>OV884060.1:49599631-59599631 GCA_930367215.1 Pollenia angustigena
TAAAATCATCCCTAGCAGCAAATTATAAAGTGATTTATATTTCTATTCACTTTGAATTGTACTGCAGTTAATAAAAAATTTGGTTATTTAAAGAATATGTGTTAATAAAAAAATAAATAATGTATGTACGTCGCCCCAAACAAATTAGTTTCAAAACAGCTGATGTCGGACGGTTTGTCTGTTTAAATTAGAGCACGCTCTTATTGAAAAATTTGGCACTGCTAATATCAGCTGACATTTACAGAAGTAAATTTTTTTTTGCTTTTACACATACATATGTTGGTTGATTCATTACAATTTTATTTAAAATTAGTTAAAAATATCCTACAATTTATTTCAAATTGTGACTTGATTTTTATTACATTAACATATGTCCATCTGTATGTGTGTACATCACTTTTATTTAAATTCAGTTCACATTTTTTTGGCAGTGTGAAAATGGAATAATGAAAAAGTTGTGTTTAAAAAAAAGTTAACTTTAAGTATGACAAATTTTTATTGTATACATTTGCAACAATGCACGTTTTTTAAATAGATTTGAGAAGTTATTACAGTGAAATAAGGATTACAAGAATTTTTTTGTGGAAATTAGGATTAAAGCAAATCTTTGAAGAAACCTAAATTAAAACTACTTAAGCTGTTATGATACTTGCTATTTTTTGTATTTTTTCTATATTGGAGAACAGTGCAAATATATTTGCATAGGAAAACTAATGGCGATTTCTTTTCTGAGAAAAATATGTTACAGTATATACATGTAACATTTTCTAATGTTACCTACAATCACTCGAAGTGTTACATGTTGTGCAATTTCAATAGAACACAATTAGTGCTTTTATTTACAACTATTACACTTTCGTCATTAATGTACTTAATGAGCGATTTGTAAAGCTATTTAAGTGGTTTCTGCACGCTATTACGGGTTGGAAACAAATATTAACATCACTAATAGCTCATAAAACTTAAAACGATTATAATATAAATAGACTTTTTTTGATTTTAATTTGTAAATATTTTTATATTTTGTTTTAAAACAAATTTTTTACAAAATTATGAGCGGTATGAATTATGACAAACAAAATAAAACATTTGTTGTACAAACAAAGTAGTAAGTATCAAAGTTGTAGAACAGGGCAGTATGAACACCTTAAGTTAAAGTAGGGGTAAATTATGCAACATGTTGTGCATGTTTTTCATCAACATATTCACAAAAGAACTTGAAAATTTTTCCCACAGTTGTATTTTTTGTACAAACGAACACAAAAATGTAGAACATGTAACATTAATGCAACATTTTTCTCAGAAAAGAAATCGCCATAAGTGTAAAGAGTATGATTATATATCATAAAAAATCTTGAAATGTCAAACAAATATACATGTGTTATCGATAAATAATCTAAGACTGTCAAAAAAAATATAAAATTTTTTAACTTAAAATTGACATTTCCAGATTAATTGTTAGCAATGTGGCCAATTTTTTTAGTTTTTGATCGAAAGAAACAGGTTTTAACTTTTTTTTTGCGAGTTTTAGCTTTTATGACGGTTTTTTGTGGGGAAAAAACGTGGGCAGTATTGTTTGTTTTGTTTACATTTTATCAAATTGTATTTCTTGTTCTTTCTCGCATTTGTTGTTTCATTCAGTCAATCCTAAAAAAATCCAATACAAAAAATAGCAAGTATCATAACACCTTAAGTCTGTTTAAGTCAAAGAAAGTTTCAGAAAGTCTAATCCAATTTAAAATTTGAAAATACTTAAGTTACCTATCTAATTCATCCGAGATGGCCAATTTTGTTCCACAGGTACGCATCTGTGTTATCTCTTCGTACGTAGTCTTTAATAGAAAATTTCCTTAAGCTTATGAAGATTTTGCGTCTGGAACAAAATATTTCCCAGCAATTCAGTTTCCTTAATTTACTATAACATTTTCTAATACCAATTTACACCACCTGGGTCTAAATAGCCTACATTCTAGGAAACATTTACTCTATGGACATTTCAAGTTTCAGATGCGGATTTAGAAACGGATTAATTCAACCAAAAAAAGAGATATGCCTGTATTTAGCTTGTATATACAAGACCTTAGCATTGAGCGATTTTTATCGTCGCAACTCGAACTTTGTTGATAAGGTAGGAGAGAGAAATTAAAGGGAGGTACACAAGTGCGTTAACACTTCTAATCATTTTGTTCCCTTATTTGTTTCCTCTTTGATGAAAAATACATTTAAGTTCGGAATACGGTCGGAAATCTGTCTGTTATTCATATAAACAGACGAAAGTAATGAAATCTCAAATGTCACATCCAGTAGGGTAATAACAGGTAACCCATTATCTGACAGCACTTGGTTTACAAATTTATAACTGCTATTGAATTTTTTTTACGAATTTGACGTTTATAGTCAGCTTTTAAAAAACTGCAGTCAAAGTAGGAAATCTGCCATTTCTTCATTTGTCATTGGCCAAAAAAAACTTCTGCTTTTACTTCTGATTCATTAAATATAAGAAATAAGTTTTAATCGATTAATTGACATAAATTGTTCGAGTTATTCGCAATTGGCTTTTTTAATTATTCGATCAAATAATGGCGGAAAAATTCCTCGATTAATCGTTGTTCGATACTCTAATACATACATAAAAAGTGGCTGTAGGAAATATCGCCCAAAGAAAAATGGCCGAAAAAAAAAAATGAAAAATCGCCCAAATGAAGAATCGCCCAAGCGAACATGAAAAATGACCCAAAAAGGTAAATATGAAAGTATGCCCAAAAAAAACGAAAAAGGGCCCAAAAAGAAAATGAAAAATGACCCAAAAAGCATAAAAGAATTTTTTCCCAAAAAATAAAAAAAAAAATTACTAAATTTGCAAAAAGTGTTTATTATTCATATAAATTTAGGTGACATGTCATAACGTCCAGTGTCGTAGTGTCCTTGGACACTTTTAAAGTGTCATAATGTCCATCGAAGACGAGGGCGAGGACGTTATGACACTTTGCAACGTCCGCAACTTAACTTATAATCAAAAATGTGTAAATTTTTTTTTAAAATACCGTTAAAATTTCAAGTGATTTTTTTAAATATACTTATTTAACCATAATATGGTTGTCGGTGACAATGATTTGGTTAAATTAAACATAATATGGATAAAATATTTTTATAGCTCTTACTCCGGGTGTATATATTAAATATATATATCCAAAATAAGGATTTCATCTTCTATGGTATAACAAATACTGGCTTCGCTAACTAAAGCTTCTCTGTATAGCCGGCCTTCGGCCGGGCGCAAGGATTTTCTCCTCTATGGTACAACAAAGACCGGCTTCGCTAACTAAAGCTTCTCTGTATAGCCGGCCTTCGGATTTTCTCCTTTATGGTCTAACAAAAACCGGTTTCGCTAAGTAAAGCTTCGAAAAACTGCCTTGTTTCCGAAAAAGGCCGACTACGCAGAGAAGCTTTAGTTAGCGAAGCCGGTGTTTGTTATACCATAGAGGAGAAAATCCTTGCGCCCGGCCGAAGGCCGGCTATACAGAGAAGCTTTAGTTAGCGAAGCCGGTCTTTGTTATACCATAGAGGAGAAAATCCTTGCGCCCGGCCGAAGGCCGGCGATACAGAGAAGCTTTAGTTAGCGAAGCCAGTATTTGTTATACCATAGAAGAAAAAATCCTTATTTTCGATATATATGTATATATTTAATATATACACCCAGAGAAAAAAGCTACAAAACCATTTTTAAAAAAATTCTACCGATATTATGTTTAATTTAACCAAATCATTGTCGCCGACAACCATATAATGGTTAAATTAGTTTCTTGAAAAATAGTTTTGTTGTTTGCAACCATAATAAAACATGGTTTTCGTTGCTATGTAAGATTATGGTAGAATTTTAAAAATAGCCCATTTTTTTTGGGCCATTTTTCATACAACATTTTTGGGTGATTTTTCATAATGAAAAATCACCCAAATTTAAAAAACGAAAAATCACCCAACAATAACGATAAATAGCCCAAAAATTTTGGGCCATTTTTCATATGAAATCAGGCCCAATTTTACATGCAATTTTTTTGGGCGATTTTTCATTTTTTTTTTTGGGCGATTTTTCTTTGGGCGATATTTCCTACAGCCATAAAAAGTTGCTGCGAAAAAATTTTAATGCAAAATAAAATTTAAAGAAGAAACCAGTGCATACAAAATTTAAAATTTTTTTTTAATATTTTCCAAAATAAAAATTAATTAAAAAAAAGAGTTTAAAGTCAAATAAGGACCAGTCTCATATACGATTAGCATCAGTGTTAGCGTAGGAGTTGGATTCGGGGGCGGAATTGAAGTCGGACTAAAAAAAATCAGCGTTTGGAGTCGGAGCTGGATTTAGGAATATTTTTTGACTACTCCACAGCCCTGGAATAAGCGACAAAACTTGCAGCAACAGAAACTGCTTAATATAAATAGGCTCTTTGTTTTTAAAGTAAGTCCTAATTTACACTATGGACATTTCTTGCAGGACAGACGAAGTTTGATGGTAAGGGGGCGACGCTAATGCTTACTCTTTTGTTCTTTCGCCAACAAACTTCGTCTGTCCGGCATGAAATGTCCATAGTGTAAATTGCGACTTAAAATACATTGGTGCTAATGCACATGCTTAAGATTTTAGTCGACAACTCTTGAGTTTTTAGGATAGAGATGAAAAGCAATTGTATTCTCTTTTTCGTGTTCTCCGAAAACCTCAAGACTTTACGACTAAGACCTGAAGCGTGTTAATTAGCACTTGCAATCTTTAAAAGACTATTTGAAAATTGGGAAAGCTAGATTTAACTTGCTTAGGGCTTTTAAATCGGAGCAAGTTAAACTCTTTTTTTGGTTTAAAATGTGTTTAAGCCAACATATCTATAAATCAGTAAACATATATACCTTCTTTAAACGCATAAAATTGGGCGTTTAAACTAGCAAAACAGACCACATGAATTTGACAAGATTTATTAAAGTGCTGCCACATGTTATTTTTTAAGCTACATGGGACACTGGTTTACAGCTGTTGAGTTTAAACTACACATAAATTTAAGTTTAGTTCAACTAAACCAGGCTTTAAACTTTCACTAATTTATTAGCTATTAGTCTGCATACAGTACTCTATAAGACTTACTTCAACTCTAAAATGTTTAACCCTGGTACAAAAACAATTTTTTGGGACCTAAAACGATCTGCAAAGAAAGTTATTGTTAAAAATAGGAACAACTCGTTTTTTGTTGTAGTAAAGTTCTTCCTTGGCTTGCCTTTTAAAGCAAGTTAATCTATTTTTTTTCAAAATTTCATTTAATTTAAATTCTACTGTCTTTTTTTTAACAACATCAAAATACTTGTCGCTAAACGCTGTATTTATGAGGTCATTTACACTATACGAAATAATAGCAATAATACATAACAACATAATAAATCACAAGTAATTCTCTAGTTAGTATTCAGACAAATCTGTGTTGTTTTCTTCATACTTGAAGATGACAACAGTAACAAGCAAATAAAATTTAAAGTACTTTAAATTGAATACGCCTGAAAAAGTTAGCCTTCTTCTTTTGAAAAAACTAAAATTTATAAAATAAATTTAAAATGAAAAGATCATTGTGTATTTGATTTTATAAATTAGCGGAAGTTATTTGTTATGCTAAAAACGTATGTATGAATTTTTATTTTTATATAAATTAAACGATACATATTAAACTAATTACACTAATTCTAGGAAGAATAAACAAATTTAATTTGGAAAAATTGGAATAAAAACCAATGAACAATTAATTAAATCATTTGTTAGTTATAAAACGATAAACATGGACATTTTTTGCTTGATTGTTTTGTTTACTCTGTTGTTTATGAATTGGCTCATCTGTCATGAACTATTACTTTTGATAAGTTGGTAACGCACTCCTAACCTTGTTTACGTTTTTCAATGGCAACACAACAAAAAACGTTTCCATTAATACACATTTTTAATACAATTAAGATATCTTTACTACAAAATTTAAATATGTTTATCGAATTTTAAAGTTTTATTATAATATTTTTGTGTCAACCGGTTATTAATTGGTTTAATTTTAGGCTAAATTTTTTATTTATGTGTCTGGTATATAATTCACACACATTTAAATATATAATATATGTATAAAAATATATATTTATTTAAACCGATTTAATAGTTAATTTAAATAAATAAACAATATTTAACTTAAATATAAACAAATTCATACAAAATTTCTTAGAAGCAAATACAATAAAGACGTTTAACGACAGGCCACAATTTTGATTAAAAGAAAAAAAGTTTCCATTGTAATTAAAAGTGCGTTTGTGATCAAAAATTTAGTATTTGTCATTCCCGTATTTTTGTCCAAGGCGAAAAAGTTTTTTACAAAAAAATTATTCGAGAAAATTACACAACCGACGTTGCTTGGCACTGGTTACACATTATGCCATTGGCGGTTTAATTTGGACCACATTTATATCTTTAAGTTTGACTTTCTTGTTTTCCAGGAAATAATCTATTAAAACTTTAAATAAATTTTTAAAAATATCTGCTAAAAAGTAGTCGTTTAAAAGGGATTCTTTCTTTGAAACTTAAATTTCAAAATTTTTTTATTTGTATTAAACTAGCTTAACCCGGCGTGCTTCGCTACCCCGATCGTTATAAAATAAAACTGAAAGTATTTACAATATATATAAAAAATAAAATGTATTTATTAAATTATTAGCTGCTTCGTAGTAAGAGAATTCCGTGGCATTCAGTAGTTTCGTTTTATTGGGGGTATTGCTC
The DNA here is from genome assembly GCA_930367215.1 of Pollenia angustigena. Classification (NCBI taxonomy): domain Eukaryota; kingdom Metazoa; phylum Arthropoda; class Insecta; order Diptera; family Polleniidae; genus Pollenia; species Pollenia angustigena. The sequence continues at coordinate 49,606,419 of OV884060.1, forward strand.
TCCCTCCGTGAACCCCGCCCATTTTTCTTTTAAAATTTACCATAATAGTGGACCACGTTTGAAGACTCTAGCTATCATAGTTCTTCCGTAACGCGATAATTAATATTTGCATCTTATGGGAGGTATTGCTCCTCCTGCGCCTACCCTCTTTATTTTTATTTTCAAAAGTGTAGTATACCATTAGAATGACTTCTACAAAGTTAGAATATTCTCACTATAACAGTTCTTAAGATATGCGATATTAAACATTGGCGTCCTATGGGGGGTACCACTTCCCCCGCTGCTATTTTGTTTCAATTTTGGGGCTCAGAAGATCCAACTACCAAAAGTTCAACAAAATGCTTGCAGCGGCTCTAAAAATATGCGATATTTAATATTGGCATCCACGAAAATATATGGCACCGCCCCTTTGTCCAATCACACCTTTTTGAACCCTACGACATATTAATTCAGAACAAAATTTGATGACGATCGGTTCAGTAGTTTATAAGATATAACGTTTTTTAGTTCTTCTATAAAGGGGCGGGTCCACGCCCACTTTTTTAATTAAACGTATTTCTATTCATGCCAACAACATATATATCGCCGTAGGTCAAAAAATATCATAGATAACACGATTTAAAATTTTGGGTTGTATGGTCGTGGCATCGCCCCTTTGCCCAGTCACAATTTTATATAGCCTAATGTCTCTTTCAGGGTCACAGTTACATGCTGTGAAAATTTCAAGGCCATCGGTCAAGTGGTTTGGCCTCCTATAAGGCACAAATATATATCTTATATATAAATACGGGAACAATTTTTTTGTAGTTGATTTTTAAGTATCTTATCGACCACCGATTTTAATGAAACATATATCGTTTTAAAGGAATTTGTGTGTAGATATGCACAATATATTTTTTTTCTAAATTTTTTGAATTGAAGTGTTTGAAAAGCGTTTTAATTTATCTTACAGACATACGTACAAAGTTGGGTGAATAGTGCATTTTTGCCTTTCTCTTAAAATGTGTACGTTTTTGCTGTATAACGCACAGGTTTTCTCGAAAGTAAATGTCGAGTGGTCGAATTTCGGCCACCGGGCGGTCCTAGTATATATACAAATAAATATACATACATTCACTTTTATATACATATATTGATTAAAACAAATTATTTTATTGTAAATCAAAAAGTCATTATGTTGACTTTTTTAATTAGAGAATTTTATAATATTTACAATAAATATTTAAAAATTAGCAAAATTTCTTTTTAAGTCTTGATTATTACAAAGAAAACAAAGTGTTAATTACCTGAAATCATGTTAAAAATTTTAAAAACGCATTTTATGTATCGTGTCATGCAAAATTTTTTAAATGTTATTGAAATATATTTATTATGATTATTTAATTCTCAGTATTTTTTCTATAACAAATGTTTTTATTGTAATTGCTTTTTTCTAAGTTCAACAATTTAAAATTTAAAATATTTTTTTTAAAAATATCATTTGCCTGGGAATATTTTTTTATTTTTTAAATTAATTATTTATGCAAATTAGAACCGGTTACCGGCAAATCTAATTAATATTCGTACAAATACATTCACCTGAATAAGCGAATATTATAAATAAAAAAAAATAAAATTTCTTTTTGCTTAAACTTAAACGAAATCATTTGTAAAACTAGTATTTTCAAAAAAAAAAAAAAAAAAAAAAAAAAAAAAAAAAAAACAATTCAGACCTGGAAGACAAAATAATACACCCTTCTTTGAAGAATACGTTTCTTTCGGAAATTTTTTTAATTACTAAAAGTATCTTAAAAGCCGCTAAGCATTTACAAAAAAATATAGTAGTTTTTTTGTAAACAGCTTGGTAAATAGAACTTAGCTTTCGTTAAGTTTTTTATATAGTCAAATTATTCAATTTTCCATTTTTAAATAGTTTTTTATTATCTTAAATAAAGGAATCAAACAAAATTTTGTTTTCGTTAAGTTAAAAAAAGTTTCGTTGAGTCTGTAAAAAGAAATCTGTGTCAATTAAAAAATTACCAATTTTAAAATCTTTAAACATTTTAAGTTATTAGCTTTTTTAAATATATTTTATCTTATTTAAAAATTAATAACATCAATTCTTTTCAAATGAAATTCGCTAAGGTTTCGTTAAGTATAAAACATGGCCGAAAAAAGAAACATTCTTGTTTCTTCACATGTTGATTAATTTAAATGAAATGCACAAAATTTTGTCAAATTTCTCCTTAAAGAAAATAAAATTTCGTTAAGTTTCTTAAATGTTTAAAAATACGAAATTTTCAATAAAGGCGCTTAAAAATCTTTAAAAAATATAAATTTTACACATATTTTTTTTCATTTAAAAGATTTTGTTAGTCTTGCTTAATTCCCAATTTTTATTCTTGATTAAAACACTGAAATTTATTGTTGAAGGGATAAGCTATTCCTATGCGCATTTCACTGGTTGCTTAGGTCAGAAAACTTTATCCAAAGATTTTAGAAAAACTTAACGAAGTTTGTAAAATGGTTATAAGTAAAAGTTTTTAATTTAAGGAATAATATAATGAGATATGGAAAAGCTTAGCAAAAGCTTAAATCAGATACGTACTTCTTATGAAGTCAAAAAACAAGTTTCGTTAAGCCCTTAAAATAGACCAAAATAAATAATATATCATGGGTTTAATTAAGAATTGCTTAATTTCAAAGAAAATATAAAAATTTCCATTAAAATGTTTTTCGTTTAAGAAAATCAAGTTTCGTTAAGATTTTTATACAACCAAAAACAAAAATGTTTTCGGTTTTTAGTAAGATATTGGCTTACTTTAAAGACAGTAACAAAATATTTTATCAAATAATTTCCGTTACGTTAAAAAAGTTTCGTTAAGTCTTTAAAATGGTCCAAAATAGAAAATTTGTGTAGCTTTAATAATAAAATATTCCTTATAAAAAAATATTTGGAACATTGCTTGACAACAAAGTTAATGTAAGAAAATAACATTTCGTTAAGTTTTTTTCGTCTAACTTAAAATTGTAACTTTTCTCAGTTAAAAGATTAAAAAACTAACAATTCCTTAATTATATGAAAACCCTACATTGCCAACTTTATAAAATCTAACCTTGATTTTTTGTTTTTAGCCAAAACAAAATTTTTAACGTTATTAAGGAAATCATTAGTTTATTGTTTGCAAAATATTTATGCTACAAATTTAAAATAACTTTATTAACCAGTGTAGCTCATTGATAAACTTAAAAAATGTTTTCAAACATGTTCGCCAATATTTGCCATAAAAACAAACAGCAAATTTGAAAAATTTTTACAACTACCTGTCGTCTTTGAGCCAAATATATGGCGCCAAAACATGTTTAACGAACTTGTTTAAGTTTCGTTAAAGTTGTCAGGTTTTGTTGTAAGTTTTTTTTACAACATTTTACTGGAAATTCAGTTGCAAGTTCAACATAATTGCACACAGACCCAAATGTATTTAAACAAAGTCAAGTTTACGGCACGTGCTTTTGAAAATGTACAATAAAAAAACTACATATTAAATTTTTTAAGTTGTACAACGATAAACAAGAAAGAGTTGCCAACTTGAATATAGTAAAATGAAAACAAGGTTATGCAGAAATTTTTTTAAGTTCTATGTTATTTAACCTAGCAACAGCATTTTTTATTTTTAATCTTTCTAAAATTTAACTAAATTTCTCGTTATTATTGTGATTTTAATCAATTTTGTACATATTGCCAACGATTAAGTTTTAATACGGTTTAATCTGCGTCAAGTTTACATGAGATAGTAGAGATAAGTATGGCCAATCGTACGTGGTTTTAATATTTTTTTGATTGTTTTTTGTTTTCTACCGTTAGCAATAGTCTTAACAATACACATTAAGTTTATAAATGTTATTATTTTTTATATTAATAAATAAAATATTCTTTGTTTAATTGTTTGTTTAAGAGTTATCGTTTTTTATTATTCTGTTTAACACACTGTTTTTATTCTATGCCCTACACCTTTAAATGTGTAATTTTGTGATGATGTTTGTAACGTATACAAAAGTTGGCGGAAAACCTACATTTTATTGTAAAATATTAACTTAATCGTCCTTAAGATTCCGTCAATAGTTGGACCTCCGCTGCCGGTTTCCTTACGGCATAGATTTCTGACAACATATTTTTTTCATAATAAAATCATCAGCTGATGTCAGATGGTTTGTCAGAAGAAAATAAAGGTGGCATGTCATAATGTCCATGGACATAATGTCCATGGACATTATGACGCCCTTCTATGCGACATAAAGCCCATGGACATTATGTCGTTTTGGAAAACGTCATAATGCCCGCGGACATTAAGTCGTTTTTAATATGGACATTATGTCAAATATGAAGGCGTCATAATGTCCACATATAACAAAAAGAAAAATGTAAGTGCATATATTTTTTTCTCTTTAGAAAATCTGTTTCCTAATGCGTCATTTAAAGGTTGCTGGTTCCATTACTGCCAAGCTCTGAGACGCAGAGGTCAAAAGCTAAGCTGTGCCCATGTTCTGTAACACTCGCGTCGAGAAAGTTTTCGATTGAAATGTGTGAAATGAAACAAAAATGCCATAAATTGAAACAAACAGCTGTTTTTCTCACTTAACTGTGTCTGTAACTTTTTTTGGCGAGTACAAGCTGTCACGTAAGGAAATTACTCGCCAATTTACAAAAAAAGTGTGCCTGTAACATTTTGGTAAGAAAAGTTCCCGCTTTGAACTGTCAAATAAACTCACGAATATAAATGGAGCGAGAAAAAATTTTAACACCAAAAAACAATTAAAAATGCAAAATGCAAAGAATAATAATAATAATATTTTATTCTTGGCACATTTTTCATTGTTTTATTATTTTGTTTTTAACATTTTTATAAAATATACGAATGTATTCAAAGCCCGTTTGCAAACAACAAACATTAAAGTCGCTCTTTACACAATTTGGTATAGCCGACGGTTGTGTTTTCGCCGCCGTCGTTGAAAAATTTTCAATTTAAGTAAATTTTGGTCGCCGTCGACGATGTGTGTTACTGGCGTTCTGAACGTCTGCAATGCCACATCGGCTTCGAGTGCAATATTATGACATTTATAACGTAACGACGTAATCTCTTTTGATAGTTTTCGACATGAGTTACAGACACACATTTTTCTCACTTTTCGAGAAACGATGGAATATTTTGTTTCACATCTTTTCGATGCAAGAAGTTCTCACTAAAGTTACAGAACATGGGTACAGGTTTGGAAATTTAATAAAAAGAAATAAAGACTGTGTTAATTAGTACCGAGAAATCCTAAGTCTGCCATTGGTTGGCTTCGCTAACTAAAGCTTTTATGCATAGCCGGCCTTCGGCCAGGCGAAAGGATTTTAAATAAAAAAAAAGTATAACGGTAATCTAAAATACCTTTAAATAGGAAACATTCGCTTTACAATTTTTATGGACATTATGTCGCACCAAAAAAGGACATAATGTCCATGGACATTATTACACTATATTGATGGACATTTTGTCGCATCGCTGAGTGACATAGCGTCCATGGAAATAATGTCGTTCTTTGGTGCGACATTATGTCCGCGGACACAACGACATGCCACCGAAAATAAAGCACGGTCTAATTGAAATGTTGTCAGACGACTTTGCATCTTTTTCAAGGCGAATTCACTAGGTGGGGTCAAGTTAACATAAGATTTTTTTTCGGTGGTCGAGTTGTCAAAGTTTGTATACAACCTACACGTTTTTATGTAAACAAATCTTGTTTTATACTAGCAAAATTTTTGACAATCGGACCACAAAAGCAGGGTTGTTGTAGAGTTCACCTAACCTTCTAGTGAATTCGCCTTGATCTGACTTTTACAGAAGCAATGTTTTAAAGGTAACACACGATCTGGGTCTTGTTTCTCAAAACTACAAGTTACAAATCTACAAGTAAAATAAATTAAAAAAAGCAACAATATTAAAATTTTTGTTATAAATATATTTTACTTGCAGTGGAAACAAACAGGGCCCTGTATTTTTTTTTTTTTTTTTTTTTTTTTTTGCAATTTAACCCTAACTTGGGCACCAATTTTTTACTACGAATTCGGGCAGTATTTACATTTGTAAATATATATACTTTTATACGTTTTCTGAATTATTTTGAAAGACACTTAGAGATAACGTTACTTTTCTTTGCAATTTGCAAAGAAAAACCAAGTAAACTACATTACTTGTTGTTGCTGTTTTTGAAATTTTAATATTGTGAGAGAGAAAAAGAGAGTAAATTTTGTTTTTAGTACGTTTGCGTTTACTAACCTCTTACAGGACAAATTTATAGTGGAAAATAAGGCAACGAATGAGAAAAAAAACAAGGAGTGAGAGTGGTCAAAGATTTAGTGAAACACTATAAAAACACAGAAAGAAATGTTACATGCGACAACTTCTTCATAAGTTTTCCACTTGCAGATGCACTTTCAAACTGGATGTTATCTCTAGTTGGAACGCTGAAAAAAAGTAAACCATACGTGCCCTTGGAATTTAAGCCCTCATCTTACAGAGTAGAGCTTTCGAGCATATTTGGATATGGAGAAGACAAAACAATTTGCTCCTATGTTCCTAAAAAGAACCAAGCCAAAACAACGACTTTCTAGAATGCCATGTGACAATACAATCTCAGATATAAAGCAAAAGCCAAACATAATTTTGTTTTATAACCAGACGAAGGGAGGTGTTGATGTAATAAATCATATGCTACGACAGTATTCTTCACAACGCAAAACAAATCGTTGGCCGCTTGCGCTGTTTTTCAACATGCTGGACATATCAGCACTTGCTTCTTATATAACATATACCGAAAATTGTCCGTCAAAATTTGCCTCAAGAAATGGTAATTATTTTTCACAAAATATGTGAAAATATGGAAATCTTTTTTATTTATTATTTGTATCAACAGGTGGGCGTCGTGTATTTTTGCAACAACTAGCAGAACAATTGTGTATGCCTTCAATTCTTAGAAGATCCCAAATTTCTCGTGTCACTTCATATTTTCCCACAAAGAGTGCAATTGAATGTATTGTGGGTACTTCTATTCATGCACTTAATAGCGCAACAGCACATGATTTTGTCCCAGATGAAGATGATCGGGGACATTCAAGAGTAAAAGGCGCATGTTATATTTGCTATCAAGAGGAAAGCAAAAGAAAGCGCTCAACGTGCAAGCTGTGTGGCCAGTGCAAAAAACCAATTTGCATCGAACACAGCAAGGTGCAAACAAAATGCACACAATTTACAAACAACTTATTTTCTAACTCTTTATATGTATATATACATATTTTTTATTTTTATTACTTATAAAAACATAATTTAATGAGCAAAATAAATTGAACTTTTATAAAAACCGCAAAAAATTAGTTTATTTACATTTGTAAATACTGCCCGATTAGGAAGAAAAAACTAAAAATTTGAAAAAAAAACCGTTAATTTTGTTATTTTTAAAAATTTTTTTCTATTGTCAGAAAAAGCATGAAAATTGATTCACTGAGTCCGAATCATAACCTTATAGGACCTCAAATGTAAAAATTATAGCTATTTTAAAAATTGAATATTTACAAATGTAAATACTGCCCAAGTTAGGGTTAACAAGTCAAATGTAAAAACCATGTCCTATACGGGTACCTTAAGCTAAGAAATCTTGATCGTTGTTTGTTGAACTTCGAGCCGTTTCAACAACGACTATACAAATTGGAAAACCTTGGTGTAGGGTATCATATTGATGGTCTTATTTAACTAGAATTTCCTACTTATTTCTCGATTGCCATTCAATAATACACAATTATTTTGACATTAATTGTTGTTTGAATTATTTGTTTATATTTTTTTTTTTTTTCTTTTTTTAAGAAACTTGTAGTTCTTTTTTTATATTTTACACTTGTATTTATTTATCTTGATACTTCAACTACATCATGACACATTAAAAAAGTATTTAATTTCAAGTTAATTTTATAAATAAAATTAAGAATAACTATAATTACTAAAAGGAATTTGTGTGAAAGTTATAGAAAAAACTTTCTTTAAATAAATGGAATTTTATTAGAAAGTGTAAAATCTTAAAAATAAATTTTATAATAAGCTAAAACTATTAAAGAGTAGTTTTTAAGAAAAAGTACAATTCCATATTCTATTATTTTTATAAACTATGACTCATTTTATTTCATCAATTAATCTAGATGAAATATGTATGTAGCATATTTTATTTAATTTATTTGCTAGAATCTACTAGTCTCTTTAAAATAAAAAAAAAATAAAAAATATAGAATGAAAAAAAAAGCTGAAATTAAATTAAACGGAAATTCTCATCTAAATGTATTAATTTTATTTATAATTGTTAACTCAAGCGTATAAAAAGTATATGATGAGTCTTAAAATTGTTTTATTTTTGTAATTTTTTGCTTTTTTACTTTTTTCTGATATACAAAAACACTTAACTGCAAAACGTCATTAATTCAACACACAAACATTTCACAAAATTTAAAATAATAAACAATTTTTAAGCGTTTAACATTTTCGAAAATTTAAAATAAACATCAATCGCTTTATAAAAAAAAAACTTCATTTTACAAAATTTAAACATTTAAGAAAAATTTTGGTTTAATATTAAAAATTTCATTTTTTTTTAGATAAACAAAACATTTTAAATACCAAATTTAATTTAAAACAAAAATATTTAAGAGTTTTTTTCTAATAAACAAAATCAAAAATCAATGCCAGGGGCGCTACAATTAATATATACAAATTAATAAATAAAACAATTTTAAAATACATTTGAAATATGTAAAGCCAAATTTATTCTCTTAATTAAAATATGTAAGTTTATTATAAAAAAAATTTGCTTTTAACACTGAAATTGTTACATTTATTGTACCTCCTAAAAGTATGCTTAACTTTTGTGTAACTGTCATTGTTTATGTATGCAATATAACAGTAACTTCAGCTAGCATGGAAAAACGGTACGCAAGTTAATGTGTTATTAACATTATATGTATTTGAACTGTTAAATGCTTGAAATGTGTTCACTAAACATATCATGTTAATAAATATTTTAAAATAACAGTTATGTTTGTATTAACAGATAGTGGATATTAAATTAAACCATTCGGGACCAATGATCTTTACGGATAAGAATATATTTTTTTTTAAATTCCTAGAAAAAACCAAATATTTTTTTTTTATTTTAACCAAACCTCATTAAAATTTTACAGAGTTTTATTAAGTTTAATATATTCTGCCAACATTTTGTTCTTGTATACACAAAACAAAGGCTCATCAACCCGGGGTTGTAAGGTTGATTTGACAACACTTCTTTTATTGATGATTTATTTATTTTAGGACATAGATCAACCTTTTTGTACATATGCGCAAATCCTGCGTGACGAACGCTACATTCGCACGCGTTTTCTGATTGAAATATAAACATTTTTTGGTCTTTCAAAAAAGATAGCTTCAACTTATATATAGTATTTAGGGCCATTGTTATAACTTGGCGTTAGCTGTTATCCGACAGTAAACAGACGCTTTTTGACAGATAACACATTATTATCTGTCAATTTAATCTTAACTTTAGCTAACTTCAAGTTGTAATAATGGCCCTAAGTGACATTAATATGTACTTACGAATGGCATATATCATAATTTCTTAGCAAGTATTTGTTGCGAAATAATTGATCACAAAGTTTTGTGACGCACGCTACAAAAAGTGGAAGTAACTTCAAAGGTTCAAGTGCGTTTTACTAATTTTTAGCGAATTTGGCATGATAAGGTATACAAAATCTAATTCCTAAAAGAATGATGACTATAAGAAAAAAATGTTGTGATTTTTTGACAAAAGCCGTGAACCCTTTGTGACGCACGCTACATAACGAACACTATAGTTTCTCCAGTAGTATTTTATTATTATATTTTATTTATTTTAACAAAACAAATTATATTTTTATGAATTGCATTTCTTAAACTAATTTCTTAACTAATGAATATCAACTTTTTTTAACGAAATTTATATTTTGATAAGTCTGCTGTAAGTGCTATTTAAAGCACAAAAATCGCCTAAAATAATGCTAAATTCACGTATATCATTAAGAAATCCGCAATGGGGTAGGAGGTGGTAAAAATTATTGCATTAATCATCATTAAAATGCATATCTTTTAAAATAAAAATGAAATTATACATCTAGTCTTATATTCCATTTAAAAAAAGTTCATTTGAAAAATTGTTGGTTGGTGGACTGTTTCTGGGATTTGCCCATATGTACCGATAAAGAGGTGAACACAATGTAACGATAATTTATTGCGGTGCGGTTTTTCATACGATTTTTTTTTTCATTATTTATTGAATCTTCATATATTTAATATGAACTAACCATAAATAATCAAATTTTAGCCTTATACTTTATTTCATGTCCTGCCAGTGCCAGGCAAAAATTTTCTTCATCATGGGTTCTGTTCACATATACCTATGTATATGTAGGTGTTTATCGCTTATCTAATTCGATAAGTGTCTCTTCTTCTTAAGCGAGTGTGGCCGCTATCATTCAAAATATTTCGAGCTGTGCTTTCAGATGCAATTCGAGCCTTTTAAAGCATTTTCATACATTTTTAAAGTAAAAAACCGCAGTGCGGAACGGCATAAAATTCCAATCTATTTTATTTTCATTGCGGACTTTCTTACTCTCCTTCTACTCGTTCTCTTTCTGATGTTGCCATAGTTTTTGAATAATTGGCGATGTTCACAACATTATTGTAAACAAAAACAATTAAAAAAGTATAGTCGGTCAAGCCCGACCATATGTAACCCCAGTATTTAAAAACACATCATGCGTATGTGTCCATATAAATATGGATTTATCTATGTTTTTAAACTTCATTAAAATCGGTTTGCAAGTTTGTGAGACACAGAAATTGCCCCCTAGCTCCCCTTATGGTCCTATTTTTTAAAAACTGTATAGCATATGTGTCCAAAAAGATATGGATCTATCTATATTTTAAATTTCATTAAAATCGGTTTGAGAGGCAGAAATTGCCCCTATCTCCCCTCGTGGTCCTATTTTTTTACAAATGCATACCTTTTGTGTTCATATAGATATGGTTCTATCTATGTTTTAAATTTCATTAAAATCGGTTTGATAGTTTCTGAGAGGAAGAAATTTCCCCCTATCTTCCCTCGTGGTCCTGTGCCAATAAGAACCTATGTCCCAAATTTTATCAAATTATCTCCAAAATTGCGACCTGTACTTTGCGCACAAGGTTACATGGACAGCCAGCCAGCCAGCCAGCCTGCCAGCCGGACGGACATCGTTAGTTCGACTCAGAACGTGATTCTGAGCCGATCGGTACACTTTAAGGTGGGTCTAGGACCAATATTTTAAGGCGTTTCACACATCAGCACAAATGCATAATACCCTCTCCACTATTGTGGTGTGGGAATAAAAATATGATAAAAATGTATGCACAAATAAATTAATAAAAATGTTAACAAAAAATTAAAACTATTGCCGTTGCCGTCTTCCGTTGTATTATATTTGTTTTTCTCTCCCGCAACGAGAAATCGCACCGCAACGCAAACATTGTGTTTAGACTCAGAATCCGATTCTTAGTAGATTTAACAATGTCCACCCGTACTTCTGGTTGGTTGGTTGTCCATGAACAGGTCGCAATTTTGGGGATAATTTGATAAAAATCGGTACATACGTCTTAATATTCATAGGGACGAAGCCATTAGAAAATAGTGAAAATCGGTCTATAATTTCACATGGCTCGCATACGGGCCACTATTCCGGAATAGTCCTTTTTCCCATAAAAGATCCTATTTTGTAAGAACATAATTATTTAGATTAAACTTGTTTCAAAAATGTCTAATTGCGTCATAATATTCATAAGGAGGACTCCTATTAATAATAGGGAAAATCGGAGCATAATATCACATGGCTCACATACGAGCCACTATTCCGGAATAGTCTCTTTACCCATGAACGATTTCTTTCAAATAGATTCAATAAAAATACATACAACTTTTGAATATAGCTTAAAGTACCGTTATTTTCTTATAAATTTTTATATTGATATACAATTTGGCAACAATAACTTTTATAATAGCTACTATTACATGGCTACATTGTACTGATTAATCCAGAACTGACCATAGGTCCCATATAAACCCCATTTCAATAATCGCTTTAGATAAGCAGATCTCATATTTGTACATTGATGTTGATATTTAGATAATATTCGTCACAATGAACTCTTATATGAATCTTAACTTCATAACATGATTACTGTCCATGAACGGCCATGGGTCCCAGATATGGTACACACTATCGAAAATGTGTATTTCTATACTGTGGAGTAGGGTAAAAAATGGTCGGGATTTATGCCCGTAATTTCTACAAATAAAAATCTGGTCGTGTTCGTACCTAACAGTTATCTTGCCCTATTCAGTAACACTATTGTGGTAATTTGACCGTTAGTTTGGCCTACGTGAATTAAGTATCGCAAATTCAAGGGTTAAAAATGCACTACTCGTTAACGCGTTGGTAGGAAATATGTACGTTTTAAAATTATGAAATCTATACACTATTTGTAGAAATTACGGGCATTAGTTTATAGTTTCTCTTGAAATCTTTGTATAAATTAATTTTTTTTTGATAACGTTTTTATCTTAATATTTTTCCCCTTTTCAATTGACTACATGGAATTTAAATCTTGAATTATTAAATTCAATTTTTAATAGTGACAATTAAAATTATAATTTTTAACTTATCTTTTTAGAATGAGTCACTTAAAAACTTTTTATAGGGTTAATTAGGGTGTTCAGTCGATTAATTTTTGTTCGATTAATCGAACAAGTTTAGACGATTAATTGTTCGAATAATTTTAAATTGCTAATTTCGATTAAAGGATTAATCGAAGAATTTATACCGATTAATCGAATAATAATAATATATAGTATTTCTGTTAAATGTATATTTTTTTTAAGTTTTAAGTCGAATAAACAAACCAAATGTATGTATGTGTCGGAATTTAAAAAAAAAACAGTAATGTTTAGTGTAATTTAGTAATTTCGCTTATTTTTTTGTAACATTTTTTGAACAGAATTTAGTTATTTATTTCACAAAAGAAAAAACGACAAAGATTTATAATAATTTATCGGGTATGTTCTGGAAATCGAAATGAAGTGAAATACTTATAGAATGAAGTAGATTAAAGTTTTAAAAATTTGCTCGATTTTAAATCCACTTCATTTTGATATCTATAACACGCCCCTATTTTTTAACAAAATAGTTCATGCATTTCTCTCTTTTGAATGAATTTGGTTTAAAAATATTGTACAAAGGAAAAATCTAATAATGCTAAATGTAACAGGTGTCCCAAATGTATTAACGCAAATGCTCTTCAACAACTTCACTAATTTACCACTTACACAGCGACTCTAACATAGTACTTGAATAAGATGTTCCACCGACAAATCAAATCAAAAGGGGCTACAAGTTGTACAATGAATAAATATTTTTAACAAGATAGTTTAATCGATTCTCTAGAGGAAATTATTTCCAGAACCATAGCAGAGGATGCAATAGAATCCTATAACTTTGGATTTTTTGAAACTCTTTTGAGACTCTTTTAAAATCTAAGTGCCCGAAACTGAAGCAACAATTTGGATCTACATTGAAAAGTTTTATTTAAAAAAGAATGTTTATTAACTCAAGTACTCATTAACTAATTTTACTGAAGTACTAATTATCGAAAAAAATCTCGTAATTCATAAAATTTCTGGATTTAGAATTATTCGATTATTCGATTAATTTTGAAATTTTATTTGTTTAATCGAATAATTAAAAAATGCCAAATATAGATTAATCGTTTAATCGAAAAAGAATAAAACCCTATTAATTGAACACCCTAGGGTTAATAATGCAAATAAATTTATATATGCAATTCAAAGTTAAGAAGTCATAAACTATGAATAAGTTTTTTAATAGAATTTACATGTTTTTTAAAGACAGACGAAACTTATAAGTCAAAATCGATTCCAAAATTTTCCAAATATTTATTATAACATACTCGGGCATGTTCTAGAAATTGAAATGAAGTGGATTTGAAATCGACCAAATTTTAAAAACGACCCAGTACTGCAATTTCATACAAATATTCCATTTTATCTATTTTATTTTGTGAGAACCAATTAGCATTACAAGAAAAACTATGATCATTTTGTAAATAATTGAACTTCAAATCTCGTTAGGTTTAAATTTCACTTCATTTCGATTTCTAGAACATGCCCAACTATTCAGTATTTAATTTTTTGCAGATATTTTTCTTATATCTAGGGTAAGAAGCAGATTTAACTCTTTTCTTCTTTTAATGACGCTAAACTGGCAACGACACAACTGGTTTATTTAACACGTTTCTATTAATAATGCCATTCATTCCATTTATTATGTTTACTTTTTAAACGTATGACTGGCCACAGTTTAAAAATTTGTTGGTTAAACTAAAAAATACTCACGAGTTTATTTAAAATACATTTGCCAATTTAAATTTAATATTTGATTTTGATATCAAATCAAACATCATGATCAGGGCTGCCAGATTTGACGATTTTTTGTTCCGAAATTAGCAAAGTGCCGATTTGCCGATTTTTTTCTAAAAAGTGACGATTTTTTCAGTCTCCATAGTCTGAATAAAATATTACTTTTTCTGAAAATTTCGTTTTTAAATCTTGGAATGTTAAACAGCCGTACCTTAACAACAGGAAGGCGGAACGTTTTCATTCACATAGCTTTTACGCCGATATGCCATACCAAAGCAAGAGCGTCAACGTTGTGTCACGAACATTATCAAATCTTGTTTAATAAAACCCACAAATTATAAATAAAAACGCTAGACTGACCAAAAATAGCTATTTTGCCATTATTAATTAACGATAGCGGCAAACTTCACTATTAAACGAGCTGTCAAAATCGGTTTTCCAATTGCAAAGCGTTCAGGCAGCTCTATTTAAAAACTATTAAACGCGTGCCGCTTTTGTTAAGTTACGGCTGTAATATGCAAATCTTAAGAAAATCTTTGATTATTTCAGAGATCAAAAACAAATATGTTAGACTTTGTTTATCTTTCGTCAAATCATCATCGAATGAACCTTTTACGACTCTCTGTATAAATCATATTTTCAAAAATTATACGGCGAGCATTTCACGAGTTGTAAGAGAATATCTACATGAGTCTCATACGGTTATTGACATGAAAGTCTCGTTAGATTATCTTTACCCACGTCTTAAGCGATTCCCACAACGATTAAAGAAGCGTCTTTCGCTGTGCTTTGGAAGAATCTCACACGTGTTGCAGTTTTTCCCGTGTGAGGAATCGCCAACAATTAAAAAATGCGGTCATCGACGATTTACAACGCTCTTCATGAGACTCCCATTAGCTCTTACACGATTGAAACTACTAGCTGGGTATGAAGTAAATATGTTATTGTTTGATTGTTTTTTTTTTTTATAAAATTCAAACAAAAATTGTTTACAAAAAACCAAATTTTAAGTTGTCCGGTTTATTTTTGACGATTTTTCGATACGATAAAGACGATTTTTTTATTTTTTCTCAGGAAACTGACGATTTTCTCACAAATTTATCTGGCAGCCCGATCATGATTAAAGTTCAAACAATTTCATAGAAGTATTTTAAGTTTCGTTTCGTGCTATTGTAACGAGTTTAATTTTCAACAAATAAAATATTTTAATTGGGAAAAAACGAACATTTTGAACCCTACATACTATTTCTATGGTAAATCTGTATTTAATTATGACTAGATTTAAAAAAATAAAAAACTTGAATTATCTTGCTTATAGAAATATTTGTATAAAATTTTAACTGAAGTTTATTCGAATTAAAGTTATTTTCGTAAGAGGGGTTATAAAGGCCTTAATATTTAATTAATTAATCTAAAAAAATTTGCCTTATTTGCAACGAACTTCAACTCGTTACTAACTTTAATTCGATATTTGGGCTTAGCTGATCAGTTTTTCTTAAATTATTAGAGTAACTTCGGGTAATATGGACTATGCGTCTAATGTGGACCACCGGCTTATTTTAGAAAATGAATGAAATATGACAACACCTCCTTGATGTGTGTTCTGCCAATTAATAAAAACAAACGTTAAATATGATTTTGTGTACATAATTTCAATGTTAACATTTTAGTCAAGTGCCGATTGTTGATGCGTGTGGTCAACATTTTTTTAGTGCAAAAGTCGAATAGTGTTTATTTAACATATATTGGGGATTCAACTGGTCCGTTATTTTCTATATCAACAATATACATTCAGTCGCAATTTCAATTGGTAAGTTTGTATATTCAGTTAGTTTTAAGAATTAAAATAATATTTTCAATAAAAAACTGAAAGGCGCCTAATGTGGACCACAAAAGGACGTATATTGTGGACCACTAGTCCACATTACCAGACAGAAAATTAAAAGAACTTTATCCATTTCAGGATTTTTTTAAACAATGCCTAAGAAAGGATAAATTTGTAAATATAGACAAGAAGACATGGAAAAAGCTGTAGAAGCCGTCCAAGCCAAAACAATGGGATTTTTATTGGCATCCAAGACTTTTTGTGTTCCAAAAACAACTCTTATTAGAATGTGCAAGAGTAAAGCCAAAACTTCAGATCTTCTCACTGAGCCTTTGGGACGAAAGCCTGCCCTGAATAAGGAGATGGAAAAAGATTTGGTTAAGTATGCCAAAGAAATGGAGGCACGATATTGGGGACTTACTGGAAGGGATATTAGATCTCTTGCTTTTCAACTGGCAAAATCAAACAACATCAAAAATAGATTTTCTATTCTGAAGGAATGTGCTGGTAAAGATTGGTTGTATGGTTTTATGCGACGGCATAAACATGAATTAAGTTTGAGGCAGCCAACCGGCACTTCCTTTGACAGAGCAAAAGGCTTTACAAAAGAAAATGTACAATTGTTTTTTAATATTTTGGAAAATGAATTCAAAGAGAAAAATTTTCAAGCAACATCAATATGGAATGTTGATGAAACTGGACTTTCTATTGTTCCATCCAAAATTCCAAGAGTTGTCGCCGCTAAAGGAAAACGTCAAATTGGATCAATGACTTCTGCTGAACGCGGGTCATTAATAACGGTCATAACATGTATGAGTGCTGCTGGATCTTTTATTCCTCCATTCTCCATATTTCCGAGAAAAAACATGAATGCCCAGTTGATGAAGGATGTCCCACCTGGCTCCGAGAGTGCTTGTCATTTATCGGGATGGGTTCAAACCGATATATTCACTAACTGGTTTCGTCACTTTTTAAAAACAACAAAAGCTTCAGCTGAAGAGCCAAGTTTATTAATTTTAGATGGACATTACAGTCACACTCGAAATATAGCTCGCACGTGAAAATGAAGTTACTATAATTTCTTTACCCCCCCATTCAAGCCACAAGATTATGGGTCCGCTTAAAACTTATTACAGTGAAGAAATAAGAAGATTTGTACGTGAGAACGCAAGAAAAATAACCCATTTTGACATTGCAGAACTTTTTTTTTTAATAATTTGCTTGCGGGTAATGTGAACCAGTGTTCTACATTACCCGAACATACCGGTCCACAATACCCGCACAGTTCTTTTATCATGCCATTTTGGGATTTCTTAAATCTATGACATCCAAAATTTTGTAGATAAATATATATAAGTTTTAATTTGGAAAATATGTCCGCAACACATATACCATGTTATGGAAACAATTTCTTTAATTTTCTACCGGTATTGTAGCGATAATAAAAAAAATATAAAATGGTAGTCCACATTACCCGAAGTTACTCTAAGCTATTGGTATGCTAAAGCGCAAAACAAACCAAACAAATGGTTTAACAAACAAACCATTGTTTGTCTGTTTCTGTATGCAAATAAACGGCACAAACATATTTCGTACAAACAATAATTTTTGTTTTTTTCTTCAACGATGATAGTGCTATTTGCGCGCTATTTGTTTCAACCAGAGGAGAAATATAAAAGAAAGGAAAAGAATTTGGAGTAAAGAGTGGTTTAAATAAAAAGACACCACGAAAAGTAAAACAAACATCGATCTTATCTGTTAAATATTAAAACCTTTTAATATTTCTACAAACTTTAAATGTTTGGCCAAACAGAAATCACAGCAATAACCAAAACAAAACATTAGTACAAACGAATTTGGACATGTTTGCCAAGGCATTTGTGTGGTTTATTTTGTCCTTCAGCAAATTTTACAGTGTTACAAGTATCAACACAAACCCAAAATCCCCTGAAGAGTATGACTAACGCGAACATGAGAAACAAAAACAAGTGGCAAAAGAACTGCGGAGAAGTGTATAAGAGTGGGGTGGAGAATTGTCAAACGTGATTGCTATAGGAGCAAATAAATTTGTATTAATTAATTTGAAAATGCCGGTAATATTCCGTTGTGTAAATTATTCAACTAAAAATAAAGAATAGCGTAATTTAATATGGCACTAATGAAATTCAAACAAACTAAAAATAAATTCTTGAGTTATACCTACGAATAAATTAAATTGGAAAAGTGGTGATTGGGGGTAACGGAAGTTGATTGGTTATGTGTTATAATAAAAATACTATAAGTGTTAATAATTAAATATTTTTCACGATAAAAGTGTTTTGTAGTAGTGTCCGAAATAATCAATGAGGGATGCCAGATGGGGTAAGAGGGCTTTATAAAAAATAGGAATTTAAATATTTAGTTAATGACTGGCAAAAAATTCACAAGTCATTGTAGATTCTAATTAATATTTCTAATTGACAATTGTCTACAAAACTTGATAAGTATTAATTAGCATATAAGGTGAAATTACTGAAATTGAAAATAAAGATGCCAGATGTTTAAAAATCTACTTTTAGTTAATCTGTGTCAAAAACAAATGATCGGAGCCAGCATTTACAAACGATTATTAAATTTAAGAAAAGTTTATTAAGGAAAACATTAAAAGAACATTTTTTAAGCCTTAATTAAATTTAAAATGTACTAAATACAGACCATGGTATTTAAAATAAAGTGAAATTGCTTTGACTGTCAGGGGCCGAATTAACGCATACGTGAACGAGAAAGCTTTCGTGTCAAATACAATTTAGTCACGTTTCGAATGGATTCGATAGCTGACGTAACGAAATTTTTGCAAAATGTACTAGATTTGTGTTACATTGGAATTGAATAAAAACATATGTTTAGTGCATATTATTATCAGCTGAATGACACTAATAAGAAGAATAAGTACATGTTTAATAAAAAATGTAAAACAAAACCAAATTTTCGCGTTTTATTTCAACATATTCAGTGAATTTAAAAATGTTAAAAAACAAAAATAAAATTATAAATAGAATGGCTAAATTCCCATAATTGTGCTTATCGTCTTCCGATTCTAAAGTTGATTATAACACAGTACGTATCCGAAAAGAAATGAGGGAAATGGCCAAATTGGGATGATCGACCATGTACTGCGCCATAACATCTTTTTGTTTTCCATTTATTTTGTTGGTATTAGTCCTATCAACAATAATCACGTTTTAAAACTTTAAAAATAATAATAAACTTACATCTGTTTATATTTTTTGCACACACATTTAAAAACTTTTTGATTTCGATCAGTACTGAGATGACGAGCAATATACTCGATTACGCCCTCGTTATCGTATGCTATCATCTCAAATTTCGATTGTGCTTGTTCGATAGCGAATGCAGTAATGCCAAAGAGAAAAATTACGAACAGTTTTATTCGATCACATATGCGGTAATTCGGGCCCAGTTTTTTCTAAAATATCTACGATAACAAATTCTTTTAAATGACAAAATCAAGAGTGTTTTGCGACTAGGTTTTTCTTTCTTTCTTGAAATAGATAGAACAGACCTATAAGGAAATATTAGATAACTTCCAGTATGGAAAATCTGCCAAACATGTATTGAAAATTTGTCAGTTTTTCGAAAATTGTATTAATCTCGAGTTTTATTAAATAAAATCCAAATATGTATATAAAAACGTTTGTTGTATGTGTTCCTAAAACTCAAGGACCGATTGACACCAAACTTGGACAATAAATTAGTATAGTCTGAAGTCAGGTTTCTCTTAAGTTTAATACCAATATGTGGTGCTGTTGTGGTACGATTTGGCTAAATTTCACAAAATATATTTATTAAACAAAAATAAGTTTCCTAATAAAAGTTTGATCCGGTATATAGCGCTGGGTTAAAGTTATTAACAAAATTCAGCACTATTTAATTGTTATTTGGAAAATCCCTAGCAGCGCCGGGACCAAACGGCTAATATCTAAATATATAAAAACGTTTGTACCGGTTATGTGTTCCTAAAACTCAAGAACCACAGGACCGAGTGACACAAAACTTGGACAATCAATTAGTTTAGTCTGATTTCGGCTTTTGTCGGGATATTCAAATATTTTTTTATTTATGGTACAATAAGTGTAGAAATTTTGAAAAATTACGACTTGAGTTTTAAATTTGAACAAGTGGACAAATATTTTGAAAAGTTTGCTTAAACTTTTTAAATTTTTTATAAAATACTTACTTTCATTTTGCAAACTCCGACTCCTGATAGAATCAAACATGCGTAGTTTTAAAAAAAAAAAATTTTTAAGAAATATATATGTTGACTTGTTGCACGATAGTCCAAAAATTAATTGGAAACTCGAAAAACTTCATATTAAGTAATAATGTATACATTAAAATAGGTATTTTTAAGTTTTTAAAAAGAAACCTTAGCTGACGATTTTAAAACGTTTATCAATTACCACGCTTTTTTTTATCAAATATTTGTGGGAATTTTTTTTGTTCTAAATATTTTACATAAATTTGCATACTACGCCAGTTGCCAACCGTTTTTAACAAAAGAATTACTTTGGAGTCAGTTGGTTGCAATTACAAAATTAAAATATATTGGTCCTTTTCATTTATATGCATATTAAGTTTTTCTTACACAGCGTTTACATTTGCCAGTACTGGCAAAACAGTAAGCATATACATATTAGTTGGCAAAACAATGCAAAAACAAAATAGCTGTAAAAGTGTTTATGTATTAGTGCCAATTCACACGTTGCAAGTCTTATTGATCAGCTTGCTACCTTATAGGCGAGAGAGAGTGAGAGAGAAACGTTTCTTTTCCTCTCGTCACTCTCGCTATAAAGTAGCAATCTGATCAATAAAGGCCATGTCAGATAAAACTTCATCGCTTTGCGTGACGTTTCTAACTTTGACTGAAAAGCGTAACGCAAAAGGTGTATGTCACAATAAATACTTTGACAACACTCACGCATTGTGTGTTAAAAAAAAATAAACAAAAAAAATTTCTACTAGTAGATTGTCAAAGCACGCAAAAAGATGAGAGTTGCCTAACTTTTCGCTTCGCTTTGCGTTAAAAGTTCTTTATGTGACAAGTTTCGTATAAGTATGAATATTTCATGTTAAATGTCAAAGCGAATCTCTGACGCAAAGCGAAGCAAAAGTTTTATCTGACATGGCCTTAAGACTTGCAACGTGTGAATTGGGACTTAGTGAAAAAGTTTGAATGAATTGCTACTGTCTTGCCAGTACTGGCAAATGTAAACGCTATGTTAAATAAATGGTTCTTAAACAATTTTAGTTGTCTTATTTTTGATAGTAATTTTTTTAAAAATGCCAAATGAAACTGAAAAAGACTTTAATGCTCGCATGGAAAAATAACCAAGGACTTTTAAGTGTTAATTGTTCCGTTCTGTTTTGTGTGATTTACATGAACGTTTATCCATCATGGAAGACGTAGAAGAAAAAGTTCAGATTTTATGAATAATTATTCAAAATTTGGCCAAGTTCAAAAACAATATACATATGTATATTTTAATATTGCGAAACCGATGAATAGTACATATATTGAGATTATGTCTCCATTACAACTATTATTATTTAAGTGTGCTCTTGTATCATCGACTTCATGTTGAACGTATGTATATTTTCAAAATATTGTACTGCTTTTTATGACAATCGAAAATAATTCTAATTTGAAATCTTAAAAAAAAACATTAATAACACAGTGTTACAAAATTGAATAAAATAGAAAAACCTGGGACCGGATATTATTTTTCTTGTAGGGCTTGTCGACTAAAACAAGATTCCAATAGTGAAATATACCGGACACCTCCAAAATCCGGATTTACGGGTAAAAAACCGGTTTTTGTGCCTTTGCGCACTTATAAGCCTGTAATTTTGTTGATAATGATCCGATTTTCAATTTCTTACTAGATTTGGAAAGAAGAAACTGAGATCTTTCGAACAATGTATAATTTATTTAAGAAAACTGGAGAAATTTGGATGTTATTGTCGAGCAAACACAAATTTTGTAGATTTTTCAAAAAAATTTCAAATTTAGTGACGTTTTTATACATTATTTTCTTAAGAAACTATAATACTATTGAGTTTATTCAAAAAGTACGTTTATTAACGATTACTACGCATATTTGGGTTTAAAAATAGATAAGTGATTGACTGAGTTATTTAACTTTTCATGAAAATAAACTTTTAAACATTTTATAAAAATTTTATTAATCAATTAATCAATGCTATCTTAAACACAAAAAAAATTTGTAATGAGAGTTTAAGTCATTCAAAAATATTGTTTTTTTTCGTGTTCTTTTTACGCACTTTCTTTAAAATTACAAATCACTGTTAGCCTAAACACAACTTAGATTTACAAAAAATATTAGTAATGAGAGCTTTACTCATGTAAAATTATTGTTTTTTTTTTAATATGACGTTTTGTTAATGTCTTCTTTTTCACTTTGAATCTGTGTATTAAAAAAAAACGTTCGCAATTTAATAAAAATCGTGTGCAATTTAAATTAAAATTGTATACAAAATGTGTGACAATTGTAAAAAAATTTTTGGCTTATTTACTGATATCAGTCACCGGCGTGATTTTAAAAACAAAACAGTTTTAAAACACGCAAAAACATTAAGTACGCAAATGTTGTAACTGTTACAAAACCGATACCTGTAAGTAATGATCTACCGACAACGAGCAAATCTGTCGATATAACAGAAAAAGATTTTGAACAAAGAAAGTTCCTTCCATCCAGGTCTACAACAACGGAGCGGCATATTTTGTCAAATGCTGATTTCTACGATCTTGTTCGCGAATTACACTTGTCAAAGCGGCAATCTGAAGTCCTTTGGTCGCGATTAAAGCAGTAGAATTTTGTGGAAAAGGATTTCGTTATAACATCTAGTAGAACAATTTACCGGACTTGGTTACTTGAAGAAAGATTTAAGACTATTTCCAATGACAGTGATCTCGTGTATTGCGTTGATGTACCGAAACTATTTTCGGCATTAAATCACAATTATAATGCAGATGAATGGCGACTTTTTATTGATGGTTCATTTAAAAGTAAATTTTCTTATAAAAATTTATGACTTTGTTTTTTATTAATTTAAGATTTGTAATGTAATATGTCGTGCGCCGAATCGTTATGATCGCAAACTATTGCCATCTCGCGAGTCACATAGAAAAGGCAGCAAAAACATTTTAAATTACCAATAAGTTAAAGTTAAGGACGTTATTATGGTACCACTGCATCTTAAACTGGGATACATGAAACAATTTGTAAAAAATTAGATGTAAACGGCGATGCTTTTTGTCATCTTTGTCATAATTTTAATTTAAATTGCACACGATTTTTATTAAATTGCAAACGTTTTTTTAAATACACAGATTCAAAGTGAAAAAGAAGACATTAACAAAACGTCATATTAAAAAAAACAATAATTTTACATGAGTAAAGCTCTCGAAAAAAAACAATATTTTTGAATGACTTAAACTCTCATTACAAATTGTGTTTAGGATAACATTGATTAATTGATTAATAAAATTTTTATAAAATGTTTAAAAGTTTATTTTCATGAAAAGTTAAATAACTCAGTCAATTACTTATCTATTTTTAAACCCAAATATGCGTTGTAATCGTTTATAAACGTACTTTTTGAATAAACTCAATAGTATTATAGTTTCTTAAGAAAATAATGTATAAAAACGTCACTAAATTTGAAATTTTTTTGAAAAATCTACAAAATTTGTGTTTGCTCGACAATAACATCCAAATTTCTCCAGTTTTCTTAAATAAATTATACATTGTTCGAAAGATCTCAGTTTCTTCTTTCCAAATCTAGTAAGAAATTGAAAATCGGATCATTATCAACAAAATTACAGGCTTATAAGTGCGCAAAGGCACAAAAACCGGTTTTTTACCCGTAAATCCGGATTTTGGAGGTGTCCGGTATATTTCACTATTGGAATCTTGTTTTACTCGACAAGCCCTACAAGAAAAATGATATCCGGTCCCAGGTTTTTTGGACTGTCTCACCGTGTAATTTGTAAAAAACATTTTTTTAAATAAATGTAATTAAAAATTAGCCAGTTTGTTTTTCGCGTACAAATTTTTGTGCATATTTTTTTTTTTTTCATATTTGTTTAATTGTTATGACAAGTCACCTTAATAAAATAAAGAAATATAAATTTTCTTTAAGAATTAACTTTGAATAATTGTATATATATAATTTAATTTATCTATCACTAAAATTATTAAAATTCGTTAATTTTTAGGCAGTTTTGAGCTTTTTGTTAGCCCTGTTGGGTTTTTTTTATTATTATCATCATCTGGCATCCTTACTTTTCACATATGCTCTTATTATTTTTCAAATTTGTGTACGTCTCACATTCTTTTCACACCAACAACTAATAATAATATCTAACACTTGTTTCTGAGTGTATTTAGTTGTTGTTGTTTTCTTTTTCATAAAATGAATTCGTATTTTTTGCTTTTGCTATCAGCCGATTTACACGTGAGCATTCGCTCGTATCAAATACAATTATACACGAGTTTGTGTGTTTTTATGCATATAAGCATACATACATACATATGTTCCTATATTCATTTAACGGTGGCTACAAAAACAATGAAATACAAAATAATAAAAATAAATTAAAGCAATTGTGGTACTAATAAAATGTACAAATTTTGAGTTTTGGCGAAAAAATTAATACTTGTGTAGGAAAAAAAAACAAAAATTTTACGAAATATTTTATCAATTGATTGGATATCGGCGGGGAGAAGCTTTTAGGACTCTAGACGTCAAAGAAAAGTTTAACTTTTACCACTGAGTATTGAATACAAAAGTTTAGCTGATAAGTCAACCATTTTTATTTAAGGAAAACAAAAATATAGAGTGAGTGAGAGTCAGGGAAGTGAAGAGATAGAAAAGTAAATAATTAAAAAAAGTTGCCAACTCGTAATAAAATATGGCGGATAATAAAAATTCCACATATTATTTAAGAAAAAAGTACAGTTTTTGTATAAATTGTTTTTAAAGTAAAATTTTTAAGTAAAAAGGTTTTGTTTGTTGTGCAAAATTCCCAATTTTCATTCTTAGTTTTATTATTAACAGGCAATTTCACCAAGTTTTTGAAATTTTGTTTTTGTTTTAAATGTAAGTTGAACGAGTCACTTTTGCGCTCGCGTTCTACAAACAGGCAGTTAGTTTTAATTACATAATTACACACATACCTCTATAACTGCCAGTTAACACTAAGTGTCTTGACAGTTATTATAGTGATAAATAATTAAAGCT
Source organism: Pollenia angustigena (assembly GCA_930367215.1). Lineage (NCBI taxonomy): Eukaryota > Metazoa > Arthropoda > Insecta > Diptera > Polleniidae > Pollenia > Pollenia angustigena. The sequence continues at coordinate 49,632,130 of OV884060.1, forward strand.
GAGCTTGGTGAAATTTGCCGTAAGTCTAGTTAAAAATTTTAAACATTTTGTTTCATAGGTATTATTTATTTTTAAAAATAAAACTTATAACTTTTTTTAAATACGTTCCTATTAATGTATGTTTGTAGATATTACATATACCTATAATACATGTTATAAAAAAATATAATTGATTACTCTTAAACGATTTTTCATGCTCAGGCACCAAATTTTGTGACGCAAATTAGATTTTTTTTTTTTAATTCAAAATTTTTGTTTAAGCACTTTTACAATAAATCATTTAATTTTTTTAAACAACATTTTTAGCCAATGAGCCATTATTTTTATTTAAATAATGTTTTATTTAAAAGATAAAAAAAATAAGCAATTAAAATAAAAGAGGTACACTTTACAAAAATACTTTTTTTTAATTCTAGTCAATGTCAATTTGCTGCTTTAGCAAAAAAAGAGACTACATCACACATTATTTCCGTTTTTACATGATGTTTGTATTTTTAGGAAAATTTTGTAATTTATTGACACGACACATGATTAAATTTGGCAACTCAAGGTTGCCACATGCATACGTGGTTTATTTTCTACATTACAGTAAATAAAATTCATTCAAAAGTTTCGTTAAAATATGATTAAACTGTAGAAAAATAAAGCAATTATTTAACTTTTGGTGTGAATAAACATTTTTTATATTTTTGAAAGAGAAGGAAATGCATATAGTAATTATAATGGTAAATTTTGCCAACTTTTTAGTTTTTTATTATCAAAAATGTATAAGTGCTTATGGTTTTTCTTTAAAATAACAGTTTTGATGGTTCTTTAAAGAAAACGCTTAAATCAATTTTCCTAAAAAAAAAAATATGTTGGAAGGTGTTGCCAACTTTAAAATGCTTGTTATAAGAATTATGTAAACATATTTATGATTTTCTTCAAACTAACCGGTTTTCAAGTCATTAACCCCCCGTTTCCAGATGCAAGTATAAATTCGAAAAACTCAATACACTCACCCTTTTTCACTATCATTCTTACAATGTTTGTACTTTCAGCCAATCGGCTTTTACCTCGATTTTTAATTGATAATACGTATACGCTACTTGCAAGCGCCTTGCAAATAATAGGACCAGTCCAAACACGCGTGTAAAGAGTAGCCCAGAAGGGACCAGGACTACTCCAAAAGTAACCCAAACGTATGAAAAAAACATGGTCTATTTAACATTACGATGTCCTAGGGGAGGACCATATAACCCACCTTTGGACTACTAAGGAGTAGTTTTAAAACTACTCCATTGTATACACAAGAGAATTAGTTTTGAAGTCGTTTAACAACGAAAGCACGTCGTTAAAAAACGAAGTCATGTCGTCTCACTACATACAATTTTTAACAATGACATGGTCCATGCTTACATTACATCGGACCAGTCCGTGGAGTAGTCCATTTTATCAAAATGGATCAGGTGGTCCAATATTATTTGCAGGGCAATTACTTGCATGTGGAAACGTAGGGTTAGGAAAAATAAATACATATATGAGTTTCCCAACTAGTTTCAATAATATTAATATTGAAAAACGTTTTCTAAACGTTTAGTGTTAATAAATTGCACAAACGGCTTGACAAAAAAAAAGCTATAGTTTAACGTTTGTACAAACCTTTTGTAGGTATGCTTATTTTTGGATTTTCGTTTAAACATATCGAATATTACTTGTCAAACTGTGCTTTCAAGAGAAGCATAAAAAACGAACAACTTAAAAATCAATTAAAATAATGTTTTTGTCGCTTATTGGCAAACAAAAAGTGTGTATTATCAAAGTTATTTTCGGGAATACAAAGTTTATTATTAATACGATTTCCGTATGACGTGCTAAATTCTCAGTTTTTCATATTTGATAAATACACTGAAATTTATTGTTGAGGAAAAGCTAGCCTATATGCGCGTTTCACTGGTTGCTTAGGCCAGCTCATCAGGAAACCTTTTCTATAGATTTTAGAAAAGCCAAAAATATTAACAAATAAAACCCTAAAGCGAATAAGAATTATAAACACTCTAAGCCCTACTTGTAACAATATTAAAGCTTAAACAAAACACCAACAATAAACAGTGAGTTTATCTTTTCTTACATCCCCCAACAATTTATTTGCTAAGACGTTTGTATAGTTTATTTGGCCGTTTAATTAAATTTATATGTATTTACTCTCGTATTCATAATAAATAAAACAGGTTTATAGAAGGCTTATTTATCCGATTTTCATACAAAATTCGTTTCATAAACCTTTAATTAACCTGTTTTATTTTTTATAATTAAGGTTGTAAGCCTTTTAAGAAAAAAAACAACAGAATTACTAACTACATATTTTAAATTTTGAGAGATTTCCTAACGTTTGAGCGCAAAACTGTAACTAAAGTAGCAAACATATTTTTTAATTAAAATTTTTTTAAAGATGTACAAGTGTAACTCACACCTAACAAAAAAATAAAACAATTATAACCAACCTGACCTGAAATTCGAAAAAATTGAAAGCGACTAAGGTGAAGAATGTTCGAAACAAAAATGTTCGATAAATAGTCGATAATATTTTATTTATATAGAAAATATTCTTTTATTTGCAAAATATTCGAAATTTTTTCGACAATCAAAATTCGAAAATGTATTATATTTCTTTAACTAAAACATGCAAGTTTTTGTATTTTTTTAATTTGTGATTTTGATTTCATAAAACTTATATCGAGACCTTATAGCAAAAATGACGTTAACAACAAAAATAAAATTTTACAGGAGAAGGTTTTTTTTAAATATTTTTGCTTCAAGGTAGGGTCAAGTTTGAAATTGCTTTTGCTCTTACTTCGTAACGGTACTTCCCAGAGATATGAGATGCAATTGATCAAAAATTATCGATTTTCATCAAAAAACAAAAATCGAAAATGTTGTTGGTTACATCATTTTTGCTATTAGGGCTCGATATCTTGAAGCGTGTTTAAAGAAAAAAAGAAGTGATAAAAAAATTAAGTGGAAATTCGGTATTTAATTTAATTAAACATGAGAGTAAAATGGGGAATAAAAAAAAATTTTTGTATGTGACGCGAAAAATAGAAAGGGTTTTGTTCAGGAGAGCCATTTTATCTTTGTATCTTTGTTGTACCATCACTGAGCGTGTTGGTATTGGTCTCATTTGAAAGCGACACATCTCAACCTTGTTGGTCAACCTTGAAAACGCGCGTAGGTCGTCCCTTCCTCTTGTTTTGTGTAGTTGGTTTTTACTATTCCCTTTACCTTACTGGTCCCTTTCTCTATGCGCTGTCACATATGGGGGATTTCATGTCAAGTAAAAAAAAAAAAAAATTTTTTTTAAAAGATTGATCAAATAGCTATCGAAGCTCCTTGGGACAAATTTTGCTAACACCAATAAGTAAAAAGTTACATGCATGAGAAAGAACACCTGTATGGCCAAAATGTCAAACTTTGACCCCCTCTAACTCGGAAACTTTTTGACCGATCTTGTTGAAAATTTGTGTCTAAACTAATAGCACTAACCTTGGTGCAAATTTCATTCAAATCGGAAGATATCGATTTAAAAATTGGGTCACTTGACATGAAATCCGCCATATTTGTGAAAGCAGACATGTTTTAACTCAGTGTAACATTGTAAACAGAAACCTCCGGCAAAGAGATACTGCTGATGTGTGTATTTTGTTTTTGTAAAAAATATTTGGTTTTTTTTTTATCAGCAAAAAGCGACGAACATTAACGAGCCGAACAGAACACATTGAAGTTCGTGGATTGTCAAAAAAAACCGAACGGAATTTAATGTTCTCATCATTTGTTGAGTATATGAAAACAACATTATTTTTGTGTTCGAAAGATGACAAACAGGGAGGGAAACGTTATTTTTTTAATGAATTTCTACACAAACACTATTAGCGTTTGTGTTTTCCACAAATCTACCGAACCGAACATTAAAGAACGATATTTAGTGTTTATTTTCGAACACTGGTTAGTACATACATATATGTAAAAACATTTGTTAAGTTTCCATTCAGAAAAAAGAACTGTGCCAGTCCGGGGAAAAAGTATTCGACAAGTTCATAAGAGCATGTTGGAAATGAATAATAGCTGACAGCCTGGCAGAACAATTTTCGTGGAGAGAAACAAGTACGAAAAAATGTATAAGGGGATGCAGACTAACATTAGCTATCCGAAGTAAGATTAAAAAGCAAATTTATAAAATAAAAATTTTCAGCCGAAGCAAACAGTTTTTAATTTAATTTTATTTATTATTTTGAAAAAGTAATATTAATAAAATATAAATTTATAATAAAAAACGATAAAAATTTTTTGATTTGGACCAAAATAAAATTGAAACATTATATCGAAGTATTACATAATAGCGATATCGATATTTGACTGATAACAATATCTCCAGAAAAGGTTTATCGTAATCGCCAAAGTTATATTTCGTTAACATTTCACAATATTGAATTTTATACCCTTTGTACACTTGTAGCCTTTTTACACTGATCCACATCTAACATCTACCATCAATTTGCCACCATTTGCAAAGATGTTAACATCTTTCCATAAGAACTACATAGGGCTAAAAACCAACATCTTTAAAAGATGTTCCTATCTCATTTTATTCCATTCTACATCTTTCGATTATTTAAGTGTCATCACTAGAAAAGTGGCAATAAGTTCTATTATTATTGTGGCATCACTGACAAAAAAAAGTTTGTTTTGAAAGCAGCGTTACCATTTGTCAAGTTTTATCTTTTATTGCAATGTTTCTTTGTTAAGTATTTTTTATATTTTTAAACAAATTGATCTTCAAATACATTTTTGAGTTTTCTTTTTAAATTTTGGCACTTTTGTGAGAAAAAAACATTTTTAATTTAAAAAGATTTTTTTTTAAAAAATGGTGACATTTTTGTTTGACGTGAATGAGTGTTTCACATTTTCTACATCTTTGATGGGAGATGTTAGATGTTGATCAGTGTAAAAAGCCTATTGCATACATTTCGGAGGAACGCATGGAAGATGTTGAAAATACGCGTTCACACTTGAAACATCTAACATCTACTATCAATAAAAAATGAAAAAAAAACTTATTTTTTTATAAATACTTTTTCTTTCTATTTTAAAAGATAACACCAAAATGTATTTCTAGTTCATATTGTTTAATAATTTTAGCATAATTAAGCAAAATAAGGTTTGCAAAAACTGAAAAACTTGAGAAATGATAACGCTGCCTTCAAAGCAACTTCCATTTTGTCAGTGATGCCACAATAATAACAGAATTTATTGCCACTTTTCTAGTGATGACACTAAAAGAATCGAAAAATGTAAAAGGGAACAAAATTAGATAGTAACATTCTGTAAAGATGTTGAAAATTTTGACTTTTAATCCTATGTATTTCTTATGGGAAAATTCCAACATCTTCGCAAATTGATGTTAAATGTTGACAAGTGTGAAAAGGCTATGTTTTGATGTTTTGGAAAAAACTTTTCGATACTACTTTCAAAACATTAGCAAATGAATTTTCAACCCGCAATTGATATTGCTAAATCTTCTTTTCTAATTCTTTAAAATTGAGCTCAAATATTACTTTCCTGTTCTTTTCCAACCATGGTGAAGGGCATATAAGTTTCAGCATAGCCCAATATAGCACTTTTACTTGTTTATCTTAAAATTGAAAATTATATAATGGGAATGTTTTTATTAAGAATTGATGGGTCGAACATTAACTTGGCTAAAAAAAAGATGAATGAAGTTGAGTCATTTAATCAACGAGAAAACAAAAATAAACAGTTAGTGCTATTTTAAATGTTGAATGAATGATTTTCTTCAACAAACAACGTGATCTCTTGAAAAAAGTTTTTTTTTTAAAGAGATCATGATACATTTATTAAAAAAAAATAAACACACCAAATCTTATCAGCTGCTTAATGTCGTCAAGAAAACAAACTTTTGAGGATGTTATGTTTTAAAAAGAAATTGTTTAAAGCAAAATTTTGCTTGTCATTTACTGTTAAAATGTAAAAAATTTTTTTTAATGTTTTTTTATAAAAGATATAGGTACCTACTTATGTACACATTTTGCTTACGTACTTTGCAAAAACATTTAAAATAATAAAAAACATTCAAATTTTAAATAGAAATCACCTCATTTTAAAATATAATCATATTGTTAAATTAAAGCAAACATTTGCAATAATTTTTAATAAATATGTATGTACAAAATCTTTTACCGCATTTGTGTTAAAAAAAATTAGCCAAAAAACAAATGTTTAAACCCAAAAAAATCAACTCAAGTTAATGGACTTTCATCTAAAAATGTGCTAAAAAAATTTAAATTGTTTTTGCTTTCAATACAAAATTAGAAAAAAATTTTTACGAATAGAAAAAAAAGAAAAATTAAACTACACTAAAAAGATCTCGTGACTTTGACCAGAATTTATACACACTCATAATACCGAAAATACCGATCGTATATCTATCGCCATCCATTCATTTTACGAACATCTTTCGTGCAAAGCTGATTATTTGAATTTTTATAAAACAAGAACAACAAAACTTTTGACTTTATTGGCTGTATAACTTAAAAGTAGGGGACTTTTTTGAAGCATTGGTACAAAAAGTTTTTTTTATGCTTTTTCATATGATGATCAAGTAAGAAAAAACAAGCCCTTCACCATATTGGGAAATTCGCAATTTCTTAGTTTTAAATTTTTTCTTCGTTTTCATTCAAAAAAATCTTGGGGCTAATTCTGACAGTATGATCAAGGCGAACTCACGTATACGGTAGTGGCGATACTACAACAAGTAAGTCTGAGTTCAGACTATGAAAATTTTCATTCAGAAAGTCTGAGTTAATTGGTGAGAGGGAAAGAGAACATGCTTTTTTCTCACCTCTCTCACCCATAAACTCAGACTTTCTGAAAGAAAACTTTCATAGTGTGAACCCAGACTAACAACACCAAAAACACCAAAAAAAGTAGCACAGCTATGCTTTCAACGCCACCTGAAAAATGAATTCGCCTTGGTCGTGATCGAATACTTTTTCGATTTGAAAGCAATTTTCTTTAAGGCCCAAATACACTTGTCAAATGCTTGTCCGGTCGGCGAATTCATCGTGTACGTGTGCTTGACGTAATATTCGCCGTCATATCTAAATTTTTTGATTTTCCATCCAGCATCGTCGGTGTGACACATACAAACACATTTTCACTTATACTACCACAATGCTTGATGAGTATTTTGATCAATGTATTTGGGCCTTTATAATTCCTTCAGGCTATACCAAGGCGAACTCACACAAGGTGGTCTTATTTTGAAAACGTTTACAACACTGTAAAATATTTTAACGTTGTGCCCAAGGCGAATTCATACAAGGTGGTCTTATTTTGAAAACGTTTTACAACACTGTAAAATATTTTAACGTTGTGTCAAAAATTCAAACAAATATTTGATTTTGTTTTTATATTAAATTGTGTTTTTTTGAAATGTTATAACTTAAAAAAGTTTTGAATTTCACCATTTTAATCGAAAATTATAGAATTTTGACACAAGGTTATCAGCTGTTGCTTACGTAGCAAGATAAGGTCACCTGGTGTAAATTCACCTTGGTTGTGTCAAAAATTCAAACAAATATTTCATTTTGTTTTTAATATTAAATTGTGTGTTTTAAAATATAATAACTTAAAAAACTTTTTAATTTCATAATTCTAAGCGAAAATTATAGAATTGAGAAAAGATTCCCCAGAACCACCAGAACGGTATACTATTTTGACACAAGGTTAGTTATCAGCTGTTGCTTACGTAGCAAGATAAGGTCACCTATTGTAAATTCGCCTTGTTATATACTGAACGAATCAAAATTATGTTTTAAGTGTTGGAAAGCATTACGCTATGTTCACACTTGGGATTTAGCTAATCAATGCCGTTCACATTATATCTAAGCTAATTTAGATGGCAGTTGATTAAGAAAAAAACACAACAAACATGATACAAAATACTTTTATAAAGTTATCAGAAGATTATTTTTAACATATTTATGATGAAATTGTTAAAATTTATGAATTATTTAAAGACAAAAGAAAAACATTAAAAAGAAATCATCATCGGTTGTACACGTTCATGTTGGCCGATTCTAAATTATACTCAGTTTGAGGTATGTTCAGAGTATTCTATGTGATTAATGAAGTGATTTATTTGTAATCATGTCAATTTGAAGTGCTTAACAAATCACTTAAACTTATGGGTAGTCATCTTGATTTTGATGTGATTAGAGCTTTATCATCACAAGTGTGAACATAATTTTAATTTGAGTTTTGACAACAAAAAATAAGAAATAAAATTGCTTAAGAATCCAAAAAGTATTCGTTTCCGACTGTCAGGGGGCTAGGGTTTTTCAAAATATTTCTTCTTAAATTAGCCCGTAAAATTTAAATTAAAATGTTCTTAAAAACCTTTTTAACTCTCATAAATTAAAAGAAGACTTTTTAAAATAATGTTTTATGGGTAAAAGTTAGAGGTAGTCGTAGTTTGTGGACCGAACTGGATGAATTGGAATAGTAAACTTTACCGGACTTCATGAGATATAAATACGTAGTCCCCAACAAACCTGGGGTCTTTAAAAGACTAATTTCAAATAAAACACGAGCAGACAAACCGAACGACGGATAACGATCTGATCTACTTCTCAAAAGGATCAAGACTATATGTATACTTTATAAGGATCATTATTGTATGAATGATATCCCTCTGAACGAAAGATAACGTACTTAATGGCCGTTCAAGCTATTAAAGCCGCAAACCATGCATAAAACATATTTTGTCTGTTGTTAATACCATATTTTTAAGCTATACATCCAATATTTTATGGAATACGAGTTTTTTGCTCTCTTTTCCGAATTTGCCAGCACATGTTTTTTAATTTAAATTAAAACCAAAAAACGTTTCGGTTTTCTTTTTTATTATACTCGGATGTATGGATGTATGTATAAATATTTATATGTACATATAAACATATGTATATGTATGCATAAATTTGCATATATTGAAATATCAGTAGTTGGAAACAGTCGACAAAAAAAGTTACAAAATTTATCATTGAATTTTTAAATATTTTATTGAATACTTTTGTGTTTATCAATAATTTTAGAGTCGTTTGTAATATTTGGCAAAATATTTAAATTAAACTTATAATAAATCACTTTCTGAATGTATCGACAAACTGCCTGTTACTAAATCTCGACATAAATTTATTCGACTGATAAACTGTCCGTTATCCAACAAATATATTTTTTTTAGTTAGCAATATCTTTCCAAATAGATGTGAAATTTTAAAGCCCAGCTGAATGTTTTAATGAAATTCGAGTCTTTTTGGGTCTCGTGCGTCAAAAATAATCATTAATACGCTCGTTTTAAAGTCGAAAATAACTATTATTTATGGAGAAATTGGTACCTCTCCCGCGATTCTTCTGAAAGAGTCTATTATTTATTTATTTATTTTATATATATATTTAGGTCTATGGATAGATCCTTACAGCCTAATACAAATGAGTATTTAACTTAAGTATAATATTACGTTTAACAATATTTAAATCTAAATAGAAAAATCAATAAATTCAAACATTTCATTAAAGCAACAACACAGTTTTCTAAATGGGTCTGCTATAGCATAGTTAGTTCGGAAAGTTTTTATAAATAAGGGATTATAGTGCCGTACCTAGGCTTGCCAGATCGAAATTGGCAAAAAAAACTTGACATTAGAAAGAAAAAGCTTGATTTTTCTTGACAATTAAAAATTCGATTAAATGAACAAACAAATTTATATTGTTGTTCAGATTTTTATTTTCACAATACTGATGTTATACGTAGCGGAGCTGATTTCACGATGTCCGTCTACTTGTCCGTTGGTTTGTCTGGCCGTGTGAATGTTGAAATGGGTTTCTTAAAGAAGATATTTATATCGCACATAGTACGGATTTGAAATTCTGCCAGATCGGTACACTTAGGCCCAGAACAGACGGTGAAACGCAACTGAAACGAAACTGCAACTTCTAGTTATTTTCGAGTTTCATTTGAGTCTATGCCATAGACTCCTTTGAGGGACCACACACGACGCGACCATTTTGAGACCGGTTTGAAATGCATTAGAAATCAGTTGCATTGAAACCGGCGTGCAGGAAACTCGTGTTTGCGTTTCATCTGTTCTCAAAGAAAATCGAAATGATTGTGATGATTTCATTACATTCGGGTAAAATTTAGGTTGCAGGGTGTGTGGAAAACGATTGAAACTGGTTTCAAAACAGTAATTTCTAAAGGGTTTCGTTGCAGTTGCGTTTTACCGTCTGTTCTGGGCCTTACTGTACTTTTTTTTTGGCAGGCGGGAATCGAACCCGCAACCCCGGCACTGTTAGACTAGCTCACTACCAATTAACCTACCGGGGCACTCATTTCTACACAAAAATCTTTACATTTTCTGGTTAAAATTTCAGAATTTTATTTTTCAACTTTCACATAAAATAAATTTGGTAGAATACTGGTAGTAAAAATAACAAAATCGTTCTATGAATGAACTAGTTATAGACAAATAACTACCTATTTTTACCAGAAAGCATGATTTTGGTACAGTAACGGACATTCCATATGAGATAGGAGAACCTAATTTTGCTCGGATATTTCGTAAACATGAAATTAATGGATTATGTTACAAATGAAATACAAATAAGACTCTGATAGCCTTTCTGTAGAAAGGCTATGTATTTCTACTATTCTTTGGGATACAAATTCCCATAGTTCTTTTCGACAATATATTTTAACTACAGGTCAAATATAAATAGCACAATCTATAATGGTTAGTTTTTCTTTGCTTTTCTGTGCAATTAAATGGAAACTTTTTAAAAATTCCGATTTAGCTTGGCAAATAACATTTTTTCTTGATTCTTGACACATATTGAAAAAGCCAAATCAAGCCCGTCTGGCAACCCTAATCGTACCGTAAGTCGTGGAATGTTAGATGATAAACTACTTAATAAAAAATTCGAGCATACTTTTCAATTAATTAAGTTAATTACAAATGAGACATTTAGCATAACTCTGCGACTTTTCAGTGTTGGCAAACGTATTAAGGATAATCTTGTAGAATATGAGGGGAGATTATCATATCCTCGATATGTATCTCTCAGGCAAAAAAGCAAGAATTGTTTTTGAATGGATTCAATATAATCATTATGAACCATATAATGTGACTGCGTGTCTTATCAATTTCGACTAATTTTTTAGGCGGTTCACATTTCGATCATCTGCATGATCGATTTATGATTGTGCACATTCTTTAAAAAAAATTTTAAGCAAGTCACTTTCTAAGCATTTGTAGGAATCAATTTCGAGTCCCGTTTTAAGCGCACAAATTACTTATCAGCTTTTGATCATCTAAGGTGGTCTTTAAAGGCTCCCTTTGGTGATTTTCTTCCACATGCTGACTAAGTTGTGAGTAAAGTGTTTCAAGATTGCAATCACACCTTAAAATTTAATTAACATTTTATTGCTTAGTCATTTTTTTTCAAGGTTTAGCCAAATTAAAACCTCAAACACACAAACCCTCCGAAAAATAGAGTTTTTTGTTGAAATTCAACCGCAAATAGGAAAAAACAATAACAACAAATACCTACTTATTCCTTCCTTTTTATATTTCACCTAAAAGCACTATAATGACAAATTAAAATAACAACAAAAAAGCTTTTGCAAAAAAAGAGCAACAAACAAACCCAAAAAATACATTAAAAAGTAAATAAACCGGGCCCCCTTTAATGCCCCTCTTAAAACAGCAACAATTCTTTTATGGCAAAACCCATGCATACATACATGAATACACACTTACTCTCCCATTAAGTAAAAGCAGCAAAATACCCACAGAAAAACACCAACAACGCAAAAAGCTACGAGACGATAAAAAGTTTAGCGTTACCAATAGACAATTGTCAGTTGGTCTATAGAACGCGCGCCAAATAGTAAAATTAAGTAAAAATTAAAATATTTCAACTGTTCTTAAAAAAAAAAATAAAAAATTAAATTCATTAGAATTACAAAATTTTTCAAAAAAAGAAATTGCAATCAAGCGAAAATTTAAAAACAAACAACATTTAAAAAAAAAGTATTTCCGTAATATTTTACTCAATTAAAACGAATAGAGAGGAAACGACGAATTCAACAACAACTAAAACACCGTCGTCGTCAATATCAAGAAGAACAAGTAGAATTTAAATAAAAACCAATAACAACAATTAGCCAAACAAAAACAAAACCAAAGAATTTAAGAAAAAAAGCACATTTTATTAAAAAAAAACTAAAGCATTTTAGAAATACTTTTGAAGATATTGAAATCAGTTTGAATAAAATCATTTATCAAGACAGAGGGTATATGACAAAGCGCTGGCAACGCCACTAAAAAGAAATTCAGTTCACTAAATAAATTCAAACAAAAACTATTTTAATTATTCTTTATGCATACACCATTTTGAAAAACTAAATTTTGTAAAAAAAAAAAAATGTTGACATTTTTCACAAATTTACGGTAGAACATGAAATGGTTTAAACGTGTGCGTAAAAAGTGTATTTAATACTTTTTAACCAACAACAGTAATTTTAAATCTTAAAAACGCGTTTTTTTATCTTTAAAAACGTCCTAAAATTTATAATTTATCTCAAATAAAAAAACACATTGTGTTAAGTGTTAAATTTAAGTTCAATTTCTCATAAATTATTCAATCAAAACTTTACAAAATGACTGCTGCACGTCAACAAGTGAATCGTGAACGTAACGGGCATGTCCTTGTCTGGGATCAAAATAGCTTTAATGAGATTTTCGAAGAAAATCGACCAAGAGGTAAATTATTTCTTCAAAAAACATTTTTAATTTTTGATAAATAATCTATAAATTAAGTTTTTTCACGTGCTATTTTTTCAAAGTATTTACGACACATTTCTATTGTGCAATAGACAGGCAACACTATTCGTTTACATATTGAAAAGAAATGCAACAAATGAGTGTGTTAATTTTATAGATCATGGCAAAATCGAATTTTAAATGAGCTAAATTAAAAAAAAAATGGATTAAGGTTTGAAATACGAACAAATCTATTGGCAACGTCATAATTTTGGCAATAACTTATTTTTAATAGGAAAATTGTTTATTAAAATTTTTAAAAACCGAAAATAATTTTTATGAATATGGGGGTTAGATATTTTTAAAAAAATTATATTTTCCATTTAAAAAAGGCTGTATAAATTTAAATAAAAATTCGCTTTTTTACAGTTTTTAAACATTAAGTTGGCAAAGCGAAATTGAACACTTGTTAAAATAACTTAAAAAACTTTATATATTTGTATATTAAGAAAATTTATTAAAATTTTATTAAATTTCTTGCGGTTGGCAATGCGATTTTTTAATTAGTTCTACGCTTTTGATTACAAATAATTCAAATTAATCGAAATACCATTTTTTTAACTGTATTTAAAGATAAAGTTGGCAATGCGAGATTAAACACTTGTAGAAATATTCAGCCTTATTCCGGTTGTCGTTGTCGTAATCGGTCAACTCATTTTTTGTAAGAGATTAAAGTAACACAAAGCCAGTGTTCTTTAATATATTAATAATAGCGTTTTCACAACTAAAGTTAAATCCTGGTTTTAACATCAAAACTATTAACAGCTGATTTTGTGTTCACATTACAAGTTTTTTAAATCCGGTTTTAACTCACAGTTTGCCTACTAGTTTTGTGCAAAATAAAATTCATTTCTCGTAGAAATAATTAAATTTGAATAAGAAATGAACGCAGAAAAATGCTTGGAAATCAAACAATTTTATATTAAAAGTGTATTTTAGAATATTTCATCGGTTTGACGTTTCTTATTTTTTTAAATTTTAATTTATTTTTATTGAGCGCCATCCCAGTTAGCATTTGTATGATAATTTTTTGTTATTATTATCTAAATTATTATTATCTTAGAAGACGATCCTATTTGATGAATTTTCAATTAAGCGATTGAAAAAAGAAATTATATATCCTTACCTAAAACGCAAAGGCCCTTACTAACCAAAAATCGTGTTTTTCGTTGGTTCTGATGTATTGCATCAACAGAAATGTCAGCAATATTTTGAGAAGCAAAAAAATTTACAAGACATTAAATGATAAACGCTTAAAGCCAAACTAACCGTGTGCATAATATGCAACTTGTCAATTTTCAAAACAAAACTTGTTGGCTTTTTAAAAGAAAACTAAATTATTAACAGTTAAAGGCAATTTATCATTTAAAAAAGTTTTTTGCTTCTCCTGTCTTCTTTTCAAAATGTTAGGTAGAGCCTTTCGCGTTTTAGGTAACGATTAGATCCGTCGATTTGTAATGATTTCTAAACATTTTTAAATGTTATGTATTTTTGCCCATTCGTCTCGTCAAATTAAAAGAGAAAACAAGTAATTTTCTTGTCTGCCAAACAAATAAAAAGATTGGTTAAAAAAGATGCCCAAAAATTACTGTCCATCAATGAAAATAAGTGTCAATGCGAATGGTTTTTTTTTTATTTCCTTTACGAGAACCCAATATCTTTTGTTTTGTTCAAAATAAAGTTGGTTCAAATAATCAAAAGCCATAATCGTGCTGCTTTTATCGGGGAAAAAAAGTCAAAACATGACAATTTAAAAATTATTTGAAATATAAAAAAACTATATAATTTACGAATAAAAAATGAGACGATAAATACTAACTAATGATTAGAAAAGCTACCATTAAGTTGCTCAAAAAAGAATCAGAAAATTGCATCAAAAATGATTCTTTGAGGTGATTCATCGGTACTGTAGTATTTTCTCACGACAAGAGTATCGTTTATGATCGAAAAATTAGCTCATATGCGGTTATCTGAAGCTGATTCCTAAAGTATTGGATTGTGATTTAAAATGCTAGCTGGGATTAAACATTATCAGCTGTTTTCAATCTTTACACAGCGTTTACATTTGCCAGTACTGGCAAGACAGTAAGCATATACATATTAGTTGGCAAAACAATGCAAAAACAAAATAGCTGTAAAAGTGTTTATGTATTAGTGAAAAAGTTTGAATGAATTGCTACTGTCTTGCCAGTACTGGCAAATGTAAACGCTATGTTATAACTTGGTAGTACTGAATTTAGTATAACGAAAACATGGTTGTATTTCATAAAATCTACTTAAAACCAAATCAAAAGAGGTTTTAAAATGGTTTTAAAAAATTTATTTTGTATGGTAAAACCAGGTTTTAATGATTGGTTTTATCGTTAAAACCAAAATTTGTATTAAAACCTTAAGTGCGAAAACACTATAAGGTTGATTATAAAAACTTTTTATAGAAAAAGCAGTAAAAATTTTTTAAAACAATTTTTTGAAAATTTCTAATTGTTGGCAATGCGATTTTTAAATTATTTTTAGTTTTTTTTACAAATTATTTAATATTAAATCGAAATTCCGCTTTTTTATAAGTTTTTTTGTAAATTTATTATTAAGTTGGCAAGTCAAAATTAAACCAAAATTTTTTATAGATATCATAGATTTGCAAGGCGATTTAAAAAAAACTTAAATTTAAGAAAATTAAGCAATAAATTATTGTACAATCAGTACATTGAATAATAATTTAAACTAAGTTGGTAACTCGAAAACTTATCCAATTTATTTTATAGTCATGAATATGGCTGACATGAATTACAATTTTGCCGAAATTTTCGCATACCGCACTTCATTTACTCAACTTATAAGTCAATCAATTGAATAATAATGAACACTTTTCTAAACATTTGCTAAATAAACAAATGTCTGTAATTGTTGTAAATAAAAATTTAATTAATTATGTAAAAAGTATTCATAACAATAAGATCTGTGATACAATTTCTTTTACCTACTTCAATTGACACTTGTGTCATCTATTAGTTTATGTAAAAAAATTCAAACACCAACTTAAATAAAATGACAATTTAATTAAAAATTTCAATATCAATTGACTTTAAGTGACAGTTAAATACAGATCAAGCGAGCATGAAAAAAATTTATTAACAATAAATCAAAATTATTTAATTGAAAATAATTTTTTTTGAATCCTCGTATTGGCAAAAAAAAACTTTCATGAGTTTGCAAGTTTTGCAATGAACTTTGTAATGTGGCGTTTATAGAACACGAGCGCCTTACTCGTCCGTTCAACTTACATTTAAAACAAAAACAAAATTTCGAAATTGGTTTTTGTTTTAAATGTAAGTTGAACGGACGAGTAAGGCGCTCGTGTTCTATAAACGCCACATTAATATTAAAAGTTTATTTTCTTCACTTTTTGAGTGACTCATTAGAAGTTGGCTTAGTCTCGGTTCACACTATGAAAATTTTCTTCATACGAGCAAAATACAAATTTTTTCCCGGAATAATCTTTGTCCCCACATTCTGTCTTTTAATGATGGTATTTAGATTAAAGTTAGCTCAAAAACATTTTATTGAAATTGGTAACGATAACTTAATATCGCATATAATCCCCCTCCCTTTAACCACTGAAAGACAAAAAAATCTCATTTGGATGTTTTAATCTAGATAATATTCAACATAAAGAACTCTTATATGAACCTTGAGCTCATAACCAGCGTTGCCGTTTTGGTTACTTTATTTTCCAATGTGTACTTGTGTACTTTTTTCCCATTTTGGTTACTTTTGTTTAACACAAAAATAACCAATTTTTTGTTTTAGAACAAGAACTACCCGCTCCGCTAAAAACAACACATTTTTCATCTACTTAAATATTATTTTTAAGAAATAGCTTATCCCATCAACAATAAATTTCAAGTGTTTTTGTCAAGAATAAAAACTGGGAATTAAGCACGAATAGCAAAATCTTTTGATATTTTTTAGAAGCTTAAACTTTAACAGACTATCAACTCAACAGCTTAAGGTATATACTTTGAAGTGTAGATGGCTATTATCTGCTTTTCTTAACTATTCTTAATTCTTACTGAAACACTTTTTTAGATATACGATATGGTCAAAGGCCCTTTCGATCCTATCCCGTTTAATATGATTATATTTCCACCGGGAAAAAATCCTCTACTTATATATAAAAGATCTATAGCATAATTAAGTTAAAATTTGCATTTTGATACCATAACGCACAGAAAGACTTTAAAAGTTTTACTTATGAGAGCTCTCTATAAAAAAGGTTGAAAGCTCTAGCTCAAACATTTTTTAAAATTGACAAAAATAAGTTTTAAATTTCCGCCACTTCCACTAAAAAATTTCGAAAAATTATGTAGCCTATTTATTGTTCTTTCCCGACAATCTGTAATAAACTGTCAAAACTTTAAAAAAAAATATCGGTCCAGCGGTTTATGAGCCTATAACAAACACTATTTCTTCTCTAGGCACACAATTTTTAAACAGAAGTGCGAATAAAAAAGTACTTTTGATACAAAATAATTTTGGTTACTTTTTTTCGCTTTTGGTTATTTTATTTTTACATTTTGGTTACAAATTGTTTTTGGTCGTGGCAACGCTGCTCATAACATAATTTTGTTCTGGCGTATCCATGATGCCCATGGGTTCCAAATAGGTTCGTTCCACTTTCGAAAATTGTTCTTTTAATACTGTGGTGTAGGGTATCATATTGTCGGGCTTGAACTTTCTTACTTATTTTCATGCTTTTTTTATTAAACTTTTGAAAAACCTGTTTTAATTTTTTTTTGTTCAGAAATGTTATAAATCGTGTAAGTAGTAGTATACACGTGGCCATGTGCACCCCGACCCAAAAGATCTTTTGTGCAGCCCATATGTCTCACCATGACAAGTTTAGGCCGCGTATAAAGCCCATTACCCTGCCCGGTGGAAGATCAAAGATATCAGTTGGGCCCACTGTTTGCCCCCCGAAAAATTTCTGCCTAGAAGTCCCCAAGGCGGGACAGCAGCAGAGCAGATGTTCCGACGTTTCGTCATCCATCCCACAGAATCTGCATATTTTGGTAGATGAATTACCCAACTTAAACTGGTGGTACCTGAGACCACAGTGCCCCGTGAATAGGCCAACAAGCAGTCTAAGTTCCGCTTTTTCAAGCAGCAGAAACCTTCCTGCCCTGCGCCGGGACAGCATCACAAATCTTTTGGACTGTCTCAATCCAGAAGTGGACGTCCATGCGTGAAGGAATTCACGCTCGGA
This sequence comes from Pollenia angustigena, assembly GCA_930367215.1. Classification (NCBI taxonomy): domain Eukaryota; kingdom Metazoa; phylum Arthropoda; class Insecta; order Diptera; family Polleniidae; genus Pollenia; species Pollenia angustigena. Next base: position 49,650,331 of record OV884060.1, read on the forward strand.
CCATTTTTGTAGCGTCCCCCTGATGTGACTCACAGGGACGCCGAAGAAAGGCTCAGGACCTATAAATGGATGACGAGCGCCCCTGTTTGCCAAGCAATCAGCCCTTTCATTGCCCGAATGGCCCTCATGACCGGAAACCCAACACAAATTCAGGTCATTGTGTTTCCCTAACTCATTCAGAGACGCAAAACAGTCCATGACCAGCCTTGGCTTTATCTCCAAAGAAGAAAGTGCCCTAAGAGCGGCCTGGCTATCCGACATTATATAAAGTCTCAAGCCCCTTGCCATCCTCCTTAGACATTCCCCAGCGCATGATGGCGTAGAGTTCCGCCTGAAATATAGACGGCTGTTTGCCCATTGGCAAGCCCCTTTGGAAACCCGGGCCCATGATGCCCGCACCAGTATCACCGTTTACCTGTTTCGAACCATCCGTGAACCAGACCTGGTCCGCGCATGTACGCCACCAGGATGTAAGAATCGTGTAAGCAAGAATGAAAGTTAAAATTTAAATTTAAAAAAAATCACAAAACTCTTTCATAATGTAAAACGAGACTTAAGAAACTTTGACAATGACAGGATTTTTAAGACGTATTCACCCATTGGTCTCATACAAAATTTTTTCATGAGTTTCAAAAATGTGTGTAGAGATCAATAGATGAACTGAAACTTATTAACTTAGCGTAACATTTTAAGTAACAAAACGGAAGTTGATTTTTTAAATTGCTTTTTTTTATAATTTAATAATTTCTTATAATTATAAGGGAAATTTTTCTCTGTGAAATAAAATTTAATGAAAAATAAAATTAACAATCATTTTAATTATTAAAGTCATAACAACAATTTTAGTTTTTAAGACAAGATATGAAACTTATTAGATGATCAAAACATTGTATTTAACACGTGTGCAAATAGTTTTTTGAAGTGTTTCGAAAAAAAATAAAATCAAGAAATTGACATTGAAATAAAATAAATTTTCAAATGCCAATAAATTCCTGCCAGACATTACTAAAGTACACACATATGTACATATCTCGAAAGTGATACTTTGTTTCGAAACTTGAAAAATATTTGTTGGTAATAAAATTAATGACAACTTGAATGTTACTTTTTTTGTTGGTGTCTGTAGGTGAAGACATTTTTTAGATACTAATTCTGCTTAAAAAATTATTATCATAGCTTTATCTTTTCATTATTTCTTTTTTTCATTTAAATATCATATTTCCCTTTTAACTCCATTAAATTTGTTTATTGTGTTAATTTTTTTTTTAGTTAAATTCATAATCTAATGAACAAACAACGAATAGAATATGAACAGAACATATCAAATATTTAGGTTGACTAATTGTTTTTATAATCATAATGCGACATAAATACTTAGAAAAAAGTGTATATGTATTTCCCTTAAATGACGTTATCTTAGATAGGCTTTAAATGAAAAACGTAATCTAGTATCTAGTGAATCATCTGGGCTACCAAGAGAAATATTGAATAAAATACCCAATTGTTACTTAAATAATTAAAAGGGTTGTCGCAGGGTATAAGAAATCAGTACCTCGTTTCTGTATTTCTCGCATCGTAAAATTTCTTACATAAAGTAAGAAACAAAAAATTCCATCGTTTCTCGATTTATGAGATAAAAGTGTTTCTGTATTTGAATGCGAAAACAGACACAACAAATTCTGTTTATACTGGAATATTTCCAGTAATTAAGTGTCAAATAAAAGCGAAACGTCAACAAAAGAAATAAATATAATAAAAACGGTGCTGCCAGATTTGACGAGTTATTGTCATTTTGACAACTTTTTGTTCCGAAATTCGCAAAGTGACGATTTAATGATTTTTCTAAAAAAATGACGAAAGCCAAAACAAAATCAAAAATATTTTATAATTTTGTTGTTACTTTCTATAGAAATTCATATTGAATTTTTAAATTTCAAACACTTCATATTTTGTGGCGTTGAAAATTTAAAAAACAAAATGAATTTCTGTAGAAAGTAACAACAAATTTATAAAATACTTTTGATTTTTTTTTTGCTTTCAATAAAATTGTTGGCGTTGCCCCTTAGTCTTCGAAATAAGATAGTTTTAAATATTTTAATATGTTTGTTTATTAGTAAAAAAAATATCTTTAAAAACAAGACAGCTTAAATTTTTTTATTTATCCCTTTTATGAAAATTTTCCTCGAAGTTGTTTGCCTCTTCCCTGAAAAATGTATCGGCAAAAGCAAAATTTCGAGGGAAATAAATGAACCGATTTTGCTTATTTTGAACATTTAATACTTCTTATATACATTAACAAAATATGATTGATATTTGGGTGTATCCAAAGTAACGGCCGTTACTTTTTAAATGTGCTGTTTTTAAATGTCTGAAACAAACATCATGTTTTGTAAAATTTTGCACAGGATATGTTAAGTTAAATATCTGATTTAATTCTTTGAAATGATTTGTTTAAATAATACATCAATCATAATACAATCATACAACATACAACAAAATATAAGCAAGTGACAACTTTAAGCAGCCGACATTTAAAATTAAAATATAAATAAAACACTGCATATCTTGTACGGTTGAAACACGCAATATGATTTTTTGTAGAAAGCAACAACAAAATTACAAAACTTTGTGTAAAACGCTAGGCAATTTTGGCCTAGCGTTTTACACAATTAGGGCCTATACATATATATTTTGTGTTTCTTTCCATAAAAGTTTTCCTGCAAATCATTAATAATTGCAAAATACCAGCCAACATCTTATAACATAAACATTTTTGTTTGGCGAAAAACAGCTGATGCTGTTGTTAAATGAGTTAAACACAACTTCAGCTGGTTTTAAAATTAACATCGGGTTTAACGTGTAAAGTATGCTTTTGCTTGTCTATAGTAGATCAAAAGCATATTTTTAATAAAAGTTTACTTTAGAACTCTTAAAGTATGCTTTGTTTATGACTTTAGTTATGGGCCATTTATTTTATTTTTTGTTTAATATGATATTTTCTCATGCCTTTGTGTGACTTCTTCAGGGAAAAACAATTTTTAATTGTTATCGGATTAAAGAAAATAAATAGTTTTATAAAAAATTATCCTTCAGCTTAACAATAGAAATATAAATTTAAAGAAATTATTAAATTCCCATGAACTTTAACTTTGTTTTTGTTTGATTATGTTTTAATAAAAGTCGAAACAAATTTGTTTAAAATTTATTTTAAATTACACGATTTTTAAATCAAAAAAGGAGGATCTTTTATATTTTTTTCTCAGAAAATTGACAATTTTTTCACAAATTTATCTTGCAGCACCTAATAAAACCAAAACAAGGAAAGGCTAAAAAAAATTTAAAATAACAAAATATAACAATGGTTTTTTGTTTATTTTCATCATATAAATTATGCATTCATCATTTATATTCCTTCTATTTTTTTATTTATTTAAAAAAAATAGTATATAAACACATTTTAAATTCCAAATATCTACATTTTGTTTTTTCTCGCCACCAATTTCAAATGCGACTTATTTTGACAGTTCTTGAAAGAAACTTTTCGCAAAACATTGTTATAGAAACACCTTTTCTCGCATCCTTCCAATAATTGCTGGAAAATTATTAAAATGACAGATAATTCTCGCCAAGAAAAGATACAGAAACACTTGCGTGAGAAAAACCATTTTTTGTTTCATTTCACACTATTTTTGTTGCAATTCACACGTTTCATGCGGAAAATTTTACGAAGCGAGAAATACAGAAACGAGGTACAGATAACTATAAGACAAGTACGGCCAAAGTAAAAGTTTGTCTTTCAAATAGCTAAATTTGGCAGCTCGAGGTAAAAAAATAAAAATTTGTGGCATTTTGACAAAATATCTTAAGGCGAGATAAGATAGCAATAAAGTTTATCTTAAGATGTTTTGTCAAAACGCCACAGATATTTATGTACATATGGGCACTTCCACAGAAAAGCTCTCTTTTTGTCAAGCCACCTAGCAATTATTCTTGTATTTTAGAACCATGTTGTTCAAATTTTTCCTCTCTTTCACTTAATGTAAAGCTAGTTGCGCTTTACACCAAAATGCAAAAAAAATAATAATATGTTCATTATTCTTTGAGAAACAATTAAAACTGGTTGGGGACGTAAAGTAACAAAAAGTAGACAACTCTGTGGAAATACCCATATGTATAATACTGTTTTGGCCGTTTTCTTATTACGCGATTATCTTTTTTCCAGCGAAAAACTCACATTAAAGCAATTTGGTTTTCTCAATGCCTCATTTGCTTATATTCTGTCGTAAAGCTAACCAGTTCTCATCTGCCAATTAATTATTTTCCTTTTATTTGTCGTACAGATAAATTCAATCAAATGACTCCCAACGTTTACATGTATTTTAAGAGGAGTTGCCAAGTGAAATGTTTTTTGTCGGTACCCTACAGATAATATTGGACTACGTGGTCCATTGTGGCTTAAATGGACTACTTACAACATGGTCCAATGTACTGTATTGTATGGACCATGTTATAAGAAATTAACATGCAGTGCTGCCAAAAACTGCATGATGTATTCTTTTCTATAGTTTACAGTATTACACATTGGTAGCCCTGATGGTGTCCATTATTAATTGTTTATTTCAAAGTGAAAGTTTGTGAAATTTGTGGAAAATGGTAAAAAAAAAACCAAAAATACGAAGTAAATATATTTAATAATAGCAATAATAGACAGTACACACCATAAAAGGCGATTAGTAAAAAATGAAAAAGAAAAATGATTAAACTACCATTTAAGTGTACTCCATACTGTAGTAACATGGAGTACTTTTAAAACTAACCCACTTTAGTACTCCATGGAGTAGTTTAGAGACTACTTCGGTGGGTTACATGGTCCCCTCCTAGGACATCGTAATGTTAAATGGACCACATTTTACCCATATATTTGGAGCAGTTTTGGAATACTCCTACTCCTTTATGGACTACTCTTTGCATGCATGTATGGACTAGTCTCGTTATCTGCAGGGTATATTGAGAAACCCAAAATCGTTAACGGACAGTTTATATGTATATCTAATAAATTTATGTTGACATTAAGTAACAGACAGTTTGTCGATACATTGAGAAAATGGCCATTAATTTATTTTTTTATTTAAGTTGAAATTTGTTTTTATATAAGTTTTAAAATTTAAGTTGGCAATGCGGTTTTTAAATTTTATTTAAATATTGATAGTTTTACCAATATTAATAATAAAATACCAAAATGGATTAAAAAAATTTTTTGGCAAAACATAATGTAGTTTTAAAGCATTTTAAATTTTAAGTTGGCATTTCAGCTTCTAAAATTTTATCATAATATCGCGATTTTTTTTTTTTAATATTTTATCTTAAATAAAGTTGGCAATATGTTTTAACTTCTTATTTCGAAATATTAAATAATACTACTTCAAATTAAAAACAAAGACAAAAAAAATAAATAAATAATTTGAATTTAAGTTCCAAACGATTTTAAATTTCAAGTTGGTATTACGATTTTTTTAAAAAGATTTTGTTAACTGTTATTTTTAATAAAATACGAAATTATTAAACAATTTTTTTAAATAAAAAAAAAAGAGCGGTCGCAATGTCTTTTAAATAAACTTATATTCGTTTTAGACGTTTTTTTAATTAAAGCTGGCTTTTTGTAGATTGAGCTTTACACTTTATCTCAGATACCTAATTGGATTATAACTGGACATTGCCATATTGGAAACACGCCCTGAGGCTAGGGCTCCGTTACAATTACCTTTGTAGAAGTTGCATTGGCAAAGAAGAAGGGTCAACAATACATCTTCTCTGTCAATGTCTGTCATACGCAGCTATGGGCAAATGCAAAATGAAAATGCAAAAAGAGCGAACGATGTGTATACATACACAAAAAACAAAAGAGCGTAAAACCAACAAATGCAAACGTAAACAAACCAATACAATGCCACACATGCAAAGCTTTCAATGTAGTGGTGCCCACACTTGGTCATACGGGGACCTCAGACTAAAAGCGTTTGGTCAGAGAACTTTTAGAAACAACATCGGTCTCTCTTCTTTGAAAAAAACTGGTTTGCCGTGGAATAATAGGTGCGATCATTAACTTTTAGTCTTGGGTACATGGTAACATAATGGGAACTTATTTCTGACTCACTTCAGTTTTGCTTGTTTGCGGCTGCCAATGAAACCTTACCTATATTTAAATATCAAGATGACGTCTTTTAAAAAACTTTAAATTGCTTTAAGAGAATTTTGGAATTCAAGTAGGCAAAGCGATTTGTTTAATCGTCTCAAAATAATAATAAATAACGAAATTTGTTAACACTATTTCAAATAAAACAAGTAGGAGTGCTATATTAGACTATGCCAAATCCTATATACCCTTCACCATAGTGCAATAAGAACAGATAGTTATATACATAAGTACAGTTCTTTAGATGTAAACAAATCTTTTTTTTTGACGCGCCCATTTCTCCATTACTGCCCCCAATTTGGTCGGATGTTATGTATTGATAACACAAACGATTGTACCTTATTTGAAACTTTGGCACCAAAAAAGTTATCGATGCGTACACAAAAGTCAAACTATTCATCGTTAAACTTGATAATACATTTTTGACTTTCACGATTGCAAAGTTTTATATTTTTTATATTAGAAAAAGGTTTGTAGCTCTAATTTAAATAAAACTATAAATTTTTGTCTAAAAAATTACAAAAAAAAATTTATAAAACGTTTGAAAAGTATAGGGTACTTTTTTAGCGGCATTGGAAATTAAAATAATAATACTAAACAGAAATATTGCTTGAATGAATTTTTTTATTATAATCTGGTAGACAATTTCATGGAATTTATGTTTTAAATATGATTTCCGGCATATGTCCGCCGCGGCTACGAGTCACATGGTCCATTCGAACAGTCCAATTTTTGACATTTTCCAAAAAATCTGGCCGTATGGTGTTAATGGTGGCTTGAATATTGGCTCTCAATGCCTCAAGAGTTGCCGGTTTTTCGGCATAAACAAATGACTTAACATAGCTCCATAAACAGTAATCCAGAGGTGTTAAGTCGCACGAACGAGGGGACCAGTGAACAGGACGACTTCTGGAAATAAAGCTATCAACAAATGGATTTTGCAATAAATCGATTGATTATTAAGCGCGCTGTATGGAAAGTTGCGCCATCTTGTTGGAATTAAATGCTTGCTTATTTCGAAAGAGCGTGCAATACCGCACAAAACGGTCAATTTTAATTGACGTAATGCTGATTCGTTAACAGCTTGAAGATTGTCTTCGCTTTAAATGCGGCATTTTTGCTTACTGACGTAGCAATTTACCCAAAAATAAGATTCGTAAAATGGACTAAGTCCTTATGAACTTCGCGGACAGATTTATTTTTTTTTTGACATGAATTTTCAAAATTTGGAAGCGTTTTTCTAATTTTAAACGATTCATGATGACTTGCGAAACCTTGCTGAACAGAAATGTCAACACAGTTTGAGATTTTGAAAGTTCTCATGCAAAAAAAAAACACCCTATATTTAAATTTTTAATTAGAATTTAGTTTGTAGCTGTAACACGTGTTTATTAAAAACAAACAACGCCATACATACGTATTAAGTATGTTTCTCATACATGAGTATATGACCGCTTTTTAAAAGTGCCGGGTATCCCAACATATTAATTTGAATGGTTTAATATGAATAATTTATGATCTTTGCTCGTGTCATCACACAGATGATTGTACATGTATGGATTTGCTAAAAAGTAGAGAAAATTAACCCAAAAACACCCACCGCATTTTTAATATTTATGTAGATACCAAAAAAAAAAAAAAAAAAACCGGCCAAAGTTTCTAAAACACGTGAAGTCATGGGTATGAAGTCATGGCTATGAAAAAATTATACAATACATACACTCATACTTAATTTTATATTTTTTTTTTTTTCTAAAATAAAAAAAAAATGTAACACTTAGTTAGCACATTTTTAAGTCAATTATATTTCATTAACATAAAAATAGTTGGGCTAAATACAGACGAAAGCATTGTTAGCTCGTTACCAACTTCCTCAACTGCAGAAATGACTCAGTTGCCAGCAGCGAAATCAGACAACGCCGCTCATGTTAAAATATAAAATAAAAAATATGTTGTATCTTTAAACATCAGCAACGTTGCCTAATTTTGCTACTTGCAACTCAACTTCAGTTTTGTTGCCATCCGTAATCGACCCATTAATATAGGTGCGACTCTTGTCTTTGGTTGTTTTAGGCTATTTAGCTAATTTTCGAGAACGGGCTTTATATAGGGCGAAATTTTCTTTCGATTCTTATCAAACTATAACGGGCTAAATTTTACAACACTATTATTATGAAATTGCAAAACGCCAGACTTATTTTATGGTGTTCTTAAACTCTTGCGTTTAGTTTGCGATATACCATGGTTTCTGAGAAATATTCTAGTTTCATTGACCATATTTTTGAAATTTGAAGTTTCCAAACTTTTTGCTGTTGCGATTTACGGAACACTCTTAATGAAATTTCAAGTCAGAATTGCAAATGTTAAGCGTTTTGCAATTGTCAGAACATGCCTGAAAATTTTTAACGGTTTAAAGCGTACTCAAGTGTTTTCCGAGAGTGGCTTTTTTATGGAGTTTATGATAAATTGTAGCTTGATCTTCACGAAATTTAGTAACGTGATTTCGAGTCTTATGATACTAGATTAGACTAAATTTCACCACAAAAGCATTATTCGTTACGCTTTTAGCCATACTTACACGATTTAACTAGGGCCTAAGATAAATTATGGACCGATCTTCATGAAATTTAATGATATGTATAATGAATTTGTTGAAATTAAATGACAATCGGTGCATCCAAATTATGTTAATTTTTGACAATTTTGAAAGAGTTTACCCCACCTTTAGGTGCTTAACTCTTTTTCAACAGAACCGACTCTGCTGGATTTCAGTCCCAAGCTAGAAACCATTTGACACCCAAAGTGATTTTTCCTGTTGAGTCGTTCCGAAGTAAGCGGGATTTTAACAGGCGGACATGGTTAAATCGACTTAGAACTACTCAAGGACCCAGAATATACTTTATATGACCTTAGATAAATATTAAAAAAGGGTTTCACATGGAGAGACAAAGCTAGTCTATCTTCATTTACCGCTGCTGGTTAACTGGTATAAAACAAATATGTTATTAAGGGCCTATTTCACTTATTCTTTTTAAATATCAATTTATGTTTAAAATTGTTTTTTTATGTTAAAAATAAAAATAAAATTATGTACATATATGAAAATATGTATATCCGGCGTGTCACAAAAATCAATTACGATCGAAAGTGAAAGTGATTTCGTACCTTGCTTCACATAAAACGAAATCATTTTAGATCGAAATAGGTTTCTGTGACAGGTCAAAAGTGTCATAGTGTCCATGGACATTATGACACTTTCATAAGTGTCATAACGTCCATGGACACTATGAATCTGCATACACGCAGAGAAAAACATGTTTCATTATGGTCCCAACCAACAAAACTATTTTTAAAGAAACTAATTTAACCATAATATGGTTCTCGGTGACAAGGATTTGGTTAAATGAAACATAATATGGTAAAAAAAATGTTAAAAATGGTTTTGCTGCTTTTTCTCTGGGTGTGTATATTAAATATATAACGAAAACACTTTTGGGCGCAAGGATTTTCTCCTCTATGGTATAACAAATACCGGCTTCGCTAACTAAAGCTTCTCTGCACAGCCAGCCTTTGGCCGGGCGCAAGGATTTTCTCATCTATGGTATAACAAACACCGGCTTCGCTAACTAAAGCTTCTCTGCATAGTCGGCTTTCGTTTGGAAACAAGGCAGATTTTAGAAGCTTAACTTAGCGAAGCCGGTGTTTGTTATATAATAGAGGAGAAAATCCTTGCGCCCGGCCGAAGGCCGGCTGTGCAGAGAAGCTTTAGTTAGCGAAGCCCGTATTTGTTATACCATAGAGAAGAAAATCCTTGCGCCCGGCCGAAGGAAGGCCGGCTATGATCCCAAATTTGTTTACATTCATGCTTGTAAGAATTTTTGGCATTGTACTTACTTATTTTGATATTTCAAAAAAAATTTTTACACATCAAAAAGTAATTTCAATTTTTGGGAATAAAAAATTTTTAATTTCAAAAGATTTTGTTATTTGTGCTTAATTCCCAGTTTTTATTCTTGATAAAAACACTTGAAATTTATTGTTGATGGGATAAGCTATTCCTATGCATTTCACTGGTTGCTTAGGCCAGATCATCAGGAAACTTCATCCATAAAGATTTTAGACAAACTAAAGATATTAAACTAAATAAAACTGTTAAACGTATAAGACTTATAGCAAAAGTTCTACTTGTAACAATATCAAAGCTTGAACAAAATACATCAACAATAAAAAAGTGGGTTTATCTCGTCTTACACTCCCCACTACAATTAGTTGAAATTCTCTCAACATTAATTGTAGTTGTAAGTAGGTTAAGAAAAACAAAATAAAAAACAAACAACAACTTACAAAAGATGTTGTCAATTAAGTGTTTTTTTAGGCCGTGCACTTGCCTGTTTATTATCAAAAAGTAATTTCAATTTTTGGGAATAAAAAATTTTAATTTCAAAAGATTTTGTTATTTGTGCTTAATTCCCAGTTTTTATTCTTGATAAAAACACTTGAAATTTATTGTTGATGGGATAAGCTATTCCTATGCATTTCACTGGTTGCTTAGGCCAGATCATCAGGAAACTTCATCCATAAAGATTTTAGACAAACTAAAGATATTAAACTAAATAAAACTGTTAAACGTATAAGACTTATAGCAAAAGTTCTACTTGTAACAATATCAAAGCTTGAACAAAATACATCAACAATAAAAAAGTGGGTTTATCTCGTCTTACACTCCCCACTACAATTAGTTGAAATTCTCTCAACATTAATTGTAGTTGTAAGTAGGTTAAGAAAAACAAAATAAAAAACAAACAACAACTTACAAAAGATGTTGTCAATTAAGTGTTTTTTTAGGCCGTGCACTTGCCTGTTTATTATCAAAAAGTAATTTCAATTTTTGGGAATAAAAAATTTTAATTTCAAAAGATTTTGTTATTTGTGCTTAATTCCCAGTTTTTATTCTTGATAAAAACACTTGAAATTTATTGTTGATGGGATAAGCTATTCCTATGCATTTCACTGGTTGCTTAGGCCAGATCATCAGGAAACTTCATCCATAAAGATTTTAGACAAACTAAAGATATTAAACTAAATAAAACTGTTAAACGTATAAGACTTATAGCAAAAGTTCTACTTGTAACAATATCAAAGCTTGAACAAAATACATCAACAATAAAAAAGTGGGTTTATCTCGTCTTACACGTCAACAATAAATTTCAAGTGTTTTTATCAAGAATAAAAACTGGGAATTAAGCACAAATAACAAAATCTTTTGAAATTAAAATTTTTTATTCCCAAAAATTGAAATTACTTTTTGATAATAAACAGGCAAGTGCACGGCCTAAAAAAACACTTAATTGACAACATCTTTTGTAAGTTGTTGTTTGTTTTTTATTTTGTTTTTCTTAACCTACTTACAACTACAATTAATGTTGAGAGAATTTCAACTAATTGTAGTGGGGAGTGTAAGACGAGATAAACCCACTTTTTTATTGTTGATGTATTTTGTTCAAGCTTTGATATTGTTACAAGTAGAACTTTTGCTATAAGTCTTATACGTTTAACAGTTTTATTTAGTTTAATATCTTTAGTTTGTCTAAAATCTTTATGGATGAAGTTTCCTGATGATCTGGCCTAAGCAACCAGTGAAATGCATAGGAATAGCTTATCCCATCAACAATAAATTTCAAGTGTTTTTATCAAGAATAAAAACTGGGAATTAAGCACAAATAACAAAATCTTTTGAAATTAAAATTTTTACACATTTTAATATTTTTCATTATAAGTTAAGTTGTGGACATTATGACACTTTGCAAAGTATCATAACGTCCGCGGACGCTATGACATTTCTTTGATGGACGTTATGACACTTTTGAAAGTGTCATAATGTCCATGGACACTATGACACTGGACGTTATGACATGCCACCGATTAATATATAAATAGAATTGATGAAATAAGCCCTTAATGCGGTAAACTTAATTTTATTATGGACGGGAATCCCGGGATGGCGAGAAAATTATTTATATTTTCCGCTTTCCAAACCGGAACCAAAAAGTGTGGGAAGCCCCTAGTACCAGGGCAAAAGACACTTTTTGGCGATTTATCCTAAAAGAATTTTCAAAAAATTTTGAAACTTTTATTGAGACAGATTTAAAAATAAACTTGGCAACAAAAATTTCGAAACAGATAACGTAATTGTTTTTAAATAAGCTTTTTTCTTGAAATAAATAAAAAATAAAAAATAAACTGTTGCCGGGTTGTATTGAAAAATAGAAAATTACAATTTATAACAGGAATACAGTATAATCTCTCTTAACGGAGACCTGTCTTGAGCGGACATCTCCTTTCGACGAACACTGTTGCCTAGTCAAGCCAGGGTTGCATAAGGAAAGCATTAAGTTGTTTTTGAAAGGACATCCCCTTCAACGGATCCATTTTAATGGTAACTTCGTTGTCCGGTCATGGGAGATTCCACTGTATTATTATCTCATTTTGAAATATTTTTAGAAAAATATTATTTAAATGAAAATCTTAATTTGCGTCAACAATGACGTGTTACTTATGAAACTTATTTTAATCATTCTTTCTTTTTTTTAATCTTTTTAGGTCTTTTCCAAACCCGTTACTTTGTTACATTTATGCTCTTCTTGGGCATGGCCAATGCCTATGTGATGCGTACTAATATGTCGGTGGCTATTGTGGCAATGGTCAATCATACCGCCATAACAGCGGGAAATGATGAAAATGTGTTGGATGATGAGTGCCCTGATGCGAACTATACAGCGGTGGTAAGTTTGACAATAAAGCAAAACAATTTTAAAAAAATTAATAGAATTTTGAAAGAAAAACTATAAAAGTTTTTCATTTGTATCAGGCAGAGATGTAAGAGATTGCAATCACTTGGTTTACTTGGTGCTTATTTTTCGGTTGCATTCAAAAGCGGAAAATTGATTTAACGATTTCAATTTGAAATCATAAAATCAATACGATAAAGTAGATCGAATCCATTTTTTTAATCAATTCATATATTAATTCAAATATAATGCAATTAAATTTATTATCAATCGATTTGATTGCAATACTTAAATCCAGTCAAAATCTAAATTAAATCAGAATAAAATCTTCGACCTCCTTCTTCGAGAAATAAAGCTGACTCTGAAAATGTTAAATTGCCAACAATATAATTTTATGTTGACAACCACTAGATTCCAGTCAAATTGATTGCAATTAATTAAATTGCATACAATGATTTCTAAATAGAATGATTGCAATCACAAAATTATGCAATTTTGACAAGATTTCATTTCTAAATCTTAAATTATTTTGAAATCAAAGAATGACATTAGTTTGGTTGAAAGCATTTTTTACAGCTGTGGGATCAGGATTTTAATAGAAACAAATATTCTCGCTTTAAATAATTTTAAGAACGATTTATGCCAATATCGTTCTTCTAACCTGTGGACAGCCGATAATGACAAAACTGTTTTTCCGGAGAGAATTTTGTATGGGGTTAGGTGAAATCATAAGCGTTTTTTTAACAATACATATTCACTATTAAACAAAACCACTTCTTGAAAATATTTTTTCTGGATCCTTTTATTCAGATTTTCACACTTTTAACAGGTGGAAATATCTCGACCATTTTAGAATTCCACAAGATCCCAAAATTGTTTAATACTAAATAAAAACTATAACTTCTTCATGAATGTCTACATTTTAAATCAATAACTAAGCCAATTCAGTTTAAGTAGCGATTTGAACATAACCCCAAATAATTTTTTTATTAAGTCAAAATATGTCGGATAAGTTTTATCTCCCTGAGTTTTTTTCGTGCAGATTTCTAACAGTCGGAGATTTTTCGAACCAAAATTTGATGACAAAAACTAACAATTCCTTAAAATTACTGCATTAATTTACCAATAATTTTACGAAGTCAGCAAAAATTTCATTTAGCACATAACCCTAAGTAAAAGAAATTTTTAAAATTAAACAAAAAAAGAGATGTTAAAAGTACTGAACGTAAAAGCTTAGTTTATATCATAGTATAATAAGTATTAGGTATGCTCATTAGGAAGTTATTCTACCATGGTTTATATGTTTGTTCGCACACTTAAAAGTAGGATTCCATTGTTACCAAAAAGAATTCCCGCATTAGAAAATCGTGTGCTTCTTGGTAACATGGAATCCCGTGGCATCTCAATTTTGAGTACTGGAACAAACATTATGTTGTTAAAAAAAAGTTTTGTTACATAACAATAGCTGTGTTCATTTACTAAAAATTGTTACAAATTGTTACTAGTAAATTTTTTTTACGTGTACTTTTAATATTTACTTGTAACAATTTTTACAAATTTGTAACAATTTTTAGTAAATGAACACAGCTAATATTTTAATTATTGTATGTAGATGTTTAATAAGAATATTTTAATTAAAAATTTCTTAAACTTTTTAGGATCATGGACAAGATGGTGAATTTAATTGGGACTCTGCTTTACAAGGTTACATTCTATCATCATTTTTCTACGGTTATGTTATCACACAGGTTTGTAATTTTGTAACTTTTAAAGAAAATTTACAATATAAAAAATGACTTACCTTCAATTTCTTTTACTCCTATACAGATACCCTTCGGCATGTTGGCCAAGAAATACGGATCTCTTAACTTCCTCGGCTGGGGTATGTTTATCAATTCGGTATTTGCGTTCTTGGTACCCGTTGCTGCTCGCCAAGGCGGTGTCTGGGGTTTGTGTGTAGTACGTTTCATCCAGGGTCTTGGTGAAGGCCCAATAGTGCCCTGTACGCATGCTTTGCTGGCCAAATGGATACCACCCAATGAAAGATCACGTATGGGTGCTGCGGTTTATGCAGGTGCACAATTTGGTACAATTATTTCGATGCCTTTGTCCGGTTTATTGGCTGAATACGGTTTTGATGGAGGCTGGCCCTCAATTTTCTATGTATTCGGTGCTGTTGGTACGGTATGGTCAGTGGCTTTCTTGATCTGGATCTACGAGGATCCCTCTTCACATCCTACGATCGATGAACGTGAAAAGAAATATATTAATCACTCTCTATGGGGAACAAATGACATTAAGGTAAGATTTAAATTTATTTTAAGTTAAAAAGAAGAAGATAGATTTTAATCAATATTTTTATTAATTTCAGAGTCCTCCAATTCCTTTCAAAGCAATTGCCAAATCTTTGCCCTTCTATGCCATTTTGTTTGCTCACATGGGTCATAACTACGGTTATGAAACCTTGATGACTGAATTGCCAACGTATATGAAACAAGTTTTAAGGTTTTCTTTAAAATCGAATGGTTTATTGTCATCTTTGCCCTATTTGGCTATGTGGATATTCTCAATGAGTATTTCGGTAGTGGCTGATTGGATGATTTCTTCTAATCGTTTTAATCACACTTCAACAAGAAAAATCATGAACTCAATTGGTAAGTTGAAAATTTAGTATATTGTACTTGTATATCGTTAGCTAAAATGCAAAAAGGTGTAACTAACAAAATATTCAAAATCAACTTTTTTATTGATTATAAAGAATGTCATTAAACAAAATGTCTTGACAAAATTTACACTTCTGTGATCAAAAATTACACATTTATTAAGCAAAAACAAAGGGACGTAACTACAAGTGTGTTTATTTGATAAATGACGTAATAACACATTTTTGTCTTACAAATTACAATGAAATACTTTTGTTTGAAGAATTTCATGGACGATTTATGAATGCGTGTTTTTCTGAACTTTTTATAGTTTTAATTTAACAAAGTTTTTTGCTTCTTTTGTAAAATTTTATTTCTACTTAAGCCTGTTTGCATTTTAGCTTACGATATGTATGTATATTTTTTCTAATCAGAAAATATCAAAAGCTTGTAAAATTTTGAAAGGAAATCCATTTGGCTTGAAAAAGGTATTCTTGCTTGGGCAAAACTTTCGATTTTTATAAGAAAGGTTGGAAAAAATTATCAATTCCACCTGCCCAAATACACAATTCGCCTAAAAAAAAACGTCAAGTCTATTTCCCAAAGCAAAGAAAGTCAAAATAAAAATCCAATTTTGCAATTTTTTTACTTTTCTTTGGTCTTAAACTGTGCTAGACTTTTAAATATTTGATATATGTATATTAAGCTTTTATTTAAAAATTATGTTTTTCTTTTTATTTTAGGTCAATATGGTCCTGGCATTGCTTTAATTGCTGCCTCTTATACCGGTTGCGATCGTGTTTTAACCTTGGCCATTCTTACTATTGGTGTGGGTCTTAATGGTGGTATTTACTCGGGTTTCAAAATCAATCATTTGGATTTGACTCCCCGTTTTGCCGGTTTCCTAATGGCTATTACAAATTGTTCTGCTAATTTGGCCGGTCTTTTGGCACCCATTGCTGCTGGCAATTTAATTCACAATCAGGTAATATCAGTTAGAATTATTTACAATCCCAATAGTCGTTTTAAAACGTAACCTAACTTTTTTCCCCCTCTAATTACAGCCCACAATTGCCCAATGGCAAAAGGTATTCTTTATTGCAGCTGCTATTTATATTGCAGCTGGTACCTTCTATAATTTGTGTGCCTCTGGTCAACGTCAACCTTGGGATAATCCCGACAGTGATGAAAAAGACTCAAATACCTTGGAGTCACAACATCAAACTAGTCCTCCTACCATAACAGGGTTACGTCCTGCAGCCATTACAGCCACCCAATAGTATAAACTTTGATTTAAAAATAAGATTTAATCTAATAAAATATAATTAACACACAAAAGGCTAAGCTAAATTTTGCTTTAGAATGTAAGTTTAAAACAAACCAAAAAGTTATTAAAACTTTTTGAAGAGATAAAAGTTAAAGTATAAATAAAAAAAGGAATGATAGTTAAATAAAAAGACATGTTGAATCAGGAATTACAAGGAAAATGTTTAAGAAACTTCTAAATATAAAATAAACAGAACGTTTGCTGTTTAATCGAAAGAATAATTACAGTTCTAATTAAGTTATTTATTAATTATAAGTAATTTAAAGTAAAATAAAAACTGAAAACATTTAAAAAATCTAAAAAAAATATAGCACAAAATGTCAGTATAATTTAAATCATAATTAAAATTACCTCATTGTTACAAAAAAAACAAAAAAAAAAAATATTAAATAAAAACGATAATAATTATTTTTTGTAAATTATTTTGTTAAAAGTTTTTTGTATAAAAAAAAATCTGAGAGCAAAAAGTTTAATGAAAAACTAACTAACTTTTTTTATTTTGTCTACCTACCATGTAGATTTTTTTTATTAATATTATTATTAATACATACATAATAATTATTTTGAATAATTTTTCATTTTCTGTATATGTGATAGTCAAATCAAAAGAAATGCTGTTAATTTTTTTTAACAATTTTGTTAAAACAATTTAAACCATAAATAAGTGCTAAAACAATGTTTAATTTTATTATTTTAATTTTTTATTGTAAATTATTTTCATTTTTAAATGCTTATTTGTAATTGAAGAAAATATTAATTGGAATATGATTGCATAAAAAAATCTAGAAAAGATTTATAATTTTTTACCAAAAAAAAAAAAAAAACAAAAGACAATAAAATTAAAATTTTTTTTGACAAAAAAGATTTCAAACAAACCACTTAATTTTAAAGTAGTTTTATTATTTATTATAACTCAAACCAAAAAATAACATTTAAAAATTTAATGAAAGGCTTCGCGCAAAATTTAAATTTGCCTCCATTTGTGCTGTCAAGTGCTGGCAACTTTAACGAAAACAATTTCGAAGCTGAACACCAATTAGTCATCAGCTCAACATTGGTTTGACCTACCGACCATTTTGAAAATTAAATGAGTTAGGTATGGGGTATGTACATTTTGAATAGGTACCCCATTCTGAATCCAAAACTTTTTCATGAAATTTATTATGGTCATATCAATTATTTTAAAGTTTTTTAAGTACAAAATAACTTGCACTTTTGCTTTGCTTCATTGCCGTAAGAAAAACAAATAGTTAAAGCGAAATCAAAATTAAATGTGTTGCGTCTTAATACGATTTTTTCTATTTGACAATATTTTAAAATGTTTAAACTTTCTGCAATATGAATTCTGGAAAATTACACATTTATTAAGCAAAAACAAAGGGACGTAACTACAAGTGTGTTTATTTGATAAATGCAAAACGACGTAATTACACATTTTTGTCTTACAAATTACAATGAAATACTTTTGTTTGAAGGGCAGATAAAATTTGATGAATTTTGTGGACAAAGTGGTCCTTTATGAAAATTAATTTTTAGAAACTTAATCTTTATCCGAATTTGTCAATTTATGCGTATTTTAAAATTTGGAAATTCTCTGCAAGATTAATTCGAGCAAAACGGTATGAGATGGGCGGATTAAATTAAATGAATTTATGGACATTTTGTCGGATGTTGTGTATTGATAAACAAGATGCTTGGTCCCTACTTGGAAACTTTTGCTCTTGCCGTTCTCCAGACATAGATACAGAAAAAAACAGATCACACAGGGTTTGTGGGTAAAATTAGAGCCAGACTGACAAACGGACATCGTTAAATAAACTTGGTTACTGATAAGGACCTAGAATATAAATGTTTAATAGGAACTTAGATCAATACTGTTCACATTTTTGTGACGTCACTTCAGCACATTACACCATTGATGTCAAAGTCATTAAATTTCATAGCACAATTGTGCTAGCTCAAAAATCACACACATTCTTACGCAGGCGTCGATTATCAAGCGACGAGTGCACATGCGGCGAATGCTTAGGTATTTATTTTTATTTTTATTAAGAATACTTGTCTCCCCTGCAAGTCCAAACACGCGTGTAAAGAGTAGTCCACAAGGGACCAGGACTAGTCTAAAACTAACCCAAACGTATGGAAAAAGCCTGGTCTATTTAACATTACGATGTCCTAGGAGAGGACCATATAACCCACCTTTGGACCACTAAGGAGTAGTTTTAAAACTACTCCATGGTATACTCAAAAGGACTAGTTTTGAAGTCGTTTTAAAAACGAAAGCATGTCGTAAAAAACGAAGACATGTCGTCTCACTACAAACACTTTTAACAATGACATGGTTAATGCTTGCATTACATCGGACCAGTCCATGGAGTAGTCTATTTTATCAAAATGGACCAGGTGGTCCAATTTTATTTGCAGGGTCTTTATTCACTAATACTAATATAAAGCAATACAACCACAATTTACATTTTTGACATCACTGCATTACACACATGTTTATATGTGGAATTATTGATTGCGTTCCGCGATTGTTGAAAGCGATTTTGGTGCATAAGCAACATTTGCAATTTTTCATTTCGCTTGTATAATTTTGCTTACTTTAAAATTTTTCAACAAGAAGCTAACGAAAGGAATAAAAATGTAAGAAGAAATATAAAATTAAAGAATTAAAAAAGAGTGCTAAATCCGGCTATACATAATTTATATACATATATTCTTCACCATGATGCGAAAATAACAGAAAGTGAATACCGTTCTGTAAATATGTATAAATAATTCACCTTTGTTCCACGCCCATTTGTCCAATTCTGCCCACATTTTTTGGATGTTGTATTTTGATAACCAAGATGCTTGTTTTTTTTTTTTTGGAAACTTTGACTCCTGCCGTTCTCCAGATATAAATAAAAAAAAAGCAGCTCGTGTTTGTTCGTTTTTCGTGCGTTTTACATTTCACATCATATTGGCTATTGCCGTGGCGTCGTTTAACTGTACCGAGTTACAGTTCTTGCGGTTTCAGCATTAACAAAACACAATCGTTTATATCAAAACAAGTTAACGTGTTTTTCTGGTGGAAAACCAAGGAAAAATTTTAAGTGACTGGTGGAGTATGATAAAAAACTTAAAACTAGAGCGGATCCAGGAAGTTCTTCGCCTTCCTATAAGGAGGTCTAGGACGACCGACAACTTGGTTATGAGACTCCACTAAAAAAAATTGGCAATATAACTGATACATACGTAGTAAGCCAAAAACCCAAAAAAAAATTTTTTGTTTAATTGTTTAAATGTCGACGTGCTCCAACAGAAATAAACAAATGTTGGGTAGATTTGCAATTGACTTATATGGTTTCGGGCCGCCTTTAAGAGATGAAAGTGGTTGGAGAAAGGTAACTGTGTTTTAAGTAAAATTTGGTTAACGCTAGCATTAATTCATCTCGTGTTGTATTTTAGGTATCTATTTGCAGCAAAGCTTGTGTGTTCATTTACTAATATTTTTTTACAAATTTTTAACAGTTGTTACTTGTAAATTTACTTTGAACATTGACTTGTAACAATTGTTACAAGTTTGTAACAATTTTAGTAAATGAACACAGCTACATTCTCTTAATTGTACCACAGCCAGTACAAGTTAAACAAAATATTTTGTGCCCTATTCCAACTTACTCCCTAAGGTATATTCTTGTTTAAAAAAATTTTACTATGTATCAGAAATTTTCAACAAATTTTTTTGTGCTTAAGTTTGTATGCTCTTTTTTACTCTCTCGATGCGAGTTATTGAACAGACCTAATAGCTCTGTTTCTTTACTTTTTGGGTAAAGTTCGTGAAAATGAAAGCAAGCATAAATTTCTCTCATAAAGAGACAAAATTACACAAAAGTACGGGAACAGAAAACACCAAATTTTAAGCACGAAATAAAAAGTCATTGTTTTGATAGTTTTTACAAAACAATAAAAGTTTATGCCACTTTTGAAAAATTGTATATTGTCTGCAGAAACAAACTAATTTTACCAAAAATTAAACCAAACAAACACTTTTACAATAACTAACATTATGTTTTTCTAATATTTTAACATAAAACTTTATATTTAAGTACATTATTTGACTCCACACTTTTTCCAAAATTAGGTTCAAAATTTTTTTGCTTTGCATTTCATTGTTTTGTTTATGTTTTATACCATGTTCACACGGACAGCAATATTCGTGTTTCGCTCTCTTATTCCTGTTTCGCGCCCCAAACATGATTGAAACGACTTGTTTCCCCATACAAAATTTTGTGAGCGAAACAGGTCGTTTCATTTTGAAACAGGCTGCGAAACAGGAAAAATGTTCTATCATCTCCAATTTTGATAACATTTATCGTTAGTTTATCTGAACTAGCTCTCAAAAAAAAGCAAAACAAAATAAAAATTGATGTCTAATAAAATAAAGTGATAATTATAACATAATAATATCAATAAAAGTGTTAAATAATATATGTTTAAGTTTTATAAACTTTTTTGGCTGAAGTGCACTTTACGGGGCGTACGAAAAAAAAATATAAAAAATATGCCACCCGATCCAGAATTAAAAAAAAAAAAATACCAAAATTAATATTTAAGGGGGCTGAGGCCCGTGGGGACCCCTGGGTCCAAAAAACCGCCCCGCCCACTAAATGGTATGTGTGGGTACTCAAATTAAAGGTAATTGTACAACAAAAACAAAAATAATAAAATTTTCGGTCGGCGGCTCTTCTAGGGCCCTCTGGGGCAAAAAAAGTGCCCCCCCATAACACTTATGCATATCTGTGTGGGTACTCAAATTAAAGGTAATTTGCTCACGATTGCAAATATGTATTTTGTTTTTGTATTCGTTTAATATTTTCCTCTCTAGGTTAATTTATGTATCTTTTATATTCAGAGAAGTTTAAGTTAGCGAAGCCGGTCTTTGTTATACAATAGAGGAGAAAATCCTTGCGCCCGGCCGAAGGCCGGCTATACAGAGAAGCTTTAGTTAGCGAAGCCGGTCTTTGTTATACCATAGAGGAGAAAATCCTTGCGCCCGGCCGAAGGCCGGCTACACAGAAAAGCTTTAGTTAGCGAAGCCGGTCTTTGTTATACCATAGAGGAGAAAATCCTTGCGTCCGGCCGAAGGCCGGCTATAGAGAAAAGCTTTAGTTAGCGAAGCGGGTCTTTGTTATACCATAGAGGAAAAAAATCTTTGCGCCCGGCCGAAAGCCGGCTATACAGAAAAGCTTTAGTTACAAAAAAATAAAAAAAATCCCGCGATTTTTATAACAAATTGTTTGTCTACGTTGCTATTCCCTTAAACAATACAATCGTAAGCAAAATACCTTTCATTCGAGTAACCACACATAGTTATAAGGGTGCGAGGGGCTATATTTTAGCCCTCAGAGGGACCCAGAAGTCCCGCTCGACCTAAATTTTATTAATTTCGTATTTTTTACACAATTACCTTTAATTTGAGTACCCACACATACCACTAAGTGGGCGGGCCGCTTTTTTTGATACATGGGGTCCCAGGGGCCTCAGCCCCCTTAAATTTTAATTTTGATTTTTTTCTTTTTTTATTCCAGAGGGGGTCCAATATTTTTTTTTTTTTTTTTCGTACGCCCTGTAAAGTGCACTTTTGCCACTTTTTTTATCTATTTAAAAAAAATCACACTAACAACACAAAAAAATGTCAAAATGAAACAATCGTATGAACAGCATGTTTGGCAAACTTGTTTCAACGAGCGAAACGAGTGGTTTATAACGTCGTATGAACATAGCGATTCCAATCGAAAATCGATTTTGTTGTAAAAAAATCGATTTTTTGCAATCGAATTTACGTATGCAATTTTATACTGAAATCGATTATTGGGCTTTTAAAATCGATTTTTTTATTTTTATCAAAATTTTGACAATTTTTAATTTTAATCTTAACTAAATCGATAAATTATGGGCATGCACAATAAAACTTATTTTTTTGTGCGTCTATAGGTATGCTTATGCAGTTTCCCAAGTCTAAAGTTGTGGTTTTACGTATTTATCTATTAGAAGTATACCAACTTCAAACTTTAATATAAGGGCTCTTGTTCTTCAGAAATTAAAGTCATCAATGGACAGTGAACAAAACAGTCCTTAACATATCGTACCGAACCAAACACTGAAAGTCAGCTTCGTGTAAATCAACATATTATAGAAACACAACAGGTGAATTAAGCCATGACACTCCTGGAAATACGCTAATATTTAAACAATCCAGTGTAGTTTTAAGCAGAGTGAAAAAACAAAAAGTATGTAATTTATTCTATCAAATACGAAATATTTTTGCATCTTTCTGAAAACAATGACATGCAAACATTCGTAAAACTGCTCTCGGCGGAGAAGCAGCTCGCGCGTCATTTGCTTTATTTATTAAAACTAATCACGCCGTCTTTGTTTGTCTGTCGTTGTTGCGTTTTACGTCTCGCCTGCCTTGGTTAATGGCTTGGCGTCTTCCATTGAAGGAGAATTGAACGACGCTAGTATATTCTAGCGGGAATTGGCGATGGCGTTATGTACTAATAAGTACCGGCCAAATAATTAGATGCTATAGCATCTAAGAAACTTAAATCAAAACAACCAAACAAACAAACATTACATGCAAACGTTTGTTTTCTAAAACTAACTTAATAGTAACTTAGCAAAGAAACAGTCGCCACGGATCAGAACTATTGTCATACTCCTTTGAAATACTATCCATACATTCAGGCTTGTCACAGAAATCAATTCCGGTCAAAAGTGATTTCGTTTTATGTGAAGCAAGATTCGAAATCACTTCCACTTTCGATCGGAATTAATTTATGTGACAGGCCTGATTGACTACACAATAGGGTGTCCCAAAACATTTTTTCTTTCTGATTTTCATAGGTGCTCAATTAAAATTTAAAAGCTTATAGGGTAAAGTATTTTTGGTTTTTTTTTTAAGAATTTTCGGAATAGGTTTAGAGGTCGCGCAAATAGAGTTTTCATAAAAAAACGGAGTTTTCGGCCTTTTTTAACTTTACTAATAACTTGGTTAATACCACGAGTTTCTTCACTGCTGAGGAAACAGTTTAAAATAAAAATATCCAAGCTTTATTCCTGTGTAAACAAATTATGCGTTTTGGTGATGAGTTTACTCATTTAGATACCGTTAATTACAATGTTTCGTAATTTTTTAAAAAAAATTTTGTAATAACGCTTTACAACTTTTTAAGTTTAAATAAAAACGAAAAAAACTAATGATGCAGTTTGAAAGACAAATTAATTCTTATTAATATTAATGAACAATTTTTAAATTTGTTCTTACCGTTCCTGAGTTATACCCGTTTTTTTCTTTATACCCAGTATTTGTTATTATAAGCTGTTTGCCAGTTCACCAATCCTAACCAATCAACAAAAAAAAAAACTTTTCTTTTGCTCTGTGAAAACTCATTTTATACCTTGCAATTAATTCTGGTAATCAGTTTCAGAAGTTGTGACATTAATATAAGTATTAGCCAAAGCCACACCTCGTTCTGCCACATCATTTACTACTTGTAATTGTTTAACTTTTTTCTTTGCCTCTTGAAATGACTAGTTGGCTTTCCAATTCTGTGGATCTATTTTTAAAAATCGATTGAAATGTTGCAAGCTTCAAAAAAAGTTAGACTGGCTTTTGAAATTAATTATTGAATTTCTTTATTTCTAAAGTTTTCTTCTGTTAAAGTAACATTTGCTACTTCATAATCGCTGCATGGAGTATCTGCAAGTTTTTTTTGTCATTAAGTGCTAAGTTTTGGTGTCGATACGTTCATCAAAAAACGCTGGGGCAGCCAATTTCGGAGTAAAGTACCACTGATGACCTAGAAAAGTTAAAGCGAGGCTTTTGCAACTGCTTTATTAATAATTTTATAACTATCCAATTCCTTTAATAGGCTCAGATTATTGAGAGGAGCGTATCGAGGGAGGGCACTGGCAGAGGTACCAATATTTGATATTTATTCTTAAAATAAATGAACTAAATTCAAGCAAGGCATCAACTGTTGATTTGTCTATATAAGAATGCAACTGGTTTCGGAAAATGCATATTTTCAAAGAATAGATCAGCGAGCCCGATTGATAGCTCCTGCAGCACACATAAAATAGAAAGTGAAAATGACAGCGTGTAACGGTTTAGATCAATAAATGTCAGAAGTTAATGACAGTTAAAACGTAACTATAAAAATTAATGGAAATATACAATAATTATAACAAAAAAAGTATCACAATTTTTAAGGTACAAACTATAAAAATAGTCTAACTCGGAAACTGTTGGACAAAATTCCATTTTTGTTTTCCTTAATTGTTTAGAACTTATCGGTATTCAAAATCGCGTGACTAGTTTTTATACCTTTCATATAAATTTGAAAAGTAATAAACCGTTTTTTACAGAATTTGTTAAAAAATTACAAAAGAACTTAATATGTGGAATCGTAATGGACAAAAATATTGCCGGAACTTAAAGTTTTTGCATATGGAAATAAAGTTTGAAAAAAGCCCGAAGAACCAGATTTTTTCCTAAAAAGCTAAAAAAAATTTCAAAAATACTGGAACCTATAACTGAGCTACCTAAACAAGAGCGGCAAGCGTTTTTTTAAACATGAAAATTCTATTGCCAATTCATTTTTAATAAAATAAAACGACCAAGCGATCTATTTAATAAGATTTTCCAACCGGGTGGTGCTGAATTCTTCTTCTAAAGGGGTGCTTCGTATAAACTGTGTGGAAATGAAAAGTTTTGACATAAAACAGACGTTTGCCGCTCTTATTTAGGTAGCTCAGTTAGCTTTTAAATTATGTTTGAGCCTCTGACAAAAAAAAAAATTTTTGGGACACCCTACTACACAAGTATACAGTTTTAATATGTGAAATGTACATGCACTTTTTCCTCTACATCTCAAAATTTACACATTTTCACTTTTTACAGAAGAATTATAAAAAGCAGTCATATCTACCCACTGTAAAAATCTAATTTCAATTTCGCTAGTAGTAGTAGTAGTAGTTTGCCTTTGTGATATAATTTATAAGATTTTGAAATCGATTTTAAAATCGATTTTAAGGTTCGATTAATCGATTTCAAAAACCGAAATAAAAAAAGTCGATCGAAGAATCGAAAATCGATTTTGGAGTCCATTTACCATTCCCTATTTTACAGCTGTTTGACAATTTACACAATTTGCACGACGAAAAATTCTGGGCTGTTTCGTGCAAGAAAAAGAAGAATTTTATTCTCTTAAATCCGCTCTCATTTACACAAATTAAAAGTACGGGAACGATTTTCGTGCAAATTGGGTTCCCGAGGGATCCCAAAGTAGAGTAAAGAAACAGAGCTAATATCAACTAAGAAATTATTAAAACAGGGATGTTAAAAATTTTTTGCGAAAAACTTATTCCGCAGGAAAGAATAATCGCAGTTTGCATATAAATCAATATTTATTTCCGTTGAATTTTTCTTTCTGTGCGGAATCAATAATACCACCCCATAATTATTAGCTGAAGTGATGTAATTTTCGAACGCTGAATTAATGCGCTACCTTGTTCTCTTTGCATTATAAGCTTTTTCAATTTATTTTAGGATTCAACATTCTTAAGACTAAAATCAGTTTTTTGCGTTAATTTTTAATCCATTTTCAACCATCTACGAAAACGGTTTTTTTATCGATTTGTGGTTAAGAATTAGGAATGGATTATTGGATTATGTCGATGTCGAATGCTTATTTCGGCATTCCAATTTCCATTTAAATTGTATTCGATCGGTATCAAATGCTGTCATTTGCCTCCTGAAATGTTAAGGGCTGTGCTGCAAATCGAAAACGTAAAACGCAAGAATTTGGAGGCTGTTTTTAATACACTTTTATATTTGTCATAAAATAAAAAACGACTTTTAAAATTCTTGCGTTTGCGTTTTCGATTTCCAGCACACCCCTGTTTAAAATCGAAACTTATAACCAAATACACCACTCAAGAAAAATATGTATTTCGTATCCTAATATAATTGCACCATTTTTGTAATTATGGTTTGCTCTGACAATAACACGTGAACCTAATGGAAAACAATTGTGTACTTTGAAGAGTGTAATTATTCAATTACTTGCAGAAAATATCAATAGATACGAAGCTACCAGCCCAATTGTGAAAAAAAATTCCACGGGAATTTTCTCCCTTTTCCCGGTTGTCCTATGTAAATTCAATTGTAAAAATGGGAATAGGGAAAAACTCCCGAGGAATTTGTATTCATAATTGGGCTGATACATCTATTCAATTATCCTCGCCATGTTCGCGGACCAAAATTGACTACAGTTATGATCTAATTAACTTTTAACTCAAATTTAAATAGCTTGTTAGTGATAAAACAAACTAGTGGCACTGTTTCGAAAGTTGTAAAAACAGATTTCAACTTGTAATAGAATTAAAAGGCTTGACACAAAAATTATATATTTGTTAGGGTTCGCCAGGGTATCACAAAGAAACCGCTATAAGGAACCAAGTGAGCCGTTCTCGTGTCGGCTGCCGATAAAAGCTAACCGAACCTAGGGTACGCTGTTCTTTGGGTAGTATAACTATATCAAAATGCTCATTTCGAAGTATTTCGAAGTTTTATTGTCGCAGTCGCAATTTCGATGGATTTGGTTTAAGATGCTTTAAATTAAATTTTCGTTTTTGCAGAAGCAAAACACGGAATTATTACCACTTTCGATTGGAAGTTAATCATTTTTTATTGTTAAAAATACTAAAAAATTTCATTTCAGATCTAGAATTTTAGTATTGAATCGGATTTGTTTACTACTTTCTATTCATATTTTGTACTTACCTCTTCTGCCAAATTTCCTTCGGATATTGCCAAAAAAATAAGCATCTTGATTTTCCTCGTTTATAATAAAACAGTTTTATGTATGTAGTTTTAAAAAAATTCAATATTTCTAGCAAACTTTTGAAAATATCAATCAACTATAAATCAAAAAATAAAATATCAAATGCAATATAAAAACTGGCATAGTGGACAATAATTACACCTTTTTACTTCTTCAGCTTGATAAATTTTGATGCAAATTCATAAACACCCACAGAGTTATTATGCTTTTCATCGAAATCCACCCAATCGTCATCGGAGAAGTCAACATCTTCAAATTTTTGGCCATTATTCACAGATTGAACAATCCAGCCAGAACGGGGAGAAAATTCTACAGGTTCAACACCGCGGCAATCAAATATCACAATGGTTTTGAATTTGCCACTATCCTCCTGGGTGTAAACATCTAAGGGATGAAGTCAATCTTTTATAAACGATTAATACTTTTTATTATTAACTTGCCATTTGATTTCTCTATAACATCTATGGAATTCTCACGACTGCACATTTTGCATTTCATATAAAAATTAAATCCGTTTGGATTACGTGAATCATGTTGGGAACGTTCGGACTCGGTTATATCGTGCCATTTATCGGATGTTTCACCACAATTTGTACAGGTTATTTTGACAAAGAAGGCATAATCTGGATGACAGGTTTTAAGTTCTTCAATATTTTCCAAATTTGCGCAAATTTGTAAAGCCACACGAACCATTTTTACCAGTTAATTATATTTTTTTATTTTGTCGTCTTTTTCTAGTATTTTTTTTTTAGTTTTGTTTTCTAGCAACGTTCGCCGGCCAGCAGAGTTGTTGTTTCGAGTATTTATTAGTTTGGTACTAAAAATTCAACTGTGCATTAATAATTTTATTAATCTGTTACAAACCTGTTACGTTTAAAATATACAGCGAACTTAAAAATTGTTTTAATTTTACATTTATTACAATGGTTTTTGTCAAAAATATTATTAAGAAAGAGTTAAATTGGAATATAAAGTGGTATTTTATTCTATTATTCAGGTATTGTGAAGAAAAGCCTTCATGTATAACAAAGTAATAACACAGGGTCTACAACTGAGATAATTACCCTTATCGTGTTTGGCTTATTAAAAATACGCCTACGACTGTTTGGTAATAGATTAAAGGAAATAAGTTCACGTTCTCTTTAATCTATTACCAAGCAGTCGTAGGCGTATTTAAAATACGCCAAACACGATAAGGGTGAATATTTGAGAAACACACATTTCTTCATGTTTATCTTAATCAAGGAGAACATGTATTTATTTCAATCTTATAAGATTTAATAATTGGCTGATTCTATTAGAAATTTTGTTCTCAATTTTAAAACTCATATAACGTCAAACAAAAGAAAATAAGGAAAAAAAAACTAAAAACAAGCGTCAAAAATCCAACAAATTTATTTTTTCATTACATGGGAAAATAATGACAACTCTTCCTTATGAGCATTATATTTATATGTATATATGTTCCTTTAACTCCCACTGGAGCATAGGGCGCATACCTGGTTCTTATTATACTACGGTTGTTATGAGATTTCTCATAACAGCAATTAGAAAAGAAAACGCTGATTTTATTAAAAATAACTTTCCTTAAAAAAGAAATTACATGTTTTATAAGAAAGTTTCCAGAAATAATCAGCCCAATTATGAATAAAAATTCCCCGGGAGTTTTTTCCCTTTTCCCATTTTTTCCATTGAATTAACATAGGAAAAATGGGAAAAGGGAGAAAACTCCCGGGGAATTTTTATTCATAATTGGGCTGAATATAACGTTCTTTTGACTACAAAGGCAAACATTCGGAGAAAGAAAACGTGTTTTCTAACTGGCAGGACCCTGCTTTAAATTAAAAATAGGTTGTCAAACGACTCTGTACAAAAATCTTATATTTAAAGATATATTTTGTAAGATTTTATTCAATAACTACATACATACATACATACATACATATTTCACTTTTTGCATTTAAAATTGAAATTTTAAACTTATATATTTAATAGATCTCATGAATTATTTGTTCAAATAAATGAATTTTTCGCTGTTTTGTATTAAGCGTGAATTTTCAGGAAAATACGGAAAATTTAAAAATAAATCCCTTTCCCGGTAAATGAAAACCCCGGGCAAGCAGCTGGCGCTACGGTGAATGGCGAGCGCTATTGAGCCATGCTGAATGTAATTTCGTTTCCCAAAATGTTGCTGCTAAACATCAACGATATTTTTCTTTTCGACAAGACAGCGCAAGTTGCGATACAGTGCGCTTAGCAATTGCAGCAAAATAAATTTGGTGACTTGTTCACTCTCCTCGTCGTTCGTGCAATTTACGCCTCTGGTTTCCTTTTTACGATGCTATGTTAAGTCATTGGTTTATGCCGACAAACCATTAACTCTTGAGATATCATTTTAATTTCTCATGTAGCTAAAACAAAATATCCTATACTCTCTGCATTACACATATTTACAGCCATATATGTAGGCTTTGAATGACGTACAAATGTCTTCTCAAAATAAAAATTGTTAATAAAAAAATGCTATTAATATTACGTTTTTAGCCTTTAAAAACGCGTTGGTTTATTTCCTTTAAATAAAACATGAGTTTTATTTTACAACTTTACAATAAATACACTAGCGGTTTTCACCCTTTGTATTAAGTGTACACCTCTGCTTTACTTAATACGATTTTATACTACAAAGCGTGAGTTTCTTTTTCGTTAGTATTGTAAATTAATGAAGTTGCTGAGTGAGGGAAAGAGACAGATATAGTTTCTTCAACTGTTTTATTCTGGGTTATTTAACAAACGTGTTTACTACAGTTTTTTGTTGGATTTTTTAACAACATCGTAGTAAATTTTAGTCTAATACATTTTGTTGTTGCAGTGTTGTAAATCTTAGTACTTTAACTAAATTAATAAGATTCACAAGGTCTACAAGATACTTAACTATCAAGGGTGAAAACCCCTACTTTTAACTTGAACAGTTAGTCTTAGTTTACACACTTCAAGTTTTGAGATTTAAGGAGCGTGAAGGTATATTCATTTAGATGGCTGCATGCAATTTGTGTTTTCTTTTTGATTGACTGTCAATAAAATTGTTACTTCGAAGTATTTTTATCCAAAAACGTCGCAACAGATTGCTGCGTGTGATCATATTGGCAACTTTAAAGGGGAATCGAAAAGAAAATTAGCAGTAAGTGCTGGTTCACACAGGTCAAGTTTACTTGAACAGTTTTATTTAAATTTTCTTTTGAACTTGCGTTCACGTTCATGCACAAGATTAATTTTTGTTTTCTTTTCCTTCAACTTTGTAGCTTTTTATTATATTACGGATGAAAAAAGAAAAGAAAAATACAAAACTGACTGGTACGGTCAAGTATGTACCCCTTTCCATTCTCTTTACCCCTCTCTCCTAAAAGCTCAAGACTTGAAGAGTCAAACTTGACCTGTGTGAACCGGCACTAAAATTTGATGCTGGCAAACCTAGGCTTATTGGGAACAAGTCCAGTTTACCAACGCAGCTCCAAATAAAAAAAAAAGTACATAGGGTAATAGAAAATCGAAAAATAAGAAGAAAAAATAAAATGGCAAAATTCTCGGAAACGCATAGTTTCCGAGTTATGGACCTCTGAAGTTTTCATATAAACTTCCGATTTCCCTCTACATTTCTGAACGTATATGGCCAATATTGGTATTATTTGAAAGCATTTGAACAGATCTTTCTGGAAATGCTAAATTTATTAAAAACTTTTTAACTCTTTAGCTCCTAATACAGTTTTTACAAAATTTATATCAAAATGTTACGGAAGTGCACTAGGTAATAAAAATGTAATTAAATAAACCCCAGCTTCTCTAAATAAAGCTTCTCTGCATAGCCGGCCTTCGGCCGGGCACAAGGATTTTCTCCTCTATGGTATGACAAATACCGGCTTCGCTAACTAAAGCTTCTCTGCATAGCCGGCCTTCGGCCGGGCGCAGGGATTTTCTCCTCTATGGTATAACAAACACCGGCTTCGCTAAATAAATCTTCTCCGCATAGCCGGCTCCTTAATGGATTAAACATTTTTAAATAAAATGTTTATATCTAGAAAAATTTATTCAAAAGCTTTTAAATGATACCAATATTGGCTATATACGTTCAAAAATGTAGTGGGAAATCGCAGATTTATATGAAAACTTCAAAGGTCCATAACTCTGAAACTATGCGTTTCCGAGAATTTTGTCATTTTATTTTTTCTTCTTATTTTTCAATTTTCTATAACCCTATGTACTTTTTTTTTTATTTGGAGCTGCGTTGGTAAACTGGACTTAAGCCGTTTTGTTTCTTCTGTGCCGTGTGCATATTGTCTTGTTTCGTTGTTTTTTTATAAATGTATTGTTCCCTTATGATTTCCTGTGTTGTTTTTCTAAAATGGCAAATTGATTAATGCTTGGATCTATTAAATAGTCCAATATACTTACCCATATTAAATTTGTGTTGTTCATCGTCCTGTAAGTAACAAAATAGAAAAATTTATTTATCTTCATGTGTTCTTTTAGCACAGAATACCTTTTAGTCCAAAGCGGACAGCGTTGCCGCTTTAGTTACTTTTAACCAAAATTGGTTACTTTTTTTCCAATGTGTACTTGTGTACTTTTTTCCATTTTGGTGACTTTTTTGCAACACAAAAATAACCAATTTTTGGTTTTTGGAAACAAGAATTACCCGCTCCGCTTATTTGACCCTTAAAGTGGTGGGTGGCATTTGCGCATCCAAAACCAATACATTTTTCATCTACTTAAAAATTATTTGTTTAGAAGCTTAAACTTTAACAGACTATCAAATTAACCATATAAGGTATGTATATACTTTGAATTGTAGACGGCCATTATCTGCTATCATCCGGTTTAATATGATTCTATTTCCAACGGGCAAAAAGCATCTATATTAAAAAATCTACCGCATAATTTAGCTCAATTTTACACTTTGATAGCATAATAACAATGGAAACCATAAATATGCAATTGCATGTTTTCCTTGTGCGACCAATGAAGGCAAAAACAATATATTTAGCCGTTTTAGAGCCTGCTATGAATTTTGGCATCGATTTGTTAGAGCATGTTTTTGCAAATTTTGGCGTTTGAAAATGTTTGTGTATAATGTAGTTAAACGAGCATTTTTGCAGCATTTTTTTAATTTATAGCGCATATTTTGTTTTTTTAAAGGCATATTTGGATTCATGTTTAATTTTTTAGATGCCTACAAGAGCTTTTGCAGCAAAAATTTTTGTTTCCGAAATTCTGGTTGGCAGATGGCTTTCCTGTTTTAAATATATATCTGTATACCCAATTCAAATCGCCATCTACATTTAATTTTTACTCTAAAATTGTAAGACAAAGCAGGTTGTCATTAAAGATAAATGTTATGCGATGAACAAGAAACCTAGATCAATATGTTAGTATAACGATCGACGCAGACTCACTTTTAAAAGTGATGTAACGATGTCCATCCGTCCGTCAGCCTGGTTTGCATATGGAGAATTGGTCTATAATTTTACAATTCCCCATTAAAACTTCTTTCCGAATTAGATCTCTATGTCTGTAAGACATCTATGAATATTAATATCTAGATAATATTCGGCGCAAACATCTCTTGTATGAATTTTAACCTAATATCGGCTTAAGCGATAATATTTTTAGGTGTTTTTTTACATTTTGTTATTAAATTGTTAAATATTTTGCCTTTAAATCAGCAATTTTTGATTTTTTATTTTATATTCCAGTTTTTACTGCATATTTAATGCACATCAAACGCGTTTTTAGCGCATGTTTCTGGTTTCCCTGATAATAAAAAAGCAAGACTTAAAAAGTTTTACATGTAAGAGCTCTGGGTGCCTCGGTAGGCTAGCTAGTAGTGAGCTAGTCTATCAACCCCGGGGTTGCGGGTTCGATTCCCGCCAGAGACTCTGGTTTCTTTCCTGCAGACAAGCGTCAAGCTTCGCGGGGATTAGCATAGGGAATTTAAAAAAAAAAATATAAAAAGGTTGAAAGCTCCTGCTCAAAATGTTCTTAAAATAGACCAAAATAAGTTGTAACTTTTTATAGTAAGTGACACGTCCACTAAAAATTTTCAAAATTACTGTCAAAACTTTATAAAAATCGATCTAGCGGTTTATGAGCCTAAAAAATACGAACGAACACAATATCTTCTTTTAACATATTTTTCAACTGAAGTGCGACTAAAATATAACTTTTGATACAAAATTGTTTTTGTTGTTTTTTTTCGCTTTTGGTTACTTTATTTTATATTTTGGCTACAATTTTTTTTTGGTTGTGGCAACGCTGAAAGCGAATTCAACTAAAGGTGGTGATGAAGCGCCATCTTTTTTTAGTGTTATGTTACACCCAAGGCGAATTTATTACAGGTGGTCTTAAAAGCCCTGCTGATAATAGCTAAAATCAGTGTTGGATGTCAAAATTTGGTTTATTCTCTTTTCTTATCTTTGTTTCTGTTTTGTTTTATTTCTGTTTTTGACATTGTACAATGATTTTACAAAAACAAATTGCTTGTGGTTTTTGTACGAGTTGTAGTTGTTGTAGTACCGAGATTACCTGGGATGAGTTCGCCTTGGTTACACCCCAGGCTTGATAAAGTTGGTACAATTGTACTTTTATTGGTACAATTCAAAACTAAAAATTACGCTATTATTATTTCCAAATTTTTCAAGCCTACGTATCGCACCCTAAATTTCTCATTTCAAATCTCTAGCTATTTACAAAATTGAAAAAGGCATAGCAAAACTTTCTTCAAATTGGACTTTTTTCATAAGGGAACTATTTTTTTTTTTTTAACATTAGCACCATTTTTACGTTAACAGTTTTTTGGCTCTCTTGAAAATTTAAGAATTTTGAGTTCTGACGTTTTAGTATTTAGCGTGCGATATATGTATAAAATGGCAACTCGTATTTACTGTCCAATGAATATAAGCGGAGTGCAGTGTTTGGTGCAAATAGCCTGGCGAAATGCAAAATGTCGTAGTTTGTTTATGAAATCTAAAGAATTTTTTTGTTGTTGAATTTAACAAAACAGCTATGATATTTTGCATTTGCTCATTTGCAAGAACATTTGCACCAATCACTGAATTTAGAATTAGCAGTAGCATATAAGCAGCGTGCATCTTCTGATGATATTGACAAATTTTTAAAAGATATGAGAAACCACTTCTAAAAAAGTTCTACATAATAGAACAGACGACTTCCTCTCAATTTAAGATTATTTTGAATCGAATTCATAATATTTTCAAATATTTTTCTACAAGATGGTTGTCACGTCAAGAAGTAACTAACAGAATTTTGGAACAGTGGGAGCCCACTCCATTATTATTTTACTCCGAATTATTTTAAAGGAGATTTTACAAGCGCTAAATTAAATTTTCTTCTGCGGTACATATTAAAAATTGTAAAAACAATAAATTTAGAAATGCAATCCGAAGATGCTCGTATGCACATATTTTTAAAACACTTAAACATTTTATTTTCGTTTAAAATTCGAGTTTAAATTTTGAGAAATATTCGTCATTTCCACAAAAAAGACGATAGATTCTTAAAAGTGTATGATAACGCTATCTGGCGGCAATCCAAAATCAAATAAATGGACTTCTTGACCCTTAAAACCGCATGGTCCAGGTCTGGCAAGACCAAATACAATATCTTTGCCTCTATTCTTGAATATTTTGGAAAACTTACTATTTTGAAAAATTGGGGCCTCGAAAAGTAATTTTTGACCTTTGATTTCTTTGGTAAATTTTTTGTTTGGAAGGACTTAAAGAACAAAAATCGCGATGTACTTTTGACGCGAAAAAATGTTACCCACAGTATTATTATGTATAATTAATGATCATGTATTTTTTGCTTTCTATACTGTACATGTACAAATGTATTTTAAATTGATTTTGTTTTTGTAGTATTAAATTTTTGTTTTGAAAATTAAAATAAAAAAAATTTATAAAAAAAATGATTTAGTACTGTTGGCGCCGAAAAAGTACGTTTTTAAAAGCACGTTGGTACGATATTGGTTTTCTCATTTTTCATCCCTGTTACACCTAGTCTACAACTGACATGAAATGTTTAACCCCAGGTCTACACTAAAGATAAATATCTCAGCACGTTGGCAATAACCCTACGTCTATACGCGCAATTTGTATTGTATACTGAAATGTTCTATGTTTAATATTTTATTCAGAGTGGAGTTAGCGCATGTCTAAACACAAAACATGAATTTGTATGTAAATAAATACTTATAATTTATATGGCAACCAATTTATTTTTTTATTTTTATTTTTTAAATTTTGTATTTCAATTTTATACGTTTTTAAAGTTTAAAATTTTTCTTTTTTTGTAAAGTTCAAATACATATTTATGCAGTCCACACGTTAATATCTAGTGTTGGCAATATAATTTGATAGTTGCTACGGCAATAATTGCCAAACAAATTGCTCGTCTAGACTTACCCTAGGTCTACACTAAAGATAAATATCTTAGCCAGTTGGCAATAACGTCGGCAGAATAACAAAGCAATATTGCTTATTGCTCATCTTATGTTACCCCGGGTCTCCACGTAGCAATATTTATTGCGGCAAACGTCAAATTTGTTTGCTCCATTAAATTTGTGACGTATAGACCGCCAATTGCCATGAGTGGCAATCCATTGCGCAAAGATTGCTCTTCTGATTGCTTGAGCAATTATTGCTTAGCAATCTGCTGTCAAATCAATTGTAATTTATCTGACATTTCATTTCTCTGTACGGTTATTTATTTATTAGTGTGCTTACTTATTAAAAAAGCAAACAAGAAAAAGCCGCCAATTGAAAAAATACTTCAACAAAATATAGAAAAAGTTTTTATATACATATTATATTTTTAAATAAACGGCAATATCAACAAAAGCAAACGACGAATTTGTTTTTTTGTATATTTTTTTTTTTATCAATAGAACAATACAAGTTTTAGGTTAACAAAAAAGTAATACAAAACACAGCTACGACAATTACAATTAATTATTTTATTAATTTAATTTATTATTTTAAAAAAGAAAATTTAACAACTACTTCAAAACACAACATAAAACATTTGTTAAAAATACAGCCACAGAACTTTATACAACTACTCGCGGTGAAAATTGCAAATTTATGGCAAAGCAATTTCAAGTGTTCTCCAGCAATATAATCAGCAATTATTGCTCCATTGTTCTGTCATTGTTCTGCCGACGTTATTGCTTGTACTTAGCAATAAAAATTGCTACGTGGAGACCCAGCGATAAAGGCATGGGGAAACGTATTTATGTTAACTCATAATTTGAAAAACATCAAGGAAGAAGGTGCAGTGTAAAAACTGGCGCTTTCTACCAAAAATTATTTTTATTGATATAAATTCTTTCTTATTCGACTTTATTATTAAAATGTTTTGTTTAAGCTTGAGGTTTTTTTTATATAAAAATATTAATTTTACTTTAACAAAAAAAAAAAAAAAAAAAAAAAATAATAAAATTAATATTTGTATATAAAAAAGAACTCAAACTTAAACAAATTAATATAAATTTAAATAATAAAGGTCGAATAAGAAAAAAATTATATTAGTAAAAATAATTTTTGTAATTTTATTTTAGTGTTTATTAAATTCATTAATTTAATTCTTTTACTACAATTATAATTTGCTACCATTTCACAAATTTAATTTCTTTCTCACACAATTTGTTTTTATATTATTCTTTTTTGCTTTTTTTCTCAATTGACAACAAAATTTGACGTTTTATGTGAGCAATAATTGTCAACGAAAATGGACTTACAATTATTGCAACATAAATTGTCGGCAATAAATATGTACGAGAAATTGCTGTCAACATTAAACATAACATAAAAAAAGGAATAACTGTTACTGTCCCTGGAACAGAAAATTTAAAATTTTTTTCTCTACTCCACTTGCTTCTCTGCACCGCTCGCCAGCAAACACCAAAAATCATGTCTTAAAAAACATGAAAAAATTAACCGTCTGAATCTAGTGATAGATTTTTTCTCATGTCTTTACAGCGTTCTAAGCAAGCTGTCTTGAAAGTTCTTTAATAAGATTATTATTAAACATCAATTGATGGCTATTAGAGACCTAGGGTTAGAAATGGTTGACATTTTGAGCCGTAAACACTAAAAATACAATGAAAAAACCTTATATTGCTCCTGTTACTGTTGGTTGTTGTAGTACCACCATGGTGACATTACAGCAGGTGTCATCCAAGGCGAATTGACTAGAAGGTGAGGTCAACTCTACAACTACAATGCTGCTGTGGTCGGGTTGTCAAAAATATTGCTAGTAAAAAAAACAGGTTTGTTTATATAAAAAACTAGTTTGTATACAAACTTTGACAAGTCGACCACAGAAAAAAAACACCACATGTTGACTTGACCCCACCTTCTAGTCAATTCGCCTTGGGCTTTAAATATTTTTTATAGGGGAACAAAAGAATTTTAAACAAACAATAATGTTACAACTGTAGCTTTAAGTAGTTTTGCAGTCTTTTGAAATTAGTCATTGTTTTATAAACTTTGCAATATATGGTCATCCTCGTCTTTATTCCATAATTACTATAATAGGACCAGTCCAAACACGCGTGTAAAGAGTAGTCCACAAGGGACCAGGACTAGTCCAAAACTAACCCAAACGTATGGAAAAAACCTGGTCTATTTAACATTACGATGTCCTAGGAGAGGACCATATAACCCACCTTTGGACCACTAAGGAGTAGTTTTAAAACTACTCCATGGTGTACACAAGAGGATTAGTTTTGAAGTCGTTTAAAAACGAAAGCATGTCGTTAAAAAACGAAGACATGTCGTCTCACTACAAACACTTTTTAACAATGACATGGTCCATGCTTGCATTACATCGGACCCGTCCATGGAATAGTCCATTTTATCAAAATGGATTAGGTGGTCCAATTTTATTTGCAGGGAGCATACCCGGTGGCGTTTATGAGCGACATTGTCATTATGACATTTTCATCGATGAATAACCGCACCAGAGTCAGT
The DNA here is from genome assembly GCA_930367215.1 of Pollenia angustigena. NCBI lineage: Eukaryota > Metazoa > Arthropoda > Insecta > Diptera > Polleniidae > Pollenia > Pollenia angustigena. Next base: position 49,689,221 of record OV884060.1, read on the forward strand.
AGCAAGTTGATATTTAGGGAGTTATGCATGACAACGGCTTTGCAATGTCACTGTTCCCTTAGCGTCATTGTCTGTTATGAATAGATCACGAAGTGAGCTCTGCAGGACTTTGTCTGCAACATGTCTCCGTCAATGAATAAATCAGAAAATAACGGACCGTTTCTTTTTTCTGTTTCTTGTGTTCCATTTATTACTTGAGTTTATTCTGCGTTTTCCTTGTCACTCTACCTGAAAAAGTTCACTAATGAAAGTTGATGATATTGTCTGTTAGGACTCACAAACAAATGGACGCCTACAAGACAAAATCAACATTGGTCATCTATGACAGTTTGGACAAATACTTTAAAAATTCATATATGACACCAAAGTAAAATCAGCACTTGTCACCAGCGACTCTTCTTCGATTGGCTCCTTATAGCCCAATGTTGAATCCAATTGAGTTAATATGGTCCAAAATGAATTTGGATGGTGTTATCGACAAAGCTAAGGTTACTATAACCACAGTTGACTGTGCAGAGGAGTACAACATTTGACCAAAGAGCAATAGAACTGGAGAATATGCCTGTTGGTGAATAATTTTTAATACACATGTTTTTATAAAACTTGATTTTCAAATATTTTCAGTTACTTGTTTTTAAACTCATAATTTTTTTGTTCCTAATATCAATAAAACTATGAATTTATATCTCAATATTAATTTGGTTTTTCTTAATATTAAATTGGGGTTTCTCAATTCCAATTTGTATTTTCTCAATATCAATTTGGATTTCTTAATATCAATTTGAATTTTCTCAATATCAAATTGGAATTCTTAATATCAAATTGTATTTTCTCAACATCAATTTGGATTTCTTAATATCAATTTGTATTTTCTGAACATCAATTCGTTTTTCTGAATATTAATTTGTATTTTCTCAATTTCAACTTAAAAAGGTGTAGAGGTATAGGTATCAAAAAACTGCAAAAATCACTATTTTTCTTGATTTACTCATACGCGTAAATTTACATTAAAGGTTCAACCATAATATTCATAGCCTTGCTTAACCTACTGTCAAAAATTAACAAAAAGTCTCTCAAATGTATTTAAGAAAACAAAAAAAAAAAAAATAAAAAAAAAAAAAATTTGATTCCGTACGGAATGTGCAATTAGAGTCGCACCTTGCTTAAGCAAATGACAGTTTCATTAAACTAAGCAAAAAGTTTCCTTAAGTTCAATATGGTTTGCCTAATATAATTTACATGTATTCGCTCATTCGCTTAAGCCAACTTAAGCACATTGTGGTTGGGCCTTAACTCTATTCCTGCAAAGCAAAGTTCAACGTTGGTAATTTTGATATCGTTTTTTACACATTTGATTTGTGCATGAGTGAGTTTTTTATTGAAAGTGTTTTGTTTGCTTTTATTGTTGCGCACGCAGAAACACAATTGCTCAAAATCAAAAGGCAGACATTCTTATACTTTTGCATTCAAGTAGTCATTGCTCACTCGATGAGACAACGGCGAATGTAAATTGATATGAGTACGAGTCGCTTTGTTGGTATGATTGTTGTAGGCATAAGTTCAAATAAACTACCCTGCAAATAATAGGACTAGTTCAAACATGCGTGTAAAATGTAATCCACAGGGCACTAGGACTAATCCAAAAGTAACGTATGGAAAAAAACATGGTATATTTAACATTATGATGCCCTAGGACAGGACCATATAACCCAGCTTTGGATTACAAAGGAGTAGTCTTAAGACTACTGCATGGTATACTCAAGAGGATTAGTTTTGAAGGCGTTTAACATTACATCGGACTAGTCCATGGATTAGTCCATGTAATCAAAATGGATCAGGTGGTCCAATATTATTTGCAGGGAAGTTGTTGTGTCCAATTTGTTTTTGTGTTTAGTTTTTTAAAAGCGTAACAAGCAACACCAACAACAATAAAAACAAGTAAGAAAGTATAGTCGGTCAAGCCCGACCATATGATACCCTACACCACAGTATTTGAAAACACATCATGCTTATGTGTCCATATAAATATAGATTTATCTATGCTTATAAACTTCATGAAAATCGGTTTGAAAGTGTGTGAGAGGCAGAAATTGCCCCCTACCTCCCCTTGTGGTCCTATTTTTGAAAAACTGTATAGCTAATGTGTCCATATAGATATGGTTCTATCTAGGTTTTAAATTTCATTGAAATCGGTTTGATAGTTTCTGAGAGGAAGAAATTTCCCCCTATCTTCCCTCGTGGTCCTTCGATTCGGCCCATTTTCAATAGGCTTGGTGCTTGTGCCAAGAGGAACCTATGACCCAGAATTGCCTATGACCCAGAACCCAGAATTGCGACCTGTACTTTGCGCACAAGGTTACATGGACAGCCAGCCAGCCAGCCAGCCGGACGGACATCGTTAGTTCGACTCAGAAAGTGATTCTAAGACGATCGGTATACTTTAAGGTGGGTCTAGGACCAATATTTTAAGGCGTTACACACATCAGCACAAATGCATAATACCCTCTCCACTATTGTGGTGTGGGTATAACAATACATTGTACACTAAACTGGTCGCAATTGTTTGCGCTGCTTAAAATATGAGGTAAGAAATCATGATCTAATTTTTCATGTCAATCCGACGGTGCCTAGCCGTGCCGGGTGGGGCCCAAAGTTCCCCACATTATAAAAAAAAACATCTTTTCTATCAGATCTTTATAGTTATACTAGTTGAAAAGCCGAAAATAAAAAATATGGCTTCGTTACGATCTTCCGCAGAGAAAGTACTTGAAGTGTGCCAAATTTCAGCTTCCTATGGCTTCAGAAAGTTGCAGAAAGAATAGGACATATATGCAAACATCCTGGCATACTAAGAAATTATATTTTGTATAGATAGATTAAAGTATTTGCTGCTTAATATTTTAGTATGATACGAACGAATGATTTTTAACCTGATACAGTGGTGCTAGCCGTTTTTAGGTTAGCTTTGGTTTTCGAGATATACCGTTATTTCGAAAATTAAGGAGGTTGCACAACATATGTTCGCGTAACTCAAAAACGCTTAAGCTTATTGAAAAACTAAAACAAACCGAAATTCCGCAATAAAATTTACTTTAAGAAAGTTAAAACTTTTTTCTTTATGTTGGATTTGGTTTTCGAGATATACCGTTATTTCGAAAATTAAGGAGGTTGCACAACATATCGCACCTGTTCATCAAAAGTAACACAACTCAAAATTTACAAGTTTTCAGTAGAGGCAAAAAACTAATTCCGCCAATATGATGGAATTATTGTTATAAACAAATATAATGTTATAAAGGAAACTCACTAATATTTCAATAAAATCACAAAATTTATTTCTCTTCTTCCTTTTTCCGAAATTATTACGGATTTTTGATTTAATACAGTTTTCATGAAATTTTTTGATCTACATGTCAATATTATTTCAAGTTATGCTTATCACAACCCAAAATCAACAGCTATTGATAAACAGATTTTTAACATGAAAACAATCACAACTCGAATTAATACAGTTTCGCTGATTCATTTGAGCACCATAACCCTTGAACACTTCAACGCAACTAAAATTACAACTCTTTAATTGAATCAAAACAAACAATATGAGTACGCAAAGAAAGACATAAAGGCATTTCTCTCATGAAATATTACAAATAGAATACCAAAAATTTTACAGTCGTTAGATATGGTAATCATACACTGTTTCCTTCAAAAAAGTGGAAAATAGAATTTTTTGAGTTGTGTTACTTTTGATGAACAGGTGCGATATGTTCGCGTAACTCAAAAACGCTTTAGCTTATTGAAAAACTAAAAAAAACCGAAATTCCGCAATAAAATTTACTTTAAGAAACGTCAACCGTTTTTCTTATATGCGCAGTCGTTTTAGAAATAATTTTTTTTTCTGGAAAAAAAATAATTTTTTTATTAAAATTTCGGAGTTTTTGTTTTTAAAAATTCATAAAAAATTGAAAAATGCAGCTATGCTTCTAATTTTATACAGTCATATAAAAAACAACATTGCAAACAAAACAAGCTATAAATGATTAAAATCTGTTAACAACTTTTGATTTTATGTATTCACAAAAGACGAAAAATTTTAATTAATTTAAGAATATTATTAAACCGCCATATAAATTTTTCGTCTTTTGTGAATACATAAAATCAAAAGTTGTTAATAGATTTTAATAATTTTTAAGACATGATAACCGTATAACAAAAAGTTTATCAAAGCTAAAAAAAAACTCTTTCAGGTTTAAAAGTAGTGAACACCGCTGGAAGGAGAGTAAAATTAATGCAGGATTATATAATATTTTATCAAGAAGAGAAGAACAAAAACAATATATTTTACAAATTGTTAAGGATTACCGTTTACGTTTTCCAAATTGCAATAAAGAAACTCTTTTATCACTATACAAATTAAAACAAAAACCAAAGCCATAACCAAAAAAAAAATCCAAAAATAAAATTAAAATAATAACGTATCAATTTTTTTCTCATGTTATGCCTATACTTTAGTAAATGGAATCACCCATATAAACAAATCCATGGGGTTTCGTTTTTATACCCACCACCACAATTAGTTGTGAAGAGGGTATATTAAGTTTGTCATTCCGTGTGAAACTTTTTTATTATTCATCTCAGACCCTATAAAGTATATAGTATATATTCTGGGTCCTTGAGTAATTTTAAGTCGATTTAGCCATGTCCGTCTGTCCGTATGTTGAAAACACGCTCACTTTCGAAAAACTCAAAAGAAATAAACAAACTTGGTGTCAAATTGCTTGTAGTTATCCTAAGCAGTTTGGGATTGAAATCCAGCAAAATCTGTTTAATAGGATCTGAGCTATGAATCAAAATGTGGAACCACCACCTAAAAAAAATTGATAATTTTGTTACAAAAACTAACATAAATGGTGGAAAAATGCACAGAATGATATAAGATTTCGCAACAGCTCGTTTTATTTAACTGGAAATCACGCTGTAAAATTTCATGAAGATCCGTTAATGATTTACCCTGGGTCCTATATAAGCCCTATTCCCGGAAAACAGTATAGTAAGCCTAAAATCCTAACTAACAATGCAATCATAACAAATTTTAGCACGTCACAGTTAAATAGGAATAGAAATGAAACTGTTAAGTTTCGTGAAGATCCGTCCATAATTTACCATAGGCCCCATATAAAACCTACTTCCGGAAAGCAGTTTAGTACGCCTAAATCCGTAAAAAATAATGCTATCCTAACAAAATTTGGTACATCACAGCTTTATTGAACGAGAAATAAGACTTTAAAATTTTGTGAAGAATGGTCCATCATTTACCATAGGCGCCATATAAAACCTACTTCCGGAAAACAGTTTAGTACGCCTAAATCCGTAAAAAATAATGCTATCATAACAAAATTTGGTACATCACAGTTTTATTGAACGAGAAATAAGACTTTAAAATTTTGTGAAGAACGGTCCATTATTTACCATAGGCCCCATATAAACCTTACTCCAGGAAAACAGCTTAGTAAGCCTAAATCCGTAAAAAATAATGCTATCATAACAAAATTTGGAACATAAAAGATTTACAGAACTAAAAATAAGGCTGTGAAATTTCGTGAAGATCGGTCCATAATTTGCCATAGGCCCCATATAAACCTTACTCCCGGAAAACAGCTTAGTACGCCTAAAAACGTAAAAAATAATGCTATCATAACAAAATTTGGTACATCACAGTTTTATTAAACGAGAAATAAGACTTTAAAGTTTTGTGCAGAACGGTCCATCATTTACCATAGGCCTCATATAAACCTTACTCCCAGAAAACAGCTTAGTAAACCTAAATCCGTAAAAAATAATGCTATCACAACAAAATTTGGAACATAAAAGTTTTATAGGACTAGAAATAAGACTGTGAAATTTCGTGAAGATCAGTTCATAATTTACCCTAGGCCCCATATAAACCTTACTCCTGAAAAACAGCTTAGTACGCCTAAAAACGTAAAAAAATAGCGCTATCATAACAAAATTTGATACATCACAGTTTTATAGAACTAGAAATGATACTGTGAAATTTGGTGAAGATCGGTGCATAACTTACCATAGGCCTCATATAAAGCCCACTCTGGTAAAATAATTAAATACGCGGTAAACTTTCCTCCAGTTTAGCTTCATAAGGCCAGAAAAAATGTTATGCAATTTTGTGATATACGGTCCATAATTTACCTTAGATGCCATTTTAGCAGCCTTCTGAAATTTACTGCAAACGCTTAAACTAATTGCACCGCTGTATTGAAATTCATGTTTTTAATACCAGAAATCGTTCTGCAGAATTTGGGATGATTGGTTCATAGCTTAACATGGCTTTTATATAATTTTTTCTCTTGAAAATCATTTAAGTTCAGCTTAAACTGATATTCTACTCAAACTTTTTAAAATTGATTCTGATTGTCGATCAATAATTGTATATAGGTCTAAACCGCAACAAATTTTAATGCAGATGTCTGTTTTTACAAAGATTATAATAATAAATAGACATCATACAGATATTACTCCTAAAACATTCGCAGTGTCGGTGGAGGGTATCAAAGATTCGGCACAGCCGAATATAGCACTCTAACTAGTTTTTTTTTAATTCATATACCTATTAGATATTAGAGATACAAAAACATTTGTGAGCTTAAGTTGTTCGTCTGAGTTTGATCTATAACTTTTACCAACAAAAGGGGGTCAGGTCCCCTTTTACGATTGAGCTCAAATTTTCAAGAATTAAAAAAAAATTAGCTAGTCTACATTTTCGCTACATATTCAAATCAGAATGTTTATGTTTATTTACTATCTGATAATAATTTTATTTCTCTACTGCGAAAAAGTCTTTAAAATTTAATCTATAATATTATTTTTAATATCAATTTTAATTGTACCTATTTAAAATATTTCTTAAAGACAACAAATATTTCGAAAATAATTTTAAGAAATATTCAGCCTTATTACGAATTTATAGTCAAATTGATTATCCGTTATAAGTTACTGAACTCATTTTAAAAAGTTAATAGTAGTACCAAATTGCAGAATATTACAAAATTAAATTAGCAATATTTTCTCAAAAATTCATCAAAGAAAGTCTGTTATAGTTTAATTTTGTTATTAAATATTCAAATATTTACTAGGAAAAGAAACCCTGACTTCGTTTTTAATATACTTACAAATATCCACGGAAAAACACATTGGTTTACTGCTGTAGAAAAAATCGGTATTTTGAAAGTTAAATTTAAAATAAAAAATTCACCTACCTTTATTTGCAATTAATTATCACATTTTTATACAAAACGTGTCAATTAATACAATTTTGACACCATAAACAAAAAATAATTAATTTTTATAACAAAAATTTTTATTTTATAAGTTATTTAATATAAAGTATTAAATTATTTACTGATGTTAACAGCAAGAATGATAGAAATAAAAATTACGACATCAGGCAAATATAAAATTTTTTTACTGCGTATGTAGGAACTGTAACGTCACACAACCTTCGTTCTCATTGGCTAATAATTTTTAGCTTTCAAACTGTTAAGGCTCAGTTAGCCGGGGGTAACAGTAACTTAACCTTACCGTAAAAAAGTAAGATCAATCTATTTCTTACAGATTGAGACGTAACATCTTACTGCTAACTATAATCGTTCTAATTTCTTTACATACAACAAAAAGAAACAGCTGATTTGCAACGTTACTGTTACTCCCGGCTAACTGAGCCTTTAAGCTGGAGGTCCACACCACGCGTTACTCGCTTTTTCGCAGCATACGCAGCTGTCAAAAAAGTAGAATCTGTGTAGTTATACGTAGTAAGTTACATGCACAAAAGCGTAGATGCCTTGAGGCGAAAAGTAGGTTTACTTTCTACTTTTGTAAGCGTCACAAGCAGCGTTCGAACAAATCAGCTGATTTTGACAAATTAAATTTTATTTTTACTTGTGCTGCTGCTGCATAAAAAGCGTTGCATGTAACTTGAAACGTAGAACGCAAGTAAGGTTATAAAAGCATGCGCTGCGTGGAGGCGAAAACGCGTGTTATAGACCTCTAGCTTTACGTGTATGTGCAAACATGACAGTGGCACAATTGATTATTTTTCTATTTAAATTATTTGAAAACTGAACATTTTTTATTAGAAGTTACTTTTTTCTTCATAATTTTATTTTTAACTTACATAAATATATATTATCTCTATATTAGCTATAGTTAAAATATAGACATTTAATTAAAAGCACGCAACACGTTAGTTTTTCGCACAATTTCCCCCTTTGTTTTTTGCGGTTATTTTGTTGGCATTTGCCCACCGCACACTTTATGTTTGTACTCTTTTCTATTTTTATTTATTTTTTATTTTTGTTTATAACGATACTTTTAACACACGTTTGAACACTTTATTTATTGTAATAACCCTGCAGATAACGAGACTAGTCCATACATGCATGTAAAGAGTAGTCCATAAAGGAGTAGGAGTACTCCAAAACTACTCCAAATATATGGGTAGAAGGTGGTCCATTTAACATTACGATGTCCTAGGAGGGGACCATATAACCCACTGAAGTAGTTCCTAAGCTACTCCAAGGAGTACTAAAGTGGGCTAGTTTTAAAAGTACTCCATGTTACCACAGTATGGAGTGCACCTAAGGGGTAGTTTAAGCATTTTTCTTTTTCATTTTTTACTAATCGCCTTTTATGGTGTGTACTGTAGTCTATTATTGCTATTATTAAATATATTTACTTGGTATTTTTAATTTGTTTACCTTTTTTCCACAAATTTCACAAACTTTCACTTTTAAATGAACAATTAATAATGGACAACATCAGGGCTACCAATGTGTAATACTGTAAACTATAGAAAATTATACATCATGCAGTTGTTTGCAGCACTTCATGTTTATTTCTTATAACATGGTCCATACTACAGTACAATGGACCATGTTGTAAGTAGTCCATTTGAGCCACAATGGACCACGTAGTCCAATATTATCTGTAGGGAATATTTTTAATATAAAATTTTACAACAATTGTTCAATAAAACAAACAACAGGGCTTTTTATTGTTGTTATGTGATACGAACTGTCAAACAGCAAAGGGGTTGAAAAGAGACAAAAGATAAAGACAAATACTTGTTTACTTGTTTACAATACAACATTTGACAGTTCGTATCACAAAACAAGCAAATAATTAATAAACAGCTGGCTTTCCGAGTCTACCTGCTATAAATATACCTTGAAAATATTCTTAGTTTTTTGACAATTTATATAATATTTTTTATTTGAACTCTCTGAGTAAATTAATTGCAGGGTTGCCAACTATCACTTAATACATACATTTATTGTAAGAAATTACGATTTTCACATATAAAACAGACTTGGTAATCTTTACAAGGGAACTACTACGTCATCAAACGGTAAAACATGAGCAAGGCGTAATCTTTATTTCTATCATTCTTGATTAACAGTATGTATTGTTGACCTTTTTTGTTGTTGTGGTTTATATTTGGCTCGGCTTGAGGTCATTTATTATAAATTAAAAAAATTAAAAACCCGTTTAATTTTCAATATTTTTATTTATGTACCCAATATTTCGAGGCAACTCCGTTGCTCATCTTCGGGGGATTTATTTAAATAAAAACTAATTTAAAAGTTTTCAAAACGACAGTTGCAATCCAAACCTTACAATAAACAATAAAACTTTGAAATTAGTTTTTATTTAAATAAATCCCCTGAAAATGAGCAACGGAGTTGCCTCGAAATATTGGGTTCATAAATAAAAATATTGAAAATTAAAATAGTTTTTAAATTTTTTTCTGATTGTCAATCAAAACGACAGTTGCAATCTAAACCTTACAGTGCAGTAACAATAAAGCTTTTAAATTAGTTTTTATTTAAACAAATCCCCTGAAGATGAGCAATGGAGTTGCCTCGAAATACTGGGTACATAAATAAAAATATTGAAAATTAAAATAGTTTTTTAATTTTTTTTATTTTATGATTTCATAAATTTTTCCAATGTCAGTATTTTATAGAAGACAAAAAATTTACATTTATTTAACCTAAAATATTTACTATTAAAAATAACAAAATTAAAAAAAATTGCTTAAAACATTTTACACATTTTCGAAATTTTACAAAAACAATAAAATATATGATGTCTATGCACAGCACTTAAGTTTTCTAGAATTGAATTTGAAAATTTAATATTAGTCAGGGCACCTAAACAGGTTTATGCATCTGCCCAGCTGATCGTTTGTCTTATATGAACTTTGTTACTCAAATGTCGTAATCCATAATCCATATAAGAAATAATGGCGGCCAAAACAACAACAATTCGGATGCATATACCTTATGAATAAGCCTTGATATAAATTGAGGTAAAAAAGAATTTAAAAAAACCAATTGAGTTTTAAAACTTTATCTTGCAAACTCAATTAAATGTTTTTTTCTATAACTATTTTATAATTTTGTATTAACAATTTCTTCTTTAGATCCACTGTTATCCAGTTCATTCCATTTTTGAATTTTACCCGAACCAAATATCCAATAGATGAAGGCGGGTATTATATAAGCAGCAGCTCCAATTATGAAAACATAATGCCACTGCTCGATGGTGTTCTGTAAAAGTCAAAATTAATGAATTTGTGAATATAGTTTGAATTATTGTAGCTTTTATTTTAGTAAGGTTGAAGTCGAATGATTTTAATCATGGTGTATTTAGTCAAGGTGACTTCGGCATTACAACAAAAACATTTTGTGTATTTTTTATATGCACAATCATAATATATCTTAGTGACAATATAACCTGCTGCTTAATTCATACCTGGTAAGGTTTTGGATTAGTTTATTACTAGTTGTTATATATAAGTATATTAATATCCTTTTACTCCTCTGGGGAGCATAGGGCCGCATTACTAATTGTTACGATTGAACAATGAGAAAGATTATGAAATTTCGACTGCACAGCTTTAACCGTTACGACGTTAGTTGTAGAAGAAAAAAAAAAAACTCAAAGGTAACGCTCTGCTTTGGCTTATAGAGCAAAAAGTATGAACAAATATTGAGGAGCATAGAAAATTAAATTTTGCTTTTGATCTTATATATCAAATAAAGCAAATAGTTATAAAACTGCAGAATAATTAACTAGTTGGACTTCTATGACAACCCAACTTTTAATACGATAGTTTGATATATGAAAAAAATCAAAAGCGTAACTAGTTTAAAACATATACCAACTGGTATGTTTCTAGCTAAATACTAGTTACTTTGCATACAGGGTACCAACTTCAATTAACTTTTTACATAAACAGACACACCGTAAAATAATTACACCATGATTAATTTAGTAGAGAATTTTTTTTAATTTCAAATAAATGAATCAACAAAGTTTGTTTCAACTTTTCAATTTCACTAGAATTGGATTTCTGTTCTTACATTTTCTTTGGTAAAAGCAGCCACTATAATGGGTGAGAATATACCGGGAGTAGTGCCCACACAATTGATAATACCGTACAAAGTTCCCGCATAGTTGGGAGCCAAATCCTGAGAGTTTTGCAAATTCGAAGCGGTGGCGGCGCCATTGAAACCCAAAGAAACAGTCATAATTGCTACACAAACATAAGGATCTTTGCCAAAGTAGGCCAGAACAATCAACAAAATACCGGGTATAACATGAGCTGAAAATAAAAAATTTTATTAAAATATTTGGTCATTGCTTAACAATAACTATTAACATTTTTAAAACTTACAAGGTAGACAGAAAACTTTTCTCATTTTCGTAACAGACAACCAGTTTTTGCTTCTAATTAAATCGGCTACGGCTCCAAAGCCGAATGCACACAACAAACGTGCCAAATGAGGTAAAGAGGAAAGAAAACCAGCTGAAGATAAATTAAAGCCCAAAACTTCACTTAAAAACTTGGGAGTAGCAGTGATCAAAAAGAACAAGCCCCACATGCTGCCATAGTGCAAAATCATCAAAGACCAGAAGGGCAGGGACAAAATTAAAGACTTGTAAGGCGGCCAGCGCTATTTTTTTTTGTAATAAACAAAGATTTCAAGTTTTATTTAGAATTTTTTATTTTAGTTTTACGAAATTTTTAAATTAATTTACCTTTTTGGTGGAAACAGTATCACCCAGACTCTTTTCAATCTTTTCACGTTCCTGTATGCTAATTGCCGTGTGTGAAGCGGGACTTTCTGCTACAAATATAAACCAGGCAACACATGTTATCACCACAAATATGCCCACCATATAGAATGCCCAATCCCAACCCATATTTTCAATTATAAGACCACTTAAGGGCCAAGTTATTACAGTACCAAATGTGCCACCCATTAAAGCGGATACGAATTTACCCTTTTCATTAGGTGGAGACCATCGGGATATCAAACTGTGACAACAGGGATAAACAACGCCCTAGAAAATAAAAACAATGTAAATTAAAAATCATTTAAATACGATTAGAACTGTAACAAATATATAAATTGTAGTTCGATTTGGTCCAATTTAGTTTTATATGGCTAGAAATAACAATATGTAATTTTGTAATAATCGGTCCAGAATTTACCATAAGTCACAAATATACTGTATTATTGCATTGAAATTTGGTATAATTCAAGGTTTTTATACTATAAATCAGTCTACCGAATTTCGTGATGTACGATCCATAATTTACAGTATTCCTAATAATATTTCTGAATCAAATTATGATATTTTATTTAAATTAGGTAACGACCGATAATACTGTGAGGTCAGGCTTTAAAAGGATTGGCTTATAATTTATTGATCCCTAATAAAGCCCACACTTGAAATATGCTAACTCTTGCTGGAGGGTATTTAGTAATATTAAATATTTTGACGAAAATGCTTCCCTGTGCCCATGTTGTGTAACTATAGTGAGAACTTCTCGCATCGAAAAGATGTGAAACAAAATATTCCATCGTTTCTCGAAAAGTAAGAAAAAAGTGTGTCTGTAACTTATGTGGAAAACTATCAAAATATATTACGTCGTTACGTTATAGATAACGTCGTTACATTGCACTCGAAGCCGATACGACATTGCAGGCGTTCAGAACGCCAGTAACACATATCGTTGACGGCGACCTAAAATATACTAAAATTTAACATTTTTCAACGACGCACGGTGGGGTGAATGGTATAGAAAGTGGCGATTAATTCACAGAAGTCGTAATTTTAAAATGTTATTATTTTTATTGATGGATATTAATAAATACATAAAACACCAGCACTTAAAATTTTAACCATTTATGGGCTTTTTTCTATTTTGGAAAAAATGTCATATTTGACTATTTTTGCTGTAACTTTTTATTTATTAATATTCATAAACAGAAAACAAACATTTCAGACAAGGCGAATTCATGTAAACGGTGGTATCGATACTACAACAAGTAACAACACCAAAAACACAACAATGTATTTTGTTGCTGCTTTCGTTGGCCGATATGTCAAAAACACAAGTAACTTTTGACATTCCTCTCTCTAATTTAAAATAAAAAGTAGCACAGCTGTGCTTTCAACGCCACCTGAAAAATGAATTCGCCTTGATTTCAGAAAATAAACATTAAAACAAATTTTAAAAGGATTTTTTATTTACTTCATTTCATACACTTCAAAAGTATTATATGTTTACTTCATAATCATTATTAACTTCATAATCATCATTATCTTCATAGTCATCATTTAAATAGTCTTCATCATCGTCATCATTATCTTTTTCACTGTGGGGAAGAATAAACTTCAATGATGACTTTGACATTTGCTCCATTTTCTTTTTACAACTATTTCGCATGCTTGAAATGAATGGATCAGAACTATTCTATCTATTGAACACGTCGTCTATGGTGCTCCTTATAACTTTTAAAGCTGCGACGGCTGTGAAAACAACCGTCGGCTATACCAAATAATGTAAAGTGTGACTTTAATGTTTGTTGTTTGCAAACGAGCTTTGAAAACATTCGTATATTTTATAAAAATGTTAAAAGCAAAATAATTAAACAATATGTGCCATGACAAAATATTATTACTATTTTTAATTGTTTATTAGCGTTTAAAATTTTTCTCGCCCCATTTTTGTTCGTGAGTTTATTTGACAGTTCAAAGTGGGAACTTTTCTCACAAAAATATTACAGACGCAATTTTCTGTAATTTGACGAGTAATTTCCTTACGTGACAGCTTGTACTCGCCAAAAAAAAGTTGCAGACCCAGTTAAGTAAGAAAAACAGCTGTTTGTTTCAATATATGGCATTTTTGTTTCATTTCACACAACATGGGCACTGATCTTGTTATACAATTAAACAATAACAACTTATCATGAAGGGGTTGTAAAGAGTGTTTTTTTTTAGAGTGTCACAACTTTAAGCTGACATCACTGGTTTATTTGAGCAGCCATTTAACAGCTGATAGTTGCTTTTTGTTTAAGGCCCAAATACATTGATCAAAATACTCATCAAGCATTGTGGTAGTATTAGTGAAAATATGTTTGTATGTGTCACACCGACGATGCTGGATGGAAAATCAAAAAATTTAGATATTACGGCGAATATTACGTCAAGCACACGTACACGATGAATTCGCCGGCTGGACAAGCATTTGACAAGTGTATTTGGGCCTTTAGTTTGCTTTGAAATTTCATTATGAATCAATTTACACCAGAATAACGCGCGCAAAATGTTGAAATTTTTAATCAAAATAATTGTTCTATTAGTCAAACTCTTCTTCTATTTTATGGCGTACATAATCGTCCATCAGAGCGCCTTATTCGAAGAACAATAGATCGTTTTCGGACCACATTTACTGTTACTGATGATGTGCATCCCGTGAGACACCGAACAGTGCGCACTGAAGAAGCTGTAGCCGCTGTACAGGAAAGCATTGAAGATGCTCCTATACAATCAATTCGTCGCCGTTCTTAGCAACTGGGGTTGTATCCTTCCACTTTATGGAAGATTTTACGAAAGGATCTTAAAAGCTTTTAAGATTTAACTTGTGCAGGAATTAAAGCCAAACGACCATCGTATGGGCTGAAGACCAAATTGATTTTGAATTTCCATTCAAAGTTTTACTTTACGATGAAGCCCATTTCTGTCGCATTTGGAGTAAGGATAATCCACGAGCTTTTGTCGAAACACCATTACATCCACAGAAAATTACTGTTTGGTGCGCTTTATGGGCTGCCGGAGTCATTTGCCCATATATCTTCAAAAACGATTATGGTCAGAATGTTACTTTTAATAGTGAACGGTATAGAAACATGATTCGAAATTTTTCGAAAACCTCAATTAAGTTTTACAGTATTAATCTTCCTGATATGCGGTTCCAACAGGACGGAGCCACATGCCACACAGCGGGCGCTACAATTGATTTACCCAAAGAAACTTTTGATGAAAAAATAATTTTACGTAATGGCACAAATAATTGGCCACCAAGATTATGTGATTTAACCATATTGTATTAATTTCTTTGGGTTTATGTTAAGTCACTTGTCGACGTCGATAAGCCACAAGCGATTGAACACCTGAAAATCAATATTCGAAGAGTTATAGTGAAATACGGCTTCAAATGCTGCGTAAAGTTGTTTAAAATGGGTGTTTTAGATTGCGCTTTCTACGTGAGAGCCGCCACGGCCACAATACAGATCATATTTAAACATTAATTTTATAAAATTTTCTTTTTTATAAAGCCCGTTTAATTGATATTAAAAATATATTTCCTTGTTTTATTATGATTTAAACTTGTGGCACTCTATAAAAAACACCCTTAATTATCATCAAAAAACATACGACTTATGTGATCGTGTAAACTACCCTTAAGTAAGTTAAGAAGCCAATAGTCTCTTTTTATTCACGTAAATATGCCATTGGCGAGGAAGGGGTATTTAACCTGAAAATCAACAATTGGACCTTCAGGGCTGCACTTTGTCCAATGTATCATACGTCATAATTGTATGGGGTCGGTCCTGTCAAAAAATACCTACATATCTGGAATGGCTAAAAAAATGTGCAGATGGATTATTTGATTCCTACGAAAATGAATTCCAGCCGACTTTATTGTGAGATTGCTTATAAAAAAACCTTCTTTCTCAACTGGATCGAATTTAACTACAACAATTTTAAGGAATGTCTGACCGAACTTATTCACTTAAAACACAATTTAAAGAAATATTAGGCACTTACCGTCAAGAAACCAATTGCAAATCTTATTACCCAGACGGCCCATTTGTCCCAAGATGCGGCCAAAGGTGTTAAAGCTGTTAAGATGCCCGCAGCAAGGCAACTATAACCAGCCACTGGCTTGCCGCCCAAATTCTCGGCCAACATACCGGCTGGTAATGAAGTGATCATATAACCATAAAAATACGCACCCAAAAGCATGGCCTGATCACTTTGACTCCAATTATAGCGAGGGCCATACTGAAGATCAAAAGAATATTAAGTAAATTATTAAAAATTAATTAAAAAATAAAAGTTTAGATATGTTTAAATAAATACAGTGCAACACAAATTTTTTTTTTTTAAATACCTTTGACTAAAAAAAAAATCCTAGACGGTAAGGCCAAGGAGCCAATTTAAATATTTAACATTTATTTTTTTTGTTATTAAATCTGAGTTCATTCGGCTCATGTCTTATTGACAAGATTCTTCCTTTTTCTTCTTTGAACATGAATTGGCGTTCAAATGGTTCATGTCATGTTGACGACATGTTTTTTATTTTGTATAGTCGTACGTATGCATGTGTGCTTTTTTGATATTGAAAACAATAACAAAATTAAACAACGAATGAAAAAGCAAAACGTAAGGACAGTACATGCATCTGTGTACTCGTTTCTTTTCCCCTCGTCCCTCTCGCCTATAAAGTAGCAATCATGTCAATAAGTCATGAGTCGTATGAACTCAGACTAATAAAAAAAAGTTAAAAAAAAAATTTTTTTTCAAAAAAAAAAATATATTTTTTTCCTTTTGTTGTCATTAAAATAAAAATTACGTGCAATAAAATAAAATCTTATCAAATAATTAATTTATAATGGTAGTACATAAACAAAGTTGTTAGTAGTCTAAAAAAACATGAATAGAATATATTTTATAGATCATGATAAAGAAAAAAAAAAATAAAATAAAAATTTTAATATTTTAACAATGCTTAAGAGAAAATTGTACTTACATCTGGTAATACTATTGTGGAATTGGCATCGGTACTCCCGACCATGGCAATAATATTTATAGACAAATTAACACGCATCATATAGCTCATCAGGCAGGCCATAAATAACATGACCGCTACATTGAAACGTTTTGGTATGTTGACTGGAAAAAAAAAGTTTAAAAACTTAAAAATCCAATGCTTTTAGTAAAAATTAAAAAATCCGAAACTAATTTTGAAAAATTTGTTTTTACATTGAAAACAGGGGTCTAATCACCGCATTTGATACTAGCGTATCGAATAAACTATCGAATTTTTTTGCATACTATAGACACTGACGTATCGAATGAAAACACGATAAATGTAATGTCGAGTTACTTGATATCGAATGCTATTATTTTAAATTCAATACATTTCATTCGATATCGAGTTTCATGACACCAAAATAAATAATTTCGATCAATTTTTCTCGATATCGTATGCGGTGATTTAATTCCAGTTGTTAAATTCTTAAAACTATCTAGACAATTTTCGAACTTAAGGTTCAATTCTTTGGAATTTAACTTTGAATCTAAAATTACTAATTTTCACAATATTCTATATCTTTTTTGCTAATCAACCTGTTTTCTTAAAATTTGGCATGCAGGCACTATAACATCTGAAGAAAATAGGGAATAGGGCGTGAAATAGGGCAATAAGGTAAAAGCTCCCCCTCCCCGATCTTTTAAACTAATCAACCGGGGTTCTTAAAATTTGGCATGCAGACACTGTAACATCTGAAAGAAAATAGGGAATAGGATGTGAAATAGGGCAAGAAGGGTAAAAGCTCCCCCTCCCAATATCTTCCTGAAATTTCGCAGCCAAATAGTGTTACAGCTGGAAAGTACTATAGCCTATAGTTTTTATTATTTAGGGCGTGAAGCAGGAGGGGTAAAAGCTCCCTTCCCTTTATATTCTTAGCTAATCAACCGGTTTTATTAAAATTTGGCATGCAGACACTGTAACATCTGAAAGAGAAAGGGCATGAAATAGGGCAAGAGAAGTAAAATCTCCCCCTCCCTATTTCTTCTTAACTAATCAACTGATTTTCTTGAAATTTGGCGGGCAAATAGTGTAACATCTGAAAAGAACTAAAGACTATAATTTTTATTATCTTTTTTAATTATCAACCGGGTTTCTTAAAATTGGCATGCAGACACTGTAAAATCTGAAACAAATAAGTTATATGGCAAAACAACGTTTGCCGGGCCAGCTAGTATTTTAATAAAAAACAAATAACAAAAAGTAAAGTTTATAAAAAGTCTTGATATGAAATCATCGCTATAAACTTTTTTATCTTTTTAACATATTTCAACATTATATGACACGTACCAATCATTGAATTAGACCGCAACGTTTACTTATCGGCAACTTTTACGTATGAGTAACGAGGCCTCAAGATTTTTTAGAGGTTAACAATTAACCATATGCGTTGGATTTATGCTAACCTCACTTTTATTATTTGACTACATATTTGGTGGAGACCGTAATACTCAGGAACGGATTCTGAAAGTTTTAGGCTTCCTACAAGAAGATTGAGGCCCACCGACGACTTTGGGAGCTGGCTCGTAGTTTTGTAAATAACTTGGCGGTATTTCTTTAAAATATAAATGGCCATTTAAGTTATGAATTAAAAAAAAAATATACTTCATAGTGCGAATAAAGCTACGGTCACACTTATTAAATATTTAACCAAATAAGCGTTACCCCTACTTTTGTTAATAGTTATTAAGATTTAACATGGTTCAATACCTATCACAAAATAAACTAATTATACCACTAGACAAAGCAAAAACTTGTTTTTGGTAAGATGTGGTATTATAATCTAAATAAATATTGGAATTGAAGAAAATGATTTTTAATTTGTTTGTTGGTCCCTTTTTTCGTCAAATGTTTGATAAATTATTCGGAAAATTTTATTGACTCCAAACTGGGAATAATTTAAAGTATTTTGAAATGAATAGAATGTGGGAAATCATTTGTCATGGTGAGTAACATTTTTTATATAAATTTTTATATTAATTCGAATGTGTATTCTAAGTCAAATGGTGTCTGTGAAACGGTAGCAAAGTACTCATGAAAGTAAAATTTTGACACTGTTGAGGTGCATAAAATTTAACTATTCCTGGGGGCTAGTATAAATTTTGACATTGGCGTTGAAATTCTTGACATTTTTAATTCACCATAGAACTTTGCTACGGTTTCACACACACCCAAATTACAATTTTAAAAGCTTTAATACTTTTTTAGTCTTATGGCCAATTTTCAGGATTGATATTAAAATACATTTATTTTTAAAATCGTTTTAAATACAAATTCTCTTCTTCACTAAAAACTTAAGTGAAACTTAAGTCACCGATGTGGTACACTTAATTTCAACTTAATGGCGATTTCTTTTCTGAGAAATATGTTGCATTAATGTTACATGTTCTACAATTTTCTGTTCGTTTGTACAAAAAATACAACTGTGGGAAACATTTTCAAGTTCTTTTGTGAATATATTGATGAAAAACATGCAAGATATGTTGCATATTTTACCCTTACTTTAACTTAAGGTGTTCAAACTGCCCTGTTTTACAACTTTGGTACTTAATTCGTTACTTGTATAACCAATGTTTTATTTTGTTTGTCATAAGTCATACCGCTCATAATTTTGTAAAAAAATTGCTTTAAAACAAAATATAAATATATTTACACATAAAAATCAAAAAATTCTATTTATTTTATAATCGTTTTTATTTTGCTAAGCCATTAGTGATGTCAATATTTGTTTCCAAGCCATAATAGCGTGCAGAAACCGCTCAAATAGCTTTAAAAATCGCTCATGAAGTAAATTAATGCTGAAAGTGTAATAGTTGTTAATAAAAGCAGCTAATTGTGCTCTATTGAAATTGCACATCATGTAACACTTCCAGTGATTATAGGTAACATTAGAAAATGTTACATGTACATACTGTTACATATTTTTCTCAGAAAAGAAATCGCCATAAGTTTCCATTGTAATATTTTAGCAAGGTGGCCTCAATATCCCAACAATACAACAACAACAGGCAAAGCATTAACAGTCAGCTGTTTTTTCAGACCACCTTGTAAATAAATACACTTTTTTTTATATTTTTTTTTTGTATTTAGTAGTGCTACCATACTTTTATCTTATGGCGATTTCTTTTCTGATAAATATGTTGCATAAATGTTACATGCTCTATCTCTTTTGTGTAGAGCATGTAACATTTATGCAACATATTTCTCAGAAAAGAAATCGCCATTAATTAAATAAGACTTTTCAAATAAAACTCAAAAAACCAATCTGTTTTAAATACGATTGAAGTTTGTTAGCCGAGTTCATACGGCTCATGTCTTATTGACAAGATTCTTCCTTTTTCTTCTTTGAACATAAATTGGCGTTCAAATGATTCATGTCATGTTGACGACATGTGCTTTTTTGATATTGAAAACAATAACAAAATTAAACATGGAATGAAAAGCAAAACGTAAAGACGGTACATGCATCTGTGTACTCGTTTCTTTTCCCCTCGTCCCTCTCGCCTATAAAGTAGTAATCTTGTCAATAAGACATGAGCCGTATGAACTCAGACTTATGAAAATTAACTTAATATTGATTTAAATACAGTCAAATCCCGATAATTCGTACCCCGATAAATCGTAATTCCCGATAATTCGTAATAAACTGTTGGTCCCTTGAAAAAATCTCGTTAATTCGTAAAATTTCCGTACATTTTGGTCCCCTCGCTAATTCGTAATTTTTTTTTTCAAATAAAATCTTCTTAACCTCTTATAAATCGTAATTGTTTGCTAACTACCACTTATAATTCGTAATAAAAACAACAAAAACATGGAACTAATGATTTTTTGTTTACCACTATTTTATTTTTGCGTGGGTTTTTGCTTGTGTGTGGATTTATTTTCTTAAGATCAGTTTTTCACATGAATATGTTTTATGTATAATTTTTATATATTTTATTTTTAACAATTGTTTTTGATGTTTTTTTGTATCGTTTTTGTAAATAAATTGAAAAACCCCGTTTATTCGTATTTATTTTATTTTAACCCCGTTAAATCGAAACCCCGCTAAATCGAAAACCCCTATAATTCGTAAGAAATGGCCGGTCCCTTGCGATTACGAATTATCGGGATTCTACTGTACTATCCTGAAAATCGGGCCTTATTCCTTCAATATTTTCCAGGAATTGTAATTTGACTTAGAATACACACTCGAATTAATATAAAAATTTGTATTTTGAAATATTAAAACTAAAAAAATAATCTGCTCTTAAAATCGTTTTTATTTTAAATTAATTAAGAAACACATGCAATATTTTAAAAAGGAAAACAAAATTTTCCACAATTCAATATCCGAAATCTTTTAAGAATATTTTTAAAATTACAAAAAATTAAAAGATTATGGTTATTAAAAGTAATTATAGAAAATGTGTATAGAAAATTACATCAAAAATTTTTAAAATATTAGTAGTGTTTTCCTTTACCTTTTAATTTTAATTCTATTAATCGATAATTAAAATTACAAAAAAAAAAAAAAATAATTGAAATGACAATATTTCGATTATCATCTGGGTGTCATGTTAAACGAAACCTTAATTTAAAATGTTTCTATTAAAAAAATAAAAAAAAAAACTAATCGCTTCTGTAAAATTTATTACGAGTAATAAAAAGTAGCAATAAATAAATGGAATTTACCGTAAAAACTGAAATTGATATAAAATTCTATTTTTTTATTTAGTGTTTGGATTTGTAAATTTTTTATTAAGTATGTAATTGTAATGGGATTTCACTTTTAAAATTTAAAAAAAAAATTTAGAGGATTTACATAAAAAATATTAATGAAGAATATTTAGAGGGAACAAGAAGTTTTAGAAATCTTTAAAGATTAATGTTAAGGTTTTCTAATCAATCTGACAAATTCGAGCATTTTTCTTGGCTGCCGAAGAATCGAAGTTGGGCCCTAATTATGTAAAACGCAACGCCAAAAAATAACAGAAAGCAAAACAAATGCATAAATATTTTGTAATTTTGTTGTTGCTTTCAACAGAAATTCACATTGCCCTTTAAAATTTCCAACGCCTCATTACTTGTGGCATTATTTTTGCTTTCTGTAATTCTTGGGCGTTGCGTTTCGTTTTATATAATTAGGGCAATAATTTCCAAATTTTTTTAGCAAATAACAAAATTTTAGAGCGCAATTTAAATTTAACACGGCAGTCGACGTTAAAAAAACTTGGAAGCAAATTCGAGATATTGGCATTGGTAAGTCAACTGTCAGGGCAGTGGATGCTGACGTCAACTTGTTGAACGAAACCTTTGTTAACTTCCCTCTGCCAAATGTTCAAACTGACTACTATGAAAAACTCACTTTCCCCGACACTAGTATAAGTGAATTTAATTTCCGCTGCCTAGACCTGTTTGAAGTAGTTGAAGGTTTCTTTTCAGTTAAATCTAACGCTGTTGGCTTAGATGATTTTAACCCTAGATTTGTGCGAATAATCTTGCCTTGGATAGTCCGTTTTGTCACCCACTTTTTTAATACGATTATTACCACCAACACTTTTCCAATGCATTGGAAACATGCCAAAATAGTGCCCGTGCCTAAGGCTGACAATGAGTACCGACCTATTGCAATCCTTCCCTTTTTATCCAAAGTATTTGAACGACTGTTACATAAGCAGATTTCTTTGTATGTTAACGAGAACAATCTATTAACTGATCGTCAGTCCAGTTTTAGGCCACAGCGTAGCTGTATTACTGTCTTATCAGATGTGATAGAGGAAATTCGGGGAAACTTGGATGAAAGTAAAATATCGTTTCTGGTTCTACTGGACCATTCAAAGGCATTTGATACAGTGCACCATTCAATTTTATGTCTTAAATTGTCAAAAATTTTTAACTTCTCCATACTTGCTGTGAGGCTGATGTTGTCGTATCTTATAAACAGAACTCAATCCGTCACCAATGGTGAATCTATTTCAAATCCGTTACGTGTCACTAGAGGTGTTCCACAGGGTTCAATACTCGGACCCCTACTTTATTCGTTATATTCAAATGATCTTCCCCAACAAATCCGATTTTGTAATGTTCAGATGTATGCTGACGACGTTCAGCTGTATCTAAGTAGTACCAAGGAGCTATTTTTGTCTTAGGTGCAGGAGCTGAATTATGATCTAAATAATATTTTCGTTTGGGATTCAGCAAATGGCTTACGACTTAATCCAGGGAAATCTAAATGCTTAGTCATAAGCAAGAACATATTGCGGATAGAGGATGAGGTGAATATTTTCTTGGGAGGGTCGAAAATTGACATTGTTAGTAAGGCTAAGAATTTGGGTGTAACATTTAATAAACGTTTAACTTGGTCAGATCATATTACACAAGTATGTGGTAGAACCTACGGCATGCTACGGAGCTTATGGGTAACCCAATACTTTACTCCGCCGAAAGTTAGATTATTACTTGCGAAAACATATTTATTACCAACGCTTTTATATTTATTTGCTGGTTGTAACTCAGGGGATACGAGGAAACTTAAAACAACATTTAACAACATCGTAAGATTCGTTTTCGGACTGAGAAAATTTTATCATATGTCACTTTTCTCCATTCGTATATTCGATATTACATTTGATAACTTCCTAATTTTCAAAAACCTAATATTTCTTTATAAAGTTATAATGACAAAGGAACCAAAGTATCTCTTTGATCGCTTGCGATTTGCAAGATCACCAAGAGGTAAATTATTGATTCAATTTAGATATCGTAGCCACGCTTCTGAATGTCAGATCTTTATTCTTAGCATCCGTCTCTGGAATGAACTCCCTGATAATTTGCAGACTACTAGCAACGCAATGAGGTTCAGAAAATTACTTAAATAACATCTTTCGTAAATTTCATTAATGATGTAGCAATATTCTATAAAAAATAGTTAAAACGTTATTTTTTAATTTTGTTTTTTTTAATTATTTAATTTTTATTTATTTTCCATTATTTTATAATTATTTAAATTTAATTTATTTTAATTTAAATTTAATTTTAATTTGAATTTAAATTTATTTAAATCAATGTATGGTTAACTTTTCAGATTCTAATACTGTAATTTATAAAGGCACCCGTACACGACATGTATTTGTCATCTGACATGTCAAATTTTCAAGTCACATGTAATTGTTCATGTCTGTCAAAATTGCTGTTTTACATAAGGTTTATAATATTCGGTCACAAACGTACATGTAATTTGCTTCTGACATTGTCTCTGTTTTTTTCGCATTGTTATTGCAGAAACCAAAGTAGTTCTCGGTTTCAAAATAGCTTGCTGCCGCCACGAAAATATTTATTTGCGCCGTAAAATAATTTAGCCATCTTAACATTTTTTTCTTTTATGTTAAAGATACCAATTTAGAACTTTAAAATGTAACGGTTTTTATGTATATATTTACATAAATTATACTCAATGGTGAGATGAGCATACATATCTTGGTATTGTAAAATATTAACTTCAGCCGGCTAATGATTCCGTCAATAGTTGACGCCGCTGCCAGTTTCTTCCCGGCATAGATTTCTGATGTCAGATGGTTTGTCAGAAGAAAATAGAGCACGCTCTAATTGAAATTTTGTCAGATGACTATGCGTCTGACTTTTACAGAAGCAAAGTTAAAAAGGTATCACACGACATGTATGTGTTTTGCAGTGGGAAATTTGACATGTCAGATGACAAAAACATGTCGTCTATACGCTCCTTTAGATATTATGTCTTGTTGTGTTAGAAAATCATATTTAATAAATACAATTTTTTACCAGCTGGTTATAGTAATTGCCATTTTGGACATCTTTTTAATTTTTTTTTAAAAACCTAATTTTTAGATCATAAATTTTACACAATTTAAAAAAATTTTCGAATATATTTCAAATATTTATTATAGCGAAAAAAGTGAAGAAACCCGTTTTTTTTATTTTGATATTTTTATGGCATAAATGTTTTAATATGAATTCGAGATTTAACACAACCCGTTAGAACTTTTCTTATGCGTGTTTTTTTTAAGTCGTAGGTCTATGCAATTAAGCCACCGGTCAAACTCGTCCTGTTTTATGTGCCAGTTTTATTTCGATAATATCTTACACACAGGAATTATGCCGCCTGGATTTGTATAAGTATGTATTTACAAAAAATTAATGTTGCTGTCACAAAGTAAATACTGTGTTAAAAGAATAAAATTATGCGAATCACATAATTTTTTTATTTTTGAACTTGGTGCGCATAGCAGACCTGTAAATGATTCATTAATTTTTGAATTAATTCGCAAATCATTCATGCACTGAATTAGCAAATTTTTAATTAATTCTTTTCACACAAAAAAAAAATGAATTGAATGAAATTTGAGTCAATTTAAATGAATTTGGCAAAAATGAATTGCAATTTATTTCCAATTCAAGTGAATTTGTCAAATTAATTATTATTTTTTAAATCATTTTGTTTAAATGTTCATTCAAAACTAAATAATATTTTAATAAACGTCATTTATAATTTCATACAAATTGTTCCCCTGAAGACAAAGCTTTAGGCTTCGTTCACAATGGGAGCAACAAAAAAAGTTGAGTGAGTCTACTTCCACTGCAGCAACAATTTGTATGAAATTTTAAATGACGTTTACACACAGAAAGAAAAACACTCGGGACAAATTAAGTGTTCAGACCAAGTGAAAATGTTGTTGCCATTGTGAACGAAGCTTTAAGCATTTTCACTTGGTGTTCATAATAGAGCAACAATTTCTTTTGCAACAACACACATTTTGCATTAAAAACCCGTTTGCGAATTTTAGCCACAACAATATTATGCATTTATTATTATTTTTTACAACATTAAGGGTATTCACGTCACAAGTTGCACCCTTGCAAAAAAGCAAAAGTGCAAAAACTTAACAACAAAGACAATTATTTACGCACAGCTAATTGTCTGTGTGGTTGTTGTTATATTTTTGCATTTTTTCTTTTTTGCAAGGGTGCAACTTGTGACGTGAATACCCTTATTATGTTAAAATTTTCATTCAAAACTAAATAAAATTATTTGAAACGTTAAAGTAGACTCAACTTTAGTTACATTTTTAAAAAAATTTTAGTTACATTTTTGTTCAAAAATGAAAGGAAAATATATGAAATACTTTGGGAAGAAAAAACGAAATTGTTTTTTTGATTGTGAACGTAGCTTTATTGTTCAAATTTGTTTTTTTTTTTTAATTTATTTGTATATACATATTTCGTAAAATTTAAAATAAATATCACATAATCATATTTAAACTATTTATAGTTGCCTTGTACAAAAAGGTGGAAAAATTCTTTATGAATTCAAAACTTTAATATTCACTAAAAGACTGTCTATGAATATGAGTATTCTAAATATTTATTTTTGCAATTATACACATGACTCGAAAAACTAATTCACATGTGCAAAAACTTTCAAAATATTTGTTTTATAGTTTAAAGTTAAATTTTTTTTATAAATAAATAAATAAAAATGTGAAGGATTTAGTTTAAATTTTATAAAAATATATTTTAAAATTTTTACTTACAACATGGTAGATTTATAAACGCCATTTTATTTGGTTTGAATATCAGTTGATTTAAATATAATGAGGTATTTATTAAGGAATCGTGGGTTATAAAAAAGGTTTAAGATTTTTTTTTAATTAAAAACTAAACATTGCCATAGATTTTTTTTTATTTTTAAGGTTGAAAGATGATTTCCAAAATTCTCAGATCTGAAAATAAAAAACAATAAATATTTTAATAATTAAAGTTTTCAATAGTTATAAAAGTTGTTTATTGATTACATTGAATTTAGATTTATTTTGATAACGATTAATTTAAAAAGAGTTTAAGATTTCGTTTCCAATTATTTTTGAACACTTGAAGTTTTTTCCATTTACGTCACTTAACTAATATCACGCACAAAATGTCTTAGAAACAATAAGAAGTAAGAAACTATAGCCGATCAAGCCCGACCATATGATACCCTAGTGCACACTATATGGAATCCATGGGCAATTATGGACGCGACAAAACAAATGTTGTTATGGATGAGATTCTGTCTATTCTGTCTTTTTCTTCATCTTAAAGTAATTTGAAGCAGAGAGTTTGTATGGGACATATGGGCTATTCTAGACCAACCAGTACAACATTATTCAGGAAATTATGGCAATAAAAGCTATTTTCGGTAATGGTATTTTTTTTGAGCCATGTTCAAATATGGACCGATTCTAATAAAATTTTGGTCAAATTTAATCTAATTACCAACAAAATAAGAAGGTTAATGGGATCGAGGACTATATTCCCGAATGAAGTTTGTATGTTGGCTATGTGAAATTAAGGACCGAACCCCACTATTTTCAATATTCTTCTTACCTATGACAATTTAAGCGTAACGAACCAAATTTCGCTAAATTATCTTCAAAAGTGTGACCTGCACTATGCGCACAAGGTTTACATGGACAGACAGCCAGACGGATGGACATTTGTTCACTTAAAGCAAACATTAATCGCTAAAATTGCTAAATAATAAAAATGTCTACTAATCTTTTTATAATTGCTTAAAGTTATTATTGGCCGATAATTTGGTTTTTTCATTTTTGTTTTATTGCCGCAATTAAGCCATTTTGGAGAACATTCAGGCAATAAATTAATTTGCAAACGTTATGAACATTGTCTTAACTTTGGTAGATTGTAAATCAAAATTTTTACCAATATTTAACATTTCAGAGGCGCGCCACCCATTGAAGTCGCGGCGGACATTTCCACTTTGTTATTTGCCATACATAATGGAAACAAAAGGCACTTTGTTTTACTTAAATTTAAATCGTAGATAATTTTAATTTTGTTCTACAGATTTAAATTTTGAGATAAAAAGCGCTAAATCAAAAGCCCTTAATTTAGCTTACGAAGCCTATCGTTATTTACAACAAACACAATACGAATGTGAAAAAAAATGTTTATTAAAAAAATTAATATAAGAAACCCTACTAATTTTAAAGTGTTTTTCTGGAGAGGTCGTAATATGTGCACCGATCTTTATAATTTCTAGGCACATACAACTAATTTTGCATTTTTACACAAAAAAAGGTCCTGCATCCTTATAGGATCAACATATGTACATATTTCTATATACAAATATATATATAAAATAGGATGTGTGTATGTATGTATGTATGTGTGTGTGTATTTATGTACCGTATGGACTCTAAAACGGCTGGGCCGATTTTGATGAAATTTTCAGGAAATCTTCAGAATATTCAGGCGGGTGACACTGTGAAGTCTGATTTTTAATTTTCGGTCTGCGGGCGGAGGGGCGTGGCAAAATCCAATTTTTATATTGCACCACCAATCTATATAATTGTGACGATTTTTTCTTTAAAATGATCGCCATGGTCCAACTTAGATTTATACGAAAAGAAAATTTTGCCCCGCCCACTTTTTTCAAATTACCTAAAATCAGAAAACGGATCCATCGATTTGACAAATTTTTCTTTCAAATGTTCGTATTAATCAATTTTAAGTTTTGATCGAAAAAAAATTTACCACGCCTACTTTTACGCCCTCTTTTTTTATTAAGCGCATAACTTGAGAACGGCTTTACCGATTTGGATGATTTTTTCTTTAAAATGATTGCCATGAAAGAAAATTTTGCCCCACCCACTTTTTTCGATTTACCTAAAAGCAAAAAAACAGCTCCATCGATTTGATTAATTTTTCTTTTAAATGTTCCTATTAATCCATTTTACGTTTTCATCGAAAGAAAAATGTACCACGCCAACTTTTACGCCCACTTTTTCTATTAAGTGCATAACTTGAGAACGGCTTGACCAATTTGGACGATTTTTTCTTTAAAATCATCGCCATGGTCCAACTTAGGTTTTTTTTTGTTGCCCCGCCCACTTTTTTCAATTTACCTAAAATCAGAAAACGGCTTCATCGATTTGACTAATTTTTCTTTCAAATGTTCGTATATTTTAACGGATTTTAAAAATCGAACGCAAACATTTTTCCTAATTTGGACAGGACAACGTCTGTCGGGTCGGCTAGTATTTCATAAAAACATTGATAATCGCGAAAGTATTAGGACTTAATATAAAACAAGGGTGAATTAATAGCAGGTGGCATTGACAGCTTATATGATTTTTTTGCTCCTTGCTTTTCATCTAGTTTGTTTGACTTAAATTAAAGCTTATGAAATTTCGTACATTATAAAAACAGCACATTTTTAAATTATGATCGAATTTGCATTTTCGCTTTTGTATTTTAATATAAATTTTACATTTGGAAATATTTAACCAATGCCCTTATTACGGTATTCGATATCGATCGAAATAGTCAGTGCTGTAATTTGACACCTGGGGCATAATTCTGGCAGTCGTGATCGAGTACTTTCTCCATTCGAAAGCAATTTTATTTCTAACTCTTTTAGTCGATACTGAAGAAATCGAAATTATTTTTTCAGTATTGTGAAACTCAAATTAATGCTTTACAACACTGAAAAATAATTCTGATTCAGTATTGACTGAAATAATTATGTGGTGCTTATAGATCACGAGCGCCTTACTCGTCCGTTCAACTTACATTTAAAACAAAAACAAAATTTCGAAATTTGTTTTTGTTTTAAATGTAAGTTGAACGGACGAGTAAGGCGCTCGTGCTCTATAAACTACACATTAGATATTAAATTGCTTTCGAATCGAGATCACGACTGCCTGAATCAGGCCCTTGTTTTTTTTAACCTAAAAATTTTAATTTGTTTTGCAATATTTTTTTATATAATTTTAACTGCTTCGTCATAAACTAAATCAATTTCCTGAATATAACAATAAATAGCATGTGACTATTATGGCAGTTAATCAACCCAAATTAATCAGGCGATAAGTTTTTAAAGGTTAAAATTGATGTGGCTAAAATTATCATGAAATTAGTTTTTTTTGTGACTAGAAATTCTTATACCTAATTTTATGAAAATCGATCAAAATATTACTACAGGTTCCATAAAAATCCCATTCCCAAAAAAGAGTTTTCAAAAATCATAGCGGATAACGATATTGTTCTTTCACTGTATTAAAAAAAAGGGACTGTTAGAAAAGATAAACTCACTGTTTGTTGTTGTTTTTGTTTAAGCTTTCATATTGTTACAAGTAAAACTGTAATTCGTAATAATTCGTATTCGCTTAACAGTTTTATTTGGATGAAGTTTCTTGATGATCTGGCCTAAGCAACCAGTGAAATGCGCATAGGAATTGCTTATCCCATGAACAATAAATTTCAGATTATTATTATTTTGACATTCCTCTCTCTATATAAGGAATAAAAGTAGCACAGCTGTGCTTTCAACGCCACCTGAAAAATGAATTCGCCTTATTTTTTCCTATACACAGATAAAATTTATCACGATTTCAAAAAGTTCCGCATGAAATTTATATACGTACATAAGAAAAAATTGTCAGTCAATTTATGTTAAAGTTTTAAAGTTAATTAAATAAGAGGACGTTTTTCCTAAAGGCTCAGTTAGTCTTTACTTTCTGCTGCTGTTCTGTTCCGTGCCGTTCTGTTACGAAATTGTAATAGTTAGTTTTTCTGTAGTAACTTTTCAGCCATTTATGACAAATTTATTAGTTTTGCACCGTCCATTGTTTTATTTCAATAACTTTGATGCACATAAATTTGAAGAAATTAAATTTTATGAATTCTTAAAATCAAAAAACAGTTTATTTGAATATAAATATGTATTTTTTTTTTATAATTTTTTTTGCTGTCACTTACAATTACTTAACAAGTTTTTGATTTTAATAAACTGAACCGCAACCAAGGCGAATTCATCCCAGGTAATCTCGGTACTACAACAAGTACAACTCGTACAAAAACCACAAGCAATTTGTTTTTGTAAAATCATTGTACAATGTCAAAAACAGAAATAAAACAAAACAGAAACAAAGATAATAAAAGCGAATAAACACAATTTTGACATCCAACAGTGATTTTAGCTTATATCAGCAGGGCTTTTAAGACCACCTGTAATAAATTCGCCTTGACCGCAACAGAACAGAAAAACTAATCAAATTCATAGGTTTTTTAATAACAAAAACAAATCAGCTGATACGTAACAGAACAGAAAGTAAAGACTAACTGAGCCTTAAGGCTTACATTTTCTTTAGCGAATATATTTTTAAAATCATGAAAAATGTAAGTAGCAACGCTGCCCGTGATACTTTTATAATTGAAGTAAGTCGAAACCATATGAAAACATTTGTTTTCTCTGAAATAAAGTCAAAACGCATAAAATCGTTTTGAATAAAGACAAAGCAACAAAAAAGCTTTTAACAATGTTTGAACAATTAATTTTTCGATTTCTTGTCATTTTTTTTGTTGATTAATATCATTGTTTCTTAACTAAAACAAAAACAGTTGTTCTAATTAAGCAATAGAAAATACTATTTTTTGTAATATTTTTTCAGTAAATTATAAAGTGACTCAACATATTTCATTTAGTTTATTGTTACGCTTCAGCTAAAACCATAAGTTTTTGTAATAAATTATTTATATTCTTTTGTAATTATGACAAAAATGAGATGAATTCTAAGTACAAGAAATGATCGTAATTTAACCATGTTTGAGTGCTGTATTCGGCTGTGCCGAATCTTTGGTAATTAGATACGTAGTTAGTACAGTAGTTTTGCGGTTCTACGAACCAGTACTTTTTCAGGCCTGGTCGTTAAACTGAAAAGTTCGTTTTATGGCATACTTATGT
This sequence comes from Pollenia angustigena, assembly GCA_930367215.1. Taxonomy (NCBI): domain Eukaryota; kingdom Metazoa; phylum Arthropoda; class Insecta; order Diptera; family Polleniidae; genus Pollenia; species Pollenia angustigena. Next base: position 49,721,230 of record OV884060.1, read on the forward strand.
CTACTACCCATGTTATGAATAAATAAATAACTAGAACTGAATTATTTGTCGTTTATTTTGAAATATATTTTGAGATCTGTATGATATATTTAAAAAAAAAACGAAAAAGGGTACAATTCATTACACTTGTAGCATAAAACTTAAATGATTTTAATGAAAAATAGGTTTTAAATTTATTTTCAAATTCTTTGAAAATTTTACATAACAAATTTGTCGAGTAATGATTGTTTTTTTTTAACAAAAAAAATTTTGTTTTGTGGCCTTTTCCTGAAGTTCTCTTAACAGCAATAAAATTGACAAATTAACCTTATTTTGTTGAGCCCTTCGAATACAAATTTCGAAGCTTTTGATAGCATCTTTGTGTTTTATTTGTTTCTCCAACGGTTTTTCATGATCGAAAGAATAAGCGAAACTGATCATTTCAGCATAATCAAACAAAAATGCTACATAAGTAAAACCTAAAATAGCTGTACTTTTTGCTCCTCACTTTGTTTTTAGTTAAAAATTACTTCACATTATGCTTTTTTAAACTAAAATTATGAATCTTAGTTGTCCGCTGAATTGAGCACAAAAAAACATTTTTTGTTCGCTACATAAGATACTTAATGGAGCAAGCTTGTGTGTTCGTTAAATGCGATGTTCGCAGAATCGAAGTTTCGTTAAACCGGAAAAATACTGTATATAAAGTTACTCGACTCTTTATATTTCTAAATTACTATCCACGTACTGAAATTTTGTCAGATGACTTTGCATCCGACTTTTACAGAAGAAATATTATAAAGTTAACACACGACATGTTCGTATTTTGCAGTGGGAAATTTGACAAGTCAGGTGTAAAAAACATGTCGTGCAAATGCAGCTTTAGTATAACTAAAAACAACTGGGCTATTCACAAGGTGTGCTATCAAGTCATATCGTCATAATGTCCTAAATAATATTTTACAATTGTTTAAAAAAAATATTGTTGTGTTTGAAACAAAATAAAAATGTTAATGCTGTGCTGGTTCCCGAAACCCGTACGTTTGTTCGTAATACACGTTTTTCCTCAAGAGCCCATCCTTATGTGGTCGATTGGCAAGTGAATCGTACAACGCATTACAGAGAGAATTTTTTTTTTCGGACTGTTCGTATGTGGAATAACCTTTCTGCAAAAGTCTTCCCTCTCACTTACAACATGTTTAAGTTCAAATCGAATGTTCACAAACACTACTCCCTCTATCCTCCTTCCCACAACCTATTTTCCTACATCCAACACAATGCAATGCATTAGTAGGGGTCATACCCTGAGTGCTGGTCCTAACAGTAAAAAAAAAATGCTGTGCTCATTATTTCGTCGTAACTGTACATTAGAAATCTAAATTATAAGCGCTTGCCCACAGCAATCATATATATTTCTTGTAATTATTTTAAGACATATGACTTTACAACTTTATGACTACCTTGTGAATAGCCCAAATATGACACCAATATTGTTCTTTTCTTTTTAAATTTTTCTGAAGTGAGTGTATTTTCAACGGACGACCATGGCCAAATTAACTTACAATTGGGTTCTTAGATGAATATAAAAAAGTTTCAGACAGATAGACAGTATATATCCTTTTTCACCACTAGTGGTGGAGGGTATACAAAATGGATATAAATTTAATTAGCCAAAATAAGACAAGTTTCTCCGAAATTTCTAAAGCGTATTACTAACAAACCGATTTTTAGCAATTGTTGTATTAATATCTTCATATTCTTAAATTTGATTACAGGCCAAAATGGACAAATCTATCAATACTTTACGTTATTTCCTATATATTTTAAAGACAAGTAAGCCACACACACACACACACTATCCGTTTGCAAATAAATTTCATTTAAACAAATGTTTTCGCCGCCCCATTTTGTATGATTGTTCTTTGCCTTCTTTATTCTGCAAAAATTTTCACCGTACGAATTCAATTTGGCAATAGACAGCAAAAACAATTTGACAAAAATTCAATGTTTGTGCAAACATGCTTTAAATATTTGTGCAAACAACCATAGACGCCAATTATCTACGCCAAAGGTTGTACAAACGTAAAATGTTCGATTGTCTGTCAAGCCATTTGTTTACTTTTTTTAGCCCATTGAAATAAATAAAATTATTTTCATTAATAAGATTTAGTTTTAATGTGCTAAATTCCCAATTCTTACTAGATGTTAAGACTTAGTGCCGGTTCACACACGTCAAGTTTGACTCGTCCAGTCTTGATCTTTCAGGAGAGAAGGCCATTTCTTTTCCCCTCTCTCCTAAAAACTCAAGACTTGACGAGTCAAACTTGACGTGTGTGAACCAGCACTTAGAGTTTTCTTTATTTATTTATTTTATAAAAGTTTATTAAGTATTAATTAACATGTTATGAATAATAGTTAAAATAAACAAAATAAAATAAAAGAAAGCAAAATATTAAAGAGCTTAGCAACATGTATTTCATAAAAACGTCTGTTGAACGATCACAAACAAATGTTGGCATTTAATGCAAAAATAAAATAAAATTTGATTATTAAAATTATGACAAATTTACTGCCTATTTCACGATGTCACTCGAACGTTTACGTTCGCACAAATAACATGTAAGCCAAAAACACATTTTTTAATTTTCTTTTATATGTTATTTGTGCGATCGTAAACGTTCGAGTGACATCGTGAAATAGACAGTTAGTTAAATTCGGTTATTAAAAAATTTCTATAAGTTAACGCACATTTTAAATATTTTACTAAATTCACCAAGTCGTCTTCATTTTGGCCATTTAGTATATCGTTAGCTAAAATGCAAAAAGGCGTAACTAACAAAAAATTCAAAATCGTGTTTTTGATTGGTTATTATCAGGGAAACCATAAATATGCAATTGCATGTTTTTCCTTGTACAACCAATGAAGGCACAAACAATATATTCATCCGTTTTAGAGCCTTTTATGAATTTTGGCATCGATTTGTTAGTGCATATTTTTGCATATTTGACCGTTTGCAGCATTTTTGTGCATAATTTAGTTAAACGAGCTTCATATTTAAGTTTATAGCGCATATTTTGCGTTTTTTATGCATATTTTGATACATGATAAACTTTTTTAGATGCTTATAGGAGTTTTCGCCGAAGTTTTTTTTTTTTTGTAATTCTAACAGATTTTGCCATCTACATCTAATTTTTATTCTCAAATTGTAAGACAAAGCAGGTTGTCATTAAGGATTAATGTTATGCGTTGTGTATAATACATAGAAATGTAGACCAATGTTTTAGTATACCGATCGACTCAAAATCACTTTTGAAAGTGATCTAAAGATGTCCATCCGTCTGTCTGGCTGGTTGTCTGCCCCCGTTAACCATGTGCGCAAAGTACAAGTTCCAATTTTTTCAGATAGTTTGATCAAATATGGAAGAGGTCTGTGTAAATGGTGAGAGTTGGTCTATAATTTCACATATTCCACATTAAAACTTCTTTCCAAATAATACTCTTTGTGTCAGTAAGCTATCTTATTATGATAGTATTTAAATTAAATTCGCCCCAAAAATATTTTTCTGCAAATTAAATTATTTTCGAATCGTTTCGCATTTGCCCAAAGCTCCCATCCTTGAATAGCTTTAACTTCCTTTAAATGTTAACATTTGTTAGCAATTTAGCAGCCGTACCTAAAATTCCTTTAAGACGAAAACCCATATGTATGTTAATATCTAGATAATATTCGGCACAAATAACTCTGATATGAATTTTAATCTAATAATAAGCGATAATTTTTTTTAGGTTTTTTTTTAAACTTTGTTATTAAATTGTTATATTTTGTTTTCAAAATTTGCAATTTTTGATTTTGTAGTGCATATTTTAAACATTTTTCAGGGCATATTTTCCAGTTTTTACTGCATATTTAATGCGCATAAAACGTGTTTTTTAGAGCATATTTCTGGTTTCCCTGGTTATTATGAATGCCATTGAATTACATGTCTAGACAAAATTTTACACTTCTGCGACCAAAAATTACGCTTCTTTTAACAAAAAACAAAGAGACGTAACTACAAGAGTGTTTGTGTTATAAATGCAAAATTACGTAATAACCCATTTTTTCCTATCAAAATATAATGAAATGATTTCCGTTTAACATTGTTTGAAGACATGCATGGACGACTTATCAATGCATGTTTTCTGACATGGTTATAGTTTCCATTTTATAAAGTTTTTTGCTTCTCCTGTAAAATTATATTTTTGTTAGTTTTGCATTTTAGCTAACGATATGTATCATATCTTTTTCCGCTAGGTAAGATTTCCGAAATATAGCATATCTTAATTCTTTTAGCACAGGACAGATACCAAACAAATGTGTTGGAATGTTTCATGGACCTGTAAATTGCCCAATTTACAAAACTTGTCTGCGTTTGCTGCACCAAATCTGTTATAATTTAGTGCAGTTAATCCACTGCGTGCTTTAAGTATCCATGAGATTTTGTCTGTATTTAAGTTTTCATTTATGTAATGTATTCCTTTTTCATAATCCAGATGTTTGTAGATTCTTGTGGTGGTTTTTGATTTACTCTCCAACTTTAATTCAAAATGTTAATTTTCAGGTTACTAAGCAATTTCGTACTAAAGCAATTCCATTGTTGTTTTGTGTGGTTGTTTCTGGCCATTGTATGTTTAAGGAAGTAGCTTTTGATTTTTTTTTTCGTTTACCCGAAAAAGGTTGCGACAATCAGGATAATTGTTGAGGTAATATATTCTGTGTATAATTGTACATTAGTCTACTTAAATATTTAAGACAAAGTCCCAACGTTTAAAGATGGCTGTCTTCAGCAGCGGTTTCTAGCATAAGAATGTAGTTTGGGGTGAATCTAGGTATGTAAATGTAATATTCTTTTCTTGAAATATCGTTGCAGCTTATTAACATCTTCGAAATGTCTAAAGCTCCAAACCTGAGCTGCATAGGCTTGAATTGTTCTGCACACTGCAAGATAAACTTTGCACTTCATTCTTAGGCTAATATCTTGTTTCCCTTTTAAACTTTAGCAAGTTGAATTTATTGCACCATTTGCCTGATTGTTTCTTTTTTCGACATGTTTGTTAAACTTAAGTGGTTGCTTACACAGCGTTTACATTTGAAAGTACTGGCAAGACAGTAAGAAAATACATATTAGTTGCCAAAAACACTACTAACTGTCTTCGTGACGTATGCGTCCAGACAGTAGTTAAGACAGTTCACTTTTAAAAATATGTCAAACGTGAATGCTGCAGCGCAAGTTCAGCTAAACGTATTTTGTATTAAAAAAACAAATTTAAAAAAGCTTAAAATAACTTTATTGTGTGAACAAATATAAAACTTAACTAAAATATAAAAACTCAAAGCAAAATATGTTTAATTTTTTTTACCTACATTTTGATTTTTTTCTCTTTTGCTCACAAAACTTTAGACTACTGTTAGCAAATGTCAAATCACTGTCCAATTTTACGGTCTGCAAAATTTGCTAGACAGTAGACAAGACAGTTGAAAAAGTGTGCATGTATAAGTGAAAAGGTTTGCATGTATTGCTACTGTCTTGCCAGTACTGGCAAATGTAAACGCCAAGTTAGGCCAGAAAACTTCATCCACATTAAAACTAAATCTTATTAATGAAATTTTTTGACTCCCAAGAAAATCTTTGTTAAATTAATTTCTTTTTTCATATTTTGTAATAATGTAGTATCCAATAAAGTTGCACAACGTATACTAAAAAAAGTTAAAGAAAAAGGAAACAAAACAAAAAGGCAATAAATAAACAACTGTCAAAATTTCATATTTTCCCATCATTTTAATTTGGCACAAAGAAGTCGTCAACTTTGTGATTGTGTGAAAATATAATGAAACTATATAGAGCTGTATGTCGCCATACGCATTGCCGGATTCATTCTGTTTCGGCCTTTCACAAAAAAAATATGTAAATAAAAAACCAAAAAAAAAAAACATTGAGCAATAAGCAACTGTCAACGGATTACAAAATTGAAATTTACCCATTCTTTTATGCGGGAACGCAGAAGTTAGGTGACTGATCGTGAGAAAGTATTTTAAAATTGTATATATGTATATAAATACATGCCCCTATGCTCCCTAGAGGAGTGAAAGGAACATATAAATACATATACATACATAAATAATATTGAGCTGCAGTTTGCCACACGCATTACCGGATTCTATCTGTTTCAGCCTAAACATTTGTATGCTTTATTAATAAAGTATGTACCTATGTATTCTTTTTAGATTTACTTCCCCTGAGAAAATTTTTTGTTTTATTAAAATTAACCGTGCGAATTGTTAAACTAAAAAAAAAAATCATTGTAAAAGATTTGTTGGCTTTTGTTTTTATGTTTATTTCTCTTTTGTTGCTGCATCTTGAAATTTGTAAAACTTGTAGTTATTAATAATTTTTTTAAAATCTTTTGTAACTTCTGATTTTTATTCTTTCGCAATACTCAATGTTATTATTTAATTAAATATTTATACACAATTTACTATGAGGTTAGTAATAAAAATAATTTTATATATTTTTTTTTTTGGAAAAGTTTATTGACATTGAAATTTTATGCAGAATTTGTATAAATTTCCAAACAGAATATTTAATTTTGCTTGTGTTTATTTTTATTACTATTTTTGTATCTGAGCTTTAAATAGTTTCTGTTTACCCATCAATTACAAGCACGTGTGGAGGAGATAGAGATTGTTTTGAATACATAAGATATTTTATAATTTATTATGTAAGAAAGCAATAAAACATAATGCATATTTTGAATCAAAGTATTGCAACACTTATTTAAATTTTTTTGTTTAAAAAAGCTGTTTTTTAAGGAAATTTTTAAAGGGTCAAATAACAACCAAATTTTATAATTTAATCCTCTCCGAGATGTTAGATCAGAAAAATGCATTGACTTGAAATTAAAAAAGGATTGTTAATTTATATTAGGAGGTTTTTGCTTTTTTCCAATTATATTTGTGCGTTTATACGAAGCCTTATTACTTAAAAAAGGATTTCAACTTTAATGCAACGCTGCCAAGAAACAAAGTTGTAAAACAAAAGATAGATATAAATAATGTGATAATACTTAACCCTCCAAAGGTATGCCAAATGCAAAAAAAATCAACGAACAATTAGTCGATGTGGCTCCACGAAAAGCCCCCAATGAAATAACGCCCAGGAAATAGCCTCCAATGAAATAATCCCCAAAAAATAGGAAATAACACCCAAAAGCAGTGAATGAAATAACATCGAAAAATAAATGAAATAAACCCCAAAACGAAAACGAAACAACCCCCAATATTTTGATGTTATTTCATATGAAATAACACACAATGATGAAAATGAAATAACCCCCAATGAAATTAACCCCATCAACAACAAAAATGAAATTATGCCCAAAATTCATAAAAGAGTCAGTTTCACCAATGATTTCATGAAGTCAATATGGACCAACAGCAAAGTCGCAAAATTATTAAAATGAATCGTGTGGAGGCCCGCAGGCGTCTTCTTAATAATAAGGATATATTCGGTTCAAAAATATTGCTGTAGTTATTTTCTCTATTTTTGCAGTTCGGAAGACAATTTGCCTTCTACGTTTGGCCTTTACACGGGGGGGGGGGGGGGGGGTGCTTTTTAACCATGGGAGGTAAGGCCATAATGGCTTTATTGCTCAATTGAATGGGAGATAAAGCCGTTATGGTCTTATCGCCCAATCATTGAGAGGTAAGGTCATATTTAAAATTTTGCGAAATGAGAGATATAGCCATATTTTTTTTCACAAATGAGAGACAAAGCCATTCTTTTCCAGAATAGTGTTACGCATGGTGTCAACATTCTGTAAAAGGGAAAATCCTTAGTTATCATTGAAAAACATTTTTTTTATTCTTGTGACGCACGCAGGAAATCTTCGTTCAGCGAAGCCACCTGCCGCGTCCTAGTGGAGGAAAAAATCCCTAAGCACGGCCACAGGCCGTCACGCAGAAAAACTCTAGTATGCGAAGCCAGATTTCAATACTTAACTTTGGTGTTAAAAATTAAATAACCTCCGAATTAAAAATGAAATAACACCCAAATTAAACACGCTATGAAACAAGCCCCGAATTTTAAAAATTTGTTGGGTGTTATTTCATTGGAGATTATTTCATAATTTGAAAACCCCAAATGAAGAATGAAATAATTCCCAAAAAAATGAAAAACGGCCCAAAAATATTGGGAGTTTTTTCATATGAAATAACACCCAAAAATGTATGGAAAAAAAATTGGGGAATATTTCATTTCTCGTTTGGGCGTTATTTCATTGGGGCGCTTTTCGTGGAGCCGTCGATGTTCCATATAATGGTCCATGTTAGTTATTGCTATTTTCATTATTTAAACCTTTAATTGTTAACTTTAACCTTTCTAAAATTATTTAAATGCAAATTTTCAATATCTTTTTTAAACTTTCATTTATAACCATCTTGTGCTTGACCACACTTTTCTAACAATTAAGCAATGGATTATTAAAATTTTTTTATTTGTTACGAATTTCGTATGTTTCTCTAAAAAATTTTATAACATTTTTTTTAATTATTTAAAAACAAAGAAAAAATTAGGAAACTAAAAACAAATGCACAATATGCTAAAGTTATTCATTTATTTAATTTAATCAAAATTAATTTGCAATAAAAAAAGCAAAACTTGAAAATTTAACAACTTGTCATAAAATATTTTTTTCAAAGAAATTTCGCGAAAAATTTCGCGCAAATAAAAAGCAAAAAAATATCGTCAAAAATATATGTCAAAAAAAAAAAAAACAAAAACAAAAAACTGTGTTAAAAAATGCCGCACAAAAAAGGTATTTATTTCAATTTCATTAAAAAGCTATTGGCTTTGGCTCAAAGTCAATTTAAAATCTGCCACTATCTTTTTTATTAAATTTGGCCGGCATACGTTTTTTTTTTTTTTTTGTGTAGAAAAAAGTACCAGCCAAGCCCTTGTATTTAGGAATTCAAATGGTGTAACGGGACACCTAAGACTAGCTTAACTTTAAAATGTATTTGAGATAAATTTTTAAGTAGTTGCTCGCAACATTTTTAAAAAATGTCAGGTTTTTCCACATTTCAACTACTTGATTCAATAACTTTTCAACCGATTCTAAAGGGGTCTGAACACGATCCTAATGGTAGCTTTCAAGCTAGTGTAAGTGTGTGCTTTTCATACTTTAAACATGCTTATTAAGAATTTTGATCGTGTATAGATAGACCCCTTTAAAATCGTTTGAAAAGTTAGGAACTCGCAATGATTTAAATATGTATGTTAATAAAATGTCCAAATTAAATTTCACATATTGGTCCGATTTAGTCGATATATAAATAAAGGGTCTCCGTCGATTTTTATACCCTTCACCGAAGGTAAAAGGGTATATATAACTTTGTCATTCCGTTTGTAATTTCTACAATATTGATCCTACACCCTATAAAGTATATATTCTGGGTCCTTATGAAAAGCGAAGTTCAAATCCGGTTGTCCGTCTGTCTGTTGAAATGGGTTTTCCGAAGCCCCCAGATATGATGGGGGCTTGGTTGGTTTATCTTTCTGTCAGGTATTCTTATTATAATTTTAACTCAAAATGAAAAATGTCTGGAGATTTACACATATTCGTCAAACCGTAACCACGTAGCTTCGAGCTACCGAATTCCAGGAATATCGACATGTTAGTAAAATGCAAGAATAGGCAAGAGTTTCAAACTATAATGGTTTAGCTAAATTAGTTATAATTCCCAAGCTTTTTGAAAAAATTGTGACTAATATTATATAATATCCAGTATCTATCGTCCTTGCATGGATTGAGAAAAAAAGCGTTCGACTTCTACTAATGTTTTGGAACTTACAACATCAGTAATACCCTATTGTGCAATGCAAACTAAAACCATTTATAAAGTTTTAGTAAAGCATTTGATCAAGTAAATCATGACCTTCTAATGTACAGGGTGGGTCATAAGTCTTTGAACATCTGTTAATAATTCAAGCTATTTTTCACAAAATCTTGTAAAGTCTTGTGGCAAAATTTCATGTACCATTTATATCTTGCAAGGAAACAGTAACAACTTTTGTTCATTCTCTGCGTAGAGGGTTCCCAGTCACGCTCTTCCGAACTAGTTAGATATTATCTTTGCTTCGTGTTTCAAGCGGTCTTCTTTTCAGAATTAAGTCACTAACAGATCCCAATTGCTGAAAAAGAGCGATTAGATTGCGTACTAGATTTCCTGATGGTAAATTTCTGGCGTTTAAAAAAATTTTCAAAATTTTCTTTGTGCTTAAATTGTTGAATTTTGACTAGCGAAATAAATCTCACAAATTTTTGCTTATTCCTCAATCGTATACATGGCAACTGAATATCCCAAACGATTTTTCTAATACTTAAAAATAACAAAGAAAAAATAACACAATAAAAAAAATTATTTCAAAACTACTATGTTTAGTGACTTATAGCCCACCCTGTACAAGTGGGATAATATCTGGATCTCTTCTATACTTCTTAGGGCCATTATTATAACTTGGCGTTAGCTGTTATCCGACAGTTAACAGACGCTTTTTGACAGATAACACATTATTATCTGTCAATTTAATCTTAACTTTAGCTAACTTCAAGTTGTAATAATGGCCCTTAAAAGGATAAACACATAAAGAGCCGTAAAAAAGGTTGAGCGACAAAAAAAAATTTTATAGGAGAAGGTTTTTTTCTATATTTCATAAAAATTGTGTATGAATGTTAAGCTAAAATGGTTTTTGACATAAAATCGTAAGGGTAACTTATGTGACCATGACATTTTAAGCACAAAATAAACCACACAAAATGCTTGGCAAACACACACATTATTTCCGTTTGGGGCTTGCCAATAAACAAAACAAATATTCTCCGTACAAACATTAATTTTCATTTTTGTTTTGTTTTTAATGAATCCAGATGTCAATAGTGCTGCGGTAATTTTGTTGCTTTTAACTTAAAACGGAGAAGAAGTTATAAAATAAAGGCAAACAATTTAAAGTTAAAAGTGATTTAAACAACGAGCTGTTTTGTGGCAAGCAATACTCTACTAAAAAAATTAAATTGAATATTACAAATTAATTGAATTGAATACATTTAGCTTTAGACGCCACAAAAAGTTTGACAAATATCCAACATGCCTGCCAAATATTAAAATTTTTTAATATTTCTGCAAACACTGCTTCAAATGTTTGTCCAAACAGCAAACACCCCAATTATTAACACAAAATGTTTGTACAAACGTAAAACTTTGACATGTTTGCCATGTTATGCCCTTTAGGAGATGTTGCAAGTGTTGCCAATAAATTCATTTATTAAAAAAAAAACGAAAATTCGAAATGATGTCGCTTAAGCTATTTTTGCGGTAAGGGCTCGATATTTCAATGACAGATATCAGTGCCTTTTGTTTCCCAATTGTAATTCTAAAGCTATTCCTGTCCCATCAGTTGCCTCTCAATTTGGCTGTAGGAAATATCGCCCAAAGAAAAATGGCCCAAAAATATAAATGAAAAATCGCCCAAATGAAGAATTGCCCAAAAGAACATGAAAAATGACCCAAAAAGCTATATATGAAATTTTGCCCAAAAAAAAACGAAAAAGGGCCCAAAATAAAAATGAAAAATGACCCAAAAAGAAAAAAATAATTTTTTCCCAAAAAAAATTTAAAAATTAGCCAATTTGCAAAACAGTGTTTATTATTCATATAAATTTAGTAACATACAAATGTAAGTTTTATGTAAAAAACTGCATTGTTTATTTGAGCATTTGAGCCCTCCGCCAAACTTTGTGCACTATTCAATAGATAAATATTAATTAATCACTGCATAGTTATAATTAATTACTCAAAACAGAATATAGCTTTTTGCAAGGTGGCATGTCATAAAGTCCAGTGTCGTAATGTTCATGGACACTGTGACACTTTTGAAAACGTCATAACGTCCGTGGGCATTAAGATATTTTGCAAATGGACATTATGTCATTTTTAAAAATGTCATAAGGTCCATAATTACTAAAGATGTTTAATACAAAAAAAGATCTACATACACGCAGAGAAAAACCACACAACCAACAAAACTATTTTTAAAGCTACTTATTTTACCATAATATGGTTGTCGGTGACATTGATATGGTTAAATTAAACATTTAAAAATGGTTTTGTTGTTTTTTCTCTGCGTGCATATATTAAACATATAACGAAAACACTTTTGGGCGCAAGGATTTTCTCCCTTATGGTGTAACAAATACCGGCAGCGCTTACTAAAGTGTCTCGGCATAGCCGGCCTTAGGCCAGGCGCAGATATTTTCTACTCTATGGTATAACAAAAACCGGCTTCGCTATCTAAAGCTTCTCTGCATAGCCGGCATAGCTTACAAACTCGAAAGCATAGCCGGCCTTTGGCCGGGCGCAAGGATTTTCTCCTCTTTGATACAACAAGTACCGGCTTCGCTAACTAAAGCTTCTCTGCACAGCCGGCCTTCGGCCGGGGGCAAGGATTTTCTCCTCTATGGTATAACAAAAACCGGCTTCGCTAACCAAAGCTTCTCTGCATAGCCGGCCTTCGGCCGGGCGCAATGATTTTCTCCTCTATGATATAACAAAGACCGGCTTCGCTAACTAAAGCTTCTCTGCGCAGACGGCCTTTGGGAAGGCGCAAGGATTTTTTGCTTTATGGTATAACAAGTACCGGTTTCGCTAAGTAAAGCTTCTAAAATCTGCCTTGTTTCCGAACGAAGGCCGACTTCGCAGATAAGCTTTAGTTAGCGAAGCCAGTATTTGTTATACCATAGAGGACAAAATCCTTGCGCACGGCCGAAGGCCGGCTATGCAGAGAAGCTTTAGTTAGCGAAGCCGGTTTTTGTTATACCATAGAGGAGAAAATCCTTGCCCCCGGCCGAAGGCCGGCTGTGCAGAGAAGCTTTAGTTAGCGAAGCCGGTACTTGTTGTATCAAAGAGGAGAAAATCCTTGCGCCCGGCCAAAGGCCGGCTATGCTTTCGAGTTTGTAAGCTATGCTTTCAAGTTTGTCCACGGACACTATGACACTGGACGTTATGACATCCCACCTTTTTGCAATATGTCCCCTTATTTTTATAAATATTATTTAGGAATTCGACGTATAGTAATAATGAATGATTTAGACAAATAGTATGTAAGATTTTGACAAAATTTTAAAAATGAAAAATGTCCTGGAAAAATTGGGCTATTTTTCATATAATATTTTTGGGAGATTTTTCATAATGAAAAATCACCAAATTTAAAAAACGAAAAATCACCCAATAATAACGAAAAATAGCCCAAAAATGTTGGGTCACTTTTCATATGAATTCAGGCCCAATTTTACATGGAATTTTTTTGGGCGATTTTTCATTTATTTTTTTGGGCGATATTTCCTACAGCCTCTCAATTTAGTCACTTCATTCAATTTTTATTCATATTATAATTCTTTAATGATTGACCATTTTGTATTTGATATTAATGTAGGCAAATGATGCAAAGCTTTTCCTTCGCTACCAAAGCTCATCTACATATCGACCCCTTTGCGCAAATTTATCGTATATGCCAATTTTTTTGAAAAATGGCTGTCCTGTAAAATTTGGTTTTTGTAACATATGATAATTTCGCGCAAAGGAGTTAATATGTCTCCCTTGATGTAAGATGATCTAGACATTTAAAGTTATGGTGTGCTAAAAATTCGATGGATCTTAACTCGAGAATATATAATCATATGTTATTCTACAGAAGAAAAAATCAAAATCTCTATCGCTAAAAATCTATAAAGTTCATTTAGCGATTTTTGGCTACGAATGCAATTCTGTAACGTGCATTGCTTAATTTTCCAATGCCATAAAAATTTAATTTGCCGCAATTTTAGCTCGTAATCTCAACAGTAAAATTTTAAAATGTTTTATACTTAATATTTGAGCATATTTTAAGCATACCAGCCAATAAGAAATATTATTTTCATTGGCCAATTACATAAATTAGCAAATGAACTTAAAACAAGTAATCCAGCGTGTTAGCGGCGAAAATTTCGTTAGCGAATAGGATACAGCGGCCAAACTTGCAAACCCAATGACAAGCTAAAGTTGAGGGCCTGTTCGCCGACTTCGAAAGAAAACTTCGTTCGCTTAACTTTACTTTAAACATTTAAAACAAAAACAAATTATAAAATATAGTTTTTGTTTTACATGTAAGTTAAGCGAACGAAGTCTTCATTCGAAATCGACGAACAGGCCATAATAAAAAATAAATGTTTATAAAAAGTGACAAAATTTTTTTTGCAAAAAAGTATTTAAATTTAAATCGACCGTGATCGAAATCTTTACAAAAAAATGTAATTAAAATTTTAAATCGATGTCGACGTTTTCTAAAATACTGGGACCCAATTACAGCATTCGATATCGAACGAATGCCAAAGTCTCTTTATCTACAAAATCCACGCGTTAATAGAGTACGTAGTGTTTAATTTGTTATTGTTAAATAATTGAACTTCAAAATTGTGTTTTAGTAAAAAAACTCTTCTATTTGTTTTATTATTTATTGTTTAAAAAAAAGCATGGCAAAAAAGTTATTGGAAGCCAAAATTAATTAAGTGCATTTTTTTCAATATTTATCTTGTTCCAACAAACGATTAAATGGGGGTTTTTAATTTTTCTAAACCAAATAATAATAATATTTTTTTATTGATAAACCAAACGTCTGTATTTTTTTTTTTTTTTTGGCGATGAGCCTGCTATAAACATCACTGTTTTTTTATACAAATTCTAAAACTTGTTTAATTTAAATTCAATTTTTTATTTTATATTTTTGATAATTTTGAAAACAAACGGCACATGTAAACCCATAAAATCAGTGAAATTATTATAAAAAAAATTAAATATTTATTTAAAATTTCGATAAATATTTAAGTCGTAAATAAATTAAAACTTGCACTTTTATTATTTCATTAATTAGCAAAAGAGAAAGCTCTGATTGATTTTAAGGAATAATTATTTGAAAAATGTTTTAATCACATCAAATATTTTTTCGAAGGTGCTTTTGTGATTCAGATTTTATTTTATAAAGCTTTCATACAATAGTCCTATTTCTTTAACCTTTGGTTAACATAGAAGCTAAATTTATGTACATGTACTTAGGAATGATTCTATATAAATAACACTGCTTTACAAATTTTTAAATTTGGAAAAGTACCAAGAACGCCACATGCCTAGATAAGTTAATTGGGACCTCCTGAAAACGAAAAACGCTGTAATTTTTTTTCCTAAGTACCGTTTTTTAGATAACTGTACTTTTGTGTTTTTCGGTGTATGGTCCCTTGTGGAGCCCAATCGAAAAATCAGATCGTAACAAGTGGCACATTGTTGGAAAGGTAATTGAATGCCTTTTTCCGTCGATATGCTGAAAATTTCTATCTGATAAGAAATGGCTGAGTAATGGCACCTAAAAGTTCAAAATTTGCCTATTTTTTGCGTTTTTTTTAATCCATCAGTTTTATCGTATTTAAAAAAAACGGAATTTTATATGAGATGAAAATTGTCGTTCCACAAAATTCTTAATAAAAACTTTATTTTTCATCCGATTTTTTTTCAAATAACGCTTAAAATGTTGGTAATTAAATATACTAGTTGGTTAAAAAATAAAACATTCCAGATATTTAATATAACGTAGAAAAAAAAAACGAAATAAAAATGAAAAATTTTGAAAGAACGCAAAAAATAGGCAAATTTTGAACTTTGAGGTGGAAAAGGCATTCGATTACCTTTCCAACAATGTGCTACTTGTTTCGATCAGATTGTTCGGTTGGGCTCCACAAGGGTTTGAGTGGGACCATACACTGAAAAACACAAAAGTACCGTTATCTAAAAAACGGTACTTAGGAAAAAAAAATTACAACGTTTTTCGTGTTCAGGAGGTCCCAATTAACTTATCTAGGCATGTGGCGTTCTTGGTATTTTTTTGGCTGTAAACCAGTGTAATTTATGAAAAAGAAATAATAATTCCCAAATTCTGTTGAAATAAATTAGAAAAAACCTAAAAATTTTGATCAATAAATTTTTATTTTTTAATTTTCTACAGAAATTTATTGGTATCAATCATTTATTTTGAACTTTTTTCTATTGAAAAGTTATTTATTTGAATTACATATTTTTTACTGAAATATTTTAGATTTAAACTATTTTCTACCAAAAGCTTTCAATTTAAAATATTTTCTATAGAAAATAATCGATTTGAACAACGGTTTATAGTAAATTACACTGTGCAACAAAAAAGCCAGCCTCAACACTTGCAACGCGAAATGAAAATATACCACTAGTAGCGGAAATCTGCCAAATGGTTTTGAAAAGTTAGCTCGGGTTCCCGAAATATGGGCCCCTAAACTTTTTGAATTTTTTGAAAAGGCGTTTGGTATAATCCAAAAAAAAAAACATACTAAATGTATTTCTAAACTAAAAAAATAATTTCAGATGTCTTCAGTAGAGTCGTATCACGATTTTTTCCATAGAATTTATTAGTCCTCTAACTCTCATTTTAAGGGGTCATTTTAGTCCTTTTTCCCAACTCTTACACAAAAGAATACTAAAACGGCACTTTTAAGGGTTAAAATGTTCTACGAATATTTTTTGCATCAAATTTCATTAGGGGTATTCTAAGACCAAAAGTTCGTGTGATGATCTAACACTAATTTTAAGGAGTAATTTTTTAACTTCCACGCAAAAATATACTAAAACGTCCCTTTAGAGGGCTAAAATGTTCTACGAATATTTTTTTCATCAAATTTTACTGTATGTAAAACGGGGTTTCTGGAACCCGAACTAACTTTTCAAAACCATTTGGCAGATTTGCTCTACTATTAGTCATCTTTGATGACCCGATTTTTGTTGCACTGTGTTATAGATTAAAATGTTTTACTATAGAATTTTAACACATCAAATGAAAATGCGTTTGTTTAATAATTTGTTTCTATTAAATTTGTACACAATTTGTTGTGTTTTCTATAAGAGTTATTTAATTTATAAAAACTATTTTCATATATGTATTTGCAAAGTATATTTATACCAAGTACATGCAAGTCTACAACAAATCAGCAATAAAAAAAACAACATTTATTTTGTTTGTTTAAAAACTCTTGATCAAACAGCAATACATAAACAAAACAAAAAAAAAAAAAAAATCATGGCGCACTAAAAATGTAAGCAAATTTTGACACTATCGAGATGAACAGCTGATCACTTGCATGTACTTGGTATAAATATACTTTGTGTATATGAATTACATTTAAAAACAACATATGTATTCTTTTTATAAAATTAAATAAACAAAGTATAATTAAAACAAGAACATTTGTTAATTCAGCAGTTTCCTATAGATTCCTAAACTACTGATTCGATTTTCCTGAAACTTTCAAGCCATGAAAAACGATATGATGTCATCGGACCTTAAATGTCGGCGATATAAAAAAGTACTGTTTTTGGCGCGTGGCAAAAGAACTGTTTTCATGTTTTAGGAATTACATTGACTTTTCTTTCCTTCTAGTTGGTGACTGCTACAACTTTATTTTTGACTACTTATATTTGTAAAATTGCAAGTGGGCGTTACACCTCCTATATAACGACAATGTTAATTACCTACGCGCGTTTTCAAGGTTGAGCCACAAGGTTGAGAAAAATCGTCCTGCATTCAGTGTAAGGCTGATCGTTACATCCAACAATTTTTATATGCGCTGAATAATGCGCTTTATGTGTTCAAAATGTATTGCTTCAAAGTGGAAACTCGCAATATCTAATTCATGCCTTCCGTAAGCGCAATGGTAAGCGAAACGTTTATGTTTCTCCCTAACAAACCTTCTTCGTTGGAAGCTCCATTTTTTATTGGGAATTTTGTGAAAAAAATTATCGAGCCCGAGCCACGTCAAGAATGAAAGATTATCAATAACAATTTTAATTAATTTTCATGTTGTAAAATTCCTTTCTTCATGAAAATAATTTAATGAAAATTAAATTTCATGAACTTAAGCCTAATTAAAAATATTAAAAATTTGGATTAAAAACCATAAATAGTTCAACAAAATAACCACAATACTAATTATTGTTAAAGCTAAGGCACGAGCTCTATGTGTACATTTGTCCTTCAAGTTGTGCTGAAAAAGGTCAACAGAAAAGAGAAAGACAAAATGAAAAAACAAAAAATGTACTTGGACTTCAAGAAAAATTCTTGACAAAAGTACGAAAAAACAGAAGTAAGGAAAAAACATGTAAAATCAATTAAAACTGATAATCATTCAGGAAAGCAAATTTCGATCTACCAAATGTTTAAATACAATTTGGTTTAAGGATTGATGTTTGACTATTGACGTCAGCAGTCGTCGATGGCTGCGAGTGTAAGACGGCAAATCCATCTGAGGAGATCGAGTGGTTGCGATCGAAACATGTCATGGTAACCTGCCGGCCAGGGTTCGAGCCCGAGCCACGTCAAGAATGAAAGATTATCAATAACAATTTTAATTAATTTTCATGTTGTAAAATTCCTTTCTTCATGAAAATAATTTAATGAAAATTAAATTTCATGAACTTAAGCCTAATTAAAAATATTAAAAATTTGGATTAAAAACCATAAATAGTTCAACAAAATAACCACAATACTAATTATTGTTAAAGCTAAGGCACGAGCTCTATGTGTACATTTGTCCTTCAAGTTGTGCTGAAAAAGGTCAACAGAAAAGAGAAAGACAAAATGAAAAAACAAAAAATGTACTTGGACTTCAAGAAAAATTCTTGACAAAAGTACGAAAAAACAGAAGTAAGGAAAAAACATGTAAAATCAATTAAAACTGATAATCATTCAGGAAAGCAAATTTCGATCTACCAAATGTTTAAATACAATTTGGTTTAAGGATTGATGTTTGACTATTGACGTCAGCAGTCGTCGATGGCTGCGAGTGTAAGACGGCAAATCCATCTGAGGAGATCGAGTGGTTGCGATCGAAACATGTCATGGTAACCTGCCGGCCAGGGTTCGAGCCCGAGCCACGTCAAGAATGAAAGATTATCAATAACAATTTTAATTAATTTTCATGTTGTAAAATTCCTTTCTTCATGAAAATAATTTAATGAAAATTAAATTTCATGAACTTAAGCCTAATTAAAAATATTAAAAATTTGGATTAAAAACCATAAATAGTTCAACAAAATAACCACAATACTAATTATTGTTAAAGCTAAGGCACGAGCTCTATGTGTACATTTGTCCTTCAAGTTGTGCTGAAAAAGGTCAACAGAAAAGAGAAAGACAAAATGAAAAAACAAAAAATGTACTTGGACTTCAAGAAAAATTCTTGACAAAAGTACGAAAAAACAGAAGTAAGGAAAAAACATGTAAAATCAATTAAAACTGATAATCATTCAGGAAAGCAAATTTCGATCTACCAAATGTTTAAATACAATTTGGTTTAAGGATTGATGTTTGACTATTGACGTCAGCAGTCGTCGATGGCTGCGAGTGTAAGACGGCAAATCCATCTGAGGAGATCGAGTGGTTGCGATCGAAACATGTCATGGTAACCTGCCGGCCAGGGTTCGAGCCCGAGCCACGTCAAGAATGAAAGATTATCAATAACAATTTTAATTAATTTTCATGTTGTAAAATTCCTTTCTTCATGAAAATAATTTAATGAAAATTAAATTTCATGAACTTAAGCCTAATTAAAAATATTAAAAATTTGGATTAAAAACCATAAATAGTTCAACAAAATAACCACAATACTAATTATTGTTAAAGCTAAGGCACGAGCTCTATGTGTACATTTGTCCTTCAAGTTGTGCTGAAAAAGGTCAACAGAAAAGAGAAAGACAAAATGAAAAAACAAAAAATGTACTTGGACTTCAAGAAAAATTCTTGACAAAAGTACGAAAAAACAGAAGTAAGGAAAAAACATGTAAAATCAATTAAAACTGATAATCATTCAGGAAAGCAAATTTCGATCTACCAAATGTTTAAATACAATTTGGTTTAAGGATTGATGTTTGACTATTGACGTCAGCAGTCGTCGATGGCTGCGAGTGTAAGACGGCAAATCCATCTGAGGAGATCGAGTGGTTGCGATCGAAACATGTCATGGTAACCTGCCGGCCAGGGTTCGAGCCCGAGCCACGTCAAGAATGAAAGATTATCAATAACAATTTTAATTAATTTTCATGTTGTAAAATTCCTTTCTTCATGAAAATAATTTAATGAAAATTAAATTTCATGAACTTAAGCCTAATTAAAAATATTAAAAATTTGGATTAAAAACCATAAATAGTTCAACAAAATAACCACAATACTAATTATTGTTAAAGCTAAGGCACGAGCTCTATGTGTACATTTGTCCTTCAAGTTGTGCTGAAAAAGGTCAACAGAAAAGAGAAAGACAAAATGAAAAAACAAAAAATGTACTTGGACTTCAAGAAAAATTCTTGACAAAAGTACGAAAAAACAGAAGTAAGGAAAAAACATGTAAAATCAATTAAAACTGATAATCATTCAGGAAAGCAAATTTCGATCTACCAAATGTTTAAATACAATTTGGTTTAAGGATTGATGTTTGACTATTGACGTCAGCAGTCGTCGATGGCTGCGAGTGTAAGACGGCAAATCCATCTGAGGAGATCGAGTGGTTGCGATCGAAACATGTCATGGTAACCTGCCGGCCAGGGTTCGAGCCCGAGCCACGTCAAGAATGAAAGATTATCAATAACAATTTTAATTAATTTTCATGTTGTAAAATTCCTTTCTTCATGAAAATAATTTAATGAAAATTAAATTTCATGAACTTAAGCCTAATTAAAAATATTAAAAATTTGGATTAAAAACCATAAATAGTTCAACAAAATAACCACAATACTAATTAATTAAATTTATTCTAACCTAGAAAAGTTTTTTTGGGTTGTATTCGATTAAGAATAATGCCAATAGGACAAAAATTTACAGTCATAAGTTAGCTAATAACGACAGTTTAACAAATAAAATATTATTTCCAACTTTTTCCATTACCATTTTTTGGTCTGATTAAAATTTTTACTTAACCAATTATTGTAAATAGGAGACTTTAGTTAAGCAATAGTTATAATTTTAATTTAATTTATTAATAATAAACTAATGTTTGTAAATTTGAGCCTTAGTGTTATTTTTATCGCTTTTAAATTAAAAGCATATTTAGCTGCCTTTCAAACTGCAACTGATTAAAAAAATTCCAGGAACATACAAATTTAATGGGTCAAGTTTAATTCTTGCGTGCGAATGACACTTTTAGGCGGAAGAAAATTTACGTATTTTCCTTATTATTTCAATAAAATGCATTAGCCGTATACATTTATCAAACATTGAAGCCAATCAAAACAATTTCAAGCACTTACGTATTTTAGATTGACTAAATTAATTCAGCAATTTGTCAAAACAATCACGATTTTTGACATTATTATTTGGGATTTGTGGTGGGGAATTCAACAAACTAGTGGGAAAGAAGGAGAGAAAATCAAATTAAATTAAATAAAATTTCAAATTAAAAGGTTAAATGACTTGTATTATAACATAATATTAAATTAATGATGCAATTTATAAGGTAATTACCAATTTAGTAAAACGGGGCAGAAAGTATAAAATTTCAAGTGGTTTTTGACCTCTGGGGGAAATATGTAAATCTTAATTTTCTCCATTTATATTCCATTTTATCTTTATTTCCTTTCATTCTAAATTAATCAATCTTTAAATTCCTATTTTCAAAATTAATTCAATATGAGGAACAAAAACCTTTTAATTAACGTGATAAAGTTGATAATGAATAAGTTTTGGAAAACCAAAAAATTAAAAGGAAAAACTTGTTTTAAATTATTTTGTTTTTAATACAAGTTCATTTGGATTATTTTCCTAAAACGTAAACAAATCTAAGTCAAGTTGGTAACAGTCAAATAATAAAAACATTTTAAGCAAATTTGGTCAAATTGCAAGCACCGTTTTAAATTTAAATGAGGCAGCAGTCAAAACTCAAAATGAATTCCAACTGGTCAGTATTTGTTATGTAGTGTCTCACGTGACCAGCATAATTAGAATTTGTGACTTACAAACAATTACACACTTACACTTATTTAAACTTCAATATACATTTATTTTTATTAGAGTACCTTCAATCAATAGATGAGTTTTTTTTTTTTAAAAAGGGGGCATTATTTTGCACAGTGGTGTTGGAGGAGTCAGAAATTTGCTTTCATGAATAAATTGAAACTTTTTTTTTTAAATTAAACATTTTAGCTTTGGGGGCATTATTTTGCACAGTGGTGTTGGAGGAGTCAGAAATTTGCTTTCATGAATAGATTGAAACTATTTCTTTTTAAATTAAACATTTTAACTATTTGCTGCAGATAATTGAAGCACAGCCGCGAATAACGTTGTAAACGCCACATTTTGAAAAAACTGTTTTTTGCAGATAACCGTTGTCCTTACTCTCTTACACAGTTTAAACATAAAATCAAACAAAATTGTGCACCTTAACGCCTTCAAAATGGCGTACAAAGTGTCAGCCAGTGGAAGAGCATTGCAAGTTACTAAAAAAATGATGAAACCGAAATGGGTTTGCAGTGCGGAATAATGTTTTAAAAGCCTTTTGCATTAAAGTTTTTATTATTATTATTATTTTTAATAAAAGATAAAAAATGTTTTAAACAAATAATGCTGCATGTCAAAAAACGTTTTTTTGCTCTCCTGAAAAATTATTATTTTGTAACTTAAAACGTTATTCGCGGCTGTGCTTCAATTGTCGATTTGAACTATTTCCATAAAAAATAGTCAATTCTATAGAAAATTATCGATTTGAAAATTTTCTATAGAAACTATAAATTTGAAAAAGTTTTCCATTAAAAAATATTTAATTTTATCAAGTTTTCTATGTAAAAATAAATAGTTTAAACTGTTTTTTTTTTTTATTATCGATTTGAACTTTTTTCTATAAAAAAATTTCGATTCGAACGAATTTTCTGCAGAAATTTATGAATTTATATAAGTTTTCCTTAAAATACTTATCGGGTTGAATTATTTTCTTTATAAAATTATCGCTTTTAACTGTTTTATAAATAAAACTATACATTTGAATGAAAATGTCTCTAGAAAATTGTAGATTTGAATAAGTTTTCTATAAAAAATTATCGATAGAAAATTTCTATTGAAAATTATGAATATGAATAAGTTTTCGTTTAAAAATATCGTTTGAACTACTTTCTTTTAAAATTATCGATTGGAATACAAATTGCTCTAGGTAATTAACGATTTGAATAAGTTGTCTATAAACATTTATCGATTAGAATCAGAAAATTGAGAAAATTATGAACTTTAATAAAAATAAAATTTAAAATAAAAATCTCTATAAAATTATAAATTTTTCTTATTTTTTTATAAAAACTATCGGTTTGCAATATTTTCTATACAAAATTATCGATAAAAAATTTCGATTTGAATAGTTTTCTATTGAAAAAGTATCGATAAAAATAAATTTATATAGACATTTTTGGAAGTTTTTCAGTTTTCTATACAAAATTTTCTAATTTAATAAATTATGTGTATGAAGTTATCGATTTAAAGTAAATTTTCTTTTAATTCTTTCGATTTGAATTTTTTTTAAATTATCGATTTGTATTTTTTTTTTCTTAAAAAATGATCGATTTGATTTCTTGTCTTTAGAAAATATATCGATTTGAACTATTTTTTATTAAAATTATTGATTTTGACTATTTTCTATACAAAATTATTAATTTGAATTACACAGTGCCACATTTTTGAAGTCATCGAGTGCATCGATCTGCTTCTTGTGTGGAATTTTTTGGAGTATTTACCGAAACTTACAAAAAACTCCATTTGGGTTTTGCCAGTTTAGCTGCTGTTCGGATTTTATGGCGTCATGTATATTTTGGCTAAGACTTGCTTTTTCCGAAGAGCTTGCCAATTTTTAAAGCTTACTCGAAAAAACTGCGTCTAGTGCCTCAAAATTGCTAAAATGTCGAATAATTTTCAGTATTTTATTTCTTTTTTGCCATTTTTGACATATACCTGCCAAACTGTAGGAAATTCAGTAAAGTAATATTCAGAAAAAATCTTCCTAATAATATAATTCTTAAGATCATTATTATACTGAAAGTTTTTTCACATTTTCTCGATACATCGAAAATTTGATAAATGCATAGAAAAGGTAACTTAAGGCAAAAAAAACCAAAATATTGACTCATTCATGTCTTTTTGCCTTTTGCAGCATTTATAGAATATTCTATGTTTAATACAAGTGGAAAATGTGAAAAACGAAAACTGCTTTCAGTATTAAATAATTCTGAAGGTCATAAAATTTTTACAGCTAAATTATTTATATGAATAAATTAAGCATTATACTCATTTATATTTATACTCATGCGTTTCGTATGAGATCCTTATCAGTTCCGTTCAGTTTCAGTAGGGGCCAAATAGACTACACAAACTGTTACACAAACATGAACATGAGTACAGAGCATGTTTTTGTAAATTAAAAAAATTTAATATTCGCACAAACAGCTTTTTGTCGTTTCCGAAATGCTTGTGTCGTCTATTTCGCCGTTTAGTCTAAAAAGGTCCGTTTGCTTGGTCGGTCAGTGGTGCTTTAGTGTCCGTTGCCTGTTTTTGTAAATAAGTCCGCAACGATTTTTGTTTTTTAATTTTTCAATGAAGCCCTGAAGGTATTTTATTGCAAGTTCAAATATTATTTTAAAAAGCTTTTTAAGGCCGTTACACACTATCCCACAAAGTCTTTCGTATTTTATGAAAATGCTTCCCTGATCTAATTATTGTTTATAAATTTTCAAAAAACAATAACAACTTACAATGACAGGGTTGCATTTTCATAAAATACGTAAGACTTTGTTGGATAGTGTGTAACGGACTTTAGTGTGCATTTCGATGATACTTTTATACATCAAATAGTACAAAAAGTAACATTTCAATAACTTTGACGTACTTGTTTTCGACAACGTGTTTGCTATCTTAAATTGAAAATGGACATTTTGTTCAAGCCAATTCATCATTCATAAAATAAGTTAACTTAATTGACTGAAAACACCGGACGTACCACGGATCTAGTTTTCACTGCTACTAAACGGACCCGACACTGATACGGTACGGATGAGTGTAACTAGACCTTAAAGTTGACTTGGGAAATATTAAATTTTAATTAACAAAACTTTTTATTCAAAATTAATGCAAATTCGATAATTGTTTTAAGCACATGTTGCTCTAACGCTCCAAATAATCTTTCTAATTAAATTTTTTTTTTTCTATTACCGATGTTCATTATTAATAAAAGAAAAGTGTTACAATCATTTTTAATAACGTTTAAGTTAATAATACTACACTTTTTTTTTGTAAAAAAAATTCTTTATAAATTTAATTAAAAATTTTAATATTCAATTTAACGCTAGAAAGAATTTTTATTGCTACAATTGTATTAAGTTGCAAAAATAAAATATGAAAACAAGAGTTAAATGTAGTTTATTTTATTTTAACTGTTTTTAAGAATTGTAAAACAATAACGATTTTTTTATATATTTTTTTTTATATATTTATAGCAAAGTTATTGTGTGAATTCAGATGTGTCATATATGGCGTATAAGTTACATTTTAAGAAACTATTTCCTATTTGCATGGCAAGTTTCTCAAGCTTTCTGCATACAAAATAAGCAAGTTTTTTTTTAGAAAACTTTTTTATTTGCATAAAGTTCATATTGCAGTTTAGTAATTATTATTTTTAACAAAAAACATTGCCGATTAGATTACATTAAGATGTTGGGGACAATCTTAAATAACCGAAATACTGTGGCCACACTTCTTTGCAGTATTCTTAACTTAAATTAAGTAAATATTTTTGTTATATTCCTTTGATCTGTACAGAAATAGAAAGTTGTATTTAAAAAATTAAAAAAAAAATTTATTTGAATTTTTAATTCAAAAATTCTGTAAAATTAAGTTGTTTATTGCAGTTTGTTTAGCTTTATGCTTGCAAACTTGCCCTGGTCAATAGCAAAAAAAGTTACAGTTGTTTTTACACTTATGAATGTGTTATATATTTAAATGTGATACGTTTTTTTTTATAAATATTAGCACGCGGTGAATCGTTTTTAACAATAAACAAATGTCAAAAAAACTGTGTAAGAATTTAAGTTTCTTTTCTTAGAATCGAAAAGAATTCTTTTATAAAAGTGAAAACATTTAATAATTATAAAAATATTAATAACAATTCAAGTAAAATTATTGACATTTTATCTTTTTAAGAAAGCAATTTGGTTTGAAATGTGATTATGCTCGAATAAATATCAAATCGTTAAATATCTCTATTAAAATTTAACGTACTCTATGTAAAATTAAATTAGCTTTTAAACCCTAAAGCAAATTACAGATTCATAAAAGTTGACAAAAAGTTTCCTTAACACATATGATTTACAACTTAAGCGTATTATAGTTGGGTCTTAAGACATTTCAAATTTCGATGGTTTAAAACTGATTCGATAAACATTTAAGAATAATAATATTATCAAATGTTTAAGATAATGAAAGCTTTCAATATAACACAAGAAAATATTAACAATTTGTTAAAATGTAAAAAAGTCGGTTTGATTAAGAATTCTATTATCCTCGAATGAATATCAACTCATTTTCAAAGATCAGAACTATTGAAATGAATTTAACTCTCAATCCTAACCAATTTGATTGAATTTATAATGCACTCAATAGCCAATTGAATATGAATTATAATCGTAAGATTTCTAAAATGTCAAAGGTTTGAAATTGACTTGATTAACTTTGCGGAATAATAAAATCAAAAAAAATCTTTATATATTTACAAAAAAAATTTTAAAAAAATTTGTTTTGGTTTAAAAAGTT
Source organism: Pollenia angustigena (assembly GCA_930367215.1). Classification (NCBI taxonomy): domain Eukaryota; kingdom Metazoa; phylum Arthropoda; class Insecta; order Diptera; family Polleniidae; genus Pollenia; species Pollenia angustigena. The sequence continues at coordinate 49,748,176 of OV884060.1, forward strand.
TTTATTCTCGAATCAATTTGCATGATCAGGGGCCTGGTTCTGGCAGTTGTGATCGAGTACTTTCTCGATTCGAAAGCAATGTTATATCTAATTATTTCAGTCAATATTGAACGAATCGGAATAATTTTTTCAGTATTGTAAAGCATTTTTCAATTCGTTCAGTATCGACTAAAAGAATTAGTAATAAAATTTCTCTCGATTCGAGAATTAGACCGCAGAACTTTTGAAATAATTTCAATTTAAAATCATAATAAATGTACCTATTTATATGAAAATCTGAATAGAAAATTGCAAACAATTTAAAACCATATAATTGCTCAAATGTCGAACTTTTTAAATCAACTTGATAAGCAGGGTTAAGAAAATAAATATTTGCAAATATTTATAGGCATTTAAATATGCAATACAATTAAAGAAAACATTTATATCTTCAAAAAAATAAAAATAAAAATGAAAAATTTGCTTTAGCAAGTTAATGTTCTAAAATAATTATCAAATCGTTTTCAAAGGTCAAAACATTTCGACCGAATTCAATTTAAAAACATTATAAACATGCCTTAAAATATAATGAGCTTAAAATTATACGATTTTCAAATGTCAAACCTTCGCAATTGAATTGATAAACATTTGAGAATAATACAAATCTCAAATGTTTATAGACTTTAGCACTTTCAACGCCATTAAAGAAATAATTTATCAGCGTTTAAAAAACTGCAGTCAAATTTGAAAGACTGCCATTTCTTCCACTTCTTTTTTGTTATTAGTCAAAAAAAAAAAACTTTTGATTTTACTTCTGATTCATTATATGCAAAGAGTCGTTGTCAAACCAACTCAAAAAGCGAAAAGTTGTACACAATTTCGACTGCAGTTTTTTTTGCAAAAAATTAAGTTTTTTTGCAAAAAATTAATTTCGAAAGCTTAGAATGTTTTAATTCTCAAATGAAAAATCGTTATAAAGGCTTAGCTTTGGGAAGGAATTTAACTTAAGATCTCAACCAATTTTTTTACTCTATAGTGCACTCAGTAGCCAATTAATTATGATTGAAAATCTTAAGATTTTTCAAATGTCAAACGTTTAACATTGACTTGATAAACATTTGAGAAAAATAATATTCCCAAATGTCAAACGTTTGAAATGAACATAAGGGAACGGTTAATAATCTTAACAAAACCAAAAAACATACTTATTTATTTTTTTTTAACAAAAAGAAATAATTTTTTCATATGCCTGATTTCCGTTTTCTTATTTACTTGCTAACCGTTAAATTTGAACAGAATACTTTTATTCTTAACCTCAAATTTGTTTACAAACTGTAAAAATTTTGAAACAAGCGTATAAAATTTGTTTGTTGTCAGTTATTTGGGCCTTGTAATTTTAACATGTTTAACTATTTATTTTTCTGTATTGACGTTAAAATTTTTTAGTTGTTGTAACAATAAAATTCAACATTACGTTTTTAATTTAGTGTCAACACGATATGAATTACAGGTCTAATTACACTCTGTACAAACATTCATTAAGTTAACATTTTATTTAACAGAGCTACGCAAAAACAAAAGTTGTGCTTAAGGAAATGTTGAGATCGATCGCACAAGTTTGATTTAATAATCTAATAGATTTTTTTTGAGATTTAAAACAATTGTAAACAATTGAATTCAACTGACAAGATGTATTAACAAATGACAAATCACTCAATTGGAAATTAATGTCAAATATATTGAGAGTGACATTTAACCGTAACTGCAGCAAGAGTTAATTATGTGTTTTAAGAAAATATTTATTAGTAAATTTAATAAGTACTAATTAAACATAAATATTTGTAGTCATTCATGGATTGGGAAAGTGAATGTTAGTTAATTTATTACTTAACATGTGTATTAGGAGGAAAGTTAGACACTTAGAGTGATCTGCAATTTGTTACAATAAATACTGAGTTCTTTATAAAAATGGGTGCAAAAAGTGCATTAACGTTTCCAACGAATTTTTTAAGGAAGTTTCTTTTAAAAGGTTTTTTTTATTTATTTATTTATTTATTTAAAAACACATTTAAATAAAAAACCAACAGAATTAGAAAATAATTAAATTATCTGTTTAACTTCAGTTTTAGTTTAGTTTTCTAGCTCAGTTCTGGTTTGCCTCTAGTTAAATCCTAGCTCAGTTAAGTTCTAACTCAGTTGTAGGTTGTAGTTCTTGTTGAGTTCTAGTTCAACTTTAGCTAATTTCTAGTTCAACTTTAATTCAATTCTAGTTACGATTGCAGTATGATCTAGAATGGGTGCAGTAAGGCCCTAACCTATAACCATTGGTGTATTTTGCCTTGTTTAAAATTTCTTTTAAATTTATTTTATTTTACAATAATGCGTTAAAAAAGTAACATTCCGGAATTGATAGAAAATGTGGGCATTAGCATTATTTAAAACAAATCATTATAAGTTGCTTAAAGACACTTATAACAAGTAAGAGTTTGATATATTCGGCTATGCCGAATCTTTATTACCCTCCACCCCCGAGCGTTCGAATATTTCAGGTGCTGGCTTTATAAGGAAAGTATAAATTATAAGCCGATCTTTATAAAACCTAACCCTACAGGATTATAATTCGTTGCCTAATTTTAATAAAATATCATGATTTATTTCAAAAATATTATTATTCATAAAAAAGTGATTTGCAGGAAAAGATTTTACATTGAACCTATCGTAAATTATAGATTGTTCATCACAAAATTCGGTAGAGTGATTTCTGGTACTAAAAAAAACATAAATAAGAACAAAATTTCATATTTTACAGTGTAGCCTCGTTGAACACAACCCTCGATATGCGCAACCCCTCACTTAACGCAACACCCAATTTCGTAATATTGGTGACTCTGTAAACGCAACTTTTCAACAACAAAGCCTCAATTAACGCAACTTTGCAAAAGCAAAACCAGTAAGGCTTTTTTTGTTTTTTTTTTTAAGTTTGGTTTTTGATCTACAATGGACAGAGGAGAAAAGCTGTTCTTTGGAAGATATAATGGAATTGCAAAAGATTCGTGAAATTGTGGTTAAAAAAAATATGAAAAGCACAAGAACTCAGTTGAAAATTTCAGACTTTTTCCATTAAAAACATGAATCTTTAACTCGATAACAATCATCAGTACAAATTAACATACATTTAAATGTGTCTTTTATTAATTTTATATTAGATGTACATTTTGTTCTTCTGTTTTTATTCTTTATTTCAAACAAATAAATACGATTATTAAAAGCTAACCCTAGTTTTTTTTATAAAATTCTTGATTGGTTCAAAATAAGCTTTTAAATAGCAAAATATGACTAGAAATTTGTGACTTGGTTTGTGCAACAACTCAGTTATCGCAACAGCCCAAAATTTCTATTGGTTGCGTTCACCGAGGTTGCACTGTATATATTATATGTGGACTATTGTAAATTATGGACCGATCTTCACGAAATTTGGTAAGCGGCTCATACACTTGCAATATTATTGTATATGATATTCGCCATATTATTTCAATTTTGTCCTATATTATGCAATAAGTCGCACAATGGTTTCATTCATTCAATAAAAAGGTGAACATAACCTATAGGAATAACATTGTACAATGTTGTCAACACATTTCACTTTCTTTTTGTTGGGCAATAAAAATCAAAAGTCTTTTGATTGTTGCCAATATATTGTACCACCTTCGAATGTCATATACACATTGGCGGTATAATTATCTTATATCTTATGTTATGTTTCTATGACAGACTAAATTTTACTACAACAGCAGTATTTGCTATGGATTTAGGCGTAAGATTTTTCCAGGAGTTGTCTTTATATGGGGCTTATGGTAAATATTGAACCGATCCCCACAAAATTAAATAGTATGATTTCCTGTGATATCAAACGAATGTGTGCAACATTTTATTGGAATCAGTGCATTCTATCCCAATTAAGTAAGTTTTCTACATATAGGCCAATAACTATTTTTTTGCCGAACGGATTGTGCTGGATTTCAATCCCAACCTGCTTAGGAGAACTAGAGATAATTTAACACTATTGTAACGTTCTTATAAATGTTTCAGACAGACGGACAGAATAAACATGTATGTACTTTGTTGGGTCTTAGATGAATATTAAATATGTTTCACACGGAATGACAAACATTGTATACCCTCATTCACAACTAGTAGTGGAGGGTATAAAAATGGAATTTTTTTGAAAGTCTAAAGATATATGGGTATATAAAGAAATAACATTCAATTAAAATTAATAATCTTTATCGGATTACCTTATCTTAAAATACTCTAATCTCTAACAGGTAGATACTTGAAAAAGTTTTAAAATTTATTAAAAATAAATAATTTAAACTAGGAAATAACTAAGATTTACTATTATAATCTTTGTAATTAAATCATTTGATTTTAGCAAAAACACCAAAAAATTTAAGAATAAGGCGTCATTAGCTAAGAATTTAAATGTTAGCGAGTAGTTAAACGAGTACTCAACTACCCCATAACTGCTATCTAATCTTTTAATTGTCATAATACAAATCAGATTTCTTTGCTAAAATATTTTTATTCTACAAGCTTTTGTGTGTAATAACGAAGAAAAGGATTTTATAACTGAAAGTCGGAGAAGCGCAACAAAACAGAAACCAACAAGCCAAAAAATAAGAGTACCTAAACGGAAATGGATAGGGCATACCTTAAAAAAAGCTAAGAGACGATATTGGCAGGAAGGTCTGGAATGGAATCCGCACTTTGAGTCGGTCAGTGAAGGCGGGAATAGCAAGTATGGTTGAAGCCAGATTAAGCACATTATGGTTGGACCTTTAATCAGTTTTAGTTAGAGTTAAATTTGATTTTAGCTCAATTACAGTAAGTTTCTAATTTAGTTTTAGTTAAGTTTAATTCAGGGGTCTAATAGTTATATGTATGCATATGTATGTATGTATATACAGTACTTTTCGTTTATAGTCACTACGCTTATAGTCACATTAGCGATATAGTCCATTTTATCTGTTTATTTTGCCGCTATAAGTTATTTTAATATAAAGTATTAACGTTATAGTCCATTTAGCGATATAAGCACATTTGCCATATATGCCATTTATCATCAGTAGTCAAAGGGAAAAGTAAAGCAAATTATTGGCGTTATAGTCACATTAGCAAAATTTACTAAGTTCTTTTTAGTTTTCGAATCAAAAATCCATCCAAAGAAAGAATGAATTAAATCATTTAATTTTTGTCATAAACTCTCTACTCATAAAAAATTAGTTTTTGCCGTTGGTATCAGTTATGAAGTATCTTGTTACTATTTTAACTATTTTTTTTACAGTATGCAACACTGTTGTAAAACCATAAGCCTGATGTCGGTGTAATTTATATGAATTTTTTATTTCCTTTATTCACATAACTTGATTATATTCGAATTCGGTTATATTAAGGCGACCAGATTTTGAAAATAAAAATAGAGGACATAAAAATAAAAATATTTTTGACTTCAAGATTTTTTACTTATATTACAGACAAATTTGCATCCCCATATTTACATATATACTTATAGTAAATTAAAAAAAATAACATATTGTCGGCTTAATATGCAAACCTGCTAAATCCACTTTTTAAGTAAATTGAGATTTTGATTCCGTTGGGTAGAGAAAAATATGCCTCGTGGATATTTTTTGTTTCCTCTCAAGCATTTGTTGAAAGGAAGTTAGCAGGTTTGGATGTTAAGCAGACGATATATAAAAATTTACATTAACTTAAGTAAAATTAGTTTGAAAAAATAACGAAACTTAAAAATACATTGGAGTTACTTATTCAAAATTTTATACTGCAAGTGTATGAGAGTTAAGTAGGCATATGAACAGAACAAGCATGGCACGACATTTACCATACGATTTGACAGAAAAGACCAGTGATCGCCGTGAAATAAAATTTATTTTAATCTATAAAAATAAAATCAAATATTGGTCATGCTTTAAAAAAAGAGGACAAAGATGACAGATTATGAAAAAAAGATTATAAAAGAGGACACAAATTTTATAGAGGACAGCCAGTTAAAATAGATGATTGTCCTCTAAAAAAGAGTACGTATGGTCACCTTAGTTATATGCATATATGTGTGGCATATATGTGAATTTGCGTTATAGTCACATTAGCGATATAGTCCACGTTATGGTTGCAACTTAAGGATGTGACTATAAGCGAAAAGTGCTGTATATACATACATATACTTAAAATTATATGTAATGCCCTAATAAAAATTTATCCCATGACAACAGTATGATCAAACATGTTCTGTTTGCTTACTTACATACGCTTAATTCGTATGTAAAATAATGTAACACTTTTGTATGTGTCTATTTTATTTGTTGCTTTACGTCTTAAAATCTTAATTTCTGTAACTTGTTTATTTTTTTTGTATTTCTGAAATACCAATTTGACCAGACATGCACAATCTTGCTTCTTTCTTACTCACACACGCTGTGTATGTAATTCAAGTAAGTGACAATTGCGCATGTCTAGTATTTGTTGTAAAGCTTGTTTTAAAGGAAAGATGTTCTTTAACACGTTGTCAAGCGATATAGCTTTCCCGATGTACATATGTACATGTGTGTAAATACGTATGTTAAGTATGAATAAGGAAACGATCGTAATATTTAATAAGTATTCAGGTATGTATGTGATGAAAAACGATCGATTTCAAAATGATAGTTGTTAGCAGGTGTGATAAATTTCGACCGATTTTAAAATCCATTTCTGAAGTAAAGTCTTGGTTTTTTGTTCAAAATATAGTTTAATTAATATATTTAATAAAGAATTTAACAGAATATATAAATGAAAACATAGGAAAATATATTAGAAATCAATTTTTAAAGATACCGAAAACGATATTATCGTTTTCAAATCGTTTTGTTTTCAAAATCGTTTTCCATCACATACCTGATTATGTACGGTATTGTTTCGACTTATTTTTTAAAATTAATTAAATAATTAATTTTTGTAATCAGTCGCAGAGAAGTGTTCAACCAGTAAATCATTGTTAAAAATATCCTTTTAAAAGGATATGAAAAAATAAATTGTGAAAACATTAAAAAGAAAGGATCCTAAAAGGACCGTTTAAAATTAAATTTGTGATTATTTTAAGAAAATAATAAATTTATAAATTTATTGAATTTAATCGGTTTTAGATTATTCAATATAAAACGAAATTGCAATGCAATTTAAATGGGAATTTCCATCGATTATTTATATTTATTATATTTATAGTTATTAAGTCAAGTAAATAAAAACATAAACTTTTCTTTGGTCGTGCCACTTTAAGTTCTATATGCGTGCATACGCGTGTGTTTGTTAATGTTGGTCGTAAAAACAATAACAGCACTTCCACATTGGGTAAAAACGGTTTGCTTGTTTTGTGTACGAACAACAACAGTAGTGTTCTTCTTATATATTCATATTTAAAAATTAAAACAAAAATTCCCGAATTCTATTTGTTAAAATTGTTTTGTTAAGTACATCAAATTTTCAAAGTAAATTCTACTTAAGTCAATCCTATTTGGAACCGCTTCGGCTTGATTTAAGTACGGATGGACATTTTTAATTTAAAGTCAATACCTAATTTTGAATTAAAAAAAACAAAGTTGTTCAAATAGAACGCTGCTTCTTCTTTGGGAATCGTAATAAAAAAAAAACGCAAAACATTTTGAAATATCTTATTCTCAAAAATTACATAAAATTTTCAATAAAAGAAGAATTTTTGGCTGAAATTTCACAATTTTTTGTTATTTTTTTAATCATATTTTAAGCTTAAATTTTTAAATTAAAATTGTTTAATTTTTGCATTTTATTGTTGTTTTAAATTAAATAAGCATTCAATTTAACCACTTTTTTTGGTTTAAGAAAATTTAAAAAAATTATGTATTAAGGGTAATAACGTATTTTCAATATTTAGTTTTAACACAAACTGCTTTTTTTAAAGTAAATTTTCATAAAAATTTTCCCTAAAATAGATTTTAAATCCAATTTAGTTTTTTATGAATACGGTAGAAATAATTTAAAATCACTTATCCGCCATCATAAGAACACTTTTTATTAAAAATTAATACCAACTAACCACAATTAAATCATTATTCATTTTTTATAATTCTAAATCTTTTATTTGTAATCGAATTTTACCTTTTCTAAAAAAAATAACACTTTTTAGAAAATGTTTGCTTTACAATCATCTATTATCACTTTTTGTTAAAAAAATATTTTTTAAACCACACAAGTCTATGTAAACGTTATTTTTTTCTTCGAAATTTTAAACGCTTTACTCGAGTTCTTAAAGCACCCGCGCAAGTTAAATGTCTAACAGCGAATGAAGTTAACAGCGCTAGATTCATTAAAGTTATAAATAAACTCTTGGCCAAAATCCATCGAAAACGGCAATAAAACACTTACACTAAACTCACACACTACAGCTTACGAGTGTTTGGCTAAAATCATCGTTAAACTAAATAAAAAAAACAAATAAAACATAAGACTTGCTCAGACATACTCACACCTCGCAATCATTTGCTATCAGTGATAAAAGATTTCGAATTTGTTTTTATTTTTCTTTTAATTAAAACAAAGATGAATTGATAAACCGAAAAATTAAAGCAAAAACAAAAATCTACGTCTAAACTCTTTTATGTAGTTTTAAACCACAATCCAGCGTTGCCAGAAGCTTTGGGAAGAAAGTCACCATTTTGCAAAAAAAAAAAAAAAAATATAAAATAATAAGAATTTATTTTATATAAAAAACTTATTTTTAAAAATGAAAACTGCCATATTTGTACAAAACTAGAACCATAGGTTTAATTTGTGTTTTCATAATTTTTTTTTAGTATTTAGACTGTGAAAAAGTGAAAAATATCCATTTTAAGAATTTAGAAGCTTCATGGAAAGTTATAAAATAGAGGTGAAACTTACTATTTATAAAGCTTTCCATTTTAAAATTATATTAAATCTTAAAGGTTCTAAAGGAAATACTAAACAATTTTTGATACCTTTATATGCATGATGTTTTGAGAAAATTGCCAATTGTAAACTCATTTGAAATATGGATTTTCCTTTATAAGTCTATTGGGGTGATTATGAAAATTACTTTTGTACAGCATTTAAAGGATATTCTTAAGCACTTAAAAATAATATATACATACACTGAAAAGAAAAATCAATCGATTCGTACTTTAAACAAGCCAAAGCGTTGTCAATAGTACGGTAAGTAAGAACTGATTTCCTTAAATCAAGAACAGAATGCTTGATACTTAAAATAAACCGAAAACGGGATTGACTTAGGTAAATGTGGAATAAAAACTTATCTCAAACTTTGTTTGATTCAAGAATTTCTAAGTCGGCTTAATCCCGGATTCGTTCTTGAAATAATCAGAAAGTGGATTGATTGATTTTATCCTTAACACTTACCACAGAGAGCCAGCAGGTGAGAATAATAATTTTTATTATTTATTAACATTACCTTTACTTACCCACCCGATTATTACACATATTGTAGTATAAATATTTTAATGTTATGTATTTTACTTAATAATTTTAACAAATAGAATACGCGAATTTTTGCTTCTTTTATTAATTGATTTTTTTTCTTCTTTTAGTGTTGTTGTTTCTACACAAAATAAAAAAACCGTTTTACCGTATTGTAGTCTTTGCAACAAATGTTTAAAAAAACACACGTATGCACGCATATAGATTATAGAATGGCACGACCAACGAAAAGTTCAAGCTTTTTATCATTGATTTTATTATTATTTTAAGAAACTCTCGGATTGGTTTTCAAAAGAAATACTATTTTAAATTGTTTTAAGTACTTTCCTACTTAAATTTTTAAGTACAACTTGTGCTTAAAGTAAGTGAAAAAACATAAATTTAGTGCGAATTTTTTCTTTCTTTGTATTCAACGAATTCATTTTCTAGAGTTCCATTAGTTTTGCCTTTTGGTATATCAAAACTTTATTCATACAAAATATTTAAGGCTTATAAAACGAATTTTCCATGAAAATTTGTTTAATATTTCTTTTACAACTCTGACATTTTTGTTATAAATAAGGCGGTTTAACTTTTTTAACTTTATAAAACTTTATAAAAATACGTTTTTTCTTTTCATGAATAAATTTTTTCAACGCTTTTTTTAAATGCCTTTTTTAAATATTTTGTCTGCCAGTACAATGGTGCATTTTTGTGTATGCCAGACACGGGGTACAAAATTGTAAAGTGTACAAAAGCTATAAACAAGTTGATACAAAACTTTATTGTTTTAAAAATTTACTGTAGAAAAATTGAGTATTTTGTAAAAACATTATAATAGGAAAAAAAATCTTAAAATAAAAAATCATTAAATCATATTTTCGTCAAAAAATCATCAAAAATATGATAAAAAACTATGGTTCTGGCAACAGTGCGTTTAAACGAAGTTGTGAAAAAAAATTAATGAGAGGGTGTTTAATAATTAAGAGAATAACGGCATCTCTTACTTAATATCATTGTTGGTATTACAGGGTACATAGTTTGAAATCTATTAAGGTAATTTTCGCTTACATTCAATGTTGCCAATTTAGCATTTTTCATGCTATATATAGCATTTTTTAAAGTCATTTAGCATGAAAAACTGATTTAGCATCTAGCATATTTTCTAGTTTTATTCAAAAGTTTCTACTTTTTTTGGTGTTGTGGTATTTATAATACAAATATTAAAGAAAAATAAAGAAACGAAAGGCCTAAGCAACCAGTGAAATGCGCATAGGAATAGCTTATCCCATCAACAATAAACTTCAGTTTGTCAATAGTATGAAATGGGAATTTAGCACATTATAACGAAACCTTGATAATTAATTTTTGAGTCCCAGGAAAAACTTTGATAACTAATATGCATGTGGCAGTGTAAATAAAACTGAACTGGCAAAATAAAATAAAGAAATTTGTTTTATTTTTGTTTTTTCTTTACCCACTTACAACTAAAGGGTGTTTTTTTTAAGCCCGATAGAACTTGAAATTGTAAAAAATAACACAAAAAATTAAATTGTAATCAAAATTTTTTTTTTATTCGAAAGATCAATACGTGACATTAACATTTGAAAATGATTTCGGGCATATGGGCACCGCGGCTGTTCTTGACGAAGCGCATTCTGGACGTCCAATTTTGGGCCACTTTTTCGAGCACTGCTGGCCGTATGTCACGAAAAACACGAACAATGCTGGCCTCCAAGGCGTCAATTGTTGCTGGTTTATCAGCATAAACCAGTGACTTCACGTAGCCCCACAGGAAATAATCGAGAGGTGGCAAATCGCACGACCTTGGAGGCCAATTGACAGGTCCATTTCTCGAAATCAACTTATCGCCAAATTTTGATTTCAATAAGTCGATGGTTGCGTTCGCCGTATGGCACGTAGCGCCATCCTGTTGAAACCACATCTCCTCCGGATCAATGTCATCCATATTTTCAAACAAAAAATCATTGATCATGGTGCGGTAACGATCTCCATTGACCGTAACGCGAGCTCCGGCCTCATTTTTGAAGAAATAAGGTCCGATGATGCCACCAGCGTGAAAACCGCACCAAACGGTGCATTTTTCTGGATGTAATGGAGTCTGTAGGGTCTCTTGTGGATTGGTCTCGCTCCATATGCGGCAATTTTGCTTATTAACAAACCCGTTAAGCCAAAAATGCGCCTCATCGCTGAACACAATTTTGCGATAAAACAACGGGTCAGTTCCCAACTGCTCTAGAGCCCAATCGGCGAAAGAACGACGCATATAATGGTCTCGTGGCTTCAATTCCTGCACCAGCTGGATCTTATACGGGTGTAGGCCGAGATCTTTGCGCAAAATTTTACACGTAGTGGACGGACAGAGCCCCAATTCCTGCGACCGACGACGAATCGATAAATTTGGATCTTCTTCCACACTTTCGTTTACAGCGGCGATATTCTCTTCAGTACGCACATTCCTTCGACGTGTTGGTGTTATTGCATCCTCTTTAGAGTATGTGGTACGAAATATATGCACAGTTCGACGAATGGCTTGTTCAGATGGACGATTATGTACGCCATAAAAATGACGAAGTCGTCTATAAGTTGCGCGAATCGACGACTGATTTTCAAAGTAAATTTGGATAATTTCGTAGCGTTGTTCAAGCGTGAGTCTATTCATGATGATTTGTCAGAGTATACTGAAACGATAAAAAAAAATATTTCATCAAAATTTAATTTTTTGTGTTACTTTTAACAATTTAAAGTTCTATCTAGCTTAAAAAAACACCCTTTTTAGAGTTGACAAAAAATCAACCAATTGTGGTCGGGATTGTAAGAAAAGATAAACTCACTGTTTATTGTTGTTGTTTTTGTTTAAGCTTTGATATTGTTGCAAGTAAAACTGGGGCTTATAATTCTTATTCGCTTAACAGTTTTATTTGTATATCTTTAGTTTTTCTAAAATCTTTGGATGCAGTTTCCTGACGATCTGGCCTAAGCAACCAGTGAAATGCGCATAGGAATAGCTTATCCCATCAACAATAAACTTCAGTTTGTCAATAGTATGAAATAGGAATTTAGCACATTATAACGAAACCTTAAAGAAAGATTCTTAATTAGATCTTAAAAAAATGCAACAATATGAATGCTGATTAATGTGTATAGATGGAAAGTGGGTAAATATCCAATTGGTAAATGCCTGGTAAATAGGGAAAATTGGAAACGAATTGTTAAATACTCGAGTATTTTCCCAAAGGGTGGGTATAAACGTTTTGAACAAAATTTGATATAAATATATTAATTATACTAATCAATACAAGCTTCACTTATAAACAAATATCCCTGTAGTAAATAAAATAGTCAGTTGCAAAAAACACTAACTATAAATTAACTTTTTTTTAAATGACTACAAATTGGTTTAAATCTCATGCAGATATCAACCAAAAAGGCGCACGTAAAACACAAATAAAAGCAAAATAAGTAAAACAAGCATGCCATGAAGTCAAATGAAAAAAATAAATACAAACATTTTAAAATAATTAAAAATTAAATCAATACAAATCTGTTTATGTATGTACTAGCAATTATGTGGCGTATTTATTTCAGGACTTTTATACATCATCATTTGCGGCAGTTTAATGCAAAATTTTCATAAATAATTATTTCTATATCAAAATATATAAAGATATACATATGTATGTATGTATGCATATTCATATGTACATATATTTTTTTGACAAAAATTATTTAAAATTTAAATAATTTATTATTAACTGACAATACTTTTAATTAATTACAAATAGGTTGAAAAATAAGTAGTTAGTAGTCAGTTGAAAAGTCATGCAAAGATGGCCAATTGACTACTGCCTATGACATGCCCATGTTAAAATAATGAGTCGTCGACAAGGAAAAAAGCCACTTAATCAACTAGTTGTGGTTATAAAAAAACTAGTTTGAAGTTAGTTATAAATGTGTTTGACTTCCTACAGGGATCTTCTTCACAACATTAAATCAATATGCTCCGGTGTATTGTAGTTTTAGTGCAATTTAGTATTTAACGACGTTTTTAATAAACGAAAAGTAATTGAAAATTAAATTTATGTTATTGACAGTTAATGATTGCCATATTCATTTGTGTTTTTTAAATACAAAATAAATTCACAAAAAAGGAATATTCCCGGTATTAACCCAGAAAGCAGGTAAATACCCGAAAGAATCCCATCTTTATTACCGTGGGTATAAAACAACTGAAATAAAAATCAAAAAAGGAAAATAAAATTCAAAAAGTTGTAAAACCTATTCAAAAAAGTTTCACAAGGATTGGCAAAGCACCTAAAGTTAAAAGAATGGGCGAAAGAAACAGACGAACAAACCTTTTGAAATTACTGCAAATGCGATATTGTTTCTAAATTTAGTGGTCGGGCATAACTAAAAACCATCCAATCCCTTTTAAAAGAATTTGTTACAACTTTCAGCAGAGACGTTATTAAGTTTATGTGCTGTGCTGTGCTGTGCACAGTTCAATTGCACCTGTCGATCATCTGCCAAACCTTTGTAAAAGGCAATTTGACACCTCGTCGCGAAAACTGTAGGACAAAATGCAGCATATTATAGAAAATGTGCTTGGCCCTTACTTAATGAAGATTTTTTTTTTATATTTTTATTAACATATATTTTTTTTAGCATTTATTCTAGCATATTTTCACATTTTTTAACAAAACCTAGCATTTTTCCTCAATAAGTTTTGGCAACACTGCTTACATAACACTAAATTTAAAATTACAATGAATATCATTAAAGGTGCTATCAGACGGGATGTATTTTACATATGTACTGTCACTTTTCTTTCACATATGTAATTCCGTATGTATGTCAAAATTTCCATTTTACATACGATTCATAATTTTTGCTATCACTCCTGCTTATGTTTTTCCTTATGACATAACCTATAAATGTAAACAAAAGCTGACTTTTGTTTACGTTTCAAAACAAACCAGCTGTTTTGTTTATGTTTGCCACAGGAAAATAGAGCGTGTTCTAATCGAAAAATTTACATATGTATTTCCACATGTTTTTTACACATGCAAAGTTTCATATGTATCACACGATGTGTACAACTTTTACAGATGGAAAATTTGACAGTACATATGTAAAATACATCCCGTCTGATAGCACCTTAAGGGTTCTCATCAAATAGCATAAAATTGCCATTTGTGCAAATGGGCAAACTTGCCAGACTTGTTTCATGATGCACTTTTTTAACTTTTGTGCAATTTTTAACAATTAATATCAGTTTGCAAGCGTCAAAAAAATATATATTAAACAATCTTAAAGTGGGGAACTGAATTTTCACTGAAGTACAAATAGCGCTGCAAGCTGCCATAAGTTAAAAACGGCAGTTTCAAAGTAGTGTCAACAAAATACGTAGTTGTAGTAATCGTTGCAGTTGAAGTTGAACCGCAAAATTCGAAATTTTGAACTTTGTTGCGCTATAGAGCATTCTATAGCTTCAGCAACTACAACAACTACTTTATTCTGTTCGAGGCCTAAGCGCACAAGTCTTCGCTACCACCGTTCAATGAAAATAAATATTTTTTTTAAATAGATCTCGTTTATGGATAACGCAGCAATTTGTAAATTTAGATACCATTATATTCTCCAGATATACTGAAATCTATATTCTATGTATGTTGAAGCTGCCATGGATACTACTTCAATCCAAGCCACAAATTTTTTTTTTTTTTTTTTTTTGGTAAAGAAAACCAAGCCTTATGGCCAAAGCTTAAAACGTTTATTATTATAAGTGTGTCTCAAAAACTTACACATAGTTTCTGCACAAAAAATAAAGTTTGTATTCATTTATTTATACCAATTTTAGACTATTTTACTCTTTCGTTCTTCAGCTATACAGAATTCTGTTTTCTGCCACGTCCACTTATCTTATCCCGCCCACTTTTCGACTGATATTGCGTATTCATAACCAGCTATTCGTTCTAAATTTAGAAACTATAGCATTTGTCGTTCTCCAGATATGCATAAATCTGTTTTGTGCCACGCCCACTTTGTTTAATATTTGTACCAAATTTGGAACTTAAGCTCTTGCCGTTCTTTTAATATACAGAAATCTATAATGTCTGTGTATGGGAGGAAACACTTCTCCAATGTCGCACATGTTTTAGGGATGTTGTGTATTGATAACCCAGCTATTTATTCCAAATTTAGACAAGCTCTCTTCTACCGTTCTCCAGATATAAGAAAATCTATTTTGTGCCTAACAAAAGATGTAAACATTTTATAAAAATGCTAAATAAAATGCCAATGGCGAAATAAAAAATTTGCGGCAAAGCCAAAAATTTTAACGCTAAAGTTAGTTGCAAAAAATGCTAAAATGGGCACACTTATACATAAATACATTCAGATTTCGTTTTTTTTTGCGCTTTTACTTAGTTACTCAGTGTTTATAAGGAGAAAATACTTTCGCTGATGCTGCAGCCTGCCTGGTATCCCTGGGCCACAATCCACTGTGAAGATGCCGGCCACATTAAACTAAAAGCGTGTGCAGATGAGAGTTCAGCGCTGCTCTACAAGGATTTAGTGGAGTACCTGGCGGAAGTTTGGCAGGGCGCTAATATTGAGGCAATACCTCTGTCCGATATCCCTCAAAAGCCGATATCTTTTGACAAGATCCCCGCAGAGGATATTATGAGGGAGCCTAAGATGTCAGACTGATGAGCCTCACAAGCCTTTAGATCGGTATCAAGTGCCTTTGTTCCGCCTCCTCGTGGCGGCTCCTGGTAACAACTGGATATTTCTAATTGGCTAAGGAACAAGGTTTAAATATTATGAAACTATACTATTCTTCTCAGGAAGGGTAGAAAAATACTTAGAGGATTGCATTTCTACCTCTTTGTTATAATAGCGAATAATTAGATAAAAATGTCCAAGGACTGGGTTCGTATATTAAGAGGTGGCCCCTAGGTGGCCTAAAATCAAGGTACACAGTAAAGTGCTTGGGGATGAATACACCCTTGCATAACTGCTAATGATTAGAGTAAAACCTTTCCCTTACATAAATGAAATGAATTTGTAAATAATTAAATGAACTATGTTTTGGTAACAGTACGCTTAAAATAGAGAAGCCATTTGGGGAAATCAGAAGAAAAGTACTTCTCTCCTGCTGTAAAATCGTTGCCATGGAGTCCTTCGGAACTAGGAAATGGTAGTGGTTCGAGGGACATGGCTGGACTAGGTCTGTCGTGTTGATATCTTCATTCGGACATTGAAAATCTATGGGAGCACTGTGGCTGATACATGCCACTAGGATGCCAGAAGATCTGAAATGACAGGGCTCTTGAAGTTTCCGGATTTCTTGAGTGTGGGGTGTTTACCAACGCACCCTTTTATTGTTATTTTGAAACTACATATTAGAAAATAAACAAACAGTAGGTAATAGGGGTAATGAGCCCACCTTTATGTGACTAACAGAAAAGAGGCTCTTGATGTTACACTTATTAGCGATAGGTTGTTAGATATGGGATAAGGGATTGAAATGTGTTTAAAGACTGTTCCTTCTCCGATCACATATATATAATTTAAATTTTTCCTTCAAATTTTATTCAATTGAACTCTATACGAACAGAAGAACGACCAGCTGGTCTATCTATGCTGGTGTATTCAGGGACAAACTGTCAGTCTACCCGGATCTCATAGAAAATCTTTAATGTGCTCAGTCCTTAATGAATGAATTCAAGAATCTGATTAGGAAGGTCAAAGGACAGTCCTGGAGGAAATTCTGCATAGATGTGCAAGGAAAAGTCTACTGAAACTGCTTCATTGGTGACTGGCGACTAGGGTCACCCCATAAGGGGTTGTTTTGTCACCATATATATGCGAATGACGTGGCAGTTGTGGCTATGGGTAATGATCCCTCGAGGCCGCACTGGATATCCAACTGAAATGGTGCCACGGAGGCGGGCTGGGTGTAAATCCTGCCAAAACGGAACTGATACTTTTCAAATGGAAATACAAAATCCGACAAATTGCTATCCCGAAAATAAATGGTGTCTCACTAAAACCAAATATCTGAAGCCAAATATCTTGGATTAATATTGAATAACAAACTGAAGTGGAAGATTAACACCATTTACACGATAAAAGGGACTTGCACTGGAAAATTCATCCGAGGAATGTATACTGGTTATACGAATGTGTCATTAAGCGCATTTTATTCTACGGTGCAGCTGTTTGGTGGTTAGCACTCATCAAACTAATCTCATCAAGAAAAAGTTAACTGCGATCACAGCGGTAAGACTAAAGGTCACCAAAGCATGGAGTTGCTACAACGTCGGGCATTCTTAAATCCTGTAGGAAATAAGTTATCAATTGGACCTGATCCAATCTTTGCTCCTGGCATCACCGTCAGCATCTTGGATATTATATTTCTTTACGATGACCTACGAATTTCCGCGAATTGGATACAGATATTCACTAGCAAGTCTAAAACACTATATGGTGTCGGTTCTTGCATTTACTCCGAGCAGTTGAACTAGAGCATTTCTCTGAGGCTGCCGAGCCACTGTAGTGCTACTCAGGTCGAGAAAATGGCCATCTATACAGCCGCGAGACACATCCGGTATGGTGAAGTATCTGGCAGGGATATTCACATTATCACTGATAGTAAAGCGGCCATACGATCCCTTGATAATGTGTTTATCACATCGAACATTGTCCAAAATTGCAAAATGTCTCTGGAAGACATTCACTGAATCAACCGAATGGATGAGTGGGAATTTCAGCAGCCGAGTAACATAGGGCACTTAGAAGAGGGTGAAACATGGTATCACAACAGGAATTTATGCTGGACCCACGTGAGCTGTGCTCGATCGCGGCTGCCAATGGAACCTTACCTAAACTTTGCTCTCTGAGATATATTGGGGATGACTTAAAGGATTTAGTGACCGCTGGTTGTTCGCAGAGTTCATCCTCCAAAATTGCACATCGATTTTGGGAGCTAAGCCTTTCAACTTCCCCGTCTGATACCAACTTAAGATGAGTTTGGCATGAGACGCCGCTTTAAAACTGCTACGTACCTACAAACTCCAACCTGACTATGAGGTTTTTTCACTATTTATTTGCTGGGCGGAACTACCAGTTGCATCCTTTAGTGGGTAAATCATATTATTGCTTGTTGATGTGGATTTTAAGAACATACTTTCAGTCGCAAGTAAATGGTTGATATCGCTTACCATGTTACTGTTAACAGCTATAAACGACAGATTTTCTTTTATTGTATGATCTCTATCAACATATGTGACGCGCAAAATAGAAAGGGACCTAAGGGTTTTGTTCAGGAGAGCCATTTTAAAGATTTAAATACGTGTATCTTTGGTGTACCATCACTGAGCGTGTTGGTATTGGTCTCATTTGAAAGCGACACATCTTATGACGTCAGGAACGTGTTGGTCAACCTTAAAAACGCGCGTAGGTCGTCCTTACCTTTTGTTTTGTGTAGTTGGTTTTTACTGTTCCCTTTACCTTACTGGTCCCTTTCTCTATGCGCTGTCACATATAGAGGTGACCATTTTTTAGCGCGAGTTTCGCTTGTAAATAAGGCCTGTCATCAACTCTTTTATTTCATTTTGAACGGGTTTCTTTGACATCACCATTTACGGTTACATATACATACATTTCTATCGTTTAGGCTAAGCGTCTTTAGGTTATCATAACTAGAGATACTCATAAGGTTCTCCGCTTTTTTTCCTTTCTATTGTCCTTTAAACAACCGGAAAAAATAAACAAGTATTTGTACTGAGTTTTTTATAAATATGCATGTTTGTGTGTATACTTACCCTGCAAATAATAGGACCAGTCCAAACACGCGTGTAAAGAGTAGTCCACAAGGAACCAGGACTAGTCCAAAACTAGCCCAAACGTATGGAAAAAAACTGGTCTATTTAACATTACGATGTCCTAGGAGAGGACCATATAACCCACCTTTGGACCACTAAGGAGTAGTTTTAAAACTACTCCATGGTGTACACAAGAGGATTAGTTTTGAAGTCGTTTAAAAACGAAAGTATGTCGTTAAAAAACGAAGACATGTCGTCTCACTACAAACACTTTTTAACAATGACATGGTCCATGCTTGCATTACATCGGACCAGTCCATGGAGTAGTCCATTTTATCAAAATTGATCAGGTGGTCCAATTTTATTTGCAGGGTACATATATTTCTTTACTAACTTTGTAGTTTATACTTTCCCCATCGAAAAATTAACAAATTCGTTACAATGAAGAGCATTGATTTTTAATTGTTCATAATACCGAGAGTACACTGTATTTTTTAATGAATAATGGGTTATTAATTTTTTTATCTACATTAACAGTTTATTTTTTATCTAAATTTTATCTTCAATGTGGAAAACAATAACGCTTTAAAAACTAGTAAATGTGTGCAGACCGCAGATTTGCCATCGTAAAAATTATTTAACAATATCAATAAAAGCATTTACGAGGCAGCACAGAAAAGTTCAAATAACATGTTTATAATGTTGGTATAAACATTGTATGTATGTATATTAACATTTAACTGTATTATTTAATATATTCGTTTTTTTTTTTGAGAGGTGGGTCATAACTTTTGAAAACTACGAGGTAAATGAGTATTATGTAAAAAATTATTAGTCAAAGCTCTTTTTAGAAATTTTGTCTTTTACAATTTAGGTATAAAAACATTTGGGTGAAAAATAAATATTTGATATTGTATTTGTTAAGCTGGAGTGTAGATAATTAACAGTATTAACAGTTTTTAAACCCTTCAACGAAGGAAAAATGGTATGTAGGTATATATAGTATGTCATTCGGTTTGTAATATGTATATACTATATTCATATAAGACCATAAAGAGCGTATTTACTTTGGGTCCTTATGAGAAGCGAAGTTGGTTTAACGATGTTCGTCTGTTCGCCTGTCTATTTAAATGGGGTTTCCGAAGAACCAGATTTGACGCGGAATTCATTGGAATATATTTATGTAAAATTTGGATATTGGAAATTCAGCCTCACCGGTCCACTTACATGACGATCTATATCTTTACCCATAAATCCCTCGTTGTTGTTGTTGCTTTTTCTGTATATCTGGAAAACGGCAAGAGCCAAGGATTTAACAACATCCGACAAAATGTGGGCGGGAGTGGATAAGTTAGCGTATTTATATCTCATATACTGAATTTATATAACTTTCTATTTTTATCGCACCATAGTGAAGGGAAAATAAGATTCGGTATAGCCGGATATAACACTCTTACTTGTTATTTTTTCTTAACTTAAATTTGTTTCTTATTATTCTTACTTTGTCATTGGAACTATTGCTAAAGCTTCTACAACGAGCAGTTATTGAGGGTACACTAAAATAACCCATCAAGCATTTTAACCTTATTATGAATAAAAATTATACCAACATGTTCTCTCTTTTTCAATTTTTCAATGAAAAAAGTTTTAAGTTAGCGTAGTAGTTTGGGAATAAAATACAGAAAAATCGTTTTTAAAGTAAAGAGTCATGTACCCATATGTGGACTAACCTTCCAAAAAATCAATATCTCCATTCTGTAAACACAGTATTTACTGCTTTAAAACAATATTAATTACGTTTTTAAATGTATCATAACTATATATAATTAGAATTTCAATAAAACAGATTATGTACCGTCCACTTAGGTCGGCCCTACAGTACAATAACCTTTATATGTATGTATATTTACAAATTTGCAAACAGTTTTGTAGAATCATTGGTGACATGCAGTTATTGCCATGAAACTCGGCATTAATTTCTTCTAAGAGACTCGAAATCACCCCGAAGCTTGCAATCATCACATTTTTTTTGTGTACAATTTAGCAGAAATATACACTTGTCCCTTGTTTAGGAGTTGAAGCTTTCTTACATCCGCTGCATTATAATGTTGAAGAGCAACAGCTCATAGGTAGATCCGACAGCAAGCCAAACTTTCCTACAAGTGGTGAAAAATCAGCCTTTGAAACACGCTTTAAAATAACTACCTTTCCGCGACTTTGAGCCCAAACCACAACCGCCACGTGATCCACGAAGGTCCCTCAACCAAAAGTCAGGCCGGTGCCGTGTTACCAGGTAGGATCTTTGTATAGTCGCGATCTCAACAGAGTTGTCAATTTTTAATTTAGCCCAATTACAGGTATTGGCTCAAAGAATGTGACACCATAAGGTGGAATATTCTTAAAACTTTTTTCTAGTTTGCGCCATCATGCAAAATACAGAAATAGTTGGCAATCTATTTTTCTTTAGGGTCAAGCCGACCTTTAGCTGAATAGCCATATAAAGTAAGTTGAATTAAGGCTCAGTTAGCCGGGAGTAACAGTAACGTTGCAAATCAGCTGTTAAATTTTGTTGTATGAAAAGCAATTAGAACGATTATAGTTACCAGTAAGATGTAACGTCTCAATCTGTAAGAAATAGATTGGTCTTACTTTTTTACGGTAAGGTTAAGTTACTGTTACCCCCGGCTAACTGAGCCTTTAGTAAATATTTAATAGAAATACATTTATTATTCTTTAATTTTTTTGTGATTAAAATGCGTAAAAGAAAAACTATATCACGGATTTATATAAAAAAAAATAGCCAAATTTTGTTTGTTAAATTTCTTGTTTGAGATTTTATTAAGTTAAATCAGTACGCACAGCAATTTTAAATATTTTACAACCACAAAAAAACTAATTTTTACGTTTTAATTAGCATTAATTTATTATTTTGCAAAAAATAATAAAGAAACAAGTGGGGTTTTTAGAGACAAAAATAATATTAATAGAATTTTTGTTTGGATATTAAATTAATAATTTCGACAAATTTGTTTTGAACTATGTACAGCTAAATTACGTTTTAACCACAAATTTTTAAAATCGCACTTACATACATTTATAAAATTTATTCCGTTTATCGCGATTGTCGATTGATAGCATTTTTAATATTTCGCAATTTAAATATAAACTCTAATAATATTTTTAATAAAGTGTCTTTGATCTTTAAATTTAAATAAAAAATTAGTGTGTGAGTTATCATCGAATTTTTTTATTCGTTTGAAAGGTCTATTTAACGCTTCCGTTATGTATAGAATATAACATCGTGCTAATGTTCGCCACCTCTTTAATGGGTGGAACGCATCTCTGGCGCATACGTTAGTTTGAATGTAACCGATGGCTTAGGTTATATTCACTTTATGTAAAACTTATCTTGTATAATATTTGATTACATAATTCATTATTCTTAACACGGAACATGTCCTAGGATTGTTTTAAATAATTTTAATAATCCTGCGAATGAATTAAAAAATGCATTTTTTATGATAAAAATTTGTAAACGACATAAAGGCAGCAAACAATAACGAATTTTGACTAAGAAAATATATAAAAAACACGAATAATAGTCACGAACAGAAACAATACATTCCTTGTTCTGCAAATGTGGGAATATACGTGGTAATCAATGTCATAATCACTTCTATTTTTCATTGAAAATAGATTTGTTTGTTATTTTGTATGAAAAAGAGCGAAAATAATTAAATAATTAATTTTTTCACTGATTTTTTCTTGATTTTGTGTGAAAACGCATTTTCAAATTTAAAATTTCTTTTAAAATATTGTAAACAGACGCAGTATTACAAAAATTTTATAAAACTAACCTCCATATTCATAAAAACTATTGTTGATTTATAAAAGGTTTTTATAAAAAGTTTATTGAACAATTTTTCAATAGGAAATATATGAAAATTTGTTCAATAAACCTTTTATAAATCAGAAATATCAGGCATGTTCTCAAAATCACAAGATTTCAAACCACTTGTGATTTTAAAATCACAATTTTGATAAAAGGGAGTTTTGAAACCAGCAAAAGTTTAAGCTTGGTTAAAAATTGTGGAAAAAATTAGCAAGTAATTTTAGGTCGGCGGCCACTTAACTGACCGGTTAAAAATCACAATTATAAAAAAAAGTTTTTTGCCCAGAACACCTTTCTTGTGATTTCAAATCACTTTCACAAAAAGTGATTATCAGAACATGCCTGTATTATGTATTTATGAGTATGGTGGCTTGTTTTTTGATTGTTAATATATTTGTCAAAAAAAAGAGGTAAACTTTTACAAGTGTAATTTATGTGTAGTTTATAGAACACGAGCGTCTTACTCGTCCGTTCAACTTACATTTAAACCAAAAACAAATTTCGAAATTTTGTTGAACGGACGAGTAAGGCGCTCGTGTTCTATAAACACCACATAATTCACTCAATTCCTATATCGTCAGCTCATAATTGGTTTGACCTACCGACCATTTTGAAAGAAAATTTAGTTAGATATGCGGTATATATATTTTGAATACCCCCTTTCTGAATCCAAACCGGTTTTACGAAATTTTTTATTGTTTCTGTGATATTAAGCATGCATTTTGCTCCATATCAGCTATTTTAAAGTTTATAAAGTATTGTTTTGTTCTACACGCCACAGTTTGGCAAATGCCGATAACTTTTCAAAAAAAAAAAAAAACGTATAAAATACATTTCACTTTTGCGTTATTACCGTAAGAAAAAAAAATAGTTAAAGCAAAAGTGCTATGAACCTAATATGGCAATTTTGGCTCTTGCCCATCTTCAGATATGCAGAAATCTACTTGGTCTTTGTATGTGAGGTGCTATGCCAACTTCTCCAATCACGCCCATATTATGGGGGATGTTGTGTATTGATAACCAAAATGCTTGTACCAAATTTGGATCCTTCCGTTCTCTAAATATACAAAAATTTATGTCTTTTATGAAGAGTGCCACGCCTGTTCTGTATTGCTTACTAAGATGCTTATCCGTTTTTCGCGAAAACTATAAGAGTTAGACCGAAAATAATTTTAATCTGTGATCACTACTATTTTTCATAGAAAATTGGTTTTTTCATGATTTCGTATTAAAAACTTGAAATGAGTTTTTCTGAAAAACTATAAAAGTTAGAGCGAAAATAATTAAAAATCGAACAACGCAAACATTTTTCGTTTTTAATTCGCTTCAAAATACTGCGAGAGTACCGACATAAACAAACGTTAAAAAAATATTTCAAATGGTTGAGAAAGAATCCTGTTTTTTCTTAAACTGTGTCTTGAAAAATAAGCAAAAACTGTTTAAATAACAAATTGTTTAAAGTTTAAAAACTTACTGCCTGTTTAACGATATCGAACGTCATCGTTCGCATAGAAATTTACATTTAAAACAAAAACAAGTGTTCGAATTTTGTTTTTGTTTTAAATGTAATTTTCTATGCGAACGATGACGTTCGAAATCCATGAACAGGCTGTTAACAAGAAAAAAATGTGAAAATAAACATAAAAGCATTGCTTTATTTTTTTGTTCTTTTCTGTTTCTATCTTAGCTGCAATTATTGAAGCAGCCGGCATATTGATATTTAGCAATATTTCAAGGACAAAATTTAGTTTATAACAAGTTTTTTTAATTTATTTTCGAAGAATCCAACATGATTTCTATTTTTTTTATGTTTACGAAGAAGCTGTTTTATAATGATACCATATTAAATAACAAAAAAAAAAAAAACAATGTTTTGTTTTTCGGACTTATTAAAAAGTGCGAAAGCTTAAGAAGCAAACTACATAAATACATACGGTACAAATGAAAAAACGTGTATAAATTCACTTTCGCACAAATTTTGTGAAATACCTTATCAGCCCAATTATGAATACAAATTTCCAAATAAATAGAAGTTTCATTTCTTGTTATTTATATGTGGGTTTAACTATTTATTTTTTTAAATTTTAAAAGGATTCTAATTTTACTTACATGTAAAATATTTTAAAGTAATTTACTTAACGCAACAAAATGGGAATATAACAAAAAAGTTTAAAGCTTTTAAGGCAAAACTCTAGTAATAATACGTTTTTAAAATCTTTAACTATGTGGAGAATAAAATTCGAAATAAATTAAAAGTGTAAGATTTTTCAAATATGTTACTCTGGTTTTTTAAAATTTTAAATAGAGCATACGTTGGGCCAGAGTTTTGCCTACAAGTTTGCTGTATTCAATAATTGTGTCCCGATCTTTCTCGTCAGTAACCTAGAAAAGAAAATAAGAATCAAATCGAGAGTTTAAAAATATAAGCATAAGTTTAATATTAAAAAAAAAAAACAAATTCAATTTACAAATTATTTACCTGTTTATACTGGCGATATTTCACATAAGTATTTGCATTAATTAATAATAATACTGAATCTAGGTCACCGTTCTTAAACTCATTTGCATCTTTGGCTAGACGATTCTCATTAAAACGTTGATATTTGCAAACATCTAGTTTAGAACGTATCTCTAAAAATTGAAAAGAGAACTATTAATATCATAATTAAAATCGAAATTTTTTCCTTAGCCCCCACCATCAGTTAACAAATGCCAGGTGTATACCTCCGGGCACAGCAAATAAGAAGACGATAATTTACCCTTGTAACGCATTTTGGGACAGGAATGTATATAAAACCCCATATAATAATACTTTAGGGAAGGCACAATGCTGGCAAGTTTTTGCACCAATTCAATTTCTCTGCAAATAAATTATATTTTTTCTAAATTTCGAAGAAAGTTAATAAAAAATTGTATGTACCTTAAGGAGCTATAAGTGCCCAGAGAGAGGAAACTATAATCGGGATCATAAAAGAAATAAACCGAACTAACGCAATAGGGTAGAATATCAATGACAGCAACCGCTATTAATTTATCATCTAGCCAATATTGCTGATGGAACGAACCATAACCAGATGGGGGACCATCAGTAGGCTTAGAGAGCTGGAAATTAAAGCAATACAACAACTTTGTAATAAAATGCGAGGAAACAATTAAGATTATCTGGCATTTTCTGGAAATAGAAATCACGTGCAGTTAATATCGAACAAATTTTCAAAACTCTCCCGTGTTCAAACTTCATAAATATATTTCCTTTTATATACCTCATACTTTGAGGACCAACTTTCCTCTACCTAAACTACTTCTGAAATCAGGAAAAGCTACGTTCATTTTAACAAAAATTCAATTGAACTAAGAGAAAATTTTTACATTCTATTTATAAATTTAAGAAAATCGTTCTTGAGAATATTTGAATACTTTATACTTGTTGATGTCAAATGTCTCATGAATCTTTTTTGTTATTTTTTTATTGAAAACGGTTGCTGGATTTGCTGTCGTTCTTTATAACTGTGCATTTAAGGCGGGAATCAAAATTATAATTATTAAATATTAACTAATAATAATGCTATATTGTATTTTCTGGTTCAATTTGGCCCTAGGGGCTTATAAACTATTGAATTAATAAAAAATAAAAATCTTCATCGATTTAAATTTCAAGAATTTTGTTTTCCAGAACATGCCCGTATAACGCCGGTAACAATTGAGGTGGTATTTTTAAATTTTAAATAATATTTAAAATTTACCGATAAGGGTTTGACATAAGTTAAAAGTGAATTAAAGTTAAACTAAAACCGCAACTGAACTAAAGCCGAAACTTTACTGATACTGAACTGGAATAAAACTGAACTGCCATTGAAACTGAACCGAAGCTGAACCTTAATTGAATATAGCGAAATGGAACGGAAACTAAACTCAATCGGGGGGTAAATTACGGCATTCACTATCCATCAGTATTGTCTTTGAATTTCGAGTGATATCAAATGCAGTGATTTGCTACTGAACTGAAAATAACTTAAATTAAACTGAAACCAATTTCCAACTTAACTGACACTGAACAGAACCTTAACGAACCTGAAACTGATTTAAAACTTAACGTAACTGAAAAAATACTTAACGTAACTGAACTAAAGCAAAGATTGGCCTCCTGAACTGAAACAACTTCATCTAAACCGAAACTGCAACTGAACTAAAACTGTACCCATGTTCTGTAACTTTAGTGCTTCCAAAATATGTGAAACAAAATATTCCATCGTTTCTCGAAAAGCGAGAAAAAAAAGTCTGTAACTCATGTCGAAAACTATCAAAAGAGATTAAGTCGTTAAGTAATAAATGGTGTAACATTGCACTCGAAGCCGGTGTGACATTGCAAATTTACTAAAATTAATTAATTTTCGACGACGGAGGCGAAAAACAACCGTCGGCTATACCAAATAATGTAAAGTGCGACTTTAATGTTTGTTGTTTGCAAACGAGCTTTGAAAACAGTCGTATTATTTTATAAAAATGTTAAAAGCAAAATAATGAAACATTAAAAAATGTGCCAAGAACAAAATATTATTATTCTTTGTATTTTGCATTTTAATTGTTTTTTAGCGTTAAATTTTTTTCTCGCCCCATTTTTATTCGGTAGTTTTTTTGACAGTTCAAAACGGAAACTTTGTCACAGAAATTTTACAGACCCACTTTTTCTGTAAATTAACGAGTAATTTCCTAGTATGTACTCGCCAAAAAAGTTACAGACGATCTGACACTAAAGCCCAGAACAGATGGTGAAAGGCAACTGCAATGAAAAAGGGGTTTAAATGATTGGTTTGAAACCAGTTTGAATGGTTTTCCACATGCCTCGCCAATTAAATTTTACCATAATGTGATAAAACTGTCATAATCGTTTCGGTTTTCATTAAGAACAGATGAAACGCCAACACGAGTTTTCAGCACGCCGGTTTCAACGCAACTGATTTCCAATGTGTTTTAAATCAGTTTGAAAACAGTCGTCTCATATACGGTCTCTCAAAGAAGTCTATGGCACAAACGCAAATGAAACTCAAAACTAACTTGAATTTGCAGTTTCTTTGCAGCCTTAGGCCCAGAGTAGAAGGTGAATCGCATCTGCAACGAACCCCTTCTGATATTATTGTTTTGAAACCAATTTCGATCATTTTCCACACACAACGTAACCTGAATGTGATAAAATTATCACAATGCACTAAGTTTCCAATGCGTTTCAATTCAAGTTGTAGTTTCTTTGCAGTTGTATTTCACTGTCTGTCCCCGGCCTTATACTACTGAGTTGCCTGACACAAGCCTGCGGGAAATTTGTGTCAATTGGTCTAACAGATTGGTCTTGGGATTTGTGAAAATAGAACAAGTACACAAAGTAAGAACTCATGACCAGTGAAAGAACCAATCATTTATCTGGTTTATGAAGAACTAATAAGTAGAAAAAATCATTAATTACAGTACAGTCTTCACTGGTGGTGTGACAAGTTTTTTGGGACTTTCTAAAATTTGGTTCTTGAATTTAATTCTAGGACTTGTTTTATTAATATAATACTACATTGTATTGAAATAATACTACATTGTAGCAACTGACACTTAATACGTTCATTAAGAATAGATGTGTGATTGGTCAAATGGTGTCAGTTGACCCCCTCCAATGACAACCCCATGTAAAAGTGATGGGTCTTATTCATATACATAAAGTGTTAGAACTAGAACCGGTCTCTACCACCAAAGGCCTATCACGGGACTACTTTGGTGTCAGTTCGCTTCCTTCTAGGGAAGAGACAGTTTCAATTTTGATCACTTACAAATTATTGTTTTTTTTTTTTTTTTGGGAAAATGCGTCTGTTTGTTAAAGCTAAATGTAAACATTTAGCTACGTTTAACTTTTATACTTAAGGTGGATGTGTTAAAAAATACTTTATCATCAAAATTAATAGCACAAACAAACTAAAAACTATTATAATTATAATTTTGTTCCACCTGCAATGGTGAACGTTGCAAAAATGTCAAATAATCATCTTCACTACTTGGCGGATCATTATGTATTAGCGTTTGATATCTCTTATAGAGAGCATATGTTTGTGGCAAGGTATTGTGAAATTCTTCACTTTCTACATGAATCACTTCCAACTAAAATGAAAAAAAAAAAAAAAAATAGAAACAAAGAAAATTATTAGTAAAATTACCTTAAGTGGGGAATTGTAACAGAAACGTTGCAAATTTTTAGGTTGTAAACGTTCAGGATTATCATTGTGTACGATTAATTGATATTTGCGGTATAAACCAAATGCCGTTTCAGTGTAAATGTCTTTATTGGAAGGTACTAAGACCATCTGGAAAAATTGAAAAACCAAAACAAAAATAGTTTCCTATCTACCAACTACTCGTCCTTTTATCTAACAACCAATAATTTGCAGGCGTTATTTTTTTTTTAATTCCAAATACTTACTTTTAATTTATGTTTATCATCTGGCCTTGTATCGTCAATTAAATCTTTTAAAGTTTTTTCCTGATTTCTTGGCGTTTTTGGTGGTAAATCTATAGTTAAACCCTTAGCTGCTTGTTTGGCCATTTTACGTTCCAAACGCATTTGTTTGGCTTTCTTGCAAGGAGGATTTATGCCATCTAAAGCTGTTTAAGAAAGTATGTTATTTTTGTTTTAATTTTTTGTACAATGGTAAGTAATATTTAAAAATATTTACATTTTTTGCTACCGCTTGAAGATTCTTCATTGGTGTTTTGTATGCCATTCATATATTTAGCCTGCGTTTTCTCGTTTTCTTTTGTTTCTTTAATGTCATTTGGTTTTCCTTCATTAGTATTTACCAATACTTCCAAATTAATATCCTTAAGTGGTACATTAGGACCTTGAACCTCTTCCCTTATACCTCCGCCAGCATCATCACCCACATCTTCATCATCTTCATTTTCACCATCACCTTTTTCCACGTTTAAACCTTGGCCTTCTTCGTTTTTATCTCGTTTGCCATCACGTAGGAAACGTTTCATACGTTTAAGTACTCTCTTGTGTGACTTGGATAATTTAAATTCCAAGGCATCGCATCTGTTTAAATTAAAAAAAAAATAAATTTTATATTTAATGAAAAAAATATTATAAAATTTCTTCACCCACTTGATGGTATAACAAGGGCAACATGTTGTGGAATTGTCTTGTTTGTAGCAATAATGGCCACTGCGCCGCCAACCACGATCAATTAAATCCTGATAATCTTGTGGAGACATGCTATAAGCATGCATTCCTAAATTAAAAAAAGAAGAAAAATCAAAAACATCAAAAAGTGATTTGTAAGGTTACATTGATTAAATTTCTATTGTTTGTGGTCATATCATTGTTGGGGTATGCACTAAATATTAAAGGTATTCATGTCAAAGTTGTACTCTTGCGAAAAAGCAAAAGTGTAAAAAACATAACAACAACCACATATACTATTATTTCGCACAAACTATGCAAAATTGTCAATTTTGCAACTTATTATGGCATTACCTAATTGAAAAACATGCTAAAAAAAATACTCATAAAATCAACTCTACACTTTTTTTCTAATTGAAAAATATTATAAATTGTAGTGCTTAAAGCTGGGTTCTCAATCAAAAACATTTTCACTTGGTGTTCACAATAGAGCAACAATTTCTTTTGTAACTACACACATTTTGCATCACGAAACCGTTAAGCTGCGTTCACAATCAAAAAAACATTTTCACTTGGTGTTCATAATAGAGCAACAATTTCTTTTGTAACTACACACATTTTGCATCAAGAAACCGTTTGCAAATTTTAACCAAAACAATATCATGCATTTATTTTTATTTCTGTAAATATTTTGTTAAAATTTTCATTCAAAATGTTCTAAAAATGAAAGGAAAATATATAAACTACTTTGAAGAAAAAAGATAGAAGAAAAAACGAAATTGTTTTTTTTTGATTGTGAACGTAGCCAAAGTGTATTTATACCAAGTACATGCAAGTCCAAGGTATATTTACACAAGGTAGACTCATTTGGGAGTGTAGACATGCTTTTCTTTAAAAGGAACCGAGTTGTCAAAATTGTCTTCATATAAAACAAAAACAATTTAACGCACACATGTACACATTTTGGCTCATATACACGAAATTTGACGTTTGGGTTCCAACAAGGGGTAATCAGCTGACAAGCATATGGGCCAACGAGTTAACCTTGTGTAAATATACCTTGTGCAAGTCTACAACAAATCAACAATAAAAAACAACATTCATTTTGTTTTTGTAAAAACTCTTGATACTGTCAAACAGAAATACATAAACAAAACAAAAAAAAAAAAAAAAATCATGGCGCACTAAAAATGTAAGCAAATTTTGACACTATCGAGATGAACAGCTGATCACTTGCATGTACTTGGTATAAATATACTTTGAACGTAGCTTTAAGCTATATATATTAGCGGACAAATTTACATAAAGATTAGATGTCAGATACATTTGGTCAAAAAAGTGTCACGTAGTGTTAATTGAATCAAACTACTTTTTTTTTAATCCAAAATTTTTAACATCACTATCACTCATGTTTAGTGAGGCTGCTAATTTTGAATTCATCACCCAAAATCAACAAACTATCACCAAGTGTAAGCTGAAACCGCAAAAGTATTGAACTACCTGTATCTATTAGTCATATAATGTGATTCAGATATGAGTCATTTGAGTAAAATAGTTTAAAATATTAAATAATTACATTAATATATCATGTTAAGAAATTTTATGAGAAATTTAATTAAAAATTAAAAACGACACTCCCGGAAGTTTTTCATTTCTTTATTAAATTTTTGTAGCTCTTTTTTTCCTGAAAAATGTTGACGCAAATTATCACAAATAATAAAAAATAACAACTCATTAAATTTTAGCAAAATTTTCAAAGATTAGCAAACATCTATAAAATAAATAAAATTGCCACAACAAAATCGCAAAACATTCTTGAAAGTATGAATGTTTATTTGTTTGTTTGTACCTTATAGCCGCCTAAGGTGCTGAATCGACCTTTATGTAACTTTCACAGTATATTACTGATGGTCTGGAAGGATCTATAGGCTATAGATTTTTTTTAAATTTTAAGTGGGAGTGGCATCCCCATACAAAGTCAATATAAATTTCTGTATATCTGAAGAACGGAAAGAACTAGTTTCCACAAGCTATTTGGTTATCAATACAGAACATTTGACAAAATTTGGGCGGGATTGGATAAGTGGGCATGGCAGAAAATAGATTTATTTATATCTAAAGAACGGTAACAGAAAAATTTTCCAAACTTTAGACACATAGTTGGGTTATCAATACACTCTCTAAAATGGGCGGGATTGGAATGGTGGGCGTCGCATCTTCCATACAAAGACATTATAGATTTATGTATATCTGGAGAACGACAAGAGCCAAAGTTTCCAAATTAGGAACAAGCATTTTGGTTATCAATACACAACATCCGACAAAATATGGGCGCTGGATCCAAAATTGGTACAAATAGCTGTGTTAACAAAACACGGCATGTCTAAAACAAAAGACGGGATTTGAGAAGTGGGCGTGGTAGCCCCCATACAAAGACATTATGGATTTATTTCTATCTGGAAAACGGCAGAGCCAAGGCTTTAAAAACATTTACAAACATCTTGGTATATACATATATACTACACAATATAAAACATTCGACAAAATGTGGGAGGGATTGGAAAACTGGGCATGCCACATAATAGATTTATTTATATCTGGAGAACAGTCGGAGAACAATTGTCTAAATTTGGTATTCATAGCTTGGTTATCAATACACAACCTCTGCAAAGAAATGAGCGGGGTTGTAGAAGTGGGCGTGATACCTCGCATACAAAGACAAATGAGATTTCTGTATGTCTATTTAACGGTAAAAGCAAAAGTTTCCAAAGTTGGTACAAATAGCCTGGTGATCAATACGCAGCATCAGTCAAAAAGTAGGCACGATTATATATGTGGGAATGTCACATAATATAGAATGGTTTTCAATATACCGACAGCATCTGTAAGAATCAAACTAGATTTCTGGAAATCTAAAGAAACGTCACAGCTAGAATTTATAAATAAATAAACAATCACCCTTATTGTGTTTGGCGTATTTAAAATACGCCGACGACAGTTTGGTAATAGATTAAAAAGAACGTGAACTTTTTTCCTTTAATCTATTACCAAACAGTAGTAGACGTATTTTAAATACGCCAAACACAATAAGGGTGAATATCTTGAAAAGGCCCATTTACCTTATTGTAGACATAGGCGGACAACTAAGCAAAATGTTCACAAAAAATTTCCATTATATATAACCAAATCCAAAGAAACATAAAAGAATTACAAAAAACTCACAAATTTATTAAAAAGCAAGTAAGACAGTATAATCGGTCAAGCCCGACCATATGATACCCAGCACCACAGTATTTAAAAACACATTATGCTCATGTTTCCATATAAATATGGACTTATCTATGTATATTAACTTTATTAAAATCGGTTTGAAAGTTTGTGAGAGGCAGAAATTGCCCCCAACCTCCCCTTGTGGTCCTATTTTTGAAAAACTGTATAGCTTATGTGTCCATATAGATATAGATCTATCTTTGTTTTAAATTTCATTAATATCGGTTTGAGAGGCAGAAATTGCCCCTATTTCCCCTGGTGGTCCTATTTTTTTACAAATGCATACCTTTTGTGTCCATATGTTTTAAATTTCATTAAAATCGATTTGATAGTTTCTGAGAGGAAGAAATTCCCCTTATCTTCCCTCGTGGTCCTACGATTCGGCCTATTTTCAATAGGCTTGGTTCTTGTGCCAATAAAAATGTACTAAATTTATTCAAATTATCTCCAACATTGCGACCTGTGCTTTGCGCACAAGGTTACATGGACAGCCAGCCAGCCTGCCAGCTGGACGGACACTCAGACGACTCAGAAAGTGATTCTGAATCGATCGGTATACTTAAAGGTGGGTCTAGGAACAATGTTTTAAGACGTTACACACATCAGCACAAATGCATAATACCCTCTCCAATATTGTGGTGTGGGTATAAATATTCTTAAACATAAAGGGATTACCCACGATGGTCATTGTGCAAATTTTTATTTTTGTGCAAATATGCCACTTTTCTAAAAATGTATTCTGGCAACACTAAAAACTTCTGGCAGCACTGTAAAAAATCTGCATTTGTTTACAATTATACTCAATCAAATTAAAAAAATTTTTTCTTTTTAATTCATTTAAATTTAATTCTCTATTTTATTTTACAATCTGCGAAAATGTTCAAGTTATAAGTTTTCTTAAAATCAACATGGCATTTAATATGTCAAATGTTATTGCTTACAATTGTTTGCAACTGAGCAAATATGCACTACTAACTTTGCTCATGGTTTTTTAGTGCAAACGAAGTAAAAGAGAGCAAATTGCAAATACGTACATTTTGTTGTTGTGTTGTGCATATGTGTGTATTTTTGCACGCATTTGCATCGATTGCACACTTTGCACTACCCATCGTGATTTCCCTTATAATAAATCGCCAAACTTAAACGATAAATATGAATTAAATTTATCTATTATAAAAAAATTCTTGAAAGTAGGCATAAAGAAAAAGAATTTTGAAAGTTTAAGGTATTACAAAAATAATCTATATTTCCAAAATTTAATAATATTCATTAATTGTTTGTAATATATAATATATATAAAATTAACAACAATCATGGAAATCGGCAAAACTACTAAAATCGATATATTAGAAAAACTACAATAAAAAAGTCGAATATAAGCAAAAACTACGTAAATCCAAATTAAGTCATAAAAAATTCATTAAAAGCACAAAAACAAATATATAATAAGGGTATTCACGTCACAAGTTGCATCCTTGCAAAAAAGAAAAAGTGCAAAAACATAACAACAACCACAAAGACAATTATTTACGCACAACTTATTGTCTGTGTGGTTGTTGTTATATATTTGCACTTTTGCTTTTTTGCAAGGGTGCAACTTGTGACGTGAATTCCCTTAATAGTTTTTGGAAACCACAAAACATTAGTTGCAATATATCAAAAATTTAAATTTCTGCAGGGAAGAAGAAAATACAAAAATAAAAGGAAATTGTATTAGGAATTACCTTTTAAATATATTAAAAACGAAATGATTTGTTTTAAATCGTTGTCCTTTCAAAATCGTTTCCTACCACATACTTGATTATCTTTATTTAATAACACTTTATTTCTCATTTTTATAAAATTTTTAGAACAGAATAAACTCTCTCGAATGTTAAAATATAGTTCAAAGTCAAGGTTATTATATTCTTGATAATGTTAAAACAAAAATAAACTGGTTCTAATCGAAGTGCAACAACCGATAGACTTAAATATATACAAAATATTCTTTGAAACAAATTTTTTTTGCAAATATGTAATAACACTGTGTTCGGATTTCGAACTTGAACCAATCTGACAACACGGTGAACGCGATTCGATTCCATTGCCCCAAATTATTTATGATCAACTAACAGAACCATTATCCAAATTTTCGACTAATAAAAAAATTGATCAAAATATTAAATTAGTATAAATGAATAATCTACATTAAAAAATGATTTCCCCTGAATTTAATGAAAATGCTTAATCATCCTCAACTAGTTTCAACAGAATTAATAGTCTATAAACATTTTTTTAATATGCCTGAGACACTGGATTTAAATAAATATTCTTCTAAACTAGTCAAATCTAAATTGACATTTGAAAATTCTAGTTTAATATTTTTTTCAGATTTTGTTTTGTTTTTATTTGTGCCAAACTCTATCAACTGATTTATAATGATGATAAGCAAGAATTTGCCTGTTTTGAAAGATTGAATTTTCTTGTTTTAATTATAAATTATATATTCATTTTAAATATATGTACATACAAAGTTAAAAGAAAGTAAGTTTTATTGTTTTTATTTATAAAAATTTTTAAATAAATCTAAAGCTTTATCAAAATTTAAGAAAAACTTGGCGCAAACACTTAATGCTTCTTAAAATAATAATGGCTTCCATGAAACCGCTTAAAATTGAAATTTGTAGAAATAGGACAACTTTCGAGACTCGTTTTATAAAGCACATTTTTTACTTTTGTTAAATTTTAAACAATTAACGTCAGTTTGTAAAAAATGTCAATACAAAAATAAAAAATAAGTCTAAATTTGTGTCTAAAAAAATTTGTTTTTAAAATTGCCTAAAGAAGGCCAAATGACCAAATTGCTCAAAGTATTAGAGAAGTGGGAGTGGCACTTCTTATCCAAAGACAACATGGATTTGTATATA
Source organism: Pollenia angustigena (assembly GCA_930367215.1). Classification (NCBI taxonomy): domain Eukaryota; kingdom Metazoa; phylum Arthropoda; class Insecta; order Diptera; family Polleniidae; genus Pollenia; species Pollenia angustigena. The sequence continues at coordinate 49,784,752 of OV884060.1, forward strand.
TCTGGAAAACGGTAACAGCAAAAGTGGTCAAACTTTGTATAACTACATACGTTGAATATTAATACACAATATCTGTCAAACTGGGCTCGATTGGAAAAATGGGCGTGGCTTCTCCCATACAAAGCCAATACATATTACAGTATATCTATCTGGGGAACGGTTGCAGTAGACGTTTTCAAATTTGAAACAAATAGTTTCGTTATCCGTACAAATTTAGAACTAAAAGTTTGGTTATCTTTACAAAAAAAAAATCTGTCAAGAGTGTAAAATAGAGCTAGTCGAGAGGATTTTAAAACATTTTTTTGTGCGATGATTCTGTTAGCAGATGATTTGTAGTATCGAATAAACTATCGAATTTTTTTGCATACGATAGACACTGACGTATCGAATGGAAACTTGATAAATGTAATGTCGAGTTACTCGATATCGAATGCTATTATTTCAAATTGAATACATTTCATTCGATATCGAGTTTCATGATACCAAAATAGTAATTTTTAAAACAATATTTTATTAATATAGATAAACAGAAAACATTTAATTTTTAAATTGATCAAACACTTTGTTAGTAAGATGTTAATTGTACCTATAATATAATTTAGAAACTATAAAATGTTAAAGCGAATTAAAAAAAACTAGTGGTTACGTGTAGGACGTCACATTTTTAATAGATGTGAACATAGCTTTAGAAATCCTTCCGTTCGGCCGAAGTCAATCGAAGCAAAAAAAAAACATTATTAAACAAAGCCGACATAGCAAGAGTTAAGTGATACCCATTTTGCAACAATTAAAAAACAAGTATTAATTTTATTTACACATAACTAAATACATACGAGGGCGGGTAAATAATGAATGAAACACAGGTTTTTCGATCAAATTCAGCCTTATTACGTGTCGTTTGAAATTTTTTTGATACATATCATATACATTTTCCGACAACGACAATATAATACACAGGATGTTTGTCGTATTTAAGACACGACAATCAATTAAAAAAAAAATACTTTTTTTTCGACTACGACGACGATAATATCTGTGATTAAAAATATAATTTGCTGTAATATCTATAGATAAAATCTCGAAAAATGAAAATATGTATATAATCAAATATGTAATTTAATAAAGATGAATTTTAAAAATAGGTACATATAAAATTTAGTGAATTTCCAAAGATTTATTTCTTTACCCTTAACCCTTTCAGTGTTTTTGTCGACAATACATTGAACTCTGTTTCTACGCCCTTTTACTGTATAAAAATGTACAATTGATTATATTTTTTGGTTTTATCTGAAAGAGGTTCTTTTGTGGACCTTTGAAAGTAAATTTTTAAAATATTTGACATTCCCTAACAACCAAGGAAGCCACATGAGACGAAAATTACTATTTTTCCTGGGGGCTACTCTCTATTGCGATGCGAAAGAAAATTGTAACAAATCAAGCGATTGTTACTCTTCAATACGTATGCGCATGTGTCGTTCGCATCTTTTTTTTTCTTTTCGTAAATCATCACTTTATTTTATTTAAATTTTCCAATTTTAAATATTGGTACACACTTTGGCATTTCATTACTGTAACTCCGTGCCACTATTGCTTCATTTTCAGAAAAATTTGCGAAAGTGATAGAGAGTACCAAGTTGGCATTTAGCTTTCGCATCGAAATTGTTTTCGCATCGCAATAGAGAGTAGACCCCCCTGGCTTCAGCGCCATCACATTACCTTAAATACAAATTTTCAGATTTGTATCCCGCGACAAATTATTTTTGAACCTGAAAGGGTTAATAACTTTGGAATATTACGTATATGCTACTATATCAATACAATCTTAGGATTACGGAAATTTTTTAAAATTCAGTAAAACAACATATTTTTTTCATTGGCTCTCAATCGGTTAATTTTTTGGAATGCTTTATTTATGAAATAAATGTTAAATCACTTTTAAATTATACCCATTGAGATACCATTTTTACTATATCTGCCGTATTCATGAAAAATTAAAATTAAACTTGTTTTTTTATGAATACGGCAGTATATCGTCAGCTCAGAATTGGTTTGGCGCATATGCCAAAAAGTCGGAATGGAGAAAAACGACAAAGAAGATTTACATGAAGATTTCTCAAAATGTACCCGATAGAATTTTTTTATATTTTTACCACTGCTTCTGGTATATGTTTTAAAGAAAAATGTAAATTTTTTCGCACTTTCATGAATAAAGTTAGAATTAAATAATAATTTTTTGAAAATGAAAATATTGTTTTGTGCCGCATACGCCACTTTTCAAAAAAAAAATTAAAAAAGTGGCTTTTTGTGCTGCATACGTATACTTATTGCGTGAGTGACTGACTCATTCATCACCGTACAGCCTAAACGCCTGAAGCTAAAGACTTGAAATTTGGACCGGAGGTGGATCTTTCACCAATTCGATCCACTAAAACGGGATATTCGGAAATCTTTTATCTCCAAAACTAAACGAGAAACAAAAAAACTCTAATACATATCGTTGCTCTTTTGAAAAATAAGTGGACAGGCGTGTGGTACTTTATTGAAATTCGGCTCTTTTAGGGTAAAAACGGGTAAAACCTGAATTTTGGTACGTTTTTGTCAGCCCATCTATCTTTTGATCCAATAAACCTAGAAATGAAGATTATACCAGATTCGAAACTCATCAAAAAAATACGAATACAAATAGTAACTGTTTTTGGTAATTTTTACAAAACATTTTGCATTTTGCAATTTTTAATAGTATAATGAGGGAAAAAAATAGTACCAAAATGGGAAATACGGGAAATTTAATATTTTTCTTCAGCTTTTTGGTTCTACAACTGGTATTTTTTTAATTATCGTTAATATTTGACCTCAAAACATAAAATTCAACATGCAATGTCCTGAATGAATGTTTTATATCTCAGAAACCACAAAAAATTTCGCGAAACAGATTTTGGATTCAAAAAGGACGTATTCAAAATATATATACCCCATACCTAACTCGATTTTTTTTAAATGGTCGGAAGGTCAAACCAATTCTAGGTTGACGATATGTATGTTTATCAAAACTTTTAAGACGAACCTCGATTTTCTGATAAATTACTATTATAAGCCTTTAGGCATAATGACGGTTGATAAAAACAGATTAGTAGGCATAATTAGAAACATATTTGTCATTATTATTCATATTTCTCCTCAAAAGGTCGTTCATTAACTTTTCTTTATTTTTGCACAGATTCGCATCTTACATACATTTTTTTGTCAGTAGCTCCGGCAACACAACAATAATAATGAGGCACCTGTAAATTTTTTTGTCATTTTTATATCGATCTTTGTTACACAAATCGGTAATTCATTGATCTCAAATAATTTATACATCTATATATATAAAAAGAAGTGTACATTTTGATTGTCACTCCATAACTCGAGAACGGCTCGACCGATTGCCATAAAATTTTTAGGGAAGGTACAGGGAGGAGTGATGATGGTTAGTTGATTTTGAAATCCAAAATCGGGGCAGGGGAATTGGTACCCCCCATAGGATGCCAATATTTAATATCGCATATCTTAAGACCCGCTGCACGCATTTTGTTGAACTTTTGGTAGTAGGATCTTCTAAGCCCCAAAATTCAAATAAAACAGTAGCGGGGGAAGTGGTTCCCCCCATAGGACGCCAATGTTTAATATAGCATATCTTAAGAACTGTTACAGTGAGAATGTTCAAACTTTGTAGAAGTCACTCTTATGGTATACTACTCTATTGAGAATAAAAATAAAGCGGTAGGCGCAGGGGGGAAATACCTCCCATAGGATGCATATATTAAATATAGCTCAACTGAAGAACTATTTAAGGGACAGCCTTCAAACGTGGTTAAAGCTACTATTATGGTAAAATGAAAATTTCAATATAAAAATGGGCGGGGTTGACAGGGGAGGAGCAGTACCCCTCATAGATAGAAATATAATTAAGAGCCGCTGCATGCATTTTGTTGAACTTTTGATAGTAGGGTCTTCAGAGCCCCAAAACTGAAATAAAATAGTAGCGGGGGAAGTGTTACCCCCAAAAGGACACCAATGTTTAATATCGCATATCTTAAGAACTGTAATAGTGAGAATGTTCAAACTTTGTAGAAGTCACTCTTATGGTATACTACACTATTGAAAATAAAAATAAAGCGGGTAGGCGCAGGGGGGGAAATACCTCCCATAGGATGCATATATTAAATATCACTCAACTGAAGAACTATTAAAGGGAGAGTCTTCAAACGTGGTTAAAGCTACTATTATGGTTAACTTTAAATTTCAATATAAAAATGGGCGGGGTTGACAGAGAAGGAGCAATACCCCTCATAGATAGAAATATAATTAAGAGCCACTGCACGGATTTTGTTGAACTTTTGATAGTAGGATCTTCAGAGCCCCAAAACTGAAATAAAATAGCAGCGGGGGAAGTATTACCCCCCATGGGACACCAATGTTTAATATCGCATATCTTAAGAACTGTTAAGTGAGAATGTTCAAACTTTGTAAAAGTCACTCTTATGGTATGCTACACTTTTGAAAATAAAAATAAAGCCGGTAGGCACAGGGGGAAATACCTCCCATAGGATGCATATATTAAGTATCTCTCAACTGAAGAAGTGGTTAAAGCAGTGTAGCGAAGCGCACGGGTTAAGCTTGTTCAGTAATATAATTTAAGTTTATATCTGCGGTATAATTATAAAGCAAAACTTTATTAATTAATTCCTAATTCATATTTTTGCTGTCTCCAAAACTTACCATGACCAATGCTACACTTGGTGCCCTTACAGTAGCCGCATCTACTTTCTTGTTTTCCATAATACTCCACAATGGTAAATGACATATCTCTTGTTCTTTATTATATATTTGCTTTTTATTTATGAATCTAGATAGCAGCTTAACTTTTTATTATAGATTTTTATTTCAATATTACGTAGGTATTTTCCTAATTTTCCCTATAAAGTTGTCTTTTTTCTTTGTCTTATTCGGCTGAAAAATTTTTTTGACTGATAATTTTTAAAATGCAAAAAAAAAACTCTCAACAGCTGCTTATTCCAATCGTTATCGATAACTTAATGCTGCTGTGTTTAGTTTGTAGAACTGTCAGAATTAATTTAAGCAAAACACTGCGAAAAATAGTTCTAAAAAATTTATTGTAATTAAACTGTTCAAAAAATAATACCTTATTATTTAATTAAAACAATATTACATCGCACTTGATCATATAGAGGGTATTAACTTAAAATGTAAAATATGTTCAGTAGAAACAGAACATTTTTTTTATTTAATATTAATGGCATACAAAAATTTGAAACTAACCGTTTCATTACCAAGAAGTGAAACAAAAAGCACGACATTTGTACAGCAGGTAAATATGAATATTACAAGTAAATTGTTTTAAAAATCAAAATTTCTTTATGATCATGTGCCATATGTTAACTAATATCAAAACATAATTATATTCTTTTATTTACGATAATCCTACAGAAATCCATTGCCAGCTCATAATTTCCTACATAAATAAATTGCTAGCTCATAATTTTCTACAAAAATCAATTGTTAGCTAAAAATATTTAATTAAAACAAAATTATATGTAAGCTTATATCAAAAAATGATTATATTATTTTATTTTACTTTAATCCTACATAAATCAATTGCTGTCCTATAGAAATCTATAGCTAGCTCAAAATTTCCCTATAGTAATCAATCGTTAACTCAAAATTTCTTATACAAAATTATCGTTAGCTCAAAATTTCCTATAGAAATCTATCGCTAGCTCAAAATTTCCTATAGAATGCTAGCTCGAAATGAACTGTATAAATACTATAGAGGAAGATTAAACTTTCCAATAAAAATCAATCACTAGCTAAAACTTTCTTAGAAAATACTCTTTTATTAAATTCTTCATTGTCTTATGTCTGGACTAATTTTACAGCTAACATACAGGCATGTTCTGTAAATCACAAGATTTCAAATCACTTGTGATTCTGAAATCACAATTGTGATTAATGGGTGTTTTGAAAACTACAAAAGTTTCAACTTAGTTAAAATGGTGGAAACAAATAAGCAAGTAATTTTAAATCGGCTGACTGGTTTAAAATCACAAATTATGAAAAAAGCTTTTTTTACAGAACAAAAAAAGTAGATTAATTGCATCACTTTAAAACTTTCGATTATTCATATAAAAATTTTATATAGTGATTTTTGTTCCGAAATTTTTGCTAGTGTATTATCGTTCACACAAATGTAACATGTATAAATAGTATTAAAAAATGTACCTTTGTTAAGCAACTGTGTGCACTAAGCTTTTACTTTCCAAAAATTTAATATTAACTTTATTGGCAGATTATTAGTAGAGGCAAAATAAGCTTTATTCTAATAAATATTTCATTGTCATTTTAGTCAGTTTTCAAAATCAGTTGTTTTCGGGTGGATGTTTTTTTTTTTTTACTATTATCGCAAGTAAAAAACGATTTTATTATATTTATAAAATAAATTATTAACTTAGCGGTATTTAAAATTTTATTTGGCAATGTGGCGCTTAGTACCATCGTCATCTTAGTCTGTCTAGTGTAATGTTGTGTCACAATGTTTTCCTACATAAAATAACAAGGTGAACATTGATATGAAACCGTAAATCGCGTGTGTTTAAAAAACGTCATACAAAACAACAACTGATTTCTCTGTGAGGGTCGCGCGATTTTGCGTAAAAAAACAAACAAAAAAATATACAAACAAAAATTAAAGAAAAAGAATAATCCAATAAAACAATAAGAATTATTGATGAGGTTGATAATGATTAGTCAAAAAAGTGGGAATAAAAGCATTTCTTTAAAATAAAATTTAATTTACTTTGACAACAAAAAGTTATTACCAAAAATCTGAAAGTGCTTAGAAACACATATGTAATTGTGTAATAAATTCACTGTAAAACTTAAACTAAGAAAACTGAATAAAAACGTTAAAACAAAACAACAAGAAATTTAAATAAAAAAGAAAACGGATTAATCTAAAAATTTATTAAAAAATTTTAAATAAATAAAAATTTACAAAAAATAAACAAACTGTAAAACAATTAAATATGTACCTATTAAGAGTTTTTTAGAAGTGATTTTGTTTCGTCATCGGAATTTTTATGTGTAAAACTTGTGCTTTACGACCATACATACTTTCACCGAAATTAATTCATCACCACTCCAACCAACAACCATCCCCTTTTCAGGCCCTTCTAAAAAATGAACATTGAACTTGAACCGCGCGCGAGCAGTTAGTTTTTTTTAATGATTTTTTTTAAATACATACCTACATACATACATACCTTCACACATATGAAGTTTTTAATTTTTAAAATAAATTGTTGATAACGGTTGCATTATAAATTACGTATCTATGCAAATTTGTACTAAATCATTTTGGAAATAAACTTTTTTTTACGATTCTGCTTAAAACCTGCAGCTATGCCTGCATTTCAGTTTCCATCAGAGACACGAAATCGTTTTATTTAAAATTTTCTTTTCATATACAGGGTAGCCTAAAATTACTAAAGAGGTTTAAGTGCATTATAACTTTTTATTTGACATGATTATTATTTTTTTTTTAAAAACAGTAGGTAGGTATATTATTGGGGAATTGGTTCAATTTGCTTTGAAAAATTATATAATTTTAGTGATGTCTATTTTCTGCTTCGCACATACATACCTAAGTGCTCTTTTTAACATATCGTCATCTCATTATTGTGTTGGCGCATATGTTTGCCAAACAATCGTAGTGGAAATAAACGACAATGAAGGTTTACAAGAATTTTTCTGAAAATATATCCGATAAAATGTTTTGTATTTTCACCACTGCTTCTGGGATATGTTTTCAAGAAAAATTTAAATTTTTGTGAAATTTCACTAACGACCTTAGAAGTTAATTGCATATAATTAAAAACAAAAATTATTGTTTTGTGCGGCATTCGCCACTTTTCAAAATTTGTTTTTAAAAAGTAGTTTTTAGGTAGCAAAGCAAGTGTGAAATTTATTTTGTACTTTGTTGTATGAGGAATGCAGTGGCGTGTAGACCAACACAATTCTTAATAAACTTTAAAATAGTTGATAATCAGTAAAATCATAATTAATATTTTACAAACCATATAAATTTCGTAAGCAGGTTTTGGATTCAGAAAGGGGGTATTCAAAATATATATACCCCAACCTAACTTAATTTTTGAAACAATGGTCGGTAGGCCAAACCAATAATACCGACTTCGCAAAATTTCGAGTTCAATTATTTTGTTCGATTGTAAGCTATTCCTATTTAATTCATCAAGTCTTCTTCACAAAATGCTAAAAAAAACAAGAAATGATAATGAATTTTTTTGGCTTCTTGGGTGGCATAAATATTACTGCCTGTTTGTAGAACGCGAGCACAAAAGTGACTCGTTCAACTTACATTTAAAACAAAAACAAAATTTCAAAATTAGTTTTTGTTTTAAATGAAAGTTAAGCGAGTCACTTTTGCGCTCGCCTTCTACAAAAAGGCAGTTAAAAATTCAGTTAAAGATTCTCTTTTTCTTGGGAAGTCGAAATTGAGAAAACTTTGCCAATTATAATTTCTCGTAAGAGTTACTAGCGAGTTGACTGCCAAATTGAAGCGCCAAATGAAAAGTAAAAAGCAAAATTACTTTTCAAACTTATGCAACATCGGCCTTTTATCCAAACCGAAGGATGGATAAGTTTGGTCGCTTAATTTTAGAGAGTACTAAATAGAACACTTAAAGAAATTTAACTTTGATAACTATAACCTCAATTATGCATTTAACTCACCACTTCCATCCAATAAAATTAAACTGGATAAACTAACGAATTCATTCAAAATTCACAAAATAAAGTTAACTAAAATTAATTAACAAATTCAATAATCAACTTTAAAGTTATAATAAAATAACTAATTCAGTATGCAAATCCATGGAAAATACAAAAAGAAAAAGTTATAAGTAATTCAAACACCTTCTGTTATTTTTGGCCACCCTGTATATAAGTATGCACATGCATATGTAGATATTTTTATTGTTCAAAAAGAGCTATTTTATAATATAAATTTCCATTACAATTAAATATTTAATATCTTATAACAATACTTATCAAAAAGAAAAAAAAATTGTGAAATATTTTTCATTTTGGTTTTAATTTTAAATATTTTCAATATGTACTGAAAATTTTTAATTAATTGAAAAGGCTTTCTTTCTACAGTGTATTACATTTTAGTTTAATAGAAATTGTTGTTAAATTTTTTCATCCGATGAAAATAATTTTTAAATTTTTAAATTTTTCTGAATTTAAGATAAAAATTTGATTTTTATAATCTTGATAGGTTTAAATAGTTTATAAAAATTGTTGATATTTTTAGTTAGGCTTGAGTTCATCAAATTTAATTTTTATAAAAATATTTTTGTTACAAAAGTTTTAACTATTCTCTTATTTTCGTCATTCGATTTTTCTGATTTTTTGCGATATTACAGAGATTTCTTTTCAATGTAAGAAATTTCTATTGTACCACATAAAAATTATTGACTTAATCTCAGCCGAGAAATACATACATATACATACACAGATTGGCGGAGCATTTTTACCAAATATTTTAAGATCAGCAAAAAGATGTGATAACTAAAAATCCCTTGGCGAAATAAATTAATTTTAAACAAATTTAAAAAATTTCCTTTTAAGTCGTATAGCAAAAAATATGTTGCCAATGTAAAGTTTCATATTAAATAATGCCGCAAAGTAAACAATGTACCTGTGCTGAAAGCAAGTAAAAGTGTCCTCAAAAACAACCGAAATCGTCTACCTCGCAGTTGTGCAGCTATTTAAATAAACTTAACTTTAACGAATACATCCTAAAACCTTGTAATCATGTCTAATTTTAGTAGCTGGGATTATGCGGTGTTGATCACCATTCTTACCATTTCAGCGGCCATAGGAATTTACTATCGCTTGTCGGGCGGCAAACAGAAAACCACCAAAGAATATTTAATGGCCGATCAAAGTATGTCGGCGTTACCAGTATCTTTTAGTTTAATGGCCAGTTTTATGTCGGCCATTACTTTGCTGGGTGTCTCAAATGAGAGTTACCAGTTTGGCATTATGTTTTGTGCCATCAATATTGCTTATATTTTAAGTACACCCTTGGCGGCATATGGATTTCTGCCGGTGTTCTACCGCATGCGTACCACTAGTGTTTATGAGTATTTGGAAAGACGTTTTGGACACAGCATGCGTTTAGTGGCTTCATTAGCCTATTCAGTACAAATGATTTTATATATGGGTATAGTATTGTATGCACCCGCCTTGGCGCTGGAAGCTGTAACGGGTTTAAGTCATGTTACTGCCATTTTGGCTATTGGATTAGTTTGTACCTTTTACTCGACTCTAGGTGGCATGAAGGCTGTACTCATTACTGATGTATTTCAATCTTTACTCATGTTTGCTGGCATTTATTCGGTTATTATTGTATCGGCTATTAAGGCTGGTGGTCTTAAGCCCATTTGGCAGGCAGCTCAAGATACTGGACGAATAGATCTCACCGCTATAACTTTAGATCCTACAGTACGTCACACCTGGTGGAGTTTAATTATTGGTGGCATGATTACTTATCTCTCATTGTATGGTGTGAATCAAACTCAGGTACAACGATTGTTGAGTGTAAGAGACTTGAAAGGTGCTCAAGCGGCGTTGTGGTGGAATCTGCCCATATTAAGTTGTTTAAGTTTTAGTACTCTGTTTTCGGGTTTGGCGATATTCTATTACTATCGTAACTGTGATCCTGTATTAAGTGGACGCATTAAGTCCAGAGATCAATTGATGCCATTATTCGCTATAGATACAATGGGTAAGTAAGTTTTGAATAATATCTAAGAAATTACTATTTAAATAATAAGTAGCGACAAACTACTTTGAAGATCCATTTAAGTTTATATTTCATATGAAGTTAAAAGACGATTATAATACAAATAAAAAGCTTATATACATTAGATTGCCTTAGTACTATAAGTTCAAGCTGACATATATTTTCGAATTTTTACTAAAATCGTTAAAAGAATTAATGAGTCAAGAATAGGGGTCTGCTTATATACATACTGATATGTTTGAATACCAAGTAACCGTCAACAATTAATCTGGTATTTGTTATCTCCACTAACACACACACAACCTTTATATTTATGTAAACGTCACTTGATTTTATTCATTTCAATAAAGCACATGGTAGAATTTTGAAAGCCATTATTAAATCAAACAACAAATATCATTTCATTTGTGTAGAGACATAACACTGGTGTCAGAAGTGGGATAAGATGAGTATCTCACCGGAACAGATGAATGCGATTGCTGGAATGCTGGCTGATGCAATGCGAACGGCGATGGCCAGTTCTGTGCCTGCGGCCTCCCCGCCGGTATCAGAAGTGTTAACAAAATCACCACAGTTTTCTAATTGTGAGTACAGGCAGACGGACGGCTCGACTGTTGAGGATTATTTCACAAGGTTTGAATGGGCGCTGCAATTGTCAAAGGTGGCAGAGGTTGATTATGCAAACTATGCTCGGGTGCATATGGGAACCCAATTGAATGCAGCTTTGAAGATTTTAGTAAGTCCGAGGCAACCAGGGGAGCTAACCTACATGGAAATTAAGGATACACTAATCAGTCATTTCGATTGTAAACGTAATAAATACGCTGAAAGCGTAAAGTTTAGAGCACTAAAACAGGAGCCAGGCGAGTCTATAGCAAATTTTACGTTGCGGTTAAAGCAAGGCGCAGCTTTCTGTGAATATGGGGTGTTTTTGGACCGTATGCTTATTGAGCAGCTGTTGTTGGGGCTAGCATCGGTGGCAATTTGCGACGAGTTGATTGCAAAGAAACCAACGTCATTCTCCGAGAACTGGCATATAGCAGGGAGCTGACACAAAGTGCAACAAAGGAGGTAAATACAAGTGATGTGGCACATAGCGAACCAACATGTAAATTGGGTTTTGCGCCAGTCAAGACTAAGAATAACAATCCCCAAAGAAAAACTACGCTGTGTTACGGGTGTAGTGGCAATCACGTGAGGGCAGACTGCAAGTTTAAAAACTCGAAATGTTTTGCGTGCGGTAAAGTGGGCCATATTGCAAAAGTATGTCGAAATAAAACCAACCAGATGTCAGTAGAGGAAAGCGATGGTGAGCTAATGGAGCAACTTAATAAAATCACCAGGGCAGGAAAAGCCAACGCAGTAGATCGAAAACTCCTCGATGTGCTGATTAATGGTAAGAGTGTTCAAATGGAACTAGATACCGGGGCGCCTTGCAGTATTATTAGTAAGAGGAATCTGTATTCAATTAAAAGCAAATGGTATCTGATAAAGGCGGATAGGAAATTCATTAGCTATACTGGGTATAAAATAAACTGTATTGGTAGGGTTACGGTGCACGTTACAATTGGTAGGAAGACACGTCTCCTTAATCTCTATGTCGTAGAGGATGATCTCGATACACTTTGTGGCCGTGAGTGGATCACACATTTCGCTCGCGATATTAATTTCACGGACCTTTTTGCGTCACATAAGAGTGAGAGTTGTGATAATGATGATACACATTTTACGTTAAACAGAGTTAATAATATCGTATCAAATATCTGTGTCCTGGGTGCGAACGAAAAGGTACAACTACAGCAAACTATTGATCGGTTCAAAGACGTCTTCGGACAGACAGCCGGCAAACTTGTGGGGCCACCCGTTAGGGTGCATATGAGGCCGGATGCAGCACCCATATTTGCGCGGGCGAGGGAAGTTCCTCTGGCATTAAGGGATGCATACGCCAGGGAGATTGATGCAAAAATTGCAGCGGGAGTGTACGAAACAGTTGAATTTTCTGAATGGGCGTCAACGACGCATGTTGTTACAAAAAAAAAAACGGCACGAAAGGCATCACTGGCAATTATAAGCCAACCGTAAATCATCAGATAGTTATCGACGAGCACCCTATACCAAAGGCAGAATACTTGTTTAATAAAATGCAGGGTGCTACGATCTTTGCCCACTTAGACGTAACAGACGCTTACACACACCTTACCATCGATGACGAATTTGCACACGTTCTCACCCTCAACACAACTACCCATATGCTCATATGGCCAAAACGTGCGGTATATGGAGCAGCAAATATCCCTGCAATATGGCAAAGGAAAATGGAATTAGTGATCCAGGGAATTCCAAATGTCCTTAATTTTTTCGATGACTTTTTAATCTTTGCTAAGGACTTCAAGGAACTTATTAATATTTTGGAAACCACACTTAATAGAATGAAATCAGCTGGTTTGAAACTTAACAGGAAAAAGTGCATCTTTGCTGCCTCTTCGGTTGAATTTTTGGGGCATTTGATTGATGCACGTGGTGTACACAAGTCATTTAAACATATGGAGGCAATTTTAAATGCGCCTAAGCCGGAAAATATGGAACAATTACAATTATTTTTAGGCAAAGCATCATACTATGGTGCATTTATTCCTAATTTGTCCACAATAGAAAGACCACTTCGTGAAATGTTGAGAACGAAGGTGATGGTTTGGTCGAGAGAGGCTGATACGGCGTATAGTGATATAAAGGGAATTTTAGTGTCACCGCAGGTTCTAATGCCCTACAATCCGAAGCTGCCCTTGCTACTAGCAACAGATGCTAGCAATACGGGCCTGGGTGCCGTACTGTCCCACCGTCTAGAGAACGGCCAGGAGCGACCAATTGCATATGCCAGTCGTACGATGAGCCACACTGAATGCAGATATTCCCAGATTGACAAAGGCGTTGGCCATTGTGTGGGCTGTACAGAAATTTTTTAAATACCTCTACGCGCGTCGATGGACTCTAATTACTGACCATAAGTCCTTGTCACAGATTTTGCAGCCTGACAAGTCACTGCCCGTACTCTGTATTTCGCGTATGGCAAATTATGAGGATTTTTGAGCAATTTCAACTTTAATGTGACGTACAAAACTTCAAAACAAAATGCAAACGCTGACTACTTGTCAAGAATAACACCGAAAACCTCACGGATTCGTCAAATAGAGACTGACACTGAGTATGACGAATTTGACAAATTCATTATCCGACAAATAGAACAGTTGCCAGTTACCGCGGATAAAATAGAGCGGGAAAGCAAAAAGGATATGGAACTGGGAAAAATAATTCAGCTACTGGAGAGCGGATGCTCTTTACTCAAGTATGGCTATAAATCACCGGAGGCGAATTACAATTTATCGGTAGATTGCTTAACATTTGAACACAGGGTGGTTATACCTAAAAAGTTTCGCGAAAATGTACTAAGAAGTCTACACGCGGCACATTTAGGTATAGTAAAAATGAAGGGAATAGCGCGCTCATTTGTATACTGGCCGAGAATCGATACAGATATTGAACGCATGGCTAAAGAATGTGATAGCTGCTTGAGAATAGCCAATAAACCGAAGGTGTATGCAGGACACCACTGGGAATACCCCAAGGAACCATGGGAGAGGGTGCATATGGACTACGCGGGTCCAGTAGAAGGAATGATGTTGCTCGTGGTAACGGAGGCATTTAGCAAATGGTTGGAAGTCAAAGTTACGAAATCCATAACGGCTGCGGCTACGATCGAATTGGTTGACGAAATATTTGCGGCATACGGGGTCCCGAAAATAGTGGTATCGGATAACGGCACTTACTTTTCGGCAGGGGAATTTAATGACTATTTAAGCAAGGTTGGTGTCAGGTACCATAAGTATACCGCGCCTTACCACCCGGCTACAAATGGACAGGCCGAACGCAGTGTGTTTACGATTAAGAATGCTTTGAAGGCCATGGGGACAACACCACAAACTATTAAGCGAAATGTAAATGAATTTCTACGGCAGTACAATAATGCACCACATAGTACCACTAATGTGCCACCATCACAGCTATTTTTAGGAAGAAAGCTCCGCACGAGACTCGATTTAATACGCCCTGAACATGTAGCTACTAAAGTAACAGCGAAACGATTCATGGAAAGCTCTGCAAACGGGTACAGAGTGTTCGATGCCGGCGATAGTGTATATTTTCAACCCAACGATAAAAGAAACGCTCCATGGGTAAGAGGTAGGATAATAAACAGGATTGGGGATGTACATTACGAAATTCGTTATAATGGGAAAATTGTGAAAAGACATATAAACCAAATCCGGCGAGGGACAGAAATGTAATTGGAAATCGAGAGGTTGAGCCTGAATGCAGCAGTGTCAGTCGGGGCGGTTATAATAAGCCGTTTGAGAAAGAGTACAACACCATAGATAATTCGCGAGCACTGAGTGATATAACTTCAAATCAACAACCAGTACAGGTAACTGAATGGGGAGGAAACAGCAATAACGACGGCAACGCACAAGACATAGGGGGATCCTCCCACAGTGGTTCTGAAGCCCCTCCATGTAGTCCACAAACTCCGTCGTCAATGTTTAGAGGATTTGAAACTCTACCATCCGTAATTCCTGAGACCACGCAAAAAAGAGCCCTGTTTTCTCCATGAATCATTCCTTAAGGCTAGATTACACTATTATACTTTGTATTAATACATGTCAAAAACTCAAGTAATATGACAAAGTGTGATAGTGTGAATGCAATGTGTCACGAAAGTGACAAGTATTATGAAAAAAGTTTGACATCCCATACGACTTCATCGTTTTTTGAAAAATTTCTAAACAATAATACTTTTCATTGGATCAGGGTTGCATTTTATTTCATGTGTGAGTGTTTATACTTTGTGTGATGGTGTGAACACAAACTGTCATTTTACATTAGATTTTTTGACAGTCGCATCAAAGCTCATTAGATTTCTATCTTACAAAGTATTATGGAATACGTAAGACTTGTGAGATAGTGTAATCTAGGCTTTAGGAGGGAGAAATGTGATATGTTTGAATACCAAGTAACCGTCAACAATTACTCTGGTATTTGTTATCTCCACTAACACACACACAACCAGGGATGTCAGTTGTGACGATTTTACGTCATTTTGACGATTTTTTTCGCTGAATTTACCAAAATGACGATTGACGATTTTGAATGTAGGTGTTGACGATTTAATCCCGTGAAAAAATTTAGTTTAAACTTTAATCTTTCATCAAATTTTTAACACTTTAATCTGTCAAGTAAAGTTTTTTTCTTACCGAACGTTTCCACATGCAAGTAATTACTTGCAAGTAGTGTATACGTATTATCAACAAAAAATCGAGGAAACAGCCGATTGGCTGAATGAACAAAAATTGTGTGAATGTTAGTGAAAAAGTGTCAGTGTATTGAGTTTTTCGAACTTGCACTTGCATGTGGAAACGGGGGGTTAGTAAATATATGTATATAGAGGCGAATATATATTTATATCTACTAGCGGACTCGACGAACTTCGCCTCGTCCCAATTTTAAGCCTTCAGACAAACTTTAGAGTAATAATACAACACAAATATTTAAATTTTTAATATGATTTATTTGAATGGAATCAGTAGAGAGCGATTTGATGTACAAAAATCTATAAATCACTAAATATACAAACCATCTTTAAACGCATAAAATTCGGCGTTTAAACTACCAACACAGACCATATGAATTTGATAAGATTTATCGTAGTGCTGTCACATGTTATTTTTTTACCACATATAACACATGGGAGAATGATTTATAGTTGCTGAGTTTAAACTACATATAATATCAAGTTTAGTTTAACTAAACCAGCGTTTAAACCATCAGTGGTTTATTAGCCATTATTGTACAAGTTTTTTTTTAGAAAAACTAAAAAACAACTAGTTAATATTAGTCAGGGCCATTTTTTGATGTTTATTTATATTGGCAGGACGATTTTTCGAAAAAAAAAAAAATCTGACAGCACTATTTCACTTGTTTGTTTTATTTGAGTACAATAACTGCCTGCTTTTAAAACACGAGTGCAAAACTCCTTCAAATTACTGCCTGCTTTTAGATCACGAGCACAAAAGTGACTCGTTTAACTAATATTTAAAACAAAATTTAAAAATGTCCATTCCTTAAGGGGTTCCCATACAAAAAGTTTAATACAGACTAGAAATATATTGAAGAAAACGTACCATAACAGCCAAGGAGTCTCTTTAACAATTTTTCGAGACATACTTGCCCCTTATCACCACTTCTTAAGGGGGCTCCCATACAAATATTGCGATTTATGAAATTTTTAAATTAATTAAAATTTTTTGACTCTTGTGAATAAAATCAAAAGTTGTTAACAGATTTTAATCATTTATAGCTGTAATTTTTAATAGATTTTTAACAAACAAAAATTTCGAAATGTTGATTAAGAATTATTTTTGTTGCCAAAAAAAAAAAAAAATATGTTTCTAAAACGACAGCGCATGTTAGAAAAAAATTTAACGTTTAAAGGAAATTTTATTGCGGATTTTCGTTTTTTTAATATGTAATTTCAATAAACTGAACCGTTTTTGAACCGGTATTGGATTCAGCGTACCCGAAAAAGGTTTAAGCGCCAGTTGCCAAATTCTAGCACAGTGTAATTGTTTGATAAAACTTGCGAAAAGCAATAAAAAACATTTTTAAATATAACAATAAAAAGAAATTAATTGGACTTTATATTTTTACTGTGTACTTTTTTTTCTTAACCTTTAATAATCAATGCACTTTAATTGCAACAAAAAAAGTTGGGAACCCTATATGTAGTTGTCCTGCGATTTAACTTTGAATAATTAAGTTTAAGTTATCGACGTCCTTATTCTTCGCTGCTATTATTGCCCGTTCACCAATCCAATCGAGATTTTTGTAGTTTTGTGCAATGTCGGGGAACACTTTGCTGATGAGCTCCTCCTTGGACGATGTGAATTCACAAAAATGTTCAGGGAACGATATCAATCCATTCGAAACATCAATAGGAATTTGGCCGTTGCCAAGCTCCAGCAGTTGTCTCGAGAATTCAGCGATGGGTCGTTCTGCAACACGACTCTAATGTTTGCGGTCAATTGCAACTTCTGGACATGCCTCCACAAGGACGACGATTTCAGGCAGGCGTTTAGTTCATCTGCAGCAGAAGATTTGGGGATGACGGGAATTGTTTGACGAAAATCTCCGGAGAGCAATATCAAAGCCGCACCAAATCGTCTTAAGTATTAAAAATTCTATATTTTTTGGTTTTGTATGATTTTATACTTAATATTTTTTTATGTTTTAATAGAGTGATATATCCGTGTTTATAAAAAAACTATTTTTTTATATTACGATTTTTTTACGGTTTTTTTCAAAACTACTGACGATTTTGACGATTTTTTTTTTAAATTTTGACGATATTTCGAAAAAAACATCTAACATCACTGCACACAACCTTTATATTTATGTAAACGTCACTTGATTTTATTCATTTCAATAAAGCACATGGTAGAATTTTGAAAGCCATTATTAAATCAAACAACAAATATCATTTCATTTGTGTAGAGACATAATACATACATATACATATATGTATATACTTATGCAAAAAAACTTAAAATTAATAAATAAATTCTTTTGACGCTTTGCTTTAAATGCAAGATTTTCAAGATGGGTCTTAAATATTATATCCGAAACTGTTACAAGTTACTTGCTTGGCATATGGGTTATACCGCGTTGCAAGGGAAATTAGAAGCCAATTCGCAAATATTCCACCTCAGCCAGAAGTAACAAGATGGGGACCTGGCTAGATGCTTCAGAATTCTATTCAAACAACTTTAAGTCATTTAAGAATGTTTGAACATCTTGTTAATATCATTATGCAATTTTGAAAGAAAAAGGAATATTAAATTAATATAACATCAGAAGTAAATTAGCATTTGTATTTTCCAATTACGGATATATTGGTGAAACAATAACTAATTAGGAGGAATTAAGTTCACTTAATACTCAAGTCAAATTAATTAATATTGCTGAAAGTAAATAAGCAAAATCGAAGGAAGAATCGCCCGACAAAAAAAAAAAAACAATAAGGACTTTAAAAAAAATTCAAATATTTTTGATCTTATCAAAGTGGAATCTAAAAAAAATTTATTCAAAATGCATTGACATTCTTCAAGTAAAAGACAATGTTTTACTTTTGATAAAACGATTTTTTTTTTTAAATTTTTTAAGTTTATAGCACATATTTTTTATTTTTTAGTGCATGTTTTAAGCGCATATTTTCGATTTTTTAGCGCATGAAAATCTCATTCCTAGTTATAAGTGATAGTTAATTATAACTGGACTTTGTGAAATAGGCCGTTAATACGTTTTTTTAACTAAAAATTTTAGGTTCCCTTTTTTAGAAATGGGCAATTATAAATCATATCAAATTTATGTCCTCTTTAACACACAATTTTTCTATTTTGTCTCATTTTAGGCCAGTATCCCGGCTTGTGTGGCCTCTTTGTGTCTGGCATTTTCTCCGCCAGTTTATCAACAGTTTCCTCGGCTGTAAGCTCCCTCTCGGCAGTAACTCTCGAAGATTATTTAAAACCTTTATATAAGAAAATTTTCAAAAGGCCCATGACAGACTCTAGCACCACCTTACCCTCGAAAATAATGGCCTGTCTTTATGGTCTGGTATGTATAGCTCTGGCCTTTGGAGCCGGTTCAATGGGCGGCGTATTGCAAGCTTCCCTAACGATTTTTGGTGTAGTTGGCGGTCCCTTATTGGCGGTCTTTACTTTAGGCATGTGTACTACCAAAGCCAACCAGCGAGGTGTAATAGCAGGTCTATTATGTGGTCTTTCTTTTGCATTTTGGATAGGTTTTGGTGGTCCTAAACCTCCAACTCCATCTCTACCCCTGTCCAATGACGGCTGTGTTGGTGCCAACTCAACTTTAGTGGCTGAATCTTTAAGATTCATAGAAGAAACTGTAAATCAAACAATAAATACCACCACTGAACCAAATCTTCCTAATGAACAACAATATTTCTGGCTGTATCGTCTTTCCTATATGTGGTACTGTGTTTTGGGTTTCATTATGACCCTTATTTGTGGTTATTGCTTTAGTTGGCTACTCGAACGTTTAGAATGGGCCGATAATTCTCAAATATATTTGAATATAGCCTGCAAACAAATCGATTATGATTTATTTGTACCGATATTGTCGCGAAAATTACAACAACAGGCGGCTGCCTCAGAGGAATTGGGTAAATTAAACTATTGTATTAATGTGACTTAAACTTATTTAATTAATTCTTAAGAAATTATCATTATTATTGTAATTTTACTTTTAACTTATCAGAGATTTATAATAGCGGTTTTCAGCTTTTGCATTAACAGTAAAACTCTGCTTTACTTAATACGATTTTATACTACAAAGCGTGAGTGTCTTTTTCGTATGTATTGTAAATTAATGGATTTGCTGAGTGAGAAAAAGAGACAGATAAAGTTTCGTCAATCATTTTATTCTGGGTTATTTAACAAACGTGTTTACTACAGCTTTTTGTTGGATTTTTCAACCACAGTTTAGTAAATTTTAGTATAATACATTTTGTTGTTGCACTGTTGTAAATCTTAGTACTTTAACTAAATTAATTAGATTAAAAAGGTCTACAAGGGACTTTACTACCAAGGGCGAAAACCGCTAGTGTCTTCACATTTTTTATATGGGACTTATTTTGAATAAGTTATCAATGGGTAGTTCTACTAATGTTTAAGTTATCACATAAATAGAGAATATAATTAATGTAATTTTATTTAAGCATTAAGTGACTTAAGGCTTTTAATTATTTTCATTAAGAAGTTCTACTTACATACATACATTTAGTAAAAATCATAATTTCTTAATAATTCAACTTATTTCTTATATTAATTTATTTGAATTACTACAAAACTTTACTTTTTTGCTGTTTTCACAACACAAGTGATTGAACGAGTAGCAAAATTTCATAAATCTTGGTGCTTTTCATATAAATTTTACTACACGTTCAATCACTTGTGTTGTGAAAACAGCACATAATTTTTTTTAACAAGTTTTACTTATGTGGTGTTTATAGAACACGAGCGCCTTACTCGTCCGTTCAACTTACATTTAAAACAAAAACAAAATATCGAAATTTGTATTTGTTTTAAATGTAAGTTGATAGGATGAGTAAGGCGCTCGTGTTCTATAAACTACACATTAATTTTTTTTAATATCAATATTTTTGTTAATTATTTTAAAAAACAGATAAATTGAAACATATTTTTAAAGAAAACTATAAAAGTTCAATTGCAACAGTTTTTTGTTTTTAAATTTTTGTTTAATTTTTTTATAATAAATATTTCTGAGATTTATTAGATGTAAATGGAATTAACAAAAAACCGGCATTTATTGTTAAAAGGTGTTAGAAGACCTCTTTAACTTTTTAGTAGATTGAAACCTACAATTGCTAATATGCAGCGTTTAAAAAACTGCAGTCAAAGTAGAAAAACTGTTATTTCTTCCACTTCTTCAATTGTCATTATCCAAAGAAAAACTGGTTCTCTTACTTCAGTAGTGGGATTCTGTAACTTTTAACAATAACAACAGTTGTCATAATTGTCAACATGTTTTGTTGTTTGCACTATAACGATTATGCTATTCTGTAAATTGTTGTTAACAACATAGATAAAAATTAACGTCAAGTGGCAGCACTGTCAAAAAATGGCAAAATAACGAAAACAAATAAAATTATTAAAATTTTTTTTTTTAGTTTTTTGTTTTTTTAAGAAGATAAGCCAAACATTTAATTATTTAATTACCATTTTCAAGTTAAATTATTTCTTTTAACTAAATATTTTTTATTTTTTCAACATTTAACAATAAATAAACAACACTAAAAAAGTTGTCGTTTACTTAACACAAACAGCTGACTTAACGATAACAAGTGCTGTTTAAAATGTAACAGAATAGCAAAATCGTTAATTTGCTTGTTAATTTTTTTAACAATGACAACTACTGTTAAAATTAATTACAGAATCGCACTACAGATTAATTAAATATAAACAGTCGCTGTCAAACCAACTCAAAAAGCGAAAAGTTGTACACAAATTTTCGTTATTTATTCTAGTTTGTGGTTTCGACTGCAGTTTTTTAAACCCTGCTAATATGTTAAGGTTATGATGTTGCCAGATGTTTTAGCAAAAGTTATAAAACTTCTTAAATCTCATAATTTTCTATATTAATTGCTGGAGGATTCATCTTTTGCCAAACTTATAATATAAGAAAATAAATTTTTATTAAGACTAAATTTTATAGGTCAACATTAAAAATATTAACATTTAAGTGACACAGAATATGGCGCAGACTGGTCTAAAGAATTTGTCCACACTAATAGATTTGGCACTATCGGAGGCCAACATTTTGCATAACCATTTCTTATATATCAAGAGCCAAACTATAGCATTCCATTTGAATTTCATTTAATATCGATCATATTTTAAAGATTTAAAGCGTACTTTGTTTTTGTCTTGCCCTTCTCATGGAATAATAGTTTTTCATATGTCATTAGGCTAGGTAAATATCCATGTTTAACATGCATACCTGTACTCTGACATAATTGCATGGTGGGTCTTAGCCACTGAGCTATTTACATTAACTAATGGTGTTTTCTTTTCTACAAAAAATGTGACATTTTATTTAAAAAAAATGCAATTTGGAGTCTGTTTTTTAAAAATTTGGCTCCCTAAAAGGGTGGCTTATTTTATTCTTAAAAACTCACCCTTTTTTGGAAGCAAAATTTGTATGAAGCAGACACCAAATTGCATTTTTTTAAATAAAATGTCACACTTTTTTGTAGAAAAGAAAACACCATAAATGTCGATGTACAGAGTTGACAAGTCTCGCATATCTTGCAATATGTAAACAGTTGACGATACTGAATACATTCAAACTCCTTGCTAAAAAGTTCGAGGTACTAACCTCTGCTGCATTGTTCGAGCCTGTCATGCAGCTCCTGTTGATTAGCAACAGGACAAAGATGTTTCCTCCTTACAACCGAACCACTCCACTGGTTCCAATTGTAATTGGGAAACAATCTATCCTCGTAAGTTTGGGTAGCACCAACAGCCACCTCGTGTAATTGGTTTATCGACATAATTGTAAGAAAAGCATTTTGAAACAAAAAGCCTAGTTTTTGTCCAGTAACACTAATCTTTTGTAAAGGAAACAACTGCTACAAACCAAGATCTTATTTTGGAAAGGAATGCAACGGTTACCGACGGAGAGTTTTCACCTGCCTTCCCCTCGGGCTTGTACTGTTTAAAAGCACACAGAAACAACCGTATCAGGATGGTGTTACTAATCCCATCTTGGTATCATAACGCTACAAATTTTTCCACCCAGATATAAATGTCCTGTCCAATTTGACTTACAAAAACAACCATGTAGTGCAACATCCAATGTATGAAGACTTTCACACTTTCTTTTCGGATCAGCATCTGGCATAATGTGAGAGTATCATACTTACTAAGAAAGGCTACTAATCAACATACCCAAGTGTCCACTACACCACTTCTGACATCTTTGCAACACTCCATACAACCACACGTCTCAAACGCTGACGAACTTTCCTTAACAAATAGTGTTACAAGACAAACATTTGGCTTTCTGAATCAAATCCCTTGACATTACAAGAGTGTTCCACTGCAAATGGATGATAAACCAACACCTATCCAATGATCAGCACAGGTGTTTGAAACCCACCTGCGGGCCACCGATCCCCGAGGAGAGCCATATAACCTTAAGTACTATAGTGAATACTTCACGCCATTGATCCTTCCATTCAAGGGCGGTTGACTTTTGGATCTCGTATCATCACATCCTAGCGAAGTCTCAACTAGAGCCTTGTATTTTAGCCATCTACAAGAGATGTTTCCAGGGATTACCACGGAGAGGTAATACATAGGTTTCTGTAGCAAGTTGAAGGTATACCACTAGGGCCGTCCTTCTGAACAAGCAACTTAATCCCTATTAGGCTAGGTAAGGTAGAAATGACAGTCAGAACTGATCATATACACTTAGAACCAATGATCCATTGTTAACATGGAGTGCAATTAAACAGAACTCCGCCGTAGAACCAATCCAAACTTAAACGAAGTTTAAATTGCGCTACAGTTCAACGCAGTGTCCCGTGACAACAGATACCAAAAGTGATACGTCCCTTTTGGACATCGATAGTAGAGAAAGTGTTCACCCATCATCCATGCGGGGCCATTTTGCCTGGCAATCCTTCATCCAGTGTTGGTGGCCCATCTGTCATTAGCAATATCGATAGTCGATCGCGGAAGTTCGTGTTTGCAAGAAATCATAGGCACCCAACGCCTTCCAGATCTAGGGGAACCCGTAAGGAAGTGCCAAATCTAGCAAGCTTATCCACAATATCTATTTGAAATTTTGAATCTTGTATTTTTTAATTAGAATTTCTATAATTTCGCTTATCCTTTATCCAAAAATAAAGTTCACATGAGAGGAGCCAAATATGTATATCGAATTTGGTACAATAGTTTAGGTCTGTTTTGGAAATGGACTAAATTGGTACAGTACAATACAGTTTAGGTCTGTTTTGGAAATGGACTAAATGGGTACAGTATTCTACTATCAATGTTATAATGAAAATCTAGTAACTCTGAAATTTCGAATCATGTGGTTTTAAAATTAGATTTTCTAGGATTCTCGAATTGATATTCTTACTGTTTGTGAAATTGTGATTAAAATGAAAAGTTAAAATAAAAAAACAATACATTTTAAGATAATAGATAATCTCCTGTTGTCTCTGTATGCTGCAATGTGTCGAAGTTTGTTAAAAGATTTTTCAGTTTCATTTAAAACTGTTCACCTCCATGTTGTTTTTGGCCTGCCTCTTCTCTTCGAACCCTGTGGGTTTCATTCAAGGCAGGTTTCACAGTATGGCTTCTAAAGAGTAAGCCCGAGCTTATTCTTATATTTTTTCTCTTTATTTGTATATTTATCTTATATTGACCAGCAATTCCAAGTAGTTGTTAATTACACGGGCCACCAGTTTTTCAGGATGTTTTGTAGGGATCTATAGGTGAACGTCTGTATTTTGTTACAAGGCGGTTTAATCCGTATAGGAGAACTTTTTTAACGCAGGTGTTGTACATATACGTATGTTTATTTTAAAAAGTTTTTAAAGGCATTTTAAGTTTTGTTAACGATTTCTATGATTTATTCTCATATTTTTAACACAAAACAAAAAATAAAGGAAACAAAGTTTTGAATATACATATGTATTATAATTTGAAAATGTATTGAGCCAAATCTCAAAAAATAGACATAAATATACCTTTATAATAAAATAGCCGATCGCCTTCTGCAATTTTGTAATAAAAAAAACATAAATAAATATTAATAAAATTGTTTAATTCTAAGAAAAACAACAAGGGGGTTACCGCGTATTTCGATTCGAAAGAAATAACATACGAGTTTGAACATTGAGTACTGTGGATTACGATTTTCGTACTCGTTCGAATCGATGACAGAGTTTATATTTAATTTCTAGGGATTTTATGATGTGTTTATCCGAAACAAATATTACGAAAATCGTAATACACAGTATATATTATTCGAATTCGTAAATAATTTCTTTCGAATCCAAATAAGCGGTAAGCCCCCAAAGTCTAGGATCACACTATGAAAGTTTTCTTTCAGAAAGTCTGAGTTAATGGGTGAGAAGGGAAAAAGGAACAGCATGTTCTCTTCCCCTCTCACCAATAAACTCAGACTTTCTGAAAGAAAACTTTCATAGTGTGAACCCAGACAAAAATTAACAATTTGAAATATATTACGTTAAAGTCTTCCATTGTAATTGTAGTTGTTGTATGTATTCAATATTTTTGTAAAAATAAAATTTTTAATAAAAACGCTTAAAATGTATTTAATTGCAACACTGTATAATGAAGGATATATATTTTTTATACATAAGTAAATGAATAAAAAATTATTTATGTATGTATTTAAAAGCAAAAGAGAAATAATTTTTAATTTCAATATTCATTTAATTAAGTGTCAGCAGCACTAATGTAAATTTTTTGCTTACCATTAAATAATTTTGTAAAAATTTACTTAATTCACAATTTAAAAACGCCCACATACATAAATACAATGTGTTTAACATACATACATAAAAATAAATTTTAATTGCCCAAACCATTTGTAATACTTACAATTCTCGTTTATAATCAAAATAAAGAGAACCCGAACTAAATATTTAACTGTAGATAAAGAATATATAAAACTTTTACAATGTTTATAAAATCTTAATCATTTTTTTCACTACTCGATCTTTGGGCAATAAAAATATTAGAGGTAAGTACTGGTATGATTATTAATACAAATTGTTGATACTTTAATAAAGATAAGATTTGCTTTATCGTGGGAACATTTAAATTGTCGCCAAAAATAAAGATGCGCTTCAGTTAACAGGTATGAGTGCTGTAGTCGGCTTAGCCGAATCTACTAAAACATAAAATTCTGTATCGGTGTTAGGAAAAATAATAGAACGTTTTTGCTCATTTTAAATACTTTTTTTTATTAATGAAAAATATCTTCGCAAAATTTGGTTCTCTTAGCTGATATGGTATGCGAGCTATTGTACCTACTGTAATTATTATTTCCCAAAGAAAAAGGCAATTTGTTGTCTATAACTCAGTAATTTAGTAAATTAACAATCACCCCTATCGCGAATAAAAATTCCTTGGGAGTTTTTTCCCTTATTCCGGTTTTCCTATGTTAATTCAATAGTAAAAATGGGAAAAGGGAAAAAACTCCCAAGGAATTTTTATTCACGATAGGGGTGAATAAGTCGCTCCAACTCACTCTGTTAAAGCTTCCGATAATGGAACAACTCTTTGTTCAGAATTCCTATTAATTTTTTTTTCGCCGAAGTTGACTCCTATTCCAGAAATCTGTACTCATTCCCCAGAGAATTTTAAAAATAGTAAATTGCACTACGTGACAGTTTTTTGTCCGCTGAATTCGAATATGAAGTCGGAATTGTCAAACAGTTTTCGAGATATATGATCCCAACAAATACGTAGTCAAACCTTTGATATGAAATGACTTTATCATTTGACATCAAACACAATTTTCAAACGTTTCTCAATTGTTTGATTATAACATTTAAATTGATAACGATTCGAAACCAAACATTTGCGTCAAATGTTTTATCAATTTGATGTCAAATTGGTATTAAATGTTAAATTCAAAACTAAACTTGACACTACTTGAGCGAAAAATAAATGTAAACATTAAAAATGGCGATTAAAGTTAAATTTTTACTTTGTGTTCAAATGCGTTTTAAAAGTTAAAGATTTATTTCTTGTGTATTTGTGAGTACATAATTGCAATGATTAAGAATACGAATTAATAATGAATTTAAATTAAAAAAAATAAAATATTTTTAATTATGTTCCACATTATATTATAATCTACATTTGAGAATTACGTTTGAAAGCAAGTTGAAAATAAATGCATTTCTCAATTTGAAAATAATTTCCATTTTTGTTGAGAATGCTATGATTTTCAAATCATTATCAAACGTTTGTAATTTGAGAAAAGGTTTGATTTCAAATCACTTTCGATTTATACCTACAAATTTCGAAATTTTGTTTTAAATGTAAGTTAAACGGACGAGCTTTGCGGTCGTGTTCTATAAACCACACATTAAACTATAATACAAAAACTGCAAAATTTCAACCCGACTAGAGTTGAGTTGTAATTTGTAATAGGGGCATTAATCTTTGAGTGTTTTTCTTCACTTTTTTGTTGAGTTTATTCCCTGACACTTCCTAGTTCCTTATGTTTGATTTATCTTATTAAACCACATTGAAACTAAAGTCGTAAAGTCAGTGGCGGATTTAGGCCTGCTTTTGGTTATATAGGAGTGTTTAACAAAAAAAAAAAAAAAAAAAATTTAATATTAAAATTATTGTGTATTTTTATAAATTTATATACATACTTCAGCTCTTCAAGGCTGGATGATTGCGTATGAGCCACACCAGCATATTTTCTAAATTTAAGCGAAATCGAATGAAGTTTTAAGATCTCTAAAAATTGCAATTTTTCGAATTTTTTGTATGGAAATGTACATACAAATTAAAAAAAAAGTTTGAATTATATATGTAATGACTTACAATTACGTCCTTTAAGACTTCTCTATGAATTGTGAATCAAAATTTTATTACCTCTAAGATTGTAGAACAAACAAAAAGTTGTTATAATTTTTTATTTTTATAGCCAGTGTGCACAAAAAAATACATTCAAAAGTTGCGTTCGAGAACACAAAAGTTTTTACTATTTTTTACTAAACTTTACTGTATTTTACGAAATTGCGTTCGAGTACACAAAATGCAGTAAATGAGAACATAAATTGAGAGCGAAAAGTGACAGTTCTAGTCTGAGTATCTAAAAATTTTTACTGCAGAAATTTTGCGTTCGCGTACTTTTTTGGACAACAGCTTTTTGTGAGAGCAAATTTTTTAGTTTACTCATTTACTGCATTTTACTGTAAAAGAAATCAAACGCACCTAATTTCTGCAGTAAAAATTTGTAAATACTCAGACAAGAACTGTCACTTTACGCTCTCAATTTGTGTTCTCATTTACTGTATTTTGTGAACTCGAACGCAATTTAGTAAAATGCAGTAAAGTTTAGTAAAAACTTTTGTGTTCTCAAACGCAGCTAATAAAAATAATCTAAAAGTATGTAAAACATGGCCACTGAGGCCCAGACAGCTGTCGATGCACATCGAGTAGGTATCTGTACAAATTGCAAAGCAGATTTTTGGAAAAATAAAATAATAAAGCTTTTTGAGATCAAATTTTTATCAAATTCTTGATTTGTTAAAGAAGAATATTGAATTAAGGTATTAAATGAGGGGCTGAAATTGAGTTTACCTTTGGAATTATAGGTGAAGTTCGGAGAAGTTGTTCAGCGCACAAGAGGTGAATGTAGGATTCTCACCCGGACGCTAGATATGGTGAACAATTCAAGCACTTGCCATTAAAATACCTACTTCGCTTGGAGCACAAGCGAAACAACCGCTTTTATCTCATTATTTAACATAAGTCACTTGAACCCCTTGTGCTTTAAGCCCCTCATATATATAACATTTATTTTTAAAAAAGAAAAATATATATATATAAAAGAAAGTCGTGTTAGTTACACCAATTATAACTCAAGAACGGCAGAACAGATTTGGCTGAAAATTGGTAGGGAGGTAGCTTAAAGCCAGGAGACGGACATAGGATACTTTTGCCCCGCCCACTTTTACGCCCACTTTTTTCGATTTACCTAAAATCAGAAAACGGCTCCATCGAGTTGACTATCGAGTTGACTTTCTTTCAATTCTTCGTATTAATCCATTTTAAGTTTTCATCGATAGAAAAATTTACCACGGCTACTTTTACGCCCACTTTTTCTATTAAGCGCATAAATTGAGAACGGCTTGACCGATTTGGACGATTTTTTCTTTAAAATGATCGCCATGGTCCACCTTAGGGTTTTACGGAATTTTGCCCCGCCCACTTTTACGCCCACTTTTTTCGATTTACCTAAAATCAAAAAACTGCTCCATCGATTTGACTAATTTATCTTTCAAATGTTCGTATTAATCCATTTTAAGTTTTCATCGATAGAAAAATTTACCACGCCTACTTTTACGCCCACTTTTTCTATTAAGCGCATAACTGGAGAACGACTTGACCGATTTGGACGATTTTGATTTGACTAATTTATCTTTCAAATGTTCGTATTAATCCATTTTAAGTTTTCATCGATAGAAAAATTTACCACGCCTACTTTTACGCCCACTTTTTCTATTAAGCGCATAACTGGAGAACTATTTGGACGATTTTTTCTTCAAAATGATCGCCATGGTTTAACTTAGGTTTTTAGGGAAAGAAAATTTTGCCCCGCCTACTTTTACGCCCACTTTTTTCGATTTACCTAAAATCAAAAAACTGCTCCATCGATTTGACTAATTTTTCTTTTAACTGTTCGTATTAATTTATTTTACGTTTTCATCGAAAGAAAAAATTACCACGCCTACTTTTACGCCCACTTTTTCTATTAAGAGCATGATTTGAGAACGGCTTGACCGATTTGGACGATTTTTTCTTTAAAATTATCGCCATGGTCCAACTTATTCTTTTTTGATTGAGCCCATATCCACACCATATGTAAGTTTGCATATACATATGTAGTATAAAAATTCAATAAAAACGAACATTTTTGTACACAAAAGTTGATATATTAAAAATCCCGGGATTAATAAAAATAAATCCCGGGATTTGTCAATCTCGAAAAATCCCGGGATTTCGGGATTTCCCGTTTGGCATCCCTAATAAATACAAATTAAACGCTTAACCCTCAAACGTTCCTCAAAATAACTTGCAGGAAAGCTCTTCGGGTGAAAAATCACCCATACTGATTATTTAATGATATTGCAGGGTTTTTTCCTTTCTTGAAGGTGTTTTTTTTAGACAAAATTAATTAATTAATTTTTTTAACTAAAATCATCCATAATATTCAATTGCATGTAGGTGGCTTACACGTTTTTATAAATGGGTAAAATTTTAACCGAGGGACTTTTTCGTTATTCTTCAAATAATCTTGTAACGTTTAGATTTACCAAAAGTAAACTTAATATTATTAATGCAAAATTTAAATTTGAAAAGTTAGAAAAAATCTCAATTAGATCCAGCAAAATGTTAAAGAGATATTATATTTTAAAACATAAAATGGGTGAAATTTTGCCCAAAGACCGTATAAGGGTTAAAGCAGAATACTCTTAACAAGTTTAGAGTGATCAACAATCAAATATGTGAGAGAAATTTATAATTTTCTCAATGTTTTCATTTCAAAAATTTTCGACCTTGACCCGCATCTATCAATTTAATTTGTTTTTTGTTTTTTTCATTTGATAAGCCTTAATAATACTTTAACAACAATTACTATGTATTTCATACAAATATTTCACAATTAATATGAAACAAGCGAACTACTTCTGAAGTGTTGACGTTTGGAGATTGAAATAATTAAAATATTTCTCATGTTATCACGTGTTTAACTCATATGCATACAAATGGAAATAGTTTTTATTAAAATAAATCAATTTGATATAAACTGATTCTATTTTTTTTTATTAAAAATGACAATTAAATCACGAACTTGTTGGTGTAGCAAAGAATTATTCGCTATTAACAATTAATATGTCCAAACAATTAAAATTCATTAAGATGAAAAAGTTTGTTTTGTAGATGATTTTATTAGAGCATATAAAGGGTGGTTAAATTTCAAGGGCCGATGTTGATTTTGAATAAAACACAAACTATTTAGGAAATTATTGTAATTTTATTTTATGATATATTGGTATTACTCAATTATGTATGGAACAAAATATCGGCCAAATGGGCGCCGCGACCACGGCGGCACACCTCCATCCGATGGTCCAAATTTTCGATGACCCTGAGGCATAATGGAGGTTCTATGCCGTTAATGTGCCGAATTATCTCATCCTTTAGCTCTTGAATTGTTGCTGGCTTATCGACGTACACCTTTTCTTTCAAATAACCCCAAAGAAAAAAGTCCAACGGTGTCAAATCACATGATCTTGGCGGCCAATTGACATCGCCATTACGTGAGATAACACGGCCATTGAATTTGTTGCGCAAAAGAGCCATTGTTTCGTTAGCTGTGTGGCAAGTGGCACCGTCCTGCTGAAACCACATATCGTCCACATCCATATCTTCCAATTCGGGCCATAAAAAGTTCGTTATCATCTCACGATAGCGAACACCATTCACAGTAACTGCCTGACCGGCCTCATTTTGGAAAAAATACGGCCCGATGATGCCGCCAGCCCATAAACCGCACCAAACAGTCACTCTTTGTGGGTGCATTGGTTTTTCGACAATCTCTCTTGGATTCTCATTCGCCCAAATGCGGCAATTCTGTTTATTGACGAATCCACTGAGGTGAAAATGTGCCTCATCACTGAAGATGAAGTGCACGATATGCATTTTGATTTGAACGCCCATTTTCATAATAAGTCTGGATAACTTTAACACATTGTTGGATTGTGTATCTCTCCATGGTTCAAATTGAGTAAGTCTGAAATAGAGAAATGTCAAATAAAATTCGGAAAAAAACTTGGCGTGTGGTTCACATTCAACATCGGCCCTTACAATTTAACCACCCTTTACATGTCGTCATCACCGCAAATTAAAAATTAGTTTTTTTTTTTCAATAAATATGTGTCAGTGATTCTCAGGTTTGGAAAATATGGCGCAGAGCGAATTTATATATCATCAGGTGACGGCTATCCTACAACAAGAAAAAAATTTGTGTTATTTTTTTGGTGATTGAAAATTTCGAAATCCGTTACAAAATTTTAACAAAACAATTTATTTTGTCAGTTTCAATAAGCAACCAACCATAATCAGCTGATCGGTTCAACCGGATATTGGAACTTTACATTGTGAAGTCTCCCTTATATTTGACCAAAAAATACATACTTCCAGAAGAGGATATCTAATCACTCCTTGTACTTAGATCAGTACCTTAATGGCTGTATCCCCCATTTTTAGTCTTTTTTTTATATCTGTTGAAATCTTAATTATCATTCGGGTTGAAATCTCTTTTAATCCTCATAAATCTTGAAAAAAATTTGTAACAACATAAAATTTTATAACGAGAAATCTTTATTTCTATGAACCTAACCTAGAATTTCATAATAAGTCCCAGTTCTTAAAGTAGGTTTAATTTGGGTATATTTGAAGCAATGTTTGTAGAAATTTTAAAAATTTTTAATATATGGCAACTTGTTGTGGCGTCTAATGCTAAATGTTTACATTTCAGCGAAAACTCCTTTAAAAAAGAAACATTAAAATAATTTTTAATAGTAAATTAAATTCTTATTTAGCAGTATTGCTTGCCACAAAACAACTCGTTGTTTAAATCACTTTTTACTATAAATTATTTGCCTTTATTTTATATTTCTTCTCCGTTTTTATACCCTCCACCACAATTAGTTGTGAAGAGGGTATATTAAGTTTGTCATTCCGTGTGAAACTTTTTTGTTATTCATCTCAGACCCCATAAAGTATATATATTCTGGGTCCTTGAGTAATTCTAAGTCGATTTAGCCATGTCCGTCTGTCTGTCTGTCTGTTGAAAACACGCTCACTTTCGAACAACTCAAAAAAAATGAACAAACTTGGTGCCAAATTGCTTGTAGTTATCCTAAGCAGTTTGGGATTGAAATCCAGCAAAATCGGTTCAGTAGGACCAGAGCTATGAATCAAAATGTGGAACCACCACCTAAAAAAATTGATAATTTTGTTACAAAAAATAACATAAATGCTGAAACAAGGCACGGAATGAGATAAGATTTTGCAAAAATTTGTTTTATTTGACTGGAAATCACGCTGTTAAATTTCGTGAAGATCCGTCTATAATTTACCCAAAGCCCCATATGTACATACTTCCGGAAAACAGTTTAGTACGCCTAAAACCGTAAAAAACCGCTAGCGTAACAAAATTTGGAACGTCACAGTTTTTAGGACTAGAAATAACACTGTGAAATTTCGTGACGATCGGTTCATAATTTACCTTAGGCCCCATATAAACCCTACTACCGGAAAACAGTTTAGTACGCCTAAAACCGTAAAAAATAATGCAATCATAACAAATTTTGGCTCGTCACAGTTTTATAGGACTATAAATGATACTGTGAAATTTCGTGAAGATCGGTACATAATTTACCCTAGCCCCATAGAAACCCTACTCCCGGAAAACAGTTTAGTACACCTAAAACCATAATTAATAATGCTAGCATAACAGAAATTGGTACGTCACAGTTTTAAAGGACTATAAATGATGCTGTGAAATTTCGTGATGATCGGTCCATAATTTACCCTAAGCCCCATATAAACCCTAACCGGAAAACAGTTTATTCGCCTAAAACCATAATTAATAACAAATCGTCACAGTTTAAGATAATAATAATAAATAGACATCATACAGATATTACTCCTTAAACACGAACTGTCGGTGGAGGGTATCACAGATTCGGCACAGCCGAATATAGCACTCTAACTTGTTTTTTTAGCAAAAAGCAATAAAATTGCCGCAACACTATCGGCCTGTTACGGATATAGCATAATTGTATGGAACGTCTATTTTCATGTTTACTTTGTCGATTCCTAAGAGCGCCCCATTCTAAATTTAACGCTGAAACCACTTCTGCAATTGGCATATGAATTGTTTACCAAAATTGGATTGTTCTTTTAGAAAATGATTCATTTTACATTCAGTGTCTAATTTTTGCCAGAAGCCCCACATTGTTTTCAGCAATATTTCGTATTTTAAAATTAAAATTTTATCAATTATTATTTTTATTAATGCACCAAAGATACAAATGGACGTCATTTGCAAGCGAGGTAATTTTCGCAAAATATCTAATCAAAATATAACGTTTTAGAAAAACCAAAAATTACGTAGCAATATTGCAAGTTCCTTTAATAAAATTAATTAGGTTTAACCCCTTCATCACAAGTGGTTTGGAAATTAATTTCTCTTTTTCAACGAAAGTTAGAACATCGTTCAGGAAATAGTGTTGAATAAAATCATTTAAATGTTTTTTAACAATTTTTTTTTTTTAAAAACCAAACTTTTTGAATTTTGTATACTTTGATCTGACACAAATTTATTTAGATCCAAAATTATCGGAGATTTTGTAATTTGTGTGTTTTTAATAAGTATGTGAGTTCTATTTTGAATAAGAGAAAGTTTAAAATAAAACTCTCTTTTTGTTTGCTATTTTTTAATAAAAATATTTTTTTTTACCCGATATTTGCCCGATTTGTATGGACAAAAATTTGTTGATATTGTGACCAGTATTGCCATTAGGATACGAAAGATAAATTTTTCGTAGGCCCATCTTTCAGGTCTGCTTACTTGTACAAAAACAAAAAAACGATTCTTTTTAGTTGTCAAAAATTTACTACGACATATACAAAGCAAAAGAAAAAAACGTGTAGGTATGTGTGGCATACCATAAACCCCAGCGGGAAAAAGAAGGAGTACGGAGGCCTTCCAGAAGGCCTCTGTACCCCTTCTTTTGGATAAACAAGCCTTCTCGCTCCATTCCATACTCATATCTTTTTTACACGCGTTGTCATTGCGGAGAAGGCCTTCCGCTTTCCTTTCTTTCCCAGAGCTTCTTAAAGGCCTTCAAATAAATGGCTCTTAGAAGGCTTTCCAGAGAATGACTGTCAAAAGGCCTTAGCAAAAAGTTTATCTTGTTATTTAACTTTTAATATATGTATACCTACCTATTTTAAAAACGTATGTTTATATTTTTTAATAGCTTATTGTAGTTTAATAAAACATGTGATACCTATTTTTTTATTGAAATAATCAAATTTGCTAAATATTGTAAAATAGATTGCAAATAAAAGCTTATAGTAAAATAAAACTTTTAAGCACAAGGAAGATCCTTAATGAAAAAAACTCAACTAAAATGATTTACATTATTGTTTTTATTTTGTATTTTAATATGCACCTACTTTGTTACTTTGTTTTTATAACGGGATCTGAATTCTTTCGCTTTGGCGAAAAAAACAAAATAAAAAATTTTACTCTTTCTCTTTTCAACTTCAACTAAAATGATTTACCACATATATTACTTTGTTGTTGTAAAGGGATCTGAATTCTTTTGCTTTTGCTTGTGAAAAAAAATAAAACAAAAAGTGTTACTCCTTCTTTTTTCGCTTCTCATAGAAGCGAGTGTGGAGGCCTTCTATTACTACGTTTATACGCACCACTTATTCGCAAATAAATATATTGCAAGTAGAGAATATTGCAGCATAAACAGTGAATTAAATTTTTATTTGCGAATAGCTAACTCACGAAAACAATTCCTGATTAACGACACTATTTGCAAATAAGATTTTAAGCATTGCCACACTTTTAACCGTTTTACGTTTTTATTTCGATGTGGCACATACATATGACAACAAAAGTAGAATTAAATCAAAAATGTGCAAATAATTTTAAAAATACACAATAATTTTTGATCTTTTCCCGAAGTCGTTGCTTGATATACCATTAAAATAAGAACCCGGCAATAAGGAAAAAATTTATTAAGCGAAGCTGATGTTTGTCATACCATATAGTTAATACCTATATTGAAGCAATTACATAAAGTATATTAAATATTACCACATGTATACTCAAACCTAATATATTAAACAAAAAGATTTATTATAATATAAATGGTTAACTTTAATAGCTTCAGAATTTTATACGCTACTGTACCATGCATTATATTATATGAAAGCTTGAAGATTTCTCTAGAAAATATTATATGTAAATAAAAATACCTTAATATCGACAAAATTTTGAGATAAGAGCCATTTTGACAAATTTCATTAGGAACTAAAAATATTTTTTGAAATTGGTTCTTAAAGGGGTTAATAATTCAGTATGTTTTATATACCACGTGAAAGGTATTTGGAAACACGCTTCAGCGCTACCCATATTGCTGAGGTCAAATTTATACTTCAAGAGATATTGGTAAAGAATTTTTCAACTTTTATGATCTATATCTCTAAAACAAAGTTCGTTGACCAACATTTTTATTTTCAAAGCACTTCTAAATGCATTTTTTTGTTTGCCGATGAGCTAGAAATCTTGATAAGTTCCGGGGTTATATACAAAATTAAACAAGTGATTGAAAGAATACCAATTTTTATCTATTTTATATGCTACCAAATTTGCCGTATGCTGAAAAGCTTGCATACGACTTTCAACAAATAACATATTTGTCAACATACGTAGAAAGTTTGTTGAAAAGTAAAAATATTGTGTCTAGACGATATGCTATAATTGTGAACAAACGTTTGCTGACTTCGTTAACAAATGCCTGTCATATGGTAGTAAGCATACGTTTGTTGAAAAAATTTGGTGTCTACACAATATGTTGGCGCTGAAAGCAAATTTTTCAACATAAATTTGCTGATTCAACATATCGTGTAGACTAAGCTTTAAGCTCTGCTATCATGCTGTGGTTAGCAAATCAGCGATCTTTAGTTCAATAAAAAAAAAAAACATGTGGATTTGAGAACACCAATTTATGAATTATGCGGACTCAAAAAATTTTTCATTTACAATTCGGGTCGAAACCTAAAACATACCTGATCATTTTCTTTACAATATTCATTTAACATGAAATGAAAGAGTATGTTAACAAATGTTAAACATTATATGTAAATAGATTTTAAAATTTTTTTCAATATGTATCTTCTTGGGAAAAAGTGTATCTTTTTGGCAACTTAAATGTATCTTCCTCGAAATTTCACTGGCAACACTGATTGTGCCATCAATTTTTCGATAGCTTTTGGCATGAGAAGTTCCACTACGACATATCGAAAAGATCATTTCGAGGCGCCCAAATTTCATTGGTTCCTTTTACTCCTGCAAGGAGCATAGGACCGTTAAAAGTTGATTCAAATATTTTTGATTGGATTTTGTTGAGGGCCAGTAGTTTATTTTTTAAGCATTTGTTAATAAATACTAGTTGTCTCACAACTAGTAGTAGCTGCTTCACACTATCCACAAGTCTTTTTGTCGTATGAAATTAATTTTTAACTATATCCTTATTCAAAACGATTCGAATGGAACCTGTGCCCTCACATTAATAGATAAGCTCACTATAATGAGCTATCATCATATATATTATTTCTAAAGCACTTTTTTTTGTCGGTTACAAATATCTCCCATACCACCGCATCAAATTTAATGAATGATATCTCATTTTAAAGCTTATTTCTAGCACTAATGACGAAAAATAATTAGAAATATATTTTTGTTTGTATTAAGGATTCGTACGGGCAAAAAGTTAACGATGATCATGTCATTACCTCTAACATTGTATTCAAAGAAGTATTATAAAAGCATTTAAACATACGTATGTATGTACATATGTAAATATGTATGATATACTTATATTATGATTTCTAATATTTTTATACTTTTAATAAAATGTATTGAAGTTACTAAAATTTCTATTAATTATTTTAATTTTATGTTACAAAAATGACAACTAACGGTGCGAAATATTCGCACGGGTCATCTAGTATATATTATTTCTAAAGCACTTTTTTTGTCGGTTGCAAATATGTCCCATACCACCGCATCAAATTTAATGAATGATATCTCATTTTAAAGCTTATTTCTAACACTAATGACGAAAAATAATTAAAAATTGAAAAATTAATATTTTCATTGATAAAAATTATATTTTAAAATGTATTGAAGTTACTAAAATTTCTATTAATTATTTTCATTTTATGTTACAAAAATGACAACTAACGGTGCGAAGTATTCGCACGGGTCATCTAGTATATATATACTTACGGTCGTTTTACACTATCGCACAAGTCATAGTTATTGTCATTGTTTTTTTGAAAATATTTAAACAATATTTAGATCAGCAGCCGTATTCTGTAATTCGCTAAAACTAAATCTCTATCGCTAAAAAAAACTATAAAGTAGATTTAGCGGTTTCTGGCTACGAATACAATTCTGTAACATGCATTGCTAAATTTGGCAATGCCATAAAAATTTAATTCGCCGCAATTTTAGCGTTGATTGTCATTGCTAACATTTTTAAATTTTGTATTCTCTAAGGCATTTTAGCGATCGAGATTTAGCTTTAGCTAAGCGAATTACAGAATACGGCTGCAGATATGCATTTTCGTCAAAATACGTAAGACTTATGTGAAAGTTTAAAACCCCCTTAGGTATTTAGCTCACTATAGTCAGCTTATCTATTAGTGTGAGGTTACAGATTCGATTCGGATCGTTTGTAAATAAGGATATAGTTACAAATAAATTTCAACGACAAAAAACCTGTATATAAATTCCAAATAATTTTTATTGTTGTTCTTGGTAGAGGGTATCAAAGTTTCGGCTCAGTTGAATTAAGCATTTTACTATGTTTTTTCTAGCAGTTTGTATTAATAAATAGTTTATTTTCAAATAGCCACATGGTTTTAATTTCAAAAATTGTGTTTTGTTTTGCAAAAAAAAAAATTTTTAAATCAAAGTCCAAATTATTAAAAAAATTATTTTCAACAAGCCGCCGACAGTTGACAATGATGACTAACTCAATACCACGAATAAAGACTATTTAGGTTATTAAAAAAAAACCAATAGCTATAAGGAATAATTTGTTAAAAACAAACTATTAACTGATGACTTTTTAAAATGAAGATACGTTTAGGCATTGGGCGAGTTCAAATTAACTTTTTCTTGCATCCATATTCCACAACATATAACCTGATAACCAGCCTTCCGTGAACAACCTAGATATTCATCATATTCATATTCGAAATTAAACTCTGTATTTAAAAATGATTTCACATGATATTTGACTTTAAAAATTTATTATTGAAACGGAAAACTATATACATAAATGTAATGTAGAATTCGTAATTTCGCGGTCTTATTTCATTCCCGATAATAAATATTTCTATCCAGTGTTCGAAAATAAACACTAAATATCGCTCCTTAGTGTTCGGTTCGGTAGATTTGTAAAAAAAAAACACAAACGCTAATTGTGTTTGTGTAGAAAATCATTAAAAAAATTAACGTTTCCATGTTTGTCATCTTTCGAACACAAACATAATACTTTTTTTATTAAACTGAACAAGAGATGAGAACATTTAATTTCGTTCGGTTTTTTTAAAAATCCAAAAACTTCATTGTATTCGGTTCGGCTCATCAATGTTCGTCCCTTTTGGCTGGTAAACGAAGAACAGAACACTACATAATGTTCGGTTTTTTCTTGAAAATAGTTACGAACGGTATTAAGAGTTGTGTTCGTCTACACAAACCCTAAAAAAATAGACATCGTTCCTGGGTAACGAACGCTAAATAATGTTCTGGTTATTTTCGAACACTGTTTCTATTAGTCCTGTTTTGTGTAAAGAATAAACAGGTATGTGATGAAAATCGATTGGTTTCAGTACTGCTTCATTATGTTAAAAATTGTGTAACGCTGGCCATTATTTCGAACAATTAGTCTAATATTACATTCTCACAGAAAAACTGTTAATAATATTACCACCAATGAATTTCATTTCGAAAGCATTTTTTGTTAAAAAACTGTTTTTCGACATCGATAAACTGGCAAATAGTATTATTTAATTCAAAAAGCTTGAATTAAATATCAAATAATTTGCAAAACAAAATTCTTGGGAATTTCAAAATCACTGTTAAGGAAATTCCCGAAAATAGGAACCCTAATCAAATGCTATCACTTTTCATTGCTTTTGGCCTTTATTTTAGTTTTCTCTTATCGCATTTTTCTGATAATGTGCTAAACTTTGAGAAACCCATTAAATTCATGCGATATTTTGCAGTTTTTGCATTGTAGTTAGAGTTTTTCTTTTCCCGCACTTTTTTGATTAACGGGAAAGTGGGAAATAAAAATATATATTTCCGGGATTCCCGCCCAAAATGTTTTAGTGGGTTTCCACTATGAAAGTTTTCTTTCAGAAGATCTAAGTTTATTGGTGAGTGGCGGTGAAAGACAAATTTCATAGTGTGAACCCGGACCTATGTAATTACTCTGCCAATGAGACTAATATTTCTCACTGTCAAGTATGCTTAAAATAATTAAATCTAAAGTATCTAGTAAATGACAAAAATGGAAAAAATTTAATCAAAGCTATTTACGGGAATACAAAATTTATTATTAAGATTTTTGTATGACGTGCTTGATTCCCAATTTTTCATATTTGATAAATACACTGATATTTATTGTTGAGGGAAAGCTAGCTTCTATGCGCATTTCACTGGTTGCTTAGGCCAGATCATCAGGAAACCTTTTCCAAAGATTTAAGAAAAGCTAAAAATATTATACGAATAAAACCCTAAAGCGAATAAGAATTTTAAACACTAAAAGTCTTACTTGTAACAATAACAAAGCTTAAACAAAACACCAACAATAAACAGTGAGTTTATCTTTTCTTACATCCCCCTACAATTGGTTGGGTTCTTTCCGACTCGAATTGTAGTTGTAAGTGGGTCAAAAGAAAAAACAAAATTAAAAAACAAATTCACCCTATTGTGTTTGGCGTATTTAAAATACGCCTACGACAGTTTGGTAATAGATTAAAGGAAAAAAGTTCACGTGCTCTTTAATCTATTACCAAACAGTCGTAGGCGTACTTTAAATACGCCAAACACAATAAGGGCGATTGTTTCATTCTATTGTCTTCGCAAGAAAACAACAACAAAAAACCAATTTGGCAATTCAGTTTTCTGCACGGGCACATGCAAGTACATTATCAAAGTTATTTACGGGAATACAAAATTTATTATTAAGATTTTTGTATGACTGTAATTTCTTCCACTTCTTCATTTGTCATTTACCAAAAAAATCTATTGCTTTTACTTCAGATTAATTTAATGTAAACAGTCGCTGTCAAACCAACTCAAAAAGCGAAAAGTTGTACACAAATTTTCGTTTTTTGTTCGACAATTTTTGGTTTCAACTGCAGTTTTTAAACCTTAAACACTTAAGGGGTAATTTTGATCAGAAAATTAAAATACGTTTCAAATTGTTAAACTAAGAAATTATCTGCAGATAGGATAGAAATTTGCATAATTAGACAGAAAGCATTGAAGTCTTAGGGGAATATATATATATATATATATTCTGGAAGGGCGAAATAAACGGAAAACTTAACATTATGCTGGATACACACTATGCAACACATTTACGCAATCTAGTGAATTAAATTCATTTTCATTCATTCCAGATTGCATCAACATCAAAACGCTTTGATATTTTG
The DNA here is from genome assembly GCA_930367215.1 of Pollenia angustigena. NCBI lineage: Eukaryota > Metazoa > Arthropoda > Insecta > Diptera > Polleniidae > Pollenia > Pollenia angustigena. The sequence goes on from OV884060.1 coordinate 49,826,635, forward strand.
AGGTTGCATTGAAACAGATTGCATGTAGATTGCACTGTGTGTACCCAGCATTAGAATTAAGAATTCTTAAACAATTTCACCGTTTAACAAATCTAGTATGAAGTTCAATTAACCCTTTTTAATAACATATTTATTTACAGTTTAATTCATCTAATCAGCAGTAGTGAATGAAGGTATGTTCGGCTTTCGATGTGTATGTTTTTAAATATATGCACATCTAAGATATGTCAAGTTTTTTTTAGTTCTCCTAAGCAGTGTGTGGTTGAAAAATATCAGAATTGGTTCAGTAGGAAATAAGTTACGCACACAAATATGGAACTACACCCCTAAAAAAATAGACAAAAACTACCATAAATTTGAGGCAGAATGTATCGATTGTCATTTAATTTTTATAAATTCGTTTTATATGTCACCAAAGTTCGTAAAGATCGTTCTATTATTTACCTTAGGCCCCATATAAAGACCACTAACGGAAATCAGTTAAAAGCCTTAAACCACAACAAATATTGATATTATGACGAAATTGAGTTGGATACAACAACTAAAGTCACGAGTCCCATAAAGACTAACTAAAGGTTTAAAGTTTTTTTTTTCAAATTTTCCCGAGAATCCCGCAACATATTCCCGATAGGGCGGGAATTGAAAACAATTGAACAAACTCTATTCGTAATTCTAGACACGGTAACTGACTCATAATTTGTTGTGCATAGTTACTTGCAAATTTCAATTGAAGTACATTTGTTTCAATTAGCAGAAGTTATACAATATATGCGAAACTTTAATGTGGTTTCAATTTTTATTTAAAAAAATGTCATGCCATACTTTTAAGTTAAATAACCTATTAATGATCGATTTAAATTTAATTATAAAATAAGACATTATGTTATCAATTAAAAAAAAAAAAAACAAACATAATCTCAAAACCATTATACAATTTCCAAAAGAAAAAACAAGTAAGAGTGCTATATTCGGCTATGCCAAATCTTATACAGTGAACTCGCGATAACGTGAACTAATTTTTACCATGGCGTTTCACGTTTTCGAGTTTGTTCACGTTATCGAATGCCAAAATTTTAAAAAAATAATACCCCTATTTTAAAATAAATAGATAAACGAATATTTTATTAATTTTTAATAACAAAAAATATATGTATGTGCAATAATTCATTTGATACATAAAAAATATATTTCTTATGAATATCATAAAAAATACACATAAAAGTAACAAAAACGAATAGAAATATTTTTTAGTTTGATGAATGTTTATAAGGGGGGAAAAAACGGTCATCTTTTTTTTATAAGTTTTTTGTTGGATCATCTTTAACAAAGCTTTTTCTTTAAGTTTTCTCAACACACTGATTTCAATTTGGTCGGCCATCTCATTTTCAGCCCATATTAAAGCCTTATAAGAGCTTCTATATCCTATTTTTGCCTCTTAATGGAACAAACTGTTGATTTTGCAACACCATATTTTCTAACCAAGCCACTGACACTATAACCCTTTTGCAATAATTCAAGAATATTTACTTTATATTTCAAAGATAGCACTTTCGGGGTTTTTAATGACATTTTTCACTTTCACGAATAACGAATATCGTAGCGATGTTAAAAAACAGCTAACATGTCAGCGAATACATACATGGATGCAATTAAGAAAAAAGAACGCTGTAACATCAACCAATAAGTGAACTCAATTCGTGGATTTCCCAATTCAAGAAACATTTTAAAAAGTAAACAAAAATGTGTTCACGTTTTAGAGCTTCCAGGTTTTGTTCACGTTTTAGAATAGCCTGTGTAAAAATATATTGGTTCACGTTTCTGAGTCGTTCACCCTTTTGAGTGTTCACGTTTTCGCGAGTTCACTGTATACCCTTCACCACGGTGCGATAAGAACAAAATGTTATAATACGGCCATGTTCTGAAAATCGCACGATTTGAAATCGCAAAACGTCCGATTTATTTAATAGTGTTCTGAAACTTGTGCTTTGCGATCTTTTAGGTTGATTTTAAATCCCTTGAGCATACTTTGCGATTTAAAGCCACCAAACTTCTTGCGATTGCGATTTACAGAACACCCACTATGCGATTTAAGTCAGAATCGCAAAAGTAAAGCGTTTTGCGGTTGTCAGAACATGGCCGATAATAACCTTTCTTTAAATAAAAAATAAATATTCTCCAATCACGCCTAAATTTTGTCGAATATTGTGCATTAATGACCAACACGCTCGGATCTTATTTGAAAACTTTGTCTTTTAACGTTCTCCAGATTTAAAGAAGTCTCTATAAGGTCTTTGTATGGAAAGTGCCACGCCCCTTCTCTAATCTAGCCGATATTTTGTCGGATATTGTGTATTAATAACCAAGATGCTTGTACCTAATTTAGAAATTTTGGCTCCAGCTGTTAATAAAAAACATGGGATTTATGGGTAAAATTAGAGGCAGTCGTGGTTTTCTGTTTATATCTCAGGCTGAATTTCAAAACTAAACCATCCCAAACTAATATGACATAATTGTATTACTAACTACCTTGTCCCCAATTTATCTGGGGTCTTCAACGGACAGACGCACATCGTAATATGAACTTCTGTTCTCATAAGGATCCAGACTATATATCGTTAAAAATATATAGGCGTAACCATGGTGGAATAAGCAGGTGGCATCGTTACGGCAACAAATACAACATTACAACAAAAATGGAAATTATATCACCGTTAACGTCAAAAAATTGTTTAAACAAAAATCGAAGCGTGCAGCAAAACGTGATGAAATAAATACATTTTTAGCCAATTTTTATTTAATTATGGTCCATATCTTATTTATTTTAATTTAAAAGACAAACAATGCAAGAGCAAAAAATCGTCATCTGGCGTAGTGCTGCCACCTGTTTATTCCACCATGGGCGTAACTAACAAAAATATAAATTAACAGTAGAATATAAAACGATAAAACGAGAATATAAGAAATCAATAGTCGATCGGGGTACACAATGACCACATACTTTAATGACAGATATTTAATAAGCCATTTTTTAATCAAAATAAGAATAAGTACAAAAGCATTTTTACTGTTTAGGGATTTTTTCAAAATGAACTATTCATTAGTCCTCATCCATATTATGAAATATTTGCTGCAAAAACTTTCTTTAATTCTCTTTTGAAACTGCATTTGTGTCCATAAAATAAAAATTTTGTTTAACAGCATTGAGTCATTTTCTATGCCTTCTTTCAATAACAAACTTACAAAACTGCTTGTACATGAAACAAATTACACTTTTCCATTTGTCTTTCCCCTTTAATCCACAAACTCATATGTTTCGCAGCAAATGTTTCGTAATATGGATTGGGACTTGAAATTTTTTTTGGAAAAATTTGCAATTTTAAGGATTTTTTAAAAAAAAAAATTTATTTGATTTTTTTTAGAAGCTACGAGCCAGGTAATAGGAATATATGCATAACAAAATGCCATGTTCTGACAATCGAGTATATTGCTGTAATATGAATTAATACGCTTCGCGTGTTCGGCTACTTCCTTTTTGTAGGATCCTAAATTTTGGAAATCAATTTCTCAAACATCACTAATTTTCTGCACTTTTTATTTTTGATTTATGACCAATCAGTATGGGTAAATCCAAAGTGTTGAACTTGACAGTCGTACGCATAAAAAATGCAATAACATTTTAAACAACAAATATTTTTACGTTCTCTTAACCCTTAAATTATAGCACTAAGAAAGCACTGTTAACTATGCTAAAGTTTGTGGAGGGCGCGGTTCTAGGTCAAAGATAATGGCAAAAGAATTAGCGGTTCGAACGTGAAAAAAACAGAAGTAGTTTTTTGGCCATGTATAAAAAGGCGTAATTCAGCGAAACCTGGCACAATTTTTTAGTCAAACTACTTTCAGAATCTTACGTAGCAATGTAACATTAAAATGTCTGGTTTGATTCAACAATCTTCTGTATTTTTTTTTCAAGCCAAAATCTGGGTCGATACGTGACATTTCGGACGTGAAATTTTTTCCATAATAATTTAACTGAATAATGATTAAAACAAAATAAAAATTTACCGTTAATCCGAATAACATATTTCTCTTTTAACTCTTCCTTAGATTACAGACCATGTAAGAAAATTTTTTTGGAATAATTTTTATCAAATATCACATCTTTTAAGAAAGATAAATATTAAAGAAAACATACAATAAAACATTCCGACAAATAAGAAATTACGTTTGCACAACTTTGGAGTCTGATTGTTCATCTAAGTGAACAAATTTATGGGTAAATTTATAAAATTAGTCAAATCTAAATAGTTCTCTATAACAATATATTAAAATAATCAGCTTTTAATAACTTTTAAATTTTCGGTGGACCTTTTGACGGAAATGCCCATATTTCTCTTCGAACTCTTCCATAGATTACAGACCATGTAAGAACATTTTTTTGGAATAATTTGTATCAAATATCACATTTTTTCAGGAAGATATAAAAGAAAACATACAATAAAACATTCTCACAAATAAGAAATTACGTTTGCACAACTTTGCAGTCGATTGTTCATCTAAGTTAACAAATTTATGGGTAAATTTATAAAATTAGTAAAAACTAAATATTTTTCTACAACAATAACGTAAAATAATCAGCAGGGAAACCGGAAATATGCTCTAAAAAACACGTTTTATGCGCATTAAATATGCAATAAAAACTGAAAAATATGCCCTGAAAAATGTTAAAAATATGCCCTCAAAATTAAAAATTGCTCATTTGAAGACACAATATAAAACAATTTAATAACAAAATTTAAAAAAAAACCTAAATAAATATAAGAAACATTAACAAAAAGTTTTGTCAAAAACAATGAGAATTCACAAAGAATATAGTAAGAACATTTAAAAAAATTTTTTTTTTAGAAACGCTTTTCTTAAAAAAAATTTTGCCCCCCCCCCCTAGATTTTATCCTGGCTACGTCCATGTATTCGTGTATTGTCATCGAGAATATGTATGCCTGCAAAGTTTCATCCATTTGCATTGAGTATAAGGCGGTTAAATTAACGTTACAAGATTTGATTTTCCGAAGTGAAGTTAAAGAAAAGGTTTTAAAAAATTTTGCCCCCCCTAGATTTTATCCTCGCTACGCCCATGTATTCGTGTATTGTCATCGGGAATATGCATGCCTGCAAAGTTTCATCCAGTTGCATTGAGCATAAGGCGGTCAAAAAAGCATTTTACCAAAAAAAAAATTTTTTTTGCCCTCCAAACCCCCCCCACCCCTAGATTTTATCCTGGCTACGCCCATGTTTTCGTGTATTGTCATCGGGAATATGTATGCCTGTAAAGTTTCATCCATTTGCATTGAGTATAAGGCGGTTAAATTAACGTTACAAGATTTTATTTTCCGAAGTGAAGCTAAAGAAAAGAGTTTAAAAAATTTTTTTTAAAAAACGCTTTTCTTAAAAAAGAACATTTAAAAAAAATTCCCCCCCCCCCCCCCCTAGATTTTATCCTGGCTACGCCCATGTATTTGTGTATTGTCATCGGGAATATGTATGCCTGCAAAGTTTCATCCATTTGCATTGAGTATAAGGCGGTTAAATTAACGTTACAAGATTTTATTTTCCGAAGTGAAGCTAAAGAAAAGGTTTTAAAAATTTTGCCCCCCTAGATTTTATCCTGGCTACGCCCATGTATTCGTGTATTGTCATCGGGAATATGCATGCCTGCAAAGTTTTATCCATTTGCATTGAGTAAAAGGCGGTCAAAAAAGCATTTAACCAAAAAAAAAATTTTTTTAACCCCCCACCCTCGCCTAGATTTTATCCTGGCTACGCCCATGTATTCGTGTATTGTCATCGGGAATATGTATGCCTGCAAAGTTTCATCCATTTCCATTGAGTATAAGGCGGTTAAACTAACGTTACAAGATTTGATTTTCCGAAGTGAAGCTAAAGAAAAGGTTTTAAAAAGGTTAAAATTCATATAAGAGAAGTTTGCGCCGAATATTATCCAGATATTAACATCCATATGGGTTTTTGTCTTGAAGGGATTTTAGGTACGGTCGCTAAATTGTTAACAAATGTTAACATTTAAAAGGAATTTAAAGCTAGTTAAGGATGGGAGCTTTGAGCAAATGTGAACCTATTCGAAAATAATTTAATTTGAAGTAAAATATTTTTGGCACGAATTTAATTTAAATACCATCGTAATTAGAAAGCTTGCGGACACAAAGAGTCTAACATGGACAGACAACCAGCCAGGCGGATGGATGGACATCGTAAGATCACTTTAAAAAGTGATTCTGAGTCGATCGGAATACTAAAAGATTGGTCTAGATACAAATCGCATAACATTTATCCTTAATGACAACCTGCTTTGTCTAACAATTTTAGAGTAAAAATTAAATATAGATGTCGAAATTGAAGTAACCGATTTTCGAAAAAAAAAATGTTTTTATTTGCTGCGAAAGCTTTTGTAGGCATCTAAAAAAATTGAATATGTATCAAAATATGCATTAACAAGTAAGAAAGTATAGTCGGTCAAGCCCGACCATATGATACCCTACACCACAGTATTTAAAAACTCATCATGCTCATGTGTCCATATAAATATGGACTTATCTATGTATATAAACTTCATGAAAATCGGGTTGAAAGTTTGTGAGAGGCAGAAATTGCCCCCTAACTCCCCTTGTTGTCCTATTTTTGAAAAACTGTATTGCTAATGTGTCCATATAGATATGGATCTATCTATGTTTTAAATTTCAATAAAATCGGTTTGAGAGGCAGAAATTGCCCCTATCTCCCCTCGTGGTCCTATTTTTAAAAAAATGCATACATTTTGTGTCCATATAGATAAGGTTCTATCTATGTTTTAAATTTCATTGAAATCGGTTTGATAGTTTCTGAGAGGAAGAAATTTCCCCCTATCTTCCATCGTGGTCCTACGATTCGGACCAATAGGCTTGGTCCTTGTGCCAATAAGAACCTATGACCCAAATTTCATCAAATAATCTCCAAAATTGCGACCTGTACTTTGCGCACAAGGTTACATGGACAGCCAGCCAGCCGGACGGACATCGTTAGTTCGACTCAGAAAGTGATTCTAAGACGATCGGTATACTTTAAGGTGGGTCTAGGACCAATATTTTAAGGCGTTACACACATCAGCACAAATGCATAATACCCTCTCCACTATTGTGGTGTTGGTATAAAAAGGCAAAATATTCACTATAAACCTAAAAAATGCTCTTTTAACTAAAATATGCCAAAAAAATGCTTCAAACGGTAAAACATGCACTAACAAATCGATGCCAAAATTCATAAAGCTCTTGAACGGATAAATATAGTTTCTGCCTTCATTAGTCGGACAAGGAAAAACATGGAATTGCATATTTCTGGTTTCCCTGATAACACGCGAATTTGTAAATACGGATTGGAATTACACATTTTTGTATTAAATAAATATACATTTTTCGTATCAAATTACCTAAAATCTGCAGACAAAATGCATTCGTGACTCCTTTTTCCTCGAAAACAATTTTTCTACGTAATTCCTGAATTGTAAATTTCTTTATCTACAGTATTCAAACTTCATTGCAATTTTGTTGAGATACTCCAGCAAACTTCCAACATTTATCTAGAATTTTGTCCGAAGCGCCTTCATATTGTCCAAGGCCTTGATATTGTCACTGTTCTAAAAGCAACTATTCTTTCTATTCAAACAATCACATAAAAAACATTTTTTATATTATTAAATTATCATTCAGTTTATTATTTTCTCTTGTCACTTGTCTATAACACACGAATTCAAAAATAAATTGAACTCCAGACCATTCCAAATATAAAAAAATTGGAACTGTTTTTAAATATAAAAAAAAAAATTATAATAAACACCAACTTGGCGTTACCCAAAAAGTGGAGAATCTACTTCTTCTTGGATACACCGACAGTGCGACCACGACGACCGGTAGTCTTGGTGTGTTGACCACGTACACGGAGACCCCAGTAGTGACGAAGACCACGGTGAGAGCGGATCTTCTTCAAACGTTCCAAATCGTCACGCAATTTGGAATCCAAATTGGAAGAAGTCAATTGATTATATTTACCATCAATGATATCCTTTTGTCTATTCAAGAACCAATTTGGGACTTTGTAATGCAAGGGGTTGGAGATAATAGTGACGATTTTCTCAACCTACAAGAGAAATAAACATGTAAACAAACCTTTTCATATTGCAAGATTAGTGTTTTAGAAACTTACCTCCTCTTCGGTACATTCACCAGCACGCTTGGTCAAATCAATGTCCGCCTTCTTCAAAACAATGTTAGAGTAGCGGCGACCTACACCCTTAATGGCAGTCATGGCTATACCAACTTTGCGTTTACCATCAATGTTGGTATTCATAATACGCAGAATGTGTTGGAACTTTTCTGGAATAACGAGCGACTAAAAAACAAAAAAGAAACAAATTAATTATTTCGCAAGTACATATTTTCTCTTTTAAAACATTTAAGCACAAACAAAATTTCTCTTTCAATTTTTTTTTTATAATTTACATTTTTCCCAAGAATATTTTCATTATCTTGTTATTTGCCTTGTGGAAATTCATATTTGTTTGCGTTTTTATCGTTTGTTTAAGGATGTTTTGTATTTATTTCGATTTTTTTTTTCACACATACCATTTTGCCCTTTTTGAAGAGACCGATATTAAGCCGAAAAAGACGGAAAAACGGATGTTGTCAAAACGTCTAATTTTGACAGCTGACATTTTATATTTAAAAAATACAGCGACACCTGTCTGTCACGTTTTAAGAGATGTGTTGAGTAGGTATAAATAAATAGAGAAATATCGACCAGAAGTTGGCGGAGAGATGGCGCTACAGTATTTTTTTGGTTTTTGAGAATTTTTTGTAAAATTCTTTAGTTAGTGAAGTTTTTGTTAAAAATTAAAAGAAATAGAAGTTAAATAAAGAAAATTTTTTGTAAATAATAAAAAATATATCATTTGCTATATTTTAAATATGGATGATAATAAGTTTTGTGTTTATTTTGTGTATAAAAAAAGTTAAAAAGTGCGTTGAAAAAATAAAGGAAAAAGACATAAAAAAGTAAAACGTTTTGGCGGTAAAAATGCAAGTTTTAGAAACAAAGTTCGGTTGCTTGTTGTTGCTATTAAGCTTCGAAGGCTTATTGGTTAACTTTTTAAAATGATTTTCAATTTAAAGGTAAGTTATAATTTATTATTAGCTTTACATAAGTTTTTGTTAATAATTTGATTTGATGTATTTTTATTGGTCAAATGATTGTTATTGTTCAATAGTACTCCTGCCAAGTCCAAAAACCGTTTCCGCATCTTATAATAAGACAAAATTTTCATTGACTTTTTTTTTGGTACGTGGAAACGAAGAGCATGTGTATATGCTTATATACGCTGCCCGGCTTCTTAAACCCGTTGTCCAAAATGTTCTTAATGCCCTCCCAAGCTAAAAACTCATAACGAGAATTCTGCTTTTAAATTATCTTTGAACTAAAAAGAAATTTAGTTTTAACTTAGTACCTATAACTGGCGAACAAATTTGGCAAACAAATCTTTAAATTGTATCTAAAAAATTTTTGATAATCAGGCACGGTCTGGAAATTTTATTAAAAAAATATTGTTTTGAAAGTTTATAAAAAATAATACATACTTTGAGTTCCACTAACCTTAAGTAGTACTATGTACTCTTAACATCAGGAAAAACTACCTTCCTTTTTAAAAAATAAAAATTTAACTGAATTTTAATTCCACTCGATTTTGATTTTTAGTTCATTGCCGTATGACTTCTCCAAATCGTTAAAATGGTTTCCATTTAAATTAATGGCCTGTTCATCGATTTCGAACAAAGTCTTTGTTCGCTTAACTTACATGAAAATCGAAATAATATTTTTTAATTTGTTTTCGTTTTAAAAGTATATACGGCCTTTTTTTTTTGGATTTGTGTGCAAGATATGTTAAAAACTATATGATTGCAATGGCAAAACCTAAGGTTTATATGCCAGGACTAAAAGATTTGTATGCTATTCCTTCACATACAGTTGCTTTCTATAAAAGGAGGTGCTCCAAGGATTGCACAGAACGAACTATACCGTCGTATAGGAAGCTGGAAATCCTAAAATCCACTCCACGGATACTTTCGAATTGAATTTTGAATGGTCTTCCACCAGTAGCTAGTTTTATTTTTTCCTTTTAAGAGTGACTGGAACTCTACCAGTAGTTAACGAGTTTTAAATGGTCCTCCACCAATATCTATCAATTTGAGTACAAAATCGTTGGCCACTTAATTCCACATTGTTTTCACAAGTAAAAAGTAAGGTTAAAACGATGGCATGTAATTAATGCTGATACCCGAAAAACCGTAACAATTTACGGTTATACGACGCCACACATCAACCAATGCGGTGAAACGCAAAACGCACGAAAGACAGACAAACAAGAACGACCTGATTGTCCTTAAAATAATGACAACGAGCGCGAGCTGCTTCCCCGTCCAGAGCAGTTTTACGAATGTATATACGGCCTTATATCTAAATATACTTTTCAAAACCGCAAAAATCAAGGCGAATTTATTACAGGTGGTCTTAAAAGCCCTGCTGATATTAGCTAAGTCGCAATTTACACTATGGACATTTCTTGCCGGACAGAAAAAGTTTGTTGGCGAGAGAGGCAAGAAGTAAAGAGTGTCAAGCATACAGCGTCGCTCCCTTACCAACAAACTTTTTCTGTCCGGCAAGAAATGTCCATAGTGTAAATTGCGACTAAAATCACTGTTGGATGTCAAAATTTTGTTTATTCTCTTTTATTATCTTTGTTTCTGTTTTGTTTTATTTCTGTATTTGACATTGTACAATGATTTTACAAAAACAAATTGCTTGTGGTTTTTGTACGAGTTGTACTTGTTGTAGTACCGAGATTACCTGGGATGAATTCGCCTTGGCAAAAATCTTACATTTTTTAAAATTTAGATCAGACACAGAAAACTTTCAATTCTGAAAATTCTATTATGCATTTTAATTAAGTAATTTTGATTCTATCGCTTTTTTTTTTGTAAAATTTTTTAATATTTTTTTTTAGTAAAAATGCAAAATTTTTAAAATATTTAAACTTTTTTTTATTTTGTGAATTCTTTTTTATTTGAACGCTTTGTTGTCAAATGGTGTAATTATACCTTTCACCGAAGGTAAAAGGCTATACTTCCACAATATTGATCCTAAAGAAGATAACCTCAAATCCGGTTGACCGTCTGTTGAAATTAGTTTTTCGAAGGCCCCATATATTATGGGGACTTGGCTGGTTTATATTTATGTATGTCAGATATGCTCATTTAAATTTTGCTATTGAAGGTCAGCCAAATCGGTGCATAAATGATTAAGATATGAGACAAATATCGACTGCCTCTAATTGAACCTATAATTCCCTTGTTGTTTTTTTTTTATTTCTTTTTTCTGTTTATCTGGAGAACGAAAAGAGCCGAAGTATCCAAATTTGGTACAAGCATTTAAGTTATACACAACATACGACGAAATGTGGGAGAAGTTGTGTTCGGCATGTTCTGACATATAGAGGGTTGAAAAAACGAAGTGAACGTTGGGGAATATTAAAAGTTACGTTACTCAATAAAAATTCGGAATGTGTATTACCATTTATAAGATTGACCATAAAAGATATATTTAGCATCTTTCGCCGGCTTTTTAACGTTGGTAAATTTATTTCAGCTAGTCTAGTTGAATAAGAAGGTAATACCATGGTGGAATAAGTAGGTGGCATCGTTACGGCAACAAATTCAACATTACAACAAAAATGGAAATTATATCACCGTTTACGTCAAGAAATACTTTAAACAAAAATCAAAGCGTGCCGCTGAACGTGATGAAATAAATAAATTTTTAGCCAATTTTTATTTAATTATGGTCAATATCTTATTTATTTTAATTTAAAATTATCAAAAACCTTTAATAAAAAACAATAATCACAGCACAAAACGCGGACTTTTTGTAAACATAAACAAAACTTTGACATAAACCTAGACAAACAATGCAAGAGCAAAAAATCGTCATCTGGCGTAGTGCTGCCACCTGCTTATTCCACCATGGGTAATACCATGCACCCTCTATATTCACTTCTTAAGCAGAAAATATGAAATTATTTTTGCACTGACTCGATACGATCACTATGAATATTATAGATCGGGTCCCAAATAATGCTGCCGTATTCCAAAATTGTTCTGACGAGCGAAGTAAAAAGACTTTTTGTGGTTAAGGGATCCTTGAATTCCTTTGCTCATCTTTTAATAAAAACCAGAACACTGCGGGATTTATTAACAGTCATCGTTATATGTTGAATAAAGTTAAGTTTTTTGTCTAACAATATTCCCAAATCCATTATTTCACTAGGAGGTTGTAAAGTACAGCCATCAAGAACGTAGGAGTAAGCACACTTTTGTCACACGGTGTATTCTAGGCAGGGTTACCGTTGGAAATTTTCGAAAAGGGTCACAAAAAGGGGATTTTTCAGAAAAAGGGGTCAAAAAAGGGTATTTCAATAAAAATAGGGTCAAGATTTTTATAAGCAGTATTTCCCATTTAAATGAACATAATAAGACCAAGTTTTTTTTATAAGCAAACAAAAAAATAATATTTCAGGTAGGAAGAGCTCAAAAAACTTAATTTTTTTATGGAATGCTCTGTCCTGTTTTTAACACCTGACAAAAAGTTTATTCTTTATCATTATAGCTAATTTTTTAATACTTTTTATGTAATTTTCCGATTTAGCGATGTCAAATAAATTTTAGTGTTTGTTTTAAATTTTGTAATCGTTTGCGAATTGTAACCATTTTCTCAATTAATCTCAAGTGTCAGATTTTTTACAGCTTTTACGATTTTCAATAAATATTAGACTTTGCTATCATACCGCTGTTACCAAATATTTGGGAATTTCCGCAAATTTAGAAATTTTGACCTCTTGTTTTTTTAATTCCTGTTAGGGCACTCTCAACACTGTCGATTCAAAATGGGGCGAAAAAAAGTTCAATACCTTTTGCCATTATTAAGGGCGAATTTTTTTGAATAAAACATGCTACTCTTTAAGAGAGCAAAACACCAAATTGCATTTTTTTAATAAAATGTCAAATTTTTGTTTTGAAAAGAAACCATCATAAAAAATAACAAATATGTATATGAGTTATGTTTAGGGAAATTGTACTTTACTATCAAAAATCAAGGAGCAGAAAGCATGGCATTGTAAGTTTATACTTTGAGTCTGTTCCATATCAAGCAATGCTTATTTCGAACACATTTGTTTAGCACGTCTGTTCCGCAGTGTTGACAAAAAACAAAATGTGAGAGCTTTTTCCAAAAAAGGGTCAAAAAGTGTCACGAAATAGCTGATAATGATACAAACGTATAATTTAAAAAAAAAGGGTCATAAAAGGTATCAACACCGTCGAAAAAGGGTCAAATTGATACTTTAGTATCACAACGGTAACGCTGATTCTAGGCTTAACTAACGTTGTTAAATGGAGAATGTTAGTCATAGTAGAGAATCCTTTCCGAAAGCCATGTTGACGTGGTGACAATAAGTCAGAAACTTGATTAGTGAGGCAATCCATTAAACATTTTTCAAAAAGTTTTGGAATATCACTCAGTTTGGCTATACCTCTGTAATTAACTGCCATTCATAACTGTCAAAACATATTAGAAACTGGAGGTTAAAGTAACAGTTGTTTTAACTAGTGCTGGGATACTATCGATATTTTCTACTATCGATATTTATCGATAGTTCAGATTTCACTATCGATACATATATCGATATTACTATCGACTGAATGTTTGTACTTGTGCAGGAAAACTTTAATTATTATTTTATAAGGCTACAGTTCGTTGTTTTTATCACTTTATTGAATGTATGAGACGTATGTATATGGGCATTTCCGTCAAAAGGTCCACCGTGACCGAAAATTTAAAAGTTATTAAAAGCTGATTATTTTACGATATTGTTATAGAGAAATATTTAGATTTTACTAATTTTATAAGTTTACCCATAAATTTGTTCACTTGGATGAACAATCAGACGGCAAAGTTGTGCAAACGTAATTTCTTATAAGTAAGAATGTTTTATTGTATGTTTTCTTTAATATTTATCTTTCTTAAAAGAGGTGATATTTGATAAAAATTATTCCAAAAAAATTTTCTTACATGGTCTGGAATCTAAGAAAGAGTTAAAAGAGAAATATGTTATTCGGATTAACAGTAAATTTTTATTTTGTTTTGATCAATATTCAGTTAAATTATTACGGAAAAAATTTCACGTTCGAAATGTCACGTATCGACCCAGATTTTGGCTTAAAAAAAGAAAATACAGAAGATTTTGGAATCAAACCAAGACATTTTGATGTTACATTGCTACGTAAAACTCTGAAAGTAGTTTGACTAAAAAATTGTGACAGGTTTCGTTGAATTACGCATTTTTTTTACATGGCCAAAAAAACAACTTCTGGTTTTTTCACGTTCGAACCGCTACTTTTTTTGCCATTATCTTTGACCTAGAATCGCGCCCTCGATAAACTTTTGCATAGAAAACAGTGCTTTCTTAGTGCTATTATTTAAGGGAAAAGAGAACGTAAAACTATTTTTTGTTTAAAATGTTATTGCATTTTTGATGCGTACGACTGTCACGTTCAACACTTTTTTAGATGACAGTTTTTTAAAAATTGATAAGTACCTTTCTGAAGGAACCGAAGTAACAGGGACTATACGATATTCCATTGCAACTTGAAAAAATTTTCTAAATTTTAAGCCCATGTAAATGTAATCAAACTAGCGGACGTATCCCTAATGGTCGTTCATTGTTTTGTCTTATGCTTGCAATTGCATTTTTACAACATTACAAAAATATTTGACATATCAGTCCCTATATAAACATGTAAAAATTTCGACTTAAAGTCCTTTAATTAGCATTAAAAAGCACTGATAAGCAATCCATAACACTTTCCATTCTTGTTGCTTGTATTCATTGCTGTAATTCAGCCCGAATTAATAATAGCAAGTAAAAATTTGCGGCAAAAAACTGTGTGTGTATAGTAGTGCTGGGAAACTATCGATAGAGTATCGATATTATCGATAGTCTTAAAATATCGAAAATATCGATAGGAAAAATATAAATATCGACATTTTGATTTTCTAAAATACAGCTATGAAGACATCTAACAGCAGCTATACACACACAGTTTTTTGCCGCAAATTTTAACTTGATATTATTAATTCGCGCTGAATTACAGCAATGAATACAAACAACAAGAATGTTAAGTGGTATGGATTGCTTAGCAGTGCTTTTTACTGCTAATTTAAGGCCTTTAAGTCGAAATTTGTACATGTTTATAAAGGGACTGAAATGTCAAATATTTTTGTAATGTTGTAAAAAAAAATGCAAATCCAAATGCAATTGCAGGCATAAGACAAAACAATGAACGACCATTAGAGGATAAGTCCGCTAGATTGATTACCTTTTTGGGTTTAGAATTTAGAAAATTTGTTAAAGTTGCAATGGAATATCTTATAGTCCCTGTTACTTCGGTTGCTTCAGAAAGGTACTTATTAATTTTTATAAAATTTCAATCTAAAATAACGTGCGTATATATGTATGTACATAAGGCTCAAACATTCAATAAAGTGTAAACAGCAACGAACTGTAGCCTTATAAAAAAATAATTAAAGTTTTCCTGCACAAGTACAAACATTCAGTCGATAGTAATATCGATATATCGATAGTGAAATCTGAACTATCGATAAATATCGATAGTAGAAAATATCGATAGTATCCCAGCACTAGTGTGTAGCTGCTGTTAGATGTCTTCATAGCTGTATTTTAAATAATAAAAATATCGATATTTATATTTTTCCTATCGATAATATCGATAATCTATCGATAGTTTCCCAGC
The DNA here is from genome assembly GCA_930367215.1 of Pollenia angustigena. Lineage (NCBI taxonomy): Eukaryota > Metazoa > Arthropoda > Insecta > Diptera > Polleniidae > Pollenia > Pollenia angustigena. Next base: position 49,842,594 of record OV884060.1, read on the forward strand.
ACTACCCTCCACCACAGTTAGTTGTGAAGAGGGTGTACTAAGTTTGTCATTCCGTGTGAAACATTTTTATTATTCATCTCAGACCCCATAAAGTATATGTATTCGTTTTATTCGACTGGAAATCACGCTGTGAAATTTCGATAATTTACCCTAGGCCCCATATAAACCCTTCTCCCGAAAAACAGTTTAGTACGCCTAAAACCATAATTAATAATGCTATCATAACAAATTTTGGCTCGTCACAGTTTTATATGACTAGAAATCACACTAATACATTTCGTGATGATCGGTCCATAATTTACATATAAAGCCCACTCTGGTAAAATAATTAAATACGCCTAAAACCGTAGCGGATATAGATATTGCGGTAAACTTTCTTTCAACTCAGCCAGAAAAAATGTTATGCAATTTTGTGATATACGGTCCATAATAAACTTTAGATCTATTTTAAGCAGCTTTCTGAAATTCACTGTAAACGCTTAAACTAATTTCTCCGCTGTCTTGAAATTTATGTTTTTTAAAACCAGAATTCACTCTGCAGAATTTTGGAATGATGGGTTCATAGCTTACCATGGCACCAATATAAATTCCACTCCCGAAAATCATTTAAGTTCGGCTTAAACTGTTACGAATCATGATATTTTACTCAAGCTATTTAAAATTGCTGACAAAAAGCATTAAACTTTCCGATTGTCGGTCAATAATTGAATACAGTAAAATCCCGATAATTCGTACCCCGTTAAATCGTAATTCCCTATAAATCGTAATAAACTGCAGGTTCCTTGAAAAAATCTCGTTAATTCGTAAAATTTTCATACATTTTGGTCCCCTCGCTAATTCGTATTTTTTTTTTTCAAATAAAATCTTCTTTACCTCTTATAAATCGTAATTGTTTGCTAACTACCACTTATAATTCGTAAAAAAAACAACAGAAACATGGAAAGAATGATTTTTTGTTTACCACTATTTTATTTTTGCGTGGGTTTTTGCTTGTGTATGGGGTTTATTTTCTTAAGATCAGTTTGTTACATGAATAATTTTTATATACAGTGCGCTAGCGGTAACGTGAACTAATTAAAACCTAGGGAGTTCATGTTAGCGATTGTGGAATTTCATAAAAAATATGTCTGTTTTACACGCTTGAACGTGAAATTTTTTCTGATTATTTCCATTATTAAAATATAAATGTATATATTTATGTGTTTTATTATTATTTCCATTACTAAAATATAAAAATAAAATTATTAATTAGAATTCATTACAAACCAAAATGAGATCACGAGAATATATCTATTGAATTAAAATTACCTTGCAAATAAAATTACTTATAACATTTAGGCATTAAAAAAATCGGTTATCTTTTTCAGCTGTTTTTTCTTTTGTAATAAGTAGTTGAAATACTGCTTTCTCCCTTAAGCGTCTAACTACACTCTTGTCACTTTGATCCACTATTGCATCTCCTGCCCATTGCAATGCATTGTTAAAAATTTCAATTGCCTCACTTGCAGCAATTTTTTTAACAGGATCATCGGGAATGCAAACTTTATAGGGTGTAGGATCAATATTGTAGAAATTACAAACGGAATGACAAATTTATTAATACCCTTTTACCTTCGGTGAAGGGTACAAAAAATTGTTCACGTTATAGAGCTTTCTGAGTTTGTTCACGTTACAGAGTAGTCAATGTAAAAAAAATCTTGTTCAAGTTAGGCGGTGTTCACGTTAGACGGTGTTCAAGTTACCGCGAGTGCATGTATATTATTTTTAACAATTGTTTTTTATGTTTTTTTTTTATCGTTTTAGTAAATAAATTTAAAAACCCCGATTATTCGTATTTATTTTAATTTAACCCCGTTAAATCGAAACCCCGCTAAATCGAAAACCCCTATAATTCGTAAGAAATGGCCGGTCCCTTGCTAATACGAATTATCGGGATTCTACTGTATATGTCTAAACCGCAACCAATTTTAATGCAGATGTCTGTTTTTATAAAGATAAATTAATAATAAATAGACATCATATAGATATATAACTCCAAAGTCATTCGAACTGCTATATTTGGCACAGCACTCTAAATTGTTTAATTTGTGGATTTTCCTTAAATTTTAGTGATAATTTAATCAACATTTTAGTGATTATTTCTGTGGCATTTTGAAAAAACATCATAAGTCAAGATAAGACAGCAAAAAAGTTAAAAAACAAATCGGTGAAAATATTATTTTTTATTTAATTATAAAATAAACCAAAATTAAAGAAACATTTCGTTTATAATACAACATTTTTTTAAAACGTAAACAAAAATGTTTTTTGAATGAAAATTCGAATGAGTAACAACATTTTTTCAACTTTTTAAATTTGACTTAAGACGTTTTGTTAAAATGCCACAGACTTAACATAGCGTCTTCACCTGACAATTTTTTGTCATACCAAACGTCAAACTTCATATTAAAAAAACGGTGACAAAAATTTTCGAGTTTTTTTTTATATAGACTTTGACGTTTGGTATGACAAAAAATTGTCAGGTGAAGACGCTATGTAAGGCGCATGTAGACGACATGTTTTTAACATCTGACTTGTCAACTTTTCAAGTCACATTTAATTGTGCATGTCTGTCAAAATGGCTGTTTTACAGAAGGTTTATAATATTCGGTCACAAACGTACATGTAATTTGCTTCTGACATTGTCTCTGTTTTTTCCCCATAGTTGTTACAAAAACCAAAATAAAAATGCCGCCACGAAAGTTTGTATTTACGCCGTTAAATAATTTAGCCATCTTAACATATTTTTCTTTTAATTCAAAGATACCAATTTAGGATATTATAATGAAACGGTTTTTATATGTATAATTACATAAATTCTATTCAATGGTGCGATGATTATATATATTTCAGTATTGTAAAATATTAACTTCAGCCGGCTAATGATTCCGTCAATAGTGAACGCCGCTGCCGGTTTCTTCGCGGCATAGATTTCTGATGTCAGATGGTTTGTCAGAAGAAAATAGAGCACGCTCTAACAGTGCAGCCACACGATCAAGATTTTCTTGATAGTCTTTTACATATACTGATTGTCAAAATATGCAAAAGTTGACAGCTGTGACGTAGGCTGCACGCAAGTTGAAAGCAATTTACTTTTTCAAGATGTCGTCGCCGAGAAAACAACTCAAAATGTTTTGCTATTTTCCACTTTTGATTTTTCTGCACTGTAGGCTGTTCGAAGGGACTTTATTTTTTTCTTTACTTCTTCCACTGGCATTTTTGTTTCAGAAGCTATAGACTCGTAGGCTTTTATTTTCAAATCATTTCGCCCATATGATGAAAGATTCATAAAATTTCATGGCTTCTGTACAGCTCTATGAATCGCAGAACATCATTTTGCTTATTAATTTTATAAATAAATTTTATTAATAAAAATATTTCACTATTTTTTTAGGTTTTTAGTTAAAATTTTAAAATTCCCGCAACAATTTGTAAAAAAAAAAGAATTTCAGCTTTTGCCGGCAAAAAATTTGTGAAAAAAAAACAAAAACAACTTCAAAAGATTTGTAATAAGATGTTTTCTTGAACGAAAATTGATACACTCAATGAGCCAATTTAGACTAGACTAATTTTTAGTCGGATTAACTTTTGTTCTTTCCAAACTACACTGGATTAATTATTCTGGCATAAAATTGCATACGTACACGTAGCTTTGTATGTGTTAGTATTTTTTTATATTCATGTTTACACGACGGCGAACAACTAAAGGCCCAACCACAATGTGCTTAAGTTGGCTTAATCAAATGTGCGAATACATGTTTATTATATGAGGCAAACCATATTGAACTTAAGGAAACTTTTTGCTAAGTTTAATGAAACTGTCATTTGCTTAAAGGTGCTATCAGACGGGATGTATTTTACATATGTACTGTCAAATTTTCCATCTGTAAAAGTTGTACACATCGTGTGATACATATGAAACTTTGCATGTGTAAAAAACATGTGGAAATACATATGTAAATTTTTCGATTAGAACACGCTCTATTTTCCTGTGGTAAACATAAACAAAACAGCTGGTTTGTTTTGAAACGTAAACAAAAGTCAGCTTTTGTTTACATTTATAGGTTATGTCATAAGGAAAAACATAAGCAGGTGTGATAGCAAAAATTATGAATCGTATGTAAAATGGAAATTTTGACATACATACGGAATTACATATGGGAAAGAAAAGTGACAGTACATATGTAAAATACATCCCGTCTGATAGCACCTTAAGCAAGGTGCGAATCTAATCGCACATTCCGTACGGAATCAAATGTTTTTTTTTTTGTTTTTGTTTTTTTAAATACATTTGAGAGACTTTTTGTTAATTTTTGACAGTAGGTTAAGCAAGGCTATGCATATTATGGTTAGGCCTTAACGATTAAAATCGCTCTGCAAAAAAGAAAACACTGAACCTGTTTTTTTCATAAGTGTGTATGTATTGGTTTTGTTCTGCTAATGCAGGGTTGAAGCTGGATTAAAAATTATGCCAACCAAAAACGACTCTCTTCACCTCTTTCGCCTACAAACTGTCGTTTTCTGCCAGAACAATTAGTCTAGTCTAAATTGGCTCACTGGCAAGAGAATTTTAGAGGCAAGCTCGTATCAATTTTTAAAAGTATGAGTGTATTGGTAAAAAAGTGTGAGTGTATTTAATCTTGATAGCCAAAACTTGATCGTGTAACCCTCAAGTAATTGAAATTTTGTCAGATGACTTTGCAACTGACTTCTACAGAAGCAAAGTTTAAAAGGTAACACACGACATGTTTGTATTTTGCAGTGAGAAATTTGACATGTCAGATGACAAAAACATGTCGTGTACGGTCGCCTTTAGTTAAGCCATTTTTATTTTGCTTGACATTTTTTTAATAAGCGGATTTTCTTTTTGAGAGTTCAGTGGTTAAAGCGGCATTTCTTCTTATTTTATTTTTTGATTTCTTTAAATTTAATTCTTTAATTTTTTTTTGTGAAATAAAGAAGAATTCATCAAATTTCATTTTCATTAAATTATTTTTATGATGAAAAGAATTTTACAACATGAAATTAATTAAAAATGTTTGGAAACTGGGAATTATTTCCTTCCGAAGGAATAGAACTATTACAAAAAAGCTTTATAAAATACATAACTAAAATTTAGCTCATAGAATAAATTCGAAAAATTAAAAATGTTGAATTTAAAAATTTTTGATAATTTTTCATTCTTGACTGAGCTGGGAATCGAACCCAGGCTTTCACGGACAGGTTACCCTTACATGTTACGATTGTATCAACTCAATATCTTCAGACGGGTTTGCCGTTTAACACTCAACGCCATTGAAGACGGCTGGAAGTCAGTAGTCAAGCATCAATCTTAAAACCAAATTGTATTTAACCTTTGAGATCGAAATTTGCTTTTGAAGGATTATCTACTTTAATTAATTAATATCATGTTGTAAAATTCCTTTCTTCATAAAAATAATTTAATGAAAATAAAATTTTATGAACTTTAGCCTAATTAAAATATCAAAATTTGGATTAAAAACCATAAGCAGTTCAACAAAATAACCACAATACTAATTATTACGCTGGTTTACAGCCAAAAAATACCAAGAACGCCACATGCCTAGATAATTTAATTGAGACCTCCTGAACACGAAAAACGATGTAATTTTTTTTCCCAAGTACCCTTTTTTGGGCTCCACAAGGGTTTGAGTGGGACCATACATCGAAAAACACAAGAGTACCGTTATCTAAAAACGGTACTTTGGAAAAAAAATTACAGCGTTTTTCGTGTTCAGGAGTGGCGTTCTTGGTATTGGTTCAGGCATGTGGCGTTCTTGGTATTTTGCCAAACTAAAAATTTGTAAAGCAGTGTTATTAAAAAGAATTTTTTTAGCGATTATTTTAAAATTTTGTGAATTTTATATTGAAGTTTTTTTTTTGGCAACTTTTTTAATTTTAACGATTATTTATTTGTGCGAATTTTATTAAATGAATATTCAATTTGGCGATTTATGTGCGATTATTTTGACATAATTTTTACTTTAAAATTTTTTTTTTCGATTTTACCTGTTTTTTGTAAAGTTTTAAGACATTATCCACTTTTGTTTTCTTATATTTATGTTTTTTTTTTTTGATATTACGGATTTTTGTGAATTTTTTTTAGCGATTTTTGTTCCATTTTTTTTCCGATTTTAATGTTTATTTCCACTAATTTTGTTTTTAGCACCCAGGGAGTATTTAAGGGTTAAACAAGTAAGAGTGCTATAGTCGGCTATGCCGAATCTTATATACCCTTCACCATGATGAGATAAGAACAAAAAGTTATATACATAAATAACGTTCTTTAGATAAATATTAATTGAGCCACGCCAACTTTTCATTTCGTCATGCCGAAATTACAAACTGAATGGCAAACTTATATATACCCTATTCACCACCTGTGGTGAAGGGTATAACAACGGTTTGTTAAAAAAAAAAAAAATTAAAAAATGGCAGTCAATTCAAATTTCCGAGAAAAACTTGTACACCTACAGCAGCCAGCTTCAAGTTCAAAAGTGTTAGAATTACAAAACAAACTGAGTACCCCTCTCCAATCTTCTCACCCTCTCGCTAATAAACTCAAGAGCTGCTACAACAAAAATTGCAAGTCTGGGCGAAACTTAACTTGTTTGAAAACCAGCAGGCATCAGTAAAAAATCTCTTTTCTATACATACAGTAGTTTTGACTTAACAGCATTTTGTTAAAGTGCACTATTGACTTAACTGCACAAAATTAATATTTTTTGTCATTATTGTTTAAAATTCCATACAAATTCCTTTTTTAAGTGCACTTTCTATACCTGCACATTTAAGATAAATGCACAAAATTTTAGGCATTTTAAAATAATTTTCATACAAAAAATTTAAGTTAGCTGCACTTTAACTGCCCAAAATAAATATTTTCTGTAATTATTCTTTAACATCCTTGCTTACGTGCATTTTGTATACCTGCATATATATCTTATTTTTGGGCAGCTTTAAAATATTTTCATATGAAACATCAAAGTTAGCTGCACACATAAAAAAATATGGTGTTCACTTTTTCACAAAAATATGGTGTTCACTTTTTCACAAAAATATCCAATTTAAGCTGTTTATAAAACAAAAAAACGAAAACAAGTCTAGTTGGCATCTTGTTTGTTTGGATATATGTTCATACCTACATTTAGGCATATGGCTTGTGGTTACAGTAACTTTACCACGATTATATGAAAGGAATAGCAAATCTTAGGCCTGGAACAGAATAAAGTAGTTGTGGTAGCGCAACAAATTTTACGCTTCACCTGCAACGACTACCTACTACTACGTATTATGTTGACACTACTTTTAAACTGCCGTTTTTAACTTTATTCTGTTCCACACTTTATTGTTGTTTCAACGTCATTGTTATTATCAATTTATTAATAAAAACTTTGTTACTCCTATTTCAAACATTTTACTTTAGCTGCAATTTTATGCAGGTAACCACAATTGCGTAGCTGCACATTAAGGCAGCTAACTACATTTAAGATAGCTGCATTTTTGATTTATCTGCACAAAAAATCGTCCAAAGGAGATTGTGCAGCTAAGTCAAAATTACTGTATTTGGAAATGCGTAATGTTCAAAACATAATTTTTCTTAAAATAATTTTAAATTGTGTATTCATAATTGCATGTAGCAATATTTATTATATTGCCAAAACATGTTATGTCATGTTCAATTGCAAATAAATATTTAATAGTTGCCGCCATATGGCTAAATATTTGTTCTTGCAAATAAAAATGTTTATAAAACCTAAATAGAAATAAAAAAAAACAGCAGGATACTTTGTTCAAATTGAAATGGAATAAAAGTTATTTTTATAACTAATAATAGGAGCAAAACATATTCATTTTCTTTGTATTTACATATGTCTTATTAAATTAAATGTAAAACAATTGAAACATAAAGTCAAGAAATTAAAAAAATGTTGCCAAAAGCTGTGATATTTAATCAACAACATTTAACTGAAAACTTATTTAAACTGGTAAGTGAAGCTGAACTTCACTTAGCTCGAAAATAGTAACACTAGTCAGGAGACCAAGTTTGAATCTTAATTACACACAGAAAACAAATTGGTTGGGAAACGGTTGCAGTAATAAAATATTGATCAAGTAATATAATTTTTTATTGCAACTATTAAAAATGTATAGTTCTAACTGATTTTTAATTCTCTTGATTATTTAGACGTTATTCCAACTGAAATATGATTCCTTTAATTATTTTATTAGTTATGATAACTAATTTAATTAAGTTCTAAAAATTAGTACAAATGGTTAGAATCACAACCGAATTAAATACAGGGCAATACTGAATATTGGTCATTGCAATTAATAATTTGCTTTCGTCAATAAATTTTGGAATATAAATGTAAATTCATTTATTGCAGCTAATTATTGATTGTTAGTATAGTTTCAATTCGAGTACAACAATTGAAAATATAATTATTTGGAATTCACAACCAAAAAAAAAAGGGGGAAAGACCCAATTATTTACTGTGAGTACCAACCTAACTATTATCATATAAAACTGAATTTTGTGTCAAAAGTAAAAAACAAATATGTGAGAACAGAAGAACATTTAAAATAAAATAAAAATTAAGTAAAATAAAATAAGAAAATAAGATAAGAAAATAAAACAAGAAAAATATCTTAGTGGTCAAAAACGGAAACCGTGCAAAAAATAACAGAAAAGGGGTAAGTAATTTATGTATTTTTATAAGTATGTACATATGTACATTAGACCGACTCAAAATAAAGTTGTTTAAGTACCCCCTCAAAACTGACTTTGGCTTGATCCTTAACTGCGTATCTTACTTTTTTGTACATAACATTCATTTAGACATCACTTAAACCCGATTTTATTACCACAAAAAGCATATATTTGTGCAGGAAACACCGGAAGTAACAGTAACTTAACCTTACCGCAAAAAAGTAAGACCAATCTATTTCTTACATATTGAGACGTAAGATCTTACTGCTAACTATAATCTTCCTAATTGCATAACATGCAGCAGCTGATTTGCAATGTTACTGTTACTCCCGGCTAAATGAGCCTTTATTAATATACATTTTTGGTATTTTACAAACCATTTTTCTTCCAGGGTACACCATGGTATTTTTGCTCAAGATAACGTTTAAGAACGCAAGCTTCTTTGTTAAAAAAAATTGTGAAGGTACAGCAAGTAACTACAGATGAAATTAATAGGGATGGTATATGTAAAGATCCAAAAATTCTTTCAGGAGCAAATATAGTGGTGTCATGAAATCATGTTACTTCGGTTATCATTTCTTTTCGTACAGAATACACAGTCAAACTAAAGTGATTAACTTGTAAATATTTAACAAATAACATATGGGTGTTTCTCTGGTTATGCACGCGACATTTGTACGCGTTTTATTGTGTTTGAATATTAAAAAAATAGAAGTGGATTGGAATTTTAGGATGAATTCTAGAATCGTTACATTGTTTGTGATGAGTTCTTTCTAAAAAGTATATATAATGGTAAATTGAGCACTGGGTACCCAAATGCCATGCAATCAAAGTTGACTTACACACGTGACAAAAATAGAAGTGCCTTTTAGGACCGTAAGAAAAAGTGCGAAAGTAAGTGAATTGTAGGAGGTTTTTATTTCGGAAAAAATGTTTTTATAAAGGTTAGTAATGGGCCTTTATAATCATGTTTTGTTCAAAAGCAAATATGCATGGGTTGGCGAAGAAAAAAATAAATTGTAAATTACGCACGTGACATTACGCACGTGACACTTTTTCCATATGTTTTTTTAATATTATCTCCACGGATTTTCCCATAAATATCTTAAAATTTGCTTAACAAAAAAACTTAATACTCGTTTTACAATTGATTGTAATGGAGAGATTATGAAGAAGGAATGTAAACATAACATATTTCTTGCATGTAAAATAAGTATATAAAAATGTCTTTAAAAGTAGAAAATACAGAAAATTATAAAATTTTCCAGTTTCCAGCCCAATTTCCTCAAGTTAAACAGCTCAGATATGCTAGGAAACCATTCTTTAATAAGAACATAGACTTTTTTTCTAATAATAAACAATAAAAGACGATGATAATCAACATTTTTTTTTTTCATCCTGGTAGACCATTCTGGAGAAATGCCCATATAGAACATATTTCTTATATAGTTACTTAAGCTTATGGAGACAAATTTGTAATACGCAATTGCTAATAATCTTTAATGTAATATGTATTGTGTAGTATAATAATTCAAATTTATCTTTTACAATAAGCTCAAAATGTAGGCATTAACAAATTTGTAAATATTAAAAATAAACTAACTTAAAAATGTAATATGTATGAATGTATGTATGTATATATGTATGTGTTTGTATAAAAATAAATAATATTACATATTATGTAATACATAATACATAAAATATCTCAATAAATATACTAACAAAAAGTGGAGTTTATTGGAATTATTTTGGTTTTCTACCTAATAAATCAGAAAAATGGTTAATGCAACCGGTTGAAATTATATATTGATAAAGTCAATCAAATCTTCTGTTATGAACACCAATTATGTTTTAATTCAGTTGCATCAATCATATATTCGGTTATAAGTATATTTTTGTTTTCTAAGAACCATACATACAACCAACAATATCTGTGGTTATAATTGATAGTGTACTAAAATTTAAATGTTGCTATCAAAAATATTATGCTAAGCAACGAAATGTTCAGTAATTGGAACCGAATTGTGTGATAGTACATGCAACCGACGAAATTCGATTGGCGCCAAATTCGGTTGTGATCACGAATCTGTTTTCTCTGTGTAGGAACAAGTAAGAGTGCTATATTAGGCTGTGCCGAACTTTATATACCCTTCACCATTCACCAAAACAAAATAATTTTTACATATGAGGGGCTTAAAGCACAAGGGCTTCAAGTGATTTTGTATGTTAAATAATGAGACAAAGCGGTTGTTTCGCTTGAGCTCTACATTCACCTCTTGTGCTCATAATTCCATATGAAAACTCAATTTTAGGAAAAGGCACTTAAGCCCCTTGTGCTTTAAGCCCCTCATATACATATGTACATACATATTTACAATACTAAAAACTTTATTATAAATTAAATTTAAAAAGCGAAAACGGTAAATATTTAAAAATCGTTTTTGAACATAAAAATTAAAAAAAACTTTTGTTTTTGAAAAACCAAGATTCGAACCAAAATGTGTGTACCTAATTTGGAAACTTTGGCTCATGCCGTTCTCCAGATATACTGGAAAAAATAATAAAAATACAACAACAAGGCATTTTTGGAAAAAAATATATGTAGTCGTAGTTTTTTGCTCATATCTAAGCCATTTTTGGACTGATCTGGCTGAATTTCAATAGCAAGAAATGGTGGACTATATGTGACATAAATGTAAAACAACCTAGCCGCTATCATGTCTGGAGTCTCCGGAAAACACATATCAAACGTACGACGGACAGACGGACGAACAGAAAATTATCTTCAAACTTGGTATTTTAAAGATACAAACCATAACTACTAGGTCCTAAAGGTTACTCCCTAAAACCTTAAAGGCCCAGGCACTAGACAGATCTCTAATCAGCCGCTATTTTTCGATATCTGGCAACTTTCAACCCGAGAATAACTTGACTGCATTTATATCCCGAGACACTTAATTTTTTTTTTTGAAAATTGAGTTAAGTATTGAAAATAAAAATATTTGTCTTTTTCTTTATTAACACATAACAAAATATACTACATAACAAAAAAATGCATAAACTCAATTTCATTTGTATTTTGGCTAGGAAATGACTACATTTAAGACAAAATTCACCACGTTCTCAGACTGGTCCACCCTGAAACTCCAAACAACTATCTTCTTTAAAAAATCTTAAAATTAAATATTAAAAAAATACAATAATGCTCTTGATTATGGAAAATACTCTGTTCTTCGTGCTAAGTACAATTTGATGAATGCTCAATTGTAAAAAAAACTATTTAACCATAATGAAACGTTGTATTAAAAATAATCCGAGATCGATCCTTACGTTTGTTAATTCAAAAAGGAAGAATTAGGGCACTCCAAGAGTTATGAAATATTTAAGTACAGAGTCAAGCAATGAATCGGAAATTAGCAACTTATTGGCTGAATTTTTTGCATCTACTTACTCTAACGTCGAATATGATGATGATGAAACTTATCCATTTAATGCACACTCTATTCAAGCATATTCATTCTCATTACTTGACACTACACACATTTTCAAATGTCTAAAAAACTTAAAATCCTCACAGTCGTGTGGTCCAGATGATATCCAAGTTGTCTTTTGAAAAATTGTGCACCAGTTATTGCAACACCTTTATCAATTATATTTAATACTTCATTAAAATATAGTTACTTCCCTTTAATTTGGAAATAATCTTTTCTTATTCCTTTATTCAAATCTGGCAATACGTCAAATATAATTAATTATAGAGGCATAGCTAAACTAAGCGCTATTCCAAAACTATTTGAAAAATGTATTACTGACTCTCGTTTATCAAGTAGTTCCCTTAGTTACGCCGTATCAAAACGGGTTTCGTAAGGGAACTTCAGCTACGACTAACATTCCACAATTAAAAACTTTGGTTAATGAAGGATTTACTATTGGTCAACAAACTGATGCCATTTATACTGACTTCATCGGTAAAGCCTTTGACAAAATTAATTACAAACTTCTGCTAAAAAAATTGGATAGAATGGGTTTCAATAATACCATTTAAGCTGGTTAAAGTCATATTTATTATGCAGAACACAGCTTGTTCAATTTAATTCTGTAAATACAAGAAACCTTTTGGTCAAATCCGGTGTTCCGCAGGGAAGTCACCTGGGCCCAATTATATTTTTACTTTTCAACCACGATTTGCCTAATATACTTATGTTCGCAGACGATGTTAAAATATTTTGAAGCCTCAAGCATTCACCAGATCGTAGTTATCTCCAAAAGGACTTGGATAATTTTTATAATTGTTGTAGCATTAATTTAATGGAACTTAACCTCAAAAAATGCAAGCACACGACTTTTTCGAGCGCTTGGTCACTATTATATCAGTGGCCATAAACTGGACACATTAAGTATTATGGATCTTGGTGTTTTTTTGGATGGAAAATTAAACTTTATATAACATATCACGATGGCTTTTAATAAAGCTCGAGGAATCTTGGCTTTCATCATACGATGGGCAAAATAATTGGCTGTAGGAAATATCGCCCAAAGAAAAATGGCAAAAAAAAAAAAAAAATGAAAAATCACCCAAAAAAATTCCATGTAAAATTGGGCCTTAATTCATATGAAAAGTGACCCAAAATTTTTGGGCTTTTTTTCGTTATGAAAAATCACCCAAAAATATTATATGAAAAATAGCCCATTTTTTCGGGCCATCTTTATTTAATATAATTGTAATTTATTTAAAAATAAGTTTGTTGTTTTTTCTCTGGGTGTTTATATTAAATATATAACGAAAACATATCCTCAAGGATATAATATATACCGGCTGCGCTAACTAAAGCTTCTCTGCAAAGCCGGCCTTCGGCCGGGCGCATGGATTTTCTCCTCTATGGTATAACAAACACCGGCTTCGCTAACTAAAGCTTCTCTGTATAGCCGGCCTTCGGCCGGGCGCAAGGATTTTCTCCTCTATGGTATAACAAACACCGGCTTCGCTAACTAAAGCTTCTCTGTATAGCCGGCCTTCGGCCGGGTGCAAGGATTTCCCCTCTATGGTATAACAAACACCGGCTTCGCTAACTAAAGCTTCTCTGCGTATATGGCCTTCGTTCGAAAACAAGGCAGATTTTAGAAGCTTTACTTAGCGAAACCGGTACTTGTTCTACCATAGAGGAGAAAATCCTTGCGCCCGACCGAAGGCCGGCTATACAGAGAAGCTTTAGTTAGCGAAGCCGGTGTTTGCTATACCATAGAGGAGAAAATCCTTGCGCCCGGCCGAAGGCCGGCTATGCAGAGAAGCTTAGCGAAGTTTGCGCAGCCGGTATTACTGTCCTTACTGCCGAGCAGCTGTTGAAGATAGAATGCAATTTTTTACATAAAACTTACACTTGTATGGATCTAAATTTATATGAATAATAACCACTTTTTTGCAAATTGGGTAATTTTTAATTTTTTCCCGGAAAAATTCGTTTTTGCTTTTTGGGTCATTTTTCATTTTTTTGGGCCCTTTTTCGTTTTTGTTGGGCAAAATTTCATATATAACTTTTTGGGTCATTTTTCATGTTCTTTTGGGCGATTCTTCATTTGGGCGATTTTTCTTTTTTTTTTTTTTTTGGCCATTTTTCTTTGGGCGATATTTCCTACAGCCAAAATAATTTAAGGGCCCCTTTATCACCAAAAGATCATTAACGTCACTTGTATGACCGATTTTAGTGTATGGCTCAATTGTATGGGGACCAGAGAACTGCAAAATCCACTATTTTTGTTGATTAACTCATACGCTATAATTAACATTAACTCTATGCCTGCAAAACAAAGTTCAACGTTGGTAATTTTGACATCGTTTTGTACACATTTGATTTGTGCATGTGTGAGTTTTTTATTGAAAGTGCTTTGTTTGCATTTATTGTTGCGCACGCAATTACACAATTTCTTAAAGTCAAACGGCATTTATTCTTTTGCTTTTGCATTTAAGTAGTCATTGTCCACTCGATGACACAACGACGAATGTAAATTGGTAGGAGTATGAGTCGCTTTGTTGGTATGATTGTTGTAGGCATAAGTTCAAATAAAGTAGTTGTATTGTCCAATTTGTTTTTGTGTTTACCCTGCAAATAATATTGGACCACCTGATTTTGATCAAATGGACTACTCATTGGACTAGTCCGATGTAATGCAAGCATGGACCATGCCATTGTTAAAACGTGTTTGTAGTGAGACGACATGTCTTCGTTTTTTAACGAAATGTGTTCGTTTTTAAACGACTTCAAAACTAATCCTCTTGAGTATACCCTGGAGTAGTTTTAATACTACTCCTTTGTAATCCAAAGCTGGGTTATATGGTCCTTCCCTAGGACATCGTAATGTTAAATAGACCATGTTTTTTCCATACGTTTGAGTTCCTTTTGGACTAGTCCTAGTCTCTTGTGGGCTACATTTTACACGCGTGTTTGGACTAGTCCTATTATTTGCAGGGTTTTTTTTAAAGCGTAACAAGCAACATTAACAACAATAACAACAATTCATTGTACATTGTACATACAGAACTACTGTACTTTTTAAGAAATGATAAAAAATAAAAACGTCTTCTGTTTCTATGGAAATTGTTTCATCTGCTGAATAGTCATCAGAGCAATGAATTTTGTGTGTTTTTCTTTGTATGTATATGTTTTTTACCAAAGCAATAATTGACGAACGAAGCTTAACATGGTATGAATGGCAAAGCCAATACGCTGTGCATGACTTGAATGAAATTTAAAACAACACCGATGTGTGTGGCTGAGAAAGTTTAATTGCATGAACACAAATGAGTGTATTTGATGTTGTTGATTTAATGCGAATTTTTTGCAATCGCACAAAGCCGTTCTCTGGTTCAAATTAATCTTATTGTTTCTGTTCAGAAACAGTTTTTACTTTTTTGTTCAAGAGATGTTTATCGAGGATATGCTGCGCTTCCATAATATTCACCATGACTTGCTTTGATTCGACTGCCAACATTAAAAAGTCGAAGAATTATGCTTACAGCCTGTTCAACGATATCGAACGTGAACGTTCGCATAGAAAATTACATTTAAAACAAAAACAAAATTCTTAAATTTGTTTTTGTTTTAAATGTAATTTTCTATGCGAACGTTAACGTTCGAGATCGATGAACTGGCTGTATATATGTTTCATTTCTTGCAAATCCTTTAAACGGCAATGTTTTATCAGATTTTCTTTTAAGTAACATATCACTGAATGTTCCGCAACGCACATTACGATTTAGTAACCCATTATACATATGCTAAAACTTTTCGAACAAACTACGAAATGGCGGATCCGTTTAGGAAATTATGTTGTTGTTTTAATGAAATGTTAAACTTTATAGATTTTTCTTTAAATATTGATGTTATTAAACGCAATATTATTTTAACTTTAACGGCCATTTCATCACCGGGCTGGTATCTTCCTTAAGGATGACGATAGTTCCGAGTTTTAGATTTTTGATTGTCCCTTCCACTTGTTGCGGTATTTCAATTCGTTGATGTAGTCTCGGGACGACCTTCCCGAGAAGTTGTGTTTGAGAGCAGATACTAGTTTCAAACGAGTTGCAGAATATGTCTTTTCTGATGTTGCATTAGTATGAACTTGCGCCGTTAGAGGTTCGCCAATCAAAAAATGGCCTGGAGTCAGTGCACCTATGTACTTAGGATCATTTAACATTGGTGAAATTGGTCTGGAATTTAATAAAGCTTCAATCTCGATGACCAGTGCTTCTAAGGATGCATTGGCGAGGCTTCTGATTAACAAGTGCTTGGGAGATTTAACTGCAGCTTCCCACAGTCCTCCAAAATGTGGCGCTCTGGGTGGTATAAACGAAAATTGTATGTCTTTTTTACGGCATGCATTCTCAATTGCTGCCTTTGATTCATTTGAGCTAATTGCGGATGATAGTTTAGACAGGTTATTTCTTATCCCTACAAAGTTTGTATCGTTATCGCAGTAAAGGTGTTGGCAGTGTTCGACCGACAAAGCGGTTGATGGCTCCAATTAGGGTAGCCAGATTTTAAATTCGGAAAAACAGTAAATTGAATACATAAAAACAGTACAATCAAGAAAAAAACAATAAATTTTTTTTGACGACAACATTACCATTTGTTTTAATAAGTAACCCCCAATTTCACCAAGTTCAGCTATAATTAACTATCAGTTCAAGCTGTCAAAACATATTGTAAGCTGGAAGTTAAAGTAATAGTTAGTTTTAACTGAACTTGGTGAAATTGGGGTAAATATTTTAAACTTTTGATTGAATATGCAACAACAATTATATAAAGAAAGAAATACACTTAAAATGGGTAACGTCAAAGGAATTATTTCCAGTTTATGGCATTTCATAAATATACATATGAAATTACTCCATTTGCGTTTAAAAAGCAAACACCACAAACGAAGCATTTGACCAGGAAAACCATAACATTGCTGTAAGCCATATAAGAAAGAGAAAAGCCTTACTTAGCTCAAAACAATCAACTCATTGATTTTGTAAGTACGATTTTCTTTAAACATATTCGTATTTAAAGCAATTTTCACTACACACATAGTTACACAAATCATATAGAATTTGAGAAAATGTTTGTTTCCTAAATTAATTTTCCAATTTTAAATAATTTTTAAATAATTTACGGCTAATTTTACAAAGTTCAGCTATAATTAACTATTACTAAAACAATAGGTTTTTTGACTTTTATAATGAAAGTTAATTAAACCTGTACCCATGTTCTGTAACTTTAGTGAGAACTTCTTGCATCGAAAAGATGTGAAACAAAATATTCCATCGTTTCTCGAAAAGTGAGAAAAATGTGTGTCTGTAACTCATGTCGAAAACTATCAAAAGAGATTACGTCGTTACGTTATAAATATCATAATATTGCACTCGAAGCCGATGTGACATTGCAGACGTTCAGAACGCCAGTAACACATATCGTTGACGGCGACCAAAATTTACTTAAATTGAAAATTTTTCAACGACGGCTGCGAAAATACAACCGTCGGCTATGCCGAATTGTGTAAAGACTGACTTTAATGTTTGTTGTTTGCAAATGAGCTTTGAAGACATTCGTATATTTTATAAAAATGTTAAAAGCAAAATAATAAAACAATGAAAAATGTGCCAAGAATAAAATATTATTATTATTCTTTGCATTTTGCATTTTTAATTGTTTTTTAGTGTTGAAATTTTTTCTCGCCCCATTTTTATTCGTGAGTTTATTTGACAGCTCAAAGCGGGAACTTTTCTCACCAAAATGTTACAGACACACTTTTTCTGTAAATTGGCGAGTAATTTCCTTACGTGACAGCTTGTACTCGCCAAAAAAAGGTATAGACACAGTTAAGTGAGAAAAACAGATGTTTGTTTCAATTAATGACATTTTTGTTTCATTTCACACATTTCAATCGAAAACCATCTCGACGCGAGAGTTGCAGAACATGGGCACTGAACTTGGTGAAATTGGCCATTAATCTATAAAATCCAAACAAAAAAAAAAAAAAGAATATAGTTTGGTTTATTTTTATTTTGACAAAATCTGAAAATATTTAAAATCAAGTGCAATTGAAAACGATGAATATTTTCAAAAAAAAATTTTGTAAAAATTAACTTATCTTTTTCTTATTAAAGAAAAGTGGTCCTCAAAAGTATTAAGTGTTTTTATAAATTTTGAACACGGATAATTTTTCAAATTTGTTTGTATTCAATTTTACGTGATTTCGATTTCCAGAATGTGCCCAAAAATTAAAAAAGTTCTAAAAATTAACGATAACTGTGTTGGAATAAGTATTTTTTTTTAGTACTTAAAAAAAATTTAGATTTTATTTTTGTCTTTCTCAGGTATGGAAAGGGAAAGACTATTGGAAGAGGTAGCCATAAAATCATAACAACACGAAAACATACCACTGCTACGAGCCACCCATTATAATTTAGATTTCTACTGTGTATTTATGAGAAAAAAATGACCACAGCGTAAAAACTCTTATTAATTTAGAACTTTTTTTTAACACAACATAATTTTTTGTAAGCCAGTTCTGTTAAATATAGACTGAGCAAAAAAAAAAAACAGTACAAAAAACAGTACAAAGTGTAAAAAACAGTACATTTGCGTACTGTTTTAGGAGTTGTGCATAAAACAGTACAATTGCAAAAAATCAGTACATGTACTGCTTAAAACAGTACGTATGGCAACCCTAGCTCCAATGAATGCGTCGTTGGTCAGATCGCTTACCAGCTGCAAATGTACTGCCTTCGTCGCGAAACAACAAAAGACAGCGATGTATGCCTTGTGTGACCGCTTGCCCCTCCCCTAGTAGTGAACAGTGATTTAACCGCAGTAGTCTACTCCGGAGCTAATGAACGGTCTGGCTGGAGTAACTCCAGTGGATGGCAACTTTCCCATGACTTGCTGAAGCAGGGCTTGCTTGGCCCTAGTGCAGGTTGTTCATTGATGAATTGTTGCTCTTGCCATGATTTTTCCGTTAATTGGCCAAAATCGTTGTCTCACTAGGCTAGGAATAGCAGTGTTTGTGCCCAACAATATTTGTTTTCCTTATGAGTCATTTCAAATAAAAGTTTTGCAATTGGATCATTGTACGAAATCAGATATTGGAGTCATATTCTAATATAGAGGCTTCAAGACGACCTCCCACACGGCTTAAACCATCTGTATCCAAAAAGGGTGAAAGGTTACCTAGGTTCCTTGTTCCGCGTATCTCTTTGTGTTTAGTAAGTTGTTGGATTTCTTGTTTAAAATCCGTTGCTTGCATTTACTTTATGATCAATTTCAGAGCATTGTTTAACTCAGTTGTCGTTAATGATTTTTGATTCTGTCTTAAGCATTTCTTGCATCTGATTTGGGCGATGAAGCGCAGAACGTATCCAAGGATCTGCTGGAGGCGCCAGAAGGAGTTCTTGTGGTTTATTTTGTATAGACGTCATTGTTAGACACTCTTTAACTTTTCTCACCAGATCAGTGGAAATGGCATGGGCTGGATTATATTTTGGAGGCCAATCTAGTTGCTGGCCATGTAAAAATGACCCCCTATTTAGACTTAATTAAATAAATAAATAAATTGTTGTGGTGTGGGTATAAAAATTCCTTTAACTCAGTTGTCGTTAATGATTTTTGCCTCTGTCTTAAGCATTTATTGCATCTGATTTGGGTGATGAAGCGCAAAACGTATCCAAGGATCTGCTGGAGGTGCCAGAAGGAGTTCTTGTGGTTTATTTTGTATATGAATTCTGCGCCCGTAGATGTCATTGTTAGAGGCTGTTTAACTTTTCTCTCCAGATCAGTGGAAATGGCATGGGCTGGATTATATTTTGGAGGCCAAGCTAGTTGTTGGCCATGTAAAAATAGGGGGCCATCGACTTAATTAAATAAATAAATTAATTATTGTGGTGTGGGTATAAAAATTACTTTCACAAATTATTGACTTCAGTGATGCGGTTAAAATGGCATTGAAAAGCTGTTAAGTTTGTCTGTTTTTTTACCAAATAATTCAAATCATCTTCGATGTTGTTAATGTTTCTTAGTTTTTTAGTATTTCTTAAATTTTTGATAGACTTTTCTAGATCAGTTAATAATAAATTATCATTCAATTCAGAATCTTCTTTTGATTCTTTAGAGTAATTGGAGACATATTTGATTATTCGTCAACAACTGTTAGAAATATTTTTTATTCGAAATTGAAAAATTTTGTTCGTTAAAACAATAAAAGCTGTTCGAATACTCGAATGACAATACAAGTCAAAAATCAACCAAATGTTTTCTCTAAATTCTCTTTGAATGCGATTTTTTTTTTATCAGCCACAATAATAATATTTTTATCATCATCACATCTAGTTTGCCTATTTTGAATAAAACAATCAATAAATCTTATACAGCCATGAAGAACAGATAAACCAAACTTCCCCTATTTTAACAATGCATGAGGGCTAACGCTGATTTTTTCTACACAGCTTCACTTATGTATGTATTGACATTATTTATACCAAATTTTATATCAATATCTGCTACGTAGCGGCATTTATTAATTTTGGCCACCTAAAAAAGTCACACTGCTTCGTGCTTGGTGGTGGAAGCTAGAAAGACGTGAGCAGGGTTGCCACCTACAATATTTTACAAAGAACTTTTACATGAGTCTTAACCTCATAACATAATTTTGTTTAGGTGGGTCCATGATTGCCCATGGGTCTCAAATAGGGTACGGTCATTACCTTCATCCGTAACAGAGCTAAGTCCAATATAATACTTTTTACAGAAGAAAGAAAACCCTTCTAAAATGTTTTGCTCTCAATAATTTCAAATTTTCAATCTGTAAATGCAGTTTTTTAAATTTGATTAAACTTGTTTTTCCTTTTTAAAAGCTTACAACTTACAAGTGTTAATATTTTGTTATAAAATTTATATTATAAGGGGACTTACCACTTTTTCTTTAACATTATTGCATTAAAAACTGGATTTTCCAACTGAATGTTACGATATAAAACATTTTCTCAGACCGACCATCATTTGTTTAAGCCTATCATCCGATTAAACGAAAAATAACCAAATTAATTTGTTCGAAAGGGCCAAGAATGGCAACCCTGGACGTGTGTGATGTTTGTTTGTTGTTCGTGTAATACTTGTGTCTTGTTTAACATCAATGGGAAAATAACGTTGTCAAGAGTTTTTGAGGTCGTGTTTTGTAGTGATAAAGAAATATTTCCGATTTTTATTGATGAGGGTAATTATTAATGTGAGTTTTAGTAAAATGCATAAAAAAAACCAAAAATGGTGACATTCACTTGTAAATTTTCTCACATTTTTTTTTTAATTTCATTAATTGTTTTGGTGTCAAACAAGGATGTAGAAGTATACAAAAGTTATAGAAATCTTTTACATTTATATGCACAATAAAAATTTTATTGCTTTAAAGTAATGATAGATGCAAAAGTCATACTGAAAATTCAGTGAAGGTCGAATAAGTAATAGTTTAAGGCCCCCCACTTTTCAGTTTAATAGTCGACTCTTAGCCTACAATATATGTAAATCATTTAAAAAAGCAATTTACAAAATTTTTCACAATAAAAATTTGACAAAACAAACTAAAGGTACGGTCAAATTTAACTAACATTTGACACGAAATGCAAAATATTTGTTTGCCCTAATCTGTGCCCATGTTCTGTAACTCTCGCGTCGAGAAAGTTTTCGATTGAAATGTGTGAAATGAAACAAAAATGCCATAAATTGAAACAAACAGCTGTTTTTCTCACTTAACTGTGTCTGTAACTATTTTGGCGAGTGCAAGCTGTCACGTAAGGAAATTACTCGCCAATTTACAGAAAAAGTGTGTCTGTAACATTTTGGTGAGAAAAATTCCCGCTTTGAACTGTCAAATAAACTCACAAAAAATGGGGCGAGAAAAAATTTTAAGACTAAAAAACAATGCAAAATGCAAAGAATAATAATAATATTATTTTGTTCTTGGCACATTTTTCATTGTTTTATTATTTTGCTTTTAACATTTTAATAAAATATACGAATGTCTTCAAAGCTCGTTTGCAAACAACAAACATTAAAGTCGCTCTTTACACAATTTGGCATAGCCGACGGTTGTTTTTTCGCCGCCGTCGTTGAAAAATTTTTAATTTTTGGTAAATTTTGGTCGCCGTCAACGATATGTGTTACTGGCGTTCTGAACGTCTGCAATCTCACATCGGCTTCGAGTGCAATATTATGACATTTATAACGTAACGACGTAATCTCTTTTGATAGTTTTCGATATGAGTTACAGACACACATTTTTCTCACTTTTCGAAAAACGATGGAATATTTTGTTTCACATCTTTTCGATGCAAGAAGTTCTCACTAAAGTTACAGAACATGGGTACTGATCACAAAATATGTTTGATTGTAAAAAGAATTTTGCTGGGAAAGGTCCATAATTTATTCTATTTCCTACATTGTAACTAGGGATGCCAATCGGGATTGATTTAAGAAAAAAAAAAAAAATTTTCAAATCGTTTAATTGACCACATTAATTTGCACCAGTATACAAATAAATAATATCAATTAAACTTTTAATTCACTTGATTAAACGTTTAATTCACTTGATTAAACGTTTAATTCACTTGATTAAATTTTTAATTAAAACTGATTTTATTTTTGATTAATGCGTTTACTGGGGCTAAATTTTTTCTGTGCACCTGAAGTGAAGGGTATAAAAAGAGTAATTTTTGGGATTTCAGTATTTTGATTATAACTCAGCCATTTTTTAAACGATTTGACAGATTTATATACCGACGTGCTTAAGAAGAAATTTGCCAGTTACTTGGGTTATAAATCTTGGACTTGAGAAGATTTATGATTTCCGAAAGTGGGTATTTAAAAAAAAAATTATTATTTTGGTCATAACTTTTTCGAGTTTTTCAGAAAATATTTTATACTATAGATTTCCGATCTTTTGATATATAAGGAAAAACCATAGGTCATATAACAGTCCAAAAAATCAGGCTTTTATACAATTTTTGATATTTTTTGCACGGGAGGTACCACGCCCACTTCTCCAATCCCATTCCATTCTTTAATTTGTATTATAAGATAATTGTCGCAAAACAATGGAAGATGTTGCATTTATTTCGATTATACTAATGGTCACTTTAGAAAATTCAGTTCAAAAGGAATACAATTATTCGGCCATGTCATGGAAATCGAAATCACGTAAAATTGAAATCGAAGAAGATTTTCAATTCAGTTATTTTAAAAATGAAAGCAGCTTTTCCTAAATTCAAAAGTAGTTCAGTACCCATTTTCTGTAACTTTAGTGAGAACTTATTGCATGGAAAAGATGTGAAACAAAGTATTCCATCGTTTCTCGAAAAGTGAGAAATATGTGTGTCTGTAACTCATGTCGAAAACTATCAAAAGAGATTACGTCGTTACGTTATAAATGTCATAATATTGCACTCAAAGCCGATGTGACATTGCACACGTTCAGAACGCCAGTAACACATATCGTTGACGGCGACCAAAATTTACTTAAATAGAAAATTTTTCAACGACGGCGGCGAAAACACAACCGTCGGCTATGCTAAATTGTGTAAAGCGCGACTTTAATGTTTGTTGTTTGCAAACGAGCTTTGAAGACATTCGTATATTTTATAAAAATTTTAAAAGCAAAATAATAAAACAATGAAAAATGTGCCAAGAATAAAATATTGTTATTACTATTCTTAGCATTTTGCATTTTTAATTGTTTTTTAGTGTTAAAATTTTTTCTCGCCCCATTTTTATACCCTCCACCACAATTAGTTGTGAAGAGGGTATATTAAGTTTGTCATACCGTGTGAAACTTTTTTATTATTCATCTCAGACCCTATAAAGTTTATATATTCTGGGTCCTTGAGTAATTTTAAGTCGATTTAGCCATGTCCGTCTGCCTGTCCGTCTGTCCGTCTGTTGAAAACACGCTCACTTTCGAAAAACTCAAAAGAAATAAACAAACTTGGTGTCAAATTGCTTGTAGTTCTCCTAAGCAGTTTGGGATTGAAATCCAGCAAAATCGGTTCACTAGGATCTGAGCTATGAATCAAAATGTGGAACCACCACCTAAAAAAAATTGATAATTTTGTTACAAAAACTAATATAAATGGTGGAAAAATGCACAGAATGATATAAGATTTCCCAACAGTTCGTTTTATTTAACTGGAAATCACGCTGTAAAATTACTTGAAGATCCGTCCATGATTTACCCTAGGCCCCATATAAGCCCTACTCCCGGAAAACAGTATAGTAAGCCTTAAACCCTAACTAACAATGCTATCATAACAAATTTTGGCACGTCACAGTTAAATTTTTTTTTTTTTTTTTTAACGATAAACCAACACTCAGGGGATGCCCCCTATATATGCAGTGCATTGTGTTGATCAGGAAAATAAGGTTTGGGAAGGAGGAAAGAGGGAATAGTGTTTGTGGACATTTGACTTGAATCTTAATAAATTATAAGTACCGGGAAAGACCTCTGCGGGAAGTTTATTCCACATACGGATAGTTCGACTGAAAAACGAACCTTCTCTATAATGCGTTGTGCGAAACACAGGACAATCGACTACAAACGGATGTGATCCACTGGATGAGCGAGTATTACGAAGAAATACTCGGGCGGGTGGAATAAGTTCACTTATCTCAGTGGAACACCTCCCATGGTAATATCGATAGAAAAGTGTCACACAACCCACATTCCGACGATGCCCCAATGAGTCAATAGAGTTGGATACCCTACTGTCATTGATGAGCTTCACCGCCCTCCTTTGTACACGGTCCAGAAGGTTCAAAATAGACTTTGAAGCCCCTGCCCATATATGGGAGTTGTATTCCATCTTCGGTCGGATATAGGTGGTATAGATAGTAAGGAGATCGGAGGAAGTGAAGTATTTCTTGCACCGTTTTAAAAAACCTAAACACTTGAATGCCTCTTTCGACACTTTGAAAACGTGTTTATTCCAGCGGACATCGCACTGTATTCTCATAGGACTAGAAATGAAACTATTAAGTTTCGTGAAGATCGGTCCATAATTTACCATAGGCCCCATATAAAACCTACTTCCAGAAAACAGTTTAGTACGCCTAAATCCGTAAAAAATAATGCTATCATAACAAAATTTGGAACATCAGAATTTTTTAGAACTAAAAATAAGACTGTAAATTTTGTGAAGATCGGTCCATAATTTACCATAGGCCCGATATAAACCTTACTCCCGGAAAACAGCTTAGTACGCCTAAAAACGTAAAAGAGAATGCTATCATAACAAAATTTGGTACATCACAGTTTTATTGAACGAGAAATAAGACTTTAAAATTTTGTGACGAACGGTCCATCATTTACCATAGGACCCATATAAACCTTACTCCCGGAAAACAGCTTAGTAAACCTAAATACGTAAAAAATAATGCTATCATAACAAAATTAGGTACATCACAGTTTTATTGAACGAGAAATAAGACTTAAAAATTTTGTGAAGATCGGTCCATAATTTACCATAGGCCCCATATAAACCTTACTCCCGGAAAACAGCTTAGTAAACCTAAATACGTAAAAAATAATGCTATCATAACAAAATTAGGTACATCACAGTTTTATTGAACGAGAAATAAGACTTAAAAATTTTGTGAAGATCGGTCCATAATTTACCATAGGCCCCATATAAACCTTACTCCCGGAAAACAGCTTAGTAAACCTAAATACGTAAAAAATAATGCTATCATAACAAAATTTGGAACATATAAGTTTTACAGGACTAGAAATAAGACTGTGAAATTTCGTGAAGATCAGTTCATAATTTACCCTAGGCCCCATATAAACAGCTTAGTACGCCTAAAAACGTAAAAAATAACGCTATCATAACAAAATTTGATACATCACAGTTTTATGGAACTAGAAATGACACTGTGAAATTTGGTGAAGATCGGTGCATAACTTACCATAGGCCTCATATAAAGCCCACTCTGGTAAAATAATTAAATACGCGGTAAACTTTCCTCCAGTTTAGCTTCATAAGGCCAGAAAAAATGTTATGCAATTTTGTGATATACGGTCCATAATTTACCTTAGATTCCATTTTAGCAGCCTTCTGAAATTCACTGCAAACGCTTAAACTAATTGCATCGCTGTATTGAAATTTATGTTTTTTAATACCAGAAATCGTTCTACAGAATTTGGGATGATTGGTTCATAGCTAACCATGGCTTTTATATAATTTGTTCTCTTGAAAATCATTTAAGTTCATCTTAAACTGATATTCTACTCAAACTTTTTAAAATTGATTCTGATTGTCGATCAATAATTTTATATAGGTCTAAACCGCAACAAATTTTAATGCAGATGTCTGTTTTCACAAAGATTATAATAATAAATAGACATCATACAGATATTACTCTTAAAACATTCGAAGAGTCGGTGGAGGGTATCAAAGATTCGGCGCAGCCGAATATAGCACTCTAACTTGTTATTCGTGAAATTATTTGACAGTTCAAAGGGGGAACTTTTCTCACCAAAATGTTACAGACACACTTTTTCTGTTACAGTTACAGACACAGTTAAGTGAGAAAAACAGCTGTTTGTTTCAATTTATCGCATTTTTGTTTCATTTCACACATTTCAATCGAAAACTTTCTCGGCGCGAGAGTTACAGAACATGGGCACAGGTATATAAAAGGAAATTTTTTTTGAACGTTGAATATGGGAGAGTTTTCAAAATTTTTTCGATTTCATTTTCACGTGACTTTGATTTCCATCACATGGCCGATTTTTTATAAATCATGTTACCTGTTGCTATGGTACCTGAATTAAATTATAGTGATCATGTAAAGATTACCTGCCGTATTTATAAAAATAATTTTATTTTAATAAAGGCTTACAAAACAATTTATCTATGAAAATTTTACTTACAAAACGTTTGTTATATTTTTTTTAAAACTTCTTTAATTTTTTTCATTGAATTTAATTAAAAGTACATTTTGTGGTTAGACATATGCGGATGAAATTAGTTTTTTATAAATATTGTTTTTTCTTAGAGTTTTATGACTAAAACGCGTAGGGATTTTTGTAGGGGAAATTTTTGCAAAGTGTAGGGAAAAATCGGATTTTTTTTAGTGTGCGTAGGTATTTTTCAAAAAATCTTCTGGCAACTCTGGTTTGGTCTATAATTTCACCATGAATCGTTTTACAAACGAACAACGCTTGCAAATTATTGAATTTTATTATCAAAATGCGTGCTCTGTTAAGAAAGTTCATTGCGCGCTTCTTCCATTTTATGGTCAGCTTAATCGACCCCCTGAAGCTTCTATTCAGGCTATTGTGACTAAATTTCGCACCAAATTTACATTGTTGGACATTAAACCACCAACACGCTTACGTAGAGTGTGAAGTGAAGAAAATATCGCAGCTGTATCGGCCAGTGTTAATGATGACCATCAACTATCGATTCGTCGCCGTTCGCAGCAATTGGGCCTCTGTTACTCAACAATGTGGAAAATGTTGCGGAAGGATTTAGGTGTGAAGCCGAACGACCTACCGCAACGTAGAATTTTTGGTGAATGGGCTCTTCGAAAGTTGGCCGAAGATCCACTTTTTTATCGAAAAATTGTGTTCAGCGACGAAGCTCATTTTTTGGGGGGCTATGTTAAAGCTCATGTCTATACACACATGCCCGCTTCAATTAACGCATTGGAAGACAACATTGAAGCATTTATTCATGAGATACCGGCCGAAATGTTGGAAAGAGTATGCCAAAATTTGAGGCGCAGTCACGGTCAACATTTGCATGAAATAATCTTCAAACATTAAATTATATGGACCGTACTATCGATTCAAATAAAGATTTCATGCATTTTTCTGAATTTTATGTGTTTTTTTTTTAACTTTCCTATAGCTCTTAAAAAATCACCCATTATATAACATTTATTTTTAAAAATGAAAAATAAGAATTATAAAAATAAAAAATACAACTGAAATATAATTTTTAATAATTATTTTTTGTATAGAGAATAAAAATTCAATAAAAACGAACATTTTTGTACACAAAAGTTGATATATTAAAAATCCCGGGATTTATTTTATTATTTATATTAATTGCAATCCCGAAAAATCCCGGGATTTCGGGATTTCCCGTTTGGCATCCCTAATGTAACCGATTCCGAAAGTTCCTATTACTCTTATTCTACCCTCCACCACAATTAGTTGTGAAGAAGGTTTATTAAGTTTGTCATTCCGTGTGAAACTTTTTTATTATTTATCTCAGACCCCATATATATATATTCTGGGTCCTTGAGTAATTCTAAGTCGATTTAGCCATGTCCGTCTGTCCGTCTGTTGAAAACACGCTCACTTTCGAACAACTCAAAAGAAATTAACAAACTTGGTGCCAAATTGCTTGCAGTTATCCTAAGCAGTTTGGGATTGAAATCCAGCAAAATCTGTTCAGTAGGACCAGAGCTATGAATCAAAATGTGGAACCACCACCTAAAAAAATTGATAATTTTGTTACAAAAAATAACATAAATGCTGGAGCAAGGCACGGATTGAGATAAGATTTTGCAACAATTTGTCTTATTTGACTGGAAATCACGCCGTTAAATTTCGTGAAGATCCGTCCATTATTTACACTAAGCCCCATATAAACAATACTCCCGGAAAACAGTTTAGTACGCCTAAAACCGTAAAAAATAACGCTAGCGTAACAAAATTTGGAACGTCACAGTTTTTTAGGACTAGAAATAATACTGTGAAATTTCGTGACGATCGGTCCATAATTTACCTTAGGCCCCATATAAACCCTACTACCGGAAAACAGTTTAGTACGCCTAAATCTGTAAAAAATAATGCAATCATAACAAATTTTGGCTCGTCACAGTTTTATAGGACTATAAATGATACTGTGAAATTTTGTGTAGATCGGTACATAATTTACCCTAGGCCCCATATAAACCCTACTACCGGAAAACAGTTTAGTACGCCTAAATCTGTAAAAAATAATGCAATCATAACAAATTTTGGCTCGTCACAGTTTTATAGGACTATAAATGATACTGTGAAATTTTGTGTAGATCGGTACATAATTTAACCTAGGCCCCATAGAAAAAAACCAATATTAATAACAAATCGTCACAGTTTAAGATAATAATAACATCATACAGATTTTACTCCTTAAACATTCGAACTGTCGGTGGAGGGTATCAAAGATTCGGCACAGCCGAATATAGCACTCTAACTTGTTTTTAAATGTAAGCGTTGGGAGAAAAAGTCTAAAATTTTACTTTTGCAAATATAAATGAAATTGTGGGGGACGCCCTGTAATTTATCCTAAACTAGCTGACCCGACAGACGTTGTCCTGTCCAAATTGGGAAAAATGTTTGCGTTCGATGTTTAAAATCCGTTAAAAAGATACGAACATTTGAAAGAAAATTAGTCAAATCGATGGAGCCGTTTTCTGATTTTAGGTAAATCGAAAAAAGTGGGCGGAGCAAAAATTTATTTTCGTAAAAACCTAAGTTGGACCATGGCGATGATTTTAAAGAAAAAATGGTCCAAATCGGTCAAGCCGCTCTCAAGTTATGCGCTTAATATAAAAAGTAGGCAAATCGATGGAGCCGTTCTTTGATTTTAGGTAAATTGAAAAAAGTGGGCGGGGCAAAATTTTCTTTCCGTAAAAACCTAAGGTGGACCATGGCAATCATTTTAAAGAAAAAATCGTCCAAATCGGTTAAGCCGTTCTCAAGTTATGCGCTTAATAGAAAAAGTGGGCGTAAAAGTAGGCGTGGTAAATTTTTCTTTCGATGAAAACTTAAAATGGGTTAATACGAACATTTGAAAGAAAAATTTGTCAAATCGATGGAGCCGTTTTCTGATTTTAGGTAATTCAAAAAAAGTGGGCGTAAAGGTGGGCGGGGCAAAGTTTTCTTTTCGTATAAATCTAAGTTGGACCATGGCGATAATTTTAAAGAAAAAATCGTCCAAATTATTTAGATGGCATTGGTGGTGCAATATGAAAATTGAATTTTGCCACGCCATTCCGCCTGCAGACCGAATATCAAAAATCAGACTTCACAGTGTCACCCGCCTGAATATTCTGAAGATTCCCTGAAAATTTCATCAAAATCGGCTCAGCCGTTTCGGAGTCCATACGTTACATACATACACACATCCTATTTTATATATATAGATTATGGTTTTAATTCCATCTGTAGTACATGCTGTTAGCTATAAGGTGGGACGGTTTTCCACAACTAGCCTTACAAAATTTTTTAACATCGTTCGATATTATTTTCAAAAAATATGGGCCAATTTCCTTTGTGCCCGATGAGCTGCTTTTGGATTCTTCGTAGCCCAAAACCTGCAGTTTTTGCTTGTTGACTAAGCTATAGAATAGGAAACGGGTTTCATCGTTATCAAATTGTGAAAACAATAAACAAAGACAAAAATAGTAATTAAATATGAAATACTTTTTAAATGAAATAAAAAGGTTTGCTTGAAAAACCTACTTGTGTTAAAAATAACGTTCTGGCGAAATTACACAAAAATTTAATTATACAAAAATAGCCCAAGAAAAAATACGTTTTTCCTCTTTTTGGATGAAAATCGGCAACGCTCCGACTACCTACTGTACATAGCTTTAGTTGTATGACCAATTGCAGGGCCGCATTATACCCTTAAAAGATTAATTATTCTTAAGAAATTGTTCCATGAGGAAAAATGGGTTTTAGCCGAAATAATAAAATTAAAATTTTAAAAATCGGTTTGAATAGAGAGAGACCTTTGCCAAAATAGATTTTATTTAATAAATTTCAATGCAGTACAAATTTTAAAGATTTCTCGATAGTTATCCATAGTTCCAACAAGTTTATTTTTAGTTAAGCGTTTAAAGTTTCGGCACTCTTATAGGTACGTTTTTATAATACAAACTTGGCGATTAGTTTTTAATTAGAAAAAATATTTTTTATATTGCGGAAAAGACTACAGCGTTCTGTTTCATCTTAAAAAGTACTAAAAAAAATTCAATATGTAGGTACTACTGAATTTTCCATGTCTGCTCTCAATTTTAACTTTCTAATTATAATTTTCATGAATGAATTTTCTTTTTTCCAACTTGCGCATTACAATTGACCGGCATTTGCATTTGTTGTTGTTGTAGTTTCGGGAATTTACCGTTGTAGAATTATCTCTCACTTTCTCTGTTTATGTTTGTTTACAATTTGCTACTTGTTTGTTTTTATTATTATACTAGCTTAACCCGGTGCGCTTCGCTTCCCCCATTGAAATAAAATTAATCAAATAGAAGGTATGTATACAATTTAGATACTCTTACTGCTACCGTTCTAGAGATATACAGAAAAATATATTGTGTTTATGTTGAAGGTCCAGCCAACGTTTTTAAAGAATACCAAGCTATTGGTTGCTAATTTAAAAACTTATACAGTATTATTCGGATATAAGAACAAAACGCTTATAAGAAACATTTTCAAAAAGACCATGTCTTTTTTGCGATTTTTCTAACAAAAAAGGTTTCATATAAGAAAAACGCTTATAAGAAAAAAACTGATAAAAGAAAATTTTTCTTAAACACCAAAATCACAAAATGTATAGAAAAAGAATTTATATAAGAAACTTCCAACGGCAACACAGAATTTATGTAGTTTGCATGGACAACTCTGTTTTCTGACCGTTTTACAACAAGAACAAAGTTTTTTTTTATTTTTAAGCTGGAGGTCACACCACGCGTTACTCGCTTTTTCGCAGCATACGCAGCTGTCAAAAAAGTATAATCTGTGTAGTTATTCGTAGTAAGTTACATGCACAAAAGCGTAGATGCCTTGAGGCGAAAAGTAGGTTTACTTTCCACTTTTGCAAGCGTCACAAGCAGCGTTCGAACAAATCAGCTGATTTTGCAAATTAAATTTTATTTTTACTTGTGCTGCTGCTGCATAAAAAGCGTTGCATGCAACTTGAAACGTAGAACGCAAGTAAGGTTATAAAATCATGAGCTGCGTGGAGGCGAAAACGCGTGTTATGGACCTCCAGCTTAAGTTTTAGATGAGCGAGCTGGTACTCATGAGAAGCTTTGTGTTTTTTTTTCAATAAAAACCAAAATTTAATTTTAAAAGAAATACAAAACGGTATAAAAAGAAGCGAAATTGCAAAAAATATAATATTGGACTTCAACGTTATCTAAAATAGTGAAAAACTCAAAAGACATAGACAATAATTATTTAAAAGTTAGAATCGTTAACATGGGGTCTTCACCTGACAATTTTTTGTCATACCAAACGTCAAATTCCATATAGAAAAAACTTTAAAATTTTTGTCAGCGTTTTTTTTATATGAAGTTTGACGTTTATTATAACAAAAAATTGTCAGGTGATGACACTATGTAACAAAAAAAGAGACATAAAACCAAAATATGAAAGTCTTATGGCCATAGCTACTTATATAAGAAATAAGTTTCTTATATAAAATAGTTGTATATAAGAAAGAAACGCTTATAAGAAACTTTTTTCCTGTATTTTTTTAAGTTTCTTATATCTGATAAATACTGTACATACTGTGACCATGCTCCAGATATAAAGGAATCTAAGTTGTCTTTGTATGATAAATGATGTGTATTGATAACCAAGTTAATTATTTGTACAAAATCTTAATTTTTTTCCTTTAAGAGTTCTCCGGATCACTGTTATGTACACTTCTTGGCCGATGTTGTGTATTGATAGTTATTTGTTTTAAATTTTTAAACTTTTCTGTAACCGTTCCCCAGATATGGAGTTATTCATATTGTCTTAGTTTGAGATGTGCCACGCCAACTTGGCATTTTAAATATGTATAGCCTATGTTAAGTAATTTAATCCATTTTATCCTCTAAATATTTCAATTTCCAAAAATCTCTTTTAGGTGGATCTATTCGTTGGAGGACTAAA
This sequence comes from Pollenia angustigena, assembly GCA_930367215.1. Classification (NCBI taxonomy): domain Eukaryota; kingdom Metazoa; phylum Arthropoda; class Insecta; order Diptera; family Polleniidae; genus Pollenia; species Pollenia angustigena. Next base: position 49,875,835 of record OV884060.1, read on the forward strand.
TTACTGTCCAAATTTCATGTCTCTTACTTTAGCCGTTTGGACTGCGTGATGATGAATCAGTCACTTGACTAAGTCATACATTTTATTCAACATTTGCGTCCTATAGCGGTATTTAATATTTTTGTTCTATGGGAGGTACAGCTCCTACTCCGTCTACCCCGCCTATTTTATTTGGAATTTTATAGTTTACCATAATAGTGGCCTTAACCACGTTTGAAGATTCTCGCTATAATAGTACTTCAGTTACTCGATATTTATTATATGCATCCTTTGGTGGGTATTGCTCCACCTGCGCCTAACTCCTTTATTTTTATTTTCAAAGGCGTAGTTTACCGTAAGAGTGACTCCTACTAAGTTTGAACAGTCTCACTATAACAGTTCTAAAGATATGCGATATTTAACATTGACGTCCTATGTGGATTCCACTTCCCCTGTTACTATCTTTTTTCAATTTTGGAGCTCAAAAGATGCTACAAAAAATAAGATATGCGATACTTAATAATGACATCCTATAGAGAGTACCGCTTCCCCTGCCCCTATCGAGGCTCAATTAATGTTACTGTAAAAATTTCAGGAAAATCGGTTCAGTAAATGAGGAGTCTATAAGCCAACAAACAAACAGACAAACATTTTGCATTTTCATATATATTATATATATATAGATAGATTTATTGCTTCCCCTGCACCTACCTCTTACTTTTTATTTTGAAAGGTGTAGTTTACCATAAGAGTGGGTCCTACAAAGCTTGAAGACTTTTGTCTTCAGATATTCGGTATTAAATATTTTCGTTCTATGGTGCTTCTGCTCTTCCTCCGTCTACCCGCCCATTTACGCGAAATTAAATATATGCATCCTATGGGGGTGTTGCTCCACCTGTGCCTACCGCCTAAATTTTTATTTTAATATTTAGCCTAATATTTAGTTTACTATAAGATTGACTCCTACCAAGATAGAACATTATCAATATAGCAATTTTTAAGATATGCTATATTTAAAATTGGCGTCCTATGGGGGTAAGACTTCCCCTGCTGATATCTTATTTAAATTTCGGGGCTTACTGCAAAAAGTTAATCAACATGGGTGCAGCGGCTCTTAAGATAAGCGATACTTATAATTAGGGAAGCAATTTCCATGCATGTTTTTTGTCGATAGTCTAAGAACGATGTCAACCAATTATCTTTTCGAATCATTAAATTTGCGTTAAAATGGCATCGATTTGTTTTTGCATATTTTGATGATAATGCATATGTTTGCATATTTAGGTTTTAAATGCATATTTTTTCATATTTTGAAATTTTTGAGGGATTTTTTAATTTCCATATAATAAAAAAATACAACGTTTTCAAGATTTCGACAAGAGATGCTTCTATTTTAAACCGATGCAGCACATTATTTACATCGTTGAATCTTCCAATGGGTTCCAAATTACTTTCTTGGCACATGGGCTATACCGCGTTGCAGAGAATTTAGAAGCCAATTCGATAATATTGCAATTTTTAATGAAATGTATCCCTTGATTCACCTGCCACCGCAGCCAATAGTAGCAAAAAGGACGCCTGGCTAGATGCTTCAGAATTCTATTCAAAATAACTTCGAGTAATTTAAGAATGTTTGAAGAGCTTGTTGATGCCAATGATTGTGCAATTAAAAAAGGAAAATAAATATTAAATTGAAATAACATCAGAATTCAATTAGCATTTCGTCAGCTCAGAATTGGTTTGACCTACCGACCATTTTTTAAAAAAAGTGAGTTAGGTATGGGGTATATATATTTTAAATTCCTCCTTTTTGCATCCAAAATCTGTTTCGCGAAATTTTTTGTGGTTTCTGAGATATAAAGCATTTATTCAGGGCATTGCATGTTGAATTTTATGTTTTGAGGTCAAATATTAACGATAATTAAAAAATACCAGTTGTAGAACCTAAAAGCTGAAGAAAGATATTAAATTTCCCGTATTTCCCATTTTGGTACTATTTTTCCCCACATTATAGTATCAAAAATTGCAAAATGCAAAATGTTTTGTAAAAAAGCACCAAAAATAGTTACGATGAGTCAGTCACTAACGCAATAGAAAAGTGGCGTATGCAGCACAAAACAATATTTTTCATTTTCAAAAAAATACTATTAAATTCTAACTTTATTCATGAAAGTGCGCAAAAATTTAAATTTTTCTTCAAAACATATACCGGAAGCAGTGGTAAAAATATAAAAAAATTCCATCGGGTACATTTTGAGAAATCTTCATGCAAATCTTCTTTGTCGTTTTTCTCCACTCTGACTTTTTGGCGTATGCGCCAAACCAATTCTGAGTTGACGATTTGGATTTTCCAATTACGGATATATTGATGAAACAATAACTAATTTGGAGGGATTTAGTTCACTTAATACTCAAGTTAAATTAATTGATATTGCAAAATTTAAAATTAACAATGTGGAAGGAAGAATAGCCTGATAAATTAAAAAAAAAATTCCAAAACGTTTTGGCAAAAAAAAAATTAAAGATTTCAAAAAACAAAATAAATTTCAAATATTTTTTACCAGATCTGGAATGAAAGTGGGATCTGAAAATGAATTTTTTCCGAATTCATTGTCCATCTTCAAGTACAAGACAAAGTTTTACTTTTGATAAAAAAGTACTTATTTATTAAAACAAACAAAAATAAAAAACAAGTAAGAAAGTACAGTCGGTCAAGCCCGACCATATGATACCCTACACCACAGTATTTAAAAACACATCATGCTTAATGAAAATTGGTTTGAAAGTTTGTGAGAGGCAGAAATTGCCCCCTACCTCCCTTTGTGGTCCTATTTTTGAAAAACTGTATAGCTAATGTGTCCCTATAGATATGGATCTATCTATGTTTTAAATTTCATTAAAATCGGTTTGAGAGGCAGAAAATGCCCCTATCTCCCTTCGTGGTCCTATTTTTAAAAAAATGCATACATTCTGTGTCCATATAGATATGGTTCTAGCTATGTTTTAAATTTCGTTGAAATGGGTTTGATAGTTTCTGAGAGGAAGAAATTTCCCCCTATCTTCCCTCGTGGTCCTACGATTCGGCCCATTTTCAATAGGCTTGGTCCTTGTGCCAGCAAGAACCTATGACCCAAATTTCATCAAATTATCTCCAAAATTGCGACCTATACTTTGCGCACAAGGTTACATGGACAGCCAGACAGCCAGCCTGCAAGCCAGCCGGACGGACATCGTTAGTTCGACTCAGAAAGTGATTCTAAGACGATCGGTATACTTTAAGGTGGGTCTAGGACCAATATTTTAAGGTGTTACATACATCAGCTCCACTATTGTGGTGTGGGTATAATAATTATTTACGTTTTTAAAGATATTTGAAAAAGAATAGACTGAATTTTATATATTTTTGTTTTTAGTAAAATTAAAAAATTATTTTTTATGTAATTTTTTTTTAAGTTTTTAGTGCATATTTTTTATTTTTATTTTTGCATATAAGGATTTTTTAGTGCATATTTTATGCGCATATTTTCGATTTTTTAGTGCATCAAAATCTCATCCCTACTTATAATCCAATGGAAGTGGTACCTTCCCATGCTCCTATCGAAAAAATAAGTACCCTATTTTATTTTCGGGGCTCACGTGATGCTACTGCATTTTAGGAAAATCGGTTTAGGTGTCTATAAGCCGACAAACAAACATACAAACAGACAAACATTTTTCATTTTTATATATATAGATAAAATAAAGATAGATTCCTTGCCAGGGTTAACACTTGTTTTACTGCTTCATCGCCAAATCAAAATCAATCAAAAGTTTAATCAAAAAGTTGTAGACAGATTTTAATCACTCATGGCGTGTTTTGCTCGGAACTTTGTTGAACTATACGAGTAGAAAGAATTAGAAGCATAGCTGCATTTTTTTCTATTAATTAAACATTTCGAAATTTTGCTAAAAAATTATTTTTTTTTTACCAAAAAAAAGTTTATAAAACTTCTGCGCATATAAGAAAAACGAGAACTTTACTTAAAGATAATTTTATTGCGACGTTTCGGGTTTTTTTAGTTTATTCAATTCAATTTTATAAATTTGCTCATAAATTTGTTCACTTAGATGAACAATCAAACTGCAAAGTTGTGCAAACGTTATTTCTTATATGTGAGAATGTTTTATTGTATGTTTTCTTTAATATTTATCTTTCTTAAAAGAGGTGATATTTGATAAAAATTATTCCAAAAAAATTTTATAATAATATACATTGTATACATGGTCTGTAATCTAAGGAAGAGTTCAAAGAGAAATATGTTATTCATATAAATGGTAAATTTTTATTTTATTTTAATCATTATTCAGTTGAATTATTACGGAAAAAAATTTCTCGTTCGAAATGTCACGTATCGACCCAGATTTTGGCTTAAAAAAAAAGAAAATACAGAAGATTTTGGAATCAAACCAAGACATTTTAATGTTACATTGCTACGTTAAATTATGAAAGTAGTTTGACTAGATTTGCTAGGTTTCGCTGAATTACGCCTACATACATGGCCACAAAAACTACTTCTGTTTTTTCACGTTCGAACCGCTACTTCTTTTGCCATTATCTTTGACCTAGAATCGCGGCCTCCATAAACTTTAGCATAGATAACAGTGCTTTTATTTAAGGGAAAAGAGAACGTAAAAATATTTTTTGTTTAAAATGTTTTTGCATTTTTGATACGTACGACTGTCACGTTCAACACTTTGGAATTACCCATATGTAATGGTGATTCGATAACGGCTTGAGGATTATCTTCGCTTCAAATAGGCAATTTTGCTTATTGACGTAACCATTTAACCAGAAATGAGTTTCATACAATGAACAAAGCACTGTATGAACTTCGCGAACCGATTTATTATTTTCAAAGTAAATTTTCACAATTTAGAAGCGTTGTTCTAGCGTTAAACGATGGCTTGCCAAACCCTACTGAACAGCAATGACAACACTTTTTGCATTCTCAGCTTTCAAACCATATTTATTGATATCGAAAGTTGTTGATGTGAGTTTGGGCCTTCCTACATAAGACCAACGATAAAACCTTTTCACCTTTGGTGAAGGGTGTAAAAAGTTGAGTCGCTTATATGTTGTAGGCATTAGAGTCGAAAATTAGTTACTCAGTTGCCCTTTTGTTCCAAAATTATAAGCATCGTCGCAAAATGTCCTCATCGCATTACTAAAGGTTTTTGAAAACAAATTCCTTCAAAAAATTCGAAATGATATCGAACAAAATGCGTTTAACATATCGCCACAAAAATTGGCAAACGTTTTAAAAATCGTAACAAAAAATCGCCAAGTCGCCAAAGAGGATTTTTCCACCAAATACCCTGCAAATAAAATTGGACCACCTGATTCATTTTGATAAAATGGACTACCCCATGGAATGGTCCGATGTAATGCAAGCATGGACCATGTCATTGTTAAAAAGTGTTTGTAGTGAGACGACATGTCTTCGTTTTTTAACGACATGCTTTCGTTTTTAAACGACATTAAAACTAGTCCTCTTGTGTACACCATGCAGTAGTTTTAAAACTACTCCTTAGTAGTCCAAAGGTGGGTTATATGATCCTGCCCTAGGACATCGTAATGTTAAATAGAACATGTTTTTTCCATACGTATGGGTTACTTTTGGACTAGTCCTGGTCCCTTGTGGGCTACTCTTTAAACTCGTGTTTGGACTGGTCCTATTATTTGCAGGATAGGTTAAGGAAATCGCCACTTTCAACGAAAAATCGCCACATTTGACAACCCTGTCTTTGGACCCATTCTCTCACCGATATACACACACAAGGTCACATACAGACACAATAACAACACCAACAACCACATGTTAACAACATTATTGTCTTTGGCATTCTTCGTTAATTATCATTAATCCACCCATTCGTTTTGCTAAAAAAGAAAAAAATGAAAGATTTGTGTTTTTTGGTCCTCTAACGTATTTCAAATATAAGGCGCCAAACAGTTACCAGTCGTAGTGCGTGCAACGAACAAGTTGCAAGCTTAAAACGGCGCATTTAACGGAAAAAAGGAATATTAACGGGTTCCTGTTTTTTTTTTATAAATAAAATTATTAAATACGTTATGAATTTTTGTGGTTACTCTGTAAAAATTTGTGAAATGATTTACGTATCCGCTTTGAACATTTTGTGGTAGTGATAATGTGAATTTTAAATAATAATTTTTTTTTGTTTAATGTTATAGAATATTGTGAATTAATTCATTTGAAAAAAATATTGTTGGGAAGAATATAATAAAAATAATTTAGTGATTAAAATAAATGGAATTTTCTTAAAAATTAATATGAATATTTAAAAATATTTTTTCCAAAAAAAAAAAAAAAAAAAAAAAAAATAATAAGATAGAAAATAAAGCTACATTTTTTTAAATTTTGCTTTAAATAATAATATAAAAAAAAGGGGGAAAAAAGTTGATAAAAAAGAACATAATTTTTTGAGTGTTAAAAAATACATCTAAACAAATTTCCAAAAATTTAATATTGAAAATAAAAGATGTCAAATTTTATTGAAAAAACTATGAATGTTTAAATAAAAATTAAACAAAAATTTTAATAAAAATTTTTTTGTTAGTAATATTAATAATGAGTCAACAACTTTAGTAGAATAAAATAAGTGAAAGTTAAAAAAAATTTAAATTTCTAAAACTTTAAAGGAAAAATAAAAAAAAAATTCTTGTTTTACGAACCTAATACAGGACTTAAATATTTTTGCAATTAAAATTAAGGTTTTTAATTTAATAAAAAAAAAAAAAAATTAAGCACAACTTTTGAAAATTTTTTTAAATGTCACACAACAAAAAACCCTCCGCCTAAATCAATACCATTTAAAAAAATTTAAATAATTAAAAAAAAAAATTTTAAACAGAAAATTGTTTTTCCAAGTGGAAATCAAGGTAAATATAATATTAAATATTCATTGTAAGTTCATGCTATTATTTATAAAAAAAGAAGAAATATTTTAAACATAAAAAATACATCTTTCCCCTCCAAAAGGGAGCAGATTGTGAAACATCGCCAAAATTCCACAAATTTTAATTTTTCCATAAAAAAAAGAAATTTTTTCTTAATTTTTTTTATGCTGAAAAAAGAAGGGTGCCCAGGTAGGCTAAATAGTAGCGAGCTAGTCTTTAATGCGACGGCTGCGGGTTCTATTCCTGCCAGAAGCTCTGATCTGTTTTACTACAACAAAATAAGTGTCTGTGTTGCTATTATTCGGTTAATTGAATTAAAATATAATTTGTTATTGTATTTTTAAGTCTTAGTAAATAAATAAAGAGGAAATTTGGAAATTAAAAGATCTGCTAAAAAATTACAGTGAAAACTATATTTTCTTTGTAAAACAATAAATATGTCTCACTCAGACTTTATGAAAGAAAACATTCATAGTGTGAACCCAGGCTTATATCCCTACAAGAAATAATTGAGCGAGTAATCACATTTTTCATTTTGGTGCTAAGAAAATGATAGAAAGAAATGATCGAGATAAAGTTTTCGGTCACATTCGGTCATTTCTTTTTATCAGTTTCATAACACCAACATGAAAAATGTGACTACTCGCGCATTCATTTCTTGTAGGGATTATTCAATTGGGAACTTTAAAGCTACGTTCACAATCAAAAAAACAATTTCGTTTTTTCTTCTGTCTTTTATCTTCCCAAAGTATTTCATATATTTTCCTTTCATTTTTAGAACAAAAATGTAACTAAAGTTGAGTCAACTAGAACTTCAGCAACAATTTGTATGAAATTGTTTCTGACGTTTAAAATAGTTTTACTTAGTTTTGAATGAAAATTTTAACAAAATGCTTACAAAAATAAAAATAAATGCATTATATTGTTGTGGCTAAAATTTTCAAACGGTTTCTTGATGCAAAATGTGTGTAGTTAAAAAAGAAATTGTTGCTCTATTATGAACACCAAGTGAAAATGTTTTTTTGATTGTGAACGTAGCTTTAAAGGTTAATTTTTCGATACTGAGGCAATTGCAAAATAAATGAGTAACTAATAGGGCTGCGATTTCCATGCAATAATAATACCTCTTAGTTGTATTTATTGAATGCTTCCAATTAGTGAATATAACATTACCAGAAACACTTTTATCCCATAAAAAAGTATGTTCTTAACAGTTTGTTAAGCTCTTTTTCTCTCAACTATTTTCGAATATGCAGGCTATTTTTTTTCCTTTTTGCAAAACGAAACTATTAAAACTATTAAAAATATAACAAATTTTTTTTTTATATGAAGCAGTTTGTTTTATTGTTCATTTTATAACTTTGTCTTTAGTCGTAATTATGGATCTAAGTTGTTATTAAGTTCCTCCAAATCAATCAAGAAAAAACTAAGCCTTTGTTAAGTTTAAGAATTTTATAACTACTGATTTTTTTAAGTACTTGCCCATGCTGAAAAAGCAGCAATTTCCATTTGATTAGATCAAACACAGCAATGTCCAATTTTATTATTATAATTGCCAGCAAACCGCTATATCGATTTGGTTGAAACTTGCGTCATACCTCCATCATATTCTTATTTACGGAATAGCAGATATACAATAGAGGTTTTTACTTTTTATTACGAAAACATAAAATGTGGACTTTGCAGTCTTTGAATCTATACTGCTCAAATTTGCATTAAAATGACATCGATTTGTTTTTGCATATTGTTGTATATTTTTTTATATTTTTTTTTGCATATTTTGAAATTTTTAAGTGATTTTTTTTCTAATTTCCGTATTATGCAAAAAATTCTTCAAAAAATTTCCAAATTCACAAAAAAAATTTTTTTTCAAGAAAAAATTTTAAGATCAATAAATAAATTCTTTTGGACCTCTGCTTGAAATTTAAGATTTTCAAGACTTCGACAAAAGATCCTTCGCTATTTAACCGACGCACAGAGGAGTATTTGGCCTGAAAAGCTGGCCAAAATTATTAAACGTGTTGTTTGAATTAAAAGTTTTAGTTTTTTGATAGTTTTAGGTGTAGTATGATATAAAAAGTCTAGTGGCAGATTTTGAAAAAATTACACTGCGCAACAAAAGTACACTGCGCAACAAAAAAATTTTTCTCTACCCTAGAAATAAAAGTATGTGGACTATATGGATTTTGATGCCCTTAATTCAAATCTGTTTTCCGTTTTTCTCTAGTACGTAAGGATTTTCTTTTAAAGGCGTGGCATACTTCACCCCCTAAATCGTTGGGTTGCCTTTATCCATAACTTGAAAACGTGTTCTCCGATTTTATTAGCAGGAGGATCAGAAGATGCACCGGAAAATTCTGCTTAAACTAACCATACACATTTATTTTATATCAATTACTATTTTGGAGTTATTAAAAATTTAATGGCGAACAAAAATGTACATGCAAAATGCGTCAAATTTTTTGTTTTCAAAATGCAATAAAAAAATTTAAGAACCAAAAAGTTTAAATTTTTAAGATTTTTCTAAAAGCCACATTCCTAAGTCTGGGATCACACTATGAAAGTTTTCTTTCAGAAAGTTTGAGTTTATTGGAGAGAGGGGAAGAGAACATGCTTTTCATCTCTCCTCTCTCACCCATAAACTCAGACTTTCTGAAAGAAAACTTTCATAGTGTGAACCTAGACTAAGGAATAGAAGTTGGTATAAATCGCAAAACTCAATTAACAAATGTTGATTTTAAAGGTTTAAACTCATTCTTGACAGACTGTATGTACATACCATACATATGATTTACAGTCTAATAAAAAAAATTTTTTTGAAAATTGTAAGGCTCTTATAGAACAGTATTTTTTTTATGAAAAAGGCTTTATTATATTTATTTTATATTATTTAATACTTTAAAACGGAAAAGTTAAACTAATAAAAATTCCTTACTAATTATTATGTCGTATGTGTATCCTCATTAGCTGCATCATCGGTGTCAGGAAGAAGAAGTGTTTTGGTTTCTGATGAAAAAGCTTTTTTATTATTTCGTTCTCTTTGCGTACTGCAGCTTATAAAAGGGTCACTGCTCAGAAATAACCTATTCAAGACATCTTGTATCGCTTCTGCTGAATTTCCTCGAATAATTCGTACGATTTAATAGTAAGTGCTTATTTCTGGCCTCGGCAGCTTCTTCTGACAATTGTCCAATTGGCAAGATTGCTTGCTTTATAACACTACCGCCATGAATAAGAATCTTGTGCATCGTAGAACTCATGGGGTGCCAGTTGCAAAGTTGCACATATATTTCTTCAGTTTTATGTGCATATTCCTCAAATTTCTCAATATTAATTCGGGGTCCGCTAGTTATTGCTTCCAATATTATTTTCAGGCGGTTGATTAATTCTTCATTTATTCCAGTGATTTTCGATGCAGTGGCTGGGTCCGAAAAAAATCTTCTTGATGTGTTGCCATCATTAGTGCTACCGTATCCTGGTTTTGGAACATCTACAAGTATTCCTATCTCGTCTTTAAGTCTTTTTTGGATGAATATCTTCCTCTCTTTAACAATTGCTTTATCTTCATCGCTCCTTGCTTGCCACTTTTTAATTGGCAGTTTATATGAGAGATGAAGTATCGATTCTAAAAAGCGCATGCGTGCATGTAAAGTTGATAGTCCAAAACTCAAGGCATCACAGTTCAGACGAACATTCTTCTGCTACGTGTTAAAATCTTTCGAAGTTTGACCGCAAATGTGACACCTCATTGTCGATTTTGTGTCCGTTGCAGCATTGCATACTTTTCCGTCGACCATTGTCATTACCATCGTGTGTTTAATTTGTGCAATTTTTACATTACACGGTACTTCGCTTTTCTTTAAAAATAATTTTTGCAATTTATAATTACATATAGGCAGGTATTAATATTGTGAAGTGTTAAAAGTGATGTGAATAACAGTTGAAATCAATAATTCAAAATACATAAAAGTTTATGACGATATAAAGGTATAAGAAAAAGTGCCCGATGAGCAAAAATAGAAGAAATGTGAAGATTTAAAAAAATCGTCAAAAATAATGGCGCAAACTTGCGCACACTTTTTTTTGGTTTCTAAAATTAGAGATTCCAAATTTTATTGTGGTATCAAACATAATTCGTAGACATGCTAACCTCACCTTTAAAAACCTCTTCTTTTCCTTTTTTTGCAAAAAAAAGTGTATAATTTGTTTTTTTTTAGCTTTTGAACGAATTGTTTCAACATGAATATTCAACATATTTTAAATAGCTTTTGATCAAACCTTTCAGCGAAAAAAATAATCTTTGTTAAACCTTTATTCGTTAAGCCGCAAAAAAATATCATATAAACATCCAGAAACCGAAAAAAACATTTAAATCTCATATAAAATTTTCTTCACTTTCCTGACTTTAGCAGGGTCTCAGAGCTACAAATCACAACTAAAAGTCTTTAAAATTTACAATATAATGTAAAATATTGTTGTCTGTTGAGCTGCGTACTTAGTTCTTAAGATTTCTTAAAATTCAGTTTTGCTTTTTTGGCCAGCTTTTCAGGCCAAATACTCCTCTGTGCGACGCAGCCCTTAAACGGTTAAGACTGCCAATGCTGTTAAAATATTTTATTCAAAACTCTTTCAAATTACTTGCTTGGCACATGGGTTAAACCGCGTTGCAGTGGAAGTTCGACGCCAAATCTATAAAACTATTGCAATTTTTAATGAAATGTATCCTCTGTTCCCCTTTCACCGCAGCCAGTATTAGCAAGATGGGGAATTTGGCTAGATGCTTTAGAATTATATTCAAAAAACTTTGAGCCATTTAAGAGTGTTCACAGAAAAAAATATCTCAAGAAAATTATGAACAACACAGTTTGTTAAAAATAAAATTTTAGGTCAACAAACTTTTTATTTAATTCACTGCAAAAAATTTATCAAAATTACACTTTGCAAAATAGCAGTCAATAAAATATATTTAATAATGAAATAATTAAATATATCTTCATATTCAATAAAAAACAAGTAAGAAAGTATAGTCGGTCAAGCCCGACAATATGATACCGTACACCACAGTATTTAAAACACATCATGCTTATGTGTCCATATTAATATGGATTTATCTATGTTTATAAATTTCATTGAAATCGGTTTGATAGTTTCTGAGAGGCAGAAATTTCCCCCTATCTTCCCTCGTGGTCCTACGATTCGGCCCATTTTTTTGCCAATAAGAACCTTTGTCCCAAATTTCTTCAATGTATCTCCAAAATTGCGTCCTGTACTTTGCGCACAAGGTTACATGGACAGCCAGCCAGCCAGCCGGACGGACATCGTTAGTTCGACACAGAAAGTGATTCTAAGTTGATCGGTACACCCAGAGAACAAACGTGTTTAAATATGGTCACCTCCAACAAAACTATTTTTAAAGAACATTTTAAACAAACATATAATGGTTAAATTAGTCATCTGTAAAAAAGCCACAACCATATTATGGTTGCCTACGAACATGTTATGGTTAAAAATAACTAAAACATGTTTAACACTTATAATAGCATGGTTGGTTTTCAACCAGAGCATGTTGCTCTTGGGAAAGAGGAAAATACTATTGTTAATTTTAAAACAAGTTATTGTCATATTTTACCGGAGCATGTTTAGAGGCAACCATAATATGGTTGTGGCTTCTTGATGGAGGAATAATTTAACCATTAAAATGGTTGTAGGTGATGATAATATGGTTATCTTAAACACAATATGTTTAAAATTTTCTTTAAAAATAGTTTTGGTGATCGTATTTAAGCATGTTTTTTCTCTGCGTGTATACTTAAAGGTAGGTCTAGGGCATTGGTGTCCAGCCCAGTGATGTTAACTTTTATTTTTTCATTGCCGTACGGTCCTCTAAAAATTACCGTTTTTGAGAAGAAATTAACGTACGCAAAGGTTTTTTAATTTAAACATTCACAGCAGTATTCAAAAATAATTTACTTAAATTTTAAATGTGTTTTATGAAAAATTTTAATGAAAATCTTTGTTTTAAATTACATTTTAAACCAAAATTATTGTATTTTTATCAATACGAAAGTAAAAACATCATAAAAATAAAATTCTAACGTTACTGTCAGACTGATTCATCATCGCACAGCCTAAACGACTGAAGCTAAAAAGTTTAAATTTGGACCGGAGGTTGGTCTCTCGTTTTGGAAAAAATTTACACGCAATATTTATATCTACCCGCTGTAAAATGAAGTGCTATTTTGTCATCTTCTAATGATGAAACGATTGATTTAAAAGTTCTTTTTCATACGCCTTAAATACTGAAAAGTTTTAATATTTACTATAGTTAAATGCATCACATTATAGCTATTTTAAATGCCTAAAAAGTTTTTGATTTTGAAAACAAACAAAAAGTTTAAAATAAAATTAATAATAATAATATTTAAGCAGTGATAGCCACTCCATAGGCTCGCGAGTCAGTCAATAATCGTATTTTTCACACAGACACGGTCGGCAATTCACATGTATACAACAACTTTGTTCGTTTCAAAACATCAGACTATCATCAGCAGGGTTGCCGTTTGAAAAAATTTTATCCGACCAAAATTGTCTGCAAAACCTACCAAAATCCTTTGAAACCGACCAAATTTTTGAAATATTTAAAAACCAATTATATCGTCATAAAAATGCAAAAGGGCCTATCATAATTTTTAAAAAATTTTCAGTAGCGATACGACTGAGATTACAAAAACAGTTTTTCAGGATAGTGTCAATCATGCGTAATGTGGTTACGATATTAACCAGAAAACCCCGTTGTTATAGTCACAATAGCTGCCTTTTTATTTAGTTATCTCTCTTTTTCTTGAAATGAACATAGGCCCTTTTGCATTTTATATGACGATATGTATGTATATGTATTTTTGATAACAAGTATAATTTTTATTGGATAAAGCTATAAATCTACATATTATTTTTTTTTGTAATATGCGATTATAGTAAAAACAAAAAGTAAGCCAATGTTTACACCTATTAAATATTTAACGTGCTACACGCTTAACTTAAACAAAATATATGTATATATACAAATTCATTTAATAGCGCTTATAGACTGGAATAATTCATTGATCGTATGCAATAACACAAAATATGAATCAACATTTATTAACGTTAGTTTGTACAATTTAAAAAAAAAGTATTCAACTTTATAAGAGATAGGCTGAGTACAATACATCCACTACCTTGCAGAGAACGTAAAAAATGTATTAAAGAGTTTAACAATGCATAGTTCGCTTATTGTATACGCGTTGATAACTTGCTCTGTTTAAGAACTCATCCATACTTTCTGCAAGTTCTGCAGTTCTTCAACCATTTCCTTTATAAAACTATGTTTCAAAATACAGTATCAAAGCATCCCGCTGTTCTACGATTCTTACAACATCTTTCTTTAAGAAGTCCATCTTGTATAAGAAACACCCAATACAGAACAGAATTCTCGAAATTCTTTTATTTATGTTATTCTTTTAGGACTATGTGAAAAAACTTTAAATATTACCAAAAAGAACCTTAATGTTTTTTGCATTACTAAGTAATGCCTGTAAGCCTGTTCATCTATTTCTGAACGAAGACTTCGTTCGATTAACTTACATTTAAAACGAAAACAAATTATACAATATTAATTTCAAAAGATTTTGTTATTCGTGCTTAATTCCCAGTTTTTATTATTGATAAAAACACTTGAAATTTATTGTTGATGGGATAAGCTATTCCTATGCATTTCACTGGTTGCTTAGGCCAGATCATCAGGAAACTTCATCCATAAAGGTTTTAGACAAACTAAAGATATTAAACCAAATAAAACTGTTAAACGTATAAGAATTATAGCAACAGTTCTACTTGTAACAATATCAAAGTTTAAACAAAACACATCAACAATAAACAACAGTGGGTTCATCTCATCTTACATTTCCCCACTACAATTAGTTGAAATTCTCTCAACATTAATTGTAGTTGTAAGTAGGTTAAGAAAAACAAAATGAAAAAAAAAAACAACAACTTACAAAAGATGTTGTCAATTAAGTGTTTTTTAGGCCGTGCACTGCCTGTTTATTATCAAAAAGTAATTTCAATTTTTGGGAATACAAAATTTTAATTTCAAAAGATTTTGTTATTCGTGCTTAATTCCCAGTTTTTATTATTGATAAAAACACTTGAAATTTATTGTTGATGGGATAAGCTATTCCTATGCATTTCACTGGTTGCTTAGGCCAGATCATCAGGAAACTTCATCCATAAAGGTTTTAGACAAACTAAAGATATTAAACCAAATAAAACTGTTAAACGTATAAGAATTATAGCAACAGTTCTACTTGTAACAATATCAAAGTTTAAACAAAACACATCAACAATAAACAACAGTGGGTTCATCTCATCTTACATTTCCCCACTACAATTAGTTGAAATTCTCTCAACATTAATTGTAGTTGTAAGTAGGTTAAGAAAAACAAAATGAAAAAAAAAACAACAACTTACAAAAGATGTTGTCAATTAAGTGTTTTTTAGGCCGTGCACTGCCTGTTTATTATCAAAAAGTAATTTCAATTTTTGGAAATACAAAATTTTAATTTCAAAAGATTTTGTTATTCGTGCTTAATTCCCAGTTTTTATTATTGATAAAAACACTTGAAATTTATTGTTGATGGGATAAGCTATTCCTATGCGCATTTCACTGGTTGCTTAGGCCAGATCATCAGGAAACTTCATCCATAAAGGTAAATAAATAAAGTAGTTTGTCTAAAACCTTTATGGATGAAGTTTCCTGATGATCTGGCATAAGCAACCAGTGAAATGCGCATAGGAATAGCTTATCCCATCAACAATAAATTTCAAGTGTTTTTATCAATAATAAAAACTGGGAATTAAGCACGAATAACAAAATCTTTTGAAATTAAAATTTTGTATTCCCAAAAATTGAAATTACTTTTTGATAATAAACAGGCAGTGCACGGCCTAAAAAACACTTAATTGACAACATCTTTTGTAAGTTGTTGTTTTTTTTTTTCATTTTGTTTTTCTTAACCTACTTACAACTACAATTAATGTTGAGAGAATTTCAACTAATTGTAGTGGGGAAATGTAAGATGAGATGAACCCACTGTTGTTTATTGTTGATGTGTTTTGTTTAAACTTTGATATTGTTACAAGTAGAACTGTTGCTATAATTCTTATACGTTTAACAGTTTTATTTGGTTTAATATCTTTAGTTTGTCTAAAACCTTTATGGATGAAGTTTCCTGATGATCTGGCCTAAGCAACCAGTGAAATGCATAGGAATAGCTTATCCACTGTTGCCAATTTAGAGATTTTCCCGCTAAATCTAGCGTTTTTGAAATGTCAATCGCGGGAAAAAATACGTTTTAGCTGTAAGCGGGAAATCTAGCGATTTTCAAACAACTCTCGGCGGCTCATTTTCGCTACAAAAACCTCTCTCAAATTTAAAATTTACATATTTTGTACTTTTTCTTTTTGTTTTTCTGGCTAAAAACTGTTTGTTTAGGTTCACGGTTTTAATTACTTTTATAGTTTTAGTGAACTGCAGATTGTATATGACATTTTTTTTTTTCGATTTTCAGTTAGTATTTTGTTAGGGCTGTATGTAACAATTCACAACTTTAAGCTTGCATAAGATTTTGAAACAAAAGGTAAGGTATTGATCTTAATTGTCTCGACAGAACCCAAGCACTTTCTTTAATGTAACTAATTTTATCTAATGCCTTAAAACGGCAAATAATTACCAAAAATAGCGTAAATGTTATAAATTTTTTTCTTTTGCGTACTAAGTTTGTCATTCCGGGTAAACTGTTTTAATATTTATCTAAGAACTAATATGGTATATTTATTATTGGTCCTGGAGTAGTTCTAAGTCGATTAAGCCATGTCCGTCTGTCTATGCGTCTGTTGTCACTTTCAAACGACTCAAAAGGGAATATAAATATTGGCATCAAATTGTTTAGAATCCACCTAAGCAGTTTGGGATTGCAGTCCAGCACAATCGGTTCAGCAGGAAAAGTGCTATAAATTAAAATGTGGAACAACCACCCTAAAAAGTTTTTTATTTGGTACAAAAACTAACATACATAACTAGTGGCGGAATGCACATATTGATATAAGATTATGCACAAATTCGTTCTATATGACTAAAAATCATACTTTTTAAATAAGTCCATAATTAACGATAAGCCTCATATAAAGCCCACTCTCGGAAAAAACCTTTAGTGTGCCTAAAAACGTAACAAATAATGCTAGTGTAATATATTTGGTCCGCCACAGTTTAATATGGCTAGAAA
Organism: Pollenia angustigena; assembly: GCA_930367215.1. NCBI lineage: Eukaryota > Metazoa > Arthropoda > Insecta > Diptera > Polleniidae > Pollenia > Pollenia angustigena. Next base: position 49,893,094 of record OV884060.1, read on the forward strand.
TCACGCTGTCAGTTTTCGTGATTATCAGTCCATATTTTACCATAGGCCCTATATAAAACATACTCTTGGAAAACAGTACGTCTAAAGCCCTAACAAATAATGCTATTTTTTAAATTTTGGTTTGTCACAGTTTTATATGACTAGAACTTACACTGTCAACTATCGTTCAGATCAATCCATAGCTTACAATAGTCCCCATATAAAGCATACTCTCGGAAAAGCTATAGAACGCGTAGAACTGTAAAGCTTTCAATCTGTGTTCTATTATAATAACATTTGGTCAGTCAAAAATGTATAAGACTATAAATTACTTGTTCAAATTTTGTGAAGATCGGCTCATATTTTAACATATGTCCCATATAAAGACCACTTCGGAAATATTCGTACTGTAGGTAGAGGGTATCAAAGATTCGCACAGATGGATATATAACTCTAACTTATTTTCTTTTAGGAATAAAATAACTAGGGAAGTTGGAAACCATAGTATGTAACGTAATTTGAGAGTCATATACCTTTAAAAAAGCAGCCTATATCTTGATTTATATAAAACTTTAAAAAATGTTGAGGTTTTAGAGGTTTATTTAAAAAAATTCCCGCTAAATTAAATGTTTAGCGGTTTCTAGCGGTTTTGACGTCAGATTTGGCGGGAAATGTTCAAAAAAAGTTGGCAACAGTGAGCTTATCCCATCAACAATAAATTTCAAGTGTTTTTATCAATAATAAAAACTGGGAATAAAGCACGAATAACAAAATCTTTTGAAATTAAAATTTTGTATTCCCAAAAATTGAAATTACTTTTTGATATTATACAATATTGTCTTTGTTTTACATGTAATTTAAGCGAACGAAGTCACGTTTGACATCGATGAATAAGCTATAAGCTTACCAACAGTTCCAGTCATGGCGTGAGCGCCGTTTGTTGCCAATCCGATCAAATTTTGTATAGGAATATTGTTTGTTGATAAAAAGTTTTATATAAGAAGAAAAATTTAAACGGCATCTGACTTGGTAAGCTCGAATAAGATGACAAAGCTATCCTTTATAAAACTAACACCGTCAAAGTAATTTGCTCCTAACGTAATATCAATGCCATATCCATAGTTTCATCAACAATCAAAAAAAAAAAAAAATTCTGTGTTTGGTAAAAAAGCTATGAGATTTGTAATTGTATGCTATCCGTCCAATTTTCTAAAACCGACCAAAATTGGGTTTGGCCTACCATCCGACCAAACCAAAAATATCCGACCAAATTTGGTCGGAAAAGACCATGTTCGGCAACCCTGATCATCAGTCTCTGCGACCGCACACAAGTACATAATATTTTTGTGTGCGTGCGTTCGGGGCTTGGTTATCACTGCTTTAAAGTGAATACAGTATTTTTACAACTCCTGTCCATTTTTAAATAGCTCATCACTCTCATTCACTTTACAATTTTATTTGTTTAATATCTTTAGTTTTTCCAAAGTCTTTGGAAAAAGGTTTCCTGATGATCTGGCCTAAGCAACCAGCGATAAATTTTAGTGTATTTATCAAAGAATAAAAGCACATAAGAATTAATTAATAAATAAAGATTCGAGAAACATTTTCTTTGATTTATTCAACATTTCCAACAATTTCTTTTAACAAATCACGTAAACATATTGTTGAAAAAAATTATTTTGGGCAACAACTTTTTTTATTGAATCAATAAACTTGGTTGTGTTGACTAAAAATTCCATAGCTATACCTACAAACTTTTTTATCTATACCGCAAAAACCGTCAATTCAAAAAAATTTTTTAATCCAATATGCGATTTTCGTATTTAAATATAAAAATTATTATTTTCTGTGTTATTGAAGAGCTTGTTGATACCGATGATTATACAATTAAAAAAATTAAAGAAATATTAAATTCAAATAACATTATATGTCAATTAGTATAGTTTATATAGAATAGACTAAAGGGGTTTTTACATGATATGTATTATGCAGTGGGTTTGTCAGATGTGAAATCCATATGAAATTGCACATATCTGTTAAAATGGACAAATAAGTCTGAGTTCATACGGTTCATGTCTTATTGACAAGATTACTACTTAATGGGCGACAGGGACGAGGGGAAAAGAAACGAGTACACAGATGCATGTACTGTATTTACGTTTTGCTTTCATATTCGTTGTTTAATTTTGTTTTTGTTTTCAATATCAAATAAAACAAAATAAAAAACATGTCGTCAACATGACATGATTCATTTGAACGCCAATTCATGTTCAAAGAAGAAAAAGAAATAATCTTGCATTTACACTTGTAATTTTCAAACTAGTTTACGATCGTAAACTACTTTCATAAACTATACCGTTTGCATCAGCATTTTTGACAGTTAAGTTGTTTATCTTTGACAAGTTCTTAGCCCCAATAATAAAAAAAAACGTTGATACACATACATACGAACATATAAACAAACCTTTTATTTCCGTTATCCATCTAAAAGAAAATATGTAAAAAAACTAACATTTCTTATAAATTTGGAATTTTTTTAAACATTTAATTTGTTTATTTTATTTTTCTTACTATTGTTTTGGCTTTTTTTTTACAGATAAAAGTAAATTCTTTTTTACTTGATTTTTTTTTAATTTTTGAGGAAATGTCAAATAGCACTAGCATTGCCAGAACAAAATTTGAAAAACAGAGTTGCATTAACAAAAACTGGTTGTTTGTAGCTAGTTTATCTCAAAAGCGTGTTACAAACGTGTTTATAATTTGTATGGATAAACCAGTTTCTCAAACTAGTTTATCATCATAAACAACTAATAACCTGTTTATGGCGTAGGTGTAAATGCACTATCAGACTAAAGAAGGTTTATAATTTTTGCTTTCTCACGTTCGTTTTTGGTTTCAGCTGTCATAACCTAAAATCGTCCATAACAGCAAATTAATTATACATATTTATATTTTTATTTTCTTTTAATTGTTTTTAAATTAATTAAAAATGTTGTGTAAATAAAAAAAAAACTACAAAAGTATTGAATATTCGCGCTCCACAACGCTGATCCTATTCGAATAGTGCTTAAAAATGTTCAGTCCAAATTTGAGCACAATCGGTCAATATTTAGAGGTTGCGATAGTTAAATGATTTTTCGGGGTTAGATAGACTTACACGGTCAATAGATCCAATTAAGTCGTTTTAAAAACCAGTTTTCATTTTTATTGGTTAAAGTGTATTTTGTTTTATGCGAAACTTAACTTCTTCGTGCGATTTATCCTTCTAAGCTCGTTTCTTGTAATTCTGCATTCAAAATAAGTTAAATAATTATGTAGAGGGATGAATATATTTGAATTTTAACAAATGTAAATCTAGTAAAGATCAAAGAAAAGTGTGAAAAAGTATCTCCAATGCATAAACAAGTACAATAATGATAAGCCACAAGAAAATGCATGTAATAGGTATAAGCTGTGAAACATAAAAGTCGAAATTCATCGCGACCTCTAAATATTGTCCTATTGATCCAATTTTTGGTATATACATATATTTTAGTAAAAGAAACAAAATCAAGCTTGTGGAGAAAGTATTGGACTATACTTTTACTTTTCCATACAAACGTGGGCCAGTCTAATATGCATATGCCGCCACAAACAAATGACTTTTAAAACAGTTGATTTCAAATGGTTTGTGAGAGCAAAATAGAACACGATCTAATTGATACTGCTAATTCGATCTGACACTTACAGAAACATTTTTTTTTCGTTTAAAAGACATGTATGCATTTTGCAGTGGGAAATTTTACAAGTTCACTGCTAAATACAGATTGTGTAAAACCACCTTAAATAGGACAGATTAGTTCACTTAATACTCAAGTCAAATTAATTGGTATTGCAGAATGTAAAATTAACAATATAAAAAGAAGAAGAGCCCGACAAATTGAAAATAAAATCCTAAACGTTTTGCAGAAAATAAAGGATCTAAAAAAGTAAAATAAATTTCAAATATTTTTGATCTTATCTGCTATCACAGTGGAATATAAAAATTAGTATACATACTGCAAATGCATTGGCATCCTTCAAGTATTATCCTATCTATAACTTCTGCTGACGTTTTGAGATAATTTTATATTAACAAAACTTTTTGCGTCTAAAAAGACAAAGGTGCCTATTATGAACTAAATTCGATTTTCGACAGCAGTCGAATTAGCTGATCGAACGAATTTTCATTTGGTATTATGGCGCGCATTCGATAAAAATTTACTATTTTGAAATTTTGTTAATTCACAGTAGTACATTTTCGATCAGCTGTCACTAAAATAAAAAATTTTTGTTTATAAATTTAAAAAATAAAATTAAAGTTAAACGTGATTACGGCGAATTATGGTTGTTTTCAAATAATTTAGCTTCAGTGGGGTTTCATCCCATTTTTTTACATGCTGAACTTTGCTGCAAATCATTTGGTGAAAAAAGAATTTTGTTCCATAAGGAATATGAGCGCTTCCAGTTGCTGTTAACGACGTTGGACTTGCATAAAATGAACAAAACCGATCAAGAATATTGCATTTGGTATACGAACACCAACAAATTTACAAATAGTTACATTTTCAACAAGTTTTTTACATTTATTTGCACAGTCGAAAGCAAATTTGTTTTCGTTGAAAAATTCGATGCACAACGAAACTTTCGTCAGTGCTGCCAACTCATAATACCAAATTAAGATTCGATAGTCGATGTTCGATAGCCAGCGAAAATCGTTTATCGAATGTAACTCATAATAGGGGCCAAAGTTTTACTTTTGATAATATACAACTTATTGCCAATTTCACCAATTCTATTTAAATATCAATTCATATTAAAATATATGGGGTATTCACAAGGTGTGCTATCATGTTATATTGTCATAATGGTCTAACATTTTACAATGGTTTAAAAATATTGTTGTTGCTTTGTAAACAAAAAGTGTCTTTAACAAATAGAACTTTGCTTTCTACGTTTATTGTTTTGTCGTAAATAATCCAGTGTTCGAAAATAAACACTAAATATCGTTCTTTAATGTTCGGTTCGGTAGATTTGTGGAAAACACAAGCGCTAATAGTGTTTGTGTAGAAATTCATTAAAAAAAATAACGTTTCCCTGTTTGTCATCTTTCGAACACAAAAATAATGCTGTTTTCATCATACTCAACAAATGATGAGAACATTAAATTCCGTTCGGTTTTTTTTGAAAATCCACGAACTTCAATGTGTTCGGTTCGGCTCGTTAATGTTCGTCGCTTTTTGCTGATAAAAAAAACCAAACATTTTTTACAAAAACAAAATACACACACGAAAAAAACATTATAGAACATTAAAATATAATGCTTTTCTACAGTATCACTACAATTGTTCTGTTTTTTAACGAAGAACCGAACATACAACATACAATGTTATAGAACATTAAAATATAATGCTTTTCTACAGTATCACTACAATTGTTCTGTTTTTTAACGAAGAACCGAACATTATATAACGTTCGGTTCTTTCTTGAAAATAGTTACGAACGGTATTAAGGTTTGGGTATGTTTACACAAACACTAAAAAAATAGATATCGTTCTTCGGTGTGTGAGCCGAACGCTAAATAATGTACTGTTTATTTTCGAACACTGAATTAATCAGAAGAGACCTGCGCTGAGCGGCTGAGCCGATCCGCATTAGTTTTTGTAGCCGTCGCCGTTGATGGTATAGTTTTATCCGGCTAATATCCAAATTTAATCTGCGGCTACCAATTTGTGCAACAAAACACGTGCAGCGTCAAATTATATCGGCTTAGGACTCTGATGTTTGGTAAACAAACAAAATAAAATTTATTTGTGATTTGCGTCTAAAATATGGAAAATAGTCAAGTAAGATCTAATTTAATTTATTAATTCATGGATAAGAATTAAATAATATAATTTAGCACACTAAATTATAAGGGGTGGTTCACAACGGTCGTATTTATTATTTTAAGACTTATGACTTTATGACACCTTGTGAGTCCCCCAATAGTTTTTAATATAATTTTGTTATACCCTCAACCTCATTTATATTGACAAACTAAGTAGTCATTCCGTGAGAAACTTTGTTATTATTCTTCTTAGACCCCAATAAGTATATGTATGTATATATTCTGGGTTCTTGAGCAATTCTCAGTCGATTTAGCCATGTCCGTCTGTTGAAATCACGTTAATTTTCGAACGACTCAAAAGAAAAGAACAATCTTAGTGCCAAATTGTTTCTAGTTCTCCTAAGCAGCTTGGTATTGAAATCCAGCAGCATCGTTTAAGTGGGATAAGACTTAGGAATCAAAATGTGGAACAACCATCCTAAAAAGATTGACAATTTTGTTACAAAAACTAGCATAAATAGTGACGGAATGCACATGTTGGTGTGAGATTTTGCACAAACTCGTTCTGACTATAAATCATGCCACAAAATTTCGTGAAGATCGGTCCATAATTTACTACAGGCCCCATAGAAAGCCCAATCTCGAAAAACACTTTAGCGCGCCTAAAACCTTAAAAAATTATATTATTGCAATAAATTTTGGTCTGACGCAGTTTTATGTAAATGTACTGCTAGCCTACAGCCGAATATAGCACTCTAACTTGTTTTTATAAGACATGAAAAACGAATTTTTAACATAAATTGGCCATTATTTGTGTAAACAAACAAAAATTTATATGTATTAGTTTTTTAAGTATTTCAAAGATATTTGAATAACAATAGACTGATCCCGATTTCACCAATTTATTTAAATATCAACTTATAATTTAAAAGATTTTGTTTATCGTGCTTAATTCCTAATTTTTATTCTTGATAAAAACACTGAAATGTATTGTTGAAGGGATAAGCTTTTCCTATGCGCATTTCACTGGTTGCTTAGGCCAGATCGTCAGGAAACTTCATCCAAAGCATACACAAATAAACAGTGAGTTTATGTTTTCTCACATTCCCCACTACAATTGGTTGGAATTCTTCCAACATTAATGTAATTATCTTTAAATATGGATTGATATTTTAATAGAATTCGTGATATTGGCCATGAATTTTTAGTTTTATAAAAAAACGATTTTTTATAAAATTGTTTAAGTTTTTAGTGCATACTTTTTAGTCCATAAGAATCTCAGCCCTAGTAACACTGTGCAACAAAAAAAAAAAAAAAAAAAAAAACCAGCCTCAACACTTGCAACGTGAAATTAAAGAATACTACTAGTAGAGCAAATCTGCCAAAGCGTTTTGAAAAGTTAGCTCGGGTTGCCGAAATATGGGGCCCTAAAGTTTTTGAATTTTTTGAAAAGGCGTTTGGTATAAGTCAAAAAAAATATACTAAATGTACTTCTGAGGTAAAAGTATTTCCTATGTCTTCAAATTTTTTTCCAACAAAAAAATGTGTCGCAAAGCCAGCCGGGCCGCTCTGCCTTCATCTTCACCTATAGTGCTTGCTTGTGTGCGCGTCATTGATTGTGCAAAAACTTTTTTGTTTGATTCAGTAAAATTATTTGTTTGAAATTTATATGAATTTCAGTAAACTTTTTGTTGGATTCGGTAAAATTATTTTTTTGAAAAAATCACTGTTTTTTTCAATAAACAAAATGCAAATCAATTGTTTGAATATGCGAATTTGTTTATAGGACTGATTTCAAACAAAAAATTGTTTGATTCTACAAATTTTTTGTTTGAATTGGAAAAATAATTTTTTCTGTGTATGTTTTCAACGAAGTTTGTAAAGTGTGACGACAAAAAGTCGGAGCCCTCGTTTTTGAGTCACATGCCCTAGACTACACCACCACACCAGACCAATCCGGCCCAAGATGAATCATAATTATTTGAATTTATTATTATATTTTGTGTTACACCGTATTGCATAGCTTATATAATCCTTGAGTGAATGAATTCATATTACGTTTAACTTAATTTTCTTGCTACAGTGAATTCTATAATTTATATTATCTTCGTGCTTTAATTATTTTGTATTAAATAAGAATTTATTTATGTACTAATTTTGAAATTATTAAATCTGTTGGCAAGTAGGAAAGAGTAGAACACGACAACATACACTTATGAGCAACCATGATTTATAATTACTTTAGTATGTGTGTGTAAATGTACTCCGGCCAACAGTATAAAACCGGAGTTCGCATCAACAAAAAGGCAGTCAGTCGGCAGCCGGCAAACGGGTAAGGTCTTATTTAGCTGTGAGAGGTTACACTTCTACAGCTAACTAATATCTAACGTTCATTTGAAGAGAGGTTACACTTCTTTCATTTGATTCCACTCGTTGCTAGGAAAGATTGCAAGACAAGAGAAGAGCGGTGTAGACTAAATTCTCTTGGTTTGTTTCCTGACTATCGTGAGACAGCGCTAGAGAGCAGGGTGATACTGCATCTCGAGAGAACAGCGGTGTAGACTAAATTCTCTCGACGTGTAGTAGTCCGCCCGGGAACGACTACAAGGCAAGAGAACAGCGGTGTAGACTAAACCTTCTTGGTTTGTCGTCTGCTTTTTCCTTGGCTACGTTGGGCTTTCTGTCAAAGCCGGCGTGTCTGTCACATCGCTAACCTCGTGTGTGTTGTCGGTTCCGTCATACGTGATATTTAATTTGGGAACTATTGTAGTAACTTATGAAATTAAGAGAAATAAATAAACTGAGCGTACGGTTTATTAACGTTTTGTGAAAAGAGCGAGTCCGGTGTTTCATTTCTCTGGTCATTAAAGAAATTTTTGTAACGAACCCTGGAAGCCGCGAGCTCTACCCCAGCATAAGGTGAAAAACACGTCGTTACAAAAGAATGCAAATATTTTTTATAACGCATTTTTCGCTGACCGGTGATTATGATTTTGCAATATGTGTTAAAGCCAACTTTCTGTATGCTGATCGGCTTAGAATGACTTTATCAGTAATGACCTTGTTTACAAACTACAGGTCAATATTTGAAATTTTTTTTTTAGAAAATTTGGCACATTCGGCTTTTAAAGGGTGGTTAAATTTTAAGGGCCGATGTTGATTTTGAATAAAATAAAAATTATTTACGAAATTATTGTCATTTCTTTTTATTATGATAATATTGGTATGGTTCAATTATGTATGGAACAAAATATCGGCCAAATCCAATGGTCCAAATTTTCGATGACGCTGAGGCATAATTGAGGTTCTATGCCGTTAATGTCCCGAATTATTTCATCCATTAGCTCTTGAATGGCTGCTGGCTTATCGACGTACACCTTTTCTTTCAAATAACCCCAAATAAAAAAGTCCAACGGTGTCAAATTACATGATCTTGGCGGCCATTTGACATCGCCACCACGTCAGATAACACGGCCATTAAATTTGTCGTGCAAATTAGCAAATTAGTTTCGTTAGCTGTGTGGTTGAAACCAAATATCATCCACATCCATATCTTCCAATTCGGGCCATACAAAGTTCGTTATCATCTCACGATAGCGAACACCATTCACAGTAACTGCTTGACCGGCCTAATTTTGGAAAAAATATGGCCCGATGATGCCGCCAGCCCATAAGCCGCACCAAACAGTCACTCCTTGTGGGTGCATTAGTTTTTCGACAATCACTCTTGGATTATCATTCGCCCAAATGGGGAAATTCTGCTTATTGACGAATCCACTGAGGCGAAAGTGTGCTTTGCCTCATCACTGAAGATGATTTTCTTCAAAAATTGATTATCCACTGTTGCCATTTCTTGCCACCATTCTGACCATTGACGACGTTTGGAATGGTCAAGAGGCCTTAAATCTTGAGTCAATTGCACCTTGTAAGCGTGTAAATGCAAGTCTTTATGCATAATGTTCATCAACGACGAGCGTGAGAGGTGCAATTTTTGGGCACGACGACGAGTTGAGGTGGACGGCTCTTCAGCCACACTATCGCGAACAGCAGCAATATTTTTTGCAGTACGAGCTGTACGAACATGCACTGGTGTTTTCACATCTCCTACAGACAGTGTTGCCAAAACTTGGTGACCACAAATGGCTAAACTTACGGAAAAATGGCAAAAAAAATGGCTAAAAATGGGCTACAAAAATGGCAAAAGCTTTTTTAAATAAAACACATTAAAATTCAATAACAAAACAGAAATAATTCATTTTAAGTTGTTTACGATAAAATTGTGAGTTAAGATCAATTTGTTTAATAAGAATAAACCTAAATTAATACTACAATAAATTAAAACTAGCTGACCCGACAGACGTTGTCCTGTCCAAATTAGGAAAAATGTTTTCGTTCGATTTTTAAAATCCCTTAAAAAGATACGATCATTTGAAAGAAAAATTAGTCAAATCGATGGACCCGTTTTCGGATTTAAGGTAATTCGAAAAAAAGTGGGCGGCGCAAAATTTTCTTTCCGTAAAAACCTAAGTTGGACCATGGCGATGATTTTATAGAAAAAATCGTCCAAATCGGTCAAGCCGTTCTCAAGTTATGCGCTTAATAGAAAAAGTGGGCGTAAAAGAAGGAGTGGTAAATTTTTCTTTCGATGAAAACTTAAAATGGATTAATACGAACATTTAAAAGAAAAATTAGTCAAGTCGATCGAGCCGTTTTTTGATTTTAGGTAAATCGAAAAAAGTGGGCAGGGCAAAATTTTCTTTCCGTAAAAACCTAAGTTGGACCATGGCAATCATTTCAAAGAAAAAATCATCCAAATCGGTCAAGCCGTTCTCAAGTTATGCGCTTAATAAAAAAGTGGGCGTAAAAGTAGGCGTGGTAAATTTTTCCTTTGATGAAAACTTAAAATGGATTAATGCGAACATTTGAAAGAAAATTTTGTCAAATCGATGAAGCCGTTTTCTGATTTTAGGTAATTCGAAAAAAGTGGGCGTAAAAGTAGGCGGAGCAAAATTTTATTTTCGTATAAATCTAAGTTGTACCATGGCAATCATTTTAAAGAAAAAATCGTCCAAATTATATAGATGTCATTGGTGGTGCAATATGAAAATTGGATTTTGCCACGCCCCTCTGCTCCGAAAATAAAAATCAGACTTTACAGTGTCACCCGCCTGAATATTCTGAAGATTCCCTGAAAATTTCATCAAAATTCGCCCAGCCGTTTTGGAGTCCATACGTTACATACACACATACACACATGCTATTTTGTATATATAGATTAAATTATCGAAAAATTCGATGTCGTTATAGGAATCAGTCATTAGTTTCAAATAATCATAAGTTTTAAATAATTTGAAGGTAAATCATAATCACGACAACATTTACCCAACCTTTTGAGTCCAGATCTACAGTAAAAAACAAGTAAGAAAGAATAGCGGTTAAACCCAACTTTATGATACCCTTCACCACATTAGAACCTTGGTACCAAATTTTATAAAATAATCTATAAATTGCGACCTGTACTTTGCGCACAAGGATTACATGGACAGCCAGCCATCCGGACAAACATCGTTAATTTGACTCAGAAAGTGATTCTGAGTTAATCGGTATACGTAAAGGTGGGCTAAGGACCAACATTTTAAGGTGTTACAGACATCAGCACAAACGCATAGTACCATCTCCACTATTGTGGTGGTGGTATAAATATTGTATTGTTATGGTAAAAATATTTACCTAATTGATAAAATCGAATTAACGGTTGCTTAATGTAACCTATTTCTCAAATTACTTTTAACGATGTTTACATGGCTAAACATCCACCCTCTCTACTTCAGCATTAGACCATGGAAGTGAGAGCAACTTTATAGTCAACTCTGAAATTTCTAAAACAATTTTGTTACCGCCTGCATCCCTTTATTGAAATACTTGCAACCAGAAAATACAGCGATGTTTGTGTTAATCCATTTTATAAATTTAATAGTGGAATACTATTCCTTTATTTTGAAAGATGGCTAAACTAATTTTTTAATGGCTAAACAGGGTGAAAAATGGCTAAATCTAGCCACTACATGGCTAAAGTAGCAACACTGCCTACAGACCTAGTTTGCTCAAATTTTCGCACAATTTTTACAATTGTACACACATTTGGACGATTAAATTGACCGAAAAAATCACGAACGCCCATTTTCATAATAAGCCTGAATAACTTTAACGCGTTGCTCGATTGTTCAAATTGAGTTAGTCTGAAATTGAGAAATGTCAAATGAAATGCAGAAAAAAATCTTGACGTTTAGGTGTGGTTCACATTCAACATCGGCCCTTAATTAACCCAAGGAAAAAACCTATTGAAAATGAGGATAAGTGCGCTGCGAAATATGACCCCAGGAAGTATAGCCCAAAAAATAAAAGAAAATTGACCCCCAATTTGTGGTTATTTTGCATTATGCATTATTTTTCATAATGCAAAATAACCCATTTTTTTAATGAAAAAAAAACCCTAAAAATAAAATGAAATATGACCCTAAATTTGGGGTAACTCTGCATTATGAAAAATCACCTCAAAATTTTTAATGAATTGTAACCCAAAAAAAAATAACAAAGAAAGTTATATTGAGTGCCCCGGTAGGCTAGCTGGTAGCGAGCTAGTCTATCAGTGCCGTTTATTTGGGGTGATTTTTCATTCCACTTAAAATGAAAAAAACACCCCAACGAAGAAGTGAAAAACAACCCCAAAAAACCAAAAAATTGCCCTTCAATTGCGTGTCTCATGTTAAATTTGACGGCATGAAATAACCCCCCAAAAAAATAATGAAATAACCCCCCAAAAGTTTGTACAGAGAACAACAAAAACGATTTTTGGGGCGTTATTTCATTTTGTTTGGGGTCTTATTTAATTTTTTTAATTGGGGTATTATTTCATATGAAAATATCCCCCAAAAAATCATTATGAAATAAAGCCCCAATATATTTTTGTGGGGGATTATTGCATTTCCAAATTTATAATGAAAACGTTTTTGGGCGCAAGGATTTATCCACTTTGGTATACAGAACACCGGCTTCGATAAATAAAGCTGCTCTGCATAACCGGCCTTCGGCCCTGCGCAATGGTTTTCTTCTATAAAGTATACCAAACACCGGCTTCGCTAACTAAAGCTTCTCTGCGTAGCCGGGTTGAGTCGGTATTTTCATACTATAGAGGAGAAAATCCTGGCACTATGCAGGGAAGCTTTAGTTAGCAAAGCCGGTGTTTGTTATACCATAGAGAAAAAGTTATTGCGCCCGGCCGAAGGCCGGCTACGCAGAAAAGCCTTAGTTGGCGAAGCTTGTGTTTGGTACATCATACCATGATATTTATCGCGTGATTCTTGAAAGCAAAACTGTATAATTAATTGTATTACATATATTGGGCTCTTATTTCATTTCAGAAATTGGGGTTTTATTTCATATGAAATAAGCCCCCAAAAATTAGGGAATTATTTCATTTATGTTTGGGGCGTTATTTCATTTCGTTGGGGGGCTTAATTAATTTTAAAAATTGGGGCTTTGTTGCATATGAAATAAGGCCCCACCATTTAGGGGGTTATTTCTTTTTTTTTTGGGGGGGTTATATTTTGTGGGGTTATTTAATGCCGCCGTTAAATTTTTTGGCCGTTGTTCATTATCTTTTTGGGGCAATGTTTCCAGGGGTCATGTTAGGCTTTTCCTTCTCTATGGTATAACATACCGACTCACTAACTAAAGCTCCTAAAATCGGCCTTGTGCCCGGCTACGCAGAGAATCTTTAGTTAACGAAGCCGGTGTTAGTTATACGATAGAGAATAAAGCCTTAGCACCCGGCCAAAGACCGTCTACGCAAAGCAGCTTTATTCAGTGGTGTTTGGTATATCTCCTGCTATGCAGAGAAGCTTAAGAATGAAATAATCACCCAAAAAATATATTGGGGCTTTTTTCATAATGATTTTTTTTCATATGAAATAATCCCCCAATTAAAAGAATGATAAAATTTTGTTCTCTGTACAAACTTTTGGGGGGTTATTTCATTACTTTTTTGGTGGGATATTTCATGCCGCCCACATTTTAAGTTAATTAATAATTTTTCTATTTTACCCTACAGAAAAGTGACAGTATTAAATAACCATTTTATTATTATTACATAAATTAAAATTATTAACACTATTTGCTTCCACTGCTTTTTAAAACTGACCATCTGCTTTAGGCACCAACAAACCATCTGCCCCCAATCCCTCTTTTTTAATGAATTACATTTTATTACCGCTAATAGATGAAAACTATTTTCTCAAATAATAGATGTAAAATAATAACAAAATAAATTTCTCAACACATTTTTTGTTTATTTTATTTACAAAAATTTATTGCATTTTTAACAAGTTGCCAAAAACCAGCAGACATCCTGGAATAACTAAAAAAATAATTAAAAAAAAAAATGTTTATTGACTGAAGAAGCCAACAAGAAATATAAAAACAAAAAAAGCGTTTATTACACTAATAAACACTTGTAAACGATTTGTTTTTGTTGCTGTTTTATAAACAAATTATTAAAAAAAAACAACAATTAGTTTATTTATGTAGTAGATATTTTAGTTTTAAAAAAAAGTTTTATTTTTGTTTTAATAAATTGGCTTTTATGTAAAATAGAGATCACCACTATATCTGGGGCGTTATTATGGCAGTCGTGATCGAGTTCTTTCTCGATTCGAAAGCAATTTTTTTTCTAATTCTATGAGTCGATACTGAATGAATCGAAATTATTTTTTCAGTATTGTGAAACTCAAATTAATGCTTTACAACACTGAAAAAATAATTCCGAATCGTTCATTATTGACTGAAATAATTAGAAATTAAATTGCTTTCGAATCGAGAAAGTACTCGATTACGACTCACAGTGGCGCCATTTGAGTTTTTTCGTTGCAAAAATCATATCTTTTGAACCGAATAAGATAATTGAACATAGATAACTGTTCAGCCTATGAAATGTTTGGAAAGGGTGCTACGCTTTGAAGGGGCCTACTTATGGGTTATCAAAGTTAAAATTAGTAGAAAAATCAATTTTATGGTAACTAAACAAAATTATTTTTACATTTTTAGATTGTTTTTTTTTGTTTTTCTTTAGGGTTTTATGTTTTAAATTATTACCCAACAAATTAAAAAAAAATTATTTTTTTTTTAAATTTATTTTTTCAATTTTCTGTAAAATATTCATGACAATTCGTAAGAGAAGGTATATCTAAAAGACTAATCATTTCTAAACTATAATTATTTTCTAACTCTATTCGTGACTTCACATGCCGCAGGAAAGAAATAAGTGGATCGGAAGATGCTGCCAACATGTTGAAGAGGTCCTCGTTTTGCCTTACCCTTGATGCTTTGAATGTGTTCTGCAATCTATATTTTTTTATAAAATTTGTTAAGAGACTCCTGTGCTTCTTCAGAAAGCTCTGCAAATGGCAAAGTCTGGTACTCAATTATATCTTTGCCATGCGCCAATATTTTATGGACGGTCGGGGTCAACTTCTTCTGTGGATACATTTCTGCTAAAAGAGATGCAGTTTTCGACGCATATTCTCCATATTTTGTAGAATTGACATTTTCTTTGCAGTTTAAAACATCCAAGATCGTTCCCAATCTTTTCACGATTTGATTGTCAATTCCAGTGATTCTAGTTACTGCCTCATCATTTTAAAAAAATCTCCTAGAAGTGTTTCCATCGTTTGAGTTACCGTATCCGTGCTTGGGACACTCTACTCTTAGTCCAACTTGTTTAAAAAAAGCATCCTGTATTTGCTTCTTTCTGATCTTTTCCTTATCCTTTATTGATGTATTTTCATCGAAGTTTTCCTCCTCTTGTGGTAGGGTATACGCCAGTTTTAGCAAGAATTCCATCCACCTTATCCTTGCGTTTAATGGTGACATTCCATATTCGTAATTCTCCTCATTTGTAGAATCGTTTAAATTACCAAAGTTCTTCTGACTCTTTTTGCAAATCGGGCATGACATTGTTGAGGTTGTTCCTGTCAGTTCGTTTACGACTTTTCCGTCAACCATGGTCAGGTGGAACTCGTAATTGCATTCAATATATTTTCCTTCTCCAATTTGCAGCTTTGTAGGCTTAATCTTGCTTATTTGTTCTTCAACGTCCTTCACCGTGGTCCTTATGAGCTCTGCCGATTCCCTTGCAAACTGAAACATTATTGGTCGGCAATAATGCACTGATGACGGACGTGGATTTTTCCAGTGTAGGGAAACATCAGATTTTAGCCGCAAAGGAACAACAGATGCCATAAACATATTTCCGTCCGATATTGTAGCGTCATCGGAAGATATCCTTTGCTTATAAACGCTTTGTCCGGATGATACATCGCAGCCCCATTTGCTGATCAATGTCAACTTCTCAGGAAGAATTTTCACCTCATTTTCAGGAAGACTCTCCAACAACCGTTTTGCTGTAAGGCCCATGAGATCCTGCAGATTGGCTTTCGCAGAGACTTCCGTAAACTCCGTATGCAGTGGTAGTGAATTTATTTTGGCTTGCGTAATATGCTTGTATCCGGGTAAAACGTCAGCGCCGTAGTTTCTCTTTGGAAAGTTCTAAGTCCATAAACAAGGCCAAGGCTTCTACGGAACCATACTTTTTAATATGTGCGTTTGTGGGCTTGCATCAGCAACAGATTTGGTTATCTGCGACCTAACTCTTTCACTATCCTTTGTATATTTAATAGACAGCGCGTCCAATAAATGCTTCGTGGTCAAGTCATTGGTGGCATCGGCAAGTTTTCTCTTTCTTGTGAAAATTGAACACTCCTCAATACTTTTTTTTTGCCTTCCTTTTGCTCCTCTGGTTGATGTGGCGGGTTTATCTACTGCCAATATATCCAGTATGGTGTCTTTATTAAGCCAGTCCTCGTATTTGGAGTTGAAGTTCTGAATGGTTCGATTAGATTTCACCCATTTTGCCTTAATATTTGCATAATTCAGATAAAAATTATTTTTTATAATTTCGCTTCTCTCAATATTTCCGTATAAGCTATCAAGTTCTTCTAAAGCAGCTTCCGTGAAAAACTTTGGTGTGGTTGACTTTCTAAACAGTTCAAATAATTTTAAATTGTTCAACGCCATGTTTTCAGTACTTAAATTGTTTAATGGTTTCAGTAATTGTTGCGCCAACTTTCAGTCATAGACTAATCCAGGCATTAATCTTATTTTGCAATATATAGGCTTATGCTACCATGCCTTAAAAATTTACCTGTTCCCTGCATACATATGGATTTAGGCTGAATAATGCAATTTTGATATTATGCACGTGTCCATAAGTCAATATTGTTCTTGACCATTTGTACGCCAAAGTATTGTTTAAGTGAGGTACGTACCTGCTAATCTCAATGAGTAGTTTTTTTCAAACTATTAGATCAAACTACTGTCAGTCAAAACATATAAGGGATGGACGCCATACAATTTCTGCAACCATGTCTTTTTAACCTTTTTTACCTCTAGAAGCCAAACGGGCACGTACGGGCAGATAAAACCTTTTGAATTATGTAAAGAAATAATCAAAGAACGGGTTTTGCAAATATAGAAAAATATAGATTTTTTTTATTTTCCGTCAAAGTTGAAAAATAGTGAAAAAACGGATAGTTTTTAAATAGTGATTTACCAGGAGAAACACAAAGCAAACCGTTAATTTTTTTTTTATCTTTATACATTTAATAAATACATCAATCAATACAAACAAAAAATAAAGCGATTCGTTACATATTTTTCGTGATATTACACCTGAAATCGCAGCAAATTGACTAAAAATTGTGTGTTTTTTTGAAAACCGAAAGTCGGTAAACTTTGAACGGTTATATCTTCTAAACTAAAAATGTGTTAACATGGGTTTATTCAAAACTTCGTCGGCGCTCATGAAAATTTTGATTTTTGCAACCTCGTTTGCTCTACGGGCGCCACTGTGCGACTGTCAGAATCAGACCCCTGGTATTTATGGACTTTGAAAAGGCTTTTGGTACAGTTAATCATTAACATAATGATATAGGACTTGCTACTGGCAAAAGTAATGCCACTTGGCGTGTCTAACTAACATTAAAGTTACAATATCACAATTGAAACTGGTTTTCGTCGATGCTGTGGACTATTACCTCTCCTTTTTGACTGGGTTCACGAAATGGTGTTGCAGACGGCAACAAACCATAGAATATTATATGTGGTATGGGACGATTGGAGGATCTAGATTATGCCAACGTTATATATGTATATCAATATGTATGTCTCCTTAGTCAGACACTTTCTCAGACATGCAGGCGAAGATATCCATGATCAGAGAAATCGCGAAACCAGCAGTCTGGCAGCAGGCGGAAATAAAAAAGCGAAAATAAAAGAGTAGGCTTTTTTTTAAGCTGCATGAGAACTTTAAGTGATAACACAAGAAAGAAATATTGTTAGTATGAATTTTTTTTATAAGCTGGTAAATAATTTCGTGGCAAATATTTTTTAAATATTATTTGCGGCATATTTCCACCGCGGTTACAAGTTACATGGGCCATTCGATCAGTCCAATTTTTGACTACATTTTCCAATAAATCTTGCCGTATGGCGCCAATGGTGGCTTGAATATCGGCTTTCAATGCTTCAAGAGTTGCTGGTCGGTTTAAAGTTTCAAGTGATAGCCACTCCATAGCCTCGCGAGGCAGTCAATAATCGTATTTTTCACACAGACGCGGTCGGCAATTCACATGTATACAACAACTTTGTTCCTTTCAAAACATCAGACTGTCATCAGTCTCTGCGACCGCACACAAGTACATAATATCTTTGTGTGTGTGCGTTCCGTAAATGAAATTAATACCCTTCACCATGGTGCGATAAGAACAGAAAGTTATATTCGTACCGTTCTTCTACTCCAGTCCTGCCCACGTTTTGTCGGATATTGTGTATTGATAACCAATATGATTGTACCTAATTGGAAAACTTCGACATTTGCCATTTTCCATTAATCTATTTTGTGCCACGCCCAGTTATCAACTAATGCCCACATTTTTTCGGATGTTGTCTATTGATATCAAAGATGCTTGTACATACCTAGTTCGGAAGCCGTTTTTCACAAATACAGAAATCTTAAATGTCTTTGTATGGGAAGTGCCACGCCTACTTCACCAATCGCGCCAACATTTTGACCATTTTTTCGTCTTTTGTGAATACATAAAACCAAAAGTTGTTAACAGATTTTAATCATTTATAGCTTGTTTTGTTTGCAATGTTGTTTTTTATATGTCTGCATAAAATTAGAAGCATAGCTGCATGTTTTATGAATTTTTAAAAACAAAAATTCTGAAATTTTAATAAAAAAATTATTTTTTTTTTTAGAAAAAAAATTATGTTTCTAAAACGACTGCGCATATAAGAAAAACGTTTTACCTTTCTTAAAGTAAATTTTATTATTTCGGTTTTATTATTTCGGTTTTATTTAGTTTTTCACTAAGCTAAAGCGTTTTTGAGTTACGCGAACATATGTTGTGCAACATCCTTAATTTTCGAAATAACGGTATATCTCAAAAACCAAAGCTAACCTAAAAAAACAGCTAGGACCACTGGATTCAGCGACCCCGAATTAGGTTAAAAATCTTTCGTTCGTATCATACTAAAATATTGAACAGCAAATACTTCAATCTATCTATACAATATATAATTTCTTAGTATGTCAGGATGTTTGCATGTATGTCCTATTCTTTCCGCAACTTTCTGAAGCCATCTGATGACATAGGAAGCTGAAATTTGGCACACTTTAAGTACTTTCTCTGCGGAAGATCGTAACGAAGCCATATTTTTGATTTTCGGTTTTTCAACTAGTATTACTATAAAGATCTGATAGAAAAGATGTTTTTTTTTATAATGTAGGGAACTTTGGGCCCCACCCGGCACGGCTAGGCACCGTCGGATTGACCTGAAAAATTAGATCACGATTTCTTACACCAAACCTCATATTTTAAGCAGCGCAAACAATTAAATTAAAAAAAAAAAAAATTGCGACCAGTCCTAATGAACACTCATAAAATTATTACAGTAACTGATTTTGGGTTATTAAATTCGTTTTCCGTACTGTTAAAATTTAATAAAAATATAGTTATTTTACGAAAATTTTTTTTGCAATTCAAGAAATAAAACTACCAAAAAATAATGTTTTTTCGTATTTATTTTGTTATGTAGTTTGATTTTTGTCAGTTAAAATATATTTTTTTAAAGTAAAAACTATTCAATTTTAAGGAATATGATTCTTAATAAAAAAAAAACTAATTAAAAACTAATGTAAAAATCATTTGTTTTAAATGAAATGTAAATGATCCGTTTTTTAACTGAATATTCGTTTGAATTGAACTACATAATATTTTGAGTGAAATAAATGCCATCGTTGTATTTCTTGCATTGCATTTGTTGTTTACATACATATGGGGGATTTCATGTCAAGTGACCCAATTTTTAAATCGATATCTTAATTATTTTAATTATTCCATGACGGGTTTTAAATTTGGAAAACCACCCATCACTTGCAGTAAATGCAAGGTACACTTTACTAAAAATTGTCTTGGAGTTTGCTTTTAATACGGGTCCTGTCACTGTGTTCTTCTTTTCACGTTGATTTAAAAACCAATTATAAAGGCGCTTTTCCATTTCCACATATTCTGCCAAATGTAAAGATTTTTTTCGTGATGTAGCTTATTGAATATTTTGTTACATTAAAATCTTGAGCTTAACGATTTCCACTCACGCCTTACTATCCAAAGATAAGGTATTTATTTACGTTTGTTCGGTATTTTTTAATCTTTCACACGTATGAACACTTCACTTACCAACTTACCAAATTTGTACAAGCATATCAAATTTCATACGCATATGACCGAACTGTGTACACCACCAATAACTCGGTGATTCCCCGCTTTATTTTTACTTAAATGAGCGAAAAAAATTGTAGTGAAAATAAAAAAAAAAAAAATCCAGAAATGAGAACCCCCTGCTGTTCTAATTTTAGACCGTTTAATTTGGGTTTTCACTTATTTAGTTCACAATCATAAAGAATTTTTTTTCCTTCTAGAAATAAAAAAAAACACTTCCAGAATTAGAACCACAGGTTCTAATTTCAGTGCATCCAATACATTGAAATGGCCAGTTCTAGTTTCTGGACGGTTTGAATTTGTGACGGTTCGAATTTGTGAGATTCTATTGTACTTTTACAGCAAAAAGAAATTATAAAAAAGCAACAAAAAATTGATAAAATAGCCAAAAAAAAAAAAGCACTAAAAAATGTTTTATTCTAATTCTTGTGGGCTTTTATGTTTTCAAATTTAAATTTTTTACGTCGATCTGTTAAAAGCGCTTTGTATAAACAGAACCTTCTTTCTACATCGATGGAGGTTGGCGGCGCAAATTTAAATTTAAATTTGAGAATTTCATAAGAAGACAAACTTTATACATATTCATCTTTTGGAACAGTACCAGACCGGGATATCTTTTTAATATTCTCTCAAATTTCTTTTTATATTGTTGCCCTTCGATCTTGCATAGTCCGTCAAAAACTGTCGATAAAGCATTAGTGCTCTCTGAAATTAATAAACCCGAAGTTTGCAATTTTTTTATAACAACCAAAATGTTTGCAAAATTGTATCTTAGAAATGCAAGTTGAGAACTTTGTTCGGAGTTTTCAAATATTTTTTTGGATTGCACAATTGAGTCGGCATCTTGACTGTCAAGTTCTAAAACAACGGTTTTAACTTCTTCAAGATGTTCAGCGTAGTACATTGCCGCTTCTAACCAAGTACCCCAACGAGTTGGGCATGGAGACGGTGGAAGTACCACATTAGGATTCATTTTTAGAAAGAGTTGTTTTCTCCGCGGTGCCTGTAAAAATGTTGTTCTTGTAACAGATATTTTTAACAAACATATCGCTCATTTGCTGCAAGACCGGCATAACTCAAAAAATGCAATTTTGGAGCTAGAGATGCAGAACTGTTCGCTTTGTTTTTCTTTATATTGTTTATTAACTTCATCTTTGTATGTTTTATACCTTCTTGGTTTGAAGAGAATGTGTCTTCTTTTTTTCTAAGTAGTTAGAGCAAATCAAAAACTTTAAATGCATTTATCTCGAAATTGATTTTTTTTGAGTTATGCCGGTCTTGCAGCAAATGAGCGATATGTATGTTTATATTAAAAAAACGCAAGAACTTTCAAGTTTTTTTTAATACACTCTTAATCCATTTTATATAATTTTCTTATAGAATTCTGTTTAATAGAGAAATATTGTCATAAAATTCTTTTACTACAAAAATCATATTAAAAAAACGACTTTTAAATTCTTGCGTTTTCGATTTCCAGAACACCTCTGTGATTAATAGTTATAATTACCTTTAAGAAAATATTTTTAACATTGGAAATCAATTTATTGAGATTTTCACAGTTTGTTCGAATGAATTCAGCTAATCGATGGATACCATGTGCAAAACATGTTTAGTGAAGCATTTTCGGATGCATTGCCTTTAGAGAAGATATTCCACTTAGCATATTTGCAGCTGCGTCCGTTACTACAAGTAACACTTTGTTATATTTAATGCCTAAATACAGAAAATTAATATCAAATCTAAACTCGATTTCTTTTCTACTTTACCATCTGGCCACAATATTTGTAACGAATCATTAAAAAATGCTGCAATAGATGCGCCATTTGCCGTTTCAAGTACTTGCATGTTCCATAAATAAGATTTATTGTCTTTCAATTCTTCTGAGGCCCCAAAAATAAAATTTGCAACATATCTCTGTTCGCTGTCCGTAGTTTCATCTACATAAATCCATATATATTTGTCTTTGGCTGCTTGACGCATTTTTTCTATAGATTCCCTATACAATTCTGGTATGTATTTCTGGCGAATGCAAGTTTCAGACGCAACCGAAATTTGAGAATATTTCTCAGTGAAATTTTTGAAACTTGGAGAACTTCTTTTTTTTTGGGAATATTGGATTCTAACAATGCTTTAAAAAGATCCTTTTGAAATGTTGTGGCAGTTGGAGTCACTGGATATTCCGTAATTAATTGTTTAGAAGACGCCAGTTGGTGTTTCCCACATCTTATATGTTGATCCACATTAGACTTTTTCGAACAATTTATTTTGCAGCAGCACATATTGCAAAAGTGCCAATTTTCGTTAATTTTAAAGACTCCTTCATATGTTTTTACCATTTTTAATAATAAATTTCTATTACTTTTCTCTTTCGGCATTTTTAAAACTTTTTTTATTTATTTCTATTTTTAACAGCCAACTATGATTTCAGTTGTTTACTGTTTATTGTTCATAATTGCTCCAATCATCTCTTTGATTATCGTGATATAGGATAATATAAGATTTGTATTATTATTTGGTTTTAAGTAATTTATTTATTTATTTATTACCTTTGTTCTCAATTGTTATGTAATTTTAAGTAGTTAACAGATACAACTCTGAACGTCACTGTAAATGCCGGGAGCAAGCATTGTTGTTAAACTATATTAATATTATACGCTATACTTTATCCTTTCCTCTTCTGCAAGCCGCTTATTCATTCAATGTGTATTAGAACAACACAACATAGTTCTAAGTTTTTTGCATTGTATCTATCACATTCTTTGTTATTGAAAGAAAAAAAGTCTCAATAAATATTTTTACTTACTTGATTGTTTTTAAAATGAAAATAGAGTTGCAAAAAGGTAGTAACGAAGGCGAATTCAATTTTATAGAGGAGTTCGCCTTGGTAGTAACATACGAAGTTTTTAATACAAAAAATGGGAAGTTTAAACAAAAAATCCAAAAAAGCAACACCATTGTAAAAGAAGCAAAAAACAGCAGGTTTTATAAAACACAGCTAAAAAAGAGCGAAAAAAGCATTTTAGTCTTCTCTGTTTATTACCTATTGGTGTTAGCAAAATTTGTCCCAAGTAGCTTTGCTAGTTATTTGATCAAACTTTTGAAATTTTTTTAATTTGCGTCTAAACTACTATCCAATAGGACTAACCTTGGTGCGAGTTTCAACCAAATCGGAAGATATCGATTTAAAATTTGGGTCACTTGACATGAAATCCCCCATATGTATGTATAATTTTATTGCTTTGTAAAAATATGTAGATATAAAGCGAATTTATTAAATATATAAACAAATTTGTTGATTAACGTTATAAATAAATAAAATGACCACTGCTGTTGTTGCATATTTGCTGTTTGCAGAAAAGCTGAGAAGAAAACTTTTGCAGCACGCTGCCGGAGACTACCGGAAACATAAAAAAAATACTATTTTACCAATTAATCAATTTTATTTACTTCTATCTGTGGAAAACTGTTGAAAAAAATAAAATAAAAAATTAAGCTTTTAACCCAGCAATTCCCATACCTTCAATAATGAAAACAAAACTTTCAAATAATACATATCAGTACAAAATCAAATTAAAAAAAAGAAAATATTGGTAATTCCGATATTAAAGTGGTGTCACCTACAGGTGACACTGGGCATAATTTACTACACATTTTTAACATTCGGCTAAGAAAGTGATCGCAGTTAGCTTTATTTTTGTCTCAACCTCTCCATCGGTTACCGTCCCATCCACAAGAGGGTACAACCAGGGTCATCTCCAGACTCTAGATTTCCATTATCGCTATCGTTAATTCCATTATCGCTATCGTTAATCTTTGTCACCTATAGGTGACACTGGGAATTGCCGGGTTAACAACTTTATATGTATATTTCAAATAAAAAAAAAAAACAAGAGCTGTTAGCTGCTTGGTTTATTTTCAAGAAAAAACCGATAACATTGGTTTCTGTAACCCCTAAAACCGACAATAATTTTAGTTCGAACAAAAAACCGACAACATTGGATTTTATGACACCAACGTATTTTTTTTGTCGGTATCAAGTCCAATACCGATTAGTTTGGTTTCTATAACACCACTGAATACTATCAAAAAGAATTCCCATAAGAATGTATTAAGCGACATTTCTAAAATTGTGTACGAAAGGAAAAAAACATCTCATTTAGTTATTTATTTTTCGGATTTTATTGAAAGGAACATGTTTGGAAAGCGATTTTCATAATACAAAACATATTTAAAAATGTGGCTTAGCATAATATCTTTGGCGGATAATACAAATTGCAGGGTGCAACATTATTCCAGTGAGAAAACTTGACGGTTGATACAATTTTATTTTCAATCTAGTTTCCTTTGCATCCATGATAGGGCAGCGAAACCCAGGCCAAAATGTGGCGCTTAACTTCTAGTAAAGTTCCACATCAAAAAGTCATTTTTGAAAAAAGTGTCGCTTAATACATTCTTATGGGAAGGTATCGATATTTAAACAGATTATGTTAAATTTGTTTGTAAAATTTTGTAATTGTTGTCTGCAAGGAATTAATCCATAGACAAAATAAGTAAGTAGTAAAAATTGGGATTGTAAATTAGATTTTTTTTGTAAAAATTTAATTTCCAGAAAAAGGGGTAAAAAAGGGTATTTCAATAAAAAAAGGGTTAAGTTTTTTATAAGCAGTATTTCCAATTTAAATGAACATAATAAGACCAAGTTTTTTATAAGCAAACAAAAAAATAATATTTCAGGTAGGAAGAGCTCAAAAAACTTAATTTTTTACACCTGACAAAAAGTTTATTCTTTATCATTATAGCTAATTTTTTAAAACTTTTTATGTAATTTTCCGATTTAGCGATCTCAAATAAATTTTGGTGTTTGTTTTAAATTTTGCAATCGTTCGCGAATTGTAACCATTTTCTCGATTAAAGCGATTTTTTCCTGTAAGTGTCAGATTTTTTTTAAGCTTTTACGATTTTTAATAAACATGAGACTTTGCTATTATACCGCTGTTATCAAATATTTGGGAATTTCCGCTAATTTAGCAATTTTAACCTCTTGTTTTCATTCCTGTTAGGGCACTCTCAACACTGTCGATTCAAAAAGTTCAATACCTTTTGCCATTATTAAGGGCTACTCTTTAAGAGAGCAAAACACCAAATTGCATTTTTTTTAATAAAATGTCAAATTTTTGTTTTGAAAAGAAACCACCGTAAAAAATCAAATATGTATATGAGTTATGTTTGCTTTTAGGGAAATTGTACTTTACTATCAAAAATCAAGGAGAAGAAAGCATGGAATTGTAAGTTTATACTTTGAGTCTGTTCCATATCAAGCAATGCTTATTTCGAAAACATTTGTTTAGCACTTCTGTTCCGCAGTGTTGTCACAAAACAAAATGTGAGGGATATTTCCAAAAAAGGGTCAAAAAGTGTCACAAAATGGGTGATAATGATACAAAAGTATAATTTAAAAGAAGGGTCATAAAAGGTATCAACACCGTCGAAAAAGGGTCAAATTGATACTTTAGTATCACAACGGTAACGCTGGTTTCATTGCACACAATATGCACTCACCACTACATACACATTTTTAACTGTCTCTCTTTGTGATGACCGCTGTATTAAAGCTGGAAGTCCATGCCACGCGTTTTCGCCTCCACGCAGCGCATGCTTCTCTAACCTTACTTGTGTTCTTCGTTTCAAGTTACATGCAATGCTTTTTATGCAGCAGCAGCACAAGTAAAAATAAAATTTAATTTGTCAAAATCAGCTGATTTGTTCGAACGCTGCTTGTGACGCTTACAAAAGTAGAAAGTAAACCTACTTTTCGCCTCAAGACATCTACGCTTTTGTGCATGTAACTTACTACGTATAACTACACAGATTCTACTTTTTTGACAGCACCGTATGCTGCGAAAAAGCGAGTAACGCGTGGTGTGGACCTCCAGCTTAAACCTTCATAATAGTAGCGTTTAAGCATGGCAGTGAGATTGTGTGTTAATGATTCAAGCTATTTTTGCTTTGTGTGTGGTGAATATTTGGTTGGAAAAAAGGATTTGCAATACGAGATTTATTAAAATATGCATACATATTTACATTATTTTGGTTTTGCAGTCAGCAACTTGTACAAACCGTGGACACCGACAATGTTTTGCATATTCTTCATTCGAATTTAGACTTTTTTCGCAAAACCTAGGTGCAGTGAGCGTCGAACAAGGGGAGCGTTCTCACCAATATTTAATGGAAATTGAAAGAATTTTTCAAGGATTTTGAGAAAAAAGCATGCTGGGAGACTATTGCAGGACCCTAAAACACGCAGAGAAAAAACATGTTTTAATATGGTCACCTCCACCAACACTATTCGTAAAGAAAATTTTAAACACGTTATGTTTAATATAACCATATTATTGTCACGATATAGGTTTGTGCTTTGTTGTGATACAGACGTGTATTTTAGCCCCGCATACGATTTGAACTATTAATTAATCATATTTGATTTTGTAATCTAAGCAGCGAATGGACGCTTAAAAAAAAACAAAATAATATATTTTGTTAATTAAATTATTTAACATAATAGTGAACAATTTAAAACGATCAAATTAAATAAAATAAATCAGTAAAAATATATATGTACGTATGAATGTTCATACATGTGTATACATATTCTGAACAAAACATTTAAATTCTGGTTTTTCTTTTGTTGTTGTAAAATACAATAAATAATAAAAATATTAAAGCAAAGCAAAACGGTGAAAAACAAAATAATGCAGAAATAAATAAAACAAAACAATATTAACTACCTAACGGCTAAGCCAATTACTCGAACACGTTCCCTCTCACCCTCGGTATTTACACAAACGGTGGATAGTGACTCATTAAAAAAACTACAACAAGATTTGGTGACAAGTGTTGCCAGGCCAGCAAGTATTGCCGTGACGTCAAAAACAAATTTAGTGGGCAATGATACCATGAACTTAAACACAAATGCAATGGAAAACCCCCCTGTAAAAAGTTGTCAAAAGCCTACAGTACAAGTTGGTATGGACAGGTACATAACAGTGCTTAAACGGGGACGCAGCCCTACCTCTGCAGCAGTTGCTTCGGCCTCAAAAGTACCATCTTTTGATAAAATAAATACACAAAATCGTTTCGCGATTCTGGAGGATGAATCCTCTGAAGCACCAAACGTCATTAAATCGTCTAAGCCACCCCCGATATACCTTAGAGAGCAAAACTCTAATGAGTTAATAAAAAGTTTAATTTCGGAGATAGGTGAAAATTCCGTTTATGTAGCTGCAATAAAGCGCGGTATCATTAACGAGACTAAAATACAGGTGAATCACGAGGATGATTTTCGAAAGGTAATTACAAGATTTGAGACTCTGAATAAAAACTTTTATACGTATCAACTGAAGAGCAGTAAAGGTCTTCAGGTAGTAATCAAGGGCATAGACTCATGCGTAGACTCAGGGGAAATTAAAGCTTTTTTGGAAGAGAAGGGCTTTAAAATCAAAAACGTAACAAATATCAAAAATAGGGAAAAAAATCCCCAACCACTATTTCGAGTGGAGCTTGAACCCGGCGACGTTAAGCTCAAAAAAAATGAAACGCATCCAATTTATAATTTGAAATATATTCTGTACAGAAGGGTAACTATTGAGGAGCCGCACAAAAGAAATGGTCCTGTTCAATGTCTAAACTGCCAGGAATTTGGCAATACTAAGGCATACTGCTACTTACCCCCTGTTTGCGTAGTATGTGGTGAATTACATGGAACAGTTCTTTGCGACAAGTCTAAAACCGACCCCAACGTAAAAAAATGTAGCAACTGTGGCGGTAATCACACTGCCAATTATAGAGGATGCCCTGTATATACTATCGTCAAGCAGTCGGTCGGACCGAAAACTAATCCCCCTCAAATGCAGGTAACAAATCAGGTTAACACAAATGCAATTCAAGCCCCCCAGCCTAGTAATAACAGAACTTCTTACGCTAACGTCCTAAAATCAAACCATGAGCCAATGCAAGGTGCCTCGCCAAGTAATGATGAAACTCAATTTTCTAATTTAAGTCGTTTAGAAAAAACCATGGAAACATTAGTGCAAACAGTAAATAATTTTACGAACACAATGGGTAATATGATGCAGGAAATGCTTAGAATGCAATCGATGTTATTGCAAGCTGTACTTAACAAACCATGAACTGTTTAAAAATTTGTTTTTGGAACGCAAACGGCATCCGCCAACATAAAAATGAATTAGAATACTTTCTTAAAAATAAACAAATTGATGTCATGATGATTTCTGAAACTCATTTGACCTCAAGAAGTACGTTTAAAATAAATGGTTATATACTATATGATACCAAGGACCCTCGAGATAGAGCTTGTGGAGGTTCTGCCATTTTAATAAAGGCCCGAGTCAAACACTACCTAATGTGTGATCATCGTGAAGATTATCTCCAGGCAACGAACATTTGCGTTGAGGAATTAAATAGAAACCTAATAATTTCATCGTTATACTCCCCACCTAGATTTTCAATATCGGAGGACCAATATTGTAATTATTTTAAATCATTAGGACCGTGTTTCCTAGCTGCTGGCGATTATAACGCTAAACATACCCTCTGGGGGTCGCGACTTATAACACCAAAGGGTCGTGTTTTATTTAACATAATTTCTAAAATGGATTTAAATGTGGTAGCGAGCGGACAACCAACATATTGGCCCACTGATCTTCAAAAAATTCCAGATGTCATAGATTTTGGCGTGGTTAAAAACATTCCCATAGAAACGATTCAAGTTGAAGCCTCCCTAGATTTATCTTCCGACCACACACCTACAATTGTTACTATAATGAACCCCAATAGAATTGTACCTCCGACGACAGCTACGCAAATTAATTGGTTGAAATATAAAAAATATCTCAGTACCCATTGCACAGAAAATATTCCGCTCAGTACACCGGATTATGTAGATCGCTCTATTGACAATTTTTACAGTTTTCTGAAACTAGCTGTTCAACATTCCAATATTGCCCCCAAAAAAACAAAAACTATTAAAATATATTCCACAGATGTCGAGCATCTTTTGTCTGAAAAAAGGAGGGCTCGAAGAGAGTGGCAATTGCACAGATCCCCTCAACTTAAGAACTTACTTAAAGAGTGTACAAAAAGACTAAGAAAGTTACTGCAGACTAAGAAAACGGCTTCTCTGGAAAAATATCTTAAGGAACTTGATGCAACCCCACAATCAGACTACTCATTATGGCGTGCAGCTAGAAATCTCAAAAGGCCAGTTGTCTCTAAACCACCATTAAGAAACTTGAATGGAAGTTGGGCAAGAAATGATGTTGAAAAAGGAAATCTGTTTGTCAATCATTTAAAAAACGTATTTACCCCAAATATATCTCACGATCTTGCGGTCGAGTTACCACCTGTTGCTGCTAGAGCAGCTGTTCCGCTAAGATTTGAGATAAGAGAAATCGAAAAGGCTATTTGTGATTTAAACCCCAAGAAGGCTCCTGGTTTTGACAAGATCAGCAACAAAATGCTTTTGGAGCTACCCAGCATAGCAAAGAAAATTATTCTTTTAATTTTTAATGCTATTTTACGCCTTGAATACTATCCTCAAAAGTGGAAGGTCTCCTTAGTCACCATGATACCTAAACCTGGAAAGTATCACACAAAAGTTGAGTCATATAGGCCTATAAGCTTACTTTCTAATATATCAAAGCTGTTTGAGAAGCTGTTAGCGTCAAAATTAACCCCAATTTTAAATGATAATAGATGTATTCCTAACCACCAATTCGGCTTTAGAAGAGAACACAGCACAATTGAGCAAACCCATCGTATAGTAAACGCAATAAGAAAAGCCTTTGAAGAAAAAAAATATTGTTCCGCTCTCTTCATCGATGTTTCTCAAGCTTTCGATAAAGTCTGGCATGAAGGCTTATTACATAAATTGAAGCTAAACTTACCAGTAAACACACACAAGCTGTTAGAAAGCTACTTAGTCGGTCGAAAGTTTATTATTAAAGAAGGTGATTATTTAAGCTCTCCTCAGCAAATTGACGCTGGAGTCCCTCAGGGAAGCATCCTGGGCCCACTTTTATACTTAATATATACCTCGGATATGCCAACAAACAACTACACACAAACTTCAACATTTGCTGATGATACAGCTTTTTTGAGCGTGCACGAAAACCGTCAAGAAGCATCTCGATACCTACAGGATCATATATTTCAACTCGAACTATGGTTAAAGCAATGGAGGATAGAGGTCAATGAGAAAAAATGCGTACATATAACATTCACCTTGCGTCGGGAATCATGCCCCCCTATTAAAATCAATAATCAAATAATACCTCAAAATTCGCATGTAAAATACCTCGGTATTCATCTAGATCGCCGTTTAACGTGGAAAAGCCATATAGAGGCAAAATTAACTCAAATGAAACTAAAAGCCATCCAAATTCATTGGCTTATTGGAAGAAACTCTGTCCTTAGTCTCGACTGCAAACTTCTTCTTTACAACTCCATCTTAAAGCCAATCTGGTGCTATGGTATTCAGTTATGGGGCACTGCCTCGGCCTCTAATATCGAACAAATTCAAAGGCGCCAAAATAAACTACTTCGAATAATCACAGCTGCCCCTTGGTATGTTAAAAACTCAAATATTCACAAGGATCTCAATGTTCCATTAGTTAAAACTATGATTACGAAATATGCAGTAAAATACTTAAAAAGGCTCGAATTGCACCCGAACCCACTAGCACGAAATATTTTAAATGATAGCGGCCACACTCGCTTAAGAAGAAGAGACACTGCGGCACTTGTCCAATTAGATGAGCGATAAACACCTATAAAAGTGAACAGAACCCGCGATGAACAAAATTTTTGTCTGGCACTGGCAGGACAAAAAATAATATTAGGTTAAGATTTGATTAATTATTGTTAGTTCATATTTAATGTATGAAGATTCAATAAATAAATAATGAAAAAAAAAAAAAAAAAAAATATTATTGTCACCGACAACCATATTATTAAGTCCTTCATCAAGAAGCCACAACCATATTATGTTTCCAAATTCACAATAGTATTTTCCTCTTTTCTAAGAGCAACATAGAGCATAAGTCTTAAACATATTTTAGTTATAGTTAACCATATTATGTTTAGAGGTAACCATAATATGGTTGTGGCTTCTTGGTGGAGTACTGATTTAACCGTAATATACAAGTCGGCAATAATAATATGTTTATATTAAACATAATATGTTAAAACTTTTCTTTTAAAATACTTTTGTTGGAGGTGACCATATTAAAACATGTTTTTTCTCTGGGTGTACGTGAAACCGAACCAACAAAATACAAACGCCGTTCAAATAACGCCATTCACTTTTGAAAATTCATTGATTTTTAAATAAGCTAGTGATTTTCTATGTAAGAAACGAATAAAAACATTTTTTTGTATCTCGCTTTTATTGATATTAAACAAAGGGACGCAACTACAAGTGTTTTTATTTGATAAATGCAAAACGACTTTATTACACATTTTTTTTATTACACAAAGTTTTTTGTTTATCCTGTAAAATTCTATTTTTGTTAGTTACGCCGTTTTGCATTTTAGCTAACGATATATACATAAGTTTGTGATTCCGTTTTTAATTTCTACAATATTGATCTTAGACCCTATAAAGTATATGAGTAGCAAAGTTGATTCAAGGATGTCCGTCTGTCCGTGTGAATGTTAAAATTGGTTTTCCGAAGACCCCAGATAAGATGGGGACTAAGTTGTAATACATTTGCTATTGAAATAAAGCCAAATCAGTCAGCAAATAACTGAGATATGAGCACACAACCACTACTGCCTCAAATATTTAACCATTGTTGTTGTTTTTTATTTTAGTGTGTTGAATTTCTTTTTACAACAAATACATACAAGATTTGCCGCTTAAAAAGAAAAAAATTTGTATTAAACGAATCAACGCAAAGAGAGTCAACTCAAAATTTATAAATTTTCAGCAGAGACAAAGGGAGAAACAATTGTATTTTTTTTTTGGCAAAATACTAGAGAAACCGATCTAAGATTTTGACAGTGCGTAGATATGACAGTGATGGAAAATTGAAAAATTTAGATGGTACTGACCACCAAGGAAAAGAGTACTTTTTCAATATTTTGGTACTTTTTTAAGAAATTTTTTTTTTGAAAATGAACTTAAAAATAAAGAACTAAAATACATATTTATTTTCGCTCAATTCTCAGCCATTTGTGGACCGAGCTGGCTAAATTTCAGCAAAATTCTGATGGGGATATCTGAGATTAAAATATACAACAAGCCGTGTTGCCATAACCTTTTGATAAGAATAAATTTTTCGTAGGCAATGTTGTTAACAGGACTGTGGAGTCGGTGTTGAGGTTTTTGTACCGGAGTCGGAGCGACACCGACCCCAAAATTTTTCGGCATGAAAAATTTAAAAAAATATTCGAATAATTTCCGAAATAAAAATATGTACTTCGAAATTGGCGATGCAATATTTAAAATATTGATTCGAAATTTTTACTAAATCCTTTTCTTGCTGTATTTAACCATTTTTCAAATGGTTTTGGATTACAAAAAGAGTTTAAAGTCAAATAAGGAACAGTCTTATATACATTAAGCGTTAAGGTTAGATGAGAAGTCGGAGTTGGAATTTTAGTTCTTTTTGTTGACGACTCAACTGCCCTGGTTTTCAAAGTTAAAAAACTAACATCGCTTAATTTCTTAACAAAGCAGCATAACAAGAAAAGAGTCCTAAAACGAACGTGGGGGCACCGTGGTATTTTTGAAAGGAAAAAGTACTGAAAATAGTACCATAGTACTGAATTTTCCATCACTGAGATATGACCACTATTCAGCGATTTTTTGCAAAAGGTAAAAATTGAACAATTTTGAGCAATATGCATTTTATTTTAATGGGTTTTTTTTGGAAATGTGCGTAAGTGATCACTTTTATAATTTTCTGTTTTTATCGCATTATGGTAAAGGGTATATAAGATTCGGCATAGCCAAGTATAGCACTCTTGTTTTCGTAAAAATTGGGATTTTACTTTAGTAAATATATACATTAGCGTGGCCGTTAGTTGTATGGAGAACTTTTTTTTTTTGATTTCTTATATTCTCCCCCCCCAAATCGGTTCAGTTTTATGTAAAAAAAAATACAAAAAAATTTCGTAGCGATAAGTTGTGTTTTAGGGGGGGCGTCGGCCCCTCAAAGTTTGCCATCAAGCCATTTATTCAAATGTAATTTGTTTGCATATGACTATCTCTTAAAAACAACATTTTACAAGAACATGGTATATGGCAATATTTTAGCTCTTCTAGTCAACAACATTAGCCTCGAAGAAAGTTTTTTGCTAAAATTAATATTTAAGAAAATAATTAAGAAAATAACAACAAAATTCCAAACATTTTATATACGTTGTATATATATAAAAGAGGGATTTAATGTCAAGTGAACTAATTTTGAAATCGAAATCTTTCGATTTGGATGAAATTTGCACCACCGTTAGTCCCATTGAATAGTAGTTCAGACACAAATTTTCAACAAGATCGGTCAAAAAGTTTCTGAGTTTGGGAGGGTCAAAGTTTGAAATTTTGGCCATACAGGTGTTCTTTCACATCCATGTAACTTATTACCAATTGGGGTTAGCAAAATTTGTCTCAAGCAGCTTAGATAGCTATTTAATCAATCTTTTTAAAAAAATTTTTTGGTTTTTTTAAAAAATTTTTTAACATATTTTTTTTATATTTAAAACTTTTTTTTTTTTTTTTTGCCAAGTATATAAAATGTTTGGAATTTTGTTGTTATTTTCTTAATTATTTTCTTAAATATTAATTTTAGCAAAAAACTTTCTTCGAGGCTAATGTTGTTGACTAGAAGAGCTAAAATATTGCCATATATCATGTTCTTGTAAAATGTTGTTTTTAAGAGATAGTCATATGCAAACAAATTACATTTGAATAAATGGCTTGATGGCAAACTTTGAGGGGCGGACGCCCCCCCTAAAAGACAACTTATCGCTACGAAATTTTTTTGTATTTTTTTTTTACATAAAACTGAACCGATTTGGGGGGGGAGAATATAAGAAATCAAAAAAAAGAAAATAACGGCCACCCTAATATACATATGGGCAAATCCTGAGTGACGAATGGCATATATCATAATTTCGTAGCAAGTATTTGTTGCGAAATAATTAATCACAAAGTTTTGTGACGCACGCTACAAAAAGTGGAAGTTACTTGAAAGGTTAAAGTGCGTTTTCCTAATTTTTAGCGAATTTGGCATGATAAGGTATATAAAATCTAATTCCTTAAATAAAGATGACTATAAGAGAATTCTAAACGCACTTATTCGCAGCCGAAAAATGTTTTGGTTTTTTGACAAAAGCCGTGAACCCTTTGTGAGGCACTCTACATAACGCACGCTACAGTTTTTCCAGTAGAATTTTTTTCTTAACTTAAGGTTAGATTACACTATTATACTTTGTATTAATACATGTCAAAAACTCAAGTAATATGACAAAGTGTGATAGTGTGAATGCCACGAAAATGACAAGTATTATGAAAAAAGTTTGACGACTTCATCGTTTTTTGAAAAATTTCTAAACAATAATACTTTTCATTGGAATGCAACCCTGATTTTATTTCCTGTGTGAGTGTTAATACTTTGTGTGATGGTGTGAATACAAACTAGGGTATTCCTTTAATCGGTTAATCGCTCGATTAATTAACCGAGGTTTTGGTTTAATCGGTTAATTTGGTTTTTGATCGGTTAACCGATTAATAAAGTTTTTTATAAATTAAGTAATTTCAATGTATAAAAATGCATTAATTGCTTATTTTTTGGAGTTTATAAGTAAAAGAAAAACAATAACATACCACACACAGAAAAAAATACCAATGTTAAAATAACATGGCGAAATGTTGATTGAGAATCATGGTAAATTTCTGCTAAAGTATGCCCTATATTTAAATTTATCATTATTTCATATTAATTTTAAACGAAAAATATTAAAATAACCTTAAATCACGTTTATTTAATATTATTCACTGTAAAAATAACATTATTCAATATTGAATCCCTAAAAACCTGTTTTATATTAAAATCAAAAGTGTATCTTGTTAAATTAACATGCATACAAACTTAAGTACGTACATTTTTTTATTTTCATGTTTAAAAAATGTTATAAAAAGAAGACAATTCCCGTATTCTTTTAATTAAAATTATTTAGTTAAATAGTACATCAAGTTTTCAAAGTAGAATGATGACGAAAACCATATCGGGCCATTCTGATGATGCTTCTGTTAACAAAGGAGATACAAAATAATTGAAACATGTGTTTACAGGGGTAAGTTGTGTGTTGTCTTCACACTGTTATATCACACTCCAACCAATTTGATTCTACATGAAATTCACTTTATTTCAACTTGAAATAACCTTCATTCAGCGTGATTAGGATTGTTATTTCAATATAAATGACATTTTGCTCTAACTTTACTGCAATGTTAAATTTACATGAATTATAGTTATTTTAAAAGGAAAAAATGTTGTTCGCAAGTTATTGTAAAATCATGTTAAATTAACATGAAACAACAATGAAGCAAAATCACTACTGAAAAATGTAAGATCAACCTTGTTTTGAACGAATTTACATTGATTTTTTTCTGTGTGCATACATAACAATTCTTGAACTAAAACGAGCAAGCAAAAAAAAAAAAAAAAAACAATTCATAAATATGTAATATGCATTTTCCAATTAATGCACAAGGTGTGGTATCAAGTCACATCGTCATAATATCCTAAATAAAATTTAAATTTGTTTAAAGTAAATATTGTTGTGTTTCAAACAAAATAAAAATTGTAATGCTGTGTTCATTGTTTCTTCATAACTGTATAGTAGAAATCTATATTATAAGCGGTAGCTTACAACAGTCATATCGTTGGCTAAATATGCAAACCTGCTAACTCACTTTCAGCACATTTTACAGGAGAGACAAAAAACTGTTTATTTTTCCTATTTGAAGCTTGATAGAAAAGTAAAATTACAGTCAGTTTTACACACTTCAAGACTTAAATAGAAGAGAAATTACATGCTGGTCGACGAGGCGTATCTTTCTCTACCACACGGTATGAAAATCTCAATTTACATAAAAAAGGATTTAGCCGGTTCCATATTAAGCCGATTAATACTGGAAAGAGTAAGGTAATGCGTTGCAATACCCTCAATAACAGCAAATTTAAAATACAGGATGTTGATCTAGAAGAAGTCAAGTCGTTTTGCTATCTTGGTAGCATTTTAACACATACTGGCGGCTGCAGCAATGATGTGGCCTATCGAATGTCAAAGGCCAAGCAATCATTTGGCATGTTGCGCCCTGTATGGAAATCTGCCTCTATTTCGGAACACACTAAGATTAGCATATTTAATTCTTGCGTCAAATCGGTGCTTCTTTACGCCTGTGAATCATGGAACACGACATCACGAGAAATAAACGCCATTCAGGTGTTTGTTAATCGCTGCCTGCGTAGGATCCTCAAGATATTCTGGCCAAACACCATATCCAACACTAGCCTTTGGCAACTTACAAACCAACGGCCAATTAACATCGAGATCCTTAATCGAAAATGGCGCTGGATAGGACACTCGCTCCGTAGACCACATGGCGACCCTACTAAATCTGCGATTGACTGGAACCCCCATGGTAATACAAGAAGAGTTGGCCGTCCGACGCACACCTGGAGACGTCAACTTGAATAGGAAGTAAACCAAAGTGGGCTAAGCTGGAGGGAAATTAAACATCTAGCATCAAACCGGATCGAATGGAAAGAGTTCGATGGGGCCCTTTGTTCCTACTAGGAACCACAGGACATAATATATATATTAAGCCGACGATATATATTTCCTGTAATTATTTTAAGACATAAGACTTTATGACTACCTTGTGAATCCACAAAATATTTACATATTTATTCAAAAATAAACTGAGATAATTTTATTAGTTATTAATAGTTTCAATAGTTAAGGGACATCTTATAAAAAAATCTTTTAGAAAAGCAATTTGGTTTAAATGTTTTGGATTAAAGCGATACTTTTCTTAAGTTTTGACAAAAGTTGACTTGGAAAAAATTCTTTCACTTATCGTATATGAATATCTAATTTCTCAGTACTTTACCGGGATTTCTCTAAACATATAAAATACTCGATTATGCCATTAAGAGTTTAACACTTTTAACTTTTAACACTTCTAACTGTTTCGGTTAATTTTGTTAAAAGACTGATATGAGAAGATATGATAAGAAACAAATAACTTAACACAAACATATAAAAAGTACGTGCAACAAAAAAAAGGTGTTGGCAATCATATATTTAACCCATTTTTCGCCACATTCCTTTTGATCGATGATGAAGATAAAAAACATTGAAAAACAATGTAATTTTAGTCATCGGTCGGCTGAAATTTGTTTGTATGAAAAAATATTTTCTAAACAAACACATTTTGTATATGCGACGAAACAAATAATTAAAAACACAAAAAAATATGTTACAATACTACAAAATATTGAAAATTTGTTTACTTCGGTTAGTCGGTTAATCGGTTAATCGACTAAAATTAACCGGTTTAATCGTTAATCGAAAAAAGCCAATTAGGAATTAACCGATCAGTTAATCGGGTAGTAATTAATCGGTTAACCGGTTGACGGTTAACCGAATGAATACCCTAATACAAACCTTCATGTTACATTAGATTTTTTGACAGTCGCATCAAAACTTATTAGATTTCTATCTCACAAAGTATTATGGAATACGTAAGACTTGTGAGATAGTGTAATCTAGGCTTTAGGAATATCAACTTTTTTTTTTTAACGAAATTTATATTTTGATTAGTCTGCTGTAAGTGCTATTTTAAGCACAAAAATCACCTAAAATAAGGCTAAATTCACGTATAACATTAAGAAATCAGCAGTGCGGTAGGATTTGGTAAACATTATTGCATTAATGATCATTGAAATACATATTTTTTAATATAAAAATGAAATTATACATCTAGTCTTATAATCCATTGAAAAATATTCATTTGAAAAATGTTTGGTTGGTGGACTATTTCTGGGATTTGCCCATATTTGAATTTCAACGACAATAGAAAATTTCTGTTTGTTTTTAGCTGAACTTAGGATTTTCAATAACAATTTAAATTGTTTTTTTTAGCAAAAACTTGAAATTTTGAGCATTTTCGGCAATAATAGAAATTTCCGTATTCCTTTAATAGGAGATACATATTTGCAGTTTAAAAAAAATGCTATTACAATATAAATATTTGAATATATGTACGTATGTTTGCTATATTGAATAATAAAAAAGTATTTTTCAGTGAATCCCAGCCAAAAAAAAATAAAAAATTTTGTTTGCCAGTTTTTGTTTACACTTTTGTAAAAACTTTTTTTTTACAAGTTTAATAATATTGGCAACGAATTTTAGCGAAAAAAAATGTTCAAAATATGTAACTGCGTCATTTAATGATGATTGTAAGCTACACAAATTTGCCCTGTTTAATGATGACAAGAAAAAAGTAACTCATATGTGAAGCCTGCCGCCTTAAAAAAAAAACATTAAATTTGTAGCCTTGACTTTTGTTGGCTGCTTAAATTAAACAAAACCTTAACTTTTTAATATTTTTCTCTCAGTGTTTACTAAAAACCATGACGAATACAAAAAATAACAATACATTTAACAATTGACATTTTATTGTTTCTTTATGGCCAATAATTTTTACCAATTTTCAAACAAATGGCTGGCCGTTATTATTTTAAAATCAATATTCTTTAAATAAATTTGCATACATAAATATTTAATGGAGCAACATAATTGCTACCAGATAAGCAGAAAAAGAGGCATCAGACTTACTTTTTTAACATATTTCAAAAAACAAAAAAATGAAAAACTAATAGAAACAGTCACGGCCCAAAAAAAAACAGGCTACAACAATACACTGAACAAAAAATATGATGAATAAAGTAGTCTTATTCGTTTTGACTTTTAAGTCCAAATGTTAAATTGAAGAAAATTCCTGAATTAGATGAAGTTTCAGTTAAATTGATGAAACGCTCTTCATAAAAATGTTGAATAATTTTTTAGAAGTTCCAACATCTAAATTTTTACATCAGAATTTTTACCAAAAGTCAAATACTTTAACTAGAAATCACAATTTTTGCTAAAAACTAAAAAAATACTTTTTATTGACACCACTACGTGATAAAAGACCCGTGTCTCCAAGTTTTGCACAAAGTCATGCACTTTTTTTATGGGCCCCAAAGATTTGGGGCCTGGGTGTCATTTTTGCAAAAAAGTGATCATTTTCTCAGGCTCATATCTTGCAAATTGTTTGGAATTTTGATTTACCCTCTGAAAAAGAGTTGTAGCTCTTGTCATAAAGAACATTGTGAACATATAAAATCAGAAAAACTTTATCTTCAAGATCAAAATAGGTAGCAAACCGTTCAAAATTCAAGGAAACAATAAACTAAAAAAATGTACCCAAGATCTCAATAAACAACTTTTTTGAACATATGAACTTCCTAGAAATGATTCTTAGCACATGTTCACAATGTTCTTTATGACAAGAGCTAAAAGTTTGTCTCAGAGGGTAAATCAAAATTCCGAACGGTTTGCAAGATATGAGCCTGAGAAAATTATCACTTTTTGCAAAAAAGACACCGAGGCCCCAAATCTTTGGGGGCCCATAAAAAAAAAGTGCATGACTTTCGGCAAAACTGGGAGACACGTGTCTTTTTTTTTTTGGTCTTTTATCACGTAGTGGTGTTTGTATATGGTTATTTTTCCATGACTGAAAAAATTACACACAGTGTAATTTATATAACATTTTGGAGCATAAACATTTGTCATTTCTTCTCACTTATTCATTGAACGGAATAATGTTAACATCATTTTTGCTACAAAAATTTTGAATTTTGTGCTTTTCGCCTAAAAATCTAATATTTTCACCCAAAAAGTTATATTTTTACCAAAAATCCAAAATAGAAAATCAAAGACATAAGCCGAAAACTCTATAGTTTCCTTAAATAATTTCTATTTTTCCCGAAAATCATAAAAAAGTGCTTTTGGTAAAAGTTTTGCGT
The DNA here is from genome assembly GCA_930367215.1 of Pollenia angustigena. Lineage (NCBI taxonomy): Eukaryota > Metazoa > Arthropoda > Insecta > Diptera > Polleniidae > Pollenia > Pollenia angustigena. Next base: position 49,933,977 of record OV884060.1, read on the forward strand.
TTGCTGGAATTGTAATTTTTAGGGAATATTGTGATTTTTGATGATATTCAGCCTTATTACGGGGGTCGTTGTCGACAGCGACAATGACGTTTTATTTTTTTTTTTGTAGAAGATTTAAGCAGGGTTTAAAAGCATCCATCAGCTGAATGCTTTTTATTTTTGCTTTTGCCACTGCTATTGAAATTTGTAATTTTTTTTCCAACAGCCAATGTTTTGTTTTTCGTTTGTGCAAAAAAGCAAATCTCCTATTTTGTATATTTTTATTTTCTGACAACTGCTTTTTTACCAGCCAGCGACAAAAATGGACAACCACATAAAAAGCAAAAGCTAAAAAAAATTATTTCGCCTTTTGCTTTTTTACTTTTTCCTGAAAGAAGAGCTAGTTAAAAAAGACAAACCAAAAAAAAAATCTAAAATTCAAAGAACAAAAATTCTTCTCTGGCTGGTAATAACAAAAAGCCGATTCAATAAAATGAAAAGCAGCGGAAGTGTGTGCTAAAAGCAGTCTGAGCAGAGCTATTAGCTCTGCAAAAAGGCAGATTACAACGAAAAAATACTGATCAGTGTACAAGCAACATGGTTTTTTTATGGTGATGAGGAAAAATAAATTTTTGCCTTTCTTCAGTAATGTTGTAGTAATGTTGTTGTTGCTCGCCAAACAAATAAAAAATTCTTGTTGTGTTTGTTTTGCATGAAAAATATCACTTGTCGTCGTCGAGTATTTTTTTTCGCAATCATGTGCCTTTGCAACCTTTTTTGCTGCTTTTATCTCCTATTTTGCGGCTATTAGCATGCATTGGTTTTTGATTTGGCGGCTGTTTGACAGAAGCTGTTTGTTTCATTCTTTTTCCTACCTATTTTTTCCTACAACATAAAAGTAATTGCCGTTGCTTTTTGAATTCCATCAAATTGTTAAAAAAGCCAGTGCCAATTATTTTGTGTGTTTATTTTGCTGCTGCTTTTGAAAAGTGTGGGCTTTTTTAGCAGTGGAACTTGTCGGCTTTTTAATTTTGATTTTTTTTTTAATAGGAAAAAGTCAAAATTTGGCTGCTTTTGCTAATATGGCGATAGCATTTTAAACCCTGGATTTAAGAACACACGTAGTGTGTCATTTTAATCTATTAAAAAAACCAAACAGTCTTTGACGACAACGACAGCCGTAATAAGGCCGAATATCATCGAAAATCACAATATTCCCTAAAAAATCACAATTCCAGCAAAAGCAAAACTTTTACCAATACCATTTGTTTTTGTTACCAACAACCACAATTTTAACAAAATTTGCAATTTTTACTGAAAACCAAATTTTTTACCAAAAGCGCAAAAAATCAGTGATCGAAAATAAACAGAACATTATTTAGCGTTCGGCTCACACACACAGGAACAATATCTATTTTTTCAGTGTTTGTGTAGACGAACACAACTCTTAATACCGTTCGTAACTATTTTAAAGAAAGAGCAAAACATTATATAGTGTTCTGTTCTTCGTTAAAAAACGGAACAATTGAAGTGATACTGTAGACAAACTTTATATTTTAATGTTCTGTAATGTTTCTTTTTTTGAATTGATAAAGAAATGAACAAACAAAACATTTTAGCAACAACCGCAGCACGAACAGCTTGTGTGTGTAGTGTGTATAAGTTTTGTTAGTGTAAAATTATTTTGCTGGGTTTTTATTTTTTTCGTATGTATACTTTGTTTTTGTAAAAAAAGTTTGGTTTTTTTATACCAGCCAAAAGGGCGCTAAGCACAACAGAAATGAACGAACACTAATGAGCTGAACCGAACACAATGAAGTTTGTGGTTAAAAAAAAAAAAAAACCAAACAGAATTAATTGTTCTCACCTTTTTGTTGAGTTGGTTAAGAACAGTAATTTTTTTGTGTTCGCAAGATGACAAACAGGGAAACGTTATTTTTTTTAATGATTTACTGCACAAACTCTATTAGCGTTGGTGTTTTTTTCACAAATCTACCGAACCAAACTCTAAGGAGCGATATTTAGTGTTGATTTTCAAACACTGCCAAAAATAGCAATTTTTCTGAAAATCACAATTTTCCCTGAAAGTCACAATTTCACCCAAATCATAATTTTCAGTGAAAATTTCTAATTATTACAGAAACCAAAATTGTCAATAAAAATCACAATTTTTACTAAAAATCTAAATTTTTTACTATAAATTTAATTTTTTTATAAAAATCTAAATTTCCATTGAAAAATATTGTAAAAATTGTGTTTCACCGTAATTCATAATTTTGACCGAAAAAATCATATTTTCATTGACTGTCTCTTTTTTCGCTAAAAATAACAAATATTAATCGAAAATAAAAATTTTCACTGAAAATCAAAACTTTAAAGAAAAACCACAATTTTTACCGAAGAGAACATATAAAAGTCTTTTTTTTTTGTTGTGCGAAAATCACAATTACGGAATTCACTCCGGTTATAAGCATTTTTTACGTTTTTTTTGCAACCAAACTTGTGTAATTACAGATTGCTATTTTAAATAGCCGAAATTGTTTCGTGTATAAGCTTTTGCTTATATGCTTATCCCGCATTTATGCATCACAATAGAATACAATTTTTAGAAATTGTAAATATTAAAAAAACTCTCATAAAAGCTTCATCAAACTTGAGTCAAAAAACAATAAAAAAACGCACAAAAATTCTTTTATCAAAACTTAATTTGCTAAATTTTAATCGAAGTTTAAATGTATTCATGCAGTTTTGATGCAACCCAGTAATAAATTTTAAAGTTTCTGGAAGCACGAAAACTACATGAGCGCTGATATATGATTGAATAACTTCGCATTATCCCTTTTAAGTAAGCAGGTTGTAAGTGAATAATTATTAAAATTATTATTTTAAAGTTTAAGTGCTTCTGTTGTTCTCTTACATGAAAGCAAGTTGTATTGCAATGATTTTAAAATGTGTTTACGATCACTCTCGAACATAGAAATTTAATTTTTTTTATAACGCTATCAGTCATCAAATTGTTTTTAGCAGAGAGGAAAAAAGTAGTGCTTCTAAGTGTGAATTGGACATATTAAAATCATGATTTTTGTAAGCAGGGGTATTGTGCTTCTCTCCCTTACAAGACTGCTTATCAGTAAGCTTCATTTTTTACTGGGAAGTAAAATAGTTTTAATTTACGATGGTGATAAAAACAAGCGAGTTTTTATTTGAGAACTGTATATGCATTTAAGCGAGTTTTTATAAATGCATTAAAAGTTTAAAATTAACAAAAACGTGCAAAGCATGAAATGCTTATAAGCTTATGGCAGAACAAATTTTTATCAAAAATTGAAACTTTCACCGAAAATAAAATTATTTTATCGAAAGTCCCAAATTTTTTACCAAACATCTCATATTTTCACCGAAAATTTCATGTTTTCACCGAAAGTCTTACATTTTCACCGAAAATCTCATGTGAGGCTTTTCTGCCCTTCATGTCTTTCTAAGCCCTTCGCCAACTGAATTTAAAGTCATGATTTCCAATCTAAGAATAGATTAACTAACGACTTTTTGGTGGGGGGAAACATGTACCAATATGAATTCACAAGCCCACGACAATTTTTTTTTACCTGCACCGAAGTTTGTCATCCCTTTTCTAATTTCTACAATATTGATCTTAGACCCTATAAAGTATATCGTTACCTAAAACGCAAAAGCATCTAACCAGCCAAAAATTAACAATCGCCTTTTTTTTAATTCTGATTTATTGTATTCTGGGTCCTTATGAGTAGCGAAGTTGATTTAATGTCGTTCTGTCCGTGTGTATGTTGAAATGGATTTTCCGAAGATCCCAGAAATTATGGGGACAAGGTTGGCAAACATTTATGTTACATACACTCCTTTAAAATTTGCTGTTGAAATGTAGCCTGACCGGTCCTTTAATGCCTGAGGTATGAGCACTGATGGACTAGCTCACTACCAGCTAGCCTACCGGGGCACCCCGGTGTAGAATTGCAGGAGCGGGCGTGCCAGAAAAAATTTTTTTTATACATTGGATACACATAGCTTGGGAGAAGTGAGCGTGGCTACTCCTTCAAAATGACATAGATTTCTGTATATCTGAAGATCGACACATCCAGAGTTTCTAAATTAGGTACAAGCATCTTAGTTAATACACAACTTTTACAAAATGTGGGCGGGATTGGCGAAGTAGGCCTGGCACAAAATAGATTTTTTTTTATCTAAAGTACGGTATTTATATAATTTTTTGTTCGCATTGTACCAGGGTATTTCAGATTCAGCATAGCCGAATATATCACTCTTAACTGTTTACACCTTTCAAACATTGTTTCTGTAAAAATCAGACGCGTGTTCTCTACTTCTCTTACTAACCATCTGAAAAAATATGTTGTCAGAAATCTATGCCGCGAGAAAACAGGCCCGCTGCCTTCCACCATTGACGAAATCATTTGCCGGCTGAAGTTGTTATTTTATACAACCGTAAAATAACCATTTAATAGGAGTTATGTACATTCACAGAAAAAAATAATTTTCATATTTGAATACGAAAATCGCATATTTGATGAAAAAAATGTTTGAATTTTCTGCGATGACGATTTTTGCATTATTGATAAAAAAGTTTGTAGGTATAGTTATTGAATTTTTAGTCAACAACCAAGTTTATTGAATCAATAAAAAAAGTTGTTGCCCAAAATAATTTTTTTCAACAAAATATTTGCATGATTTGTTAAAATAAATTGTTGGAAATGTTGACTAAATCAAATAAAATGTTTATCGAATCTTTATTTATTAATTATGACGTGCCTAATTCCCAATTTTTTTCCTTTTTAAATAAATACACAAAAATTTATTATGGGGGAATAAGCTAGTTCCTATGTGCATTTCGCTGGTTGCTTAAGCGAGATCATCAGACTTTGGCAAAACTAAAGATATTTAACTAAATAAAACTGCTAAGCGAATGAGAATTATGACCTATTATAAAATGGACAAGAGTTGTAAAAATACTGTGTAAACGTTGATCCAAATATTTGTTTTATTGAATATCAAGAAATATTTAAATATTTCATTATTAAATATGTTTTATTGAGTGCTATTTTGCAAAGTGTATATTTGATAAATTTTTTCATTGAATCAAACAAAAAGTTTGTTGAACAAAAATTATATTTTTAACAAACTGTGTTGTTAAAAATGTTCTTGAGATATTTTTTTCTGTGTTCATATATAAATAAAGAATTATTGTAATATCCTTAATTGTTATCTTCGATTTTAAAGAAAAAAATCTTCAAAATGCCTGAACTCTTTTTCGGCATAGACCGCATTTAGACTATGCAATTAACGCCGAGTTTTTTTTTTATTTTCTTTTAAAGTAGTTGCTACGAAACTCTTTTCATATTTACATTTACATTTTTTTCAAGCATTTTTTCAACTTTTTCAACCCCGTTTTCTTCCCTACACCTCTTGCTAACAAACAAAAAGTTGCAAGCGAAAGTTGCGGCGTTAATTGCATAATGTAAATATGGTCATAAACAAAAATTTTGGTGGCGGCAGCACGACGTTTTAAAAGCGAAAACGGCTTTGGTGTCTGCAAATATTATGCGAAAAAAAAAACAGAGACTATCCCTTTAGATAACGAGACTAGTCCATACATGCATGTAAAGAGTAGTCCATGAAGGAGTAGGGGTACTCCAAAACTACTTCAAATATATGGGTAAAGGTGGTCCATTTAACATTACAAAGTCCTAAGAGAGGACCATATAACCCACCGAAGTAGTCCCTAAACTACTCCATGGAGTACTAAAGTGGGATAGTTTTCAAAGTACTCCATGTTACTACAGTATGGAGTGCACTTAAGGGGTAGTTTATGCATTTTTCTTTTTCATTTTTTACTAATCGCCTTTTATGGTGTGTACTGTAGTCTATTATTGCTATTATTAAATATATTTACTTGGTATTTTTGGTTTTTTTTTTTACCTTTTTTCCACAAATTTCACAAACTTTCCCTTTTAAATAAACAATTAATAATGGACACCATCATGGCTAAAAATGTGTAATACTGTAAACTATACAAAAGTAAACATCATGCAGTTGTTGGCAGCACTGCATGTTAATTTTTTATAACATGGTCCATACTACAGTACATTGGACCATGTTGTAAGTAGTCCATTTAAGCCACAGTGGACCACGCAGTCCAATACTATCTGTAGGGATGTAAAAAGTAATTAACATGTACGTTTGTAAACGAATATTATAAATCTTCTCTAAAACAACAGTTTTTAAAGACATGCAGAATTACACGTGAGTTGAGTAGTAGACAAATCAGATGTAAAAAGCTTGTCGTGTATGAGAGACTTTACGGGGTAGATAAGCATTTTTACACACTTCGGCTACAAAATTGAAAGACATACATTCCTGTTTGACTTTTTTGCTTGAGGGAACTGACACGAGCTTAAAATCTTTGGGAGAAAGGTGTAGAATGGTATATGACATACAATGTTGGCCAGTTCTTCCAAGCAAAAATGTCTTAAGCTATGTTCACACCGACTAGTGGTTGTTTTATTAAAAAATTATTTGCTTTTGCAAAACGTTTGGCTAGATCAAACATTATTGAACAGTTTCTAAATTACATTATACAATTATCTTTATACAAATAAAGTTTGATCAAATATTTGTTAGGTCTGCACATACCTTTAGTATAACGAATCTAATCTAATTTAATTTCATTTTCAGTTGATTTGAGTTAATAACTGTTATTTTTCTTTCGGGCCCTATTGATGCAATTTTTCGTTGACATTTAATAAAATATTTGGTTCAGTGTACGCCCTTCTCTTCCACTTTATGTTCTTAAGTTTCTCATGTAAAAGATAATAAATACTTTAACATACATTTTTCCATTTCCGATTTTTATTGATGTGTACACAAAGATTTTGTACATTTACATTTTACAAAAAACAGGGGATGCGTATAACAGGATGACGGGTGCGTTTTTTTTGTAGGTGGGGGATTTTTTATTTGTCTACAAAATTTTCAAACACTGATATTGTTTTCGAATTTATGAATTCGCCTTATATACAATTTTTTTTAGCACAATAAAAAATTTTTCAATTTTTTTGCCAAAGCGGAAACGAACTTTATAAAAAACACTTTAAGCCAATTACATGTGTTCATGTGTAACTTCAATGAATAGCAATTCAATAGAATAAACAAAAAATTTTGTCCGGGCCATATTGACACACGTATTCAATTGTGTTTAGTCTCTCTGTCTCTGTTTTTAACAGAATTTACAAAATACATACATTTTGTTTCGCTCTGCTGCTTTGTTGTTGTTGGTTCTTCAAAGCAAATCTTGTGCTGCTTTGCACATTCAATTGTAAATATGGATTTAATTAATTAAATATTTTAAATTAAGCTACTTTAGCTAACTTGGAAAATTCAAAACTAAACCGAGGTCTTTAATGGATAATAGTTCCCATATAAGAACAATTTTTGAAAATATGAATTTCGATAAGCAAGTTCATAATAGATCACTAAAAGGTTCACTTTGAAAAAACTCTTCTTCTGTCATGCATATTAACAAAAAAATGGAAATAAAATGCGAACAAAATAAATTTTATGATAATCAAAAGTTCATTAGGTCTAAAATGTAAAGAATACAGTTCTTCTATAATTTAACGAATGGAACTGTTAGCCCACTTAGTGAGTTATCAGTGTTACCACCAGCAAGATTCAAAATTATACTTGAGATGAAGCAAAATTACCCGATTTAAATGATATTACACCTGATATAAAATTTAAGTTTTATTTAATAAAAAGACATTTACAAAGAACCAAAAACACAACAAACTCATTTAAACAAGATCAATATTAGTCAAACTATTAGTTTTATTTAAATTAACAAAAATAACATTAGAGACTCGAAAAAAAAATTAATAACACATAAAATGAAACTGCTAAAATAATGAGTTTAACTTCCACATTTGGTTGATATATCTTGGGAAGGTTTAAAATGTTCCTTGTCATTGATTTATAATGGATGCTTTTTAGCCCCATAGAGCTTACGAAAGGTTAGCTGTCAAACGAATTGTCATACTATTTTCACTTTTTGATCAGGCACATCATCATGCTTGAACAACGCCACCAAATTATCCAAATATACTTTGAAAATCAGGCATCGATTTTCGCAACTTAAAGGTGACTTCATGATTTAAATGTCGCAACTTTCACAAATGAAGGCGATGTGTTGATTTAGATAAAATAAACTGTCAATTAGACTTCAAGGCCGTGCGATGTGAAACTTATTGATTGTTTTCCGTAGGGCTGTGAAGTCAGTGGATAATGATGATAAACCAGCAACAATCGGTGTCTTGGAGGTCAACATTGTTCATTTTATTCGAAAAAGAGAAACAAAAGTGGACGTCTGCAATGCGTTTCGTCAAGGACAGGCGCGGTGTCTATTTGTTGTAAATCAGTTTCAAATCGTAATGCCGTGTATCAATCTGCGATTAAAATTAATTTTTTTGTGTTGTCTACCATTTAAGTTTCATGGACTTAAAAAATACCCTTTATACCTTATTTAGTAAACAAAATGCCTGCAGAGTTTTATACAACTGTCCCTTTCGTAATTCAGTTTTACAACTGTTAAGGGCGTTAAATATTCTTTAAACTAAAGCATTAAAAAGTACCAAGATAGAAATAAAATTAATTATACATATCTTCCCCCAGGCAAGTTTGAATAACTTTTTTCAATAAACTTCAGGTTCTAAATCACTATGATATGCATCTTTATCTAAATCTAAGGGTCCATCTTGCGACATTCATTACCAAACATTTGAAAATATATGTATGTTTAATGATTGAAGTCGTTTCTTTACCCATTAAGGCCCTGCGTTGCGTTTTCGCAACGTTCACTTAAAACTCCCCTCAGGCATTTTGTGATTACGTGATATTGTAATAAAGTACAGTGAAATTAAACTTAACTTATTATCTAATCGACCTATTTTTGGATTTGTATCATACATATCTGAAACTTCTGACGGAGGTAGCTAACATACGAACATTAGTATTTCTACTCAAAAATCCAATCATCTTAGACGTTTGTGACTATTTCTATGATTGGATATATCAGTGATGCGAAAACGCAACACTGGGCCTAAACGATATACAAATTACATACAATTTTCAATTACAAACTTATTTATAACAATCACTTGCTATTTACAACAGCATAATACCTTTTTTTTTTGATAATTTTTTTAACCTCTTACAAACTAATGGCCAATTTTCAAAAGGCATGATATTTCGCAGTTGGTGAATTCTCTATGTGAATTTCTTTTTTTCTTATGCCCAAAGTGTGTTATTTACTTTAAAAGCTACAGCAGGTGAAAACCGCACAAGTTATGTGAAAATATCCTCTCCCAGGATATTAAAGAAAAACAAGTTAGAATGCTATATTCGGCTATGCAGAATATTTGAAATCATCCACTAACAGCTAGGATATTTCAGAAATGGGTATGTTATTGTTCGTGTGGTAAATTATGAACCGAGTGTGATTTCTGGTCATATAGCGTACTAAATTGTTTTTCGAGAGTGGGCTTTATATGGGGGCCATTGTAAATTATGGACCGATCTTTTATATTGGGCTTTTGGTAAATTATTTACCGATCAATTTACAAATCGATGGTTTTCTTCCGCAACCAAGTAACTCGATTTTGTCCGATTTTTTTTTTTAACCGGAAAAGTAATCAGTAAATACCGCCTTACAATTTTGCAATTTTTTTGTTTGGCGGAATATCGGAATTTTTCCTAATTCTTGGATTATAAAAGAATTTATAGCAAAAAATTTCAAATATTTGGTAAAAAAAAAGTATTTTGCATCCCCTGAAAAGTAGTTGTTTTTGAGTTACGAGGTTGCGGAATAAAACCATCGAAATGTGACCTAGCAGTGCACCCAAAGTGCTTTGGAGCATATCATAATTGAATTAAAAATAAAATGTATATGAATATCTTTTTTATTTTAATTTAAAATTTTTGCAAATGCACTTAATTTTTATATCGTTAAGGCCCAACGTTGCGTTTTCGCAACGGGGCTTATCTGGACTCCCACGTATGCGATTTGCCCAAAATTAGTTTTCTATCATATTTAGGTATAAACAATCAAATCTAAAAAGTTTCATCATTATAGCTCAATGGGATCATGGCTCGGGCCTTAATGGGTTAAAAAGAAACCGAGAAGGCTGTGTATTTCTTAGCAACAATATTTAAAAAGAAATAAATGTCATCACAGAAATCGAATCTTGATTTTATTTGGGCATCTGAAGTAAAAATTTCAAATTACACCTGAATTACACCTAAGAGAAATTACCCACGCTCTACCCACGACCGTAAAAATTTTACCAAATTCGGGTAACTACCCACAAAGTGGCAACACTGTGAGTTATATAAGAGCCCGAAAAGGCATTTCATTAATTAATCTCACAGAAAATCAAAAGAAAATTTTACAGAAATACCTACAAAAACTCATAAGGTCCATAATATTCAGACTAGAGGCCTTCACAATTCCATTTGGACACACATTCAAATCATTGAAAATGTTTCCAACTCCATACTGTAGCGTCGCTGACAAAAACAAATACCATTGAGAAGTGTTGTTTACTTACCATAGTGAAAGTGCGAGTACAAAATATGCTCTCAAAAATTAACAAGGGAATGAAAAATACACGCAGCAATTTGAGTGGGAACAAAAAATACACTTAAAATATTATGAAGTTAAATTCAAACGAAAATTCAATCCAGCTACCAGCTCAAATATAATAAGGGTGTAAAGTTTTATACGTCCCACCAGTGTTGCCAATTTAGCCATTTAGTGGCTATATTTAGCCATTTTTCACCCTGTTTAGCCATTAAAAAATGAGTTTAGCCATTTTTTTTAGCCATTTTTCAACTTGTTTAGCCATACAATTTTTTGCGGTTTTTCTTTTAAAAGAATAATTTTTATTTAATCCAAATTTTTAATATTTTTAATTAGGCTTAAGTTCATGAAATTTAATTTTTATTAAATTATTTTTATGAAGAAAGGAATTTTACAACATGAAAATCAACTTAAATTGTTATTGATAATCTGAGGAGATCGAGTGGTTGCGATCGAAACATGTCATGGTAACCTGCCGGCCAGGGTTCGAGCCCGAGCCACGTCAAGAATGAAAGATTATCAATAACAATTTAAGTTGATTTTCATGTTGTAAAATTCCTTTCTTCATAAAAATAATTTAATAAAAATTAAATTTCATGAACTTAAGCCTAATTAAAAATATTAAAAATTTGGATTAAAAACCATAAATAGTTCAACAAAATAACCACAATACTAATTATTTTTATTTAATTTTAAAAATTTATAAAAGTAAAATAAACATTTTGAACAATTTAATTTAAATCACAACTTTTACAAATGTTGAAAATCGCTATAAACTATGACATCTTTCAAAATAAATTAACAGTATTCCACTAAAAAATTTATAAAATCGATCAAAACAAACATCAAACAAAGGGATGCAGGCGGTAACAAAATTGTTTTAGAAATTTCAGAATTGACTATTAAGTTGCTCTCACTTCCATGGTCTAATGCTGAAGTAGAGAGGGTGTTTAGCCAAGTAAACATCATTAAAAGTCTGGCTGGCTGTCCATGTAAATTTGATACAATTTGGTACAAATATTCTAATGTGGTGTAGGGTATCATAAAGTCGGGTTTAACCGACTATTCTTTCTTACTTGCTTTTTATTGTAGATCTGTGCCCATGTTCTGTAACTCTCGCGTCGAGAAAGTTTTCGATTGAAATGTGTGAAATGAAACAAAAATGCCATAAATTGAAACAAACAGCTGTTTTTCTCACTTAACTGTGTCTGTAACTTTTTTGGCGAGTACAAGCTGTCACGTAAGGAAATTACTCGCCAATTTACAGAAAAAGTGTGTCTGTAACATTTTGGTGAGAAAAGTTCCCGCTTTGAACTGTCAAATAAACTCACGAATAAAAATGGGGCGAGAAAAAATTTTAACACTAAAAAACAATTAAAAATGCAAAGAATAATAATAACATTATTTTGTTCTTGGCACATTTTTCATTGTTTTATTATTTTGCTTTTAACATTTTAATAAAATATACGAATGTCTTCAAAGATCATTTGCAAACAACAAACATTAACGTCGCTCTTTACACAATTTGGTATAGCCGACAGTTGTATTTTCGCCGCCGTCGTTGATTTTGGTAAATTTTGGTCGCCGTCAACGATATGTGCTACTGGCGTTCTGAACGTCTGCAATGTCACATCGGCTTCGAGTGCAATATTATGACATTTATAACGTAACGACGTAATCTCTTTTGATAGTTTTCGACATGAGTTACAGACACACATTTCTCTCACTTTTCGAGAAACGATGGAATATTTTGTTTCACATCTTTTCGATGCAAGAAGTTCTCGCTAAAGTTACAGAACATGGTTACTGGACTCAAAAGGTTGGGTAAATGTTGTCGTGATTATGATTTACCTTCAAATTATTTAAAACTTATGATTATTTGAAACTAATGAGTGAGTGAGTGATTCCTATGAGATGAACAATAACGACATCGAATTTTTCGATGATTTAATTTTTTAATATTAATTTATGTTTATTCTAATTTAACAAATTGATCTAAACTCACAATTTCTTCGTAAACAACTTTAAATTAATTATTTCTGTTTTGTTATTGAGCTTTAATCTGTTTTTATTTAAAAAAGCTTTTAGCCATTTTTTAGCCCATTTTTAGTCATTTTTTCCTTAAATTTGGTCACCAAGTTTTGGCAACACTGCGTTCCACAGTTATTTTAAATGAAATACTCATTTAAAGAGATATGAATCGGGGTAGCTGAAGACTGGAGGTAGCCTAGGGCTGGTAGATTCCAGAACTATAAGTTCTACGCCCAGATTCTATTTCAGTCAACACTGAACGAATCTGAATTATTTTTTTAGTGTTGTAAAGCTTTGATTTGAGTTTCACAATACTGAAAAAATAATTTGGATTCGTTCAGTGTCGACTAGAGTTGTCAATTATTCGCCTTTCAGCTTTGTTCGAGTATTTCAAATAATTATTTTTGTTTGTTCGAGCAAACGATTAAATTTGAAGAATTATTCGCTTAATCGATGAGAATAACGAATAAAAAAATTATTAAAAAAAATACATATTATTAGTATTGTGGTTATTTTATTGAACTATTTATGGTTTTTAATCCAAATTTTTTATATTTTTAATTAGGCTTAAGTTCATTAAATTTAATTTTCATTAAACTATTTTTATGAAGAAAGGAATTTTACAACATGAAAATCAATTAAAATTTACTGATAATTTTTCATTCTTGACTCAATCTGGGCTCGAACCCAGGTGTTTACGGACAGGTTACCCTGACATGTTTCGATTGCAACCACTCAATCTCCTCAGAGGGCTTGCCGTTTAACACTCGCAGCCATCGACGACTGCTGACGTCATTAGTCAAACATCAATCCTTAAACCAAATTGTATTAAACCTTTGGTAGATCGAAATTTGCTTTGAATGATTATCTATTTTAATTTACTTTAACATGTTGTTCCTTTACTTCTGTTTTTTCGTACTTTTGTCAAGAATTCTTCTTGAAGTTCAAAGTACATATTTTTTTGTTTTTTCATTTTTTTGTCTTTCTTTTTCTTGTTGACCTTTTCAGCACAACTTGAAGGACAAATGCAAACATAGAGCTCGTGCCTTAGCTTTAACAATTATTAGTATTGTGGTTATTTTATTAAACTATTTATGGTTTTTAATCCAAATTTTTTATATTTTTAATTAGGCTTAAGTTCATTAAATTTAATTTTCATTAAATTATTTTTATGAAGAAAGGAATTTTACAACATGAAAATCAATTAAAATTTACTGATAATTTTTCATTCTTGACTTAATCTGGGCTCGAACCCAGGTGTTTACGGACAGGTTACCCTGACATGTTTCGATTGCAACCACTCAATCTCCTCAGAGGGCTTGCCGTTTAACACTCGCAGCCATCGACGACTGCTGACGTCATTAGTCAAACATCAATCCTTAAACCAAATTGTATTTAACCTTTGGTAGATCGAAATTTGCTTTGAATGATTATCTATTTTAATTTACTTTAACATGTTGTTCCTTTACTTCTGTTTTTTCGTACTTTTGTCAAGAATTCTTCTTGAAGTTCAAAGTACATATTTTTTGTTTTTTAATTTTTTTGTCTTTCTTTTTCTTGTTGACCTTTTCAGCACAACTTGAAGGACAAATTCAAACATAGAGCTCGTGCCTTAGCTTTAACAATTATTAGTATTGTGGTTATTTTATTGAACTATTTATGGTTTTTAATCCAAATTTTTTATATTTTTAATTAGGCTTAAGTTCATTAAATTTAATTTTCATTAAATTATTTTTATGAAGAAAGGAATTTTACAACATGAAAATCAATTAAAATTTACTGATAATTTTTCATTCTTGACTCAATCTGGGCTCGAACCCAGGTGTTTACGGACAGGTTACCCTGACATGTTTCGATTGCAACCACTCAATCTCCTCAGAGGTAAGTAAATTAAAATAGATAATCGTTCAAAGCAAATTTCGATCTACCAAAGGTTAAATACAATTTGGTTTAAGGATTGATGTTTGACTAATGACGTCAGCAGTCGTCGATGGCTGCGAGTGTTAAACGGCAAGCCCTCTGAGGAGATTGAGTGGTTGCAATCGAAACATGTCAGGGTAACCTGTCCGTAAACACCTGGGTTCGAGCCCAGATTGAGTCAAGAATGAAAAATTATCAGTAAATTTTAATTGATTTTCATGTTGTAAAATTCCTTTCTTCATAAAAATAATTTAATGAAAATTAAATTTAATGAACTTAAGCCTAATTAAAAATATAAAAAATTTGGATTAAAAACCATAAATAGTTCAATAAAATAACCACAATACTAATAATTGTTAAAGCTAAGGCACGAGCTCTATGTTTGCATTTGTCCTTCAAGTTGGATGGGATAAGCTATTAGGCTGACTTCCAAAACGTACTTATACAAAGTTTGTATACAGTTTTATGCTGGGTACACACAATGCAACCTACATGCAATCTGTTTCAATGCAACCTCAAAATATCAAAGCGTTTTGATGTTGATGCAATCTAGAATGAATGAAAATGAATTTAATTCACTAGATTGCGTAAACGCGTTGCATTGTGTGTACCCAGCATTACAACTGTATTTTAACCATGCACATGTACAAAGTACCGAAACAATGCAACTATGTTTTCTGTTTATTTAAACGGTTTGAAATGTAAGTGATGCAATGCATAATATTAAAATACATCTGTATTGCTTGAAAACAATATGTCAAATATCATAAAGCATCAACTTTAAAACCGATGCTCTGATTGTTTTTTTGCTGCGTTACTAATACTTATCATTGATGTTTTGGAAGGGCTTGCATTACATATATGTATATTGTACTGCGACGTAATGAAACATTATACATACATACTTTGTTTTTATACAAAGCACTTGACGTTTTGGAAGTCAGCCTTCCTCCTATGCGCATTTTACTGGTTGCTTAGGCCAGATCGTCAGGAAACTTCATCAAAAGATTTTAGAAAAACTAAAGATATTAAACCAAATAAAACTGTTAAACGTATAAGAATTAGAAGCAACAGTTCTACTTGTAACAATAGCAAAGTTTAAACAAAAACATCAACAATAAACAGTGAGTTTGTCTCTTCTTACATTCCCCACTGCAATTGATTGGAATTCTTCCAACATTAATTGTAGTTGTAAGTAGGTTAAGAAAAAACAAATGAAAACAAAAACAACTTGCAAAATCATGTTGCCAGTTAAGTTTTTTAAGCCGAGGAAAATGAAGACTATGGACAAGGCTACAATAATCTATAAGCACGATATCTGCAGCCACGATCATTATAGATTAGGGTAGCCTTGTCCATACTCTTTATTTTCCATTAGGTTTGATTCCCTGAGATCGAAGGATTTGGACACAGTGGCCATTTCCCTCACACAGCACTTTCATGAGAATTTCACTCTAAGCCATAGTTTTTTCAAAAACCATTAATTTTTTCTTTTCCTCTTTGCTTCGCTGCGAATGAAATTGTTGTTGTTTTGAGTTGAAAAATTCAAAAGGGAATTGAAAAGCAGTTGAGCATCAAAAGATGAAACATGTAAATTCAGACTAGGTGCACCTCATGGTCTGGCTGGACCATAGACTACTTTTTTGAATCTTTGCTTCTGCACTGACAAACTTAACTTTACTTTGCTAATTCTGTTAAAGTATCTTTTTTTTAGAGAGAGAGGAGTTTTTACTGTTGGATGGTTGTTTTTTTCAAACACTTTTTACTTTGTCGTCATATTTCCAGTGGTGCCAGCATACTTCATTTGTTTCGGCGTACCGTAAGGGAAATCTGCTGCGGAAACATATATAAATTTTTTTCAAAATGTAGCTAGCGATCAACTCGCAGAAAGGGTTCGATTTAACCCTTCGGTTAGATAAATCGTGACACCCGTTTTAATCGTCTAGTGCTTAAAAATACTCATATTAAAAACTTTCAGAAACGGATTTGTTTGGAGAAGTACAGAAAAATGTACTACTTAGTAAACGTGTGTGTAACAGAATAAGAATAGTACTCGCTTAAAAGGCATGATTTAAAAACAGAAAATACCATCAGTTTTAATTTTGTTATTGTTGCTTTTAAATAAATAAAAAAATGCTGTGTTTGGTTTGTTAACAGTAACTAACATGTTCTAAATTAAAATTATGTATCTTAAAAGCATTTACGCACAATTTACAGAACAACACACTATTAAATGTAAACATATTTTAAAGCCAATAATTTTTCTAGTTTTCTTAAATACTTTCGCATATAATATTTCAGTTAATTTTTTTGGATATATTTTCATACCTTTCGCCACTAGTGGTAACGAGAGTATACTAGGGCCTCATATAAAGCACGCTGTCTAAATAGACTTTAATACGCCTTTAATCGCAACGAATAAAGCATTTTTGGTAAACTTTGGTCTATTACAGTTTCTTTAACACACCTGAAACTGAAACCGCAATGACTGGCTAATAAAATTCTGTCGTTTTTAGCCCTTATCTTCTTCTTGGTGTGCATATTCGATTTCGAATGTTAGCGATTTTTGTCATGTTTGTAATTTTTTCTGGCCATTGAGAGTAGATCTCCAATACTGCGAATTTTAGTCCAATTGCGGATATTGCGGATCCGTGATATTGTTTTCTGCAGATGCGCATTTTGCCTTTGATTTTACCTTGCAAAATTAGTTGGAGCATTTTATATTTGTCATTACGCTAGATATGCTTGGGCCAACTTACGGCATTCGAAATTACAATACTTTTGGTGGTTGAAAAAAGTTCCTTAGCATGTCCAATTCTTCTGTGTTTGTTACATGATCTAGCCATGGTATTTTCAAATGCTGATGATGGGTCCAGAATTGACCATAAGTTTCATAAAAACCCGACTTATTAAAATACACATTAAACCAAAACGAATCATGAGATCTTGGTAAAACTTGGACCAATTAAGTCTTATATGACTAGAAATAAAACACTTTGTTATGATAGGGGCATTATTTCACATAAGTCTCTAAATAGACTTTAATTCGCCTTAAACTGAATTAGAAAACTGTAAGGTCACGTTTAAAAGTTTTTATATGCTCGGTAAAGGGTAACTTGTTTGTACGAGATTTTTGTTTATTTTTGCTGATAAAAATATTTTTTAAAACATATTTTTGGTTAAAAATAAAAATGTTGTTGTTGAAACACCTAAATAAATAAAAACAATGTTTTAATGAAAATTTGGCTGAGGCAAGAAGTAAAGAGTAAAAAAGAATATTGCCTACTGATTTAAAAAAAAAAACACTCATCTCACGAAAAATCGTCTAGGCCTACCAACTGGTTATACCCTTCACCACAGGTGGAAAAGGGTATATATAAGTTTGTCATTCCGTTTGTAATTTCTACAATATTGATCTTAGGCCCTATAAAGTAAATATATTCTGGGTCCTTATGAAAAGCGAAGTTGATTTAACGATGTCCGCCTGCCCGCCCGTCCGTCCGTCTGTCCACGCGTCCGTCTGTCCACGCGTCCGTCTTACGTTTGATATGTGTTTTCCGAAGACCCCAGACATGATAGCGGCTAGGTTGTTTTACATTTATATCACATATAGTCCACCATTTCTTGCTATTGGAATTCAGCAAGATCGGTCCACAAAAGGCTGATGGTGTTTTCTTTTCTACAAAAAATGTGACATTTAATTCTAAAAAAATGCAATTAGGAGTCTGTTTCTTAAAAATTTTGCTCCCGAAAAGGGTGGGTTGTTTTATTCTACAAAACTCACCCTTTTTTGGAAGCAAACTTTTTATGAAACAGACACCAAATTGCATTTTTTTAAATAAAATGTCACACTTTTTTGTAGAAAAGAAAACACCATGAGATATGAGCAAAAAACCACGACTACCTCTAATTTTTCCTAAAAATCGCTTGTTGTTGTTGTTTTTTTATTTATTTCTTCTGTATATCTGGAGAACGGCAAGAGGTAAAATTACCAAATTAAGTATCAACATTAAGGTTATCAATACACAGCATCCCACAAAATGTGGGTGGAATTGAAGAAGTGGGCGTGGTACATCCCGTACAGAAAACATGAAAAATTTTATAAATACTTGAATTTTTGGGCTGTCATATGACCTATGGATACGCCTTATATACCAGATCAAAAATCTTTAGTAGAAAAACTCGGAAAAATCAGTTCAAATACAAAAAAGGTTATGACCAAAACATAAATTTTTGTTTTAAAAATAATCATTATCGGGAACCAAAGGTCTTCCTGAGTTCAAGTTTTATAACCCAAGGTAATGGACAATTTTTTCCTTAACACGTTGGTACTTAAATCAGTCGAATCAGTACCCGAGTTACGACCAATATACTGAAATCCTAAAAAGTACTCTTTTTATACCCTTTACCACAGGTGGAAAAAGGGTAGGGATGAAACGATACGAGTAAATACAAGTACATATTCGATACTTTTATATATGTACCAAGTATTTTTGTAATCGATACTACGCCACCAAGTACCAAGTAGTATCGGTACACAGAAAAAATTAAAAATTGGCTCTAATCACCAAATTTGTTCCAAATTCATATAATCAAGCAACACATTTGTTGATTTTGCACCTATTACCAAAATGATTACTTAAAATTGTAAAAATTTAATATTTTGAATATTTTTTTCTCAATAAATAATATTTTTAAATTTAATTAAAAAAATGTTAAAAAAAAACTTTGCCGGTTTAAACAATGTGTTGATTGATTTCGACATTTTCCAACAACAATTTTAAAAGTTTGAATTATTTTTTTTTAAACGAAATAATTTTTTGTTATTTAATTAATTTTTTAATTCAAAATTTATTTAAAAACAACTAAAATGTTAATTAAATCAAAATTATATTTTTAATTTTCATTCAACAAAAAAAAATAATTGATTCAATTATCACATTAATTAAATTTAAATACCTTTTAAATAATTTTTTTGATTGATAAAAAACTACTAATAATTTTTTCTGTGTAAAGAAATACTCGGTATCGGTCAAAAGTAATCGTTTCACTTTGGTACCCAGTAAAAACTTCGCCTACAAAATAATGTGTTGAGTAATCAGAACCCAGTAAAAACTTCGCCTATAAAATAATGTGTTGACTGATCAGAAAAACATAAGAGCACTACTTACAATTCTACTGAAAGAACCAATGAGTTTTACAAGGGATGCCCCAAAATGAAGTCATTATTTTTTTATTTAAATACATTCAGAACAAAGTAGTTATAGATGTAGTTATAGAAGAAAGCAATAAAATAATTAGTAAAAGAAGCTATTCGTTTTGAAAAAGTAAGCGAAGTTTTTACTGGGTATTGAAATTAATCTTAAATTTTTGATTTTTGATATAAAAGCTGGAGCAGCAGTAACGGTATCAAGAAACCGTTTGACCAGCAAACACTAGGGATGCCGATCCCGATAACCGAAATCCCGGGATTATTCTAAAAATGTTAGTCCCGAATTCCGAGAATTTGGGCTTAGTAAAAATTCAAAAATTTAATAATAAATCATACTGGCATGAACCTAATTTTTAACTGGTAACAAAAAAGCCACAAAAGAATAGTCGTGATTTTTTGCTGATATCCCAGCCATTTTTAGACCGATCTAGCTAAATTTTGAAATATTGATCAACAGCAAAATTATAATAAGAATACCTGATAGATATACATATACACCAGGCGCGGATCCAGCTTGAGCCTTAGGGAGGGGGAAATTTTGTATGATACAAAAAAGTTAAAAATTTGTTTTTAAAAGTTTATTAAAAACAATTAATATGTATGTTTTTTCGACCTTTTTGTTTTAACTTCAAAAAGTAAACGAATAATCAAGCTCAAGGCCTTAGTTTTTAATAAATTTTATTTATTTATTTTACTACTCAATATTTCGTAACCCTACGGGAAACATCTTCAGGATCTTAAATAAATAAAGAAAATACAAAAAATTTTTTTGCAATTTTGTTTTGTTACAATTCTGTTTTGTTACAGTCTTTTACGTAGTGAGAAGTTTTGTGTTAATTTTTTGTATTTTCTTTATTTATTTAAGATCCTGAAGATGTTTCCCGTAGGGTTACGAAATATTGAGTAGTAAAATAAATAAATAAAATTTATTAAAAACTAAGGCCTTGAGCTTGATTATTCGTTTACTTTTTGAAGTTTATTAAAAACCATAATAGTGTTTTCTTTTCTACAAAAAAATATGATGTTTTCTTTAAAAAAAAGCAATTTGGTGTCTGTTTCTGTTGTGCTCCCGAAAAGGATGAGTTTTTTAGAATAAAACAAGCCACTTATTTCGGGAGCATAATGTTTAAGAAGCTTGGTGTCTGTTTCTTAAAAATGTTGCTTTTTTAAAAAAAATGTCACATTTTTTTGTAGAAAAGAAAACACCATAAGTGTATATTATATGAAAAAATCTCAACAATAAGGTTAAATAAAATATAAGATCACTTCAATATAAATTAAAATCAATTACTTGTTTAAATAAGCAATTTATGATTTCCTTGAGAGGCAAATTTAGATAGTACAGTCTATCTCTGATCTGAGCCATATTTTTATTCGAAAACGACCTCTCGCTCGTACTATTACTGACGAGCATTGAAAAGAAAATTTGAAATATTTTTCTTAGATTTGGGCAGATATCTTCATCACAATTTATTACAACATCTATAACGTTATCTGATAGATTTTCAGATATTTTCCATGTGTGTTGCCAATGCAACAGTTTAGGCTCAAGTTTAGATGTTAGTAGGTGTTTATCTCTTTTATCAAATATAATCAGCTCATCAGCAAGTTGTGGTTTTAAAAGTTTTGTAGCTGTATATGACTTGATTACACTTTGAGGTAGAAGTTTAGGTATGTTCTATACTTTAAGGATATCTATTGGGGTATGTGTTTTAAAATCTTCTAATATAAATTCAATAAGAGGAATGTAACCTACAACTTGATAGTAGTCTTCAACATTTTGGATGTGATTATTTCGTACAAATCCTGTTTTTTCGATTGGAACCTCGATTTGATCGCAAATAACTGTAACTTTTTCAAAAATCGCTTTAAATTGTTCTTCGGCTTTATTTCTTTTCTCTTCAAGGCACATGATTAAAGTTTTGATAAGGCTTGATTCTTTTTCATACTTCGATGATACTAAGCGGCTGTGTTACAATAAGTATCACAATTATGTTCCGCAAATAAATTCAAAAGTACTAAGTTAGTTAATTAATATAAAGGTAGAGATACTACCTTTGCACTCAGATATTTTTTCCAAAGCTTCTACTATATGATGTACACTTGTTGCAAAGTGTAAAATTGAGTCGTGACGGTTCACCCATCTTGTCTCGCATAATGAAGAGAGTTTGGCTCCCAAATACTTTCCTAAAACTGTGTTTCACTTGGGATAATTATATTTAAAGAAATTTGGTGTTTCTTAAACAAATGATATAGCGTTTTGTACACTGCACTTTATTGCTTTTAGAAATTGAGTTGTTTGATTTATGGGAATAGCAAAGCGTTTGTTTCGCATTTGTCGTTGTTCCCAGAATTGTTTAACATCTCCATTTTCTGCTGACACCCATCTGCTCCAAATCCTACACAATTTTTTTTAGGTCAAGACCTGTCAAAGCTTTAAGAACTATTGATGATAGTGCCTTCGCATCAATTGACACAGCAACACCCTCAATATCCTTTGAAGCCACTTCAAATGCGTTTACAACAAAGCCAATAAATTCTTCCCTAACAACTTTTTGTTGTATGTTGAAATATCTTAAAGATAAGGAAATCTGGCTCTTCCACGACAAATCCGTGCTTTCGTCAAAAATTATCGAATAGAATTTTGATTCATATACAGTTGTTTTCGGTTAATTAAGCTCCGCTAATTTGAGTAACCCGTTTTATTGCACTAAAAATCATGGAACGAAATCATTCAGTATAACTGTCAACGTAAAAATACCCGTTTAGTTGAGTTCCGTTAAATTGCGTCACCCGCTTAATTATTTCGCAAAATAAGACCGCATTGCGAAAAACAAGAGCAAATGTTTCGGTTAATTGTTTCCGTCTACTTAATGTGTTTTTGCCTCCACAAACGTAAAAAAATTATTTTGCGGCAAACAAGATTGTACGATGAACGTACCTGATGTTTATTTTGTTTTAAAAAACCTAAACTATTTTTTAACTTAATAAAAGAAATGAGTTTTATTTTCGATCTACACATATTTCCCAATAAAAAGGTACATTTAAAAAAATAAGCGCACAATTATGCGCTACGCAATGAGACATACAGAAATGCAGTAAAGTAAGTGAAAGAACTCTCAACAACTTTAATAAAAAAAATAACATTTCAAGTGCTACGGCATTCCCTTACTACGAAGCAGGTTTGTAAGGGAGAATACTAAAAAATAACTGTATCAAAACATTCAGTGTGCAAATGTGTTCGTTACATCCAACAATTTTTATATGCGCTGAATAATGCGCTTTATGTGTCATTATGTATTGCTTCAAAGTGGGAACTCGCCATATAAAATTCATGTCTTCCGTAAGCGCAATGGTAAGCGAAACTTTTATGTTTCTCCCTTACAAACCTGCTTCGTTGGAAGCTTCATTTTTTATTGGGTTACATGAATAATTTGTATATATGTATTTTATTTTTAACAATTGTTTTTTTATGTTTTTTTTATCGTTTTAGTAAATGAATTAAAAAACCCCGTTAATTCGTATTTATTTTATTTTAACTCCGTTAAATCGAAACCCCGCTAAATCAAAAACCCCTATAATTCGTAAGAAATGGTCGGTCCCTTGCGATTACGAGTTATCGGGATTCTACTGTACTATAGTTAAACAAAATTATTTTATGATGTAACGTTTCATAGAAGAGGTCTTTGTGCCGAATACACGTAGAGAAAAAACATGTTAAAATATGGTCACCTCCAACCAAACTATTTTTAAAAGAAATTTTAAACATATAATGGTTAAAATAACCATATTTTTGTCCATATTATGGTTAAATTAGTCATCCATCAGGAACCCACAGCCATATTATGGTTGCCTCTAAAAATGTTATGGTTAAATATGATAATAATTTGTTTTTTAATTTACAATAGTATTTTCCTCTTTATCAAGAGCAACATACTATGGTTGAAAACCAACCTTGTTATTGTAAGTGTTTAACAAATTTTAGTTATTATTGATCATTACATGCTTGGAGGCAACAATAATATGGTTAGGGCTTCTTGATGGAGGCCTAATTTAACCACAATGTGGTTACCGCTGACTATAATATGGTTATATTAAACATAATATGTTTAAATTTTTTTTTTAAATAGTTTGGTTGGAGGTGACCATATTTAAACATGTTTTTTCTCTGGGTGTATAACCTAAAAATCAACATCTATATGAGATTTGTTAGTTTAAAAGCGATTTTGGAGAGGGAGTTTGATAGGATCTATGGTCAATTCTAGACCTGCCGGTACAAAATTTTGCCATGCCATAGAAGCGATTATAAATGTTATTGTCCACAATTTGTATATCAATACCAACTTTATAAGGAAGTTATGGCATTATGATTAAAATCCATTTTTAATTTTTTCTGTGGCAAAAACTATCTTATTATTTTGGTATTTAGATTAAATTTAACTACAAAATATTTTATTACAACATACATCGTCTTAATAATTTTTTTTAAAATCGGTCCTTTTTGGTCATAACTCCCATACAAATACCGCTCCCGAAAATAGTTTAAAGTGCCAAAACTTTCTTATAAATGTCAGTATTGATATAAAATTTGGTACCGCAGGTCCAGAATTGATCATAGGTCCTATTAAACTCCCTCTCCAAAATCGCTTTAAGACGAACCAATCTCATAAAGATGTTGATAATTAGGCCTCTTATATGAATTTTAAACTCATAACATAATCTTGTTTCACCGGGTCCATGGTTGGCCGTAGGTCCAATATGTGGTACACTCTCGAAAAATTTTTTGTTTATAAACTGTAATGTAGGGTATCATATGATAGGGCTTGACCGACTAGACTTTTTTACTTGTTTCTTTGGTATGTAATATAATTGTCTTTTTTCTTCTTTTTTCAGGCTATAATTGATTTCTTGAATGCTGTTCTTCTATTTTTGTTAACGAACAATTGTTATGACGCAGAGATAATATAGTCAATATTTTAATTCAAGGTAAGTTCCCACAGCCTCCATGATAAGGAATTTAGTCGGCCGTTTTAAGGAACGGGGTTTTGTGATCGTTCGTCCATAAAGCAGTTCTCATCGAACAATTCGCACTGTTGAAAATGTTTTATCTGTTTTAAAACATCATCATTCTAGTCAATTGGGCATTTCCAGAACAACAACAACACAAAGACTTTTAAAGTTGGATCTTAAGATGCATTTATTCAAAATTTAAATTGTGCAAGCACTAGAGTTTTTCTTTTTCTCGACTTTTTCATTTTCCGGGAAAGCGGGATTTATTTTTTTATTTATATTGAAATAGTTTTCTTTAAAAATCGTTTAAAGAATTATCATTGGATGTTTTTCTGACGTTATTATAGTTTGCATTTTACAAAGTTTTTTGTTTCTCCTATAACATTATATTTTTGTTAGTTACGTCTATTTGCATTTTAGCTAACGATATATTCTGGATCATTATGAGTAGCAAAGTGGATTAAACGATGTCCGCGTGTTGATTAAGAAGGCTCTTCCAATGAACCCAGATATGATGGAGACTAGTGGTTGTTATATATATATATCGAGCCCTTACCGCAAAAAAAGCTTAAGCGACATCATTTACAATTTTCGTTTTTTTTTTTAATAAATGACCTCATTGCAGTGTTGCCAAAAAGAAGGGAGAAATCCCTACATGTAGGGTTTTTTGTTACTAAAATAGGAGCGTAGGGAAAATCGGACAGATTTTTTATATTCGCCAAAATGTAGGCGTTTTTTCTCATATTGCATTGTATACGAAATAAATGCTCAAAAATGTATTTTTAACATTTAAAGAAATGGAATTCTTAAGTCCAGAATATATTTTTGGACAAAAAAAGATGAGTACAAATTTCAACTATTATCTTAACAATTTAACTTAAGCCCCAATGATCTTTTGTATGAGTGTAGAACAATCGCACAAAATTAATTTTCTGAAATTGTGAAACTAATTAGTTTTGAAACATGGATCTGAAACATGGATGCCCAAGGTAGTAGTATTGGTGAGAGTGACGAAATAGCACTGGAAGAAATCAATTTGCTATTCACACACGAAAGCACATTTCTTAGTTTTTTTAAATGTCTTATGACAAATAAGACATTGCATGTCATCAAAAGCATTTTGTAACATAAAATAATTTTCGACTGACATCATTAATATATCGCAATAATTTCAATTTATGTGTTCACTGACAGCAGTCTCGATGATGATTAAAATGTAAAATAAGACACAGAAGTTCTGCAAGTGTAGTTTGTCTCTCCCACTCAACATGCTGATTTCCTATTGGTTGATTGACGATAAAACAAACGAGCGTAAGTATACGTGTGAGTTTAATTTGCTGATATCAGCCACTACTGGGCATCTTTGATCTGGAACACTTTTCGATAAAAATGCTAACGGAAAAGCTAGAATGACAAGGTTGTATTTCCAAATTTATTAAAACTAGTTCGGATTTTGTTTGCTCTACCCAATGCAAATGGTGATGCAGAGAGAACACCAGAAAGCCATATATATAAGATATTTTTTGCAAAACAATGGAAGAGGCTGCATTAATTCCGAATATACTAATGGTCACTTAAGAAAATTCAGTTCAAAAGAAATACATATATTCGGCCATGTCATGGAAAACGAAATCACGTGAAATTGAAATAGACGAAGATTTTCAATTGAATTATTGTAAAAATCAACGCAGCTTTTTCTGAATTCAAAAGAAGTTCAAGTATATAAAAGGAAATATTTTTTTTGAACTTTGAATACGGGAAAGTTTTCAAAATTTGTTCGATTTCATTTTCACGTGACTTTGATGACATGGCCGATTATTTATAAAATAGCCTGTTGCTTTTGTATCTGAATTAAATTAAAATTATCATATAAAGATTACCTGCCATATTCATAAAAATAATAATATTTTTATAAAAACAAATTTTCTATGAAAATTTTATTTAAAAACCGTTGTTAATCTTAAGAAATGTTTATGGGTACATTCACCCTTATCGTGTTTGGCGTATTTTGAAATTTATTTTTTTCCAAAAACCTTTTGTTTTTTAATTGAATTTAATTAAAAGTATCTAAATTTTTAGGGATTTTTGTAGGGAAAAGTTTTGCATTGGCAATACTTGCATCATCTCCTAAAATGTCATGGTAACATAAGGAACCGTTACGATTTTATAGCAAAAACAATTTTATCTTAAGCGACAACCTTCATACAATTGTTATGAAATAAAATAAAAAAAAACCTTCTCATGTAAAATTTTGTTTTTGTCGCTTAAGCTTTTTTGCGGTAACTACTCGATATGTCTATCACTTATTGTACGGAAAAGTTTGCTATTGAGGTTTAGCCAGAAAGGTCTTTAAATGGCTTAGATATTAGCAAAAAACTTGGAATGTCCCAGTAAAAAAAGTTGGGTTTTTTGAAGCACTTAAGAGAAAAAGCGCATAATCGAGCTTTTATAAAGCAGTAAATGATATAGAATAAAATATAGAAAAAAGCTGCTATTTTAGTGCTGACAACGAAGAAGGTTGCAAACCGAAAAAAAGTAAAAATATGCGAATATGATTGGAAAAAGGCATTTAAACAAAAGTAAAAGCAAAACATTAATGAATATGTTTATATAGTAAGCCCCTAAAAAGCACTTTAGGAGTGCTTTGTTTGCATGTTAAAAAAAGCGCTTATTGTCAGCAGAAAATAGTCCTCCAAACCGGGAACACCCCATGCAAAAATTAGGCATCCCATCAGCAGGTTTGAAGCGATTTGTGGTATGTATTCATACACAAAACCTGCTCCTTTTGGAGCACATTTTTTACTGGGGTGTTACTTCTCTTGTGGAGTGTATAGAAAAAAATTAATTAAATTATTGTACCTTATTTAATAATAAAGACTGCATTTATTATATACATTTTTAAATTTTGAGAAAAAAACACTAAAAGCATTTCCCGGAAATACTTTCTAAATGTTTGATAATATTTCGATTGGCGTTACTGTTCGTCACACAATTTAAATAGTGTTGTATTGGTACAATAATTCAAAGAAATACACTGCAGACAGTACATGTTCCTTTCAAAGCCTTTCAATACACTAAAAAATGTTTGCCTATGGCGTACGCATACAGAGAATAATTTTTGCAAAGAATTTTTATTGCAATATTATTAAAAAAAAATTCCGGATTATTAATTATTTCTTTGTTTCTTGTTTGTCGCCACATTCAAGAATATTAAAACAACATTGTCTGTTATAAGTGGATGTAAAGATAAGTTTGTCTGCTACGAATTACATTAAAACTAATATATAAATATCGATGGCTTTAAATATTATTATTACTTATTTTACTTATACGCGGACGCCAACCAAACAAAATAAATTTGGGTCATCTATGATGTTCTGAACAACTGCTTAAAGAATGCAGGTATGACGCCGAA
Source organism: Pollenia angustigena (assembly GCA_930367215.1). Classification (NCBI taxonomy): domain Eukaryota; kingdom Metazoa; phylum Arthropoda; class Insecta; order Diptera; family Polleniidae; genus Pollenia; species Pollenia angustigena. Next base: position 49,962,225 of record OV884060.1, read on the forward strand.
GAAAATTCAACAAATGATTTAACATTCTGACGTTTACAACCGGGCCGACATACAAAATAATTCGTACACACCATACCGTAAACTCAAATTAAAAATATAAAGAATGTGTATAGTTTTTGTTCCCACTCTTATTGCTGTGTGTATTTTTCATAACCTTGTTAATTTTTGAGAGTATTTTTTGTACCCGTACTTTCACTATAGTTAGTAAATCATTTGTTTTTACTTCTACACTTCTCATTAGTATTTGTTTTTGTCAGCTGCACTACAGTATAAAGTTTGAAACATTTTCAATGACTTTAATGTGTGTTCAAATGGAATTAAGCAGGCTTCTATTATGGACCTGATAAGTTTTTGTCTTTCATAAAATATTTTTTTAATTTCCTTTATTTATTCCACTTCTACAAGAGATTTATATTTAAAAAAAATAAAAAAAAATAATTTCATTAAAGGTTTCGTTGTGTTTGAGCAGTTATCTCAATACCGCTCTTCTCCAAGTATGTATTTATAGGACGTCCGCGACTACGGCTGCCTTGAGAATTCCATTCTAGCGCTGTCCTTGCAATACTGTTCCTTGCCTGTGCTGTATGTGACTTTTCCAAATCCACTTCTTTTTAGCTTTTTGGTTGGCTATTGGCTCCTCTATCGCTATTCTCCATAGTTCAACATTTCTGTAAAATTTTATTTCGAGTCTTTGTGAGATTAATTAAAGTATTACCTATTTTTGGGCTCGCACAAAGCTTTTTTTTAAATCCAAGCTATTTGAGAAAGTATTAGTTTTACCCTCTTTTTAAAATCTGTATTCCAGATGACAGTATTAGTAAAAATTAATAAACTTTTCAAACTTTGCAATCATGGCAATCTTAATAAATTTGAGTGAAATGTACCCAGAAATAGCCTTTTCAAAATTTACTTTTTGTAATTTATGCCGATGTAGCTATTGATTAAGAATGAAGGATTACTAAATGTAAATCGGATCTCGTTCTAGCCATTTTGCGGAAAACAAATAGTCTACAACTAACAATTATATATTTCTACAGAGTTTCATTTAAATCGATTCAGGTGTTGGGACGTAATTGCGGTATAAAGAAACAAATGTTTACTTCGTTTTTATTAAATTTATTAGGATATTGAAATAAAAGGATAAGGACTAACATAAATAAATAAAATAAAGTATATGGGAAATAAAATTACGTAAAGAAAAAAAGCTTCGTTCAAAAAAAAAAAAAATACGTTTACTTAAAATCTATTATCCAGAGAAATCACACGCTCCCAAAAGCCATTCACATGCAGAATAGTCTGGAGGACTTGATAGTCCTCTAACTTCACGATATAATTCGTCGGCTTTTTCTGAAGCGCACAACATAGTTTCATTTTGAAAAATAGTTACATAACCATCTCTCCAAAAGTAAATTCTCCAAAGTTTCTCTGAACCTATAGCGAAATAATTATTATTGTGTATAGAACTCTTCAGAAACGCGTAAATTATTTCCCCATCTCTTGAAATTTCTTTAATTTCAGCATTAATAAAGCCTTTTGGACCCATCGTTTTGTTGTCGTTCCACAGCCAAACTCCGTTATCGGTTGGAAAGGCGTATTTCCTATATTTCTTATTGCAAAGACAAAAGTGCTCCTCAAACAACAAAAATCTTTGTCTTGTTTCGACTGACCGTATTGCATTGTCCACGCTAGCTTGTAAGCTCTCATCTGTCATATGGTAATGATCATTACTTTTTATTTTAAACAACATGCACCCGAAACTAAAGGAAATTTCATCTTTAAAGATATAAAAATAGGAACTTTTATCGTCGAAAAAAGCCAATTGGATATACAACATAATATCAAATAACTTCTGATCCTCTCCCTTATAAATACACCATATAGAGAAAGGCAATTCTCGAAAACTATCGTATTGTACATAAAATATACCTGCATAAAAATAAATGTTACGAACTAATTCCGCATCATAGTTGTAATTTACATGTATATTATCATATATTTCCTTTATGTTGGCTGTAGGCGTTCCAGATGTGATACCAGCATACGTATTTATGGAATCGCCCAATAACTTTGCATTGGCGTGTATTATTTCTAGTTCTATTATAGTGCTTAGTTCATCGAGAACACGGCTTTCAGCTCTTATTTCGAGTAAGTTTCTGTACACAACTGTTATATTATTGATATCTTCTTGAACTTCTGTCGAACTGCTACTACCATAAACAAGTAATACTTGTAGAAAACTGAGCACAGAAGCCAAAACAAATTTTGATGTTTTCATTTTGAAAACTTTTATTTTACTGAGTACGATTTGTTCTGTAGCTGATATTTATATTCTAATACATACATGCATATATTTATTTATACATATATGTATATAAGTATGTATGTAAATATATTATCAAAATGAGGTGTAAGTTTGTTTCTTTGTTCTGCAATTACGCCCTAACATCTTAACAGATTTTCGAAATTACTAAAGGCTTTATTTTTTAGACCAGAATGGGATAAAATGGCCCAAAAGTGCAAAATGTAACCAGGTTGTTCTGTAACCATTCATCCTTAATCCAAAATTTTTGTTTTTATGAATTTTCACAGCTTTTCGGCCACGGGTAAAATTAGGACACTGGGTACGTTTAGACCGCATGCAATCGTTTATTAATGTTATGCTAAAATTATCCCCAGGAACTTAGTAACATATAAAAAATTTTAACTTAAATGGACTTGACAGGGTAAAGATTCGTCCTTTTTTCTTTTTTTAAACACGTTTTTCAGCGTAATCTTTGGCAAACTTGAAACAAATGTGCTGTAATATGAAGGCAGCAAGCAAATTAAAGTGGAAAACAGAGTATAAATTCTTACTTTTTGAAAACACATTATTTTTAAAAATAACTTTGCACAAACTTGAAACAAAAAATATATATTTGTGATGCAAAACAGGCTAAAACTATTTACTTTAAAAAATTTTTTTTCTACTTTTGGCACGTTTTACAACCACGTATTTTTTTTTTTATTATTTTGCACAAACTGGAAATCATTGTTCCTGAACATAAGGGCAGCTAACAAATAAAGTTAATTTTAAGGACAAAGCAGGGGTAAAGTTTGTACTTTTGGCACTGCCAGAATTAGGCCCCTGGTTTTGTTTATGTAGTCGTTAGTGAGTTAAACAATTTTTATACCCTCCACCACAATTAGTTGTGAAGAGGGTATATTAAGTTTGTCATTCCGTGTGAAACTTTTTTATTATTCATCTCAGACCCCATAAAGTATATATATTCTGGGTCCTTGAGTAATTCTTAGTCGATTTAGCCATGTCCGTTTGTCTGTCCGTCTGTTGAAAACACGCTCACTTACGAACAACTCAAAATAAATGAACAAACTTGGTGCCAAATTGCTTGTAGTTATCCTAAGCAGTTTGGGATTGAAATCCAGCAAAATCGGTTTAGTAGGACCAGAGCTATGAATCAAAATGTGGAACCACCACCTAAAAAAATTGATAATTTTGTTACAAAAAATAACATAAATGCTGGAACAAGGCACGGAATGAGATTAGATTTAGCAAAAATTTGTTTTATTTGACTGGAAATGACGTTAAATTTCGTGAAGAGCCGTCTTTAATTTACCCTAAGCACCATATAAACAATACTCCCGGAAAACAGTTTAGTACGCCTAAAACCGTAAAAAATAACGCTAGCGTAACAAAATTGGGTACGTCACAGTTTTTTTTGGGACTAGAAATAACACTGTGAAATTTCGTGACGATCGGTCCATAATTTACCTTAGGCCCCATATAAGCCCTACCAACGGAAAACAGTTTAGTCGCCTAAAACCATAATTAATAATGCTATCATAACAGAAATTGGTACGTCACAGTTTTTAAGGACTAGAAATGACGCTGTGAAATTTCGTTATGATCGGTCTACAATTTACCCTAGGAGGTCCCATATAAACCCTACTACCGGAAAACAGTTTAGTCGCCTAAAACCATAATTAAAAACAAATCGTCACAGTTTAAGATAATAATAACGTCATACAGATATTAGTCCTTAAACATTCGAACTGTCGGTGGAGGGTATCAAAGATTCGGCACAGCCGAACATACCACTCTAACGTGTTTTTATCGCCTTTGCCTTATTCTTCGTTTCGATTCGGTCCAAAATTTTTCCCGTTTATTAACTTTTGTATTCTGCGTTTAAGTTCGATTGTATGTATTCTGCGTTATGATCGTAGCTAAGTTTTAGCAAGTTGTTTATTTACTGATGGAAAGTTCTTCGATTTCTGGTTTATTTCGTTTGAACGACTGCGTAATTAAAAAAATTTTAGTAAAATGAAAGAAACTGCGTAATTAAAAAAATTTTAGTAAAATGAGAGACAATAAATATTTTTTAATTATTATTATTTTCTGTACTCAAATTTAAAAGATATATTTAATTGTTCGAAGGTCAAAAACAAGAACACCTGAACAGTAAGAAAAGCTGGCAAATTTATTCAATTAATTTTTTTCACTATGTATAAATACTTAATTTTGTGTGTTTTATTTATTAAATTTATTTTTCACTGTTTTTTACCCTTCACCAAAGGTTCGTAATTTCTACAATATTGATCTTAAAAAAGATTATATATTCTGGATCCTTATGAGAAGGGAAGTTCAAATCCGGTTGTTCGTCTGTCTGTTTATATCTGTGTATATCAGGCGCGAATTCATGCGGGAGGGGGGGGGGGAATAAGGAAATTCCCCCCTAAATTATAAAATTATGTTTTGTTTACTTCGATAATACAAGAATTCCCAATAATAATATTTTTTTTAAATGTACAAAATTTTTAGAAATTCCCGCAAGGTTTTTTTTATTGAATCTCTAACGAAATTTTCAATAAGTGTCCAATTCTAAATCCTAATAGTTATTTAGGATTAGCTATTTATTTCCAATGAAACATCTAGTTTACCGTATTCAAATACTTATTATTATACATGCAATGCTAGCAGGTGCCATCTAAGTATACCCAAAGACTAAACGTTTGACTTGATAATGCGTGCGGTTGAATAAGTAATAAGCCTTAGTATCGGGTGATTTCTTAGCTATTAACTTTTTGGCAACACTGGCTTAAACAGCTGACGCACGTTTCGTGTTTTGTTTCACTGTCAAACATCTTCGGTATGGTCAATAATTTAAACATGAATCGTCTTACAAACGAACAACGCTTGCAAATTATTGAATTTTATTATCAAAATGCGTGCTCTGTTAAGAAAATTCATCGCGCGCTTCTTGTGTTCAGCGACGAAGCTCATTTTTGGCTAAATGGGTACGTTAATAAGCAGAATTTTCGATTTTGGAGTGAAGATCAGCCAGAAGCATTGCAAGAGCTACCAATGCATCCAGAAAGAGTCACAGTTTGGTGCGGTTTATGGGCTGGTGGCATCATTGGACCGTACTTCTTCAAAGATGATGCGAATAGTAACGTAACTGTGAATGGTGAGCGCTACCGTGAGATGATATCCAACTTTTTTTTGCCCAAAATGCAAGAGCTTAACTTGCATGACATGTGGTTTCAACAAGACGGTGCCACATGCCACACAGCACGCTTAACAATGGACTTATTGAGAGGCGAGTTCGGTGAACATTTTATTTCACGTTTGGGACCGGTCAATTGGCCGCCTAGATCGTGCGATTTAACGCCTTTAGACTATTTTTTGTGTTAAAGCTCATGTCTTTACACACATGCCCGCTTCAATTGACGCATTGGAAGACAACATTGACGCATTTATTTATGAGATACCGGCCGAAATGTTGGAAGGAGTATGCCAAAATTGGACTAAGCGGATAGACCATTTCAGCCGCAGTCACGGTCAATATTTGCATGAAATAATCTTAAAACATTAAATTATATGGTACGTACTATCGATTCAAATAAAGGATTCATGCATTTTTCTGAATTTTATGTGTTTTTTTTAAACTTTCCTATAGCTCTTAATATTTTTGTATATATGTGTTGCGTTATTTCCGCTTAATTGAGTTTTTAAAAATGCACGACTTTTGAGGCAATTAAACGGGAACACAATTAAACAGTACTCGGTTAATTGAATCGCAAGATGTGCAATAAACGAAAATCGCTTACCATTGCGCTTACGGAAGACATGAATTTTATATTGCGAGCTCCCACTTTGAAGCAATACATTTTTGACACATAAAGCGCATTATTCAGCGCACATAAACATTGTTGGATGTAACGAACACATTTGAACACTGAATGTTTTGATACAGTTATTTTTTAGTATTCTCCCTTACAAACCTGCTTCGTAGTAAGGGAATGCCGTAGCACTTGAAATGTTATTTTTTTTTTTTTATTAAAGTTGTTGAGAGTTTTTTCACTTACTTTACTGCATTTCTGTATGTCTCATTGCGTAGCGCATAATTGTGCGCTTATTTTTTTAAATGTACCTTTTTATTGGGAAATATGTGTAGATCGAAAATAAAACTAATTTCTTTTATTAAGTTAAAAAATGGTTTAGGTTTTTTAAAACAAAATAAACATCAGGTACGTTCGTCGTACAATCTTGTTTGCCGCAAAATAATTTTTTTTACGTTTGTGGAGGCAAAAACACATTAAGTAGACGGAAACAATTAACCGAAACATTTGCTCTTGTTTTTCGCACTGCGGTCTTATTTTGCGAAATAATTAAGCGGGTGACGCAATTAAACGGAACTCAACTAAGCGGGTATTTTTACGTTGACAGTTATACTGAATGATTTCGTTCCATGATTTTTAGTGCAATAAAACGGGTTACTCAAATTAGCGGAGCTTAATTAACCGAAAACAACTGTAAATGAATCAAAATTCTATTCGATAATTTTTGACAAAAGCACGGATTTGTCGGGGAAAGAGCCAGATTTCCTTATCTTTAAGATATTTCAACATACAACAAAAAGTTGTTAGGGAAGAATTTATTGGCTTTGTTGTAAACGCATTTGAAGTGGCTTCAAAGGATATTGAGGGTGTTGCTATGTCAATTGATGCGAAGGCACTATCATCAATAGTTCTTACAGCTTTGACAGGTCTTGACCTAAAAAAATTGTGTAGGATTTGGAGCAGATGGGTGTCAGCAGAAAATGGAGCTGTTAAACAATTCTGGGAACAACGACAAATGCGAAACAAACGCTTTGCTATTCCCATAAATCAAACAACTCAATTTCTAAAAGCAATAAAGTGCAGTGTACAAAACGCTATATCATTTGTTTAAGAAACACCAAATTTCTTTAAGTATAATTATCCCAAGTGAAACACAGTTTTAGGAAAGTATTTGGGAGCCAAACTCTCTTCATTATGCGAGACAAGATGGGTGAACCGTCACGACTCAATTTTACACTTTGCAACAAGTGTACATCATATAGTAGAAGCTTTGGAAAAAATATCTGAGTGCAAAGGTAGTATCTCTCTCTACCTTTATATTAATTAACTAACTTAGTACTTTTGAATTTATTTGCGGAACATAATTGTGATACTTATTGTAACACACATCCAAAATGTTGAAGACTACTATCAAGTTGTAGGTTACATTCCTCTTATTGAATTTATATTAGAAGATTTTAAAACACATACCCCAATAGATATCCTTAAAGTATAGAACATACCTAAACTTCTACCTCAAAGTGTAATCAAGTCATATACAGCTACAAAACTTTTAAAACCACAACTTGCTGATGAGCTGATTATATTTGATAAAAGAGATAAACACCTACTAACATCTAAACTTGAGCCTGAACTGTTGCATTGGCAACACACATGGAAAATATCTGAAAATCTATCAGATAACGTTATAGATGTTGTAATAAATTGTGATGAAGATATCTGCCCAAATCTAAGAAAAATATTTCAAATTTTCTTTTCAATGCTCGTCAGTAATAGTACGAGCGAGAGGTCGTTTTCGAATAAAAATATGGCTCAGATCAGCGATAGACTGTACTATCTAAATTTGCCTCTCAAGGAAATCATAAATTGCTTATTCAAAAAAGTAATTTATTTTAATTTATATTGAAGTGATCTTATATTTTATTTAACCTTATTGTTGAGATTTTTTCATATAATATACACTTATGGTGTTTTCTTTTCTACAAAAAAATGTGACATTTTTTTTAAAAAAGCAACATTTTTAAGAAACATTATTCTAAAAAACTCATCCTTTTCGGGAGCACAACAGAAACAGACACCAAATTGCTTTTTTTAAGGAAAACATCATATTTTTTTGTAGAAAAGAAAACACTATTATGGTTTTTAATAAACTTTTAAAAACAAATTTTTTACTTTTTTCTATCATACAAAATTTCCCCCTCCCTAAGGCTCAAGCTGGATCCGCGCCTGGTGTATATGTATATCTATCAGGTATTCTTATTATAATTTTGCTATTGATCAATATTTCAAAATTTAGCTAGATCGGTCCAAAAATGGCTGGGATATGAGCAAAAAACCACGACTATTCTTTTGTGACTTTTTTGTTACCAGTTAAAAATTAGGTTCATGCCAGTATGATTTATTATTAAATTTTTGAATTTTTACTAAGCCCAAATTCTCGGAATTCGGGACTAACATTTTTAGAATAATCCCGGGATTTCGGTTATCGGGATCGGCATCCCTAGTGTTTGCTGGTCAAACGGTTTCTTGATACCGTTACTGCTGCTCCAGCTTTGATATCAAAAATCAAAAATTTAAGATTAATATCAATATCCAGTAAAAACTTCGCTTACTTTTTCAAAACGAATAGCTTCTTTTACTAATTATTTTGTTGCCTTCTTCTATAACTACATCTATAACTACTTTTTTCTGAATGTATTTAAATAAAAAAATAATGACTTACTTTAAAATGCGTTCATTTTGGGGCATCTGTATTTCTGTATGTCTTATTGCGTAGCGCATTTTTGTGCGCTTATTTTTTTAAATGTACCTTTAGTGCTTCGCAAAATTATAAAATTTTTTATTGGGTAACAAACTGATCTTAAGAAAATAAACACACACGCATGCAAAAGCAAAACCTACGCAAAAAAAATAGCGGTTTATTACGAATTATAAGAGGTAGTTAGCAAACAATTACGATTTATAAGAGGTAACGAAATATTTTTTTTTTTTTTTTAAATTACGAATTAGAGAAGGGACCAAAATGTATGGACATTTTACGAATTAACGAGATTTTTTCAAGGGACAGACAGTTTATTACGAATTATCGGGAATTACAATTTATCGGGGTACGAATTATCGGGATTTGACTGTAGTTGAATTAAGCAAATAATTATTTAAATTATTTGTTGGATTCAATTAAAATGTTCATGAAATGAATGAAGCAGAGTAATTAAAATTTTAATTCAAAATTAATTAAATTAAGCAATTTATTTATAGATTTTGTTTTTCAAATAAATTAGTATATTTACCCCCCCCCCCCCGTATTCACAAACGAAGGACAAATGTCATAATAAATTTGTTCTTTAAACTTTTATTAAATTTAAAATTTTTTATGAATACAGGCATTAATTTTTAATATTTGTAGTTAGGCTTGAGTTCATCAAATTTAATTTTCATTAAATCATTTTTACTGAAGGAAGGAATTTTTTACAACATGAAATCTATATATACATATATAATTTCGTTGTTTGTCCGAATGTATGTCCGGTTCTCTTTCCGCGTCTTTCTGAAGCCGTCCGACCTCGCGGAAAGATGAAATTTGGCATACGTAAAGCTCATTTGCTCCACTGGTGCAAGACGGAGCCCGATTTTTGATTTTCGGTCTGTGGGCGGTGGGCGGTGGGCGTGGTCATTGAATAAACCATTCACTTTTTCTTATATTTTTTTGCAGGAAACTTTTGCGTTTTCCTAATGACACTTTTTATATTTAAAGCCCTCTGTCTGAGGAAGATCATAGCATTGTCAGATTCCAAATTTTCGGTCTCCGGGCTGTACATGTGGCTTATTTCATCATAAAACCCTCAATTTTGCATTATGTATTTTTTAAAGAATTTCTATATTTTCGATATTACAACATAAAATTTGTTGTACTGAAAGTACTTTTTCTGCCAGAAATCGTAGTGGAATCAGATTTTAATACAGCTGTTGAAAAGTAGAGATAATCTTATTGTATCACATACATAGTTACTAACAAAAATATTGGGTTTTTGTTTTGATTTTCAAGATTTGTTTGTAAAGTGATTTAAAAAACAATCATATTCTAAGAGAAAGTAACTGTTATTTACATTCATCTAAATTAAAAAATAATAATATTGAGTTATTGGAATTTATTCTTCATTGTGCCCATTTGAATTGGATTGAACTACATATTTACGGTGCGTTGCGCGTTTTTTAAATTATCATTAAAGGGAGAAATTATAACTAACTATTTGAAGTGAATTTATATTATGTTATTACAAATATAAAGTTAAAGTTCTTTTTTTTTACAAAAATCAACTAATTAACTTAAGTCATTAATAATTTGGAAAGCTGCTCAAAGTCCTCTTCAAGGTAGGTTATATTTTGTTATGTACATCCAAAAAAATTTTATGCGAAATTTTACGAAAAACTTTCGTTGTCTATTATTTCGAAACACGTTTTTACGAATATTTCGTACGATGTATGTCAGTATTCGTATAAATAAGCAGAGATTTTTTCGGTGTTTGGTATCAACGGTTTCATAAGCTAAGATCCCACTATCGGCACAATGTTCCAATTTTTGGCGTATTTCATGTGCCGATAGTGTGAACGGTCAAAATGTTTTAATATGCGACAATCTGTGCCGAAATTGTGCTGACTGTGGGCAATCAAAATTAACCTAGATGCGCCGATAATGTGAACACTATTTTGCACAATGTGGAGCAATCAAATTGTTTAATATGTACCGATTTTTATCGGCCACTTGTGTGCCGATCACAGTCGCCAATCAGCGCCGATACTAGGGATGGCAAAACGAATTTTTTAAATTGCACAAACTGGCTACTAAAATTTTACTTTTTTGAGCTTAATTGTACCAAAATTACATTTGTTTTATCTATTATTTATGTATTGAAACGTAAAAATGTACATTTGTACTACTAAATGAAAAAAAAAACAATTCGCTTTAACCAAAACATTGCAGTTGTATCGATGTTGCCATCCCTGGTTTGTAAACATCTTTTTACAAAACAACAATTACAAAAAAAAGAACAAGTGCAGTATGTTTGAATGAAATTGAATATATTTTTTATTATACATACATATATTAATATATTATTTAAAATTGTTAGGAAACATAATTTAATATTCGGACGGATAATTTTGCAAATTTCTAAAGTAAAATTATGTCTGCCAACAAGTAAATAAACAAAAACATTTGATTTAATTTGCCCAAATAGCACGATAGTGTGACCGCATTGTACCGATTATTGTCGCAATTGAGTTTTGGCCGATATGAACCGAAAAAAATTGTCACAATGTGCGACGATAATGGGACCACCTAAAAATAAATTGTGCAGTGTTTTTAAATGTGCGCCGATATAGCACGATAAAAATCGTCACAGATTGTGCTATTTGAGCCGATAGTGGGATCTTAGCTATACGTTTACATTTTACTATACTTCGGTTTGGTGGATGGTTTATAACCATCAATATGTAAAACGCCGAGGATTTAAATCAGAGACCGTAAATATATAATATAAGATTATTCAATTGTTCGTTATTTTTTTCAACATTTTCCTATAAAATAAATTCCGTTAAGGGCATGGAAAGACCTTTCCCAGTGAATGATCTGCACCCGATTCTATTTTTACAATCATTGAAGGGACCTACAGTTTAATGCCGACAGCGAAAGGCTAATGCAATAGCATTATTGAATTATTTAGAGGGGGCCGCGTATATAATTTTCTTGCCAAGCTACCAGTACAATTGACAGAAACATCAACTTCACGTATGAGAGCAAATTCAGTGGATGCAAAGCAGATAAGAAACGCTAGGTTAATCATTTGGGATGAGACAACAATGGCACCTACCTATGCATTAAATGCTATTGACAAGTTGCTTAAAACATTGATGAAAAATAACAAGCCTTTTGGAGGTAAAGTTGTGCTTCTTGGAGGAGATTTTCGCCAATATTTACCAGTGGTACCACATGCTCACAGGACGGCCATTATCGAATCATGTATTCAGTTTTCAAAACTTTGGTCCAACTTTAAAATTTTACAGCTTAAAGTCAATATTCGTGCAGTGGACAATATTTACAGAGATTGGCTTTTAAAAATGGGGAATGGTGAACTCAGTTCGAAATTGGGAGAGGACATTATTGCATTACCAAACGAAATGCTGGCTGAAAACTCAGTTTTTAAAAATATCTTCGGTGAATGTTTAAAGCCGTCTGATGTAGAACAGTATTGTAAATTTGCCATTTTTTGCCCTAAGAATGATGAAGTATGCCAAATTAATGAAGAAGTACTAAGTCTTTTAGAGGGTGAATGTTTTACATTTGTGAGCGTTGACATCCGGTGGAGTTTTTAAACAGTCTATCGCCATCTGGTTCACTTCCTTTGCCAATGCCCCGGTCTGGCGGGCGTTAGGGTGAGGCATTTTGGGAGACCGGAATTGCTATGTCTGGACGATTTGTCCAATGCGGGACTGAAATCGATCTCCCTGTTCTGCAGGGAATCGGGGTGGTTCGAGACTGCGGTGACCTCTGGGGAATAGTCTGGTGGATAATGGCTGACCCTTGTCACTGGCTAGGGGTATCACAAAGGGACCGCTATAAGGACCCAAGTGAGTCGTCTTCGTGACGGCTACCCATTTAACCTAACCTAACCTATCGCCATCTGGAATGCCTCCTCATAAGTTGCAAGTGAAGGTGGGAGCCATTATCATGTTTCTGAGGAAAAGAGGGCTATACCATGGCACAAGACTGCAAGTTACACAATTGTCACAGAATCTAATATGCGCAACTATATTAACCGGCACTGCTAAAGCCAATCCTGTATTTATTCCGAGGATTGATTTGGCTCCCATAAATACCGACCTACCATTTATTTTGCATAGGAGACAGTTTCCTATAAGGTTGGCGTTTTCCATCACCATCAATAAAGCTCATGGTCAAACGTTAGAGAGGGGGGATATATTTACCCAAACCAGTTTTTAGTCATGGACAATTGTACGTTGCTTTCTCAAGAGTGAAAAAATATGATGTTAAGGTAAAAGTGATGCATGCAGATGGAAAACAGGGTCTGTTAAAACAGGGTTGCTCCTCAGTATTTTCAAAAAATTTTGTTTTTAAAGAAGTATGTATTATAATTTAGTTACTTACTTATTGTAATTTTTTACATATTTTTTCTTCATATACCTACTAAAAGTATTAAAACATTGAATAATAATTTTTTGGTTAATTTCTTTTATGAGCGTTACTATGTTAGTTATTATCTAAAAGATTTTTATGCCTGGCAGGGACAGGCTTTGTGACTAGTTTTATTTAAATTTATTGATAATTTTCTTGGCTGAGCTGGGGCTCGAACCTGGGTTGAATCTACATGTTTCAAGAATCACCATATTCTTTCATTAGAATTCTTTCTAATTCTAACCTCTGCAGTGCCTGTCAGCCAACAGTAAAACATCAATATTTAACCAGTGGTACTGGTGGTTCGAAATTAGGCTGTAATTATCATTTTTCAATTTGCTTAAATCTTTAAATTCATTTTAAAACAAAACAAAAAAAAAAAAAAAAACGTTATTATTTATTTAATAACAGTATGTTTATTTGGGAAAACAAAAATTAATTTATCTGTGGCCGTATGGAAAAACTAGATAACTCCATTTATTTAAAACACGAGAAAAACACACTTATGGCCATTTTCTCAATGTATCAACAAACTGCCTGTTACTTAATGTCAACATAAATTTATTGGACCGATAAACTGTCCGTTAACGATTTTGGTTTTCTCAATATACCGACAAAAAACATTGTTTTCAGTTGGCAACGCCACTCAAAATACATGTAAAAGTTGGGAGTCAGCTGATTGAATTTATCTGTACGACAAATAAAAGGAAAATAAATAATTGGCAGATGAGTGCTGGTTAGCTTTGCGACAGAATGGTAGCAAATTAGACATCGAGAAAACTAGATTTCTTTAATGTGCAGTTTTTCGTTGGGGAAAAAGATAATTGCCTAATGAGAAAATGGCCATTAAAGTTTTAAACATATTTCGCTAGTTAATTAATATGAATGATGAGCGAGCTGGTACTCATGAGAAGCTTTGTGGTTTTTGTCAATAAAAACAAAAGTTAAAATTTTAAAAGAGATACAAAACGGTATAAAAAGAAGCGAAATTGCAAAAAAATATTATATTGGACTTTCAACGTTATCTAAAATAGTGAAAAACTCAAAAGACATACCAATAATTATTTAAAAGTTTGAAACGTTAACATGGGATCTTCACCTGACAATTTTTTGTCATACCAAACGTCAAAGTCCATATAAAAAAACTTTAAAATTTTTGTCAGCGTTTTTTTTATATGAAGTTTGACGTTTATTATAACAAAAAATTGTCAGGTGATGAAGCTATGTAACAAAACAAGTAAGAGTGCTATATTCGGCTGTGCCGAATCTTATATACCCTTCACCATTGTGCGAGCAGAATACAGAGCAACTAGACAAAAACTAAATAATTTTTACATATACATACATATTTGCAATACCTCAAACTTCATTATAAATATAATTTAAAAAGCGAAAACTGGTAAATATTTTTTTTAAATCTTTTTTAGAACATAAAAAAATAAAAATATTAAAAAAAAAATTTTCTTTTTAAAAAACCAAGAATCGAAACGGGAACTCTCAGTTTCTAACAAACCCCCTAGACAACTGAACCATGAAGGAACGTTAATCGAATATCATTAAAATGAAATATGGCACGTTGACTGTTCACAAAATTCAACAAAGTTTTGTTGTAATTACTTCTGATGTTTTTGTTCACAACAAAGTTGGGAAATATATTCACCAAAATAGTTTGCGCCATGTATGTGTGTTTGTTTGTTTTCTTTTATCTTTTTTGGCGAGTTTTTAAGTAGCAAAAAACACAAAAATTCCTAGTTTCTATTTGTAAAAATATTTTCGTTAAATAGATGAAATAATAAAGAAGGGTGATAACGAAAATCATATTGGGCATTATGCTAGTATATGTAAGCAATTGAAAGGGGGGGGGGGGGGGGCGGGGGTAGAGGGACATCACATGGTTAAATCAAGTTCTCTCCTCATAAGGTCCCAGAATATATATACTTTATGGGGTCTAAAATCAATATTGTGGAAATTACAAACGTTATGACAAACTTATATATACCCTTTTCCACCTGAGGTGAAGGGTATAAAAAGAGTAATTTTTGGGATTTCAGTATTTTGATTATAACTCAGCCATTTTTTACCGATTTGACAGATTTATATACCGACGTGTTTAAGAAGAAATTTGCCAGTTAGTTGGGTTATAAAACTTGGACTCGGGGAGATCTATGGTTCCCGAAAGTTGGGTATTTAAAAAAAAAAATTTAATTTTGGTCATAACTTTTTTGTATCTGAACC
Organism: Pollenia angustigena; assembly: GCA_930367215.1. Taxonomy (NCBI): domain Eukaryota; kingdom Metazoa; phylum Arthropoda; class Insecta; order Diptera; family Polleniidae; genus Pollenia; species Pollenia angustigena. The sequence continues at coordinate 49,977,769 of OV884060.1, forward strand.
GATTTTCCCGAGTCATATCTATAGGACATATGGCAGCCCTTAAATTTAGGATTTTATAAAATGTTTAATTTTTTTTGTACGGGAGGTACCACGCCCACTTCTCCAATCCCGCCCACATTTTGTAGGATGGTGTGTATTGGCAACCTAAATGTGTGTACCTAATTTGGAAACTTTGGCTCTTGCCGTTCTCAAGATATACAGAAATTAAAAAAATACAACAACAAGGGATTTTTGGAAAAATTTAGAGGTAGTCGTGGTTTTTTGCTCATATCTACGTCATTTTTGGACCGATCTGGCTGAATTTCAATAGCAAGAAATGGTGGACTATATGTAACATAAATGTAAAACAACCTAGCCGCTATCATGTCTGGATTATCCGGAAAACACATATCAAACGTAAGACGGACAGACGGACAGACGGACATGGTTAAATCAAGTTCTCTCCTCATAAGGTCCCAGAATATATGGGGTCTGAAATCAATATTGTGGAAATTACAAACGTTATGACAAACTTATATATACCCTTTTCCACCTGAGGTGAAGGGTATAAAAAGAGACAGAAAACCAAAATATGAAAGTCTTATGGCCATAGCTACTTATATAAGAAATAAGTTTCTTATATAAAATAGTTGTATATAAGAAAGAAACGCTTATAAGAAACGTTTTTCCTGGATTTTTTAAGTTTCTTATATCCGATAAATACTGTATAACGAAATCTCTGTGTGTTTTGTTGTTGGATTTTACAAAAAAACTATGATATTTTGCATTTGCACTATTACCTCACTAATACTTGAATGAACTCCGCTAATATTTTAATTTTTTCATTTCTTTAAACTTATTTTTTTATGGAATTTTATCTTTTAATTGTTTAACCGCTCACAAATAAAAAAAACGACACAACTGCTTCAAAATTATTTTACAAATGGCGCTAGCATAATATGATTAGAGTAAAAATAGTTTGATTGCATCTTTAACATAATATGATAAATGTATAGAAAGTTATCATGTTATGGCTATTAAATATCATGATATTGTAGTGTACCTCATAAGTTGCCACCGCATACCCTTAGACCACTCTGATAATTACATATGCCAACTAAAACAGAGTAGGGTATTTTACTAGATCAAATAACGGCAAACTGACTGACAACAAATATAAAAACAAAACTGATCAATCTAAATTGAGTGAAGAATGTAATTGAGTGCATTCTAAACTCAAAACATTCTGATTGGGCAAGAACAATTGCAGGGAGTATATCAATAATATTTAAATGATTAATATTGACATTTTCATAATACCGACAGAGAAAAACATAGCTCTGTCGATAATTAGGATAAGTTAGAACGGCTAAGCCAAAATCTCAAACATAGTATATAAGCACTTGTAAATTTTAATAAAATCAGACTTGAAAATTAACAACTAATAAATTGGCAATTACTTGCCTTGTGTTTTAATTTGAGAGGCTCAATCTTTCCGGCAGTTCTTTTGAACGCCTATTCACTGGCTGAAACCCTGACAGCTGTTTAATAACCAAGGGTTATAGGGAAAACAAATATTAATCCTCCACACGGCGATTCGGCCTTTACTAACATTAATCCTGCCAGATTAAAACCTCCACATGGCGATCCTGCCAGATTAAAACCTCCACATGGCGATCCTGCCTCCACATGGCGATCCTGCCTCCACAATATGGTTGTGGGAAATATAATATGTTTAGAAAGTTATTATAATTAAGTTGTTAGAAAAATAATTATTTTTCGGTCAACAATACTCAAATTCATAATTGCGATAAACATTGATATGTTTACAGTAACTATAATATTGTTGATATTAAATAAAAATAACAATTATTTGTGTACGACAACAATATATTGTTACATTAAACATAGTGTTGTTGCTGTAACCATGCCCAACCATATTTTTTCTCTGCGTGTATATTAAATATATATATCGAAAATAAGGATTTTCTCATCTATGGTATAACAAATACTGGCTTCGCTAACTACAGCTTCTCTGTATAGCCGGCCTTCGGCCGGGCGCAAGGATTTTCTCCTCTATGGTATAACAAATACCGGCTTCGCTAAATAAAGCTTCTCTGCGTAGTCTGCCTTGTTCGGATACAAGGCAGTTTTTAGAAGCTTTACTTAGCTAAACCGGTTTTTGTTAGACCATAAAGGAGAAAATCCTTGCGCCCGGCCGAAGGCCGGCTATGACAATTCTCCGATGGACATTATGACACTATGACACTGGACGTTATGACATGCCACCCATAATTTACGCTACTTCGTGAGTTCTCATTTTCTTTCGTGGACATATCGCTCCTTTATTGCAACATAGTCATATATCAACAAATCCAAAATTTGCAGTTACCTAAGCAAAATTGCTCGTTTAAATCTTATTTATATGTAAAAAAATCAGTTTTATATATCAAATTTAAACAAAGTTATAGCAAATTAAATTGTTTTAAATGAGTGTAAAAAGGTACATTTTGAAAACTGCAATCGCATTTTGCCAAGTTTGATTTTTTGACATATGACTATGTTGCAATAAAGGAGCGATATGTTTTTATATGCCAAAGTTTATGTTTCTAGATTAAAAACCGAAAATGGAAAAAAAACCATTTAAAACCCAAAAAAAGTATCAAAAAGATACCTCTTACAGATTCTCATTGAGTGAGGACCATACATGTTTCTAATACTAACAGAATTCAAAAAATACCAATTAAAGAACAAAAAAGTACCAAAAATTCACTTACAGTTTCTTATCCACTTGGGACGTTGCAACAAAATGCTAAAGAAAGGAATTTAGAGTCCCGTAATTCCTCTTTTTTGGTACTTTTTTCCTCCATTAAAGTATCAGAAATTGCAATTTTGTAGTATGAACCCAAAAATTAACGTTCGAGTTTCGAAAAAGTACCGAATTCGTTTTTGAGTTTTTAGATAAGTTTCGAATGTGATATTAACTTTATTCCTATGTTTATTGGTTTAGAAGATAGATGGGGTGACAAAATGTTCCATAACACAGGTTTCACACGTTTACACCCTAAAGGGGCCGAATTTGAAAAAAGTACCAGACACTAGGGTGGTCGTTAACTGTATGGGTCAAATTTTTTTTCTATTTTTCCATGCTCTCACCCCCCAATTGGGTGGGTATTGATAAAAAAAAAAACAACTCAAACAAAACAAACAACGATCGGCGAAGGCTACGCCGTCCCTCAAACCAACCAAAGTTTGAGAAAAATTATAATTTTACATGAAATCTGACTTGTATGTTCAATAACTTAGAAAATATTAATTTTGATTAGTATTGTGGTTATTTTGTTGAACTATTTATGGGTTTTAATCCAAATTTTTAATATTTTTAATTAGGCTTAAGTTCATGAAATTTAATTTTTCATTAAATTATTTTTATGAAGAAAGGAATTTTACAACATTGTTATTGATAATCTTTCATTCTTGACGTGGCTGGGGTTCGAACCCCGGCCGGCAGGTTACCATGACATGTTTCGATTGCAACCACTCAATTTTCTCAGATGGATTTGCCGTCTTACACTCGCAGCCATCGATGACTGCTGACGTCAATAGTCAAACATCAATCCTTAAACCAAATTGTATTCTAACATTTGGTAGATCGAAATTTGCTTTCCTGAATGATTATCCATTTTAATTGATTTTTCATGTTTTTTCTTTACTTCTGTTTTTTCGTACTTTTGTCTAGAATTCTTCCTTTCAGAGATATAAGGTTACCGAATTTACCCGCTGTTACCCTGTTTATCCCCTAAACATTCGAATTTTTAAAAATCCCGTCTGAGCAGATCAATTTGGGGAGAGACCAACCTCAAGTTTTTAGCTTCAGGCGTTAGGCTATGCGATGATGAATCAGTCAGCAACGTTAACATTTTATATATATAGATGAGGCGAGTTTTTGTCTAATTTTATGCATAAACTTAACTAAAAGGTTTAACTTTTATGGATTACTCTTCTAGAACTGCATAAAATATATAATATGCATATAATATTCTTTGAATTCTCTTTGTTCTTACTATTTCGCTATTTCTCTCTTAGTTTTTTGAAACAACGTCGTTTTAATCTTCTAGTTTTCCCGTTTTTAAGACACTATAGAGTTACCTGGTTTTGTCAAAAAATGCATGGAGTTATCTAGTTTTTACATAGAAATTTATATTTTTCTGATCTTTGTTTTTCAAATAACTTTTTAATGAGAAACTATATCAACATTTCGATCTGACAGAGTGATGTGTTATCGCAATTTTCGTAAAAAGTGGAGTTTACTACTTTTCCCGTACGGCCACAGAAACTAATTAAACTAATTTAATCATAATAGAAGCAAAAAATTAAAGTTTATGTTTAATAAAATAATGACATATGTAAGTTAAATTCAAACTTCACTCAGAAACTAGTTACTTTTTACATCACATTTTTTTAAATGTATTAAATGTATTTAAATGTATTAAAAGAGCTTAGTAGTTTTTTTTTGAATGTTAGTATTAGCATAATATTTAAAAAAAATTAAGATAAATTAATTACATAAACGACATAAAATAATTTCGGTAGAATATTCGTTTCAGCCGCTGGCCGCTTGGTATTCCAAATATTGCGACATACATATACATACATGATAAACAAACAAAAAGGGAATGTTCATTAAAGATAAAGCAAGGAATATTAAAATACCGTATCTAGACGAAAATTGACGTCACCTTTAATGGGAGACAACTAGAAACAAAATTGGTTAACCCATTACCGAGGTCAAAGGTTTTGGAAGTCCATTTGGAAGTAAAATATAAATGTACATACTTACAATCTTTTTTCAAGCAGATATGTTTTAGGGTTGTATGGGACAATTTACAACTTTCAGTGTTGATCCACAGACGCCAGCAAGCTTTGGGCAATCTTGTTTAACCAAATTTTGTTACGTAACTTTATTTGGAAATATATATATATACATATGTGCAAAAGTTCAGCTTTTATTTAATTATTCCGAAGTTTGCAAAATGTTCATCTTTATTCCCCGGACTCGAGGCCTTCACTATAATAAGTTTCAACAAAATATGAGACTAAAAATTTTCGAGATGGCGCACAGTGCTGTGGCCCATAGACATAAATAAAAAAAAAAACAAGTCTTATGTTGTACTTAAAAATGTACAGATCGCTAGATAACAAAATAGTTCAAATGAATTTTGAAGAATTTTTAAGATTTTACTCTTTTTGGCGGCGCTAGAGCGCCAAAGTTTGAGAATTTATAGTAAAAATGGCTAAACAACTACTTGAGTTTTACATGCTTCAGGAAAACTGTTGTAAAACTGTTGTTTTTTAAAGCACGAGATTGAATTGAATTTTTTTCTGTAGTAGTTTACTATATTTAGAACTACATAACTGTAAAAAAATTTTTATTGAATTATTTTCTCATAAGTGTTTTTTTTATTGGTTTGAAAATCGCTTATTATTTACTTAAGCTCTAAAAATTTCTTAACTTTGATGGAATATAAAAAAAAAATAAAAAAATCGTCTATGGGCTTTTTTCTGTTTTCGAATATTTAGACTGTTTTCAAATAACTACAAGAAAAACAATTGAAAAAATTTGTCCACAACTTGAAAAAAAAAAACATTTTTAAAAATGCTATTTTCATGATTTTTGCTCAAATTTTCATTGTTTTCAGTAGCTCGTTTCTGTATTTCTCGCATCGTAAAATTTCTTACAAGAAGTGTGAAACAAAAAATTCCATCGTTTCTCGATTTATGAGATAAAAGTGTTTCTGTATTTGAATGGGAAAACAGACACAACAAATTCTGTTTATACTGGAATATTTCCAGTCAAATAAAAGCGAAACGTCAACAAAAGAAATAAATATAATAAAAACAGGGCTGTCAGATTTGACGAGCTATCGTCATCTTGACGATTTTTTGTTCCGATATTAACAAAGTGACGTTTTAATGATTTTTGCTAAAAAAGTGACGAAAGCAAAAGCAAAAACAAAATCAAAAATATTTTATAATTTTGTTGTTACTTTCTATAGAAATTCATCTTGAATTTTTAAATTTCAAACACTTCTTTTTTGTGGCGTTGAAAATTGAAAAAAAAATAATCACCCTTATTCTATTTGGCGTCGTCAACAGTATTTATTTATTTATTTATTTATCATATTGTTATCCTGTACAACAAGACATTAATTCTTATAATTACAGTACAGGATTAGAAAAAGGTAAATGGGAATTTGTATAACTAAATTTAACAAAATTTTTACAAAATTTAAAATAACATACATATTTGATTAATTCATAATAAAGAATATATAAATAGTAAAAAGAAAGAAAAAAAATAGAAGAAAACAATGATATTTATATGTATATTTGTTAATGAAACAAGTTATATATAGCCCTTTTAAAATGCATTGGATTACTAGTAAATTGAATGCTTGGGGGTAATAAGTTCCAAAGACGAATTGAGTGGGTATAAAATTGCCAAGATGACTGTAGAGTTCGGTATCTGACATGCATCAAATCATTGGATCTTTGTGAACGGGTAAACGAGAGTCTCCTATAGAGATACATAGGCATACGTTTATTAATAATTTTATGCAATAGAGTTAATGTTCAACAACGCCGTTTTTTATGTTTTGTTTCAATTTCGTATTTCCGTTGGCAATATTGCCATATTTCGATGACTGTTAACATATGTTTGGTATTTTCTAAGAAAAATTGGCGTTGCTGTTGCCTTAAATTGCCCTTGATTTTGTCGTCGGCATTTTTAGTGTTGTCTTGTGCTGCTTTGTATCGTGTTTTAAAAATTTTACGTTATGGATGGCTGCAATTTTGATTTCTACGGCGGTTTTGATATTTTTCTTCATTTGTGTTGTGTTTTGATATATTTTTTGTGGATATAATTGAAAAAAGTAAAATAACAACTAAGTGCCAGTTCGAGAAGCTAGTGGAAGAGCCAGAGGATTATGCAGGGTCTCTTTTCCTAATAAATTAAATATCCCTTGCGATTAAAGAAGAGATGGTGGTCTTGTTTTTTTTTTTCTTTGGAGCTAAAATTTTGATGTGGGTTCCGTCCACACAGCCAATTACACCTGGAAATGCTGCTTTTCAAAGAAATGCAACTTTAATTTATCCATTGTGGACAGAGTTTTCTCTTCATGACTTCCAGAGTCTCAGACAAAATTTTTAAACTTGTGGCTGGGACAGTCAAAAGTTGAAATAATTTTCAACGCTGAGCTGGTACGATCCCTGGGCCAAAAAACGCAATGTTGCTGCAAACATATTTTGTTTGGAACAAACGTTCCCTTTTTTAAATGAGGCTCTCTTATTTCCAACACATGTTTAAAAGAAAGTTTATTCAACCGAAAATAACTTTCAAATCTTAAAAAAAATCCATTAGGCACTTGGGAAAATTTAATATAATAAAAACATTTTCATTTAAACATTTTTTTTTTACAAACAAATTTTTATTTAACTTAAAATTTGCACAAACAGCACAGAATTTTTTTTTCTTATAAAAAAAAATTAATCAGCTGATTTTAATATTAGAGATGTGTGCTGTATTTTATCAACATTATCGATAAATAGTCAACGGCGTCATAAACTCTTACAAAATACCAATTTAACATAGAATTAACGTTGTCTTTGATAAGAATTGCTGTTGCCTTAAAATTGCCGTTGTTTTTGCCGACGCCAAATAGAATAAGGGTGAATATGAATGTCTGTAGAAAGCAACTACAAATTTATAAAATATTTTTGATTTTGATTTTGTTTTTGCTTTTAATGAAATTGTTGGCGTTGCGTTTTACACTTAGTCTTCGAAATAAGATAATTGTAAATATTTTTATATGTTTGTTTATAAGAAAAAAAGATATCTTTAGAAACAAGGGTTACATTTTTATATTTATCCCTATTGTGAAAATTATCCTCGAAATTGTTTGTCTCTTCCCTAAAAAATGTATCGGCAAAAGCAAAATTTCGAGGGAAAGTAATAGACCGACTTGGCTTATTTTGAACATTTAATACTTCTTATATACATATACATAATACGATTGATATTTGATATTCTTATCTTATATGTACACTTTTGTGCCAAAACCATTATTCCGGCAAGAAAGAAATTTGTTTGTCTCCCAGTAAAAACTTTTTCAGAATGGATAGCTTCTTTCACTCGTTATTTAGTAGCTTTCTTCCATAAGAACTTCGATAACTACTTTTTTCTGGAAGTATTTAGATAAAAAAAAATGACTTACTTTTGAATTTGTTCATTTTGGCACAACCCTTGTAAAATTCATTAGTTTTTCAGTAGAATTGCATGTAGTGCTTTTATGTGTTTCTGATTACTTAACATATTATTTTGTAGGCGAAGATTTTACTGGGTCTTTAACCCGTTTATTTATGAACCGATGTTTTTAATTTTAACTACCAGGTATTCTACTAAGTCTATTTCAGGTAAAAAAGAAAAAGATTATAGGAATAGGTAAATTAAAGATTAATATCTCAGCCATTTGTAAACCGATATAGTTAAATTTCAATAATATACTATTTCGGCCTACATACGATATAAATATAAAACAACGTTGTCAGTATCAATTCCATAAAACCTCAGAATATTTATAATACTGTAATCAACGCTGATTTAATTTAAAAATTTTCCATTTTGATCTCGGTTTTTGTAAATATGTATATATCTATTTTAAAAAAGGATGTATGTTTATTTTATTAAGCTTGGTTTCTTTTTGCTTTTGTAAAAATACACTCAAAATATTATGTAGTTAAATTCAAACGAAAATTCATTTTAAACAACTTAAAATTCACTTAAAAAACGGATCATTTACATTTCATTTAAAACAAATGATTTTAACATTCATTTTTAAATTTTTTATTTATTGAACATCATATTCCTTAAAATTGAATGATTTTTACTATTAAAAAATATATTTTAAACGACAAAAAGCAAACTACATAACAAAATAAATACGATAAAACATTATTTTTTTGTAGTTTGTTTTTTGAATAACAAACATAAATGTTAAAAAATAAAATTATTCGAAAAATAACTATATTTTTATTCAATTTTAAAAGAACAGAAAACGAATTTAATAACCCACAATCAGTTACTGTAATAATTTTATAAGTGTATTTATTTTATTTTTTTTTTTTAATTGTATTTTCTCAAGCCTTTGTGTAACTTCTCCAGGGAAAAATAACAATTTTAAATTGTTATCGGATTAAAGAAAATAAATAATTTTTTAAAAAATAATCCTCCAGCTTAACAAAATAAATATATAAATTTAATAAAATTATTAAATACCCATGAACTTTAACCATGGTTTTTTTTGATTATTTTATAATAAAAGTCGAAACAAATTTGTTTAAAATTGATTTTAAATTGCACGGTTCTTAAAACAAAAAAGACGATCTTTTTTATTTTTTTCTCAGGAAATTGACGATTTTGACACAAATTTATCTGGCAACACTGAATAAAACCAAAACAAGAAAAGCCTAAAATTAATATAACAAAATATAACAATTGTTTTTTGTTTATTTTCATCATATAAATCATGCATTCATCATTTATATTCCTTCTATTTTTTTATTTATTTAAAAAAAATAGTATATAAACATATTTTAAATTCAAAATATCTACATTTTGTTTTTCTAGCCACCAATTTCAAATGTGACTTATTTTGACAGTTGTTGAAAGAAACTTTTCGCAAAATATTGTTATAGAAACACTTTTTCTCGCATCCTTCCAATAATTGCTGGAAAATTATTTTAATGACAGATAATTCTCGCAACAAAAAAAATACAGAAACACTAGTGAGAGAAAAAACGTTTTTTGTTTCATTTCAAACTATTTTTGTTGCAATTCACACGTTTCATGCGAAAAGTTTTACGATGTGAGAATACAGAAACGGGCTACTGGAGTTTAAAAGACAATAAACTACAAATACTGTGAAATATATATTCAAACTAATACCGTTCAATAAAAAACAACAAAAATCAATATATGCTTGTATAAAACATTGTTTGTGGTTGTCTGCATTTTACGGCATAAGAGGGCGCTGAAATCACAAATGCCCTTGGTTTTTTATTGTTTCAAGAAAATAATTGTAAAAAATTCATTTTCTGGATTACGAGATTGAAATTTTTTTCTATAACAGCTAACTATATTTTAAACCAACTATAGGTGAATTATTCTCCTATACATATTCTTTAATGGTTTGAAAAATGCTTATTATTTACTTAAGCTCTAAAAATTTCTTAACGTTGAACATTTAGACTGGGGTCTAATCACCGCATTCGATACTATCGTATCGAATAAACTATCGAATGTCTTTGCATACGACAGACACTGACGTATCGAATGAAAACTCGATAAATGTAATGTCGAGTTACCCGATAACGAATGCTATTATTTCAAATTCCATAATTTTCATTCGATATCGAGATAAATAATTTCGATCAATTTTGCTCGATATCGTATGCGGTACTTAGACCCCTGTTTTCTAATAACTACAAACAAAAAAAAAAATTAAAAAAATTTTACCACAACTTATATAAAAAAATGCATTTAAAAAAATGCTATTTTCGTGATTTTTGCTCAAATTTTCATAGATTGAATTACAGTAGACGCTCGGTTATATGGATACCCAGTTATATCAACATCCAAAATAGTGAACAACAAAATTTTTACACATGAGGTTCTAAAGAGTGAACACGACCTATCTCTATTATGTGAACAACTTGCAGACGTTGATTTTTTTTGTAACTATTTGTTGTAAGGGGTGTTCTTTAAAGTATCACAACTTTCAGTTGGCATCACTGCTTTATTTGAGCACCCATTAACCAGCTTATTATTGCTTTTTGTTTAGTTTGCTTTGAAATTTCATAATGAATCGGCTTATCAAGCAACGTGGAAATATTTGAAACTTTTAATCAAAATTATTCGGCGAATGGGCTGAAGCACAAATTGATATTGATCTTCAATTTCCACTCAAAATTTTATTTTCCGTGAAGCCCATTTATGGTTGAATAAGTACGTAAATAAGCAGAATTGTCGCATTTGGAGTGAGAAGAGGCCACAAGCTTTTGTCGAAACACCATTACATCCAAAAAAATTACTTTGGTGCGCTTTATCGGCTGGCGGAGTCATTGGCCCATATGTCTTCAAAAACAATGATGGTAGGAATGCGAAAAGTTGTTGAAAAATGGCCAGCCGTGGTTGCCATATGGCAAAAATCATATTTAAATTTCAAAAAATGTTCTTTCCAATAAAGCCCGTTTCATTGATATTAAAAATATACATATTTCCTTGTTTTATTATGATTTAACTTGTGTTACTCTGCAAAAAACACCCTTTTTTAGAAATCTGTTCTTACCCGAAGTAAGCTAGTAAATTTGTATATACGAATGCAAAGATAAATGTATAAGATGGTTGGTGTTTGCTAGTTATTGCTTGCAGTGAAAATAATATAGGGCTATTTCCAAAAAAAAAACGTCAACCACAAAAAATGGAAAAAAAAATTTTCTTTTCAAGATTTATTTAGAGAATTGCTTATGTTTTTTTTTAATATATGCGTATAAATTAATTGATTCGAAAAAAAAGATAAATGGTAAACGAAGTACTACAACTTTAAGCACATACTTGTGTATATTAGAAAATATGCATTTGGAACAACAATACTCTAATCTAAGGCATACTTATGATCTGAAAAACATTTTTTATTAAGTTTCTTATATAACGGATTATAAATAGCAACATAAAAAAATTTTAAATCATGGTGGAAAAATTGTCCCGTTTACAATGTCCCGTTTACAATTTCTTTAACAATTTATTTAAAAAAAAATGTAATTCATATTTTATTTTCAAATCGAAACCATTTTTAGGGCACATTAGTACGCAACATTTTAAAATTAATCCCAATAAAATATTGTGTCAGGTTTCGCAGAAATCACTGTTTAAACGGTTACCCCTTAAAACACACTTCCGTTTTTTGTCCCGTTTACAATCACTGGTTTTTTGCAATTATCTCGGAAACCACGACAGTAAGCGAAAAATTTCATTTGCGGAAATTAAAGAGCTAATTGAGAGTTAAAAGAATCATTAATTTAAAAAATGAAAATCAGGTTGTTTTTTACAGTTTTGTCAATATAAACGTGTGCGAATGTCCCGTTTACAATCTTGGAAGTGCCCATATCTGATATGAATGATATTTTGGCATTACGAAAATGCAGGGACAAGGCATTACAGAAATCGCTTAAAGCAAAAAAATATAACCGACTACTTTCATGTACATTTATTATTAACAAACTTATTTAAAACAAAAACTGAATATAGGTTGTGTATTTACACATATTAAAAATGATTTGAAATACTTATTTTATATTGTCTCGATTATGTGAACTTTTCCACTTAGTGAACAGGCCCTGTCTGAATTAGGTCACATAAGCGAGCGTCTACTGTAGTTAAAAAAAAATTAACTAGGGACATAATAAGAAATATTAAGGTATTAAAGTGGCTTTATGTAATTATAATGAAACGTAACTTATAACTAAAATAAATTTCAGGGTGCTTGTCCGAAGAAGCATTGGAAGCCAACCACAAAATCGTGAGAAAAACAAAACTGTCCCATACGAGAAAAACGTCACGAAGAGACACTCATAAAGATTTAATGACTCATTTAATGCTTTCCTCAGATCCGTTGTTGTCTTCAAAAAGAAATCCAAAGACTAAAAAAAATATATTTTTTTGAAGAAATTGAGAAATATATACTGAGAGAAAATGTTGATGAACCAGTTAAAGATGACGAAACAAATGTTTCGTTGAGCGGCAATATTGTTTTGGAAGAATCCAGTACTGAAGATGATTTATTGTAATTAAAAAATATGAACATATGTAAATAATAAATAAATTATGTAGTTTAAAGAAAATAAATTACGAATATAACACAGCACAACAGCCAATCTGGGGGGTGAGAAATTCCAAGTCAGGGTGATGGTACTAGGTCAGTATAGTAAAACCCTCAAAGGGTTTGGCGTTCGTATGTGTCAGTTTTTTTTAATGACATTTTAAATTTTTCCTTATCTTGATGTTTTTTTGTTTAACATAACTCGAGAACCACTTGTCCGATTTTGCTAAAACAAACTTGGCTGTTGTACTGTGTAATCAACAGTTTTGCCGGTAAAAATAAATTTGTGGAGAATTATAATTGATAAGTGCAAAAAAATGTTCAAGCCTGGATGTATGCAGCAGATTTTATCACAAACCTTTGAAAGAATACATCCACATTCAGTGATGCCAACAGTAGGGGATTTCCCCTTTTCTAGGGATTTTTTTTCGGATCATTTTTATCTTCAATCGGATCTTAATAACTTCTTTTTATGGTGTAATCATAATATGATGGATCTAAATCTTGTGAAATGCAAAAGCATGCGTTTTTATAGAAATAACTGGCTGGCTGTCCATGCAACCTTGTGCATACAGATCGCAAATTCGGAGACAATTTGATGAAATTTGTCCAAGAGGCTCTGACTGGTACAAGGACCAAGCCTATTGAAAATGGATCGAATCGGTCTATAATTTTACAAAAACCATCTTATTACATCGGCAAGATTAAATTTGGTCCAAGCAAACTAATATTATGCAATCAAAATCAGCTTATCAAATTTTATTGGAATCTTTCTATTTTTGAACATAGCTCCCATACAAATCATTCTCCCGAAAATAGCTTTTAATGCCAGCTTCCTTAAAAATATTAGTATTTACATACAAATTGGCGACAGTGACTTTAGCTACTATGTCATGACAAAATGTTGTCCAGGTAGGTCCAAAATAAACCAAAGGTTCCATATCAACCCCCATCCAAAAAGCTAATATATGTAGATGAAGATATCTAAATAATATTCGGCAGAAAGAACTTTTAAACGAATCTTAACCTCATAACATAATTTTGTCCTGGCGGGTCCATGATTGCCCAAATGGATTACACTCTAGGAAATTTGATTACACTCTAGGAAATTTATTTAAATACTATGCTATAGAGTATCGCATGGTCGGGCTTGACCGATTATACTTTCTTACTTAAAATAACAATTATGTTAAATGACAACCTGCCTCTGTCTAACAATTTTCGAGTAAAAATTAAATGTACATAGATGGCGAAATTGAAGCAAAACAGAAAAACAGAACTGTCAAAATTCGGCAAAAAAAAAGTTTTTTTAATCAAAATATGCCACAAAATGGCAAAATATGCGCCAAAAACTTAAAAAATGCTGCAAAAAAATAAATTATGCAAACGGTGCCAAATTTATAAAAAGCTCTAAATCGGATAAATATGTATATAGTTTCTGCCTTCATTGGTCTCGCAAGGAAAAACATTCAATTGCATATTTATCGTTTCCCTGATTATCACTTGGCGGTTTTTCCAGTTTTATACGTTGGCTTTATTTTAGTTTAGACAAAATTATTAATAGATAAAAAATTAATTTAATTATTGTTTTGAAAGACTAACAGCCTGTTTTTGTAAAACACAAGTTCTCACTTGAAGTTTTCGTATTGATACGATAATGTTTAAAATTTGGTTTTTAAAAAATATTTAAAAGCTTTCGTCTATTCATGGTTGACATAAATAGAGCTTTTTTCTTTCGTGAATCAACATAAATAATAAAGTTTCTAAAATAGGGAAAAAAGTTTTTGCCACGCCCCCAAATACAGCCTGTTTTTTTGTTTGTTATAAAAAATTATGAGATCGGACTTTAAATGGCAGCGCTATTTAAAGTCCGATCTCATCATATCGCATAACGTTGTTAATGGCAGTTGCTTTATTTTTGCCTTTATTGACTTTTTAGTACGACATCAAATTCTCGGCGCCACTTATGCCACTCTCTAAGAAAGTCCTTCTAAAACTAATATACTCACTTTTATGACACGCCTCGAAATTAAGCCCCTTTGCTTTTTCTCATACATCTTACATTAAACTAGGTAGAACCCAATACAAAAACAAAAAAAAAAAAAAAAAAAAAAATTTTCACCAGGGACGCCCTTGAATACAAGGTATATTTATTAATTTTCAAGAAATAAAACTCTAAAACTCAAGCCATGAACAACGATATACGATATGATGAGATCAAACTTTAAATGGCTGCGCTATATAGAAAAAACAAAAAGGGCTGTATTTGGGGGCGTGGCAAAAACATGTATTGTTTTCGAAACTTCATATTTTTGTATGGAGTTCGACCCGCTCTAATGTACATACAAATATACATATTTTTAAGCGTATGCAGTTCCATTGTTTCTAGAATTTTTAAACCTGTAAATAAATATTTATGTAATTATAAACCTTTATAGAATATTTTATAACAGTATTCGGTTTTTAAGGGTTTTTCTTTAAAATATCCCAGTTATTTTTAAGGGGCAAGTATGTCTCGAGAAATAGTTAAAGCTACTCATTGGTTGTTATGGTACGTTTTCTTCAATATATTTCTAGTCTGCATTTAACATTTTGTGTGGGAGCCCCCTTAAGGAATGGAAATTTTGTTTTAAATGTTAGTTAAACGAGTCACTTTTGTGCTCGCGATCTAAAAGCAGGCAGTAATTTGAAAGAGTTTTGCACTCGTGTTTTAAAAACAGGCAGTTATTGTACTCAAAGAAAACAAACAAGTGAAATAGTGCTGTCAGATTATTTTTTTTCGAAATATCGTCCTGCCAATATAAAAAAAAAATCAACAAATGTCCCTGACTAATATTAATTAGTCGTTCTTTAGTTTTTCTAAAAAAAAAACTTGTACACTAAGGGCTAAAAAATCAGAGCAACTTAAGCTCTATTTTTAGTTTAAAATGTTTTAAAACCAACAAATCTATAAATCACTAAAAATGTCAACTATCTTTAAGCGCATAACATTGGGCGTTTAAACTGCCAATACAGGCCATATAAATTTGATAAGATTTATCGTAGTGCTGCCACATGTCATTTTTTTAACAACATATAATACATGGGACACTGATTTATAGTTGTTGAGTTTAAACTAGAGTTTGCTAAAAACCGTTAAAAATGTGAAACCGCGGTTTCGGTTTTAAAATGATTAAAATCGGTCGGTTTTCGGTTTTGAAAAATATCCAAATAAAACTACATAAACCTATAAATATATTTTGTATGTTATACAATTTTTTTAATTGTTTCAACCCGCCTAGCATTAAAGTGATCACTTTTGATGATTACAAACTGATTTATCACTGGAGCGATTGAAAATAATTTCATATATTTAATCATATGAAATCATTGAAAATAATCATTGATTCATTTATATTCTCAAAAAGGAATCAGAAAATTGTATCCCAATCAGTGTTGCTAGTGGATATTTTGAAAAAAATACCTACACATGCAAAAAAGTCCGATTTTTCCCTACACGTTGATAAAATTTCCCCTACAAAAGTCCCTACGCATTATTGCCATTAAAACAGAAGAAAAACCAATAGTTATAAAAAATAAATTTTATTCGACAATGTGCTTTGACAAAAAATAATAAATATGTGTGTACTTTTAATAAATTCAATTAAATCTTTCAACATTGAATAATATCCCAGTGGTGTGAGAACGAACCATTGCCATTAGGGACTAGTGAAATGGTTGGCATTTTCACTCTATACACCAATCGCACTAGTAATATTGTGTACCTCAGTGTACATATATACATATCTGTTTCTTCAGACAAGCTGTAACAATTGATACCCACGTTTCGTTAGCTTCTTCGCTAACCCTAAGTAATGCAGGAAAGATATTTTTTGTAAGACAAATTCTTTGTTGGTCACTAAGTCACTGATGTCGATTTCAGCAAACAGTTGCTAAGAAGCCCCACCAATTTGTATTTTAAGATATCTTACAAAAAACAAATATATGGGCAACTTCAAATTTTTTGAGCACCTGCTGAAACCGACATACCATGGCTCTTATTTCGTTAAGTTTTATGAATTGAAAAAAACGTTGTACAGGGTTTGGATGACTATACTTGAAGGATATGACGTGCAAAGTTTTACGTTGAAAAGTCCTCACCTTAAGAATTGGTGGTCATCTAAAATTCGAAAAATTAAAAAAACGACTTGAAACTTCCAACAGTTTTTTCATTCATTCCGTTTTCTTTGTAATAGTTTTAAGCTTTTAGATCCAAACCCATACAAAATATAGTCACTAGACTTGGAGGATATGTCCACTAAAAAAAAATTTTGATATCGCTGCTGCGTGAAAAGTTGCATGGTGTTTTAAAGTGAAACCAAAATTTTCCGAATTTTGAAATTTTTGAAGATTTTGCATAGAGTTTTTGCGCCGTTTAATAAAAATGAGTTTTAAGCGCAGAATTAAAAAAAACTGCGTAATTTTATAAAGTTTGAGGTGTATCAAGTTGGTGTCAGCGCACCAATAACGTATCACGGACATCACAAACTTAAAAGAAATTAGCGTAAATTTTTTAAAAATGTATCTTTTTTGCGTCTGACAATCTGAATTGCCTTTTAAGTTGGCTAGTGTATTGCGTGATGTGAGTAACTTCGTAAAGGGCACCTCCGAGGCGAAAACGCACTTTAAAATTTTTAAACGCAAAAATTTTATGAACTTTTGAAAATTTTTGCAAAAAAACAATTTATTTTTAAGCTTTTTTTTATATCAAAACATGTCATGGAAACATGTTTAGGTATCTAGTTAGATTCTTCGCGACGGACTAAACTGATAAAGTGCAAAAAAAAATAATTTTTTTCAACCGTGGCGCGTGCAGCGGCAGTTTTTTCCAAACACATTTCGCCTTGTGACAACTGAAGCGCTGTATCAATTCCGCTCAAACGTACATCGAATAGAAGACTTTACTGAGCTTGATACTAAAATTGAAAACGCACCAAAAAATTTTAAGGATTTAAAATTTTATGGAGGAAACAAAATGTTTCTAACCTCAAAAAGCATCCTTGTATGAAATATTTGATTAGCGATAGCCAAATAGTTTTTTTTCCCAAAATATTGCAAATTATGTCTTATACTAGCCGTAATTTTGTAAAATGTTTAACAATTTTAAATAAATTTTTATATGCATACACGATAAAAAAAATTTTTTTATATTTTTTTTCCAGTGTATTTTAAAAAGTATTCAAGCTTTTACAAATATTTTAGTGTGCTAAGAAAGCCCTTAAGGGGTATTATCCACACGCGTTTTCCTTTTTCAATTTTAACAAAATCTGTAATTTTTATATTTTTTTTTTAATTTTTAACTTTAAACCGCAGTAAAATTTGCGCCGTGTAATAAAAATTATTAACGCGAACGGATTTCACATGCTCAAATATCGGTTTATACACACGCAAATCAACAATGATGTCAGACAAAAAAAAAAAATTTAAAAAAAAATGTCTAGGTGTCGTAAATTTTTGAAGTTGCTCATATACATTTAAGTGTCGCCAACTTTTTAAACTTCAAACAACTCTTGAAATATATTTTAAGCAATTTTAGGGAAAATATTACTAAAAATACGTTTTTTTCTGCATTTATTGCACAAATAATGCGATATGACGAAAAATCCCTACATATTGGAGATTATTAAAAATCTGCACGATTTTCCCTACGATTTTTTTTAGTATCAAAAATACCTACTTGTAGGGATTTTCCCCTACTTCTGGCAACACTGATCCCAACTAATTCTTCGAGGTGATTCATCGGTAGGAAACCATTTTCTCACAACGAGTGTATCATTTATTGTCGAAAATTTAGCTCATATGCACTTATTTTGTTCGTGAAGCTGATTCCTCAAATATTTAACTATGTATGATACATTATTAATCATATTCGATTTTTTTTGACTCTTCAGCGCGATTTAAAAACCAGAATATGCGCTCAATTTTTGAATATAAAAGATACATTTGCAGGGAGAAAATTGTACCCTACCCGCGACTCTTATTGATGAGTCATTTTTGATTCGCTTTTTTACTTTTCTTATCTTGAAGTACGAGTATTATGTAAATTTCTTTAAGTATAAATTTATTTTTAAAGTAAAAGCTTAAAACCGAGGTTTTTTTTGTCGGTTTTCGGTTTCGGTTTTTAGGCATTGAAAACCGCGGTTTCGATTTCGGTTAAAACCGAACAGCAATCCCTAGTTTAAACTACATATAAATTCAAGTTTAAACCAGCGTTTAAACAATCTGTAATTTTATGACTAATATAACCTGAATCTATTTTAGATAAATCAAATCATGCGAAATAAAGTATTTTCGCGTACTTTATTATTCTCATAAAGTATAGAGTACAATTACTCGAAATAACGTACAATACTTTATTATAAAGTACGGTTGGCAAGCCTACACACACATATCATCAAATTATCTTCAAAATTGCGACCTGAAACTAGCGCACAAGGTTACATAGACAGACAACCAGCCAGTCAGTCGGATGGACGGACATCATTAGATCGCCTGAGAATGTAATTCTGAGTCGATGGGTATACTAAAAGATGGATCTACTACCAAAATTTGTTTGTGTTACACACATCAAAACGCATAATACCCTGGCCACTATTGGGGTGAGTGTATAAAAAGTTATAAGTATTAAACATTGGTAAATCTTATTTAGGCCAACCGATACTTATTGATCTTAGCCGCTCTATCAATATTGCAAATAATACAAATGGAATGATAAACTTATATTTATTTTTTCTATCTGTGGTCAATTTTTGATGTCTTACGTTGTATGCTGGTATTGAACTCTACTGTACACTGAGTAGTAAAGAGTGTTTTAAAGAACTGAAGTGTATTACACTATACAACTTTAGCGTATTGTTCTTAAGGAACGTAGAAATATATTGATGAATACTGATTATTTCCATACACAGATAATTAAATTTGTTTCATCTATTATTACTTTTGTAACATTTAAAGGAAAATATATACATAACTCCTAGAAATGGGCGTCCTCTGCTTTTTTCTTATTAAATTATTATTATTTGTTTTATTTTTTGTAAATTTACTTGCCACTCACGCAGTGCTGTCTTTAGCAAACTGTCAAAATGTGACAGCTTGGTAGCTCACAAATAACTTTACACAAGGGGGACTAGGTTTAGAAGACATGCATAAACAATACAAGTAATAATACTCTTATTATTTGTATTAGATCTTATTTGTTAAAATTTACTGGTTATATTAATCTAATAATAAAGACTCTTAGTAAATATTTTTTTCCTTAAGAAGGAAATGAAATGTAAACGTTTTTTCTACGTGTTTTCTTCACAACCTAAAAATGTCTACTGACAAATGAAAGTCGAAAAGAAAATCATTACTTTTGCTTTCTTTTGATTCACAATAGATCCCTCTTTAATGTAATTTATGTCTTTTTTTTTTTTGCTTGGTGTGTTGATTATTGCAGACTTAAAGTAACATCCCCAAGTGTGACAAATAAGTATTAATAATTCTGATTGACTTCGTGTATCTTCAATGCTCGTGGTATCTTTAAGGCATACACACTCATGTTAATATACTCAGCACGGAAAACAACATGAGGCCTACTCTTTTGTATTTCTTCTAAAAGTTATAAAAGTTTTCTTAAAAAAAGAAAAATGATTATCCTCTCATTATGTTTTGCCTTCCGATAAAGCGAAAAGGCATATAAAGGTCGTAAAAAATCTGTTAGGAATCTCTTTTAGAAGCCCAGATGGTGGAAGCGATTAAGTAAGACCTTGCTTTAATAACGTTCGGAATGGTCATAGAATAGTTCTCCCTAAGAAGGGAGGGTAAAAATCTTGTAGAAGTGTAACTGAGAGAAAACTATTTTTTCATTAATTATACAATTTAATTATGCACTGTATTGTCTATCTTTATTTATGACTAATAAATAAGTAAATGCTTAAACGCCTGTTTAGTTTAACTAAACTTAAATTTATATGTAGTTTAAACTCAGCAACTATAAATCATGGTCCCATGTATTATATGTACTTAAAAAAATAACATGTGGCAACACTACAATAAATCTTGTCAAATTTATATGGTCTGTATTGGTTTTTTAAACGCCCAATTTTTTGCGTTTAAAGATGGTTTATTTGTTGGTTTAAACTCATTTTAAACTAAAAAGACAGTTTAATTTGCACTGATTTTTTAGCCCTTAAGCCTAGATTACACTATCTCACAAGTCTTACGTATTCCATAATACTTTGTGAGATATAAATCTAATGAGTTATGTTGCGACTGTCAAAAAATCTAACGTAACATGACAGTTTGTGTTCAGACCATCAATGAAAAGTAGTATTATTGTTTAGAAATTTTTCAAAAAACGATGAAGTCGTATGGGATGTCAAACTTTTTTCTTAATACTTGTCATTTTCGTGACACATTGGTGGCATGTCATAACGTCCAGTGTCAAATGTCCATCAAAGAAATGTCATAGCGTCCGCGGACGTTATGACACTTTGCACAACTTAACTTATAATGAAAAATATTAAAATGTGTAAAATTTTTTTTCAAATATTAAAATAAGTAAGTACAATGCCAAAAATTCTTAAAAGCAAGAATGTAAACAAATTTGGGATCATAGCCGGCCTTCGGCCGGGCGCAAGGATTTTCTTCTCTATGGTATAACAAATACGGGCTTCGCTAACTAAAGCTTCTCTGCACAGCCGGCCATAGAGGAGAAAATCCTTGCGGCCGGCCAAAGGCCGGCTGTGCAGAGAAACTTTAGCTAGCGAAGCCGGAATTTGTTATACCATAGAGAAGAAAATCCTTGTGCCCGGCCAAAGGCCGGCTGTGCAGAGAAGCTTTAGTTAGCGAAGCCGGTTTTTGTTATACCATAGAGGAGAAAATCCTTGCGCCCGGCCAAAGGCCGGCTGTGCAGAGAAGCTTTAGTTAGCGAAGCCGGTATTTGTTATACCATAGAGGGGAAAATCCTTGCGCCCAAAAGTGTTTTCGTTATATATTTAATATATACACCCAGAGAAAAAGCAGCAAAACCATTTTTAAATTTTTTTTACCATATTATGTTTCATTTAACCAAACCATTGTCACCGACAACCATATTATGGTTAAAGTAGTTTCTTTAAAAATAGTTTTGTTGGTTGGGACCATAATGAAACATGTTTTTCTCTGCGTGTATGCAGATCATTTTTTTGTATATAACTTCTTTAGTAATTATGGACCTAATGACACTTTTGAAAGTGTCATAACGTCCATTTGCAAAGTGTCATAGTGTCCATGGACGTTATAACACTGTTAAAAGTGTCATAATGTCCATGGACACTATGACACTTTTTGGAGTGTCATAACGTCCATGGACACTATGACACTGGACGTTATGACATGCCACCGACACATTGCATTCACACTATCACACTTTGTCATATTACTTGAGATTTTGACATGTATTAATACAAAATATAATTGTGTAATCTTGCCTTTAGTGTACATATTTTTTTAATTCAGCGATTTCGCCGATCTCGCTTAAAAGCTAAATATTTTTGTTTTTCATAGGCTTGTTTTGATAGAATTTTGTTGACATTTGTATCATATTATAGCATAAGTTTTACCCTTCCCCCATTTTTTTTAAACTAGGACTACCTTAAAACAACAGAAAAAAGAGAGAGAGAGATCATACAACATATAAATAGCGGGGCTCAAATTTTTTTTTTAAAGTATATTACTTTGTTTTATTTACTAAGATTTTTCACTAAAAATCATTAATCACCCCTATCGTGAATAATTTTTCCCTCGTAATTTTTCCCCTTTTCACATATTTGCGATCATGAACAACTCCCAGGAAAAAATGTAATTCAAAGAATAATAATAACGTGAAAAAATGTCCACGGGAAAAAATTCCCCTTATCCTAATTTGTTCACATTTCCCTTAGATATTCCCACTCTATTTTTGCTAGGGAACAGACCATGTATGTAAGTATATCCTCCTAAAAATCGAATATTAAGGGTTAATGAAGTTAATCAGCAAAATGCAAAACAACAGGACGATTGCCTGCGGATTTGTGAAGCTTTCGATTGAATTGGTGGCACAATTTTGGAAAATATTTTACTACATTTAATTTAAAAAGTGCAAAAAACTAATGTTGTTATCAAACTATCTCTCCAATACTAAATATTTTGCTTTATTATTTGAACTTTTTTTTGAAATAAATACTTGTATATTTATGAACAAACATTTCATTGATTTTTAATTTTTTAATCTTTCTTCTTTTTTTTACCATTCACTGGAACTGATAGCGTGAAAAATTTTTCACATGAGATTCACAATTGCTTTTTTCCCTTGGAGGGGAATGAACATTTCATGGGAACAAAAATTCCACTTGTTATTCACGATAGGGGTGAATGTCTTTTTCGTATTTATTGTAATTTTATCAGTTAAAAATATTAGCTGATTTTTATTCTGGGTTTATTTAGTTTCGCCAACGTCTGGTAAATTTAACGCACATGTTTACTCAGCTATTTATTTGGATTTTTAAGTGCAGCGTCGTTAATTCTACATTTTGTTATTACGGTGTTTTAAATATTAGTACTTTATCTACATTGACGAGATTTTCCAGATTTTCAAGGTTAACTTTACAACGAAAGTGAAAGATTGAAACCCACTAATGTAAGTAAATATAGAAAGGAAATCGAATTATATTTCTAAATCAAAGGCTTTTCTTTTTTTGCAACTCGATTTCATATAAAGAATTCATAAATATGAAACCAAAAAAAAAAACGATTTTTGTTTTAAAATGTCAATACCCTGCAGATAACGAGACTAGTCCATACATGCATGTAAAGAGTAGTCCATTAAGGAGTAGGTGTACTCCAAAACTACTCCTAATATATGGGTAAAAGGTGGTCCATTTAACATTACGGTGTCCAAGGGACCATATAACCCACCGAAATAACCCTAAACTACTCCATGGAGTACTAAAGTGGGTTAGTTTTAAAAGTACTCCATTTCACTACAGTATGGAGTGCACTTAAGGGGTAGTTTAAGCATTTTTCTTTTTCATTTTTTACTAATCGCCTTTTATGGTGTGTACTGTAGTCTATTATTGCTATTATTAAATATATTTACTTGGTATTTTTGGTTTTTTTTTACCTTTTTTCCACAAATTTTACAAATTTTCACTTTTAAATAAACAATTAATAATGGACACAATCAGGGCTACCAATGTGTAATACTGTAAACTATAGAAAAGTATACATCATGCAGTTGTTGGCAGCACTGCATGTTAATTTCTTATAACACGGTCCATACTACAGTACATTGGACCATGTTGTAAGTAGTACATTTAAGCCACAATGGACCACGTAGTCCAATATTATCTGTAGGGCATGTATATTTTACAATTTTAATTTTGAAATTTAAAACTTAATGAACTTTCATGGATTTAAAGCTGAAGAGTGATGTCATAGTTTCTACAATTTTGTATCAAAAATTCGGGACAAAGTTGGGAATAAAAATTTTAAGATAAAGATCTTTGGGGGAATTGAAGCATTTGATGTGATGATTTTATATGAAAGAAAAAATTTCTGGCAACACTACTACTTATGGATGTTATCCACCCTATCGTAAATAAGAACTGAGAAGTGTTTCCCTCGAAATTTTGCTTTTCCCAAAACATCTTTTAGGAAAAAGACAAAAAAAATTCGATAGAAATTTTATTCTCGATTAGGGTGATTGGTTCTTCTAAACTTCTTTTTAGAAAATTTGATTTCAATTCGTCTTGCAAATGCGAAAAAACCGATACACTTCGTAGCCTTAGCAGTATGAACGAGGAAGCCTGATAAAACAACAACAACGCAGCAACAACGATGAAGTAAAAAAGCAATAAAATGTTTGCATGTCGAAAACGCGTAAACAGAATTTTGTTGACTAAAGCAAGAGTCACCACCAGGGCTGTCAGATAAATGTGAGAGAAAATCGTCGATTTCCTGAGAAAAAATAAAAAAATCGTCCTTCACGTTTCGAAAAATCGTCAAAAAAATCGGACAACTTAAAATTTAGTATTTTTTTAAACAAGTTTTGTTCGATTTTTATAAAAAAAAACATTCAAACAAAAACATAATTACTTCGTACCCACTAGCATCTTTAATAGTATAAGAGATACTGAGAGTTTCATGAAGAGCGTCTTCGATCGTCGATGACTGCATTTTTTAATCGTAAAAGATTCCTTACAGGGGAAAAGCTTTAACACGACTGAGATTCTTACATAGCACAGCGAAAGACGCTTCTTCAATCATTGGAATCGTTTAAGACGTGGGTAAAGATAATCTAACGTGTCTTTCATGTCAATAATCGTGTGAGACTCAAATATAATTTATACAGAGAGTCTTAAAAGGTTAATTCGATGACGGTTTGACGAAAGATAAAAAAAGTGTAACATTGTTGTTTAAAGATTTTCTTAAGGCTTGCATATTAAAACCGTACCTAAACGAAGGCGGCACGCGTTTTCTAGGTTGTGAATAGAGCGGCCTCAATGCTTTGCAATTTTGACAGCTAGTTTAATAGTGAAGTTTGCCGCTATTGTTAATTAATAATTGCAATTTAGCTATTTTTTGGTCAATCTAGCGTTTTTATCTCTATTTTTATTTATACTTTGTGGGTTTTATTAAACAAGAAAGCTTTCACTACTGTTCGTGACACAACGTTGGCGCCCGTGCTTTGGTATGGCATATCAGCGTAGCAGCTAAGCGAGAGAAAACGTTCCGCCCTCCGCTCTTGTTAAGGTACGGCTGTTAAACATTCCAAGATAAAAAACGAAGACTTTGGAGACAGAAAAAAATCGTCACTTTTTAGAAAAAAATCAACAAATAGGCACTTTGCTAAATTCGGAACAAAAAATCGTCAAAATGACGATAAATCGTCAAATCTGGCAGCTCTGGTCACCACCCACCCATTGTTTGTCTGTGTTCATACGGCTCATGTCTTATTGACAAGATTGCTACTTTATAGGCGAGAGGGACGAGGGAAAAAGAAATGAGTACACAGATGCATGTACTGTCTTTACGTTTTGCTTTCTTATTCGTTGTTTAATTTTGTTTTTGTTTTCAATATCAAATAAAACAAAATAAAAAATATGTCGTCAATATGACATGAATCATTTGAACGCCAATTCATGTTCAAAGAAGAAAAAGCAAGAATCTTGTCAATAAGACATGAGCCGTATGAATTCAGACTTTTCTAACAAAATTTTTGTCCAATTTTTGGGGGAGAGAGAAAAGAAGAGAAATAATAATTGTTCGGAACATTTTCATATTGAATTGGGGTAATTTTAGTTTTTTTCCGGACAAAACTGAATTGTGCTGCCAGCACATATCGTATAAAAATTGTGATTTTTTATTGAACTGTTGGTTTTTAATTAAGTTTTTGATATTTTAATTTCTATCCACCATTTCCATTAGTTAAAGATTGATGTTTGACTATAGACAGGCAGGCGCAAACGGTAGAATGGCAAAGAACTCTGATCATGAGAATGTCGTTGTTCTCGAAACTACTAAATTCAACCCGAGTTTAGTCAAGAATAAAATTATCAAACTAATTTTTAATTCATTTCATGTTGTAAATTCCTTCCTTCACTAAAAATCATTTAAAAAAAATTAAATTTAATGAATTTAAGTCTAATTCAAATATCAACAAGTAAGAGAGTACAGTCGGTCAAGCCCGACCATATGATACCCTACACCACAGTATTAAAAAACACATCATGCTTATATGTCCATATCAATATGGATTTATCTAAGTTTATAAAACTCATTAAAATCGGGTTAAAAGTTTGTGAGGGGCAGAAATTGCCCCCTACCTCCCCTTGTGGTCCTATTTTTGAAAAACTGTATAGCTTATGTGTCCATATAGATATGGATCTATCTATGTTTTGAATTTCATTAAAATCGGTTTGAGAGGCAGAAATTGGCCCAATCTCCCCTCGTGGTCCTATTTTTTAAAAAATGCATCCCTTTTGTGTCCATGAAGATATGGTTTTATGTAAGTTTTAAATTTCATTAAAATCGGTTTGATAGTTTCTGAGAGGAAGATATTTCCCTCTATCTTCCCTCGTGGTCCTACGATTTGGCCCATTTTCAATAGGCTTGGTCCTTGTGTCCATAAGAACCTATGTTCCAAATTTTATCAAATTATCTCCAAAATTGCGACCTGTACTTTGCGCACAAGGTTACATGGACATCCAGCCAGCCAGCCGGACGGACATCGTTAGTTCGACTCAGAAAGTGATTCTGAGTCGATCGGTATACTTAAAGGTGGGTCTAGGACCAATATTTTAAGGCGTTACACACATCGGCACAAATGCATAATACCCTCTCCACTATTGTGGTGCGGGTATAAAAACTACAGTTTTATATTAACTTAGCGCAATTTTTATACCCTTCACCGAAGGTAAAAGGGTATATATAACTTTGTCATTCCGTTTGTAATTTCTACAATATTGATCCTACACCCTATAAAGTATATATATTCTGGGTCCTTATGAAAAGCGAAGTTCAAATCCGGTTGTCCGTCTGTCCGTCTGTCTGTTGAAATGGGTTTTCCGAAGCCCCCAGATATGATGAGGACTTCATTGGGGTATGTTTATGTCAGGTATTCTTATTATAATTTTGCTATTGAAATTCAGCCAGATCGGTCCACAAACGGCTGAGATATGAGCAAACAACCACGACTACCTCCGTAGAACATATTTCATGAAAAACTCGGAAAAATCGGTTCAGATACAAAAAAGTTATGACCAAAATTAAATTTTTTTTTTTTTAAATACCCACTTTCGGGAACCATAGATCTCCCCGAGTCCAAGCTTTATAACTCAAGTAAATGGTAAATGTCTTCTTTAACACGTCGGTATATAAATCTGTCAAATCGGTTAAAAAATGGCTGAGTTATGAGCAAAAACCACGACTACCTCTAATTTTTTCGAAAAATCCCTTGTGGTTGTTGTATTTTTATTACTTTTTGCTGTATATCTGGGGAACGGCAAAAGCCAAAGTTTCCAAATTAGGTACACATATTTAGGTTGCCAATACACACCATCCTACAAAATGTGGGCGGGATTGGAGAAGTGGGCGTGGTACCTCCCGTACAAAAAAAATTAAAAATTGTATAAAAACCTACATTTTAGAGCTGCCATATGTCTTATGGATATGACTTATATAAACTACTCCATGGAGTACTAAAGTGGGTTAGTTTTAAAAGTACTCCATTTCACTACAGTATGGAGTGCACTTAAGGGGTAGTTTAAGCATTTTTCTTTTTCATTTTTTACTAATCGCCTTTTATGGTGTGTACTGTAGTCTATTATTGCTATTATTAAATATATTTACTTGGTATTTTTGGTTTTTTTTTTACCTTTTTTCCACAAATTTCACAAATTTTCACTTTTAAATAAACAATTAATAATGGACACAATCAGGGCTACCAATGTGTAATACTGTAAACTATAGAAAAGTATACATCATGCAGTTGTTGGCAGCACTGCATGTTAATTTCTTATAACACGGTCCATACTACAGTACATTGGACCATGTTGTAAGTAGTACATTTAAGCCACAATGGACCACGTAGTCCAATATTATCTGTAGGGCATGTATATTTTACAATTTTAATTTTGAAATTTAAAACTTAATGAACTTTCATGGATTTAAAGCTGAAGAGTGATGTCATAGTTTCTACAATTTTGTATCAAAAATTCGGGACAAAGTTGGGAATAAAAATTTTAAGATAAAGATCTTTGGGGGAATTGAAGCATTTGATGTGATGATTTTATATGAAAGAAAAAATTTCTGGCAACACTACTACTTATGGATGTTATCCACCCTATCGTAAATAAGAACTGAGAAGTGTTTTCCTCGAAATTTTGCTTTTCCCAAAACATCTTTTAGGAAAAAGACAAAAAAAATTCGATAGAAATTTTATTCTCGATTAGGGTGATTGGTTCTTCTAAACTTCTTTTTAGAAAATTTGATTTCAATTCGTCTTGCAAATGCGAAAAAACCGATACACTTCGTAGCCTTAGCAGTATGAACGAGGAAGCCTGATAAAACAACAACAACGCAGCAACAACGATGAAGTAAAAAAGCAATAAAATTTTTGCATGTCGAAAACGCGTAAACAGAATTTTGTTGACTAAAGCAAGAGTCACCACCAGGGCTGTCAGATAAATGTGAGAGAAAATCGTCGATTTCCTGAGAAAAAATAAAAAAATCGTCCTTCACGTTTCGAAAAATCGTCAAAAAAAATCGGACAACTTAAAATTTGGTTTTTTTTTTAAACAAGTTTTGTTCGATTTTTATTAAAAAAAAAATTCAAACAAAAACATAATTACTTCGTACCCACTAGCATCTTTAATAGTATAAGAGATACTGAGAGTTTCATGAAGAGCGTCTTCGATCGTCGATGACTGCATTTTTTAATCGTAAAAGATTCCTTACAGGGGAAAAGCTTTAACACGACTGAGATTCTTACATAGCACAGCGAAAGACGCTTCTTCAATCATTGGAATCGTTTAAGACGTGGGTAAAGATAATCTAACGTGTCTTTCATGTCAATAATCGTGTGAGACTCAAATATAATTTATACAGAGAGTCTTAAAAGGTTAATTCGATGACGGTTTGACGAAAGATAAAAAAAGTGTAACATTGTTGTTTAAAGATTTTCTTAAGGCTTGCATATTAAAACCGTACCTAAACGAAGGCGGCACGCGTTTTCTAGGTTGTGAATAGAGCGGCCTCAATGCTTTGCAATTTTGACAGCTAGTTTAATAGTGAAGTTTGCCGCTATTGTTAATTAATAATTGCAATTTAGCTATTTTTTGGTCAATCTAGCGTTTTTATCTCTATTTTTATTTATACTTTGTGGGTTTTATTAAACAAGAAAGCTTTCACTACTGTTCGTGACACAACGTTGGCGCCCGTGCTTTGGTATGGCATATCAGCGTAGCAGCTAAGCGAGAGAAAACGTTCCGCCCTCCGCTCTTGTTAAGGTACGGCTGTTAAACATTCCAAGATAAAAAACGAAGACTTTGGAGACAGAAAAAAATCGTCACTTTTTAGAAAAAAATCAACAAATAGGCACTTTGCTAAATTCGGAACAAAAAATCGTCAAAATGACGATAAATCGTCAAATCTGGCAGCTCTGGTAACCACCCACCCATTGTTTGTCTGTGTTCATACGGCTCATGTCTTATTGACAAGATTGCTACTTTATAGGCGAGAGGGACGAGGGAAAAAGAAATGAGTACACAGATGCATGTACTGTCTTTACGTTTTGCTTTCTTATTCGTTGTTTAATTTTGTTTTTGTTTTCAATATCAAATAAAACAAAATAAAAAATATGTCGTCAACATGACATGAATCATTTGAACGCCAATTCATGTTCAAAGAAGAAAAAGCAAGAATCTTGTCAATAAGACATGAGCCGTATGAATTCAGACTTTTCTAACAAAATTTTTGTCCAATTTTTGGGGGAGAGAGAAAAGAAGAGAAATAATAATTGTTCGGAACATTTTCATATTGAATTGGGGTAATTTTAGTTTTTTTCCGGACAAAACTGAATTGTGCTGCCAGCACATATCGTATAAAAATTGTGATTTTTTATTGAACTGTTGGTTTTTAATTAAGTTTTTGATATTTTAATTTCTATCCACCATTTCCATTAGTTAAAGATTGATGTTTGACTATAGACAGGCAGGCGCAAACGGTAGAATGGCAAAGAACTCTGATCATGAGAATGTCGTTGTTCTCGAAACTACTAAATTCAACCCGAGTTTAGTCAAGAATAAAATTATCAAACTAATTTTTAATTCATTTCATGTTGTAAATTCCTTCCTTCACTAAAAATCATTTAAAAAAAATTAAATTTAATGAATTTAAGTCTAATTCAAATATCAACAAGTAAGAGAGTACAGTCGGTCAAGCCCGACCATATGATACCCTACACCACAGTATTAAAAAACACATCATGCTTATATGTCCATATCAATATGGATTTATCTAAGTTTATAAAACTTATTAAAATCGGGTTAAAAGTTTGTGAGGGGCAGAAATTGCCCCCTACCTCCCCTTGTGGTCCTATTTTTGAAAAACTGTATAGCTTATGTGTCCATATAGATATGGATCTATCTATGTTTTGAATTTCATTAAAATCGGTTTGAGAGGCAGAAATTGGCCCAATCTCCCCTCGTGGTCCTATTTTTTAAAAAATGCATCCCTTTTGTGTCCATGAAGATATGGTTTTATGTAAGTTTTAAATTTCATTAAAATCGGTTTGATAGTTTCTGAGAGGAAGATATTTCCCTCTATCTTCCCTCGTGGTCCTACGATTTGGCCCATTTTCAATAGGCTTGGTCCTTGTGTCAATAAGAACCTATGTTCCAAATTTTATCAAATTATCTCCAAAATTGCGACCTGTACTTTGCGCACAAGGTTACATGGACATCCAGCCAGCCAGCCGGACGGACATCGTTAGTTCGACTCAGAAAGTGATTCTGAGTCGATCGGTATACTTAAAGGTGGGTCTAGGACCAATATTTTAAGGCGTTACACACATCGGCACAAATGCATAATACCCTCTCCACTATTGTGGTGCGGGTATAAAAACTACAGTTTTATATTAACTTAGCGCAATTTTTATACCCTTCACCGAAGGTAAAAGGGTATATATAACTTTGTCATTCCGTTTGTAATTTCTACAATATTGATCCTACACCCTATAAAGTATATATATTCTGGGTCCTTATGAAAAGCGAAGTTCAAATCCGGTTGTCCGTCTGTCCGTCTGTCTGTTGAAATGGGTTTTCCGAAGCCCCCAGATATGATGAGGACTTCATTGGGGTATGTTTATGTCAGGTATTCTTATTATAATTTTGCTATTGAAATTCAGCCAGATCGGTCCACAAACGGCTGAGATATGAGCAAACAACCACGACTACCTCCGTAGAACATATTTCATGAAAAACTCGGAAAAATCGGTTCAGATACAAAAAAGTTATGACCAAAATTAAATTTTTTTTTTTTTAAATACCCACTTTCGGGAACCATAGATCTCCCCGAGTCCAAGCTTTATAACTCAAGTAAATGGTAAATGTCTTCTTTAACACGTCGGTATATAAATCTGTCAAATCGGTTAAAAAATGGCTGAGTTATGAGCAAAAACCACGACTACCTCTAATTTTTTCGAAAAATCCCTTGTGGTTGTTGTATTTTTATTACTTTTTGCTGTATATCTGGGGAACGGCAAAAGCCAAAGTTTCCAAATTAGGTACACATATTTAGGTTGCCAATACACACCATCCTACAAAATGTGGGCGGGATTGGAGAAGTGGGCGTGGTACCTCCCGTACAAAAAAAATTAAAAATTGTATAAAAACCTACATTTTAGAGCTGCCATATGTCTTATGGATATGACTTATATACCAAAATATCGGAAATTTTCAGTTGAACATATTTCATGAAAAACTCGGAAAAATCGGTTCAGATACAAAAAAGTTATGACCAAAATTAAATTTTTTTTTTTTAAATACCCACTTTCGGGAACCATAGATCTCCCCGAGTCCAAGCTTTATAACTCAAGTAAATGGTAAATTTCTTCTTCAACACGCCAGTATATAAATCTGTCAAATCGGTTAAAAAATGGCTGCGTTATGACCGAAATACTGAATCCCCAAAAATTACTCTTGTTTTATAATTAACTTTGTTAAAATATATGTATACAAGTATATGTAAATGTTTATATATAAATATAACTTTAGTAAATGGTAAAATTCTTCCTTAACACGTCGGTATATACAACTATCAAATCGGTTAGACAATGGGTAATTTATGAGCAAAATACTCCAAAAATGGGCTAAAAAACATCAACATTTTTATAAAAACCTAAATTTTAGGGCTGCCATATGTCCTATGTATATGACTTATATACCAAAATATCGGAAATTTTTATGAGCTATAACCGAAATACTGGGGTCTTATCACTGCAAACGATGTCGAGCAAAATTGATCGAAGTGATTTATTTTGGTGTCTTGAAACTCGATATCGAATGAAATGTATTGAATTTAAAATAATAGCATTCGACATCGTGTAACTCGACATTACATTTATCGAGTTTTCATTAGATACGCCAGTGTCTATCGTATGCAAAAAAAATTCAATAGTTTATTCGATGCGATAGTATCGTATGCGGTGATTAGACCCCTGAATTCCAAAAAAATAAACTTTTTATACACTTCACCGAAGGTAAAAAAGGTACATATATATATAACTGTAATTTCTGCAATATTGATCCTACACCCTATAAAGTATATATATTCTGGGCCCTTATGAAAACCGAAGTTCAAAACCGGTTGTCTCTTATTTTAAAAAATATTTACCAGTTTTATTAAGTTTTTGTCTAGTTGCTCTGTATTCTGCTCGCACAATGGTGTAGGGTATATAAGATTCGGCACAGCCGAATATAGCACTCTTACTTGTTATTTTAATAACATTAAATCAAAATTGAAAAAAAAAACTTTATATGGAGTTTAACGAATGTACTTTGCCAGTAAAAGTACTTGAGTCTTTTTATTATTTTTTTAATTTGGTATTTGCTTATTAAAGAACTAAAAATAAATATGTAACACCAAGAATGCATCGGATTACAATCAACTGCTGCTGTGCTGCCACCATGTAAAATTAAACCCCTTGTTTACACATATTCCATATGATTTTTCCAGAAAACTTTTTCGAAATGGGTGAAGGGTGTTGGAAAAAACTCTTAGTAAAAATAATTTTTGTGCGGACAAATATATTGTTCGAAAACAATGGCTGAATTCAACTAAAGTACACGTGTCGTGAAATTTAGAATTGGCTTTTTGCTGCACAAGGTCCTCTAACTCCTCCTTTTTTCCTCGCTTAATACTTCACAATGTGTTTAGGTATTTTCGTGTAAATATGTGTGGGTGTTATTGTGTTTGTGCTTAAAAGTTTTTTTTTCCAAGAGAAAAACTTTGAATAAATATTCGTAAAAATATGATGATATTTATATCAAAGATATACTCTTGTGAATTAAACATTTTAATAAGTGTATGACATTTTTGCGGTAAAAGTTTAATAATGTAAAGGAACTTTATGTTTTGCACTGGATCAAATTTGTATAAAGTTTGATCTTAAAAAAAAATCAAAAGAACCGCCATTCGATATTAATTGGAAATACAAAAAAATTTCAATGGAAATTGTCTCCAAATTTTTTTCTTAAAATCCATTTAGTTTTTCTAAAAACAATTTGGAAAGCTAAATTTAACAAAAAATTTGTAATAAAATAAAAAATTTGATTTGAACTTAAGATAAGTAAAATTACTTTAAATTAATTTTTTTTTTTCTAAAAATTTTGTAGAATAATATAAAAGATTTTGTTATTCGTGCTTAATTCCCAATTTTTATTCTTGATAATAACACTGAAATTTATTGTTGATGGGAAACTTCATCCAAAAAGATTTTAGAAAAACTAAAGATATTATACAAATAACACTGTTAAGCGTATAAGAATTTTAAGCAACAGTTCTACTTGTAACACTATCAAAGTTTAAACAAAATCATCAACAATAAACAGTGAGTTTATCTCTTCTTACATTAACCACTACAAGTGATTGGACTTCTTCCAACATTATGCTAGGAACACAACTGGGACGAACGACGAATTTTTGGCCGCGAATATTCGTCGACAAAAATAAAACATATTTGTGTATATGTAAATACACACAATCAAGGCATCGGCCGAAACTCGTCACACGCGTTGACCTTGCAATAGATTTATTTCTATTTCATACGCCGGCGAACGACGAACAAAGCAGTACCAGGTGACCATGTTGGATTTTAGTTTTCAAGTATTTAAGTATATGAAGTTACTTTTTTACTTTAATAATTATTTTTTTTTTTTATTATTTTATCGCATTTAAAATAAATATACAAAGTAGATAACTACAAGAATAGTTTTTAATTGTGTTTTTGTTAATGTTTGTGTTTTTTAAGTAATTTTTTTTTCATATGGTCACACTATTTCTCTCTCTTTACACAAACAGTAAACAACTTTCTCAATTAGTTATTCGTCGTTATTGTGTTTCATACGACGAATTTACTCAGCGAATTTTTACTAAAAAATTCGTCGTGTAGGGCGAAATTCGTCGTTCGTCCCAGTTGTGTTCCTAGCATTAATTGTAGTTTTAAGCAAGAATGATAGAAATAAAGATTACGCCTTGCGCATGTTTTCCCGTTTGATGACGTAGTAGTTCCCTTGTAAAGATTGCCAAGTCTCTTTTATATGTGAAAATTGTAATTTCTTACAAAAAATGTATGTATTACGTGAAAGTTGGCAACCCTGCAATTAATTTACTCGGAGAGTTCAAATAAAAAATATTATATCAATTGTCAAAAAACTAAGAATTTTGCTTAAAGTTTTATAATAAAAAAATTATTAGAATAAATAAAAATTTTAAAGGTGTTCTAACGTTTGTTTAAAGAAGCGTAATAAAGAAAAATAAAAAATAAATAAAAATAGAAGAGAGCAGAAAAGAGTACAAAGATAAAGTGTGCAGTGGGCAAATGCCAACAAATTAACCGCAAAAAACAAAGGGGAAAATTGTGCGAAAAACTAACGTGTTGCGTGCTTTTAATTAAATGTCTATATTTTTTTCTATAGCTAATATAGAGATAATCACCCCTATTATGAAAGTCGACATCGACACAAGTCGACGCCACCTGAACAGCAATGGTATTTTCTGAGTCGTTGTTGACAATAATCGATTACTATTGACAGTCAATTGATATTTTCTAAGGCGCTTTCAAGTCGACGTCGAGTAGTATTGTCTCCGTTTTAGTCGACAGGAAATTTTGCGACGACTCAAATGAAAGTTAAAGAAATTTTAAATGAAATGTAAACATATTTATTGAATACGTTTGAAATAAAAAATGCAAATTTAAAAGAAGTTATGGGCACAAATTTTATTAGTAAATTAAACGCGAAAATTGCGAAAGTTCGGAAAAGTTTGCTAAAATAGCGAAATTTCGCGAAAATTTTTAATTTAAGACGAATGCATCAAAGAACCAAAATTGCGAAAATTCGCAAACATTTGCAAAAATAGCGAAAATTCGCGAACATTTTTAATATATAAAAAAGCCATAGAATTGATTAAAATTCCCTAAAACTAAGAAATGGCAAAAATTTGGTTAAAATTGCAAAATTAGCGGAAATTCGTAAAAAATTGCTAACAGCTACATGATAGCAAAGTCTAATATTTATTAAAAATCGTTAAAGCTGTAAAGAAACAGAAAACTTTCGCTTCTATCGCGAGCATGGCTAAAATTAGCAAAAATTGCAAACTTTGAAACAAACGATCAAATTGGTTAAATCGGCTAAAAAAAACAAAATGTCGGGAAGTTACAAAAAAAAAAAAAAATATGCAAAAACAGCGAAAATTCGCGAAAATTTTTAATATATAAACAAGCCATAAAATTGATTAAAAGTCCCTTAAACTGAAAGGAATGGCAAAAATTCGGTGAAAATTGCTTAATTAACGAAAATTCCCAAAAATTTGCTAACAGCGGCATGAAAGAAAAGTCTTATATTTATTAATAAACGTTAAAGCTATAAAGAATCGGAAAACTTACAGTAAAAATATCTTTTATCTAAAACATGCCAAAAATTCGCGAAAAAAATTCAAAATTGGAAACAAACTCTACACTTTATTTTAAAAAGCTAAATAAGTTTAAAAAATATGTCGGAATTTCGCATAAATAGTATGTGTTCATACGGCTCTTGTCTTATTGACATGATTGCTACTTTATAGGCGAGAGGGACGATGGGAAAAGAAACGAGTACACAGATGCATGTACTGTCTTTACGTCTTGCTTTTTCATTCGTTGTTTAATTTTGTTATTGCTTTCAATACCAAAAAAACACATGTCGTCAACATGACATGAATCATTTGAACGCCAGTTCATGTTCAAAGAAGAAAAAGGAAGAATCTTGTCAATAAGACATGAGCCGTATGAACTCAGACATAGCGTTAAAAAGTGAGTTAAGAACAAAAATAAAAATAAAACTATTGGAGATGGGATTTTTTTTTGTCAAATTTTCGATAACTAGTCGACGTCGACACAACATTCTTATAAAATACCAAATTAACGTCGAAGTGATGTAGTCGTCGCCTTGATGTGACAACAATTAAAAATTAATGTCGACGTCGACAACGCCTTACATAATAGGGGTGAATATATATTTATGTAAGTTAAAAATAAAATTATGAAGAAAAAAGTAATTTCTAATTTCTAAGTTTTCAAATAATTCTATAGAAAAATAATAAATTGTGTCATGTTTGCGCATAAACATAATAGTTTGAAACCTAAACATTATTAGCCAATGAGAACGAAGTTTGTGTGAAGTCACAGTTCCTACATGTGCAGTAAAAAAATTTTATATCTGCCTGATGTCGTAATCTTTATTTCTATCATTCTTGGTTGTAAGTAGGTTAAGAAAAAACAAAATAAAAACAAAAGCAACTTGCAAAAGCATGTTGCCAGCTTAAGTTTTTTTAAGCCGTGCCCTTGCTAGTTTATTATCAACGTAATTTTTGGGAATACAAAATTTTAATTTAAAAGATTTTGTTATTCGTGCTCAATTCCCAATTTTTATTCTTGATTTAATCTTTTAAATTAAAATTTTGTATTCCCAAAAATTTACTTTGATAATAATTTTATTGAATTTAAGATTTTTTTTTCAAAAACAGCAATTTCGAGTAAATGTTTTACTTAAAATTTTATTTAACTTTTTGTATGTAGTTTGCTATTTTAGCTCTACACCCTATTTTAAATTATTTACCTTCCATTTCTGGTTCAGGGAACTCGCCATAAAAAATAAAGTAAAACAGAGAAAATAAAATAATCGGTAGAGAAAAAAAACAATAAGAAAAAAAAAAACCGAAATTAGTCTGAAAGCCTTTCCATGGGTTATATTCTTACCATGAGATCTTAATTACACTCCAATTACCAAAGGAATTACATGCACTGTGTAATTGAAATATTGTTACTAAAATTTTCTGTAAATTTTACAGACCTTAAATTTTGAAACTGGCTTACTATTGGTAATTGCTTGTAATTGCAAAGAAAGTAATACTAATATGGGAATCTTATTCAATTACATGTCATGCGAATTGAATTGTTTTTCAACTAAAATTACTTTAAAATAAAATTGTAATTGTTATATTAATTTAATAACATTTCAATTACAATTGCATGAGTGCCCCGGTAGTCTAGGTGGTAGTGAGCTAATCTTTCAGCGCCAGGGTTGTGGCATCGATTCCCGCCAGAGACTCTGGTTTCCTGCAGACAAGCGTAAAGCTTTGCGGGATTAGCGATGGGAATTTAAAACAAAAAAATAATCAAATAATGGGTGATTTTTTAAGAGATATAGGAAAGTTAAAAAAAACACATAAAATTCAGAAAAATTCATGAAATCTTTATTTGAAGCGATAGTACGGTCCGTATAATTTAATGTTTGAAGATTATTTCATGCAAATGTTGACCGTGACTGCGCCTCAAATGGTCCATCCGCTTAGTCCAATTTTGGCATACTCTTTCCAACATGTCGGCCGGTATCTCATGAATAAATGCTTAAATGTTGTCTTCCAATGCGTCAATTGAAGCGGGCATGTGTGAGCTTTAACATAGCCCCACAAAAAATAGTCTAAAGGCGTTAAATCGCACGATATAG
Organism: Pollenia angustigena; assembly: GCA_930367215.1. Taxonomy (NCBI): domain Eukaryota; kingdom Metazoa; phylum Arthropoda; class Insecta; order Diptera; family Polleniidae; genus Pollenia; species Pollenia angustigena. The sequence continues at coordinate 50,016,488 of OV884060.1, forward strand.
GCGGCAATTGACCGGTCCCGAACGTGAAATAAAATGTTCACCGAACTCGCCTCTCAATAAGTCCATTGTTAAGCGTGCTGTGTGGCATGTGGCATTGTCTTGTTGAAACCACATGTCATGCAAGTCAAGCTCTTGCATTTTGGGCAAAAAAAAGTTGGATATCATCTCAAGGTAGCGCTCACTATTCACAGTTACGTTACGATTCGCATCATCTTTGAAGAAGTACGGTCCAATGATGACACCAGCCCATAAACCGCACACAACTGTGACTTTTTCTGGATGCATTGGTAGCTCTTGCAATGCTTCTGGCTGATATTCACTGCAAAATCGACAATTCTGCTTATTAACGTACCCATTGAGCCAAAAATGAGCTTCGTCGCTGAACACAAGAAGCGCGCGATGAACTTTCTTAACAGAGCACGCATTTTGATAATAAAATTCAATAATTTGCCAGCGTTGTTCGTTTGTAAGACGATTCATGTTTAAATTATAGACCAAGCTGAAGATGTCTGACAGTGAAACAAAACACGGAACGTGCGTCAGCTGTTTAAGCCAGTGTTGCCAAAAAGATAATACCTAAAAAATCACGCGATATAAATATGCAATAATTTTTCAAATTGTTTTAAATGTAAATAAAATTAATTTTACAATAAACTTAAAGAGATTCACTCGGTAAGAAACCTTGTATTTTGTTTAAAGATCTTATAAACTGAACAGATAAAGTGTGTACCCCACACTATCGATCATAAGTGACAGTTTTGCTGAAATCTCCGCTTGCTCGATAGTGCGGCCGATAATTAGCGACAGCCAGCCGTTAACCACAAAATTGTTTGTGAATAATGAAATGTTTGACTGTCACCCAAGTTCGATAGTTTTTTCCCCGCTTCATGATTTCAGATTAAATTTAAGACAAACCAATTGAGTTTTGAAAATTCTTATTAGACTACCATGTAAGCAGGGCTGTTAGATGTGGCGATTTTTCGTCATTTTGACGATTTTTTTGAGAAAATACAGTAAAATGTTGATTGACGATTTTTTTAACTAAAAGTAATAGTACTATGACGATTTTCTGGCATCAACAAAACACTTACAAGAAATATTTACAATTTTATTGGGAACTGTCCAAAACGTACACATCAATTTTTCGAAATACAAAAATTATTGGAAATTAAAAAAAAAATTCTTCCGCCATCACAAACCAGGTGGCTTTCATTAGAAGCATAATTAATTCAAATTCTACAATTACATACATATATGCATGCCATCGATACTGCAAAAAATATACACTAGAGCCCCGATTTGTGTCGTTCCTATTTGCGTAGTTGATTAAATCCGCTTTGCGTTTTTATGATTTCGATTTGCGTCACTACATACGATTGGATTTTTTCCCTGAAGTCATAATCACATGTGAAGAATTTTTCTATTTGCGTGTAAAAAGGCGAATTCCCATTTAATTCTGTTAGGTTAGTTATTCTAAGTAAAGTTGCTTGTAGAAAAACGAGTGCAAAGAGAAGAGGGACGTAATTAAACGTTTCCAGTCGGGTGAAAAAGCTGTTGATATAGACAGAACAGGTTAAGCACCTTCAACAGTAAAAACCATTTAAACGAAACCTTTCATTTTTTTGTTTCCTTATTGAATTACTATCACAAAAAAAAATAAATACATTACAGTGATAGTAAGTAACATTTGTTATATTAACATTAAGTAGATTTCATTTGCATATAATAAATTTAATCATAACAATTAACATAAACTAACATAACACAGTTAACATTAGACATACATGTTTAGATTCAAAATAATTTTAAAACAATTTTAAAAGTTCCTTCTTGAAAAGCAATGCGTTGCTTTGTACTTGGATATATGATGGTAAGTTGTTCCAAAGACACGTTGTGTAATTGAAAAATTGTCTTGTAGACATAAGATATTTGTATTTTTGTGATCTCAAGTTTTTCCCACGTGGTGATTGTGCAAAAATAATTTTGTTGAAAAGATATTCTGGGTTCTTCAGATAAATAATCGTATGCATCATTATAAGGCTTTTATATTTTAGTAAATTTTTAAAACCTATATTATGTAACTGGTATGAATATGATGATATACTATCTCGTCTACTTCTGTTAAAAACGTATCTGGCTATTTTGTTATATGTGACCTCGAGGTGATTAAAGTCAATAGCATCGCAATTGGCAAATATTTCACTACCGTAAAGTTAATTAATTTTTTGTTATGTTTTTATGAAAATATATTTTTTGTTAAATGAAAACTATATTTCAGCCCACTTGCTGAAATAAATAGAAAACAACCTTACCATATCACTTTCTGTATCATAAATAGAATTTCTTGCTAGAAATGTATATTTTTGAACCAATCAATGCAATAAATTGTCTCTGATTTGTAAAATTTAAATATATGACGATTTGTTGACGATTTTGTAAAATGTTCGTGACGATTTTGACGAATTTTGTTAAAACTTTTGACGATTTTTTAAAAAAAAAAAAGCCTAACAACCCTGCATGTAAGTGCTATTTTGTACATGTGTTAGTTTGAGTGTTAAAGAAACAAAGATAAATTCCCTTTCCTTTCATTTATAGATGGATGTGTGTTATTAAAAAAAAATAATACTTTTCTCTTTCCATGTTTGCACTCAAATAGGATTTAACCATTTAACCATAACCATTGTGGGTTTTAGTATTTCTAAATATTAGGGTAGTACGTACAAATTAAGAACAATTTTCATTGATAATAAAAACTAAAAACCTTTCATATGTGATAAGTTTGTTTTATAAACTAATTTTATTGATGATATGATTTCTATTAAAAATGATCATTGGTGATAAGTTCTCTAAAGATATTACTATAATAATAATATAATAATTTTTCTTTATTTTGCATTTTTAATACATTACAATTCATTTCTTATAGTACATTTAAATTTTCTTATAAAATAAAGATATAATAATATAAATGACAATGACTATAGTTTCGTCTGTCATCTTAAAATCTTCTATTAAGAACAATCTTTGATTTTCAGTTGAACTGTTAATTTTTAATTTTTGATATTTTTAATTAGGCTTGAGTTCATCAAATTTAATTTTCATTAAATAATTTTCACTGAGGGAAGGAATTTTACAACTTGGAATTTTTTATTAAAATGTATTGATAATTTTTCTTGGCTGAGCTGGGATTTGAACCCGGGTTGATCTTTACATGTTTCAAGAAACACCACTTTCTATCGTCAGAAGATCTTTGTGTTCTACCCACTGCACCACTGCGGTGCCCGTTAGCGCCAACAGTCAAACATCAATCTTTAACCAGTAGTACTGGTGGTTCGAAATTTGCTGTTTTTATCACTTAAATTTCAAATTACATGTTGCCTCCTTTTTCCTCTGTATTTTCGTATACCAGCTCAGCCAAGAAAAATTATCAATAAATTTTAATAAAAAATTCCAAGTTGTAAAATTCCTTCCCTCAGTGAAAATAATTTAATGAAAATTAAATTTGATGAACTCAAGCCTAATTAAAAATATCAAAAATCTTCTATTAATTTTAATTCATTACGTTTTTTTTTTTTTTTTTTTCAGAGAAATTCATTTAAAATATTGTTGCGATAATTTAAAGCACTAGTAACGTATCTAAAAAGTATATTCCACCCATCATATACATCTCAATTTAATATATTTATTAACTCATTTTGTTCAATAATAGTTTTTCCAAAATATTTTACTCTGAATTCCTTCAATATTGGACACTTTGCCATAAAATGTTGCGGGTCTTCATCTTCTCTCATATTACACAAGGTACACGTTCTATTAGGTATGTTTGTGAGACTGTTTGCTTTTAATGGCAGCATATCACATCTGGTTTTAAGGATTAAAGAGATTTTATACCGATTAAACGTATGTCAGGATTTAACAATTTATAAGAGCGTCTATTACTTGATAATGCTTTTGCTTTGTATTTATAACAACTTTTGAACTTTGCCTCTTCTAATCCATTCTTCTCTATTCATGTTCACATCAAATTGTATATCCAGATCATTGCCTAAATCATTTAGTTGTTTTGCCCAAAAATAATTTTTATTTAGTATCATTAACGAAAGTTTGTGTGGTAGTCTGGTATTGCTGTTTGTATTGAAGATAAAGTTCATGTGCAAATTCATTGTGTTAAAGTGATTATTTTCAGCTTTTGTTTCTAGCGATACCCCGTAATTTGGTATACTATCAGGTAGCTTTAATATTCTTTTAATAAAGTACCTTTGCAGTTTGTTTACTTCATCAAACTGCGTACCTCCCCAAACTTGTGCTCCATAAGACTGGATGGATCTGCATACCGCTTGCAATAGACGCCATTTAGCCGATAATGAGATTGAAGATTTGTTGAGAAAACTTTGCCAGGTTGCATTTATACTACATTTAGATAAAGCATTACGCCTATCCAGATGTTTCGTGAACGACATCTTAGGTAACAACATCCTAAGTAACAATATACGTTAACAATATTACTTGTTGTCCTTTGTATATAAAATTTTCTTGGCTTGACAGCCTACCACCTTTTCTGAACACAATCATTTCTGACTTGGCTAGATTAACCTCCATGTTCCACATATCACAGTAATTTTCTAATTTCTCTATCATATCCTGCATAGTTTTTACATCGTCCGCTAGTAATACTATATCATCCGCATATAAAAGCAGTCGTATATTTAACTCAACAATCATCAAGCCTCCTTCTAGGTCGTTGTGCAGGTCGTTTAAATAAAGTGTAAATAACAAGGGAGACAAAAGACATCCATGCCTTACACCAGAATACGTGCTAAAATAATCTGACACTTCATTCCCCGTCCAAACCGCAGATCTAGTGTTTCCATAAATACTCTCAATTATATTTACAATCTTTGAGGATAAGCCAATAGTACGCAGGTTGTATATTAAAAGTTGTCTCGGGACTCTATCGAAGGCCGCTTTAAAATCGACGAAAAAGGCATACACTTTTTTTTCTCATTAAACTTTAAATGTACAACAGAAGCTAAATTATAAACGTTATCTATGGTTGAATATTTCGGTCTAAATCCTGCTTGATATTCATTTAATACTTCATTATTCTCTACCCATTTTTGTGTTCTTGAGTTCAAAATACCCATTAAAACCTTAGCCACACAATTCATAAATGAAATACCCCTTTAATTGTTGGGGGCATTAGCATCACCCTTTTTAAATATTGGGAAAATAACGGTATCTCTAAACTATTCATCTATTCTTCCGTCTTCAAATATAATATTATAAATGTTTGCTAATTCCGTATAAAAGTTTTGCGATGCATTTTTAAGAAATTCGTATGTTTTTGTTTTATTAAGAATTTCGATAATTTCCTGCGCATTAATCTCTTTATCTAATTCTCGGTCAGTATTATATAATGGAGCATAAAGAATATTGTGCGATAATTGAGCTGGATTTAGTAACTTATCAAAATAACTCTTGAAATCATCTGCTTTAATTTGTATTCCGACCTGAAAACTTTGTCCTCTTAACTGTTTAGCTACTTTCCACCAATCTTTAGCATTATACGATCCATTTATTTTTCGCTCCAGCTCTAGGTAATAATCTTTTTTGCTCTTTTCACATACTGTTCTATATCGCCTTTTTGCTTCCAAATAGGTTTTTTTTATCATGTTCGTTATTAGAACCTCTAACTACATTTAACATTTTAAAGGACTGCTTTCTAGCTTCAGCTACTTTTAAATTTTATATTGTGTTTATTGACTGGTTTTTGGGAATTTGTAGAATTCTTAATAACGGATACCAGGTCATTGAGACTTTTAATATTACCTTGTATATTTTGCAGGTTGAGGTTTTGGTTAAGTTTCACTAAATATCTTTCCATTTCTGCCTCCTTCTAGATTAGTTTTGGTAACAAATTTATTGAACTATTTTGCGTACATTCTTGGTTTAAATTTAAACTAATTTTTAACGGCATGTGATCAGATCATATTTTTGATTAAATTTCATATCTGTCTATTTAGTCTAAGGCTTCGTATGACGTAGCACATATGTCATTAACAGAATTACCTACTGTACTGACATATGTGTAGTTACCATCTTCATCTCCTCTTGTTCTTCAATTTAGCACAATTAACCCGCAGTTGTCGTTGAATTCCATAAAGCTCCTACCTCTTGCATTTATTACCTCATCTTTTTATTTTCTACTTTCACAGCCTGCCGTGAAACTTGCTTTATACGTTTAATCTATATCTTGCTGAATGTCACCTATTCTAACATTAACATCACCGACCATAATTATGTTTGTATCTATAGTTTTAATAAAAAATTCCTGTATATCTTCATAGTCTTTGTTCCAGTCTGCCCCACGTATATATAATGGTAAAATACATAGTCTCCTTTCCCTCGATTCTATTCTGATGATATCTACTCCATTAATGGTTGAAAAAACATGTTTTATACATTTTTTTGCATACTCTTATTTATCCCATAAACACAGCCACCACTTGCACTGCCATATCTACTTAGCCGGTTAGCTGGTTTCCAAAGATAGAACTAAAAAATAAAAAATATGCATTAAAAACTCAAAAAATTCCATAAAATATCGTTTTTTAATTTTACTAAAAACAAAAATATAAAAAATTCAGACTATTGTTATTCAAATATCTTCTAAAAACTTAAATAACTAACTTAAATTTTTGTTTGTTTAAATTAATAAGTGCTGTTTTATTAAAAGTGGAACTTTGTCTTGTACTTGAAGAATGCCAATGAATGCATTTTGTAAAAAAATTATTTTTAAATCCTACTTTGATTCCAGATCAGATCAAAAATATTTGAAATTTATTTTATTGTTCAAAATCCTTAATTTTTTTTTTTTTTTGCAAAACGTTTTGGGGGTTTTTTTTAATTTGCCAGGCTGTTCTTCCTTCCACTTTGTTAATTTTACTTTTTGCAATATCAATTAATTAACCCAGTAAAAACTTCGCTTACTTTTTCAAAATGAATAGCTCCTTTAACTCATTATTTAGTAGCTTTCTTCTTTAACTACAGCTATAACAACTTCTATAAATACTTTTTTCTGGATGAATGTAGGTAAAAAAAAATAATGACATACTTTTGAATGCGTTCGTTTTGGGACATCCCTTGTAAAATTCATTGGTTCTTTCAGTAGAATTGTAAGTAGTGCCTTCATGTTTTTCTGATTACTCAACACATTATTTTGTAGGCGAAGTTTTTACTGGGAAGTTTTTAATAAATTATTTAAACCTAATAGTTATTGTTTAACCAATAATTTTGTATTTGGAAAATACAAATGCAAATCGACTTTTATTGTTTTTAAATTTAATGTTTCTTTTTATTTTTTAATTGCATAATCATCATTTCTTTTTTAATTGCATATCAACAAGCTCTTCAAACATTCTTAATTTACTTAAAGTTTTCTGAATAGAATTCTGAAGCAACTAGCCAGGCCTCACACTTGTTACTACTGGCTGCAATGGAAGGATAAGCAAAAGATACATTTGCAATATTATCGAATTTTCTTCTAATTTCCTCTGCAACACGGTACAGCCCATGTGCCTGCCAAGCAAGTAACTTGTAAAAGTTTTTAATAAATTATTTTAAACCCATTGGAATGTGCTGCATCGTTTTAAAAAAAAAGAATCTTTTGTCGAAATCTTGAAAACCTTGTATTTTCAATATAGAAAATTTTCATTAGTGATTAATTTTATATAGAAAATTATTACTATAAAAAATTAACACTAATTGGTAATAAGTTTTATATTAAAAATTATAATTGGTGATAAGTTTTCTATAGAAAATAATAATATTTGCCAAAATTTTTTTCTTAAAAAATTTTCATTGTAATAAAAATTTCTCATTTGTGATAAGTTTTTTTTTTAATGAAAATTTATTGGTGATATGCTTTCTACTAAAAATTATTTTTAGTGATAAGTTTTTTAATGAAAATTATCACCATAGAATATTATCATTATAGAAAATTGTAATTGGTAATAAGTTTTCTATTAAAAATTATAATTGGTGATAAGTTTTCTATTTTTCTATTTTTTTTTTGAAAAAAAAAAAAAAATTTGTCAAATCGATGGAGCCGTTTTCTGATTTTAGGTAAATCGAAAAAAAGTGGGCGTTAAAGTGGGCGGGGCAAAATTTTCTTTCCGTAAAAACCTAAGTTGGACCATGGCGATGGTTTTAAAGAAAAAATCGTCCAAATCGGTCAAGCCGTTAAAGTAGGCGTGGTACATTTTTTTCGATGAAAACGTAAAATGGATGAATACGAACATTTAAAAGAAAAATTAGTCAAATCGATGGAGCCGTTTTTTGATTTTAGGTAAATCGAAAAAAGTGGGCGGGGCAAAATTATCTTTCCGTAAAAACCTAAGTTGAACCATGACAATCATTTTAAAGAAAAAATCGTCCAAATCGGTCAAGTCGTTCTCTAGTTATGCGCTTAATAGAAAAGGTGGGCGTAAAAGTAGGCGTGGTAAATTTTTATTTCGATAAAAACTTAAAATGGATTAATACGAACATTTGAAAGCAAAATTTGTCAAATCGATGGAGGCGTTTTCTGATTTTAAGTAATTTGAAAAAAGTGGGCGTGAAACTGGGCGGGGCAAAATTTTCTTTTCGTACAAATTCAAGTTGGACCATGGCGATCACTTTAAAGAAAAAATCGTCCAAATTATATAGATGTCATTGGTGATGCAAAATGATAATTGGATTTTGCCTAGCCCCTCCGCCCTCAATCCGAAAATCAGACTTAACACTGTCATCCGCCTGAATGTTCTGAAGATTCCCTGAAAATTTCATCAAAATCTGCCCAGCCGTTTTGGAGTCCACACATCCTGTTTTATATATATAGAAGATGATAGATAGATGATAAGTTTTCTATAGAAAATTGTCACTATAGAAAATTTTCATTATAGAATATAATATTTGATGTTAAGTTTTCTATAAAAATTATTATTGGTGGTATGGTTCTCTGATAAGTTTTCTATAGAAAAATGTTTATTACTAATAAAAAGTTTCCATTTGCGATAAGTTTTCTATTAAATAATTTTATTGCTGTTATAGTTTCTATAGAAAATTATAGTGTCGAGTTTCCTATGGAAAGTTATGATTAGTGATAAGTTTTCTATAGGAAATTATAGGCAGTGATAAGTATTCTATTGAAATTTATCTAATTATAAGCTTTCTATAGAAAATTGTCATCGGCATAATTTTCTATAGAAATTTATTATTGGTGATAAGTTTCATATAAAAGTTATTAATGATGATAAATTTTCTATTGACAATTCTAAAAAAGTTTTTTAAAGAAAATTTTCATTTACGAGTCGTAATAAGTTTTCCAATTCTTTGCCTGTAAAAAACTTTATCATCCAAGTCTAAAAAAGTATGTTAACCCTGCTTATTTGTAAAAACACTGTTCTAACTCATAAACTGTGAAAACCAGAATTCCGTATACAAGTCAGTTAATACAAAAGATATAAGAACCAAAGCTCAAGTTTGTAAGAAAGAAGTTTTAGATAAACTTAAAATATTTCTGTAATAGAAAATATGATTTTTGAGATTTAACAACAAAATTTAATATGGGAGTTATGCCGTTCTTACCGTAAATTATTAATATGAGTGGTAAAATTGGTTTTTTTCCTTCATCTATTGCCATTTTGTTCTTTAACAGCTTAATGTATTTAGTTTGTGCGCTCATTTCAAAATATAGACTTTGTGATGAGCACAAAATGATTTCATTTTCAAAATGTCACTCAAATACTCGAAGGTATTAAAGACTTTATTTTTGGTACCGAAATGATATTAAATGTAAATTCTTGTAAATATTTGAACGTTTTCTAAAATAATTAAATAGGTTTCAGCAAAACAATATATATTCATTTCTCGTAACGAACAAACTTAATCAATAGATTTCCAAAAAAAGTTTCGTAAATTGAATAATTTAACTTTGTTTGTTGTTAAAATTGTAAAACAATGTTGATTTAATTTTTATAATGCTTTTAGAGCCTTTAAACAAATCTGTATAAATAACTGAAATGAACATTATTTTAATGAATATTTAATTCCACACTTATTTATTAAAATAACTTTTGTAGTGTTTGTAATTCACTCATTTGCATGAAATAAAATGAAAAATGTTAATCAAAAATTTACGTATTCAAACTTATTTTTCAAAATAAATTAAATTACTTTTCGCAGGAACCTAATAAATTTGATTATGAGAGATGAAAATTGTTTATCTGTAGAAAATTCAATAATAACTTTAATTTTTTGTTGCAAAATTAATGAAAAAGGAAACACAAATAAAAACTCTGTGATACAAAATGGAAAAAGTTGAATTCACTTTTAAAATGACAAAGTAAAGACCAGTGAAAGCTCTACTCACAGACAACGCTTTCAGTCAGACGCTCATATAGGTGAACGATATCATTAGTCCCCTAGATGTGTATGTTCCCTTTGGATATATTTAAACCAACGACTCGGTTGACAGAAATAAGCGGACAAATTTGCGTTTACAGTCGGTGTCCGCCTGTGGGAGCTTCACTGTAGATGATATTGCAAATTTCTTTGAAACAATTATTGCAAAATAGAATTTTCTACAGAAAACTTATTATCGTGATAGTTTTTTTTCTATATAATACTTATTATTCATATTATTCATATTTCCGATGGGGAACTTATCACCACTGTGGAATACTTATCACTGACGTTTTTCTGTAAAAAATCATTAAACTGATGATAATTTCTATAGAAAAATTATCATTGATCATAGTTTTTTTTAGAAATCTTATCATCTATATACATTTAGGGTGTTCTTATTTGTATGGCCAAATTTAAAAGAATTTTGATTCCAGTTCGCCGGGCAGTTTATTGTTGCTTTATATTAAAAAAGTAAAGAAGTAAAATTTGGAGCGAATCCGATAACGTTTAGTGGGCCCGGAAACGACTTCAATATACCTCCTTACGAATAAATATATTAAAATTAACAATTTTTATTTTGAAAAATATAATAATTTTTTTTTATTGGTTTGAGTAAAATAACAACAATAACATTGAAAAAGAGAATTGGTTTTTGAATCTTTATTTGTTAAAATTATGGATATTTTTGTCGATAAGCCTCAATAACCTGAAGCAACAATTGTTTCCCCTCTTCATCATTAGTTAAAATTCTGTAAAAGTCTTGAATAAATATAACGCCTCTCTTAGCAGTATCATTAACAACAAATAAGTCCTTACAGAATGTCCAACTTTCCTCAAATTCAAACGAAATTGAAGTATAAAACTCTAATAATTCTAGGGATAAACGAAACCGACTGAAAAAAAACTTTGTTTTTTCTGAAACAAAATCACACAAGCTTGTTAAATCTGAATTGTTTCGGCCATGTTTTAATTTGACAATTGGTTCTTTTAATTTAAGTTTTTCAACCATTTTACGTTTCTTTTCAAAACTTATATTTGAATAAAAGTCAAATCTTGAAGCGGTGCGTCTATGACATTGATATATCTAAACTAGACTTTAATATAAATAATTCTAAATAATTATTTGTAAAAACTTGGCCATGATTAAGCAAATATTTCAAATATTGACACTTCTGGAGCAGATGTTGAATATAACATAGTTTCGAAAACGCTGCGCAATAAAACTTTGTACACATGGTGGCAGCAAGGTAGATTGATTATACTACGCCCTATTTTTTCCCAGATCGCAGAGGCGCCTGTGTTGATACCAGTATTTTTAGACGTTGTATCAAATAACAAGCCGTTTACTTGGTCCACAATATTCCATTTAACTTATCTTTCATAAACTGCATCCGCAATATTTTTGGCAGTTGAAGATTCTACTTTTGGTGCTCCAAAAAACTTCGATGTGCCGTTGTAACCACCAAAATTTCAATACGTTCAACTTTTTTGGATCCGATCAAATCTTTCATGAGCTTTGCATCAAAATGAGCTACCACCGAACCAATTTTTCTATATATGATAAAAGCATTGCAACTGAATTTAAGACCACCAATTATTAAAAATAAAAAAAAACTTACATTATCCGTAAAATCAGCTGAAATTTCTTTAGATTCTATTATACGGGTTTCTTGGAGCAAACGACGAATGATTCAGCTGCTGCTATGATAATGTGAACTGCCATTCCATCAGACACTTTGGCATTGTCCGGTGCCACTGCTAACCGAGCTGTAGTAACACATTTGCGACCTCGTTTTTGACCTAAAACAGAATTTGATCTTAAGTTTTCTGTCTCGAAAGCCGTGTTTGGTAAATTGTTAACTTCATCTTCATCAATCCACTCCATAAGCTGACAAACATCTAAAAAAATCGAAAACTGAACATTAAAAAATTAAATTGGTTCATATACAACACTAACCTGATGGACTTTTCCTTTTCGTGCTTCCTTTTCACGTTTCGATAAAATCATATAGACATCAGCCATGCAACCAGAACGTCCTTTTCGTCTTCGCATTTCTAGAAACAGTATATTTTCTACAATCCGAATTTTGTCTATAGCATCTACGGTGGCAATATAAAATAACTCATCCAGATTTTCAAGAAATGTTTTAGCAGCTTGCTTTTGGGCATTTGATCTTTTCCCAGGAACGGTTTTTTGTATCGGAATCGAAATACGTGCTTAATGCCGAATAATTTGAACGGAATAAATTGCCAATTTTGCACTTTGCTTTGCTAAAAGCTTTACAAAGCGAATATTGTAAAATAGGACTTGCAAGACCTGACGATTGACGGAAGTTTTGCGCCAGTAATTTGGTGAGAAACATTTCAAATTAAACCAATTTTTTTTTAGTTTTCGTTGGCTTTAAGTGTTTTAACATTGAGAGTGCTTGGTGCTTCTTCCGTACTCGATTTCGGTGATATTTTTGACATCTTAACTTTAATTACTTCATAAAATAATAAGTAACACCTAAAAATTGTTATTTTTTCCTAAAAATTTAAAAAAACATGGTCAAAATGGTCAATTGGAGTGCCCCACTTCACCCCATGTCCCACTCCACCCTAGATAATATTGAATAATGTTAAGAAGAAGAAGAAAACTAAAATAGATTTTTTCTTTCAGTATTTATTGAAGAAAATAATGAATAGACGCTATTAAAAAGTGAAATATGTATTTAAATTGATGTTTTGCTCATATTTATTCACTTTTAAAATATTTGAAGCCGTTTCCGGGTCCATAAAACGTTATCGGATTCGGTCCAAACTTTACATATTTAAATTTTTTATACAAAGGAACAGTAAACTTCCCGGCGGTTTACAAAAATCTGACATTTGAAAATAAGAACACCCTTAATATACATATATAAAAATGGTGTAAGAAATGTATAGTAATTCATAAAATGAGAACGGCTGGGCCGATTTCTGCAAATTTGTTGTCAGTAATTCGTATTTTCGAGGAGAAGGTTGATTTTTTTGTACGAAATTTTGATATTTGTGTTGTATTATTAATCTAAGGTTTGTCTGAAGGCTTAAAATTGGGGCGCGGCGAAGTTCGCCAGGTCCGCTAGCTTATTATAATTTTTTTAGAACATCTTAAATATATGATACTTTTTTTTAGAACAGTTATCAGTGAGGATAGTTTTTTATATAAAACTTATCATTGATTATAATTTTATAATACATCTTAAATATATTTTTTTAGATCTCTTAGCAGTCATAACAAATTTTTATAGAAAACTTATCATGTTAAAAATATTCTATAGAAAGCTTATCTCTGATCATTATTTGTTTACAGGAAACTTATCAGCATTGATGATTGCTTACAAAAATCTAATAGTTGATAATACTATTCTATAAAAAACTCATTGTGGATGATAATTTTTTTATTGAAAACTTATCATTGAGGATAATTTTCTGTAGAAAACTTATCATTTATAATAATTTTCTGTAGAAAACTTATCATTGATGATAATTTTCTATAGAAAACTTTTCATTGATGATAATTTTCTATAGAAAACTTATCATTGATGATTATTTTCTATAGAAAACTTATCATTGATGATAATTTTCTATAGAAAACTTTTCATTGATGATAATTTTCTATAGAAAACTTATCATTGATGATAATTTTCTGTAAAAAACTTATCATTGATGATAATTTTCTGTAGAAAAGTTATCATTGATGATAATTTTCTGTAGAAAACTTATTATTGATGATAATTTTCTGTAGAAAAGTTATCATTGATGATAATTTTCTGTAAAAAACTTATCATTGATGATAATTTTCTGTAGAAAACTTATCATTGATGATAATTTTCTGTTGAAAACTTATCATTGATTATAATTTTCGGTAGAAAACTTATCATTGATGGAAATTTTCAGCAGAAAACTTATCATTTTCTGTAGAAAACTTATCATTTATAATAATTTTCTGTAGAAAACTTATCATTGATGATAATTTTCTATAGAAAACTTTTCATTGATGATAATTTTCTATAGAAAACTTATCATTGATGATTATTTTCTATAGAAAACTTATCATTGATGATAATTTTCTATAGAAAACTTTTCATTGATGATAATTTTCTATAGAAAACTTATCATTGATGATAATTTTCTGTAAAAAACTTATCATTGATGATAATTTTCTGTAGAAAAGTTATCATTGATGATAATTTTCTGTAGAAAACTTATTATTGATGATAATTTTCTGTAGAAAAGTTATCATTGATGATAATTTTCTGTAAAAAACTTATCATTGATGATAATTTTCTGTAGAAAACTTATCATTGATGATAATTTTCTGTTGAAAACTTATCATTGATTATAATTTTCGGTAGAAAACTTATCATTGATGGAAATTTTCAGCAGAAAACTTATCATTTTCTGTAGTAAACTTATCATTGATTATAATTTTCTGTAGTAAACTTATCATTAATAATAATTTTCCGTAGAAAACTTATCATTGATGAAAATTTTCTGTAAAAAAATTTTTAATTAATAATAATTTTCTATAGAAAACTTATCATTAAAAATAATTTTCTGTTGAAAACTTATCACAAATAGTAATTTTCTGTAGAAAACTTATTATTGATGATTATTTTCTGCAGAAAGCTTATCATTGATGATAATTTGCTGTAGAAAACTTATCATCGATGATAATTTTCGGTAGAAAACTTATCATTAATGATAATTTTCTGTAGAAAACTTATCATTGATTATAATTTTCTGTAGAAAACATATCATTGATGGAAATTTTCTGTAGAAAACTTATCATTTATAATAATTTTCTATAGAAAACTTATCATTAAAAATAATTTTCTGTTGAAAACTTATCACTAATAGTAATTTTCTGTAGAAAACTTATCATTGATGATTATTTTCTGTAGAAAACTTATCATTAAAAATAATTTTCTATAGAAAACTTATCATTGATGATAATTTTCTGTAAAAAACTTATCATTGATGATAATTTTCTGTAAAAAACTTATCATTGATGATAATTTTCTGTAGAAAACTTATCATTAATGATAATTTTGTGTAGAAAACTTATCATTGATTATAATTTTCTGTAGAAAACTTATCATTGATGGAAATTTTCTGCAGAAAACTTATCATTTTCTGTAGTAAACTTTTCATTGATTATAATTTTCTGTAGTAAACTTATCATTAATAATAATTTTCCGTAGAAAACTTATCATTGATGATAATTTTCTGTAGAAAACTTATCATTTATAATAATTTTCTGTAGAAAAGTTATCATTGAGGTTACTCCTCTGTCGTCCAGGAGTGTAGGGACTCGATAGATAGACTCTGTGCCAATAGGAGAGTGCATATCTACTGGGTTCGCGGTTACCAGGGCATAGAGGGCAACGAAGAGGTGGACGAATTGGCGACACGATAGGATGATGGCCGTCCCGGCTCCAATTCAGAATATAAGGAGAGATACGGACTCTGCTATACGGAGGAGATCAGAGGCGTTTTGGGAAAACACAAGAACGTGCAGGGTTTCCAAGGTAATGTGGAGATCCTACGATCCGGAGTAGATTTTGTAGGGTACCAGGGGAAAAGGAGACGGTAGAGCACTTGCTATGCTACTGTCCGGCACTCGTGCGCTCCAGGGCGAACTGTCTGGCAGATCATTATCTCCAAGATCTCGGGGAAATCTCTGGAATTGGGTTAATGAAACTCCTGGCATTCGTCAAGAGAGTGTGGGGTACACTGGGTACCATCATATCTGACTGACCTTTTTACTGACTTTATTCTGCGGGTTATCGTACAATGTGGTAACGGTAGGGACCTATTTGGTCTATGCGGGGTCTTTGTGACCGGCCACTCTAACCTAACCTATCATTGATGTTTAATTTTCTGTAGCAAACTTATCATTAATAATAATTTTCTGTAGAAAACTTATCATTAATGATAATTTTCTGTAGCTAATTCATCGTACATGATAATTTTCCGTAGAAAACTTATAATTGATAACAATTTCCTACAAATAATTTTTTATTTCAATAAAGAAAGCTCATCACTGATAATCATATTTCATAGAAAACTTATCTTTGGTAATAATTGTTTTATTTTAGAAAATTTATCACTGCTGATATTTTCAATACAAAAATTTTTATGAATAAGAAGACAATTTTCTATAGAAAACTAATCAGTGATCATTATTTTTTAAAGAAAACTTATAACGAATGAGAATTTTTTTATAAAAACCTTTTTTATTTTAAATTACTTTTGTGCTTTAAATAATTTTTTGTTTAAATAGAATTTTTTCCCCTCCCAAGGAGTTCTTTATGGAGGTTCTTCTTAATTCTAAAACAAAAACAATCTTAGTGGTTTTCAAATGTGTACAATGCCACGCGTGTTTTTTATTTTTATTCTTAATTTTAACTTTTTTTTTAACTTTCCGTTTTTAATAAAAAAAAACTTTTCTACTTTATCTTTATGTTTATCTTTTTCCATAATGACATTTTAATGTTGACTTAAAAAAAAAAAAAAACTCTTCTTAGTTCCACAATATTATTTCGTCCACTGGAAATAAACATAAATAATAACTATTTATTAGTTGATAAAGTTTGTATGTAAATTTTACGATAAAGTCAGTCATAAAGTTTTATAGAGAATTTTAAAGCGCTATATTTCTTGTATTTATTTGAAACACTTTGTTCTAAAAAACCCTTTAGTTAACATAACATTCCAAATGGAGAGGTTCTACTTAAAAATACCCTTTTTTGTACATTCCACTCAGCGTTGTCCATTCGGTGCGTGTGTTCGTGTTCAAAGCGAAAAATTCTTTAGTCGGTTTTTTTTTTAGTTTTTGGTGGTACCAAATCTAATTTATTACAGAATTCCTTGAAGTACAACAAAAATGTTTTTGTACATAAAAATATAACCACTTAAAAACTATAAATTTCGACTCTGCATAGTTATGAATATTTATGAAATTAACTTGATACAGTGTGATGACTTTATTTGATAAGGTGGCCTCAGTTTGTTTGTGTGGTTTTTATATGCAGTTTCATATTCATTATGCACATTAGACCGGTCCTTATATATATGAAGAAATTTATTTTCACGAATTTATATCGGGGCAAGCAACATTTTTACGACGATTGGATAATTTTTAGCCCTGCCTCAAGCAACTATTTGTATTTATTATTAGAAGTAAGACAAAAAAAATTATTTTTTAATAATTTATTAAAAATTATTTGAAAAATGAACATTAAAATAAAATATTTCTTTGAATTACATATTAATATAAATTTAGTGTAATAGTGAAGTCTTTAAAAGTGGGATAATTCATATTATATTCTTTGACCACTTGAAAAAGGAATTGTTTCTCTTCTGCATTGTGTGTTAATTTATTATTATAATCTGTAATGAATTTTGCACCTGTTTCAGCAGCAACGTTTACTACAGATAAGTTTTGACAAAATTGAGATGCTTGAGCGTAGTCAAATCTTTCATTCCAATCCGATCCGATAGATCGACTTGCAAATATTCTTATGAAATTTCTAAGCGATCAAAGAACGCGTGTGTGTTTGAATTTACAAAATCGCTTAAATCTTTTTGTGAATATGTTTAAAGGATATTTATTGGATTAGCTATAATCCGCTTGCATTTTTCTTTATTTTCTTGAACATTAATTGCTTTAACCATTTTTCTCTTAATATCAACACAAACATTAGGATCGAAGAATGAAAGACCAACTGCTTCTTCGGACAAATACCATAAGTGATTGCTTAAATTTTGTAACAAAGCAAAAGCTATATCTTGTTCAGGACAAGCAATTATATTTTTTATTAAATTGAGTTCTTGAAATACGAACTATGAAAAGACAGACACTACGTATTCCGTTCAGTTCTTTTTTTGTCATATTAAATTGATTACGGAACAAATAAATTTTAAGTGTATAAATAGCTTTTGACATCCATCTAGCATGAGTAGTTGCACCAGGTATTCGAAAGGTGTTAAAATTCGGCACCGTACCACCAAGAAAACTAATTGTAATAACTCTTTGTAATCGCGTCTACTTTATGAGTTTTGGTTTTGTCTTTTTTAACTAGCTCTTCTTTTAGGAAAAAGTAAAAAATCAAAACGCGAAATAATTTTTTTTAGCTTTTGCTTTTTAGGTGGTTGACCATTTTTGTTGCTGGCTGGTAAAAAAGCAATTGTCAAAAAATAAAAATATACAAAATAGGAGATTTGCTTTTTTGCACAAACGAAAAACAAAACATTGACTATTGGAAAAAAAAATTAAAAATTTCAATAGCAGTGGCAAAAGCAAAAATAAAAATAAAAAACATCCAGCTGCTGGGTGCTTTTAAACCAATGGTGGGCGCTCCATAGCACAATTGTGCTGTGAGATTTTACACGTATTCTTAGCCTCTTTAATTTAGTTTTTGATGAGACACATTTTCTTATATTTTTTGTATTTTTTTTTAAGAGAATTTACCCAGCAAACACACGTGTTTCATTTCAAATAAATGATGTTTTTCTGAAAAATACCCTTTTTGTGACCCTTTTCGAAAATTTCCAACGGTAACCCTGGTTTTAAACCCTGACTGGCACCTTTGAATACTTGTAAGATGGATAAAATTGTATTGCAGTTGTATTAGTGTAAAGTTGGAAATAATAACTTAGGCATCCACGAAACATGTGGGATCGTCGCTGTTTCATTAACGACTAACTGAAAGAACATAAGAATTATGTGACTCAATAATTGCAAATCAACCCAAGTGAAAATAAAGAGTGCTTGGAGGCAGAACTAAAAATTGTCCTATCGTGCTCAAATTTTTTGTGTGATTTTCTGAGACCAAATAAAATGTTTTTAGTGCTTGCCGTGATACAAACTCAAAAAAAAAAAAAAAAAAATATATAAGGACCGGTCTAATGCACATAATATACAATTTTAATTTCCAAAATTACTAAATCAGGGGTCTAATCACCGCATTCGATAGTATCGTATCGAGTAAACTATCTAATGTTTTTGCATACGATAGACACTGACGTATC
Organism: Pollenia angustigena; assembly: GCA_930367215.1. Classification (NCBI taxonomy): domain Eukaryota; kingdom Metazoa; phylum Arthropoda; class Insecta; order Diptera; family Polleniidae; genus Pollenia; species Pollenia angustigena. Next base: position 50,035,991 of record OV884060.1, read on the forward strand.
GAATGAAAACTCGATAAATGTAATGTTGAGTTACTTGATAACGAATGCTATTATTTCAAATTCAATACATTTCATTCGATATCGAGTTTCATAATACCAAAATAAGTAATTTCGATCAATTTTGCTCGATATCGTATGCGGTGATTAGACCCCTGATTGTTAGTTAGATTTTTAAACAGGTGTTATTAGTGGCTCACCTGGAAATGTTTGTTGTTTGGGAAAGATTTAAAGAAGCTTGTGAGCTAAAGAGCATTGAAGGTGAAGCAAACAGAGAGCTATCAAAAAAAATTTTTCAAGAAAACTGGTTAAAGAGATATGGTAAAGATTGCCTTCCAACTTTTAAAGTCTAAGCAAAATAAATATTATAAAATTATAAATTTTCTCAAAAATTCAAGCACGAATGACACTAAAACGTACTTAAAACAAACCTAAATGGGATTTCTTTTGAAACTCAATCCCAAAATTTCTTGAAATAGGTATAAAATTCTTAAACCAAGTAAAAAAAAAAAGATTAAGCTTTTCGCTAACAAAGTAAGCGTTTTAATTTCACTTAACTTATCAAAGTTTGTTTGCAGACACTACAACAACACCACACAAGTAGCTAAAAACGATTTGCTTGTTGTGTGTAGAAACAACAAAAACAACAGAGCAAGACGAAACACACATTATTTTCATCTTTAAAAAGTAAAATTTAGAACTCTTGCTTCTCATTTAGTTTATATTTTTAGTATTATTAAGTTATTTTTAGTTTTTAAAGTAAAAACCATATCGGAAATAATGCTGGTGTTTTATAATTGAAATTCTCTAAGGTGTTAAACGGGTAAGTAAATCAATTATAATAAAATTCTCCTTCTTATTTCACTTTTGGTTTATTTCAAGTACGAGTTCGGAATTCAATCAAATTTTTAATACTTGAATCAAGCGCGTTTTGGGATTAATTCAATCTTAGTTTTACTTTAATCATCTTAAGTACGAATCCGGGATTGAATATGTTTAAGTTAAATATTTCGCGAATGAAAATCCGTACTTAAATCAATCTTTCTGTACTTGATTCAAGAAAATCCGAAATATTAAATTATTTCATTATTAAAAATGTTTTATTGAGTGCTATTTTGTAAAGCATAATTTTGATAAATTTTTTCATTGAATCAAATAAAATAAAATAAATAAATGCAAAATGTTAACCCAAAATTTTATTTTTAACAAACCGTGTTGTTAAAAATTTTCTTGAGATATTTTTTTTCTGCAAGGAAATCAAATAGTCGGGTTTGACCAATTTTACTTTCTAACTTGTTTATTGGCTGCCTAGCTTTTTTCGAAAGCATTTTCTGTCAACACTGGTTGTTGTTTACAAAGAGCTGTATATATTTTCCGTTAATTTGAGTTTTAACTACTAAAAACACTGGTTGTGGTTTACAAAGAGCTCCATAAATTTTCCATTAATTTGAGTTTTTATTACTAAATAAAAAATCTACAAACAAAATTTTCAGCTTTAATTGCTTTTAGTTATACAGTTTAATATTTTTTACCAAGAATTTTCTGAAAATTTTAAAGTGAAACAAACATACAAGAATTTTGAAGTACATTGTTTATGTCAGTGATATATGAAATTTAACTTAGTGGATTTTGTATTCTATTAGTTGTTACAGGTAAAAATTAATTTGAAACTATTTTAATATTAATCGCTTAAATATTTTGTTTAATATTTTTTTTTAAGAGAAAATACACATGAAACCAGTGTTGCCACTTTGTGGGTAATTACCCGAATTCGGTATAATTTTTACTGTAGTGGGTAATTTCTCTTAGGTGTAATTTAGGTGTAATTTGAAATTCTTGCTTCCGATACCTAAATTAAATCAAAATTCGATATCAGTGACGACATTTATTTCCCTTTATATATTGTTGATAAAAAATGCACAGTCTTTTGAACCAAAGTCTCGATTTTTTTAAGAAAAGTCTTCAATCATCAAATATATATTTTCAAAAGATCAATAACGAATGTCGCAAGATAGATTCTAAAATTTGGATAGAGATAGCTATCATAGTAATTTAGAACCTAAAAGTCTATTGAAAAAAGTTATTTAAACTAAAGACTAGCCTGGGGGAAGATACGTTTCCAATATTCCAACACATAATTAATTTTATTTTTATCTGGCAACTTTCAAATGCTTTAGTTTGAGGAATATTTAACGCCCTTAACAGTTGTAAAACTGAATTACGAAAGGGGCAGTTCTATTTAACAGTTTATAAGGTATAGAAGGTATTTCTTAAGACGTAAAACTTAAACAAACCCAAAACAATTTAATATTAATCGCAGATAATTACACGTCATAACCATTTGAAACTGATTTCAAACAAATAGAAACCTCGCCTTTCCTCGACGAAACGCATTGCAGACGTCCAATTTCGTTTCTCTTTTTCGAACATTGCTGGCTGCATGTCACAAATACTACACAATGTTGACCTCCAAGACGTCAATTGTTGCTAGCTTATCAGCACAAACCAGTGACTTCAGAGCCCTACGGAAAACAAACATGAGGTGTCACATCGCACGGCCTAAAAGTCTAATGGACACTTTATCATTTCTATATCAACACATTGCCTTAATTTGTGAAAAAATAAGTTTTGTCATTTAAATCATAAAGTGGCCTATAAGTTGCGAGAATCAATGGCTAATTTTGGATAATTTGGTGGCATTTTTCAAGCATGAATCTATTCATGATGATGTGACTGAGCAAAAGGTGACAGCAGTATGACAGTTCGTTTGACAGCTAACCTTTCGTAAGCGCTATGGGGCTAAAAAACTCTAATTTAAAAGGAATGGCAATCAGCATTTTGAACCTTACCTAGATATATGCAACCAAATGTGGAAGTTAACTCATTATTTTAGTAGTTTTATTTTATGTTTTTTTTATGCTTTTAAGTTTTTAATATTATTTTTGTTAATTAATTTTAAATTTCAATAAGAATCTTAACAGTTTGGCACTTTTTTCAATGAGTTTGTTGTGTTTTTGCTTTTTTCAGTAAATAATACTACAATTTTATATCAGGTGTAATTTCATTTAAATGGGGTAATTTTGCTTCAACTGAAGTGTAATTTTGAATTTTGCTGGTGGTAACACTGCATGAAACATAAAGCATATGCATTAAGTCTGAGTTCATACGGCTCATGTCTTATTGAAAAGATTCTTCCTTTTTCTTCTTTGAACATGAATTGGCGTTCAAATGATTCATGTCATGTTGACGACATGTTTTTTATTCTGTTTTATTTGATATTGAAAACAAAAATCAAATTAAACAACGAATTAGAAAGCAAAACGTAAAGACAGTACATGCATCTGTGTACTCGTTTCTTTTCCCCTCGTCCCTCTCGCCTATAAAGTAGCAATCTTGTCAATAAGACATGAGCCGTATGAACAAAGATTAAGTATTTTTAAAATTTGACAATAGAAAATAGAAAATATAAACATAGAAGTCGCATTTTAAAAGTAAAAAAAAAAACAAGTAAGAAAGTATAGTCGGTCAAGCCCGACCATATTATACCATACACCACAGTATTAAAAAACACATCATGCTTATATGTCCATATAAATATGGATTTATCTATGTTTATAAAAGTCACTAAACCCGGTTTAAAAGTTTGTGAGAGGCAGAAATTGCCCCCTAACTCCCCTTGAAAAACTATATAGCTTATGTGTCCATATAGATATGGATCTATCTATGTTTTGAATTTCATTAAAATCGGTTTGAGAGGCAGAAATTGGCCCTATCTCTTCTCGTGGTCCTATTTTTTAAAAAATGCATCCCTTTTGTGTCCATAAAGATATTGTTCTATGTATGTTTTAAATTTCATTAAAATCGGTTTGATAGTTTCTGAGAGGAAGAAATTTCCTCCTATCTTCCCTTTGGCCCATTTTCAATAGGCTTGGTCCTTGTGTCAATAAGAACCTATGTCCCAAATTTTATCAAATTATCTTCAAAATTGCGACCTGTACTTTGCTCACCAGGTTACATGGACAGCCAGCCAGCCAGCCTGCCAGCCAGCCGGACGGACATCGTTAGTTCGACTCAGAAAGTGATTCTGAGTCGATCGGTATACTTTAAGGTGGGTCTAGGACCAATATTTGAAGGCGTCACACACATCAGCACAAATGCATAATACCCTCTCCACTATTGTGGTGTGGGTATAAAAATTCATTAAGCTACTCTTAACAAAAGTCACTACACGCAAAGAAAACATAGTTTTTTAATATGGACACCGCTATCAAGACTGTTTTTGACTTTTTTCAACATATCGACGACCCCATTTTGCGTATGATTGAAATTACAATTTTGTGGACCAATCCATGTTTTATAATAAACAAAATAGCAAAGTTGAAAAAACATGTTTAAATATGGTCACCTCCAACAAAACCATTTTTAAAAAAAATTTTAAACGCCTGTATTTATAAAAATTTTTAAATTTAAGAAAGGCTTACAAAACAAATTTTGTTTGAAAATTCTCCTTAATAACCGTTTGTTAAATTTAATAATCGTTTATAAATACGGGGGATTATGTGTAACTTAACTATTTCACACTCAATAGAAAAATCAATCCATCCGTGCTCAAATCAATCCGAAGCGGTATTAATAGTACGGTGAGTACGGATTTTCTTGACTCAACTACAGAAATTCGTACTTGAAATAATCCGAAAATGAGATTGATTAAAGTTAAACTAAGATTTAATCAATCTCAAAATGCGCTTGATTCAAGTATTAAAAAGTTGAAATTAGAAGGAGAATTTTGTTATGATTGATTCACTTACCCGTTTTACACCTTTCAGAATTTTAATTATAAAACACCAGCATCATTCTCGATATGGTTTTTACTTTAAAAACTTAATGATACTAAAAATTAAATGAGAATCAAGAGTTTTCAATTTTACTTTTTAAACATGAAAAAATGTGTTTCCGTTTCGTTGTTTTTGTTGTTTCTACACACATCAAGCAAATTGTTTTTTAACTACTTGTGTAGTGTTGTTGTAGTGTCTACAATGAACTCACTTTGTAATTTTACTCATGGAAGAGTTTAATATCTATATATATAAAAGAAAGTCGTGTTAGTTACACCACTTATAACTCAAGAACGGCAGAACAGATTTGGCTGAAAATTGGTAGGGAGGTAGCTTAGAGCCAGGAGACGGACATAGGATACTTTTGCCCCGCCCACTTTTACGCCCACTTTTTTCGATTTACCTAAAATCTTAAAACGGCTCCATCGAGTTGACTAATTTTTCTTTCAAATCTTCGTATTAATCCATTTTAAGTTTTTATCGATAGAAAAATTTACCACGCCTACTTTTACGCCCTCTTTTTCTATTAATCGCATAAATTGAGAACGGCTTGACCGATTTGGACGATTTTTTCTTTAAAATGATCGCCATGGTCCACCTTAGGGTTTTACGGAAAGAAAATTTTGCCCCGCCCACTTTTTTCGATTTACCTAAAATCAAAAAACTGCTCCATCGATTTGACTAATTTATCTTTCAAATGTTCGTATTAATCCATTTTAAGTTTTCATCGATAGAAAAATTTACCACGCCTACTTTTACGCCCACTTTTTCTATTAAGCGCATAACTGGAGAACGACTTGACCGATTTGGACGATTTTGATTTGACTAATTTATCTTTCAAATGTTCGTATTAATCCATTTTAAGTTTTCATCGATAGAAAAATTTACCACGCCTACTTTTACGCCCACTTTTTCTATTAAGCGCATAACTGGAGAACGACTTGAACGATTTGGACGATTTTTTCTTCAAAATGATCGCCATGGTTTAACTTAGGTTTTTACGGAAAGAAAATTTTGCCCCGCCCACTTTTACGCCCACTTTTTTTGATTTACCTAAAATCAAAAAACTGCTCCATCGATTTGACTAATTTTTCTTTTAACTGTTCGTATTAATTTATTTTACGTTTTCATCGAAAGAAAAAATTACCACGCCTACTTTTACGCCCACTTTTTCTATTAAGAGCATGATTTGAGAACGGCTTGACCGATTTGGACGATTTTTTCTTTAAAATTATCGCCATGGTCCAACTTATTCTTTTTTGATTGAGCCCATATCCACACCATATGTAAGTTATTTTTTAAAAAAAATTTATGATAGGTATTCCATGGATTTTTATTTTAAAGGCCGTAAATTTCGTTAAATGCTCAATTTAAATCGTGTGGTAATACAAAACTAATGTTTACTTAGGGCCAGCAACGTAGACCGGGTCAGCTAGTTTTTTTTAATTGCTTTAAGAATTTTGTACTTATTTAATGAAATTCCGGGATTGATTTTCGAAAGTAATCCCATTTAGGATTGTACTTAAAGTTAGTATAAAAAACTTAATTAATCCCGAGTGTTTTTCTTTCTGTAAATCTCTATATATAAAAAAAGAAGTGTACACTTTGATGTCACCACTAATTGCGAAAACAGGTAAACCGATTTGTAGATGGTTTATGTAAAGTTTGCAAGAAATTGACCCAGTTGTTTCGGAGATATGGCATTTAGATTTTTCTATATATTCCCATACAAATATCAACAAAATGCCCTCCATTTTGAACACCTTCGAAACGGCTTGACTGATTTTTATGAAATTTTGTATGTGTTTTTGTTAGGTATGAGAATAGGTCGTAGAGTATATTTTGTATCGCTAGAGGCCGCAAAATATGGCATAAGCTCCCCGTCCCTATATCTTATTAGATTATCAACCTGTTTTCTTAAAATTTGGCATGCAGGCACTGTAACATCTGAAAGAAAATAGGGAATAGGGCGTGAAATAGGCCAAAAGGAGTAAAAGCTCCCCCTTTATATATCTGCTTTACAAATCGACCGATTTTCTTGAAATTTTGCAGGAAAATAGTGTAACATCTGGAAAGAACTATAGCCTAAAAATTGTATTATTAATGGCGTGAAATAGGGCAATAGAGATAAAACCGGGGTTCTTAAAATTTGGCATGCAGACACTGTAACATCTGAAAGGAAATAGGGAATAGGATGTGAAATAGAGCAAGAAGGGTAAAAGCTCCCCCTCTCAATATCTTCTTGAAATTTCGCAGCCAAATAGTGTTGCAGTTGGAAAGTACTATATCCTATAGTTTTTATTATTTAGGGCGTGAAGCAGGAGGGGTAAAAGCTGCCTTCCCTATATCTTCTTAACTAATCAACCGGTTATCTTAAAATTTGGCATGCAGACACTGTAACATATATGGCAAAACAACGTTTGCCGGGCCAGCTAGTTGTTTATAAAACTAAAGATATTGTGATATGATATCGAGGATCTTAAGTTATTTAGATACAAATTTATATATTTGTTTATTAGTGTCCGAACGGAGTCACTTTCTTAGGCCGAAACAGAAGTTCGGCAAAATTTGACCCGAATTTTATTTATCCAAATTCACAACAAGAAAAATAATTGAAATTTTTGACATCAATTTATTTGATAAACAGAAAAAACCATTTATTTATATAATTTTTTGTAATAAAAAAAATAAAATTATTTAACATGTAGTTACATTAATGTACATATATATTTTTTTTTTGTTCCTTTTACTCATCTGGGGAGCATAGGGCCGCAAAAAGTTGTTTGACTTCGTTCCACTGTAGTCGTGGCTCGAACAGTTCGGTTATGATTTGGCGTTTCCAGGTGTGTGATGGTCGTCCGATGCGCCTGCTTTCCTGGGGGCTCCAGCATATGGCCTTCTTAGTGATCTCATTCAATAGCTTGAGGAGAGTATGTCCAAGCCACTCCCATTTGCGTATTCTTATTTCCATCTCAATTGGTTGCTGGTTGGTATCTGACCAGAGTTGGGCATTTGATATTAAGGAGGACCAGTAAACACGCAAGACTTTACGAAGGCATTTGTTAACAAACACCTGAAGGGACTGGGTATCGCGCGGTGCCATATTCTACGTTTCGCAACCGTACAGTAATGTGGATTTAACGCTAGAATTGAAAATTTTAATTTTGGTGCATCACGAGATGTTAGGCAATTTCCAACACTGAATTTGTCGATTATACCTCCTAGATAGCAGAAGGACTCCACATAATCAATTTCCTTGCGGTATGTTTAGAATTTTCGCGTTGCGTTAGCATTTATCCCAAGTGTTTTTGTTTTGGGGATGTTTATCTTCAATACAGCTATCTTTGCTTTGCACCGGAGGTGATTTCTTCGTGTATGGATTCTTCATTCCAGAACGCTCTTAGGTACACATCGCTCCTTAATTGCAACGTAGCCATATCTCAAAAACTTGAAGTAACCTAAATAACTGCTCCTTCATTCCTTCTCTATACGTGAAAAAACAGTATTACAGTAGTTTTGACTTAACTGCCTTTTGTAACTCTTTTACAATTTATACAACCGAAGTTCGCAATAGCGAAACTCTTTCGTATTTATTTAAATATAATTTTAATGAATAATTTTGTTCAGATGGATGCAGGATGAGTCCCACTGTGCACTGTGAGGGTCTGCGGACGGATATCACTAGGTACTGTTGCTTATCATTAGAAGCTGCTTGTATTGGATGTAAGATAGCTGCAGCTCCTAAGCAAGGGGCGTGGGCACAGGCCTTTAGTCGTAAGAGCGTAAGCTTTAACGCTGCGTCATAAACAATAATGTGAATTTATATTGTGTAATAAAACCCACAAAATAGCTATAGAAATTGAGATAAAACCGCTAGGTTGACCAAATAATTGCTAAATTGGCATTACTTTTTGACAAAAGCAGCCAACTTCACTACCTAAGGCGCTGTCAAAATCGAATTTTTTCAATTTCAAAGCGCCGCGCTATTTATGTATTTTTTATTTATTTATTTTTCTTTATTCATTAATAATCAAAAAGCCAACATAGGCCAAAAGCGATTACATTTTAAAATTTGGAGTAAGAAAATTACACCTTAAAATAGACTACTTAGATATCTTGGATTAACTTCAAACATTTTGTATGAACATGAGAATTTTTGACACTGGTTAAGGTTGGTCGGTTAACTTGCTATTTGTGTGCGTGGTAAAGAGTTGGTTATCCAGTGTTAAGATCACCAATTAGGCCATCAAGTCATGTCCTCACGTAAATCAAGAACACATTTGCCACAATTTTTCAGCATTAACGTTCAAATTAATAATAATAATTAATAAATTTATATTTTTGAGCATTCTCTTACTTTAATTTTTTTTATGCATCGAAAATTTCCCTGATAATAAATATTAAAATATCCTTATCCTTTTTTAAAAATTGTTATTCAAAAACTTTAATAATATTTTCGTTTAAGTTTTTCGTTGACTGAATGAAAAGAAAAAGTAAATGAAATGAAAAAATAACAATTAGGGTGATGCAGAGTGAAGGAGTTTTTTTTTTTGAATTTCGATTAAAAATTAAATAAAAGTTATACCTAGGCGCATTTCACTGGTTGCTTAGGCCAGATCATCTGGAAACTTCATCCATCAAGATTTTAGAAGAACTAAAGATATTAAACCAAATAAAACTGTTAAACGTATAAGACTTATAAGCAACAGTTCTACTGTTACAAGTATTTTTACATTTTACATTAATTGTAGTTGTAATGTTGAGAGAATTTCAACTAATTGTAGTGGGGAATGTAAGATGAGATAAACCCACTGTTTATTGTTGATGTGTTTTGTTTAAACTTTGATATTGTTACAAGTAGAACTGTTGCTTATAAGTCTTATACGTTTAACAGTTTTATTTGGTTTAATATCTTTATTTTTTCTAAAATCTTTATGGATGAAGTTTCCTGATGATCTGGCCTAAGCAATCAGTAAAATGCGCATAGGAATAGCTTATCCCATCAACAATAAATTTCAAGTGTTTTTATCAAGAATAAAAACTGGGAATTAGGCACGAATAACAAAATCTTAAGAAAAAAATAAATTCCAATGCAGTCTCTCTCCGAAATAAGCCAGTGGTTTTTGTTTAAAGGAAAAACGTAACAATTGTTCAACTGCAACTTCATGTATTTATACGACATTAATGAATTTTGTGGTTATTGGCTTTACCCTATTGAAGAGTAAAAGAATCCATCATAAAAAGTCTATAATAACGTGTGCAATTTATGATGGCTTACGATTAATTCTGTTAGTAAATCGATTTTCTTATACCCTACAGTCTGCAGAAGTGAGTTTTATTAAAGAGAATATTATGTTTAGGTAAAACTTTTTTAACCGTATTATCAAGTTTGCAGGTCGTGTTAAAATTGCTTTTGCTTTGCTTAAATTTCTTACAGTAAATTTAAAAGCTGTAAATGCTTAATGTTTTTGCTTTAGCTTAAATGTTAACTTCAGCGCTTACATTTAATTAGAAAAATGTACGTGTTATATTTTCATAGACTATTAAAATGCTGTCACGGGCTTGACGTAATATCTAAATTAATTGGCAGCCCAATTATGGACACGAATTCCCCGGGAGTTTTTCCCTTTTCCCATTTTTACAATTGAATATACATTTAAAAAATGGAAGAAGGGAGAAAACTCATAATTAGGCTGTAGATTTCCCACCCAGCGTTGTCGGTGTCACACATACTAACAAGGTTTTTGTACTCATACCATAAATATGCTAGTAAAAGGTTCTTTACACGTGATACGACTTTGTAGAACCAAAATAATATAAAATTCTCTCCGTGCTAAAAAGAAATAAATAAGAGTATGTTGTAAGTATATTTCATGTTTACTCGGATGGTATAAGTAAAGGGTGGTTAAATTTTATGGGCCGATATTGCCCAGCGGTAAATATTGAAAGGACTGCAAGTGGCAGGCCTTTTTGAAGGACTCTATATTCCTTTTTAAAAGATTCGCTTTGCATGATATCCTGCCTTCAAAAGTATGCCTTCTAGAAGGTATAAACTTCTTTTTAAAAGACCTTCTAGAATATTCAGTACACATTCGCTACCCCCTTCTTTGCGAAGGGAAAAAGGAAGGTGTTCAGTTTTATTTACTTTTTATTTTTGTGACCTTCCTTACTCCCTTCTGTGGGAAGGGCTCGAAGTTGTAATTAAAGGAACTGTGGAAGCCCTTGCGCCCAATGACAACCTGTGTAAAAAATAAATTAGTTTGGAATGCGGCGAGAAGGTGTTCTGACTGCTTGTGACTGCTAAATAAGGCCTTCTATTAGGCCTCTTTACTCATTCTAGTTACCGCTGGGTGATTTTGAACAAAACACAAATTAGAAATTATTATAATTTCTTTTTATTATGATAATATTGGTATGGTTCCATTATGTATGGAACAAAATGGCCTCCGCGACTTCGGCGGCACACCTCCATTCGATGGTCCAAATTTTGGATGACGCTGAGGCATAATTGAGGTTCTATGCCGGTAATGTGCCGAATTGTCTCATGCTTTGGCTCTTGAAATCTTATCGACGTACACCTTTTCTTTCAAAAAACCCCAAAGAAAGAAGTCCAACGGTGTCAAATCACAAGATATTGACGGCCAATTGACATCGCCACCACGTGAGATAACACGGCCATTGAATTTGTCGCGCAAACGAACCATTGTTTCGTTAGCTGTGTGGCCAGTGGCAGCGTCCTGTTGAAACCACATATCGTCCACATCCATATCTTAAAATTCGGGACATAAAAAGTTCGTTATCATCTCACAATAGCGAACACCATTCACAGTAACTGCCTGACCAGCCTCATTTTGGAAAAAATACGGCCCGATGATGCTGCCAGCCCATAAGTCGCACCAAACCGTCACTCTTTGTGAGTGCACTGGTTTTTTGAGAAACACTCTTGGATTATCATTCGCCCAAATGCGGCAATTCTGTTTATTGACGAATCCACTGAGGTGAAAATGTGCCTCATCACTGAAGATGATTTTCTTTGAAAATGGATCATCCACTGTTGCCATTTCTTGCCACCATTCTGACCATTGACGACGTTTGGAATCGTCAAGAGGCTTTAGATCTTGAGTCAATTGCACCTTGTAAGCGTGTAAATGCAAGCCTTTATGCATAATGTTCATCAACGACGAGCGTGAGAAGTGCGATTGTTGGGCACGACGACGAGTTGAGGTGGACGGCTCTTCAGCCACACTTTCGCGAACAGCAACAATATTTTCTGCAGTATGAGCTGTACGAACATGCACTGTTGTTTTCACATCTCCTACAGACCCGGTTTGTTCAAATTTTTGCACGATTTTTCCGAATGTACGCACATTTGGACGATTTAATTGACCGAAAAAATCACGAAGTGCATGGTATGCATTTTGATTTGAACGCCCATTTTAATAATAAGCCTGAATAATATCTTTCCATGGTTCAGATTGAGTTAGTCTGAAATTGAGAAATGTCAAATCGTCGGCTTGGAGTGTAAACCTGCTAAATCCACTTTTTAAGTAAATTGAGATTTTAAGGCCGTATGGTAGAGAAAGATTTGAGTCCTGAAGTGTGTCAAATCAACAATATTTTTGGTTTTCCCCTCAAGCAGCAAATAGGAAAATTAAAAAGTTTTTTGTCTTTGCAGGTTTACACTCTAAGCCGACGAAATGAAATGCAGAAAAAAACTTGACGTTTAGGTGTGGTTTATTCAACAACAGCCCTTAAAATTAAACCACCCTTAAATATCAAAAATAATAACAAAAAAGCAGATGGTTACAGTTGTACAAAAGTTGTAGAAAATTAAAATTTCTTGAGTTGATGGATTTTAGTTGTTTTTTTAATTGTTACCACCTTCAATAATGGTGTTAAAATACACCTCTAGTGTGATGGTAATTCAAAAGTTTCTAAAATGGTAATTAGTATTGTGGTTATTATGTTGAACTATTAATGGTTTTTAATCCAAATTTTTAATATTTTTAATCAGGCTTAAGTTCATCAAATTTAATTTCCATTAAATTATTTTTATGAAGAAAGGAATTTTACAACATGAAAATTAATTAAAATTGTTATTGATAATCTTTCATTCTTGACCGTGGCCGGGGCTCGAACCCTGGTCGGCAGGTTACCATGACATGTCTCGATCGCAACCACTCGATCTCTTCAGATGGATTTGCCATCTTACACTCGCAGCCATCGACGACTGCTGACGTTAAACATCAATCCTTAAACCAAATTGTATTTTAACCTTTGGTAGATCGAAATTTGCTCCCTGAATGATTATCCATTTTAATGGATTTAACATGTTTTTCCTTACTTCGGGTTTCTCGTACTTTTTGTCAAGAATTCTTCTTGAAGTCCAAAGTACATTTTTTGTTTTCATTTTTGTTTTTTTTTTTGTTGACCTTTTTCAGCACAACTTGAAGGACAAATGTACAAATAGAGCTTAAATGGTTTAGAGGAAAAAAAACATTTACCGAACGCTTGCCAGATTTTGTATTCGTATTCTCTCTTACTCAATACATTTTGCTTTTACATGATAAGATTTTTCTTATTTTACATCATGTTTTGCACTGTTGTAAAAAATTGTATTACCGTGTAAACTAGCCTTAAGCATTTTGATTGTGTGAGGACCATTTTAAAGTATGTACTTATTTTTCTACTTGAAACACTCAAGCATAAATATTTTAACTAAGGTATTGGCAACAATTGAAGCACAGCCGCGAATAACGTTTTAAGTTAAAAAATAATAATTTTTCAGGAGAGCAAAAAACGATTTTCGACAGGCAGCATTATTTGTTTTAAAAATTTTTTTTTTTCTATTATTAAAAATAATAATAATAAAACTTTAATGCAAAAGGCTTTTAAAACATTATTCCGCACTGCAAAACCATTTCGGTTTCATCGTTTTGTTAGTAACTTGCAATGTTCTTCCACTGGCTGACACTTTGTACGCCATTTTAAAGTCGTTAAGGTGCATAGTTTTTGGTTGATTTGATGTTTAAACTGTGTAAAAGAGTAAGGTTAACGGTTATCTGCAAAAAAAAAAACAGTTTTTGCAAAATGTGGCGTTTACAACGTTATTCGCGGCTGTGAATCAATTGTTTTAGAGTAAAGATTTTTTCACATTAAAAAAACAACTCACTAATAGCTTTAGGCGTCCAGTGAATTTGAGTGCTTTTGAGCTTTTTCACTGCTTAAGGCGTGTTTACACTATTATACTTTGTATTAATACATGTCAAAAAATCAAGTTATATGTAAAATTCTGATAGTGTGAATGCACGTGTGATAAAAATGACAAGTATTATAAAAACAAATTTGACATCCCATACGACTTCATCGTTTTTTGAAAAATTTCTAAACAATAATACTTTCCATTGGATCAGGGTTGCATTTTAATTCATGTGTGAGTGTTTATACTTTGTGTGATGGTGTGAACACAAACTGTAATGTTAAATAAGATTCTTTGTCAGTCGCAACAAAACTAATTAGATTTCTATCTCACAAAGTATTATGGAATACGTAAGACTTGAGAGATAGTATAATCTAGCCTTTAAAGGTCATTACAATTCGTTTTAGTCTGCCTCTTATGCATCCTTTTCATACAACATACATATATAAGTGCTCATGTTTGCGTTATTGTCTTTTTTAGATGCAGCTTATGACAAAACATAAAATGCATGAAATTTAATTCATTATTCTACTTAAATATTTTTTTTTATTATTTTGCCCACACCACCGACCAGTCGTTGGTTATTGTTTTATGGTACATCTTTTTTATCTTTACGACGGCAGTAGTCAATTATTTATCCTTAGTTTATTGCCATAATATTGTATGTACACTGCATGTGGGATGTTGACATTAATAATTTCATGGAAAACACACAATCTAGAGGTTACATGGAACAATTGAAATTTTGCAAAATTAAATTTAAAAATTTTTTTTTTGGCTTATCTTCGATGCAATTTAATATTTTAATAACCAGTGTCAAAAGGATTAAATTGGAATTAAAATCACTTTTTGGCAAATAATATTGAATTAAAAAAAAAAAACACTCCAGTATGGATTCGCAAGAAAAGCAAGTACTAACTAAATATTTACCATTTAATTAAAAATTATTTTTCCTTTAAAAAAGTGTAATGGTTTCACACTTTTTTTTTTAAGAAAACTAATTGAAAAAAAAATTAAAACAAACCAGAACACGAACTTGGAAAAAGATGAAAATAAATTAGAAAATTTAGTTTTCTTTACACAAGTGAACGCAAGCCATATACAAACGGAAACGGAAATTGCAAAGGGATATTAAAATTTAACACTTTCCTCTTACACGCAGTGATGAATAAATTCAGTGCAAATTTTAGATATTCGCAAAAAATAAAAAGAAAATTTCTAAAACAAATTCTATTAACCACAAGATAAATAAATAAAAGTAAAATATTTTGATCTAATAGAAATAAAATATCAGAAAACCACAAATCAAAAAAAAAAAAAAAACCAAAAAGAAACATTTGAAATGCATTTTAATAAAAACAATAAGCAACAGAACAAATTTCCGGTTGAGAAATGTTGCCAAGAAAACACGTGTGTGTGATTATTTTTTTTTTTTTTTAGCAAAACAATTGAAATATTAAGCAATTAGGAAAGTATGTATTGGGTGTATTACTTTAAAATGCGGGATTTTCTACAGGGTTTGCGTCTTCGATAACCTATATGTGACAGCGCATAGCGAAAGGGACCAGTAAGGTAAAAGGAACAGTAAAAACCAACTACACAATACAAGAGGTAGGGACGAACTACGCTCGTTTTCAAGGTTGGCCAACACGTTCCTGACGTCATATCATGTGTCGCTTTCAAATGAGACCAATACCAACACGCTCAGTGATGGTACACCAAAGATACACGCATTTAAATCTTTAAAATGGCTCTCCTGAACAAAACCCTTAGTTCAGGTGTTATGATACTTGCTATTTTTTGTATTGGATTTTTTTAGGATTGACTGAATGAAACAACAAATGCGAGAAAGAACAAGAAATACAATTAGATAAAATGTAAACAAAACAAACAATACTGCCCACGTTTTTTTCCCCACAAAAAACCGTCATAAAAGCTAAAAATCGCAAAAAAAAAGTTAAAAACCGTCAAACCGATCAAAAACTAAAAAAATTGCCAACAGTGCTAACAATTAATCTGGAAATGTCAATTTTAAGTTAAACATTTAATATTTTTTTTTTTGACAGTCTTAGATTATTTATCGATAACACATGTATATTTGTTTGACATTTCAAGATTTTTTATGATATAATCATACTCTTTACACTTAGTCAGTTTTCCTATGCAAATATATTTGCACTGTTCTCCAATATAGAAAAAAAAAATACAAAAAATAGCAAGTATCATAACAGCTTTCCCTTTAAATTTTGCGCGTCACATATGGCATTTAGGAGTTCAAACAGGTGTCATTTATTCGCACTTATGGCGATTTTTTTTCTAAGAAAAATATGTCACACTATATACATGCAAAACTTTTCAAATGTTACCTATAACACAGCCCGACAAAATTAAAAAAGATTTTTGCTTCTTTGAATTTTATTTTTTGGAAAAAAATTTGGGTAATTGGTAATTGGAGGTCATAAGTGGAGGGTATAGAAAAGCTATATCATGAAAACTAGAGCTGATAGAGACAAACTGATTACAGTTTTGAACTCAGCGCACCCAAATTAACTAAAATCAGTTGATAAATTCAAAGCAGCAAATTGAGTGTTGGCCTGTGTAATTAATCGATGTGTTGCATGCTGTACAACTTTTTGGAACAAAATGAGCTGTTTTTGTTCATAACTCTTATGGCGGTTTTCTCATTACGCGATTACCTTTTTCCCAACGAAAAACTGCAGAATAAAGAAATTTAGTTTTCTCAATGCTTCTTTTGCTTCTCTGCTGTCGCAAAGTTAACCCGCCATCAACTGCGAATTATTTTTTTGCCGTACAGATAAATTCAATCAGATGACTCCCAACTTTAACATGTGTTTCGGAAGGTGTTGCCAACTGAAAATAGTCTTTTTGTCGGTAAACTGAGAAAACCAAAATTGTTTACGTACAGTTTATCTGTCTAATAAATAAATAGAACAAGTATTTCACGAAAAAGATAGAAGCTATTAAAAAATGTTTGATTAGCCAAACGTTTTGCAAAAGCAAAAATCACATCAAATATTTTATAGGTGTGACCACAGCTTAATAAACATGCATTTTTCTGATACATTGAGAAAACGGCCATTAGCGATTTGTAAAATTATTGGAGCGGTTTTTGCACGCTATTTAAGTTTGAAAACAATAATTGACATTGCTAATTACGTCGAAAAAATTAAAAATGATAATAAATTTTAATCCATTTATAATAAAACGAAAATCCATTTAATGGTTTCACAACCGCCGGTATGGTAATGCTGTCAACTGTAAAATATCTGGCATCTAAAGTGAATCGAAAAAACGCGTCAAAATTACTACAAAAGTGGTTTTTCAAAAGTGGCCACTTTTCGAGCGGGGTGATTATGGTCGTCATAATTGACATACTGTGCAAGAAATTGGCAGGATTATGAAGAATTTTAAAGAAACTGAAGAAGTTACAGATGTGATCATACTCATAATGCATCTTCATATGGATGATGCCCTAGCATCAGAATTGCGACATCAATGTTATTACAAAAGTCATTTATAAGGCAAAAATTAACATCAATCCAATGAAAAACGTCATCATAAAATTTTGTCATATTTTCTGCGTCATTTGTACTGTGACTACAGTGTTATCAATTCGATGCCACATTTTTTGTGTATTATAAACATTAGTTTCATGTTTAAAAAGTAAAATAAGAAGCAAAAATTCCCATATTCTATTTTTTTAAATTATTCAAAAAAAATTTAAAGTAAAAACCATATTGGGCATGCTGCTTGTGTCTTATAATTGAGAGTTCTTCCGTAAACAAAAGTCAAACAAACATTTGCAACAGTTGAGCAAATAAAAAAAATTTCTCACTTTGACTTAAGTCAATACTAGGGTATTCATTCGGTTAACCGTTAATCGCTTCTTTGTTCACGTAAAAGATGATATTTAAAAACGATTTTTTACTGAACAAAAAATACATATACAAAATCCAATAAAAAGCGCGTTATTGTTTTAAAAGCCCTACAAATTAAATAAATATTTTATATAAAAACAAGAAATTACAATTACATATTTTTAAAAACAACTGAATAAAACACCATAAAAAAAACAAACCAACAATTCGTCCTTTTTTATTGTTCTCATTCATTTGTCAATTTTTAATTAGTTTGAAATATTTTTATCGTTTATTTTTTGCCAACCATATTCACAATTTCTTTTGATATTTTATTAAAGGCATTAATCATTTTTATTAAATGCGAGTAGGATTATGGTTTTAAAACAAGTCCTTATATTAAGTGAAAAACAAAAATACATATAATTAAAATAAAAAATAATAAATTAAAACTATTTCCGTTTTTTTCTAGTTATTCGAAATTATTTTTCTTCTCTTCCTATTTTTCTGTGAAAATTGTTTAGGTTTTATATGTGTTTAGAAAACACTGAAAAATTGAAGTGGAGGATGTTAAAATGAAATTGAGTCATTATCTACTATTGACGGTATTTAAACTTTTGCAGCCGCATGCATAAAAACTTATTTATGATTAATAAACCATATTTAAGGTTAATTGCTAAAGGTGTATTCATTAACGAAAAAAATAATCTATTAAACCTTTAATAAACCATTTATAAAGTAAGAAAACTTATTGTTGGATTTACTCTTCTTTAAACCAAAAATAAAATGACATTTTGCTAAATATTTGCATTTTATGATATTTTTTTTGTTTTTAAAATAATGGAAGACACGTTTTATTTATTAATATAGACATGTTTAATACATTTCATATGATTTAAATGAGTGCGTTTAGAGTCAAATGCAGCTATTCTCTTTAATTATCTTTAAAATTATTGTAGTTAGTTTTTTTAAAGAACGAATTGCTGTTCAAAAATATTAAAAAAAGAAAAATAAACAATCATTATAATAGTGATGTTAATCAAAAGCAAAAAAACTTTTTATTCGAATACTTTCTTATCGTATACATATTTAAAAAAGGTTCAAACAAATATTTTTATAATAAATTTTTGCAAAATTTTGTTCAGAAACTAAAATAATATGTATTTTTATAATATAAGAATAATTTTTAAGATCTCAAATTATAAGAAAATATATTAATTTTTAATCCAAATTTTTAATATTTTTAATTAGGCTTAAGTTCATGAAATTTAATTTTTATTAAATTATTTTTGTGAAGAAAGGAATTTTACAACATGAAAATTAATTAAAATTGTTATTGATAATCTTTCATTCTTGACGTGGCTCGGGCTCGAACCCTGGCCGGCAGGTTACCATGCAGTGATGTTATACGTAGGGAAAAATCCCTATTCATAGGGATTTTCTTCTAAAAAAATTGGCCGTAGGGATAAAAGGACAGATTTTTTTAAAGCATTAAATTGTAGGGACTTCTTAAAAATGTGGAAAAACTCTATATATTTGGCCATTTTTGACAACTCAAAGCCAAACTAGAAGCTTTGTATAAGTGGTCATCTGTACAAATTGTAATTTAATATTTATAAAATTGTTGATAGGACAACATTGCAAATTGTTAAATTTCTTTGAGTGATCGCTTGTCGCCATTTCAGCTTTGATTTAAAGGTAAATTTGTGAAACTCTCTTTTACAAAAGTGGAAATGCCTTGAATTTAATTTTTAAGAGCAATAAACAGATAATTTGCTAAAGATGGGAATAAAAATGTTTTGGAGAAAAGTCCCCATTTTAATGAAAATTTCATTTTCCCCCTTAAGCAAAAATTAGCTTTTTTTGATTTATCACTGCCAAACTGCTTCTTTTTAGCCAATATTTTTATTTGTTCGGTAATGAATCATATGAATCCTTTTTAATCGCTCAAGTGATAAATCAGCAAAAGTGATCTGAAAAGACTAATTTAGGTGAATTTTTAAAAAAATTATGACCCAGCCCAAACACAAGGCTGGGAACAACTTCAAATAACATTTATGTATGTACAGTACTGTTGTAGTACTAGTTGTAGAGACAATTTTCTTAACGCGTAGGGAAAAATAGGGATTTTTTTCGGGCTGCGTAAGGACTTTTCAAAAAAGTGTATAACATCACTGTTACCATGACATGTTTCGATCGCAACCACTCGATCTCCTCAGATGGATTTGCCGTCTTACACTCGCAGCCATCGACGACTGCTGACGTCACTAGTCAAACATCAATCCTTAAACCAAATTGTATTTTTAACATTTGGTAGATCGAAATTTGCTTTCCTGAATGATTATCCATTTTAATTGATTTTACATGTTTTTTCCTTTACTTCTGTTTTTTTTTCGTACTTTCGTCAAGAATTTTTCTTGAAGTCCAAGTACATTTTTTGTTTTTTTCACTTTGTCTTTCTCTTTTCTGTTGACCTTTTTCAGCACAACTTGAAGGACAAATGTACACATAGAGCTCGTGCCTTAGCTTTAACAATAATTAGTATTGTGGTTATTTTGTTGAACTATTTATGGTTTTTAATCCAAATTTTTAATATTTTTAATTAGGCTTAAGTTCATGAAATTTAATTTTTATTAAATTATTTTTGTGAAGAAAGGAATTTTACAACATGAAAATTAATTAAAATTGTTATTGATAATCTTTCATTCTTGACGTGGCTCGGGCTCGAACCCTGGCCGGCAGGTTACCATGACATGTTTCGATCGCAACCACTCGATCTCCTCAGATGGATTTGCCGTCTTACACTCGCAGCCATCGACGACTGCTGACGTCACTAGTCAAACATCAATCCTTAAACCAAATTGTATTTTTAACATTTGGTAGATCGAAATTTGCTTTCCTGAATGATTATCCATTTTAATCGATTTTACATGTTTTTTCCTTTACTTCTGTTTTTTTTTCCGTACTTTCGTCAAGAATTTTTCTTGAAGTCCAAGTACATTTTTTGTTTTTTTCACTTTGTCTTTCTCTTTTCTGTTGACCTTTTTCAGCACAACTTGAAGGACAAATGTACACATAGAGCTCGTGCCTTAGCTTTAACAGTAATTAGTATTGTGGTTATTTTGTTGAACTATTTATGGTTTTTAATCCAAATTTTTAATATTTTTAATTAGGCTTAAGTTCATGAAATTTAATTTTTATTAAATTATTTTTGTGAAGAAAGGAATTTTACAACATGAAAATTAATTAAAATTGTTATTGATAATCTTTCATTCTTGACGTGGCTCGGGCTTGAACCCTGGCCGGCAGGTTACCATGACATGTTTCGATCGCAACCACTCGATCTCCTCAGATGGATTTGCCGTCTTACACTCGCAGCCATCGACGACTGCTGACGTCACTAGTCAAACATCAATCCTTAAACCAAATTGTATTTTTAACATTTGGTAGATCGAAATTTGCTTTCCTGAATGATTATCCATTTTAATTGATTTTACATGTTTTTTCCTTTACTTCTGTTTTTTTTCGTACTTTCGTCAAGAATTTTTCTTGAAGTCCAAGTACATTTTTTGTTTTTTTCACTTTGTCTTTCTCTTTTCTGTTGACCTTTTTCAGCACAACTTGAAGGACAAATGTACACATAGAGCTCGTGCCTTAGCTTTAACAATAATTAGTATTGTGGTTATTTTGTTGAACTATTTATGGTTTTTAATCCAAATTTTTAATATTTTTAATTAGGCTTAAGTTCATGAAATTTAATTTTTATTAAATTATTTTTGTGAAGAAAGGAATTTTACAACATGAAAATTAATTAAAATTGTTATTGATAATCTTTCATTCTTGACGTGGCTCGGGCTCGAACCCTGGCCGGCAGGTTACCATGACATGTTTCGATCGCAACCACTCGATCTCCTCAGATGGATTTGCCGTCTTACACTCGCAGCCATCGACGACTGCTGACGTCACTAGTCAAACATCAATCCTTAAACCAAATTGTATTTTTAACATTTGGTAGATCGAAATTTGCTTTCCTGAATGATTATCCATTTTAATTGATTTTACATGTTTTTTCCTTTACTTCTGTTTTTTTTCGTACTTTCGTCAAGAATTTTTCTTGAAGTCCAAGTACATTTTTTGTTTTTTTCACTTTGTCTTTCTCTTTTCTGTTGACCTTTTTCAGCACAACTTGAAGGACAAATGTACACATAGAGCTCGTGCCTTAGCTTTAACAATAATTAGTATTGTGGTTATTTTGTTGAACTATTTATGGTTTTTAATCCAAATTTTTAATATTTTTAATTAGGCTTTAGTTCATGAAATTTAATTTTCATTAAATTATTCTTATGAAGAAAGGAATTTTAAAACACGAAAATTAATTAAAATTGTTATTGATAATCTTTCATTCTTGACGTGGCTCGGGCTCGAACCCTGGCCGGCAGGTTACCATGACATGTTTCGATCGCAACCACTCGATCTCCTCAGATGGATTTGCCGTCTTACACTCGCAGCCATCGACGACTGCTGACGTCACTAGTCAAACATCAATCCTTAAACCAAATTGTATTTTTAACATTTGGTAGATCGAAATTTGCTTTCCTGAATGATTATCCATTTTAATTGATTTTACATGTTTTTTCCTTTACTTCTGTTTTTTTTTCCCGTACTTTCGTCAAGAATTTTTCTTGAAGTCCAAGTACATTTTTTGTTTTTTTCACTTTGTCTTTCTCTTTTCTGTTGACCTTTTTCAGCACAACTTGAAGTACAAATGTACACATAGAGCTCGTGCCTTAGCTTTAACAATAATTAGTATTGTGGTTATTTTGTTGAACTATTTATGGTTTTTAATCCAAATTTTTAATATTTTTAATTAGGCTTAAGTTCATGAAATTTAATTTTTATTAAATTATTTTTGTGAAGAAAGGAATTTTACAACATGAAAATGTATTAAAATTGTTATTGATAATCTTTCATTCTTGACGTGGCTCGGGCTCGAACCCTGGCCGGCAGGTTACCATGACATGTTTCGATCGCAACCACTCGATCTCCTCAGATGGATTTGCCGTCTTACAAAAAAAAAAAAAAAAAAAAAAAAAAAAAAACAGAAGTAAAGGAAAAAACATGTAAAATCAATTAAAATGGATAATCATTCAGGAAAGCAAATTTCGATCTACCAAATGTTAAAAATACAATTTGGTTTAAGGATTGATGTTTGACTAGTGACGTCAGCAGTCGTCGATGGCTGCGAGTGTAAGACGGCAAATCCATCTGAGGAGATCGAGTGGTTGCGATCGAAACATGTCATGGTAACCTGCCGGCCAGGGTTCGAGCCCGAGCCACGTCAAGAATGAAAGATTATCAATAACAATTTTAATTAATTTTCATGTTGTAAAATTCCTTTCTTCACAAAAATAATTTAATAAAAATTAAATTTCATGAACTTAAGCCTAATTAAAAATATTAAAAATTTGGATTAAAAACCATAAATAGTTCAACAAAATAACCACAATACTAATTATTGTTAAAGCTAAGGCACGAGCTCTATGTGTACATTTGTCCTTCAAGTTGTGCTGAAAAAGGTCAACAGAAAAGAGAAAGACAAAGTGAAAAAAACAAAAAATGTACTTGGACTTCAAGAAAAATTCTTGACGAAAGTACGGGAAAAAAAAACAGAAGTAAAGGAAAAAACATGTAAAATCAATTAAAATGGATAATCATTCAGGAAAGCAAATTTCGATCTACCAAATGTTAAAAATAC
Source organism: Pollenia angustigena (assembly GCA_930367215.1). Taxonomy (NCBI): domain Eukaryota; kingdom Metazoa; phylum Arthropoda; class Insecta; order Diptera; family Polleniidae; genus Pollenia; species Pollenia angustigena. The sequence goes on from OV884060.1 coordinate 50,059,655, forward strand.
AATTTGGTTTAAGGATTGATGTTTGACTAGTGACGTCAGCAGTCGTCGATGGCTGCGAGTGTAAGACGGCAAATCCATCTGAGGAGATCGAGTGGTTGCGATCGAAACATGTCATGGTAACCTGCCGGCCAGGGTTCAAGCCCGAGCCACGTCAAGAATGAAAGATTATCAATAACAATTTTAATTAATTTTCATGTTGTAAAATTCCTTTCTTCACAAAAATAATTTAATAAAAATTAAATTTCATGAACTTAAGCCTAATTAAAAATATTAAAAATTTGGATTAAAAACCATAAATAGTTCAACAAAATAACCACAATACTAATTATTGTTAAAGCTAAGGCACGAGCTCTATGTGTACATTTGTCCTTCAAGTTGTGCTGAAAAAGGTCAACAGAAAAGAGAAAGACAAAGTGAAAAAAACAAAAAATGTACTTGGACTTCAAGAAAAATTCTTGACGAAAGTACGGGAAAAAAAACAGAAGTAAAGGAAAAAACATGTAAAATCAATTAAAATGGATAATCATTCAGGAAAGCAAATTTCGATCTACCAAATGTTAAAAATACAATTTGGTTTAAGGATTGATGTTTGACTAGTGACGTCAGCAGTCGTCGATGGCTGCGAGTGTAAGACGGCAAATCCATCTGAGGAGATCGAGTGGTTGCGATCGAAACATGTCATGGTAACCTGCCGGCCAGGGTTCGAGCCCGAGCCACGTCAAGAATGAAAGATTATCAATAACAATTTTAATTAATTTTCATGTTGTAAAATTCCTTTCTTCACAAAAATAATTTAATAAAAATTAAATTTCATGAACTTAAGCCTAATTAAAAATATTAAAAATTTGGATTAAAAACCATAAATAGTTCAACAAAATAACCACAATACTAATTATTGTTAAAGCTAAGGCACGAGCTCTATGTGTACATTTGTCCTTCAAGTTGTGCTGAAAAAGGTCAACAGAAAAGAGAAAGACAAAGTGAAAAAAACAAAAAATGTACTTGGACTTCAAGAAAAATTCTTGACGAAAGTACGAAAAAAAACAGAAGTTAAGGAAAAAAAATGTAAAATCAATTAAAATGGATAATCATTCAGGAAAGCAAATTTCGATCTACCAAATGTTAAAAATACAATTTGGTTTAAGGATTGATGTTTGACTAGTGACGTCAGCAGTCGTCGATGGCTGCGAGTGTAAGACGGCAAATCCATCTGAGGAGATCGAGTGGTTGCGATCGAAACATGTCATGGTAACCTGCCGGCCAGGGTTCGAGCCCGAGCCACGTCAAGAATGAAAGATTATCAATAACAATTTTAATTAATTTTCATGTTGTAAAATTCCTTTCTTCACAAAAATAATTTAATAAAAATTAAATTTCATGAACTTAAGCCTAATTAAAAATATTAAAAATTTGGATTAAAAACCATAAATAGTTCAACAAAATAACCACAATATTAAAATATATTAATTATAGAATATCATGTGAACCGAATAGAAGTTTCATGTATCACTAGCAAAAAAAAATGCCAACAAAACGTACGTTTGTTCGTAATACACGTTTTTCCTCAAGAGCCCATCCTTATGTGGTCGATTGGCAAGTGAATCGAACAACGCATTAAAGAGAGAATTCGTTTTTTTCCCGCACAGTTCGTATGTGGAACTGGGTTGCCGAACATGGTCTTTTCTGACCAAATTTGTTCGGTTATTTTTGGTTTGGTCGGATGGTAGGCCAAACCTAATTTTGGTCGGTTTTAGAAAATTGGACGGATAGCAGACAATTACAATTCTCATAGCTTTTTTACCAAACACAAACATTTTTTATACCCTCCACCACAATTAGTTGTGAAGAGGGTATATTAAGTTTGTCATTTCGTGTGAAACTTTTTTATTATTCATCTCAGACCCTCTAAAATATATACCTATATATATTCTGGGTCCTTGAGTAATTTTAAGTCGATTTAGCCATGTCCGTCTGTCTGTCCGTCTGTTGAAAACACGCTCACTTTCGAAAAACTCAAAAGAAATAAACAAACTTGGTGTCAAATTGCTTGTAGTTATCCTAAACAGTTTAGGATTGACATCCAGCAAAATCGGTTCAATAGGATCTGAAGTATGAATCAAAAGGTGGAACCACCACCTAAAAAATTGATAATTTTGTTACAAAAACTAACATAAATGGTGGAAAAATGCACAGAATGATATAAGATTTCGCAACAGTTCGTTTTATTTAACTGGAAATCACGCTGTAAAATTTCTTGAAGAGCCGTCCATGATTTACATTAGGCCCCATGTAAGCCATACTCCCGGAAAACAGTATAGTAAGCCTAAAACCCTAACTAACAATGCTATCATAACAAATTTTTGCACGTCACAGTTAAATAGGACTAGAAATGAAACTATTAAGTTTCGTGAAGATCGGTCCATAATTTACCATAGGCCCCATATAAAACCTACTTCCAGAAAACAGTTTAGTACGCCTTAATCCGTAAAAAATAATGCTATCATAACAAAATTTGGTACATCACAGTTTTATTGAACGAGAAATAAGACTTAGAACGGTCCATCATTTACCATAGGCCCCATATAAACCTTACTCCCGGAAAACAGCTGAGTAAACCTTAATACGTAAAAAATAATGCTATCATAACAAAATTTGGAACATATAAGTTTTACAGGACTAGAAATAAGACTGTGAAATTTCGTGAAGATCAGTTCATAATTTACCCTAGGCCCCATATAAACCTTACTCCCGGAAAACTGCTTAGTACGCCTAAAAACGTAAAAAATAACGCTATCATAACAAAATTTGATACATCACAGTTTTATAGAACTAGAAATGACACTGTGAAATTTGGTGAAGATCGGTGCATAACTTACCATAGGCCTCATATAAAGCCCACTCTGGTAAAATAATTAAATGCGCGGTAAACTTTCTTCCAGTTTAGCTTCATATGGCCAGAAAAAAAGTTATGCAATTTTGTGATATACGGTCCATAATTTTCCTTAGATTCCATTTTAGCAGCCTTCTGAAATTTACTGCAAACGCTTAAACTAATTGCACCGCTGTATTTAAATTATGTTTTTTAACACCAGAAATCGTTCTGCAGAATTTGGGATGATTGGTTCATAGCTTACCATGGCTTTTATATAATTTGTTCTCTTGAAAATCATTTAAGTTCATCTTAAACTGATATTATACTCAAGTTTTTTAAAATTGATTCTGATTGTCGGTCACTAATTTTATATAGGTCTAAACCGCAACAAATTTTAATGCAGATGTCTGTTTTTACAAAGATTATAATAATAAATAGACATCATACAGATATTATTCCTAAAACATTCGAAGTGTCGGTGGAGGGTATCAAAGATTCGGCACAGCCGAATATAGCACTCTAACTTGTTTTTACTATAATTGCATATTAGAAAAAAAATAATATGTAGATTTATAGCTTTATCCAATAAAAATTATACTATTTATCAAAAATACATATACATACATATCGTCACATAAAATGCAAAAGGGCCTATGTTCATTTTAAGAAAAAGAAAGATAACTTAATAAAAATGCAGCTTTTGTGATTATAACAACGTTACCATATTACGCATGATTGACACTATCCTGAAAAACTGTTTTTGTAATCTCAGTCGTATCGCTACTGAAAATATTGATAGGCCCTTTTGCATTTTCATGACGATATAATTGTTTTTAAATATTTAAAAAATTTGGTAGCTTTCAAAGGATTTTGGTAGGTTTTGCAGACAATTTTGGTCGGATAAAACTTTTTCAAACGGCAGCCCTTATGTGGAATAACCCTCCTGCAGAAGTCTTCCCTCCCACTTACAACATGCTTAAGTTCAAATCGAATGTTCACAAACACTACTCCCTCTATCCTCCTTCCCACAACCTAATTTCCTAGTTCCAACACAATGCAATGCATTAGTAGGGGTCATCCCCTGAGTGCTGGTCCTACAGTAAAAAAAAAAAAAATAAAAGTTGCCATACTTAAACATAAAATCGCTACAAACAGTTAATAATTAAAAGGCTGGGCCTTAATCTAGTTTACCGACGCAGCTCCAAATAAAAACAAGTGCATAGGGCGATAGAAAATTGAAAAATAAGAAGAACAAACGCTTAGTTTTCGTGTTGTGTACGTTTTTAGTTTTTTCATAGAAATATGTGATTTGGCTGAAGTGCAGTTTACGGGGCTAAGAATAAAAAAAAAGAAAAAAGCCAAATTAATCGTGGGGCCCCCTGGAATAAAAAAACTGACCCGCCTACTTCGTGATATGTGTGGGCACTAAAATTAAAGGTAATTTGCTTACTAAGTCGGTGTTTGTTATAACATAGAGAAGAAATCTTTGCGTAGCATGAAGTTGTTGTTTGCGACATTGGTGTTTGTTATTTTATAAAATTTGTATTACACTTTTAGTTAAATAAATTATACACTTAGTACACATAAACTGTAATGTGAGCTTTAGAGCTGAAAATTTTTAAATAAATTCTATATATCCAGAAAGATCTAGTCAAAACCTTCAAAATGATACCAATATTGGCCATATACCTTTAGAAATGTAGTACATATTTCTATGACAACTGAAAACGTCGATAACTCGAAAACTAAGCAATTGCGCGAATTTTTTGTATTTAATTTTTCTTCTTATTTTGCAATTTTCTATCACCATCGGTACTATTTTTACTTGGAGCTGCGTCGGTAAATTAGATTTGTTCCAAAAGCTGTTATTGTATGTTTATGAATACACATTTTTGTAAGAGTTTTATAAGACATAAACCGTTTTAAAGATATTACATGCTTTAAATTTAAAATAAGACCTCTTTAGAATATGTCCCTTTATGTACACATATTTTAATTACACTGCTGATTGATTGTTGTTAAACGCCTGCAAAATAATGGAAAACTTGAGTTCTTAAGATGTTTCTAGGATAAGTAGTTTTGAGTTTCTAAAAAGCGATTTTTAAGGAATAGTTCAGGTGTTTATTGAAATTTAAGTTGTTTTATTAATAAAATTTGCGACATATTTTTAAAATTCCCTGCTTAAAAAAACCATTTTATGTACAAATTTTAATATGTAGAATTTCTATTTTAAGTGAAAATAGCGAAAAGTGCAGTTTTGAGTAAAAACTGCAAATTTTAGTGAAAACCTCGATTTATGGTAAAAATATTGATTTAAAGTGAAAATTTTGGATTAACAGTGAAAATTGCGATTTTTAGTATTAAGTGTGATTATTAGTGTGGATGGCGATTTTAGGTGAAAATGGCGATTTTCAGTAAGAATTGCGATTTTTAGTTAAAATTGCGATTAGATATTAGTGAACATTGCGATTTTTGATGACATTTTTTTTGTGGAAAATTGTGATTTTTAGTAAAAGACGCGACTTTTGCTGAATATTGGCGATTAGGTATTAGCGATAATTGCGATTTTTAGTGAAAATTGCGATTTGAAGTGAAAATGGCCATTTGAAGGGAAAACTTGAACACTTGAAATTTATTGTTGATGGGATAAGCTATTCCTATGCGCATTTCACTGGTTGCTTAGGCCAGATCATCAGGAAACTTCATCCATAAAGATTTTAGAAAAAATAAAGATATTAAACCAAATAAAACTGTTAAACGTATAAGACTTATAAGCAACAGTTCTACTTGTAACAATATCAAAGTTTCAACTAATTGTAGTGGGGAATGTAAGATGAGATAAACCCACGGTTTATTGTTGATGTGTTTTGTTTAAACTTTGATATTGTTACAAGTAGAACTGTTGCTTATAAGTCTTATACGTTTAACAGTTTTATTTGGTTTAATATCTTTATTTTTTCTAAAATCTTTATGGATGAAGTTTCCTGATGATGTGGCCTAAGCAACCAGTGAAATGCGCATAGGAATAGCCTATCCCATCAACAATAAATTTCAAGTGTTTTATCAATAATAAAAACTGAGAATTAAGCACGATTAACAAAATCTTTTGAAATTAAAATTTTGTATTCCCAAAAATTGAAATTACTTTTTGGTATTATATATGTATATAACATATTAGCATTAAACCCGCTACTTCGTTAGCTTCTTCTTTTTCTTCGTGGACTTACTTGTATTCCAAAGTTTATTTTTTCAGGTTTTAACTGGTTTATTTAATGTTTCTGGGTCCAATACTAACGGAAATTAAAAAGTACTAGTTAATACACAAAAAAGTACCAAAAACTTTCCTCCTTTAGATTCTTATCCACTCAGCACACTGCATCTTGAATTTTATGTTTCACGAAAATTCAAAAAGTTCCAGTTAAAGAACAAAAAAGTACAAAAAAGTTACCTCATAGATTCGTTTCCACTCAGGACATTGCATGTTGAAATTTATGTTTTAAGGTCAAATATTAACGATAATTAAAAAAAAAAAAAACCAGTTGTAGAACCAAAAAGCTGAAGAAAGATATTAAATTTCCCGTATTTCCCATTTTGGTACTATTTTTCCCCCCATTAAAGTATCAACAATTTTAATATTTTAATGGGTGCCCGTAATTTAGTACGAATATGTCAATGAATGAAGCAAAATGTTTTGTAAAAAAAGTACCAAAAATAGTTACGATTTTCACCCCTTAAACGTTCGAATTTCGAAAAAGAACCAAACTTGTATTCGTATTTTTTTGATAAGTTTCGAATGTGGTATAAACTTTATTTCTAGATTTATTTTATTTTAAATTTTAATATTTTAATGGGTGCCCATAATTTAGTACGAATATGTCAATGAATGAAGCAAAATGTTTTGTAAAAAAAAGTACCAAAAATAGTTACGATTTTCACCCCTTAAACGTTCGAATTTCGAAAAAGAACCAAACTTGTATTCGTATTTTTTTGATAAGTTTCGAATGTGGTATAAACTTTATTTCTAGATTTATTGGATCACCCTAAAAGAGCCGAATTTCAAAAAAGTACCACACCCCTGTCCACTTATTTTTCAAAAGAACAACGATATGTATTACAGTTTTTTTGTATCTCTTTTAGTTTTGGAAAGTGGTTGCTCTGGATATTTCCAAGGCGTTTGATCGGGTGTGGCATGGTGCGCTTGTGTCAAAGCTTATTGCTTTTGGTGTCGGTAATGATTTCTCTCGATTTATATCGAGTTTCCTCAGTGATCGCACTATACGTGTTGTTATAGATGGGATTGCATCAAACGAGTTTCAGGTAAATTCAGGGGTACCGCAAGGTTCTGTCCTTTCTCCTACGCTATTTCTTATATTTCTTAATGACCTTCTTGGTCATACTTCAAATCCTATCTACTCTTTTGCAGATGACAGCAACATTTGTCATTCATATTCCTTCGATCATAGGCCAAGCCTTGTTGAGATTGGGGGCAAAAGGCAAAATATGAATGACACTCTTAATCAGGACCTAGCTGCAATCTCTGAGTGGGGTCAAGCGAATAGGGTCGAATTTAATGCACGCAAGACCCAATGTTGTATGTTGACCCACAGACGGGCCGTGGGACCAACTATGTCATCTGTATTAATGGGTGGCATTGATATTAAGGAATCGGATACTCTTGATGTTCTGGGCATGAGAATACAGTGCGATGTTCGCTGGAATAAACACGTTTTCAAAGTGTCGAAAGAGGCATTCAAGTGTTTAGGTTTTTTAAAACGGTGCAAGAAATACTTCACTTCCTCCGATCTCCTTACTATCTATACCACCTATATCCGACCGAAGATGGAATACAACTCCCATATATGGGCAGGGGCTTCAAAGTCTATTTTGAACCTTCTGGACCGTGTACAAAGGAGGGCGGTGAAGCTCATCAATGACAGTAGGGTATCCAACTCTATTGACTCATTGGGGCATCGTCGGAATGTGGGTTGTGTGACACTTTTCTATCGATATTACCATGGGAGGTGTTCCACTGAGATAAGTGAACTTATTCCACCCGCCCGAGTATTTCTTCGTAATACTCGCTCATCCAGTGGATCACATCCGTTTGTAGTCGATTGTCCTGTGTTTCGCACAACGCATTATAGAGAAAATTCGTTTTTCAGTCGAACTATCCGTATGTGGAATAAACTTCCCGCAGAGGTCTTTCCCGGTACTTATAATTTATTAAGATTCAAGTCAAATGTCCACAAACACTATTCCCTCTTTCCTCCTTCCCAAACCTTATTTTCCTGATCAACACAATGCACTGCATATATAGGGGGCATCCCCTGAGTGTTGGTTTATCGTTAAAAAAAAAAAAAAAAAAAAAAAAAGATAAAAGGTTTCCGAATTTACCCCTTTTTACTCCCTAAACATTCGAAAAATCCCGTCTTAGTGGATCGATTTGGGGAGAGACCCACCTTCGGTCTAAATTTTAAGTCTTTAACTTCAGGCGTTTAGGCTGTACGATGATGAATGAGTCAATGACTCACGCAACTCTTTCATATATATTGATTTAAAAAAAAACAAGTAAGAAAGTATAGTCGGTCAAGCCCGACCATATGATACCCTACACCACAGTATTTAAAAACACATCATGCTTATGTGTCCATGTAAATATGGATTTATCTATGTTTATAAACGTCATGAAAATCGGTTTGAAAGTTTGTGAGAAGCAGAAATTGCCCCCTGCCTCCCCTTGTGGTCCTACTTTTTAAAAACTGTATAGCTAATGTGTCCCTATAGATATGGATCTATCTATGTTTTAAATTTCATTAAAAACATCACCCCTCGTGGTCCGATTTTTTTAAAAATTTATACATTTTGTGTCCATATAGATATGGTTCTAGCTATGTTTTAAATATCATTGAAATCGGCTTGATAGTTTCTGAGAGGAAGAAATTTCCCCTATCTTCCCTCGTGTTCCTACGATTCGGCCCATTTTCAATAGGCTTGGTCCTTGTGCTAATAAGAACCTATGACCCAATTTTTATCAAATTATCTCCAAAATTGCGACCTGTACTTTGCGCACAAGGTTACATGGACAGCCAGCCAACCATCCTGCCAGCCGGACGGACATCGTTAGTTCGACCCAGAAAGTGATTCTGAGTAGATCGGTATACTTTAAGGTGGGTCTAGGACCACTATTTTAAGGCGTTGGTGATGGGTATAATAAGAATTACAAAAATAAAAAATACAACTGAAATATAATTTTTAATAATTTTTTTTTGTACATATAGAGTATAAAAATTCAATAAAAACAAACATTTTTGTACACTAAACTTGATATATTAAAAATCCCGAAAAATAGCGGAAATAAAAACAATAAATAAATCTCGGGATTCGGGATTTATCAATCCCGAAAAATCCGGGGATTTCGGGTTTCGGGATTTCCCGTTTGGCATCCCTAATCGTAAGCTCTTATGCTGGGTACACACTATGCTACACATTTACGCAATCTAGTGAATTGAATTCATTTTCATTCGTTCCAGGTTGCATCAACATCAAAACGCTTTGATATTTTCAGGTTGCATTGAAACAGATTGCATGTAGGTTGCACTGTGTGTACCCAGCATTATAAACTACATTTTTTATTTTTGAATTGATATAGAATTGATAGGAAGAAACAGCAAATGTTGGAAAGAGCAAACTATACAAAATGTAAACAAAATTTTTTTTAGTGTTGTCAACTTTTTGTTTATGAGAAACATAAAAACAAGACAAACAAAAAGCGGCAAATCGCTAAATTTGCCCCTAAACCGCTGATTTAGCAATACTTGTAATATTTCAAGCTTGAAATGTCAATTTTAAGTTGAACAATTTTATATATTTTTTTTTTGAGACTACTCCATTGTAATGCAAAACTGGGTTATATAGTCCAGCCCTAGGACATCGTAATGTTAAAAAGACCATGTTTTTTTTAATACATTTGGGTTACCTTTGGAGAACTCCTACTCCTTTATGGACTACTCCTTACATGCATGTATGGACTAGTCTCTTTATCTGCAGGGATCTTAAAAATTGTAGACAGTTCGCTATTAATCTTAATACAGCTAAACTCTTTGCACTTGGTTAATTTCTTTATTACGTTATATTTGCACTGTTCACCTTTAGGGCTTTAGTAATTTATTACGTTCTTTTGTAAAAATTGTTTGTTGTTCTTAAAAAAGATGCGATTTTTAGAGAATATTGAGATTTTTTCGTACTAGAATTATTGGTATAATGAGCGATGTTTAATGAAAATTAATTTTTAGGTGAAAAGTGTGAGTTTTTATGAATTTTTGGTAAAAATTTAAATGTAATGTGAGATATTGAAACTTTTAGTGAAAATTGCTAATTTAATGTGTGGTTTATAGAACACATTTAAAACAATACCCCATACCCCCATAACTGAATACCATAGCACCAGATTGGCTTTAAGATGGAGTTGTAAAGAAGAAGTTTGCAGTCGAGACTAAGGACAGAGTTTCTTCCAATAAGCCAATGAATTTGGATGGATTTTAGTTTCATTTGAGTTAATTTTGCCTCTATATGGTTTTTCCACGTTAAACGGCGATCTAGATGAATACCGAGATATTTGACATGCGATTGTTGAGGCACTAGTTGATTATTGATTTAAATAGGGCGGCATGATTCCCGACTCAAGATGAATGTTATATGTACACATTTTTGCTCATTGACCTTTATCCTCCATTTCTTTAACCATTGTTCGAGTTGAAATATATGACCCTGTAGGTATCGAGATGCTTCTTGACGGTTTTCGTGCACGCTCAGAAAAGCTGTATCATCAGCAAATGTTGAAGTTTGGGTGTAGTTATTTGTTGGCATATCCGAGGTATATATTAAGTTTAAAAGTGGTCCCAGGATGCTTCCCTGAGGGACTCCAGCGTCAATTTGCTGAAGAGATCTGAAATAATCACCTTCTTTAATAATAAACTTTCGACCGACTAAGTAGCTTTCTAACAGCTTGCGTGTGTTTATTGGTAAGTTTAGCTTCAATTTATGTAATAAGCCTTCATGCCAGACTTTATCAAAAGCTTGAGAAACATCGATGAAGAGAGCGGAACAATATTTTCTTTCTTCAAAGGCTTTTCTTATTGCGTTTACTATCGATGGGTTTGCTCAATTGTGCTGTGTTCTCTTCTAAAGCCGAATTGGTGGTTAGGAATACATCTATTTTCATTTAAAATTGGGGTTAATTTTGACGTTAACAGCTTCTCAAACAGCTTTGATATATTAGAAAGTAAGCTTTTAGGCCTATATGACTCAACTTTTGTGTGATCCTTTCCTGGTTTAGGTATCATGGTGACTAAGGAAACCTTCCACTTTTGAGGATAGTATTCAAGGCGTAAAATAGCATTAAATGCTGGGTAGCTCCAAAAGCATTTTGTTGCTGTAAAGCGCAATTATTGACAAAGCGACTTTTGACAAAAACTGAAAAGCTTAAACAAATTTTTATTTTGATTTTTCTTAAATTTAAATTTAAGTAAAAAAAAAATTTTTCACTGCATTTTAGTTTAAAAATACTTTTTTAAAACATGTTTTTTTGTACGTAACTTCAGTGTTTTGCTTTAGTACTCTCATATTGATATTTCGTGTTTTTTATTACTTTTATACGCTAGAATACCTTAATACAATTAAATGTTTTGTACTTAGTACTTAGACTCAAGTACTATATAATTGTACTTAAGAACTTTAGGCCCGTTTTCACGACTTAACGATAGCTAAATGTAGGAATTTATCGAACATATAATGAGTTTTTAATTATCACAAGTTCCCTTTAATATAAAAGTGAAGGATAAGGTAGAGAGGAACGTTCTACCTTTAACTTTTGTCGTAAGGTTTAGATTTGAGATTGCCATATTATATTCACATATTTTATATATATGGCAACGCCAAGTTTACGTATATTTTGTAAATTAATAACAAACTCGTATTTTGACAAATAAAATTTACAAAATGTTAAATTCACGTGCCCGCGGTATTTCATTAATATCTGCCATTATTAAAAAATATTTGTGCAGACAAAAATTTAAAATGAGAAAAGTAAAAGAAAGTACGTAGTTGCCAGCTCGTATTTTTATGTTGGCAAAAATAATCGATCAGTATTTACTTAAGTATTGTCACATTTTTAAAAATGTTAAGTTTATTTTATACAGAAGTTGTAAAAACGAAACGAAGTTGAAGGTAACTTTATTCCTCACTAGTGCTAAATGTACCATTAACTATTTCGATCTTTAAAGGTAAGTCGTTAAAACGGGCCTTAGTGTTTTAGTACTTTATTTACCTAGAATTTTGGTACTCTATAAGTTTAAAATAATAGTACATACTTGTTATCGTACTTTAGAGCTGTTGTTGTATTTTTTAATACGTACTTTCGTCATTTACAAGAATTATACTTTGGTGCTTTAGTACCTTTGTAATGAATTGGAGTACACTACGAAGGTACTCTAGTATGTAGTTCCTTAAGTTCTTATTTTTTTAATATTTAAGTACTTGTGACACTATTAATACTTTTTTTTTTTTTTGAATATCCGAAATCTCCTCCTTAAAAACTCTGAATTTTATTCCTTGTTTATCCCTTCTTTAATCCCTTCGAACCAAAAAATATATATTTCGATTAAACGTATAAATAATCTTCAGTTTGTCAACTTCTTGTTGTAAATAAATGATAACAAATATTTGCCACAGTTCTTCACCCTTTTTTTGTCTTCTATTTAGTTTGTTCTTTTTATAAAATGCACAACCAGAAGAAGAAGAAGAAGAAGATGAGGAATTGATGTAGTTTTCAATTTAAATTTTTCCCCCTTTTAAAATTCAGTTTCCCGGGCTCCAGCTTTGTTTGTTTCATGTCAGTGCATTTAATAAATGATTGTTTGAAAATGGTTTTACACTTGTGGTGTTTACAGTAATGCGTCAGAGGATGAAAGGAATGGATTCATTCCTTGGCTATGAGGATATAAATTATTATTTTGAAATAAATTAAAGAAAAAAAATGGGAAACCGAAAATATTCAAGCTTTGCTAATATAAAAGCAAAGTTGGGTTAAAAATTATCAGTGACATTTTTTAGTGAAAACTGTGTGGTTTAAAGAAAAATGTTTTTTTTGCGACTTTAAATAAAAATTGCTGTTTTTTAATACAAATTTCGATATTAGTTTTGTAAACATGAAATTTATTTATTATAAAAAATGCAGTTCTTAGCAAAAATTGTAAATTTGTTAAAAATCGCGATTTTTAATTAAAATTGTGATTTTTTTTTTGACATATTTTGAATATTTAAGTAAAATTGTAATAATAAGTTAAAATTGCGGTTCTTAGGGAAAATTGTGATTTATATTAAATTTTATTAATTTTTTAGTAAAAATTGCTATTTGCTTGGAAATTGTGATTTTAGCCAATATGGCGATTTTAAATTAGATTGGCGATTTTTAAAAATAATCATTTTTTTTTTTTTTTTTTTTTTTTTTTTTTGTAAAAAAGTAAGTTTCTTTTTATTAAAAAAGTAATGTTTTGAAATAGAAATTATTATTCAAAATAATTTTTGTGGCAATACAAAATTTTTAATTTAAAAGAATTTGTCTGTCGTGCTTCATTCTGTTGCTTATAATTCTTATTCGCTTAAAAGTTTTTTTTGTTTAATAACTACAGTTTTTCTAAAATATTTGGATGGCGGGCAGCTTAGTGTGTCTGATAGGATGAACTATCTTGGGGTGACTTTTCATGAGAATTTTGAGTACTACCGTCATATCGACCGTGTATTGAATAATGTCTGTCTTTTTGTAAATATCTTTTGTAAATATCTTCTGTAATTAGGGTGGATTTTTTTATTTTTCAGCTTGTAAGTATCATTGATATAGAGTGTCCTCTTTTAATCCCTTTTTTGAGGAAATATTAAATGTATTAGAGACTCGGGTCATCCGAAATTTAACGATTTTTTATTTTTGAAGTCCCTGGAAAATCAATTAGATGTAAGGAAATTGTTATATATTTTAAGTTTAGATAATAAGCATATTTAAACTTTGGATGAAGTTTCCTGACGATCTGGCCTAAGCAACCAGTGAAACAGGAATAGCTTATCCCTTCGACAATAAATTTCAGAGTTTTTATCAAAATTAAAAATTGGGAATTTCGCACGGCAAACAAAATAATTAATATTTTGTAAAAAAAACACGATTTTTTAACAAACAAGTTAGAGTGCTATATTCGGCTGTGCCGAAACTTTGATACCCTCCACCGACAGTTGGAATGTTTAAGGAGTAATATCTGTATGATGTTATTATTATCTTAAACTGTGACGATTTGTTATTAATTTCGGTTTTAGGAGTACTAAACTGTTTTCCGGGAGTAGGGTTTCTATGGGGCCTAGGGTAAATTATGTACTGATCTTCAAGAAATTTAACAGCGTGATTTCCAGTCAAATAAAACAAATTTTTGCAAAATCTTATCTCATTCCGTGCCTTGTTCCAGCATTTATGTTATTTTTTGTAACAAAATTATCAATTTTTTTAGGTGGTGGTTCCACATTTTGATTCATAGCTCTGGTCCTTCTGAACCGATTTTGCTGGATTTCAATCCCAAACTGCTTAGGATAACTACAAGCAATTTGGCACCAAGTTTGTTCATTTCTTTTGAGTTGTTCGAAAGTGAGCGTGTTTTCAACAGACGGACAGACAGACGGACATGGCTAAATCGACTTAGAATTACTCAAGGACCCAGAATATATATACTTTATGGGGTCTGAGATGAATAATAAAAAAGTTTCACACGGAATGACAAACTTAAAATACCCTCTTCACAACTAATTGTGGTGGAGGGTATAAAAATAAAAAATAAATTTTTTTGTGAAGCAGGCGATTCAAAAAAAAAAAAAAGAATATTAATGATTAAGCGAATTTTTTTTTTTTTTGTAAAACTAGATTTTTTTTAAGAAAAACTCGATTTTATGAAAATTAAAAAAAAAAAATGTTTTTTTAGCGACTTTTTTTGGGAAAAATTTGATATTAGAAATCTTTGATACCCGACAGTTCGAATGTTTTACGAGTTGTATCTGTATGATGTCTATTTATAATTATAATCTTTATAAAAACAGACATCTTCATTAAAATTGGTTGCGGTTTAAACCTACATTAAATTATTGACCTACAATTTGAACAAGCTTGATTTGTAACAGTTTAAGCCGAACCTAAATGATTTCCAGGAGGGGAATTTATATTGGAGCCATGGTAAGCTATGAACCAATCATCCCAAAATTCTGCAGATTGATTTCTGGTATTAAAAAACATAAATTTCAATACAGCAGTGCAATTAGTTTAAGCATTTGCAGTGAATTTCAGAAGGCTGCTAAAATGGGATCTAAGGTAAATTATGGACCATATATCACGAAATTACATAACATTTTTTCTGGCCATATGAAGCTAAGCTGAAAGAAAGTTTACCGCAATATCTGTATCTGCTACGGTTTTAGGCGTATTTAATTATTTTACTAGAGTGGGCTTTATATGGGGCCTAGGGTAAATTATGGACCAATCTTTACAAAATTTCACAGTATCATTTCTAGTCCTATGAAACTGTGACGTACCAATTTCTATTATGATTGCATTATTAATTACGGTTGTAGGCGTATTTAACTGTTTTCCGGTAGTAAAGTTTATTTGGAGCCTATGGTAAATTATGGACCGATCTTAACGAAATTTTATGGTCTTATTTCTTGTCCTATAAAACTGTGATGCACAAAATTTTGTTATGATAGCGTTATTTTTTACGGTTTCAGGCGTACTAAACCGTTTTCCGGGTGTAGGGTTTATATGGGGCGTAGGGTAAATTTTGGTCGGATCTTCACGAAACTTCACAGTGTCATTTCTAGTCCTATAAAACTGTTACGATAGCGTTGTTAGTTGGGGTTTTAGGCGTACTTTTCTATTTTCCGGGGCCTATGGTTAATTATGGACCGATCTTCACGAAATTTTACAGCGTGATTTCCAGTCAAACAAAACGAATCTTTGCATAATCTTATTTCATTCTGTGCATCGTTCCACCATTTATGTTAGTTTTTGTAACAAAATTATCAAATTTTTTTTAGGTGGTGGTTCCACATTTTGATTCATAGCTCTGGTCCTACTGAACCGATTTTGCTGGATTTCAATTCCAAACTGCTTAGGATAACTACAAGAAATTTGACAGCAAGTTTGTTTGTTTCTTTTGAGTTTTTCGAAAGTGAGCGTGTTTGAGAAGAATAATAAATAAGTTTCACACGGAATGACAATCTAGTATACCCTCTTCACAACTAATTGTGGTGGAGGGTTAAAAAACGAATATTATTGATTAAGCGATTTGTTTTTTTTTTTTTTTAGTAAAAATAA
Organism: Pollenia angustigena; assembly: GCA_930367215.1. Lineage (NCBI taxonomy): Eukaryota > Metazoa > Arthropoda > Insecta > Diptera > Polleniidae > Pollenia > Pollenia angustigena. The sequence goes on from OV884060.1 coordinate 50,075,926, forward strand.
ATTTTAGAAACTGGGAATTATTTCCTTGTGAAGGTTACTTTATATTATATTAAACATTTTTTCATTTTTCGAATTTATTCTATGAGTTAAATTTCAGGTCTGTATTTTATAAAGATTTTTTGTAATAGTTCTATTCTTTTAATTTTTCAGAAATGACTTTATACACTATCAGACTATTATATTGTATTTTCTTTTTACATTTTACCTTAGCCTTCCTTTGGAAAGCAATGAAGTATATTGAATGTACAGAATATTTCACAAGGAAATAATTCCCAGTTTCTAATTGTTAAAATAGTTGAGTTAAATACATTCAATTTATAAAGTAACACTATCCAGTGAGACACAAAGAATGCTGACGAAGGCCGTAGCGGGCCAGAAAATGCATTACATTCTGCTGGTGTCTAATAATTGTAAATTTTTCTGTACATTCAATATACTTCATTGCTTTCCAAAGGAAGGCTAAGGTAAAATGTAAAAAGAAAATACAATATAATAGTCTGATAATGTATAAAGTCATTTCTGAAAAATTAAAAGAATAGAACTATTACAAAAAAGCTTTATAAAATACAGACCTGAAATTTAACTCATAGAATAAATTCGAAAAATGAAAAAATGTTTAAAAAAATAAATTTTATTAAGAAAAACTCAATTTTATGAAAATTTAAAAAGAAAAATTTTTTTGGCGACTTTTTTTTGGGAAAAATTTGATTTTGGAAAAAAAAATTTCATTTGTTTAACCAGTATTTTTGTGGAAAAAGCGATTATTTTATGAAAATTAAAACTGCTTTGTTAAAAAAAACAATTTGTATTGAAAAGGAACTAATTCATTTTTAACTCTTTTTTTTCGTGCAATTGAATTTATTGATGTCAATACGACGAATCATTTATAACGTAAGTGATGTACAATTTACTTTTCATTCTTTCTCTTTTTATCATGTTCTTTTTTATTTGCTTTTTAAAAATATTGAAGTGAAAAATGTTTTTTATTTTCATTTCACGTTGTTTAAAAAAAAGTTTTTGTTTTATTGTTTTTTTTTTTTCTTTTTTGTTACTATTCAGTCAATAAAAATTGTTTTGTGATTAATACGTACAGTTTGTGGGTTTTTTTTCCTAGCGAAAGAGCAAATGTAAAATAACGTTGCTCTTCTACGAAATCTAAACGAATCTCTTTGTATTTAGTTGTTGGATTTAACAAAAAAGCTGCCCTTAGCATCAGTTATTGGAAAACATTGAATCCTTCTTGAACGGTTTGAACTAGGGATGCCAATCGGGATGGTTTTTAGAAAATTCCGGGATTCGGGATTTTGAAAAGTTGATATATTAAAAATCCCGGGATTAATAAAACTACATTCGGGATTTTCCGTTTGGCATCCCTAGTTTGAACTATCACAAGGGATAAAGGTATTCAAATTTTTTTTACGAAATGGGGTAAAAATTCCTACGTTTGGTACTTTTTGTAATCACGTTTTTTTTATAATCTTGCAAAAGTAAAATGAGAATTTTTGCTTGTATGCATTTTTTAACTACGGTGTATGCCGCAATAAAAGTTCTTTCTGAAGCCGGCCTTTTAATGGATATTTTATTGTTCGCTTCTCTATGTAGCACAGTTTGCCAAAAAGCTGGCCAAAACTCGAAATATAAAAGTGTCGAGATAAGATTTTTTTAGCATGCAGTTGGCTAGAGGGATCCTGTAAGTGATAAAAATTGTTAAAAACAACGTCCTATACCCCAGAATCTTTCATTATTTTCAGTTGGAGTTTGGCCTTTTTTTCAAGTGCAATATTGTAAAGTTATTCAGCAAAACAAAACAAAAGCGCGTGCAGCAAAGAAAATCGAATAAAAACAAATGGAATGTACATTTGAAGGTTAGTAAAATACTTAAACAATTTTGTAAATGTCAGTTCTTTGACAGAAAATTTAGCAGCACAATCATAAGGGTACGTTTTTTTTCGTTTTTTTTCCAATAAATGCTGTCTTCTAACCTTTTGGAGGTTACTTCGAAAAGTATAAACTATCGATTAAGCCGAAACTCAGCCGCCACCTCCTGCCCTTTGAGTTGTTATGGGAGTTTTTTTTTAAGGATGTTTTGTCAAAACCTCCCAGTAAAAAATTGAATCTTATTGCAATTTCCGTACTTCAAAATATTCAGAAACATTTAGCATGCCTTAAACAACAATTATCAATAATAATGTTGCCCAAAAGTTATTAATAAATTGTTTAAACAAAAAATTTTCCAACAATTTTTGCGATAAATCAAATTCGTTAATTTAAAAAAAACCCCTTTTGAATTTTTCAGAATTTTCTCTCAACTATAAAAATAATCTTATTTTTAGGTTGCAGTTATTTGCAAATTTTCCAAGTATTCCAGTGTCACAGTCACAGTGTCCATGGACACTGTGACACTGGACGTAATGGCATGTCACCGTAAGAATTAATTAAGATTTTACAACGGTTTATATTAATATGCCCCGTCTAAAGGCGGTCATGGGCATTAGAGGGTTAATAAAATTCATAAAGTTTTTATTTACGTTCATACTTCATATGTATGTATTTTCCATATTCGTATTGAAAATAATTCATTTGTTTTCAATTAAAATTGACCAATAATTTTTATATATTGTTGTCAACAATAAATATTGAACATTTTTATATATTTTTAATTTATTTTCTTTTGTACAATTTCATTAAATTGTATCGCTTGAAATTTATTTGTTAAATTGAAAAAAAAAAAAATCAAATTGAAATTTTATTAAATTCAGCATGTGAGTCCGAAATGTAGTGATAGAAAATACTTTAACATATACTCAATTAGGCACACGTACACACAATCATATAAACAAACAAAAAAAAATGTATACACTGCAATAAACACGAAATCAAAGCTTTGATGTAACATATGTGCTATCGGGCACAATTCTCAGATATTTTTCCAGGGTTCGCTTTCAACATTTAAATTAAAAATGATAATAATTTGAACAAGAAACAGTTCGACAAACAATATTTTCTCAATTTGATATTTGTTAATTTGTTATCAAGTTTTTTTCCAAAATTAAAAAAATAAACTTTGCAACACTTAAGCGGAAAATAAATGTAAACAGTTAAAACTGGCGATTAAAGTCTTAAATCATACAGATGGTTTTTGCTTGAGAAAGAAAATAAAATTATTTGTGTAAAAAGCTATTGCCATTATTAATAATTAAGGATCAGATTTTCATGCACTAAAAAATCGAAAATATGCGCATAAAATATGCACTAAAAAATCCAATATATGCACTAAAAAAATTGAAAATATGCCCTAAAAACTTAAAAAAAAAATTCCATAAAAAATCGTGTTTTACAGCCTGTTTAACGATTTCGAACGTCAACGTTCGCATAGAAAATTATATTTAAAACAAAATTCTAAAATTTGTTCTTGTTTTAAATATTATTTTCTATGCGAACGTTAACGTTCGAAATCGATGAACAGGCTGTTAATTTTACTAAAAAGAAAAATATATAAAATTCAATCTATTGTTATTTGAATATCTATAAAAACTTAAATAACCAATTTGAATTTTTGTTTGTTTAACCCTTTGACGACCATAGGCAAACATACTTGCCCAGGGGATTTTGCATCATATAATTGTTCACGTAAAAGATAGAGTAAATATGTTCTGTACGGATTTGTAGCGGAGTATTGCGGCAACAAAAATGTGGTAGGTGGTAGGGGCCTATCTGGCCTCATTTGCCCGCTAGGAGGCCTCAAATTTGACCAAAAAGTCGCCTTACATCAGGGGGGTGCTGTAGGGAAAGCGTAGGGTGCACCTGGCTAAAACTCGGGTATATTTCGGAGGTGCCTCTTACCTTTCAAAATATATATGGGGGAAGTATGTGTTTATTTGAACCTGCCCACATTTACCCCAAATATGTTTGGCAAGTATGTTTGCCTGTGGGTTGAAACGAAAAAAAAAAACGCACCTGAAAATAATCTAAATATTTTTTTTTATTTTCATCATTGTATGTATGTGTGTATAGTTTTACGTTTTTATACCCACACCACAATAGTGGAGAGGGTATTATGCATTTGTGCTGATGTGTATAACGCCTTAAAATATTGGTCCTAGACCCACCTTAAAGTATACCGATCGTCTTAGAATCACTTTCTGAGTCGAACTAACGATGTCCGTCCGGCAGGCTGGCTGGCTGTCCATGTAACCAAGCCTATTGAAAATGGGCCGAATCGTAGGACCACGAGGGAAGATAGGGGGAAATTTCTTCCTCTCAGAAACTATCAAACCGATTTCAATGAAATTTAAAATATAGATAGAACCATTTCTATATGGACACAAAATGTATGCATTTTTTAAAAAATAGGACCACGAGGGGAGATAGGGGCAATTTCTGCCTCTCAAACCGATTTTAATGAAATTTAAAACATAGATAGATCCATATCTATATGGACACATTAGCTATACAGTTTTTCAAAAATAGGACCACAAGGGGAGGTAGGGGGCTATTTCTGCCTCGCACAAACTTTCAAACCAATTTTCATGAAGTTTATAAACATAGATAAACCTATATTTATATGGACACATAAGCATCATGTGTTTTTAACTACTGTGGCGTAGGGTATCATATGGTCGGGCTTGACCGACTATACTTTCTCACTTGTTTTTTTTTGTTATTGTTTTAAGTTCAAAGGTTTTTTTTGCGTTGATTGTTTGTTTGTTTTTATTCATTTATTATTCGATATCAATCAGAGCATACGTCTTTCGTGCATTATTATTTGAAAGTGTATTATTGTGGTATTTCGAGTGTTATTTTTGATCAAACAGTGTATTATTATTTGGTTATTATAAATAAAAAAATTTAAATGTGTGGATCAGTCCGTGATCGTTTTCTCTTCCTTAATCCGGACGAAATTGAGCAACTTTGGTTTTGCGACACCAGTGACAATGAGGAAGAAGCTTCATATATGGATGAAGAGGACATCGTTTTTCTAGAAAATGACGCTTTGGAAATCCAAGAGGATGAGCCCATAGAAGTTGTTCGTGAAGGAACTAACCCTATAAAATCTCTTGTAATTAAAAAGGCTCGCGTTGGTCGTAAAGCGGTACAAGTTGCTGTAGAGGATGAGCCGATTTCATCGACTTCAAATGCTGCAGTAATACCAGAAAAGCCAGCACTTTTTATACCACCAGAAGACTTTCTGGTTCAGAGAGACGCTTGCCTATAAAAACCCCGTTTTTACTGGATTTCAGGAGAATTGCATATATGAACATTCGCAAGTTCTAAACCCATTGTAAATGCACATGTGGAAATGCCGCAAGCGTTTGATGTGTTTAATGCTGTTTGTAATTTTTAAGGTAAGTTTTTATTATTGCAAGTTTTTATATTGCAATAGTAGTTACTATTTTTCTATACTTTTTTGGTTTCAGAAATGTGCATAATGATAGTGCAGCAGTGCAACCCAACAACCCAACTGTGGTGTGCAAAGTAAAGGGGCGTGTTGCAGGACAAGCAGGTAAAATTGATATAGATTGCCCGATGGTTGTCCAGTACTACAACAAGGGAATGGGAGGTGTCGATCTCATGGACCAAAAAAATGGTTACTATGAGTATGATCGCAGAAGCAAATGGCGGTTTCATATTCGATTGTTCGTTGATCTCTTAGAAATATGCGTCCATAATAGCTACGTGATATATAGCAAACTCATGTTGGCTAACAGCTTCGCGACAAAAGTGACCTCGATGGATTTCTTTAGCAAAGGAAATAACTAATGACTTCTGTTCAAGACCGCGCAGATTCCCGCAAGCAACCAGAACTGGAAGTATCTCTCTAAAAAAGCCGATATCTTTCCATAAAATGGAAAAACGTGAAAATTGGAAACGATGCCTTTGTTGTGCCAACTATGGCAAATATAGCCTCACAAATGTATTTTGTACTATAAGCAATGTAGTTCTTTGCTTTACATCGCGTAACTGTTTTGGCGAATACCACGTATAGGACTTATCTTAAATTGTTAGTTATTTATAAATAACTTTTAAAATAGTTTAAATAAATAAAAAATGTATAAAACATTATATTTTTCAATTAAATTTTTTGGATAAATAGTTCTCTTTCAGCCCATAGGCAACTATATTTGCCAAGCAAAAAGAGGGGCAAGGAGAGTACTAGGGGGGCCTATTTTTTTTGACGTTACTATTATTGGGCCATATATTATGAAAATAAGAAAAAATAAAAAATCGCTACGGCAGAAAAAGTCTGGTCCTCAAAGGGTTAAATAAATAAGTACTGTTTGATTAAAAGTTAAACTTAGTCATGTACTTGAAGAATGCCAATGCATTTTGGAAAACTTTGTTTGCAGATCCCACTTTGATTCCAGATCAAATCAAAAATATTAAAAATTTATTTTATTGTTTGAAATTCATAATTTTTTTTTTGCAAAACGTTTGCAATTTTTTTTTAATTTGTCGGGCTATTAAGTGAACTTAATCCCTCCTAATAAGTTATGGTTCCACCAATATATCCGTAACTGAAAAATACAAATTGCTAATTGACTTCTGATGTTATTTAAATTTAATATTTATTTTCCTTTTTTCAATTGATCAATCATCGGCACCAACAGACTCTTCAAACATTCTTAAATTACTCGAAGTTTTTTTTGAATAGAATTCTGAAGCGTCTAGCCAGGCCCCCATTTTGCTACTACTGGCTGCGGTGGAAGGAGAATCAAGGGATACATTTAATTAAATTTCAATATTATCGAATTGGCTTCTAAATTCTCTGTAACGCGGTACAACCCATATGCGAAGAAAGTAATTTGTAACCGATTGGAAGGCTTAACGATGTAAGGTGCTGAATCGGTTAAGAATTTAAGGATCTTTTGCCGAAATCAATGAAAAAAATCAATCATGTATTTAAAGCAAAGCTCCAAAGGAATTTATTTATTATTTAAAAATGTTTTTGGAAAGTTTTTTTTTATTGTATTTCAAAATTGTTTTCAGAACTCTTTTATAATATGGAAATTAAAAAATCCCTCAAAAATTTCAAAATATGCAAAAATATGCATTTTCACCAAAATATGCAACAATATGCAAAAAAAGATAATTGGTCGCTATCGTTCTTAGACTATCGACAAAAAACATGCATTTGCATGGAAATCGCATCCCTTTTTATAATGGCGGCATGTCATAACATTTTACTAAAATGCGTAAGAAAGTCTTCAGAATTAAGATCACCACTTAACGTTTGGGTGCGCGTTTTTATATTGTTTGACAAATTCCACCATGCTTTGCTGCAGCCAACTGAGTTAAGTTTTTCCAAATTTTCACAATAAAATTCCAGTTTTCGTTTACGACAAATATCTAGGTATTTAGTTTTTGCAGAAAAATATTTTAGTTTATTTGCAGATGTGTGCATTCTTCTATATTTTTTTAGAGCTATCAGCATATTTTTCCGGAAACGTAAACATTTCCAGTTGTACCATTTCTGTTTAGGTACAAAATGACATTTGTTATTATACCCTCCACCACAATTAGTTGTGAAGAGGGTATATTAAGTTTGTCATTCCGTTTGAAACTTTTTTATTATTCATCTCAGACCCCATAAAGTATATATATTCTGGGTCCTTGAGTAATTCTAAGTCGATTTAGCCATGTCCGTCTGTCCGTCTGTTGAAAACACGCTCACTTTCGAACAACTCAAAAGAAATGAACAAACTTGGTGCCAAATTGCTTGTAGTTATCCTAAGCAGTTTGGGATTGAAATCCAGCAAAATCGGTTCAGTAGGACCAGAGCTATGAATCAAAATGTGGAACCACCACCTAAAAAAATTGATAATTTTGTTACAAAAAATAACATAAATGCTGGAACAAGGCACGGAATGAGATAAGATTTTGCAAAAATTTGTTTTAGTTGACTGGAAATCACGCTGTTAAATTTCGTGATGATCCCGCCATAATTTACCCTAAGCCCCATATAAACAATACTCCCGGAAAACAGTTTAGTACGCCTAAAATCGTAAAAAATAACGCTAGCGTAACAAAATTTGGTACGTCACAGTTTTATAGGACTAGAAATAACACTGTGAAATTTCGTGAAGATCGGTACATAATTTACCCTAGGCCCCATAGAAACCCTACTCCCGGAAAACAGTTTAGTACGCCTTAAACCGTAAAAAATAATGCAATCATAACAAATCTTGGCTCGTCACAGTTTTGTAGGACTACAAATGATACTGTGAAATTTCGTGAAGATCGGTACATAATTTACTCTAGGGCCCATAGAAACCCTACTCCCGGAAAACAGTTTAGTACGCCTAAAACCGTAATTAATAATGCAATCATAACAAATTTTGGCTCGTCACAGTTTTGTACGACTGCAAATGATACTGGGAAATTTCGTGAAGATCGGTACATAATTTACTCTAGGGCCCATAGAAACCCTACTCCCGGAAAACATTTTAGTACACCTAACACCATAATTAATAATGCTAGCATAACAGAAATTGGTACGTCACAGTTTTAAAGGACTAGAAATGACGCTGTGAAATTTCGTGATGATCGATCCATAATTTACCCTAGGCCCCATATAAACCCTACTACCGGAAAACAGTTTAGTCGCCTAAAACCATAATTAATAACAAATCGCCACAGTTTAAGATAATAATAACATCATACAGATATTACTCCTTAAACATTCGAACTGTCGGTGGAGGGTATCAAAGTTTCGGCACAGCCGAATATAGCACTCTAACTTGTTATTCTTAACATTTGCTTGAATTATTTTGCTTTTTAAAGATGAAACCATATCATCAACCGTTACGTTCCGTACAATACTGACATTGCCAGAACATTTAAGTTTAGCGACATATGATCACAATAAGGTTTACAAGCAATACGGAAATCGTCAACGTACTTCAAAAAGCTGTGTGAACAAATACAGTAATCTATAACAGAGCTACCCTTCCGCCACAAAAACTAAATTCATCCTCTATATCACCATTTGTTCTACCATTAAGAATTATGCCACCTAAATTTTCAACAAGATCCATCAGTTTCTTTCCTTCAAATTTAAAAATTTTGTCCTTAGATCATTAGATCATTTAAAAGGTTAGGGTCCAATACTTGCTCTTCACCAATACGCGCATTTAGATCTCCAACTATACAAAAATTTGTAGGACATAGCTCCAGCAAGTATTGTTCAAACAACTGAAAATCAGTGGACCATTTAGTACAATTTAAATAGCATGGAATAAAATAAAACAAGTTTTCATCTATCACAGCTCTCAACAAAACATTATTATTCGAATGATTTAAAAATGTCAATTTATACGTTTTTTATAATTCCCATTTGAAACAAAACAAGCAGCTACCAGTAGCACGACCAGCATTATGATTTTTGGTAGCACTAATCCAATGTTAGGAGTAGTTTTGAAAGTAAGTAGAAAAATGTTTCTGTTTGTCTGCTATGTAGAGTTTTTTTTCCCGGAGTTTTTCAATTCCCGGGAAGCGGGAAAAATTTTTAAATTTCCCGGGATCCCGGGATCCCGCTCCATACAAATAATACAAAGTAAACTTGGTTTTATTAATGAAAAAAACTTTTATAAACAAACGTGAGGGAACTTGTCTACAAAGTAAGTAAAATAAATGCTTAAATACTACAAAAATAATTGAAGATTGAAAGCGGAACTTGAATTATTATTACCTTTGGCTATTATAAGTAAATTCCGTATTATGATGATCTAGTACAAGATAAAATAAACATAACAATTGAGGTACTCAAGATATGAGATCAAAAAGTAAATTCATAAAATATATAAAATATTTTAATAAATATATTAAAATTTTTTAACGGCGTAGGAAATTACTTTCTGACACACTCAAAGCGTTTAGTGAGTCGCCAAAGAGTATATTTCTGATTTTGTTTACTGATTACCATGTTTCCGAAAAATTTCGTTTACTTTTTTACCGAGGTTGGACAAATAATTAAAAGTGCACCGTTGTTGCATGCTTCTGATGTCAAGGTTGATGCAAAAAATAGCATCATCCGGACTACTTCTTACAAACTATTTCTTAATTTGTATGTTTTAGTAACTTACATGAGTTTCATTATTTTTTTATTTCGGTTTCCCCGCACTTCCCGGATATATTACCAAGCTCGATTTTTTTTTTTTTTTGTAGATACGACTATGTTGCAATAACGGAGCGATATGTTTATGTATATCCTATTTTTAAGACTTGTCTATGGACAATGAGAATTTACTGCCTGCATCTTATTTTGAATTTATGTTCTTTATCAATTCATCACTTCACTTAATTTATTAATTATCAACTGTTGCACTGCCCATTCTGCTTTTAATAGATTTATTGCCGCAGGAGACAATTTAATTTGTACACATTTCTTATAATTGATCTAATCGACAACCCATCCACAGATGCTAATTTTTAGAGAAAAGAAAACTAAATTTCAGAGTAAAAATAGCTGTTTTCTGAAACTATGAAGAACTTTTTATTTCCCGGGATCCCGCAACAAAAATCCCGGGAAAACGGGAAATATAATAAGTCCGGGAATTCCCGGGAAAAAACCCTACTGCTATGACATGAGTTTCAAAAAGAAAGAAAATATCAAATTTATTAACACATTAATGGCCATTGTACCTGCACAGGTACAGCAAAACACTCATATTTGAATTGCTATAAATCCAATTAGAAATGACTTTTTTCAGTGCTTGCTTTGATTTTGTGTTATGTGTACTCTACTTAATAAAAGCAAATTGAAAATGCAGCGGCAGCAAATAACGGTACTTCGAATTTTGTTTGGGTTTGCTTAGCCTTTAACAGAATTTTTAATTTTGGGTAGATCAGTGATTGTTTGACTCTGTCAAAAGTGTATAGAATAACAATTCAAGAGTTTGCACTTGATTTGCAAATAAAAACGCTTGTTTTTTTTAATCTAAAAAAATTTGTGATTTTCCAAGCGAAACGTAAGTTTGAAAATCGGTGTACTCGCTTGGGTACAGTGGCTGGTAACGTATGTATATATTTTGATAAGATATTTTATATTACATTTTGGTAGATTTTTTTGGAATTGATATGGCGTTTGAAAGCATCAACCCATCAATCTTTTATGGAAGAAGATTTAATAATCTAGAAAGCTTTGGATTTTGTGGAAGGGGCCTCAAACCATAATTTGTTTGATGTTGCGTATATTCCACCAGATGCTGATACGGATGAGGAGGACGGACGGTGATGCTAAGGATATTATCGCTAACATCATGCCGCAAGATATTCTAGGTGAAATAGAGGTTTTCTGCAGCAGCGATAGCGAAGACGATATACCCCTTCAAGAGCTGCGTCGGAGAATCCAGCACTCAACACCATTTCGTGAATCGCTGGTGCTCGACCGCAAAAACTAAAGTAAAGGTCCAACAGCCAAAATTGATTACAGATTATAATTCAGGAATGGGTGGCGTTGGCCTTCATGATCAATCACTAAATAATTACAAAATAAAATTTCGTGGAAAGTAGTGGTTGTGGCTCCTTTTCACTTGTCAACGCTTGGAGGTTTTACAGGGAAGCCAACAACTCAAAAATGGACTTACTGGAGTATCATCGTGCCATCGTTCGGCACTACCTACGAAATAACACGCAACCATCAATATCTAAACGATCGGTTATTCCTAGTGTAGCACTTACTGCTGGAACCCACTTTCCGAAAAGAATTGGAAAGCCGTCAATGCCATAACCGAATAAGATGGACTTGTGAACTTTGTGACGTAGCTCTGTGTGTAGCAAAGGAGTGCTTCAAAAATTTTCATACAAAAAAATAGCATAAATAAATACATGCATTGAGCCATTGTACCTGCTTGGGTACAGCCTCAAAACCCGTCATAATAAACTTTTTTTTTATTTTTTCATATTTTTTAAGTTCTTTATGTTCCTTTCATTTAAAATAAATAAACAGAATGCGTTATTTTTAATTTTAAAGACTGTTGGCTTTAAATGGGTTAATGTAATTTATAAAATTTCCAAAATTAAGAGAATTGGCAAGGTTAGCGACATTATAAGAAATTACAAGGAAGACGTTATGACATGCCACCATTTATAATAATAAAGGACAACTTTACTATTAAACGCGCTGTCAAAATCGGATTTTTCAATTGCAAAGCGTTGACGCCGCGCTCTTTGGGCAAGCATCATACAAATTGTATAGGCATGACAATTTTTGACAGCTAGAAAAGCCTGACGCTTTTGTTTAGGTACGGCTGTAAGAAAAAAATTTTACGCAAAAGTAAAGAAATTATAAGTTTGTTGTATGATCAAGGTGCTACGTAGAACCAAAACAATGCATTAAAAAAAGAGGGGTATTTTGTCTTTCTAAGAATTTGAGTGCGGAGAGAACGCGTTTTCATCTTTCAGCAGCAGCGATGGCGCCGAATATTAACTTGGCTGACGCGTCATGACGGTTTATTTGATTAAATAATGAATTCAAATAAGAAAAAAACTAAAAGAAGTATGAATTTGCCCAACAAAAATTACACCGGTCTACAAATTTGGGAAACAAATTGACTGCAGAAACGAAGCGTGTTTTTTAACTAATCTCGGTGTGCTGAATTCGAATCTGGCATTAAAATTGGGCTATCACGTCTTGTTCATTTCTGCTGGCAGTACTGTAAAACAGTCAATACTCCCAATACAATTTTACAATTATTTATTTGACAGAAGCCAACATTCGTTCTAAATCTTCATAATGGCAGCGTTTCAGCTGATTCAAGCTATTTTTGCTTTGTGTGTGCGGAATATTTGGTTGGAAAAAGGATATACAGTATCAGAATCATTAAAACATGCATATTTTAATTATTTTGGTTTTGCAGTAAGAAACTTGGGCAAACCGTGGACACCGACAATGTTTTGCATATTCATCATTCGCATTTAGATTTTTTTCCGCAAAACTTAGGTGCAGTGAACAATTAACAAGATGAGCGTGCTTACCAAGATCTAATGAAGATTGAAAGAATTTATCAAGGATTTGGTGACAAAAGCATGCTGGGAGACTATTGCTGGACTCTAATACGTGAAACCGAACCAACAAAATTCAAACGACGTTCAAATAACGCCATTCACTTTGGAAAATTCGTAGATTTTTAAATAACCTAGTGATCTTTTTATGTAAGAAACGAATAAAAACATTTGTTTTTATCTCGAGATAGAGAAATCTAATTACAGATTCGATTTCAGCCTACCCAATTACCCTAGGAAAGATATTTGGTTGCTCCAGTCCAAAACCTTGTTGGCTAGTGTTATTCTTCATTTATGTTTCACATTGTATCCACATTTGAAAAAAAATTCAGAATAACGTTTAAAAGCAAGATGAACATAAATGAATTTCTCGGCTCCGTGCAATAACTCCCAGGTGCAATAAGTCCCAAGAAAAAAATGAAATTAGACCCAAAAATTTTTCATACAAATGTGGGAGTAATTTCATTATGAAATAGCTCCCAGCCTTCTCGATTTTATTTAATTTTTTTGGAAGTTATTTAATTTTTTGCCTGGTAGTTATTTCATAATGAAATAAAATCCAAATGAAATAAGTCCCCGAAAAAATTAACGTGGAAGTAATTTCATTTTATTTTGGTTTTCGGTGTTATTTCATTTGCTGTGGGAGTTATTTAATTTTTTGTGGGAGTTTTTTCATTTTCAATTATTTGCAATTTCTTAAAATTGTTTAAAATTTTAAACGGTGTTTATAACGGGATATTTCAAACTATTTGAATACAATGACTTAAGTTTATCAAAGAAGAAAATGTTGCTAATTGCAATTGCAGTGTCTTATGGTTACCGGCTACGCAGTGAAGCTTTAGTTAGCGAAGCGGGTGTTTGTTATACCATAGAGGAGAAAATCCTTGCGCCCGGCCGAAGGCCGGCTATGCAGAAAAGCTTTAGTTAGCGAAGCCGGTGTTTGTTATACCAAAGAGTATAAAATCCTTGCGCCCGGCCAAAGGCCGCCTATGCAGAGAAGCTTTAGTTAGCGAAGCCGGTGTTTGCTTTATTTAGCGAAGCCGATGTTTGTTATACCATAGAGGAGGTAATCCTTGTACCCGGCGTGCTTAAACTGCAGGCAGTTGCCATTGCAGGAGGTCAGGATATAATAAAATGCCCCATTTGTTGTCAAAATGTCGAGGACTCAATGTTAGTTTTTTTGTAACCTAATACGTAAATATTCAAGTAAAACGAATACATATATAATAAATTTTTTTGGAAGTTGTTTCATTTTTTTTGGGTCTTATTTCATTTCTTTTCGATGGACTGTTTTTGGAAGTTATTTCATTAATGTCTTTAGGAGTTATTTCATTATGAAATAACTCCCAAAAGTTGGGGTTTGTTTCATTTAAGACTTGGAAATTATTTCATTTTTTTGGGATTTATTTCTTTTTTCCAGTTTGGGACTTATTTCATTTATTTTGGGATTTAATTCATTGGGAGGTATTGCACTGGGACTTATTGCACCTGGGAGTTATTGCACGGAACCGAATTTCTCAATTTAAAAATAATATCCTCCTTTTGCCGAAATAGCGATACCAATTTTTATTTTAAAATTTATAATTTACTATCAAAATAATTTTAAGGAATACAAAATTTTAATTTTAAAAGATTTTGTTATTCGTGCTTAATTCCCAATTTTTATTATTGATAAAAACACTGAAATTTATTGTTGATGGGATAAGGTATTCCTATGCGCATTTTACTGGTTGCTTAGGCCAGATCGTCAGGAAACTCAATTGGGAATTAAGCACGAATAACAAAATCTTTTAAATTTAAAAATTACAATAATATTGGCATTAGCCACGTTTGAAGACTCTTGCTATAATGGTTTTTCAGTTACGCAATTTTTAATATATGCATCCTATGAAGGGTATTGCTCCACCTGCACCTACACCCTTAATTTTTATTTTAAATATTATCAATTTAACAGTTCTTAAGATATGCAATATTTAACATTGGCGTCCTATGGGGCGTTACTGCCCTTCTGATACCTTATTTCAATTTCGGCGATACTTTTTATTGACATCCTATAGAGGGTACCAGTTCCCCTGCCCCTCTCGATAGTAGCCTATTTTATTTTCGGGGCTCACGTGATGCTACTGAACAAATTTCAGGAAAATCGTTTCAGTAGTTTTGGAGTCTATAAGCCAACAAACAATCATACAAACATTTTTCATTTTTATATATGGGGCATATTTTGTGAAGCCTACAACGCAATAAATATTTTTTTGGAACTCCTTTATATGTATGTATGTATGTATTTTTTTTTTTTTTTTTTTGTGTAAGGAGTTGGAAATTTTACATAGATTCCCGTTGTTCTGGGATATGTCCAAACCACCCCCTTCTTCGCCGCCACTCCCTACGGGACTGCCATTCCAGGTATTACGTCGCAGGGTGGGGAATGATCAGTTGATCATTTCGTCTGTGCTTCTAGAGTTCTTTCTTCTCCGCTCCTCATCTCGTAGCTTGAGTTGTATTATTTTGACATAGCTACATATGTTCTTCCAGATATCATGGGTTTTCATCATTGTGTGGATTTTGTTATGCGGGTGTATATCACGACCTACCTCTCGCTCCAGTAAAGCCTTGTCGCGCGCAAATCTAGGGCAATTAAACATAACGTGTTCCACATCCTCTAAAACGTTTGGGCATCTTGGGCATACTGGAGAGTCGTCATGCCCATATTTAAATAAGTAGCTCCTATATCCTCCGTGGCTCGACATGAACTGTGTAAGGTAGTAGTTGACTTCTCCGTGCCTTCTACCAATCCAGCTACCTATATTTGGAATTAGCTTGTACGTTCATCTTCCATTTTGACTGTCATTCCAGCGAGCTTGCCATCTTCGCATGCTTATCTCCTTTTCGTCGATTCGCATTTCTCTTTCTGATTTGTTGTTTCTTCTTGCCGCTTCATACCTCCGTCGGGCTTCGTCGGCGAGTATGTCTATCGGTACCATGCCAGCTATAACGTTCACTGCGTCCTCTGATATTGTTCGGTAGGCGCTACAGACCCTCATAGCCGTTAGTCTATACACCGATGCCAGTTTTTTCCTTATCATTTGTATGTCCAAGCTCTTTGACCATACTGGTGCTAAATACAGCATGGTAGAGCTTGCCACCCTAGCGATAACCTGCCGTCTCCTCTGCTTGGGGCCTCCGACACTTGGCATCATGCGGGAAAGCGCTGCGGTTACGTTTGATGCTTTGTCCACAATATAATTTATGTGTGCTCCGAAGTTTATTCTGTCATCAGCCATTACTCCTAAGTGCCGGTTCACACACGTCAAGTTTGACTCGTCAAGTCTTGATCTTTTAGGAGAGAAGGGAAAAGAGAAGGCCATTTCTTTTCCCCTCTCTCCTAAAAACACAAGACTTGACGAGTCAAACTTGACGTGTGTGAACCAGCACTAAATATTTAATTTGCCTCTTTGATGTAATTTCGTGTTGGCATACAGCTCGACTTCCTTAATATTGCGCGCCATTACTACAACAGCGATGTCGTCCGCACACCCAACTATCTTGCTCTCCGGGGAAAAATCCAATATTAAGATATCGTTATACATAATATTCCACAACAATGGGCCCAATACCGATCCTTTTGGAACCCCCGCTGTACATTATCCGTTTTCTGGCCTTCTTCAGTATTATATAGCAACTTTCTGTCCGACAAGTAGCTTGAGATAATATTCGAAAGGTAAAAGGGAACTCCTAGGTCCTCCAACTTGACCATTATTCGGTCCCATCGTGCCGAATTAAATGCATTTTTGACATCAAGGGTGACTAGTGCACAATACTTCCTTTCTGCACCTTTACCTTCTATTGCCTCTCTTACTAGTGTTGTCACGAGTCTAATTGCATCGACTGTGGACCTTGCCCTCCGGAAACCGAACTGCACCCTGACGATATGTATGTATGTATGTATGTATGTATGTATGTATGTATGTATGTATGTATGTATGTATGTATGTATGTATGTATGTATGTGTGTATGTATGTATGTATGTTCTTTATTTAAAATATTAAGATATTATACAAATAAAGAAATTAAATAACAATGACATAGAGTCGTCTGTTATATAAAAATTTAAAAAACCTTAATTAATAAATAGGTATAAACATGTTTCAAAAAAGAATAAGTATTATCACAATATATATAGTTGTAGTAGACATAATATTTAGGATATACAGTAGTTTTGACTTAAGTGCCTTTTGTTTACCTGCACTTTTGACTTAACTGCACAAAATTGATAATTTTTTGAATTATTCTTTCTAATTCCATACAAATTCCTTTTTTAAGTGCACTTTCTATACCTGCACATTTAAGATAAATGCACAAAATTTTTGGCATTTTAAAATTATTTTCATACAAAAAATCAAAGTTAGCTGCACTTTGACTTAACTGCCCAAAATACATATTTTCTGGAATAATTCTTTAAAATCCTTTTTTAAGTGCATTTTGTATACCTGCACATTTTTCATATTTTTGGGCAGCTTTAAAATATGTTCATACAAAACATCAAAGTTAAGTGCACAAATAAAAATATTTGGTGGCCACTATTTCACATAAATATCCAATTTAAGCTGTTTATAAAAATATAAATCGCAATTATTTTGTTTTTTTCCATACATTTTTATGTTCTTTGTGAATTCTCATTGTTTTTGTTAATGTTTCTTTTATATTAAATAAACATAATTGCATGTATAAAATGTTTGTTAGACGATTATGTTTAATACACAGCTTCTAAAAGAATATTCTGATGATTATCTGACGACAAACAAAAAAATCAAAATCTGTTTTGAATTTATTTTTTGACACGCTCGTCTGTAAATCATGGTATGAACCTTTTGGGACTCTCTGTAAGAGTCGTACAACAATTACTGGGCTACCTAAATAAGACAGTTTTTGAAGTATGAAAATGCTATTGCCAATTCAATTTTAATAAAACAAACCGGCCTAAGGATCTGTAAAAAAGGATTTCCCACAGGATGGTGTTGATTTCGCGACCTTCAAGTTTGTTTTATAGAAATTGAATGAAAATTATAAGTTTTGGCATGAACAATACACTTGATGCCCTGATTTATGTAGCTCAGTCATACGGCTGAGCATTTCACGAGTTGTAAAATAAATTCTACATGAGTCTCATACGACTCTTGGCATGCTTTTTGAAAGACTCGTTAGATAATCTCTACATACATCATAAACGATTCCCTTTACGATTAATATAAGCGTTTTTCGCTGCGTTATGGAAGAATCCCTCATAGGACTCAGCACGTGTTACAGTTTCTCCCGTGCGAAGAATTGTCTACAATTAAAAAATGAGCTCGTCGACGATCAAAAACACTCTTTGTGAGATTCCCAGTAGACTCCTAGACAATTGAAAATGCTAGCTGGGTTGAAATTAAATTTAAATAAAATAGAAATTTATATATTAATAAAATAATTTTTTTATTCTACTTTCAAATCAAACTTTTTACTTTAGCTGCACTTTTGTGCAGGTAACCACAATTGTGTACCTGCACATTAAGGCAGGTAAATGCATTAAAGATAACTGCATTTTTGATTTACCTGCACAAAAAATCGTGCAAAGGAGATTGTGCAGCTAAGTCAAAATTACTGTACTTAGTTTTTATCATTTTTCTATACTTTAAAGCATTTTCGACATAGTTATAAATCCTACTCAACCCATAGAATAAAGGCAAATATTTAACGTTTGCAGATTCACATATTAAGTTGCCATCAACATGTACTTTCATAGGCTCTTCATGCCTGCCAATATAAGGTTTGAATCTGATAAATTCAGTCTTATTTCCATTTAATAAGAGTTGGTTTATTCTTAAGAATTCAGATAAAATTGCTGCATCATATTCAATCTGCACTTGTAAGACTTTTTCATGCTGATATTTATAGAACAGGCATATATCGTCTGTATACATAAACAAATGTCCATTAAATTTTATGTTTTTTAAATCGTCAATATAAATTTTAAATAACAGTGGTCCAAGCACACTTCCTTGCGGAACTCCGCACTGTACATTTAACACGCCACTCTTTGAATTATTTAGTTGAACGAATTGCTTTCTTCCCTTTAAATAATCCTTTAATAATGTAATTTTATTTTGAGACAATCCGATAAAACGAAGCTTCTCCCATAATATATCATGGTCCACCAATTCAAACGCTTTTGTTAGATCAAAAAATAAACCTGCAACCCCTTTGTAACCAGCATCAAGTCCGCTACAACCACATTCACAACTGCTTCCTCTGTTCCAGTACCTTTTTTGAACCCATATTGACGACAAAATAAAATATTATTCTCTTCCAAATAACTAGATAGTTGTTCAAAAATAACTTTTTCTATAATTTTGTCAACTGTTGATAGTATAGATATTGGACGAAAGTTTTGCATATTGTTAGTTCCTACTGATTTTGGTATTGGAATTATCTTGTTTATTTTTAAAACATCCGGATATTTTCCTTCTTCAATCATATTGTTAAAAATTTTTTTAATTTCTTCAGAAATAGTAGCTTTACGCACCAAGAGCATTTTTGTAGTTATATTGTCACAGCCAGGAGTCTTATTCATATGCAAGTTGTCCATAATTTTATCGATATGACTTCTGTTTATAGCTTCAAGATTAAAGCAACTGTTAACTTGCAACAATGTACCAAATATGTTAACATTATCATCCGAGTGCTTCGGTAAAGAATTTCTTATACTTTGTAGTGAATCATTAAAGAAGTTATTAAAGGCTATTGCTTTTTCCCTATCTTCGGTAATAATACTGCCATCACACGCCACCACATCCCTAGAACATTCTCTATTTTTCCCTAGCGGTTTGTTGATGAATTTCCAGGTGTTTCTTGGATCACCAAAATTCTTACGCAAATTATGTTCATAAAAGTTGTTCATCAAAACTTTGCTAATTTTAATTACTTTGCTTATACGTTTTAGTCGATCAACGATATTTGTGTTTTGTTTGCATTTCCTTCTAGCTTTCAATAACTTATTTTTTAAATTTATTAAAGAAATTAAACGTCAGACATCCACGGACTAATTTAACGTCTCATGCTGACATATTTGACATTTGTAGAAGTGCTATGGGTCAAAGCCAAAGAAAGAGTGTCTACTAATCTTTCACATTTAGTTGATGAATCGCCAGGATCGTCAATACGCAAGTTTTCATCAATAAAAGTGCCAAACTTGATGTAATCTATTTTGCGAATCTCATTAGCAATGTACTCGTTACAAGGGGAATCAATTCTTAATTCGCAATATATTATATTATGATCCGATAATAGGTTTCGAATCGAACTAATATTTATTTCAGTCAATAAGTTGCTAAAAACGCAATCAATGCAGGAATTACTTTCTGGCCTGGTTACTCTGCTATGGTTTGAAGCAAGATAATACTCCGAAAATATATTAATTAAACAGCGACTAGCCACATTCGTGGACAATAACTCAATATTAAAATCACCAATTTCTATGCGCATTTCACTGGTTGCTTAGGCCACATCATTAGGAAACCTTTTTTTTCCAACTTCGACCTAATTTTTTAATTTTCTTTTTAGCGAAATTAGCCAACGGCGTACTTATTATATTGTAAAACTTTTGTTATGTGCTCTTCATAAGTTTAAAAGCTATGGAAATTTATGAATATGCCTCTTACGAGACTACAAAAACATAAACATGGCATCACTACAAGAAGACCTTAACAATACCTCTTGGAATTATATTTACTATTTTCCAACTGTCAATGACCAAGTTAATTTCCTTAATAACACTAATCTACATTTATTTAACAAACATGTTCCGCTTAAAACAAAAGAAGTAAAATGCAGAGCAATACCATGGTTTTCCTCTGAGATAAAACTGTTAATAGAACGTCGTGATAACTTGTACCATATATGGACACGCTACAGAACCAGTGCCTCACTTGAAGATTTTCGTTCAGCTAGAAAGTTGTTACCAAATTTAGACATGATAAAAGAATATACTATGGGAAAAAATTCTACACAGCAATTAATACAAAGCAAACATGGATGCAAATAAAGGACATTGGCATCATTGGAAAGCAGTTTCCCACTAATGATGTGGATGTTAATGCTCTGAATGAGAAATTCGTTAATATTTTACAACCTCCGGTACAACCCAATTTTTATGATCGGATTCCTCTTGTTGATTCTTTAAACCCTGAAAATCTATTTTACTTTCAATGCTTCAGCTTAACAGACATAGTTGAGGGTTTCCGTGCTGTTACATCTAATGCAGTTGGTCTAGACGATATACATCCACGTTTTATAAAACTAGTTTTACCATGGATAATTCGATATGTCAATCACCTTTTTAATACAATTGTTACTACAAGCACATTCCCAGCTGAATGGAAGTATGCCAAAGTTATACCAGTACCTAAAGCTGATAACGAATACCGGCCTATTTCTATCATTCCTTATCTTTCTAAGGTTTTTGAACGCTTCTTACATACGCAAATTACTAAATACATTTATGAAAAAACTCTTCTAACTGATAGACAGTCTGGATTTAGATCAAAACATAGCTGCACAACAGCTTTAACTGAAGTAATCGAAAACATACGCAGTAATTTGGATGATAGTCAAGTAACTTTCCTGGTTTTGCTAGATCATTCAAAGGCTTTTGACACAGTTGAACACCAAATGCTTATAATCAAACTTAAAAGAATGTTTTACTTTTCTTCACCTGCCTCAAAGTTAATGTCATCATACCTGTCTAACAGGCTTCAATCGGTTGCAAATAATGGAGCAGTTTCTGACCCACTCATAATTTCGAGAGGTGTCCCACAAGGCTCCATACTTGGTCCACTTCTATATTCACTATATGCTAATGATTTACCCAGCCAAATTCAGCACACTCGTATACAGATGTATGCAGATGATGTTCAGCTATATCTAAGTTGTTCAAAAACATCAGTTCGGCATAAAGTCACGGAGCTTAACTACGATTTAAAAAGAATCCTCAATTGGGCATCAGCTAATGGTTTGCGACTTAATCCCAAAAAGTCTAAGTGTTTAATAATTTGTAAGAGGTCTTTTATGATCAGTGATGAAATAAATATATATCTTGTAGACTCTAAAATCGAATTCGTTAAGTCTGTCAGAAATCTAGGAATTATTTTTAATAGCTCGCTCACCTGGACTGATGACATTAACCAAGCTTGTGGAAGAACATATAGTATGCTAAGAAGTCTATGGTCTAGGCAACACTTTACACCACCTAGGATAAGAGTGTTGTTAGCTAAAACATATTTAATACCCACACTCCTTTACTCATCGGAAATATTTGCAAGCTGTAAGTCTAGGTTCACACTATGAAAGTTTTCTTTCAGAAAGTCTGAGTTTATGGGTGAGAGAGGAGAGATGAAAAGCATGTTCTCTTCCCCTCTCACCAATAAACTCAAACTTTCTGAAAGAAAACTTTCATAGTGTGATCCCAGACTAACAGTAATGACAAACGGAAAATGGACACAACATTTAATAACATAACTCGCTATATATTTGGTATAAAAAGATTTGAGAGTGTGTCCTTGTACACTAAACGTATCTTTGGTATCTCTCTTGATGATTTTTTGAAGCTGAAAAATCTTGTTTTTTCACACAAAATTATAACAACTAAAGAGCCCAGCTACTTATTTGAAAAACTAACATTTACTTCTTCACCCAGAAATAATTCAATCAGAACTTTTAAGTATCGAGATACAGCATCTTCTCATCAATTTTTTATTTTCACAATTTATCTCTGGAACCATCTTCCCAGAAACATACAATTCACTAGCAACGCAATAAAGTTTAAAAAATGCTAAAATTATGAATGTTCAATTTGTTTTAAATTTTTGATTTTCTAATATGTATTCAGGTTTAAGTCGAAACTTTGTGTAAAAATTTTTTTTTTTATATTTAAAAACTAATCGGATTCTTATACTGTAATCTCGTTGTATTAGAAAGGCACCAAATAAATACAAATACAAATAACACATCAAAACCTGAAATGACCAATTTAAATTTAATTTTTTTTTATACAGTGAGCAAAAAAAAAACTTGTACACTTGTTAAATTAAAATAAAAACACAGAGATTAAAGTAAACCATAATCTACGAATTCAAGTGCAGACAGATTTACGTCCATCACTTCCAAATATGAGAAAGTAAGGGGAATAACTTCCCAACAAACACGGAGCTTTGAGAAAACGTTTGATTTCAAATCATTTTCAATTTGAAATCAAACGTTTTCTCAAACGACAAACGTTTGATAATGATTTGAAAATCATAGCATTCTCAACAAAAAGGGGAAATTATTATCAAGTTGAGAAATAACTTTATTTTCAACTTGCTTTCAAACGTAATTCCCAAATGTTTTTCAAATGTGGATATTAATACGTTCCACATGTTCCACAATAAATAAACATATTTTATTTTTTTAATTTAAATTCATTATGTATTTAAATAAACTGTGAGATAAACATTCGGCAACATAGATAAAAGATGAAATGAGGTTCTTTCCGTCCTTTAATTCTTGCAAAGACGACATTTGCTCCCTTTTATTTTGAGAGAATTTGGTGAAATAAAAATGGCTAAAAAAATTGCTAATGGCTTAATTGATTTTTTTTCATGGCTAAACGGGATGAAAAATTGCTAAATCTAGCCACTTAACCGCTAAATTGGCAACATTGAATCTGCCTATTGGTCCTTAGAAGAAAAAGTTTCTTATTTTCGTATTGTTTACGAAACTTTCAGTAAATAGTACGAAAACCTTTTTTTTTGTGTAGACTCCTAAAGAGATGGAAAGCAACACAAGAATCAGAGCTGCCAGGTACTTTTTTCCTTGTCCCCAAAAAAATAAAAAAATATCCCCAAAAATCCCAAAATTAAAAAACAAAATCTTAAAAAGTTAAATTTTTTTTTGTTTTTTTTCTAATCAAGTTTTAAATTTTTTTTTAAAAATAGTAAGAAAAATTTTAATAAGAAATCCCCAAAAATCCCCAAATAAAAGTTTTTAGTAAAAAACAGTTTTTTATTTTGTTTGAAGCGACTGGTTTCGGAATGTTTTTTAAAATCCTTTTTATGGGATTCCAGTAAGGAATTACAAGCAGCACAATTTGCTGTTTTTGAAGACGAATGAGCAAATTTACAAGAATTTGGAGCTTGTTCAATCGGTTTTAACCATCCTTTAAATCAACAATAAAAATACATATATCCGCCAATTATTTAATACATACTTCGATGCATCATAAGTACTTACCAATAGCCCAGCACTATTTTTCCCAAACTTTATTATGTATATTGTCTTTCATATTTGGTTATTTTTAGGGAAGACATATTTACTTGAAAATTATCTTTAAAAAATCAAATATTGTATGTGTTGTCAACAGTTTTAGATTCTTCTTTTTAAAACACTCACTCAGGAAAAATAACATTAGTTTATGAGGTACTTTTTACACACTTACCAAAAGCGGTAAACTTAACTAGGACCCTTTACACCGTATATGTTGTTGATAAGAGTTGGATAAAGTTTTGCTACTCTATTTCATATTTTATATACGAAACAAAGAAATATAAGCCTAAATAATAAAAGAAGGCAAAATTTATTAAAAATGTGAAAAATCGCCGAATTTAATTTTTAAATCCCCAACTCCCAAATGACTTTATTTGTCCTTTTTGCTCGCATGAAAACTTTGGGGGTAAATTCCCAAGTCTGGCAGCCCTGCCAAGAACTTACTTTTATATGTATTTTAATAAACACGTGTACTCTTAAAGCTTATAGGTATTTTGCGCCCAATGTACTCATACATACATATTTAAATATGTTTTTTCTTACAGTTAATACGTGCTGACATCTAACATTAACAGGTATTAACTATAAAAACGAACTTAATATAAAAAAGGTATTTTAAAATGGTGATAAGATTGTGTCAAAAGATTTGCTAAAATATATAGCATACTTTAGTGTCTGAAAATGGGAACGGGAAACGGCATCGTACCTAAACAAGATGTGGCTTGGCGGGAGGAGACCCCAATTTGTTTAAGTGTCGTTTCTTTGTGTTGTTAATTGGGGTGTTTGGACAAACATTTGAAGCAATGTTTGTAGAAATATTAAAACTTTTTATTATATTTGACAGACATGTTGGATATTTGTCATATTTGTTTTGTGGCGTTTAATGCTAAATGAATTCATTTCAGCGAAAATATTGCAGAGCGAGGACTATGAATAAAAAGCATTACAATAATTTTTAATAGTAAATTAAATTTTTTTAGCAGTATTGTTTGCCACAAAACAACTCGTTGTTTAAATCACTTTTTGCTTTAAATTTTTGCCTTTTTAACATATTTCTTCTCCGTTTTAAGCAAAAAAAAAAAAAAAAAAATTGCCACAAAACTATCGGCGTCCTGCATTCATTGAAAACAAAACAAAAATGAAAAATTAATGTTTGTACGAAATATATTTGTGCTGTTTATTGGCAAACACAAAACGAAAAAAAGTGTGTGTTTGCCAAGCAATTTGTGTAGTGTATGTTGCCCTATTTAAAATATCGATGGTTATTGGGTGTATAATTTAAAAATGTGTAATTCACAACGAATCACATTGTTTGTCTGGGTTGGGTCTGTTGAAAAGTAAATACCTGTTATTTATTAATGTCAAATTTATGATTTCGTATCGAATTTCGTACTAGCGAAACATCATTTGCTATACTAGATAGATAGTGATCATCGAAGCTTTAGTTATACATACATATTTTCCATGGATCTTAAAGTCTTAAGAGTTGTTTGTGTGGATCAAAAGTGATACTTATTTTGGACACGGAAAACAAAGAGCAATCAGGACGACAAAAAAAACGTTGAAGATGATAAATTAAAAGTATAATTGCATGAAGATTGTTGTTGATGTCAAGGAAAAACTCTCAAGTGGTTTAACAACTTTTTCAAGTAGCAGGATTAACCCAAAAGCAAAGAAACTGGTTAGCTGGGGAGATGCTGAAAGACGGTCTTGTTTGTCCCAAGGGTTGCTAAAACGGCAAGAATTCTTTTTTGAAGCTCGGATAACGAAGTGAATCAAGGCAACATATTTTCCATCGATCTTAAAGTCTTAAAAAAGTTGTTCGTACGGTTCCAAAGTGATACTTATGTTGGACACGGAAAACAAAGAGCACTCAGGACGACAAAAAAAAAAAAACGTTGAAGATGATAAATTAAAAGCATAAGTGCATGAAGATTGTTGATGATCTCAAGGAAAAACTCTCAAGTGGTTTAAAACCTTTTTCAAGTAGCAGGATTAACCCAAAAGCAAAGAAACGGGCTAACTGGGGAGACGCCGAAAGACGGTCTTGTATGTCCCAAGGGTTGCTAAAACGGCAAGAATTCTTTTTTGAAGCTCGGATAACAAAGCGAATCAACGCCAAAGCCGAATAATAATCGCTCCAAGCTTATGCCGGGTATTCGGTGTGACCAGAAGGGTAAAATCTATTTTATGTAGTCTGCAGAAAACGGGTTAGACTTTCACAACATTATGAAGTGGTAAAGGCGAGAATTGGCCGAAAAATTTACGAAATATAAGACCAGACATAAAGCCGTAGTATTTCATCATGACAATGCTTGGCCACCAGTTGCCTAGACCAGTTACCGCTGGTCTGGCAAGGCTGACAGCTGTTATATATCTGTCATATTAAGTGTCAGTTATTTAGTGAAAGGTTTGCCATAAATATGGATCGTTTAAGAACCGAAGAAAGCGTAAATATAGTTAAAACTTACTACAAAAGTGGTGGCCACTGTACGAGCATTTCAGGGTGATTATGATCGTCATAATCGACTTACTGTGAAAGACTTTAGAAAAAAAGAAGTTTGAAGAGAAAGGAAACGTTACAGATGTGGTTAGGCCGCAATATACGCTTAGCCGAAAATATCGCTTCTGTTAGTAGAAGCGGTGCGGATTTGTCAATTCCACGGTTTAGAGCAATGTGGCCGTGTAATAAACGATTTTTTTTTTGGCCTACAATTGAACATTTTAAGAAAAGAAAAACGTCCGATTTTGGCTTAATTGCATGGGACGTTTCCGGAACGCGCAATTTAACGTTTTATTTGCCACTACAATCATGCGATTTGACGCTGTTAGACTTTTTTTGTGGTGCTATGTCACGAAGGGTGATAACGAAAATCATATTGGGCATTATGCTAGTATATGTAAACAATTGAAGGGGGGGGGGGGGGGGGAGAGTGTGGTGTCACATGGTTAAATCTCTCCTCATAATGACCCAGAATGTATATACTTTATAGGGTCGTAGATCAATATTGCAGAAATTACAAACGGAATGACAAAGTTATATATCGATGCCTTACTTTCTCAACCTTGTATCTTAAAAAATACAACTTTTCAGGAGAGAAAAAAAACGTTTCATCTTTTTATACTTGGGTGTTTGGGTAAAAGTTCGAGTGCAATTATTAAAGAATTGATTATACCTATATATGTTAGTAGAAATAGTATACAAATCTTTTTTAGTTTAAGCATGAAACGCATATATTGAGATACGAGTTTGCTGCATTAACAGTAATTTTAATTCTTGATACTTGATAAATTAGTTACTCGTTTGATGCACTTATACCTATACAAACAAATAACCCCATTATACCAAAATTATCTAAAGAAAACAATATTTAATATAGAATGAATGTTTTATTTGCAAAAAAGTATTAAAAGAAAAATAAAGAGTTCGTATTAAATTAATAATATTATTGGTGTGGCAAATTATCATAAAATGAATGATAGTCGGTTGGAATCATAAGTTTTAAATCTTGTAAGTCGTCATATTTTCTTTTTGAAATAGGTAGTTGTTGATTGTAGAGACCCGGTACCAAAATGTTATCATTGTTATGCCCTTTTGGTCGCAGTTTACGATGAGGTAATAGTTGCCACTCATCATCAAAACATAAAGGCAGAATTAGTCTTTACTTTCTGTTCTGTAATGAATCAGCTGATTTGTTTTTGTTATTACAAAACCTATGAAATTGATTAGTTTTTCTGTTCTGTTACGGTTCAGTTTTTTAAAATCAAAAACTTGTTAAGTAATTGTAAGTGACAGCAAAATAAATAATAAAAAATACATATTTATATTGAAACAAACTGTTTTTTGATTGTAAGAATTCATAAAATTTAATTTATTCAAATTTATGTGCATTAAAGTTATTGAAATAAACATTGGACGGTGCAAAACTAATAAATTTGTCGTAAATGGATGATAAGTTACTACAGAAAAAGTAACTTTACAATTTTGTAACAGAACGGCACGGAACAGAACAGAAACAGAAAGTAAAGACTAACTGAGCCTTAACTTGTATTGAACGCCGTCATTAAAGGTATATTTGAGAGCTTGTATATTTATAACGCATGGGTCGCCTTTATTTGTACCTGGTCGAATTGATTTTAAGTAATCGAGTGAAGAGAAATCTCGGAAAAATTTATGATTTAAATAATGTACTTGATACGGTTGCAACAGTCTGGATTGTTTTATAACCATATTGAAATCAGCTGGCACATATAGTTCTCTTCCTTTCTTTTTTCGCTCTATGGAGGCATGTACAGAATCGCACTCCATTTGAGTGTGGCCAACTACCAGGTAATTTTGCTGAATTTCTACTTGGTGGATATTTGCATAATGTTGCAAGGCGTTCGCAAGTGTCGTATTACGATTTTGGGCACAGCACCCGTCGCTGTAAATTAATATAGGCTTAAGGCTCAGTTAGTCTTTACTTTCTGTTCCGTGACATTCTGTTATGAAATTGTAATAGTTACTTTTTCCGTAGTAATTTATCAGCCATTTATGATAAATTTATTAGTTATGCACCGTCCATTGCTTTATTTTAATAACTTTTATGCACATAAATATGAAAAAATTAAATTTTATGAATTCTTAAAATCAAAAAATAGTTTATTTCAATATAAAAATGTACTTTTTTATTATTTATTTTGCTGTCACTTACAAATACTTAACATGTTTTTGATTTTATCAAACTGAACCGCAACAGAACAGAAAAACTAATCAATTTCATAGGTTTTTTAATAACAAAATTAAGTCAGCTGATTCGTAGCAGAACAGAAAGTAAAGACTAATTCTGCCTTTAGATTTGTCTTTCAAATTATGTAAATAGTCCAGCAAGCAAGATGTTAATACATTCGAGTCCATACCGCCTTCGGCTTCATGCCATACGTTTCAAGCAACATTTGCCAAACTCGTTATAAATTGTGAATTACTAACTAACTACTACTAACTAATGTACACACTTACTTTTCGCAAATTTACGCAAAGACGAAATGTTAAAATTCTTAACGGTCTAACAACTGCACATATTAAGATAAGAGTTTGACGCAGTAATTAAAAAAGGAGTAAATGAGATACGAAAATATAATTTATTAATATTTACAGAATTGAGACAAAGTATTGAAATAATAAGTTGTTGCAGTAATAGAACACAAAAATAGCAATCGTTTGATGTGAAAAAGTCAAAACCGTATTTTTTTAAGATACGAGGTTGAGGAAGTAAGGCATCGATATACCCTTTTCCACCTGAGGTGAAGGGTATAAAAAGAGTAATTTTTGGGATTTCAGTATTTTGATTATAACTCAGCCATTTTTTAACCGATTTGACAGATTTATATACCGACGTGCTTAAGAAGAACTTTACCATTTACTTGAGTTATAAAGCTTGGACTCGGGGAGACCTATGGTTCCCGAAAGTGGGTATTAAAAAAAAAAAATTAATATTGGTCATAATTTTTTTGTATCTGAACCGATTTTCCGAGTTTTTTATAAAATATGTTCTACTAAAAATTTCCGATATTTTGGTATATAAGTGATATCCATTGGACATATGGCAGCCCTAAAATTTAGGTTTTTATACAATTTTTAATTTTTTTGGTACGGGAGGTACCAGGCCCACTTCTTCAATCCCGCCCACATTTTGTAGGGTGGTGTGTATTGACAACGTAAATGTGTGTACTTAATTTGGAAACTTTGGCTCTTGCCGTTCTCCAGATATACAGAAAAAAGCAATAAAAATACAACAACAAGGGATTTTTGGAAAAAATTAGAGGCAGTCGTGGTTTTTTGATCATCTCTCAGCCATTTGTGCACCGATCTTGCTGAATTTCAATAGCTAGAAATGGTGGACTATATGTGACATAGATGTAAAACAACGTAGCCGCTATCATGTCTGGAGTCTCCGGAAAACACATATCAAACGTAAGACGGACAGACGGACGGACGGACGGACGGACATAGTTAAAACAAGTTCTCTCCTCATAAGGACCCAGAATGTATATACTTTATAGGGTGTTAGATCAATATTGCAGAAATTACAAACGGAGTGAAAAACTTATATATACCCTTTTCCACCTGAGGTGAAGGGTATAAAAATAAACCGAAAAATGTATGTTACCCTATATAAGTGCAATTAAATTGATGGATGTAATTTCTGCTAAATATCTATTAACACTCGCACATATATAGTATGATAAAAAAAAACCTAAAAACTAAGGTTTTTCCTAAGTCCCTTAAATTAATAGCTTTAGTTAATTTCCCTCTACTTTTTGGAATTTTTAACACAACAAATTAATACGTATTTTTTATTTTTGTTTTTGCTCTGAAACAAGTCAATGACGATTTCCTAAAACAAACTACAAGCTCTTCTAAAAAACACAAGTTGTGTAACAAAGGAAAAAAAATATAACAAATTATAATGAATTTGTTTGAAAAAGGTAACATTTGTTGGAGTATTTTCGTTGACGTTATCGAAGTGTAAATGGGAAAAATGTGTATGAAGTGCCTGGGGTGGGAGTTAAAACACTTTAATATCTATAAAACTATTTGTTTAGTAGTTAAAAAGGCTTATGGTTTGGTTAAGTGCTTTTTTAATTTAATTTGCCAAAAAATATGCTACAATATTCATACAATTTTTGGATTTTAGTAGAAGCACTTTTAATAAACAAATACCATATTTTTGCTATGAGATATTTTTGTAGAAGACAATTTTTTTTTAAATATGTATGGAGGAAATTAATTTTAAGATGATGGTAATTGTTTAAGAAAAATAGGGTTTTTTTTTGTTCATACACAGTGTTAAATAACCATGTAGTAAATCTGAAATTTAAAAACAATAATCCGATTTTAGAAATTGTCCATTCTAGTTTATTTTTTGTTGTTGGTGTGGTTGTGAAAGGTTGGCTTAACAAACACCACCCCGGAACTATTTTAGCATTTCATCAGTACGGGTAGTTGGTTTTCGTTACGGGCACCTTCACTTTGGAACTACTGCGCATCTATTTTCCATTATTATATAAGTTTTTTGTATTTATCTATGTCTGTGTCTAGTTTTTTTTATTTTTTTTTTAGTGGACGTAGTGATAGCGCGCTATCTTCTAGTGGCCCCACGATATCTTCTCCAATCCACCCCGGTACCACAGTAGCATTCCATCAGGGTGGGTTGTTTTGTGTTGTTACATGTCTTCATCACATAGTTGTCTTGATCCTAGTCCCACGTCCTCCAAAGAGATTAGGGGTTTGGAACTCTGCGGTATTTTTCTCTCATTATGCGGCAGATAAAGGTTTTACACAATTTCCACGACTCCATAGAGCCCACCATTTCATTAACCATGTTGTCAGGAGATAAAACCACATGGAGTCTGTCGTTTAGTTCAAGTCCCTCATGTTCCCATCTTGGACAATGGAAGAGTTTGTGTTCAGCATTATCTTCTTTACCACCGCATTCGTCACAGTGTTTATAAGTTTTGATCTTAAATCTATATAGGTAGCTGTTGAAACTACCATGATCGGTCATCATCTGTGTAATAAAATAATTCATGCTTCCATGTTTTCTTCTTTCTATCCAGCGGCGGATATTAGGGATTAACCGTTAGGTACACCTACCATCTCCACCAGTATCCTATCGCACTTACCAGGCATTTAGTAGTGCTAGCCGGGCGTCTGTTCGTATCTGGCTTGCAGTTAGCCCAGTGTTTTCGCTCTTCGATACGCTATATCTTATTTCTCTTTCTTTTACCATGAGATCTATAGGTGGAATTCCAGCAAGTACAGAAGATGCATTTGTGGATACTGTGCAGTATGCCGATATTACACGTAAGGCACTGATTCTTTGTGGTTTTTGCAATTGTTGTACCACTTTGCTTCTATTCATTGCCATAGGAAATGTTGACGCGGCGTACAATAGTTCTGAGTGTATCACACTGTTGATCAATCTTCTTGTTGAGTCTTTTGGACCTCGGCAATTCGGCATTATTTTTCACACAGGCAGAGCTTCATCTCTTATTTTTCCTGCATGTTCATGAAAGTTGAGTTTGTCGTCCAATTGTACGCCCAGGTAAATGAGGCTGCGTCTGAAGGAAATTTCCTCCTGTTGGACAATGATATTAGGCATGTTAAAGGATCTTCTATTAGTTACAAGTATTGCTTCCGTTTTGACTGCTGCAAGACTAAGTCCATTTTCCTTCAGCCATCTATCACACCGATAAATACTATCGTTTGCAATTATTCTTAGCAAGTCAGGGCATTGCTGAGTTACAACTAGGGCAACATCGTCAGCGTATCCTATAAGCTTTGGACCGTGTTGTAGTTTCATGTTTAAAAGGCCATCATACATCACATTCCATAAGAAAGGACCCAGCAGCGATCCCTGAGGGGCGCCCGCCGTGAATGTATATTCCTTTATTCCGATATCTTTGGCATAGATGAGAATACGATCGCTTAGGTAGTCTATTATCATATTGTGTAGGTGTGGTTTTACTCCTTTCTTCTGTAAAGCGTCTAAGACGACTTTCTATTTTACAGGGTTGAAGGCATTTTTAACATCTAGTGTTACGATATCACAAAACTACCAACTACTTCACTTATCGCATCTACTGTGCTCTTTCCCCTTCCAAAACCATACTGGTGCGGCGAAGGCCTCCTAGGATTTGTATTTCGTTTTCTAGTCGCTGCAATAGAAGACATTCTAGCAACTTTCCCAGTGTGTCAAGTATACACAAAGTCTATATGAGCTTGCTTCGCTTAATGGTTTGGAGCCCTTTCTTATGAGGACTAATTTTTGCCTTTTCCAACATTTGGGAAATACATCGGTTGCTAGACAGATATTAAGTGTCATTAATTATATTTCAGGCCATGTTTCAGCTGCCAAGCTAATGACTTCGTTTGGTATACCGTCTGGTCCAGGGTCTTTCCAGTTTTTAATTTTCTAATGTCTAGTCTATGTCTAGTCTATGTCTATGTCTAGTCTATGTCTAGTCTATGTCTAGTCTATGTCTAGTCTATGTCTAGTCTATGTCTAGTCTATGTCTAGTCTATGTCTAGTCTATGTCTAGTCTATGTCTAGTCTATGTCTAGTCTATGTCTAGTCTATGTCTAGTCTATGTCTAGTCTATGTCTAGTCTATGTCTAGTCTATGTCTAGTCTATGTCTAGTCTATGTCTAGTCTATGTCTAGTCTATGTCTAGTCTATGTCTAGTCTATGTCTAGTCTATGTCTAGTCTATGTCTAGTCTATGCCTAGTCTATGTCTAGTCTATGTCTAGTCTATGTCTAGTCTATGTCTAGTCTATGTCTAGTCTATGTCTAGTCTATGTCTAGTCTATGTCTAGTCTATGTCTAGTCTATGTCTAGTCTATGTCTAGTCTATGTCTAGTCTATGTCTAGTCTATGTCTAGTCTATGTCTAGTCTATGTCTAGTCTATGTCTAGTCTATGTCTAGTCTATGTCTAGTCTATGTCTAGTCTATGTCTAGTCTATGTCTAGTCTATGTCTAGTCTATGTCTAGTCTATGTCTAGTCTATGTCTAGTCTATGTCTAGTCTATGTCTAGTCTATGTCTAGTCTATGTCTAGTCTATGTCTAGTCTATGTCTAGTCTATGTCTAGTCTATGTCTAGTCTATGTCTAGTCTATGTCTAGTCTATGTCTAGTCTATGTCTAGTCTATGTCTAGTCTATGTCTAGTCTATGTCTAGTCTATGTCTAGTCTATGTCTAGTCTATGTCTAGTCTATGTCTAGTCTATGTCTAGTCTATGTCTAGTCTATGTCTAGTCTATGTCTAGTCTATGTCTAGTCTATGTCTAGTCTATGTCTAGTCTATGTCTAGTCTATGTCTAGTCTATGTCTAGTCTATGTCTAGTCTATGTCTAGTCTATGTCTAGTCTATGTCTAGTCTATGTCTAGTCTAGTCTATGTCTAGTCTATGTCTAGTCTAGTCTATGTCTAGTCTATGTCTAGTCTATGTCTAGTCTATGTCTAGTCTATGTCTAGTCTATGTCTAGTCTATGTCTAGTCTATGTCTAGTCTATGTCTAGTCTATGTCTAGTCTATGTCTAGTCTATGTCTAGTCTATGTCTAGTCTATGTCTAGTCTATGTCTAGTCTATGTCTTGTCTATGTCTAGTCTATGTCTAGTCTATGTCTAGTCTATGTCTAGTCTATGTCTAGTCTATGTCTAGTCTATGTCTAGTCTATGCCTAGTCTATCCCTAGTCTATGTTTAGTCTAAGTCTAGTCTATAGCTAGTCTATGTCTAGTCAATATTTAGTCTATGTCTAGTCTATGTCTACTCTATGTCTAGTCTATATCTAGTCTATGTCTAGTCTTTATATGCATATACCTCGCTTTACTTGAGCATTCTGTTTTTATCCTTAATGTTGTTAAAATTGTAAATGTTATTAATAAAGTGAAGCCTACTTTAAGACCACATTTACTGTCCATAACTTTCCCAGCAGTTTTGCTGCCATATTTTGCCACTTCAGAACTACTTTTTTTGTTGAACGTCCATTAATGTGTGTCTTGTTGAAAAAAAATCTGTTTGAAACAGGTGATAAATTAAAACAAACAAAAAAAGTCATATGATAAAGTTTTTGGGGTTTTTGTGTGTGTGTTTTGTTTATGATTGATTAATTCTGATGAATTTTCTGAGATTAAATAATTTGCTGCTTGTTTTACTTTATCTGGTGTTTTTTTTTTATTAACTACATTAATAGCTGTGATTTAATTTTTGGCTGTAAAAACACGTTTGTTAATTAGAGTAGGTTATTCGTAAAAGCTTTTGTCTTTAGAATATGCAAAAAGGGGCACACAAATTTTGATTTTCAAAATCTATTGACAGCCAAAAAATTGCATATCGTGTAGTTGTTAAGAATTTCTTTAATAACAATTTTACTCTTTAATTATTTTGAATTTACCCAATAAAAAATTTTACCATTTTGCGAAGCATTAATGCTACAGTTAAAAATTTAAGCGCACAATTATGCGCGTCACAATAAGGCATACAGAGATTCAGTAACGTAATTGAAGCAACTCTTAACAAGTTTCATTAAAGCAAAAATAATATTTCAAGTGCCACGGCATTCCCTTACTACGAAGCAGGAGAACAAAAATAACTGTAAAAAAATATTCGTTGTGTAAAGCTAATACAGTACTTTTCGTTTATAGTCACTACGCTTATAGTCACATTATCGATATAGTCCATTTTATCTGTTTATTTTGCCGCTATAAGTTAATTTAATATAAAGTATTAATGTTATAGTCCATTTAGCGATATAAGCACATTTACCATATATGCCATTTATCAACAGTAGTCAAAGGAAAAAGTAAAGCAAATTAATGGCTTTATAGTCACATTAGCAAAATTTACTAAGTTCTTTTTAGTTTTCGAATGAAAAATCCATCCAAAGAAAGAATAAATTATATCATTTAATTTTTGCCATCAACTCTCTACTAGTAAAAAATTAGTTTTTGCCGTTGGTATCATTTATGAAATATCTTGTTATTATTTTAACTATTTTTTATACAGTATGCAAGTCTGTTGTTAAAATATAAGCCTGATGTCGGTGTAATTTATATGAATTTTTTATTTCCTTTATTCACACAACTTGATTATATTCGATTTCGGTTATATGCGTCATGGTGGCATATATGTGAATTAGCCTTATAGTCACATTAGCGATATAGTCCACGTTATTGTTGCAACTAAAGGATGTGACTATAAGCGAAAAGTACTGTAGCTACGTTCACCAGTTATTATATGTATCGTATAAAGCGCGTTTTGTGTCAGAAATGTATTGCTTCAAAGTGGGAACTCGCCACATAAAATTCATGCCTTCCGTAAGCGGTATGGTAAGCGAAACTCTTACATTTCTCCCTTACAAACCTACTTCGTTTGAAGCTCAATTTTTTATTGGGTACTTGCTGTAAAATTTTGAATTTCTGACTTTTATTTTTAAGATTTAATTTTCTAGGCAAAAGTTAATTATCCATTTACTTTTTTTTTTGGTTAAGTATGTATAAGTAAATTGATAGACTTATAACGTTAAACGTAAAAATAAATAGATTTTATTGCGTTGTTAGACAAAGTTTCGTGATTTTTTTTTATTTTTTTTTTAATGTTACAAAAACACAATTACAAATTATACTCTTACTTACCCTCGCACGGACAGACTAGCTCACTATTAACTAGACTAACGGGTCATCCGGACTCTACTATACTTAGCAAATCTGAGGAATTTTTGGGGAAACACCGAAACTTGCATGCTTTGCAGGGTTATGTGGGGATCCAAAATTCTTCAATCACTACCGAAAGGGGACTGTGGACTTATGGTGGGTTTTATATACATATAACGGGCGGTATACGCCATGAGGGCGGGGCAACTGACTAGTGACAGTTGTAGATCCTGTGGGGTACAAGGAAAAATAGAGACGGTGGAGCACATACTCAGCCACTGTCCGGCACTCATACGCTGCAGAGCGAACTATCTGGGAGATTATTACTTCCAATATCTAGGGAAAATCTCTGGAATCGGACTTTTGAGACTCCTGGCATTCGGCAAGAGGGTGTGGAGTACTCATGGTATCATCACATCGAACTAACCGTTTCAAGTAGGGGTTATCACATAATGCGGTAACGCTAGGGACCAACACGGTCTATGCGGGGTCTTTATGACTGGCCACCTAACCTAACTGTTTTTGACAGTATTGATATATATTGTTAACTGGAAGTTAAAGTAATTGTTAGTTTTAACTGAAACTGTTGAAATTTTCCTTTAAACAGCTTATTTATTAATTTTTAACAAGAAATTGGTAGTTGTATATTTTTTAACTTTAAGAAATTTTACAAAAGTTTAAATTTTTTGTTTCTTTTTAATAAATGTTTCTTTAGCTAGTTTTTTAATACTTTTTCTTCTTTATTTTTCAATAACTTATACATTAGGGTGGTTACAAGAAATTAGTGTTAATATGAGCCAATAAAATAGAAAATGCAATTAAGAAAGTTTCAGCCCAATCGATTAACTTTAACACGTGCCTCATTGAGCATAATTTAAGGAAAAACAGAGATTTTTCACTAAAATTCCTATTTCTTTGTCGTTATAACCGAAACCATTCATTCTAGGAACCTGAGTCGAGTCTTGTTTTATAGGAAATTTTAATCTTATTAACTTTGATATTGATAGTTTTGTTCCTAATACCAATAGATAAAGTGATATTTAGCATTAATTAAGGACAAAGAAATACGAATTTTAGTGAAAAATCACTGTTTTTCCCTAATTTATGCTCAATGAGGCACGTGTTGGCGTTATTGGGTTCAAACTTTGTCAATCGGATTTTCTAAGCTATTGGCATATTTTAGAGGGGAGCACCAAAAGATAACCCCCAAAAAAAGTTTACCATATCCTGTAACGACCCTAAGTGAAAAATCGCTGTTTTTCCTTAATTTATTCTCAATGAGGCACATGTTATCGTTATCCGATTGGGCTGAAACTTTGTCAATCGCATTTTCTATTCTATTGGCACATATTAGGAAGTTGCGCCGATGGAAAATCCAACATTGATTTCTTGTAACCACCCTATTATACATACTTGT
Organism: Pollenia angustigena; assembly: GCA_930367215.1. Lineage (NCBI taxonomy): Eukaryota > Metazoa > Arthropoda > Insecta > Diptera > Polleniidae > Pollenia > Pollenia angustigena. The sequence continues at coordinate 50,113,877 of OV884060.1, forward strand.
ATATTAATTTATAATTTTAGATATCGTGTTTGCTTGAATAACAAATAAAAGAAGAACTCTTGACATTAATTGTTGTGACATTTTCAAGTTTTACTATGCACTACAATTTGGCAACACCGCCTTTTTTCCTCGCCACTCTTTTGTATTTATTTATAACATTCTGAGTACTTGTTTAAAGTTTTCTAAATTGAGTTTATTAATTATTTAGATGTAATGGATTGTTACGTGGGTGTAAAAAGGTAAGAGATGTAACGTGGGTGTAAAAAGTTAAGAGAGAAAAAAATAGATAGATAATATAGTTGGACGGAACTTACAAACGCATGTACTGAAAATAATCCGAGTGACTGTGGAAACTTACTTTGATAGTTTTTTTCTACTGAATTAAAAATAGCGGAGTTAGAATAGAGTTATTACACCTAAGTCTGTATTTACACGGTGTCTTTCCAGTCATGTCTGTTTTATACATTAAACCCTCTCTTCTTTTACCCGATCGCCTACAAACAAAACAGACGTGATTGTAAGACATGTCTGAAAAGACACCATTTAAACTTGGCCTAAGAACAGAATTAAAGTGGAGTAAAGCCGGAAACATGATATAAATAAAGAAGGATTAGAAAGGATGAGTTAAAATAGAGCAGAGTAAGAGCAGATTAGATCTAGGGTCAAGTTAAAATAACTAAAGTGTAGTTTCAAGCTGAACCGATTTTGCTGGATTTCAATCCCGAACTACATAGGAGAACTAGAAACAATTTTTTACCAATATTTATCTTTTCTTTTGAGTCTTTTGAAAGTGAGCATGATCTCGACAGACGGATGGGAAGGTGGGGTCTTATATGAAAATTAAAACAGTTTCATACGGAATAAAAAAAAAAATGTTTCATACAATCCTTAGTTAACTTAAACTACAAAAGTAAGTTATACCGTGAACATAAACCAGTTAATTTTAACTAGAAAACCATGAAATCTTATACTATGTTTCCACTATGAGCACAACAACTTGTTTTGAGCAAGACGTGTCAAACTGTTTCCATTATGTAAAAGTGGTTTTGGTTTTCGAATTTTCGAAATCAATTTGACATTTATGTTGTAAACAAACAAAAAAAAAAAAAAATATGTTTTAAAAATAATTTTTTTTAACATGAAATTTCCTTGTTTGTTTTTTAATACACAGATATACCTACATACATGTACGTAAATAAAAGCACATAATTAATTTCCTTTTTATTATATTTTTTTATTATTTTTAAGCTTGCAACAAAAAGCTGGAGAGTTGCATGAACCTATTTAAAAAGTCTTGATATTTTGGTAAATATGTCACTTTTTTCGAAATTGTCAATCACCAATAATGGATAACCCAGAGTTGTATTCATGATTTTCGACGTGTTTTGGAGCAAACCTAGTTTTTGTTTGAGTTTTCGAACATGAAAAATGTATGGGAACACAAGTAGCAAAACACTTGTTTTGCTGAAAAACTAGTTTTGTGGCCCAAAACATGTAAGTGGAAACGTACTATTAATAAGAAAAAGTATAAAATCTGCAATATTTTTGTGGCGGAAGTGAGCCACTGAGAGAGGTTTCAAAACCGCTAGATTTCACGCTTACCGCTACAACGTATTTTTCCCCGCGATTAAAATTTCAAAAACGCTAGATTTAGCGGGGAAATCTCTATATTGGCAACAGTGGCTGCAGTAAAGTTTAAAATAGAGCAGTGGTGATCATTTAATAGAGCAATTGCTTTTTGGCTCCACCCATCACTTTTTTATGCTCTTTTAATTCAGTTGTCTTTCAGACGGCAAATAGGTCTGTCTGGGTACTTTTCCAGTAGCAAATACTCAGTAAATTTTTTTGGGAGAGTAAGGCCAATATTACTCTATCGGCTGAAAAAATCTCAAAAAGTACGCAGACAGTATCCAGTGAAATTTTGCATGAAAACAGCTGATCGGTGTGTAAACAATTGAAATAACAAAGCAAAAGAATTTTAGCATATGTGTACGCAAAATTGAATTCTCGAGGTAAATTAAAAAATTATTAATTAAAAAGTGTTGTAAATTAAAAAACTTGTTTATTACACTGTTATTAGTTTGGTAAATTCAATTTCTTCTTAGTTTTTAGTTTTATTTGTCGGGTTTTTTATAAAACTTCTTTTGCTTACATTGCCCAACATAGTGCCGGCTTACAATGGAAAAAAATAATGAACTGCCCAATACAGTGCCCTCCAACAGCTTGACAACGGAGAAAAATAATTTGGATGTGAAGTGCTCGCCAGGAACACAATTCCAAATACTCGCCTCTTCAATTGCAAAGTTTGTCCCACAAAGTTCTGCTGGTTCTATCGGTTCTGCCATCTCCACTCCACTTACGCCACGGTCGCACTGTATATTTGGATGTTTCTAGCATGAAGTTAAATGTTTTGTTTATTATAATTTATTATAAACGTTAAAAATCAACACAATTCTAACTACTTACCTCTGCCATTGTTAAATTTAAATTTTTATTTTCATTTCCCAAAAACTATTTCATTCAAACAGCTGTTCAAGCTATTTGCAAAATCTTGCAAGCGGAAATTTCTCCAGTAACATTTTGCAAGTTCTCTAACTTTCAGCTGTCAAAAAATTCTCTTTTTGGCTCTCTCCCTGCAAGAGATTTGGAGTACGCAGACAACATTTTGCAAGATTTTGCAACATTTTGCGTAAAATATGTGTACGCAGACAGACCTAATAGTGCAAATGCTTTGGTTGATTTTAAAAAATAGTGCGTAAAAAAAATTTTCGTACCATTACGAAATTTTTTTATGATAAATACTGCATTATGTTTTGTTTTTTTTTTTACCTTTAAAATATAAGGAAACATATTTTGTTTTACCAAAAAGCAAATTAATTGTGTATTGAAGTATTAAACCGATTTTTTATACCAAAACAATTTTTACGATTACATTTTTATAAAAATCTTTTCATTTACTTTTTTGTTGTACTGTATTTCAAAATTTGTCTCATATTCTCACCAATACACAAGCATTTCAATTTTGATCAGCACTGAAATAGAGTAATAACTTTACTACAGGTGTTTTGTGAAAACAGCACATAAAAGCAGTAAGAAATTAAAATAAAATTTCGGTAGATTATGAGCAAACTATGACAAGGGTATGAGTAAAGTGAAAGTGGAGTATTAGCAGATTATTAGTAGAGCAAAGGTAGGGTACGAGTAGAGTATGAGAAAAGTACAAGTAGAGTATGAGTTAAGTGCGAGTAGTGAATTTGTAGACTATCTGCTTGCTTTTCAAACTAAATTAAAATTTTTCGTTTAGAAATTTATATTGAAAACAAAAACAAATTTCAGTTTTTTTTTATTGTTGTTTCAATATATTTTCTAAAGCGAAAATTATTATTTTATTTTGAAAAAACAGGCAGTTTGAGTAGATTTGCTTTAAATGGAGTACAAGTTGAGTATTAGAGTAAGAGTAGAGTTTGAGTAGAGAATAAGTATAGTATGAGTAAATTAAGACTAACGTATGAGTAATATGAGTGGACTATAAGTAGAGTACTGTACAGTAAAGTAAACCGTAATAAGTACAGTTTGGTTATAATTGAACAGAAGTAGAGCAGAAAAATCACACTGTAATTCCAGTTTATTTAAAACATAGTTAGAAAGCTAAAATGAATACTGAAACCGGCCCTATTTTCCACTGGGAATAAAAGGACTAAATATAAGAAAAGTATTAGACAAGGGTTAGAGTTGAGTTGAGCGTCGAATTAGGGTAAATTATGAAAATTTCGTACCATGTACACCAATTTCTCTTAGTGTAAAACATAAGTTCTTGCTCGGTATAGTAATAAGCATTAAGGTGGTAAATAATTGTTGTTATTTAAGCTAATAAAGTATAGTTTTAGAACGAGAAAATTCATTTCAAATAGTTTACATTTTTAATTAAATCTTATTCTTGTAACCAAACAACAAACAATGCCAAGGAATGAAAATGTTTTACATATTCAAATAATTCCTTAAACATAACAAATATTTCTCTTTTGAATTGAAATATCTCGCAATAGCTTGTGTTCGTTTTTGTAAATTTGGCCAGCAATTGTGTGGGAGATAGAATTTCTTCTATTGATTTAAATTGCTAAAGTTAAATATAAACTTTTGAATTATTAATTGGCTTATCTTTTGTGTTTCGAAACAGATAGATGTTGCTAAAAATAGCCATGAAATAATTTGAAATATTTAAACAAATAATTAATTTCATTTGTCACAAAATTCTAAAAAAAAATACTCTTAATTCATAAACAATTTCTAGAAGTTGTATTCACTTTGAAAAGGCTTAGAAGAACTCAAAGTAAATAATTTTAATGAAATCAATTTACACAAAAGACTTTATTATAAATTACGGTAGCATTTTAGTTTAATTAAAAAACAAACATTGAAAAGTTTAATAAACAGTTCAAGAAAAAGGCTGGCAATCGCGAAATTACTAAACTAAAATGGTGAATTTAAAACTTTTTGTATTGAAGCAGTTCATTAAAAGTAAATTTTTTTTTACATTTTTAAAAAATGTTAAATATCAAAAGGTTTTTTTTTGTAAAAATAAATAATACATAGCAGGAGACCTGTAATTATATAAAAAAGTTTTGCAGTTAATTTCATTTTGTTTCAGTTATCTTTCTCTCTTATACATAAAAATGAAAAATGTTTGTATGTTTTTTTTGTTGGCGTATAGACTCCAAAACGATTGAAACGATTTTCCTTAAATTTTTACAGTAACATCAAGTAAGCCCAGAAAATAAAATAGGCAGGGGAAATGGTACCCTCCATAGGATGCCAATATTAAGTATCGCATATCTTAAGAGCCGCTGTTCAAATTTTCTTGAACTTTTGAAAAAAGATAGCAACAGGTGAAGTGGTGGCCCCATAGGACGCCAATGTTAAATATCGCATATCTTAAGAACTGTTGTAGTGAAATTGCTCAAACTTTGTAGGATTCACTCTTATGGTAAACTTCACCTTTAGAAACAAAAAGGAGGGCAGGCTCATGAGTAGCAATACTCCCCAATGTATGCATATATAAAATATCGTGTAACTGAAAAACTATTGTAGCGAGAGTCTTCAAACGTTGTTAAAGCCACTATTATGGTACACTACAAATTTCAAAATAAAATTGGGTGGGGTCGACGGAGGAGGAGCAGTATCCCCAAAGAACGAAAATGTTAAATACCTAATATCTGAAGACAAAGGTTTTCCAGCTTTTTAGCATCCATTCTTAAGATAAACTGCACCTTTTAAAATAAAAATAAAAGGGGTAGGTGCAGGAGGAGCAGGGCTGCCAGATACATTTGTGAAGAAATCGTCAATTTCCTGAGAAAATATAAAAAAATCGTCTTTTACGGTTCGAAAAATCGTCAAAAAAATGGGACAACTTAAAATTTAGTTTTTTTTTAAAAATTTTTGCTCGATTTTTGTAAAAAAAAAAAAAAAATCAGACGATCATAGCGTCTTTGATCGTCGATAAACGCAAAATGCGTTTTTCCTCACACGGGAAAAACTGTAACACGACCGAGATTCTTCCATAGCACAGCGAAAGGAGCTTACTCAATCGTTAAAGACGTGGGGAATCCTATGAGACTCACGTAGATTTTATCTTACTACCCGTGAAATGTTTGCCGTATAATTGTTGAAAATATGATTCATACGGAGAGTCGTAAAAGGTTAAGTTGATGATGGTTTGACGAAAGATAATCAAAGTGTAACATTGTTGTTTTTGTACTCTGAAAATAATCATTTAAAGATATTCTTAAGACTTGCATATTACAGCCTTACCTAAACAAAAGCGGCACGCGTTTTCTAGTTTTTGAATAGAGCGGCCTCAACGCTTTGCAATTGGAAAACCCGATTTTGACAGCTCGTTTAATAGTGAAGTTTGCCGCTATTGTTAATTAATAATGGCAAATTTAGCTATTTTTTGGTCAGTCTAGCATTTTTACATCTATTTTTATTTATAATTTTCGCCTTAAGCTCTTGTTAGGTACGGCTGTTAAACATTGCAAGATTAAAAACGAACGTGTCAGAAAATTTTGAGTTTTATTCAGAATTTGGAGACTGAAAAAAATCAACACTTTTTAGAAAAAAATCAGCAAATCGGCACTTTGCTAATTTCGGAACAAAAAGTCGTCAAATCTGGCAGCCCTGAGAAGGAGCAATAAATCGTTTATATATAAAAATTAAAGACTGAAAAATTACTGAACCGATCTTTCTGAAATTTTAACACTAACATTACGCGAGCCCCGAAAACAAAAAAGGCTATTTTCTTGAACTTGTTGCAGTAAGCCCCGAAATTGAAATAAGGTATCCGCAGGGGAAGTGTTGCCCCCATAGGACGCCAATGTTAAATATTGCTTATCTAAAGAAATGTTGTGTTGATAATGTTCTAACTTGGTAAGAGTCATTCTTATAGTAAACTTCACGTGTGAAAACAAAAATTTAAGGGGTAGGCGCAGGTTGAGCAATGCCCCCCATAGGATGCATATTTTAAATATCGCGTAACTGAAGAACTATTACAGCTAGAGTCTTCAAGCGTAACTAATGCTAAAATTATGGTAACTTAGAAGTTTTAAAATAAAAATAAAATAAAAACCGGGGGAAGTGCAGTACTCCCCATAGAACGAAAATATTTAATACCGAATATCTCTTATGGTAAACTACACCTTTCAAAATAAAAAGTAAGGGGGTTGGTGCAGGGGAAGCAAGAAGTAAAACATTAATGAAAAAGCGTATGGTTGTTTGTTATTTTAAGCTAATTTTCTAAAATACTCTTTAAAAAAGAGCGCACAATTTAAATGTTTATGTTTCAAACGATTTCTTTCTTTTGTTTTAATGAAACTTGATTTTGAAAAGACTTTGACTTATTGCTGACGTTGTAGAGATTCCAATTTCTCTGTTCTTTTTCTTGTCTTTTCTAAAAATTGGTAGTATTTCATTATACCAATTAAATCTCTTTTTAATTTTTTTACAATTTTAATACTTTTAATAGTCAGGTTAAGGTCTGGCAGAAGGTTATTTTCATTCGTCTAAAAAAAATCATCTTCTAAATCTAAATCATTGTGGTAAAAGTCTCTGCCTGCTTTTTTACATACAAGAAAAAAACTAATACAGTGAAAAAACTAATTTGCGATTAATCGACATAGATTTTTCGAATTTTTCATTAATCTTAAATAACCAATTTTAAATTATTCGACCAATTAATCGCTAAAAATTATTCGATTAATCGAACAACGGCTACTCATTCGTTTGAATACCTTAATGTTTACACAATCAAGTAAAAGTTCTATCAGATTTTCCAAACTAAATAAGCAGTTGCGTTACCATAAATAATTATTATTACTTTTTGTAATGGCATAATCAATATGAAATAATGTTATAAAATTAAATCAATTGACAACTTTATGTATATTTGCAAAAAAAAACAAGAAATATTTTTAATTTCACTGTCAAACATCTTCAGTTTGGTCTATAATTTAACCATGAATCGTCTTACAAACGTGCAACGCTTGCAAATTATTGAATTTTATTATCAAAATTCGTGCTCTGTTAAGAAAGTTCATCGCGCGTTTCTTCCATTTTATGGTCAGTTTAATCGGGCTCAATGGGTACGTTAATAAGCAGAATTGTCGATTTTGGAGTGAAGATCAGCCAGAAGCATTGCAAGAGCTACCAATGCATCCAGAAAAAGTCACAGTTTGGTGCGGTTTATGGGCTGGTGGCATCATTGGACCGTACTTCTTCAAAGATGATGCGAATTGTAACGTAACTGTGAATGGTGAGCGCTACCGTGAGATGATATCCAATTTTTTTTGCCCGAAATGCAAGAGCTTGACTTGCATGACATGTGGTTTCAACAAGACGGTGCCACATGCCACACAGCACGCTTAACAATGGACTTATTGAGAGGCGAGTTCGGTGAACATTTTATTTCACGTTCGGGACCGGTCAATTGGCCGCCTAGATCGTGCGATTTAACGCCTTTAGACTATTTTTTGTGGGGCTATGCCCGCTTCAATTGACGCATTTTAAAGCATTTATTCATGAGATACCGGCCGAAATGTATGCCAAAATCGGACTAAGCGGATGGACCATTTGAGGCGCAGTCACGGTCAACATTTGCATGAAATAATCTTCAAACATTAAATTATATGGACCGTACTATCGATTCATATAAAGATTTCATGCATTTTTCTGAATTTTATGTGTGTTTTTTAAACTTTCCTATAGCTCTTAAAAAATCATCCGTTATAATTATTGTTTTCGCAATTAAGTAAATTTGGTAACACTGGTTTTATTTTTGATATTTACTTAGTGTGTGAATCCGACACGTGAAGTTTGACTCGTCAAGTCTTGAACTTTTAGGAGAAAAGGGTAAAGAGAATGCTATTAGCTTTCCCCCTCTCTCCTAAAAACTCAAGACTTGACGAGTATAATTTGGCGTGTGTGAACCGCCACTTTCAAACAATCAATGTCCTCAGAAATGTCTTACGAGTAAAACTCAAAGTACGAAAAATGTGATGGTGTTAAAGCAAACGTGTGAGTGTATTTAGAATGGCTAAATTCTTCAAATTGATCAACTCCTCCATAAAACAAATTAAGCTTTTTACTTTAACTTTTACATGAATTTTTTCAAATCTCCATCCACTAAAATGTCTATTTTTTGTATTAAATCATTTAAATCGGTTTCTAGTTTCCCACTGACATAAATGCTTTGTTAAGAAATATTTACCAAGAACTGATGATATGAAATATTTTAAAATAATTTAATTATATTAAATTTTTAAACCATCAACAAAACGATTGTAATTGGAAAGAAATAAATCTTCTTTGTATTGCAAATAAATTCTTTATCTTCTAGTTAATAAATTATTATATTTCTTTCAGGATGTTTTGGTATTTGTCAGAAATGTCATCATCAATTTCAAGTTTTGTTTCACTTGTCTGTCATTTTAACAGTTGTAGTTTTTTTTTTTTTATTTATAAGGAATTGTTCATTTTAGTTTTAATCCTCTTCAAGAGATTTTTGCAACTGAAAGTTGAAAAATATTTTATTTTTAATTTTTGATGCTGTTTTAAACATCAAAAAAAAAAAAAAAACATTAATGACAAGAGTCAGTATAAGCAGATATTTTTTAAATAAATGTATGTATATTCCGCTTTGGTGAAAGATTTTTTCAAGTGGAGTTCGTTAAGAAGAAAAAAAAATAGAGGATAAAAATTTTTTAGTTACAAGTAAAATTTTTTTTTAAACTAGTGTAGACTAAAGTGTATTTTAAAGTGTAGACTATTTCGATGATTATAGTGCAAACTATGATGCAGACCAGAGACTAGACTATAAAGGGTTGTGCTGGAAATCGAAAACGTAAAACGAAAGATTTTGGAAGTTTTTTTTATACACTTTTATTCTTATTTTTATAATAACTGTTATAAAATTCAGTTTAATAGAGAAATATTTGTATAATTTTTGTCATAAAATTATTTTATTACCGAAATCTTATTATTAAATAAACGACTTTTAAAATTCTTGCGTTTTACGTTTACGTTTTCGATTTCAAGCACGCCCCAGATAAAGTAGACCACTGAGTAAAGGAAGTTTAGAAAATTTAGTTGAACAACCTGCAAAGAACTACAGGGTTATTCGTCTAGTGGTTTCAAAACGGCGCGGCGGTCAGGCAATGCTGTCAACTGTTAAATATCTGTTATCTAAAGTGCCATTTATTTAGTGAAAGTTTTGCCATTTACGAATATGGATCGTTTAACAAGCGAAGACCGCCACAAACGTGGCCACTATTCGAGAATTACGGGGTGGCTATGGTCCTCATAATCGACCTATTGTGCACGAAACTACCAACCCAGTAAAAAATGGCGCTTACTGGTAAGCAGGTTTGTAAGGGAGAGAAGCACAATTCCCCCTTACAAACTTGCTTACAAGAGGCATGATTTTTATATGGCGAATTCCCACTTGGAAGCACTACTTTTTTGTAAAATCACTGCGTTTTTCATGTCTTACATTATTCCGTGAAGGAATAGCTTCCAAAAACCGCAGCTTTCATACCTTTGAAACTTATGCAAAAGAACAAAAAGCAAAACAAACACACAACACAGTAAACATGTAATTTTTAAAATAGAACGAAACTGTACGCAAATTAAAAAGAAAACAACAACAAATCTTGTAATTGACCAGACAAAAATTTGCTTGCGCCCTCTCTGCTCAAAAACAATTTGCCGACTGATTGCGTAATAAAAAAGAAGTAATTTTAAGCATCTGTTGTTTTCGATTACATGTCGGGAATAATCGTAAACACATTTTGAAATCATTGCAATACAACGTGCTTCCATGTAAGGGATTAACCGAAGCACTTTGAACTTTGGTCGTAAATTTTTTCTTTAAAATAATCATTTCAACTACTCCCTTACAACCTGCTTACTTATAAGGAATTATGCGAAGCTATTAAATAATTTTCATTTAAAAATTTACTTCAATGGTTTTCGCTTCCCTGTTGCTTCTAAGTAGTATGTAATAGCCAGCGCATATATCAGCGCTCTTGTACTTTTCTTGCTTCCGAAAACCTTAAAATTTTTTACTGGGAAGGTTAGAAAGAAATTTGAAGAGACTAGAATCGTGCAGATGTGTTCAGGTTTGTGCATTATCGCAATGTGCGCACTGCCGACAATATCGCATCTGTTAGTGAACGTGTGGCGTATAATCCGAATTTGTTGATTCTACGGCTCAGAGCGGTATTCCCCACTTTAAGCTGGTGCCACGAGCCACACCACACGGCCGGTTTTGGCTTTATTTAATGAAAAGTTTCCAAAACACGTAATTTCACGTTTTGGCGACGTCAACTGGCCACCAAGATCAAGCGATTTGACGCCTTTAGACTTTTTTTGCGAGTCTACGTCAAAGACCCTGTATACGCCGATAATCACCTATTGTTGCAGCATTTTAATACCAATATTCGTCAAGTTATCGCCGAGATACCGCCCAAAATGTTCGAAAAGTTGATCGAAAACTTCCTCAAAAGAATCTACTGCTGCAACCGATCTAGAAGCGGCAATTTAAATGGCTTTGTATAACAGAACACACAGAGGCGTCACGAGACAGAAAATATTGTATTTTTTGTATGTATAGCTTATGTGTCCATATAGATATGGATCTATCTATGTTTTGTATTTCATTAAAATCGGTTTGAAAGGCAGAAATTGGCCCTATCTCACCTCGTGGTCCTATTTTTTAAAAACTGCATCCCTTTTGTGTCCATAAAGATATGGTTCTATGTATGTTCTAAATTTCATTAATATCGGTTTGATAGTTTCTGAGGGGAAGAAATTTCCCCCCTATCTTCCCTCTTGGTCCTACGATTTGGCCCATTTTCAATAGGCCTGGTCCTTGTGCCAATTAGAACCTATATCCCAAATTTTATCAAATTATCAACAAAATTACGACCTGTACTTTGCGCACAAGGTTACATGGACAGCCAGCCAGCCAGCCTGCCTGCCAGCCGGACGGACATCGTTAGTTCGACTCAGAAAGTGATTCTGAGTCGGTCGGTATCCTTTAAGGTGGGTCTAGGACCAATATTTTAAAGCGTTACACACATCAGCACAAATGCATAATACCCTCTCCACTATTGTGGTGTGGGTATAAATATAACAAAACTTCACAAAAACACTTGTTTTCTTTGCTATAAGATTTTCTTAACTAAATCTAGTTTTTTGATCGTCTGTTTTTGATTATTATTTATCTGTATATGTGAGCACAATTTTCTATATCTTGTCGGTAATTGAGACGAATTTCTGGGTCAGTATTAATGATATGTAGCATCTCTAGTGTAAATCTCCATGAGTAATTTCTCACTTCTTGTAATATTTGTACTCCTTCAAAATGTGGTTTGATTTGTCAGCGTACAGTGGGCTGCTAGCGCAGTTTTTTTGCTCAATACGTTTGTCACTAGCTTTTTGGTCAGATTAATGTGACGATATCCTTGTCTTAAGTTTTGTTTTTGTCGTCCCAACGTATACTTTATTGCATATATTGGGCCCGTCGCCACTACACGGAATTTTATACAGCACATTTGACTTTTCTTCCTTTTTAATTTTAGATTTTGTCATACTAAATAACTGATTCACAGTGTTGTGCGTTCTAAATGCTAGTTCAAAATTTTTCTCGCCATATATATCTGATTTTGTCCATCTTTCAGAAAGTCCAGAAATATATGATACGCTTTTGTATCTTTTTTGTTCTCTTTCCTCCTGCTGCCTGTTGTTTTTTGCATGTTTTATAAGATTTTTAATTGTCTTTATTGGGAATTCATTCATGCTTAATATATTAGTTATTTTTGCTATATTATTTTTATGGAATTCCGTGTCACTTATTTTAAAAACTCGTCGTATGAAATTTGATGCTGTATTTATAATTATTCCTCTAGGGTGCTTGGAATAAACTTTAACTTTATTGTTGAAAACGAAAAATGGATAACCCGTTGAAAAGACTATAATATTGACACCGCTGTAGTGTAGACTTGACTTGGCTTAAGCTCGATTCACCCATGCGTTTCGAACAATATTTTTGTCCGGACAAAGTTTTTTTTATATTGAGTTTGACGTTTTACTTTTGAGAGATAGAGAGATAGAAATTATTTTGTTCGGCAAGTTTTTTTCTTGAATTGGCTTAATTTTTATTTTTGTTCAGAACAAAATGAACTGAGTTGCCACTTTTTTCAATTTGTACATAAAAAAAATATATAAGTAAAAATAATAAAATCACTTTCCTTTTTTCGTCGATTTTCTTGAACACACTTTTAGCAAACAATTCTGAATAAGTGGTTTGCTAGTTGTGCTGCCATTTTGTATAATTTCTTATATCTGCAAGCCATATGGAATTCTTCTGCAGAACAGTCCGTTCAAAAATATGGTTCGGAACACATGGATGAATCCAGCCCAATTTTCAGGATAGTATTTAAATCTATACTAAGTTTATTTTCATATAAACTTAAATCGTACTTAAATACAGATTGATTTTTTTAGTTTTAGTGCCGTTTCACATACGTCAAGTTCAACTCGTATAGTCTGGAGAGATGAGAAAATAGAATGACATTTCATTTCCCCTCTCTCCTAAAAACTCCAGACTTGACGAGTCAAACTTGACATGTGTGAACCGGCACTTATTTGAAAATTTTATTTAATTAACATAAAAGTATGGTAGCACTACTTAATACAAAAAAATATTGTAAAAAAGTGTATTTATTTACAAGGTGAACTTAGAAAGCAGCTGTCTGTTATTGTTTTGTTGTTGTTGTAGTATTGCTGTGAAATTAAGGCCACCTTGCTAAGTTATTACAATATAAACTTAAGTAAATTTAAATGTAGCAGCTTGTTGAATTAAGTTACATTTAAGTGCTTACCCTGCGGCCACACGGTTAAGTTGTTCTTGATAGTCTTTTACATATACTGCTTGTCAGAATTTACATAAATTGAAAGCTGTGACGTAGGCTGCATTCAAAGCATGAGCAATTTACTTTCAAGATGTCATCAAGAAAACCATTTATAAAGACAAACGAAAAATTTGCTCACTAACCTTGAAATCAGCCATTCTCTTGAACGTAAATTGAAACACTCATTGGAAAGAGAATTTTAAAGGTTAGTGAAGGATGGAATTTGGTACTTAAAACGATTTTAAATGTAAATGTGATATAATATCAAACCTAAAAATTGGCCGTTACAGTTACGGTGTAGACTATAGACCTAGCTTAATTGTACACCATTTTTTTTTTTTTAAAACCCCATATTAAAAAGCTGAATATGTGTTCAAAACATGTCCTGCTCTTCCTCATCCTCTTATTATTACACACATTTCCTTTGACAAATTAATAAAAAAATAACTTTTTTGCTTAATTAATTTAGTGTAAACTTTTTACGGTAATTATTATGTTCTAAACCTTTTTGTATGTCATGTGTTATTTGTCTGTTGCCAGTGCTGAAATCATTTATTATCTGACTACGAAGTTCTTAAACTTCTTAGAAAGAAAAACAACAACCAAGAATCCATCAGCAATATTAGAAAAGGTATATAAGTACATATGTACATAAACGGCATATTTATCAACATTATGATGACACCAGGGTTTAAAAAACTACAGTCGAAACCAAAAAAGGAACAGTTTTTCAGAAATCTTGTTTCATCCAAATTGGACAGTAAAAACTGGGATTACTTTTTTATCTAATGTAAATGTAAAAAAGCGCTAAATTTGTATTATTTTTCTATAGATAGTATATATTGCAGCAAAATTATGTTATCTTTAATATAGACATCAATTTTTTGTACATATTTATTGCCGGCAATTCATGTCGCAAATTATTGCTAACATAAAACATCAAATTTGGTTGTCAATTGAAAACAAGAAGCAAAGAAGAAAAAACAAGTTAGAGTGCTATATTCGGCTGTGCCGAATCTTTGATACCTACATTTCGAATGTTTAAGGAGTAATATCTGTATGATGTTATTATTATCTTAAACTGTGACGATTTGTTATTAATTATGGTTTTAGGCAGGGCTGTGGAGTCGGAGTTGAGGTTTTTGTACCGGAGTCAGAGTCGGAGTCGAAGTACCCACAAACACTAATGACTCCGACTCCGACTTTTTGGCATTCAAATTTTTTCTAATATTTTTCAAAATAAAAAAATTTGAATGACCAATTTCAGCAATTCTTTTAAAATATCAATTCATATTTAAATATAATTTTTCATATAATTTTATTTTTATTGCACATAAAAAAAAAACGATTTTTAAACATAAATTGATATTTAAATAAATTGGTGGAATTGGCAATAAGAGGGTCTACTTTTTGAATTTGTGAAGTCAGAAGATAATGACCAGTATACTTTTCATATGAGTAGGGGAGTTAGAAAAATTGAGATAACATCTTATTTTGACAGTTCTTTTAGCAATTTATGAGAAATATATAGATGGTGTCGAAGCATGTCCTTTTTTATGTTTTTATGTGACCTAAAATTTCTGTAACAAAACTCGCTGGTTCACTGTTTGAATTTCGCCAAGATATCCCTAATGAAATAGAGCCGAATTAAGGAAGTTAAAAATTTGTTGTTTTTTATTTATCGTATATTAACAAATATTTTTGTAGCCATGTTCCGATATATGACTTGAAATCTGCTGTAGCTCCTGTGGTGAAAGCATTAAGTAAACTAAATTTTAAGTTCTAACCTTCAAGGTGAATTATAATAGAAAAAAAGGAAAAGGAGCTCGGAAAAATACATGACATTGTTCTAAATATAATTCCCATCAATCTGGGGGTAAACCCGAAAAATGATTTGAGAATTCTTTTATCTACTCAATTTAGGAAAAATTGGAGAGATAATAAAGACTTGCAATTTCAAATTTCGGTCTTTGACAATAATAATATTGAACTTGGAACGGAAAAAAGCAATGGTGTACTGAAGAAAACAATTTCAAATTAGTTGTTTAAAAATTCATATTTTTTTAACTCTGCAAGCCACATTTTGAAACACGTTGAAAATCGCAAATGATGCTATTTCTGTATTAAAAATTTGCCTTTGTCCGAATATTTTAATGATCCGAATATTTTATTGATCCCAGAAATAATAGAACTTTTTACGGTACGTTTCTCTTCAAAATGTGTTATAAAAATTGTAGGAGTAACAACTGAAGGCGCATCTGCATGTTTTAATAAAAATATATTTAATTTTCCTGAGAATGATTAACAAAGTTGGTCTAAATATTTGACTTAATAAATAAAACAAGACCAAAACGGCAGTGTTTGAATTTATGTATATTAAAAACAAAAGACCTCACTTCACAATTTACAAAAAAGAACTTATGATGTTCTTTGGGTCTACAAATTCTGTGGTAAACAATACTTAGTACACTTGGTGCCCTTAACGTCTTAGCAAATTGGACTTGGCATTGTTTTCAACTTTTCTATCTCGAAAGCTGCATTAGATAGAACTTATGGAAATTCACACATCTATAAATTCCAACAGATGTGAATTGGTGTAGTTTATCTCTTCCCTACACAACTATTGTTACATTTTTTAGCACTGTTTGCATATATTTAATAAATAAATATAACTTTTAAAATATACTAAAGTTTAATGATCCCATACGGTTTGAATCAAAACTCATATCTTTCGAAAGTTCGTAACAAAACTCGGTGGTTCCAAAATGAAATCCATTATTTTTCTATATTACAGTTGACTTAAAATGTTCAACTGTTGAGTTATTAGTCAAGAATGACATAACACTGTAGAATCAAAAAAGTAGAGCTCAGTTGGTCTATTTAATCGGGCGCTATATGTTTTTCGAGCTTTCCTCCTCATATGTTAAAGCTCAATGCGGCACGTTAGAATTAAAATATCGATTTGAAAGTTTTACAGAATAATTTTCTTGCTATATTTAACCATTTAAAAGGTACTGAATTAAAAAACAAATTAAAAGAGTTTAAAGTCAAATAAGAACTAGTCTCATAAATAATGATAGTTTAGAGTAGGAGTCGAAGTCGGAGTTGGAGTTGGAGTCGTACTTAAAAAATTACAGCAAAAGGAGTCGGAGTCGGAGTTATAACTATTTCTTGACGACTCCACAGCCCTGGTTTTAGGCGACTAAACTGTTTTCAAGTAGTAGGGTTTATATGGGGCCTAGGGTAAATTATGGACCGTTCATCACGAAATTTCACAGCGTCATTTCTAGTCCTTTAAAACTGTGACGTACCAATTTCTGTTATGATAGCATTATTAATTATGGTTTTAGGTGTACTAAACTGTTTTCCGGGAGTAGGGTTTCTATGGGGTCTAGGGTAAATTATGTACCGATATTCACGAAATTTCACAGTATCATTTTTAGTCCCCTAAAACTGTGACGAGCCAAAATTTGTTATGATTGCATTATTTTTTACGGTTTTAGGTGTACTAAACTGTTTTCCGGGAGTAGGGTTTCTATGGGGTCTAGGGTAAATTATGTACCGATATTCACGAAATTTCACAGTATCATTTTTAGTCCTATAAAACTGTGACGTACCAAATTTTGTTATGATTGCATTATTTTTTACGGTTTTAGGCGTACTAAACTGTTTTCCGGGAGTAATGTTTATATGAGGCTTAGGATAATTATGGAAGGATCATCACGAAATTTAACAACTTGATTTCCAGTCAAATAAAACAAATTTTTGCAAAATCTTATCTCATTCCGTGCTTGTTCCAGCATTTATGTTATTTTTTGTAACAAAATTATCAATTTGTTTTAGGTGGTGGTTCCACATTTTGATTCATAGCTCTGGTCCTACTGAACCGATTTTGCTGGATTTCAATCCCAAACTGCTTAGGATAGCTGCAAGCAATTTGGCACCAAGGTTGTTCATTTCTTTTGAGTTGTTCGAAAGTGAGCGTGTTTTCAACAGACGGATAGACGGACAGACATGGCTAAATCGACTTAGAATTACTCAAGGACCCAGAATATATATACTTTATGGGGTCTGAGATGAATAAAAAAAAGTTTCACACGGAATGACAAACTTAATATACCCTCTTCACAACTAATTGTGGTGGAGGGTATAAAAATGGAAGCAATTTGTGTGGGAAAGATATTAAGTTTGTGAAATTGTGGCAAATTATAATTTTAGTAAAAGAATTGTATTAAAGAATTAAGTAAAAAATAAAATTAAATTGCAAAAATTAATTTTATTAATAAAATTATTTTTCGATATTTACCCCCGTATTCATAAAAAATAAAATGGATTTGAAATGCATTTTAAGAAAAATTTTTATGAAAATTTTGGCTTAAAACACATTTCAAACTTATTTTATTTTTTATGAATACGGCAGTTAATATTTAAATTTATATTAATTTATATATATTAACATATCTTCTTATCTTTATATATAAAAGAGTTGCGTGAGTGACTGACTGACTGACTGACTTATTCATCATCGCCCAGCCCAAACCGCTGACCCTAGAAACTTGAAATTTGGACTAGTGATTGGTCACTCCCAAAAAGTGTAAAAACGGGAAAATTCGGTAACCTTATATATCCAAAGCTAAAAGAGATACAAACAAAATGTAATACTTATCGTTGTTCTTTAGAAAAAAAAGCGGACACTTTTTTGGTACTTTTTTGATTTTCGGCCCTTTTAGGGAGTAAAAGGGTAAAACCTGAATTTTGGTATTTTTTTACAACCCATCTATCTTTTGAACTAATAAACATAGAAACAAAGTTAATACCACATTCGAAACTTATCAAAAAACTAGTAAGAGTGCTATATTCGGCTATGCCGAATCTTATATACCCTTCACCATGATGAGATAAGAACAAAAAGTTATATACAAAAATAAAGTTCTTTATATAGGTATAAATAAATATTAATTGAGCCACGCCAACTTTTCATTTCCTCATGCCGAAGAATAAAAAAAAACAAAATATCAAAATATATTGTTATTCGTGCTTAATTCCCAGTTTTTATTCTTGATAAAAACATTTGAAATTTATTGTTGATGGGATAAGCTATTCCCAGGGATGATACATGAGAAAACCAATATCGTACCAATGAGCTTTTAAAATCGTACTTTTTCAGCCCCAATAGTACTAAATCATTATTTTTTATAAATTTTTTTGTTTTATTTTCAAAAACAATAATGTAATGCAACAAAAACAAATTCATTTGTACATGTAAAGTATAGATAGCAAAAAAAACATGATCATTAATTATACATAATAATAGGGTGGGTAAAATTTTTTTGCGTCAAAAACACATCGCGATTCTTGTTCTATAAGTCATTCCAAGAAACTTTGCCAAAGCAACCATAGGTCAAAAATTAATTTCGAGCCCCGGGTTTTTCGAAATACATATGTAGTTAGTTTTCAAGAATAGAGGCAATCAGATAGTTGGTCTAACCAGACCTGTATCAAGCAATCCATTTATTTTTGATTGCCGCCAGACAGCGCTTTCATACACTTTTCAGAATTTATCGTCTTTTTTGTGGAAAATTGGCGAATATTTCTCAAAATGCAATCTCGAATTTTAAACGAAAATAAAATTTTTAAGCGTTCTAAAAATATGTCCATACGAGCATCTTCGGATTACATTTCCAAATTTATTGATTTTACAATTTTCAATATGGCCTGCAGAAACAGGAAAGAAAGGAAAGCGCTTGTAAAATCTCCTTCAAAATAATACGGAGTAAAATAATAATGGAGTGGGCTCCCACTGTTACAAAATTCTGTTACTTGACGTGACACCCTTCTTGTTGACGAATATTTGAAAATATTATGAATTCGTTCCAAAATAATCTTGAATTGAGAGGAAGTCGTCTTTTCTACTATGTAGAACTCTTTCAGAAGTGGTCTCTTATATCTTTTAAAAACTTGTCAATATCATCAGAAAATGCACGCTTATATGCTACCGCTAATACCAAATTTAGAATGCGGCATAAGCAATCGTTCAATGAACAAGTGCAAAAATCTATTCCCAATAACAGAGTTCAGTGGTTGGTGCAAATGGTCTTGCAAAAGAGCAAATGCAAAAAATCATAGCTGTTTTGTTAAATCCAACAACAAAAAATAGAGCTTCCCTTAGATTTCATAAAAAAGCAAGACTATTTGCTCCAAACACTAAACTCGGCTTATATTTATACAGTAAATACGAGTTGCAATTGTATAGTACCAAATGAGTCACAGGCGTACCAGCGTACTTTTTAGTTTAGAATTGTACCAAAAAAAGTACAATTGTACCAACTTTATCAACCCTGGCTATTCCTATGCGCATTTCACTGGTTGCTTAGGCCAGATCATCAGGAAACTTCATCCATAAACATTTTTGAAAAACTAAAGATATTAAACCAAATAAAACTGTTAAACGTATAAGACTTATAAGCAACAGTTCTACTTGTAACAATATCAAAGTTTAAACAAAACACATCAACAATAAAGAGTGTGTTTATCTCATCTTACATTCCCCAAGAATAAAAACTGGGAATTAAACACGAATAACAAAATCTTTTGAATTTAGAATTTTGTATTCCCAAAGAAATTACTTTTTGATAACGTTTCTTAAAATCGTTTTTTAGAACATAAAAAAATTAAATTAAAAAAATTAAAAAAAATGCTTTTTGGGATTCGAACTGGCAATATCATCAGTCTCAGGAGAGAACTTAAGAACTCGGCTACGAATGCTTTTACTAAAGAAGCGTTAAATTAAAATATCTTGAGTCTATGAGTTTGTTTCTTTATTTGAGCGGCATATCATATACATGCATTAATGTGTATGTGTATGCGTTAAATTAAACACATTGCAAATAATATCCACCACTTGTAGTGAAGGGTATAAAAAAACAACAAAAAAACCACATTACCAACACTGTATTACCATAGCCACTGTATGACCGTAGAAACCAAAATTGAATTGGTTTGTATGGTATGTTTATGTCGTTTTGGTAATACAGTGTTGGTATGGTAATGTCACGTCTAATAGGACCTTTAAAGGAAAAAATTTGAGGCAGTCGTGGTTTTTTGCTCATATCTCAGCCATTTGTGGAACGATCTTGCTGCCACTACAATACTGAAATTTTTGATACTTTAATGGGGGGGAAAATAGTACCGAAAAAAGGAAATACGGGGAATTTGATATTTTTCTTTAGCTTTTTGGTTCTAAAACTGGTATTTTTTTTAATTATCGTTTATATTGGACCTTAAAACATAAGATTCAACAAACAATGTCCTGAGTGGATAAGAATCTGTTGCGGAACTGTTTGGTACTTTTTTGTTCTTTTACTGGTACTTTTTAAATTTCCGTTGGTATTAGGCCTATACACATAAAATTCAAGATCCAATCTCCTGGGTGGACGAGAATCTATAAGAGGGAACATTTTGGTACTTTTTTATTCTTTGATTGGGTACTTTTTGAATTTCCGTTGGTATTGGACCTAGAAAGATAAAATTAAACATGCAAAGTTCTGAGTGAATGAGAAGTAGCGTGTTAAATGCTAGTAGAAATATAATATTTTATATTAACAAAAAAAAAAAAAAAAATTGTAAAAATTAATCAAAAAGTAATTTCAAGTTTTGGGAATACAAAATCTTAATTTCAAAAGATTTTGTTATTCGTGCTTAATTCCCAGTTTTTATTCTTGACAAAAACACTTGAAATTTATTGTTGATGGGATAAGCTATTCCTATGCGCATTTCACTGGTTGCTTAGGCCAGATCATCAGGAAACTTCATTCATAAAGATTTTAGAAAAACTTAAGATATTAAACCAAATAAAACTGTTAAACGTATAAGAATTATAGCAACAGTTCTACTTGTAATAATATCAAAGTTTTAACAAAACACATCAACAATAAACAACAGTGGGTTTATCTCATCTTACATTCCCCACTACAATTAGTTGAAATTCTCTCAACATTAATTGTAGTTGTAAGTAGGTTAAGAAAAACAAAAAAAAAAACAACAACAACTTACAAAAGATGTTGTCAATTAAGTGTTTTTTAGGCCGTGCACTTGCCTGTTTTATCAAAAAGTAATGAAGTAAATTGCACAGAAAATTTTTTACAACTGTTAAGCTGGAGGTCCACACCACGCGTTACTCGCTTTTTCGCAGCATACGGAGCTGTCAAAATAGTAGAATCTGTGTAGTTATACGTAGTAAGTTACATGCACAATAGCGTAGATACCTTGAGGCGAAAAGTAGGTTTACTTTCTACTTTTGTAAGCGTCACAAGCAGCGTTCGAACAAATCAGCTGATTTTGACAAATTAAATTTTATTTTTACTTGTGCTGCTGCTGCATAAAAAGCGTTGCATGAAACTTGAAACGAAGAACGCAAGTAATGTTAGAAAAGCATGCGCTGTGTGGAGGCGAAAACGCGTGGTATGGACTGCCAGCTTTAGATAGCAGCCCGCTACGGGCTTCGTCAGCATTCTTTGTAGCTTATAACAGAATACGCATAATAAAATAAAATAAATAAATAAAATAAATTCCCAGATTCTATTTGTTAAAATAATTAAGTTAAATACATAAAATTTACAATAGGCACTATTCAGTAGAGGCCCAGAAAATGCATTACATTCTGCTGGTATCTAACAGTTGTAGTTGTATAATTTTCTGTACAATTTACTTCATTACAACATTTACTTTTATATGCTTTTTTATTTTCGGTCTTTGATTTATTTCTTTAATTAAAATCAGAAGTAAATTTTTGTGCTTTATTTTTGCTTTGTTTCGTTAAATTGTGTTTTGAAAAAGTTTGAATTTAATTTGACATTAAACTGTCATTGAAGTTACCATAGCTTCAGCAGAAAATATGGCAGCGAAGCAACAATATCTTCAGCAGAAGATATTGTTACAGCTTCATTTATCTTTTAGATAGCATCCTACAAATAACTATTTGTAAATTATAGTAATGGCCCTTAGAATTTCTAAAGGACCCAAAATTTATTTATAGTCAAAAATGCATATTGAAAGTTTTACTCGGAATGATAAACTTAGTATTACCTTAGTATGCCCCGGTAGACTAGTTGGTAGTGGGGTTGCATTCCTGCAGACAAGCGTTGAGCTTCGCGGGATTAGCTTAGGAAAATTGAAAAAAAAGTTGTAGAGGGTATAAAAGTAATGAAATTGGCTGGAATTGGTGAAAGTGTTGCAAATGCATTTGATCTCAAATCAAAATTTTTTTTTGTCCTTTATTCATCAAAATTGCCTTTTCAGCCAAATGCTTTTATTCTCAAATAAATAAAAACTAATTTTTAACATTTAAAAATAGATTTAAACGATTGAAGATGCTTTTATATATCAAGTCATATTCAAAATCATAATAAGTTCGTTAGAAACTGCAAACATTTATAACTAGTCTCTTTACTTAATTCACAGTTTGTGACCAGCTTGCATATATTTTTTTTAAAACAGAAAATGTTCAGTGTTACTTGGAACGTTAAAGTGAATTGTTACGTTTATTTTTTTAGAAGTCCGTTTTTAAATTTTTGTATAAAAACTTTACATACACTCATGCATTTTAACAAGCTGTTACATGGACACACTTAGAAATGAGATAATCTCTGGTTTTATTTCAGTTTAAGATAAGTTAAAAAAAAACAAGTAAGAAAGTATAGTCGGTCAAGCCCGACATTATGATACCCTACACCACAGTATTTAAAAACACATCATGCTTATGTGTCCATATAAATATGGATTTATCTATGTTTATAAACTTCATTTAAATCGGTTTGAAAGTTTGTGAGAGGCAAAAATTGCCCCTACCACCTTTTTTTTGAAAAACTGTATAGCGTATGTGTCCATATAGATATGGATCTATCTATGTTTTAAATATCATTAAAATCAGTTTGAGAAGCAGAAATTGCCCCTATCTCCCCACGTGGTCCTATTTTTAAAAAAATGCATACCTTTTGTGTCCATATAGATATGGTTCTATCCATGTTTTAAATTTAATTCAAATCGGTTTGATAATTTCTGAGAGGAAGTCCTACGATTATGCCCATTTTCAATAGGCTTGGTGCTTGTGCCAGAGCCTATGTCCCAAATTTTATCAAGTTATCTTCAAAATTGCGACCTGTACTTTGCGCACAAGGTTACATGAACAGCCAGCCTGCCAGCCAGCCGAACGGATATCGTTAAGGCTCAGTTAGGCGAACGTTGCTGTACCCGTAATGTACCGCACCGTACTGTAAGCACGTTGGTGCACTTATAGAACGTTTAAAAACGTGTAATATGTTTTCCCATACATAAATAAAAAGCAATAGTATACATAAAACAAAACACACAGTGATGGGAATCAAAAATGTTCAAATGGTGACCGTTGTGCAGAAAAGGTACCACGTGATTTAAATGGCATTAAAACCGTATTTTGTGTATTTTAAAAATTTTAATAATTTAATATTTATATTAAAAATTTACAATAAATAAATTTGTATTTTAGCATATATAAATTTTTAGCATACATATATTGTTAATGTGCATACACCAAACAAGGTTTTGATACCATTTAAAGTCTTTAATATGTTTCACATTTCCATTGTATGTGTAAGTATATGTATATGTATATGCATTTGTTTACTTTAAACATCTAAACATATGTATATTTGTATATTTGGAAATATGCTGTATTGTAAATTGTTTTGTCGCAATTCCATAGATAAACTGAAAAAAGTACCAAAAACAGAGCAAAATTACCCGCATTCAATGTAACATACAAGCCGCCCATCACTGTCTTACAAATGTCACGTAACAACGGCATGAAATTCTATTTTATACAGATTGGTACGTTGCAACTACGGTACATTGCATTTCGGTAAGCTTTTGTATTGGTTTTCATATAACAAAAAGCGAACAGCTGATTGATACAGTACATATACGGTACAGCAACGTTCGCCTAACTGAGCCTTTAGTTCGACTCAGAAAGTGATTCTGAGTCGATCGGTATACTTTAATATTTTAAGGTGCTTTACACATCAGCACAAATGCATAATACCCTCTCCAATATTGTGGTGTGGGTATAAAAAGTTGACATTTTTTATTTCATTAGTCACTTTAAAGCACAATGGGCCTAAGTCAACATAAAAGAGGCAAGTTAAGAAAGATTTTACCATTTGGAATTTTTTAATGACAAAGACAAAATAAAAAAAAGTTTGAATAACACAAGCATTTGATGTAAATCACATACTTACTTACTTATTCCGGACCTCTTCTACCTTCCAGTGTAGAGGTTTTTGCAAATGACGCACCATTTCTGTATGTCTTGTGCTGCTGTTTTAGCCATTCGTTTGTCCAAGCCGTTTTTATTGAAGTGTTGTTATCCACTGTATCTTGCCAAGTTGTTCTTCTGCGTCCTCTTTGTCATCTGCAACGTTTCCATGCCATCTCATTTTGGGGCGATTCATTCTTATTTGTAAGGGTATTGTACTAAGATTCACTCGGATCTGTTCGTTTCTTATTTCGTATCTTCTTTGATACTTCGTTTCAACTGCTTTAATTCGATTTTGTGCACAGACAAATTTCTCGTCATTTTCATTTTTCAATTACAGCATATTTAAAAAATATACAGGAATGTGATGGAAATCGATTTTAAAAACGATACGATTTGAAACCGAAAATATCGTTTTCAGTATCTTTTAAAATGGATTTAAAATGCATATTCCTTTTATTTTCCGTGTTTATTCTTTAAAATTTTATATTATATACGTTAACTGATGTATATTCTGAACGAAAATTTAAGACTTTAATTCAGAAATAGATTTTAAAATCGTTCGAAATTCATCACACCTTTTAAAAACGGTCGTTTTGAAATCGATCGATTTTCATCACATACCTGATAATTAATTTTGATTAAAAATTTTATCAAGTGAATTAATCATTTACTTATATCAACAACATAACTGCAGAAAATGTTGTTAATATCAAAAAATATTTAATTGATATTATTAATTTGTTTACTGGTGCAAATTAAATTAATATGACAAATTTTTAATCAAAATTTCCAATATTTTTAATAGTTTTGTAACTGTATATGACTTGATTACACTTTGAGGTAGAAGTTTAGGTATGTGCAAAACATTTAGGATATCTATTGGGAAATGTGTTTTAGGATCTTCTTAAATTAATTTAATCAGAGGAATGTAACCTACAACTCGGTAGTAATCTTCACCATTTGGGGGCGGTGCGCAAAATGACCTCAGGAAATATGGCCCCAAAAGGAAAATGAAAAACGCCCCCAAAATTTTACATGAGACACAACAACGGCTGTAGGAAATATTGCCCAAAGAAAAATGGCAAAAAAAAAAAAATGAAAAATCGCCCAAATGAAGAATCGCCCAAAAGAACATGAAAAATTACCCAAACAGTAAAATATGAAATTTTGCCCAAACAAACCGAAAAAGGCCCCAAAAATAAAATGAAAAATTACCCAAAAAGCAAAAACCAATTTTTTCCAAAAAAAAAAAAAAAAAAAAAATTCCCAATTTGCAAGAAACCAACAAAACTATTTTTAAAGAAACTTATTTTACAAAAACAAAAACCGGCTTCGCTAACTTAAGCTTCTCTGCATAGCCGGTCTTCGGCCGGTCCAAAGGATTTTCTACTCTATGGTATAACAAAGACCGGCTTCGCTAACTAAAGCTTCTCTGCGCAGACGGCCTTGGGCGGGCGCAAGAATTTTTTCCTTTATGGTATACCAAGTACCGGTTTCTCTAAGTAAAGCTTCTAAAATCTGCTTTGTTACCGAATGAAGGCCGACTTCGCAGAGTAGCTTTAGCTAGCAAAGCCGGTCTTTGTTATACCATAGAGGAGAATATTCTTGCTCCCGGCCGAAGGCCGGCTGTGCACAGAAGCTTTAGTTAGCGAGGCCGGTACTTGTTTTATCAAAGAGGAGGAAATCCTTGCGCCCGGCCGAAGGCCGGCTATGCTTTCGAGTTTGTAAGCATGTTGTGGACATTATGACACTCTACAAAGTGACATAACGTCCACCGACTTTATGACACTGCTCTGATAGGCATTATGACACTTAGGGCCATTATTACAACTTGAAGTTAGCTAAAGTTAAGATTAAATTGACAGATAATAATGTGTTATCTGTCAAAAAGCGTCTGTTAACTGTCGGATAAGAGCTAACGTCAAGTTATAATAATGGCCCTTAAAAGTGTCATAAATTCATTGGACACTGTGACACTTTTTGGAGTGTCATAGTTATTTTTACAAATAACATGTAGGAATTCGACGTATAATGATAATGAATGATTTAGACAAATAGTATGTAAGATTTGGAAGAAATTTTAAAAATTAAAGATGGCCCGAACAAATGGGCTATTTTTCATACAATATTTAATTTAAAAAACGAAAAATCACCCAATAATAACGAAAAATAGCCCACAAATTTTGGGTCACTTTTCATATGAATTCAGGCGCAATTTTACATGGAATTTTTTTGGGCCATTTTTCTTTGGGCGATTTTTCCTACAGCCCATAACAACACGCAATTTTGGCGCAATATTTTTGTTTTTTTTGGGGTTATTTTTCATTTTTTCGTCAGGGTGTTTTTGCATTTTAAGTGTAATGAAAAATTACCCCAATATCAAGGAATGAAAAATGGACCCAAATAAAATCACATTTTTTACTTTGGTGCTATTTTTCGTCTAATAATAAAAAATGCAAATTTTAAGAAATGAAAAATCACCCCAAACATTTTTACACAAATTATATAAAATTATGTATATGTAAAAGTTTCTAGGGATAGTATAAAAAACCCGAATTCTTATACCAAAGTAGAGAAAATCCTTGCCGGTTATGCAGAGAAGCTTTAGTGAGCGAAGCCAATGTTCGTTATACCAAAGAGAAGAAAATCCTTTCAGCCTTACAGAGAAGCTTTAGTTAGCGAAACCAGTGTTCGTTATACTATAGAGAAAAAAATCCTTGCGCATGGCCGAAAGCCCAACCATGCTATCAATCGTACGATTTTTAAAACCAAAACTGTATAATTATCCGGATTTTGAAATCGGGATTTTAAATTTGGGATTTTTAGCTTCGGGCATATGAACTCCACCGAAAATGTTTAATGTAACTTTCTTTGTGTTCTTTTTTGGGGTTCAAATTCATTATAAATTTTGAGGTGATTTTTCATAATGAAGAATAACCCCAAATTTAGGGTCATATTTCATTTTATTTTTAGGGTTATTTTTCATTTTTTTTGGGGTAATTTTTCATTAAAAAAATGGGGCCATATTGCATTATGAAAAAAGCCCCAAATTTGGGGTAAATTTTCATTAATTTTTTTTGGGCCATATTTCCTGGGGCCATATTTCACAGCGCCGATTATTTCGTTCAAATCTTGTCTTTTCGATTGGAACCTCGATTTGAACGCAAATAACTTTAACTTTTTCAAAAATCGCTTTAAATTGTTCTTCGGCTTTATTTATTTTCTCTTAAAGGCACATGATTAAAGTTTTGATAAGGCTTGATCCTTTTTGAAGATCTATATCGAGCTTTCGTAAAATGATACTAAGGGGCTGTGTTAAAATAAGTATCACACTTAATATGTATATTCCGCAAATAAATTCAAAAGTACTAAGTGAGTTCCTTAAGAGATGCTACCATTCCACTCAGATATTGTTTCCAAAGCTTTCACCATATGATGGACACTTGTTGCAAAGTGTAAAATTGAGTCGTGATGGTACACCCTTCTTGTCTCGCATAATGTAGAGAGTTTGGCTCCCAAAAACTTTGCTAAAACTGCGTTTCGCTTGGGATGATTATTTTTAAAAAATTTTGTCGTTTCTTTAACAAATAATACAACTTTTTGTATTTATGGCCCTTTTTTGTATTTAGAAATTGAGTTGTTTGATTTATGGGAATAGCAAGGCGTTTGTTTCGCATTTTTCGCGGTTTCCAGGATTTTTTAACAACTCCATTTTCTGCTGACATCAGAGGGCACCCATCTGTTTCAACTGCTACAAGACCAAAATTTGTCAAAGCTTTAAGAACTATTGATGATAGTGCCTTCGCATCAATTGACACATCAACGTCTTCAATATCCTTTGAAGCCTCTTTAAATGAGTTTACAATAAAGCCAATAAATTATTCCTTAACAACTTTTTGTTGTATGTTGATATTCCTTAAAGATAAGGAAATCTGGCTTTTCCCCGACAAATCCGTGCTTTCGTCAAAAATTATCGAATCGAATTTTGATTCATATTACACATACATCCATAAATATTGCTTATACTAAGGCTTATTAATAATTCATCCGCACTCATTATCAAGTTAAACGTTTAGTCTTTGGATATACATACCTGCTGGGATTGAATGTAGAATAATAAGCATTTGAATACGCTAAACTAGATGTTTCATTGGAAATATCTTTTAAATAACAAAAAAGAACCTTGCTGGGGTTTCCAAAAATTTTGTACATTTAAAAACAAATATTATTATTGGTAATTCTTGTATTATCGAAATAAACAAATCATATTTTTATAAATAATAATAAGGAAATTCCAACGCCCACCCCCCCCCCCCCCCCCCCCCTGAATCCGCACCTGGTAAGAGTGCGTTTTTGAGTTACGCGAACATATGTTGTGCAACCTCTTTCGAAATATATCAGAATATATCTCGAAAATAAGAGATAACATTAAAAAAAAACGGCTAGCACCACTGGATTCAGCGTACCTGAATTAGTTTAAAACGCCAGGTGCCCATATCTTCCAGTTTTTTATACTTACTTTAAGTTACAAGACGTACTCAAAAATTAAGTACGAATAACACTAAAACGTACTTAAAATAATCCTAAATGGAATTACTTTCGAAAATCAATCCCGGAATTTCTTAAAATGAGTACAAAATCCTTAAAAGTAAAACAAGATTTAGCTTTTCGTTAGTAGTGCCACTCTGAGAGTAAAATTACAAACTGAGCGTTTTAATCTCATTTCACTTATCAAAGTTTGTTGCAGACACTACAACAACACCACACAAGTTTTTAAAAAACTATTTGCTTATTGTGTGTAGACTAGTGCTGGGAAACTACCAATAGACTATCGATATTAAGGCCTTAAGTCGAAATTTTTACATTTTTATATAGGGACTGAAATGTCAAATATTTTTGTAATGTTGTAAAAAAAAAAAATGGAAATCCAAATGCAATTACAATTACAAGCATAGGACAAAACAATGAACGAACATTAGAGGATAAGTGCGCTAGATTGATTACCTTTTTGGGTTTTGAATTTAGAAAATTTTTTAAAGTTGCAATCAGTCGGTTCCTTCAGAAAGGTACTTAGCAATTTTTAAAAAACTGCCATTTAAAATAACGTGCATACATACGTCTCATACATTCAATAAAGTGATAAAAACAACGAACTGTAGCCTTATAAAAAAATAATTAAAGTTTTCCTGCACAAGTACAAACATTCAGTCGATAGTTATATCGATATATCGATAGTGAAATCTGAACAATCGATAAATATCGATAGTAGAAATTATCGATAGTATCCCAGCACTAGTGTAGACCCAACAAAAGCAACAGAATAACACGAAAACTCTACATTTTCAAAGCTTTTCTTGGGATTCAAAAACTAATTATCAAGGTTTCGTTATAATGTGCTAAATTCCCATTTTATACTATTAACAAACTGAAGTTTATTGCTGATGGGATAAGCTATTCCTATGCGCATTTCACTGGTTGCTTAGGCCAGATCGTCAGGAAACTTCATCCAAACATTTTAGAAAAACTAAAGATATTAAACCAAATAAAACTGTTAAACGTATAAGAATTATAAGCCCCTGTTTTACTTGTAACAATATCAAAGCTTGAACAAAAACTACAACAATAAACAGTGAGTTTATCTTTTCTTACAGTTATATTTTCTTGTTTAAAAAGTAAAATTGAGAACTCTTGCTTCTCATTTAGTTTATATTTTCAGTTAAACATGTACTTTAAGTTTTTAAAGTAAAAACCATATCAGAAATGGTACTGGTGTTTTATAAATGAAGTTCTGTAATGTGGAAAACGGGTAAGAAAATCAATCAAAATTAAATTGAATCAACTTTCTAATACTTGAATCAATTGTATTTTAAGATTGGTTCAGTCTTAGTTTTACTTAAATCAATCTCATTTTCGGATTATTTCAAGTACGAATTATGGATTAAATATGGATAATTGAAGTATTTTGCGATTGAAAATCCGTACTTGAATTAATCATTCTGTACTTGATTCAAGAAAATCCGTGCTCACCGTACTATTAATATCGCTTCGGATTGATTTGAGTACGGATAGATTGATTTTTTTTTTGAGTGTATGTTTTTCAATATACGTTTTGATACTTTATCAAGAGAAGTGCGTTAAAAATGTTTAATTAAATTAGTTTTGATTTACATTTAATTTTGTTTTTGTTTAAAGTTTCGTTTTATACATTTTTCAATGTCTATTTTTTATTTTAACTTTAAAGGCTGATTCTTTGACGTTAGGCAAAAAGCTTTAAGTTAAAAAAACAGCATTTTGAGTTTTTTAAGGGCTCTAATTCCATTTTTTTTTTCTCTTTCGTCTGCACAACTGCATCTAATTGTAATCATCTGCCCTTTAGGAACAAAAAGTCTATGAAATTAACCAAATCAATATTTTGCAATTTAACATTATGAAAAACTACAGTTTCTGACTTAAGACCTTTTTGCCTAAGGCAAAAGGATTTTTTTTTTAAAAGCACAGCGTTTTGATTTTAAATTCTTCTTATATTAAAACTAAAATTAATTCTTAAACATTTTTTTTTTTATTTTTTTTTGTCAACCGATACTTAAAAAAAATGTATCCTTCCTTTGTAATTTGAACATTTTGTTTTATAAAGTAAAAAACTTACAACGTAAAGCAACATCTTTAAGTGGCAAAATGTCTTTGCTTCTGTTCTCTAAGTAATTAAAAACTTTTTTGTGAAATAGAAAATAAGTTTTAAGACAAAGGCAAAAAAAAGCATGTTCAGTTTCTTTGATGCAAATAAACTAAAAAGACCAACAAACAAACAAGTAAGAAAGTATAATCGGTCAAGCCCGACCATGTGATCCCTACACCACAGTATTTAGAAATAAATTATCAAGAGTGTACCCTATTTGGAACAATCATGGACCCGCCAGAAGAAAATTATGTAATGGGACTAACATTCATGTATAAGATTTTTGTGCCGAATAGTGTTGAGATTTCGTCATATGTATGAGCTCTTTTCTGGAAAGAAGCTTGTATGGGGGCTGTGTGGAATTATGGACCGTTTCTCAGTTCTCAAAATGTCACCAAATTATCTTTAAAATTGCAACCTGTACTTTGCGAACAAGGTTTACATAGACAGCCATCCAACCAGCCAGCTGGATGGACGGACATTGTTAAATCGTTTCAAAAAGTTATTCTTAGTCGATATGTATACTTAAAAATGGGGCCCAATATTTTAAATTGTACATCGTCACAAACGCATGATACCCTCTCCACTATTGTGGTGTGGGCTTAAAAACGCTTAATTTATATGAAAATTAAAATTGTGCTAAATCAGCTTAAACAAAATCTAAACTTTAACTAAGCTAGATTTATACTAGAACCAAAAGTGAATAAGGACTGCAGCAGAACGGAACTAGAACTCAACCAGAACTGAATTAGAACTAAGCTAGAGCTCAACTTAACATTTAAAATAATAAGCCTTGCTTGATTAAAGTTTAATCAAAGCCGCCTCTATACTGGACATAGGCTGTCTATAAGTATTTTCCATATCTCTCTTTTCAAAGCTGTTTCACTTATTTCACCAATGTTGCTATATTGTCTTCGTTGGTTTTCTTGTAGTGAGTTTATTTCATTTAGTGTGGAACGTCTCCAAGTGATTTTTGGCCGGCCTCTCCTTCTGCTTCCTTGCGGGTTATATGTTAGTGATTGTATTGCTATCTCTTGTGGCGGTTTACGCAGTATGTCCTATCCATCCAAACTTTCGCTTCCGTATTTCAGCGTTTACATCACTCATGTTTGTACGCATCCACAACTGTTCGTTGGTTAATCTATTGGGCCACCATATTCCCAAAATTCTTCTCAAGCTGCGATTTACAAATTTCCGTAGATTATCTTTTATTTCCTTGGTTATGCACCATGTTTCGCATCCATACAATAGCACAGACAGGACGCATGATTTAGATATTTGTATCTTTGTTCTGTGGCTGTATACGTGGTTTTTCCATACGTTGTTTAAAGTTATGAATGCTCCAAAAGCCTTTTCAATTCTGCTATCTACATCTTTAGCAGCGCCACCATCTTCGCTTATTATGCTATCAAGATATTGGTACTTCGTCACCCTTTCGATTTGTACATCCATTACTTTAAGGGGTTCATTTGTAGATGAGTTGATGCGCATTTCTTTCGTCTTTTTGGTATGAATTTTAGAGCTCAACTTAAGCTAGATGAAAACTAAGCTAGAACTGAATTAAAAGCGAACTGGAACTAAACTTAAACTGTACCTTAACTGAATTGGAACTGGACTTAAATTCGACTTGAACTTGACTACAAATTAACAAGAACTAAACTAGAACTAAATAAGGACTGATCTATAACTTAACTAGAACTAAAGTTGCAGTTGAGACTAGAGAACGTCATCGAACATTTTATTCAATAATAATGAGAAATATTCCTTGGCAAAAAGAACATCTTTAAATTTTTGTTTTGCAATTTGTAACCAAGTGGCTAAAATTAACTACAACTTTCTTAATATTATTGTCGTCTTTTTAACTTTTTAGTACTTTTTAATTTTGAAAAAAAAATGTAAGAAATTTTATTATAATTAAAAAAAATATTAACTAATGGGTTTAAAACGTTTTTAAAGGAGGGCACAATTCGTTTTAATTTTATTTAAGAGAAAAATAATTTCACTTTAGTTAATTAAAAGCTCAAACCATTTTGTGGTAAAGTAATTGATTTTTGCCAAGGGTGGCGAATAAGGAAGGGTGAACCAAATACAGTCGACTCTCAATAACTTGAAATGCCAGGAAAACAAAAATTCAAATTATCAAGAGTCAGAAAGGAAAAAATGCCAATTAACCCAATTCGTCCCAGCGATTTTTTTTTTCGAGTAACTTTATAAAACTTGGTGGTTAATAAGTCATTTGGGACTAGAAAACACGAATCTGAAATCCAATTTTTTTTTAGATATTTTGTTTTTGAGTAAAATGGTGTTCGATTAATCGAACATTGGGCACTATTTAGCATTTTTTTTTAATTTTCCCTATAGATTGTAAATATGGAAAACTTAAATTTTTATAAACTGAAACTAATTAATTTTATTTTATTATAAAAAAATAGAACAAGGCATTTATTAAAATTAAAAATATACAGTTCAACCTCGATTATCCGACTCGCACAGAACCGGGAAGAGCGCTGATAATCAAAAAATGGTTAATAGATAAATCGGGTGATTCATCGCGAAGCTTAAATTATAGTGTAAAATAAAACACACAAATTTGAAAGTCAACTTGAAATTTTTATTATCGGTTGAAAGAATAATTTATGGCATTAACTGAACAAAATGATATCATGGAAATGTTGGCCATGACTTCGTCTGAGGTGGTCCATTCGGAAGGTCCAATTTCGGGAGACTCATTCGAGCATAGCGACTGGTATTTCGCGAATAACACGAGTAATGTTAGCTTCCAAAGCGTCAATCGTAGCTGACTTATTTTTGAAGGCAGTCATTACCCAGAGAAAATGGTCTAAGTCTATAGGTCTATATCGCAATATCTAGGTGGAAAATTTACCATAGACAAACATGAAATTAAGTGCTCACCAAAATGTATGGCTCGTAGCGCTTTCTTGCTGAAACCATATCTCACCGATACCATGCGCTTGAATTTCAAGTTGCTATACTGGTGCTGTTCCATTTACCATTTTCGCGAAAGTAAGGTAATTGCTTAAGATATTTTCAAGGCGTTTGACAGAGTCTGGTATGGTGCACTCTTGTCAAAACTTATTGCTTTTGGTGTCGGTAATAATTTCTCTCGATTTGTATTGAGTTTTATCAGAGGTCGCTCTATACGAGTTGTTTTAGATAGGCTTTCGTCAAACGAGTTCAAAATTAATTAAGGGGTGCCGCAAGGCTCCGTTCTTTCTCCTACTATTTATATTTCTTATTTTTCTAAATGACCCCCTATGTCAAACTTTTAACCCTATCTACTCTTTTGCAAATGACAACAACCTTTGCCATTCATAATCATTTGATTATAGATCAAGCGTATCTGATGTTAGTGCTATGCTTCAGAACATGAATGATACGCTTGGCCGAGACCGAAACCCGTACGTTTGTTTTTCAAAAGCCCATTCTTTTGTGATCGATTGGTCGGTAAATCGTTCAATGCATTACAGGGAAAATTCGTTTTTTGGCCGGACTGTTCGTATATGCAATAACCTTCCTGCTGAAGTCTTCCCTCTCACTGTCAACATGAATAAATTCAAGTCGAATGTTCACAGGTACTACTACCTCTTCTCTCCTTTCCATAACCTATTTTCCTAGTTCCAACCCAATTAGAAGGGGCTATCGCATGAATGCTGGTCCTAACAAAAAAAAAAATATGGTGGAGGTTACCATTGACGGTAACATTTTGATTTTCCCTAATTTTAAAAAAATTTGGACAAATGATTGCACTCTCAGCTACAGCTGTAGTAGGCCGATTCTGCGAACCGTTAGTTCCTCGAATTGCACGATAAAAATTTCTCACAAAACGCTGATTGTTCATAAGCTTTTAATTGTTCAGCATAAGCAGAATACATTTATTTCCATTTATTCAAATGCGTGAAAAATGGTTAGAAAGTTAGCCTTTTAGAGAAAAAACCAAAGTGCTAAATAGTGCCCAGTGTTCGAAAAGTTTAAAGTCAAATAACAAAAACATATTTGAAAAACACGGAAATGTTTTTGCTGTTGTTTAAAGTTTAATCGTTTTTTAATGGAACTGCATTTTCACTTTTTAAATTTTTTTTTATTTTATACAAAGTTTTCAGTTTTTAAAATGATGCTAAAATTAATGTTATTATACAAGGGAGAAGTGAAGTGGGTAAGAACTTTTATATTTGTAGCTAACCATTTACAATATATTATTGTTTAAAAAAATTAGTTCTTTGTCTTACCTAAAAAGAGTAAAAAAAATTACAAGAAACGCGTTAAAATTACTGTTCGAAAAATCGAATATTGGTACGATATGGGTTAAAAAAAGTTTGATTAAAACAACTAAATAAAGCATTTTTTATAACTTTTTTCGCAGAATGAAAAATTAAAAAAAAGGTACAACCAATAGTTGTTGCAAGCGAAAAATTCTTTTTTAAAAATTGCGTAGAAACTAAAGCTAAGTTGGGCTAGGTTACAGCTTAAGTGGGTCCAGTTATTAGTCACCGTTGTTTTACCATAATTCACCGACTTCCAAGGTTACTATGTTACTTGGCTGCGAGTACTCTCAGTCAGCCACCAGGTTGATTCAATGAAGGAGTTGATCCAGTTCGAATCAATGTCAGAGAGACAAGTTTGTTTTATCTTCCTCATCGTCGCCGCAACTTCTACATAACTCATTGTATGGGAGCCCTAGCGTTTGGGCGCCTCTCAATGGATCAGTGACCAGTTATAAATGCAGTCAGGTTCCTGAGGTGAGGTCTGGACAGCTCTAACGCCCGCCGAGTACTTTTTCATCTAAAATGGGCCAGATTTAACAGGTTTCGCCACAGGTAGATTCATCAAACCATCTATGACTGGCAGTAAAATGAAACTTGTGTGCAATAAGTTGCTTACTCCTCGGGAGTGAAACACCTATATCATATCGCCCCTTTGCTCGAAATCATCGTATGTTACAAAAACCACATTTTACAGGACAACCATTTCTCTACTTTTCTCTGCTTTCGCTTGCAATATCGAAATGAAAATATACATTAAATTTTTGGAGCAACGAAGTGGAATTTGCCTACAATGTAGAACAAGATTGCAGCAAAAACTCAATATCAAAAAAATTGGCATATACGTCAGCCATACAGTTCCCATGCATGTCCCTATGTTCAGGACCCACTTAAGGATAACCACTAAATGTATCGCTATCTCCTGCAAAGACGGCGGTGCGCAAAATGACCCCAGGAAATATGGCCCCAAAAGGAAAATGAAAAACGGCCCCAAAATTTTACATGAGACACAACAACACGCAATGTTGGCGCAATTTTTTTGTTTTTTTTTTTTTTTTGGGTTATTTTTCATTTTTTCGTTAGGGTGTTTTTGCATTTTAAGTGGAATGAAAAATGACCCCAATATCAAGGAATGAAAAATGGCCCCAAATAAAATCACAATTTTTACTTTGGGGCTATTTTTCATCTACTAATAAAAAATGCAAGTTTAAAGAAATGAAAAATCACCCCAAACATTTTTACACAAATTTTATAAAATTCAATGTAAAAGTTTCTAGGGATAACATAAAAAACCCGAATTCTTATACCAAAGTAGAGAAAATCCTTGCCGGTTATGCAGAGATGCTTTAGTTAGCGAAGCCGGTGTTTGTTATACCATAGAGGAAAAAATCCTTGAGCCCGGCCGAAGGCCGGCTATTACGAGAAGAGTTCGTTATATTTACCATAGAAAAATATATTAAAGCTTTAGTGAGCGAAGCCAGTGTTCGTTATACCAAAGAGAAGAAAATCCTTTCACCCGGCCGAAGGCCGGCTATACAGAGAAGCTTTAGTTAGCGAAGCCAGTGTTCGTTATTCCATAAAGAAAAAAATCCTTGCGCCTGGCCGAAGGCCGTCTATAACGTAGAGCTTTAGTAAGCAAAGGCAGTGTTCGTTATACCATAGAGAAAAAATCCTTGTGCATGGCCGAAAGCCCAACCATGCTATCAATCGTACGATTTTTAAAACCAAAACTGTATAATTATCCGGATTTTGAAATCGGGATTCTAAATTTGGGATTTTTAGTTTTGGGGATATGAACTCCACCGAAAATGTTTAATGTCACATTCTTTGTGTTCTTTTTTGGGGTTAAAATTCATTATAAATTTTGAGGTGATTTTTCATAATGAAGAATAACCCCAAATTTAGGGTCATATTTCATTTTATTTTTAGGGTTATTTTTCATTTTTTTGGGGTAACTTTTCATTAAAAAAATGGGGCCATATTGCATTATGAAAAATAGCCCCAAATTTGGGGTCAATTTTCATTTATTTTTTGGGGCCATATTTCGCAGCGCCTGCAAAGACACCCGACATTCTTGGAGAATATTCGATGTGATACAAAATACATTCTTTCAAGCTTACGATTAAGTGTTTTGTTTTTTCCAAAAACAAAGTACGTTACATACAACACTATAAATGAACGATCCCATGCATTTTAAGGAACATCTTGAAAGTTAACGTAATTAAAAATCACTGTCAGTTTTCACTCTTTAATACCATACTATTTGTTGTAAGATATTTTTTATCACACGAATCATGTGCACCAAAATATTTCGTTTATTCTTTACAAAGTTTTTTTAATAAGGTACATTCATCAAGAACGCATCTCTACAACAAAACTATAGTAATTTCCTTACTGTCAATCAAACTCCATAGATTTAAAAATTTGTTTCTATTTTTTATATTAAATTTGACATAAAAAGAAGCCATGTACTTTTAAAAAAGAAATACTAATAAGGAAGGAGAGATCAAAAAATTAGCTACCTCATTCGTTTTCGAATGCAAAACACGCTACTGCTCATACAGAAGTCCAGGTTTTACATGCATACCTGTACTATGACGTAATTGCATGGTGGGTCTTAGCCACTGAGCTTTTTACATTAACTTAATGTCGATGAACAGAGTTTACAAGTCTCGCATATCTTGCAATATGTAAGCACTTGGCAGTACTGTAAACATTCAAACTCCTTGCTAGGAAGTTCGAGCTATCTAATCTCTGCTGCATTTTTCGAACTGTCATGCAGCTCCTGTTAAATAGTAACAAGACACAGAAATTTCCTCCTTGCAACCGAACTACTCCACTAGTGCCAATTGCAATTTGGAAAACCTCTACCCGCGTTAGTTTGGGTAGCACCACAGCCACCTCGTGTAATCGGTTTATCGACATCAATTGTAAGAAAAGCATTTTGAAACAAAAAGCCTAGTCTTTGTTCAGTAACACTAATCGTTTGCAAAGGAAACACTGCTACAACCAAGATCTTATTTTCCGACTAATTTTTGGAAAGGATTGCAACGGGTACCGACGGAGAGATTTCACCTGCCTTCCCCTCGGGCTTCCGCTGTGTAAGAGCACACAGAAACAACCGTATCAGGATGGTGTTACTAATCCCATCTTGGTATCATAACGCTACAAACCTTTCCTCCCAGACATAAAGGCCCTTATTACGGTTTACAACTCAACTCAGTTGAGTTGTAATTATTACAACTGGTTGTGATCAGTTGTAATTTTTGTTATGTTTTTGTTCACCGCAATATAGCAAAGTTGTAAACCATAGTACAAAAATTAAGAAATTACAACTCAACTGAGTTGAGTTGTAAACCGTAATAGGGGCCAAAATGTCTTGTCCAATTTGGCTTCAAAAACAACCGTGTAGTGCAACATTCAATGCATAAGGATTTTCACACCCTCTTTTCCTTTAGAACACATAGCTTAATCGCGTCACCATGGAACTATACTAGAAGTTAAGCGCCACATTTTGCCCTGGGTTTCGCTGCCCTATCATGGATGCAAAGGAAACTAAAGTTAAAATAAAATTGTATCAACCGTCAAGTTGTCTCACTGGAATAATGTTGCACCCTGTAATTTGTATTATCCGCCAAAGAAATTATGCTTAGCCACATTTTTAAATATGTTTTGTATTCTGAAAATCGCTTTCCAAATATGTTCCTTTCAATAAAATCCGAAAAATAAATAACTAAATGAGACGTTTTTTTCGTTTCCTACACAATTTTAGAAATGTCGCTTAATACATTCTAATGGGAAGGTATCGATATGTTATTTTTTTAATTTATCAAAAGCTTTTCAAGGGACCTGGAAAGCAGTAGATTCTTGCAGTTTAAGGCGTTCTAAAGTGTTTTTCCCAAAGTGGGTCTTGTATGGAGCCTATGGCAAATTATGGACCAATCATCACGAAGGTTAATAGTATGATTTTTAGTCATATAGAATGAGGCCGCGGTCAAGAATGAAAGATTACACAGCCCGACAAAATTAAAAAAAACTGATTACAGATTTGAATTCCGCGCACCAAAATTAACTAGAATCAGTTGATAAATTCAAAGAAGCAAATTGAGTGTTGGCCTGTGTTATCAATAACAATTTAAATTAATTTTCATGTTGTAAAATACCTTCCTTCATAAAAATAATTTAATGAAAATTAAATTTGGTGAACTTAAGCCTAATTAAAAATATTACAAATTTAGATTAAAACCATAAATAGTTCAGCAAAATAACCACAATACTAATAATTGTTTTTGCAAAATTCTAACAGAAATATATATTTCTTAAAGCAACTTTTTGGGTTTGAGATTAGAGTTAATTTAATTCTATAATTAGTTTATCTGAGAATTAAGTTAATCTAGTATCAATTGAATTTGATATTTTTGGGTGGTGGCTTGAACCATGTAGCGCTACCATACTTAGCACAAATAAATGGCAACATTTTTTTTGCAAATGTCAACTTTTTATCAAGCAAAATGGATGTTTTCAAAGAAGAAGAAGATGCGCGAATTTTATATTGTTTACAAGGTAGAAATTTTTTTCGTTAAAAAAAATATATTAAAGAAAAAATATAGAATGGAAAAATTATATAAAAGTGCTAAGCAGAGAACTGCAAAATCACAATTTTTCTTGATTTATTCATACGCTCAAATTTACATTCACTCTTTGCCTGCAAAACAAAGTTCAACGTTGGTAATTTTTACATCGTTTCGTACAAATTTGATTTTCGCATGTGTTCGTTTTTATTGAAAGTGCTTTGTTTGCATTTTTGTTGCGCACGCAATATAACACACTTGTGTAAATTCAAAAGGCACACATTCTTATACTGTCCACTCGATGAGACGCTTTGTTAACATAACCAACAATAAACCACTCGATGACACGCTTTATTAAAATTAACAACAATAACAAGAATACATTGTACATACCAGTGTTCGAAAATAAACACTAAATATCGTTTCTTAATGTTCGGTTCGGTAGATTTGTGGAAAACACAAACGCTAATAGTGTTTGTGTAGAAAATCATTAAATTAACGTTTCCCTGTTAGTCATCTTTCGAACACAAAAATATTACTGTTTTTATCAAACTCAACAAAAGATGTGAACATTTAATTCCGTTCGGTTTTTTTTTTTTTGAAATTCCACAAACTTCAATGTGTTCGGTTCGGCTCCTTAATGTTCGTCCCTTTTGGCTGGTAAAAAAAACAAACATTTTTTACAAAAACAAAATACACACACGAAAAAAACATTATAGAACATTAAAATATAATGTTTGTCTACAGTATCACTACAATTGTTCGGTTTTTTAACGAAGAACCGAACATTATATAATGTTCGGTTCTTTCTTGAAAATATTTACGAACGGTATTAAGGGTTGTGTGTGTCTACACAATCACTAAAAAAATAGATATCGTTCCTGGGTGTGTGAGCCGAACGTTAAATAATGTACTGTTTATTTTCGAACACTGGTACATACAGAACTACTGTACTTTTTAAGATAATACAAAAAAAGTACATATTCTGTTTCTATGGAAATTGTTTGTACCTACATCAGTATGTGCGTTTAGTTTCATTTAATGTTTTTTTCTTGTACTACATAGTAACTGCTGAATGTCTTTATGAGTAATAATTGCTTGATTTCTGGCTTTTTTGTTAGTATTTTTTTTTCTTTGCCAAAACAATCATTGTCGGACCAAACACACGAACATCTTAATTTACTGCAAACCAGCAGCGAATGTTTGCGGTTGCGCAAGTTTGATTGTATGACCGCAAGCGAGTGTATTTGTTGCTGTTCATTTAATGCGATTTTTTTGCAATTGCACAAAGTCGTTCTCTGGTGCTGTTGATGTTTTAAAATGTATTTTTTGTTTATATTTTTGCAAGTTCTTTATGTTAAGCATGTGTATGTTGACAGTTTAAGTTTAGGTTTAAAACACCACCGTTGGCCGCTTAAACTAGCAAAAAAAAAAGTTTAAAAAATACAACTCAAAAAGTAAGTACGGAGATTAAAGTTAATTTAATCGCTAATCTCTAACCCAAAAAGTGGCTCTTAGCGTAGTTGGTCCACATTTGGGAAATTTAGAAAGAACTTCATACGGAAATTGTCGTTTTCTTTTGAGTCGCTCGATACTGAGCGTGATTTCAATAGATGGTCATAGCTAAATCTTCTTAGAATCACTCAAGGACCCAGTATAAAGATATATTTTATGGAGTCTTAGATAAATATTAAAAACATTCCACACACGGAATGACTCATTCGTCACTAGGACTGAAGCGTATAATTTGCATAATTCAATCGCTTGTCATGAAATTTGACAGTAATTCTTTGTTTATGGCTAGAAATTATATTATTATTTTTCCTTATAACACTACGTGACAATTTTTTGACCAAATGAATTTGACACCTAATCTGCATTTCAGTCGCATCATCTTTTTTAAAAACACAAATAACGGTTATTTTGGA
The DNA here is from genome assembly GCA_930367215.1 of Pollenia angustigena. Lineage (NCBI taxonomy): Eukaryota > Metazoa > Arthropoda > Insecta > Diptera > Polleniidae > Pollenia > Pollenia angustigena. Next base: position 50,156,085 of record OV884060.1, read on the forward strand.
ATATTAAAAACTGTACCCATGTTCTGTAACTTTAGTGAGAACTTCTTGCATCGAAAAGATGTGAAACAAAATATTCCATCGTTTCTCGAAAAGTGAGAAAAATGTGTGTCTGTAACTCATGTCGACAACTATCAAAAGAGATTACGTCGTTACGTTATAAATGTCATAAAATTGCACTCGAAGCCGATGTGACATTGCAGACGTTCAGAACGCCAGTAACACATATCGTTGACGGCGACCAAAATTTACTTAAATTGATAAATTTTCAACGACGGCGGCGAAAACACAACCGTCGGCTATACCAAATTGTGTAAAGAGCGACTTAAATGTTTGTTGTTTGCAAACGAGCTTTGAAGACATTCGTATATTTTATAAAAATGTTAAAAGCAAAATAATAAAACAATGAAAAATGTGCCAAGAATAAAATATTATTATTATTATTCTTTGCATTTTGCATTTTTAATTGTTTTTTAGTGTTAACATTTTTTCTCGCCCCAATTTTATTCGTGAGTTTATTTGACAGTTCAAAGCGGGAACTTTTCTCACCAAAATGTTACAGACACACTTTTTCTGTAAATTGGCGAGTAATTTCCTTACGTGACAGCTTGTACTCGCCAAAAAAATTTACAGACGCAGTTAAGTGAGAAAAACAGCTGTTTGTTAGAATTTATGGCATTTTTGTTTCATTTCACACATTTCAATCGAAAACTTTCTCGACGCGAGAGTTACAGAACATGGGCACTGTTCTACTTTTGACAATTCCAACTTCATATTCAGATTCAGCGGAAAATTTTACATAAAGATTAGCTGTCAGATTCATTTGGTCACGACTTTGTTGAAATTTTGTCACATAGTGTAATCGGTTCTAATGCCTAGAAATTTTAATATCAGATTTTATAAATATTGGTTCAGAATTGATCACTGGTTCTTTCTATATAAAGTCTACTGCGAACAAAAAATTATGATTTTTCAGAGAAGGTATCAAAGGTGCGACACTACCGCATATGTCATTCTTAGTGGTTTTATTTTTAATAAGGAAATAGAAAAAATTCTTACAAAAAAGCATACAAGGTGTCTTTCGGCCGAGTACGAATATCAAACTTAAATATGAATAAAAAAAACGTTTAAATCGTTTAATTCTGTGGTGAGGGAGAGACAAATACCTTTTTTTTTTTAATTTCATTGCAAAAACAATGAGGAGTGTTACTAGATTATTGAAAGTTGGCATTAGGCATTATATTGACTAAGTAGGCCACGCCTACCTCCACTGTCAATGCTATCAGAACCGATTATTTCGCATTAAAATTGTTAACATCAAGCAGAAGTCCTCAGATTTGGTACATCTACTTAAAAAAAGACGTATGACGAGGTTAAATCGGCCACGCCCATTGCCCATGACACGAAAATGCTGTTATTCTTCCTTGTGTTAACTTAATTTAGATAAAATAATTTATTATTAACTTAGTTTATCCCAAAAATCATATCACACTGAATCAACAAGAGAGTATTAACTCAAAATTAAAAAATTTTCAGTAAAAGCAAAACAAAAGTAGACATATACACATAGAATAATATTTTTACAGTGTGCAGATCTTAAAGTTTATTATATGTCGATTTTTCCAAAAAATGAAAAAATAAAAATTTTTAGTTAATACCCTCTTGTTGATCAAATGCGCGATATGGTTTTGTTTTAAATTATCATCATGCACTTTTTTTTCTCGATTGTTAATACATTTTTATAATATTCAATAAGAACCTGAGGCCTAATTCTGGCAGTCGTGATCGAGTACTTTCTCGATTCGAAAGCAATTTTATTTCTTACGCCCGTATTTATAAAAATATTTAATATTTAACAAAGGTTTACAAAACAGATTTTGTATGAAAATTTGCCTTTAAAAACGTTTGTTAAACTTAATAATCGTTTATAAATACAGGGGTTATTCCTTCAGTCGATACTGAACGAATCGAAAATATTTTTTCAGTATTGTGAAGCTCAAATTAATGCTTTACAACAGTGAACAAATAATTTCGATTCGTTCAATATTGAATAAAATAATTTGTTATTAAATTGCTTTCGAATCGAGAAAGTACTCGATCACGATTGCCAGAATCAGGCCCCTGACCTGATATTATGCGAGAGTTTTTAATAGTTTTCTTCCTCTTTCAGAAATTTCCGAACCAAACGGAGTACATCTAGAAAACGTGATCAATAATCAAAGCATTTTGATTTGAATGGGTAAGTTTTTTTAAATATAAACTTTAAATTGTTAGTCTACCGTGAGACACCCTGTTTTTAGGAATTTAATATTGATACAAATTGCAATAGTTTTTTTTATTTATAAAAAAAGATGCAATATTACTAAAAGTTAAAACAACGCACAAACAAAATTCAATCGTAACCATTGAGATAGCGAAATATTGGATAAAAAATAAATAATTTTTATGAAATTGACCGTGAGCTTTAAAAACGTATTACAAAAAACCAAAAGCTATGCAATATATACATACACAACATTTGTTCACTTTTACAGAGCAAGAAAAGTTATTAGTTCTGCATAAAGAAATTCAATAGTAAATGAAATGGAACAAGTAACATGTATATCAGGTGTGTTCCACAACATCTCGTGAAAGTAAGAACTAGTAAGAGTAAAATAAAAATGTTGGAGTACTTTTTTTGTAATTATCGCTAGTATTGGACCTGGAAACATTAATTCAACATGCAAGATCCTGAGTGAATGAGAAAATGTAAGAGGGATCTATTTGGTACTTTTCCACGCGTCCATTTTGCATACGTTTTTAAAAAATTGATAATGAATAATTGCAATAAGAAGAAAAACGCAGAAAATCTGCAAGATTGTTTTAATGATATTTAAACTGAAATCTAATGTTAGAAGAGAAATCAATAAAATTTTGCTTATCTCGCCATAAACTTTTTATAGAGTTTATAGAGCAATTTTAGCAAAAAAAAATATTTAAAATATTTTCACAACACTTATCAAAACAAAAACTATTAAATTAGGTGCATGCCTAAATACGTGAAGTTTATGGTTCAATTATAATAATTTTACTTTTATAACACTTAATACAAAATACTAACACTTGAAATATCAAACCTTTACCCAAGCAATGTTGTTAAAATTTGTAAAAATTATTTGCTTTTGAGCGCTTAATGCCAACAAAGGTAGTAACTCAAAGCAGTAGCTTAAGCATTCTAGTGATGTAGAATTACCCTCATCTTCTAGCCATCAGTAAATAAAGCGAATCCCCTTAATAATTTGCCATACCCAGACCTGCTCTTCCTAATCTGTAATTCAACCCTGGGAAAATTTCCAATAATCAAATTTACTTTTTGAAAAAATGTCTTTATCAACTTAACTAACAACCAACCAATTTAACCAATCAATTTAGAGTTAACCAGTTGTAAAAACCCCTTTCAATTAGCTGGAATTTTGTTAAATTTTTTATTTCTTTGAATCGCTAATTTTAAAGCAATTGTTATTAGTAATACAATTTGTATACTGAGTATCGAGATTTAATTTATAAATGAACATTTAATTTCCACAAAATTCAAATGCTTGTAATTTAAATGAACAAACATCAACAAAATATGCTGAAATTGATTTGGCTATAAATACATTTTCCGCTTAAGTTGAAGTATAATTTAAATTTGTTTGGAAAAACGAAGCAAAATCAAAATTGTTAGACATGAAGGAAAGTTGGGAAAAAAGTTTAAAAAATTTTAAATAAATTAAGGGTATTCATTTCAGTTTTTGTATTTGTTGGAAAAATGGAAAAGTGGAAAAATTTTATTTTTGTTACAACAACCACAAGAAAAACAAGTTAGAGTGCTATATTCGGCTGTGGCGAATCTTTGATACTCTCCACCGACACTAATAGGGGTTTTTGCCAGTCTAGCCGGACATTAAGCAAAAAATTAAATTTAAGAAATGGAAAAATTTAAGTACTCAGCTCGACAGACAACAAAGTTCTGCATCGTATAGTGAATTTTCAAGTCTTTTGCTTGAGATTTGTGGTTTTGGGACACTGTTTAAACCAGGAAAGTTGATTAAACTGCATGCGTATTCATTGACTTTTTTTCGGTTTTGGGAGGCTTACAATATATTTTTTTGTAGATAAACGAATAAAGATTTCACATTGATTTTTTTTTCTGTGAAAGACTATATAAACAGCTAATTATCAAAATTTTTAGAAAAATTTTATTAGAAGTTTTTATGATAAAAAAATTAGTTCGAAATTAAAAAAAAACGATTTTTTTGTTCACTTTTTTGTAAAAAAAAAAAAAAAATTTAAAAGGTTTTTGAAGGTGAAGCCCGCTGAGTTCTTAAAAATGTTATACATCACGATAAAATTTGAAATCTCTACTTTTAAACTAAAAAAAAAACGTTGCGCGTTGTTGCGCCATATTTTTTATGATTTTTTGAAAATTTCACCTTTTTTTTTGTTTTTGCTCATCTTGCATAGGTACATATGATAGAAGGCTGTAGGAAATATCGCCCAAAGAAAAATCGCCAAAAAAAAAAAAATGAAAAATCGCCCAAAAAAATTGCATGTAAAATTGGGCCTGATTTCATATGAAAAATGGCCCAAAATTTTTTGGCTATTTATCGTTATTGTTGGGTGATTTTTCGTTTTTTAAATTTGTATGAAAAATGGCCCAAAAAAATGGGCTATTTTTAAAATTCTACCATAATCTTACATAGCAGAGAAAACCATGTTTTATTATGGTTGCAAACAACAAAACTATTTTTCAAGAAACTAATTTAACCATTATATGGTTGTCGGCGACAATGATTTGGTTAAATTAAACATAATATCGGTAGAATTTTTTTAAAAATGGTTTTGTACATATATACATATATACATATATATCGAAAATAAGGATTTTCTCTTCTATGGTATAACAAATACTGGCTTCGCTAACTACAGCTTCTCTGTATCGCCGGCCTTCGGCCGGGCGCAAGGATTTTCTCCTCTATGGTATAACAAACACCGGCTTCGCTAACTAAAGCTTCTCTGCGTAGTCGGCCTTGTTCGGAAACAAGGCAGTTTTTCGAAGCTTTACATAGCGAAACCGGTTTTTTTTAGACCATAAAGGAGAAAATTCTTGCGCCCGGCCGAAGGCCGGTTATACAGAGAAGCTTTAGTTAGCGAAGCCAGTATTTGTTATACCACAGAAGATGAAATCCTTATTTTGGATATATATATTTAATATATACACCCGGAGTAAAAGCTTTAAAAATATTTTATCCATATTATGTTTAATTTAACCAAATCATTGTCACCGACAACCATATTATGGTTAAATAAGTATCTTTTAAAAAATCACTTGAAATTTTAACGGTATTTTAAAAAAAAATTTACACATTTTTGATTATAAGTTAAGTTGCGGACGTTGCAAAGTGTCATAACGTCCTCGTCCTCGTCTTCGATGGACGATGGCGTTAGTAATCTATTTCTTTTAATATTTAAATTTTTTTTAAATATTATGTTATGTAACCGCCCCCAAAAGGGGGCGGTGGCGAAACGTGTAATTTTATGATCGCATGGGTCTAATTTAAGGTTTTTTAACTTTTGCCGACGTTAAAAGTTGCATTTGCCAAACAAAAGTATGGGAAAACTTTAAAAAAAATTGCATTTTTCAGAGGTTGGATTAGTTCTTCAAGGGGGAACCTTTTCCTCCTTGGTCCGATTTTATTTATTTTTGAGGTTTACCTGCCTATGACAATATCACATATTTTTGCCAAGATTCATCGATCTAGGAGCACTCAGTAACTTTTAAGAAGCAATATAAGCTAAAACAAAAAGTAATGTCCGGCTAGATTGGCAAAAAACCCCTATGTGCGACAGTTCGAATGTTTAAGGACTAATATCTGTATGATGTTATTATTATCTTAAACTGTGACGATTTGTTATTAATTATGGTTTTAGGCGACTAAACTGTTTTCCGGTAGTAGGGTTTATATGGGACCTCCTAGGGTAAATTGTAGACCGATCATAACGAAATTTCACAGCGTTATTTCTAGTCCTTTAAAACTGTGACGTACCAATTTCTGTTATGATAGCATAATTAATTATGGTTTTAGGTGTACTAAACTGTTTTGCGGTAGTAGGGTTTATATGGGGCCTAGGGTAAATTATGTACCGATCTTCACGAAATTTCACAGTATCATTTATAGTCCTATAAAACTGTGACGAGCCAAAATTTGTTATGATTGCATTATTTTTTACGGTTTTAGGCGTACTAAACTGTTTTCCGGGACTAGGGTTTATATGGGGCCTAAGGTAAATTATGGACCGATGGTTACGAAACTTCACAGTGTTATTTCTAGTCCTTGAAACCTGTGACGTACCAAATTTTGTTACGCTAGCGTTATTTTTTACGGTTTAAGGCGTACTAAACTCTTTTCCGGGAGTAGTGTTTACATGGGGCTTAGGGTAAATTATGGACGGATCTTCACCAAATTTAACAGCGTGATTTCCAGTCAAATAAAGCAAATTTTTGCAAAATCTTATCTTATTCCGTGCCTTGTTCCAGCATTTTTGTTATTTTTTGTAACAAAATTATCAATTTTTTAGGTGGTGGTTCCACATTTTGATTCATAGCTCTTGTCCTACTAAACCGATGTTGCTGGATTTCAATCCCAAACTGCTTAGGATAACTACAAGCAATTTGGCGACAAGTTTGTTTATTTCTTTTGAGTTGTTCGAAAGTGAGCGTGTTTTCAACTGACGGACAGACGGACAGACAGACAGACGGACATGGCTAAATCGACTTAGAAATACTCAAGGACCCAGAATATATATATGGGGTCTAAGATGAATAATAAAAAAGTTTCACACGGAATGACAAACTTAATATACCCTTTTCACTAATTCATATTTGAATATGAAAATCGCATATTTGATAAAAAATATTTTTGAATTTTCTGCGATGACGATTTTTGCATTATTGATAAAAAAGTTTGTAGGTATAGTTATTGAATTTTTAGTCAACAACCAAGTTTATTGAATCAATAAAAAAAGTTGTTGCCCAAAATAATTTTTTGCGTGATTTGTTAAAATTAATTGTTGGAAATGTTGAATGAATCAAATAAAATATGTATCGAATCTTTATTTATTAATGGTGACGTGCCTAATTCCCAATTTTTTTCCTTTTTAAATAAATACACAAAAATTTATTATGGGGGAATAAGCTAGTTCCTATGTGCATTTCGCTAGTTGCTTAAGCCAGATCATCAGGAAACCTTTTTCTAAAGACTTTGGCAAAACTAACGATATTTAACCAAATAAAACTGTTAAGCGAATGAGAATTATGACCAATTATAAAATGAACAAGAGTTGTAAAAATACTGTTTAACGTTGAATATTTGTTTTATTGAATATCAAGAAATATTTAAATATTTCATTATTTAATATGTTTTATTGAGTACTATTTTGTAAAGTGTATATTTGATAAATTTTTTCATTGAAACAAACACAAAGTTTGTTGAACAAAAATTATATTTTTAACAACTGTGTTGTTAAAAACTTTCTTGAGATATTTTTTTCTGTGCAAGTGTAAAAAAATCAGGATAAAAAGATATAATTTTCCGCTTTAAACGTCAAACGAAATGATGTTGCCATTCATAAAAAATTGTTAACTTTTAATACAAAGTACGAAAAATTGCATCTCTTTTTATAAACTCTTGAATTGTACAACACTGATTTTAAAAATTATTTTTCATAGTTACAACATTTCAAAGATAACTTCTTTTTCTTTTAATATTTCAAAATGAAAAATTCATATCAAGAATGTGTGCAATGAAAAAAAAATATTAAAAAAGAATTAAACAAAAGAAATTGGGTCAAAAAAATGGACAGAAGCTGAAGTTAATAAAATACTCGACTTTTTGGCAGACAATCGCCATTTTGAGGTAACTTTTTGTAGTTGAATATTATGATGAAAATAACACACTTTGTTTTAAATTAAATAATCAATTAACTCACTTTGAACACTTTTATCGGGCATCTTGAAAAATATCTCAATTACTTCCACGAATTATTTGACAGATTTTTTTTGACAGTTTGTACTTTTTACAAAAAAAAAAAAAAAAAAAAAAAAAAACCCCCGTTCACGTCAATAAGAGTGTAATTTTTCTTTTTTCCATTTTTCCAAGCAAAAAAAATTTAAATGAATTCCCTTATTTTCCAATTTTAAATTTGAAAAAATAAAGATTTTTGATTAAGGGTGAAAACTGTGTCGTTGCTAGAAGTAACTTTATTAAATTTTTCTTAAGTCTAATGAAGACGTTATTTTCACGTCTGTTGTTATCTATCTAGTTATATTTCTATATCTAGTCTATATCTTATCCATGTCTATTCTGCGTCTAGTCTATGTCTAATTTATTTCTAGTTTTATTTGATTTATTTTGAAAATCAACGTTTAGTCTATGTCTAGGCTAGGTCTAGCCTATGTCTTTGTCTATGACTAGTCTATGTCTATGTCTGGTTTTTTTTTTTTTTTGTTTCTTTTTGTTTAATGGACGTAATGATATAAATATCAGTAGTGGCCCTACGATAACTCCACCCCGGAACTACGTCAGCATTTCATCAGGACGGGGGTTTTTCTCTTTGTATGAGTCCTACATCCTCCTTCCTATCACAAGGGTAGGAGGTTCGGAGCATCCGTACAGCGCATCTTCATTATGGAGCTTATGAAACGTTCACAGCACATCCACACTTTCTCAGACTCCAACATTTTATTCACCATATTTTCCGGTGTCAAAATTGTCTCCAATTCATCATAAAGTTCTTGTCGCCTATCTGCCCATCTCTCACATTCAAAAGCATGTGGTTTGCGTCTTCCACGAGAGTCACGCATGTCTCACAGTTGCCAGCATCCCTAGTCTATGTCTAGTCTATGTCAAGTCTATGTCTAGTCTCTGTCAAGTCTGTGTCTAGTCTAAGTCTTTTCTATTTCTAGTCTGCCGTTTTTTTTATTACCTACAAAAAAAACATTTAAAATAAAAGTTACGAAAAAAATTGAAATTTGAGCACCTCGGAAATCATTTTTTTAAATGTCGTAGTGGATTTTTTCCTCATGCCAAAAGCAATCGAAAAATCGATGGCGCAATACCGGTTGCTAAATCGACCCACCCTAATATTTAGCTATATTTAAGTAGAAGCATAGAAAAAAACTCCCTGGAAATATTAATGAAGTGACCAATTGAGTCTTTACCACCTTTTTGTCAGTTAGAATCCGACCAGAAAAACGGGATTCTAGGCCAGATTTTTACCTTCTTACCAAAAAAAAGTATATGTCCAATCTTTTGCGAGTATATGTTTAATCTTGGTCTAGTCTAACTCTAGTCATTATTAGTCTTAGTCTAGTTGGCGACTAGTCTATTTCTACTCTTTGTCTAGTCCATATCTATTCTATGTCTTGTTGGGTTAGTCTTATAATCTAAAAAGTTTTTTCTTTTAATATTAAATAGCTTCCCCTGATTATACTTGCATTCTTTCTAATGGATGTTAAAGTACTTATTCTAAATTTTATCCAAAAATTATTGTTGTAATAAATTTTTGTTGTTTGGTTATATTTTATATACAGAAGTAATGTTCATCAGAGATCCCCAAATTTAAAAAAAAAAATCGTAAAGTGGCTTATACACTTGCAATAAAATTGTTCAATTTCACGCATTGTACAATTATATCGCCAATGTGTATTTGTTATTCGAAGGTGCCACAATATATTGGCAACAATCAAAAGACTTTTGATTTTTATTGCACAACGAAAAGAAAGGGAAATGTGTTGGCAACATTGTACAATGCTGTTGATGTTACTCCTATATGGTATGTTCACCTTTTTATGGAATGGAGGAACCCATTGTGGGACTTATTGCATAATATAGGACAAAATGGAAATTTGTAATATGGCGAATAACATAAACAATAATATTGCAAGTGTATGGGCCGCTTAAAGCAACAATAGTCTTTTTAATATTAAGATTTTTTTATAAGTTTAAAACAAGAAAAAATTTAAAAATTCGAATTTGGTCCCTTGGAGCGTATGATTAATAATAATTTTTGTGATGTTGCCGTATTTTGCTTATAACTTTTATGGCCATTTTCTCATTAGGCGATTATCTTTTTTCCCAACGAAAAACTGCACATTAAAGAAATTTGGTTTTCTCAATGTCTCATTTGCTTCGATTTAATCGCAAAGCTAACCGGCACTCATCGGCCAATTATTTATTTTCCTTTTATTTGCCGTACAGATAAATGCAATCAGCTGACTCCCATCTTTTACATGTATTTTGAGTGGCGTTGCCAGCTGACAACTTTGTTTTTTGTCGGTATATTGAGAAACCCAAAGTCGTTAACGGACAGTTTATCGGTCCAATAAATTTATGTTGACATTAAGTAACCGACAGTTTGTCGATACATTGAGAAAATGGCCATTAAACTATAAAAGTAATTAAAAAAAATTTACAAATTCTAAAAGCTTGAAAACGAAAACTAATTCAATTTGAAATAAATTTTTTCTTAACAAAAACTTGAATTTGTATTTAATATTAAAAGCATTGAAAGCTTAATAGTAAGTTTTCAATTAAAATAAAGTAAAATCCCTTGAACGCTTAGGAACCTCTGTCTTTTAACGTCTAGTCATTTATTCGCATTTTGAAATTTGCATACAAGACCATAAATTGTACACATTCTTAAGATTTATTAAATAAAATTTTATTAATTTTGCCCACATTTTCGTTGTGTGTTCTGGCTGTGTTTCTTAAATTTACAAACCTGTGAATAAATATTAATGTTTTTTTTTTGCATTCTCTTGATGAAAATTAAAATAAACCCATTAAAACACCTGTTCAGACGTGTTTAAACATGATTATTAAAAAAAAAAGTTAGTAGCAAATTCCAACGAACAAGTACATTTAAAGAAGAGATATTTAAGAGTATTATGTATATAATTATCGTAAATTAAGTTGAAGATATTTTGGAAAATTAATTTTGTTTAAAGTTCAAGCACAATTTTGTAGCTTCTTCAATAACGTTTGGTGGTTTTTTTTTGTAATTAAACTCACACCTCCTAAATTTAGTTTCGCTCTTACGGCCAAACTTTTAAGTTTGATATTATATCATATTTTTTTCTAAATCCTTTTAAATGCAAAATTCTGTTCTTCACTAAACACTTAAATAAAACTTAATTTACCGATATGGTACATTTAAATACAACTTATGCTATGTTCATACGACTATATGCATAGACCACTCGTTTCGATCTCTGAAACTAGACTGACAAACATGCTTCTTCATACGATTCATTCATGGGCATTAGTCTTTCGCATTTATTAATTTTAATTTCGTTCTTTACGCAAATCATCACTATTTATATTATTTAAATTTTCCAATTTCAAATATTTTTACATATTTTAGCATTACATTACTGTCAATCTGCGCCAACTTTCGTTTTTATTACCAGTATTGCTTCATTTTCAAAAAAAAATTGTGCGAAAGTGATAGAAAGTACCAAGTTGGCATTTAGCTTTTGCATCGAAATCGCTTTCGCATCGCAATAGCGAGTAGCCCCCCAGATAAACTAACGATAATTGTTATCAAGACTGGATATGATAGTACATTTTTCCTTTTTCGCAGCATATTTCAAAATGAAACCATCTGTTTCACTCTCAAAATTTTGTATAACAAAACACTGATGGGATTTGTGGTACAATTGTATCAAATTTGGTACAATCGAAACTTTATTGGTACACTGGTACAATTCATCCTTTGTTGGTAAATTTAAAAAAAAAGACCCACGAAATTTTATAATTTCTTAGAGGTGAATTAACTTTCTTTTCTCTTCAATAATACAATTTATAATAATATACTCTGCCCTAACCAGAACAACTAAGAATTTAATTATTGTTAATTTATGTTCATGATATTATGCTAATATATTAAGTACATACATACATAAGTATGTGTACTCGTATCCCTGTAGAAAGACAGAGATCAAGTGTCTCCAAATCACCACTTTTGTTGATTGGTTTTGTGACACTATCAACCAAGCATCTACATTTTTGTCTGCCTTTGATAGGAGAGGGTATTATGCGTTTGCGCTGATGTGCGAACACTTAATAATATAAATAGTATACCGATTGGCTCGGAATAACTTTCTGAGTCGATTTAACTTTGTCCCTCCATCCAGATAGTTGTCTGTCCATGTAACCTTGTGCGCCAAGTACAGGTCGCAATCTTTAAGGTAAATCGGTGAAATTTTGTACATCAGTTTCAATTTATAAGGACAAAGCCTACTGAAAATAGTAAGAATCGGTCCATAATTACACATGGGTCCATACACATTTCTTTCCGGAACAGTGTTTGTGCCCATAAACTACCTAATTACGTTGATACATATTTAGATTAAATTTGTAGCAGACTTATTTTATTGCAATCTAAATCATCTTACCAAATTTTACATACAAATACTACTCCCCATATAGCTTTTAATGCCACAACTTCCTTATAAATGTTGGTTTTGATATACAAATTGGCGACAATAACTTTTGTTATAGCTGCTATGCCATATTAAAATGTTGTGCTGATAGATCCCATATAAGCCCCCTTCCTAAAATCACTTAAGGGCAAACAAATCTCATATAGATGACGATATCTAAAAAAATATTTGGCACAATGAACTTTCACATGAATATTAATTCCCTAACATGATTTTGTTTTGGCGGGTTCATGATTGCCCATGGATCCCAAATCGGGTACACTATCAATATTTTGTCTTTATATGCCGTGGTGTTGGGTCTTAAATGCTCGGGCTTGACCGAATTTACTTTCTTATTTGTTTTGTTTTTATTATTATGGAATACAAAGTACAGGTATCCCTTGATTTACACGGTACTTCATTTACGCGATTTATATATAACACGGATCAGTAATAGTAACCTTTTTTTGAAATACGCGCTTTTTTTGCGCGATTTAATAAAACACGCTCAAAAAATGATGGCAATTTTTTCAGCTACCAGTAAATTTATACTGTTTACTGAAAAAATTACAGTATTCAGCAAACTTTTACAAGTTACTGAAACATATGCAAACAAATATATTTTACCTGAAAGAGTCTAAAAATTAATTGACAATGCTTACAATTTAACCTTTTTTTATTAAAATTCTTTTAAAAAGTGAATACTGATTTTTTAGTTATCAGTAAAAATTTACTGAATTTTGCCATTATTTCAGTAACCAGTAAAATTTTACTGGTTTTTAATTCAATTTGTCTTGGTTTAGTTTTTTTTTTTGACTATTTTACAATTTTCATCATTTTCTTATATTTTTGATTTTAAATATTCAATTGCATATCGCTCATTTGCTGCAAGACCGGCATAACTCAAAAAAATCCATTTCGAGATAAACGCATTTAAATTTTTTGATTTTGATCTTCAAACTGGGAAAGTATAAAAGATATAAAGATGAATTTAATACACAATATAAAGAAAAACAAAGCGAACAATTCTGCATCTCTAACTCCAAAATTTAATTTTTTGAGTTATGCCGGTCTTGCAGCAAATGAGCGATATGTATGTTTCAGTTATTTTTTTTATTTTTTTTTTTTTAATTGAATTATTTTATAAAGATATAACAATAAGGCTTTATACATATCGTTATAAAGAAATATCCTTTAATTTTTTATAAGTAAAATATATACAGTTTCTTGATTTAACACGGTTTTAGGGCCCCAAAATAAAATTTTGTGTTGCATCTTTTTTTTGATTTACGCGATATGTTAAATTTTTGGTCCCATAAACGGAATTTGTACCAGTCCTGAACCTTGTTTTACGCGAATTTGATTTACACGTGCTTTCTTCGGTCCCAACAGACCGCGTAAATCGAGGGTTGCCTGTATGCTCTTTTATTTTATAGCGAAATTTTGGTACAATTTATGTCCATTTGGTACAATTTTGCCACTTAGACGGTACAATTTAAGAATTACCAGATCCCAACCGTGTAACAAAACATGTTGTTTTAATCATGTTTGGGGCGCGAAACAGGAATGAGAGAGCAAAACATGGTATTAAGTTTTCATTGTATATAACGTAGCAATAATAACAGTCAGCTGCTTTCTAAGAGCACCTTGTAAATAAATACACGTTTTTATGAAATTTGTTTGTATTCAGTAGTGCTGCCATACTTTTATCTTAATTAAATAAGACTTTTCAAATAGAACTTAAAAAATCAATCTGTATTTAAATACGATTTTAGTTTGTATACAAATTAACATAAATAGATTCAAATACACATCCTGAAAATTGGACATACGACTGTTAAGAGATTTTTGCTGGTGAAATAGAATTTAAAGAAAATGTGCTAATTTGTAGCTTATTTGCGTTTTTGTATAGATCCCTAAAGTATTCGGCCAAAAAGTTGGGCGTAATTCCATTTTTACTTTGAATTGCTTCTTTAAATTCTTAAATTTTGTTATGCTGTCCTTCAGTTTTTACAAAATCTTTTTTGTTCCTGCCTCCAATTTTATTTAAAAAAAAAGCTTCGGCTTTGGACAGTAGCCTCTTGACCTAAAATCTCTTAAGTACAAGTTACAGTTGCGGCCCTTTGTTCCTACTAGGAACCACAGGACAATATATACATATATAAGTTACATACATTAATAAAATAAAAGATTGCGCACTCAGCCGCACAAAAAAAATTTCTACTGCGCATCTACGACATCATAGACTAAATATGAGTGTTTGTTGTAAAAAATGCAAGACATGCACATACACAAAGTCTATTTCTGCGTCACACACAAAAATAACGGACCTGCGCAATCTTGTTTCTTTGATTCATGAGTAAGATCAACGATCATCACGCTATGCCCCCAGAGGCCGAGCACTTTTCGTGAATTTTACACACACACAACACGAAGGTTAACGAAACAATTGTAAAAAGCCATAATTTTTAAAAACAAGAACAAAACACATAGTAAATGTCTCAAACGAGTAAATTTATTTTCCTCTCTTTGCACTCACCACTACATACACATTTTTAACTGTCTCTCTTTGTGATGACCGCTGAGTTAGATACATAAATATGCATAAAGGCTAGTGATGTTACGATTATTCGTATCCGTATTCCTGAATATTCGCATAGTTTACGACGTTCGTATTCGCGAAAGTCAAACGAATATTTCGCGAATATTTTTAAGCATTAAACTTTTCTTTGGCAGTGCCACTCAGAGTGTAAAATTACAAAGTGAGCTTTTTAATCTCATTTAACTTATCAAAGTAAAATACAAATATTTTTAATTTAAAAATGGTCTACAAAACAAAATTTATATGAAAATTTTCCGAAATAAACGTTTGTTAAATTTAATAATCGTTTAAGAAAACGGGGGCTTAGATTTAGTAGCTAATAAGAATTAGGAGAAAACAAACAAACTCTTATATACATACACAGATGGCATCGATAGTACTTTCATTTGAGATGAAAATACTTTCCTTAACTTACCCACAAGTCTTTTGTACGAACAAACAAAATGTCTCGTTTTTAATGAAAACTTTTCTGGTTTTTAGCCATAGCGATGCACAAACGTTCTTACTTTAAAGCACATTTAAATTTGCAGATTAAATAATAATAATGTGATTAGTAACAAAATACTTGACATGAGTTTCATTTAATTTTTTTTCTCGTTTAGCTGTTACAGCTTGTAATAATATGCTGTGAGCATTAAGGCTTTAAAATGAACAACGTGCATTGTTAAAAGTTAGCTACAATATAAATCCTTTACCTACAAACTTATAAATGTTTTTTTCCCCCCTTTTTTATTTTTTTAATGTAAGAACATAGTTGAAATACAAATTAAGGCAGTCAAAATAACTACTTAAACAGACTTCATGCCACAACAAAATGTTTATTTTACTGGCAGGTTGAAGTTACTTTGATTGCATTTACAAAGCATACCTTAGGGATGGTAGTGGTATTTTATAATTTGCATACTTTAGGGCAATTTCTTAGTAAACAAAATATTTTATTATTTATGGCAAGATCTAATTTTTTGTTTGTAGTTATATCGGGTTATAATTTTTAGTGATTTGAAGTTATTTTGCAAAATATTTTGGATTTAAATTGATTTAATAAGTGTTTTGTAAATTTATTCTCAGCTTAAAACCCCGAATTGTAATGACATCTTAATACGTATTTCTATCTAATGAATAATTTTATAAATCCAATGCAATTTTCGATCCATTAGCCTGAACAGGTCTCGTATATAACATTTACATTGCACCGCAATCTTGTAAATTTCATTTGAAACTTTCTGCAAAATCTAGTGCGTTTACATTGTTTGTGTTCACACTATGACAGTTTTTTTTCCAGAAAGTGTAAGTTTATTGGTGAGAGGGGAGAGAATAACAGCATGTTCTCTTCCTCTCTCACCCATAAACTCAGACTTTCTGAAAGAAAACTTTCATAGTGTGAACCCAGACATTGCAATTTTTTGACACTTGCAAGATTTGGTTTTCTTAACCAAAAACAGCTAACTTAAACTTTTGGGTTAGTTCCTGTTTACATGTTATTGTTTTCTTGTACAGGGAGGTGCACTAGGAAATATTATGCGACTACAAATGTCATAATCAGAGAAACCATAAATATGCAATTGCATGTTTTTCCTTGAATGAAGGCACAAACCATGTATTTATCCGTTTTAGAGCCTTTTCTGAATTTTGGCATCGTTTTGTTAGGGCATATTTTTGCATATTTTACCGATTTTTGTGAATAATTTAGTTAGACGAGCATTTTTGCATCATTTTTTAAGTTTATAGCGCATTTTTCGCCTTTTTGAGGCATATTTTGATACATGTCATGTTAAATTTTTCAGATGCCTACAAGAGCTTTCGAAACAAATTAAAAAATTTTTTTTCGAAATTCTGGTTCAAAATATTTTCTGTTTTAAATATGTATCTGTATACCCAACGTGTTGCTTCAATATCGCCATTTACGTTTAATTTTTACTTTAAAATGAAAAAGGCAAAGCAGGTTGTCATTAAAGATAAATGTTATGCGATGTGTATTACATATAGAAATCTAGACTAATCTTTTGGTATACCGATCGACTCAGAATTTCTTTTTAATGTGATCTAACGATGTCCATCCGTCCGTCTGGCTGGTTGTTTATCCGTGTTAACTTTGTGCGCAAAGCACCAGTCTCAGTTTTGTAGATAATTTGATAAAATAGGGACAAAGTCTAGTTTAATGGTCCCCACAAAAACTTCTTCACGAATAAGACTCTTTGTGTCCGTAAACCATATAATTATGTTGGTATGGAAATTAAGTTTTACTGCAAATTAAATTATTTCCCATCCTCAAATAGCTAAATAACGTAGCTAAAATTCCTTTAAGACAAAAATCCATATGGTTGTCAATATATGAATTATAACCTTAAGCGATTATATATTTTAAATTTTTTAAATTTTGTTATTAAATTGTTAAATATTTTGTCTTAAAATAAGCAATTTCAGATTTTTTAGGGCATATTTTTAACAATTTTCAGGGCATATTTTCCAGTTTTTACTGCATATTTAATGCGCATAAAACCCATTTTTAAGAGCATATTTCTGGTTTCCCTGGTCATAATCAGTCACTTGTGTTGTAGTTGTCGGCAGAGGCAATTTGTAAAAATATTTTCCTGCAGGAAATGTCACTAGTGAATCTGTACTGATTGAAACAGTCACCAATACTAGTGACAATGTTATTAACATATGTAGACATTGGAACCAGAGAAACACCAGTACATTTTAGTTTATGTAGTCTACACTTTTGGTACGAATACGAAATCATAACAATCTTTTATTTTTTCTTCGACTTTTATAGGAATTGTACTTCTCAGTTGTTATTGATTCTTTTTCGTATTAAAGCCAAACATAGTGGCAAATGTAGTGTTGTGTAGACACTACGTTGACAATGTCACCAAAATAGTCGACAAAACTGGTGACTTGGACACTTGCACCCAGGTTTTCTTCAGGAATATTTTTAAAACACTACCACTTATAAAATTATACTAGATGACACGTGCGAATATTTCGCACCGTAATTTTTATCAATGAAAATATTAATTTTTCAATTTCTAATTATTTTTCGTCATTAGTGTTAGAAATAAGCTTTAAAATGAGATATCATTCATTAAATTAGATGCGGTGGTATGGGAGATATTTGCAACCGACATAAAAAAGTGCTTTAGAAATAATATATATGATGATTGCTTTTTTAAATATTTTCATAAAATCCTATTCTATATTTTATGTTTAATCCTTTGTTTTTAATTCTGCCTTGTGTGTAACCAGAGTTCTAATTTTATGGCTAAATTTATAAGTTTTGTCGATTTTTATTTCCAAACTGGCGTTTTATTTCTATAATTGCTGATGTGGCGATACAGTCATTTGACAATAAATTAATCAATTAAGTTCAATGGGGTCTTCACCTGAGCATTTTTTTGTCATAACATACGTCAAAGTCTATATAAAACAAGTTAGAAAGCAATATTCGGCTGTGCCGAATCTTTGATACCCTCCACCGACAGATCGAATATTTCAGGAGTGATATCTATATGGTATCTATTTAGTATTAATTTATCTTTATAAAAACATACATCAGCATTGAAATTGTTTGCGGTTTAGACCGATATTAAATTATCTTGAGTAAAATAACAGTTTAAACCGAACTTAAATAATGTTCAGATTTTTATTGGAGCCATGGTAAGTTATGAACCAATCATCCCAAAATTCTGCAGCGTGATTTCTGGTATTAAAAAGCATAAATTTCAATACAGCGGTGAAATTAGTTTTAGCGTTTACAGTAAATTTCAGTAGGCTGCTTAATATAGGATCCAAGGTAAATAATGAACAGTATATCACAAAATTGCAGGACATTTATTCTGGCCATATGAAGCTAAGTTGGAAGAAATTTTACCGCAATATCTATGTCTGCTACGGTTTTAGGCGTATTTGATTAATCTACCAGAGTGGGCTTTATATGGGGCCTATAGTAAATTATGGACCGATCATCACGAAATTTATTAGTGTGAATTCTAGTCCTATTGAACTGCGAAGTATTACATTTCATTCGGATAGCATTATTGATTATAGTTTTAGGCATACTAAACTGTTTTCCGGGAATAGGGTTTATATGGGGCCTATTGTAAATTATGCGCGGATCTTCACGAAATCTTACCGTGTGATTTCCAGTCGAATAAAACGAATTTTGGCAAAATCTTATATCATTCCGAGCATTGTTCCATACATTTATGTTAGTTTTTGTATTTTGATTCATAGCTCTGATCCTACTAAACCGATTTTGCTGGATTTCAATCCCAAACTGCTAAGGATAACTACAAGCAATTTGACTCCAAGCTTGCTTTGTTCTTTTGAGTTTTTCGAAAGTGAGCGTGTTTTCAACAGACGGACAGACAGACGGACATGGCTAAATCGACTTAGAATAACTCAATTCAGGACCCAGAATATATGTACTTTATGGGGTCTGCGATGAATAATAAAAAAGTTTCACACGAAATGACAAACTTAGTATATCCTCTTCAAAAATAATTGTGGTGGAGGGTATAAAAACCCAACAAAATTTTGTCAGCGTTTTTTTTTTATATGAAGTTTGACGTTTATTATGACAGGAGAAGAGCGCATGTTGAAAACGTAAAACCATGATGGAATAAGTAGGTGGGCTCACTAGGCCTGCTGTTCACAGTGTTTTTCGTCGTCTTATTAGTTAAGTTGTCAAATCTATCATTGCTTACATTTTAATTCGCCATCGTTTTAGTTGAAATGTCAAATTATAGAATGTGAACTGCCCTTTTTGTACTGTTCTTATTATACTATGCCTTAGCTTCACTATTGATTCTAGATTAGATTTTTGGGTCAAAGTAAAATATTGTAAAGTTGCTGTTAAAATTAATCCTTTTGAGGCAATAGCAAATGTTGCTGATCTTAAATGCATGCGATTATCTTCTACATATTTATAAAACATTAAAAAGGTATATATTTAGTTATTTTTTATGTTTGAATAACACAAGTTTGCAGTATATTTCGCTAATTTTATACGTCGCACAGTGGCGCCATTTGAGTTTTTTCGTTGCAAAAATTATATTTTTTGAACCGAATAAGATAATTGAACAGTTTAAACAGCATATGATAGCTGTTCAGTCTATGAAATGAGCGTTTGGAAAGGGTGCTACGCTTTGTAGGGGCCTACTTATGGGTTATCAAAGTTAAAATTTGTAGAAAAATCAATTTTATGGTAACTAAACAAAATTATTTTTACATTTTTAAAATTGTTTTTATTTTTTTTCTTTAGGGTTTTATGTTTTAAATTATTACCCAACAAATTAAAAACAAAATAATTTTTTTTTTAAATATATTTTTTCAATTTTCTGTAAAATATTCATCACAATTCGTAAGAGAAGTATATCTAAAAGACTAACCATTTCTACATGTGCCTACCTGTAGGGACCATAAGTCAATATTGTTCTTGACCATTTGTACGCCAAAGTATTGTTTAACGTACCTGCTAATTTCAATGAGTAGTTTTTTTCAAACTATTAGATCAAACTACTGTCAGTCAAAACATATAAGGGATGGACGCCATATAATTTCTGCAACCATGTCTTTTTAACCTTTTTTACCTCTATAAGCCAAACGGCAGATAAAACCTTTTGAATTATGTAAAGAAATAATCGAAGAACAGGTTTTGCAAATATGGCAAATATAGAAAAATATAGATATTTTTATTTTCCGTCAAAGTTGAAAAATAGTGAAAAACGGATAGTTTTTAAATAGTGATTTACCAGGAGAAACACAAAGCAAACAGTTAATTTTTTTTTTATCTTTATACATTTAATAAATACATCAATCAATACAAACAAAAAATAAGGCGATTCGTTACCTATTTTTCGTGATATTACACCTGAAATCGCAACAAATTGACTAAAAATTGTGTGTTTCTTTGAAAACCGAAAGTCAGTCAACTTTGAACGGTTATATCTTCTAAACTAAAAATGTGATATTATTAAGATTGGCATATTTGAAATCGTTGAAAAGTTTCCTATAACATGGGTTTATTCAAAACTTCGTCGGCGCTCATGAAAATTTTGATTTTTGCAACCTCGTTGGCTCTACGGGCGCCACTGTGCGTCGGTGACTATTTAAAATATATATGGGTTATTCACAAGGTGTGCATCATCTTATATTGTCATAATGTTCTAACGTTTTACAATGGTTGAAAAATATTATTGTTGCTTTGTAAACAAAAAGTGTCTTAAATAAATAGAACTTTGCTTGCTATGTTTATTGTGCTGTCGTTATTAATCAGAAGAGACCTGCGCTGAGCGGCTGAACAGAGCCGCATTAGCTACGTAGCCGTCGCCGTTGATGGTATAGTTTAGTCCGGCTTATATACGAATTAAACCTGCGGCTAGCAATATTTGCAATAAAATACTTGCGGCGTCAAATTATATCGGCTTAGGACTCTGATGTTTGGTAAACAAACAAAATAATATTTATTTGTGATTTGCGTCTGAAAAATGGAAAATAGTCAGGTAACATCTAATTTAATTTATTAATTCATGGATTAGAATAACAAATGTTTTTTCTTTAGGTAAATATTTATTTTTTTATATTTGTTTTAAATCCGCTGATTTAAATTCAAAATAGCACACTGAATTATTAGGGATGGTTCACAACAGTCGTATTTTTTTATGTTATTACATATTTTAAGACATATGACTTTATGATACCTTGTGAATCCCCCAATAGATTTTCAATGAATAATTAAAATTTTTTATGAGCTCTAGCTTTCGGGATATATAAGAAATCAAGTCAGTTTCAGAACATAATTATCATCACTTAAGAAAGCTTTGCTTTGTTCAGTAAAATAAAGGCTTTCTGTCCAGCAGCATGTAGCTTAATATTATACCAAGCAATTTAGCCCTTCTGCATTGAAATTGATGCACAATTTTCGAGCTTATACACAATTTAGTGACAAAACAAAACCAAACACAAACCCAAATTCAAAAATTTTACAGTACATTTATTGCTTAAATTTTTTTAGCTGTTCTCTCACTAAATTGTAATATTTTCTGCATCAAATTTCACTAGGGGTCTTCCAAAACCAAAAAATCGTGCAATGTATCTAAAACGGGTGTTCGAAAAATTCGAATTTCTGAAACCCGTTTTACATATATTTTACAAATATTTGAAAATAAATAAATGTAAATATTTGTAGAACATTTTAACCCTCTTTGGTCTTAGAAGACCCCTAGTGAATGCAAAAGATATTCGTAGAACAGTTTAACCCTCTTAAGTGCCGTTTTAGTATATTTTTGTGTGGAAGTTAAAAAACGACCCCTTAAAATGACTGTTAGAGGGTTAATATATTCTAAGAAAACAATCGCCATACAATTCTACTGAAGACATCTGAAATAGTATTTTAGCTCAAAAGTACATTTATTTTATATTTTTTACTTGTACCAAACGCCTTTTTAAGAAATTCAAAAGTTTCAATGCCCGAAAGTTCGAAAATCCGTTTAAAATACATCACAGGAACTTTTGGTCTTAGAAGACTCCTAATGAAATTTGATGCAGAAAATATTCGCAGAACATTTTAACCCTTAAAAGTGCCGTTTTATTATACTTTTGTGTAAGAGTTGGTAAAAAGGACAATAATTACCCCTTAAAATGAGAGTTAGAGGGTTAATAAATTCTAGGAAAAGAATTGTCATACGATTCTACTGAACACATCTAAAATTATTTTTTACCTCAGAAGTACATTTAGTATATTTTTTTTGACTTATACCAAACGACTTGTCAAAAAATTCAAAAACTTTAGGGTCCCATATTTCGCGAACCCGAGCTAGCTTTTCAAAACCCTTTGGCAGGTTTGCTTTACTAGAAGTATAGTTTCAATTCGCGTTTCTGGTGTTGAGGCTGGGTTTTTTTTTTTTTTTGTTTGTTGCACATAAGCTTGTCACTCAGTCACTGTCACTTAAACGCCATAAAGTATATAAATTTTGCCGGATCGAAATCGGACTATTTGAGATGAAACAATTTTTTTTTCTTTCAACATTATGGTGAAGAGAATATAATATTCGACATAGCCGAATATAACTTTTTTACTTGTTAGCTTTTCGCTACTTAACACATTTTTATACATCATAGAGCTAAAAATAACGTAAGTATGCATAATATTTATTCGCCTTAATACTTAAAAACTGTATAACAAATTCATTGTAAACAAACAACGATTTCCCACACTTAAACCTTAAAACCAAACTAGTACAACAACTTATATGAAAGAAAATATAATAGCAAAAAAAATTCCTTAAAAGATTTTTTAAATGTAAACTTTGTTATAAGATCATAAAAAAACAAATCTTCATAAAAATATTTCAACATGCATGTTTCAGACTTAATACTCAACACACATTCAGCATTATTAAGCATTTTTTACTCGTTAATAGCAGCAGTATTGTGCATTTCCTAAAATAAACCAACAATGGAGTTTATTTAACCCTTAAATGCACCAATCGTCATTTGGGCCACCTTCAGTTTTTTCAAAAGTTTAATATAAAAAACAAAAAGCATTTTCTTCCGTGCAAGCAAAAAGCAAAGCTGAAGTAAGGGACTACAAAATCTTTTTGTAAAGCTTTGTTCACATTTAACAATTTTATGACGCCCCACACGTAAAGTCTCAAATACATTGATCAAAATACTCATCAAGCATTGTGGTAGTATTAGTGAAAATATGTTTGTATGCCGAGGATGCTGGATGGAAAATCAAAAAATTTAGATATGACGACGAATATTACGTCAAGCACACGTACACGATGAATTCGCCGGCTGGACAAGCATTTGACAAGTGTATTTGGGCCTTAACCAATATTTTTATTAAACATTTGTTTGATTTTGCATAAAGTTTGCTAGATCAGACTGCATTTAACGTTTTATGAATAACATTATTCTTATCAAGGTTTCGTTATAATGTGCTAAATTCCCCTTTCATACTATTGACAAATTGAAGTTAATTGCTGATGGGATAATCTATTCCTATACGCATTTCACTGGTTGCTTAGGCCAGATCGTCAGGAAACTTCATCCAAAGATTTTAGAAAAACTAAAGATATTAAACCAAATAAAACTGTAAAGCGAATAAGAATTATAAGCCCCAGTACTTGTCACAATATCAAAACTTAAACAAAAACCACAACAATAAACAGTAAGTTTATCTTTTCTTTGTTTTTTTGTAATAAAGTTTAAAAGAGATACATCAAAATGACTAAAACGAAAGTTAAAAGTAGATAAATTTAGTGGTCACGCATTTTATGTTAAAATTTTTGCAAAAAGTTACCGCTAAAAATGAGAAATTTGCTTCAAAATTGTTCTTGTCCACATACGGAAATTTAATGAAATGGTTGAAAACAGAGTTCGAAAAAAACTGAACAGTAACGTAGTGTATTTTTTGAAAACACAAACTCTAAAATTTTTTTATCAAAGTTTTTCTAGGGATTCAAAAATTACTTATCAAGGTTTCGTTTGGTGTTTGTGAATTTGTGCACAAATAAAACACGGTACACAGCGATATCAAGCTGAAGTACACAAAAACTAATACGTCGATTACGGATGGCAACATAACTGAAGTTTTCAGCAGCGAAATCAGGAAACGCCGCCTGTTATATTTGAAAATAAGCGGTGTTGCCTGCTTTTTGTAATCGATCTATAAGATAACATAACGATCTAGTTTTAGCTAACTGGCAGTGTTCTTTAAGCGGCGTTATGTATTTTTCAGTGAACGAGTGGTGAACTTTTAATGTGACCACACGTTTGCTTAATTTGCGTTTTTCCTGAATAATATTGCATGTTTAAGAGGTCGGCTAAATATACAGAACGTACACGCTAAAAGAAAACTACACGAACGCTTAAACAAGCTTCGTTCGGTTTTTAAGTACATTTGCTCGTCAACTCACAATTGCTTTGTACATAAGATTTTGTTTGTGTTAAAATTGACAAAAACGCAAAATTTTTTTTTTTTTTTTTTTTGTTAATTTTGTATGGAATGTGTATGTGTAATGTTCATGGCAAAATACAATATGGTACACTTACGTGCAGTACCTTAGTGTGTTTTTCCGAACTCTGGCTTAAAATCTACTTTCTAGGGACTAAAGAATAAATACAAAATATACTGTGTAGAGGATTTTATGGGATTTTCCAGGATATTGCATTGTTTTTATTTCTGCTTTTGCCGACATTAAATGTAGGTATTCCGGAAAATGTTAGTTTTATTTTTAAGGACAATTTTTGGCACATTTTCCTATAGAAGTTAAATTTTGGCAGTAGTTTCTTTAAAAGCAAATTCTAAGCAAAAAAAAACTAATTTGTAAATTTTCCTATGAAAGAGAAAATTTTATAACATCCTTCTTTAAAAATAGCGAATTTGGAGCTAAATTTTCTATAAAATATAAATTTAAACATAATTTTCTATAAAATATAAATTTAAACATAATTTTCTATAAAATAAAAATTTTGACACAATTTTCTTTGAGATAGCAAATTTTTAAGGAAATATAATTTTAACCCCGCATTTCACCAAATTCAGTTAAAACTAACTTCTACTTTAACTTCCAGTTAACAATATGTTTTGACAGCTTTAACTTATACATAGTTAATTATAACTGAACTTGGTGAAATTGGGGGTAAATAGCAATATCTATATACCTATATAAAAATGAAAAATGTTTGTGTGTTTGTTTGTTGTATGTTGGCTTATAGACTCCTAAACTACTGAACCGATTTTCCTGAAATTTTTACAGTAGCATCACGTGAGCCCTAAAAAGGTACCCCCCATTGGATGCCAATATTAAATATCGCATATCTTAAGAGCCGCTTCATGCATTTTGTTGAACTTTTGGTAGTTAAATCTTCTGAGCCCCAAAATTGAAATAAAGTACCAGCGGGGGATGTGGTTTCCCCCATAGGACGCCAATGTTTAATATCGCATATCTTAAGAACTGTTATAGTGAGAATGTTCAAACTTTGTAGAAGTCACTCTTATGGTATACTACACTATTCAAAATAAAAATAATGCGGGTAGGCGCCGGGGGGGAAATACCTCTCATAGAATGCATATATTAAATATCGCTCAACTGAAGAACTATTAAAGGGAGAGTCTTCAAACGTGGTTAAAGCTACTATTATAGCAAACTTTAAATTTCAATATAGTAATGGGCGGGGTGAACAGAGGAGGAGCAGTTCCCCTCATAGATATAGATATTAATAAGAGCCGATTCACGCATTTTGTTGAACTTTTGGTAGTTAAATCTTCTGAGCCCCAAAATTGAAATAAAGTACCAGCGGGGGATGTGGTTTCCCCCATAAGACGCCAATGTTTAATATCGCATATCTTAAGAACTGTTATAGTGAGAATGTTCAAACTTTGTAGAAGTCACTCTTATGGTATACTACACTATTCAAAATAAAAATAATGCGGGTAGGCGCCGGGGGGGAAATACCTCTCATAGAATGCATATATTAAATATCGCTCAACTGAAGAACTATTAAAGGGAGAGTCTTCAAACGTGGTTAAAGCTACTATTATAGCAAACTTTAAATTTCAATATAGTAATGGGCGGGGTGAACAGAGGAGGAGCAGTTCCCCTCATAGATATAGATATTAATAAGAGCCGCTGCACGCATTTTGTTGAACTTTTGGTAGTAGGATCTTCTGAGCCCCAAAATTGAAACAAAATAGCAGCGGGGGAAGTGTTACCCACCATAGGACGCCAATGTTAAATATCGCATATCTTAAGAACTGTTATAGTGAGAATGTGCAAAATTTGCAGAAGTCACTCTTACGGTATACTACACTTTTGAAAATAGAAATAAAGCGTGTAGGCTCAAGAGGGGAAATACCTCTCATAGGATGCATATATTAAATATAGCTCAAATGAAGAACTATTAAAGAAATAGTCTTCAAACGTGGTTAAAGCTACTATTATGGAAACTTAAAATTTCAATATAGAAATGGGCGGTGTAGACATATAATATATAATTTAGAGGCGCTGCATTCATTTTGTTGAACTTTTTGTAGTATGATCTTCTGAACTCCAAATATGAAATAAAATAGCAGCGGGGAAATGTTACCCCCCATAGGACGCCAATGTTCAATATCGCGTATCTTAAGAACTGTTATAGTAAGAATGTTCAAAATTAGTAGAATTCACTCCTATGGTATACTACACTTTTGAAAATAAAAATAAAGCGGGAAGGCACAGGGGGGAATATCTCTCAACTGAAGGAGTGGTTAAAGCAGCGTAGCGAAGCGCAGCGGGTTAAGCTAGTTTCTTATAAAATATAAAATTATGACAAAATTTCCTATAAAAAGTAAATTTTACCAAAATTTCCTATAAAATGTAAAATTTTTTCAAAAGTTCCAATAAAATATTAAATTTTGGCCAAACATTTTAAAAACAGCAAATTTTGTGAAAATATCCCACAAATACCAAATTTTTGGAAAATTTGTTTGAATAGAAAATAATGCCAATTTTCCTATAAATAGCAAATTAAGGGACATTTTGTATAAAAAGGGTTATAGAAAAACTTTCTATAAGCAGCAAATTTGGATTATATTTTCTACAAAAAGAAAAGTTTGATTAAATTTCCTATAAAATATTGAATTTTTACATAATTTCCGTTAAACTATCAAATTTTGGCTAAATGTACTTTCTATCAAATAGCAAATGTTTTTAACATTTCCTACAATCAGCAAATTTTGGAAAACTTTTTATAAGTTATGTAATATAACAGAATTTCATTTGAATAGCAAATTTTGGAAAATTTTGTATAAAACAAAAGTTTTGGAAACATTTTCTATTTATAGCAAATTTTGAAAAAATTTCCTATGAAAAATAAATTTTACAAAATTTCCTTGAAAATATCTAATTTAGACATAACTTTTTATAAAATATTAAATTTTGACAAAATTTCCTATGAAATAGCAAACGTTTTCCACATTCAATATAATCAGCAAATTTTTGGGAAATTAAGGAATAGCTTATACCATCAACAATAAATTTCAGTGTTTTTGTCAAGAATAAAAATTGGGAATTAAGCACGAATAACAAAATCTTTTGAATTTTCTATAAATTATTTAATTTTGGGAAAATATCCTATTAAATATCAACTTTGGCCAAACTTCCTATAAAATAGCAAATTTTGGAAAAATTTTTATTATTTAACACAATTTTCTTTAAATAGCAAGTTTTGGGAAATTTTTTTATAAAACAAAAGTATTAGAAACATTTTCTATTTATAGCAAATTTTGACAAAGTTTCCTATAAAAAGTAAATTTTACAAAAATTCCTTTAAAATATCTATTTTTGACATGAGTTTTCATAAAATATAAAATTTTGACAAAATTTCCTATGAAATAGCAAATGTTTTCCACATTCACTATAATCGGCAAGTTTTTGCGCAATTTTCTATAAATTATTTATGCCCCTATTTTGGTTCTCCACTTTTGTAACAGTTTGGTTGTCTTTGATAAATTCACATTGCCATTCTCAACTCAACTGGCAGTTGGCTATTCAGTTGTGTATCTGTTTGTTTAGTGGTATTGCCGTTTTCAACTTTGTAAAAGTTTGGTCGACAAAAATGTTAAATAAACACAACTGCTAAAAAGTAGTTGTGTTATTGGCAGTTAAGTTTATTTTTTTTTTTTAAATTTGGTAAAAATCAAAAACAAAATGGAGAAATCGTATGTATAAATTTTTGTAATAACCTTTTCGTTTTTTTTTTTTAAATTTTATTAGTTTGAAAATAAAAACGAGAGCTCAATTTGAGCGGCTCGTCCAGCTTATTTAGAGAAACTAAGAAATTGTTCGCGGAAAACACCAAAGATTGGTATGATGAAAAATGCATATAAGGAGTTATGCGAAGAGTTTATAGTGGAGTTAAATAGTTTGGGACCACGACAAGAACTTCTTTTAAACACTTATAATCTTCTTAATCTAATTATGTATAATATTATTGGCACAGGTTTGGATACACTACAAGCCAAGTATAAAGAAAAAACTTGCCAAAAATAAAAGAAACACTCAAGCGACAGGGGGAGGGCTATCAAAGAAGTTCCATTAAATAGCATTGAAGATAGTTTTTCGCAGCTCTTGTATTGCAAATCCGGCCAAGTATTTGGTGTTGAAAATATTTCAATTGACAATTTTACTGAGTCAGTTGAACCAATAATACAACCAGCCGATTGGACAACAGCTACCCCAACCAGAAGAAGAAATCATCATGCACAAGAAAGTTTCGTTACTTATTATAAGTCCTTACTTGGCACCGGGAAGTTCAAGAGGGTTGGAATCATCACGAATTTGTCTTCTTTTACGTAGCGCATCTATACAAGAGTTTTCCTTTTCATCATCATAAAATAAATCGACACTAATATCGATGTGGAATCTTTCTGCTACCTTGGTAGCATATTCGACAGGAGTGGTGGCTCTGGCGCAGATATCTCCAGCCGAATAAATAAAGCTCGTCAATCATTTGGGCAACTAAATCCTGTGTGGAACTCGTCATACATGTCACGTCGTACAAAGCTAAGCCTGTTTAATTCAAATGTAAAATCCACCTTGTTATATGGATGCGAGACGTGGAATGCAGCAACTCGAGACATACAAGCCATACAAGTTTTCATAAATAAATGTCTACGCAAGATTCTGCGGGTATACTGGCCCTCAACAATTTCCAACACTCGACTGTGGTCAGAAACCAACCAACAACCGATTCAAAATGAAATCCGCAAGCGAAAATGGTCCTGGATAGGTCACACTTTGCGAAAACCACCAGAAGATATAGCAAAACAAGCTTTAGAGTGGAACCCACAAGGCAGTCGCCGTTCAGGACGTCCATCGCATACCTGGAAACGCCAGATAACAATTGAGATGTCCAAACTAAACCTAAATTGGAATGAACTTAAACATCGAGCATCGGATCGAGAATATTGGAAGCAACTTGTTTTGGCCCTATGCTCCTTGTAGGAGTTTAAAGGAACTAATATATATATATAATATCAATTATAAATACTTTTTATTCAACAGAACAATTAAAAACCTTTTAGTTTACAAAAATTTTACAATTTTATAAAATTTTCACTTGTCAAACGTTATATTTAAAGTTGGCAAATCGATATTTTAAGTTGGCAACTTTATAGCAAACTCAACTAAAAACAGTTGGGTATCACAATACCTAAAATCAGTTTGGTTGTGCATAAGTTGGGTTGACTCCAACACGACCAAACTGAGTTGAGTGGAGAACCGCAATAGGGGCATTAATTTGGGGAAAATATCCTATAAAATATCAACTTTGGCTAAACTTCCTATAAAATAGAAAATGTTCTCAACATTTCCTCTAATCAGCAAATTTTGAAAAAAAATTTTATAATTTTACACAATTTCCTTTAAATAGCAAATTTTGGGAAATTTTTTATAAAACAAATTTTGACTTTTGAGTAAGTTTTACAAGATTTCCCATCAAATATCTATATTTGTCATAATTTCTTATAAAATTAAAAATTTTGACAAAATTATACTTAAAATCAAGAATGATAGAAATTAAGATTACGACTTGCGCATGTTTTACCATTTGATGACGTAATAGTTCTTTTTTAAAGATTAACAAGTCTCTTTTATATGTGAAAATCGAAATTTCTTAATTTAAATAGAAAAAAAATAAATTGTTCCACTGCCATGTTTACACATAAACAAAACAGTTTGAGAGTTAAAAATTATTAGCCAATGAGAATGAAGGTTGTGTGACGTCACAGTTCCTACATGCGCAGTAAATAATTTTTGCCTGATGTTGAAATCTTTATTTCTATCATTATTGCTTAAAATATCTAAAATTTTCACAAAAATTGCTATAAAACGTCAAATTTTTAAACATTTCCTATAAAAAATCAACTTTTTACAAATTTTGATAAAATCCCTTAAAAAATTGCAAATTTTCCTATACATAGCAAATTTTTGCTAAACTTTTATAATCAGCTTATTTTGTGAGGAATTTTCTAAAAATAGCAAATTTTTAAAAAATATCCTACAAAAAGCAAGTTTTAAAAATTTTTCTAATAATAGCAATTTTTAACAAAATCTATAAATAGCAAATTTTGGCAAAGTGTATTAAAAGAAGTTTTTGGAAAAATTGCCTAAAAAAAAGCAAATTTAAAAAAAAATTTCCTTTAAAGAAAAGCAAACTTTGACACAATTCTATATTCTATAACATAGCGGAGTTTGCTATAAAATAGCACCCTTTTTTAAGAGTTTTCATAAAATAGCAAATTTCGGCACAATTTTTCTCTAAAATAGCAAAATTCGGCACTATTTAAACAAAATTTCATATAAAATAGCAAATGTTCAGTTTCCTATAAAATGGAAATTTTTTTTATACATTGTTACTTATTAAATAGCAAATTAAAAAAAAAAATTTCTGTTTATAGCAAATTTTTGCAAGTAGAAAATTTTAAAGAAAATTTTAAGTTAAAAAATGTTGGCCAGATTTTCTCTGAATAGCAAATTTTGACACAATTTTTTTTTCTTTAATAAAGTATAAATTTCGGCATAATTTTTTCGATAAAATTGCAAAGTTTTCACACAATTTTCCTATTAAGATTCATATTTTGAACAGAATTTCTTATCAAATAGTTACTTTTTAACAGAATTTCTTGTGTAGTATTTAGCAAATTTTCATATAAATTTTGTTAAATTTTTTTATAAATTTTGACAAATTTTTTCATAAGAAGCCAAAAGCGCTTTTAAAAAGTTTCATTTAAGCTGCTTTTGTTTAGCAAATTATTTTCTTAAATTCTAACGGAAAATGTGATTAAATTTAATATTAATTTTTATAACAATTTTTTTTTCTTTTTGGTAACCATAGAATAGACATTTAAATGATGTAATATTATCACGTAATTAAGATAAACTGTTTTCCATGTGTCAATATTTACAACATCATAATGACCTCCACCATCACCAACAGCCTTTGACTTCAACATCATTTAATACAAGTGATTTTTCTATTTCCAAATTATGAAAGTTATCCTTCCTTAGGTCATAAAAAGTATTATAAATTGGTTTCAACTTTGTGTGAAAGACAAATAGAAATTAATTTAGTAGGGGTGGCTGGCCGAACTGTCTGTCCAGTAACGAAAATGTTTTTGTTTTATAAAATTGAATTAAAGGAAACGCTTTTAAAAGTAACGATTTGGGTGGTAGGCAACACACAGGAATAACTCGATTTATTTATTTATTCAAACTAAAATGTAAATGTTATTTTTCGTATTAAATCTCTATTAAAAAGTTCTTATAAAAAAATCGTGTAAATTTTATTTTATTTATGTATTTATGTATGAAAAAAATCCCACAAAATGCCTTAAAAATGTTTTCGATTAATATTTTGAATTTTTTGTACATGACAATTAAATTTTTGCTGGAGGACAAAATTTAAACAGCACTCAAAAATATTTACATTTTTTTTTTGCCATCACAACTAAAATTTTTAAAAAAAGGACAACATTCGTCCCAAGTGATGCCCAAAAGGGACATCCGTAAATGGAGTCAGCAAAAATTTTTTTGTTGTGCAGATGGTATAAGCTGTGGATTTTGTTTTTTTTTTTTTTGGAAACCAATCAATGTTGTATTTCTGTGTAAAGAAAATTAAGTAAAAATTGGCTATCTGTCAGAATATTGGCCATGTTTGCTTCTTTTCTATAGGAATGAAAAAAATGATAATTTTTTTTTAAATCTTGTTGTTTTTCAAAGAAAATTTTGTAGTTTTTGTGGGAAATTCAAAAAAAATCATAGTGAATAGAAAATTTTGCTATAATTTAATAGAAAAATCTAACTAAGAATAAGCTCTTTTATAGAACATTTTTATTAAAAATGTACAATTTTATAGGAATATTTTTTATATAAATTTGTTATTTTAAAGGAACTTTGACCACAAATTTGCTATCTTATAGAAATTTCTCCAAAAATTTTGCTTTTTTGTGTCCTATAACTGTTAATAAGCTTGAATTTTTTGTAAACAATTTCTAATGAAAATTGCTTTTTTATAGGAAATTTTTTTATACAGCTTATTTTTAGTTAGAGACATTTTTGCAAATTTTTTTTTTTTTATTTCTATATTTATAAGACATTATGTCAAATTTTGATTTTTATAGGAACATTCTACAAAATTTGCTATTCATAGGAAATGGTGAAAATTAGGATTTTATAGGAAAATATAACAAAATTTGCTATTCATAAGAAATGTTGAAATATTTTGCTGTTCTTGAGAAAAACGTATAGGAAATTTTGATAAAAAATTTAACAAAATTTGCTTTTTATAGGAAATTTTGACAAAATTTGCTATCATGCGAAATTTTGACAAGTTCTAATTCAAATGGAAATTTTGATAAAATTTGTTTTTTATAGGAAACTTAGGCAAGACTTGGTTTTTGTAGGAAATTTTTCCAAAATTTGCTTTTTATAGGAAATTGTGACAAAATCAGCTTTTTATAGGAAATTTTGACAAAATTTGCTTTTGACAGAAAATTTTGACAAAGTTAGCTTTTTATAGAAAATTTTTACAAAGTTTGCTTAGTAGGAAATAAGTTTGCTTTTTATAGGAAATTTTGATAAAGTTTACTTTTTATAGGAAATTTTGACAAAGTTTGCTTTATAGGAAACAAGTTTGCTTTTTATAGGAAATTTTGACAAAGTTAGCTTTTTATAGAAAATTTTGACAAAGTTTGCTTTATAGGAAATAAGTTTGCTTTTTATAGGAAATTTTGACAAAGTTAGCTTTTTATAGGAAATTTTGACAAAGTTTGCTTTAAAGGAAATTTTGATAAAGTTTGCTTTTTATGGGAAATTTTTACAAAATTTGCTTTTTTTGGTAAAATTTGCTATTTATAGAAAATTGTGACAAAAATAGCTTTTTATAGGAAAGTTTGACAAAATTAGCTTTAAAGAAAATTTTTAAAAAGTTTGATTTTTATAGGAAATTTTAACAAAGTTTGCTTTATAGGAATTAAGTTTGCTTTTTATAGGAAATTTTGATAAAGCTTGCTTTTTATGGGAAATTTTGACAAAATATGCTTTTTATACGAAAATTTGGTAAAATTTGCTATTTATAGAAAAATGTGACAAAATTGGCTTTTTATAGGAAATTTTGACAAAATTTGATTTAAAGAAAATTTTCACAAAGTTTGGTTTTTATAGGAAATTTTGGTAAAGTTTGCTTTATAGGAAATTTTGACAAAATTTGCTTATTATAGGAAATTTTGACAAAGTTAGCTTTATAGGAAATTTTGACAAAGTTTGCTTTTTATAGGAAATTTTGACAAAGTTAGGAAATTTTGACAGTTTGCTTATTATAGGAAATTTTGACAAAATTTGCTTTTTATACGAAAATTTGATAAAATGTTTATAGAAAATTTTGCTAAAATTTGCTATTTATAGGAAATATAGCAAACTTTTCTATTATGGGAAGTTTTGCCAAACATTGCTAATTATAGGAAATTTTGACAAAATAAGCTTTTTATATGAAATTTTGACAAAATTTGCTTACTATAGGAAATTTTGACAAACAGTGCTAAAATTAGCTATTTATAGGAACAATTTTCTAGTTATGGGAAGCTTTGCCAAACATTACTAATTATAGGAAATTTTGTCATAATTTTCTTTTTATTGGAAATTTTTCAAAAATTTGTAGAAAACAGTTTTCTAAAAATTTGCTTTTTGCAGAAAATTTTGCAAAGAATATGCTATCAACAGAAAAATATATTGCTATTTTATTAGAATTTCTGAGATAAACTTTCTAATTTATAAAAATTTTGGTTTATAAAAAATTTTCTTAAAAACTTGCCAATTTTTCTATGAAGCTTGAAAGTTTTTCTTAAAAGTTTATAAAACTTGTTCTACAAATTGCTATTTTATAAAAAATTTTGCCATTTGAAAGAAAAATTTGCAAAGGAATTATTGTTTATATGCGTTAATAGCAAAAGATATAAAAACGAAAATTTT
This sequence comes from Pollenia angustigena, assembly GCA_930367215.1. NCBI lineage: Eukaryota > Metazoa > Arthropoda > Insecta > Diptera > Polleniidae > Pollenia > Pollenia angustigena. Next base: position 50,191,207 of record OV884060.1, read on the forward strand.
ATATTTGTTTAGGACATTGTCCGCCACTGGCCGTAAGTAAGAGCCGTTGGTTATTTTACATTTTTTGCCAATATCAAATTTACATATTCCATTTTTCATTTTTTTCTGTCGAATCTGAACCCACATGAAAACAAAGGAAAAGGAGTATTGAAATTATGAACATATTTTTTCATCATTTTATATTCGTTGTTCAGTTTTTGACCATTCAGTTTTTATGACGAAAAGAATTTTAAAAATGTTTTAATTTACATAAAATGAAAGTTCATTTGAGCTCTCGAGGCTCTCCAACTACGCAAGAAATCTCATGTAAATAATAAAAGACAAAACCTTGTTATTTTTAACAACACATTTTATTTAATTTCAAATATATAATTTCCATTTCATTAAAAACAGAGGAGAAACACAAAAAATGAAATCTATTAAAAATGTAAAAGTATGTTCTTCATTTTCGTCACAGTTGTTTTCTAAAGAATTTCTTTCTTTCATTTTATTGAAGAAACGTGACCTTTTTACTGGAAAGGAAACGGCTTGGCAGTCGGACAGACAGACATACGTAGCAAATGTTCTTATTTACAGCACAAATATTTGTTTAAAACAAAAGAAAAAAGAAATAAAACTCAAAAAATAAATTTTTTTATGGCTTCAGGACAAAATTTCTTTGTTGTTGAAAGATTTTTTTTAGAGACTAAACAAAAAATGTTGAACAAAAGATCCATCTTTAAGGGCTTTTCATCTTATTTTTTATTTCACACAGACAATTTGATTTACTTTGCATTAAGTTGGCACTCAATTTAATGGCCTTAATGCTAAATCAACACCTTATTAAAAAATAAAATCCCAGATGCAAAATATTTGGTAATCTCTTCGGTTTGCTAGATTTTGCTTTATCTTTAGTGCAAACATTTTCATGTGAAGATGTGTTACTTAAAACATTTTGTAGCAAAATAAACTTAATTTTTCTTTTATATCAAGGGACTTAAATGGCCTACTTGTGGCTATTGAGAATAGAATTGTAAACATTTTAGCAAAATTTTAAGAAATTGCTATTCTTAGTCAAATTTACTTGTTTGATCAAAATTATCTCGTTCAAGAAAAAACTGCTTATTAATAAGTCATGGCGCTATAACGATCGCCATTCACAGTTAAGTGACGGTCGTTATTTTCGACGAAAAAATTAAAAATGACGCCGCCGGCTTGCAAACCGCACCATACAATAACGCATATTTTGCTTATTGAAGAACCCTTTGAACCAAAAAAGAGCTTCGTCACTAAACATGATTTTGCAATGCATTTATAAACTTGGCGCATCTTCTGCAGAGCCCAACAGAAGAACGTACGTCGCGTCAAATGATGCATCGGCATCAATTCTTGAGTCAGCTTTATCTTAAAATTCGCCATAAAGTGGTATTGGCGATGCCCAGTTATTGAGAACGCCGCGGAATCGACTGATTTGGATCGTTTGCTACAGACACCTGAACGGCAGCGATATTTTCGTCACTTCGACCAACCCGTTGTCTCGCTGACACGGCAGCATCACACAATGAATGTGTAGACTTAAATGTTTGCACTAAACTTGTTATTGCTTGTCTACTAAGGTGAGAATAACGACCGAAAATTGGAGTTAACGCGGTCACCGACTCCGAATTTCCGTAGTACATTTTTAAAATGCGTTGTTCGTTTGTCTAGTTAACCATGACGAAAATGTTGAGTTTACTGAAAAACAAGTAAGAGTGCTTTATTCGGCTGTGCCGAATCTTATATACCCTTCACCATTGTGCGAGCAGAATACAGAGCAACTAGACAAAAACTAAATAAAACTGGTTAATATTTTTTTTAAATCGTTTTAAGAACATACAAATTAAAAGAAAAATTCTCTTTGAAAAATTTAACCAGGGGACTAACAGTTTCTAAACTCAACCCCCTAGAAGACTAAACCATGAACGAACGTTGTTTGAATATCATTTAAATGAAATATGGCCCGAATAAGAGACAACCGGTTTTGAACTTCGCTTTTCACAAGGACCCAGAATATATATACTTTATAGGGTGTAGGATCAATATTGTAGAAATTACAAACGGAAAGACAAAGTTATATATACCCTTTTTATCTTCGGTGAAGGGTATAAGAAGAGTAATTTTTGGGAATTCAGTATTTCGGTTATAACTCAGGCATTTTTTAACCGATTTGACAGATTAATATACCGACGTGTTTAAAAAGAAATTTGCCATTTACTTGAGCTTTAAAGTTTGGACTCGGGGAGATCTATGGTTCCCGAAAGTGGTTATTTAAAAAAAAAATAAAATTAAATCTGGTCATAAAATATGTTCTACTAAAAAAAATCCGATATTTTGGTATCTAAGTCATATCCATAGGACGTATAGCAGCCCTAAAATTTAGGTTTTTATAAAAGTTTTGATGTTTTTTAGCCAATTTTTGAAGTATTTTGCTCATAAATTACCCATTGTCTAACCAATTTGATAGTTTTATATACCGACGTGTTTAGGAAGATTTTAACCATTTACTTAATTTATATTTATATATAAGCATTTATATATACTTGTATACATACATATATTTTAACAAAGTTAATTATAAAAAAGGGTAATTTTTGGGGATTCAGTATTTCGGGTATAACTCAGCCATCTTAACCGATTTGACAGATTTATATACCGACGTGTTTAAGAAGAAATTTACCATTTACTTGAGTTATAAAGTTTGGACTCGGGAAGATCAATGGTTCCCGAAAGTGGGTATTTAAAAAAAAAAAAGTTTAATTTTGGTCATAACTTTTTTGTATCTGAACCGATTTTCCCGAGTTTTTTATAAAATATGCTCTACTAAAAATTTCCGATATTTTGGTATATAAGTCATATCCATAGCACATATGGCAGCCCTAAAATTTTTTTTTGTACGGGAGGTACCACGCCCACTTCTCCAATCCCGCCCACATTTTGTAGGATAGTGTGTATTGGCAACCTAAATGTGTGTACCTAATTTGGAATCTTTGGCTTTTGCCGTTCCCCAGATATACAGCAAAAAGTAATAAAAATACAACAACCACTAGGGATTTTTGGGAAAAATTAGAGGTAGTCGTGGTTTTTTGTTCATGTCTCAGCCATTTGTGGACCGATCTTGCTAAATTTCAATAGCAAACAATTCCGGACCATATGTGACATAAATGTATAATAACCTGGCCCCCATCATATATGGGGTCTTCGGAAAACCCATTTCAACGGACAGACGGACATGGTTAAATCAACTTCGCTCCTCATAAGGACCCAGAATATATATACTTTATAGGGTCTTAGATCAATATTGTAAAAATCACCCTTCGGTGAAGGGTAAAAAAAGGAAAGCAGTTAGATAATTAGTGAAATAGTGCGTTACAAATTAAATTCAAAGTTTCAAGTTTTCAAAATTGTTAACAAAATTTGCTATTTTGTCCTTTGTTTGCTCTCTATAAGAAGTTAAGATCAAATTTTATTTAAAATATACTATTTTTATAGGAAATGTCTATCAGATTTTGCTATTTTGATCAAAATATATTAGTTTTAACAAAATTTGCTATTGTGAACAAAATTTGCTGTTTTGAACACAATTCGCTATTTGAAAGAGAATTTGCTATTTGGAACAAACATTTTTATATAAAACTGTTTTTGCGTTTTACAGAAAGTTTTGATTTTTTTTTTTAAATTTACTATTTTATAAAAACCCTTGATATTTTTGATAGGACATTTTGAGCCAAGTACATTTTGATGTGTTTCAACAAAATTTTATATATATGGTATTTTGAACAAAATTTGCTATTTTGAATAAATTTTTATATTTTTAAGTATAATTTGTTATTTTGAACATAAGCTGCTATATGGAACAAAATGTGCTATTTGGAAAAAATTTTATTATATTAAAATAAATTTATATGCAATTTATGCAAAGTTTTTATAAAATTGTATTTAAAATTAGCTATTTTATAAAAACTTTTGCTATTTTGATCAGTTCTAACAAAAATTAGATTTTTTTTGACAAAATTTTTTATTTTAAACAAAATTTGTTTTTTTGAACAAAATTGCTATTATGAAAAAATTTGATATTAATAAGATTTTGTTTGTCGTACTTAATTCTTAATTTTCATTCCTGATAAAAACAATGAAATTTATTGTTGTTCTTGCGAAAACAATAAATCAAGTTGTTTTTGTTTTTTCTTAACCTACTTACAACTACATTCCCCACTACACTTGGTTAGTGAAGTGGGGAATGTAAGAAAAGATAAACTCACTGTTTATTGTTGGTATTTTGTTTAAGGCTCAGTTAGCCGGGAGTAACAGTAACAGCAACCTTACCGTAAAAAAGTAAGACCAATATATTTCTTACAGATTGAGACGTACCATCTTACTGCTAACTGTAATCGTTCTAATTGCTTTACATACAACAAAATGAAACATCTGATTTGCAACGTTACTGTTACTCCCGGTTAAAGGCTCAGTTAGGCGAACGTTGCTGTACCCGTAATGTACCGCACCGTACTGTAAGCACGTTGCTACACTTAAAGAACGTTTAAAAACGTGTCATATGTTTTCCCATACATAAACAAAAAGCAATAGTATACATAAAACAAAACACACAGTGATGGGAATCAAAAATGTTTAAATGGTGACCGTTGTGCAGAAAAGGTACCACGTGATTTAAATGGTATTAAAAAAGTATTTTGTGTATGTAAAAATTGGTAATAATTTAATATTTATATTAAAGATTTACAATAAATAAATTTGTATTTTAGCATATATAAATTTTTAGCATACATATATTGTTAATGTGCATACACCAAACAAGGTTTTGATACCATTTAAAGTCTTTTATAGTTTTCACATTTCCATTGTATGTGTATATGCATTTGTTTATTTTAAACATCTAAACATATGTATATTTGTATATTATGAATTATGTTGTTTTGTAAGTTGTTTTGTCGCAGTTCTATAGATATACTGAAAAAAGTACCAAAAAAAAGATAAAATTACCCGCATTCAATGTAACATACAAGCCGCCCATCACTGTCTTACAAATGTCACGTAACAACGGCATAAAATTCTATTTTATACAGATTGGTACGTTACAATTACGGTACATTGCATTTCGGTAAGTTTTTGTATTGGTTTTCATATAACAAAAAGCGAACAGCTGATGGATACAGTACAGATACGGTACAGCAACGTTCGCCTAACTGAGCCTTAACTGAGTCTTTACGCTTTGATATCGTTACAAATAAGACTTTTTGAGTGTTTGCAATTCTCATTCACTCTGCAGTTCTAGTTATTAATATCTTTGGTTTATCTAAAATTGTTTGGGAGAATGTTTCCTGATGATCTGGTCTAAGCAACCAGTGAAATGCGCATAGAGACTAGCTTATCCTCCAACAATAAATTTCAGTGTTTTTAGCAAGAATAAAAATTGGGAATAAAGCACGACAACCAAAATTGTATTAATAAAAATCTTGTATATATGTATATATATATATATATATATATATATATATATATATATATACTTATGCACAGGGCATATTATGCGAACACAAAAAATCTTTACTTTTTTTGATGAAATATTATAAATTGCAATATTTTCGAAATACAAATTCAATATTTTTCTTCTAAAAGTCTTAAAAGTCTTTTAAAAATCGTTTTTTGTGGGCAGAGCATATTTGACGAACAGGTGCATACGTTGCGTTTAATTGCCGAAACTGTCTGGAAAATATGCTCCTTGTATATGAAATTTTTTGTTGCCATGTTTCCACATTATTATTCCCAAATAATAATGTGGGAATATTAAATTTCCTATACAAGGGGCATATTTTCCAGACAGTTTCGGCAATTAAACGCAACGTATGCAGCTGTTCGTCAAATATGCGCTGTATTTGCCGACTTTGATGCTGCAGGTTGTTGTCTGTGCTTATTTTGCCGTTGTAGTCAAATTAAACTAATTTCTTTTTTTGTGCACTACAAAACAGAAAAAGTGTTGCTAATAAAAAAAAATGTTTAAAGAATGAGTGCTTAAAATTTTTTTTTTTTGTTTAACAGAAAAGAATATTAACTCGGCTCAGCACCAAATTGATATTTATATAATTTTTTAGTATTCTTGAAAGAAGTTTTATAGGAACATGTTGTTCGCGCCAACGCTCCTAGTTAAGGAGTTATAGGTCGTAAAAATTGCAAAATACTTTATCCATATCTATTTAGCTAAAAAATGAATTTATAAAATATGGGAATCATTGGAAAATGCTTCAAAATGTGTTTTACATGGAGTTTAAAGCATCCAGATTTACCAATTTTGAGGTAATATGATATATTCATACTCCGTGGCTGACATTTTTTTTTAACAAAATTGGCTTTATCTTTTAATTATGTCGATATTTATTTATTTAACTCTAGATATTTGCTTAATAAACTTCCTTTATTGCGGGTTTTCGGCCTTGCGTAACACTTAAGTAACTATGTACATATAACAATAATTAAATATGTAACAAGTACATAAATTAGTACTAAATACATACATATTTTTACTCAAATGGAGTTACTAAAAATATGGTTTATAAAAGCTTGAAGTATTCTTCCCTATTCATAGTCTTTTGAGTTGTATTTTAGGAAACATTTTTATGAAAATTTGGCATCAAAACACATTTCAAACTTATTTTATTTTTTATGAATACGGCAGATTATGTTTAATAAATATACTAACAAAATTTTAAGTTTCGTAGAAAAATCTTTCTAGAAATATTTAATTTGGGAATTTGCTCTTAACGGAATTTTTAACACATCATGTAAAAGATATTTCGAAGTAGTTTCTAATAATACCAGTACTTCTTTGATCCTGTTTTTACCTAAAATGCAGTTGTTGGGTATCACGTGCGCAGAAGTTAAGTTAAATGTTCGAAAAACATCACTTTTAAGAAACTTGGCATGACTTTTATGTGTCAAAAAATTTTATTATGTTTATTATGCAGCAAATTTTCGCAATTATTGTTTCCGTTGATTTCCTGAAGGAATAGCTTTTGACCTAAAAGAAATCGTTTTATTTTTTTTTTTGTGATGCTTTTTCTTGTCATTTATAAGAAAACGGTCAGTTGTTGGCTCAATATTTTTAATAAACTTTGACATCGTTATTGTTGATAACGTTTTGATTATTATTTTATGTTGTTAGTTAAACTTTGCAATTCAAACTTTGCACAGCTGTTGTGCAATAAAAAAGTATCAGCATCACAACTGCAACTGGTAATTACGCATCAGCAATATAATTTTGCATCACTGCAGCATTGATGAATAGTTTTCATGCATTAACGTACGTACCCAAAGTGTTCTGAAACTTTTAAGACCTATACCACGCTCGTTGACGGAAATTTGTATGCTGTTTATATGTATTTATATATTTAATCTGCCGTTAAGATTATATTGTTTTTTGCTTCCTAAAACAACAAAATTATAATATTTATTATATTTTATAGCAAATTCAATTGTTTTTACGTTATAAAATTTATTATAAATAAGTATTTATATATTTATAATTATAAATTAAGTTTGTATAAAAGTCTGCAATTATGCATGTTTTTCATTTTATAAAAGTAAAAAAAGTGATAGTGGCACCATTGAAATATAAACAGACATTAAAAAAAAACAGCTGTTTATATTTTTTCAATTGTAGCTGCCGTCTTCAACATAATTCAGTAGCTGACTACGCGACTATAATTGCACCCAGCAGCATTTGTAGTCTTGTGTTCGTGTATCCTGCTGTGGTGAATGTGTTTAATGCATTATACATTAATTTTAATTAGTGTTGTCAAAACAGTAAAACGTTTTTTTCAAAGCCGATTTTCAGCAATGAAGCGTTTTTTTTTGAAAAAAAAACCCGCAAAAAAATTTACACAAATGAATTTTTATGCGCTATAATTGTTTTATTAAATAAGTGTTTGTGAATGTCAAAATAAATAAAAATATAAAAAAAGGAACATTTTTTGTTTATTTTAAATTTATTGTAAAATATAATAGTTTTGGTGCTATAGTTGTACGTGATAATAAACGAGAAAATCATAACTGTATTTAAATTGTAGTTTTATGCGGGGTTTAAACAACAATTTTTATCATTACAAAATGGTAAATTTTGTTTGTTTTTTAATAGAAATTAAACAATTAAGTTAATTTAATTTTTAAAAGGTTATTCTGAACTAGGACATAGAACACCAGAGGCTCCTCAAGCTATGTATGTATGCATATTGTTTTGGCAGGTAGGTTTTACTATATTTTGTTGTTGTTAATTATACAAACCAATTTTAATGATTTTGTTAATTTTTGATTCTCTTTTTTAATTTGTTACGGGCTCTTTGCGTGTTTCTTAACAAGGTTTTCGTGCTTTATAGAGTTCAATAGATGCTGTAGAGCCACGACTCTACCATAAACTTAACCCAAGATGTGCCCAAACAAAATTTACACAAAGCTCATACATGTTTCAATGTATTGATTTGGCGTTCTAAGACAGCTATCAACTGCTTTATGTCAAACTTACACAATCAGTGAGAGAAACTTGTGGATTTGCTGTGCGATAATAAAACCAACATGCATGAAATATATGTATAAGGAAATAAACCGTTTATAAAAAATCTGAAAAACTTTGCAAAATTTGTTTCAATAAAACTAGTGGTTTCGCGTGAGACGGAAAATTAGAGAGATGTTAAGGTTTAAATGGGGCTTATCATAAATTATGTACTGATCTTCACGAAATTTGACAGTGTGATTTCAAATCGTATAAAACAAGGCTTGTATGGGGCCTATTATAAATTATATACCAATCTATAAAAAGTTGACAGAATATTTTCTATTCATATAAAACTGACCACCAAAAGTTCATAATAATAGGATTTGTCGTTACGGTTTAATGCTTCTATAGTATTTCCGACTGTGGGCTTTATATGGGCCTATGGTAAATTATTGACAGATTTTTACTTAATTTTATAATAATTCAAGTTATACAAAACGAATATGTGCAAAATCTTATACCAATAATTGCATTCCGCTACTAATTATGTTAGTTTATAACAAAACTATAAATTTTTAGGTTGGTTGTTAGACATTTTGATTCATAACTATTATCCTACTATACCGATCTTGTTGGATTTCGACCCCAAACTGCTTAAGAAAGCTAGAAACAATTTGACATCAAAATTGTTATTTTCTTTTAGATTTTCTAAAAAGAGTTTTTTACAGACGGACATGGATAAATCGACGAAGGTTAGTTCACGTATATCAAATATTTCACTATACACGCAAAGAAAAAACATGGTTGTGGTAAACATATTCTAAGAGCAACATACTATGATAAAATGCATGATTGAAGTCACCATATTAAGATTATTATTGAATCATAGTATGACTAAATATACTCGTAATATTACAACATAATATTTTTCCCTTAATCATATCATTATTCTGTTATCATACTAAGTAAAGATGTAATCAAATTATTGTGATGCTAATCATAATTAGTTAAGAAGTAATCATATTATCATCATGTTAATCAAAATAAATTTAGAAGCAATCATATTATCATAAAGCCCCTCTATTAGATGTCATAAAAATACAAAATAAATTAAAATTTTTTTGCAACGATTTTTTTATTTTGTGGCTTTTTTTTAAATCTTTCTTAATGTAAATCAAATAGCGGAGTTCAAATAAGGCTTGCAAAAGAGCATATGCAAAATTTTTGGTTTTCATGGGCAACCATGTATGTCCATTTTGCCCATTTTAAGATGTTGATGCCATATTGCCTATTTTAAAACGCTCTTTACATGTTTCAGAACATTTTTGGAAAAAGATGAATCAATTCCGATTTTTTACTTAATGCCAAAGTATAAAAAGTGAAATACCTAGCGCATTGGATATCGAATGGTTTTTCGGCTTTCCTGAAACATTTGTTTTAAGACATACGCCGTTGCCCATGAAAACCACAAAAATATCGTAACACTTTTATCAAATATAACGAAATCTCTGTGTGTTTTGTTGTTTAATTTTACAAAAAAACTTCGATATTTTGCATTTGCCCTATTAAGCGGCTCTTACACTTCTAATTCAATTGTTCAATTTTACGTATAGTACAATTATATTGCCAATGTGCATGTGATATTCGAAGGTGGAACAATATATTGGCAACAATCAAAAGACTTTTGATTTTAATTGCAAAACGAAATTAAAAAGAAGTGTGATTGCATCATTGTACAATGCTATTTATGTTATTCCTATAGGTTATGTTCACCTTTTTATTGAATGAATGAAAACCTTGTGCGACTTATAGCATAATATAGGACAAAATGGAAAAATTATGGCGAGTATCATACACAATAATATTGCAAGTGTATGGGCCGCTTTACATCACTAATACTGAATGAACACCGCAAATATTTTAAATTTTTTAATTTCTTTAAACTTTTTTTTTTATGGGAATTTATCTTTAAATTGTTTAACCGCTCACATATAAAATAAACGACACAACTGATTCAATATTATTAGAGTAAAAATAGTTTAATTGCATCTTCAACATAATATGATAAATGTATAGAAAGTTATCATGTCATGGCTATTAAATATCATGATATGGTTGTGAGTAATATAATATATTTTGAAAGTTATCGTAATTTAGTTGTTAGAAAAATAATTATTTTTCGGTCAACAATACTCAAATTTATAATTGCGATAAACATTAATATGTTTACAGTAACTATAATATTGTTGATATTAAATAAAAATAAAAATTTTTTGTGTACGACAACAATATATTGTTACAATAAACATAGTATTGTTGCTGTAACCATGCCCAACAATATTTTTTCTCTGCGTGTAGAATCCGAAAAAAGCTTTCCCACAAATTTCATCCACTATTTACTTTGTCACAGTTTTTATGGATTTACTTAACAATATTTCTTAAATTGTTATTAATAAAGTCTGAAATGCTTTTTGGTCTAGTAAACGTTGTGTAAAATCACTAATTTTATGTTTTAGGCCAAATACTAACGCAAATTCGAAAAGAACCAGTTAAAGACCAAAAATTTCCAAAAAGCCCCTTTTACATGTTCTCATTCACTCATGGCATCTAATTTTATGTTTTTAGGTCCAATAATAATAAAAATTGAAAAAAGTTCAAGTTAAGGAACGAAAGAGTACCAAATAGATCCCTTAAAAGATTCTCATTCATTCAGGGCCTTGCATGTTTAATTTTATGTTTTAAGTCCAATACCAACGAATATTCAAAAACTACAAGTTAAAGACCCAAAAAGTACCCAAATGCCCCTCTTAAAGATTCTTATCTACCCAGGACATTGCATATTTGATTTTATGAAAATTAAAAAAAGGACCAGTTAAAGAACGAAAACGTACCAAATAGATCCCTTTAAAGATTCACATTTACTCAGGATCTTGCATGTTTAATTTTGAGTTTTAAGTCCAATAGCAACGTAAATTCAAAAAAAGTAACAGTTAAAGACGTACCAAAAAGTTCCGCATTGAGTCTTATCACTCTGGATATTGCATGTTGAGTTTAATGTTTCTAGGTCCAATATTAACGGTAATTAAGTACACGACCTTCACCCATAATCGTTAGAATTTCAAAAAAGTACCAAGTTTGTATTTGTATTTTTAAATAAGTTTCTTAAATATAAAAATTTTTTGGTATTTTATGTTTCTCGGAAAAAAAGCTTTGAAGAATGAAATCGGAAAAAGGCAACAATTGCAAATTCTGAAATTGAAAACATTTATAATGGAATATACAAATTTTTCAAATTTATGGGACATGAAACGTGTTTGGTAGAAAAGTTAAAAGTTCATAAATTGACATTTTTTGTATGTGGTCTTTCAACGACAATCAACGAATTTCTTCAGCTCATTATTGGTTTAACCCGCCGACCATTTAAGAAAAATTAGTAAGGTATGGGTATATTTATTTTGATTACCCGCTTTCTGAATATTAAGCATTAATCCATACCAACTCTTTTGAAGTGTATTAAATATTGTTTGGCATAACGAGCCAGTGCTTGGCAAATGCTGTAGAAGTTAAAGCAAAATAATTTGACAAGAAAATACATTTCAATCTTGCTTCGCTTCATTGCCGCAAAAAAGGAGTAGAAGTTAGATAAACTGTCAACATCACAATATACAGCATTAAATATATGTTTGCGGAACAAAAAGCTTATTTTGTAGAAATAAATTTTGAAAAGTGGCGTGTGCGGCACAAAATAATAATTGTCACTCTCAATAAAATACCTTTTTTGCAATTATAAGTGGATTTAGCTATAAATCGCTAAAAACCACACTTTTTAAAATAAAATTAATGAATTATTATAAAACAAACACAATAAATTATAGCTAAATTTTTTTAATAATAAGTGCATTTAGCTATAAATCGCTAAAAATAAATCCTTTTGAACTAAAATTATTAAATTATTATAAAACAAACGCAATAAATAATAGCTACATTTTTAATTATGAGTGAATTTACCTATAAATCGCTAAAAATCACCCTTTTTAAATAAAATTTAAAGTTAAAAAGTTTGTCCTATAAATTTTATTAAAAATCGCTGGATTTGATAAGAAAATAGCTAAATTGGCAGCAGTGTGGAAAGAAACACACAGAGTTGCATATTACCAGCGTTACCATTTGTCATGTAATCTCTATTTTATAAGTATTTTTAGACGTAAAAATGTTTAAAATTTTTATAAAGATTTTCATAAATAATAATAAACTACAATTTGCAGTATATTAAATGAAAGGATGCAGTGAAGTTTTTATGAAACAAACCATCTTAGACTCTATGTGTGCTTTATTACTGTAACGTTGTATAATTCTGTTTACTCCTTTAATACTTCATACCTTAACGATCCCAAATATATTATTTTAGGTGCTGAAGTATCTAAAGATGATGAAATCGACTGTTATAGTCCTAAACATAACTGAAATTAAGCTCATAGAATAAATTCGAAAAATAAAAAATGTTGAAAATATAAAATTTTTATAAATATTTCACAATTTTTGGAATGTGGGCCTATCTATATTATTTTTGTTGTTTCGCCAATGTAGGTGTTTATAAAAATACATATATGCAATTAAAATGCATTTAATCCATATTTTCCCAACGTTTCGTGAATGTTATGTTCACTTTATCAAGGGATTCGTAAAAAGAGAAATTAATTTTTTATTACATTGAACAATAATTTGTTGAAGACAAACATAAAAACATTAAAATGAAAAATTAAATTAAACACAAACTTAAAAATTATATCACAGGTTAGTTTTTGCACTATTTTTGGCTCGTAGCTGCCAAACGGTAATCTTCAGAAAAAATATTTCTCTAATTCATAATTCCTCATATGCACATAAGTATGTATATAATTACCGGAAAATGCATTTTCCACATTTTCCAGATGTATTTTTGAAAGAAAATTCGTGATATTTATGAAATGCATACAATGTTGCAAAAAGTAAAAAAAAGTTAATTATTCAATTGTAATACATATTTCAAATTTTTGATAATAACACAGCTGAAAAAGGTAAAATAAGAATTATGATGTTCTAAAGAATTTTGAATTATATTTAAGAATTAATTTTTTTCTGAATATTACCACAGAATACACAGAACTGTTAAAAGTGACGTGTGAAAAAGGCCCAAAACAGTTGCGAGGGCAGCTTGGCCACGGTTTAGAGAAGAAAGAGGGGTAAACAAAAATACTTGGTAAGTGTTTTTTATGTCTTTTTCTCATATTTCTCTTTCAACTTATTTTCTTCTTGTTACGTTTTATTCTTTGACTAACTTTGAAATATCAGTTTGAAAATACAGTAAGACCTCGGTTATCAATACCAACAATTTTTAGTAGTTTTTTGTGTGTTTCTAGTTAAAACTATTAAGAGATTTTATATACAGATTTACGTATATACATTAGGGATATAACTTTTTAGCAATTTTTTAATAGATAGACAATAAAAAACTATAAGGGAACGTATATTTATTTTTTCGCTTAGGTCAAAAAAGTTCACACACCAACCGCGATGAAGTTTTGCAAATTTTTGATTTTCTTTTTTGCTAAGAAAAATAAATAATATGTTTATTTAAAACAAAAAATAGCTCAAGTATGAAATGTCATTAATATTTAGAGATGGTAAGAGATTATTCCGCAAACGAAAACGTATTTTTAACCTTTAATAACAAAAGAAAAAATAAAAAAGAAAACAAAACACCGTATAAAATTATGAATATTCAATATAGCATTGGTTTAGAAAAACCAATTGGTGCGTGAAATTTTTTGAGAAAAATTACAAAAGATTATGATTTTCGTGGTTACTAGGACATGGTTGGCCTCATGGTAATACGCCAAAAAATTGGTTGTATGTACCCCTAATGTACATGTTTAAATAATATGAGTAAAAATGTAATTTTTGCAGAACATGCTTCCCAGTAATTTGCAAGAGAATTCCCCTTTTATTCACATTTTTATGATTGTTCAAAAGTATTTTAAGTTGATTAAAGACTTTTGTATATTTACTATATAATTGATGTTGCTGGTTAATCGAATGACTGATAATCGAGGCCCTTTCTCAAATAAAAAAAGATGTTACTAAAAAGCGCGTCGTGTTACACCAAATTCAGACGGGGATTTTTACGACGTCGCTTATTTGACGTGTCTTTTGTTTTGGCTTTCAATGAAATATTTGGCGTTGCGTTGCGGCTTAGACAATAAAGTCCTAAGAAAAAAAGAAGCCGCAAAAGCGCTCGTATGAATTATGTGTTATATATATTTCTACTTCGTACACCGGATGCGCCCGCATTGCATTAGAAAAGAAAAATCTAAATTAAATTATTTTAATGTTTTCAAATTGAATATTTGAAAAAAAAAAACATAAACGAAGTACAAAATAAACAACCATTTCAATAAATTTTTCCACCTGTTTTGTCGACTTTTCTCTTTCCCTAAACCTTTGCGTACCAATTATAAACAAACACGAAGAGGAAAGTATCCAATTTAGCCTTGGCGTTTTTAAGTTTTAAGCAGTTGAACAACCAAATAAAACATATAAGAAAATTAAATTAAAAAATATATTTTTCTTTAAAAAAGGAGGATACGATAAACTATTTATTAAAAAAAAAAACATAAAATAAATCAGCAGATCTTTAAAATGACACATGTCGCTCTTGATCAACAATAGTGTACTAATCCAAAATTTCAGTTTAAATTAATATTTGGTATAGATTTGGTTACGACAAAATTGTTTAACTTATTTTTTTTTTAATTATGGAAAAACTTCAGAAAAAAAACTGCAGAAAAACTTCATCGCACATCTTTATTTTGCTCTGTCCATTAATCATGTGCCTAAAAATTTAAACGTTGTAGGTAAATCCACTCTAGAGAGAATTTTAAAATCAAATTCGGTTAAAGTTTAAAAAACTTGAAAGGCAAAACTTGATCGTGCAACCCTTAATTAAGGTATGTTGGACAGATAAAATAAGATCGGTCAGTAGCCAAAAATCATCATTAGATATTTTCATCATTATATCAGCCGTATTCAAAATATAAAATAAGCTTGAAACGTGTTTTAAGGCAAAATGTTCATGCACTGTAATTCTTTATGAATACGGCAGGATATTTTTAAAAACCTTCATTAACTTTAAAACATCGTAAATTAACCTGTAAAAAACAAGGGAAAATTGTTTACAATGGCAACGCTGAAAAATGTAACGGTTTGTCCTCGAAGTCACATGTATATATTTTTTCCCTTTGTGTCCTCGAAGTCACATGTTTATATTTTTTCTCTGTGTCCTCGAAATCACTTGTATATATTTTTTACGGAGAAAAAAAAATGGGAAAATATATGAGAGTACTTGGCAATACTACGCAACAAAATTTGTTAAAATTTGTTAAAAAAATACAAAATTAAGGCATTTAAACCGTATATATAGAAGTTTTAATAGTAATTGATTGATATATAACCACAGTGCAATCAAAAAAAGTAAAAAAAAAGAATAAACCAAAAAAATTAAAATTTGTGGGGAAAAATTGACGTGTCCGGTAAATATGCTCTAGGCATGTAATCATTTGGCGGACTGTTCGCTAAGTATGCAACTGTCCGCCGTTGATGCGCTAGCTTCAAAAACTGTTCGCTAAATAAACGCTGTGCATATATATATATATATATATATATATATATATATATATATATACAGTAGTATTCCTGTTTAACGAACCTTCGATTCTGCGAACATCGCATTTAACGAACACTCATGTTTGCTGCTGCATGTATTTTTTTGTGCTCAATTTAGCGAACAAATAAGATTCATAATTTTAGTTTAAAAAATCATAATGTGAAGTAATTTCTTACTAAAAACAAAGCATTTTTGTTTGATTATGCTGCAATGATCAGTAAAATGAGTACAAGAAAGAGACTTTTTTTAAAAGAAAAACTAAAAATTGTGGATAATAACCAAAATGGATTGCGAGTTGTGGATTTGTGCAAAAAGTACAAACTTTGGATTTAAAAATAGGAAAGCCATGAAACAAGGTGAATTTCCACGAATGAAGAAACAATTTTCTTCTTGGTTTTTACGGCAACGACATTCATACAGGCATTGTTCTAAAAAAACAAACATTATTCGACAAATTTTTTATGTACAATTTTCAAGGAAATTGAAAATGAATTTGAACTTATTTTTCATTAAAGTTTAATGTTACTAGAGTAATGGATTGTAACATTTTTAATACAGATCTCAAAACATATTTCAAAATAAAACAGTTCTAGTTATGTATATATTTATTCACAACATGGGTACTAGACATAAGTATGGCATATAAGGAACTTTTCAGTTTAACGAACAGGCCTGACAAAGTAGTGGTTCGTTAAACCGAAAAACTTCTGTATTTTAAATATTTGATATTTTAAAAAAATTTGCTATTTTGAACAAATTTTACTATTTTAAACTCAATTACGGCTATTTTAATTTAAAATACCGTTTTGAACTAAATTTTCTATTTACCAAATTTTTTTAAAAAAATTTTATTTAAAGTTTTTATAAAGTGTTTTATAAAAAATTTAGCTTTTTTATAAGAAATATTGAAAAAAGTTTGCTATTTTGATCAAAACGAAAATCTTAACGAAATTTTGTAAAAATGCTATTTTGGAAAAAAAAATTACTTTTTTGAACAAAATTTGCTATTTTTAACAAATTTTGCTATTTTGAACAAAATTTCCTTTTTCAACTAAATTTGCTACTTTACACTTAATTACGGCTATTTAATTTTGAACTAAATTTAATATTTTCAAAAATTTTTTAAAAAAATTTTGCTATTGTGAACAAAATTTGTATTCTGAAAAAAAAAATTTGCTATTTTGAAGAAAATTTCCTTTTTGAACTTAATATGCGTTTTTACACTAAATTACGGCTATTTTGAGTTAAATTAATATTTTGAACTAAATTTTCTATTTAAAAAATGTTTTAAAACAAATTTATTTAAAATTTGAAAAAATCTTTCCGTTAAAACCTAAGTTAGACCATGGCGATGATTTTAAAGAAAAAATCGTCCAAATCGGTCAAGCCGTTCTCAACTTATGCGCTTAACAGAAAAAGTGGGCGTAAAAGTAGGAGTGGTACATTTTTTTTTTCGATGAAAACGTAAAATGGATGAATACGAAAAGTTAAAAGAAAAATTAGTCAAATCGATGGAGCCGTTTTTTGATTTTAGGTAAATCGAAAAAGTGGGCGGGCAAAATTTTCTTTCCGTAAAAACCTAAATTGGACAATGGCATTCATTTTAAAGAAAAAATCGTCCAAACCGGTCAAGCCGTTCTCAAGTTATGCGCTTAACAGAAAAAGTGGGCGTAAAAGTAGGCGTGGTACATTTTTCTTTCGATGAAAACGTAAAATGGATTAATGCGAACATTTAAAAGAAAAATTAGTCAAATCGATGGAGCGTTTTTTGATTTTAGGTAAATCGAAAAAAGTGGGCGGGGCAAAATTTTCTTTCCGTAAAAACCTAAGTTGGGCAAGGGCATTCATTTTAAAGAAAAAATCGTTCAAATCGGTCAAGCCGTTCTCAAGTTATGCGGTTAATAGAAAAAGTGGCCGTAAAAGTAGGCGTGGTAAATTTTTCTTTCCATGAAAACTTAAAATGGGTTAATACGAACATTTGAAAGAAATTTAAGTGGGACCATGGACATCATTTGAAAGAAAAAATAGTCCAAATTATATAGATGTCATTGGTGGTGCAATATGGAAATTGAATTTTGGCACGCCCCTCCGCCCGCAGACCGAAAATCAAAAATCAGACTTCACAGTGTCACCCGCATAAATATTCTAAAGATTCCCTGAAAATTTCATCTAAATCGGCACAGCCGTTTTGGAGTCCATACGTTACATACATACATACATACATACATACATACATACATACATACATACAGACATACATACATACTTGCTTTTTTATAGGAACCCAGCGGTAAATATTGAAAGGACCGCAACTGGCAGGCCTTTTTGAAGGGCTCTATACTCCTTTCTAAAAGATTCGCTTCGCATGATATCCTGCCTTCAGAAGTATGCCTTCTAGAAGGTATAAACTTCTTTTTAAAAGACCTTCTGAAATATTCAGTACACATTCGCTACTCCCTTCTTTGAGAAGGGAGAAAGGAAGGTGTTCAGTTTTATTTACTTTTTATTTTTAGTGACCTTCCTTACTCCCTTCTTTGGAAAGGTATCGAAGTTGTTGTTTTAAAGGAAGTGTGGAAGGCCTTGCGCCCAATGACAACCTGTGTAAAAAATAAATAAGTATGGAATGCGGCGAGAAGGGCTTCTGACTGCTTGTGACTGCTTAATAAGGGGTTCTATTAGGCCTGTTTACTCTTTCTAGTTACCGCTGGGAAATGTTGAATTTTGTTTAAGATGTATTAGTTTTAACAAAATTTTTTACATTTAACAAAACCGAGTAACTAAAATTTTTAAAAATTTTCATTAGAAACAAAATATTTTTTATATTGAAAAATAAATGCGATTTTGGTTTTCAAATGTCGCATAATTACTAAATACAGAACGATTAATCCATTTCTGGAAAAATTCCTAAGAAAATATTTTCCCAAATAAATCTCTTAAATGTCACATCTATATTCTTAAGTGGTGTAGGGTATTATAGTCTTATCGGCTTGACCAACTTTAGTTTCCTCAATGCTTATCCTTTTTTTATAACACAAAACCTTCTTCTAGTTTTTTCTTAATTCCGTTTGGCTTTAATTTGTTTAACAGCCGCACTTGAGTTGTTGACAACAATTTGAAATCCTTATCAGTAGTTTCATAAACTTAAGACAATACAGACGAATGATAAAGAGTGGATTATTTTGTTATAAATGACTGGCTGGCATTAAGTGTTTAGCATTGTGTAGAATTTGCATACAAATTTTATTTCAAAACAGAGTTTTTAAATTCTTTGAAGACAACTTTACAGTGAGTGTATTGTATACAGTTGTAATAGGTCATCTTTTTGGAGGTACAATATTAACCGCAAAAAAATACTTCTTTTTTAAAGAAAATAAAATCATATTTATAAAATTGGCCATAGTAGCGCTTGAATTCGCCTATATCCTGATAAAATTTGGATCCAAGGGGGGTCAAAACCACAACCCTGAAGTTGTTAAGCACTGGTATTCTACATTCATATATTGGGATTGGAGGTTGGCCCGAATAAATTTCCACTATGTGACCGCTCCTGAAGTAAAGGCTGCATTAGCCCTTGATCGGTGCTTAGTAGTTAAGCCAAGCGAAAACTTTTCAAAATCTACACTTTCTGTTTGAAACCATTTTGTAAATTATACCTCCCAACGTGTTACCATTTGTTTTCCTGGATTTAATGAAATAACATTTCTAGTTTTTTTTAAAATAATTTTAATGAAATATAATTGAATTATTCGAAATAAAATCTGAAACCACAATCACCATAGCAAAATTACCAGAGGATTGCAATTATAAATGTGCTTGATTAATTGACTTTTGATTAGAATAATATTTTTCTTTATTTATTAAATGAAAATTTGTATTTAGACTCTTAATTAAAGAATAATGGCCTTTATTGTAGCATTTTTTTTATTATACGTGTAAATAAAAACAAATAGTCTTTAAAGGGAAAGCAAGATTAATGGGCATTGTTTTCAATTAAAAATACGCTAAAAATTCAACAAATTGTAAAAAGAGGACAGAAAAAATAATTTTCCAAGCATTTTCTATTTATACCAAAGTACCGAAAAATTCGATCATCGCATGAGTGTGTGGGTTGCCAAAGAACTTCACCAATATAAATAAGCAATGTTCTCTGTACTTATGTATCATTGGACTCATGTATAAAGACCATTACTTACATAATTGCAACTGTATAATAGGAGGTAAAAATATTATAAAAAATGGATATTGGCACTTCCAGAGGTGTCACGTCACGACACCAAGTAATTAATCTTGTTTATTAGTCCCAAGTTATTAAAATTTTTCCTCTCTTTCACTAAATTGCACCACTTTTTACCAAAACACAAAGCAATGAAATTAAAAAATTATAATTTGAGAAACAATTTAAAATTACAAAAAATAGACTTACCTGTGGAAATACCCATATGTTAAAATGTAAAATAAAATTGCTTTTTTTTGGAATGCATTATATGTGACAGCGCATAGAGAAAGGGACCAGTAAGGCAAAGGGAACAGTAAAAACCAACTACACAAAACAAGAGGCAGGGACGACCTACGCGCGTTTTCAAGGTTGACCAACAAGGTTGAGATGTATCGCTTTCAAATGAGACATATACCTTACGCTCAGTGATGGTACACCAAAGATACACGTATAAAATGGCTCTCCTGAACAAAATCCTTAGGTCCCTTTCTATTTTGCGCGACACATATATGTTTGACGAGGTGTAATCAATCTTTGGAATCACTTAAAATCTCAATCTAGAAAATAAAAAGAGTTAGGGCCTTTCTATATAAGACCAACCAACGCACAGTGTGAGGTTTTAACATTCTAGCTGATCAAAATTGCATATTTCTTTAACAAATAAAGGTACAGTCACGCAATTTGGTACAAGTAATATATGACTAACAACACAACTTCTGTAGAAAAATGGGCGGAATTGGATAATTGTCACGCCCACTTCCCATAAGAGATAACATATAATTTTTTAAAATTGGTTTATAATTAATAGCAAGATTGCCTTATCTTGAATAGGACAATTGGGGAAAATCAAACAATACATTACCCATGCATATCTCGTTACCTAAAATGCAAATGCACCAATTAACAAAAAAATTTTATAGGCCGACAATATCTATCTAGTTGACGATGGTGCAGCATTTTTCCAAATTATTGTTTTTTGGTTGTAACCAATATTTTCTAAAGACATTTCAAGTGGGACCATAGATATGCTAAACAAACTCTCGTCACAAATATTTTCTTGAGAAAATGATTGCTTGTAACGATTATGGTCAGCAACGTCACAACCCCATTTGATCTTAAAAGTCACCTCATTAAAATTATCTTCTATCAAAAGAAATGTATCCTTCAAGGTCAAACAAAGTCTTAAGACTGTATGTTCAATAAGTGATTGGAGGCTGACATTCGCGAATGATTCTGTTACAGTTATTCCATTTGGATAACATGCACGCTTGGAAATTTTTATAGAATCATAACAGGGAAACATTTCAGAGTTAATAGACGATGTATGTTGTCTCAAGAATTGGTAGCCATGTGTAGATAAACCGATATCTATTTTCATTGCTAATGCTTGATCAGCAGAAAGGCTCATGGGCTTATCTGAAACAATTCTACTTTTTTGTAAAAGTGTTCCCCTTTTTGGAGAAGCAGTTATAAGCTCACGAACAATTGAGGCCGAAGTTCGTTTGCCATCTAAGTGCATTTTCATTTCGGCTGCCATAAATAACTGATTATGATCAACCGTATTCAAAAGTTCTCTTGCTTTCCTTTTTCTTGTTACTTCTGAGCCCTCATGGAATTTTTTTCTCTGGACTTCCACTAGTTAAAGCCGAAGAAGAAATGGTTTTATCACAAATAAATTGTGATAAATCAATCTCTAGAGTCAACTAACCAGTATTTGTTTTCAAAAATCGAAGTTTTATTCTTTTCGATATATGTCATTTTGAATTTATTTGTGAGCAAATTTTTTGAGAAAAAAGTTTTATTTCTTGCAAATTAAGAGTTTGTTTTGAACCAGTACTAATATTTCCTAAAATAAATTCAAATACACGCAGACATTTTTAATTTTTTTCTGCAAGCAGCCAAACATCAAAAATTTGTTGGCGCGAAATACAAGAATTCATGATCAGTTTTTGGATCGGGAATAGTGGGGGGGCAAGTTGGGGCAGATTTTTTTGGTTGATTCAGAAAGAAGACAAAATAGGTTGCAACGGCATGAAAATTTTTAGAAATTTTGCCTAAATTTGTTATTTCATAGGAAATTTTGAAAAATTTTTTATTTTATAGGAAATATTGCTAAAATTCTTTATTTTATAGGAAGATTTTGAAAATTTGTTATCTATAAAAAGTTTTACTAAAATCTCTTACTTTGTAGGAAATTTTGCCAAAATTTGTAATTTTATAGGAAATTTTGCCACAAATTAGATATTTTTTAGGAAATTTTGCCAAAATTTGTTATTTTATAAGAAATTTTGCCAAAGTTGGTTATTTTATAGGAAATTTTGCCAAAATTTGTTATATTATAGGAAGTATTGTAAAAATTTGATATTTTATGGGAAATTTTGCCAAAATTTTTTACTTTATAGCAAATTTTGCCAAAATTTGTTGTTTTATAGGAAATTTCGCCAAAATTCTTTATTTTGTAGGAAGAATTTGAAAATTTGTTATTTATAGAAAGTTTTGATAAAATTTGTTACTCTATAGGAAATTTTGCCAAAATTTGTTATTTTATAGGAAATTTTTCCAAAATTTGTAATTTTATAGAAAAATTTTGCCAAAATTTGTTATTTTATAGGAAATTTTGCCAAAATTTTTTATTTTACAGGAAATTTTGTCAAAATTCTTTATTTTGTAGGAAGATTTTGAAAATTTGTTATTTATAAAAAGTTTTGATAAACATTAATTAGTATTGTGGTTATTTTGTTGAACTATTTATGGTTTTTAATCCAAATTTTTAATATTTTTAATTCGGCTTAAGTTCATGAAATTTAATTTTTATTAAATTATTTTTATGAAGAAAGGAATTTTACAACATGAAAATTAATTAAAATTGTTATTGATAATCTTTCATTCTTGACGTGGCTCGGGCTCGAACCCTGGCCGGCAGGTTACCATGACATGTTTCGATCGCAACCACTCGATCTCCTCAGATGGATTTGCCGTCTTACACTCGCAGCCATCGACGACTGCTGACGTCACTAGTCAAACATCAATCCTTAAACCAAATTGTATTTTAACATTTGGTAGATCGAAATTTGCTTTCCTGAATGATTATCCATTTTAATTGATTTTACATGTTTTTTCCTTTACTTCTGTTTTTTCGTACTTTCGTCAAGAATTTTTCTTGAAGTCCAAGTACATTTTTTGTTTTTTCACTTTGTCTTTCTCTTTTCTGTTGACCTTTTTCAGCACAACTTGAAGGACAAATGTACACATAGAGCTCGTGCCTTAGCTTTTAACAATAATTAGTATTGTGGTTATTTTGTTGAACTATTTATGGTTTTTAATCCAAATTTTTAATATTTTTAATTAGGCTTAAGTTCATGAAATTTAATTTTTATTAAATTATTTTTATGAAGAAAGGAATTTTACAACATGAAAATTAATTAAAATTGTTATTGATAATCTTTCATTCTTGACGTGGCTCGGGCTCGAACCCTGGCCGGCAGGTTACCATGACATGTTTCGATCGCAACCACTCGATCTCCTCAGATGGATTTGCCGTCTTACACTCGCAGCCATCGACGACTGCTGACGTCACTAGTCAAACATCAATCCTTAAACCAAATTGTATTTCAACATTTGGTAGATCGAAATTTGCTTTCCTGAATGATTATCCATTTTAATTGATTCTACATGTTTTTTCCTTTACTTCTGTTTTTTCGTACTTTCGTCAAGAATTTTTCTTACAGTCCAAGTACATTTTTTGTTTTTTCACTTTGTCTTTCTCTTTTCTGTTGACCTTTTTCAGCACAACTTGAAGGACAAATGTACACATAGAGCTCGTGCCTTAGCTTTTAACAATAATTAGTATTGTGGTTATTTTGTTGAACTATTTATGGTTTTTAATCCAAATTTTTAATATTTTTAATTAGGCTTAAGTTCATGAAATTTAATTTTTATTAAATTATTTTTATGAAGAAAGGAATTTTACAACATGAAAATCAATCAAAATTGTTATTGATAATCCTTCATTCTTGACGTGGCTCGGGCTCGAACCCTGGCCGGCAGGTTACCATGACATGTTTCGATCGCAACCACTCGATCTCCTCAGATGGTGGCTGCGAGTGTAAGACGGCAAATCCATCTGAGGAGATCGAGTGGTTGCGATCGAAACATGTCATGGTAACCTGCCGGCCAGGGTTCGAGCCCGAGCCACGTCAAGAATGAAAGATTATCAATAACAATTTTAATTAATTTTCATGTTGTAAAATTCCTTTCTTCACAAAAATAATTTAATGAAAATAAAATTTCATGAACTTAAGCCTAATTAAAAATATTAAAAATTTGGATTAAAAACCATAAATAGTTCAACAAAATAACCACAATACTAATTATTGTTAAAAGCTAAGGCACGAGCTCTATGTGTACATTTGTCCTTCAAGTTGTGCTGAAAAAGGTCAACAGAAAAGAGAAAGACAAAGTGAAAAAACAAAAAATGTACTTGGACTTCAAGAAAAATTCTTGACGAAAGTACGAAAAAACAGAAGTAAAGGAAAAAACATGTAAAATCAATTAAAATGGATAATCATTCAGGAAAGCAAATTTCGATCTACCAAATGTTAAAATACAATTTGGTTTAAGGATTGATGTTTGACTAGTGACGTCAGCAGTCGTCGATGGCTGCGAGTGTAAGACGGCAAATCCATCTGAGGAGATCGAGTGGTTGCGATCGAAACATGTCATGGTAACCTGCCGGCCAGGGTTCGAGCCCGAGCCACGTCAAGAATGAAAGATTATCAATAACAATTTTAATTAATTTTCATGTTGTAAAATTCCTTTCTTCATAAAAATAATTTAATAAAAATTAAATTTCATGAACTTAAGCCTAATTAAAAATATTAAAAAGTTTTGATAAACTCTATAGGAAATTTTGCCAAAATTTGTTATTTTATAGGAAATTTTTCCAA
Source organism: Pollenia angustigena (assembly GCA_930367215.1). NCBI lineage: Eukaryota > Metazoa > Arthropoda > Insecta > Diptera > Polleniidae > Pollenia > Pollenia angustigena. Next base: position 50,216,589 of record OV884060.1, read on the forward strand.
AATTTGTAATTTTATAGAAAAATTTTGCCAAAATTTGTTATTTTATAGGAAATTTTGCCAAAATTGGTTATTTTATAGGAAATTTTGCCAACATTTTTTATTTTATAGGACATTTTGCCAAAATTTGTTATTTGATAGGAAATTTTGCCAAAATTTGTTGCTTTATAGAAAATTTTGCCAAAATTGGTTATTTATAAAAAGTTTTGCCAAAATTTGTTTTTTTTAGGAAATTTTGCCAAAATGTAACATATTTTGCCAAAATTTGTTATTTTATAGGAAATTTTTCCAAAATTTGTAATTTTATAGAAAAATTTTGCCAAAATTTGTTATTTTATAGGAAATTTTGCCAAAATTGGTTAGTTTATAGTAAATTTTGACAAAATTTTTTATTTTATAGTACATTTTGCCAAAATTTGTTATTTGATAAGAAATTTTGCCAAAATTTGTTATTTTATAGGAAATTTTTACAAAATTTGTTATTTTATAGGACATTTTGCTAAAATTTGTTATTTGATAGGAAATTTTGCCAAAATTTGTTATTTGTTAGGAAATTTTGCCAAAATTTGTTGCTTTATAGCAAGTTTTGCCAATATTTATTATTTTATTGGAAAGTTTGCCAAAATTTGTTACTTTATAGCAAATTTTGCCAAAATTTGTTATTTATAGAAAGTTTTGCCAAAATTTGTTTTTTTAGGAAATTTTGCCAAAATATGTTACTTCATAGTAAATTTTGACAAAATTTTTTATTTTATAGTACATTTTGGCAAAATTTGTTACTTGATAGGAAATTTTGCCAAAATTTGTTATTTGTTAGGAAATTTTGCCAAAATTTGTTTCTTTATAGCAAGTTTTGCCAATATTTATTATTTTATTGGAAAGTTTGCCAAAATTTGTTACTTTATAGCTAATTTTGCCAAAATTTGTTATTTATAGAAAGTTTTGCCAATATTTATTATTTTATTGGAAAGTTTGCCAAAATTTGTTATTTATAGAAAGTTTTGCCAAAATTTGTTATTTTATAGGAAATTTTGCCAAAATTGGTTATTTTATAGTAAATTTTGACAAAATTTTTTATTTTATAGTACATTTTGCCAAAATTTGTTATTTGATAAGAAATTTTGCCAAAATTTGTTATTTTATAGGAAATTTTTACAAAATTTGTTATTTTATAGGAAATTTTGCTAAAATTTGTTATTTGATAGGAAATTTTGCCAAAATTTGTTATTTGTTAGGAAATTTTGCCAAAATTTGTTGCTTTATAGCAAGTTTTGCCAATATTTATTATTTTATTGGAAAGTTTGCCAAAATTTGTTACTTTATAGCAAATTTTGCCAAAATTTGTTATTTATAGAAAGTTTTGCCAAAATTTGTTTTTTTAGGAAATTTTGCCAAAATATGTTACTTCATAGTAAATTTTGACAAAATTTTTTATTTTATAGTACATTTTGGCAAAATTTGTTACTTGATAGGAAATTTTGCCAAAATTTGTTATTTGTTAGGAAATTTTGCCAAAATTTGTTTCTTTATAGCAAGTTTTGCCAATATTTATTATTTTATTGGAAAGTTTGCCAAAATTTGTTATTTATAGAAAGTTTTGCCAAAATTTGTTATTTTATAGGAAATTTTGCCAAAATATGTTACTTTATAGTAAATTTTGACAAAGTTTTTTATTTTATAGTACATTTTGCCAAAATTTGTTACTTTATAGCAAATTTTGCCAAAATTTGTTATTTTATAGGAAATTTTGCCAAAATTTTTTACTTTATAGCAAATTTTGCCAAAATTTGTTATTTTATAGGAAATTTTGCCAAAATTTGTTATTTTATAGGAAATTTTGTCAAAATTCTTTATTTTTAGGAAGAATTTGAAAATTTGTTATTTATAGAAAGTTTTGATAACATTTGTTACTCTATAGGAAATTTTCCCAAAATTTGTTATTTTATAGGAAATTTTTCTAAAATTTGTAATTTTATAGAAAAATATTGCCAAAATTTGTTATGTCATAGGAAATCTTAATATAAAAAAACAAATTTTTGGCAAAATTTCCTATGAAATAACAAATTTTGGCAAAATTTCATATAAAATAACATATACAATTTTGCCAAAATTTTTTTATTTTATAGAACATTTTGCCAAAATTTGTTATTTTTTAGGAAATTTTTTTCAAAATTTGTTATTTTATAGGAAATTTTTTTCAAAATTTGTTATTTTGCCAAAATTTGTTATTTTATAAGAAAGTTTGCCAAAATTTGTTATTTTATAGAAAATTTTGCCACAATTTGTAATTTTATAGGAAATTTTGCCAAAATTCTTTCTATAGAAAATTTTAAAAATATTTATTTTATAGGAAATTTTGAAAAAATTTTATTTTATAGGAAATTTTGCCAAAATTTATTATTTCGAAAAAATTTTTAAAAAATGTTGCTCCAATATGCTATTTGAAAGACCCGGATTGTCAGTGACCTCGGTGGAATAGTAAGGTGGATACTGGCTTACTCTTGGCACTGGGTAGGGGTATCACAAAAGGACCGCTATAAAGACGCAAGTGAGTCGTCGCCGTCATGCTATTTATAGGAATTTTTTGAATAAAATTTGATATTTATTTGAAATTTTGCTGAAATTTTTTAATAAAGGTAAATTTTTCTTAAACTTGATATTGAAAAAGAGTTTTGCTAAAATCTGCCGTTTAAAGGAAATTTAACAAAAGTTGTCTTTTCGATTCATATTAAAAATATGTTAACGATTTTTCTTTTATCCAAAAATATTGTGTAAATATTCTATTCCAAAACTAATTGAATTTATCTCCAAATCTTGAAATCGATTAAAATTTAGTGTTTATTACACATCATAACATGATTAAGTGGTCATCAAACTCTTCAAATATTTATTTATTCGTTACAATAATTGTAAATATTTGCTTTATTTAGTTGTTTTTCTGTCATTCCGTCTGTCAGTTGATGAGGTTAATGTCTTATTTGTATTAAAATTACTATTTAGCTTAGTTTTGTTTGATACATATTAATGGTATTTCGATTTAAAATCAAATTTATTTCTTTGTATTAATGTTAATGGAATATTTTAGACATCGAGTCCTTTGATGGCGAACTTAAACGCAACAATAACGATTCCAAAAATTTTATAATTGTTCAAAAGATTAATTTGTTATTTTTTTTTTTTTTTTTGAAATTTTAAAAATAATCTAAATCTTTTTATTAAAAAGTCGAATTGAGGACTGCTTTTAAGCAAAATTTCACGACATTTAAGAGGATTTTTTTTACCTCAATGTCCCATAGCGTTAAAGTGTTAGTTACTTGCCTTTAAGATTTATGCTCTGCAAAACGAACTTAATTTTTCTGCAAAAATTAATAATAATTCGATTAACAAATTATTTCGTATTTCTAAATTAAATGCAAAATAACTACCGGTAACGCCAGACTTCAGTGTAAAATTTGTTTTATTTAGTTTGCAATATATAAACCATCCACTGACCAAAAGCTGAACAAGAAAAGCATCAAGGTCAGCATTAACTTTTTATGTCATTCAGTCAATATTTCTGTTATCAGCCAGCCAGCCAGCCAGTCAATATTTTTGTTTAGCGATTTAGTTCTTTATTTCGTTGTGGTTTTTATTATTTTTTGTTAATACAAAATTGATGATGGTTTTTTTCTGGTGATTTTGTTTTGATGAAACTCTCTCTTGCATGTCTGCGATGTGTGAATTACTTAAGTGCACACGTTTTACGAATGGGAATCGCATTAATGTAATTTAATGCTCTTTAACTTAATCAAGTGATAAATACTTTGGTGTATTCTTTAATACTTTTGGTTATTTTCATCTTTTTGTTTTCATCTTCTGGACAGTTAAGGGAATAGGTAAGAATTAGATTTATGTTACGTTTATTTTCATCTGTTTTTGTTTTGTTTATATTGCTCTTCAAGAAACTTTGATGTATGATGTGTGCTGAAGAATATTTCCAATAAAACATTTTTAGATTGAAACAAAATTAAAAGAGCATTAATCAATTTCTTTAAAATAACTTTTATTTGCTGGTGTAAAGTTGTTTATTTTTATCGGTAGTATAGTTTTAGGTGTTAAGAATGATTAAAGTTTTGTAGTATACTTTAAGTTGTATACCATACTTTTAGTTGTGTATTTAACTTTTTCAATACTTTTATAACCCAATAACAAATTTTATAATTTCGCAAAGCACTTTAAAAAAATAAGCGCACAACTATGCGCTACGCAATAAGACATACAGAAATGCAGTAACGTAATGATCAAACTCTTAACAAGTTTTATAAAAAAAAAAAAAACGTTTGAGTGCCAAACGGCATTCCCTTACTACGAAGCAGGTTTTGTAAGGGATAATAATAAAAAAAATCAGTTCATTTCTACCTTACAAACCTGCTGCGTTTGAAGCTTAATTTTGTATTGGGCATGTGTATATGTAGAAGGCAAAATAACATTGTTTTTGTTGTGTTTACCCTTATTTTTGGTTTCCGAGTAATTAGCTAATTAATTTTTATGAATGTGCAAATTATGGCCTGTGAGTTTTTAAGCCGCTTATGTTTTTTAAAACTTATAAGTTTTTGTAATTAATGTGCGTGTGTTATTGACAGGTACCGCAATGTATTTAAAAACAAGGATGTGAAAAATTAGTTCTAACAACTTTTTAATCCATGAAAAGGTTTGAAGTGTTTTTTTTTTAATAATTACCTGACAGCTATACGTACATAAAGTGAATTATTTTCAAACAAACGCTTGTTTGAAAATTTTTTTTATTTCTACAAATTTTTTTTCTGATTCAATTAAAATTTTTGTTTGATTTTTATTTAAGCAACAAAAATGTTGACAACCATTCCAAAATATAATACACGCGTTATCGGTTTCAAGTTTTCATAATTTTGTATGAAATATTTAACGCTTTTTAATGTTGTCGTCTTTTTGCATTTTTTTATTTGATCGTAAGCAACACTTATTTATGTGAAATTTAAGAACACCAACAAAAAACACACACAGTCTATTTTAGGACGCTTTAAAAAAGTAAAACAGTAAGAAAGATGAAAAGGTTTGAAGTAAAAAAAAAGCAGGTAAAAAAACGTTTCACTCTTTTTAAACAACAGAAACAACAACAACATTATAAGAAACAAAATAAATTTTTGGTTGGTTTCAAAGTTGGTTAAAAAAAACCAAAATCCCATATTCAATTTTTTCAAACTGTTTGCTTAAATACATCAAATACAAAAATTTAATGATGACGAAAAACATCGAGTCGGTCTGTCGCCGTTTTTGGGTTACATTTCTTCTTCATTAGCAAAGGAAAGGATACAGCAACAGTGAGTGATGACGAAAAACATTGTGTGGATAAAAAAAAACTTCGTTCAAAAATTATTCCAACAAAAAAATGTGCCTCAGAGCCAGCCGGCCGCTCTGCTCTCTCTGCCATCATCTTCTAATACAGTGTATGCTTGTGTGCGCATCATTGCTTGTGCAAAAACCTTTTTTTTTATTTTGAAATTTAGTATATGAATTTCAGTAAACTTTTTGTTTGATTCAGTTAAATTATTTGTTTGAAAAAATCAGTGTTTTTTTTCAATAAACAAAATGCAAATAAATTGTTTGAATATGCGAATTTGTTTATAGGACCGATTTCAGACAAAAAATTGTTTGATTTTTTGTTTGAATTGGAAAAATAATTTTTTCTGTCCACGTAGGGCACACAAAATCATAAACAGGCACAATTCAAAATTTGTCATAATATTTTTTTTTTTTTTTTTTTTGCAAAAACCAGTTCATAAATCAAATCTATAGAGACTTCTAAAATTTCGCTGGCGCCACCGACTTCTTTAACATAAGTGGAAATCAATTTTATTAAAAAATTGCTACCATGTTTTTGAAGGCAGTTTTTTGATTCTCTTAAACCTTTTTGAGTTGTGCCTGCTTATCATTTTGTGTTCGGTCAAGGCGAATTCAACTACAGTTGGTGGCACTACTACAACAATCCAAAAACAACAGAAACAACAGAGATATTTTTCATTGCATTTTTAATGCTTTTTGCTCGAAATGTCAACCATTTCTAGCAAAACACTAACAAAACCAAAAAAATTGGCTCAAGTCGTAAAGAGCACTCTCTCACTTGTTATTATACATTTTTTAAAAACTACCTACAAAACTTAACAAAAAAAGTGTAACTCCGACCAGTGACCAAATCCAATTTTATTAAACCGCCATATGTGTTTGGTTGAAATTCTTAAATTTGGCTGCTGCAGCGCCTAGGATGCCCCTAATGGGTAAAATGTATGACCAACTCCATTTTATTTTTTATCTCAATCATTGATTTCTAACATACCTTCGCGCTATCTCCATTCCTGAAAGGTTTCCCCATACAAAAAAGTCAATACAGATTATAAATATATTGAAGTAAAAGACCCATAACTGCCAAGGAATCGCCCCTAGGGGAATAAAATGTATGACCGACCTCCATTAGTTTTTTGTTCTTAACATTTTCTTAAAACATAGTTGCCCTATATTTCCACCCCATATTCCCATACAAATATGGCCGTTTAATAAAATTCTTAAATTTGACCCCTGCAGCGCCTAGGATGCCCCTAGTTGGGTAAAATGTATGACCAACTCCACTTTATTTTTTATCTCAATCATTGATTTCTAACATACATACCTTCGCGCTATCTCCATTCCTAAAGGGTGCTCCCATACAAAATAGTAAATACAGATTAGAAAACTATTGAAGAAAAAGCCCCATAACTGCCAAGGAATCGCTTCTAGGGGAATAAAATGTATAACCGACCTCCATTAGTTTTTTGCTCTCAACATTTTCTTAAAAGATAGCTGCCATATATTTCCACCATTTAGGGGGGCTCCCACACAAATATTGCCGTTTAATTAAACTCTTAAATTTGGCCCCTGCAGCGACTAGGATGCCCCTAGATGGGGAAATGTGTGACCAACTCCACTTTATTTTTTATCTCAATCATTTATTTCTAGCATACCTTCGCGCTATCTCCATTCCTTAAGGGGCTGAAATACAAAATGTTCAATAAATTCCCAGTTCCATAAATGCTCACGAGTTGTCCCTAGTGAGATAAAATATATGACCGACCTCAATTAGTTTTTTGTCCTTAACATTTTCTGGATACAAACGTGCCCCTTATCAACACTTTTTAGGGGGGCTCCCATACAAATATTGCGTTTTATGCTGGGTACACACTATGCAACTCATTTACGCAATCTAGTGAATTTAATTCATTTTCATTCATTCCAGATTGTTTCAACATCAAAACGCTATGATATGTTGAGGTTGCATTGAAACAGATTGCATGTAGATTGCACTGTGTGTACTCAGCATTATGAAATTCTTAAATTAATTCAAATTTTTCGAGGTTTGTGAATAAAATCAAAAGTTGCTAACAGATTTTAATCACAAATTGCTTGTTTTGTTAATAGCTTCGTTTTTCATATGTCTGCAAAAAATTTGAAGCCTAGCTCCAAATTTTTTATGAATTTTAAAAAACAAAAATTTCGACATTTTGATATTTCTAAAACAACTGCTCATATTAAAAAAAAAGTTTCACTAAGTTTAAAAGGAAATTTTGTTTGTTTTTTTAATAAACTAAACCGTTTTTGAGTTACGCGAATATATATTGTTCAACCTCTTCCATTTTCGAAATAACGGTATATCTCAAAAACAAGAGCTAACCCAAAAAAAAAAAAAAAACGGTGGGCACCATTGGATTCAGCGTACCCGAATTATGCTAAATCGCCATGTGGCCGGCTTGTCTATTTTTGCAATTCGTGTATTTGTTCTTAAGCGTTTTCTGGTATTTTTTTAAAATCAGATGGTTTCAGTTCCTTGGGTTTATCAGATCGACTAAAGGTATGTTCACCTTAATGAAATATCGGGTTTTTTAACAAGAACTTTATTTTCTAAAACAAAATCAAACAAAATTGAAAATGAAAATGATTCAAATTTTTATTGCAGTACGAAGAGAATTCGGCAATTATGAATGAAAAATGATCTCGAGCACGCAGACTGATGTCGATTCTTTCATCAAAGTTTCTAATCAGTTTTTGGCAAAATGGCAGGTCTATTTCGTTAATCACATCAGGGATTTTGAGTTTTAAGGCTGCAATCGATTCGATTGGCTCCGTATAGACTCTCCCCCGTATTTATAAACGATTATTAAATTTAACAAACGTTTATTAAGGAGCATTTTCATACAAAATTTGTTTGGTAAACCTTTATTAAATTTCTTTAACATAGCCCTAGAAAAAATAATCCAGTGGTGTTAAATCACATGATCTAGCTGGCCACTTAACAGTGGTGTTAAATCACACGATCTAGCTGGCCACTTAACAGCTGATATTCGTGAAATTATGCGATCGGGAAATTTGGTTTCATTGTAATGTAACTTTTACAGAACCCACCATTTTCATAGTGGATTTTAATTATTTTAAGGCGACTTTCGAGCGATATTGAATTCATTGTAAAAATTGCAATGCTCATACTACGAATACGTCAAAAATCTAAATGTCAAAACTATCATGTTGTTGGTGTTGCCACAATTAAGAAACAAAGTTCTTGTTGATAATCCTTTTATTTGAAACTAAACTGGTCTACTTTCAACTTTCGTTTGAATAATTTTTGTGTAGCTATCAAACTTTATTACTAAAAACAAGTAAGAGTGCTATATTCGGCTGTGCCGAATCTTTTATACCCTTCACCGACACTTCGAATGTTTTAGGAGTAATATCTGTATGATGTCTATTTATTATTATAATCTTTGTAAAAACAGACATCTGCAATAAAATTTGTTGCGGTTTAGACCTATATAAAATTAGTGACCGACAATCAGAATCAAAGCTTGAGTATAATATCAGTTTAAGCTGAACTTAAATGATTTTCAGGAGAACAAATTATATAAAAGCCATGGTAAGCTATGAACCAATCATCCCAAATTCTGCAGAACGATTTCTGGTGTTAAAAAACATAAATTTAAATACAGCGGTGCAATTAGTTTAAGCGTTTGCAATGAATTTCAGAAGGCTGCTAAAATGGAATCTAAGGTAAATTATGGACCGTTTATCACAAAATTGCATGACATTTTTTCTGGCCATATGAAGCTAAACTGGAAGAAAGTTTACCGCGTACTTAATTATTATACCAGAGTGGGCTTTATATGAGGCCTAAGGTAAGTTATGCAGCGATCTTCACCAAATTTCACAGTGTCATTTCTAGTTCCATATTATATTATTTTTTACAGTTTTAGGCGTACTTAACTGTTTTCCGGAAGTAGGGTTTATATGGGGCCTAGACTAAATTATGGACCGATCTTCACGAAATTTCACAGTCTTTTTCCTAGTTCTATAAAACTTTGATGTACCACATTTTGTTATGATAGCATTATTTGTTACAGTTTTAGGCGTACTTAACTGTTTTCCGGAAGTAGGGTTTATATGGGGCCTAGAGTAAATTATGAACCGATCTTCACGAAACTGCACAGTATCATTTTTAGTCCTATAAAAGTGTGACGAGCCAAATTTTGCTATGATAACATTATTAATTATGGTCTTAGGCGTACTAAACTGTTTTCCGGGAGTAGGGTTTATATGGGGCCTAGGGTAAATTATGAACCGATCTTCACGAAATTTTACAGCGTGATTTCCAGTTGAATAAGACAAATTCTTGCAAAATCTTATGTCATTCTGTGCATTATTCCACTATTTATGTTAGTTTTTGTAACAAAATTATCAATTTTTCTTAGGTGGTGGTTCCACATTTTGATTCATAGCTCTGAATTTCAATCCCCAACTGCTTAGGATAACTACAAGAAATTTGACACCCAGTTTGTTTAGTTCTTTTGAGTTTTTCGAAAGTGAGCGTGTTTTCAAAAGACGGCCTGACGGACAGACAGACGGACATGGCTAAATCGACTTAGAATTTCTCAAGGACCCAGAATATATATACTTTATGGGGTCTGAGATGAATAATAAAAAAGTTTCACACGGATTGACAAACTTAATATACCCTCTTCACAACTAATTGTGGTGGAGGGTATAAAAAAGAGAGAATAATTTAATTAATAAAATGTTAAATGATTTTTGATCTAGCAAACGTTATGAAAATGTTTGTTAAATGTAACCACAGCTTTAGATCACTTTCTGAATCGATCCAACGATATCCGTCCGTACATCCAGCTTGCTGGTTAGCAGACTGGCAACATATATAGGTCACTAGCACCAAGCCTATTGAAAATCGGATAATCCGATCATAATTTTCATAGCTCCCATACAAGCTTTTTATTGGAATGGAGTCTCTGTGTCCATAAGTAGTCTTATTATATTGGTATTTAGATTAAATTTGGTCCAAACTATTTGTATTGCAATCTAAATCATCATACCAAGTTTTAATAAAATCGGTCCACAGATCCTTAGGACCGTTGTCCCATACAAATACTACTTCCGGAAATAGCCTTTAATGCCAAAACTTTGATATAAATGTTGGTATTGACGTAAAAATTAGCGGCAATAACTTTTACAATAGCTACAATGTCATATTGTGCTGCTTGCTTAAAATTCTCATTCATTTTATTTTAATTATTGGTTAAAATACATAAATTTACGTAGAATAAACTAGTAGAACAGAAAAAAGGTTCTCACAGGCTGGAATATGAATCAAAGGGGATTTTTGAACGATACTTCGTCCGGCCTTCCTTTAACGCTAAAGATTTCGTCAAGCAGTTTGTTTTCCAGCACCTGCCATTTCTCGACACTGATCCTTCCATCGGGATCCATACGATCAATGACAGCTGCTAGAATACCGTCCTTACCTGACGACTCCCTTAGCTTCCTTGACGTGGAGGGTTGGTCCTCTCTGGAGCCAATCCTCTTAGTGATCTCCTTTCGGGGATCCTTCCTTTTAGCCGCTGTGGATTTCTGGTCATCACCAGACCTAACTCTCCTAAGTACCCCTTTCTTGGAGGCCTTAGCAGAGCTCTGTCGGTGATTACCCGATTTCCCTGCAGATGTTGGCTGGTTTGTCCCAGTAATCCCTTTTGTGACTTCCCCTTGGGAGGGACTGTCGGAGATTACCAAGACTTTACCAGTCCTCATCGCGCAACTAGTAGTGGGTATTACGTCAACAGGCTTGGTTCCCTTATCCGTGACCATACTGTCTCGGTTTAGAGGACCAGGTGTTGATTTCGTACCCTCCTTCTGAATTCCTGAATTTTTGGAGGATTCATCAACAGGGGTTGCTGAGGGTTCGTTATCTTTACTGACAACATTTGAGCCCTCAGCAGCCCTTGCTGTGTATCCCGCAGGATAGGGAATGCCTAGGATATCACCGACAGATCCGTGGATTCGTTCGAATCTGGCAATGTTCTTCCGGTGCTTCCTCAGCAAGTGCCTATCCCGCCCATCGTGTAGTGAGGAGTCTTTCTTAGCTATCTTTTCTAGAAAGGCTAAGGAGGCTCTTACACCACTCTTGGCTTTTTCAAGGCTCGTTCGGCCTTCTGATGTGACCTGTTCTGTCGCATCTTGCCGAGCACTAGTTTTTGATACCCCCGCTACTCCGCTCCCTATCTCGAGTGCGACCTCAGGAGTCGATGACCCAGCCCTATGGTCCTGATCATGAGCCGAAATCATTGTTATTTCATGCTCATCATCAGATCCCAGAGCTTGACCATCGAGTCTTTCCGAGACCCCTGTTCGAGGCGGTTCGTTCCGCTTGTCTCTGTCAGTTCTGTTAATAACTGACCTTCCTGCTCAAGAATATCTCTGTAGATACTCAGCCAATCGGCGTCTGGATCTGACACCGAAACTGCTGAGTTATCAGAGATATTCCCTGCATCGACTCCTAGAGTCGCGTCCTTTTGTTTTTCATTAAATTTGTCCAGTTTTTGGTCCCACGAGTGAGCCGTAAAGAAAAGGACCGTCCGCGCAGTGACGGCTTGCACGGACTAGGCTAAAGTTACAACTGACCCTTGCCATCGGCGCCAGAGGGAAGCTGTTCACGACCAGTTTCTTTAACCACTAACCAGCCATTCAGGTCCTCGGCACTGCTGTCTACCACCTTGACCTTAAAAGTGGGGGATATGGGAGATAAAAGGGGAATAGATAGGATTATAGGTAATGGGATGGGGGATGGGAGGATGGATAACCCTTAGTCGTGCTGGCCTTAGAGCATATGCCTTCCAACGTGTTCCGGCTTAGCCGAATCAAGTTACAAGACATTCACTACAGCCAGCATTTAAGCCACCACATCGCGGCAAGATAGTTATCCAGGTGGTGGAAGTAAAATATAACTCTATCAGCAATAAAAAATTTAATAAAATTTTATTTTGACACTTAACAAAGAAATTGAAAAATGGATGAAATAAATAATCATAATTATGATTAACATTGACTATGTTATTGTTAATTCTGACCATAATGGGCACTTCCACAGAAAAGCTCTATTTTTGTTACGTCACCTAGCAATTATTCTTGTATTTTTGAACCACGTTGTTCAAATTTTTCATCTTTTTCACTAGATGAAAACCTAGTTGCGCTCTACACTCAAATGCAAAAAAGTAAATAACACAGCCCGACAAAATTAAAAAAGATTTTTGCTTCTTTGAATTTATCAACTGATTCTAGTTAATTTGTGTGTGCTAAATTCAAAACTGTAATCAGTTTGTCTCTATCAGTTTTCATGATATAGCTTTTCTATACCCTCCACTTATGACCTCCAATTACCAATTACCCAAAATTTTTTTTTCCAATTTTTTTTTTTTTATCAAAATTTTTTTATTTACTGTGATAGTTATTGCCAAAAAAAAATAATTTCCAAATTTTTTTAAGTATTTTTATTTTAGAAATTGGGAATTATTTCCTTGTGAAGGTTACTTTATATTATTTCAGTTATGTATTTTGTAAAGCTTTTTTGTAAGAGTTCTATTCCTTTAATTTTTCAGAAAATACAATATAATAGTCTGGTAGTGTATAAAGTCATTTCTGAAAAATTAAAAGAATAGAACTCTTACAAAAAAGCTTTACAAAATACATAACTGAAATTTAACTCATAGAATAAATTCGAAAAATGAAAAAAAAAAAAAATTTTTATTTTTATTTTAATAAATCTGTATGAAACAGTTTTACTTCTTTTTATTTTTTTTAAATTCCTATGGAAAAGTTTTACTTTTTAAATACTTGAAAAAATTTGGGAATTTTATTTTTTTGGCAATAAGAAATTTTTAGAAAAAAAAATTTTGGGTAATTGGTAATTGGAGGTATTAAGGGGAGGGTATAGAAAAGCTATACAGTATTATTCGGATATAAGAACATCTCATATAAGAACAAAACGTTTATAAGAAACATTTTCAAAAACACCATGACTTTTTTGCGATTTTTCTAACAAAAAAGGTTTCATATAAGAAAAACGCTTATAAAAAAAAAACTGATAAAAGAACATTTTTCTTAAACACCAAAATCACAAAATGTATAGAAAAAGAATTTATATAAGAAACTCCAACGGCAACACAGAATTTATGTAGTTTGCATGGACAACTCTGTTTTCTGACAGTTCTACAACAACTTTTAAGCTGGAGGTCCACACCACGCGTTACTCGCTTTTTCGCAGCATACGCAGCTATCAAAAAAGTAGAATCTGTGTAGTTATACGTAGTAAGTTACATGCACAAAAGCGTAGATGCCTTGAGGCGAAAAGAAGGTTTACTTTCTACTTTTGTAAGCGTCACAAGCTGCGTTCGAACAAATCAGCTGATTTTGCAAATTAAATTTTATTTTTACTTGTGCTGCTGCTGCATAAGAAGCGTTGCATGTAACTTGAAACGTAGATCGCAAGTAAGGTTATAAAAGCATGCGCTGCGTGGAGGCGAAAACTCGTGTTATGGACCTCCAGCTTTAGCTTTAGATGAGCGCGCTGGTACTCATGAGAAGCTTTGTGTTTTTTGTCAATAAAAACAAAAGTTAAAATTTTAAAAGAAATACAAAACGGTATAAAAAGAAGCGAAATTTCAAAAAATATAATATTGGACTTTCAGCGTTATCTAAAATAGTGAAAACTCAAAAGACATAGACAATAATTGTTTAAAAGTTAGAAACGTTAACATGGGGTCTTCACCTGACAATTTTTTGTCATACCAAACGTCAAAGTCCATATAGAAAAACTTTAAAATTTTTGTCAGCTTTTTTTTCATATGAAGTTTGACGTTTATTATAACAAAAAATTGTCAGGTGATGACCCTATGTAACAAAAAAAGAGACAGAAAACCAAAATATGAAAGTCTTATGGCCATAGCTACTTATATAAGAAATAAGTTTCTTATATAAAATAGTTGTATATAAGAAAGAAACGCTTATAAGAAACTTTTTTCCTGGATTTTTTAAGTTTCTTATATCCGATAAATACTGATAGAGACAAACTGATTACAGTTTTGAACTCAGCGCACCCAAATTAACTAAAATCAGTTGATAAATTCAAAGAAGCAAATTGAGTGTTGGCCTGTGTAATATTTTCATTGTTCTTTGTGAAACAATTAAAAATGGTTGGTGACGTTACGTGACAAGAAGTAGACATTTCTGTGGAAATACCAATATTATTGTTAATTTTGACCATTATTATGGTTAATATTGACCAAAATATGGTTAATTTTGACCATATTATGGTTATTTCGGGAAAATTTTTGTTGATTTTAACCATACTATGGTTATATTTAAACATAATATGGTAACCTACAAATGTTAACATTGTTAAAATCCAACTATAGTATGTTGCTCTTAGAACATGGTTACCTCCAATCATATTTTTTTTCTACTTGTAGAATAGAACTGAAATAGAACTGGATCAGAACCGAACTAGAACTAAACTTCAACTGAGTTAGAACTAAATTAAAACTGAACTAGAACTGAACTGACCTATAAGTGAACTAGAACTGAACTAGAACTTAACTTGTACTGGACTAGAATTATACTAGAACTGAACTAGAACTGAACTAGAACTGAATTAGAACTGAACTAGAACTGAAATAGAACTGAACTAGAACTGAACTAGAACTGAACCACAACTGAACTAGAACTGAACTAGAACTGAACAAGAACTGAACCAAACCAGAACTAGAACTGAATTAGAATTGTACAGGAACTAAAAAAAATTTTAAATTAAAACTTAACTACACCTCGGCTTAATTTTTAAAGTGTTCTCTATTTCTTTTGTTTTTGCCATAAATATCTTTAAAATCTCAAGGATTTTTCAGTTTCATTGTGGTCTTAAGACTACAATGAAGTTTTCATTAAAAGCATCCCACAAATTTCCAAGTGCTTGTATTTGTTGCAATTATTTGTTTGTATTTTGTGTTGTGAATTTCAAAAAATGTACTCTTTTGTTTGCAAATTACTTACTGTCTTTCGTCAAAGTATCGGTAACTTATTTCCTGCAGTAGCAGTACTAGAACTTAAACCATTAAAAAAATTCCTTTGTATACCCTTCACCACAGTTGGAAAGTTACATATGTACATAAACGTTTGTCATTCCATTTGTAGTTTCTACAAGGTTGATCTTAGACTCTCTATAGTATATACTTATATTCTAGGTCCCTATGATTAGCGAAGTTGATATAACGATGTCAGGCTCTACCTTTGTCTGTGTGTATGTTGAAATGGGTTTTCCGAGGACCCCATATATGATGGGGACTAGGTAATTATATTTTATGTCACATATACTCTTATTTGATACTTGATACTTTTATTTGATATTCTGCGAGATCGGTCCATAACGGGCTAAGATATGAGCAAAAAACAACGACTGCCTCTCATTTTTGCCATCAAATCCCATGTTGCTGTTGTTGTTTTATTATTTTCACCGAAAGTGAAAACATGTTGAAGTTGTTTTTTTTTTTAACTTTTTTTTTTTATTTTATTAACACACAACAAATACATACATGTACACACAACGAAGTTGACTTTACGATATCCGTGTGTTTTTCTTCTGTATATCTGGAAAGCGGAAAGAGAAAAAAATTCTGGATGAGGTACAAGAATGTTGGTTATCAATAGACAAAATCCAACAAAATGTAGATTTGTTTATATCTTAAGAACGGTTAAAGAAAAATAATCCAAATTTGGTACATTTAGCTGGCTGTCATGAAAAGTTGTTATTGTTTTTTGAAAATTTTCAAACAATAATTAGATCAGAGAAGCATTTTAGTAAAATTCTTAAAAATTATTTTTGGGATAGTGTAAAAGGGCCATTATCAGTACACAACATCGAACAAAATGTGGGCGTGGCATTAAATAACTTTCTCTTCCTATCACACTTTGGTAAAGGGTATTTCAGATTCGGCACAGCCCAATGTCAATAGCACTTTTACTTGTTACTGCAGCTATAAGTATAAAAGTTAGCTGCTTTATCATATTTAGAGGAAAATAACACTGTGCTACACAAGTCAGGTTATTTATAACGGTTTCGAATTTAAAACAAATAAAGACATACAATTTTAAATCGTAGATACAAATGATACAAATTTATTACTGATTTATAATGTTTATTTTTTTTTTTTTTTTTTTTTTTTTTGTTTAACTGAATACAAACTTTGGTCTAGAATTTAAAATATTTTCCATTAAATTAAAAGTGTGGACAACATAATTCCCTTAGAAAAATTTTGAAACAATAATTTTTTTTTTATTTATTTCAAATAAATCATAATCCTACCTTAATATTATATGAAAAAACCATTTTTCCAATAGAATTTTGAATCTGAAATTCTTTTTTTTTAATTCCATTATATTCAAAAATACTTTTTCAAGGTAAATTCATTGACGTGTTTTTGTAGGAAGTCTCTGTAAAAAATTCTTTATTTCTGGAAAATTTTGTTTTGGAACTCTGAAATTTGTCTTACGAATCGTGTTCAAACAGAACTCCGTCGAGATCACATTTTCCATAGAATTTTACATAAAAATTTGTCGTGATTAAATGATGAAACAGAATTGGGGCTGAACGATGTTTTTCATACAGTTTGACATAAAATTATGCCAGAGAATGCGATCGATAAATAAAATCAATTTTATTTTGAGGACGTTTTTTCTAATGCTCTCACATATAAACAGTTATTCTCTTAACAATGCTACCATACTTTCATTCAGTTTCGTACATTTTGTAAACAAAGAAAAATAAGAACAAAAGAAAACGAAAGAAATGAGAGAGAATTTGAAGTTACTGCCGACGTTTTAATTATGGGCTTTAAAATTTTTGCCTGAAGTTGAAGACTCAGTTCTGTTTCATCATTTATTTTGAGGGCGTTTTTTCTAATGCTCTCACATAAAGACACTTATTCTCTTAACAATGCTACCATACTTTCAGTCAATTTCATACATTTTGTCAACAAAGAAAATGTAAGAAATGAGACAGAAATTGAAGTTACTGCCGACGTTTTAATTATGGGCTTCAGAATGTTTGCCTGAAGTTGAAGACTCAATTCTGTTTCATCATTAAAAATCTACTTTATTTTCTCTAATGCTCTCACATAAAGACACTTATTCTTCCAACAATGCTACCATACTTTGATTAAATTTCATACATCTTGTAAATGGAAAACCAAAGAAAATAAAAAAATGAAAACAATAAGATGAGCGAGAAATTGAAGTTACTGCCGACGTTTTATTTTTGGGTTTTAGGATTTTGGCTGATACTGAACCTCAATTCTGTTTGAACACTTATGGAGTTTTCTTTTCTACAAAAAAAATGTGACATTTTATTTAAGAAAATGCAACATTTTAAAAAAACAGACACTAAGTTTTTTTAAAATGTTGCTTCCGAAAAGGAAGAGTTTTTTAGAATTAAACAAGCCACCCTTTTCAGGAGCAAAATTTTTAAGAAACAGACACCAAATTGCATTTTTTGAAATAAAATTTCACATTTTTTTGGAGAAAAGAAAACACCATTAGTTTTTATACTCTACCGTTTTATTGAATAGTTTTAAAAAAATAAATTTAAGGCCCGTTTTCACAACATACCGATACCTAAAAGTAGACTTTTAGCCTTTTAAAAAGTGTTCCATTATTTAAACTTTACTTTAGCCTAAAGTGAGCGATAAAGCAAATTAAGGTTCATCCTACCTGGTAGGTTAAAGTAAAGTTGTAATAATGAAACACTTTTTATACGGCTGATAAAATCCTACCTTAAGTTATCGGTAAGTCGTGAAAACGGGCCCAAGTCAGGCTACCATTGCAGAAACTTCTTTTTTTCTGAGTCTGAGTTTTCTTAATAACTAGTTTTTTAATGTCCAAATGTGTTCTTAGTTAAGTTTTCAAAAAGAACTTCTGCTTGTAGCCTAATGTAATCATTGCTTTCAAACAAATACCAATGCACAAAAATCGACTTATTTATGAAGTACTAAAACTAGGAAAAATACTTTTATTGTGCTGTCTGTCTATAAACACAAGCAATTATTTAAGAATTTTTCAAAAGAACTTGCAAAATCAAACAATGATAAACGAGTCCTTGCAAAAGAAAAAAAAAAACTTGAGGCGTTTTTTTTTAAAGACAAAAACTTAAAAACTAAAAATTAAACAAAAACTCATTTTGCAACATTTTTATTAAGTTTTATCGATGGGTGTTTCAATAACGCCCAAAAAGGAACTTAGAGGAAAGAAGAGTTTTAAATATTTATTTTGATATCAAATAGAAAGATTTTTAAAGAAAAAAAATTTGTTCTAAAACTAAAAGAAAGTAAAAAATTATGTACGTTCAACGCGAATGTGGCACTGAAATAGAACTGAGCTTAAGCTAAACTAGAGCTGAACTAAAAGCCTAGAACTGAACAAGAACACTTTTTTCATTTATTCATTTTTTCAATTTATTTAATGTGTACAAAAAATATTTATTTTGTACACATTTACTTATTCTTGACAGGGTATTATGCGACTGTGTTTATGTTTGTAGAACCTTAAGATGCCGGTTTTGTACCCACCTTTAAGTATACGCAGAAGAAATATCTCAAGCAAACTTTTAACAACAGTTTGTTAAAAATAAACTTTAAGGTCAACAAACTTTTTGTTTGATTTAATGAAAAAATTTATCAAATCTACACTTTGCAAAATAGCATTCAATTAAACATATTTAATAATGAAATAATTACACTACGTGACAAAATTTCAACGTGACCAAATGAATCTGGCAGCTAATCTTTATGTAAAATTTTTTGAGATATTCCAAAATAACCGTTATTTGTGTTTTTAAAAAAGATGATGTGACTGAAATGCAAATATCTTCAAAAATTGTAAACGGATTTTGTAATTCTTTCTTTTTAGTGAAAGGTTATAAAATTTCTAAAATAACCATGGATTGCTTGTGAAGATTGGTCAAGAAATGACAGAGTTACAGGGGACAAAAGTTTAAGCTTCATTGAAAATTTTATGATTTTGTTCAATTTTGTCAATGATTTAAAAATCCTAATGTTTTATTGCATGCTACATTAGATTATTTTAATATGAACATTTTGAGCCCAACAAGACATAGATTGGTACAAAAAGGACAAAGCTACAGAAGATTGAGTAAGTTAACCCACATAGGCCCGTTTTCACAACTTACCGATAGCTAATGGTAAGATTTTATCGGCCGTATAAAAAGTGTTCCATTATAACAACTTTACTTTAACCTACCAGGTAGGATTAACCTTAATCTACTTTATCGCTCACTTAAGGTTAAAGTAAAGTTTTAATAACGGAACACTTTTTAACGGGCCATTTAAAGTCTACTTTAAGCTATCGGTAAGTTGTGAAAACGGGCCATAGTAATTCATTAGTTTCAAGCAATTTTTAATATTTATTGTTACCAAAAATTTAGCTTTGTATATTTATTTGTTGTGGGTTAATACAATTAATCTTCTGTAACTTTGTCATTTTTGCACCGATCTGGTTCCTATTGGGCACAAAATGTTCGTATTAAAATAGGCTAAAATTTTAATTTTTGGATATTTGCATTTCAGTCACAGCATCTATTTTAAAAACACAAATAACGGTTATTTTGGAATATCTCGAAAACTGTTCTCCTTTTGACAATTCTGACTTCATATTCGGATTCAGCGGACAATTTTACATAAAGATTTGGTGTCAAATTCATTTGGTCAAAAAATTGTCAGGTAGTGTTATTAAAGTAATTTTCGTTGGAATACTAAATTTTTAATTTACAAGATTTTGTTGGTCGTGCTTAATTCCCAATTTTTATTCTTGATAAAAACACTGCATTGCACTGTTTGCTTAGGCCAGATCATCAGGAAACTTCATCCAAAGATTTAAAGAACTAAAGATATTGTTACGTAACTGCCTTTCCGTTTCGAGTTATTTTATTGCAATTCAAATAAAAAAAAAATAAACACAACACTTTAATGTATAACACTTATTTATTAAGAACTTAGTCACTTTAACAACGGAAATTTACAGCTTTTATTTACAACTCACTATTGTTATCAACACACTTCAATGTTTAAAGTAAACTTGGCAAAGTCTGAACTAATACTGTCTTTTGATGCCACAAGTATTTATACTGTAATTCAGGCGTCTAGAACATTCGAAATGTTTCTCGAAGGTTCGAGGCTTTGCTATTCACCACTCTATCGTCTATTATGATTTATGGCGCCACTTATGTTTACATAGTTTCTGCACATTGGGATTGAAGTGTACTAAATTATAACAATTTTTAATACCAATGTTAACTAATAAAATTACTTATGAATACAAAACAACTAATAAATACAAGATAAATAATAATTACAACTAATTCCTTAATAATAATTACAACTAATTCTTACTAAAGTTTCTTTCGTATTAAACAAATAAATCTGTTAAGCGAATAAGAATTACAAGCAACAGTTTTACTTGTAACAATATCAAAGCTTAAACAAAAACAACAACAATAAACAGTGAGTTCATGTTTTCTTACATTCCCCACTTCAATTGGTTGGAATTCTTCCAACATTAATTGAAGTTGTAAGTAGAAAAAACTAGTTGAAAACAAAAACAACTTGCTTTATTGTTTTCGCAAAAAATAAAGCATGTTTGCCAGTTTAGTTTTTTTAGCCGTGCACTTGCCAGTTTATTATGAAAGTAGTTTTTGTGGGAATACAAAATTTCAATTTACAAGATTTTGTTTGTCGTGCTTAATTCCAAACTTTTATTCTTGATAAAAACACTGAAATTTACTTCTCTATGCAAAATTAAATGAAAATGTAATTGGTATACTACACTTTTGAAAATAGAAATAAAGCGGGTAGGCTCAAGAGGGGAAATACCTATCATAGGATCCATATATTAAATATCGCTCAACTGAAGAACTATTTAAAGGATAGTCTTCAAACGTGGTTAAAGCTACTATTATGGTGAACTATAAATTTCAATATAGAAATGGGCGGGGTAGCCAGAGGAGGAGCAGTAACCCTCATAGATAGAAATATTAATGAGAGCCGCTGCACTCATTTTGTTGAACTTTTTGTAGTATGATCTTCTGAACCCCAAAATTGAAATAAAATAGCAGCGGAGAAATGTTACCCCCCATAGGACGCCAATGTTTAACATCGCATATCGTAAGAACTGTTATAGTAAGAATGTTCAAACTTAGTAGAAGTCACTCCTATGGTATACTTCACTTTTGAAAATAAAAATAAAGCGGGAAGGCGCAGGGGGAAAACCCTTCCATAGGATGCATATATTAAATATGTCTCAACTGAAGAAGTGGTTAAAGCAGTGTAGCGAAGCGCATCGGGTTAAGCTAGTTTACTATAAATTCGCCTTTTTTTGTGGAGTAAACGAATAAAACCTGTATTACATAAAAAACCTGAATATTCCTTTAGTTTACGAAATATGTGGTTGATTTTTTAATAGTTAAATTATATAAAATAACTGAAAATTCATTTGTTTTTACGGAATTTGGGGTTGAATTTCTGAAAATAAAAATTAAATGAACTTTTCGTTAAAAATAAATGAAATATAAGTAGACCGGGTTTGTACTTAATTTTTATTTATTTTATAATAATAATTTCTGTTAATTCTACGAACAGAATATTGTGAGTGAAGCGAAGTTAATTTTACTATGCCCGTATGTACTTCTGATGAATTGGCTTTTTGTAGACCCGAGAAACGATGGGGACTAGGTTGTATATTAATGTCACATATACTCCATTAAAGTTTGCTAATGAAATCTAGATCGGTATACAGGGGTTAACAGGTTATTTTATGCAGTGTATTTTTTTATTTTTAAAGCTTAAACAAACAAAACTAAAAGGAACTTTAAAAAAAAAAAAAGTTGTAATGTAAAGACAAAACGCTATTCTTTAACAAACAAAAATAGTCTTTTGCTAAAATTTACGTTTTAACTATTTAAAACTAAAAGGGTTGTCACGATGATCATTGTGCAAATTTGCAATTTGTTAATTTACAGTGCATATTATGATTGATCGTAAGCATATCACTTTTATTTTTGTGCAAATGTGCTATTTTTCTAAAAATTAATTCTGGCAACACAAAAAACTTCTAGCAGCACTGTAAAAAATTTGCATTTGTTTACAATTATACACAAGCAAATTGAAATAAATTTTTTCTTTTTGAATTATTTAAATTTAATTCTCTTTTTTATATTAAAACCCACGAAAATGTTCAATTTATAAGTTTCCTTAAGGCTAGATTACACTATCTCACAAGTCTTACGTATTCCATAATATTTTGTGAGATAGAAACCTAATGAGTTTTGTTGCGACTGTAAAAAAATCTTATTTAACATGAAAGTTTGTGTTTACACCATCACACAAAGTATAAACACTCACACATGAAATAAAATGCAACCCTGATCCAATGAAAAGTATTATTGTTTAGAAATTTTTCAAAAAAGGATGAAGTCGATCCCATACTTTTTTCAAAAAAACTTATCATTTTCATCACACATGCATTCACATTATCAGACTTTGACATATTACTTGAGTTTTTGACATGTATTTATACAAAATATAATAGTGTAAACTAACTAGGCTTTACAAAACAATATGGCGATTAATATGTCAAATGTAATTGTTTACATTAGTGTGCAACTGAGCAATTATGTACTACTTATTTTGCTCATGGTTTTTTTTTTGTGCAAACGAAGTAAGTGACGGTTCACACACGTCAAGTTTGACTCGTCAAGTCTTGAGTTTTTAGGAGAGAGGGGAAAAGAAATGGCATTCTCTTTTCCCTTCCCTCCTAAAAGCTCAAGACTTGAAGTCAAACTTGACGTGTGTGAACGGTGCCCGAACGCAACTTCGTTATTTTTTCTGACTTTCCTTTTTTATACCCTTCACCACAGGTGGTGAATAGGGTATAAATAAGTTTGTCATTTCGTTTGTAACTTCTATAATATTTATGTTAGACCCTATAAAGTATATATATTCTTGGTCCTTATGAGGAGCGAAGTTGATTTAACGATGTCTGTCTGTCCGTCTGTCCGTTGAAATGGGTTTTCCGAAGGCCCCATATATGATAGGGGCCAGGTTATTATACATTTATGTCACACATGGTCCGGAATTGTTTGCTATTGAAATTCAGCAAGATCGGTCCACAAATGGCTGAGATATGAGTAAAAAACCACGACTGCCACAAATTTTGTCCTTTAAAGGTCAAACTAGACGTGACATTACCACATCAACACTGTATTACCAAAACGACATAAACATACCATACAAACCAATTCAATTTTGGTTTCTACAGTCATACAGTGGCTATGATAATACAGTGTTGGTAATGTGTTTTTTTTTTTGTTGTTGTTTTTTTATACCCTTTACTACAAGTGGTGGATTTTATTTTTAATGTGTTTAATTTTACGCATACACATTAATGCATGTACATATATGATATGCCGGCCAAATAGAAAAACAAACTCATAGACTCAATATATTTTAATTTAACGCTTCTTTAGTAAAAGCATTCGTAGCCGAGTTGTTAAGTTCTCTGCTGAGACTGATGATATTGCCAGTTCGAATTTTTTTTTTTTTTTTATTTAATTTTTTTATGTTCTAAAAACGATTTTAAGATTATAAAACGAATTTCAAACATCAACTTTGCAAAAGAGCAAACGGGCTTAGGTATATATATATAAATTTTTTGTTTTTTTATATTCTTCTGCTTGACAAAATGAAAAGTTGGCGTGGCTCAATTAATATTTATTTATACCTATCTAAAGAACGTTATTTATGTATATAACTTTTTGCTCTTATCTCATCATGGTGGAGGGTATATAAGATTCGGCATAGCCGAATATAGCACTCTTACATGTTCAATTCTAGAAAGGTTTGTCGTTAAATTGTTAGTCTGATTTTGTGACATGAAGTAAGTGTCACACGCAGAGAAAAAAATATGGTTGGGCATGGTTACGGCAACAACACAATGTTTAATGTAACAATATATTGTTGTCGCACTCAAATAATTCATATTTTTATTTAATATAAACAATATTATAGTTACTGTAAACATATCAATGTTTATCGCAATTATAAATTTGAGTATGTTTGACCGAAAAATAATTATTTTTCTAACAACTTAATTATGATAACTTTCTAAAAATATTATATTACTCACAACCATATCATGATATTTAATAGCCATAACATGATAACTTTCTATACATTTATCATATTATGTTAAAGATGCAATCAAACTAGTTTTACTCTAATAATATTATGCTAGTGCCATTTGTAAACTAATTTTGAATCAGTTGTGTCGTTTATTTTATATGTGAGCGGTTAAACAATTTAAAGATAAATTCCCATAAAAAATAAGTTTAAGGAAATTAAAAAAATTAAAATATAAGCGGAGTACATTCAGCGTTAGTGATTTAATAGTGTAAATGCAAAATATCGTAGTTTTTTTGTAAAATCCAACAACAACACACACAGAGATTTCGTTATATTTTATAAAAGTGATTTAATAATACGAGTATATTTAGTCATAATATGATTCATTAATAATCTTAATATGGTGACTACAATCATGAATCTTATTATAATATGTTGCTCTTAGAATATGTTTACCACAACCATGGTTTTTCTTTGCGTGCAGTTAACAAAAATTGAAATGAGTCCGCGTACAGCGATAGAGCAGCGAGAATTGTTTTTGAACCATTTTACAAATGGCCACTTGCAGCGAAGAAGAGCAGAAAAGGGGAATATTAATGCTGCCACAGTTCGTAAAAATCATTGAGGGCTCCATCCGTGAAAATCGGGTTCATAATAAATGCAGAAAAGCATCGAATAATCACCCTTATCGTGTTTGGCGTATTTAAAATACGCCTACGACTGTTTGGTAATACGTTATCTTTAATCTATTACCAAACAATCGTAGACGTATTTTAAATACGCCAAACACGATAAGGGTGAATATTTTTAATAAAAATGACGAGCAGCATATTTTTATTTTTCAAAATTAATTTCTGTGGCCTTTTGACTAAACATCTTAAGTAAAATTTAAAAAGTTGAAAAAAAATGCTGGTAATTATACGAATTTTCTTTAAAAACAAACAGTTTTGTTTACGATTTTAAAATTTTGTATTATAAACGAAATTTTTCTTTTATTTCGGTTTATTTAATTATTTGATAAAAATGATTTTTTTCGCCGAGTTTTTTTTTAACTTTTTTTGCTTTCTTATCTCGACTTAAGATGTTTTGTCAAAATGCTAAAGATTTATTGATAATGTAATATAATGTTTCAACGTTTTTAATTCGGGCCATATTGAGCCATAACCGCAAAAAAAGCTTAAGCGACAAAAACAAAATTTTACAGGAGCAGGGTTTTTTTTATTTTATTTCATAAACATTTTGTATGAAGGTTGTCGTTTGAGACAAAATTGTTTTTGCTATAAAATCCTAACGGTTACTTATGTGACCATGACATTTAAGGAGATGATGCAAGTGTTGCCAATTAAGTTATTTTTTAAAAAAAATGAAAATTAAATATTATGTCGCTTAAGCTTTTTTTGCGGTAAGGTATGACAGAGAAATGAGCAAAAACCACGATTGCCTCTAATTTTACCCGTAAATCACTTGTTGTTGTTATTTTATTCCTTTTTTAATATGTCTAGAGAACGGGAAGAGCCGCAGTTTTCAAATTAAAAACAAGCAAGCAAAATGGGCGGGATTGAAAAAATTGGCGTGGCACTTCCCATATAAAGACATTATAAATTTCTGTGTATCTGGGGAACGGCAAGAGCAAAAGTTTCTATATTTGGAACAAACATCAGGGTTGACAATACACAACATAACACAAAATGTGAGTGGGATTGGAGAAGTGGTCGTGGCACAAAATTGCTTTGTTTACATCTAGCGATAGATATTTATATAACTTTCTGTTTTCATCGCATTATGGCGAAGGGTATAAAAGATTCGGCATAGCCGAATATAGCACTCTTACTTTTTTTAATTTTCATTTATTTGAAAGACTTAACAGTACAAACCTGATTTAATTTATTTTGCACTTCTCTCAGAAAATTTAAAAAATTTATTTTTATTTTTGTTGTTTAGCACTTTGAATAATTTAATTTGAAACACTTAAAACTCATTGCCAATTTAATAGAAATCTTTCTAAAACATTTATTCTATAAAGCAATTATTTTGTAAAACTTGACATGCTCCAAAATAAGTCTTAAACATTTAATTATTTTGTTTAATTTTTTTTTTTTGTCTAGAAACCATTGGAAACGTCAAATTAAGCGAAACGTAGAAAAATCATTAATTATACCGGAAATAATAGTAATTAACTTTAATGTGAAGGGCAAGAAATTGGGGATGAGACCAGCAACTTGTAAAAGTCAATAAAAAGAGATGTTTTCAAAGTTGATTTCTTTATAAGTACCTAAAAGAGAGAAAGAACGCATTTTTCCAAAAAAAAAAGTCCCGAAAGCCTAATAAATTAACAGCAAGGAGTATATGCCTGATAACTTTCCATTAAAAGGCTTACTATGGTACTGTTTAGACTTAAAGTCTGTACATATGTGTATGTAATAAAGGAAAAGACATTAACAGCCATTTCTCTTATTGCCTTCCTTGAACTTAATGTTGATATTAAAGGAAGCTTTATGTTATTTGTATTGTAATAAAAGAAATCAACTAAAAAGCCTTTGCGACAGCAAAAAAAAAACTGTAGTTAAATAAATATTTAGATATTCTTTCAAAAGGATTTGTCAACAAATAAAATAAGATACGTCATTTTGTTCACGATTTAATTAGTTATTGGCCTTAATGTATACACTAGTTTTTTCGGGATAAAAATTAGTTTTGTGTTAAGAACTGCTTTCACATCAAAGCTGCGGTCGGCAAAATAAGAGCGCCGCGTTTTCTCTTTTCCCTTTTTTTACGTACGTGTGCACTAGGGTGGTTACAAGAAATCAATGTTAGATTTTCCATCTGGCCAACCCCCTTATATGTGCCAATAGGATAGAAAATGCGATTGACAAAGTTTAAGCCACATCGGATAACATTAACACCTGCTTAATTGAGCATAAATTAAGGAAAACCAGCGATTTTTTACAAAAATTCATATTTCTTTGTCTTCATAACCGAAACCATTCATTCTAGGAACTTGAGTCGAGTCTTGTTTTATAGGAAATTTTATTCTTATTAGTTTTGATCCTAATAGTTTTGTTCCTTATACCAATAGATAAAGAGATATTTAGCATTATTTAAGGACAAAGAAATACGAATTTTAGTGAAAAATCGCTGTTTTTCCCTAATTAATGCTCAATGAGACACGTGTTGGCGTTATCCGATTGGGCTTAAACTTTGTCAATCGGATTTTCTAAGCTATTGGCACATTTAAGAGGGGTGCCCCAAAAGATTGCCCCTAAAAAAAATTTACCATATACCCTATAGTCACCCCAGTGTGCACACACATTGAAGAGAATTGTTGAACTATTTATGGTTTTTAATCCAAATTTTTAATTAGGCTTAAGTTCATCAAATTTAATTTTCATTAAATTATTTTTATGAAGAAAGGAAGTTTACAACATAAAAATTAATTAAAATTGTTATTGATACTCTTTCATTCTTGACCGTGGCCGGGGCTCGAACCCTGGCCGGCAGGTTACCATGACATGTTTCGATCGCAATCACTCGATCTCCTCATTTGTTAATGATAATCAAAAAACAAACAATTCTTATTATTTGAACAGCATAAATAAAGTTTGCATTTTTAACAAAAGCATTGTGTTTGAGATTGTTTACAATGCTTTTAGAGCTTTAAAGAGCTTTCAATGCTTCTACAAATATTTTTCGAGATCCTTAACCCGTAAGTCACCCTTGTGTGAAAAACAACATAAAACTAATCATATTTAAACGATAAACAAATAAATTGTTGAGGTACGCAAAAGAAACTTCTTGAATTTGCTTGCAATATCAATTAAGTACTGAAAACACATTTTTTGATTTAAAAATATTTTTTGGTAACGGAATAATTCAAAACTTACGTAAGCTATCCCTCGTGTGTGGTATTCCACACATATGTAGTTTCAATGTTATTTGCACTAGATACAAAATTTTCCGTCTGCAAGTGTGAATATTTTTGATATTATTGCGAACTGCATGTAATGTTTGTTTTATAAAGTGAGTGCTTATATAAGCTTTGTATGGTTTGCTGTTGATCACCAACGGGATATATACATCATTAAAATTACGTAAATCATGACTTTAATTACAAACGAACTATGGCGCCACAGCAATGTGGACAGATATTGCATATATGCGAAAAACCACACACGAGGGTAACTAACGTAAGTTTTTTGAGGGTGATTTAAGTGTTAAGCATTTGGAAAAAAGGGAAATTAAAAAAATTAATTTTATCGAGCCATAACCGCAGAAAAAGTTCAAGATACATTAATTAATTGGCGAAACTTCTTGCATCATCTCCTTAAATTGTATGGTCATTAGCGTGGCCGTTAGTTGTATGGAGAACTTTTTTTTTTTGATTTCTTATATTCTCCCCCCCCCCCCAAATCGGTTCAGTTTTATGTAAAAAAAAATACAAAAAAATTTCGTAGCGATAAGTTGTGTTTTAGGGGGGGGCGTCGGCCCCTCAAAGTTTGCCATCAAGCCATTTATTCAAATGTAATTTGTTTGCATATGACTATCTCTTAAAAACAACATTTTACAAGAACATGGTATATGGCAATATTTTAGCTCTTCTAGTCAACAACATTAGCCTTGAAGAAAGTTTTTTGCTAAAATTAATATTTAAGAAAATAATTAAGAAAATAACAACAAAATTCCAAACATTTTATATACGTTTTATATATATAAAAGAGGGATTTAATGTCAAGTGAACTAATTTTGAAATCGAAATCTTTCGATTTGGATGAAATTTGCACCACCGTTAGTCCCATTGAATAGTAGTTCAGACACAAATTTTCAACAAGATCGGTCAAAAAGTTTCTGAGTTTGGGAGGGTCAAAGTTTGAAATTTTGGCCATACAGGTGTTCTTTCACATCCATGTAACTTATTACCAATTGGGGTTAGCAAAATTTGTCTCAAGCAGCTTAGATAGCTATTTAATCAATCTTTTTAAAAAAAATTTTTTGGTTTTTTTAAAAAATTTTTTAACATATTTTTTTTATATTTAAAACTTTTTTTTTTTTTTTTTTTGCCAAGTTGTAAATTTAAAAAAAAAATTTTAAAAAATTCAAAAAAAAACAAAAAAATTTTTTTTTTAAAGATTGATCAAATAGCTATCTAAGCTGCTTGGGACAAATTTTGCTAACCCCAATTGGTAATAAGTTACATGGATGTGAAAGAACACCTATATGGCCAAAATTTCAAACTTTGACCCCCCCAAACTCAGAAACTTTTTGACCGATCTTGTTGAAAATTTGTGTCTAAACTACTATTCAATAGGACTAACGTTGGTGCAAATTTCATCCAAATCGAAAGACATCGATTTCAAAATTAGTTCACTTGACATTAAATCCCTCTTTTATATATATAAAACGTATATAAAATGTTTGGAATTTTGTTGTTATTTTCTTAATTATTTTCTTAAATATTAATTTTAGCAAAAAACTTTCTTCGAGGCTAATGTTGTTGACTAGAAGAGCTAAAATATTGCCATATATCATGTTCTTGTAAAATGTTGTTTTTAAGAGATAGTCATATGCAAACAAATTACATTTGAATAAATGGCTTGATGGCAAACTTTGAGGGGCGGACGCCCCCCCTAAAACACAACTTATCGCTACGAAATTTTTTTGTATTTTTTTTTACATAAAACTGAACCGATTTGGGGGGGAGAATATAAGAAATCAAAAAAAAGAAAATAACGGCCACCCTAATGGTCATACAAGCTAACTTTACGATTTTATAGCAAACACAATTTTAGCTCAAGCGCCATTTCTAGTATGTTTTCTTTTTTTTATAATAAAAAAAACCTTCTCTTGTAAAATTTTGATTTTGTCGCTTAAGGTTTTTCTGCGGTTATGGCTCGATATATTGGACGTCAAAACAAATTTTGTAAAGCATGCCTGAGCATGAGGTACTCTTAGGCATTAGAGGATTAACATCGCAGTAATGTATATTACAGGGAGAGATCAATAAGTCCGAGACATTTGCATAATTAAACACAGGCTTTTGAATAAAAATAATTTTGTTTTTCAATGTAATCCCTCTCTATCGGTAGACTTTGTACTACAATTTCCCATTTCTACTTATTCCTTTTAAAAATTTAATATTTTAAGGGTCATCAGAATAAGTATTTGTTTGTTTCGTCCTAAGGGTCAAACCTCTTTGCGCCAAAAGAAAGAGACAAGAAATAGTCTTTTAGGGCTAAATCCGGAATATATGGAAATTTAGGGAGCGATTTCTGGCTTAATTCATGGGTTTTTGCCGCGAAAATTAAGCATTACAGTACAAAAATTTCACATTTTTCATTTTATTGCTTAATTGTTTAATTTCTCTCTGTAAGAAAAAAAAAAATATCTCAGCTACGTTTTCAATGCCACCTGGAAAGTGAATTCGCCTTACATTAACTACTTGATATAAAACCAGTGTATAATCAAATAAAATTTTTGTGTTGAAGCTCTTATAAGAGCCTTTTATTATTACTTACTCGTACTAATTTTTTTTTTTTTAATCTAATTCAAAAATATTTCATTAAAATTACAAAAAAAAAGAATCACACATAAATTTAATTAAATCAAATAAATATGTGTATAAAGAGATTTTTGTTAATGACTAAGAGATGACACTAGATTTCTTTCTTTTTAATTATAACTGACTTAAAAGGACTTGATTATACTTTATGCTTTTTAAACATTTGATATTCTTATACATAACAAGTTTTTGCTTTTGAGTCTTATTTTCTTTAAAAAATTTTTTTTTATGTAGTTCATAAAAGCAAAATTAAATTAAAACAAGATAAAAGTTAAAGTTTTGTCAAAAGCAAATTTTGCAATTTTTTTTAAGGGAAACCAATAATTAATTACGAAAATTATTTCAAAGAATGCAGCAGAGTGTTGTAAGCAGTGATGCCAATAGTAGGGGATTTTCCTTTTTTGTGGGGATTTCTTCGGAAAATTTTCAAGCGTTGGACAAAAAGGACAGATTGTTTTATTTTAAGGCAAATTTGAGGAATTTTCAAAATATTTTCTCATTTTCAATACATTGTCCAAAAATACCACCAAAACCCCGGCTTGCGTCGCCAATTAGGACAGGATAAACGCGACGCAAAACGAAACGACGCAAACCGAAGCACGATTTTCCATACATTTTTATTGATTTTCATTTCGTTGGTTCCGAGATTCATTATTTAAGTTAAAAAAATTAAATTAAGACTTGAGAGAATTGGCAACCGATAATTTTGTTTAAGATCCTCAAATAGAGATAAAGCTATTCTATCCAATTACCATTTGACTCAAGGGCATTCTTCGCTGATTTTTATCTTGAATCCAAATGAAAACAAGTGGCTCCATTTTTTTTTCGTTTTTGTAACCTGCTTATGTTGTAACAATGCTACGGTTTCAACAAATTTTTTAATTTTATCAGCGTCTTTGGAAAAAGAAATGGATTTTATTGTAGAAGGGTCAAGTCCAAAATGTCCTGTTTGAACAAACTCGGCCCAGCCGTTTTGGAGTCCATACGTTACATACATCCTGTTTTATATATATAGATTAACGACGCAACGACGACAACAATCACAGAAATTTAAAAACACGCAACCTTAAAACGACGCAAACCGGAGTATTGGGGTAAATATTCGTCTTATTTTCATTTAAAACTTGAAATTTTTTGTATACAATAGCATATAAGTACAAATGTAGTATTTTTCTATAGAAACCCTATACTATGAGTCCTAACAGCATGGCAATCATCAACAATTGTCAAAACCATGTAACCAAATATTCGTCGCCCCTTAATATATAACCAGGGGGCTACGAGTATGCGGGTTCGCATTTGCGAACTATTCTCTCATTTTTGCTGTTTCCATTCAAACTCACATTCGCTTAAATGTACGCGAATATTAAAAGCGAAAATCTAATGAATGAAATTTCTACATAGAAATTAATTTGTAAAACAACAATCACACCTTCTAAACTAAGATAAATAAAACAATACAATTTCGAATTTTTATAAAATTTTTAATGAAAACTTTTAAGGAAGAATCAATTTTTAAAAGGAAAGTTTTTGTTCAGTTAGTTCAGGGAAACTGAAGAAAATATTTTTTTTAAATTTTTCTCACCCTTCCCTCTTTTTTGGTACCAAGTTTGCTAAACATTATTAGATTCTTATAGATATTAAAAAAAAATTATTTAAAATAAGTATTCTGGAAAATAGTAAGCTGTTAAAAATGAACAGACAAGGAAATGAAAAATCAAATACGAAGTTTAACTATGTTTTGTCTCTAGGTTTAAGGATATATGAGGAGCCGCAGAACAAAACGTACTTTTTCGCACTTTTTGACAAATTGGTTTTTTGATATTTTTATAATATTTGGGTTGAAATCTTTAAGAACAAATCTAGTTAGCCTTTTTTTTCCCAAGAAAATGGGTTTCATTGATTTTGCCATTTCTTCGTGTAGTTCTTTTAATAATGGGTGATTTTTTAAGAGCTATAGGAAAGTTAAAAAAAAAAAACACATAAAATTCAGAAAAATTCATGAAATCTTTATGTGAAACGATAGTACGGTCCATATAATTAAATGTTTGAAGATTATTTCATGCAAATGTTGACCGTGACTGCGCTTCAAATGGTCCATCCGCTTTGACCAATTTTGGCATACTCTTTCCAAAATTTCGGCCGGTATTTCATGAATAAATGCTTCAATGTTGTCTTCCAATGAGTCAATTGAAGCGGGCATGTGTGTATAGACATGAGCTTTAACATAGCCCCACAAAAAATAGTCTAAAGGCGTTAAATCGCACGATCTAGGCGGCCAATTGACGGGTCGCGAACGTGAAATAAAATGTTCATCGAACACGCCTCTCAATAAGTCCATTGTTAAGCGTGCTGTGTGGCATGTGGCACCGTCTTGTTGAAACCACATTTCATGCAAGTCAAGCTCTTGCATTTTGGGCAAACAAAAGTTGGATATCATCTCACGGCAGCGCCCACCATTCACAGTTACGTTACGATTCGCATTATCTTTGAAGAAGTACGGTTCAATGATGCCACCAGCCCATAAACCTCACCAAACTGCGACTTTTTCTGGATGCATTGGTAGTTCTTGCAATGCTTCTGGCTGATCTTCACTCCAAAATCGACAATTTTGCTTATTAACGTACCCATTGAGCCAAAAGTGAGCTTCGTCGCTGAACACAAGAAGCGCGCGATGAACTTTCTTCACGGAGCACGCATTTTGATAACAAAATTCAATCATTTGCAAGCGTTGTTCGTTTGTAAGACGATTCATGGTTAAATTATAGATCAAACTGAAGATGTTTGACAGTGAAACAAAACACGAAACGTGCGTCAGCTGTTTAAACCAGTGTTGCTAAAAAGATAATAGCTAATTTTTTTAAACAAAACGTACTTTTTCCAGTTTTTTTTTTAATAAAACGTACTTTTTTCGATATAAAATTGGTTTGATATTAAACATCCTTGACATTTAATGTGTTGACTTACGGCAGTTTGATTCATCTGTTGGCAAGCAAAAAACTTGTTTCCATTTCCAAGTTGATGAAGTTTTTTAATGGGTCGAAATAAATTAACCTCAATTTCCTAAAAATTTTAAATGTGTGAAAAAGTACGTTTTGTTCTGCGGCTCCTCATATAGAGGTATTTCTGCCAAAAAGACAAAATTTAAAATTATCACACAGTGTTATTTTTGAAATTAAATTTGTATACGTGCGTGCGTGTATGGCATTTACATACATATTTATTTTGGTTTATTTTCTTAAATGGGGGAGTTGCAATTTATGTTAAAAAGGGTTTGATATGTACAATCAAAGCCAAAAGTGATGAAAATTTATACAAAAACAACAAAGTTGAATATCTTTTTCTTGATGCAAGTGGTGGAGGAAGAAAATTTCTTATTGGTTGTGTATATATAGGCCTAGAAGTAATATAGATTTCAATCATTTTTTTACAGTATTGGAGGATATCACACCATTATATAATGACATATTAATAGCTGGGGATTTCAACTCAAATCTGCTAGTTGAATCAAATTTAACTATTGGTATGAAATCATTTGATCTTGTCCCTGCTAATATAAATACGCCAACCCACTTTACGTCATCCAATAATACTTTACTTGATTTATTTTTTGTCTCAAACACAGAAAAGATCTTAACATATGATCAGTTGTCTGCATCTTGCTTTTCGAGGCACGATCTAATATTCATGATTTTTGACATTCCACTTCAAAGTTCTACTAACATTATTCAATTTGGTAATTTTAGACGGATTAATTACCTCATTTTGGAACAAGAGTATATTAAAATAGACTGGGGTTGTATTTATTACATGCTATCGGTAAATGATCAGCTGGCCTTCTTGGAACAAAGCTTGTATAACGTAATAGTACCAATTCAAACGAAGGAAAAGAGTAAACGCCAGAAACCGTGGTTCGCATCTGAAATAAAGCGCCTTATAGTAGATCGTGACAACGCTTACTCTCGATGGAAATGCTTTAAAACTGATGATCTACACGAAAATTATCGCAATGCTAGAAAAATCGTGACCAAAACCATTAAAAACGCAAAATATAAATACTACTCTGAAAAGTTTATGAATTCGGTTAGTACTAAAAATACTTGGAAAACTATTAGGGAAATTGGAATCGTGAAAGATAAGAATAAGCAGGATGATAGTATATCGGATCCTTATGAATTAAATTCAAAGTTTGTTAATATACCCATGCCTCAAGCAGATCATACCCATTATATCAATTTTCATGCAACCAATCTCCCATCTAACCCTTTCAATTTTGAGTGTGTTAGCCAGTTGGACACCCCGCTTTCCTTAAAATTATTCTTCCGTCACTACTACCATTTATCACTCATATTTTCAATAAAATAATTATGGCAGGCACTTATCCACTAATATGGAAACAGGCAAAAATTATTCCAATACCAAAATCATCCACTGAATTTCGGCCTATAGCTATATTACCTTATCTCTCAAAGGCTTTCGAGAAACTTTTACATAAACAGATAACCAATTATATAAATGATAGTAAATTATTGACCAATCAACAATCTGGCTTTCGGGCCAAACATAGCTGTATTACTGCTCTAACTGATGTAGCAGAAGATCTTAGAAAGGAAATTGACGATGGGTGCGTTGAATATTTAGTACTGTTGGATCACTCAAAGGCTTTTGATACCGTTGACCCCACAATACTTATTCAAAAACTGGAGAAAATGATGAATTTTTCTTCAACATCCATTAGATTGATTGATTCATATCTTAAAGATCGTGTCCAGTGTGTTGAAACTAATCCTTCAACTATCTAAAATTGTCTTCCTGTTGTCAGGGGTGTTCCCCAGGGATCCATTCTAGGTCCTCTCCTTTTCTCCATTTACGCAAACGATCTTCCTGAACAGTAGTTTAAATCCTACCAAATCGAAATGCATTGTAATACGTAAAAGAACACAGAAAATTATTGATAATCCCAAAATTTTAATAAAAAACCAACGGATTGAAATCGTTGATAAAGCTAAAAATCTTGGTGTAATTTTTAATAACAACCTGGTCTGATCACGTCATAGCTGCCTGTGGTAAAACATATTCGATGCTAAGAACCCTATAGCCTACTCAATATTGCACCCCATTGAAAATACGCTTATTACTTGCTAAAACATATTTGATACCAATTTTAACCTACGGATGTGAGATTTTTGCAAGTTGTGATGAAACCAGTAAATCTAAATTGAACGTCACATATAACAACATTGCAAGGTACGTTTACGGGATCAGAAATTATAACATAAATGGTACTTACATTAGTATAACACCTTACTCTAAAAAAATATTCGTGGTACTTTTTGAAGATTTAATGAAAATAAGAACTTTAGTATTTCTTCACAAAATTATAACCACTTGTGAGCCAGGTCATCTTTTTAATCGTTTAAAATTTAGTCGACTCAGAAGAAATAGAAATTTAATTCAAATCAGACATCACACATTAATATCTGAATGGCAATTTTTCATATTTGCAATACGTCTTTGGAATAATATTACTACTCCTACAATAAAAGAAATCAGCAATGCGTTACAATTTAAGGAAGAAATATTTAAATATTATTCGTAGTCAACAAGTTAGTTTATAGTTCGGTATAGTTCTATAGTTCAATATTTTTCGATTTTTTTATAAATGTATTTACGTTATTTTGACATGTAGTTTTTCATTATTTATTTATTTGTTTGGTTTAGTTACAATAATTTTATTTATATCGATTTTGTAATAACTATACCTAGACTTAAGTTTATAATTTTTAATTTTCCAAAATAACATCATAAGATTTCTGATGTTGATGATGATAAGAGACTGATGTTTTGTTGTAGAAGTTGGCGCTGCGAAATTTGGCCCCAAAAAATAAATGAAAATTGACCCCAAATTTGGGGCTATTTTTCATAATGCAATATGGCCCCATTTTTTTAATGAAAAATTACCCTAAAAAAAATGAAAAATAACCCTAAAAATAAAATGAAATATGACCCTAAATTTGTGGTTATTCTTCATTATGAAAAATCACCTCAAAATTTATAATGAATTTTAACCCCAAAAAAGACCACAAGGAAAGTGACATTAAACATTTTCGGTGGAGTTCATATGCCCAAAACTAAAAATCCCAAATTTAGAATCCCGATTTCAAAATCCGGATAAATATACAGTTTTGGTTTTAAAAATCGTACGATTGATAGCACGGTTGGGCTTTCGGCCATGCACAAGGATTTTTTTCTCTATGGTATAACGAACACTGGCTTTGCTTACTAAAGCTCTACGTTATAGCCGGCCTTTGGCCGGCCGCAAGGATTTTCTTCTCTTTGGTATAACGAACACTGGCTTCGCTCACTAAAGCTTTACTACATAGCCGGCCTTCGGCCGGGCGCAAGGGTTTTCTTTTCTATGGTATAACGAACTGCCGGCCTTCGGCCGGGCTCAAGGATTTTTTCCTCTATGGTATAACAAACACCGGCTTCGCTAACTAAAGCATCTCTGCATAACCGGCAAGGATTTTCTCTACTTTGGTATAAGAATTCTGGTTTTTTATGTTATCGTTAGAAACTTTTACATAGAATTTTATAAAATTTGTGTAAAAATGTTTAGGGTGATTTTTCATTTCTTTAAACTTGCATTTTTTATTAGTAGATAAAAAATAGCCCCAAAGTAAAAATTGTGATTTTATTTGGGGCCATTTTTCATTCCTTGATATTGGGGTCATTTTTCATTCAACTTAAAATGCAAAAACACCCTAACGAAAAAATGAAAAATAACCCCAAAAAAAAAACAAAAAGATTGCGCCAAAATTGCGTGTTGTTGTGTCTCATGTAAAATTTTGGGGCCGTTTTTCATTTTCCTTTTGGGGCCATATTTCCTGGGGTCATTCTGCGCACCGCCGTAGAAGTTACAATTTTTTT
Source organism: Pollenia angustigena (assembly GCA_930367215.1). Lineage (NCBI taxonomy): Eukaryota > Metazoa > Arthropoda > Insecta > Diptera > Polleniidae > Pollenia > Pollenia angustigena. The sequence goes on from OV884060.1 coordinate 50,254,683, forward strand.
TTCTTAAATAAAATAAAAAAAATATATGCTTTAATTGTAATATTTACAAAATATTGGAATAATATGTATTTGTTTGCCTGTTTCTAGAAACAATGCATTTTTAATTTATTGAAATTTCTCCTGGCATCCCTGGTTGTAAGTCACCTAAATCATTGGCTTAGTAAAAATATACGGGTCATAATTTACCCTTCTCATTATTTTTTAAAGTGTTGTATTGCTTTTGGCATTTGTATTGTCGTTTCTTTTGATTCTTCAGAAATTATAAATTATTCTTGTATCCTTTTAGTTCTTTATAACCAAACAATTTGTACTAAATATATTCATGTAGTATATAAAGAGTTATCATTAATCATTATGTCTTTTACATAAAACAAAAATTTTGACCTTTAACTGTTATAATAATTTAAAAATACACAAACAATAACTTAAATCTCCAAAAATTAAATATTACGTATACGTAATATTAATTGATTGCTTTAATAAATTAATCATACGTACAAGAGGCCTCAGAAAATTTTAAAAAATTTTAAAGTACTAAATGCAAAAAACGAGTTAGCAAGTAAAGTAGTTCAAGCCTGACCATATAATACTCTTTACCACAGTATTGACAGATACATTTTCGAGAACGTACTCGATTTGGGGTCCTTGGGTACTCTTGAATCTGTCAAAACAAAATTATGTTAAGCTTCACAAAAAACTCCTATGTATGTACTCAATATTATTTAGGTATCTACTAAAGCCCTGCACGAATGCATTTGAATGCCGTTTCAAATCATTCGTTTGTTTTTCAACTAATGATTGTCGATTGCATTTTGCGAACGAATCAAACTCTGTATTGTGAAAAACACATAAAGCACGAAAAGAATATAAACACACAAATGCAAATGAATTTAAATTTGTGTGTTATAAACGACCAAATACGAAGTGTAAAGAGCACGGAATATACTCCACACAACAACGAATCAAACGAATAACACAAACTACGCCAAATCAAACGAATCGCACGAATCAAACGAATCACACCAAACAACAGTAACAAAATAGGTGATATGAATTATGTTATTTTTTTATTATTAGGTATGACTACTAAATTTGTATTGAGCAAAAAGACAAATGAAGATGCAAGATATTTTTATACAATTTTTTAAGTTTTAATTTTAAATTATTTTATTCAAAAGTTACAAAAATTTACCTTGGAGGTATAGCTGGCTCTAGTAGGAGGTAGGTATTAGCGGGGAATGTCCAACGATGGGCAGTGGCTGCTTGGGTACGTAAAGGCGCAAGGGCTGTGGCGCAGAAGCAAACTGGTTGTCCGGGGACCTCTGGCTGAGGCAGGTTAATTGTGGGCACACGAACACACACTGGCTGCGCCTTATTAAAAACCACCCTTATTTTTGTTTGGTGGTATAGTGGCACTTTTACTTTATGGCTCTTTTTATTTTAAGTTAAAAAACAAACCACTTTCTTTCTTCTTTTCCTTTAATTTTAATTAAATTTAATTTTCACTTTATTTAAGCTTTTAATTTTACAATTTGGTTCTATTTTATATTTATTTCGTACGAAAAACACGATTGCCGGAGTCTGGCTGCCAGAAGATTTATGCGCAGATTAAAAAAAATAACAAAAAACGGCGAATTCATATCTCATGTGTCAAATGACATGTGGCAGGGATGTTAAATGGGGTTTTCAATTTTGTACCAACCTCAAAAAAAAATTGTACTTTTTGGACCTTTACGGTACCATTTTTTTTAAATTTATTAAAACAACAAAAAAGTACATAAAAATTCACTTGTACACATAAAAAAAACAAAACTTAACAATAACCATACATTATATGTATGAATGAAATAAGGTACATAAAAGTCTTATGAATATATGATATCAAAATCAGGGACTTATTTGTTTAGTTAATAAACTATTTGGAATTTTTACATCATAGCAGCATGAATTTGTCGATCTTAACCAATCCTTTGTCTGTATGAGACTTGATAATGTTGGCACATATAGTCTGTTTCTTTCCTTGGTTTTTATTATATTTTGGAAAGAAAATACTCTTTCCACATTTGCAGACGAGTGTGGAATGGATAAAATTCCAGCAACGACTCTAGAAATGTCTGGAAACATATGGACATTCAGGTCATTTTTTAAATTAGCTACTACCGACCAAAAACTACAAATGTTTTCATTTTTTAACGACTTCAGTTGCTCGACATCAGCTAAAGCTCTAAATTGATTATTGATTGAATCAAAATTAGCAGTTTCATTCGGGAAAATTTTTACTAAAAGAGGTACAATACTACTTGTTTTACCTGAGATAACATTTTCAGGACTAAATTTATGGAACCACATTAATACTTCGTTATTAAAGTTGACTTTGGTTGTCAAAGTTTCGCAAAATTTTATATAAAATTGTTTGGCATTTTCTTTCATTTCTTTGACAATATCAATATTGATATTATTTGTAGAAATATATAAATCCACTTCTGTTCCGCAATAAATTTCTTCAAAGGGCATGTGATTTATGTGTAGGTCTACGGTAGATATATCACATTCATCCAAAACATTTTTATTCATGAAATTACGTGCTATTTGGCGGAACAAATAAGTTAGCCGTTGTAAAAATACATGCATTCGCGCATCTTCTGATTGCATTTCTAAATTAACCATGTTAATAATTTTAAGTGCATATTGCATAAATAAAAAATGTAATTTAAAAGAAGGATTTTTAAATCCTGATGAGAGAAACAATAATTTTTCGTTTCTGGCATCTGCCTCAAAATTTTCTAAGGTAAAATAGTATTGTAGTGGCTCCCATTGTTCCACAATCCGGTCAACGACTTCTTGCCGGGAAAGCCATCTGGTTGTTGCATATTTAAAAATAATATGAATATCGGTCCCGAAATGTTCTTGGAATTTAACAAAATCGTCTCTTCGACTAGCACTATTGCAAAAATAATAGTTTATGTCCCTTATAAATTTATCAATTTCGTTCGGGATTCCGATTTTTGCGGCGGCCAAAGAAGCTAAATTTAAAATGTGACAAATACACCCATTTGAAAATAATTGAGGCACTAAGCTTTTAAATTTAATTTGAACTCAATTTTGAGATCCCATCATGACCGCGCAATTGTCCGTTGTAATGCCAACCATATTTTGAATGGGATTATTTTTTTCATGTAGCGTTTTAATGGTGCTTTCATATATACCATTAGCAGTAGCGTCCTCTAGCTGCACCATACCTAAAAATCTGTATCGGCATTGACCATCAAATGTTCGAATAACTATCGCTAAGTTTTTAGAAATGCTACAATCCGTACTTTCATCTATAACTAAGGAATAGTAGTTGTTTTTGCAGAAACTTGAAATGGAAGTGGTATTTTCAGGCCCAATTAGATTGGTTACGATTTGCTGGCCTTTCTGTCTGTAAATATTAAATTTTTTAGTAATCTGTGAGTCGTTTATACCATTTTTAATTATGTGGTTGAGGTGGTCCAATGTGGCAAACGGAATGTTATGCTCAGCTACAAATGCGCTGAGCATTATTTCTAATTTTCTAGCCGACTCTGCTACAGGACATCTGGCGGCGGCGGTCAAAAAACTATTAATTTTTGGGGTAGTTTTCGTCGCATTCATGTTTTTAACGTGGGTATCCCGTGTCGCGTGTCTCTTTATATGGGCAACACCACCAATTATGGGAACTCTACAGAGAATACATCTTTTGCTTTTTCCGTCTTTTTCTTTTTCTAGCCATGGAAATAATTTTGCCCAATCTTCACGAAATGGTACAACGTACGGTTTTGTCTGCTTGCTTGCTCTACAAAAAAATAAAGTTAACTTTCAAATACCTTGATAATATGTAATATCGTACCCGACTTCATTGAAATCCATTTCTAAATATAACAATAAACAAGTTTTTTAATATTTATTAAAAAAATAAAAATTAGTTATTTATACAAGAAACTTTATTTCAACACAAAAATATTTTGACTTCTACAAAATTTTAATAAGCAAGCAAAACGTTCACAATAGAAGTGAAGTTGGCTGCAACAAGTGTCAATATATGTAAGAAGAAGCTGCCAGATAAATTTTGTGAAAAATCGTCAATTTTATTCTACAAAATCGTCAAAATGACGATAAATCGTCAAATCTGGCAGATGTGGTCGCATATATTTTAAGCGCCCATTACATAAAACGAATAAATGCAATGAAAAAGCACACAAAACAATTTGTTTGCTATACTAAAAATTAAAAAAGGGGAAAAATTAAAAATTTTTATATTGTACCAAATGAGTCGCGGTAGTTCCACGGTACTTTAGAAGGTCAAAATGTACCAAAAAAAAGTACAATTGTACCATCTTTAACATCCCTGACATGTGGTGTTGCCAGATGCCATTACCACATGTGATCCTGTTGCACACGATCAAAATACTGGGAAACATAAACACTCGGTTCCCACCAGCCAGACGCGAACAAAAATATTTAATTAAAAGTAAAAAAGAAATGAAAAGCTAAATTCAATTAATTGCAAAATAAAGATAATAATAATAGGTATAATGAGCAAAATGTCTTAAAATAAAAATTAATTTGTACAGTTTAAAAATTTTAAAGAATTGTTTTTTTTTTGTCATCATAAAGTTTTTTTCTGTTAAGATGAAACAAAATAACATAGCATCCGCTAGACATGTACACTTGTCGAAGTCACATCGACGACTAAATTGATGATCATAAAATATGTGTTAGTAGTGGTACACACAATTGGGCAAAGAAATGGAATTCCCTGTTATAGACCATTGATGTTCAAAAAGGTTTTGCATATGTATTATGAGAAGATTTCAAAATACAGAGATACGCAAAACTAATCCCACAAATTTTATTTAAATTTAATAGAAATAAATTGTTTTGATTGTAAAATATTTATAATAATACCGTCCAACTAAATTTTCTATTTTTTAAATTGACTTTTAAAATTTTAACTTTTAAAAATTTTTAACAAACAGTAAGAATTGGAAATTTTTAAATATTACCATTAAAAAAAATTCAATGTGAAGTGCGAGCATGTTTAGAAATTAAAATTAAGAATTATATCTAAAAAAAAACTCCACTAAATTCTTCTACATTTATGCTTTTATGACAATTTCGTAAAAACATTCAAATATTTTTTTAGTTTTATTACTTATCTTACACACTGTATTTGAAATAAGATCAACTCATCTACCGTACGTGTGCAACTAAATTAATGAGCGTAAAAAACAAAGGGGTGGGGCTTCTAAACAATTGTTTGCTTGAATGAACATCACTGTTAGAGACCAGGGGACAAATCGCGACATTCGATATCGATCGAAATTCCCATGTAAATTGTATTGCAATTTCGATCGATATCGAATGTCGCGATTTGCCCCCAGTGCTGATCAAAATTGAAATGCTTGTATATTGGTGAGAATATGAGACAAATTTTGAAATACAGTACAACAAAAAAGTAAATGAAAAGATTTTTATAAAAATGTAATCGTAAAAATTGTTTTGGTTTAAAAAATCGGTTTAATACTTCAATACACAATTAATTTGCTATTTGGTAAAACAAAATTTGTTTCCTTATATTTTAAAGGTAAAAACCAAAGCACCCGCCAAGCATGTGCACTATTTGCCGTCTGAAAGACAACTGAATTAAAAGAGCATAAAAAGTGATGGGTGGAGCCAAAAAGCAATTGCTCTATGAAATGATCACCACTGTTATAGACTCACAATTGTTGTGTGTTATGTTTTCTTTCACATCAAATTATACATTGAGTTGATTTGTTTTTTAAAATCAAACTACTGCTTAACAACGAGTTGTTTGAAACGAGCTACTGTTTTAAATTGATTCGGTTTTTCATTGCGTATCAGTCGAACTGATTTTAAAAAAAGAACTCAGTATTTCACACAACAATAACTTGGTGTGGAGAATGTGAAAAAGAAACAAATGCATTCGTGCAGGGCTTTAGTATCTACATCTACATATTTTTTTTTATTTTAAAATGATTTTATGGTCGTAGTTTACATGGGACCGACGGTCAATTCTTGCCCTTTGACAGGACATAGAAGCTGTTGTCATTGTCGCTGACATGATTGATATGGAAGTTACGGCGTTAAAAGCTGTTTTTGGGTGTAGTATTTGTATGGGAGGTATGGCCAAATATGAACCGGCTCCAATAAAATTTGGTAAGATGTTTTATGTTGCAATTTTGGCCCAAATTAAATCTAATAACTAACATTATAAGACGATTTTTTGACAGAAAGACGTAAGAAGTTTGTATGGGGGATTACATGAAATTGACTTGTGGCAATTAGAATATATGTAACGTCAAACCAAATTTCTTTGAATTACCTCCGAAATTGCGAACGGTCTTTGCGCACAAGATTTACATGGACAGCCTGCAAGTCAGCCAGGTGGATGGAAGGACGGACGGACATCGTTACATCCATTCAAAAGGGTATTCTGAGTCAATTTATATATAAATAGCTGGGTGTGAAATCAATAATTTTATTTAAAATATATATTTAAAAATATATTTTATATTTAAAAACAAATTTTCGAGAGTGATCGATCTATCTATGTTTTAAATTTTATTAAAATCTGTTAGATTATTTCTGAGAGGCAGAAATTGCCCCCTATCTTCCCTAGTGGTCCTATTTTTTTAAAAATGCATACCTTATGTGTCCATATAAATATCGATCGATCTATGTTTTAAATTTCAATAAAATTTGTTTGATAGTTTTTTTTTTTATATTTCCTAAGCTTATCCCGCGAAGCTCTATGCTTGTCTGCAGGAAAGAAACCATAACCCCCAACATCGGCGCTGATAGACTAGCTCGCTACCAGCTAGCCTACCGTGGCACAAATACACAAAGACCATATTCCGGAAAGCAGTTTGTATGGGAGCAATATGAAATTATACGCCAATTCGCCCCATAAAATTAGTCCTTGGTCCAATAAGAACCTATGTACCGATGCCGGACGGACATCGTTAGATCGACTCACTATTATGGTGAGGAAATAATGACAGCCATCACGCGATTTTTGAAGGAGCCCCACACCAAACCAGTTCAAGTCTTTGGTTTCAGGGTCAACTGGTTTCTAATCTACTAGATAGGAACTCTGATCAACCGTGATCGGAGATCATTTGTATCGCACACTTGAGTGTTCAGGTTATTTATTGCACTCTATTTTTCTACGAGAGTGCTAAGCTGAGAGCTTGTGCATTTGCCAAGAAGCTTAGTACACTACCAGGTGGGTATGTTTAGTACAGATGTGGATAAGATTTACATGAGCATCTGCCATGTCGGCCTAGTCTCATGGTGGATCTGATCCATTTAGAGGACAAACAATGACCTGTGTGTAAGAGGTACCATTACACATAGGTAGCAAGTTAAGTATATAATACGCAATATTAAACACTCGCCTCCTTGTTTAACAGCTGGAGTTATCTTAACCTCCTGCTTTAGGTAAAATACCAGCAGCAATTGACAGAACTCTCCCACAAGTGCTAATATATCACCCCTTAAGTTTTTTTAAATTAAATTCCCTAAGACGGGAATCGAACCGTCAACACCGGCGCTGATAGACTAGTTTAATGCCAGCCAGCCTACCTATGCACTTAATTGTGAATTTCAGTATATCCCTTCCCGCGTATTTGGATTTTACCCACAACCCTTCGTCAAAAAAGTATAAATCCGTTGAAAGGGCAAATTATCAGCAAGGCTAAGCTTCCCCGAAGACAAACAACCGGAAGGACAAGGAGCATTTTCCGCAGGTGTCATGCTAACGGAGGCCTCAACCAATAGTCAGTCTGGTGCCTTGGCACCGGTGGCTACTGACTCCCGTGGTACCAGAGAGGATCTCTGGCCAGCGTGAAGAGCTCCTGTGATCTGTCAATTTTGTATTATTGCCGATTACTAGGTATTGACTGCACCTGATTATGTCCCGTAGGATGTCATACTAAAAGGTGAACTACATTTAAGATGATCTCTATACCCCTGGGGGGCTTTTAGCTTATAAAACTAAATATCCACTTAAAACAGAGCATATGCCTTTTTCCATGGATATTCGGCTGTGTTGTTAATTAGGCTGGTTTGACGGGCCGCACACACAACTGTTTGTTCTTTGGGATGGCGGAATAATCGCCTGCAATCACAAAAAAAAAACATAATTACATATTGCAGAAAATTCTAGAATTCCCACAAAACTTTATTATCAAAGCAATTTTTGGGAATACAAGATTTCTAATTAATGAGATTTTGTTTGTCGTGCTTAATTCCCAATTTTAAATATTGATAAAAACACTGAAATTTATTGTTGGGGCTTAAGCTAGTTTCTATGTGCATTTCACGGGTTGCTTAGGCCAGATCCTCAGGAAACATTCTTCCAAAAAAAATTAGAAAACCCAAAGATATTGGCAAATAAAACTGCCAAGTAAATGAGAATTAAACGATTAAAAACACAAAGCATTCTGACCGAGTACAGGCATCTCCATACTAACCCCCTTTCTTCTTCTCTCACCTAAAAATATAAGATTTTTTTTTTTCATTATTTATTTATTGAATCTTCATATATTAAATTTTAACCTAATACGTTATTTTATGTCCTGCCAGTGCCAGACAAAAATTTTTTTCATCACGGGTTCTGTTCACTTTTATAGGTGTTTATCGCTCATCTAATTGGATAAGTGCTGCAGTGTCTCTTCTTCTTCTTAAGCGAGTGTGGCCGCTATCATTTAAAATATTTCGTGCTAGTGGGTTCGGGTGCAATTCGAGCCTTTTTAAGTATTTTACTGCATATTTCGTAATCATAGTTTTAACTAATGGAACATTAAGATCCTTGTGAATATTTGAGTTTTTAACATACCAAGGGGCAGCTGTGATTATTCGAAGTAGTTTATTTTGGCGCCTTTGAATTTTTTCGATATTAGAGGCCGAGGCAGTGCCCCATAACTGAATAGCATAGCACCAGATTGGCTTTAAGATGGAGTTGTAAAGAAGAAGTTTGTAGTCGAGACTAAGGACAGAGTTTCTTCCAATAAGCCAATGAATTTGGATGGCTTTCAGTTTCATTTGAGTTAATTTTGCCCCTGTATGGCTTTTCCACGTTAAACGGCGATCTAGATGAATACCGAGGTATTTTACATGCGAATTTTGAGGTATTATTTGATTATTGATTTTAATAGGGGGGCATGATTCCCGACGCAAGGTGAATGTTATATGTACGCATTTTTGCTCATTGACCTCTATCCTCCATTGCTTTAACCATAGTTCGAGTTGAAATATATGATCCTGTAGGTATCGAGATGCTTCTTGACGGTTTTCGTGCACGCTCAAAAAAGCTGTATCATCAGCAAATGTTGAAGTTTGTGTGTAGTTGTTTGTTGGCATGTCCGAGGTATATATTAAGTATAAAAGTGGGCCCAGGATGCTTCCCTGAGGGACTACAGCGTCAATTTGCTGAGCAGAGCTTAAATCATAACCTTCTTTTACAATAAACTTTCGACCGACTAAGTAGCTTTCTAGTAAGTTTAGCTTCAATTTATGTAATAAGCCTTCATGCCAGACTTTATCAAAAGCTTGAGAAACATCGATGAAGAGAGCGGAACAATATTTTTTTTCTTCAAAGGCTTTTCTTATTGGGTTTACTATACGATGGGTTTGCTCAATTGTGCTGTGTTCTCTTCTAAAGCCGAATTGGTGGTTAGGAATACATCTATTTTCATTTAAAATTGGGGTTAATTTTGACGTTAACAGCTTCTCAAACAGCTTTGATATATTAGAAAGTAAGCTTATAGGCCTATATGACTCAACTTTTGTGTGATCCTTTCCAGGTTTAGGTATCATGGTGACTAAGGAGACCTTCCACTTTTGAGGATAGTATTCAAGGCGTAAAATAGCATTAAAAATTAAAAGAATAATTTTCTTTGCTATGCTGGGTAGCTCCAAAAGCATTATGTTGCTGATCTTATCAAAACCAGGAGCCTTCTTGGGGTTTAAATCACAAATAGCCTTCTCGATTTCTCTTAACTCAAATCTTAGGGGAACAGCTGCTCTAGCTGCAACAGGTGGTAACTCGACCGCAATATCGTGAGATATATTTGGGGTAAATACGTTTTTTAAATGATTGACAAACAGATTTTCTTTTTCAACATCATTTCTTGCCCAACTTCCATTCAAGTTTCTTAATGGTGGTTTAGAGACAACTGGCCTTTTGAGATTTCTAGCTGCACGCCATAATGAGTAATCTGATTGCGGGGTTGCATCAAGTTCCTTAAGATATTTTTCCAGAGAAGCCGTTTTCTGAGTCTGCAATAACTTTCTTAGTATCTTTGTACACTCTTTTAGTAAGTTCTTATGTTGAGGGGATCTGTGCATTTGCCACTCTCTTCGAGCCCTCCTTTTTTCAGACAAAAGATGCTCGACATCTGTGGAATATATTTTGATAGTTTTTGTTTTTTTGGGGGCAATATTGGAATGTTGAACAGCTAGTTTCAGAAAACTGTCAAAATTGTCAATAGAGCGATCTACATACTCCGGTGTACTGAGATATTTTTTATATATTAACCAATTAATTAAAAGGAGTTAGAGTCAAAAGACAAAACGTGTGAAAGCAGATTATCAAAGCTTAAACAAAATACCAACAATAAACAGTGTGCTTATCTTTTCTTACATTACCCAATACAATTAGTTGGACTTCTCCCAAACTCTTTACTTTTTAACTGTAATCTTTTGACGACTACTGGGACATCAGTAGAAAACAGCAAAAAACTCATAAAAAAATGCTTCTTACATAACATCAGAATTGTGACATAAATTTTATGACAAATGGCATCAATGAGGCAAAAAGTGACACTAAACCAGTAACGAACGTCATCATGAAATTTTTTCATACTGACATCATTTCGATGCCACATTGCTTTTATGTTTTATGTTTAAAAAAGAAAATAAGAAGCAAAAAATTCCCATATCCTAATTGGTTAAATTATTTAGTTAAATACGTCAAATTTTTAAAGTGGTATGATTACGAAAACCATATCGAGCATGCTGCTGGTGTCTTATACTTAAAGTTCTTCTGCAAACAAAGGGCGGTATACAACAAAAATGTGTATCGGATAAGTATATAATTATATTCTCTTACTTTGACTTAAGTCAATCTCAATGAATCAATTTAATTAGCTTGTCATACATTTAATGTCAGTTTGTCATTAAATTGAGCCAGTTGAGTATTTTTTCCTATGTTACTGAGTCATCGCACTGATGACATTTTTAATTTAACTGTCTCCGCTTCATTATTTCTGTCATGCCGATGTGTCATCCCATTGATGACATAATTTTAATTTTTGAGCCTGATGACAATTTGGCCAAGTGTTGTTAAGGCTGACATCACAATGATGAAAGTCTCATGGGGCCAAAAACGAAGACACTTGTCATAATACTGATCTCAAAATTACTTATTATGACGGCTTTTCCATAAGTGTATGTATATTCACCCCACCTTTATATACTAATTGGCTTAGAACTACTTATGACTTTAAATCCATTCTTACCGCAATATTTATAAAAACTACTTTAGGAATTTTAAAAGCTTTATTAAACGGATTTTTATAGAAAATTCCCAAACTTTCTTAAAAAAATTCTCGTTTAAATCACATTATTTGGTATTTCAGTTAATACAAATAAAATCATGACGTTTGTTTAAATTATTTAAGCAAGTACAACAAAGCTATTAAAGTATTCTTTTTGTTTAACAATTATGCAACAATTTATTCATATCAAAGTAATTAAATTAGTCACACATGTAAACAAATAAAAAAAGAAATAAATAAATTGTAATAAAAATAAAAAAAAAAACATGAATTAAATTATTTATTGCTGCCATCTATCAAAATTTAATTTAAAAATGGAATATCAGTAAATGTTTCCCTCAGATTATTAAAATAATATTGCTTTGCCTACATTTTGATAATGTTTTTATAAATTAAAAAACAATTTATGAAATTTTTCCATATTCATATTTTTACAAAGTTATTAAGTCAATAAATTATTTGTTTGTGGAAGGCAACAACGAACTTGATTTAAAACAAGTAAGAGTGCCTGTAGGTATTCGGCAATGCCGAATCTTATATACCCTTCCCATGATGGGATTAAAACAGAAAGTTGTATAAATACCGTTCTTTTAATATAAATAATTCAACTTTGTGCCACGCCGACTTGTTCAATCCCGCCCACATTTTGTCGGATTTTGCGTATTGATAACCAAGATGCTTGTTCTAAATTTGGAAAGTTTGGCTCTTGGTGTTCTCCGGATTACAGAAATCTAAAATGTCTTTGTATTGGACGTGACACGCCCACTTGTCCAATCCCGCCCATATTTTAAGAGTGGTTGTGTATTTATAACTTAGATATGTGTACGATACTTGGAAAATCTTACCGTTCCAAAGTGGTCCCAATGACAAATTTAGAGCGAAAAAAACTCATAACTCTTTTTTATAAGTACATATAAGGATAAAAACTTGAACGAACAATTGACTTGGAATGGCACGATGTTACGCCAAAAATTAACGGATTCGATTGCGTTGGTGTGGCGCTTTCCATATAAAATTAACTGACATAAAACCTACAAAATTATTTCATAATACAAGGGAACTGAATGTTGTTTTTAAGGTTATTTGGGACGCTTAATCCAAATCTGCACTTAGTTTTTTTCTATCAGCTCGACTTTTTGAGATATACCGCTATGGCCAAAATTAAGGCACTTCCGCTACACATATAGGAATAACTTGAAAATGGGCCACCATATTCAGTTCAAAAAAAAATCAAAATTTGTCGACGATGTTATCTTAAGGTCGTGCTTACATTGGCTTTAAATTTGACCAGTAGTTTTAGAGATATCGTTGAAGTTAAAAAAAAAGATAAAAATTTAAAAAAAAATTTGTTTTTTTCAAAATTCATAAAAAATTTTATTTCAGCGTCCCAAAAAAATAATGTTAAAAACAACATTCAATTCTTAATCAACACAAAAAAAAAAGTTCAATTTCGATCCGCTGTGAAATCTTATAGGATGGATAAATGTCAGCATTACGTTTTTTGGCGCCTGCAAACATAGAAACATACGACCTTTTTGAGTATTTACCATCATTGTAAATCGCCAGCGCTTCTTCACGTATGGCGTATTTAACCATTTTTTTTTTTTAATTTTTAGTGCTTTTTCTGGAGAAACATCTATGGTTCTAACAACGTCTGCAGCAACTCTTTTGACTGCTTTATGGAGCCTAATTTCAGCAGCAAATGTTAACTCTTCTTGGGAACAAGTGTTCACAAGAGACTTATTTTCAACTGCTTTGATCTTTCCCTCCTTCTAAAAACAATTTGGATGGTCGTTCGGGTCTTGATAGACCTTCCTCCAAGTCTTCTTCCAAAAAACTTAACGTGGCTTTACTGGGAAAGAGAAAAGATTCATCCAATCAATTTTAAAGATTGACTCAAAAACATTATTTGTTCTGTGTTCATGCATCCACTTGTTCGATAGTTTGCTAAGACAATTTTGAGCTGATTACTTTACTTCATCCCTGCAAATAATATTGGACCACCTGATCCTTTTTGGTAAAATGGACTACTCCATGGACTGGTCCGATGTAATGCAAGCATGGACCATGTCATTGTTAAAAAGAGTTTGTAGTGAGACAACATGTCTTCGTTTTTTAACGACATGCTTTCATTTTTAGACGACTTCAAAACTAATCCTCTTGAGTATACCATGGAGTAGTTTTAAAACTACTCCTTTGTAGTCCAAAGCTGGGTTATATGGTCCTCCCCTAGGACATCGTTATGTTAAATAGACCATGTTTTTCCATACGTTTGGGTTACTTCTGGACTAGTCCTAGTCCTTTGTGGGCTACTCTTTACACGCGTGTTTGGACCGGTCCTATTATTTGCAGGGATGCTTATGGTCATCATCTCCATCATTTTATATACCACTTTTCATGAAAATTTAAGGTTTGACGGCGTTATTTTTATTTCTTCTGATCTTTTTCAGAAGTGATAGACATTGCAACCTTAAGATACGATAAAAAGTGTTTAGGCAAAAAAAAAGGCAGCTAATTGCTTGAACATATAACAATGCACATGTTATAGATGATAATAACACAAAAATAGCAGCGACAGCTGGTGAAAGTCAAATTTAAAATTCCATCACAATTTACAATACATATTACATTCCACAATTAATGAATACATTTTAATTTGCATACATTTTTTTCTAAACGGAATGCCAAATCAGCTGAACATTTTAAATTTAAAAAAATATACACATACCTCTATTGTATAAATAACACCAACAAGTATTACAGAAAACGTTTTCACTTTATTTTATTAGCTCTTACAAACCACTTACAATTATCAACTAATGTCCCAGTAAAAACTTCGCCGACAAAATAATGTGTTGAGTAATCAGCAAAACATAAGAGCACTACTTACAATTCTACTGAAAGAACCAATGAATTTTGCAAGGGATGTCCCAAAATGAACGCATTAAAAAGTAAGTCATAATTGTTTTACCTGAATACAACCAGAAAAAAGTAGCTATAGAAGTTGTTATAGATGTAGTTATAGAAGAAAGCTTCAAAATAATGAGTTAAAGAAGCTATTAATTTTGAAAAAGTAGGCGAAGTTTTTACTGGGGTGTAATTAAAAATTAAACTTAGCAATTACTGATGTTTAAATCAATGGAGCAGTGATAATATTGCAAATATTCACAAAAAAATATATACTGTTGAGCAAGGTGGGGTCCTGTCATTAAAAAATCAACAAAATTTTTACTCTGGCACCATTCGAAAAAATTAGTTGGGACCACTGTGCGTTCTTAAGATATTCTTTGTATATATACCCTTATACACATGTCCTGACGGGTATAAAAATATAGAAATGATTCGGTATCTTCGGTTTTGTTAATTCTATGATACATATCGAAATACTTTAGGTTGTCTTGTCGCAAAATGCAAGAGTTTGACCTGCATGACATGTGGTTGCCACACAGCACGCTAAACGATGGACTTATTGATAGGCGAGTTCGGTAAACATTTTAATTCACGTTTGGGACTGGTCAATTGGCGGCCTAGATCGTCCGATTTAGCGCCTTTAGACTATTTTTTGTGGGGCTATGTTAAAGCGTATGTCTATAAACACATGCCCGCTTCAATTGACGCATTGGAAGACAACATTGAAGCATTTATTCATGAGATACCGGCCGAAATGTTGGAAAGAGTATGCCAAAATTGGACTAAGCGGATGGACCATTTGAGACGCAGTCACGGTCAACATTTGCATGAAATAATCCTCAAACATTAAATTGTATGGACCGTAGTATCGATTCAAATAAAGATTTCATGCATTTTTTTCGAATTTTATGTGTTTTTTTTTTTTAACTTTCCTATAGATCTTAAAAAATCACCCGATATATATTTAATTTCCTTATTTGTATGTTCCTCTTTGTTTTTTTTTTCTTTATTCGGAGTTTTTTGAAGTACACTGATGGGCTAGAAAGTAACCTCAGACCTTGGGGTTAAATTAGGTCTTTAATTTTAAAACTTTTGTAGTGATTTTTAATTATTTTGGCTTGATCCATTTCCGTAAACCTTTTACTTAATAAATTACACTTTTGATGACAGATATTTATTAGCTGACAGCCTTGCAAGACCGCCGATGAATGAAAAACCCTGTTCAAAAAGTTCAGAGTGCAGCATGTAATACCAACAACATTAATTAATGTAAAATGTATGAGAGCTAAATACGCTCTATAAATCATTTGAAGCGCACTACAGGAGTAAAAATTTAAAAGTTTTAAGAATCTATTTAATTTAATTTTTTATTAAAGAAAGGCTTTTGCAAGTGCTGTGTAAAATTTAAGATTTTTTTATTTATATTTTTTTTTATTTTTCAATATTTAAATTCAATAATAATTTTACATATGCAGGTGTGCGTTCTACAGAAACGTATTTAGTACGGATTTTCGTGTTTTTTTTTTTATTCAATAAAGCAAAACAAAAACGGTACAAATGTAAAATGTGTAAATTTTCTCTTACGTAAGAATTCTGCGACAGACCTGAATATTTATTAAATTTAATAAAAGTTTACAAAAATATTTGGATATTATAAAAAAAATAAGCATTCAATTAAAACAATAATTATTGTTGTGGTTATTTTATTGAACTGTTTATAGATTTTAATTCAAATTATTATATTTTAATCAGGCCTAAGCTCGTCAAATTTTATTTTCATTAAACAATTTTAAAGTAGAAAGGAATGTTACGACATGAAATAAATTACAATTTATTGATAATTTTCATTCTTGACCGAATGCGGGATTAAACCCACAGCTCAGGTACAAGTTCTTTGCTTATATTTGTCCTTTAAGTTGTGCTGACAAAGTCAACGAAAAAAGAAAAACATGAAAAACATGAAAAACAAAAAAAAATTTACTTTGGACTCCTAGAAGTATTCTTAACATAAAGTATGAAAACAGAAGTAAAGAAAAAATCATGTGAAACAGTTGAAAATAGATATTTGTTCAAAACTTTTAGAAAATATACTTAAAAGGTGTTGCCTCAGGCCAAGGCCACGCAATTATCGGCAAAGAAGCGAGTGGCAAGGCGGTGAGCTGCAAAAAAATAAAACATATGAAATACTGCTAAAGTGGCTACGCAATGAGCGGCTATGCGGCGCCGCTCAGGAGCAATAATTGTTCTAATTTTTAGTTTTTTTCTAAGCGGCAAAGAATAAGTAAGTGAATGTGGAGCTTTTAATTGCATGTGTACAAAGCCGACCGCTTATATGGCAAGACAGATTACCAAATTTTTAAAATAAAAATATAACCGAGAAATCGCCTAAATCTGTTTGGAATTTTGCGTAGATTTATTAATAAATGTTTAGATTCGTCGTAATGTCGCCTTGCCTGTTTTATAGGATGAGCACCAAATCTTGTAAATCTAAATTCTTATAAATATGAATACGATATTCGCGTAATAACTTTACACAAAATCCTCTTGACAATGGCTTTTTTCAACTAAACGCTCAGAAATTACGTTTAGTAATAAGCCAATTGCCGCTTAACTCTGCCGCTCACCGCCCTGCCGCTTGCCGTTCAACGTTCTTTCGCTCACCGCTTTGCCGCACGTTGCGTGGCCTCGACCTTTTAGTACAGACCTTTCCTCGCTCGAATACCACTTGCTTTGATTGAAGCAGACTCTAATTGCAATGCAATTCACTTCAAAACAGGATTTCTTAAATTGTATTGAGTCCTTCTGTTGTCTCGAAATTAGAGCAGTTTTCTTTACCTTCTCTTATAATAAATCCAATAGCATTTACAGTACTGAAAAATTGTTTAAATAAGTGTTTGAAAACAAACACTAAATATTGCTCCTTAGTGTTCGATTTGGTAGATTTGTGGAAAACACAAACGCTAATAGTGTTTGTGTAGTTAATAATTAAAAAAATAACGTTTCCCTGTTTGTCATCTATCGAACACAAGAATAATATTGTTCTTATCCAACTCAACAAAAAGATGAGAACATTTAA
Organism: Pollenia angustigena; assembly: GCA_930367215.1. Classification (NCBI taxonomy): domain Eukaryota; kingdom Metazoa; phylum Arthropoda; class Insecta; order Diptera; family Polleniidae; genus Pollenia; species Pollenia angustigena. Next base: position 50,272,272 of record OV884060.1, read on the forward strand.
TTCCGTTCGGGGTTTTTTTTAAACCATAAACTTTATTGTGTTCGGTTCAGCTCATTAGTGTTCGTTTCTGTTGTGCGTAGTGCCCTTTTGGCTGGCAAAAAAAACCAAACATTTTTTACAAAAACCAAATACAAAAACGAAAAAATCCAAAAAGCCAGCAAAATAATTTTACACAAACAGAACATATACACAATACACACACACCAGCTGTTCGTGCCTCGGTCGTTGCTAAAATTTTTTGTTTGTTCATTTCTTTATCAATTTAAAAAAAAAAACATTATAGAACATTAAAATATAAAGTTTGTCTACAGTATCGCTTCAATTGTTCTGTTTTTAACGAAGAACGGAACACTATATAATGTTCGGCTCTTCTTTTAAAATAGTTACAAACGGTATTAAGGGTTGTGTTCATCTACAAAAACACTAAAAACATAGATACCGTTCCTGGGCGTGTGAACCGAACGCAAAATAATGTTCTGTTTATTTTCGAACACTATTTTAAATACATTTTAGTGATTTAGTTTTAATGGAAATTTGACTTATTTTGCATTCTAAGCGCTAAGAATTTCTTGAAGTTCATAAATACATCTAACCTTTTATTAATCTATTTTTCTAAATTTAATTTAGAAAAGAATTATTTTTCATTTACTATTTAAGTATCAAGATAAAATTGATTTAAGGGCTATTCTATTTAATTTATGGCAATGTTTTTCATTTCTGTAACTCTTAATTTATAAAAATGTTCTTTCCACCAAGCAGTAATAAAATTCTTTTCTTTTTTATGCTTTTTTTAAGACTACCACCATAAACAAACAAAAGCCTGGATAAATAAAAGGACATCACTCCATAAAACTGCGGGTTCTCTTCTTCTTCGTTTTTTTGTAGACGTGGGAAAACCCGGTCATGTAAAATTTATAACAAACAAATTTTAAGAAAAAAAAATCTACAACGAATATTAAAAGTGGTACAAGTAGAAAAAATAAACTTTGCCATAGAAAAAGAAAAAGGAAGTGACATTTTTATAACAGTTCACTGGCACTCGACCATCGACCGTGTATTGCCGTGGCAAAGCACAAAATAAATTAAAAAAAAAAACACAACGAAAGCGACAGCGACACAAGGGAAAACAAAATGTCAGCTTTATTAGAAGAAACAATTGCCAGCATCAGCAAGAACAACAATACTGCACTTAAAACATTTAACAACAACTACAGTTTTTCTAACCCTTTACTACAAGCTTTAAATGACACTCTACCCACTGTTGCCTCTTCAGTTGCCACTATTACAACAACTTATCTCAATGATTCATGGCTTCAAATAGAAAAAGCTGCTTTACAATTAATCGCTTCCAACATAACAGGTGAAAGTTGGAATAGTAACTGGCTGGGCAGCAGCACCAGCCCTTCCGACACAAGCATAACTTTAGTTATGAGCAATAATCCCGGCCTTAATATGCCAGCAACAGAAACAACCAGCAATAGTTATACAAACAACAACGACATGCCATACGTAGCAGGTATTTTTGAAAATTTTGTTAATGCTACCACCACCACCATTACCACTACCGCCATGTCTATGTTTAATGCCACTGCGTTGGATGATGATATAGTAGTGACGGCAACAGAAACCCCTTATGTACCATATGTTATGCGTCCTGAAACTTATATTGTGCCGGTGTTATTTGCTTTAATATTTATTGTTGGTGTACTGGGTAATGGTACGCTTATTATTGTCTTTTTGACTGTGCGGCAAATGCGAAATGTACCAAATACGTAAGTATTTACCTCACATACAATGTATTAATAACTTAATTTTTATCGCAATTAAAAACACTCGAAGAAATTTAAGCAGCAGAATTTTAGGAAAATTACTAAAAAAAATTCTTTTAGGGAATTTAGCTTTAATTCAACAAGTATGAAAGTATAGTTTGTCAAGCTCGATGATATGAAACCCTTTACCGCATTGTCAAATTTTTGAGAGTACATCCTATTTGGGACCCATGGGCAATCATGGACCCGCCGGAACAAAATTATTTACTAAAGTTAGGATTCATGTAAAAGTTATGTGTGCCTAATATTGCTTAGATATCTTCATCTTTATTAGATTTTTTGAAATTTTGATATCTAGTTAGGGGTGAGTTCATCAAATTAAATTTTCATTAAATGATTTTTGCTGGAGGAAGAAATTTTACAACATGAAATTAATTAAAATTTATTGATATATTTTTTTTCTTGGCTGAGCTGAGGCTCGAACTCGGGTTGAATTTACGTTTCGAGAATACCCACATTCTCATCATCAGAATTCTTTGTGTTCTACCCTCTGCACTTGAGTGACTTGAGGGAGGGGGTTTACACAGGACCTGTAATCAATTCTGGACCTACCAAAACTGAATTTTGACCCTACATAGTAACTGTCGCCAAAGTTACTTTCGTCAAATTCAATAAAACATTTATGTATAAGGAAATTAAATAATGAAAAGCTTTTTTTGGGAGTAGTAGTTGTGTGAGAGGTATGGTCAAATAGGTCAATACAATTTGGTAAGACGATTTATCTATTTCAATCAAAAATACCAAGAATAGTTTATAGGAACAAAGCCTTTATCCCGAATTGAAGTTTGTATTAGGACCTAGGAAAATCATGAACCAATTCTCACCATTTTAAATAAAATTTGTCCTGATGCCTTCTTAAAAACACGTACAAAATTTCATCAAACTATCTTCAAAATGGCAGATTGGCAATTTTAAGTGATTAATAAATCACTTCAATGTATGATTTATCATCTTGTTTTTGATGTGATTAGAGCTTAATCACGTTCGAGGTGCTTAAACACGCTTAAAAACCCAAGTGTAAACATAGTATTATTTTAACGTTTTAATTACCCACGCAAGATTAATCACCCTTATCTTAGTTGGCGTTTTTGTGGCGAAAGTTAGGCGTTTTTAAAAAGTGATACCGTGGTTAGCAAAAACGACAACAAATACGACACTGTTTACAAAACTGCTCTGTAAGTTTTTAAATTACGACAGCGTATATTTAAAAATTTTCCTCTGAATTCATCTACGCCAATCACGATAAGGGTGAATAATTAAAGTATTCACAATAACAATATGTATATGCATAAAGGCCCAAATACACTTGTCAGATGCTTGACATCAAGCTCGTGTACGTGCAGAGTTCGTATTTGCCCATGAGTGTGCAGCACATGTGCTTAAATTTGTGCTCATGCCCATGGGCATGTGCAACATTTTCTTATATCAATGCACATGCCCAAGGGCATGAGCATTGATCGATGGAACTCATGTGCATATGCCCATGAGCATAAAATACTAGCGCACGCATGCACACTCATTAGAAGCCATGTTGGTTTTTTATCTACATTTCAAGCAATGTTGCCAGAAATGCAGTTCATCGTGTAAAATATTATTATGAAATAGTTGTTAGTCAAAAATTAAGGTATTTGGTTATATTGGTAATTCCTACATAAATTTATTAAAATAAATGATTTTATGTTACATTTGTCTTCTATTTATGAAATTTTAATTTATGACGTATAAAATATGAAAGAAATATACATACCAATTTGAATAATAAATATTTTCAATAGTAGGCATGAAAAAACTGAAATTGATATGTAACTTGTATAATCGGTTGTTGCTTATACGGAAATTATTTAACCATTCTTGTAAAAAACACATGTAATAACTGTGTAAAAAGGTAACGGAATTTTTTGGCTATATGATTTTGTTAACATTTTATAAGAACACTTAAAGCAGGTAGACTATTTTGTCTAAAAATACATGACAATTTTAACATACAAAACAAAAATATACATGAATTTTGTTCTTGCCATTCTTTGTTTGAAGGAAATTACAAAAAAACTTAACCTTCGAATAATTTTTTATGATCAGTAAAAATTTTGGAATACATAATTTTGTTGTTGCATCTGATTATGTCTGTGCATTGGTCAAAGGGTTATGGAAATTTCCAACTATTCTTATAAAAAAAAACACACGCAATAACTGTGCAAAAATGTAACGGAATTTTGTGGTTTTATGGTTTTTTACTAGAACATTCAAAACAGGTAGATTATTTTGTATTTTGTCTAAAAATACATGACAATTTTTACATACAAAACAAAAATATACATGAGTTTTGTTCTTGCCATTCTTTGTTTGAAGGAAATTACAAAAAAACTTAACCTTCAAATAATTTTTTATGATCAGTAAAAATTTTGGAATACATAATTTTGTTGTTGCATCAGATTATGTCTGTGCATTGGTCAAAGGGTTATGGAAATTTCCAACTATTCTTATAAAAAAAAACACACGCAATAACTGTGTAAAAATGTAACGGAAAATTAAATATAAAACAAATGAAAATTCATTTAAAACCCGGTCAACTCATTTTCCCTTTAAATCAAACTAAAAATTAGTTTATTTTTAAAAGTTAAAAAATAAATCACTTATTACAGTTAAAATTACTGATTTTAACTTTTGTTTTAAAATTTTTACTATCAAAAAAACAAACTACAATAATAAATATAAAATTTTTAAAATATAAAATCCATATAAATTTGTTTTTTTATTAAAAAATTTCATATTCAGGTTTTTACTACTTCTGTTTGTCGCATAATTTATCTTATATATTTTTTAAATAAAACTTTTTATGCAAAAAATTTATATAAAAATTATTTGTTATTTAGCAGCTGCTTAGAAAATCTTTTTTTTTTAAAATTCAGAAGATTTTTAGCATATTTTTTGTAAAAATTTAGCATATTTTTATCAAATATAAAATATTTAAAGTTTTATTTTTTAATCTTAGCAGATTTTCTTCATTTAACGACTTAGCAAATTTTTTTTTGAAGTTTTGGCATATTTTCATCAAAAAGTTATGGCAGCACTGTTTTTAAGAATAAAAAAATCCTAACAAGTATTTAAATTTTAAAACATCATTTAGGAATTTTTGTCACATCAAATATTTAATTTGGCAACACTGATAATAACATCAATAAATTGTATGCCGGTGTGCATGCACATGGGCATTGATGCGTTGCTCATTCCATGTGCCACTCACGAAATGTGCAACAACAAAATGCACATACCCATGGTTGCGTAAGAGACACATATAAAATATCGCTCTTACACATGGGCATGTGCTAGTTTTTATGTGTGTGTCTTTTTGGCACATGTGCAAGAGTGTGCAATGTGTGGGCAAATGAGAACTCTGTGTACGTGTGCTTGACATTAGAACATACATTTGCTGGATCAGCAGTCAAGCATTAATTTTGCATTTTATTTTAAAGTGACAACAGCAGGAGCAAAAAATATTAAAATATAGATAAAAAGTGTTTAATTGTGATTACATACTTTTAACTGTGTTGCTTTTTAATAAATAAAAAAATTCAAGAAAAGAAGGAGAAAATTATGAAATAACATTTTTTTCCTCCAAAGCATTTTTCTCCACATCCGACATTTTTAGCGTCTGTTCGGTTTGAATTCACGTTTAAAGTGTGTGGGTGCTTGAAGAGTAACGCCAATACATTCATCAAAATCACTCGTCAAGCATGCTAAATATCTAAATTTTTTGATTTTCTATCAAGCATTGGCGGTGTCACACATACAAACTCATTTTCACTAATACAACCTTAACCCATATCGTCCCAATGTTCGATTTTTCGAATGGTAATTTTAACGCGTATTTGTAATGTTTTTTACTCTTTTTAGGTAAGACAAAGAACTAATTTTTTTAAACAATAATATATTGTAAATGGTTAGCTACAAATATAAAAATAACCCAACAAACACGGAGCTTTGATTTCAAATTGAAAATGATTTGAAACCAAAGGTTTTCTCAAACGACAAACGTTTGATAATGATTTGAAAATCATTTGAAAATCATAGCATTCTCAACAAAAAGGGGAAATTATTATCGAGTTGAAAAATGCCTTTATTTTCAACTTGCTTTCAAACGTAATTCTCAAATGTTTTTCAAATGTGATAGTAATACAATGTGGAACATAAATAAAAATATGTTATTTTCTTAATTTAAATTTATTATTTATTTAAATAAACTTTGAGATAAATATTCGGCAACATAGATAAAAGATGAAATGAGGTTCTTTCCGTCCTCTAATTCTTGCAAAGACGACATTTGCTCCCTCTTATTTTGAGGATTGTAGCACCGCGATCGTTCAACAAGCTTTCTTCACTTTCCCGTTTTATTTTCCTTTTTTTTGTATTCTTACATTCATAAAAAATATTTCAGGTTTATGACAGGTTTATGAAATGAATTTTCTATGAAAATTTGTTTAATAAACCTTTTATTGTTTAAAAATATTTTTTATGAATATGAGGGTTAATCATTGGAATTGCTCAATAATTTTTAATTTTCACAAGAAATAAACTGTTCACTTTATATATTTTTAATAGTAAAACACATGTAACCATAAAGTAAAAAATGTAACTTTAATCGCAATTTTTAATGCTTTTTTCGCTTTAGTGTTGCCAAGTTTATTTTTGATTTGAATTTAACATTTGAAAAGCATTTAACATCAAATGATAAAACATTTGATATCAAATGTTTATTTTGAAATCATTATCAATTTGAATATAAATGTTAAATCAAACAATTGAAAAACGTTTGAAAATTGTGTTTGATGTCAAATGATAAAGTCATTTCGTATCAAAGGTTTGACTTCGTGTTTGTTGGGAAAAGTTCTTACCCACTTCACTCCTCCCTTGTATAACAAGGGGGAAGAAAAAACATTAATTTTAGCATAATTTTCAAAACTGAAAACTTTGTATAAAATAAAAAAAAAAAATTAAAAAAGTGAAAATGCAGTTCCATTAAAAAACGATCAAACTTTAAACAACAGCAAAAACATTTCCATGTTTTTCAAATATGTTTTTGTTATTTGACTTTAAACTTTTCGAACACTGGGCACTATTTAGCACTTTGGTTTTTTCTCTGAAAGGCTAACTTTCTAACCATTTTTCACGCATTTGAATAAATGGAAATAATTTATTCTGTTTTGCTGAACAATAAAAAGCTTATGAACAATCAGCGTTCTGTGAGAAATGTTTATCGTGCAATTCGAGGAAATTACGGAGCGCAGAATCGGTCTACTACAGCTGTAGCTGAGAGTGCAATCATTGGTCCAAATTTTTTTAAAATCAAGGAACATCAGAATGTCATCGTCAATGGAAACATCCACCATATTTTTTTTTTTTTTGTTAGGACCAGCATTCATGTGATAACCCCTACTAATGCATTGCATTGGGTTGGAACTAGGAAAGTAGGTTATGGAAAGAGGTAGTAGTACCCGTGAACATTCGACTTGAATTTATTCATGTTCACAGTGAGAGGGAAGACTTCAGCAGGAAGGTTATTCCACATACGAACAGTTCGGCCAACATCGGATACGCTTCGTCTATAATCAAATGATTACGAATGGCAAAGGTTGTTGTCATTTGCAAAAGAGTAGATAGGGTTCGAAGTTTGACATAGGAAGTCATTTAGAAAAATAAGAAATATAAATAGTAGGAGAAAGAACGGAGCCTTGCGGCACCCCTTAATTAATTTTGAACTCGTTTGACGAAAGCCTATCTAAAACAACTCGTATAGAGCGACCTCTGATAAAACTCAATACAAATCGAGAGAAATAATCACCTACACCAAAAGCAATAAGTTTTGACAAGAGTGCACCATACCAGACTCTGTCAAACGCCTTGAAAATATCTTAAGCAATTACCTTACTTTCGCGAAAATGGTAAATGGAACAGCACCAGTATAGCAACTTGAAATTCAAGCGCATGGTATCGGTGAGATATGGTTTAAGCAAGAAAGGGCTACGAGCCATACATTTTGGTGAGCACTTAATATCATGTTTGTCTATGGTAAATTTTCCACCTAGATATTGCGATATAGACCTATAGACTTAGACCATTTTCTCTGGGTAATGACTGCCTTCAAAAATAAGTCAGCTACGATTGACGCTTTGGAAGCTAACATTACTCGTGTTATTCGCGAAATACCAGTCGCTATGCTCGAATGAGTCGCCCGAAATTGGACCTTCCGAATAAACCACCTCAGACGAAATCATGGCCAATATTTCCATGACATAATTTTCGTTCAGTTAATGCCATAAATTATTCTTTCAACCGATAATAAAAATTTCAAGTTCACATTCAAATTTGTGTGTTTTATTTTACATTATAATTTAAACTTCACGATGAATCACCCGATTTATCTATTAACCATTTTTTGATTATCAGCGCTCTTCCCGGTTCTGTGCGAGTCGGATACTCGAGGTTGAACTGTATATTTTTAATTTTAATTAATGCCTTGTTCTATTTTTCTATAATAAAAGAAAATTTATTAGTTTTAATTTATAAAAAATTTAGGTTTTCTATATTTACATTCTATTTATAGGAGCAATAAAATAAAAATGCTTAATAGTGCCCAATGTTCGATTAATCGAACACCATTTTTCTCAAAAACAAAAAATCTAAAACAAAATTGGACTTCAGATTCGTGTTTTCTAGTCCCAAATTATCTAATAACCACCAAGTTTTATAAAGTTACTCGAAAAAAAAATCGCTGGGACGAAATGGGTTAATGCTGGATGGGAATTTGACCAGTGAATTTGGGCCTTTACTCACACCTGAGAACTCCTATCACTTGCACACTTCCGATAAAAAATTTTTTTCGAAAAACCATTAATGCAGTGTACTAAAGGACCAGATACATTTTGTTATTACATATTACTAAGCCAAATGGAAGATATGAAATTGGATGATTTTTTCTAAAATCAGCAGAATGCCAAACTATAATAATTTGAAGATTTGATAAAAAAATGATAATTTTCTTTTTCCAGTGTACTTAAAAATAACTATGGCAATGTCCCTAAATCATGTTTAATTTTTTCAAAATCTAATAACACATTTTTAATTAGTATACAATTTTATTACACTTTCTAATTTAGTATTAGTCCAATGATTCTATTATGGTGTTAAATATAATACAAATTAAATCGTAATTCTGCCAAAATTGTAAATTGTTATATCCTTTTTTAAATGAAATTTTAATTAAAATGTTTTTGAATTTTAGTTAAAAAAAAGTTTAAATATAAATTAAAATCATCCAACCGATTCTCAATATGAGCATTTCCTTGAGTATGTGTAAAAGTAACACGTACAAATTATACAATTTGTCGCTTTATTGCCACGTAGTCATATTTACAAACAAGTTAGAGTGCTATATTCGGCTGTGCCAAATCTTTGATACCCTCCACCGACAGTTCGAATGTTTAAGGACTAATATCTGTATGATGTTATTATTATCTTAAACTGTGGCGATTTGTTATTAATTATGGTTTTAGGTGTACTAAACTGTTTTCCGGGAGTAGGGTTTATATGGGGCCTAGGGTAAACTATGTACCGATATCACGAAATTTTACAGTATCATTTATAGTCCTATAAAACTGTGACGAGCCAAAACTTGTTATGATTGCACTATTTTTTACGGTTTTAGGCGTACTTAACTGTTTTCCGGTAGTAGGGTTTATATGGGGCCTAAGGTAAATTATGAACTGATCGTCACGAAATTTCACATTGTCATTTCTAGTCCTAAAAAACTGTGACGTACCAAATTTTGTTACGCTAGCGTTATTTTTTACACAATACACTCTCACTATTTTCCATTTGTTTGGCAATTTTACGTGCAATTTACCAGCTGATCACAAATAATTTTTTGTTTTTCCTTTCGAAAATATATATCTTAAAATATGAATGTGCTTAACTCAAAAGAAAATTGTGTTTTTAAAAATTCTTGTGATTTTTTACAAAATTACTGGATAAAAGCTACCACTTTGAGTTTTCTTTCGTCGGAGGCATCTTTAAAATTAAATTGACTATCAATTTGCATGTAGCCTGTGCCAAGGCTGTCAATTCAAACGAGTTTTGACAAGCAGCTTATGTAGCCATAAATCACTATCAAGATTTATTAAACTTGCGGCTGCAGGGTTATTGACATGATTGCTAATTTCTAGGCGAGAGAAACGAGGGAAAAAGAAACGAAAAAAAACAAGTTAGAGTGCTATATTCGCCTGTGCCGAATCTTTGATACCCTCCACCGACAGTTCAAATGTTTAAGGAGTAATATCTGTATGATGTTATTATTATCTAAAACTGTGACGATTTGTTATTAATTATGGTTTTAGGAGACTAAACTGTTTTCCGGTAGTAGGGTTTATATGGGGCTTAGGGTAAATTATGGACCGATCATCACGAAATTTCACAGCATGATTTCCAGTCAAATAAAACAATGCAAAATCTTATCTCATTCCGTGCCTTGTTCCAGCATTTATGTTATTTTTTGTAACAAAATTATCAATTTTTTTAGGTGGTGGTTCCACATTTTGATTCATAGCTCTGGTCCTACTGAACCTATTTGGCTGGATTTCAATCCCAAACTGCTTAGGTTAACTGCAAGCAATTTGGCACCAAGTTTGTTCATTTCTTTTGAGTTGTTCGAAAGTGAGCGTGTTTTCAACAGACGGACAGACGGACAGACATATGGACATGGCTAAATCGACTTAGAATTACTCAAGGACCCAGAATATATATACTTTATGGGGTCTGAGATGAATAAAAAAAAGTTTCACACGGAATGACAAACTTAATATACCCTCTTCACAACTAATTGTGGTGGAGGGTATAAAAATAAATTTATTAAAATTTATATTTTTATCAAAAAGTAATTTCAATTTTTGGGAATACAAAATTTTAATTTCAAAAGATTTTGTTATTCGTGCTTAATTCCCAGTTTTTATTATTGATAAAAACACTTGAAATTTATTGTTGATGGGATAAGCTATTCCTATGCATTTCACTGGTTGCTTAGGCCAGATCATCAGGAAACTTCATCCATAAAGGTTTTAGACAAACTAAAGATATTAAACCAAATAAAACTGTTAAACGTATAAGAATTATAGCAACAGTTCTACTTGTAACAATATCAAAGTTTAAACAAAACACATCAACAATAAACAACAGTGGGTTCATCTCATCTTACATTTCCCCACTACAATTAGTTGAAATTCTCTCAACATTAATTGTAGTTGTAAGTAGGTTAAGAAAAACAAAATGAAAAAAACAACAACTTACAAAAGATGTTGTCAATTAAGTGTTTTTTAGGCCGTGCACCGCCTGTTTATTATCAAAAAGTAATTTCAATTTTTGGGAATACAAAATTTTAATTTCAAAAGATTTTGTTATTCGTGCTTAATTCCCAGTTTTTATTATTGATAAAAACACTTGAAATTTATTATTGATGGGATAAGCTATTCCTATGCATTTCACTGGTTGCTTAGGCCAGATCATCAGGAAACTTCATCCATAAAGGTTTTAGACAAACTAAAGATATTAAACCAAATAAAACTGTTAAACGTATAAGAATTATAGCAACAGTTCTACTTGTAACAATATCAAAGTTTAAACAAATTTCAAGTGTTTTTATCAATAATAAAAACTGGGAATTAAGCACGAATAACAAAATCTTTTGAAATTAAAATTTATATTTTTATAAAAAAAATACCTCAACCTTAAACAAATTAGTATACATTAAAATAATAAAGTCCAATAAGAATGAATTTTTATTGAAAAAATAATTTTTGCAAGATGGCGGCAGCTTTTTACTGCATCTTCTTCCTTAATTTTTTTTTTTTTTTTTTTATTATGAGTTTTATTATTATTATTTATATTATTATTATTTATTAATAGATTAAATAAATTGTATATACGTACATGTTTCCAAAAACATTTAAGATATTTATCTATATTGGGCTGAACGTTTTCGTTGTAAGCCCGATTGGCATTATAATATTGTATTTGTATAATTCATTGGCATTTACAAGCTTATATTTTTTTTTTTTTAATTAAAAATTAAATTCATTTGCTAGCAGTTTTCTATATTTTAAACATACTTGGATGTATTTGTATAAAGCAACATAATTGTGACCATTCAAAATATTACGCACTTCGCTTATATTAAGTTGTATTTTTCCAAAGAAATTTCTCCTATATATCGGGCGATTTTTTAGCTATTATCTTTTTGGCAACACTGGTTTAAACAGCTGACGCACGTTTCGTGTTTTGTTTCACTGTCAAACATCTTCAGTTTGGTGTATAATTTAACCATGAATCGTCTTACAAACGAAAAACGCTTGCAAATTATTGAATTTTATTATCAAAATGCGTGATCTGTTAAGAAAGTTCATCGCGCTTCTTCCATTTTATGGTCAGTTTAATCGACCCACTGAAACGGCTATTCGGGCTATTGAGATTAAATTTCGCATCAAATTTACATTGTTGGACATTAAACCACTAACACGCTTACGTAGAGTGCGAAGTGAAGAAAATATCGCAGCTGTATCAGCCAGTGTTAATTACTACCATCAAATATCGATTCGTCGCCGTTCGCAGCAATTGGGCCTCTGTTACTCAACAACGTGAGATGATATCCAACTTTTTTTGCCTAAAATGCAAGAGCTTGACTTGCATGACAAGACGGTGCCACATGCCACACAGCACGCTTAACAATGGACTTATTGAGAGGCGAGTTCGGTAAACATTTTATTTCACGTTCGGGACCGGTCAATTGGCCGCCTAGATCGTGCGATTTAACGCCTTTAGACTATTTTTTGTGGGGCTATGTTAAAGCTTATGTCTATACACACATGCCCGCTTCAATTGACGCATTGGAAGACAACATTGAAGCATTTATTTATGAGATACCGGCCGAAATGTTGGAAAGAGTATGCCAAAATTGGACTAACCGGATGGACCATTTGAGGCGCAGTCACGGCCAACATTTGCATGAAATAATCTTCAAACATTAAATTATGTGGACCGTACTATCGATTCAAATAAAGATTTCATGCATTTTTCTGAATTTTATGTGTTTTTTTTTTAACTTTCCTATAGCTCTTTAAAAATCACCCATTACATTAAAAATTGGACAGACTCCAACAAAGTGAAAAGTTTTCTCAGGTTCATCAAGGTTGCATATTGTACATGTAGTAGCTGTGTTATTTATGAAGCTTCTAGCATTTAAATTGAGCAATCCACCTCTTGCTTTAATTATCAAACTAATGAAATAGGGCGATAAATTTGTCGTGAGTGCTGGCGCGACATCAAAACTATGTTGCGAGTATAGATCGTGCTGCTGGGAGTTGACTGCTTTTGTTAAGTTATCTTCACGTTCTTTAGTTTGCAGTAATTTTAAAAAGGGTTTCCAATACGTACATAAAGGTCTGTTATAATTAGCTGGGTTAAATTGTAGATTTTGACAGAGATTTAACCAATCTCTTGCCCAACACACATTTCGAGATATAATACACTCTGCCGTTGATTTAAATTTAAAACTTTATTTATATAATCAAAGTGCAGTTTCAACGTCGAAATATAAAGTGAGTCAAGGCTAGTTGCCAAATGTAGCATGTAATTGGGTGTTGTAGTGGGAAGGTACAACATTTTTTTAATATAAAATCGAAACAGCTTCTCAACAACATGGTGTTTTTCATATCCCAGGCTGCGTTAAATATTTTAAGCTTATTTTTGATCGATATTTGTGGGTTTGTTAGTATTTTGACCAAGTGGAATTTTTTGCTGGCTTTGGTACCGTTAATTTGTTATTTAAATGTTTTTTTTTAAGGACAGGTTATATGTGATGGTTATCCCAAGATATTTGTAGCTGTTCACTATTTTTATATTTTCTGTACCATATTGCCAGTTCAAGTTCGCAGACATACGTGTTCCTGAGCGAAATACTAATATTTTAGACATTTCTAAATTAACTTTTAAACACCACTTAGTACAATATAAATGCAAGGCATTAATCATGTTTTGCAATTCAGTAGGTGATTCCGACAAAATTACTATATCATCCGCATAAAGCAAAAGTTTAATATTATTGTCTGCAACATTAACACCACCTGACAACACATAAACAAGGTCATTTATATATAATGAAAACAATAGTGGGCTTAAAATACAACCTTGTTTAACACCAAGTTCCACAGTAAATGAATTCGAGAGGGAATTGCCGTTCCATATTTGGCTTTTAGTGTTCTCCTACGAATTCTGCAATATTCTTATTATCTTAGATGACATACCAAGACATGATCATTTATAAAACAGGCTATTTCTGGGTATCGTATCGAAGGCACACGAGAAATCGACAAAGAAAGCATACGTTCTCTTACCATTCAATTTATTCAAGTTTACTATGCTTATCAAATTAAAAATATTATCAACGGTTGAATAATGTTTTCTAAACTTGGCTTGATATTCGCTCAATACATTGTTGCTTTCTGTCCATTCTGTTATTCTATTTGGCAAAATTGTATTAAAAATTTTGCACAAAGTATTGATTAAGGATAAACCACGATAATTCGTTGGGCGGCATGAAATAACCCCCCAAAGCGTGAAAATGAAATTATCCCCCAACGAAATGAAATAACGCCGCAAACATAAATGAAATAATTCCCTAATTTTGGGGCTTATTTCATATGAAATGAAACCCAAAGTTCTGAAAAGAAATAAGAGCCCAATATATGTAATACAATTAATTATACAGTTTTGCTTTAAAGAATCACGCGATAGATATCATGATATGATATACCAAACACAAGCTTCGCCAACTAAGGCTTTTCTGCATAGCCGGCCTTCGGCCGGGCGCAATGACTTTTTCCTCTATGGAATAGCAAACACCGGCTTCGCTAACTAAAGCTTCTCTGCATAGCGCCAGTATTTTCTCCTCTATAGTATAAAAATACCGACTCGACCCGGCTACGCAGATAAGCTTAAGTTAGCGAAGCCGGTGTTTGGTATACCGTAGAGGAAAAAGTCATTGCGCCCGGCCGAAAGTCCGTATGTAGGTTAATCTGAGAAGTTTATGCCCTAAGGTTCTCTGCATATTTTAGTGAGTGTTTATTATGCCAACGTAGTTTCTGTAGCGATTGTTCATCACTTCCAAGGCCCATCTATCAGGTCTGCTTACTTGTACAAAAACAAAAAACTTTTTCTTTTAAGCTGTCAGAAACTTACTACCACATATACAAAGCAAAAGGAAAAAACGTGTATGTAAACAACTTTTGAAATCTCAAAAGAACGAAAACAATGATCATCAGGCTTC
The DNA here is from genome assembly GCA_930367215.1 of Pollenia angustigena. NCBI lineage: Eukaryota > Metazoa > Arthropoda > Insecta > Diptera > Polleniidae > Pollenia > Pollenia angustigena. The sequence continues at coordinate 50,287,467 of OV884060.1, forward strand.
TTGCGCAGACCTTTTCAATGGGCCTTGATCACTTCTGTCATAGTTATTATTTGTGGATCTTATTTGAAGGCACAATGGCATATGGTCAGAGTAAGGCTTAGACGCGACAGAGAAATTATCAACGAATTGTAGAAAGCTGTGAGAACAAATACAATAATCAATTAAAGAACTACCCATCGCACCACAAAAGATCAATTCACCCAATGCATCATTCACCGTTCTTCCATTAAGCACAATACCACCAACATTTTCAACGACTTCTATATTAGTTTCCTACATGGAAATATTATCCTTTGATAATATTTCCTTTGAGCATCTAAATTCACAAATATGTGGCAAACCCTCTAGTAAATTTGTATCCCAGACCTGCTCATTTGCAATTCTAGCATTCAGATCACCAACTATACAGAAGTCTGCAGGATTAAAATCCTGTAAAAATTCTTCAAAGCTTTCCATTTTAGAATTCCAATTGGTACAAATATTTGGGTATGAAGTAGAAAAGAGTTCCATCCAATTTAGCAACCATAACAGTGTTATTGAATAGATTTATATATTTGAGTTCATATATTTTCTGTAGAGTTTTCCGAAAACCAAATAAACATCCACCACTTGCACGACCAACTGCTTGAATTCTCTTCGCTTCAATCCAGTGTAAAGTAAATTTTTGAAAGTAAGATGAAAAAAGATATTGTTTGCTAGCTATTACGTGAGTTTCAAATAAGAAAAATAAATAAAATTTATTAAGATATGATATGAACGTGCCAAAGTTTATTGCTTTTGATAAATTGCTTGCTTTTGATAAATTAGCTACATTATAGGATAATAATTTGAATAAGTAAAATTGCTATTGTGGTGACGTTTCCGTTGTAGTAGTTCTATTGTTACACACAGAAAAAAATACCAATTTTAAAATGACATGGCGAAATGTTGATTGAGAATCATGGTAAATTTCTGCAAAAGTATGCCCTTTATTTAAATTTATCATTACTTCATATACATTTTAAATGAAAAATATTAAAATAACCTTAAATCACGTTTATTTAAAATTATTCACTGTTAAAATAACATTGTTCAATATTGAATCCATAAAAACCTGTTTTATATTAAAATCAAAAGTTTATCTTGTTAAATTAACATGCATACATAAACATTTTTTTATTTTCATGTTTAAAATATGTTATAAAAAGAAGACAATTCCCGTATTCTTTTAATTTAAATTATTTAGTTAAAAAGAACATCAAGTTTCTCAAAGTAGAATGATGACGAAAACCATATCGGGCCATTCTGCTGATGCTTCTGTTAACAAAGGAGAAACAAAGTTAGTGAAACATGTGTTACAGGGGAAAGCATTTTGAATTATTCTTAAATAAATGCATATGTTGTCTTCACACTGTTATATCATACTCCAACCAATTTGATTCTACATAAAATTCACGTTGTTTCAACTTGAAATAACTTTCATTCAACGTGATTCGGATTTTTATTTCAATATAAATGACATTTAGCTCTTACTATACTGCAATGTTAAATTAACATGAATTATAGTTATTTTAAAAGAAAAAAATGTTGTTCGCAAGTTATTGTAAAATCATGTTAAATTAACATGAAACAACAATGAAGCAAAATCACTACTGAAAAATTTAAAATCAACCTGGTTTTGAACGAATTTACATTGATTTTTTCTGTGTGTATGCGCTTCTCTAACACATACATCCATTGGGTAATTATGAGTTAAAATAAATACGTTTTCCCATGACTTTAACATAAGCTGAGCAATAAGAAATATTGCTCTGTTATGCTGCCGCCGTTATTGCCAAGTTACTGCGATATTTATCTTTAGTGTAGACCTGGGGTAAGAGAAACAATCGGAACTAAATATAAAATTTTTAATTTACGCTGTTAGTATGACCCAAAATATTATATGAAGAAATTGTTTTTTTTTAGCAAAAATGCCAAAAGAACAAAGATAAAAATGTTTCCGACTATAAAGATGTCTTCAAAACAGACGAAAAATATTTGTTTTGCATAGTTTTAATTTCCAACTTTTGGGGATAAGACTACATAGTAATTTTAGTTTGGAATTTTGTGATGCTCTGGTGTTTGCAGATAATACCCCTATAAAAACTAAACAACCAAACGTTAAGAAATTTTTTTTATAGCAAATATTCGTTCATTTCAGATGTTAGAAAAACTTAACGTTGCATGGTCAACAAAAAAGTTTTCTTACTTTATTAATAAGATTTAGTTTTAATGTGCTAAATTCCCAATTCTTACTATTGACAAACTGAACTTAATAGTTGGTGCGATAAGCTATTCCTATGCCCATTTCACTGGTTGCTTAGGCCAGATCGTTTTTTTTTTTTTTAATTGTTTAATTGAATCTTTCTTGTCGAAAATTACAATATGTATTCAAAGCTTAATCGTAATTCTTATTTGTATTTGTTAGCCGTTACCAATGTAACCGCTAATTAATTGCATTCAAGTGTCAAAAAAGCCTGCTAGGCTCAAAGTGTCGGATCTTTTCAGCCTCCGGTGACCTTCGAAATTTATTAGATCCCGAGCGAGGTAGTTGGGATCTATGTATTTGACTGAATACTTTTTAATTTCTTCCTGGATGGTTAAGATGTCATTACGTATATACCATGGGGCGCAGACAATTTGCCGTAATATCCTAGACTGTCGTCTTTGTAGCTTCTGGATGTTTGATGCGCATGCAGTACCCCATAATTGGATGCCATATGTCCATATTGGTTTTATGATAGATGTTAATTTCCGCAGGAATTGAATTGTACACACTTATTCGTTTGAATATAAAAATAGAACTCTCTTTATTTGCTAATATTTTTTCCTTAAATACTAAAATTCTTATTACTAAAACAATAACAATATTCCCACCTACTAGCTTTTATAAATTACAATAACACATACATGCAGCCTAAATAAAAAAAAAGATTAAACTATCGTTATAAACGCATTACTGTTTACTACAACAATAGGAGATTAAAACTCTGTTGTTTACAACAACAAAAAAGAATCGCTCATGTATGTATGTATTATTATTTAAATGTGCGCACCACATGTTGGGTTTAAACTTTAAAGTAACATTCTGGCGACCTTGTTATGATGTGTGTACACCAGATCTTATTTTAAACACAACATTCTGGCGGCCTTGAAAGATTGTAATCATTCAACAAATTATTTTTTCGTTAATATTTGCATACATCTATTTCTAAAAATGAAGTAATACCATTTTGAATCTTTATCTAAAAATATAGTATTACCATTTTAAATATCTTTAATGCTTCCTTTCTTTGTTACTGCACCTTCGGAAGCCAGTTTTATTACTGCACCTTCAAGAGCCAGTTTGGTTGCTGCATCTTCGGGAGCCAGTTTGTTTACTGCATCTTCGGGAGCCAGTCTGTTGACTGCGCATTCGGAAGCCAATTTGGTTACTGCACCTTCGGGAGCCAGTCTAATTACTGCACCTTCGGGAGCCAGTCTTAATACAGCAACTTCAAGAGCCAGTCTGATTACTGCACCTTCGGGAGCCAGTCTAATTACTGCACCTTCGGGAGCCAGTCTGATTACTGCACCTTCGGAAGCCAATTTGGTTACTGCACCTTCGGGAGCCAGTCTGATTACTGCACCTTCGGGAGCCAGTCTGATTACTGCACCTTCGGGAGCCAGTCTAATTACTGCACCTTCGGGAGCCAGTCTGTTGACTGCGCATTCGGAAGCCAATTTGGTTACTGCACCTTCGGGAGCCAGTCTGATTACTGCACCTTCGGGAGCCAGTCTAATTAATTTCTTCCTTGAAATATTGCAGTTGATCACTTAAACACATTTTCCGACATTTCCAATCATTCTTGTTACATGAAAAGAATGCCTTGTGTTGACTGTTGAAGAGTGAGAAAAGGTGGTCGGAGCTCTTTTCCTTCTCGTTAACATTGCCCTGAGCCAAAGCACTCAGAGCATTGGACAGGCCTGTCCTTACTTCTCGTGATAATTTTAAGTTTGGTTTTAACTTCTCAATTACATCACGTCGGGGTCACCAAAATGTTAATTTCCGCAGCAATTGATACACACTTATTCGATTGAAATATAAAATAGAACTCATTTTATTTACTTATATTTTTTCCTTAAATACTAAAATTCTTATTACTAAAACAATAACAATATTCCTACCTACTAGCTTTTATAAATTACAATAATACATACATGCAGCCTAAATAAACAAAAGATTAAACTATCGTTATAAACGCATTACTGTTTATTACAACAATAGGAGATTAAAACTCTGTTGTTTACTACAACAAAAAAGGATCGCTCACATGTTTGTATGTATTATTATTTAAATGTGCGCACCACATGTTGGGTTTAAACTTTAAAGTAACATTCTGGCGACCTTGCAAGATTGTAATCTTGTTTATGATGTGTGTACACCAGATCTTATTTTAAACTCAACAATAGACTTGTATAAGAGAACTTTGTTGTCTAAGGATAAGTTTGAGTTTCGTCCGATTAGACAATGTAGTTGAGCTGCTTTAAGTTTCATAGCCGTTATTTTCGCTTCAATATGACGAGACCAGGTCAAGCGTCTATCTATATGAATTCCCAAGTATTTAACATGGCTTTCTACCGGAACAGTGATGTTATTTATTTTTACAGCAGGGCACGTTTGTCTTCTGAGCGTGAAGTTAAGTGGGCACATTTAGCCGGGTTAACCTTTATTTTCCACTTTTCTAGCCAGGCTTCTAGTTCATTGATGTGGGACTGTAAATGCTGCGATGCAACTTTTGGTTCCTGATTAACACTAATGAATGCTGTGTCATCTGCAAACGTAGAAGTATGTGTGCTCGGGCTTGTTGGCATATCAGCTGTATATATTATATACAGTAACGGCCCTAATATGCTGCCTTGAGGGACACCAGCAGATATTTTCTTGGTGGGGGAGCATTGGTTTTTTGATCTAACCATGAATGTTCTGCCAGTTAAATAGCTCTCAGAAGTTTGTGAGTGTTTTGTGGAAGCATTCGTGTTATTTTAATGATCAGCCCATCATGCCAAACTTTGTCGAATGCTTGGGAAATCTCTATAAACAGTGCTGAGCAATATTCCTTTCTCTCAAACGCTGATCTAATTTGGGTAACAATTCTATGCACTTGTTCGATTGTACCATACCTTGCTCGGAATCCGAACTGATGATCCGGAATGATTGCGTGTTCATTAAGATAGAGAGTTATACTTAAAAGGAATATTTTTTCGAATAGCTTTGATAATATTGATAGTAGGCTGATTGGTCTGTACGACATAATTTGACTAGCGTCTTTTCCTGGCTTAGGAATCATAATAATTGTAGAGGTCTTCCAACAGGATGGGAAGTAGCCAACTCGTAATATCGCATTAAAGATGAGCAGAAGATTCTTGAAGTAGACGTAGGTAAGTTTCTTATCATAGAGCCTGAGATGCGGTCAGGGCCGGGAGATTTTTTAATGTTGACATTTTCTATCGCTGATTTTACTTGGGTTAATTTAAATTTTATTGGATCGTTAACTGTATCAGAAATAATTGGACGACAGGAACAAGTATCAGCATCATGGGGCGTGAAAACTTCCTTCAAGTGGCTTGAAAAGGCATTTACTTTTTCATTTGTGTTTTTGGCCCAGGTACGGTCTTCCAGTCTTAGTGGAGATTCGTGGGTTATAGGGCATTGCATATGTCTTACAGCCTTCCATAAGCTGTTATTTAAGTTTTTTTGTGGCATCTAGGCTGTTTAGATAGCCTTCTACTGCAGAGTCGTGTTTCTGTCTCAGTTTGTTGCGTAGAGTTCCCTGGCATAACCGCAGTTGGGCTTTGATGGTTGAGGAACGATTATTTTGCCATTGTCTTCTCAACTTCCTTTTTTCCTTGACAATGGTCTCTATATCCACAGACGTGAATTGCGGACCACGCTTTATTGTACGCTTGATTAGGGTTGCATTTCTTGCAGCAGAATCCAAGGCCAGATCGTCTGGAAACTTCATTCAAAGATTTAAGTAAAGCTTAAGATATTATTCAAATAGGAATAGGACAAACTGTTTTGTTATATGTACAGTTAGAAAATGTGGATTTTTGGAGACATGACTTTTACAAAATTAAAATGTTACTCTACTTGACTGATGCAGCTCAAAACATGGTAAGGTCTGGACATTTTTTTAAAGGTGTTTTTCCCTAAATCGTGACATGGCACATGCTTAGCTCATGTCATGCATCGTGAGGCTGAAGAAATTAGAAATAAACTTGATAAAATTAATAGACCAAAAGTGTCGCTTTTACCGAAATCACTGATTTTGAGGGCCTGTGATGACGACCCTTTTAAATTTAATTTTTATTTACGTTTTCGTTTGTGTGTAAAGAAATATTGCGTTTTTTTTTTTTTTTTTTTGTTGAATAGGCTTTGATTTTTTTTTTATTACTTCAAAACTTGAAAAAATACATATTCATATGTATATTGATTCGATAAAAACAGTTTGAATAGTCGTAGAAAAAGTATTTCTGTGGAAATTTTAATAATTCAGCCTTTGCGAATTTCTTTTGATTTCTGTGTTAGAACGCAGGGGAAACAAATATTTCAATATATTTGGTAAGAATATCAAATATTTTTTTGGTGAATAACAAAGTTATTTTGGGAAAAAGAACTTTTAGAAATTTGCATATATTGTTGCATCAGTGAATTTTGGTTGGCTAAGATAGCTCAGGAAACTCGGTATACACAGAACAAAGTTGAATATCCTTTTTTTTTCTCTGTTAGGACCAGCACTCAGGGGATGACCCCTACTAATGCATTGCATTGTGTTGGAACTAGGAAAATAGGTTGTGGGAAGGAGGATAGAGGGAGTAGTGTTTGTGAACATTCGATTTGAACTTAATCATGTTGTAAGTGAGAGGGAAGACTTCTGCATGAAGGTTATTCCACATACGAACTGTCCGGGAAAAAAACGAATTCTCTCTGTAATATAAAATAATAAAATAATATCAGTGTATTTTGTTGTTGTTAGCTGTTATTAAAAACGCTTATGTCTTCCTTTATGTTTCAATTGGTATAAAGTTGCAATTCATAAAATTGTCTAAAAAGTCTTAATTCGAGTTGTGACACTTTTGACAAAATAAATCCTTGTTGGAGTTTATATTAATAAGACTTGTGTACGTTAAGCATTTGGCAAACGTATTAAAATTAGAAACGAATTCAGCTAAAGTGACATAACTCAAAATAATTCAGTAGCTTGTGCAAATAATACATCATCAAAAATGACACAACAAAAAATTGTTAGTTTTCTAGTGTTTATTTTATTTAAAAAAAAAAAAAAAAAACTTTTAGATCATAATCAGTATGCATTTTCTACTAAATTGTCCAAAGATTTTATTTTAACTATTTTTTTTAGGTCAAAAAAACTTTTTTTTTGATTTCCGAAAAACCAAGTTTTTTGAGTTGAGTCACTTTTGAACTAGTACACCTAAAACCATAATTAATAATGCTATCATAACAGAAATTGGTACGTCACAGTTTTAAAGGACTAGAAATGACGCTGTGAAATTTCGTGATGATCGGTCTATAATTTACCCTAGGCCCCATATAAACCCTACTACCGGAAAACAGTTTAGTCGCCTAAAACCATAATTAATAACAAATCTTCACAGTTTAAGATAATAATAACATCATACAGATATTACTCCTTAAACATTCGAACTGTCGGTGGAGCGTATCAAAGATTCGGCACAGCCGAATATAGCACTCTAACTTGTTTACTTTATAAACCATTTTCTTAACATTGCATGTTTCTATAAATTTGGTTTTCATTTAAATTATCCAATGCACCCTTCTTATAAATTTTCTTGCCACTTGTAAGCATAAATATCTTATTCTGTGCCCATGTTCTGTAACTCTCGCGTCGAGAAAGTTTTCGATTGAAATGTATGAAATGAAACAAAAATGCAATAAATTGAAACAAACAGCTGTTTTTCTCACTTAACTGTGTCTGTAACTTTTTTTGGCGAGTACAAGCTGTCACGTAAGGAAATTACTAGCCAATTTACAGAAAAAGTGTGTCTGTAACATTTTGGTGAGAAAAGTTCCCGCTTTGAACTGTCAAATAAACTCACGAATAAAAATGGGGCGAGAAAAAATTTTAACACTAAAAAACAATTAAAAATGCAAAGAATAATAATAATATTTTATTCTTGGCACATTTTTCATTGTTTTATTATTTTGCTTTTAACATTTTTATAAAATATACGAACGTCTTCAAAGCTCGTTTGCAAACAACAAACATTAAAGTCGCTCTTTACAGAATTTGGCATAGCCGACGGTTGTGTTTTCGCCGCCGTCGTTGAAAAATTTTCAATTTAAGTAAATTTTGTTCGCCGTCAACGATATGTGTTACTGGCGTTCTCAACGTCTGCAATGTCACATCGGCTTCGAGTGCAGTATTATGACATTTATAACGTAACGCCGTAATCTCTTTTGATAGTTTTCGACATGAGTTACAGACTTACTTTTTTCTCACTTTTCGAGAAACGATGGAATATTTTGTTTCACATCTTTTTGATGCGAAAAGTTCTCACTATAGTTAGAGAACATGGGTACTGGAAAGCAAAATATGAGTCCTGGCGCCCACGCTTTGCATTTCAATGTTAACGTCGTTAATTATATTTAAAATACAACAACTTAAATTTTGCAACAAACAAATGATGACCAAAACCAAAAGTTAAGAGTTAAAAAGCTCAAAGGATAAAAAAGTACTGAAAACAATGCGGGGGTACTGCGGTATTTTTAATATGAAAAAGTACTGAAAAAGTACCAAGTACTGAATTTTTCAACACTGTTTAAGACAAAATACTTAGAATGAGTTTAACTTTTGATTACTTAAAAAAAAAAAAAAAAACTTATTTATTTCTATAAATAAATATATATCTTGAGTTTTACTTCCTTTTAAACTACATGTGTATTTTTTGCACTTTTTAAGACTGAATTGAATATATATATGTTTTTTCAAGGTTTTTGTTAAGCTTCTACGTTTCTATGAATTAACTTACTTTACCCGGTGTGCTTCGCTTCCTCCATTGAAATAAAATTAGTATAAAAAAATTAAAACAGATCTTGTGCATCGATAACGAAGCAAATATTACCAAATTTAGATACTTTTACTTTTACCGTGCTAATGATATAACCATAACCATTTCTCCAATCCAACTTTTTGCCAGACTATTTGTTGCAAATTTAAAAAGTTATGCATACTGTCACCATTCTCCAGATATAAAGAAATCTAAATTGTCTTTGTATGGGAGGTACCACGCCTACTGCTCCAATCTAGCTTGCTCTTTGATAAATGTTGTGTGTTGATAACCAAGCTAACTATTTGTACGAAACCGTTCCCTGGATCACTGATATTTAAACTATCTTTGTAATGGAGAAGCCGCTCCCACTTCTCGAATCCAGTCTTCTTTTTGGTAGATGTATGTATCGATAACAAAAATACTTGTTTTAAACTTGAAAACTTTTCTGTAACCGTTCCTCAGATATGGAGTTATTAATTTTGTCTTTGTTTGAGAGTTGCCACGCCCACTTGGAATTTTACAAACATTTATAGACTATGTTAAGTGTTTTTTACCCTCTATATATTAAAATTTTCAAAAGTCTCTTTACCGCGGATCTGTTTGTTTGGAGACTTGTTCACTGTTTGAATTTCATGTGTTTCAATTCAGCCGTTTGTGCTGCGCGATAATGAATCAGTCAATTGACTAAGTCACAAACTTTATTCACAGGAGGCTTCTGTAAAAATGTTGTAGTTTCCCATAGGAGTGGATCCTTCAAAGCTTTGAGGCTTTTGTCTTCAGATATTCGGTATTTATTATTTTCGTTGTATGGGGGTACTGCTCTTTCTCCGTCTACTCCGCCCATTTTTATTTTAAAATTTATAGTTTACCATAATATTAAATTTGATCACGTTTGAGGGCTCTTGATATAATAGTTCTAGAGTTACGCGATATTTTTATATATGCAAGCTATAAGCGGTAGTGCTCCCCCTGTGCCTTCCACTTTAATTTTTTTTTTAAATGTAGCTTAATATAAGAGTGACTCCTACCAAGTTCGAACATTCTCACAATAACAGTTCTTAAGATATGCGATATTTAACATTGGCGTCGTATGATAACTTATTTTTATTTCGGGGCTTAGAAGATCCTACTGCAAAAAGTTAAAGAAAATGGGTGCTGCGGCTCTAAAAAAGTGCGATACCTTATATTGGCATCCTATGAAGGGTACCACTTCTCCTGCCCCTATCGAAAAAATAAGTTGCCTATTTTATTTTTGGGGCTCACGTGATGTAAGTGTTTATTCAGGAAAATCGGTTCAGTAGCTTAGGAGCAAAGAAAAAAATTGTCCACCAGTGAAAGCATTAATTTAAAATAAAATCAATTTTAACTAAAAATTTAATCAAGTGAATAAAACGTTTAATCAAGTGAATTAAACTTTTAATCAAGTGCATTTAAAGTTTAATTGTCAATATTCATTTGCACCAGTAAACAAATAAATAATATCAATTAAACGTTTAATTCACTTGATTAAAAGTTTAATTTACTTGATTAAATTTTTAATTAAAACTGATTTTATTTTGGATTAATACTATCACTGGTGCAGAATTTTTTTCTGCGTAAGTCATCGTGCAGACTCGCAATTTTATTGCTGCAATTTATTTTAATTCTACTTTGAAATTCCACTTGTGTCAAGAGTATGAAATTCTGGAGTTGCAGTTTTTGTATTTGTATTTCTGTATATATACACAGAAAGAAGTTTATTTTCTAGAGTAATCAATTTCGTTTCCTTAAACAAGAAAAGCCAAAATCTAAAAATAATTTCTTGATTTAAACTTATTTTGTTCGTATTCAGTAAAACTTTTTTAAATAAAGAAACATTTTGCTTAAACCAAGCAACACATACATATGTTTTAAAAAGTTATTTTTGACTTGGACGAGAATCGTGCAAACTTTTCTTGCTTCCATACGTATTTTATAATTCTTTCTGTGTACAAATACATATACACCCACAAGTTGAAAAGTGTAATTTATACGAAACAAAGTTTAATTGCAGAAAATTTTATGTCTGGACGATGACTAAATGGTTAAATAAATCAGTTTTAAGTGGATATTTTTCATTTTATTTTTTGCATTTTCAGATTATTTGTGCATGTTTTATGCGTATATTCTGCAATTTTAAGTGCATAAGCTTCCTCTCTCTGCTTAATACAACATTTAATGAGCAAAAATAAAAGTTTAAACTGACCATCTCCTCAGATTATTTTAAAAAATTGCAATTTACTTTATACACTTTTCTAGCGATTAAATTCAGGTATTGGCTGTATTGCAATCAAGCCGAATTTATGTTAGCGATGGTGGCAATATTATAACAAGTACTACAATTAAAAAACAACATTATTTTTTTATTGGCATAATTAGGGAATAAGTGTATTATGAAATAAAACCCCAATTTTGAAAATTAAACAAAACGCCAAAAATATATGAGATAAGCCCCAAAACAGAAATAAAAGCTTAAATCCCATAAACAAATGGAAACTTATTTCAGAATAATAAAAGTCCCCATTTAAAAAAGGCTTTAAAAAAATTATTTGTACAATTTGTCCGAAGACTGGCTATGAAGACATGCTTTAGTTGGCTATTCGAGATTTTGATGATCCTTAACCTCAAAACTTTACCCAATAGAAAATTTTCTTGTTTTGCGTTGTACTAATGATACATTTTAAAAAGTAAGCACACATTTATGCGCTTATGCATTAATGAGATGCAGTTAGTTAAGTCAATGAATTTCTAACAAATTTTTAAAAATATTTAACCTTTAAAGCGCGACGTCATTCCCTTACTTGGAAGCAGGTTTGTAAGCGTAAATATAAAGAATAACTCCAACAACAACAAATGGAGTGTGCAAAGCTGGTCGACACGAGTTTTGACGATGTTCTTCGGTTTATAATGCTGCATTTGATGATATACGAACAAGAGCAAAAAATCTAGTATTAAGGCCCAGTTAGGCGAACGTTGCTGCACCCGTAATGTACCCGTATTGTACCGCTCCGTACTGTTGAAAAATGTGTCATAAGTTTTTCCCATCATAAACAAAAAAGCAATAGTAAACATAAAACAATACACACAGTGATGGGAATCAAAAATGTTTAAATGGTGACCGATGTGCAGAAAAAGTACCAAGTGCTTTAAATGGCATTAAAACCGTATTTTGTGTATGTTAAATAACGTTAATAATTAAATATTTATATTATAGATTTACAATAAACAAATTTGTTTTTAAGCATATATATTTTTAGCATACATATGTATATTGTATTGTGGTGTATGCACCAAACAAGGTTTTGATACCATTTAAAGCCTTTTACTTGTTTCACATTTCCATTATATGTGTATATGAATTTGTTTATTTTCTACATAAATATGTAGTATTTTTAGTTGTTTTGCCTCAATTCTATAGCTTTACTGAAAAGAGTACCAAAAAAAAAGAGCAAAAATACACTGCTTTACAACTGACACGTAACAACGGCTTTAAAAAATCTGCTTTATACAGATCGAGACGTTCCGTCAACGTGACATTTAAATTCAGTAAGCATTTGCAATGTTTGCAAATAACAAAACGAACAAGACGTTACGTTCGGGGACGTGGACGTTCGGCTAACTCTGCCTTTACAATGGTTTTTGTGAGTGACGTGTGCGTGCCGAAAAAAATATTTACATAAATTGTACAACACCTGTTGCTTAGCGGAATATTCTAACAGTCCACTATCCAGGAGGAAATTAAAAAATATCCAATTAGCTAGATAAATAAACAATGGCCCACCCTAACTACCTCGCTCGGGGTCTGCTTAAGTTCGAAGGTCACCAGAGGCTAAAAAGAAGCGATACTTTGAGGCTAACTAGAAGACATTTTTAAAATTTGAATACAGCAGCTAGTGGTTACATTGGTAACAACTAATAAACAACAAGTAGAATTAAGATTTGAATACATATTGTAAATTTCGATAAGAAAGATTCAATAATAAAAATAAATTTCAAAAAAGAAAAAAAAATTTTAAAATTTCAACTGAAAATAATAAGTTTTTTTTTTTTAATAAAAATTTTTTTTAAAGTATGTATTGAAAAGAAAAATTATTAACTTTAGTTCCAAAAAATTTTTGATTTGTTATGTTATTTATTTTATAAAAAAAGCTTATTTAAATATATATTTTTTTTTTTAATAATTAATTAATATCTACAAATTCGTACAAAGTAAATTTCATTATTTTAAATTCTATAGTTTTACGTTAATTAATTTTAGATGTTTATTTTTCTAATTGAGGTGCTTTTGTGTTATTTTAGTTTAAATTTTAAAATTTAAAATGTACAAAAAATATTTTCTAATATTGAATAGTTTTAATACAAAAATTAAAATTAAAAAAATTAAAAACATAATATGTTCTTACCTCAACTTAATATAAAAATTATAGTGTTCAGTAAGCAGTGATGTATATGCAATTATAGAGACGTTTTACTGAACTGCTTTCCACTAGCGCTTAATGAAAAGCCATAACAAACTCTCTTTAAGAAGCGCTTTTTAGTATGTATGAAAACAGTGGTTCTTACTGAGCACATCAATAAGCGCTTCTGGTAAATGTTACACTCACCCTTGTTTATATACGTTGTATAAAGTGCTTTTTGTGTCAAAAATGTATTGCTTTAAAGTGAGAACTCGCCATATTAAATTGCCTTCCGTAAGCGATATAGTAAGCGAAACTTTTACATATCTCCCTTACAAACCTGCTTCGTCCGAAGCTGAATTTGTTATTGGGTACATATATCAATATTTGAAAGCGCTACGAACCAAGTCCCCAATGAGGCGGTATGAACTAAGTCCCCAATGAACTTACTCCCCAAACCCAAAATGAACTAAGTCCCCAAACGACTGTATGTGAAAAAACAACAACGATATTTGGGGACTTCATTCACGTTTTTGGGGGCATCGTGCAAAAGTAGTAATAAACTAAACCCCTAAATTAATTTTTGGGGACTTAGTTCATTTCTTAAATGTTTTTATACCCTTCACCGAAGGTAAGAGGGTATATATAACTTTGTCATTCCGTTTGTATATTCCACAATATTGATCCTACACCCTTTAAAGTATATATATTATGGGTCCTTATGAAAAGCGAATTTCAAATCCGGTTGTCCGTCTGTCCGTGTGTATGTTGAAATGGGTTTTCCGCAAACCCCAGAAATGATGTGGACTAGGTTGATGTATATTTATGTCACATATACTCCGTTTAAGTTTGCTATTGAAATTCAGCCAGATGGGTCCAAAAATGACGAAGATATGAGCAAAAAACCACGACTACCTCTAATTTTTTCGAAAAGTCCCTTGTGGTTGTTGTATTTTTATTACTTTTTGCTGTATATCTGGGGAACGGCAAAAGCCAAAGTTTCCAAATTAGGTACACACATTTAGGTTGCCAATACACACCATCCTACAAAATGTGGGCGGGATTGCAGAAGTGGGCGTGGTACCTCCCGTACAAAAAAAATTAAAAATTGTATAAAAACCTAAATTTTAGGGCTGCCATATGTCCTATGGATATGACTTATATATCAAAAAATATCGGAAATTTTAAGTAGAACATATTTTATAAAAAGTCGGGAAAATCGGTTCAGATACAAAAAAGTTATGACCAAAATTTTTTTTAAATACCGTCTTTCGGGAACCATAGATTTCCCCGAGTCCAAGCTTTATAACTCAAGTAAATGGTAAATTTCTTCTTAAGCACGTCGGTATAAAAATCTGTCAAATCGGTTAAAAAATGGCAGAGTTACAAACGAAATACTGAATCCCCAAAAATTACTCTTTTTTATAATTAACTTTGTTAAAATATATGTATACAAGTATATATAAATGTTTATATATAAATATAACTTAAGTAAATGGTAAAATTCTTCCTTAACACGTCGGTACATAAAAATATTAAATCGGTAAGACAATGGGTAATTTATGAGCAAAATACTCCAAAAATGGGCTAAAAAACATCAAAATTTTTATAAAAACGTAAATTTTAGGGCTGCCATATGTCCTATGTATATGACTTATATACCAAAATGTCGGAATTTGTATGAGTTATAACCGAAATACTGGGGTCTAATCACCGCATACGATATCGAGCGAAATTCATCGAAATTATTTATTTTGGTATCTTGAAACTCGATATCGAATGAAATGTATTGAATTTGAAATAATAGCATTCGACATCGAGTAACTCGACATTACATTTATCGAGTTTTCATTCGATACGCCAGTGTCTATCGTATGCAAAAAAATTCAATAGTTTATTCGATACGATAGTATCGAATGCAGTGATTAGACCCCTGAATTCCCGAATTCTTTTTATACCCTTCACCGAAGATAAAAAGGTATATACAATATTGATCCTACTCCCTATAAAGTATATATATTCTGGGCCCTTATGAAAAGCGAAGTTCAAAACCGGTTGTCTCTTATTTAAAAAAAAAATATTTACCAGTTTTATTTACTTTTTGTCTAGTTGCTCTGTATTCTGCTAGCACAATGGTGAAGGGTATATAAGATTCGGCACAGCCGAATATAGCACTCTTACTTGTTAAATTTTGCAATGAGAAATAATTTTATTGCAAGGGACCGTTATAAACAAAAAATTTGTGTACTCAACTTCTATTTAGTGAAACGCGGGAGCGCGTCCGGCGGGCGATCGGGGGGCGTGCGTCGGGCCCGTCACAACATGTTTACAAGCTCCATAGCATATCCGGCCTTCGGCAGGGCGCAGGGTTTTTCTCCTATATGATATAACAAAGACAGGCGCGGATCCAGCTTGAGCCTTAGGGGGTGGTAAATTTTGTATGATACAAAAAAGTAAAAAATTTGTTTTTAAAAGTTTATTAAACACAATATGCGTAAATTATATTAAAAAAAACTCAACAAAAAGGTTAAATAAAATATAAGATCAGTTCAATATACATTAATCTTTTTAAATAAGCAATTTATGATTTTCTTGTGAGGCAAATTCAGACAGTTCTTCTCTCATTGTTGATCTGGGCCGTGTTTTTATTAGTCGAAGGGTAGGAAATGACCTCCGCTCGTAGCATTACTGACGAGCATTGAAACGAAAATTTGAAATATTTTTCTTAGATTTGGGTAGATAACTTCATCACAGTTTATTAAAGCATCTACAACGTTATCTGGTAGATCAGGCTCAAGTTTAGATGTTAGCAGGTGTTTATCTCTTTTATCAAATATAATCAGCTCATCAGCTAGTTGTGGTTTTAAAAGTTTTGTATCTGTATATGACTTGATTACACTTTGAGGTTGAGGTTTAGGTTTGTTCAATACATTAAGGATATCTATTGGGAAAGGTGTTTTGAGATCTTCTAAAATAAATTCAATAAGAGGAATGGATTGCATGTGATTATTTCGTTCAAATCTTGTCTTTTTCGATTGGAACCTCGATTTGAACTCAAATAGCTTTAACTTTTTCAAAAATCGCTTTAAATTGTTCTTCGCTTTTATTTATTTTCTGTTCAAGCCACATGATTAAAGTTTTGATAAGGCTTGATCCTTTTTGAAGATCTATATCGTGCTTTCGTAAAATGATAATAAGGGGCTGTGTGACAATAACACTTAATATGTATATTCCGCAAATAAATTCAAAAGTACTGAGTGAGTTCCTTAATATAAATCTAATATCTTTCCACTCAGATATAATGGCACTTTATTGCCTTTAGAAATTGAGTTGTTTAATTTATGGGAATAGCAACCCATTTGTTTCGCATGTCGCGGTTTCCAGAGTTTTTTAACAGCTCCATGTACTGCTGACATCAGAGGACACCCATTTTTTCCATCTCCTCCACAATTTTTTAGGTCAAGACCAAAATTTGTCAAATTATAATAATATAATACAATAATAATAAAGATATGGATACTTATGGAAAATGTCGTTAGAGATTCACTAAAAATAAAAAACAAAAAAAACCTTGCTGGGATTTCCAAAAATTTTGTACATTTAAAAAAAATATTATTATTGGGAATTCTTGTATTATCGAAACAAACGAAAAACATATTTTTATAATTATTTATTTTTTTTAAGGTATTGCAATTTTTGCGAAATCTCTACCTCTCTAAAGGCGTATTAATGTCACGTACGATGACATGGAAATGCCCATATGTAACTTGTACCATAATTTTACTATGCATGCATGGAAAATTCAGTACAATTGTACTTTCTTCAGTACTTTTGAAGATAATGGATACATTCGCAATTATTTCTTATATGAAAGTTATTTTTTTTTATATTTAGTTTGTGGATATTTTGTGCAAACAAATACAGTATTGCCGTGTAGAAAAATTACTTATAAAAATATTTTGAAACATGGTCTAATTATTGGTGCATGGCAATCTATGTTTGTACAGGCTGTTTTTCTTATAAGCGTTTTCCTCTACAGAATACATTTTAGTTCAAGATATCGAAAAAGGCCTGGTGTTTCGGCCATATTTCCTTATAAGAATTTTTTTATATAGGATGTTTTTATATCCATTATATACTGTACTTTTTTCTAATTAGGAACTGTTAAATAACACTAGATTCAGATCGTGATTGAAATATCATCTTTTTTTTAATTCCTTTTAGAAGTTGGGTCCAAAAAAAACAGATTCAAACGATGATTTTTGCGCGTTATCGGTAATTCTTCTTTACTTGCTAATTTGTAAATACAAAAATTTTCAATGAGCTCCGTGTTTTGTATTGTAAAGATATGTTGCCACATTGAAATAAAAAATAAAATGAAGAAGCATGACACAGCGTTTACACTTGACAGTACTGGCAAGACAGTAAGAAGATACATATTAGTTGCTAAAAACACTACTAACTGTCTTCATTACGTAAGCGTCCAGACAGTAGTTAACCTGGGCTTTACACGTGAAAGTACTTTCTTGCAAGTAGCGTATACGTATTATCAACGAAAAATCGAAGTGTGTTAGTGAAAAAGTGTGAGTGTATTGCGACTTTCAAGAAATTTACTTTCACGTGTAAATCCTAGGTAATAGCCTTTTTACACTTGAGCACATCTTAGTGGAATGCGTGGAAGATGTTAAAAATGAAAAAAACTTGTTTACATTTGTAACATCTTTCATCATAAAAATATTTATTTTCACGTGTAAGACCGAATAAAAACAAATTAAATGATATTGCTGTCCTGCTCTTTTGTATTTTTTTCTAGTGATGGTATATACTTTTTAACAAATTATTGGTTTTTTCTTGTGATGACACTAAAATAATCGAAAGATGTTGAATGAAACAACATGAGATAGGAACATCTTTTAAAGATGATGATTTTAAGCATTCTTCACAATACAATTCTTATGGGAAGATGTTATCATCTTTGCGATAAGATGAAAGATGTAAGATGTGAGCAAGTGTAAAAAGCCTATAAGACGGTTCACTTTGGAAAATATGTCAAACGTAAATGTTGCAGTGCAAGTCCAGCTAAGCGTGTTTTTTTATGAACCAAATAAATTTAAAAATTGCTTAAAACAACTATATTGTGTAAACAAATATAGCACTTAACTAAAAGATAAAAAAATCAAATCAAATGTCAAATCACTGTCCAATTTTACTGTCTGACAGTAGACAAGACAGTTGGAAAAGTGTGCATGTATTGCTACTGTCTTGCCAGTACTGGCAAATGTAAACGCCATGTATCAAAAATACGAATGTATGCAAAGGAAAATATAAAAAAAAGACACAGAGAACAGAAAATTGGGTTTTTTTTCTCTACCCCGCTTGCTTCGCTACACTTCGCCCACAAATACCAAAAATCATGTCTTTAAAATCATCGAAAATATTACCGTCTGAATTTAGTGTAAGAAGTTAGAGGAAATATTTTGAAACTATAGTAGGATCCCAATTATTCGAAATCGCAGACAAAGACAGTTTTTAACGAACTAAAGGAGTTTATTATCAATACGATTTCCGTATGACGTGCTTAATTCCCCAATTTTTCATATTTGATAAATACACCGAAATTCATTTTTGAGGGAAAGCTAGCTTCTATGCGCATTTCACTGGTTGCTTAGGCCAGATCATCAGGAAACCTTTTCCAAAGATTTAGGAAAAGCTAAAAATATTATACAAATAAAACCCTAAAACGAATAGGAATTATAAACACTCTTAGTCTTACTTGTAACAATATCAAAGCTTTAACAAAACACCAACAATAAACAGTGAGTTTATCTTTTCTTACATCCCCCTTCGATGCAAAGATATTTAAAGATATTAATAAACAACAAAAATAATAAATTTTTCATAAATGATAACGCTCTTGCGAACTCTTGTTAAAAAAACATCGCTTTTTTAAAACATATTGGATTTTTGTTACGAATAACAAGAAGTTGTTTACAAGAAGGGGTTTTCATAATGGATTTCCTTAGAAAATATAATGGGATCCACACATTTTTCGGGAAAAAGATCCCGGAAAGTTTGTTTTTTTTTTTTTTTTTTTTGTTTTAATTATGGTTTTTAACTGACCTTTAGTTAATGCATGTATAAACTTATTTAAAATAAATTAAATTATATAATATTTTGCATCGTTTTGTATTGGGCGAGATTTCCCGGGAAAAACTCTCTTTCTGAGTTAAGTAGAAGGGTCTCCTCAGACTTTGAATTACAAAAAAATACGAATTGACGAGGAAACTAAAACGTATGGGATTATTGCGAATAAAAGAGTTTTTCTTAAGGGACCGGGCCAGCCGTTTTGTGAAATTATGTTTAGGTTTTTGAGTTAACTGGGTACGAATTATCGCTGTTTAACTGTTATTAACCCGTAGTAACACAATTATAGCATATTGTTACGTTACTGCCTTTTCAATAACGTTTTCGATTTATTTTCTTTATAATTAACCTCTTGAGTTCTTTATTGCACTTTAATAAAATTAAATAAACACAACACTTTAATTTATAGCACTTATTTATTATTTACACAGCTTTATTTAGAACTTAGTCACTTTAACAACCGTAATTTTCAGCTTTTATTCACAACTCACTACAATGTTTATAATTTTCTCCGCGTGATGCGTTATTGGCAAAGTCTGAACTTAGAATGATCTTATGTCACATCTTGCGATTCTATTTATCCTCTAGCCCAGACGTGTAGATGATACTAGTAACGTCTAGATGGCTCTAGAAAGTTCGCCTCATAACGGCTATTTTGTTAATTAAACTTATTCAGCTATAGTTACTAACTATATGCCTGAATTAATTGAGTTATTAGGCATCATAAACTAATGTGTAGTTAATAGAACACGAGCGCCTTACTCGTCCGTTCAACACACATTTAAAACAAAAACAAAAACAAATTTCGAAATTTTGTTTTAAATGTAAGTTGAACGGACGAGTAAGGCGCTCGTGTTCTATAAACACCACATAAGGCATACTTTTAGAAGTTAATAACAAACATTCTAGTATTTACAGTGGGGTAGAAGTACAATTATGCACAACAACTTTAACATTACATCTGTACATTGATTTTTACACTAGAAGTGTGCATAACTTATTCAATAACAATTTAAACTAATAAAATAACTAACAAATACTAAATAACTAATCAATACAAGATAACTAATAAATTAATTTTATTCTTAACTTAAGTTACTTTCGTAACAATATGAACGTAGAAGTTTACAACGTAGATTCGTTGTTAAAAAAAATTGTATAATACAACAGCTTAAGCAAGCGTAAAAGCGTGTCTATGTCGTACGCTTACGACGAAATTGTGGGTGACCGGACCTTGTTAATTTTCACAGCGCACAATCCAGCTTGGCCTTTAGCATAAGTCAGTAATAAAGGGTGGTCCGACCAAAGCTCAAGATGTTGGTTGTAAATAAAACAAAATATTTTCAGAGAATTGCCTTAATATTTTTTATTAATATAGAAGGATCTATGGCAATTATGTGTGAAACAAAATATTGGCCAAATGTTCGCCACGGCTTCGGTTTTATACCTACGTTGTTCTGGTGTAAGTCTTTGCAAGGTGATTTGCAAAGTTTTGTGAAAAATAAGTCAAATACACTTCGTTCGTTTGACAGCTAGTTTTACGGTTATCCCTTTCGGAAGTTCTATACGTCTAAAAAAAAACTCAATACACACAAAATTTAAGTACCATATCATAAGTCCTGATATTTCATACCTGGTATTAAAATCAATAATTGAAAGCAATTATTTGTTTCAATGTACTCGTAGTTTTCTTAAAAAAAACAAACAATTTCATTAGAAACATTCAATTAATTGCAAACAACAAATGTCTTACAAAATCAATTTGTGTTCAAGCCACAATTTTCATTTTGTCTCTTCTTTTTCCCCCTCTCTGCCTTTCCATCCATTGCTTACAAACTTATATTCCACACACATTTATGAAATAACAGAACCATTACAAGTTCCTTACACAAATCCTTTATGCATTTAAGCTTAAGTCTGTAAATGAAGGAGAAACCCAAATTAATAAAATTGTTTATGCAACACATGGTGGCATGACAATGTTGCATAAGTTTAAATAGATTTTAACACAGTTGGCAATTATTTAAATATAAAATTCGTTTGAATAATAGATAAATGACATCGAAAAAATGTGGAACGAATAAAAAAGTTTATTCGAATAACTAAAAAAAAATAAGGATAATTTGAAAGGGTTTGATTAAATTAGCCGGTCCGGTTAAATTTTTTTTTTAGCAATTTAATTATTTTTCTTAACTTTTAACGATTACAACATAGTATTCGAATGTCATTCAAAACCCTCAGTATCCAATTATTTAACAGTTTTCATTATTGAAGTGCTGAATTTAACCATTTCTATTTATATTCGAAAGAACATGGAACTATATGAACTACAGAAAAACTCGGCCGTCTGCTCTAAATACAGAAAATCTTGATGTTCTAACAAACTTTATTGATTACAACAAACGAATATAGACTTTTATTCGATAAAAAAAACCAATCAATTACTGCCTGTTTAACGATATCGAACGTCATCGTTCGCATAGAAAATTACATTTAAAAAACAAACTTCGAGCAATGTTCGAACTTTGTTTTTGTTTTAAATGTAATTTTCTATGCGAACGATGACGTTCGAAATCCATGAACAGGCTGCATAATAAAAATGAAATGTTGTATGTTGCTGATCACATAACTTGAGAACGGCTTGACCGATTTTTTCTTTAAAATTATCGCCATGGTCCAACTTAGGTTTATACGAAAAGAAAATTTTGCCCCGCCCACGTTTACGTCCACTTTTTCGAAATACCTAAAATCAGAAAACGGCTCCATCGATTTGACAAATTTTTCTTTTTAATATTCGTATTAATCCATTTTAAGTTTTCATCGAAAGAAAAATTTTCCACGCCTACTTTTACGCCCACTTTTTCTATTAAGCGCATAACTTGACAACGGCTTGACCGTTTTGGACGATTTTTCCTTTAAAATGATCGCCATGGTCCAACTTAGGTTTGTACGGAAACACAAATTTTGCCCCGCCCACTTTTACGGCCACTTTTTTCGATTTGCCTTAAATTAGAAAACCGCTCCATCGATTTCACTAATTTTTCTTTCAAATAATTGTTTTAATCTATTTACAGTTTTCATCGAAAAAAAAATTTACCACGCCCACTTTTTCCATTTATTTGACCGATTTGGACGATTTTTTCTTTAAAATGATCGCCATGGTCCAACTTAGGTTTTTACGGAAAGAAAATATTACCCCGCCCACTTTAACGCCCACTTTTTCGATTTACCTAAAATCAGAAAATGGCTCCATCGATCATTAGTAATCAAGTACGGAGCGAAGTCGGAGCGGCCAACTAGTTAAAAATAAATATTAATGTTGGTTAAAAGAAAATTTAAATTTTCAAAGCAGGAAACAATTTTTTTTTTTTTTTTTTATTATTTGAATAATTTTTATTCGAATAACATCTGTACACTTGTAACTTTGAACTTATCGAAAGCGATGGACGGATGGCTGCATTCACAAAGAAAAAGTGTTTTGGGAAGCAATAAATTTTGAAACAGAAAAGTAGGAACTTATAACATTTTACTGTGTTCATTTAAATGTGTGATGTTATTTTAAAACTTGTTGATTACTTTTTAATAGCATTTAAACTAATAAATAATAAACATTTTAATTTTTAGGAAAATTTCAAAGACAAAGTAATGCAAAACTGCTGTGAATAATAACACTAACAAAAATAAACAAGTCTTAAAACACTTTATTTCATTAACTTTGGCCTTCTCATCATTGTTCATGCAACAATTGTGCTGTCGGTCTTAAACAAACAATTGTGGCAGAATTCCATGTTGGTTTAGATTAAAGAATTTAGTAATGAATCCATATGTTTATCGCTGGTAAATAAACAATACAAGACGAATTTTTGCTATGGCATGTGAGCATTTCGGACATTCAAAATCGTATTTCAATGTGTTTCGGCTTTAATTTGTACCGACTTTCCTCGCTTTTGAATGAACTCTGCTGATAGCAAACGTTTTAAAATTGCTTCGTTGGATGAATTAATGCTTCCCACTCATTATCTTCGTTTTTTTAACTGACCTGGACGATCTTTGTCTTTTGTGTCAAAACTACCACTTCTGAACGGCACAAACCATTTCTAGTACGATGAAATCCAGTTTATATGTTAAGAATAAGCTTCAGTGTGTTATAGATGTGCTTCAGCTGCCTTGTGTATACCATTAATTGTTGTTTACACTATTTTGTTCAAAAGGGCACAATACACTGTAAAATTGCTTGACATCAGGGTGAATTTACTCGTGAACGTTTGCTTGACGTAATATCTAAATTAGTTTGATTTTACAGCAAGAATCGTCGGTATAACACATACAAACACATTTTCACTAATACAAAAGGGTCATCCGTAATGCACCATGTTAATTGTGAGTCACATCTTAAAGTCAAGTTTTTTGTCCAGCTTCATTTTATGTTTTTTTTGTTTAGGTGTTTGAAAAATTTTACCATGGGGAGGTTCAAAATTGAGCAGGGTTTTAATATTGTTGAAGCCTTTTAACGAAAATGGGCGTTTAAATCAAAATTCCTTTCGTGCACTTAATTTTTTTGTTCAGCAAAATCGACCAAATCTGTTCACAGTCGGAAGAATTGTGCGCAAACTGAAGTAAATGTGGAAACACTTGTGCATGCTTTTAGGTACGGTTTATGGGCTGACGGCGTCATTGGGCTTCTACTTCTACGGAAATGAGGTCGGCCAAGCAATAACCGTGATTATTGTTAGCTATCGCGACTTGTGGCCAGAAATTGAGGATATGGACATGGGCGATATGTGGTTCCAACAAGGGGATGCCACTTGCCACACAGCCAACGAAACAATGCATTTTTTGCGCGAGAAATTCAATGGCCGTATTATCGCACGTCGTGGCGGTGTAATTTGGACTTCTTTCTTTGGGGATATTTAAAAACAAAAGTTTACGTCAATAAGCAAAGAACAATTCAAGAGCTAAAGGATAAGATAATTCGGCACATTAAAGCCTTTGAAACTCAATTATGTCTCAGAGTTATTAAAAATATGAAATATCGGATAGTATGCCACCGAAGGAGTGGCGAACATTTGGCCGATATTTTCAAAAAAAATTATTAAGATAATTCTCTAAAAACTTTTTATTTTATTTACGATTTACATCGTGCGTTTTGGTTGGACCACCCTTTACCATTGCGCTTGATGAGTAAGTTGATCAATGTATATAACATAACATGAACATAATTGAATATTAACGGTTTCCCTGTCCCAATCTAAAAATGTTTTAATACAAAGTTAGGCAAACACATATATGTGTATATCATAATAATGTTAGTGCTATATGACTCTCCCGCTCTCATTGTTCTGCAGCGTTGCCATAATAATTTTTTTTTTAAATATGATCGAACTTCATAATAATCCGTTAAGGCCAGTTTACACGGTAATACAATGTATTACGACTTTGTAGAATCAAAATATTATGAAATTCTCTCCGTGTTTAAAAGAAAAAAATAAAAATCTTTTGTAAGTATAGTTCATGTTTACACGGATGGTATAAGTAAAATCCAAAATAATAACAAAAAATCAGATGGTTGCAGTTTTAAATATTTACAAAAACAACATGAAAATTTCCAGAGTTGATTTTAGTTGTTTTTGTAATCGTATAAAAATGCTATCACCTTCAATATACTCTGTTCAAATACACCCCTGGTGTGATGAGAATACATAGGTTTCTAAAATGGTTTAGAAAAAACCATTTACCGACCGCTTGTCAGATTTTGTAAAAAGAAAAAATTAAATTCTTTATATGTGAATCTTCATTTTGTTTTTTTAAAGTTTATAAAAAATAAACACAGAAATCGTCTCACAGATGAACATCTCGAAGACCTAATGCGTATAAAATGTTATCCCTACAAGTTTGACATAGATGAATTAATCAATACTTTTGAAAAAGATAAGTTCTTCTTTTCTGTCACCATTATGTGTTTCAATGTTACATAATAATGGATTATTATGAATTTCGATCAAGCCTTTAAAAGGCAAAAATGTCGTAAGAAATATAATACCAAAATTGAAAGAAAAAAATTGTAATGTAATACTGCACAATTTACAAAAAAGCTTTTTTTTTATACAAAGAATTATAAAAAAGAACTTAAAAAAACAATTTACAAAAAAACTTATTTTTTAAACAAAGAATTATAAAATAAATCTTTTTCTTATAATTCTTTAAAAAAAAATCATATTTGGCAACGCTGCTCAAGCAGCAAGCGTAACACAACATACCCGTACGACTGCTCAAGCGAGACTGATTCAGTGTTGCCTACACGTTAAAAAAATTTTCCCTACAAAAATCCCTAGACTTATAGTCATTAATATCTTAGAAAAAATAATAGTTATACAAAACATAGTGGATTCTCATATGTATAGTAAAGCTTTAATAACAAAAATAAGTTATAAAACTAAAAAAACTGTATGTATTTTGATAAAATTCAAAGAAAAACAACAAGAAGTTTTTTTAACTATAATTTTAATTTAATTCAGGTACAAAAGCAATGAGTATTTTATAAACAATATATCAGGGCTGTGCTGAAAATCACGTGCTTTAAATTCACACGTGTGATTTTGTGGTGTTCTGACAATCACGCCGTTTTTGTGATTCTCAATGCGCTTTTGGCAATTAAAAATCACACCGAAAAACAGAAAAACGGAACACCACAACATCGTACGTGCGAATTAAAAGGCACATGAGATTTTAAATCACGTTATTTGAACTAAAGTGATTTTCCGAACAGGCCTGTAAGTTTTCTTTTGAACGGAATTTTCTTAAGTGACTATTAGTGCATGCAGCCTCTTCTACTGTTTTGCGTAAATGATCTTATAATACAAATTGACTTAAAGTTGTGTGGCTTAATTTGTTTCGCTTTTTGGTGGTGTAAATGCATATGCACTTGCATTGGGTAAAGCAAACAAAATATGTACCATTTTCGATATATTTGGAAATACAACCTCGTCATTATAGTTCTTCATTTTACTATTTTTATCCAAAACTGTTCCAAATCCATGTTTCAAAATATATTAATTCACAATTTCAGAAAACTTAGTTGTTTTTTTCCTCGAAAACACTTTCTTTAGAATTCCATTTCTTTAAATATTAAATCATTATAAAAATTGCATTTTTTAGCATTTATTTCGTATATAACGCAATATAAGAAAAAAAATACCTACATTTTGGCGAATATAAAATATCCGTCCGATTTTCCCTACGCTCATGTTTTATGGCGATTTCTTTTCTGAGAAAAATATGTTACAGTATATACATGTTACATTTTCTAATGTTACCTATAATCACTATAATCAGTGTTACATGTTGTTGCAATTCAATAGAACACAATTAGTGCTTTTATTTACAACTATTACACTTTCATCATTAATGTACTTAATGAGCGATTTTAAAGCTATTTAAGCGGTTTCTGCACGCTATTACGGGTTAAAAACAAATAAATGATTATAATATAAATACACTTTTTTTGATTTTAATATGTAAATATATTTATATTTTGTTTCAAAACTAATTTTTTACAAAATTATGAGCGGTATGAATTATGACAAAAAAAAATAAAACAAAGAAAGTAGTAAGTACCAAAGTTGTAGAACAGGGCAGTATGAACACCTTAAGTAAAAGTAAGGGTAAAATATGCAACATGTTCTGCATGTTTTTCATCAACATATTCACAAAAGAACTTGAAAATTTTTCGCACAGTTGTATTTTTTGTACAAACGAACACTTAATGTATAACATGTAACATTAATGCAACATTTTTCTCAGAAAAGAAATCGCCATTAGTTTCAAAAAACCCTATAGGTAGGGATTTTCCCCTACTTTTGGCAACACTGGACTGATTTGTTTTCATTTTTTTCTTCTGTTAAACACGTGTAAATAAGAGAATAACAAAGCGCCCATGGGCGGCATTTTGCCTATCTCTGTTTTAATCACAGAATACACAGAACTGCCACGAGACGGAAGATTTTGCGTTTTTTTTTTTGTCTCTTTCAAAGGAAGCTGCCCTTTTGCCGCAATACAATGAACACAAATTTATTTAGTTAAGATTTATTTACAAAACTGTTGTAAAAATGAACTTTTAAGTTCACCACAACACGAGTAAATAATATTTAAGAAAGTAAATAACATTTATAACACAAAACAATATCACTAAATACATTTTTTTGCACAAAAAACAACGTTTGTTGAACTAATGCATTTGTTTAACGTGGTTTGTGTTGTGTTATTTTTGTTTTGATCACGCCATTTGTGCTGATTGTTGCGGCCTGTTTTTGCACCTTGCCACTTCACTACCAAAAAAAGCTTTCTGTCTCTTTCTTCGAAAGCTGCCCTCGCAACTGACTTGGGCCTGTTTCACACGTCACTTTTTACAGTTCTGTGGTTTTAATACCACAGCATGTTTACGCCAATGCAGAGAGAGCGTCTAATTTCGGAAAATAAAAATGGCCTAAGCAACCAGTGAAATGCGCATAGAAGCTAGCTTTCCCTCAAGAATAAATTTCAGTGTATTTATCAAATATAAAAAATTGGGAATTTAGCACGTCATACAAAAATCTTAATAATAAATTTTGTATTCCCGTAAATAACTTTGATAATAAAATTTTATTTTCATAAACTACAACCCACTTTAATGACTTTTATTGCAAGTGCCATTTAGAATTTAATTTGAAAAAATTCCCAAAAAGCACAATGGTTTTGTACATTAATGTTCGCGTGCACCATGTTCTTGAAATCAATCATAAGCTGGTGGTACATAACAAAAATTTAAAATAGTTTGAGCTATTTTCTTCAAAGCCAATTAAAATTTCCTAGAATAAATTAGGAAATTGAACATCAAATGAAGGGAATAACTAACCAACTAGCATATAAACTTAAACATTTTAAAAACACCGTTACACACATATGTTTGTACTACTGATGCTTCGAATATTCGTATGGCCGAATATTTCGCTTTAATTCTCAGGGATTTAGAAGGGTGGGTCGTCCAAAGAAAACGTGGAGTGAACAAGTGAACGAATGAAGTTAACAGAGAAATAATAATTTTCATATTTGAATACAAAAATCGCATACAGTAATTTTGACTTAGCTGCACAATCTCCTTTGCACGATTTTTTGTGCAGGTAAATCAAAAAAGCAGTTATCTTAAATGCATTTACCTGCCTTAATGTGCAGGTACACAATTGTATTTACCTGCCCAAAAGTGCAGCTAAAGTAAAGTGTTTGATTTAAAAGTAGAATAAAAACATTATTTTATTATTTCAACCCAACTAGCATTTTCAATCGTCTAGGAGTCTACTGGGAATCTCACAAATAGTGTTTTTGATCGACGAGCTCATTTTTTAATTGTAGAGAATTCCTCGCACGGGAGAAACTGTTACACGTGCTGATTCCCATGAGAGATTATTCCATAACGCAGCGAAAAACACTTATATTAATCGTAAAGGGAATCGTTAATGATGTATGTAGGGATTATCTAATGAGTCTTTCAAAAAGCATGCCAAGAGTCGTATGAGACTCATGTAGGTATTATTTTACAACTAATGAAATGCTCAGCCGTATTACTAAGCTGCCTAAATAAGGGCATCAAGCGTATTTTTCATGCCAAAACTTCTAATTTTCATACAACTTTTATAAAATAAACCTTAAGGTCGCGTATTATTAAAATTGTATTGGCAATATCATTTACTTAGTTCAAAAACGGTCTTATTTAGTTAGCCCAGTAATTGTTATACGACTCTTACAGAGAATCTCAAAAGGTTCATTCCAAGAATTAAAGATGATCGTGTCAAAAAATAATAAATTAAAAAGGAATTTAGATGTTTTTGTTACTCATCAGATAATCATCCAAAGATTCTTTTAGGAGTTGTATATTAAACATAATCGTCTAACAAACAGCCTACACTGAAAAAATTTTCTTCACAGATCCAATGAAACTTACATTAAAATTCAACCTATGTAACCTTTCATTGGATTAATGAAATGTTTCATAAAATCAATGAAAATGTTGCATTAGTTTAATGACAAACGTTTATTTTATCCATTTTTTCAATGAGGATTCACAAAACCAATGAAAATTTTGTCATTGATTTTATTAATCCTTCATTAATCCAATGAAAGGTTACATAGGTTGAATTTTAATGTAAATTTCATTGGATCTGTGAAGAAAATTTTTTCAGTGAACATAAAAATTGATGGAAAAAAAAACAAAATAATTGCGATTTATATTTTTATAAATAGCTTAAATTGGATATTTATGTGAAAAAGTGGCCACCATATATTTTTATGTGTGCAGCTTACTTTGATGTTTCGTATGAAAATATTTTAAAGCTGCCCCAAAAATATGAAAAATGTGCAGGTATACAAAATGCACGTATCCAAGTATTTTGGGCAGTTAAGTCAAAGTGCAGCTAACCTTGATTTTTTGTATGAAAATAATTTTAAAATGCCAAAAATTTTG
This sequence comes from Pollenia angustigena, assembly GCA_930367215.1. Classification (NCBI taxonomy): domain Eukaryota; kingdom Metazoa; phylum Arthropoda; class Insecta; order Diptera; family Polleniidae; genus Pollenia; species Pollenia angustigena. Next base: position 50,317,611 of record OV884060.1, read on the forward strand.
TGCATTTATCTTAAATGTGCAGGTAAGAAAGTGCACTTAAAAAAGGAATTTGTATAGAATTATAAAGAATAATTCCAAAAATTATCAATTTTGTGCAGTTAGGTCAAAAGTGCACGTAAACAAAAGGCAGTTAAGTCAAAACTACTGCATTTGACTAAAAAACTTTTTGAATTTTCTGCGATAACAATTTGAGCATTACACTGATTGCTCAGGCCAGATCATCAGGAAACCTTTTTCCAAAGACTTTGGAGAAACTAAAGATATTCTACAAATAAAACTGTAAAGCGAATGAGAATTATGAACTATTAAAAAATGGCGAGAGTTGTAAAAAAACTGTCTTTACTTTGATTCAAATATTTTTTTTGAATATGAAGAAATATTTAATTATTTTATTGTTTAATATATTTTATTGAGTGTTCTTTTGGATTAATTTTTTAATTGAATCAAATAAAACGCTTGATAACCTTTAAATTTTATTTTTAACAAACTGTTGCTAAAAATTTACTTGAGAAATTTTTTTTTTTTTTTTTTTTTTTTTTTTTTTATTCAATATAATATTTATACAATAATAAGTTTAACGCCTCAGCGCCATAAAGGCTTTGTAGAGGCTAAAAGGCAACTCTGTATATATTACATATCGAAGATTTTTAAAATCTATTTTTAAAATTTACATTATATACAATAAATTTAGACTTAGGGAAAGAGAAAAAAAAAATAAAAAATAGTAATAAAATAATATTTTATACTAGAAGTGTTTCAACATTACGAAGTAAAAGATCTTTAATGGATTTTTTGAATGTAGATAAAACTTGTATATTACGAATATTGATTGACAACTCATTATACTCACTTGGTCCAACATAAGCAATGCGTTGTTTTGTTAAATCTAAACGACATTTTACAATACTTAAATTCAGAGCCTGTCTAGTATTTCTTCGAGTGTGTAAAATATTTTGAGTAAACTGCCTGGAACCACGAACATCTCCTCCTCTTATTGTTTTGAAAACGTATGTTAAAACTTTTTGTTTATATAAGCCTCTTACTGGAAGAATCTTTTTAGCATATTTTTTAAATAAGTTTCACGTTGAAAATCTTAGCGGAAGATTAAAAACCAGCTTAAGAGCTTTATTTTGAGCAGATTGAAGGGACTTTAGTGAACTGTTTACTTTACAGCCATAAATAATAGGAAGATAAGTTAAATGAGAATGTATAAGTGATTGATATATAAGCATTTTAACATCAGAATTAAGTTTATTTTTGAATTTGTATAAAATACCAATTCCAGATGAAATTTTAGTTTTTAACAAGTTTATGTGCTCATCCCATAATAAATTCTGTTTCAGTTGAATGCCTAAATAGTTAACCATCTCGGATTCAGTTATTGGAGTTCCATCAATATGAACCACCATCTCTCCATCATTCCTTGATCGGTATGGTTTAAATCTTACAAATTTAGTTTTATTTGGATTTAAAACAAGTCGATTACATCGGGAAAACTCACTTAAAATAGCCGCATCATATTCAATTTGAGTTTGTAAAACTTGTTGGTATTTATATGGGTAAAAAATACAAACATCGTCAGCATACATATACAGTTTTCCATTAAAATGTATGTTTTTTATATCGTTAATAAAAATTTTGAACAATAATGGTCCAAGGACACTTCCCTGTGGGACTCCACATTTGACTGGACGCCTAGAGCTGCTATATTCACCAATTTGAACAAATTGCATGCGGTTTACCAAATATTGACGAAATATTTCCAGTGTTTTGTTTGTTACGCCTAGTATAGAAAGCTTTTTAACCAAAATGTCATGATTTACGAGATCAAACGCTTTTGAATAGTCAAAAAATACTCCTGCAACACCACTATACCCAGCATCAAGCTCTCCACAAATGTAATCAATAACATTTACTACTGCTTTTTCGGTTCCTGCTCCTTTTTTAAAACCATATTGCCTTTGAAATAAAATGTTATTATCGTCAAGATAATTGGATAATTGTTCGCATATAATTTTTTCAAAAGTTTTATCCACAGCTGACAAGTTAGAAACTGGTCTAAAACTTTCAATACTATTAGATCCAGTAACTTTTGGTATTGGAATTACCTTATGTACTTTAAGTACATCAGGATAGTTCCCTTCGTCGATCATTCTATTGAAAATATCAGTCAACATATCAACTACCACATTCTCACTTATTAAAAGCATTCTAGGCGTAATATTATCATAACCCGGACTTTTTTTATTGTCCAAAGTATTCAAAATATTTCCAACTTTGGTTATATTTACCTTTTTGAGCTCAAAAGTTGTTCTTTCAGGAATTAAAGTACGGAAACAGTTTATATCATCACTTGCATTTGTTGTAATATTTGTTTGCATATTATCAACAATATCAACGAAAAAATCATTTAAAGCTTCAACTTTATCTTCATCTTTTGTCAAAACACAACCATCTTGCTTTACAACACTTTTTATTCCAGTTCTTTTTCTACCTAACGCTTTATTTAAAAATTGCCAAGTTTTCTTTGGGTCTCCACAACAATTTTCTAAATTATATGAATAATAATCATTCATTAGTTTGTTGTTGCTTATTTTAATGATTTTGCTAATTCTTTTTAATCGTTCCGATATGGATTTATCGCTACGATTTTTCCTTCGTGCCTTTAGTATATTGTCCTTTAATGCAATTATGTTAAGCAAGTTGTCAGATATCCATGGTGTAAGTTTTTTACGATCATTAAGACGCTTGGTAGTAATTTTTGTACTATGCATGACAGCTGCTGAAAGATTGTTTATTTAGCTTTGGCACAAATCAGATGAATTATTGCAAGATGAATTTCCATTTAATAAATTATTATCTAAGTAACTTTTGAATTTGCTGTAATCAATTTCATACTTTCTCTTAATCATTACATCCTGACACATAAATTTCAAATCCAATTTACAACTTATCATATTATGATCACTTAGATTGCTCTCAATAGAATATATATATACTTGGTTAGATAAATTCGTAAAAACGCAGTCAATAGACGTTCCACTTAGAGGCCTTGTTACAAGATTGTGGCAAGAATGCATATCAAATTCGGAAAATAGGTTATTTAAAAGATTTAGATCCCTGTTGTTACACAACATATCAATATTAATATCTCCTACGAAAAAGCATGGAACACCATTATTTAAAATAAGAAGATCTTCAATTTGTTCAAGAAATGTAGGTACGGTGCATTTTTGTGACCGATAAACTGATACAATCGTTAAAGGTTTGTTCATTATTTTGACATCTGGCAACTCTATTGATATTATATCCAAAAATTCTTTACTTAAATTTTGTTTGATTTTATAATTCAAAACAGACTTCACAAACACAGAAGTCCCACCATATCCATCCTTTCTGCAACAATTAACAACTTCATAACCGAAAATTGTGTATAGATTTATACATTGCTTATCGAACCAAGTCTCCTGAAGAAATCAGCATTAGACAGAACTCGTTGGGATCAATTATTGAGGCCGTATGTTCCTTTATGGAATTTCGTGGGCAAATAAAATAACAAAATATGGAAAAAAAAAAATAAAATAGAAACATAAAATATTAATTGTTTATAATTTGTATTTTTTTTTTTTTTTTTTTTTTTTATTAATTAAATCTTTATTGAATTTAACATTTGTGTATAAGTTTTCTTACTTAGACCCGCAAAGCTTTAAAGCTTGTCTGCAGCTATTGGTACATAACAAAAAAATTCATTGATAATAATAAGAATAATAAATAATTATTATAAAAATTTAACTTTAAAAATTAGTTCATTGCAAACTTATTAAAAAATGTTTTATAAGTTTATTTCTTTTATGTTTATTTCTTAAATTAATGATATTAGTAGGCATTTTATTTAATATAGTTGGTAAAGATACTGAGAGGGTGTTTCTTCCATATTAATTGCTTATACAAAATATCAGACCAATCACAAATAAAAGTTCCGCGACAGATTTTTCTCTTTCCCCGTAAATCATATAAAAACAAATTCCGAATGAAATATCTTACCTTTTCTCGAAGAAAAAAAATCCATAGCAAAACAGAAGAAGTTTACTTCTGAAATTTAAGTAGGAATTTTGGAGGGATGCTGAAAACCAGCTTAACTAAAGTGTAACCAAAATTGAGGTATCATTTTAATTTTAAGGAAAAAATAGTTTTTCTTCAGATATAAAAAAATATTTTTATTTCAGTTTATCCGAAATACGTTCCGTTTAAAAATGAAAAATTATGTTGGTCAAGTCCCCCCCCCCCCTTTTACTGGCTCGGTAGGCTCACAATCTTTTACCGAAATTCTTAATCAAGTTTCTCAAGAAACTGTTGTCAATGGTTGATACCTTCTCGATTATGTTGTTTTTAAGCTCTTAAACTGTTGTGGGATTATTGCTTTACACAAAAAAAAAGCTCGCACTAAATTTAAGTTTTTTCTACTTGATTTTCCTGCGAGTCGTACTTAAGCGCGAATAAACCGCGCGAATAATAATATTATCTGCGTTTCTGTGGGGTAAGTGTTTAGGTTAGAATCAATCTCATCTCATTTTCGGATTATTTCCAGTACGAATTAAGATTAAACCGTCTTTGGAATTCCCGAATCAAGCTCAATTTTAGATTTTTTTTGACACCGCTTCGGCTTGATGTGAGTTCAGATGAATTGATTTGTTTTTTTTAGTGTACAGTTCCGATTTAAAAACCACCACCAAAAATAGTCTTAAGATGTACAATCGCAAGATCTTCGTGGCAAATTCACTACTCCTCTACGAGAAATAATGCAATTTTCGAACTTTTCTTTCAAAAGATGCAATGTTTCTCTTGCAGTGTTGCAAGTGGCACCATCCAGCTGAAATGAAACAACATATATATTTTTTACTTCTTAATCATCAGTTTCCGATTACCATTGACAATACCTCACTTTGGACGCCCTTTCCATGGGGCCACTAAATATTTGTGTACTGAATGGAAAAGCTTTTGTTATCAATATTCTCAAAACAAATTTTTCAATAAAAAAAAAGGAGTACGGAAAAAGGCCGTGGCACAAAACCAAAAAAAAGTACACAGGATAAATGAAATCATACGTCAAAGTTATGCCGTAAACCCCAACATGGTGTTACCAATAAAGCTTTCACAAAAGAAGTTTTTGATAAAGAACTTACAAGGCTATAATATTCTTTTTCAATTCTTATTTTAAATTAAATTAATTTTACTTTAACTTGCGCCAGCCACAACAAGAAAAAAAATTCAAGCAAGACAACTTCAGTGATGCCACTTACTATTTATTTTTTTTGTTCCCGCGGAATTTTAATTGGAGGATTTTTTCTCGAGTAAAGTAATATTCCGTGAGAAAAAAATTTCTTGGGAATATTCGTAATTGGGTCGTTTATTTCAAAATAAGCATTTTAAAGGTTAAAGTCTTATTTCTTTATGTTAATTTAATAATCAATTCTCAGCAGAGCAATATTGAATTTCACAAATAAAAGCTTTGAAGACTTGTCTCCTTCGAGCCAATAGCGATGCGTACCGTTGCACTAAATATTCGCTTTATCTGAACACTCGTTGGTGGTGTCACTAAATCGCAAACACGAGTTTCCTGCACGCCGGTTTCAATGCAACTGATTTCCAATGCATTTCAAACCGGTCTCAAAATGGTCGCGTCGTGTGTGGTCCCTCAAAGGAGTCTATGGCATAAACTCGAATGAAACTCGAAAATAACTAGAAGTTGCAATTGCGTTTCACAGTACAAATTGTTCGAATCCGTAAATGATTTCTTTCGAATCGAAATAAGCGGTAACACCCCAGGACAAGTCCAAAAGTAACCCAAACGTATGGAAAACCCCTGATCTATTTAACATTACGATTTCCTAGTAGAAGATTATTTAACCCACCTTTGGGCCACTAAGGAGTAGTTTTAAAACTACTCCATGGTATACTCAAGAGGATTCGTTTTGAAGTCGTTTAAAAACGAAAGCATGTCGTAAGAAAACGAAGACATGTCGTCTCACTACAAACACTTTTTTAACAATGACATGGTCCATGCTTGCATTACATCGGACCAGTCCATGGAGTAGTCCATTTTAACAAAATGGATCAGGTGGTCCAATTTTATTTGCAGTGTCTGTTGACATGCATTTTTTTCAATTCAATTAAATTGGATATGGGTACTTCCACAAGGATAACTACGTTTTGTCACGTTACGTCGCCAAGCATTCAAAGTTGTTTCACAAAGTTTTATTCATAAATTATTTAATTTTTTTGTATTTTGATGTAAAGCGCAATTAAGTAAAATAGAAGAAACCTTTTTTGCAAAAGGGGTCTAAAATACAAGATAAATTTGTTGGTGGCGTAACTTGATACTACTGTGGAACTGCCCATATTCGTATTTGACGAATATTGGAGCAGATATTCTTCTTTTACTCTTATTCTTTTTGGCACAATTTTCTTGAGAACTCAACCTGCCCTTATTGAGAAAAGGAAATCTTAAAAAATTATCCTTAAAAGCAATTTCAAACTTAAACATATTCTTAAATACTTTACACACACACATGTAGTTTAAAAACGTGTCACACGCAAACATTATTTTAAGGATAATTACATGGTATTCATGCTGGCTAGTTTAATATATTAAGTAGCAGTTGGATGAATGTCCCAATTTTTCAAGTGGAAATAACATGGAAACTTGAAATATGCTTTATGTACATTAAATATCCAATAACAACTCTAAAATATGCCCTTAAAATATATAAAAATATGCCCTTAAAAATCTTGAAAACAAAATATTTAAATTCTAACGATAAATTTCTTTTTAAACGCCTACGACTTTGACCACAACAACAACTTTCGTAAAAAGATAGTCAGCCTAGCTGCACCATCTATATAAGATATTTTTGTCTTAACGAGATTTATGGGACGCAGGGATGATAAATGAAAAAACCAATATCGAGACTTTGCCAAAGAAACCATAGGTCAAAAATAAATTTTAAACCCCATATTTTTCAAAATAGTTAGTTTTCCAAAATATTCAAGAATAAGAGGCAAACGAATTGTATTTGGTCTAGCCAGACCTGTGACATACGGTTTTTAGGGTCGAGAAATCCGTTTATTTTTATTTTTGATTGCCGCCAGAGAGCGTTTTCATACACTTTTTAGAATTTATCGTCTTTTTTTTTGTGGAAAATTGACGAATATTTTTTTAAAATGCAATCTCGAATTTCAACCGAAAATAAAATTTTTAAGCGTTCTAAAAATATGTGCATACGAGCATCTTCGGATTGCATTTCCAAATTTATTGTGTATACAATTTTCGATATGTACTGCAGAAACAAAAAAGGAGTAGAAAGTCCAACTATAATAAAATTTAATTTAGCGCTTTTAAAATCTCCTTCAAAATAATTCGGAGTACTGTTCCAAAATTCTGTTGATTACTTCTTGACGTGACAACGGATTCGTTCCAAAATAATCTTGAATGGAGAGGAAGTCGTCTTTTCAAATATTTAGAACTTTTGCCAGAAGTGGGTTTCTATATCTTTTTAAAACTTGTCAATATCATCAGAAAATGCACGCTTATATGCTGCCGCCGATACTAAATTTAGAATGTGGCATAAGCAATCGTTCAATGAATAAGTGCAAAAATATATTAACAATAGCGGAGTTCAGTGTTTGGTGCAAATGGCCTTGCAAAAAACAAATACAAAATATCATAGCTGTTAAATCCAACAACAAAAAATAGAATTTCCTTAGATTTCATAAAAAAGCTCCGACATTTTGCATTTTCGCAAGACTATTTGCACCAAACACTAAACTCCGCTTATATTCATTGGACAGTTAATACAAGTTGCCATTTGACATCAATTATATATATGTAGGTTTGAAAAATTTGGTAATAGTACCAAATGAGTCACGGGGGTACCAGCGTACTCTTTAGTTTTGAATTGTACCAAAAAAGTACAACTGTACAAACTTTATCAACCCTGATGGGACGGTCGCTAAATTTTATATAAACATTTAATTATAATTTTTGTGGCGAATTTAATTTAAATACGAAGATAATTAAATGGTTATGGACACAAAGTGTATTTTTCGGAAAGAAGTTTGTATGGAGACTATGAGAGATTATAGGCCGATTCTTACTATTTCGTATATTTAAAACGAGTATACCAAATTTTATGAAATTATCAACAAACTTGCAACTTGCCCTTTACGCACAAGGTTTACGTGGAACCAGCCAAGCAACCAGATGAACATCGTAAGACCCTTTAAGTGATTCTGAGATTTGTATTTACATAGGTAGATAATTAAAACAGAAAAATTATCTGTTACCAGACTTTTTTGGATTTTTTGAAAAGCTGCAAAGGCGTATAAAAAAACTTGAACATGAAGTAAAAAAGGTAAACTATGCCCAAAAAAGGTAAAATATGCTCAAGAAACTTAAAGAATACGGCAAAAATGCTCTTTCAACTAAATTATGCAAAAGAAAAATGCTAAAAAGGGTAAAATGTGCAATGATATGCACTAATAAAGCAACGCCGAAATTCATAAGAAGCTCTAAAACGGATCAATATATTGTTTCTGCCTTCATTAGTCACATGGGGGAAAAACAGGCAATTGCATATCGAGGCATTACCACAAAAAAAGCTTAAGCGACATCATTTTAAATTTTCTTTTTTTAATAAATCACTTTATTGGCAACACTTGCACCATCTTCTAAATTTTCAGGGTTACATAAGATACCGTTCAGATTTTATAGCAATAACAATTTTATCGTAAACGACAACCATACAAAGTTTATATAACACTGCAGTTACACGCTCAAGTTTTTCTTGATAGTCTTTTATATATACTGTTTGTCAAAATTCGTAGGCTGCATTCAATTTTTGAGCAATTTACTTTCAAGATGCCATCAAGAAAAAAATTTATTAAGAGAAACGAAAAATTTGCTCACTAACCTTGAAATCAGCTGTTTTCTTGAACGTAAATTTAAACACTCACTGGCAAGAGAATTTTAAAGGCAAGTTCGTATCAATTTTTAAAATTATGAGTGTATTGGTAAAAAAGTGTTAGTGTATTAAAACTTGATAGGCAAAACTTGATCTTGTAACCCTCAAGTAAAATAAAAGAAAAAAACCTTTTCCTATAAAATTTTATTTTTGTCGCTTAAGCCTTTCTTGCGGTTATTATTCATTATTCAAAGATTTTTGAAAAAAAAAAAGAAAATACAAATAAAATAACATGAAAGAGTGTTATACTCGGCTGTGCCGGATCTTTAGCATTCTCCATCGGAGTTCGAATATTTCAGGAGTGGGCTTTATATGGGATCGTCTTGATGGCGTCTTGAAGTGATGTTCAGGAGGGAATTTTATATTGGACCTATCGTAAATTATGGATCGTTCATCCAAAAACTCAATAGATTGATTTCTAGTATTAAAAAAAAAAACTAAATTATACCAAATTTCAATACAGTAATACAAATTTTTTAGGACTTAATGATTCTTAAATTGGTTGTCGGAAAACCGCTTTTTATGGGGCCTTTGGTTAATAAGGAACAGATAATCAGAAAATTGCATGCTGCTTTTCTATCCGTACAATGCTAAATAGGACCAAATTATACTAAAATGCATGTATTTGTTACGATTTTTGCCGTATTTAAATCACTTTATGTGGGGCCTATAATAAATGGTTCATCGTTCTTCACGAAATTTGGCAGAGTGGTTTCTTATCTAATGAAACTATAACAGCGTTATAGCGTACTTAAGTGTTTTTCGACCTTTAGTAAATTATGGACCGATTTTCACAAAATTTGTAGAATGATTTTCAGGCATGTAAAGCGAATTCTCTGGCGAGTAAATGGTTCACCTTTCTTCACGAAATTTGGCAGAGTGGTTTCTAATCATATGAAACTATAACAGCGTTATAGCGTACTTAAGTGTTTTTCGGCCAATGGTAAATTATGGACCGATCTTCACAAAACTTGTAGTATGATTTCCAGGCATGTAAAACGAATTCTCTTTCGAGTCTTTCGAAAGTGAGCCTGTTTTCAACAGACAGACGGACGGACAATGTTAAATCAACTTAGAATTACTGAGTAGCACAGAATATATCGAGCCCTAACCGTGAAAATAACGTAACGATTTTATAGCAGAAACAATTTCGTGGTAAGCGACAAATTTTATTCAAAATTTATATGAAATAAAATAAAAATCTATCTCCTGTAAAATGTGATTTTTGGCGCTTACCTTATTTTTGCGGTTAGGGGTCGATATGTATATCGCGCCCTCAAGACAACAACAAGCTTCTAACTTACATCTAGTTTAGGTGCAAGAATGAAGGTTCTACTTCTTGTTCTAAGGTCGCAATATACCATATACCTTTACGCGGAAAGGCAAACTTAGTATACCCTTATTCACCACTTGTGGTGGAGACTATACAAAATAAGTAAGAAAAATAAAAAAGAATCGACCCACAGTCTTTACTGTTGTAATACGCTGATTGAACAATTTTACTACAGAAACCTATTTTTTTATACAATATTAATTAAATGGTTTTTATTTGAATAAAAAAATTTCATATGTATTTATAATCAGTGTTAGGAATTTTTGAAAAGGCGCACAAAAGGTCGTTTTATGAAAATAAAGTCGCACAAAAAAGTCGTTTGAGTTTTTTACCGTTTTGAAACAAAACAGTCACTTGCATTTTCAGAACCCTTTTTTTATTATAAATTTAATTTTTGTTTTACCATGTCGCTAAAGGTGGTTGTTCTTGTTCACTAAATGCTGTTTACAAACACTCCAAAAATGCAGCTTTAACTCCATGTCTTGGTGAAGCCATAAATACATCAGTTTATAATGGGAAAGTCAACAAAGCTCTCTCTCTATATTTCGCTCAAAAGTTGTGCGTTTAACAGCGGTACCTAAACAATAGCGGAAGGCGGAACCTTTTCATCCGCTAAGCTTTTACGGTGATATGCTGGGTATGAGCGTCAGCATTGTGTAACGAACAGAAGTTTTAACGTTCTTGTTTAATAAAACCCACATAATAGAAATAAAAAATGGAGATAAAACCACTAGATTGACAAAAAAAAACTTAATTTCCAACTTCATTAATAAACGCAATGTCGCAATCGGATTTTCTAATTTCAAAGCGTTGACGTCGCACTATTTAGGGAAACTTCATACAAATTGTATGCGCGTGAGAATTTTTGACAGCTAGAAAACGCTTTCAGCTTTTGTTTAGGTATGGCTGTAACCAACCTGTTAATGCTTTAAAAAAACTATAGCACAGGCTTAGAAAGGTCTGCTCTAAAGAAAAGGAAACAGTCATGACTTGGGATTTCCAAATCGTGTAGAAAAGTATAAACGGTAAAACTAAATAAAACCTGTCTGTTACTTTGAATTAAAACACAATGAAAACCTACTCTAATCAAATATTTTCAAAATTCAATTAATGTTCTCTTTTTGCCTGACACTGTTGTTTTTCTTTTTAAATTAAATACCAAAGCAATATTTTCACAAGAACGTGTTGACATTTTTACCAAAAAACATGAAAGTAGAAAAAGCATGACAAAGAAAATGCTTATTAAGTTTCATGTTAAAAGCTGTTAAATCTGATGCCGTAGCACCACAAAAAGGATACACTTAAGGAAACGAATGTTATTTTGCGAACAACAGTAACTGGCCGGCTATTTAAGCAGCAGGATGTCAACAACCATGAGGTTTTCGCAAGCAACATATTCTTCTTCTGATGGAAATAAATTAAAGTTCTTACGAATGAAATTAAAATCCGCACAAAGGACAATCCAGAATTTTAAGGAATATTGTTAAATACGATATTTTTCTGTGATGTTACAAGGAAATCATTAAAAATTGCAGTGAAAAATAGACGTACGTATAAAAAACTTAAATAGTACTTTTTTAATTCAAGAGTAAAAAATCAGTTTTATATTCATGTTTTTGTATTTTGGGAAGGCGCTTTTCTAGATTCTTGTGAAGTTCCATAAGGATTTAGTTATGTCGGTTTGTCTGTCTGTTGGTTTTCGCTATAGAGGGTCTGGATTTAGAAAAACCTCCATCCATAAATTGGCGTTTCGTTTAATAGCGAGCATAAATAATTAACACAGAAAAGTACTGATTGGATTTTGAAAATCACATCACTTAGTTCTTTAAGAAAATTAAGGGAAAAAGCCACAAATAAAAACCGATTTTTTGGATGGCTTTCTACGATTTTCCTAAATCCAGCGTCTATGAATATATTTATATTCTTGACTACTCATTATATTTATTAAATCATCTCCCAGCTGGATTTTCATGATGCCATTTTGCTTAGAAGAACAGTCATAGCTATTTATTTTGTAGGCGAACCGTTAAGAAACCCGAAATTTATAAATACAGACGTGGAAAATAATTAAATATAACCCTGGTCATGGCCTACTGCATGGTGGGTCTAAAACACTGGGTGACAAAAAATGCGTTTACCAGCCGTCCTCTAGTGTAAGAGCAATCAGCACATCCAGTTAGCAATTTGAGTGCAAAATGCGGTAAAATTATACTCTAGCCCCTGTTTAGGATCTAGAGCTGTCTACCATTCTTTTGATAATATGCCAGCATCCCTGTGAAACCGCCACAGGCCGAACTTTTCTACAAGGTAAAAAATCAACCCTCGAAGTTGGATTCTTCCCTTCAGCAACTTTGAGTTTACACCACTACTAGCACGTGATCCCCGAAAGTATCTTCTCATCAAAAAAGTATCTTTCTGCTGCACCTTTTTGTGAGTTCATGCTTTTAAAGCACCCCCAATTGGACGGAGACAAGCTTCCTAAAAGATATAAGCATTACCGCACGAAACAAACTGGTGGAGGTCATAACCAATAGTTAATCCACTGCCTGCTCACCAGTGGTTACTATCGCTCTTGGTACCGACCTCAAAAGATCTGTTAATTTTGGATATTTGCCGTGTCCGAGGTATTGGTTGCATCTGATTATTCCCCGGAATATGATCCCTAAAGTGGAATATCTCATGACCGGATTATACAAGGGGAAGGTCCTCTTAAACGAACTCAAATCTGCCACTACGAGGCAAATGTATACGCTTAAGAAAGGTGTCCTATTTTTGTTGATCACTAGAAATTTTTCTATAAAAACTTTATAATATTTTAAAGTTTTTTGCTGCCATTATTCCACATTTTTTTTACCGGGCATCAGGGTCCGCTTAGGAAAGGTATCCCTTAAAATAAATAACACTTTATGTTTTTCTCAGTTTTATGAAATTGGCTATTGTTTTCGAGCTGTAGAGATTTTTGTTTTTTAATTTTTAATATATTTAAGTTTGTGCTGAATTATAAAATCATGCCACATTTCACCGTATTTAACCGTTAATGTCAGAAAACCCCTTTTAAATACATCTATCAAAATATTTGTGTTGCTCTTTCTGGATGACAATTTACGTACTTCAAAACAAATGTAAGTTAACATTATTAATTAAGTTTTCTTAGCAAGTTAACAAGTTTATATTTAATTCAAGAGTACTTAAATAAAATAAACAAAAGCCTAAAGGTATGCTAACAACACAAACTAATGCTTGAATGATAAAATAAATAGAAACAATATGTATGTATGAAGGTATATTAGGGCGGTAACCAAAGTCTTCGCATAGTACTAATATGTGGGCAATGTTGTTTTATGAACGAAAAACATTATCTTGGGATTATACACTTCACGCACCGAGTTAATTTTCTAAATCAAAATACAAAAACATTTTAAAAAGCTATATAATTTCATATATCTACAATTGTTAAATAATTAAATAGTTGTTAAATAGTTAAATAATTAAGAAAACCTTTAATTATTATTGCGTCGTTTAATTACACTGTGCACGAATTTAACAATTTTTTTTTAGCAATCTGGGCACCCTACCAGTAAAGCTAATTTAGAACGCTATACAGTCAGTTCTCGTTTTATGCGATAGATGCGTTCCCAAAAAATTCGCATAAATTGAATTCGCATAAAACGATACTCTAGCTTCATATAAAAACTAATGATTCGTTCCAAAATTCTTAAAATCCGCATAAATTCAAATTTTATTTAAAAAATCAAAACAAAATCGCAAAAAAAAAATCAACAAATATGTATATGTGAAGCGGACAACCCAATAAAAATATTTTGTTTCCTTTATTTCCCTTATATTTTGATCAACTATAGTTCTAGTAGATATGAATAAGTATATATTTTTTTCTATGATGTTTATTTGTCGAGTAACGGGGTGGTAAAGTGTTGCCGTTTTCAAAAAAATGTTTTTTTAAATTATTATTTCAAACTAAAAACTACGAAAACGAAACAAAATTTTAAGGTGATTCTTATAGAAAATCGATTGATCTGTAAATAAAGAAAAAAATTCATTTGAAAAAAAATTTCATCTGCAAAACCGGAAATGACCAATTTAAATCAAAATTTTTTTAACTTAGTTCTAAATATTTTTTTGTTTTTTAATCTAAATTGGCCTTTAGTGTCCTTATCATATTGTAAAATTTTTATTATGGGATTTATATTGGTTTAAAAGTTATGCAAATGTCTTCACACTCGTGCATGTGGTTATTACAATGTTGTACCGTAAAACACAGGAAAGAACGAGCCTAATTTTTAATTCTATTTTTTACCGAAATTAGCCTTCATTTAAAAACTAATATTATGTGCTCTTCATTAGTTTAAAAACAATCATTAATACCCTGCAAATAAAATTGGACCACTTGATCCATTTTGATAAAATGGACTAATCCATGGACTGGTCCGATGTGTTTGTGTTTGTAGTGAGACGACATGTCTACTTTTTTTAACGACATGCTTTCGCTTTTAAACGACTTCAAAACTAATCCTCTTGAGTACACCATGGAGTAGTTTTAAAACTACTACTTAGTGGTCCAAAGGTGGGTTATATGGTCCTGCCCTAGGACATCGTAATGTTAAATAGACCATGTTTTTCCCATACGTTTGGGTTACTTTTGGACTAGTCCTGGTCCCTTGTGGGCTACTTTTTACACGCGTGTTTGGACTGGTCCTATTATTTGCAGGGATACGTATCGGCTATGCATATAAAAAACAAAATAAAACAAACTATGTATAACGATTATATCAGTGATGCAAGCTTGGTTTAATTTAAAAACGGTAAAAAAGCTTAAAATAACATCTAACATTTCAAAAACCGTAAAAATGTAAAAAAAATCGTTAATTTAAAAATCGCATAAATTTTAATCCGCATGAAACGAGACCTGAGTGTATTCAATGGTGCAAGTAATTATTCAAAGTTAGTGCTCGTATTCGCGATTATAGTTTTTAACACTACTGTGTAAATGATATTTTTATACTATTGGGATCATTGTTCAATTTAATTCAACCCATCTCTGATTTAGTGGCAAATAGTCCCAAGCAGTCTGCCACTGGTGAAGCAATTTCGGTTACGCTTAATTCAATTTTAGCGCTCATATTTGCTATTATAAATTTTAAAGAAGCTGTAACTTTTGCTTAATGAAATTTATTTTTCACAAATGATCCCAAAAGAATAAAAAATACCGTTTTTTGAGTACGCTAGCTGTTTGATCCCGTCACTGCCAGGGACCTTCCAAATAAAATATTAATACTAGTTTTTATAATTTTTTTGTTCTTAAATATTTCCCCATCTAAACTTACCTATGCCAAATTTGCCAAAAAAAAAAAAAAAAAAAATTTTTTTAAGTTATTGCCCTAATGCATATACATTTATAGTTCTGTAAGTTGCATAAGCTTAACAAAGTGAAATAAAATAATTATTTAGGTTAAATAGTATATTTCGAAACTAATTAATTAAACAACACCTAAGGCAATTTATGTGTAATGGCAAAGTTCAAAGGAGTAATAAGATACATTTTAAAATACTGGTGCGATTGAAAAACACCAGTTATGGGGATTGATATAAAATCCCCCTTATGTATATTAATTTGTGAAAATATTCTCTCAACATAAGCTGTTGACACTGATTTTAACCAAATTGCATACACTATTTTTTTTTAATTAGGAAATGGTTCTGAAAATATTTTTCTAATAAGATGTACATTGTTGCTTTTAAAAAGGTAATACAAGTAACTGTAGATTCTCAATAGTTCGTAACAAACTGTTGGTACCTTGAAAAATCGAGTCAAATCGCATACATCGTTAAATCGTATTTTTTTTTTTTTTGTTTTCAATACAAAATCTGTTGAGCCTCTTACAAATCGTAATTGTCTGTTAATAACCTTTTACAATTCGTTATGCAACGAAAAAAACAACGTTTTCAAAATGTTTATATGCACCATGTGTGCACGTATGCTTGTCAGTTATCATTTTTGAAAATAAAGATGGATTTACCGTTATCTTCTTTTTATGGATTTTTATCTTAAGTACAGTCCAATAGAGCATAAAAAACTATAAGGGATTTTGTTATTCGTGCCTAATTCCCACTTTTTATTCTTGACAAAAACACTTGTAAGATGAGATAAACCCACTGTTGTTTATTGTTGATGTGTTTTGTTTAAACTTTGATATTATTACAAGTAGAACTGTTGCTATAATTCTTATATGTTTAACGGTTTTATTTGGTTTAATATCTTTAAGGCCTAGTTAGGCGAACGTTGCTGTACCCGTAATGTACCGCACCGTACTGTAAGCACGTTGGTGCACTTATAGAACATTTAAAAACGTGGTTTATGTTTTTTCTATACATAAACAAAAAACAATAGTATACATAAAGCAAATCACACAGTGATGGGAATCAAAAATGTTTTAAAAAGTACCAAGTGATTTAAATGGTATTAAAAAAGTATTTTGTGTATGTAAAAAACGTTAATATTTAGTTTAATGTTTATCTTATAGATTTTCAATAAACAAATTTGTATTTTAGCATATATATTATAACAAGAGATTATAACAATAGAACAAGGTTTTGCTACCATTTTAAGCCTTTTATTCTTTTCACATTTCCATTGTATGTGTATATGCATTTGTTTATTATTATGTATTGTATATCTAAACATAAATATATTTGTTTATATGGAAATATGTTGTATATTAAGTTGTTTTGTCTCAATTCCATAGCTTAACTGAAAAAAGTACCAAAAACGAGCAAAAATACCCGCATTCAATTTAACATACAAGCAGCCCATCACTGCTTTACAACTGTCACGTAACAACGGCATAAAAATCTGTTTAATACAGATCGAGACGTTCCGTCAACGTGACATTTAAATTCAGTAAGCATTTGCATTGTTTGCAAATGACAAAACGAACCAGACGTTCCATTAGGGGACGTGAACGTTCGGCTAACTCTGCCTTTAGTTTTTCTTAAATCTTTATGGATGAAGTTTCCTGATGATCTGGCCTAAGCAACCAGTGAAATGCGCATAGGAATAGCTTATCCCATCAACAATAAATTTCAAGTGGTTTTGTCAAGAATAAAAACTGGGAATCAGGCACGAATAACAATATCTTTTGAAATTTAATTTTTTTTTATTTTAGTTTCCAATTCTTTTGTTCGTTTTAATTAATAAAACAAGCGAACAAGGTTTTTGTTGTTTTTAAGGTAATTTGGCGCTAAATCCAAATCTGCACCTAGCTTTTTTTATCAGCTCGGCTTTTCGAGATATACCGCTATGTCCAAAATTAAAGCACTTGCGCTACTTATATTGGAATAACTTGAAAACGGTTCACTATATTCAGTTTAAAAAAAATTCAAAATTCGTCAACGTTATTATCTTTTAAGTTTTAATTTGCCCAGTAGTTTCAGCGATATCGTTGAGTTTTGAGTTTGAGCTTTTTTAAAAAAATTTAATTTTTTTCTTTAAAAATGTATCTAAATTTCTAACTGAATATTATTAAGCTGAAAAGATTGTATGTTTCTTTAATTGTATGTTTGTAAGAGGTAATCTCCAGAACTGCCGTTCATATTTTAAAAATTTCTTCAACAAAATGAAGAATGGAACCTCCTAACCAGCGCACAGTGGCGCCATTTGAGTTTTTTCGTTGCAAAAATCATATCTTTTGAACCGAATAAGGTAATTGAACAGTTTAAACAGCATATGATAGATAACTGTTCAGCCTATGAAATGTGCATTTGAAAAGGGTGCTACGCTGTGTAGGGGCCTACTTATGGGTTATCAAAGTTAAAATTAGTAGAAAAATCAATTTTATGGTACCTAAAAAAAAATTATTTTTACATTTTTTAGATTGTTTTTATTTTTTTTTTCTTTAGGGTTCTAAATTATTACCCAACAAATTAAAAAAAAAAATTTTTTTTTTTTAAATTTATTTTTTCAATTTTCTGTATTTTCGGTATATGGGTAATTCCATGTCACACATATATTCGCGTAACTCAAAAATGGTTTAGTTTATTGAAATAACTAAAAAAACCGAAATTCGGCAATAAATAATAAAGTGGGGTTGGTCATACATTTGACCCATCTAGGAGCATCCTACGCGCTGTAGGGGCCAAATTAAAGAATTTTATTAAACCGCAATATTAGTATGGCAACCATGTCTTTTTAACCTTTTTTACCTCTAGAAGCCAAACGGGCACGTACGGGCAGATAAAATTTTTGAATTATGTAAAGAAATAATCAAAGAACAGATTTTGCAAATATGGCAAATATAGAAAAATATAGATTTTTGTTATTTTCCGTCAAAGTTGAAAAATAGTGAAAAAACGGATAGTTTTTAAATAGTGATTTACCAGGAGAAACACAAAGCAAACAGTTCATTTTTTTTTTATCATTACACATTTAATAAATGCATCAATCAATACAAACAAAAAATAAGGCGATTCGTTACCTATTTTTCGTGATATTACACCTGAAATCGCAACAAATTTACTAAAAATTGTGTGTTTTTTTGAAAACCGAAAGTCGGTCAACTTTGAACGGCTATATCTTCTAAACTAAAAATGTGATATTATTAAGAGTGGCAGATTTGAAATCGTTGAAAAGTTTCCTATAACATGAGTTTATTCAAAACTTCGTCGGTGCTCATGAAAATTTTGATTTTTGCAACCTCGTTTGCTCTACGGGCGCTACTGTGCAGCGTTACCGTTGGTGCCACTAAAGTGGCATTTTGCCACTTTTTCGATTGCTTGGATACTATTTGGCCACTTTTACAAAATGCACCCAAATGTGGTACTTTTTGTGATTCTTGCCACTTTTTTGATACTTTTTCCGTTAGGAAAATATACTTTTTTTCTTTCTGTTTTATTATAACTCCCAGCTTTAATATATGTAAGTCTGAGTTCATACGGCTCATGTCTTATTGACATGATTCTTCCTTTTTCTTCTTTGAACATGAATTGGCGTTCAAATCTGTGTACTCGTTTCTTTTCCCCTCGTCCCTCTCGCCTATAAAGTAGCAATCTTGTCAATAAGACATGAGCCGTACGAACTAGACGCCTGCACAAATGGATTTGTACTTAAAAAGTACATATGATCTAGCAAAGCATGAACACTTACTCGAACTATAATGAAAAACATGGTACATACATGTTTTTGAGAACAACAAAATTAGCGAGTAACTATTGGTTGTTACTCGACTTTGTTTGTGCTTGCTAACCACTTGTTCCTTTTTCTCTGTCACTTGACCATTCATAAAACGAACGGTCGAGTATCATGCGACAGCCAAACTTCACTAGGTACTAAAGGTCTGCATGACTACATTTAAAAGGCATATGAATACATTCATTTGTTTTTTAAGTAGGTAAAGTTAAGTACAACAAACGATTTAAGTACGCAGTGCTTTACATTTTATGTTAAAAAAACAAATGAATAAACACACAAGGCAAAAGAGAAAAGAAAACAACTGTATTTAAACAGAAACAAATACTACCACATTCAAATAAAACAGACATAATAAAATGTGTATAAGTTTCGAATATAATATTATTTGAATGTTTTACTCATAACATGAATACATTAATATTATTACTAGCAACTTTTGTTATGGAAATCGAAAACGTAAAACGCAAGAATTTAAAAGTCCTTTTTAATATACTTTTAATCCAATTTTTATAATTTTTGTTGCAAAATTCTGTTTAATAGAGATATATTTGTAATGAGAATAAACATAAGTACTAATTTTACTATGTAGTATTTCTTGCACACAGGTAACTGTTACCATATACTTGTGTGTGTTTGCATTTTCAAATTGAGTAAATAAATATTCAAAGAAAAAGAGTAAATAGAATGTGTGCCTTTGTTGTGATAAAGTAAAACACAGACTACACTCTCTTTTATGTTTTAACTCTTAAGGCTCAGTTAGGCGAACGTTGCTGTACCCGTAATGTACCGCACCGTACTGTAAGCACGTTAGTGCACTTATAGAACGTTTAAAAACGTGTCATATCCCTGCAAATAAAATTGGACCACCTGACCCATTTTGATAAAATGGACTACTCCATGGACTAGTCCGATGTAATGCAAGCATGGACCATACCATTGTTAAAAAGTGTTTGTAGTGAGACGACATGTCTTCGTTTTTTAACGACATGCTTTCGTGTTTAAACGACTTCAAAACTAATCCTCTTGAGTATACCATGGATTAGTTTTAAAACTACTCCTTACTGGTCCAAAGGTGGGTTATATACCATGGAGTAGATTTAAAACTACTCCTTAGTGGTCCAAAGGTGGGTTATATGGTCCTCTCCTAGGACATCGTAATGTTAAATAGACCAGGTTTTTTCCATACGTTTGGGTTACTTGTGGACTAGTCCTGGTCCCTTGTGGACTACTCTTTACACGCGTGTTTGGACTGGTCCTATTATTTGCAGGGATGTTTTCCCATACATAAACAAAAAGTAATAGTATACAAAAAACAAAACACACAGTGATGGGAATCAAAAATGTTCAAATTGTGACCGTTGTGCAGAAAAGGTACCACGTGATTTAAATAGTATTAAAACAGTATTTTGTGTATGTAAAAAATGTTAATAATTTAATATTTATATTATAGATTTACAATAAATAAATTTGTATTTTAGCATATAAAAATTTTTAGCATACAATAATTGAAAATGTGCATACACCAAACAAGGTATTGATACCATTTAAAGTCTTTTATATGTTTCACATTTCCATTGTATGTGTATATACATTTGTTTATTTTAAACATCTAAACATATGTATATTCCCAGTGTGCCAAACGGATCCGTTTCGGATCCGTAACGGATCCGCATCTTCGTATTTTCTATCCGTAACGGAATCCGTTACTGATCCGTTACGGATCCGCAAGCGGGAGAAATTCCTCTCGAAAAAACGGATTCAAAAACGGATTTTATGTCCGTTTTTTGGATCCGTTACGGACTCGTTACGGACATCATATTAGGATCCGTTGCGGACCCGTGTATTTTAATAAAACGGAATCCACTGCGTGTTTTTAATAAAAAAGATTTAATATTGTGATGAATTTTTTGTTTTAATTTTTTTTTATTATTATTATTAAATTCACAGTCATTTGATAGTAAAGTAAAAACAATTCAGTGAGTTCATTTAAAATTAACATATAAAAGTAAAATACATTAAAAACATAAAAAACAATTCATAGAATATTAAAAAAAGTTTGTTTTTAACTTTTTTGCGGGTCAGAAACGGATCAGTCAAATCGCGATTACACTGATTCCGTAAATTCGTGATTGCACTGATTCCGTTTCTAACTTTTTTACGGATCCGGAACGGGTCCGTAACGGATCCGCATCCGTTTTTGTGCACATTGGGTTTGTATATTTGGAAATATGTTGAATTTTAAGTTGTTTTGTCGCAATTCCATAGATATACTGAAAAAAGTACAAAAAAAAGAGCAAAGTTACCCACATTCAATGTAAAATACAAGCCGCCCATCACTGTCTTACAAATGTCACGTAACAACGGCATGATATTCTATTTTATACAGATTGGTACGTTGCAACTACGGCACATTGCATTTCGGTAAGCTTTTGTATTGGTTTTCATATAACAAAAAGCGAACAGCTGATGGATACAGTACAGATACGGTACAGCAACGTTCGCCTAACTGAGCCTTTAAACTCTGTAAACCAGTACTTAACTATTTAAATATTTGAATGAATATTGGAATGCTTGTGTGTAATAAACAAATGAATGTATTCTTGCAGCCCTTTACTAGGTACCATCAGTACCACGTGAAGTTTTGCAAACATTAAAAACAAAAAATATTGTATTTTTTAACTGTTAAGTTTAATAAAAAAAATGGAAATAAATGAGGTATGTTTATACCTACATAACTTTATTTATTTAGATCATATTTAGATTTTTATTTATTTATAAATTTTTAAAAGTGAAATTTATTTGCAATAATATTAACTTGTATATGAAAAAATATTTAGGCAAAATTACACAAAAAAAATTCTAATTATCTAGTCTAAAGAAATAAATTTTTGTCTAATTTTTGGGTAATTACACAAATTTCAGCTTTACTACAAGTACCACATGAAGTGACTATAATTTTATAGGTACTTCTTTTTCGTTGTACCCATTTTTATATGTTCCTTTTTTTCGGAACATATTTCATCTTCGGCTGCTGCATGTTAGTATTTATAAAAACAACAATCACTTCTCTTCACTTTTTGCGCGTTAAGCAAGATAACAAATAAATACTATATTCGACAGCGAATTTCGCATGTGAAGAAAAAAGTTACTCGTTGCAGACCTCTAGTACGAACTCAGACTAAGTGTTTTAAAATAGGGTCTATGAAATAACTCCCACGAAATAAGTCCCACTTTTAAAAACGAAATAAGTCCCACAAAAAATTGCTGTTTTGAAAGTGGGAGTTATTTCGTTTTTAAAAGTGGGACTTATTTCGTCAATTGATGGGACTTATTTCGTTACACGTTTTTATTTTAAGTGGGACTTATTTCGTTTTGAGTGGGCATAAATTCGTTTTGTAAAGTGGGAGTTATTTCATACCCCTAAATTTATATTTTGATGGGATTTATTTCGTTGTAAGTGGGACTTATTTCATTTTCATTATTTTGCATTTTAAGTGGTGGAATAAATGATTTTTTTATGGAGGAGTGCGAAAGAGCCATGAAATATAAGGCCATTATGGCTTTATTTCTCATTTTTTTTTTTATGCAAAAAGTTATATATTGGACATTTCGTAAAAGGGACAACTATAATTTTTGTCCTTATCTCTCATGGCTCTCCTTTTTTTGTTATTAATTACTTTATACTTATAATAAAAAAACTTTAAAGAAATGTGTACAAATAGGTACCGAACTTAACTACTGGAAAAACAATATTAAAAAAAATTGTTGACGTAATTACGTATGTATGTGTTTTATTATATTTTTAGTAGGAAATTGGAATTCGTGTTCCATGTTTTCTAATATCACCATTACAAAATACAACTAATCCCAATGCCACGTTAAAACTATAATACCGTCTACCATGCACTGGAACTTCAAGCCATTTATAAAGGTCGATAATTTTAATCTGATGGTCCTTCCGAAACGGTTTCCATCTTAATAATAAGAACAATTGATCTGTACTTAATCCATTTACGAATCCAAACGTTGTTACTAGTAGGCGTTCTCTATAAATTCCTTGACCGAAAAAAGAATTAATAATAAATTCTGGAACTCTATCAAAATTCGTAATATCCATTCCATTAAGAAGCCTTCTGCAAGCTTGCATACAATTTTTCTTTATTATTCCTCTGCTTTGATTATTCATATTATTCGACGTGTTTTTTTCGAAGAGCCAAATACTTCTTATTTGAAATCGCATTAAACAGTGAAAAAGTGGGACTTATTTCGTTTATGAAAGTGGGACTTAATTCATTTAAGAAATATATTATTCAAGGGGGAGTTTCTTAATTTTGAATGGGAGTTATTTCATTTCAAGTAAATTTTTAAATCATTTCATTTTGGTGGGACTTATTTCGCTTTCAAAAGTGGGACTTATTTCGTGGGAGTTATTTAATTTTTTTAGCAATTTTTGGTGGGACTTATTTCGTTTTTAAAAGTGGGACTTATTTCGTGGGAGTTATTTCATAGACCCTTAAAATAATAATATCATGCGTGGTTAGCTGAAATCGGTGAAATAAACTTGCTTTTAACCTGTTTTATTTATTATAAATAAGGGGGTAAAGATATCTCGCATATATATATTGTTCGTGAAGCAGAAACCAAACTGTTGTGTACCGAAAACTTTTCTAAAATTTGTGTAATTGACATTAAAAGTAAAATCTAAGTTTTTACCAAAAATTGTGTAAAGAATTGATAGCAAGAATTGATATAAAAAACAAAAAGCTCAATATATTGAAGTATTTAGACCCATTATTTATAGTGTCTTTTGAAGATATAAACTATTTCGAATTAGTTTCAGAGTTTAAAGATATTATAACTGACCCCGATGCATTTATACATGAATTTAAACTTCTAGAGAGTAAAGTAAATGACGCGAATTATGAACACATATTTAAAATTTCGAATGCTGAAGATTTTTGGCGTGAAATTGGAACATGTATTCAGAAGGAAAAGGACAAGAAATATATTAATAAATGTATTTATAAAACACATTACATAAATATCTATTATTCGCTGCAACAATTTCATAATCCAAAAAACATGTTTTGGCAGAAAACAAGTTTAACGTTTTTGAATTACCAAAACATTAAAGTAAATATTTTAAAAAAATTATTTCTCCAAAGAAATATTTTCGAAATATTTATTTTAGTTTTGACAACAAATGAGACATTTGTAAGTAAGTTTGTATGTCTATTGCAATACGATCAATTGTTTTTTAGTGCATATAATTACTATACAATGTTTTTTGTTATGTTTTTATACCATTTAAAATTATAATAAATAGAAACAGAAGTAAAAATACATAATATGGTGTACTTATTTTAATTTTAAATCCTCTTTTTGGTGCCACTTTTTTTGTAGATATCCCCTTTTTTTGGTACTTTTTTAAAATATCCGACGGTAACACTGCTCCTAACGAACATATGCTATATAAGGTTCCATTTTAGTGCTTAGGATAGGGTCCAGAGACGCTAAACCTCCTATTCTAAATTCGGCTCTTTTAGGGAGCACACGGGTAAAATCTGAATTTTGGTACTTTTTTGTATCCCTGTCTATCTTTAAAACCAATAAACGTAAAAATAAACATTATATTACGTTCAAAACTTATTTAAAAAATAAAATTTTGGTACTATTTAGAAATTCTAACGTTTAAGGGGTAAAATTCGTAACTATTGTTGGTACTTTTTTACAAAGTATTTTTCTCCATTCTTTGGTATATAGGTACGCTCCCACTACAATATTGAAATTTTTTGATACTTCAATGGGGAGAAAAAAGTACCAAAAACTGGTACTTGTTTTAATTACCGTTAATGTTGGACCTAGAAACATAAAATTCAACATTGAATTTCCGCTTAGCTATGTATTTCGAATTAAATCGGCTTTATTTAATTGTATTCGGTGTACAACTTTTGATTTTATTCAAAATTTAGTGTGAAAACCGAATTGATAAAAATCGCGATTTTCACGCAAAAAAAAAATGTTTAATGTGTGTGTGCGTTTGCTTCTGTTTTGTTTATGGACATCTTTTGCTTCACTTTAAAATGAGGAACCTTCACCTAATTGTGAAACCATTCTTTTGGTGATTTCAAAAAAAATTTTGGAAAATCGTGTAATGAAGAGTACAGCTATGATTTTTTTAACTTTTAATTTCTGGAAAAAGTCAAAAGTATCTTAAAATGCGAGCTGATAAAAAAAAACTGAGATAAGATTTTAAATCAACGATCACAAATTAGTAAAAAAAATTGCATCAAACTTCAAACCAACGCAAAAAAAGTTAAATTTTGTTCCCTTGTGTAATTCGTATTATTCTCATTTTAACCTCGTCAAACCGAAAATCCCTGTAATTCGTAAAAAAAATGTCTGGTCCCTTGCGATTACGAAATATCGGGATTCTAAAAAACCTTTCATTAGATATAGATAAATCAATTTTCCGACAGGCCCACCTTTCCAATCCCGCTCACATCTTGTCGGATGTTGTGTTTTGATAACCAAGATGCTTGTATCTATGTTTGAAACTTTGGATATTACCGTTCTCCAGATATACAGAAAGCTTTAATGTTTTTGTACGGGAGGTGCCAAGATCACTCCTCCATGTATGTAACTACAAATTTAATTCTAACTTAACTAAACGTGCAATAGTAATACTATGTTCAAACTTGAGTTCTTAAACGCGTTTAAGCAGCTCGAACGTGATTAAGCTCTAATCACTTCAAAATCGAGATGATTACCCATACATTGAATTGATTTGTTAATCACTTCAAATCGACATGATTACAACTAAATCACTTCATAAACCACATAGAATCCACTGAACATACCTAATAATGTAGAATGGCCAACATGTCGTGTACAACCGGCCAATAATGTTTTTATTTTTTTCCTTAAATAATTCATAAATTTTCACAATTTCATCATTAAATGATTAAAATAATCTTCTGATAACTTTATAAAAGTGTTTTTATCCATTTTTAATACTTTAAAGAAATATATATTTGTTTGATTTTTTTTTGTGTGTTTGTTGTGTGTTTTTTTTCTTAATCATCTGTCATTTTAATCATCTCAAATGTAATGTGAACGGCTTTGATTAGCTAAATCAACATTTTGCTTAAACGCGTTTAAAAACCCAAGTGTGAACTTAGAATAACTTAGATCTTTAGCCGATTGTAGTGAAACAGACAAAATCATCTGGCGGAAATAGAACCCGCAAGCTTCTCACTGATAGACTAGCTGACTACAAACTAGGGCTTCCAATCGGGAAATCCCGATCGCGGAAATCCCGGGATTTTCGAGATTAGGTGAATCCCGAATCTCGAGATTTCTGATTTCTAATCCCGAGATTTTCGGGATCCCGATTTTTTTTATATTCTTTATTTTTTACATTTTTTTTAATAACTTATATAAAGATACGTGTATCTGTGGACAAAAAAAGTTAAAAATACATTTGGATAGATTTGAAATACATATGGACAATTTTTAATTATATTTGAACATTTTTAATATATTTGAACAATTTTAAAATATATTTGACAAATTTAAAATATTTGGATAATATCAAAATACATTTAGGTTGGGTTTTTGAGATGTCAGGCCAGGGTTCGAGCCCGAGCCACGTCAAGAATGAAAGATTATCAATAACAATTTTAATTAATTTTCATGTTGTAAAATTCCTTTCTTCATAAAAATAATTTAATAAAAAATTAAATTTCATGAACTTAAGCCTAATTAAAAATATTAAAAAATTTGGATTAAAAACCATAAATAGTTCAACAAAATAACCACAATACTAATTATTGTTAAAGCTAAGGCACGAGCTCTATGTGTACATTTGTCCTTCAAGTTGTGCTGAAAAAGGTCAACGGAAAAGAGAAAGACAAAGTGAGAAAAAAAAAAACAAAAAATGTACTTGGACTTCAAGAAAAATTCTTGACGAAAGTACGAAAAAACAGAAGTAAAGGAAAAAACATGTAAAATCAGTTAAAATGGATAATCATTCAGGAAAGCAAATTTCGATCTACCAAATGTTAAAATACAATTTGGTTTAAGGATTGATGTTTGACTAGTGACGTCAGCAGTCGTCGATGGCTGCGAGTGTAAGACGGCAAATCCATCTGAGGAGATCGAGTGGTTGCGATCGAAACATGTCATGGTAACCTGCCGGCCAGGGTTCGAGCCCGAGCCACGTCAAGAATGAAAGATTATCAATAACAATTTTAATTAATTTTCATGTTGTAAAATTCCTTTCTTCATAAAAACAATTTAATAAAAAATTAAATTTCATGAACTTAAGCCTAATTAAAAATATTAAAAAATTTGGATTAAAAACCATAAATAGTTCAACAAAATAACCACAATACTAATTATTGTTAAAGCTAAGGCACGAGCTCTATGTGTACATTTGTCCTTCAAGTTGTGCTGAAAAAGGTGAACGGAAAAGAGAAAGACAAAGTGAAAAAAAAAAAAAAAACAAAAAATGTACTTGGACTTCAAGAAAAATTCTTGACGAAAGTACGAAAAAACAGAAGTAAAGGAAATCATGTAAAATCAGTTAAAATGGATAATCATTCAGGAAAGCAAATTTCGATCTACCATATGTTAAAATACAATTTGGTTTAAGGATTGATGTTTGACTAGTGACGTCAGCAGTCGTCGATGGCTGCGAGTGTAAGACGGCAAATCCATCTGAGGAGATCGAGTGGTTGCGATCGAAACATGTCATGGTAACCTGCCGGCCAGGGTTCGAGCCCGAGCCACGTCAAGAATGAAAGATTATCAATAACAATTTTAATTAATTTTCATGTTGTAAAATTCCTTTCTTCATAAAAATAATTTAATAAAAAATTAAATTTCATGAACTTAAGCCTAATTAAAAATATTAAAAAATTTGGATTAAAAACCATAAATAGTTCAACAAAATAACCACAATACTAATTAAACTAGGTTTAGTTAATCTGAAAACATATATGTGCCGCCATAACAAAGTTTGTATACACAATTTTGACGGAACAGCTTAGTTTTGCTTAAAATGTTGGTCTTTAATACAACTCAACTCTATTTCAGTTGAAATTTTGCAGTTTTTGTATTATGGCAACTCTGTGTTAGTGCAGTTAACAAAAACATTATTTCATAGATATTCTGCACAAGTTTTTTCTTATGCGTTTTGACAGCATTTCACGTGAAATGTTGAACAGAGCACAATGGTTTCATTCATTCAATAAAATCGTGAGCTAACCTATAGGAATAATATAAACAGCATTGTACAATGTTGCCAACACATTTCACTTTTATTGTTGTGCAATAAAAATCAAGAGTCTTTTGATTGTTGCCAATATATTGTGCCGATATAATTGTACAATACGCTTTACATTGTCTTTATGAATTTTGATCAATTAATAACACTATGGAACATTTTTGGGATTATTGTCTGGGGGGTGAGAAATTCAAAGTCAGGGTGATGGTACTAGGTCAGTATAGTAAAACCCTCAAAGGGTTTGGCGTTCGTATGTGTCAGTTTTTTTTTATGACATTTTAAATTTTTTCCTTATCTTGATGTTTTTTTGTTTAACATAACTCGAGAACCACTTGTCCGATTTTGCTAAAACAAACTCAAAAAAATTAAGAATTACAATTTCTTTAATCCGTTCATATAACGTTTTTCTTTATAATCAACAGTTTTGCCGGTAAAAATAAATTTGTGGAGAATTATAATTGATAAGTGCAGAAAAATGTTCAAGCCTGGATGTATGCAGCAGATTTTATCACAAACCTGCACTGCAATTTTTGTGATTTTTTTTAAGCGATCGGTGAAAATCGTCGGACTTTTGTTTGTTATTTGAAAGAATACACCCACATTCAGTGATGCCAACAGTAGGGGATTTCCCCTTTTCTAGGGATTTTTTTTCGGATCATTTTTATCTTCAATCGGATCTTAATAACTTCTTTTTATGGTGTAACCATAATATGATGGAGCTGAATCTTGTGAAATGCAAAAGCATGCGTTTTTATAGAAATAACTGTATTGCTGCTAATTATGCTTTTGGTGGTCATCAACTGGAGTTGGTTGATTCGTTTCTTGATATTGGAGTCTTACTGGATCCTAAATTAAACTTTGTTTCTCATATTACATTAACTGTTAATAAAGCTTGAGGCGTTCTTGGCTTTATTAAGCGCTGGGTTAAAAATTCACCGATCCATACATAACGAAGCAACTTTACGTATCACTCGTTAGAACAATCTTAGAATATGGGTCAATCATTTGGGATCCATTTTACAACATTCACAATTCTCGTATTGAATCGGTCCAAAAACAATTTTTATTATTCTGTTTACGTGATCTTCATTGGAGTTACTCGACAAACTTTCCTTCCTATGCTAGAAGACTGGCATTAATAAAATTACCATCGCTCAAAAGTCGTCGTACAATGTTAAATGTTTCTTTTATGGTTAATCTTATTAATGGTAATGTTTGTTGTGATTTTCTGTAGAGTCTGCTAAATTTAATATACCTTGTCGCAATACTCGTCATTATAATCTGCTTTTTGTTAAATTTTTTTAGAGAGAATTACGCTATTGCTGATCCTTTTTCGAGGTTATGTAGACAATTTAATTCTATGTCACAATTTGTTGATTTTTCTTATTGTTTTTCTTTATTCGTAAATTTTTATGTACTACATATATTCTGTAAATTTGTAGTATATTTTAAAATGCATATTGTTATTCATTAATTTTAAGTCAATATTGTTATTAGTCAGTAAGGATAATATCCATTGATTAAATAAATAAATAAATAAATATGCCCTAAAATAAAAAATTGTGTCCTCTTTTCCCTATGGTTGAATTTTCCGAAAAAAAAATCCTTAGAAAAGGGGAAATCCCCTACTGTTGGCATCACTGAATGTGGGTGTATTCTTTCAAATAACAAACAAAAGTCCGACAATTTTCACCGATCGCTTAAAAAAAGTCACAAAAATTGCAGTGCAGGTTTGTGATAAAATCTGCTGCATACATCCAGGCTTGAACATTTTTTTGCACTTATCAATTATAATTCTCCACAAATTTATTTTTACCGGCAAAACTGTTGATTATAAAGAAAAACGTTATATGAACGGATTAAAGAAATTGCAATGCAAATTTTGAGTTTGTTTTAGCAAAATCGGACAAGTGGTTCTCGAGTTATGTTAAAGTTATGTTAAATTTTGTTGAGTTTGTTTTAGCAAAATCGGACAAGTGGTTCTCGAGTTATGTTAAACAAAAAAACATCAAGATAAGGAAAAAATTTAAAATGTCATAAAAAAAAACTGACACATACGAACGCCAAACCCTTTGAGGGTTTTACTATACTGACCTAGTACCATCACCCTGACTTGGAATTTCTCACCCCCCAGATTGGCTGTTGTACTGTGTAATTTAAGTTTGTTTTTATCATATTTTTAAAAATCATATTTTTAAATATTTTAACTCGAAAATTAAGTTGTTTTTTATAAAGTTAAAAAAATTTTTTTATATTGGGTATACAAAAAGTTTAAAAATCCCGAAATATCCCGCGATCCCGAAATATTTTCTTCAATCCCGAATCCCGGGATTCAGAAAAACCAATTCCGATTGGAAGCCCTACTACAAACTAATCTTCCTGTCCACAATATTAAATTAGTTAAGCATCCAGAATGTATAAAAAATGTTGCAATTGTGAACGAAAGTATTTACAATTTTTACATACATACGCACATATGTATGTATGTACATTCTTATCCGGCAAACAAAATAAAATGGAGTAAAACATGGTGGTGTTTATATTAAAAAAAACGTCCAGAAATCTGTATTTTTCATTTCAAAAACCCATATTCCATTGATCTGTGTGCTGTGCCCTGTTAAAGGAATTGACGAATTTCTAATATATGACATTCGATATTTTGTTTTGTTTTTTTTTTTTCTATTTCTGCAGTTTGAGTTTACATGAGTAAAGATTTAAAACTCTCTCTAATGTACCTCAACCTTGTATACCATAATACAATATTTAACAAAGTATTTCTTACGTTTTTCCCTTCAATATATTATTCTTAATATACAACTAGAGAGAATTAATAAATTCCATACTCGTATGTTGCTTAGGTAACAAATTAAATTTATATATATTCCAACATTTTACTTTATGAAAAATTGTTTTAGCAGTGAATAATGGAATTCAAGTTAAATAAACAGAAGTAAATCAAATAACTAAAGGTTTAATTTAATTTTCTAATAAATGTGAAATATAAGCTATTGTTGAATTATATTGATATCAAAAGAAATTTATATAATCTTTAATAAATTGATATCGTATTAGTTTTA
The DNA here is from genome assembly GCA_930367215.1 of Pollenia angustigena. NCBI lineage: Eukaryota > Metazoa > Arthropoda > Insecta > Diptera > Polleniidae > Pollenia > Pollenia angustigena. Next base: position 50,349,532 of record OV884060.1, read on the forward strand.
CACAGAGAGAAATTAAAACAGTCAAAGACGTTAATTTCAATTCAAACCCAAAAACAAAACAATTAAAGTTTATACCTGAAGTTGAATAGAAAATTCGGAAAATTTTATCGATATCGATCTGTATATATTGTCAATATCAAACGTATTTTTCACTGCGGTATTCAAGGTAAAACTACAGTCAGATGTGCCATAGAAACAAAATTCTTACGAAAGTGATAATGAAACCCGTTTTTACATTCTCTAGAAAACCTTGAACGCAAAAAAACTTTAATCTTAATTCAAAAAAGCAAAACAAAAACAAATCGTCACGAAATGAAAAATTTTAAAATGTTCACTTTCGTGCAAATTCTGTGACATACCTGAATATTTATTTAAAATTGATATTTATTTGATTTTTTATCGAAATGTTATTATCTAGTACTAGCATATATATACCCGCTACTTCGTTAGCATCTCCTTTTTCTTCGTGTTTGCCAAAGTTTATTTTTCTAGGTTTAAACTTGGTTAAATTGTAGCATTTAACCCGATACCTTAGTAGAACCAAAAAGCTAAAGAAAAATATCAAATTTACCGTATTTCCTTTTTTAGGTACTATATTTTTCCCCCATTTAAGAATCAACAATTTCAGTATTGTAGTGGCAGCCCATAATTAAGTACGAATATGTCAATAAATGGAGGAAAATGTTTTGTACAAAAAGTACCAAAAATAGTTACGATTTTCAACCTTAAATGTTCGAATTTCGAAAAAGTACCAAATTTGTGTTCGTATTTTTTTGATAAGTATCGAATGTGGTATAAACTTTGTTTCTATGTTTATTGGTTCAAAAGATAAGTGGGGTGTCAAAAATGTTCCAAAATTCAGGTTTTACCCGTTTACTCCCTAAAAGGGCCGAATTTCAAAAAAGTACCAGACACCTGTCCGCTTATTTTTCTAAAGAACAACAATAAGTATTAAATTTTTTTTGTATCTCCTTTAGTTTTGATGATATAAGGTTATCGAATTTTCCCGTTTTTACCCTTTTTACCACCTAAACATTAGAATTTCCAAAAATCCCTTTTTAGTGGATCGATTTGGGGAGTGACGAATCTCTGGTCTAAATTTCAAGTTTCTAGGGTCAGCGGTTTAAGCTGGGCGATGATGAATGAGTCCGCCAGTCAGTCACTCACGCAACCCTTTTCTACCCTGTAAATATAAAATTGGACCACCTAATCCATTTTGATAAAATGGACTACTCCATGGACTGGTCCGATGTAATGCAAGCATGGACCATGTCATTGTTAAAAAGTGTTTGTAGTGAGACAACATGTTTTCGTTTTTAACGACATGCTTTCGTTTTTAAACGACTTCAAAACTAATCCTCTTGAGTATACCATGGAGTAGTTTAAAAACTACTGTGGGTCGTAATGTTAAATAGACCATGTTTTTTCCATACGTTTGGGTTACTTTTGGACTAGTCCTGATCCCTTGTGGGCTACTCTTTACACGCGTGTTTGGACTGGTCCTATTATTTGCAGGGTATATAAAGAAAATGAACAGCTAAGAACGAATTATAACCAGTGCTACCACCAGAAAAATTCAAAATTACACTTGAGATGAAGCAAAATTAGCCGATTTAAATGAAATTACGCCTGATATAAAATTATAGTTTTTTTTTAAGACATTTACAAAAAAGCAAAAACACAACAAATTCATTGAAAGAAGAAAAATTAAAAAATAAATTAGCAAAAATAACATTAAAAACTTAAAAACAATTAATAAAACATAAACTTAAACTCCTAAAATAATGAGTTTAATTTCCACATTTGGCTGCATATATATTTAGGGAAGGTTCAAATAGCTCATTGCCATTCCTTTACAATGGTTTTTTTTAGCTGGTTAGCTGCCAAACTGTCATTCTGCTCTCACTTTTTGCTCAGGCACATCATTATGAATAGATTGATGCTTGAGCAACGCTACCAAATTATCCAAATTGACTTTAAAAATCAGCCTTAGATTTTCGCAACTTATAGGCGAGTTTATGATTTAAATGACGCAACTTATTTTTTTACAAATGAAGGCGATGTGTTGATTTAGAGAAAATAAACTGTGGTGCGATTCACTAACTTTTAACGATCCGACAATCGTAATATTTGTCGACATTTATATTCGCTTGCAGTAACGATAGTGTGATTCTGTAATTTTTTTTAACGATAGTACACAGCTGTTTTTTTTGTAACATCTCTGTCTACAAAATGTTAAAAAAAAAACGAAAAGCACAAAAGAGAATAAAATAAAAACATACGAAATTGTTCTTAACCCACCTTGTTATACATATTTTTTCATTCAAAATGCACTGAAAAAGGTCTGGCCAGACTCATAAGTAAGACGAAGGGTTAATTTATGGTTTTATATTTTTTTTTTGTGAATTTTACATTTAGTATTGTATTTTTGTTCTTAATTTGCTTTCTTTTTGCCAATTTTAAATTTATTATTTCCCACCTGACCTGAGATTCGAAAAAATTTAAAGCTCACTAAGGCGAAGAGTTTTCGAAACAAAAATTTTCGATAAATAGTCGATGATATTTTATATAGCGAATGCTCTTTTATTTGAACAATTCTCGAAACTTTACTGACAGTCAACATTCGAAAATGTGTTATTTTTCATTAACTAAAACATTCGAGGTTTTTTCTTTTTTGATAAAATCTCGAAACAAAAATGAATTCTATATTTTTTTGTTTTAGAGAAATGCTCGAACATTTATTTTGTTTACCGTTAAATTATTTTTTTACTATATTTATTTTTCACATTATCACCAAAGGTTCGATAAAACTACTTTGATCTAATTTTTCGCGAAAAGAAGCTAAGGAGTTTTTTTTATGTTGAAACATAAAAACAGAAAAACATTTTATTTGTGATTTAGACTTTATAAAGTGAAGTGTGGATAAAGAAAATAAATAAAGTGAAAATTCGTTATTTAATTTAATTAACAAGGTGAGTTAAATGGGGGATAGAAAAAAAATATATATGTATGTGAAAGTAGACATGTTATAACCCAGTGTAACTAACACTTTAAATAGAAACCTCCGTCCAAGAGATACTCCTGATGGCGTTGGGGGTAATGAAAATGTTGTTTTAAATAATACTGAGCCAGACCAGTCAGATGTTCAATTGTGAAAGAAGGTATTATTGATTTTAACACAAGGTTGGCGTTATGACGTTGTTTCAATAACTGTGCGATATATATGTATGTAAAATATTTTTTCAATTCCCATTCAGATAAAAGAACTGTGCCAGTTCGGTGAAAAAGCTTTCGACAAGTTTATACGAGCATGCTGGAAAAAAATATTAGCTGACACTTTAGCGGAACAATTTTCATGGAGGGGAACAAGTACAAAAAAATGTATAAGGGGATTCAGATTGACACAAGCTATTCGAAGTAAGTCCCAATTCACACGTTGCAAGTCTTATTGACCAGCTTGCTACTTTATAACGAGAGTGAATAGAGGAAAATACACGTTTCTCTCTCACTCTCTCTCGCCTATAAGGTAGCATGCTGATCAATAAGACTTGCGACGTGTGAATTGGCACTAAGAAAGTGTTAAAAGAAAATTTGTACGTATTTGCACCTTTATAATTTAACTCTTTCATTCTTTTTATGTACCTACCTAGAATCGTTCAAAAACAAATTTGCGCTTTGTGACGATGACTTCGACAAAATAAACAACATAATTTCATTATATATTTTTTAAGAAGTTATTTGAGTTAAAAACTGTCTTTATTCATGTTGAACTATATCTTTTTTTTTTGCATTTATATTTATCTTAGACTGATTAATTATTATACATGCATATAAATATATTAAAATACACAATTAAAATATACAGAATTTTTCTTTATGTATTTTCTTTGCCGATTAAAATTTTTCTATTTTATTTTTTTCCATTAAAATAAACATTTTTTAGTATGTAGCAATGTACATTTTAATATAATTAATTTGAAAAAATAATATTAATAAAATATTAATTTAAAAAAAAATTAATTAAATATTAAAACGATAAAAATTGTTTGATTTGGACCAAAATGAAATTGAAACATAACAATAATCATTCGATATCGAAGTATTACTAACGATAGTAATGACGAATATTTAGCGATATCGAATTTGACTAATAACAATATCTCCAGATAAGGTTTCTCGATATCGTCAAAGTTATCTTTTGTAAACATTGCACAATATTGAATAAGATGTTTTGGCAAACATTTTTCGATACCACTATCGAAACATTAGCAAAGGAATTTTCAAACAGCAATTGATATTGCTAAATCTTAGTTTCTAATTCTTTATCGAACCTTCGAATTCGATAGCTTTTTTGGATCAAACTGAGCGACATGTAAACAATTTTCAATTCGTTTTTGAGTGTCGGTCTCGAAAGATTAACACAGTAAATGTTCGAGATATATTCGATGGCAATATCATTAACGAAAGTCTTGGTCAAGTGGGTTCGTTTTTGTTCATACATATACATATGAATATATCTTTGTATGTATGTAAGCTATTTTAAACATAAAAAACATTTTATCGGAAAAATAAACACAAACTAAATTATTGTCGCTAAGATAACGACAAAAAAATTGCTTAAAGTAACAGCTGACTTTAAACGACAGCGAATATCGTTAAAAATTTTACAGAATAGCATATTCGATAAATTTTCGTTATACTTATTTTAACGATTCGATTATCGTTATAAAAGTTAGTGAATCGCACTACTGAAGTATAATTTCAAGGTCGTGCGATGTGACACCTCTTGAATGTTTTCCTTAGGGCTGTGAAGTCACTGGTTTATGCTGAATAACCAGCAACAATTGACGTCTTGGTGGTCAACATTGTTCAGTTTATTCGTAACATGTCTGCCTATTTGTTCAAATGGTAATGCCAGTTATACATTTTTTTTTTTTTTTTTTTTGTTGTCTACCATTTTAAGTACATACATCTGTCCTTTTCGTAATTTACTTTTACAACTGTAAAAGGTGTTAAATATTCTTCAAACTAAAGCACTTAAAAGTTGCAAGATATAAAAAAATCATCATATATATTATTTCTAAAGCACTTTTTTTTGTCGGTTGCAAATTTCTCCCATACCACCGCATAAAATTTAATGAATGATATCTCATTTTAAAGCTTATTTCTAAAACTAATGACGAAAAATAATTAGAAATTGAAAAATTAATATTTTCATTGATAAAAATTACGGTGCGAAATATTCGCACGGGTCATCTAGTATATATTATTTCTAAAGCACTTTTTTTTGTCGGTTGCAAATATCTCCCATACCACCGCATCAAATTTAATGAATGATATCTCATTTTAAAGCTTATTTCTAACACTAATGACGAAAAATAATTAGAAATATATTTTTGTTTGTATTAAGGATTCGTACGGGCAAAAAGTTGTAACATTGTATTCAAAGAAGTATTATAAAAGCATTGAAACATATGTATGTAAACATGTATGATATACTTATATTATGATTTCTAATATTTTTATACTTTTAATAAAATGTATTGAAGTTACTAAAATTTCTATTAATTATTTTAATTTTATGTTACAAAAATGACAACTAACGGTGCGAAATATTCGCACGGGTCATCTAGCCTATTATATTATTATATCTCCCCCAGGCTAGTTTTTAGTTTGAATAACTTTTTAAAATAAACTTTAGGTTCTAAATCACTATGATATGCACCTTTATCCAATTCTAAGGGTCTATCTTGCGGCATTCATTACCAAACTTTTGAAAATATATATTTAATGATTGAAGTCTTTTCTTAAAAAGAAACCGAGATTTTGGTCCAGAAGACTGTGCATTTTTATTAGCCACTGAAATCGAATCTTGATTTTATTTGGGTATCTGAAGTAAGAATTTCAAAAAACACCTGAATAACACCTAAGAGAACCCAGTAAAAAATGTGCTCCAAAAGGAGCAGGTTTTGCGTATGAATCCATACCACAAATCGCTTCAAACCTGCTGATGGGATGCCGGATTTTTGTATGGGGTGTTCCCGGTTTGGAGGACTATTTTCTGCTGACAATAAGCGCTTCTTTTAACATGCAAACAAAGCACTCCTAAAGTGCTTTTTAGGGGCTAACTGTATTAACATATTCATTAATGTTTTGCCTTTACTTTTGTTTAAATGCCTTTTTCCAATCATTTTCGCATATTTTTATTTGTTTCGGTTTGCAACCTTCTTCGTTGTCAGCACTAAAATAGCAGCTTTTTTGTATATTTTATTCTATATCATTTACTGCTCTATAAAAGATCTTTTATTGAAGCGCTCGATTATGCGCTTTTTCTCTTAAGTGCTTCAAAAAACCCAAATTTTTTTTACTGGGAAATTACCCACGCTCTACTCACGACAGTAAAAATTGTACCAAATTCGGCTAATTACCCACAAAGTGGCAGCACTGATAATAACCCAAGTCCGACCATTTGATATCCTTCACAAACAGGGCTGCCAGATTTGACGATTTCATTTTGACGATTTTTTGTTTCGAAATTAGAAAAGTACCGATTTGCTGATTTTTTTCTAAAAAGTGACAATTTTTGTCAGTCCCCAACGTCTGAATAAAACATTTCATTTTCTGAAACGTTCGTTTTTTAATCTTGGAATGTTTAACAGCCGTATCTTAAAAAGAGCGGAAGACGAAACGTTTTCTTTCGCTAGGGTTTTACGCTAATATGCAATAGCGTCAACGTTGTGTCACGAACAGTAGTGATAAATTTCTTGTTAAATGAAACCCTTCAAATTATAAATAAAAATAGAGATAAGAACGGTTGATTGACCAAAAAATAGCTAATTGCCATTATTCATTAAACGAGCTGTCAAAATCGGGGCTTCAAATTGCAAAGCGTTGACGCCGCTCTATTTAGGTATGCTTCATACAAATTTTATTGGCATGACACATTTTGAAAACTAGAAAACGCGTGCCGCCTTTGTTTAGGTACGGCTGTAATATGCAAGTCTTAAAAAATTTTTAAATTATTCTTTTCAGAGTACAAAAACAACACTTTGTTTATCTTTCCTCAAACCATCATCGAATGAACCTTTTACGACTCTCTGTATAAATCATATTTTCAACAATTATACAGAAAGCATTTTACGAGTTGTAAGATAATATCTACATGAGTCTCATACGATTCATGACATGAAAGACTCTTCAGATAATCTATGTATACCTAAAATGAGTTTGGTTGTGCATAAGTTGGGTTGACTCCTACACGACCAAACTGGGTTGAGTGGAGAGCCGCAATAGGGGCATTAAAAACTTGATGTAAATATACAATTGAAAATATAAACTAAATGAGAAGCAAGACTTCTCAACTGAACTTTTTAAACATGAAAATAATGTGCGTTCGTCTTGTTCTGTTGTTTCTAAATACAACAATCAAATCGTTTTTGTTGCTGTAGTGCAGTGACGTCGTGGTTGTATAGCTTTTTATTAGTATTAGTGAATAAAGAGACAAATATTCTTAATAAAAACACAAAAAGTATGTAAGCATCCGCCGCATGTGCACTCGTCGCATGGTAATCCAGTACTCTCGTGGACTAAATGAAAGAGCGTAAAGGCTCAGTTAGGCGAACGTTGCTGTACCGTATCTGTACTGTATCCATCAGCTGTTCGCTTTATGTTATATCAAACCAATACAAAAGCTTACCGAAATGCAATTTACCGTAGTTGCAACGTACCAATCTGTATAAAATAGAATTTCATGCCGTTGTTACGTGACATTTGTAAGACAGTGATGGGCGGCTTGTATGTTACATTGAATGCAGGTAATATTGCTCTTTTTTTTTGGTAAATTTTTTTAGTATATCTATGGAATTGCGACAAAACAACTAACAATACAACATATTTACAAATATACTTACGTTTAGATGTTTAAAGTGTGCATATACACATACAATGGAAATGTGAAACATATAAAAGACTTTAAGGGCCATTATTATAACTTTGCGTTAGATGTTATCTGGCAGATAACAGACGCTTTATGACAGATAACACATTACTATCTGTCAACTTAATCTTAACTTTAGCTAACTTCAAGTTCTAATAATGGCCTTAAATGGTATCAAAACCTTGTTTGGTGTATGCACATTTACAATATATGTATGCTAAAAATTTATATATGCTAAAATACAAAATTTATTTATTGTAAATCTTTAATATAAATATTAAATTATTAAAATTTTTTACATACACAAAATACGGTTTTAATACCATTTAAATCACGTGGTACCTTTTCTGCACAACGGTCACCATTTGAAAATTTTTGACTCCCATCACTGTGTGTTTTGTTTTATTGCTTTTTGTTTATGTATGGGAAAACATATGAAACGTTTTAAAACGTTCTATAAGTGCACCAACGTGCTTACAGTACGGTGCGGTACATTACGGGTACAGCAACGTTCGCCTAACTGAGCCTTAAGAATGCGTGTGAAGAATGTGTGTGAATTAATTTCCACAATTGTGGTATGGGCTGGACACGAATGCTGTAGTGTCTGTAACAAACTTTGATAAGTTAAATAAGAATAAAACGCTCACTTTGTAATTTTACTCTCAGAGTGGCACTACCAACGAAAAGTTTTATCTTTTTTTACTTGACTTAAGAATTTTGTACTCTTTTTAAGAAATTTCGGGATTGATTCTCGAATGCAATCTTCATTTAGAATTGTTTTTAGTATGTTTTAGTGTTATTCGTACTTGAATTTTTGAGTACGACTCGTACTTACAGTAAGTATAAAACACTTAATTAATTTATGTCGAGTGTTTTTCTTAATGTGTAATAATTTTAGCTAACTAACAATTAAATTTTGGCCCTTCTTGTTAAAACTAATACATTTTTGCAAGACTTGAAAGAAACTTATGAATAAAAGGCAATCCTGTTTTTTTTTTGCTGTTTTCCGAGAAATTTATAGGTCAATTTGTTTCAATTTGAATGAAAATGTCTCCAACCTTTCCCATCATATCTTTTATCTCTTCAAGAAATTTAAATAAACACCAGAAAACTTTTCTACTTATCTACTTTATGGTATTTTAGATCAACAATTTAAAATAACAAACTTTATGAAAACATTTTAAACCATTTAAGGTCTATTTACCTTCTTAACCTCAGATTTATTTATTTACATTTTAATCCCTTTTAAATTAAACAAACGTTTGTTTAATAAAACTACCCAGCCAGCAAAATAATCCGACGTCGTTCAGATATCTGAGAGAAACGTCGGCAAAAAAGTCGGAATCGTATACGAATTCTGTCAGATTTCTGACCCAAACACGTATGAAGTGGTTGACACGAATTCTGACAGACATGTCGTGGGAAATTTTGGTTTTTTGTCGGCATTTCTGATAGATATCTGACAGAAATCTAATGAAAAAGGCATGGAAAATTCGGATATTTTAGCCGACATTTTTATTGTTTTCTGATAGATATCTGATCGACTAATCGCACAGACTTCTTACAGAAATCTAGGGGATGTCTTATAGAAATTTGATCAAAAGTTAAACGAGATTATTATAGATTGTTTTTCTTTTTATTAATTTTTTTCAATCCTATCCAATAAAGGGACAGACTTTGATGCAAAGTTCAGCTATTCTTTGGTACATACATAAATAAAATTAATTTTCTTTAAATTTACTTTTTTTTAAGTCTTTATTGCGCTTTTCATCTTTTCTTGGATATGTTGAACAATTTTTTTGTCGATGCCATCCAAGGAGCGGATTCTTGTTCTTGATACTTTCTCTAAACAAATATTAAGAGAAGTATAAAAACTAAAAAACAAATATGTTTTAGTTACATTACAAAAAGTAATTTTTAGTACACAGATATTTCACATTACCTTGCGATTCTTAGGACTGCTCCACGTTATTTTATTAAAGGATACCAGCCAAATGTGATGTGATGTGTTTATTTTAAACTTGCTAAACAAAAGAAAGATTTGTCCGTTTTCCATGAATTTTTTGGAGTCTTAGAAAATCCGAGACATCTCTACCTGTGTATGTTTTTTTTAAAAATCACTCGAAGGCTATAATTCTATTGCAAAATAAGACTATATAATTGACAATTTTACACGTACGTACCATTTCTTAAACTTTTTTTTAACAATAAAATAATATGAAAATTATTTTCAATTTAATGACATTTATAAAAAAGTACGGATAGACACATCTTTATGAATTCCGTCAGAAATCTATTAGACATATCAGTTGATAAATTCCCCCCGATAAATCCATGCGAAATCGACCAGAAAGCGGCCAGACAGCACGTATATTCAGTGTCTGACAGAAATCTGTACGAAGTCTCTAAGAATGAAGTCAGACATTTGCAAGAAATGTCTGATTCAGACAACGTCGGCCTATTTTGCTGGCTGGGTAATTAAAGAATTTTATCAGTTTGGTAAAAGTTATTTAAAATTAAATTTGCTATCGAAAATACAAAAAAAAAAAAATTACCACAAATTTAAAATTGAAAACTATGAAAACAATACAAAAATGTATTTTACAAATAACAGTTCTATTCCAAGATAATAAAAGTGAATATATGTATGTATGTATATATGTTCAAATAACAAAAGAATAAATATAATAAAAAAATAAGATTTGGCTATGTTTATAAACATTAAAGGAAGAAATATTTGTTAAGATTCCTTTTAAAAAAAAAATAAAAATTATAACGATTTACTGAAGCACAGTGGAGCTTTAAACCTTAAGGGACTTCCCGAAATAAACACCGAAACATTTCCACATTCAAAGTTGAGCCCTAAAGGCTCTTAAAAAGTTAAAAAAAATGATCTTATGACAAACGTTGTAAGGGCTTAAAGACAGTTTTTTTTAAGCCACATAGAAAGGAAGTTGGACATCCTGTCATACTCCGCACACTTTTAGACATTTACAAAAAATTGGAGCGTTATAAATATTCTAAGTGCCGCAAACAAGATTATAAATAGCAGATTATCCCCAGCTATTTTTCCACAACTTCGGTATGAAACAGCTGGCTGGGTTCTGGCCGCAGTAGTCTTGCACAGAGCATATCAACTCTTTGCGGATGAGTATCAATCACATTCAGTGTTCCCAGTTTTGGGGATTTTTTTTTGTAATTGGGGATACAAATTTCGTGAAAATCCCCAGGGGATTTTTTGGGGAAAAGCTCTTTTTTTTTGCTGGGGATTTTTGGGGATAATATATTTTTATAAATTTCATTTTTGCAATCGCAAGACCGATTTGGTCAAGATGTGGGTACAAAATTTAGTCTTTTTCGCGGTTAAAACTTTTCCAAGAACTTGTTGAAATAGTTTTAAATATCGTTAGCTAAAATGCAAAAAGACGTAACTAACAAAAATATAATTTATAAACATGTCAGAAAAACATGCATTGATAAGTCGTCCATGGAGTTCTTCAACCAATTTTCAAAGAAAACGATTTCATTATATTTTCTTAGAAAAAAAATGTGTAATTACGTCGTTTTGCATACATCAAACAAAAATTTTGAACTTGGAAATTTCACAGACTAATACAAATATTAAAATTATTAAACGTAAACTCTATCACTTAAATATTGGTATTAAAAACATGATAACAGAAGAGGACCACACTAAATTTATTAACACACAAAGAGACAGATCAAAACAAATAGTGGAAAATGTTAAGGAGAGACACATTGGAAAATTAACTACACTGAAAGAAAAACAGTTCAAATTACATGGATTAGTATTTACAAACCACTGGTTTGAAAATAAAACGAAATACGATATCCCGATGGAATGTAAGTGGATATTATCACTTGGCAGAAAGTTCGCATTACCAATAGATAAACATAACTTCTCCCCATTACATATAATAGCTGATGTAGAGCAATGTATACAGGCCATGGATGGGAATTTTGATAAAGAAAAGGACGTCGCTAGAACAAAATTAGCAAACCATGTATCCGCTTTTAAAAGAAGCATTAAAAATACTAAAAAGGATAAGTTTATCCTCACAATTTTTGAGAAAACTAAGAAACTTTTAAGGAAATATAACGACATAATTATTATACAGGCGGACAAAGGAAATAAGACGGTAGCTATGTATAAAAATGAGTATGAGGGGAAAATGCAAGCACTTATAGGAGACAAAAACACCTACAGAATTTCAAGAGCAGATCCAACTGACAAACTGCAGAAAAAAAACAATACCATTATTTCTGACCTCTACAAAAATAATATTAGTAATACAGGTGAAAAACGTAAACTTCTTTGTTCTGCGGCTACTGCACCTAGAATATACGGCTTACCCAAAATACATAAGGAAGGGACACCCATACGACCTATTGTGTCGTCAGTTCAAGTACCATGTTACCAATTATCAAAATACGTTGGTAATATTCTTAAAGTCATAATTTCTGACAAATATAATGTTAAAAATTCGCTACGGGTAAAGGAGCAACTGAGCGGCGTGAAAATTAACAATAATGAAACTATGATATCGTTTGACGTGATTTCACTATTCACGAACATCCCAATTCAGACGGCAATAAACACAATTATGAAAAAATGGAGTATTATTAAAAATCATACTAAGATGTCCAGCTCACAATTTTTAAGAATACTCAAATTTTGTCTAAATGACAATAATTATTTTATGTTTGGTGAAAATATTTATACTCAAATCTTTGGTATGCCAATGGGGAACCCACTATCACCTACTATAGCGGATATCATACTTGACAATCTACTTGACGATGCAATTACTGAACTGGAAAATGAAAATATTTACATTAAATATATCGCCAAATATGTAGACGACATTTTGGCGATAACTCGCATAGAAGACAAGGACACAATTCTGTCAATTCTTAACAAACAACACCCTAAAATACAATTTACTACTGAGATTGAGAAAAACGGAGAAATCGCGTACTTAGACTCAAAAATTATACGCAAAAATAATAAGATTTTGTTTGATTGGTACACTAAAGAAACATCTTCAGGAAGGCTAATGAATTACCACGCTACACAACCCAAAAATCAAATTATAAACACAGCAAAAAATTTTATTTCTAGGGTATACAACATAAATGATACACAATTTCATAATAAAAACAAACACATTATAACAAACATTTTAAACAACAATAGCTTCCCCACCAAACTCACATCTACATTGATAGACAATACGATTAAACAATTGGATAAGGACAAAAATAACCACAACAAATCTGCAAACATAGAAAAAGAAGAGAACAAATTTTACAGTGTAAAATACATACCTGGGTTAACCGATAATAATAATATACGGTGGTCAATAAAAACAAAAAACATCTGTTTTGCATACAAACCCAATTTGACATTAAGTACAATTTTTTCTAGAGTTAAGGCGCCAATTAATAAACAAAAACAAAGTAACATTGTATACGAATTACAATGTGAAGGAAATGACAAACAGCCATGCGAGCTAATTTATATAGGAACAACAAAACGTACACTGGAGACAAGAATGGGAGAACACAAGATGGTCATAATGCGGAGAAAAGAGACAACAGCACTAGCACAACACATCCTACATACTGGTCACACAATTAGGTTCGATGATGTAAAAATTCTAGATAAAGAAAATAAAGAAAGAAAGAGGTACACAATTGAAAGCCTAAGAATCCAACAACAAATTAATAGAACAATGAATTTGAAGGAAGACACGAACAAAATAAATGCGAGCTATATTGTTGCCATTACTTAAGCTGTGATATATTGAAAGTTTAAAGTAATATGTATTTTTTAAATATTAAAATTAATTTTTATATTTGTATGATCCTGAGTACATCTAAAACTTTTTAATGTGATTAAATTTTCATATTGTAAGTCTTTAATGTTTATGTGGTACATTATTGTATTTATTTTATTGTTTTTATAATTTTTAAATAGACAATCCCTTGAAAAAGTCGACAAACAACCGACGAAACGTCGGGAACAAAATATTGTAATTAAAAATTGAATTTTATTTACATTGAAGAAATTTAGGCCATATTAGCTTGACAAAAATAATATTCATAAAAAACTTGTAGTTACGTCCCTTTGTTTTTTGTTAATAAAATCGCAATTTTTGATCGCAGAAGTGTAAAATTTTGTCAAGACATGTAGTTTTATAGCATTCATAATAATCAATCAAAAACTCGATTTTGAATTTTTTGTTAGTTACGTCTTTTTGCATTTTAGCTTACGATATGCTTTTGTACTAAGTAGCGTTACTTATGTTGAACTAGTTTTTTATGTAATGAATACAACTAAAATCAATATTTGCAACAGAATGCAATATAAGTTTTTAGACTTAATAAGGATAAATACACACTTTAAAATAATGCAGCTTGCTCTGACAAATTTATTCAATAATTTCAAATGCAGTGTTTTGAACCAGAAGATTTTCAATCCCTAGTTTTTGAAATGATAAATATTGACGCATAATTATTTTTCTTTTGCGTTTTTACGTTACCCTTGCCGCATACTATTCATGTGTATATAGATACGTAGAACTCAAAGAATAAATAACATTAGTTTTAATAATATTACACAAATGGATTTATTTAAATAAATTGATGCATGTATATTTTTCCATTCCATTGACATAATATTATGTATTTTATGTTTAAGAAAATGTAGGGATTTTTGGGGATAAGAAAATAGCTATTTTGGGGATTTTTGGGGACAAAAAATCGCAAATTGGGGACAAGGTTTAAAATAAAACTGGGAACCCTGATCACATTTAGTCTTTGGTCGACCTGTGACCATGATCTGTAACTCTCGCGTCGAGAAACTTTTCGATTGAAATGTCAGAAATGAAACAAAAATGACATCAATTGAACCAAGCAACTGTTTTTTTCACGTTAAGAACTTACTCGCCAATTTACAGAAAAAGTGTGTCTGTAAAATTTCTGTGAGAAAGTGTCCCCTATGAACTGTCAAATAAGCTCACAAATAAAAACGGGGCAAGAACAAATTTTTACACGAAAAGCATATAAAAAAAGGCAAAATGCAAAGAATAAAAATAAATTATATGTTGTTCTTGGCACATTTTTTCATTGTGTTATTATTTTGCTTTTAACATTTTTATAAAATATGTATACGAATGTTTTCAAAGCTCATTTGCAAACAACAAAAATTAAAGTCGCACTTTACATTACTTGGTATAGCCGACGGTTGCATATCCGCCGCCGTCGTTGAAAATTTTTCAATTATAGTAAATTTTGGTCGCCGTCAGCGATATGTGTGACAGGCGTTCTCAACGTCTGCAATGTCACATCGGCTTCGAGTGCAATGTTATAACATTTATAACGTTATGACGTTATCTCTTTTGATAGTTTTCAACATGAGTTACAGGCACACTTTTTTCTCACAATTATGGAATATTTGTTTTCACATCTTTTCGATCCAAGAAGTTCTCACTAAAGTTACAGAATATGGATCTGGATATTGTAACATCATTCTGCCACCATGGTAATGATGCTGCGAACACTGGTGGCTCTAGAAATGATGTTGCATATCGAATATAGAAAGTGAATCGAGAATTCGGCGTGTAAAGCTCAAGCAAATCAACGGTCATCTCTTTAAATACAAAAATAAAAATATTCAACACCTGTGACGATTTCGTGCACCTAAAAACCAGCGAGACGCAATGCCACGTGATGTAAGTCTGAGTTCATACGGCTCATGTCTTATTGACAAGATTCTTCCTTTTTCTTCTTTGAACATGTATTGGCGTTCAAATGATTCATGTCATGTTGACGACATGTTTTTTATTTTGTATAGTCATGCGTATGCATGTGTGCTCTTTTGATATTGAGAACAATAACAAAATTAAACAACGAATGAAAAAGCAAAACGTAAAGACAGTACATGCATCTGTGTACTCGTTTCTTTTCCCCTCGTCCCTCTCGCCTATAAAGTAGCAATCATGTCAATAAAACATGAGCCGTATGAACACAGACTAAATGCTGTGCAGGTGTTTTTCACCCGATGCTTATAAAGAATTCTTTGGATTTTCTGGTCTGCAACAATAAAAAACGCACTTCTGTGAACCAGAACAAATCAACAGATATTTAAGATTGAAGTACTTAATCGCTATGAATTGATCATTCGTTAAACAGGCCCATAGGAAACATAGCAAAAACTCAGTCAAGAAGTCTAGACGACTTCGTGATTTTTATGACGCACGGCTTATTTAACTTTACAAATCCAACAACATCCCGAAAAAATACCGTTTGTGGGTTTACACGCTGCACAGACAGGTATTTGGCCCTATAAGTCGCTCAAAATTAATTTTTTTTTTTATTAGCACTACACCCTTTTTACTGTTATTTTTTAAAAGTCAGGTAACCCCTCGAAACAATAGAACCAACATGGCGCAGTTCAACCTTTCACCAGCTGCATAAAGTCAGTCGGAAGTTACCATTCGAAAAACGTGTTCGTATGATTTGTTCGATACGCGTAGAACTTTAGTGTCTTCAAATATTCATTTCATGGTGATAAAGTAGATTTTGTGTTAGTTTCTATTACGGATTGTGTTCAATCAGGTATGTGCTTTATCTAAAACTTAAGTTTTACATTGATTCTAATTATTAACTAGTTTTTTGCCCTTAATGGTTAAGCTCTTCAAATGCCAAAAAAAGAACACACACATCTTCTTATTTCACAGATGTTTCAAACTATTTCTCTTCATTTCTAAGCTTTTAATTTGGTAGTATTTTGTAGAATAGATCCTCCAGAAATTTAAGAAGCACAAAACAGCCACCCCAATCCACCCCAAAATTTTTAGCGATTTTTTTAATACATGGGCTTTAAAAACTAGGTTAATCAAGAATTTCAATAAAATGTCATTTTTTTCAACGTTAATATTGAAAATAAATACGATTCTGTAAAAAATTACGAATAAATAAGATGTAATATAATGTTTTTTGCCTTTTTCCACACTGAAATACCCTAACCTACCTTTAAATCCAATAAAATACTAATAAAAAATTTTAAATGAAAAAAAAATACTTTTGAGCGACTTTTAGGGCCAAATACCTGTCTGTGCGCTGGTGGCATCACCGGACCTTTTTTCTTTGAAAACTGGAAATCCATAATGCGCTTCGTCAAGAACAGCTGAGATGCCCGAAATCATTTTCAAATGTCAATGGCATGTATTGATCTTTCGGATAAAAAGATTTTCGAAATAATAAAAATTCAAGGTTATTAAATATTAAAGTACATTTAAATATAATAAAACAAATGTTGTATGACAATTTGAATTTATTAGCGTTTGTTAAATTTAATAATCGTTGATGAATGCGAAGGATATTTATAAAAGAGTAAAAACAAGTATTGCAATTTCGAATATTGGAAGCATTGAGTTAAACTAGAACCAGTACCCATGTTCTGTAACTTTAGTGAGAACTTCTTGCATCGAAAAGATGTGAAACAAAATATTTCATCGTTTCTCGAAAAGTGAGAAAAATGTTAGTCTGTAACTCATGTCGAAAACTATCAAAAGAGATTACGTCGTTACGTTATAAATGTCATAATATTGCACTCGAAGCCGATGTGACATTGCAGACGTTCAGAACGCCAGTAACACATATCGTTGACGGCGACCAACATTTACTTAAATTGAAAATTTTTCAACGACGGCGGCGAAAACACAACCGTCGGCTATGCCAAATTGTGTAAAGAGCGACTTTAATGTTTGTTGTTTGCAAACGAGCTTTGAAGACATTCGTATATTTTATAAAAATGTTAAAAGCACAATTATAAAACAATGAAAAATGTGCCAAGAATAAAATATTATTATTATTATTCATTGCATTTTGCATTTTTAATTGTTTTTTAGTGTTAACATTTTTTCTCGCCCCATTTTTATTCGTGGGTTTATTTGACAGTACAAAGCGGGAACTTTTCTCACCAAAATGTTACAGACACTTTTTTTGTAAATTGGCGAGTAATTTCCTTACGTGACAGCTTGTACTCGCCAAAAAAAAGTCACAGACACAGTTAAGTGAGAAAAACAGCTGTTTGTTTCAACTTATGGCATTTTTGTTTCATTTCACACATTTCAATCGAAAACTTTCTCGACGCGAGAGTTACAGAACATGGGCACAGAATAAAAACTAAAACTAACCTCGACGGGAACAAGAGCTAAACTAAAACCATAATTATATATTGCACGAATTTTCAACAACTTTTCGTATTCTGACCATCATCAATTTTGAAGACATATGGGCCAATAACTCCGCCAGCCCATTAAGAATGCTAAACAGTAATTTTATTTGGATGTAATGGTGCTTACACAAACACTTGTGGATTATCCTCACTCCAAATGCGACAATTCTGCTTAGCTACGTACCCATTCAACCAGAAATGGGCTTCATCGGATAACAAAATTTTGAATGGAAATTCAATATCAATTTGTGCTTCAGCCCATTGCTCTGGTGTTAGTTCCGAAATGCTTTTGGCAACATTTTTTTACAACTGTGAAATAATGGCAGCTGCACTTATTTCACGTGGAATTTTAAGCAAAAGCAAAAAGGTATGAACTTAATATTAAATAACCCTAGAGGGAAGCGAACTGACACCAAAGTAGTCCCGTGATAGGTCTTTTGTGGTAGAAACCGGTTCTAGTTTTAACACTTTATATGAATAAGACCTATCACTTTTACATGGGGTTGTCATTGGAAGGGGTCAATTGACACCATTTGACTAGTCACACATATATTCTTAATGAACGTGCTTAGTGTCAGTTACTAAAATGAAATATTGTTTCAATAAAACAAGCCCTAGAATTAAATTCAAGAACCAAATTTTAGAAAGTACCAAAATATGTGTCACAGCACCGGTGAAGACTGTATTGCAATTCATTATTTTTTCTACGTTTTTGTTCTTCATAAACCAGTTAAGGGATTGGTTCTTCTTTTACTGGTCATGAATCCTTTCTTTTTGTACTTGTTCTATTTTCACAAGTTCCAGTACCCATGTTATGTTACTTAAGTGAGAACTTCTTGCATCGAAAAGATGTGAAACAAAATATTTCATCGTTTCTCGAAAAGTGAGAAAAATGTGTGTCTGTAACTCATGTCGAAAACTATCAAAAGAGATTACGTCGTTACGTTATAAATGTCATAATATTGCACTCGAAGCCGATGTGACATTGCAGACGTTCAGAACGCCAGTAACACATATCGTTGACGGCGACCAAAATTTACTTAAATTGAACATTTTTCAACGACGGCGGCGAAAACACAACCGTCGGCTATGCCAAATTGTGTAAAGAGCGACTTTAATGTTTGTTGTTTGCAAACGAGCTTTGAAGACATTCGTATATTTTATAAAAAGGTTAAAAGCAAAATAATAAAACAATGAAAAATGTGCCAATAATAAAATATTATTATTATTATTCTTTGCATTTTGCATTTTTAATTGTTTTTTAGTGTTAAAATTTTTTCTCGCCCCATTTTTATTCGTGAGTTTATTTGACAGTTCAAAGCGGGAACTTTTCTCACCAAAATGTTACAGACACACTTTTTCTGTAAATTGGCGAGTAATTTCCTTACGTGACAGCTTGTACTCGCCAAAAAAAAGTTACAGACACAGTTAAGTGAGAAAAACAGCTGTTTGTTTCAATTTATGGCATTTTTGTTTCATTTCACACATTTCAATCGAAAACTTTCTCGACGCGAAAGTTACAGAACATGGGCACAGGACTAGTCTGTTGTACCAATTGACAAAAATTTCCCGCAGGGAAGAAATAAAGAATTAAAATAACATAACCGGTAAAAGTTTTTATCCATATTTACTTTCTTTCTTATACAATTTCTTTAAAAAAAAATCATATTTAGTAAAATACATGTGGGGTTTGTGCAAACTCGCAAGATAGGTAACATCGATACATGTCTAAATTTTCGTGTGAAATAACACTACGTGACAATTTTTTGATCAAATGAATTTGACACCTAATCTTTATGTAAAATTCCACTGAATCTGAATATAAAGTTAGAAGTGTCAAAAGTAGAACAGTTTTTGAGATATTCCAAAATAACCGTTATTTGTGTTTTTGAAAAAGATGCTGTGACTGAAATGCAAACTGTTCTACTTTTGACAATTCTGACTTCATATTCGGATTCAGCGGAAAATTTTACATAATGAGTAGCTGTCAGTTTCATTTGGTCACGACTTTGTTGAAATTTTGTCACGTAGAGTAATCAATGCTGCTCAAAATTTGTCACAAATTTGACTTGATAAATTAAAAAAAAATTAAAAATAATGTTCCCACTGTAATTTTAACTAGCATAAATAAACTGAAATTAATATAAGGGACTCCATATTTGCGAATTATTCGTAAAAAAAGGTCACAATGAACATCCAACAAACAACTACCAATCAATTTGATTTATGACTGAACTTTTTTTTAAATCCTTTTATTTTTTTTGTCTATGCTTATTTTAGAAAAAAGAAAGTTAATAATTGTGTACCCAGCTAAAGAAAATGTAATAAATAGTTTCATTGTTGAAAAAAGATTTTATTTTCTATTTGCTATTTGCTACCATGACATTAACAAATTCATTTTAATTCTATTCACACAACAAAAGTTGTTGACTTTGGCCATCTATAGCAAATTAAACTGGTAAAAATAAAAAAAATTTATTGTTTTCAAATAAAATGACCACAAAAACAATTGGATTGATTGTTTAATGTATAGAGTTTTAAAGATGAAATAATTTATTAAAAAATATAGTAAAGGGTGGTTTTAAGGGCTGATGTTGATTTTGAATGCAACACAAATTATTTAGGAAATTATTGTCATTTCTTTTTATTATGATAATATTCGTATGGTTCAGTT
Organism: Pollenia angustigena; assembly: GCA_930367215.1. Classification (NCBI taxonomy): domain Eukaryota; kingdom Metazoa; phylum Arthropoda; class Insecta; order Diptera; family Polleniidae; genus Pollenia; species Pollenia angustigena. Next base: position 50,370,409 of record OV884060.1, read on the forward strand.
ATGTGTGGAACAAAATATCGGTCACATCAGTACACCTACATCCGATTGTCCAAATTTTCGATGACGCTGGGGCATAATTGAGGTTCTATGCCGTTAATGTGCCGAGTTATCTCATCCTTTAGCTCTTGAACTGCGTGGCTTATCGACGTACACCTTATCTTTTAAATAACTCCAAAGAAAGAAGTCCAACGGTGTCAAATCACATTGACATTGCCACCACGTGAGATAACACGGCGATTGAATTTGTCGCGCAAAAGAGCCATTGTTTCGTTAGCTGTGTGGCAAGTGGCACCGTCCTGTTGAAACCACATATCGTCCACATCCATATCTTTTAATTCGGGCCATAAAAAATTCGTTTTCATCTCACTACACTGAAAGAAAAATGCTTCATATATTTAATGAATCATTTTCATACAAAAAAAATTTTCCTTGGGTAAATGATAATTTTCATTGTCTAAATGGAATTTCATAGTTATAATGAAATATTTTCGTTAAAATCGCTTCATTGGATTTCGTAATTACGTTAAAAATTTTCATTGGATATATGAAAACTTAAGTTTTTCCAAGTTAAACAAAAAATTTTAATTGGGAACATAAAAAAACAATATACAAACATAACTATATTCATAAATTAATACAAAATTATAGTTTCCTTAAAAAAATTTTTAATTTTTAATTAAAAAATGTAAGATTTAATAATTTCATACATCTAATGTTACATGTATGCAATTAAATTTATGAAATCAAAAAATTTTTTTATAAAAGCAACATATTTCAATAATTGCCTTCATAAATTTAAATTTTCATTATGACAATAAAAATGTCATTATAGTAATGAAACAAAAACTTTCAATCCACTTTGAATCAACGTTGTTATTGTTATTATTGACAATTTAATCTGATATTTACGCTCTTTATTGAGTAAAAAACATAAGTTTTTTTATCCAAAAAGTACACTGCCCCAGTAGACTAGCTGGTAGTGAGCTAGTCTATTAGCACCGAGGTTGCGCGATCGATCCCGCCAGAGACAGAAAAAAAAATAAAAAATAAAATAAGAAAAAATAAAAATAATTAAAAGAAATAAAAAAAAAAAATTTTTTTACTTTATTGAAAGTATTCATCCAATGAATAATATTCATAGATCTAATGTAATGTTTTATTAAATCCTTTTAATGAAACAGGTTTCATTGATCCAACGAAGCGCTGCCTAGGTTCCTTTTTAATGCAATTTTTCATGGGATTAATGTCAAAATTCATTGGTATCGCGAAGAAAATTCTTTCAGTGTATAGCGAACACCACACAGTTGCTACCTGACCGGCCTCATTTTGGAAAATATACGGCCCGATGATGCCGCCAGCCCTTAAACCGTACCAAACAGTCACTCTTTGTGGGTGCATTGGTTTTTCGGTAATCACTCTTGGATTATCATTCGCCAAATTGCGGCAATTCTGCTTATTGACGAATCCACTGAGGTGAAAATGTGCCTCATCACTGAATCACGAAGTGCATGATGTGCATTTTGATTTGAACGCCCATTTTCATAATAACCCTGAAAAACTTTAAGCCGTTGCTCGATTGTGTATCTTTCCACGGTTCAAATTGAGTTAGTCTGAAATTTACGTGTGGTTCATATTAAACATCGGCCCTTAAATCCCTTTATATGAAAATTATTTAAGAGATTTGTATTTTTTTTTAGATAAATTAAAAGAATTGTTAAATAACAATTATCCTTCTGTATATACTGGTTCCCTTAATTCTTATAAGTAGATCAGGGGCTGTTGAGGTTCCAGAAAACGGTTGGTTAAAGATGAGTAGCTGATTGGGATTATGCATCCTGGGTGAGGTGCCTCATAATGCAATTTTATAAGGTCGCTTGCTAGAAGTCCACCGCCCGCTGCCAGCCCCACCTTACATGGAGAAAAGATGCTTACCGATGGTAGATCTTGATTATTTAAAAGCACCGATCACTCACCTTGACATTTCAAGTAATGTAGGCAGTCAAAACTTGTCCAGTGCCACCAAGAAATGCTCTGAGACTCTCCGCTTGCAACCGCTGATTGTACCTTCCTAAGTTTTTTGTGCTTAACATTTTCTTAAAACATAATTGCCATATATCTCCACCACACATTTAGGGGGGCTCCCATACAAATATGGCGATTTAATGAAATTCTTAAATTTGGCACCTGCAGCGCCTAGGATGCCCCTAGATGTGTCAAATGTATGACCGACCCCACTATATTTTTTATCCCCATCATTTTGCGAAGGAGTCGCCCCTAGGGGGATAAAATGTATGACCGACCAACATTTTTTTTTTTTTTTTTTTTTTAACATTTTCCTACTCGCCCTTAATCAATTCAATTCAAATTTTGCGTTTTTTGAAATTCCTCAATTTAATGAAAATTTCGTATTTTGTGAATAAAATCAAAAGTTGTAAACAGATTTTAATCACTTATGGCTTTTTTTGTTTGCAACTTTATATGTATGTCTAGAAGAAATTATAAGCAAAGCTGCATAAAGAACAAACATTTTAAAATTTTGCTAAAAAATAGTTTTTTTTTTTACCAAAAAAAATATGTTTCTTAAAAGCATATTGGAATATCCTTCAAACATTCTTAAAGGTAATTTTATTGCAGAATTTTGTTTTTTTTTTAGTTTGTTCAATAAACTAAACCGTTTTGTGTTACGCGAATTTGTGTTGTGCAACCTCCTCCATTTTCGAAACAACGGTATATCTCGAAAGCAAGATGCTAACCTTAAAAAAAACGGTAAGCACCAATGGATTCAGCGTACCCGAATTAGGTTTAAAGGCCAGGTGCCTGGCTTGTCAGTTTTTTTTTTTATAAATAATAAAAAAGTTTTTCAACAAAATGAAAGATACGTGATTCATAGCAAATACGTTTCTTAAATAAATTAAAAACTTGATTTTTTTTAATTGGCTTATTCGATATTTATACCCTTCACCACAGGTGGTGAATAGGGTATATATAAGTTTGTCATTCCGTTTGTAATTTCTATAATATTGATGTTAGACCCTATAAAGTATATATATTCTGAGTCCTTATGAGGAGCTAAGTTGATTTAACGATGTCCGTTGAAATGTGTTTTCCGAAGACCCCATATATGATGGAAGCCAGGTTATTATACATTTATGGCACATATGGTCCGGAATTGTTTGCTATTGAAATTCAGTAAGATTGGTCCACAAATGGCTGTGATATTAGTAAAAAACCACGACTGCCTCAAATTTTTTCCTTTAAAGGTCCAATTAGACGTGACATTACCATACCAACACTGTATTGCAAAAACGACATAAAAATACCATACAAACCAATTAAATTTTGGTTTCTACGGTCATACAGTGGCTATGGTAATACAGTGGGTAATGTGTTTTTTTTTTTTTTGTTTTTTATACCCTTCACTACAAGTGGTGGATTTTATATGCAATGTGTTTAGTTTTTCGCATGCACATACACATTAATGCATGTATATGATATGCCGCTCGAATAAAGAAACAAACTCATAGACTCAACATATTTTAATTTAACGCTTCTTTAGTAAAAGCATTCGTAGCCGAGTTGTTAAGTTCTTCCCTGAGACTGATGATATTGCCAGTTCGAATCCCAAAAAGAATTTTTTTTCATTTATTTAATTTAATTTTTTTATGTTCTAAAAAATGATTTTAAGATTATAAAACGAATTTAAAACATCAACTTTGGCAAAAGAGGAAACGGGCTTAGGTACATATATACATTTTTTGTTTTTTATATTCTTCGGCATGACGAAATGAAAAGTTGGCGTGGCGTGGCTCAATTAATATTTTTTTATACCTATCTAAAGAACGTTATTTATGAATATAACTTTTTGTTTTTATCTCATCATGGTGAAGGGTATATAAGATTCGTCATAGCCAAATATAGCACTCTTTCTATAAAATTAATATTTTCTAAGTTATGAAACATAAAACTCAGATTTCATGCAAAAATATAATTTTTTAGCCTTCCGCGATCGTCCTAAATTTTTTTTTTTTTTTTGGCGTTGTGGGTGAGACCAAAAGAAATCCAACTTTTGATTTTAACGGCCACCCTAGCACAACATGTAACACATTAAAGGTAACATGAGAAAGTGTCACATGTATACACTGTAACATATTTTTCTCAGAAAAGAAATCGTCATTAGAGTTCCGTGAAGCGGAATTATTAAAAACATATTAAATTATAAAAAAAAACCAAAAAAAAAGAAGTAGTTACGTAAGTTTTTTTTTTAGTTTTATAACGAAATTCGGTTTGCAGAGTCCGCAGAAAACAATTATTTTTGCAAGGGGTTCTGTAAAGCAGAAACCGGTGGGTTCTCCTGAGGTCAAATTACTGCATACGATATCGATCGAAATTACAATACAAACCAAATGGAAATTTCGATCGACATCGAATGTGGTAATTTACCTTCTGGTTAAGATAAACCAGAAGGATAAAGGTCTCCTTAAATATTATTTGAACGCAGCGAATATTTTAAATTATGAGAGAGGCGAAACAGCCTCTTTCAGCGTTACTGTTGTGATACTAAAGTATCAATTTGAGCCTTTTTCGACGGTCTTGATCTTAAGACCCTTTTTTTAAATTATCCTCTTGTATCATTTTCACCTATTTTGACCCTTTTTGGTAATTGCACTCACATTTTGTTTTTTATCAACACTGCTGAGCGTTTGTGCTAAACAAATGTTTTCGAATTAAGCGGAGATGGAGCAACGGACTTAAAGTGAAGATTTAATACCAAAACATAGAACGCACGTTCCTAAAAAGTAGTTAGTATTCGTTAAAAGTTTGTGTTAAAAGATTTTTTACGACTTCTAAATTACAATTTCCCTAATAGCAAACATAACTCATGTACATATTTTATATTTTTTATTTATTGAATAACTTATGGTGGTTTCTTTTCAAAAAAAACTTGACCTTTTATATAAAAAATGCAATGAGGCGTTCGTTTCTTAAAAATGTTTTGCTCTCTTAAAGGGTTGTAAGCTTTTTGCTAAAAAAAATGCACCCTTCTTAACGGCATAAGGCATTGAACTTTTCGCCCCCTTTTAAATCGACAATGTTAATAGTGCCCTGTAAAAAAGGGGATTTCGGTTTAGGTATGGGGCTTATTAAAAAACGGCGACGATTGCCTCAAAGAGCAACAAAGCTTCGCAAAAATTTAAAAACTCGAAAAAGTTTGCAAAAATAGCGCTATTAAATTGATTAAAAGTCCCTAAAACTTACAGGAATGAAAAAATTCGGTAAAAATTGCTGAAATTCCCAAATATTTGGTAACAGCGGTATGATAGCAAAGTTTAATATTTATTTAAAATCGTAAAAGCTTTAAAGAATCAGTAAACTTACAGTAAAAAATCGCTTCAATCGCGAACAGGGCTAAAATTCGCGAACGATTGCAAAATTTGAAACAAACCCTAAAATTTATTTGAAATCGTTAAATCGGAAAAAAGAAAATGTCGGAACATAACATAAAAAAGTATTAAAAAAATTAGTTATAATGATGAAGATCAAACTTTTTGTCAGGTGTTTAAAACAGAAAAAGGCGTTCCATAAAAAAAATTAAGTTTTTTAAGCACTGCCTACCTGAAATAAATATTTTTTGTTTGTTTATAAAAAACTTGCTCCTATTATATTTATTAAAATGGGAAATACTACTTTTAAAAAACTTGACACTTTTTATTGAAATACCCTTTTTTTGACCCCCTTTTTCTGGAAAATCTACTTTTTGTGACCCTTTTCGAAAATTTCCAACGGTAACCCTGGCCTCTTATGGCCATTTTCTCAATGTATCGATAAACTGGCTGTTACTTAATGTCAACAAAAATTTATTAGAGCGATAAACTGTCCGTTAACGATTTTGGGTTTCTCAATATACCGACAAAAAACGTTGTTTTCAGCTGGCAACACCTCTCAAAATACATGTTAAAGCTGGAAGTCAGCTGATTGAATTTATCTGTACGGCAAATAAAAGGAAAATTACCAATTGGCAGATTAGTGCTGGTTAGCTTTGCGACAGAATAAAACCAAATTTCTTTAATGTGCAGTTTTTCGTTGGGAAAAGAGATAATCGTATAATGAGAAAAACGGCCATAATGGACCATTAGACTGTCAAATTAATGCCAGAAGTATTATGGTATTTTTTTTATGTAAAATACAGTCAAACACAAATATTTATCTCATATCCAGACATCGATTAGACCATAACGGTTAGACTATGTGTCTGTACAAAGCGAATGAATGTACTCTCAAAAGATTTTTTTTTTTTGTTTTTTTTTTTAATTTATTTTTATTATTGAATCTTTCTTATCGAAATTTACAATATGTATTCAAAACTTAATTCTACTTGTTGTTTATTAGTTCTTACCAGTGTAACCACTAACTGCTGTATTCAAATTTTAAAAATGTCTTCTAGTTAGGCTCAAAGTATCGGTTCTTTTTAGCCTCTGGTGACATTCGAACTGAAGCAGACCCCGAGCAAAAGATGTAAATTGTTTCCTTTAAAACGTTTCCAAAACCAAATAACAATGTCCGTTGAAAAATGAACGAAGAATAATTTATGTTAAGGGAGATTGCACTGCATTATGAAATAATTCCCATGGTAGTTTTTTCTCTTGGGTAAATATTAGGGGATTCAAGCGATTAATTAATCGATAAATTTTCAGCGATTAGCTGTTCGAATAATTTAAAATTGTTTATTTTCGATTAACGAATAATTCGAATAATTTATGTCGATTAATCGATTAATGGAAAATTTGTTTTTTTTTACTGTATTAGTTTTTTTTATTTAAAAACAAGCCGGTACGTTTTAAATACCTTTTTATTGTTTCTAAGCTCAGGAACATTTCCTTCGAGTAACAATTTTTTAAAATATAGTGAAGTACAAAGACTGAAACCAAAGAGTTGGGGAATATGTAATTAAAAATTTTAAGTTTAGACTTTTACCACAATGATTCTGATGGAGAAAGGGGTTTTTTGAAACGATTGAAAACGACCTTCTACCAGACTTTAACAAGGCTATTAAAAGTATAAAATTGTTTAAAACCAAAAAGAGATTCAAGTGGTATAATGGAAGACTACCAATTTTTAGAAAAGACAAGAAAAAGAACAGAGAAATTGGATATGCTTTATAACGCTTTACTTTCAATCTCTCGTACGTCAACAATAAATGAAATAATCTTTTCTAAATCAAGTTTCATCAAAACAAACGAAAGAAATCGTTTCATAAAAATATTTTAAATCTAATAAAGTTTTAAAAAACATATTTTCTATGAAAATTTCTCTCAACAAACGTTTGTTAAATTTAATTATCATTTATGAATATGGGGATTAAACTGTATACTCTTTTTGAAAGATTATTTTAGAAGATTATTTTATCGGGTGATTTTTTAGCTATTATCTTTTTGGCAACACTGGTATAAACAGCTGACGCACGTTTCGTGTTTTGTTTCACTGTCAAACATCTTCAGTTTGGTCTATAATTTAACCATGAATCGTCTTACAAACGAACAACGCTTGCAGATTTTTGAATTTTATTATCAAAATGCGTGCTCTGTTAAGAAAGTTCATCGCGCGTTCTTGTGTTCTGCGACGAAGCTCATTTTTGGCTCAAATGGTACGTTAATAAGCAGAATTGTCGATTTTGGAGTGAAGATCAGCCGGAAGCATTGCAATAGCTACCAATGCATCCAGAAAAAGTCACAGTTTGGTGCGGTTTATGAGCTGGTGGCATCATTGGACCGTACTTCTTTAAAGATGATGCGAATCGTAATGTAACTGTGAATGGTGAGCGCTACCGTGAGATGATATCCAACTTTTGTTTGCCCAAAATGCAAGAGCTTGACTTGCATGACATGTGGTTTCAACAGGACGCTGCCACATGCCACACAGGACTTTTTGAGAGGCGAGTTCGGTTAACATTTTATTTCATGTTCGGGACCGGTCAATTGGCAACCTAGATCGTGCGATTTAACGCCTTTATACTATTTTTTGTGGGGCTATGTTAAAGCTCATGTCTATACACACATGCCCGCTTCAATTGACGCATTGGAAGACAACATTGAAGCATTTATTCATGAGATACCGGCCGAAATGTTGGAAAAAGTATGCCAAAATTGGACTAAGCGGATGGACCTATTAAGGCGCAGTCACGGTCAACATTTGCATGAAATAGCCTTCAAACATTAAATTATATGGACCGTACTTTCGATTCAAATAAAGATTTCATGCATTTTTCTGAATTTTATGTGTTTTTTTAACTTTCCTATAGCTCTTAAAAAATCACCCGATATTTAAAAAGTTTTCCTCTTTTATTACATGAAATACCTTTTGTTAAATTGTTGTAACTTTTTTACTAAAATTATTATTTTACAAAAATATATAGCCTATTTTTGGTCTTATTTTTAAACTATACAAAATTAAAATTATTCGATTAACCGAATAATACTAAATTGTTCGATTATTATTCGATTAAATTTTTACCTCTAATAATTATTCGCGCGATTAATATTTTATTACAAAACATCAATTAATTGAATACCCTAGTAAATATTATAGTGTTCTTCTAGATTTTATTTCTTACTTTATTCCATCTTCTATCATTACAGTTACATATTTTCTCTGGCATTGGCCGATTTATTGGTTATTGTGACAACGGTACCACTCACCTCCACCGTTTACACGGTAGATTCTTGGCCCTGGGGTAGTTTTCTTTGTACCCTTTCGGAATTTTTTAAAGATGTATCAATTGGCGTATCTGTCTTTACACTAACAGCTCTATCCGGAGATCGATATTTTGCCATTGTGGATCCATTAAGAAAATTTCATGCACATGGTAAGTTTTTAAGAAAGAAAAGAAAACATTAACAAACCAGTCAGTAGTAGCTATCAAACATCATCAGGGTAAAAGATATAATTTAAAAATCCAAAAAGTCAATATCAGAAGTAGTAGTTATAATTAAGATTTTAACGGAGCGATTTGATTTTTATATTATATCCTTAACCCTGATGATGCTACTCGATATTTTGTAGCAAAATATTGGAAATAAAAATATGATTTCATAAAAATGTAATCTTGGAACTCGAGCTCAATTAATTTACACTGCTACGTTAGAATAAAAATGTAGAATAAAAACAAATTAAATAAAAAACATTAACTTTATAATTATAATTATTCTAATTCAATTTCTAATTTTTTCAAGGAGGCGGTAAACGTGCCACACGTATGACTATTGCCACTGCTGTATCAATTTGGTTATTGGCCATTATCTGTGGTCTGCCAGCCTTAATTGGCACATATGTCAAGGTACCCAATAAATTAAATTTCTAATACTTTTAGCCTGAAATTAAGCTTAATAAACTAATTTATCAATATCCTTCTGTCCTTCTAATGAGAGTAGTAGGGATTCCCTACTACTAATGAGTTAGTGTTTTTATCTACATGCGTGAGTGTGTGTGTGTGTGCGTGTGTTTGCTAATGTATTCATTTTCTTGTCTAGAAAGTCGAAATCAACAGCAGCAAATCGTTTTCATTGTGTTATCCATTTCCGGAAGAATGGGGTTTTGAATATGCCAAGATTATGGTATTGCTACGTTTTCTGGTTTATTACGCCATTCCTTTGGTTATAATTGGTGTCTTCTATGCCTTAATAGCCAGACATTTAATGTATGCAGCCAATGTACCAGGAGAAATGCATGGAGCTGTTAGGCAGGTAAGTTAAATTAAATAATACACATCATGTGTGTGCTAGGCACAATGGGTTGAAAAGTGTCATTGGATTGAAATCATTAACGTAATTTGCTACTTAAAAAATATTTACATAGCAATAGTATATAAAGGGTGGTTAAATGTGATCAACATCGGCCCTTTACATTTAAACATCCTTTATATATACATATAAATATAGACATATATCTATACATATAAAGGGCTTTCCAATAAGGACTTGACAACTTTTTTTTTAAACAAAACGCAAACCATTTGAGATATTTCCAAAACTTTATGATCGACTTGAAATACAATCAAAAGATTTATAAATGGAACTCGACTTTGTTGATATGACCACCGCGGACACGTCGGCAGCGGTCTATTCGTTGGACACATTGAACGCTATTTCGCGTTCAATGTTGGCTTTGAGTAACCCCAAAGAAAAAAGTCTAGAGGCGTAAAATCGCACGAACGAGGCGGCCAATTGACTGGCTTATTTCTTGAGATAACACGCTTACCAAACTTACTCTTCAATAAATCGATTGTAACGTGTGCTGTGTCGTCCAAGTCCATGTTTTCCAATTCGGGTCAAAAATAATCAGTAATCATGGAGCGATAACGATCGCCATTCACAGAAACGTGACGATCGTTATTGCCGACGAAAAAATATGGGCCAATGACGACGCCGGCTGCATGCCGCGCCAAAGAGTTATTTTTTGTGATTCATTAAGCAGATGTGAATTTTCACCAAACCAATAATTTTGCTTATTGAAGCACCCACTCAGCTAAAAATGAGCTTCGTCACTTAAGATGATTTTGCGATGAAATTCATCAACTTGGCGCATCTTTTCCAGAGTCCAATCGGAGAGCGTACGTCGCGTCAAATGATGCATCGGCTTCAATTCTTCAGTCAGCTTGATCTTATATGGGTGTAAACCAAGATCTTTACGCAAAATTCGCCATAAAGTGCCCTTGGCGATGCCCAGTTATTGAGAATGCCGCAGAATCGACTGATTTATATCGTTTGCTAGACGCCTGAACGGCAGCGATATTTTCGTCACTTCGACCAACCCGTTGTCTCACTGGCACGGCAGGATCACACAATGAATATGTAGACTTAAATGTTTGCACTAAACTCGTTATTGCTTGTCTACTAGGGCGAGAATAATGAACGAAACTCAAAGTTAACGCTCTTAAAGTTGCGATCACCGACTCCATATTTGCATACGTAGTCCGATCGTGTACTTTACCATGATGAAAATGTAAAGTTTACTGAAAAAAAGTTAGATGACTAGTGAAGTAGTGCGTTCACCAGGCGCGGATTCAGGGGGGGGGGGAATAAGGAAATCCCCCCCCCCCCGTAAATTATAAAAATAGGTTTTGTTAATTTCGATAATAAAAGAATTCCCAATAATAAAATTTTTTTTAATGTACAAAATTTTTGGAAATTCCAGCAAGGGTCTTTTTGTTTTTTTTTTATTGAATCTCTAACGAAATTTTTAATTAGTATTTTTTTATTTTTTTTTTTTATTGAATCTCTAACGATTTTCAATAAGTATCCATATCTTAATCCTACTAGTTATTTATTAGATACATATTTCCAAAGAAACATCTAATTTACTGTATTCAATTACTTATTATTTTACATTCAATCCCAGCAGGTGCCATCTATATCCAAAGACTAAACGTTTGACTTGATAATGCGTGCGGTTGAATTATTTAAAAGCCTTAGTATTTGCAATATTTATGTATATATTTATGTGTTATATGAATCAAAATTCAATTCGACAATTTTTGACGAAAGCACGGATTTGTCGGGGAAAAGCCAGATTTCCCTATCTTTAAGATATTTTAACATACAACAAAAAGTTTTTAGGAAAGAATTTATTGGCTTTGTTGTAAACGCATTTGAAGAGGCTTCAAAAGATATTGATGAAGTTGATGTGTCAATTAATGCGAAAGCACTATCATCAATAGTTTTTAATGCTTTGACAAATTTTGACCTAAAAAATTGTGTAGAAGATGGAACAGATGGGTGTCCTCTGATGTCAGCAGAAAATGGAGCTGTTCAAAATTTCTAGAAAAGCGACAAATGCGAAACAAACGCCTTGATATTCCCATAAATCGAACAACTCAATTTCTAAAAGCGATAAAGTTAAAGAAACGACACAATTTTTTAAATATAATCATCCCAAGCGAAAAACAGTTTTAGCAAAGTATTTGGGAGCCAAACTCTCTTCATAATGCGTCTTTGCAACAAGTGTACATCATATAGTAGAAGCTTTGGAAAAATAATTTAGTGGAAAGGTAGTATCTCTACCTTTATATTAAGGAACTCACTTAGTACTTTTAAATTTATTTGCGGAATATACATATTAAGTGTGATACCTATTGTAACACAGTCACTTAGTATCATTTTACAAAAGCAAGATATAGATCTTCAAAAAGGATCAAGCTTTATCAAAATTTAAATCATGTGCCTTGAAGAAATAAAGCCCAAGAACAATTTAAAGCCATTTTTAAAAAGTTAAAGTTATTTGCGTTCAAATACAGGTTCCTATCGAAAAGACAAGATTTGAACGAAATAATAACATCCAAAATGTTGAAGATTACAACCGAGTTATAGGTAACATTCCTCTTATTGAATTTATTTTAGAAGATCTCATAACAACTTTCCCAATAGATATCCCAAATACCTAAGCTTCTACCTCAAAGTGCAATCAAGTCATATACGGATACAAAACTGTTAAAACCACAACAGCTGATGAGCTGATTACATTTGATAAAAGAGATAAACACCTACTAAGATCTAATGCTTTAATAAACTGTGGTGAAGATATTTACCCAAATCTAAGAAGAATATTTCAAATTTTCGTTTCAATGCACGTCAGTAAAGCTACGAGCGGGAGGTCATTTCCTACCCTTCGTCGAACAAAAACATGGCTCAGATCAACAATGACAGAAGATAGACTGTAGTATCTAAATTTGACTCACAAGGAAATCATAAATTGCTTATTTAAAAAAATTAATGTATATTGAACTGATCTTATATTTTATTTAACCTTTTTGTTGAGTTTTTTTAATTAGGGTAATGACTTTTTTTGACAAAATTTCTTCATCCCAATTTAGTATTGATAATGAAAATAATTTTTTTTTACCATTTTGGCCAATAGAAAATTTGGTTTTCAAGCCTTTATTAAATTTAAAATATTTTTATGAATACAGGCATAAATACATAAAATAAGTAACCGTATAACAAAAATGTAAAGCTATTTTTTTGGGTTTAATGAAATAAATTTTAAGTTTAAAGTCCGAGTTGATTTACATAATGGAAAAATATCTTGTGCAACTTTAATAGCTCGTTCCGCGCATATATCACTACGCTTCTAAAAATTATCACTGCTTCATATATCCGCCAAACAACTCATCTATCACAAGAAATATCATTTGCCATTAAAATTTAGTTTATTAAAAAAACCGCGAAATAGAGTCGCGATTTTTTTGCACCCTTCTTCCGTACAAATGGTAAGATCTTGTTATATTCATGAAATTATTAGGAAATACATAAAATTTTTTATATAAATGTTAATTTTGTATAGTAAGGAGAAAAATTTAAACTCAAAACTTTATCGCGTTTGGTGCGGAAACTTTCTTTCACGGTCTATACGGCTATGCGATCAAGAATTTGATATTCGAAAAAATTGCAAAAATAACTTACCCTAATACACATATTGTTTTTAATAAACTTTTAAAAACAAATTTTTTACTTTTTTGTATCATACAAATCCCCCCCCCCCCTCCTAAGGATCTAGCTAGATCCGCACCTGGCGTTCACAAATTAAATTCACAGTTGTCAAGTACCGATTGGAAAATATTTACTTGTCCACAAGCATTAACAAAATAACCCGATTTAGGCAAGTGCTCAGCAAAGCGTTTTTATATTTAAAAACCGTTGACCATTCAGCTAATTAAGATTAAGCTTTATTTGCAGGCTTTGTATTAGCAATTTTATAATATTTTAAGTTTTATTTAACGTTTAATAAAACTGCAATAAGATAAGAAAAGTAAAAAGAAATAAGTAAAAGGTTTTATTTAAGACACACAGTTTTTTAATTGCATTCCCTAACCCATAGTGCAATTGACAAAAATTTAAATGGAAAATTCAAAAGTCTTAGTAGGAAACAATAGCGGAGTTCAGTATAAGACCTGCAAAAGTGCAAATGCAAAATATCGTTAAATCCAACAACAAACTACACAGAGTTTCCGTTAGATTTCATTAAATTAAAACGATATTTTGCATTTGTCTTTTGCAAGCCTAATACTGAACCTCCCTAATAACTATTAAAACAACATGCAAATGCTTTCCTGATTGCTCACACATCATTTATGATACTTTTGAATAAATGATTAAGAACAACACAGTTGAATTATAGTTATGAAGGAACATTAGAAACAAGGCGAATTCATAAAAGGTAAACTCGGTTCTACAACAAGTACAACTCGTACAAAAAAACTGATTTTTTTTGATTTTTTTTTTTTTTTTTTTTTTTTTAAAATCAAAACAAATATATCGGGTGATTTTTTAAGAGCTATAGGAAAGTTTTAAAAAAAACACATAAAATTCAGAAAAATGCATGAAATCTTTATTTGAATCGATAGTACGGTCCACATAATTTAATGTTTGAAGATTATTTCATGCAAATGTTGGCCGTGACTGCGCCTCAAATGGTCCATCCGGTTAGTCCAATTTTGGCATACTCTTTTCAACATTTCGGCCGGTATCTCATAAATAAATGCTTCAATGTTGTCTTCCAATGCGTCAATTGAAGCGGGCATGTGTGTATAGACATGAGCTTTAACATAGCCCCAGAAAAATAGGCGTTAAATCGCACCATCTAGGCGGCCAATTGACCGTTCCCGAACGTGAAATAAAATGTTCACCGAACTCGCCTCTCAATAGGTCCATTGTTAAGCGTGCTGTGTGGCATGTGGCACCGTCTTGTTTAAACCACATGTCATGCAAGTCAAGCTCTTGCATTTTGCGCAAAAAAAAGTTGGATATCATCTCACGTTGTTGAGTAACAGAGGCCCAATTGCTGCGAACGGCGACGAATCGATAATTGATAGTCATCATTAACACTGGCCGATACAGCTGCGATATTTTCTTCATTTCGCACTCTACGTAAGCGTGTTGGTGCTTTAATGTACAACAATGTAAATTTCCGCTTCAGTGGGTCGATTAAACTGACCATGAAATGGAAGAAGCGCGCGAAGAACTTTCTTAACAGAGCACGCATTTTGATAATAAAATTCAATAATTTGCAAGCGTTGTTCGTTTGTAAGACGATTCATGGTTAAATTATAGACCAAACTGAAAATGTTTGACAGGGAAACAAAACACGAAACGTGCGTCAGCTGTTTAAACCAGTGTTGCCAAAAAGATCATAGCTAAAAAATCACCCGATAGTAAACAAAACTTTGACATTCAACAATTTTAAAGCTAAAAAAAAGTTATCAGCAGGGCTTTTAACATCACCTGTAATGTATTCGCCTAAATTAGAAATTACAAAATTATCTTTTATAGTAATTTTTAAATTTTTTCAGTTTCACTTGAGAATTAAATTTTTAAGTTTATTTTTTAACAAAGTTTTTATATTTATTTAACACAACACTTTTAAAATTTCATGTTTCGTTTTATATTTTTTTATTCGTAGGTACGTGCTCGCCGCAAAGTTGCTTTGACAGTTTTGGCATTTGTGGTTATTTTTGGCATTTGTTTTCTTCCAATTCACGTTTTCATGCTGTGGTTCTATTACTGGTAAGTCTTGTGCATTCATTTGGGACATAACATTTGAGAAAAATTTGTAGAAACTCGTACACACTAACACTGAAATGAATAACAGTGTTGCAAAAAGAAATGTTAAACAATCTTTGTGTGTCTCTTTCAAGGACTAGAAATTGCTTCCTTAACACTGCAGTTACACGCTCAAGTTTTTCTTGATAGTCTTTTACATAAACTGTTTGTCAAAATTTCAAAAAATTGATAGTTGTGACGTAGGCTGCATTCAATTTTTGAGCAATTTACTTTCAAGATGCCACCAAGAAAAAAATGTATAAAGAGAAACAAAAAATTTGCTCACTAACCTTGAAATCAGCTGTTTTCTTGAACGTAAATTGAAACACTCACAATTTTAAAGGCAAGTTCGTATCAATTTTTAAAAGTATGAGTGTATTGGTAAAAAAGTGTGAGTGTATTAAAACTTGATAGGCAAAACTTGATCGTGTAACCCTCAAGTAAACCAATTAGATTTATCTGTGTATGCATTTATTATGTATGTTATGGAAAATTTATGCATTTAAAAATATAATTTTTAAAATGTCTAAGTGTACCAAACTGTGATAACCAGTACCCATGTTCTGTAACTTTAGTGAGAACTTATCGCGTCGAAAAGACGTGAAACAAAATATTCCATCGTTTCTCGAAAAGTGAGAAAAAACTGTGTCTGTAACTCATGTCGAAAACTATCAAAAGAGCTTACGTCGTTACGTTATAAATGCCATAACATTGCACTCGAAGCCGATGTGACATTGCAGATGTTGAGAACGCCAGTAACTCATATCGTTGACGGCGACCAAAAATTACTGAAAGTGAACATTTTTCAACGACGGCGGCGAAAATACAACCGTCGGCTATACCAAATAATGTAAAGTGCAACTTTAATGTGTGTTGCTTCCAAAAGCGCTTTGAAAACATTTATATATTTTATAAAAATGTTAAAAACAAAATAATTTAACAATGAAAAAATGTCCCAAAAACAAAATATTATTAGTATTATTTGCATTTTTAATTGTTTTTTGGTGTTAAAATTTTTTCTTGCTCCATTTATATTCGTGAGTTTATTTGACAGTTCAAAGCGGGAACTTTTCTTACCAAAATGTTACAGGCACACTTTTTTTGTAAATTGGCGAGTAATTTCCTTACGTGACAGTTTGTACTCGCCAAAAAAAAGTTACAGACACAGTTTAGTGAGAAAAACAGCTGTTTGTTTCAATACACGGCATTTTTTTCACACATTTCAATCGAAAAGTTTCTCGACCCGAGAATTACAGAACATGGGCACAGGTCATTTTTTATAATGCTGACTTAACATTACAGATTGTATATGACATTTTTTTTATTTTTAAGCCTGGTACTGTGCTCAACATTTAACGTGAAATGATGTCAAAACGCATATGAAAAAAACTTGTGCGGAATATCTAAGAAATAATGTTGATAGAGTTGTACTCTGTTCATTTTGTGAAAAAGTTCCGAAATGTTTCTGGCAACATTTTTTTACAACTGCGAAATAATGGCAGCTGCACTTATTTCACGTGGAATTTTAAGCAAAAGCAAAACAATATGAACTGATTATTTAATAAGAAATAAAAAATTAAAATCCATATTAACTTTATTTTTTATTAAATTGTTTGTTAAAAAAATCCATTTTTAGTAAAATACATATGGGGTTTGTTTAAACATGCAAAATAATGTCGCATACTTTACAGGAATAAAAACGTCAAATTGTACAAACTCGCAAGATAGGTAACATTGATACATGACAAAATTTTCGTGTGAAATAATAAAAGTTGCTCAACATTTTTCACAAATTTGAACAGAGTACTAGGCTTAAGTGGGTAATGTTCCACAGCTAAATGTGACAATTTACAACTTTTAGGCTTATTTTCACAACTTACCAATAGCTTAAGGTAGGATGGAGTTTATTTTAACTTATCGCCAGGGCTGCCAGATTTGACGATTTTTTGTTTCGAAATTAGCAAAGTGCCGATTTGCTGATTTTTTTCTAAAAAGTGACGATTTTTTCATTCTCCAAAGCCTAAATAAAACTACATTTTCTGCCACGTTAGTTTTTTAATCTTGGAATGTTTAACAGCCGTACCTTAACAAGAACGGAAGGCGGAACGTTTTCTTTCGCTTTGATTTTACGCTGATATACCATACCTTAGCAAGAGCGTCAACGTTGTGTTACGAGCAGCAGCGATAGATTTCTTGTTTAGTAAAACCCACAAATTATAAACAAAAATAGAGATAAAAACGCTAGATTGACCAAAAAATAGCTGAATTGACATTATTAACTAACAATAGCTGCCCATTTCACTATTAATTGAGCTGTCAAAATCGTGTTTTCCAATTGCAAAGCGTTGACGCCGCTCTATTTAGGTATGCTTGATACAATTTTGTTGGCATGCGTGCAGCTTTTGTTAAGGTACGTCTGTTTTACGCAAGTCTTAAGAAAATCTTTAAATGATTATTTTCTGAGTACAAGAACAACAATTTCATCTTTCGTAAAACCATCATCGAATGAATCTTTTACTACTCGATGTAAAGTCATACTTTCAACAAATATGCGGCAAATATACATGAGTCTCATACGCTGCTTGATATGAAAGACTCGCTAGAAAATCTTTACCCACGTCTTAAACGTTTCGTGCTATGTAAGAATCTCACTCGTGTCATCGACGATCAAAGACACTCTTCATGAGACTCCCAGTAGCTCGTATACAATTGAAACGCAAACTGGATTTCCCCCATATCGTGAATAACAAGTGGAATTTTTGTTCCCATGAAATTTTTATTATTATTCCCCTCGAAGGGAAAAAGCAATCGTGAAACTCATGTGAAACGCTATCAGTTCCAGTGAATGTAAAAAAAGAAGATTAAAAAAAAATTAAAAATCAAGAAATTTTTGTTCAAAAATATGCACGTACATATATATTTTAAATAAAAGTTTAAATAATAAAGCAAAGTATTAAGTACTAGCTGACCCGACAGACGTTGTCCTGTCCAAATTAGGAAAAATGTTTGCGTTCGATTTTTAAAATCCGTTAAAACGATACGAACATTTGAAAGAAAAATTAGTCAAATCGATGGAGCCGTTTTCTGATTTTAGGTAAATCGAAAAAAGTGGGCGTTAAAGTGGGCGGGGCAAAATTTTCTTTCCGTAAAAACCTAAGTTGGACCATGACGATGATTTTATAGAAAAAATCGTCCAAATCGGTCAAGCCGTTCTCAAGTTATGCGCTTAATAGAAAAAGTGGGCGCAAAAGTAGGCGTGGTAAATTTTTCTTCGATGAAAACTTAAAATGGATTAATACGAGCATTTAAAAGAAAAATTTGTCAAATCGATGGAGCCATTTTTTGATTTTTGGTAAATCGAAAAAAGTGGGCGGGGCATAAGTTTCTTTCCGTAAAAACCTAAGTTTGATACTGGCAATCATTTTAAAGAAAAAATCGTCCAAATCGGTCAAGCCGTTCTCAAGTTATGCGCTTAATAGAAAAAGTGGGCGTAAAAGTAGGCGTGGTAAATTTTTCTTTCGATGAAAACTTAAAATGGATTAATACGAACATTTAAAAGAAAAATTTGTCAAATCGATGGAGCCATTTTTTGATTTTTGGTAAATCGAAAAAAGTGGGCGGGGCATAAGTTTCTTTCCGTAAAAACCTAAGCTTGATACTGGCAATCATTTTAAAGAAAAAATCGTCCAAATCGGTCAAGCCGTTCTCAAGTTATGCGCTTAATAGAAAAAGTGGGCGTAAAAGTAGGCGTGGTAAATTTTTCTTTCGATGAAAACTTAAAATGGATTAATACGAACATTTGAAAGAAAAATTTGTCAAATCGATGTAGCCGTTTTCTGATTTTAGGTAATTCGAAAAAAGTGGGCGTAAAATTAGGCGGGGCAAAATTTATTTTCGTATAAATCTAAGTTGGACCATGGCGATCATTTTAAAGATAAAATCGTCCAAATTATATAGATGTCATTGGTGGTGCAATATGAAAATTGGATTTTGCCACGACCCTCCGAAAATCAAAAATCAGACTTCACAGTGTCACCCGCCTGAATATTCTGAAGATTCCCTGAAAATTTCATCAAAATCGGCCCAGCCGTTTTGGAGTCCATACGTTACATACATGCATACATACATACATACATACATACATACATACATACATACATACATACATACATACATACATACATACATACATACATACATGCATACATACATACATACATACATACATACATACATACATACATACATACATACATACATACATACATACATACCCTGCAAATAATAGGACCAGTCCAAACACGCGTGTAAAGAGTAGTCCACAAGGGACCAGGACTAGTCCAAAACTAACCCAAACGTATGGAAAAAACCTGGTCTATTTAACATTACGATGTCCTAGGAGAGGACCATATAACCCACCTTTGGACCACTAAGGAGTAGTTTTAAAACTACTCCGTGGTGTACACAAGAGGATTAGTTTTGAAGTCGTTTAAAAACGAAAGCATGTCGTTAAAAAACGAAGACATGTCGTCTCACTACAAACACTTTTTAACAATGACATGGTCCATGCTTGCATTACATCGGACCAGTCCATGGAGTAGTCCATTTTATCAAAATGGATCAGGTGGTCCAATTTTATTTGCAGGGTACATACATACATACATACATACATACATACATACATACATACATACATACTATTTTATATATATATAGAAGAAGATAGATAGATAGATAATGCGTAGGGATTTTTGTAGGGGAAATTTTTTTAACGTGTAGGGAAAAATCGGATTTTTTTAGCATGTGTAGGAATTTTTTCGAAAAATCCACTGGCAACATTTCGGTTACATCTCAAAAACCAATTGCAATTTTATTTGTCTGTCTTTGGCACAAAGCTATGGACAAGAAAAAAAAAATTACCCGAAAAAACTACATTATTTGTGGCCTCAAAATATTTCTTATAATATAGTTCATAATTCCTCAGAACATTATAATACTGGAAAAACCTTTTTTCACATTTTCCAGGTGTATTTTTAAAATTTACAACGCAATTTGAAGAAATGTATGAAAAATGTTTCAACATCACAAAAAAATATAGTTAATTAATCAATATCAAGTTTCGTTAAGAAAGATTTCTCGGAAACGGCTAGAAAAAAAAACATTGAAATACATGGCATAGAACACAACAGCGTATGTATAACAGCTAAGCTCAGTTGCAATGCCATGCTAAGTGCGTTGAAATGTTATGAGTTGGCATTTTATAACACCTTGTTAAAGTTTTCATGACATAGAAAATCTTGAAATTATTGAGAATGACATTTTTACAGAAAATTTTGAACTGTGCAGTTTTCTAGCATTTAAACATTTAAAACAAGCAAGAAAGTATAATCGGTCAAGCCCGGCCATATGATATCCTACACCACAGTATTAAAAAACACATCATGCTTATGTGTCCATATAAATATAGATTTATCTATGTTTATAAACTTCATTACAATCGGTTTGAAAGTTTGTGAGAGGCAGAAATTGCCCCCTACCTCCCCTTGTGTACCTTTTTTGGAAAAACTGTATAGCTTACCTTTTTTGGAAAAACTGTATAGCTTACGTGTCCATAAACATATGTTTCTATCTATGTTTTTAATTTCATTAAAATCGGTTTGATAGTTTCTGAGAGGAAGAAATTACTATCTTTCTTCCCTCGTGGTGCTACGATTTGGCCCATTTTCAATAGGCTTGGTCCTTGTGCCAATAAGAACCTATGTACCAACTTTTATCAAATTATCTCCAAAATCAGGTCGCCGCGTTTTCTCTCTTTTACTCTCTTTTATACTTTTTAATTACGTACGTGTGCACACACTTTGAAGAGAATTTAACAATATAAGTAAAATTCATACAACGCATACAATCGCAAAATAATAATAATATAGGTTGCCGAGCGCAGCTCTAGGACCAATATTTTAAGGCGTTACTCACATCAGCACAAATATATAATACCCTCTCCACTATTGTGGTGTGGGTATAAAAGCATGCACTTGCAAATCCTAATGTAAATCTGCTCCCTCATTTTATATGAATAGTATTACACAACATAAAACATTAAAACCAAAGTTAAAGGTCAAATGGAAATAAGTTTAAAATTTATTATTATTTCCATTGCCCTTTATTTAGTTATGTGGATTTATATTGTATCTATAAAGTTTAAAGTTGTGTCCACAAAAAAAAAAATACATGAGATAAGGATCAACCGCGTGTACTTAGTTACTGTGTTTTATACGAAATAAACTAAAAGACAAGTTTTAAAAATTTGATTTAAAGTTTTGCACTGGCTCAGGGTATCACAAATGGACTGATATAAAGCCAACTTGAAAAGAATATGAAAATATCCATAAAGTGCCCAATGAAAACAGTTTTTCCTTTAGATGTGTTGAACAATCTGAAGTATGTACTTGACAGTTTATTATTATTATTAGGTGCGTTTGAGTACTTTTACAGCAAAATGCAGTAAATGAGTAAACTAAAAACTTTTCTCTCACAAAAAGCTGTTGTCCAAAAAAGTACGCCAACGCAAAATTTGTAAAAATTCGTAAAATAGGCAGCAGTTGATGGCAAATAATGGAAGTGTTGAAAAATGTTTAAACTTTTGACTACTTAACTCGGTTTCTTATCGGTACTCGATTAAATACTTTTTATAACACGAACATTTTTGGAAAATACAAACAAACTATTTTATTTAATCTTTCATATTTGCTTGTTTTTTATTTTATTTGATTTTACTAATTTGTAGCGGGTTAAATTATTTAAAAGAACATGAAAATTGTTTATGGCATTGATTACTTAAGTACCCAAATACTTCACATTTTTACAACTCTAAAAATTAACATAACAAAAAAAATTTCAAAAGTTTGCATTTAGCCAAATAAATGCTTTACAAACAAGTTTAATTAATTAATGAGCAATTCCATATGAAAGCGATCACCTTTTGGACGACCCCTCTCCGATTTTAATCGTACCTACATATTTTTTTTTTTTATAGTGACTGGTTTAGTGGTGGTGTACACCACTGTCATGTGACAAAATTGAAGAATTCTTCATAAGGGACCTCATTGAAAGTTGTTTTAAAAAAAAACTACTAAAGCGATCGCAAAGGTTTTGAATCAGGCTTTAATTGAAAAATAAAATTTTCCTAATTTTTCTTAGAAATTTACCTTTAAATTTTCCCATGAAAATTAAATTTTCCGATTTTCCACAGAAGCTCCTAAATTTTCCGGCTAATTTTTTTTTTTTTTTTTGGATTCCTCATAATTTTTGCTTTAAGAATCAGCAATAAAAAAATGGGCCCCGACTACTTGTTTGGACAGGAGAAGAGCATTTAAGAGACCACCTTGTTAAAAATACATTTTAAAAATTATTTTACAGTTAAAAATAAAATGACAAGTGAACAAAATGTTTCATCTGATAGTGAGGCAGACATTCCGATGGTCAATATGTCTTTGAGTCCTTTGAATGAGGCTATTACCACTTTAGGTGAAACGCCTATTAGAAAAAGAAAGTTGCGAAGTGAAACATACAGGAAAGAGAAAAAAGGCAAGGTTATGAGAGCAATCGCGACAATATTTGATGAAGGCTCTGAAAACGAATGCAGTCAAGCAGATGACGCTGATGACGGCAAACAAATGATTGAGCAGTTAAAAAGAAAATTCAATTTAGCGACCACTTTTCCGGAGAAATATCTCATTTTATCTGTGCTGCCTCAATCATGGTCTATACGCAAGATTTCTGAACAGTTTCAAACATCTTTTTACATCGCGAGAATAAGCAAAGAATTAGTTCGACAGAAGGGCATATTGGCGACTCCCACCAAGAAATTTGGCTCAAGGACCCTCAGCGAAGCAACGGTGAAATTGATTCAAGATTTTTACTGCAATGATGACAACAGCCGCGCCTGCCCAGGTACACGTGACTATGTTATCACACGTGAAGATGGAGAAAAAGTACACAAGCAGCGCAGATTATTATTATGTAATCTATTCGAAGCATACCATCAGTTCAATGAGAAATACCCAGCAGAAAAAGTGGGATTTTCTAAGTTTGCCATCCTACGACCAAAAGAATGCGTGCTGGCATTAGACAGGCACGGAACGCATTCAGTCTGCGTTTGCATGTTTCATCAAAACATCAAATTAATTTTCTTTCCATGCAAGAAATTGAAAGTATTTCACGGTGAAATTGAAACATATAGGGACCTCCTGTCGAAGTCGTTGTGCGCATACCCCACGGAAAATTGTGATCTATTCAAATGCGACAATTGTCCGAAGATTGACGAGCTAGAGCAATATTTGGCGGAAAAGTTTGAACAGCTGTTAATTCAGGAGGTGCATTTCAAACAGTGGATATTTAGCAGCGGCAGATGTTCCCTTGAGACCGTGGTAAAGCAGATTCCGGAATTCATCGAGGAATTCGGATTCAAGTTGAATGAACTGAAGGCGCACCATTTCATATCCGAGATGCAATCGAAATTTCTAAAGGAAAGTATGGAGAAATTAGCCCAAAATGAATTCATTGTGATAAGCGACTTTGCCGAGAATTACACTTTTCTCGTTCAGGATGAAATTCAGGCTTATCACTGGGCAAACGACCAGTGCACCGTGCATCCTTTTTGCATTTATTTCAAAAACGAAGATAACGAACTACAGACCGTAAGCCTTGTTGTTGTCGCGGAGAGTTTAGCTCATAATTATGTGTCCGTTTATTTATTTCAAATGAAACTGTTTGAATTCTTAAGATCAAAATTCGATGCAATCGACAAAGTAGCGTTTTTCTCAGACGGCGCGGCTTCTCAGTACAAGAATAAAAAAAATTTTTACAATCTTTACATAATTGAAGAAGAACAAAACTGCAAGGTCGAGTGGCACTTTTTCGCGACGTCCCACGGTAAGGGCCCATGCGATGCGTTAGGGGGAACCCTAAAACGCATGGCGACTAAGGCAAGTTTGAAAAGGCCATATACTGACCAGATCTTAAATGTACAACATTTGTTTTCGTGGATTCAAAGCAAGGAAATTGCCATTGACACAGTTTTATGCACTCAAAAAGAACACGATGCCATGGAGCGACGAATTCAAAACAGATATAATAATGTCAAAACTATAACTGGAACGCAAAAGTTTCATTGCTTCATACCAAATATTTCTGATATGTCAATTAATGTAAAGCGGTACTCTTCGTCTGCCGACGTGCTAAATTTAAAGTTACTTTAATTTTATAATGATGCCAAGACAATTGAAATTTTTAATAAATATTGTAATTAATTAAGTATAAGCAGCAAAATAAGAAAGATTTTTTCTTCATAAATGTATTTTTAACTGTAAAATAATTTTTAAAATGTATTTTTAACAA
Organism: Pollenia angustigena; assembly: GCA_930367215.1. Classification (NCBI taxonomy): domain Eukaryota; kingdom Metazoa; phylum Arthropoda; class Insecta; order Diptera; family Polleniidae; genus Pollenia; species Pollenia angustigena. Next base: position 50,395,392 of record OV884060.1, read on the forward strand.
GGTGGTCTCTTAAATGCTCTTCTCCTGTCCAAACAAGGAGTCGGGGCCCATTTTTTTATTGCTGATTCTTAAAGCAAAAATTATGAGGAATCCAAAAAAAAAAAATTAGCCGGAAAATTTAGGAGCTTCTGTGGAAAATCGGAAAATTTAATTTTCATGGGAAAATTTAAAGGTAAATTTCTAAGAAAAATTAGGAAAATTTTATTTTTCAATTAAAGCCTGATTCAATACCTTTCCATGAGGTCCCTTATAAAGAATTCTTTAATTTTGTCACATGACAGTGGTGTACACCACCACTAAACCAGCCACTATAAAAAAAAAAAAAAATATGTAGGTACATTATTTTTTGCTGGGCAATCGATTGAGACTATTTATTTTAAAATCGGAGAGGGGTCGTCCAAAAATTTGCCAATTTTGATCGTTTTCATATGGAATTGCTCTAATATTTATTCACTTTTTGTTTTGGTTTAATTTTTATTTCAACTTTTCTTTTATTTAACAATTTTTTCACAATTTGTATGCTTTTTATTTGTTACTTTTGTTTGTTTACCTTTTGAAACATATGTTTTTTTGATTTACTAAATTTTACTGCAAAAATTTCTGCAGTAAAAATTTTTAAATACTCAGACAAGAACTGTCACTTTTCGCTCTCAATTTATGTTCTCATTTACTGCACTTTGTGTACTCGAACGCAATTTCGTAAAATGCAGTAAAGTTTTGTAAAAAATAGTAAAAACTTTTGTGTTCTCGAACGCTACTATTATTGTGTTGAATGTGAACCACACCTAAACGTCAAGTTTTTTTTCTGCATTTCATTTGGCATTTTTGAATTTCAGACTTATCCAATTTGAACAATGGAAAGATACACAATCGTGCAACGTGTTAAAGTTATTTAGGCTTATTATGAAAATGGATGATAAATTTTCGAAGAAAATAATCTTCAGTGACGAGGCACATTTTCACCTCCGTGGATTCGTCAATAAGCAGAATTGCCGCATTTGGGCGAATGATAATCCAAGAGTGATTGTCGAAAAAGAGTGACTGTTTGGTGCGGTTAATGGGCTGGCGGCATCATCGGGTCGTATTTGTTCCAAAATGAGGCCGGTCAGGCAGTTACTGTGAATGGTATCGTGAGATGATAACGAACTTTTTATGGCCCGAATTAGAAGATATGGATGTGGACGATATGTGATTTCAACAGAACGTTGCCACTTGCCACACAGCTAACGAAACAATGTCTTTTTTGCGCGACAAATTAATTCAATGGCCGTATTATGAAACGTGCCGGCGATGTCAATTGACAAGAGCATGTGATATTCGAAAGAAAAGGTGTACGTCGATAAGCCAGCAACAATTCAAGAGCTAAAGAATAAGATAATTCGGCACATTAACGGCATAGAACCTCAATTATGCCTCAGCGTCATCGAAAATTTGGACCATCGGATGAAGGTGTGCCGCCGAGGTCGCGGCGGCCATTTGGCCGATATTTTGTTCCATACATAATTGAACCATACCAATCATATCATAATAATAAGAATTGACAATAATTTCCTAAACAATTTGTGTTTTATTCAAAATCAAATCGGTCCTTAAAATTTAGCCACCCTTTACTTTTGTCTTATTTCTTCAATATTTTCTATGCGCATCAGAATTTTTGTTTGTATATTTCTGTAAGTAAGTAAGTAAGCCTCTTTAGCTATTGGTAGCAGATGTTAGAAGTTTTAAGTGTGAACGCATGTTTCACATTTTTCATGCGTTCCTTCGAAATGTATGGAAGTGAACAAACGTTATAAAAGTCAGTTCTGCTTATTTGGGACCGCCCTTGTTCTAATAAAACTATTCACATACTATGAAAACCAAAAAAGTAAATTATAAATTTATTATTCCAAATTAATCACCAATTATTCTTGACCTACAAAAGCTTGCACAATTTCTAAATTTGAACAGATTAATTTAATACTCTTCAATTTGGAAAAAACAAAATCAATTAATACTATTTTCTCTATCTCTTTTCAGGCCCACCGCCCAGGATGATTACAATTATTTTTGGCATGTCCTACGGATTGTGGGCTTTTGTTTATCCTTTGCGAATAGTTGTGCCAATCCGGTGGCATTGTATTTTGTTAGTGGAGCATTTCGCAAACATTTCAATAGGTATTTGTTAATACACATAGACTTGGAAAAAAATACAAATTAAAGTACAAGAACAACAAACACAACAATACTATTAAAATAACAACCAAAAATGGTTGTTGTTTTAACGAAAATGTTTTATTTAACTGACTGACACAGGCGTTTCAATATTAATTAAATGTTGAATGTGAAATGTAAAACTTGCAGTATGTAACATGCACAGTGGGTAACTATTACAAAAGTTGATTAAAAAAACACACAAAAATTTTTAAACGTTTGTAAAGCAAAAATAAAAAATCCTTAACGCAAATTTTTTACTCGTGATGAAAATTTGAAGTAAGCAGAAATTGGACGTGCAAACCTCTGTATCAAACCTAGTTTATAGCATCCAGTATATCTTAAACAATTTATCCCTATACAATTTCTTTGTGAATCCTATAGGTAATTATATATATTTAAATGGCGCTAAGAACTAATTCCCTAATGAACTGAGTCCCGAAAACAAACTCAGTCCTTAAAATAAGGGAATTACTTCACTTTAAATTCTTTAAAGCAATTTCTCTTAATCTTAAATTAAAAATAATTTCATAGAATTAGGGCGGGTTTTTGAGATGGGTATTTAGTTCAAACCTAGTTTATCGTAGTCTGAAACTCGGATTTTTGCTGCGAAATGTGATTTTTTTTTATTATTTCATTTTCGTAAAAATTTGTAAATGGCGCCACAAATCTGTTTTCATAATTACTAAACCTAGTTTATTGATACGAAACGATAGAGTCAACCAAAATTTAGTTAACCCCAATCAAAAACTCAAAATGCATTTTTTGTTCTTTTTAAACAAAACAAAACTTCTTTTTGAACAAATCCCCAAAAAAAAAAATATGAAATAACCCCCAAAACAAAAATTAACTAAAACTCTATAAATGGAAACTTATATCACAATAATATAGGTCCCCGATCCCGATATCAAACTCCGAATTTAGATGCATTAGTTAGCGAAGTTGGTGTTTGTAAAACCAAAAAGGAGAAAATCCTTGCGCCCTACCGAAGGCCGGCTATGCAGATAAGCTTTTGTTAGCGATTCGGGATTTTGGCATTCGGTATTTTGATTTCGGGATTTTTAGTTTTGGGCATATGACCTGAACCCTTAGCATATTTGGGAGATTATACAAGGAGAGTGGACAATGATCAAGTAAAATTGTCATAAAATTTAGAAAAAATTATTGCTATGTTTCATACAAAAACAGTCCTAAAGTAATAAGACTTTTTATGCTGTGTTGATTGGTTCGCTCACACCACTTATATTTTTTTCCTGTTATTATTTTAAGGCATATGTCTTTATGACTACTTTGTGAATACCTCAATTTTATTAATATTTGAAATGTTAAATACAATTTTAATGATTTATGAAATAAGTTCCTAAAAATATTAATTAGGCTTTGTTTCATTTAAAAAATTTTGGGACTTTTATGAAATAAACCACCATCATAAAATTAAAACTTATTTTAAAACAAAATTAACAAGCTCCATAAAGTCGTTGTTGTTATTTTCTGTATAAAAAATTTGGGGAATTGGTTCATTTTTGCTTTCAGGGCTTAATTCATTGGGGACTTAAGACTACAGTGCACGGATATAAAAATCCTTATGCGCATAAGGTTTTGACGTAATTTCGACGTCATAACACAACACACAATGGCCGTGTGGTTTTGCAATGGCGTCAAAATTACGTCGCAACCACATGCGCATGTGCCTTTTCACATTCCGTGTACTCTAGGCTGTTGTTTACAGCGACTTCTTAAGAAATTAGCCAATTTATTTCTTATAACTAGGGATGCGATTTCCATGCAAATGCATGTTTTTTGTCGAAAGTCTAAGATTGATGTCGACCAATTATCTTTTCAAATCATTTAATTTGCATTTAAATGGCATCGATTTGTTTTTGCATATTGTTGCATATTTTGGTGAAAATGCATATTTTTGCGTATTTTTGTTTTAAATGCATATTTTAACATTTCTGAGTGACATAGTTTTTAAATTTCCATAATATAGAAAAAAGTTCTTCAAAAAATTTCAAATTTGTATAAAAAAAAATTTCCAAAATAAAAATTTTTTAAATCAATAAAAAAAATTTGTTTTTAGCTCTTCTTAAAATGCAAGAGTTTGACAAAAGATTCTTCAGTTTTTAACAGATGCAGCACCTTGCATGTGGCCTAAAACAATTTATCCAAAACTGTTACATGTTACTTGCTAGGCACATGGGTTACATCGAGTTGAAGGGGAAATTAGAAGCCAATTCGATTACATACGGGAAACAATGTGGAAGGAAGAATAGTCCGACAAATTAAAAAAAAAAAAGCTCAACACATTTTGCAAAAAAATATGCGATTACAAACAATAAAACAAATTTCAACTATTTTTGATCTAAAATCAAATTTGGGATCTGAATTAGAAAATTTATATTCTCCAAATGAATTGGCATCCTTCAAGTATGCTTCAACTTCGGTTGACGTTGAGAGATAATTTTCCATGTACAAAAGATTTGCAACAGACAAAGGTTTACTTTTGATGATATTAAAAAGGATTTATTTGATTATGCAAATAAAAATTAAAATATGTAGTTATTTACATTAAGTTTTAAGAAATCGGGATTGAATATGGATAATTTAAGTACTATGCGATTGAAAATCCGTACTTGAATCAATCTTCAAGAAAATCCGTACTCACCGCACTATTAATACCGCTCCGGATGATTTGAGTACGGATGGATTGATTTTTCTTTCGAGTGTATGAATAACAATGGAATAAAAACAACAATAGAATTTTTAATTTTTTTTTTTTTTTTTTTTTAAATAAAATTTAAAACGTTAACGATTTTTTATTGAAAATGTTAAAGTTTTTAGTGCATGTTTTTATTTTTTTAATGCTTATTTTGGAGTTTTAGTGCATATATTATGCGCATATTTTCGATTTTTTAGAGCATAAAAATATCATCCCTACTTAAGGTGGAATTACATAACACGCGTTAGTTCGTCGTCGAGTATCGTGCGTTTAAAAACTTTAGCGCGTAAAAAATTGCAAGTTACACAACACGCGTTACAAAAGCCATTCCTGTCAGCTGTTTTTTATTTGATTACTTATTTGTGCATTGAAAACGGGTTCGAAAGTATATCAAGATTTTATTATTTAATTGAATTTATTCATTTTATATAAATATTGTATGTTTTTTAGGCTCTTCAATAAGTTTTTCTTTCATGATTCACAAATTTGTTAAATTATTCTTTGTATTGTCAGCTGATTACTTGTCAAAAATACACAACGCGTTAAAAAGTTCAAAGCTAACGAACTTTCTGGCGCAAACGCGTCAAAATATTTTGCATGCAGCTTGTTCTATGAAATTACACTAGTTTAACTTTTTTGACAGAAGTCTACATAGCGCACGCGCACTAACGCGTGTTATGTACTCCTACCTTTATAACCGAAGAAACTTGATCAACTGACAGACATTTCTAAATAAGTATGTAACCTTTTTGTTGTTGGGTTTCAAAATTTAATAACTGCGTTACCACTGTGCTCTGAACCTCTTTGTCAGTTAGTCAAATATTTTATTTAACATCTTTCGATGAAATTAAAACTAAAATATTTTCGTATATATGTACATAAATTGCTTTAATATTTATAAATCATTTTAAAAAAAATTGCTATACAAATTATAATTTGCGCTTGTTAAAATAAATAAAAAAAATAAAAGATTTTCTTGTAACACTAAAAAACTTTACAATAGACTTTGTTATTTTATATTAATTGACTTTGATTTCCCTTGTAAGTTTCTTAATATTTTTTTTTTTTTAATTTAATGCTTAACAGTTAATTCTACCTAAAGAAAATAAATTGTATTTAATTTTTTTCCTTTTTCCCCTTTAACCCGTATGCAATATTTACTTTTCATCATGTCTCTGTAGGTATTTGTTTTGTGAAGGTACCCGCACAATTTGTAAACATCGTGACACATCGTTAACAGCCTCGCGGCGTTACTATCATTCCAGGAGGTCCTGTTTTCAGCAGAGCACTATTAGAAGGTAAATATGACTTGTATTTGAAAAAACGGCTTAAGGTGCATTAAAGTGTTTTCCGAGAGTATTACTATGTTTACACTTGGGTTTTTAAAAGCGTTTTAGCAAAATGTTGATTTAGCTAATCAAAGCCGTTCTCATTACATTTGAGATGATTAAGCCTTTATGACACTACATTTTTTATTCAGTAATTGATAAAGAATTGATAGAAAGAAACAGAAAATGCTAGAAAGAGCAAACTTTAAAAAATGTAAACAAAGTTTTTTCTTGTTATGGTTTTGTTTCAGGGATGGCGTTGACAATTTTTAAAATTGTATACAGAGGGAAAAATCCGGTATAAAAATACCAAAATTGACACCATCCGTTGTCAAAAGTGAGCCAACTACGTTTGTGTTCAATTTGATAACGGATGGTATCAATGTTTTTTAACCACCTCGTTGTCAGTTTGTCACCATTTGTTCTCAATATGACATCAAATTGGTTATATATTATCACCATAATGGTACCATACCGACAACATGCTGTTGTCATTTTTGACAACACGCCGTTAATATATTGACAACATTCGGTTGTCCTTTCGATAACACATTGTTCTGATTGTAGTATGTACTTAATAACCCATTCTGAACCCAAGTAAAAAAATGGAATAATGTAAATTTATTAATTTATTTCACATTAAATAATATACTTATAAAAAAATACATAAAAAATTCACACTTTTACAGCCAGGCCCACGATGTCACACGTTAACGTTCGCATAGAAAATTAAATTGAAAACAAAAACAAATTTTAGAAATTTTTTTTATTTTATTTATTAAATTTTTATTTATTAATTTAATCACAGCACTGAAACTTTTCACTTTTTACTTTCGAATACCAAAGTTGATTGTGGGATAACTTGTATACGCTGTTAATAATGACAACAGGGCGATACCTATTTGACAACAGGGTGTTATCAATTTGACAACAATGGTACGTTTTTTATCTAACGGCCCAATTTGACAACATTTTGTTTAAAATTTAACAACAAATGTTGTCGAAATATTGACAACAGTTTGTTATCAATTTATTACCACTGGTTGACAGTTTTTTAACGTTTTTTTTCGCTCTGTGTACCAACAACCTTTCAAAATTGTACCTAATTGTACTAAAAGATTTTTTTAGTTGAAATTAATTATAATTATGTTCTTAAAAAACACCACAAAAAGGTATTATAAATCTTAGTTTAAAAAGTATCAACAAAAAAGTACAATTGAAACAACTTAGCCATCCCTGTTCTGTTAATTTTATTAAATGCTGCCAACTTTTTGTTTATAAGAAACCTAAAAACAAAAAGCTGAATTTGCGCATAAACCACTGATTTTTTTTTTTTGACATAACATCATTTTTTATCGATAACTTTAGTAAAATGTTTGACAGCTTGCCATTTATCTTAATACAGCTGAACCCTTCGCACTTGTTAAATTTTTCTTCTACTGTTCACCAAAACTTGAACAATGCATTAAAAATGTAGTGTCATAAGGGCTTTAATTAAAAAAAAACAACAACAAAAAAATGTTGTTAACGTATTAAAAATGTATAAAAATACTTTAATAAAGTTATCAGAAGATTATTTTAAACATATTCATGATGAAATTGAATTATTTAAGGACAAAATAAAAAAAATTAAGAAGAAATCGTGGCCGGTTGTACACGTGAGGGGTACTTTCATGTTGGCCGATTCTACATTATACTCAGTTTGAACTATGTTCAGGAGATTCTATGTGATTAATTTTTTTTTTCATTATTTTTTATTGAATCTTCATATATTAAATATGAACTAACAATAATTAATCAAATCTTAACCTTAATGAAGTGATTTAGTTGTAATCATGTCAGTCACTCACTTCAATGTTTGGCTTATCATCTCGATTTTGATGTGATTAGATATTAATCACGTTCGAGGTGCTTCAACGCGCTTAAAACCTTAAGTATGAACATAGTATAAGCTTTACATGGGGCATTGGGTGCATTATTGATCGATGTTCACAAAATTTGGTAGTATAATTTGTAGTTATATAAATCGAGTTGATGAAAAATTTTACGACAATCTGTACTTTCCCACAAAAATTTATGTTAGTTTTTGTAACAGAAATATCAATTTTATAAGGAGGTTGTTGTACATTTAGGTCTATTACTATTTTCCTATTGAGCTGGATTTCAATCGCATGCTGCTAAAGGTGTTAAGCTAAGTCTACACGATATGTTGAATCAGCAAATTTATGTTGAAAAATTTGTTTTCAGCGCCAACATATCGTGTAGACACCAAATTTTTTCAACAAACGTATGCTTACGAACATATGACAGGCATTTGTTAACGATGTCAGCAAACTTTTGTTCACAATTATAGCATATCGTCTAGACACAATATTTTTTGCTTTTCATCAAATTTTTTACGTATGTTGACAAATATGTTATTTGTTGAAAGTCGTATGCAAGCTTTTCAGCATACAGCAAATTTGGTAGCATATGAATAATATAAAAATTGGTATTCTTTTAATAACTTGATTAATTTTTTACATAACCCCGGAAGTTATCCAGATTTTTAGCTTATCGGCAAATAAGGAACAAAAAATTACATTTATAAGTGCTTTGAAAATAGAAATGTTTGCCAAAGAACTTTGTGTTAGAGTTATAGCCCATAAAAGTTGATCAATTCTTAACCAATATTTCTTGAAGTATAATTTGGATCACAGCAATAAGGGTATCGCTGAAGGGTGTTTCCAAATACCTTTCACATGGTATATAAAACATGCCGAATTATTAACCCATTAAGAACCAATTAAAAAAATATTTTAATTTACTAATGCATTTTATCAAAATGGCTCTAATCTCAAAATGTTATCGATATAAAGGTATTTGTTACATATAATATTTTATAGGGAACGCATCAAGTTATTAAAGTTAAAAAATTATATTATAATAAATCTTTTGTTTAATATAGAGTTATGAGTATACATGTCGTAATAGTTTATATACTCTATGTATTATTTAATTATAGTTTGCAAATACCGGCTTTGCTAAATAAAATTGTTCTTTTATGTTACTTTTCGACTTGACATAAGGGTTCTTAAGTGCTGGTTCACACAGGTCAAGTTTACTTGAACAGTTTTATTTAAATTTTCTTTTGAACTTGCGTTCACGTTCATGCACAAAATTAATTTTTGTTTTCTTTTCCTTCAACTTTGTAGCTTTTTATTATATTACGGATGAAAAAAGAAAAGAAAAATACAAAACTGACTGGTACGGTCAAGTATGTACCCCTTTCCATTCTCTTTACCCCTCTCTCCTAAAAGCTCGAGACTTGATGAGTCAAACTTGACCTGTGTGAACCAGCACTAATTTTATGGTATATCAAGCACAGGCTTTGCTCAGCTGAGTTAATTTTCTTCATTTAAACCAGAACCCCTCCACCATCAAACATTTCTATTAAAGAAATTAACAAAAATTGATGACAAACTGAACCGATTGTTATTTACAAAAGAACTCGTTTTCTATGACTAGATTTTACACTACGATGAACGGTCTATAATTTACCATAGGCCGCATGTAAAACCCATTCTCGGATATACTTTAGCATGCCTAAGAGGTACCGAATAACGCAATTACAGCAGAATTTGGTATGTCATAGTTTCATAAAGCTAGAAATCACACAACTAAATTTGGAGAAGATCGCCCCACAATTTACCATATGCTCCATTCGAGCATTTCAATTTTCACTTTTTTTATGACTTTAGTGGCAAAACTGTAACTGTATTAAAATTTAGTCCAGTTTATGTTTTTTAATATTAAAATTACTCAACCGAATTTTGTAATTATCGACCCAAAAATCCCGTTAATACGGCTGATACAAATCATGATAGTTTACTCAAATTTGGTCAAATTAAGTTATATATGATTAATAAGTCGGTTAGGTCCGGCCACAGAATATACAGATAAATATTTGAACGTGTACCTAATTTGGGACTCATGGGCAATCATGGACCCGATAAAACAAATAAGGTTATAGTCGCTAAATTTTGTATAAATACTAAAATTTTTAAGGATGTTATGGTATTGGTAATATTTTTGTGAGTGATAATTGTATAGGAGCTATATATTTAGAATATGAAGTTAAACCTTAATACCAAGATAAAAAAAAAATGGTTTTTTGGCACAAAGACTCTAATCTGAAAAGTAGTTAGTATCTTTGAGAAATTATGGACCGTTCCTCACCTGTTTCAATAACAATAAATATTTAGTACCAATGTACCAAATTTTATCAAATAATTGCGACCTGTACTTTGCACACTACAAAGTAAGCAGCCAGCCAGTCGTCCGGACAGATATCGTTATATCGACTCAAGATAGTGATTGAGTCGATCGGGATACTATAAAATGGTTATAGGACCAATATTTTTAAGTGTTACAGACACTATGTGGTGTGGGTATCAAAATGAAAAACATACTGCTGGCCGGCCCATAACTTACCATAACGGTAGAACTGTAACCAATTATAAAACTGTGAGGCTTTATAAATAATTTTTAGATCAATCCAGTTCATATATTTTAACTACATATTTGCGGATTTGATCCAGCCCAATATATCTTTCATACTTATTCAGTATTAATATGCATACATAAAACTAATAATTTTTGCACTAAAGGCGATAATTTATAAAAAATTTTAAATAAAAAAAATTTTAATAATAAAAAAGAGAATTGTCAAATTTATTTAAAATTTTTAAACAAATGTTCTCTTTACTCAACATACATAACAACATACGAAATTCAACATATCGTGTAGACACAAAAATTGTATGCTAACTTATTTGTTGAAATATCATTTGCTAGCATATGATGAATTTGAAAAATTTAGTATTTTCAGCATATCGTCTAGACACCCAGCATATTGCATATGCTGAAAGAGACATTTGTTATTATTTTCAAGCATATGAGTATAAGCATACATTTGCTGATTGAACATATCGTCTAGACCAATGGTTTTCAACCGGTGGGTCGCGACCCCCTGGTGGGTCACGGCCATCTTTCTCGGGGGTCGCGAGCTGATCTAAATAAAACACATCGATTTTTTTTTTAATTTAATTTTTTTATTTCAAAAACATAAAAAAAAATTTAATTCAAAAACATAAAAGTACTGATATTAATGCGAACGATGGGCTTGCTTATTTTTAAATCAAATGCGAAAACGTGGTTGCAATTGTGACACCTAAACAATCAAATCATTTGCTAAATTTAATTTATTTCTTTTTTTTTTTTTGTTTTAATGTGCACCATTTGTAAAAAAAGTCATTTCGCACAGATAATATGTCAAAAATTGAGTTAATATTTTAAGTGCTTTTTTACCTGATTTTGCCTTACGCTTTAGAATTATTTTGAGATAAATATTCCATGTTGAGCATATTGTCCGCTGCCAGCTCACAAAAATTTTCTTTCAAATTATTGGCAAGATCGGCGAACTCAACGCAGTTAGTTATGAATGGATTTGATACCCAACAATCACCATTATCTTCTTGCAGGTTTTTTGGAAAATAACGGTATACTTTTTTAAATTTTGCAACGCTTCTTTCATGACACACAGAAAAAATTTTGCCCCAGTAAACGCATTAATCAAAAATAAAATCAGTTTTAATTAAAAATTTAATCAAGTGAATTAAACGTTTAATTAAGAGAATTAAACGTTTAATCAAGTGACTTAAAAGTTTAATTGATATTATTAATTTGTATACTGGTGCAAATTAATGTTGTCAATTAAACGTTTAATACACTTGATTAAACGTTTAATTCTCTTAATTAAACGTTTAATTCACTTCATTAAATTTTTAATAAAAACTGATTTTTTTTTTGATTAATGCGTTTACTGGGGCAAAATTTTTTTCTGCGTAGGAATAAAATCACTCACCAATTCATCGAAGAAAATTTCTGTTGCAACACTTTCAAAGCTGGTGAAAAAATCAAATTGTAGTTGTTGCAAAGATGTTGACTGCATTTAAATTTTAAATTTATTTGCGACTTTCAAAAGCCACTTAGGATTATTAAACAAATTTTCATATACATACATAGGTGACTAAAAATTAATCTCGTCTAAATTACCTTAATTAATAGCAAACAAGTAGTGTCATGTTTTTGCATTGTTTTTATTGAAGTTTTTTTTTTATAATAATATTTTTAACCTTTGAGAGCAAAAACGTTAAGGGGTCGCCAGATTTTATGAAAATCATTTTGGGGCCACGGCTTCAAAAAGGTTGAAAACCACTGGTCTAGACTAAGCTTTATGATACTTGCTATTTTTTGTATTGGATTTTTTTAGGATTGACTGAATGAAACAACAAATGCGAGAAAGAACAAGAAATACAATTTGATAAAATGTAAACAAAACAAACAATACTCCCCACGTTTTTTCCCCACAAAAAACCGTCATAAAAGCTAAAAATCGCATAAAAAAGTTAAAACCCGTTTCTTTCGATCAAAAACTAAAAAAATTGGCAACAGTGCTAACAATTAATCTGTAAATGTCAATTTTAAGTTAAAAAATTTTATACTTTTTTTTGACAGTCTTAGATTATTTATCGATAACACATGTATATTTGTTTGACTTTTCAAGATTTTTTATGATATAATCATACTCTTTACACTTAGTCAGTTTTCCTATGCAAATATATTTGCACTGTTCTCCAATATAGAAAAAATACAAAAAATAGCAAGTATCATAACATCTTAAGGAAGACTAGAAATAATATGCCACTTAAAGCCCAAAACAATGAGTGCTTTTCATATAAATGTTACTACACTTTCAATCACATGTGTTGTGAGTCGTTCGGTAATGAGGAAGGCGAATTCATGTAAACGGTGGTGGCGACAATACTACAAGTAAAACACCAAAAAAAAAAAAAACACAACATCGTATTTTAATTGTTGCTTTCGTTGGTCGATATTTCAGAAACACAAGCAACTTTTGACATTCCTTTCTCTAAACAAGAAAAAAACTAGCACAGATGTGCTTTCAACGCCACCTGAAAATGAATTCGCCTTGGTAGGGAGCGTGATTTTAACAGACGGAGAGACGTCCTCAATGCGAATTTAAGAAGGTAAACTCAACTCGTCAGCCGGTCATCAGCTGTTTCCACGGCGAATTAACCAAAAATAGGGAAACGTCAAAATATAATTTTGTTTATGTTTTGCGCCAAAATAACCGAAAAAATTTCTTAGAAAAACTGCGAAAAATCAAAGTGAATTAATTAATCTCTTTTATAATAAATAGAAACTGGGAATTATTTCCTTCCGAAGGTAACTTTATATTATATTCAACATTTTTTCAATGTTGAATTTAATCTCTTTTATAACCCAAAAAAAAATTTTATTTTGTTTCCCAATCAATTTTTGCCTTGTCAGCATTTTTGACAGCCGCCTATTAAATTGCAAAAAAATACATGGGGTTTTTTGTAGTTGTAGAGTTGCACTTACCTTGTTAAATTCGCCTTGGACGTCCTCTATGACATAGTGATATATGGAGATTTTTAGCGACAAGATTTTAAATGCTTTTAACTCTTTTTTGCAGAGTTTTAAAAAAAATGCATTAGGCGAAAAATGGGAAAAGTGAGGTGGTGGCAAAGGGCCGCTAATCGAGTTAGGGAGAAAATTACGGCATTCGATATCAATCGAAAATATAATACAATTTTAATTCAAATTACGATCAATATCGAATGACGTGATTTGCCCCCAGATGTCTCATAACTGCCGCTAAGTTACCCCTAGAGGGTTGAAATGCGAGACCGACGCCTATGTGACTCTAATATATTTCTTGTCCGTATTGAAAATTTTGTATCTATAAGGCGGCTCCTAAAGGAATGTAGATAAAGGTGTCTCGTCTAGGGGTATCCAAGTCGCTGCAGAGGCCAAATTTAAGAATTTCCTAAAACTGTCATATTTGTATGGCAGCCCCCTAAGGAGAGGAGAGTATGTTTTAGGAAAATGTTAAAATCCAAAAACCTAATGGAGATCGGTTATACATTTTATACACCTAGGGGAACTCCTAGGCAAATATTTGACTTTTTCTTTAATATATTTCTAGTCTGTATTGAAAATTGTGCAAGGGAGCCTACTTAAGGAATGGATATGGCGGGTAGGAATGTAAAAAACAAATGTAAGGGATAAAAAATAAAGTAGAGTCGATTATCAATTTGATCTAGGCTCTGCAAGGGCCTAATTTAGGAATTTCATTAAACCGCCTTATTTGAAAGGAAGCCCCCTAAGGGTTTGTGATAAGTGGCAATTATGTTTCAAAAAACTAATGGAGATCGATCATACAGTTTTACCCCCTAGGCGGACCTTTTCTTCCAAATATTTATTTCTAGTCTGTATTTACAATTTTGTAGGGGAGCCTTCTTAATGTATGGAGACAGCTGGTAGGTAGATGTATTTAGATACAAATGTTGGGGATGAAAAGTGTATGGGGTCGGTCCTACATTTGATTCTTTCAGGGGCATCCTAGGAACTGTGGCGCTAATTTTTACATTTGTATATAACGTAAAACTTTTTATGAGACCCCTTTAAGAGTGGCGATAGGTTTTTGGCGATAACAAATTATTATTGGTCGGCCTCACATCCCCCTTAAGGTGACTCCGCGGCAGTTATGGGACATATTAAGCGTATTTATACCACTTTTGAGCTCGATGAGCGGCCACATGGTACAAAACCCACTCCCCCATTTTTTGCCTCATGTATTTTGTTTTCAAACCTCACAAAACAAAAGGTTGTAGCATTTTGAAATTGCAAAGTCGCTCACAATGTCATAGAAAATGGACTTGGCTAAATCGGCTTGAAATTACTTAATGGGTTCTTAGTTGAAAAATTAGTCCACCCTCTTTCACCACATTTTAAGAAATTAAAAAACAATCGTAATGACTTTAAAAAAAATATGTCATTAGGTTGCTAATCCAAATAATTTTTTAATTGTAACAAATTCTATAGAACTACTAATATTATAGGAAATTTTCTAATAAATTGATTTCAAAACTCTAAAGTAATACCCGGCTCTGTTTAATTCCAATTTAAATTGTCCTGTAGAGCTGCAATTAATTTATCATCCAGCAAAATGGTGACATTTTATCCACTTTTCTGCATTAAGTGTCACTAAAGCCATTTTCATATTTCAAAACTAAGCTAATCAACAGCCCTCGAATTAAAATTTCACAAACCTTTTCCACTTGCAGTCGTCTTCAGGAGACCACCATAACAATGCTAACGAACGGCAACAATCACAATGGTTGTAACAATGTAGTTGGTGTAAGTGGAACTCCTGGAAATTGTTCACACGATGACACAATAGATGTGGCACTTACCAGCGATTATTGTCATCAACATCAGCACACCCATCAGCTCATGTGAGATTATGGGAATCATCATGCTCATCAAAAACATCATCATCATCATCAACAACAACAAAAACAAAAACCAAAACAACTTAATGTGTCTCTTTCTGCTGCAACATCTGAAACGAATTCAAAGAATGCCAGTCAGCATGAATGCTACGAAATGGCCAGCATTTTAAAAAATTCACAATGTCCAGATCGTAGAAAATCCTACGCTTCATCAAATCAGTCACAGCCTAAAGGGTTTTCATCTGCATCTTCATTATCATTTAATAACGGCTCTAAAGGAACAACACACTTGCTTCCATGTCAATGTCAATCCTATAAAAAATTAAAGTCAACGAAAGGACACTTTAAAAATGGACTTGATTTTTGTCCAAACAAACAAAAGCACCAGCAGGATGGCATGTATTTGGCAACAATGTGTGAAGGAGTGTAAATAAAATTGTTGAAAAAATGGAAAAATATGCAGGGATATAATTATTTCAAGAATTTTACAAGGACTTTTAAGAGTTTATAAAACTCTCGCTATCATACTTTTTTGTTCTTACATAATCTATCGTTGTCGAAATTTATTTAGGGGTAGAAAAAAATTTAAATCCATCTTTGTGGCAATAAACTTAACATGGAGGGAGAAAGAAGAGGGAAAACTTAGTCTAAAAAAAATAAGAGCAAAGCACTTAAACTTAAAAATGCAAGCCGGCTCAAGTAAGTAAAACTTTAAATAATTTTTTTTTTTTTTTACTTTTTTCCTTTAATACCTTTAAGAAGAAAATTGCTAAAATTATGTAAAAGAATTGCGAAAATTAATTATTTAAAAAGTCTATTTTCCAAAAATTAAATTCTATTTTATAGAATTTTCTTTTAATAAAATTCTATCTTAATATAAATTTCAAAAATGAAATTTTTTAACAGGCATTTATGCATTAAACACATTCACCACAGCAGGCTTCGCGAACACACGACTACAAACGATGCTGGTGTTGTGAAAACTTAAATAAATGCTTTACAAATCTAAAAAAAAATACTCTTTGGAATCGAAAATGTATTCGACCACAATTTCGAGAATTAGCTCCTTGGTTTTATTTTATGAATAAAAAAAATTTTTTTTTAAATAAAATTCTTTCTTAAAATTTATTTAAAATTTTGTAAAATACTAGCTGACCCGACAGACGTTATCCTGTCCAAATAAGGAGAAAGTCTTTCGTTCGATTTTTAAAATTTGTTAAAAAGATACGAACATTTGAAAGAAAAATTAGTCAAATTGATGGAGCCGTTTTCTGATTTTTGGTAAATCGACAAAAGTGGGCGTTAAAGTGGGCGGGACAAAATTTTCTTTCCGTAAAAACCTATGCTGGACCATGGCGATGATTTTAAAGAAAAAAAAGAAATAAGCCGTTCTCAAGTTATGCGCTTAATAGAAAAAGTGGGCGTAAAAGTAGGCGTGGTAAATTTTTCTTTCGATGAAAACTTAAAATGGATTTATACGAACATTTGAAAGAAAAATTTGTCAAATCGATGGAGCTGTTTTCTGATTTTAGGTAATTCGAAAAAAAAGTGGGCGTAAAAGTGAGCGGGGCAAAATTTTATTTTCGTATAAATCAAAGTTGGACCATGGCGATCATTTTAAAGAAAAAATCGTCCAAATTATATACATGTCATTGGTGGTCCAATATGAAAATTGGATTTTGCCACGCCCCTCCGCCCGCAGACCGAAAATCAAAAATCAGACTTCACAGTGTCACCCGCCTGAGTATTTTGAAGATTCCCTGAAAATTTCATCAAAATCGGCCCAGCCGTTTTGGAGTCCATACGTTACATACATACACACATCCTATTTTATATATACATATTGATAGATAGAAGAAGATTAGCTATTTTTTAAGAAATTTAGAAAAAAAAATTACTATTTTATAACATTTTTTTTTTTAATAAATCATTTTAAAAGAAATTTTGTAAAAATTTACTTTTCTACTAGAATTTTTTTGAAAAATTTATTATTTTAAAAGAAATTTTGTAAAAAATTCCCTACTGTACATGAAAAGTTTAAAAAAATGTTCTATTCTTCAGGACGCTTTGAAATAAAATTTTCTTTTTTATAGGAAATTTTTGCTTAATAATAAATTATATTATTTTTATACCCTTCACCACAGGTGGTGAATAGGGTATGTATAAGTTTGTCATTCCGTTTGTAATTTCTATAATATTGATGTTAGACCCTATAAAGTATACATATTCTGAGTCCTTATGAGGAGCGAAGTTGATTTAACGATGTCCGTCTGTCCGTTGAAATGGGTTTTCCGAAGACCCCATATGTGATATGGGCCAGGTTATTATACATTTATGTCACATATGGTCCGGAATTGTTTGCTATTGAAATTCAGCAAGATCGGTCCACAAATGGCTGAGATATGAGCAAAAAACCACGACTGCCTCAAATTATTTCCTTTAAAGGTCCTATTAGACGTGACATTACCATACCAACACTGTATTACCAAAACGACATAATCATACCATACAAACCAATTTAATTTTGGATTCTACGATCACACAGTGGCTATGGTAATGCAGTGTTGGTAATGTGGTTTTTTTTTTTTGTTTTTTTATACCCTTCACTACAAGTGGTGGATTTTATTTGTAATGTGTTTAATTTTACGCATACACATACACATTAATGCATGATATGCCGCTCAAATAAAGAAACAAACTCATAGACTCAATATATTTTACTTTAACGCTTCTTTAGTAAAAGCATTCGTAGCCGAGTTGTTAAGTTCTCTCCTGAGACTGATGATATTGCCAGTTCGAATCCCGAAATTTTTTTTTTAATTTTTTTATGTTCTAAAAAACGATTTAAAGATTATAAAACGAATTTCAACCATCAACTTTGGCAAAAGAGGAAACGGGTTTAGGTATATAAATTTTTTGTTTTTTTATATTCTTTGGCATGACGAAATGAAAAGGCTTAATTAATATTTATTTATACCTATCTAAAGAATGTTATTTATGTATATAACTTTTTGTTCTTATCTCATCATGGTGAAGGGTATATAAGATGTGGCATATAAAAATAAGTTGTCCTATGTTCGTGATTTTATAACTCGAGAGCCACTCAACCGATTTTCTGATGGTTTATAAAACAAAACTCTCGATAGGTGGTGCTGTTGTGGTGATATTAAAATTTTTTTTATTGATGGTAGATAGCGCTGGGGTCAAGTTATTAACAAATTTCTCCAGTATTTCATTTTTTATTTTTATATAGAAAATCCCGAGCAGTGCCGGGATTAAAAAGAAATATTGTTTTTAATAAATATTTGGAATTTTATAGACAACTAGTTTAACCTAGTGCGCTTCTCGCATTTGCCATTTAAATGTAGTAAATTTTTTTTTTTAACGGAATGATAACGAAACAATTTGTACCAAATTTAGATACTTTTACTGTATTCATTCTCCAGATAGACAGACATGTTCTGAAAATCACTTTTTCGTAAAGTGAAATCTCGTAATTAAAAACCGGTCAGATTACAGCAGTTTTTCTTAAAATCTAATAAAATTATCACATACATACACTCAAAATGATTTGTTCTTTAATTCTTTTTGTATTACGACATGCGCATGATTTTCCGTTAGATGACGTAGTCAGTGAACAGCAATGGCTGCCAATATTAAAAGTATATTAGATTTTCGAATACATATCTTCTAAGATATATGTACATGCACTTTATAAGAGCTGCCAGCCCCACAATTAAACAAAAACTACCATGTGTTTGCCAGCTTGAAATTATAAGCCAATAGCAATGCAGTTCCCGTGACGTCGTTTGTGAACATGCTCAGAAGAATGAAATTTCGTTTTCGGGATGTCGTTATCTTTATTTTTATCTGACTTTTGCGGTTGCCAGAGCAACAAAGTTTTATCATTAAAAATAAAATTTTTTAAAAATTTGTTAAAAACAAAAACCTAAAGTTGACAATAACTATGAAGTTTGATTGTTTAAATTTTAATGCACAAAGATAAAAAATTAGCGAAAAAGGCATCAATAAGTACTACAGTAGAATCCCGATAATTCGTAATCGCAAGGGACCGGCCATTTCTTACGAATTATAGGGGTTTTCGATTTAGCGGGGTTTCGATTTAACGGGGTTAAAATAAAATAAATACGAATTAACGGGGTTTTTCAATTTATTTAACAAAACGATAAAAAACATAAAAATATAATTGTTAAAAATAAAATATGTAAAAATTCTTCATGTAACAAACTGATCTTAAGAAAATTAAAATACACACAAGCAAAAGCAAAAACCAACACAAAAAAATAACGGGAAGCAAAAAGTTATTCTTTCCATGTTTCTGTTGTTTTTATTACGAATTATAAATGTTAGTCAGCAAACAATTACGATTTATAAGAGGTAAAGACGATTTTATTTGTAAAAAATTACGAATTAGCGAGGGGACCAACATGTATGGAAATTTTACGAATTAACGAGATTTTTCAAGGGACCGACAGTTTATTACGAATTATCGGGAATTACGATTTATCGGGGTACGAATTATCGGGATTTGACTGTAAATGAATGTGACAGCACGGTAAAAAAGCGCAAGAGTTGTTAGATCGTGATTGAGAACAATAAAAATCACTTCACTTGATGCCATTTACATTGCTATTTTGGTATATTGTTTTTGCCTGCTGTTGTTTGTTTGCTGTCAATTTTTGGTGCTACCAAGGTCTGGGGTCTAATCACCGCATACGATATCGAGCAAAATTGATCGAAATTATTTATTTTGGTATCATGAAACTTGATACCGAATGAAATGTATTGAATTTGAAATAATACCATTCGATATCGAGTAACTCGACATTACATTTATCAAGTTTTCATTCCCTACATCAGTGTCTATCGTATGCTAAAAAACTCGATAGTTTATTCGATACGATAGTATCGTATGCGGTGATTAGACCCCTGGTTCCCCGGGGGTATGTAGAACATCACAAGGATATTTCAGTTTCAGATGTTACACTCTCCGGAGAAATCAGATGCAGGCAATACCTGGGATTCGGTAAAAATCCAAAATTGATAGACTTCCGAAGATCTTTAAGATCTCTTGCGATCGCGACTGACCGGAAATAATATCTCGGCACCGGACTGACTATTGACCTACCTTAGTATGCTTGTTATTTTTTTTAAGGAAGTTTGTCCTTGCAGAAGTTTCGCTTTTTCCTTGAAAAAATACTCTCGGGGATCACGTGGTGATTGTGGCTTACTGCAAAAACTCGCGGGAAGGGAGGATCATCCTTAGGTGCAGTTGCTACTCAATAGATGCAGCTGGATTTGCCCAAAGCCAGCGCAGGTCAGATACCTCCAGCTCCTAAACAAGTGGCGCGTGTTTAATCTGGTGTGCCCCGGTAGGCTAGCTGGTAGTTAGCTAGTCTACCAGTGCCGGGGTTGCGGGTTCGCCAGAGACTCTGGTTTCTTTCCTGCAGTCAAGCGTATAGCATCGCGGGACTAGCTAAGGGAATTAAAAAATAAAAAAAATCTCAAATTGCTTCCTGGGTGCGTTGGTTGCGCTCACAATCGGGGACGGTTGTTACATGCATTGTCTGTCACGCAGTGGCTAAGATCCACCATGGAGTAGGGCCCAGTGCAGGGGCCTAATTCTGGCAGTCGTGGTCGAGTACTTTCTCGATTCGAAAGCAATTTTATTTCTAATTTTTTAAGTCGATACTGAACGAATCGAAATTATTTTTTCAGTATTGTGAAACTCAAGTTAACGTTTTACAACACTGAAAAAATAATTCCGATTCACTGAAATAATTAGATATTAAATTGCTTTCGAATCGAGAAAGTACTCGATCACGACTGCCAGAATCAGACCCAAGGTATCCATGTAATATTTTT
This sequence comes from Pollenia angustigena, assembly GCA_930367215.1. NCBI lineage: Eukaryota > Metazoa > Arthropoda > Insecta > Diptera > Polleniidae > Pollenia > Pollenia angustigena. Next base: position 50,416,898 of record OV884060.1, read on the forward strand.
CCAAAGCTGCATGTAATAGGCGCTAATGCAGGCAGTCATGATCGAATACTTTTTCGATTCAAAAGCAATTTTGTTTCTAATTCTTTCAGTCGATACTAAACGAATCCAAATTATGTTTTCAGTATTGTAAGCAGTGCACTGCAGTGTTCGAAATAAACAGAACAAATAAACAGAACATTCGGCTTACACACCTAGGAATGATACCTATGTTTTAGTGTTTGTGTAGACGAACATAACCCTTAATACCATTCGTAATTTTTTTCAAGAAAGAGCCGAACATTATATAGTGTTCTGCTCTTTGTTAAAAACAGAACAATTGTAGTGATACTGTAGACAAACATTATATTTTGATAAAGAAATTTACAAACAAAAAAATTTTGCAACGACCGCAGCACGAACAGTTTGTGTGTGTATTGTGTATATGTTTTGTTTGTGTAAAATTATTTTGCTGGCTTTTTCTCTTTTTTTCGTATGTTTTTTTTTTTAAATATGGTTTTTTTATCAGCCGCAAGGGCGCTACTAACAACAGAAACGAACGAACATTAATGAGCTGAGCCGAACTAAATAAAGTTTGTTCTCATTTTTTTGAGTTAGATAAAAACAGTATTATGTTTGTGTTGGAAAGATGGCAAACAGGGAAACGTTATTTACTTTTTTTTCTACACAAACACTATTAGCGTTTGCGTTTTCTCAAATCTACCGAACCAAACACTATGGAGGGATATTTAGTGTTTATTTTCGAACACTGGTTGTAAAGCATTTATTTGAGTTTTCACAACACTGAAAAAATAATCTAGATTCATTAAGTACCACCTTAAAGAATTAGAAATAAAATTGCTTTGGAATCGAAAAAGTATTCGATCACGACTGTCAGAATGAGCCCCTGATGGATTTCTGCACCATTTGTTGAATATTTTGTTTTGCTGTCTACTGTTTTTTTTTTTTTTTTTTGCCTACTTGAAAATTTACAAATATTTAAAGCGTTAATCTGTGAAACTGTGAAAATTTAAGGAAAATCGTTTCAGGAGTTTCGGAGTCTATAGCGAACAAACCAACTTAAATATATTATTTAAAAAAAAATTTCTAATTTACAAGAAATTTTTTATGTTTGATCAAATTATGACCATAAGAGTTTTAGAGTTAAAAGCTTTCAAAAAAAAATATTTATTTATATTAACAGCCTGTTGTAATGTAAGTTGAAAAGAATCGAATCATATTGAATATTTTCGAGGTAAAAAAAATTGTAAACTCTTTATGTTCTTAAGCCGACGATTCATGATTTTATTCAGTCGTACAATTTCTCAAAAAAAATTTGTGGCTAATGTTTTATACAAGTCTATCCGACTTGCAAATGTTTATAGGAATTTTCATAAAATTATATATTCTATGCAATCAAAGTTGCATTTTCTTGTAAAGTAAGTGCCGGTTCACACACGTCAAGTTTTACTCGTCAAGTCTTGTGTTTTTGGGAGAGAGGGGAAAAGAAGTGGCATTCTCTTTTCCGGCACTAAGTCATCGTCCAGACTTGCAATTTTTGTTGCAATTTGGTGAAAGAGATGAGAACATTGGGGAGGGGTACTCAGTTTCATGGTTTCATGTCATCGTCCAGACTTGCAAAAAGATGAGAAGATTGGGGAGGGGTACTCAGTTTCATGGTTTTATGTCATCGTCCAGACTTGCAAATTTTGTTGCAATTTGGTGAAAGAGATGAGAAGATTGGGTAGGGGTACTCAGTTTCATGTACTCTGCAATTCTGTTGTGTTTTGTAAATCTCACACTTTTCCACTTGAAGTAGGTATATTTGTATATAAAATATAAAAAGAACAAGATAAAAATACAAAAATTTCAACCCTAAAGTTTCATAATCTAGACACTAGTGCAATTTCAAAGCAGAATTTTAAAAAATTGCAGCAACAAAAGTGGCAAGTCTAGACGATGACTAACTGAGTCATATAATTTTGCATCTTATTTGTGTAATAGTGTGGCATTGGCAACAGATTTTGCAGACATTTTTTATGTTGGATAGAATTCTGCCAGATTTTCATGCGATTAAATCGTACGACTGTGTAGAAAAGTGAATACTGACCTTAAATGATATTGCAGTTATACCAAAAAATTAAAGATAGATTAAACTTTATGTCTTGCCCTTTTCTTTTACTGAATTTAATGTTGCCAAAAAAGTAATTTTGTAACACAGATAGAAAATTTAGAATTTAAATAAAATTTGCGACACAAATAGAATTTAATGTAGGAAATATAAATGAGACCAATTTATAATAAAAGTTTTGTTGGGATAAAACCCACAAAATTAAGTAAATTTCTTAATTATAATAATAAATAAATAAATCGCAAACCGAACAATATATTCTACGATTATGATTAGCCATACAAGACAATTCATATCGTGAGCAGGCATTAATAAAAATGATGTTTGGAAAATATTGAAAATCAAAATCGTCTAGGAAAAAAATCGTTGGTTTCTTTTTTAATTATTAATAACCAAAGTATTAGAAAACGTCTATAAAGTTTTTAAACATTGATTTGCTTTAAAAAATAAAACCGTTTAAGAATTATAAATTAATTTTAGTGGTAAAAAATAAATTGTAAATAAAATTTTTTAATAAAAATTTTTAAATCTAAATATAGCAAACCAGATTTTAATATAAAATAAAGCTTTTAATTATAATCGTAAAATAATAAAAATAATAACCGTTACTTATTAATACAACTCTGTGTTAATACAGAATTGGATTTTTTACATTTTATTTCTCCCAAGAAAATATAAATTGTTGTTAAACATGAATATTAAATTTATTTAATTATAAGAAATTTATAAAGCATTTTTAACAATTGTCTTGAAAAAATAAAATACAACATAAAATTAAACGAAATAAAACTTCATGTTCGTGCTGTTAATTTTTATGAAAATTTCCTTTATTTTCTTTTTTTTTTTTTTTTTGGAAAAATTAAAACAAGCTTTGAAATTTTGTTCTCAATAAGATGTGCTAAAGAAATATCTAAAAAAAAAGTATATATTCAAAAAAAATTTCTTTAAATTAACATTTTTTAGTTGTGCAATCCTTTCATTCACTGAATAACCGTGTTATTTGTTTTTTTTTTTTCTCAAGATTGGCAAAGACGTGGTGCCCTCAACTCGCAACTTGAACTACAACAGGATGTTAAAAAAAATAAAGCAAAATTGTTATACTTTCCAATACCATAAACCTCATTTCTAGCCATGTTCTACGACAAGGGACAGCCGATGCACAGCTCTGCCTATTTATATTACATAACTCACAAATTGATGAAGCTTTTTAAGTGTTGACAACACCAAAGTCAACAAAATAATAACAAAAACATGTTTTAACATTTAGGCTCAAATTAACAGTCATTAGTTGATTATTAGAAAACTAAAATGATAACTATTGCTTAACTAAAGTATCATATTAACAATAATTGAAGCAGAGCCGCGAATAACGTTGTAAAAGCCACTTTTGCAGATAACCGTTAACATTACTCTCGTACACTGTTTAAACCTCAAATCACCCAAAATTATGCACCTTAAAGCCTTTAAAAAGGGCATACAAAGAGTCAGCTAGTGGAAGAACGTTGTAAGCTACTTAAAAATGATACAAAGTAAATGGTTTTAAGCGTGGAAAAACGTTTTAAAAGCCATCAGTCATAATGCTTTGTGTAGTGGAAGAACGTTTTAAATGACATCGTGATTGTGGATACGAAACGTTTTTCCACTAAAAAAAAGTTATTAACTGTAAATTTGCATGCAATTTAAGTTTTAAATTTGTTTATATTTTGCATAAAAAATTTTAGTATCATTATTTTTAATAATCTAAAAAAAAAAAAAATTAATAATCTTGCCTGTTAAAAACGTTTTTTTGCTCTCCTGAATAAAAATTATTTTGTAACTTAAAACGTTATTCGCGGCTGTGCTTCAATTGGCTAAGTAAAAAATTTTAATCAGACCAAAAAATGGTAACTCTATAAAAATAATAAATTATAAAAAATAAAAGTAGTTAACCAATAACATTTCAGGGTTTAACTAATGGTTAAGAAAAAGCTGGCAATAATATTTTACTTGTTAAACTGTTGTTATTAGCTAACAAATGACTGTAAATTTGGGCCTAAATGTTATATCAATGTTATTATATATATATATATGTTCATATATATATACATATATTTAACCCGCTACTCCGATAGTATCTCCCTTTCCTTCGAAGACATATTAATATGGCAAAGTTTCTGTTTCTAGGAAAAAGAAAAGTGTCTCAATCACTTAGGACCGAGTACCTTTAAAATTTTGTTTAATATTAAATAAAATTCAAAAAGTACCACATGTAGAACTATATACAGTAGATATCGGATATAAGAAACTTTAAAAATGCCACAAAGTTGTTTCTTATATGCGATTGTTTTCTTTTAAGCAATTACTGTAAAGCTTATTTTTAGCGTGATAGTCACATCAGCACCATGTACCAAGTTCCTTTTTGTTTTCAAAGCCACAAATTAAAGGAACGAATAGTTAAATCATTTAATTTCTGTCATTAACTCTCTACTCGAAAAAAAAAAATTATTTTTGTCTTGGTATCCGGGATGAGATATTTTATTAATATTTTAACTATTTGTTTACAGTACTGGCGGATACCTGGCTTGGGCTACTACGCTCCCCTTCCCTCGTAGTTCTATTTTTGAATATGTTCATATCTTGCGTGTCTGTCTTAATAGGGCCCCATCTTTGTTTTAAATTCATAAGAATCTATTTGGAAGTTTTGGAGAGGCAGAAATCGCCCCCTACATTCTCCCGTGGTCCTATTTTGAAAAAAATGTATTGTTAATATGTCTATGTCAATAGGGATCTTTCCATATTTGAAATTTAATTTAGATCTGTTAAATAGTTTCGATGAGGCTGGAATCGCCCTCGAGGTCCTATTTTTAAAAAAATCTATAGCTTTTGTGTCCATATAATTACGGATCTATATATGTTTTAAATTTCATTTAAATCTGCTTAATAGATACGGAGAGGCGGAAATTGCCCCTACCTCCCCTCGTGACCCTAGTTCTAAAAAAATTTATATCCTAAATCCATCTTCACAAAATTGCATTTCTGATGAAACCGATCTGAAATCTAAAGTCATTAATGAACATATTCACGCCTATCGCAAACAACTACTCCCATGAAAATATTCCCATATTTTTTTATTTTGTATTGTGAATGATTCCCATAACAAATTTTTTGGGAATGAATTCCCAAACTTAAAAAATTTGGCATCGCCAATGTTTACTCCCGCGAGTATTTTTACTAAATAAATTCCCAACAAGTGTTAATGTGAACGAGAAGGGAACATGTAAATTTAAATTTGAATTCTAAAGTAGGACTTAATAAAATTACTTTTTCCTTTTATTGAAAGAGTGTTAATAAAGAAAATGAAGATAAACAGTATTCATTATTAATTTTATTATATTTTTATTAGTTTTTTATATTGTATATTTTTCTTTCACAGTCCAAGCACTGGCAAGCTATTCACAATAGAGACTTTTGTTTACAAAGCACTGACAATTAATTCATAATATAAATTTTTACTCCCAAAATATATGCGATACCGATTTGTTGGGGATGGGAATTTAGGTTTGCTCCCATATATCATATTCCCATAACATTCGCGATAAGGGTGATTAATATTTATAATTTTTGTATTTTGTATTGAAGACCTGCACAGATACATATATCTGTTTATATCTGTTTCTGTATTTTTTCTAAAGTGGATGCGTATGGATGAGTGCTCTTGTGTTTCTGATATAAGTTGATATTGATATGATTTGTAAAAGAGTGGATGTAAGTTGATAAAAAAAGCGAAAGAGAGTATCATATCTGCTAATATCTGTTTCGCAAAAGCAGATACTAGTGGATACTGATGGAATACAATAAGTTACTTATTGTACGATACCGTTATTTTCAATTATTATTCAACGCAAAAGAGCCGACCCTTTGGCTGTTAGAAAAATATTTTCTTACAAAAACCAAATATGTACACATGAAAAGTTATTTTTTTCAATAATTTTTGCGTGATGTGTTTCGAGCACAAAAAAGCTTTACAAGAACAAAATGTGTTGCTTGTTTTTTTGGAAGGCAAACATTTTTGAAATTTTCGGTACCGATATGTATTTTGTTTGTGTAAAAAATTCTTTCATGAAATTGAAAGGTTGCGTTTTCTTCGTTCAAGTGCCAAGTAGACAAAAATTATTGAAAAAAAAATTCTGAAAGAGCTAAACACGTGTACATACTTTGTGTTTGTAAAAATTAAAAACTAGCAGGAACCGTGGTGATCAGGCCTACCATATTTACCAATAAATCTGCATTTTGACGATTTTTTTTTCCTCTAAATTATCAAAGTGCCTTTTTTTGATAAACAAAGGCACTTTGATCCGCGGTCCGCGTTCTTGCCCTAAGCAAACATTAGTGTTGTATTACCAGACGATTCAAATTGAGCTTTAAACATGCCTATTTTTGTTGTCGATTCAACAGGGGAAATTTTGTTCGAACTGATTCCCTTAGGGCTTCGAAAATCGGTGCAACTGTTTTCCGATTTTAGATAAATAGATAAAGTAGCGTGGTGTATTTTTCTTTCGATGAAAACTTAAAATGGATTAATACAAACATTTGAAAGAAAAATTAGTCAAATCGATGGAGCCGTTTTCTGATTTTAGGTAAATCGAAAAAAGTGGGCGGGGCAAAATTTTCTTTCCGTAAAAACCTAAGTTAGACCATGGCAATCATTTTAAAGAAAAAATCGTTTGAATCGTTTAAGCCGTTCTCAACTTATGCGCTTAATAGAAAAAGTGGGCGTGCGTAAAAGTAGGCGTGGTCAATTTTTCTTTCGATGAAAACTTAAAATGGATTAATACGAACATTTGAAAGAAACATTTGTCAAATCGATGGAGCCGCTTTCTGATTTTAGGTAATTCGAAAAAAGTGGGCGGGGCAAAATTTTCTTTCCGTAAAAACCTAAGTTGGACCATGGCGATCATTTTAAAGAAAAAATCGATCAAATTATTTAGAAGTCATTGGTGGTGCAATATGAAAATTGGATTTTGCCACGCCCCTTCGCCCGCAGACCGAAAATCAAAAATCAGACTTCACAGTGTCACTGAATATTCTGAAGATTCCCTGAAAATTTGATCAAAATCGGACCACCCGTTTTGGAGTCCATACGTTACATACACACATACATACATCCTATTTTATATATATAGATTAATTAATTTTGGGTAACTTGTTACACAATGAGACAACTGTTATTAATTTAGCGCTTATACTTAAGGAAAAAAATGGTTATACATATTTATTTTATATATGCAGTGTTTGTATTGTGTGTAACCCACACAATACAAACACATTTTGAAAAATATACAACTTCATATGTTTTACTTGACCTAAGAATTGTAACCAGAAAAATAAGTAATTTTTTCCAATAGATATTTGTAAACAAAAAATTACTTAGGTTATCAATAACCAAAAATAAATAAATTTTACTCGTAACCTTTACAAAAAATAATAAAAGTAATTATTTTTAGTCCCTGAGTTATTTCTGGAATAAAAGCAAAAAAGTCCATATAAAACAGCTATTTTTCAACGTAACCATAATAGGTCGAATTTAACTCTTAAAAAAAGAGTTTTATTAAGCCGTCATAAATTAAAACTCATTTCAGGAGTTTGATTTTAACCGACATTTAATTAAATTCATTTTTTGTACATGAACACCCAAAGCTTGTAGCTGGTCAGATCACTACAAATTGTAAAGCAGTGTTATCTAATCAGCTTGCACTGCAATTAAACTAATTAAGAAGAAGAATTTTAGGCCGACAATTTTATGACTGCGAAACAAAACTCTCTTTTTAAGAGTTCATCCATACCTACTTTGATTTTTTCGTTGAAAAATGATTTTTAACTGTGGAGTTAAGATCGTTTATTCTAGATCACCATAGGTCTCCGCTGACCCTTATATGGAGAGTTTTCAAGATAAAATTATATGGATCACTCTTAATAACGGTCCCTGCAATTTACCCTTAAGTAAAATCTATTCATATAAAGGGTGTCTGGTGGCAAAATTATATTTTTAAATGCGATTATTTCAAAAAGTAATAAACGGTGCGGAGGGAGGTTGGCGCTGTTGGAATTATCGATTGGGAGGATTTGTCAGTCACAGTAGTCGAGTGAGCATCGCGCGTTCGCGATATGATTCTTAATGATTCTAACGTAATTGTTCGTCGACAATTTTGTTCAAAGTTCATTTTCACTTAAATAGCCACGTCAACATACAAAACTTCCGTTACAGTGCTGATACACCTGCAAATTTTTTGTCATACCAAACGTCAAAGTCTATATAAAAAAAACTCGAAAATTTTTGTCAGCGTTTTTTTAATATGAAGTTTGACGTTTGGTATGACAAAAAATTGGCAGGTGTATCAGCACTGTTACTGGTCTCCAAGAACCTCCAACCATCGATTGAAACATCAAATACCTTTACATTGCCCCAGGGTAAATGTTTGGTGTGCCTTATCCACGCATGAGAAAATTGGGTAATTTATTTTTTTAAATTCTTGAAAAACAAGGCTCCGTTTTGAACAGTGTGTTCAAGTCGACACAAGACATGTGGACGACATACTCTTTAAAAAATAAAACCCGCATTTCCATTCTACCGTTCAATGCTTTTAATAAAACTTTGTGTCAATTATTACATTTTTTATTTTAGTTTGAAAATGTAAATCTGCTATCAGATACCCCGTATTTTTTTAGTTAAATAAAATTTATTTATAAAACATTTATTTTTATTTATTTTTTTTTTAAAGCATTATGTAATGGTTAATTGTTTTGCTTTGTTGTTTTTGTCATTAAAAATATGTTTTATTGTGTTTAATACAGTAATTTTAATTTGCCGTTTTTTCATAATTTGATTTCCGATTTGTTTTTGAAAATATGCCGATTTTTTACTAAAACCATCTGGCACCCCTGGTTGAGATCTTATACAAGTTTTTATAAACTCTCTTATTTTCATCAACTCGCCAACAATATTTTAGCATACAACAGATAACCACAGGTATTGTAGAAATACTTATGGTGATAACAGATATTTGTAAGCAAAATACATATATCTGTTTTTAAGGTGAGTGGGCAAAAGCAAAACCATACAATATCAGTTACACTCATTCTCTCATTTATATCAGTAGTAACAGACTCTCGTGCAGGTCTTTATTTTGTATATATAGATGCAACCTTGTTGCAACACCATAAATTTTCGTTGCTTATGTAATTATTTTCTTATTTGTGTCCATCTTTAATATGCAAACTAAAAGCTATATAGCTGAACCATATATGCTTCAAGAAACGCAGGATTTTCCTTTATAAAATATTTTTTCTTTGAAAAGTACAGAAAAAGACATGTTATTTTTGGTCCATTTTCTTATATGCGATGTGCTTATATCCGGTATCTACTGTACACTCTTTTTACACTCTTTTCTTCCCATTGAACAATCAAAAATTTCAATATTGTAGTGGAAAGCCATTATTTCCTACGTATGTTATATTGAGGAATGGAGAAAGAGGTTTTGTAAAAAAAGGACCAAATGTAGGTACGCTTTTCGGCCCTAAACTACCGAATTTCAAAAAAGTACCAAATTAATATATCTTATTTTTTTCTTTAGATAAGTTGTGATATATTTTTAATTTCTATATTTATTGGTTTAAAACAAAAATGTTTTAAAATACAGGTTAAACGTTTTTACCAGTATTCGAAAATAAACAGAACATTATTTAGCGTTCGGCTCACACACCCAGGAACAACATCTTTTGTTTAGTGTTTGTGTAGACGATAGGGTATTAATTTAATCGGGCTTTTGCTTTAATCAGTTAATCGCTCGATTAATTAACCGAGGTTTTGGTTTAATCGGTTTATAATCGGTTAATTTTGTAATTGATCGGTTAACCGATTAATAAAGTTTTGTTATAAATTAAGTAATATCAATATATAAAAATCCAAAAATGATTTATAATTTGGTATTTATTAGTAAAAAAAAAACAATGACATAACAAAAAAACAATTCTTGAACAAAATTTGTATGTAAAAAGTAGATAACTCCATGCATTTTTTGACAAAACTAGGTAACTCCATAGTGTCTTTAAAAAACAGAAGCATTAGAAGTTTAAAACGACGTTGTTTCGAAAACTAAGACAGAAAGAGCGAAAAAGAAAAAAATCCGGTCACAAGCTCTTTGGGTCAAAATGTTAAACCTAAACATTGCAACTCCCGAGAATTCAGAGAATATTATATGCGTTCTTTTCATGAAAGTTTGCTCGAATGTTATGGGGGTAAAAAGGGTAAAAACTGATTAATTCGGTGATATTATATATTCATAACTAAAAGAGATACAAAAAATGTAATACCTATCGTTGCTCTTTAGAAAAATAAGCGGACAGGCGTCTGGTACTTTTTAGAATTTCGGCCTTTTTAGGGAGTAAACGGGTGAAACTTGTAATTACGAATTCGGTACTTTTTCGAAATTCGAACGGTAATTGTCTAGCTCCCAATGCAATATTGCAATTTCTAATACTTTAATGGGAAGGAAAAAGTACCAAAAAGGGGGAATACGGGAATCTAAATTCCTTTCCTTAGATTTTTGTTTTACAATGGTACTTTCTTTAATTAAAGTTGATATTTTACTTATAAAGCGTCCTGAGTGGATAAGAATTTTTTGGTACTATTTTGTTATTTAACTTGTATTATTTTTTTTTTTTTAATTTCGGTTAGTATTGGACCTAAGGTCCTCAGACAAGCAAGGTCCTCAGTGAATGAAAGTCTGTATGAGGTGTCTTTTTGGTACTTTTTGTTCGTTTACTAGTAATTTTTTTAATTTTCATTTATATTGCACCTATAAAAATAATTTAACATGGAATGTCATGAGCGGATGAGAATAACTTTTTGGTACTTTTTTGTTTTTCAACTGGTTGTTTTTTTTTTTTATCTAGAAACATAAACTTTGGCATAGAAGTACATATGTTCACGAATGAAAGGGAGATCTCGAAAGCAATCCTTAATGCAGCTTATCTTATTTATCAATTCTTTTCCAGTATTTCTCTAAACATTTAAAATCCTCCATTATGACATAATTAGAATTCAGTTTTAATTTTAAAAATTTTAAACACTTCTAATTGCTTCGGTTAATTAATTAACCGAATTCTGTTAAAAGATTGTTTGTGTTACAATCGAGAGTTTATTTTATTGTCAGTTCATCATCAGACTCATCCTGGCAAAGCTCAGCACCGAACATATTCTTATCTTGTACTGCATTTAAAGAATGTATTGCAAGAAGGAAAAAATATTTTACTATACAAATACATTTTGTTAAACACAAAAATATATGTTAAAATACTACAAAAAAATTCAAAATTTTGTTACTTCGGTTAATCGGTTAATCGACTGAAATTAACCGATTCAATCGTTAATCGAAAAAAGCCAATTTTAAATTAACCGATCAGTTAATTGGGTAGTAATTAATCGGTTAACCGATTAACGGTTAACCGAATGAATACCCTAGTAGACGAACACAGCCCTTAATGCCAATCGTAACTTTTTTCAAGAGCCGAACATTATGTAGTGTTCTGTTCTGCGTTTAAAAGCAGGATAATTGTAGTGATACTGTAGACAAACATTATATTTTAATGTTCTATAATGTTTTTTTTACATTGGTGAGGAAATGTACAAACAAAAATTTTTAGCAACGACCGCAGCACGGACAGCTTGTGTGTGTATTGTGTATATGTTTTGTTTGTGTAAAATTATTTGGCTGGCTTTTTGTTTTTTTCGAATGTGTATTTTCTTTTTGTAAAAAATGTTTGGTTTTTTTACCAGCCAAAAGGGTGCTCAACTGAAACAAACGAACATTGATGTACTGAACCGAACATAACGAAGTTTTTAATTAAAAACAAGTTAGAGTGCTTTATTCGGATGTGCCGAATTTTTGATACCCTCCAACGATCTATATCTATTTTATATTAATTTATCTTTATAAAAATAGACATCAGCATTGAATTTGGTTGCGGTTTAGACATATATTAAATTATTGACCGACAACCAGAAAGTTGTATCCTTTTTAAAACAGCGGTGAAGTTAATTTTAGCGATTACTGTGAATTTCAGAAGGCTGCTAAATATGGGATTTAAGGTAAATTATGGACCGTCTATCCCAAAATTGCATGACATTTTTTTTGCCAAATGAAGCTAAGTTGGAAGAAATTTTACCAAAATAAATATATCTGCTACGGTTTTAGGCGTATTTTATTAATCTACCAGAGTGGGTTTTATATGGGGCCTATAGTAAATTATAGACCGATCATCACGAAATTTATTAGTACTATTTCTAGTCCCATAAAACTGTGAAGTATTCAATTTTATTCTGATAGCATTATTTATTACGGTTTAAGGCGTAATAAACGGTTTTCCGGGAGAAGGATTTATATGGGGCCTAGGCTAAATTATAGACCGATCTTCACGAAATTTTTTAAGGTGATTGTTAGTCCTATAAAACTGTGAAGCATTAAATTTTATTCTAATACCTTTATAAATTACGGTTTGAGGCGTTCTTAACTGTTTTCCGGGAGTATTGCTTTTATCGGGCCTAGGGTAAATTATGGACCGATCTTCACCAAATTTTACAGTGTCATTTCTAGTCTTATAAGACTGTGAAATTTTGTAATGATAGCATTATTAATTATGGTTTTGGCGTACTTAACTGTTTTCCGGGAGTAGGGTCTATATGGGGCCTAGGGTAAATTATGGACCGATGTTTACGAAACTTTACAGTATGATTTTTAATCGAATAAAAAGATGTTTTGCAAAATCTTATATCATTCCGTGCATGTTCCACCATTTATGTTAGTTTTTTTAACAAAATTATCAATTTTTTTGGGTGGTGGTTCCCGATTTTGCTGGACTTCAATCCCAAACTGCTAAGGATAACTACAAGCAAGTTGACACCAAGTTTGTTCATTTCCTTTGAGTTTTTCGAAAGTGAGCGTGTTTTTAACAGACGGACAGACGGTCAGACGGATATGGCTAAATCGACTTAGAATTACTCAAGGAGCCAGAATATATATATTTTATGGGGTATGAGATGAATATTAAAAAAGTTTCACACGGAATGACAAACTTAGTATACCCTCTTCACAGCTAATTGTTGTGGAGGGTATAAAAAAACAGCACGCAATTAAATTTTCTCATCTTTTTGTTGAGTTGGATAAAAACAGTATTATCGAATATTCGAAGATCACAAACAGAGAAACATTGTTTGTTTCAATGATTTACTACACACACGCTACAAGCGTTTGTGTTTTCCACAAATCTACCGAACCAAACCCTAAGGTACGATATATAATGTTTATTTTCGAACATTGATCTAAATGGATCTGCTCTGCAGAGCCGTTTGAAAGTAAGGTATTCTAAAGCGACGACGGCCATGGCTTAATTGACTTAAAATTACTCAAGGACCCAGAACAACTTTATAAGATCAGGTAAATAATATCGTGATACACACGTACAGATAACCATATTATGGTTAAAGATGATCAAAGGTCTATCAAATTAACTACAACCATATTTAAAGTTTCAAGGAAGGTAAAAAAATTAATGTTAAACAAAAACAAAATTTCATTAATCATGACAATAGAATTGTTGAAAACAACAATTGTTTCTTTGTGGCCATTTCGGTTTACAATTTGGTTTATTTAACCATACTTCAACCATGTTTTTTTATGCGTGCACTTAATAAATTGTTTTTAACTAAAAAGAGATTTATGGCCATTTTCTCATTAGGCGATTATCTTTTTTCCCAACGAAAAACTGCGCATTAAAGAAATTTGGTTTTCTCAATGTCTCATTTGCTTCGATTTTAACGAAAAGCTAACCGGCACTCATCTGCCAATTATTAATTTTGATTGATTGTATTTTGAGTGGCGTTGCCAACTGAAAACTTTGTTTTTTGTCGGTATATTGAGAAACCCAAAATCGTTAACGGACAGTGTTTATGAACTTAGAATTTGGTTATAAATAAGAATCGTTGTATATTAAACTTTACCAAATTTTACCATTTAAAATTACCATTATTATAAAATGAAAAGCCCTTTTTTCTTGCTTCTGATTGTACAACTCCGTTTATTTAAATTCAATGTTTGATGTCCAAAATAGAAAAGAATGACAATGTAAAAATTTGAAATATGCAAACCAATAATTATTTAAAAAGAAGTTGTTTGACAAGTGAGAATACCTGGGATACAGTTAAATTTTTTCTACTCTTACTAGCATTGCACTAATTTGATATTAAGTCGTCATTAAGGTACATAAAGGGTGGTTAAATTGTAAGGGCCGATGTTGAATGTGAACCACACCTAAACGCCAAGTTTTTTTCCGAATTTTATTTGACATTTCTCTATTTCGGACTTACTCAATTTGAACCATGGAGAGATACACAATCCAACAACGTGTTAAAGTTATCCAGACTTATTATGAAAATGGGCGTTCAAATCAAAATGCATATCGTGCACATCATCTTCAGTGATGAGGCACATTTTCACCTCAGTGGATTCGTCAATAAACAGAATTGCCGCATTTGGGCGAATGAGAATCCAAGAGTGATTGTCGAAAAACCAATGCACCCACAAAGAGTGACTGTTTGGTGCGGTTTATGGGCTGGCGGCATCATCGGGCCGTATTTTTTCCAAAATGAGGCCGGTCAGGCAGTTACTGTGAATCGTGTTCGCTATCGTGAGATGATAACGAACTTTTTATGGCCCGAATTGGAAGATATGGATGTGGACGATATGTGGTTTCAGCAGGACGGTGCCACTTGCCACACAGCTAACGCAACAATGGCTCTTTTGCGCAACAAATTCAATGGCCGTGTTATCTCACGTAATGGCGATGTCAATTGGCCGCCAAGATCATGTGATTTGACACCGTTGGACTTTTTTCTTTGGGGTTATTTGAAAGAAAAGGTGTACGTCGATAAGCCAGCAACAATTCAAGAGCTAAAGGATGAGATAATTCGGCACATTAACGGCATAGAGCCTCAGGGTCATCGAAAATTTGGACCATCGGATGGAGGTGTGCCGCCGTGGTCGCGGCGCCCATTCGGCCGATATTTTGTTCCATACATAATTGAGTAATACCAATATATCATAATAAAATAAAATTACAATAATTTCCTAAATAGTTTGTGTTTTATTCAAAATCAACATCGGCCCTTGAAATGTAACCACCCTTTAGTAGTGAGCTAATGAAAGGAAGAGTGTATGACAAAAAATAACTCAATCCCAGTTATTAAACCTACAACGACTATTTAGAAAAATAACAATGTTTTTGTTAATGATAATTGTGGTTAATGATAATTATTAAACTATGTTGTTTTTAAACGTAATAATGAAGTTAGAGTTTATAGGGTAATATTATACATAATGTTATTAATAATAAATTATTACAAAACATTAATAATAATATTAATAGCTGATAATAATTACATTTTATATTTAATAAATAATGATAATTTTAATTAAACAAAGTTAAATTTAAGAATTAAAATTGTAAGATATTCTAATTAGGCAAACGGTTGTAGAAAATCAATACTTTCTGCAACATGCTCCCCCGAAGAACGAAAGTTTTTGGTGATGGGAGGGACGGCCTATCGTTGGGAGTAATTTAATTTAGTCAAGTGACTACGCTATGCTCCGACTCACAGCGCTTTAATTAGGCTCCATCCCTTTATCCAGATCTTTAACGTTGTTGTATATGGTTGTAGTTTCTTCGGTGGAATCTGTTGGTAAAAAGCATATTTTAGATATTGGCCTTTTTATAATTTTGTTTTTTGTAAGTATGGATACTACCCGCACCCGACCGTCAAGGCCAGGGTGTATTTCTTGAATACGACCTATAACCATTGTCCAGGACCACATCTGTCGTCCACAATCAGAACCAAACCTCCAACTTTAGCATTAGGTTTCGGCTTAAGCCATTTTGGACGCGCTTGCAATCGATTTAAGTACTCTAAATACCATCTTTTCCAAAAATGTTGCTTAAGCTTTTCGATAGACTTCCATCGATTTAAGTGGTTTATGTTGAGATTTAAAAGATTTTCCTCTTGAAGGCAGTTTGTTGGCTCACCTATTAAGAAATGTGCTGGCGTCAAAGCATCTAAATTAGATGGATCTGAAGACAACAGGCACAAAGGACGTGAATTTAAAACACTCTCGATTTGACAGAGTAATGTGGATAGTTCCTCAAAACTCAAGATTCTGTCGTGCATTATTCTTTTCAAATGGTACTTCACAGATTTTACTCCTGCCTCCCACAAACCACCGAAATTAGTGGAGCCAGGAGGAATGAAGTGCCATTCTGTACCAATTGAAGTTAATATTTGAACTAAATCTTCAGGTAAAGATTTTCTATTTTTATTGAGCAGAACTTGAAGTTCTTTTGAGGCGCCGACAAAGTTTGTCCCACAATCGGAATAAATGTCCGTGCATGCACCTCTGCGAGAAATAAATCGCCTAAAAGCTGCCAAAAACGAAGAAGAAGTCAAATCGGAGACAGCCTCTAAATGTATGGCTTTTGTAACCATGCATACAAAAAGGCAAATATATCCTTTTGAAACAACAGCTGACCTTAAAGTAGAATTCTTTATAGTTATAGGGCCAGCGTAATCGACACCGCTGTGCTTAAATGGTCTCGTCACGTTTAATCGCACGGACGGCATATTTCCCATTATCTGAGCAGCCGCCGTAGCAGAATAAGTAAAACATCTCATGCAATTATTGATAACTGTTTTAGCTAATTGATTCCCAGAAACTATCCAATACCTTCTGTTAACATACGACATGGTCAAAGTTACACCACCATGTAGGGTTTTTTCATGGGAATCCTGAATTATAAGTTTAGCTAGGGGATTCTTATTGGACAATAGAATGGGATGTTTAACGTTGAAATGTAAAGTGGAATTTTGAAGCCGTCCTCCAACCCTAATAATACCCTCTTCGTCTAAGAAAGGCATAAGTTTTTGTAATGAAATTTGCTTTACTTCGCCATTGCGTTTAAGCAATTTGATATCATCGAAAAAATCAATGGACTGAGTTAGTTTTATTAATTTCAGGAGAGTTTGGTTCAAAGAAGTGATTTTCAGAGGACCAGTTTCTTTGAAATGTTCACCATTACGAAGATTTTGAACATTACGAAAAAATCTATAGCAAATCGATATTGCCCTTAAAAGCATTGTTAGTTTTGAAAATTTTAACAGAAAATATGGGTAGACAGAATTTTCCTCCATTTTAAACTAGTCTTTGTGAACCAAAGTTCCAGATAAAATATTTATAGAAATTATAGAAATGTTTGCCTTTGAGACAGCCTCTGCAGAAAAACATTTTTTTGATTTTTCCTCAGAGGTTTCCAAATTTAAAAGAGGTTTTTGCCATAAAGATTCTCATTCGTACAGAAATTCTGGTCCATTCCACCATATATCACAACCTATAAGCTGATTAGGGAAAATACCCCTGGAAGCACAATCAGCGGGATTTAATAAAGAAGGTACGTATTTATATTGAAGTGGATTGCTATGTCGTTGAACTTCAGCAACTCTGTTAGCGACATAGACCGTCCATCTTGACGGTGGTTTGCGGATCCAGCTCAATACGGTGGAGCTATCACTCCAATAGAAAATGTTTTCGATATTTATGTTTGTAAAGGAATTTTGGACCTTTTTAGTCAATTTTACTAATAATGTTGCAGCGCAGAGTTCAAGTCGCGGTATTGAAACAGTTTTCATTGGTGAAATTTTAGACTTAGGTAATAATTCTACAGTAAACTACTGCAGCGTAGGCTACAGTAGAGGCATCACAAAAGCAATGTAATTCAAACCTTGTATTAGAAGAAAAATTAATCCATCGTGGAATTTTAATATTAGAAAATTTAGAAAGTGTGGATCTGTACTCCAACCATGTTTCGTTTATCTCAGAAGGAATTGGACTATCCCAATCTAAACCATGTTCCCATAACTTCTTAAAAAGGGATTTGGCAATAACGGTACACGGAGTTAACCACCCCAAAGGGTCATATATGCGTGCCGTATCAGACAAAATATTTCTTTTAGAAACAGGACGAGAAACATCTATATTTATCTTATAAGAAAATGTATCATCAGTGGTATTCCACTGGATACCAAGCGTTTTCACGACACTGTCACCTTCAAAATTTAAGGTCAAAGATTTTTCCCTAAATTTCTCGGGAATTTCGTTAAGTAATTCAGGTGAGTTGGAGATCCACTTTCGCAGATTACACCCACCTTTTTCTAAAAGACTGCACAGATTTTTCTGTAAACTAATTGCTTTTTCAATTGTTTCAGTGCCAGAAATTATGTCGTCGACGTATGAATCCGATATCAAAATTTTAGTCTCATTGGGGAATTCTCTTTTATAATCCTCTGCCATTTGTTGGAGAACACGAATAGATAAATATGGAGCAGAAGTTGTTCCATAGGTTACCATGTTTAACTGGTAAACAGAGATTTCATCAATAGGACTATATCGCCATAAAATTTGTTGAAACGGGCGATGCTGAGAAACGACTTCAATTTGTCTGAACATTTTCTCAATGTCTGCACTGAAGGCAATTTTATGAGTACGCCATCTAGTTATAATTTGGGGCAGATCATTTTGCAATGCAGGGCCCGGAGAAAGCTCTTCATTCAAAGAATTCTGACCACCTACACGACTACTTCCATCAAAAACAACCCTTAATTTGGTGGTTGTACTATCTTCCTTAAGAACGCCATGATGTGGCAAGAAATATGAATTTTTCTGCACATCTGCTGGATATGTGCCAATCTTGGTCATATGACCCAACGACTCGTATTCTCTCACAAAGTTTTTATATGTATGAGTTTTCCAAATTTTTAAAACGTTTTAAAGCCCCAATCATGTTATTGTGAAGATTCGGGAAAGTATTATCTATTAAAAGTGATTTGAAGGGCAGATTCACTATGTAATGGCCAGATGGCGAACGCATAGTAGTGGTTTTAAAAAAGTTTTCGCATGCGAGCTCTTCATTAGTAAGGTCACGTTTCACAATGACTTCTTCCTGTTCCCAAAAGGAACGCAAAAGATTTTCCAGGTTAACATTATGAAAGTGGATCGTATTTGAATCGGCTGATTCAGATGACCCAGAAAATACCCATGGAAGAACAAGTTGTTGTGTAAAAAAGATTCTGCAGGTATTTTGATTCTAGGACATATATCCGAGCCAAGAAGTATGTCAATAGGGTATTTTTTGTAATAGAATGGGTCTGCCAAATTGCCATGCTCCAATTTTGGTAAAGAGAGACGCGATGCACGCAAACTTGGTCGATAGGACGAAATATTAGGCAGAACAAGAGCTGTGCAAGGCAAACTTTGTTCTAAGTCCATAGACAACAACTCAAAACTGACTGTACTTCTTGATAATTGGTCACTATTACCCACACCAGATACCTGAGTTCTCGACTTTCATTTAGGTAGACGAAGTAACTGAACTGCAGCTTCAGTGATTAAGCTACCTTGAGCTGCTGGATCTAATAGAGCTCTTAGAGGAAACTGTCCGTGACCAGTTTTTACGAAAAGCCGAATTGTGTATAACACCACATCATGAAATGTGTGGGAATTTTGTATCGTAACCCGAGGGCCAGAAGAAGAAGCAATATTAGTATTTTGAACTGAAACTGTATTTTCCTCATGCAACACAGTGTGATGGGGCTGCTTACAAGTCCCACATCTATGCAAAGATTTGCAGTTGTCATGTTTATGACCAGCCGAGAAGCAATTTCTACAAATTTTTCTATTACTTAAAAATTCATCTTTAGATTTAAGAGGGAGTGCTAAAAATTTATAACATTGTGACAAGAAATGGCTTCTTTCACAAAATAAACAGGAAATCCCTTTTGATTTAGCGATATTGCTATTATGCACATGTGTCTGTTTCCTGTTGTTGAAATTATTCTTCTGGGTCGATTTAGTTGTTGCGGGACCAGACTCGTTTAATGATTCTAATGTTCTGAATGTATTTTCGAGAAAAGAAAACCACTCGGATCTATTTTTCACATCCGTTGGGGATTTTAAAGACTGCTCCCATTCTCTTCGAGTTTGCTGATCAAGTTTTTGACAAAGTATCGGAATAAGCAAGGGATCCCATTCTGATGTTTTAATACCCAAGTTTTCAAAAGAGTTTAGACATTCTTGTGTAATATCCAAAAGAGTTTTATACTCTGAAAAGATCCATCTGATTTTGGAACATTATAGAGTTTAATCGCAAGATTATCCACGATTTTGCGCCTATTGTGGTATCTTGATTCTAACATTCGCCAAGCGGATTCGTAGTTAGCCTCTGTAACTGAAATAGATTTGATGAGATCAAATAATAAAATTTTTGAATTTTCGAAAGAGAATTATTGGAATGCACCATAGATACATAAATATCCCGGAATGGGATCCAATCTAAATACAAACCAGAGAATTTAGGAACTGAAATCCTCGGTAAGCGCGCATCTACACTTGTGTTCATTTCCGGGCGATTATTCGCCATAGCAAAGGTACTACAAAGAGGTGAACGTGTATTATCATCCCTATGTACACTGTCAAGTAATTTTCCCCTTAACGTGAAATATATATCAGAAAACTCCAAAAAAATATCCTCCGCCATATATGGAACATCCTCTGCTTTTAAAGAGCTGTCACGAATGATTTGTGAAATCTCATCGTGTTGATGCTTAAATTGTTGAAACAAGGTATCAAGTTCCATGGTATGGCTCTCGATATAACCGAGGGTCTTATCAGAATCACTTTTCTGCATGAATTTAGATTCTAGTTTTCTCAATGTACATAGCAAATTGCGCTGTATAGCATGGTTTTTAATTAAGGGTCAAAGTATATAAATCAATTTAAATAATTTATAAAAAATTATTTTTTGCAAACAGATGGTGTACAGAAGTACAAAATCTTTAAATTGTTGAGAGGTTAGAAAAACGATTTAATAATTATGAAAAAACGCAATAAAAGGGCAACTAAATTTCGACGAAACCGCAAAAAAAATTGGAAATTTTTCAAGCGCTTAGAAAAAGCAGCGTTTAATTTTAAATAGATATACACAGCCTTAATAATTTAGGTTATGTTACCAATTGTACAGATGTACCGAGAATATTCCTAAAGTGTAATGAACAGTTAAGTAGAAAAAATGTTTACACACGTGATCAGGTGCAAACATGCAAAGCTTTGATATATTAAATAAGTTTCGAAAACAAATCTGTTTAAGATTATGGTTTCAAAGTACAGAAGTACTAAAACAGAAATTTAACGTTTCTAGAGCGGTGATAAATATCTTCCGAATTAACCGGTTAGTTGTACAGATGTACTAGATTAAAGAGATAATGAAATTTTAATTGAAGTGTATATAGTTTTCCAAAAAAAAAAACGTATTGAAAGTACAGACGTACATAGAATTACTTCAATTAAATTTGTAGGGTAAAGCTCGAATTACTTATTACGTAATAAGTAATTATTAATTAAATTGAAGCAAATATTGAATTCTTTAATTGAATTTATTGAAATAATTTATACAATAAAAGAACGTACTATAATTAATTCAATATTTCAATTGAAAAACAAGCACTTGACAATAGTGCGCAATTATATAGGCTTACGTAAGTTCAATGGCAAATATACACGAGCACGTTTTTGTGTGCTGAAATAAAACACTTGTAAAATTTCAAACCAATTTTCAAAAACTATTGATAAATTTATATTGTATTTTAATAATCACAATTTCAAGAAAAAATATGCGAAGATTTGTATAAAACGTTAAGAATAATTATATTTATATTTAATTATAATACACTTTATCTGATTTTAAATTAAGTCTTATACACATCGACACTAATTCTTATTGAAATCAAAATCACACCACAATATGTTTAATAAATTTATATAATTTTCAATAGCTTTGACTTTATTCTGGTTTCACGGTATTAAATTTTATTTTTAAAATAAGAAAAAAAAAGGAAACGAATTCCCGGGTTTCGGCACCAATGTTTATGAACTTAGAATTTGGTTATAAATAAGAATCGTTGTATATTACTTTACCAAATTTTACCATTTAAAATTACTATTATTATAAAATGAAAAGCCCTTTTTTCTTGCTTCTGATTGTACAACTCCGTTTATTTAAATTCAATGTCTTCGTTTGATGTCCAAAATAGAAAAGAATGATAATGTAAAAATTTGAAATATGCAAACCAATAATTATTTAAAAAGAACAAGTTGAATGCTTATATCAATAACAAAAAAAAAGTTGTTTGACAAGTGAGAATACCTGGGATACAGTTAAATTTTTTCTACTCTTACTAGCATTGCACTAATTTGATATTAAGTCGTCATTAAGGTACATAAAGGGTGGTTAAATTGTAAGGGCCGATGTTGAATGTGAACCACACCTAAACGCCAAGTTTTTTTCCGAATTTTATTTGACATTTCTCTATTTCGGACTTACTCAATTTGAACCATGGAGAGATACACAATCCAAGAACGTGTTAAAGTTATCTAGACTTATTATGAAAATGGGCGTTCAAATCGAAATGCATATCGTGCACATCATCTTCAGTGATGAGGCACATTTTCACCTCAGTGGATTCGTCAATAAACAGAATTGCCGCATTTGGGCGAATGAGAATCCAAGAGTGATTGTCGAAAAACCAATGCACCCACAAAGAGTGACTGTTTGGTGCGGTTTATGGGCTGGAGCAGGACGGTGCCACTTGCCACACAGCTAACGCAACAATGGCTCTTTTGCGCAACAAATTCAATGGCCGTGTTATCTCACGTAATGGCGATGTCAATTGGCCGCCAAGATATTGTGATTTGACACCGTTGGACTTTTTTCTTTGGGGTTATTTGAAAGAAGAGGTGTACGTCGATAAGCCAGCAACAGTTCAAGAGCTAAAGGATGAGATAGTTCGGCACATTAACGGCATAGAACCTCCATTATGCCTCAGGGTCATCGAAAATTTGGACCATCGGATGGAGGTGTGCCGCCATGGTCGCGGCGCCCATTTGGCCGATATTTTGTTCCATACATAATTGAGTAATACCAATATATCATAATAAAATTACAATAATTTCCTAAATAGTTTGTGTTTTATTCAAAATCAACATCGGCCCTTGAAATTTAACCACCCTTTAGTAGTGAGCTAATGAAAGGAAGAGTGTATGACAAAAAATAACTCAATCCCAGTTATTAAACCTACAACGACTATTTAGAAAAATAACAATGTTTTTGTTAATGATAATTGTGGTTAATGATAATTATTAAACTATGTTGTTTTTAAACGTAATAATGAAGTTAGAGTTTATAGGGTAATATTATACATAATGTTATTAAATTAATAATAATATTAATAGCTGATAATAATTACATTTTATATTTGGGGTTTACGAATCCCAATAAAAAAAACAAATTATTTTCTTTAATTTAATTGAAATTTATTTATTCAAAAATTATAAAATTCATTTCTTTTGAATACAATTAAAGTGAACTGCTCGTGGCAAAAAACAAAAAAGGAAGAGGTAAATTAAAAATGGTTCTTATTAACTAGTTACATAAAAAAAGGTAAAAGTAATTGAATAATAAATAAATAAATTGAATAAAAGTACTAGGGCGCCACAATATTCCCCGCGCTGGAGAAGACTCACCTGAATCTCAACGGGATTCGAATATGCCGACCACTGGAAGTAGTGTGAGGCAGTTTGACTTCGGGTGAAAAACTTACCGCTGGCGTCGAATTGGTGGCTTTGTTTGTTAATCTCGTAGGCGGTTTCTGCTGACTTACGTCATTATTGGGGGGTAGTTGTCGATTAGCTGGAACGTCTGGTGATATTTGTTGACAAGGGGTAATTTCTGGAAATAGTTGCTGTCTAGATGTTATGTGATTTGGATCGGTACTAGCCATAAAAGCTGGTTTAAGTCTATCTATACTGATGTTGCTATGACGGCCTCGTACTGATACCTTGAAAAATTTGTCAAAACGCCTTACTACCACATAAGGACCGTCGTATGGATGAGTTAGTGATGGTCGGACTGAGTCGTTGCGCACAAACACGTGAGAAGCGGACCAAAGGCTTTTAGAGATAAACGTTGGGGGTGTTGAGTGGTGGGCTGACTCAGTCGGCCTAAGCTTTTGCATAGATGCTCGAAACTCATTGACGAAATCGCTGTCAAAACTCGTATCCTTTGCTTGATGGAAAAATTCTCCCGGAATCGTGAGGGTTGAGCCGTAAACTAATTCTGCTGGCGAGGCATTTATATCCGGCTTAAAGGCGACCCGTAAGCCGAGCAAAATCATGGGTAAATGAAAAACCCATTTGGCCGGATTATGGCAAAGGATGGCGGCTTTAAAGGTTCGATGCCACCTCTCAATCATTCCATTTGCTTGCGGATGGTAAGGAGTGGTACGGAGATGGGAAGCACCAATCGTTTTAACTATCTCGGCAAAGATTGATGACTCAAATTGGCGGCCACGGTCCGATGTTATACGCATTGGAACACCAAATCTTGCAACCCAGTGGAACAGAAGAGCTTTAACTACCGATTCTGCAGTCATATCGGGAATCGGGATTGCTTCAGGCCAGCGAGTTAAACGGTCAACTATTGTTAAACAATACCGTTGTCCTTCGCAATATGGGAACGGACCAACGATATCAATGTTGATATGGGTGAAACGCTGTCTAGTCGGCTCAAATCTAGTGGGAGTTGAACGAGTGTGTCTTTGGACCTTTGATCGTTGGCATTGCAGGCAGTTCCGAACAAATACTGAACAATCTTTCCGAATCCCAGGCCAACAAAATCTGACGGTTGCCAACTTGATGGTGGCCCGGACGCCTGGATGTGATAATCCGTGAACCGTTGCCAAAATTCCCTCGGAATAAAAGGGCGAATATGGGACGTTGCAGTGTCACATATTAGCTGACTGCCACAACCTGTGATTGGAAAAGTTTTTAGTTTCAAAGAAATCACTTCAGTACCTGAATTGCTAAGCAACCGCTGAAGCTCCTCATCCTTTTGCTGGGCCGCTGCTATACGGGAGTAGTCTACAGTCTGACTGACTGATTCTACGCGAGAAAGTGCGTCAGCTGTAGCGTTCGTTATACCAGGGGTATGGCGGATGTCGGTACTAAATTGACTGATAAAATCGAGTTGACGGAGTCTGCGCGGTGAAGCTTTCTCGAGTTTTTGATGAAACGCAAAAATGAGCGGTCGATGGTCGGTAACCAGATAGCATTTTCGTCCTTCTATCATATACCGAAAGTAGCATACAGCTTGATACATTGCCGTCAGCTCTCGGTCATATGTTGAGTACTTTCGTTGCGTTGTACTGAGTTTCTTTGAGTAAAATGCTAATGGTTGAAGGCAATTGTCGACATTTTGATGCAGGGCCGCGCCTACTGCTGTATCGGACGCATCTACGTAGATTGCCAACTCGGCATCCGCGGCTGGATGAGCTAAAAGGGCAGCATTAGCAAGCTCGTCTTTGCATTGCTGAAAAGCAGATTCTGTGACTGAGTGCCAAACTAATGGTGTACGGTCGTTCTTTTTGTTTCCTGTGATAAGTTGTTGCAGCTTCATTTGGTATGATATCGCCCTTGGTAGAAATTTTCGATAAAAATTAACCATTGCTATGAACCTCTTAAGCTCCTGAGCCACTTTTGGCTTAGGAAAGTCGCGTATTGCTGTCACTTTCTCTGGCAATGGTCTAATGCCCTCGGCGCTAACGAGGTGACCAAGAAATTTAATTTCGCTTTTGCCGAATTCGCATTTCTTTAAATTTATAGCCAGATGATTTTCTCGAAGGCGGCCAAAAACTTCAGCAAGGTCGCGGCGATGTTGGTCGATAGAAACGGAGGCCACACAAATGTCGTCAATGTATGGAAAGACAAAATCTAAGCCACGCAGCACATCGTTAATTAGTCGCTGAAAGGTTTGGGCTGCATTGCACAGCCCAAATGTCATAAACTTGAATTCGTACAAGCCGAAAGGTGTGCTAATGGCGGTCTTGGCAATATCACCGGGGTCGATTGGTACTTGGTGGAAGGCCTTTTGTAAATCAATTTTTGAGAAAACTTGCTTACCTCTAAGATTTGCAGTGAAGTCTGACAAATACGGCAATGGGTAACGATCCGGTAGCGTCTGTGCATTTAGTGCACGGTAGTCCCCGCATGGCCTCCAAGTTCCGTCACTTTTTTTTACCAAGTGCAACGGACTGGACCAGTTGCTTTTAGATGGCTGGCAAATCCCGGCTTTCATAAGGAATTCAAACTCCTTTTTCGCAGCTACGAGTTTTTCTGGTGAAAGACGTCTTGGTCGACAAAATACAGGTTGCCCGGTAGTATCAATCTTATGACAAATTGAGGATTTGGTTGTAGAGCCGTAAGGTGAAAGTCGGGTTATATCGGTGAAGTCTTTTAAAATGTCAGCAAATGGATCGGTAGTATCAGAGGTTTTTATGGCAGCTGTTTCGCAAGATATAGGAGATGTAAGCTGAGAAACTACACCAGTTATGTTGTCTATGAGACGGTTTCGTTTTAGGTCGATCAGCAAGTCAAAATGCTTGATAAAATCACACCCAATGATTGGTGACGTCACGTTGGCAACTATAAACGACCAGAAAAAATCTCGACGTAGGCCAAGGTCAACCTTAACGCGTTTCTCACCAATTACCTTGATTGGTGATCCATTTGCGGCGTATAAAACGATGGCGGTGGGACGAACATCGAAAGATTTCACAGTTGATGGTAAAACGGAAACATCAGCACCGCTGTCTACTAAAAAATTTTGTTTTGATAATCTGTCTCGTACTTGGAGGCGAAATACGTGGCAACTGGTGGTGGTACATTCGCCGGGAACCGCCACCTGCCTTGGGAGTCAATTAGACTGTTGGTTTGAGGTTGAAGAGCTAGTTGACAAGGCGTTGACTTTGCGCTGCTTATGTCTACACGGGCTGCGGCACTTTTGCGCGTTTTGGCCGTGTTTCTTATGGTACCAGCACTCAGCGCCTGAGGTGTTGTGCAAGTAATTTGCGCGACTTTTCGACCGACTGCGTCGTGGCGTGGTTTGTCGCGTCCGCGAATCGGAACGAGTTGAAAAACGTTCGAATTTTTTTCCCAACTCGAGAACGGCTACACGAAGTTCATTTATTTCGCTTGACGATTTGACCTGCACGCTTCCAACTTGGTTTGACGCCATTGCATCAATAATAGCATCGGCAACCTTCGTAAACTCAGCAGGCGTACCCGCCGAAGCTGCTACAACAGGCTGGGCAAATTCCGGTAAGCGTTTAGTCCATAGCCCTTTCAGTGCTGCCTCTCCCAACGTTGTACCGGCTACGCGCTTCATCTCGAAATATAATTCTGAAGGTTTTTTTTCGCCCAAGGGAAGCTCAGATAGCAAGCGGTTTAAACGACGCTGTTCGCTGTCGGCGAAATGGTTAATTATTTTTTCTTTAATGTAGTCGTACCTGTTTATAGGCGGCATAGAGGCGATAACATCGGCAAGCTGAGCGATGACATTTGGGTCAAGGGCTGCTAAAATGGTTGCGGTCTTCTGCTTATCTGCTATTATGCCTGATGCCGTGAACCAAAAATCCATGGAAATGAACCATGCATCGATATTAGCACTTGACATTGGTGGAACGGGTAGTCGGGCATAGATTACGGATATGTTTCCTTGTGTGGTGGCGGCAGCATCGATTGCTTGCCCCGGAGTTTCGCTCGAGAGGCCACTATCATTGGCAGTGTGGTGCAACGTAGCATTTTCTTCCGCCATTGCTAAAAACTCAGTACAGAAAATGGCGGTCAGGTGTAACCACGTACTGCCGTACGAATTAAATTATAGTTCACAATAATTTTTTAGCGCCCAATGTTAGGGAGTTTACCGTCCGGGTCACCAATTTGGGGTTTACGAATCCCAATAAAAAAAACAAATTATTTTCTTTAATTTAATTGAAATTTATTTATTCAAAAATTATAAAATTCATTTCTTTTGAATACAATTAAAGTGAACTGCTCGTGGCAAAAAACAAAAAAGGAAGAGGTAAATTAAAAATGGTTCTTATTAACTAGTTACATAAAAAAAGGTAAAAGTAATTGAATAATAAATACTAATCGGTACTTTCTGTATAACAGGGATGTTTAAGTACTAGGGCGCCACATAATTTAATAAATAATTATAATTTTAATTAAACAAAGTTAAATTTAAGAATTAAAATTGTAAGATATTCTAATTAGGCAAACGGTTGTAGAAAATCAATACTTTCTGCAACAGACAGTTTATCGGTCCAATAAATTTATGTTGACATTAAGTAACATACATTGAGAAAATGGCCATTAAACTATTTGTTCTTTAAAAATAACTGTAGCAATAACGTGACAGATCAAAGTTTTAAAAAAGCTTCATTAAAGACTCAAGATAAACGTGAAAATTAGCCTGGCCTTAAAGACGAAGATAAAATGTATTTTTAAAATCTTAAAAGATTTAAATGAAATGGAAGAATCTAGAAAACGGTTTTTGGTTATAAAAAAAAATTGCCAAATATGTTAGAAAATTAAACTTTAGCTGCATTCTACAAGAATTCGTTTATATTATACTCAAAGAAAAAACACCAGCGGGCTGGTCTATTTTCATTTTGTATTTTTTAAATGTTCCAGCGAATTTCCAACAAGATAATGAAGTTATTATTGCCACTGTCTGATTACTTTATGGTGGCGATGACAACAACGTCAGAGTTGATGATTTAATGTAGGGTCCGGATTTTTATGCAAATGCATGTCGTCTTTACATGAAAACAGCCTTCTTTTTTTTAAGTCTTACGCAGAAATTCTGAAAACGACGTTTGTCATCTATCAGCTTCAATTTAAAAGCTGATACTGGTTTGGTAGGTTCCATGGGCAGCCATCAAGAGACAGCTCACTCAGGTCCTTCATTAGTCCATTTGTGATACCAAGCGTCAAAGCCCATCTTTCAGAGCAGTTATTTAGATGGCACACGCAGAGAAAAAATATGGTTGGGCATGATAACGGCAACAATGCTATGTTTATTGTAACAATATATTGTTTTCGCACACAAATAATTGTTATTTTTATTTAATATCAACAATATTATAGTTACTGTAAACATATCAATGTTTGTCGCAATTATAAGTTTGAGTATTGTTGACCGAAATATAATTATTTTTCTAACAACTAAATTATGATACCTTTTAAAAAATTTTATGTTACTCACAACGATATCATGATATTTAATAGCCATAACATGATTACTTTCTATACATTTATCATATTTATGTTTAATATGCAATCAAACTATTTTTTCTCTAACAATATTATGTAGGCGCCATTTGTAAAATAATTTTAAATCAGTTGTGTCGTTTTTTTTTTATATGTGAGCGGTTAAACAATTTAAAGATAAATTCCCATAAGAAATAATAAGTTTAAAGAAATTAAAAACAATTACAATATAAGCGGAGTTCAGTATTAGTGATGTAATAGTGAAATGCAAAATATCGTAGTAAAATCCAACAACAAAACACACAGAGATTTCGTTTTATTTTTTTAAATATCGTATTAAAATGCAACAACAAAACACGCAGAGATTTCGTTTTATTTTATAAAAGTTTGCAAGCCTAATATTGAACTCCGCTATTTCATTTCCATTAAGAAAAATTGTAAAAAGCCACACAATAAAAAATCGATGCAAATTAATTTTAATTTATTTTGTGTTGTTATGACAGTTATGAAAGGTGCTGTATCATAATATGATTGCTTCTAAATTTATTATGATTAACATAAAGATAATATGATTACTTCTTAGCTTATTATGATTAACATGATAATAATATGATTAATTT
Organism: Pollenia angustigena; assembly: GCA_930367215.1. Lineage (NCBI taxonomy): Eukaryota > Metazoa > Arthropoda > Insecta > Diptera > Polleniidae > Pollenia > Pollenia angustigena. The sequence continues at coordinate 50,446,921 of OV884060.1, forward strand.
CTTAGCTTATTGTGATTAACATGATAATAATATGATTGCTTTTTAACTTATTATGATTAACATGACAATAATATGATTAGTTCTTAACTTATTATGATTAAGGGAAAAATATTATGATGGTATATTACGAATACATTTAGCCATAATATGATTCAATAATAATCTTAATATGATTACTATAATCATGAATCTAATCATAATATGTTTCTCTTAGAATATGTTTACCACAACCATGTTTTTTCTTTGCGTGCAGTTACTTATAGCAGTTACTTAGATTAACCAATTCGTCTTTCTAATGAAGAGAAGAAGCGAGCTTAGTTCTATTCTAGATAGATCCTCCAAGCAGGCATACACCGTTGCTCCCAGGTAGTTTTTTATAATGCCCCGGATTCCAGGACATTGACATAGAAAGTGCCCTCACAGGCCAGTACTCAGTTACAACTGAGACCACTATCCTTACTTGGTCCCTATTGAACCCAAGTAGAGAGCTAGTTCTCCGCTCATTATAGCCAGGACATAGTACACTGGATATGGAACAAGTGGATTTGCAAATCCATACCATCTGCGCAATTCTATAAGACTCGCGCTTGATAAGTGACTTACAGTGAGCTATTGGGAGACCAACGAATTTGTCATCTATGCGACCACCTCGCTTGGCAAGCTCATCTGCTATCTGGTTGCCCGTGCAGTCCGTCATGGCTTGGTATCAATATTAGCGTTACCAACGAATGCTGCGCAATCTCATTCAAAGACATCCAACATTCTACAGTTAACCTAGATGTCGTGTAAAAGCACCCGCTGGAGAAGCAATAGCAGCCTTTTTATTAGTAAATATACATATATGCACCTCGATATGCGATAATACCTCAGCCAGTTAGTCGCCTGCCTTATACAAGAGATTTCTGCCTGCAGGACACTACATCCGTCCGGCAGCAAAAAGGAACTTTCATATTCAGTTCCTCTTTTAAGAAACCCCCTCGAACCATCAGTGTAGACCCTTAGGGCCGGTCCTTGGAAAGTACTTTCACCTGACAGCACACCGCTGTGTGCCGCATGCCCCGCATTAAGGAAAGGCTTCGGGATTATTCTGAGTCGAATTGAAATAATTTCCAACAAAGAAAATGCCTTGTTATGCATCTATCTCTTCTATATATATAAAATAGGATGTGTGTATATATGTATGTATGTATGTAACATATGGACTCTAAAACGGCTGGGCCGATTTTGATGAAATTTTCAGCGAATCTTCAGAATATTCAGGCGGGTGACACTGTAAAGTCTGATTTTTGATTTTCTGCGGGCGGAGGGGCGTGGCAAAATCCAATTTTCATATTGCACCACCAATGACATCTATATTATTTGGACGATTTTTTCTTTAAAATTATCACCATGGTCCAACTTAGATTTATACGGAAAGAAAATTTTGCCCCGCCCACTTTTTTCGAATTACCTAAAATCAGAAAGCGACTCCATCGATTTGACAAATTTTTCTTTCAAATGTTCGTATTAACCCATTTTAAGTTGTTATCGAAAGAAAAATTTACCACGCCTACTTTTACGCCTACTTTTTCTATTAAGCGCATAACTTGAGAAAGGCTTGACCGATTTGGATGATTTTTTCTTTTAAATGATTGTGTTCACACGGTGAACAAAAAGGTACCGCTGCACCATCACTTGCAGCATTAACGCCCCCATCAACAGCTGATGAGAAGAAATGCAGCCAACCTTATTAATAAGATAAAAGAGTCAACAAGTAATCGATCGTGAAGACGTTCAACATAGAAGTGAAGCTCCACAAAACCCCCCCAAAAAAAAGGTGTTTTTTAATAGTTAATTAAAGCCCTAAAAGTGTATTTAATTAAATAAAAACCAAAGGTGTTTAAAAAAAAAAAAAAATTTTAAATAACAAAAACCGATAACGAACTTAACCTACAATTTAATAGGTAAATAACCTATGTAATATAAAACCCGTAAATCTACATACATATAATTACCTCTTAACTACTAAATAAATAAATAAATTTTTATAACGTTTTGCAAAGTTAACGTGTTTTATTTACAAAAGTTTGCGATCACGAGCGATCTCGCTCTAACCCTCTAACCCGTGTAAACATTTGGTCCTATCGAACCTTGAAAGTGAGAGTGAAACAGTGTCACTTAAAAAACACAAAAACATCCAAAAAAATAAAGTGATTTGCAAAAATTACATAAAAATAAAATTACAAAATCGAAAAAAAGCGCAAAACTATATACAGTCCACACACAACACACACATAGTAAAGAAAGTAAAATTATTAAAATATTACCCACCCTTAAAAATTGTTTAAAAAATTAACAAAGAAATTAAAAAATATTGTGAAAAGAAGCATACAAAAATACAAAGGTTTTAACAATAACAAATATATAAACAAAGATTTAAAACACAACACAAAGCTGAAAACAAGTGGCAGTGAAGCTGAAAACAAGTTTATTAAACAAGCACAGAATAAAATTTTGTTTTGAAAAATATATTTACAATAAAATAAATATTATTTGAAACCTAAATTGCACATTATTTTTGAAATCTCGTTGCAAATTATTGCAGTAAAACTAATTAAACAAAAATTCACATACAATTTACACACAGTTTTTCTTTTTTTCAAAATTAAATTTAAAACAATTAAACACACAAACATTTTATTTACATATAAATTCAATTTTTCAAAACATAAAATATTTACTAACATAAATAACAACAACAACACAGTACTTGTCCGACAACTCATAGCGGGAAGATCGACACAAAGAGGAATCGACAAGTAAAAAATACACACCTACATACATACATATATACACGTTAGTACCCTACACACTAGCAAGGTCGGTAAGTTGATTTATTTACAACTTGCAAAAAATTTCCTTTTAAAATTTTATTGAAAATTAATAAATTTTACACTCTTTTTAAAACAATTAAAAAGAAAAAAAACCAGTTTTTATATACCCACCCGATCAATTACCCACCCATTTAAAATATTTCATCTGGTTTTTACTTAGTGTTTTAAAGAACTAATATTGACGTTTGTTACTGTAGCGCAATATACTTTATAGTGTAAAAACACCCCAATAGGAAATTTTTACGTTAGTACACATAACACAAATCAACTATTTTCTTAAATTTTTACCCTTTACCCAAATTTTATTGAGAATTAACACATTTTTTGCAAAATGTCCTCATTAAAAGCTATGGCCGCTGGTTTCTTTCGCTATATCCAATTGGATTTGGCGTCGTTTGAGAATGAATATAAGAGAACGGTTGATGAATATCTTACCCTATCCGCCATTCGGTATCAAAAACGCGAGTTGGAAGAAATTTGGAACAAAATTGGTACCCGATACGAATGGATTCGAGAATCTGAGCTCCTAGAAGACCCAGAAAAAGCAGCAACAATAAATTTAGATGAAATTACCCGGGAATATATAAAGGCGAAAGCTCTTTTCAGATCTCGAATCGTCTCTATAGATGCGGCACTCGAAGAAGCAACCCGGCAAGAAACCATTAAAAATTCCCCTTCTACTCCCTCTACCCACCCTACACCCACCACATCTTTTAGTGTTCCACCTTGCGATATGCAAGACTTTAATGGCGATTACCGAAATTGGACGTCTTTTAGAGACATGTTCAAGGCCATTTATGGTAATAATACTCGCCTTAGTGGAGTAGAAAAATTGTTTTACCTTAAACAAAAGACCCGGGGGGAGGCCAAAGAAATAGTTGATAGTGCACCCTTAACAAACGATGGCTTTATTATTGCTTGGACACAACTTACTTCTCAATATGAGAATAAACGTATGCAAATTAATGCTCAATTAAAAACGTTATTTAATTTACCCTTTGTTAATGTCCAATGCGGTATAGCTATTCGTAAGTTACAAAGAAAAATAAACAGTTGTATTTCAAATTTGAATACACTGGATATAGATACGGATAACTGGGATCCAATATTTGTCTATTTATGCTCATCCAAATTACCCAAAGAAACCCTGGAAGATTTCGAAAGAACTCTTTCAAGCAGTTCAAATGTACCCTCTTGGACTGAAATGGATGTATTTTTGACAAATAAGTACAAAGGTCTTGAATCTGTTAATGATATCAAGAATGTTAACCCGTACCCAAGAAATAAACAGAATTTTGAGAACAAAAACCAAAATGAACGAAAAGGCAACACATTTGTTAATAATGTAACCCAAGAACCCAAAAAAGATACCCGTGCCAAGAGAAAACCTCAACCCGAACAAAAACTCTCAAACCTTACCCGAACCCAAAGCAATAGTAAGCCAAATGGCTCAATATGCAAAGTTTGTAATTTAAATCACACTTTGAGAGACTGTCCTACTTTTACGTCCATGGGAGTAACAGAAAGGATAAATTTTGTTAAAAATAATGGCTGCTGCTATAATTGTTTGGCTATTTCTCACGGCATAAAAGAATGCAATAGTTCATTCACTTGCAGATACTGTGGAGGGCGACACAACTCACTTCTTCACAGACCCACATCAAACCCAAGTCCAGCAGAAGAACGACCGACGACATCAGAGAATGCTGTTCAATCGTTTTCTACCCAAACTCAGACTGCATTGGATACTCGGAAGAAACTTTTAGGCACAGCAGTTTTAAATGTCGAAGTTCATGGTTCTCTGTTCCCAGCGCGAGCACTCATAGACCCTGCATCTGATTTCTCGTTTATTTCTGATCAATTTAGACGTAAATTACGATTACCCACAAAACCCATAATAGCTGAAATATCTGGTTTGAACGAAGTTGTCTCAGCTCGATCAAATAAAATGTGTGATGTAACTCTAAGGTCCAATACCCAAAAAGATTTTTGTATAGAAATCCAAGCGATAGTAGTTAAAACGTTAACTAGAACACTACCCACCCATAATATAAACCCAAGTATTATCAAAGACTTACAAAATGTTCAGTTAGCCGATCCTAGTTTCTATGAAAGTAGGCCTATCGACTTCATTATAGGAAGTGATTTCTACCCGCAGATTTTAAAATCTGGCGTTAAGAAGAACATTCTTAACACACTTATCGCTCAAGATACCGAATTTGGTTGGATCTTGACTGGACCCGTTGAAGAGAATCACCGAACCCAACACATAGTTTCATATTTCAGCGCAGTTACACTTAACAAAAGCTTAACAAGATTTTGGGAAATTGAAGAAATCCCAAAGAAACCCATTAAGTCAATTGAAGAAAGTATATGTGAAGAAACTTTCACGAAAACTAGCCAACACTTACCCAATGGTCGTTATCAAGTAGATCTTCCATTTCGAACCCCACCCTTAGAGTTAGGAAACTCACGTCATATAGCTATGGCACAGTATTTAAGAAATGAGAAGAATCTTATGAAAAACCCACCATTAAAAGATGAATATGATAACGTCCTTCAAGAATATATTGATTTAGGTCATATGAAGCCCGTTACTTTTAACCCAAATACTTCTTCAACGACTTACTATTATTTACCCCATCATGCTGTTATTAAACCCGATCGTATTACGACAAAAGTTCGAGTTGTTTTTAATGCTTCCAGCAAAACTTCGAACGGTAACAGCTTAAATGATACGTTATACACTGGTCCTACCCTGCAGCAAGATTTAGTTATGCTAGTCTTAAAATGGCGCTTTTATAAGATCGTTTTTAACGCCGATATTACGAAAATGTACAGGCAGATCTTATTGAATCCTACCCAAACCCCATTTCAGCGAATTTTGTTTCGTAAAAGCGTTAATGAACCCATAAAGGACTATGAACTTCAAACAGTCACATTCGGAATAAATTGCGCACCCTACCTTGCAATTAGAACCCTTCTCGAATTGGCAAAATACGTTGAAGTAACCCACCCAATAGCATCTCATATTTTGAGAAATAATATGTATGTTGATGATGTTTTATCTGGTGCTCATTCTGTTAATGAAGCCAAAACCGCTCAACAGGAGATTATGAATGTTTTAGAATCCGCAGGATTTCCATTAAGGAAATGGATTTCAAACACCCCAGAATTGTTAAGCATTTTACCCAAAGACCATTTACTCGATGAAAATTTACTCACCCTTCCAGATTTAAATAATGCTAAAACCCTTGGCATTCGATGGAATGCAAAAGAAGATTTCTTTTTCTTTAATGTACCCACCATCGAGAAGAGAAATTCATACACGAAACGCACAGTCTTGTCTGACATTGCTCGTCTTTTTGACCCGGCGGGCTGGTTAGCACCAATCGTTGTTTCTGCAAAAATCATAATGCAACAAATATGGCAGGACAACACAGACTGGGATGAATGTCTAAAGCCACTTACCCTTACAAAATGGCAGAAATTTTTAGAATCCTACGAAAATATTAATAAAATTCATATTCCACGATGGATTCATTACACACCCTCAGCAAAATATGAGTTTCATGGCTTTTCTGATGCTTCAGAGAAAGCGTATTCGGCGGTTTTGTATGTGAGAATTACACCCGTTGATGGGCCTAACACAGTTTCGTTACTTTTTGCTAAGACCCGAGTTGCGCCTATAAAATTGCTTTCTATACCAAAACTAGAGCTATGTGGTGCAGTTTTATTAGCAAATATGGCTAATAACGTACTTACCCAACTCAATTTAACCCAACACCAAGTATATTTTTGGACAGATTCCACAATTGTTTTAGCTTGGCTAAGCAAACACCCAAAAACTTGGAAGACGTTTGTCGCTCATCGTGTAGCAACAATTGCAGACACTGTCGGAGTAAACAACTGGAATCACGTCGTGTCACATGAAAATCCAGCCGATCTTGCCAGCCGTGGATTAACCGCAGATGATGTAGTGAACAATAGTTTATGGTGGAACGGACCCTCATGGTTAAAGGAACCTGCTTTCAAATGGCCATGTACGACCCAACTCTACATAACTCAAGCTGAAACTGCTCAAAGTTACGCAAACACAGTAACAACCCAAGTAGACATTCTAAAAAATTTCTCAAAATGGTCTAGATCTCTTCGAGTTTTATCATACGTTTATCGTTTTTGTGATCGTATCTCTTCTACCCATAGAAATTCGAATCGTCATCAATGTATACAAATTGATCGATTACAGAATTCTGATCCCAAGAACAGGCTTACAGTTTTGTTCAATCACCCTAGTATTCAGCTGAATTCTGAAGAGATCAAAACTACAAAAGATAAACTTATAGTTATATGTCAAAAACTCTATTACTCAGAAGAGTATGATTGCTTAAAGAGGAAAATTCCACTACCCAGGAAAAGTACTCTTATTACCCTAACACCCTTTTTAGACGCGAAGAACATAATACGTGCAAATGGTCGCTTAGCAAAGTCAAGTTGCTTATCGTATGATGAGAGACACCCAATAATATTACCCTATAAAAGCTGTTTTGCAAGATTATTGACAAACCACGTTCATTTGATTAGTTTACACGGAGGAAATCAGGCTATGCTACGAATTATTAGATCGGGCTATTGGATTCCAAAGCTCAAAGATTTAATAAGATTTGTAGTAAACCAATGCACCCAATGTACACGTTACAAACATCGCCAAGTTACCCAATTAATGGCAGCCTTACCTCCAGAACGTACACAATTATCGAGACCCTTTTGCAACACAGGTGTAGATTTTGCAGGACCCTTTGACATAAAAAATTATGCTGCCCGAGCGTGCAAAATCACCAAGGGCTACGTTTGTGTCTTCGTATGTTTTGCAACAAAGGCAATACACCTAGAACCAACTACTGACCTATCGACCCAAGCTTTTATGGCTGCTTTCGCCCGATTTTTTTCGAGGCGGGGATGCCCTGCCGCAATTTACTCTGACAATGGCACGAACTTTGTTGGCGCTAGTCAACTACTCAAGAAGGAGCGGCAGGAATTCCTTAAGCAACTTAAAAGTTCTGTCATTATGGCAAATAGTTTTCAAGACTTGGTGTGGCATTTCATTCCACCCGGAGCTCCACACATGGGAGGCCTATGGGAAGCTGGCGTTAAAAGCTTCAAAACTCATCTTAAAAAATCCGCAGCAACTTCAAAACACACCTTTGAAGAATTCACTACCCTACTCGCAAGGATTGAAGGATGTCTAAATTCAAGACCACTCAGTCCATCAAGTGAAAACTGTCAGGACTTAAACCCATTAACCCCAGGTCATTTTTTGATTGGTTCGCCTTTGTTAACCCCTGCTGAACCCGATTTTAGTGACGGAAACGTTACTTTAGTCAATAGATGGCAGAAACTGAGAATTCAACATCACTATTTCTGTAGAAGATGGAAAGATGAATATCTCAAAGAGTTGCACAAAAGATACAAATGGAAATACCCTACCAGAGAGATCGAAGTAAATGATTTAGTTGTCATCAAGCAGGATAATTTACCTCCGAACGAATGGATGATGGGACGTGTCTTCAAAACATTTCCAGGATCTGACGGAAGAGTAAGAGTTGTCGAACTACGGACATCTACAGGAAGCTTGACTCGACCTATAACGAAAGTTGTAGTTCTACCCACTAGTTGATCTAACACTGCTAGTTAACCCATCATATCATTTACTCACTCGCACTTATAGCTTTTAACCCATTATTAACACTTACCCGCAACTAACCCTACACCCTAACACACTAACCCATTCATTAATTCATTTAATAATTCATTCATGTTTCAGTTCATGTAGAAAATGCCAGGTAACCAAGGTCGCAAAACCAACCAAACCCGTAAATCCAAGGTCGTTTCGAAAGGGAACAGAGTAAGGAAAACCCAAAAGGCGCACAGAAATCAGAACGAAACTCGTCACTTTGGCTGTGGATTATGTAAGGCAGACCATCGTATTGTATCGTGTAAGAAGTTTTCTAATCTCAACTTGGAGAAAAAGTATGAGACAATTGGGAAACTTCACTACTGCTCAAATTGCTTAGCTCGGAACCATTTGCTAGAGAAGTGCACCAGTCCAGCTCGTTGTCGTGTTTGTGGTTTAAAACACCACACTGTTTTACACGGTCATAAAAAGATACTAAAAGACCTTAAGAAATCCGTTACACCACAGGCAAACACAGAGGAAAGAAACTCGAAACAGGATTCTGGTAGTACGTCTATGGCTATATGCCTACCTACAGCACTAAAAATGACTTTTGTGCCAACGGCCGGAATTTATGCTATGCTTGAGGATGGTTGTGTTCTGACAAGAGCGATCATAAACCCAAGCTCAACATGCTCCCGAATCGCCTACTCTTTTGTGCGAACACATCATCTTAAGGCATTTGAGGTCGACGGCAAAACGTATGTAAGGATCACTATTACTCCAAACATGTCGTCAATAACAAAATACGACATATATTTTTTGGTAACAAAAGAATTGCCCAAACACCCTTACTCTAGGGGCTTTAAAGAGTCCATTAAGGATAAATTCGGGAACCTTGCCTTGGCGGACCCAAATTTCTATACTAATGATCCCGTCGAACATGAACTTGGTGGGGACATTTATAGCTCCATTTTGAAGTCCAACGTGATCCATATTGGTGGTGGATCTGTCATAGCCCAGGACACTACCCTTGGTTGGCTCATAATGGGTTCTTACTCGAATTAACCCATTCATACCCAAACCCTAAGTATTACATTGAAAAAATGAAAAACCCATATATTTTCCAATAAATTGGACCATTACTAATGTCCAGAATTTTATTCACAGGCACATCATGGCGGGGAGAATGTTCACACGGTGAACAAAAAGGTACCGCTGCACCATCACTTGCAGCATTAACGCCCCCATCAACAGCTGATGAGAAGAAATGCAGCCAACCTTATTAATAAGATAAAAGAGTCAACAAGTAATCGATCGTGAAGACGTTCAACATAGAAGTGAAGCTCCACAAAACCCCCCCAAAAAAAAGGTGTTTTTTAATAGTTAATTAAAGCCCTAAAAGTGTATTTAATTAAATAAAAACCAAAGGTGTTTAAAAAAAAAAAAAAATTTTAAATAACAAAAACCGATAACGAACTTAACCTACAATTTAATAGGTAAATAACCTATGTAATATAAAACCCGTAAATCTACATACATATAATTACCTCTTAACTACTAAATAAATAAATAAATTTTTATAACGTTTTGCAAAGTTAACGTGTTTTATTTACAAAAGTTTGCGATCACGAGCGATCTCGCTCTAACCCTCTAACCCGTGTAAACAGATTGCCATGGTCCAACTTAGGTTTTTACGAAAAGAAAATTTTGCCCCGCCTACTTTTTTCGATTTATCTATAATCAAAAAACGGCTCCATCGATTTGACTAATTTTTCTTTCAAATGTTCGTATTAATCCATTTTACGTTTTCATCGAAAGAAAAATGTACCACGCCTACTTTTTCTATTAAGCGCATAACCTGAGAACGGCTTGACCGATTTCGACGATTTTTTCTTTAAAATCATCGCCATGGTCCAACTTAGGTTTTTACGGAAAGAATATTTTGGCCCGTATCTTTTTAACGAATTTTAATAATCGAACGCAAACGTCTGTCGGGTAAGCTAGTTCTTAATGAACTTATAAGCTATTTTTGTATTTGACAAAGAAATTTATCCAAAAATTTCTCAATTCCTTAACTTGACCTTCTCGTATATTCTTGACGTCAACATTAAAATCTCCTACTTTAAAGTATTAAAAAAAAATATCTTAGGTAATTTCAAAAAGCGATCACGATCAGCACAATCTTTTCACAGATTTATTTAAATAAAAGCTTATTTTAAAAATTTTACAATGATCGAAAATAAACACTTTATATCGCCCCTTAGCGTTCGGCTCGGTAGATTTGCGGAAAACAGAAACGCTAATAAATTTTGTGTTGTAAATCATTAAAAAAGAATCACGTTTATAAGAACACAAAAAATATTGTTCTTATATTACTCAACAAAAAGATGAGAACATTTAATTCCGTTCGGTTTTTTATAAAACCACAAACTTCATTGTGTTTGGTTCAGCTCATTAGTATTCCTTCATTTCGTTTGTGCTTACCGCCCTTTTTGGCTGATAAAAAAAACTAAACATTTTTTACAAAAACAAAATACACATACGAAAACTAATCAAAAAGCCAGCAAAATAATTTGACACAAAAAAACATATCATTGCTAAAATTTTTTGTTTTGTACAATTCTTTATCAATGTAAAAAAGAAACATTATAGAACATTAAAATATAATGTTTGTCTACGGTATCACTACAATTGTTCTGTTTTTTATCGAAGAACAGAACACTATATAATCTACGGCTCTTTCTTATGTTCGTCTACACAAACACTAAAAAATAGATATAGTTCCTGGGTGTGTGAGCCGAACGCGAAATAATGTTCTGTTTATTTTCAAACACTGAAATTTAAGGACATGTTTTCAATTTCATGCGCATTTCGCCGGTAATAAATGCATAAACATTCGCCTCCCAATTATGAGTATTATTTTTATGCATATTTCTATATACATTCTCATAGAAAAACGTTTTTACTTTTTTATCCAGCAACTGTAAAAGGGAAAACGTGATTAAAATTCACACAGGCAGACAGACAATCACCAAACTATAATTCGTCTCAGCTACACAAAGATGTCTGAGCCACTTTTGTGATTTTTAAGCTTTAACTCACATTAAAAAACAGAAAACGTAAATAGGACGTCAGACAAATTATATTTTTGATGTAAAAAAAGGTAAAATATTTATAAATAAGCTTTAAATCAAGAAAAGTAAACAAATAAGTTAACACCCACCCAAATAGCACTATTACAAAACAACTTTTAAACTTTCAGACAATAAAAAAATACATACAGGTCTTGCAAATTTACTACTAAAGCTTCCTAAAGACGGTATTCAGATCAGTAAAATGTGCTAAAAATATATTTCAACTATGTGAACTGAATTGACAACGTTGTTAGAATTGTCGGTCCATTGGAAGACAACAATATTGTTAGATATTTAAGAATCGTGTTAACAATCTTCCTTGCAATTGGCAGATTATTGTCAGACGTAGGAAGCTTATTTCTTATTGTCAGATGTGCGAAGTTTATGGTGCCATTTTCTATAAACAACGCTGCAAATACATGCGAATCATGGATGGAAAATGGTCTTTAGGGTTTTTTTATCGTGAGACTATGACGGGACCAATTTTATACTTTCTGGCTCATATCTTGATTATGAAAATTTTTTTTAAAGTACAACTGCACCATAGTTTCCATTCCTGATATGCATGAGTGAAAAGAAAAAAAAAAAAAAGTTTAACAAAGTTTTTCTTGGGATTCAAAAATTAATTATCAAGGTTTCGTTATAATGTGCTAAATTCCCATTTCATACTACATATTGACAAACTGAAGTTTATTGTTGATGGGATAAGCTATTCCTATGCGCATTTCACTGGTTGCTTAGGCCAGATCGTCAGGAAACTTCATCCAAAGATTTTAGAAAAACTAAAGATATTATACAAATAAAACTGTTAAGCGAATAAGAATTATAAGCCCAAGTTTAATTTTGACAAATTAAAATTAATTTAATGGAAATCAATGCAACCTATTTAAATCAACATCAAAAAGTAAAAATCCTTAATATTGCTTTTCCCTTCAATAACAATATTTCCACTTTTTCATTTTAAAAAATTTAAAAATACACGCAATTTTATATTTCTGACAATGTCTAAGAACAGGGGCCAAATTATCGCATTCGATATCGATCGAAATTACAATACAATTTAAATGGGAATTTCGTCCGATATCGAATGCCGTAATTTGGCCCCTGATCTGGCAATTCTGGCAGTTGAAATAATTGTCAGACAGTTGTTTGCCAATGAAATTGTAAGGGTTTCTTACAATCTTCGGAACTGGCAATTTACTATTAGTGGCAATTTTTCTTTGGCCGTATATTTTTGGCACATTGCCAGGCTTTACATAATTGTATTATGAGCTGCATTCGACAAACGATTTTTGCAAGCTATCGAACATCGACAATCGAATGTAAAATTTGCATTATGAGCAGTGATGTTAGATGTTTTGTTCGAATTATCGTCAAAATTTAAAAAAAAATCGTCATAATCGTCATTAGTTCTAAAAAAAAACCGTCAAAAAATCGTCATATTAAAAATCGTTTTTTATCAACACGGATTAGTTACTCTATTAAAACATAAAAAAATAATTAAGTATAAAATTATACAAAACCAAAAAATATAGAATTTTTAATACTTAAGACGATTTGGTCGGGCTTTGATATTGCTCTCCCCAAATCCCCAAATCTTCTGCTGCGGATGAACTTAACGCGTGCCTGTAATCATTGTCTTTGTGGAGGCATGTCCAGAAGTTGCAATTGACCACAAACATGAGAGTCGCGTTGCAGAGCGACCCACCGGCTGCTCAAATCTCGGGACAACCGCTGGAGCTTGGCAGCGGCCAAATTCCTGTTGATGTTTCGAATGGATTGATATCGTTCGCTGAAAAATTTTGTGAATTCACATCGTCCAAGGAGGAAATCATCAGCTAAGTGTTCCCTGGTATTGCACAAAATTACAAAAATCTCGATTGGATTCGTGAACGGGCAATACTAGCAGCAAAGATTAAGGACGTCGATAGCTTAAATTTATTTATTCAAAGTAAAATCGCAGAACAACTGCATACGTACAAATCTGTTGACTGCGTGACCGACGAAAATGAACCGACCAGCTACCCGTCGGAATTTTTGAACTCGCTTGATGTACCAGGAACTCCGCCGCATAATTTACAGCTGAAGGTGGTATCGATCATAATCATGTTGCGGAATCTCAATCCTCCAAAAATGTGCAACGGTACGCGGTTGTCCGTCAAAAAGCTAATGAACAATGTGATTCAGGCGACAATCATCAAGTGCAAATTCAAAGGAGAGGAAGTCCTTATTCCACGAATTCCCATTATTCGAACTGACCTTCCATTCCAATTCAAGAGGATTCAGTTCCCCGTTCGATTGGCATTTGTAATGACAATCAATAAATCGCAAAGCCAATCACTAGAAGTCTGTGGAATTAATCTCGAATTTCCCTGTTTTCCGCACGGTCAGCTGTACGTTGCATGTTCGCCTGTTGGGAAACCGTCTTCGTTAAAAACATTGTTCATCAAATCGCTCTCTACTGATTCCATTCAAATAAATCACATTGAAAATTTAAATATTTGTGTTGTATTATTACTCTTAAGTTTGTCTGAAGGCTTAAAATTGGGATGAGGCGAAGTTAGTCGGGTCCGCTAGTATAAATATATATTCGCCTCTACACACATATATGTACTAACTAAGAAAAAACTTTACTTGCCAATGAAATAACGCCCAAACGAAAAATGAAGTATTCCCCAATTTTTTTTCATACATTTTTGGGTGTTATTTCATATGAAATAACTCCCAATTTTTTTGGGCCGTTTTTAATTTTGTTTTTGGGAATTATTTCATTCCTCATTTGGGGTTTTCAAATTATGAAATAATCTCCAATCATAGCGTGTTTAATTTGGGTGTTATTTCATTTTTTATTCGGGGGTTATTTCATTTTTAAAGCTGTTTGTTTTTGGGGGTTATTTAATTTTATTTGGGGCTTATTTGATTTGCTCAGTTTGATATTTTTCCTTTTTTTTGAGAATTCAAGTAACTGTTTTTTGGAATAACAGTGTCAACATATGAGTACAATCTGCTTTGAATGTTGAGTTGAGTTGTTGTAAAACATAAAATATTTTCAGTTGTGCATCGAAGTTCGGGCGCTTTACATCATCTCGTGTTAATATTTAAAAAAATGGAATTCGAAATTGTTGGTGGAAAACGAAGAAATAGCAATTTGCTATATTCTTTAAGTGAAAAACAATTATATTCAAACAGTGGAGGTAGTTGTGTAAAGGCCAAACGTAAAAGGCAAATTGTCTTCCGAACTGCAAAAATAGAGCAGGGCTACAAAGATCTACGGGCGGATAAAATAACTGCAGCAATATTTTTGAACCGAATATATCCTTATTATGAAGAAGACCAGGGTTACCGTTGGAAATTTTCAAAAAGGGTCACAAAAAGTGGATTTTCCAAAAAAAGGGGTCAAAAAAAAGGGTATTTCAATAAAAAAGGGGTCAAGTTTTTTAAAAGCAGTATTTTCCATTCGAATAAATAAAATAAGACCAAGTTTTTAATAAACAAACAAATAATATTTATTTCAGGTAGGCAGTGCTTAAAAAAGTAAGTTTTTTTATGGAATGCCCTTTCCTGTTTTTAACACCTGACCAAAAGTTTGTTCTTCATTATTATAACTCATTTTTTTAATACCTTTTATGTTATGTTCCCACATTTTCTTTTTTTTTTACCGATTTAGCGATTTCAAATACATTTTAGGGATTGTTTTCAATTTTTCAATCAATCGCGAATTTTAGTGCTGTTCAGGATTGAAGTGATTTTTTCCTGTAAGTTTTCTGATTCTTAAATAAAGTTTTTACAATTTTTTATAAATACTCGACTTAGCTATCATACCTCTGTAACCAAATACTTGAAAATTTCAGCAATTTTTACCAATTTTTTTTTTTCATTTCTGTTAGTTTAAGGGACTTTTAATCAATTTTATGGCGCTATCTATTTTTTGAGTTTTTAAATTTTTGCTCTTTAAGGCAATCGTCGCCGTTGTAAAAATAGCCCCAATAATAAACCGAAGTCACCTATTTTACAGGGCATTCTTAACATTGTCGATTTAAAATGGGGCAAAAAGTTCAATGCTTTATGCCATTATTAAGGGTGAATTTTTTATCATAAAGCTTGCTTCTCTTTAAGAGACCAACACATTTTTAAGAAACAAACACCTAATTGCATTTTTTTTTTTTGAAAAGAAACCACCATAAGTTATTCAATAAATAAAAAAATACTAAATTCGTTTGCTATTAGGGAAATTGTGCTTTAATTTGTACTTTACTATCGAAAATCTAATTTAGAAGTCATAACAAATTTATTATCACAAACTTTTTACGAATACTAACTACTTTTAAGGAATTTTCGTTCTATATTTTGGTATTAAATCTTCACTTGAAGTTCATTCCTCCATCTCCGCTTATTTCCAAAACATTTGTTTAGCACTAACGTTCAGCTGTGTTGACAAAACAAAAAATGTGAGTGCTATTTCCAAAAAGGGTCAAAAAGTGGCACAAAATAGGTTAAAATGATACAAAAGTATAATTTAAAGAAAGGGTCATAAAAGGTATCAAGATCGTCGAAAAAGGGTCAAATTGATACTTTAGTATCACAACGGTAACGCTGAAGAAGACGCCTGCGGGCCTCCACACGATTCATTTTAATAATTTTGCGACTTTGCTGTTGGTCCATATTGACTTCATAAAATCCTTGGTGAAACTGACTCTTTTATGAATTTTGGGCATAATTTAATTTTTGTTGCTGATGGGGTTTATTTCATTGGGGGTTATTTCATTTTCACCATTAGGTGTTATTTCATATGAAATAACTTCCAAATATTGGGGGTTGTTTCGTTTACGTTTTGGGGCTTATTTCATTTATTTTTCGATGTTATTTCATTCACTGCTTTTGGGTGTTATTTCCAATTTTTTGGGGTTTATTTCATTGGGAGTTATTTCCTGGGCGTTATTTCATTTGGGGGATTTTCGTGGAGCCATAAAATTGGTGCCAGATTAAAGTTTAAAATAAATTTAATGACGGGATTAAATCGTCAAAACTTAAGTGACTCTACATTAAAAATCGTCAATCGTCATTTTGGTAAATTCATCGAAAAAAAATCGTCAAAATTACGTAAAATCGTCACATCTAACATCCCTGATTATGAGTTGAAAGAACTGTGGCAAATTTCGTTTGTGCGTCCTTCCTTATTTTAACGAAAACAATTTTGCTTTCGATGCCTGCAATTAAATTTAAAAAAACTTGTTGAAAATTTAAATATTTGTAGTTTCTTTTTGTTTTTGTGACCAAATACTGCTTTCTTAATTAATTTACTGCCTGACCCACGATGTCGACTAGAACACTTCTTTCTTATACATACTAAAAACAATAAAAAAAAGTCTCGCAGGAGCAAAATTGCTTCATTTCAGAGGCTAAGCTGGTACGATCCCTTCCCTGAGCAAATTTGAATATGGTTAGGTTAGGTTAGGTTCCATGGGCAGCCATCAAAAGACAGCTCACTTGGGTCCTTCAGTGGTCCCTTTGTGATACCCGGCGCCAATGCCCATCCCCCAGATCAGTCATCCAGATGGCGTCACTGCAGGTTCCAACCACTTCGTCTTCCTAATGAAGAGAAGGAGCGATTTCAGTTCTGTCATGGACAGATCCCCCAAACAGGAAAACATCGGTTCCCCAAGGTATTTTTCCCTGATGCCCCGTAGTCCAGGGCAATGACAAAGGAAGTGAAGAACAGTCTCCTCTTCCTCCTCGTTCTGACAACTCCTACAGTAGTCATTAAATTCCAGACCCATCCTCGCAGCATGAGTCCCCACCGGCCAGTGTCCAGTTAAAACTGATATCACCGTCCTAATCTGGTTCCTATTGAAACCAAGTAGAGCTCTAGTTCTCCGTTCATCATATCCAGGCCAAAGGATCCTGGATATCAAACAGGTGGACTCACAGGTCCACCGCATCTGCGCAACTCTATACGACTCGCGCCTGATGAGTAATTTACAGTGAGCCATTGGAAGACCGACAAATTGATCGATGAATACGTCATCCATGCGACCACCTTGTCTGGCCAGCCCATCTGCCATTAGATTACCCGGGCACTCCGAGTGACCCGGTATCCATATAAGCGTTACCCTTGAATGTTTCGCAATCTCATCCAAAGACATCCGACATTCTACAGTTAACCTAGATGTCGTGTAGACACCCGCTAGGGAAGCAAGGGCAGCCTTGCTGTCAGTAAATATACGTATATCTCCCGATATGCGATGATACCTCAGCCAGTTTGCCGCCCGCCTTATAGCCGAGATTTCCGCCTGCAGGACACTGCATCCGGCCGGCAGACGAAAGTAAACCTTCACATCCAGTTCCTCTATGAAGAAACCTCCGCCAACTCTCTCGCCCTTCCTCGAACCATCAGTATAAACCCCTAGGGTAGGTTCTCGGAAGGAATCCGACAGCACGTTGCCGTGCGCCACTTGTGTCACGAACCCCGCACCAAAGAACGGCACCGGGGTGCAGTAATCCACACCGTCAGGGACAATCGTACTTCCGATAATCCTGGCGTGTCCATAGTCACGGGTCGACCAGCCGTTCGTTGCGTGCAGCCGTGTCGCCGAGCAAAGAGCCAACTGTTTGGCCGTTATGTCCACCGGGAGCCAGTTCAATAACGTAAACAGCGCCTTCGTAGGAGTAGATCGCATTGATCCCGTGATCATCAACGCGACAAGTCTGTATACTTTCTCAAGCATTGCGCGGTGTGTGCTCCTATCCAATGCAGTCCACCATACAACGACTCCATAGTACAGGGTCGGCTTTACTACAGCTTCAAAGATCCAGTTGACACACTTTGGGTTCATACCCCAGTTTCTGCCAATTGCACCCCTACACGCATAAATGGCAACTATTGCCTTTTCCACTCTCATCCGGACATTAAGTCCCCATGACAGCCTGCTATCCAAAACCACGCCCAGATACTTGGCACTTTGAGATATCTGAAGCTCAGTTCCATTTAACCTTGGAAGTCTAAAGTCCTCGGTCTTATACTTCCTCGTAAAGAGTACCAGTTCCGTCTTAGACGGATTTACACCCAGTCCACACGATGCACTCCAGGTGCTGAGTACCTTCAAGGCAGCCTCCATACACTGGGACATAACTCCCAAATGCATCCCTGTGATGGCCACTGAGACATCATCAGCATACGCCACTACTTTGATCCTCATGTTGTCCATCTTTGTCAACATGGTGTTCATAGTCAGGTTCCACAATAGTGGGGATAGAACTCCCCCTTGGGGAGTACCCCTATTCACCAGCCTCTGAACACTGGTTTCACCTATCGTAGAGCAAATGACCCTGTTCCTCAATAGATTGTCCACAAATCTACATATGCCAACATCGATCCCCAGACTCATCATGGACGTCACGATAGAGTCCGGGTTGACATTGTTGAAGGCTCCCTCAATATCGAGAAAGGCCACTAGTGTGTACTCCTTGAATTCGAGCGATCTCTCAATAGTTCCTACTAGAGAGTGAAAAGCCGTCTCAACAGACTTGCCCTTTGTGTAGGCATGTTGAGAGGCAGAGAGCAGACCTCTTGGGATAGTCATCCTCAAGTGCACATCGATAACCCTCTCAAGAGTCTTTAGAAGAAAGGATGCAAGACTGATCGGTCTGTAGTCCTTCGGCTCGGTGTGAGAAGCCTTACCCCCTTTGGGTATAAAGACCACTCTACACAGGGACCATTTCACAGGAAGATACGAAAATCTAGCGCATCCCCTGTATATGGCCAGCAACCAGGGTATTATCAGGGCCGAGTTCCTCTGCAGGTCCGCCGGAATTATACCATCCATACCCGGAGATTTATATGGGCTAAAGCTATCGATAGCCCATTTAATCCTGTCAGAGTCCAATTGAATGGACATAGGAATGGGAGTCGCCTCCCACGCTTGATCCCGCATACCCCATTGGGAGTTACCAGGAAAGTGAGTATCAATTAACACCTCTAGTGTTTCTTGACTATTTGTAGTCCAACTACCATCCGATTTCCGGACGTAGGTCGGAACCATCGGGCTCGAGGCCATTATCTTACGTAAACGGTTCGTCTCAGAGGATCCTTCCACGCCGCTACAGAAGTTCCTCCAAGCAGTCCTTTTCGCTGATCTTACCAAGTTTCTAAACTTATTCAATGATGACTTGTAGTCCGCCCAGTTGCCTTGGCGCTTCGCCACATTGAACAGCCTACGACAATCAGTTCTCGCCTGCGCAATGTCAGGATCCCACCATGGTGGCCGGTTCCTACCCCTACGCACCCTTGGCTTACACGCCAAGGACGTCGCCAACTGCAGTGAGTTCGAAAGCAGATCCACTGCCGCATCGATCCCCCCGATATCATAAACCCTAGGAGGGTCAGATAGAGACCGGATCAGAGAGGAGTGTTGAATCCCCCAGTTCGTCCGTCTCCTGTTCAATATAGCCATCGATCCCGAAGACCTAAGCCCTAAACTAAATTCCACATATCTGTGATCAGAGAGTAAACAGTCATTCGATACCATCCAACCCTCGATCAAATTGATGTGGTTTATACTAACTAGCGTGACATCAAGAACCTCACACCTATTTGCAACCACAAACGTAGGCTCACAGCCCCTATTTACTACTCCTAAATTATAATTAATAATAAAGGAGAAAAGCGACTCACCTCTTACATTTGTGTCCGTACTACCCCATATAGTGTGGTGCGCATTAGCATCGGCACAGATTACAATCGGCGTTCCAGTGCCCGCAGCCTTTATTACGGCATCACGGATAAGCCCGTTGGGAGGGTCCTGCCCGTGGTCATGCGCCATATACGCCGAGACCATCCAGACTATACCGTCCGGTGTCTCAAGAGCAACAGTAGAAGTATCTTCATCACTGTAATCAGAAAGAATGAAGATATTCAAAGAGTTTTTAGCTAAGACACAAGATCTTATGTTACCTGTACCTTTCGCAAACAATAGCTTGTAGCCTTTTAGGTTTAGTCCGCAAACCCGATTCTTATGAATCCAGGGTTCTTGGACCATCACGAGCTCCTCCCCTCTTTCCACCACACGGAGGAGCAGTGCAGCAGATGCTGCTTTAGAGTGGTGGAGGTTTATCTGAATATGGTTGGGATTCACCTACAACTTAAATATGTGGCAAGTATCTCTCAACTTTTTTCTGCTTCTGATCAGCTGAAGTAAGCGTACATTTTCTTCAGACGAATCTTCGAACCTTTATTCCGTTGTGGTCATGTTTAACATATAATTTTATTTTTATTTGGAAACAGCAATTTGTCTTAAAGTTCCAATTCATAGTGAATAAACTTAATCTGTAAAATTCACAATAGTGCATAATACCGAATGATCACCTATTTCGACTGCAGTCGAAAGTCAAATTTAGTTCATAATAGGCTTCTAAGTTTATTTAAGAAATTAAAAAAAATGCAGTTTAAAAAGCTCGCACAAAATTTTTACAATTTTAACTAAAATATCGATCCCTTACCTCAAAAAAGCTTAACCGACAAAAATACAATTTTACAGGAGAATGTTTTTTTATTTTATTTTATAAAAATTTTGTATGAAGGTTGTCGCTTAACCTAAAATTGCTTTTACTATAAAATCGTAGCGGTACCTTATGTGACCATGACATTTAAAGGGCCAAGTACACTTGTCAACTGCTTTCACCCGTGTATCGTTGGTGTGACACATACAAACACATTTTCACTTATACTACCACAATGCTTGGATGAGTATTTTGATCAGTGTATTTGGACCTTTAAGAGATGATGCAAGTATTGCCAATAAATTCATTTATTAAAAAAAAACAAAAATTAAAAATTATGTCGGTTAAGCTATTTTTGCGGTAAGGGCTCGATGTGTGAAAAGCTGAAAACTTGAACATGAAAAGGGTTCTTTGTATAAGAAAACAGAAAAAGCTCAAAAATTTAACTAAGGCTGAACCCACACCAACAAAAGACAAAACGTTTTTGTCCTTTATGTCAAAGACACTTGTTTGATGCGTACCCATACCAAAAAAAAAACTTCTTATCAAAGTTCTTTTCTTAAAAGACAAACGGTATTAGGCAGTAATGCGACAATGTTTATTGTCTTTTTTCTTATTTTGAGTTGTCTTAACTGGTGTGGGTTAATTTATACAGTGCAACAAAATTCGGGTCATCACCGCCAGCCTCAACACTTGCAACGCGAAATGAAAGTAGACTATTAGTAGAGCAAATCTGCCAAAGGGTTTTGAAAAATTAGCTCGGGTTCCCGAAATTTGGGCCCCTAAAGTTTTTGAATTTTTGAAAAAGGCGTTTGGTATAAGTCAAAAAAATATACTAAATTTACTTCTGAGCTAAAAAATTATTTTAGATGTCTTCAGAAGAATCGTACGGCGATTCTTTTCTTAGAATTTATTAACCCTTTAACTCTCATTTTAAGTCGTCATTTTTGTCCTTTTTCCCACCTCTTGCACAAAAGTATACTAAAACGGCACTTTTAAGGGTTAAAATGTTTTAAGAATATTTTCTGCATCGAATTTCACTAGGGGTCTTCTTAGATCAAAAGTTCGTGTGTTGTGGTTAAACGGATTTTCGAAATTTCGGGCATTGAAATTTTTGAATTTCTTAAAAATACGTTTGTTACAAGTCAAAAAAATATACAAAATGTACTTCTGAGCTAAAATACTATTTCAGATGTCTTTAGTAGAATTGTATGGCGATTCTTTTATTAGAATATATTTTCCCTCTAACACTTATTTTTGGGAATACAAAAAAAAAATTTTTTTTTGTTTTTGTTTTTATTTTGTTTTTTTCTTACCCTACTTACAACTACAAATAATGTTGGGAGAATTCCAACTAATTGTAGCGGGAAATGTAAGAAAAGATAATTTCACAGTAAATTGTTGCTATATTTGTAGCTTTGATATTGTTACAAGTAAAACTGTTGTTTATAATTCTTATTCGCTTAACAGTTTTATTTGAACTTATATAATATCTTTAGTTTTTCTTTAAACTTTCGATGAAGTTTCCTGATGATCTAGCCTAAGCTAACCAGTGAAATGCGCTTAGGAATAGCTTATCCCCCATAAAAAATTTTAGTGTTTTTATCAAAAAATTAAACTTGGAAATTAAGCATATCATAATTAATAAATAAATAATTAGTATTGTGGTTATTTTGTTGAACTTTTTTTGTTTTTTAATCCAAACTTTGATATTTTAATTTCATCAAATTTAATTTTCATTATATTATTTTAATGAGGAAAGGAATTTTACAACAGAAAATTAATTAATATTTATTGTCAAGTTTCCATTCTTAACTGCCGCGGGAATCGAACACAGGCTTTGACGGGCAGGTTACCCTCACATGTTTCAATTGCAACCACCCAATCTCTTCAGATGGTTTTGCTTTAACACTCACAGCCATTGACGACTGCTGGCAGTCAATAGTCGAACATCAATCTTTAAACCAAAATTTAATTAGCCTTTGGTATATTGAAATTTGCTTTGAATAATTATCCATTTTAATTGATTTACATGTTCTTCCTTACTTCTGTTTTTTCGTACTTTTTGTCAAGAATTCTTCTTCAAGAAATTTTAATTAATTTTCTGTTGTAAAATTCCTTTCTTCATAACAATAATTTAATGAAAATTAAATTTGATGACCTTAAGCCGAATTAAAATATCAAAATTTATAATAAATAAATAAGTAAAGATTCGATAAACATTTTGTTTGATTTATTTAAAATGTCCAACAATTTATTTTTACAAACCACGTAAACATTTTGTTGAAAATAAATTATTTTGGGCTACAACTTTTTTATTGACTCAATAAACTTGGTTGTTGACTAAAAATTTAATAACTATACTTACAATCAATCAATATCAATACCGCAAAAATCGTCATCGCTGAAAATTCAACATTTTTGTTATTAATTTTGCGATTATCGTATGCAAATATGAAAATATTTTTTTCTGTGTACACAAGTTTTCTCCACACAATTGATTGCTCCATGATGATTCTGATGGTGTTTATATGATCGAAACATGATTGATTGGATCTAAAGCCGGCTAACTCCTTTTTGATCACAGACGAAAGCACTCAATTAAGTAATATCCATTTAGTTCGAGCAATCGGAAATGTTGCTTTTTTTGGTACTCGGAGGATTAGACCTTCTTTAAGATCCAATTATGGCTATTAAAATAGATGCACCCAATCTATGCACTACACTGATCGTTTCTAGAGCTATTTCGTCGAATTGCGCTGCTGATTTCATACATTGTGTATCATATCTAACTACGTGGGCTTTGCAAGTTCAAATATTTGGATTTTCTTACGTTCGGTTTGTCCACAAAAGCAAGCTGGGCATAAATATCAGTGTAGGAGACGTCATCAGGTCCAACGAAGGGGTTGCTTTTCGGGATAAAGGCTTTTTTCCCAGTAAAGTTTCCCAGGTCGCTGTAAAGTTCTCGCGTTCTATGGGTCGCAGCCGCCGATTCTGCTTGGCTAGTAATATCTTGCACTCTTCTTAACGAGTTTATCCAAGTGGCTTCACTTTTTGTTAAGTCACAGATTCAGAGCTCTTGCTTGTGCGTTGAAGAGGAATTTTACATCCGTGTTTGCCCAGAAGACGACAGGTTTGCTGGGTGGTTTTAGCGGGCCATTATGTTTTCGCTACTTGCAGAATTGTAGTCTTCACGTTGTTCCCCAAAGTTAATGGGGTTCATTATAGCCGTGTTCTATTCGTTTATTTTTAATTTTAGCTTGTTATGACAAAAAAACTTAACAAAAATCTTAAGGAAAGATTGCATAATAATAATCTGCCTCTAGGAATGGCTTTTTAAAGAGTTAAACAACTATAATCGGTGGTCCTTAGATTAGGATAGGTTAGGAAGGGTTATGCCCCCAAAGGCACACACCCACTCGGAGACCAATGTGGTCGATTGAGAATCCCACCAATAAAGAGGATATAAAAAGAGAGAAGAAAAAAGAAGAGAATTGACAGATAGATTAAATATAGAGTAGACAAAAGAAAGAAGAAAACTAGCCCTACAGTCCCCCTATCAGAATTAACCGTCTTATTTCCTTGACGAACTCCACTAGGTCGACTGGATTATATCCAGCGATAAACCCCAGTTCGACATGAAATCTATCTCCTAGCCATTTCTGCCTAAGATACTGCTTCCTAGGCCAATGACACAGTACATGCTTAATCGTCTCTAGTTCCTCAGCGTCCTCGCCTAATATGCAGAAGTCCGAAATGGTATTGTTCCATTCCATTTATTCGTTAAAGCGCTAACAGAACAATGACCCGTCAAGAACCCTATAAGAGTCCTTAGACTACTCCTATCCAATCCTAATAGAACCCTGGCTTCCTTTCTTAAGTAATCAATAATTTGGGACAAAATTCTAACGGCCTTATTTATAAAAAAAAAGGTTTATAACGGGTTTATGAAACGGATTTTCAAACAACCTTTTATTACCCTGTTTTATTTTTTATAAATAAGGCCGTAAATATTTTTTTATTTTCATAAATCTATATATTTGAATTAATTTACTTAAAATCTTTTTTAATTTTTCTTAATTTAATCATCATTTAAATTTGGAATCCTTAAATGCTTCATCATAAAAAAAATATTCTACTCAAATCAAATTTACTCAAAGATGTTTCAAAAAGTAAATTTAAACTACAAAGAAAGAACATTTAAAGCCAATCCCAAGCAAACTGCTGATGAAGAGAAAAACAAATTTCGATTGGTAATGAAATGCGCCTGATAATGGTTATTGCAACACAATATCAACATGACCTTTTACAACTCGGTGCAACAACAATTCCCAAAGGACAAAGTTACAAACTCGTCTACATATATTTCGAACATGGGAAAAGTTAACTTAAATGAATTAGCGAAGGGCAAAACAAAAAGCTAACGACGAAAGTGTTTTAAAGTGCTTCAGAGCAGTAGAAACACATTTTATCTTTGGTCGTTTAAAGAGTTTAACAAAAAACATTTAGAATGGAAGGTTTGTGTTAAAAATAGTCGAACTTTGTATGAAATTTTTAATTTTTGTTTTGTTTTAATAGCTGTGTAAGTAAAGTTTTATATAAATGAAGGAATCTGTTTGGCGCAAGTTGTAAGTCGGAGGCTGCTTATTTCAGTTACAACCGGTTTGATGAATGTTTCATACCGGCGAAGATGCTTAAGTCGAATAGTCGCTGTAGTAGCTCTGCAATAGTGATGGAAAATTGAAAAAATTAGATGGTACTGACCACCAAGCAAAAGAGTACTTTTTTCAGCAATAAGGTACTTTTTTGGAAAATTAATTTAAAAATAAAAAAATAAAATACATGATTTTTTTGTTCATATCTCAGCCATTTATGAACCGAGCTGGCTAAATTTCAACAGCAAAATTCTGATGAGTTTAACTGACATTAAAATATACCAACTCAATTTAAAAAAAAAGACTTTTTGTTTTTATTCTGGTAGACAAATGTCAAATGCATCTTGCTTTTAAATTTTAGAGGGCTATAGTATACAATTGTTTACATCTTTTTATTAAAAATCGCATTCAAACTTTTTTATATCTTAAATTTTTCGGATATCATAAGGTTTTTTCTTCCCCTGTAAACAAACAAAAAATCGAGTTACACCTTTTTTATATTAATCCATTGATATATACTTTTGATAAGAATAAATTTTGTGTAGGCAATGTTGTCAATACGGCTATGGAGTCAGAGTTGTAGAGTCGGAGTTAAGGTTTTTGTACCGAAGTCAGAGTCGAAGTACCCACAAAAAGTTCCGACTCCGACTCCAAAATTTTTCGGCATAAACAATTTTAAAAAATATTCTAATAATTTCCAAAATAAAAATACTTCGAAATTGGAGATGCAATATTAAAAATATCGATTTCAAATTTTTACAGAATCATTTTCTTGCTATATTTAACCATTTAAGAGTACTGCAGTTAAAAAAAAATTTAAAGTCAAATAAGGACCAGTCGCATATACATTTAGCATTAAGGTTAGATTATGAGTCAGGGGTCTAATCACCGCATTCGATACTATCGTATCGAATGAACTATCGAACTTTTTTGCATACGATAGAAACTGACGTATCGAATGAAAACTCGATAAATGTAACGTCGAGTTACTCGATATCGAATGCTATTATTTCAAATGCAATACATTTCATTCGATATCGAGTTTCATGATACCAAAATAAATAATTTCGATCAATTTTGCTCGATATCGTATGCGGTGATTAGACCCCAGAGTTGGAATTTCAGCGGTTGGAGTCGGAGTAAGTACTTTTTGTTGACGACTCCACAGCCCTGTTTGTCAAAGTTAAAAAAACAACGCTAAATTTTTAAACAAAGAAGCATAACAAAAAAAGAGTACTTAAACGGACGTGGCGGTACCGTGGTATTTTTGAAAGGAAAAAGTACAGAAAATAGTACCATAGTACTAAATTTTCCATCACTGCTCTGCAAGCTGCCAAAAGTTAAAAACGGAAGTTTCAAAGTATGGTCAACACAAAGCGTAGTAGTAGTTCTCTTTGCAGTGGAAGTTGAACCGCGAAATTCGAATTTTTTAACTTTGTTGCGCAACAGTGCATTCGCCAACTTCAGCTACTACTACAACTACTTTATTTTTTCCAGCCCTTACAATTTTGTGAAGCTGTAGAAACTGGAAAATGGAGTGCAAACGCAACTCAGTTTTAAATTAAGTTATCTTCTTCGTTTCTTTTTTATTGATTGAAATTGGTAAAAACTGTTCCAACCAGTTTGAGCCAAACCGTTCAGACAAACACCTTATTCTAGGTATGAGTTAAAAAGAAATATATGTTTTAAAGGATACGACTATTGAAAAAATATGGAGCTCGTAACGTAACTCAGTTGTCAAAAATAATTTTTTCTTGAATTTTAAGTAATTTTTTATGACTGGAGTTGTTTAAAAACTGTTTGATTCGACTTCAATGTTGAAGTCAACTTTTAGAAAACTGTTTTGTTATTATGTATAAGATAGTCGGAATTACAGCATTATGGTACCTATTATGAACTCAATTCGATTTACGACAACAGTCGAATTAGCTGATCGAACGAATTTTCATTTGGTATTATGGTGCGCATTCGATAAACATTTACTATTGTGATTTTGTTAATTCACAGTAGTAAATTTTCGATCACCTGTCACTTAAAATAAAAAATTTTTGTTTACAAATTTAAAAAATAAAATTAAACGTGACCACGGCGGAATTATGGTTGTTTTCAAATAATTTAGATTCTGTGGGGTTTCATCCCCTTTTTTACATGCTGAACATTTTGCAAATTATTTGGGCAAAAAAGAATTTTGTTCCATAAGGAATATGAGCGTTTCCAATTGCGGTTTAAGACGTTGGACTTGCATAAAATTAACAAAACTGATAAAGAATTTGGTAGCGGTATAAATAGTACGGTGAGTACGGATTTTCCTGAATCAAGATTGATTCAAATACGGATTTTCAATCGCGAAATTCTTTTCACAATCAATCCCGAACTCTTACTTGAAATAATCCGAAAATGAGATTGATTTGAGTTTAACTTAGATTGAACCAATCCTAAAATGTGCTTGATTCAAGTATTATAAAGTTGATTTAATCCCGAATTCAAAGTTAAATTAGAAGGAGAATTTTATTGTGATTGATTTACTTACCCTTTTTACACCCTTAAGATTTTCAATTGTAAAACACCAGCATCATTCCAGATATCGTCGGGTTAGAGTGTAAACCTGCCAACTCCCTTTTCGCAAACTTTACAGGAGAGACAAAATTTGTTTCATTGTTCCTATTTTCTGCTTGAGAGGAAACCCAAAAATATTGTTGATTTGACACACTTCAGGAATCAAATTAAAGAAAAGCTACACACTCGAGTCATATCGTTCTCTACCATACGGCATTAAAATCTCAATTAAGTTAAAAAGTGGATTTAGCAGGTTTACACTCTAAACCGACGATATGGTTTTTACTTTAACAACTGAATGTATATAACAAAAAATATAAACTAAATGAAAAGCAAGAGTTCTCAATTTTACTTTTTAAACATGAACATATTATTAGCGGTACTCAATGTTTGGTGCGTTTTAGGTTGCAACGGTTTGGAAGTGCAATAATTTTATCATTGACAGTGAGCGGTATTTTAAGCAACTTTGCAATGCTAGATGCAAATTAGATAACAGCTGTTTTACGGAATTTTGATCGTGAAAATTTACAAAAAGGTGTTTGATTATTTTGTGAAATTGTTTTAAAATGCCACGAAGCAGTGCAGAAAAAAATATTATCGCAGCATTAGTAGAACTACGCCAATCGTTGGACTTTTTATAAGATGCCTTAAGGTGTCGTACCTTCCACCCAATTCAATAAATTTTTTATAAAACATTTGAGCTGTTGGTGTCTAAATAATAATAATAAAGAAATTGCTTTTGAAAAATTACGGACTTCTCTTAAATACTAACCTCTATGTTTTCTGACTGCTGCAAATAATCCAAAACAGTTTTTATTTCATCTGCCGTCCACTTTTTGTTGGGTTGTTAACTAAATATAGATTTAAATACTATCCTGAAAATTGGGCATAATTTATAACATTTATTTATTAAGAACTTTGTCACTTTATCAACCGTAATTTACAGCTTTTATTAACAACTCACTACTGTGATCAAAACACTTCAATGTTTGTAATTTTATCCGCGTGATGCGATCAATTTGACAAAGTCTGAACTTGGAATAATCGCTATATTTTGCGATTCTATTTATACTCTAGCCCAGACGGCGCAAATGACCAAAGAACGTTCGAGCTCTGACGTCTAGATGGCTCTAGAACGTACGGCCCTAATGTCTATTTTGTTAATTAAACTTATGCATTATCTATTGTGCATTATCTATATGGCTGATTTAATTGAGTTATTATTCATCATAAACTAATAACTTGATAACGAACATTCTAGCATTTACAGTGGGGTTGAAGAACAATTATGCACAACAATTTTAAAATTACATCTGTACATTGATTTTTACACTAGAAGTGTGCATAACTAATGCAATAACAATTTAAACTTATAAAATAACTAACAAATACTAAATAACTAATCAATACAAGATAACTAATAAATTAACTGTGATTTTTACAAAAAATAATCACCGAAATGCTAGCTGGGAAAATCAGAATAAAAGTTTTCGTAAATATGTAGTTGGAAACTTTGTCATGATTTTTTCATTGCAGAAACGCAATTTTAAGAAACATTTTTAAAAAGTTAATGAAAAATAACAAAAATGCGAGATTTTTCGCACCATTAATGAAAACATAACGTAGATAAAAATCGGAAACTAGACTACAAAAAATATCATTAAGATTTTAAAGGTGCTTTAAGTTCTTCAATACTTCAATGAATAATAAAAATTTAATTAGTATTGTGGTTACTTTGTTGAACTATTTATGGTTTTTTAATCCAAATTTTTAATATTTTTAATAACAATTTTATCGTAAACAACTTTAGATTAATTATTTCTGTTTTGTTATTGAATTTTAATGTGTTTTTATTTAAAAAAGCTTTTAGCCATTTTTCCGTAAATTTAGCCATTTTTGGTCACCAAGTTTTGGCAACACTGATTGTTTAAAGTAAGTTTTAGTGTTATTCGTACTTGAATCATTTAATACGACACGTCTTAACGTAATCATAAAAAACTTGATTTATCCCGAGTGTTTATCTATTTGTGTACAAAGATTTTTTCGTACCCATTTGGAAAAGTTTACAGCAGGCTATCCAATTATGATATCGTAAAATTTTTTTGTACATGAAAAATATTATTTTTCAACACATATTTTTTTTTGGCTTCCATGTTTGTTTACAATATAAATGTCAAATTGATTTCGAAAATTCGAAAACCAAAACCAGTTTTACATAATGGAAACACTTTGACACGTTTTGCTCAAGACAAGTTGTTTTGCTCAAAGTGGAAACATATAGGGGATTCACAAGGTGTGCTATCAAGTCATATCGTCATAATGTCCTAAATAATATTTTACAATTGTTTAAAATAAATGTTGTTGTGTTTCAAACAAAATAAAAATTTTAATGCTATGTTCATTGATTAATCATAACTGTACTGTAGAAATCTTAATTATAAGCGGTAGCCCACAGCAGTCATATATATTTCTTGTTATTATTTTAAGAAATATGACTTTACAACTTTATGACTACTTTGTGAATCCCCCAATAGTATAAGTGTTTTACGTACTTTAATTTTTGAGTACGACTCGTACTTAAAGTAAGTATAAAAAACTTAATATATACCGAGCGGGCCATCAATTGCGTCGTGTGTTCTGTGAATGGGTTGAGAATCAACTGGGAGCTGAACCAGTTTGTTATCGTCATATCATCTTCACCGATGTGGCACATTTCTGACTTAACGGATATTAAAACAATCAGAATTGTCGTTTTTGGAGGGAGCACAATCCTCATGAGACAAATGAGACTCCATTACATCCCGAAAAAACAACTCGTTTGGAGAAGAAATAGTGCCAACAAGACGGCGCAAAATGCCGTACAGAACGTAAAACCATCACTTTGTTCAGCCAAACGTTTGGTGACCGAATTATCTCAAGAAATGGACCTTAGAATTGAGTACGTTGTTCGTGTGACAACTTTGGGCTACTTTTTGAAGGGTTGCGACAATGAACTGGTCTATGCTGATAAACCAGCAACGGTTGATCATTTAGTAGCCAACATTTGAGGGAATATTGACGAAAAAAGACCGGGTATGCTCGAGAAAGTAAAAATTAATATTTATAATTTAATTTATGAATTTTTTTTTTGTCTTATCGTTATTTTGCGTAAAGTTCATAAAACATATTGAATTTGATTTGAGCAGCTTCCCTTCTTGTCCTTTTTCTATCGTAAATAGTAAGTCGTTTTGTTTTTAATGTCGAACATTATAAAAAAAAGAGTTCGCATTGAGAAAAAAGCAAACTTTGAACAGCATTACAATTTTTATTCGCACGAAATTATACAGTAGGAGTTCAGCAGATAAAAAACAGAAATAACAATTCTTAAGTTTATTTGAAACTCTTTGATATGTTTTTTTTTTAACCGACATTATTATACAAATAAAAAAACGATGGAAATCAAAACTGTGAACTAAGAAAAAGTTGCGAAAGTTCTAATTTTGAAACAATTCTGTATTGATCTTTCTAATTGGATGTCGAATGAAAAAAAAGAAAACCTAAAAAGTTTTAATAGAAAACTGTTTTTTTTTTTTTTTTTGAAAAAAATACTTTGGAAATCATTAAAATCACAATTATTTACATACATAGCTACGAATAATTGCTGAAAAGATAGTAAAACATTTTATTTATATTATTTCTTAAAAAATGCATTTCCAAGTTGCTTTAACATTTTCCACAATATTCTACTGGATATCTTCTCTTGCATTACAATGTCTTGCATTAAACGATTAACTACATGACTACTGACTGCATCGTTTACAGTCAACGTACCTCGTGCATCTTCTGCTAGAGGCATAAACATTTCTAAATAGCAGCACACGCTGCCAAGACACACTTTACCGTGTGATGCACTCATGAATGCCACAGAAAAGCTAAAGGCTGTAGAACAGATGCTGTCCTCAGGCCAATCAATGAGACACAATACAACAAAGCCGACAAACCAGACCAAGACCAACTTGTCGCTAGGAAAACGAAAAGAGAACACAAGCAATACAGCAGATGATAATAATGATCTGTAGTAGTCGGCGATAAGTCTTAATGCTTTTAGTTCTTCTTGTTGTTCTTTTTTTTATCGATAATTTTGCCATTTTTTTAAAAAGGTATTAAACCGGTATTGGGTTTGGTTGGAATAAGCAAGAAGATGTTTGATGCAAGAATATGGTTCATATTTATTTTTAAGTGGGGTTACCCTACACAATTTTCTATCTTATTTTGAATGAAAAATTCAATATGATTACTTTTTAACTTATTATGATTAACAGGATAAGAATATGATTAACCGAAAAATATTATGGTGTAATATTACAAATATATTTGGTCATAATATGATTCAATAATAATCGTAATATGGTGACTACAATCATGAATCCATGTCTTTTCTTTACGTATATAATTAAATTGAAACGTTAGGAAAAATAAGGAATTGAATACGTAAATAACAAAAAAAAAAAAATAATGTTTTATTTTCGAAAGAATAATAATGCATTTTTTGGAATCGACGCAATAATTATGTATTGATTACTTTGTACATTCCCACATTTGCAGAACAAGGAGGGTATTGTTTCTGTTTGTAACAGTTGTTCCTTTTTTTCTTATATGTTCGTGACAATTATTCCTAGTTCTATTTATTTCAAATAATTAATTACAATTCTAATAGTGTTAAGATTAATAAGTTCTGGAATCAAATATTAATCAAGATATGTATTCTATTCTAGTTTCATATTGAAAACCATTTTCCTGCTGGGTTACCTCTTAAACTCTAAAGGTAGAAGTACATAACACGCGTTAGTGCGCGCGCGCTCTGTCGTCTTCTGTCAAAAAAAAGTTTAACTAGTGTATTTTCATCGAACAAGATACATGCAAAATATTTTGACACATCTGCGCCAGAAAGTTGAACTTTGAACTTTTTAACGCGTTGTGTATTTTTGACAAGTAATCAGCTGACAATAAAAGGAATAATTTAACAAATTTGTGATTCATGAAAGAAAAACTTATTGAAGAGCTTAAAAACCATACAATATTTATAAAAAAAGAATAAATTCAATAAAATAACAAAATCTTGATATACTTTCGAACCCGTTTTTAATGCACAAATAATTAAACAAATAAAAAACAGCTGACAGGAATGGCTTTTGTAACGCGTGTTGTGTAACTTGCAATTTTTGACGCGCTAAAGTTTTTAAACGCACGATACTTGTCGACGAACTAACGCGTGTTATGTACTTTCACCTTTAAATCTCTAGAATGTACACACTTTTTTTATTAACTCGCGCAAATAGCAAATGTCCAGAAAATGACAATCACATTTGACAGTTTATGTTAAACATTATTTCTTCAGAAAATGTTCGAGGAAAAACTTGGCTGCCGAAATTAATAAAAAAAAAATAGAACTAAAAGTAAAATTACACACAGATTTTACATGAAACAAATTACACATAGGCAACACATGTAAGAAATATTGTTGAAGTGCAAACATTCCTTATGAAAAAAAAATCGAAATTGGACTAGAAACGTAACTTGGAATAGGAATAAAACTACGGAAAATGCTAGGAATAGTACCTGGAAAATAACTAAGAATGGGTCTAGAAATAACACTAGGAATAGAACTAACAACAGGAATACAAATAAAAATGCAAAAAAGAATAGGAAATACGACTATGAGTAAGACTAAAAAAGAAATTAGACTAGACAAAATAAAACTCAAAATCAGACTTCGAACGGGACTTTAGCTAAAACTAGGAATAGGACTTGGAATATTTAAAATAATTTCCTCTTAAACTTCCTTACGAAACAGAACAGAAAATGTTTGTGCACAGAAGAAAAAACTCGTTCTAAATTTAAGTTTGTTTTACTTACTTTAGTACGAGTCATACTCAAACATTTAAGTGCGAATAACACTTAAAAGTACTTAAAACAATCCATGATGGGAAAACTTTCGAAAGCCAATATGCGTGAATACGCGTGTGTAGGTGGCATGTCATAACGTCCAGTGTCATAGTGTCCATGGACACTGTGACACTTTTAAAAGTGTCATAATGTCCGTGGGCACTGTGACACTTTGGAAATGGACATTATGTCACTTTTAAAAGTGAAGAAGTTATATACAAAAAAAGATCTACATACGCGCAGAGAAAACCATGTTTTATTATGGTCGCCAACAACAAAAGTATTTTTAAAGAAACTTATTTAACCATAATATGGTTGTCGGTGACAATGATTTGGTTAAATTAAACATAATATGGGTAAAACTTGTTTAAAAATGGTTTTGTAGGTTTTGCTCTGGGAGTATATATTAAATATATATATATCGAAAATAAGGATTTTCTCTTCTATGGTATAACAAATACTGGCTTCGCTAACTAAAGCTTCTCTGCGTATTCGGCTTTGTTCGGAAACAAGGCAGTTTTTGTTATACCATAAAGGAGAAAATCCTTAGCGAAGCCAGTATTTGTTATACCATAGAAGAGAAAATCCTTATTTTCGATATAAGTCTATATTAATTATATATGCACCCAGAGAAAAAGCTACAAACCCATTTTTAAAAAAATTTTATCCATATTATGTTTAATTTAACCAAACATTGTCACCGACAACCATATTATGGTTAAATTAGTTTCTTTAAAAAAATCACTTGAAATTTTAACGGTATTAAAAAAAAAATTACACATTTTTGATTATAAGTTAAGTTGTGGACATTATGACACTTTGCAATTCTCCGATGGACATTATGACACTTTTATAAGTGCCATAAAAACCATGGACTCTATGACACTTTTAAAAGGGTCATAAAGTCCATGGACACTATGACACTGGACGTTATGACATGCCACCCGTGTGTTTGATGTATAGAAACAACAACAACACTACAAGAAGACAAATTTAGATTATTTTCGTGTTTAAAGAGTAAAATAAGATGCAATAATTCCCATATTCTATTTGTTTAAATTATTTGGTTAAATACATAAACTTTTCAAAGTAGAATAACTACGAAACCTATATTGTGCACACCTCTGGTGTCTTATAATTGAGAATTCTTCTGTAAATAAAGGGTGGAATACAACAAAAGTGAAATAACCTTTTTAACGGGTAAGTAAATAATGATAATATTCGCGTTACTTCTGTGGGGAAGTGTTTAAGTTAGAATCAATCTAATCTCACTCTCGTATTATTTCAAGTACGAATCGAGATTAAACCATCTTAGAAATTCTTGAATCACAATTAAGAATCAATCATCTTTCTAATACTCATTTTGGGATTGATTCAATCTTAGTTTTACTTAAATCAATCTCATTTTCTGATCGAGTACTTTCTCGATTCAAAAGCAATTTAATATCTGATTATTTCAGTCAATACTGAACGAATCGGAATTTTTTTTTTCAGTGTTGTAAAGCATTGATTTTAGTTTCACAATACTGAAAAAATTATTTTGATTCGTTCAGTATCGAGTGAAAGAATTAAAAATAAAATTGATTTCGAATAGAGAAAGTACTCGATCACGACTGCCAGATTTCGGCCA
The DNA here is from genome assembly GCA_930367215.1 of Pollenia angustigena. Lineage (NCBI taxonomy): Eukaryota > Metazoa > Arthropoda > Insecta > Diptera > Polleniidae > Pollenia > Pollenia angustigena. Next base: position 50,482,866 of record OV884060.1, read on the forward strand.
CTGAACTTCATTTAAAAAATCCGTACTTACCGTACAATTGACAGCGCCTCGGCTTGATTTAAGTACGGATGGATTGATTTAATTTTTCAGTGTTTGCTTGAAAAAAATCCAACATACTGTCACAATTAAAAGTAGGGTACATTAAAATATCGACTGCAGACAATGAATTGCAGCAAAAGACTAAAATTTCTCATGCCTCAAACTGGTTGAATGTTGCATAAAAAAACCAAATACATAATATTATCTTACTTTTTTTTGCTCAATAATTGTTACAGATGTGAAACATTTAAGAACTTTAAACTGGTATAAAAATTTCATTATGTTAACAACAACACCAAAAAAAATAAAAAAAGAACTACATTTATTTTACAGTACCTACAAAACATTTGCCAACTTTTTTTCTGTAAATAAATGACAAGAGAAATAATGATGAGCATGTGGCTACGAGAAGACCAAAATAACAAAATTCAATTGGAAACAGCATTCCAACCATCCCTAATTGTTGTTTGATGAGCAGGCCGTTTCTTAACGACATTTACAGCTTGTGGAAGAAAACATCTGTGCTGGCATTTGTAGGGATGTGATGGTACCTACCCAATCTTTTGTTTTTTAATTGTAGTTATTGAACTTCTTTTGCAGCTTCTTCTCAGATGAAAATGGGTTGAATAGCTTTAGGGCACTGCTACACGTTCAATAAATATCGTGATATTTGGATCGCGATCCATTTAAAAATATTGATGGATCACGAGCGTATGCTACATGTTCAATATTTATCGCGTCAGTATTTATATATTTATACCCTTCACCACAGGTGGAAAAGGGTATATATAAGTTTGTCATTCCGTTTGTAATTTCTACAATATTGATCTAAGACCCTATAAAGTGTATATATATTCTTATGAGGAGAGAAGTTGATTTAACGATGTCCGTCCGTCCGTCTGTCCGTCTTACGTTTGATATGTGTTTTCCGGAGACTCCAGACATGATAGCGGCTACGTTGTTTTACATTTATGTCACATATAGTCCACCATTTCTTGCTATTGAAATTCAGCCAGATCGGTCCAACAATGGCTGAGATATGACCAAAAAACCACGACTGCCTCTAATTTTTCTAAAAAATCCCTTGTGGTTGTTGTATTTTTATTACTTTTTTCTGTATATCTGGAGAACGGCAAGAGCCAAAGCTTTAAAATTAGGTACAAACATTTAGGTTATAAATATACACCATCCTACAAAATGTGGTCGGGATTGGAAAAGTAGGCGTGGTACATCTCATACAAAAAGTATTAAAAATTGTATAAAAACCTGAATTTTTTGACTGTAATATGACCTATGGTTAAGCCTTATATATCAGAAGATCGGAAATTTTTTTTTTTTAAATTTCGAAAAATTTTCTTTTTTAAAAAATATTGATAAAATTTACTTTTTTTAAAAAATTTTGAAAAAATTTACTAAACGTGCTCTTGAAAAACTCAAAAACGAAGGTACAAGTAAAGAGAATTTGGAAACCTTCCTTCAAACTTATAGATCAACACCGAGATTGGAAATGAAATCACCAGCAGAATTATTTCTAAATCGTAAAATTAAAACCACTTTGGATTTACTCAAACCTCAAGAACAAGTACCAATTAAACGTAACATTCAACAAGAATTAATTTTTAATAAAAAACATGGAGCAAAAGATAAAAGCTTTAAGCCTAATGAAAAAGTATATGCTCAAATTTTCAGGAATAACAAGTATATATGGGTAGCTGGTTCAATAGTGGAACGTGTAGGAACTGTCAACTACAACGTGCTTGTTAATGACAAAAACAGACAAAAGCTTATTCGTGCTCATGCAAATCAAATTAAGAGAAGATTCGGAATGGACGAACAAACAAACTCAACAAGTTTACTTTTAGAAATGTTTGAACTACGTAGAAACTCGGATATTGTTCCAGTATGCGAAGCTGATCCAACATTAGCAGATCCACAAAATGAAATACAGCCTGAAGCAGAAATAGACTGTGATTCAAATGTTCAGCTAGAACAGGATTCTTCGTTTCACTCGACATCCGATGTGATTGAATGTGATCCAATGTCACCGCTTCCGACAAGCAGGTTAGAACCATCTGAACCCAAAAGACAGCGACAACCTCCTAGGTGGATGAAGGACTACAGTGCTACTTAAAACAAAGGGAGATATTGTAGTTAAACACTTGTAAAACATTTAACTCAGTTTTAATAATTTTATGAAAACTATATTGCATTGAAATATTAATTTAATATTGTTTCAGAATTTTTCATATTATTGTAATTTGTACTTTAGAATTGAATAAACTTATTTATTTGTATTTTATAATAAATATGTTTGGGTTGAACTGAAACCATAACAGCCTCCAAATTAAAAATGAAATCTTTTAAAATAATTTTTCACTGGTTAATTCCGATTCCACCGGCAGAACCCACTCGATTTCACTGTCTTCTGCCACTACCCTTTATTTTAATAAACTTTACACAAATTTTGTCAATTGTTTTACTTTTTATTTGCTTAATTTTTTCCACTGCGTATTTTATTTCTTTTATTTTGACACTTTTTACTGACGTATCATGATTATTTAATATCATGAAAATGCTACACGTTCAATATTTATCACGCGATCCACGATCCGCGATCTGGATTTCTGGATTTCATATTTTAGGCCATTCTGCGATATGGATCGCGATCCATCAATATTTCATGCTACACGTTCAATTAATATCGTGATACTAGAAATATCACGATATTTATTGAACGTGTAGCAGTGCCCTTAGGGAAAATAAATTGTTTATTATCATCATCTCTTAGTTAAACAAATAGGGGTTTCAATTGCTGAGTGGTCTATTGTTTTAAAGTTTGAAGAAGATGGAAAATTTATTATTGATTTAACTTTTTTTTTTTTTGTTTAGGTTAAAATAAATTCAGGTTTAGATTAGAATTGGAAACATTATTATTTTAAGAATTAGGATTATTAAACACACAATTGAATTGTTTTTGTAGGGTAAGTCAATCAAAATTTGTATCTACATACCTGTCTATAATGTTTTTATTCGAACCTCTCAATATAAAGCCATTCAATGAAAAGTTACCCCCTTCATTTCTTAACTATTTAAACCAAACTAAAAAGCAGCTACCAGTAAATAAAACTTGATGACTCGACTCTTACTACCTCAATAGAAACTTGTTTTAAACATCTTGGGAAAATAATGTTGTCTTCAAACTCTTACTGCCCTCCTCAACAATGCTAATAAAAAAAATATTTTAATTTCTTTTGCATCCAGAAAGTGAAAATACACAGACCACCGAATAGTCATGTTCACAGAGAAGACTTTAAGCTGTATATTTGTACAAACCTACCAAATTAACTTTGTAGCCTTCGTCCACCATAAAACAAGGGCTTCTTTTCGCATCATTTCTTTTTATACAGTCATTATAAGCAACAACTTTAAACAACCAAAAAACTATTCTTTTCAAGCAGCAGCAACAACAAATAGACGTCAGTTTTAACAAAACCACAAAATTCCGGCAAATGTACATATACACAAAAAAAAACCCCGACTTTTACAAAAACTCAGCAAACATCAATTTAAACAATACAAGTAGCAACAAATACACGAAAATTGCAGCTCAGCGAACCATAAAACATTTCGATCCCATCATACAAACTCGTACCATTCATTCATTCTCTCATACTCATACTCACCGTCATATCGGTATATGCAGTTCAAAATTACAAATAAATGAAAGAAATGGATTAAAAAGAAGTCAGAATTTGGTAGGAAAAGCAAAAAGGTAGCATAAATACTAACTTTGACAAGAGCTGAATAAAGCCACTACAATAAACCATAATGAAATTGGCACTTTTAGTGGAGGGTACTTTAAAGAGTCTATACAGAAAAATAGTGTCTTTGGTTATGCGAGTAGAAGTATTCGGGCAATTTGTTAAAATAAAACCATCCAAAAACAAGTAAGAAAGTATAGTCGGTCAAGCCCAACCATACGATATCCTAAGCCACAGAATATAAAAACAATTATTGCTGGAGTACCCTATTTGGGACCCATGAGCAATCATGGAGCCGCCTAAACGAAATTTTGTTATGAGGTTAAGATTCATGTAAAAGTTTTTTGTGCCGAATATTATTTAGATATCTTTATCTATATGAGATTTTATGATGGGGTTTATACGAGATTTATGGTTAATTTTGGTCCTACCGGGACATAGTAGCTTTCGTAAAAGTTATTATCGCCATATTTTATGTGCATACTAACATTTATAGTGAAGTTATGGCATTAAAATCTATTTTCAGGAGAAGTATTTATATTGGAGCTGTGGTCAGATATGGACCGATTCCAATAAAATTTGTCTAGATTATTTTGATTGCATGCAATTAGCTTGGACCAAACTAAATCAAAATGCCAACTTAAAAAGATGGTTTACGGGCACAAAGACCCTATTCCGGAAAGAATCTGGTATGGGGGCTATGTGAAATTATAGATCGCTTTGCCCCATTTTCAATTGGCTTTGTCCTTGTGCCAATTAGAACATATGTTTCAAATTTCATCAAATTAGCTCCAAAACTTAAAGTGCTACAAACATCAGCACAAATGCATAATAGCCTCTCCACTATTGTGATGTGGGTATAAAAACTAGAGATGGAACTAAAAATAAATCTTTCAATAGGGCTAAGAATAGTACATAGAATTTAACTTTATATATGACTGGGAAAAGTATTAAAAATTGGACTGGCCATTAAACCAGGAATAGGTATTAGACTAAAAAAAGTGACAACGAACCATTTGGACCAATTTTTAAACTAAGACCTGAATAATGATTATAAACGGACCAGAAAAAGGGTTTTTGAAGTAGGTAAGAATTAAAATAGAACTCGGAAATTAGAAACTGCTATTTTTAACTTTGGACAGCGTGCAGCACTATTCGTAACGTTGTACTACAGCAACTATTTTGTTCCCCACTTTAATCAAGGAGAGGTATAAAACAGGCGTTAAAAACATACAGTATTCCACGGATAATTACCTCGACAAAAATGCCAATATTTTTGGGTAATTATGCGGGGTAAGCATTTAAACGAATACGCTTAACTACCTCGTTGAGGTAATTATAAGAATACGTTTAACTACCTCATTGAGGTAATTAAGCGAATTCGTTTAAATACCTCAGTGAGGTAATTAGACGTATTTATTTATAAGATAACTTAACTTTGATGTATGAAAACATTTAATAAAAAAATTTTTACATGTACCAGCTAAATCTTAAGAGGTAGCAATAAAAAACAATGGGATTTGTTGTCTTAAATTTTATCTGTAGTGCTTTTTGAGGTGTCCTGTCATATCCTACTACTACTCATGGAAGCCGTAAATATGCATTTGCATGGTTTTTCTTGTGCGACCAATGAATGCAGAAACAATATATTTATGCGTTTAGAGCTTTTAATGAATTTTGGTATCGAATTGTTTGTAAATAATTTCCATATTTTAGCAGCAATGGCTAAATATTTTAAGTTTTTAAAACATATTTAAATACATGTTAAGCAAAAAAAAAAATTGCTTAAAATTCTGGTGATGAATTTTCTGTTGCTTTAATTTCGCCACCTACATTAAATTTTCACTGTACAATTTTAAGCCAAAGCAAGTTTTTGTTGAAGATAAATGTTTTTTCGCAACTTATAACATAGAAACCTTGACGCATCGTTTAGTAAACGATCGAATCAGAAACACTTGTGTAAGTAATCTTATCGTGTCCGTCCGTCCATCTTGCTGGTTGTATGTCCATGTAAACCTTGTGCGAAAAGTAAAGGTAGCAGTTTTTAGATAATTTGATAAAATTGGGTAAATACGTTTTATTGCCATTAGAACGAAACCTATGTTAATTGGTAGAATCGGTCTATAATATCACATAGTCCCCATGCAAACTTCAAACTTTAATCTCTTTAAAACAGAATATCTCATAAATTTGGTGTATCTAGATAATATATAACTCTTATATGAATCTTGACCTCATAACATAACTTTTAATGCAAATATTAATTTTTGAATATTTTACTTTTAATCAAGCCATATTTTGTTTTTTAGGCATATTTTTTAAAAAAAATTTTAATGCATATTTTCAAATTATTGAAATGTGTTTTTGTCAAAGACCATATTTACATTATGCAATTAACGCCGCAACTTGCCGCAACTTTCGCATGCAACTTTTTATTTGTTAGCAAGAGGTGTAGGGAAGAAAACGGGGTTGAAAAAGTTGAAAAAATGCTTGGAAAAAATTTAAATGTAAATGTGGAAAGAGTTTCGTAGAAACTACTTTAAAAGAAAATAGAAAAAAAAACTCGGCGTTAATTGCATAGATGTAAATGCGGTCAAATAGTACTGAGGCAATTAAACGAATGAAATTTAGGTATAATTTTGTTTTTGGGGTTATATTTTTAAGGCAATTATCCGAGTCGGGTAATTAAGCGTATGGCAATTAAACGTGGATTTTTGTTTAAAAAATGGAAGAAAAAAAACGGGGATTTAAAACTCGAGGTAAATAAGCGTGAAAGGCATTTAAGCGTGGAGTAATTAACCGGTTAATACTGTAGTTGCAATTTTTTAATCAAATTGAGTTTTACAAACGTTAAAAAAAGAAAAGTTAAAGAAGACAGTGACGCAAACGAAATTTTCGTGGTCGCTATAGCTTTGATTTGTGAACTGGTTTACGAACGATTTGGATATATTTTGAGTTGTGCCTGTTTATGATTTAGTGTACGATATATTAAATATTAACTAACAATTATTAATCAAATCCTTAAGTAATACTTAACATAAACCTTCCAGTCCCGGACGAAAATTCTCCTTATCACGGTTCTCGTTCACGTAGTTGTTCAGAGCTGTTCTTATTGAATGGGATCTGCAGTATCCCTTCTCCTTAATCGTAAAACGCATAGCCGGTTGCACGTGTGTCCAGTAAATCAATACCAATAGAGTATTGAAAATTTGATCTAGGTAATTCAAGCATTTTTGAGTCGTTTTATTGGCCATTTATGAAATTCGGTTCAGCGGTTCCAAAGATGACACCTACGCAAACATATAACCGGGGTACCCGTGTACCCAATAGTTTGTATATGAAAAAATAAGCTGTTCAAAGGTTGTTTTTTTTATTAAATATATTAAAGTATTTAATTTATTTTTCTAAATTTTAAATCAAAAGATTCTAAAATAAATATTTTTTGTGAAGGTAAAAATTACAATGGGTTACAAATGTACCCCGGGTTTGTGTCTGCGTGGTATTTTTTGGTTATATGTTCTACGATAAAGCGAGTGTGGCCGCCATCATTTAAAATATTTGGAGCTAGTGCATTCGGATGCAATTCAAACATTTTTAAATATTTAACTGCATATTTTTTAATCAAAGTTTTAACTAATGGCTCATATGAATATTAGAGTTTATTTTGCGACTTTGAATTTTTTCTGAATACTGTAGCACCAGATTGGCTTAAAGCTAGAGTTGTAAAGTAGAAGTTTGCAATCGAGACTAGGGACAGAATTTCTTCCAATAAACCAATTTATTTGAATTGCTTTTAGTTTAATTTGGGTTAAATTTACTAAGATTTCTTAAGTGTGCGTGTTGAGGTATTACTTGAGGGTTGCTTGTAATAGGGGGCATGGTTCCCGACGCAAAGTGAATTTTCTATGTACCCATTTTGGCTTATTGACCTTTATCTCCTATTGCTGCAGACAAGATTAAAGTTTCGCGGGATTATCAAGAGAATTTTTGTAAGTAAGGAGAAGCTTCATGACGGTTTTTGGATACGCTAAGAAAAGCTGTATGATCAGCAAAGCTTGAAGATTAGGTGTAGTTGTTTGTTGATACAACTGTTATATATATTAAGTACAGTAGAGGATCTAAGATGCTTCCTTGTGAAACTTCAGCGTCAATAATACATTTTCCACCGAAAGCTACTTTCTAATAGCTTGTGTATGTTTACTGGTAAATTAAGCTTCAATTTATGTAATAAGCCTTCATGCGAGACTATCAAAAGCTTGAGAGACATCGATGAAGACTGCAAAACAATTTTTTCTTTCTTTAAACGCTTTTCTAGTCTATGCGTTTGTTATATGACTACGTTAAGCACTACAAATTATTTTAAAGGTAGGACCTGAAACGGCACAAAGAATAGGACTAATAATAGAACTAAGAACAAGAGTTTTGTAAAAAAATAATGCATAAGACTAGTTAAACTCCTTTAAACATGACAATGAAGGGGACGAGAATGGGACTAGAAAGATCAACAGAAATTGATTTAGATAAAGCAAGTGGAAAAGGATGAGAACTTGACACAGACTAAGCAAAGGTCTAATAAAAATATTAAAATAGGATTTAGTTTAAAAAAAAGAACTAAGTATTGGACAAGGACTTACACAGTAGATAAACGATATAAGAACTTCTCGCATAAAAAAAAGCTTTTAAGAAAGTATTTCAAAAGCACCGTATTTTTCCATATGTGTCAATATAAAAAGTATTCTCTATATGAAAACTTTTTATAAGAAACCTTTTCTAATTTTGTTTTAATTTATTTTAACCGTTACCTACTGTAGTAGGAATATAAATAGTAGCTGTACTAAAAATATGATCTGAAATATAATTTTGAATAAGGGTAGGACTAGTTATAGATCTTAGAAATTGACTATTGAAACGACTAGAAAAATTTTTGGATTTACTGCCTGTTTAACGATTTCGAACGTCAACGTGCGCATAGTAAATTACATTTAAAACAAAAACAAATTTTCGAATATTGTTTTTGTTTTACATATGATTTTCTATGCGAACGTTAACGTTCGAAAGCGATGAACAGGCTGTTAGACTTAAGGCTTAATTAGCCGGGAGTAACAGTAACCTTGCTGTAAAAAAGTAAAACCAATCTTTTTCTTACAGATTGAGACGTAACATCGTACTGCTAACTATAATCGTTTCTGTTACTCCCGGCTAACGGAGCCTTAAGAATTAGAATACAGTAGTTTTGACTTAGCTGCACAATCTCCTTTGCACGATTTTTTGTGCAGGCAAATCAAAAATGCAGTTATCTTAAATGCATTTACCTGCCTTAATGTGCAGGTACACAATTGTGGTTACCTGCACAAAAGTGTAGCTAAAGTAAAGTGTTTGATTTAAAAAATTATATTTTAATACATAAATTTAAAATTTTATTTCAACCCAGCTAGCATTTTCATTCGTCTAGGAGTCTACTGTGAATCTCACAAGGAGTGTTTTTGATCGTCGACGAGCTCATTTTTTAATTGTAGACAATTCCTCGCACGGGAGAAACTGTTACACGTGCTGATTCCTATGAGAGATTGTTCCATAACGCAGCGAAAAACGCTTATATCAATCGAAAAGGGAATCGTTTATGATGTATGTAGAGATTATAGTCTTTCAAAAAGCATGCCAAGAGTCGTATGAGACTCATGTAGGTATTATTCTACAACTCGTGAAATGCTCAGCTGTATGACTGAGCTACCTTAATAAGGGCATCAAGCGTATTTTTCATGCCAAAACTTCTACTTTTCATACAATTTCTATAAAAGAAACCTTAAGATCGCGAAATCAACACCATCCTGTCGGAAAATCATTTTTTACAGATCGTTAGGCCGGTTTGTTTATTAAAATTGTATTGGCAATAGCAGTTTCATACTTCACAAACGTTCTTATTTAGGTAGATCAGTAATTGTTATACGACTCTTACAGAGAGTTCCAAAAGGTGTCAAAAAATAAATAAAAACATAATAAATTAAAAAAAGATTTAGATGTTTTTGGTACTCGCAAGATAATCATCAGAAGATTCTTTTAGGAGTTGTATATTAAAAATAATCGTCTAACAAACAGCATATGCTAGTTGGGAAATAACATATCATTTTATACATGTACACTCATAAAATTATTACAGTAACTGATTGTAGGTTATTAAATTCGTTTTCGGTACTGTTAAAATTGAATAAAAATATAGTTATTTTACGAATAAATTTATTTTTCAACATTTATGTTTGTTATTAAAAAAAAACAAACTACCAAAAAATAATGTTTTCCGTATTTTTTTTTGTTAATTTGTTTGATTTTTATCGGTTAAAATATATTTTTTAAAAGTAAAAACTATTCAATTTTAACGAATATGATGTTCAATAAATAAAAAACTTAGAAATTACTGAAAAAATCATTTGTTTTAAATGAAATGTAAATGATCCGTTTTTTAAATGAATTTTAATTTGTTTCAAATGAATTTTCGTTTGAATTTAACTACATAATATTTTGAGTGTAGTAGTAGTTTATTTAATATAAAAGAAACATTAACAAAAACAATGAGAATTCACAAAGAACATACAAATTTATGGAAAAAAACAAAATAATTGCGATTTATATTTTTAAAAACAGCTTAAATTTGATATTTATGTGAAAAAGTGGTCACCATATATTTTTATGAGTGCAGCTAACTTTGATGTTTTGTATGAAAATATTTTAAAGCTGCCCAAAAATATGAAAAATGTGCAGGTATACAAAATGCACGTAAACAAGGATTTTGAAGAATAATTCCAGAAAATATGTATTTTAGGCAGTTAAGTCAAAGTGCAGCTAACTTTGATTTTTTGTATGAAAATAATTTTAAAATGCCAAAAATTTTGTGCATTTATCTTAAATGTGCAGGTATAGAAAGTGCACTTAAAAAAGGAATTTGTATGGAATTATAAAGAATAATTCCAAAAATGTTCAATTTTGTGCAGTTAAGTCAAAAGTGCACGTAAACAAAAGGCAGTTAAGTCAAAACTACTGTAGAACCAAAAAATTTATCAAGACTAGGGTTAAAAAGAAGGACTTTGAAGAGAAATTGTTCTTATGAATAACAGTAGGACAAAGAAGATAGATATATAAGCAGAAATAGTGATACCAATTTAAATAGACATAAGACTTCATATATGTAGGTAAGTAGGACTAAGAATTAAGTCAAGAAAATTTTAAAGTACGGCAAGAAACTGGTCTAGAAATATTTATATAGTAATTGCACGTAATACTTAGTTATTTCTAAAAAGGAATTTTCCCTTTTTTTAAAGAAATTAATCGGTTAATATTAAAAAATAAATAGGTACTTATTTCAAACCAAATTAAACAAACTTATTTAAAAAAGAAACCAAAACATTACTACCAAAACAAAACTAAGTATGGATTTCTGTTCAACCCCTACACGCCTGACGACCAGAACGATTAGTTAGTGAGTCAGTCAGTTAGCCATTCAACCATACATTCTTACTTACTAGTCCCAAAGCAAGCACAATCTTGTTTGCCGATCAGTCTTAGTACGATCTCTTTTTTAGCTCAAATTAGTTCAATACTCATTTTTCAGGGAGGGTATTTTTTTTATTTTTAGTAGTTTTTATTTTTAGTATTTTTGATATTTCATAAGAAGACTTCTACAATTTACACTGCATTTACGTGTATTGGACTTGTTTTAGCGAAGCAAAGTTATAAAAAAAGAACTTGGTATGAGTACTTTTTTCTTTCTTTGAAAAATGTGTACAATGAATGATGATGCGCAGGCGCACAGTAAATTTGTGTTGCTGCGACTACTAAAACCCTGTGCATGTACGGATTACATGTATTGAATTTAAAATTTTAACCAACAAAAAATTATTTAACAAGTCTAAGCATTTTGATGCGATAGTAAACGAACTGTAATTTTGGTATTTCAATAAGAGAAAGCAATTGGATTAGGTGATGGATACCGGAAATATTATTTGAAAGAACATACATATTATTCACCCCTAACGCGAATGTTATGGGAATATGTTATATGGGAGCAAACCTATATTCACATCCCCAACAAATCGGTATCGCAAATATTTTGGGAGTTATAATTACTATTGTGAATAATTTGTTAGTATTTTATAAACAAACGTCTCTATTGTGAATAACTTGTCAATGCTTGTATTGTGAAAGAAAAATATACAAAATAAAAATATAATAAAATAAATAATGAATAGTGTTTGTCTTTATTTTCTTAATTAAAACTCCTTCAATAAAAGAAAAATAAATTTAATTGAGTCCTACCTTAGAAAACAAATTAAAATTTACTTGTTCCCTTCTCGTTCACATTAACACTTGTTGGGAATTTATTTAGCAAAAATACTCGCGGGAGTTAACATTGGTGATGCCAAATTTTTTAAGTTTGGGAATTTGTTCCCAAAAAATTTGTCATGGGAATCATTCACAATACAAAATAAAAAAATATGGGAATATTTTCATGGGAGTAGTTGTTTGCGATAAAGGTGATTATTAAGTATGTGTTCGTACTTCTGGAATGTATATCCGGAAATGCAGACAACGGTGAAATAATCCGTTAAAAAAGTAATGCCACCAAGTCCATTAGTGGTATGGTTATTAAACCTGGAAGTTTCTTTTCCCAAAAATAGGTCTGTTAGCAAAAATCGGAGTCCGATCTAGTCAGTTGTCAATCATTGTCTAGGATATCTATTACCTAAATAGCTGAGAAATTCATTAATTTGGTTCTTCGGCACACTCTTAAGATCTTTTCGACATACATATATATTTACATATGTATCATACAGTTCGAAAACTAAATCCATGAGAAAGAACAATTATCGATCGCTTTTCTGTCTTTATAATTGAATTTTCTAAAAATTTGTTGAAAATTGCTTAGTCTGTGTTCATACGGCTCATGTCTTATTGACAAGATTGCTACTTTATAGGCGAGAGGGACGAGGGGAAAAGAAACGAGTACACGGATGCATGTACTGTCTTTATTCGTTGTTTAATTAATTTTGTTTTCAATATCAAATAAAACAAAATAAAAAACATGTCGTCAACATGAAATGTTTCATTTGAACGCCAATTCATGTTCAAAGAAGAAAAAGGAAGAATCTTGTCAATAAGACAAGAGCCGTATGAACTCAGACTTATAGCCAATTTTCAGGATTGATATTAAAACACATTTATTTTTAAAATCGTTTTAAATACAAAATTCTCTTCTTCACTAAAAACTTAAGTGAAACTTAAGTCACCGATCAAGGCGAATTGACTAGAAGGTGAGGTCAACTCTACAACTACAATGCTTCTGTGGTCGGGTTGTCAAAAATATTGCTAGTAAAAAAAACAGGTTTGTTTACATAAAAAACTAGTTTGTATACAAACTTTGACAAGTCGACCACCGAAAAAAACACCATATGTTGACTTGACCCCACCTTCTAGTCAATTCGCCTTGTCACCGATGTGGTACACTTAATTTCAACTTAAGTTTCACTTGTAATATTTTAGGAAGGTGGCCTCAATATCACAACAATACAACAACAATAGGAAAAGCATTAACAGTCAGCTGTTTTTTAGACCACCTTGTAAATAAATACACTTTTTTATATATTTTTTTTTATTTTTTTTTTGGATTTAGTAGTGCTACCATACTTTTATCTTAATTAAATAAGACTTTTCAAATAAAACTCAAAAAACCAATCAGTTTTAAATACGATTTAAATTTGTTATGAAAATTAAATTAATATTGAGTTAAATACTATCCTGGAAATTGGGCATTAGTGATCTATGTTTCTAGATTCAAACCACCTGCCACCAGTATGCTTATCAACCGTAGAGTGTGCTCAAACAAGCAAAAAGGCGTAGCAAAAAATATCACAAAAGAAATAAATACAAAAATGTATGTGTGTATTTTATATTAAATGCGATGGATGAATATTGATGGTGTACGAGAATATCATGACTTTAAAATTCAGTTACACAAAGTTCTCAGCAGTGCCACGAAAATGTCTATAGATACAAAGCGATAGACTGTAAGTGGCAGTGTTGCCAATTCATGTGTAATTAAACATATTGTTTGTAATTTCTACTTACATGTGTTAGTACTTCGGTACTAAAAACAAATAAGTTTTGGATTTATTTTTACTATTTTGAATTTAGTCTTTAAAAAAAACTTCAAACTTGGGAATCCTAAAAAAAATTGGTATTGAATTTTTTAACTTTGTTATTACGTTAAAAAATCGGAATTGGTTCATATTTTTTTCAGAAATTTTAAGAACCATGTAAAGAGCGTTTAAGATTAAGCAATATGGCATCAACATCTCAAAATCGAAAATAAATCGACATACGCGGTTACGCATGAAAACCATAGAATTAATGTGGTGTTTATAGAACACGAGCGCCTTAGGTACTCGTCCGTTCAACTTACATTTAAAACAAAAACAAAATTTCGAAATTTCTATAAACTACACATAAGACTTATGACCAGGGAAACCAGAAATTTGCAGTAAAAACTGGAAAATATGCTCTGAAAAAGGTTCATAATATGCCATAAAAATTAAGAATTGCTCATTTGTAGATCATCTAGATATTAACACCGATATGGGTTTTTTTCTTTAAGGGATTTTAGGTACGGTCGCGAAATTGTTAACAATTGGTAACATTTAAAACCGATTGTCCGAAGAATCGATTTGAAAATAATTTAATTTACAGTAAAATATTTTTGGGACGAATTTAATTTAAATACCATCATAATTATTTAGCTTGCGGACACAAAGAGTCTAATTTGGATGTGAAATTATAGTCCGATTCTCACGATTTGCATAGACTTCGTCCATATTTGATCAAATTATCTACAAAATTGGAACTTGTACTTTGTGCGGACTGATGGACATCGTTAGATCACTTTAAAAAGTGGTTCTGAGACGATCGGAATACTAAACGATTGGTCCAGATACAAATCGCATAACATATATCCTTAATGGCAACCTGCTTTGTCTTACAGATGTCGAAATTGAAGTAACAGATTTTTGAAAAAGAAAAAATTTATTTGCACAGATATCTAGCAATAATTTGGCCTTTACAGATTTAATAAATATCAATTATTGACGAGTTATAGGCAAAAAAAAACATATAAATAATATGCTGCAAATCGGCATTTGACTGCAAAGGTTGAAGGTCGATTAAAAAAAAAATTCGAACTAACATAAACAAACGCCGCGATACGGGTCTTCTAATTTAGCCTCTATTTTCACCCCTCACTCTCAGAATCGACATAACTTTTGCTTACCTGAATTTGTTCCCCAGTGTTATTATATATTTCTAAAAAAATCTTGAAACATTAAGATTTCATTTGCAATTTAATTGTTATGTTTTTTATTTTAAATTAAATTAAAGAAAAAATTCATGTGTAATTTTTCTTTAAAAATGTTATTTGGGACACAGTAATGTGTAATTTCAGAATTATGAATTGGTAACACTGGTACCTGGTATTGAAAGAAAGAGAGCAAACGTGAACGCAACATTTGGAGAGCAGCAAGTTTAAGTAATAAAATTTTGCGCTTTAATTTTTACAAGATACCGATTGGAAATTTATAAAATTTTCAATATTTTTTTACCGTTAATACGTACTTCATATGAATTCATGACCATTATAAAAAGTCATGACAGTTTCGGCAAGTCACAGTGAAAATACAGTATAAACCTTTCTACTCCAATTGTCTACAAAATTTGCCTAGAGTATGCCTGTTTCCCTAATTTAAATTGTCGTTTGTTTTATGTTGCATGGCTTTTGGAGACAAATTCACCTTGAAGTTACCAATTTAAAACTTTTCCACGACAGGATTTTTATTATGACTGTTTTTTTCAATCAGTTAAATGCACGATAATCCGAAAAACGGGAAATATTTTTAACTCTTTATGTTTCCTATATTTCTCAAGGGGATTTTTTTTTAAATCATTAATAGAAAAAAGATCAAAACAAACTTTCTGGAAGCACAAAAATTTTAAAAATGGTAAATAACAAATTTAAAAATTTCGAAAAACAAAAATCGAAGAAAGATTAAAAATTTACCAAAAAAAAAAAAAAAAAAAACGCTAAAATCAATTATTAAAAAAAAAGACGTCTACATAAATATATAACAAATTCTAATATTTTGAATATGCTTAATTGAAGGAAATTGAAAACATCTCCAAATTCAAATTAACATCATAAGCCCTTTTGCAGAAAAGCACCAAAATCGGAAAATTATAAAAAATTAAAAAAAACAACAAAAAAAACCAATTATTATACTTTCAAAACGCGGAATACGAAAATTTAAAACTCCAAATTTGAATAAAGACCATAAACTCAAAAAAAAAAGAGAAAGCACTACAATCAATTAATTGAAAAATCAAAAAATACTGATATCGATATTGAATCAAAATCATAGACATAAATAAAGAATACACAAAAATCGCAAAATCAGAACAGAGAACTTAAAAAGACCAGAAGCGTGAATAAGAACAAAAATTGCAAATAAATCGTTTTACTTTCTCCAAAAAAAAACAGAGCCAAAAACCATGAATGTTCTAAATTTCAAAAACCTTTGATAATAAAAATTAGCCGAAAAAAACGACAAAATCAATTATGGTGTTTTCTTTTCTACAAAAAAATGTGACATTTTATTTTATAAAATTCAATTTGATGTCTGTTTCTTAAAAATTTTGCTCCCGAAAAGGTTAAGTTTCTTAAAATAAAACAAGCCACCCTTTTCGGGAGCAAAATTTTTAAGAAACAGACACCAAATTGCATTTTTTTTTTAAAAAATGTCACATTTTTTTGTTGAAAAGAAAACACCATAAGTTTGCAAAAAACTTTGAAAAAGCGATAAATTTCAAATACCAAATTCTATTTTTTGAACACGTTAAAAACATAAATGAAAAATTTACAAATATCTTAAAAATCGCCTAAATAAAAAATTACAGAAAAATCGACAAAATCAATAAGTTGGCAAATAAATCTGAACAAAAGATAATACTTATATTATAAAACGCTAATAATGTAAATGGAAAATTAAAACTATCTAAAAATAATTGCCTGAATAAAAAAATTACAAAAAACAAAAACGATAAAATCAATGAGTTTGCAAAAAAAAAACTGGCTAAATACCTAATTTTAAATTCTAGTTTGAAAATGCTTTAAATGTAAGACCATTTTCAGACGCGGCAAGTTAGTTGCGCAAGTTACTTGCCGAGTACAACAAAATCTGGGGTCTAATCACTGCATTCGATACTATCGTATCGAATAAACTATTGAATTTTTTTGCATACGATAGACACTGGCGTATCGAATGAAAACTCGATAAATGTAATGTCGAGTTACTCGATGTCGAATGCTATTATTTCAAATTCAATACATTTCATTCGATATCGAGTTTCAAGATACCAAAATAAATAATTTCGATCAATTTTGCTCGACATCGTATGCGGTGCAGGTGTCTAAACCTGTACTAAATTTTTTTTTCTCACCCCGACCATAACGCCGCCGTCTACAAACCAAGAGTTGCGCAGGTAACTTGCCGTGTGTGAAAGAAGTCTAAGTCTAAAATTAAAAACATTTTAAAAAAATCGACTAAATGAAAAAACTTACATCTGTACTAATTCAAAATCGACACAGTCACCAGTGACCCCAGACCACAGGCAATGTTATTTACAATAGACATTTAACAAGTGCGTGCCATTGGAATTCTACTACATACTGACGTTGGTTCTACTGACTAGGTACTGACTGGGTAGTTCCTTTGGGAACATATGTAGACATAGACACCAGAGAATCGCTAGTACATTTTAGTAAAAGTAGTCTACACTTTTTGTAAGAATACGAAATCATAACAATCTTTTTTCATTATTTCTTCAAATTTTATAGGAATTGTTCTTCTCAGTTGTTATTGGAATATCTTGTTCGTATTAAAGTCAAATATAGTGGCAAATGTAATGTGGTGTAAACACTTCGTTGACAATGTCACCATCATAGTCGACAAAACTGGTGACTTGCACAAAGGTTTCCTTCAGGGACATAACACAAGTATAAAAAAAATCGCAAAACCCAAAAAAAAATACTGAAAAAGCAGATAAAACGACACAAATATATAAAAAATCGTTAACCAAAATGTCCTAAATGAAACAACTCAAATGTTTTAAAAACGCATAATACAAAAAGCCAAACAAAATCGAAAATAGGAAATAAATTAAAAAAGGGCAAATATCTATTAAATGAAAAAAATCTAAAAAAAAAATCCCCTAAATGAAAGAATTCATATGTTTTGAAAACGCATAACACAAATTAAAAAAAAACGCAACACTTTAAAAAAAGCATTAAAAAAATACTTTAAATAACCTAAAATTTTTAAGACTTCGTTGTCGTAAATAACTAAGTCGTTTTTCGTAGTAAATTAAGGATCACAGGATGTGTTTTAGTTTAATCTATTAAAAAAAACTATACAGTCGATAACGACAACCGTAATGAGTCTGATTATCTTTCTCTTACGCGTTCCACTAACTAGCGACTTGTCGGTCGTCGGGTTTTACGTTTCTAACGTAATCCTTTTATTTATGATCAAATAACTACATAGCCACATCAACTATTCACCAAATTAAACGGCAGTTTGAAAATAAAAATCGGTAAAACATGTAAATTTAGCCGTAAAAATCACTCTGTGCTACTTAATTTTCTACAAATGGCAGCAAAGCAGTAAACAAAAAACATCTGCTTTTAACAACAGAATTTTGTGACAATTTTATTAGTGGTGTTTAAAAAAAATATTATTATAAATAATTTTAAAAGCTAGTTTTCACTATCTCACAAGACTTACGTATCCCATAACACTTTGTGAGATAGAAATCTAATGAGTTTTGCTGCGACTGTCAGAAAATCTAATTTAACATGACAGTTTGTGTTCACACTATCACACAAAGTATAAACACTCAAACATGAAATAAAATGCAACCCTGATCCAATGAAAACTATTATTGATTAAGGTGCTATCAGACGGGATGTATTTTACATATGTATGTACTGTCAAATTTTCCATATGTAAAAGTTGTACACATCGTGTGATACATATGAAACTTTGCATGTGTAAAATACATGTGGAAGTACATATGTAAATTTTTCGATTAGAACACGCTCTATTTTCCTGTGGCAAACATAAACAAAACAGCTGGTTTGTTTTGAAACGTAAACAAAAGTCAGCTTTTGTTTACATTTATAGGTTATGTCATAAGGAAAAACATAAGCAAGTGTGATAGCAAAAATTATGAATCGTATGTAAAATGGAAATTTTGACATACATACGGAATTACATATGGGAAAGAAAAGTGACAGTACATATGTAAAATACATCCCGTCTGATAGTACCTTTAGAAATTTTTCAAAAAACGACGAAGTCGTATGGGATATCAAACTTTTTTCATTTGTCATTTTCGTGGCACATTGCATTTACACTATCACACTTCGTCATATTACTTGAGTTTATGACGTGTATTAATACAAAGTAAATTAGTGTAAACTAGCCTTATACCGTGTTTAGATATACCTTTTTTATTGAGTCAATATTCGGTTAATTGACATAATTATCTTTCTGTTCACATATACACAATTTAGCTAACTCAATTTATATTACTACTACATACAGCATTCAACGTAAACAAAAATGAACATGTATAAGAAAATGTAAACAACTTTTGACATCTTAAAGGAATAAACATCTGGTTTTTACGCAGACCAAATGGATGAGCCTTTTTGTTTTTGTTGTAATTTCAATTGCCAAATGTCAAAACACTGTTTAGTAAGTTGTGTTTTGCTTAATAAACACACTTGTTACAGTGTCGCATTTTAATTTTACTCAATATTTATAACAATTTCGTATTAATTGAGCAATAACTAAATTGCAATTTTGTATGGAAAATTGAGCTCAATAATGGCATTTATTGCCTAAAACTCAATTAAGGTGCATATCTGAACACGGCATTAAGGGATGCTTTTTGAAGTAATATTGAAGAAATAATTTTGTTTAATGTTTTGTACGCCAGACTGCATTTTTTCGTAATTCGCTTTCTCATTCGTAATTCACAGGTCAAATATAATCTTAATTTCATAATTCTTCATAAAAAATTTTGAGAGCGAATTGTCTCATTTATACTCAAATTATTTCTAATAACTAGTGTCCGACCGAACGGACTTTTTGAGACCGAACCCGAACTTCGGTAAATTTTGACAAGTTCGGCCGAACCCGAACCCGATCTTTTTGTTAATAAATCTGAACAATTGTCCTTTTTTTAATGTATTTATTTAAAACAAAATAAAATTACGGGAAATTATTACATTTACACTTTTGGAAGGATGCAACATGAAAAGATAAATTGCACTTTATTTATAGTAGTCAAAACTATTTTATAGTTAAAAATAATTAATAATTGCTTTTTTTTTAAGACAAAAAATAAAAAAATAATTTCAAGTTTAATACAGTATACATTAAATTAAGGCTATAACTTTTTCACACTTTTTGCGAATATCAAAAACGGCATAGTATAGTCGTGTAGAACATTAAAAGTTATTAATAAAAAATATGATAATTTTTTCGGATTGTTAAGAAAGTTCACGCAGGGATCGGGTTGAAGTTTGAAAACAACCATTTTATCTCACCTGATATTTGTATATATGAATTCCTATACGTATCACTTAAATGCTATTTTTGAATTCATCCACTGCTTTAGATTTAAAAGTTTTCCTACGGCTCACAATTCATCGCGGTTCAAAATTTCTTAGAAGGTTTTAAAAATTTGCTTCCCAGCATAGGGGTTTTTTCGCAAAACGACGGGAGACAGGTGTTTTCATTACTAAAACATTCTTGGCCACTCTGTCGTACTATGCCAATAATTTGGTTATAGCCCTAGTAGACATATTAGTACTCAAACCTCTTCAATTTATTTTTTGAATTCGTTAGGGTGTATTTTCTCTAAGTGACGTTTAATATTGGCCGTAGTTTGGCGCAACATTTTCATTGAGCGCTTGCTCAATTTTAAAAAAAAAAAACTCCATAATGGATTGTATGACATTTTTATCTGGAAATATGTATACTATAAAGTTTGGTTTGTGGTTCACCCAAAACTATAGATTATCTAACCATTCGCAGAATATATAGTATTTTTTTACCATATAAATTTTAACCGTTTTTTTTTTGTTGTTTTTTTACCATCTTCTAAAAATTACACATAAAAAGACATTTTTATACACTTAAGCATTATTAAGTCATCGCTGTATTTTTCGAACTAATAATCATAGAGAAAAATAGTTGTATTGATTTCGTATTATTTTCATAAACAATGATGCCAAATTATAACTTGAAATTGTAAAAAATATGTTATTTCATAAAAAACTTTGACCGAACATCATTTTTTGCCGAACTCCGTAACCGAATCCGAACGTTCGGTCGGACACTACTAATTACTATGCCTACTACAAACACATGCTGAATGACTGCCTTATTACGGTTGACGTTGTCGTTGCCGTTAAAGACTAAAGGCTCAGTTAGCCGAGAGTAACAGTAACTTTACAAATAAGCTGCTTCATTTTTTTGTATGTTAAGCAATTAGAACGAAATAAGTAAGCAGTAAGATGTTACATCTCAATCTGTAAGAAATAGATTGGTCTTAGTTTTTAACGGTAAAAGGGTAAGTTACTGTTACTCCCGGCTAACTGAGCCCTAAGTCATTTTTGGAGTAGATTAAAGAACTTAGGTTGTGTGTTACCGTATAGGGCTGATTGTCATTACTATAATTTATCGAAGGCTGCCAAAAAAACTTATAATAGGCTTTTTACACTGATCAACATCTAACATTAACCATCAAAGATGTAGAAAATGCGAAGCACTCGTTTACATTGCTCACATCTAACATCTACAATCAAACAAAAATGTCAAGATTTTTGAAAAAAAAATGTTTTTAAAATAAAAATGCTTTTTTCTACAATAGTGCCAAAATTTAAAAAGAAAACACAAAAATGTATTTGAAGTTCCATTTGTTTAAATATATAAAAAAAATACTTAACAAAAAAACATTGCAATAAAAGAGAAAACTTGACAAATGGTAGCGCTGATTTAAAAATTCAAATTGTAAAATAGTGTTTTTTTGTGAAATTTAAAAAAAAAAACAAATTAATAAACAAATTAGGAATTGTTAAAATGATGCGACACTTAAAATTGTTTCTTGCTTTTGTATTTATTTTCAAATCAAAAAAAATTTCATAAATGTAAGACAAAGTGTAGTTGAATTATAAATATGCCTATAAAAAATGCAGTCGAGCGAATTGCGGCCGACATCACGTTGCCAACAATTTAAACATTCACAGCCGTCTTTTTAGGCCTTTAAATTTTCTGATTTTCGCTAATTGCAATGAAATATGAAAATTTTACCAAACATAATTTCGTTTAAATTTACATTTGACTAAGACAATTTTAATTCGTTTAAAATTAGTCTGTGATTTTGGCGCATAGCAGAACTGGCAGATATTTCCTACCAGGTACAAAAATAATTAATAAAAGTACCAACAATTTTAAGTACACACACCTATAAATTTAGACAAAAGCCGGTATTTACCAAATCCCAAAGGAGGGCGAGTGAAAGAGAGCGATAGATAGAGAAAAAAACCAAGAGAGTAATTTTTTTTGTTTTTCAAAAGCAGCAAACAAATTTCAGGTCAAACTAGTTCTGGCTAAACACAACGGGCGCATTCGCAAAGGAGTTATCGCTAAGAAAGGATGTGAGTAAACAGATAAGCGTATGAAAAAGCGGAAAACGTTATTTAAGAAAAGGATACAAAAAGTATTTTTAAATAATTAAAATTTAAAGAAAAAAAATAAGTGATTTGAAATTAAAATTTAATGTTTTTAAAAGAAAAGTTTATTTTAACAAACAAAAAAAATCTTATTATCAAAGCAACCCCTAAATGGAAGAAATAAAAGCAAAATAGTTTAAGAATAAAATAACAAAACGAAGAGGTGTGTGTACAGACAGACGCAAATAGAGTTTTCATCGATAAACAGAACCAACTGTCAATTATTTGCCTGAAAGACAAATAACAAACCGCTGTTCATCGGAAGTTATAAAAACGACAGCTGCTACAAAAGCGCACACACACACACTCTCGCACATCAAAATTACAACAACAACAACAAAACAAGCAAACAACAATTTTATCAACAAATTCAGTTATTTTTATCTTTTCCTTTATTATAACGAAATTAAAACAAGGATTACGCGTGCTATTTTTGGAAAGATCTCTCTCTCTCTCTCTATTTCGGATACACACAGACGCGCGCTCTAAAAAACATACGCTCTCTTAATTGCAACAAAATTTTGGTACTCAATACAAAGGAAATAAATTATAACAAATACAACTCTGTTAGCTGTGGCCCAGGATTAACAGCAACACAGGGTTACAAAAAAAAATTTAAAATTAAAGTGAAACATAAAACGAAAAGTGAGAAATAAAAAAAAAGAATTAATTGAGTGAAGAAAATGTAAAAAAGAAAATTAAAAATCATTTAAATTTAAAAAAGTAAATAAAAAAAAAAATCCTTAGAAAAAGTTTCCTTAATAAAAAAAAAATACAATCAAAATGCAATTCCCTCTATATCCCCTTTTACCACGGATTTTCATTCCTTCCTCCTTAATAATTTCACTGCTAATTTCATTAACATGCGCTTGGCCTCACGATTTGCCCTCCAACAGTCATCAATTACATCATGGCTTACACCATGCAGCTCACAATAGTAATAATCACAATAACAACGATTCTTTAGATGCTTCCGCATCCTCTTCTTCAGCAGCATCTAGTGCTAGTGGTGTTCATCATAGTGATTGGCATCGTATGGAAATAATGGATGCCAATGGGCTGTATTTATTGGAATGGTGGACAAAAGCCAAGGATATTTATTTCCGCGTAACGGTCAATACTCAGGGTTTTATTGGTTTGGGATTTTCACGAAAATCTGGACGAATGTCGGGAGCCGATATGGTTTTATTGTGGGTCGATGATCGTTCGGGAAAACCAAATGCTTTGGTAAGTGAAGATATTTTGTTATTACATATTATAAATTTATAACATAAAAAAAATAATCGTAAAAGAAATTTCTAAAACTCTTGAAAAAAAATTCGAGTAAAAAAAGCGATCTTTCCAAAAATTAATGTTTTTTTTTTTCAAAAATTGTTTCTTTTAATACTCGTACGATCTAATCGCCGTTTCTCTAAAGATCAGTGTTCGAAAAAAAAAACACTAAATATCGCTCCTTAGTGTTCGGTTCGGTAGATTTGTGGAAAACACCAACGCTAATTGTGTTTGTGTAGAAAATCATTAAAAAAATAACGTTCCCTGTTTGTCATTTTTCGAACACAAAACTTAACAAAAGATGAGAATATTTTTAATTCAGTTCGGTTTAAAAAAAAAAAACACAAACTTCATTGTGTTTGGTTCAGCTCGTTAATGTTCGTCCCTATTAGCTAGTAAAGAAAAACAAAATACACATACGAAAAAAAAACAAAAAGCCAGCAAAATAATTTTACGCAAAAACACATATACACAATACGCAAGCTGTATTTTTGTTTGTTCATTACGTTATCAATGTAAAAAAGAAACATTATAAATCATTAAAATAAAAAGTTTGTCTACTCTCTATCTCTTCAATGGTTCTGTTTTTTTAACGAAGAACGGAACACTATATAATGTTCTGTTCTTTCTTGAAAATAATTACGAACGGTAATTGGGGTTGTGTTCGTCTACACAAACACTTAAAAAAATGATTTCGTTCCTGTGTGTGTGAGCCGAACGCTAAATAATGTTCTGTTTGATTTCGGACACTGCTTAAGATTCTCTACTAGTAAAAAAAATACGATATCAACGTTATTCCTTTAAACTTCAAAAAGCTTCAAATCGTAGTTCCCTCTAATTTATAAATTTGGCGAAGTGCATTACAATACACCCTTCGCTTACGTTTCTTCAAAATCATGTCTGTTCCTTAAAGCAAAAGAGCATAATAAAAGTCCGTTTTAAGTTTAAAACAATTCAAAGCAGAATTTAAAAAAAAATGCAGCAACAAAAATTGCAAGACTGGACGATGACTATACGCAACCATGTAAACATTGACAACCGCCCATGTGCTGAGAATCACATTTTGCAAAAAGTATGCGACTAAGCTTCGTACAGACGGTGGTCAGATCTAACAATATTGTCACTAAAATGTGCTAAGAATATCTTGCAACCGTGTGAACTGGCAATTTATGTTTCACAACGTTGTCAGAAAAAGCATTGTCAGTCGATTGTAAAGCAACAATATTGTAAGATATCTAACAATCGTGTGAATACTCTTCGTTGCCATTGGCAGATCATTGTCAGACGTTGGATGCTTCTTTGTTATTCTCAGATGTGCGCAGCTGATGCATTTGACAATGGCATAATTTTTTCTATTGGCAACGCTGCAAATACTTACTTTGCAGGGATGGAAAATGGGGTTTTGAATTTTGTACCAACTTCAATAACAAAACTTAGTTTTGAGACTATGACGGTACCAATTTTATGTTTTCTGGCTCATCTCTTGATAAATATCGCTCCTTTATTGCAACATAGGCATATCTCAAAAAATTAAAAATTGTCATTTATACTTTCGTTATATGTAAAACAAAAAACAGCATTAGATCTCAAACTGAACCAAAGTTTATTAAAATATATTTTTTTAAATCTGTATATATGTAATGGTACACTTTGAAAACTTTAACGCAAATCGCCAAGTTTGTTTTTTTTTTTTTTTTTTTATATACGACTATGTTGCAATAAAGGAGCTATATATTAAGTAAAAATACTTTTTATTAATTACGAAAAAATTTTTGAGATACCAATGAATCAAAATAAGTACACCTGCACCATAGTTCCCATCCCTGATATGCATGAATGAAAAGAACAACAAAAAAGTTTAGTTTTGCAAAATTTTAATTAATTTTAGTGAAAAATAATGAAACCTATATAAAAAAGCTAAAATCCTTGCTATTGCTTTTTCCCTTCAATAACAATATTTCCACTTCTCTAATTTATAGAAATACAAGCAATTTTAATTTTCAGACAATGTTTGAACACAGGGGTGGCAGTTCTTGCATTATGCATTTATTAGCAGCGTTCGAGAACACAAAAGTTTTTACTATTTTTTACTAAACTTTACTGCATTTTACGAAATTGCTTTCGAGTACACAAAATACAGTAAATGAGAACACAAATGGAGAGCGTAAAGTGACAGTACTTGTCTGGGTATTTTAAAATTTTTACTGCAGACATTTTTGCAATAGAATTTAGTAAATCAAAAAAACATACATACATATGTTGAAAAAGGTAAAAAAAAACAAAAGTAACAAACAAAAAGCTTACAAATTGTGAAAAATTGTTAAAAAAAAAAGAAAAGTTGAAATAAAAATTAAACTAAAACAAAAAGTGAATAACTATTAATTAATTAAACTTGTTTTTGAAGCATTTATTTGGCTAAATACAAACCTTTAAAATTTTTTTTGGTTATGTTAATTTTTTGGAGTTGTAAAAGTGTAAAGTATTTAGGTACTTAAGTAATCAATAGCAAAAAAATTATTCATGTTCTTTTAAATAATTTAAAAAGCTACAAATTAGAAAAATCAAATAAAATAGAAGACAAAGAATTATGAAAGATTACATAAAATAGTTTGTTTGTATTTCCCAAAAATGTTCGTGTTATAAAAAGTATTTAATCGAGTACCGATAAGAAAACGAGTTAAGTAGTCAAAAGTGTAAACATATTTCAACACTTCAATTATTTGCCATCAGCTGTTGCCTTTATTTTACGAATTCTTACAAATTTTGCGTTCGCGTACTTTTTTATACAACAGCTTGTTGTGAGAGCAAATTTTACAGTTTACTCTTTTACTGCATTTTACTGCATTTTACTGCAAAAGTGCTCAAACGCACCAATTGTCACACAGTTTTATGCCCTGTCCGATCTGACCATCGTCTGTAAGAAACTTTACGATTTGAAATCACAAAATTGGTGTCTGGAAATTCGCAATCAAAAAATGTGTTGTTATTTTAACTCGCAAGCAAAGGCCAAAGTGAAATGTCATGTGTCCTTAAATGTGTAATTACAGTTATCGATGCGCAAACGAAAGCCAAACTGTGCATGAATAATTTTTTTGATGCCTTGTTGACATTTGTTTTCAAAGTAAACAAAACAGCACGTTATATTGCATCGAAACAGTATTAAAACCGCATCACTGCAATGTGTTTTGCTGTTTTAGAACTCTTCTATAACCAAAATTTTCGCCTAAAAGCACATTTCAAAATTCAATTTCCATTAAAATTCAAGAAAAGCGAAGAAAAATTCACAAAAAATTCATAATGGAAATGTTGCTACCAAAAGACAAACACAAACTTAGCTAAAGTACTCAGGAAAGGCAAACTATTAATATAATTTATTAACACATAATGGTAGAAAAAATTTTAGAAATTGTATACGATTTTGATATTTCTTTAACCAAGTCTGGGTTCACACTATGAAAGTTTTCTTTCAGAAAGTCTGAGTTTAATGGTGAGAGGGGAAGAGAACATGCTTTTCTTCTCTCCTCTCTCACCCATAAACTCAGACATTCTGAAAGAATACTTTCATAGTGTGATCCCAGACCAACTTCCGTTATTTTCTTTACAACAATTCTTAAATAAAGGATTTTTGTAAGGTTTTAAACATTTTAAAGGTCTCTTTTGTCACCACTATATTTTTTTTTTTTTTTGTCAATATAATGCAGAGATTTTATTACCTCAGTTGAAACTTAATATCAAATGAACAAAAACATATTTATAGCAGAAATAAGTTTTTTTTTAATTTAGCCGAAAGAAGTAGGGGTGGAGTAAAAAATGTCTGCAAAAAATTTTCCTTTAATTTTATTATGTTTATTCTGTATATTATTTACTTAGACCGCATTTAGACTATGCAATTAACGCCGTTTTTTTTCTATTTTCTTTTAAAGTGGTTGCTACGAAACTCTTTTCACATTTACATTTTTTTCAAGCATTTTTTCAACTTTTTCAACACTGTTTTCTTCCCTACACCTCTTGCTAACAAACAAAAAGTTGCAAGCGAAAGTTGCGGTGTTAATTTTTTTTTTTTCTTCATTATTTATTTATTGAATCTTCATATATTAAACATGAACTAACAATAATTAATCAAATCTTAAACTAATACGTTATTTTTTGTCACTGGCAGGCCAGACAAAAATTTTCTTCATCGCGGGTTCTGTTCACTTTTATAGGTGTTTATCGGTCATCTAATTGGATAAGTGCTGCAGTGTCTCTTCTTCTTAAGCGAGTGTGGCCGCTATCATTTAAAATATTTCGTGCTAGTGGGTTCGGGTGCAATTCGAGCCTTTTTAAGTATTTTACTGCATATTTCGTAATCATAGTTTTAACTAATGGAACATTAAGATCCTTGTGAATATTTGAGTTTTTAACATACCAAGGGGCAGCTGTGATAATTCGAAGCAGTTTATTTTGGCGCCTTTGAATTTTTTCGATATTAGTGGCCGAGGCAGTGCCCCATAACTGAATACCATAGCACCAGATTGGCTTTAAGATGGAGTTGTAAAGAAGAAACGGCGATCTAGATGAATACCGAGGTATTTTACATGTGAATGTTGAGGTATTATTTGATTATTGATTTTAATAGGGGGGCATGATTCCCGACGCAAGGTGAATGTTATATGTACGCATTTTTGCTCATTGACCTCTATCCTCCATTGCTTTAACCATAGTTCGAGTTGAAATATATGATCCTGTAGGTATCGAGATGCTTCTTGACGGTTTTCGTGCACGCTCAAAAAAGCTGTATCATCAGCAAATGTTGAAGTTTGTGTGTAGTTGTTTGTTGGCATATCCGAGGTATATATTAAGTATAAAAGTGGGCCCAGGATGCTTCCCTGAGGGACTCCAGCGTCAATTTGCTGAGGAGAGCTTAAATAATCACCTTCTTTAATAATAAATTTTCGACCGACTAAGTAGCTTTCTAACAGCTTGTGTGTGTTTACTGAAGAGAGCGGAACAATATTTTTATTCTTCAAAGGCTTTTCTTATTGCGTTTACTATACGATGAGTTTGCTCAATTGTGCTGTGTTCTCTTCTTAAGCCGAATTGTTGGTTAGGAATACATCTATTTTCATTTAAAATTGGGGTTAATTTTGACGCTAACAGCTTCTCAAACAGCTTTGATATATTAGAAAGTAAGCTTATAGGCCTATATGACTCAACTTTTGTGTGATCCTTTCCAGGTTTAGGTATCATGGTGACTAAGGAGACCTTCCAATTTTGAGGATAGTATTCAAGGCGTAAAATAGCATTACAAATTAAAAGAATAATTTTCTTTGCTATGCTGGGTAGCTCCAAAAGCATTTTGTTGCTGATCTTATCAAAACCAGGAGCCTTCTTGGGGTTTAAATCACAAATAGCCTTTTCGATTTCTCTTATCTCAAAACTTAGTGGAACAGCTGCTCTAGCAGCAACAGGTGGTAACTCGACCGCAATATCGTGAGATATATTTAGGGTAAATACGTTTTTTAAAAGATTGACAAACAGATTTCCTTTTTCAACATCATTTCTTGCCCAACTTCCATTCAAGTTTCTTAATGGTGGTTTAGAGACAACTGGCCTTTTGAGATTTCTAGCTGCACGCCATAATGAGTAGTTTGATTGTGGGGTTGCATCAAGTACCTCAAGATATTTTACCAGAGAAGCCGTTTTCTTAGTCTGCAGTAACTTTCTTAGTCTTTTTGTACACTCTTTAAGTAAGTTCTTAAGTTGAGGGGATCTGTGCAATTGCCACTCTCTTCGAGCCCTCCTTTTTTCAGACAAAAGATGCTCGACATCTGTGGAATATATTTTAATAGTTTTTGTTTTTTTTTTTGGGCAATATTGGAATGTTGAACAGCTAGTTTCAGAAAACTGTCAAAATTGTCAATAGAGCGATCTACATAATCCGGTGTACTGAGCGCAATATTTTCTGTGCAATGGGTACTGAGATATTTTTTTATATCAAAGTTATACTTATTAATTTTTTTATATTTTAACCAATTAATTTGCGTAGCTGTCGTCGGAGGTACAATTCTATTGGGGTTCATTATAGTAACAATTGTAGGTGTGTGGTCGGAAGATAAATCTAGGGAGGCTTCAACATGAATCGTTTCTATGGGAATGTTTTTAACCACGCCGAAATCGATGACATCTGGAATTTTTTGATGATCAGTGGGCCAATATGTTGGTTGTCCGCTCGCTACCACATTTAAATCCATTTTAGAAATTGTGTTAAATAGAACACGACCCTTTGGCGTTATAAGTCGCGACCCCCAGAAGGTATGTTTAGCGTTATAATCGCCAGCGGCTAGGAAACACGGTCCTAATGATTTAAAATATTTATAATATTGGTCCTCCGATAATGAAAATCTAGGCGGGGAGTATAACGATGAAATTACTAGGTTTCTATTTAATTCCTCAACGCAAATGTTCGTTGCTTGGAGATAATCTTCACGATGATCACACATTAGGTAGTGTTTGACTCGGGTTTTTATTAAAATGGCAGAACCTCCACAAGCTCTATCTCGAGGGTCCTTGGTATCATATAGTATATAACCATTAATTTTAAACGTATTTCTTGAGGTCAAATGAGTTTCAGAAATCATCATGACATCAATTTGTTTATTTTTAAGAAAGTATTCTAATTAATTTTTATGTTGGCGGATGCCGTTTGCGTTCCAAAAACAAATTTTTAAACAGTTCATGGTTTGTTAAGTACAGCTTGCAATAACATCGATTGCATTCTAAGCATTTCCTGCATCATATTACCCATTGTGTTAGTAAAATTATTTACCGTTTGCACTAATGTTTCCATGGTTTTTTCTAAACGACTTAAATTAGAAACTGGAGTTTCATCATTACTTGGCGAGGCACCTTGCATTGGCTCATGGTTTGATTTTAGGACGTTAGCGTAAGAGGTTCTGTTATTACTATGCTGGGGGGCTTGAATTGCATTTGTGTTTACTTGATTTGCGACCTGCATTTGAGGGGTATTTGTTTTCGGTCCAACCGTCTGCTTGACGATATTATATACAGGGCATCCTCTATAATTGGCAGTGTGATTACCGCCACAGTTGCTACATTTTTTACGGTGGGGTCGGTTTTAGACTTATCGCAAGAAATTGTACCGTGTAGTTCACCACATACTACGCAGACAGGGGGTAAGTAGCAGTATGCCTGGGTATGGCCAAATTCTTGGCAGTTTAAGCACTGAACAGGTCCATTTTTTTTTGTGCGGCTTCTCAACAGTTACCCTTCTGTACAGAATATATTTTAAATTATAAATTGGATGCTTTTCATTTTTTTTGAGCTTAACGTCGCCGGGTTCTAGCTCCACTCGAAATAGTGGTTGGGGATTTTTTTTCCCTATTTTTGATATTTGTTACGTTTTTGATTTTAAAGCCCTTCTCTTCTAAAAAAGCTTTAATTTCCCCTGGGTCTACGCATGAGTCTATACCCTTGTTTACTACCTGAAGACCTTTACTGCTCTTCAGTTGATAAGTATAAAAGTTTTTATTCAGAGTCTCAAATCTTGTAATTATTTTTCAAAAATCATCCTCGTGATTCACCTGTATTTTAGTCTCGTTAATGATACCGCGCTTTATTGCAGCTACATAAAAGGAATTTTCACCTATCACCGAAATTAAACTTTTTATTAACTCATTAGAGTTTTGCTCTCTAAGGTATAATGGGGGTGGCTTAGACGATTTAATGACATTTGGTGCTTTAGAGGATTCATCCTCCAGAATCGAAAACGATTTTGTGTATTTATTTTATCAAAAGAAGCAACTGCTGCAGAGGTAGGGCTGCGTCCCCGTTTAAGCACTGTTATGTACCTGTCCATACCAACTTGTACTGTAGGCTTTTGACAGCTTTTTACAGGGGGGTTTTCCATTGCATTTGTGTTTAAGTTCATGGTATCATTTCCCACTAAATTTATTTTTGACGTCACGGCAATACTTGCTGGCCTGGCAACACTTGTCACCAAATCTAGTTGTAGTTTTTTTAATGAGTCACTATCCACTGTTTTTGTAAACACCGAGGGTGATAGGGAACGTGTTCGAGTAATTGGCTTAGCCGTAAAATAGTTTATATTATTTTGTTTAGTTTTATTTATTTCTGCATTATTTTCGTTTGCTTGAACTAAAACGTAAACGTTTCTTTAATTTTGTCTTAGTGTTGTTTCACTGGGCGTACTCATGCAAAGAGTTGTTTTTGTTTTTCACCGCTTTGATATTTTTATTATTTATTGTATTTTACAACAACAACAAAAAAAAAACAAGAAGTGTTAATTGCATAATGTAAATATTTTCCTTCTTGTCTTTTACAACAAGAATACTTGTCGTTAAAATTTATAATCATTGTTATGTTAGTGCTTGTATTAAGTAATTTAGTTTCATAACACTAAATATTCATAATTATTCATATGTTCAGTGTTATTTCGATTTTTATGTATTCCTCTTAATAAAACCTCCTCCAATAACATGTATACAATTTATTTTTAATGAAACCTAAACCCTTATAGCTCAGCTTTCTGTGAATAAAACAAATTAAGCCTAAAAGTAGACAACATATCGTATTAAGACATTGACATTTACAACTATGCTTTAAAAATGCATACAATTAAAATTAATACCTTCGCTTAATTGACTGGCGACACGCAAACAATAAAAGCAACAAAAAGCCTTTAATAATTTCCAGGAATTCGTTATTGGATATTTTCATAAATAAACATTTAAGCCCTTAATAAAATTCACTTGTTGACAACAATTTAGATAAGTAAATAATTGAAAGCATTAAAGAAGTAAATGTAGGGATGAAACGACTTCACAGTATTAACAATTTGTTGTTGTTCGATGTCAAAGTAATTATAAGAAAAATAATGAAAAATAAATAAATAATCAGCAGACGAAATTTGAAATTAGCAAAAGTCCTTTAATAACAAATTAGAGATAATTTGACTTTTATACCCTCCACCACTAGTGGTGTACACTAAGTTTGTCATTCCGTGTGAAACTTTTTTTAATATTGATGGAAGACCCTATAAAAATTATATATTTTGGGTCCTTGAATAATATTAAGGCAAAAACTCAAAAAAAGAACACCAAGAACAACAAATTCGTTTCATCAATTCGAAATCATCGTACAAAATTTTGTAAAGATTGTTTGATAATCAACCATAGGCCCCATAAAAAGGCCACTCTCGGAAATGTGCAATAAAATTAACTCTGTCATAGTTTCATAAGATAAGAATTCACTCCAAAATTTCGCAAACGTCAGTCCATGATTAACCATAGGCCCCACATCAAGCTCATTCTCAGAAAACCCTTTGGTACGCCTAAAATCAACGAATAAAACTTCTATCATAATTCATTAACTTATAAAAATAAAATATTTGAGATCGAGGCCTGGATTGTTCTTTGATTAAAATTCTTCTTTATTTATTTCCAATATTTCGCTACTCTTCGAGTAGCATCCTCAGGGAGTATAATGGATTTTAAATAAACAAACAAAATTCTAAAAATTTTTTTCTTTTTCTCCTTTCCTTATCGTTGCTTATAACTCGTCATCATAAATACTAGAATTTTAATTAAAGAACAATCCAGGCCTCGAGCTCAAATATTTTATTTTTATAATTAAATTGGAAAGGTCAAATAAAAAACAACTTTAATATAATTCATTAACACTAGAAATTACATTGATTCGTTAAGATCGTTCCATAATTGACCATACGACAACTGGAAAACAGTGACTTATGGTACAAAGGGAACTAATTACTGGACTCTCGTATTTAATTTTGGATAACGGCTGCTAATGGAACCTAACCTAGTCATAGTCCCCACTTAGACATAAAGCCCAATTTTGAAATATTCTTACTCAAGGTGAAGGGGATTCAAAGATTTTGGCACAGTCAAAAAGAGCACCACAACTTGTTTTGGTTTTCATGTGACTCTTGCCTTCTATTCAATTAAACTTTACTTGATAAATAATTATCGCGCTGCTTCCTCTAAACAGAGTCAACTCGAAATTTTTCAATTTTCACTTTTTACAAGAAATCGATGTACGATGTATATCTACGCACTGTTAAAATCTTAGATCAGTTTCTTTAGTATTTTGCCAAAAAAAAAAACAATTAAGAAAGTACAGTCGGTCAAGCCCGACCATATGATACCCTACACCACAGTATTTAAAAACACATCATGCTTATGTGTCCATATAAATATGGATTTATCTATGTTTATAAACTTCATGAAAATTGGTTTGAAAGTTTGTGAGAGGCAGAAATTGCCCCCTACCTCCCCTTGTGGTCCTATTTTTGAAAAACTGTATAGCTAATGTGTCCCTATAGATATGGATCTATCTATGTTTTAAATTTCATTAAAATCGGTTTGAGAGGCAGAAATTGCCCCTATCTCCCTTCGTGGTCCTATTTTTAAAAAAATCCATACATTCTGTGTCCATATAGATATGGTTCTATCTATGTTTTAAATTTCGTTGAAATGGGTTTGATAGTTTCTGAGAGGAAGAAATTTCCCCCTTCCCTCGTGGTCCTACGATTCGGCCCATTTTCAATAGACTTGGTCCTTGTGTCAATAAGAACCTATGACCCAAATTTCATCAAATTATCTCCAAAATTGCGACCTGTACTTTGCGCACAAGGTTACATGGACAGCCAGCCAGCCTGCCAGCCAGCCGGACGGACATCGTTAGTTCGACTCAGAAAGTGATTCTAAGACGATCGGTATACTTTAAGGTGGGTCTAGGACTAATATTTTAAGGCGTTACATACATCAGCACAAATGCATAATACCCTCTCCACTATTGTGGTGTGGGTATAAAAATGCAATTGTAAGAAACCCGTTTTTTGTCTTTACTGAAAATATATAAATTTTGTGTTAACCCCCTTAAGAGGAAGCATTGCGATATGTAGTTAAATTAAAATAATCTGTCTGTGTTCTAGAAAATTTTAAAATTGATACTTGAATATGAGTTAATTTGTTTAAACCCTTTTTCCCAATATCCTTATTCAGCTTTAGTTTGCAGCTGCGGTTTCAGCAATATTTTTGCATTTGTAATTATTTATAGTCCTTCTTCTCCTTTTTAAATACACATCACATAGGAGGGTAAGAATGTCTGCTAAATCTAAATGAAAAATAAAAAATCTCAAGGTCATGATTTAAGAATTAATGCATACTTTTATTTTATTTATTTATATTTTTATACCGTGTAGTCTCTCATGGTGGGACACCACGTTACGGAGGGACTATAAAATGGGTTTGTACTAGGGAAATATCCTCCCCAAATAACTTACAGTTTCCTCAGGGAACGCTGCTGGGACTAGGCAACACTCTCCGTCATAAAAGGATATCCCCTTAAAAAAGTTGTCCGTTTAGAGAGATTATACTGTTTTTGTATATGACTTGATAACAGCTATACAAATATTTTTTTTTTAATAAGAAAAAAATAAGCTCATACAAAACACATGTTTTGTTCTTGTTTAGATAACTTCAAACACCAGGTGCAAATAATTTAAAAGAGTCAAAGTTTTTGTAAACAACCTTTACATACATTTTCAGGTAGCAAGTGCCTTACATTTAACCCTTAAACGTTAACCAACTTTTAATCATGTTTAAATATTTAATAAAAATTAACAGCATAATGGCATATGTTTTGCTAAATTTCCAAAAACAAAAAAAAAACAGTCATTATTAGAATGTTTCTATAAGATAGTTAATTTCTTATAAAATACCACATATTTTGCGAAATTTCCCATAACATATCAAATGGCAATACCAAATTTTCCCTCCCTCTTTTAAAACTGACTCTCTCTGTCTGTGCATTACCCTCCTTTTAGTGCAAAACTAAAAAAAATACTTGCCAATTTAAGCTTGAAAAGTTACATAATATACAGCCAACACAAATTTGCTTTATAAAAAAGGACCGACTGAAAATTTTACATATTCAAAATAAATATTTTAGTTTTGCGGTCTGTTAAAACCGGTATAAGGATTTTATTTATATTCTAACAGAAGTTCAGGTAACTAAAAAATACGTGTTTCAGTAAACAAAAATATTTATACAAACAAAAATGTTTGTGTAAGAATAATTTACAAATACCAAATACGTGTTGTAGCTTAAGGCAGGGTTCTCAAAACTCATTTCAAAGTCTTTAATATACATATGTACGTGCATAAGTATGTGCATGTCATTCACAATACGGTGTTTATTTCAAAGCGAGAGGTTTTGTAAACAATTTTACGGACTGTCTCTAAATATGTTGTTTAAAAAAATTTCTTCTAGTCGAAAACCCTATAGACTTGAATTAGCTAAAAGAAAGAGATAAATAAAACAAAAAGCATCTGGTTTCAATAACTTAATTTTTACCTGATCCTTTCCTCTCTCTCTCTCTCTCTCTCTCTCTCTCTCTCTCTCTCTCTCTCTCTCTCTCTCTCTCTCTCTCTCTCTCTCTCTCTCTCTCTCTCTCTCTCTCTCTCTCTCTTCCTTACGTTTTTCTCTTAATAATGCAGTTACCAGGTTTTAGATGAGTTTTTCGTATTTTGAATTAACCACAATCAGGGATGATAAATGAGAAAACCAATATCGTACCAACGAACTTTTAAAATCGTACTTTTTCGGCCCCAATAGTACTAAATTTTTTTTTATAGAAAGCAAAAAATACAAGATCATTAATTATACATAATAAAAAAATGTTTTCGCTTCGAAAGCACATCGCGATTTTTGTTCCATAAGTCATTCCAAGAAACTTTGCCAAAAAAACTATAGGTCAAAAATTAATTTCGAGCCCCAAAATATTCAAGAATAGAGGCAAACAAATTGTATATTTTGTCTAGCCAGATTATTATGTGGTTTTTAGGGTCTAGAAACTCATTTATTTTTATTTTTGATTGCCGCCAGAGAGCGTTTTCATACACTTTTTAGAATTTATCGTCTTTTTGTTGACGAATATTTCTCAAAATGCAATCTCGAATCCAAGTAATTTTTGGGAACACAATTGTAGTGGGGAATGTAAGAAAAGAAAAACTCACTGTTTATTGTTGATGTTTTTGTTTAAACTTTGATATTGTTACAAGTAGAACTGTTGCTTTTAATTCTTATACGCTTAACAGTTTTATTTGGTTTAATATATTTAGTTTTTCTAAAATCTTTGGACGAAGTTTCCTGACGATCTGGCCTTAGCAACAATAAATTTCAGTGTTCTTATCAAGAATTAAAATTGGGAATTAATCACGACAAACAAAATCTCAAAAAGCGTTCTAAAAATATGTGCATACGAGCATCTTCGGATAACAATTTTCAATATGTACTGCAGAAACAGGAAAGGAGTAGAAAATCCGAATATAATAAAATTTAATTAAGCGCTTGTTAAATCTCCTTCAAACTAATTCGGAGTAAAATAAAAATGGAGTGGGCTCCCACTGTTCCAAAATTCTGTTGATTACTTCTTGACGTGACAATCATCTTGTTGACGAATAGTCGTCTCTTCTACTATGTATAACTTTTGCAGTTAGGAAACCACAACTTTAAAAACTTGTCAATATCATCAGAAAATGCACGCTTATATGCTGCCGCTGATACTAAATTTAGAATGAAGCATAAGCAATCGTTAAATGAGCAAGTGCAAAAATCTATTCACAATAGCGGAGTTCAGTGTTTGGTGAAAATGGTCTTGCAAAAGAGCAAATGCAAAATATCATAGCTATTTTGTTAAATCCAACAACAAAAAATTGAGTTCCCGTTAGATTTCATAAAAAAGCTACGACATTTTCGCAAGACTGTTTGCACCAAACACTAAACTCCGCTTATATTCATTGGACAGTAAATACGAGTTGTAATTTTATATCAATTATAAATATGTCCATAGGTTTGAAAAATTTGGAAATAGTACCAAATGAGTCACGGGGCTACCAGCGTACTTTTTAGCTTTGGATTGTACCAAAAAAAGTACAATTGTACCAACTTTATCAACCCTGACCACAATATTTCTTTTTCTTTTTGCTTAAGCAGTCCAAAATATCCTTATTTTTGCAAAATATTTTTACTAGGATTGCATGCACCAGCATGGTTTTTTATACCAAGTCATAAATAATTAAAAGAAATGTTTGAATTACAGTTCATTACTGAAGATTTCGTTTAGAGCTGTCGTGTGAAGTTAAAAAGCAAATGCATTTAAAATTGTGGTCCAAAAAATTATTGCTTCTTCTTCTTCTTTCGAAAAAGAGAATTTTGTAAATATGTACAAACTTTAGAACTAGGTAATTAATACAAGGTGGTCTTATTTTTGTGACAAAATACATACAACACCGTAGTAAACAATTCAAACAAACATTTCATTTTGCTTTTAATTTTAAATTGTGTGTTTTTAAATGTAATAATTTAAAACTGTTTAAATTTCATAATTCTAAGTGAAAATTTTAGAATTTATGAAAGATTCCGAACGGTATACCATTTTTAAACATGGTTAATTGCACTATGCTAGTTGAAAAAATAGACAAGCCGGGCACATGGTGTTTTAACCTAATTCGGGTACGCCGAATTTCAATAAACTAAACCGTTTTTGAGTTACGCGAATACCTATATGTTGTGCAACATCCTCCATTTTCGAAATAACGGTATATGTCGAAAATTAGGATAAAACGACAAGTGCCCAGCTTGTCTTAAAATCAATTCTTAATGTCAATTTCGATCACAGTGCTATCAGCTGTTGCTTATGTGAATTTTTACTGTACAGTTATGAAGAATCAATGAGCACAGCATTAAAATTTTTATTTGGTTTGAAACACAACTGTATTTTTTTAAAACAATTGTAAAATATGATTAAGTACATTATGACGATATGACTTAATAGCACACCTTGTGAATCCCCAACTATAATTTTGTATAATAAAAAAATAATTCTACTTCAGTTTTGTCAAGTTTACCTTGAATTCAAATTTAACAAACGTATCAATATCGCCAATATTTCTTTTTGAGAATCGGTATAGGTATCGTATCGCAAAAAAGGCATATCGTTACATCTAGGGTTGCCAGAAACCAAAGTACAAATAACTGGACAATGTTAAAAATTCACCTGGTTTAAGAAAAATAACTGAACAATTTTAAAAAACATTTAATTTTTTTACACTTGAGAAAAAAAATTCAGTCTTAAGTCATATAAGATATCGCTACCACCATACCATAAATAACAAAAATATTCAAAATCGACTTTTCGATTACTTATGATGTATTTTGGTTAATTAAATCATCAGGAAAGCTGTAGACAGAAACAATATTTTTCAGTTTTAGAGCTTTTTAAAAATTTTGGCATCGATTTGTTAGAGCATTTTTTTGCAAATACCTTTTGGGAAAAACAAACGAAATCAATTTATTTATTAAGATTTTGTACATGTTTCATAAATATTTAGTATATATTTAATAAAAAAAAAATATTTTAAATAAAAGAAACTTTGTTAACTAGACAAATTGTATTTGAGCTGGACAATACAGGCAACCATAGTTACAGCCCTAATTAAAACAATACTGACCACAAACTCAAAAGAAAAGCATTTTTATTTATAAAACTCTTATATAAATATGTTTTTATTTTTCTTTTTTAAAACTGCTGATTCCTTTCATAGAAAAGTTATTACAAAATGTTTGCTATTGATCACAATATTTTTCCCTCAACCATATTCTTATCATGTTATGTTATGTAATCATATTATGATACATTGGTGCTGTCCCACCAAACAAAAATTGTTAACTTTTTTGCATCGATTTTTTTATTTTTTACAATTTACAATTTTTTATACCCTCCACCACAATTAGTTGTGAAGAGGGTATATTAAGTTTGTCATTCCGTGTGAAACTTTTTTATTATTCATCTCAGACCCCATAAAGTATATATATTCTGGGTCCTTGAGTAATTCTAAGTCGATTTAGCCATGTCCGTCTGTTGAAAACACGCTCACTTTCAAACAACTTAAAAGAAATGAACAAACTTGGTGCCAAATTGCTTGTTGTTAACGTAAGCAGTTTGGGATTGAAATCCAGCAAAATCGGTTCTGTAGGACCAGAGCTATGAATCAAAATGTGGAACCACCACCTAAAAATAACATAAATGCTGGAACAAAGCACGGAATGAGATGAGATTTTTCAACAATTTTTTCAACCCTAAGCCCCATATAAACACTACTCCCGGAAAACTGTTAAACTATAAAATGACGCTGTGAAATTTCGTGATGATCGGTCCATAATTTACCCTAGGCCCCATATAAACCCTACTACCGGAAAACAGTTTAGTCGCCTAAAACCATAATTAATAACAAATCGTCACAGTTTAAGATAATTTTAACATCATACAGATATTACTCCTTAAACATTCGAACTGTCGGTGGAGGGTATTAAAGATTCGGCACAGCCAGATGAAATATTTATTCATTTAGTTGCGCTGTATTTATATAAACTTTTTATTTTTTTAATGAAAAAGATCAAAAATTATTGTGTATTTTTAAATTTATTTTCACATTTTTGATTTAATTTTTCTTTTGTTGTCATATGAATGTGCCACATCGAAATAAAAACGAAAAACGGTTAAAAGTGTGGCAATGCTTAAAATCTTATTTGCAAATAGTGTCGATAATCAGGAATTGTTTTCATGAGTTAGCTTTTCGCAAATAAAAATTTAATTCACTGTTTATGCGGCAATATTCTCTACTTGCAATATAATTATTTGCGAATAAGTAGTGCGTATAAACGTAGTAACATAAAGCTATGATTTCGGTGAAACTTTTATTACATTATAATGCTAAGACCTTGCCATTACGTACGAAATACAATGTCATTTTAATGAACGCCTCTAGATTGGTTGCAGCGGTCGATCCATTTGGGGTAGTTTTTGACCATTTTTGCGCACATTTTGCGCGGTATCTCGTCAACTTAACAAATGTTTGTTTTTAAATGCCAAAACGTGAAATTATGCGTTCTGGAAAATCGGTCGTGTTGTGTGGCTTATGTCATTGTCTTGTTAAAACCACATATGGTCCAGTTCATAATCTTCAATTAAAGGCCAAAAAAAATCATTATCATACGGTCATATCTATAATCGAAATATACGATTTATCCAATACACTAACATAAGCGATAATATCGGCAGTACGCACATTGCGATGAACACAGGCCTGACCTCATTTGTAACGCTTCCATTCGCGTCAAATTTATATATTTATGTACAGTTTTAACAATTTCTTTCACAATAGGTCAATTAAGATGACCATAATCCCCCGTAATGCTCGAAAAGTGGCCACTTGGAATCTTCACTTTTATAGTAACGGCCATGTCAGATAAAACTTCATCGCTTTGCGTGATGTTTCTAACTTTGACAGAAAAAGGTGTATGTCACAAAAAACACTTTGATAACACACACGAATTCTTTGTTAAAAAAAAAATAAAAAAATGGCTGCGAGTGTAAGACGGCAAATCCATCTGAGGAGATTGAGTGGTTGCAATCGAAACATGTCATGGTAACCTGCCGGCCGGGGTTCGAGCCCCAACCACGTCAAGAATGAAGGATTATCAATAACAATTTTAATTAATGTTCATGTTGTAAAATTCCTTTCTTCATAAAAAATAATTTAATGAAAAATTAAATTTCATGAATTTAAGCCTAATTAAAAATATTAAAAATTTGGATTAAAAACCATAAATAGTTCAACAAAATAACCACAATACTAAAAAAATTATACTAAGGGCCATTATTATAACTCGGCGTTAGCTGTTATCCGACAGTTACCAGACGCTTTTTGACAGATAACACATTATTATCTGTCAATTTAATCTTAACTTTAGCTAACTTCAAGTTGTAATAATGGCCCTAAGTAGCTGACTGTCAAAGCGCACAAAAAGATGACAGTTGCCTAACTTTTCGCTTCGCTCTGAATATTTCATCTTGGATGTCGAAGCGAATCTCTAACGCAACGAGAAGCAAAAGTTTTATCTGAAATTGCCTTAAGTTTTAATTATTTTTACGAGTTCTTCGGTTGTTAAACGATCAATATTCGTAAAAGACAAACCTTTCACTAAATAGCTGACACTTCAAATGACAGATATGTAACATCTGACAGCCTTGCCAGACCGAGTTTTGAAAAAACAGTCACGAATGTTAATAGTAGTACTGCATTTTTATTTCAATAATGGAGTAATAAATACTCATATATGTACACTCAAAATATTATGTAGTTAAATTCAAACGAAAATTCATTTGAAACAAATTAAAGTTCATTTAAAAAACGGATCATTTACATTTCATTTAAAACAAATGATTTTTTCAGTAATTTCTAAGTTTTTTATTTATTGAACATCATATTCGTTAAAATTGAATAGTTTTTACTTTTAAAAAATATATTTTAACCGATAAAAATCAAACAAATTAACAAAAAAAATACGGAACACATTATTTTTTGGTAGTTTGTTTTTTTAATAACAAACATAAATTTTGAAAAATAAATTTATTCGTAAAATAACTATATTTTTATTCAATTTTAACAGTATCGAAAACGAATTTAATAACCCACAATCAGTTACTGTAATAATTTTATGAGTGTAGTAATACAAAAGAAGACTATTAAGAATCATTTGCAAAAATGTATTGAACTTACATATTTCTAAATAGAAGTGTACGCATAACGGAAACTCAAAATAGACATCATTCAACACCGGACCTCTTTCGCAAATGTGTATGTTGCAGATCAGCTGTTCCGTTGCCCATACCAAGCTTACGTATAAATAGGTACCTTTACGTGAAAGTAGAATTGCGTTGCGGATGAACCTGATAAAATTGAATTTTTTTCTCCAACCTTACGCATCAGCTGTTATTGTATGCTTATTGATAAGAAGAACATTAAACGACGTACACGACGTTTTATTTTAATTAAGTGAGAAATCTAGTAGAGTCAGAGCTAAGATAGATTAGTGCAAGGTTTAACGTAGGATTACAGCTGCCGTTATTCCACTATAAACTTCTAAGCCATATGAGATAAGTGGCATCAACAAAACATGGCCAATTCTCTTTTTAACATCAATTGATAGATTACAGGGAACACTATAAAGTCTATGTAATGTAATTATTACCCGAAGAAT
The DNA here is from genome assembly GCA_930367215.1 of Pollenia angustigena. NCBI lineage: Eukaryota > Metazoa > Arthropoda > Insecta > Diptera > Polleniidae > Pollenia > Pollenia angustigena. Next base: position 50,525,982 of record OV884060.1, read on the forward strand.
CATAAAGCTAATGTGTTGGCTTAAAGCCAAATAAAAAATCCAAGAGTCTTTAAATATGAAACGAATTGTAGACGCATGTCATCATGTACAATATTAAAAAGGTTCTCGTTCATATTACTAAAGTTATCAGCTTTCGACCTCTAAATATTTAAGGTTATAAAATTCGTATTACACCACCTTTGTATATTCTCCAAATCACGATTAACATTACTAATTAACTCATTCCCAGATTTCTCTATACCCACCAACTGAAAGTCATCAGCATATAGGTAACCTTTTAATGAAACTACCGATGAAAAGATATCATTTACATAAATTAAAAATAACAATGGTCCCAAAATTGTACCTTGGGGTACACCTCTAGAGATGCATTTAGTAGACGATCTAACTAGACCAAGTTGTACAAATTGCGTCCTATGCTTTAAAAAGGCTTCAATCAACCGACAAGCAGTTTTCGTAAACCTGAATTCGTTTAACAATTTATTTAGAAGCACTTCGTGTGATATCGACTCAAATGCTCTATTAAAATCTAAACTGATTAAAGCTACAAAGTTATGTTCATGTAGCCCGCTTCGTATTCCATGTAAAATATCCAGCATGTGAGTAGTGATATTATGTTGCCTTCTAAATGCTGATTGATACTCAGACGTCAGTTTCCTCCTATTGATGTAATCCAGCAACTGAGAATTCATTAACATTTCAAAAACCTTAGAGCAAACGGACACTATATTAATTGGCCTATAATCATTACAACCCGAAGGGTTTTTCACCTCAGGTATTGGCAACACCCTTGAATTTTTCCATAACAAAGGAAACTTTGAAACGGTTAAAATAGTATTAAAGGCCATCTGGCCCAATACTATTTGAACTAATTTTCATAAATGCATTAAAAACTTCATATTCTTCTACATTAATAAACGAAAACCTACCCGTACCAATTTCGGTATGCCTATGGTGCAAAATCAAAGCAGGATTTGGAATTGGTGGTAACACATAAAAGTCATTACATTCTTCAACATCTAAAGAAGAAAAATTATTTTTATTTTCCACCTTCGCAATACCAATTTTCTTAAGATTGGTCCAAAGTTTCTGTGAAGAAGAGTAGTCAAATAATTTACTGTAGTACTTCGCTCTTTCTTTCCTTATTAACTTTTTAGCACGATTTCGGTACATACAATATTGGTGCCATTTAATCAAAACGCTTAGTCGCCCTTATACTCTCCAATTTCATCCATGGGTCTTTATAAAAAGTAAATATTCTTTACAGTGGTACATGTTTCTCATATATAATTAAAAGTATATTCGTTAAATATTCAACCTGAATATTTGTATTATTCGTTCTGTAAATAGGATCGAAGTTCGTATTATCAATATCGCGATTGCAGTTTTCTATTTTAAAGTTCGTATAATCCCTTATTTGAGCAATAGTCGATGTTCTAAAAATGTTGATCTTGAAAGAAATATATATCAAAGCATGGTGCGAGCTAAGGGCCGGAAACTGAAATTGGCCTTTCTTTTCGACTAACTCCGTATTAGATAAAATAAAATAATCAATTAAACTATGTACATCTATCAGACCCTAAATTAAAGAGGGTTTGTAAACTGTTGTGAACAACATTTAACCGTGCCTCAGCCACAATCCGTCTCAAAGATGAGCACTCCTCAAATAAATTTATATTAAAATCTCCTGAAATTATTAAATGATCAGAGAAAAAAATATCTCAAGAAAATTTTTAACAACACAGTTTGTTGAAAATAAAATTTAAGGTCAATAAACTTTTTGTTTGATTCAATGAAAAAATTTATCAAATTTACACTTTGCAAAATAGCATTCAATAAAACATATTGTTACGAAAGTTAAATTATCTAAGAATTATTTATAGTTATAGTTATAAGTTTTCTTGTAAGTTATAGTTTTATGTTACTTAAAATTGTCATGTATAATTTTCAACACAACTGTTATTTTAAAAATAATTCCTATATAAATTTCCCAGTAATTTCTAGAAATGGTTATAGAACATAATAAATAGTTTTTACGGGAAGGTTCAGGAAAAATCTAGAAATAATTATGAAATATAAAAAGGGGTGACTCATGTAAAATTAGTTTTAGTTTGTTTTGAGAAACGGTTCTGTTCGTAACTAACAATTGTGAACAAAATAATAAAGTTTGTAAAGTTGAATAAGTGTGTGTATTTATTTTTATTTGCAATTAAAAGAACTCAACGGTTTATTATAAAGGGAGTAAACCGAACGCGTTTATTAAAGACAAAACGTAACAATTGGTGTCAGAAGTGAAATTGCAATAAAAAAAAGGATAAAATAAAACTATACAAACAACAATGAAATTCGAGGAGCTAAAAGTTGAACAGCTCAAGAGAGAGTTGTGCAAGTTGGATCTGCCTACTGCAGGAAATAAAGCTGAGCTGCAGAAAAGATTAATCGATGAATTTAAGCGACGCAATATTAACATCGCAACTTATGAATTTGAAGAAAAAGAAGAAATAGAAGTTGCTACCCGTGCAGTAACAAGCAGCATGGATCTTGGTATAATGTTGGCTGCTATGATGGAGAAAATGGAAAAAATGTCGGCAGACAATTCTAGAAAAATGGAGGAAAATATGGAGAAAATGGTAAAAGAAAATTCGGTGGATATTTCTAGAAAAATGGTGGAAATGGCAAAAGAAAATTCGGCTAAAACTTCTAGAAAAATGGAGGAAAATATGGAGAGAATGGTAAAAGAAAATTCGGCTGAAACTTCTAGAAGAATGGAAGAAAATTCTAGAAAAATGGAAGAAAACTCAAATACCATTTTAGCCGAAATTCAACAAAATTCCAGATTGACAAATGAAAAACTTGAGAAGCTTCAAGAGATTTCTACTGCTATAAATGAAAGAGTAGACGATATGGAGATAGAATTCAACCAGAAGCTGTTTGATGTTAAAACACAAGTCACTGTTTTTGATGGAAAACTACATCATTTGGAAGAAAAAGTAAATAGTCTTCAGTGCCAAGAGGGAGTGGTGCGAGTTTTTCCAGAAGTCTCGAATAGAATAAGAGCTCCAAGTTTTGACGGCAGCTCACCATTGAATGTGTTTAAGTTCCAGTTTGACACAGTCGCCAATAAAAATGCTTGGAACAATGAAGAAAAAGCCATAGAGCTGATTCTGGCTTTAAAAGGAACTGCGGCTGAAATTCTAGAAAGTGTACCAGTAAGTTGCAGAAATAATTATGATGACATTATGGTAGCACTGCAACGCAAGTATGGTGGTGAACATAGAAAAGAAATATTCAGAATGGAATTACGCGGTAGAGTACAAAAGCCAAACGAGACGCTACAGGATTTCGCATTAGAGATTGAGCGCTTGGTGCAGCTTACTTATCCAGATGAAAGTCATCCATTGCTAGATCATTTTAAGACCGAGGCATTTGTAAACGGTATACGGGATGCTGATGTAAAACTAGCGGTATGTGCATCACAGAAGCCATCATTTGCAGAAACGGTATCATTTGCCCTAGCACAAGAAACCGCAAGGATAATTTCAAAGCCACAAACGTATATGGTGCGGAAACTTGATTTTGATGGCTAAGAAAGAAGGTGAAAGGCAGACTCGTGAAGAAATTAAATTTAACGGTCCACTAATGAAAGCGTATTGGGCGCAGTGGAGTAGTCTGCGGATGATAAATGGTTGCCTATACCGTACATGGGAAAGTACTGATGGCAAAACGGTTAAAAACCTTATTGTAGTACCGACTTCTAAAGTATGTGAAGTTGTGAAGAAATTCCACGAAGGTACTGGTGGTGGGCATTTAAGCGTTACGAAAACCATAAAGAAGTTAAAAGCAAGCTACTATTGGATCGGTTGCAAGCAAGCCGTGATTGATTGCGTAATTACATGCCCACAGTGCGTTGCAGACAGTGGTCTAATTGGAGAAAGTAGAAATCCGGTCCAGCAGTACAACTTTGGTGAACTATCCGTACCAGCGAATAATAATGACTCTACCCAAGAGCAGAAAAACGAGTTAAGACGAAGGCGTGTTAATTCATCAAATGACCAGATGAAAGCCAGAAACAATGGAGTGGCAAATTCGGAAGGCTTCAAAGAAGGCCAGTTGGTTTTACTTTTTAATCCGCAACGAAAGAAAGGACTATCTCCAAAGCTGCAGACTCATTGGGATGGCCCATATAAAGTAATAAAGAAATTGAATGACGTGGTGTATCGGATCCAGAAATATAAGAGCCCAAGATCAAAAATGAAAGTGGTACATCTAGAACGACTAGCCCATTATGGAAAAGGAGAATCTGAGCCTATTCGGGACGAACAGGCTTAAGTGGAGGGCAGTGTTACGAAAGTTAAATTATCTAAGAATTATTTATAGTTATAGTTATAAGTTATCTTGTAAGTTATAGTTTTATGTTACTTAAAATTGTCATGTATAATTTTCAACACAACTGTTATTTTAAAAATAATTCCTATATAAATTTCCCAGTAATTTCTAGAAATGGTTATAGAACATAATAAATAGTTTTTACGGGAAGGTTCAGGAAAAATCTAGAAATAATTATGAAATATAAAAAGGGGTGACTCATGTAAAATTAGTTTTAGTTTGTTTTGAGAAACGGTTCTGTTCGTAACTAACAATTGTGAACAAAATAATAAAGTTTGTAAAGTTGAATAAGTGTGTGTATTTATTTTTATTTGCAATTAAAAGAACTCAACGGTTTATTATAAAGGGAGTAAACCGAACGCGTTTATTAAAGGAAATACGTAACAATATTTAATAATGAAATGATTAAATATTTCTACATATTAAATAAAAAAAAACTATTTGAATCAAAGTAAATGCAGTATTTTAACAACTCTTTTCCATTTGTAAAGTCTCATTCGCTTTACAATTTTATTTGCATAATATATTTAGTTTTGTCAATGTCTCTGAAAAAAGGTTTCCTGATGATCTGGCCTAAGCAACCATAGAAATGCACATATGAACTAGCTTATCCCCCATAATAAGTTTTAGTGTATTTATTTAAAAAGAAAAAAAAAATTGGGAACTAAGCACATCATCATTAATAAATAAATACATAAAGATACAATAAACATTTTGTTTGATTTATTCAACATGTTCAACAATTTATTTTAACAAATCACGTAAACATGTTGTTGAAAAAAATTATTTTGAGCAACAACTTTTTTTATTGACTTAATAAACTTGGTTGTTGACTAAAAATTCAATAACTATACCTACAAACTTTTTTTATCAATACCGCAAAAATCGTCATCGCAGAAAATTAAAAAATTTTTTTTTATCAAATATGCGATTTTCGTATTCAAATATAAAAATTATTTTTTTCTGTGTGTCGTTAAAGTTTATAGATATATTTTTTGGCTTTTCACTTAGAAAAATGTATCTAAAAAAAGCACTCGTCCAAAGGGTGGCCAATTCAGTGGTAAGAATTAAAAAGCCGTTAGGAATGGAAATATTTCCTGGTAACACGTTTTTTTTTTTTAATAAATTCACTGTTTGGAAAAAGAAATACTGAATTTTTAGTCCACCCTGTATTTACTTAGCACGTGTCTATGAAGATTTGTACTTATTACTTTATGATAAATTAGTATCATTCATTTCTACTTTTATGTGTCTAAAAGTACTAAATATCCAATGTAATTCCTTGTTAACCTTCGCCTTACCAAAAGTTTTAACGTATGTATGTATGTACATCGATTAACAACACCCAGCCGGGTGGTACAACACATATGTATGTCATAAAATCTGTTTAGGGAGTAAAATTTCCATTAACATAGCGTTTACATTTGCCAGTACTGGCAAGACAGTAGCAATTCATTCAAACTTTTTCACTAATACATAAACACTTTTACTGCTATTTTGTTTTTGCATTGTTTTGCCAACTAATATGTCTATGCTACTGTCTTGCCAGTACTGGCAAATGTAAACGCTGTGTAAACTGAAGCAAATTTAGGGAAATTATTGAAAAAATAAAACCGAAATGAACAGGACAAATGTAAAAGATGTTCGTAAAAATTGGAAGCCAAGTCATGATGAAACTTAAAACAAAAAAAAAACCAACAGAAGAAGAATCTGATTGAAAAGGTATTGTTTTCACTAAAAACTTTTCATCAGTTTAATTAGGAACAGTAGTTGTTAATTTTATTATCTCATTTACACTACAACTTTGTCTTATTTTAAATATTTACCACAGGTGAAAAGGGTCATTCCGTTTATAAGTTCTAAAATATTTATATAAAGAATATATCCCTTAATGATGAAACAGAACTGGGGCTGAACGATGTTTTCCGTACAATTTGACATACAATTTTGCCAGAGAATGCGGTCGTCGAAATAAAATCAATTTTATTTTGAGGACGTTTTTTCTAATACTCTCACATATAGACACTTATGCCCAATTTTCCGGATAGTATTTAAATCAATATTAAGATAATTTTCATAACAAACTTAAATCGTATTTAAAACAGATTGGTTTTTTGAGTTTTATTTGAAAAGTCTTATTTAATTTAGATAAAAGTATGGTAGCACTACTAAATACAAAAAAAAAAATATAAAAAAGTGTATTTATTTACAAGGTGGTCTGAAAAAACAGCTGACTGTTATTGCCTTGCCTGTTGTTGTTGTATTGTTGTGATATTGAGGCCATCTTGCTAAAATATTACAATGGAAACTTAAGTTGAAATTATGTAAAGGCAGAATAAAGGCCCAACCAGAATGTGCATAAACAAACTTAAGCTACTGTCAAAAATAAACAAAAAAGCCTCTCAAATACATTAAAAAAAACAAAAACAAAATAAAAAACTTTTGATTCCGTACGGAATGTGCGATTAGTTTCGCACTTTGCTTAAGCAAATTACAGTTTCATTAAATTTAACAAAAAGTTCCCTTAAGTTCAACATGGTTTTACACATATGATTTACATGTATTCGCTCGGTTGCTTAAGCCACGTTATTCACATTCTGGTTAGGCCTTTAGTCTTTACTTTCTGTTCTGTAAAGAATCAGCTGACTTGTTTTTGTTATTAAAAAACCTATGAAATTGATTAGTTTTTCTGTTCTGTTGCGGTTCAGTTTGTTAAAATCAAAAACATGTTAAGTAATTGTAAGTGACAGCAAAATAAATAATAAAAAATACATATTTATATTGAAATAAACTGTTTTTTTATTTTAAGAATTCATAAAATTTAGTTTTTTCAAATGTATATGCAGTAAAGTTATTAAAATAAAACAATGGACAGTGCAAAGCTAATAAATTTGTCATAAACGGCTGATAAGTTACTACGGAAAAAGTAACTATTACAATTTCAAAACAGAACGGCACGGAACAGAACAGAAACAGAAAGTAAAGACTAACTGAGCCTTAAGTGTACCACATCGGTGACTTAAGATTCACTTTAGTTTTTAGTGAAGAAGAGAATTTTGTATTTAAAACGATTTTAAAAATAAATGTGTTTTAATATCAATCCTGAAAATTGGCCATTATTCTCTTAACAATGCTACCATACTTTCATTCAATTTCAATCATTTTGTAAACAAAAAAAAAAATAAGAACAAAAGAAAAAGAAAGAAATGAGAGAGAATTTGAAGTTAATAATGTCGACGTTTTAGTTATGGGCTTTAAGCTGGAGGTCCATACCACGCGTTTTCGCCTCCATGCAGCGCATGCTTTTATAACCTTACTTGCGATCTACGTTTCAAGTTACATGCAACGCTTTTTATGCAACAGCAGCACAAGTAAAAATAAAATTTAATTTGTTCGAACGCTGCTTGTGCATGTAACTTACTACGTATAACTACACAGATTCTACTTTTTTACAGCTGCGTATGCTGCGAAGAAGCGAGTAACGCGTGGTGTGGACCTCCAGCTCTAGAATTTTTGCCTAAAGTTGAAGACTCAATTCTGTTTCAGCATTTATGAGTAGCAGCTGTGATTTAGCGATATCTGTGTTACCTAACCTAACCTAGTCTGGAAAAGTTTGCTGTTGAAAATATGCCAGATCAGTCCACAAACGGCTGAGATATGAGCAAAAAATACGAATCCCTCTAGTTTTCAGCCATAAAAATTTAATTTGTTTAGCCTTTATTTTATTTATGCACTCTCTTCTTCACGTTCAGTATAAATAAAATGAGAAGAATATTGTGCCCATTCTCTGTAACTCTCGCATCGAGAAACTTTTCGATTGAAGTGAAACAAAAATGTCATATACTGAAACAAACAGCTGATTTTCTCACTTAACTAACGAAATGTGTTTAAGGGCGTTTTCAACGTCTGCAATGTCACATCGGCTTCTAGTGCAATGTTATGGCACTTATAACGTAACGACGTAATCTCTTTTAATAGTTTTCGACATGAGTTACAGACACACTTTTGTCTCACTTTTCGAGAAAATATGGAATATTTTGTTTCACATATTTGCGATGCGAGAAGCTCTAACTATGTTTACAGAACATGGGTACTGGCTTAAATTTTTGAGGCTTTTGTATAACTTCCAGATATTTTAAGCTAAAAATTTTACGATTTCATTTTAGATAAAATATTGTGAAAATTAATAATTTTAAAAACACATATGTTTTCGAACCCAAAACAAGCAAATAATCAAGAAATTTAAATCTCAAAAAAATTGCCTTTTAAGTACTATCTTTAAAAGATGCGGAAAAGCCGAAAGGTCTCAGATATATTAAGGAGATGCATTTTGAGAGAGCTGAATTGGCATGCTTTAAATCTAGTCACTGGCATCACAAAGGGGCCGCTATTAGGACCTAAATCCATCCTTGTGTCGGCTCCTTATTAAACCTAACCTATCTTAATCTAGATAGGGGTAAAACAGAAGATTATGGAAGTTTTACAGCCTGTTTTTTTTCAAATAAAATAACAATAAAAAATCTCAAATTTGTTTTTTAATGTAACACAAGTAAGAGTGCTATATTCGGCTGTGCCGAATCTTTTATACCCTCCACCTACATTTGAAATATTTCCGGAGTGGGCTTTATATGGGACCTATGGTAAATTATGAGCCGATCTTCACGAAAATTGACAGTCTGGTTTCCAGACCAAAATTTATTATAGGGGATTAGATTTTCATGCACTAAAAAATCGAAAACATGCGCTTTAAATATGCACTAAAAAACGTAAAATATGCACTAAAAACTTAAAAAAATTTCCATAAAAAATCGCTGTTTTATTAAAAGTAAAACTTTGTCTTGTACTGGAATATCGCCAATGCATTTTCAGATCTCACTTTGATTTCAAAGCAGATCAAAAATATTAGAAATTTATTTTATTTTTTTAAATCCCTAATTTTTTTTTGCAAAACGTTTTAGATTTTTTTTAATAGCATCTAGCCAGGACCCCATCTTCTTACTTCCGGCTGCATTGAAAGGGGAATCAAGGGAAACATTTCATTTAAAATCGCAGTATTATCGAATTGGCTTCTAATTTCCTGGGCAACGTGGTAAAACTCATGTGCCAAGCAAGTAATTTGTTACAGTTTTGGATAAAATATTTTAAGCCCATTGAAAGCCTTAAACATGTAAGGTGCTGCATCGTTTTAAAAAAGAAAGATCTTTTCTCGAAATCATGATAATCTTGTATTTAAAGCAAAGCTCCATAATCTTGTATTTATTCATTAATTTTGAAATTTTTTTGGAAGGTTTTTTTTGTATATTTAAAAAGTTTTTTAAGAACTTTTTTTATAATATAAAAAATAAAAAAGAATCACTTTCAAAATATGCAAAAATATGCATTTAATAGCTAAATATGCTAAAAAATTAAATATTTACCAAAATATGCAACAAATGCAATTTAACGCAAATTTAATGATTCGGAAAGATAATTGGTCGACTTCGTTCTTAGGCTATCGACAAAAAGCATGCATTTGCTGGGAAATCGCATCCCTATTTATTACAATAACATTCTTTTTTACGGTTTTACTCGTGCTAAGGTGTTTTTCGAGAGTGGGCTTCATATAAAGGCCTATGACCTAATCTTCACTTCCGCCACTATTCATGCTAGTTTTTGTAAAAAATTTATAAATTTTTAGAGTGGTTGTTCCACATTTTGATTCATAAACCCTATTCTAATGTTTAGGAGAACTAGGAACCATTTGACACGTAAATTCGTTCGAAAATGAGTGTGCTTGCAACAGACGGACATAGCTAAATCGACTTAGAAATACTCAAGGACCCAGAATATATATATATATATATATATATATATATATATAATTAATTGGGTCTTAGATGAATATTAAAAATGTTTCACAAGGATTGACAAACTTAGTATACCCTTTTCCAACTAGTTGAGGTGTAGGTAGGGCTGCCAGACACAAATCCGAAAAAAGCTGGGCATTAGGAATGAAAAAGCTGGACGACCCAAAAATAAGCTGGACATTAAGGCCTGGAACAGAATAAAGTAGTTGTAGTAGTAGCTGAAGCTGACGAATGCTCTGTAGCGCAACAAAGTTCAAAATTTCGAGTTTTGCGCTTAAACTTCAACTGCAACGACTACTACAACTACGTATTCTAATGACACTACTTTGAAACTGCCGTTTTTAATTTTTGACAGCTTGCAGCGCAATTCGTAACGTTGTACAACAGCTACTATTCTGTTCCGCACTTAAGAATAAAAAAACTTGCTAGAATTTTTGTTTACTATATAAAACTTTTAACTGACGTGAATATTACTACATATAAAGTACGAAGAAACTAGTATTTTCATTTAATTCATTGTTCCAACCCAGTAAAAACTTCGCCTACAAAGGTTCTACTGAAAGAACCAATGAATTTTACAAGGGATGTCCCAAAATGAACGCATTAAAAAGTAAGTCATTATTTTTTTTACCTGCATACATCCAGAAAAAAGTAGTTATGGAAGTTGTTATAGATGTATTTATAGAAGAAAGCTACAAAATAATGTGTTAAAGAAGCTATTCATTTTGAAAAAGTAGGCGAAGCTTTTACTGGGAATGTATAAAACAATAAACTATTAAATAAATATAAAAAAAACAAAAAATAACAATTCAGTCTTAAATTTTTTTGATTTGTTCTTTGAAATTATTAGTAAAATAAAAAAATCTTTCGTTCTTAAATTATCTTGTCCGCCACATACATTTGGTAGTTGAACAAACAGATTATGTCAATTCAAAACCTTCAGAACTGTGTTAGAACATCTGAAAATATTTACAAGATTTCTTTAACCTCAGTCCAATTAATATTTCGGCTCTTATCAAGTCGAATGACATTCTGTTTCTCTCTTTAGTATAAAGATTGTTTAAAATACGATACATCCTTTTTAAAAAGCGTTGCTTTCTGGTATTGAAATACAAATCAAATTAACTTTTCTAAATACTCGAATATATTCCCTTCATATTTCTTAAAAAAATATGACCATATTTTATTGCCACTTGGCAAATCTTTAAGTATTTGTTCGTAAACATCACGAAGAAAACATAAATCAATATATAGCTTATGGTGGTTTATTTCTTCCGATATTTGAAGATCTTGTGGAAGCCGTTGTAAATCTTCCCAAGAAAATAATTTGTTCTTCAAATTTGTTATTATTATGAAATCAGCCGTTCTGGTGTTGAGCGATCCCAGTAAAAACTTCGCCTACAAAATAATGTGTTGAGTAATCAGAAAAACATGAAGGCATTACTTACAATTCTACTGAAAGAACCAATGAATTTTACAAGGGATGTCCCAAAATAAACGCATTTTAAAGTAAGTCATTATTTTTTTACTTAAATACATCCAGAAAAAAGTAGTTATAGAAGTTGTTATACATGTAGTTATAGAAGAAAGCTACTAAATAATGAGTTAAAGAAGCTATTCAATTTGAAAAAGTAAGCGAAGTTTTTACTGGGATGTTATTAGTGATGACACAATGGGAAAATTTGATAAAGACAATTTTTTTACAAGATGAACTTCATCAAGCAATCAAACAATTAACGCATAAAACACTTTAGTAAAAAAAGAAAAAGGTAGATTCCCAGTAAAAACTTCGCCTACAAAATAATGTGTTGAGTAATCAGAAAAACACAAGAGCACTACTTACAATTCTACTGAAAGAACCATTGAATTTTACAAGGGATGTCCCAAAATGAACGCATTCAAAAGTAAGTCATTATTGTTTTACCTGCATACATCCAAAAAAAAAATAGTTATGGAAGTTGTTATAGATGTAGTTAAAGAACAAAGCTACTAAATAATGAGTTCAAGAAGCTTTTCATTTAGAAAAAGTAAGCGAAGTTTTTACTGGGTTATAACAAAATATAAATTTCTTCATCGTTTAGCTGGACAAATTTAATTTTAGCTTGAAAATGAGCAAGTCCTAAAAAAGCTGGACAATCCAGTCGAATCCAGCCTGACTGGCAACCCTAGGTGAAGGTTATAAAAATCGTAAGCTGTGCCTCATTTTTTCTTAGAAATATTACATTTTAAAAACTATCCAAACCTTCACCGTACTGTTTTATTATAAATTTTTAATACAAAAAAAAAAGAAATCCTTAACCACTTGCTAAGATTTTGTATGAGCCTGAAAATCTGCATTAATTAAAGCTTCATGTTTTTTTACACACACTTTTGTTTTATAAAATATTTTCTGTTAAATATGTATAAATATATGTATGTGTATTGCAGATTTCCATTTCAAAAGGATGTAAAGAGAAATTTGCTTACGAAAAAAAAAATTTATAAATTTATTCATATTTAGAAAAATAATATTTTCAGCCATGTTTTGTAAATCTAAATCACGTGAAGTTGAAATCGATGGAGATTTCCAAACCAATTATTTTAAAAACAAACGTAGTTTTTCCTGATTTCAGAAGTAGTTTTGGTAAAGATAAGTTGTCCTTAAAGTATGAGGTACATATATAAAATGAAATATTTTTGTGAATCTTAAACACAGAATAGTTTGCAAAATTTGTTCGATTTCAATTTCGGTCGAATTTGATTTCCAGAGCATGCCTGTTTATGTTTGAAATAATGGCATTGAAACTAATTTATATGATACTATGTAATTTCTTTTAAGAATTATAAAGAAGGAATACCTATAAAGAAACAACAGAGAGAATATAAATACATATAAATTTTATTAGAAATAAATTTAAAAAAATTTCTTGTATTATTGCGTATACCATAAAGAATTTCTTTGTTTGTTGTATACCTATAAAAAATATTTATTTTTTAATACTATAACTTAATAATAAATAATTTTCTTCTATTCTATATCTTCTGAAAGTATCAAGATTTTACACATACATAAAGCAAAAGGACAAAATAACACAAAGATAGGACATTCATAAATATGTACATATTTGTGTATGTATATACTCGTACATAAATACATATGTAGTAAGAATTATGTAATTGTGTACATGATGTATTGAAGGCAGTGAGGAAAAGAATTAAATCATTAGAAATTTTTCTCAAGGACAGATTGTAATTTACACCAAATTGTCTTATCTAAATTTCAAAATACCCCCAACAAGTAGAGTTTTTTATACCCTCCACCACAATTAGTTGTGAAGAGGGTATATTCAGTTTGTCATTCCGTGTGAAACTTTTTTACTATTCATCTCAGACCCTATAAAGTATATATGTATATTCTGGGTCCTTGAGTAATTTTAAGTCGATTTAGCCATGTCCGTCTGTCTGTCCGTCTGTTGAAAACACGCTCACTTTCGAAAAACTCAAAAGAAATCAACAAACTTGGTGTCAAATTGCTTGTAGTTATCCTAAGCAGTTTGGGATTGAAATTCAGCAAAATCGGTTCAATAGGATCTGAGCTATGAATCAAAATGTGGAACCACCACCTAAAAATAATTGATAATTTTGTTACAAAAACTAACATAAATGGTGGAAAAATGCACAGAATGATATAAGATTTCGCAACAATTCGTTTTATTCAACTGAAAATCACGCTGTGAAATTTCGTGAAGATCCGTCAATAATTTACCCTAGGCCCCATATAAGCCCTACTCCCGGAAAACAGTATATTAAGCCTAAAACCCTAACTAACAATGCTATCATTACAAATTTTGGCAAGTCACAGTTAAATAGGACTAGAAATTAAACTTTTAAGTTTCGTGAAGATCGGTCCATAACTTACCCTGGGCCCCATATAAACCTTACTCCCGGAAAACAGTTTAGTACGCCTAAATCCGTAAAAAATAATGCTATCATAACAAAATTTGGTACATCAAAGTTTTATAGGACAAGAAATAAAACTGTGTAATTTCGTGAAGATCGGTCCATAATTTACCCTGGGCCCTATATAAACCCTACTCCCGGAAAACAGTTTAGTACGCCTAAAACCGTAAAAAATAACGCTAGCGTAACAAAATTTGGTACGTCACAGTTTTTTAGGACTATAAATGATACTGTGAAATTTCGTGAAGATCGGTACATAATTTACCCTAGGCCCCATAGAAACCCTACTCCCGGAACACAGTTCAGTACACCTAAAACCATAATTAATAATGCTATCATAACAGAAATTGGTACGTCACAGTTTTAAAGGACTAGAAATGACGCTGTGAAATTTCGTGATGATCGGTCCATAATTTGCCCTAGGCCCCATATAAACCCTTCTACCGGAAAACAGTTTGGTTGCCTTAAACCATAATTAATAACAAATCGTCACAGTTTAAGATTATAATAACATCATACAGATATTACTCCTTAAACATTCGAACTGTTGGTGGAGGGTATCAAAGATTCGGCACAGCCGAATATAGCACTCTAACTTGTTTATACTAAAGTAGTTTTTTAAGCGCTTACCTAGTTTAAGAAAAAATCGCCGATTCAAAGAAAAAATATTGACTTACAAATATTATGAGGCCTTGTAATCCAATAGGAGAGCAGGGTGACAGAAAAAGAACAAGTTTTTATAAATTTATTTTTCAAAGAGTCTGTAAGTCGATCAAAAAATCTAAGGTACTTCTTTAATAGGAATTAAACGATATATCGGCGATGCCGATATCGATAAGAATATAAAATTAAAATTCAAGGTTAAATTAACAAAACTCAAGTAAAGTAATAATTTTATTACACAAAATCAGATTGTAAGAGATTATCAATATATAAAATTGAAATTAATAAGATTTTAAAAACAACGAATTGCTTAAATTCAATTCATGGTAAAATTAACAAAAATTAAATTACTTTTTAAGCAAAAAAAAAAACTGTATAAGAGATAATCAAAATTTAAAATTACAATTTAAAAACAAAGTACTCTCAACTTTCGCAGAAATAGACGATTTCGCAAATCCGTTTCAAGCAGATCTGCGGTGGGAAATAGTCTCACAGTTACGACAGAACATTTTTAAAAACTTAAGTATTTCTGCGCCATGATCTTAAATTTCGGGTTAAACTTTTCATTGAGCCAGTAAGCGCTGATATGCGTCTCTAGAAAAATGTCAAGATCTAAACTTCTTCTTTATCTGAACTACAGGTTAGACTGGATAGAGGAACATCCGTCTCCAAAAACTCGAAGTATCGGTATCGGTTATCGTTATATCCCTATTCTTTAAGATAAATCTTAAATTTTTCTGAGTATTATGGTATCCAACAGCAATTAATCTGAGCAATAAATGGTACTCCACCAGTAATCCGTCTGAGCTCTATGAAGTACTCAACCAAGTGAAAATCGAGTTACTTATACATATATGGTTTTCCACTGAAAACCGAAACTCTGCAGCTCGGAACGGTAATACGACGCCGAAAGTACAAATGAAAGCTTGAAACAAAACAAACAAGACCGACCTGACCGCATTAAAAAGATAATGACAATAACTCGTAAGCAGTTTGCCATCGTCCAGACTTGCAATTTTTGTTGCTGCAATTTTAAAAAATTCTGCTATGAAACGTCAGATTATGAAATTATAGTTTTGCAATTCTTTCATGTTTACCTTGTCTTTCCTCTTCTCCTTTTTATATTTCGTGTATAAAAACTTCAAGTTAAAAAGTGTGATAATAACAAAACAAACCAGAATTTCAGAGTACATGAAACTCCCCATCCCAATCTTTCCCACTCCTCTCACCAATAAACTCAAGAATTGCTGCATCAAAAATTGCAAGTCTGGACGTTGACTTTACGAATTAACTTTTATAGTTTTAAATGTTGGCAATTATAAAATTATCGATATATTGGCGTGTGGGGTAAAATGGAATATTAACTGACGGAAAAAAGTTTGTGGCAGCCCTGTAAATATTCGTTGAGTAAGTCTGTGTTCATACGGCTCATGTCTTATTGACAAGATTGCTACTTTATTGGCGAGAGGGACGAGGGGAAAAGAAACGAGTACACAGATGCATCTACTGTCTTTACGTTTTGCTTTTTCATTCGTTGTTTAATTTTGTTATTGTTTTCAATATCAAAAAAGCACATGTCGTCAACATGACATGAATCATTTGAGCGCCAATTCATGTTCAAAGAAGAAAAAGGAAGAATCTTGTCAATAAGACATGAGCCGTATGAACTCAGACTTATCTTCAATTAAATATGGCTGCCAGATTTTATTATTTACTGCTGTGGTCGGTCATAAAATTGGATTTAAAAAAATATCTTTTAACTATGAAATCTAATAATTTCAAATTTAAGTCATGATCAAAGAAAATTTAAGTCATACCTACTAAAAAAACATTCGCCTTAAAGAGATCAAGGTAAAGCTTTCAAAAATAAATTTTTTTTTATTATTTATATCGTTTTTTTTTTTTTTAATTTACAAAATTGTTACAAACTCTTAGATTTTTTTTGATAGAAATAAGTTTTTAACTTTTTAAAGAATAAATTCATTTGCGACTTGTGCACTGTATAACATATTTTCTGGCCAAAATATAAGAAATTATAAGAGCATTAGGGCATTATTAAATTTTATTGTAGAAAGTAATTGGTCAACTTAATAAGTTTATAAATGTCTAACAAATATTTAAAATTAAAAAAAACGCGGGATTATAATATTTTTAGGTGTTACGGCGTCTTAAATTATTACTTATTTAACGCTTTTCTTCTGGATTAAATAAGTGTTTAATTATAAAATATTGGTCTAAGAGTATGTTATTAGGGAATTTTTCCAGATTTCTTTGAAAAACTATATCCTGCAAGTGCTGTCCTTTGTCGGCTTCACACATATGTACGTGCCCTTTTTAACATAAATATTTTCAATAACTTTTCGCAAAATTGCAAGTGTAATTATCGTGTTTGATTATACAGCAATTTATAAAGGCTAGATTACACTATTATACTTTGTATTAACATGCAGTCTACAACTGACATAAAATGCTTAACTTTAACACTAATATGATGTTAGTGTTAGGTATAGACTCATCATGTTAGAAGTTTTCTTATGTTATAACACGGTTGTTAATGCAAATGTTTTAACAACGCTGTTATAACTTCAAGTTATAACAGCAAATCATGTCAGTTGTAGACGGGCAGTAATACATATCAAAAACTCAAGTAATATGACAAAATGTGATAGTGTGAATGGAATGTGTCACGAAAATTACAAGTATGTATTACGAAAAAAGTTTGGCATCCCATACGACTTCATCGTTTTTTGAAAAATTTGTAAACAATAATACTTTTCATTGGATCAGGGTTGCATTTTATTACATGTGTGAGTGTTTATCCTTTGTGTGATGGTGTGAACACAAACTGTCATGTGACATTAGATTTTTTGACAGTCGCAACAAAAGTCATTTGATTTCTATCTCACAAAGTATTATGGAATACGTAAGACTTGTAAGATAGTGTACTCTAGCCTTAATTAATACCGCAAACCATCTTCACAAAATGCTGAAGAAACACAAAAAGAAAATTAATAAAGTTATAAAGAATTTATTCTGCGCCACCCTGTAGACACCACTATTTTTGAGTTTTTAACCCTTAAGCTGAAGCTCAGGAACCAATAATTTAATAATTTTGCGTAAACATAAAAAAATAATAATCTTTACAAAACCTCTTGTTAAACATTTACTGCCGTATTCATAAAAAATAAACTAAGTTTGAAATGTGTTTTAAGGCAAAATTTTCATACAAATTTTTCTTAAAATATATTTCAAATCCATTTTAATTTTTTATGAATACGGCAGTTATTATTTAAACATTTTTTTTTTAATTAACAGACTGTCTCCATTTTTAAGGCCACATTCTGTTGGAAAAACATATATTTATGAACTATGTAAAGGAACATTTTTATTCCCCTTAAACTTTTATTTACAATATTTTCCAGTCTCACATTATCAAGGCAACACCCACAAGCTGTCTGTTTATAGACAACTTTATCAAGTCTCAACTATTTTTCTTTCAGCTTATGTCCATTTTTTGTTTCAAGTTTGTTTTGTTGGTGACTCACGAGGTCTTCAATTACATAATTCCCACAGTCATACCAATAAATGTTGTATAAGTTGCTGGCTATATTCAATAAGAATATGGTCACATACATACATATATACAATGTACATATAATATATGTATGTATTTCATTGCTGTCTAACTTGAGGTCTTGCACTTGACAGTTTGTTGAAAGTGAAAGTGTTCCTTACTAAAATCTAGTTGTTTGCTAAAACACTAATTTATTAAACGAGAACGAGACAACTTAAAAAAAATTAAACTCTATTCTATCCTTTAAAAAGAAGTATTAAATAACCCAAAAGCGTAAAAGTTTTTTCAAAACTTGTTATGATATGTTAACACTTTCTTTAAAAATTTGTGTTAACTAAAACTGCCAAAACTCTTTGTGTGGAATAAAACTGATAAGGGGTCCATTTACGAGAACCAAAATACAATACATATTTAATTATTTTTGGTTTTCTTTGGCTAATTTTGGATAGTTAACAAATTTAATCAAAACTGTTCATTGTATTCAAAATCAAATCATTCATTGTATTCCATAGTAAGCCTTATGGAAAACATGTTCATAGTAAAAAGGGTAAGTTTTTAAACGCACAAAA
The DNA here is from genome assembly GCA_930367215.1 of Pollenia angustigena. NCBI lineage: Eukaryota > Metazoa > Arthropoda > Insecta > Diptera > Polleniidae > Pollenia > Pollenia angustigena. The sequence continues at coordinate 50,544,959 of OV884060.1, forward strand.
CCCGCCTGAGCTTAATGCTATCTATGTTAATACCTGAGTTTTTAAACGCACTTACGCAAAATGTTGATTAATGTTCAGTTTTCACAACAGAAGTGATTGAACGTGTAGTAAAATGTATATGAAAAACTAGCTGGCCCGGCAAACGTTGTTTTGCCATATAACTTATTTCTTTCAGATGTTGCAGTGTCTGCATGCCAAATTTTAGGAAAACCCGCTCATTAGCTTAAAAGATATAGGGAAGGGGAGCTTTTACCGCTATTGCCCTATCTCACGCCTTATTCCCTATTTCCTTTCAGATGTTACAGAGTCTGCATGCCAAATTTTAAGAAACCTGGTTGATTAGCTTAAAAGATTGGGGAGGGGGAGCTTTTAGCCCTATTGCCCTATTTCACGCCCTAAATAATAAAACTTTGAGGCTATAGTTCTTTCCAGATGATATATGAGGGGGAGCTAATGCCCTATTTTGCGCCCTCCAGCGATATAAAATATACTCTACGACCTATTTTCATACCTAACAAAAACACATACAAAATTTCATAAAAATCAGTCGAGCCGTTTCGAAGGAGTTCAAAATGGAGGGCATTTTGTTGATATTTGTATGGGAATATATAGGAAAATCTAAATGCCAAATCCCCGGAACCACTGGGCCGATTTCATGTAAACTTTACATAAACCATCTTCAGACTATCCCCAACGTACGCCAACGTTTTTGTTGAAATCGGTCTACCCGTTTTCGCAGTTAGTGGTGACATCAAAGTGTACACTTCTTTGTATATATATATATAAATATAACATAACATTAGAAGTCAATTAGCATTTGTATTTTCCAATTACGGATATATTGGTGAAACAATAACTAATTAGGAGGGATTTAGCTCACTTAAACTCATGTTAAATTAATTGATATTGCCGAAAGTAAAATTAACAATGGCCCGACAAATTAAAAAAAAAATCCAAAAAGTTTTGCAAAAATAAATTATGGAGTACAAAAAATAAAATAAGTTTCAAATATTTTTGATCTGATCTGGAATCAAAGTGGGATCTGAAAATAAATTTTTTTTCAAATTTCATTGGCATTCTTCAAGTACAAGACAAAGTTTAAATTTCAATTATACAGTACTTATTTATTTAAACCAACAAAATTGAGATTAGTTATTTAAGTTTTTTAAAGATATTTAAATAACAATAGAATAAATTTTTTATATTTTTGTTTTTAGTAAAATTAAAAAACGATATTCGTTCTACCGGAGACCTGTTTCTTTCGAAACGTTGGAGTCATTCTATTCACCAATTTGGAGAAACAAAGTGGTTGCTCTGGATATTTCCAAAGCGTTTGATCGTTTGGTGTCGATTTAAATCGAGCTTTCTCAAGGACCGCTCTATACGTGTTGTTATAGATGGGTTCTCATCGGAGGAGTTTCATTTAAATTCAGGTGTACCGCAGGGCTCTGTTCTTTCTCCTACACCTTTGTTAACGACCTCCTTTGTCTAACTTCCAATCCTATCTATTCTTTCGCATATGACAGCAGCATTTGTCATTCATTTTCCTTTGATTTGATGAGACGGAATATGAATGACACACTCAATCTAGAACTTACGACAATCTTCGAGTGGGGTCTTACGAATAGGGTCGATTTCAATGCTCGTAAGACTCAATGTTGCATGTTGACCCACAGACGTCTTGTGGAGTCAGCGTCATCTGTATCCATGTTAGCAGTGGCGGCACAATTTAAAGGGCGCCAAAATTTAAAGGTAAAAGAATGTTTCGAAAATTGATTTGGCCAAGTTTTACTTTAAACGAATACGAAATTTATATTAAACTAGCATTTAACCTGCTACTTCGTTAGCGTCTCCTTTTCCTTCGTGGACATATTTTTATTCCAAATTTTTTTTAATGTTTTAAAAAAAAAGTACCAAAAATAACTACGATTTTTACCCCTTAAATGTTCGAATTTCGAAAAAGTACAAAATCCATATTCGTATTTTTTTGATAAGTTTCGAATGTGGTATAAACTTTGTTTCTATGTTTATTGGTTCAAAAAATAGATGGGGTGTCAAAAATGTAACAAAATTCAGGTTTTACTCGTTTACTGCCCAAAAGTGCCGAATTTTAAAAAAAGTACCAGACACCTGTCCGCTTATTTTTCTAAAGAACAACGATAAGTATTACATTTTTTTGTATCGCTTTTAGTTTTGGAGATATAATGTTACCGAATTTTCCCGTTTTTACTCTTAAGTTTATAGGTTAAAAAAAATTTTATATTTTTAAAAATGATAAACATTAAATTAATAAAAATGATAAACATTAAATTAATTAATAATATTAATACCATGGTGATGATTACAATTATGAGGTAAAATTTTTAAATAAAATAGCGGATTTTGTGATAATGTGGATTCAAAACGTGTTTTTTTTGTAAAGTTTAGCAGCTTGGCGTTTTGTATTATAAAACTTTTACTCCGTAGAATTTCCACTCTCCCAAAAAACGTTATCTATATGAAGTTTGTTTCCGAAAACGTGTTAATCAGTCCATTTTCTAAATATTTGTTAAGAAGAAGGTAAAATAACTCACATTTAATGAAGAATCCCCAGTATATCGTTATCCTTCCTGCAATGGTTATGCCATTCAATTTTATTTTAAGCTTTAATCAAGAGGATCAAAATAACATATTGTATGTATTTTTTTGTGCACACTGGCTATAAAAATAAAAAGTTATAAAAAATTTTTGTTTGTTAAACAATCTTAGAGGCAATAAAATGTTGATTCACAATTCATGGAGAAGTCTTAAGGACGTAATTATGAGTCTTTATATATTTAATTTACTGCCTGTTTATCGATTTCGAACGTCGACGTTCGCATAGAAAATTATATTTAAAACAAAAACTAAATTCTAAAATTTGTTTTTGCTTTAAATGTAATCTTCTATTCGAACGTTATCGTTCGAAATCGATGAACAGGCTGTTAAACTTGTTTTAAAATTGTATGTAGATTTCCATGCAAAAAATTCGTAAAATTGCAATTTTAGGAATCATCAAAAATCACGATAAAAGTTTGATTTTGTTGCATAGTGTACTTTAAACAGTAAAAGAACTACTACTGTAATTATTTAATGTATATAATATTCATGTGTATAAAGAAATTTTTATTTATTCATACTAATTAGTACTGCAGATAGGTTATTTGGTTTCAGATTTTTACAATTCCAAAAAACCTAAGTGTCATAACATAAGCTGTGATTAGAAAAACAAAATTTTTTCAACCGATATATATTACTGGGGTCTAATCACCGCATATGATATCGAGCAAAATTTATCGAAATTACTTATTTTGGTATTATGAAACTCGATATCGAATGAAATGTATTGAATTTGAAGTAATAGCATTCGTTATCGAGTAACTCAACATTACATTTATCCAGTTTTCATTCGATACGTCCGTGTTTATCGTATGCAAAAACATTGGATAGTTTATTCGAATGCGGTGATTAGACCCCTGGTTTCATTTTAATCAAAATGCGTAATGTTCGTTTCAATATCGTTAATAGTTCCAATTTTATTATGTTTTTCCCCTCTCCTGTAAACTTTTGAAAACTGCAGATAGGTTATTTCGTCTTTTAGGTGACGATATAATTTTAGTATTTAAATTATTTTTTGTTTGTTTTGATAATCACTCCTACATAATCAAAAAGGGCGGCATATTTAAGAGTGCCTAGGGCGGAAGCATGCCTAAATCCGCCACTGCATGTTAGGTACAGCTATTGAGGAATCAGACGCTCTTGATGTTCTGGGAATGAAAATGCAATGTGATGTTCGTTGGAACCAACATGTCTTTCAAGTGTCGAAAGAAGCATTCAAGTATCTTGGTTTCTTAAAACGGTGCAAGAACTACTTCTTCCCGTCTGATCTCTTCATTTATACCGCCTATATCCGACCGAAAATGGAATACAACTATATCTGGGCAGGTGCTTCAAGCTCTATCTTGAAGCTTCTGGATCGGGTGCAAAGGAGTTAGTTGAAGCTCATCAATGACAGTAGGGTATCCAGCTCTATTGACTCTTTGGAGTATCGGCGGAATGTGGGTTGTGTGGCTTTGTTCTATCGATATTACCACGGAAGATGTTCAGCTGAGTTGGGCGAACTCATCCCTGAGAAGCTGGTGCATGCCCGTAGTACTCGCTTTACAGAGAAAACGCACAACGCATTACAGAGAAAATTCGTTTCTTGGTCGAACTAGCCGTATGTGGAATAGACTCCCGGCAGAGGTCATCCCAGTCTGCTACAATTTGGAAAAATTCAAATTAAATGTCCACAAACACTACTCCCTCTTTCCTTCCCCCATAACCTATTTTCCTAATTCCAACACAATGCATTGCATTAGTAGGGGGCATCCCCTGAGTGTTGGCTCAAAGTAAAAAAAAAAAACTACACCACTTGTTTGTAAGTGTTTTTCATTTGGGGTGTTAAAGTAAAGATTGGCAAATTAAAAATATTCTAATATTTGTAATTTAAAGATTGATAATAGAAGTATTTTATTCAGTGATACAATAAGACAACCCATTATAACAAAAAATAACATTTAGTTCTGTTTAAAAAGTTCTTCTTTACGAAACATAACTGTTAGTATGTACATTAACATTTAAATTTGCATAGGGTTTTGCATTGTACAAAACTTATTTCTTGTTAAATGGCTACGTCGATAAGCAAAATGACCGTATTTAAAGCGAAGACAATCCTCAAGCCATTAACAAATCATCCTTACATCAATTAAAATTGACTGTTTGTTGTGGTTTACACGCTCTTTCGAAATGAGCAAGAAGCCGCCGTTACAGTTAATGGCGAGCATTCGAGCCTTGCCGACTGAATTTTTGTTTCCAAACATTCCAAAAGTTCTATCAACGACATTTGGTTTCAACAAGATGACGCAACTTGCCATACAGCGTGCGAGGACAAATTTATTCCCAGAATTATTCCTGTTCACAGGCTCACTCATTATATCGTCTTCGGCTTACTTTACGACAAACCAGCAACTATTGAATATTCAAGCCACCATTAACGCCAAACGGCCAGATTTATTGTAAAAAGTAGTCCAAACGTGGACTGGTCGAATGGACCATGAAAAAAATAGATGCCATGAAACTATCTACCAGATTTTAATAAAAACAGCACAAATCCAAAAGTCTTGTATTATGATTTTAAGTTCTCAGACTGCTAAACATACCCATACATGTTATATTCTTGTTGTGATAATTTTTATTTTATGTATTTTCTATTTTAGATTAAACTTACAGTGTTCAAATAACAAAACAAATAAATTCTTTTATATTTTTCGACCTCCCCTTTTAAACAGTTTTTATTTTTCAACAAACATTTAAAATACAAATTTTTATATTTTGTACTTGTATACACCCAGCGGTAACTAGAATGAGTAAAGAGGCCTAATAGAAGGCCTTATTTAGCAGTCACAAGCAGTCAGAAGCCCTTCTTGCCGCATTCCATACTTATTTATTTTTTACACAGGTTGTCATTGGGCGCAAGGCCTTCCACACTTCCTTTAAAAACAACTTCGATCCCTTCCCAAAGAAGGGAGTAAGGAAGGTCACTAAAAATAAAAAGTAAATAAAACTGAACACCTTCCTTTCTCCCTTCTCAAAGAAGGGAGTAGCGAATGTGTACTGAATATTTCAGAAGGTCTTTTAAAAAGAAGTTTAAACCTTCTAGAAGGCATACTTCTGAATGCAGGATATCATGCGAAGCGAATCTTTTAGAAAGGAGTATAGAGGCCTTCAAAAAGGCCTGTCACTTGCAGTCCTTTCAATATTTACCGCTGGGCATAAATTTAGAAAGTTTTTCCTTACACAGACATTCAAAATATTCTACTCTAAAACTGGGCAAAGAAATTTGTTTTTAACAGAACATTTTAAGTTCTAAATATTCTTAAGAAAAGTTTACATTAACAAGAAAAAAGACACAAAGTATAGGAAAAAAGTAAAAAAAAAAATAAAATAGAAAATAATTTGCATACATTAAGAGTTGGTTGGGCGAATAAACAAATCGCGGCACATACCACAAAATGTACCACTCGTATAAGAAGACATTCTGCTCAAAAGAAAAATTTTATTCAAGCAAACATAAAATCAAGCGATTATCGACATATTTTGCTAAGAATAAAATACATACAAGAAAAAAAAGAGGAATATAAAAAACGTTAACAAAAGACGTTTAAGTGTTTTTTCTTTTAATATTTTCTAGTTTTCTGGCAAAGACATATGGTTTTGTAAACTTTGTTGGTTTAGTGTAAAATTCTTTACTAAATGTGGGTTAAAATTGCGGTTAACCGCATTAAGATGTTAGGAAAATTTGTTTATATGTTAATGTATAAAAGAATTTTTTTCAAAACCTCAACTACATTATAATATAAGGAAATTTAATCACGGATAACGTGCGGATTAATAATTTGTTTACATTAACTCTTACAATCATCAATTGCTATTAGCAAAAGCAAAAGGTAAATGGTGTAGAAGTTATACACCTTGTGATTTTGATGGTTTGTTTACTTGAAATGCGACGAGAAGGGATTTGCAAAAGAAAAAAAATAATTGACAATAAAGAACAAAATAAACCACACAATTGACTTGCCAACATGTTATGTGGTGTTAATTGGGGTGTTTGCTGTTTTGGCAAACTTTTGAAGCATGTTAGTAAAAATATTAAAATTTGTAGTCGATTTTAACTTTTAAAGGTTATTGAGTTAAAACACGTGAAACCATCACGAAAAAGGCATTTTCGGCATCATCACCTCCGATTTCAATGAAATTCAACACAAATGTCATACACTATAAGAGTATAATTAAACAAAAAAAATTTGACCCCAGATCCTTTTGGGTTCCGAAATATGACGTCATAAGAGATGTAAAATATGTTAATTTTTCATTGAAATCAGAGGTGTTGTTTCCGAACGGCATGATGGTTTGACATGTTTTCACTCTAATGTCTTATTTAAAATCCAACATAAGAGGTTTATCTTGTATGAACACAAAGCATACTTAGGATCACGTTCTGGTCTATAATTTTGACACCAATCGTGTATCCACCTTTAAATTTTCTCGAAATGTAGAAGAGGGTCTAATACTTGACATATGTTTTTTTAAGAATTTTAAAAAATATACTTTTTCAGATATGGATCTTTGAACTCAAGACCCCAAAAAATTACCTTTGACCTTTTCTTAAAAAAACACAATATGCATATAATTTTAAAGAGTGCACTTTCACCTTTAAAACGATACCACAAAAACTAAATTATCTTGCATAGTTCAAAAGTTCTATCCCCTTTTGTAAGGAGACTTTTGTGATTTTTTAACATTTTTCACATCTTTTATGACGTCATATTTCGGAAGCCGAAAGAATCTGGAGTATGAAAATTTATGTTTTGTTAAAGTCCAATAACATACAACAGTTGTGGTGAATTTAATTGAAATCAGAGGTGTTGTTTCCGAACGGCATGATGGTTTGACATGTTTTCACTCTATTGGCTTTTAAAGGTTATAGGTAATTAAGGCGACCAGATTTTGAAATTAAAAATAGAGGGCATAAAGGAAAAAAGTAAAAAATTTATTTGACTCCAACATTTTCTACATATTTTACAGGCAAATTTACATTCACATATATATAAGTATGTGTAAAGTAAATTTAAATCAGATTCCGCCAAACACATACATTTACATTTCTTGTTTCTCTTGGTTGTTTATTTTTGAGCATAATTGTTTTTGTTTGTTCAGTGTTTTCGAGTAAAAATACAAATTATTTTCTCATGCTCTCCAGGGCTACCGTTAGGAATTTTTGAAAAGTCGCACAAAAGGTTGTTTTATAAAAATAAAGTCGCACAAAAAAGTCGTTTCAGAAAATAAAAGTCGCACATCTTTTTTTTTAACGTTTTTTATTAATAAAAAGCATAACAAAACAATTGAAACAAAAAGCTTATTGCAGAATTCATTTGTATTATATTTCATAACAATGTACATATTTGTCCATGTTTTCATGTATAGTGAAAACATTTACTTAAGTTTAATAAATTTGTCGTATGCTGCCAAGGTCAAAGGAGTAGAATTTCTGTTTTAAAACAAGCCAAAAAAGTTAAGGTTAATATGTTTTTGACAAAATATAAACTTGTCCAATTAAAGCCCCTTGAAAATTTTACTTTAATTCCGTTCGTTTGATATTGGCGCAATATTTCTTTTTCTTAACATACCTATGTACATAAATACTACTTTTTTTAAATTTTATTTCTATATTTAGAAATAAGTTCATCACAGGGAATCCAGTCTTCTATATCTTTGTCTATTAAATTTAAAGATGACAGCATTGAATTGCTTGTTTTTACATTGCTTTGCTAGTGTTTACGATTCGAAAACTACAGGTGGTGCTAAGACTACAACAATCCAAAACCAACAGAAACAACAGAGGTTTTTTGCATTGCATTGCTGGTGTTTACGATTCGAAATGTCAACCATTTCTAACAAAACACTGACAAATTAAAACACATTGGTCCGAACTGTCAAAACTTGCCACCACCTTGAACTGAATTCGCCTCAAATACGTTGTATACATGACAAGGTTGCAAAAATGTAATAAAAGTGTTGCCAAATGAACAATAATTTATGAATTGTTTTTAAATTTTGACGAGGCTATTTTGACGAATTTTTTTTTTTTGATACAAATAATAAGAAAATTGAATGTTTTGTAAGAATCTTAACAAAAAGGGTAAAAAGTAGCAGAAAAATTAAAATAGTCGCAAAAGTCGGTGATAAAAAAAAGTCTCACAAAAAGTCGCAGACCGCTGAAAAAGGGTCAAATTGCGACTTTAGTCGGGCGAACGGTAACACTGATGCTCTCTTTATTTGTGTGAGAGCATTCACACATGTGCGGTGTTTTGCAGATCTCTGATTTAAATAAATAATATACGAGGAGCTTAAAGCACAATGGGTTCAAGCAGTGTTTCCAGAAGTGGGGAAATCCCTACATGTAGGTATTTTTGACACTAAAATAGAAGCGTAGGGAAAATCGGACAGATTTTTTATTATCACCAAAAGTAGAGATTTTTCGTCATATCGCATTATTTATAAAATAAATACAGAAAAAACTTTTTGTTAGTGATTAAAATTTTTTTTTCACTAAAATCGCTTAAAAATATATTTTCAGAGTTGATTATGGTTTAAAAAGTGGGCGGCACTAATGTGTATGTGTATGTTTTTTTTAAGATATCACTTATGGCCGTAACACACTATCCCACAAAGTCTTTCGTATTTTATGAAAATGCTTCCCTGATCTAATTATTGTTTACAAATTTTCAAAAAAACATTAACAACTTATCATGACAGGGTTGCATTTTAATAATATGTATACGTAAGACTTTGTGTGATAGTGTGTAAAGGCCTTTAATTGAATTTTTAAAAGTACATACATATCGCACCTATGCAACAATACTGTAATAACTCAAAATTTTAGTTTGCTACTTTTTGGAAATAGCCGACAGGTATTATTCACATCTACCCACTGTTAAAATATCGAGCTATTTTTTCTACCTTTTGCTAAAGAAACGGTTGGTTTAAAAATACTTCTTCATATGCCTTTCATAATAAATTTAAATACATATATTAAATTTAAATATAAAGTTTAAATATTTTGAGTTAATACAGTATTGTTGAATAGGTGCGATATGTATAATTTTTTTAAGTTTTGTACTTATTTTTTGTCAAAGTTTAAACATACATTTTTGAACAAAATTTATTTTTTATTACTATTGTTTTTTCTTCTATTTTAATGACATGACGCGTAGGGATTTTTGTAGGGGAAATTTTTTTAACGTGTGGGGAAAAATCGGATTTTTTTTTATCATGTGTAGGTATTTGTTCGAAAAATCCACTGGCAACACTGGGTTCAAGTGGCTTATAATAAAAAATGAGAAAATAACGGTTAAAGTTAAATTGCAATAACAAATTGAAGATGCTATCTGGAATATTGTTTTTTTATTAATAGAGATCCTGAGATATTTTTTAATCCCATATTCACCTCTTGTGCTCTGAACTTGACCTATTAATTTCATATGTAAAAAAAGGCACAAATTGCTTCATTTTATTGTTTTCGTAAAAAAAAAATTTACTTATAAATAAGTAAAATTAGTTTAAAAAAATAACGAAACTTAAAAATTCATTGTACTTCAAAATTTTATACTGCAAGTGTACATACATACATATGAGAGTTCAGTAGGACTATGAAGAGAACAAGCACGGCACGACATTTTCCATACGGTTTGACAGAAAAAGCCGGTGACCGCCGTTAAACAAATTTAAAAAATAAAAACAAATATGTATCATGCTTTTAAAAATAAAGATGACAAAGACAGGTGACAGAAAGAGGACACAAATTTAATAGATGACAGCCAGTTTTTAAAGATGATGGTCCTCTAAAAAAGAGTACGTATTAAGGCTCAGTTAGGCGAACGTTGCTGTACCCGTGATGTAACGCACCGTACTGTAAGCACGTTGGTGCACTTATAGAACGTTTAAAAACGTGTCATATCCCTGCAAATAAAATTGGACCACCTGACCCATTTTGAAAAAATGGACTACTCCATGGACTAGTCCGATGTAATGCAAGCATGGACCATGCCATTGTTAAAAAGTGTTTGTAGTGAGACGACATGTCTTCGTTATTTAACGACATGCTTTCGTGTTTAAACGACTTCAAAACTAATCCTCTTGAGTATACCATGGAGTAGTTTTAAAACTACTCCTTACTGGTCCAAAGGTGGGTTATATACCATGGAGTAGTTTTAAAACTACTCCTTAGTGGTCCAAAGGTGGGTTATATGGTCCTCTCCTAGGACATCGTAATGTTAAATAGACCAGGTTTTTTCCATACGTTTGGGTTACTTGTGGACTAGTCCTGGTCCCTTGTGGACTACTCTTTACACGCGTGTTTGGACTGGTCCTATTATTTGCAGGGATGTTTTCCCATACATAAACAAAAAGCAATAGTATACATAAAACAAAACAGTGATGAGAATCAAAAATGTTCAAATGGTGACCGTTGTGCAGAAAAGGTACCACGTGATTTAAATGGTATTAAAACAGTATTTTGTGTATGTAAAAAATGTTAATAATTTAATATTTATATTATAGATTTACAATAAATTAATTTGTATTTTAGCATATATACATTTTTAGCATACATATATTGTAAATGTGCATACACCAAAGAAGGTTTTGATACCATTTAAAGTCTTTTATATGTTTCCCTTTTTCATTGTATGTGTATATGCATATGTTTATTTTAAACATCTAAACATATGTATATTTGTATATTTGGAAATATGTTGTATTGTTAGTTGTTTTGTCGCAATTCCATAGATATACTAAAAAAGTACCAAAAAAAAGAGCAAAATTACCCGCATTCAATGTAACATACAAGCCGCCCAACACTGGCTTACAAATGTCACGTACATTGCATTTCGGTAAGCTTTTGTATTGGTTTTCATATAACAAAAAGCGAACAGCTGATTGATACAGTACAGATACGGTACAGCAACGTTCGCCTAACTGAGCCTTTAGGGTATTCTTTTGGTTAACCATTAACCGGTAATGTAAGAAATAAATAAATACAATTTTTTAAAATTTGGCAATTTTGAATATTTGCCAAACTTTTTGTGGCGTCTTGTGCTAAATGTGATAATTTCAGTAAAAACTTTGCAGAGCGAAGAAGTAGAGGTAAATAATTTTCAGCCATAAATTCTAATTTTTTGCCTCAAAATAGCTCGTTGTTTAAACCACTCTACTTAAAATTTAGCACATTGTTAAATCGTTTCAAACATTTATTCTCAGTCGATCGGTAAACTAAAAGCGTGGCTGGGACTAATATTTTATCTGCACAAACGCAAAAAACAACCTCTCCACTATTGTGCTGTGGGTATAAAAAAAAAATAAAAAAGGCATGATCGTATCTGTTTTCATAATAGCTATCAAGGCGAATTGACTAGAAGGTGAGGTCAACTCTACAACTACAATGCTTCTGTGGTCGGGTTGTCATAAATATTGCTAGTAAAAAAACAGGTTTGTTTACATAAAAAACTAGTTTGTATACAAACTTTCACAAATTGACCACCGAAAAAAACACCATTCGCCTTGATAGCTATTTTATTGGTACAGCAAAATTAGGACAAAGAATGAATATATGTAAGTAAGTATATTAAAATTAAATTTATGTCAGATTAGAGCTTCTCAAGAATTGTTTGTCTAATTTAACTTCAAAAAGTAGTTGACCTCTATTAATCCCATCCTTTTATCTTCAATTATAAATAATTATAAACTGGTTTTCTTTTAAATTCAAATGACATTTAAGGTTTAAATCATTCTTTAGAAGAACATTTTTTTTTTTTTTTTTTTTTTGGGGAATCAAAATAAAGATTAAAAAGGAAAATTCTTTTTAAACAGATTTATTGATAAGAAACATTCTTAATCCTTAAGTAACTTTTTTCTAACTTTAAACTTTACCTAGAACAAAATTATTATTGAGAAATAAAAAAAACTTAAATACTTTTAGATAAGTTTAAAAAAAAAAAGTCAGACGCCCCCACAAAAAAAAATTAAGCTGGCAGAGGGTCATTGCGCAAAAAATATTTTTACTCAAGTGTGAGTTATTCCCACTTGCCTAAAAATTATATAGAACAATTAGAAAGTATTTAGAAAAGAAGGGGAAATAATTTTGTGTTTAAGACTTTAATACCCCCAGGAATTTTATTATTAATAAACTGCAAACAATAATTTTTGCCTATTTGACCCAAGAAAGAGGAAAAAATTTAATATTATTAAGATCACAAAAGAACAAAAAAAATTATAATTACTGAACAATGAAAAGGACCCTGAAAAGATAAAAAGAGAGAAAATTATTGGCCTTAAAGATAAGATGAAAATGAAGAATAATTAATATTCTGCAGTTGGCTTATATGATATGTCCTTATTAAGGACTATTGCATCACTTATGATCTTTTTTACAGTCAATTCTCTACTGCAGACTATTCCATAGTCTCCGCTTAGATAAAAATGTCCGTTTTGTAGGGTATATATAGCTATTTTCATTAAAAATATTTCATGTTAATAACAGGCTTATAAGATAAATTTTATATGAAAATTTGTTTAATAAACCTCTTATAAAACTGCACTAATTTTTATGAATAAGGGGGTAGGTAGATGTTATAGCCTAAGGATGCTCTAGTTAATAGTTCATATTTTGTAAGAATCTACAGCAATAAAGCTTTAAATAATAACCATTTAAGTACACTGAAAGAATTTTCTTCGCAATACCAATGAATTTTGACATTAATCCCATGAAAAATTGCATTAAAAAGGAACCTATGCAGCGCTTCGTTGGATCGATGAAACCTGTTTCATTAAAAGGATTTAATGAAACATTACATTAGATCTATGAATATTATTCATTGGATGAATACTTTAAATAAAGTAAAAATTTTTTTTTTTATTTTTTTTAATTATTTTTATTTTTATTTTTTTTAAATTTTTTTAATTATTTTTTTTTATCTTTTCTATTTTTTATTTTACTTTATTTTTAATTTTTTTTCTGTCTCTGGCGGGATTCGATCAGCCAACCTCGGTGCTGTTAGACTACCTCGCTACCAGCTAGTCTACCGGGGCAGTGTAGTTTTTGTATTAAAAAACTATGTTTTTTACTCAATTAAGAGCGCAAATATGAGATTAAATTGTCCATAATAACAATAACAACGTTGATTGAAAGTGGATTGAAAGTTTTTGTTTCATTACTATAATGACATTTTTATTGTCATAATGAAAATTTAAATTTATGAAGCCAATTATTGAAATATGTTGCTTTTATAAAAAAAATTTTTGATTTCATAAATTTAATGGCATACATGTAACATTCGGTGTACGAAATTATTAAATCTTACATTTTTTAATTAACAATTAAACATTTTTTTAAGGAAACTATAATTTTGTATTAATTTATGAATATAGTTATGTTTGTATATTGTTTTTTTATGTTCCCAATTAAAATTTTTTTTTTTAACTTGGACAAACTTAAGTTTTCATATATCTAATGAAAATTTTTAACGTAATTACGAAATCCAATGAAGCGATTTTAACGAAAATACTTCATTATAACTATGAAATTCCATTTAGACAATGAACAGTTTCATTTACCTAAGGAAAGTTTTTTTATGAAAATGATTCATTAAATATATGAAGCATTTTTCTTTCAGTGTAGAGATGATACTTTCTTTGCTATTTTTTATTTAAAGAAAACTTAAGACCAAGACAAAAAACTTAAAAAAATTCAATTATTTTTCTGATTTTATTTCGTTGTCATAAATTCGTTATTCTTCACTAACAACCCTGTTGGTTTTTTCATTTTTTTATTTTTTTTTATTTAACAAAACTTTTTCTTTTTGTATTAAAGTTGAAGCTAAAATTATATTTATCTTTTGTTAAGAAAAGAAAAGAATGGTTTGTATTTTTTGGTTCTCGTTGATAGACTGATAGGTTCTTAATAACATTTAGCGTTTTTTCGCCTTAAATCCTTTATTTATTTAACCCTTATTTTATAAAACAAATAAAAAAAATCTTTTGGTTTTCATGTTAGAAAAATGTGCTGAAGGCTTTTCAACAGTTGATATTTCAGCACTTTAAAAACGTTTGAAGTAAACAAGAATTTTCTTGATAAAAATTGAATCAATGACTTTTACAAATCTTTTGTTTAACAGCTAATTTATTACAGTATATTTAAGGCGAAATAGCATGACAACATTAAAAAAAAAAAAAACATTAATGCTTAAAAAAGTGTTTACTAATAACTCTTTGTTTTCTTATCTCGAGACAAAAATCAAAATAAAAATTATGACTTTTGTTGGCTTTCTATTAATATGTTATTGTTATTGTACTTTTCACGCTTTAAAGGTTATGTGAAATAGACACAACACGTTAAGTGTCAATAAAAAATGAATATTTCGTAAAAAAAGGATTAAGTAAACAACTTGTTGATGTTTAACACAATTCCCTGAAACTAAACTAAAAAGATTTTTCCAGCTTTGTTTTTTTTAGCTTCATAACTGTCATAAATTGAATCTCTGACTTTTTTAATCAAAACTAAAACAATAATGCCAACTTTGACAGTGATTTAAAGCAATGAATAAGTAAATATTTGACAACTAAATCCTTTAAAAAGGATAGAAAGAAAATCGTTAAATTCCTTTTATGTTATTTTAAAGAAAAAACATTTGCTTTGTTCAATTTGTAAAAAATGGCTAAACGAAATACAGAGATGTTAAAAAAGTAAAACTTATGGTGTTTTCTTTTCTGACAATAATGTTCCATATATGCTACCATTCGTGCGGGTTTTTGTTCCATTCTAAAAATATATGCAAAAATGTGAGAAGTTGTCGTTTTCCTTTCTAAACATGTTGCAACAATAAAGCCTAGATTACACTATCTCACAAGTCTTACGTATTCCATAATACTTTGTGAGATAGAAATCAAATGAGTTTTGTTGCGACTGTCAAAAATTCTAATGTAACATGACAGTTTGTGTTCACACCATCACACAAAGTATAAACACTTACACATGAAATAAAATGCAACCCTGATCCAATGAAAAGTATTATTGTTTAGAAATTTTTCAAAAAACGATGAAGTCGTATGGGATGTCAAACTTTTTTCATAATACTTGTCATTTTTGTGACACATTGCATTCACACTATCACACTTTGTCATTTTACTTGAGTTTTTGACATGTATTAATACAAAGTATAATAGTGTAATCTAGCCTTAAGTGGCAAATTTGTTCCATTTCTTACCCGCAGTTATAACTGAGTGTGCGATAATACCCTTTTTTGCATCTGCGTAAAGTACTTTTTTATGCAAGCAAGTATTTTTTTTATTAATGGCGATTTCTTTTCTGAGAAATATGTTGCATAAATGTTACATGCTCTACACAAAAGAGATAGAGCATGTAACATTTATGCAACATATTTCTCAGAAAAGAAATCGCCATAAGTTTTTCTTGTGTTTGCGGACAATTTGCGTTATATTGTGATTTTTACCCTGCAAATAATAGGACCAGTCCAAACACGCGTGTAAAGAGTAGTCCACAAGGGACCAGGACTAGTCCAAAACTAACCCAAACGTATGGAAAAAACCTGGTCTATTTAACATTACGATGTCCTAGGAGAGGACCATATAACCCACCTTTGGACCACTAAGGAGTAGTTTTAAAACTACTCCATGGCATACTCAAAAGGATTAGTTTTGAAGTCGTTTAAAAACGAAAGCATGTCGTTAAAAAGACATGTCGTCTCACTACAAACACTTTTTAACAATGACATGGTCCATGCTTGCATTACATCGGACCAGTCCATGGATTAGTCCCTTTTATCAAAATGGATCAGGTGGTCCAATATTATTTGCAGGGTAGTTATATTGTGATGGATATAAAAACTTTTTGTTTTTCGTTTGTTTGTAAAAGTATTATTATATTTTTTTGTCACAAAATTTTTAACAACAGCTGACATTAATTATTGAAAATCAGTGCTGTTAACGCTTATTGGAATTGTAAAAAAATTTAATGTTGAAAATTGCTACAAACGTGGTGAATATCGCTTTTAGTACAAACTTTGCATTCAATATTTAACACGCTAAATACAAATTAGTGTTGAGTGTAAAACGTAGCTATTATTTTGTTCCATTGTAATTTAGAAAAATGTATCACTTTGTAAGGGTTCGTGTAACCTAATAAATATATTACACAACTTTAATGCATCATTATTTTTTAGAAAAGAAAACACCATTAAAATTTCTAAACGGGTGGTCCGATTTTTATAAAATATAGCATTACATAGGTACGTTCGATTTTAACTTTTGTAACCTAAAGGGTTTTTTTAAATTGATTAACATCAAGGCGAATTCACTCGTGCACGTGTGCTTAACGTCATATCTAAATATGTATGTTTGATTTTCCATCTAACAGATTTTCACTTATACTACCAAAGCGCTTCATAAGTAATTTGATCAATGTTTTTAGCCCTTAAAAGTTCAAATTATAGGACTGTTTTGTAAGACTCTAGTGTTGGTTCAATGGGCGGCTGACACAAGCGCGGCTTACTTGGGGCCTGATAGCTGTAAACAGTATAAATCACTTCGGATATAGCCACTTTTGACGATCAAGTTAAAAGATAATACTACATAAGACAGCTTCTGATCAAAACGTGCCCTCGACATCATCTGTGCCATGAACCTTTGTCAAAATCGGACCATCCGTTAAAAACCTGCAGATTAATTTTCCCTTTTTATATACCCCTAACAATCCAATTTCTATTTAAAGAAAGCTAAATTGACTATTGACCAGTTGTTGACATCGTAATCTAGAATTCAATTTTAAGCGGTATCGATATTTATAACGGTATCGGCTGCTAACCTTATTTAAATAAGCCGCGCAGGATACTTAACTATACACAGAAAAAATTCTCCAAAATTTTTCACCAATTAAACCATTAATCAAAAATCAGATCAGTTTTAATCAAAAATTTAATCAAGTGAATTAAACGTTTAATCAAGTAAATTAAACGTTTAATTAATACTATTAACTGGTTTAATTGATACTATTAATTTGTTTACTGGTGCAAATTTAATTAATTTTCTAATTCATATCACAATTTTTTTAATTGAAATCAATTTTTATTTTTTTCTGTGTACATAATTTAAAAAAGTAATGGAATCCTTAAATTCGCATTCAAATAGATTTAAAAGATGAATAGCACAGGTAGACATTTTAACACTTTTAAAAAGTGACGCTTCACCCTAATGTAAACCCTTTCCACCTGTAGTAAAGGTTGTAACAAAAATAGAAAGACACATAGGTTTAAAACTCATGATAACATTTTTAATGCAGCAAAAACATAAATCATCAGCAATATCCTAAAATACTTTGATTTTTATATTTTAAAATCCGTCTAAAAGAATTTTCTGTGAAAATTATAATGACAATAAGATGTAGACTTGCCAACTGGCCAGTTTTCGCCGGGACAGTCCAGTTTTATAGTGGAATGTCCCGCATCCCGTCGATACTCTGAACTGGACGCCATTTGTCCCGTTTTTAGAATAACTTGTTTATTACCTGGCACAACAAATCAAAAAAATCGAGAGCGTTAGCACTTATTTTAGTACTAAATTTTTCTTTTCAACAGAACTGGATTTTTTTCAGTTATGTATTTAATAAAGCTTTTTTGCAAAAAATAAATTCGAAAAATAAAAAATGTTGAATATAATAAAGTAACGTATGAAAAGAAATAATTCCCAGTTTCTATTTGATAAAATAATAATAATAAAAAAAAAAAAAAAACTCGAATATGTACATACATATGTAAACAAACATTTCGAAACTTTGATAAAAAAAATTATTTTTTTTTCCCAAAAAAAATTATGTTTCTAAGACGACTTTCGGAATTTCGCTTTTTTTTATAGTAATTTTAATAAACTAAACCGTTTTTAGTTACGCGAACATATGTTGTGCAACCTCCTCCATTTTCGAAATAACGGCATATCTCGAAAACCAGAGCTAACCTAAAAAATCGGTTAGCACCACTGGGTTCAGCGTACCCGAATTAGGCAAAAACAACAAGTTCTCAGCTTGTCTAAAAAAAGGTGTGAATTTCTAGCACAGTGTAATTTTACATAAATGGAATTGTTTGAATTTTTCTATGATCTTTTAGTGGTGTCCCGTTTTCGCAGTTTTAAAAGGTGGTAAGCCTAATAAGATGTCATGACAAACATGCATAGAAGAGCTACCAGATTTGTTTACAAATGTAAATATAATAAATTTTCTATGTTATTATATTTTTCCCCTTTATTAATCTTTTCTGTATCACAAACTTGGGTAATTATTTTAAATAAATAAAGTATAACAAATAATACATGTACATATATGTATATATATATATATATATTTTAGCGAAGTCAAATTTTTGTAATTACCTTAATAATGCGTGCATTGATATTAATGGAATAACGTTTTCTTAGGATTTGTATTTAATTTGTCATCAAAAGACAAGGTAAATGTTGTTTTTTCTATTTTTTTTTTTTTTGTTAACAGCTTAAATTACTTTCAAACGTTTACTTTTATAACGTATGTAATTGTTTCTAAGGAAAACATCAGCAAAATTAAATGTAATTAGGAAATATTTAACAAGTATTTCAGTTGACATTTTCTGTAAAAATGAGAAAATTTTATTTCTTTATGCTTACATACAAGTTTTCTTCATATAATTTGTAAATTAATTTAATTATTTTTTTTTTAAGTACAGAAAATTGCTTAAGATAAGCATATTTTTTGTAGCTTTTTTATATTTTGCACGCGAAACTTACAAATCAGTTTACTTCTCTATATAATATACTGTAATGGAAGAGAATAATGTTAAAATCTATCTATATATACATATGAAACGGAACAAAACGGCTGGGTCGATTTTGATGAAATTTTCAGGGAATCTTAAGAATATTCAGACGGGTGTGAAGCCTGATTTTTGATTTTCGGTTTGCGGGCGGAGGGGCGTGGCAAAATCCAATTTTCATATTGCACCACCAATGACTTCTATATAATTACGACGATTTTTTCTTTAAAATTATCGCCATTGTCCAACTTAGAGTTATACGAAAAGAAAATTTTGCCGCGCCCACTTTTACGCCCACTTTTTTCGAATTACCTAAAATCAGAAAACGGCTCCATCGATTTGACAAATTTTTCTTTCAAATGGGCGTATTAATTTATTTTAAGTTTTCATCGAAAGAAAAATTTACCACGCCTACTTGTATGCCCACTTTTTCTATAAAGCGCATAACTTGAGAACGGCTTGACCGATTTGGACGATTTTTTCTTTAAAATGATTTTCATTTTCCAACTTAGGTTTTTACGGAAAGGAAATTTTGCCCCGCCCACTTTTTCGGATTTACCTAAAATTAAAAAACGGCTCCATCGATTTGACCAATTTTTCTTTTAAATGTTCGTTTTAATCAATTTTCCGTTTTCATCGAAAGAAAAATGTACCACGCCTACTTTTACTCCCACTTTTTCTATTAAGCGCATAACTTGAGAACGGCTTTACCGATTTGGACGATTTTTTTCTTTAAAATCATTGCCATGTTCCAATTTAGGTTTTTACGGAACGAAAATTTTGCCCCGCCCACTTTTTTCGATTTACTTAAAATCAGAAAACGGCTCCATCGGTTTGACTAATTTTTCTTTCAAGTGTTCGTATCTTTTTAACGGATTTTAAAAATCGAACGCAAACATTTTTCCTAACTTGGACAGGAAAACGCCTGTCAGGTCAGCTAGTTTAAAATAATATTTGAGTGTAATAACTAATCCGTGGCCCCTTCTACCGCTTTGTCTTATTTTTTAATACTAGACAAACTTTATGTAAAGGATTTTTATGCAAATGCATATTTGTTGTCGGCAGTCTAAGATTACCATATTCTAAATATTTTTGCAAATCAAGAAATTTGCAGTAAAATGGCATCGATTTGTTAGTGCATATTTTACTTGGAATGAATATTTTTTCACATATTGGTTATATTGCATATTTTTGTTTTGAATATTTTAAAAAACAAAACTTATCTTAATCGCTTTGTTTTGTTATGCACCATGTTGCAGAAGAGATAAATGACAACTTCGATGATACTCATTTATTGATTATTATTGAAGAGAATTATCCTCATATCTGTCTTCCTCAACAACCTATAACAACCAGGAGGGGAACGTGGTTGAAAGCAATTATGTATTAAGCTCAAATTAGACGTCAATTAACCATAATGCCACAGCCGTTACGGCGAATTGAGAAACAAAAATTGAATTGGTTTGTATGGTATGTTTATTTCGTTTTGGTAACACAGTTGCTATGGTAATACAATTCAATTTTGGTTTCTAAATTCGCCGTTACGGTTGTGGTATTATATTTATGTCACGTCTAATTCGAGCTTTATGCTGAAAACTTTTACAAATTCAAAGATGTGGTTGAAGGATTCAACAAAGGTTATGCAGTATCAATAAAAAATTTTCAATATAAAATATAACCCCCAGCTCAGATAATGTTTGTGCCTTCAAGTTATGGATACAATTCTGAAATTAGAGTAATCTAATCCATAGAAAAAGCAAGTTAAAATTATTGATATTAATATAAATAAAAATAAGCTATGGATTTTTGACAAAACATCTTAAGTCGATAGTCGAGACAGCAAAAAATTTTTTAAAAAAAACTCGGTAAAAAAATAATTTTTATTAAATAAAAAAATAAACCAAAATTAAAGAAAAATTTCGTTTATAAATTTTAATGAAAATTTTTATTATTAACTAAATTTTTTTCTACTTTTTAAATTTGACTTAAGATGTTTTGCCCAAATGCCACAGATACGTATGCTGTGGAGGGTAACTTTAAGCGCCCCTCCATTTACAATATTATTGTATATGTTATTTGCTATATTATTTTTATATTGTCCTATCCATAACCAAAGCAAAATCCATAACCTTTGAAGCAAAACAACATCGTACATTGATGCCAACATATATCACAGTATGTTGCACTTTTTTTTGTTGTGCAATAAAAATAAAAGGATTCTTGCCAATATATTGTGCCACCTTCGAATTTCAGATACACATTGGCGATATAATTGAACAATACGAAAAAAACAACTATATTGCAAGTGTATGAGCCGCTTAAGTATACAAATTCGCATTAAGCTTGATAAAGTAAAAAAAATTGAGGATTTTAAACAATAAAACAAACTGCTGACATATGTATTTAATTTGAATTTTTAAGAAAACAGCGTAGTGAAAATGAATATACCACAGAGGAACTATCAAAATTTAATCATGCATTTATCACTTCCGTTTTTTTTCATACTAAGGGTAATCACGATGGTCATTGTGCAAATTTGCAATGTGTAAATTTGCAGTGCATATTATGATTGATCGTGAGCATACCACTTTTATTTTTGTGCAAATATGCTATTTTTCTGAAAATGTATTCTGGCAACATTAAAAACGTCTGGCAGCACTGTAAAAAATCTGCATTTGTTTACAATTATACACAAGCAAATTAAAATAAATTTTTTCTGTTTAATTAATTTAAATTTAATTCTCTTTTTTTATTTTACAATCTGCGAAAATGTTCAATTTATAAGTTTTCTTAAAATCAATATGGCGCTTAATATGTCAAATGTTATTGTTTACATTTGTTTGCAACTGAGCAAATATTCACTACTAACTTTGCTCATGGTTTTTTTAGTGCAAACGAAGTAAAAAAGAGCAAATTGCAAATACGTACATTTTGTTGTTGTGTTGTGCAAATGTGTGTATTTTTGCACGCATTTGCATCGTTTGCACACTTTGCACTACCCATCGTGATTTCCCTTACTGTTTTTTGTTTTTTTTATGTTTTTCTTATCGTTTATAAATGTGTTAAAAAAAATTTTAAGTACATATTTTTGAAGTTTTTAGTTTATATATTTCTATTTTTAGTGAATTTTTATGGGCATAAAACGTGATTTAAACTGCATTAAAGTCCGAGCCCTATTTCTAACCAAAAAAAAATATATTTTTTACTTTAATTTGATACAATACCCCAAGGCTAATTCAACTACAGGTGTCGTCGGAACTACAACAATCCAAAAACAGCAGAAACAACATATGGTTTTTTGCGTTGCATTGTTAGTGCTTATAGCTCGAATTGTTAGCACAACACTAAAATCAAAATCAGATGCCGTTTCGAAACCACCTGTAGTTAATTCGCCTTGCGATACTCATAAATGAAATACATAGCGATGGCGGCACGAAATAACCCCCAAAAAAAATAATGCAATAACCCCCCAAAGCGTGGGGCCTTATTTCATATGCAATAAAGCCCCAATTTTGAAAATGAAATTAGTCCCCAACGAAATGAAATAACGCCCCAAACATAAATGAAATAATTCCCTAATTTTTGGGGGCTTATTTCATATGAAATAAAACCATAATTTCTAAAATGAAATAGGAGCCCAATATATGTAATACAATTAATTATACAGTTTTGCTTTAAAGAATCACGCGATAATTATCATGATATGATATACCAAACACAAGCTTCGCCAACTAAGACTTTCCTGCGTAGCCGGCCTTCGGCCGGGCGCAATGACTTTTTCTTCTATGGTATAACAAACACTGGCTTCGCTAACTAAAGCTTCTCTGCATAGCGCCAGGATTTTCTCCTCTATAGTATAAAAATACAGACTCGACCCGGCTACGCAGAGAAGCTTTAGTTAGCGAAGCCGGTGTTTAGTATACCATATAGAAAAAGTCATTGCGCCCGGCCAAAGGCCGGTTATGAAGGGTAGCTTTATTTATCGAAGCCGGTGTTCTGTATACCAAAGTGGATAAATCCTTGCGCCTAAAAACGTTTTCATTATAAATTTGAAAATGAAATAATCCCCCAAAAAATATATTGGGGCTTTATTTCATAATGATTTTTTGGGGGATAGTTTCATATGAAATAATACCCCAATTAAAAAAACGAAATAACACCCCAAACAAAATTAAATAACCCCCCAAAAATCGTTTTTGTTGTTCTCTGTACAAAC
Organism: Pollenia angustigena; assembly: GCA_930367215.1. Classification (NCBI taxonomy): domain Eukaryota; kingdom Metazoa; phylum Arthropoda; class Insecta; order Diptera; family Polleniidae; genus Pollenia; species Pollenia angustigena. The sequence continues at coordinate 50,568,641 of OV884060.1, forward strand.
TTTTGGGGGGTATTTCATTATTTTTTTGTGGGGTTATATTTTGGGGGGTTATTTCATGCCGCCACATTTTGTATATCGATGGTTTTCTTCCGCAACTACGTAACTCGATTTTTTCCGATTTTTTGTTTTAACCGGAAAAGTAATCGATAAATACCGCTTTATCATTTTGTAATTTTTTTGTTTGTCGGAATATCGGAATTTTTCCTAATTCTTGGATTATAAAAGAATATATAGCAAAAAGTTTCAAATATTTGGTAAAAAAAAAAAAGTGTTTTGTCTCTTCTGAAAAGTAGTTGTTTTTGAGGTTGCGGAAGAAAACCATCGATATGAGACGAAACAAATAATTAAAAACACAAAGAAATATATTATAATAATATTACAAAATATTGTAGTATAACGATTGATGGTTAACTGAATGAATACCCTACTAGATACAAGGCTATATAATCGACTGATACAAGGTGTTCCTATAGCCTATTCTGTTTGCTATGTTAAGACTTTGGCTTACGTATTTTTTTTTGTGATTCCAATACATTTCATAAAAAAAAACAACAGGTCACAAACATACAGCTCGTCACAAAAATTTTATGCATTAGTCTCAAAACTAACAGTTTTACAGCAATTTTAAATTTTGTGTTTACCTTCATCTCTAACTTTTCTATTATGTGTGCCTTTCTAAATAAAATAATAGTTTAACCATTTCTCTCAAATTGTTCCATCACATGTATTAAAAAAATTCACTAACTGTTTTATAATAATTAATGTGCGCTAATTTTTTTTAATGCCAACGTGGTAAATAAATGATTGTTTTTTGTCTCTCCTGTAAAATTTTCAAATATGGACTTAGAGCCTTTACATGTTAAGCCAGCGATATATTGTTTGCTTGTTGGGATGATTCAAATTTTATACGAAAGTTTAAAAATTTAATTAAGATAACTTGAAGAAAATACCAAAGTATTTTCCAAATCTTATAACTTATTTATGTAAAGTAACGTTTGTTAAATATTCTAACTTCTTAAAAAAGTACCTACATATTTAAAAAAAATGTTGCTGACTGATTATATCACAAAGGTATTAAAAGACAATGGATGTGCGCCAGTTAGTTTTTTTTATAAGTATTTTTTTCAGATTTTTTGTGAATATTTTTTTTCATTTTCACAGTAGGTACATATATGAATGCTAAACATAATTTGTCATGATAGATGTTGTATATTGTATAATAATATTCGTATATATTGTTAGAAAGAAGCCCGTAAATAAATTCATTAAATTAATTCTGTACACATGATACTTATTTGTATGTAAGTATGTTTGTACTTATATGTTTGCTACCAGAATTTTAATTTCAAAGCTTAAACTTTTTAAAGAAACAATTTTATGTTGTTTAGTTGTTTTGTTTCATATTGTCTCTCATTGTGTCTCATCTAGAGTTTTTTTTTTCCCGGAGTTTTTCGATTCCCGGGAAAGCGGGAAAAATTTTTAAATTTCCCGGGATCCCGGGATCCCGCTCCATACAAATAATACAAAGTAAACTTGGTTTTATTAATGAAAAAAACTTTTATAAACAAACGTGAGGGAACTTGTCTACAAAGTAAGTAAAATAAATGCTTAAATACTACAAAAATAATTGAAGATTGAAAGCGGCACTTGAATTATTATTACCTTTGGCTATTATAAGTAAATTCCGTATTATGATGATCTAGTACAAGATAAAATAAACATAACAATTGAGGTACTCAAGATATGAGATCAAAAAGTAAATTCATAAAATATATAAAATATTTTAATAAATATATTAACATTTTTTAACGGCGTAGGAAATTACTTTCTGACACACTCAAAGCGTTTAGTGAGTCGCCAAAGAGTATATTTCTGATTTTGTTTACTGATTACCATGTTTCCGAAAAATTTCGTTTACTTTTTTACCGAGGTTGGACAAATAATTAAAAGTGCACCGTTGTTGCATGCTTCTGATGTCAAGGTTGATGCAAAAAATAGCATCATCCGGACTACTTCTTACAAACTACATACATATTTCTTTTCATTAGGTCCATCTGTAATCTTTAGGACAATGTATTTTTCAAATTGTATGTTTAAGTAACTTACACGAGTTTCATTATTTTTTTATTTCGGTTTCCCCGCACTTCCCGGATATATTACCAAGCTCGATTTTTTTTTTTTTTTTTTGTAGATACGACTATGTTGCAATAACGGAGCGATATGTTTATGTATATCCTATTTTTAAGACTTGTCCATGGACAATGAGAATTTACTGCCTGCATCTTATTTTGAATTTATGTTCTTTATCAATTCATCACTTCACTTAATTTATTAATTATCAACTGTTGCACTGCCCATTCTGCTTTTAATAGATTTATTGCCGCAGGAGACATTAATTTACGTTTGTACACATTTCTTATAATTGATCTAATCGACAACCCATCCACAGATGCTAATTTTTAGAGAAAAGAAAACTAAATTTCAGAGTAAAAATAGCTGTTTTCTGAAACTATGAAGAACTTTTTATTTCCCGGGATCCCGCAACAAAAATCCCGGGAAAACGGGAAATATAATAAGTGAAATTCCCGGGAATTCCCGGGACGGGAAATCCCGGGAAAAAACCCTAGTCTCATCAGGTGACAGTTTGAATTATGGTTTTATTGCTTTTTGTTTAGCTGCGACTAAGTCCATTGAGTACACAAGAAATTTGTATGTTAAAAGGAAAAAAAAATCCATAACTTAAATTAACTAAATGAAGGATGGCATTAAAATTAAATGGTTATGTAACATTTTTATGCATGTTTTGATATTTAGAAAGTACTTATGACAAAAGGAAAAAAGATTAAACGAATATTTTCCTAAATTTTTACATTTCTTTTTGTATAGCCACACCACAATAGTGGAGAGGGTATTATGCATTTGTGCTGATGTGTGTAACGCCTTAAAATATTGGTCCTGACCCACCTTAAAGTATACCGATCGTCTTAGAATCACTTTCTGAGTCGACCTAACGATGTCCGTCCGGCTGGCTGGCAGGCTGGCTGGCTGGCTGTCCATGTAACCTTGTGCGCAAAGTACGAGTCGCAATTTTGGAGATAATTTGATGAAATTGGGGTCATAGGTTCTTATTGACACAAGGACCAAGCCTATTGAAAATGGGCCGAATCGTAGGACCACGAGGGAAGATAGGGGGAAATTTCTTCCTCTCAGAAACTATCAAACCGATTTCAATGAAATTTTAAACATAGATAGAACCATATCTATATAGACACAAAATGTATGCATTTTTTAAAAAATAGGACCACGAAAGGAGATAGGGGCAATTTCTGCCTCTCAAACCGATTTTAATGAAATTTAAAACATAGATAGATCCATATCTATATGGACACATTAGCTATACAGTTTTTCAAAAATAGGACCACAAGGGGAGGTGGGGGCAATTTCTACCTCTCACAAACTTGCAAACCGATTTTCATGAAGTTTATAAACATAGATAAATCTATATTTATATGGACACATAAGCATGATGTGTTTTTAAATACTGTGGTGTAGGGTATCATATGGTCGGGCTTGACCGACTATACTTTCTTACTTGTTTATTTTAACTTTGTTTTACTCAAGGCGAATTAACTACAGGTGGTGTCGAAACGGCATCTGATTTTGACAGTTCGGGCTTATTTGCTTTGATTTGTTAGTGTTTTGCTAATAATGGTTGACATTTCGAGCTAATGGCACTAACAATGTAATGCAAAAAACCGTATGTTGTTTCTGTTGTTTTTGGATTGTTGTAGTTCCGACACCACCTGTAGTTGAATTCGCCTTGGTTTTACTTAAACACTTAATAATTCTTAATTCCCTTAAGTTGGGCAACTCCTTCGCTTTATAACGGTAAATCTTTTTAATGTTTATTTCAAAGCGGGTTGTCAAAAATATTGCTAGTATTGCACATTCTAGTCAATTCGCCTTGGTTTATTTTGACATATTTTGTAAACAAGCATTGTTGAAGTCAAATCGACATACACTTAGAGAAATTATATTGCTGATAACGTCAAATCGAACAACAGCAATAAATAAGAAATTGCAATGGATATTTACTAAATTTTCTTTATTGATCAAAAGTACGGGCAGTACTTGAAGTAATTTTATAAATATTTTATTTATATAAATACATACAAACATATACTATAAGTATATTTCAAACTTTCTTCTATCTCTTTTAGGATTGTCATGGCTCATTTTCTCAACATAATGCTGCACCCATACAGGATGATACGCAAAACTATATTGTTTTAGATGGTTTTCAAAATGCCACCCACACTCAAGTGGAATTTTATAGACAAATTGAAACATGTGATCCCTACGACATACCATTAGGGGTAAGTAAAACATATGTATTTAAGATTTAAAGAATATGGATTATAGAACAATTTTTTATTTTAAATAAATTTTAAGAAGTACATATTTGAAAATTATAAATATAAAACGTTAAACAAATTTTTAAAAATTGGAAATCATAGTAAAGTTTAAAGCAAGCATTATTTTTTGAGCTAAAGACACTTAAAAATGCATATGTTTTTGATGGGAATGTTGACATTTACTTGTATTATATAATTTTAAAAAGCCCATAATGTCCTCGTAATTTAAACCTAAAAATAAGTAAGAAAAGGTTTACACTAGCGGTGACATGTAAATAATAACAATAATTTTTTTTTTGTTTATCATTCGTTATACTGTGTTTTTTTAGATTATTTTTCCGACAAAATTTATTTTTATCTACAAAATTTATTTTTATCACAATACCCTCGCGCGTAATTGTTATTATTTCTTAAAGGCAAATAAATAATTTACGAGATCGAACAATTTAAAAATGCCTTACTTTTTATGGTTTCCTCTTCAGTACTTTCAATAATAGAGTTTACAAGTGAGTCTTATATTTCCTTTGGTGCGATAAGAAAAGAATGTTTTATAAATATCCCGCCAATCCCGTCTACATGTTATCTGATGTTGTGTATTAATTAGCAAGATAATCGCTCCTCATTTGGACTCATTTGACTCTTGCCGTTCTCCATATATTAATATCTATGATTTCTTTGCATGAAAATTGTCACACCCACTTCTACAATCCCCCACAAATTCTGTCGGTTGTTGTGTGTTGATAACCGAGATGTTTGCACCTTATTTGGAAAATATAGATCTTGTCGCTTTCCAGATATTCAAAAATCTATAATTTCTTTGTATTATAAGTGCCACGCCCACTTCTTTTATCCCGCTCACATTTTGTCAGATATTGTGTATTGGTAACCGAAATGTTTGTACCTTATTTGGAAACTTTGGCTTTTTCTGTTCTCCAGATATACAGAAATTTATAATGTCTTTGTATGGGAAGGGCCACGCCAATTTCTCCCACCCCGCCAAGTTTTTAGAAAGGTTGTGTATTGAGAACCAGGATGCTTGTAACTAATAATGAAACTTCTGATGCCGTTCTGCGCATACTTATATATTAAGAATAAATAAAATAAAACAACAGCAAGGGATTTATGGGTAAAATTAGAGACAATTGTGGTTTTTGCTCATATCTCAGACATCTATACGCCGATCAGGCTTAATTTCAATAGCAAACATTAACAGAGTATATGTATGTTACATAAATATATAACAACCTAGTCCTCATAATTTCTGCGGTCTTCGGAAAAGCTTTTTCAACATACATACATACGAACAGACGGACATCGTTAAATTAACTTCGCTACTCATAAGGACCCAGAATATATATACATACCTTTTGGGTCAGAGATAACTATTATACAAATTACAAACTTAATGATAAACTTATTTGGGTATATTACCAGGGTATAATTAAAACAACTTGTGTCTAGAACACAATTTATTAGCACACTGTGAATGTTTTTTTAAGTCCAAGAAAACCTTTAAACTTTGCACTGCTAGTGTCAACAATATCTCTTTATCTCTTAAAACTATAAAACAATCCCCCTGATTAAATTTAAATATTGAATACATATTTACCATGTGCTGTTTGTATATCCGCACTATTATGCCGATCTAACTCCTTAAAATACTTAACTAATTGCCAATTTTGCCTTAAAGTTGCTACACATAGAGCAGGTGTCAAAGTGGTTTTATTAAATTCCTTGTACGGGCAATTACGTAAAAGTTCACAAATTAGTTTTATATTACCGCTGCAAGTGGCTAAAGTTAAAGCATTTTGACCTTATTTTATGTTAAACAAATAGAAAGAAAATTGGAAAAAGCAAGTAAAAACCATATTAAATTTCTTATCAACTAACATTTACTTAAGTTTGTTTTTTTTTTACCCACCATAATGATTAACGGCTTTGATGTCGGCTCCAAATTGCAAAAGGGTTATGACCGCCTCATACCTACCTAAATAACAAGCTTTCAACAATGCGGTATTCCCATAGTAATCTGATTGTTCTAATTCATGTTTTTTATCACGTGCCATCGAGCAGACAATACGCAACGAGCAAATATCATTTTGGGTAACACATGTTAAAGCTGTAATAGAAATGAGAAAAGGAATTTCGTTTAAATTTAATTCTATTAAATTTTGCCTTACATTATAATAAAATTTTTTTTAATTACCAGTTACTTTTTCCATTTTTTTATAGATTTCTTAAAGCATATACATACATATAAATTTTTTTAACAGTGAATTAATGCGGTTACTGAGTGTGCTGTAATATTACAATTGTAAATATCGATTACATTATTTAGAGCAAATTATCGTTTCTATCTATTAAACTCGATGTTAACCATCCTGGCTGGTAAAGACGCTTATTTCAGAGCTAAATCTTAAGTGTGAAAAATTTTAAGAATAGTAACTTAAAAAAAATTAAATTAAACAAATTCTTCAAAACTACGCACCCAGAAAGTGATAAAAGAAAAAATCTAATTTAAAGAGAGCTTAACCCGGTGCGCTTCACTACCCCTATCGAAATGAAATTAGTAAAAATTGTTTAAAACAGATCTCATGTATTGATAACGCATAAATTTGTACTATAGATATACAGAAATTTATAGACTTTGTATTGGAGGTACCATGCCTGCGTTTCCAATTAAACCTACTTTTTGACAGATGTTGTGCATTTATATCTAAGCTAATAGTACAAAATTTCACTGTTACAGTACTCCATATACATATGTACTATAAAGAAATTTATATTGCCTTTGTATGGGAGGTACCACGCCTACTAACCCAATCCAGTCCGCTTTTGGACAAATGTTGTGTATTTGTATCCAAGCTATTAGTAACAAATTTGTACAATTTTACTCTTACCACTCTCTTGATATGTATACATAAATCTTTTTTTCCACTCTCATTTTCAACAACCACTTTTTCAAAATTCATATCCAAGCTCTTTATACCAAATTTCTCAACTTTACCTATTGCCGTTCTTATGATGTAAACGTATATACATATGTGCCATGCCCACTTCTCCAAATCCACCCGCTTTTTGACAGATGCTATGCATTTATATTCAAGAACTTTGTACCAAATTCGTAAACTGTAGCTGTTACCGCTGTCCAGATATACGAAAACCTATATTGTCGTTGTATGTGAGGTGCCACGTTCATTTATCCAATAACACCCACTTTTTTACGGATTTTGTACATTTACAACCCAGCTATGTGCACCAAATATGGGCAATTTTTCTTCATCCTTTCTCCAGATATAAAGAAAACTGTTTTGTGCCACGCCCACTTCATTGATATCAAAGCAACTTGTACCAATTTTGGAAACTATTACAGCTACGATTCTTTAGATATACCGATTTTTTTTTGTGTTTGTATGAAAGGTGCAACTCCCAGTTTTCCAACCCTGCCAACATTTTGTCGGATGTTGTGTATTGATAACTAAGCTGCTTGTACCTAATTTGGAAATTAGCTCTTGTTCTTCAGATATGCAGAAACGATGTCGAATGTCTGTGTATGGAAAGTACCACGCCCCTAAAAACAATTCTAAAATTAAATTCGGTAAAGCCCACAAGCATAGTATTTATAGACGAATTTTAGAGTTTTGATCCTATTTGAAAACGATGTGCAGGCATGGGCTCACAAAAACAAAGTTATATTATGAGGTTAAAATTCATATATGGACCGATTTTAATAAAGTTTAAAAAATATTTTCTTTTTTTAATCAAAATAACCATAACATAAAGCTAATTTAAAAACTGATTCGCAAAAAAACTGGGTTTTTTTAATCTGCTGTTCACAAACTTAATTTCAATGTACAGCACGTTTCACTGTACAGAAGCTCCGTCCGCGAAAATTAAAAGATTTTTATTTTCATACTACATACTTCAAAAGTACGACAGAATAGTGCGCGTTACTAATTTTTTACTTTTACGATAGGTAGTATACAGCATAACACTTAAGCGCGAAAATAACGTAAGCGACATCATTTGCAATTTTTGTTTTTTTTTTGAATATATGATATTATTGGCAGCACTTGTATCATCTCCTAAAATGTCATGATCACATGAGGTACCGTTACGATTTGATAGCAAGAACAATTTTAAAGTAAGCGACGAATTTCATACAAAATTTATTTTAAATAAAATAAAAAACTCTTGCCTGTAAAATTTGATTTTTGGCTCTTACGTTATTTCCGCGGTTAGGGCTCGATATGTATATGCTTTTCGCCATATTATGTATATCTATTTTGTCCTGTGTTATGCAATAAGTGGCACAATTGTTCAATTAATATATGGGGCAAGTTTCATTCAAAAAAATCATATCTTATAAGGCAAACAACATTGTAAAATGTTGCCAAAACATTTCACAGTCTTTTGCTCTTCTTTAATTTTTTTTTTTTTTTTACTTTTACAGGCCGATACAATTAAAGTTTTATGGGCATTTGGTGAAACCGATCCTATACATGGAAATCTTAAAGGTCACAGTAACAATCGTGGCTCGAAACCTTTACATCTACTAGGACCTATGTTTCGTAAATCGCATAGTGCCAATAGAAATCATCAGGATATACAAAAATGGGATGTCACTGTACAAAATGTAAGTACATTTTACTTCAACTCCATATAAGGTAATTTTAAAAACATTCGTCTTTATTTACAGGTCACCATAGATGCCTCCATGGACACTTTGTATTGGTGTAAAATTATAAAGACTCCTGCTTTGACAGAAAAATACCATATTATCGGTTATGAAGCATTGTTAACACGCGAAAGGTCGGTAGTCAGTTGAAGTTTGTAATATCCTTTTTGAAAATATACAGCATGATATACTTATGTACATAGAAATTTCTGTTTAAATTTAGTTGTGTTCCTTTTGTGTAGTCATTTTTTTCTTTTGAAATTGGTTGTCATATTTTGTGACATTTTTTTTTCTGTCATAAAACCTGTCTGTCATTAGTCTTATGTGTTCGAAACAAAAACTAATTATATTTTCATGTGTTTGGTTCATTGTTTTTTTCTCTATTTTTTGTAAATGTTTCCAATATACATATTATGTGTCTTTTGCAAACAATAATAAATAGCACATACATACTAGGAATTAAGGTTTGTTGAAAACAGTGATTCCCAAATGGAGAAAGTTTTTGATTATAAAAATCAATTCTTGTTAAAAAAAAATAAAAATCCATTGTAATTTTAAAATATATACTAAAGGTATGTCAGACCAAACAAATATTTGACCAAAAAATCAAGAAATAAAAAGCGGGACCAGTAAATTGATCAAACTTTTGCTTTATTTTTAACAATTTCAATTGATTAATTAAACTTTGTTTGTAATAAGTTAAATGTATAATGTTTTTTAGGAACTGTTATATGATGTTTGTTCTAGCTAAGCGTTTTTTAAAAGCAAATAATTTTTTTTTAAATCTATTAGTTATTGTACGTATTTCAAATACAAAATACTTTCACGTCATGTACATGTATGTATTTCAAATACGAAATACACCATTTTTATTCAAACCAAAAAATACATTAGATAAAACTAGTTAACAAAACAAGGGTTTGCTTTTATAAATATCAGATTTTTGAATGTAGCACCAGACAAACAGTTTCTTGTTGGAGAATAAATAAAACCTGCTGAAGAAAACAATCTTTCTACAGGTCCTGATGAGTACAAACTTGTATTAAATTCTATAAACACTCTTTTTACTCTTGTCACTGAGGAAACTGAAAAATTCCAACTCCAAATTTGATGTCATAGATTCACCATCATCCACAAAATCATCGTCGTCAACAAAATCATCGTCTTCTTTACTGGTGCTTCTACTTCTGATTTTTCCAGGTGTCATTTGAAGTTTTTTGTAATTTTCCTCTAGAGTATAAATTGCAAGATTTTTAATTCTTTGCCTTTCTTCTGTCGTGATGTTTTCTGGCAGCCAACGCATCTTATACCAGGATGATAACAGGAGGCCAAAGTAGCTCTATTTATTTCCGGTGATAGTTCAAAAAACTTATCGAATCTTTTTTCCAAGCTCTCTTTTTGTAGCGGTTTAATAGGACTTAAATGTCTTTAATAGTTTCCATTCAACCAGTTTAATCTTGTTCTAACAGACTTTAAAGTCGGCAAAAGTTTTCCGTAATAACAGTTGTTACCCTGAAGGTAATCTAAAGCAGTGGCAACAGGTTTCAAAATTACAATGAATTCCTCTTAATATTGCAGTTCTATAGCCGCGAAAGTGCTTACCTTACTTAACTTACCAAATAATTCATTTAAAATATGTTATTAAAATACAAAATACTCCCATTTTTTATGTATTTGAAATACAAAGTACAAACTCCCAGCGGTAACTAGAATGAGTAAAGAGGCCTAATAGAAGGCCTTATTTAGCAGTCACAAGCAGTCAGAAGCCCTTCTCGCCGCATTCCATACTTATTTATTTTTTACACAGGTTGTCATTGGGCGCAAGGCCTTCCACACTTCCTTTAAAAACAACTTCGATCCCTTCCCAATGAAGGGAGTAAGGAAGGTCACTAAAAATAAAAAGTAAATAAAACTGAACACCTTCCTTTCTCCCTTCTCAAAGAAGGGAGTAGCGAATGTGTACTGAATATTTCAGAAGGTCTTTTAAAAAGAAGTTTATGCCTTCTAGAGGCATACTTCTGAAGGCAGGATATCATGCGAAGCGAATCTTTTAGAAAGGAGTACAAAGGCTTTCAAAAAGGCCTGCCGCTTGCGGTCCTTTCAATATTTACCGCTGGGCTACTTCTATTTATTGTATGTATTTAAAATACAAAAAACTTGTACGTCATGTATTTAAAATACAAATACAAAATACGTATTTGTATTTAAAATACGTATTTCAAATACTGCCCAGCCCTGCGTGTAGGACGTCAAATATATAATAGGTGTGAGCATAGCTTTAGAATACGCCAGAATTTTTAAGATTTTAAATCGATAAAATGATCTGAACTTAATGAAGTTTAAGTTCAAGGAAATCTGAGAACAAATTAAAAAAAAAACCTAAATTTTACTTTTATAAAAAAAAATCTCTGAAAAGCATAAAAATTCCATGAATCTATAATGCTTCCGAATCAAAAAGAAGCTTAAAATTCTATATAAAACAATCGCTTAAACCACAAATTTTACGAACAAAAAATAGCGAAATGAGTTTATCAATGGATAATTAACTTAAAACTTTAATTTTTTAAAAATCCACAAAACATTTAAAGATAAATAAATCGCTAAAAGCAATAGGAAAACCAAAAAATCGGGAACCAATATAAAGAGCGAAAATCCGAAAGTAACGCTCTAACCGTTACTCTCACAAAAATAAAATTGCCTCATCAGAGAAAGACTAAAAAGAAAAAACTTTACCTTTACCTGATTCAGGTTATGCGAACTGTATCACAGAAATATTTCATGAAACAGAAGATGTGGTGCCAAAAGTTGTAGAAAAAATTAAAAACCATAAAAAAATATACATAGATTTAATAAAAAATGTCTGTAAGACTAAAAAAACTTGAGTTCTGATTTTTTTTTCTACAAAAAAAATGTGACATTTTATTTAAAAAATGCAAATTATTGTTTGTTTCTTAACAAACGTTTTGTGCTCTCTACAAGGGTAGCAAGTTTTATTCTAAAAAATTCACCCTCGCTAATGGCATAAGGCTTTGCACTTTTCGCCCCTTACAGTGCTGATACACCTGCCAATTTTTTGTCATACCAAACGTCAAACTTCATATTAAAAAAACGCTGACAAAAATTTTCGAGTTTTTTTTATATAGACTTTGACGTTTGGTATGAAAAAAAATTGGCAGGTGTATCAGCACTGTTATAAATCTATAGTGCCCTGTAAAATAGGTGACTTCGGTTTATTATGGGGTTATTTTTATAACGAAGACGATTGCCTCAAAGACTGACAAAGCTATGCCAAAAAAAAAAAAGTTTGCAAAAATAGAGAGAATTCACGAAAATTTTTAATATTCTAAACAAGCCATAAAATTAATTAAAAGTCCCCAAAACTATAATGATTGGCAAATTTACCAACAGCGGCATGGCAGCAAAGTCTAATATGTATTTAAAATCGTTAAAGCTGTAAGGAGTTATAAAACTTTCAGAAAAAAAAGCTTCTATCGCGGACATGGCTAAAACTCGCGGAAAACAAAAAATGATGAAGAACAGGGGCCTTATTCTGGCAGTAGTGATCGAATACTTTTTCGATTCGAAAGCAATTTTATTTCAGTCGATACTGAACGAATCGTAATTATTTTTTGAGTGTTGTGAAAACGTAAATAAATGCTTTACAACACTGAAAACATAATTTCGATTCATTCAGTATCGACAGAAAGAATTAGAAATAAAATTACTTTCGTATTCGATCACGACTGTCATAATTAGCCCCCAGACTTTTTGTCAGGTGCTAAAAACAGAACATAACACTTTTTTATAACTTGTGTTTTGATCGCTTCAAATAACAAATAGCATTATAACAGGGTTGGCAAGACATGCACCTTTTCAAAGGGTGATATTTTTTGTGTAGAAAAGAAATAATCGGGGTTATTTTGTTAAACACTTCACCTGACTTCAAAAATATTTTCATACAAATTTTTTACGATTCAAAAAATTGTATATGAAAAATTGTTCAACGCAAGTTGAAGGGATTTACAACGAACAATAATACTGTCATATTTGTGACAAAAAAGTATTGTTTAACATGAAATGAGCCCATCAATTTAGAAACGATCGGTCTATGAATGAACGATAGTATAAGTGAAGTGTAAACTAAACTTCCATGAAAACTCTTTAAGCCAAATTAAAACGAAACAAAAAATGTGGTTCACATAAAATTTGTCAGAAAAAGAATTCATTTAACAGTAAAGATCCCATTTTGTGCAGATTTAAATCCAGGTAAAATCGAATTTGAATTGATATAAAATTTGTCACAAATAAGTTTTATTAAGACAAATATTAGCCACGTAATTTTAGTGGTTTAGTACTTCTGCTGAAAAACTTTTCAAAGAATATTGTAAGTACAAAGTGAATGGAAAAACTTCTACGTAAATGTTGGATACTCTTCACTTTAAGGCAATTGTCTTTTATCAGTTGTATTTTAAAAAAAGTTTAAAACTCCCTGCTCTAGAGCATTAACCCATAAAACGTCACTTACATCATGTACAATACCCTTTAAATTACAACCCCTGTAAACATGTGTGTTTAGTTTCAATCTCTCGAATATAATTTGATTAAATCTATGTATGTATGTATGTATATTCATAATTCTCAAATTTATTAAATTATTGTAAACAAACATAACAAATTTATGTTATATAATTTTACTCCATGGAATTTTTTAAAAATCTGTCACACTGAACCCAGCAGGTGATTTTTACGTTTCAAAAAAAAAAAAAAAACAACCTTAACACAAAAATTATTCAAAACCATAAAATATATACTAAATCTACAATATCTGCTGCAGACATTTTATTCGAAAGTTTTATAACAAATATTATAAAAAAAAAGCTTAAATGATGGTACTATTTTTCTTAATATTAATTTTTTTTTTTTTAGTGGAGACTCTCAACCTTTAGTACATCACATGACTCTATTTGAATGTTCAACTAAATCATATCCTGGCTCTGATCCGGCCTCTTGGGATGTTTGGGTTAAGAGTAGTGGTGCCGTTTGTAATAGTAATTTATTAACGCCACGGGATTGGGATGCTTGCATTACGCCAGTAGCTGTTTGGTCAATTGGCTCTTCAGGTTTGTAAAAAAAATTATCAAAAAAAAAATAGTATTTGCAACATTTTGTTTTTATGGGAACTAAGATTTTTTGCACTTTTTTGATTTGTAAATGAAAGCGTATATCGTCGGCTAAACCTGATGAATCCATTTTTTACATTATATGACATTTTGATACCATTCGAAAGATAATGAGACGTCGCATCGACTAAGAAAAACATTTACTTAAATTAGAAAATAAACCAAATAATATATACCAATACCCCGGTTTGCGTCGCTTAAGTTGCGTCATTTTCGAAGTTGCGTCTTTTTAAAATTTCACTTTGCGTCGCTTGGCTTCGAAGTTGCGTCGTTTATGTTTCACTATGCGTCGCATGACTTCGAAGTTGCGTCGCTAGTGCTTCGATTTGCGTCGTTAATATAAACAGAAAAAGGGGATTTCCCGTTGAAGTCTAATGCAAATTTGTATGTATGTGAAGGTTGTCTGCTGATTACAGCTGGTTTCAAATTTCATTTGCTGAAGTAAAGTTAAATTTAAATATTTTGCAGCAACGAGTCAAAAAAAGCAAATAAGCTTAAAACAAAAACTGGGCATTTTGATGCTTTCTAAATCAGGGAAAAAGGCTGTTGATATTGAAAGAACCCTTGAACTAGCCCCTTCTACAATAAATTCCATTTGCCGTTCCAGTGACGCTGATAAAATTAAGAAATTTGTTGAAACAAGAAAATCGTTTCAACATAAACTGGATACAAAAATGAGAAAAAAATGGAGCCACTTCTTACTATTTGGATTGAAAATCAAAATCAGCTTAAATGCCCTTAAAACAAAAGATTATTCAAAAGAAAGCTTTAACCAAATTTGAAGATCTAAAATAAAATTATCCTTTATAAAGTCTATCAAATCCAAATTTATTTTTTCAGCTTTAATTATGAATCTCTGCACCAATTAAACGAAAATCAATACACATGTATGGCAAATCCTGCTTCGTTTTGCGTCGAGTTTTTCCGGTCTCAATTAGTGACGCAAACCGGGGTATTGGTGTATATATATATTTATACTAGTTGACCCGGCAAACGTCGTTTTGCCATATAACTTATTTCTTTCAGATGTTACAGTGTCATGCCAAATTTAAGAAAATCGGTTAATTAGTTAAGAAGATATAGAAAGGGGGAGATTTTACCCCTCTTTACTATTTTACGCCCTTTTCAAATGTTACAGTGTCTGCATGCCAAATTTTAAGAAATCCGGTTGATTAGTTAAGAAGATATAGAGAGGGGAAGCTTTTACCCCTCTTGCCCTATTTCACGCCCTATTCCCTATTTTTCAGATTTTACAGTGTCTACATACCAAATTTTAAGAAAACCGGTTGATTTGTTAAGAAGATATATGAAGGCGGAGCTTTCACCCCTCTTGCCTTATTGCACGCCCTTAATAATAAAACTAATAGGCTATAGTTCCTTTCAGATGTTACACTGTTTGCCTACCAAATTTTGAGAAACCCGGTTGATAAGTTAAAATGGTATAGGGAGGGGGAGCTTTTACCCCGTTTGCCATATTTCACGCCCTTTTCCCTATTTTTTTCCAATGTTACAGTGTCTGCATGCCAAATTTTAAGAAAACCGGTTGATTAGTTAAGAAGATGTATGGAAAGGGAGCTTTTACCTCGTTTGTCCTACACTCTCTTGCGTCCTATTACAACCTATTCTCATACCTAACAAATACACATACAAAATTTCATTTGCTAAAACTGCGGTTCAGTTTGAGATAAAACACTGATTTTTGTTTTACATATAGAGAAGGTGTGAAGGAGCAGTTTTGCTAAAGTAACTTCAAATTTTTGATTTTTTGAGATATAGAATAGATATAGAATACTTCTTAAGTTAGAAATAGAAAATATTAGAAGCTTTTAGTCTACCCTGTAAAATTTGCTAGAAGTTAGTTGGCAGGTTCACACCCTAAGGCGACGATATGTATCTATATATTTTTATAAAAGTATTTGTTATTAAATTTTTGTTTTTTTTTAACAGGACAATTTTTACCTCCTCATGTTGGTATACCAGTGGGTGGCAAAACGGGTGCCAAATACTATATGTTGGAAATACACTATGATAATCCTCATGCTCTGAAATGTAAGTACTTTATTTTCCCTACTTTGTACTTGTAACTCCGCTCTTTAGTTGACAACAAATTTTGAGCTGTTATTATGTTGCTGATAATGATAATGATGATGAGGGTAAAATAAGTTTGTCATTGCTTTTGCAGACACATTGATTGATATTTATTAGGGTATAAGTATTAGTACTACTTAATAAATTAGTTTAGGATTAGATGTATTTTTTTTTAACAAAAAAAAAAATAAAAAAATATAAGCTAGATTAAATAGGAAATGAGAGATTATGTTGTAACCAAATTTATTGATTTCTGGTAATTAAATGTTTGTGGAAGTTTGTAGAGATATAAATCGTAAAGATAGCTTTAAAAACCTAAATGGTGCAGATTTTGATGATGTTTGAGAATGAAGAATTAGATAAGAGGCTTTGCTCGATGATTAAGGCCAGGTTTTAAAGATGTGGATTAAGTTTAAACTTTGTTTAACGTAGTCTGAAACTCGGATTTTTCCGTCGAAATGTGTTTTTTTTTTATTATTAGTTCATAAAAGACCAACATTTTAAGCAACACTAAGCTGTTTCGTCAAAATTTTGTATACAAACCTGGTAGTGACGGCACGAATCTGTTTTCAGATTAACTAAACCTAGTTTAACTGAGATCACAAAACCCCAGCCTAAGATCAATATTCAAACCAGATGTATTTAAGAGTAACATATGACCCTGGCACATATTACCTTCTAATTCTGATGTCACTTTGAGAACATGTTTCCCCGAATTTTGCTTGTATTCCTTGCTTAACCAGATAAAGACTTCCCTCGGACTCAGACTCATAATTATTGTAAAATTATGAACCTAAGTTTAATTTTATTATAAGACGAGATAGCTTTGGATTCAGGTAAAAGATCTACTGCTTGAATATCTATGCAAAGTAGTAAACGCAATCCGCATTTTTCCCCGGCAGGCTAGTTGTAGAGTTTTTCTATTCCCGGACTTTTTCATTACCCGGGAAAACGGGATTTTTTTTCAATTTCCCGGGACTCCGGAAATTCCCGCTCAATACAATTCGATGCAAAACATTATTTAATTTAATTTATTTGAACAAATAACATTTTCTGAGATCAATTAAAAAGTTTATAAATGCATTCAACTTTTTTATTTCTGTGACAAAAAAGAAAAAGTGCTTAGTAGCACCTTAAAATCTTCATGTTCAAAAGGACATATGGGCAAAATTTCAAATAATTTTTAGGATTTTTGAGGAAGTTATAGCAAAATTACTTTTTGGTTATCTTCTTTTTTTCAGTGTGAAATAACAATTTGGAATAATAAAAACTTCCGATCTGTGACATTAGGAGGGCTTAGGAATAAAAACTTAAAAAGCTATATCCGCTGAGAACTGATAATTATATTAAATTCGGAATAGATTTCCAAAAGCCACTTTTAAAGTTTTTAATATAAATCTAAACAAATGGACTTAAGCACTTATTGCCACAGAATTAATTCAAAGCCAACATCATTTATATAAAACCAAAAACTTAAATTATTTAAACCAATTACTATTTCTTTTAAAATAGGATTTTAGTTCAGAATAAGCATTTTGACGATAAATTCATTTCGTATCAAAGGTTTGATCTCGTATTTGTTGTGGTTTAACAAGCAATTTTACGTTTCTATTATGTTGTCACCTTCTCTAGTAAAGTTGCCAAATATGTTTGTATTTGATGGCCCTTTATGAGACCAACAATAGATTTGTAGTAAATCTTTTAAATCGGATCCAAAATATAATCGTAAACTTTGCGTATTTTTAAATGACGTTACTTTTGTGCCCTGATTGTGATCTTTAACACGAATACATCTTTGCTGTAGAAATTTAATCAAAACTGCACCATCCGATTTTAGACTTCAGTTTTATTAAAAATTTTTTTTTAAATTACCCACTGTAAATTGATAAATAAATGACCTTAACTCGCATATAAATGCCCTTCTCTCAATTAAAACTCATTTTTATACCATAAAGTATTCATTATTTTAATTTTTTCCCTTTTAGCTTCTGACCATTCTGGTTTCCGCATACATTACAGTAAACATTTAAGAAAACATGATGGTGGTGTTATGATATCAGGCGTTTCGGTCTCAGATACACAATTAATACCCCCAGGACAAAAGCTCTATCGTAATGTTGGCATTTGTGGCCCCTCGTGTTCAAATGAGGTAAGTTTATATTCATTTTTTTTTTTTTTTTTAATTTTCAAATATAAAATAATGTTTATGTTTATTTGCAAATCTTTCCTTTTTCATCTTGGTACTTGAAGATGTTCCCTAAAGATGGTATAAAAATAATTTCCGGTACTTTGCACTCACATCGTGCTGGCCGCAAAATGACTTTACGACATGTCAGAGATGGCAAGGAAATGCCACGTATTATAGAAGATGATAATTTTGATTATAACTATCAGCAAGTTAGACAATTGGAAAATGAAACGGTGGTATTGCCAGGAGATTATATCATAACAGATTGTGCTTATGAGGTAAATTTAAATTAGTTCCTTAAAATTTTCAATTGTTAAACACAATTTTATATATTTTTTTAAGACTTCTTCTCGCAAACGTCCCACATTTGGTGGCTATTCAACAAAACAAGAAATGTGTTTATCCTTTATAACCTATTATCCGCGTATAGATTTGGCTGGGTGTTATAGCATGACTCCGGTTAGGGAATTTTTCGAAACTTTTGGTGTTTATCAGTTTTATTCTTTGAATATGACCGATGTGGAGAATTTATTTTTATATAATGGCAATGTTTTAGATTATATACCCAATACTATATATGCCAAAACCAAACCCAATAGAGTCAATATGACCGAAGAGGATATACTTTACGAAGAGTCTTTGTTAAGTATGTATTTGATATTAAAAAAAAAAAAAAATATGTAACTAAATTTAAATTTCTAGATAAATTAATAATATCTGATCCAGTGGAATTTCATGATCGTACTTTTCTCTCTCATCTTAATCAATTGCCTTGGTCGGAACCTCTGTTTACCAAGCGTGTGGAACAAAGTATGATAAACGGTAAACACATGACATTTTGTCGGGTTTCCAATAATGCCATATCTATTGTAAGTTTGTTTTTTATTTAATAATTAAGAAAACGTTTACTATACATATATTTTTTTCATTTCAGCCCTCCGAAATTATACGCTATCCAAATTTTACTACCTTCGTCAAACCTCCCAGCATTTGTCCTTATCACATGTTAATGGACAGTGCCCCTTTAAGTTCCGCAGCTGTAACTTTTTATTTAAATAGCGTATTTTTATTGTTTTTAGTTTTAATTAATTTATTTTAAATTATTTTTTAATTTAATTGAAAAAACTACTCAGCTTAATAAATTTTAACGAAACACATTTTGTAAATATAAAATCACTCAAAGTATTAAATGATTTAGTTGTAAGTAAAAATTATAACTAGACACATAAATGCATGATTTTTTTTTAACAAATTTACTATTTTTAAAAAAAAAAGACTTCATCAATTTAGAAAAGGATTGTTAAAAAATGTTATTCAGAATTAAAATATCCTAAAATCTCTTTTTACATTTTAACAAAAAATATCCAAATTTTGTATTAATGTACAAGAAATAGTTTTTAATGCTATTAAATGTTTCTTAATGGTCTAATTTGATAATAATTCGGTTATAAAATCAAAAAATTTCATATAATATAATAATCATTTACATTTTTATAAAAGTAGTAAAATCGATTTAAAAACGTTTAACTCAAAAATGAGTATTGAGTCATAAATTTTAAGGTCTTAAAAAGTCATATAATTTTATGTTTAACTTATGTGCGGTTTCCAGATGACAAACAATTGATTGTGTAGAAAATATTATATATGAAAATCAATCAGTTTTTCGAAAGCTTTTCACAATCAATTGCTTGTCACCTGGAGGCTTATTCTGAATTGCGATGCGAAAATCAATGCGATGCGAAAATGCATAAATGCGAACAATTAGTATTCTGTATTGCGATATTCGCAAAGTTTTTTTTTTAATCGCATTTCAAATGCGAAAAGGTGACAAGTCGGTATTCTACATTGCGAAAACAAATGTCAAATTCGCAAAATTTATTCGACAACAAAATAGCATTCGCAAAGTACAAACATGTTAGTGAAAGATAATATTTTATTGATTTATTCATCATATATTTATTATTTAATTCAGGAAGCAATAAAACCACCAAACCGCGTCATTTTGAAATAATGATAGAATATATAAATAAGCACAGCCAATTGTCAAGAGGCCATTTAAAAAAACATCATATGTACATCAGTCGGCAAATACTTTGTGGCAAACGTTAACTGAAGAACTAAATATCAATGCACCACCTATTAGAGAAGCTGCAGGATTTAAAAAGTATGAAATATATAAACCAGTTCAAAAATATTTGACTTTAAATTAAATTTTAATAGGATTGGGCCGATTTTAAAGTAAACACAAAACATTTTCATTTTCTTCGTCGTCGAACCACAGTGCCACAAAATCCATTTTTATTATTATTTTTTTAATACAGAATGTCCTAAATAAATTATTTAAACAATTTTCACAGCGAAACAATTTATTTATTTTTAATTTGATGTTTATTGACACTGACGTATATTTGAGCAGCGTTGCCACAATTTGAAATAAATTGCGAATGCGATTGCGAAAGTCTAACAGAATACCAATTTTCTTTCGCATCGCATTTAATTTGCGCATCGCATTGATTTTCGCATCGCAATTCAGAATAAGCCTCCTGGAAATAACACATTAATATTTTTATTTTACCAGAAATATTTACGTTTAGAAAAACATTTAAGGGTTTCACAGTTTATTGTAACAATAAAATAAAATTATAAAGTAAATGATTTTTTTAATATGCATGGATTTGAAAAAAATTAGACTATGCAACTCACATAAAAACTGTGAACGCTCTTAAATGCTCTGTACTTATAATGACATGTTACGTTTAGAATTTTCAATCCAAAGATGTAGTTATTAAGATTAGTTTTGTAAGTTTGAAACCATTTTTTTTTTAATAAAAAACAAATTAAACCGGAAATAAAATAATGAGTTATTTATTGTTATTAAATAACGCAAAGTGTAGAGGTTCCCAATTTTGCAAAATGTGCAATTATAAAATTAAAAAAGAAACAATTATATTGCAGGTGCACGGCATAAAACCTGAACTGGCAAGTTGCTTTATTTTGATTTTCTTGCGAATTCAATACGGCAGTTTGTTTTTTTTTTTTAATGTTTGGAGAATTCCAATTAATTGTAGTGGGAAATGTAAGAAAAGATAACCTCACTGTTTATTGTTCCCTGAAAATAATAGGACCAGTCCAAACACGCGTGTAAAGAGTAGTCCACAAGGGACCAGGATAGGGCTTCCAATCGGGAAATCCCGATCCCAGATATCCCGGGATTAGGCGAATCCCGTATCTCGGGATTTCTAATTTCTAATCCCGGGATTTTCGGGATCCAGTTTTTTTATAATCTTTATTATTTTTAAATTTTTTTTTAAAACTTGCATGAAGATACGTGTTTTTGTTGACAAAAAAAGTTTAAAATACATTTGGATAGACTTAAAATACATATGGACAATTTTCAATTGTATTAGTTTTATAATATATTTGACAAATTTAAAATGTTTGGATAATTTCAAAATACATTTAGGCTGGGTTTTTGAGATGTCAGTTAAACTAGGTTTAGTTTATCAGAAAACAGATTTGTGCCGCCATTACAAAGTTTGTATGCACAATTTTGACGGAACAGGTTAGTTTTGCTTAAAATGTTGGTCTCTAATACAACTCAACTCTAGTTCAGTTGAAATTTTGCAGTTTTTGTTGAAGGTATACAACTTTATGTTAGTGCGGTTAACAAAACCATAAAAAATTTACAACTTATCACTAGCAGTTTTTCAATTTCAGATCAACTGAGTTGAGTTGTAAACTATAATAGGGGCAAAAATAATAAAAACAAGTTAGAGTGCTATATTCGGCTGTGCCGAATCTTTGATACCCTCCACCGACAGTTCGAATGTTTAAGGAGTAATATCTGTATGATGTTATTATTATCTTAAACTGTGACGATTTGTTATTTATTATGGTTTAAGGCAACCAAACTATTTTCCGGTAGAAGGGTTTATATGGGGCCTAGGGTAAATTATGGACCGATCATTACGAAATTTCACAGCGTCATTTCTAGTCCTTTAAAACTGTGACGTACCAATTTCTGTTATGATAGCATTATTAATTATGGTTTTAGGTGTACTGAACTGTTTTCCGGGAGAAGGGGTTTCTATGGGGCCTAGGGTAAATTATGTACCGATCTTCACGAAATTTCACAGTATCATTTATAGTCCTATAAAACTGTGACGGGCCAAAATTTGTTATGATTGCATTATTTTTTACGGTTTTAGGCGTACTAAACTGTTTTCCGGTAATAGGGTTTATATGGAGCCCAAGGTAAATTATGGACCGATCGTCACGAAATTTCACAGTGTTATTTCTTGTCCTAAAAAACTGTGACGTGCCAAATTTTGTTACGCTAGCGTTATTTTTTACGGTTTTAGGCGTACTAAACTGTTTTCCGGGAGTAGGGTTTATATGGGGCCCAGGGAAAATTATGGACCGATCTTCACGAAATTACACAGTTTTATTTCTTGTCCTATAAAACTTTGATGTACCAAATTTTGTTATGATAGCATTATTTTTTACGTTTTTAGGCGTACTAATTTTTTTTCCGGAAGTAGGTTTTATATGGGGCCTATGGTAAATTATGGACCGATCTTCACGAAACTTAACAGTTTAATTTCTAGTCCTATGTAACTGTGACTTGCCAAAATTTGTAATGATAGCATTGTTAGTTAGGGTTTTAGGCTTAATATACTGTTTTCCGGGAGTAGGGCTTATATGGGGCCTAGGGTAAATTATCGACGGATCTTCACGAAATTTCACAGCGTAATTTCCAGTTGAATAAAACGAATTGTTGCGAAATCTTATATCATTCTGTGCATTTTTCCACCATTTATGTTAGTTTTTGTAACAAAATTATCAATTTTTTTAGGTGGTGGTTCCACATTTTGATTCATAACTCAGATCCTATTGAACCGATTTTGCTGAATTTCAATCCCAAACTGCTTAGGATAACTACAAGCAATTTGACACCAAGTTTGTTGATTTCTTTTGAGTTTTTCGAAAGTGAGCGTGTTTTCAACAGACGGACAGACGGACAGACAGACGGACATGGCTAAATCGACTTAAAATTACTCAAGGACCCAGAATATATATACTTTATAGGGTCTGAGATGAATAGTAAAAAAGTTTCACACGGAATGACAAACTGAATATACCCTCTTCACAACTAATTGTGGTGGAGGGTATAAAAATACTTTTCGCCGGAAAAATCTGAGTTTTATACAACGTTAAACTAAGTTTAAACTTAATCCAAATCTCAAAAACCCAGCCTGAGAAAACTTAAAAATATATTTGGACAATTTAAAATTCATTTGCAAAATTTTAAAAAACAATTGGAAATGGTGTAATTTTTTTATCAATAATTAAATATGGATAAAAATAAGTTTAGTACATGGTGTTTATGAATTTTTAACAATTAATAATAGAAGTTTGTTTTTATTATATTTTTACAAATAAACGAAAACGAAAATTAAGTTGTTTTTTTATACAGTTTTAATTTTTTTTAATGGGTATAAAAAAAATTTAAAAAAACCCGAAATATCCCGAAAATTTTTTAAAAATCCCGTGAATCCCGGGATTAAAAATATTCCGAAAATCCCGGGATCCTGAAATCGGAATCCCGAAATATTTTCTTCAATCCCGAATCCCGGGATTCAGAATAACTAATCCCGATTGGAAGCCCTAGACCAGGACTAGTCCAAAAGTAACCCAAGCGTATGGAAAATACCTGGTCTATAAAATATTGTATATATGGAGTTACTCTCTTAAACCCCCATCCATTTACAATATTTACAATTTCTTTATTGCCTTATATTATTCAATAAGTTTAAAATGGTTTCATTTCAAATATGGCGCAAGTCTTATAAAAAAAACATAACCTTTAAAGCAAAACAACATCGTGCATGTGGCCAACACATTTCACAGTATATTGCACTTCTTTTCGTTGTGCAATAAAAATTAAAAGGCTTTTGAATCTTGTCAATATATTGTGCTATCTTCGAATATCACATACACATTGGCAATATAATTGTATAATACGAAAAATTGAGCAAATGCATTCATATATTGCAAGTGTATGAGCCGTTTTAATAATGGCACATATAATATTTCGAACACGACAGATATGAAACACTTTGGAATGTGCTAGAAATCAAAAATAAATAATTAAAATCGAACGAATTTTGAAATATTTATGTATATTTTTATGAACCTTCTTAACAGGCTCGTTTTCAAAATTTGTTCGATTTTAAATCCACTTAATTTCGATTTCTAGAACTTGCCCAACTATCATATCTTTTCAGTTTTATTTTATTTTTAAGATCTAACGGTTTGTTGAACTATACACGTGGTCATCAATATTGGTATGTTTGCGGCTGATTTACGTAAACAAAAAAAGTTATAATGTGCGGTTGAATAAAGTTGTTTTATTAACAAGGCGAACTCATTATAGGTTATGTCAGTACTACAGCAAGTACAACTCGTACAAAAGCAATTTGTTTTTGTAAAATTATTGTACAATGTCAAAAACAGAAACAAAGCTAATAAATGAAATTTTGACATTCCATCAATATAAAGCTAAAAATTCTTAAATGATGGATCTACTGGAATATGGAGTAAACCTTTAAAAGCATTAACAAGTTGAAACATAATTTTAACTATAACATTTTGGAAAAGGTATCTATTTTGGAGATTTCTTTTCTGAGAAATATGTTGCATTAATATTACATGTTCTACATTTTTGTGTTCGCTTGTACAAAAAATACAACTGTGGGAAAAATGTTCAAGTTCTTTTGTGAATATGTTGATGAAAAACATGCAAAACATGTTGCATGTTTTACCCTTGCTTTTACTTAAGTGTTCATACTGCCCTGTCCTACAACTTTGGTACTTACTACTTTGTTTGTACAACTAATGGTTTATTTTGTTTGTCATAATTCATACCGCTCATAATTTTGTGAAAAAAATTTTTTAAAACAAAATATAAATACATTTACACATTAAAATCAAAAAAAAGTCTATTTATATTATAATCTTTTAAGTTTTTCTTAGTGATGATTAGTGATGTCAATATTTGTTTCCAAGCCATAATTGCGTGCAGAAACCGCTCAAACAGCTTTAAAAATCG
The DNA here is from genome assembly GCA_930367215.1 of Pollenia angustigena. Lineage (NCBI taxonomy): Eukaryota > Metazoa > Arthropoda > Insecta > Diptera > Polleniidae > Pollenia > Pollenia angustigena. The sequence goes on from OV884060.1 coordinate 50,594,301, forward strand.
CTCATGAAGTACATTAACACAGCGTTTACATTTGCCAGTACTGGCAAGACAGTAAGCATATACATATTAGTTGGCAAAACAATGCAAAAACAAAATAGCTGTAAAAGTGCTTTTCTACAACTGCGGTTAGGTACAGGATACTACTGCTTAGAGGCTAGATTAAAACTCAATTCAAACCCGTTGGACTTATCTTAAAAAAGTACTGCTATAAGTCCAAAAGACCAAAGTGAGATAATTTTGCAGAAATGGTAAATTAAGTAAGTGTCTACTTGTGTACCTTGATAAAAATTAGAAACAAATACATATAGCACTTAATCAATCAAAATTGAAAAATTTTCAGTAGAAGCAAAACAAATTAGCATGACAAAAATAACATTCATAAATGCATCACTCTGGCCAATGAAACAACTACAACAATAAAACAATTTTTAATTTTACATTAAAGGTATAAACAATTTTTACACCAACCTTTTCATTACCAAAAAGTAGACAAAATAGCATGATATTTATTTTACAGCGACTTCTTCCAAAAAGTCGAAAAATAAAAATTTTGAGTTAATACCCTCTTGTTAAACAAGTGTGATACGGAGATAGTTATTTCTTTTTTTTTATAAATATGTAATTTTTCTAATACAGTACTTGTACTTGTATTTTAATTTTTAGACGATTTTGGGCATTTAACAAAAATAAAAACTCGCTAATAGGAATGCATGTACAGTGCTTACAAAAAACTTTCTTAATTTCATTAACATCGAGAACAAAAACTATTTAAACTGCATTTATAGGGCATACATTTAGTTAAAATTTAGCAAATTCGTTTTGATTTTTGAAGGCAGGTTGTTAAAATTATGTATATTAAATTGTTATGCATAAATGCCGAATATCGTAAACATAATCGAATGCTTAAACACAAAACAGCTTAGGTTATTTAAAATAGCAAACTATAATTTCAACAGTATAAATGCATAAAAGCGATAAATGCTTATAACCAGTTATTAAAGCGATAAATACTTATATGTTTGCATCGATTTTTATTCAAATTTAAATTAGCGCGTTTTGGTTATAAAATTTCTCAACGCTGTTATTTAGCGCGTTTTGATGCTCTTATGCATCTTGGTTACAAAAAGTTGACAACGCTGTTTGCTTGCTACTTTTTAAATACAATCCTGTCAATGACGTGGGCTTGTCAGAAACAAGAGACGAAAGAAAACTCGCAAAAGTTATCTGCCGACTGTCAGAGAAAAATTTAATTGTAGGAAAAAAACAGAAATTCTTAGAAAAAATTCAACTTTTAGTTGTAATTTAATAAATTTTTAAATATTTTCTTCATACTAAAGTTAAATTACAACATTTTGTTAAAAAAACAACATGTACATATAAGTGAATTGTCTTTGGTTGTATTATTTTACCATTTCCTTTTAAGCTTTGATTTTTTTAATTTGTTAAACTGTAAAAAGTACTGATAATTATTGAAAGAAAAACTTGATTAGAATAAAAATACAACCAAATGTAGGCAAAGGCCGCTTAAGTAAGTGACGTGCTTATTTTTTTAGTAGAAAACCTTAGCAGCGGCAGCAGCGAAGAAATTAAAGAACATGACTTTTAGAAAAAATGTAATAATTTAAATACGAAAATCATAAAAAACGACGATAACAAAATAAGAACAAGCGCTGTAAAGGAAAAGTGACGTGTGATTTTCTTTTTTTTTATTATTTTTTTTTTTTTTAATATTTTGTAATAAATTCCTTAAAAATACAATTAATATACATTTTTTCTGCACCCTTTATTGGGGTTAAAAAAACAGCTATTAAAAAATTAATTCTAGTTACTAGAAATTTTGTAATTAGTTAAGCAGTACAGGCAAGGAGGCTAAAAAAATTGGCAGAGAAGGAAGGTCGTAATCATAAAAAAATATGATGAATGAAGATACGACGGCGTCAACGTCATCCAGTGGCGGAGTGAAAAAGTTTTTTCAACGTATATCACAAGTGTGTTATTTTAAATTCATATTTTAATAAATTTTATCCTATTAAATGTCATTTATTTTAGATTTATCAATCTGCCTTGGATCGATCTACGCCCCATGCAAAAGCACGCTGGTGTGGTGCTGCCCTTTTAGTTTTAATCTTCCTGCTACGCATATTTTTAAATCAGGGCTGGTACATTATTTGCTATGCTCTGGGTATTTATCATTTAAACCTTTTTATTGCATTTTTAACACCCAAAATTGATCCCGAATTTGATCCATATGCCAACGAAGGTAAGTTGTTTAGTTAATTAACAAACTAATTAGTTATTGTTTACGATGGCAATAAACTTAAATAAACACTAAATGGTAAATTGTTTTTATTACACATTGTTATAGGTATTTTTTTAAGGTTTAAATGTTTACAAATATGTATATATTAACGCGCTTCAGCAAAGATGTCAAATATTTATTTTATTCAAAAAATAAATAACACAAAGCATTCAGGTCAAATCTAACATAATACTTACTAATACATAATGCCTAAACATAAGACAATAATACCAATTATAAAAAAAATTTATTTAGTCTACATACATACATATACAGGCATGTTCTGTAGTGCGATTCTCTATTTAATTTTAACACAATTTAAATTGTTTACAATATTTAACAGCAAAGTTAACGTAAATTTTATTCAGTAACTTTTTAACAATAACGTTTACTGCGAAGTTCTATCTTAACGTCAGGTATTTAAGTTATCTTAAGGGCAAAATATTTTTCATTGTTTATTTTTAAATTCGTAGCTATTTAAAAAAAAAAAACAAACAAAAATTTTGGCAAATAAAAGCCACATTAATATTTTTAAAATTCAAGTTATTTACATACATTTTGCAAAAATAATATTAGAAAAAATTTTTTTTTGGGAATTTACAAAAAACCATTAAAAATATTACATTTTAGATGCAGTTTATGGAAATCCCTAATAGTGTTTTCTTTTCTACACAAAAAATAAGTGGTAGACTTTCCGATCATGCCGCTAATTACGGTTTACAACTCAACTGTATTATGGTTTACAACTTGGCTAAATTGCGGTGAACAAAAACATAACAAAAATTACAACTGATCACAACCAGTTGTATTTATTACAACTCAACTGAGTTGAGTTGTAAACCGTAATAGGGGCCTAAGTGACTTCAAATCAATTTTATGGTTTGTTCGAAATATTAAAATATTTCGCGAATTTTCGCTATTTTTGCAAAAAAAAATTATATATTCCGACAATTTGTTTTTTAAGCGATTTCAAATAAATTTTACGATTTTTTCCAAGTTTGCAATTTTTCGAGAATTTTAGCCATGTTAGCGATATATGCAACTTTTTCCTGTGGTTCTTTAGAGCTTTAACGATTTTTAATAAATTTTTGCGAATTTCCGCTAATTAAACAATTTTTACCGAATTTTTGCAATTCCTTATAATTTTAGCGACTTTGAATTAATTTTATGACTTGTTAAAAATTTTCGCTATTTTTGCAAATTTTCGTTAGTTTCGAAAGTACTTTAAGTCGTTCCACACGAGAAGTAGTTTGCACTCGATGGCAGTGTTCGTTAAATATACTAATTAATTAACAAAGATGCCACTTGATTGAAATTTTTAGCTATGTTGTTAAAATTGAGTTACTGAATTGCTGTATTGTAACCGTAAGCAATAAATTGTGCCGGTAAAATTAACGTTAACGTTAGTTGTTAAAAGTTAGAGAATTCCACTACTGAAAAATTTTTTGTGAAAGTGATTTGAAATCACAAAAAATGTGTTCTGGACAAAATGTGTTCTGCTTATTTGTTTCCACCATTTTTAACTAAGTTAAAACTTTTGTGGTTTTCAAAACACCCATTAATCACAATTGTGATTTCAAAATCGCAAGTGATTTGAAATAATGTGATTTACAGAACATGCCTGATATATATGTACTATATATACATGTAATTATAATATTCTAGCGAATAACATTTAAGCATTTCTATTAGATCGGCAAAATATAAAGCTGTTTAGCAAGGATAACACTTGTTATAATCTTGCGGAAAAGAGCGAGAATGCGATATTTAAAAAAATTAGAAAAAGGGCATTTCAAAAAACAATAAATATATTGGGATATGTTTTCTCTACGTTTTACATTATAAACAAACCGTTACAGCAATACTTCAAATTTGTCGATATACATATCTGTATCGCCAACATTTTACTGGTGATTTTTTGTTTTTTGACCAAAAAAATTTAAAATGCAATGGTTATTTTTTGCATAACAACTAAGCAAAAACACATTCAATAGCAAAGAATAAAATCAAACAGAATAATAAATTGTTTTTTTTTTAATTCTTAAGCTGAAAATCGCGTGTTATGTGTATGTTTCTTTTTTTACCTTTTTTTAAGACGTATGCTAAAGTAGAAAGAAATCCTACTTAATGTTTTCGATACGTAAATGCATTCTACGCGCTTGCTGCATAACTTCTCAATACAATTCTACACAAATACTTTTTTGCCATAAACGCATTGAACGCCTGGTGTGGACCTACCGCTTTAGACATTTTGCTTTGCACCAAAGTAGTAAAATGCTCGCGCATTGATAAATCATGTATGTATTTGTACGTTTGATGATTTTTATACCCTCCATCACAATTAGTTGTGAAGAGGGTATATTAAGTTTGTCATTCCTTGTGAAACTTTTTTATTATTCATCTCAGACCGCATAAAGTATATATATTCTGGGTCCTTGAGTAATTCTAACTGAGCTACCTAAATAAGAGCGGAAGCGTTTTTTGTATGCCAAAACTTCTCATTTGCATACAATTTATACGAAACAAACCATTAAAATGCCACCACCCGGCTGATAAATCTTATTTGACATATCGCTTTGTCGGTTTGTTTTATTAAAATTGTATTTAAATAAAATTTTCATTTTTAAAAAAACGCTTGCCGCTTTTGTTTAGGTTGTTTAGTAAGTCGATTTAGCCATGTCCGTCTGTCTGGCCGTCTGTTGAAAACACGCTCACTTTCGAACAACTCAAAAGAAATGAACAAAATTGCTTGTAGTTATCCTAAGCAGTTTGGGAATGAAATCCAGCAAAATCGGTTCAGTAGGACCAGAGCTTTGAATCAAAATGTGGAAACACCACCTAAAAAAATTGATAATTTTGTTACAAAAAATAATATAAATGCTGGAACAAGGCACGGAATGAGATAAGATTTGGCAAAAATTTGTTTTATTTGACTGAAAATCACGCTGGTAAATTTCGTGATAATCCGTCCATAATTTACCCTAAGCCCCATATAAACATACTCCCGGAAAACAGTTTAGTACGCCTAAAACCGTAAAAAATAACGCTAGCGTAACAAAATTTGGTACGTCACAGTTTTTTAGGACTAGAAATAACACTGTGAAATTTCGTGACGATCGGTCCATAATTAACCGTAGGCCCCATATAAACCATACTACCGGAAAACAGTTTAGTACGCCTAAAACCGTAAAAAATAATGCAATCATAACAAATTTTGGCTCGTCACAGTTTTATAGGACTGTAAATGATACTGTGAAATTTCGTGAAGATCGGTACATAATTTACCCTAGGCCCCATAGAAACCCGACTCCCGGAAAACAGTTTAGTCGCCTAAAATCATAATTAATAACAAATCGTAACAGTTTAAGATAATAATAACATCATACAGATATTACTCCTTAAACAATCGAACTGTCGGTGGAGGGTATCAAGCTTGCTTACTGGCGCAATTAAATGTTATAACCAAAATTTAAGAACATGGCGCAAAAATACTTAAGTTTTCAAATGAGTTCCTTCGCATCTGATAGTTAATTTTCCAATGCAGGTCAAACGAATTTGCAAAAACGTCTAGCTCTGCAAAAGTTTGTTTTTTAAAAGTTAAATATAAAGTTTTCTTTAAAAAATAATTTAAATTTTGTAAAAGTTGTTTTTTAAAATTTAATTATAAATTTTTCTTTAAAAAATAATTAAATTTTTGTTAATTTTACCATGAATTCAAATTCAATTCGTTGTTTCTTATATCTAAATAATATCAATTTTATATATTAATAATCTTTTACACTGTAAATTTGTATAATAAAAAAATGACTTTACTTAAGTTTTGTTAATTTAACTTGAATGCAAAACGATCAAATGGACTAAGAGCGTTTGTTTTTGATTAATTTATTAATAGAAAAATTTTCATAGCCCATTCAGGAACAATATGTTGTTTTCTAAAATATCCGTTAGATCTCAATTAAAACTAAAGAATAGCGCTACATAATTTGCAAATATACCGGCATGTTATGACAATCGCAAAACGCTTAACATAATGTTAAAATAATGTTACATTTGCGATTCTGACTTTAAATCGCATAATACGTTTTCTGCAAATCGCAATCGCAAGATTTGCTTATAGCCTTTTCACACTTGTCAACATTTAACATCAATTTGCGAAGATGTTGGAATTTTCCCATAAGAAATACATATGACTAAAAATCAAAATTTTTCAACATCTTTACAGAATGTTACTATCTCATTTTGTTCCCTTTTACATTTTTCGATTCTTTTAGTGACATCACTAGAAAAGTGGCAATAAATTATATTATTATTGTGGCATCACTGACAAAGTGGAAGTTGCTTTGAAAGCACCGTTACCATTTCTCAAGTTTTTCCTTTTTTGCAAGCCTTATTTTGCTTAATTTTGCTAAAATTATTAAACGAAATGAATGAGAAATACATTTTGGTGTTATCTTTAGAAATTTTGGCACTTTTGTAGAAAAAAAGTATTTTTTTTTAGAAATGGTGACATTTTTATTGATAGTATATGTTAGATGTTTCAAATGTGAACGCGTATTTCACATTTTCAACATCTTCCATGCGTTCCTCCGTAATGTATGCAAGTGTACAAAGGGTATAAAGAGCACTAGAATATTTTATAGAAACAATGACAGATCGCAAAACGCATGAATTCCAGAACACCATAAAATAAATCTGGCGTTTTGCGATTTTAAATCGTTCGCTTAGTCTGAGTTCATACGGCTCATGTCTTATTGACAAGATTCTTCCTTTTTCTTCTTTGAACATGAATTGGCGTTCAAATGATTCATGTCATGTTGACGACATGTGCTTTTTTGATATTGAAAACAATAACAAAATTAAACGAATGAAAAAGCAAAACGTAAAGACAATACATGCATCTGTGTACTCGTCCCTCTCGCCTATAAAGTAGCAATTATGTCAATAAGACAAGAGCCGTATGAACATAGACTTAAACTCACAAATAAAACTTAGTTTAGCTTGACTTTAAAATAATTCGTTCTACATTATTTTCAGATGATGGTCCAAATTTACCAACACGTAGCAATGAAGAATTTCGGCCGTTTATTAGACGTTTGCCAGAATTTAAATTTTGGTTAAGCATTACAAAAAGCACATTAATCGCAGTAACATGTACGTTTTTTGAATGTTTTAATATACCAGTATTTTGGCCCATTCTGGTCATGTACTTTATAACATTATTCTGTATAACAATGAAGAGACAAATAAAGGTAAGACATGAAGTTTTATAATAAAAAAACAAACTATTCATTTGAGATTTCATTATCTATTAACAGCATATGATTAAGTATAAATATTTGCCTTTCACCCGCAATAAGCCACGTTACCAACGTGTGCCTGAGCCAACGGTGGCACCAAAGTGACAATTAGCCGCACAGACATTGCCAGCAACAACAACAGCAACATCAAGTGACAAAAAAGAGGAAAAACTATTAAACACCACTGACCCATTAACCTCAGCAACATTAACAGCTACACCAACTTCAGCATTGTCATCATCTTCAGCAGCAGCAGCAACTAATGTAGCAAAACCACCGCAAATTATAATGATTGATGAATGAATAAATTCGTAAAAAGAAAACATATAAAAACCAACACCCAAAAAATGTTTTGAATTTACTTCATTTTTCCATATGAAAATATTAATATTTTTATTTTTTCATTTTAATAATTTCTTGTGTATATCGTTGTATTATTTGCATCTCTTTTAGTCTTCTGTAAAACTATTCTAAAGTTGGCAAAATAATTTATTAATTATTTATAATTTAACTTTTGTGTCGTTGCAATCAATGTCTTGTGCATATAATGATGAGAGAAAACAAAATATGGTTTTCTTTCCAAAAAAAAGTCTATACTAATTCTTTATTTTAAAACTTTACGTTTATATAGTAGTTGAAAAATCTGTTTAAATAGTAGAAAAAATTTCTTTATATATTTGTTTTTTTTTTTTTTCTTTGAAAGGGAATTAAAACATAATATGTATATTAATCCAAATTTCTTAATTCTTTTAAGTTAAATTAAAATTACACAATTTAAATTAATTAGAGTTTTGTAATCAATTTCAAGAAAACTTTTGAAAACTAAAAATGTTTAAATTTTTGTAATTTTTCTTTTCAGTTTTCTTTGTTAATTTTTTTTAACTTTCTGTAATATAAAACCAACCAACATACCAACAAAAATAAAACAAATTTTCAATAAATAATATGGCATAATTTGTATTATGATTTGTAGTTTTGATCTTATTTTCAATTTAAACTAACTTTTTACTAGCAAAGCCTTTAAATGTTTAAAAAAAGATAAAAACAATTTAAGTATGTATTTCCTTTTCTTTTATGGTAAGATTTTTTTGTTGTTGTTGAAATGATTGTCTTCTTCAAGTGTAGTTAGTGAGTTGTTATGCATGTCTTTTATTTTTTTTTTTATTTCAATAATTAAGTTGTTTTCTATTTATTCATTAAAACGATTTTATTATTTGAATGTTGCTTTTGACTAACTGTTGTGCTGTGAGAGTGTTTTTTTTTTCCACTAATAAAACAAATGCAACTTAAAATTTAATTGAAAAGCATTTAATAAATTAATTGAATTTTTAGTTCTCACTTGTATATATGAACATTAGATCGACTTAAAAAATAAAAAAGTGATTTTGTTCCCCCTCTGAAAATAAAGCTTGATATGGTTTATGATGATTCGCAAAATATTTTGGTTCTAGCGTTGACCATCCGTGAGCTGGACCATTTTTAAAAAATGTCTTTTTATCAGTTTTTCGAATTTTTTTGTACTTTGCTCAAAGACGACATAAATAAAATTTGGTATAATCGAAAAGAGTTTTTGAAGCAGCTTCCAATGGTATATAAAACTTGACCACTTATGACCTACTAATTGGATATTTCACTAAATACATACTTTCGTTTCAGCTTTTGATACAAATTCTACGTACATATATGGATAGTATAATCAGGTATGTTCTAGGTTTCGACTCGAATTGAAAACGAATAATTTTTTGAACCCGCGTAATTCATAACTTGTTGTTCTCAAATCCGCATGTTCTTGTGTATTCGAATTTTTTGTTCGAAAAAAATAGTTGATCTAAAGATCGATAATTTGCTTAACGCAGCATGATAGCAAAGTCTTTATTTTTTAAAAATCGTGAAAATTGCAAGCTTAAACAAACACTAAAACTTATTTGAAACTGCTAAGTTGGTTAAAAAAACAAAACGTCGTAATGTAAAAAAAATAGCGAAAATTCGCGAACAATTTTTATATTTCGAAAAAGCTATAAAATTAATAAAAGTCCCTTAAACAATAACACTTGGCAAAAATTCGGTAGAAAGGGTACTATTTATTATAAATCGTTTAAGCTGTAGAGAATCAGAAAACTTACAGGAACAAATCGCTTTTATCGCGAACATGGCTAAAATTCGATTTTCATGAAATTATTACACTTATTTTTTCAATAGGGGCAGGGGAATTGGTACCCCCCATAGGATGACAATATTAAATATCGCATATCTTAAGAGCCGCTGGACGCATTTGGTTGAACTTTTCGAGCCCCAAAATTCAAATAAAATAGCAGCGGAGAAATGTTACCCTCCATAGGACGCCAATGCTTAATATCGCATACCTTAAGAACTGTTATAGTAAGAATGTTCAAACTTTGTAGAAGTCACTCTTATGGTATACTACACTTTTGAAATTAAAAATAAAGCGGCTAGGCGCTGGGGGAAAATACCTCCCATAGGATGCATGTATTAAATATCTCTCAACTGAAGAAGTGGTTAAAGCAGTGTAGCGAAGCGCACCGGGTTAAGCTAGTATCAGTATAAAAGTTAATTCGTTTTACTTTCACCAATCCCTTACTACTCTAATTGAAAACGAATAAAAACATGTGGATGTGAAATGCAGAACACCAAAAATGCTGAAGTTATTCACTTTCGAGTGGATTCGGATCCTAGAACACACCCGAATGTTCTGCTTTCCAAATTGAAATAATCGACCAGGTCATATTGCAAACAAAATGGAATCGTGCAAACTTTAGACGAAGATAGATTCGCGAAAAGTTTTTTTTATAAATTTTCGGTTTTTATGTAATTGTATTTTTCACATTTTGATAAATTGAAAAATGAAAAAATTTGATACCCATATATATGAAATAAGAAAAAATACATCGCGGTTTTCGCGTTTCATGTGAATAATTACAAAAAAAAAAAACATAAATTAAGATTTATTTTAAACAGATTCAATTTGTAAAGCAGAACATTATTACCACAAACGTAGAAAACCAGAAACAAAAATATGTATTTAGTTAAATAACTCAATTAGTAGGTCATAAGTGGTCAAGTTTTATATACCATTGGACGCTGCTTCAAAAACTCTTTTCGATGATACCAATTTTATCTATGTCATCTGGAGTTAAGTACAAAAAAAAAGACTTTAAAAATGGTCCAGCTCACGGATGGTCAACGCTAGAACCATCAAGCTTTATTTTCAGAGGGTTAGCAAAATCTCTTTTCAGCTCCATACAAGTTGAGTCGGTCGGTCTAATGAACATTCTTTTACTACACAAAAAAAAAATGTATTTAAAAAATTAAAAAAAAAAAAAATTTTCAGAACACATCGTTCCCAGTGCGGTTACCGCGTATTTTGTTTCAAAAGAAATAACTTACAAGTTCGAACAATTTGTACTGTGTATTACGATTTTCGTATTTGTTTCGAATAAACAGAAGTTGCTTAAATTTCACTTTAACCCCCTAATTTCATTGTTGAGAAGCTATGTAAAGTAAAGAATAATTATTAACTCTGCTTTAATATTTTAAATTTATTATCAAAGTAATTTTTGTGGGAATAAAAAAATTTTAATTTACAAGATTTTGTTTGTCGTGCTTAATTCACAATTTTTATTCTTGATAAAAACACTAAGTTTATTTTTGACTGGATAAGCTATTCCTATGCGCATTTCACTGGTTGCTTAGGGCAGATCGTCAGGAAACTTCATCCAAAGATTTTAGAAAAACTAAAGATATTAAACAAATAAAAGTGTTAAGCAAATAAGAATAATAAGCAACATTTTTACTTGTAACAATATCAAAGCTTTAACAAAAAAAACAACATTAAACAGTGAGTTTATGTTTTCTTACATTCCCCACTACAATTTATTATAAAACGTTTTTTTTAACATATATTTCGAAGGCTTAAAATAAAAAAAGGCGTAACTCAATTTAAACAAGTTAGAGTGCTATATTCGGCTGTGCCGAATCTTTGATACCCTCCACCGACAGTTCGAATGTTTAAGGAGTATTATCTGTATGATGTTATTATTATCTTAAACTGTGACGATTTGATATTAATTATGGTTTTAGGCGACTAAACTGTTTTCCGGTAGTAGGGTTTATATGGGGCCTAGGGTAAATTATGGACCGATCATCACGAAATTTCACAGTGTCATTTATAGTCCTTTAAAACTGTGACGTACCAATTTCTGTTATGATAGCATTATTAATTATGGTTTTAGGTGTACGAAACTGTTTTCGGGGAGTAGGGTTTCTATGGGGCCTAGGGTAAATTATGTACCGATCTTTACGACATTTCACAGTATCATTTATAGTCCTATAAAACTGTGACGAGCCAAAATTTGTTATAATTGCATTATGTTTTACGGTTTTAGGAAACTCTTTTCCTGTAGTAGGGTTTATATGGGGCCTAAGGTAAATTATGGACCGATCGTCACGAAAATTCGCAGTGTTATTTCTAGTCCTAGAAAACTGTGACGTACCAAATTTTGTTACGCTAGCGTTATTTTTTACGGTTTTAGGCGTACTAAACTGTTTTCCGGAAGTAGTGTTTATATGGGGCCTAAGGTAAATTATGGACCGAACGTCACGAAATTTAACAGCGTGATTTCCAGTCAAATAAAACAAATTTTTCCAAAATCTTATCTCATTCCGTGGCTTGCTCCAGCATTTATGTTATTTTTTGTAACAAAATTATCAATTTTTTTAGGTGGTGGTTCCACATTTTGATTCATAGCTCTGGTCCTACTGAACCGATTTTGCTGGATTTCAATCCCAAACTGCTTAGGATAACTACAAGCACCAAGTTTGTTCATTTCTTTTGAGTTGTTCGAAAGTGAGCGTGTTTTCAACAGACGGACATGGCTAAATCGACTTAGGACCCAGAATATATGTACTTTATGGGGTCTGAGATGAATAATAAAAAAGTTTCACACGGAATGACAAACTTAATATACCCTCATCACAACTAATTGTGGTGGAGGGTATAAAAATAGTTATTTTTTTGTTTATTCTAGTAGACAAATATCAAATGCATCTTGCTTTAAAATTATGCATTCCAACTTTTTTATATCTTTCATTAATTTTTTGTCTTCCCTGTAAACTAACAAAAAATCGAGTTTGGCCTGTTTTGTATAAACCTCAATTTCACCAAGTTCAGTTATCCTATCAGTTGTAGCTGTCAGAACATATTGTTAACTGGAAGTTAAAGTAATAGTAAGTTTTAACTGAACTTGGTGAAATTGGGGGTAAGACAATTAAGTAGATAATTTGGGAATCAAATTCCGTTATTGTCCCAAAATCTTAAATTAAAAACTTTGAAAAGGAATTTTTAAAATATTTTCCGTTTAAGAACCCCACATTAGGCGTTATTAGAGAGTGAGAAAAAATTGTATCGCACTTAAACAACATGATGGTATTAACTCAAAATTGAAAAATTTTCAGTAGAAGCAAAATAAATTTTAATTTAACATTAAAGGCATATGAAAAATAATTTTTTAACCAACCTTGTTTGTCATTACCAAAAAGTAAAAAATAAAGCAAGATATATCTACAGCGTGTAGATATGAATATTACGTGTCGATTATTTCCAAAAAGTAAAAAAATAAAAATTTTGATTTAATACCCTCTTGTTGATCTACTAGTACGATATATCCGCAAAGTTTTTTTTATAACAATTGTAATGGTTATTGAACTGTTGGTTTTTAATTGAAATTTTTGATATTTTTAAATAAGGCTTTTAAATCATCAAATTTAATTTTCATTAAATTACTTAAGTTTTTTTAACCATAAACTCGAAACCAAAAGCCCGAACGAAGGTCGTTTAATAACAAACAACAAACAATTTCACATCGTTGAACATTGATTGATGATGCAATAAAATTTCTTAAAGAAACAAGCATGAATTTGAATTTTGTAGGCGGAGGGAATAGGAAGCATGCCTGTTTATAATAAAAATCCAGTCTATTATGATCAGGCACTTAACGATTTTAGAGATTTGTTACAGTTTAAAATTTGTTTCGCTTACAGTTTCTTATATTTTTTTAATTTGATTTTTCTTTACCCTTTTTAAATTTTTAAATTCACCTTTATAGTGAATAAAATATCCTTCGAAATTTGTTCCTTTTGCCCTAAAAAATTAACGAAAAATTGACACGCTGTAAAAATTTCGTGTATTTAGTGTACTTTTTGGTAAGGAAACTGTTGGTTTAACAATTCTATTTCATATGATTTTAATACTAAATTAAATAGTGTTTTGCTTATACATACTTGAAATTTTTAAATTTTGAACTAATGCAGTATTGGTGAACAAGTGCAATAGGAGAAAATGTATTTGAATCAATAAAAAAACACAAAAAACTATGTTTTCGGGTTTAAATCGTTTAATTTTCAAAATTGATTTCCATCTCATACCTGAATATAAATTTTTTTTAATTCAAATATATTAAAAAATTTCCTTATTTTTAAATTTAAGGCGGCATTTATACGTAGTCTTTTCAGGAATGTCTTTATTCATTCTCTTTTGAACATGCTTTGCATTTTCCGGTGTCTTTCCAAACATGTCTGTTGCAAGGCGTATTCATCCCAGGTAATCTCGGTACTACAACAAGTACAACTTGTACAAAAACCACAAACAATTTGTTTTTGTAAAATCATCCCTACAGATAATATTGGACTGCGTGGTCCATAGTGGCTTAAATGGACTACTTACAACATGGTTCAATGTACTGTAGTATGGACCATGTTATAAGAAATTAACATGCAGTGCTGCCAACAATTGCATGATGTATACTATTCTATAGTTTACAGTATTACACATTGATAGCCTTGATGGTGTCCATTATTAATTGTTTTTTTTAAAGTGAAAGTTTGTGAAATTTGTGGAAAAGAAGTAAAAAAAATTAAAAATACCAAGTAAATAAATATATTAATTAAAAGCAATAATAAAGTAAAAAATTAAAAAGAAACTACCCCTTAAGTGTACTCCATACAGTAGCAACATGGAGTACTTTCAAAACTAACCCACTTTAGTACTCCATGGAGTAGTTTAGGGACTACTTCGGTGGGTTATATGGTCCCCTCCTAGGAATCCTAATGTTAAATGGACCACCTTTTACCCATATATTTGGAGTAGTTTTGGAGTGCTCCTACTCCTTTATGGACTACTCTTTACATGCATGTCAAAAACAGAAATAAAACAAAACAGAAACAAACCACCTGTAATAAATTCGCCTGTTTTAATGTCTAATTGTATAATAAAACATTTTGAAAATTTTTACTTGAGAAGCAAAAACTATTTAAAATAATTAATTGACAGATCGCCTTAAACTGTCAATAATAGGTGCTTTTGAGTACTTTTACAGTAAAATGCAGTAAATGAGTAAACTAAAAAATGTTCTCTCACAAAAAGCTGTTTTCCAAAAAAGTACGCGAACGCAAAATTTGTAAAAATTCGTAAAATAAAGACAACAGCTGATGGCAAATAAATGAAGTGTTGAAAAATATTGACACTTTTGACTACTAAACTCGTTTTCTTATCGGTACTCGATTAATTACTTTTAATAACACGAAAATTTTTGGAAAATACAAACAAACTATTTTATGTAATCCTTCATATTTGTTTGTTTTTGATTTTATTTTATTTTACTAATTTGTAGCGGGTTAAATTATTTAAATGAACATGAATAATTTTTTTGCTATTGATTACTTATGTACCCAAATACTTCACACTTTTACAACTCTAAAAAATTAACATAAAAAAAAAAAATTTTTAAAAGTTTGTATTTATCCAAATAAATGTTCACAAACAAGTTTAATTTATTAATATTTATTCACTTTTTGTTTTGGTTTAATTTTTATTTAAACTTTTCTTTTATTTAACAATTTTTTCACAATTTGTATGCTTTTTATTTGTTACTTTTGTTGGTTTACCTTTTGAAACATAAGTATGTGTTTTTGATTTACTAAATTTTACTGTAAAAATTTCTGCAGTAAAAATTTGTAAATACTCAGACAAGAACTGTCACTTTTCGCTCTCAATTTATGTTCTCATTTACTGCATTTTGTGTACTCGAACGCAATTTCGTAAAATGCAGAAAAGTTTAGTAAAAAATAGTAAAAACGTTTGTGTTCTCGAACGCAACTAGTGTGTTAGTTAGCAGTATATCAAAAATCTGAGCAACTTCTAACCGAAAAGAACAAAAAAACTTAAGCTACTTAAAAAGCAAAACATCAACTAATGGGTTAAATAAATTTTTAATACATACATTATTATCGCTTTAATGTTTGAATTGTTCCGAGTACAAATGCACTTTACAAAGTTTAAAATGAGTCAAGAATGTTCTGATAACAGACACATTATTCGTCTAATAAAAAAGAAACAACTCAAGTACAAGTGACTGGTTTTATTTTTTTAAACAAGATAATCGGTCAAATGTTTTTTATCAATATATTTTTAAAGCAGAAAATCGGAAGTAAAGTTTTTTAAAAATAATAAAAATGAACATGGAGTGAAAAATAAATTAATTGCGAGAACTAGACAAATGATTTTATGATTAGCACGATCGGCGAAGGCTAAAGGCCCAACCATAATATGCATAGCCTTTTTTAACCTTCTGTCAAAAATTAACAAAAAGTCTCTCAAATGTATTTAAAAAACGAAATCGAAGAACATACGGAATGTGCGATCAGCAGTATCGCACTTTGCTTAAGCAAATGACAGTTTCATAAAACTTAAAAAAGTTTCCTTAGGTTCAATTTAGTTTGCCTAATATGATTACCATGTATTCGCACATTTGCTTAATCCAACTTAAGCATATTATGGTTGGTCCCTCACGCCCTCCAAAGTTTCATTAAAATTGTATTGTAATTTCGATCGATATCGAATGCCGTAATTCGCCCCCTGACTTTTATGTTTCATTACTTAGAAACTATTAATTACATATCGAGGGATTATATTCAATACCCGCCATACACCAATTATTGGAAAATGACTTTTTGATGGCAAATTGTTCACTGATGCCAGCTTTATCTCTGACAAAAATTTCAGAAAAAAAAATTAATATAAGTTCTTTTTTTTAAATATTTGTGATACCGCAATCAACCGCACGATTTTTTTTAATGCAATATCCGCCATACGCCACACATTGGTTGAAGTTCATAGAACGAGCGGCAAAAAATAGAAGAAGTTGTTGAAGGATAATGAAACTTGGCACATAGGCATTTGTTTGAATCAAGAAAAAAATGTTAAAATCAAAATGAATCGCCCACCTCCCATACAAAGTGAAAATTAAATTTTAACCTACGGCATTGTTTTTTGGCACATAGCATTTTTAAGCACTCGTAATCATTTGCGTGATATTTAAAAAATATCCGCCCACTTTTACGCCCACCTCCCATACAAAGTGAAAATTAAATTTTGACTTATGGCATTGTTTTTTGGCACATAGCATTTTGAAACACTCAGAATCATTTGTGTGAAATTTGATTTCTGCCTTGATTTCTAATACATCAACTCAATTTTCACAAAAAATAAATATTATAATTGTAAAATGGGCTCCTGAAAATATATACCTGATCACGCCCACCTCCCATAGAAAAAACAAATAGAAAAAACATGAATACGTAATTCAAGCATAGTCTTTTAATAATTTTTTAACATCATTATCGGGTTGCAGAACAGTTAAATTATATGCATTTGCATACTGCTCAGTTACCAATCCAGCCTAGTAAATGGAAACATCTTCAAGATTTGAAGCCACCAGAATATCATTACTTTTATGATAATTTAGTTCAGATAGAGTCAAAGTAATAAGGAGCAATGTGACAATGTCCAATTTGAATTACCTTTTTTAATTATGTTTATTTTTTTGTTATTGTTTTGTTATTGAATTCTTTTATGTTAGAAAAACGTTAAACAAATGCTTAATTTAATAAAATTACATATTAGAGCAAAAAAACATATTTTTATTACTGTGCAATTACCGCTATGCGCCATAAAAATATTTGAAGATTTCAGTTGCAATACCCGACATCAACCATATCGCTACGAATAGAGTTAAAAGCTCTACTTTTTTTATAAGGGTGACTTAGTAGTCATATTTAAAAAATATTATAGAAGAAAGATTAATTCATACCTTAAGAATTTTCGAAAGAAACAGTTTTTTCTCTCTCCTAAAAAATTGTATTTTGGCGGATGGCGGGTATTGAATAAAAGCCGTCGATATGTAGAAAAGTTGTTAACAAGTTTTTATCGAATAAACTACACGGAGAGAATTGTGTGCAGAAGTTATGCGGTATGGGCACAACTTATGCACATATTGTTCACGAAAAACGACCAAGAACAGTTGTTCATAATCTATGCACACTTGTTCATAACTTAAGTTCAGCACTATGAGCATGTTTTATGAACATTTTCATAGATTCTGAACAACTGGGAAAAGACTATGAATAAATGTGCATAGGTTATGAACATCATTTTCATAGATTGTGAACAACTGGGAAAAGACTACGAACAACTGTGCATAGGTTATGAGCAACATTTTCATAGATTGTGAACTAGGCTTGTGTCGTTCTTGAATGAATTACTTCAACTGAATGATTGGGTGCGTTCGTAAATGCATCACTGCGCTGCATCAGAAAAGCAAACTTTTTATAAAGCCGATAAAAAATAATTATAATTTTTTTTTTTTTTTATTGTATGTCTATTATTATTGTGGAGTATTTCACAATTTTTTGGTCCACATTTACTTCACTGATAAATATATAACGATTTGAAATCACTGATGCAGCGCAGTGATGCATTTACGAACGCACCCATTCACTTAAGTGAAAGAATGAAATATTTCCGTATTTTCTTTCCATTTCTTTCATCTTTCGGTTTCATCTTGTATTCTTTCATATTCTGTTTTATGTCTATCTTGTTTGTTATGCTTCTTCCCTTCTATTGAACTTTTATTGAAATTAAGTTTTTTTTTTTTAACTTTTTTTAGCGAATGACAATAAGAGCAATCTGAACTTTTACATACATACATACTTAAACATACTAAATGTGTGCTTATTTTATACTCACATTTTTCTAAAACAACTATTTATGTAAATCTAATTTCTATTGACTATAAAAATACGTTTTTGTTTTAAAAATATCAATTTAATCATTCCTCAAACGTACGTGACACTTCATTCTGAAAGCTGTTTGTGATTTAGAAAGGTGAAAGAAAAGAATGAATTAATTCACTTAACCTTTCTGAAAGAGAATGAAAGATTCACATAAATGAAAGATTTTGCCCAATACAATTGTGAACAAATAGGAAAAAAATTTACATCTCCTGCCAGGGTTGCCGAACATGGTCTCTTCCGACCAAATTTGGTCGGGTGTTTTTGGTTTGGTCGGATGGTAGGCCAAACCTAATTTTGGTCGGTTTTAGAAAATTGGTCGGATAGCAGACAATTACAAATCTCATAGCTTTTTTACCAAACACAAACCTTTTTCTTTGAGTGTTGATGAAACTATGGATATGGAATTGATATTACGTTAGGAGGTTGACGGTGTTAGTTTTATAAAGGATAGTTTTGTCATCTTATTCGAGCTTACCAAGTCAGATGTCGTTTAAATTTTTCTTCTTATAAAAACCTTTTTATCAACAAACAACATTCCTATACAAAATTTGATAGGATTGGAAACAAACGGCGCTTACGCCACGACTGGAATTGTTGCTAAGCTTATAGCCTATCCATCGATGTCGAACGTAGAATTCGTTCGCTTAATTACATGTAGAACAAAGACATTATGTATTGTATAATTTGTTTTTGTTTTAAATGTAAGTTAAGCGAACGAAGTCTTCGTTCAGAAATAGATGAACAGGCAGTTAATCTTTCTTAGCAATGGAAAAAATATTAAGGTTCTTTGTGGTAATATTTAAAGTTTTTTTCACATAGTCCTAAAAGAATTTAAGGAATTCTGTTCTGTATTAGGTGTTTCTTATACAAGATGGACTTCTTAAAGGAAGATGTTGTAAGAATCGTAGAACAGTGGGATGCTTTGATACTGTATTTTGAAACATAGTTTTATAAAGGCAATGGGGGCAAAACTTGTCTCTCTGATGTTGATGTAAACAGGATCCACTCCTTTACTGAATCGACCGGATGGCTGCGTGGGAGCACTAGCAGCCAGACAACATAGGACCCATGGGAGACGGTGTGACATGGTAACACAACGGGAACTAATTAATGGACCCACGTGAGCTGTGCTTGATCACGGCTGCCAATGGAACCTAACCTAACCTAAAGGCAATGATATAAGAGCCGCAGAACTTCCAGAAAGTATGGATGAGCTCCAAAATAGAGCAAGTTATCAACGCGTGTACAATAAAAGTTATAAAGTTTAATACTTTTGTTTTTAACTTGTGCAAACTTAAGTTCATAAATTTTGATTCATATTTTTTTAGAGGTCTATATGTGTTATTGCATACGATTAATGAATTATTCTAGTTTATAAGCGTTATTAAATGAATTTGTATATATAAATTTAATTAAAGTTAATCGTTACCAGCAAATAAACTTTTAATAAAACTAGGGGTTACGTGTAGGACGTTTAATATTTAATAGGTGTGAACGTAGGCTTACTTTTTTGTTTTTAATATAATTGCAAATTACAAAAAAAATAATATGTAGATTTATAGCTTTATTCAATAAAAATTATACTTTTTATCAAAAATACATATACATACATATCGTCATATAAAATGAAAAAGAGCCTATGTTAATTTTAAGAAAAAGAGAGATAACTTAATAAAAAGGCAGCTATTTTGATTATAACAACGGGGTTTTCTGGTTAATATCGTTAACACATTACGCATGATTGACACTATCCTGAAAAATTGTTTTTGTAATCTCAGTCGTATCGCTACTGAAATTTTTTTAAAAATTATCTTCAATAAGATATGAGCCGTATGAACTCAGACATAGCGTTAAAAAGTGAGTGCAGAACAAAAATAAAAAAAAAAACAATTGGAGATGGGATTTTTTTTTGTCAAATTTTCGATAACTAGTCGACGTCGACACAACATTCTTATAAAATACCAAATTAAGGTCGAAGTGATGTAGTCGTCGCCTTGATGTGACAACAATTAAAAATTAATGTTGACGTCGACAACGCCTTACATAATAGGGGTGAATATTCACTTCTCTTCAACTCCTGTCGCTTCTAAAGACAAACGGCACTCTTAAAACAAAGAACATAAGTGAAACTAACTTGCAATTAATGCATACTCATTATCCAAATGTGTACGCATTGTTCATAATCTATGCATAAATGGGCACAGCTTATTAACAAGATACACACATATCAAATGTTGGGTAAAATCTATGCACAAGTAATCATAACTCATGAACAATAAGTGTTAATAGTCGTTTATGCACAATGTTCATATATTATGATCATTGCTAACTTGAGGGTTACACGATCAAGTTTTGGCTATCAAGTTTTAATACACTCACACTTTTTTACCAATACACTCATACTTTTAAAAATTGATACGAACTTGCCTCTAAAATTCTCTTGCCAGTGAGTGTATCAATTTTCGTTCAAGAAAACATCTTATTACAAATCTTTTGAAGTTGTTTTTGTTTTTTTTTTTCACAAATATTTTGCCGGCAAAAGCTGAAGTTCTTTTTTTTTACAAATTGTTGCGGGAATTTTAAAATTTTAACTAAAAACCTAAAAAATAGTGAAATATGTTTATTAAAAAATTTATTTATAAAATTAATAAGCAAAATGATGTTCTGCGATTCATAGAGCTGTACAGAAGCCATGAAATTTTATAAATCTTTCATCATATGGCCGAAATGATTTGAAAATAAAAGCCTACGAGTCTATAGCTTCTGAAACAAAAATGCCAGTGGAAGAAGTAAAGAAAAAAATAAAGTCCCTTCGAACAGCCTACAGTGCAGAAAAATCAAAAGTGGAAAAAAAGAAAATAGCGTGCAGCCTACGTCACAGCAGTCAACTTTTGCATATTTTGACAACCAGTATATGTAAAAGACTATCAAGAAAATCTTGATCGTGTGGCTGCACTGTAAAAAAAACTTTCTTCAAGAGTTTCAAATGGAGTCTGTTTTCAAGTAACTCAATGGAAAGTACTCCTTATTTATATGTGCAAAAAAAAAATGTTAAAATTCATAGATTTATTTCACCACCTTTTATTTGACATTAAATTAATTTGTTTCAGACTCAAAATTGACTTTTTAAAGTTTGCAGTACATGAAGAAGGAAGTCATTAAAGAAGCGATTTCTCCTCTGGAGCTAAGAATGGAGTTCCAGAGATTCCAAGTAAATGCACTTTCAGTCTTATGAAATTGGTTCTTTACTTAATGAAATAGATATAATTGAAATTTCGTATTTTACTATCCCTCCTTTACATTAATATCCAATTAATAATGGAAAGACATTTGTTAGACCAAAGTTAATATAAGTATTTACATATGTACTTGCAAGTATTACATCATCTTTGCGGTTTCCTTGTTTTAATACATATACATATGGGCAAATCTTGTGTGACGAACGCTACATTCGTACGCGTTTTCTGATTGAAATATAAACATTTTTTGGTCTTTCAAGATAGATAGCTTCAACTTATATATGGTATTTAGTGATATATATATGTACTTACGAATGGCATATATCATAATTTCTTAGCAAGTATTTGTTGCGAAATAATTGATCACAAAGTTTTGTGACACACGCTACAAAAAGTAGAAGTAACTTCAAAGGTTGAAGTGCGTTTTCCTAATTTTTAGCGAATTTGGCATGATAAGGTATACAAAATCTAATTCCTAAAAGAAAGATGACTATAAGAGAATTCTAAACGCACTTATCCGCAGCCAAAAAATGTTGTGATTTTTTGACAAAAGCCGTGAACCCTTTGTGACGCACGCTACATAACATACGCTACAGTTTTTCCAGTAGTATTTTATTGTTATGTATATTTTTATACTTTTGTCCCATAAAAACGTATGTTCAAAAATTAAGAATAGCTGCAAAAACGGCAATGTCCAATGGAGATTGTCGTTTTTGCAATGATCACAGTTTGTTAAGCTCTTTTTCTCTCAACTATTTTCGAAAATGCATGCTATTTTTTTATTTTGTTTCTTTTTTGCAAAACAAACCTAATTTAAAAATATAAAAAAATTATTTTTTATACCTATGAAACAGTTAGTTTTATTTTTCATTTTATAACTTTGTCATTAGTCGTAATTATGGAGCTAAGTTGTTATGAAGTTTCTCCAAATCAATCAAGCAAAAACTAAGCCTTTGTTAAGTTTAAGAATTTTATAACTACCGATTTTTTAAGTACTTGCCAATGCTAAAAAATCAGCAATGTCGATTTGATTAGAGCAAACCCAGCAATCTCCAATTTTATTATTATAATTGCCAGCAAACCTCTATATCGATTTGGTTAAAACTTGCGTCATATCTTCATCATATTCTTATTTACTGAATAGCATGATATAATTTAAAATTCCCGAAAATTCCCGGGACTAATTTAAAAAATAATGTCCCGGGAAATCTTTCCCGCGTAGAAACTCTACTACATACACATCTACCCAAGGTTTATTTATAGCAGGTAGCCGCGAGATTACAACAATTGTACAATAAAACAAACAACAGGGGTCTAATTACCGCATTCGATATCGAGCAAAATTTATCGAAATTTTTTATTTTGGTATTATGACTCTCGATATCGAATGAAATGTATCGTAATTTGAGATGATATCATTCGATATCGAGTAACCAAAGCCATTACAACTCTCTAGTTTTCATTCGATACATCAGTGTCTATCGAATGCAGAAAAATACGATAGTTTACTCGATACGATAGTTTACTCGATATCGAATGCGGTAATTAGGCCCCAGGGCTTTTTATTGTTGTTTTGCGATACGAACTGTCAAAGAGCAAAGGGGTTGAAAAAAGACAAAAGATACAGCAAAAAACTTGTTTACTTGTTTACTATACAACATTTGACAGTTTGTATCGCAAAACAAGCAAATAAAAAATAACCAGCTGGCTTTCCGAGACTACCTGCTATAAATATACCTTGCATCTACCTATACTTCATCCATACATAGTATGTATATTGCTTGTTGACAAAAAGCAACCGTTACTTTTTGCGATTTAATATATGTATGTACACTTAAGCTAATTTGATAAATAATTTGTTATGAGCAAGAACTTAGTTTGTACCTAAATTGTGTTCAATTATAAAAAAAAAACAGACATTGATAAAGAACAAAAAAAAAATAAGTTTAAGCTAATAACTTTACAATTGAACAAAACAGAATGCATGATAAGCTACTTACAATTGGCAAATAAGTGTAGCTACTAGATCTACATTCGACTTCGCATTGTTGCTGTACTTAAGAAGTAAGGGCCCAACCATAAATGTAAATAGATAAGCATACTCAAAGGCAACTGTGCAAATACCTATCTATGTACGTGCAAATAAAATGTGTCAAACTATATTGACCTTAAGCAAACTTTTTGTTACGTTTAATAAAAACTTTGGAATAGAAAGATCAGGAGCCTAATTCTGGCAGTCGTGACCGAGTACTTTCTCGATTCGAAAGCAATTTTATTTCTGATTCTTTCAGTCAATACTGAACGAATCGAAATTATTTTTTCAGTATTGTGAACCTCAAATTAATGCTTTACAACACTGAAAAAATAATTCCGATTCGTTCAGTATTAACTGAAATAATTAGTTATTAAATTGCTTTCGAATCGAGAAATTACTCGATCACGACTGCCAGAATCAGGCCCCTGTTTGTTTAATGAATATTTTTCAAAGATATTTGGTATATCGGGAGGACATTCAGACACATTGTAATTAGTAATTAAGCTACATATCGTCGTTCCGGTGTTATCTTGTCGTATATCACAAAATCGAAAAAAATGAGATAAGACCGTTTACTGTGGTAAACACACCCCTGTGTGCGATGTATTTGTATGGCATTAAAGTGCCTTTGTAATAAGAGTTAGTGTAGTATTTGATGTTCTGGCTTAATTTGATCATTACATCTGTTTTTGCTGGACATTTATTAGCGTTTAATTGGTTTCCGGAAGGTCATTTGTATGGGAAGTACCCGAAAAAGTGGACCGATTTACGCTCAACGTAACCTACGTCCAAGTCAACAAGGTAAGTTCCTGCTAAAAAAAAATTATAGTCTAGAAAGTTTCATAGAATTCCGTTGAAAATTGCGACCTGTACTTTGTTTACAGAAATGCATTTATAATATATGTATACAACCGGAGAAAAAACATGTTCAAATATGGTCACCTCCAACTAAACTATTTTTAAAGAAAATTTTAAAGATGTTATGGTTAAAATAAACATATTTTTGTCAGCGACAACCATATTATGGTTTACACACAAAGTATAAACACTCTTACATGAAATAAAATGCAACGCTGATCCAATGAAAAGTATTATTGTTTAGAAATTTTTTAAAAAACGATGAAGTCGTATGGGATGTCAAACTTTTTTCATAATACTTGTCATTTTCGTGACACATTGCATTCACACTGTCACACTTTGTCATATTACTTGAGTTTTTGACATGTATTAATACAAAGTATAATAGTGTTATCTAGCCTGATTTCGGGTGATTTTTTAAGAGCTATAGGAAACTTTAAAAAAAACATAAAATTCAGAAAAATGCATGAAATCTTTATTTGAATCGATAGTACGGTCCATATAACTTGAATGTTTGAAGATAATTTCATGCAAATGTTGACCGTGACTGCGCCTCAAATGGTCCATCCGCTTAGTCCAATTTTGGCATACTCTTTCCAACATTTCGGCCGGTATCTCATGAATAAATGCTTCAATGTTGTCTTCCAATGCGTCAATTGAAGCGGGCATGTGTGTATAGACATGAGCTTTAACATAGCCCCACAAAAAATAGTCTAAATGCGATAAATCGCACGATCGAGGCGGCCAATTAACCGGTCCCGAACGTGAAATCCATTGTTAAGCGTGCTGTGTGGCATGTGACACCGTCTTGTTGAAACCACATATCATGCAAGTCAAGCTCTTGCATTTTGAGCAAAAAAAAGTTGGATATCATCTCACGGTAGCTCTCACCATTCACAGTTACGTTACGATTTGCATCATCTTTGAAGAAGTACGGTCCAATGATGCCACCAGCCCATATGCCGCACCAAACTGTGACTTTTTCTGGATGCATTGGTAGTACTTGCAATGCTTCTGGCTGATCTTCACTCCAAAACCGACAATTCTGCTTATTAACGCACCCATTGAGCCAAAAATGAGCTTCGTCGCAGAACACAAGAAGCGCGCGATGAACTTTCTTAACAGAGCACGCATTTTGATAATAAAATTCAATAATTTGCAAGCGTTGTTCGTTTGTAAGACGATTCATGGTTAAATTGCAGACCAAACTGAAGATGTTTGACAGTGAAACAAAACACGAAACGTGCGTCAGCTGTTTAAACCAGTGTTGCCAAAAAGATAATAGCAAAAAAATCAACCGATACAACACAACTTAAACTATTTATATGATCTTGTGGGTCCTTTAAGAACAAAGAATGTAAACAGACATAATAAGCCCTGGTTCACTCAGGACATAAAACAAGTGATTAATCGCAGAGATTCCTCATATGATCGGTGGAAACGTTTTAAAACCGCAGAATTGCATGAAGAATATCGAGTAACACGTAGGATTGCCAACAGATTAATTAAGAAAGCAAAATTTGCCTACTATGCTACAAAGTTTTCCGCTGCCATAGGGTCGAAAAAAACTTGGCAGGCAATTCGTGAAATTGGTATTGGTAAGGCTTGTAGCAAAGGGTCCTGTACTATCGACGCTAACGTCCTAAATAACCAGTTTTTAAATATCCCATATGTGGCTCCATCTGCTGCTTACTATAACCTCGCTAATGTCAGTGCACACAATCATTTCTATTTTACTCATGTTCGGCAGTCTCACATCTATTCAGTTTGTTATCAATAAAATCTAATGCAGTTGGTGTGGATGGAATTGATCCTATAGGTTTTTGAAGATCCTCATTCTAAAACTTCTTCCTTTTATAACTTTTGTTTTTAATAAGATTTTTACTACCAACCAGTATCCAAAAAAATGGAAACTGGCTAAGATTATTCCTATACCAAAATCCAATTCTGATTACAGGCCAATAGCAATCTTGTCATTTTTATCTAAAGTTTTTGAAAGATTAATTCATAAACAAATTACACAATATAATGAAACAAATAATATGCTGACTGGTCGTCAATATGGTTTCCGTGAAAATCACAGCTCTGTAACGGCTCTTGTGGATGTTGCTGAGGACATAAGACAACAGGTAGAATGCGGTAATGTTACATTTTTAGTTCTCCTGGATCATTCCAGGGCATTTGACACGGTAAACCACAGCATTTTGTGTTATACGCTGAAACAGATGTTTGGATTCGCATCAACTGCCACATGCTTAATAAATTCATATCTAACCGACAGATATCAATATGTTGAAACACCTTCCTCCGTTTCGACCACATTATCATTAACCCGAGGTGTTCCGTAAGGCTCGATCTTAGGTCCTCTTCTCTTTTCATTATACGTAAATGATCTTCAGAGTAAACTCGAATACTGCAGGGTTAGATTGTATGCTGACGACGTCCAGCTTTATATTAGTTGCAGCAATACTGCTGTTGATGAATGTTTGAGGACACTAAGCCAGGAGTTAGTTCGTGTTTATGATTGGACTACCGCTAATGGTCTGGCAATAAATCCTATTAAGTCGAAAGCGTTAATTATTAAAAAGAGGTTATTGAAACTTGATTTTAATCCTATATTATCCTTAAACAACCAGTTCGTTTATATTGTAAACTCTGTCAAAAATCTCTGTGTATATTTTAACAACACTCTCACCTGGTCTAACCACGTTTATTTTGTATGTGGTCGAACGTATTCAATGTTAAGAAATCTCTGGCAAACTCAGTAATGTACTCCAATTAAAATTAGAACACTCCTTGCAAAATCTTACCTAATACCGATTTTATTGTATCGCTGTGAACTATTTTCCAGTTGTGATAATAAAAGTAAAAGAAAACTAAATGTAACCTTTAATAACATTATTCGGTATATATATGGCCTTAGAAGATGTGATCATATCTCCCATTACTCAACATTGCTCTATGGCATTAGCTTTGATAATTATTTAAAGGTGCGCATTTTACTGTTCATGCATTAAATTATATATACAGCTTTTCAACGCTCCCCAGAGGTAAACGAATTCTTGCATTTGCTTACCAAACTCTGATCTCTTTATTCATGCAATAAGTCTCTGGAACGGAATTCCCTATAGATTACAGACCATTAGTAACGCTCGACAATTCAGGAAATATATTTTTTTGCCATTTTTCACGTTGAATTTATATTTTTGCATGCTTTATATTGATTTTTGCTAAGATTGTCATATAAAACTAAATTATAATTAATCCTTTTTTCATTTTTTAATTACTTAATAATATATAATACAGTTTTGTTATCTGCTGCCGTATTCTGTAATTCGCTTAGCTAAAGCTTAATATCGATCGCTAAAATTCCTTAGAGAAAACAAAATTAAAAAATTTTTAGCGATGACACTAAAAGCTAAAATTGCGGCAAATTAAATTTGTATTGCATTGCCAAATTTAGCAATGCACGTTAGTGAACTAAATTTGTAGCCAAAAATTGCTAAATCAACTTTATAGATTTTTAGCGATAGAGATTTAGCTTTAGGGAATTACGAAATACGGCTGCTGATTCATTGTATTTATGTAAGCTCAGTTCCATACTGCAATATAAGACTTAAGTCTTGTGTATGGGGCATCGAAAAGAAAAGAAATAAATAGCCTTGACTACTTATCGTCAAGACTTACAACTTTTGTTGCCGCAATTATATAAAACTCAGCTTTATGCATTAGTGAAATTCTAATTTTAATTTTACGTTCATTAATCAAGGACTCAATATTTAACTTGACCGGATTCAAAATGTTTCCTGTTGACCGACAAACAAATGAATTTATTTAAGAGAAGATATTAATGCTATGGTAAAGCTTAGATCAAAGCCATTTAGTCAAACCAAATTTTTAATCCTAGAATTGATCACAAAAGAAAAGAAAAAAATACTTATTGGTTGTATATACAGACAGAGATATTGACATGACTGATATTCTTAAGATGATAGCATATCTTCTTTGTTTTATAATGATACAATTATTGCCATCGACTTTAATAGTAATATACTTAAGTTTCAGAGGCATTTTAACTTCTTGACCTTGTACGCGTTAACACAACTATTCCAACTTATTACACAAACGCCTCAAGTACTTAAATTGATTTATCTCTCTTTTGTTAATCAGAGAAATAAAATATTGAAATATGATCCGTTTTCTGCGCCAGATTTCTCAAAACATGATCTGATTTTGATCACGTATGATGAATTTATGAAGACTAAAGATTACTTTCATTATGTGTTCCGTGATTTTCGTGCAGTTGATTATGTTTCACTTGAACAGGGTATTAATTGTGTCACCTGGAGATTAAATTATGACCTAAAAAATGCAAATGACCAAGTCAACTTTTTTCTAAATAATCTTGTCCAAATATTTAACCCTGCTGTTAAGTCAGGAAAAACTTACGAATGTTAGGTTAATGGACCATTTGCTTATGTAAAAATCAAGTATGGGATACGCCTTTTTTTAATCAATATATATTAAATATGTAAAAGACAATTGTGGGGTACCCCATTTTTGATTTTGTTGTAAAGAAACACAAATATTTGCACTGCTTTGTTCAGTTTGTGAGTTTTTTTTTATAGTTCAGACGTGTTTTACTCAATGTTGAAAATGAATCCGATATTTCAGACACGGAAATGGATTATATTTCAGAAAATGGCGAAAGAAGTTCTTCTGAAACAGATACTGAACGGGAACCCGTCCAAGCTGGAGTTAACTCTGCTAATCCGTTTTTTATTGCTAAAAATAAAATATTGTCTGAAGATAAATTTCATATGACTAATAGTGCCATCCGCTTCGATGATGTTTGAGTCGACGAAAAATGCGTTTATGATAAAAATTTGCTCCTATTCGTGAACTGTGGGACCGTTTTCACCAACTTCTTTTAATATTTTATAATTGTCAAAAAAATGTCACCATTGATGATCAACTTGTTGCAATCAGGGGGTAATATTCTCTTCGACATTTTATGCCATCAACACCAGAAAAATATGATTTGAAATTTTGGTAATCGGTGAACAGTAAGTTAGGCTACATATGGAAAATACAACCATACCTTGGTTAGCCAAGAAATGCACAGCCTTAAAAGAACCAAGGGCAACATGTTCATTTTTTTACACTTTTGAGTTGGTTAAAAACTTCAGGAAAGAAACTTACATATGTAGGGGTTTAATTAAGGTGGCGTTGGTTTTAAGGTGGCTCATCAAAAGGTTAGTTTCGGCAGCATAAAGCGGAAAGCAAATCGATGGCCAAACTTTGTATTTGCAAACATAATGGGCTCCATTAAACTGTTCTGGGTTAACTTAGACATTGGCTGATACAGAAAACTAAAAGAGAGTAAAATAAAACACATACTGAAACGATTAACTCAAAACAGCAAAATATTGACATTGGCCCTTTAAGCACCAAGCCACAGATATAAATACACATTTGGGAAATCTAAGTGCTTATTTACATCGAAAAATAATAAAAAGGGCTAAGACAGTAGTGCTTATTTACAAATAAATACCCTGAAGGAAGTCTGAGGTAAAGTGTCTTCAAGTCACAACTTTTGTCTACTGTTTTGGGTGACTTTTTTGTGACAATGCCCATATGTCCCTATTCGAACTACATAGTCCAAAGTTTGAAGGTCACTATTACTAGTGTGAAAATATTTTAAAAAGTTCCAAAAGTGTAGACTAGAATTATTAAAATGTACAAGTAGAGTTTCTACGCGGGAAAGAATTCCCGGGAATCCCGGGACATTTTTTTTAATTTATCCCGGGAATTTACGGGAATTTCAAATTAAACTTTATGAAATTTTAATTTGTTAGCATCGTTGAAATCAAAGCAATAATAATATATTCTTTACTAAAAACTACCAACAAATCGAACTATTTTTCCTACGCCAATAAATCAACGGTCTTTTTAATTGCTGATGAAATGTCTAAAAAGCTTCCTGAAGCGGAAAATTAAAATATACACGATACACCATCACCAACACCAGAACCATCTACTATTCTAAAAAAATAAATGTAAAGAAAATACAAAAGCCTGAAAAATCTTAAAAAAAAAAAAATTTTACGTCTATGAAGTCACGGGTAACAGTCCAACAAATTTATAATCTTTGTATGATGCGCTTCTTACTATAAAACCAACGTCTGTAGGAAGCGAGAGCACGTTTTCGGTAGCAGGCAATATACATATCAACAAGGATTAGAAATAGTAGACTCTCTGATGAACTTTTAAATGCTTCAATAATACTAAAAATGGTTTTCTTAAAAGAAAATTCATATTACCAAGTTGCTATTAATAATAACTGGGTAATTCCATTTCAAAACGACCAAGAGTGGGGCACGACCCCTTTTGATTTTAATGAAATTTGGTGATAAGGTTCCTTTTATCTTATAAGAAACATATATGAACGACAAAAATTAAAAAATTTTTTTTTTCAAAAGTTATGTCATATTCAAAATGTCATAATTTCGCCGAGTTAGCCGAATGTGTTGAGCTTATTTCTTCAATATCTCGAAAACTACTTGACATACGAAGATTATTTTAATGTCATTTTAAAGAGTTGGGGCTACAAACCATAAATTGAAAAAAAATGTAATATCTGCAAAATATAAAATTTTAAAAACGGACTAAGTCAAAAACTTATTTTTTTTATTTGGCTGATTTTTTTTTATATAAATTATAGGTTAGCTCTTGTTTTCAAGATATTCCGTTATTTCGAAAATGAAGGAGATTGCACAGCATATATTCGCGTAACTCAAAAACGGTTTAGTTTATTGAAATTACTAAAAAATTGGTCATACATTTGACCTATCTAGGAGCATCCTATGCGCTGTATCATACAAATATGGCGGTTTAATAAAATTCTTTAATTTGGCCCCTGCCTGCAACTTTTTAAGACTGTTGTATATCGCCGGCTTAGAGTGTAAACCTGCTAAATCCACTTTTTAAGTAAATTGAGATTTTAATGCCATATGGTCGAGAAAGATATGCCTCGTCGACCAGCATGTAGTTTTTCTTCAATTTAAGTCCTAAAGTGTGGCAAATCATTAATATTTTTGGTGTTCCTCTCAAGAAGCAAATAGGAAAAATAAAAAGTGTTTTGTCTCTCCTGTAAAATTTGTTAAAAGGCAGTTAGCAGGTTTACACTCTAAGCCGACGATATGTGTTTATTCTTTTAAAAAAGTAAAAACTTTTGTCTTGAACTCATTTAATGAAATCATTGTTTTATTCAATAAATCCCGGGATTCCAGGGAATAAGATTTTTTTTGTTTTGTTTCCCGGGAAAAGACAAAGTCCGGGAAATTAGAAACCCTATGTACAAGTGAATCTATGGTTCAGATGTCTCTATGTGATTCCATAAGAACCATCAAGTCAATAGTACTAAGGCCACTTGTGGATTCTCAATGACAGGCACATGTAAATGTCAACAGTAGAAATCATTGCCTGGGTTATAAGTGGTCAGTAGTACTGGTGATGAAGTCAATTTTCAATCAGTACTATTTTCCTTTCGACATTTTTTTCAGGGTAATGATAAAATCAATTTTGTTCACACATCAACAAATTTGGGGATAAGCTTAAACACCCAACTTTCTTGGACAAATCATAAAAATATTTTAGCTGGAAAAGTTCATGGAATGTTGTTAAATTTGTGGGCCGTCCAATCGTCCACTCCACTTTAAATACGAATGCTTTAAGCCAAAACATACATAATGCCTGTTCTACTACTGTATGCATGTGAAATATTTGCAAATTGCGGTAGTGATGATTTCGAAAAACTTAAGGTCACATTAAGGAACATTACCAGATACGTCTTCAACAGAAAAAGAAGAGACAGCATTCCTGCAAATAATAGGACCAGTCCAAACACGCGTGTAAAGAGTAGCCCACAAGGGACCAGGACTAGTCCAAAAGATTTGGCGCGAACAGAAAATGCATGGCATGTTGCACCCGTCATGGCTTAAAGAGCAATTTTCTTATTATTGGATTATATTTCTCTACGATGTTTGATTTGATAATCATCGTCTGATATCTCAACCTTTCACAATAAATAAATAAGAACATTTAAATAAAATTTTTTTAAGAAAAGCTTTTCTTAAAAAAGAACATTTAAAAAAAATTTTGCGCCCCCTCTAGATTTTATCCTGGCTATGCCCATGTATTCGTGTATTGTCATCGGGAATATGTATGCCTGTAAAGTTTGCATTGAGTAAAAGGCGGTCAAAAAAGCATTTGACCAAAAAAAGTTTTTGTCACAACCCCACCCCCCCCCCATAGATTTCATCCTGGCTATGACCGTATATTCGTGTATTGTTATCGGGAATATAAATGCCTGCAAAGTTTCATCCATTTGCATTGAGTATAATACAAGATTTGATTTTCCGAAGTGAAGCTAAAGAAAAGGTTTTAAAAAGAATAATACAATAAAAGTTTAAAAATTAACAAAGTTTTATGTTTTTGTGGTATGATCTGATGAAAGTTGGCCAATTTGGTTGCACCCGTCATACACTTTAAAGCTCTCTCGTGGCTATTTGATCGTTTCATATAAATTCTTGTAAATAGATAACAATAGTATATAAAAATAGTTACCCCTTCTAGAAATAACGTAATTGCAAAAGTGTTTCTTTCTATTAGTAAAAAACGCTTAAAGCGTCTAACTGTTGCACCCGTCAGAATAGAATCGCCCTGAGGCTCAACCATAATATTCATATGCTTGCTTAAGCTACTGTCAAAAATGAACAAAAAGTCTCTCAACTGTACTTAAGAAAACAAAAACAAAATAAAAAAAAATTTGATTTCGTACGGAATGTGCGATTAGATTCGCACCTTACTTATGCAACTGACAGTTTTATTAAACTTAGCAAAAAGTTTCCTTAAGTTCAATATGGTTTGTCTCATATAATTAACATGTATTTGAACATTTGCTTAAGCCAAATTAATCACATAATGGTTGGGCCTTTAGTTAGAAGTAGTAGTAAAAATTTAGTTTAAGGTTTTGGTACGATTTTTAATATGGTAAAGGGTGAATAAGATTCGGCCCACCTGAATATATAACTTTTTTGTTATTTCTTATTATTATTATTATTACATTATTGAGTGACAACAACGTCTATATGTTATATATGTACCTACTCTTTAAAAATATAATACAACCAGAGAATTAATGGCTAAACGTGGGGTTTAATCAGTAATTTTTTGTGATTACCCAGTGAACAAAAATTTTAAAAGTATTCCATTTAGATTTTAAATCAATTACATTCTGAAGCACTATTCAGCACATGGACAATTCAATTAACAGATCAAGTATCTTTTAAACTGTTATGGCTGTTTTTTAACCCTTTCATGCACTTGTTGTATGTACATTAAGGGTATAACCAATTTTTTGGCATAGTACCATGAGGTCAACCATGTCCTTTGTTTTGCATCTGAAAAATGTTTTATTTCTTGTTAATGATTTTATATCGCACTTGTCCAAAAATAGTGTATTAACTCAAAATTTTTGTTCTTTCAGTTTTTGGAAAAAATATCGTGCTATTTTGTCTCCTTTTGGTATTAAAACAGTTGGTTTAAAAATTCTTTTTCATACCTAGTCCTTTAATAAGGGGTGGTCCAACCATAATGTGTCTACAACCGTTGAAATTGCTAGCAAATTTAAGCAAACCGGGTCAGTAGGAAATGTAAAAACACCTGTGGATGTTAGCCCGTTCTGGGCTGGCGGCGTCATCGGGCCTTACTTCTTCGAAAATGAGGTCGGCCAAGCAGTTATTGTGAATGGTGTTCACTATCGCGAGATCGGATTTCCTGTAGCCAGACATTGAGGATACGGACCTGAACGATATGTGGTTCCACTTGCCACACAGCCAACGAAACGCGAGAAATTCAATGGCCGTGTTATCTCCCGTTGTGGCGATGTTAGTTGGCCGCCATGATCATGTGATTTGAGACCGTTGAACTTCTTTCTTTGGGGATATTTAAAAGAACAACTCAAAAGCTAAAGGATGAGATAATTCGGAACATTAACGACATTGCACCTTAATTATGTCTCAGAGTCATTGAAAAATGGATCATAGAGGTAAGCCACCGAAGTCGTATCGAGCATTTGGCCAATATTTTGTTTCACACATACTTACATAATTTTTATAGATCCTTCTATCATAATAAAAAATATTAAGTCTGGGTGCACACTAAAAAAGTTTTCTTTCAGAAAATCTGATTTTATAAGTGAGAGAAGAGAAAAGAAAAGCAAGTTCTCTCCCCTTCCCCCTTATCACCAATAAACTTTCTGAATGAAACTCGATATCGAATGAAATGTATTGAATTTGAAATAATAGCATTCGATATCGAGTAACTCGACATTACCCAATAAAAAATGGAGCTTCCAACGAAGCAGGTTTGTAAGGGAAAAACATAAGGGTTTCGCTTACCATTGCGCTTACGGAAGACATGAATTTTATATGGCGAGTTCCCACTTTGAAGCAATACATTTTTGACACATAAAGCGCATTATTCAGCGCACATAAATATTGTTGGATGTAACGATCATCTTTACACACTGAATGTTTTGATACAGTTATTTTTTAGTATTCTCCCTTACAAACCTGCTTCGTAGTAAGGGAATGCCGTAGCACTTGAAATGTTATTTTTTTTTTATAAAAGTTGTTAAGAGTTCTTTCACTTACTTTACTGCATTTCTGTATGTCTTATTGCGTAGCACATAATTGTGCACTTATTTTTTTAAATGTAACTTTAGTGCTTCGCAAAATGGTAAAAATTTTTATTGGGTACCTTTATCAAGTTTTCATTCGATACGTCAGTGTCTATCGTATGCAAACAAATTCGATAGTTTATTCGATACGATAGTATCGAATAAGGTGATTAGACCCCAGTATTGTTTAATAAGTGCGATATGTTTTCTGGGTTGTTTGTTTGCACCCATACTCGTATCAAATACTATTAATACGTACTTACATATTTACGTATAGTCTTTGCTCGTATGCCTGTTTTTCCTTAGATTACTTAAGAACTTCCCATACTTAAACGTTCACTTTACATTGTGCAAACACTTGTGAACAAATGCGATCAGTTCCATTTTAAGTTTCAGTGAGAAAACATGCATATATAAACTTGTAAGTTTAAATTCAAAACAAAAAGTTGTCAAATAAAGAATTGCTGCCGTATTCACAAAAACAGTTTCAATTTAATACAGGTTAAAAAAAAAATTATCTATGAAATATTTACTTAAAAACGCTTGTTAAATAATCGTTTATGAATACATTTGCACAAGGGTGGTGAAAGGGTCCTGTAATAAAATAAAATTTACAGACTTTTAAAAAAAATTAAAATCAAGGATTTAAAAAAATAAACCAAAAATATGGTTGAAAAAAGTTCAGAGAGCAAAATAATATCTCCCGACAAATATACAAACAGTGGTAAGTGCAATAAATACAGATAAAATTAAAAAAATTCTGTTTTAATAATTTTTAAGGCGAAAAGTGATCAAATATAATTAGAATTTCTTTGTTATACATATGAATTAAATTTTTAATTAATAATACCTATTTTTATTGTCGCTTAGAAAAAATTTAAAGTGTTTTTCTTGAAATATATGTAGGTCTGTTCATTTACTTAACTAGCCAGAGAGTAAAACCTTGTTATAATAAACTAAGTAGATAGATGCAGATGCATTTGGGAGAGCTGACAATATTCACCTTTTGAATGTCAAGAACTAATATTTACATATTTTATGTACCTATTAAGGTCCGTTTTCACAACTCACCGATAGCTAAAAGTAGACTTTAAAAGGCCTTATAAAAATTGTTCCATTATTAAAACTTTATTTTAACCTAAAGTGAGCGATAAAGTAAATTAAGGTTCATCCTATATGTTAGGTTAAAGTAAAGTTGTAATAAAGGAACACTTTTTATACGGCCCATAAAATCCTACCTTTAACTATCGGTAAGTTGTGAAAACGGGCCTAAGACTTTCTTACTTTGCAAGATTAAGCGATTCATTTAATTAATTTTGAACTAATTTTTAAATATTTCGCAGTTTTAAGATAGTGTATTGTAAGCTCAACTTTTTTTATAAAATAATATTAAATTCAACGCTGAAATTAATTATTGGTTAATATCTATTAGACTTCAGAAAATTTTTATATATAAAAAATTAAAAAAAAAAATTACAAAATTTAAAAAACAAATATTTATTTTTGAATATTTTTAAATTTTTTTTTTCTTAGTTTTTTATGTTTGACATTATATGGGCTTTAAAATTGAAAACATATTTTTTAATGCATCTACATTTTACTTAACATGGGGTCTTCACCTGACAATTTTTTGTCACAATAAACGTCAAACTTCATATAAAAAAAAACGTCGACAAAAATTTTCAAGTTTTTTTATATAGACTTTGACGTTTGGTCTGACAAAAAATTGTCAGATGAAGACGCAACTTAACATACCATGAGCAAAACTAAAATTTGCAAAATTTTTCTTCCAATTACTTGAAAAAATAAAAAAACGTAACTGAAAGAAATTTTCAAGTTAGGCCAATCCGAAACCGAATTATATCGAATAAAATTTATTAGATAGATTCCTACTTATGTATATGGGCAAACTAGCAATACATTTATTAAAAAATAGGATCATGAGGGGAGATGAGGGGAACTTTCTGCCTCCGAAAATATCTAGCAGATTCGAATGAAATTTTAAAGACGGATAGATTCGTACTAATAAGGAAAAAATATATATACATTTTTAAAAAAATAGGATCACGAAGATAGGTAGGGGGCAACTTCTGCCCCTCCGAAACGATCTAACAGATTGAATGATAAAACATAGATAGGTCCCTACTTATACATATGTACATTAGCTATAAGTTTTTTTCAATGGGATAACGAGCAGGGGGAACGTAGTAGGACACATCGGGCATTTATAAAACACACACATTGCTTCTATCTAAGTCCGTTATAGACTTTGAAACCATCCAACATGCGTTGAAAAGGTCTACTTTTACTGATGGTTTATAAAAAAAAAAAACTCCCAAAAGATGGCGCTGTTGTCGTGATATTTAAATTGTTTTATTGAAGGTAGATAGCGCTGGGGTCAAGTTATGTATTAACAAAATTCTCCAGTATTTCATTTTTTATTTTTATTTAAAAAATCCCGAGCAGAGCCGGGACCAAAGAGCTAGTAATAACTAAAATTTAATTTTGAAAAGTTCCAAGCTAAAACAAAACAAGTAAGAGTGATATATTCGGCTATGCCGAATCTTATGTACCCTTCAACCTGGTGCGATGAGAACAAAAAGTTATGAAAATACCGTTCTTTAGATATAAATAAATCTATTTTGTGCAACGCCCCCTTCTCCAACCCCACCAACATTTTGTCGGATGTTGTGTATTGATAACCAAGATGCTTATTCCTTATTTGGAAACTTTGGCTTTGTCGTTCTCCAAACATAAAAAACAATAATAACAAGGGATTTATGGGAGAAATTAGAGTCGTGTTTTTTTTCTCATATCTCAGAAATTAAAAGCGGAATGACAAACTTTTATACATATGTATGCCCTTTCGCCTGTATAAGAAGCGTCTAATCTGCAAAACAAGCAATATTAATAAATGTATAGCCCAAAGTACAAATGAAATAATAATCATAGTTTTAAGGTAATCTATATCTATAAACATATATAAAAAGAAGTGTACACTTTGATGTCACCACCCTGCAGATAACGAGACTAGTCCATACATGCATGTAAAGAGTAGTCCATAAAGGAGTAGGAGTACTCCAAAACTACTCCAAATATATGGGTAAAAGGTGGTCCATTTAACATTACGATGTCCTAGGAGGGGACCATATAACCCACCGAAGTAGTCCCTAAACTACTCCATGGAGTACTAAAGTGGGTTAGTTTTAAAAGTACTCCATGTTACTAAAGTATGGAGTACACTTAAGGGGTAGTTTAAGCTTTTTTCTTCTTAATTTTTTACTAATCGCCTTTTGTTGTGAGAACTGTAGTCTATTATTGCTATTATTAAATATATTTACTTGGTATTTTAATTTTTTTTTACCTTTTCTCCATAAATTTCACAAACTTTCACTTTTAAATAAACAACTAATAATGGACACCATCAGAGCTAGCAATGTGTAATACTGTAAACTATAGAAAAGTATACATCATGCAGTTGTTGGCAGCACTGTATGTTAATTTCTTATAACATGGTCCATTCTACAGTACATTGGACCATGTTGTAAGTAGTCCATTTAAGCCATAATGGACCACGTAGTCCAATATTATCCGTAGGGCACTAACTGCAAAAACGGGTCGACCGATTTAAACCAAAATATAAGTGTAGTTTGAGGAAGGTCTGTAGATAGTTTATGTGAAGTTTGCACGAAATCGGCCCAGTTGTTCCGGAGTATGCCATTTAGATTTTCCTATATATTCCCATACAAATATCAAGAAAATGCCCTCCATGTTCCATATTGT
This sequence comes from Pollenia angustigena, assembly GCA_930367215.1. Taxonomy (NCBI): domain Eukaryota; kingdom Metazoa; phylum Arthropoda; class Insecta; order Diptera; family Polleniidae; genus Pollenia; species Pollenia angustigena. The sequence continues at coordinate 50,633,701 of OV884060.1, forward strand.
GATTTTTTATTGTGTCTTGAAAAGTTACCAAACCATGTATCGTAAAGCCTTATGTGTACAATGATATTCGGAATAGATCTTAATGTATATTTCATATCGCTAAAGGGCGTAAAATAGGGCAAAACGGGTAAAAGCTGCCCCTTCCAATATCTTCTTAACTAATCAACCGATTTTCTTAAAATTTTGCAGGCAAAGAGTCTAAAATCTGGAAGGAACTATAGCCTATAATTTTTATTATTCAGTTAGTGGGGTAAACGCTCCCCCTCCCTATATCTTCTTAACTAATTAATCGGCTTTCTTAAAATTTGGCATGCAGACACTGTAACATCAAAAGGAACTTTAAAATATAAATTTTTTGGAAATTCCAACATTTAGGGCATAAAATAGGGCAAAAGGAGTTAAAGGTCCCTCTACCCATGTCTTCTTAATTAATTATCCGATGAAAGGTTCAAGTCTTGAAGGAACTAAAGGCTATACGTATTAAGGCTTACGGCGTAAAATTAAGCAAAAAGGATAAAAGCATTAATCAACCAATTCTTTTGAAAAGTTTATGTATTTTTTTTTTAATTTTTCTCCGGTATAAAGTGCTTTATTCCTCTTTCTTTCACTAGAAATAAGATATATTGCAAAACAACGTTTGCCGGGACAGCTAGTTATGTATATAAAAAGAAGTGTACACTTTGATGTCACCAGTAACTGCGAAAACGGGTAAACCGATTTCAACAAAAACGTTGGGGTACGTTGGGAATAGTCTGTAGATGTAAAGTTTGCATGAAATCGGCCCAGGGGTTCCGGAGATATGGCATTTAGATTTTCCTATATATTCCCATACAAATATAAACAAAATTCCCTCGATTTTGAACACCTTCGAAACGGATTGACCGATTTTTATGAAATTTGTATGTGTTTTTGTTAGGTATGATAATAGGTCGTAGAGTATATTTTATATCGGTAGAGGGCACAAAATAGGGCATAAGCTCCCCCTCTCTATATCTTCTTAGCTAATCAACCTGTTTGCTTAAAATTGGCATGCAGTGCCTGCAAGAAAATAGGGAATAGGGCGTGAAATAGGGCAAGAGAAGTAAAAGCTCCCCTTCCCTATATCTGCTTAACAAATCGACCGATTTTCTTGAAATTTTGCAGGAAAATAGTGTAACTTCTGGAAAGAACTATAGCCTCAAATTTGTATTATTTAGGGCGTGAAATAGGGCAATTGAGGTAAAAGCTCCCCCTCCTCAATCTTTTAAACTAATCAACCGGGTTTCTTAAAATTTGGCTTGCAGACACTGTAACATCTGAAAGGAAATAGGGCGTAAGATAGGGCAATAGCGGTAAAAGCTCCCCTTCCCTATATCTTTTAAACTAATGAGCGAGTTTTCTTAAAATTTGGCATGCAGACACTGTAACATCTGAAAGGAAAAAGGATGTGAAAGAGGGGAAAAAGGGGAAAAGCTCCCCCTACCAATATCTTCTTGAAATTTCGTAGCCAAATAGTGTTACAGCTTGAAAGTACTATAGCCTAAAGTTGTTATTATTTAGGGCATAAAGCAGGAGGGGTAAAAGTTCCCTTCCCTTTATCTTTAACTAATCAACCGGTTTTCTTAAAATTTGGCATGCAGACACTGTAACAAATGACAGAGAAAGGGCATGAAATAGGGCAAGATGAGTAAAAGCTCCCCCTCCCTATATCTTCCTAACTAATCAACTAATTTTCTTGAAATTTTGCAGGAAAATAGTGTAACATCTGGAAAGAACTATAGCCTCAAATTTGTATTATTTAGGGCGTGAAATAGGGCAATAGAGGTAAAAGCTCCCCCTCCCCAATCTTTTAAACTAATCAACCGGTTTTCTTAAAATTTGGCATGCAGACACTGTTACATCCGAAAGAAATAAGGTTTATGACAAAACAACGTTTTCCGGGCCAGCTAGTTCTTCAATAATATGTAAACGAAATTTATAAACAGTTTGTGCAGTAATAATATTAGGCAGTTGGCTTGATATACATCCATGCCCATTTAAGACCAAATAGTGAGTATTTTAAAATAAAATAAACTTTAAAGAAGTAAGTCAGTCAAGCCCGACCATTAAATACCCTACACAACAGAGTTAAGCGACAAATTGTCTAGAGTGTACCCTATTTGAGGCCCATGGGTAATAATGAATCCGACTGAACAAAATTATTTTTTGACGTTGAGATTTATTTACGACATTTTTTTGTCATTAAGTGATCTTAGGAGGGGGTTTATAAAGGACCTTTGCTTAATGCTAGACCTATGAACGCAATATATTTGTGCGATATAGTAGCTTTCGTAAAAGTTACTGTCGCCAAAGCTATGGTATTAATATCTTTTTTCGAGAGTGAAGCATTGGTCAAATATGAATCGATTCAAATAAAATTTGATAAGACGATATAGATTGCAAGAAAATAAGAACCAAAATAGCACGATGGTTTACGGTCCGGAAAGTAGCATATATGGTGGCTATGTAGAATTGTGGGCACATTGTCACAATTTTTAATAGGCGTGGTCCTTGTGACAATTAAAACTTATGATAACTCAGTCAAATTATATTTACTGCATAGTTTAGATTACATATCGTTACCTAAAACGCAAAACGCCCTATCTAACATTTTGAAAATTTTACAGGAGAAGCAAATTACTATTAAAAATGGTAATCGATAAATTGCCTTAAACTGTTTATAATTTATTTTTCTACTATTTTTATTGTTAAACCTAACAGTTGTTTCGACAATTGATAATGTTGCATATTATGCAAATTGTTAATAAGGTCTTTCAGCGCGTATCGTATAATCTTTTGTAGATAGGGCCGTTTGTTTTTATACCCTTCACCGAAGGTAAAAGGGTATATATAACTTTGTCATTCCGTTTGTAATTTCTACAATATTGATCCTACACCCTATAAAGTATATATATTCTGGGTTCTTATGAAAAGCGAAGTTCAAATCCGGTTGTCCGTCTGTCCGTCTGTCCGTCTGTCCGTCTGTCCGTCTGTCCGTCTGTCCGTCTGTCCGTCTGTCCGTCTGTCTGTTGAAATGGGTTTTCCGAAGCCCCCAGATATGATGGGAGCTTCGTTGGGGTATCTTTCTGTCAGGTATTCTTATTATAATTTTGCTATTGAAATTCAGCCAGATCGGTCCACAAATGGCTGAGATATGAGCAAAAAACCACGACTACCTCTAATTTTTCCCAAAAATCCCTTGTGGTTGTTGTATTTTTATTACTTTTTGCTGTATAACTGGGGAACGGCAAAAGCAAAAGTTTCCAAATTAGGTACACACATTTAGGTTGCCAATACACACCATTCTACAAAATGTGGGCGGGATTGGAGCAGTGGGCGTGGTACCTCCCGTACAAAAAAAATTAAAAATTTTATAAAAACCTAAATTTTAAGGCTGCCATATGTCCTATGGATATGATTTATATACCAAAATATCGGAAATTTTTAGTAGAACATATTTTATAAAAAACTCGGGAAAATCGGTTCAGATACAAAAAAGTTATGACCAAAATTTTTTTTTTTTTTTTAAATACCCACTTTCGGGAACCATAGATCTCCCGGAGTCCAAGCTTTATAACCAAGGTAAATGGTAAATTTCTTCTTTAACACGTTGGTATATAAATCTGTCAAATCGGTTAAAAAATGGCTGAGTTATCAGCAAAAAACCACGACTGCCTCTAATTTTTCCAAAAAAATCCCTTGTGGTTGTTGTTTTTTTGTTTTTTTATTTGAACGAGTTGAATTTTAAGCATAAGAAACATGTACACATGCTTGTACATGATTGTTCGCTTTAATTGAAAAATACATACCTACATATTAAACTAATAATATGACGGAGTATATTATACTATAATTCTTTATTTTTAACAACGTTAATAGCTCAATGGTCTGGGCGGTTGCCCAAGAAGGTTTGTTTTGTTTGTTAAATTGCCGGGGTTCAAATCTCGGCATCTCCACCTCTTCCAAACAGAAAATTTTTTAACTTTTTTTATAAATATTTCTATAAACGATTTTAAAATTATTCAGCGATTTTTGATTTTTTCATTTTATTAACAATATAAATATGAATCGTTCGCCTTACATGTGAAACAAAAACCATATTTTACAATTTGTTTTTGGCTTAAATGTAAATACCTAAGTATGTAGTATGTACGAGTATGCAAAAGTTATTTATGTGTATTGGTAGGCATTGTTTTCATGATTGTTGTTTTTTTCAGTTTTAGAGACGGATTGTTGCTATGTTTTGATAATCTCTTCTTACATTTCAATTCAAAAATCTCACACGTGTTGCCATATTATTTTTAAAAAATCTTATTATTTCTAAAAAAAATCCCATTTGTTATTTGAAAGCAAAACATTCAACAATAAGTATTTGCGTACGTAAATGTTTAATTTAATCAAAAAGCTAGAAACATTTAAGTTTGGATAATTTTATTGACGAAACCAATGACATAGAAACAGATCTTAAAATTTGTTCACAGCTTACTCTGACATTAGGCAAGGCAAAGAAATGCTAAAAATTATTTTGAAAACGCTACAAATAATTCTTTAAGTTGTTCATTATATTGTTTTAAATCCTTATACATTAAGTGACTCATTTTAAACAAAATTAAAATAAATGGTAATATTTAAACAAGTATTTAGGTAGATTTGATATAGCATCAGATATTAATACCAGAATTGGTTAACCTTGAAATTGGAAGGCCCTCTAATAAAAACAAAATACAAACGGTTTTATAGCTATTTCGATTTAAAAGAATTTACAAACATATTTAGACAAGATTATTTTTTTTATATTTTAAAAAAACAGTCATCATTAATTGCGTAAAAGTTAGTTTATAACAATTTATTTTAGTTTTAATTGCTAAGACTATTCCATCCAACTTTAAAAATTAATCAAAAGAAGCTTAAAACATTTTTCTTTAAAGCTAATAAAATGCCAAATGGAAATTTTACAGCTAAATCTAAGTTTTTGGTGCTGAATTTACTTTCAAAAATAAAAAATTCCCACACTACTTAAAAGTCTTCATTAAAAATCGCCCAAACATGCAGGGTTATCGTCTTGTAAAAATATAAAATGAAATTTTTTTTACTATAATATAAGAATTATCCATTTCCATACGAAATTTCATTTTGACTACAACTATTTTTTTTAGTCAAAATTTATTATAATTTATTATAATACATAAAAAACTTAAGTTATATCAATACCTATTCTTCAATTTTTAAAATAATTCAAAAAAAGCTAGAAACATTTAATTAAAATGCTTAAAAAAAATGCGAAGCGCTTAATGAAAGTATTTTAGCTAAATTAAAATTTTTAATCTAAGTTAAGCTACAAAATTGCCAAAATGGTCACACTGCTTAAAAACCATACAAACAAGCAGGGTCATCCACTTTAAAAAAAACTGTATTTAGGGAATATTAGAAATGCCCTCATCATATAATTTTACGACTACAAAAAACCGCTAACATAACGAACAGTCACCTAGTGTCGTCAAAATATTAAAAGCAATCTTTGCCTTTTTATTGCTGACATTGATAACATATTAGTCACTTTTTTAGACAATTTATACAAAAATATATTCATATATACCTATATACGGGCCTGTTCTGAAATCACACCTGTGACTTTGTGGTGTTTTGAAAGTCATACCGTTGTTGTGTTTCTTGGTGTGCTTTCTGCAATTGAAGATCAAACAAAAACGGGACGCTAAAATATCAGACGTGTGATTTCAGTAGGCACATGTGATTTCAAATCACGTGATTTGAGTTAAAGTGATTTTCAGAACAGGCCTGATAATATCTTCTGCACAAAAGCGATTTAAAAGCATACACAATTTAAGCAATTTCTTGGTATGTTTATGTTGTATTATTGATAAATAAAAAACATTTAAATTGGTTTGCGACTTTTATTAACCAAAACGAAAGTTTACGTTTCAAAACGGTTAATGGTAACCCTGTAAAATAGTTGTTTTTTTGTGGTTTTTTTTCATTTAAAATACTTGCGGTAAACTTCTTTTTTTTTTTTATTTAATATTACCTTCTGTATTATACACAAACAACAAACACATACATACTTTAATTTACTATTAAAAATTATTGATATCACATACTCAAATCAACATCGACTTTACATGCGGTTCGATGGTCGAACGGTCTAAGCGGTCTGCCTCCTAACAATTTGTTATTGGTTGACTGGTTCGAATCCCATTCATTCCATTTTTTGTTTGTTTTTTATTTTTCGTTTTTTATAAATTCTTTTTATCTAAAAAGAAATTGGTCAGTTTTTAATTTTTAAAATTTTTTAAATATATTTATGAACTTCATAAACGTATATTTTATACATATTTACGCCTTTTAATTTACCCTTTTTATACCCTTATTTTTATTGATTTAATTTTTTTTTTTACTTATTTTATTTTTTTATTTTATAGGTAATTCGTTTACATACATAAGTTTGTCATTCTGTTTGTTAATAATTATTTCTACAATATTGATTTCAGACCATATAAAGTGTATGTATATATATTGGGTGCTTATGAGGAGAAAAGTGGATTTAACGATGTCCGTCTGTCAGTCCGTTTGTCAATATTTATAGAAACCTAATTTTTAGGCCTGCCATATATATGACCTATGGATACGCTTTATTTATTAAAACATCGGAAATCTTTAGTAAAACATATTCTCTGCAAAACTCGGAAAAATTTTAGGGCTGCTATACGTCCTATGGATATGACTTATATACCAAAATATCTGAAATTTCTTGTAGAACATATTTTATAAAAAACTCGGAAAAATCGGTTCAGATACAAAAAAGTTATGACCAAAATTAAATTTTTTTTTTAAATACCCACTTTCGGGAACCATAGATCTCCCCGAGTCCAAGCTTTATAACTAAAGTAAATGGTAAATTTCTTCTTCAACACGTCGGTATAAAAATCTGCCAAATCGGTTAAAAAATTGCAGAGTTATAACCGAAATACTGAATCCACAAAAAATTACTCTTTTTTTATAATTATTATACCCTTCACCGAAGGTAGAAAGGGTATATATAACTTTGTCATTCCGTTTGTAATTTCTACAATATTGATCCTACACCCTATAAAGTATATATATTCTGGGTTCTTATGAAAAGCGAAGTTCAAAACCGGTTGTCCGTCTGTCCGTCTGTCCGTCTGTCCGTCTGTCCGTCTGTCCGTCTGTCCGTCTGTCCGTCTGTCTGTTGAAATGGGTTTTCCGAAGCCCCCAGAAATGATGGGGACTTGGTTGGGGTATCTTTATGTCAGGTATTCTTATTATAATTTTGCTATTGAAATTCAGCCAGATCGGTCCACAAATGGCTGAGATATGAGCAAAAAACCACGACTACCTCTAATTTTTCCCAAAAATCCCTTGTGTTTGTTGTATTTTTATTACTTTTTGCTGTATATCTGGGGAACGACAAAAGCCAAAGTCACCAAATTAGGTACACACATTAAGGTTGCCAATACACACCATCCTACAAAATATGGGCGGGATTGGAGAAGTGGGCGTGGTACCTCCCGTACAAAAAAAATTAAAAATTGTATAAAAACCTAAATTTTAAGGCTACCATATGTTCTATGGATATGACTTATATACCAAAATATCGAAAATTTTTAGTAGAACATATTTTATAAAAAACTCGGGAAAATCGGTTCAGATACAAAAAAGTTATGACCAAAATTAATTTTTTTTTTTTCAAATACCCCCTTTCGGGAACTATAGATCTCCCCGAGTCCAAGCTTTATAACTAAAGTAAACCGTAAATTTCTTCTTAAACGCGTCGGTATACAAATCTGCCAAATCGGTTAAAAAATGGCTGAGTTATGAGCAAAAAACAACGACTACGTCTATTTTTTTTTAAAAAATCCCTTGTTGTTGTTGTATTTTTATTGCTTTTTTCTGTATATCTAGAGAACGGTAAGAGCCAAAGTTTCCAAATTAGGTACACGCATTAAGGTTATCAATACACACCACCCTACAAAATGTGGGCGGGATTGGAGAAGTGGGCGTGGTACCTCCCGTACAAAAAAAATTAAAAATTGTATAAAAACCTAAATTTTAAGGCTAACATATGTCCTATGGATATGACTTATATACCAAAATATCGGAAGTTTTTAGTAGAACATATTTTATAAAAAATTCGGGAAAATCGGTTCAGATACAAAAAAGTTATGACCAAAATTAAATTTTTTTTTTTTAAATACCCATTTTCGGTAACCATGGATCTTCCCGAGTCCAAGTTTTATAACACAAATAAATGGTAAATTTCTTGCTAAACACGTCGGTATATAAATCTGTCAAATCGGTTAAAAAATGGCTGAGTTATAATCAAAATACTGAAATCCCAAAAGTTACTCTTTTTTATAATTAAGTTTGTTTTTTATAATTAAGTTTGCTTAAATATATGTACACATATGTAGGTATATATACGTATATGCCTATAAGCCAATTTAATGGAAATATTATTTTTAGCACGTTGGTATATAAATCTGCCAAATCGGTTAAAAATGGATAAGTTATGTGCAAAATACTCCAAAAAAGGACTAAAAACATTAACATTTTTATAAAAACTAAAATTTTAGAGCTGTATTATGACCTTTTCATACGTTTTAGATATCAAAATATCGGAAATCTTTAGAAAAACTCGGAATATCGGTAAAATAAAAGTAATGTCAAAAATATAGTTTTTTTTTAATACCTATTTTCGTGAACCATAGAACTTCCCGACTTCAAGTTTTATCACCAAAGTAAATGGTAATTTTATACTTTAAGATGTCGGTATGACCAAATACTGAAGTTCGATCAAAACTTAACGTGCTATATATTAATTAAACTTTTAATATATTTAATAGCACGCAATCATGTGCCAAATAATTAAATAAAACTAAACGATATATATTTCATAAATATACATGTATATATACATATATTTAAATATATATATAAACTTCTGTTCTTTCCAAACCATGGTGAAGGGTATATAAGATTCGGCATAGCCGAATATAGCACTCTTACTTGTTTATAATTAAGTTTGTTTTTTATAATTAAGTTTGCTTAAATATATGTACACATATGTAGGTATATATACGTATATGCCTATAAGCCAATTTAATGGAAATATTATTTTTAGCACGTTGGTATATAAATCTGCCAAATCGGTTAAAAATGGATAAGTTATGTGCAAAATACTCCAAAAAAGGACTAAAAACATTAACATTTTTATAAAAACTAAAATTTTAGAGCTGTATTATGACCTTTTCATACGTTTTAGATATCAAAATATCGGAAATCTTTAGAAAAACTCGGAATATCGGTAAAATAAAAGTAATGTCAAAAATATAGTTTTTTTTTAATACCTATTTTCGTGAACCATAGAACTTCCCGACTTCAAGTTTTATCACCAAAGTAAATGGTAATTTTATACTTTAAGATGTCGGTATGACCAAATACTGAAGTTCGATCAAAACTTAACGTGCTATATATTAATTAAACTTTTAATATATTTAATAGCACGCAATCATGTGCCAAATAATTAAATAAAACTAAACGATATATATTTCATAAATATACATGTATATATACATATATTTAAATATATATATAAACTTCTGTTCTTTCCAAACCATGGTGAAGGGTATATAAGATTCGGCATAGCCGAATATAGCACTCTTACTTGTTTGTTAATAAAATCGCCAATTTTGGTTGAAAGACTCAAAAATTTATTGTGGACATTAGTGTTGATGCAATTCATCAGATTTAGTGAAAAAGTCGATTTTTAATTTTTTGTTAGTTAGGGCCTTTTGCGTTTTAGGTAACGATATAAACTAAATATGTACATACATATCGTCGGCTTAATATGCAAACCTGCTAAATCCACTTTTTATGTAGATTGAGATATTTATGCCATGTGGTAGAGAAAGATATGCCTCGTCGTCCAGCATGTAGTTTTTCCTCAATTTGAGTCTTTAAGTATGTATGTATGTATGTCAAATCAACTATATTTTTTGTTTTCCTCTCAAGCAGCAATTGGGAAATATAAAAAGTTTTTTGTCTATCCTGTAAAATTTGTTGAGAGGGAGTTAGCAGGTTTGCATATTAAGCCGACGATATGTTAACCTAACAATTAAAGTAAAGTATTGACGGCTAAAGTAAAAAAAACGCTGCCTTAATTTAACCCAGTGCATTTTAATTAAAATAAATTAATCATACTATACTTTAATAATACTCACTTTAACTAACTTTTGTTTCCTTCTTAGAATCAACTACTATGTTAAACGATCGAACAATTGAATTAAATTTTGTGCGCAACCGCTTGGAAACATTTCAAGCCACTGTAATGCGTGACGTACAGAAACGGATGTCGGGCATGATAGACGAGGTCATGCAAGAACTTCGCCAACATGAATTGCAAACAAATGAATTTCGTAATTTTGCAACGCCTAAAATTCTTAACTACAACAGCACCAAATCAAACACCTGGAGTAATCGCCTAAGAGCAACAGATGATTTACAAAAAACTGCAAAAGCCAGCCAAGAGAATGACGCAGAGGAGAATAATAAAGAGGAAATAAGCGCAAATGGAAAAGTGGCAAATTATTTAATCAAAGATGTTATAAAAAGTGGAGAAGCGTTTAAAAGACTATCGTCTAACAAACAATATACTTTGCCTGATAAGATTTTCGTAACACGAGAATCATTTCTAACAGCCCTCCTGGAAGTCGATCATATGAAGACAATTTATCATATATTTTACATAATATTTTTGGTCTTCCTATTGAATAATATCAGTTACGAATATTTGGTAAAAGGAAGGTAAGTAAAGAAAAAATAAATTTTGAGATCAATTTTAAATTCTTTTTATTAAATTTATATTTTTAAAATTTAGCATAAGCTTTGGTCTGTGTACATTTAAAACAGGCTTTGAAAATATTCATCGAATAGCTGTTGTTTGGCTCGTCCAGAATATGTTTGCCTTCAGCATTTATTACGCTCTACGTGGCTGGTCCAATGTGAGACACAACTTAGCTAAGCACGGTAATAATCAAACATTAATTTTTATGCTTATAATATGTTGTATATATAAAAAGTTTTTACTTTTAGGAACTTTTCAATATCTATGGTCCATTTCCTGCCTGCTTGTTTATATTACCACGCAATTGTTATTTGCTTATGTGCCCACCAAAATATGTCTTCATTTAAATCTTCCCTTTGTTACCGCTTCCGTGCTATTGCTGGAAACTGTAAGGTTATTAATGAAAATGCATTCGTTCGTTAGAACAATAACTCCAAGAGTTCTGGAAGGAAAATTAAAATCAGATGATAAATCCGTTAAAGAAATTAATTTTCCAATTTTCCAAAAGTACTTTTATTTTTTATTTGCTCCCACTCTCTTGTATCGAGATGAGTATCCTCGTACCTCTACCATACGATGGAAATTTGCTATGGCACGTTTTCTGGAAGTGGTAGCAGTGGCTTTTCTCTACAGCTATATTTATGAGAGACATATTAAACACCATTTCGGAAATTTTGGTGCAGAAGAACTGAATGCTGCCTCTATGACTGTTAAACTATTCGGCATGTTAATGCCCGGTATTATTATATTCCTGGCCGGTTTCTATATGATCTTACATGCTTGGCTTAATTTCACTGCGGAATTGTTGCGATTTGGCGATCGCATGTTTTATCGGGACTGGTGGACTGCCAGTAATTATGAGGCCTACTATCGTAATTGGAATGTGGTGGTCCATGACTGGCTGTATGAATATATTTACAAAGATTTCTACAAATACATATTTAAAGGATCAAAAGGATTTTCATCTCTAATTGTATTTATAATTTCCGCTATCTTTCATGAATATATTTTGGGTTATGCCTTGCAAGTTTTATTCCCGGTAATGTTTGTCTTTTTCGGGATTTTTGGTGTAGCGCTGATATTTTTGACCCGCTACTCACCCAAAAACTTTGGCAACATTTGTTTGTGGTTCAGTTTAATTTATGGAAATTGTATGATAATTTGTTTGTACAGTATGGAGTATTTTACACGCATTAATTGTCCTAAGGAATTTAATTGTTGGACGGATTATTTAGTGCCCCACGTGTGGAGTTGTTATTTTAAGTGAACATACATAGTTTATTAAATAGAATTGAGTAAAACTGCGTTTTCTATTAATTTTAATTATGGTTAAGTTAATTGTGATAATTTTTATAAATTAAGCATAAAAAACCTAGATTTTAGTTAAAGTTTTTAATAGAACTAATAAACAATGAAAATTAAATCGAATAAAATTTTCCATTAACAAAACTCGTTTAGGCAATTCATAAAGTGATCATCTATTGGTTGTACATGTATATGCTATAATTTTATGAATGTGACATTAATAAAAAATTGCAAATACAACATTTAATACAATACTACAAACTTGCGAATTACAGCATAACTGTAAGTTATTTAAGCTTTATATCATTAATCTATATGATATAATCTACAAAAAAAGGTTCTATGTCCTTTATAGACTCCGAAACCATCCAGCCGATGTGCCCCAAACCAGTGTCATTGGAAAGTTAATTTTCCAAGGATTTCCACGAGGGGACTTTGGGGGCAATTTCTGCCTCTCCGTAATTACCTTTTCAAATTTTGTTGACACGAGGGGAGGTGGGGGAAATTTCGGCCTCCCAAAATATCTAGCAGATTCGAATGAAATTTTTAAGACAGATAGATTCCATACTAATACGGAAACATTAGCTATACATTTTTTAAAAAATAGGACCACGAAGTTAGGTAGGGGAAAATTTCTTCCCTACTTATATGTACTCATTAGCTATACATTTTTTTTAAATGGAATAACGAGCAGGGGAACGTAGTAGCAAACATCAGGTATTTTTAGTTAAAATACACACATTGCTTCTATCTAAAGGCCTAACCACAATGTGCTTAAGTTGGATTAAGCAAATGTGCGAATACATGTAAATCATATGAAGCAATCCATATTGAACTTACGGACACTTTTTGTTAAGTTTTATGAAACTGTCATTTGCTTAAGAAAAGTGCGAAACTGATCGCACATTCCGTACGAAATTAAATGTTTTTTAATTTTGTTATTGTTTTTTTAAATACATTTGAGAGACTTTTTGGTAATTTTTCCCAGTATACAGTATATAAACCTATAGTTAAGCACGGCTATGCTTATTATGGTTGGGCCTTAAGTCCGTTATAGACTTTGAAACCATCCAACGAATGTGCCCTAAAACGGTTTCGTTAGAAAGGCAATTATTCGAAGATTGTTTAAGACAACTAAAACAATGCATTGGGCACATTCTTAAAGCCGATTTCTTACTTTTTCTATACAATTTTTTTTATAGAATTTTGAAATTTGTATATACATATGTATATATATTAATGTATATGTATGTATATGAGATTCCCGTGTCACGGTGTTTGTAATTGAACTCCTTCGAAACGGCTTGACCGATTTTTATGAAGTTTTGTACGTGTATTTGTTAGGTATGAGAATAGGTCGAAAGGTATATTTCATATCGCTAGAGGGCGTAAAATAGGGCAAAAGAGGTTAAGGCTCCCCCTCTCTATACACTGTAACATCTGAAGGAAAATAGGGCGAGAAGGGTAAAAGCTACCCCTCCCTTTATCTTCTTAACTAATCAAACGATTTTCTTTTAAGCTCTTTTAAATAGTTTTATGATTTTTGGTCTTTATTAAAATAAGTAATATTTTTAATTTTTATAGAATTATTTTAATAATCAGATAATTTATTTGTTTATTCATTAGTATTGTAAAACAATTTTAAAAATAAATATGAAGGGCTTATTCCAAAACAAAAAAAAATTATCCGCCTTCACAAATTGAAAAACTGGTTTTTATGTGTTTTTTCGTGTTAAGTATAATCCTCTTAACATCCCTTCAAACTATTTTCCAATTACATATGTAGTACATACTTAGTGCTGGTTCACACACGTCAAGTTTGACGCTTCAAGTCTGGATCTTTTAGGAGAGAGGGGAAAAGAAATGGCATTCTCTTTTCCCTTCTCTCCTAAAAACTCAAGACTTGACGAGTCAAACTTGACGTGTGTGAACCGGCACTTATTTTCAAATCTTTATGAAAAGTTTTTTTTTTATAGCAAATAGTTGTATTTTATTTATAGGGCATGTTCTACAAATCAAAATGAAATGGAATTGAAATCGAACGAGATTTTGATTACAATTATTGACAAAATTACTGTAGTTTTTCCGGTTTTTAAGTGCTGCTCTTGTTAATATAACTGGTACTCAAAGTATGAAGTATATCGTCACCTTAAAGACGAAATAACCAGGGACCGAAAATAACTGTTATATTGGAATATTTAAACAAAAAAAGCATATATAATTAAATGTCAAAAAACTGATTCAAGTATACCATATTGTTCCTTATGCAAAAAAAGTAGCTTTTTGTGCTGCATACGTTCACTTACTGCTGCGTACTGAGATGTTGATATTTTATTTTTCTGTTGTTTTTGCTACTTTTTTTCTTACGGCAATGAAGCGAAGCAAGTGTAAAATTTTTTTTTCTTGTTATTTTATTGTGGCAATCGCTTAAACTGACTATTTTTTTCTTGCGGCAATGAAGTAAAGCATAAGTAAAAGTAATTTTGACCGTTTTGATATGAGGAATTTGCAGCATTTGCCAAAAAGTGGCGTGTAGAGCAGAACAATACTTAATACACTCAAAAATAATTGACATGGAGTAAAATTAATGCTTAATATCTCAGAAACCATAATATAAAAAATTTCGTGAAACAGGCGTTTTTTCAAAAATGGTCGGTAGGTCAAACCAATAATAAGCTGACCATGTGTGTGAAAATTTTTTTTTTTATTTCAATTAAAGAAATTGTGATATTAAATACAAAATTAATTAAATGTTGTTTATATAAGTATACGCTTAATTCAATTGATTAAATTTTGAATTAAACCTTAGCCTAAGATAACAAGCATTAACCTTTGGTACCCAACTTGGAAAAACAGAGGCGCTTAGCACGGAGATGTTTGTATTCGTCAGCGCGCTTTGTGTTCTTATTCATAGGTAATGCACAAAGTTGGCAGCATGTGCATTTTTCTTTTATTCATCTCTTTGATTCGCTTTAAAAAAATTTAGGTTGTTTCTAAGCATTTACAACGTTAAAAAGTTTAAACAGATTGTTGCGTATGAATTTATTGGCAAATTAAATAGGAACATGAAATGAATTTGAGCAGCAAAAGTTAAAGCGTGTAAACCTACACTGGCACTATTGTGAATTACTGTTCTTAATGCGTACAAAAAAAAGTATGGCAGCCTTTTGCAAAAATAATTATTGTTTACATTTTTTCAGTTAATCGCAATTTTCTGTTTATACTCGTAGTAACAATTTCACATTTCAATTGTTTGGTAAAAAAATTATGTCTTATTAAAGAAAAAAAGAAAACAATAAATTAAAAACACAATGTCCAATCGAAGTATACTATATAGACCACCAGAAACTGATTCTGAAGATGATTATGATGGTTTTTCTTTTGGTGATGATGTGAGTTTATGTTTGTTGTGGCAGTAATTTCTTTTATTTTTCACTTATTCAAACGAAAACGAGGGCTTATGAACTAATTCAAGGTTACTTTTACAATTTTTTTATGTATGCTTTTATTTTATCGTTGTGTAGATTATAAAGAAACCGGCACGAAACTACTGGCATAAAGATAATGAGCAGGAATTGTATGAAGCTTTAATGGATGGAAATTTGGATGAAGTAAAGCAACAAGTGAAATTACAAAATTTCAGTGTAAATGCTTCATTAAAAGGTATGAGAGATGATGATTAAGTATTTTTTGATAAATAAGAAAAACGATTTATTCTTCTAAAAAAATCTCTAAAGGCAAAAAATATTTGGATTTTAACAAATAAGTTTTAAAAAAAATCTTAAACTTAATAGAAAAAAGGAAAAATTGGGGAATATTACGTTAGGATACCCAAAGATATTTTGAATTCTCAGAAATTAAAAAAAAAAAAATTCGCTTAAATTATTAAAAATTTTTACAATGGTCAAAAAAAATCGATAAATAACTACTAAACAAAATTTTATGAAATCGAAAAAATGTATTCTATTTTTTTTTAACAGATGCTAAAATATAAAAACAACTGTAGGTACAACCGATTTCGAATTTTCGGTTTCACAAAAATCTAAAATTTCAAAATTTTAGATAAAAAAGCTTAACTAAAATGCATAAAAATGTTGGGCTTAAATCTAGTTTACCCAATTTAGAAAGTTAACAATTAATACCGGCAATAACTCGGAAAATAAAGGTTTGCACCAAAAAAATTATTATTTATATTTTGAACTCACAGCAAAAAGTTTTCTTAGTGGTTATATTTTGGAGTCAATCCCCTTATCAAAAAAAGTCAAAGTTCGCATTAGTTACCGACACATGTATCCCAAAAAAATTTAATGTGTTTTTATGTGTTGGTTAACTAATGTGAACTTTGTCTTTTTTTGATAAGGGGATTGACTCCAAAATATAACCACTAAGAAAACTTTTTGCTGTGAGTTCAAAATAAAAATAATTTTTTTGGTGAAAACCTTTATTTTCCGAGTTATTGCCGTTATTAATTGTCCATTTGGAGCAATATTAGTATTATAGAATAGCTCGCCAAGTACACTAAAAAATTTTTTTTTGGTTTAACTTCGGTAAACTAGAATTGTTCCAAATTTAGCGATTTCTTAAAAATTCCTTAAAACTTCTTTGTTTTCAAGAATCCAAAAACTTAAATTGGAAAAAACAACTAGTAAAATCTGAAGTAATTTTGTACAATCGAAAACGACTGAGTCGTTTTTTGTAGAAGATTAAAGTAACACACAACCTGCTTTTTTCAATCTACTACAAAAACCTACTTGGTCGTTAACGAAAACCGTAATAAGGCTCCATATGTAACAATTAATAAATAAAACTTTTCTTCTTACTCAAGGTGGCTTCACTCTTCTCTTACACGCCTGCAAACAAGGATATCTAGATATAGTCGAATATCTTGTTTTGGATAAGCATGCCGATGTTAATAAACAAGTTGATTCAATAACCCCTCTAATAAATGTTTGCGATTCCAATTGTAAAGACTCATATGTTGTTGATAAAATGGCAAAGTTATTACTGCAACATGGTGCCATCATCAATGTGTCCGATAAATATGGCACAACACCTTTTATGCTGGCTTGTAAAAATGGTTACACTAACATAGTACGCCTGATGATTGATGATGTTAGTTTTGATGCCTTCGATAATCAGGGTTGTACGCCAATTTTTCATGCCATCGAAAATAACCGTGCTGATATTGTTAAGATTCTCATTGATGCAGGTGTTAACTATAAAATAGCCAATCGTAAGGGCTATACACCAATACAGGTGGCACAATTTCATGGTTTCTATGATTTACTCGAAATATTACCTAAAGAGAAGGAGGGTTATATAGTGCCCTCACAATTTTTAGCTTATAACACATTAAGAGATTATATACCGCGCATTTTTCTAAAATCGGAATGCCCTGAATACTTTCAAGAGATTAGTACAATTTTGCTGTCGATAGGAATGGACAGTTTTTTGGAATATTTTGCCAAAGGACGAATAACACTGGCCCAGTTTCTCGTTATGACTGATGAGGGATTAAAGGAGTTAGGTATAGTGTTTCCCCTATATCGCATGAAAATAATTAAAGGTCTATTAGAGTAAGTAAAAAAATTTAACATTAAAAAAAATTCCTATCAAACTAGATTTTTTTTTTTAGTTTTCATTTACATCATTGGTCCAAAAAGTCAATAGCAAGGGTTAGCAAAAATTCCCAAGAAAAGTGAGTTTATGTTTAAAAATGTTTACATTTTTTCAAAATTTTTTGTTCTTTTCAGCTTTTATGAAATTCTAATGATTACAGCTAATCATTTGCAACATTTAGTTATTATCCATTCTACTATAAAATTTGTAAAACTTCATTTACAAAATGATTTATTGGGTCCTATTGATGTTAAATACACGCAAAATATACAAAAAAATCTGCAACAATATAAACATACTTTGAAAGAATTAAAAAAGACTACCAAATATGTAAGTCATAAGTTATTTTTTTATTATCTCTTCCAAAAATAATTAAGTATTTAATTTGTTCTTATTCCATAGCTAGCCTCATTTAGTCCTCCCAAAAATCCGATCTACATTGATTATGATGAATTTGTAGCCGAACGTAAACGTTTAAAATTTAAAAGCTATTTCAAATATACTCTGGCTATTGGTTTATCAGTATTTATATGCTTAAAATTTAAACGGTTGTTTTAATTATTTTAACATTCCGCTCGAATTCCGAAAACAGATTTAAAAAAGATTTATAATAGCATTGAAATAAATTTATGTTAAGCTATATTTGAATTAGTATTTAATTATATATTAAATATTTTTCTTACACACCACTTACAGTTGTAGTTTTAAAGTTTTCAATTGAATTTTAATAATTTTTGAATGAAGTTTTTTGTAAATTTCTTTTGAAAATTCAAAAACTGCCAATGTTTTTCAGTAGTTTAGAAATGGTGTAGTTTTACAAATTTTGAAACTGTTGAATTTTTTTTTTTTTTTTTTTTTTTTTTTTTTTGTAGTTGCATTTATTAAATTCCTAGAATTGTGTTAGTTTTAAAATGATTAACAAATTTAGCTTAAAGCTTTTTTTAAAATACTATTATATAGTTAATAAGAGTTGCATTTGTTCTAAATTTAAATGTTGAAATAAAATGTGTTAAAAACAGAAAAATTATATATATATTATATAAATTTGGAGTTGTTCTTTTGAATTTTTTTTTTTTAAGATTTTTAAATAAAATTAATTTTGGATTCATGAACATAATTTGCTAGTAACTATGTGTTATAGTTAAATTTTAGGGTGTTTTTTATTTTAAATTTAGATTCTAATTTTAGACTTTTTTGTTTAGTTTTATCGAACAATTATTTTAGATGATTTTCTGTTTATAATTTACCACGACTGCCGCTATCTTTACCCATTAATCCTTGTTTTCCAAGTTTCCAAAATAAGGTACAAGCATTCTGCTTATCACTACACAACCTCTCTAAAAATAATTGGCGGGATTGGAGAAGTTGGAGTGGTGTTGCCGCATAGAAAGCGTTGCATGTAACTTTATGAAAAACATTCAATGCATGAAGGCGGAAGTGCGTGGCTTACTATGCAAGGTTAAAATGTTGACATGGTAGCAAAGCAAATTGTGTTAGTTTCGGTCGTGTAGGGATGTTTTTAAATCTACCATCTGGCAACTCTTTCTTTCTGTAACTATCATGTCCATCACAGGATACAATTAAAAGGTGGGAACGGTAAAACAGCTGATCGCTGTATTTTTCTTGGTGTGTGATGTTATGGGGCCCATACACGTTGCGACTTGCTGTTAAGTTGTACAACCAATTGTTACTATATAGGTATGGTTAATCTTCGGTTGAATACAAAAACAAGTAAGAGTGCTATATTCGGCTCTGCCTAATCTTATATACCCTTTACCATTGTGGGAGCAGAATATAGAGCAACTAGACAAAAACTAAATAATTTTTACATATGTATACATACATATTTACAATACTTTAAACTTCATTATAAATTAAATTTAAAAATTTTTATGTACGGGAGGTACCACGCCCACTTCTACAATCCCGCCCACATTTTGTAGGATGGTGTGTATTGGCAACCTAAATGTGTGTACCTAATTTGGAAACTTTGGCTCTTGCCGTTCTCAAGATATACAGAAATAAAAAAAATACAACAACAAGGGATTTTTGGAAAAATTTAGAGGTAGTCGTGGTTTTTTGCTCATATCTACGTCATTTTTGGACCGATCTGGCTGAATTTCAATAGCAAGAAATGGTGGACTGTATGTAACATAAATGTAAAACAACCTAGCCGCTATCATATCTGGATTATCCGGAAAACACATATCAAACGTAAGACAGACATCCGGACAGACGGTCAGACGGACAGACGGACATCGTTAAATCAACTTCACTTCTCATATGGACCCAAAATATATATACTTTACGGGGTCTAAAATCAATATTGTGGAAATTACAAACGTTATGACAAACTTATATATACCCTTTTACACCTGTGGTGAAGGGTATAAAAACAGAAATAAAGAAAATAAAAAAAGTTTTGACATCCAACAATTATGTAGCAAAAAAAAAGCTATTAGCGAGGCTTTTAAGATCACCTGGAATGAATTCGTTTGGCTGGGTTCTTATATTCACATTTACATGAATTCGCTTTGAAGCACAAAGCATACAGAGATGAAAAAAGTGACATATGAAAAATGTCCAAATCCTTTGCGAAGCCAGCTTTCGAAGAGAAAGAAAATGTTTTTTGGTAGTGAAGTGGCAATGTGTAAAAAAAGGCCGCTACTATCAACACGAACTGCGTAATCAAAACAAAAAATGCAAAAAGGGCAGCTTTCGAAGAAAACGACAGAAAAAAACACAAAATTTTCTGTCTCGTGACGCCTCTGTATGCTCTGTGCTTTGAAGGTCACTTTAAGGTAGTGTCCGAAAAAAACACTAAATATCGCTCCTTAGTGTTCGGTTCAGTAGATTTGTGGAAAACATAAACGCATTTACAAGGCGAATTAACTCCAGGTAAGCTCAACTCGTCAGCCGTTCATCAGCTGTATCAACGGCGAATTAAAAAAATGGTGAAACGTCAGAATATTGTTTTGTTTCTATACTAAAATTTGACAACAAGTCAGAAAATTGCAAAAACAAAATACATGGAGTTAATTCGCCTTGTTTTGTAGTTGTAGAGTTTCACTTACCTGTTATAAATTCGCCTTGCGCATTAACTTCAAGTGAATTCGCTTTGTAGGTAGGTGTAGGTATTCTAAATGTTAAACTCCATAAAAAAAAAATTGACAGCTGGTATATCTCTCGCTAAAGCGCTCTGGTGCGGTCACCTGTATAATATTGCCTTCTGTTCTTGAGTGTTTATTATTGTTTTAACATTTTTCATAAACATAAAATTACTATCCAGCAGTCGACTTAGAAAAAATTGTAAAAAAATATTAGGTTCTGCTTACAAGTATCAAAAAAAGCCCTTAATCAAAAAAATTGTATAAAATGTTGCGTCAAATTGCGGTAAGTTTTTCTTTTTATTCCATTAACAAATTTAAAAAATATGTTTATTCATAAATTATTGCATAACATTCTGCAAATTAAATATAAACAACTACAAATTTATTCCATAATTGCAGACTAAAGTTTATCAAAAGACGTTAACTCCTGTTATGGCACGCACACAACGCTTTTCTGCTGCTGTCGGTGGTGGCGATGATAAAGAAAAGAAGGCAGTTAATCATGCTGATGTACCCATTATCGATTATGAAGACCCCGACTATTTGCCCTTGCCAGAGTATCCATTTAAAACAAACGAACCCTTGGATGTTAAGAAACAGAGGTATTTTTTGTACCTGTTTTTCATGAAGAACTCATTTGAACAAATTTCGCTTGAGTATTTCAAAAAAAATAACAAAAAATGTTTTTTCAGTTAAGCAATTCTAAAAACATTAGAACAACTAGCTGAGCTTCCTAAACAAAAGTGGCAAGCTATTTTAAACAAAAAAGTTCAAAAAACAAACTGACCGACCTAGCTTGCTTCAAAGCTAACTATTTTTACAAATAAAAATCAGTTTTTCATCATCAAGATGATCAAAATATTATTCATAAATAACTTCAAAACAGTCATATTTCAAACACATGTATGATCCATTTTCGATTACTGTGTTTTGTTATTGCATTTTCAACTAGCTGAGCTTCAACAACTAGCTGAGCTTCAACTAGCTGAGCTTCCTAAACAAAAGTGGCAAGCTATTTTAAACAAAAAAGTTCAAAAAACAAACTGACCGACCGACCTTGCTTCAAAGCTAACTATTTTTACAAATAAAAATCAGTTTTTCATCATCAAGATGATCAAAATATTATTCATAAATAACTTCAAAACAGTCATATTTCAAACACATGTATGATCCATTTTCGATTACTGTGTTTTGTTATTGCATTTTCAATAAATTACTTTTTAAGCATAAGAACGAATCATTTTCGAGTCTTTTTTCAAGCGCGAAAGTGATTAATCAGTTTTTAGTCGTCAAAAGTACTCGAGGAAGACTTAGTTAGGTGATTTTTGATAAATCAATCTTCCAAATGCTAGTAGGGTTCTGTCAAATAAGATTTTCCAAACGGGTGGTGGTTAATTCTCGTTCTAAACTTTAGAATCTAAAGGTTTGTTTCGTATAAACTGTGTAATAATGAAAAGTTTTGATATATAAAAAATGCTTGCCGCTCTTATGAAGGTAGCGCAGTAGTTTAATGAAAAAGTCTTATTCCAAAAAGTTTCTATAGAAACTTAAGATTTTGTTTAATACCTATTTATTTTATTTAGGTATTTAATTTTTTTGGAACTTCTACAACAAAACATTGGTTTTAGAATCTAATGAAGTTACGATTTTTTTTTATTTATTTATTTATTTCATTTATTATCTGAAGTTTAGTTCAAGTTTTTATAATTTATTCTTACTAAAACGCCGAACTGGGGTGTATCGCTGGATGTAATCCGGGCGATCTACTGGGGTTTGTCAGGGAAATAGTGCGGTTGTTTCTGTTGAGGGGACTGTACAGAGGGTAATAGTTCTACGTGGTACATACCTACTAACTTTCTTAATTCTATCCACCTCTTATTTCTTTTCTTCACTTTTCTCTTTTTCTACCTTTTTCATTGAAGGGATCCACAATGAACCACCACATTCGTCTCCGAGAGGAAGTGGCTCTTTTGGCACATAACTCTTCTTAACCTAACCTACTAAAAGTTTTTCGGCTATGTTCTGACATTCGCACGATTTCAAATCGCAAAAAGCCGGATTTATTCTATTGGGTTCTGAAACTTATGCGTTTTGCTTGCAATCTGCCATAGTTTCTTAAAAATTTTCTAGTGCCCTTGAGCATGCTTTTGCGATTTGAAGTCTTCAAACTTCCTGCGATTGCGATTTATAGGACACATACATATACGATTTCAAGTTAGAATCGCAAATATAAAGCTACAATTCTAGTCGGAAAAAAGCCAACCGATTGTAGGGGGATGTAAGAAACGATGAACTCACTGTTTATTGTTGGTGTTTTGTATAAAACTTTGATATTGTTACAATTACGACTTTAAGGCCCGTTTTCACAACTTACCGATAGCTTAAAGTTGACTTTAAATGGCCCGTTCAAAAGTGTTCCATTATTAAAACTTTACTTTAACCTAAAGTGAGCGATAAAGTGAATTTAGGTTCATCCTATCTGGTAGGTAAAATTAAAGTTGTTATAATGGAACACTTTATATGGCCGATAAAATCCTACCTTTAGCTATCGGTAAGTTCTGAAAACGGGCCTAAATTCACTTTATCGCTCACTTTAGGTTAAAATAAAGTTTTAATAATGGAACAATTTTTATAAGGCCTTTTAAAGTCTACTTTTAGCTATCGATAAGTTGTGAAAATGGGCCTAAGTGTTTTTAATTCTTATTCGCTTTAGGGTTTTATTTGTATAATATTTTTAGCTTTTCTAAAGTCTTTGGAAAGATTCTGGATGATCTGGCCTAGCCAACCAGTGAAATGCGCATAGAAGCTAGCTTTTCCTCAACAATAAATTTTAGTGTATTTATCAATTATGAAAAACTGAGAATTTAGCATGTCATACGGAAATCTTATTAATAATAAATTTTGTATTCCCGAAAATAACTTTGATTAAGAGTTTTACGTACATACTACATACATAAGTATGTATGTACATGCCCGTTTATAATTATTTCCATTTAAATTTTTGAATTATACAAAATCATGGCCCAATTACAATAAATTAAAAAAATCAGTTGTAAATTAACCGAAACATAATTAAAATATATTTAGGAGTATTAATTAAAATATATTTAGGAGTATTAATGCAACGCCAAAGAATTACATGGAAAGCAAAAACAAAGTAATAAATATTTTGTAATTTTGTTGTTGCTTCATAGCCTCATAACTTGGGGCTTTGAAAATTTTAAAACGGTACATGAATTTCTGTAGAAGCAACAACAAAATTGCAAAATATTTGACTTTGTTTTTGCTTTCATTTATTGGAATCTCGTTTGTGAAAGTTTTAAAAAAATACTGGGGCCAAATTACGGCATTCGATATCGATCGAAATTCTCATTTAAATTGTATTGCAATTTCAATAGATATCGAATGCGGTAATTTGGCCCCTGGATTTCGACTGTGACAACGACACTTAAAATAAGTTATCTTATATACAATATTTTAAAAAATCCACACTATTAATTTGCAGGCTTGTATACCAATCTCGAAAACGTGGCATGTTGGAAAATGATTTACTTTTGAGCACCTTTATTGCCAAATATCTAAAGGGTATGGACGCCAAACTAACGGATCAATATGATAAGTTAATCAATGGTGTTACCAATGATTGGGACATTTACTATTGGGCTTCAGAAACTAAACCCACACCACCAGAACACGATAACGAAATCATGCAAATGTTAAAGAAACATGTTGCAAATGATCAGCGTGAAAAACGTTTAAGACAACCAAATTTATAAATTGTTTGTTATTGAAGTACTTAATTATTAAGCTAGATATATTTAATAAAGGAGAATATACGCTTTTTGTTTACATAAATTGTATGTAGATAACTGCAAAAACAATAAAAATGTTGCTTCATTTGCAGGTACATAAGAATATTAATCATTTAATGCAAATATATTTATTATGAAAAAAACAACAGGGGTGGACTTGAAATCGAAAACGTAAAACGCAAGAACTTGGAAGCTGTTTTTAATACATTTTAAATCTAATTTTTATAATTTTTGTTATACAACTCTGTTTAATAGAGAAATATTTGTATAATATAAAATTCTTTCATATATATATAGATATATTTAATATAGATATATTTAATAAAGGAGAATATACGCTTTTTGTTTACATAAATTGTATGTAGATAACTGCAAAAACAATAAAAATGTTGCTTCATTTGCAGGTACATAAGAATATTAATCATTTAATGCAAATATATTTATTATGAAAAAACAACAGGGGTGGACTTGAAATCGAAAACGTAAAACGCAAGAACTTGGAAGCTGTTTTTAATACATTTTAAATCTAATTTTTGTTATACAACTCTGTTTAATAGAGAAATATTTGTATAATATAAAATTCTTTCATTACAGAAATGTTATTAAACTTTTAAAGTTCTTGGGTTTTACGTTTTCGGTTTCCAGTTTATTAAAAAAAAGTCATGCAAAATTTAACATCTTTCAAAAACTTTGTAGAGTGTGGGTAAATTAGTTAACTCGTAAAATTGTTTCTTAAGACTATTATTGGGTAATAAATACTTTTTAAAAGCTGGATACAAAATATGTTCCACCTGCCATTTATGACGTTTGGGGTCTCTTTGCAATTCGACTTCTGAAACGAATGCATAATAATGGGCCGTTTCACGACAAAATGTCTCGAAACATTCTTCTTCTTCATCCCATTCTACGTCAGTAGCTAAACGCAGCAAATACAATGGCAATAATGTTTTACTTGGACAATGTTGTTTTAAAATAGACGGTAATGCTTCTAATTCTCCTTCTGGTGTTACAATTAATGAAAAATATTCACGCATTATGGCTGATTTACCTACAAGAATATCTGCAGCATTTTTTGCCAATTCTTCTTTATCTCCATCTTCTTCAGTCCAGCCGCTTTGTGAGGAATTTAATGCTATAACAATTAAATCTTTGATGGGTAGTTTATCAGGTGTAATTTTAATTTTAGATAAATTTTGGAATTCATAAACTATGCGCTGATAAAATAATTCTTCGCTGTAAAGAAAAGTTACAAAAGTGTATTTTATTTAGGATTTTATTGTAAAATTACCTTAATTTTAAAGTATTTGCCATATAAAGTTGAGTTTCATGCTGAAACAGTGCAAAATCTTTATCCACCACCCCTACAAATACCATTTCTTTTAGTATTTTTCTTAAATCAACCGAACAACCCTTCTCGATTTTCTTTTGCATTTCCAAAACACTAGTTAAGCGTACTTCTTTCGATTTTCTGGCTGCCACATCACGAAAACTTTCTTCACCCTGAAAGCTTCCGCTTAAACTAATTGAAGAGCTAGCAGAGTCACTTTTTGCTACCGCACCAATATATAAAAATTTATCGAGTTTCTGTTCTTTATTGTCCGTACGTATCATATCTTTAGCGTTCACTTTCTGCCCTAAAGCATTTCTAAACGACTGATCAGGTTCAGAGGTATTTGTGACTCCTGGAAGTTTAAGTTGTTTGTAGAAGGTACGAGTAGAATTACTGCCTAGCAGTTGTCCTTCTACGTTTGCTTTAATTTTATCTATTATTTCTTCTTCATAAAGAAAATGAACCTCATGTTTAGTGGGATGAACATTGACATCAACATTTGAGGGTTCTAGCTCTAGGCTCATATAAACGAACGGATGCATGCCCTTGGGTAAATAAGTGCTATAAACAGCATCGATGGCGGCTTTTAATGCTAAAAAGAAAAATAAATAGTTTAAAATAGTTAATGCATAAATGTTTCAAAATAAGTTAAAATACCTATCTAAAGGAGTTTTTGATAACTTCCGCAACACGGTGACATTGTGTGCAGTATTAAAATATACCTACCTGCAGAATCGACTAAACGATGGTTGATAAACAGCAACATTATACCCTTTTTAGCATTATAGTTAACTTTTGTTATAAAGCCCTTAATGTTAAATTTATGTACTTCATCTTTTAACTCTATAGCCATAAGTTCCTTGGCAATATTGGCGCCAAATATAGTTTTTATATTCAACTCCTGTGTACTATTTGGTGCTGTTTTGACTGAAGGTTGTTCACCATATTTTTTCAACATGAAACCCACTTTAGAATTGTGCACTGCATACTTTGACAAAACGTCAGATATTTTTTGAAACTCTTCATTAGGCGATTTTAAAGCCTGTTTACGTTGAGGCATATTATAAAATAGATCTTCTATGGTAATAATAGTACCCTGGTTGACGGCGCAAGGTTTTACAGGTGATTTTAGTTTGCCATCTTCATAAGAAGCTCTAAGATACATTTTAGTTGGCAAAATTTTACCTTTAATAAAAATTAAGAGAACTTACTTGTAACCACACTGTTCCTTTGCAGTTTTTGTTTGCAGAGTTAAATGAGCTACATGGCTTATGCTTGATAAAGCTTCACCTCGGAAACCATAAGTAGCTATAGTTGTTAAGTCCTCAAATTTACTTAGTTTAGATGTGGTGAAACGTTCACAAACTATTTCCAAATCTTCTTTACGTATACCCGTGCCATTATCTTGTATTTGTAACAATTTTAAACCTCCTGATTTTACGGTCACTTGTATAAACGACGATTTGGCATCTAAACTATTTTCCAGTAATTCTTTTAAAGCATTCGCTGGTCTTTGTATAATTTCACCAGCCGCTATACGATTTACAACAGCTTCATCTAATTTTTGTATAATACCAGGTTCCATTGTTTTTAGGTGTATATTGTAATGATTTATATATTTTTATTTTTATAATACCGCTAAAATGTAAACATTGCAAGTTACCATGACTTTTGTTTTGCTCACGAAGATTTATTAAATTGCTATTGCTATATTTTCTTAGTAAAATTGGTGCTGCCAGATTAATAAAGTTTATTTTCATAATTTATTTATTAAATCAAGGCGAATTTAAAAATGTAGACATTTTTTTTGTGTTGCTTGTGCGATTTTATTTAAAACACATTTATATGCATGTAAGAATTAAAAATATATTATTTAACACTTTTATTAATATTATTATTTTATAATTATCACTTGTTTTATATAACATCAATTTTTATTTTGTTTTTTAATTTCTTTTGAGAGTTAGTTCAGATAAACTAACGATAATTGTTATCAAAATTGGAGATTTTTCCTGTTTCGCAGCATGTTTCAATATGAAAGGACCTGTTCCGCTTTCAATATTTGTATCACAGAGTATACAGAGCGTAATATTGTGTTTTTTTCTGTCTTTCTTCGAAAGCAGCCCTTTTTGCGTTTTTTGTTTTGATTACGCAATTTGTGTTAATAGTAGCGGCCTGTTTTTACACATTGCCACTTCCATACCAAAAAACGTTTTCTTTCTCTTTCTTCGAAAGCTGCCCTCGCAAATGATTTAGGCATTTTTCATACGTCACTTTTTTCATCTCTGTATACTTTGTGATTTGTATGGCAAAACATGTTGTTTCGATCATGTTCAGCTATGGGCAAATGCAAAATGAAAATGCAAAAAGAGCGAACGATGTGTATACATATACAAAAAACAAAGAGCATAAAGCCAACAAATGCAAACATAAACAAACCAATACAATGCCACACATGCAAAGCTTTCAATGTAGTGGTGCCCAAACTTGATCATGTTTGTGGTGCGAAAGAGGAATTGGAGAGCGAAACACGAATATTGCAATCCTTGTGAACATGGTATTACACAAGGGCTACACATGCAAATTAATTAAACACAATATATGTTTATTAGACACAGATTGGCAACACTGCCCCCAATATTATTTTTATGCTCACAAAATAACTGGCAGCTCAAAGTCCTCCATTTCCTTTTCCCAATATTCGTAAGCAAATGATACCTTTTTCGACGTAATAATAAGTGCTGGTTCACACACGTCAAGTTTTACTCGTCAAGTCTTGAGCTTTTAGGAAAAAAGGGAAAAGACAATGCCATTTCTTTTCCCCTCTCTCCTAAAAACTCAAGACTTGACGAGTCAAACTTGACGTGTGTGAACCGGCACTAATGAGTGGAGAAGCAGCTCGCGCTTTTTGTCATTATTTCTTAACTGCCCGTCTATACCAGAGATAATTATTGCGACATATATTACAGTCAATGTCAAAATTATGTTATGTATGTAGACAGCAATTTCTTGTACATATTTATTGCCGACAATTTATGTTGCAATAATTGTTAGTCCATTTTCGTTGACAATTATTGCTTACATAAAACGTCAAATTTGGT
Organism: Pollenia angustigena; assembly: GCA_930367215.1. Classification (NCBI taxonomy): domain Eukaryota; kingdom Metazoa; phylum Arthropoda; class Insecta; order Diptera; family Polleniidae; genus Pollenia; species Pollenia angustigena. Next base: position 50,662,875 of record OV884060.1, read on the forward strand.
TATCAATTGAGAAAAAAGAAGCAAAAAAGAAAAATACAAAAGCAAATTGCGTGAGAAAGAAATTAAATTTGTGAAATGGTAGCAAATTATAATTGTAGTAAAATAATTAAATTAATGAATTCATAAAAACACTAAAATAAAATTACAAAAATTATTTTTATTAATATAATTGTTTTCTTATTCGACCTTTATTATTTAATTTTATATTAGTTTGTTTAAGTTTGAAATCTTTTTTATATAAAAATATGAATTTTATTAATTTTTTTTTTTTTTTTTTTTGTTAAAGTAAAATTAATATTTTTATATAAAAAAGACTTCAAGCTTAAACAAATTAATATACATTTTAATAATAAAGTCGATATTTATCTTTCGTGTAGACATAGGGTAAGGAAAAACAGGTCGTTTTTGTTTGTCTGCTTTTGTTGCGTTTTGCGTTGTCACCCCGCATTGGTTAGTGTTTCGGCGTCGTACAACTGTACAGAGTTACGGTTTTTGCATTAACTATGTGCAATCGTTTTTAACCTTAATATTTTAATGTGTGTTGTCTGGTGGATAACCAAAGAAAAAAACTCATGTGACTGGTGGAGAACCATATATAACTCAGACGTTTTACTGGTGGAGTACCAAGAAAATAACTCAGACGTTTACTGGTGGAGACCAAAATACTCTGGAGCGGATTCTGGAAGCTCTCGCCTTCCTATACGAAGGTTTAGGTCGAACGAGGTTTTGCGGTTAAAGCTTCAAAAATTGTGTGATACCCTGGCATTATTTTTTTTATTTATTTATTTACAAATTTGCCTATGGATATCATATCCTTACAGACAGTTAGACAATATAATAACATATACTAGTTAATACAAATAAAATACAAAATTATTGATTGTTTAATAAGACGATAATTTTACGTTTTATAATATTTGCATTTGAAGAAAAATCTACAACTTTATAAAATTTATTAAATTGACTGCACATCCTTCTAAATGGATCAGCATTTGCGTAATTTGTCCTGAAGTATTTAATCGATAGCAATTCGAAGTGTCGAGATGGACGATGAGGAACATTAAATGAAATGTTATCGAGCAGGAAATCAGAAACAATATAACCATTAATTAAACTTAATATAAACGACACATTCAACATAGTCCTTCGGCTTTTAAGAGTTGGAAGTTTGATAAGAGCAAGACGGCTAGTGTATGACGGAAGTTCTAATGGGTTCCACTGTAGACCACGAAGGCAGAATAACAAAAATTGTTTTTGTACGGATTCAATATAATTGCTGTGAATCAAATATAAAGGATCCCAAACTATAGATGCATATTCAAGGACGGGTCTCACGAGAGAAACATAAAGTTGCTTTGTGACATATGGGTCTTTAAATTCTTTAGCCCATCGTTTGATAAAACCAAGAATACACCGTGCTTTATTAACAGTTATGGAAATATGCTTAATAAAGTTCAACTTAGCGTCCAACAAAACTCCTAGATCCAAAATTATACCAACATTTTCTAGCTGATAGCTTTAATAGTTCGCCAAAGTCTTTTAGTTTTTAAGGAAAAAACCCCATTCAAAGTGAAAAATTGGTATAGGTTAGCTATTTATTTAAATTGTTAATAAAATAATAATGTAATTAAAATGTTAAGTTTTTGATTTTTACTAACAAACTTTTTTAACTTTCAAAATTAATAAATTCTTTATGTGTGTTTGTTCTGATCTAATTATTGTTTTTAAATTTTCAAAAAACAATAACTTATCATAACAGGGTTGCATTTTCATAAAATACGTAAGACTTTATGGGATAGTGTGTAACGGCCTTTAATAATTTTCTCCTTCTTTTCTTCAATTTTTTTTTATTTATTAAGAAGCAACACAGTTAAAAGTATGTAATCACAATTAAACACTTGTTATCTATATTTTAATATTTTTTGCTCCTGCTGTTTTCACTTAAAAAAAATGCAAAATGAATGCTTGACAGCTGATCCAGCAAATGTATGTTCTGGGTGTCCACGTAGCAATTTTTATTGCTAAGTACAAGCAATAACGTCGGCAGAACAATGACAGAACAATGGAGAAAAAATTGCTAATTATATTGCTGGAGAACACTTGAAATTGCTTTGCCATAAATTTGCAATTTTCACGTCAGTTGTATAAAGTTTTGTGGCTGTATTTATAACAAATTTTTTATGTTGTGTTTTGAAGTGGTTGTTAAATTTTTTTGTTTAAATTAATAAATTATATTAATAAAATAATTAATTGTAATTGTCGTAGCTGTGTTTTGTATTACTTTGCTGTTTATTTGCGTTTGCTTTTGTTGATATTGACGTTTATTTAAAAATATAATATATAAAAACTTTTTCTGTATTTTGTTGAACACACTAATACATAAACAACCGTACAGAGAAATGAAATGTCAGATGAATTACAACTGATTTGACAGCAGATTGCTAAGCAATAATTGCTCAAGCAATCACTGCGCAATGGATTGCCACTCATGGCAATTTGCGGTCTATGTGTCGCAAATTTAATGGAGCAATCAAATTTGACGTTTGCCCCAACAAATATTGCTACGTGGAGACCCGGGGTTATGTCAAGCAAACGTAAACGAGCTTGATGTCAAGCATTTGACAAGTGTATTTGGGACTTTAGACACAGACTGGCAGCACTGCCCCCAATATTATTTTTATGCTCACAAAATAACTGGCAGCTCAAAATCCTCCATTTCCTTTTCCCAATATTCGTAAACAATGATATCGTTTTCGACGTAGTAATAATGGCGTTAGGTATTTCTTAACCCATTTAAAGTGAAAAATTGGTATAGGTCAGCTATTTAATTAAATTGTTAATAAAATAATTATGTAATTAAAATGTTAAGTTTTTGATTTTTACTAACAAAAAAATAAATATCAAATATAATAACTTTTTTAACTTTCAAAAGTAATAAATTCTTTATTATAGCGGTTTAATATTTAACGCATTTGTGTGTGTGTGTATGTGTGTTTGTTTATTTATTTTTGTCTCTCTATGCTCCGCTACGTAGTTTGTTTTGAAAATCACTGATGGTTGTTTTATTTTCTCTTTGTGCATTTATTTAATTTCAGTCGCATCGTGACTTCTGAGAGTGATGGTTTGTTCTAGATGGCAACGCGTGATTTTTTCGTTAAACTTTGTTTTCAAGTGTATGGTGTGTTTGTTACTTTCTTGAATTTAATTATGAAAAATTAAAGCAATTCAAAGGAAATATAAAAATTATATTCAAACAAGTAGATTATTTAAGTTTTAGTGATACTTATACTAAATCTAAAACTATATTTACCACAAAATAAGAAATATCTTGCTCGTTCGTGTGTGTATCTTTTTACTTTCAATTTGTGTGTCCTCTTCCGTTTATCATTTTGATTGTTGTTGCTTAAGAAAAAACATCACAAAAAAGTAAAGAGCGATAAAATAGGTATAAAAGTAAAAAAGTGTGTAAACAAATTATAAAGGAAATAAATAATAATTCCTATAAAAAAGGAATTTCAAAGGAAAATTTAACATAAAAAACAAATTATGTTTGTTACAAAAATTTAGTAAACACTTTTGTTTTATATTTTATAAAAAAAATTTTAAATACCTACATAAAAAGAAAATAAAGTTAAAATTGAAAGAAAATTTTATAAAAGAAATCATAAAAATAATCTCTGTCTCTGAGTGAAAAAGAAGGCAGTTTGTGTGTGTATGAGTGTTAAAGAGATGCTAATAACGTCGACTAGGCAGAGTGTGCAGTCGACGTCTGCGACTACATCTAAGTCGAAAATGCCGGTTTTTTCGTTAACGTCTTTGCCGTGGTCGTCGGCTATGTCGCGTCCGTCGTCTCGTAATGTTGCCATCACGTTTTCTATGTCAAGTGTTGTAAATTGCAAAATGTTGTTTATTTACATTGTGTTAATTTTGTCAAATTGTTTGAGTTGGAATGCCAGAGGCGGCATAGATGGTGTTTTAGCCTCCAGTCTCAGTGAGCCAAAACTAAAAAAATTCCAGCTGTTGCAGACCGGCAATATTGCGGAAACGCGTAAATTTAGTACATCTTCCTTTAACATTGGTGCCGAAGATAGTCCCAACTCAACGCCTGAGCCTTCAAATGCAGCTGCAACATCTGCAGCTTCTTCCACAAGAAATGATTTTGTTTTACATCCTTTAGGCCATGGCGGTAGTGGAGGTGGTGTCGGTGTTGGTGCTTCAGCAACTGGTAGTGCTAGTTCTCGTTTCAATGTGGATTTACGTCGTTCTAGTGTTAGTTCAACTGGTGCAATACAATCCCCCACCACTTTTATTGGTAGTAATGGTGCAGTTGGCAGTGCCGGTGGTGGTGGTTCTGGCCATAATTATCAACAAATGCGACGCAAACCTCAACTGTTATCATCTACAATTTTATCAGCAGAAAAATCAGCATTTGATGAAAAAAGTAAGTGATAAAAATCAAGAAATGTTACTCTTATTTTCTTTTACTTCTTGAATAATTCAAAACTATGTTTAAGTAAAAGACCGTTTTTTTCAAATATGCACATAAATTGTACGATGAAATAAAGTTATAAGGAGAAACGTTTCCATTTGTAATTTACAAAGTGGGCAACAGAGTTGCCATTTATGTATATGCATTTTTTTTTTGGTTTTAAGTAATTTGTCTGTTATCACTTACATAAGTATGTATACATTTTTTTATGTGTTATTTTATTTAAATATGTATATAATATATCTATGTTTATACCCACATATGTACATATTTTTTTTAATTATTGAACAAAAATGATGCCAAAGTTTTAAGAAAAATTAACTGCCTACTTCAAGAGGTCGATATAAATCTTTCTTACGCGCAACTACATTTAAAACAAAAACGATCTCTAATGGCAAATTTCCCCAATTCTAATTAAATATCATTTCATATTGTTTCAAATGTAGGTAGTTTTCCGAAAGAAAGATATCATTCAAAATCGTGAAATAGGCAGTGATTGTACTTCTATTTCACCAAAATTTTTTTTGATATTGTAAATGTCGTACATGACAGCTTAAATAGCGTTTAATATTGAAAACCTGTATTGAAATAACAAATCTTTTAAAACCGATACTGAAACTTGTTTTAACAATAGATTTGTTTCCGTAGTCAGGATTCCAATGTTACCAAAAAGCATAACATTATCTAGTATGGGCATGCTGTTTGGTAACTATAGGATCCCAAGTTTCAGTACCTTATATGATTTATTAATAACTTCAAGTAAGTTTGCAATATCTTAAAAATGCAAAATATGTTGATATTTTAATATTTGCAATTAAGAAATATTTCGTTGTTTGATATTAGAGGGGTAATTAATGACAACTCTCCCTAATGGTTGTTACTTATACTTATATTATGGTTTAGATTATGGTACAATAAAGCGGCTCATACACTTGCAATAATATTCTCCAATTTAACGTATTATACAATTATATCGCCAATGTGTATGTGATATTCGAAGGTAGCACAGTATATTGGCAACAATCAAAACACATTTTAATTTTATTCTACAACGAAAAGAAAGTGAAATGTGTTGGCAATATTGTACAACGCTGCTTATGTTATTCCTATAGGTTATGTTTACCCTTTTATTGAATGATAGTTGAGCAATATTTAAATTGAAACCATTGTGCGACTTATTGCATAATATATGACAAAATGTAAATAATATGGCGAATATCATATACAATAATATTACAAGTATTACAAGGTAGGTTCATTAGAGAGAGTTGTCATTATTTACCCATGCAATGTCAAATTGATTTATTTGAATTGTGAAGCTTGTTGCTTCTAGTAAGAGTGTGAAGATAAATTCGTCAGTTAAATACGTCCTACAGTTATTTTAAATACGTTCCAAACGCTGTTAAACGTATTGCTAAAACAAACAAATTTAGAAAAATTTGGTTTTTCATTGACTGAGTATGAAAAATATAATAAATTTCAAGTCTTCTCGAAATACCTATTTTTTGGACTTGAAAATTACCATATTTTTCATACTAAGTCAATGATAGTAGAAATTATAAAGCTAGAATCTTCTAGCCCTAGGCTACTTCCAGTCTCCCGGCACCCCGATTCATGGTTTTTCAAAATATCCATCGGAACAATCTATATTTGACCCTTTTATAAAGTAAACTTCTATGAAAATACTTTTTTAATTTTAATAATTATATTGGTTTTTATTTACAAAAAGAAAATTTGATTGTTTAAGCAATTCGTTTAACAGAGTGTGTAACGTATTTAAAATAACGTGTGGAACGTATTTAAAATAACTGTATATCTAGTGGGATATATTGTATCACCGACCTGAATTAGTTTTTTGTCCTTAACATTTTTGCCCTTTATCTCTACTTCTTAGGGGGGCTCCCATACAAGTATTGCGTTTTATGAAATTCTTATATTTAATCAACATTTTTCATCTTTTGTGAACAAAATCAAGATTTTTATCACTTATGGCTTATTTTGTTTGGAACTTTGTTTTCTATACGCGTAGGACCCTAACCTTAAATGTTGCCCCTGTAGCGCCTGAGATACCCCTAGGTGGCTAAAATGTATGACCAACCCAACTTTATTTTTCATACCCTTCATTTGTTTCTAAGGCCTAGGAGACACTCCTAGGGAGATAAAATGTATGACGGACCTCCATTAGTTTTTCGTCCCTAATATTTTTTCAAATAATACTTTACCTTTATCTCCACCCCTTAGGGGGCTCCCATACAAATATTGCGTTTTATGAAATTTTTAGATTTAATTAACATTTTTCGTCTTTTGTGAATAAAATCAAAAGTTTTAAACTGATTTTAATCATTTATGGCTTGCTTTGTTTGCAGTTATTATTTTTTATACGCCTGGAAAAAATTAGAAACCTATCTAAATTTTCCAATATTTTATGAATTTTTAAAAAACAAAAACTTCAAAATTTTGATAAAAAATAATTTTTTTTCCTAAAAAAAGTTTTACATTTCTTAAAACAAATTTTATTGCGCAATTTCGGGGTTTTAGTTTTTTTTTCAATAAGCTAAAGCGATTTTGAGTTACGCAAACATATGTTGTGCAACCTCCTCCATTTTCGAAATAACGGCATATTTCGAAAACTAGAGCTAATCTAAACAAAAACGGCTAGCACCACTGGATTCAGCGTACCCGAATTAGTTTAAAACGCCAGTTGCCCAACTTGTCTGTTTTTTCAACAAGCACAGTGTTATTAGTGTATCACATCGTGGAGAAACAAGAACTAGAGTTTTTGCAGAGGTACCGAATAGGGATGCCAATCCCGAAATCCCAAACCCAAAAATCCCGGGGTTCAGCAGATCCCGAAATTGTTAACAACATTTTTTTGCTTTACCTCTTTTTATAAAAAGAAATTCATCATGACATTGCCCCTTGAGAGCATAGGGAACAAAATACTGATCTTTACTATTTACTTGATTATTTCTGTTAATACATATTGTCATTGAAAACGAAACAAAAACGTAAAACTTTGTTTGTTTTAAGCGTGTCTAACAATTATAAAGAAATTTTAACGAGAAGTGAAGAAAATAGTTAAAGAAGAAAATTGATAAAGGGAAAAAATGTATTTTGAAATGCACAAAACATTCCACTGGTGCACCAAATTTATTAAAACCTTACTCTTCACAGGGTTAGAATAATACAAGGTATATGTACACAAGGTAAACTCGTTGTCTTATATGTTTGTCAGCTGATTACCCCTAGTTGGAACCCAAACGTAAAATTTCGTGTATATGAGGCAAAATTTGTAGATGTGTGCGTTAAATTGTTTTTGTTTTATATGAAGACAATTTTGACAACTTGGTTCCTTTTATAGAGCAGCATGTCTACACTCCCAAATGAGTCTACCTTGTGTAAATATACCTTGGAATTATAAAAGTGTTGTACGAGAGTAGGCATAGGAACTACGTCAATTTATGGAGCGATTTTACAAAATTAAGAAGTGTATTTTAAACACTACGCAATTCCAACCACTTTGTGGTGGGTATAAAAATGAAAATACAATATAATAGTCTGGTAGTGTATAAAGTCATTTCTGAAAAATTGTAGGAATAAGATTTTTATGGTTAACTAAATAAATTGATTTTGATAATTAATTTCGAACTCAAATTTTAATTATTGATTCTAATTTACTTAATAAAAATTTGAATAAAATCTTACAAATAAATCAATTACATACAAGTTTGCTCTATTCAATTACAATATCAAATATTTTTTATTTAGTTTGAATCAACTGGTAATTATTTTTGAATCAATTAACACATTGTTAGAAATCGTACGTTGTCTTTTTTTATCATATTTTTAATTAAATCAATCATTAATTAAGAAAAAATCACAGTTTTCAATATTTTTGAATATATAACATTAACTTTAACTTTAAAATAATAAATTAATTTAAAACTTTTGCTTGTAAACCGCTTTTAATGACGCTTTTTTAATAAATATCTACAAAAAGCATTTATCTTCTAATTTTCCAAAACCCCGAATCCCGAAAAATCTCGATATCCCGAAAAATCCCGGGATCCCGAAAAATCCCGGTTTTTGAAATCCTGAATCCCGGGATTTACGAAAACCAGTCCCGATTGGCATCCCTAGTACCGAATAAGTACCTACGTCTCAGATATGGTGGACAATTAGTCTTAACTAGCTTATACAACATAAGCAAAATTCTCATGTTCATAAATCATTTTAAGTTACAGCCAAGAAGTGATATTATGTTTGATGTTATATGGGTTCTATATTTAAGCCCATATACATATCTTACCATCCTTCTAAAACAAAGCTCTAGTCTTTCTAGGTTGTGCTGCGAAGTACCAGTATATATTTCCATTCCATAAAGGAAAACGGGCCTGCACACAGAAAAACCCAATTTTTTCTTGAAACTTACTAATTATAACAATCTAGTGCATATAAGCGTTTCAGCGAAAAAGATATTGAAGCAATGATATGACTTATGTATATGAACATCAAAATTGAAATGACTATCAAGGTATATGCCAAGCGACTTAACATATGATACAAACTCAAAAAATTTAGTTCAGACCAATGCAGAATACGTTTTAAATTTTTATTTACATTCAAAGATAAATTATTAACACCATTTCCTTTATCAGATGCAACTAATTGTATATCATCGGCGTAAGCAAAACATGTACAAAAATGTATTTGTGAAAAAATATCATTAACATACATCATAAAAAGTAGCGGGCCAAGTATTGAGCCCTGCGGTACTCCCCTATGCGTTTTTAAAATAGATGATTTTATACCCTGGACTTCGGACGGGATGAAAGAAATGAATTTATAAGCTTGCAAGACGTGTTTCCAAACTGAAATTCAACAACTTTTGCGCTAACATTTTATGGCTTATTGAGTCAAAAGCCTGGAAATGATCTAAAAATATTGCCTCCGATTTAAATTTTCTATACATATTATTCCTTAAAATTTACACCGCCTCTAACGTTAAACCTGTAGTGTTATAATTCTGTCTAAAACCCGATTGATATTCACAAAATAACTTTTCTACCCGAAAAAAACACTTCCAACCAAGGCGAATTTAACAAGGTAAGTGCAACTCTACAACTACAAAAAGACCCATGTATTTCCTTGCAATTAAATAGGCGGCTGTCAAAAATGCTGACAAGGCTAAAATTGATTGAAAAACAAAATAAAAATTTTTGTTTGTGTTGTAAAAAAGATTAACAGCCAATCCCACGATGTCACACGTTAACGTTCGCATAGAAAATTACATTTAAAACAAAAACAATTTCTAAAATTTGTTTTTGTTTTAAATGTTATTTTCTATGCGAACGTTAACGTGTGACATCGTGGGACTGGCTGTAAAATTAAAAAAAAGATCACTTTAATTATTCGCAGTTTTTCTAAGAAATTTTTTCGGTTATTTTGACGCAAAACATAAACAAAATTATATTTTGACGTTTCCCTATTTTTTGTTAATTCGCCGTGGAAACAGCTGATGGACGGCTGACGAGTTGAGTTAACCTTCTTAAATTCGCCTTGCTTCCAACATTTTCGAACATCATGATAATGAACTTATAGGTTGAAAATCAGTTAACAATCGGGGTGATTTTATTTTCGGAACTGGTACTATTCTTCCTACTTTAAAAATATCAGGAAATTTTGATGTAGTTATTATGTTATTAAAACTAAAAGTTAATGGCCGTGATATTGCAGGAAAAACAAGTTTCAAAAATTTTATTGGAATTCCATCACTCCCCACAGCGTTAGATTTTATACACATCATGGCGTTATATACCTCTAATTCGTCTACAGCTCTGAAGGAGAAGCCTCCATTTAAGGGAGTGAGATCCACATCTGGGTCGTTTTGTATAGGAGGCATTATAAAAGTTGTATAAAATTCCTCTACACTAAACGAAAAATACTCAGGCCGCCTATCAATTGCCCCTTCATATTTCAATCTCCTCCATAATTACGTATTACTGCAGTTTTGTCCTTAAATAATTCATAAACTTTCACAATTTCGTCATGAATACGTTTAAAATAATCTTCTGATAACTTTATTAAAGTATTTTTTTTTCACTTTTTAATAGGTACTTTAAAAAATTAGATGTGATCCCGTACTCAACGTTGGTATCCCAATCTTACCGAAAACTGTTCCCGTACTCAAAGTTTGGTAAAGTGAGAGAGCTTTTAAGAGAAATATATTCTTCTTCTTGTTGCACGAAGAAGCCCGTACTTTTTCTTTGGGCTAATTGGGAAATGTGTCATTTATATATTTTTTTAACGTTCCCATAGCAACGTTTTCTTTTTGGGTATAAATTTGGTTTTTCCTGTTCCCGTAATTTTATATATTTTTTTTTCTTTTAGTGAGAGAAATTTGTGTTTATTCTCATTTTACCGAACTTTACCCAAAAAGTACGGGATCGCACCTAATATAAATTTGTTTGTTGTGTTTTATTTATTAATCAACTGTCGTCTTAATCATCTCAAAAGTAATGTGAACGACTTTGATGTACCTACATACTTACTCAATATTTTGCTTAAACGCGCTTAAACATAGTGTGAACATAGCCTTAAATTCCAGAATTGTTTGTAAAATAAAGTTTAATCAAGGGTCATTAAGTAGCAAACACTTCATTAATTTCTGTCTTTTAAATAAAAACAAAAATTAGGACTTATTCTTCCTACATTTTTAAAACTTTTACTTTTATGTGTATATTTGTCTCATGTTTTTACATGTGAACGCGCATAGAGAAAGGGACCAGTAAGGTAAAGGGAAGAGTAAAAACCAACTACACAAAACAAGCAGTAGGGACGACCTACGCGCGTTTTCAAGGTTGACCAACAAGGTTGAGATGTGTCGCTTTCAAATGAGACCAATACCAACACGCTCAGTGATGGTACACCAAAGATAAAATTGCTCTCCTGAATAATCTCTTGGGTCCCATATGTAGAAGTGTTGCCAGTGAAATTTCGAGAAAGATACATTTTAGTTTCCAAAAAGATAAATTTTTTCCCAAAAAGATACATTTTGAAAAAATTTTGAAAATCCATTTTTAACGTTAACATTTATTAACATAACATTTTTATTTCATATTTAATGAAAACTGCAAAGAAAATTATATTAAATAAATTCTTTTTTATCAATAAATTAAATAAATAGTCATAAATATTAGGTACGTAATTTTTAAAAATACATTAAGCAAACTTTAAAAATGATTATATGTTACTATCTTTGGATGTTATCAAAAATAATTCATTTATATATATATAATATACGAGTTAAGGCGTTTGTACTAGGGCAATTATATCAAAAAATTCATATGTATAAATTTCCTGAAAATAAAAAAGATGTTCATATTTCCTCAGAACAACTTCGCACTACTAGTAATCATCGATTTAGGTGGATCGTATGTTGAAACATCATTAATATACCATAATTAAAGCAGCTATTGTATTAGTATCGAGTCGGTTACGATGATCAGTCTTAATAAGTTTTAGTTGGCTAAAAATTCTCTCCACACATGCATTCGAAAATGGAAGTACAAATGTTAAACCAACTACTTTTTTCAAATTTTTAAACATCGGCTCATTAACAACATTGTTTTTTTAAATTTAATATTTTATTTCTGTACATTTTACGTAAAGATTCAAAAGATACGAAAAATGTAAAGATTATACATGGTACATGAAGTTATCAAAAGATACGAAAAATGTATCTTTCGTATCCTAACGGCAACACTGATATGTAGGTACAAACGTATATTAAAAAATATAACAGCTTAAGCTTGTCAAATAAAATATGAATTGTTTATTTGTTGATTTGTTTTCTTCTGCTATCCTCTTAATCTTCATAATTTCTCTGGCATTTAAGTTGCTCATCGTTTACTAGCCATTTGCAAATATGTACATACAAAGGAAAAACACATGTTTACAAAAGTCTTTTTTCTTTTAAATACTCTTTAGTGCGACTCTGAAACAATATAAAATTCCAAGAATAAATCTTGAAAGAATTTTAAATTAAGTACAATAACCTGACGTTGTACTCTGGCAACAAAAAAAAAAATCTGAAATAAACAACAAAACCCAGCAGGCAAACGAAGAAGACATAAGAGTTTAAGAGCAGTTGGATGTTTCATACCGGAATGTTTATATGTAGATCTGTAGATATATCTACTTTTATTTTACTATAAAGGGTTAGTTGCAAGGAGGTGTTAGAAGGATGTGACGTAAAATTGACTCCCAGTTTATATCGATTTTTTCTTTAAGGATCAATGCCTTTTTACATAACTCTTTCCATCCTTTTCCTTTCTAAAAGGCAAATTTGCTTAATCATCCCAGCAAAGGATTCACATGGAACTTTTACTGAAAATCTGGTTTAAATTAAAAAAGCTTGTCAAGTATGTACCAACAAAGATCAACGAGGTTTTATTTATCTAAATTTGGTGCAGAAGGCTCGACCCTCTTCCCTAAGCTTAAGAATTAGAATGAACACATAATTTAATAATTTTTATAGAAATTGACAAAGCAAAACTTGGGGTATTTTGTTCAACTTTACAATTAAATAGCCAAAATTGATTGAGAAGAATCCTGAAGGCTTACTTATCTCTTGCCGTTTGAGAAGATATGGTCAAATTTGTTGTCTCCTTTGAGTAAAGGTTGTGGCTTAGCTTTAATTAGAGCCAGAGAGATTTGGGCTCTAATTGTGTAAAACGCAACACCAAAAATTACATGGAAAGCAAAAACAGAGTTAAAAATATTTTTATACCCACACCACAATAGTAGAGAGGGTATTAGGCATTTGTGCTGATGTGTGTAACACCTTTAAATATTGGTCCTAGACCCACCTTAATGTATACCGATTGACTCAGAATCACTTTCTGAGTCGAACTAACGATGTCCGTCCAGCTGGCTGGCTGTCCATGTAACCTTTTGCGCAAAGTATAGGTCGCAATTTTGGAGATAATTTGATAAAATTTGGGACATAGGTTTTTATTGGCACAAGGACCAAGCCTATTGAAAATGGGCAAAATCGTAGGATCGTGAGGGTAGATAGGGGGAAATTTCTTCCTCGCAGAAACTTTCAAACCGATTTTAATGAAATTTAAAACATAGATAGAACCAAATCTACTTGGACACAAAAGGTATGCAAATTTTTAAAAATAGGACCACGAGGGTAGATAGGGGCAATTTCTGCCTCTCAAACCGATTTTAATTAAATTTAAAACATAGATAGATCCATATATATAAAGACACATAAGACACATAAAAATAGGACCATAAGGGGAGGACTTTCAAACCGATTTTAATGAAGTTTATATACATAGATAAATCCATATTTATATGGACACATAGGCATGATGTGTTTTTAAATACTGTGGTGTAGGGTATCATATGGTCGGGCTTGACCGAATATACTTTCTTACTTGTTTAATTTTGTTGTTGCTTTCTACAGAAATCCATATTGCATATTTAAATTTCAAACGCTGCATATCTTTGTTTTTGCTTTCTATGTAGTTTTTGGCGTTGCGTTTTACACAATAAGGGCCTTGAACATGCTGGGTTAGTGTTGATTTCATGGCCAGCGAAGGCTTGGTTGTTGCTGGATCTCTTTGTGTGCGGCAAAGCTGTTAATGGAGATACGTATATCCGACTTCTTAACAGTCGCCTTTGGCTGAAAGGTTTGTTGACCGGTCGCCCAATCTTCTTGATGTATTAAATGCCTGCCGCTTGTCTTGGGCTTGAATTACAAGGTCTTCAATAAATTTAAGTAAACTAGAGTCTTGTATGGAACCAGTAGATAGGCCTGTTTGTTGATAGTGGCAACTTTAGGGGTCATGCTGATCATAAGGATCATTTGAGCGTAACGCTCGAGGTAGTTACGTAAGTCTTGATACATCCGTTTACTCTTATTTGTTGCATATATGTGGGCAGCAACGGAAATAACGGATATTGTTTAAAATAATCAAATGAAGTGATTTTTTGTTAAACATATACCAAACTATCTCACGATCCGCGCTATCGCTAAAAAGTTTTACTGGCGGATATCACAGGAATCGTTAAAAGTATCGAGAAATAATGTCGAAAAGTACATGTCAGCATCATTTTTGTTATCACTTAACCGAAAGACTTTGATTTTGCGCCAGCTCTTAGAAAAGAATCCTGCGCTATTATAAAAAAATGCGTTGAATTATTTATATGTATGTACATAATAAGCACAATCAGATTGTATAATATTTTTATACGAGTATGTTCCCTTTCGATTCTGCTTAAAACACAATAAATCTAAAAACCCTTTAAATATCACAGGCATGTTGAAATAATTTACTTTTCAAATATTTATTCTGCTAAAATATTTATGTATACTTCAAATGTTAATTTGTATTTCTATATATGCAATTATTATACATATTTGCTAACATTTCATATATCCGATATATTCACATAAAAGATTGCGCCTTAATTATACGACCAAAATAAATAAAACTGCATTTGAAACGTCATCGTTAAGAAATGAAATAAAATATTAAATATTCCATACATAACAGTAGATTTTCATTTAAATATGCATACAGGCATATCACACTTGATCATAAAGGTATTAACTAGGGTATTCATTCGGTTAATCGTCAATCGGTTAACCGATTAATTACTACCCGATTAACTGATCGGTTAATTTCAAATTGGCTTTTTTCGATTAACGATTAAACCGATTAATTTCAGTCGATTAACCGATTAACCGATGTGATAAAATTTTCAATATTTTGTAGTATTATAACACATTTTTTTGTGATTAACAATTTTCCGCCGACTGGTGACTAAAATTACAATGTTTTTTATCTTTATCATCGATCAACAG
The DNA here is from genome assembly GCA_930367215.1 of Pollenia angustigena. Lineage (NCBI taxonomy): Eukaryota > Metazoa > Arthropoda > Insecta > Diptera > Polleniidae > Pollenia > Pollenia angustigena. The sequence goes on from OV884060.1 coordinate 50,678,246, forward strand.
GAATGTGGCGAAAAATGGGTTAAACTTTTGATTACCAGCACGTTTGTTCTGTTTTATGTACGTGTTAGTTACGTATTTGTTTCTTCTTATATCTTCTCATATCAGTCTTTTAACAGAATTAACCGAAACAATACGAAGTGTTAAAAATTTAAAAAAAAAACTCTAAAGGCATAATGGAGTATTTTATATGTTTAGAGAAATCCTGGAAAAGGACTGAGAAATTAGATATTCATCTACGATAAGTGAAAGAAGTCAAGTTATGGCAAAAAAAAATTTTTTTTTACAAAATTATTTTAAAGGAAATCCTATAACTACTAAAATTATCTCAGTTTATTTTTTTATAAATACATATTTGGGGGATATATACACCCTGTGTATTAATTGAAAAATGCATATTAAATATTTATGAAATGTTTTTTTTTTGCTCGTTTTAGTTCAAGAATTTGGTATGTTATTGTTTTTTTTACTTATAAATTCTAAATAATAAACAATTAATGCGTTTTTATATATTGAAATGACTTAATTTACAAAAAAACATTATTAATCGGTTAACCGATCAAAAACAAAATTAACCGATTAGTAACCGATTAAACCAAAACCTCGGTTAATTAATCTGGCGATTAACCGATTAAAGCAAAAGACCGATTAAATGAATACCCTAGTATTAACTCAAAATTTAAAAATTTTCATTAGAACTAGACAATTTTTAATTCAACACTAAAGGCATACGAAAAAGAATTAAACAACCGTGTTTGACTACGAATAAGAGGGCAAACCAATTTTTTCAAAAAAGTGAAAAATTAAAATTTTGTGGTTAATACCCTCTCACGATCAAGTGCGATATGTATGTATGTAGGTAAATATGTTTTTTTTTTGTTCTAAAGCGGAATGAAATAAAAAGTCATTGGATTTGCTGTGACTTATGCGGCTTACCTCAATGCTATAACTGAAGAATTTTAAGTAAGTCGGGATTACTTTACGTGACGTAATCGTAAAATATATTAACATATTTATTTATTTTTTTTTGCAAACATTCTTAACTGTCAATTCTTAAAATACATTGTAATGAATGCCAATATATTAAGTGTTTAGACATTAGAAATATCAATTTTTCTCGGCATTTTGAAATGAATTTTTTCAAAAGATTAATGTAAATAGAATTAAATAAATTTGAATGATTTTAGCTTTCTTGTTATCTAATTATATGTGCATACAATAGGGGTGGATTAGTGTTATATGGAAATCCTTAGCAGCAAGATTTCGATACGCTAGAACCCCCAATTTTTTAAGTTTGTACAAAAAACGCATGAGCCAAACAATTAGGGGGTAGGATGGGGGTTAATGGCTCCTCATCGGTGTCAAAGTTAGAAGAAAACGATACAAAAGCCAAAAAAAGCTTCACAACTGTCCCTGAGTCGCTCCTAGAGGGGTAATATGTAAGACTGACTCAGACTAATATTCCCCCACCCCCCCTACATTTTTTATTAACATACTAACCCCCTATCTGTGCTCCTTAAGGGGGCTCCCATACTTAACCCTAACTTTCCCCAGAGTGCCTTAGAGGAGTCAAATATATGACAAACCTCCAATATTTTTGCTACATGAGCATTTTTTCAGAACATACCTAAAGATAATGTTAAAACACTTCCAAAAACTATTTTTTTAATTTTTTGCCACGCCTAGAAATACCGCCCTTTTAGTTTTTTGTTCACTGTGTCGCCATTTTTATGGATTTATACCCTCCCAAACGCAAAATATTTTTGAACTAAAATGAAGCTATGCTATTTTGATACAACTTCTGTATAAAAAACCTATTAAAGACAGAAATGTAGCCCTTACAGAGCCATGAACACCGATATACAAAATGTTATGATCGGACTTAAAATGGCGACACAGTGAACAAAAAACTAAAAGGGCGGTATTTCTAGGCGTGGCAAAAAAATAAAAAAATAATTTTTGTAATTGTTTTTACATTATCTTTAATCCTAGGGGGGGGGACTGACAAAAATTTTTTTTTCGAACCACTCTATTGCACAACTCAAAAACCCTTTAGCTTATTGAAAAAACTAAAGAAACCGAAACTCGGCAATAAAATTTCCTTTAAGAAAAGTATTTTTTTTCAAATATGCACAGTCGTTTTTCAAAATTTTTTTTTTTTGGAAAAAAAAATTATTTTTTTATTAAAATTTCGAAATTTTTGGTTTTTAAAAATTCATGAAAAATTTTTTCCAGACGTATAAAAAATGAAATTACAAACAAAACAAGCCATAAATTATTAAAATCTGTTAGGAACTTTTGATTTTATTCACAAAAGTCGAACAATTTTAATTAATATAAGAGTTTCATAAAACGAAATATTTGTATGGGAGCCCCCCTAAAAAGTGCTGATAAGGGGCAAGTACGTCTGGAGAAAATGTTAAGGACAAAAAACTAATTAGGAATCTGGTTCCCGAAACCCGTACGTTTGTTCGTAATACACGTTTTTCCTCAAAAGCCCATCCTTATGTGGCCGATTGGCAGGTGAATCGTACAACGAATTACAGAGAGAATTCGTTTTTTCCCGGACTGTTATGTGGAATGACCTTCCTGCAAAGTTTTCCCTCTCACTTATAACATGATTAAGTTCAAATCGAATTTTCACAAACACTACTCCCTCTATCCTCCTTCCCACAACCTATTTTCCTAGTTCCAACACAATGCAAAGCATTAGTAGGGGTCATCCCCTGATTGCTGGTCCCTACAGTAAAAAAAAGGACAAAAACTAATTGAGGTCGGTCATACATTTTATCTTACCAGGGACGACTCCTGGGCATTTGTGGGACTTTTTATAAATTAAATTTTTCTTTCTGCTTTAAAAGGGAGAACTGAGGATACTTATTGGCCTATTTACTGGGCACTGCGCTCTAAGATTCCACCAGTTGATACTGGGCAATGCTAATACCTATGCTGATTTCTGAGGTTAACGAATAATCGCCTAAACATCAGGCGAACCCAACTCAGATTTATCATATTTCACCAGGCAGGGTAATTAGCTTCATACGTAGCCTGAACCTGACATGGTGAGATATTCAGGCTGCACAACAGACCCTTCGGAGTTTTTCGGGGTGCAACTGATAAACCCAACTGATATTTATTATCTTTCACCAGGCAGGGTAATTGGCTTCATACATAGACTGAACCTGACATGGTGAAATAGCAATCAGTCCGTACAAAAAACCCTCTGGGTCGCGGTGCTTTTTGCCTCCGACATACATATATATCTTACAGTGCCTATAATACTAGAAATAGTATTATAGGCAGCTTTGACCATTATAGTTCCAAAGAAAGATTAAGCTATTGGCTACACCTACACCTCCTTCAGACGATCTCAGCACCTCTAGAAGGGAATCTCTAACAGTTTTGCAGCCGTACCTAAATAAGAACGGAGGCGGAACGTTTTCTTCCGCTTAGCTTTTACGCTGATATGCCAACCCAATTTACAAGCAGGTAGCCGCGAGATTACAACAATTGTACAATAGAACAATCAACAGGGCTTTTTATTGTTGTTTTGTGATACGAACTGTCAAACAGCAAAGGGGTTGAAAAGAGACAAAAAAAAAAACACAAGATAAACACAAAAAACCTTGTTTACATGTTTACTATACAACATTTGACAGTTTGTATCACAAAACAAGCAAATAACCAGCTGGCTTTCCGAGACTACCTGCTATAAATATACCTTGTACCAACATAAACAAGAGCGCCAACGTTGTGTCACAAAAAATAGTGTTACCTTTCTTGTGTAAATAAAACCCACATAATAGAAATAAAAAAAAGGAGAAAAATCCTCTGGATTGACAAAAAAATAGCTTAATTGCCGTTATTTATTAACAATAGCGACCGACCAACTTCATTAATAAACGCGATGTCGCAATCGGATTTTTCAATTGCCAAGCGTTGCTGCAACGCTATTTGGGATTTTTCATAAAAATTGTATGGGTATGAGAATTTTTGACAGCTAGAAAACGTTTTCCGCTCTAAATCTCTTAATAAAGCGTTCTCAATTCATAAGCTTTATTTTAAATTAATAAACAAGCTTTACAAATTTAACAACTAACTTTTACTAGCCCAAAAGCCTTAGTCTGTAATTCTCTAAAGCTTATTCTCCATCGCTTAAAATGTTTAAAGTCGATTTACAGAAAGTAAGAAATACTAAGTCCCGTTTTCACAACTTACCGATAGCTAAAGGTAGCATTTTATTTATTGCAACTTTTCTTAAACCTACTAGGTAGGATGAACCTTAATTTTCTTTGTCGCTCACTTTAGGTTAAAGTTTTAATAACGGAACACATTTTATAAGGCCGGCTAGAGTCTACTTTCAGCTATCGGTAAGTTGTGAAAACGGGCCTAAGAGTTATAAGCAACACTCAAAAGAAAAATCAACCCGAAGCGATATTAAAAGTACGGTGAGTACGGATTTGCTTGAATCAAGAACAGAGAGGTTGATTCAAGTACGAATTTTTAATCGCTAAATGCTTAACTTATCCATATTCAATCCCGAATTCGTACTAGAAATGATCCGAAAATAAGATTGATTTAAGTTAAACTCAGACTGAATCATTTCAAAATGCGCTTGATTTAGGTATTATAAAGTTGATTCAATTCCGAATTCGTACTTGAAATAAACCAAAATAACTGAAAATATAAACTAAATGAGAAGCAAGAGTTCTCAATTTCACTTTTTAAACATGAAAATAATGTGCTACGATAACCAAAGAATTAGGCTACAGATACCCGACTTGGTCCAGTGACGTTGCAAATATTTCTTTTAGATTTCATACCTCAGCTCTTTTCTTTTTATACATTTTAATCTTTTGCAAACTTTACATAAATTCTGCGCTTTATTATCATTAACTCTTGATAAAGCCTTTTCGCTTAATAAACTAAAGAAAATTTCTTTCTCTTTTTGCGTTGCCAACTTCAGTTTTTATTAATAATAAAATTTCTTTAACACTTAATAAAAAAAACATGTGTTTTTTAGATTACCACAAAAAAACTCATATATTTTTTTTAAGCTTGTAAAGTGTTAAAATTATATATATGCATGTACATTTTTACGATAAACGATATTTTTTACACATTAAACAATTTTTTTCTGCTCCGAAAAATCATTAAAAATTGTTTATTTATTTTGTTAAAACATACAAGAATATTTTCATTTTTTTTCCAGCTCATACAAGTAATTGAGAGTTATTTACAAAAAAAAAAAAATCATGATTGCCACAATTATTTATGCCTCTGAAACCCATTCAAATTTATACGAACAAATATTATTTACATTTTTTTATATGTATAACTGAAGCATAAGTATTCAATACTCATTATGGAAATATGTATGTATATTTAATTACGACTTTGTATGAATAGTTGTTCCACAAAAACAAATTTTATGTGTGTATTTTTTTAATTTATTTATTACTAAAAATTCCTCGATATTCTCATGTGCAAAAGCATTAAACCTTTTTTCATTATTCATACCTGATTGCCAAGCAATCATTATAAAAATGTTATGGTCCTGGTTCTTATTATTGATATTAAAATTGAATTCAGCAGAATAAATATTTTCATTAGCTAACAAAAATGTGAAACACCAAAAACAAGTAGAAGTTATAAATTCACCCTGCCGAATCTTTGGGGTGCTTTATATGGGATCAATGATAAATTATAAGCTAATCTTTTTAAAAATTGACCTCATAGTATAAAAACTAGTTACAAATAAAAGCGTATTAAAGTCTTATCGGAGAGGAAGCTTTATATGGGTCATATATAGGGATGAGATTTTTATGCACTAAAAAATCGAAAATATGCGCATAAAATATGCACTAAAAAATCCAATATATGCACTAAAAAAATAAAAAATATGCACTAAAAACTTAACAAAATTCCATAAAAAATCGTTTTTTAATTTTACTAAAAACAAAAATATATAAAATTCAAATTGTTATTCAAATATCTTTAAAAACTTAAATACAGGCATGTTCTGTAAATCACAAGATTTCAAATCACTTGTGATTTTGAAATCACAATTGCGATTAAATTTAACTTAGTTAAAAATGGTGGAAACAAATAAGCAAGTAATTTTAAATCGGCGGCCACTTAGCTGATTAGTTTCAAATCACAATTATGAAAAAAGCCTTTTTTCCAGAACACCTTTTTTGTGAATTCAAATCACTTTCACAAAAAGTGATTTTCAGAACATGCCTGATAACCAGGGAAACCAGAAATATGCAATTGCATGTTCTTCCTTGTGCGACTAATGAAGGCAAAAACAATATATTTATCCATTGTTGTAGTTGTTTCTTTGGCCAGAGTTTAGTTTAGCTTTAGAGCTTTATATGAATTTTGGCATCGATTTGTTAGTGCATATTTTTGCATATTTTGCCGTTTGCAGCATTTTTTTTTTGGCATATTTTAGTTAAAAGAGCGTTTTTGCGGCATTTTTTTCGGTTTATAGCGCATATTTTGCCTTTTTAATGCTAATTTTGATACATATGCCTACAATTAGCTTTCGCAGCAAATAAAAAAATTTTTTTTTTTTCGAAAATCTCTTACTTCAATTTCGACATCAACATTTAATTTTTACTCTAAAATTGCAAGACAAAGCAGGTTGTCATTAAGGATAAATGTTATGCGATTTGTATCTAGACCAATCTTTTAGTATTCTGATCGACTCAGATTCACTTTTTAAAGTGATCTAACAATGTCCATCCATCCGCCTGGCTGGTTGTCTTTCCATGTTAGCCTTGTGCTTAAAGTACAAGTTCCAAATTTGTAGATAACTTGATAAAATATGGACGAAGTCTATGCAAATGGTGAGAGTCGATCTATAATTTCACATCCAAATTAGACTCTTTGTGTCCGCAAGCTATCTAATTACGATGGTATTTAAATTAAATTCGTGCCAAAAATATTTTACTTCAAATTAAATTATTTTCGAATCGGTTCACATTTGCTCAAAGCCTCCATCCTTAACTAGCTTTAAATTCCTTTTAAATGCTAACATTTGTTAACAATTTAGCGACCGTACCTAAAATCCCTTTAAGATAAAAACCCATATGGATGTTAATATCTAGATAATATTCGGCGCAAACATCTCTATGAATTTTAACCTTGTTTAGTTTTTTTTTTTTAAATTTTGTTATTAAATTGTTGAATATTGTGTCTTCAAATGAGCAATTTTTAATTTTTAGGGCATATTTTTAAAATTTTTCAGGGCATATTTTCCAGTTTTTACTGCATATTTAATGCGCATAAAACGTGTTTTTTAGAGCATATTTCTGGTTTCCCTGCTGATAACTAATTTTAATTGTTTTTGTTTAAATAAATAAGTTTTGTTTTAGTAAAAATAGAACTTTGCCTTGTACTTGAAGAATGCCAATGCATTTTGGAAAAATTTGTGTGCAGAATCCCACTTTGTTTCCAGATCATATCAAAAATTTATGAAATTGATTTTATTTTTTGAAATCCTTAATTTTTTTTTGCAAAACGTTTTGGATTTTTTTTTAATTTGTCGGGCTATCCTTCCTTCCACATTTTTATTTTTAAATTTTGCAATATCAATTAATTTGACTTGAGTATTAAGTGAGCTAAATCCCTCCTAATTAGTTATTGTTTCACCAATATATCCGTAATTGGAAAATACAAATGCTAATTGAATTCTGATCAAAAACTCTTAAATTACTAGAAGTTATTTTGAATAGAATTCTGAAGCCTGGCTACATGCCCATTTTGCTACTACTGGCTGCGGTGGAAGGTGAACCAAAGGGATACATTTCATTAAAAATTGCAATATTATCGAATTGGCTTCTAAATTCTCTCAACGCGGTATAACCCATGTGCCAAGCAAGTAATTTGTTACCCATTGGAAGCTTTAACGATGTAAGATGCTGCATCGGTTTAAAATAGAAGCATCTTTTGTCAAAATCTTGAAAATCGTGTATTTAAAGCAAAACTCCAAAACAATTTATTTATTATTTAAAAATTTTTTTGGAAACTTTTTTTGTGTACATATTTAAAAAAATTTTTAAGAACTTTTTTATAATATGGAAATTTAAAAATCCCTCAAAAGTTTAAAAATATGCATTTAAAACCTAAATATGCAAAAATATGCATTTTCACCAAAATATGCTACAATATGCAAAAACAAATTTAATGATTCGGAAAGATAATTGATCGACATCGTTCTTAGACTATCGACAAAAAACATGCATTTGCATGGAAATCGCATCCCTAGTCATATAAAACTTAATTGGGCCTAATTTAAAAAAGTAAAAATAATACGATTCTTTTTGTTTTTAAGTGTATTAAATTGTTTTTTTAGGAAAAGTTTTATTTTGGGCCGATGATATATTTACAGGGAATGTTTCGGAATTCGAAAACGCAAAAATGCAAGAACTTTAAACGTCGTTTTTTAATAAGATTTCTGTAATAAAAGAATTTGATGACAAATATTATGCAAATAGTTCTCCGTTAAACAAAATTTTATAACAAAAATTACAAAAAATAGATTAAGGCCCGTTTTAATAATTTACCGACAGCCAAAGGTAGGATTTTATCGGACGTATAGAACGGGTTCCATTATTGAAACTTTACTTTTACCAACCAGGTAGGATGGACCTTAATTTACTTTATCGCTCACTTTTGGTTAAGTTTTAATAATAGTACAGTTTTCATAAGGCCGTTTAAAGTCTCCTTTAAGCTATCGGTAAGTTGTGAAAACGGGCCTAAAAGTGTATTAAAAACAACTTCCAAATTCTAGGGGTCTGCGTTTTTGATTTCCAAAACACGACTGTTTGTGTGATTTGTAGTCTTAAAAAACTTAATTTAACCAAGTTTTAGACATACCCTAGGGGAAAGTGAACTAACAACAAACTTGTCACGTGACAAAAGTGGAAGGGACCGGTTCTAGTTCTAACGTTTTATTTGTAGGGGACTTGTCACTTTAACATGGTGATGTCCTAGGAGGGGGTTAATTGGCACCTTTTTGAAACTTTTTAACATGTCACTGAAATTACCTCAATGGACACATTCAATTTCGGTTAAAATAATGCCTGTCGTATATATTGTCCCGAGTGAACTATGTATGTTAATATGATAGATCTCCTTCGTATAAAGTAATATAACCAGAAAGCTTCAGCCCACCTATAGTAAATGATGGTGCATTCTTTACGAAAATAGATTAAAGAACACAGGTTGTGTGTTACAAAAAAAAGACACAGTCGTGTACGACGACAACAAAAATCGTAATAAGGCTGAGTTTCTAGTAATATAAAAATAATTTGTGCAAAAATGGATGACAGGAGGTTTCGGTCCTTAATTTTGTTCTTAGTGAACCGATTGTGCTGGAGAACTTGAAACAACTTGACACTGAAATTGTTCTTTTCTGTTGAATCGTCGAAAGTGAGCGTGATTTCAATAAACGGACAGACATACCAACATGGCTTAAATGGACTTAAACCTACTCAAGGATTCATAAAATATATATGGGGTACAAAATAAATTATTAAAAAGTTTCACACGGAGTAACAAACTTAGTATATTGTCATGCATCACTTGTGGTGAGGATAAAAATGATGGGTTAAATTTATAATTTTGGCTGGGGCTATCAAACACATGTTTATAAAATAAATTTTCAATAGAAAAGTTAGGTTAAATATAGAGAAAAAAAAAATACAGTAATATGTGCAATAATAATCCTTGTTTATCAAATTTAATTGATATTAAAAAGTTTTTTTTATTTAGATTCTACACAGAATAAAATAATTTTCATATTTGAATACGAAAATTGCATGTTTGATTAAAAAATTTTTGAATTTTCTGCGATGACGACTTTTGTGGTATTGATAAAAAAGTTTGTGAGTATAGGGTTTGAACTTTTACTCAACAAACAAGTTTATTGAGTCAATAAAAAAAGTTGTTGCCCAAAATTTTTTTAATGATTGGACAAATATATTAAAAAACGGACAAAAGTACTTTAAATTTCCACTTTACTTTGATTCAAATACTTTTTTTTATTGAATATGTAAAACTCTTTAATTATTTCATTATTAAATATGTTTTATTGAGTGCTATTTTGCAAATTGTAATTTTGATAAATGTTTTTATTGAATCAAATAAAGAGTTTGTTGAATTAAAATTTTATTTTTGACAAACGTTGTTGTTAAAAATTTTCTTGGGATATTTTTTTCTTTGTAAGCTAAATTTTAAATTGCTTAAATTTGACATAATTTGGGCTAAATTTCTTTTTTCCGTAGTAAAATTTTAAAGACAACTTCTTTAAAATTGTAAAGAATTTGTTGAGTTGCAAAGTTTAGAGATGCACTAAAAAGGCTTGTTAATTTGTATAAAAGATTTACACAAAAAAATAAAAATTTGTTTAAATTACAAAATCGTTGATATTAATTAAGAAATTATTTAAACTTGCACTAGTAAACAAACATTTTTTATAACAACATTTTCTGCTGTACTGCTGTAGATACAAGTAAACATTTGATTCACTTGATAAAATTTTTAATTTGAACTGATTTTATTTTTGATCAATGGTTTAGTTGAAAAAAATTTTCAGGTATTGGTTAAAGGGGAAGTACGAATGGAAAAGGATATTTTATTTCTGGCACATATCATGAAACATTTAATGCAGTAACTTTTCCAATTCTCTTTTAAAACTGTCCATACAATGAAACTTTTGCTTTGCACATTTTAAGTGTTTTTCATGCCTTTTCCCTTTTTCTTTCTTCCTTCTTTCCTTCCTTCCTTTCAACAACCAACTCAGAAAAACTGCTTGTACACGAAAAAAGCACACTTTTAAATTCGTCTTTCCCCTTTCACTCACAAAGTCAAGTGATTCGCAGAAAATATTTTATAGTAAAGACGGGACTCAGACGCTTCAACTTTTGCAGCTTATTTAATTGCAATACCCTTTTAAAGTTGTCCAAATGGTCACACGCAGTATATTGTTATACTTTTTTTGGGTTTCATATGCCTAAAAACAACAAAAATTTTACTCCGAGTGAATAAGACTAAAACTACAAGTAAAAGACAAAACAAGTACATGCATCTCTGTATCAAGCCCCTTCCTTTCTTTTCTTAAAAAACCAAATGTTGTGTACTGATAACCAAGATGCTTTAACCTAATTTGGAAACTTAAGCTCTTGCCGTTCTCCAGATATAAAAAAATATATTTAATGTCTTTGTATTGGGGAGTGCCACGCCCACTTGTCTAATCCTGTCCACATTTTGTCGGATGTTGTGTTTTCATAACCAAAAAACTTTAGCTCCTGCCGTTCTCCAGATATACATAAAAATAAAATAAAACAAACAACAACAAGGAATTTTTGGGTTAAATTAGAGCCGGTCGTGGCTTTTGCTCATATTTCAGCCATTTGTGGATCCATCAAGCTGAATTTTAATAGCAAACAATTCTGGACTATGTGCGACATAAATATGTAACCACTAACCCAGTAAAAAATTGAGCTTCCAACGAAGCAGGTTTGTAAGGGAGAAACATAAGAGTTGCGCTTACCATTGCGCATACGGAAGACATGAATTTTATATGGCGAGTTCCCACTTTGAAGCAATACATTTTTGACACATGAAGCGCATTATTCAGCGCATAAAAAATTGTTGGATGTAACGATCAGCTTTACACACTGAATGTTTTGATACAGTTATTTTTTAGTCTTCTCCCTTACAAACCTGCTTCGTAGTAAGGGAATGCCGTAGCACTTGAAATGTTATTTTTTTTTTATAAAAGTTGTTGGGAGTTTTTTCACCTACTTTACTGCATTTCTGTATGTCTTATTGCGTAGCGCATAATTCTGCGCTTATTTTTTTAAATGTACCATTAGTGCGCTTATTTTTTTAAATGTACCATTAGTGCTTCGCAATATGATAAAATTTTTTATGGGGAAGTCCCCATAACATCTGTGGTCTTCGGAAAACCCATTTCAATGGACAGACGGTCATCGTTAAATAAACTTCGACTTATACTTGTATATATCCTTTTAACTTCGTTGCGAAATAATACACTAATTAGATGTTTTGAAACTAATTTTCTATACCTGTTCCGAAGTATAACAGATTTGAATACCTAAAATGCAAAAGGGCGTAACAACACTTTATTTTTTATTTTATTTTATAGTGTAGTACATCATAATCAAACAAAAACCCGGTTTTGATTTTTGTTGTTGTTGCGCTCTTTTGCATTTTAGGTGACGATATGTATTTAAAAAAAATAAAAAAGCAATTCGATACCCTGCCATGACAATTTAATTGTATTTTTTGCATAATATGTTGCCGTGGCTACCATTTTCATTATTGAAAACATTATTACACTGAAGTGTATAATTTAATTCAATTTTATTATTGAGAACTAACCAATAATAAAATCAGATGGTGGTAACAAAAATTAAAGTATGTATAATTTTATATAAATAAAAAAATAAGAACAATAAAATAAAAAAAAACTTGTATGTATTCAGAATAAGATAAATACGACAGCAATAAATATAATACTCGTAACAAAATAAGAAAGCCAATTTTCTCATTTGAATAAATTAATTTTCAGCTTATTTTGCATAATTCTTATTGGCAAGAAAATACTATTAGAAATGCAAATAAAATTAATTCTGATGGAGATTGAGTAGTGATAAAATAAAACCATAATAACTATTTTTTTAATGCTGGACTTTTTAGTCACCATTTATTATTGCAAATCGTTGTCAGATTTAGACAAATGTAAACTTAAAGCTTTTTTTTAATGCTTCTAAAAGTTGTTGCCGGCGTAATTGGAGCCGGCGCATTTATTTATAAAGGAGCTTTGTTTTTTTGCATTGCAAAACGTTGCCAACTGTTTAAAATGACAACCTATAATTTCGGGTGTGTGTGAAACGGTAGCAAAGTCCTCATGGAAGGAAAATTTTGACACTGTTGAGGTTAATAAAATTTCACTAGTCCTGTAGCAAGGTGAATTCGTCCCAGGTAATCTCGGTGCTACAACAAGTACAACTCGTACAAAAACCACAAGCAATTTGTTTTTGTAAAATCATTGTACAATGTCAAAAACAGAAATAAAACAAAACAGAAACAAAGATAATAAACAAAATTTTGACATCCAACAGTGATTTTAGCTAATATCAGCAGGGCTTTAAAGACCACCTGTAATAAATTCGCCTTGTCCTGTAGCCTAGTATAAAGTTTGACATAAGCGTAGAAATTCTTGACAATTTTAATTCACAATAGCACTTTGCTACCGTTTCACACACACCCTTAGTAATTTTTATACACTCCACCACCTCTTGTGGTGAACGAGGGTATACTAAGTTTGTCATTTCGTGTGAAACTTCTTTAATATTCCTAGACGCAATGAAGTATATAAATATGTATTTTATGGGTAACAAAATCGAGTACGTCGTTCCAAAGTTACGACCAGATGTATTGAGCAGCCACTTTAAAAATCTCAAATTTTAGAAAAAAAACCTTACCATAGAATTTGAAATAACGATGTTTTTTGACGTTAGGTGACTATAACGAATAAAAAAAAAAAAAAAAAAAGTGTTTATTTAGGGAATTTTTGCTTGTTGCATAAATATAATTATAAGAGTACCAAAGTAGTGTCTTAATAAAGCATATGGTATTAGAGAACTATCGGTCTTAGTAAACTTGATCAGATCATGCTTATTGGTCTACAGTATGCTTTGGGATGTACAATTGTCTTCCCAGAAACGGACGGTCAAAACAATAAACCTTAAATTCCTGGTGCTTTAGACAAAGTCAAAGGAAGAGTGCCTATGTTCTTTCCTCTTATAATTCCAGTAAAATTTTGAGGTCCATTAACATGTTGGCTGCCAAAGCCTTTTTAGAATTTTGATCGTTCAGTAGCAATGTCATTTAACCATTTTGGTCACCTGAGGCCAACAACTTATTTTTGATCTTTTTTGTTTCTTAGTGCCTAAAAATAAGTTTTGACTACTCGCGACTTTATTTTGGTCCCTAATTTTGCAGTTATAACGGTTTTTTTGTGTCGCACATTTTCGTGCGACATGGCCTGGGAGAACATAAAACATGTTGTGGGGCCACGTCGCACGAAAATGTGCGGCACAAAAAAAACCGTTATAGCTGCAAATTAGGGACAAAAAAAAAAAAAAATCGCGAGTAGTCAAAACTTATTTTTAGGCACTAAGAAGAAGAAGAAGCATTAGTTTTGATAAATTTACATTTTAATATCACTATTTTTGCACTCCATTAACAAATTGATTTTTTAATTTTAAGTTTATGGTTTTTCTACTGATCTCCAAATTGAATTTCTAATTTTAAGTGTATTGTTTTTCTACAGATCTCCATTTGAATTTACATACATATATGTATATTGTTATACATTTTTTTGCTCATTAATGAATTGATTTTTAAAAGAATTAATAAAAATACAAATTAAAATTTCCAACTTTTTTTAATCCAAAAAAATACTATTAAAAATACACAGCGGCCATGGGATATATACCAAAATGTTCACCACAGGCCAGAGAATCCAAATTCCATGTAAAATTTCATAATAAAATGTACGAAAATATGCGAAGTGGCCTAAGGGTAACATTAAGGTGTCGCACGAAAGTGTGCGACGTGGCCTCAGGGTAACATCTGGATGTCGCACGAAAATGTGCGACGTGGCGTCTGGAAAACTTCTGGGTGTCGCATGAAAACGTGCGACGTGACGGCCAACGTGTTAAAACTGAAATCATAAAATTTGGGGAATAAAATGTTTATGCAGATTTCGTCAAATTCTGCTTAGCAATCAACTTGAAACACGAAAATCTTATCAACCCTTGAGATCCGAATGCAGTTATACTGAAGCTAAGGTAGACGAAAATTTAGGGGACGAATATGTTTATTTCCGCCGAATATGCAACTTGCGTGATGAAAATCGAATCTTTACCACTACATCTGTATTCGGTTGAGTTACAAAACATCATAAAACTTTACAGTGAAAGACAAAAAGGTAACATTAAGCTTAACAATGCATAGTTCGCTTACTGCGTATGCATCCATAACCTTTTTGGTGCACTTTGGGACAGATAACATTCGACACGGTTGCATTGTGGAATAATGCATTTAAAAAATGAATTGCTTTGCAACCAACATTTTGTAACTCAGCCTTCTTTGCTTGTTTTTTTGGCAATAATATTTATTTATATTTTTGTTTTATGATCAATGTTATATTTAATATTATTATTGAGGTTTTTTGTTTTCCTCACGGGCTTTATTTATTTAAGATTACTGCCTAATTTCACGGTGCTTCTGACACTAGTTTAATTCTAAACCTCTCTGAACTTTCTCGTGTGCGAAATTTTGCAAAAGTATTGATCATATACCAATCTCTTGTTAGGGTGCGTACAGAGTGGCCGAGCCGAGCCGACTGACGCTTATTGCGAGAACTAGTCATGCGAGAAACAAGTTTGAGTGTGCATAGTGGATGCGAGAATCAGCGCTGATATTTTATCTATTATTTGTGTTTTAAGTATGTTTGTATGCCTGGAAATTAGAATTTTTCGAAAATTAGAACTACCCCAGGAACAAAATGGTTCTAATTTACGAGCGTCTACTGTAATTATGATTTGAGTTTTGTTTTGTTGAGAAAAAAAAACTGACATTGAGTTTTAAAATTTTACTTGTTAACGCATTTGTTCAATTATTCTTGAAATTTTTTTTGATTTTTGTTTATAAGTTTTTTTTTTAATTTTTTTATAATACCCAGCGGTAAATATTGAAAGGACCGCAAGTGGCAGGCCTTATTGAAGGCCTCTATACTCCTTTCTAAAAGATTCGCTTCGCATGATATCCTGCCTTCAGAAGTATGCCTTCTAGAAGGTATTAACTTCTTTTTAAAAGACCTTCTGAAATATTCAGTACACATTCGCTACTCCCTTCTTTGAGAAGGGAGAAAGGAAGGTGTTCAGTTTTATTTACTTTTTATTTTTAGTGACCTTCCTTACTCCCTTCTTTGGGAAGGGATCGAAGTTGTTTTTAAAGGAAGTGTGGAAGGCCTTGAGCCCAATGACAACCTGTGTAAAAAATAAATAAGTATGGAATGCGGTGAGAAGGGCTTCTGACTGCTTGTGACTGCTAAATAAGGCCTTCTATTAGGCCTCTTTACTCATTCTAGTTACCGCTGGGTAGTTATAATTTTATTTAATACTTATTTTTTTTTTTTTTTTAATTTTTAATTTCTTTTTACTTTTTATTATTTTTTTAATTTTTTGATTGCATGTTTTATTTACTTTTTCTTAATTTTTTTTAAATGTTTTCCAAACAAGTTTAAATCATAACAACATAACATAAGCAATGTTTTCGGCGCTGAAAAACGCTTTGGAACTGTTTTCTCGCATTCAATCAGCTTTGCGCTCTGACCAGCTCGGCGCCCACTAAAACCAGTTCGCGCTTATTTGTACTAACTTGTAAAGTACCAGTTTTCTCGCATTGGTTCTCGCAATAAGCGTCAGTCGGCTCGGCAACAAGGGGCCACTCTGTTCGCACCCTTAAGGAGTCGCAGCTATCTAAGCTATGCAAATGCAGCTACTTTCAAATTTAAAGTAATGCTTTGCCTAGCTCCATTTATCGAAAATAAGAACCTGACACAACATCTTTTAAAATCCTCCTCTTGGCGGCGTGGCTTTAAGCCATCGCTACGTGATCTCAAAAGTTCCTGGTTCCTATAATGTAGGTTTAAAACCCTGTTCAAGCACAATCTTTTAACGATCATCAAATTTTAAGAGCTTGAGATCGCAACTATATTTCTTGAATGTGTAATGCTAAAAGTATGGTTCTACTTCAAGCACATACTCTTTAGGTGATAAAAGACTCGTGGGATCTGGGTTAAACATATCGCACTCGATCAACAATTCTCAAAATTTAAAATTTTTTGCAGAATCAGACATATAAAAAATTATTTTTAAACCAACCATTTACAACGGCTAGAAATAATATTACTTTTCCATTTGTTTCAACCGGTTAACCGATTAATTACTACCCGATTAACTGATCGGTTAATTTCAAATTGGTTTTTTTCGATTAACGATTAAACCGGTTAATTTCAGTCGATTAACCGATTAACCGAAGTAACAAAATTTTCAATATTTTGTAGTATTATAACATATTTTTTTTGTGTTTTTATTTATTTGCTTCGTCTCATATACAAAATGTATTTGTTTAGTAAATATTTTTTCATACAAACAAAGAAGGTGTTCAGTTATCTTAATTTTAACCCATTTTCCGCCGACCGATGACTAAAATTACAATGTTTTTTTTTCTTCATCATCGATCAACAGGAATGTGGCGAAAAATGGGTTAAATATTTGATTGCCAACACCTTTTTTTGTTTCACGTACTTTTTATATGTATGTGTTTAGTTATTTGTTTCATCTCATATCAGTCTTTTAACAGAATTAACCGAAACAATTAGAGGGTTAAAAATTTAAAACAACTTGATTGGCATATTTTATATGTTAAGAGAAATCCTGGAAAAGGACTGAAAAATTAGAAATTCATCTTCGATAAGTGAAATAATATTTTTCAAGTCATATTTTGTTAAACATAAAAAATTATTGCCGAATTATTTTCAAACAAACGCTTGTTTGAAAATTTTTTTGATTTCTACAAATTTTTTTACTGATTCAATTAATATTTTTGTTTGATTTTTATTTAACCAACAAAAATGTTGACAACTATTCAAAAATATAATATACGCGTTATTGGTTTCAAGTTTTCATAATTTTGTATGAAATATTTAACGCTCCTTAATGTTGTCGTTTTTTGCATTTTTTCTTTATGTGAAATATAAGAACTACAACAAAAAACACATGCAGTCTATTTTTGGACGCTTTAAAAAAGTACAACAATAAGA
This sequence comes from Pollenia angustigena, assembly GCA_930367215.1. Classification (NCBI taxonomy): domain Eukaryota; kingdom Metazoa; phylum Arthropoda; class Insecta; order Diptera; family Polleniidae; genus Pollenia; species Pollenia angustigena. The sequence goes on from OV884060.1 coordinate 50,696,178, forward strand.
AAGATGATAAAATAGCGTGACGAGGTTTGTAGTAAAAAAACAACAAAAAAAAAAATAGCATGTAAAAAAACGTGTCACTCTTTTTAAACAACAAAAACAACAACAACATTATAAGAAACAAAAAAAATTCCTTTCTTCATAAAAATAATTTAATGAAAATTAAATTTCATGAACTTAAAGCCTAATTAAAAATATTAAAAAAATTTGGATTAAAAACCATAAATAGTTCAACAAAATAACCACAATACTAATTATAACCACAATACTAATTAACAAAATAAATTTTTAGTTGGTTTCAAAGTTGGTAAAAAAAAACAAAATCCCGTATTCTATTTTTTCAAACTGTTTATACTTAAATAATCAAATACAAAAATAGAATGATGACGAAAAACATATCGAGTCGGTCTGCCGCCGTTTTTGGATACATTTATTCTTCATTAGCAAAGGAAAGGATGCAGCAACAGTGAGTGATGACAAAAAATTGTGTGTATAAATAAGACTTCGTTCAAAAATTATTCCAACAAAAAAATGTGTCTCAAAGCCAGCCGGCCGCTCTGCTCTGTTTCATCTTCACCAACAGTGCTTGCTTGTGTGCGCGTCATTGCTTGTGCAAAAACTTTTTTGTTTGCTTCAGCAAAATTATTTGTTTGAAATTTATATGAATTTCAGTAAACTTTTTGTTTGATTCAGTTAAATTATTTGTTTGAAAAAATTGGTGTTTTTTTTTCAATAAACAAAATGCAAATAAATTGTTTGAATATGCAAATTTGTTTATAGGACCGATTTCAGACAAAAAATTTTTTGATTCTACAAATTTTTTGTTTGAATTGGAAAAATAATTTTTTCTGTGTACCTTGTGAAACCCCCACATATTTACATATTTATACAAAAATAAAATAAAAAAATACAAAAAGACGACAACATTAAAGAGCGTTAAATATTTCATACAAAATTATGAAAACTTGACACCATAACGCGTTTATTATATTTTTAAAGAGTTGTCCACATTTTTGTTGGTTAAATAAAAATCAAACAAAAATATTAATTGAATCAGTAAAAAAATTTATAGAAATTAAAAAAATTTTCAAACAAGCGTTTGTTTGAAAATAATTCGGTCATAATTTTTTCTGTGTAGTCATAAAGTCTTATGTCTTAAAATAATTACAGGAAATATATATTGTCGGTTTAATATGCCAATCGGCTAAATCCACTTTTTATGTAAATTGAGATTTTGATGCCGTGTGGTAGAGAAAAATACGCCTCGTCGATCAGCATGTAGTTTTTCTTCTATTTAAGTCTTGAAGTGTGTAAAACTGACTGTAATTTTAATTTTCTATCAAGCTTCAAATAGGAAAAATAATAAGTTTATTTTCTTTCCTGTAAAATGTGCTGAAAGTGAGTTAGCAGGTTTGCATATTTAGCCAACGATATGACTGTTGTAAGCTACAGCTTATAATTTAGTTTTCTACTATACAGTTATGACGAATCAACGAACGCAGCACTACAATTTTTATTTTGTTTGAAACACAACAATATTTACTTTAAACAAATTTAAATTTTATTTAGGATATTATGTCGATATGACTTGATACAACACCTTGTGCATTAATTGGAAAATGCATATTACATATTTATGAATTGTTTTTTTTGCTTGCTCGTTTTAGTTCAAGAATTGTTATGTTTGGTATGTTATTGTTTTTTTTGCTTATAAACTCCAAATAATACACAGAAAAAAATATCCCAAGAACATTTTTAACAACACAGTTTGTTGAAAATAAAATTTTAGGTCAATAAACTTTTTGTTTGATTCAATGAAAAAATTTATCGAATTTACACTTTGCAAAATAGCATTCAATAAAACATATTTAATAATGAAATAATTCGATATTTCTACATATTCAATAAAAAAATATTTGAATCAAAGTAAAGACAGTATTTTTACAACTCTTTTCCATTTGTAAAGTCTCATTCGCTTTACAATTTTATTTGCATAATATATTTAGTTTTGCCAATGTCTTTGGAAAAAGGTTTCCTGATGATCTGGCCTAAGCAACCAGAGAAATGCACATAGGAACTAGCTTATCCCCCCATAATAAATTTTAGTGTATTTATTTTAAAAGAAAAAAAAATTGTGAATTAAGCACATAATCATTAATAAATAAATAAATAAAGATTCGATAAACATTTTGTTTGATTTATTCAACATTTTCAACAATTTATTTTAACAAATCACGTAAACATTTTGTTGAAAAAAATTATTTTGATCAACAACTTTTTTTATTGACTCAATAAACTTGGTTGTTGACTAAAAATTCAATAAATACACCTACAAATTTTTTTTATCAATACCGCAAAAATCGTCATCGCAGAAAATTTAAAAATTTTTTTTATCAAATATGCGATTTTCGTATTCAAATATGAAAATAATTTTTTTCTGTGCAAGCAATTAATGCATTTTTATATATTGAAATTACTTAATTTATAAAAAAAACTTTATTAATCGGTTAACCGATCAAAAACTAAATTAACCGATTATTAACCGGTTAAACCAAAACCTCGGTTAATTAATCGAGCGATTTACCGATTAAAGCAAAAGGACGATTAAATGAATACCCTAGTTAATACACTATTGTTAAACAAGGGTGATATGTCTGTTTTGAAGAGCCAACAGCTTAAAGTCATATTTGAAAAAAAAAACTTAAAAATCTACTTAGAAAATAACCTACTGTATTAATTGATATTAATAACATCCCGTATCAGATCTATTGCTAAAAAAATCAAATACTCTGCTAGAATTGTATTTAATCAATATGCTATCGCTGACATGTTAACAACAAAAAGATTTCCAACAACTTCAGCAATAATTGGATATTGGTTTGTACATTCACGTTGCAAATTTAATCAAACGTATTATAACAGTTCAATGCATTTCTGTTCATTCAATCAAATCTACAACTCAATGCAAAAAATATTTCTTTAAAAAAAAAGAATGCAGAACATGCATAATTAAAATGTTAAAATATGAAAGAAAAAAAAAATATGTTATTGGACTTTGATACTAAATTGTGACAATTGAATTGTTGCAGAGAATTAAATTTCATGACAAAAAAAAAAAAAAAAAAAAAAAAAAAAATAAGGTTTCAACTGCATTTTAAAACATTTATTTCATATTTCATAAATTCTTAACATATGTAAGTATGGACTTATTATATTATAACTTATTTTTTCAAAACGAAGTAAGACTTAACAGCCACTTTTCAAACACTCTTTTAATATCCTTCGCCACATGTAGAAAGGGTATACGTATTTAAATTAGCCGTTCCGCTTGTAATTTCTACAAAATTGATCTTTGACCATAAAAAGTATATTTACTCTGGGTCCTTATGAGGAGCGAAGTTCATTTAACGATGCCTATCTGTCTGTTGAAAGTAGTTTTCCGAAGACCCCAGATATGATGGGGACTTGGTTGGAGTGTATTTATCTCACATATGCTTCGTTTAATTTTGCTATTGTAATTCAGACAGATCGATCCAAAAATGACTGATATATGAGTAAAAAACCACGACCGACTCTAATTTTACCCACAAATCCCTTAATATTGTAATTTTTTTCTTGGTATATCTGGAGAACGGCAAGAGACAAAGAATCCAATTTCGTACAATCATCTTGGTTATCACTACATATCATCTGGCAAAATGTTGGCGGAATTGGTGAGGTGGGCGTGGCACTTCCCATACAAAGACATTATATATTTCTGCATATCTGAAGAACGGCAAGAAGCAATGTTTCAAAATTAGGCACAAGCATTTCGTTTATCAATAGACAACATCCAACAAAATATAAGCGGGAGCGGAGATGTTGGCGTGGCACAAAATAGATTTATTTACATCTAAACAACGGTATTTATATAACTTTCTCTTCTTATCGCACCGTAGTGAAGGGTATATAAGATTCGGCACAGTAGAATAAAGCACTCTTACTCGTTTTTATGACATTCTATGACCATTTATTTTATTTATTATTGGTAAATATTAGACAAAAAATAGTAGAAAAAAAGCATTTAACTATAAATACTGCCATAATATTTGAACATGAGCTTTTATTGCCAATCATTTTGAAAACAATAAAAATCTGTTTGCTCATGCAGCCATGTGTATCAGGTATTGGGTGTGAAAATCACAATATAATTTTTTAACAAATTGTTTGACATTTTTTTAAATCTTTTAATGGTTTTATTTTAAATATTTTTTCTTAAAAAAAAAGTTTATAATTGATGACTTTATTTATGGTTGCCAAAAATTAATAACGAATTGATTATTTTGTTGTGTTTAACGTGTTTCTTTAAATTGAGAAAGGGTTATGATACCACTTTCATACGTAACACGTCCATTTGGAGACCGATTAGGTCTATTATGAATTTATTTTACAGCGAAGAAAAGGAAGAAAGAAAAGATAGGATTAAAAATGTAAATTTATGTTAAAAGCAGCAGCAGAAATAGGTTCTAAGATTAGCTCTTGCAAATTGTCTGCCCGTTAGCTATCTAATGCCAATGACACAACTGATGATGTCATGCAGTTTGCACCTTAGAACATCGTGAAAATATCAACTTACCTAGACATCTTAAACTATGTACAATTAATCTAAGGCAATGGAAGGCAATAAGCTCAATTTTCAGAAATTCCGAATGCTTGTTTTCATTTTATTTAACATACACCTGCTGCGCCAATGTCCAGTGACCTATTGTTACCCTCAGGCAGATCTTCTTTATCTCCAAGAGTAAGATAAAGTTGGCTGCAGGCCACAGTGTCCTGGATATCTGGAAGTCAATCCTACTGTTTCAGGCCCTATTTGTCCTTTGCAATATAAGCTTCTTGATGGGCCTATAATAGTGACCCAAATGTCTCGAAAGTGCCACGCCCTTTCGTTTAAGTTCATCAGCAATATTAGTGCCCTCAACATACCAATGTCCAGGAACCCAGCATAGTCTGACCAAGTAGTTAGCGTATAGCTCGTTCAGAGCTCTTGCAATATTTGACAATAGGTCCCTTCAGAGTTTTAAGGGCTGCATGACTATCGACGCAAACAGTTACCATGCTATGATTATAAATTTTTCTACCCACCAATTCTGTCATCACAAGAACCTCGAGAATTTTCGCCTGGAATACTCGTCATTCATCCGAAAGTCTGTATGATTTCCTGTTCTCCAGCTAGACACCTGCCAACCTTCATTTAAGGGCGGCATGAAATAACTCCCCACGAAATAAGTCCCCAAAACGGAAATGAAATAACTCCCCAAAAAAATATATTAGAGGCAACAACAACGTTTTTTTGGATTTATTAAAATTTTTTGGGGACTTATTTCATTTTTAAATTGGTGAGTTATTTCATATGAAAATAACTGCAATGAAATAAGTCCCTAAAAATATTTTGGGGACTTATTTCATTTTCAAATTTATTCCAAAATCATCAAAAATGCATATTATGTCCCGTTATTGATTGGGTGTTTTGAATACTTTTTGGGGATTTATTTCATTTCATAAATTGGGGAGTTATTTCATTTCGTTAAGGTTTCATTTAATTTTAAAATTGGGGGTATATTTCATATGAAATAAGTCCCCAAAAATTGGGGAATTATTTCATAATTTTTTTGGGGACTTATTTCGTGGGGGGTTATTTCATGCCGCCTCATTTTAGACTCGTCTGTTTAAACTGCACACCCTCATATTCGGGATAACAAACCGTGGTGGCATCACAAAATCTCTCATCGGTACTACGTAATCTGACTGTGTAAGTTCAAGACAGGCGCGGATCCAGCTCGAGCCTTACGGGGAAATTTTGAATGATACTTAAAATTCAAAAAATTTGTTTTTAAAAGTTTATTAAAAACTTTAATTTAAAAGATTTTGTTATTCGTGCTTAATTCCCAATTTTTATTCTTGATAAAAACACTGAAATTCATTGTCGATGGGATAAGTTATTCCAAGATTTTCGAAAAACTACGCTTATAAAATTATTACAGTAACTGATTGTAGGTTATTAAATTCGTTTTCTGTTCTGTTAAAATTGAATAAAAATATAGTTATTTTTCGAATAATTTTATTTTTTAACATTTATGTTTGTTGTTCAAAAAACAAACTACCAAAAAATAATGTTTTATCGTATTGTTACGAAAGTTAAATTATCTAAGAATTATTTATAGTTATAGTTATAAGTTATCTTGTAAGTTATAGTTTTATGTTACTTAAAATTGTCATGTATAATTTTCAACACAACTGTTATTTTAAAAATAATTCCTATATAAATTTCCCAGTAATTTCTAGAAATGGTTATAGAACATAATAAATAGTTTTTACGGGAAGGTTCAGGAAAAATCTAGAAATAATTATGAAATATAAAAAGGGGTGACTCATGTAAAATTAGTTTAGTCTGTTTTGGAAAACGGTTCTGTTCGTAACTAACAATTGTGAACAAAATAATTAATTTCAATAAAGTTTGTAAAGTTGAATAAGTGTGTGTATTTATTTTTTATTTGCAATTAAAAGAACTCAACGGTTTATTATAAAGGGAGTAAACCGAACGCGTTTATTAAAGGAAAAACGTAACAATTGGTGTCAGAAGTGAAATTGCAATAAAAAAAAAAAAAATAAAATAATAAAAAAAAAAAAAAAAAACTATACAAACAACAATGAAATTCGATGAGCTAAAAGTTGAACAGCTCAAGAAGGAGTTGAGCAAGTTGGATGTGCCTACTGCAGGAAATAAAGCTGAGCTGCAGAAGAGATTAATCGATGAATTTAAGCGACGCAATATTGACATCGCAACTTATGAATTTGAAGAAAAAGAAGAAATAGAAATTGCTACCCGTGCAGTAACAAGCAACATGGATCTTGGTACAATGTTTGCTGCTATGATGGAGAAAATGAAAAAAATGTCGGCAGAAACTTCTAGAAAAATGGAAGAAAATTCTAGAAAAATGGAAGAAAACTCAAACACCATTTTAGCCGAAATTCAACAAAATTCCAGATTGACAAATGAAAAACTTGAGAAGCTTCAAGAGATTTCTACTGCTATAAATGAAAGAGTAGACGATATGGAGATAGAATTCAACCAGAAGCTGTTTGATGTTAAAACACAAGTCACTGTTTTTGATGGAAAACTTCATCATCTGGAAGAAAGAGTAAATAGTCTTCAGTGCCAAGAGGGAGTGGTGCGGGTTTTTCCAGAAGTCTCGAATAGAATAAGAGCTCCAAGTTTTGACGGCAGCTCACCATTGAATGTGTTTAAGTTCCAGTTTGACACAGTCGCCAATAAAAATGCTTGGAACAATGAAGAAAAAACCATAGAGCTGATTCTGGCTTTAAAAGGAACTGCGGCTGAAATTCTAGAAAGTGTACCAGTAAGTTGCAGAAATAATTATGATGACATTATGGTAGCACTGCAACGCAAGTATGGTGGTGAACATAGAAAAGAAATATTCAGAATGGAATTACGGGGTAGAGTACAAAAGCCAAACGAGACGCTACAGGATTTCGCATTAGAGATTGAGCGCTTGGTGCAGCTTACTTATCCAGGTGAAAGTCATCCATTGCTAGATCATTTTAAGATCGAGGCATTTGTAAACGGTATACGGGATGCTGATGTAAAACTAGCGGTATGTGCATCACAGAAGCCATCATTTGCAGAAACGGTATCATTTGCCCTAGCACAAGAAACCGCAAGGATAATTTCAAGGCCGCAAACGTTTATGGTGCGAAAACTTAATTTTGCTGCTGAAGAAGAAAGAGATATTTTAAAGGAAATGAGAAGCATGAAGGAGGCAGTTCTGCAAGCTTTAAGCGAGAAACAAGGTAAAAACAAAGCAAAATGCTTTAATTGTGGTAAGATTGGCCATATTCAGCGAAACTGCAAAGCACCCAAACAACGATCAAGATCTGCTTCGCCGCAAAGGGACAAACGAAGAGCGAGTCAACAATCATCACTGGAGCCACCGCTAAAGCTGAGAAGAGCTAGCAGTGCAGAGGAAACTGAAGATCTTACGATCAATTTAGTAGTAAAAACGAGTAACAGAAATATTACGACCTGTGGTTACATAAATGGTGAAATCCGCATTTTGACTATCGACACTGGTGCAGGACATTCCATTATAAGAGCTGATTTGATAAAGGGAGCTGTCGAGCTGCTAAGTGGTGTAAACTTGCGAACAGCTACGGGAGAGCCTGTTATTGTCTATGGCAAAGCAAGAGTGGAAATAAGAATGGCCGATATGATAGTTTTTGATGAGTTTATTGTGGCTGAAATTATGGACGAGGTCATAATTGGAGCAGATTTTATGATTCGTCAAGGCATTAGTCTAGACATGGGACGACAAATTATGAATTGGTATGGTCTAGAAGTACCCCTTAACGTTGGGAATGGAAGTGAAGCCCTTGTAAGACAGCTAGTCACTAGTGATCATAAGAAATTGTCCTCCCAAAGAAACGATGAAAAACGTGGGAAAGCGAGCACATATTCAAGACTTCCCAGTAAACATAAAAGCAAGCACGGTATAGAGTCTAAAAACAAGAAACGCATAAATGAGATTCGCTTATTAGATGTGGAACCCAGCGAAGACTGGTCAACGGCGCAGAAAAGTGACCCCTTATTAGCGCAAATTATGATGGCTAAGAAAGAAGGTGAAAGGCCGAATCGTGAAGAAATTAAATTGAACGGTCCACTAATGAAAGCGTATTGGGCGCAGTGGAGTAGTCTGCGGATGATAAATGGTTGCCTATACCGTACATGGGAAAGTACGGATAGCAAAACGGTTAAAAACCTTATTGTAGTACCGACTTCTAAAGTATGTGAAGTTGTGAAGAAATTCCACGAAGGTACTGGTGGTGGGCATCTAAGCGTTACGAAAACCATAAAGAAGTTAAAAGCAAGCTACTATTGGATCGGTTGCAAGCAAGCCGTGATTGATTGCGTAATTACATGCCCACAGTGCGTTGCAGACATAACAAACCGTGGTGGCATCACAAAATCTCTCATCGGTACTACGTAATCTGACTGTGTAAGTTCAAGACAGGCGCGGATCCAGCTCGAGCCTGACGGGGAAATTTTGAATGATACTTAAAATTCAAAAAATTTGTTTTTAAAAGTTTATTAAAAACTTTAATTTAAAAGATTTTGTTATTCGTGCTTAATTCCCAATTTTTATTCTTGATAAAAACACTGAAATTCATTGTCGATGGGATAAGTTATTCCAAGATTTTCGAAAAACTACGCTTATAAAATTATTACAGTAACTGATTGTAGGTTATTAAATTCGTTTTCTGTTCTGTTAAAATTGAATAAAAATATAGTTATTTTTCGAATAATTTTATTTTTTAACATTTATGTTTGTTGTTCAAAAAACAAACTACCAAAAAATAATGTTTTATCGTATTGTTACGAAAGTTAAATTATCTAAGAATTATTTATAGTTATAGTTATAAGTTATCTTGTAAGTTATAGTTTTATGTTACTTAAAATTGTCATGTATAATTTTCAACACAACTGTTATTTTAAAAATAATTCCTATATAAATTTCCCAGTAATTTCTAGAAATGGTTATAGAACATAATAAATAGTTTTTACGGGAAGGTTCAGGAAAAATCTAGAAATAATTATGAAATATAAAAAGGGGTGACTCATGTAAAATTAGTTTAGTCTGTTTTGGAAAACGGTTCTGTTCGTAACTAACAATTGTGAACAAAATAATTAATTTCAATAAAGTTTGTAAAGTTGAATAAGTGTGTGTATTTATTTTTTATTTGCAATTAAAAGAACTCAACGGTTTATTATAAAGGGAGTAAACCGAACGCGTTTATTAAAGGAAAAACGTAACAATTGGTGTCAGAAGTGAAATTGCAATAAAAAAAAAAAAATAAAATAATAAAAAAAAAAAAAAAAAACTATACAAACAACAATGAAATTCGATGAGCTAAAAGTTGAACAGCTCAAGAAGGAGTTGAGCAAGTTGGATGTGCCTACTGCAGGAAATAAAGCTGAGCTGCAGAAGAGATTAATCGATGAATTTAAGCGACGCAATATTGACATCGCAACTTATGAATTTGAAGAAAAAGAAGAAATAGAAATTGCTACCCGTGCAGTAACAAGCAACATGGATCTTGGTACAATGTTTGCTGCTATGATGGAGAAAATGAAAAAAATGTCGGCAGAAACTTCTAGAAAAATGGAAGAAAATTCTAGAAAAATGGAAGAAAACTCAAACACCATTTTAGCCGAAATTCAACAAAATTCCAGATTGACAAATGAAAAACTTGAGAAGCTTCAAGAGATTTCTACTGCTATAAATGAAAGAGTAGACGATATGGAGATAGAATTCAACCAGAAGCTGTTTGATGTTAAAACACAAGTCACTGTTTTTGATGGAAAACTTCATCATCTGGAAGAAAGAGTAAATAGTCTTCAGTGCCAAGAGGGAGTGGTGCGGGTTTTTCCAGAAGTCTCGAATAGAATAAGAGCTCCAAGTTTTGACGGCAGCTCACCATTGAATGTGTTTAAGTTCCAGTTTGACACAGTCGCCAATAAAAATGCTTGGAACAATGAAGAAAAAGCCATAGAGCTGATTCTGGCTTTAAAAGGAACTGCGGCTGAAATTCTAGAAAGTGTACCAGTAAGTTGCAGAAATAATTATGATGACATTATGGTAGCACTGCAACGCAAGTATGGTGGTGAACATAGAAAAGAAATATTCAGAATGGAATTACGCGGTAGAGTACAAAAGCCAAACTAGACGCTACAGGATTTCGCATTAGAGATTGAGCGCTTGGTGCAGCTTACTTATCCAGATGAAAGTCATCCATTGCTAGATCATTTTAAGATCGAGGCATTTGTAAACGGTATACGGGATGCTGATGTAAAACTAGCGGTATGTGCATCACAGAAGCCATCATTTGCAGAAACGGTATCATTTGCCCTAGCACAAGAAACCGCAAGGATAATTTCAAGGCCGCAAACGTTTATGGTGCGAAAACTTAATTTTGCTGCTGAAGAAGAAAGAGATATTTTAAAGGAAATGAGAAGCATGAAGGAGGCAGTTCTGCAAGCTTTAAGCGAGAAACAAGGTAAAAACAAAGCAAAATGCTTTAATTGTGGTAAGATTGGCCATATTCAGCGAAACTGCAAAGCACCCAAACAACGATCAAGATCTGCTTCGCCGCAAAGGGACAAACGAAGAGCGAGTCAACAATCATCACTGGAGCCACCGCTAAAGCTGAGAAGAGCTAGCAGTGCAGAGGAAACTGAAGATCTTACGATCAATTTAGTAGTAAAAACGAGTAACAGAAATATTACGACCTGTGGTTACATAAATGGTGAAATCCGCATTTTGACTATCGACACTGGTGCAGGACATTCCATTATAAGAGCTGATTTGATAAAGGGAGCTGTCGAGCTGCTAAGTAGTGTAAACTTGCGAACAGCTACGGGAGAGCCTGTTATTGTCTATGGCAAAGCAAGAGTGGAAATAAGAATGGCCGATATGATAGTTTTTGATGAGTTTATTGTGGCTGAAATTATGGACGAGGTCATAATTGGAGCAGATTTTATGATTCGTCAAGGCATTAGTCTAGACATGGGACGACAAATTATGAATTGGTATGGTCTAGAAGTACCCCTTAACGTTGGGAATGGAAGTGAAGCCCTTGTAAGACAGCTAGTCACTAGTGATCATAAGAAATTGTCCTCCCAAAGAAACGATGAAAAACGTGGGAAAGCGAGCACATATTCAAGACGGCCCAGTAAACATAAAAGCAAGCACGGTATAGAGTCTAAAAACAAGAAACGCATAAATGAGATTCGCTTATTAGATGTGGAACCCAGCGAAGACTGGTCAACGGCGCAGAAAAGTGACCCCTTATTAGCGCAAATTATGATGGCTAAGAAAGAAGGTGAAAGGCCGAATCGTGAAGAAATTAAATTGAACGGTCCACTAATGAAAGCGTATTGGGCGCAGTGGAGTAGTCTGCGGATGATAAATGGTTGCCTATACCGTACATGGGAAAGTACGGATAGCAAAACGGTTAAAAACCTTATTGTAGTACCGACTTCTAAAGTATGTGAAGTTGTGAAGAAATTCCACGAAGGTACTGGTGGTGGGCATCTAAGCGTTACGAAAACCATAAAGAAGTTAAAAGCAAGCTACTATTGGATCGGTTGCAAGCAAGCCGTGATTGATTGCGTAATTACATGCCCACAGTGCGTTGCAGACAGTGGTCTAATTGGAGAAAGTAGAAATCCGGTCCAGCAGTACAACTTTGGTGAACTATCCGTACCAGCGAATAATAATGACTCTACCCAAGAGCAGAAAAACGAGTTAAGACGAAGGCGTGTTAATTCATCAAATGACCAGATGAAAGCCAGAAACAATGGAGTGGCAAATTCGGAAGGCTTCAAAGAAGGCCAGCTGGTTTTACTTTTTTTTAATCCGCAACGGAAGAAAGGACTATCTCCAAAGCTTCAGACTCATTGGGATGGCCCATATAACGTAATAAAGAAATTGAATGACGTGGTGTATCGGATCCAGAAATATAAGAGCCCAAGATCAAAAATGAAAGTGGTACATCTAGAACGACTAGCCCATTATGGAAAAGGAGAATCTGAGCCTATTCGGGACGAACAGGCTTAAGTGGAGGGCAGTGTTACGAAAGTTAAATTATCTAAGAATTATTTATAGTTATAGTTATAAGTTATCTTGTAAGTTATAGTTTTATGTTACTTAAAATTGTCATGTATAATTTTCAACACAACTGTTATTTTAAAAATAATTCCTATATAAATTTCCCAGTAATTTCTAGAAATGGTTATAGAACATAATAAATAGTTTTTACGGGAAGGTTCAGGAAAAATCTAGAAATAATTATGAAATATAAAAAGGGGTGACTCATGTAAAATTAGTTTAGTCTGTTTTGGAAAACGGTTCTGTTCGTAACTAACAATTGTGAACAAAATAATTAATTTCAATAAAGTTTGTAAAGTTGAATAAGTGTGTGTATTTATTTTTTATTTGCAATTAAAAGAACTCAACGGTTTATTATAAAGGGAGTAAACCGAACGCGTTTATTAAAGGAAAAACGTAACAGTATTTATCGTTTAAAATATAAATTTTAATAGTAAAAATCATTCAATTTTAAGGAATATGCTGTTCAAAAAATAAAAAATTTAAAAATGAATGTAAAAATCATTTGTTTTAAATGAAATGTAAATGATCCGTTTTTTAAGTGAATTTTAAGTTGTTTAAAATGAATTTGCGTTTGAATTCAACTACATAATATTCTGAGTGTAAAGATATTAAACCAAATAAAACTGTCAAGCGTTTAAGAATTAAGTTCAACAGTATCACTTGTAACAATATCAAAGTTTAAACAAAAATATCAACAATAAACATTATTAAAAACAATATGTGTATATTATTAAAAAAAAAAAAAACAAAACAATAGGGTTAAATAAAATATAAGATCCGTTCAACACAAATTAAAATAAATTAATCTTTTTAAATAAGTAAATTGAGATTTCCTTGTGAGGCAAATTGAGATAGTACAGTCTATCTTCGGTCATTGTTGATCTGAGCCATGTTTTTATTCGACGAAGGGCAGGAAATACCTTCTCGCTCGTAACAAACCAAAAATTTTTCAAATAAATTTTTTTTTAATGGAATATAAGACTAGATGTATAATTTAATTTTTATATTAAAAAATATGTATTTCGACGATCATTAATACAATAATTTTTACCAAATACTACCCCACCCATGATCTCTTAATGTTATACATGAATTTAACATTATTTTAGGTGCTTTTTGAGCTTAAAATAGCACTTACTTATCACAATAAAAATTTCGTTAAAAAAAAAGATTGATATTCATTCATACATTCATTAATGATCACAAAAGTAGTTTATATATATAATTTGTTTTGTTAAAATAAATAAAATTGGATTTATTATATAGTACTGAAAAACTGTAGCGTGCGTTGTAAGGCGTGCGTCACAAAGAGTTCACGGCTTTTATCAAAAAATTACAACATTTTTAAGCTGCGAATAAGTGATTTTAGAGTTCTCTTATATTCATCTTTCTTTTAGGAATTAGACTTTGTATACCTTATGATGCAAAATTCGCTAAAAATTAGGAAAACACACTTCAACTTTTAAAGTTGCTTCTAATTTTTGTGATCAATTATTTCGCAACAAATGCCTGCTAAGAAATTATGATATATGCCATTCGTAAGTACATATTAATGTCACTAAATACTATATATAAGTTGAAGCTATCTCTTTTGAAATGCCAAAAAAAGTTTATATATCAATCAGAAAACACGTGCGAATGTAACGTTCGTTACGCAGGATTTGCCCATATGACTTGATTACCCTTTGAGGTAGAAGTTTAAGTATGTTCAAAACATTTAAGATATCTATTGGGAAAGGTGTTTTGAAATCTTCTAAAATAAATTCAACAAGAGGAATGTAACCTACAACTCGGTAGTAATCTTCAACATGTGTGATTATTTCGTTCAAATATTGTCTTTTCAATTGGAACCTCGATTTGAACGCAAATAACTTAAACTTTTTCAAAAATCGCTTTAAATTGTTCTTCGGCTATATATCATTTCTCTTCAAGGCACATGATTAAAGTTTTGATAAGGCTTGATCCTTTTTGAAAATCTATATCGTGCTTTTGTAAAATGATACTAAGTGGCTGTGTTACAATTAGTATCACACTAATGGCCATTTTCTCAATGTATCGAAAAACTGTCTGTTACTTAATGTCAACATAAATTTATTGGACCGACAAACTGTCCGTTAACGATTTTGGGTTTCTCAATATACCGACAAAAAACAAAGTTTTCAGCTGCCAACGCCACTCAAAATACATGTAAAAGATGGGAGTCAGCTGATTGAATTTATCTGTACGGCAAATAAAAGGAAAATAAATAATTGGCAGATGAGTGCCGGTTAGCTTTGCGATTAAATCGAAGCAAATGAGACATTGAGAAAACCAAGTTTCTTTAATGTACAGTTTTTCGTTGGGGAAAAAGATAATCGCCTAATGAGAAAATGGCCATAAATATGTATATTTTGCAAATAAGTTCAAAAGTACTAAGGAGTTTCTTAATATAAAGGTAGAGATACTACCTTGCCACTCAGACATTTTTTCCAAAGCTTCTACTATATGATGTACACTTGTTGCAAAGTGTAAAATTGAGTCGTGACGGTCGACCCATCTGGTCTCGCATAATGTAGAGCGTTTGGCTCCCAAATACTTTGATAAAACTGCGTTTCGCTGGGTATGATTATATTTAAAAAATGTTGCCGTTTTTTTAACAAATGATACAACTTTTTGTATTAATGGCACTTTATTGCTTTTTGAAATTGAGTTGTTTGATTTATGGGAATATCATGGCGTTTGTTTCGCACTTGTCGCGGTTTCCAGGATTTTTTAACAACTTCATTTTCTGCTGATATCAGAGGACACCCATTTGTTCCAACTTCTACACAATTTTTTAGGTCAAGGTCAAAATTTGTCAAAGATTTAAGAACTTTTGATGATAGTGCCTTCTTATCACTTGACACATCAACGTCATCCATATCCTTTGAAGCCTCTTAAAATGCTTTTACAACAAAGCCAAAAAATTCATCCCCTACAACTTTGTGTTGTATGTTGAAATAGCTTTTCCCCGTCAAATCCGTACTTTCGTCAAAAATTATCGAATAGAATTTTGATTCATATAACACATATATACATAAATATTGCATATACATAGTATGTATATGTATGTAGTATGTATTACATACTAGGGCTTATTAATAATTCAACCGCACGCATTATCAAGTCAGACGCTTAGTCTTTGGATATAGATGGCAACTGCTGGGATTGAATGTAGAATAATAAGTATTTGAATACGGTAAACAAGATGTTTCATTGGAAATATCTAATAAATAACTTTAAGGATTAAGATTTGGATACTTATTGAAAATTTCTTTAGAGATTCAATAAAAAAAAAACATGCTGGAATTTCCAAAAATGTTGTACTTTAAAAAAAATATTATTATTGGGAATTCTTGTATTTTCGAAATAAACAAAACATATTTTATAACTTAGGGGGTGGGGGGATTTCCTTATTCCTCAGAAAATACCAAAAATACTACATACAATTCTACTAAAGTACCAATTACAATTAAAAACAAGAAACGCATAAATGAGATTCGCTTATTAGATGTGGAACCCAGCGAAGACTGGTCAACGGCGCAGAAAAGTGACCCCTTATTAGCGCAAATTATGATGGCTAAGAAAGAAGGTGAAAGGCCGAATCGTGAAGAAATTAAATTGAACGGTCCACTAATGAAAGCGTATTGGGCGCAGTGGAGTAGTCTGCGGATGATAAATGGTTGCCTATACCGTACATGGGAAAGTACGGATAGCAAAACGGTTAAAAACCTTATTGTAGTACCGACTTCTAAAGTATGTGAAGTTGTGAAGAAATTCCACGAAGGTACTGGTGGTGGGCATCTAAGCGTTACGAAAACCATAAAGAAGTTAAAAGCAAGCTACTATTGGATCGGTTGCAAGCAAGCCGTGATTGATTGCGTAATTACATGCCCACAGTGCGTTGCAGACAGTGGTCTAATTGGAGAAAGTAGAAATCCGGTCCAGCAGTACAACTTTGGTGAACTATCCGTACCAGCGAATAATAATGACTCTACCCAAGAGCAGAAAAACGAGTTAAGACGAAGGCGTGTTAATTCATCAAATGACCAGATGAAAGCCAGAAACAATGGAGTGGCAAATTCGGAAGGCTTCAAAGAAGGCCAGCTGGTTTTACTTTTTTTTAATCCGCAACGGAAGAAAGGACTATCTCCAAAGCTTCAGACTCATTGGGATGGCCCATATAACGTAATAAAGAAATTGAATGACGTGGTGTATCGGATCCAGAAATATAAGAGCCCAAGATCAAAAATGAAAGTGGTACATCTAGAACGACTAGCCCATTATGGAAAAGGAGAATCTGAGCCTATTCGGGACGAACAGGCTTAAGTGGAGGGCAGTGTTACGAAAGTTAAATTATCTAAGAATTATTTATAGTTATAGTTATAAGTTATCTTGTAAGTTATAGTTTTATGTTACTTAAAATTGTCACGTATAATTTTCAACACAACTGTTATTTTAAAAATAATTCCTATATAAATTTCCCAGTAATTTCTAGAAATGGTTATAGAACATAATAAATAGTTTTTACGGGAAGGTTCAGGAAAAATCTAGAAATAATTATGAAATATAAAAAGGGGTGACTCATGTAAAATTAGTTTAGTCTGTTTTGGAAAACGGTTCTGTTCGTAACTAACAATTGTGAACAAAATAATTAATTTCAATAAAGTTTGTAAAGTTGAATAAGTGTGTGTATTTATTTTTTATTTGCAATTAAAAGAACTCAACGGTTTATTATAAAGGGAGTAAACCGAACGCGTTTATTAAAGGAAAAACGTAACAGTATTTATCGTTTAAAATATAAATTTTAATAGTAAAAATCATTCAATTTTAAGGAATATGCTGTTCAAAAAATAAAAAATTTAAAAATGAATGTAAAAATCATTTGTTTTAAATGAAATGTAAATGATCCGTTTTTTAAGTGAATTTTAAGTTGTTTAAAATGAATTTGCGTTTGAATTCAACTACATAATATTCTGAGTGTAAAGATATTAAAC
This sequence comes from Pollenia angustigena, assembly GCA_930367215.1. Classification (NCBI taxonomy): domain Eukaryota; kingdom Metazoa; phylum Arthropoda; class Insecta; order Diptera; family Polleniidae; genus Pollenia; species Pollenia angustigena. The sequence continues at coordinate 50,713,918 of OV884060.1, forward strand.
CAAATAAAACTGTCAAGCGTTTAAGAATTAAGTTCAACAGTATCACTTGTAACAATATCAAAGTTTAAACAAAAATATCAACAATAAACATTATTAAAAACAATATGTGTATATTATTCAAAAAAAAAAAAAAACAAAACAATAGGGTTAAATAAAATATAAGATCCGTTCAACACAAATTAAAATAAATTAATCTTTTTAAATAAGTAAATTGAGATTTCCTTGTGAGGCAAATTGAGATAGTACAGTCTATCTTCGGTCATTGTTGATCTGAGCCATGTTTTTATTCGACGAAGGGCAGGAAATACCTTCTCGCTCGTAACAAACCAAAAATTTTTCAAATAAATTTTTTTTTAATGGAATATAAGACTAGATGTATAATTTAATTTTTATATTAAAAAATATGTATTTCGACGATCATTAATACAATAATTTTTACCAAATACTACCCCACCCATGATCTCTTAATGTTATACATGAATTTAACATTATTTTAGGTGCTTTTTGAGCTTAAAATAGCACTTACTTATCACAATAAAAATTTCGTTAAAAAAAAAGATTGATATTCATTCATACATTCATTAATGATCACAAAAGTAGTTTATATATATAATTTGTTTTGTTAAAATAAATAAAATTGGATTTATTATATAGTACTGAAAAACTGTAGCGTGCGTTGTAAGGCGTGCGTCACAAAGAGTTCACGGCTTTTATCAAAAAATCACAACATTTTTAAGCTGCGAATAAGTGATTTTAGAGTTCTCTTATATTCATCTTTCTTTTAGGAATTAGACTTTGTATACCTTATGATGCTAAATTCGCTAAAAATTAGGAAAACACACTTCAACTTTTAAAGTTGCTTCTAATTTTTGTGATCAATTATTTCGCAACAAATGCCTGCTAAGAAATTATGATATATGCCATTCGTAAGTACATATTAATGTCACTAAATACTATATATAAGTTGAAGCTATCTCTTTTGAAATGCCAAAAAAAGTTTATATATCAATCAGAAAACACGTGCGAATGTAACGTTCGTTACGCAGGATTTGCCCATATGACTTGATTACCCTTTGAGGTAGAAGTTTAAGTATGTTCAATACATTTAGGATATCTATTGGGAAAGGTGTTTTGAAATCTTCTAAAATAAATTCAACAAGAGGAATGTAACCTACAACTCGGTAGTAATCTTCAACATGTGTGATTATTTCGTTCAAATATTGTCTTTTCAATTGGAACCTCGATTTGAACGCAAATAACTTAAACTTTTTCAAAAATCGCTTTAAATTGTTCTTCGGCTATATATCATTTCTCTTCAAGGCACATGATTAAAGTTTTGATAAGGCTTGATCCTTTTTGAAAATCTATATCGTGCTTTTGTAAAATGATACTAAGTGGCTGTGTTACAATTAGTATCACACTAATGGCCATTTTCTCAATGTATCGAAAAACTGTCTGTTACTTAATGTCAACATAAATTTATTGGACCGACAAACTGTCCGTTAACGATTTTGGGTTTCTCAATATACCGACAAAAAACAAAGTTTTCAGCTGCCAACGCCACTCAAAATACATGTAAAAGATGGGAGTCAGCTGATTGAATTTATCTGTACGGCAAATAAAAGGAAAATAAATAATTGGCAGATGAGTGCCGGTTAGCTTTGCGATTAAATCGAAGCAAATGAGACATTGAGAAAACCAAGTTTCTTTAATGTGCAGTTTTTCGTTGGGGAAAAAGATAATCGCCTAATGAGAAAATGGCCATAAATATGTATATTTTGCAAATAAGTTCAAAAGTACTAAGGAGTTTCTTAATATAAAGGTAGAGATACTACCTTGCCACTCAGACATTTTTTCCAAAGCTTCTACTATATGATGTACACTTGTTGCAAAGTGTAAAATTGAGTCGTGACGGTCGACCCATCTGGTCTCGCATAATGTAGAGCGTTTGGCTCCCAAATACTTTGATAAAACTGCGTTTCGCTGGGTATGATTATATTTAAAAAATGTTGCCGTTTTTTTAACAAATGATACAACTTTTTGTATTAATGGCACTTTATTGCTTTTTGAAATTGAGTTGTTTGATTTATGGGAATATCATGGCGTTTGTTTCGCACTTGTCGCGGTTTCCAGGATTTTTTAACAACTTAAATTTCTGCTGATATCAGAGGACACCCATTTGTTCCAACTTCTACACAATTTTTTAGGTCAAGGTCAAAATTTGTCAAAGATTTAAGAACTTTTGATGATAGTGCCTTCTTATCACTTGACACATCAACGTCATCCATATCCTCTGAAGCCTCTTAAAATGCTTTTACAACAAAGCCAATAAATTCATCCCCTACAACTTTGTGTTGTATGTTGAAATAGCTTTTCCCCGTCAAATCCGTACTTTCGTCAAAAATTATCGAATAGAATTTTGATTCATATAACACATATATACATAAATATTGCATATACATAGTATGTATATGTATGTAGTATGTATTACATACTAGGGCTTATTAATAATTCAACCGCACGCATTATCAAGTCAGACGCTTAGTCTTTGGATATAGATGGCAACTGCTGGGATTGAATGTAGAATAATAAGTATTTGAATACGGTAAACAAGATGTTTCATTGGAAATATCTAATAAATAACTTTAAGGATTAAGATTTGGATACTTATTGAAAATTTCTTTAGAGATTCAATAAAAAAAAAACATGCTGGAATTTCCAAAAATGTTGTACTTTAAAAAAAATATTATTATTGGGAATTCTTGTATTTTCGAAATAAACAAAACATATTTTATAACTTAGGGGGTGGGGGGATTTCCTTATTCCTCAGAAAATACCAAAAATACTACATACAATTCTACTAAAGTACCAATTACAATTAAAAACAAGAAACGCATAAATGAGATTCGCTTATTAGATGTGGAACCCAGCGAAGACTGGTCAACGGCGCAGAAAAGTGACCCCTTATTAGCGCAAATTATGATGGCTAAGAAAGAAGGTGAAAGGCCGAATCGTGAAGAAATTAAATTGAACGGTCCACTAATGAAAGCGTATTGGGCGCAGTGGAGTAGTCTGCGGATGATAAATGGTTGCCTATACCGTACATGGGAAAGTACGGATAGCAAAACGGTTAAAAACCTTATTGTAGTACCGACTTCTAAAGTATGTGAAGTTGTGAAGAAATTCCACGAAGGTACTGGTGGTGGGCATCTAAGCGTTACGAAAACCATAAAGAAGTTAAAAGCAAGCTACTATTGGATCGGTTGCAAGCAAGCCGTGATTGATTGCGTAATTACATGCCCACAGTGCGTTGCAGACAGTGGTCTAATTGGAGAAAGTAGAAATCCGGTCCAGCAGTACAACTTTGGTGAACTATCCGTACCAGCGAATAATAATGACTCTACCCAAGAGCAGAAAAACGAGTTAAGACGAAGGCGTGTTAATTCATCAAATGACCAGATGAAAGCCAGAAACAATGGAGTGGCAAATTCGGAAGGCTTCAAAGAAGGCCAGCTGGTTTTACTTTTTTTTAATCCGCAACGGAAGAAAGGACTATCTCCAAAGCTTCAGACTCATTGGGATGGCCCATATAACGTAATAAAGAAATTGAATGACGTGGTGTATCGGATCCAGAAATATAAGAGCCCAAGATCAAAAATGAAAGTGGTACATCTAGAACGACTAGCCCATTATGGAAAAGGAGAATCTGAGCCTATTCGGGACGAACAGGCTTAAGTGGAGGGCAGTGTTACGAAAGTTAAATTATCTAAGAATTATTTATAGTTATAAGTTATCTTGTAAGTTATAGTTTTATGTTACTTAAAATTGTCACGTATAATTTTCAACACAACTGTTATTTTAAAAATAATTCCTATATAAATTTCCCAGTAATTTCTAGAAATGGTTATAGAACATAATAAATAGTTTTTACGGGAAGGTTCAGGAAAAATCTAGAAATAATTATGAAATATAAAAAGGGGTGACTCATGTAAAATTAGTTTAGTCTGTTTTGGAAAACGGTTCTGTTCGTAACTAACAATTGTGAACAAAATAATTAATTTCAATAAAGTTTGTAAAGTTGAATAAGTGTGTGTATTTATTTTTTATTTGCAATTAAAAGAACTCAACGGTTTATTATAAAGGGAGTAAACCGAACGCGTTTATTAAAGGAAAAACGTAACAGTATTTATCGTTTAAAATATAAATTTTAATAGTAAAAATCATTCAATTTTAAGGAATATGCTGTTCAAAAAATAAAAAATTTAAAAATGAATGTAAAAATCATTTGTTTTAAATGAAATGTAAATGATCCGTTTTTTAAGTGAATTTTAAGTTGTTTAAAATGAATTTGCGTTTGAATTCAACTACATAATATTCTGAGTGTAAAGATATTAAACCAAATAAAACTGTCAAGCGTTTAAGAATTAAGTTCAACAGTATCACTTGTAACAATATCAAAGTTTAAACAAAAATATCAACAATAAACATTATTAAAAACAATATGTGTATATTATTCAAAAAAAAAAAAAAACAAAACAATAGGGTTAAATAAAATATAAGATCCGTTCAACACAAATTAAAATAAATTAATCTTTTTAAATAAGTAAATTGAGATTTCCTTGTGAGGCAAATTGAGATAGTACAGTCTATCTTCGGTCATTGTTGATCTGAGCCATGTTTTTATTCGACGAAGGGCAGGAAATACCTTCTCGCTCGTAACAAACCAAAAATTTTTCAAATAAATTTTTTTTTAATGGAATATAAGACTAGATGTATAATTTAATTTTTATATTAAAAAATATGTATTTCGACGATCATTAATACAATAATTTTTACCAAATACTACCCCACCCATGATCTCTTAATGTTATACATGAATTTAACATTATTTTAGGTGCTTTTTGAGCTTAAAATAGCACTTACTTATCACAATAAAAATTTCGTTAAAAAAAAAGATTGATATTCATTCATACATTCATTAATGATCACAAAAGTAGTTTATATATATAATTTGTTTTGTTAAAATAAATAAAATTGGATTTATTATATAGTACTGAAAAACTGTAGCGTGCGTTGTAAGGCGTGCGTCACAAAGAGTTCACGGCTTTTATCAAAAAATCACAACATTTTTAAGCTGCGAATAAGTGATTTTAGAGTTCTCTTATATTCATCTTTCTTTTAGGAATTAGACTTTGTATACCTTATGATGCTAAATTCGCTAAAAATTAGGAAAACACACTTCAACTTTTAAAGTTGCTTCTAATTTTTGTGATCAATTATTTCGCAACAAATGCCTGCTAAGAAATTATGATATATGCCATTCGTAAGTACATATTAATGTCACTAAATACTATATATAAGTTGAAGCTATCTCTTTTGAAATGCCAAAAAAAGTTTATATATCAATCAGAAAACACGTGCGAATGTAACGTTCGTTACGCAGGATTTGCCCATATGACTTGATTACCCTTTGAGGTAGAAGTTTAAGTATGTTCAATACATTTAGGATATCTATTGGGAAAGGTGTTTTGAAATCTTCTAAAATAAATTCAACAAGAGGAATGTAACCACAACTCGGTAGTAATCTTCAACATGTGTGATTATTTCGTTCAAATATTGTCTTTCCAATTGGAACCTCGATTTGAACGCAAATAACTTAAACTTTTTCAAAAATCGCTTTAAATTGTTCTTCGGCTATATATCATTTCTCTTCAAGGCACATGATTAAAGTTTTGATAAGGCTTGATCCTTTTTGAAAATCTATATCGTGTTTTTGTAAAATGATACTAAGTGGCTGTGTTACAATTAGTATCACACTAATGGCCATTTTCTCAATGTATCGAAAAACTGTCTGTTACTTAATGTCAACATAAATTTATTGGACCGACAAACTGTCCGTTAACGATTTTGGGTTTCTCAATATACCGACAAAAAACAAAGTTTTCAGCTGCCAACGCCACTCAAAATACATGTAAAAGATGGGAGTCAGCTGATTGAATTTATCTGTACGGCAAATAAAAGGAAAATAAATAATTGGCAGATGAGTGCCGGTTAGCTTTGCGATTAAATCGAAGCAAATGAGACATTGAGAAAACCAAGTTTCTTTAATGTGCAGTTTTTCGTTGGGGAAAAAGATAATCGCCTAATGAGAAAATGGCCATAAATATGTATATTTTGCAAATAAGTTCAAAAGTACTAAGGAGTTTCTTAATATAAAGGTAGAGATACTACCTTGCCACTCAGACATTTTTTCCAAAGCTTCTACTATATGATGTACACTTGTTGCAAAGTGTAAAATTGAGTCGTGACGGTCGACCCATCTGGTCTCGCATAATGTAGAGCGTTTGGCTCCCAAATACTTTGATAAAACTGCGTTTCGCTGGGTATGATTATATTTAAAAAATGTTGTCGTTTTTTTAACAAATGATACAACTTTTTGTATTAACGGCACTTTATTGCTTTTTGAAATTGAGTTTGATTTATGGGAATATCATGGCGTTTGTTTCGCACTTGTCGCGGTTTCCAGGATTTTTTAACAACTTAAATTTCTGCTGATATCAGAGGACACCCATTTGTTCCAACTTCTACACAATTTTTTAGGTCAAGGTCAAAATTTGTCAAAGATTTAAGAACTTTTGATGATAGTGCCTTCTTATCACTTGACACATCAACGTCATCCATATCCTTTGAAGCCTCTTAAAATGCTTTTACAACAAAGCCAATAAATTCATCCCCTACAACTTTGTGTTGTATGTTGAAATAGCTTTTCCCCGTCAAATCCGTACTTTCGTCAAAAATTATCGAATAGAATTTTGATTCATATAACACATATATACATAAATATTGCATATACATAGTATGTATATGTATGTAGTATGTATTACATACTAGGGCTTATTAATAATTCAACCGCACGCATTATCAAGTCAGACGCTTAGTCTTTGGATATAGATGGCAACTGCTGGGATTGAATGTAGAATAATAAGTATTTGAATACGGTAAACAAGATGTTTCATTGGAAATATCTAATAAATAACTTTAAGGATTAAGATTTGGATACTTATTGAAAATTTCGTTAGAGATTCAATAAAAAAAAACATGCTGGGATTTCCAAAAATGTTGTACTTTAAAAAAAATATTATTATTGGGAATTCTTGTATTTTCGAAATAAACAAAACATATTTTATAACTTAGGGGGTGGGGGGATTTCCTTATTCCTCAGAAAATACCAAAAATACTACATACAATTCTAATAAAGTACCAATTTATTACATGGGATGTCCCAAAATGAACGAATTCACATTTGACAAAATTGTACTTGACAAGTACCAAAATATGTACATCCGAAAAGTAAGTACATAGTTATAAAAAGTCCAAGGCAAAAGACTTCCAAAAAGGTGAAATTTTACTAGTTACAACTGAACTATAAAGCATTTAAAGGGTAAGTAGTTTCCAAAGCGCTTATAAGAAGCAAAATACTTACCAAACAGCTTAATAAATACACATACTTTATTAAATTTTACTCATCAAAGATCCATTTTCATTTAAAACAAAAATATTTTTTTATGGAATAACTTTTTTAAATCATTAACAACGTAATGATTACACTGGTTTACAGCCAAAAAATACCAAGAACGCCACATGCCTAAATAAGTTAATTGGGACCTCCTGAACACGAAAAACGCTGTAATTTTTTTTAAAGTACCGTTTTTTAGATAACGGTACTTTTGTGTTTTTCGGTGTATGGTCCCACTCCTTGTGGAGCCCGATCGAGATGAATGGCATATCGTTGGAAAGATAATTGAATGCTTTTTCCACCGATATGCTCCAAATTTCTATCTGATAAGAAATAGCTGAGTTATGGCACCTCGAAATTTGCCTATTTTTTACGTTTTTTTTTCAAAATTTTTCTTTTTTATTTCGTTTTTTTTCTACGTTACAGTAAATATCTGGAATGTTTTATTTTTTAACCAAATAGTTTATTTAATTACCAACATTTTAAGCGTAATTTGAAAAAAATCGGATGAAAAATAAAGTTTTTATTAAGGATTTTGTGGAACGACAATATTTTCATCTCATATAAAATTCCTTGTTTTTTAAATACGTTAAAACTGATGGGCTCTTCGGTTGGGCTCCACAAGGGTTTGAGTGGGACCATACACCGAAAAACACAAAAGTACCGTTATCTAAAAAACGGTACTTTCAAAAAAAATTACAGCGTTTTTCGTGTTCAGGAGGTCCCAATTAACTTATCTAGGCATGTGGCGCTCTTGGTATTTTTCCAAATTAAAAATTTGTAAAGCAGTGTTAGTTACTATTTTATTCTTTATGATAATGACTTATGTAATACCTTATTAGATTTATTTATGTAATAGCTGCTCTGTAACGCAAAAAGTAACGAAGAAAGCTACTTAAAAATGAGTGAAGGAAGCCATACATTTTGATAAACTAAGTGATGTTTTTACGGGGAAGTGATGTATTTTGCTGTAAAACAAAAGCTTGAACTATTTAAACAGAACTACGATATTAATTTGCACAACTCGTTAAAGTTGCTTTCGTAACACAATAACAAAGCAATAATAATGATCTTGTTGAAATTTGACAAACATGTTTTAAACGGTTTAAACCTTTTCAGAAAATAAAATTAAATAATTAAGCCCTTTGTTTTCTTAAAAGTTACCTTTTATATTTATGTGTTGCACATATTTCTCAAAAAAATTGAGTATTATACTTATCGCTTTATAGTTTCAAAGCAAAAATAAAATTTTAATCCAGTTGATTGCTAGTTAAAATGACACTTTCACAAAAAAAAAACAATCAAAGAACTCTGTGTTAGGCAGGTATTGCAAAAGAAAAAAATGTATTAAATTACTGGTCATAACTTGTTTGAAGTTGAAAATAATTCATAATTAACCCATTAAATAGTGGGAGAAAAAAAATCTTTTGATTGATTGATATAAGGGTGTTTTTTTTTGGAGTGATACAACTTTGAGTTGGCATCACTGCTTTATTTGACCACCCATTTAACAGCTTATAGTTGCTTTTTGTTTAGTTTGCTTTGAAATTTCGTTATGGATCGACTTACACCAGAGCAACGCTCGCATATTGTTGACATTTTTAATCAAACTAATTCGGTGAATGGACTGAAGCACAAATTGATATTGATTTTGAATTTGTAGAGAGAAAACTCCAGAGCCGATACTGCAGTTCGTCTTTGAACCATCAGTCACTCTAGTGCTGTATTCGTTGGCCAGATTCCCCTTCCTGCCTTGCCGGAAATATGATCTTAAATTTCTTCTCAAAGTTTGTTTTGGGTATCATGTATATGGAATGGAATGCTTTTGTAAGCTCCTTGAAAGATCGTAAGCTTTCCAACATCCCGATAGCGATAGTTGATATGACGATTAGGTAAAAATCTATTGGATAAGGTGCAATATAGTATTCAGCGCCTCTGAAGGACTATTGGTAGTGCGTAGAGCGCCTATTATATCAATGCACGCTGATCTTTGTATTCTACACAGCTGGTCCACGACATACTTTCAGCTTGTCGCGGCCCACCTACCAAATATCCATATGTAAGAAAAGGCCGTACTGTGGTCGTGTACAGCCTTTTGACCAGTCTAGGATTAGGGCCCCATTTTGCGCCAAACATTCTACGGTAGGTACAGTAAGCAACCGTGGTCCACTTGACCCTGTGTTGAGTATTCAATTTCTATGATAATTTTAAGTTTAGCATAGTTCCGAAATATTTCACATTAATCGACAGGGAAAGTCCTGCTTACTCCCAGCCCGCACAAAATCTAAAACAACAACAATTTGGCGATTTTTGGTTGTTTTCGAAAATATCTGACAACTCTGATTGTAGCCATTGTTTCATGGATTATTTATAATCACAACACACATGATTTAGAACCCAAGATCGACCATGCCTGCTTTTAAAGGATTAAGGACGTATCTGGGAAGACATACAACTGCAAACAGGTTTATTTTTTTTCGTATGTTTGTTTTCTTTGTTTGACAAGTTCAACAAGGAGTTTATTTGCGTTATTTTAAAAATCCCTGAAAAGGTGGGCAAGAACTTTACAATTTTGGCAACAGAATTTCGAAATAACAACAACGCCAGCAAAACGATTTTATACAAGTCAAGCACTAACAGCAACACCAACAACAAAAAAAAAACAAGTTTTCTTTATTTTAAGCCAAGTCATTATTGGTTTAAACCAGACATATTGTTGTAAGGAAAACAATAAATGAATTTAAACAAAAAAAAAAAAAAAAGAACAGAAGAACAGCAAAAACTTCTTTACAGTTTCCTGCTTTTATACTTGACTACACGATAATGATGTTGTTGATGACGATGAAACTGCAATTGTTTTTGTTTGAATTGGTTGGTACTTCTGATGCTGCCACACTTCTCCCTGTTCATTTCAGCTGGAATATGGCTTGGAACAATCCTTTCGAAATCGTCATGGTTGAACAGAAACAACAATTATTTAACTTTTTAACAGTAGTTTTCCCTATCGCTATTTTTTTTATTTCTGTTTTACTAGCTTTCTTTGCTAAGTCTTCTTTATTGTTGCTTATTATTTTGATTTCTTGTTGTTGGATTTTTTTCCAATTTTTTATTTTATTTTTCTGTGGTTCATACACACTTTCAAGTTCAAGAGCAAACGATAACCTCGTTGGCGATTACAAACAAACTTTTAGAAAAAGAGTACAAAAAATATAATAACACAACAAAACTAAATACCTACCAACACTGCCTTAGAAATGTTGTAGGTCCCACAACATACATACATACCTATTTATAAAATGATAAAACAACAATTATGACAATACATAACACGAAAAAAAAATTATAAACAAAATTAAATGAAAGAAGTGAAAATACCTATCTGTATAGGTACAATAAATTTAAAAGAATTTTAAAATAAGAAACAAGTTTTTAACATTTTAAATTGCCTTTAATATTGTTGTTGCTTTTATAAGTTTTTGAGTTACCAAAAATAAACGCCAACATTGTCTAAATGCGTGTCTGCAAACAAGTGACTGGCCCACTAGCCGGCCGGCAGTTGGTGTTATCAATTTTGTGATTTTTTTACGTTTTTAGTTAAACATTTTTATAAATTGTGATTTTTGGAAATTTTGTTTTTGTTTTAAATGTAAGTTAAACGGATGAGTTTGTGCTCGTGTTCTGTAAACCACACATTAGTGTAGATTAATCAAAAATAAAAATTGGATATTAAGCACGACAAGCAAAATCTTTTTAATAAACAGTTTTGTGCATATTTTAACTTGCTCTGGTAGTTACAGTAAAATTTTTTGAAAGCGGAAAAAAAATCACAATATACAATAAAAATGTTTAACTAAAAACGTAAAAAAATCACAAAATTGATAACACCAACTAAATAAATAAATAAATTGTTTTATTTTTTACAAAGTTCATCTTTAAACACACAAATTTATAATATTTTTCAATTCAATGAAAAAAATTTACGTCAAAATGGTATTCCTGCGTTGTTGTTTAGTGTAGAGTTGGTTTTAAGATAGGCCTGCCATACGTCCTGGTTTTCCAGGATTGTCCTGGTTTTTGACTACTTGTCCTGGTTTTTGACTACTTGTCCTGGTGTCCTGGTCCACTATGAAATTGTCCTGGTTTTTTTACAGGTCAAGATAGAAAATTTGCTTTTTGCTGGTTTTAATTGTTAGCAAAGGTTAAGATTTCTGCTATAACACTGCTAACATAAGGCAATTGTATAAACAACTTTAATTTAATTCAACTGTTATCTGGTGTTAACGTCGTTTAACTAAAAGTTTTCAATAAAATTAGATGAGAGTCAATTCTCTTCCAAATTTTGTTTCAACTAGTTGCTTTAAAAAGTTATACCGTGTTAACAACTTTTATAAGTAATGGAAAACCGATAACAAATTACTTTCTTTAAAATAGCCAATACACGTTTCAATTCAATTGCCAACTGAGTCAGTTATTGTCCAAATCAAAGCGTGTATGGCTTTGTCAATTGATTAGTTTGACAGTTGTCAAGTTGGTTGAAGAAAAATCAAAAGATTTTGATTTTTTCAAGTCTGCTCAATGGACTAAAGAAAGAAACTCGTTAAAGACTGAAACACTGGAGAGTAATATTCAATGTAAGTAACTTTATCAAAGGCTGAAATGAAGTGCTAGAAAAAGTGCAATCTTCTGAAAAGTATTATATGTATGTAGTTTAGAACATTTTAAGATCAACTTTTCATTATTTTTCATCGTTTTTATGTAAATGAATTACAAGTTAATTTTTTTTTATATATGAGAAGTGATGTAACCCCAGACTTATTATTATGAGATGATGAGGAGTTAACACTTGCACTATAGTACTTGGTTGCAACGGCCCATCCAAAAACTATGTTTCTAGCGCCATCTGTTTTGGATACAAACAGTTGACTTACTCGACTATTGTACTGTTAAGAACAGTGCAAAGAACATATCTTTCACCAGAACCGTAACCAAGTAACCACTTCAGCGCTGATAGCCTCATATATTGTTGGATTTAAAAATAAAAACTGGATGGTTTTTACATATTGTTTATACATATGCATTAAAAAAATTTTTTTTGTTGGCGTAATTTTTTATCAATTTTTTCTATGTGTCTGGTTGATAGGTTCAAACTTCTGGCAGCCCTATTTTAAGAGCATTTTTTTCAATTTGGCAATGCCATAAAAAGTTGCAAATATTTAATGGTTTTACTCTGATAATCTTGCACTTTCTTAGACCCTGACAATTTTGCATCGTTTGTGCCAAATAATTGTCAATGTGGTTGTTTTTGCACTTTTGCTTTTTTGCCGTGAATACCTTTACTGAAATTTATTGTTTGAGGATAATGTAGTTTCTATGCGCATTTCACTGGTTGCTTAGGCCAGATCATCAGGAAACATTTTTCCAAAAAATTTTAAACTGAATGCTGAAAGCGACGAATGAGTAGTTAAAAATGTCTCGTTGACTACATCTAATCAACTTTGTATCTAGAAATAGACATCCATGTGTAAAGGACTTCATGTTCGGACCATATTCGCAGCATCCCCTTTTATAAAATGCTTTAGTTTTGTCTATAAAGTTTTCGTTAAGTCTGAATATTTTTTAAATTTTTTTCGTAAGTGCAAAACTGGAAAAAAGTTTGTTTAATTTTTTGAATATATACTTAAAAAAATAAATTTGCCTAAAAACTTAATACGTTTTAATATTTTTTTTTGCTTAAAAAATCTAAATACGAGGATCAATTACTAAAGGGGGCTCAGTTTTGTCCGATACTGTAGGTTTGTACGTTACATATGTATGTATGTATAAAACATTTAAAAAAATTTAAACTATTATTTTAAGTACATATCGCACCTTTTTTTGCAACATAGTCATAATTAAAAAGAAAAATCAAACATGGCAAAATGCGATTAAAGTTTTCAAAATTTTCCTTTATATACAGATTTAATAAAATATAGGTATTTTGCTATAACTTAGGTTCAGTTTCAGATATAATACTGATCCTTTTTTTACATATAAAGAAGGTATGAATGAACGTTTTTGCTTAACCCTTTCAGTGTTTTTGTCGAATATATTCGACATTACATTGTACTCTGTTTCTACGCAATTTTACTGTATAAAAGTGTACAGTAAATTATATTTTTTTGTTTTATCTGAAAGAAAGACACGTTTGCTATTTTAAATAGTTGTTACATTAGGCATTGACTTTCTTTTCTTAATATTGAGGGCATTGTCGTACACTAGTCAGGAAATTCGTAAAAAGGTTATATTTAGGACGAAAAAAAAATAATAGTTTCGGTGATCGGGCGATATTAAAAACAATTTGTAAGTATTTATACATGCGTAAATAAATATTTACTTGAAAAAAATATGAGAAAAATGAATTTTAGGTTCTTTTGGGGACCTTTGAAGGTCAATTTTGAAAATATTTGACATGCCCTAACAACCAAGGGAGCTACATGAAACAAAAAGTACTATTTTTCCCGGCTTCAGCGCCATCACATTACCTTGAATACAAATTTTCAGATCTATATCTCGCCAAAAATTATTTTTGACCCTGAAAGGGTTAAGTAACTTGACATTTTTGATTTGTTGAGATATGTTGCAATAAAGGAGCGATATGTAGAAATTTACAAAATGCAGTTTTTATTATTTATTATTAATTTTTCTAAACTCTAATCCGTAAATACGCTTTATATGGAACCTATGTATGTTGTGGTAATCATAAAGCCTAATGTAGCCATGCAAAAATTAATTGATCCTAATTAAAGTATAATATAATGTTGGTTTCGTTTTTAGGCGTATTAAAGTACTTTTGAGGATGGGGTTTTTATGGACCTACCGTCACAAAATTCGATAGATTGATTTTTAATATTCAAATCAACTAGGTATGTTGGATCAAATTTCAATACAGTACTATAACGTTATTTATTAGCGTTAAGGGCCTTTTTAATTCCTTTTCGGCGGCTTTACGGTAAATTCTGGACCCAACATCACACAATTCTTTTAGTGCGATTTTAAGTCTCACAAAACTAAATTAAACCAAATTTTACCACAACATCACTATTAACTTAATAATAACAAATCAATTTTAAATCGTTTCGTTCTTTATTAAGAAGTGCAAACAAACACACAATAACTATGATAGGTACAATTAATTTAACAATTAAACGTGTATGACAATAAATTAAGCGATTTCTACAACACTTCCTTATAATTACAAGTTATCAACTCTCAAATAAGCTGTCGGCTGTCTTTTTGTTTTGTTATTGATTTACGAGCTGCATTTGTCAGCCGCAGCAGCAGTATTAACAGTGGCAGCATTAGTAGCAGCTGAATACATACATGTATACAAAGTTGTTGCTGTCTCTTTGTTTTGTTTTTGTTAATGCTATTTTAAACATTAACACAAAAAATAATAAACAAAATAAACTATGTATTCATGTTGCAGTTTTTTTATTGCAAATTTTTCTTTATTTTTGTTTTGTGCGCACAGCCATACATACATACACATTGCACTTGCCAACAATAACAAGATAAACAACAAACAATTCTGTTGTTGCGATTGTTGCTGTTTTTGTGTACATAACCTGCAGTTAAAATGTGTT
Organism: Pollenia angustigena; assembly: GCA_930367215.1. Lineage (NCBI taxonomy): Eukaryota > Metazoa > Arthropoda > Insecta > Diptera > Polleniidae > Pollenia > Pollenia angustigena. Next base: position 50,729,056 of record OV884060.1, read on the forward strand.
TAGTTAGTTGATTGTGGTTATCTATGAGAAACTCGACACAAACAAAGGTACATATGTACATACATAAAAAAACTAGTAAGAGTGCTATATTCGACTGAGCCGAATCTTATATACCCTTCACCCTGGTGTGATAAGCAAAGAAAGTTAAACAGTCGGGCCTCGATTATCCGTGATGGCCAAAGACCAGTCTATTGTTTTTTATCAAAGTTATTTACGGGAATACAAAATTTATTATTAAGATTTTTGTATGACGTGCTAAATTCCCAATTTTTCATATTTGATAAATACACTGAAATTTATTGTTGAGGGAAAGCTAGCTTCTATGCGCATTTCACTGGTTGCTTAGGCCAGATCATCAGGAAACCTTTTCCAAAGATTTTAGAAAAACTAAAAATATTATACAAATAAAACCCTAAAGCAAATAAGAATTTCAAACACTCAAAGTCTTACTTGTAACAATATCAAAGCTTAAACAAAACACCAACAATAAACAGTGAGTTTTCTTACATCCCCCTACAATTGGTTGGGTTCTTTCCGACTCGAATTGTAGTTGTAAGTGGTTTGTAGTTTTTTGTTTGCAATGTTTTCAAATTAAATTGTTTGCTTCGAATAACCGTGATTGCCTCTTTTATCCGTGATGGCAGTTGAAAAATATTAGTCAAACAACATTACACGACTCTTTTTAAGAAATTTTATTCTTTTTTTGCGTAATGTACATACATGTATACTTTCATATTTTATTTAAAAATGCACATAAACTTCTTGAATTAATTTTTTTAAATGTAAATAAGTATGTACACCAATGTTCACTTGTTAAATAATAAAAATTTTTAAAAAAATCTGTTAATCAAAATTGTTATTCGATTAACCGTGAAAATCGATTATCCGTAATGCTTCTGGTCCCGGCCATCACGGATAATCGAGGCCCGACTGTATTAATAAATACCTACTTATATGTACGTGTGAAGATGTTTTGTATTGGTATCGAAGCTATTTGTACTAAATTTTTTAACTTTTTCTGTTTCTGTATTTGTATGGAATGTGCCACGCCCACTTATCTAATAACACCCACTTTTTACGGATTTTGTGTATTAACTAACCAGCTACATATGTACATACATACCTATATGTATCTAATTGAAACAATTTTTTTACTGACACTCTCCATATATAAAGAAATGTATTCTGTGCCACGCCGCTTCTCCTATCCCGCCCGCTTTTTTCCAGATGTCATGCATTAACATTAAAGCAATTTGAAGCAAATTTGGAAACTTTTACTGCTTCGATTCTCTAGATACATATACAAAAAGATATTTTTTAGGTAGGTTGTGTGTTAATAACCCAACTATGTGCACCAAATTTGGACAGTTTTCCTCTTACCGTTTTTTGGATATATGTAAATAAATCTATTTTGTGCCAAGCCCGCTTTTGTATATTGATAACCAAGATGCTTGTATCTCATTTGGAAACTTGTCATTTGCCGTGCTCCCGATATACAGAAATCTAGAATGTATTTGGAGGTGCAATCCTGTTCATTTTTAAGATTTGTTGGTATATATTTCACTGTGGGGTATTCCACCACTTAAACTTCATTGAGCCACAAATTATCTGCAATTTTGTTTTAACTTAGTTGGTATATATTAATGTCACATATGGGCAAATCCTGCGTGACGAAGGCTACATTCGCACGCGCTTTCTGATTGAAATATAAACATTTTCTGGTCTTTCAAAAAAGCTACCTTCCACTTATATATAGTATTTAGTGACATTAATATGTACTTACGAATGGCATATATCATAATTTCTTAGCAAGTATTTGTTGCGAAATAATTGATCACAAAGTTTTGTGACGCACGCTACAAAAAGTGGAAGTAACTTCAAAGGTTGAAGTGCGTTTTCCTAATTTTTTAGCGAATTTGGCATGATAAGGTATACAAAATCTTATTCCTAAAAGAAAGATGACTATAAGAGAATTCTAAACACACTTATTCGCAGCCAAAAAATGTTGTGATTTTTTGACAAAAGCCGTGAACCCTTTGTGACGCACGCTACGTAACGCACGCTACAGTTTTTCTTGCAGTATTTGATCATTATATTTTATTTATTTAAACACAACAAATTATATTTTTATGAATAGAATTTCTTAAACTAATTTCTTAACTAATGAACATCAACTTTTTTTTTTAACGAAATTTATATTTTGATAAGTCTGCTGTAAGTGATATTTTAAGCACAAAAATCACCTAAAATAATGCTAAATTCACGTATAACATTAAGAAATCAGCAGTGGGGTAGGATTTGGTAAAAATTATTGCATTAATGATCATTAAAATACATATTTTTGAATGTAAAAATGAAATTATACAACTAGTCTTATATTCCATTAAAAAAAAATTAATTTGAAAAATTTTTGGTTGGTGGACTGTTTCTGGAATTTGCCCATATACTCCTATGGGTAAACTTAGAGACAGTCGTTGTTTTTTGCTCATATCTCAGCCATTTGTAGAGCGATCTGGCTGAATTTTTAATAGCAAACAAATCCGGAGTATATGTGACATAAATATCAACCAGCCTAGTCACCATAATTTCTGGAGCCTTCGGAAAACCTATTGCAACATACAAACAAACATACGGACATCGTAACATAAACTTTGCTATTCCTTAGGACCCAGAATATTTATACTTTATAGGGTCTAACACCAATTTGATAGAAATTACAAACGGAATGACAAACTTACATATATAGGTTCATATACTTTTTCACCTGTGTTGAAGGCTTAAAAAACGCAAAAAACTAGCGGCTTTAAATTGAGCCGTTTATTTTGAAAGTGGCATAAGTCATTTTGTTTTTAAGTCGAGATATTTAAGGGTTTGCGTTTTAACACGTTTAAAAATATGGATGCTAACTTTCGAGAAGATTCACTTGTATTTCATATATCATGATGATACTGATATTTTTCTCAGTATTTATTATTATCATTATTATTTATTATTATTATTTATTATTAACTCGATTTTTTTGAAAAAGTGACTTATGCCACTTTCAAAATAAACGGCTCAATTATTGCTTTGGTTTTTATATGTACCTACATACATTTTTCCAAAAAACGATTTTATAATTTTGTTTTTTTTTTTAATACAAACATTCTACTAAAAAAAAAAAAACAAAACAGTGGTAGTTTTCACATACTTTACAAGGATAACTAGTAAAAATATTTACCTACTAAATTAGTCTTTTGACCTGCGAGCAGTTTTATTTATTTCTTGCATATATATTTTTATACAATTTAATTTTTTTCGTACAAACTAACAAAAAAAATTTGTAAAGCAAAAACAAAATTTAAATGTAAATATTAAGATTTACAACCAAGAACTCATAATTTTAATTAAGATATAAATAAATCTCAAAACACATAGGACAAGTTTTTGATTTCATTTTTAAATAATAATTTATTTTAATGGCCGTAATTTCTGCAAATAGATATCTAGCTGTGTATAGATATCTAGGGTTTTTATAATTTTAATACGTTTTTCTCACCAACGGGTTAAAGTGTAGTATATTTTAAACCATCGATTTTCGATAGTTACTTCACGTAGGCAATATTAACGTTGAAATTAACACAATAGTGTTACCGGATAGGTAAAGATAACAGTTAGGTATAAACACGACCAGATATCTGTTTGTAGAAATTACGGGCATAAGTTTTCTTAAGTTTTCGAGTGCTTTCTTAATGATACTAAAATTATACTAAAAAAATAATTAAAAAGCCAACGAACAAAAAAATGGTAATATATCTGAATCTCCTTAACTGCTGGTCGGTTTGAAAAATGATGTGTGAACGAGTCGTAGAAGAAGTCACAGGCTTTAAGCAAATTTTGTAAAGCTTGTAACTTATGCAAACATTTACAGATTTTCATGAATGAAACCTTGTAACAAGCTAGTAGGAAGATAAAAAGATTCCAATTTATTTTACTGGGATATATTTTATAGTTTTAAACATATCTCCGGATGAACCCCACACCGACAAAATACAAAACGTGCAGTGATGTCAGACATTGTTGTGTGAACATTTGTTTGAACAAAAGTTTTTTGATCAGCAATTGTTGGATCACAGTATCAACGAATCTCAAAAATACGCAGTCTTTCTTGGAAAGAATGTTCCAAATATAACTACTGCAGAACTAAAAACGTTTATTGGTATTTTGATAGTGAGTAGCTATGACGGTCGCAAAAGTTAAAGATCATTCTGGGGTGCAGATGAAGACTTGAGAAACGAGTTGATATATTCGGCTGTGCGAAGAAACAGGTTTTAGCAGATATCGCAATTTCTGCATTTTGAAGATAGTGGTAAGAAAGTTAACGATGGTGATAAAATGTGGAAGCTTCGGCCCTTAAAGCAAATATGCTCAAAAATTTCCATCCAGTGCAGCATTTATCGTATGACGAAAGTATGATATCATACTTTGGACAACATGGCTGGTTGATGTTTCGCTACATAACGCATGGCAACTACACCGCTCGGCTAATCCTGATATGCCACAACTACAGTTTAGACGACAGATTGCTCTATATTACTGCAAACATTTTGGAGAAAATCCAAAATCTCTTGGCCCTCGCAAAAGAAATATCCAGGAATCTTCACAAGAAACTTTGCGCTATGATAGAAAAGATCACCTGGTTCGCCCATGTGCAAAAATAAGACGTTATGCAGCCGACAACTGTTCTGTTCTTCTGTTGGACGCACTGAATGCTAAAAATGAGATGTTGGGGTCTGCGTCAAATGCTTTATTAATTATCATACCCAATTTGATATATAAATAAATAATAAAATGTATAAAAAATGTTGCTTTAGTTTTACTTGTTTGAACGAACACAATTATTCTTAATCGTACCCAATGTGACCATATGGTCACACCCTACATATATCTCGAGATACAAAACAGTAGCTGTATTTTTAAACATATCTATTTAATTATTAAGCACCAAATTTAAAACTTAAAAAAAAAACAATTTAAATTGTTGGTATTTTAACATATTTTTGATGCGTTATCAATCTGTGTTTAACAATGTACACCAAATTATTCTTGAATACGAATTATTAATTTAGTTATATTTTGAAAATTAAATTATAATTACAAAAAAAAAAAAATGTTTATAACACCCACACAATCTCTGTGATTTAGTGCCAGCATTGTTGGCTTGGGTGCATGTGTTTACTCTGGCCATATTGTGGTCTTTTAGGTAATTCCACCAGTGTGTACCTGGTCTGGGTAAATAGATTTTGGTTGGCTCCATGTATGACATGGATACCAACCATAAAACAAAAGTTCAAAACTATTTATTTGTATTGTCGTTGTTATTTTGATTATTTTTGCTGTTGTTGATGACGATGACAATGATTATTGTTATTTTTATTGTTGGACATATTTATTTATAATTCTTAAATAAATAATGACAATAACAATGTCATTAGTCAGTGGTGTTTTATTGTTCCTATTATTGCTGTTGTTGGTTTTTTGTATTTATTCGTTATATTCTGTCTCTTACTGAGTTTTCGTATTCATTTATTGTCTCTTACAGATACAATACATAAATATGTATTTGCATTTAAGTATAATATTTTTATTCTTTGTTTTTTTTTTTTGCAATTGGTGTTCATTACTTTTTATGGTTCCGCATGTACAGATATTCGATTTGTTGTTTTGTTTACAAAATGCTCATGCGCCACTTGCAGATACAGTGGAAACTCTAAATAAGAGAATAATTGAAGATACTTGTTTAGTTTCAAAATCCAAATTCCATTTTCAGCTAGGAATTGTAAGACTTTGTTTAATATAAGACTTTTTTAGAATTCCTTTAACCATGTCGGGTATAACAACAGAATTTACTTTTATTGAGGTCTGCATGAAACTCCTAGAACCTGCGTATTCCATGTAGGATTTAATGATTTAATATGTGTGAATCAAGTCCTTATCTGGCTTTGTAAGTCAAATTAAATCATGATCTCGTAAAACTTTGGACATAGAATATGGCCTAGAATTTTGAGGAACCCTTTATGGTGTTCATTCTGATTGGAAGACGCCGTAATTCGACACAATATGCTTTCAATTCTTATGGATGTTTGCAAACATATTCTCTGACGTGAGGGGTCAAACTTACAAAGTCTCCTTTAATCGAATCGTGATCGCTTCCTTATGGATAATTTTAAACTCAAATTTTTCAAATTTTTTCTCCTTTATTCATTCCACTTGGGGACAAACGTATGTTTTTTATTTCATTGAATGCCTTGTTTATATTTTCGATGTCCAGCATTACAGATCTTCGCTATCTGTTATTCGGAAGTCCGCCACTTCTGTTGCCCTGTGGGTTCCATTGTAGCCCATATCTTGCGGTGCTTTCGAGTGCCTTACGAAGGTTGCACCCAACTGCACTTCCCTCTCGATATTTGCTTGCAAATGGCTGTTTAATTCGGCTTCCTTACCCAGGGTTGTCAGATTAATTTTGACCCTTTTCGCCAAATTCAATGTCAAAAATCGCCAAAATCGCCAAAGCCTTTATTTTCAAGTTTTTGGCAGTAAAATACATATTTTTTAATTTATTAAATATATTTTTTAAATATCCTTAAAAATTAATTTGTTCCGTATCGCTAGAATACGCCAACAATTAAAAAAAATCGCCATGATATATATTATGCTTTATTTTTATTTAGAAAAAAGTAAAAATAGCTAGTGAACACAAAAATGTTACGATGTTTACAGTAAAATAGTTTATAGTAGTCTTCTTAAAGCAACAAAAAAAAGTATTAAACAAATATTTGATATACATTTTTATATAGTTGCAGTTTTATTATATATGACTATTTCCAAAAAAACGTCAACCACAAAAAATGGAAAAAAAATTTTTCTTTTCAAGAGTTATTTAGAGAATTGCTTATATTTTTTTAATATATGCGTATAAATTAATTGATTCAAAAAAAAAAAAACAAGTAAGAGTGCTATATTCGGCTATGCCGAATCTTATATACCCTTCACCATGGTTTGGAAAGAACAGAAGTTTATATATATATTTAAATACATGTATATATACATGTATATTTATAAAATATATATCGTTTAGTTTTATTTAATTATTTGCACATGATTGCGTGCTATTAAATATATTAAAAGTTTAATTAATATATAGCACGTTAAGTTTTGATCGAATTTCAGTATTTGGTCATGCCGACATCTTAAAGTATAAAATTACCATTTACTTTGGTGATAAAACTTGTAGTCGGGAAGTTCTATGGTTCACGAAAATAGGTATTAAAAAAAAACTATATTTTTGACATTACTTTTTTTTTTACCGATATTCCGAGTTTTTCTAAAGATTTCCGATATTTTGATATCTAAAACGTATGAATAGGTCATAATACAGCTCTAAAATTTTAGTTTTTATAAAAATGTTAATGTTTTTAGTCCTTTTTTGGAGTATTTTGCACATAACTTAACCATTTTTAACCGATTTGGCAGATTTATATACCAATGTGCTTAAAAATAATATTTCCATTAAATTGGCTTATAGGCATATATATATATACCTACATATTTGTACATATATTTAAGCAAACTTAATTATAAAAAAAACAAACTTAATTAAAAAAAAAAAACAAACTTAATTATAATAAAAAAGAGTAACTTTTGGGATTTCAGTATTTTGATTATAACTCAGCCATTTTTTAACCGATTTGACAGATTTATATACCGACGTGTTTAGCAAGAAATTTACCATTTATTTGTGTTATAAAACTTGGACTCGGGAAGATCCATGGCTACCGAAAATGGGTATTTAAAAAAAACCCGGTTTTCCCGAGTTCTTTATAAAATATGTTTTACTTAAAATTTCCGATATTTTGGTATATAAGTCATTTCCATAGGACATATGACAGCCCTAAAATTTAGGTTTTTATACAAATTTTAAAACGTATGAATAGGTCATAATACAGCTGTAAAATTTTAGTTTTTATAAAAATGTTAATGTTTTTAGTCCTTTTTTGGAGTATTTTGCACATAACTTAACCATTTATTTGTGTTATAAAACTTGGACTCGGGAAGATCCATGGTTACCGAAAATTGGTATTTAAAAAAAAAAAAAAATAATTTTGGTCATAACTTTTTTGTATCTGAACCGATTTTCCCGAGTTCTTTATAAAATATGTTCTACTAAAAATTTCCGATATTTTGGTATATAAGTCATATCCATAGGACATATGACAGCCCTAAAATTAAGGTTTTTATACAATTTTTACTTTTTTTTGTACGGGAGGTACCACGCCCACTTCTCCCATCCCGCCCACATTTTGTAGGGTGGTGAGTATTGACAACCAAAATGTGTGTACCCAATTTGGAAACTTTGGCTCTTACCGTTCTCCAGATATACAGAAAAAAGCAATAAAAATACAACAACAACAAGGGATTTTTGGAAAAAATTAGAGGCAGTCGTGGTTTTTTGATCATATCTCAGCCATTTGTGGACCGATCTTGCTGAATTTCAATAGCAAGAAATGGTGGACTATATGTGACATAAATGTAAAACAACCTAGCCGCTATCATGTCTGGATTATCCGGAAAACACATATCAAACGTAAGACGGACAGACGGACAGACGGACAGACGGACAGACGGACAGACGGACATCGTTAAATCAACTTCTCTTCTCATATGGACCCAGAATATATATACTTTATGGGGTCTAAAATCAATATTGTGGAAATTACAAACGTTATGACAAACTTATATATACCCTTTTACACCTGTGGTGAAGGGTATAAAAAAAATGGTAAACGAAGTACTACAACTTTTAGCACATACTTGTGTATATTAGAAAATATGCACTTGGAACAACAATACCCTAATCTAAGGCATATTTATGATCTGAAAAACATTTTTTATTAAGTTTCTTATATAAAGGATTATAAATAGCAACATAAAAAAATTTTAAATCATGGTGGAAAAATTGTCCCGTTTACAATTTCTTTAACAATTTATTTAAAAAAATCTAATTCATATTTTATTTTGAAATCGAAACCATTTTTAGGGCACATTAGTACGCAACATTTTAAAATGAATCCCAATAAAATATTGTGTCAGGTTTCGCAGAAATCACTGTTTAAACGGTTACCCCTTAAAACCCACTTCCGTTTTTTGTCCCGTTTACAATCACTGGTTGTTTGCAGTTATCTCGGAAACCACGACAGTAAGCGAAAAATTTCATTTGCGGAAATTAAAGAGCTAATTGAGAGTTAAAAGAATCATTAATTTAAAAAATGAAAATCAGGTTGTTTTTTACAGTTTTGTCAATATAAACGTGTGCGAATGTCCCGTATACAATCTTGGAAGTGCCCATATCTAAAACGCTTCACCGGCAAAGCTCCCTATTTGTCTTCTTTTTTGGAATACATTGTAAGGATATTGCATTAATTTAACGTTGGTACAAAAGAAGAGCAACTTATAACTCGTAATAACGCGTTTAGAAGTTTGTTTTACATTCTACATTGAAGGCGAGTTTAAGTGGAGTTCATAGCTTAAACACAGGCATTACTAGTACTAATTACCAGCTTATAAACAGTCAAAGTAAGTTCCTTAAAATCGTACGTACCTGCCGTATCGTTGCAGCTTTAAAGTTTTGGCATTTGATGAACTTAAGCCTAATTAAAAATATTAAAAATTTGGATTAAAAACCATAAATAATTCAACAATATAACCACAATACTAATTATTGTTAAAGCTAAGGCACGAGCTCTATGTTTGCATTTGTCCTTCAAGCTCTATGTTTGCAGTTGTCGTTCAAGTTGTGCTGAAAAGGTCAGCAAGTAAAAGAAAGACAAAAAAATGAAGAAACAAAACAAAATATGTACTTTTAACTTCAAGAAGAATTCTTGACAAAAGTACGAAAAAACAGAAGTAAAGGAAGAACATGTAAAATGAATTAAAATAGATAACACAGGCCAACACTCAATTTGCTTCTTTGAATTTATCAACTGATTCTAGTTAATTTTGGTGCGCTGAATTCAAATCTGTAATCAGTTTGTCTCTATCAGCTCTAGTTTTCATGATATAGCTTATTTGAGTTTTTAAAAAAGATGATGTGACTGAAATGCAAATATCTTAAAGAATTTTAAAGGGATTATGTAATTCTTTTTTTCTAGTGAAAGGTTATAAAATTTCTAAGATAACCATGGGTCGTTTGTAAACATTGGTCAAGAAATGACAGAGTTACAGTGGACAAAATTTGAAAATTTATGAAAAATTTTATGATTTTTTGCAATTTTGTTCTTTTGAAGTTATTTTTTATTTTAGAGCTGATAGAGATAAACTGATTACAGATTTGAATTCAGCGCACCAAAATTAACTAGAATTTTTTTTAATTTTGTCGGGCTGTGTAATCATTCAAAGCGAATTTCGATCTACCAAAGGTTAAATACAATTTGGTTTAAGGATTGATGTTTGACTAATGACGTCAGCAGTCGTCGATGGCTGCGAGTGTTAAACGGCAAGCCCTCTGAGGAGATTGAGTGGTTGCAATCGAAACATGTCAGGGTAACCTGTCCGTAAAAACGCCTGGGTTCGAGCCCAGATTGAGTCAAGAATGAAAAATTATCAGTAAATTTTAATTAATTTTCATGTTGTAAAATTCCTTTCTTCATAAAAATAATTTAATGAAAATTAAATTTGATGAACTTATTAAAAATATAAAAAATTTGGAGTAAAATTCTAGATATTTTAGTTTTTTATATTTTTATTATTTTCCCAATATTTCGGTTAGCATCGCCAAAAAATCGCCAAATCAAAAATTAGGTCGCCAAATAAGTTTGAAAATCGCCACGTTTGGCGAGAAATCGCCACATCTGACAACCCTGTCCTTACCAGTTCGCTGTTCGTAATGATATTAGGCCAAAAAATACGCCAAATAATTCGCAGGAGTTTATCCAAATACCTTTGCCGTTTTCCGCCTCTGTAGGGTTTAGCAAAAAGATCCGGCAAGTTCTTAAATTTCAATCTTAATAAAGGGGGTTTGTTGAGTTTTCTGTTTATCTAAACAATTTGTAAGCCCCCGACTGTACTTGACTTATGTTGATGTACTGCCCTCTTAAAACAATCTGACGTTTAAACACCAAATCCGGATCAGGGACCAAGTTTGTCCTGCTAGCGGACGTTTTTGTATGCCTTTGGTATTAAACAAAAGCTGTGAGGGTTAGAAAGCTCTATTAAGCTCGTAAGCAAAGGTAAAGTACATAGTTCAGATAATCATTTACCAATATTGCCACTTTGAAGTTGGTATGTCCACACTGAGGAGTTTGAAGAAATTAGACAGTAATAACAGGTATTTACATTAATTTTGAATACAACTGTTGTTAGTTCGCTGTCAAAAGCTTATTGACCCGCTCTTGTATCGTTAGCTATGTTCTTATTTTTTTTTTTGTTTTCAATTTGTCTAGTTTCTTTTACTTTAGTATTTATTCATTACGGTCATAATTTGTTGCTTATAAGGTGTCACTCAACTAACTATTGTGCGACTATTTGCCGTGGCTTTTTTTTTCAATTTCCACTACGAATTCAAAGCTTATTGTTGTATATTTTATTGTATTTATATGTTTATTTATTACTTAATAATCATGTAACTAACGATGTGATAAGAATACTAAAATAAAAAAATCAGAAACATTATTGCAAATTGGTTAATGGTCAGGTAAGAAAGGCCTACCGAAAAAGATTTAGCAAACAAAGGATTTTTTATTTAATTGAAAATGAATGTATTAAAAGAAAATGCTTGAAAAATAATAAACACTTTTGCTAAATCACAAATTTATAATAATTAATGTGAGACAATAATTACTAAAGTAATACAGTTCGAATCGTATTTTGGTTTCTTGAAAAGGATTTATTCAATATATAGACTTTGATAGACAATTCAATACTTAAATATGCTTGGATCGAGTAAACAGTGCAAGAAATTTGATCGATTGTCGAATTAAACGATTTCGGTGGCCTTTTAACTACATAAATCTAAGAGGTACAAATTTCTATGACTTTGGTTGATATTTCGAGTTAGACTTGAGAGATTCTTCGACTTTTCTATAGGGTAACCCATTTAGAGGTTTTAAAACTGCTGGTCTGGCAAGGCTATCAGTTTTTAAATATCAGTCATATGATGTGTCATTTGTTTGGTGAAAGGTTTGTCATTTTCGAATATGGATCGTTTAAAAACCGAAGAAACGAGACTACTTTTCAAGAATTACTGGGTAGTTATGGTCGTAATAATCTACCTACTGTGCAAGGAATTGGCACGTTTATAAAGAAATTTTAAAAGACTGGAAGCGTTACAGATGTTGTCAGGTCTTTGCACTATCGTAGTATAAACAGTGCCGAAAATATCGGAAGAACCATAACCGTCAATTCAGAACGCAATGGCCATATGATTGAATTAAGGATAATGGACTGGTCGATATGTGGTTTCAACAAGACGGTGCCACAAGCCATACAACACGACCGATTTGTGCTTTATTGCATGGAAAGTCTCCAGAATGCGTTATTTCACGTTTAAGAGGCGGTCGTTTAAATGACAATTGTCCAATTCACAAGCTCTTTCGTATGGCTTAACATTTAAATTTTTTTTTGTTTATGCACTTGTAAATAGAAAAATTTGTTCCATCGTTACTTCGTTGAAAACGGAAAATATTAATTCAATGTACATTGTAAATTCACTTTGAGTAAACTTTTTAAGAAGATTAACAAATTTCTTTTTGCCAAAAAAAAAAAAAAAATAGAACTAACAGTAGCAAATTATTTAGTTTTAGTTATAATTTTTACTTCACTTTTGGTTTTTATTTTTTCTTCTTCTTTAATAAAATTTGCCATTCATATTGGTTGATACCATGGAATTAAACCAGGTATGGGAATTTCAATTTTATATGAATTAATTAATAACAGTATTAATTGATAAGCAATTTCAATTAAAATAGTTTAAAAAATAAATTGAAATGATTCAAACATATATTTATCATTCAGAAGAATAAGATTCGTGGTGGTAGTTTTCAAACCAAAAAATAAGAACATTTCCAGGCAAGGCATAAAGACAAAATTTTTCCAAACACGTAAAAATGAATCGTTTAATGAGACAACACTTTTATATTAAATTACCAAATAGAAAAATAGAAAATATATCATAATTCGACGATTATATAAACAAAACGACGATACTACGAGCTTGTTTTTTTTCTTCATTATTTATTTATTGAATCTTCATATATTAAATATGAACTAACAATAGTTAATCAAATCTTAACCTAATATTTATTTTATATCCTGCCAGTGCCAGACAAAAATTTTCTTCATCACGGGTTCTGTTCAGTTATATAGGTGTTTATCGCTCATCTAATTGGATAAGTGCTGCAGTGTCTCTTCTTCTTAAGCGAGTGTGGCCGCTATAATTTAAAATATTTCGTGCTAGTGGGTTCGGGTGCAATTCGAGCCTTTTTAAGTATTTTACTGCATATTTCGTAATCATATTTTTAACTACACTCACAATATTCTGTACGTAAAATTAACTGAAATTGTAATTAAAATAAATGAAAATTCAATTAAAAACCGGTCTACTTATTTTTCATTTATTTTTAACAAAAAGTTCATTTAATTTTTACTGTCAAAAATTCAACACCATATTCCGTAAAATCAAATAAATATTCAGTTTTTTTTATTAAATTCAGTCATTTACGTTTACTCCTCAAAAGAGCCGAATTTCTAAAAAATACCAGACAGACACCTGTCCGCTTGTTTTTCTTATAAGCGATAGAGGGAGAATATTATTATTTACTTACCCTGTTACACACGTTTGTTTTACTTTTGTTGTACTGAACACGTTGTTTACAGAAGAACTCTCAATTATAAGACACCAGCAGCATGACCGATATGGCTTTGCAATTATTTTACTTTTAAAATTTGATGTATTTAAATAAATTATATTAACAAATATAAAATGGGAATTGCTTACACAAAACAAGCAATTCATTTTTTATAGATAAGTAAAAATTAATTTTTGGTAGTTAAACTATATAAAATAACTGAATATTTAATTGTTTTTACTGAATATGGCGTTGAATTTTTGACAGTAAAATTTTATAAATTAACTGCATATTTATTTGTTTTAATGGAATATGTAGTTACTTTTTTGACAATTAATTTTTATAAGATAACTGAATATTTATTTGTTTTTACGGAATTCGCGGTTGAATTTTTGACAGTAAAAATTAAGTGAACTTTTCGTTGCTTTAAATTACATTTTTATTTAATTTATAACATAAAGAAGAATTTAACTCAATCAACGGACAATATTAACTGCAACTGAAAATCCGTATTAATCTGCTCTTAGTTTTTTGAATAACTGTTAGAATCAATTAAAAATAAATTTGCTTGGAATTTAAAATGTTTATTTATTAAAAAATTACTGAACGGAATATTTCTTAAATAAACTGCAGTCCGTTACTGTAATAATATTGTGAGATCCTTCTGAATATTTGAGTTTTTAACATACCAAGGGACAGCTGTGATTATTCGAAGTAGTTTATTTTGGCGCCTTTGAATTTTTTCGATATTAGAGGCCGAGGCAGTGCCCCATAACTGAATACCATAGCACCAGCTTGGCTTTAAGATGGAGTTGTAAAGAAGAAGTTTTTAGTCGAGACTAAGGACAGAGTTTCTTCCAATAAGCCAATGAATTTGGATGGCTTTTAGTTTCATTTGAGTTAATTTTGCCTCTATATGGCTTTTCCACGTTAAACGGCGATCTAGATGAATACCGAGGTATTTTACATGCGAATTTTGAGGTATTATTTGATTATTGATTTAAATAGGGGGGCATGATTCCCGACGCAAGGTGAATGTTATATGTACGCATTTTTGCTCATTGACCTCTATCCTCCATTGCTTTAACCATAGTTCTAGTTGAAATATATGATCCTGTAGGTATCGAGATGCTTCTTGACTGTTTTCGTGCACGCTTAGAAAAGCTGTATCATCAGCAAATGTTGAAGTTTGGGTGTAGTTGTTTGTTGGCATATCCGAGGTATATATTAAGTATAAAAGTGGGCCCAGGATGCTTCCCTGAGAGACTCCAGCGTCAATTTGCTGAGGAGAGCTTAAATAATCACCTTTAATAATAAACTTTCGACGGACTAAGTAGCTTTCTAACAGCTTGTGTGTGTTTACTGGTAAGTTTAGCTTCAATTTATGTAATAAGCCTTCATGCCTTTCTTTTTTCAAAGGCTTTTCTTATTGCGTTTACTATACGATGGGTTTGCTCAATTGTGCTGTTTTCTCTTTTAAAGCCGAATTGGTGTTTAGGAATACATCTATTTTCATTAAAAATTGGGATAAATTTTGACGCTAACAGCTTCTCAAACAGCTTTGATATATTAGAAAGTAAGCTTATAGGCCTATAATGACTCAACTTTTGTGTGATCCTTTCCTGGTTTAGGTATAATGGTGACTACGAGCTTGTGAATTGGACAATTGTATTTCGTACGTAATGGCAAGGTCCAAGCATTATAAAAGTTTCATCGAAATCATAGTTTAATGTGTGTTTTATTTAGGTAAAATATATAATTTAAAAATTTAAAGGTTTACTAAAATATCACTGCTAACCAGAATGTATTCTAGTACCATGAGAAATAAATTACCCAAAATCTCAAGGTTCTGGATTGATTATCGGTATATTCAGGTATGTGATGAAAAACTATCGTTTTCAAAATTATCGTTTTTAGCAAGTGTGATGAATTTCGACCGATTTTAAAATCTATTTCTGAAGAAAAGCTGTAATTTGTTGTTCAAAATGCAGTTTAATTAACACATAAAAAAAGAAATTTAAAAGAATTTATACCGGAAAACAGAGAAAAATGTATTATAAATCCATTTTTAAAGATACTGAAAACAAAATTATCGTTTTCAAATCGTATTGCTTTCGTTGGTCGATATGTCAAAAACACAAGCAACTTTTGACATTCCTCTCTCTATATAAGGAAAAAAGTAATACAGCTGTGCTTTCAATGCCATATAAAAAATGAATTCGCCTTGGCTAGTACTTAAAAAATAAAAGAATTATAAATAATCCAGTCAGAAAAAGGAACAAATGAAACTTTATTTTCAATACTTAAACGAAGATCAACTTACAAAATTTCAAAATCTTAAAACTATAGAAACAGTTATTATTTTAGCGAGAATCAAACACCTTCTTCATTTATTTAAACAATTTCTACCCGCTTATTTATCTATCCTTTGTGCATCCTTAGGGATTTTCATTTAACTCTGCTGCTTAAGTTTCATTTTTAGTTTGGATGTTTATTTAATGATGGAATGGGAGTTTTGAGGGTTGTATAAAAGCATCTAGATAACTTTTTGTTAATTTTGTTCCCTGATTAGTTTTTTTTTTTTTTTTTTTAAGATAAGGGTTGTTTTTTGTCCTCCTTTCATGGTGGCTTCGTGTATCGTAAGGCACCACCATTTAAGCCTTGCAAGTGATGCAGAGCTGAATGGAGCATAAACGTGGCATTTAAAAAACCTTTAAACTTTTGACAGTTTCTGTTTTTCTTGGTCTCGTTTTAGGTTTGCTGCTAGTGCTATTAAAAATAATATGAGTACTTTGCATAATAAATGAATTTTTAACCCATATTTATTTATTACTGGACTCATAAAAGTATTTTCTTTCAACCATGGGAAAAAGCATTAAAATCTAAAAATATTTGTACTCAAAAAAAAGTAGCTAAACTGAATGTACGGCGAAAAGTTTTCCCATTTTATTTAGTTGTTGTTTGTTGTTTTTTTGGGTACGATTTGGTTGAATTTTAATTACTCAGTGTTGCTCTTCTTAATAATTTTCTTTCTGGTTTGTAGATCCTCCTTTTGTTACACCCCCACAGTTTATTTTATTAGTCTAAAATACAAAACTTTTTGGCCTAATTTTACGTCGTACTGTTTTTTGTTTTTTTTTTCGTGTTCTTTTACTCTTGTTGTGCTAAGCATTGTTAACGCCTTTTTATTACGTTTTTTCCGGCTTGGAATTTAAGTTAAAGGAATGAATTCCTTTAAGGATTTTATTTAACTTTTAAGTTCTTAAAAAAATCGGTTGTGTTTTGTTTGGATTTTGACCAACAATTTATTTGATAACGCATTTTCTGGTGACTGGATATTTTAAAGGCGGCTCAATTAGTCCTTTACTTTTTTGAATTTCCCTCCTGTTAATTGTTAGACCAATACGACTCCTGTCAACAGGCATCTGTCAGTTGACTCCTGTTTTAATTAGCTGCTAGTTTGTGTTTGACAGCCATTGATAGCAGACTCCATGGCAAAAATTAATGAACTAGGCAAGGACCTTCTCTCTTACCTGCGCTATTCTCCAAGCCTGAAGAAATTTCATGGCGATAAGAGATTTGACTCCAACGATAAAATCATTTTACAAAATAAGAAAAGAAATACGTATTTTGAAGACCTGATACAACGAGAAAAAGAAAGACAAAAACATGAAAAACTGAAAAATGTGCTTTGGACTTCAATAAGAATTCTTGACAAAAAGTATGAAAAACTGACAAATAAAGACCATGTAAATCAATTAAAATAGAAAGTCATTCAAAAAAACAAATTTCGATCCACCAAGGTAAAAATATCATTTGGTTTAAAGATTGATTGATGTTTGACAATTGACTGCCAGCCGTCGTTAATGGCGGTTAGTGTTAAACGGCAAAGAGTTCTAAAGAGATAGTGTGGTTACTATCGAAACATGTCAAATGAACCTGTCCGTGAGCGTGTGTTCAATTCCCCGTTCAGTCTAAAATGAAAAATTATTAATAAATTTTATTTCATTTCATGTTGTAAAATTTCTTTCTTCATAAAAATAATTTAATGAAAATCAAATTTAATGAACTTTAGCCTGATTAAAATATGAAAATTTGAATTAAAAAATTAAAGAAATCTTGGACAATGTCGAGTTGCAGAAGCACAATGTCGATGTTTAATATATATTTGATGAGATGTTACGGAAATTTAAAGTCTTTTAAGGTGGATTCATCCATGCGTTCCGAACAATAATTATGTCCGGAGAATAATTTTTTTACTTAGAGTGTTCTGCAGAACGATTTACCCCATTCGAAAAATTTGTCCCGAAAAACAAAGCTACCATATGGTTTACAGATATAAACAATTATACAAAATGGCAGCACAACTAGCAAAAAAGTGTGTTTAAGAAAATAGACGAAAAAAGGGAAGTAATTGTATTATTTTGAATAATATTTATTTATTTTTTATTTAATTATTTAGCAAAACTACAATTGTTGTAATATAAATGCAAAAACACTATATGATGTGGCAGCTCAATTCAACTTTTATGTACAAATAGATAAAAAGTGGCATTTTGTTCTGAACAAGAATTAAAATTAAACCAATTTAAGAAAAAAACTTGCCGAACAAAATTATTTTTCTCTCTCTCTCTCTCTCTCTCAAAAGTAAAACGTCAAACTCAATATAAAAAAAAATTTTGTCCAGACCATAGTATAATAAGCACCAGGTATGTTCATTAGGGAGAGCTTTCATTATTTACCCATGTAATGTCAAAATAATTTATTTGATTTTGAATTATTTTTTTAATTTTTTTCCATATTTTCTTTTGTTTGACGTTATATGGGTTTTGAAATTGAGAACAAAATTTCTAATGACTATACCTTGTACTTATTCTACCATGGTCCAGACAAAAATATTGGTCAGAACGCATGGGTGAATCGACCATAACTCTTAAAATTTGATGTAAAATAGTTCCAGAATGTCATCTAACATCACGCAACTCGAAACTCAAGTAGGGGCATCTCATCTATCTGATAACGGTTTTTGGATTAATATCGGGGTGCTGTAAATTGCATTGCAATCTTTTTCATAGGCCATGTTTAGAGAAAATTTTAAAAGTTATGGTTACCAGTCTTTCGGTGTTTCGTTGCCCAAATATTTAGGATTATTTTTGGGTGGTTGAATTTTAAGGGCCGATGTTGCTTTTGAATACAACACAATTTTTATTTATTTAGGAAGTTATTGTCATTTCTTTTTATTATGATAATATTGGTATGGTTTAATTACATGTATATGGAACAAAATATCGACCAAATGGCCGCCGCAACCTCGGCGGCACACCTCCATCCGATGGTCCAAATTTTCAATGACGATGAATTTTCGATGAAAAAATATGGCCTGATGATGCCGCCAGCCCATAAACCGCACCAAACAATCACTCTTTCTGGGTGCATTGGTTTTTCGACAATCACTCTTGGATTATCATTCGCCCAAATGCGGCAATTCTGCTTATTGACGAATCTACTGAGGTGAAAATGCGCCTCATCACTGAAGCTGATACGCATTTTGATTTGAACGCCCATTTTCACAATAAGCATAAATAACTTTAACGCGTTGCTCGATTGTGTATCTTTCCATGATTTAAATTGAGAAATGTCAAATGAAATGCAGAAAAAAACTTGACGTTTAGGTGTGATTTACATTCAAAATCCGCCCTTAAAATTTAACCACCCTTATTTATTTATTTATTTGATTAAATCTATGGATATGAATCCTTACAGACTACTATATATTACAAAGTTTTATATAAAGGTATTATTAACGAAAAAATTTTGTTAAGACATATTAAGTATTTAAAAACACGATAATATTGCGTTTAATTACATTTATATTAATTGAAAAATCGATTAAGCTATATAATTCATTGAAATTTTTGCATATTCTCCTCAAAGGATCAGCATCAGCATAGTTTGTTTGCACAACAGGAAGGTGCAGAGGTATTAGGTGTCGGGTAAAACGTCGTGGAATATTAAAATTTATGTTACGAAGAAGGAAGTCGGAGAGGACATCGCCATTTATCAAATTAACTAGAAATGCCACATTTAGCATTGTCCTTCGACTTTTTAAAGTAGGTAGTTTAATTATTGATAGCCTCGCAGTATACGAAGGAAGATTCCCAGCATAACGACCAAATGAGCTCCTTAGGCAGAATAAGAGAAACTGCTTTTGAACAGATTCAATTCGGTCTATGTGCATGTTAACTTCAGGATCCCAGACAATAGACCCATACTCCAAAATTGGCCTTACAAGGGATGTGTATAGTTGTTTCGTTACATGAGGATCTGTAAATTCTTTAGACCATCGTTTTATATAAGCAAGCACACCACGAGCTTTATTAATCGTCATTGTAATATGTTTGCAGAAATCTGGCTTAGGATCAAGTAGAATACCAAGATCCAGAAATTCTCCAACTAACTCTAGTTGATACCCGTCCAGGAAATAGTGTAGCATTGATGTGCAATTTCTAGAAAATCGCATGTGCTTGCATTTTTTTAAATTAAGCTCCATTTGGTTATATTTACACCATGCGTAAAAACTATTTAAATCCTGCTGCAAATACGCCCCATCTGAAGATAATTTGTAGCTGAGAAACATCTTAACATCATCAGCGTACATTAAAACATTACAATGCTTCATTACATTAAAACGTTTCCAAGAGCAATTTTAATCAAAATTGAATTGTGCCTCCTTTTTGTTTGTTTTCCTATATCTTCAAAACTAAATCCATAGTGGAAAATTTCGAAAATTATTACCATTCAAGGGACGTATGTCTCATTGTCCAAATTCACATTTTAAGTTCACTATTAAAGTTAAATACAATGATTACCAAGGCTTTTTAAATTAAAGTCGAATCTTTTTATAAAACTACAATTGTTTGGTTAATACAGGGTATAAGGAAACTGCCGTAAAGCGTTTTTCCTTGAAGAAGGACAGGACATGCCCAGACACATTTTTATGCCCTTTTTCCCCCTTTCTGTAACGTTTTATCGATATCTTTCGATTTTTAATACATTATTAGGTTTAAATAAAGCGTTTGCGGCATATTGTACTAATCTAAATCGGCTTAACGAATTAATACCTTCAAGTTATTTCAACCCATTGCTTAGATGATATTTTAAAAATTTTGCTGTTGCTGATTTTAATCCATGTCTGTTACAAATTGTTGCGGTTTTGTTACAATGTGTGTGTTGTGGTAATATTTGTTGGCAACATCCTGTTCTGACCTCAAATTACAAAACGAGAAAAAAAACCATCAACATAAACGTATAAAACTCATACATTGAACAAAGAACAAAATCCAGTTTCTCTATTACAATGTTGTAAAATTAACACCTTCCAGTTTAAGAATTTTCCATTATACACAAAATGACTTTCGCCTGCAGAGCATCAGGGAAAAGTAAAAGATTAAGGATATAAAAGAAGAAGAAAAAGAATAAAAAGCTAATCATTTGTATGAACTTATGTAGGACATTTGCCAGGGCTTAAGGAAAAAATGAAAAGGATTTTTTAATTAAAAGTTCAATGCAATAAAAACAGAAAATAACAGAAAACATGTGTTGCAAGTAATAAATGTTCGTTTGGCACACACACACACACATTCATGCTTAACATGTCCAACATACTAAAGATGTGGCCTAAGAAGAGTTTAAGTTTGGTTTGGCCAAATTTTTGAAATGTTTTACTTTTCTTTTTTGGTACTATTCGAACATCCGCAGAGAAATTGTATTTAGAACAATTAGGGAAAAATTTTGTTCTACTTTATTAATATAAGTTTTGCAATAGCGGAGTTCAGTATTTTATGCAAATTTGCTCTTTCGCAGAAGCAAAAAATCGTAGCTCTTATACTAAATTAAACAACAATCTCAAAATGCGCTTAATTCAAGTATTATAAAGTTAATTCAATTCAATTCGTACTTGAAGTAAACCAAAAGTGAAATTAGAAGAAGAATTTTCTTATGATTGATTTGCTTGCCCGTTTTACACCTACACAGAATTTCAATTATAAAACACCAGCATTGTTCCCGATATGGCTTTTACTTTTAAAACTTAATGAACAGATATAACTGAAAATATAAACTAAATGAGAACACGCAGAGAAAAAATGTGGTTGGGCATGTTTACGGCAACAACACTATGTTTAATGTAACAATATATTGTTGTCGTACACAAATAATTGTTATTTTTATTTAATATCAACAATATTATAGTTACTGTAAACATATCAATGTTTATCGCAATTATGAATTTGAGTATTGTTGACCGAAAAATAATTATTTTCTAACAACTTAATTAGGATAACTTTCTAAACATATTATATTTCTCACAACCATATCATGATATTTAATAGCCATAACATGATAACTTTCTATACATTTATCCTATTGTGTTAAAGATGCAATCAAACTATTTTTACTCTAATCATGTTATGTTAGCGCCATTTGTAAAATAATTTTGAAGCAGTTGTGTCGTTTTTTTTTTATTTGTGAGCGGTTAAACAATTAAAAGATAAAATTCCATAAAAAAATAAGTTTAAAGAAATTAAAAAATTAAAATATTAGCGGAGTTCATTCAATTATTAGTGATGTAAAAGTGCAAATGCAAAATATCATAGTTTTTTTTTGTAAAATCCAACAACAAAACACACAGAGATTTCGTTATATTTTATAAAAGTGCTACGATATTTATGTGGTTTTCATGGGCAACCGCGTATGTCTTAAAACAAATTTTTCAGGAAAGCCGAAAAACCATTCTACCTATAGATCAAATTATGGGCTAGGTATTGCACTTTTTAAACTTTGTCATTACGTTAAAAAATCGGAATAGATCCATCTTTTTCAAAAAAATGTAAAGAGAGTTCAAAATTAGGCAATATGGCTCAACATCTTAAAATCGAAAAAATGGACACACGCGGTTGCCCATGAAAACCACAGATTTTTCATTTGCTCTTTTGCAAACCTTATATTGAACTCCCCTATTTGATTAACATTAAGAAAAATTGTAGAAAGCCACAAAATAAAAAATCGATGCAAAAATATTTTAATTTATTTTGTATTTTTATGGCAGCTATGAAAGGTGCTGTATCATAATATGATTGCTTAATAAATTTATTGTGATTAACATGGTGATAATATGATTACTTCTTAGCTTATTATGATTAACATGACAATAATATGATTAATTTCTTAGCTTATTATGATTAACATGACAATAATTTGATTACTTCTTAACTTAGTATGATTAACAGAATAATAATATGATTAAGGGAAAAATATTATGATGTAATAGTACGAGTATATTTAGCATAATATGTTTCAATAATAATCTTAATATGGTGACTACAATCATGAATCTTATTATAATATGTTGCCCTTAGAATATGTTTACCACAACCATGTTTTTTCTTTGCGTGAAGCAATAGTTTTCAATTTTACTTTTTAAACATGCAAATAATGGGGTTTCGTCTTGTTCTGTTGTTTTTGTTGTTTCTACACACAACAAACATATGGTTTTTAACTACTTGTGTCGTGTTGTTGTAGTAGTCTACAGCAAACTTTCATAAGCTAAATGAGATTAAAACGTTCACTTTGTAATTTTACTCTCAGAGTGGCACCATCAACGAAAAGTTTAATCTTTTTTCTGGCTGTAGGAAATATCGCCCAAAGAAAAATGACCCAAAAAAAAAAATGAAAAATCGCCCAAATAAAGAATCGCCCAAGCGAACATGAAAAATGACCCAAAAAGGTAAATATGAAATTTTGCCCAAAAAAAACGAAAAAGGGCCCAAAAAGAAAATGAAAAATGACCCAAAATGCATAAACGAATTTTTTCCCAAAAAAATAAAAAAAAATTACTAAATTTGCAAAAAAGTGTTTATTATTCATATAAATTTAGGTGACATGTCATAACGTCCAGTGTCGTAGTGTCCTTGGACACTTTTAAAGTGTCATAATGTCCATCGAAGACGAGGACGAGGACGTTATGACACTTTGCAACGTCCGCAACTTAACTTATAATCAAAAATGTGTAAATTTTTTTTTAAAATACCGTTAAAATTTCAAGTGATTTTTTTAAAGATACTTATTTAACCATAATATGGTTGTCGGTGACAATGATTTGGTTAAATTAAACATAATATGGATAAACTATTTTTATAGCTTTTACTCCGGGTGTATATATTAAATATATATATCCAAAATAAGGATTTCATCTTCTATGGTATAACAAATACTGGCTTCGCTAACTAAAGCTTCTCTGTATAGCCGGCCTTCGGCCGGGCGCAAGGATTTTCTCCTCTATGGTATAACAAAGACCGGCTTCGCTAACTAAAGCTTCTCTGTATAGCCGGCCTTCGGCGGGGCGCAAGGATTTTCTCCTTTATGGTCTAACAAAAACCGGTTTCGCTAAGTAAAGCTTCGAAAAACTGCCTTGTTTCCGAACAAGGCCGACTACGCAGAGAAACTTTAGTTAGCGAAGCCGGTGTTTGTTATACCATAGAGGAGAAAATCCTTGCGCCCGGCCGAAGGCCGGCGATACAGAGAAGCTTTAGTTAGCGAAGCCAGTATTTGTTATACCATAGAAGAGAAAATCCTTATTTTCGATATATATGTATATATTTAATATATACACCCAGAGAAAAAAGCTTCAAAACCATTTTTAAAAAAATTCTACCGATATTATGTTTAGTTTAACCAAATCATTGTCGCCGACAACCATATAATGGTTAAATTAGTTTCTTGAAAAATAGTTTTGTTGTTTGCAACCATAATAAAACATGGTTTTCTCTGCTATGTAAGATTATGGTAGAATTTTAAAAATAGCCCATTTTTTTGGGCCATTTTTCATACAACATTTTTGGGTGATTTTTCATAATGAAAAATCACCCAAATTTTAAAAACGAAAAATCACCCAACAATAACGATAAATAGCCCAAAAATTTTGGGCCATTTTTCATATGAAATCAGGCCCAATTTTACATGCAATTTTTTTGGGCGATTTTTCATTTTTTTTTTTTGGGCGATTTTTCTTTGGGCGATATTTCCTACAGCCCTTTTTTCTACTTGGTTTAAGAATTTTCTACTTATTTTAAGAAATTCCGGGATTGGTTTTCGAAAGTAATCTCATTTAGGATTGTTTTAAGTATGTTTTAATGTTATTCGTACTTGAATTTTTGTGAACGACTATGTAGTAAGTATAAAAAACTTAGGCCCTAAATTTGTAAAACGCAAACGCAACGCCAAAAATTATATTGAAAGCAAAAACAAAATCGAAAATATTTCATAATTTTGTTGTTGTTTTCTATAGAAATGTATATTGAATTTTAAAATTTTAAACGCTGCATATCTTGTGGCGTTGATAATTTTAAAACGCAATATGTATTTCTGTAGAAAGCAACAACAAAATTTTGACAAATTTTTGACATTGTTTTTGCTTTCAATGTTATTTTTGTCATTGCGTTGCGTTTTACAAATTTAGGGCCTTAATTTATCTCGAGTGCTTTTCTTTCTGTGCACAAAGATTTTTTCGTACACATTTAAAAAACTTTATAGCAGGCTATCCAATTATGATATCCTAAAATTTTTTTATACAGAGCCTTAACAATTTTAAAAATTTAAACTTTATTACCTTCAGTTTTTATACCCTCCGCCACCGCTAGGGGGAATGAGGGGATACTAAGTTTGTCATGCCGTGTGAAACTTTTTTATTATTCTTCTCAGAACCCATACACTTTCGAAAAACTCAAAAGAAAGGAACAATGTTGCTTCTAGTTATCCTAAGCAGTTTGGGATTGGAATCCAGAAACATCGGTTCAGTAGGATAAGAGTTATCAATCCAAATGTGGAACCACCACCCTAAAAAATGTTTAATTGTATTACAAAAACTAACATTAATGCTGGTAGAATGCACGGATTGATATTAAATTTTATACAAATTCGTTCGATATTACTAGAAATCACAGCGTTAAATTTCGTGAAGATCGGCCCCTAATTAACCATAGCCCCCTTATAAAGCCTACTCTCGGAAAACTCTGGTATAAACACAACTGGGACCAACAACGAACTTCGCATAGCACGACGAATTCAAATGAGACATACAATAGGTGCGCGAAGAACAGGCATTAATGTCATTTAAAATTTGTTTGAATTTATAGAAAAAATACCTTGGACGACAGCGGCGATAATCCAAATTCATATGCATTAGTATTATCTAATGATTTTCCGGGACTTGGTTTAATTTGCTTAAATTTGCAGTTCCGATCATATTTCAGTGCTGCAGGAATATAAATTGAATGTTCCTTCAATGTAACTTAAAACATCTTCTTCCTTTTTATTTTTAAAATACTCTTCGGATAATTGTTTATAGCTGAAGCTCTCCATTTTTATAGATATTTAAAAATTAGATTGTTATGGCTTAGATATATTTTAACAACTAAGATTTTATTCAAATACCACTGGCTTTTATACATAGCTTGCGTTATACTGTGTTCCTAGGTAGCATAATAAGGTAAAATAAAAAACTAAAATGGGCTAAAGTAGGATACGCTTAAAATCCCACAGGTATTGGTAATTATATAATATAAAATACCTAGCACCACTTGGCTTGGTACACTTATTTCAGTCATATGAATAGGTAAAATAAAAAGAGCAAAAGAAATGTTGCGAATAATTTTACACAAACTAAAAAAGTGTTCTATTGGCTGGTCCAAACAGGTACAAAAGTGCATTTGGGTTTAAAGTGGATACTCTCACCTTCCTACAGCTAGTAAAATCTCTCTAACCCTTTTTGACTGACATAAATTCTATTCTTCTGAACTTCAATTTGAGTAAAATATAGAACCTGAAAAAATAAAATATAGCAGGTATAATCGGTACAGTAATACAACATAACATTGTTTAAAGACTGCTTTACTACCAATATAAAAAGTGTTAAACCCACTATTGATAACAGTTTGACATAAAACATAATTCACCCGATTAAAAAACTAGAAAAATCGTTATAAAATCAAGCCCAAAAATCCGTTTTATCCGAATATCTCCAAAGGCAAAGGAGATAACCTAAACATTTAAGCATATTTTTTGTAATTCCATAAATTCCATAAATATATTTTTTGGGAATTTTTTAAAAGTTTGAATTTCGGAGGTAACCAATTTTAGAGGTCCGCAAGTCACTTTCCCGACCCTCCATGGACCCGTGTTCTTTCAATTCAACTCAAAAGCTACCCGGCCATGACAGTGTAAAATTTCATTCAAATATGTTCAGCCGTTCATAAGAAGCAAAATAATTTTTCAAAACAAAACGTTCGTGAACCATTGTGTTATTTTTCAGTCATATGAGCAGCTTAAATAAAAAGAGCAAACAAAAATGTTGCGAGTAATTTTATTAAAATAAAAAAAGTGTTCAACAGACAGTTCCAAACAGTTGCACAAGTATATATGGGGTTAAAGAGGACACTTTAAGCTTTCTGATGGAATAAAAATCTCTTTAACCCATTTTGACCCTAACAAGTTCTACTCCTCTAAAATTCGGATTTAACTAAAATATAGAACCTGGGGAAACATTTAATAACACATCAGGTATAAATGATACAGTGATGTAATGAACCACTTCTTAAAGACTACTATCCCACTAATATAACAAAAAAAAATTTGGACCAATTATTGATAACGGTTTGCGAAAAATCATAATTTAGTTCTGATCAAATTACAAAAATTAATTTTTTTCTAAAACAACATAAAATATTGGTTTCCAGCAGCATGCCACAGCCACAATTATCAATATTTTAATCTAGTTTTTTGGATACCTTAGTTCTAATATGTTTGCTATCGAATGGCATTAAAATTTTTGAAATCGGCGATGACAAAAAATTGGACTTTTGGCCGATGAAATTCAATTTTCAGCCACAGTGCGCCGTACGACTGCGTAAGAAATAGAAATAAACCTATTGCAGAGTTCGTTACGCATGAGGAATTTTGGTCTACATATACATTAATATGTTATATTTCTGACGACGAATGTTCGTTGCGAATATTTCGTCGTTCGTTCCAGTTGTTTTTCCAGCATTAATACGCGTTAAACCATAACGAATATTAAAACAAATAAGTCCCACTCCTGAAATACTCTAACCAGGACTGTCCGATATGGCGATTTCTCGCCAAACGTGGCGATTTTGAAACGTGTTTGGCGGTGGGATTTTCCATTTGGACACTGGCGACTTTTTTTTTGGGCGATTTTTGATTTAACTGGCGATTTACTTGGCTATTTTTGCCATTTATAATATTGAAGCGATTTTTTTTAACAGCTTGTCAGATTTTGTTATGATTACTAATTAAAAAAAAAAATCTGGCACCATTTTTCATTTAATTTTTGTTTTGTTATCATTTTAAGTGAATTTTATATTCAGTCAATATTTAATTCTAATAGTATGAATGCAGGTCAAAACACCAGTAATGAAATCGATGAGGCTGAAGTGTAGACTTGTGAACTTAATTTTAGTTTTTTTAACTGAATATATCGACCCCTAACCGCGAAAATAACGTAAGCGACAAAAACCAAATTTTACAGGAGAGAGCTTTTTTATTTTATTTCATATAAATTTTGTATGAAATTTGTCGCTTACAATAAAATTGTTCCTGCTATAAAATCGTAACGGTACCTTATGTGACCATGACATTTTAGGAAATGATGCACGTGTTGCCAATAAAGTCATTTATTAAAAAAAAAAAAATTTAAAACATGTCGCTTACGTTATTTAGGGCTCGGTATGATCTCTATTTTATGTTATTTCAAAAAAAAAAAAAAAAAAAAAAAATAACAGAAACTAAGAAAAATTTACTATCGACGACTTTTTCTATTTTTTCTCAGTTTTTGGCGATGTTTCTTTGTATGCAAAATTCAATTTCTTTAAAAAAAGAAAAAAATGTTACGCAAACAAAATTGACGTTTGGCGATGGAGCTCAAAAAAATCTGACAATCCTGACTTTTACTGTTTTTATTTATCGCTATTAATTTTGAAAAAAATTTTAGCCAGTTTTGAGCATAACTTTCTTGTTAAAGATTCTGGCGATCAAGAAAGTTTTGGAATAGTTGAGCATAGATTAACGATCATTTGTAAGAACTCCATTAATATTAAACACCAGCGGTATTCAGTGCGTTTTAGGTTCCAAAAAATTGTTATTGAAATAAATTGACAGTGAGGGGTATTTTAAGCAACTTTGCAATGATTTATACATTTCGTAACAGCCAGGGCTGCCAGATAAATTTGTGAAAAAATCGTCAATTATCTGAGAAAAAATAAAGAAATCGTCCTTTGCGTTTTGAAAAATCACCAAAAAAATTGGACAACTTAAAATTTAGTTTTTTTTAAACATTTTTTTTTAGGTTTTTACTATGTCGATTTTTATAAAAAAACAGTTAAACAAAACATAATTACTTCATACCCAGTAAACATTTTAAATCCTATAAGGCTCTACGTGGAGTCTCATGAAGAGCGCTTTTGTTCGTTGACGAGCGTATTTTTAATCGTAGAAGATTGCTCACACGAGAGAAAATGTAAAACGATCTGATTACCTTGTGAGATTCTTCAATAAGACAGCGAAAGACGCTTATCATAGAGGGAGGGATTCGTTTGAGATGTGGGTAAAGATTATTTAGAGAGTCTTTTAAAAACCATATCAAGAATCGTATGAGCCTAATGTTGAAATTCTCTTATCAATGTCGTGCAGTATAATTGTTGAAAATTTGATTTGTACAGAGAGTCGCAAAAGGTTCATTCGATGATGACTTGAAGAAAAATCATCAAACATTTTTGCTTTCGTACTCTGAAAATAATCATTTAAAGATTTTATTATGGCATGTTAAACATTCCAAGATTAAACAGCAAGCGTTTCAGAAAATTTATAAAAGTAATATGTAATTAAAAAAATTAATTTATCAGATCATCGTCAAAAGATTATTTTGGGAGTTGTATAATCAACCGTTTTTATTTTGTTTTAACATAAGTTTTTCATTCCGTTTGTAACTTTTACAATATTAATCATACACCCATAAAGTTTTGTTTGAAATGGGTTTTCCGAAGGCTCCATAAATTTGTTCCTTTTACTCCTCTGGATGGTAACTATTTTCTTATATTTTTATATCATATACAGTCCGGAATGAGCCGATAGCCGTTAGTCGCTAGTGCTTTACAATTAAGATTTATTGTAATTTAATTATAATAAATGTGTAAATAAATAATACAGGAATAGTAAGCTATTAAAACTCAATTAGATTGCTCCACAAGTGGCTCAGTTATAAGCAAATGACCACAATTGTTTTTAATTTTTACCCATGAATTTCTAATTTTTACCTATAAACCTTAACTTTTTGATGTCTCCTTATAATCTATGAACATTAATTAACAAACTCGGTTCATCACTGACCGGCAAAAAACTACATACTATTTTTCTTCCAGAATTAGGTACATGAGCTAGTGTGATCGATTTTAGCCCACACTTTTTTTATATATAAGAAGCATTATGTGTATGTTAAAAAATACCTTATTCGGTCCATTATTTCACCGGGTCTCCATACTCGAATTTAAGGTTTTGGTATGATTTTTAATAAAATGGAGAGGGGTTTTAAGATTCAAAACAGCTGTATATTGCACTTTTTCTAGTTTTTTTCTTTATAATGACTCAAAATTTCCTCCACATTTGCGGAAATGTGCGGTAACGGTTTAATGTTTAAAGCGGTACTTTCCTAATTTCGGAACCAAAAATCGTCTAAATGACGATAAATTGTCAAATTTGGCAGCCCTGGTAACAGCTGTTTTACAGAATTATTGGTCGTGCAAACTTTCAAAAAGGTGTTTGATTATTTTGTAAAATTGTTTTAAAACGCCTCGAAGCAGTGTAAAAGAAAATATTGCCAAAGCATTAGTGGACTCGTTTGACGATTCTAATCTATTGCTTACAAAAGTCAGCTGTTCGACTACAGGGATGCAAAAGTAATACACGTAGCATTAACAGCCATACCTAAACAAGAGCGGAAAGCGTTTTCTAGCTGTCAAAAATTCTCATGGCCATACAATTTGTATGAAGAATCCCTAAATAGCGCGGCGTCAACGCTTTACAATTGGAGAATCCGATTTTGACAGCGCGTTTAAACGTGAAGTTGGCCGCTATTGTTAATAAATAATGGCAATTTAGCTATTTTTTGTCAATCTAACGGTTATTTCTCTTCTTTTTATTTCTAGTATGTGGGTTTTATTAAACAAGAAAGTTAACACTACTGCTCAGCGTAAAAGCTAAGCGGAAGAAAACGTTCCGCCTTCCGCTCTTGTTTAGGTACGGCTGTTAAGCTGCGTTTTCTCTTTTATTCTCTTGAATACTCATTTATAACGTACATGTGCACACACATTGCACAGAATTTAACAACATTAACTACAACCCAGCGGGAAAAATAAGGAGTACGGACGCCTTCTAGAAGGCCTCTGCACTCCTTCTTTTGGATAAACAAGGCCTGCTCGCTCCATTCCATACTCATATCTTTTTTACACACGTTGTCATTGCGGAGCAGGCCTTCCGCTCTCGCTTCTTTAGAAGGTACATAAGAATGTAAAAGGGATCAAAAAAAATAATTATTTTGCTTTTGCTTGTGCAAAAAACAATACAAAAAATGTTACTCCTTCTCTACTTCCTTCTTATAGAAGCGAGTGTGGAAGGTGTATCTTATCTTTTACACCAAAGAGCCGAGGCCTTCTATGAGGCATTCTTTAATTGAATCAAAACCATTTTTAAGCAGGCCTTTTAAAAGACCTGAAGTAAGAAGGTCTTCTGAGTTTTACCGCTGCGAACATATGTAAAATTCATACACGCATACAATCGTAAAATGTAATAGTATAGGTTGCCGATCGCAGCATTAAAGGCTGCACATTTTTAGTATTACGCAAAATCATTGCAACTTTGTGTATTTTGTTGTTGGATTGCAAACAAAAGCTGCAATATTTGGCATTTGCACTTTTGCAAGATTTTTTGCATCAAACACTGAAATGCGCTACTAAGAAAAATATTTTTTTTTTTTTGGGAAGCTGGCTTATACAATTTTGAAAAACATTCTTTGTCACCCCTCGTATAAGTTTTATGCCAGTTGAAATGTGTCAACTTTTTTATGAGGGCTGACATAAGACAAGTATAATTTCATGTTGGAGACTCTTTGTGGAAATTTTTTGCTACCAATCCGACAGAAATGCGTGTGTGTTAAAAGTTTTTTTTAGAAAAAACTAAAATAGCAAGAGAAGTTTAAAACCGAAACACGCATAATGTCTTAAGGTTTATTAGTGTAAATTCTAGATCAGAAATTGGGTTAAGTTATACAAATAATAAAGAAATAAAATCTTACAACAAATTGTCTGAAATTCGGATCTAAAAGGTCTTGCAAAAAAGTGGATTCGGTGCTAAATTTTCGTAACTACTCATTATTTTTTTTTTACATAAAGACATGTGTTTTGCTATTTAACATCGTTTTCATTTATTTTAAATATTGCAAGATAATGTTTTTGTTGTTGTAGTTATTTTGCTACAAAAGTTGTTAAATAGTTTGTTTGTTGCATGTAGATATTTTATAAGTAGCAACATAAAGTATTTACAGGTGGTGTCTATATAAATTTTAGATTTTTAATTTTTCTCTCTCTCTTGTTAAATGTTTAGTTAAGTTTTTGTTGATTTTTTAAGTGCCACTTAAGTGTGTCGCAGTTAGTAAGTAGTTGTTGTTGTTGCGGTAGTTGTTCTACTATTTTTTCTACCTACATTATGCTGAAAATCAAGAAGAAACAAAAACTGTATACATACTAGCTTAAGTCCTTGTGTTGCAAACTTGTTATGCTGAACAGTGGGGTATTAGAAAAAAAAAAAATATTCCAATATTAATGAGATTTATAAAGTTAATGGGAAGGTGTATTCGACTTGAAGTATTAATATATTTTTCGGAATTTTTTTATTTAGTTAAGGATTTCTTGCTTAGCCTACACAACAAGATGCAAGATAAATCTTATAGTTAAAGTGCAGGAATTATATAAGTTTAAAACATAAAGGGGTAATCACTAGGGTATTCATTCGGTTAACCGATTAATTACTACCCGATTAACTGATCGGTTAATTCCAAATTGGCTTTTTTCGATTAACGATTAAACCGGTTAATTTTAGTCGATTAACCGAAGTAAAAAAATTTCAATATTTTGTAGTAGTATAACATATTTTTTTTGTGTTTTTAATTATTTGTTTCGTCGCATATACAAAATGTGTTTGTTTAGAAAATATTTTTTCATACAAACAAAGAAGGTGTTCAGTGATCTTCATTTTAACCCATTTTCAGCCGACCGATGACTAAAATTACATTGTTTTTCAATGTTTTTTATCTTCATCATCGATCAACAGGAATGTGGCGAAAAATGGGTTAAATATATGATTGCCAACACCTTTTTTTTTGTTTCACGTACTTTTTATATGTTTGTGTTAAGTTATTTGTTTCTTATCATATCTTCTCATATCAGTCTTTTAACAAAATTAACCGAAACAATTATGCCCAGAACAGACGGTAAAACGCAACTGCAACGAAACCCTTTACAAATTATTGTTTTGAAACCAGTTTCAATCGTTTTCCACACACCCTGCAACCTAAATTGTACCAGAATATAATGAAATTATCACAATCATTTCGATTTTCTTTGAGAACAGATGAAACGCAAACACGAGTTTCCTGCACGCCGGTTTCAATGCAACTGATTTCCAATGCATTTCGAACCGGTCTCAAAATGTCTGTTCTGGGCCTTAGAAGTGTTTAAAATTTTTAAAAACTCTAATGGCATAATGGAGTATTTTATACGTTTAGAGAAATCCCGGAAAAGTACTGAGAAGGCATTTGGATTTGTGGGGATTTATTAGAAGTCTATTAGCGGTTGCCCATCTATAAACACTTTCTTAGTCCTTATTTAATTTATGTACGCTGTCTGCAATATTTTCCACAGAACTGCCAATGTAAATTTGTACATCATCGGCATATAAGTGTAACTTAGAATATGATAAAGTTCGAGGAAGATCATTAACACACAACGAGAACAAAAGTGATACCTGTGGAACACCTTTGGTGACAGGAAGTGCAGACGAGTAACTAACGTTAATAAATACTGATTGGTAACGATTACCAAGATATGATTTAAGTAGATTAATTGAGGTCCCTGATAGACCAAATAGCTTTTTAAGTTTGAGGTAAAGCAGAGAGTGGTCAATTGCATCGAAAGCTTTGGAGTGATCCAAAAGCACTAGTATATTTACTTTCCCGAATCGGCGTTTTTTTCAATAAAGAAAATGCAAATAAATTGTTTGAATATGCGAATTTGTTTGTAGGACTGATTTTAGACAAAAAATTGTTTGATTCTACAAATTTTTTGTTTGAATTGGAAAAATAATTTTTTCTGTGTTCGAACGTGAAAAAAATAGAAGTAGTTTTTGTGGCCATGTATAAAAAGGCGTAATTAAGCGATACCTGGCACAATTTTTTCGTCAAACTACTTTGAGAATTTTACGTAGCAATGTAACATTAAAATGTCTTGGTTTGATTCCAAAATCTTCTGTATTTTCTTTTTTTTAAGCCAAAATCTGGGCCGATACGTGACATTTCGAACGTGAAATTTTTTCCATAATAAATGAACTGAATAATGATTAAAACAAAATAAAAATTTACCGTTAATCCGTATAACATATTGCTCTTTGAACTCTTCTTTAGATTACAGACCGTGTAAGAAAATTTTTTTGGAATAATTATCATCAAATATAACCTCTTTTCAGGAAGAAAATATTAAAGAAAACATACAATAAAAAATTCCCACTAATAAGAAATTACGTTTGCACAACTTTGCAGTCTGATTGTTCATCTGAGTGAACAAATTTATGGGTGAATTTATAAAATTTGTAAAATCTAAATATTTCTCTATAACAATATCGTAATAACTTTAATAACTTTTAAATTTTCGGTCAAGGTGGACCTTTTGACAGATATGCCCTTATTTTACAAAGTTAAAAAATTTTACACATATCTGAAAAATATGTGGATACAAATTTGCTACAAAATTCATACATATAATTTGCTACTTTACATTTTCCATATGCCATATCAATGATTAAGAAAATTGCATTTTACATAGAAAAATTACAAAATCAGACAATTGCTCTATAAAATTTAATTTGTCGCTTACTAATTTAGGATTCATTTCATTAAAGGCCAATTTTTCATTAAGAAACTGCCGATTTTATTTCTCATTTTTATCAAAATTCCCCACTGTGCAACGCTTCACTCTTTTTAGGTACTTGTAATATAAATAACTTGCTTGCCTACTCATTGTACGCTGGTAAAAATATGAGTATATACTTTTTGTATTTAAATGTATGTACATATGTATATACATATTATATACATACATATATAGTTACCTATATATGTATTTAAAAGGATGTAAGCAAACAAATCCATTGAAAGCACTTGCACCTGTAGAAACAGGACATTATGAGTTGTCTTTGTATTCGTTAGCAAAAACTACAATAAACCGCAATCATGTTTACACTATATTTGTCAATTGTACGAGGCGAATGGATGGGTGTTTGTATGTATGTATGGATGTGTGTGTGTGTAATAATTTGTAGTTTGGCTGAGAGAAAAGTGTAGACAAGTCCATTAAAATGTGTTATAAATGTCATTAACTTTTAATAGGCTGTCATTGTTCTTGTCGATGTTAGATAAGAGATTAAGTAATTTTCCTAATGATGAAGCATTACGATTTAAGTATTTAGTAGCAGCAGCACACTTTTGTTTAAAGAAAAATCAATATATGGACGTTTACGTTACATTTTAAATTGTAAAAATGCTATAAAAAAATTGTTAAAATATTTTTTTCAAATTTAAATCTTAAAACTCGGCTACACCTCTAAATATACGAAATTTTATGAAAATTACAGCCTGGCCCCACGATGTCGACCGCTTTCGGTCGCTTGCATTTTCAATGACAAACAGCTGATTTGCGGCCTACTAACAATTTTTAGCTCGGAAAGTCGTTCTGCAATGCAAGCGAACGACTGCAGTCAAAGTAGAAAAACTGCCATTTCTTCAACTTCTTCATTTGGCATATGCCAAAAAAAAATTGTTTCTTTTAGTTACTTCTGATTCATTAAATCAACTCAAAAAGCGAAAAGTTGTACACAAATTTTCGTTTGACAGTTTTTGGTTTTGTCTGCAGTTTTTTAAATCCAGATAATCGGATTTTTCCGACTAAATGATTTTTTTTTTTATTATTTTATTAAAGACCAACATTTTAAGCGTCAAAATGTTGTATACAAACTTGTAAAAGATTAACTAGTCCTAATTTTACTGAGATCTAAAAACTCATCCTTAGAAAATTTAAAATCGATAAATTTAAAACTTTCTTAATTTTAAACAAACCCACTATAGCTTTTGACTGATTATGATTTCTCTTAAAATTTTTGTACACAAACTTTCAATTTTGATTTATTTCTAAAACAAAACTTATTTCATTTTTATTTAATTGTACATACCTACTTCTTATTACAAAATGTTGTCCTAAAAGTATCAATAGAACAAGCACAACCTTGAACCCATAAACTGCTACAATCACATTACAGAAATCTCTTAACTACTTTCTAGTGTTTTTGTCTCCAATCCGATTTATTCTCCTGTTTCCATATCTTTTTGTTTTTGTCATAAAAATCAACCTTAAATTGCCAATACCGATTAATGCGAATGAATGAGAATCCTAAAAGTGTTTCCAGTCTAACACCCGTCTCGTCTAAAACCCGTCTTTTGTGTCATGTGTATGAGTGCGTCTGTGTGTAATTTTATATAACACATAAATAAAAACATAAACAAAATAAATTTAATACAACAGAAGCAACAACAAAACAAGTTGAGAATAAAAAACATGTGTCAAGGAAACTACCTGAACAAAAAATAAGCATAAAACTTAGGAGAAATATTTTATACCCATATTATACTCTTTTGCTGTAGCCCTGTTGCCAAATGTGATGTTAATGGAATTTGGAAGACTTACAGATTTTTAAATTTGACACTAATTTCTTTCTTTCTTTCTTTCTTTTGTAGGAAATAAACTAATAAAAAATGCCATTTTTCGATTTAAAAAATTTTTTCGAATTTACTTGCTTTAATACCAACTTACATACACTGTTTCAAATTATAATCGTAATCATAACTTTAGCTAGATTTTTAAAAAAATTGTGTATGGGTCTTAAAGTTCGTACGTCTTTTTGTCTTCTTTTACAATAGCGACATTAAATAATATTTCTTGCAACAAAATTGTTTATATTTCAATATTTTTCATTTCTTGCGTTTAGTTAATTTTTTGTTTTCTTGTTTATTTTATTTGGTATTGTTGCCAGACTTGAGAAATTCTATACATAATTATACAAAGAATTGTTTACTAAGGTGGCCTAGAAATAATTGGCTAAGACCAAATTTCATGATGCTCGAAATGAAATTGAACAAAGCAGGAAACACTTTTCGAGGACTTTCAGCGGGTTTTCAAAGCCTTAAATACTTAACAATTTTCTTCATAAGAGGGCGCTAAGAGTCATTAAATAAAGTGCCAAATTTTGATGGTTGATTAAGTAAATGATTTTTTTTTAAGGTTGACGTTTTTTTTAAGCAAAATTTGCGTTTTATCAATTTAGTGATTTTTTTTTTTTGCTTAAAACATAAATGAAAAATTAATTTTTTCATTTAAATATAAACTTTGGTGGGGTGTCACAAAGCCATAATGGCTTTATGTCTCAATCCAAACGGACATAAAGCCATAATTTTGATATGGCCTTAAGTCTCATATCAATTTTAGTGGAATGGGACATAAAGCCATTATGGTGTTATGTCCCATTTGATGTGTTGCGTTACAAATGCTTATATGGTATAACAAAGACCTGCTTCGCTAACTAAAGCTTCGCTGTATAGCCGGCCTTCGGCCGGGCGCAAGGATTTTCTCCTCCATGGTATAACAAACACCGGCTTCGCTTACTAAAGCTTCTCTGTATAGCCGGCCTTTTGACGGACGCAAGAATTTTCTCCTTTATGGTATAACAAGTACCGATTTCGCTAAGTAAAGCTTCTAAAATCTGTCTTGTTTCCGAACGAAGGCCGTTTACGCAGAGAAGCTTTATTTAGCGAAGCCGGTGTTTTTTATACCATAGAGGAGAAAATCATTGCGTCCGGCCGAAGGCCGGCTATGCAGAGAAGCACTTGTTAGCGTAGCTTTTTCGGTTTTTTTCCATATATGAACGACGTCCCCAAATTTAGGGGCTTAGTTCATTTTGGGTTTGGGGAGTTAATTCATTGGGGACTTAGTTCATACCGCAATTTTTGACATAAAACAGGGCGACATGAAACAACAAAGCATTTTCTACATCAAATAGGGTGAAATACAATCATTATCAAAAATATGGCTTTATGTCTCATTTTACGGAAAAAATTTATGGCGTTAAGTCCCATTATATTGAGACTTAATGGCATATGCCCTTATGTCTCAATGGAATGGGACTTGACGCCATATGGCTTTATGTCCTATGGCTTTGTGACACCCCACCATAAACTTTAACAACCCTTAGTCCTACAGAACATCAGAAGTTGTTGCTCAAAAGAATTTCATTATCTGTATGGTTGGCTTTTGTTCCATTATTTATCTATTTTGTAACCATTTGTTCCTTTTTTATCCTTCTTCTTGGTAAAAAAAAAAAATTCCTTTGCTTGCTTCTCTCTTAAAAACGTTTAAAAAATCATAATAAAATCTCTTGGAATAAAAAAACTATAAAATGCAGAACTACTTCAATCTACTTTTTGCAACTTGTCAAAGAAATATTTAACCAGATATTTAAGTAGAATTTAAATTTTCCCTGCTATTTTTTCAAAGACATCCTCTTAAATCCTTTTATTTTGTATTATTTGTTTAATTTAAACATTTCTTCTTTTCGTTTTGTTACTTTGAGTTTTTTTTGATATCCATGAAAAGAAGATATCAAGTTTGGATTTTAATTGGAATATTTAGGTTAAGTTGATAATTTTTTTTCAGATACTTAATGAAATGAAAATAAAATGATAATTTGGATATGAAAATATTAAAAAAATGTGTGTGAAGTTTAATTTAAAAATTTATAACCCTAGACACATTCTGTTATGTTAACAGAACGTATTTAAACGCTCTAATGATGCATAAGGAAAAGAAGTCAACGTGCGTGAAAAAAATTTATTGGGATTTGTGAACAATACTATTCCCCATAGTTTTCCATCGCCAGAATTTTTAACAGAGCGTGTTGGAGCGACTAATGGCCAATTTACTCTTTTGAATTCTCTAGGCGATGAGTACAGAGTAAATAGGCCATAAGTCGCTCCAACTCGCTGTGTTAAAAATTCTGGGGATGGAAAACTATGGGGAATAGTATTGTCCACAAATCCTAATCATTTTTTTCGCCTACGTTGACTCCTTTTCCAGAAATCTGGACTCAACCCCTAGAGAATTCAAAAGAGTAAATTAGCCATAAGTCGTTCCAACTCGCTCTGTTAAAAATTCTCTGGATGGAAAACTATGGAGAATAGTATTGTCCACAAATCCTAATCATTTTTTTTCGCCCACGTTGACTCCTTTTCCAGAAATCTGGACTCATCCCCTAGAGAATTCAAAAGAGTAAATTAGCCATAAGTCGCTCCAACTCGCTCTGTTAAAAATTCTCTGGATGGAAAACTATGGAGAATAGTATTGTCCACAAATCCTTATCATTTTTTTTCGCCCACGTTGACTCCTTTCCCAGAAATCTGTAGCTCGTTTCTGTATTTCCCGCATCGTAAAATTTCCCATATGAAGTGTGAAACAAAAAATTCCATCGTTTCTCGATTTGTGAGAAAAAAGTGTTTCTGTATTTGAATGGGAAAACAGACAACACAGATTCGGTTTTAACTGGAACGTCAACAAAAGAAATAAATGTAATAAAAACTGGGCTGCCAGATTTGACGATTTTCTTGTTCCGAAAGTGCCGGTTTGCTGATTTTTTCTAAAAAAAGGACGATATTATTTAATCTTTGAAATAAGACAATTTAAATTTTCTTTATATGTTTGGTTACTAGGCATTACAAAAAAAGATTTCTTTAGAAACAAGGCAGCCTTAATTTGCATATTTATACATACCTATTGTGAAAATTGTCCTCGTAATTGTTTGTCTCTTCCCTAAAAATATATTGGCAAAAGCAAAATTTCGAGGGAAAAGTCTTTACTTTTTATTCCCGTGATTATTTAATACAATTGTTTGTGCTCAAAACATTGAACCATTACCCCATTTTTCAGTCAATATAGAAAAAGTTTGAGTCAAGATTATTTAAATAAAACAATTTAAAGTGCTATATTCGGCTACGGTTAATCTATATATCCTTCACCATAGCATTACAAATCGCACCAAAACCTTAATTTGGAGAGGATACTTGCTTGTATGAGGACCAGGTGAAGTAATGAACCAACTTGGCTTTTTGTTATTAAAATATTTATTTATTTTCACGACTTTGTGTGACTTCTTCAGGGAAAAGTAACAACTTAAAATTGTTATCGGATTAAAGACAATAAATAATTTTATAAAAAATAGACCTCAACCTTAATAAAATTAATATAAAATTGAAAAAATTAAGGTCGAACAATAGACAGTTTATATGTTTGTATTAAATACCCAACCAGTTAGCATTTGTGTGATTATTATTTGTAAAAATCACCTAAATTAATCTTTTCAGATCAGTTTTGATGATTAAAAACGGATTTGTCACTTGAGTGATAGATAATGGATTCATATATGATTCATTTATATGTTTAAATAATGATTTTTAAGTATTTTAAATTTCTGTTTTTGCCAAATACAAAAAAAGCTTGGATAAAAAAGAAGCCCAAACATTTTTGACAATTTATGAGCATAAATGTAAGTGCAAACTGTTTCTTTTCTTCTTTTTTTGGTTCAAAATAAAGCTGGTTAGAATAATCAAAAGCCATAATGGTGCAGATTTTATCGGAGAAAAATTAAAAAACATGGCAATGAAAAAATGATATGAAATATAATCAAAAACTATATAATTTACGATTGAAAAATGAGACGAAAACAATTCAATAATGATTATTAAAACTAACATTAAAAGGATGGAAAATTGTATCACATATGATTCTCTCAGGTGATTCAACTGAAGGGTACCATTTTCTCACAAAGAGAGTATCATTTATAAATGAAAAATTAGCTCATATACGGGTATTTTGCTCGTAAAGCTGATTCCTAAATGATTAGATTATAATACAAAATGCTAGCTGGGCATGAACATTTACTATGCTTTTGTTTAATTATGTTTTGAAAGAAATCGAACAAGATTTGTTAAAAAATAAATTTAAGTTATTTTAAACAAAAAAGACGATCTTATTATTTTTTTCAAATTTATCTGGTAGCACTGAATAAAACCAAAACAAGGAAAGACTAAAAAAAATTTTAAACAAGAATGATATAAATAAAGATAACGCCTTGCGCATGTTTTACCGTTTGATGACGTAGTAGTTCCCTTGTTAAGATTACCAAGTCTCTTTTATATGTGAAAATCGTAATTTCTTACAAAAAATTTATGTATTACGTGATAGTTGGCAACCCTCCAATTAATTTACTCAGAGAGTTCAAAAAAAAAAAAAAAATATTATATTAATTGTCAAAAAACTAAGAATTTTGCTTAATATTTTATATTAAAAATATTATTACAATAAATAAAATCTTAAAAAGTGTTCAAACGTGTGTTAAAAGTAGCATAATTAAAAAAAATAAAATCTAAATAGAAATAGAAGAGAGCAGAATAGAGAACAAATATAAAGTGTGCAGTGGGCAAATGCCAACAAATTAGCCGCAAAAAAACAAATCGGGAAATTGTGCAAAAAACTAACGTGTTGCGTCCTTTTAATTAAATGTCTATATTTTTAACTATATCTAATATACTTATATTGATGCAAGTTTAAAATAAAATTATGAAGAAAAAAGGAACTTCTTTAAAAAAATTTTCAGTTTTCAAATAATTTAGATAGAAAAATAATAAATTGTTCCACTGTCATGTTTACACATAAACATAACAGTTTGAAAGTTACAAATTATTAGCCAATGAGAACGAAGGTTGTGTGACGTCACAGTTCCTACATGCGCAGTAAAAACTATTTATATCTGCCTGATGTCGTAATCTTTATTTCTATCATTCTTGATATTAAATAACAAAATATAACAATTGTGTTTTGTTTATTTTCATCATATAAATTATGCATTCATCATTTAAATTCCTTTAATTTTTTAATTCATTTAAAAAAAATAGTTTATAAACATATTTTAAATATAAAATATCTACATTTTGTTTTTCTCGCACCAATTTTAAATGTGACTTATTTTGACAGTTCTTGTAAGAAACTTTTCGCAAAATATTGTTACAGAAACACTTTTTCTCACATCCTTCCAATAATGACTGGAAAATTATTTAAATGACAAATAATTCTCGCAAAGAAAAGATAACGAAACACTTGTATGAGAAAAACCATTTCTTGTTTCATTTCACACTATTTTTGTTGCAATTCACACGTTTCATGCGAAAAGTTTTACGATGTGAGAAATACAGAAACGGGTTACTGGACGCATACATCTTAACTGCGGTAACACAAGTTCTGTTAAGTAGTTAACATCATTCTTTTAACATAACAGAATGTGTCTAGGGTTATAAATTTTAAAATTTAACTTCACACACATAAAAAAAATTAAGTGGTTAAAAGTTTTAGCATGACGCATGTTCTCAATTACATTTTAATTACTATTTAATTACAGGAGCAACCAACATACTTCAATTAGAAGTAATATTATTGAAATCGAAAACTAAACACAGTTAAAATTCCAATGAAATTGAAAAATCTCAATTTTTTTATTACTTTTTTGTAATATTTATTTAATTTTTTTCTTAGATAGTATTTGTTATTTTTATTACAATTACAAATAAATTTAATGTATTATTAAAAAAGTTGTAAATAAAATGATTTTTCATGATAAAAATTCATAATAATTACAGGTATTGTAATAGAACAAACTTATAAAGAACCCGAGGTGTATCCATTACATTCTAATTACCATTTATTTTCATGAGATGTCTTATTTATTTGAAATCAAAAACTAAACACAAAACCAATATATACAACTTCCTTGTAATTATTTCATACAATTTAAATTTTCAGTCATTGATTATTTTAATTAGAATAACAAGTACTTTTAAGGCACAACCAAATATGTTGTAACTAAAATTATTATTCATAATAAGAAAAAAAAAATAATAGTTGTAACATTCGAGAGACATTGACATCTCCATAACATTTTAATTACCATTAAATTACATGTAATGCGTAGCTGATGTGCTAATGATTACAACAAAAACTACCAAAACTGGAATTAAAAACTTAATCTAAATACTCATAATAAAATTTATTGTAACTGTTGTTTATTGTTGATGTGTTTTGTTTAAACTTTGATATTGTTACAAGTAGAACTGTTGCTATAATTCTTATACGTTTAACAGTTTTATTTGGTTTAATATCTTTAGTTTGTCTAAAACCTTTATGGATGAAGTTTCCTGATGATCTGGCCTAAGCAACCAGTGAAATGCATAGGAATAGCTTATCCCATCAACAATAAATTTCAAGTGTTTTTATCAATAATAAAAACTGGGAATTAAGCACGAATAACAAAATCTTTTGAAATTAAAATTTTTTTTTAATATTATTTACTTGTAATTACAGTTAACAATATTTTATAAAATAAATTAATTAGAAAAAATTTTATAAAATATTGTTAACAGTAATTACAAGTAATTTTAAAAGGATAACCTTGATAGGGTAAATTATGTAATAAACTTTACATTCACATTTTATTAATAGAATTTATATTATATTAAATAGAATTAAACTATTTCTAAAAGTATCAAAAACTTTTGTGCTTCTTACACTTAAATATAAAAGATAAGCTAATTAAGTTAAAAAAAAAACCTGGAAACATGCATGAACAACAACTTGGTTATTGGTGGAACGTTATTCCCTCACAAAAAGGTGCACAAGGTGACATGTATCTCACCCGATAACGTCACTGAAAATCAAATCGACCATATTGCCATAAGCCGAAAACGGAGAGGGTCGTTGCTAGATGTTCGAAACAAGTGCGCTGCGGACTGCGGCAGTGACTATCACCTTTTAATTGGTACAATTCGTTTAAAAGTAGCAGCCATCAGAAGAGTAGATAAAGCCCAAAGAAAGTATAACGTCGATAAATTAAATAAACAACCAAAAATAGCTACATAGATGTTCTTAACGCCTCTCTTCTAACGATTCCAAATATTACAGTGCCTAATTGGAACACTATTAAAACCTGTTGCATTCGCGCAGCCGACTAACATACAGGCTGTAAAGAAAATAAAATAAAGCAATGGATCTCTGACAATACTTGGAACCGAAAGAAGAGACACAAAAGGCTTATTGAATATCGCTAGAACTCGTAACGAAAAGGTACATCTGCGCTCAATATATTTTACGCTGGACAAGAGTGTCAAAAAGAGTGCCCGCCAAGATAAGCGTAAATGGATTGACGATCTGGCTAAAGAAGCC
Organism: Pollenia angustigena; assembly: GCA_930367215.1. Lineage (NCBI taxonomy): Eukaryota > Metazoa > Arthropoda > Insecta > Diptera > Polleniidae > Pollenia > Pollenia angustigena. The sequence goes on from OV884060.1 coordinate 50,773,697, forward strand.
GAAACAGCAGCCGCAACCCATAGAACGAAAGATTTATACAGAGTTGCTAAGAAATTAAAGCAGAAATCGTTTGCTTCTAACAAACCATTTAAAACCAATAATGGAGACTTAATCACATCCAAAAGAGACCAGATGAATGTATGGGTAGAGCATTACTCCTCTATGTTAGCGAACACATCGAACACTGGTCAAAACCTATGTGATTGCATTGAACACAATGCTCGGGATGATATACCCACTGACTACCCAGAAACTCCCGAAATAATGGATGTAATAGTGTCCCTGAAAAATAACAAAGCTCCTGGACCGGCTTATTTATCTCCTGAACTATTGAATGCATCTCCTGAAATTAGCGCCAAGTTTATCCACAACATTATAAAAAATCTTTGGGTAATAAACTCACTTTGCGATGCCTTAAAAGAAGGCCTTATAATTAATATACCAAAAAAGATATACAAGAATTGGTGTGGCATAACCCTTATCAACATTGCAAACAAGATAATCTCTCAAGTTATCCACAAAAGGCTATCAGTCGCCTTCGATCTGCTTCTCCGCAAATCATGCATTGACCATGTCAACAGCTTACGGATTATAATTGAGCAATCTGTTGAGTGGAGGACGCCGCTCTACTTGATATTCATCGATTTTAAGAAAGCATTGGATACGCTCTCCCATTCATCCATATGGAGTACGTTAGCATGCAAAGGTACCCCAACAAAAATAATTGATATTGTTAAAGCCCTAAATAACAACGCAGACTACCGAATTCTTCATGATGGCTGTATTAGTGACTCATTTCAAATTAAAACTGGAGTGAGACAAGGATGTGTTCTGTCGCCCCTACTTGTTAATATCGTCCTGGACAATATAATGAGAAGAGCCACCTGTGAACAGAGGGGAATAACTTGGGGATTCAACAGAAGGCTAGAAGATCTCGACTATGCCAACGACAACACAACTTTAATGACATGCAGGCTAAGATCAATGCAGAGCAAACAGAAGGTTCCACGAAAAGTCCCCCAATGAAATAACGCCCAGGAAATAGCCCCCAATGAAATAATCCCCAAAAAATAGGAAATAACACCCAAAAGCAGTGAATGAAATAACATCGCAAAATAAATGAAATAAACCCCAAAACGAAACAACCCCCAATATTTTGATGTTATTTCATATCAAATAACACCCAATGATGAAAATGAAATAACCCCCAATGAAATTAACCCCATCAGCAACAAAAATGAAATTATGCCCAAAATTCATAAAAGAGTCAGTTTCACCAAGGACTTAACCATGGGAGGTAAGGCCCAAGGTATATTTACACAAGGTAAACTCGTTGGCCCATATGTTTGTCAGCTGTTTACCCCAGTTGGAACCCAAACGTCAAATTTCGTGTACATGAGCCAAAATTTGTACATGTGTGCATGTGTTTTATATGAAAACAATTTTGACAACTCGGTTCCACTCGCTTATTTTTATAGAGCAGCATGTCTACACTCCCCGATGAGTCTACCTTGTGTTAATGTACCTTGGTAAGGCCAATTGAATTGAATTGAATTGAATTGCTCAATTGAATGGGAGATAAAGCCGTTATGGTCTTATCGCCCAATCAGTGAGAGGTAAGGTCATATTTAAAATTTTGCGAAATGAGAGATATTGCCATATTTTTTTTCACAAATGAGAGACAAAGCCATACTTTTCCAGAATAGTGTTACGCATGGTGTCAACATTCTGTAAAAGGGAAAATCCTTAGTTATCATTGAAAAACATTTTTTTATTCTTGTGACGCACGCAGGAAAACTTCATTCAGCGAAGCCACCTGCCGCGTCCTACTGGAGGAAAAAATCCCTAAGCACGGCCGCAGGCCGTCACGCAGAAAAACTTTAGTATGTGAAGCCAGATTTCAATACTTAACTTTAGTGTTAAAAATTAAATAACCTCCGAATTAAAAATGAAATAACACCCAAATTAAACACGCTATGAAACAAGCCCCGAATTTTAAAAATTTGTTGGGTGTTATTTCATTGGAGTTTATTTCAAAATTTGAAAACCCCAAAAGAATGAAATAATTCCCAAAAAAAAAATGAAAAGCGGCCCAAACAAATTGGGAGTTTTTTCATATGAAATAACACCCAAAAATGTATGAAAAAAAATTGGGGAATATTTCATTTCTCGTTTGGGCGTTATTTCATTGGGGGGCTTTTCGTGGAGCCCAAACAGAAGCAGCTAAGGCTGGTATGAAAATAAATATTGACAAAACTAAGGCAATGAGAATTAATGCTTCTAACAACAGAGCATTCGCAATAGACGAAAAGAATCTTGAAGATGTATCAACGTTCTGCTATCTCGGAAGTCTTCTGACTATAACAGGTGGTTCTGCAGACGACGTAAGAAACCGATTAAAATCATCTCTTCTTTATGGATGTGAATCGTGGAATGCAGCGCAAAAAGATGTCATCTCGCTACAGGTTTTCATAAATCGTTGCCTGCGCAGAATTTTAAAAATATTTTGGCCAGTTACGATATTCAATGAAAGGCTATGGGTTCAAACCTTGCAAATCCCCGTAAATGTCGAGATCCGGAAAAGGAAATGGCGCTGGCTAAAAATCGAAATCGAAGAAAATTCAGAATTTTTTAGTTAAAAGTTTATTTTAGGCTATTTTTCGATAAAACATTCCTTATATCTCTATTAAAAATATAAAAAAATCAATACAGATTCTGAAAGGTGATAAAAATACCTTTTAAACAAGCCCAGATTGAGAAATCTACTATAATTCTATCCGATTTTATGACGAATTTAATTAAATTTTTCTATGTAAATATGGAAAAATATCTATTTTGAAATTTTGGGGGGCTCCAAATAATTGCAAATAAACTGTAATTAAAATTTAAAAATATTGCAAACAAATTACTTGTAATTGAAAGTATTTAATAACATCTTTTCAATTATAATTAGGTATTTGGGATTTTTAATGGTTATTTTTAACTTTGCTATCAATTACAAAAAAATCTAGTTATAATTCTATATTAATTATCATGTAATGGAGTGACTGGTGCAATTTGTTTAACAATATAATTGAGGCCTGCCTCTAGCTATAAATTTTAATTATAAAGTTTTTATGTTAAAATCTTAATACATTTGTAATTTAATTTATTTTAATTTCTTTTTCTTTTTTTTTTAGGTGAGTACAAGACCAACAACTCTTTATTTTTGATAAGAAACTTTTACCAGTGTTGCCAATATTTTGGAAGATTTAATTAAAACAAGATCAGTAAGTTACTCTTTCTTAAATTAAGTTATTCTAATAAATGGTCTCTTAAATTTTAATTTTTAATTTAACGAACTATTTTTGTAACACAATTCCTTTTCAGAACATTAACTCCAATTAATAGAAAAACTTTTTCTTACTTAGAACCCGGGAAAAAATATAAACAACCCTAATAGCTACTACATTTTATTAATTAAACTTGTTAAAACCTTTTTTTATTTTTGCCCTTAAAACTCATCACGTACTTTTCATTAACTTAATTAAACAATTAATAAAAAAAAAATGTATATATTTATATGAAGTACCCTTTTTTCCCTAAAAATTAATTTGTGTGTTTTTTTTTGTTGTAACTGAAAATTTGGTGTTTTGCCATCATTAACCATTAAGTTTAATTGTCCATACGCGGAATAAACAATACTCCCCTTTTTTTATTTTTCTCCCTATTTCAACAATTTTTTTCGTTATTTCAACGATTTTCCTTTTTTATTGCCTTTTTTGCTACTTTCATGTATAGAAAGAAATCAAAAGAGTAACATAAAAAAAATTATTTAATCCACCCCTCTTGGTGGCATAAATGTGTCGGGATCCGGGATGTTTGTAGGTTGGCCTGAAAACAAACAACCAAACAACGTGTGTTCCCGCATAATTTTGCACATGTGATTAAATTTACACAATGTTTTATGAATTGTACAGTACATGATTTAACGGATGGTCGCTACAAGTTAATTCGAACCTGGTGGGCAGAGAATTCAGGAGAAAACAAATCTAAAAAAACGAGATTTTATTAAGCCAGGGGTTGAGCTAACTGAATGGGATAATATTAAGATGGGTAGTAGTGGTTGTATGTTTGTTTGGTAGAAGTGCTGGGAGTATAAATTTCCTTTAAAGTGTAGATTATTTAAAGCCTCTTCTGCTTAATACTCGAAACTTTTGCAAACAGGGTCAATAACCACATGCCCCATTCACAGTGTAGTCATAATCGTATGTAAATACTTATAAAGATTTTTTTTTCTTCTTTTATTTTGCATAAAAATATAAGTGAATAAGTATTTTTCTTTATATTTTTAAAATATAGAATGAGATGAAATAATTTATACAAAAATTTTGAAATTAAGAAAGGCAACTCTTTAAGTTGAGTTTACGATTTAAAACCGATAATATCGTTTACAGTATCTTTACAAATTGATTAATTATAAATTTTTTTTTTATTTTCTGTACATATTCATTTAAATCTATTATTATTTATGAAATTATGTTACTGCATTCTTGAAAAAAATATGTCTTTAACTCAGGAATGGATTTTAAAATCGCTCGAAATTCATCACACCTTTTAAATCGATCGATTTCCATTACATAACAGTTTAAAGAAACGATCCCATCAGTATTGGCAGCGTTGGTTCAATTGTTGGTACTATTTAATCTTCGAAGTTATAATAATACTCCAGTTACTTATTCAATTTAATTAGAAGGAAATTATATATGCGGGTCATCGTTATGTGAAGTTTATTCACTGAAACGACTGGGTAACGGAACTTGCAATTAATTCAAATAAACCGAATCTTTCTTTCGACCTTTTATTATTTTGCCAAATATCGAGCCCTTACTGCAAAAAAAAGCTTAAGCGACATAATTAGCCATTTTTGTCTTTTTTAATCAATGACTTTACGGGCAACACTTGCGTCATCTCCTAAAATATCATGGTCACATAACAGCCATACCCAAACAAGAGCGGAACGCGTTTTCTAGCTGTCAAAAATTCTCATGCCCATACAATTTGTATAAAGCATCCCTAAATAGCACGGCGACAACGCTTTACAATTGGAAAATCCGATTTTTGAAAGCGCGTTTAAAAGTGAAGTTGGCCGCTATTGTTAATGAATAATGGCAATTTAGCTATTTTTTGTCAATCTAGCGGTTTTTTCTCTTCTTTTAATTTCTATTGTTTGGGTTTTATTAAACAAGAAAGTTAACACTACTGTTTGTGGCACAACGTTGAAGTTCTTGTTTAGGTATGACATATTAGCGTAAAAGCTAAGCGGAAGAAAACTTCCGCCTCCCGCTCTTGTTTAGGTACGGCTGTAAGTTACCGTTACGATTTTATAGCAAAAAAAAAAAATTTTATCTCAAGCGACAACCTTCATACAAAATTTTTATGAAATAAAATGAAAAAAACTTCTCCTGTATAATTTTGTTTTTGTCGCTTAAGCTTTTTTTGCGTTCAAAAAGCGAACTTTTGTTTTCGATTAAGTATAAAAAATTTTTAGTCAGGAGGAAAATGCAGGGGTATCCATTTAGTGGCTTAAAAACCGCCGGTATGGCAAGGCTGTCAGCTGTTAATTATCTATCATCTGAAGTGTAATTTATTAAGTGAAAGGTTTGCCACTTACAAATATTAATCGTTTACCAACCACAGAATGCGTTAAAATATTAAAAACTTCAAACGAGGCCACTTTTCGATTATTCCGGTGTGATTATGGTCGTCATAATCGACCTTCTGTGCAAGGAATTGGCAAAATTATAAAGAAATTTAAAAGACTGGAGGCATATCGGAATATCGAAAGATTCGTTACCGTAAATTTAGAGCGCTATGGCCGTATGATAACAGACTTTTTTCGAGCCTGCAATTGCTGATTGCGAACTGGACGTGGTTTAACAAGGAGGTGCTAAGTACCACACTACACGACGGATTTTGGCTTAATTGCATGAAAGGTTTCCAGAACGCGCAATTTCGCGCTTTGGCGACGTAATTTGGCTACCAAGATCATGCCATCCCTACGCTTTGTCAAAGAAAGTGTCTACGCGGATAACTCCCTAACGTTAGAGCATTTGAAAACCAACATTCTTCTAGATATCACCGAAAACCCGTCCAAAATGTGCGAAAAAGTCGTCGAAAACTACCTCAAAAGGATCGACTGCTGCAACCAATATGGAGGCGGTCATTAAAATGACATTGTATTTTGTACGTAATGGAAAGATCTTTAAGTTTCATCGAAATCATACATTAAACAGATATTTATAAAATATCACACATGAAAAATTAAACGCTTTCGCGGGCCACCTTGAGAAAGTTTTTATGCCACATGATGCACATACTTGTTCCTGTCGTCCAATCATTCCTGATAAGGTAAACCATCCATTAAAATTTAACATAATTCAAGTAAAATCTGCAATAGAAAAAGTGAATATTAGAAAATCTCCCGGACCTGACCGCATCACAGGGTCAATGATAAGAAACCTACCATCGTCTGCTTCCAGAATCTTGCTGCTCATTTTAAACGCTATATTAAGAGTCGGATACTTCCCATCCTCATGGAAGAGGTCTATAATTGTTATGATTCCCAAGCCAGGAAAAAATGCTAGCCAGGTTGCGTCATACAGACCGATAAGCTTATTGTCAATCCTATCGAAGCTTTTCGAAAAAATATTCGTTTTAAGTATAACTCCTCATCTAAATGAACACGACATCATCCCGGATCACCAGTTCGGATTCAGAGCGAAACATGGTACAATAGAACAAGTGCATAGAATTGTCACCCTTATTAGATCGGCGTTTGAGAAAAAGCAATACTGCTCAGCCCTGTTTATAGACATTTCCCAAGCATTTGACAAAGTTTGGCATGATGGGCTACTCATCAAAATAACACGAATGCTTCCTCAAAACACTCACAAGCTTCTGGAGAGCTGTTTAACAGGCAGAACATTCATAGTAAGGTCGCAAGATAAATACTCCCCCCTCAAGAAAATTACTGCTGGTGTTCCCCAAGGCAGCATATTAGGACCGCTTCTATATATAATATACACAGCGGATATGCCAACAAACCTGAGCACGCATACCTCTACATTTGCAGACGACACAGCATTTATTAGCGTTAACCATGACCCAAAAGTCGCATCGCAAAATCTGCAGTCCCACATCAATGAACTAGAGGCCTGGCTAGAAAAATGGAGAATAAAGGTTAACCCGGCTAAATGTGCTCACTTAACTTTCACGCTCAGAAGACGAACGTGCCCAGCTGTAAAAATAAATAACATCACTGTTCCGATAGAAAACCATGTTAAGTACTTGGGAATTCATATAGATAGACGCTTGACCTGGTCTCGTCATATTGAAGCGAAAATAACGGCTATGAAACTTTAAGCAGCTCAACTGCATTGGCTTCTCGGTGGAAACTCAAACTTGTCTTTAGACAACAAAATTATTTTATACAAGTCCATCATAAAACCAATATGGACATATGGCCTCCAATTATGGGGTACTGCATGTGCATCTAACATCCAAAAGCTTCAAAGAAGACAGTCTAGAATATTACGACAAATTGTCTGCGCCCCATGGTATATACGTAATGAAATTATCCACAGAGATCTCAACGTCCCCACTATCCAGGAGGAAATTAAAAAATATTCAATAAGCTACATCGATAAACTAATGGTCCACCCTAACTACCTCGCTCGGGGTCTGCTTCAGTTCGAAGGTCACCAGAGGCTAAAAAGAACCGATACTTTGAGCCTAACTAGAAGACATTTTTAAAATTTGAATACAGCAGTTAGTGGTTACACTGGTAACAACTAAAAAAAAACAACAAGTAGAATTAAGATTTGAATACATATTGTAAATTTCGATAAGAAAGATTCAATAATAAAAATAAATTAAGAAAAAAAAAAAAATTATAAAAATTAGATTAATTTGCTGTTTCCAGGTGACAAGCAATTGATTGTGTTGAAAAATGTATGTGTCCAAATTCTTGCGTTTTACGTTTTCGGTTTCCAGCACACCCCTAATAGCTAAATATGAGTCTTATTCAGTCTTATTTTTGAAACCGAAAAATGGATAACCCTTTATATTTGGTTAAATCAAAATTGAAATTAGAAGTATTTTGTAAAACTTGCATGTTAATTACGCAAAACATAAAAAAATGTCTTGCTACAATTAATTTCAAAAAAGTACCATTTAAGAATCGAGTTTTTGCCATCCCTGTTTCCTGTTCACAAATTTTGTGAGAGCATGAGAATTCACGAGAGAGTTAATTTGATACTACTTTTTCACTTTTTCACTTTTTCTCTTTGATTAGTTTTGGCAAAATATAAACTGATCTTCATAGCCGCAAATAAATTTTAAAGAATTACCCAGCAAAAACTTTTTCCACCATGTAACATATATTTAAATTTAGTATTAAAAACTTTCCAAATCAGCCTGAAAACAAAGACTATGGCAGATAAATAAATACTGGTTTTCTTAGACAAAATTAAAAGCTAATTTTCACTTTCAAGGATTGCAGTTAAGCCCTTTAAAATTCCTTGGATGTATCAGTATTTTCAACCAAAATATATTTTAAGATTCCGATAACCCACGGTTAACGATTTTAATGAAGCCGTTACTTTTCCACATAGAAAGAACTACAAGTTAAAGCTTTTCAGTGGCATAAGGCATCATTGAAGACATTTTTAGTCCCGGGCTCCAGCTAGGGAACATAATGCTTTGCCTGTAATGTGCTTCGCAGAGGAATATTATGTGGAAAATAATATTCCGCTTACAGTTGTTGCAACTCTGCGAATTTACTGTCCGCTTAACTCTGCAAAGAAATCTATTATTAAGGGAACCGACTATATATTATTTTCCTCTTTAGAAAAATTGTACTGATCTTTTAAAAGGTATCAGTATATTCGACTAGGAACTCCGCGATCAGACTATTTTGAACATTGAGTTAGTCCGCCGAATTTCAGTACCCGTACATCTTACAATGCAGTAAAGCTTTCACAAATCACGAAAAATATTTAAGTCCAATATGCCTACAAGAGCATATCGCTTATTTGCTGCAAGACCGGCATAACTCAAAAAAATCCATTTCGAGGAAAACGCATTTAAAGTTTTTGATTTGCTCTAAATACTTAGAAAAAAAGAAGACACATTCTCTTCAAACTGGGAAAGTATAAAAGATATAAAGATGAATTTAATTCACAATATAAAGAAAAACAAAGCGAAGAATTCTGCATCTCTAACTCCAAAATTTCATTTTTTGAGTTATGCCGGTCTTGCAGCAAATAAGCGATATGTTGAAATGATTTTCCGATGTTTACAGATTTGAAATATCTTACGAGCTGTATACTCCTCGTTTACTTAAAAAAAGCCTTACAATCATTTCGTGTTTAAAATCTGTGATTTGTAGATATCAAATCATCTTATATATATGTAAATGCGGAAGCAATTTTTTTATCGTTGATTTTTAAGTATCTTAACGTCCACCGATTTTAATGAAACATATTTCGTTTTAAAGGTATTTTTGTGTAGAAATGCACAATATACATTTTTTTTTTAAATTTTGAGGATAACATGGTTTTAAAAGCGTTTTAAATTTGTTTGCAAACACACGCACATACATGTATAAAAAGAAGTTGTGTGTTTTGTTATTCTCCCAAAATGTGTTTTTTTCTTGCATTATACTGGCAAACACACATGTGCACACATGTATAAAAGACGGTGTGCTCTATCCCGGTGGAGAACGTCATAGTGATTCAGCGTGACAAACGCTGACAATATTAAATCATCGATGACAAGTGTTGATTTTACTTTGGTGTCATATATGACTTTTTGAAGTATTTGTTCAAACTGTCATAGATGACCAATGTTGATTTTGTCTTGTAGGCGTCCATTTGTTTGTGAGTCCTAACAGACAATATCATCCACTTTCATTAGTGAATTGTTTCAGGTAGGGTGACAAGGAAAACACAGAATAAACTCAAGTAATAAATGGAACAGAACAAACAGAAAAGAAACGGTCCGTTATTTCCTGATTTATTCATTGACGGAGACATGTAGCAGACAAAGTCCTGCAGCGCTCACTTCGTGATCTATTCATAACAGAAAATGCCGCTAAGTTTTTCCTTTTAAGGGAACAGCGACATTGCAAAGCCGTTGTCATGCATAACTCCCTAAATATCAACTTGTTACTGACTCTGGTGCCATGATTCATCAATGAAATATCATAATGACAATGTCGCTCATAAACGCCACCGGGATGTTGTTATTATACTTGCAAACACACATGTACACAAATGTATAAACGACGGTTATGCTCTATCCCGGTGGCGTTTATGATCGACATTGTCATTATGACATTTTCATCAATGAATAATCGCACCAGAGTCAGTAACAAGTTAATATTTAGGGAGTTATGCATGACAACGGCTTTGCAATGTCGCTGTTCCCTTAAAAGGAAAAACATATGTTGTTCTCCCAAAATGTTTTTGTTTTCATTTTGCACTTGCAAACACACATGTATAGACGTATTAGGACAGGGTTACCTTAGACATTTTAAAAAATGAAGTCGCGCAAAAACGTCGTTTAGAAAAATAAAAGTCGGAAACTTTTTTAATGACTTTTAACGAAGATCAGTGTTTCTATTTTTTACTTTGATAACATTTCATGAAAATCTTATAAATAAATTACGGGGATATGCACAATATATTTTTTTTCTAAATTTTTGGAATAAAAGTGTTTAAAAAGCATTTTAATTTAGCCTATAGACACACGTACAAAGATAGGTGAATAGTGAATTTAGCCGTTCTATTAAAATGTGTACGATTTTATTGTACAACGCACAGGTTCTCTTAAAAGTAAATGTGAAGTGGTCGAATTTCGGCCACCGGGCGATCCTAGTTATATGAAATAGAAGAAAATTAATAAGTTGCCAGATAATTTTAAAATTTTTGGAATTTTCTCGGATGGAAGATTTTTAAGCTTAAGTGGTAAAAGTTGCATAAATTTGCTAGAAAATGTAAGAGCATTTTGATCTACTAGAATAGCACTCAATTTACATGATGAATTTTATGACGTCCAATTTTGGACGTAATTTTTTTGTTTGGTGCAAGCGGTGTAGAGAAGAAAGAGGGGTAGAAAAATAGACATGATTTCTGTTTTCTCTACACCGCTTGCTGCCAAACAAAAAATGACGTCCAATTTTAGACGTCATAAAATTCATCATTTAAATTGAGTGCTATTCTAGTAGATCAAAATGCTCTTACATTTTCTAGAGATGAAAGAACGGTAGAAAAATAGACTGTTTTCTCTTCAACTTTCTTCTCTATCCTCTTTAGACCCGAACATTAACCCATTGAATTTTTACATTTCTTATATATTGTTTACACCTTTTGGGGAGCAAATAAGACAACTGTATATTTTTTTAAAAAAAATTTTATTTGAATTCTTAGAAATTAAGGGGGCACATATGTGTACCTCAGGTCTTAAAATATGAAAAATTTCAAAGTAAATTCTTAATTTCTTAAGATCAGAACTGAACCGATTAAGTAAAGAGCTTATTAATTATTTGTAGGGATGAGATTTTCATGCACTAAAAAATCGAAAATATGCGCATAAAACATGCACTAAAAATTAAAAAAATATGCATTAAAAAATAAAAAATATGCACTAAAAACTTGACCATTTTCATAAAAAAACGGTTTGTTTTTTTTATTTTATTTAAAACAAAACAAAATAAAAAATTCTATTGTTGGTTTTATTCTATTGTTATTCAAAGGGATAATATATTTTAGAACTTACCCCCTGTTCATCGATTTCGAACGAAGACTTCATTCGCTTGACTTTAATGTAAAACAAAAACAATGTTTTATAATTTTTTTTTGTTTTAAATGTAAGTTATACGAACGAAATCTTCGTTCGGAAATAGGTGAGCAGGCAGTTAATTTAAATAACTACATCATTTAAATTGCATAGTCAAATAAATACTTTTCTATATTATCAAAAGTAAGCCTTTGTCTGTTAAAAAGCTTTTTTACATGGAAAATGATCTCCCAACGTCAACCGAAGTTGAGGCATACCTCAAGGATGCCAATACATTTGAAGAATATTAATTTTCTAATTTAGATCCCACATTTGATTCTAGATCAAAAATATTTGAAATTTGTTTTATTTTTTGAAATCCTCCATTTTTATTTGCAACAGTTTTTGGATTTTTTTTTTTTAATTTGTCTGGCTATTTTCCATTCACATGTTAATGTTACTTTCTGCCATATCAATTAATTTGAGTTGACTATTAAGTGAACTAAATCCGTTATAAGACCAATAAATCAATATTATCGAATTGGCTTCTGATTTCCTCTGCAACTCGGTGTAACCCATGTGCCAATCAAGTAGCATGTAACAGTTTTCGATCAATTGTTTTAGGACAATTGGCAGCCTTAACCATGTAAGGTGCTACATCGGTTAAAAATTTAAGGATCTTTTGTCGAAATCTTGTATTTTAAGCAGAGCTCAAAAAAATAAATTGATTTAAAAAAAAATTTTTGAAGGTTTTTTTATACAATTTGTAAATTTTTCGAAGAACTTTTTTTTATAATATGGAAATTTAAAAAAATATATTACTCAAAAATGTTAAAATATGAAAAAATATGCATTTAAAACCAAAATATGCAAAAATATGCATTTTCACCAAAATATGCAACAATATGCAAAAACAAATCGATGCCATTTTATCGCAAATTTAATGATTCGGAAAGATAATTGGTCGTCATCGGTTTAAGACTATCGACAAAAAACATGCATTTGCATGGAAATCACATCCCTAATTATTTGTTTTATCTTATGAGGTGTAATTTAAATTTCGGTTTTTATTATTTTTTTAATTTTTTTATTTTAACTGGTAGAAAAAGAGGTGCACATATGTGTACTTCAGGTCTTAGCGATTAGTTATTGAGGAAAAATATCCCAACAGCATGGTTTTTTCAAACAGTTAAATTCAGATGTAAAAATAATGGCTAAAACTTCTAAACCCTGCCATCTTTTGATATTGTTTTGAAGCGCAGTAGCTTAAAGCAAGTAATAAAACTGTTTCTATTGTTCACACGATGTCGCTAGTCTTTAAAACTTGTAATATTTTAAGGTGCACATATGTGTACCCATGGTCCGAAGAGGCTATACCGCTTGCTGCCAAACAAAAAATGACGTCTAAAATTGGACGTCATAAAATTCATCATGTAAATTTAGTTCTAGCATTTTCGTATAAGTGAAATTTCGCTGGAGAGCTGAGGAGTAAACTGAAATCTGCAAAACAATTTCTTCCTAATTACTGCGAACTCTTAGCTTGTGAACATCTTTGGTTATTGCTTATCGAAATGTCTCTAACCTTTTTTAATTTATAACCTCCTACCGTTCGTTTCTCCAAGTTTGTTTTATTTTAAGTCGCCTTTTTTATAAGTTTTTTTTATGTTTTATATTTATCCAATAAAAAAACATGATGAATTTGCTGAATTGTAGATTCTTAAAAAAAGAAATAAAGATTAAGAACAAAAAAAAAAAAGCATAACATAAATTTCTAATAAAACATAAAAAAATTAATGGTTAAAAAGTCCTTAAAGCATTCTTAAAAGGGGAAATGCCAAACCAACATAACATAACATAACATAAAAAAATAATACAAATAAAAAACAGAATTAGTTTAATTAAGTGCCTTGAGTGAATGTTAGTTTGTTAAAGGGAAATGTTCTTTCCACACGTCATTCGATTTAAACTCAATTTGCTATAGCATGATACACGAACGAGTGTTGCATATTAAAAAAACAAAGCAACACTTAACTACATGATTTTTCTTTTTTGTTGAAGACATGGGGGAAAAATTATTATATTAAGGGCAAGTTTTTCAAGCTTATTACCTGAAAGGCGTGTCACTACTTAATCCACTGCTCAGTCGGTGCACAGATCGGCGTAATGTGAGAACTATTGTAGAACTTTTATAGATGGAGATCGAGCTTAATAAGAATTCTTTCCTTCTTTTTCTGGTTTTTGTTTTAAATGAAGTCGTTCAAAAAAAAAATAAATAATTATTTCGAACATCGGAAATACGCTATTAAACAACTCGATCTAAAAGAGTGTGGATAGGCCCCCAGGAAGTTTAAGGGACCATCTTAAGGATATTTACCCTTTTTGGTGTTACATTCTTTGGGGAAATCAGGTGCTGTTAATACTTAGGATTCGCAAAAATCTAAGGGACATATCTTTAATATCTCTTGCGATTGCAGCTGACCACAGGTCCTATCTGGTACCACGGGAGTCAGTAGCCCCTGTGGTTACCTACCCAAAGCCGCGGGAAGGGATGTCCTGAAAATCCCACTAAAGGACTGATTTTTCACTACTTTTCGGAGATTTCGGCCTAAGGAAGGATCATCCCTAGATGATGTTGCGCTACTCAACAGATGCTGCTAGTCATTTTACAAAAACTGCGGAGTTTAGCTATCTCCAGCTCCTAAACAAGGGGCGACTGCATAATCTTGTCGAATTATGTCCTCAAATTGCTTGCTGGGTGAGTTGGTTGCGGTTACACGCGGGGGTAAGATCCAGCATGGAGTAGGCCCTACGGCAGCTTTTTTTTTGCCAAAGCTGTAGTATAAGTGGTGTATTGGCAGAAGACTTCTCTGTCATTAATAACACTCACCCTTATTGTGGTTGGCGAATTTAAAATACGCCTGCTACTATTTGGTTTTAGATTAAAGAGAACTTTAACTTATTTACTTTAATATATAACCAAACAGACGCAGGCGTATTTTTAATTCGCCAACCACGATAAAGGTAACTAACTGAGCAACTCGAGCAAACAGAGGCAAAAGTTCGTGCGTTATTGTCCTCGTTTAGCCCTTACGCTTTCTAGTTGCTAGAATTGTTGGGTGACATCGCCGACACACTCTCCCCCATTCACATTAGTGTATGAGAATTAACCAGTAAAGAACACAACAATAACACTAGCCAACAAGGTTTTCGACTAGATCAACCCAATAGCTTTCCTTGGGCTGAATTCGATTCTCTAATTGGTTTTTCTTTATCATTTCAGGTTTCCGAGATACTTAAAATGTTTTTATTCGTTTCTTACATAAAAAATCACTAGTTTGTTGAAAACTCAATGAATTTTCAAAAGTGAATGGAGTTATTTGAACGTCGTTTGTATTTTGTTGGTTCGGTTTCACGTATTAGAGTCCAGCAATAGTCTCCCAGCATGCTTTTGTATCAGAATCCTTGATAAATTCTTTAAATTTTCATTAAATCTTGGTGAGCAGCTCCCCTTGTTCGCGGTCACTGCACCTAGTTTTTTTTTTGGAAAAAAATCTAAATGCGAATGAAGAATATGCAAAACATTGTCGGTGTCCACGGTTTGTCCAAGTTTCTGACTGCAAAGCCAAAATAAGTTAAAAATGCATATTTTAATGTTTCTGATATTGCATATCCTTTTTTCCGACCAAATATTCACCCCACACAAAGCAAAAATAGCTTGAATCAATAACAGAAGACCTCCCTGACATGCTTTAACGCTACTATTATGAAGATTTAGAATGAATGTACGCTTCTGTCAAATAAATAATTGTGAAATTGTAGTGTCAGTATTGACTGTTTTACAGTATTGCCAGCATGCGGTAAAAAATAAATAAGACAGATTAGTTAAAAACAAGCTTTTTTTCAAATTTGTAGACCAGTGTAATTAGTGTAACTTTTTAAACTGTAAAATATCGCATTAAGTTGGAATAAAATTTATAACGTTTTGGTGAAACTTATAGTGTATTTATAAATAACGCAAACGACCCTAAACTACACAGAAAAATGTTTCACCAAAATTTTTTCAATTAATTCAATAATGCTGTTTCAAACAATTTCTTTAATTGTTCCAATTAGTTTCCCTTAATTGAAAATAAAAATTATAATGTTTGTGTGTATATTTGCAAATATAAAAACATACAAACAAACTTTAAAATATTTAAACTTTTCAAACTATTTTTTAATTGTTTCAATAAACTGTGTTGATTGAAAAAAATATTTTAATTTGTGTTTACGTTTTATTTAGCCTCTTTTGCTGGTGGTCAAATTTCAATTAAACCTATTGATTGAAACTGAACAGCAAGAAAAGCTCAAACTTACAAATGTGTTAATTGATATGATCAATTTGTTTGCTGGCGGAAAATCAGTACGTGAATTTAATTGATAGTACAAAATTTCTAACAGATACGTTAATTAAAGTTGGTTTTTTAATTTTTTCTGTGTATGCAGAGCTTTCCACCAGCAAACTCCGGAAGAGCGTCGCGACGCGTCGTTACAATTTTTCCTCATATTTTGTGACTGTAGGTCGGGAAAAAACTTTAGTAATCATTTTAATAAAGCGGCTTATACACTTGCAATATAATTGTTCGTATCGTACAATTATATCGCCAATGTGTATGTTATATTCGATGGTGGCACAATATATTGGCTAGAATCAAAATCATTTTGATTTTTATTGCACAACGAAAAGAAGTGCAATATACTGTGAAATGTGAAGATAACAATTCAAGAGTTGTTTTTCTTTAAGCTACGTTCACAATCATAAAAACATTTTCATTTGGTGTTCATAAGGAGCAAAAATTTCTTTTGCAACCACACACATTTTGCATCAAGAAACCGTTTGCAAATTTTAGCCACAGCAATATTATGCATTTATTTTTATTTTTGTAAACATTTTGTTTAAATTTTCGGCGCTATGGCAGAACGCCCAAAACCAAAAATGTCATAACGCCTAAATCTTGTTGTATTGCCCAAAACCCAAAAAAAAAGAATGACAAAGTGCCCAAATGCTATGTCATATCGCTTAAATAACAAAGTTTGGGCGTTGTGACATTTTTTTGAAAAGTAAGCAGATTTATTTGGGCGTTGTGACATTTTCTTAAATATACCATAGAGGAGGTACTCCTTGTACAAGGCGTGCTTAAACTTGTGACATTTTCTTAAATATACCATAGAGAAGGTACTCCTTGTACAAGGCGTGCTTAAACTTGTGACATTTTCTTAAATCTACCATAGAGGAGGTACTCCTTGTACAAGGCGTGCTTAAACTTGTGACATTTTCTTAAATATACCATAGAGGAGGTACTCCTTGTACAAGGCGTGCTTAAACTTGTGACATTTTCTTAAATATACCATAGAGGAGGTACTCCTTGTACAAGGCGTGCTTAAACTGCAGGCAGTTGCCATTGCAGGAGGTCAGGATATAATAAAATGCCCCATTTGTTGTCAAAATGTCGAGGACTCAATGTTAGTTTTTTTTACTTTTTGGGCCTTACGACAGTTTTTCTTTTGGGCGTTATGACCTAGACTATAATTTGAAAAGACATATCGCCCAAATTCAATGTCATATAGCCCAAACGGCAAAACGGTAAAACTTTTGGGTGTTATGACATTTTTGGTTTTGGGCGTTACACCCTTGGGCGTTCTGCCATAGCGCCAAATTTTCATTCAAAACTAAATAAAATTATTTTAAACGTCAGAAACAATTTCATACAAATTGTTGCTGAAGTTCTAGTTGACTCAACTTTAGTTACATTTTAAAAAAAAATTTTAGTTACATTTTTGTTCTAAAAATGAAAGGAAAATATATGAAATACTTTGGGAAGAAAAAAGATAGAAGAAAGAACGAAATTGTTTTTTTGATTGTGAACGTAGCTTTAAAGGTTATGTTTTGTTTTTTATATGAGTTGCGCCATATTTTCATTAAAACCATTGTGCCACTTATTGAATAATATAGGGCAATATAAAAATAAATTGGCGAATTACATATACAATAATATTGTAAGTGGATGGGCGCTTAATATTTCCTTTTTTTATTTTCATCAATTTTTTCTGCTTGCATATTTAAAGTTTTTTTTTTTAACATATAAAAACTTGCCCTGATTAGATGAATTAAATATATGCGGGTTAAATATATTCTTAGATTAAAATACTGTCAAGCAATTAAACAATTTGTTTGCAAAATACTCGTGTTATTAGGAAATGTTTGACGGTTTTTATTTTGTTGTGAAACATATTTTTATGAGTGTTGTTAACATTATAATAACGAATAGTACATAAAAACCAATAATAGTTCAATAATAGTTCTGTTATGTTCTGAGTTTGGTTTTATTCCTCTCTATCTATCTCTTGAAGCTCAAACGCTAAATAAAATGTCAAATAAGAAAACATCAATTTCGTTTAAAAGAACTCGGTTTTTTGGTAAGATTTCAATATTTTTTGTAGTATGAGCTTTAAAAATAGTTTTACAAATTTCTAACGTTAAGACAATTTCTAAAAAGAAGTTATTGTTTTATTTAAATTTTCTTTTGAAAATAGTTACATTCTTTTAAATCTCTATAAAAAACATTGTTACGTTATTACAATTTTAATTAGAATCTGTTACGTTACAAAAGTTTTCAAAGAGAAACTGTTACGTTTAAAAAATTTTCTTTAACAAAATTTTTGCATTGCTAAAATTTTCTTTAAAAAAAAGTTTAATTATTTCAATTTCTAAAGAAAATTGTTACGTTACCGCAATTGTTTATAGAAAATTTAAACGCTATTATTACTTTCTATAGAAATTAGTAAATCAAAGTTGTTCAACCAAAGTTGTTCTTATTCGACCTTTCGAAATTTTTGCTAATTGAAATTGGTAAATTATTAAAATTGTTTATATGAAATTGTTACGTTACTACATTTTCTTTATTGCAATTTTAAAGGAACATTCGTTACGTTGTTACAATTTTATTTTAATTTAAATATTTTGACTATCGAACATGTTCTGACAAGCGCAAAACGTTTAACGCTTGCGGTTCTAACTTAAAATTGCATAAAAGGTGTTCTGTAAATCGCAATTGCAACTTCAAATTGCAAAAGTATGCTGAAGTTAACTTGAATATTCTTAAGAAACGATGGCACATCGCTAGCAAAACGCACAAGTTTCAGAACACTACAAAATTTCAAATCTTGCGATTGTCAGAACATTCCCGTATATTAAGAAATTGCTCACTGTTTTTTGTAAGATTAGAATGTGGGCAATGAAAAAAGAGAAAATATCAATTGCATTTCAAAAATACTCAGTCTTTTTGGTAAAACTTGAATAGTGTTTGAATGCTGAGCTGCTCAAAACTCAGTCAGTTTATCACATGAGAGTTCCATTTATAAGAATTGATCCCATTAAATAGAAATATCAATAAAAACAAGTTAGAGTGCTATATTCGGCTGTGCCGAATCTTTGATACCCTCCACCGACACTTCGAATGTTTTGGGACTAATATCTGTATGATGTCTATTTATTATTATAATCTTTGTAAAAACAGACATCTGCATTAAAATTTG
Source organism: Pollenia angustigena (assembly GCA_930367215.1). NCBI lineage: Eukaryota > Metazoa > Arthropoda > Insecta > Diptera > Polleniidae > Pollenia > Pollenia angustigena. The sequence goes on from OV884060.1 coordinate 50,793,092, forward strand.
TTGCGGTTTAGACCTATATAAAATTATTGATCGACAATCAGAATCAATTTTAAAAAGTTTGAGTAGAATATCAGTTTAAGATGAACTTAAATGATTTTCAAGAGAACAAATTATATAAAAGCCATGGTAAGCTATGAACCAATCACCCCAAATTCTGCAGAACGATTTCTGGTATTAAAAAACATAAATTTCAATACAGCGGTGCAATTAGTTTAAGCGTTTGCAGTAAATTTCAAAAGGCTGCTAAAATGGAATATAAGGAAAATTATGGACCGTATATCACAAAATTGCATAACATTTTTTCTGGCTATATGAAGCTAAACTGGAAGAAAGTTTACCGCGTATTTAATTATTTTACCAGAGTGGGCTTTATATGAGGCCTATGGTAAGCTATGCACCGATCTTCACCAAATTTCACAGTGTCATTTCTAGTTCTATAAAACTGTGATGTATCAAATTTTGTTATGATAGCGTTATTTTTTATGTTTTTAGGCGTACTAAGCTGTTTTCCGGGAGTAAGGTTTATATGGGGCCTAGGGTAAATTATGAACTGATCTTCACGAAATTTCACAGTCTTATTTCTAGTCCTGTAAAACTTATATGTTCCAAATTTTGTTATGATAGCATTATTTTTTACGTATTTAGGTTTACTAAGCTGTTTTCCGGGAGTAAGGTTTATATGGGGCCTATGGTAAATGATGGACCGTTCTTCACAAAATTTTAAAGTCTTATTTCTCGTTCAATAAAACTGTGATGTACCAAATTTTGTTATGATAGCATTCTTTTTTACGTTTTTAGGCGTACTAAGCTGTTTTCTGGAAGTAGGTATTATATGGGGCCTATGGTAAATTATGGACCGATGTTCACGAACCTTAACAGTTTCATTTCTAGTCTTATTTAAATTTGTTATGATAGCATTGTTAGTTAGGATTTTAGGCTTACTATACTGTTTTCCGGGAGTAGGGCTTATATGGGGCCTAGGGTAAATCATGGACGGATCTTCAAGATATTTTACAGCGTGATTTCCAGTTAAATAAAACGAACTGTTGCGAAATCTTATATCATTCTGTGCATTTTTCCACCATTTATGTTAGTTTTTGTAACAAAATTATCAATTTTTTTTAGGTGGTGGTTCCACATTTTGATTCATAGCTCAGATCCTATTGAACCGATTTTGCTGGATTTCAATCCCAAACTGCTTAGGATAACTACAAGCAATTTGACACCAAGTTTGTTTATTTCTTTTGAGTTTTTCGAAAGTGAGCGTGTTTTCAACAGACGGACAGACGGACAGACAGACGGACATGGCTAAATCGACTTAAAATTACTCAAGGACCCAGAATATATATACTTTATAGGGTCTGAGATGAATAATAAAAAAGTTTCACACGGAATGACAAACTGAATATACCCTCTTCACAACTAATTGTGGTGGAGGGTATAAACAAACAGCTACCAGATAAAAAGCTATAATTTCCTAATCTGGCAATGCTTATTGTCATGCTATCTATATACCATATACAAATAAGTTGCATTGTGTTAGTAATTGATGTTCTCTGAAATGCGTGAACCGATTTTGTTTCTGTAAAGTTCACGTGGAAGGTAACGTCAATACCAAGGTTTTTTATAGCCATTTTAGTAAACACTGCATTCATTCCTAAACCTGTATTTATGTTCCCATACATATCTACAAAATGCCCTCCATTTTGAACTCCTCCGAAACGGCTTGACCGATTTTTATGAAATTTTGTATGTGTATTTGTTAGGTATGAGAATAGGTCGTAGAGTATATTTTATATCGCTAGAGGGCGCAAAATATTGCAATAGTGGTAAAAGCTCCCACTCCCAATCTTCTAAGCTAATCAACCGGTTTCCTTAAAATTTGGCATGCAGACAATGTAACATCTGAAAGAGAATAGGGCGTGAAATAGAGCAAGAGGGGAAAAAGCTCTCCCTTCCTATATCTTCGCAACTTATCAACCGGTTTTCTTAAAATTTGGCATGCATACACTGTAACATCGGAAAGAGGACAGGGCATTAAATAGGGCAGGAGGGGTAAAAGCTCCGCCTTCCTATATCTTCTTAACTAATCAATTAATTTTCTTGAAATTGTGCAGCAAATAGTGTAACATCTGGAAAGAACTGTAGCTTATAATTTTTTTTTTAAATTTGGCTAGCAGACACTGTTACATCTGAAAGAAATCAGTTATGTGGCAAAACAACGTTTGCCGGGCCAGCTAGTCTTTTTATAAAAAAACAAAAGCTAAAGCTGATGACAGGTTTTACATCATCCGCTCTAAATCACCACACTTTTGTTTATCTGACATTTATATATTTTATAGTAAACTTCTTTGTATTTAACTTCTGTTTTAATTTGCTCTTAATTACAAACATTTCCCCTCTTTACACCACAATTATTGTTTTGTTAACCACAATATTTTAATATTTAGATGCCTGAATTTATGTGGAATTGTAATACATTTTATAACTTGGCTTCAATAAGTTAATTGTATACATAAATTACTAAACACAACATATTTTATTATCAACACCTACCTAGAGAAAAAAATGCAATTAGACACTTTTAAACACTTTTCTGTATTTCAATTTCAAACAGCTTACAACCGCTATAACTACCAGTGCTGCCAGATCAAAGGCAGTGTTCCCAAATAATAATGGATATTACATTATTTGGTATGTAATAGATTTGCTTAGGAAGCAAAAAAACCAAACCATTTTTTACAAAGCAAAATACACATACAAAAAACAAAAAGCCAGCAAAATAATTTTACACAAACAAAACATATACACAATACACACACAAGCTGTTCGTGCTGCGGTCGCTGCTAAAATTTTTGGTTTGTTCATTTCTTTATCAATGTCAAAAAAGAAACATTGTAGAACATTAAAATATAATGTTTGTCTACAGTATCACTACAATTGTTCTGGTTTTTAACGAAGAACGGAACACTATATAATTTTTGGCTCTTTCTTGAAAATAGTTACGAACGGTATTTAGGGTTGTGTTCCTCTACACAATCACTAAAAAAATAGATATCATTCTTGGGTGTGTGAGCCGAACGCTAAATAATGTACTGTTCATTTTCGAACACTGATCTATATTACTTATCTGTTCCATTTTATCACTATTTAGTTTAAATTTTGGAATGTTTTTTAACAGTTTTTACAAGTCGCCATTTTTTTTTGATGAAATAGCCTTTTTTTCTTGTACAGTAAACTATTTTTAAGTATGTACTAAGTAATCAAAACCATAGTTGCATTACCAAGTACTACTTGACTTTGAACAGATTTAGTGAAAATCTACTCACGAAATAGATTTTGTTATACGGCCAATCTAGTAAAAACAACTAGATCTCGCTCGAAATCTCGTTACTACTAGTGTTGTTACGAATATCAATTTTTAATATTCGCGAATACGAATGTCTGCGCCAATATTTGCCGAATGCAAATGTTCAATCTGAAATTTTGCGCCACACGATATTTTGACGATTTATTGTCATTTTGAAGATTTTTTTGTTCCGGAATTAGCAAAGTGCCGATTTGCTGATTTTTTTCTAAAAAGTGGCGATTTTTTCACTCTCCAAAGTCTGAATAAAACATTAAATTTTCTGACAGGTTTTTTTAGCGTCAACGTTGTGTCACGAACAGTAGTGATGGCTTTCATGTTTAATAAAACCCACAAATTTTAAATTAAAATAGAGACAAAAACGCTAGATTGACCAAAAAATAGCTAAATTGAAATTGTTAATTAGCAATAGCGGCAAACTTCACTATTAAAATGATCAGTCTAAATCGGGTCTTCCAATTGTAAATCTTTGAGGCCGAAAACACATTGCCGCTTTTGTTTAGGAACAGCATTAATATGCAAGTCTTAATGATGAAACAGAACTGGGGCTGAACGATGTTTTTCATACAGTTTGACATAAAATTATGCCAGAGAATGCGGTCGAGAAATAAAATTAATTTTATTTTGAGGACGTTTTTTCTAATGCTCTCACATATGGACAGTTATTCTCTTAACAATGCTACCATACTTTCATTCAGTTTCATACATTTTGTAAACAAAAAAAAAAAAAAAAAAAAAATAAGTACAAAAGAAAAGGAAAGAAATGAGAGAGAATTTGAAGTTACTGCAGACGTTTTAATTATGGGCTTTAAAAATTTTTGCCTGATGTTGAAGACTCAGTTCTGTTTTATCATTTAAGAAAAATCTTTGATTATTTTCAGAGTACAAAAACAACAATGTGACACTTTGTTTATCTTTCGTCAAACCATCATCGAATGAACCTTTTACGACTCTCTGTATAAATTATTATTATCTGTAGTGAGTTTAAAAACGTCAGCGCATGAAAAATTGCAAGTTACATAACGCGCGTTATTAAAGCCATTCCTGTCACCTGTTTTTTATTTGTTTACTTATTTGTACATTGAAAACGGATTCGAAAGTATATCAAGATTATTTTATTATTTTTCTAAAAATTTATTCTGGCAACACAAAAAACTTCTGTCTACAAAAGCAAATTAAAATAATTTTTTTCTTGTTAAATTTTTACAATTTAATTCTCGATTTTACAAATATGTACATCGATTGCAAATATGTACATTTTGTTGTTGTGTTGTGCAAATGTGTGTATTTTTGCACGTATTTGCATCGTTGGCACACTTTGCACTACCCATCGTGATTTCCCTTAGTTAACTGGAAAAAACTGGTAAACTACTAAATGTATTCGACCATATTATGACATTCCGATGACTGAATTAGAAATTTTCAACTTTGCACCTCCATATCCGAACATTGGGCATTTTAATATTATAACGAGAATTTTAGCACATTAGCTAAAAATTTTCTGGCAACACTGATAACGATGAAAAATTAATAAAAACAAAATGCAGGTGTAAAACATTAAAAAAACAGACATACACGATTACTCGCATGAAATAATGCGAAACGGAAATACGTATATACCACAATATTAACTTTGTCCAGGAAAACAAAATTACCATATTTTATAATCTCTTATGCATAACAAATGTAATAACAATAACAAAAATAATAATAAATAGAATTGTTAACAATAACCAGGAATACCAAAGAGTTTCAACAACGTTGTTGCTGTCGTTAAAGTAGCGATAGGCAAAACCAGGGCGTCGCGTGTTCTCTGAAATACCTTTTATTTTGTACGTGTGCAAACACATTGTGGAAAATTAAACAATATAAACAATAACAACATATGCAAAAAGCTTTTAGCGCATTCAATCGCAAAATGTAATAAATCGAAATCACGTGAAATTAAAATCGAACAAATTTTGAAAACTATCCTGTGTTAAAAGTTAATAAAAATATTATCAAAGTAATTTTTGGGAAAACAAAATTTTTATTTAATAAGATTTTGTTTGTCGAGCTGAATTCCTCGTTTTTATTCTTTGGCTTTTCTTAAAATTTTTGGGAGAATGTTTGCTGATGATCTAGCCTAAGCAACCAGAGAAATGCGCATAGAAACTAGCTTATCCTCCAACCAGGGCTGCCAGATAAATTTGTAAGAAAATCGTCAGTTTCCTGAGAAAAAATAAAAAAATCGTCTTTATCGTTTCGCAAAATAGGACAACTTAAATTTAGTTTTTTTTTAAACAATTTTGTCCGATTTTTATAAAAAAAAAAAAAAAACATGATAACTTCTTACCCAGCTAGCATTTTCAATCGTGCAAGACCTACTAGGATTCTCATGAAGAGCGTCTTTGATCGTCGATGACCGCATTTTTTAATCGTAGAAGATTTCTCACACGGGAAAAATTGTAACACGAGTGATATTCTCCCGTAGCGCAGCGAAAGACGCTTCTTCAATCGTTGTGTGAATCGTTTAAGACGTGGGTAAAGATAATCTAACTCATGTAGATATTCTTTTACAACTCGTGAAATTATTGCCGTATAATTATTGAAAATATGATATGATTTGACGAAAGATAAACAAAGTGTAACATTGTTGTTTTTGTACTCTGAAAATAATCAAAGATATTCTAAGACCTAAATAAAAACAGCACGCGTTTTCTAGTTTTTGAATAGAGCGGCCTGAACGCTTTGAAATTGGAAAACTCGTTTAATAGTGAAGTTTGCCGCTATTGTTAATTAATAATGGCAATTTAGCTATTTTCTGGTCAATCTGGCGTTTTTATCTCTATTTTTATTTGTAATTTGTGGGGTTTATTAAATCAGAAAGAGATCACTACTGCTCGTGATGCAACGTTGGTATGGCAAATCAGCGTAAAAGCTAAGCGAAATTAAACACTCCGCCTTCCCCTCTTGTTAAGGTACGGCTGTTAAACATTCCAATATAAAAAATCGAAATTGTCAGAAAAAGTAATGTTTTATTAAGAAAAAAAGCAGCAAATCGGCACTTTGCTAATTTCGGAATAAAAAATCGTCAAACAGACGATAAATCGTCAAACAGACAATAAATCGTCAAATCTGGCAGCCCTGCCTCCAACAATAAATTTCAATGTATTTATGAAGTCTTAAAATTAGAAATTAAGCACATCAAACAAAATCTTATTAGTTTATAAAAATATTTCCTTTTATATACCTCATACTTTGAGGACCACTTACCTTAATCAGAACTTCTGTGAAGTCAGGAAATTATAAGTTCATTTAAAAAAAAATTTTATCAAAAATATCTATCGATTTCGACTTTACGGGTTTTCGATTTCCAGAACATGGCCGATAGGTTGCCCATCGCTGCGTTTTAGTAAACATGTTTGTCAATGTACTCAGCTTTGCTTTGTTATTAAAAGAATGTGTTTTTCGTTTGTTCTCTTCATGCTCCATTGTCCAGTAGTGGGCGAGTATCTGTGTGTGTGTTTATCTCTTTAATGTTGCCTGACTGCTTCATGAAGCCCTTTAATAATGACAAACAAAAACACAATAACTAATTGCTGTAAATGAAAACTCACGAGAATTATTATTCAAAATGTCGCATCAAAATTACTGGTACATATATTTTTGTTTTTTTCTTGTTTCTGTTAAATAAAAAAAAAAATAACAAAAATTTGTCGAAACATTTAAAAAATTTTAGCTTTTTTATGTTCAATATTACATATGCACATAACTATATCTCTTCATCTCTTATTCCTTTGGGACAGCAACATCTGCATTTGTTGGCTGTCAGAAAAGTGTGTTTTTTTTTGTTTTGTAAACCATGACCTAAAATTTAAAAGAGTGAAAGTAATATTAATACATTTAAATGTTATTATAAAATGTTTGTAGATTAGATTAGATAAGATTAGATAAAATCGCAGATTTTCCCAGCAATAATACAAAATGTCTTCAAAGAAAGTTTATATTTTATTTATGGGTCGATTACGGATGGCGAACGAACTGAAGTTGTGTTGACAGCAGCGAAATCAAGCAACCCCGCTTATGTTAAAATATAAAATAGAAAAAGTTGTGTTGCTATCCGTAATCGACCCATTAACTAATACGTCAAATTGCATGGATATGTCTGTGCTGCTGGTTTTTGTGTTTCGACACTTAAGCAGTGAAGAGCACAATACTTGGGCAATAAAACTTGCTGCATGTAAATTGGATATTTCATTGCAATTCAATTAAAATTTAAAATGTGTATTTTTTAAAACCTTAAATTTGGCTAAATAAATTATAACTACTCAAATGAAGTTTATAACACGATGTATTATTTATATATTTTAACACAAAAAATGAAATTTATTTTAAACAAACTGTAAACCGCAATATTTGCAGCAAAAATGCAATTCTGTTAAATTAAGTATCTTTCAGTTATAATTAAAACGCCAAAAAATCTACTAAAAAACATGTAAAACTAAACAGAAGAACCGAAAGCGAGAACTTTTTTAATTTTTTCTGTTGCCTATTTCATTACAATTTTCTTTAAAATTTAGCAAATTTCTGAAAAAAAATTTTTTACGTTATAACAATTTCGTAAGGAAACCTTTTACGTATTAAAAAAAATATTGATTAGAATTTGTTACATTATTGCAATTTTTTTTTTAAGAAAATTGTTTTTTTTAATTTCAAAAAGAAAATCATTACAATGTTTTGGTTTCTATAAGAATCTGTTACGTTATTACAATTTTTGATTGGAAATTGTTACGTAATTACAATTTTATAAACAAAATGGTTTTTCTCTTTACATTTTCGAAAGTAAATTTTTACCTAAAGAAAACTGTTACGTTATAGCAATTTTTTTTATTGAAAATGGTTAATTTACTGCAGTTTTCTAAAGAAAATTGTTACGTTATTAATACAAAATTTAAATTATTAAAATTTTCTGTAAAAAAAAAATAAATTATTAAGATACAACGTTACGTTAACCATAGGAAATTATTACGTTGTTACCTATTTCTGTTGAAGTTTATTTTATGACAATTTTCTAAAGGACAGTTTTACGCTATTTTAATTTTCCAAATGAAATGCTTTCGTTATTAAAATTTGTAATTAGAAAACTGTTACGTTTTTACAGTTCTTGATTAGACATTATTGCGTTATTACAATTATTTAAAGAAATTTGTTATTATATTTTAGTTTTCTTAAGAAAATTGTTACCTCGTTTAGATTTTCAAAAAAAAAAAAAAAAAACTGTTGCGTAATTGTAAATTTTAATTTCAAAAGGTTACGTTGTTTTCTATTAAAAAAAATTATTTCCATGTTTTAATTTTCTATTATATTTTAATTGGAAATTGTTACGTTATTAAAATTTAAAAAACAAAACTTTTTTCTTTAAATTTTTGTAAGAAAATTGTTACCTTGTTTCGATTTTCTAAAGAAAACTGTTACGTTATTGCAATTTTATTGGAATTTTTACTTCAGTGCAGTTTTCTTAATAAAATTGTTACGTTATTATAATTTTCTATAAAAAATTTAAATTTTGACAATTTTTTGTAAAAAAAGTTAAATTATTAACATATAACGTTACGTTAATCATAGGAAATTATAATGTTACAGATTTCTGTAGAAATTGATATTATTATAATTTTCTATAGGATAGTTTAACGCTATTTTAATATTCTACATGAAATTGTTTCGTTATTAAAATTTTTATTGGAAAATTGTTACGTATTACAATTTTGGATTGGATATTGTTACGTTATTAATATTTTTAAAACTAAATTTTCGAAAGACAATATATTATTAGAATTTAATTTTTACTGCAGTTTTTTTAAAGAAAGTTGTTACGTTATTACAATATTCTATAAGAAAACTTTAAAATTTTCTGTATAAAATTTTACATTATTAATGTGAAACGTTAAGTTATTTAAAATTTCTATAGAAATTTACATTTTCTATAGAAATGTTTTTGACAAAAACGACTTTTATTTGTTGATTCAATATTCAAGAATAAAGAAAATTTTATTTATTTAAGTAACAAAATATACAAAACATATTCAATTGAAATAATTAAAATGTATCAAAGTTAAATTATGAACAAGTAATATTTTGGAACAAATTATTTCAACACTCCCACAATTTGTTTAAAATATAGCATCTATTTTTCTTTAACATAAATTAATTGTCTTAATAATTCAAATCTTGACTTAGGGAGGGCTTTTGTAAAAATGTCCGCTAATTGTTCATCGGAGGAAACATAATTTAAGCGAAATACATTTTCTTCATATTTTTCTCTAATAAAGTGATAACGCACGTCTATGTGCTTTGTGCGCTTATGAAATTCTGGATTCTTAATTAATCGTATTGCACTTTGATTATCCATATTAAATTCAGTTGAAATAGTAATAGAAGTTAAGTCCTTTATCAAACGTTTCAGCCAAACTAATTCTTTTATGGCCGTACTTGCAGCTATATACTCTGATTCTGTGGTTGATAAAGAAACAGATTTTTGCCTTTCTGAACCCCAGCTTACAATATGTTCTCCAAATAGAAACACATAACCAGATGTTGATCTCCTAGTTTCTTTATCGCCCGCATAATCTGCGTCACTGTATCCAAGTAGCTTCAAACTTGTATTTGTATTAAAATTAAGTCCATAATTAGTAGTTGCCTTTAAATACTTTAAAATACGCTTTACAGCATTCACTTGTGCCTCATTAGGACTATCCATATAACGACTTACAACTCCCACTGCAAAACTTAAATCAGGTCTTGTGGCAATTGCTAAATACTTGCAGCTATATACTCTGATTCTGTGGTTGATAAAGAAACAGATTTTTGCCTTTCTGAACCCCAGCTTACAATATGTTCTCCAAATAGAAACACATAACCAGATGTTGATCTCCTAGTTTCTTTATCGCCCGCATAATCTGCGTCACTGTATCCAAGTAGCTTCAAACTTGTATTTGTATTAAAATTAAGTCCATAATTAGTAGTTGCCTTTAAATACTTTAAAATATGCTTTACAGCATTCACTTGTGCCTCATTAGGACTATCCATATAACGACTTACAACTCCCACTGCAAAACTTAAATCAGGTCTTGTGGCAATTGCTAAATAAAGTAAACTTCCAACAGCTTCACGGTATGGAAAAATAGAATTGTTTGAATTCTCAAATCTTTCAAATACTTTATTAGCATCTATGGGTGTTGAAACTCCATTGCAATCATCCATCTTAAATCTTTTAAGAATCTTTTTAGTATAATTTGATTGGCATAAGTATATAGACCCATCAGTATAACGACCTATCTCTAAACCAAGGAAACATTCAGCCTCAAAAAATTTTACATCAAAATTAGTTTGTAAATAGGCAATAACGTTTTGTATTTGTTCTTTAGACATCGCTGCAATTAATCCATCATCAACATACAAGGCCAAAATAAGCGTTTTATCTAAATTCACAAATACACATGTATCAGATTCCAATTGTTTAAGTTTGTATTTTTTAATAAATGTGGTGAATTTCAGATTCCAGCACCGTGATGCCTGCTTAAGTCCATACAAACTTTTTTGTAATTTGCAGACTTTACCAGTACCATCATTAAAACCCTCAGGCTGAAACATATACACATCTTTATCTAAATCTCCATAAAGAAATGCAGTCTTTATATCAAATTGCTGCATTGCCATTTTCTTTATTGATACTAGAGATAAAACTATACGAATCGAAGTAAATTTTACAACAGGACTAAAAACTTCCTCGTAATCGATTCCGTATTCTTGGGTAAAACCACGGGCAACAAGTCGAGCTTTAAATCTTTCTATACTTCCATCTAACCGATGCTTTATTTTAAATATCCATTTATTATCTATAATCTTTTTATCTGGTGGAGATTCTACTAAAATCCATGTTTGATTTTCTTCTAAAGATTTTACTTCATCATTCATGGCTGTTAACCATTTATTCTTATTAGTAGAGCTCATTGCTTGTTTAAAACTCTTAGGTTCCTCCATAATCAAAGACACAAAACCACTAGCATCCGTTGTATTTATTAAACGTTTCGATTTGTCTCTTAGCTGATTTTCTAATATATTATGCTCGTTCAAGTAAGAAAGCTCTCTAGTGTTTTTCTTAAGACGTTGAGTGTTTTGATTTTGTTCTATTTCAATTAAATTTGGCTGTAAATCATTGGCATTATTGTTGTTAGAACTTTCAACCAATTCTGATGCTAAAACTGGTTCACTTGGGTCAGCATTGCCAACTACATTTTCGCAAGCATCTTCAAAATCTTCGTTATCGGTATCAATTTCATTTATATGCATTTCTGCACACAGAAAAAAATACCAATGTTAAAATAACATGGCGAAATGTTGATTGAGAATCATGGTAAATTTCTGCAAAAGTATGCCCATTATTTAAATTTATCATTATTTCATATTAATTTTAAATGAAAAATATTAAAATAATCTTAAATCACGTTTATTTAATATTATTCACTGTTAAAATAACGTTGTTCAATATTGAATCCATAAAAACCTGTTTTATATTAAAATCAAAAGTTTATCTTGTTAAATTAACATGCATACACACTTAAGTATGTACATCTTTTTATTTTCATGTTTAAAATATGTTATAAAAAGAAGACAATTCCCGTATTCCTTTAAATAAAATTATTTAGTTAAATAGTACATCAAGTTTTCAAAGTAGAATGATGACGAAAACGATATCGGGCCATTCTGCTGATGCTTCTGTTAACAAAGGAGATACAAAATAAGTGAAACATGTGTTACAGGGGTAAGTGTTTTGAATTATTCTTAAATAAATGCATATGTTGTCTTCACACTGTTATATCACACTCCAACCAATTTGATTCTACATGAAATTCACGTTGTTTCAACTTTAAATAACTTTCATTCAACGTGATTCGGATTGTGATTTCAATATTAATTACATTTTGCTCTAACTTTACTGCAATGTTAAATTAACATGAATTATAGTTATTTTAAAAGAAAAAAATGTTGTTCGCAAGTTATTGTAAAATCATGTTAAATTAACATGAAACAACAATGAAGCAAAATCACTACTGAAAAATGTAAAATCAACCTTGTTTTGAACGAATTTACATTGATTTTTTTCTGTGTGTGTATCTGTATTTTCCTTACCTAGTTCTAATACAACGTTTTCTTTTAAACGTTCTTTCTTGGCATTGTTAACAGTTAAATCTGAATTTAATAACTTTACATCTCTTGAATATTCAATTATATGTTTGTTGGGATTCCATACACGATATCCCTTTACATTTTCATCATAACCAACAAATATGCACTTTTCTGATTTAGCATTTAATTTACTTCGTTTTTCTTTAGGTATGTGAGTAAAAATTTCACTACCAAATGGCTTAAAAAAATGTATTTTACACTTCTTACCTATCCAGAGTTCGTAAGGAGTTTTCTTTGCCACAGTACTAGTTCCTGAGCGATTAATTACATATACAGCTGTGTTAACTGCTTCTGCCCAAAATTTTAAGGGAATGTCTTTTGCATAAATCATTGTACGAGCAGCTTCCATAATAGTTCTTATTTCCCTTTCTGCAGAACCGTTTTGCTGTGGAGTATAAGGGACAGTTCTTTGATGACGAACACCTTCGTTTTCAAATAGCTTTTTCATATTATTATTTACAAATTCAGTTCCATTGTCAGAACGAAAAATTTGTATATTATGGCCATATGAATTTTTTGCTAATCTCAAAAAAATTTTTACTTTATCATATACCTCAGATTTATATTTCATAAAAAAAACGAAACGATAATGAGAAAAATCATCTTTTATAATAAGAAAATACCTTGAACCGCCAATAGATTCAACTTGAATTGGTCCGCAAACGTCAGCATGAACAATTTGACCACACTTATTTGATACAATTTCCCGAACTTTAAAACTACTTCTATGATGTTTCCCATACATGCAAGCTTCACACACAAAATTATCATCTTCGTAAGTGATATTATTTTCTTTCAAAATTTTTCGAATTTGTTCATTATTTTGATGGGCTAATCTTTCGTGCCATAGTTGTAGTGTTGAATTTTCGTTTGATGCTAAATTAGCCTGAGTCATTAATACTTTTATACAGATAACAGTTAAATTTCCATGACGTTGTCCAACAACAACAACCTTTTGATCAGATTTTCGCTTAAATTTTATTTCATTGCTGTTACCTTCGACATTTAAACCCTGATCCAAAGCATGGTTTTGTGAAAATAAATTTGTTTCAAATTGAGGAACGAAAAGAACATCTTTAAGAATTCCATTTCTCCAGTTTACACCATCAAATATTCTTACGTAAATTGTTCCAATTCCATGTGCTTGAATAGTGCCTCTTGCAATTTGTACATTTCTTACTTCTGAATGATAAGAATGAAACCAGCTACGATTAGATGTCATGTGATGACTTGCACCAGAGTCTAATAACTAATTATTATTTGTAACTTTGAACTCATTGGCATCGGAATTTAAAGCTGTAAAATTTCTATTCGAGTTGCGTTCAGGACAATTATGCTTCCAATGACCTTCTTCACCACATATGTAACATCGGCTATTAGGTCTGAAATTGTTTAAATTGCCACCATTGTGGTAAGTTTCACTTTTCTTTGCATTTTTAACACCTTTATTACTATAATTTTTTTAAACCCTTTGATGCAGTCAGTGCTTCAACTCGCTCAATTTGTCCACGAGAGATTAAACGTTCTTCTTCAATTACTAATCTTGATCTAAGGGTATTCAATGTGCGTTCTGTCTTACTTGCTGACTCCCATGCACTACTAAAAGCTGCATATTCAGAAGGTAGGGATAATATTATCTTTGTTATTACCATATCATCTGATATTGTTTCTTTTAAATCTCTTAAACGTTGAACCAATTCTTCAAGTCTTGCAATGTAGGATATCATATTTTCACCAGCGTCTTTCGTAAAATTAAAAAACTGTTGATGAAGCATTAACAAACTAGATTCATTTTTTCTTTCGAAAACATCATTTAATTTAGTCCACATAGCTTTAGCAGAATCACAATTAGTAATATGTATAATGTGCTTATTTCCAACCGAAATCCCTATAATTTGTTGAGCCTTGGCATCCTTTTTTCGCCACGCACGAATCTTACAATCATCATTTAGTGGACATTCTTCATCCCCAGTAACCACTTCATAAACGTCTGCAGCAATCAATGTGATTTTAACTTGAAACTTCCATGTTGACCATTGACATGCGTCATTCAATTTTTCAATCTTAGATTCAGACTCCATTATTTAATAATTATGTTTTTATTTAAATTATAGTTTAAATTGACCGCCGTAATCTGGGCCCATAACCTTTTGACAAAAACGACTTTTATTTGTTGATTCAATATTCAAGAATAAAGAAAATTTTATTTATTTAAGTAACAAAATATACAAAACATATTCAATTGAAATAATTAAAATGTATCAAAGTAAAATTATGAACAAGTAATATTTTGGAACAAATTATTTCAACAAATGTTTTACGCAATTATAATTATCGATATGAAATTGGTTCGCTATTTAAATTTACTATTGGAAATTTGTTACGTGAAATTGTTTATTGGAAATTGTTACGTTACTGCAGCTATCTAAAAAAAACTGTAATGTTATTAAAATTAACTGAACACAATTTTACATTATTACAAATTTCTGTAAAAAATGTAACATAACGTTCCACCATTTTTTTAATAAAAAATTGTTACGTTGTTTCAAACTTCTATACAAATAAACATTATTACAAATTTCTATTGGAAAGTTTTGCTCAATTTATTAAATCTTCTATTGGAAAACGTTACGTCTTTCCAATTTCTTATGGAAAATTGTAACGTTGATTAAATTTTCTGTAAAAAACTTTCATAACTTGTGTTAAGTTTAAAAAAAAAATTTAACTATGTATTTACAAAAATTGACCATTGAGTTCAAATACAATTTTTTTTAATATAATCATTTATCTGTATTGTGGGTTACTACTAATTAAAGCCTTTGTGACCACATTGTAGAATAATTTATTTAATTTACTTATATGAGCATTGTTCTTTCTGAAGTCTTTCTATGAATAAATTGCATAAAAATGAAATAAATTTAAAAAAATGTAAAAATGTGACACATACTTTGGTAAAATTAAATGAATTAAAATAATTTGTATGCGAATAAAAATACATAAGTCGTTAGTTTTGTCATTTAAAATAAATTGTATACGTAATACAAATACTATGTATGCATATATCTCCTAATTAATATTAACACACTCTTCATTTATACGAAATTTTAAAGATATTTTCAAAATTTTATATTTGAATAAAAACATTTACAATATTAAAGTTCTTTGTAGGATATTTAAGAACGTTTTTTAAACAGATCAAATTGTTTGGGATTGTGTTAAAGAAGTTTTTTTCGTAATTCATATTTTTTTTTAGCAAATTGTTACGTTGCAATTTTTCTTGCTGAATTTAAAAAATTTTATTGAAAAGTGTTTCGTTCGTACGATTTTCAATTTTTAAATTACAATTTACTGCAAATTTTCGTCTAAAAAGTAAATGATTTCGTTACGTCTATAAAATCGATACGTTAATCCAACTGTCAATGGAAAATTTTTACGTTGTTAAAGTTTTCTATGCAAATTTTTTGTTTAATAACAATTTCCTATGAAAACTTGTTGCGTAATTACAATTTCCTATAGAAAATTTTTACGTAATTTAAATTTTCTGTAAAAAAAGCTTGCGTAATAAAATTTATTGGAAATTGTTAGATATTTACTATTTTTTAGAGTTTATTATAACGGTATTGCAATTATTTAATTAAGTTATTAAGTTACGTTATTACCTATAGACAAGTTTTACGTTATGCAAACTTTCTTTAGAAAAAGATTGCGTAGTAAAACTTTCACTGGAAATTTTTACAATTTTCTTACAAATTTTTGTACAAAAAGTAGATTTTTACGTAATTGCAATTGTTTCTAGAAAATTGATACGTAATTACAACTGTTAATGGAAAATTGTTACGTTGTTAGAGTTTTCTATGCAAATTTTACAGTTTTTTTACAAATTTTTGTACAAAAAGTAGATTTTTACGTAATTGCAATTGTTTCTAGAAAATTGATACGTATTTACAACTGTTAATGGAAAATTGTTACGTTGTTATGCAAATTTATTGCGTAAAAACAATTTCCTACGAAAATTTGTTACAATTTTCTATAGCACATTTTTACATTATTACAATTTCCTTTAGAAGATGTTAAATTTAAAAAAATATCTACAGTTAATTGCTAAGGGTTTGCATTGTATTTTAAGTTATAACGTTTTTATGGGGCCGTATGCCCCTCTGGAAGTTTTTAATAAAAAAAAAGAATTACGTTATTATAATTTTCTATGACAAGTTGTTACGTTTTTGCGATTTTTCATTAAATGAATGTATTTTTTGCTGGTTTGTATAGAAATGTGGCGTTTTTGCCATTTTCTTTTCAAAAATTGTTACGTTCTTACAATTTCCTTTTGAAAATTATTACGTTTTTACAATTTTTCATTAAGTTATTTTATTTTTTTTTATTGGTTTATATAGAAAATATTGCGTTCCTTCAATTTTCTTTTTAAAAATTGTTACGTTCTTACAATTTTCTTTTGAAAATTATAACGTTTTTACAATTTTTTTACAGAATATTGCATACATTCTACTTATTTATGTCAAGCTTTAATTAATTAGACTTTATTCTGTTGTAAATGTAACATATTTTTCTTTTTTCAAGATTTGCAATTTGTGGGGTCTTAAGTGGATTCTTTTTTAATGAGCTCATCGTGCCATTTTAATAAATGACTTGAACTTTAATTCAAGAATTTGCCTGTCAACGTCCATTTAATGGCCATTAACAGCTTAAAAAAATTTATAATAATAAAAATTAAAATTCAAGTGAAAAAATACTGCGTGGAGAGAAATACAAACAGAAAATTTATATTAAAAAGGAATTACATTTCAACAATTTAAAACACACAGCAACAAACTTTACAAAAAATTAAATACATGTTGCAAAAAATATAAAAAAAAAATATTGTTACAGAAAGAAAAAAAAAATATAATTCTTAACAATTGAGATGAACTGACGATGGCAAAAACGATAAAAAATTAAAATATTCAAGTGCATTAAAAACAAAAAAATAAACTAAAAAATACTTTGTGTTGAAAGTTTTCTATAAACATTGTTTAAGTTGAATGGTTTCAATAGAAATCTTTATAATTTAAAATGTTTTTTTAACGAAAAATTTACGCAATTGTTAGGTTTTTCTTAATAATCTTTCGACAGCTTTAGTTTTCTATAGAAAATATCACGATTTCGTTAGAAAATCTTAAGATATTGCTAGTTTATAATATAACTCTTACCTTATTGTTAGATTTAAAAAACAAGTAATACGATTTCGTTAGTTTGTTATAAAAATCTTACAATATCGGTAGTTTAAAATAGAAAGTCTAACGTTGTCGTAACTTTTCCTTAAAAAAATCTTACAATATCGTACAAAATAAAAAATTTAGGATATCGTTAATTTTCTATAAGATATCTTACGATATCGTTAGTTTTATGTAGGAAATCGTTACTTTTGTAAATTTGTTATAAAAAAATCTAATAATTTTGTTAGTATTTCATAAAAAGTTTTGGTGTTCTAATCTTAAATAAAATAGTCTTAAGATTTCGAAGGTTTTCTGTGAAAAATCTTACAATATCTTTCTCAAAATATTGCATTTTTTTTTGTAAATTGTACTATAGCGTTAATTTTCTATAAGATATCTAACGACATCGTTAGTTTTCTGTCGTAAATCATTTCGTATCTATGTTTGTTATAAAAAAAATCTACGATATCGTTAGTTTTCCATAAAAATTCTTAGTTTTCTGAAAAAAATCTTAAAATATCGTTAGTTTTCAAAAGAAAGTCTTACGATTTCGTTAGTTTTTTAAAAACTATTTAATTTTAATGTTCAATAAAAAATCTAACGATATTGTCTTTTTTAACAAAAAAATTTTTTTTTTTTCCAAATATAAACGATATCGTTAGTTTTCTGTAGGAAATCTTCCGTTATCTAAGTTGTCGTAAGTTTTCTGTGAAAAATCTTAAAAAAACTTTAATTTTCAATAAAAAATCTAACGATATTGTCTTTTTAAAAAAAAAATTGTTTTTTTTTTTCAAATATAAATGATATCGTTAGTTTTCTGTAGGAAATCTTCCGTTTTCTAAGTTTGTTATAAAAAATCTAGCAATATCGTTGTTTTTCAGTAAAACGTCTTACGATGTGGCTAGTAGGGTTTATTCCCGGGAATTCCCGGGACGTGATTTCACTTATTATATTTCCCGTTTTCCCGGGATTTTTGTTGCGGGATCCCGGGAAATAAAAAGTTCTTCATAGTTTCAGAAAACAGCTATTTTTACTCTGAAATTTACTTTTCTTTTCTCTAAAAATTAGCATCTGTGGATGGGTTGTCGATTAGATCAATTATAAGAAATGCGTACAAACGTAAATTAATGTCTTCTGCGGCAATAAATCTATTAAAAGCAGAATGGGCAGTGCAACAGTTGATAATTAATAAATTAAGTGAAGTGATGAATTGATAAAGAACATAAATTCAAAATAAGATGCAGGCAGTAAATTCTCATTGTCCATGGACAAGTCTTAAAAATAGGATATACATAAACATATCGCTCCGTTATTGCAACATAGTCGTATCTACAAAAAAAAAAAATCGAGCTTGGTAATATATCCGGGAAGTGAGGGGAAACCGAAATAAAAAAATAATGAAACTCGTGTAAGTTACTAAAACATACAAATTGAAAAATTCATTGTCCTAAAGATTACAGATGGACCTAATGAAAAGAAATAGTTTGTAAGAAGTAGTCCGGATGATGTTATTTTTTGCATCAACCTTGACATCAGAAGCATTCAACAACGGTGCACTTTTAATTATTTGTCCAACCTCGGTAAAAAAGTAAACGAAATTTTTCGGAAACATGGTAATCAGTAAACAAAATCAGAAATATACTCTTTGGCGACTCACTAAACGCTTTGAGTGTGTCAGAAAGTAATTTCCTACGCCGTTAAAAAATGTTAATATATTTATTAAAATATTTTATATATTTTATGAATTTACTTTTTGATCTCATATCTTGAGTACCTCAATTGTTATGTTTATTTTATCTTGTACTAGATCATCATAATACGGAATTTACTTATAATAGCCAAAGGTAATAATAATTCAAGTTCTGCTTTCAATCTTCAATTATTTTTTTAGTATTTAAGCATTTATTTTACTTACTTTGTAGACAAGTTCCCTCACGTTTGTTTATAAAAGTTTTTTTCATTAATAAAACCAAGTTTACTTTGTATTATTTGTATGGAGCGGGATCCCGGGATCCCGGGAAATTTAAAAATTTTTCCCGCTTTCCCGGGAATCGAAAAACTCCGGGAAAAAAAACTCTAGTGGCTAGTTTTCTGTAAAAAATCTTTCAAAATCGTTAAGTTTTCAAAAAAAAGTCTTATGATGTCGTTAGTTTTTTAATAACTATTAAATTTTAAATAACTTTAATTATCAATATAAAATTTTACATTGTTGTTATTTTTTTGCAAAATCTACGTTTTCGCTAGTTTTTTGTAGAAAATCTTCCATTATCTAAGTTTTTTATAAATAATCTAACAATATCGTTAGTTTTCAAAAGAAACTCTTATACCATGTTCACATGGACAGCAATATTCGTGTTTCGCTCTCCCATTCCTGGTTCGCGCCCCCCAACATGATTGAAACAACATGTTTTGCCATACAAAATTTTGAGCGCTTAACAGGTCGTTTCGTTTTGAAGCATGCTGCGAAACAGGAAAAATGAACTATCTTCTCCAATTTCGATAACAATTATCGTTATTTTATCTGAACTAGATATCAAAAAAAAAAAAAAAAAAACAAAATAAAAACAAAACAAAGAAAAAAATAAAAAAATTGTTGTTTAATAAAATAAAGTGATAATTATAAAATAATATTCACCCCTATCGTGAATAATTTTTCCCTCGTAATTTTTCCTCTTTTCACATATTTGCGATCATGAACAACTCTCATGAAAAAATGTAATTCAAAGGAGAATAATAACGTGAAAAAATGTTCACTGGAAAAAATTCCCCTTATCGTGAAAAATGTTTTCCCTCGTAATTTGTTCACATTTCCCTTAGATTTTCTCACTTTATTTTTGCTAGGGAACAGAACATGTATGTAAGAAGCTCCTACTATATATCGAATATTAAGGGTTAATAAAGTTAAAAAGGCCCAAACCGTTATATTGCTCAACAAAATGCAAAGCAACATGTAGATTGCCTGCGGATTTGTGAAACTTTCGATTGACTTGGTGGCAGAATTTTGGAAAATATTTTACTACATTAAATTTAAAAAGTGCAAAAAACTAACGTTGTAATCAAACAATCCCTCCAATACTAAATATTCTGCTTTATTATTTTAACTTTTCTTTAAAATATATACTAGAATATTTTTGAACAAAAATTTTTAATTTTTTTAAACTTTCTTCTTTTTTTACATTCACTGGAACTGATAGCGTGAAAAATTTTTCACATGAGATTCACGATTGCTTTTTTCCCTTCGAGGGGAATGAAAATTTCATGGGAACAAAAATTCCACTTGTTATTCACGATAGGGGTGATTATTTATTAAAGTGTTAAATAATTTATTTTTAAATTTTTTTTTACTTTTTTTTTATCTATTTTAAATAAAATCACACTAACAACACAAAAAAAAAATTTCAAAATGAAACAAGAACGATGTTAACGAGTAACGATTTTTTTATTAAAAAAAAATTTACGATATTGGTTATTTTCCATAAAGAATCCTACGATATCGTTAGTTTTCTGCAGCAAATCTTCCGTTTTTTATTTAGTTATAAAAAATCTAACAATATCGTTAGTTTTCAATAAAAAGTCTTACGATGTCGTAAATTTTCTGTATAAGTCTTACAATATCGTAAATTTTTACGATATTGCTATTTCTAATATTATTGATTTTCTATAAGATATATAAATATTACGATATCGTTAGTTTTATAGAAAAAAATCTTACGTTATTGTTTCTTTTCTAAACAAAATTTAACTTTCAATTTTTTATTTGTTTTGTTTATTAAAATTTTGTACGAATACCCTTAATACATTTCCTACATTCCTTTGATTATCTCTGATAAACTACAAATACTTCTTTATACCCCACATTAAAAAAAAAAATTCATAATTTACATCTGATTAAGTGTTTTCACATTTAAAATGCCTGAATGTTCATAAAATTTTTAATTTTTTTCACATGCCCGGCTCAACATTATCAGCATCATCATCATCATCATCACAATTTCATAGTTGTGTTTATTAAAACAACAATAACAAAAAAATAAAATCATTAAATATTATAAACAGAAATAAGTACGAGCAAATGTAAGTGCTGTGTATTTAAGTTAATGTGTTTTAAGTACCATTGAACAATTGACTCATTGTCCGTCTATCCGTCTGTCCCATTGCAGATTCCTTCCAACAAGTCAGTCAGTCATTTGTATCTTCTACAGAGAGCAGAACGAAAGTCGTCTGTCTAACAATTCACTCATGTGTTATGTGTTGAATATTAATCCTCCGGTTGCTGTGTAGTTTTATTTTTTTTTTTTTTTGATTTCATCTTGAGTTTTTTGTTTTTGTTTCTTGATGATTTTGTGCACTTGGAAACAACTAAAAATTAAAAGAAAAAACTTATATAATTGTAATTAAACAATCCATAATTGTAGCAGTTGCATTAAACAGATCACAGATGATAAAATACGAAATGAATTCAATTCGATTCGATTCATTTTCATTCATTCATTTCACTTCACTGCAATTCATTTCACTTGATATTCTTTACATGCGGACGAGTATTAAAAACTTGTGTGTGTGTGATTTAAATGTATGTGTATTTAATTTTTAAGAACCCATAAAATAAAATTACTTAAGTATTCTTAATTAGCTTTAATAAGTCTTTAGCAATTAAAAAAGATAAAACATTCAATTGTTTTAAAAGGCATATTTGGTATATTTCCTCTTTAACAGTTGATTCAATTAGAAATTTGTCGGCCTATTAGAAGGTCTGTCTGTCCCCTCTTGCATTTATCCGTCTGTATACCTTCAATTATTTAGTTTTTTTTTACATATGAGTGCTTAAGTGTAGATAGATACTTTTAGATTTTACTGTTTATTGTGCCGTATTGTCTGTTTTTTTTTTTTTTTTGTTTTACAAGATGATTTAAATTTTTTTCCAATTTGTATTATTTTTCTATTTCTGTGAGTATTTTAAATTTGCATTTCTACTTTAAATTCATTATCGTACATACGGTTACGTATGAGTTTCTATGAAAGTTCATTAGGTTGCCACGCACTGTTTTAGGTTTGTAATAATGCTATAGAGCAGAATTAAGACGGCAACAATTTAGAAGTATGTACATATGTATACAATTTAAATTTTAATCTTATCTATTGCCTGAACAATAGTGTAGTCTATAGTTTATCCTATAGCAATTTATATAGCGATCTCAATAGTCTGCACTATAGTTTAGTCTATAGCTTGCTTGTTAGTTCAGGGTTATCCATTAAGTGGTTTCAAAACCGCCGGTCTGGCAAGGCGGCCAGCTGTCAGAAATCTGTCATCTGAAGTGTCATTTATTTGCTGAAAGGTTTGCGATTTACGAATATATATCGTTAAACAACCGAAGAACGCGTAAAAATATTTAAACCTTACTACAAAAGTGGTGGTTCAAAAGTGCTTCACTTTTCGAGCAATACGGGGTGATTACGATCGTCATAATCGACCTACCGTGCAAGAAATTGGCAAGACTGTAAGTAAATTTTAAGAGACTGGAAACGCTACAGATGTGCGAACTGCCGCAAATATATTCTCAACAGTGAAAGTGTGGCGAAACCATTGGCGTCAATTAAGAGCGCTATGTCCGTATGGTAACCGACTGTTTTTTGGGCTGCAATTAAGATCATGAACTGGACGATATGTGGTTTCATCCAGACAATGCCACGTGCCACACAACACGACTGATTTAGGCTTTATTGCATCGCGTAATTTTACGTTTTGGCGACGTTATTTGGCCACAAAGATCTTGTGATTTGACGCCGTTGGACTTTTTTGTAGGGCTACGTCAAAGACCTTGTGGACGCTAATAATCCTCTAACGCTGGAGTATTTGAAAACTAATACTCCTCAAGATATCGCCGAGATACCGCCAGTTATTTGAAACAAGTGGTCGAAAACAACCTAGAAAAAGCTAGAGGCGGTAATTTAAATGATATTTTATTTCGTACGTAATGGCAAGGTCCAAGCAGTAAAATAAAAGTTTCGTCGAAATCAAAGCTTTATGTGTGCTTTATTTAACTTTACTGTTGAAACCGAGAAATGGATAATCCGTTATAATATACGTTTATTAAATTTTGTGCTGTTTTTTGTGTTGGAAATGGAAACCTGCAAAGGTTTGTGGCTCTACAGGGTATGCCATATTCTTACTAACTAAAACAACTTTCAAAGTAAAGATAAGTATGAAGAAGCCACAAATACAACAGAAAAAAATTAAAACCATATGATACCCTACACCACATTATTTAAAAACACATTATGCTTATGTATCCATATAAATATGGATTTATCCATGTTTATAAACTTCATGAAAATCGGTTTGAAAGTTTGTGAGTGGCAGAAATTGCCCCCTACTTCCCCTTGTGGTCCTGTTTTTGAAAAACTGTATAGCTTAAGTATCCATATAAATATGTTTCTATCTATTATTTAAATTTCATTAAAATCTGTTTGATAGTTTCTGAGAAGCAGAAATTGCCCCTTTTTACCTTCGTGGTCCTACGATTCGTACCATTTTCAAAAGGCTTTGTCCTTGTGCCAATTAGAACCTATTTCCCACCAACTTATTAACTTAACTCCAAAATTGCGACCTGTACTTTGCTCACAAGGTTATATGGACAGCCAGCCAGCCAGCCGGACGGACATCGTTAGTTCGAATCAGAATCTGAATCGATCGGTATACCTTACGTTATTTTAAGGTATTACACACATCAGTACAAATGCATTATACCTTCTCCACTATTGTGGTGTGGTTATAAAGACGAAAGCACATTATTTTCATGTTTAAAAAGTAAAATTGAGAACTCTTGCCTCTCATTTAGTTTATATTTTCAGTTATATCTGTTCATTAAATTTTTAAAGTAAAAACCATATCGGGAACGATTCTGGTGTTTTATAATTGATTTCTGTGTAGGGTTAAAACGGGCAGTTAAATCGATCGTAATAAAATTATCCTTCTAGTTTCACTTTTGGTTTACTTCAAGTACGAATTCGGGATTGAATCAACTTTATAATACTTAAATCAAGCCGTTTTGAGGTTGGTTCAATGTTAGTTTTATTCAAATCAATCTCATTTTGGATAATTTCAACTACGAACACGGGATTGAATATGGATAAGTGCTTTTATTTCGCGATTGAAAATCCGTACTTGAATCAATCTTTCTGTTCTTGATTCAAGAAAATCCGTACTCACCGCACTAATATTAACGCTTCGGATGTATTAATTTTTCTTTTTTGCGAACTTCAGGCTTCGACTTCAGAGTGTACTTAACTTCATTTTATTGTCTGCACTTTAGTGTGGATTATATAAACTGTTCATTTGTCGGCTTTATTATGTAAAACATCTTAATCAAATAGTAAACTTAATACAGGTTTTGTTGTTTAACTTTCCTAATAAATGTGTCACACCCTAATATACACAGTTGTGGTTCTTGTTTACTTCGAATAAAAAATAAATATCGGCACAACATCGTGCATACATTGTAAATAGTTGATTGAATTAGAATTTTGATTAATTGGTTTCATTCAGTTTTAAATTACAGTTTGCTTGTTTTCACTTAATTCAATTTACTTCCCGGTTTAGTGTAACATGATTTCATAGTTTATTGATCTATTATTGAAACCAGAATCCCCTTGAAAATGTATTTATTTTAATAAAAGAAATAAAAAAAAGTCATTGAAGTGGTTTCGTAATTAACGCACGATGGTTTTGTTAAATTTAACCCCAGGGGTCGCTTGAAATTAAATTATATTTATTAAATAACTATTATGTACTGCGAGATTTCATCATAATAGTTTATTTAAATAATTTATGTTTACAAATGACCAAATGATTTCATTCTGACGGGTCATATTTCAATTAATTTACTTATTACAAGTAAGAGAATAAAGCTCCCTTTGTCGAATCATAATAACGAGCCCTTACCTCAAAAATAGCTTAGGCGACATCATTTAAAATTTTCGTTTTTTTTTTGTAAATAAATGAATTTATTGCTAATATTTGCATCATCTCCTAAAATGCCATGGTCATATAAGGAACCGTTACGATCATATAGCAAACACATATTTTGGCATAAGCAACAACATTCATGCAAAATTTTCATAAAATAAAATAAACTTTCTCCTGTAAAATCGTGTTTTTGTCGCTTGAGTTTTTTTTTGCGGTAAGGGCTTGATATACGTACCTTCCACTATGGCTTTAAAAATCGTATCAGACCGATTCGGCTTATTTTCAATACTAAATTTTATTTGCGTTTATGAAATATCTGAGCCAAATTAGGTCCTTCCAGCTCATATGGTGCGCTATTGTACTCTCCCCTCAGGGGTATGAAGGGATACTTTTGAAGGATGTTCTACCTTTTCGTATAAAGGTTCAATTACACGTGATATAAACATAATGCCACAGCCGTAACGATGACCGTAGAAACCAAAATTGAATTGGTTTGTGTGGTATGTTAACGTCGTTTTGGTAATACAGTGGTGATGGTAATACAGTTGTGTTATGGTTACGTCACGTCTAATTTGAGCTTTACATCCCCCTTAAAAATCAGGTGCAGTCAATACCTGGAATTCGGCAGAGTTCGAAATAGACAGATCGCCTGAGATCGCGGCTGACCAGGAATCCTTCTGGAGTCACGGAAGTCAGTAGCTCCTGGGACTTCATTTTCAGTCCGACTATTGGCTGTCCAAAGTCGCGTGACGAGAGATCTAAAAAAATCGGCTGATTTTCCACAACTCGTTGGGAAGTTCGGCCTGCTTCCTTGGTGCTATTGCTATTCAATAGATCGTCAGCTCAGAATTGGTTTGACCTACCGACCATTTTTAAACAAATTGAGTTAGGTATGGGGTATATATATTTTGAATACCCCCTTTTTGAATCCAAAATCTGTTTCGCGAAATTTTTTGTGGTTTCTGAGATATAAAGCATTCATTCAGGACATTGCATGTTGAATTTTATGTTTTGAGGTCAAATATTAAAGATAATTAAAAAATGCCAGATGCAGAACCAAAAAGCTGAAGAAAGATGTTAAATTTCCCGTATTTCCCATTTTGGTACTAATTTTTCCCCCCATTATAGTATCAAAAATTGCAAAATGTCTTGTAAAAAAGTACCAAAAAAAGTTACGATTTTCACCCGTTAAACGTTCGAATTTCAAAAAAATACCAAACTTGTATTCGTATTTTTTTGATAAGTTGCGAATGTGGTATAAACTTTATTTCTAAGTTTATTGGATCAAAATATAGATGGGCTGACAAAAACGTACCAAAATTCAGGTTTTACCCGTTTTCACCCTAAAAGATCCGAATTTCAAAAAAGTACCACACACCTGTCCACTTATTTTTCAAAAGAACAATGATATGTATTACAGTTTTTTTGTATCTCTTTTAGTTTTGGAGATAAAAGGTGTCCGAATTTATCCTTTTTTACCCCCTAAACATTCGAATTTTTAAAAATCCCGTCTTAGTGGATCGATTTGGGGAGAGATCCACCTCTGGTCAAAATTTCAAGTCTTTAGCTTCAGGCGTTTAGGCTGTACGATGATGAATGAGTCAGTCACTTATGCAATAAGTATACGTATGCAGCACAAAAAGCTACTTTTTTAATTTTTTTTTAGAAAAGTGACGTATGCGGCACAAAACAATATTTTTTATTTTCAAAAAAATACTATTAAATTCTAACTTTATTCATGAAAGTGCGCAAAAATTTAAATTTTTCTTCAAAACATATACCGGAAGCAGTGGTAAAAATATAAAAAAATTCTATCGGGTACATTTTCAGAAATCTTCTTTGTCGTTTTTCTCCACTCCGACTTTTTTTCATATGCGCCAAACCAATTCTGAGCTGACGAGATGATGTTTGCTTGTTTCAAAAATGCAGCGAAGCTTAGATAGCTTTATCTCCTAAACGAAGGGCGTGTGTATAATTCTGTTGCACTAGACAATGCAACCTGACGTGCTGGTTGCGCTTACACACAGGGGCAGTGTGTAAACGCATTGTTTGTCACCCTGAGGCTAAGACCACCAGAGAGTAAGGCCTATCCGGCAGGTATACATAAAAATATTTTCTACTCATTGTACTAAAACCTTTATTTCTAGGAGAAAAAAGGGAGTTATTTGTCTAGAACTCGTTTATTTATGAATTACTTTTGCAACATTTTTAGCCGACTGCCCCTAATTTGTACCCATTAAACTTCAAATCAGGGGCAGTCGGCTAAAAATGTTGTTAAATTTCAAGTGGGTGTGGTACCTTCACAGCAAAGAAAATATAAATTACAATTAAAGATACTAAATTTAGAAAAAATAGTTAAGTAATCAATACAACAACATCTTCCAACAAGTAAGAAAGTATAGCCGGTCAAGCCAGACCATACGATACCCTACACCACAGTATTTAAAAACAAATTTTCGAGAGTGTATGGCTGTATAATGTGTTTCGGAGAAACCAAAATTACCCCCTATTTCCCCTCGTGGTCCTATTTTGTAAAACATGCATTGCTTATGTGCCCATATAAATATGAATCTATCTATGTTTTTAATTTCATTAAAATCTGTTGGATAAATTCAGAGTGGCAGAAATTTCCCCCTGCCTCCTCTCGAGGTTTAATTTTTTTTAAAAATGTTTAGCAAATTTGTCCATAAAAATATGGATCTATCAATTTTTTAAATGTTATTAAAATCTGTTAGATCGTTTCGGAGAGACAGAAATTGCCCCTATTTCCTCTCGTGGTCCTACAATTTGGCAAATTTTCAATAGGCTTGGTATTTGTGCCAATTAGAACCTTGTATGCGTATAAGATTACATGGACAGCCAGCCAGCCAGCCGGACGGACATCGTTAGATCGACTCAGAAAATAATTCAGGATTTTTTTAAGTATGACTCGTACTTAAAGTAAATATAAAACACTCAATTTATCCCGAGTGTTTTTCTTTCTGGGTAATAACCTGTATATCTTGGGTCTTAAGTCTGAGTTCATACGGATCATGTCTTATTGACAAGATTCTTCCCTTTTTTTCTTTGAACATGAATTGGCGTTCAAATGATTCATGTCATGTTGACGACTTGTTTTTTATATTGTATAGTCGTGCGTATGTATGTGTGCTTTTTTGATATTGAAAACAATAACAAAATTAAACAACTAATGCAAAAGCAAAACGTAAAGACAGTACATGCATTTGTGTACTCGTTTCTTCTCCCCTCGTCCCTCTCGCCTATAAAGTAGCAATCATGTCAATAAGACATGAGCCGTATGAACACAGACTTACAAAACCAAATTTTGAATGTTGTTGGGTATTATAAAATAACTAGTAACTAATACCAGATCGATACGAATGTCATCTATGAGATAAATCTCTCAGATGTGGTCCATTGTATGAATTCGCCTTGGATGGCAGTAAATTCGTTAAACTCAAAAAAGAAAATAAATAACATACATTTGAAGATTTAACGATTTTTTGGACTTAAACGGTTTGCTTTTTTGATCTTTGTTTGTACAGCAGACACTTAATTTAAATGAAATATTAAAATTTGTATTACGCCTCCCTTTTGTGACTTTTAAATAGGTTTTTGTTGTTGTTGTTGTATGTTCTAGCTTATTAACTCAAAATTTATTTGTCAGTTTTCTTTTTTTCATAACCTTAAAATTATAATTAATATTTAAAACAAAAAGTAAAAAATTATAATGTAAAAAGTTTTTAACTGTCAGGAGGTTTGGATAAATATAAAACTTTTTGGCAAGCACAAAAAAAACACATTAAAAAGCAAAACTTTCTTTATAAAAAGGACTTGTGCTTTTCTCCTTTGGCATTTGAAGGACATATTTTTTTTATATTTTATAGACTTAGTTTGTGCTTCTATCACCCCCCATTAACAACTAAAGAACTTTTATATTTTGGAAAGAAATTTTTTTTTAGCTAAATGTTTGAGCTAAACATTTCAAGTTGCTACTAAAAACAAACATTTCCTTCCTTCTCAACTCAATGTCAAATGTCAATTTAGCACAATCATCTTGTGTCACATAAAAAATATTTACAGTAAGAGCGGTGGGGGACAGAGTAAATAAAAATAAGAGAGTCATACTAAGTAAAGAAATTTTACTTTAATTCAATAAAAGTCTCTTGATATTTCCCAGTCCATAATATTTTTTTCTTGTTGTTACTTCTCTAAATTAACTTTTGTCATATTGTCAATTTAACTTTAACTTTTAGGTAAATAATAATTTTTTTTTTTGCATTCAATTTGTTTTTTCTTGCTATTATTGTATTAGTCTTCAATTTCGCTTAAATTACTCACAAATTGAAGGGAAATTAAAAAGAATTTGCTTTGTTTGGCTATTGCTCTGCACTCTTCTTCGATGTTTCTCAGACTTTTGATAAAGTCTGTCATGAAGGCTGAATAAACATAAATTGAAGCGTAAACACACAAAAGATGTTAGAAAGCTACTTAATCGATCGTAAAAAGGTGATTTTTTAAGTTCTCCTCAGCCAATTTACGCTGGAGTCCTACAAGAAAGCATCTTGGGCCCTCCATTATAACAAACATATGCTTCGGACATGCCAACAAACAACTACACCCAAAGTCTAATTTTTGTTGATGATACAACTTTTCTAAGCATACACAAAAACCGTTACTTACAGGATCATATACATATTTCAACTATAAATGTGGTTAAAATAATGGAAGATAAAGTTCACCTTGAAAATCATTAACCAAATAATACCTCAACACTCGCCAGTAATATATCGCGGTATAAATCTATTTAACGTGGAAAACTAAACTCTGGACTGCCAACTTACAAATCTATCTTTAAGCCAATCTATTGCTACGGTATTCAAGGTTGCGGCACTGCCTCTAAAATCGAAAAAATCAGAAGCGCCAAGTTAAACTTCTTCGGTTAATCGCAGCCGCTCCCTGGTATGTTAAGCACTCGTACACTAAAAAGAAAAATCAATCCATCCGTACTTAAGTCAAGCCGAAGCCGTGTCAATAGTACGATAAGTACGGATTTCCTTTAATCAAACACAGAATGCTTGATTCAAGTACGGATTATTTAAGTGCCCCGTACTTTAAATAATCCGAAAACTGGATTGATTCTGTTAAGAAAAAGTGAGATAAAAGTTAATCTCAAACTGAGCTTGAATCAAGAATTTCTAAGTTGGTTTTAATCCCGAATTCATACTTGGGAAATAATCCGAAAGTGACATTAGACTGATGTCAACCTAAACACTTACCTCAGAGTCAGAGAGAATATTATTATTTACTTACCCATTACACATGTCTCACTGTTGTAGCACTTCACCATTTACAGAAGAACTCTCAATCAGTATTCGAAAATAGATTTGTTCGGTTCGGTAGATTTGTGGAAAACACAAACGCTAATAGTATTTGTGTAGAGAATCATTAACATTTCCCTGTTTTTCATCTTTCGAACACAAAAAAACTACTGCTCTTATCAAACTCAAGAAAAACATGAAAACATTAAACACTGTCCTTAAAAAAAAAAAACACAAACTTCATTGTGTTCGGTTCAGCTCATTTATGTTCGCCCTTTTGGCTGGTAAAAAACCAAAAATTTTTTACAAAAACAAAATACACATACGAAAAGGACCAAAAATCCAGCAAAATTATTTTATATAAACAAAACATATACACAATACACACAAAAGCAGTGCATGCTGCGTTCGTTGCTAAAATTTTTTGTTTGTTCGTTTCTTTATCAATGTAATTATATAATTTTCGGCTCTTTCTTGAAAATAGTTACGAACGGTATTAACGGTTGTGTTCCTCTACACAAACACTAAAAAATAGATGTCGTTCCTGGGTGTATGACGAACGCTTAGTAATGTTCTGTTTATTTTCGAACACTCTTCTCAATTAGAAGACACAAGCATTATGCCCGATATGGCTTTCATAATAGTTTAATGATTGCGGCCACACAAGGAGAAGAGATACTGCAGGACTCGTCCGATAAGAAGAGGGATAAACACCTTTATATGTAACCTGAAACCGTGATGTGAAAAATTTTCCCCTGGCACTGGCAGGATATAACATAAAGTTTTAGAATAAGACTTCATTAATTACTGTTAGTTCATATTTAATTTATCATTCTCAACAAGAAGTCTAAATAATTTGTTAAAAAAATCTGTTTTTGTCCAAAAAAGAATTTTTCAATATTTATTTGTTGAATATAAATATTGAAAAATTCTTTTTTGGACAAAAACAGATTTTTTTAACAAATTATTTAGACTTCTTGTTGAGAATGACAATAATGTACTCTAAGCCTCGACGTTTGTCTATACTATTGATTTGACAATAGAATACTTCAAAGCCAAGACTAAAAATTTAGTGTACTTTTAAGTCTGGACTATAGTGTACAAAATAGTGTGCCATATAATCTGGGTTAAAGTGCACTATATAGTCTAAACTAAAGTGTTGTCTAAATTATTATGAACTTTATAATCTGGACTAAACTGAACTCTACCTTTCGACTTTAGTGTATGCTATAGACTCGACCATTTAGTCTGAATGTAGTGTACTAAAAAGAATGCTCTATATTGTTCCCTATAGTCTGGGCTAAAATGCACTATATAGTCTTAACTAAAATGTACTATGCTGTATAGATAATAATTAACTCTATAATCTGCACTATACTGCAGTTCATAATAAAAGCTATAGTGTATTCTATAGTCTGAACGAAAGTGTATTAAGAGGGGAACAGAATAGTCGCCGTAGTACAACGTCACGAATAGCACTGCAAGCTGTCATAAGTTAAAAACGGCAGTTTCAAAGTAGTGTCAACAGAAAACGTAGTTGTATTAGTCGTTGCAGTTAAAGTTGAAGCCTAAAATTCGAAATTTTGAAATTTGTTGCGCTACAGAGCATTCGTCAGCTTCAGCTACTACTACAACTACCTTATTCTGTTCCAGGTCTTAGTCTGAAATATCGCGTTGTTTAAAGTTAGAATTATATGTACTGGACTATACCATTGGACTAAAGATGTATGAATTTATTTGGCTAAACTGTACTCTATAGCCTGAATTGTAGTTTACTCTAACTATAGTGTACTCTGTAGTTTGAACTATCGTGGTGTTCAGAGTCAGAAGTCTATATAACTTAAACGTAAGATGTTACAATATATAAGGATTTAAGTTATTATTACTTTTCTACAAAACTTTGTTATTGATAATTTCATTATTTTTATTGATTTAAGCATTAAATATGCAAACGATTTTTATCCCTCCATCAAAAAGTATATACCAATAAGTGTTAAGCTGCATACTTCTTAGCGATAATTCAAAAGAAATCTATTTTACTTATGTAACAAAAGGTTAATACACTTAAATATACCCTGCAAATAATAGGAGTACTCCAAACACGCGTGTAAAGAGTAGTCCACAAGGGACCAGGACTAGTCCATAAGGGACCAGGACTAGTCCAAAAGTAACACAAACGTTTGGAAAAAACCTGGTCTATTTAACATTACGATGTCCTAGGAGAGGACCATATAGCCCACCTTTGGACCACTAAGGAGTAGTTTTAAAACTTCTCCATGGTATACACAAGAGGATTGTTTTGAAGTCGTTTAAAAACGAAAGACCGTCGTTAAAAAACGAAGACATGTCGTCTCACTACAAACACTTTTTAACAATGGCATGGTCCATTCTTGCATTACATCGGACCAGTCCATTTTATCAAAATGGATCAGGTGGTCCAATTTTATTTGCAGGGTATACACACACACACACAAACATTAATTTATTTAATATGTATCTATATGAGTTTAAAACAATTAAAGTCATCTTAAGCATTCGAGGTGATTCTCCTTCATTTCAAAACGTTTTATTAATTCAGATTTCAAAGATAATTGATTGTTGAAAGTAAATACTTATTTATATGAGTATGTATGTGTGAAGTAAATGTGTTATTTGTTTTGTGTGGTGTATGAGTTCTAGTACCTTTGTCATTTTGTATATTTGCCTTAGTTTGTGTATGTGTGACTTCCCTAATTCTCTTTAGCTATTGTTTTAAGCTCTTAATAATATTGAGTTTATTGAAACAATTGTTGAATATAGAACATTTGTAAATAATAGATTTTGTCTAAAACGCTAAAAGATTAAAGAAGCCCAGATTGCATGTGAAGCACTATTTTGTTCAGATTTCCGCTTGCTTTTATCAGTACATCAAACGAATTAATAGAGTTCTGAATAGAAAGAGATTTTCAGTTCAAATTTCATTGAGGTTTTAATTATGTAAATGGAACAGGATTATGGATAATTTCTAAGATGTTTACTGCTTAGTATGTAGTGCTAAAGGTTTTCGATTACATTTTATGCTTGGAGTTTTCAATTACACTACATGTAATGTGTAATTGTGTGTTCCTAATAAAAATATTAAGTTGTACAATTACAATTACAAGTAAAATATAATTAAGATCTTTCTAATTTCTATTATAATTAAGCAATTAAGTTTGGAAATTATTGTAATGAGATGTTATTGTAACTGAAAAGCGTCAATTGTAAATCATTTAATTTAATAGTAACTTGTAATTTTTCATACGAAAAAAAACTAAATAAATATTAAATTATTCTAGATTACATTGTTAAATGCAAGTCATACATAACTTATATGTATCAGAGTTCGAAAAAAACTGTCGAGTGTACACTAACGTAGTGTATTTTCTGAAAACACCAACTTTAAAACTTCTTTTGGTGTTTGCGAACTTGTACACAAACAAAATACGGTACAAACCGATTGTGACCTGGCGGACAAAAAAACTATTATAACTTACCGATTTTATTTTAGCGTACGCGCTCTATATGTTTCAGTGAACATGTAGTGAACTTTTACTATACGTGTTGTGCTGACCATGCGTTTGCTGCATATGGATTTTTTCACGAATAATATTTAATATGAAAGAAGTTGCAGGAAAATATAGAACGCGTACGCTAAAAGAACACTACACATAAGCTAAAAAAAGATTAGTAGTACGTTGGCTTAGTACAGGGTGGTCCACATGACCAAAGGAAATTGCATTTCTTATAATTTTTTATTATTATTTTATCTTAGTACAGGGTGGCCTGACAAGATTTGAATTCGTTATAATTTTTTAATATTATTTTTTCTTTGTTTTTTTTCAGCATTTTGTAAAAAAGACTAGGGGAATTAAGTAGGAACAACTTACAATTGAATAAAAATAATTAGACTTGAAATTTTGTGAAAAGTTAAGGAAAATATGTTTAGAAGAGCACGTACTTGCGAAACCGAATATGGCCACCACTTCGAGATGTAATTTTTTTAAAATTAAAATAAAAATATTCCCCATTTAAGTTAATAATTATGACTTAAATAAAAAGTTAAAGTGAGCTCAACCCCCTTTGGTCCATTTGGGCCACCCTGTATTTGTGTTCGTCCGCTTACAATCTTTGAGCACTTTATTTTGTTTGTGTAAAAATTCATAAACACAATTTTTTTCATTTGTATTTTTGTATAGACTGTGTTTGTGTACTGTTCAGGGAAAGTTACTGTTTTTTTCCAAATCTGATTTGAATATTAAATTATTTAATGAAATTAAAATATATTTTTTAATAATTATTATACATATTAACTAATGTTTAACTTTTGCTAGTTTTTTTCCACTTTTTCCATATTTAAAATTTTGCCTTTAAAGTTTTTATACAGTTTTGCCACAAAAAAAATAATTATTCACAAATTTGTATTTCATTTCAGCATTTTAAAAAGTTTCCATAAATCACATAAAAATTTTATAAAATAATCAAATATTTCATTAATAATTTTCTTGTTTTTTTTTTGTGGCTGATGGTTTGTTTATTTATGGCAACAAATTTTCACAAAAAGAAAAAAAAACAATTGTAATGAGAGCTGCTGTTTGTTGTTAAAAAATATTTTTAAAAAAAATTTTATAAAAAAAATATGTAAACTAAATTTTTGTATAAAATTAAATATTTGTGTGTAACCCACTTTTAGTTTTTTTTTTATTAAATTTTTATTTTTAAGTTGCTTTACAGAATTTATTTTCCTTTTGCCACAACAATTTATTGTAATTTTTTCATATTTGGCAAACAAAACAGAAATGCAGTTTTTTTTTTTTTTGTAAAAATTATGTGCAAAAATTTTTTTCTCTATAGAATATTTAATATTACTTGTGCAATGATTATTTTTATTCCAGTACAAAAGTGTATAAATATTGAAAGTCAAATATGGCCAAAAGAGAAAAAAAAACTATTTGCTTTTTTTTGCAAAACTGAATTTTGGTGAAAAAACCACGCAAAACCACCTCCTACATTTTTAGAATGTTATATGAACTTAAAAGCTAAAACGCAATCGTTTTGAAAATGTAGCAAAGAAACTTGAAAACGCTAAAATAAGGTTTATCACGACATAGAAAGCACATTAAGTTTTTGTAGCAATAGCTACCTGCTTGCATTACTAAGGAGAAAGAGTATGTTTTCTCTGCATTACCTCTTCAGCTTAAAATCGGGGCTATTTGCACAAACCTACTTTGCAGTTTTAGTAAGTCCCTTAATTGGCTTTTGTAAGTACTTGACAAAGACTTATAGGGCCCATACACAATACCATCATGATTGTACAATCAAGTGATTGTGCCAGCTGATGGATCGTGTATGAGCTTGTGGTGTGATTGTACCAGCTAATGGTGCTTTATCAAAAATAGTTTAATATTTTTTTGATTGTACCAGCATGATTGTATCGTGTGCTGTAAAGTTAGCTCATAAATGTTAAATCGTCAAGGCATAAACATCAAAAAATTCAAAATTTAAAACAAAATTTAAATAAAAACACGTTTTTTTTTAACCCTTATTCGCACAAATTTGATTGTTATTCATTACAACCTTTTCCACACAATTTTTGGTAAAAAATGAATTTTGTACCAGCATGCTGGTGTGTTGTGTGCTTCAAGCTTAATTGCACAATCACTTAATTGTACAATCATGATGGTATTGTGTTTAGCAATAACTAAGTGTTTGCATTACATAGAACCAATGTAATGTAATCTCTACATAACTTATTTTTAGGAACAGTTTTTTCTTTCTTTCTATTTGCTTTTCTTTGTATTAGCACTAGTTTTTCTCTGCATTACTTTTTGAACGAAAACTTTACGCTCAATTAATATACAGCATCACTGAGAAGCAGTTTATATTCTTTCTTGAATACTTTTTTAGTTTTGTGGCCATTTATGGCTATGGTTAAGTTATCGATATATGTTCTATAAAATATTTAAGTTATCGATAACTTTTCTACAGAATAGTTAAGTTATCGATAACTTTTCTATAGAATAGTTAAGTTATCGATAACTTTTCTACAGAATACTTAAGTAATCGATAACTTTTCTATAGTATAGTTAAGCTATCGATAACTTTGCTATAGAATAGTTACGTTATCGATAACTTTTCTATAGACTAGTTAAGTTATCGATAACTTTTCTATAGAATAGTTAAGTTATCGACAACTTTTCTAAAGAATAGTTTATTTATCAATAATTGTTTTGTCTATACTTTTCTTTTGAATACTTAAGTTATCGATAACTTTTCTATATATGCATTTCCGTCAAAAGGTCCACCGTGACCACCAAAGACATTTTAATGTTACATAGCTACGTAAAATTCTGAAAGTAGTTTGACAAAAAAATTGTGCCAGATTTCGCTGAATTACGCTTTTTTATAATGGCCATAAAAACTACTTTTTTCACGTTCGACCCGCTACTTCTTTTGCCATTATCTTTGGCCTAGAATCGCGCCCACCATAAACTTTAGCATCAATAACAGTGCTTTCTTAGTGCTATAATTTAAAGGTTAAGAGAACGTGAAAATATTTGTTGATTAAAATGTTATTGCATTTTAAATGCGTACGACTGTCACGTTCAACACTTAAGATTTACCCATATATGAAATACTGTTGATGGTATTTTAATCAAAATTTTACCAATATGTTTTAAAACTATTAAATTATACGAAATATTATTCGGGACAAAATTTTCAACTATTTTTTCGAATGAAAATGATGTTCTTGTGAAAAAATTGTTACTTTAAATTTGAGCACTCAGTGAAAATGTCGCTATCATTGTGACCCTGGCTTTACTCTTAATAAATAAATACTTTTTAAATTTATTAAAAATTAGAGTGTCGTTATCATACCTTTATAAACGTAGGGTATCCTTAAAAAAATTTAAACTTTTTTTTTGGGAATAAAAGTCCTTAAAGAACTCTTGAAATAAAATTGAAATTTGTATCCAAACAAGTGCAAAAAAAAAAAAAAAAATAAGTGAAACACAAATAAGTTTTCCTAATATTAACTTAAAAGTAAGGGGTTCTAAATCGGTCTAATAAATTGACATAATTTTTCTGAAGACCAATAACAAATTTAAGTTTTGTAAAATTCTGGGGCCTAATTATGGCAGTAGATATCGAACGATATAACAATAACACTAAAGGGGGAATTTAGATCGATATCGAATGCCGTAATTTGACCCCTGGCTTATAAATTTAAATTTTTATAAAAATTTTTACCAAAAATATAATTAAGACAATTATTTATTTATTTATTTTTATTAATATATTATATAGTGCACAGATGTTCCAACATCACATTAAAGAAATAAAGAATGTTTGTATTTCTTATTTCCACTGTCATGATTGCGTGTACTTTGCATTCCTTATTAATTTTTGAGTGTATTTTTAATACCCGCACTTTCACTTTAGGGAAGTGTTTGCTTTTTTGCTTTTACACGTTCTCACACTTACGTAAAATGTTCGTCTACACTTCTTTTAGTATTAGTTTGTAACAACCCTGCAAATAATAGGACCAGTCCAAACACGCGTGTAAAGAGTAGTCCACAAGGGACCAGGACTAGTCCACAAGTAACCCAAACGTATGGAAAAAACCTGGTCTATTTAACATTACGATGTCCTAGGAGAGGACCATATAACCCACCTTTGGACCACTAAGGAGTAGTTTTAAAACTACTCCATGGTATATAACCCACCTTTGGACCAGTAAGGAGTAGTTTTAAAACTACTCCATGGTATACTCAAGAGGATTAGTTTTCAAGTCGTTTAAACACGAAAGCATGTCGTTAAAAAACGAAGACATGTCGTCTCACTACAAACACTTTTTAACAATGGCATGGTCCATGCTTGCATTACATCGGACTAGTCCATGGAGTAGTCCATTTTATCAAAATGGGTCAGGTGGTCCAATTTTATTTGCAGGGAACAATGAAAATATTAATTTTTCAATTTCTAATTATTTTTCGTCATTAGTGTTAGAAATAAGCTTTAAAATGAGATATCATTCATTAAATTTGATGCGGTGGTATGGGAGATATTTGCAACCGACAAAAAAAGTGCTTTAGAAATAATTTATATGATTACAAAGACGTGTGATATACGACTTCCCTAACTAAAATTCAAGTGAAAGTAGTGCTCGCCTTAAGATTTTTCTTAATAGAAAACTATTAATATCTTTGCTTAAAAACAGTTTAAGAACCTCTTTACCTTTAAGTTGTTGCATAAATATGTAAAATATACCCGGTAAAAAGTCTAGGAAACTCTATTACAAAACTAAAAAACGCATTCAAAGTACTTTATCGAGCTCACTATTTGTGTGTGTGTGTGTTTGCTCGTTTTACCACCAGTACCACGATTTTCTTTCATATGGCAAGATTGAAATTTAAATAAAATATTTTTCTATTAAAATAAATGTGATCATAAGGTATGGAATAGCACTTGAGCATAAAAAGCAAATAAAATATGCATACATATAAAGTTTACTATATAGTGCAGTCGTTTTTCATAGGAAAAACTCAAGTTTCTTATTTAAATTTTCAACGTTTTTTTCGTGCATTTCCTTTTTCGTTTCTTTTTTTGTTGGTTACTTCCTCTCAAGAATCATCGCCATCGTAGTGATAAAGGAAGTTATAGCAAAAACATTGCAAATTTTTCTTTCATCTTCAAATGTTGCACAAAAATATTGTTTTTTTTTCTTTCACTCTTTTTAGAGGAAAAAGTTTATAAATTTAATAGACCAAAGGAACTAGGAGAGACGAAGAAGAAGACAAAAACTTGTTACCGGAAGATGAAGAAATTTAGTGGGTTTAAGAAGAATTTAAAAAGAAAAAATTTTTTTTTTTGCTTTAAACAATTAAAGGAAATTAATATTTCTTTTTTTCGTAAAAAAGATGGCGCTGCGAAATACGGCCCCAAAAAAGAAATGAAAATTGACCCCAAATTTAGGGCTATTTTTCATAATGCCCCATTTTTTTAATGAAAAACTACCCCAACAAACTAAAAATAACCCTAAAAATAAAATGAAATATGACCCTAAATTTGGGGTTATTCTTCATTATGAAAAATCACCTCAAAATTTATAATGAATTTGAACCCCAAAAAAGAACACAAAGAAAGTAACATTAAACATTTAGAATCCCGATTTCAAAATCCGGATAATTATACAGTTTTTGTTTTAAAAATCGTACGATTGAAAGCATGGTTGGGCTTTCGGCCATGCGCAAGGATTTTTTTCTCTATGGTATAACGAACACTGGCTTTGCTTACTAAAGCTTCACGTTATAGCCGGCCTTCGGCCGGGCGCAAGGATTTTCTTCTCTATGGTATAACGAACACTGACTTCGCTAACTAAAGCTTCTCTGTATAGCCGGCCTTCGGCCGGGTGAAAGGATTTTCTTCTCTTTGGTATATGAACACTGGCTGCGCTCACTAAAGCTTCTCTTAATAGCCGGCCTTCGGCCGTGCTCAAGAATTTTTTCCTCTATGGTATAACAAACACCGGCTTCGCAAACTAAAGCATCTCTGCATAACCGGCAAGGATTTTCTCTACTTTGGTAAAAGAAATCGAGGTTTTTATACGATCAGTAGAAACTTTTACATAGAATTTTATAAAATTTGTGTAAAAATATTTGGTGTGATTTTTCATTTCTTAAAATTTGCATTTTTTTAGTAGACGAAAAATAGCCGCAAAGTAAAAATTGTGATTTTATTTGGGGCCATTTTTCATTCCTTGATATTGGGGTCATTTTTCATTCCACCTAAAATGCAAAAACATCCTAACGAAAATGAAAAATAACCCAAAAAAAAAAAAACAAAAAACTTGCGCCAAAATTGCGTGTTGTTGTGTCTCATGTAAAATTTTGGGGCCTTTTTTCATTTTCCTTTTGGGGCCATATTTCCTGGGGTCATTTTGCGCACCGCCAAAAAAGATAAATACTAAAATGGAAAATTATAATATTATAGGGTTGTCCATTGAGTGGTTCCAAAAATGCCGGTCTGGCAAGGCTGTCAGCTGTTAAATATTTGTCATCTGAAGTGTCCTTTATTTAGTGACAGGGTTGCCATTTACGAATATGAATCGTAGACTGCCTAAAAGCTTTTGCGGTTTTTTTGCGATGGTTGTCCAAACTAATTTGGACACTTTAAAAATAATTTATATTTTTAAGCTCTTTTTAATCATACCTGTATTAGTCGTGTCAAAAACGCTAATATAAAACAGCATTTGAATTCACAACATTTAAATTTAGTACTTATTGGAAAAATTTGTTCTAATATTAAACTTACTGTTTCAATTCTATGAATGCGAAGTGTAATGAAATTTGAAATAAAATCGAAGCGATCACTTTTCTTTTGAACTCTTTTCAACCACATAGTATTATACCAATTACATACATATAGAAATAAAAATTTAAATTGAAAAAAAACCCCAAAAGTAAACCCATCCATTGGTATACTCTTTTCGTTTAATAAGATAATCCAGGTGAGCATCTCAGTTCCCTACATTTTAGCAGCAAGATAAAAGAATCTTACCATATTTTCTTTTATCCTCCCAAACCCCTTTAATTATAATAACTTCCATGGAGTTGTTATAATTGAAATTCCTTTTAAAGATTGGCCGCAGCAGACGTTACGTCCCCCTACCCGACGTGCCATCTTAAAGAGAAATTATTATTATTGTCAACCCAAGCAATAATACAAGGGTACTCAATATAATTCTTAAAATCGAGCGATTCATCCATCATACTTCCCAGATATTTTCTTTTAAATGCTGGTTTGATCTCAGCTTCTCACATTCAAATGCAAATTGATAATTTTTTTCTCCGGCTCCAGGTCTACTATCGCTATATAAGGAAAAACTTTTTAAGTTTTAAAGTAAAATTTTGTGCTAGATTTCTAAAATGCTTAATTAGCATTAATCTGTGTTTTTTGTTGAAAACTAAATAAATATTTTCTATAATTTTAGAATTTGTTACAATTAATTTCAAAATTATAAAATTTGTTAGTTATTTTGTATGAATTAATGATCTCTTATCATTTTCGTGTATTAAATTTATGACATGTTTTTTTTTAGTTTTTTCTTAAATCAAGCGAAAACATCTTGTCTTTAGTTCCAGTCACTAAAATACACCAACTGGGGAAAATAACAGCCGATAACCTTTTTCATGACCTTTCAGATTCCTTAACAAATAAATAAGCGAACATTGAAATTAAAATAAAAAAATTATAAAACATTGACACACATTTCAATAGACATTTCTCACAACTGGATGGTTTACACTACGTTGTATAAAGGAATTAT
This sequence comes from Pollenia angustigena, assembly GCA_930367215.1. Taxonomy (NCBI): domain Eukaryota; kingdom Metazoa; phylum Arthropoda; class Insecta; order Diptera; family Polleniidae; genus Pollenia; species Pollenia angustigena. The sequence continues at coordinate 50,835,534 of OV884060.1, forward strand.
ATAATAATATATAATAATAATAATATAAAAAAGAAAAAGAAACGTTTTACTTTTATTAGGGTGTTAGTTGAAAAAGGTTTTCCAGAAATAAACAATTAATTGTAGACTAAATTCTAATAAATTTATAATAAAGATCATTTCTAGTATTCTGTTAATGGAAAAAGCAATATTGATCTACACTGATAGAAAAGACGTCATAACGCTGATGTAATTTGACAACAGTACTATGACAAGCTTCTTCGTTTTTGACCCCATGAAACTTTTCACCTTGTGATGTTGGCCTTAACATCCTTTGCCAAATTGTCATCAGAGTCAAACAATTATGTCATGAATGGCATGCCACATCGGCCTCACAGTCATGGTGACTCGGGGTCAGTTTAATCAAAAATGCCATCAGAGCGATCACTCATAACTTCGGAGAAAGGACTCATTAGGCATAAGGACTCATTGCGATTAGCTTAAGTCGAAGTAACATCGGAGAAAGGACTCATTAGGCTCAATTCAATGAAAAACTGTCATCAAATTGAGTCATTGGGATTGACTTAAGTCAAAGTAACATCGGAGAAAGGACTCATTAGACTCAATTGATTGAAAAACTGTCATCAAATTGAGTCATTGGGATTGACTTAAGTCAAAGTGAGGGAATATTATTATTTACTTACCCGTATTTCATGTTTGTTTCACTTTTGTTGTATTCCGCCCTTTGTTTATAGAAGAGCTCTCAATTATAAGGCAACAGCCCGTAATTATTTTCGTAACCATTCCACTTTGTTAACTACATACATACAATATGGGAATTTTTGCTTATTATTTTACTTTTTAAACATGAAAATAATGTTAATAATAAACAAAATGTGGCATCGAATTGATGTCACTGTAGTCATAGTATTGGTGACACATAAAATATGACAACCTTTTATGATGACGATCGACATTGAATTGATGACAGCTTTTGCCTCATTGGTGCCATTGGTAATAACACGGAGGTCAAAATTCTGATGCTAGGGCATCACCAATACGAAGATGTATTTTTCTATGAGTGTACGAATCACCCAGCTCATGCCAGATTAGACATTCTTCACGAGTGATTTGATAGTATGGTTATCTGACGTAAAGATGTTGTAAACTGAGATTGTGCAATTTGACCCCGTTAGACTGGTTCTTGTGGGACTTTATTACGTCGCTGCAAACCATAGCCTTTAAGTTCAACTTGACTTATGGAGTAAGAGTAACTCAGCGAAGCCTCAGCGGACATTTGCAAAATGTTATATTCCATACATAATGGCATTTTTAGGCCTTTCGAACGAATAAAAAAATTACGATGATACCTCACACATGCAAACATACACACTTTGTTTTATTGAAATTTAAAGATAGGAAGTGAATGACCCTTTAAAGAAAGCAAAAAAAAAAAAAAAAAAAAAATTATCGCAGATATACAATTCCCCTGGCTTATTTGTGGACTTGCTTGCTGCTTATGCAAACTCTTAAAACATTTAAGATGTTTAAGAATGACTACCCAATACAAAATGGATCTTCCAACGACGCAGGTTTGTAAGGGAGAAACATAAAAGTTTCGCTTACCACATCGCTAACGGAAGACATGAATTTTATATGGCGAGTTCTCACTTTGAAGTATGTAATACATTTTTCACACAGAAAGCGCTTAAATCAGCGCATATAAAACTTGGTGAATGTAACGATCAGCTTGTTACACTGAATTTTTTGTTGTTACCGTTGTGGTTTAATATTTCCTCTTAGAAAGCTGCTTCACGAAACAGGAAAAATTTGTATTTGGCGTGTATCAAAGTAATGATTACTTCTGATTCGGACTCACAAGTTGATAGTTAGCAATGATTGCCAAAATTGCCATCTCCAACAGACCTCCAAGCACATAGTTTAAATATTTTTTACGGAAAAAAATTTGTTCAGCTTGTTTTGCAAAATATTTATTTTGTAAAATTTTTAAGTATTTTTTTTTTAAACAGGACAAATAAGACCTCATAAAATAAAAATATAGGGTTAATTTTTGGAAAAAAAAATGCCAAAAGATTTTTTTTTTGTATAAATTCTAATATACCATTTAGCTCGGAATACTTTACAATGCTTCAACTTAATAACCACTGCTTTTGTAAAAATAAAAACTTTTCGATTTTCCTTTATTAAGCACCAACCCTTGCACCAATTTTTGGTCCTAGAAGACGCCTAGTGATATTTGATGCATAAAATATTTGTGGAACATTTTAACTCTCTTAAGTGCCGTTTTTTAGTATACTTTTGTGTGAGAGGGTTAATATATTTTAAGAAAAGAATCGCCATATAATTCTACTGAAGACATCTGAAATGATTTTTATATATTTTCAAACGTCTTTTCAAAAAATTAAAAGAACTTCAAGGGCCGACAGTTGCGGAAACCCGAGCTAACTTTTCAAAACTCTTTGACAGATTTGCACAATCAGTAGTCTCGTTTTATTTCGCTTTGCAACTATTAAGGTTTGTTTTTTTTTTTGTTGCACGGTGTAATTTACCATTTTTAAAATCTCTGAGGAATGAGTTCAGATTTCTGGAATAGGAGTCAACGGTGCAAACAAATGAATATATAGGATTTGTGAACAAAGACTTGTCCCATCGTTTTCCATCATCCGCAGTTGTTAAAGAGCGATTATTGATAATCGGCCATTTAAAAATTCTCTATGTGATGAACCCAGATTTCAAGGATAGGAGTCAACATGGGCGAAAAAAAGGAATAGGACTTGAGAAAAAAGCGTTCTTCCATCGTGTTCTATTAACGGAAATCATAAAAAAGTGAGTTGAAGCGACTGATTCATATTTTACTACTCAAAAATTTCTGTAGGATGAGTCCAGATGAACAGGATTTGTGAAAAAATGTTCCTTAATTGTTTACCATTACCATAATTCTTACTAGAGCGCTAAAGAAAATCATAAAAATTTTGGTGGCATGTCATAACGTCCAGTGTCATAGTGTCCATGGACGTTATGACACTTTTGAAAGTGTCATAGTGTCCATGGACATAGCCGGCCTTCGGCCGGGCGCAAGGATTTTCTTCTCTATGGTATAACAAATACCGGCTTCTAAAATCTGCCTTGTTTCCGAACGAAAGTCGACTATGCAGAGAAGCTTTAGTTAGCGAAGCCGTTGTTTGTTATACCAAAGAGGAGAAAATCCTTGCGCCCGGCCGAAGGCCGGCTGTGCAGAGAAGCTTTAGTTAGCGAAGCCGGTGTTTGTTATACCATAGAGGAGAAAATCCTTGCGCCCAGCCAAAGGCCGGCTGTGCAGAGAAGCTTTAGTTAGCGAAGCCGGTATTTGTTATACCATAGAGAAGAAAATCCTTGCGCCCAAAAGTGTTTTCGTTATATATTTAATAGATACACCCAGAGAAAAAGCAGCAAAACCTTTTTTAAAAATTTTTTTACTATATTATGTTTCATTTAACCAAATCATTGTCACCGACAACCATATTATGATTAAATTAGTTTCTTTAAAAATATTTTTGTTGGTTGGGACCATAATGAAACATGTTTTTCTTCTTTAGTAATTGTGGACCTAATGACACTTTTGAAAGTGTCATAATGTCCATTTGCAAAGTGTCATAGTGTCCATAGACGTTATGACACTTTTGAAAGTGTCACAATGTCCATGGACACTATGACACTTTTTGGAGTGTCATAAAGTCCATGGACACTATGACACTGGACGTTATGACATGCCACCAAAATTTTGTTTAAAAATTGTGATTAAATGTCCTTTCTAATATCCTTTTTTAACACATTCTTTTTTAAAATTTCCTGTTGTTAAACATTTCTTTTTAAAATTTTAAAACTTATTATTTTAATATGAATTTCTTCTTATTTCATTTTGGTTAAAATTATCCAACCATCAGATTCTGTCATAATGAAATGCTTAAGGGTGCCATAATCATAAAATAATATTTTTATTTTTTTTTTATTTCCTGATGATTTCGAGGGAAATGAGTAAATATGGATGGACGCGAAACAAAATATGTTTTTTTTTTTGTGGCGTTGGTAATATAAACCACGTTTTATTATCTTTGTTTTGTTATTTCTTTTCTTTATTTGCTTTCCTATAAAAGTTTCTTTATTTATGTCTGCGTTAGTCGCTTACAAAAAAATTTACTATCTTTTTTATTATTTTGCCAATTTGTTTTTGAGAGATGTATTTGTTTTTGACTAGAAAAGGAAAATAAAAAAAAAATTAAGAAAAAACGTGGTTATGACCTTCTTGTGTTTAAATTTTTTTAAGACCACTAATGCACAATGGCTTGAAGTTTTAAAAACAATGAGGAAAAATAAATTCATTAGTTTTAATTAAATTACAGTTTCTAAGCAATTGGGTTATCTATAGACCGAAATTAGAAAAATCAAAATAAAAATGTAAGCATCTAATCTAAGCATCTGCTCCTCTGGATAATAATATTTTTTTTAATCAAATCTAAAATTATAACCTATAATGTCCACTAAAATAGGCGTGTCTAAACTCAAAAATAACGGGTAAAGCTTAAAAATCGGGGATTTAAAACTAATGGCACGTCTTTTGCACATGGTTCGTGTCTTTAATAACCTAAATGGCATTTTAAAATTCAAAACATCTCTCATTTATTCTCAGTTACTGATTTAGCGAATTAGTGTAAAGAACAAGGGTAGAATTTCATACCAAAAAACTGAGCATCTGTAATACATCAATTGCTTACCGAAGTTTATACCGAATATATTCTATTCACCCCTATCGCAAACAACTACTCCCATGAAAATATTCCCATATTTTTTTTATTTCGTATTGTAAAAGATTCCCATTACAAATTTTTTTGGGAATGTATTCCCAAACTTAAAAAATTTGGCATCGCCAATGCTTACTCCCGCAAATTTTTTTACTAAATAAATTCCCAACAAGTGTTAATGTGAACGAGAAGGGAACATGTAAGTTTTAATTTGTATTCTAAAGTGGGACTAAATTAAATTACTTTTTCCTTTTATTGGAGGAGTGAACATTAGGGTGTCCCAAAAATTTTTTTCTTTCTGATATTGATAGGTGCTCAATTAAAATTTAAAAGCTTATAGGGTAAAGTATTTTTGGTTTTTTTTTAAGAATTTTCGGAATACACAGAAAAAATTATTTTTCCAATTCAAACAAAAAATTTGTAGAATCAAACAATTTTTTGTTTAAAATCGGTCCTACAAACAAATTCGCATATTCAAACAATTTATTTGCATTTTGTTTATTGAAAAAAAACGCCGATTTTTTCAAACAAATAATTTTACAGAATCAAACAAAAAGTTTACTGAAATTCATATAAATTTCAAACAAATAATTTTGCTGAATCAAACAAAAAAGTTTTGGCACAAGCAATGACGCGCACACAAGCAAGCACTGTTGGCGAAGATGAAGCAGAGCAGAGCGGCCGGCTGGCTTTGAGACACATTTTTTTGTTGGAATAATTTTTGAACGAAGTCATATTTATTCACAGTGTTTTTCTTCATCACTCACTTTTGCTTTATCCTTTCCTTTGCTTATGAGTCGGCAGACCGACTCGATATGTTTTCCGCCATCATTCTATTTTTGCATTTGATGTATTTAAACAAACTGTTTGAAAAAATTGAATACGGGATTTTTTATTTTTTTACCAACTTTAAAACCAACCAAAAATTTATTTTGTTTCTGATAATGTGTTTTTTCTGTTGTTTAAAAAAAATGAAACGTTTTTTTTACCTGCTATTGTTTTTGTTGTTTTTTTTACTACAAACCTCGTCACGCTATTTTATCATTTTTCTTATTGCTGTACTTTTTTAAAGCGTTCAAAAATAGACTGCATGTGTTTTTTGTTATAGTTCTTATATTTATCATAAAGAAGTGTTGCTTACAATCAATAAAAAAATGCAAAAAGACGACAACATTAAAGAGCGTTAAATATTTCATACAAACTTCAAACCAATAGCGCGTTTATTAAATTTTTGAAGAGTTGTCCACATTTTTGTTGGTTAAATAAAAATCAAACAAAAATATTGATTGAATCAATAAAAAAATTTTCAAACAAGCGTTTGTTTGAAAATAATTCGGCAATAATTTTTTCTGTGTAGGTTTAGAGGTCGCGCAAATGGAGTTTTCATAAAAAAAAACGGAGTTTTCGTCCTTTTTTTTAACTTTACTCATAACTTGGTTAATACCACGAGTTTCTTCCCTGCTGAGGAAACAGTTTTAAAGAAAAATATCCAAGCTTTATTCCTGTGTGAAAAAATTATACGTTTTGGTGATGAGTTTACTCATTTAGATACCCTTAATTACAATTTTTCGTAATATTTTAAAAAAATTTTGTAATAACGCTTTATAACTTTTTAAGTTTAAATAAAAACGAAAAAAACTAATGATGCAGTTTGAAAGACAAATTAATTCTTATTAATATGAATAAACAATTTTTAAATTTGTTCTTACCGTTCCTGAGTTATACCCGTTTTTTTCTTTATACCCAGTATTTGTTATTATAAGCTGTTTGCCAGTTCACCAATCTTACCCAATCAACAAGCAAAAAAAAAAAAACATTTCTTTTGCTCTGTGAAAACTCATTTTATACCCTGCAATTAATTCTGGTAATCAGTTTCAGAAGTTGTGACATTAATATAAGTATTAGCCAAAGCCACACCTCGTTCTGCCACATCATTTACTACTTGTAATTGTTGAACTTTTTTCTTTGCCTCTTGAAATGACTTGTTGGCTTTCCAATTCTGTGGATCTATTTTTAAAAATCGATTGAAATATTGCAAGCTTCAAAAAAAGTTAGACAGGCTTTTGAAATGAATTATTGAATTTCTTTATTTCTAAAGTTTTCTTTGTTAAAGTTACATTTGCTACTTCATAATCGCTGCATGGAGTATCTGCAAGTTTTTTTTGTCATTAAGTGCTAAGTTTTGGAGTCGATACGTTCATTAAAAAACGCTGAGGCAGCCAATTTCGGAGTAAAGTACCACTGATGAGCTAGAAAAGTTAAAGCGAGGCTTTTGCAACTGCTTTATTAATAATTTTATAACCATCCAATTCCTTTAATAGGCTCAGATCATTGAGAGAAGCGTATCGAGGGCACTGGCAGAGGTACCAATATTTGATATTTATTCTTAAAATAAATGAACTAAATTCAAGCAAGGCATCAACTGTTGATTTGTCTATATAAGAATGCAACTGGTTTCGAAAAAGAATAGATTATTTTCATTATCCAGCGAGCCCGATTGATAGCTCCTGGAGCACACATAAAATAGAAAGTGAAAATGACAGCTTGTAACGGTTTAGATCAATAAATGTCAGAAGTTAATGACAGTTAAAACGTAACTATAAAAATTAATGGAAATATTCAATAATTATAACGAAAAAAGTATCACCATTATTAAGGTACAAACTATAAAAATAGTCTAACTCGGAAACTGTTGGACAAAATTCCATTTTTGTTTTCCCTAATTGTTTAGAACTTATCGGTAATCAAAATCGCGTCACTAGTTTTTTACAGAATTCGTTAAAAAATTACAAAAGAACTTAATATGTGGAATCGTAATGGACAAAAATATTGCCGAAACTTAAAGTTTTTGCATATGGAAATAAAGTTTGGGAAATTTTCTTTAGAAATATTCGTTCAAAAAATTAAATGAACGTGGTTATTGACAAAGTTATGAGTCAAGTTTGAAAAAAGGCCGAAAAACCAGATTTTTAACAAAGACTTGATTTGCGCGACCTCTAAACCTCTTCCTAAAAATCTAAAAATAAATTCAAAAATACTGGAACCTATAATCTTTCAAATTATGCTTGAGCCTCTGACAAAAAAAAATTTTTGGGACACCCTAGTGTACATATACATAAAGAAAATTCATTATTTATTTTATTATATTTTTATTAGTATTTTACTTTGTATATTTTTCTTTCACAATACAAGCACTGACAAGTTACTCACAATAGAGACTTTTGTTTACAAAGCACTGACAAATAATTCACAATATAGAAATTTTTACTCCAAAATATTTGCGACACTTAGGACAAACACACTTGATTTGTTTAAGATGAACGTTATTCTATTTTGACAACGCTTGGCCACATATTGCAATGCCAGTTTAAAACAATTTAGAAGACAGTAGTTGGGAAAAACTTTCCTCAACCTTGTAGTCCAGACCTTGCCCCTTCTAACTAACATTTATTTCCACTGGTGCAAAACAATTTCACAGGAATACGCTTCACTTCAGAACAGATTATCTGAAATTGTTCTTGTTCTTGATTTGATGGTCAAAACTAAGCATTTAGCTTAATTAACCCTTAGAGGGCAATCTTGAGTTTGGATGTTTTTTTCTGTTGGTCTGTCCTGGCATATGTTGTAAAATTTTATGTCCAACATTTTGTATAAAATATCATTCCCGTCTTATGGGTGTTTTTTACGATATGTTAGAATAAATAACCGTAATGACGTTGAGTTAGAGGGTTAATATGTTCCACAAATATATTTGCCGTAACATTTTCTACAAATTTGCTTAGCAAAAGTACATAAAGATGTAAGTACACATATGTAGTTTCATATAGCGAAAAGGAGGAAACTTTGGCCAATTGTTGACGTTTTTTATATTGGCAATTTTTTCTTAAGACCATGTCGAGCCCTACCCAGGAAAATAACGTAAGCGACATCATTTTAAATTTTCGTTTTTTTAATAAATGACTTTATTGGCAACACTTGCATCATCTTATGATTTTATAGGAAAAACAAATCGTAAGCGACATATTTCATAAAAAATTTATATGACATAAAATAAAAAACTCTCTCCTGTAAAATTTGATTTTTGGCGCTTACATTATATTCGCGGTTTAAGCTCGCTGTCATTCCGCACACTGGGGATTTCACGGAAAAAAGTCAAATTGTCAACATACTCTTCATGCAATATGCAGTGATATGTTGAAATTTTAGACTAAATGGTACAATCAAATCAAAAAGAATTACTTCGATCTGACTGCCAGTTTTTTTTTTATATCCGTCTCAAACTCAGTACTCGTATGTTTTACCGAACCAACTTAATTTAAACCTAAGAATTTAAAAACGAATATTATTTTACTATGTGAGCTAACGTTTTTCTTTTTTTTTCTATTTAAAGTAGCAGAGACTTAAATTTGTTTTTTTTTGTGTATTTTTATGAACATATAACAAAAATCCCATTTTTCTCCAAACATTTGGACCTACAATTTTATCTTTACTTTTCCACAGTTGGAAATCACTACTAATACATTGTCTTATATCTGTTTTTACATTTTTAATCAATTTCAAGTGCCACCAGGTGCCACCTCTCAATTTGTTGCATTACACAGTACAACATTTTTCAGCTGATTTATCCGGGACTCAATTCTGATAAGGCTCTTTTGTTTAACATAACTGGAGAACCACTAATCGGATTTTGCTGAAACAAATTTAGAAAAATCAAGAATTACAATTTCTTTCATCTGTTTATATAACATTTTGCTACATAAGCAACAGTTTCGCAGTTATAAATAAATGTATGAAGAAAAAAAAAAATATTTTTTGCCCAAAAAATTTAAATTTTTTATTTTTAATTCATAAAAAATCCAAAACAGTAAAAAAGAGTTTCAAGTCCTATTACTTTCACTTAAAGTCGCATAACCTATGAAAAAAATTAGACATAAATCATGAAAATCGATGAACGCGTTTCGCTTTTATTCACAATTAAGTGAAGGTATGTAATTCAAAAATTGGCTCGAGATATGCACAAAATTCTTTGCAAAAACCTTTATGACTTTTTTATGATTCTTAGAATTAAAAAAAAAAGTAATAAACAAAAGGTTATTTGATTTTTATGATTGCGGTAGCAAAGTAATAAGCGGTAATAAAATTTGGAACGTACCTGTCAGTAAAATATTGATCGATTTTTGTCATTCAACAAGTGCTGACGAACGCGAAAAGTACAACCAATTTTTCTCCGGTTTTTTAATTATAACTGAAACTAAGGCCCAAGAGTTTTACGGCAATGGAAAGTGTTTCTATTTCTCATGGGGTTTTATGCTCGAAGCTTCTGGAGGATTTTGTGGAACGACAATATTTTCATCGCATATAAAATTCCGTGTATTTTAAATACGTTAAAACTGATGGATTTAAAAAACACGGAATTTTATATGAGATGAAAATATTGTCGTTCCACAAAATCCTTAATAAAAACTTTATTTTTCATCCGATTTTCAAATTACGCTTAAAATGTTGGTAATTAAATATACTACTTGGTTAAAAAATAAAACATTCCAGATATTTAATAAAACGTAGTATAAAAATGAAAAATTTTGAAAAAAAACGTAAAAAATAGACATTTTTTTACTTTGAGGTGCCATTACTCAGCCATTTCTTATCAGATAGAAAATAGATGGAAAAGGCATTTAATTAGCTTTCCAACGATATGCCATTTATTTCTATCGGACTTTTTGGTTGGGCTCCTCAAGGGTTGGAGTGGGACCATACACCGAAAAACACAAAAGTACAGTTATCTAAAAACGGTACTTAGGAAAAAAAATTACAGCGGTTTTCGTGTTCTGGAGGTACCAATTGACTTATCTAGGCATGTGGCGTTCTTGGTACTTTTCCAAATTAAAAATTTGTAAAGCAGTGTAATGAATTAAAAATTAAAAAAATCATTTAAATTTTTTTGTTAGTTAGGGCTTTTTACATTGTAGGTAACGATATACATTTCTCTAACTTTCTTTATTTTGATTACTTTTGTGTATAACTATATAAATAAAACTAAATTTGTGATAAAATCATTATATTTTTTGACAAATATATTTTTTTCCTCATCTCCATACAAAAATTCCCAGTGTGTGACGTTTGTTCGAAAACATATAATCTGGCAGCTCTATTTTACTTGTTTTTTTTGTTTGAGTAAAATAAGAATACCATTTATAAGTCATCGCCAGGGTTGTCAGATTTTTTTGAGCTCCAAACGTCGATTTTTTTCAGTTTTTGTAAAATTTTCTTTTTTTTTAAATTAAATTTTGCATACAAAAAACGCTAGTATAATTTAATCAGTCAAAAATCGCCAAAAACTGAGAAAAAATACAAAAAAGTCGCCGAAGTAAATTTTGTTTTGTTTCTGTAATTTTTTTTTAAATAACACAAAATGGAGATCATATATGTATTCAGTTAAAAACTTAAATTAAGTACACGAGTCTATAAGATCTTACACTTCAGCCTCACCGATTTCATTACTGGAGTTTTGACCCTACATACTATTAGAATTACATACATACATATAAAATTCACTTAATATGTTTTTTCATATTAGTAATGATAACAAAAAATGACAAGTTGTTAAACAAAATCGCCAAAATAATATAAATGGTAAAAATAGCCAAGTTTATCGCCAGTTATACCAGAAATCGCCATAAAAGTCGACAGTCGCCAAATGGGAAATACCATCGCCAAACACGTTTCAAAATCGCCACGTTTGGCGAGAAATCGCCATATCTGACAGCCCTGGTCATCGCAGCGTTCTCAGTTTTGGGGATAAATCCCCAGAGAAATAGTTAGAGTTAGAGAAATAAATTGTATTTTTTATTTATACTGTGTTCTTTTTTTCTTAACCTTAAATAGTCAGTGTACTTTTATTGCAACAAAAAAAAAAAGGTGGGAACCCTAGTTAGGTTTTCAAAAAATTAAAACTTTTGTTTGTACATACATATAAAAAATGTTTACCCTGCAAAGAGATCAAAACAGACTGAAATATTTCTTAAAAATAACAAAAATTTTCTTAACTAGTACCCATAGTGCTTCTCAACTCATCTCACTCGTTTCACATAAAAAGGCAGCAGTTTTTAATACAATGTTTACGATTGTATGAAGTGCTGATATTTTTCATCAAGTACTTTCGTTGTCCTTTAACTGCTGTTGGTGGTCTTGTAAAGAATACCAGGCCAACTTTATTTATTCCTACGATGTATGCGATGGCATAACACAAACTACTGCCACTACTACTATTATTCACAATTCATGCATTCATTCATCCATCCATCAATCCATCCATTTATACTTTCATCTGTTGGTAAGTTTGGCATACATCCTTTGGTGTGCAAATGGTTACAGCATTCTTTCATTTATTTTTTACTTTTTTGGGAACATTATTCTACGACAAAAGTCAAACAGCATGTTTTAACAATTTGCACATTTGTGAGTTGGGTTTGTCTGTCAGTAAAATTCTTTGCTTTTATTTCGATAACTGTAAGGTTGTTACGAAAGCTATCTTTTTTTTTTGGAAGGGTGTGGGAAGAGAAAGCTAGTAAAGAGGTACGCTAAAGTGCTGCCAAGTTACATGTTTAAATAGTTATTCCTAGTAACGAAGTTCAAGAAAGTGCTTAATTTGAATGCTTTTGTTTTGGGGGAAATAATTCTTAAAAAGTTTTTAAATGAAATGCTTTAAAGTTTTAAGATTGTAAGTAACAATTTGGTTAATGTAGAAAGGCCATTGTTATTTTTTATAGCAAAAATTTGTCGATCAAGCGTTAGAGCTTTTAAAAAAATACAAACAATTGTAAATTTGTAGTGTAAATTTTTTGCTTTAAAAAAAGTAAAAATTAAAAAAAAAGTTTAAAAAAAATAATTAAGAAAAGCCTCAGTATATTTAAAAAGTTGAAATCTTAAAAGCTGAAAAAGGTTTATTTTTTTTTTTATTTAAAATTTTTTTTTCCAAAGCTCAAAGACATTTGAAAGACATAAAATTTGTAAAAAGTCTCCGGTACTTTTCAGAAGCTAAATATTGGCTAAGCTTAAAAGTTAAATAAAAGCTCTTCAAATAAATAATAAAAACAAATGTTTAATAAACTACTACAGAAGAAGGTGGCTCTTCCCCCTTTTGGAATATTACAAAAGTATTAAGGAAGAAGTCAAAACAAATACCAACACTTATCAACAATGGAACACAATAGGCGTCGTGTGTTGAAAAATGCAATATTCTAGCAGAAACATTCAAGAATAATAACTCTCTCTCAGTAAATCTAAGCGATCCTGATACCAAATTAGAAGTAAACAATTACATACAACATCTTCAAAACAACGGTAATGATGACTATACTGAGTCACAAATAAAGAGTGTAATTAAAAGTTTAAGAAATAAGAAAGCACCAGGTGCTGATGAAATCCATAATTTATGTATTAAAAAACTTCCACAAAATGGTATTAGACTTCGTACGTCAATAATCAATTCTTGTCTAAAAATTTCTTATTTTCCAAACTGTTGGAAGGAAGCAAAAATTATACCAATTGCCAAACCTAATAAGCCCAAAAATAACCATCTTTCTTACCGCCCTATAAGCCTTTTACCGGCAATCAGTAAAGTATTGGAAAAAATTATAAAAGAAAAATTAACCACATTTATTAACGATAATGACATAGTCCCTCTACAACAGTTTGGATTCAGGAGCGGCCTAAATACGTCCCATGCAATATTAAGAATCAAGGACATAGTCAAGTCGAATTTTAATAATGGCATTTCCACGGGTATGATCTTATTAGATGTAAAAGCTGCATTCGACTCAGTTTGGCACGATGCTCTTCTTTTTAAAATGGGTGATGCCAACTTTCCTACGCACTTAATTAAAATACTAAAAAGTTTTCTTTAAAATCGGGAATTTAAGGTGCATTTAGGAAAATTTTCTTCAAATAAAGTCACTGCCTGTGCTGGTTGTCCACAAGGCTCCTGTCTCTCACCCATTTTATATAACATCTACACTTCTGATTTCCCAGTTTTTCTTGGCTGTAATACATCCATATTTGCTGATGATACAGCTTTATTATGCTCAGGAGAGTTAGCAGAGGATATAATTAACAATATTCAATCATCGTTAGAAATTGTGTGTAATTATTTCACTAAATGGAAAATTACTCTTAATTGCTTGAAAACTCAGGCCATATATTTTACTAGGAAAAGAAAAGACTGCTATACCCCACCAAGATGTCTACGGTTACAATCAACTGATATTCCTTGGGAATCAAAAGTTAAATATATTGGAGTAATATTAGACCCCAAATTGAACTTTAAAGAACATATTTCATATACCGTCAATAAAACTAACAGAGTAACAAGAATATTATATCCATTCATTAATAGAAAATCGAAACTTAGTTGTGAAAATAAAATTATAATGCTGAAAGTTATATATCATTCAATAATGTTTTATGATGCTCCAGTCTGGGCAAATATAGCAAATACACACATAAAAAATCTGTAAATAACACAAAATAAGTTACTCAAAATGATGTACAACCTCCCGAGGCATTTTTCAACTTGGAGACTGCATAACATAAGCAATATCGAAATGGTAGATGAAAAATTACGATGACTTAAATGCAATTTTGACCAAAGATGTCAGTTATCGCAATATCAGCATATCAACAATATGGTATCACATGTAGATTAGTTTTTTTTAGGATTTAAGTGTTTTTTTTATCTAAAATAAAAATTTTTTTTTTTTTTTTTTTATTAAATGAGTTTTTTTTTTAAATTTCCTCTTGATCTCAACTGTTATTTGTTTCTTTTTAATATTAGGTTAACAAAATACTATTTTTGAGTAGAAAAGAAATACATGTCTAAACTCTCTACATTTAAAACATAAATATTGTATTAACACATTGAACTTTGTACAAATATTATTATAAATAAAGAATTGAATTGAATTGAATTAATAAAAGAATAAACAGATTTTATAACATCTAAAAAACTTAAAAATTAGTTGAAATATTGAAACTCAACATAGTTAATATTTAAAATAAATTTTAAAACAACCCAGGCAGAAATTACGACTCTTCTAAACATTATGTACCGCCACAACCCTGTAAATGCAAAACTGTGACTCTACCAAAAATATGGTACCATCACAACACTGTAGATACAATATTACAACCTTAGTTTTTTAATACGGTTTTTATTTAAGATTCAACACCGGTACAACACCCTAAATATAAATATACGACTTTAGTTTTTTAAAGTCGTATTTACCATAAAACTATACCGCTACAACACTGTTTATACAAGAATTAAACCTTAATTTTCTAATACCGTGTTTATAATAATTCTATACCGCTACAACGCACAGTAGCGCCCGTAGAGCAAACGAGGTTGCAAAAATCAAAATTTTCATGAGCACCGACGAAGTTTTGAATAAACTCATGTTATAGGAAACTTTTCAACGATTTCAAATCTGCCACTCTTAATAATATCACATTTTTAGTTTAGAAGATATAGCCGTTCAAAGTTGACCGACTTTCGGTTTTCAAAAAAACACACAATTTTTAGTAAATTTGTTGCGATTTCAGGTGTAATATCACGAAAAATAGGTAACGAATCGCCTTATTTTTTGTTTGTATTGATTGATGCATTTATTAAATGTGTAATGATAAAAAAAAAATGAACTGTTTGCTTTGTGTTTCTCCTGGTAAATCACTATTTAAAAACTATCCGTTTTTTCACTATTTTTCAACTTTGACGGAAAATAACAAAAATCTATATTTTTCTATATTTGCCATATTTGCAAAATCTGTTCTTTGATTATTTCTTTACATAATTCAAAAATTTTATCTGCCCGTACGTGCCCGTTTGGCTTCTAGAGGTAAAAAAGGTTAAAAAGACATGGTTGCCATACTAATATTGCGGTTTAATAAAATTCTTTAATTTGGCCCCTACAGCGCGTAGGATGCTCCTAGATGGGTCAAATGTATGACCAACCCCACTTTATTATTTATTGCCGAATTTCGGTTTTTTTAGTTATTTCAATAAACTAAACCATTTTTGAGTTACGCGAATATATGCTGTGCAGCGCCTTACATTTTCGAAATAACGGTATATCTTGAAAACAAGAGCTAATTTAAAAAAACGGTTAGCACCACTGAATTCAGCGTCCCCAATTAGGGTGAAATGCCAGGTGCGCGGCATTCGAGTTATCGAGTATTCGAGTTATTCGAGTTATTGAAGAAATAAGCTCAACACATTCGGCTAATTCGGCGAAATTATGACATTTTGAGTATGACATAACTTTTGAAAAAAAAATTTTAAAATTTTTTTTCGTTCATATATGTTCCTTATAAGATAAAAGGAACATTCTCACCAAATTTCATTAAAATCGGAAGGGGTCGTGTCCCACTCTTGGTCGTTTTGACATGGAATTACCCATATACCGAAAATACAGAAAATTGAAAAAATAAATTTAAAAAAAAAAAATTTTTTTTTTTAATTTGTTGGGTAATAATTTAGAACCCTAAAGAAAAAAAAAATAAAAACAATCTAAAAATGTAAAAATAATTTTTTTTTAGGTACCATAAAATTGATTTTTCTACTAATTTTAACTTTGATAACCCATAAGTAGGCCCCTACACAGCGTAGCACCCTTTTCAAATGCACATTTCATAGGCTGAACAGTTATCTATCATATGCTGTTTAAACTGTTCAATTACCTTATTCGGTTCAAAAGATATGATTTTTGCAACGAAAAAACTCAAATGGCGCCACTGTGCAACGCTGAATATGCAAAAATTTAGTCTTATTAGTTTAATAGTGTCGTATTAAAATGAAAACACAAAAGTTATTTTAGGTTAAGGAGCATATAGACGACATGTTTTTGTCATCTGACATGTCAAATTTCCCACTGCAAAACACATACATGTCGTGTGTTACCTTTTTAACTTTGCTTCTGTAAAAGTCAGACGCAAAGTCATCTGACAAAATTTCAATTAGAGCGTGCTCTATTTTCTTCTGACAAACCATCTGACATCAGAAATCTATGCCGGGATGAAACTGGCAGGGCGTCAACTATTGACGGAATCATTAGCCGGCTGAAGTTAAAATTTTACAATACCAATTTATGTATGCTCATCTCACCATTGAATAGAATTTATGTAAATATATACATAAAAACCGTTTAATTATAAATTTCTTAATTGGTATCTTCAAAATAAAAGAAAAAATGTTAAGATGGCTAAATTATTTTACGGCGCAAATAAATATTTTCGTGGCGGCAGCAAGCTATTTTGAAACCGAGAACTACTTTGGTTTCTGCAATAACAATGCGAAAAAAAAACAGAGACAATGTCAGAAGCAAATTACATGTACGTTTGTGACCGAATATTATAAACCTTATGTAAAACAGCAATTTTGACAGACATGAACAATTACATGTGACATTAAAATTTGACATGTCAGATGACAAATACATGTCGTGTACGGGCGCCTTTAGAAAATATACAAATTTCTGCTTGTTTTTTTATACTTGTAACAATATTGAAAATAAGAGTCGGAAGACGGCTGTGACTACGTTGTAAATTCGTGAATCCAACATTGTAAATTTAAATTTACAGTACTGTGACAACACTAAAAAGAAGAGTCGGAAGACGCACATTTGGCGTTATCATTTTAATATTGTGACAACATTGTAAATTTGGTAAACAGTACGTTGTATTGATGTTGATAGCACCCCCTGCAATGTCGGCACAGCGTCGTGATGATTGTCTTTTTCTGCCTGGGAAGCTTTAAATATAAAACAAATTATTTTCCCTTTCAAAGCTTTAATAAAAAACTTTTAAATTTAAAAATTTTCAAAAACTTTATTTCTTTTAGAATCCCTTTTCAATAAATTAAAAGTATTTAAAAGATTCAAAGTCTGCAAAAAGTTTCATTAACTTTTTAAAAGCTCAATGGTTATAAGAAATTTAAGAAAAAGCCTTAACACCAAATAATGAAAACACAACTTTTTAGAAGAATTAAAAGCTGAGCTTTAAAGCTTTAAATTAAAATAAGAGCTTTAAAAGTTATAAAGTTGAACTTTAAAGCTTTAAAGTGAAAAAATTCCAAGCTAAACAATAAAAACTAATGTTTAATAAAGAAATTAGAAGCTTTAATAAAATTGTTTTTAATGTAAGTTTAAAGCTTTACAGCTATTATAAGGAGATTTAATACTTTAAAGCTAATTTAATGTTAATACAAGATTTTAAAAGCTTAACACAAAGCTTCGTAGCTAAAAAATATATAAAAATTTTGCATCTTAAAAACTTTACATTCTATATAACACCATTCAGGAGCATAAAAGCTTTTAATGTGCGTTACAGACTTAAGGTTGTCGCTCCTCCTAATTTTAAAAGCTAACAGCATTAAAATAACAATATACACAAATAAATTGAAAAGCAGCTTTAACTATAAACTTGTTGGCTAAAGCTCTTTCAAGTGAAAATTTTTAAAATTACCTTTTTAAAGCGTTCAGATAAAAAAAGCTTTAAATGTGCGTTAAGCTGTGAAAACTCTTCCTTATTATAAAAGCTTACAGCATTAAAATAAGAATATACACAAAAAAAAAATTGTAAAGCTTCTTTAACTATAAACTTGTTGCCTAAAGCTCTTTAAAGGCCATACTTTTTAAATTACCTTTTTAAAAAAGCTTTAACAATTTAAACATTTTACGATTACATCCTCACCTAAAGCATTTAATTGTGCACACTTTATTTACACTTGTTTCATTTTCCACCAAATCCTTCAGGTTGCAGTTGCTTTTAGTTTTCAAAAGTTGGCAAATGCAATATTACTGATATACTTTAGCTTTTGTACATATGTTTTACTGCTACTGGTGCTGATGACTATTGCGATAATAACGATGATAAGTTGCTTTATCATTCTGTTGGAAATTAACTTTTTCCTCGCTTTTTTTTTTGCTACAGCAATACAGTTCTTTTTTCAAATATTTGGTTTTATGGACTGCTACTACTACGGTGTGTATTTAACTATTCATTTGTATTCTGTGGCGGTTTTCTATTTGCTGTTTGTCTAACTATTTTAAATTATATTTACTTGATATTATTAACAGACTAAAGTTAGTTTAAATAAAAAAAAAAAAAAAAAAATAACGCCACAAATGGCGAATGAGGAAAAAAATTGTTTTACTCTTTTGCTGCAAGATAAATTTTATATTAACACAAAAAATAAACATTGAAATCAATATAAAACGTGTTAATTTTAAGGATGAGTTTATTTTTTTGTAATTTTAACAGAGAGAAAAATGAAAAGAAATTTCTATCGTTTGTAATTTTTAATCTTAATCGTTTGAGGCTTATAAAATATATAGTTTATAGTCTAGCCCCCGTATTTATAAACGATTATTAAATTTAACAAACATTTATTTAGGAGAATTTTCATACAAAATTTGTATTAAATTTTAATTTTTGTTTTATAAATACAGGCGTATAGATTTATTTAATTTATTTATTTACAGACTTATTTTATGGTTTTCTTCAACTCGTGTGTTAAGTTTGCGATATGCCATTCTTACAAATATTCTAGTTCCATTGAGCATATTTTTGCAATTTGAAGTCTCCAAACTTCTTGCTATTGCGATTTACGGAAAGACTTTTATGTGATTTCAAGTCAGAATCACCAATGTATGGCGTCTTGCGATTGTCAGAACATGCCCGTACATCCTATGGACTCTATCGTTTATAGTCTATGGTTTTTATTTTATTGATTACATAGTCTGTAGACTATGTTTTTTATAGTCTATGTACTATATAATTTTTATTTTAAAGAATATAGTTTCAAAACTGTATCGCTTATCGCTTGTAGTCTATAGCTTATTGACTTTATTGTTTAAAGTCTAGGTATATAATAAATTATTATAAACAATGTTATGTATTAATAGTTTATATAATCTATTCATAATATTTTTCATAGTGGAAAGATTTTGTTTTTAAAGGCTAGACTATGTCGCCTACAGACTAAATCGTTTTCGGCTTATAGACATTTTAGTTTACCCAGTAACAAATGTGCTCCAAAAGAAGCAGGTTTTGTGTATGAATTCATACCACAAATCGCTTCAAACCTGCTGATGGGATGCCTGATTTTTGTATGGGGTGATCCCGGTTTGGAGGACTATTTTCTGCTGACGATAAGCGCTTCTTTTAACATGCAAACAAAGCACTCCTAAAGTGCTTTTTAGGGGCTTACTATATTAACATACATATGCATTCACGTTTTGCTTTTACTTTTGTTTAAATGCCTTTTTCCAATCATTTTTGCAATTTTTTATTTTTTTTTTCGGTTTGCAACCTTCTTCGTTGGCAGCACTAAAATAGCAGCTTTTTTGTATATTTTATTATATATCATTTACTGCTTTATAAAAGCTCTTTTATTAAAGCGCTCGATTATGCGCTTTTTTCTGAAGTGCTTCAAAAAACCCCAAGTTTTTTTAATTGGGTATAGTCTGCGATTTATTTTTGTTATGTACAATCTACAGACTTTGTTATTAATATTTTTTTTGTTTATATTCTATGGACTATATTTTTTAAAGTCTATGGACTTTATCGTATATAGTATATGTCGTTTATGGTATAAAGACTATAAAGTTTATTAATATTATAAAGTCTATAGACTATATCCTTTATGGTATATGTACTATGTCTTTTTTGGTCTGTGGACTAAATCGTTTATAGTCTTTGGACTATATCTTTTATGGCTTATGAACTATGTATATCGTTTATAGTCTACAGACTGTAAAGTTTATATTTTAGAGATTAACAGGTTAATTCACCTAGTTCAGTCATAGGAAACTGCCAGTTATAAATGTTAAAAACATATTTTTTAACTGGGAGTTAAAGTAATAGTAAGTTTTAATTGAACTTTATCAAATTGGAGGTAAATAGTGTTCAGACCATATTGTCATTAGCAGGGAAACCAGAAATATGCAATTGCATGTTCTTCCTTGTGCGACTAATGAAGGCAGAAACAATATTTTTATCCGTTTTAGAGCTTTTTTTGAATTTTGGCATCGATTTGTTAGTGCATATTTTGCATATTTTAGCGTTTGCAGCATTTTTGCCATATTTTAGTTAAAAGAGCCTTTTTGCAGCATTTTTTTAGGTTTATAGCGCATATTTTGCCTTTTTAACGCATATTTTGATACATATTCAATTTTTTTAGATGCCTACAATAGCTTTCGCAGCAAATACAAATTTTTTTCGAAAATCTGTTACTTCAATTTCGACATCTACATTTAATTTTTACGCTAAAGTTGTAAGACAAGGCAGGTTGTCAGTAAGGATAAATGTTATGCGATGTATCTAGACCAATCTTTTAGAATTCCGATTGACTCAGAATCACTATTAAAAGTGATCTAACGATATCCATCCATCCGCCTGGCTGGTTGTATGTCCATGTTAGCCTTGTGCGCAAAGTACAAAATCCAATTTTGTAGATAATTTGATCAAATATGGACGAAGTCTATGCAAATTGTGAGAATCCGACAATAATTTCACATCCAAATTGGACTCTTTGTGTCCGCAAGCTAAATAATTATGATGGTATTTAATTTAAATTCCTTTTAAATGTTATTTGTTAACAATTTAGCGACCGTACCTAAAATCCCTTTAAGACAAAAACCCATATGGATGTTAATATCGCAAACATCTCTTATATGAATTTTAACCATCCCAGTAAAAAACGTGCTCCAAAAGGAGCAGGTTTTTTGTATGAATTCATACCTCAAATCGCTTCAAACCTGCTGATGGGATGCCTGATTTTTGTATGGGGTGTTCCCGGTTTGGAGGACTATTTTCTGCTGACGATAAGCGCTTCTTTTAACATGCAAACAAAGCGCTCCTAGAGTGCTTTTTTAAGGGCTAACTATATAAATGTTTTGCTTTTACTTGTTTAAATGTCTTTTTTCAATCATTTTCGTAAACTATAATATATTTTTTTTTCGCTTAAAAACCCTCTTCGTTGTCAGCACTAAAATAGCAGCTTTTTTGTATATTTTATTCGTTATCATTTACAGCTTTATAAGAGCTCTCTAATTGAAGCGCTTGAGTATGCGCTTTTTCTCTGTAGTGCTTCCAAAAACCCAAATTTTTTTTACTGGGATGTTTCTGTGTTTTTTTTTTAATTTTGTTATTAAATTGTTGAATATTGTGTCTTCAAATGAGCAATTTTTAATTTTTAGGGCATATTTTTAAAAATTTTCAGGGCATATTTTATAGTTTTTACTGCATATTTAATGCGCATAAAACGTGTTTTTAAGAACATATTTCTAGTTTCCCTGGTCATAAGTCTATGAATTATATTAATATTGATCTAAATATTATATAGTTTATAAACTTAAGTTTTTATTGTTTAAAGCAGTGTTGCCAATGGATTTTTCGAAAAAATACCTACACATGCTAAAAAAAATCAGATTTTCCCTACACGTTGAAAAAAATTTCCCTTCAAAAATCCCTAAACATTATTGTCATTAAAATAGACGAAAACACTCAAAGGTTGCTTTACAGTTACGTCTTATTTATGAGCCCATTAAATGATATCTTAGAAAAACATATACATTAGAGCGACTCAAAAAAAAGTGATTTTGTTACCCCTCTGAAAATAAAGCTTGATATGTTTTATGATGATTCCCAAAATATTTTGGTTCTAACGTTGACCATCCGTGAGCTGGACCATTTTTAAAAAAGGTCTTTTTTTCAACTGGACCACTTGCGAACTACTAATTGAGATATTTAACTATAGGTTTAGTTTAACTATAGTTAGATATCTCAATTTGTAGGTCGCAAGTGGTCAAGTTTAATAAACTCTTTTCGATGATAACAAATTGTATTTATGTCGTCTTGGAGCAAAGTAAAAAAAAATCGAAAAACTGAAAAAATACCTTTTTTAAAAATGCTCCAGCTCACGGATGGTCAACGCTAGAACCAAAATATTTTGGGAATCATCATAAAACATATCAAGCTTTATTTTCAGCGGGGTAACACTATCACTTTTTTCAGCTCCATACAAGTTTAGTCGGTCTAATATACATACATAAATATAAGTGTCGCCAAATTTTTAAACAACTCAGAAATATATTTTGAAGCGATTTTAGTGAAAAGGAAAATTTTCAACCGTTTTAGACAAGAAAATACCCCAAAAAAACGTTTTTTCTGAATTTATTTCATAAAATATGCGATATGACGAAAAAGACCTACATTATGGAGATTATGAAAAATCTGTTCGATTTTCCCTACGCTTCTTTTTTAGTATCAAAAATACCTACATTCAGGGATTTCCCCCTACTTCTGGCAACACTGGTTTAAAGTCTATAGTAAATATCGAGTCATTACCACAAAAAAAGCTTAAGCGTAAAAATCAAAATTGTACAATAGAAAATTTTTTTAAAATTTTATTTCATAAAAATTTTGTTTGTCGCTTACGATAAAACTGTTCTTGCTTTAAAATCGCAACGGTTCCTTATGTGACCATGTTATTTTAAAAGATGATGCAAGTGTTGCCAATAAAGTTGAAAATGATGTCGCCTAAGCTTTTTTTGCGGCAAGGACTCGATATATAATTCTTTTTGTTTGCTTCTGCCGTCTAATATAAACATTAAATAATTTTAAAATGTTTTTCTTTTTATTTTCAGGTAAGTGTTTTAAATATCAAAATTTCATTTCTGTAAGCATGTATTTTCAATTTAAAATATCTGAGTGTTTACGTTATATTTAGCAACAAAAATATATATTATCAAAGTAATTTTTGGGAATACAAAATTTTAATTTTAATTTATTTAATCTTTTAAAATAAAAATATATATTTTACAATTTTTTTCGGACAATTTTAATTTTGTCTAGCAATTTCAATATTTATAGTGGCTTAAATATCAATCCAATTATAATTATTAAATTTCTTCTTTTACAACAAAATATTTGCTAATGGCAGTGATTGAAGAAAAAATAGAAAAAAACATCAAAATAAATTCCAATATTGAAGTCAATCGTAAAAATAAATTTTATTACTTAAAATTAACATAAATAGCCAACATTAAGCAGCTGCTATTAGCAGTTATAGAACACAATGGAAACTGGTA
Source organism: Pollenia angustigena (assembly GCA_930367215.1). Lineage (NCBI taxonomy): Eukaryota > Metazoa > Arthropoda > Insecta > Diptera > Polleniidae > Pollenia > Pollenia angustigena. The sequence continues at coordinate 50,859,436 of OV884060.1, forward strand.
ACGAGGAGCAACAACATTTTGAGAAAAGAATAAACTCAAGCTGACAATTTCATTAAAATCAAACAATAGCAAATGGTGAAATTGGCTTGTGTCTCGTATTGAATTAGTCAGTCAGTCACTAGCAGCAACAATATCATCGTCATCATTTTCATCTCCATCTTCATCACAGTCAGAGACTCAGTTATCAATGTTTTTGTTCGAAAACGCTTGCATGTCTATGACATGGCAATAAACACTCAATTGCTGAATTGTTTGAATATTATTATTATTGTTATTGCTAAAACTTTTGGGAGAGCGGGCGTGTAGGATAGAGCTTTTTAATGCGAACAAAAACATATTGAAAGCATTGTTGACTATAATTTGCTATAAATTTTTTTATTTGCTATTACAAATTTTTGTATTTTCTTTACAGTTTAACATTAAAGTTAAATGGGTTTATTGGGTTTTAATAATAATAATTAGAGAAACGACCATAATATTAATTAATTTGTATACTCATTATGACGTAATATTTTTTTTTCTTGCAGGACAAAATGAGGACAGTTATGGTTGGGGAAATACTAAATTTTTCTTAGAATATTTAATATATTTGCAGAACATCGCAAAACACTATATTGATTATTTTGTTAATTAAATTTTAGAAATGGGGTGGGGTCTCATTTGTGACTTAACTATCGTCTGTGAATTTCTGGCCGAAAACTATGATGTCAGATTCAATTTTACTTAGGACGCAATAAGAAAATGTATAAATATTAAACTTTCCCATTCCAAAGTGAAGAAGATTTAGCAAAAGTTTACGATGAAAATCCGCTTCTATTGCTCACTTTTGTAAATACATTGTCTACTTTAAGGCTTTATTAAGTTTAATGAATTTTAGAACTTATTTGCAGAGTTGGGCACACAAGGTAAGGAACTTATGGGCTTAGCAAAGACCAGAACCAATCCTTGGCCAACTTGTAACCAACTAAGTAGACTTACGACCTCCGACCCTTCGGGGAAGGTGAATACCGGGCAATGATATTTTGAAAGTTGTTATCATATTAGTGTGAGCAACGACACATCAATTCTTGGGCCAACTCAACTTATACGGGGATTATGAGCGGACAGATAATTGTGCTATTATGATAGGAGAGTGCAAAAGAAAAAGTAGCGAAGGAATCTTCAATGATGAACGGTAGCACCCATGAGCTTCCAGGAAGTTTACGCCTATGCTTAGATAAGCAAGGTGTTTCCAGCTTCACTAAGCTCTTCTTTGTCCTTTCAATCAGTTAAGGAATCCTGGCAAGTGAGCCAAACAATAAACATGAATGAAACATCAAAGAAAAGGATTAGTCTTTTCTTTGAAGTGTGTCAAATGCTCCCTCTCGGCGGCAAGTTCTACGTATCTGGGAGGGAGCGATTCATATTTAGACAGTATTTTAAAAACATCCACAAAGGCCCTACGCTCCGCAAGATGTTAAGTGTAGCAGAAGAACAAGAAGATAAACCTAAAAGCATGTGATGTTTTTACTGCTTGTTATTCTTTTTTTTTTTTTGTTTTATTTAAAAAGCTGTGATCTACTTTTAGGTTAATTTTATTTCGTTTTTTCAGGTTTATTGATTTTTTCGTACCATAAATAAAAATAATTTTTTGTTTTTTGTTTTGTTTCCAAAGAAACTTAATTTATGGCCATTGATATTTGTAAACAATTCGCTTATTGTAAAACATTTTTTTTGCTGTTGTTAAAATTATTTGCTTCAGTTAAACAAATGAACAATATAAAGCGTGATCCATTTCGAGGTTCCCTACTTTTTTAAAGAAAAAAAATACAGAAAATTCAAATTTAATGGGGAGTGTTTATTATTATTTGAAGGAACATTCTTCGGCATTTATTTTTTAAAGATTATTTCTATCAAATGTTGGCCGTTGCTACGTCGCAGATGGTCCATCCGGTCCAATTTTCGATGACTCGTTCGAGCATTTCGACTGGTAACTGGCGAATGACACGCGTGATGTTTTCCTCCAAGGCCTGAATCGAAATGGGCCTCTTCGCTGAACAAAATTTGCCTCGAAACACATTCCTCACAGAACGTGAATTTTCGTAATAAAGTTGAACGATTTGTAAACGTTGTTCAGGCGCAAGTCTCTCAATTATGAAATGCCAAACAATACTAAACGAAAATAACATGTCAGCATGACACGACTCACACGTGATCTGTCAAAAAAAGGCTATTGAAAAAAGTATCTCTACTTGGATCACCCATTACATACATAGTAAATTTGAAAAAATATTGGGTTGAACATTTTTTGAGAAATGCCGAAAAAACTTGATAAAATTTTTGGGGCAAAGTGGATTTATTTGAAATTTCAACTGAAATAGAGAGGACCAAAGAAATTGCTGTTTAATTAAAAGAGATTGATGTAAAATAAAACGAAGCAAGCCTGATTTGTAACAAATCATTCTTTTGAATCTTAGACTGAATCGTTATTGTAACTTTTTTGCTTCGGGAACAGTCCTGACTTTAGGCTTTCGATGGAAACGAATGTAGAAATTATGCAGGGCATTATTTACAGAATAAAAAGTCATGTATTTTTCTCTACAGAGCGCTACTATAATGCAACTGATATTTTGCATTTGAGATGAGTTTGCATCAAATTTTTTTTGAAATAAATCAAGAACAAAGTTCAGTGTTTGGTGCAATTGGTCGTAGCTCTTTTTTAATCTTACAACAAAAGACACATAATTTTCGTTAGCTTTCGTTAAAGAGCGTAATTTTTCATTTGCTCTTCTGCAAGACCGCAAATACTTAAATTGGCTTTACCTTTGTTCTCCGTTGCAATCTATTGCAATAAGGACTTGAACTGGAGGCCTAAACCACGCGTTTTATGTGTTTGATACTGTCTGACTTCCAAAACGTCAAATGCTTTGTATAAGAACAAATTATAATGTTTCATTACGCCGCAGTACAATATATATGTAATGCAAACCCTTCCAAAACATCAATGATAAGTATTAGTAACGCAGCAAAAAAGCAATCAGAAAATCGGTTTTAAAGTTGATGCTTTGTGATATTTGACATTAAATTTGCAAGCATACAGATTAATTTTAATATTATGCATTGCATCACTTACATTTCAAAAAGTTTAAGTAAACAGAAAACATAGTTGCATTGTTTCGGTACTTTGTACATGTGCATGGTTAAAATACAGTTGTAAAACTGTATACAAACTTTGTATAAGTACGTTTTGGAAGTCAGCCTAATAGCTTATCCCATCAACAATAAATTTCAGTGTTTTTATCAAAAATACAAATTGGGAACTAAGCACGACTAACAAAATCTTTTAGATTAATTTTTTTAAGCTTGAGTTTTTTTTTATATAAATATATGTTTTATTTTAACAAAAAAAAAAAAAAAAAAATAAATTTAATAAAAATTAATATTTTTATATAAAAAATATCTCAAGCTTAAACAAATTAATATACATTTAAATAAAAAAGTTGAATTAGAAAGAATTTTTATTAATAAAAATAATTTTTGCAAGATGGCGTAATTTTTACACTGCACCTTCTTCCTTGATTTCTTTAAAATTATGATAAAATTATTTAATAAACTTTTCCACGGATTCTTTTTTTTTGACAGATGCATAAACGCATTGAACGCAGGTTTGGGGTCTAGCCAAGGCGAATTCATCTCAGGTAATCTCGGTACTACAACAAGTACAACTCGTACAAAAACCACAATCATTTTGTTTTTGTAAAATCATTGTACAATGTCAAAAACAGAAATAAAACAAAATAGAAACAAAGATAATAAACAAAATTTTGACATCCAACAATGATAAAGCTAATAAAACAATATAAATTAAGTACTGAAAGCAGATTTTTTGATTAAAAAATATTTTTAAGTAACGAAATATATCAGAACTTACGTAATTTACCCTCGTGTGTGATTTTCCACACATATTTAGTTTCTATGTTATTTTCACTTGAGACAAAATTTTCTGTCGACAAGTGTGAATATTTTTGATATTGTTGCGAAATGCATGAAAAAAACACTCAAACTTTGTATGGTTTGTTTTTGATCAGCAACGGGATAAATACATCCCTCCAAGCAATTGGCAGAGTAATTTTCGATTATTAACGAAATTTAAACTACTTCGTAATATTTGGTAGTTAAACAGTAGATTTTGCGGAATTTAGCAACAACAAAATACGTTAGAATCGAATAGTCAGTTCTAAAATTGTACTTTTTCGTCACTTTAAAAAGTTGTTCAGCACACTGCAACAGTTATTAAATTGCAACAACAGCAAAAACGAACATTGCCCATGTAATATTGACTTCTTCGCAAAGATTTGCAGTTAAAAAGTGAATACAACGTACAAAAGCAATTTGCCTAAGTTATGCCAGTTTTTACTTAAATTGCATTATGAACGGTGGTGCGTGAGTGTGAAATAGTATTAAGCTGTAAAATAAAGTTAAATTTTAAATATTTAAAAATTAAATAGATAGACTCAAAGTTAAGACCCCGTTGGATCCAAAAGTTACCGCACGTTCTAGTACACAAAATTATTAAATGAGTGCACAAAACAGCTCAAACTCACTCTTCGGGTGATTTTTAGCTATTATCTTTTTGGCAACACTGGTTTAAACAGCTGACGCACGTTTCGTGTTTTGTTTCACTGTCAAACATCTTTAGTTTGGTCTATAATTTAACCATGAATCGTCTTACAAACGAACAACGCTTGCAAGTTATTGCATTTTATTATCAAAATGCGTGCTCTGTTAAGAAAGTTCATCGCGCACTTCTTGTGTTCAGCGACGAAGCTAATTTTTAGCTCAATGGGTACGTTAATAAGCAGAATTGTCGATTTTGGAGTGAAGATCAGCTAGAAGCATTGCAAAAGCTACCAATGCATCCAGAAAAAGTCCCAGTTTGGTGCGGTTTTTGGGCTGGTGGCATCATTGGACCGTACTTCTTCAAAGATGATGCGAATCGTAACGTAAATGTGAATGGTTAGCGCTGCCGTGAGATGATATCCAACTTTGTTTTGCCCAAAATGCCAGAGCTTGACTTGCATGACATGAATTTTCAACAAGACGGTACCACATGCCTCGCAGCACGCTTAACAATGGAGTTATTGAGAGGCGAGTTCGGTGAACATTTTATTTCACGTTCGGGACCGGTCAATTGGCCGCCTAGATCGTGCGATTTAACGCCTTTAGACTATTTTTTGTGGGGCTATGTAAAAGCTTATGTCTGTACACACATGCCGGCTTCAATTGACGCATTGAAAGACAACATTGAAGCATTTATTCATGAGATACCGGCCGAAATGTTGGAAAGAATATGCCAAAATTGGACTAATTGAGGCGCAGTCACGGTCAACCTTCGCATGAAATAATCTTCAAACATTAAATTATATGGACCGTACTATAGATTCAAATAAAGATTTCATGCGTTTTTCTGAATTTTATGTGTTTTTTATTTTTAAAACTTTCCTATAGCTCTTAAAAAATCACCCATTAATTAAGCCAATAAAAGTAAACTAAAAAAATGATAAATGTCTTTTTTAAAGGATAATAGTGATTTTTTGAACTGCTTTTTTATTCAATGACTTTAATAATTTTTGTTGGAAATTAGTGTTTATAGTTTTGTATTGAAAATGAGTGAAAAAAAATTTATATAATAATTTTTGCAAAGCATTAAAAAAATATACTTTTATAAGGTCGTCTAACAAAACAAAGAAAGATAAACAGTAGGTTAGGTTCCATGGGCAGCTATCAACAGACACTTGGGTCCTTTATTGGTCCCTTTGTGATACCCAGCACCAATGCCCATCCTATAGAGCAGTTACTCAGATGGCGTCACTGCAGAATCCAGCCACTTCGTCCTCCTAATGAAGAGAATCAGCGATCTCAGTTCAGGGCATTGACAGAGAAAGTGAAGCACAGTCTCCTCCTTCTCCTCATCCTGACAACTTTTGCAGTAGTCATTCAATTCTAGCCCCATTCTTTCAGCATGAGTCCCCACCGGCAAGTGCCCAGTCACAACCGATACAACTGTCCTAATCTGGTCCCTTTTTAACCTAAGTAGAGAGCTTGTTCTCCGTTCATCATAACCAGGCTATAATAGCCTGGATATCGAGCAGGTGGACTCTATAAGACTCGCGCCTAATAAGTAATTAACAGTGAGCCATTGGAAGACCAACAAATTGATCGATGAATATGTCATCCATGCGACCACCTTGTTTGGCCAGCCCATCTGTCACTAGATTACCTGGGCACTCCGAGTGACTCTGGAATCCATATAAGCGTTACCCTTGAATGTTTCGCAATCTCATTCAAAGACATCCGACATTCCACAGTTAACCTAGATGTCGTAAAGACACCCGCTAGGGAAGCAAGGGCAGCCTTGCTGTCAGTAAATATACGTATATCTCCCGATATGCGATGATACCTCAGCCAATTTACCGCCCGCCTTATAGCCGAGATCTCCGCCTGCGGGACACTACATCCATCCGACAGACGAAAGGAAACTCTCACATCCAGTTCCTCTATGCAGAAACCTCCGCCAGCTCTTTCATCCTTACTCGAACCATCAGTATAAACCCCTAGGCTCAGTTCATGGTGAGTACCTGACAGCGCCTTGCCATGCGCCATCCGTGTCACAAACCCCGCGCCATTGAAAGGCACCGGGGTGCAATAGTCCACACTATCAGGGACAGCCGAACTTTTGGTATATATAGATAAACAGTAAAATGGCCCACTTTTTATTATAAAGAACAATAAGATACAATTAACTTCAAAAGAGTACTTTTTAGAGCCAAAAGCGATACTGCTAAATTCAATTGATATTCAACTACCAGAGCGCTCTAATTGGTCATAAAATATAACAACTAAGTAGATTCTTAATCGAAATGGGGAAACTATTTAGATTACTTTTCGATCGAAATTGTTTGCAGGGATCATTAATGTTACGTAAATCATGACTTTGATTACAAACGAGCTTTGGCGCCACAGCAAAGTAGACAGACATTGTATATGTGTGAAAAACCACGCGAGAGGGTAACTAACGGAAGTTTTTTGAGGGTGATTTGAGGGTTAATGAAAATGCAATTGTTCTAACTTTGCCCATCCTGGTGATCGTTAACGCTTAAATAGAAAGCGGGGGCCAAATTAAGACATTTAATATCTATCGAAATTATAATAATGGAAACTTCTATCGATATCGAATGCCGTAATTTGCCCTCCCAATTGATTTGTTCTGAGAGAGTTGTTTATTTTATTGTGATTTCGCAGTGATCAAATTTCGTAAAACAGTTTTGTTGACTTGTTTCGTGAGCTTTGCAATATGATTTGGAAACACGGCTTTAAGGTAGGCCTGCCATACGTCCTGGTTTTCCAGGATTGTCATGCTTTTAGACTACTTGTCCTGGTGTCCTGGTGCACTATTAAATTGTCCTGGTTTTTTGTACAGGTCAAGACAAAAAATTTGTTTTTTATTGGTTTTAGTTGTTAACAAAGTTTAAGATTTTAGTTATAACACTGCTAACATAAGGCAATTGTGTTAACAAATTTAAATAAATTCAAGTGTTATGTGGTGTAAACGTCGGTTAACTAAAAGCTTTCAATAATATTAGATGAGACTCAAACGTCTTTCAAATTTTGTTTCAGCAAGTTGCTGTAAAAAGTTATACCGTGTAAACAACTTTTATAGGTAATCGAAAACCGATAACAAATTTCTTTCTCTAAAGCAGCCCATACACGTTTCAATTCAATTGACAACTGAGTCGGTTGTTGTCCTAATCAAAGCGTATATGGCTTTGTCAATTGATGAGTTTGACAGTTGTCGTGTTGGTTAAAGAAAAATCAAAAGACTTTGATTTTTTCAAGTTGAGTACTTTGTCTGCTCAATGGACTAAAGAAAGAAAATCGTTAAAGACTGAAACACTGGAGAGTATTATTCAATTTAATTTTAATATGACATGCTGCCTGTTTTATAACTATATCAAAGACCGAAATTCAGTTCTAGAAAAAGTGCAATCTTCTGAAAAGTATTATAGTTTAGAACATTTTAAGCTCAACTTTTTATTATTTTTCATGATTTTTATGTACATGAAGTACACGTTAATTCTTTTTTTATATATGGGACTATCAGCGCAGAAGTGGTGTAACCCCAGACTACTTATTATGAGATAATGAGGAGTTAACACTACTCTTCCACTATAGTACTTGGTTTGCAAAATAATGTTTCTAGCGCCATCTGTTTTGGATACAAACAGTTGGCTAACTCGACTATTGCACTGTAAAGAACAGTGCAAAGAACATTTCTTACACCAGAACCGTAACCAAATTAAATTGTGGGTTACACCACTTCTGCGCGAATAGCCTCATATATGTATTGTTGGATTTAAAAATTAAAAACGGATGTTTTTTACATATTACATATACATACATATGTATTAAAACAACTTTTGTTGGTGTAATTATTGATCCATTTTTTCTATGTGTCCTGGTTGATAGGTTTAAACTTCTGGCAGCCCTTTACTTTAAGGGCAGTTATAAGGCCATCTTGTTTATTTTTGGAAAAACTAAGAAAAACCTATAAAAAACCCCTCGCAATTGAATATTTTTAATGAATTTATTGAAGCCCCTTTGATCTATGTTTCTCCTTTTTATCATAAAAGGTTCCTTGTGTTCTTCTTCTTAAATTTTTTATAAAAAATTATCTTTAAACTCTTAATCAAGACGTATTTTATTATTTTTGTTTTTAATTAAATATTAAAGACGAATTTTATGGCTTGCAATTTATTTATGGATTTATGACTCACAAAAATAATCACACATGCTTACGATTTTTATTGTATTTTTGTGAATCATTAAAAGAAAGTGAATAAATTTCTGCTAAAACTCTAAAATGTTGCTTTTAATCTTGTTAATGCGTAATAAAAAACGATTTCGTAGACACTTGGACATTGTTTGATAATGATATAGAATTGTCTGAAAGAAAAAAGTAAGACAGAATTTACATTACAGTGCAAATACTCGTTACCCACTACTCAGTACTTTGGCAGCACTAACCAGAATCACCCGTTATAAGCGTGATATTTTGTATTTTACAGTGTGTAGTATAAATGTATAGAATTAAAAAAATAAGGCAAACTAATTCCTTTTTGCTTTATGTGCCTTTTAAATTATGCAAAATTCATTGACTTTATTCCTTCATACACAAAAAAAAAAATAAATATTTAGGACATATTGACTAAGTTCTTAATAAACTAATTTATTCTTTATGTGTTTAACAATTTAATTGATTTTAATTTTAGACTCCATCATTATGAACATTTGCGTCTATCTAATTAGGTCATCATTATCATAATTTGCGTATTGTTGGCAAAAAAAAAAAAAAAAAAAACAAATTAAATTTATTCCATTCATATCTCTCTTTTTTAGAACACTCTCTCTTTTGTCTTCCTGTTGTTTGTAACTTTTTTTTTTTGAAAAATTAGCAAACAAATTTCAAATGATACCGACGAAAAGCGGAAAACTTTTTCAAATGTTGATTTAACAAAAATTTTGCTTTAATTAAATTTTTTTTCGTTTGCCGAGAACATACGTTTAGACATTCTGTTTTTGTTTTCGTTTAAACGAAATTTGATGGGGTTTCCCAAACTGTGTGAGGAAGTGTACTTCTAAAGAAGCTCGAGTAGTTGCAATTTGGAGGGGAGAAATAAATTCTAACAAGTTTTTAATAAAAATATCTCTTTATGTCTATGGCTCTGGCTATCGAAAGATTTTCTTACCGTTTAAGGCTAGAAATGCAGCGAGTTAGCATTTAAAACTAACGATAAGATGTGAGGTACTCCAATCAGAAAGGTAAAACATTTCTTATCCAACTTTTAAAAACTAATTTTTAAATTTATTCCGAACAAAATTTTTATTTTCTTGTTCGCAAGAACTTGCAGATCAACTGTGCTTCACCGATAATTCGAAGCAGACTAATGTCGATATTGGTGCCGGTATATTTTTAACAGCGCTTAAAAAACTGCAGTCAAAGTAGAAAAACTGCCATTTCAGTTCTCCTTTTGTCATTGGTTAAAAAACAAAAACCGTTGCGTTTACTTACAGTCGCTGTCAAACCAACTAAAAAAGCGAAAAGTTGTTAACAAATTTTCGTTTTTGTTCGACAGTTTCTGGTTTCGACTGCAGTTTTTTAAGCCCTGATTATTGATTCAAAAATTTAAGCCATCCCCAAATGTGCTGGATAATATTTGAAGAGAAACTCGAGAAGATTGAGGTTATTTGTAATCTCAGATAGCAACGCTGCTTTTAAAGCACTATCCTTTTATGCGGCGAGGTTTAAGGTGGTCATGGACTGCTTAACTTCTCTGAATACTCTGGCGAAACACAACAGTTTGACTTAATGCTGCGTTACGCAGGGGTGGCATTTTGGCACATGATTTTCTATGCAAAACACTTACGTCTTGCAGAAAATCAGTCCAGGGGGCTAATTCTTGTTTCATGGTGTGAATGTAAAGTGAAGCACATAAACTCCTTTGCGTTTTCGTTAGGACTAGTTACTTTATATTTTCATATAAAATTCTGTGGCATTTTGACAAAACATCTTAAGTCAAATTGAAAAAGTCGTAAAAACAGGTTGTTAATCATACGAATTTTTCTTAAAAACAAAAAAAAAAAAACATTTTTGTTTACGTTTTTGTATTATAAACGAAATTTTTCTTTAATTTTGGTTTATTTTATGATTTGATAAAAATGATTTTTTCACCGATTTTTTTTTTTAACTTTTTTGCGAACATCTCTCGACTTAAGATGTTTTGACAAAATGTCACGGAATTATTTTGGCTTCTCGTTTATGATATGAAAACAATGTTTGGATTCGATTCGAAACTTTTCTAACTCAATAATCAATCAGGGTCGTGATGGAAATCGAAAACGCAAAACGCAAGAATTTGGAAGTCGTTTTCAATACACTTTTAATCTAATTTTTATAATTTCAGTTATAAAATTCTGTTAAGTAGATTAATACTTGTACAATATGTTTCTTAAATTTTTTTTATTACAGATATCTTTAAAAAAACGACTTTTAAAATTCTTGCGTTTTGCTTTTTCGATTTCTAGCACATGTAATAAAATCAAAAATGAAATAATAATTCCTTTGTCGAAATTAGATATTGTTTGCTTTTAAGTTGCTTCTGTTGGCTTCTTTAAAAAAAACTAATTCTGCGTGTCTTAAGAGGTTTGCTGTTTTCATTTCAGCTAGTTTTTCTTAACTTTTAGCAGTTTGTGGTTGTCGTTGTCGTATACGACTGTGTCGTTTTTTGTAATAGATTAAAATAAAAAACAACCTGTGCTCTTTAATCTACTACAAAAAACGACACAATCGTTTAGGACAACGACAACCACAATAAGGGTGAATACTTGTCATCTTCTTGTTCGTTGGTATATGTAACTCTAGCACCTGAAGCATTGCCTGTACATATTACATCGCTATAAGTAGCAACATTTGCTGCACAGCTGTCCACAGCTGCACTAAGTAGGATTGAATTGGATTTTAATCCTACTTCTGGCATTTCATCACCGTTGACCAGGTTTATTTCCGTTGTTTTAAAAGTCCTTTTCTTTTATTGCGCGTATGAAGTCTTAAACTAGTACACAACAACAAAATATTAATATTTCATTATTAATATTGCAAAAGATGTTGTTAGTGGCAGTAGTTTCGTTTTTTTTTATCGGCGTTCACTTTCGGGCTCCTTTTATTTTCTTTTTGTTTTTCGTATATCCCAAATTGGCTGGCATGATTCTTTTTGTAGTAGCCAAGTGCTTGATTGGTTGGCAAGAACCACCCCAATACGGCGAGCCCTAGCCGGACTTACGCCAGCATGCCAGCGCCGCCAACAATCTGGCCACATCTGACCTGATGGTTTTCTTGGGTGTTTTTTTTTTTAACACCAGCTGCTACTGCTACAAAATTCGGCATAGCCGAATATTGTACTTTGACTTGCTATTTTACTTTCCATTACTTTCTCCATTGTGGGATAGAAGAAAAAACTTCTGCTTTTTTATGACTAATTGATACGTAGAAAGTTAAATAGCTTTAATAACTTCTAAAAACCCTTAAATAAAAATTCAATTAATATGAGAGTATTATACCCTCTGCCCTTGCCGACGTAATTTTACACCACCTCTTGTTTTTTCCACTTTCCTTTTTTAAATTTGGCACCATCTACAGTAACAGCTCTGTAAATATTTTGGTGATTAATTACGTTTATTTGTAATGTCCACATTTCTCTACTAAATAGTGGAACACGTATTCCTTATTACTGGCTCGCCTTGCTCTAAGCAATGTTTCCATCTTTTTCAAAAACAAATTTTTGATGAAAATTATTTTTTTAAATTGGCTTTGCTTTCTTTCACTTTATTACGAAAAGGTAATCGACTGTAGTTGTGTAACTGTGAAACATATTTTTGGTTTCGTTCCACTTTTTTCATGTGAAAACACGTTTAAACTATTTTTAAATTTTACACACGAATCAAAAGTTGTATGAAAAGTTTAAAAAAACTTTTCATATCACATTTTAATAAAATAGAAGAATTGGCCCGAGGGTCTATATTAAAAAGGTTTTTCGTTCTAAAGTCTAGTTCTCTGTTAAAATTTGTGAAACACATTGTGCAGCATTAATTATTTCAGACAAAAAACTTGAAATGTAGCAATGTTACCCATTTCGCGTGTTGGCACAATTTGACGTTTTTATTCACTAAAATTGTGCTTCATTGTTTTGCGTATCTAAACAAAACCACATGTGTTTTACGAAAAGGTCCTTTTTTTAATGAAAATTATTTAAATTATTCTTTTCTTTTCTGATTTAATATGTATACATTTTATAATTTTTTCCATTTTCTTGAAATTAAACGCGAAATTAGTGCAGCTTATATTATTTCGCATTTGTAAAAACATGTTGCCAGAAACATTTCGTAAGTTTTTTACAAATTGAACAAAGTACAATTCAATAAACACTCAGGCTTATTAAAGTTGTCGATCTCGTACACAGAATACACAGAACTGTAAAAAGTGACGTGTGAAAAAGGCCCAAATCAGTTGCGAGGGCAGCTTTCGAAGAAAGAGACAAAAAGCTTTTTTGGCAGTGCAGTGGCAAGGTGTAAAAGCAGGCCGCAACAATCAACACAAATGGCGTGATCAAAACAAAAATAACAAAACACAAACCACGTTAAACAAATGCATTAGTTCAGCAAACGTTGTTTTTTGTGCAAAAAAATTTATTTAGTAATATTGTTTTGTTTTATAATGTTATTTACTTACTTAAATATTATATACTCGTGTTGTGGTCAGCTTAAGAGTTAATTTTTACAACAGTTTTCTTAACTAAATAAATTTGTGTTCATGGTATTGCATAGAAGATGATGAAAAGAGAAATGCAAAAGGGCAGCTTTCTTTGAAAGAGATAAAAAAAACGCAAAATCTTCAGTTTCGTGACAGTTTTGTAATATTCTGTGATCTTTAATCTGTTACAAAAAACGACACAGTCTTTAACGACAACCATAATAAATAAGGCAGATTATTTCATAGAAATTTGAAAAGAGTACCAGGCTTAAGGGCCAAATACACTTGTCAAATGCTTGTCCAGCAGGCGAATTTACACGTGTACGTGTGCATATCTAAATTTTTTTATTTTCCATCCAGCATTGTCGGTGTGACACATACAAACACATTTTCACTAATACTACCATAATGCTTGATGAGTATTTTGGTCAGTGTATTTGGGCCTTTAAGACGATTTTCTTGAAATTCCCTAAAGAAATAATATTTATATAATGGGTGATTTTTTAAGAGCTATAGGAAAGTTAAAAAAAAAACACATAAAATGCAGAAAAATGCATGAAATCTTTATTTGAATCGATAGTACGGTCCATATAATTTAATGTTTGAAGATTATTTCATGCAAATGTTGACCGTGACTGCGCCTCAAATGGTCCATCCGCTTAGTCCAATTTTGGAATACTCTTTCCAACGTTTCGGCCGGTATCTCATGAATAAATGCTTCAATGTTGTCTTCCAATGCGTCAATTGAAGCGGGCATGTGTGCATAGACAGAGCCCCACAAAAATGTGGCACCGTCTTGTTGACACCACATGCCATGCAAGTCAAGCTCTTGCATTTTGGGCAAAAAAAAGTTGGATATCATCTCACAGTAGCGCTTTCCATTTACAGTTACGTTACGATTCGCATTATTTTTGAAGAAGTGCGGTCCAATGATGCCACCACCCCATAAACCGCACCAAACTGTGACTTTTTCTGGATGCATTGGTAGCTCTTGCAATGCTTCTGGCTGATCTTCACTCCAAAATCGACAATTCTGCTTATTAACGTACCCATTGAGCAAAAAATGAGCTTCGTCGCTGAATACAAGAAGCGCGCGATGAACTTTCTCAACAGAGCACCCATTTTGATAATAAAATTCAATAATTTGCAAGCGATGTTCGTTTGTAAGACGATTCATTGTTAAATTATAGACCAAACTGAAGATGTTTGACAGTGAAACAAAACACGAAACGTGCGTCAGCTGTTTAAACTAGTGTTGCCAAATAGATAATAGCTAAAAAAAGTCACCCGATATTAAGATGGGATTTTCGAGAATTATAAAAAAATTAAATTTCTTTTGTCATATTTATTGATTCAATTTTCCAGCTTATCGGAAATAAATGTTAACCAATTTTAGCGTTGTTTAAGGAAATTTCGCTTTAATTTAATTAAAATTCGTACTGGCAATTATTTGTAAGAAAAAAACTTTGGCAATCTCTGACATTTTTGGCATAAATTAGTTTCCATTAAATAATTTGCATTTTTCAAATGTTTGGTTGCTGTCTTTTTGGCTGCTGTGCTGTCATTTCTGTTGTTTTGCCTGGTATGCTATAAAATAAAATAAAATAAAAAAGAAAAAACAACACAGCTACACGCAGAGAAAAAATATCCTAATAAAAATTTTTCTCTTTTTGTGAAGCACTAATGATGAATTTCATTTAAAAATCGAGATAAAACTGAAATTTTGAACCCGACCAACTCAGATATCGATGAAATTTTGTTCATAGCTAAATTTGATCAATACAAACAAACTCTCATTTTTAGAAATGACTGTTTTGCGATTTTTTGGGCGTGACACAGTGGGAACGTTTTCGAAAAAACGCGAAAATGGTCGAAAAGAGCTCCATTTAAACTACAATAACTCAGAATCGGCTAAACCGATTTCCATGATCTTGGTATCATTAAAAAGATATTTTAACAGGCTTAATGACACGTTAAAAAAAAAAAAAGAAATACACTGTAAAAAAATTTATAACAAAAAAAAAATTTTAACTGACGAAAAAACCAAAAAGATCAAGGTTTTTTTTACAGTGTATTCATTTTTTAGAAAGGTTTATCCTTCATCTATACCATATCAAAAAATAAAAATGGGTTCTTTTTTAGTTTTTTTTATATAATTTTTTAAGTAGTGTCACTTCTAGTAATTGCCCTTATATTTTATAACAAAAAAAAATTTTAGGTAACGAAAAACGAAAAAAGATCAAGGATTTTTTACAGTGTATTACTTTTTTAGAAAGGTATTTCCTTCACCTATAACATATCCAAAAAGTAAAATGGGTTCTTTTTTAGTTTTTTTTATATAATTTTTTAAGTAGTGTCACTTCTAGTAATTCCGCAAAATTCTGAATAAAAAAATCAATGTATTCTTCATAATAATTTTCTATTTTGTTATAAACATTTATTACTTTACCCATAATAAAGAGAAATATATATAGAACAAAAAATTCTTGCCCTTTTCATTCCAAAGATTTTTTCAGGTATATTTATTCTTCCTCAGGTAGACACCATGTGCCAGAACTAAGGGCTAAAAATATGTACCTGACGAAGGGTTAACAGGTAAAATAAATAAAAATTTCTTACAAATAATTAACTTAAAAAAAATTTAAATAAAATAAAACACAAATTAATAAAAACATGGCAAATAATACCAGATATTTTCGCTGTTATTCGAATTATTTCGAAAACTTTCGGTACGTATTACTAGAAGTGACACTACTTAAAAAATTATATAAAAAAAACTAAAAAAGAACCCATTTTACTTTTTGGATATGTTATAGGTGAAGGAAATACCTTTCTAAAAAAGTAATACACTGTAAAAAATCCTTGATCTTTTTTGGTTTTTCGCTACCTAAAATTTTTTTTTGTTATAAAATATAAGGGCAATTACTAGAAGTGACACTACTTAAAAAATTATATAAAAAAAACTAAAAAAGAACCCATTTTTATTTTTTGATATGGTATAGATGAAGGATAAAATTTTCTAAAAAATTAATACACTGTAAAAAAAACCTTGATCTTTTTGGTTTTTTCGTCAGTTAAAATTTTTTTTTGTTATAAATTTTTTTACAGTGTTTTTCTTTTTTTTGTTCTATATATATTTCTCTTTATTATGGGTAAAGTAATAAATGTTTATGACAAAATAGAAAATTATTATGAAGAATACATTGATTTTTTTATTCAGAATTTTGCGGAATTACTAGAAGTGACACTACTTAAAAAATTATATAAAAAAAACTAAAAAAGAACCCATTTTACTTTTTGGATATGTTATAGGTGAAGGAAATACCTTTCTAAAAAAGTAATACACTGTAAAAAATCCTTGATCTTTTTTCGTTTTTCGTTACCTAAAATTTTTTTTTTGTTATAAAAATATAAGGGCAATTACTAGAAGTGACACTACTTAAAAAATTATATAAAAAAAACTAAAAAAGAACCCATTTTTATTTTTTGATATGGTATAGATGAAGGATAACCCTTTCTAAAAAATTGATACACTGTAAAAAAAACCTTGATCTTTTTGGTTTTTTCGTCAGTTAAAATTTTTTTTTGTTATAAATTTTTTTACAGTGTATTTCTTTTTTTTTTTTTAAACGTGTCATAAAGCCTGTTAAAATATCTTTTTAATTATACCAAGATCATGGAAATCGGTTTAGCCGATTCTGAGTTATTGTAGTTTAAATGGAGCTCTTTTCGACCATTTTCGCGTTTTTCCGAAAACGTTCCCACTGTGTCACGCCCAAAAAATCGCAAAACAGTCATTTCTAAAAATGAGAGCTTGTTTGTATTGATCAAATTTAGCTATGAACAAAATTTCATCGATATCTGAGGGGGTCGGGTTCAATGCATCTCGATTTTTACATGAAATTCATCTAATATAACATTTAAAAAAGCGTATTTATGCAAACAGAGATTCAGTGAAGTAACTAAACGAAATATTAACAAATTAAAAAAAAAAAAAACAAGGAAGAGTGATATATTCGTCTATGCCGAATCGTATGTACCCTTTAACATGGTGCGATAAGAACAGAAAGCCCACTTTTTCTCTGATGTTGTCTGTTGATTACCAAAAGCTCGCACCAGAGAAACAAGCCGATCAAATTTTATCGGCGGCGGCTGAAAGGGTAAAATTAAGCGGCGGCGTTTCGGCTTAACGCCGAACATTTTTCGGCTTGCAATATTTTTCGGCTGCGCCGAAATATGTTATTATTTAGTCTGGGTTCACACTATGAAAGTTTTCTTTCAGAAAGTCTGAGTTTATTGGTGAGAGGGGAAGAGAAAATGCTGTTCCTTTTTCCCCTCTCACCCATAGACTCAGAATTTTCGAAAGAAAACTTTCATAGTGTGATCCCAGACTTATATAAACCTATTTACATATCAGATTAAAAAATGCTAGAATTTAAACAAATTTAAACCTAGAAAAATAAGCTTTGGCATACAAATATGTCCACGAAAGAAAAGGAGACGCTAACGAAGTAGCGGGTTAAATGCTAGTAATTTTTATAAAGTGCATACAAAATCAGCTCAAAAATACGCCGCCGATGAGCCGTTAGTTTCGGCGGCGGCGCGGCTTATAACAAATAATCGGCTGATCAGCTAGCCGCCAGTCGCGCCGGTACGGCTTGCCTCTCTGGCTCGAACTTAATTTGGAAATTTTGGCTCTTGCCGTTCTCTAGATATGTAGAAATCTAGAATGTCTTTGTATGGGAAAAGCCATGCCAACTTCTCCAAGCCCACCCACATTTTGTCGGATGCTTGCACCTAATTTGAAACCTTTTGCTCTTGTCGTTTTGAACATCGGGATATAAAAAAAAATATACGGAATTTAAAAATTCGAAATTTTGATACTATTCCAAAAGTATGATTAAAGCAGGGATGTCAGCGCCATACACAATTGTGGAAATTAATTCACATGTACGCTTACGCTCTTTTATTTTGCGAGCGTAAAATATAATTGTTTACTGAGAAACACTCTCATTCAGCGGGAATTATCGCAAATATCGCAAGGCCTGTTTTGAGGCCTCTAAACAGAAATAATATAAATATTTATGTATATAAATAACTATGCAATAACTGTTTGTAGGTATGTACACCTTTTTTTTGTTTTATTATCTTTTTTATTTTGTTTTTTATCCAGATAGGGAAAATATTATTGAGTTCTCGAAAAATGTAGACGGGGCGCTATATATTATATTCAAAAAAAATTCCTTCAAATATTTGTCGCTTTTTTCCTCAACATATCTTTGCGAACAAATATTTTCCGATTTGAAATACATTTGCTCCAAACAACGCAATAAATTAACATCCGCAAACCTAAATAATGTTTTGTTGTTACGAAAATCTTCTCTTTTTATAATGGTGGTAAATACTTACAGAATATTTTTAAGCTTAATGGGGTTATTATTTGCATTAGTATGAGCAAATGAATTTTCATTGTTGGAATTCGCAAAGGTATGTTGAGCAAAAAACGAAAAATATTGGAAAGAATTGTATTAGGTTGTAAAAAAAATTCAAATATTGTCAACTGCTCAATTTTTCCAAAAAATAAGCAAAGTTTTTGAGGTTATAAATTAAATTTATTTAAATAATAACTGATTGTGTATGTCCATAACTCAACATTTTTCGATAATTGTATTATTATTAAGTCTTCATAGCAATAAATGTAAGTTAACTTTAAATGGTCTGATAAAAAATTAATGAAAAGCATGTAGGTACATACTATGTTTCCTCACATAATGCTGGCCCTGGTGTTTGCATCGCCCTTTCATGAAAATGTTTCCTAGTGTAAGTTTCAGTACCTTACCTGATTTCCAAAAATTTAATCGAACATAAATGACCCTTAGAAGCCGTTAATAAGGCCTCGCAATAGGCCTCGCAACCGCACATTTCGCCCGCTGGGCATGTAAAAGATAAGAGTAATCTCACCAACACAACTATAATTGACATCACTGGATTAAAGAGACATTAATCTGCCTTATAACGGTTGTCGTCAACGACTCTGTCGTTTTTTGTAAAAGATTAAAGTAACACGCGACCTGTGTTCATTAATCTGCTACAAAAACCGACACAGCAATTGACGACAACGACAACTGTAATAAGCCTGAATACTTTTACATTTTCTCCAATCATATGTCCGAGACAATAACGAATTATCACATATCTTTATTAGAACCAGGGCTTAAAAAAACTGCAGTCGAAACCAAGAACTGTCGAACAGAAAACGAAAATTTGTATACAACTTGTCGCTTTTTGAGTTGGAATGACAGCGACTGTTAACATTTATTGAATCAGAAGTAAAAAAAAAACAGTGAAGAAGTGGTAGTTTTTCTACTTTGACTGCAGTTTTTTAAACGCTGATTATAAATACTCTTCAATTCAGGAAAAACTATGTTAATTTTCTAGAAAATTTGACTAAAAATCTCCAATACATTCATTTAATTATATGCAACATTTTTCATTTTTCGAATTTATTCTATGAGCTAAATTTCAGTTATGTATTTTATAAAGCTTTTTTGTAATAGTTCCATTCCTTAAATTTTTCAGAAGTGACTTTATACACTACCAGACTATTATATTGTATTTTCTTGTTACATTTTACCTTAGCTTTCCTTTGGAAAGCAATGAGGTATATTTTATGTACAGGAAATAATTCCCAGTTTTTACATTCATTTAATTTTATTCGATTTTGTTTTGTAGAACATGGCCGTATATTTTTTTCTCTAGGTGTACAAAGAAAATTGTCAAAAAGTTTGTTTAAATATTTTGCTGTAGTGTTTTGCAACTATTGTTGTTGGACTATTTATTTATTGTTCATATATTTAGACAAAGCGAATATGCCTTTAAATTTTGCATTCGCCACAGTGTCTCTGCAAGAATTGGCTGAAAACCGTGAAAGGCACAAAGAGAGAATGTAATAAAGATTTAGTGGGCATAATACTAAATAAAATATTTCGTTAAACTCGTATGGCTTTTTTTTTTTGCTTAAGAAAACAGGCATGTCTTTAAATTTTTCTGGCAAAAGGTGTGGAAAGTATGACTTTTTTCAATTCTTTGCCATCTAAAAAAATTCAAAGTCATGCTTGTTTCTCTAAACAAAAAACTTTTTATACAAATCGGGGATACAAGCAAGACTGAACCTTAGCAAAATCGCCCAAATCAATGTGTGAAAAATCGCCAAAAAAATTTCCGTACAAATGTCAGGAGATTTTGCATAAGAAATTATTTCTTTTTTTTTTGGGCTTTTTTTGTTAATTTTTGGGTAAACATTCACTTTTGTCAATGTTTAGAAACACTTTTGGGCCGATTTTTCGTTTTATTTTAACAATGAGATAGTAAACAAGTAAGAGTGCTGTATTCGGCTGCGCCGAATCTTATATACCCTTCACCATTGTGCGAGCAGAATACAGAGCAACTAGACAAAAACTAAATAATTTTAACATATGCAAACGTACATATTTACAATACTTAGAACTTCATTATAAATTAAATTTAAAAAGCGAAAACTGATAAATATTTTTTTAAATCGTTTTTGCACATAAAAATTAAAAAAGAAAAAATTTTGTTTTTGATAAACCAAGATTCGAACCAGGGGACTCACAGTTTCTAACCTTAACAAACACCCTAGACAATTGAACCATGAAGGAACGTTGTTTGAATATCATTTAAATGAAGTATGGCTCCACGAAAAGCCCCCCAATGAAATAACGCCCAGGAAATATCCCCCAATGAAATAAACCCCAAAAAATAGGAAATAACACTCAATAGCAGTGAATGAAATAACATCGAAAAATAGATGAAATAAACCCCAAAACTAAAACGAAACAACCCCCAATATTGAAATAACCCCCAATGAAATAAACCCCATCAGCAACAAAAATTAAATTATGCCCAAAATTCATAAAAGAGTCAGTTTCACCAAGGATTTCATGAAGTCAATATGGACCAAGAGCAGAGTCGCAAAATTATTGAAATGAATCGAGTGGAGGCCCGCAGGCGTCTTCTTCATAATAAGGATATATTCGGTTCAAAAATATTGCCGCAGTTATTTGACCCGCCCGTAGATCCTTGTAGCCCTGCTCTATTTTTGCAGTTCGGAAGACAATTTTCCTTTTACGTTTTGCCTTTACAACAACTACCTCCACTGCTTAAATATAATTGTTTTTCACTTAAAGATTTTAGAAAATTGCTATTTCTTTGTTTTCCAGCAACAATTTCGAATTCTATTTTTTTAAATATTAACACGAGATGATGTAAAGCGTCCGAACTTCGATGCACAACTGAAAATATGTTTATGTTTTACAACAACTCAACTCGACATGCAAGGGAGATTGTACTCATATGTTGACACTGTTATTCCAAAAAACAGTTACTTGAATTCTCAAAAAAAAAAGGAAAAATATCAAACTAAGCAAATTAAATAAACCCCAAATAAAATGAAATAACCCCCAAAAACAAACAGCTTTAAAAATGACCCCGAATAAAAAATGAAATAACACCCAAATTAAACACGCTATGAAACAAGCCCCGAATTTTAAAAATTTGTTGGGTGTTATTTCATTGGAGATTATTTCATAATTTGAAACCCCCAAATAAGAAATGAAATAATTCCCAAAAAAAATTAAAAACGGCCCAAAAAAATGGGAATTATTTCATATGAAATAACACCCAACAATGTATGGAAAAAATTGGGGAATATTTCATTTCTCGTTTGGGCGTTATTTCATTGGGAGGTTTTATGTTTCACAACTCAACTCAGTTGACATCACATCGTTAAGTCAACTTCGCTCATAAGGAGCCAGAATATACTTATATACTTTATAGGGTCTACAAACGGAATGACAAACTTATATATACCCTTTTCCACCTGTGATGAAGGGTATAAAAATAACTTCTGCAAGATCAAGTTAAACAACTTTTATGTTCTGTAAATGATATATTACACAAGGGAACAAAGTTTTTTGTTGATTAAGAATTGAATGTTGTTTTTAAGGTAATTTGGGACGTTGAATTCAAATTTGCGCTTAGTTTTTCTGCTATCAGCTAGACTTTACGAGATATACCGTCAACACAAAAACTTTTCAGTTTTGTTCACTTGTGCTATGATTCATTACGATCCTGAATAAGGAAATCCCAATTTTAAAAATCCAGAATCGCTAACTTAAGCTTGTCTGCATAGCGGGCTTTCGGCCGGGCGCAAGGAGTTTCTCCTCTGTGGTATAACAACCATCGGCTGTACTAACTAGAAGACCTTTGGCCGGGCGCAAGGATTTTCTATTCTATGCAATAACAAACAGCGGCTTCGGTTATTAAAGCTTCTAAGTCCGGGCTTGAGGCCGGCCGAAGGCCAGCTATACAAATAAGCTTTATTTATAGAAGAAAAGTTTTAGTTAGCGATTTAGGATTTTAAATTTCGGGTATATTTTTGTTTAATACTAAAGGGTGTTCAAAATTGAGATGTAATTTTCAGGGGTGTCATAGAATCCAAGTCGGTTTTGCTCATTGTCGGTTTTGCAAACCAATATTGGTTTCATTTGGTGTCATAAAAACAAGTCGGATTTGTTATTTTCGAATACAAATAAAACCGATATTCGAATCAGCTGTTTAATGTTTTGGCTCATGTGTTTACAGCGTTAAATGCAATTTTTGTTTTAACAATTTTGTAAATTATGAGTTTTGCGCTAAAATATTGTAAAACCGTTTTTATTAAAGGAAAATTATGGAAAAGAAAATAAGAAGTGGTAATACATACAGTAAACATATGAAATAAATGCCATCGTTGTATTACAAACATATGTATGTATGTATGTACTTGCATTTCATTTGTTGTTTACATTTGTGTAATTTTATTGTTTTGTAGTTATAAAGCGAATTAATTAAAAATATAAACAAATTTGTTGTTTAACCTTAGAAATAAGTAAAATGACCTCTGCTGTTGTTTCATGTTTGCTGTTTGCAGAAAAAGTGAGAAGAAGACTTGCGAATTTGCAGCAGCCCTCTGCCGGAGAATACCGAAAACATGCAAAAAAGTACTATTTAACCAAATTATCAATTTTATTTACTTCTATTTTCGGAAAAAACCTAACTGTTGAAAAAAATAAAATAAAAAATGAGGCTTTTAACAACTTTATTTATTTCCAATAAAAAAAAAACAAGAGCTGTAAGCTGCTTGGTTTATTTTCAATAAAAAACCGATAACATTGGTCTCTGTGACACCTTAAACCGACCCAAATTTTAGTTCGAACAAAAAACCGACAACATTGGATTTCATGACACCAACGTATTTTTTTTTGTCGGTTTCAAATCCAATACCGTAAGATCCGTTTCTATGACACCCCTGGTAATTTTAATTTAACAAAAAAAAAAAAAAAAAAAAAGAGGTTTGTTTTTTAGTTATTAAAAATATTTTTATTTCGTATTATTACAAATAGGTTCCGGTTAAAAATTAAAAATTAAGTCGACGAGGTGAGAACGATCCCCCTCCCCACCCACAAAAATGTTCAATCACGTTTTTTAATAAACTATTGTCAATGGTTGATATCTGCTCGATAATGTTGTTTTTAAGTTCTAGAACTTTTGTGGGATTATTGCTGTACCATTTCGATTTCAAAAAGCCCACTTTTTGCTTAAAGGTGTCAAATCACACGATCTTGATGGCCAATTCACTCCTCCTCTACAAGAAATAATGCAACTTTCGGACTTTTCTTTTCAAAGATCCATTGGTTCTCTTGATGTGAGGCAAGTGGCACTATACTGTTGAAACCACATATTCTCTACGTCTAAATCATAAATTTTTCGCCACAAAAAGCTTCGGATTAAATCATCTGCCTGCAGCGATATCAATTGACCGATGATAACATAAATTTTGACACATGCTACTTTTTAAGAATTGTTAAATTTAAATTTAAATAATAATTTTTTGGGCTTTTTTCACCATTTTTAGATATAATTTTCATATTGAATTTTTTCACCATTTTTCATTTACGTTAGGCGAATTTTCGTTTGGGAATTTTTCACTCATTGATTTCGGCGATTTTGCTTAGGATAATTGTGCTGGCAGCCACAAATTAAGTCTTAAAAAAACAAAGGCATTCAGTTCCTCGCAGTTTTTAAAATTGCCTTTTATTGCTCTCTGACACAGTGTAACGAACTGAATTTAATGTTTGTATATTTTAGTTATATTTGAGCTGGTTTCTTTATTGTTGTTTTTGTATGTACATACTTTACATCTTTTAGTTAATTGTATTTTGCCATAATTTATTTTTATTTCTCTTTGTTTTTATACGCTTTATTTTCTCTTCTTCATTCTTTTGTAATGAATGAATAAGTCCTTCTTCTTTTTTTTTTTTTTTTGTTTTTTTGAACAAATATGGTATAAGTACTAACAACAACAACAATAAAAAAATATAACCCATTATATAAAATTGTTGTTATTGCTTTTGTTGTGGTTTATTTTATTGTTGTTGCTTTTGATATATTTAATGTAAAGTTGTTGTTGGTGTTGTTGTTGTTTTTGTTGTGCTATAAACAATGATACCATGGAAATTATACAGAAATTTTATGGAATCCTTTTGAAAAAAGCAGCTGAAATAAATAAAAAGGACTCGTGTGCTGAAAACAAAAGTCTTCAAATGAATTATGAAGCGCGTTATATGAATAAATTTTGCTTCCAACAGGCTTCTCAGAGGGAAATTTCAGAAGAAACAAGTTGTTTTTCTGGTCGTTTTTATATTATTTCTTTCTTTTTTTTTTGTTGTAATGGCAAACAAGTGATTAAAATACCGGAAAAGTGCTTCGCATAAATTTTTCCAGATTTTATTTTAAAAACATTCATTAAATGTAATAAAACGAATGAAAAATTTAAAGTTTCTTGTTTGCAACCTGGCCAGTTATCGAATATTCGAATATTCTTTAAGATTTTGATAAAACAAACAAATTTTAATTTTTTTTTATAATATAAACAATCGTATGGTGATTTGTCAAACAAAACATGTTGCTCTTAGGAACTAAGAAAATATTGTTTTTGTTAAATAACTATACCATTCGTTGCGGGTTACATATTTATGTTATTATTAAGAATTATTTAATCAGAAGGAACAATAATATAGTTGTGGCTTCCTAATGTAAGAATAATTTTACCAAAATATGGCTCTTAGTCACGAGAAGGAGTGGGCTTCGGTGTGCAATCATTCAACCTCAATTTATCGCGAAGACTTCTGGATAACTGTGGTGTTTTTCAGGCAGAGATACTTGCGATCAAGGAAGCTGGCTTAGACTGTCTGGTGTGTCGACGACTTCTGTGGATATTTGCACTGATTTTCGTAGCGGCTTTATGGCCATGGATTTACGCTCCCTTAAAACAAGAACAGATTTTCACGAGACGGATGTGCAGTTTGATATCAGGAACATATCGGTCTTAGAGCACGGGGATATACTGTGGAAGGTTAGGGCAGATGAGCTTGCTAGACCTGGCAGTACCTTACGAGTTCCACTGGGTGTGAAAAGCTTTGGACAGCTTCTGCCTTTCTACAAACTTGAAGTTTAGCGATGGACACTCGATATCGCTAATCACAGATGAATTGCGAACACTGGATACAAAATGGCCAGGCAATTATGGCCTCGAATGGATGGCGGGCGAACCATGTCTCTCGATGTTAAAAAGGGCCGTATCACTTTTGGTATTTTTTGTCACGGGACGCCGCTTTATAGGTAGGCTGCACAGCATCTGGTAGCCGGACACTATGATTACGGCCGCAGCTGTGATGTCGAAAATGAGAAGGAGGAGGACTCAGAACACCTTCTCTGTTACTGTCCTGCACTGGCGAGAAGGCGACTGGCCGAAAGGGCATTCGCCACCTTTGGCGGATGTTATGATATCTCAGGCATTGAACTGGAAAGCACTTTAAACTTCGTTGATTCTACGGTGAGTGTTCTGTTTAGTGGAACTCCATGGTATCACGATGGATCATTGGGCCTTAATGTGTCACATGGGTATTGGCTGCCATTTCTACATGATTTTCAGTAATAATAATATGGTTAAAGTATCTTTAATATGTTTAATATATCTTCGTTCAAAATTTTTTTATTAGTCGTGAAAATTTGTTTTCTTTACGTGTTGGCTTTTGTAAAGCCATGATTCTTTATTAAAAAAAAAAAATTCCTTCAAATATTTGTCGCTTTTTTCCTCAACATATCTTTGCGAACAAATATTTTCCGATTTGAAATACATTTGCTCCAAACAACGCAATAAATTAACATCCGCAAACCTAAATAATGTTTTGTTGTTACGAAAATCTTCTCTTTTTATAATGGTGGTAAATACTTACAGAATATTTTTAAGCTTAATGGGGTTATTATTTGCATTAGTATGAGCAAATGAATTTTCATTGTTGGAATTCGCAAAGGTATGTTGAGCAAAAAACGAAAAATATTGGAAAGAATTGTATTAGGTTGTAAAAAAAATTCAAATATTGTCAACTGCTCAATTTTTCCAAAAAATAAGCAAAGTTTTTGAGGTTATAAATTAAATTTATTTAAATAATAACTGATTGTGTATGTCCATAACTCAACATTTTTCGATAATTGTATTATTATTAAGTCTTCATAGCAATAAATGTAAGTTAACTTTAAATGGTCTGATAAAAAATTAATGAAAAGCATGTAGGTACATACTATGTTTCCTCACATAATGCTGGCCCTGGTGTTTGCATCGCCCTTTCATGAAAATGTTTCCTAGTGTAAGTTTCAGTACCTTACCTGATTTCCAAAAATTTAATCGAACATAAATGACCCTTAGAAGCCGTTAATAAGGCCTCGCAATAGGCCTCGCAACCGCACATTTCGCCCGCTGGGCATGTAAAAGATAAGAGTAATCTCACCAACACAACTATAATTGACATCACTGGATTAAAGAGACATTAATCTGCCTTATAACGGTTGTCGTCAACGACTCTGTCGTTTTTTGTAAAAGATTAAAGTAACACGCGACCTGTGTTCATTAATCTGCTACAAAAACCGACACAGCAATTGACGACAACGACAACTGTAATAAGCCTGAATACTTTTACATTTTCTCCAATCATATGTCCGAGACAATAACGAATTATCACATATCTTTATTAGAACCAGGGCTTAAAAAAACTGCAGTCGAAACCAAGAACTGTCGAACAGAAAACGAAAATTTGTATACAACTTGTCGCTTTTTGAGTTGGAATGACAGCGACTGTTAACATTTATTGAATCAGAAGTAAAAAAAAAACAGTGAAGAAGTGGTAGTTTTTCTACTTTGACTGCAGTTTTTTAAACGCTGATTATAAATACTCTTCAATTCAGGAAAAACTATGTTAATTTTCTAGAAAATTTGACTAAAAATCTCCAATACATTCATTTAATTATATGCAACATTTTTCATTTTTCGAATTTATTCTATGAGCTAAATTTCAGTTATGTATTTTATAAAGCTTTTTTGTAATAGTTCCATTCCTTAAATTTTTCAGAAGTGACTTTATACACTACCAGACTATTATATTGTATTTTCTTGTTACATTTTACCTTAGCTTTCCTTTGGAAAGCAATGAGGTATATTTTATGTACAGGAAATAATTCCCAGTTTTTACATTCATTTAATTTTATTCGATTTTGTTTTGTAGAACATGGCCGTATATTTTTTTCTCTAGGTGTACAAAGAAAATTGTCAAAAAGTTTGTTTAAATATTTTGCTGTAGTGTTTTGCAACTATTGTTGTTGGACTATTTATTTATTGTTCATATATTTAGACAAAGCGAATATGCCTTTAAATTTTGCATTCGCCACAGTGTCTCTGCAAGAATTGGCTGAAAACCGTGAAAGGCACAAAGAGAGAATGTAATAAAGATTTAGTGGGCATAATACTAAATAAAATATTTCGTTAAACTCGTATGGCTTTTTTTTTTTGCTTAAGAAAACAGGCATGTCTTTAAATTTTTCTGGCAAAAGGTGTGGAAAGTATGACTTTTTTCAATTCTTTGCCATCTAAAAAAATTCAAAGTCATGCTTGTTTCTCTAAACAAAAAACTTTTTATACAAATCGGGGATACAAGCAAGACTGAACCTTAGCAAAATCGCCCAAATCAATGTGTGAAAAATCGCCAAAAAAATTTCCGTACAAATGTCAGGAGATTTTGCATAAGAAATTATTTCTTTTTTTTTTGGGCTTTTTTTGTTAATTTTTGGGTAAACATTCACTTTTGTCAATGTTTAGAAACACTTTTGGGCCGATTTTTCGTTTTATTTTAACAATGAGATAGTAAACAAGTAAGAGTGCTGTATTCGGCTGCGCCGAATCTTATATACCCTTCACCATTGTGCGAGCAGAATACAGAGCAACTAGACAAAAACTAAATAATTTTAACATATGCAAACGTACATATTTACAATACTTAGAACTTCATTATAAATTAAATTTAAAAAGCGAAAACTGATAAATATTTTTTTAAATCGTTTTTGCACATAAAAATTAAAAAAGAAAAAATTTTGTTTTTGATAAACCAAGATTCGAACCAGGGGACTCACAGTTTCTAACCTTAACAAACACCCTAGACAATTGAACCATGAAGGAACGTTGTTTGAATATCATTTAAATGAAGTATGGCTCCACGAAAAGCCCCCCAATGAAATAACGCCCAGGAAATATCCCCCAATGAAATAAACCCCAAAAAATAGGAAATAACACTCAATAGCAGTGAATGAAATAACATCGAAAAATAGATGAAATAAACCCCAAAACTAAAACGAAACAACCCCCAATATTGAAATAACCCCCAATGAAATAAACCCCATCAGCAACAAAAATTAAATTATGCCCAAAATTCATAAAAGAGTCAGTTTCACCAAGGATTTCATGAAGTCAATATGGACCAAGAGCAGAGTCGCAAAATTATTGAAATGAATCGAGTGGAGGCCCGCAGGCGTCTTCTTCATAATAAGGATATATTCGGTTCAAAAATATTGCCGCAGTTATTTGACCCGCCCGTAGATCCTTGTAGCCCTGCTCTATTTTTGCAGTTCGGAAGACAATTTTCCTTTTACGTTTTGCCTTTACAACAACTACCTCCACTGCTTAAATATAATTGTTTTTCACTTAAAGATTTTAGAAAATTGCTATTTCTTTGTTTTCCAGCAACAATTTCGAATTCTATTTTTTTAAATATTAACACGAGATGATGTAAAGCGTCCGAACTTCGATGCACAACTGAAAATATGTTTATGTTTTACAACAACTCAACTCGACATGCAAGGGAGATTGTACTCATATGTTGACACTGTTATTCCAAAAAACAGTTACTTGAATTCTCAAAAAAAAAAGGAAAAATATCAAACTAAGCAAATTAAATAAACCCCAAATAAAATGAAATAACCCCCAAAAACAAACAGCTTTAAAAATGACCCCGAATAAAAAATGAAATAACACCCAAATTAAACACGCTATGAAACAAGCCCCGAATTTTAAAAATTTGTTGGGTGTTATTTCATTGGAGATTATTTCATAATTTGAAACCCCCAAATAAGAAATGAAATAATTCCCAAAAAAAATTAAAAACGGCCCAAAAAAATGGGAATTATTTCATATGAAATAACACCCAACAATGTATGGAAAAAATTGGGGAATATTTCATTTCTCGTTTGGGCGTTATTTCATTGGGAGGCTTTATGTTTCACAACTCAACTCAGTTGACATCACATCGTTAAGTCAACTTCGCTCATAAGGAGCCAGAATATACTTATATACTTTATAGGGTCTACAAACGGAATGACAAACTTATATATACCCTTTTCCACCTGTGATGAAGGGTATAAAAATAACTTCTGCAAGATCAAGTTAAACAACTTTTATGTTCTGTAAATGATATATTACACAAGGGAACAAAGTTTTTTGTTGATTAAGAATTGAATGTTGTTTTTAAGGTAATTTGGGACGTTGAATTCAAATTTGCGCTTAGTTTTTCTGCTATCAGCTAGACTTTACGAGATATACCGTCAACACAAAAACTTTTCAGTTTTGTTCACTTGTGCTATGATTCATTACGATCCTGAATAAGGAAATCCCAATTTTAAAAATCCAGAATCGCTAACTTAAGCTTGTCTGCATAGCGGGCTTTCGGCCGGGCGCAAGGAGTTTCTCCTCTGTGGTATAACAACCATCGGCTGTACTAACTAGAAGACCTTTGGCCGGGCGCAAGGATTTTCTATTCTATGCAATAACAAACAGCGGCTTCGGTTATTAAAGCTTCTAAGTCCGGGCTTGAGGCCGGCCGAAGGCCAGCTATACAAATAAGCTTTATTTATAGAAGAAAAGTTTTAGTTAGCGATTTAGGATTTTAAATTTCGGGTATATTTTTGTTTAATACTAAAGGGTGTTCAAAATTGAGATGTAATTTTCAGGGGTGTCATAGAATCCAAGTCGGTTTTGCTCATTGTCGGTTTTGCAAACCAATATTGGTTTCATTTGGTGTCATAAAAACAAGTCGGATTTGTTATTTTCGAATACAAATAAAACCGATATTCGAATCAGCTGTTTAATGTTTTGGCTCATGTGTTTACAGCGTTAAATGCAATTTTTGTTTTAACAATTTTGTAAATTATGAGTTTTGCGCTAAAATATTGTAAAACCGTTTTTATTAAAGGAAAATTATGGAAAAGAAAATAAGAAGTGGTAATACATACAGTAAACATATGAAATAAATGCCATCGTTGTATTACAAACATATGTATGTATGTATGTACTTGCATTTCATTTGTTGTTTACATTTGTGTAATTTTATTGTTTTGTAGTTATAAAGCGAATTAATTAAAAATATAAACAAATTTGTTGTTTAACCTTAGAAATAAGTAAAATGACCTCTGCTGTTGTTTCATGTTTGCTGTTTGCAGAAAAAGTGAGAAGAAGACTTGCGAATTTGCAGCAGCCCTCTGCCGGAGAATACCGAAAACATGCAAAAAAGTACTATTTAACCAAATTATCAATTTTATTTACTTCTATTTTCGGAAAAAACCTAACTGTTGAAAAAAATAAAATAAAAAATGAGGCTTTTAACAACTTTATTTATTTCCAATAAAAAAAAAACAAGAGCTGTAAGCTGCTTGGTTTATTTTCAATAAAAAACCGATAACATTGGTCTCTGTGACACCTTAAACCGACCCAAATTTTAGTTCGAACAAAAAACCGACAACATTGGATTTCATGACACCAACGTATTTTTTTTGTCGGTTTCAAATCCAATACCGTAAGATCCGTTTCTATGACACCCCTGGTAATTTTAATTTAACAAAAAAAAAAAAAAAAAAAAAAGAGGTTTGTTTTTTAGTTATTAAAAATATTTTTATTTCGTATTATTACAAATAGGTTCCGGTTAAAAATTAAAAATTAAGTCGACGAGGTGAGAACGATCCCCCTCCCCACCCACAAAAATGTTCAATCACGTTTTTTAATAAACTATTGTCAATGGTTGATATCTGCTCGATAATGTTGTTTTTAAGTTCTAGAACTTTTGTGGGATTATTGCTGTACCATTTCGATTTCAAAAAGCCCACTTTTTGCTTAAAGGTGTCAAATCACACGATCTTGATGGCCAATTCACTCCTCCTCTACAAGAAATAATGCAACTTTCGGACTTTTCTTTTCAAAGATCCATTGGTTCTCTTGATGTGAGGCAAGTGGCACTATACTGTTGAAACCACATATTCTCTACGTCTAAATCATAAATTTTTCGCCACAAAAAGCTTCGGATTAAATCATCTGCCTGCAGCGATATCAATTGACCGATGATAACATAAATTTTGACACATGCTACTTTTTAAGAATTGTTAAATTTAAATTTAAATAATAATTTTTTGGGCTTTTTTCACCATTTTTAGATATAATTTTCATATTGAATTTTTTCACCATTTTTCATTTACGTTAGGCGAATTTTCGTTTGGGAATTTTTCACTCATTGATTTCGGCGATTTTGCTTAGGATAATTGTGCTGGCAGCCACAAATTAAGTCTTAAAAAAACAAAGGCATTCAGTTCCTCGCAGTTTTTAAAATTGCCTTTTATTGCTCTCTGACACAGTGTAACGAACTGAATTTAATGTTTGTATATTTTAGTTATATTTGAGCTGGTTTCTTTATTGTTGTTTTTGTATGTACATACTTTACATCTTTTAGTTAATTGTATTTTGCCATAATTTATTTTTATTTCTCTTTGTTTTTATACGCTTTATTTTCTCTTCTTCATTCTTTTGTAATGAATGAATAAGTCCTTCTTCTTTTTTTTTTTTTTTTGTTTTTTTGAACAAATATGGTATAAGTACTAACAACAACAACAATAAAAAAATATAACCCATTATATAAAATTGTTGTTATTGCTTTTGTTGTGGTTTATTTTATTGTTGTTGCTTTTGATATATTTAATGTAAAGTTGTTGTTGGTGTTGTTGTTGTTTTTGTTGTGCTATAAACAATGATACCATGGAAATTATACAGAAATTTTATGGAATCCTTTTGAAAAAAGCAGCTGAAATAAATAAAAAGGACTCGTGTGCTGAAAACAAAAGTCTTCAAATGAATTATGAAGCGCGTTATATGAATAAATTTTGCTTCCAACAGGCTTCTCAGAGGGAAATTTCAGAAGAAACAAGTTGTTTTTCTGGTCGTTTTTATATTATTTCTTTCTTTTTTTTTTGTTGTAATGGCAAACAAGTGATTAAAATACCGGAAAAGTGCTTCGCATAAATTTTTCCAGATTTTATTTTAAAAACATTCATTAAATGTAATAAAACGAATGAAAAATTTAAAGTTTCTTGTTTGCAACCTGGCCAGTTATCGAATATTCGAATATTCTTTAAGATTTTGATAAAACAAACAAATTTTAATTTTTTTTTATAATATAAACAATCGTATGGTGATTTGTCAAACAAAACATGTTGCTCTTAGGAACTAAGAAAATATTGTTTTTGTTAAATAACTATACCATTCGTTGCGGGTTACATATTTATGTTATTATTAAGAATTATTTAATCAGAAGGAACAATAATATAGTTGTGGCTTCCTAATGTAAGAATAATTTTACCAAAATATGGCTCTTAGTCACGAGAAGGAGTGGGCTTCGGTGTGCAATCATTCAACCTCAATTTATCGCGAAGACTTCTGGATAACTGTGGTGTTTTTCAGGCAGAGATACTTGCGATCAAGGAAGCTGGCTTAGACTGTCTGGTGTGTCGACGACTTCTGTGGATATTTGCACTGATTTTCGTAGCGGCTTTATGGCCATGGATTTACGCTCCCTTAAAACGAGAACAGATTTTCACGAGACGGATGTGCAGTTTGATATCAGGAACATATCGGTCTTAGAGCACGGGGATATACTGTGGAAGGTTAGGGCAGATGAGCTTGCTAGACCTGGCAGTACCTTACGAGTTCCACTGGGTGTGAAAAGCTTTGGACAGCTTCTGCCTTTCTACAAACTTGAAGTTTAGCGATGGACACTCGATATCGCTAATCACAGATGAATTGCGAACACTGGATACAAAATGGCCAGGCAATTATGGCCTCGAATGGATGGCGGGCGAACCATGTCTCTCGATGTTAAAAAGGGCCGTATCACTTTTGGTATTTTTTGTCACGGGACGCCGCTTTATAGGTAGGCTGCACAGCATCTGGTAGCCGGACACTATGATTACGGCCGCAGCTGTGATGTCGAAAATGAGAAGGAGGAGGACTCAGAACACCTTCTCTGTTACTGTCCTGCACTGGCGAGAAGGCGACTGGCCGAAAGGGCATTCGCCACCTTTGGCGGATGTTATGATATCTCAGGCATTGAACTGGAAAGCACTTTAAACTTCGTTGATTCTACGGTGAGTGTTCTGTTTAGTGGAACTCCATGGTATCACGATGGATCATTGGGCCTTAATGTGTCACATGGGTATTGGCTGCCATTTCTACATGATTTTCAGTAATAATAATATGGTTAAAGTATCTTTAATATGTTTAATATATCTTCGTTCAAAATTTTTTTATTAGTCGTGAAAATTTGTTTTCTTTACGTGTTGGCTTTTGTAAAGCCATGATTCTTTATTAAAAAAAAAAAATGTCTTTAAGTTCCTGACAAAGCCTATTTAATACTCGCCACATCCAAATATAGTGTTATCTCCCTTAAGGGATACCCCTTTCGACGGAGAGTGATACCTAGTTTCGACAGCCAAGTCAAGTCATGCTTATGTTTCGGATTCACTGCACCCCAGTTGCCGCAGTTTTGCTAATCTACTTGTACATTAAGTTGCAAGAAAGCTTCATCCAAAAAGAAAATGATGTTAAACGTCAAGAAGCGCTAAATTGCCTGGTTTACAAAGTCAACCCAGTTGACTGGCTTCCTAAGGTTTTGGTTCTGCACCATTTAAATTTTATGCGGATATAGTTTTACAGCTATATGTGAAATGCAGTATTATTATGTTTTATTGTACATTTAAAGCACTTGCGCGCATCTGGATTGAAAAATTTGGATCCTCACGCATAGAACTTTCAACGTACTCTGCCGTTCGTGATGACCCCGGACGTCTAGATTGTGATTTTTCTAGTGTTAAAGCAGCCTTTCTAAATTTTTTTAAACCCATTTTCGTGTCATTTAAGTGACGAAAACCTCGAATACTGCTGAATCTCTTATGTGCTATAGTCGCTGAATCAATATTTTTGTAAAAATCTTGCACGCACAGCTCACGGTACGCCCCCCGAGAAACATATTCCAAAGACCAATGCTACTTATTGGAATACCACCCGCAGTAAAAACTTCGCCTACAAGATAATGTGTTGAGTAATCAGAAAAACATAAAAGCACTACTTACACTTATGCTGAAGGAACCAATGAATTTTAGAAGGGAGGTCCCAAAACGAATGCGTTTAAAAATAAGTCATTAATTTTTTAACCTACATACATCCAGCAAAAAGTAGTTATAGAAGTAGTTATATTGGTTATTTCATTAGAATTGTGAGCCGTGCCCTTTATTTTTTTCTGATTGCTCAACACATTATTTTGTAGGCGAAGTTTTTACTGGTACATAATTCTATTTTAGAAAGTTAAGGAAATTTTTCAAAATATTTAAAGGCTAATTTCAAAAACCCTTCACCTTGCCTGGAAGATTTTTAACATAGTAAAACTATTAAGACAGGGGAAGTGTTAAAGAAAATTAGGAGTTGATTGAGTCGTAAGAAAAGTTAAACGGAAAGTTAGTTTAATGCGGTTCATTGTGATGACCTTGGGAAAAAAAGACTTTGATACCTTCCACCATGCGCAGCAAAATTTCTCGATGGGTAAACTATGAGTCGATCCTCACGAAAGTTTATTATTTTATTTCTAGATATATGAAATTAAATTGAACTTAACACCAATTAAATATCAAGATTGTTTTTGGTGTTATGCGTATTAAAGTTATTTTCAGTAGGTGGTTTGATATTGGACCTACCGTAAATTATGAACCCATTTTCACGAAATTTTGTAGTGAGGTCTCTAAAGCTATGACAGACCAAATTTAACTTTAATAGATTTTTTAAGGAGTAAAAAGTGTTTTCCGAGAGTGGACTTTAAATAGGGTCTACGGTAAATTAGGGACCTACCTATCTTTTCGAAATTTGGTACACAAAAAAACTAAAAATTTCAATTAAAAAAAATTGTGATTTTCATAAAAAAATTCATTAAATTTGCACTAGAAAACAAATAGTAAACCTTATTGTGTTTGACGTGTTTAAAATACGCCTACGACTGTTTGGTAATAGATTAAAGGAAAAAAGTTTACGTTCTCTTTAATCTATTACTAAACAATCGTTGGCGTATTTTAAAAACGCCAAACACAATAAGGGTGAGTATCAATTAAATGTTTCATTCACTTGATTAAAAGTTTAATTCACTTGATTAAATTTTTAATTAAAACTGATTTTATTTTGCATTAATTGTAGAATTTTGTAGAATTTTTCTGTGTCGTATGATTATTGTCCTCTTAAACTGTGAGAGGTCAAAATGTATTACAAATGCATAATTTGTTGCGGTTTTAGGCGCACTAAAGTATTTCCCGGGAGTGGTGGCCTATTGTCAATTATGGACCAATCTTAAAGAAATTTGGCATTATCATCACTGGTCATATAACACAGTACAACAGCCAATCTGGGGGGTGAGAAATTCCAAGTCAGGGTGATGGTACTAGGTCAGTATAGTAAAACCTTCAAAGGGTTTGGCGTTCGTATGTGTCAGTTTTTTTTATGACATTTTAAATTTTTTCCTTATCTTGATGTTTTTTCGCTTAGTTGTAACATTTTGGCAAAAACGTAGTTTAACATAACTCGAGAACCACTTGTCCGATTTTGATGAAACAAATTTAGAAAAATTAAGAATTACAATTTCTCTAATCTGTTTCTATACCGTTTTCTTATATGTGCAACACTTTCGAAGTTAAAAATGAATGTATGAAGAAAAAAAATATTTTTTGCCCAAAAAATTTAAATTCATAAAAAATCCAAAACCGTAAAAAAAAGTTTCAAGTCCTATTACTTTCACGTGAAGTCGCAGACCCTATGAAATAAATGAGACATAAATCATGAAAATCGATGAAATTTTTTATTTTTAATTCATAAAAAATCCAAAACAGTAAAAAAAAGTTTCAAGTCCTATTACTTTCACGTGAAGTCGCAGACCCTATGAAATAAATGAGACATAAATCATGAAAATCGATGAACGCGTTTCGCTTTTATTAACAATTAAGTGAAGGTATGCATTTCAAAAATTTGCTCGAGATATGCACAAAATTCTTTGCAAAAACATTTATGACTTTTTTTATGATTCTTAGAATTCAAAAAAAAAAGTAATAAACAAAAGGTTATTGGATTTTTATGATTGCGGTAGCAAAGTAATAAGCGGTAATAAATGTGCGTGGAAAGGAAAAAAGGAAAGTGCACTTTTTTAATTATTTGGGGTTTTCCGTTGGCTACCTGTATGATTTTTTTACAGAAATTCCACCCACATCTATTAGTGCTCATGTTTTGGAACGTACCTGTCAGTAAAATATTGAAAAATACGTAGTATTTATAGGTGTTCATTTATCGTTTTTTGTCATTCAACAAGTGCCGACGAACGCGAACAGTAAAAGTGATTTTTCTCCAGTTTTTTAAAAGTGAACAAAAGAGAACAGAATATGGAACTGTGCAAGCCAGATATAAATAGCTTTTGCTACTGCTGTGGTCAATATGTCTCAACACATAAAAAAGGGGAAATTTCAGTACTGATTTTGTTCAAAGATACGAGATGTACTTCAACCAAAATGTTATAGTGAACGAAAATTGGGTACCAAATATAGTGTGTAAAAGCTGCTACAACCGTCTAATGGATTGGAAAAATAGAAGACGTGAAAGTATGCCATTCGGTATCCCAATGACTTGGACTAATCCTGGCGAAGGTCACAATCCATTGAATTGCTATGCATGTGCGAATAAAGGAGCCGCAAAAAGGATAAGAAAATCGTATAATTACGTTGGTGTTGCAAGTGCCGCAACACCATTGCCTCATTCGGACCACATTACTGTGCCAAAAGCTTCTAGCCCAGATGTTTTCTCTTCTACGACTGCTCCGACATATCATGCACGTGATGATCCCCCATATGAGCCATCAGTATCCAATGAGCCAATTTTAATAAATCAAAATAAGCTTGATTCAATTGTGCCAAGTTGGAATTAACACAGCATAAATCGGAAGAGCTGGCTTCCATTTTGAAATCAAACAATTTGTTGGCACCCGGTGTGAAAGTCACAAAAAATATAAAAATGTTTACTAAATTTTTTTAGTAGTTTATGGCCAGAAGTCTGGAGTTATTGGCGAAAATTTATAAAAAAGGCGATAAATGACACTTTTTTGAATAAAAACAAATATCAATATTCTTGTCAAAATGGGATACCTTAACTTAATTGTAAATAAAAGCAGAACGCGTTAATCGATTTCTATGATCTATGTCGCATTTTGTTTATAGGTTATGTGACTATACATGAAATTAATAACACTTTTTTATTTAATTTCATATGTTATGCGACTTCACGTGAAAGTAATAGGACTTGAAACTTTTTTTTACTGTTTTGGATTTTTTATGAATTAAAAATAAAAAATTTAAATTTTTTGGGCAAAAAATATTTTTTTCTTCATACATTCATTTTTAACTTCGAAAGTGTTGCACATATAGGAAAACGGTATAGAAACAGATTAGAGAAATTGTAATTCTTAATTTTTCTAAATTTGTTTCATCAAAATCGGACAAGTGGTTTTCGAGTTATGTTAAACTACGTTTTTGCCAAAATGTTACAACTAAGCGAAAAAACATCAAGATAAGGAAAACATTTAAAATGTCATAAAAAAAAACTGACACATACGAACGCCAAACCCTTTGAGGGTTTTACTATACTGACCTAGTACCATCACCCTGACTTGGAATTTCTCACCCCCCAGACAATAATCCGAAAAATGTTCCATAGTGTAATCAGTTTGTGCAAAATTTAATAACCATCGGTGCATTCAGCCACCAATATACGCCAGTTTTTGAAGAAAATCCATTTTTTTAGGGTCGTTGTTTCACATTTGGATTCATAACTATCTTCCTACTAAACCGATTTGGCCGGATTTCAATCTTAAACTGCTTAGGAGAACTAAAAACTATTTGACACAAATATTGTCCTCTTTATTTTAGTTGTTCGGAAGTGAGAGTGGTTGCAACAGACGGATAGTCAGACATATGGAAATAGAATATATTTACTTTATGCGGTCTAAGATAAATATTAATAGAGTTTTACACGGAATGACAAACTTAGACACCCTCATTCACCACAAGTAGTGGAGAGTAAAAAATGTATATAATTTTTTTTTTCAATTTAAAACAATTCCACTTAACTTTTTGTATTTTTTTTCTCCACATTTATTTCCTTTGTAGTTTTTGATTCTTTTAATTCAAAGCCATGTTAAGTCATTATAATAATTTTTCTTTTTATTTAATTTTATCGTATGCACATACAATATTAAAAATTTAAGTCCCTCCCTACACTACACAATCATATTCCCTTTCCGTTTTAAGTGCTGTTTTCTTTTTTAATACTCCAATGCCAGTCTAAATTGCATTCTTAAGTTCTTTTTTTTTTTGTTATTTTTATTAATGTTAAAGATTATAAAAGCTGCTCTTAACTTAAGCAAATACAAGAAAACCGAACTGAACTGAACGAAACAAAAGTTAAAGTTAAAGGAACAGGATACAGGACGACTCTAGTGTATGGAGCAGTATCAGCAAGGAACTCCTACAAACAAAAAACAGTTCTAGTGTAAATAACAGACATTCACTTACATTTACATCCGTTATATATATAATATGTATACACTTTGAGTCCCGGTAGTTGTACAAATGGGAGTATCACCAAAAAGGGAGTGACACAAAATGCAGTTAAACAACAGCGACACCAACTACAATAGCAACAATTTATTTAAATACAAGAGAAAGAAAATTAAGGAAATTTGTAAAAAAAAAAAAAATAGGAAAGGAAGCGAATATTCCATAAATATTTTAAAACGTTTAAAGGACTTGAAAGGAAAGAATATTTGGTCTTAAGGATCGTAACATAAATTAAAAAACGTTTGCTAGAAGTTCAACTCTTTTATGGGACATGAAAGTAAAAGAAATCATAACCTTTTAAAATTTTTTCTGAATATTTTGCAGACATTTCTTAAAGAAAAACCTGCCCCCCCTGCTTGACGGGACAGCTTATTTGAGTTACTGCACTAGTACGCGGCCAATCTTTATATTTAAAGGCCGCTGACTATCCGCAACCTGTGACCAATGGGGTGGCCTTTAGCTGGGCCCTCGCGAATACATCCTTCACTATTTCCGCGACCTGAAATTAATGTGGCTTAAATTTTCTTTGTGGGATATGTTTAATCAACGTTGTTTTAAATATGAAACGTATTATTTAAGGATTTTTATTTCATAAATTTCTTAATTAAGCTGAAATTTTAATTGCAAAATACTGAATTAATAAGAAACATTTTAAAATATAATTAGTATTGTGGTCATTTTGTTAAACTATTTATGGTTTTTTTATTCCAAATTTTCAATATTTCTAATCAGGCTAAAGTTCATCAAATTAAATTTTCATTACATTATTTTTATGAAGAAAGGAATTGTACAACATGAAATTAATTAAAATTTATTGATAATTTTTCATTCTTGACTGAATCTGGGCTCGAACCCAGGCGTTTTTACGGACAGGTTACCCTTACATGTTTCGGTTCTGGCATATACTCCGAGCACCTAACTGGAGCATTCCTATAAGGCTGCCGGACCACTGCAGTGTCATCCAGGCCGAGATAATGGCCATCCACACAGCTGCGAGACGCATCCGGTGCGGTGAAATATCTGGAAAGGATATTCACATTATTACCGATAGCAAGGCGGCCATAAGATCCCTTGATAATGTGTTAATCTAATCGAGAATTGTCCGAGAATGCCGGATGTCTCTGGAGGAGATAGCGAGACATTCACTGGTCACCCTTAATTGGGTCCCCGGACACAGGGACATTCATGGGAACTGCATGGCGGATTTGTTGGCGTATGCAGGTACCACCTTGAATCGGGACGGTTCCACATATTATATAGGTGCTTCACTCCCAAGGTGTAAGCAACTTATAGCGCACAAGTTTCATCGTATCGCCAGTCCGAGGTGACACGATGAAACCACTTGTGGGGAAACCAGGAAAATCTGGCCCATCATAGATGAAAAAAGGATACGGCGGGCATTACAGCTGTCTATGAAACCTAATTGCGGTTATAACCCACTGGCCCATTGGGATGCACGCCCAGAGGCTGGGGCTCCCTTATAATAACTTGTGTAGAAGTTGCGGCGATGAAGAGGAGGAAGAGTCAGTGGAACAGGATCCACTCCTTTATTGAATCGACCGGATAGCTGCATTGGAATACTAGCAGCCAGATTTCATATGACCCATGGGAGACTAATATTTACTAATTTTGATTTAACTCTCAGAGTGGCACTACCAACGAAAAGTTTAATCTTTTTTACTTACAGCCATACCTAAACAAGAGCGGAAGGCGTTTCCTAGCTGTCAACAATTCTCATGCCCATACAATTTGTATAAAGCATCCCTAAATAGCGCGGCGTCAACGCTTTGCAATTGGAAAAGCCAATTTTGACAGCACGCTTAATAGTTGGCAGCTATTGTTAATCAATAATGGCAATTTAGTTAGTCAATCTAGCGGTTTTGTCTCATCTTTTTATTTCTATTATGTGGGTTTTATTTAAAAAGAAAGTTAACACTACTTTTTGTGACACAACGTTTACGCTTTTGTTTAGGTATGGCATATCAGCGTAAAAGCT
This sequence comes from Pollenia angustigena, assembly GCA_930367215.1. Classification (NCBI taxonomy): domain Eukaryota; kingdom Metazoa; phylum Arthropoda; class Insecta; order Diptera; family Polleniidae; genus Pollenia; species Pollenia angustigena. The sequence goes on from OV884060.1 coordinate 50,901,225, forward strand.
AAGGGGAAGAAAACGTTCCGCCTTCCGCTCTTGTTTAGGTACGGCTGTCAGTTTAAGAATTTTATAAAGGGTGTTTTTTATAGACCGACACAAGTTTAAATCATAATAAAACAAGGAAATATATTTTTAATATCAATGAAACGGGTTTTTTTATTGGAAAGAAAATGTTATGAAATAAAGGTTTAAATATGATTTCTGCCATATGGCCGCAACGGCTGGCGTGTAGAAGGCGCAATCTGAAACACCAATTTTCAACAACTTTTCGCAACATTTGCGGCCGTATTTCACCGATAACTCTTCGAATGTTGATTTCCAGGTGTACAAGTCTTAATAATACATCTTCAGATACACCACCTTGTAGTAAAAGTTTTATATTTAAATGGTTAAAAAATCTGAATAAAAACTTGAATCAATTCAAAATATTTTTAACCTGTTCTCCATTATCTGCATTTTAAATTTCATAACGCTTCAATATTAAATCAAAGCCGAATGGCCTTATTTTTAAATTGTTTCATTCTTAGTTCAATTTTGTTTCAATATTACTTCTAAAATAAACATGTAAGAGTGCTATATTCTGCTGTGCCGAATCTTATATACCCTTCACCATTGTGGGAGCAGAATACAGAGCAACTAGACAAAAACTAAATAATTTTTATATATGTATACATACATAATTATAATACTTTAAACTTCATTATAAACTAAATTTTAAAAAGCGAAAACTGGTAAATATTTTTTTTAAATCGTTTTTAGAACATAAAAAAAATAAATATTAAAAAAAAAAATTTCTTTTTAAAAAAAACAAGATTCGAACCAGAGAACTCACAGTTTCTAACTTAACACACCCCCTAGACAACTAAACCATGAAGGAACGTTGTTTGAATATCATTAAAATGAAATATGGCCCGTTTAATGTTCACTGGGTTAAGTTGTAATTACTTTTGATGTCTTTGTTCACCACAATAGCAAAGTTGTAAACCATAAAACTTATTTCAGTTGTGAACCGAAATATGGAAATATATTCACCAAAATAGTTTGTGGCATGTAAGTATGCGTGTTTGTTTTCTTTTATCTTTTTGGGGAGTTTTTAAGTAGCAAAAAAACACAAAAATTCCTAGTTTCGATTTGTTAAAATAATTTCGTTAAATAGATGAAATATTAAAGAAGGATGATAACGAAAATCATATTGTGCATTATGCTAGTATATATAAACAAATGTAAAGGGGGGGGGGGGGACGGACAATAAAACGGACAAAAATTCTGAATATTTGTGTTCCTAGTTCCCATTAAAATTTGGTTTTTTGGGAAATTGATTTCAGCAGAGATCATCGTTAAAGCAACGTTTCTACTCATATAAGTTACAACATTTAATTCATCTAGAATTTTATTTTGTCTTCTAAATAATAAAAGAATAAATCCTTTTTTTTAAGATTTAAAATAATATTTAAAAACTTTTCATTTACTATTCATATGGGAGCGATATGTGCTTAAGACAAAGAAGAACATTGTACAGCAAGAACTTTTGCAAGTATTTGTTTGATAAAAAAAAATACAAAGAATTATAAAATTAAGAGAAAATTTTCAAAGATTGACACTTTCTTGCATTAAAAATTAAAAAAAAAAAAAAAAAACTGTAAATGAGTACCTAAGTACATAAAAGGGAAATGAATTTTAACATTTTCGGGTATGTTCTAGAATCCGAATCCACTCGAAAGTGGATTACTTTAGCATTTTTGGTGTTCTACATTTCACATCCACATGTTTTTATTCGTTTTCAATTAGAGTAATGAGTAGTTGGTGAAAGTAAAACGAATCGACTTTAATTATAATATGTGATAACATTTTTAACAAAAAAAAAGATCTAGTTTTTAGTTAAGAATGGTCTTTATCCAATTTAATCAAAAATATATCGTTACCTAAAACGCAAAAGGCCCTAACTAACCCAAAGTTAAATATCGACTTTTTTTATTAATTTTAATGTAATTATAGCTCATTTTTTAACGCTTTTTATGTGATTTTCCGACAATTTGTTTTTTTCAATCGATTTAGCGATCTTGAACTAGTTTTTGGGATTGTTTCAAATTTTGCAATTTTTCGCGAATTTTAGCCATGTTCGCGATAAAAGCGGTTTGATCCTGTAAGTTTTCTGATTCTTTACAGCTTTAACGATTTATAATAAAAAGTAGACTTTGTCATCATGCCGCTGTTAGCAAATTTTTGCGAATTTCCGCTAATTTAACAATTTTTACCGAATTTTTGCCATTCCTAATAGTTTTAGGGACTTTTAATAAATTGTATGGCTTGTTTGAAATATTAAAAATTTTCGCGAATTTTCGCTATTTTTGCAAATTCTTTTGGTTACTTTCCGACATTTTGGTTTTTTAACCAATTTAGCGATTTTAAATAATTTTTTTTTTGTGATTCTTTACAGCTTTCATAAATTTTAATAAATATTTTCCGTTGCTATCATGCTGCGGTTAGCAAATTAGCGATCTTAAGTTCAACTTAAGTTTTTTCGAACAAAAATTTTAAATACACAAAAACATGCGGATTTGAGAACACCAATTTATGAATTTTGCGGATTCAAAAAATTTTTCGTTTTCAATTCGAGTCGAAACCTAGAACATACCTGTTTATAACACTTTATATGCAAATAAAATAATTACACTGCGGCAAAATGGTGTAAGTAAATAGCGAAAGATACAATATAAATTTAACATAAATATTTTACTGCTATTACTACAAAACTTTCGAAAAGAAAGTTTGCCTAGTTTTAAAAGAAATATATTTTAAATGAGCTTCTGACAACCACCAGCTTCAATTTAACAAAAACACAACTTCAATTTAACTCTGCTTAATTTTATTTCTAACTCTCCTTCCTTTATTCTTTTTATCCAGGGTTTTTAACATATTATCGTTATGTTGGTGAAAAAATACACAAAAAATTCTTAAAACAAAGATGACCTGATTTTTTTTTTTTTTTGTGTAAAACAAATTGGAAATAACTGAGATAAAACTCTTTTCTAAAAATTGACAAAATGATTGGGTAGGAGTAAATTTGATTTGTTAAGTCAAGTGTTATGAAAAAAAAACTAAAAGAGAAAATAAAATTTTCTACAAAGAAAATTTAATTTATAAAAGCAGAGTTGCAATAACAAAAAAAAAAAAATAACAAAAAAAATTTCTCTGAAAAAACTAGATTTTTTGGGTCATGTCTTCTTAATAAATTTAACAAAAATGCTATAAATAAAATTTAACCTATTTTTAGTTAACCCAAAAGGAGGAGAAGGAGGGGCGGTAAATGGGCTTTTTACTGTTGTTATTGTTTAAGAAAAATCTTTTTTGTAAACTTTATTACAACTTATGTCATAATTTTTTTATTGCAACATTTTTATTTTCAATAACAATTTTTTACATTTTGCCAACATTTTATTCTCGTAATAATTTATAGTGAAGTGAAATATAAATACAAAGTAATATTTATGACATACAGTGGTACCGAATGGTGGAAAACGTTGAAGCATTTTGTTTTCTGGCATAAATGATGCCTGTTATTCTGCCTTATGCCATTCTTTGTGATCTTTTCTTAAAAAAAAAAAAAAAATAAATTAATATTGTAAAAATGTTACCCAACAAAACAACAAATATGCTACATTTTCAAAGTGTAACAAATTAGAAAAAAACTCTTTTAATTTTGTTTGTTTATAATGTTGTTTTTAAAATTGTTGTATATCAAAATCAAAAATTTTTCACATTTTCACCACTCAATTTTTCAAAGGGATACAAATTTGAAACAAAAAAAAAAAAAAAAAAATAAAAAAAAATTTTTAATTTTGTTTGTATTTTTTGAATAAAACTATTTAAACGTGTTTGAAGATAAATATGAAAAGTAAAATTCATTTTTTTAAAATATCGCATGCGATAAAAAATATTTAAAAAAATTAGTCAAATTTTCAAAAATTTATAAAACTTTTCACAAATACAATTGGGATATAGTGCTTATGGATTATTGTAGCCCTGTCCATAGTCTTCATTTTCCATTAGGTTTGATTACCTGAGATCGAAGGGCTTGGACACAGTGGTCATATCCCTCACACAGCACTTTCATGAGAATTTCACTCTAAGTCAAATTTTCAAAAATGTATAAAAATTTTCACAAATACAATTTGGATAAAGTGCTTTTAGGTTATTGTAGCCCTTTCCATAATCTTCATTTTCCATTAGGTTTGATTCCCTAAGATCTAAGGGTTTGGACACAGTGGCCATATCCCTCACACCGCACTTTCAAGAGAATTTCACTCTAAGTCAAATTTTCAAAAATGTATAAAAATTTTCACAAATACAATTTGGATAAAGTGCTTATAGGTTATTGTAGCCCTGCCCATAGTCTTCATTTTCCATTAGGTTTGAATTCTTGCGATCGAAGGGTTTGGACACAGTGGCCATATCCCTCACACAGCAGTTTCAAGAGAATTTAACTCTAAGTCAAATTTTCAAAAATGTATAAAAATGTTCACAAATACAATTTGGATAAAGTGCTTATAGGTTATTGTAGCCCTGCCCATAGTCTTCATTTTCCATTAGGTTTGATTCCCTGAGATCGAAGGGTTTGGACACAGTGGCCATATCCCTCACACAGCACTTTCATGAGAATTTCACTCTAGGTCAAATTTTCAAAAATGTATACAAATTTTCACAAATAGAATTTGGATAAAGTGCTTATAGGTTATTGTAGCCCTGTCCATAGCCTGCATTTTCCATTCGGTTTGATTCCCTGAGATCGAAGGGTTTGGACACAGTGGCCATATCCCTCACACAGCACTTTCAAGAGAATTTTACTCTAAGTCAAATTTTCTAAAAAAAAAATCATAAATTTTTAAGCAGACTAATAAAATATCTAATTAGTTTTTAATATTAAATAAAAATTATTGATTTTTCATAAAAACTGTAAAATTTCGCGTTTCGTTTCGAATGTTCTTAATAAAACGCATGCGATATTTTTTTATTATATTTTTTATCGCATGAGATATTTTTTTAAATGAATTTAACTTTTATAACTATCTTCACACACGTACTATTTAAATGGCAATGTGGAATGGGGAATCATCTCGTGTGTCATTGTCATTATTTTTTAAAGGCAATCAGGCACTCTGTTCTGTCTGTCTTCGCGCATGTTGCGGATCATCGATATTGGTTAATGTTACAGTAATCGGGGTTTGACATTAGCCTTTCGTTCTTTTCTAGCTTTTTGCATTGACCAAAAACAAGTCTTTGAAATAAAAAGGGGATGACTTTGGAAGTTTGGGCTTCCAACATGAAGATGCGGCTGGAACGATATTTTGGGTACAAAATGCAGTATGTGTAGGAATTTTGTAAGGTTCTGGACTATCTTAAGCAACCTTAACTGAATAGTATTTTGCGTTGTTCTGAAATCAGAATTTCTAGAATATTGAAACATATGGGATTTGCCTTTGGACTGTGCCTTGTTAAACATAGGAGTGTTTTCGCATTTTGCGGGCTGCCCGTTTTAACTTGCCTAATCTTTCCTGAAATATATTCTTTAGCCATTTTACAAACAATATCAAATTTGTTCGATTCTTAAGGAACATTTTATTACACTGACACGAGACTTATTTCTGTTAAATCGTTTGTTTATATTAAAAGGGTCGGAAGGGGGGAGGGGTTTGCTCGATTCTTTAGAAACATCTTATTTCACGTTTTTTTGCCATGGGACTTATTTATGTATAATCGTTTGTTAATATTAAAAGGGGGGGGGGGGGGGGGTTCTTATATGAAAGCCGTGGCCAGTTATGGATCCATTTCCACAAAAGATTGTGGGATCGTTATTAATAACATAAAACTGATTTATTATGTTATATGACACGTGTCGATTTAATATGATTCAAAGTATTTTCTAAAACCAAATTTGTGACCAATAATGGACTGATTTGTACAAAATTATGTAGCAACATTTACTGTGACGTATAAAGTGGTTGCTTGTAAAATATTTGTGAATCGATCTTGTGTAATTTTTCACACTTTTTGTTATAAATTTGATTGGCATCCTCTGAGTCGTAAACAGTTTTAAACCTGGTTGTTTAACAAGAGAAGGCCTTAAAGCTTTTGTTTCCTTTCTATCAGTTGTAAGCGTGTTTTTTATTCAATAAGGGGATGCAACTATAATTCTTTTTGCCGATACTTTACTCAAAAATAAATATCGACGAATTTAGCAAAACGCAAGTCAAGTAGAGTAATATACCATATTATACAAAATTACTAACTAAGAGATTATTAATATTTAAAATTAAAAATATTTCAAAAAAAAAAAAATAATTTAAATTTATGGAAAAATTATCAAAAAATAAATTATTTTTGTATTTATATTCTTTACCAGACCTGCAGTTGAAAATGTCTCGCAGATGTGACAGAAATCATGAAAAACTTAAGAATATCTGCACCACTTTCTTCAAGTTTGGGAATAAAATGTTTTTGGGCCAGCGAACAGCGGATCTGCGTCTTTAAAAATATCAGGAGCTCTAACGTATCTTACAATCATCTTCCTCGGATTCTCTTATAATTTTTTTCCAAGCGCTCCAAATGCTATTTTCTCTAGAGTTATCAGAACATTAACTAGGTGTAGGGTTGCACGTGTCTTTAACACTTTTGGAATGCAGGGTCATGCTAAGTAGCTGTATAAGAAGTTTTTCTTCGATACGATTAAAGTCGACTGCCTTTTAAATTTTCAAGTTTTTTAAAGTTGTAAATACCACTGTGTATAATTTTTTAAGTCTTGGAAAAATAACCATATACAGACACCACTATGTGACAAAATACCAAAAAAAAAAAAAACCCGAGTCTCCCAGTTTTGCCCAAAGTCATGCACTATTTTATGGGCCCCCAACGATTCGGGGCCTCGGTGTCATTTTTGCAAAAAAGTGATCATATTCTCAGGCTCATATCTTGCAAACGGTTTGCCTTTGGCATGACTTTGGGCAAAACTGGGAGACCCAACTTGCCATAAATTTTGAACGAATGAATTCATAAAAACGTCATCTTCAAGATCAAAATCGCAAAAAACTTTAAAAAATTCGATTTTTTTTACCTTTTCCCCCCTGTTCAGGTCCATAGGTAGCAAACCGCTCAAAATTCAAGGTAAAAATCAACTACAAAAATGTACCTTAGATCTCAATAAACAACTTTTTAAAAAATTTGAACTTCCTAGGAATGATTCTTAGCAACGTTTAGGTAACCGCAAAAGTGAAATATATCCCGAAAAGTCGATTTTTTTTTACCTTTTTTCCGCTGTTCAGGTCCATAGGTAGCAAACCGTTCAAAATTCAAGGAAATAATTAACTACGAAAATGTATCCAAGATCTCAGTTAACAACTTTCTGGAGCAAATGAACTTCCTAGGAATGATTCTTAACACAGTTTGGGACTCTGAACTACTCTCCATCGCTGTTGATTCATTTATTATATTTTTTAATAATGTTAACTGTTAACAATGTAGCTTTGCTTAGTCATCCAGTGATACTGGATCACATCGTGGGTGGATCTGTGGTGACAATTTACGTCGATAGTCAGGCGGCGCTTAGGGCATTGACAAATTATACGGTGCGATCGTGCCTGGTCGCTCGGTGTAGGAATTCTCTTAGGGAACTCATGGAGGCATTCAATGTAAGGCTGTGTTGGGTACCTGTACACTGCATGGTTGATGGTAATGAGGTGGCGGACGAACTCGCGAAAGGTGGTTCGAATCTGGACTTAGTGGTAAGGGACGGCGGGTAAAGCCCCCCCCCCCTATGCTACTAATATGGGGTGATACAGAAAAAAATCCCCCCCTTTGCTTCTACTATGGGGTGATACGGGAAAAATTCCGTGATGACGTTAACCGATCCTGGATGAACAGAACGGATTGCAATGTGTCTAGGGCACTATGGCCCAGATTGGACGCGGGGGCAACCAGGGTTCTACCGGGATTGGACAGGGTTGGTCTTAGAACACTTATAGGGATTTTGATGGGGGATTGTCCTGTTAGGGCTTTTACGAGCAAAAGGGACAACACCATACCGGACTTCTCAGGTTGTGCGATGATTCTGAGGAGCTGGAGGTGATCGAGCATGTATTGTGCCATTGTCATAGAATGCAGGGTCTCAGACAGAAGTGGCTAGGGGAAAGATTTTACGATGAACTGGGGTGCATCGCTGGATGTAAACCGGCTGATCTACTGGGGTTTGTCAGGGAAATAGTGCGGTTATTTTTGTTAAGGGTACTGTAGAGAGCGTTATAGTTCTACGTGGTACCTACTAACTTTCTAACTTTCTTAATTCTATCCACCTCATACTTTTTTTTCTTTAATTTTCTGTTTCTCTACCTTTCCTTTTTCATTGAAGAGATTCACAATGGACCGCATTGGTCTCCGGGTGGAAGTCTGCCCTTGGGCATATAACCCTTCTTAACCTAACCTAGTCATCATCTTGACTTGCAATTTTATTAAATTCTGCTTTGAAATTGCAATAGATTATGAAATTCTAAGGCTGCAATTTTTGTATTTTTAACTTGTTCTCTTTATATTTTATATATAAATACAAATACACATACAACCAACTTCAAGTTGAAAAGTATGGGATTCACGAAACAAAACAGAATTGCAGAGCACACGAAACTGAGTACCCCTCCCCAACCTTCTTACCTCTCTCACCACCATTAAACTTAAGAATTGCTGCAACAAAAATGTATTTCTTAAAAACTTATTTATTATTATTTATTTATAGCCATACTTTTTCATACTCATTCCCACTGTCTTTAAACACTAAACCGAGAAAACTAAAACGCTTTATAAAGGAGTTAAACTAATAAAAAATGAAATAGTTGGAATAAAAATAAAAAAAAAAACAAATATTAAAAACAATAAATCTACTGTGTAACCTTTTAAGGCAACTTGTCTATTGCCACAGACAGTCATAATATTATTACTATTTTTCATATTTTATTTCACACGGGGTGATTTATTATGAGGTACTTTTAATTGAAAAGTTTCCTTTTTTTTGATAAAGCTTATATAAACTTTTTGCCTTTACTTTCAATATAAAGGACATTGTCTTACTTTTCGCATTACTTTTGAGCTCCAATTGCTGCTCTTAGCATTACATTACATTGATTCATGAAGAACTTTTTTGTAATTTACACAAAGATTAAGAACTATAAAAAGTTTAATCCATAATTATAAGAACTTAACAAAACAACTTGTTTTTGGCTTAATTTGTTTTCAAGTGATGGACATACTCTAATGTCTTTTGTTATTTAAATGCCTTTTGAAGCATGCAAAGAATCCCATACATAGTTTTTTCTCGTGACTAAAATAACTTTAAACAAGTCACCCTTTACACATCGTTCCTCTTATTTTTATTGGCTTTATTATAAATTTTTTTTACGCAACTTTCCTTTTAAAAATGACAAGCAGTTCTGCGGTCATAGAATCTGTTTATTTTATTTCGTAACTTTTTCTACTCTTAGACCATTTAAATTAATAACTTTTACTTGGTTAGAATTCAGTTGGAAATTATTCCTACAGTGCAAGCTGAAATTATTGAGCGTATTCAGTGGCGGATTTAGGCCTGCTTCCGCCCTAGGCACTCTTTAATATGGCGCCCTTTTTGATTATATAGGAGTGATTATCAAAAAAAAAAAAAAAATAATTAAAATACTAAAATTATATTTAGCGTATACGAAAAGAAAAAACATGGTTGTGGTAAACATATTCTAAGAACAACATATTATGATAAGATTCATGATTGTAGTCACCATATTAAGATTATTATTGAATCATATTATGACTAAATATACTCGTAATATGTATAAGAAGTAATCAAATTATTGTCATGCTAATCATAATAAGTTAAGAACTAATCATATTATTGTCATGTTAATCATAATAAGCTAAGAAGTAATCATACTATCATCATGTTAATCATAATAAATTTAGAAGCAATCATATTATGATACAGCCCCTTTCATAACTGTCGTAAAAGTACAAAATAAATTAAAATTTGTTTGCATCGATTTTTTATTTTGTGGCTTTTTACAATTTGTCTTAAAGTAAATCAAATAGCGGAGTTCAGGCTTGCAAAAGAGCAAATGCAAGATCTGTAGTTTTGCCGATTTTAAGATGTTGATGCCATATTGCCGCTCTTTACATGTTTCATAAAATTTTTGAAAAAAGATGGATCAATTCCGATTTTTTTAACGTAATGACAAGTTTAAAAAGTACAATACCCAGCCCATTTGATCTTGAATGGTTTTCGGCTTTCCTGAAACATTTTTTTTAAGACATACGCCGTTGCCCATGAAAACCACAGAAATATCGTAACACTTTTATAAAATATGACGAAATCTCTGTGTGTTTTGTTGTTTGATTTAAAAAAAACTACGATATTTTGCATTTGCACTATTACATCACTATTACCGACAGAAAAAGTTACCGTAATCCAAAAAAAAATTCATAATTCATAATTAATATTCATATTGGCAGTTAAGAAATGAGATATCATAGGTAAATACATTCATTTATATTATGAGTTTGAGTAGTTTATCTGTTGCCAGTTGAATTTTTAAGACGTTAAAAAATGGTTAAAAATTTAATTGCTGAAGTCAATCAGTATGCCAACGAAAATGTTAGCCTTAAAGAAGACTTCGACATCATGCTATGGTGGAAAAACAACTGCACAGGGTATCCACGATTGTCTTAATAAGAATCAAGAATTTTATGAAATTTCCTGCCTGTAGCGCAGCTTTAGGTTAGGATTTCTCTTTAGCTGGAAACATAAAAAAAGAAACAGAAAAGATCCCAAAATAGTTGATAGCCTCCTTTTTTAATTATTTTTATAAAAAACCTTTTTCGTAAAATAGATTATAATTTATTATAGCTTTAGAAGCATTATTTTAATTTGATAGCAAATATTTATGTTTTAATATAACTTTAACATAAATTTTTAGGTCGTGGCAACGCTGCTTGCTTTAAAATAACCATACAAAATGTTGAAGTTACTTGTCGATACTTACGATACATGCCTTTACTCATACGCATTCAAAGGATTACCCATAAGCATGCGTGTTTGTTCATACTCATACCGGTCGATATACAAACTTATTCATGCACAGAAAAAATTATTGGCAGTTTTTTTTTCAATTAATAGTGATTTTTTAATTTTAAAATAAATTTGATTACGTTCTTAATTGATTGAATTAAAAAAAAAATATTTTTTTTCAATTAAAATTTTGCTTGATTTTAAGCTTAATTTTAATTATAAGTTTAAATGAATCAATCAACTCGGTTGTTTGAATTGAACACTTTGTTGATTTCTCCTTGTTGCTTTCCTCCCTCATCAACAGTTTGCGAAAAATGTTACAAGTGCAACCAACATCTTTATAAATTTATTGTCGTTGCCCTTACATGTACATATACACATGTTTTTGTCATCAAAAAGAACAATAAGCGTCGCGTCCTCAAAAAAAATCTTTCAACAAGTAAAAAATGAATTGAAATTTGTTATAGACGAATTAAAATTATGACCACCAACAATGTCAATAATGAGCCTACATACATATGTATGTTATGCGTAAAATAAAAAATCGTCTTGTGGCTGATCACAGTGTTGACGGTGGTTATGGTCGCAATCGAAAGTTGGTGCTTATTTTCTTTGTTTGTTAATTCTTGAATTATTTTTGGCGTCATTTCATGTTGTGCGTTTAAAGTGAATAGGAGAAAAAAATACAGCCAAATTACACAACAAAAATAGTTTTTTGTTTTCAATCTTGAATACCCTGAAGAATCAGAGTTATTCTACAATTTTATACAAAGTTGTATGTATGAAATTCCTCTGTCAAAAAAATCTTCCAAAATTTGTACAATTAAGCATGAGCTATTACAATTAAAGAAATAAAACAAGTTATTTTTAAACCATATTTAAATAAAACATATATTTTAAATATTATTATTTTGCTTCATTTAACCATCAACTGAATTGATTTAACAAACTTTTTCAATTAACAATTTGTTTGATTGAATAATTTGCGTAATTCAATTTTGAGTGTATTTCAAATACACTGTTTAATTTATTCAATTAAAAATTTAATCGGTTTAATGCAAAAATTCAATCACTGTTTTAATCAATACAATTATTAAAATAATTAATTTTCTGTATTGTTATCAATTACGTTAGTAATTCATTCAATTAAAATATTGATTTTTTTTTAAATTAATTTGTTAATTCATTCAATTAAAATATTGTTTAATATTAATAATTTTTTCAATTATTTTTGTAATTAAAATGTAAAAACTTTTTAATTGGAAAAAAAATCCCTGTTTTGCAATTTTTGCAGATTTAAGTAATTGGTATAATCATTTCGGTGATAGGTGCAAAATTAAAAAATTTTTTGCTTGTTTCAATTATTTTGGTGATCAACACCGTTTTTTACTTTTTTCTGTGTGCTCATACTTATTGGTAGTCATACCTGCCTGTACTCGTGCTCGGTGGCGTATGAATAGGTTATAAGTATTAAAAATATAACTTTTTGGCTTTCTCTGGTATGAACCACACCAACATATGTTCCAAACTTTAGAATTTTGTTTTTGTTTTTAATATAATTTTCTATGCGTTCGAAACCGATAAACAGGCAGTAAATTTATTTAATGACTTATAATTGCGCCCTTTAGGACGTCTCCATAATTGTGCATCAAAATTTTAGCGCCTCTAAGATTGCAGAACAAACAAAAAGTTGTTATAATTTTTTATTTTTAGTAATATGTATATGTAAAATAATCACTTTACTGACTGATTCATCATCGCACAGCCTAATCGCCTGAAACTAAAAACTTGGACCAGGCGTTGGTTACTCCTGAAATCACTGCACTAAGACGGGATTTTTAGAAATTCCATTGTTAAGGGGGTAAAAAGAGTAAACAGGGGAAAATTCGGTAACCTTAGATCTGCAAAACTAAAAGAGATAAAAAAATGGAATACTTATCGTTGTTCTTTAGAAAAATAAGCGGACAGTTGTTTGGTACCTTTTTGAAATTCGGCCCTATTTGTCCTTTTTTGACACCCCATCTATTTTTGAACAAAGAAACAAAGGTTATACCACATTCGAAACTTGTCAAATAAATACGAATATGGCTTTGGTACTTTTTCGAAATTCGAACATTTAAGGGGTGAAAATCGTAACTATTTTTGTTCCTTTTTTTCAAAACATTAAATAAACTTTGGCATAAAAATATGTCCACGAAGAAAAAGGAGACGCTAACGAAGTAGCAGGTTAAATGCTAGTTAAATATAAATTTCATATTCGTTTAAAGTAAAACTTGGCCAAATCAATTTTCGAATTTGAATTCCCCTTACATTCTATTACCTTAAAATTTTGGCGCCCTTTAAATTATGCCACCCTAGGCCCGGGCCTAGGCGTAAATCCACCACTGGACGTATTACTTTGTAATGCAGGATTCACAACAGAGAGCATTATCTTTAACATTTCTAATAAAAAAAAAACTTTGCCCTCTCATACTTGACGTCTTTACAAATCCTTGGGTATTCAAAAATATTTAATTCTAGGCCATATACGCAGAAAAAACCCTTTTTTCAATATGGTCGCCCCCAACAAAACTATTGGGTTTTTCTTATACAATACAGGGGGTTACCGCGTATTTCGATTCGAAAGAAATCATTTACGGATTCGAACAATTTGTACTGTGAATAACGATTTTCGTAATATTTGTTTCGAATAAACGGACGTTTTTCATACTTTATTGAAAACAAAAAATCACTTTCTTAAAAGCCACTCTCTATTACGAACAAAAATTGTTCATCAAATTTCCCATTTACTAAAAAATACAACCTCTGTCATCGTTTCGAACGATTACGAAAATCGTAATACACAGTAAAAATTTTTCGAATCCGTAAATGATTTCTTTCGAATCGAAATACGCGGTAACCCCCCAGGATACCATACGGGCCGATTATGCCCGATCAAAGGCCGACTATGCCGAAAGCTTTAGTAAGCAATTCTAGCTTTTTGAATTTCGGATTTTAAATTTGGGATTTTAAGTTTCGGGCATAAAAACCCAAATAAGTATGTATAATTAAAACTACTTTGTAAGAACTATTAAATATTTTTGGGCCTGTTTCACCGTTTCTGGATAAAATTTCCATTCTAATGTTTTGGTTCATTTTTCGTTTGGGCGATTTTGTAGCATTTTCTGTGTTCTTGTTAGCAGCGAAGTTGATTTAACGATGTCTGTCTGTAAATGTGTATGTTGAACTGGGTTGAGCTAGGAGGACCAAACTTGACGCAGCTTTTTTTGAGCAAAATCAACAATCAACGAACATTCTCCCGGAATAAGGGTTTTTGACACGATGCCGCTTATGCCATTTGAGATAGGGAACAATTGGATTTCCAATACTATAGTGAAGAGTATCTTAAATTCGGTGCAGCAGAATAAAGTAGTTTTAATTGTTTGGTTTTATATCTGTTAGCCAATTAATTTTTTTAAACTCATTCATGTATGTAGGTGTTTTGAAATTGTTTCAATACGATTAAAACAATTGAAATTGACTCATGTCTATGTGGAATTTTACTTTCTCACACCTTAAATGGGATTTGATTTCAATTGGCATCTAACAAATTATTTTTAAACGGTAATACATAAAACAATTTAATGTGCTATAATAATTTGCAATTTAAAGTCTAATGAAATTTAAGTTCAGATTTTTATAAATTTTATTATTTTTTTTTAAATAAGCCGACATTTATGTTTTCAAATTAAATTTTATTTGTTTTGATTTTTCTGTCATTTCCTGATAAAATCTTATAACAAACACTCAAGGCTCAGTTAGTCTTTACTTTCCGTTTCTGTTCTGTTCCGTGCCGTTCTGTTACGAATTTGTAATAGTTACTTTTTCCTTAGTAACTTATCCGTCATTTATGACAAATTTATTAGCTTTGCACCGTCCATTGTTTTATTTTAATAACTTTAATGCACATCAATTTGAAAAAATTAAATTTTATGAATTCTTAAAATCAAAAAACAGTTTATTTTAATATAAATATGTATTTTTTATTATTTATTTTGCTGTCACTTACAATTACTTAACATGTTTTTGATTTTAACAAACTGAACCGCAACAGAACAGAAAAACTAATCATTTTCATAGGTTTTTTTATTAACAAAAACAAGTCAGCTGCTTCGTAACAGAACAGAAAGTAAAGACTAATTCTGCCTTCAACGTCTCATAAAAAAAATAAATAATTCTCATAATATCAAAAAACGATAAGGAAGCAAGTGAACAAAACAATGCACAAATGAAAGGAGAAAACAAAATAACATTAAAGAAAGCAATTTCCCCAAAGAGAGAGAAAACAAAGTCCAAAGAGTAAAATTTGGGAATGATAAATTAAAGTAGCAGATTTTTTTGTGGAAATATCTGCAAAAAAAAGTTTTGTAAATTTGGTAAAGGACGGAGATTCCGAAAATAAAGTTGCAATAATTCCCATTCTTCGTAGAGAATGGAAAATATTGTCCAACGTTTGAATTTAAAACAACAAGAGGTTGTTTTTAGCTAAATAAAAACTAACTTACAGCATAAACTTTATGGTTTTATGTTTGAAAGATTGAAAACGTTAAGAAAAACCTGGGGGTCCTTCGAACTAATAAATGACTTAAGGTTAAATTAAAAACTTCTTAGCGTACCCGTAAACAATAATGAGTGCTAAAGATTTTTATAAAAAGACTTGATGGCTTAAACAGGCTTTAACTTTGAAGTTTGAACGAATTTCAACAAATCTAGAAGGTGATGGGAATATAAAAACTGCCTAAGGTTCAATGAATACACTTTTTTTACAACAAACCAATTTAAAATTCTTTGAACTTTTAACTGGGTTTTCATCATAAAATGGTTTTAAGGCTTCAAATGAAGGAGGCTTATTAAAAAAATTTATAGAAATTGTCTCTTAAGCCCAAAACTCGCTTAAGATTATAAAAAAACTTCTTAATTTAAAACGGACTTAAGTTCGAAAGTCTTTAGATTTAAAAGAATCCATAAAGGTCCTTTGAACCTAAAGAATTGGTTTAAGCTAATTAGACTTGTAACTTAAGCTTAAATCGGTTTTATATTCATTAGATGAACGATTTGAAATAAAAGAAAGTTTATAAAGGGTGGCTAAATTTATAAATTAAAGAACCGATGTTGATTTTGAATAAAACATAAATTACACTACGTGACCTAGTCTTTGTGTAAAATTTTCCGCTGAATCCGAATATGAAGTCAGAATTGTCAAAAGTAGAACAGTTTTTTAGATATTCCAAAATAACAGTTATTAAAAAAGATGCTGTGACTGAAATCATATTCGGATTCAGCGGACAATTTTACATAAAGATTAGCTGTCAGATTCATTTGGTCACGACTTTGTTAACATTTTGTCACGTAGTGTTATTAAGGAAATTATTGGCATTTCTTTTCATTGTGTTAATATTGGTATGGTTCAATTATGTATTGAACAAAATATCGGCCAAATGGCCGCAGCGACTTCGGCGGCACACCTCCATCCGATGGTCAACATTTTCGATGACGCTGAGCCATAATTGAGGTTCTATGCCGTTAATGTGCTGAATTACACAGCCCGACAAAATTAAAAAAAATTTTTGCTTCTTTGAATTTCAGTTTGTCTCTATCAGCTCTAGTTTTCATGATATAGCTTATTTGTGTTTTTAAAAAAGATGATGTGACTGAAATGCAAATATCTTCAAAAATTGTAAACAGATTATGCATTTCTTTCTTTTTAGTAAAAGGTTATAAAATTTCCAAAATAACCATGGATTGCTTGTGAAGATTGATTAAGAAATGACAGAATTACAGGGGACAAAAGTTCAAGCTTCATTGAAAATTTTATGATTTTGTTCAATTTTGTTCAATTTTGTTCTTTTCAATTTATTTTTTTTTTAACCAATGATTTAAAAATCCTAATGTTTTATCGCATACGACATTAGATTATTTTAATATGAACATTTTGAGCCCAACAAGACATAGATTGGTACAAAAATGACAAAGCTACAGAAGATTTAGTAAGTTAACCCACAGAGAAATTCAATAATTTCAAGCAATTTTTAATATTTATTGTTACTAAAAATTAAGCTTTGTATATTTATTTGTTGAGGGTTAATTCAATTAATCTTCTGTAGCTTTGTCATTTTTGCACAGAAATTAGTCTCGTTGGGCGCAAAATGTTCGTAGCAAAATAAACTAATGTCCCATGTAATAAAACAATAAACTTTTCAGTTGTTTTATTTTAAAAAAATAACTTCAAAAGAACAAAATTGCAAAAAATCATAAAATT
Organism: Pollenia angustigena; assembly: GCA_930367215.1. Taxonomy (NCBI): domain Eukaryota; kingdom Metazoa; phylum Arthropoda; class Insecta; order Diptera; family Polleniidae; genus Pollenia; species Pollenia angustigena. The sequence continues at coordinate 50,918,609 of OV884060.1, forward strand.
TTTCATACATTTTCAGATTTTGTCCACTGTAACTCTGTCATTTCTTGACCAATGTTTACAAGCGACCCATGGTTATCTTAAAAATTTTATAACCTTTCACCAGAAAAAAAGAATTACATAATCCCTTTAAAATTCTTGAAGATATTTGCATTTCAGTCACATCATCTTTTTTAAAAACACAAATAAAATATATCATGAAAACTAGAGCTGATAGAGACAAACTGATTACAGATTTGAATTCAATTAACTAGAATCAGTTGATAAATTCAAAGAAGCAAATTGAGTGTTGGCCTGTGTTATCATATCCTTTAGCTCTTGAATTCTTGCAGGCTTATCGACATACACCTTTTTATTCAAATAACCCCAAAGAAAGAAGTCCAACGCTGTCAAATCACATGATCTTGGCGGCCAATTGACATCGCCACCACGTGAGATATTACGGCCATTGAATTTATTGCGCAAAAGAGCCATTGTTTCGTTAGCTGTGTGGCACCGTCCTGTTGAAATCACATATCGTCCACATCCATATCTTCCAATTCGGGCCATAAAAAGTTCGTTATAATTTCACGATAGTGAACACCATGCACAGTAACAGCCTGACCGGCCTCATAGAAGAAAAAAAAACGGCCTAATGATGCCGCCAGCCCATAAACTGCACCAAACAGTCACTCTTTGTGGGTGCATTGGATTTCCAACAATCACACTTGGATTATCATTTGCCCAAATGCGGCAATTCTGCTTATTGACGAATTCACTGAAGTGAAAATGTGCCTCATCACTGAAGATGATTTTCTTTGAAAATTTATCGTGCACTGTTGCCATTTCTTGCCACCATTCTGACCATTGACGACATTTGGAATGGTCAAAAGGCTTTAGTTCTTGAGTCAATTGCACCTTGTTAGCGTGTAAATGCAAGTCTTTCTGCATAATGTTTAAACAAGTTTCCAATCGTGAATTGGAAAATTGTTGTTTCTATTTGGCGTGAGCGAAGTAGATAATTTAAATAATTTATTAAACGAAATGTAATAAATGTGTGTAGGGTATAAAAGCGGTGTTGTAGATCAGCAACTATGGTATTAAACGGGATTGAATTTACTTTCTTGATGGATTTCTGATGAAAGCAAAGAGAATGTTTAAATTATTAAAAATAAGAATTTATTTACAACAACTATATTTAAGCTTCGGTTTGTTTGTTTTAAGTATTATTGGGTTTAATTGTTCTTGTTTGTTTAAACTTATAGATTTGTTTTATTTAATGTTTTTTTTTTATTTATTTTTGGAAGCTTGTTGTTTTATAATATTTTTGTAATATGATGCTTTGTTTTTTTTTGTTGATAACAAGTGACTTGCTTTCTCTTCTTTTGTCTTGGCGCTTTAAACTGGGCGTTCTTACGCGACGGGAACTGTCACTTAAAGTCGAAGTCGATCAGGTCGCTTATAATGCGGACGATAGCGACTGATCGGTCTTCGACAATGTTCATCAAAGACGAGCGTAAGAGGTGCAATTGTTGGGCACGACGACGAGTTAAGGTGCACGGCTCCTCAGCTACACTATCGCGAAAAGCAGCAATATTTTCAGCAGTACGAGCTGTACGAGCATGCACTGCCGTTTTCACATCTCCTACAGACCCGGTTTGTAGTGGTTTTAAGTGTTGTTCATGCAAAAATAATAGATACTTTAAGAACGAAGTAGATAAAATGGAATATTTGTATTAACTTTCATTACAAAGTCGTTTTGAAAATTTGCTGGATTTTAATTCTACTTCTTTTTTAACAAAATAGTTCATGCGTTTCCCTCTTTAGAATAAGTTTGGCTTAAAAATATTGCGCGAAGGATAAATCTAATAATGCTAAATGGAACAGGTGTCCAAAAATGTATTAACGTACATGTTCTTCAACAACTTCACTAATTTACCACTTACACAGTGACTATAACATAGTACTTGAAGAAGATGCTCCATCAACAAAATCGATGGGGGCAACAAGTGGTCCAATGAATAAATATTTTAAACAAGATACTTCGATCGATTCTCTAGAGGAAAATATTTGCAGAAGCATGGCAGAGGATGGATTGCCCGTGAAAAGTTTCAAAAAAGTTATATTGACGCTTTTAAAATCTAACTGCCCGAAAGCGAAGCAACAATGTGGAGCTACATTAACAAGTTTTATTTAAAAAATAATGTTTTTTTACTCAAGTACTAATTTTTTCTAAAATTATTGAAAAAAATCTCGTAATTAATAAAGTTTCTGGATTAAGAATTAATTTTATTCATTTAATCGAATAAGTTAAAAATGACAAATATCGATTAATCGTTTAATCGAACAAAAATAAAACCCGATTTATAGAACACCCTAATCAGTACTTTGACAAGTGTTTTCGTTTTTGACCCCATGACACTTTTCATCATTGTGGTGTCAGCCTTAACATCACTTCGCAAAATTGTCATTGTTTTTTCATGAATATGATGACGCATCGATGACTCAGTAACATCGGAGAGAGGGCTCATTAGGCTCAATTTATTGACAAACTCCTAGTAAATTGAGCCATTGGGTTTGCTTTAAGTAAAAGTAAAAGAATTTTGTTATTTACTTGCCCATTGCAAATGTTTGTTTCATTTTTGTTGTATTCCGCCCTTTGTTTAAATAACAAGACACCAGCAGGATGACCGATATGGTTTCCGTAATTATTCTACTTAAAAAATTTTATGTATTTAACTAAATAATTAAAAAAAAAAAAATAATTAAATATGGGAATTTTCACTTCTAATTTGACATTTTAAGCATGAAAATAATGGTAATAATACACAAAATGTGGCATCAAATTGATGTCACTGTAGTCATAGCATAGATGACGCATTAACTATGACAACATTTAATGATGACGTTCGTCATTGGGTTGATGTTACTTTTTGCATTATTGATGCCATTTGTAATAATAACATTGATATCACAATTCTGATTTTAGGGCATCATCGATATGAAAATGCATTTTTAATTTTTCTTTTTTCATTTTCATTGCCATTTTTTAGAGAGTAGTTTTATTATTGAAAGGTAAAGGATTTTAAACAAAACTAAATAGTCCTTCGAACCTTTAACCAATTAAGAGATACGTTTGTTGCTTTAACATCATTTAAGTTTAAATGAAGAAAGATTGAAAAAAATATATTAAATATTGTTTTACGCCAGTATTTATAAAACTTTTTAACATTTAATAATATTTTACAAAACAAATTTTTTATGAAAATTTGCCTTAATAAACGTTTGTTAAATTTAATAATCGCTTATAAATACGGGGATTAGAATTTAAACTGAGTTAAGGTTTGATAAAAAAATTTACTTTAAACCTATTTTATATTTGGAAGTTTAAAGATTTAAAGCAAAACTAAATAGTCCTTCGAACAGTGCTTAGTGTATGATTTAAAAAAAACTTCTTATTATGAACTTGTTCAAAATTCAAAATACGAAACATCTACATGGTTCTGCGAACCTTAAACGGTTTTAGATAGTACAAAGCAGTGTTCGGCAATAAACACTAAATATCGCTTCTTAGTGTTCGGATTGTGTAGACAATCATTTATAAAAATAACGTTTTCCTGTTTGTCATTTTTCGAACACAAAAATAATACTGTTTTTATCAAACTCAACAAAAGATGAACACATTTCGTCAGCTCAGAATTGGTTTGACCTACCGACCATTTTTAAAACAATTGAGTTAGGTATGGGGTATATATATTTTGAATACCCCCTTTTTGAATCCAAAATCTGTTTCGCGAAATTTTTTGTGGTTTCTGAGATATAAAGCATTCATTCAGGACATTGCATGTTGAATTTTATGTTTTGAGGTCAAATATTAATTAGAAAATACCAGTTGTAGAACCAAAAAGCAGAAGAAAGATATTAAATTTCCCGTACTTCCCATTTTGGTACAATTTTTTCCCCCCATTATAGTATCAAAAATTGCAAAATGCAAAATGTTTTGTAAAAAAGTACCAAAAATAGTTACGGTTTTCACCCCTTAAACGTTTGAATTTCGAAAAAGTACCAAACTTGTATTCGGTTTTTTTTGATAAGTTGCAAATGTGGTATAAACTTTATTTCTAGGTTAATTGGATCAAAAGATAGATGGGCTGACAAAAACGTACCATAATTCAGGTTTTACCCGTTTTCACACTAAAAGAGCCGAATTTCAAAAAAGTACCACACACCTGTCCACTTATTTTTTAAAAGAACAACGATATGTTTTACAGTTTTTTGTATCTTTCTTAGTTTTGGAGATAAAAGGTTTCCGAATTTACCCTTTTTTATCCCCTAAGTGGATCGATTTGGGGAGAGATCCACCTCAAGTCTTTAGCTTCAGGCGTTTAGGTTGTAAGATGATGAATGAGTCAGTCACTCACGCAATAAGTATACGTATACAACACGAAAAGCCACTTTTTTAATTTTTTTTTTTAGAAAAGTGTCGTATGCGGCACAAAACAAAATTTTTCATTTTCAAAATAATACTATTAAATTCTAACTTTATTCATGAAAGTGCGCAAAAATATAACGGAAGCAGTGGTAAAAATATAAAAAAATTCTATCGGGTACATTTTAAGAAATCTTCATGTAAATCTTCTTTGTCGTTTTTCTCCACTCCGACTTTTTGGCATATGCGCCAAACAAATTCTGAGCTGACGATTCAATTCCGTTCGGCTTTTTTTTTTTTAATCCACAACCTTCATTGTGTTCGGCTCGGCTCATTAATGTTCGTTCCACAAAAAACAAAAGCCAGCAAAATAATTTTACACAAACAAAAGATATACACAATACACACACAAGCCGTTCTTGCTACGGTCGTTGCTAAAATTTTTAGTTTGTGCATTTCTTTACCAATAAAAATAAGAAACATTATAGAACATTTAAATATAATGTTTGTCTACAGTATCACTTCAATTGTTCAGTTTTTTTACGATGAACAGACCATTATATAATGTTCGGATCTTTCTTGAAAACAGTAACGAACGGTATTAAGGGTTGTGTTCGTCTACACAATCACTAAAAAAATAGATATCGTTTTCGGGTGAGTGGTCCGAATGCTAAATAATAATGTACTGTTTATTTTTTAACACTGGTTAAAAGACTTGTTCCCTTAAAAACTATTTTAAGATTCGAAGGATCATCTAAATACGTTAAGATAAGCATAACATTTATATACATATCTCAACGCATAACCATTTATTATTTATTTCCACTAAATTTATTTTACAGAATATAAAAAGGATAATATTTTTCATAACAACGAATTTGTTAAAAAAAAAAAAACATTTTTGTGCCACTAGTATCTAACTTTTTCGTATTGACTGTTGTGTGTGTTGTGCCATTGTTGACCCGTTTATTTTTTTCGTGTGTTTGTCTTTCCTCTGTTGCATTTTTTAAAAATTTTCCACCATTTATTTACATTTTCGTTTGGTGTTTTAAATTTAAATAAATGCAAATCGTTTTTGTGTTATTGAGCATGTGTATCAAAGGACATGGGAGTTTTGTGACATTAAAGTTTGTTGAATATTTGCAATTTAATTTATTTTATTTTAAAAGTTTTTCCTTAAGGGAAAGGCAATTCATTTAAATTTGGTATACATACATACGTGTAATATATTTGATAAAAAAAATTTTTTTTTAAATGGTAGGTGGATGGGACAAGTTCTGGACTATAAGGCTTAGGCGGCTGAGGGAAAACTTTCCAACCACTATTTTCTTAATAATTTTGAACGGGGTGATATTTCGGATCAATAGAATTCATTTACGAGTTTTTGTACTGCGTATTAAGATTTTAACTTATACACCACCCAGTATAAAAATTCAAGTGGCAATAACAGATGGTTCGATTTGCCTGATTCAGACTTAGACGGACTGAAACAATTTATGTACATATGTAGAGTGTGTTATGTCTAAACCGAAACCGAAAACACTCCTCACAACAAACCAATCAACTTAAGGGTTTTTTCATTCTTTAGAGTGTTTGAAATTCGGGTTTTCTTATTAAATTTCCACGTCGAACAGTTTATTTATGTATATTTTTTTAAGCTTTTGTATTTTTTATGGCTCTTGGGTAATAACTGTTTCATACTTTTTTTTTTATCCTGGAAAAACTGTTTATGCAGTTTTTCCCCCGAAAATAGTGTAAAATAAAATACAAAAAAGTGTAAAATAAAATACAAAATTTGTTTATTTCAGTATTCTCCTTTTTTTTTTAATATTTTTGTCACATAAATTTTTTTTTATGAACTTCAATAAAAAATTTGACAACTAGTTTCACAGACTTTATTATTGACAGGGGAATTACATGTACACATGGGAAGGTAATGAATTTTTTTTTTTTTAATTTACCGAAGTCGTGAATAGCGGCTGAAAAAGGAGACTACTTTGTTGCGCTTGAGACAGTGGTGGGAAATGTAAATAATAGAAATTTTACATCAATGTGAGAAGGATTAAAAAATTGCCAATGCTCTGGAAAACGCAGCGTTTGCAAATCGCTTCCGGTTGGAAAAACGTAAAATGCATTTCAGCATGTTCTGAAAACCGCGTGATTTCCTTGCGTTTTGCTTATTTTCGAAGTTGTGTTTGAGCAATGAAAACATATGTTTATCATAACAAATCATTAGTGTCCGACCGAACGCACTTTTTGAGACCGAACCCGAACTTCGGTAAATTTTGACAAGTTCAGCCAAACCCGAACTTTTTGTTAATAAATCTGAACAATTGTACTTTTTTAATGTATTTATTTAAAACAAAATAGAATTTCGGGAAATTATTAAATTTACACTTATGGAAGGATGAAACATGAAAAGATAAATTGCACTTTATAGTAGTCAAAACTATTTTATAGTTAAAAAATAATTAGTAATTGCTTTTTTTTTTAAGACAAAAAATAAAAAATAAATTTCAAGTTGAATGCAGTATACATTAGGGCGATAACATTTTCACACTTTTTGCGAAAATCAAAAACGGCATAGTATAGTCGTTTAGAACATCAGAAGTTATTAATAAAAAATATGATAATTTTTTCGGATTGTTAAGAAAGTTTACGCAGGGATCGGGTTGAAGTTTGAAAGCAACCATTCAATCTCACGGAAATTTTAAAAAATATACACCTGATATTTGAACATATTTCTACTGCTTTAGATTTAAACATTTTCCTACGGTTTACAATTCATTGCGGCTCAAAATTTCTTGGAAGATTTTAGAAATTTGCTTCCCTGCGTGAGGTTTTTTTCGCAAAACGACGGGAGACAGGTGTTTTCATTACTAAAACATTCTTGGCCACTCCGTCGTACTATGCCAATTATGGTATTTTTTGAATTAGTTGGGGTGTATTTTCTCTAAGTGGCGTTTAATATTGGCCGTAGTTTGTTTGCTTGGCAATGAACTCCCCATTGACATTTGTTTGCCGCAACATTTTTATTGACCGCTTGCTAAATTAAAAAAAAAAAAAAAACTCCAAAATGGATTGGATGACATTTTTATCTGGAAATATGTATACTATAAAGTTTGGTTTGTGGTTCACCCAAAACTATAGATTATCTTACCATTCGCAGAATATAAATAGAGACTATTTTTTGCCAAATAAAATTTACAGTTTTTTTTCGTTGTATTTCTTACCGTCTTCTAAAAATTACACATATAAAGACATTTTTGTACACTTAAGCATTTTATTAAGTCATCGCTGTATTTTTTCAAACTAATAACACTACGTGACAATTTTTTGACCAAATGAATTTGACACCTAATCTTTATGTAAAATTGTCCGCTGAATCCGAATATCAAAAGTAGAACAGTTTTCGAGATATTCCAAAATAACCGTTATTTGTGTTTTTAAAAAAGATGATGTGACTGAAATGCATATATCCAAAAAATAAAATTTTAGCCTATTTCAATACGAACATTTTGTGCCCAATAGGAACCAGATCGGTGAAAAAATTACAAAGTTACAGAAGATTTATTGCATTAACCCACAACAAATAAATATATAAAGCTAAATTTTTAGTAACAATAAATATTAAAAATTGCTTGAAACTATTGAATTTCTATGTGGGTTAACTTACTAAATCTTCTGTAGCTTTGTCATTTTTGTACAAATCTATGTCTTGTTGGGCTCAAAATGTTCATATTAAAATAATCAAATGTCGCATGCAATAAAACATTAGGAGTTTTAAATCATTGGTTTAAAAAAATAACTTTAAAAGAACAAAATTGAACAAAATCATAAAATTTTCAATGAAGCATGAACTTTTGTCCCCTGTAACTCTGTCATTTCTTGACCAATCTTTCACAAGCAATCCATGGTTTCCATTTTTGAAGATATTTCCATTTCAGTCAAATCATCTTTTGTAAAAACACAAATAACGGTTATTTTGGAATATCTCGAAAACTGTTGATAAAAACTGTTCTACTTTTGACAATTCTGACTTCATATTCGGATTCAGCGGACAATTTTACATAAAAATTAGCTGCCAGATTCATTTGGTCCCGACTTTGTTGAAATTTTGTCACGTAGTGTAATCATAGAGCAAAATAGTTGAACACCGAACTTTGACCGAACATCATATTTTGCCGAACTCCGTAACCGAACCCGAACGTTCGGTCGGACACTACAAATCATAGATAAACATATGAATTTTAAATTTAAACGCCAAATTTAAAACCGAATATTTTTTAATCCAAATTTTTTTATATTTAATCAGGCTAAAGTTTATTAAATTTAAATGATTTCTGAAGAGATAGTGTAGTTACTATCCTTACATTTTTTATTTTTTTATTTTTATTTATTTAAGTCTATGGATTTAAATCCGTACAAACTATAATTAAATTACAAACAATATTATTAATTTATGTATATAAAAGCAAGATAATACTAGGTTTAATGACACTGGTACTTAAAGAAAAGTCAACTAAATAATACATTTCATTAAAATCTACATATTCTCCGAAAAGGATCAGAATTTGCATAGTTTGTGTGAACGGCTTGAAGATATAATGGTATATAATTGCGAGTTGATCGCTGAGGAACGTTGAGCTAAACATTATTAAGCAGGAATTCAGGGGGGTTACCGCGTATTTCGATTCGAAAGAAATCATTTACGGATTCGAACAATTTGTACTGTGTATTACGATTTTCTTAATCGTTCGAAACGATGACAGAGGTTGTATTTTTTAAAAAATGGGAAATTTGATGAACCATTTTTGTTCGTAATAGAGAGTGGCTTTTAAGAAAGTGATTTTTTGTTTTCAATAAAGTATGAAAAACGTCCGTTTATTCGAAACAAATATTACGAAAATCGTAATACACAGTACAAATTGTTCGAATCCGTAAATGATTTCTTTCGAATCGAAATACGCGGTAACCCCCCAGTACTAACGTTACCATTAAGCAAAAGTAACTAAAAACGCAATGTTAAGCATTTTTCTTCGGCTTACTAGTGATGGTAATTTAACGCGTGCAAGTCTTACAGAGTATGATGGAAGTACTTCAGTAGGATTCCAAGTTGAGTTTCCTAAGCAGAACAATAAAAATTGTTTTTGGACAGATTCTATTCGGTTTATGTGAACATCATAATCAGGATCCCAGATAATAGAGCCATATTCGATGATAGGTCTTACCAAAGATGTATATAACAGCTTTGTTATCATAGGATCAGTGAACTCCTTAGCCCAGCGTTTTATAAAGGCAAGTACATCACGAGCTTTATTTATCGTTGATGTAATATGTTTTATAAAATCTAATTTTGGCTCAAGTAAAACGCCAAGATCCAAAATCTCCTTTACTTATTCAAGTTGTCAGTCACCCAAAGTATAGATACCCAGAGGATTCCATTACAATTGTGTATTGCACTCGGCAGATCATTTATAAAAAGTGAAAATAAGATTGGACCGAGGTGGCTTCCTTGCGGTACTCCAGAATTGACGATGATGCTCTTTGATGTTGTATTATTAAAACGAACACTTTGTTTCCTATAAGTAATGTATGACTCAAGCCAACGAAGACCGTTGTTAGTAAAACCCATTATGGAAAGTGTTTTAAGAAGAAGGCTATGGTTGATTTTATCAAAAGCTTTACTGAAGTCTGTGTATATAACGTCTGTTATTTGGGTATTATTGAATCCTTTATGAATAATAGTGGTTAGATGTAATAGGTTGGTAACTACTGAGCAACCTTTTCTAAAACCATGCTGGAAAGGTGATAGTAATGAAGATGCTTGACGAGAGAAAGAATCAGTTATGCACTTTTCAAAGAGTTTAGGGATAGCACTTAGTTTGGCTATACCTCTATAATTTGCTACATTTGATTTGTTTCCAGACTTAAATAACGGAATTATATAAGATTTTTTCCAAAGTTGAGGAAAGTAGCCATATGTAATTGAGTGGTTAAATATTATTGATAAAGGTGTGGCAAAAGCATAAGCACAGTTAGTTAAAATATTGCTTGGAATACCATCAGGTCCACTAAAGATAGATGATTTTACGCTTTTTAGACTGGTTACTATTTGGGAAGTTATAATTGGAGATAACGATATTGACTGGTGTTCATCAATCACGTAAGGGTATTTATAGGAGTTGTTGTATTGAGCATCAGAATATGTAGTTGCAAAAAAGTCAGCAAACATGTTAATTATTGTCAAATCATCACTGGACTCATTATTTAAGTACTTCATTATAGTTGGATAGCCTGTTGATTTACGTTTAGAGTTTACGAATTTATAAAATGACTTAGGATCATGTTAAAATTTAACTTTCATTACATTTAAGTAATTTTTATATAGATTCATGTTTAGTAAATTATATTCAGCACGAGATACAGAATATTTACCATATGCACAAAATGATCCGGATTCTTAATATTTTTTGTAATATTTATTTATTATATTTTTAAGTCTAGACAGCTGTCTTGAGCCCCAGGGAGGACCTGACTGCTTAAAAACAGTGATTTTCGGAACACATTCGTCTAAATATTTAAAAATAGTTTTATAGAAAGTATCAATCATAGTATCGAAGGAAGATGCTGTGTCATTTGAAATAGATAACTTATCAAGCCAATTTGTATTATTTAGAAGAAAATTTAACTCGTTGTAACTTGTTCGTTTGAAACAGTAGACTTTGTTGTTATTGACCATAGCTTTACGTTTAACAAATGGAGTGTTACAAGAAATTCCAATATTAGGATGATAACGATCTTCAGGTCTTGAAATTGGAAAAGCACGAGTTAATGAACAGTCAGCAGGTTCATTCACAAACACCAATTCTAATAGTTTTCCGTATTCGTTGTAAACACAATTAAATTGGAAAAGGCACAAGTCATGAAGGTTATTAAAAATGCATCGATATAGTCATTGCAATTTGTGGGAGTATAGTAAAATGAATCTGGTAAGAGTCTCCAAGAAACTGCGGGCAAGTTAAAGTCGCCAAAAACGAATATTGAATCATCAGGCTGGTCACACGATACGACGGATTTAACGTTCTCGTAGTGTTGATTATAAGTTAGAGCATCAGCATTCGGTGGAATATATCGACCCCTAACAGCGAAAATAATGTAAGCGCCAAAAATCAAATTTTACAGGAGAGAGCTTTTTTGTTTTATTTTATATTAATTTTGTATGAAATTTGTCGCTTACACTAAAATTGTTTTTGCTTTAAAATCGTAACGGTACATTATGTGACCATGATATTTTAGGAGATGATGCAAGTGTTGCCAATAAAGTCATTTATTAAAAAAAACGAAAATTAAAAATCATGTCGCTTACGTTATTTTCGCTGTTAGGGCTCGATATGAACAGGTTAGGTGTATATGTTTGTGTTTTAGTTTTAGTTTAATACGAACAGCAATAAATTCTATTTTATGAGAAGTGTTAGTTTTTATTTCCTCGGATGGGAAAAGACAAGAAACAGCAATTAAGACACCACCACCAATTGTAGTAGTTTCTCTATCGAGTCGATATACATTGTATCCATTACAAAAAATTTCATTATTTAAGGTCTTTTTATTTAACCAGGTTTCAGTTAAAACAATAATATGTTGATCAAAAGTAAAACTTTCTATAAACAAATTGGAAAGCTTAGTATTGAGACCACGAACATTTTGGTATGCCATATACAGTTGGTTTTTTTGGCCGGATGACGAAGGTAAGCGTATAATATTATTATTTCTCTGGTTTTCTTTGTACATGTATTCGCGAACCAGTGTATTATCAGGCCTTCGCCTGTCTGTGAAGATGGGTTCAATTCCCCGGTCAGGCAAGAGTGAAAAATTATCAATAAATTTTAATTCATTTCATGATGTGAAATTCCTTTCTTTATAAAAATAAATTAATAAAAATTAAATTTAATGAACTTTAGCTGACTATCGCAAAGGTTATGATACACAGAAAAAATTATTTTTCCAATTCAAACAAAAAATTTGTAGAATCAAACAATTTTTTGTCTAAAATCGGTCCTACAAACAAATTCGCATATTCAAACAATTTATTTGCATTTTGTTTATTGAAAAAACGCCGATTTTTCAAACAATAATTTTACAGAATCAAACAAAAAGTTTACTGAAATTCATATAAATTTCAAACAAATAATTTTGCTGAATCAAACAAAAAAGTTTTGGCACAAACAATGACGCGCACACAAGCAAGCACTGTTTGCGAAGATGAAGCAGAGCGGCCGGCTGGCTTTGAGACATATTTTTTTGTTGGAATAATTTTTGAACGAAGTCATATTTATACTCACAGTGTTTTTCTTTATTACTCACTGTTGCTTTATCCTTTCCTTTGCTAATGAAGAAGAAATGTAACCAAAAACGGCGGCCGACCGACTCGATATGTTTTCTGCCATCATTCTATTTTTGTATTAGATGTATTTAAACAAATTGTTTGAAAAAATTTAATACGGGATTTTGTTTTTTTTTTACCAACTTTGAAACCAACCAAAAATTTATTTTGTTTCTTATAATGTGTTTTTTTCTGTTGTTTAAAAAATGGAACGTTTTTTTTACCTGCTATTGTTTTTGTTGTTTTTTTTTTACTACAAACCTCGTCACGCTATTTTATCATTTTTCTTATTGCTGTACTTTTTTAAAGCGTCCAACAATAGACTGCATGTGTTTTTGTTGTAGTTCTTATATTTATCATAAAGAAGTGTTGCTTACAATCAATAAAAAAAAATGCAAAAAGACGACAACATTAAAGAGCGTTAAATATTTCATACAAAATTATGAAAACTTCAAACCAATAGCGCGTTTATTAAATTTTTGAAGAGTTGTCCACATTTTTGTTGGTTAAATAAAAATCAAACAAAAATATTGATTGAATCAGTAAAAAAAATTTGTAGAAATCAAAAAAATTTTCAAACAAGCTTTTGTTTGAAAATAATTCGGCAATAATTTTTTCTGTGTACTTGCTATTTTTTGTATTGGATTTTTTTAGGATTGACTGAATAAAACAACAAATGCGAGAAAGAACAAGAAATACAATTTGATAAAATGTTAACAAAACAAACAATACTGCCCACGTTTTTTCCCCACAAAAAACCGTCATAAAAGCTAAAAATCGCAAAAAAGTGTTAAAAACTGTTTCTTTCGATCAAAAACTAAAAAAATTGGCAACAGTGCTAACAATTAATCTGGAAATGTCAATAATTTTTTCTGTGTACTTGCTATTTTTTGTATTGGATTTTTTTAGGATTGACTGAATAAAACAACAAATGCGAGAAAGAACAAGAAATACAATTTGATAAAATGTTAACAAAACAAACAATACTGCCCACGTTTTTTCCCCACAAAAAACCGTCATAAAAGCTAAAAATCGCAAAAAAGTGTTAAAAACTGTTTCTTTCGATCAAAAACTAAAAAAATTGGCAACAGTGCTAACAATTAATCTGGAAATGTCAATTTTAAGTTAACAAATTTTATATTTTTTTTGACAGTCTTAGATTATTTATCGATAACACATGTATATTTGTTTGACATTTCAAGATTTTTTATGATATAATCATACTCTTTACACTTAGTCAGTTTTCCTATGTAAATATATTTGCACTGTTCTCCAATATAGAAAAAATACAAAAAATAGCAAGTATCATAACAGCTTAAGCAAAGCTGATAAAGGTGGCAACCACTGTTTTGAGTTGCTTGCAGTTTTTTCACCAATTAGTTTCAATCAACAATTTAATCAGGTGAATAAAACGTATAATCAAGTGAACTAAACGTTTAATCAAGTAAATTAATTTTTTTTCTGTGTAGGCACCCGAAATTTACATTTAGATTAAAATTGAATTGTAGTAAAATTATAAAATTGTAATAAAAAATTGCCCACTACCGGTTTAATATGTTAGAATAATAACACGGCTTGAGAGTATAAACACAAGACTTTGACTTTCGTCTCTCAGTTTAGCATTTAATTAAAAAAATGCCCATCACAGTTTTTTATGTGTAGGATTAAAATAAAACCTCTAGGAAAATTTATAATAATTTGATTTTAAATTTAAATATCACCTCTTAAAATTTTAGTTACCCAACTTTATAATATCGTTTTTTTTTTTTTTTTTGGATAAAGTGCTAGATTCAAATCATTTCAAATTTAGAGTTCTGCCCAACACCAATAACAACCTCTTTTTACATTCACCTGTTTGTTTATTCAATTTAAATGCCTACTATAAAAGTCATTTGTATCTTTCGGTTCTTGTCAATATTTCTGTTTAGAAAAGTCTATTTATTTGTTGAGTTATTTTCAAATGTTATTATAGAGTATGTGTCTATTTGAAAACTATTATTTCACACATATCCATAACCTGAATTGAAAACTGTTGAAAAAAAAACAATAAACACATTTCTAGATTTGTATGCAATTTAAATGGAAAGTGACTGACACCCCTGGGAATCGTGACTTAAATTTATTTAGGTTTTTTGTTTTTGTTTTGGAAGCTTGTCAATCAAATGAACTTTATTTTTTTTTTTATTTAACAAAGGGAATATTTAAAACTGGGTTAGTTTTAGCCGCTGAATATTTTGAATAAAAAGGGTAAAAAAGTGAAATCCTATTCATGACTTTTAAATCAAGCGAATAAATTAAAAAAAAAAAAAAAAAAATATAAACTTGAAACCAATTTTTGATATTATACTTAATACAAGAATTAAGCTAGCTGAATTAAAATTGAAACATATTTAGCTGAATAACTAAAATAATTTTTATGTAATTTTAAACGAATTTAAAAAAAATTGGGGGTAACTTTTACTTAAAATTAAATTCAGCAAGTTGAATTTGTTATACTAAAATTAAAAAAAAAGATTCTAACAAATTTCAAAAACTGTTTTCTTATTTTTAAACTATACTCAGCTAGTTAAATGTTAATTTGACGACTTGAAGACTTGAAACCACAAAATTCTTTAAGATTTTCTTTAAGACTTCCCAAAAGATCCTACTAAGGGTAAAAACGGGAAAATTCGGTAACCTTATATCTTCAACACTAAAATAGATACAAAACAAATTTAATAATCATTGTTGTTCTTTAGAAAAATAAGCGAACAGGTGTCTTGTACTTTTTTGAAATTCGGTCCTTTTAGGAAGAAAACGGGAAAAACCTGAATTTTGGAACTTTTTTGACATCCCATTTTTCTTTTGAACCAATAAATATAAAACAAAGTTTATACCACATTCGATACTTATCAAAAAAAAAAAAAAAAAAAAAAAAAATACGATCACCAATATGGTACTTTTTCGAAATTCGAACATTTAAGGGGTGTAAATCGTAACTATTTTTGGTACTTTTTTTACAAAACATTTTCCTCCATTCATTGACATATTCGTACTAAATATGAGCTGCCACTACAATACTAAAATTTCTGATACTTTAATGGGGGAAAAATATAGTACCCAAAAAAGGAAATACGGGAAATTTGATAGTTTTCTTTAGTTTCTTGGTAATACTAAGAGACGCTAACGAAGTAGCGGGTAAATGCTAGTTTTATATAAAATGAAAGCTTTTCCAATGTAATATGAAATCAACTGAACAACAAACTTAAGCAAAAATCGTGATTGTTGCTCAATTAGGAGTTAGTTTGATTTGTTTTACACAAAATGCTTTAAGATTTTTCAAGAAACTTTATTTTAATTGTTAAGCCATTGTTTACCAGCAAATTCAGCTAGCTGAATAACATTTATCTTTACAAAAATATTGCTAGAAACTAAAAAAATTTTAATTTTGCTGCAATTCAGCTGAATCAGTGCTTGAATGTAAATTTAAATGTTTATTTTCACACTTTTTGTTGATAAGAAATTTAAGTATTTTATTAACCCATTTTTCTGATAATAAAAACATTTCTTAGAATTAACTGAACAACAAACGTAAACAAAACTCATGATTGTTGCCCAATTAAAAGTTAATTAAATTTGTTTTACACGCAATCCTCCAAGATTTTTTAAGAAACTTAAATTACTAGCTGAATACCATGTATCTTTACAAAAAATATTGTAAGAAAACAACAAATAAAAAAAAAATAATTTTGCTTCAATTCAGCTGAATCATGTAAATTTAAAGGTTTATTTTCACACTTTTTGTTGATAAGAAATGTATTTTATCATCCCAGTTTTCTGACAATAAAAGCTTTTCTTAGAAATAATGTAATATGAAATCAACTGAACAACAAACCTAAACAAAAATCATGATTGTTGCTCAATTTAAAGTTAATTTAATTTTTTGTGTACAACAATAAAAAAAAAAGATTTTCTTTGTATTAAATAAAATAAAGAAAAAATTAATACACAATAACAAAAAAACTTTTCTTTAATAGTTTGATTCATTTCAATCATTCATTGAAAACGGTTTTTGTGAAATAAACACGTTTTTTTAAATGCAAAATTTTTTCATTCAATTACATACAAGTTAGTGGCAATTAATTTATTTAAAAAGTCATCAAGAAATGTACAATGAACTACATATTTCATTAAGCCAGAAGTGATAAAGAATGTTTATTAAAAAAATTGAAAAAGAAAAAAATAAATTTATAATTTTGTTGTTATTTGTTAAAGGTGGCTTAAGACGTCATGTATTTGGAATTCAGCTAGCTGAATCTAAAATATAAATTCGATTTTTATATTAGCTATAAATTTTGCCTTAGGATCAATTCACTAAGCTGAGATACTATTGAAATATCAAATAAACATACAATTAACAAAAATGTATCTTAAAAAATTTAAAGTAATTAACATCCATATTATGTTTTCAGCTGTAAAAATTTAGTTTAAAACAATAATTAAGTTTTATTATCTAGGTTTTCTAAGCAATTTCTAAAAATTGGTGCGTTACATTTAACTAATATTCGGCTTACTACACATGGGCATAGGTAATAAGTGAATGTTATTATTTTGTTCTTTTTTCAATTATAACTCTTTTTTTTTGTAAATTCAGCTAGCTTAATATGGTTTTTAACACTAACTTTTACTACGAATATAAATTTTCTTTTCAAATCGCTAAAACTTTTAACTTAAAATCAGCTGAATGAGTTTAACCTTACGTAATAAGCAAAATATCTATTTAGTTCTCTTCCATTCAAATTTTATATATACTCTTTTGTATATTAAGCAAGCTAAATTTAATTTCAAGCAATTTTGGATTTAACTAAACAAGGATATAGAGAGTAACGTAACCTTAAGTAACGTTTAATAATGACTTAAGAATTAATTCAGCTAGCTAAAGAACCACTCCTGATGTAAAAAATAGTTAAAGTTTACATTAGTTTACCTACACATTAAGCCCAGCAAATGTGTATGGGGTTTTATGTGTTGGTTAACTAATGTGAACTTTAACTTGTTTTTTGCATAAGGGGGTTAATATTTAAATTCTTTAAAGATATGTTTTGTAAAAAAATGATTTACAATTAGAGTAAGCTAGCTGAATATACTATTTTATATATATTACCGAAAGCGAACAATTTAAAGATCTTAGTTTATTGGCTTAGCCTGTATTCAGCTAGCTGAATTCAGTAAAGCGCGCATTTTTCGATGATTTTTTTTAAGAAAATTAGTTTTATTAGTTAATTTATTGTTTAAAAGAGTATTCAGCTAGCAGAATATATAGTAATTAAGAAAATATTACAAGAGAGCATTAAAATGAAATAAAATTATTCTGCTATTAAGCTAAATTTGATTTCAATCAATTTTGATTTTATGTACCTTAAAAAGGCGATAGAGAGTAACATTATCTTTAGTAACGTCTAATTATGGCTTAACATTTTGTTCAGCTAGCTAAACAATTAATATTAAAGAATTACTTAGGCCCGTTTTCACAACTTACCGATAGCTAAAGATAGGATTTTATCGGCCGTGTAAAAAGTGTTCCATTGTTACAACTTTATTTTAACCTACCAGGTAGGATAAACCTTAATCTACATTATCGTTCACTTTAGGTTAAAATTAAATTAAATTAATGGAACACTTTAAAGTATACTTTTAGCTATCGGTAAGTTGTGAAAACGGGCCTTAAAAATTTATTCAGCTAGCTAAAGAACAACCCCTGCTGTAAAAAAAATTAAAAAATGTTAAAGTTTACATTAGTTAACCTACACATTAAGCCCAGCAAATGTGAACTTTAACTTTTTTTGCATAAGGGGGTTAATATTAAAGGAATTATGTATGCTAAAATTCTTCAACTTATGTTTTGTAAAAAAATTATTCAAAATTAGAGTAAGCTTGCTGAATGTACTATTTTATATTTAGTACTGAAGCGAACACTTTAAATATTTTAGTTTATTTTTTTAGACTATATTCAGCCAGCTGAATTCAGTAAAGTGAACATATTTCGAACGATTTTTTGAGAAAATTAGTTTTATTAGGTAATTTACTGTTTTTAAAGAGTATTCAGCTAGCTGAATATATGAGAATAAAGAAATTATTACAAAAAAGCATTGAAATAAATTACGATTATTCTGCTCTTAAGTTAAATGAAAGTTTTTTATTATTTTCTGTTAAGTAAATTTTTGTCCGAAAATGTATTTAGCTGTAAAATTTATGAAAAGTGCTAGCAAAGTTTCTTAATAATCAATATTAGTTTACTACTTATTATTTTAAACTTTTCTTTAGCAAGCTAAATTCAGGTTGAAATCCATGGTAAGCTGCGTGTATTTATAAAAGGTTTAAATTGTTGAGAGAAACAAAGAGAACATACAGAGCCATTTTATAAGGTTTGTATGTGAACAACGCGAAATCGTAATTAAATATCTAAGCACACGAGACAAGGAATTGATTGAATGTCGTTAATTGTTTGAAGCCCTGAATTTCGAAAAATTCATATAATTTACTGTTTTTTTGATCCACAAGTTAAGGTTGTAGTTGATACAAATTTGGATTAGAGCGTTGAAATCCGGATAATTCACTCATTTTTGAGATATTGCTTGAAACATACTTGAAACACTACAATTTTTTTTTTTAACAAATTATAAACATTTTGGATTTACTGAATACTTATGCATCATAATTCGTTTTATAATGGAGTTATTGTCTCTTTATTATAATTTTTTTTTCATTATTATTAGCAGTAAATGGAAGACAAAAAAGCTGGTAATTTATTTCATATGTCTGGACAATATGGATAATTTGGCTCAAATTCAATGCAATTTTCTACAATATAAATTAGGGTGTATGCAATGTAAATGAAATTTTAGAATTTAATATACATAAAATATTTAACTTAAAATCATTTAAAAACAAAAAAATAGCTTTTCTTAAAACAAATAAACTTGTAGGAATTAACGGAAGTTTTCGTCTCTTGTAAATATTTTCAACATCCCTAATATTTTTTTGTGTTTATTGCAACAAACAAAGCCTTAGTTATATTATGTTATTTGTCATCATACAGAGAAAAAAAATTAAACTTTTTATAAAAAGTCTAAAAAAAATTTTGCTTCTTTTTTTGTTGTTGCAAAGACGACTATAATGCGGCAATTTGTTATAAAACATTTATGCTTGTTAGTAGTTTTTTTTTTCTTTAAAAGAATTATGTTGGATTATAAATTTTATTTGTAAGAAAGAAAAAATGTTTTTTTTTTAAACATTCAAACACAAACTCCACTTCACAAGACGAAAAAAATCTTTTAAGGGTCATATAAGAAAAATAGTTATTTTCATTGAAAACTTAAAAAAAATTGTTTCTTTAAGTTTGTAATGGAAGAGAAAAGCATTTAAAAAGTTGTAAAATTGTTTTTTTTTTATAAATTTTTAATAATATTTTTCTCTTTTTAGTTTCTTACAAAAAAACGTAAAAAAACAAATTGGTCTTAAAGCAGAACATTGAAAACTAGAGCCATTGTGCAGTTAAAAGGGTTGCTATTGGGGAATCGTCAAAAAAATATTTTTGAAATTCACAGATGGGAAATTTTTTAAAAAGTTTTTACCTTGAATTTAGGTTTTTGTAAATTAATTAATGCTACTAACAGCTAGTTTTATCGCAACTAAAAAAGTATATTCAAGCCCGATTAGTTGGTACCCTAGAATGTAATGATAAATTTTTAAAAGTGTACCCTATTTGGGCGCCATGATCAATAAGTCATCGACCCGCCAGATTCAAATTATGTTTTGAGGTTAAGATTCATGTAAAAGTTCTTTGTGCCGAATATTATTTAGATATGCTCATCTACATGAGATTTGTTTGCCTTTAAGTCATTTTAGGAAGGGAGTTTATATGGGACCTATGTTTAATTTTGGAACTTGCAGCACAACTTTTTGTCATAACGTTTAAGTTATCGTCGTCAATTTTATTTCAATACTTACATTTATAAAGAAGTTATGGCATTTAAAGCTGTTTTCGGAAGTAGTCAGACCGACCAACACTCAATTTGCTTCTTTGAATTTATCAACTGATTCTAGTTAATTTGGGTGCGCTGAATTCAAAACTGTAATCAGTTTGTCTCTATCAGCTCTAGTTTTCATGATATAACTTTATATACCCTCCACTTATGACCTCTAATTACACCAATTACCCAAATTTTTTTCCAAAAATTTTTTTTTTTATCAAAATTTTTTATTTGCTTTTATAGTTATTGCCAAAAAAAAAAACTCCCAAATTTTTTTAAGTATTTATTTTTTTATTTTAATAAATCTGTATGAAACAGTTTTACTTCTTTTTTTTTTTTTAAATTCCTATGGAAAAGTTTTACTTTTTACTTAAAAAAATTTGGGAGTTTTTTTTTTTTTTTTGGCAATAACTATAATAGTAAATAATAATAAATAAAGAAGCAAAAATATTTTTTAATTTTGTCGGGCTGTGTTATTGGACCGATTCTAATAAAATTTTGTAAGATGATTAAGATTGCAATAAAATAAGTTTAGATCAAACTTAATTTAAATACCAACATAAAAGATGGTTTATGGGCACAAAGACTTTACTGAAAAGAAGTTTTTATGGAGCCATTTAAAATTATAGACCGATTCTCACCATACTAAAGGGGCTTCGTCCTTATGACAATTGAAACCTACCAAAAATGTACCAAATTTCATCAAACTATCTTCAAAATAGCGTCCTGTACTTTGCGCACAAGGATACACAGACAGACAACCAGACAGCCGGTCAGCCAGCCAGATGGATAGACACGGTTAGATTGATTCAAAAAGTGATTCTAGTCAATCGGTATACTAAAAGGTGGTTCCAGCACAGAGGTATGCAAAATTCAAACTGTGGTTGTAATGCTGCATATTAGTATCAAAGCCATAACGAAACAAGACCTGATATACCATACCTAACCTTGCAGCCGCACGTTCAAGTTGTTCTTGATACATATACTGCTTGTCAAAATTTACATAAATTGAAAGCTGTGACGTAGGCTGCACTCAATTTGTAAGCATTTTACTTCTAAGATGTCAACAACAACACAATTTATAAAGACAAACTTGTACTCAGCTGTTAAATTGAAAGTACAATTGCCAAACAAATGGAAAGGTGAAATTGAAAGCCATCTCGTGGTCATTTTAAAAAGTGTGAGTGTGTTAGAAAAAAAGTAAGAGTGTATTGCAAATTGAAAGGAATTGAAAGGCAAAACTTGATCGTGTGGCCACCAAGTACCGCTCGATTGACCTAAAAATATTAAGATTGCCATTATTTTTTAACAATTGCAGCCAACTTCACTAATAGACGCGCTGTAAAAATCGTGTTTTTCCAATTGCAAAGGGTTGACGCCTCGCTTTTTCAGTATCTTACATACAAATCGTATAGGCATGAGAATATTTGAAAGCAGATAAGGCTTTCCGCTCTTGATTAGGTATGGCTGTTAGTGAAGAGAGCGAATATACCAGGCAAGCATCAAGCGTTTGAAATATGATGTTGCATTACCTTTCCTTAGATTTTCTTTGTCGTGCTTAATTCCCAATTTTTATTTTTGATAAATACACTGAAATTTATTGTTGGAGCATAAGCTAGTTTCTATGCGCATTTCACTGGTTGCTTAGACCAGATCATCAGGAAACATTCTCCTAAACAATTTTAGAAAAGCCAAAAATATTAAGAAACAAAACTGCAGAGTGAATGAGAATGGCAAGAACTCCAAAAGTCTTATTTGCAACGATTAGGAATTAAGCACGACAAACAAAATCTTATTAATTAAAAATTTTGTATTCCCAAAAATTACTTTGATAAAAAAAACATTTTTGAATAGTATAAATCAAGGGCCGTAACAATTACGAGAAATGTCATCCAAATTTCCATTTGTTTTTTTTTTCAACTTTAATATTTTGCTTAGTCTGGGTTCACACTATGAAAGTTTTCTTTTATAAAGTATGAGTTTATTGGTGACAGGGGAAGAGATCTTGCTTTTCCTTTTTCTTCTCTCACCCATAAACTCACACTTTCTGAAAGAAAACTTTCATAGTGTGAACCCAGACTTAGTAACTTAATTAAAGAGAGTTAACAACATTTTAAAACCATCTGCCCTCTTATTTTAAAATGTCTTATGCTGGGTACACACAGTGCAATCTACATGCAATCTGTTTCAATGCAACCTCAAAATATCAAAGCGTTTTGATGTTGATGCAATCTGGAATGAATGAAAATTAATTTAATTCACTAGATTGCGTAAATGCGTTGCATAGTGTGTTACCAGCATTATAACATTAGAGGCGTTTCATATCGGCAAAAGCATTTCAAACTGCATTTTTCTTTTATTTCTCTAAATATGAAATAAAGGCTGTGTGTTTGCTAGAAAAGTATTCCTGAAAAACTATCTAAGCATCTGCCGCAAGTGCACTCGCCTCGCCGCTGGCTCATTGACGGCTAAAGGAAAGAGCATCATAATTTGTGTAAATTAATTTCCACAATTGTGGGTATAAAAAAAAATAAAAATCTGCCCGATTTTTAATACGGTATTGCTTCAGTAACCAAAAACCCTATTTTTTCCCACTTCTGGCAGCATTGCTTTAAATCTTTATTTAGCTAAGAACTAATAAATCAGAAGAAATTAAACTATCTTTTAAGCTTAAAATATGTTTAAACCAGCAAATCTATAAATCAGTAAACATTTTAACCAACTCTAAACGCATAAAATTGGGCGTTTAAACTACCATTACAGACCATACGAATTTGACAACATTTATCGTAGTGCTGCCACATGCTATATTTTAAACATTATTTAATACGTGGGACACTGCTTAACAGCTGTTATGCTTAAACTGATTAATTAGCCATAAGTATTCTATTTTTAAGAGTTTTAAGTTATTAAGCTAGCTGAATTATATTTGAACATAAAACTTACAATTTCTATAACTAATTTGATGTATAAGCCTTTTTATTTAAGTTATTCAGCTGACTAAAAGTTGTTTTATATTGATTTCAGCTGGCTAAAGTACAATTAAATGGTAGTGTTTCTATAATTCAGCCAGCTGTTCTAAATGTTTTAGATTAATTAGACATTCTATTTGTTTTAGATTTTAAAACTCTTTCAATTTGTTATTAATTCAAATCTAATTTGATATTTATATTTTTTTTCATTGCAGGTGAGTTTTAAACAAGAAATTTTTTATTCAACAAATCCTTAAGAAATTCAAGGACTTTAATTGTAAGTTAATTTAAATAGTTATGCCACAGATTATACGGAGACATCATTGAGTGTGAGTGAGTTTTTATGAAAGTTTTAAAAAAATTTAGTAATTTTTGGATCTCGATCTTGCTGAATAATGTGTAATAACCGGGATTCCAATATATCTGAACTTTTCGAAAGCTTGATTTAAACCAACACACACAAAATTAAATTAGAAGATTTAAACCAATTTTTAAAAGAACTCAACCTTTGAAATTTATTTTTCCATTTATGTTGTGCAAAAAATTTCTTTTAACACCTTTAAATCGTAAATCATCTCCCATTTCCTTTCTCAACTCTTTTATATAAAAAAAAAAATCTCTAAATCTTGAAAGATTTCTAAAGATTTAATTTCATCTTCAAATAAACACTTAGAATAAAAAATCTTTTTATGCCTTTTTTAACCGCAAAAGAAAAACATCAGCAAAATCAATTGGATGATTGATGGTGATGCTTTCAAAGCTGTTGGTAATGGATATAGAGAGAGGGGAAAAAGGCATTTTAATACTTAAAATAAATTAATACATAAAATTCAGCCAGGGGAATAAAGCAGAAAAAAAACTAAAAATATAATAAATAATGT
Organism: Pollenia angustigena; assembly: GCA_930367215.1. NCBI lineage: Eukaryota > Metazoa > Arthropoda > Insecta > Diptera > Polleniidae > Pollenia > Pollenia angustigena. The sequence goes on from OV884060.1 coordinate 50,943,262, forward strand.
AAAAAATAAAGAATTCACAACAATTTATATACATATGTATGTATGTACAAACAAGTACAATTTTTCCTCATTCGTGGTAGTTTTTTTTTTGGCGTGCAACATTTCCAGACTTCGTCTTCTTTGATTGCCAGTCTCATGCGTTAAATATAAAATCGCTTTTTTATTGCTTATGGGGTGTTAAATTATAAAAGAACAAAAAAAATCACTTTAACTACGAAAAACAAACTGAAACATGAACTTTGAAGTGTATGATGCAGTTTTAGTTTTGGAGATGGGGATAAAAAAATAGTGACAATAAATTATAAATTTTGGATTCTTGAAGATTGATTTACATTTCTTTAAAATGCAATTAAATCCATTGAAGTTATTTATTAAGAACTGTATTCAGCTATTAAAAATTTTCATGGTTAAAGGAAATATTGCGCAAGAAGCCAAAAAAAAAAAAAAATATTTTAATTGCAGTGTTACGCTCTTAACGCACACCTTCCATAAGCGAACAGCCCCTTACGACGGAACTAATCCCTGGTACCGGCAGCATTTGAAGGGAAAAAAACTAAAAAATTTAAAACTTTTCGTGATCAAAAGAAATATTACAAGAAGCAAAAAAAATAATAAATTATTTTAATTGCAGTGTTACGTCCTTAACGCACACCTTCCATCAGCGAACAGCCCCTTTCGACGGAACTGATCCCTGGTCCCGGCAGCATTTTAAGGGAAAAACTAAATTCTTTTGCGAGAACATTCTCCTTTTATGGACACACTCCAATCAGTGATGCCAACTTTTTAAGCACTTTAAAATTTAAAAATAGCACTAAAAAGAACTATTTCGAGCAAAAAAAAGCGTAAAAAAGCACTAAGCCATTTTTACAATTTAATTAAACACAAAACTACCCAGGCAGAAATTACGACTCTTCTAAATATTTTGTACCGCCACAACCCTGTAAATACAAAATTGTGACTCTACCAAAAATATGGTACCATCACAACACTGTAGATACAAAATTACAACCTTAGTTTTTTAATACCATTTTTAAATAAGATTCAACACCGGTACAACACAAATATACGACTTTAGTTTTTTAAAGCCGTATTTACCATAAAACTATACCGCTACAACACTGTGTATACAATAATTAAACCTTTATTTCCTAATACCGTGTTTATAATAATTCTATACCGCTACAACGCAGTATATGCAAAAATTTTGTCTTATTAATTTAATAGTGTCGTATTATTTATTTCCCGTTATTTACGGGAATACAAAATTCATCATTAAGATTTTTGTATGACGTGCTAAATTCCCAATTTTATTTTTTGATAAATTAGTGTATTTGATAAATACACTAAAATTTATTGTTGAGGAAAAGCTAGCTTCTATGCGCATTTCACTGGTTGCTTAGGCCAGATCATCAGGAAACCTTTTCCAAAGATTTTAGAAAAGCTAAAATTATTATACAAATAAAACCCTAAAGCGAATAAAAATTTCAAACACTCAAAGTCTTACTTAAAATGAAAACACAAAAACTATTTTAGGTAAGAAAATATACAAATGTTTGCTTGTTTATTAAGCGAATTTATATTTGTAACAATATTGAAAATAAGAGTAAGAAGACGGTTGTGACTACGTTGTAAATTCGTGAATCCAACATTGTAAATTTAAATTTACAGTACTGTGACAACACTAAAAAGAAGAGTTGGAAGACCCACATTTGGCGTTATATTGTGACAACATTGTAAATTTGGTAAACAGTACGTTGTATTGATGTTGATAGTACACCCTGCAACGTCGGCACAGCGTCGTGGCGATTGTCTTTTTCTGCCTCCAAAATTTAAAAAAAAGCGACGGCGTTGATGGGAACCATTTTCATTTAAGATTAAATAATAAACATATCGTCGCAGGAATTAAAGAATGCTGTAACTGACAAAATATAAAATGTTCACCAGAGCCAAAAAAAACCTGTATGAAAGAAAGTAGAAAAAAATTCATATCACAAAAACTATACAACTTAGGAACATGATTTTAAAAACGTATTTTTATTTTATCTCGCTTTATATATTGGCTCTAAACATTTCCTCTCAAGTCTATTGTTCCCGGTGATTCTGCGGCTTACAGCAAACGATTTTTTTTTTTGCGTAGGTGAATATTTTTCCTAATACAAATATGGGACCGGCACCAATGGACGCAGTAATTTTTTCTGATAAAAATGATGCAAAAAACGTTTTTTCGATTATTTGTCAGTTACAGCGTTCTTTAATTCCTGCGACGATATTTACATTTGTATATAAACATTTTTAAATGTATTATTATTATCTTCAATAAAAATAATATCATCCAAATCATTTGGAGTTTAAATTGGCCATAAAACAGTTTTAAAGTAATACAGTGCGAGCGATTTTCGTAACTCGAAAAAATCTGGCCTGTTGCAATTACCGCAAATTTGCAATGTCCGACCATTGTTTATAAAACTTAATGACAGCATATATTTAAATAAACATCCCTTTATTTTATCGTTTAAATAAATCTAAATTAAAATCGTGCAAAGCTTAATAAAATAATTGGCTTATGATATTCTTCAATTCTTTTAACATATGTACGCTTCTGAATAAAGAGCACGCATAAGGTGTAAAATAGAAAAAACATGTATGTTTGCATTCTGATACTTAGTCAAACCTTTTTGCAATAGCACTAGAGGTAGAAGTGCTCAACACGCGGAAAACTAAAGCGCATGAAAAATGGCAGGTTACACAACGCTCGTTATAAAAGTATTTACTGTCAGCTGTTTTTAATTTATTAACCACATTGCGTATACCAAGCTACGGCTCTTTTTTTGTTTTTAACGTCTTTGCGATTTTTTGCATGGTTTGCAACTGCATGTTTTTTAACAATTCCTAATATTTTCCAATCCATATTCTATTTTTGAAACAGTGTCTACATCGTTAAAAAAATGTTGACCAATATACATCGTTTTTATTACGATTACTAAATATGTTGTTAACGCTTAGAAGTGCAACGTTTCGTAAAATTTCCAAATTGCTAGGAAGCCTAGCTCTAACCTCGTAAATTAAGTCTTAGATAAAACGAATGTAACTTTCTTGTATCACTTTTTTATCATTTGAAATCTTTAAATCTTTACAAGCATTCTCAAAATTGTACCCCATATAACAAAGTTGAACTAAAGCATCCTCTATATAATCCCAGTAAAAAATGGAGCTTCCAACGAAGCAGGTTTGTAGTGGAGAAACATAAGAGTTGCGCTTACCATTGCGCATACGGAAGACATGAATTTTATATGGCGAGTTCCCACTTTGAAGTAATACATTTTTGCCACATGAAGCGCATTATTCAGCGCAAAAAAAAAACTGTTGGATGTAACGATCAGCTTTACACACTGAATGTTTTGATACAGTTATTATTTAGTATTCACCCTTACAAACCTGCTTCGTAGTAAGGGAATGCCGTAGCACTTGAAATGTTATTTTTTTTTTATAAAAGTTGTTGAGAGTTATTTCACTTACTTTACTGCATTTCTGTATGTCTTATTGCCTAGCGCATAATTCTGCGCTTATTTTTTTAAATGTACCATTAGTGCTTCGCAATATGATAAAATTTTTTATTGGGATCGTAGTTTTAAAAAATGGTAGAAAAAAAATAAAAATTGCAAAAAGCACTAAAGGCACTAACGAAAAATTGAAAAAGCACCAAGTTAGTGCTTTTTTTTAGTTTGGCACTATTTATAAAATTTTTGCGTTTTGAGGCATCAAAAAGCACCATAAATAGTGCCAAAAGCACTAAGTTGGCATCACTGACTCCAATGGCCCCTTCGGTGTCAGGTCTTGAGTGCTTCCACTGCATTAGAATATAGTCTACTCAGCAGAAAAGCAATTCAGATGAAACTTTTTAAGGAAACAAACTATACAATTTTAAAAACTGATGTTTGTTTAAAATAGAATTCAGCTATAAAATTGTACAAAAGACAACATAAAAATTATGAAGAATTATTTTAGAACAATCCTCAGCCAGCTACATTTAGGTTTAAAGTTAGGGATTAACTTATTTAGAAACTTAAAAAAAATTTGAAGAAAATGAAGTATCGTTTAAGAACTATATTCAGCATGGTCAATTAAAATTTAAATCTGTTCAGAAGGAAAAGTTTTGGCAATATTTTTGAAAAGTTCAACTATTACTTAATAACATTTTGAACAAAACGCTAGCCTAATATATAATGATTTTTAAAAATACTAATTAAAGTTTACTAAAAGATTTTTAGAACTACCAGGAAATAAACTTATAATAAAAGAACAAATCTAGCCAGCTGAATTTAAGTTTATAGCTACTAAAATGTGATTATTTTAAAGACAACAATCCTAAATAAGGTTAAAAGTTAATGGATATTTTTTTTTCTAAGCGAAGATTTGTTAAGAAAATTGCAAAATGCAGAAAATATATTACATATTGTTTTAGAACTATATTCAGCAAGCTGAATTTAATTTTAAACAAGTTGAAAAGCAAAAGTTTTGACAATATTTTCTAGAAAGTGTGAGAACTTAGCTAAGATTTTAATGCAAAGGCTTTTCAGCTTGCTGAATATATAAGTTTTGTAAAAAAAAACCTTTACAAGTTGCTACAACGATTTAAAGAACTAACAGAAAAAAAAATAATAACTTAAGAGCATATTCAGCTAGTTGAACCTTAGTTTAAAGCCGGTAAAATTTTGACATTTTAAAGATAACAAGCTAAATGTAGGTTTAAAGTTAAAGACGGATGTATATTTTTTTTTAAGAGTAAACTTATTCAAAAACTTGCAAAACACAGAAAATACATTATTGACATAGAACTTTATTCAGCAAGCAGAATTGTATTTTAAAGCCGTTAAAAACAAAAGTTTAACAATACTTTGCAGAAAGAAAGGCCATTCAGCTATAGCTTTGTAAGAAATACTCTTGAAAGCCTTAAAAAAAATTTTAAGGACTACCAGAAAATCAAATAAAAATTAAAGAAAATTTTAAACTAGCTTAATTAAGTTAAAAGTTGCTAAAAATTTAAACATTATAAAAGAAAGAAGCTGAATATATGCTTGAATCTTAAGACTAACGAATGCTTTTTTCTAAGCGTGAATTTGTAAAGAAATTCGCAAACTACAGAAAATAAATTCTTTTTATATTGTTATAGAACTTAATTCAGCAAGCTGAATTTAAATTTTAAGCTTTTAGAAAGCAAAAGTTTTGACAATATGTTTCAGAAATGGTTTTTTACAGAAATGGTATTTAACTGTTAAATGTCACTAACAAGATTTTAGGAACTACCAGGTAATCAAATAACATATAATTAATGACTATATTTAGCTAGCTGAACTTAGGTTTAACGCGGTTTAAATATGAAAATTTTATAGGAAATTATTTGCGTATTGCATAAATGCTTAGCAAATGTTTTCATCTAGGTGAATAAGACAAAAACATTTTCCTACATAATATTTAACTCTTAAATTATGATGGGATTATTCGACCAATTTTTAAGCGAATATGTAGAGCTGGCAAACTATCTACAGTCACAACATTCGATAGTATGATGACAAACTATCGAAAGTATCGAATTCTTTGTGCAATTGTTAAATTAATTTTGTTAGTACTTTGCCTACATCTGTCCCTCCGAATCAATTTCTTAAATACAATTTTAAATACGGAATTTGACAATTGCTGCAATAAAAATTGGAGAAATTTTTAAATAAATGTAAAAAATAATTTCAGAAAATATCGAGCCCTAACCGCGAAAATAACGTAAGCGATATGATTTTCAATTTTCGTTTTTTTTTTTTAACAAATGACTTTACTGGCAACACTTGCATCATCTCCTAAATTTTCATGGTCACATAAGATACCGTTACGATTTTACAGCAAGAACAATTTTATTGTAAGCGACAAATTTCATACAAAATTTATATGAAATAAAATAAAAAAGCTCTCTCCTGTAAAATGAGATTTTTGGCGTTTACGTTATTTTCGCGCTTAGGAGTCGATATGTTTAATGAAATTAATTCGGGCTTTTAATGGATAAATTTTACTTAAATATATTTTCAATACTTTCTCTTAATTTTTCTGTTAATGGGTTCAATAAACTATCAAGTTTGAAAGGAAATTTCTTTAACTATTCCATGATACATTCCGCTTAATTGAGTTTCTAAAAATGCACGACTTTTGACGCAATTAAACGGGAACTCAATTAAGCAGTACCCGGTTAATTGAACCACCGACGCATTTAAAAAGAAAATCGCTTAATTGAGCAAGATATGCAATAAAGCGAAACACCCATGTGTAGATAGAAAATAAAACTCATTTCTTTATTTATTAAGACCATATTTACATTATGTACTTAACGCCGCAACTTTCGCATGCAACTTTTTGTTTGTTAGCAAAAAGTGTAGGGAAGAAAACGGGGTTGAAAAAGTTGAAAAAATGCTTTAAAAAAAATTTTAATGTAAATGTGAAAAGAGTTTCGTAGCAACTGTTTTAAAAGAAAAAAAAACTCGGCGTTAATTGCAATAAAACTCAGGTACGTTCATCGTACAATCTTTCTTGCCGTAAAATAAGTTTTTACGTTTGTGGAGCAAAAACACATTAAGTAGACGGAAACAATTAACCGAAACATTTGCTCTGGTTTTTCGCAATGCGGTCTTATTTTGCGAAATAATTAAGCGGGTGATGCAATTAAACGGAACTCAATTAAACGGGTATTTTTACATAAACAGTTATACTGAATTAAAACGGGAAACCCAATTAATCGGGGCTCAATTAACCGTAAACAACTGATTAATTTTTCCCCGGTTGCACAAGTAAATTTCAAGATAATGAGCCCTTACCGCAAGAAAAATTTAAGCGATTAAAACACAATTTTACAGGAGAAGGGTTTTTTTATTTTATTTCATAAAAATTTTGTATGAAATTGGCGCTTAAGCTAAAATTGCGTTTGCTATAAAATCGTAACGGTACATTATTTGACTACGATATCTTAGGAGATGATGCAAGTGTTGCCAATAAATTCATTTGTTAAAAAAACGAATTGAAACCGATGTCGCTTAAGCTATTTTTGCGGGAAATATTGGTTGCCGCTAAAAAAATCCTTTTAATTTCGAACTCTCCGGAAAAAGGTTTCTTAATGGTTAAATCAATATATTAGTTTTGGTAAACTAGCTTAAAGCCATATTAAAACATTACCAGAAAATGTTCTGAAAAAATCAAATATAAAAGAATAAGCTGCAATTACATATAACAAAAACTTTTAACGGTGAATGTTGGAACTTTTTTGGTCATTTATACTTTTTTTTAACAAAAAAGTGGTAGAACAATTTATACTTTGTTAAATTTTTTTTTGATTAAAAGTCGGTTAAGCCGCTATCGCCAAAGAAAAAACAGTTGCGTCACCGCCGCCTATCAGATTCGGCTTGTTTCCAGGAAGACGGCTTTTTTTTGCCAGATAGAAATAAAATAAAGTGACAGTTTGCTAAAAAAAAATTTAAGCGAAATTATCTCTATCGAAAAGAAACCATCAATAGTCCAATGAAAGCAGAACTATCGATTGCTTGCCAACTCTAATAATTTATTTTGCGTAATTTACAATTGAATTATTTTTTTCTGTTTTTGATGAAGAATTTTAATTTTTTTCTCGAATAATAATTTTTTTTTGTTTAAAAGAAGTTTGTAAAGAAATTTATTCGGTTTTCTTGTACATTCTATGTCTTGTGCTATTTAGCTCTCCTCTTCTGTTAAAGTTTCGTATGTTATTTTAAGAGTTTGAACGTAAAGTATGGTAAATTTACTTTAATTGCTTTGCTCTCGACAATTAATTTGTTTTTTTTTTTGTTAAATATTTGTTGGTGTTTTGTTTGTAGTTTGTTTATTTTATAATAGTTGTGTTGTTTTTTGTTGTTGCTTTTTCTGCTAAAGGATTTAAGTTTTAAGTGTGTAAAATGAGTAGAAAATATAAGTTTGTGCCAAACAAAAACAACGACACAATTGTAATTAATTTAAATTACCCCATGCAATTTGCATTAGATGTCGTTTAATTTTTTTGCGATTTATTTGCCCCGTAAATATATTTATTACATTATTTACATGCATCGCGCTCTTGTTAATTATTGTTACGAAAATTAATTGCAATTTTAAATGAGCTGGGTGAATGAAAAATGGAAATTGTGAATGTGGCAAAGAAGTAATTGTTTTCAAATATTTGTGGAAATGAAAATTTTGGGAGGTCGTTTTGAGCATTTGCTTAAGCGTTTAGAAATTTATTTTAAAATTTAAATTTTAAGTTTTAAATAGTAGCCAAACTTTCAATTTCTCTCAAATTGTCCAAAAAGATTACTTTAGTTAACAATCATGCAACAAACCTGAGAAAAAACGCATTTTAATCTTTAAAATTAACCAAAATTCTTAAGAACTTTTTTACCAGAAACTCTTAACCACTACAAGTGGCGAATAAGAGTTTATTATTCCGTGTGAAACACATAGAATTCATATTCAACTAAGGCCCGATTCTAAGGCAGTAAAGCCATGCCCATTTGTTGAAATACGCTCACTTCCAAAATACTTCACAGAAAATAAGCATTTTTGTTTTCTTCTTAAATTCGTAGATAGAACTCCAAAGTCGTTGGTCGACCTTAAACTTCATCTAGTTAGCCAAAAACTTTCAGCATCCACTCATGAATATTATGGCCTTCAGCAGCACTTAATATGAGTTTTAAATAGTACTTCACCAGTTATTCGTCTCATTTATACATGGTACTCCACCAAGTCAAATCCGAGCTTTATTTAGTTCTTCACCAGATAAAAGAATAAATATTAAAAAGTATTGCATATGGTCAATGCTAAACACCTCAGAAACTGTAACTCGGCACAGTGTGTCAACTCCAAGTCATTAGTCGGTACGAAAATGAAAAGAATGAAAATAAGATAAATAACGACAGGTTTGATTCCCTTAAACAATAATGACAATGCTGCGCGAGCGGCTTCCCCGCCTAGAGCAGTTTCACAATCGATATTCCGATCGATATCGAATGCCGTAATTTGCTCTCTGAAAATTAATTAAAATCAACTCAATATGATTTAAAATCGTTTCGAATAAACACGCAGAGAAAAAGAAAATTAAAGAAAATTTTAAACATAATATGGTTAATATAACCATATTATTGTCACCTACAACCATATTATGGTTGAATTAATCCTCCATCAAGAAGCCACAACCATATTATGGTTGCCTCTAGACATGTTATGGTTAAATATGACAATAATTTGTTTTAAAATTAACAATAGTATTTTCCTCTTTTGCAAGAGCAAAATGCTTTAGTTGAAAACCAACCATGCTATAGTAAGTGTTAAACATGTTTTAGTTATTTTTGACCATAACATGTTCGGAGGCAACCATAATATGGTTGTCGGTGACAATAATATTGTTAAATGGATCATAATATGCTTAAAATCGTTTTGTTGGAGGTGACCATATTTAAACATGCTTTTCTCTGGGTGAAGATATACACACATATTTGTTTCAAACTGAAAAAATGTTAAAAAATTCGATTATTTAAAAATTTTTCCAATGTAACGTCAATTCTAAATCAATATATTATTCTAATTTTTGGTGGAGTAAAGAAAAAAATTCGTCTTAGCCGACTATAACTTTTCAACTTGTTTCTAACTACAAAATTCACCTTAATTTTTTCGTTCAATCATCATTCTCTTAACGAATCAAGTGGAACGAACAACTTGTGTTGCTTTGTTTTATAATTCATTTTTAGTGTTTCCTTCAGTTTTAAGATTTTCTTCTCGTGCACTTTTGAAGCCACAATCAACTTTTTTTCTATTATTTCGAAAAAGAAAAAAGCAACAACTTGAATATTGAATACTTGTTTAAGTTTTTTTTAACCGAGTGGGTTTTAGGGGGCGTCTAAACGAGTCTTAAGTAAAACAAGCAGACATAATGGCGTCTTAAACAAAACAGACGAAGAAATAAAAGTAAAAAACACTCTATGCCAACTAATACAGTTTGAAATGTGTAACTAATTGTTAAATTAAAGCTACAGGAAAAAAAAAACACCAGAATTGGAGGAGGCAAAATGGCAAAGAACATAAAAGATAGTAAAAGATTCTTGAAATTCATTGTAAAAATAAACGAAATATTTGAATAGAATAAACGTTTAGTAACTTTTGTTTTTTTAATTTTGAAAAAGTTTTATTTTGAAAATTTTAATCGAATAAAAATTTAATCGATTATTCGAATACAAATTTAATCGTTTGACAATAAAATATTAAATCGGCTAAACGATTTATACGAATTTATTCGCGTAAAATTTTGAAAGAAATAAGATTTTGAATTTATTATTTAGGACTAACGATTAATACAGGAAAATTTAAAAGATTAATCGAATAAAAATTTAAATAAAAAAAATAATTTAATAATCGGAAAAATGCATCACTTATACATCTAATAACTAATCGAATCAGGTCTAACATGAGATTTTTTACAGTTTCTATTCAGTTAGTTTTACAATATTTAATCGATTAATCCTTTAAATGTTTAATTCTTATTTAATAATTATTTATTTACTTAAAAAAATTTAATTAAATGAAATTTTTTATTACTAATTTAAATTTTACAAATTAGCCGAATAATCAAAATAATCGCCGATTTTAATGCAAGTAAAATCGATTATTCGAATACGAAATTTATTAAATAAAAACTTTTTTTATTTTTAACAAATAAGTTTATCAATTAAAATATTGAAAAAATCTTAAAAAATCAAACAAAGGGTGTTTTTTAAGCCCGAAAGAACTTTCCAAAGGCCTGCCTCTTAAAATAACTGTCATACATACTGCTTTCACATTCTGTCAGTTATTTTTAGTATAATTTGGACAATCATTATGAATAGATGCGGGCTTGAACAATGCTACAAAATAGTTAATCTAAATTAATGGCCGGTTCGTCGATAGCGCATGAAGACTTCGTTCGCTAAACTTACATGTGAAACAAAAACAATGTTTTATAATTTGTTTTTGTTTTAAATGTAATTAAAGCGAACGAAGTCTTCATTCGTTATCGACGAACAGGCCCTTAGTTTAGAAATCACATCCTGATTTACACAACTTATAGACGTCTTCTTAATGTGTTTTTGGAGCATTTTTGCCGTAACGGGTTTTTTAGTATCCACAAAACTGCAGCGTATGTAGTGAGACAAATCCACAACAGACACTACAGACATCAAGAAACACCGTATAATGCAGCTTAGGTGCTGGTGGCATTATCAAATAAAAAAAAGCAAAATTTGCGTCAGAAATGCGCTTCGTCAAGAACCGCTGCGGTGCCCACATGACCGAAATTGCTTTCAAATGTTAATGATATCTTGCATATAAATTTCTTTTGATTAAAATTTTATTGTCTGTTTTATTTTCTTAAATTTCAATTTTTTTTGGGCTTAACAAAACACCCTTTACGAATTAAATGTATATCATTTAGGGTCATTATTATAACTTGGCGTTAGCTGTTATCCGACAGTTAACAGACGCTTTTTGACAGATAACACATTATTATCTGTCAATTTAATCTTTACTTTAGCTAACTTCAAGTTGTAATAATGGCCCTTAAACGAATTTAAGTCGATTATTCGTTTAATATTTAAAGAATAAATTTTATTGAATTCAACTAATTAAAATTTCTTCTTAACTTAAAGCATTAAATTAAGAATGTTAATCGAATTCAGATATAATCATTTATTCGAATAAAAAATTTGTTCTGCCTAATTCTGATTTAAGAGAAACGCTTGTAATTAAGAAAAAATATGTTATTAATTATGTTTACCACAAATAAAATTTAAATATTTTAATCGAATTAAAACTAAGGCTATTATTCGATTAACAATGTATAAATATTGAAAAAAAAAAAGAAAATGCATTTAACCCTTTCGACCCGGCTTTCGAATAGCAATGGTAAAACAAAATTTTTGATTGGAACCGATTATTTTAGTAATAGAAAACTTATCGGTGAAAGAAATTCGGAAAAACAATGATTTGTGGCTGTGATGGTTGTGGGGGTTGTGGTATATTTGTGTTACATCGTTGTACCATTCGGGATGTTATGTGCTATATAAATACCCAATAAAAAATGGAGCTTCCAACGAAGCAGGTTTGTAAGGGAGAAACATAAAAGTTTCGCTTACCATTGCGCTTACGGAAGACATGAATTTTATATGGCGAGTTCCCACTTTGAAGCAATACATTTTTGACACATAAAGCGCATTATTCAGCGCACATAAAAATTGTTGGATGTAACGATCAGCTTTACACACTGAATGTTTTGATACAGTTATTTTTTAGTGTTCTCCCTTACAAACCTGCTTCGTGGTAAGGGAATGCCGTAGCACTTTAAATGTTTTTTTTTTTTTTTTAATAAAAGTTGTTGAGAGTTCTTTCACTTACTTTACTGCATTTCTGTATGTCTTATTGCGTAGCGCATAATTGTGCGCTTCTTTTTTTAAATGTGCCTTTAGTGCTTCGCAAAATGATGAAATTTTTTATTGGGTAAGTACCAACCGTCCGGTAAAATTAACTTTCGCGCATAATATCATGCAAAAACCATACTATGCTCTTCACATTGGTAGCGTTGTAACTTACAAAAAACGGTCAGGAGACTTTAAAGACTATAAGGTTCATTTCGCAACCCAGCAACATTAAATTTGAAGCTGATATGGATGTTTAAACTTACAGTGGTACACATATCGAGCCCTAACCGCGAAAATAACGTAAGCTCCAAAAATAGAATTTTACATTAGAGAGCTTTTTTATTTTATTTCATATAAATTTTGTATGAAATCTGTCGCTTACAATAAAATTTTTCTTGCTATAAATTTAGGAGATTATGCAAGTGTTGCCAATAAATTCATTTATTAAAAAAAAAAACAAAAATTTAAAATGTTTATCGCTTACGTTATTTTCGCGGTTAGGGCTCGATATGTACCATCCGGGTTGAAAGGGTTAAATTTGTATAAAATCGTAATATTATTACCATATACAATCGCTTTCCAAATATGTTCCTTTCAATAAAATACACAAATAAATAACTAAATGAGACGTTTTTTTCGTTTCCTACACAATTTTAGAAATGTCGCTTAATACATTCTTATTGGAAGGTATCGATATGCAAATAATTTTAATCAAATGGCAAACAATTATTCGAATAAAAATGTTAACCCTTAGTCGAATAACATTCAATCGATTATTCGAATAAAATTTTATTAAACGTTCATTAAAAACATTTTTTAATATGATACATTTTTCCTAGGAAATGGAATACAAAATCTATTTGTTTCTTTTAAAAAGATCGATAAATATTCACTGCATGTTCGTCGATTTGCGAAACGAAGACTTCGCTCGCTTAACTAACATTTAAAACAAAAACAAATAATAACATATTGTTTTCGCTTACATGTAAGTTAAGCAAACAAAGTCTTCTCTTCGTTCAAAATCAAGGAACAGGCCATTCGGAAATCAAGGGACAGGCCATTCGAAAATCTTAATGAAGTTAATGTATTTTTTATGTATCTTGCAAATTACAACTTATTCAAATTCAAATTAAGGATGCAGGATCTTTAATAGATTTTGTTTAGCACACCAATTTATTCAGTCTTTTTTTGTTTTTTTTATAATAATAAAAAATATGAAAGAACCATATTCCTTAAGAGGTTGTAAGTTCTTATATTCATTTTCTAGACAGTGCACATTTTAAACAAACAGTTAACACATGTGTCTGTGTGTGTGAGTGTTGCGGAAAAACGCGCTACAAAATAAACGAAACTCTTGGCAAACAGTTTTTAATTGAAAATAAAAATCAAAGAAAACAAAACTATTGCACACACTTGTGCCTTGACTGAACGATATTGCTTAAACTGGGCCAGGGAAGCAAGAGAAACGTAGAACGAATTTAAAGAGAATTTATTTAAAGTTAAAAAGAAAGAAGGACTTTCATTTAATAATAATAATTTGCCAGTGAAGGGATTGTAAAGAAAATTCTTCGGATCTAAGAAGTGGTATCGGTTTTTGTTTTCAATTAGAAACTCGAACATTGACAAAATTCTTGTGTACTGCTTTTTACATGTTAACTTTTTTGCTCGGGGAAACAAGCAGAAGTTTTTTGATTTTTGTAGGCGCAGGTTTAAGAAAGTCTTAACTTTCTCACATGTACACCCTTCGCCTACAAAAATTCCAAAAAAAAAAAAAAAAAAAAATAATTAATAATGAAAACGCAAATATTCTTTAGATTTTACTAATTACTCTAAATTCCTCAACTAACTTACTCCTTTAAATGTCTGCAATAATTACAAATTGTCTGTCCGGATGTCTTTCATCATCCTTTTAAATTTTTATAACTGTTAGCAAAGTTACTTTCTGAACTTGATAGTGCGTTCGTTAGTAAGTTAGTTAGTCTCACAGTTCGTGCACGTTTCCTGTTTTCTGCTCTGAAGACTAAAGTTACAACAGTTGCCACCTGTAGTAAACAAAACGTCAAATTTTGCGAGAATCAAAATCATTAATGAAATAATCTGACTAATTTCGAAGAATTATTCGACATATTTAATTTTTGTAACTTTTATTAGAAAATAAAGTTTTGAATTTTTATTGGAATTTCGAATTTCTAAACTTGAAAAAATATCAGTATAATATTTAAAAGCTATAATTTTTACAGCAAATAATTAAAAAAAATCTTGTTTTCGGATGAAATTGAAATTTTCGAAATTATGTTCGAATTTTCGAACATCGGCTAAAATGCTTAGTTTTAAATTATCTGTAATTCTTGGATAGTTTTTAATAAAAGAACTTTAAAAAACAAGAAAACATCATATATTTTTGTACAAAAATTAAGCTTTCGAAATTATGTTAAAGTGTAAATTCGATAATTCGGACACCACTAATCCGGAATATTCGGTAATCCGGACAGAACTTTGCAGCTCATTGCGTATTCTATAATCCGGATTGATAACAACTCTATAGCCCGGATTGAATAACACCCGTTTTAATTTATCTTTTTTTTATTCAAATCGCAGCATGCTTTGAAAAATACAGTTAGATTAGTGTGATATGAGTAAGTTTGCACATTCGTTTTCAGTTTAGTATTGATGCAAGATTCCTTCAGTGAAGAGAGCACACAAGACTTTATCTATTTTAGATAAAGTAAAAATTGTTAAAGAACTTAGTAAAGGTATGAGTGGAAGGGTGTTGGCTGACAAATATGAAGTTTTTAGTATTGTAAATATGTATTTACAGTAAAAATTCGGTAATCCGGATAATTCGCTACTCCGGATTTGGGGGTCTGCAATCAATTATCCGGACTATCGAATTTTTACTGTACATGAAATTCTTATCCAAAAAAGTAATATTCGAAACATGAAAAAATTGACAATATTATTGAAATGTTTTTATTAAAAAAAAGAAAAAAAAATCTTCTTCTTGGTTAGAATTGGAATTTTCGAAATTTTTTAATTATCTTCGAATATTCAAACATTCGCAAAAAAGCTTGATATTTTTTTTAAAGAAAACATCATGATTTTATTGACTTTTTGGCTTTTAGTACTAGACAATTAAAAAATCTGGCGATTTCGAAATAATCTTTTAATTTTGTAACATTTCGAAAAATGCCCTTTTATATTATTATTTTTTTTTTTTTTAATTTTTGTATAACAAAGAAAAAAATGTATAACACATAAGTTAAATTACGTTCAAATAATATTCGGTCAATTTTGCAAAATAGTAATTTTCGAAATTATGTTCGAATTTTTAAACCGTTGTTTTAAAGATTTAATTTAATTTATATTTGTCTCCTTATTTCGTTTTTATAAAAATCGTAAAAATGAAAATACACTTTTAACTCTGGCAACAGTGCCACCTTAAATACCACAGCAGCAACTACAAGGACGTTAAGAAGTTTGCTGGTATTTTAAGAAGAGAATGCGTCAGTAGCGAATGGTGTAGAACCATAAGAAAAATTGTTATTGAACGAGGTGCAAAGTTCAGTAAGCTATTTTATCTTTCTTAAAACACAAACATTTTAACGAACGAACACACTCATACAAAAACGAGCTCTTAAGACATTCTTAACACATCCTTGAAAAGGTTTTATAAGAAAACTCGAACCAGTAGCAGGAGTAGCAACAAACATAACTAGAGTTGAACGTTTTTCTTTTTGCTAAGAATTTTTGGTTTTAATGGTTGTTACGAAAAATTTTAATTGATTTTCTGATGTGTTTATTTTAGATATTTTTTTTTTTTTTTTTTTGTTATTTTCCCTGTTTTCCAACATGCACATGGCAAAAGAAAATAATGGTTTTATATAAAAAATACAAATAAGCAAACTTAAAGTGTGATGACAGAAAGTTTTTTATTATTAAGAAAAAATGTTTTAAAATGGTTCATTTAGTTAAACAAACTCTAAAAAAAGTTTGCCTTAATATTAAAAAAATTAAATTGAAATGAATATTTTAAAACTTTATTTAAATAAGTGGTAAAGAGAAGTATGAATAAGAAATAAATTATTGTCATCTTTTCTTGTATTTTGGTCAAACGATGGATTTTGTCTCAAAAGATCGGCCAAAGACAAATTTCTTCAATGAATGAATAAGAAATAAATTATTGTCATCTTTTCTTGTATTTTGGTCAAACGATGGATTTTGTCTCAAAAGATCGGCCAAAGACAAATTTCTTCAAATTCGACTAAAGTGTTGCGTATTTCGGCCAGGTTGTTGTGAATCAATCGAACAAATTTTAATCTTATACGGCAAGGTCTGCAACCAAATTCTGTAAATCGCTTAGCTAAAGCTTAATCTCGATCGCTAAAATGCCTTAGAGGATGCAAAATTTAACAATGTTAGCGATGGTATTAAAAGCTTAGATTGCAGCAAACTAGTTTTTTTTAGCACTGCCTTACCTAGCAATGCACGTTACAGTATTGCATTCGTAGCCAAAAATCGCTAAATCAACTTTTTTAAATGTTTGGCGATAGAGACTTAGCTTTAGCGAATTACAGAAAACCACTTGGCTGTAAAGCAGGTAAAATAACTGCACTCGATATCCAACGAAATTAAAAAAATTAGGCTGCAGAACACTATCATAGCAAAAGATATATTTCGTTTGAAATACTTCGAATTCCATTGGTAATAGACCCATTTATAAACCCTCGTTTAACCTCGTCGTTTTGTATATCCAGACTTGCAAAACTGACTTTAAAGTAAATTTCAACTTAATTTTGATTTTAAGAACTTAAAAGCGCCCATCTTACATGAAAAATTTAATCGAGACAATATTGAATATATCAGAGAATAGTATTCGCTTAAGAGCGGTAAGAAATGAAACCCATGAAACCGTAAAATGCAATTGCATGTTTTTCCATGTACGGCCAATTAAGGTAAAATCAATATATTAATCCGTTTTATGGGCTGTTATGAATTTTGGCATCGATTTTTTAGTGCATATTTTTGCATATTTTACACATTGCAGCATATTTTAGTTAATAGCGCATTGTTGCGGCATTTTTTTAAGGTCTAAGATTTATGAATGATTATATCTACGGAACGGTTTTTATATAACTTTCTGTTATTATCGCACCATGGTGAAGGGTATACAAAATTCGGCATAGCGAAATATAACAACCCTTTCTTGTTTTTTAAAATAATTGCATTTTTCATTTTAATAAACTTGTGGCTTTTTAATTAAACTTTGACCTAGTTTTCCTTAACTTAAAGAATAAACTAGAAAGAAAAATCATTTCAACTAACATTTATCACTAATTTAAAACATTTTATGCTTTCGCATCCATTATACATATCAAATATGCAATATAAATAAATGTATGCTACAAAAAATAACGTACCCAATTCCAAAAATGAAAATATCTAAAAACACTATCTCTAAAAAAAAGAGAAACAAAAAAGCCAAAAGAATAGAGTGAATAGAATAAAAACTACCAACCACAAAATACAGTTTGACAGTGCATCAATCACAACAAGTTGTCAATTCATATCATTCCAACAAAATTCACAAACACTTAAAGCTCCTTCATGAACGTATGTACGTACTATGTGTACTGGCAAAATATGTAGCAATAGAAATTGTAGCAACAGTGACACAGCAGCAGTAGCTGCAACAGCATTTACAAAATATTTAAGTCATTCTTCATTCATTCAACTAGTCAATTCGTGTCATACTCACATGCTAAGTCATTTCGTCTTTTAGTCAATAGATATTGAGCGTATTGTTTGGAACAAAAAGCCACTGAAAATTGGAAAATTCAAAAAAAAAAAATATATAATTTTAGATGTTAACAATGTGTGTTAAAAGGGAATTGGATTGGGAGAATTAGGAAAGGGAAAATTAGGAGTGTGACAAGACTGATATATGAATTGACATTAATATTTAAATGTAGGAGAAACACTGGCGAAGTGTTGGAAAGAAAGAATATGTTTACACTTATTTTTAAAGCCATACGAGGGCGCTAAAATTATTAGGTTAGGTTGAATTTTCACCTGCAATCAAGCATAGCTCAGGTGGGTCCAGTACCTGGTTCCCATTGTGGTTAAATATGCCACTGTCTCCCAGACGCCCTTTATTGCCTGGCAGCTAATATTATTCTTCAGCCAACCGGTTGATTCGTTGAAGTAGTGGAGATAAACCAAATCAGTGTCAGTAAGAATGGTTTTGTTGCTAAAGGCTCTCTGACCAAACAGCTTCAGCCTTAGGTCATCGAAAGCCGAACAATGTCCGAAAAGATGTTCCGTTTACTCCTCTTCTTCTTCGTCATCGCAACCACTAGGGGAGTCGAAGATTCTATTCATGTTTCCCATTAGGACAAAAGCCAGGCTTAACAGCAATTAGTTTCCTGAAGTGAAGTATGGATAACTTTAACGGCTGCTGAGTCCTTTTTACATAGTTCCATCGAACCATCACCGTCTAGCGACAATACGAAATTTGTATGAGATAAGCTGCTTTGTTTCTCTTTATAACATGTTAAACTATTATGATTGAAGATAGTGCCTGCATGTGGAAACTAAAAGAACCGAAATTCCGCAATGAAATTACCTTTAACAATGTTTAAAAGTTTTTCTTATATGCGCAGTCGTTTTAAAAACATATTTTTTTTCCAAAATTTTTAAAAATTTTTGTTCTCTCAAAAATCATTAAAAATTGGAAAATGCAGCTATGTTTATAATTTTTTCTAGGCTTATAAAAAGTTGCAAACAAAAAAAGCCATAAGTGATTAAAATCTGTTTACAACTTTTGATTTTATTCAAAAAAGTCGAAAGATTTCCATTTAATTAAAAAATTTCATGAAACCCAATATGTACATATTTGTATTGAAGCCTCCCTAAAAAGTGGAGATAAAGAGCAAATATGTTTTAGGAAAATGTTAAATATAAAAAACTAATGAAGGTCGGTCATACATTTTATCCCCCTAGGGGCGACTCATTGGCAGTTTTGGGGCTTTTTCTTCAATATATTCCTATTCTGTATTGAAAATTATGTATGGGAGCCTCCTTAAGGAATATAGGTAGCGGTTAGGTATGTTAAAATCAAATGATGGGGATAAAAAATAAAGTGGGGTCGGTCATAGACTTGACCCATCTAGGGGCATCCTAAGCGATGCAAGGGCCAAATTTAAGAATTTCATTAAACCGCCATATTTGTATGGGAGCCCTCCTATATACGGCAAAATGTTTAGCACAAAAAACTAATAAAGATCCGTCATACATTTTATCCCCCTTGGGGTGATTCCTTGGCAGTTATGGGGCTTTTTCTTCAATATATTTCTAGTCTTTATTGAGAATTTTGTATGGGGACCCCTTTAAATAATAGAGATAGCGGGTAGCAAGGGCCAAATTTAAGAATTTCATTAAACCGCCATATTTGTATGGGAGCCCTCCTATATACAGCAAAATGTTAAGCACAAAAAACTAATAAAGATCCGTCATACATTTTATCCCCCTTGGGGTGATTCCTTGCCAGTTATGATATGCGTTTGATTATTTTTTTTTTGTAAGCAAACGAATACAAACACAAAAATTGAAGCTGAATTGATGTCTGGAAGAAAAAATAGTTTTAAAGAAAAAATTCGCATCAGTGATGCTGTTTGCTTTTTATTTTAGTCAGGTTTTGTTAAATATGAGATTTAGAGAAAACTTGTTAAGACAAAAGTTGTTGGAAACTTCACAAACAACAACAACTTCTTAGTAACCGATCTTAATATATAAAAATTAATATTTTCCAAGTTATGAGGGATTATAGTCGGACTTTAAGATTTTCTCAAACTTTGGCGAGCGTGAGGGACTGCTTAGCCTACGCGTTTGTCCTAAAATTTTTTTGTCTTAATTTATTATTTTATCAAAACCCACCGAATTGGGGAGTGAGAGCATGGAAAAATAGAAAACAAATATGCTCCATACTCATTCGGTATTCTTAAACAATTCTCGCTTTGATAAACACATACTCCAGGAGTTTTGTGGCCGCTTTACTTTCTAAATCATTAATAATTATAAAATTGCATTAAAACTAAGAAATAGCTCGAAACAGAGAGTTTGCTTTAACAGTTGACTTTCGTGTTGAAGTCGTTGATGCCAACTTTTGGGACACAGTGGGCGAAAAAGCAAAAAGCAATATTTGCAACCGACAAAATAAAGTGCTTTAAAAATAATATATATATATATATATATATATATATATATGATGGTTTACAACTTTGCTATTGCGGTGAACAAAAACATCAAGAGTAATTACAACTCAACTGTGTTGAGTTGTGAACAGTTTTCGCTTTTTAAATTTTATTTATAATGAAGTTTTTAGTATTGCAAATATGTATGTATATGTAAAAATTATTTAGTTTTTGTCTAGTTGCTCTGTATTCTGGTCGCACAACGGTGAAGTGTATATAAGATTCGGCACAGCCGAATATAGCACTCTTACTTGTCCTTAATTTACTTTCATTAGTAGCACCCCTTCTAAAAAGTATTTCATTACTTTTTTTGAAGTGTTGGACCGATTTTCCCGTTTTCGTTTTGGGTATAATTTTGGGTATATTTAGGTGCAAATCTTAAGCTTGTCTAGAGTTAAATTTATACCCAAACATTAATGACTGAATTAGGGGCCGATTTTTGTATAATTTTCGGTCTGCCGTTGAAATTTTTTCTGTACTTTAACTATGCAACAGAAGCTAATTTTGCATGAACCCTCCCCTCCGTCATACACATGGTTTGATTTTCTATACAAAGCGCATTAAAAAAAAGGTCTGGCCAGACCCAGGTGTACCACGAAGGGTGAAAGGTTTTGTAACGATTCCTAAGGCTATTTTCTATGGGAACAGGGCTACCTATTACTATCGGCTGTGCTCGTCGGTGGGTGTGTGTAATGTTCCCTAAACTAAACTGGTATAATAATCATTTATCAGAGACTTTACTTTAGGTAGCCTTTCCTTCACACAAAACTAATCTACCAGGAAAAGAAAAAAAAAATGGTTGTCCAAACTAGTGTAGCTGATGGTGGATGCCACTACACACTTATCCTATGCTCTCCCTCCATGCTGACCAGAATTTGTAGGTCGCTGTCAGCCCAATAAACATAAAAAAAAAACAAAATGTCTACCTATCTACCCCATACCTTTTCCTTACACGTTTCGTAAAAAAGGAAAACCGAAAGTTCAAAACTTCATGCTAACAACTATATATTAAAATTAAAGTATTTAATTTAACAACACCACAAAAATAATCAGAATATAAATTTGAATTTCATACAAATAACAAAGAGAAAAAAATAGATAAAAATCAATAAATTTCTTAAATGGTCACCTTTGTATTTACTGTATATTACAGATTTTAATAATTTAATATGAACATATGGGTTTAATGTGATTGTTTAGAATATATACAAATTCTTTTAGATAGATAATGTTATGGTAGATGGCAATTTGTGGCAAATTTAATTAAACATCAATACTACTTACAGTTTCTTTATGGTTTTAAAACGTCAAATAATGTCAGCAGGCGCCTCTTGACAGTAGACCAATGCAATGTTTCTTTAACTATTGAAAAGTAAATTTACCACTAATATTTTGCTTATTTGTTTATATTGTATAATGGATGTCTGTTAAGGGTTGAATGAAGGAATTTAAGTGAAACATGAGAATTGGATTTCGAAAGCGATTTAATAATTGAACAAAGATTTTCGTAGTTCTATTCGAAATACCAATTAACATATGAGGTGAGTATAAGTGTTTATTGAGTCATTTAAGTGTTTTGCAGTTTTAGGTTTGGCAATAATAATTACTATTTTAAATAAGGTGACCTCTTAAATTTCCCCTATCGTTTTAAATTTAAAGAACAATATTATTAATTTTAAACAGCAAAATTAAACGAACATGATTATCAACAAACAAATATTCAAAACGAAATTAATTACAAATTAAAATTTATGCAACATTATCTCGCGAAAGTCCAAAATCAGTACCGGAACTAAGTTATTGATACTTGTATTATCTTACTTTAAATATATTTAAAATTTCCACTCCCAATATAATTATCCCAAAATTCAATTTCCGGAATTTAGCAAAAATATTAACCTAAACAGATCACCTCAGATGCACAAACAAATTAATAAACGCACTTCTTCCCTTACAGGGAAGATGAGCAAAATACAATATACGTGTTCGTTCCAAATTCGCTGCTTTGCTCTCAATCAGATATTTTACTCCCAATCAGTTGTCTTACTCCCAATAACTTGGACAAAATTAATCGGATCGCGAATGTATCTGTAGGTAACTGTTTAATATAGGTATTCTTCGACTTCGACAATTCGCCAAAACAAAAAAAAAAAACCTAAAACATTAACTAATTTCGTTACTATAACAATAATTACAAATCACCTTTTCTTACCGAAAGTATTATCTTCTAAAGTTATCTCCAATAATCTTAAAGCTCCTTTTTTTAAAATATTTTTTCCTCCTTGTGCACAATAAAAATCCACAACTATTTTAAACAATATTTTCTCAAATAATAAAAATTTCAAATTTCTAAATACTTTAAATTCAAGGCTAAATTTAAAAACAAAATCTACCCTAAAAATTTATATACAACCAGAAATTAATATTAGTAGAACTTAAACCAGAAAATATTGAAACTACACTCGAAACCTTGTCACATCATAGTTTGTTAACCTCCTCTTCAAAAATACTTTATTTTTACAAAAATGTTAGCCCAAATTAAATTTTCAAAATTAATTTTAAAATTTAATAACTTTGTAATTTAATATTTTAAAACAACTAACCAATGACAGCTGTCAGTTTTCGAAAATTCAACCTTTATTTTTTGCCATATCAACTTGTAAGCACACAAATTTTTATAGAAAATCCCTTATTTAATTCAACACCTGCGCTTCTGCCTAAATTCTCTCTAAAACAAAAAAACTGCAAAAATCGATGACCGAGAAATCACATTTGAATGATGGTTGACGACAAAAGGAAACAGAGAATTCAATTCAAATATGAATAGACTTAAAATATACGCAAAAAAATATACACAGTAAAACCCTTTTCAGGAAATCCCTTAAATTGATTTCAAAACAATTTTAGCTTGTGGGTTGTGACTGTCAACAACGTCGTCATCAACATCTGTAGCAGAAGCAGCCGCAGAAGCATCTGCTGCATCATGAATGTGTTTGTTTATCGTATGTTTTAAAATAAAAACACTAGTAAACAATTTGTGATAGTGACTTTGTAGAAAACTGTTTAACCCAACAAACGTTAACTTAAAAGTTTGAATGAAAAAGAGTTTTTTCTTAGCAAATCAGTTGAAATTGTTTACTGTGTTGACATATATTTGTGTGTGTGTGTATTAGACTGGTCGCAATTTTTTTTTTTTTTTTAAATTTAATTGTTTGCGCTGCTTAAAATATGAGGTTTGGTGTAAGAAATCATGACCTAATTTTTCAGGTCAATCCGACGGTGCCTAGCCGTGCCGGGTGGGGCCCAAAGTTCCCCATTTTATAAAAAAAAAACATATTTTCTATCAGATCTTTATAGTTATACTAGTTGAAAAGCCGAAAATCAAAAACATGACTACGCAACGATCTTCCGCAGAGAAAGTACTTCAAGTGTGCCAAATTTCAGCTTCCTATGTCATCAGATGGCTTCAGAAAGTTGCGAAAAGAATAGGACATACATGCAAACATCCTGACATGCTTAGAAATTATATATTGTATAGATAGATTAAAGTATTTGCAGTTTAATATTTTAGTATGATACGAACGAAAGATTTTTAGCTAATTTTAACTAATTCGGGGTCGCTGAATCCAGTGGTGCTAGCCGTTTTTTTAGGTTAGCTTTAGTTTTCGAGATATACCGTTATTTCGAAAATTAAGGATGTTGCACAACATATGTTCGCGTAACTCAAAAACGCTTTAGTTTATTGAAAAACTAAAAAAAACCGAAATTCGGCAATAAAATTTACTTTAAGAAAGTTAAAACTTTTTTCTTCATATTGGCTTTGGTTTTCGAGATATACCGTTATTTCGAAACTTAAGGAGGTTGCACAACATATGTTCGCGTAACTCAAAAACGCTTTAGCTTATTGAAAAACTAAAAAAAACTGAAATTTCGCAATAAAATTTACTTTAAGAAAGGTTAAACGTTTTTTCAGCTTTTCAACTAGTATAACTATAAAGATCTGATAGAAAATATGTTTTTTTTTTTAAATGGGGAACTTTGGGCCCCACCCGGCACGGCTAGGCACCGTCGGATTGACCTGAAAAATTAGGTCATGATTTCTTACACCAAACCTCATATTTTAAGCAGCGCAAACAATTAAATTTAAAAAAAAATCCCATACAAGATGCGACCAGTCTAGTGTGTATTTTTTGCTGCTTTTCGAACTAAAACAACACACAAGCATGTTTTTGTGTTTGTATACCAATGTTTGTTTCTAAAAACGGAAAGACAAGTAATGTGTAATATGGCATCACAGTTAACTAGTGTCAAAATGTTTTTGTGTTTCGTATACAGACATGTCATTCATACAAATCAGTTGATGCTTATAAAATAGTTTGTGTGTTAGTTTGTTTGTATGTTTTACATAAACTTCTTGCAATATTTTTGAAATATTCTTTATTTTAATAGCAAGTCCTTCTTTTAAAAACATAAACTATTTGGCAGGCTTGTCAGAAGAATTCAAATTAAAAGTGCTAAATCGATATAAAAAAAGTGCTTAATTGTTCTAAAGTGAAAAACAAAAGTTTTGTAACATTAATTTTTATGAATATAATAAAAGAAATACATTTGATTTTTTTTACATACTCATTTTGTTTAATATAAACATTTATTATAATGTTACATTATAATATATTTTATGATGATTTCTTTTCTGAGAAATATACTGCATTAATGTAACATGTTCTACATTTTTGTGTTCGTTTGGACAAAAAATACAACTGTGGGAAAAATTTTTCAGTTCTTTTGTGAATAAGTTGGTGAAAAACATGCAAAACATGTTGCATATTTTACCCTTACTTTTATTAAAAGTGTTCATACTGCCCTGTTATACAACTTTGGTTCTTATTTTGTTTGTAGAACCAATGTTTTATTTTCTTTGTCATAATTCATACCGCTCATTATTTTGTAAAAATATTGTTTTAAAACAAAATATAAAAAATCCATCTGAGGAGATCGAGTGGCTGCGATCGAACTCTGCCGGCCCCAGGGTTCGAGCCCCGGCCACGGTCAAGAATGAAAGATTATCAATAACAATTTTAATTAATTTTCATGTTGAAAAATTCCTTTTTTCATAAAAATCATTTAATGAAAATTCAATTTGATGAACTTAAGCCTAATTAAAAATATTAAAAATTTGGATTAAAGACCATAAAATAGTTCAACAAAGTTTTGTTTTGATTATAATACCACATCTTATAAAAAACAGTTTTTTGCTATGTCTAGTAGTATTAGTTAATTTTGTAATATTAAGACCATAAGGGTATTCATTTAAATTTTTTTTTTGGTTGGAAAAATGGAAAAAAGAAAAATTACACTCTTGTTTTTTTTTTGTACAAACATTAAAAAATATCTGTCAAATAATTCGCTTAAGTAATTGATATTTTTCAAGATGCCGAACAAAAGTGTTAAAAGTGAATTAATTGACTATTTAATTTAAAACGAAGTGATTGGTGTTATTTTCATCATAATATTCGACTACAAAAAGTTACTCAAAATGGCGATTGTCTGCCAAAAAGTCGAGTATTTTATTAACTCCAGCTTCTGTCTATTTTTTTGACCCCATTTCTTTTTTTTAATTCTTTTTTAATAACTTTTTACATTGAACACATATTTAATATGAATTTTTTATTATACATTATTATTATACAAATATTTCTCTATTAAACAGAATTTTATAACAAAAATTGTAAAAATTAGTTAAAAAGTGTATTAAAAACAACTTTAAAATTTTTGCGTTTTCGTTTTCCAGGACACACCTGTAAATATAATTCCTTAGTGTTCGGTAAAGTAGATTTGTAAAAAACACAAAAACTTATAGTGTTTGTGTAGTAAATCATTAAAACAATAATGTTTCTCTGTTTGTGATCTTCGAGCACAAAAATAATACTGTACTTATCCAAATAAACAAAAAGATCGAAACATTTAATGGCGTATACGATCACGATATGATATTTTTTGATATTTTGATATTAATTATTGTTTTACCCATACAACAAGATATACAAAATCTTTTAGATTATAGTAGGGATAACAACAGGTAGTTATACAAAAGAATGTTTATAACATGGTACTTATTATTTTATATAAAACATTAAAAAAAGTGTTGAGAAAAAAACAAAATAAAAAAAATGAATAATAATAAATGAATTACAATAACATTTATGAATAATTTAGAAACATGCATAAAACGAAAATTTTAAAACATAAAATGATTGAAAAATTATTAAAATTGAGTAAACAGTTTAATAATTTCATTTTTAAAAATATTCGCATTGCTGATTGTTTGAATTCTGTTTGGAAGTCTGTTCCACAAACAGATAGCATTAATGAAAAACTGCCGCTCTGAAACCTGACACTTGTATCTAATACTTGTTAGTTTACAGCCGCGGTTCAATCTTACAAATTGCAACCTGTTGTACAAGTATGATGGTGTTTTAAGACATATGATTTTGTGCAGTAGTATTAAAGTTCTGCTGTCAATTAGATTTGAGAAAGTCATGCCATACAATTGTTTCGCAAAAGAAGTTATATGATCACGTCTGCGAAGACCAAAAACGTATCTGGTTATGTTGTTAAATGCTACCTTTAGCTTTCGTGTACTATCTGAGTCACAATGTCCAAATATTTCACTTCCGTAAAGTAAGCAGGGCATTACGTACGTTTTGGCAATAAGCATTCTTATGTTAACCGGTGTGCAAGAAATGGTTGACCATAGAGAACGTATCATGGATTGAGTTTTACATACAATAGAGTTAACATGATTCGACCAACTTAATGTTTGATTGAATACAAGCCCCCGGGTTTTTTGATGAGGTGACTATATCAATTTTTTGTCCATTTATCATTACGTTAATATTGGGAATCAGTAAATTGGGTTTTCTGTGAATTATTATACATTTTGATTTTAAGGGATTCAACCAAAGGCCGTTCTCAGATGCCCATCAAGAGACTTTATTCAGATCTATATTTAGAGAATTAACACTTTGTTTTAGTGACTTAATGGGTGAACTTAGGTAGGGCTGTACATCATCCGCATACATGTGAAATTTGCAGTATGAAATACAGGTAGGTAAGTCATTAGCATACATCGAAAATAACAATTTGCCAGAATTTCCCCCCTGTTTTTTTTTTTTTTTAAATACAATTTCGTTGGGTTCGTTATAATTAGGGATGCCAATCGGGACTGGCTTTTGCAAATCCCGGGATTCGAGATTTTAAAAAATCAAATCCCGGTATCCCGGGATTTTTCGGGGTTTTTACGTGATCCCGGGATTTTTCGGGATTCGGGGTTTTTGAAAATAAGAAGATAAATGCTTTTTATAGGTTTAGAAGGTTACTTTATATTATATTCAACATTTTTCATTTTTTCGAATTTATTCTATGAGCTTAATTTCAGTTATGTATTTTATAAAGCTTTTCAAGTTTCCAGAAATGACTTTATACACTACCAGACTATTATATTGTATTTTCTTTTTACATTTTACCTTAGCCTTCCTTTGGAAAGCAATGAGGTATATTGTATGTACAGAAAAATTTACAATTATTAGACACCAGCAGAGTGTAGTGCATTTTCTGGCTCGCTACGGCCTTAGTCAGCATTCTTTGTATCTCACAGGATAGTGTTACTTTATAAATTGAATGTATTTAACTCAACTATTTTAACAAATAGAAACTGGGAATTATTTCCTTCCGAAGGTTACTTTATATTATATTCAAAATTTTTCATTTTTTCGAATTTATTCTATGAGTTAAATTTCAGTTATGTTTTTTATAAAGTTTTTTTGTAATAGTTCTATTCCTTCAATTTTTCAGAATTGATATTATACACTAGAACTATTACAAAAAAGCATCATTTTTTAATCTAAATTGGCCTTTAGTGTCCTTATCATATTGTACAATTTTTATTATGGGATTTCTATTGGTTTAAAAGTTATGCAAATTTCTTCACACTCGTACATGTGGTTATTACAATGTTGTACCGTAAAACACACCTAATTTTTAATTCTATTTTTTTACCAAAATTAGCCATCGTTTTAAAACTAATGTTATGTGTTCTTCATTAGTTTAAAAACAATCATACATACGTATCGGCTATGCATATAAAAAACACAAAATAAAACAAACTATGTATGTTTAACGATTATATCAGTGATGCAAGCTTGGTTTAATTTAAAAACGGAAAAAAGCTTAAAAAAACATCTAAAATTTCAAAAACCGAAAAGATTAAAAAAAATCGTTAATTTAAAAATCGCATAAATTTGAAACCGCATAAAACGCATAAAAGTTTTAATAAAATTTTAGAGAAATATATGAGTAATCGAAGAAAAAATAACGTTTACTTCTCTCGATCAGAGCGTTATTTTAGAAACTCCAGTAATTTTTAGTTTCTTTACATTTTCGATTTTTAGTTCAAAATACGACTGATTACCTATGCACATAATCTTTTCTCGATTAGAGCGCTATTTAAGAAGCTTAAGCAATTTTAAGTTTTTAATATTTTACTATGGAAAAAATCGATTTTTACTGGAAAATATGAGTGATCACAGTTAACGTTCTTTTCTCGAATTAACCGTTATTTTAGAAACTACAGAAATTTTTAGTTTTTTTACATTTTGGTACAAAAAAGTCGATGTTTGCTAGAATATACTTATATCGTCTTTGCTCCGGCAAAATTTAAAAATTTTTTTTATTACACCCTTTGAAATCTTTGTTAATGATACATCTACCTAACAAAACCGTTTAATGATATCTTTACTGGTTCAGAAGTTAACAAAAGTAGCTATGTGTAGCCCATATATAGAATGTTCGTACAAAAACAGCTATGTGTAAAAATTCACTTAACTGCCCTGCAAATAATAGAACCAGTCCAAACACGCGTGTAAAGAGTAGTCCACAAGGGACCAGGATCTATTTAACATTACGAGGAGAGGACCATTTAAACCACCTTTGGACCACTAAGGAGTAGTTTTAAAACTACTCCATTGTATACTCAAGAGGATTAGTTTTGAAGTCGTTTAAAATCGAAAGCATGTCGTTAAAAAACGAAGACATGTGTCTCACTACAAACACTTTTTAACAGTGACATGGTCCATGCTTGCATAACATAGGACCACCAGTCCATGGAGTAATCCATTTAATCAAAATGGATCAGGTGGTCCAATTTTATTTGCAGGGTGTTCTTCACTACATATAGATTTAACAGTTAATTTATGTCAAAAAAGGGTGCCCAGGTAGGCTTGTTGGTAGTTCTATCAGAACCATGGCTGCGGTTTCGATGCCCTCCAGAGTATCTGGTGTGTTTTACAACAACGAGCTGAAGGTCTTCGTTACTATTGCTTAGTTAATTAAGTTTGAAATTTTTTTGCAATTGTATTAGTAACTCTTAATAAATTAAGTATATATCAACAATCTATCGACCAACCCGATTGTGTACGCTTCTTTAGCATCCCATGTAGATAAAACCCAAATATAATGAAAAACTATTTTTCGATATTCTTCACTTACAACACCAAATAACAAACTTCATTCAGTTGTTTTGTTTTTCGAAGGGAACCATTGTATGGTTGTGGCTTTTTGATGGATAACTATTTTAATGATAGTATGGTTGCCGGTGACTATATTATGGTTAATAATCCACAATATGTTTAAAATTTTCGTTAGTAATAATTTTGTTGGAGGTGACCATATTGTGAAATATGCACTGAGAAACTGTAAATAGAAAGATCAAAATATAGAAGTCCGCAATCACTGAAAAAATGTATGCATAAAGATTAGCACGCATTTTATGATAATTTAAATCATTTGCTCTCAAGTTGCATATTTGTCTAATCTATCTAGAATGATATCTATATCTGCAGGTATTTCAAACAAATTGGAAATATTTTTTTTTTTTTTTTTTTTGAGCTAAATACCATGTTCGCTGGACAGCGTTTTTTCGTAATTCACTCTCTCATTCGTAATTCACAGCCTAATTATGATCCAAATTACATAATTCGTCATACAATATTTTGAGAGCGGATTATCTCATTTGTACGTAATTCAAGTTTTATTACCCTGTGGGTTACTTTAAAATCATGTGATCTCTAATTTTTATCGGTTTTTTCCCTTCACCAGTAGCTCGTTTCTGTATTTCTCGCATCGTAAAATTTCTTACATGAGAAGTGAAACAAAAAATTTATCGTTTCTCGATTTATGAGATAAAAGTGTTTCTGTATTTGAATGCGAAAACAGACACAACAAATTCTGTTTATACTGGAATATTTCCAGTAATTAAGTGTCAAATAAAAGCGAAACGTCAACAAAAGAAATAATTATAATAAAAACAGGGCTGCCAAATTTGACGAGTTATCGTCATCTTGACGATTTTTTGTTCCGATATTAACAAAGTGACGTTTTGATGATTTTTTCTACAAAAGTGACGAAAGCAAAAACAAAAATATTTTATAAATTTTTTGTTACTTTCTATAGAAATTCATCTTGAATTTTTAAATTTCAAACACTTCTATTTTGTGGCGTTGAAAATTGAAAAAAAAAATAATATGAATGTCTGTAGAAAGCAACAACAAATTTACAAAATATTTTTGATTTTGTTTTTGCTTTTAATGAAATTGTTGGCGTTGCGTTTTACACTTAGTCTTCGAAATAAGATAATTGTGAATATTTTTATATGTTTGTTTATTAGAAAATAAGATATCTTTATAAACAAGGGTTACATTTTTATATTTATCCCCATTGTGAAAATTGTCCTCGAAATTGTTTGTCTCTTCCCTAAAAAATGTCTCGGCAAAAGCAAAAGTAATGGACCGACTTGGCTTATTTTGAACATTTAATACTTCTTATATACATATACAAAATATAATTGATATTTGACATTCTTATCTTATATGTACACTTTTGTGCCAAAACCATTATTCCGGCAAGAAAGAAATTTGGTTGTCTCCCAGTAAAAACTTTTTCAAAATGGATAGCTTCTTTCACTCGTTATTTAGTAGCTTTCTTCCATAAGAACTTCGATAACTACTTTTTTCTGGATGTATTTAGATAAAAAAAATAACTTACTTTTGAATTTGTTCATTTTGGCACAACCCTTGTAAAATTCATTAGTTTTTCAGTAGAATTGTATGTAGTGCTTTTATGTGTTTCTGATTACTTAACATATTATTTTGTAGGCGAAGATTTTACTGGGTCTTTAACCCGTTTATTTATTTATTTCAGGCAAAAAAGAAAAAGATTATAGGAATAGGTAAATTAAAGATTTATATCTCAGCCATTTGTAAACCGATATAGTTAAATTCCAATAATATACTAATTCGGACTACATACGATATAAATATAAAACAACGTTGTCACTCAATTCCATAAAAACCCAGAATAGTTATAATACTTTTATCAAAGCTGATTTTTAAATTTTTATCGGATTAAAGAAAATAAATAATTTTTTCAAAAATATTCCTCCAGCTTAACAAAATAAATATAAATTTAATGAAATTATTAAATACCCATGAACTTTAACTATGTTTTTGTTTGATTATTTTTTAATAAAAGTCGAAACAAATTTGTTTAAAATTGATTTTAAATTGCACGATTTTTAAAACAAAAAAAGACGATCTTTTTAATTTTTTTTTCAGGAAATTGACGATTTTGACACAAATTTATCTGGCAGCACTGATTAAAACCAAAACAAGAAAAGGCTAAAAAAAATTTAAAATAACAAAATATAACAATTGTTTTTTGTTTATTTTCATCATATAAATTATGCATTCATCATTTATATTCCTTCTATTTTTTTTATTTTTTTTTAAAAAATAGTATATAAACATATTTTAAATTCAAAATATCTACATTTTGTTTTTCTCGCCACTAATTTCAAATGTGACTTATTTTGACAGTTGTTGAAAGAAACTTTTCGCAAAATATTGTTATAGAAACACTTTTTCTCGCATCCTTCCAATAGTTGCTGGAAAATTATTTAAATGACAGATAATTCTCGCAAAAAAAGATACAGAAACACTTGTGTGAGAAAAACCATTTTTTGTTTCATTTCACACTATTTTTGTTGCAATTCACACGTTTCATGCAAAAAGTTTACGATGTGGAAAATACAGAAACGGGCTACAGCTGTCAAAGCACTAAAAAAACAACAAAATAAAACATAAGCAAAGAAAATTAAAGGAAGTATTTTTATATTATAAAATTTAACGGAATCCAAATGGAGTCCATTTGCCAACAGCTTTTCTATTTACTGGGAAAATAAATATTTTATATGTATGTATTTCTTTGAAATTATACCTTTTGCTTACTTTTTCTTTCCATTCTTAACACAAGTAACCGCAAACAAACAATTAAATTTATCAATAAACAAAAGTAGAACTGTCAAAACCGATTAGGAAAATGCCGTGCGAACATGGTAATTTAAATAAGTAATAAAAGCAGACAGCGAAGTAATCCAAAGCACCGTGCGAACATGGCATGAAGTCGCCAAATTAAGGGTCAAACGTAATTTTCAACAGTATGTAGTTTGAAGCTACTCGTGCCAGCTATTAATGAATTGTGATGGAGCTAGGAAAATAGATAAGAGGGAGTAGTTGTGGAGGAATTAGTTGTGGACATTCAATTGCAACTTATTTATGATGAAAGTGAGAGGGAAGACTTCCGCAGGAGGGTCATTCCACAAACGAACAAAAAAACCTAAAAACAGCGTGACCGCTAAAATTATACACCTTTGACAATGTTTTTCATAATTAATGTTAACTTACGAAACGTTGTATCTAAAATAAGTCATCGTAGAATGTAATTTGAAAATTGTTAAAAACCTCCCAGTAAAAAATGTGCTCCAAAAGGAGCAGGTTTTTTGTATGAATTCATACCTCAAATCGCTTCAAACCTGCTGATGGGATGCCTGATTTTTGTGTTCCCGGTTTGGAGGACTATTTTCTGCTGACAATAAGCGCTTCTTTTAACATGCAAACAAAGCGCTCCTAAAGTGCTTTTTTAAGGGAAAACATTACATATTCATTAATGTTTTGCTTTTACTTGTTTTAATGCCTTTTTTCCATCATTTTCGTAAACCATAATATATTTTTATGTTTTTCGCTTTAAAACTCTTCGTTGTCAGCACTCAAATAGCAGCTTATTTGTATATTTTATTCTTTATCATTTATTGCTTTATAAGAGCTCTCTAATGAAAGCGCTTGATTATGCGCTTTTTCTCTGTAGTGCTTCAAAAAACCCAATTTTTTTTTACTGGGTTGTTGGTCAATTTAACGTTATGAAAATTTCTAACAAATAGTTAGTAAAAATAGTGGTTACGTGTGGTGCGTCAAATATTTGTAAAGTGTGACCATTTTTTATATTCATATTTAATTTTATATTTAAATAAATTCACAACATGAATACACACATACATATGGTTAATTTAATCTTTAAATTCACTTTTAAATATTAACTGAAATGTATGACAGTTGTTAAAACATATTTTTTTAATCCATTTTCTTTTTTCTATTCTATTGAAAGACATAATATTTTTACTATTTGAATCATACATTTTACAGACATATTTAAATTGTATATTGAAATTTATCTAGTTTTAAATTAATTTATTTTAATATTAAAAAATCAGACAATGATATGCATTAAATTCTTTTTAACAATTGCATAATTAATTTATATTAAATTAAAAAAAAATTCCTAATTGAAAATTTACAGTTATTTTTTGTTTTGAAGTAAATATGTTTATGGATCAGAGAATTATTGAATAAATAATGCAGAGCTAATCGAATAATAAATTATTATAATTTTAAACATAAGTTTTTTCTTATATTTTAATTGAAAAAAATAAACATTTTAAACAAAATTAATAATTGATTATAACGATATACTTATAATAAAAAAGCAAAAGGAAAAAATTAAAAATATGCAAGAAAAAAAGGCTAAAAAACAAGCAATATGCATACAAAATGTGTAATTACTAGGGTATTAATTCAATCGGGTATTTGCTTTAATCGGTTAATCGCTCGATTAATTAACCTAGGTTTAAACTGATGGATTTAAAAAAAATTTTATATGAGATGAAAATATTGTCGTTCCACAAAATCCTTAATAAATACTTTATTTTTCTTCCGATTTTTTTCAAATTACGCTCAAAATGTTGGTAATTAAATATACTATTTGGTTAAGAAATAAAACTTTCCAGATATTTAATAAAACGTAGTAAAAAAACGAAATGAAAATGAAAAATTTTGAAAAAAACATAAAAAAATTGACATTTTTTGAACTTTGAGGTGCCATTACTCAGCCATTTCTTATCAGATAGAAATTTGTAGCATATCGATGGAAAAGGCATTCGATTACCTTTCCAACGATATGCCATTTATTTCGATCGGACTTTTTGGTTGAGCTCCACAAGGGTTTGAGTGGGACCATACACCGAAAAACACAAAAGTACCGTTATCTAAAAAACGGTACTTAGGAAAAAAAAATTACAGCGATTTTCGTGTTCAGGAGGTCCCAATTAACTTATCTAGACATGTGGTGTTCTTGGTATTTTTTGGCTGTAAACCAGTGTTATTATTGTGGCATCACTGACAAAGAGAAGTTTGTTTTAAAAGCAGCGTTACCATTTGTCAAGTTTTATCTTTTATTGCAATGTTTTTTTGTTAAGTATTTTTTATATTTTTAAACAAATTGAACCTCAAATACATTTTTGAGTTTTCTTTTTAAATTTTGGCACTTTTGTGAGAAAAAAACATTTTTAACCCTTATGTGTGTGGACAGGTACCTGTGTACCTATTGCGTTTTCAAATCGAAATTTTTTATATAAGATTTTAGTCTACAATTCTACAATTTCATGAGAACTCCTAACTTTTTGTTATTATTATATTTTCATAGGTGTTTATATACAACATGAGTTGGGGGGGGGGGGGGGGGGGGGGGGGGGCGTGGCATACCAATTTGCTTTTTGCACCCTTAATAGGGTGAATAGGTACCTGGGTACCTGTATACGTTTTATATTACAAATTTTTTTTTTTTGGGTGTAGGATTTTAAAAAATATATGAAAAGGAGGAAACCAGAGTAAAATTCTAATATTATATCATTAACCATCGATTGTTTGTACAATACAAGACAAAAAATTAGATTTCTCATACAATTTGCATGAAGGTACCCAGGTACCTATCCACCCTATAGAAGGTGTTTTTTTCCACACACATAAGGGTTAATTTAAAAAAATGTTTTTTTTTTCAAAAATGGTGACATTTTTGTTTGATGGTAGATGTTAGATGTGAGCAATGTAAACGAGTGTTTCACATTTTCTACATCTTTGATGGTAGATGTTAGATGCTGATCAGTGTAAAAAGCCTATAATGGCCAATTTTCAGGATTGATACTAAAACTTAAAATCGTTTTAAATACAAAATTCTCTTCTTCACTAAAAACTTAAGTGAAAATTAAGTCACCGATGTGGTAAACTTAATTTCAACTTTGGTTTCCATTGTAATATTTTAGCAAGGTGGACTCAATATCACAACAATACAACAACAGGCAAAGCATTAACAGCGAGCTGTTTTTTCAGACCACCTTGTAAATAAATACACTTTTTTATATTTTTTTTTTGTATTTAGTAGTGCTACCATACTTTTATCTAAATTAAATAAGACTTTTCAAATAAAACTCAAAAAACCAATCTGTTTTCAATACGATTTAAGTTTTTTGTGAAAATTAACTTAATATTAATTTAAATACTATCCTGAAAATTGGGCATAAGAATTTTCAATAAAAAAAATTTAAAAATTATTTTTATTTGGCGTTTTTTAGTAAAAAAAAAACAATAACATCACAAACAAAACTGTTCTTGAACTAAAACGAACAAACAAAAAAATAATTCATAAATATGTAATACATATTTTTAATTAATACATATTATGTAGTAATTAAACAATAAACTATGTGATCATAATTAAAATTATCAATTGATCCTTATAAGATATTCTAAACATATAAAATAGAGTCCTGTTTTAATTTTTAAAATGTTTTAACACTTCTAATTGTTTCGGTAAATTCTGTTATCAGATTGCTTGTGTTACTATCGAGAGGGTTTTCTGTTGCCAGGTCATCATCTCACTCATTCTGGCAAAGCTCAGCACCGAAAATTCTTCAAAAAACTTTATTTCCACCTTCAAATAATGAAAAAAACCATTACATTCACCTAAATTGACAGGTCAGTGTGGTTTTTGGTCTGGTGGAATCATTGATCCGTACTTCTTTCGAAATGATGCTGGTAATACCGTTACCCTCAATGGAGAGCGGTATAGATCGATGATAACCAACTTTTTATGGCCGAAATTGGAAGAAGTTGATCTTGACAACATTTGGTGCCAAAAAGAATGGGCTGCGTGCCACACAGCAAATGCAACAATTGAATTATGGCGAGAAAAGTTTGGAGATTCGATTATTTCAATATGAATGCGAATATGAAGTCAGAGTTGTCAAAAGTAGAACAGTTTTTGAGATATTCCAAAATAACCGTTATTTGTGTTTTTAAAAAATATGATGTGACTGAAATGCAAATAACTTCATACATTTTAAACGGGGTATGTAATTCTTTCTTTCTAGGATAGGTTATAAAATTTCTAAAATAACCATGGATTGCTTGTGAAGATTGGTCAAGAAATGACAGAGTTACAGGGGACAAAAGTTCAAACTTCATTCAAAATTTTATGATTTTGTTCAATTTTGCTCTATTCAAGTTATTTTTTTTAAACCAATGATTAAAAAATCCTAATAATTTATTGCATGCGACATTAGATTATTTTAATATGAACATTTTGCGCCCAACAAGACATAGATTGGTACAAAAATGACAAAGCTACAGAAGATTTAGTAAATTAACCCACATAGAAATTCAATACTTTTAAGCAATTTTTAATATTTATTGTTACTAAAAACTTAGCTTTGCATATTAATTTGTTGTGGGTTAGTTCAATTAATCTTCTGAAACTGTGTCATTTTTGCACCGATCCGGATCCTATTGGGCACAAAATGTTCGTATTGAAATAGGCTAAAATTTAATTTTTTGGATATTTGCATTTCAGTCACATCATCTTTTTTAAAAACACAAATAACGGTTATTTTGGAATATCTGTTCTACTTTTGACAATTCTGACTTCATATTCAGATTCAGCGGACAATCTTACATAAAGATTAGATGTCAAATTCATTTGGTCAAAAAATTGTCACGTAGTGTAATTAAAAACAAAAAAAATTTGTTTTAATACTACAAAAAATGAAAAATTTTGTTAGATCGATTAATCGGTTAATTAACTGAAATTAACCGGTTTAATCGTTAATCGAAAAAATCCAATTTTAAATTAACCAATCAGTTAATCGGGTAGTAATTAATCGGTTAAGCGATTAACGGTTAACCGACTGAATACCCTAGTGATTATGCAATAGAAAAAGCAGTAGGAAATATTTTTTTTTTTTATTTTAATACTTACACAAAACAAAAGTGCAGAGGGTCTTGCACGCTTGTGCTGATGTGTGTTACATTTTAAAATATACCTTTAAGTTTCCCGATCGAGTCAGAATCGCTTTTGAAATCGATTTAGCAATGTCCGTCCGTCTGGCTGTCCATGTAAACCTAGTGCGCAAAGTACAGCCTGCAATTTTGAAGATAATTTAAATTAAATTGTCACAAGGACCAAGCCTATTGAAAATGGTGAGAATCGGTCAATAATTTTACATAGCCCCCATACCAGCTTATTTCCGCAATAGAGCCTTTGAGCCTTAAAACCATCTTATTATGTTGGTATTTAGATTAAATTTGTTACAAACCTATTTTATTGGAGGCGGTTTATGTTGGACAATAGCCAGTAATAACTGGAGCTTACTGGTAAGAAGTTTTGTAAGCGAAAGAAGCACAACACGCCCTTACAAATCTGCTTAAAAGAGAAATTATACAGAGAATTCCCAGTGGGTAGTGCTTCTGCTTTCCTCTCTGCTTAACAAAACAATAAGATAACTGATTGCGTTATAAAAAAATTTAATTTCTATGGTCAAAAATATTTTGGGAATAATCGTTAACACACTTAAAAATCCTTGCTTTCATGTAAGGGATTAACAAAAGCACTTAGAACCAGTGTTCGAAAATAAACGGTACATTATTTAGCGTTCGGCTTACACACCTAAGAACGATATCTATTTTTTTAGTGATTGTGTAGACAAACACAACCCTACATACCGTTCGTAACTATTTTCAAGAAAGAACCGAACATTATAAAGTTCTTCGTAAATAGATGAACAATTGTAGTGATACTGTAGACAAACATTATATTTTAATGTTCTATAATGTTTCTTTTTTTACATTGATAAAGAAATGAACAAACAAAAAATTTTAGCAACGACCGCAGCACGTACAGCTTGTGTGTGTATTGTGTAAATGTTTTGTTTGTATACAATTATTTTGCTGGCTTTTGTTTTTATTTCGTATGTGTATTTTGTTTTTGTAAAAAATGTTTGGGTTTTTTTTACCAGCCAAAAGGACAAACATTAATGAGCCGAACCGAACACAATGAAGTTTGTGGTTTTTTTGGAAAAACCCGAACGGAATCAAATGATCTCATCTTTTCTTGAGTGAGATAAAAACAGTATTATTTTTGTTTTCAAAGGATGAATAACAGGGAAACGTCATTTTTTTTAATGATTTTCTACACAAACATTATTAGCGTTTGTGTTTTCCACAAATCTACCGAACCGAACACTAAGGAGCGATATTTAGGGTTTATTTTCGAACACTGCTTAGAACTTTGTTCGCGAATTTATTTCTTGAAAATAATTATTCACTTACAACCTGCTTTATTGTAAGGGATAATGTAACTTCGCATTAAATCATTTTTATTTACTTAAATGTCATAAGAAAAGCATTTGAAGAAAAGAAATATTGCTCAGCACTCTTCATCGATGTTTCGCAAGCTTTTGATAAAGTCTGGCATGAAGGCTTATTACATAAATTGAAGCAAAATTTACCAGCAAACACACACAAGCTGCTAGAAAGCTACTTAGTCGGTCGTCAATTTATTTTTAAAGAAGGAAATTTCTTAAGTTCACCTCAGCCCATTGCCGCTGGAGTCCCACAAGGCAGCATCCTAAGCCCCCTATTATACTTAATTTATACTTCGGACATGCCAACAACCAACTATACACAAACTTCAACATTTGCAGACTATACAGCTTTTCTAAGCGTCCACGAAAATCGTTATGAAGCATCGCGTTACAACCAGCATCATATATTTGAACTAGAAATATGGTTACGACAATGGAGTATAATGGTCAATGAGCAAAAATGCGTACATATAACATTCACTTTGCGCCGGGAATCTTGCCCCCCTATTACAATCAATAATCAAATAATTTCTCAACATTCGCATGTATATCTCGGTATACATCTGGATCGGCGATTAACGTGGAAATGCCATATAGAGGCAAAATTAACTCAAATGAAACTAAAAGCCATTCATATTCATTGGCTTATTGGAAGAAATTCTGTCCTTAGTCTCGATTGCAAGCTTCTTCTTTACAACTCTATCTTAAAGCCTATCTGGTGCTACGGTATTCAACTATGGGGCACTGCCTCGGCCTCTAATATCGACAAAATTCAAAGGCGCCAAAATAAACTTCTTCGAATAATCACAGCAGCTCGCTGATGTTAAAAACTCAAACATTCATAAGGATCTCAATGTGCCATTGTTAAAACTATGATTACAAAATATGCGATAACATATTTAAAAAGGCTTGAACAACACCCAAATCCACTAGCTCGAAATATTTTAAATCATGGCGGCCACTCTCGCTTAAGAAGAAGAGGCACTGCAGCACTTACCCAATTAGATGAGCGATAAACACCTATAAAAGTGAACAGAACCCGTGATGAAGAAAATTTTGTCTGGCACTGGCAGGACATAAAATAACGTATTAGGTTAAGATTTGATTAATTATTGTTAGTTCATATTTAATATATGAAGATTAAATAAAAAAAAAATAATGACAAAAAAAAATTTTTTTTTCTTAAAATA
Organism: Pollenia angustigena; assembly: GCA_930367215.1. Classification (NCBI taxonomy): domain Eukaryota; kingdom Metazoa; phylum Arthropoda; class Insecta; order Diptera; family Polleniidae; genus Pollenia; species Pollenia angustigena. Next base: position 50,984,102 of record OV884060.1, read on the forward strand.
AAAATTCTCTTCAATGGTGTTCGCTTCTCTGATGCTTCTAAAGGCCGTTACACACTATCCGACAAAGTCTTTCGTATTTTATAAAAATGCAACCCTGTCATGATAAGTTGTTATTGTTTTTTGAAAATTTATAAACAATAATTTCATCAGGGAAGCATTTTCATAAAATACGTAAGACTTTGTGGGATAGTATGTAACGGCCTTAAGTAGTATGTAATAGCTAGCGCATATATCAGCGCTTATTTTCTTTTCATGCTTTCGAAATTTCTTTAAATATTTTACTGGGTCGCTCCTATACAAATACTTCTCTTATCAAATTTTAACCGCACATCTCCTTTTCCAGAGATTCCTCTTAAAGAGAATTTCCAACTTTGAAAATATGGAAAAATTGAAAAATTCATGTCAAGACGCAAATTTTAAAAAAGTCCCTGTAATGAAAGTTCATAAAAATATTCCTTTTTATCTACTTTATTCTTTGAGTACCAGTTATTTTTACAATAACAACTCTTAAAACCAGAAGAATCTCCGTTCATTTTGTAAATAATTGAACTTAAAAACTGGTTCGGTTTCAATTTCACTTCACTTCGATTTCTAGAACATACCCGACATTGTATTTAAAATGTAAAAAAAGTAGAGTCATATTAAATTTCTTAAAAAAAATAAAAGTTATAGAAAATGTGTTAAAGGTGTTATGATACTTGCTATTTTTTGGAATGGATTTTTTTAGGATTGACTGAATGAAACAACAAATGCGAAAAAGAACAAGAAATACAATTTGATAAACAAACCCTTTTTTCTGATTGATATTTCTCATGTTTTTTTTTTTCTTTGACAAAAACAAAAAAAAATGGTAAAAGCTTGGGCAGATGAAACTATTTTGTTTTTGATCAGTGAAATAAAGCAGGTGCCCTTCAAATTTTCAATTAAAGAAAATACCCCGATGTAATTCGTAATATTTTACATTATTTGCATTAAATTTTATTGTTTATAATAAAAAATTGTCTGTGATTCCAAAATAAAATGTAAACAAAACAAACAATACTGCCCACATTTTTTGCCCACAAAAACCCGTCAAAAAAGCTAAAAATCGCAAAAGAAAAGTTAAAACCCGCTACTTTCGATCAAAAATTAAAAAAATTGGCAACAGTGCTAACAATTAATCTGGAAATGTCACTTTTAAGTTAAAAATTTTTGTATTTTTTTTGACAGTCTTATGGCGATTTCTTTTCTGAGAAAAATATGTTACAGTACATACATGTAACATTTTCTAATGTTACCTAAAATCACTCGAAGTGTTACATGTTGTGCAATTTCAATAGAACACAATTAGTGCTTTTATTTACAACTATTACACTTTCATCATTAATGTACTTAATAAGCGATTTTTAAAGCTATTTAAGCAGTTTCTGCATGCTATTACGGGTTGGAAACAAATATTAACATCACTAATGGCTTATAAAAATTAAAACGATTATAATATAAATAGACTTTTTTTGATTTTAATTTGTAAATATTTTTATATTTTGTTTTAAAATCAATTTTTAACAAAATTATGAGCGGTATGAATTATGACGAACAAAATAAAACATTTGTTGTACAAACAAAGTAGTAAGCACCAAAGTTTTAGAACAGGGCAGTTGAACACCTTAAGTTAAAGTAAGGGTAAAACATGCAACATGTTTTGCATGTTTTTCATCAACATATTCACAAAAGAACTTGAAAATTTTTCCCACAGTTGTATTTTTTGTACAAACGAACACAAAAATGTAGAACATGTAACATTAATGCAACATTTTTCTCAGAAAAGAAATCGCCATTAGATATTTATCGATAACACATGTAAATGATTTTGAATAAAACACAAACTATTTAGGAAATTATTGTAATTTTATTTTATTATGATATATTGGTATTACTCAATTATGTATGGAACAAAATATCGGCGAAATGGGCGCCGCGACCACGATCCATCCGATGGTCCAAATTTTCGATGACCCTGAGGCATAATGGAGGTTCTATGCCGGTAATGTGCCGAATTATCTCATCCTTTAGCTCTTGAATTGTTGCTGGCTTATCGACGTACACCATTTCTTTCAAATAACCCCAAAGAAAAAAGTCCAACGGTGTCAAATCACATGATCTTGGCGGCCAATTGACATCGCCATTACGTGAGATAACACGGCCATTGAATTTGTTGCGCAAAAGAGCCATTGTTTCGTTAGCTGTGTGGCAAGTGGCACCGTCCTGCTGAAACCACATATCGTCCACATCCATATCTTCCAATTCGGGCCATAAAAAGTTCGTTATCATCTCACGATAACGAACACCATTCACAGTAACTGCCTGACCGGCCTCATTTTGGAAAAAATACGTCCCGATGATGCCGCCAGCCCATAAACCGCACCAAACAGTCACTCTTTGTGGGTGCATTGGTTTTTCGACAATCACTCTTGGATTCTCATTCGCCGAAATGCGGCAATTTTGCTTATTGACGAATCCACTGTGGTAAAAATGTGCCTTATCACTGAATCACGAAGTGCACGATATGCATTTTGATTAAACGCCCATTTTCATAATAAGTCTGGATAACTTTAACACGTTGTTGGATTGTGTATCTCTCCATGGTTCAAATTGAGAAAGTCTGAAATAGAGAAATGTCAAATAAAATTCGGAAAATAGCTTGGCGTTTAGGTGTGGTTCACATTCAACATCGGCCCTTACAATTTAACCACCCTTTATATTTGTTGACATTTCAAAAGTTTTTATGATATAATCATACTCTGTACACTTAGTCAGTTTTCCTATGCAAATATATTTGCACTGTTCTCCAATATAGAAAAAATACAAAAAATAGCAAGTATCATAACAGCTTAAGCCTCAGATTTTTTTCTAGTCAATCTGATCTAAAATTTACGTAATAATTCTTATTTGAATACATTTATCACTTATTTGCTGCGACGTTGTCATAACTCAAAAAAAAAAAAAATTATTTCGAAATAATCGTGTTTAAGGATTTTTTTATTTGATCGCACCTCTTTGAAAACCCAACGACACTTTCTCTTCAAAAGGGAAAAGAAAAAAGGTTATAAAGATGAATTTTAAACACAATATAAAGAAAAACATAGCGTACAGTTCTGCATCACCAACTTCAGAACTTAATTTTTTGAGTTATGACGACCTTGCAGCAAATAAGATGTATCACAATTTAACATGTTTAACAGTGTAATTTTAACGCTTTAGCAGAACTATGTTATGCAATAAATTTCGAAATTTAATTAATACAAATAGAACTTTTACATGAGGCTTAACTGTTATAACCGCTAGAACATTTATATTATAAATGTTACATTTTTATACATGTATGTGTGTATGACAAATTTATTACTAAACAAACGCAAGCCAACACACATACATCTATACTTTAAAATTCTTTATTTTCCAAATCGATTTTATTAAGTACTTAAAATTCTTGGAATTTTAAGTGTTACAACAAACTCTCGTTTGTTGAACTTTTATTGTCAAAATAATATTTCAAAGAATTTTAAGTGTTACAATAAACTCTCGCTTAAATCAAAACTGATGATTTAAGCAAGAGTATGAACTTTTAGTATTAAGCAATATTGTACCCTATTTTTTATTAAGTATATAACATATTGATTTTAATAAAGAAGCGCAGTAAGAACTGGGCAGCATTGAACTGAACAACTTTCAAAGTGTTTTTTTTTAATTTATTTCACAAAAGTATTCGGACATTTATTTGGCGCAGTCGGTAGGATTCCGCGGAGTGTTATCCTTTCAGGAGAAAATAACTTGTTTCAAATCATTGAATTAACGCGGTAACGTAAGTCCGTTCGAAAGATCGAAGGACGTGAAAAAAAACTTTTGTGAAATTTAAGTCTCTTTGAAAGATCAAAGGACACAAAAAACACTTATACTTTAAAAAGATTAAAAGTAGTTTTTTCGAATTTTTTTTTTTTGTTTTGTGAAATCCTTCGAAAGATCGAAGGACGTGGAAAAAAAAAACATTTGTTAAATTTAAGTCTCTTTGAAAGATCAAAGGACACAAAAAAAAAAAAACACATACTTTTAAAAGATTAAAAGTAGTTTCTTCGAATTTTTTGTTGTTTTGTGAAATCCCTCGAAAGATCGAAGGCAGTGAAAAAAAAAGAACTTTTTGTGAAATTTAATTGCTTTGAAAGTTTAAAAAAAAAAAAAAAACGTAAAGGAAAATATTTCTAAATAGAAAAAGAAAGTAATTAAACTTAAAACGTGAAGAACATTCAATAAAAAGTTAAGAAGAAGAAGTTCAATAAAGGAAACAACCTCATAAAAAAAAAAAATACAACTTTAACAACGAAGTCCTGCAACACCAACCAGAGGAAACGAGCAACTCCACTACAAAGTAAGGCGATTCTAAATTATTGTTATTTCATTTCCACAAATTTTTTTTATTATTATTATATTACCCTAAAACTATTTTTAAATGCATAAATGCGTACAATTGAAAAAATTAATATAGAATCGGAGATAGAAAGAATTATATTATACACGCTTAAAGAAGAAGATATTGAAAGATTACAAAGCTTTTTACGCAAAATAACTTTAATAAAATTAAGAGCAAGGAAAAAATATTCAAGAAATAAGAAAAATAATAATAAACAAAAATATATTAGAATTTAATTTTTTAAACAGATTTACTGCTGCTCTGAATTTAGTAAAAATGGTAGACGAAATACGAAACCAACCCAATAGGCTAGTTATTGACCCACTTAAATATTTAAGTAACTTACCAGACTTCTTTGGAGACAGTAAAGATTTACAAAACTTTACAGCACTCATAGACAGAATAAATCCTCATTTAGAAACTTACGATGAGCTATCAAAACAACTTTTCTTGGACCTTATAAAATCGAAATTAAAAGGTAAGGCCAGACAGACTATAGAAATCAACTGTCATGCCACTTCCTGGACACAAATGAAAATTGTACTCCAGAATAATTTTGGAGATCGGCGTACCTGCGACGAACTCTTCGATGTTCTTCGAGCAACAACGTTCAAGACTAATACTGTAGAATTTTATAACGAAGTTAAGGATAAATTACACAGACTCAATAACAAAATTGTAATCATATTAGGAGAAACAGACGCTGCTAGACAAAGTGCTAGAAATAACATGCAAACAGCATTAAATATATTTAAAAGTAAAATACCCGAACCAATGAAGACAATTCTTTTCTGTAGAAATCCAATAGACATAGAGGAAGCAATGGACATCTTATTCCAAGCAGGATATGCATATTCCAGCAATCCTGATAATCAAAAACACTTTACACCTAGACACCAACAAACTCACAATAACGGCAACAATTACAATCGCGGTTCATACAAAAACTCTTCCCATAATCGACAAAATAACCAAAATAATTTCCATAACAGTCAGAATTATAGGGAAAACCAAAGATATACTACTTACAACCAAAGACAAAACAACAGAAACCCAGTCCAACAACACTATGGACAAAGCAATGCACCCGATCTAAGACCCCAAAACCAATTTCACCGACAAAATATACCTAGGGAAAGCATTCAGTGGCACAACAACCACAACTTCCAACCAACACAACGACAGGAACCTATGGACGTTAATGTTAACGTAATATCAGAAAATTTTCGGGACAGAGCCTCGGGAAGCAACTTCCACATATAAAAATAAAAACAAAATTAGGACATATAAAATTAATAGTGGATACTGGAGCCACCAATTCAATAATTAACCCAGGAATTTGTCATCCAAAGTGGATACACCAAATTAAACCCCTTATAATTAAAACTATTCAAAACGAAGTAAACGTAAAAGAAAAAGTAATAATTCCAGCATTCAAAGAATTTAAAATTACTGATAAAATGCTACAGTTTTATGTTTTAAAATTTCATAACCATTACGATGGCCTACTAGGCAATGATATACTTAAACCATATAATGCTTGCATAAATTATGCAAATAATTCTATCCAAATAAATGGACAGAATATACCAATATTTTTTGACGATAAAAAAGAGATAAAAAGTAAATCAATTTTTTGTGAAGAACAGTACAACATTTCTAATAGGATGATCGCTACGCAGAAGGTAGATAATTATAGTAACAATGTGAAAGAATATAAAACCTTGGAACACCAAATTAGAACACAGCACCTTAATTCTGAAGAAAACCAACGTCTCTTACTACTTATAAAAAAATATTCATCAATATTTTTCAAAGAAAATACACAACTTAACTTTACAAACGCCATTAAACATAAAATTAGAACTATAAACGATGTTCCAATAGTCTCAAAATCTTATAGATACCCCTATATACACAAATTTGAAGTTGAAAGACAAATACAAGAGATGTTAGAAAGTAATATAATAAGAGATAGCAATTCGCCCTATTCCGCCCCAATCTGGATTGTGCCAAAGAAAGCCGATGCAAGTGGGGAAAGCAAATGGAGACTCGTCATTGATTATCGCAAATTGAATGAGATTACAATTGACGATAAATATCCTATACCCAACATAGAGGAGATACTTGATAAACTGGGAAGATGCCAGTATTTCACAACCCTCGACCTCGCAAAAGGATTTCATCAGATTGAAATCGAAGAAGAGGATATTCATAAGACAGCCTTCAGCGTTGAAGGAGGTCATTATGAATTTTTGAGGATGCCGTTTGGGTTAAAAACAGCCCCAGCGACGTTTCAAAGATTAATGAATACAGTCCTTAAAGACTATATAAATAAGATATGCTTAGTATATCTAGACGACGTGATTATCTTCTCCACGTCACTACAAGAACATTTGAATTCTATAAAATTAATATTTGAAAAATTAAAAGAAGCCAATTTAAAAATTCAGTTAGACAAGTCCGAATTTTTGAAAAAAGAAACAGAATTTTTAGGACACATTGTTACAATTGAAGGGATAAAACCAAATCCAAAAAAAATTCAATGCGTATCTAACTTTCGAATTCCAACCACCGTAAAACAAATCAAACAATTTTTAGGTCTTACGGGTTATTATAGGAAATTCATTAAAGATTATTCAGCAATAGCGAAACCTATGACAAAATACTTAAAAAAGGATATAAAATTAAATATTTCCGATCCAGAATATCAAAAAAGTTTCAATACACTAAAAACTTTACTCATTAATGAACCAATATTAGCATACCCCGACTTTACAAAGAAGTTTACAGTTACCACAGATGCTAGCAATTATGCATTAGGAGCCATTTTATCTCAAGACAACCATCCAATTTGCTATGCTAGTCGAACCCTTAATGATCACGAAATAAACTATAGCACCATCGAAAAAGAACTACTTGCTATAGTATGGGCAACAAAATATTTCAGGCCTTACTTATTTGGAAGAAAATTCACTATAGAAACAGACCACAAACCATTAACGTGGCTTTTTTCAATTAAAGAACCAAACTCTAAACTCGTGAGATGGCGTCTAAGACTTTCTGAATTTAATTATGATATAAAGTATAAAAAGGGAACTAAAAACAGCAATGCCGACGCATTGTCAAGAATAGAAAACGAACCAATTAGTATAAACGTGATGAATTTAAGTGATACAACAATAAAAGAAACCCCAACAGCTATTAACCTATTTAAAAACCAAATTATTATAAAGAAGATAACGTCCGGATCAGTTAGAATAAGAAATAGGAATGTCTTTAAAAACAAAAGAAAAACTATCTTTATGAAAGAATTAGATAAAGAATGTGCTATCACTTTGCTAAAAACGCATTTTAATCCCACTCAACTAAATGCAATCTTAATAGATGACGATTTTTTCCCTGTTTTCAAAGAGACGTTTGACGAATTGTTCTCAACTAATACAAATTTCAAAATAGTACGATGTTTCAATTTGGTAGAAGACATAGAAGATGAAGGAAAATTAAGTGAAGAAATAAAAATAGAGCACCATGATAAGAACCATAGAGGTATCACAGCAGTTTTTGAAGAGTTGAAAAACCGAATCTACCATCCTCAACTTAAATTAAGAATAACTCAATTTATAAACAATTGTGAAGTATGCAACGTAGAAAAATACGACAGAAAGCCTCCTAAAGTACCCTATAAAATAACAGAAACACCCAACAAGCCTCGAGACATTATTCATATTGACGTTTTCTATACTTTACAAAAACAACTATTTCTGACTATAATAGACAAATTTACAAAATTCGCTTCAGCATTTAGAATTTGTGGAAGAACTTGGGTAGAATTTAAATCAAAACTTATTCAATACTTCTCAATATATGGTAAACCAAGAAAAATTGTTGCAGATAACGAACTCGGGTTTAAAGCAATCCCATTAGTACAATTTTTAAAGGATGAAAACGTTATAATACACTATACCTCCAATAGCAATCACACCTCGAATGCAGACATCGAGAGACTACATAATACCATTAATGAACATATTAGACTTTTGCGACATGACGAAAGAACCCACAACGAAACTATCGAAGATAAAATATCTAGAATAATAGGGTTTTATAATAATACAATACATAGTACTACAAAGGTAAAACCAATTGACTTCATAAACGGAAAAATCTCAGAAGAAGAATACCCAAAATTTTATGAACTAATACTACGAAAAAAAACTAAATATATTAATACATTAAACAAAGACAGGACTGATGTCGAAATAGAGAACGGAGAAAATTTTATTAAGGAAATAAGAGGCGGGAAAAATCACCGTAAGTATAGGAAAATTAACGCGACCAAAATAGATAATGAACACCTAAAAGAGAATAAAACAAATCTTAAATATTACAAAACCCATGTTAAACCATTTAAAAAATTCCAGATTAGAGCAAACAATGCTTAGATATTGATTAACACGCACATATATTTTTAGATGCAAACCTGGACTATAATTTTCATCTTATTCACACCCATAAGAGCGCAACTACTGAACATCCAAGACTTGACAAGTAATAATGGTTACCTCCCAATCAAAGTGGACGAAGTTAAAACAATTGAACAATATAATAAAATCCTTCATGTAATCAACATAACGGCATATACAGACAGTCTTTACCTCTTACAGCAGAACATAAAAACAATAAACAGCAGCCTTACTAAAACTAACCCCGAAACAAGCTCTCTACTTGATAGTATAACAAAAAACTATGAGATATTAAATGTAAAAATAAGTAACTTAAAACCGCACTTCAGAGAAAAAAGAGGCCTTATTAACGTATTAGGAAAAGGGTTAAAATATATTGCCGGATCTATGGACAGCGACGACGAGACTCAGATAAACAATGCCCTCAATTCAATGAAAACTCAAGTAAATAATTTCACAACTTTTAATAATCTCATAAGTAATCAAATTAAGAATATTACTAATCACATCAACCAAAAACAAATAGTAATCAGCACTTATTTCAATAAATTTAAAAACTTTCTTCAAAATAAAATTAGAGATTTGGAAGACGAATTTAGACTTATAAGCCACATATATCAAGTAAATAATGACATTACCCTTTTAAAAAACCATGTGGACGACATTGGCCAAATAATTTTTTCCAACAAATTAGGAATAATCCCAACAGACATACTTACGAAGACAGAACTAGATTTAATTACCAGCTTTGATAGCTATACTAATATCAAAGTAGCAGTAATATTTGAAAATGAAAACATCGTTATAATTCTTTTAATTCCACAATATTCAAATTCTGTACTGTCAAAAATTATATTTGAACCAATACCTAATTCAAAAAACAAATCTATATCACTTAAAAGTAACGGAGTACTTGTTAGCAAAAATAATAAAATATATGAAACAAATGTTAAAGAAAATCTAAAGAAAAATTTAATACAGATTAATGATAATTGCTTAGAAAATATTGTTAATTTTGAAGAAGCCCATTGCAATATGACAACCATGGATATTACCAGTGTAAACGAAATAATACCAGGTATTCTAATATTTAAGAATTTTTATTCCAAAATAACACATAATTGTAATAATAAATATGACTTAAAAATAACGGGCACTTTTCTTATCAAATTCGAAAATTGTGAAATTTATACATTAGATAATAATTTTACAAATGTTAAAATAAAATTATACGAAAATTTTATCTTACCCAATTTTATAACTAAAATAAAAGAAAACTCTAATACAACTTTTGCTGATTTAAAACTAGAAACTCTATACTTAGAGCAAATTAAATATGAAGAAACTATTAAAAAAATACTTTACCATAACAATAAATCAAAAATTATTAATATAAGCATTAATATAATAATAATACTTGCAATTTTGATATTGATTTTAATTTTATTCTATATGAAACCTAAAAGTAAAGTTCTAATTTCGCCGGAGCCTCAATCTAACGGTGGGGGTGTTATAACCGCTAGAACATTTATATTATAAATGTTACATTTTTATACATGTATGTGTGTATGACAAATTTATTACTAAACAAACGCAAGCCAACACACATACATCTATACTTTAATATTCTTTATTTTCCAAATCGATTTTATTAAGTACTTAAAATTCTTGGAATTTTAAGTGTTACAACAAACTCTCGTTTGTTGAACTTTTATTGTCAAAATAATATTTCAAAGAATTTTAAGTGTTACAATAAACTCTCGCTTAAATCAAAACTGATGATTTAAGCAAGAGTATGAACTTTTAGTATTAAGCAATATTGTACCCTATTTTTTATTAAGTATATAACATATTGATTTTAATAAAGAAGCGCAGTAAGAACTGGGCAGCATTGAACTGAACAACTTTCAAAGTGTTTTTTTTTAATTTATTTCACAAAAGTATTCGGACATTTATTTCTTAACCTCATAACATGGGTCCCTGATTACCCATGGCATCCAAATAGGGTACATTTTAGAAAATGTGCCTCTTAATTCTATGGTGTAGAGTAGAAATGGTCTGATCTGACCGACTATACTTTCTAACTTGTTTGTGTTTAAAAAATTATTGCTAAATTGCAAAATATGCTATTATATCAAAATAATACATTATTTTATTTTTGATCCTGCAAAATATGCAGCTTTAAAAAATCCCCGATAACAACAACAATTAACATAATAAGGCCCGTTTTCACAACTTACCGATAGCTAAAGGTAGAATTTTATCGGCCGTATAAAAAGTGTTCAATTATTACAACTTTACTTTAACCTACCAGGAAGAATGAACCTTAATTTACTGTATCGTTCACTTAATGTTAAAGTAAAGTTTTAATAATGGAACACTTTTTATAAGGTCGGTTAAAGTCTACTTTAAGCTATCGGTAAGTTGTAAAAATGGGGCTAAGTATTTATTGAGTGTTCGAAAATATACATGAAATATTGTTCTTAAGTGTTCGGTGCGGTAGAAATAACGAAACACAAAAACACAAAATAGTGTTTGTGATCTTCGATCACAATTGTACACAATAAAAACACTGTACAAATTCAACTTAATATAAAAATGAGAACATTTCATTGCGTTCGGGTTTTTGTACAAAACCACAAACTTTGTTGTGTTCGGCTCACCTCATTAATGTTCACTCGTTTTAGTTGAGTTTAGCCCCCTTTTGCCTTGAAAACACAACAAAAACTTATTTACAAAAACACAATACATATCGCATTTAATCAACAAGAGGGTAATAACTTAAAATTTAAAAATTTACAGTTGAAGAAAAACAATTTTTAATTTAACATTAAAGGCATATAAAAAAGAATTTTTAAACCAACCGTTTAAAAAGCTCGATATTTTTACAGCGGTTAAATATGACTATTACGCGTCGATTTTAGTCATTTTTCAAACACAAAAATAATACTGTTTTTATCAAACTCAACAAAAACTGAGAATATTTAATTCCGTTCGGTTTTTTTTTTAAATCCACAAACTTCATTGTGTTCGGTTTGGCTCATTTATGTTCGTCCTTTTTGACAGGTAAAAAAAATCAAACATTTTTTACAAAAACAAAATACACTTACGAAAATAAAACCAGCAAAATAATTTTACACAAACAAAACATATACACAATACACACACAAGCTGTTCGTGGTGCAGTCGTTGCTAATCTTTATCAATGTAAAAGAAGCAACCTTATAAAATCTTAAAATATAATGTTTGTCTACAGTATCACTACAATTGCTCTGTTTTTTAACGAAGAACAGAACACTATATAATGTTCGGCACTTTCTTGAAAATAGTAACGAACGGTATTTAGGGTTGTGTTCATCAACACAAACACTAAAATAATAGAAATCGTTCCTGGGTGGTGAGCCGAACGCTAAATAATGTACTGTTTATTGTCGAACACTGCTTAAAAGTATAAGGAACGTCTTCATAATCACTAAAATTGCTCTGTTTTATAACGAAAAACAGAACACTAAACAGAGAAAATTTAAATTAGTGTTTTTTAAATTCTGTGACGAAGCGGTTGTGTGTTGTGAGAATTTTTTTAAAATCAGACCTGCTGAAGAAGGCCTTTAATCAGGCCTTCTGAAGAAGAGAAAACAGAAGGCCTTGACTGGCTAGCACATCGTGTGTAAAAAATGTATGAGTATGGAATGGGGCAGTATGGCCTTGTGTCTGAGAAATAAGGGCTTCCAGAATGCCTCTTAACTACTTCTTTTTACCGCTGGATAATGTTTTTATAGAAATTTTTCGAATTACTAGAATTCAGCTAGAATTTAAGTAGGACAGAAGTAGAACTTAATTAGAACTTAACTAGAAATTAACTATAACTGAATATAGAAGTGAACTAGAATTAAACTTGACCCTTTTTTATTTATTTAATGCTCATAATTTATCTTATATTGGAACTAGAACTAAACTCGACATAAACTAGAACTGAACTAGAACTAATCTAAAACTTAACTAAATGGCACAAAAGCAGTTAACTTACTTCATTTCACCATGTTCAGTTATAATTAACTATGTATCAGATATAACTGTCAAAACGTACTGTTAACTGGAAGCTAAAGTAGTATGTAGTTAGTTTTAACTGGACTTGGTGAAGTTGGCTGTTAAAAAAATTATTTTTATATTAAATCTCTATTTATGTACATCTTAACTTAAAATTTATTTTCTTGTAATAATAATCCATATCCTTTTAAGCTATTTTTCTTATTTATTAAAATATAACTTGTTAAATTAAATTGTATTTTCTTTCCTCTATTTACAGGTAAGTGCTGCTGCTACTGCAATTGAATAGTTTCCCCAAAAGCCTTTAAATAACAGGAAGTATTTCAAAATTGCCACTACAGAGAAACACACAAACACACGCACACACACACTTGTGTGCAAATTTTCAAATATTTTCTATAATAATTTCATTTTATTTATCATAAATTTTATTTAACAAAAAATAACTTATTTCTAAAACACTTAAATATTTTCATGGGAAAAGACAACTTTCATATAATTTCAACATAAACACAGATGTTTTTAATGTGTGTGGGTATGTGTCGCACTGTTACATTTATATGTATACTAGCTTAACCCGGTGTGCTTCGCTACACTGCTTTAACCACTTCTTCAGTTGAGAAACATTCAATATATGCATCCTATGGGAGGTATTTCCCCCCTGCGCCTACCCGCTTTATTTTTATTTTCAATAGTTTAGTATACCATAAGAGTGACTACAAAGTTTGAACATTCTCACTATAACAGTTCTTAAGATATGCGATATTAAACATTGGCGTCCTATGGCGAGAACCACTTCCCCGCTGCTATTTTATTTCAATTGTGGGGCTCAGAAGATCCTTCTTCCAAAAGTTCAACAAAATGCGTGCAGCGGCTCTTAAGATATGCGATATTTAATATTGGCATCCAATGGGGGTACCAATTCCCCTGTCCCTATCGAAAAAATAAGTAGCCTATTTTATTTTTAGGGCTCAGGTGATGTTACTGTAAAAAAATCCGAAAAATCGGTTCAGTAGTTTAGGAGTCTTTAAGCAAACAAACAAACAAGCAAACATACAAACATTTTTCATTTTTATATATATAGAAGAAGAAGATCCCACCAAACAATTTTCGGAGCGCTCCTAAATATGACTCTTAAAAGGTTCCTTTTCTTGAGGGTTTTATGATTACCCTCCTAATTTATGAGCAATTCTAATTGATTTCGGAGCCTGTAGAATTCAGGACTCCGAAAAGACTCATTTTTATGAGCAATTTAGGAGCACACTCTTAGAAAACTCTAATTTATGAGGGTTTTCTGAGGGGCAACGGTAGCTTGTTTTCTTTTTCTTGATAATTTCAATATTTTGCGTTTTTACTGTCATTATTGTGATAATTTTGCGCTGTTCGGTTGTGGTTTTAATAAAAATCTTTGAGAAATTGTTTAAAAATTAGGTTTATTTCTGTGTTTTTAAATAAAAAACTATCCATTTGAAGCCTTTGTTAAAAGAAAATTAGGTGGTTTTGTCCGCTGAAATTTGTTTAAAATGATTATGATTTCCATGCACAAAACATATATTAATAAAACTTTTCCATTAAAAGCTAAAAAGCACAAATTTACATATAAAATGAATACCCTAATTTCAAGAAAAAGAAACACTCTTATAACACTCTTTTTTGGCTCCGAAAACCCTCTTTTATGACTCTTTTAAGAGGTTGCTATGATTGATTTGTGAGCAAAAAGGCTCACAATTTTCCATACAAATCGTTAAATTTAGGAGTCTTAAAACGCTCATATTCAATACAAAATTTTTGACGGTTTCATAGGAAAACACGCTCATATCTGAGGGTCTTAGGAGCTTTTTTATGAGCGTTTTTCCCATAAAAAGGAGTCCTAAAAGAGTCTCATATTGTTTGCTGGGATAGAAGATGTTAAGAGTGTATGTGTGTGCAAATGTATGGAATGTACAAAAGTAGTGTCAAACTTTCGACAGATTTTTAATTAAAAATAAACAATATGAGATAAATAATAACAAGATGAGAGAGAAAATAACTGAATCACAAAAATATATTAAATTAATTTATGTATTTTTCTTTAAATATTTGCAGATTTTGATAAATTATTTAAACTATTTAATTAATAATTTTGTTAAAAATTGTATACAAAGAAATTTTGAGACTTATAAAAGAAATGTTCTATAAAATTAAAAAAAAAATGGAAGTATAAGTAGAAAAGGAATTTAAAGTAATAATTCAAAATATTAACCACTTAGGATGGGTTTTTGAGATGTCAGTTAAACTAGGCTTAGTTAATCTTTATGGTAATCTTTTTGTATACAAAATTTTGATGAAGCAACTTAGTTTTGCTTAAAATGTTGGTCTTAAATGAAATAACTAAAAAAAAAATTAACCCCAAAAAATTAATTCCGAAAAAGTCCAAGTGTTAGACTACGTTATACTAAGTTTAAACTTATCCCCTTGAATAATTTAATGCTATTTTGAAAATGCTTCGTTTCAAGTCTAATCTTCTTAAATAGCGCAATTTTTTTTTAAACCCAGATTTATAATCGTGTATTTCTAGTGGTTAAATGTCCAATTTTAAGGACTATATTAAAATTAATATCTTGTTAATTTTCATATAAACTTAAATAGTATTTAAATGCAGTTTGGTTTTTTCCGTGTTATTTTAAAAGTCCTATTTAATTAAGATAAAAGTATGCTAGCACTACTAAATACAAAAAAAAAAAAATGGTTGTGGTATTGTTGTGATCAGTGTTCGAAAATAAACAGAACATTATTTAGCGTTCGGCTCACACATCCAGAAACCATATCTATTTTTTTAGTGTTTGTGTTGGTAAACACAGCCCTTCCCAACAAACACGGAGGTTTGATTTCAAATTGAAAATGATTTGAAATCAAACGTTGTCTTAAACGTCAAACGTTTGATAATGATTTGAAAATCATAGCGTTCTCAACAAAAAGGGGAAATTATTTTCAAATTGCAAAATGCCTTTATTTTCAACTTGCTCTCAAACGTAATTCTCAAATTTTTTTCAAATGTGGAAAATAATACAATGTGGAAAATAAACAAAAATATTTTATTTTTTTTTATTTAAATTTATTATTTATTTAAATAAACTGTGAGATAAACATTTGGCACCATAGCTAATAGATGAAATAATGAAAGATGAAATAATGTTCTTTCCGTCCTCAATTTCTTGGAAAGATAAACTACTTGGCTCCCTTTTATTTTGAGGATTATAGCACCGCGATCGTTCAACAAACTTTCTCCACTTTCCCGTTTTATTTTCCTTTTTTATTGTATTTTTAATCATTGAAATTACTCACAAACAATTTTTATTTTTCACAAGAAATAAGCTGTTCAATTATATTCAAATTTATTTTAATAGTAAAACAAGTAAAAAATGTAACTTTAATCGCCATTTTTAATGATAACATTTATTTTTCGCTTTAGTATTGCCAAGTTTATTTTTGATTTGAATTTAACATTTGACAAACATTTGACATCAAATTGATAAAACATTTGATATCAAATGTTTATTTTCAAATCATTATCAATTTGAATTTAAATGTTAAATCAAACAATTGAAAAACGTTTGAGAATTTTATTTGATGTCAAATGATAAAGTCATTTCATATCAAAGGTTTGACTTCGTGTTTGTTGGGTTAATACCGTTCGTAACTATTTTCAAGAAATAGCCGAACATTATATAGTGTTCTGTTCTTCGTTATAAAACAGAACAATTGTAGTGGTTCTGTAGACAAAAATTATATTTTAATGTTCTATAATGTTTCTGTGTTCTGTTCTTCGTTATAAAACAGAACAATTGTAGTGGTTCTGTAGACAAAAATTATATTTTAATGTTCTATAATGTTTTTATTTTTTACATTGATAAAGAAATAAACAAACAAAGTTCGTTCTGTTCTGTTGTTTTTGTTGTTTCTACACACAACAAGCAAGTCGTTTATTTACAACTTGTGGGGTGTTGTTTAAAATCTACAACAAACTTTGAAAATCACGCGCATAGAAGAATGCAATGCTAAGAGATGAAACTAATGAGTTATATGAGATTAAATCTCACACTTAGGCACTAGCAACGAAAAGTTCAATCTTTTTTTTTATTTGGTTTAAGAATTTTATACTTATTTTAAGAAATTCCGGAATAAATTTTCGAAAGTTATCCCATTTAGGGTTGTTTTGAGTAGGTTTGAGTGTTATTCGTACTTGAATTTCTAAGAACGACTCGTACTTAAAGTAAGTACATTTAAAAAACTTGTTTTATCCCGAGTATTTTTCTTTCTGTGTACCACTTTAGAACTGTCACGTGAGAAGTTTTGTGTTAGTTTTATTTTCCCTAGGGCTAAAACTGCATGGGGGCAAATCAATACAACCTTGTGGGATCTAAGATAAATAATTCGTATTGTTTACCTATAAATGCCCTCTTTCACTGGCGACGACTTTAGAAATTTATTAGTCTTTAAAATAGAATGTTTTTCTTCCAATATACTTCTTTTTCTAACGATTTCTAAATTTAATCGATGATCGTTTATTTTGGAATGGCCCTATATCGCAGGTATTTCGAATATAATTTATTATGTCCCAACAGTTTCGTTTTAGTGACAACAATGCTAAATTGCTTGTATATTTTATTTCTTATTTTTCACATCCTCTCAAAGAGAATTTCTACATCAAGGTCTTTTTATTGTTTTTCGCCTTTTTTCCCCCACTCCGTCAACATAAAATACACAAGAATGGCCTAAAGACTTAAATAGCACTGAACATCGTTAAAATATTTTTTTTCTATAGTTTGTTTGTGTGTGTGCTTGTGTGAATGAGTGTATGGGTGTTTCTGTACTCTTTATATAATTGTTTTTATTGTTATTGTTGTTGTTGTAAGCATATGTATGCATAAACTTGAAAACAACTTGAAAAATTACAGTAAATAATACTGACATTCACGCTCAAAGATATGAAAAAAAAAGGATTTTTTTTCGCATACACTCACAGATTGTTCACACACCAACAGATGATAAACACTTTCAAAGAGAGTGTCTCGTTTTGCTATGAAATATATTTCGCGCTAGGGTGGCCCCTGTTGTGATGACAAATACTGGCAGTATAAAAATAAGACGAAATTATATCGAATGGAAAAAATTTTTCCTAAAAATTTAATCGCCATTCAGTTCTGAAAACATTGTATACTGGACTTAATAAATAGGAAATTCAAAATTGTTTGCCATGAACATGTGAACTTGTATAAAAATCAGACGACTATCTTTCCAGAAACTGCCAATTTATTTCTCCTCTATTCTATCAGCACTGTACGCTTTCGACACAAAGTATGTTAAAAGTCTAACGGCGACAATTCGCATGTTCTGGGTGGAAAATTTACGTCAGCAAAAGGCGAAACTACGCGTTCTGGAAACTTTAAATGCAATAAAGCTCAAATCGATCGCTTTGTTTGGCACTTGGCACGGTATTGGTAAAACTACATATTGTCCAGGTCAAAATCTTCATTTGCAGTCCAAAAAAAGTCGACTATCATACGGCCATAGCGCTCTGAATTGACGGTAATGGTTCTATCGTTTTCGTAAATTTTACTAGCAGAAGATATTTTCTGCAGTGCAGTGCTATTAAGATAGGCTTGATCGCAACTGTAATGTTTCCAGAGTTTTCAAATTTCTTTATAATAATAATAATAAGCTTTGCTTGATAAAAGTTGAATCAAAGCCGCCTGCCTCTATACTGGGCATATGCTGTCTATAAGTATTTTCCATCTCTCTCTTATCAAAGCTGTTTCACTTATTTCACCAATATTGCTATATTGTCTTTGTTGGTTGTCTTGTAGTGAGCTTATTTCGTTTAATGTGGAACGTCTCCAAGTAATTTTTGGCCGGCTTCTCCTTCGGCTTCTTTGCGGGTTATATGTTAGTGATTGTCTTCCTATCTCTTGTGGTGGTTTACGCGGAGTATGCCCTATCCATCCAAACTTTCTCTTCCGTATTTCAGCGTTTACATCCCTCATGTCTGTACACATCCACAACTGTTCGTTGGTTATTCTATCAGGTCACCATATTCCCAAAATTCTTCTTAAGCTGCGATTTACAAATGACCGTAGAATATCTTTTTTTCCTGGGTTACGCACGATGTTTCGCATCCATCGCTAAAAATCTATAAAGTTCATTGCTTAATTTGGCAATGCCGTAAAAATTTAATTCGCCGCAATTTTAGGTTTTAAAGTCAACGACAAAATTTTCAAATTTTGTATTCTCTAAGGCATTTTAGCGATTGAGATTTAGCTTTAGCTAAGCGAACTACAGAATACGGCTGCAGGACGCAAGATTTAATATGTATATCTTCATTCTGAGGCTGTATACTTTGTTTTTCCATTGTTTAACGTTATAAATGCTCCAAGTGCCTTTTTAATTCTGCTATCTACATCTTTAGCAGCGGTACATCTTCGCTTATTATGCCACCAAGATATTGGAACTTCATCACCCTTTCAATTTGTACATCAATTTCTTTAAAGGGTTCATTTGTAGATGAGTTAATGCGCATTTCTTTCGTCTTTTTAGTATTAATTTTTTGACCTACTTTACATGACTCCCTGACGAAATCGTTAAGCTTTTCTTGCATATCACTCTGTCTGTGTGACAGTTCACACTTGTCGTCTGCGTAGTCCAATGACTCAATCCTTACTGTTGGGTTAAGCGGATCCCAAATAATGCCACGAGGCTTATTTGATGCTCGCTTCGATACTGCGTCAATTACAATTAAAAATAGTAGCGTTGACAGCAAACATCCTTGTTTGACTCCAGAGATCGTAAAGAAACGATCGGAAACTTTGCCACAATGTAGGACACAAAGCTAATGCGTATTAACTTTACTATTTTATCTGGTACTCCCATGTTTCTTAACACAGTCCATATGCGTTCTCTACACGCAGAGAAAAAACATGTTTAAATATGGTCACCTCCAACAAAACAATTTTTAAAGAAAATTTTAAGCATATTATGGTTTATATAACCATATTATTATACCCTTCACCCATATTATGGTTGAATTAGTCCTCCATCAAGAAGCCATAACCATATTATGGTTGTCTCTAAACATTTTATGGTTAAAAATTACAATAATTTGTTTTAAAATTAACAATAGTGTTTTCCTCTCTTCCAACCATACTATTGTAAGTGTTAAACATATTTTAGTTATTAATAACAATAACATGTTTGGAGGCAACCATAATATGGTTGTGGCTTCATGATGGAGGGCTAATTCAAACATAATATGGTTGTCGGTGACAATAATATTGTTAAATGAATCACAATATTTTTAAAATTTTCTTTAAAAATACTTTTGTTGGAGGTGACCATATTTAAACATGTTTTTTTCTTTTGGTGTACTTACGGAGTCAGACGCTTTCTCATAGTCGATGAATAGAACATACAGAGGTGAATGGAATTCAACAGCTTGTTTTATTATTATTCTAAGAGTATTAAGCTGGTCAACACATGATCGCCCACTTTTTTGAAACCACTATATGGAGTAAACGCCGTATGCTCTTTGTTTCTTCAATATTTCAGAATACTTTACACATACTCTTAAATTAAGATGAGGTTCTACTGAAATTGAGAATGCTAAATAATTTGCAATATATTGTTAAAATTTTTAACTATAGAAAGAAGGCTGTCTGTTATGGGAAATTAAAAAAATTAGAATTTTTCTTCTTTAATACAATAATTTTAAATTTGAAAAAAGCACCCCCCTTACTATCCATATAAGCTCAACATATGTAATTTTTTTAACTGCACGTTTTATAAGTTTATTTTTTTTTTCATAGCACACTTTTATGCGTTTCCGTTATCTTTTGCGGCAAAATTTGTTTTTTATTTCCTTTTTAGCAGTTTAACGTAACGAAAACAAACTTTTACTTTGTGTTCTGAATAATTTTGTAAATATTTTTGCAGCATTTGTACATACATACATATTTGTCTACTCAAAATATCGACTGTTTCCAAAGAAACACATACAATTATATTTTCAACCCGGAAACAGTGTTTCGTTTCTATGCAAAGTTATGAGGTTCATAATTTAATTATTTTCGGTTAAAAAGCTTAATTTGTCTTCTATAAGTACTTCAATTAAAATATTCCTTCGTTCTACTTAAAAAAACCCGTAACTCATATATGAGGCCGTCAGCGCAAAAGTGGTGTAAGCCTTAATTTTTCATACCCTGACTTATCTACGCCAAATAAAAGAGAAAACTAGTTTATCTCTTGTTTTACCAATCGCTAACAGAAAGCGTTGCAAAAGTTTGTGTTGCATTTATTTATTTTTGCTCAACTTATAATACAGAAGTAGCCATAAGCCACACAAATATGAAATAAATGTAATGTGGCTTACACCACTTTTGAGCTGACGGCCTCATATATTTTTTACAAAAATTTACAGTACTAACGAATGAGGTATTTTTTAAACCAGAATTGCCATATTTGGACGCTGTGTCTAGTGCAGGACTGAGGTCGATCTTTATGTTTTGCACGGAGTCGAGGTGGTTCGAGGCTGCAATGATGTCTTGGAAAAAATTTGGTGGGTACTGACTTACGCAAAGGGACCGCTTTAAGGACCCAAATAAGCCGTCATCGTATCGGCTTATTGAATATAAAACCTAAACGAAGTTGGTTAAAAAAATGTTTGCCTGTTGACGCATTGTTTCTATGCATTCTTAAATGACGTCTCCTTTTTAGTATTATGGAACTCTGGACTATTCGCTTTATCGGTCTCATAGGCGTTTTGAGTATTCCGGTAGCAATAAATGGTCAGTCGCCTTTTACAACAGCTTCAGACCAATAAGTAGTTGCGATCACAATAAATCCAGTAGAACTCAAAACTGCAACCAACGAAAGAGCCCTCCCTCCCTTAGTCTTTCGTTATATTCTATATAAGAGGACACTTTGTATCTCTGCCAAGGTGCTAACAAAAATTATTGCTGCTTTCATGAAGAAGAACGCAGTCCAATATGTCGCTCATTATAAGTCAGACGATTTGTGGCCTTGTTAAGCCAACTAAATGAGGTTATAAATTTAACTTTGTGCTATAAGCAACCACAGTCACTGACTGATACAAACGTTCAAACAGGGAACACAGTAGCTGCCCTTAATAGAGGGAACCAATGCTACTGTAATCGATAGTGACTGCCAAGGTAATTGAATGTGGAAATTCTCATAGCTGCTCTTAACATAGTTAAAGTATCCACTCCTCGCTTATACAGGGTGAATACTTTATGTAATTACGTGCTTTTTAGTTTTTTTACAGAAATAATGTGGGAATTATTTTTTATTTTTATTTATATTAACCTTTTTTTTAATGTGATTCAATGAGTTGATTTTTTTTTTTTTTTTTTTTTTTTTTGAAGGAATAACTGCCTGTTTAACGATATCGAAGTTCATCGTTCGCATAGAAAATTACCTTTAAAACAAAAACGAAATTCGAACATTGTTCGATGTTTGTTTTTGTTTTTAATGTAATTTTCTATGCGAACGATGACGTTCGAAATCCATGAACAGGCTGTAAGACTATTGTAAAAAGCTCTATAAATTGAAATTGAACTCATTAAACATTTGAAATGAAAAATGGCTAGTCAGTCATGTCACAGAGTAGAACTTCGTTCGGAATCGAAGAAAACATATTTGTCTATTAATAGAAACTGTATGTTGATAGTTTTTTCGCCTTTCAGATACTGACAACTCCCATTCCGTTCATAAAAACAAAAATGGTTTCATACCGAAAAATTTTTTCGTCATTTTCTGAAGCACCAAAATACGGAATGAATTCCGTTTCCGAACGGAATTGTACTCTGTGACATGGCTGAATATATTTTCAAATAGTTTTCAATTTTAATTTCAAAGTCAGCATATGATTGTTCAGACACAAAGACCATGTCGAATAATGAACGATAAGGCTCATACAATTCAAAACTAAAAAGTACGCTGGTACCCCCGTGACTCATTTGGTACTATTTCTAAATTTTTCAAAACAACATATTAATAATTGATATAAAATAGCAACTCGTATTTATTGTCCAATGAATATAAGCGGAGTTTAGTGTTTGGTGCAAATAGTCTTGCGAGAATGCAAAATGGCGTACCTTTTTTATGACATCTAAGGGAAACTCTATTTTTTGTTTTTGGATTTAACAAAACAGCTATGCTATTTTGCATTTGCTCTTTTGTAAGACCATTTGCAATAACACTCCGCTACTGTGAATAGATTTTTGCACTTGTTTATTGAACGTTTGCTTTTGCCACACTCTAAATTATTGACAAATTTTTTAAAGATATAGGAAACCATTTCTACAAAAGTTCTAGAAGAAGAGACGTCTTCCTCTCATTTCAAGATTATTTTGGAACGGAAACTCATAATATTTTGAAATATTCGTCAACAAGATGGTTGTTACGTCATTATAATTTTACACTGAATGATTTTGAAGGCGATTTTACAAGCGCTAAATTAAATTTTATTATATCCGGACTTTCTACTACAGCTTATAAAATGTCTTTCCTCTTTCTGCAGTAAATATTGAAAATTGTAAACACAATAAGTTTGGAAATGCAATCCGAAGAGGTTTGTATGCACATATTTTTAGAACGCTTAAAAATTTAATTTTCGGTTAAAATTCGAGATTGCATTTTCAGAAATATTCGTCAATTTTCCACAAAAAAAGGCGATAAATTCTAAAAAGTGTATGAAAACGCTTTCTGGCGGCCATTAAATATAAAAATTAATGGATTTCTCGACCCTAAAAACCGCATGATACAGGTGTGGCTAGAACAAATACAATTTGTTTGCCTCTATTCTTGAATATTTTGGAAAACCAACTATTTTGAAAAATCCGGGGCTCTAAATTAATTTTTGACCTATGGTTTCTTTGGCAAAGTTTCTTGGAACGACTTATAGAACAAGAATCGCGATGTGCTATTGACGGGAAAAAGTTTTACCCACCCTATTATTGTGTATAATTAATGTACTAATTAATTTTAAGTACCTTTTATTATTGTTGTATTAATTTTTTGTTTTTAAAAATAAAATAAAACAAATTTATAAAAAAAGATTTAGTACTATTGGGGCCGAAAAAGTACGATTTTAAAAGTTAGTTGGTACGATATTGGTTTTCTCATTTATCATCCCTGACCTCAATTGTCACTTAAATAAAAATTTGTTGAACAAAAAAATTCCAGAACAATTGTTTGACATCAAATGCACCCACTAAGAAGCATAATATGGTGTGGAATAACTTCAGCAATATCCTTGGAGCATATTTTTTCGAAAACGATTAATAAAGTTGCGTGTAATTTGAATGGCATTCAATACCAGGCAATGATTGAATATTTGTCAAGGCCAGATGTACCGTGCAATACATAATTGCAATTCTAACAAGAATGAGCCACAGCTCGTCCAACATTGGCTTTTTTATTGGCGATCATAACTTAACTTGTGCGTCAACCCAATAAAGGTATATCCAAATTATGACCATTTATTATTTAATTTTTTTAAATATTTTGTTGACATGTGTAGGCTCTGAAGAACGCCACAGAATTTTGATATATGTTTATATATTTCACTCTTTAAATTTTTTTTTACGTATTTTTCTTATGACCTACACACATATGCTGCTATCTCTAATTTAATATCGCTTTATTTGGCTACGATACGCACTACTGTGCAAACCAGTCAAAACACATACATATTTAACAATACGTCAACATATTTTTGGTAATATACGTTGTGCAAATATAAATGTATTTTGTGTATTATTAAAACTTGAACAACAATAAAGTAACACAGCAACACAAAATTCAAACGGAAAAGGAAGTTTTCACTAGGAAGGAATGTTTATGATTGTATATTCAAGTTATTTGTTTGTATGTATGTAGGAATACAAATTTACACATTTACACGATATTTTAATCTTTGAAAGTGTGTATCTCTCTTTCGTTCTATCTGCCTGACTGCCTGTTACACGGTCTGTTACTGGCTATAATTATCTTAAAAAAAAACTATTACGTTTTTATACATTTTTTTTTTGTTATCGTGTTGTTGTTAACAATCAACAAGGAGTAGAACAAATGTTCGCTTATATGTTCTATAAATGCAGTTCAGTGTTACCATTCAATATTTTCAAAAAGAACCGAAAAAGGGGATATCTACAAAATATGGTACCAAAAAGGGGATTAAAAAGGGCTCTTCTTTGAAAATCTATAATAAGTTGACCGAATTATGTTTTTTCCACGCATTTTATTACATTTTTTTAAAATTTTAAATGACATTTTATAAATGGTATAAAAACAAAAACAAAAAAAAAACATTATATCGATACCTCCCCATAAGAATGTATTAAGCGACATTTCTAAAATTGTGTAGGAAACGAAAAAAACGTCTCATTTAGTTATTTATTTTTCGGATTTAATTGAAAGGAACATATTTGGAAAGCGATTTTCAGAATACAAAACCTATTTAAAAATGTGGCTTAGCATAATTTCTTTGGCGGATAATACAAATTACAGGGTGCAACATTATTCCAGTGAGAAAACTTGACGGTTGATACAATTTTATTTTCACTCTAGTTCCCTTTGCATCCATGATAGGGCAGCGAAACCCAGGCCAAAATATTGCGCTTAACTTCTAGTATAATTCCACATCAAAAAGTCATTTTCGAAAAAAGTGTCGCTTAATACATTCTTATGGGAAGGTATCGATATATATCTGTGGTCACAACCCATAACAGCCTAACTCGAGTTAGGATACAATTGAATTATTAGTACCGTTGTATTCAGCGTGTCTAAATCTAATAGCTATTTATTTTTTTTAATTTTTGTGTCTTTTATAGGAAGGCAATTTACCCTAAAAAACCTAAAAGCTCAAGTTTTTTTTCTAAATGACTGTTTTGGGAATAACAACCTAACTCAACATAAAAGATCGAATCTGAAAAATATTGACATAGAATAATAATGTATGTCAATTAAGGCGCACTGAAAGTCTTCTATTTTATCTAGAATTATAGCTTAACTCAACTTTAACTTTTCGACTTTCTTTTGTTAAACAATTCATAAGAGCCTAAGTGTCTTTTTAAATAATATCTTTTGACTACGAGAATAAACAACTATTTTTTTTCAATTAATTCAATAATGCTGTTTTAAATAATTTTTTTAATTGTTCCAATTAATTTTATCTTAATTATCTTAATTAATCTTAATTGAAAATAAAAATTATAATGTTTGTGTGTATATTTGCAAATATGAAAACATACACACAAACTGCAAAATATTTAAAATTTTCAAACAATTTTTTAATTATCAAAGTTATTTTTGGGAATACAAAGTTTATTAACTGTGTTGATTGAAAAAAATATTTTAATTTGTGTTTACGTTTTATTAGCTCTTTTGCTGGTGGTCACATTTCAATCAAACCTATTTATTGATTGAAACTGAAGAGCAAGAAAAGCTCAAACTTACAAACGTGTTAATTGATATGATCAATTTGTTTGCTGGCGGAAAATCAGTACAGAATTTAATTAATGGTACAAATTTCTAACAAATACGTTAATTGAAGTTGGTTTTTCATTTTTTCTGTGAACTAAGTAAAGAAATTCGATTCTTTGGAATCTGTAACAAAGTTTTCCAAAAAAGCCATCTCCTGATTTTCAGTGAATATTCCAAATTTTAAACTGCTGTACCGAAAATATTGAAAAACAGACTTAGGCTGTTATGACTTGTGACCACACATATAAAAATTGTTCACACTTGAAACCCATTATACATATTCTTTGGCATGTTGATAAAACAAAATATTTCTTCAAGTTTTTGACTTAAGATGTTTGGTCAAAATGCCACTGATATGAACATACTTATATATCGCTCATTTCTTGTAACGGCGTCATAGTTCAAAAATATCACTTTGAGGTTAATGACGCATATATTGTGTAGAAAATTCAAAGAAAGATATTGCAAATTGTTAACTTGAGAGGCAATTTTTATTATTTTTAAAGTTTTAATAAAACAGAAAGTACAAAACAGTATCTCCTTATTAACTGAAGAGTATCAAAAAAGTGGCAAGAAGTTCAAAAGTTATCACATTTGGGTGTATTTTGTAAAAGTAGCAAAAAAAGTATCCAAGCAGTTGAAAGTGTCAAATTGCTACTTTAGCAAACCCAACAGTAACGCTGTTACTTACTTTAAGCATGTGTTAAAGTTGTCTACTTGTCGGTCTACCTATGGAGTCGTCAATAAATAGTTTTAACTCTGACACAATCCGACTCCAACTCTAACTCCAACTCCAACTTCGAGACCTACTCTAACTTTGATGCCAAATGTATATGAGACAGGTCCTTTACACTCTTTTTTTTAATGCAGTACCTTTCAAATGGTTAAATGCAGCAAGAAATTGATTCTGTAAAAATTTAAAAACGATATTTTAATTCTAACACGTGCCGCATTGTGCTTAAATATAGTTAGTCATATATGTAAAGTAGACTGGTCCTTATTTTCTGACTTCAAAATGTTTAAGGCGGAGACTCCTAAATTTTTTTTATTTTTTTTAATTCTTTTGTCTTTTGGCTTAAAAATTTTGTAGTTGGAGTCGGGAGTTTTTGAGGGTACTTCGACTCCGGTACAAAAACCTTAACTCTGACTCTTCAATTCCCACTCCGACTCCACAGCCCTGAATGTTAGTTTGGCTAATTTCACGTGTTATTTCAATGACGTTGTGTATAACAAAAACTGGACATACGCTGTTATTCCAGAAAACCTCAAAAACGAATGATTGCAGTTTGTCTGACAGTAATACTTTCATTTTTTAACGTTAACATTTGCCTGCAATTGTAATCCCTTGTACTGTTATATTGTTGAAGATAATTTAATAAAAAACAGTCTTTATTTTTTAAAAGCACAGTAGTGCAAAACAGGTTAAAATGCTTTTTATACTAGAGAGCCGATCGAATAAAATACATATCGATGGCTTAATATAAAAAGGCGTAACTCCATTTTTCTTAAAAATGTTTCTTTGGTTTATTACGGTAGACAAATGCGAAATGCATCTTGCTTTAACATTTTTGGGGGCTATAGAATAAAATTTGTTGAATAATTTTATTAAAAATCGATTCAAACTTTTTTTATATCTAAAATTTTCCCCTTTGAACTTACAAAAAAGATATCGCAGCAAACAGAGAAGAACCTAGGAAATCAGGACATCGTTATCATTCAGGGGTTAATGTTTAGCAAAGAGTTTCATAAGGACTTAACAGACCAGGTGTAACGAAGTTCATACCAAAAAGCACCCCAAAAAGAACGCCTGAAAGCCGGTCTATAGAAAAGAAAAAAACATTTGTATAGATTTTAATTAAAAATTTTCTTTATTTTTATATTTCTTTTTTTGAAGATCTATTAAAAAAAATTAGCTTTTTAAGCTTAAAATTCTCTTAATTTTGTCAAATTTTACTACAAACTCATTTAACTTTTCTTTTCCTGTTATCATTTCAACAATCTTGCCAATAATTTCCTCACCGTACATCCTCATAGCAATGCGACACACCTCCAAACCCCTTCCATTTTCCTTTTAAAAACAACAAGTTAACGTTTCGCAAATACGCAATAACTCTGCCTAATTTAAAATCGATTACTGTGAAATAAAATCCAACCAAAAATTATGTTAAACAACGTTACTTTGTTAAGCTTAAGCTTAAAATAAGCACTTATAACCTTTAACTGGGGAGGGGTGGAAAGAAAGCGGAAAAATAGGAAAAATCTTTGCCAATAAATTTTGCAACTAGAAGGGGGAAAAAACATGAACTTTACAACAAACCAAATGTGCTTCTCTAGCTAAAAGTTAAAAGAAAAACGGGAAAAAGTATAAAAACATTGTAAAAAAAAGTAGCGAAAATTTAATAAAACAGTGTAAAATGTCAAAAACACTGCAGTGATAAAAAAATACATGTACTGACATAAACACTCACACGCGCAAACACATACATTTATTTTCTAACACTAGCAAAAAAAAAACCCCGTTAAAGGAAAAAGAAACATAAAGTAATAGACGAAAAAATCTTGACGACATGCCACTTTAAAAGACGTTATGTTTTTTTCTTCTCTTTTTCGTTTTTAAGACACAATGGCAAACCCACACATGCATTTTTAAAGAAAATATAGAACAGGGCGAAAGATTTGTATCGTCATGTATAAAAAGTAGCATATATTTAGGAGGTTATAAAAAGAGTGCAAACATTTATGCTAATGTTTTACAATATTTTTGTAACGTTTAAATTAAATTTAATAACATGGATTTTTTTTAAATAAGTCTATATTTGTTTAAAGCTTATTTAAGCTTGCATATTTAAAAGGGAAAAAATGTTTATTACGTGTTGCATATATTTAGGATAAATTAAGAATGATATAAAGTTAATGTCGTTGGTTTTAAATGCATATTTTTATTGGGAAATTGTAATTGATGAAGGATAAGCTCTTATTATTATTAAGCAATTATTCCCGCTTTGTTGGCATTAAATTTGAAATTTTTCAGGCACAAAAAATGTTTTGTTTTTTGCACTATTTTGTTCAATGACTTAGAACTGGGCTGTCATTTATGGCGATTTCTTGCTAAACGTGGCTAGTTTGAAACGTGTTTGGCGACAAGATTTTTCATTTGTGAATATGAAATTTTTTATGAGCCATGAATTTGTTTTGAGAATCGTTAAAGTCAATTCGAAAAATAAATAGTTTTTATTCTGGTATTTTTATGTTTTAAATTTGAGGATTCCCTTTAACATGAGTATTGGTATTTACAGTTAACGAACGCTTTCCAAATATGTCAATTAATTGATTAACAAAATTCATTGTTGTTTTAAAATTATATTTTAAAAATTTTGGCGATTTTTTCTCGGGTTTTGGCGATTTGTGTCTAAAATTTTATGTTAAAATTTTCGCTTGGACAAAATTTATTGTTTTAAAAGAAAAAAAATAAATTTAACAAAATTTACTTTTGGCGATTTTTCACATCAGGTTTGGCGATGAAGCCCAAACAAATCTGAGAACATTGACTCAAGAGAATCAATAACAGATGGTTGCTCTCCAAAATGCCGTATATATAAGTTATTTAAGACACAAACCACGTGTATACGACATCTTAGAATATTAACCGTAAAAAAATAAATTGTAATTTGAAACTTGTGTTACCTTGAATAAACATTTTGAGCAGTGGTGGGCACATTTTTAGTTTCTATGCAAATGTGCTTTGAAAAAAAGCTCTGCTATGCAACTACCACATACATACGTTCATTATAAAATTCGCTTTTTGCTCTCTCTTCGTCTATAACTAAAATTACAAAAACAGTAGTTGGTTTTGCTTTAAGGTTGTGGATTGTTTGTTATTCTAAGTAAATCCCCAATTGGCCAAACTGCCATTGACGACATCTTCATCGTCTAGAAGACAATTCAGAGGAAATCGTCGTGTATGAAAGTATGAGCGACAACGTCTTGTTTGGTGTCCTCTATTAAAATCTATGAAGGACAATATGAGCGACATTATCTTATAATTTGTCTCCATAAAAATCTATGCGGGTTAGTATAAACGAAATTGTCTTTTGAGCTATCGTCTAACAAACTATATATGGGGGAAAGTATAAGCGACATTGTCTAATAAGGTGTCTTTTAGCCATTGACGACAATTTGAGAGTTAAAGTCTTCTTCTCCCGTGTTTAATATATGTAACAACTGATTAACATATTTATTTGAAAATGTCAAAAATGGACCATGCCATTTCATTCACGATAACTAAAAATAATCTTTATGTAAAACCAATTATTAAGTCTTTTAAAGTCCTGCTTTGTCAGCCACATTTTCCAAAGGGAAATTGTAAAAAAATTGTAAAACACGGCAGCGAAACAAAAAAAAGTTTATAAGATGGCAAATGATGTAGCAAAATCAGATTAACACAACCACAAAAATCTCAAATATAAAAGAAAGTTTTTTCTTTGTTTTTCTTTAAAAGATATACCGACAAAAATATAAAACAATTCATTACAGACAATTTATTAAGTTGGTTTCCCTCATATTCGATATCTATTAAAAAATTTTAATTGAGAGAAAATGTTTTTTTTTTTAACATTTTGATATTTTTCTTTAAAAAATTTTTATGTTTAATTAGAATTTTTTAGCATATTATAAAGGGAGATTTTTTAAACCTTCTACAATACATGAAAGGGTTAAGCTGGACGTCCACACCATGCTATTTCGCCTTCATGCATTGTATGTTTTTCATACCATACTTGCGTTCTACGTTTCATGTTACATTCAGCGCCCTTTATGCGGCATGATCACTAGTAAAAACTCAATTTCATTAGTCAAAATAAGCTGATTTGTTTGAACGCTGCTAGTGACGCTTACAAAAGTAGAAAGTAAATCTACTTTTCACATTCAAAGCCTCAAAACTTCCAATGACTAAGTGCGTGTAACTTACTACGTAAAACAACACAGATTCTATTTTTTTTAACAAAAAAGCGTAGAATGCATGGTGTGGACCACCTGCTTCAGTTCAAACCAACTGTCATACTTCGCTCACTTTTTGACTAGTAAAATTTACTTTGGAAAACTATCAAAATTGTCGCATATTGAGTGAGCCGAATCAGCAACAAACCTTATAGACTCCATTAGGTAAGGTTAGGTCGAAAGGATGATGAAGCATCAAAGATGCAACCTCATATCAGTACGATGTACGACATACACCTAGGCCACTGCTGGGCTCGTTGTGCGCTCCTTAAGAAACATGGATATTTGGTGGGTAATGCTACCACTACCTAAAGGGAAGTTAACGTCCGTTAAGAAACTCCGTTTGCCGGACGTAATTCTTTAAGGTTTTCCAGTCAACGTTATTTCGACGAAGACCTGACAGTGGCAGAGAAAGTGTTCCAGCGTCTAACCATTCTCACCACACGCTCTTCACTCGTCAGATTTCGCTCGTCTAATTTAATGTAGTTGTGCTTGTAATCCTGATTGACCAGTCAGTATACGTACTATCATACGTACTGTCATACTAACTAACTAGCTATCATACTTACAATCATACTAACTTCGGATTTACTCCCATTAAGGAGGCTTCTTGTTCTCCTCTCGTCTGAGCTACCCCATACAATCTTAGTGGTCCTACCCACAGTCCCGCCATTCCAACTGGCCGTGTGGGTTGCCCCAGCACACGCCTTCAATTCCGCTCTCGTTGCCTCAAACCGTTTCGCATTCGCCTGGTTAACTGCTTCGAGTTCTCTTTCCCTGATAGCAAATGGCCCGGCACCTATATGATACGGATCCTATTGCCCGAAAAAATTTCGGCAATGGCTCTCCTGCAGTCAAATAAGTTCCTGGATTTAAACATATTGGTTGATGTTGCAGACTCCATTACTTCATAAAAATGCACCATTTAGTGCGGTTTACCCGCTGGTGGCATCGGAGTTACCGCACCATGATTAAAAAGTTTTACTTTGAAAATATGAATGAAAAATTGATCCGGGAGAGAAGTGGGTTGAACAAGATTACGGTACGTACGATACGGCGACCCCAACCATCAACTTATCGAAAGCCAAATTTTAGGGATAAGTTTATATCGAGAATAACATCTGTTAATTGGACCCATCCCCCAGAGAATTCCAAAGAGTAGATTGTCCATAAGGCGCTCCAACTCGCTCTTTTAAAAATTCTTGTGATGACAAACGATGGAGAAACTTTCTGCCCATTTTTCTTCGCCCACGTCGACTACTTTCCCAGAAATCTGGACTCATCCATCATTACAGCGTTAACATAAGTTCTGTTAAGTGGTAAATATTATTCTCTTAACATAACATTACATTATAAATTCTAAAATTTAACTTTACACACGAGTGATTTGACACATTTAAATGATTTCCTGTGGGGTTACTTACGTGAAATCACTGCTTTATGCTGATAAACCAGCAATAATTATTGCCTTGGACGCCAACATTGTTCGTGTTTTTCTTTACATGCGGCCAGTAATGCTCGAAGAAGTGGCATAAAATTGGAAGTTCGGAATGCGAGCAGCCATGATACCCATATGCCCAATATATTTACAGAAAAAAATAAAAATGGATTTCAATTGAAAAACTTGTGAGTGCGGGATTAGCTAAGGAAATTAAAAAAAAATAAATTTGCACCAGTAAACAATTTCTTAGTATTAATCAAATGCTTAATTTAATAGATTAAACGTTTAATTCACTGTATTAAACTTTTAATTTCCTTGATTAAACGTTCAATTCACTTGATTAAATTTTTTATTAAAACTGATTTTATATTTGATTAATTCTTTAATTGAAAAAAAATTTGCGAGAATTTTTTCTTTGTTAATACCGCGCATTTATCTTTCGACTATTTTGTTGAAAATTAATTTTGTGTGTTATTTGTCACACTTTCAAATTAAATTGGAGTTTAAAAAAAACACTCTTTTATTAAATAAAATCATTTGTTACAATTAATGACTCCCAGAGGGTTGTGTTTTTTTTTAACATGATGCATAACGAGTATTTTATGCCAATTAATGTCTTCAATATTGTCAAGTAGTTATTTATAAAATTAAAATTTATGAGGACAGACAAAATTACAACTGATACATGTAATACAAGACAAACAATTTTAAGTGTTTAATGTAAATTATTAAAATGTTATAATGGGTGATTTTTTAAGAGCTATAGGAAAGTTAAAAAAAAAACACATAAAATTCAGAAAAATACATTAAATCTTTTTTTGAATCGATAGTACGGTCCATATAATTTAATGTTTGAAGATTATTTCATGCAAATGTTGACCGTGACTGCACCTCAAATGGTCCATCCGTTTTGTCCAATTTTGGCATACTCTTTCCAACATTTCGGCCGGTATCTCATGAATAAATGCTTCAATGTTGTCTTCCAATGCGTCAATTGAAGCGGGCATGTGTGTATAGACATGTGCTTTAACATAGCCCCACAAAAAATAGTCATAGGCGGCCAATTGACCGGTCCCGAACGTGAAATAAAATGTTCACCGAACTCGCCTCTCGATAAGTCCATTGTTAAGCGTGCTGTGTGGCATGTGGCACCGTCTTTTTTTTTTAACGATAAACTCAGGGGATGCCCCTATATATGCAGTGCATTGTGTTGATCGGGAAAATAAGGTTTGGAAAGGAGGAAAGAGGGAACAGTGTTTGTGAACATTTGACTTGAATCTTAATAAATTATAAGTACCGGGGAAGAGCTCTGCGGGAAGTTTATTCCACATACGGATAGTTCGATTGAAAAACGAATTTTCTCTATAATGCGTTGTGCGAAACACAGGACAATCGATTACAAGCGGATGTTATCCACTGGATGAGCGAGTATTACGAAGAAATACTCGGGCGGTGGAATAAGTTCACTTATCTCAGTGGAACACCTCCCATGGTAATATCGATAGAAAAGTGTCACACAACCCACATTCCGACGATGCTCCAATGAGTCAATAGAGTTGGATACCCTACTGTCATTGATGAGCTTCACCGCCCTCCTTTGTACACGGTCCAGAAGGTTCAAAATAGGCTTTGAAGCCCCTGCCCATATATGGGAGTTGTATTCCATCTTTGGTCGGATATAGGTGGTATAGATAGTAAGGAGATCGGATGAAGTGAAGTAAGTCTTGCACCGTTTTAAAAACCCTCAACACTTGAATGCCTCTTTCGACACTTTAAAAACGTGTTTATTCCAGCGGACATCGCACTGTATTCTCATGCCCAGAACATCAAGAGTATCCGATCATCAATATCAATAACAATGGTCCCACGGCCCGTCTGTGGGTCAACATACAACATTGGGTCTTGCGTGCATTAAATTCGACCCTATTCACTTGACCCCACTCAGAGATTGCAGCTAGGTCCTGATTAAGAGTGTCATTCATATTCTGCCTTTTGCCCCCAATCTCAACAAGGCTTGGCCTATGATCGAAGGAATATGAATGACAAATGTTGCTGTCATCTGCAAAAGAGTAGATAGGATTTGAAGTATGACCAAGAAGGTCATTAAGAAATATAAGAAATAGCGTAGGAGAAAGGACAGAACCTTGCGGTACCCCTTAATTTAGCTGAGACTCGTTTGATGCAATCCCATCTATAACAACACGTATAGTGCGATCACTGAGGAAACTCGATATAAATGAGGAGAAATCATTACCGACACCAAAAGCAATAAGCTTTGACACAAGCGCACCATGCCACACCCGATCAAAGCGGTGAATGGACCGACTCCAACGTTCTGAAAGAAACGCTAACAGGTCTCCTGTGGATCGGCCACCACGAAAACCATACTGTCTGTCACTGAGAAGTGAATTTGTCTCCAGATATTTCACAAGATGGTTATTAACCATGCTCTCCATCACATTCGAGAGCGAAGAGCAAATTGCGATTGGGCGGTAATTGTCAGGGTTAGTAGCCTCACCCTTATTGGGGATTGGCTGAACATTGGCCACCTTGCAGCAAGAGGGAAAGATTCCCGCA
Organism: Pollenia angustigena; assembly: GCA_930367215.1. NCBI lineage: Eukaryota > Metazoa > Arthropoda > Insecta > Diptera > Polleniidae > Pollenia > Pollenia angustigena. Next base: position 51,019,608 of record OV884060.1, read on the forward strand.
CGGTACGAAGAGCTGAAAAGGTTGGCCAATGGACGAGCTAACGTCGAACAGCACTGTTTCAATACCAGTGCTGATATGCCATCCGGCCCCGGTGACTTGCTTACGTTAAGATCCGAAAGAACCCTTTTGACTACGCGTGATCGGAAAAATATCTTGGGCATAGTACATGATACTCTTCCGACAACGGGCAGTGATTGATTGCTTTCCGGCAAGAACGAATTACTTGCAAACAGTTCAGCCAAGAGGTTGGCTTAATCTTGTTGAAACCACATGTCATGTAAGTCAAGCTCTTGCATTTTGGGCAAAAAAAAGTTGGATATCATCTCACGGTAGCGCTCACCATTTACTGTTCCGTTACGATTCGCATCATCTTTGAAGAAGTACGGTCCAATGATGCCACCAGCCCCTAAACCGCACCAAACTGTGACTTTTTCTGGATGCATTGGTAGCTCTTGCAATGCTTCTGGCTGCTCTTCACTCCAAAATCGACAAATTTTATAAAGGTTTAAAGAACAAATTTACTATTAAAATTTACCTTAATAAACGTTAAATTTAATTAATGTTTATGAATATGGGGGTTAATCTTCATGAGTCTTTTCTGCGTAGTAGAACGGCATGAGTCTGAATTTTGTTGGCGAAGACAAGCAAGCATTTCATTAACCTTCACCCACAAAACTCCAAGGCATTCCTCTACGTTGCTCTAAGAAAAAAGTTCAAAATAAATATTTAGTCGTTACTTAAAATAATCTTCTTAAACTACCCTCGCATAATCGTCTCCCATTACCCTCGTTTAGCCGGGTAAAATTCATTTAAGCTGAATTTAATACCTGTTGTAATAAATTGTTATGATTAAGTGTTTTTACATTTGTAATGTCACTTTATTATCTCACGTTAAAGTAGAGAATTTATAAATGCTTAAAACCCCATTTGGAAATATTTTAAGCAACGGCAGAAAAAAAATCATGACACGAAAGCAAATAATCAGGTTATTCCTTGTTTTGAATACTCCATCCACTATTACAAGTGGTAAAATGTAGCACTAGGAAATAGTCTTTAAGGATTCCCAAAGAAAAAAATTCGTTTGGGTCCTTGATATGAAATTCTAAGTCAATAAAGTTTATTAGGTGAAATCACGCTAATTTCCGTAAAAATACCTGCAACTTTAGTTTGGTTAAAATGCATTAATAATTCACTTAAGCAGTTTGCGGTTAAAAATCAGTAATTATTTTCCCTGATTTTAAGAGACAAGTGGAACTCCTACCTATCAAAACCGGGTTATAAAATTTGTTTGGTTTTATTTTCACTCGAACTTAATTTCTAGAATATTAATGAATATTTACTAAGTCATCATCCAGGTTTGCAATATTTGTTGCAGCAATTCTTGAGTTTTTTGGTGAGAGAGTTTTATGGACCCTGCAATTCTGTTTGAAAAGTATAGTGAAAACTTAATTTTTTTTTAGACGGCATTTACATTATGCAATTAACGCCGCAACTTGCCGCAACTTTCACATGCAACTTTTTGTTTGTTAGCAAGAGGTCTAGGGAAGAAAACGGGGTTGAAAAAGTTGAAAAAATGCTTGAATAAAATGTAAATGTAAATGTAAATGTGAAAAAAGTTTCGTAGCAACTACTTTAAAAGAAAATAGAAAAAAACTCGGCGTTAATTGCATAGATGTAAATGCCGTCTTAGTCTAAACGTTTTATACTGGGCTCTCAGAAAACAGAAACGTTTTTGATTCTATGTTTGAAGTAAATATTTTCTGAGAACTGTTTTTATATCCATTTGAAAAGAACACCTTTAATATTTATGATTTGATTGCAATGAAAGAAAAAAAAATATTTAACAAATTCTCTGTTTGTTTTCGATATGATAATTTTGATGTTAAAGATGCACCTCGATCTGGTCACTAAATGAAATCATTAAAAAATTAAGAAAGACCGGCACATAAGCAGCATGGAGGTTGTTACGGAATTAGGCATGCAACACCAAACAGCTATTAACCATTTGAAGAAAGCTAGATACACAAACAAACTCAATGTTTATGTGTCACATGCAATAATAGTAAAAAAGTTGGTTTCCATTTGCGATTGACTGGTAAAACAGAACGAAATCGACCCATTACTAAAGCGAATGATAAAGTGCGATGAAAAGTGGATGTACGATAATAATGTGCAATAACTATCATGAACGAAGCATAGTGAAGATTCGCAGGATTGACACCAAGAAAGGAAATGCTGAGTACCTGGTGGGATGGAAAGGGAATTGTTCATTTGGAGTACCTAAAACCTGCTCAAAAAATGGATTCTGATTTCTACTGTCAACAATTAACCAGATAGAAGCAAACAATTCAACAATAAAATGGCTAGAATTTATCAATAAAAAAGGTGTTGTGTTCCATCATTACAACACATACATCTTTAATGACCCGGCAGAAACCGAGAAAGTTTGCCTAGGAAGATTTGATGCATCTGCCATTCACCAGCCCGGACCTTGCACCTTCAGATCATCATTTATTTCGATCTCTGCATAACTCTGCTAATGGTGTAAATGAAAATCCCGTAGAGGCCTGCAAAATGCAGTTGGATCAGTTTTCGCTAAGAAAAACCAGAAGTTCTAGACTAATGGAATAATGGCTTTACCCCAAAAAGGTTAGCGATCTAAACTGCATTTGGTTTAATAAAGCTTAATTTAAATATAAGAAAAAACTTTTTGAATAAGGGATAAATTTGTAACCGAACTGACCCCTTTTTATATAATACTTATTGAAAATTTATATTTCCAGTCGTACAAATATACAACTTTTCGCCGTTCTTATCACAAAGAAAAACCTGATTAAAATCGACATTATATAGTACTCGATATCGATCACATTTAATGAGAAGATTTTAATATTAATTGGACTTATTTTATACTAGCTGGCCCGGCAAACGTTGTTTTGCCACATAACTTATTTCTTTCAGATGTAACAGTGTCTGCTAGCCAAATTTTAAGAAAAAATTATAGGCTATAGTTATTTCCAGATGTTACACTTTTTGCCTGCCCAATTTCAAGAAAATTAAGAAGATATGGGGAGGCGGAGCTTTTACCCCTCTTGCCCTATTCAATCCCTGTCATCTTTCCGATGTTACAGTGTATGCATGCCAAATTTTAAGAAAAGCGGTTGATAAGTTAAGAAGATAGAGGGAGGGGGAGATTTTACCCCCTGCCCTGTCCTCTTTCCGATGTAACAGTGTAAGCATGCCAAACTTTAAGAAAATCAGTTGATTAGTTACGAAGATAAAGGGAGGGGCAGCTTTTAGCCCTCTTACCCTATTTCACACCTTATTCCCTATTCTCTTTCAGATGTTACATTGTCTGCATGCCAAATTTTAAGAAAACCGGTTGATTAGTTAAGAAGATTGGGGAGTGGGAGCTTTTACCCCTATTGCAATATTTTGCGCCCTCTAGGGATATAAAATATACTCTACCACCTATTCTCATACCTAACAAATACACATACAAAATTTCATAAAAATCGGTCAAGCCGTTTTAGAGGAGTTCAAAATGGAGGGCATTTTGTTGATATTTGTATTGGAATCTAAATACATGTTTCGGAATGAATGCAGCGTTCACTAAAATGGCTATAGCTTATGAACCAATACACATTTGAAGACCGTTGATACATAAAAACCTTGGTATTGGTCACCTTCCACGTGAACTTTACAGAAACAAAATCGGTGCACGCATTTCAGAGAACATCAATTACTAACACAATGCAACTTATTTTTATATATATAGAAGAAGATACTGGGTATTTATACTTGTAATCTGTCTATGAAAACAAATGAAACATTTCAAAACATTTTTTTAATCAGTCTATGAAAACAAACGAATTATTTCGGAAACGTTCAATATTTTTTAACTTTTTTTTACATGAGCAAAACCTACACCCAGAGAAAAAACATGTTTAAATATGGTCACCTCCAACAAAACTAGTTTTAAAGAAAATTCTAAACATATTATGCTTCATTTAACAATATTATTGTCACCGACAATCATATTTTGGTTGAATTAGTCCTCCATCATGAAGTCACAACCATATTATGGTTGCCTCCGAACATGTTATGGTCACAAATAACTAAAACATGTTTAACACTTATAATAACATGATTGGTTTTCAACCATAGTATGTTGCTCTTGGAAAAGAGGAAAATGCTATTGTTAATTTTAAAACAAATTATTGTCATATTAAACCATAACATGCTTAGAGGCAACTATAATATGGTTGTGGCTTCTTGATGGAGGACTAATTGAACCATAATATGGTTGTAGGTGACAATAATATGGTTATATTAACCATAATATGTTTCAAATTTTCTTTAAAATAGTTTTGCTGGAGGTGACCATATTTAAACATGTTTTTTCTCTGCGTCTAGACAAATACGGTTGAAGTGACAAAGATTGCAAGCAAAACTATTGGCTTTTTACTCATCTGCATGCTCTAACTTGAGAATAATGTATTTGTTATGCTCAAAAGCAAAACCAATACAAAACAATATGCGAAATCATTCTCATTGTTTTGGTTTTACCCACTGCAAAGTACAGAACAAAACGATTACAAACGTTTTGCTTTGTTTGCTTCTTATTAATTTAATTCTAGTAAATGCTTGCACTTCACTAAATCGATTTTAAATCATATTGAAAAAAAATTCATATTCGGCCAACTGAGAAAATTCAGCAGTACCTAAATATCATCGGGGACCGTAACAAGCTATTCCTTTTTTCATAAATTTAGACGATAAAAGTTATTTTTTGATTTTTATTTTATGATTTATTTGACAGTTATTTATATATGTTTGCGAGCACGACCGAAAAATCAAAAGAACTGTTATTTTTGATAAAAATTTTAAAAATCAATTTAATTTATCATAGAAAAGTTCATAACAGTATACTTGAAACCAGTGTTCGAAAATAAACAGTACATTATTTAACGTTTGGCTCACACACCCAGGAACGATATCTATTTTTTAGTGATTGTGTAGACATACACAACCCTTAATACCGTTCGTAACTATTTTCAAGAAAGAACCGAACATTATATAATGTTCGGTTCTTCGTTAAAAAACAGAACAATTGTAGTGATACTGTAGACAAACATTATATTTTAATGTTCTATAATGTTTTTTTCGTGTATGTATTTTGCTTTTGTAAAAAATGTTTGGTTTTTTTTACCAGCCAAAAGGGACGAACATAATTGAGCCGAACCGAACACATTGAAGTTTGTGGATTTTCAAAAAAAAATAAACCGATCGGAATTAAATGTTCACATCTTTTGTTGAGTTTGATAAAAACAGTAATATTTTTGAGTTCGAAAGATAACTAACATGGAAACGTTATTTTTTTAATGATTTTCTACACAACCACTATTAGCGTTTGTGTTTTCCACAAATCTACCGAACCGAACATTAAGAAACGATATTTAGTGTTTATTTTCGAACACTGCTTGAAACAAGTTTTCGTCATTTACCGCTTTATTCTTTTTTTTTTTTAAATTGCAAAAAAAACTGTTCATTTCGATCGCTGCCTATGATATGTCTTCAAAATATCATGCATGATATCTGCACTACAATTTCCTATTAACTTCTATAAATTTTACATACAGTATCATTTTACATGCACATGTTATGAACAAAACCTCTTCATATTATTTATAATATACATATATACATTTAATAATCTCATACATACACATGTTGAACAGTAACCACAACGCGTTTGTAATTCTAGAGACTGCAACCGGCACCAACACTCTCATTACGAAAGTACATTTTAACCTCGTTTTGTTATGCTGCATAACAAATTGTTGCAACTGTGTGTGTGTGTGTATGTGTTCGTGGTAGTGTGGGTGGCTTGTGGGTAGCTGTAATGCGATTAAAACCTTTAAAGGTCATTTAATTTTTAAAATTTAATTAAAATTAATTTAGTTCTTTTCAAAACAGATTGTAGTATTTATTTACAACTTTCATAATATCTAGTGGCGTACAACGAGGTTGTGGTTTGTTTTAGTTTTTTTTTTTGCATCATTTGTTAATATTTAGTTTTATAAACTCAGCAACAACGTAATTTTTATAACATTGGTTTGGATAAATAACGAAATTTAATTAACAAGAAGTGTTTTGTTTAAATAAAACGACTTAAAATTGTAATGCTTGAATAAAAAGGGTGACTCAAGTTATAACAGCTTAAAAGAATAGAATGTAAGTAACTTTTGTATTGCAAGGTTTAGGCCAAATTAAGACATTCGATCAAGTTCCCATTAAAACCGATAGATTTCGATTGCGGTAATTTGACCCCTGATTTCGTTTTATTGTAATAACAGACAGGGTTATTCGCGAGCAAGTCACCCATTATCCTAAATACAAAAATCAACCTTTCGCCAGAAATTTTAAAGATCTCCCTTTTGGTTTTCACTACAACCATCACGTGATTCCCGAAAGTGCCTTACTAACAACTTGTGTAACGATAACCGAAGTGTCAGATGGGACTCTGGTAAACCTCGAACTTGGGAGATCCAACAACCCTAGACACGTTTTAGGTATAGGCTGCAAATTTGAAAATTTATCTTGCAGACGCCATTCTCAGCAACTTAGTCTATGTCCATCCATTACTTGGAAAATGTGAGGAAGGAACCAGCTGGTGCAACAATTTAAGCCAGCGGACCATCCATTGCTACGTGTGTTTAGTGAATGGGCTAATAGTTAACTGGAAGTTACACCACATTTTTAATTCTCAAATCATCTTCAGCGATGAGGGTAATTTCTGGCTTAACGAATATGTGAAAAGGAAGAATTGTCTTGTTTGGAGGGAGCAAAGCCCTTAGCGAACTCTTGAAACTCCATTACATATCACTGCGTGGTGTAGTTTACATGCCGAAGGCGGCATCGGCTGATTTGCCTTAAAATCCGAAACCGGTGCCAACATTACCGTTTATGGTGTAGCGTTCATCATTAACGGATAAACGGCAAATGATTCGTAATTTTTTTATTCCTCATGTCACTGCAACACATTTGGAGCAGAATTTTGGTGACGAATTATCTCAAGAAATGGACTTCTGAATTGGCCACCTAGTTCGTGTGATTTGACACCAGCATTTGACGCACTATTGACGAAATAAGACCGAGTATGCTCGAAAAGTGGTGCAAAATTGGACTGACAGGATGGCGTTTTTAGGCAGAGTCGCGGAGGTCATATGTCAGAAAACAATGCTTCAAAATTAAGTACGAAAGATACATTTTCAGTTACGAAATATATTTAAGATGATGCCGTCAAATTTAATACGATATGAAAGAATCTCTTGCTGTTCTACAATTAACCTCTTTAATAAGAACCCCTTTAAAAAAACCTCGTCGAAAAAGTTCACATTTGTACAGAAACTAAATTTGTAATTCATTTAACAATTTTGTTTAATTTTTATTTATTTAATTTGAACACGTTAAGACAATTTAAAAAACTAGGCATTGAAATGGTGAAAACATAAGTTGTGCATCGTGTTATTCGTGGTTTGACAACAAGATCTTTTCAATTTTATATTAATGTGTTAATGGTTTGACAACGTATGATTTTTTTATATTTTTGTTGTAGATTTGCAAAAAACATTTTATTTTGTTATTGGTATGTTTTTTATATGTTATTTTTTCTAACTGTATTTTCGATTTGACAAAGTTTTGTAAAAAATTGGCAAACGAATGTTGTGAAAAATTTGACATTGATTCATTATTATTTTACCACTTTCATTTTTATTACATGTTTTTTTTTTTTGCTTTGGGTGTGAACTTCAGTTTGTTTCCTAGAAATCGGCTAAAAGTTTCTATAAATTTTTCTAAAATTTCACCCAACTGTTTAAGATCTGCTAGTTTTTGTTTATCATAATTTCTTAAACTACAACGTCTTATTTTACAACTTAAATCTTAACTTAATCTCAATTTAACTTTATAATAAAATATAGGGAGGGTAAAAAACTTGTAGAAGACAGTTTGCTTTCCTGGGTATTTAAAATCTATATTAAATACCCAGGAAAGCAAACTGTCTTCTACAAGTTTTTTACCCTCCCTCCATTGGTTCTTTTCTACCTTTCACGTAACGTAAAAGGTTGTATTTAAGTTTGTCATTCCGTTTGCAATTTCTACAAAATTGATTTAAGACCATTTAAAATATATTTTTAGGTCCTTATGGTAACGAAGTTTATTTAACGAAGTGCGTCTGTCCGTTGAAATGGGTTTCCAGAAGACCATAGATGTGGTGGGGACAACGTTGTTTTTTATTTATGTCACATAAAGCCCCGAAAAGTTTGCTATTGAAACTCAGCTACATCGGTCTACAAGAGGCTGAGATATGAACAAAAACCACGACTGCCTCTCAGTTCACCCATAAATGGAGGGTTCAAAGCTGAACCGAACCAAGTCATAAAATAAAATGCAGATATGTATTTCAAAACTGGTGTGAAATTCTTCGCAAAGTTTAACTCTATCGAGTTCTGTAACGGATTAAATCAAAAAGTTTTTCTTTCCAAAGGTAACGGAAATAAACCCATGTCAATGGCTCCAGAAATTAATGGAAATTCACGTACTCAAACTCAAAATATTATCGAATTTTCATTTTTGACTTGGTTCGCTTCAGTTCTGAGCCCTCCAAATCCATCGTTGTTGTTTTTCAAGTATTTCTGGAGAAGTGCAAAAGCCAAAGTTTTTCAATTAGGTACAAGCACCTCTCAACGCACAAATCCAAGAAAATGTAGGCCGGACTAAAGAAGAAGACGTGGCACTTTCCATACAAAGGCATTATAGACTCCTGTATATCTGGAGAACGGCAAGAGCCAAAGTTTTCAAATTAGGTGCAAGCATATTGGTAATCAATACACAATATCCGTCAAAATTTGGGCGGGAATGGATAAATGGGCGTGGCACAAAATAGATTTATTTATATCTTAATAACGGTAAGAGTAAAATTATGCAAATTTGGTATACAAAGTTGGGTTATCAATATACAAACTTTAAGAAATGGGCGGAGTTGAAGAAATGGGCGTTGCCTCTTCAATACAAAGAGTAAACGGCAAAATTCAGTTTCCAAATTAGGTACAAGCATCTTGGCTATCAAATCACAATATCCGACCAAATGTGAGCGGGATTGGAGAAGTGGGCGTGGTACAAAATAGATTTATTCATATCTAAAGAACAGTTTTTGTTGATATATCTTTCTGTTCTAATTGAACCATGGTGAAGGATATATAAGATTCGGCATAGCCAAATATAGCACTCATACTTGTTTCCCCTCATTTTCTAAACTGTACATAATGCCAATATTAAACACAAAATTTTTGTCTCTTACATGAAAGGCGGCAGCAACTTTAACAAAAATCCTTTTTATGTCAATTTTCACGTTTATAAATATTTTAAAATTATTTTATTTTTGTCGTTGCTCTCTTGTGTGTTGTAGCAGGGTTTTAAATTACTTTTCAATATGTATCAGCTTTTTTATGAATGTATGTATGTATGTATGTGTATTTGTATCTGTGTGTAGCTTTTCATAATCTCTAAACATGCAACATGGCCATTAAAGTCCTGTGCATTACTCTCATACAATAAAACTTTCATATGCAATTTAAATGAAATTTCGCTCCAGTATTGAGTGGATATTTTTTTTTAGATTTTTTTGTCAACATTTTGCATATAAAATTACACTACACATCATTAATTTTAAAACTATATTCTGCTTCTGTCTCTTTTTTTTTGCCAATAATTTATTCAAATTTAAGCTTTATGTTTATGAGTTTTCAAAAAATTGTACTTTTTATATGCATAATTTTGCCAAGGTAATATAAAAAAGTTTGCAGGATTTTTACCTCTTAGGTACAAACATAAAACAACGTTACACGTTATTAAAATTATATTTTTAAATTTATCGGGTGATTTTTTGGCTGTTATCTTTTTGGCAACACTGGTTTAAACAGCTGACGCACGTTTCGTGTTTTGTTTTACTGTCAAACATCTTCAGTTTGGTCTATAATTTAACCATGAATCGTCTTACAAACGAACAACGCTTGCAAATTATTGAATTTTATTATCAAAATGCGTGCTCTGTTAAGAAAGTTCATCGCGCGCTTCTTGTGTTCAGCGACGAAGCTCATTTTTGGCTCAATGGAATTTTGGAGTGAAGATCAGCCAGAAGCATTGCAAGAGCTACCAATGCATCCAGAAAAAGTCACAGTTTGGTACGGTTTATGGGCTGGTGGCATCATTGGACCGTACTTCTTCAAAGATGATGCGAATCGTAACGTAACTGTGAATGGTGAGCGCTACCGTGAGATGATATCCAACTTTTTTTGCCCAAAACACAAGAGCTTGACTTGCTTAACATGTGATTTCAACAAGACGGTGCCACATGCCACACAGCACGCTTAACAATGGATTGAGAGGCGAGTTCGGTGAACATTTTTATTTTTTGTGAGGCTATGTTAAAGCTCATGTCTATACACACATGCCCGCTTCTATTGACGCATTAGAAGACAAAATTGAAGCATTTATTCATGAGATACCGGCCGAAATGTTGGAGAGAGTATGCAAAAATTGGACTTAGCGGATGAACCATTTGAGGCGCAGTCACGGTCAACATTTGCATTAAATAATCTTCAAACATTAAATTATATGGACCGTTCTATCGATTCAAATAAAGATTTCATGCATTTTTCTGAATTGTATGTGTTTTTTTTTTAACTTTCCTATAGCTCTTAAAAAAATCACCCGATAGTTGAAAAGAAAATATGAAAAAGAAAATTAAAGTCGAGGAAGACCGGCCGATCTTGCAACAGTTGTATGTATATTAAACTTGTATATACAAATTCAGACGTGCCGATATGGAAACGATTAATGATTAGATTAGGGACTTAGCAGTCGAAAATTTTTTTTATATAAAGATTTTAAATGTACATTTTGCGACCAAAAAAAATATACAAGACCTACTATCTACTTAGGGCACTACCACCAATCTAATCGGCATTGTTTTTTCTAGAATTTTAAAATAATATCAAAAAAAAAATTTTTTAAACATACAAAATATTTGTTTAAAAAACTTATGCCCAATTTTTGGGATTGACATTAAAACACATTTATGTTTAAAATCGTTTTAAGTACAAAATTCTTTTCTTCACTAAGCACTTAAATGTAACTTAATTCACCTACATTTAAATTTAAATGCATTCAAAGTTTCCATTGGAAAAACTTAGCAAGGTGGTCTCAATATTAAACCAATGCAACAACAAACAATAGCAAGCAACTGTTTTTGTAGGCCACCTAGTAAATAAATACATTTTTTATGATATTTTTTTGTATTTAGTAGTGCTGCCATACTTTTATCTTAATAAAATAAAACTTTTTAAGCAAAAAAATCAATCTGTATTTAAATGCGTTTTAAGTTTATATGAAAATTAACTTAATATTGATTTAATTATTATCCTGAAAATTGGGCATTACTCACATAAATCAGTAGTAGGTGTCTAAAGTTTTTAATAATCAAAAAATAGTCGTGACCAAATGAATCTGGCAGCTAATCTTTATGTAAAATTGTCCGCTAAATCCGAATATGAAATCAGAATTTTTAGTAACAGATTATAAAATTTCTAAAATAACCATGGACTGCTGGTGAAGATTGGTCTAGAAATGATAGAGTTACAGTGGACAAAAGTTAAAGCTTCATTGAAAATTTAATGATTTTGTTAAATTTTGTTCTTTTCGAGTTATTTTTTTTAAACCAATGATTTAAAAATCCTAATAATTTATTGCATGCGACATTATATTATTTTAATATGAACATTTTGAGCTCAACAACCCAGCAAAAACTTAGTAATGACTTGCCATTACTGAACAACTTACTTTTCAATGACTACTTCATACCATCTGCATGACATAGAAGTAGTTTAGTAATGGCTGACATATAATCTGATACCTAAGTACTTGTGTATGAGTTGATTAACGAAATTTATAATTCATTCATAATAAAATGCATCTACGGTTTAATTTTTTTCAAATCTAATACAAATTGGTTTTAAATATTTATTCTTACAATTTGTTTTTTTTTTTTTTTTACACTGAATGAAAAATGCTTCATATATTTAATGAATCGTTTTCATACAAAAATTTTCCTTGGGTAAATGAAAATTTTCATTGTCTAAATGGAATTTCATAGTTATAATGAAGTATTTTCGTTAAAATCGCTTCATTGGATTTCGTAATTACGTTAAAAATTTTCATTGGATATATGAAAACTTAAGTTTGTCCAAGTTAAACAAAAAATTTTAATTGGGAACATACAAAAGCAATATACAAACATAACTATATCCATAAATTAATACAAAATTATAGTTTCCTTAAAAAAAATGTTTAATTGTTAATTAAAAAATTTAAGATTTATAATTTCATACATCTAATGTTACATGTATGCCATTAATTTTATGAATTAAAAAATTTTTTTATAAAAGCAACATTTTTCAATAATTGCCTTAATGAATTTAAATTATCATTATGACAATAAAAATGTCATTATAGTAATGAAACAAAAACACTCAATCCACTTTCAATCAACGTTTTTATTGTTATTATGGACAATTTAATCTCATATTTACGCTCTTAATTGAGTAAAAACATTGTTTTTTTATCAAAAAACTACACTGCCCCAATAGACTAGCTGGTAGTGAGCTAGTCTATCAGCACCGAGGTTGCGCGATCGAATCCCACCAGAGACAGAAAAAAATAAAAAATAAAACAAAGTAAAATAATATAAGAAAAAATAGAAAAAAATAAAATAAGAAGAAATAGAAAAAAAAATAATTAAAAAAAAAATAATAAAAAAAAAATTTTTTTAAAGGTATTACATTTTAGTTGTAATTTTGGTGACATCGGAGTAATAAGTTATTTAAGTCTCTATTTGTAAGCGAATGTGGTAATGACTTCTTAAACTCCCTATTTGTAAGCGAGGGTGGTAAGTACTTGCCTCCAATGACATCACCGTGTTAAAATAATGAGTTAAAATGCCAATGTATAAGTAGTGAAGAGTCGTTATACTAGCTTTTTAACTCATTACTTTGCAATGTAAGTTTTTGCTGGGAAGATATAGATTGACAAAAAAATGACAAAGCTACAGAAGATTAAGTAAGTTAACCCACATAGAAATTCAATAGTTTCAAGCAATTTTTAATATTTATTGTTACTAAAAATTTAGCTTTGTATATTTATTTGTTGTGGGTTAATGCAATTAATCTTCTGTAACTTTGTCATTTTTGCACCGATCTGGTTCCTATTGTTCACAAAATGTTCGTATTGAAATAGGCTAAAATTTTATTTGTTAGATATATGCATTTCAGTCACAGCATCTTTTTTAAAAACACAAATAACGGTTATTTTGGAATATCTCGAAAACTGTTCTACTTTTGACAATTCTGACTTAATATTCGGATTCAGCGGACAATTTTACATAAAGATTAGGTGTCAAATTCATTTGGTCAAAAAATTATCACGTAGTGTTATTTGTATTTTGGACCAAAAACGTTTGCATGCTAAAATTCCAAAACAACACATGTTTTACATAAACAGAACGATGTTGTCAGATTGTTTTTGAAAAGATCTGAAAACATTTAATTTAACAGTCATGTGTGTGAAGATAAATTCGAATTTATAAACCCAAGACAAAAACCCACGTCTTTAACATACAATGATTTCAAAGATAACATTGCACTGTTACATACTTAACAGAGCTATGTTAACATTAAATAAATTGTAAAAATTAAAAAAATATACCAAATTTAATAAAATATCGCTATCCCACTACATGGAATCGATGGGCAGGACAATGGTCTATCGAACTATGGTAGCGGTAGTTCTCAAATAATTTCAGAACTTAAGAAATTTTATAAAAAAAAATTACAAATTCTAATTTTGTACGTTCTTAAGAGGGATGAGTGGTCACTCTGGAGTCCACGGAAATACTACCACTATCCCACTACATGGAATCGATGGGCAGGACAATGGTCTATCGAACGATGGTAGCGGTAGTTCTCAAATAATTTCAGAACTTAAGAAATTTTATAAAAAAAAAATTACAAATTCTAATTTTGTACGTTCTTAAGAGGGATGAGTGGTCACTCTGGAGTCCACGGAAATACTACCACTATCCCACTACATGGAATCGATGGGCAGGACAATGGTCTATCGAACGATGGTAGCGGTAGTTATCAAATAATTTCAGAACTTAAGAAATTTTATCAAAAAAAATTACAAATTCTAATTTTGTACGTTCTTAAGAGGGATGAGTGGTCACTCTGGAGTCCACGGAAATACTACCACTATCCCACTACATGGAATCGATGGGCAGGACAATGGTCTATCGAACGATGGTAGCGGTAGTTCTCAAATAATTTCAGAACTTAAGAAATGTTATCAAAAAAAATTACAAATTCTAATTTTGTACGTTCTTAACCCATTAAGGACGGATGGGTATTTAAATACCCAAAAACAGAGCCTTCGTAGAAAAATTCTGGCCAACTTCAGGTAAGAGGTATCGGAAATTGGTTTTTACAGATAGATAAAGAAAGTATAAGACTACTTAAACAAATTTTTGAAATTAAATTTTGCCCCCTTTAATTGGGTAAGTTAGCGGCTTCCAAGTTAGCAATTTTTAATATATGGAAAAAGTGAACGACAACGGCTCTGGAAAATTGGGAGAGTGGAAAATCGGAAAACTCTCTTGGTGACTTACAGCCTTAGGTGTGCTCTGCTTTAGAAAAAAATATTAGCTAAATTGGGCCAATAACGTTGACCACAGGTTTGATTCAATGAGATGGGTATTTAAATACCCACTTCGCTGTCAGAGGGTTCAAAACACATAGTTTTTTTTTTTTAATTTTTGGCAAGTAAAAATGCGATGTTTTATGTAAAATGAACTATTTATTAGTAAAAAATAAAGAAATTATTATCACAACTGTGGTCAATTATTGAGATAATTTTATATTTTTAATGTTTTTTGGGACACCAGCATGAAAATGTGCAAAACAAGCCTTTGGGTGTAACTAAAATTTGCATTTTGTACAACCAAACTCAGTTTTGCTTCACATTGTCCAAAACGGCCAAGCTGAATAATATGGCTTATCACATGGTCAAAGCTCTCCATGCGCTTTGCTATTTCTTGTGCATTTGTGACAACTTTTTCTCTTACAGCAATGCTTCAACAAAGCTCACATGAAATTAAATTGACTCATGATTGGAGATAATTCAGGTTTTCTTAGCATGCAGTGTAAATTCCTGGCATACACCATAGCAGCATCCAAAGCATTAGTAAGAAGGCCTCGGCTCTTTCGTATA
Organism: Pollenia angustigena; assembly: GCA_930367215.1. Taxonomy (NCBI): domain Eukaryota; kingdom Metazoa; phylum Arthropoda; class Insecta; order Diptera; family Polleniidae; genus Pollenia; species Pollenia angustigena. The sequence continues at coordinate 51,034,992 of OV884060.1, forward strand.
AAATATAAAACATTCCACATTCCCTTCTATGACAACAGAGAAGAGAAGGAGTAACATTTTTTGTTATGTTTTTTCGCACAAGCAAAAGCAAAATAATTTTGTTTGATCCCGTTACCATTCTTACGTCACTACAAAAGAAGCGAGAGCAATGACAACGTGTGTAAAAAGATATGAGAGTGGAATAAAGCGGCAAGCCTTGTAAAGGGCCAATGTTGAATGTGAACCTCACCTTATTATGGCTTATTATTAATATGGGCGTTCAAATCAAAATGCACATCGTGCACTTCGTAATTCAGTGATGAGGCACATTTCCACCTCAGTGGATTCGGCAATAAGCAGAGTTGCCGCATTTGGGCGAATGATAATACAAGAGTGATTGTCGAAAAACCAATGCGATCCCAAGAGTGACTGTTTGGTGCGGCTTATGGGCGGGCGGCATCATCGGGCCGTATTTTTTCCAAAATGAGGCCGGTCTGGCAGTTACTGTGAATGGTGTTTGCTATCGTGAGATGATAACGAAATTTGTATGGCCCGAATTAAAAGATATGGATGTGGACGATATGTTTTTTCAACAGGACGGTGCCATACAGCTAACGAAACAATGGCTCTTTTGCGCAACGAATTAAATGGCCGTGTTATCTCACGTGGTGGCGATGTCAATTGGCCGCCAAGATCATTTGATTTGACACCGTTTGTCTTCTTTTTTTGGGGTTATTTGACAGAAAAGGTGTACGTCGATAAGCAAGCAACAATTCAAGATGGATGAGATAATTCGGCTCATTAACGGCATAGAATCTTAATTATGCCTCAGCGTCATCGAACATTTAGACCATCGGATGGAGGTGTAGCGCCGAGGTCGCGGCGGCCATTTGGCCGATATTTTGTTCCATACATGATTGAACCATACCAATATTTTCATAATAAAAATAAATTACTTCCTAAATAATTGGTGTTTTATTCAAAATCAACATCGGCCCTTAAAATTTAACCATCCTTTTCATTCAAAAGATGGATAGAAGGCATCCGTACTTCTTCCTTTTCCCGCTGGGACAGATTCAACGTATATAGTGAAATAAGTACACAACACACCCATCAATGCATGCAATAAATGAATTTTTTAACTTTTAGTTTTCAAAAAATCTTGTGTTTTAGAACTCTTTAAGAGCGAAGTGGGTAGAAAAATACCCATGGTCTAGGGGCCAAGGTTTGACAGGTAAAAATAAAAAAAAAACGCAATGTCAATATAAATGCCCATAATATCAAATGTGTGAAATTTCATCAAAATCGTAGCACGAAATCGGGGTTCAGTCTTTAATGGGTTAAGAGGGATGAGTGGTCACTCTGGAGTCCAGGGAAATACTACCACTATCCCACTACATGGAATCGATGGGCAGGACAATGGTCTATTGAACGATGGTAGCGGTAGTTCTCAAATAATTTCAGAACTTAAGAAATTTTATAAAAAAAAATTACAAATTCTAATATTGTACGTTCTTAAGAGGGATGAGTGGTCACTCTGGAGTCCACGGAAATACTACCACTATCCCACTACATGGAATCGATGGGCAGGACAATGGTCTATCGAACGATGGTAGCGGTAGTTCTCAAATAATTTCAGAACTTAAGAAATTTTATAAAAAAAAATTACAAATTCTAATTTTGTACGTTCTTAAGAGGGATGAGTGGTCACTCTGGAGTCCACGGATATACTACCACTATCCCACTACATGGAATCGATGGGCAGGACAATGGTCTACCGAACGATGGTAGCGGTAGATCTCAAATAATTTCAGAACTTAAGAAATTTTATAAAAAATTCCCCAAATATTCTTGCATTATATCACCAAAAATGCTTTTTTCTTTACTTTTTGTAAATTTAAATTTTATGTCTTCTTCTTTTATTCATTTTGCCATTCACATTTCTCGATAGCATGAAATTAAACCAGGTATGGGAATTTTAACTTGTGTAGTAATAAATAATTATTTATAAGCAATTTAAATAATTAAAAATTAACTAAACATATACATATTTATTTAAATTTGTATATAAAGGTACATTTGGAAAACTTTAATCGCATTTTGGCAAATTCGATTTTCATCACATACCTGTATAAGATTATTTTTACATTTAATTATTTTTGCCCGATTGTTTAGTTAGTTTTAGAATTTTTTTAGTTTTTTTTTATAAAATTTCTTAAGTTCTGAAATTATTTGAGAACTACCGCTACCATCGTTCGATAGACCATTGTCCTGCCCATCGATTCCATGTAGTGGGATAGTGGTAGTATTTCCGTGGACTCCAGAGTGACCACTCATCCCTCTTAAGAACGTACAAAATTAGAATTTGTAATTTTTTTTTTATAAAATTTCTTAAGTTCTGAAATTATTTGAGAACTACCGCTACCATCGTTCGATAGACCATTGTCCTGCCCATCGATTCCATGTAGTGGGATAGTGGTAGTATTTCCGTGGACTCCAGAGTGACCACTCATCCCTCTTAAGAACGTACAAAATTAGAATTTGTAATTTTTTTTTATAAAATTTCTTAAGTTCTGAAATTATTTGAGAACTACCGCTACCATAGTTCGATAGACCATTGTCCTGCCCATCGATTCCATGTATAGGGATAGCGATATTTTATTAAATTTGGTGTATTTTTTTAATTTTTACAATTTATTTAATGTTAACATAGCTCTGTTAAGTATGTAACAGTGCAATGTTATCTTTGAAATCATTGTATGTTAAAGACGTGGGTTTTTGTCTTGGGTTTATAAATTCGAATTTATCTTCACACACATCTAACAGTCTGGCCCATAATGTCGACCGCGTTCGTTGGCTTGCATTTTCAGCGAAAAACAGCTGATTATCGGCTCACTTTAAGCTTTCAGCACGACAATTCGATCGATAAGGCAAGCCAACCATAACGTAACAGTTTTTATACAAATTTGCGGCCCACTATGAAATATATTGCGCCTACAAATTTCAAAATTAATCACTTCTCTTGTGGTTGTCGACAGAGGCATTTTGTTAAAATATTAAACAACATTTTTATTTAGACACTAATTTTTTTCATAACTATAAAATTATAATCAGGTATGTAAATAAAACCTGTCGACCGACAAGTCGATAGTAGCTTAAATAGATAGCTTAAGAGACCGATAATGAGCTACTTGCTGTCGCTCGCTTAAGTTGTCGATCGACATCGTAATCCAAGCTGTAAATTTTAAAAAAGGTCTTAATGTAAAAGGGCCTTTTCGAAAAAAATTCTTTTTGACACTTTTTTTAATAATAATTTTTGGGGACTTACGTATTTCATTTTCAAATTTATTCCAAAATCGTCAAAAATGCAAATGATGTACCGTTATAATATGTAAACAAAACTTGTTTTAATGAATGGTCAAGACCATTTATTAAAAATATTACTTAGTAGGCAGTAAATTTGAGAAATAATTTTGCGGTAAGGAATGAAATTAAGCCATTATGGTTAAGCCATTATGGTCATTTAATTTTTTTTTTTTTTTTTGCTGGATGCTAGACAAATCCAGGTATTATATTGAAGAACGGCGGATAAAATTCAATATAGAGCACACCTCCCGCGTATGTCGCGGGCCCGTTGCGCTCCCCCCCCCCCCTTTCACCTCCTTTACCATATTTTTTTAACACTTGACAATGGCAACTCATTATTTTGGCAATTTGTAACCATAACTATTACACTGTTATGGCGTTATTTACACTTTGATTACTAAGCGATTATGGTGATATTGCACTTGGGTGTATTCAATAAAGCCATATGATTTCATTTCTCATTCCATTGAGAAATGAGGCCATATGGCTTTATTGCCTATGGCTTTATAACACTGCATCCAAATAAATCTATATTTCGAATTGATTGGATTTTTTTTATACTTTTTGGGGATTTATTTCATTTCAGGAATTGGGGATTTATTTCATTTTTATTTGGGGAGTTTTTTCATTTCGTTGGGGTTTCATTTCATTTTAAAATTGGATAATTATTTCATAATTTTTTTGTGGACTTATTTCGTGGGGGGTTATTTCATGCCGCCTCTTAAATGAAAGAACATCCGCGCAGCAAAATATGCGCCGAGCGTGCGATGAAGGTGATGCAACATATTGTTTATCAGTTATCGTGTATTGATTAGTTATTTTGTATTTGTTAGTTATTTTATTAGATTAAATAGTTATTGTATTAGTTAAGCACACTTCTAGTGTAAAAATCCATGTACAGATGTATTTTTAAAATTGTTGCGCATAATTGTACTTCAACCCCACTGTAAATACTAAAATGTTCGTTATTTAGCCTGTGTTCATACGGCTTATGTCTTATTGACAAGTTTGCTACTTTATAGGCGAGTGGGAAGAGGGGAAAAGAAACGAGTACACAGATGCATGTACTGTCTTTACGTTTTGCTTTCTTATTCGTTGTTTAATTTTTTGTTTGTTTTCAATATCAGATAAAGCAAAATAAAAAACATGTCGTCAACATGACATGAATCATTTGAACGCCAATTCATGTTCAAAGAAGAAAAAGGAAGAATCTTGTCAATAACACATGAGCCGTATGAACTCTGACTAAGTTTTCTTAATTTATTGTTAAACCTAAAAGAATGCCTTAGTTTATGATGTATAATAACTCAATTTTATTAAGCCCTATAGTTAATGGACAAAGTTAAAAACTATCAGGCCTGTTGTGAAAATCACTTTAAGTCAAATCACGTGATTTCAAATCACAAGTGCCTACTAAACTCACACGTGTGACATTTTAGTGTCCCGTTTTTGTGTGTTTTGGTGCGATCTTCAATTGCCGAAAGCACACCGAGAAACACAAAAACGGGTTGACTTTCAGAACACCACAAAATCACACGTGTGATTTCAAAAGCACGCGATTTGAAATCAGATGATTTTTAGGAAAGGCCCGTATAGTTGCATTAGTTAGGGATCGTACATTCTAGAGCCATCTAGACGTCAGAGCTCGAACGTTCTATGGTCCATTGCCCGTCTGGGCTAAAAAATCAAAATAAAAAATAAAATAAAAATATATAATGCCCCTTCGCAATCTCTTTTGGTGCGGAAACTTTCCACAAAATCAATCAAAAAAACTTTTTTTTTATCAGAACAACATTCCCCACATGGACTTGGAGTGGTATTTTGCGCTTAAAAAAATATAATTGGGTAATTCCATGTCAAAACGATTAAGAGTGGGACACGACCCCTTCCGATTTTAATAAAATTTGGTGAGAAGGTTCCTTTTATCTTATTAGGAACATATATGAACGAAAAAAATTTTTAAAATGTGTTTTTCGAAAGTTATGTCATATTCAAAATGTCATAATTTCGGAGAATTAGCCGAATGTGTTGAGCTTATTTCTTCAATATCCCGAAAACTACTTGACATACGAAGATGATTTTGATGTAATTTTAAAGAGAATACTTGGGGCTACAAACCATAAATTGAAAAAAATTGAAATTGAAAATAATTTTGAAAAATGTAGTATCTGCAAAATCTTAAATTTTAAAAACGGACTAAGTCAAAAACCTATTTTTTTATTTGGCTGATTTTTTTTTGTATAATACCTCAAACTGTTCTTTAAAAATCCTGAAACTTTGAAGGAGCTGTTTTTTTTTTTTCTTTTTTAAGATATGATTTCTTTCCTTTCGCAACCCTTAAAAAAATAATATTAAAATAGAATTTTAATATTGTAATTTTGAGCAATAAGTACACTGTGCTAGTTGCAAACAACAGACCAGCCGCGCACCTGGCATTTTACCTTAATTGGGGACGCTAAATCCAGTGGTGCTAACCGTTTTTTTAGGTTAGCTCTTGTTTTCAAGATATACCGTTATTTCGAAAATGTAAGTGGACGCACAGCATATATTCGCGTAACTCAAAAACGCTTTAGTTTATAGAAATAACTAAAAAAACCGAAATTCGGCAATAAAAAATAAAGTGGGGCTGGTCATACATTTGACCCATCTAGGAGCATCCTACGCGCTGCAGGCGCCAAATTAAAGAATTTAATTAATCCGCAATATTTGTATGGTACAGCGTAGGATGCTCCTAGATGGGTCAAATGTATGACCAGCCCCACTTTATTTTTTATTGCCGAATTTCGGTTTTTTTAGTTATTTCAATAAACTAAAGCGTTTTTGAGTTACGCAAATATATGCTTTTTCATTTTATGGTTTGTAGCCCCAAGTATTCTCCTTAAAATGACATCAAAATCATCTTCGTATGTCAAGTAGTTTTCGAGATATTGAAGAAATAAGCTCAACACATTCGGCTAATTCGGCGAAATTATGACATTTTGAATATGACATAACTTTCGAAAAACAAATTTTAAAAATTTTTTTCGTTCATATATGTTCCTAATAAGATAAAAGGAACCTTCTCACCAAATTTTATTAAAATCGGAAGGGGTCGTGTCCCACTCTTGGTCGTTTTGACATGGAATTACCCAATTAATTTAAATATTTTTTCTGTAAATATTGTGTTATTTTCTCAAAAACTATAAAAAGCGGAAAATAAGAAATTACTTTGATTATTTTCTTCTAGATGACAATTTTGGAATATTGTTAACTATTGCCTTAGGGGATATCTTCCATTTGTTTGCAGTGATATGTAAAAAAAAAACACCAAAAAACTATTTTTTTTATTAATTTTATTCATACATAATTTCTTATATTTTATTATAAATTTTTAATTGTTTTTAAAATACAAAAACCAAATTTAAATTGAATTTAAATGAATAATAACACATTAAAGTTCTCTATTGTTAACGCTATTTCAAATACATAAAAAACCTCTAACATTTTACAGGTTTCCTATTATTTAAACAATGATTTTGTTAAACTGTCTTAAGCTTTTAAAAATTACTTTTTCAATAAAAACAGCAAAAAGATATAAATTTGTAAATTTAGTTGTTACATTTTTGTTTTCAGTTATACGACTTCTTCTATTTGAAAATAATACGAGAATTTAAAATCAACTCGAAAAGGTTTGATCTTTGAAGTTCAACTCTATTATACAACAATAAAATAAACTTTGCCATTTATATACAGAAACATCAATTACGAAAAATAAATGTTTGCTTAATAAATTGCCTGTAAAATATATTTGCCACATACAACCACTACTACACTTGCAACAAGAGTGTTATTGCCTGAGTGTGTGTGTGATTGTTTAAACTCTCATGAATCCCTGGTTGGTGTATGCTCATATATGGGAATGATATGACCGTAAATTCAATTTGTTCGAACATTAAACATCTTTTTCCAACTTTTTTTCAAGGGGATTTTATTCCTGCAGGAGAAAATTTATATAAGACAAAAAAAAAACAAATCAAAAGTCTTGGAAAAGAGAGTAAAAGAGAAATTAAACCGAACGAACAATTCAAATAAATTCCAAAGTTTTTCAATGAAAATAGTTCTTTGTTTTTGATTTATTAACACACGCACTTGAGGAAACTGTTAATTTTCTTCTTAATGTTTCTGTCTATAGATGGCAAGCAGAGACAGAAACAGAAGTGGAACATGAAGAAAACCTACTTAAGCAACTGAAAACTTATAATACAGATCCAATATAAAAACACACATACACAGACAATCTACATTTTAGTACCCTACAGTTCGTAACGGGAAACTGTCTTATATTTACCCTTAACATCAGTTTCAGCAATTTTTTATACAGTTCCAATATTCGAAGAATTTTGTTTTTGATGATATCAAGGTTTATTTTAAATTAACTGAAAACAAAACATTTTTATGTTTGAGAAAAAAAGTTAATTCTGACAAAAATGGGTTAAAGGCTGTCAAGAAATTCGCTTCAGTGTAAACGGATTATTTTTTGTAGGTACCCTGAAGTTCGTTTTATTAACTATTAAGAAAATGGCTTCTTTGGAAGCTGGTAATTTTTATGGGCCTTCCGTGGAAACAGGCAACTTTAATGCCGGTTCAGTGTAAACGGATTACTTTTTTGTAGGTGCCCTGAAGTTCGGTTTAATAACTTATAAGAAACTGACTTCTTTGGAAGCTGGTAATTGTCATGTTGATATCCTACAGTTCTCTGTAAAAACTATCAATATACTGCCTTCCGTGGAAACTGGCAACTTTAATGCAGGTTCAGTGTAAACGTATTATTTTTTTGTAGGTACCCTGAAGTTCTTTTTAATAACTTTTAAGGAACTGACTTCTTTGGAAGCTGGTAATTGTTATGTTGATACCCTACAGTTCTCTGTAAAAACTATCAATAAACTGGCTTCCGTGGAAACTGGCAACTTTAATGCAGGTTCAGTGTAAACGGATTATTTTTTTGTAGGTACCCTGAAGTTCTTTTGAATAACTTTTAAGGAACTGACTTCTTTGGAAGCTGGTAATTGTCATGTTGATACCCTGTTAAAACTATCAATACTGCCTTCTGTGAAACTGGCAACTTACACTAACACTGACAAGTGCAATCAAAAGAAACCTCAATCCATCCGTTCTTAAATCAATGCGAAGCGGTATCAACAGTACAGGTTTTCTTGAATCAAGTACAGAAAGATTGATTCAAGTACGAAATACTTAATTTATCTATATTTTATCTTTAATTCGTACTAGAAATAATCCGAAAATGAATTTGATTTAAGTAAAACTAGGTTTAATCAATCTCAAAATGCCCTAATGATTTAATTTAATCCCGAATTCGTACTTAAAATAATCCGAAAGTAAAATGAGATTGATTCTAACCTAAAATACTTACTTACCCCAGAGAACCAGAGACAGAAAGAACATATTATTATGATTGATTTACTAACCCATTTTACACCTTACAAAATTTAAAAAACACCAGCATCATGCCCCACATGGCTTATAAAGGGGGTTTAAATTTCAAGGGCCGATCAGCTGGGCAGTTGCGTATACCAGTTTAGTGTACCCTCATCTATATAACACTGCTTTACAAATTTTAAGTTTGGAAAAGTACCAAGAATGCCACATGCCTATTTAAGTTAATTGGTGCCTCCTGAACACGAAAAACGCTGTAATTTTTTTTCCTTAGTACCGTTTTTTAGATAACGGTACTTTTGTGTTTTTCGGTGTGTGGTCCCAATCAAACCCTTATGGAGCCCAACCGAAAAGTCCGATCGAAACAAGTGGCACATCGTTGGAAAGATAATCGAATGCCTTTTCCTACGATATGCTGATAATTTCTATCTGATAAGAAAAGAACTAGGTCGTTCCTTTCGTTCATCGTTCTTGTTTATTTTACTTTGAACAACGACTGAACGAAAAACAAATATTTTTTATTGTTTATTTTCATTTTGTGGCGTAAAATCTAAAGAAGTATCTTAAGGTGCCTTAGGAATTTCGTAAATTTGAAGCTGTTTTAATGGCTGATATATTGCAAAAATATATTGCTTTGGATTACATTTGTATTGATTTAATTACGAAAGTTTTTAAATGTCACGATCAAAATCACGAAATAAATTTGAAGATCCAACGGATTGCAATTACTGATCGAGGAACGATAAAAACAGGAACTTTTGAAAAAGTCCGCACCGTTCCTACAAGGAAATTCTTCAATGGAACTAGGTCATTAAGGAGCGACACAACTCTAGTTTCAATACTGTTTCAATTGAATACCGGTATTGAAACCGATACCAAAATTATTATTTTGCGTAAAATACCGGTATACTTATACCGTTTCCTTCAATACCGGTATCACACCGGTATAACCGTCGCGGTATTAAAAAATAATATAAATTTTACAAATTTTACAAGAAAAAAAAAATTAAAAGTTTTAACACTTGTGCTAATAGATAAAATATATGGTAATAGGAAAAGGAAAACACAGTTTTGAGAATAAAGCCTTTCTAGATGCCTTTCATTTGGATCCATGGAAAAATATCTTTCTTAAGGGTATTTTCGTGGAACAAGTAATTGATCATACCAAAAGGCTATGTGTGAAGATGGACTCAATTATTCAAAATAGTTGCATTGATCTTCAGACTGCAACATTTGTCTTTAACGCCATATAACAAGAATATACAAGAATAAGTATGTTATTTTAATATAAATCTTAAAATTTAAATACGGATACCTACGCTGAACGAATTTTCTTCACAGGTCCAATGGATTTTGAAATGAAAAATTACATTAAAATTCAACCTATATAACCCTTCTTTGGATTAATGAAGAATGTTACATTAGCCCTCCGTTAATGAAATTTTTCATAAAATCAATGAACATTTTGAATTATTTTAATGTAAAACGTTTAAAGATTTTTTTTTTATTATTTTAATATAAATGTTTTCAGAAATTTGTAATTAATTTTATCCATTTTTTCAATGTGCCTTTTGAGTTGTGATTTTTATTTTTTTTTTTTTCATTCTTGTTTCAAATCATCAAGTTTTACTAATTTTATTTCGTTTACATCATGTTATGTTCTAGTTTCATAAGCTAGATTTGTATTAAATTCATTTTCCAGCCCGCGACGACCTGCCTTCTTTCCATTCTTCTGGCTTGTACTACTGCGTAAATATTGTGTATTTAAATTAACAATTATATTATATTATATTTTTAAGAGCTATAGGAAAGTTTCAAAAAAAAAAAAAACACATAAAATTCAGAAAAATGCATGAAATCATTATCAATGTTGTCTTCCAATGCGTCAATTGAAGCGGGCATTTGTGTATAGACATGAGCTTTAACATAGCCCCACAAAAAATAGTCTAAAGGCGTTAAATCGCACGATCTAGGCGGCCAATTGACCGATCTCGAACGTGAAATAAAATGTTCACCGAACTTGCCTCTCAATAAGTTCATTGTTAAAGCCCTTATGACACTACATTTTTTATTCATAAATTGATAGAAAGAAACAGTAAATGCTAGAAAGAGCAAACTATAAAAAAATGTAAACAAAGTTTTTAAGTTTTTTTTCTCTTGTTATGATTTTGTTTCAGGGATGGCGTTGAGAATTTTTAAAATTGTACCAACAACTTTTAAAAATTGTACTTTTTTACCCTAATTCTACTAAAAGATTTTTTTAGTTGAAATTAATTTTATTTATGTTCTTAAAAAACACCACAAAAAGGAATTATAAATCTTAGTTTAAAAAGTATCAATAAAAAGTACAATTGAAACAACATAGCCATCCCTGTTCTGTTGATTTTATTAAATGTTGCCAACTTTTTGTTTATGAGAAACCTAAAAACAATAAGCGGTAAATCGCTTAAATTGCCCATAAACCGCTGATTTAGCCACACTTTTAATATTTCAAGCTTGAAATGTCAATTTTAAGTTGAACAATTTTACATTTTTTTTGACATAACTTCATTTTTTATCGTAACTTTAGCAAAATTTTTGATAGCTTGCCATTTATCTTAATACAGTTGAACCCTTCGCACTTGGTTAATTTTTCTATTACTTTATATTTGCACTGTTCACCAAAACTTGAACAATGCATTAAAATGTAGTGTCATAAGGGCTTAAGCGTGCTGTGTGGCATGTGGCACCGTCTTGTTGAAACCACATGTTATGCAAGTCAAGCTCTTGTATTTTGGGCAAAAAAAGTTGGATATCATCTCATGGTAGCGCTCACCATTCACAGTTACGTTACGATTCGCATCATCTTTGAAGAAGTACGGTCCAATGATGCCACCAGCCCATAAACTGCACCAAACTGTGACTTTTTCTGGATGCATTGGTAGCTCTTGCAATGTTTCTGGCTAATCTTCACTCCAAAATCGACACTTCTGCTTATTAATGTACCCATTGAGCCAAAAATGAGCTTCGTCGCTGAACACAAGAAGCGCGCGATGAACTTTCTTAACAGAGCACGCATTTTGATTATAAAATTCAATAATTTGCAAGCGTTGTTCGTTTGTAAGACGATTCATGGTTAAATTATAGACCAAACTGAAGATGTTTGACAGTGAAACAAAACACAAAACGTGCGTTAGCTGTTCAAACCAGTGTTGCCAAAAATATAATAGCTAAAAAATAACCCGATAGAAAAAAGAATGTGGGAATTTGTTGGTCTTGTTTTTTCTTTCGCGTTGGTTGTTTTGAATCTTAATATTTCTTGCATTTAGCTAAAATCAGTATTTCGTTATCGTAATAAATTTTTTTTCATTAATGTTATAAAACACTAAAATTAACAATTTTTTCATAAATTTTCATGTCTACCGCTAAAAATTGAATAAAAAAAAACGTTTTTGCAACAGTTATAGGAAGAAAATTTTTTTAGTTACAAGTATTTTGAAGTTAAAGAACCTTATCTTGTTTTCATTGTTTTAGTGACATTTTTCATGGAAAATATGAAGTTACAAAAGATTCCTTTTTTTCACTAACTTAAAAACATTTTAATATTTTAATTAATAGTTCCTTTTAATCTTAAAAAACCTATTAAAATTATGTATAAGAATTAGTTGAATTTTTCTTTTGAAAGAGATATTAAGTTGTCATTAATTTAATGAAAAATGTTAACGAAATAACGAAACTTAATTTCGTAGTGTTAATGAAATTGTTTCATTATATTTGTAAAAATTCATTCCCGTAAAGAAATTTTACATCCGATCAATGAATTTAAGGAAATTGATTCATTAGATCTATGAAGCATAATTCTTTCAGTGTATAACGCAACTCTTTTCGGTTGCCAACCTTGACAAATGCATTGCCGCTTCTACAACTTCTGGGTACTGCCATTAACACTTACACATACTAACTGAAAACATATGTTGTCTTAAAGACAAGAAAAAACTTTTTATTTTTCTGATATCAGACAAACATTCAATTCACACACCATCTGTGTACAACTTTGTCTAAATTCAAGCTCATGATGCTTAAGGCCCTTTTACACTATAATACTGAGTATTATGAAATGTTAAAATCTAAAATAAATTAATATTTTATAAAAGTTTGAAAACAGTTTGTAATGAAATTTCAAAAAAATACGTAAATAAATTTAACATTTTTCTAAACGATAAGATTGTTCTTTTTATCAGAGTTGTAGTTTTACAAGAGCACAAGAAGAAAATCAGGGATGAAAGATCGAAATTTTGTCCACAAAAAAAAACTATTTTTTCATAATAAAAACTACAAAACGATAAAAAAAAGAAATAAAAATTTAAATTTTAAATTATTAATGTTTTATGATATAATAATTATAATTAATATATCTAAACATATATATCATATATCGAGTCATTACCCCAAAAAAAGCTTAACCGTCAAAAACAAAATTTTACAGAAGGTTTTTTTATATCAAATTTCATAAAAATTTTTGTATGAAATTTGTTGCGTAAGCTAAAATTGCTTTTGCTTTAAAATCTTAACGGTACCTTAACGGACCATGAAATTGTAGGAGATTGTGCAAGTGTTGCCAATAAAGTTATTTATAAAAAAAAACGAAAATTGAAAATTATGGCGCTCAAGTTTTTTTGCGATAATGACTTGATATGTTGTAAAAAAATAGTTTAAGGCTTGATTAATAGGAAATAATATGAAAAAAGGACGATCGTATTAGCATTTCCACCCTTGAAGAATATAACAAAAAGAGCAGAAGAAAAATTTGCCACCAAAATCGGACCAAAAATGATAAAATATTAAAGAATTATTACGTTTTATATTGTTAGCTTCTTATTTTGATATATTTTTTTATATCTGTTAAAATAACGCCAAAATTTAAAACGCACTTAAAAAATAATATGTCACCTAAAATACAAAATAAGGTAACTACATTTTTTATAAATTTACAGGAGAAACAAAAAACTTTACAATATCAAAAACAACAAGGTGAACTTGGTGTTTGAATTTCTTTAATAATGTCATCATTTTTGATTGCAGGGATCAAAATTTTTTTTGTGAACATGTATTTTAATAAAACCAACAAAAGTCAATCAAAAAGTCAGTTTTGAATTTTTTGATGATACGTTGTTTTGTATTTTGTATTTTAGCTGAAAAGCTGTTTTTCTTTTTATTTGAATTGTAGTAGTGTAGATGCAAAATGTAATGAGAAAAAAAATCCTTCATAAATTTTTGACTAGAAATCATTGGATTTTAAAGGAGCAAAATTCTAAAGACTTGTTGAATAGTGTGAAAGGGGATTTATAGACATTTTCTTAGGGAAAAACTTACCAATAGAAATACATGTGTATGTACGTTAACATTGATGTTAAAGTTACAGTAGGATAACCCCTATTTCTGTAGAATTTAAATAACTGTTAAAGCTGCCAATTTTTTTGACTTATAGAAGTCAACTTTTATAAAAGTAAATAATTAATTTTTTAGGTGGCTTCTTTCAGAAAAAGGGTAAAGAAAACACACTGCAATAGGATTTTAAGTCTAGTATGTAGCTAAAAAAAGCATTTAGTGCCGTATTCTTAAAAATATTTTCAATATAATAAAGGTTTACAAAACAGATTTTCCATGAATATATTCCTTAATAAACGATTTTTAATTTTTTTTTTATTCCATAAGCTAATCCCACAAGAATCTATGCTTGTCCGAAGGAGACCAAAGTCTCTGGCGGGAATGGAAACCGCCACCTAACTGGGCACATTTAATAATCATTTATGAATACGGGGGACACTATGCAGTCTAACGAGGCACTTAAATCAAATTTTATATTTGGTCTAGCATACCGGCTCTTATTTTTAAAATAACTCTTAAAGCGAGAAAAGAAAGTAAATTTAAGATGAGACTTACAAATATCCAAAAAAAAATGTTTTTTATAACAAAATCCCCCACCGGAGGTGTAGGGATTAAGGATATTTAAGCTGTTGGTGCTACATACTCCAGTGCATATTCAGGTGCAGCCAATACTTAGAATTCTTTCGATCGCAGTCGACCAGAGATCTTATCTAGTACCACGGCAGCCAGTAGTCCCTGGTGGCACTCCACCGGTATGACTATTAGTTGAGGCCCCCATTAGTATACTTCATGCGGAAAATGCTCCCTGTTTTTCAGAAACATTGTCTTTGCGGAAGTTTAAATTTTCTGATAATTATTACCTCCAAGGTTGCACTTCCATCCGCCATGACGGATGGAATGCAGCGGATATATGCTTTTTTAACGAAGGGATACTTTCAAGGTTTAACCTCAAGTCGCTGGAAGGGATATCCTGAAAATCCCACTAAACAGCTGATTTTTCCCTACTTGTGGGTGACTTCGGCCTGAGGAAGGACTATCCCTAGTTGCTGTTGCTACTCAAAAGCTGAGGCTATCATATTTCCGAAAGCAACGGAGGTAAGATAGCTCCAGCTCCTTGTTGAGGAGTTGAGGGCCGGATTATGCACTCAAATTGCTACCTGGCTGTACTAGTTGCTCTCACACTCAGCAGAGAAAAAAAAGAAAAAATTGGTTTATTAAAAAATTTGTGATATTAATTAAAATTTTAATTGAATCTGTTCCAGATAGCAAATAAATAGTATCAATTAAATACGTATAATTTTATTATTAATGTGGTGTTTATAGAACAAATTTCGAAATTTTGTTTTAAATGTAAGTTGAACGGACGAGTAAGGCGCTCGTGTTTTATAAACTACACATAAATAAATTTTAATTGAATAATAATACAAACAATTAAATATTTAATTGATGTATTACCATAATTTTGCATTCTTATTTGTCTTTAAACCGGTTTTTCTTTTTGTTTGGAAATTTTGGGAATACACAGGTTTAAAAAGTGTTGCATGCTAATGCAAATGCAACACATACTAGCACTTTTGCGCAAAAATTTCTTTGTTTTATTTAAAAAAAAACCTGCCGTTTTTTTAAATTTTTGAATTAACAACATTTTCTGTACTAATTAATGTTCTTGAGATAATTAAACGTTAAATTCACATGATTAAAATTTTTAATTAAAACTGATTTTTAATTTTATTAATAATTTAAATGAAAAAAAACGTATTGTTTGGCGGACAGTCGATAAGATCCTCCATGGAGTTGGTCTCCGCGGCAGATAACAAAATATAGAAAAAGTAAAAATGTATGTTGGAATTTATTTTTTAAATGTAGCAGGTTTTTATAGGCTTTATCCGATTTTAATTACTGATCCATTTTTTATTCATATTAGAGAGGTTTAAAGTAAAAAATAAATAGGACGAATATCTCGGGCTTGCCTGTTGAACTCCACAAATTGTTACCCTTCTAATATAATTTTTATTATAAAAATAAATCATTCGTTAAAAAAATTTTTTTTATAGAATTTACTTAAGCATTCATTCTTTAACACACACAGTGTACACTCATATAAACTTTTTTCTATTTGAGTACAAAGAGAATAAGAGTCCTTTGCAAAAATAAAAACAAAGGGAAAGAATGAAATAATAGACTTGTCCTAAAACTTAAAATAATGTTATTCTTTCTGAAATTGACTACTAAACTTAATATATGTCTGCTTAAGTAAATACCAGAGAATACATTTACACAAAAACATACCCAATAGGAATACATTGCAAGGATATTTTTCCAGGAGCTTTAAAAAATCATTTTTACTGATTTTTAACCTTTTCTAGTTTCTTTTTGTATTCTAAAGTCTGGGTTTACACTATGAAAGTTTTCTGTCAGAAACTCTGAATTGTTTAGTCAGAACGGAATAGAAAACGCTATTCCTCTCTCCTCTCTCTCTCCAATAGACTCATGGTGTTTTCTTTTCTGACAATAATGTTCCATATATGCTGCCATTCGTGCGGGTTTTCGTTCCATTCTAAAAATATATGCAAAAATGTGAGAAGTTGTCGTTTTCCTTTCTAAACATGTTGCAACAATAAATCGCAAATTTGTTCCATTTCTTACCCGCAGTTTACGTTATATTTTGATTTTTAGTTATATTGTGATGGATATAAAAACTTTTTGTTTTTCGTTTGTTTTACTTTTATTTAATAATTATATTTTTATTGTCGCAAAATTTTTAACAACGGCTGACATTAATTATTGAAAACCAGTGCTGTTAACGCTTATTGGAATTGTAAGAAAATTTAATGTTGAAAATTGCTACAAGCGTGGTGAATATCGCTTTTAGTACAAACTTTGCATTCAATATTTAACACGCTAAATACACATTAATTTTGGGTGTAAAACGTAGCTATTATTTTGTTCCATTTTAATTTAGAAAAATGTATCACTTTGTAAGGGTTCGTGTAACCTAATAAATATATTACACAACTATAATGTATCATTATTTTTTAGAAAAGAAAACACCATCAGACTCTCTTAAAGAAAACTTTCATAGAGGAAACCCAGACAAAATATTATAAAACGAAAAGAATTTGATCATTTCTGAAGAGATTTTAAAAGACCGTATTAATATCCTTTTTCCATCGGGTATCCTTGTGTTGTAAACACCCAAACACTTACATATGTGTCTGAGTATATGTCTTTGTCAAGGAATTTATTATTAATGTTTGAGTATATTGAGATAATGTTTGCCTAAAGGCAGTTTATTTCAATTCGAAAATATTACGACACATCTTACTTGTATTTACGCACACATTTCTATACAAACTTTTAGACCTTTTTTACATTTTGTTGCAACACACACATGTTCATGTATATGCACGTCTGTAGATGTTTGTATCCTTAAAAGTCTTTTATTTATTACCACAACTACTGATACACTAAAGTGTATAAGTATCTCTCAAAAAGTGTTAAGAAAAAAAACGTGTATGTATTTTGTTCGTAGACTCTCAGCTAAAATAATGAACAGAAACAAGGAGTTGAACAGGAAAAGATAATAAAAAATATACAAAAAAAAAATATTGAGGCAAGAAAAACATGAATATCTTACTGTTGGGTTTTGTAATACAATATTTAAAAAGGTGGGAATGTGTGTTTAACTATTAAGGAATTAAAAAGAAAAAACTCCTAAAATATGTCGCAAAAATTGCTATTTTGTGTTGCCATCGAACGATTTTGGGGGATGTCAACAAAAAAGAAATCGGTAGTTTTTAACGGGAAGTTTTGATGATGACAAATTAACCTTTCTGTAGCAGAGGCAAGGGTGGTTTTAGAAGTCTCCCAAGTGTTACATTAAGGTACCAAACAAAAACTCTTTATCTTTCTAATGTTAAATCTCTAAAAAATGTTAAAAAAAAAAAACAAACAATTGGTTAATCTTATGAAAATTAACTGATGGATTACCAAATTGGGTTATTTATCTTTAAAAAAAGGTATGTTGCATCCTTTCGAGTCTTCCAGTTTGTCCACAATGGCCAGAAATCCAGAAATCAGAGAAACACAGTTTAGTTAATTAAGTTTTTTTCTTCTTTCTAAAGTACGAGTCGTTCTCAAAAATTTAAGTATCCGTACTTAACACTTAAAAGTACTTAAAACTATCCAAATTGGGAAAACTTTCGAAAACCAATATGCGTACATACGCGTTTATAAAAGATTGTTATGGACACTACAAGAAGAAAAATATAGACTATTTTCATGTTTAAAAAGTAAAATCAGAAGTAATGATTCCCATATTCTTTTTCTTTAATTATTTAGTTAAATACATCAAATTTTTAAAATAGTTTGTTTATGGAAACCATATGTGACGCGCAAAATAGAAAGGGACCTAAGGGTTTTGTTCAGGAGAGCCATTTTATACGTGTAAATTTGGTGTACCATCACTGAGCGTGTTGGTATTGGTCTCATTTGAAAGCTACACATCTCAACTTTGTTGGTCACATCTCAACCTTGTCGTCCCTACCTCTTCTTTTGTGTAGTTGGTTCTTACTGTTCCCTTAACCTTACTGGTCCCTTCTTTCTCTATGCGCTGTCACATATTGGGCATGCTGCTGGTGTCTTATAATTAAGAAATCAAAGGACGTCCAGAGCCCTGGCATTTTGGATGTTTGTTGCATCCCTGGTATGAGTGCACCTGATTTGCCCGGAAGGATGTACGCCAAAAGGTAAAATACCCTTGAGATGATCTTTACACATATAAAGCTTGTTTTTTTAGAGTGTCACACACAACTTTGAGTTGGCATCACTGCTTTATTTGAGCACCCATTTAACAGCTGATAGTTTCCTTTTGTTTAGTTTGCTTTGAAATTTCATTATGAATTGACTTACACCAGAGCAACGCGCGCAAATTGTTGAAACTTTTAATCAAACAAATTGTTCTATTCGTCAAACTCATCGTGCATTTCTTCCATTTTATGGCTTACATAATCGTCCTTCAGAGCGGCTTATTCGAAGAACAATAGATAATTTTCCGACCACATTTACTGTAACAGATAATGTGCATCCCGTGAGATGCCGAACTGAAGAAGCTGTAGCCGTTGTACAGGAAAGCATTGAAGATGATCCTAATAAACCAATTCGTCGCCGCTCTCAGCAATTGGGGTTGTGTCCTTCCACTTTATGGAAGATTTTACGAAAGGATCTTGGCTTAAAAGCTTTCAAGATTCAACTTGTGCAGGAATTCGGCCAAACGACCGTCGTATGCGAGGCCAATTCGACGAATGGGCTGAAGAACAAATTGATATTGATTTTAAATTTCCGTTCAAAATTTCATTTTCCGATAAAGCCTATTTCTGGTTGAATGGGTGAGTAAATAAGCGATATTGTCGCATTTGGAGTGAGGAGAATCCACAAGCTTTTGTGGATCGCGCTTTATGGGCTGGCAGAGTAATTGGGCCATATGTCTTTAAAAACCATAATGATCATAATGTTACTGTCGTTGGTGAACGGTATAGGAACATTATTTGAAATTTGTTCGTACTGCAATTACGTGGCATTGTTGATATGTGGTTCCAACATGACGGAGCCATGTGGCTTGTAGCGGGCACTACAATTGATTTACTCAAAAAAACTTTTGATGGAAAAATGATTTCACGTGTTGGCCCAATTAATTGGGCACCAAGATCGTGTGATTTAACCCCATTGGATTTTTTTCTTTGGTGTTATGTTAAGTCCCCAGTAAAAAATTTTATCATTTTGCGAAGCACTTAAGGTACATTTAAAAAAATAAGCGCACAAATATGCGCTACGCAATAAGACATACAGAAATGCAGTAAAGTAAGTGAAAGAACTCTCAACAACTTTTATTAAAAAAAATAACATTTCAAGTGCTACGGCATTCCCTTACCACGAAGCAGGTTTGTAAGGGAGAATAATTTAAAAATAACAGTATCAAAACATTCAGTGTGTAAAGCTGATCGTTACATCTAACAATTTTTACGTGCGCTGAATAATGCGCTTTTTGTGTCAAAAATGTATTGCTTCAAAGTGGGAACTCGCCATATAAAATTCATGTCTTCCGTAAGCGCAATGGTAAGCGAAACTTTTATGTTTCTCCCTTACAAACCTGCTTCGTTGGAAGCTCCATTTTTTATTGGGTCACTTGTCTACGTCGTTAAACTACAAACAATTGAACACCTGGAAATCAACATTCGAAGAGGTATCGGCGAAATACGGCCGCAAATGCTGCGAAAAGTTGGTGAAAATTAGTATTCCAGATTGCGCCTTCTACGCGCCAGCCGTGGCGGCCACATGGCAGAAATCATATTTAAACATTAATTTCATAAAATTTTCGTTCTTATAAAGCCCGTTTCTTTGATATTAAAAATATATTTCCTTGTTTTATTATGTTTTAAACTTTTTTCACTCTATAAAAAACACCCTTTATTAATTATTGAAAATAAGCCGATTCGGAACTTTTAATCTAGTGAATTTGGCTTTTCAACACTACGGTGAAGGGAATATAGGATTTGGCAAATCGGAATATAGCACTTTTTTTGTTATAATGTAAAATGAGACATTTTCTGAAAATGTGAGATTTTTTTATAATGAAATGTAATTAAAATCCTGCCTAATATATTTGCAAATTTTAAATTAAAAACCCCAATTTTTTTAAAAAGAAGATAACCAAAAACTCTTACTTCAATAAAATAAATTAACAATTTTCATTGGAAATCTGTAAACTGAAATTCTCTATAAGTTTGGGGCATAAGTGCAAAATAAAATTCATTTCTACTGTCTTCAACATGTTTTTTAAATTAGGAGAAATAATAAATGGTTGTTAAAATAAAGTAAAAACAATAAAAACAAATTGTGTTCTTTCTCGTGAACGTACAGCAAACATGAAATTAGCAGCAAATAATTTAAAGAACAAAATACTTACGGAATTTGCAAAAAAATAAAAAAAACTGTACACGTGCTGGTGTTTTCTATGTCTAGTATTTATCTATAGAGACATTCCTTATTTAAGGATTTTTGGGATTTGCTTTTGTTTTGTATTTCGTATTCAATAATCTCTGGATTAATATTATAAAAGTAATATGAGAGCCCTTTTCTCTTCAGTTTTAAGGCTTCTTAAGGTAAATTTATTTATCTTTATAGGGTTTTTAAGTATTTAAAAATATTTTTGGGATTATACATGTCAACAGCTAAGGAATGAGTTTGAGATGGAAGTTTTTATTAAATGGCAAATATTTTCAAAAAACTTAAAGCTTTTGAAAGGGACATTTTGTTAAACTTAATTCTAATTCTTTTTTAAGAACACACAGTGTAGTTTTATGCTGGGTACACACTATGCAACGCGCTTACGCAATCTAGTGAATTAAATTCATTTTCATTCATTCTAGATTGCATCAACATCAAAACGCTTTGATATTTTGAGGTTGCATTGAAACAGATTGCATGTAGGTTGCATTGTGTGTACCCAGCATTAGAGTAATTTTATTTTAAGTCCATTGTAAAAATTTAAAGATATACTTCACTCCATCTGATTTCCTTACTATTTATACCACCTATATCCGACCGCGTATGGAATACAACTCTCATGTGTGGGCCGGTGCTTCAAAGTCTATTTTGGAGCCTCTCGACCGCGTGCAGGAGAGGGCGAAGGTTCTCATTGGTGACAGTAGGGTATCCAATTCTATTGACTCCCTTGAGCACCGTCGCAATGTGGGTTGTATTTGCCTGTTTTCGTTTTTTTCCCGGACTGTTCGTATGTGGAATAACCTTCCTGCAGAAGTCTTCCCTCTCACTTACAACATGATTAAGTTCAAATCGAATGTTTACAAACACTACTCCCTCTATCCTCCTTCCCACAACCTATTTTCCTAGTTCCAACACAATGCAATGCATTAGTAGGGGTCATCCCCTGAGTGCTGGTCCTAACAGTAAAAAAAAAATAAAAAATGTAAATACATTTTAGCTTTTGCCATATTAAATTCCTTATCAAGCCATCTAGACCAAACAATCGTTTCAAAATGTTTGATTTAACCCCACTGTGAAATGTTGATTGCAGAGATCTTTTTGCTGATAGTTTAATTAAATTTTTTTTCTTCTTTGTTGATGGAGTCACCCATATTTCCTCTTGTTTTATTTGTATTTCATTTGTGTTCTTTTCATTTATTTTATTCATTTCTTTTTGCTTAAATGGTATTAGATTTACTTTTGTTTTTATAAAAATACTTTTAAATAATGATGAAATATCATTGTTGGACATTTGGCACGTTCTAATACAACCCCTTCAAAGTTGGTGTACGTGTGTGTGTGTTCCAGTCTATTTCAATGTTTTGTTGTTGATTTTTTCTCTCTCTTTTTATACCATTTACCGAAGGTAAAAGCGTATATATCAGTTTGTCATTCCGTTCCTAATTTCTTCAATATTGATTTAAGACCCTTTAAAGTATTTATATTTTGGGTCCTAATTGGAGCGAAGTTGATTTAATGATGTCCGTCCGTCCGATTGTCCGTTGAAATGCGTTTTCCGGAGACCCCAGATATCATGGGGACTCGGTTTTTATATATTTATATCATATATAGTTGGGAAATGTTTGCTATTAAAACTCAGCTCCTGATCGTTCTACAAATGGCCACGACTGTCTCTAATTTTTCCAATAAATGCCTTGTTGTATCTGTTTTATGTGTATCTGGAGAACGCCAAGAGCCAAAGTTTCCACATAACGTACAAGCATATTGGTTATCAATTCACAACATCCGACATAAAGCGGGCGTGATTGGAGAAGTGGGCGTGCCACGCAAAGACATTATAGATTTCAGTATGTCTTAAGAACGTATGTCTTAAGCGAAAGTTTCTTGGTTATCAACACCCAACAACTGACAAAATATGGGCGGGATTTTAGAAGTGGGCGTGGCACAAATAAGATTTATTTATATATAAGGAACTGTAAGAGAAAAATTGTCCAAATTTGGTACACATAGTACAATACACAGCCTCTCTAAACATCCGATTAAAATTGGGCGCGATTTGAGAAGAGGGCGTGGTACCTCCCGTACAAATATATAATAAATTTCTAAATATCTTGAGAATAGCAAGAAGCAAAGTTTCCAAACTAGGTGCAACCATTTTTGTTTTCAATACACAACATCGCACAAAATGTACGTGGAATTGTAGTAGTAGGCGTGGCACCTGCCGTAACAGGACATTAAAGATCTCTGTATATCTTGAGAACTGCTGGAGTTTCCAAATAAGGAACAAGCTTTATGGTTATCAATACACAACATCCGACAAAATGTGGGCGGGATTGGAGAAGTGGGCGTTGCACAAAAAACATTTATTTATATCTAAGAACCGGTATTTATATAACTTTCTGTTCCTTTCGCTACATGGTGAAGGGTATTTAAGGTTCGGCATATCCGAATAAAGCAGTCTAACTTGTTCAATTTTCCTGTTGTCTTATGGTTTTTACCTCATATTGCCATCATGCTGTGTTCATATTGTTGTTATTTGCTAATATTCTTTTCGTTGCTGTTTTTGTTATTATTTTCAACAAGACGGAAATAAAGTTCATTGTTGTTCTTGTTTTTGTTGCTGGGATTGTTGTTCGTATTGTTGCTAAACAAATAAAGATAAATACTTTTTATTTAGAAGTTTTTTTTATAGGATTTTCACACACAAACACACTTCTACACAGGCTTCTACTTTTTTGCTTTGGGGCTTAAAAATGTCATGTCTTTCTCCTTCTACTCCACCTCCACCTCCTCCACAGTTCTAACTCCTTTTTGTGTTGAGTTATTTTGCTCGTTTTTGTTTTGTTTGTTTCATGTTCGGAATGATAAAATTTTAGATCTTCTAATATTTGCAGGCGTATTTACATAGTAAGAAAACATATACAAATGAACTTATTGACACACAGATACTAACATGCGTTTTGTTTTCAGTATGTATTTAAGTCGGTGAGCGTTTGTTAAGAGCTGAAAATTACACCATTTCCTCAAATTGTAAGAGAGATGAAAAATAAATAGTCTTGCGGCCGATTTCACCAAATTCAGTTATAATTAACTAATGCTTTAACGGTCAATTAACATATTGTTAACTGACAGTTATAGAAATAGTTAATTCTAACTGAACTTAGTTAAATTGGCCGTTAAGCTACTTTTTTAGGACTAAAACTAAAAACATTTTCAAAAAGTATTTTTACAAAAGTGCCTTTTATAGATATTTTCTTATAAGTTGTCTTAAAAAGGGTATTTAAAATAGTATGTTTTTTAAAAAGGTACTTTTTACAAATGTACTATATTATATGGCACTTCCCATATAAAACTGTATACATTAATTAAAGAAACTTATTTAAAAAGTTTTTACAGTTTAGTTTCTTGAAGATGCTTAAGATTTTCCTAAAGTACTTTTCATTAATTAATTTATTCCCTAAAGCCATTTTCAATGACTCTGAGACATTGAAAAAAGGTTTAATGTCCTTAATGTGCCGAATCATCTCATTCTTTTGCTCTTGAATTGTTCTTTGCTTATTGACTTTTTCTTTAAAATATCCCCCAATATCAAATCACATGATCGTGGCTGCCAATTTACTTCGCCACGACATGAGATAACACGGCCATTGAATTGTTCGCGCAAAAGAGCCATTGTTTCGTTGTCTGGGTGGCAAGTGGCACTATCCTATTGGAACCACATATCGTCCACGTCCACATCCTCAATTTCTGGCCGCAAGAAGTCCGTTATCATCTCGCGATAGTGAACACTATTCACGGTAACTGCTTGGCCGACCTCATTTTCTAAGAACGGTCCGATGACGCCGCCAGCCCATAAACCTCACCAAACAGATATTTTCACATTTCCTATAGACCCAGTTTGCTGAAATTTGCACGCAATTCGCCCGATTTTACAAAAATTTGGTCGATTATACTGACCAATAAATCAAGAAGCGCTCGCAATGCATTTTGATTTAAACTCCCATTTTTGTAAAAGGCTTCAACAATCTAAACGCGCTGCTCAATTGTGTACCATGGTTGAATTTGTCAAACACTGAAACAAAAAATGTCAAATTAAGTTGGGCAAAAAACTTGACTTTAAGGTGTGACTCACAATTAACATCTATATTAAGGTTGGACCACCCTTTAGAATATTAATTTTTAAAAGCAAATTATTTTTCAGTTGCTTTAAAAAATGGAACTTTCTAAAACGCTTTTTAAAAGTTACTTTTAAAAAAGATTTTTTTCTCCAGAGAGTGGACTTTATATGAGGCCTAAGGTAAGTTATCTACCGATCTTCACCAAATGTGCTAACTTAAGTACAAAAGCGTTATTCGTTATGGTTTTAGGCGTAGTAAAGTGTTTTCCAAGAGTTGGTTATATATGTGGCCTATGGACCGATCTTTACAAAATTTTTTTATATGATTTTAAGTCTTGTAAAATTAATATCGCTGCATTCCATCACCAATTTATGTTAGTTTTTGTTTCAAAAATATCAATTTTTTAGGGAGGCTGTTCCACATTTAAGTTCACAACTCTTTTACTACTGAAGCGACTTTGCTGGATTTAATCCCAAACTGCTTAGGAGAACTAAAAATAGTGTGAAACCAAAATTGATGTTTTATGTTGAAACAGAAAATTTTTTTGCTAATTTTTGTTTTAATTAATGCATTAATCGAAAATAAAATTTGCTTTAATTGAACGTTTAATCAAGTACATTAAACGTTTAATCAAGTGAATTAAGCGTTTAATCAAGTGAATTAAACGTTTAATTGATACTATTTGTTTATTTGTTTACTGTTGCAAATTTAATTAATTTTTTATTGTCACAACTATTTTTATTGAAATCAATTTTTATTTGGTTCGTGTTTTCAACAGACGGACAAGGCTAAATCGACTTGGACTAACTCAAGGACCCAGATGCTAAAGTGTACCTGATCGGGTCTTTGATGATTATTAAAAAAAAAGTTTAACTAGTTTCACCACTAGAAGTGGAGGGTATAAAAAGAAAATATTTTTGCAAGAGACCTTTTTTAACTCCTGCTCCCTGTATTTCAATTAAAAGTATGTATTTTTGTTTTTGTAAAATTTTTGTTTATGTTAGTGTTTGTGCAAGAGTTGTGGGTAAATCTCTCAAGTACACAAATACGTAAAAAACAACAAATCTCTACAAAAACCAACCTATTTTTGTTGTATGTTTAAGAAATTTTTGTTACAACAATTTTTATTTACTTTTAAGCTTGTTTAGTTGATTTTGTTGTTGGTTTTTATATTTTGTTTTAATTTTTTTTACAATAAAACGTCTGCTTTGGTTTTGGTTTCAGAGGTTGTTTTATAAGTCACGGACAGAAAATGGAAAATTCAAAAACAAAAGTAAAAACTCCATTTTACAGTTTGTTGGCCTGGGTTTGGGGTTAAATTCTTCTTTTTTTGTTGGTTGGTTTTCCAGTTTCTGTTACAGTTACTGGTTGATTTGAATGGATTTTATTTTTCAACATTCAACAAACCGATGTGTAGTATGTTTGTTTGTTTGATAAAGACTATTCTCTGTTTTTGCTCTCTTTGTACATTTTGTTGCATGTTAAATCAACTTCATCACTTGCAGGTGAAATTCAATGTTGTTTTTTTTCTACTGTTTTGTGAATTTTACTATTTACTGGTGAGTTTGTTAAGTCAACTAAAGTTATGGGTTTAACTTCTGTAAATATTTTTCCAATTTGTGAGTAATTTTTTCCTTTACTTCGTTGATTTATTATTATTTTTCTTTTTTTTTTTTGCATTCCTTTTGGACGGAAACAGTTTTAATTGAATTTTTTGTTTGGCCATATGAAATGTTAGCACACTTATAATCTCATGGAACATGGTCAAGTGTTTAAAGGTTATTGGCTTTAATATGTAGATAAAAGTTTTTTACAAAGGCTTCATTTTAAATACTGTTTATTGAAAGAACTTTGTTTTCTCAATAATCTGTTTAAAAAGTATTTTTCAAAAAAAGGTACTTTTGTAAAACAATCTTTTAAAAGGGTATTTTTCAACCCTTCTCTCGATATGGGTAAAGAGAAGTGCCAGTGTTTGAAACGCCAATAAAAAGTGGTCGCTGGGCAACACTTTTATTGCATAATTGACAGTTATATGTGAAAAGCAGCAAAAGTTATTGATTGTAATCTGTGTTCGAGACAACGATTTCTTGTAAAGAAAAGACATTTTTTTTTATCTTGGCAGAGCGAAAAAACACGTTAACAAATTGCTAATCAATTGTAATAAAACGACAACGCAGTGTTGTCAATATTTCCACAACATCTGCTGTCCAATTTTTAAAAAAATTTTGTTAAATTAAAAAAAAAAAAGGTGTAAAAAAATACCATTGTTGTCGAACTGTCAAATTGATAACGCCCGGTTGTCATTAGTAATATTAATATTAATAGCCTACATACTTCAGTTGTCAAATAGACTTCATTGTTAGCAGTTTAACAAATAAAAAAGATTGCAAATTATTAATAAGTGAATAATAAATAAGTGAATAAATAAAAAATAAAAATTAAAAAAAAAAATACATTCAATTGTTATAACTTCATTTTGTTAAATATTTTCGAATGCGACTAAGATTTATTTTTAAGAAAATTTCAGTTGTGATGACAGCGACGCTAAGAAGCTCAAATAATTCCTTGTATCCACCAACTTGGAAGGTATATATGGCAATTTAAAAACAGTGTTCGCAAATAAACAAAACATTATTTAGTGTACGGCTCAAACATCCAGAAACGATATTTTTTTTTTAGTTTTTGTGTTCACGAACACAACCCTTAATACCGCTCGTAACTATTTTCAAGAAGGAGCCGAGCATTATATAGTGTTCTGTTAACTGTTAACTGACAGAAAGCATTGCACAGTGGGATACAATTATAATAAAAGTAGTAATAAATAAAAAAAATTAAAGTTTTACAACGTTCGAAAATAAATATCGCTCCTTAGTGTTCGGTTCGTAAGATTTGTGGAAAACACAAACGCTTATAGTGTTAGTGTAGACAATCATTGAAAATATTACGTTTCCCTGTTTGTCATTTTTCGAACACAAAAATAATAATGTTCTTATCCAACTCAACAAAAAGATGAGAACATTTAATTCCGTTCGGTTTAAAAAAAAAAAAAACACAAACTTCATTGTGTTCGGTTCAGCTCATTAATGTTCGTCGCTTTTGGCTGGTAAAAAAACCAAACCTTTTTTACAAAAACAAAATCACATACGAAAAAAAAATAAAAAGCAAGCAAAATAATTTACACAAACAAAACATGTGCTCCGGTTGTTGCTAAAATTTGTTGTTTGTTTCTTTTCTTTATCAATGTAAAAAAAGAAAAACAAAACACTATATAATGTTCGGCTCTTTCTTGAAAATAGTTACGAGCGATATTGAGAGTTGTGTTCGTCTATATAAAGACTAAAAAAATAGATATCGGGTGTGTGGGCCGAACGTTAAATATTGTTCTGTTTATTTTCTAACACTGATTTTAATGATCGACACTGTTTCTTTTTTATATCGATAAAGAAATTAGCAAACAAAAAGTTTTAGCAAATACCACATCACAAACAGTTTGTGTGTGAATTGTGCACATGTTTTTTTCGTGTACAATTTTTCGCTAGCTTTTTGTTTTTTCCTTATATGTATTTTGTTTTTGTAAAAAAGTTTTGATTTTTTCACCAGCCAAAAGGGTGCTAAGCACAATTGAAACGAAAGAACATTAATGTGCTGAACCGAACACAACGAAGTTTGGGGTTTAAAAAAAAAAAAAAACAGAACGCAATTAAATGTTCTCATCTTTTTATTGAGTTGAATAAGAACATTATTATTTTTGTGTTCGAAAGATGACAAGCAGGGAAACGTTATTTTTCAATGATTTACTACACAAACACTATTTGCATTTGTGTTTTGCAAAAATCTACCGAACCGAACACTAAGGAACGGTATATTGTTTTTTTTTAACACCGTTAAAAAGGTTAGTCAAAAATATACAATAATTTGGAATACGTAGTTAATTCTACAATGAAGCTGAGCCGCACTAAAGTATTAAACAAGTAATATTGTCCTGCAATTTTTGTTCTTTTTAAACATGATTTTTAATTTTTGGTTTAAGTTCCGCATCGATAATGAAACTGTTTCAGTACCATCTTAATTATAGCCATATGAAATGAAGCATCACGATGTCTCTAAATAGTTCCAGTAGGGAAAAATCTTTACATAAGGTTAAGGTTAAATAAAATAATTAAATAATTTAATTTTAAATTTAATATTTATACTTGTTAGAAAGTAAAGGGTGGGTCATTTCAATTTTTAAATTTGAATCAGCTAAAAAATACTGCTTTTTTCAAATTTCTGGTTTTATTGAAAAGGTGTTCATTTAATAATGGAACACAATATAATATTTATGACTATCACGTCTGGCTCCGCAGTACCTCATTTGATCAACCCAAGATTTCAGTACATTTTCGATTGTTTCAGCTTGAATCTCTTTAATGGCAACTCTTCAATTGTTTCTGGATGGTTTGCGTAACGTGTATTCCTAATGGATCAAAGGGCTCAACAGCTATACTGTCCGTATAATAACGATGGTTGCTAATGTCGTCCATGTCATGCTCTTCAATTTTAATAGTTTTAAGTTTATTTTCTTTATAATCACTTTTCTTATTAAAAAGTTTTTTAAAGTAAATTTTTCTAACGAAAAGTACTTTTTATAACAGTTGCTTTTTCTTAGGCTGCTTTCCTTAACGAACTTTTCTCAAGTGTCTTATGTTTTAAAAGCTTTACACATAAAATAATTTCTTTTAATAAATACTCTTTTAAAAGCTTCTGAAATTTCATTTTAAAGAAAAAAAAAAAATTACACTACCAACAATTTGCATGTAAACTAACTTCGTTAAATTTTGCATAAAAATCATATAAAAAAGAAATGGCAAACATTAAAACAATTGGATTTGAATTGGCACATAAACACACCAAAATCACACCCATTTACACTGTGTGGCTGTAAAAAGAAAAAGCGTAAGTAGAACAACAAAAACCATAAACAAAAAAAAAAAAAAAATATATCGCACGAAAAAGTTCATAAAATTATATTTTAATATGCCATTAAGCGCCCTCTGTTTGTGGGTTATCATGGACTTTTTTCATTGTTGTCCTAATGGTTGTTGTTTTTGTTTGATTTTTTTTTTTTGCTAGCACATAAACACGCTCTTACACTTTTATAGGCAAAATTATTAAAAAAGTATTTAATACACAAACGAAATATTGTAGCTTAAATGGAAAACAGCAGCCATATGCATGACGGGGATAACGTTAAACATTTCGAAAAGTGAATGTTTGTGTGTGTATGTAAGAGAGAAATAACCAAAAAGGGAGAGTGCAAAGTTGTATGTAAAATTTTATTTTATGTGAGTTTTGCTTAGTAGGAAATATAAAAATATCTAACCGTTTTTTTTTTGTTTATGCCTTTTTGTTTAGGTTTCTTTATTAAACGTTGCCTATTTTTAGGCGCCATAGGTGGTAGTCATAATTGACAATAAAATCAAATAGAATTGCTTAAAAGCGTTTAGATTTGTATTTATTAAAAAAAAAAAAATTAAAGAGGTATTATAAAAAAAGATGTTTTTTTCCATTAAAACAAAATTTTTATTTTATTTAACAACTTACAAAATCTTTATTAAAACAAAAGAACATTTATTTCAATTTTTTGTTTGTTTTTTGAATAAGCAGTGTTCGAAAATAAACACTAAATATCGCTCCTTAGTCTTCGGCTCGGTAGATTTGTGGAAAACAACCGCTTATAGTGTATGTGTAGTATCCAGTGTTCGAAAATAAACAGTACATTATTTAGCGTTCGGCTCATACACCCAGGAACAGTATCTATTTTTTTTTCAGTGATTGTGTAGACGATCACAACCCTTAATACCGTTCCTAACTTTTTTCAAGAGGGAGCCGAACATTATATAGTGGTCTGTTCTTCGTTAAAAAACAGAACAATTGTAGTGATACTGTTGACAAACATTTTACTTTATTTTTAAGAAATCAACTAACAAACAATTTTAGCAACGACCGCAGCACGAACAGCTTGTGTGTTGTTTATGTTTATGTTTTGTTTGTGTAAAATTATTTTGCTGGCTTTTTTTCGTATGTGTATTTTGTTTTTGTAAAAAATTGTTGTTTTTTACGAGCCAAAAGGGACGGTCATTAATGAGCTGAACCGAACACAATGAAGGTTGTGGTGTTTAAAAAAACCCCCGAACGGAATTAAATGTTCTCATCTTTTGTTGAGTAGGATAAGAACAGTTTTATTTTTGTGTTCGAAAGATAACAAACAGGGAAACGTTATTTTTTTGAAACCACAAACTTCGTAGTGCTCGGTACAGCTCATTAATGATGGCGGGTAAAAAACCAAAATTTTTTACAAAAACAAAATCACATACGAAAAAACAAAAAGCCAGCAAAATAATTAAACGCAAACAAAACATATACCCAATCAATACACAAGCTGTTCGTGCTGCGGTCGTTGCTAAAATGTTTTGTTAGTTCATTTCTTTATCAATGTAAAAAAAGAAACATTATAGAACATTAAAATATAATGTTTGCCTACAGCATCACTAAAATTGTTCTCTTTTTTAACGAAGAACAGAACACTATATAATGTTCGGCTCTTTCTTGAATATAGTTACGAACGGCTTGAAAGTAATTACGAACGGTATTAAAAGTTAAGGTCTACACAAACACTTAAAAACAATAGATACTGTTCCTGGGTGTGTGAGCCGAACGCTAAATAATGTTCTGTTTATTTTCGAACACTGGAAAAAAGTCTTTACAAACTTTAATTCTAAAATTGTAACGTTACTGACTGATTGACTGTTTCATCATCGTACAGCCTTAACGCCTGAAGGTAAAAAGTCGAAATTTCGACCAGAAATTGGGCTCTCGCCAAATCGATCAATTAAGACGGAGTTTTTGCAAACTCAAATGTTAAGGGGGTAAAAACGGGTAAATTCGCTAACCTCAACTGCCCTTAACTGAAAGAGTTACAAAAAATATTTTAAATTTACTTTTTTGACTTAAAAAGTAAACGGAGTAAACGGATAAAACCTTTTTGTGCTTTCTTGTCATCCCATTAATTTTTAAACCTATAAACATAGAAAAAAAAATATACCACATTCGTAACTTATCTAAAA
The DNA here is from genome assembly GCA_930367215.1 of Pollenia angustigena. Classification (NCBI taxonomy): domain Eukaryota; kingdom Metazoa; phylum Arthropoda; class Insecta; order Diptera; family Polleniidae; genus Pollenia; species Pollenia angustigena. The sequence goes on from OV884060.1 coordinate 51,067,366, forward strand.
AATACAAATATAAAGTTGGTACTTTTTAGAAATTCGAAAGTTTAATGGGTGAAAACCGTACCTATTTTTGTTACTTTTTTTACAAAAATTTTTCTCCAGTCTCCCACTACAATATTGAAATAATTTGATACTTCTAAAGGGGAAAAATATCATCATAAAGTGGAAACTAGGGAAATTATATTTCTTAATTTTAATTTCGGGCTTGTTCTGAATATCACGTGATTTCAAATTACATACGTGCTTTTGAAATCACACGTGTGATTTTGAAGTGTTCTGAAAGTCATACCGTTTTTGTGTTTCTCGGTGTGCTTTCGGCAATTGAAGATCACACCAAAACACACAAAAACGGGACACAAAATATCACACATGTAATTTTAGTAGGCACATGGGATTTGTAATTACGTAATTTGAGTAAAAGTGATTGGCAGAACAGGCCTGTTTGTCTGGGTTAACACTATAAAACATTTTTTAGTGTAAAGCCTTCCTTTTTAAATTTTATATTTATAAGGGAATGAGATCCTATGAGATAAAAACTTTTGGTACCTTTTTGGTTTAAACCAAGAAACCTTAACTTTGGCATAAAAATATGCCCACGAAAGAAAAGAAGACACTAACGAAATATCGTTATAAGACGTGTGTGAAGATAAATATGAAAAGTTAAATATGTTTTTAAAAAATATCGCATGCGATAAAAAATATTTTAAAAAAATATCGCATGCGTATTATAAAGAAAATACGACTATTTATACGAAATTTTACAGTTTTTATGAAAAATTTATAATTTTTATTTAATATTTAAAACTATTTAGATATTAAGTTAGTCTTTTTATATTAAAATTTATGATTTTTGAAAAAATACGACTTAGAGTGAAATTCACATGAAAGTGCTGTGTGAGGGATATGGCCACTGTGTCCAAACCCTTCGATCTCAGGGAATCAAACCTAATGGAAAATGAAGACTATGGACAGGGCTACAAAAAACTATAAGCACTTTATCCCAATTGTATTTGGGAAAATTTTTATACATTTTTGAAAATTTGACTTAGAGTGAAATTCTCTTGAAAGTGCTGTGTGAGGGATATGGCCACTGTGTCCAAATTGGGATAAAGTGCTTATAGGTTATTGTAGCCCTGTCCATAGTCTTCATTTTCCATTAGGTTTGATTCCCTGAGATCGAAGGGTTTGGACACAGTGGCCATATCCCTCACACAGCACTTTCATGTGAATTTCACTCTAAGTCGTATTTTTTCAAAAATCATAAATTTTAATATAAAAAGACTAACTTAATATCTAAATAGTTTTAAATATTAAATAAAAATTATTAATTTTTCATAAAAACTGTAAAATTTCGTATAAATAGTCGTATTTTCTTTATAATACGCATGCGATATTTTTTCAAAATATTTTTTATCGCATGCGATATTTTTTTAAAACATATTTAATGCCTGTTTTTAGAAAACGTAAGCAAGTGAGTGAGTGAGAAATTATATTGAAAACAAAAACAAATTTTCGTTTTTTATTGTTGTTTTCAATATAATTTCTCACTCACTCACTTGCTTACGTTTTCTAAAAACAGGCAGTTAACTTTTCATATTTATCTTCACACACGTCGTTATAAGTACTATTCTTAACCTAAAATCCTAAGTACTTTTGATTTTGTCTATTATTCTATTTTACCTGTATTATTTAGAATACTTTAAGACTTAAAATTTCCAACGAAATCTAACAAATTTTTGTTTTTCTGTAAACATTTTTCTATATTTTTGTTAAATTAAAATTCTCTTCTCATGTACGTATAAGTAATTAGAACATTTTAATATTCATCATACAACTTGCTGCACCTTTCAAAAAACAAAAAAGTGTCTCTTTGACAAGTTTTCTTTGCCATCTTCTGTGCATCAAGTTCGGTGAAGAGTTTATTCTTTTATTTTTTTAATTGTTTTCCAAGAATCTAAAAGGATTTTTCTCTAGAAAAATAAATAAACTATAATTGGACAAGGTCGTTTATGTACGTCTAAAATTTGTGCTTGTCAAGTAGAATAGCCAAGTTAAAATTGCAGCTTAAAGGATTTGATGGTTTAATATCAAAAAGGTGTAACACCAATTTTTTTTAAATTTACTGGAGAAGTTTTAATGCAATTTTAAAAAAAAATATGCCACAAATTTTATAGTTTGTATAGCCTAATGAAATATTAAGACAGGTGGGTGCATTTGTTATTTGCCAACCAGAATACAAAAAAAAATTATATTTAAAAAAATTATTTACGCCTTTTTTATATTAAGCAATCGATCAACATGATTTTAGTCAAATTTGCTTGAGTAGATTTTAAAAAATAAAAATATTTTTCCATTTTGTATAAAATAAACTTATTACAGTGTATTCTCTCTTAATGGGCACCTTGCTTTATAGGGCACTCACTTGAAAGGGAAACAGTTGCCTGGACCCATCAGCGTTTCTTTTCAGACGATATCCCTTTTGTATGGACAGATTTCAATGGTACCTTCAATATCCGGTCATGAGAGATGCCACTATAATTCACATTACCTACGAGATTTGTTTCAGTGTATAAGCTAAAAATATTTATACGGCAAATACTTTGTTATAATTTCATACAATTACATACAAACGAACTTATTTATAAAACCTAAATTAAGTTCATACCTGCATATTAACAACAGCCTCTATTAACTTTAAATATTTGTTCAAATTATAGCTTTTTTTCTATTAATTTTCCCCTCTATTTCTCCTTTTTATGGGTCAAATAACACAATTTTGCACTTAATTAGTGAGCAATTCAGTTTATATAAATTTTTCCTTTCATTTCAGTAGTTTTTATCATATTTTTTTTAATTTTATTCTGCTGGCTGGCTGGTATTTGCATATCTTAAAGTGAATGAAACTGCAAGCGTTGTGTTTCAACAGCATTAATTCAACAAAATTGTATGCAAAAACATGATTTAAACAAAAAAAAAAAAAAAAATACTCTCTTTTATGTTAATTTTTACACTCTAGTTTATATACATAAATTCGAATTTCATATCAGGCTCCGTAATACAGGGTTGCGCAAAGTGACTTAAAACTTTCAAATTATTATTTTTTCTTTGTAAAGAAGACCTGGGAAATTGATTATGAATAACTTAACAATTTGAATTTAATTTTACAAACCAACAATTCATTGTGTTGACACAGCGTGCAGATCGTCGTCATTTTAATATGTCTATTGCACCCACATCGTCAGGAATAAACCTTTTGATTGGAAGTTTTTGTCAACATGGGTCTGTAAGTTGCTTTCCTGGTGCCAGAAGAACGGGACCTCATACAGCACAGTTCCTCAACATCAATAAGGAGACATTCGATACAATTTAAACTTTCACAGTGGTCGCTGCAGAGAATTTTGAGTTCATTAGACTTTTGAGAAACTTTTGAGTACATTAGCACATATTGCAGGTGCCTAAATGGCTTTGATAAGGGACATATTGGGCGAACATACTATTTCGCGCACAAGTGATTTTAACGGGCCTCCATGTCCACCAGATTTAACAGTTCCTAACAGTTAACTTTGAGGATATTTAAAAGAAAAAGTGTATGTTAACAAACTAAGAATCTTTCCCTAAAGGTGGATTCATCCATGCGTTCCGAACAATATTTTTGTCCGAAGAAAATATTTTCTTTACTGAGAATGTTTTGCATAACGATTCACCCGGCTCCGTGCAATAACTCCCAGGTGCAATAAGTCCCAAGAAAAAAATGAAATTAGACCCAACGATTTTTCATACAAATGTGGGAGTTATTTCATTATAAAATAGCTCCCAGCCCTCGGTTTTATTTCATTTTTTTGGAAATTATTTCATTTTTTGCCTGGGAGTTATTTTATAATGAAATAAAATCCAAATGAAATAAGTCCCCGAAAAAATAAACGTCGGAGTTATTTAATTTTATTTTGGGTTTCGGTGTTATTTCATTTGCTGTGGAAGTTATTTAATTTTCAATTGTTTGCAATTTCTTAAAATTGTTTAACATTTTAAACGGTATTTATAACGGGATAGTTTAAACAGTTGCTACTCATTTGAAATATTTGGAAAAGGTAAAACACACCTACATATATGTTAAAAACCTGAAAAGAGAGAGAGTGAAGAAGAAAATCCTTGCAACCGGCTGAAGAATGGATATACAAAGAAGTTTTAGTCAGCGAAGCCGGTGTTTGTTATACCATAGAGGAGATAATCTATGTACAAACAATTGTGCCATATGCATGAGTAGTGAATCAAATACTCTCTTTCTGCCATGCTTGTACCTAAAAACTTGCAATAGCTGCGTGCTTAAACTACAAGCAGCTTTAATTATAAGAAGTCAGGATACAATAAAATGCCCCATTTGTTGCGAAAATGTCGAGGACTCAAGTTTAGTTTTTTGGTAACCTGATATGTAAATATTCAAGTCAAACGAATATTTAATACATTTTTATTGGGAGTTCTTTAATTTTTTGGGTTTTATTTCATTTCTTTTTTATGGACTGTTTTTGGAAGTTATTTAATTTATGTCCTTAGGAGTTATTTCATAATGAAGCAACTCCCAAAAGTTAGGGGTTTGTTTCATTTTAGACTTGGAAATTATTTAATTTTTACTTATTTCATTTATTTTCGGATTTACTTCATTGGGAGTTATTGCACTGGGACTTATTGCACCTGGGGCTAATTTCACAGAGCCATTCACCCATTTCGTCAGCCAAGTCTGAAGTGAACAAAAATTTAAATTAAACCAATTCAAGAAAACAGTTGCCGAACAAAATAATTTCTCTCTCAGAAGTGAGACGCCAAACTCAATATAAGAAAATTTTTTCTGGACAAAGTTATTGTTCGGCACGCATGGGTTATTCGAGCTTAACTAAAACTAGGGTATTCAAACGATTAATCGTTGTTCGATTAATCGAATAATTTTGGGCGATTAACTATTCAAAAAATTTGAAGTTTCTTAATTTCACTTAAAGAATAATTCGAATAATTAATGTCGATTAATCCAAAATTTGTTTTTTCAAAGTATTAGTTTTTTTCTTTTCTGTAAAAAAAAAACAAGGCGAGACTTTTACCACAATGACAGATGATTTTTTTAAAACGAATGAAAACCACCTTCTACCAGATCTTAACAAGACTATTAAAATTGGTAAACAATCAAAAAGAGATTCAAGTGCTATAATGGACGACTACCAGTTTTTATAAAAGACAAGAAAATGAACTGAGAAATTGGATATGCTTGATAACGCTTTACTGTAAATCTCTCCACCGTCAACAATAAGTAAAAGAATCTTTTCTAAATCAAGTTCCATCATAACATATCGTTTGAAACATAAGCATTTAAACTGTGTTCTCTTTTTGAAAGATTATTTTAAAAGATTAACTTAAATTTTGATGTTTTTTGTATTTAAAAAGTTTCCTTCTTTTATTACATGAAGTACCTTTTAAATTGCTGTTACTTTTTTAATAAATTAAAAAAGATAACTTTTGGTTGGATTTTTTTAAAAACTTCTAAACTAGACAAAATTAAAATTATTCGATAAACCGAATAATATTACATTTTTCGATTATTCGATTAAATTTTTACCTCGAATATTTATTCACGCTATTAACTTAAACTTCTTAACTAGACGAAATTAAAATTATTCGATTAACCGAATAATATAAAATGGTTCGATTACTATTCGATTAAATTTTTACCTCGAATAATTATTCACGCGATTAACTAATCGACTTAAAACCAACATTCGAAATAAAACTGGCCATTATATACAACCAGTGTTTTAACTCTTTCAGCCACACTTTTATATATGCAACTTGATAACTAAAAAATGCACAATTTTGCATTATTTAAAGATTATTTATTATAAAAATGTTGATAATTTTGTTAAATAAGGTGGTTAGTTTACTTACCACCATGACGGTTGGCATAAAAATTAATCATCATTTTTCTTAACAGAGCAAATAACCTATGGCTGTTTTTTTAAAAACAAAAGCTTACACATTTAAAAAAATTTATAAATGTTAAATTTCAAAATGTATGCCTCAAAATTTTGCATAAATCTATCATCGATAATCTTAAAAAATGTAATTATTAGGCTCTTGAAAAGGTGGTTAGATAACTAACCACCAAACCTGAAAGAGTTAAAAACTGCAGTCGAAACCAAAAATTGTCGAACAGAAAACGAAAATTTGTGTACAACTTTTCGCTGTTTGAGTTGGTTTGACACTGTTTTCATTTAATGAATCAGAAGTAAAAGCAACATTTTTTTTTTGCCAATGGCAAATGAAGAAATTGGAGTTTTTCTGCTTTGACTGCAGTTTTTTAAACGCTGAATACAACCGAAGCTTTGCGAAAAGTTAGGAAAAAACCAGCACGTATGTGCAAAGCATAAAATGGACATCAATAAAAGGATTTTTTTAAAGTTAATTGAAAAATAAAAAATAAAAATAATCGCATAAATAAAAAATGTTTAAACGTTTTAAATCAAAAAGCTCATTCTGCGCCACCCTGTATATATTTTATATTCTAATGAAAAAACACAGCCATTTGCCTTCTTTAATTGGAAAGTGTACGTTGTTAGGCGTTGGAGTTAGTGCCCAGTAGTTCTGATGCCTCATGCTTATTTTCTAGGAGTACATCTTTAGAAAGTTTTTTTTAAGAAAATCTTGTAGAAAAATATAATTAATTTATATTAATTTACTAGCTGAGCCGACAGACGTTGTCCTGTCCAAATTATGAAAAATGTTTGCGTTCGATTTTTAAAATCCGTTGAAAACGATACGAACATTTGAAAGAAAAATAAGTCAAATCGATGGAGCCGTTTTCTGATTTTAGGTAAATCGAAAAAAGTGGGCGGGGCAAAATTTTATTTCCGTAAAACCTAAGTTGGACCATGGCGATCATTTTAAAGAAAAAATCGTCCAAACTATATAGATGTCATTGGTGGTGCAATATGAAAATTGGATTTTGCCACGCCCCTCCGCCCGCAGTCCGAAAATCAAAAATCAGACTTCACAGTGTCACCCACCTGAAGATTCCCTGAAAATTTCATCAAAATCGGTCCAGCCGTTTTGGAGTCCATAAGTTACATACATACCCATATCCTGTTTTATATACAGTTAAACCTCGATTAACCGGGCCTCTATTAATCGGTTACATCTATTAACCGGCATGCGGTTCTTTTTATTTTTTCCCTCTATTATCCGTGCTTTACCTCTATTTTCCGTGCTTTAGATTTATACCTCTATTAACCGTGCTTTACATCTATTATCCGTGCAGGATTCATATGATTTTTATTATGTATGTTAATCTAAATACGGTGTTTCCCCTTTTTAAGTTCATGTGCCCACACATAAGAACATACATACATATATGCGTTTTTATTCATTTAGTAAGTGAAATTTAAACATTTCGTCAGTAGAAATGCAAAAACAATAAAGCAATAAACGTTGTAAAATTTACAAATTTTGTGCAGTCATGTAGTTTGATCAACCAAAGCATAGTCAGTAAAAATCCAAATTTTAATGTTTTTTACGATACATACATATTTGATTTTGCATTGTCTATGACAATTTGTATATTTTGTAAAAAATTTGTTGTATATTATAATCTGTAGTTACATAAATCGAATGTTTTAATAAAAATAAATAAATTTCTGTATATTTTAATATAACCTCTATTAACCGTGTATTTCGATTTTCCGTGCTGGTGCCGGTCCCACGAAAGCCGGATAATAGAGGTTTAACTGTATATGTATAGATTAGGGTGACCGTTAAAATCAAAAGTTGGATTTATTTAGGTCTCACTCGCCAATTTGGTGGGTATTGATAAAAAAACAATACAAAAAAATTTTTAGGACGATCGGCGAAGGCTAAGCCGTCCCTCAAGCCCGCCAAAGTTTGAGAAAAATCGTAAAGTCCGACTTGTATGACTTATATTTCGGAAAATATAAATATTACATAAAAATCGTTTTCTAAGAAGTTGTTGTTAGTAAAGTTTCCAACAACTTTTGCCTTAACAAGTTTTCTCTAAAACTCATATTGAACAAAACCTAATTAAAATAAAGTAAACATCAGCATTGATTCGAATTTTTTCTTTAGAACTGTTTTTTCTTACAAACGTCAATTCAGCTTTAATATTTGTGTTTGTGTGCGATTGCTTAAAAAAAAAAAAAATAGTCAAACGCATATCATTTGTTTCTAACTTTTTGATTTTTTGATACAATTCAAAGCTAAAAAGTACGGTGGTACCCCCGTGACTCATTTGGTACTACTTCCAAATTTTTCAAACCTAAATATTTATAATTGATATAAAATGGCAACTCGTATTTACTGTCCAATGAATATAAACGGATTTCAGTGTTTGGTGCAAATGGTTTCGCCAAAGTGCAAATGTAAAATTTCGTAGTGTTTTTATGAAATCTTAAAGAAACTCTGTGTATTTTGTTGTTGGATTTAACAAAACAGCTATGATATTTTGCATTTGCTCTTTGCAAGACCATTTGCAAGAAACACAAAACTTCGCTATTGTGAATAGATTTTTGCACTTGATCATTGGACGATTGCATATGCCACATTCTAAATCAAGTATCAGCGGCCGCATATAAGCCTTCATGCCAAAATATTATAAAAACAAAGGAACGAAATAGACCGTATGTACCAATGGTTTCAAGTGTAACCGAAACAAAAGTCTTTTTCTTCTATAAAAAAAATTTTTTTATTACTATTGTGGTCGAAAAAGTACGATTTTAGAAGTTCGTAAGTACGATATTGGTTTTTTCATTTATCATCCCTGTAACATACCTGCACGCTTTCTTTATTCTTTAAGGGGGCTCTCATATAAAATTGTCAACACAGACTAGAAATATATTGAAGAAAAAGCCCCAGAACTGCCAAGGAATCGCCCCATGGGGGATTAAATATATGACGGACCTTCAATAGTTTTTTGTGCTTAACATTTTCTGAAAACATACTTGCCTTAAATCTCCACCCTTTAGGGGGGCTCCCATACAAATATGCCGGTTTAATATATTTCCTTAATTTGGCCACTGCAGCGCCAAGATTGCCCTTAGTTGGGTCAAATGTATGACCAACCTCACATAATCTGTTCTATCCCCATTGCCAAAAAAAATTTGGTTTCTAAAACGACTACGCATATTAGAAAAACCTATAACAATTGTTAAAGGTAATATTATTGTGGAATTTCGTTTTTTCTTAGTTTATTTTATAAACTAAACCGTTTTTGAGTTAAGCTGTGCAACCTCCTCCGTTTTCGAAATTTTGAAAACAAGAGCTAACCTAAAAAACGGTTAGCACCACTGAATTCAGCGTACCCAAATTAGGGTAAAACGCCAGGTGCCCGGCTGGTCGGTTTTTTTTTTAAAAATAATAAAAATGTTTTTCAACAAAACTAATTCATAGAAAATGCGTTTCTTTAATGAATTAAAAATTAGATTCTTTAGTGGCTTATTCGATATTTTCAGTTTATTTTGTTTAATAAGAGATAAAGAAAAACTTGTTAACAACTTTTCTAGAAAATTAATATTATTAATAGTTATTAAACATAAAAGTCAGATTTCATGTAAAATTATAATTTTTCTTAAACTTTGGTGGGCTTGAGGGACGGCTTAGCCTTCGCCGATCGTCCTAAAAAAATTTTTTAAGTTGTGTTTTTTTATCAATACCCACCAAATTGGCGAGTGAGACCTAAATAAATCCAACTTTTGATTTTAACGATCACCCTAGGGTACCACCGTACTTTTTGGCTTTTAATTGTATCAAAATAGTAGTAAGCAAACGCACACAAACACAAATATTAAAGCTGAATTGACGTGTGTAAGAAAAAACAGTTCTAAAGAAAAAATTTGCATCAATGTTGCTGTTTACTTTTTATTTTAATTAGGTTTTGTTCAATATGAGTTTTAGAGAAAACTTTTTAAGGCAAAAGTTGTTGGAAACTTTACTAACAACAACTTCTTAGAAAACGATTTTTATGTAAAATTAATATTTTTCTAAATATAAGTCATACAAGTCGGACTTTACGATTTTTCTCAAACTTTGGCGGGCTTGAGGGACGGCTTAGCCTTCGCCGTTCGTCCTAAAAAATTTTTGGAGCTGTTTTTTTATCAATACCCATCGAATTGGGGGGTTAGAGCATGGAAAAATAGAAAAAAAATTTGGTCCATACAGTTAACGACCACCCTAGTATAGATAGACAGATATTTACTTTGTAATACAGGAAATATATAATTGAAATTATTATCGCTGGCAAGGGAATCTACAGAGTATGAAAGGCAGGACTTGTTCGTAAATGCATCACTCGTATGTGCAATATACAAGTAAATATTGCTTTAAACTGCCAATGCAAGTTTGCTGATGTTCCTTCAAAGAAGGAAACGTCTGTCTACTCCGTATTTGAAACTTGTTCGAGCATCATCTTCTTTAGCAAAGTGTTTTAGGGCATTTATATTTTCATTTGCAGTGTAGTGATGCAGTTACAAACATGCTCGCAGCCAGAACAATTCGATTTTTAGACTGGTTATTTAGTTATTGTTTGACATTGTAATGTAAAAGGTAGGTAATTGCTTGTGCTGGAGACTACTAGGGATGTATAAAGTACTCAAAGTAACCAGGACACTGGCAAATTAGCTGATACGTTTAGGCTCTTCGAAGTATTTATCTAAAACAAAATCGCTTCGACTTCTAAATCTAAATTGTGTATAAGATACTTAATACCGGAATGCAGCTATCTCTGATCTGAATGTTATAAAGGCATCGATACATTTAAACCTTCAAGGGAACCCTTTTAATCAGCAAGCTAGATAAGAATCTCTTTAAAACAGTAATTGGTTGGTGTGTACCGACCATTCTGAATACTACGCGATTGTATTGGGATAATGTGGAAATGATTCACAAGAGCACTTACCAACTGACCTCAAATCTATATGTAATGTCTGCCAAAATTGACAAATTCAGAAGGTTTATAGTTTTTGCTTTCACACGTTCGTTTTTGATTTCATCTGACATAACCTTTAATCGTTCACAATAGCAAATTCTTTAGTAATACATATATATTTCTATTCGCTTTTAATTGTAATTCTTTTTATAAGTAACTAGCTGACCCGACAGACGTTGTGCTGTCCAAATTAGGAAAAATGTTGCGTTCGATTTTTAAAATCCGTTTAAAAGATACGAATATTTGAACGAAAAATAAGTCAAATCGATGGAGCCGTTTTCTGATTTTAGGTAAATACAAAAAAAAGTGGGTGGGACAAAATTTTCTTTCTGTAAAAACCTAAGTTGGACCATCTAAATCCAAATCGGTCAAGCCGTTCTCAAGCTATGCGCTTAATAGAAAAAGTTGGCGTAAAAGTAGGCGTGGTAAATTTTTTTTCGATCAAAACTTAAAATGGATTAATACGCCCATTTGAAAGAAAAATTTGTCAAATCGATGGAGCCGTTTTCTGATTTTAGGTAATTCGAAAAAAGTGGGCTAAAACTGGCCGGGGCAAAATTTTCTTTTCGTATAAATCTAAGTTGGACCATGGCATTTTAAAGAAAAAATCGTCACAATTATATAGATGTCATGTCCGCCCGCAGACCGAAAATCAAAAATCAATATTCTGAAGATTTCCTGATAATTTCATCGAAATCGGCCCATCCGTTTTGGAGCCCATACGTTACATACATACACACATCCTATTTTGTATATATAGATAGAAGATAGATGTAGCTTTTTAGAAAATATGTGTTAATAAATAGAAATTAGTGCATATTTGCCATCAAAACAAAATGACTTGCAAAACAGCTGATGTCAGATGGCTTGTCAGTTCAAAACAGAACACGCTCGAATTAAAAAATTTTACACTGCAAATTCGAGCTGACATTTTCAGAATCGAATTTGTTTTTGCTTTTGCGCGGTATGTATGCATTTTGACGAGTACACTACTAAATAGATATCGTCTTAAATCACCTTTAGCAGCCGGAGCTTTCTAACCTCCGCTGCTTTAGGAATAGCCAACAGAATCTGTCGAATAGCAACAGCTCTTGGGGAGAACCGCCTCAGACCGAACTTCCCCTCGAAAATAATAGTGATGGTAGTCAAAAACCAACTTACACCCAGCAACCACGAACGCACTTTGATATCCCACCCTTTCATCTGTTTTTAATTTTAGGCTGTCACAGATCTAAAACCAGTCGATTCTCCAAAATTGTTCACCAGTTAAAGCATTAATCAAAAATAAAATCTGTTTTAATTAAAAATTTAATCAAGTGAATTAAACGTTTAATCAAGTGGATTTAACGTTTAATCAAGTGATTTAAACGTTTAATTGCTACTATTTATTTGTTTACTGGTACAAATTTAATATATTTTTTAATATTTTAATTGAAATCAATTATTATTTTTTGCTGTAAGACAGACTACCAATCTTCATCATACCAACGCAAACAGCCATTTTACCTATTCACAAAACATGCCTAAAGCCTGGTACTCTGTTTAAATTTATGAAAAATGTTGAGCAACATTGATTATTTTGCACGAAAATGTTGACATATCGACCCCTTTGCGCGAAATTATCGTATGTTACAAAAACCAAATTTTACAGGACAGGACATTTTTCTACTTTTCTTTGCTTTCGCTTGCAATATCCAAATGAAAATATACATTCAACTTTTGGAGCAACGAAGTGGTATTCACCTAAAATATTTTGTCAGGTGACATCTCTTTGAATGTAGAACAAGATTGCATCAAAAACTCAATTTCAAAAAAATTGGCATATACGATAACTTCGCGCAAAGGGGTCGATATATAAATGTTACCTATTTTAGAGCTTGCACAATTTGACGTTCTTATTACTTCAAAGTATGCGACATTGTTTTGCGTATGTGATCAAACCCCATATTTATTTTACTAAAAATTATTTTTTTTAATAAAACATTTGATAAAAAGAAAGTAAATATGGATATAAAAAACTGTTACCGGTTGTTTTGTTTTTATTTTTTGATTTTGCTTCAAATTCCACTTGAAATAAGTGCAGCTTCCATTATTTCGCAGTTGAAAAAAAAAATGTTTCCAGAAACATTTCGGAACTTTTTCACAAAATGAACAGAGTACAACTCTTTCCACATTATTTCAGTGCTATTCCACATAAGTTCTTTTCATATGGGTTTTGACAGCATTTCAAGTGAAATGTTAAACAGAGTACCATACTTAAGGGTGAAAAATCAGTCTTCCAAGTGAAAGTTTTCATCACCGCGGTTTTGGGAATGAACCACAGCTACGACGTGCTTCCCATTGTTCTCCCTCAAAAGAAAAGCACTTCCCGCGCAAAAGCATCATCCTGCAAAAAACACACCTCATGATTATAGTCCAAAACCAACGCACACCCATCAACCACTAACGCACTTCGATACCTTGAACTGTCATCTGCTTTAAATTTTAACCCGTCACTATTCTAAAACCATTCCATGATCCTTACCCTCTACTAACGGGCATCTAAAACTTTATCATACCAACGTAATACCGTTTTGACCATCTCATAAAACGTTCTTCTCACAGAACTTATCTCAAGTGCAAAAACACCCCTCTCTAAGAGAGTATGCTGTAGGGGCCTCAGTTAAAAGTCGTTCCGATGTAAGCTATTGATTCCCGCAGCACCATATAACAAGAGATCAAGAAATCAAAAATACTTCAAGATGCATTTTGGATGTTTGTCGCATCCCAGGTATCCACCTGATTATGACGCAAAAGTGAAATAATATCATTAAGATGATCCCTACATTCACTTGGGGGCTTTATTAGGACAATGTTGATTCTGAGGACCTTTAGAATTTAACGAAAATTGTTATGACCAGCACATAGTTGAAACTCCTCGGCTTTTAGTACTTCCAAGATTACTGACTCTAAAAAACTGATAGGCACATTCCCAAGTTCTTGACATGCGTGATAAAGCAACAAATTCTGTTTGGGCTACAATGCTTTTCCCTCCCACTATCTCTCTTTTTGCTTCTATCTTAGATTACAAAAACATGAAGTTTTCTTCGCTCTGCCGTTACTTTTCGTTATTGAAAGCAAATTTGCTGCTTAACAAATTCATACAATCGTAATTATTGTTAAATGTTTGTTGCCTTCCACTGCTTCATAAGTCGCCAAAATAAAGTAGGAGTCAGGTCTATCTTCACTTTAATACCTTACACATTAACAGCCGTATTCATAACAAAAAGTTAGCCATAGTTTGTACACTACGTACAACGAGCTGCTAACTAGAATGGCGATTTAGCTTAGCAGCTTGTTGGCACAGAGTTAATTCATAACGAATTTTTCTCCATCTGCCAACTTTTAATAAATCAACTCTGAATTTGTATGATGCCACCTTGTATTAATCAAAAATGCAACACGTTTTGCATTAATCATCGCTGAATTTGTAATTTTTTTTCTTTTTCCCTTCACATATAAAAATTTTAAAAAGTTTTTAAAATTAAAATAAATTAAGAAAAGACAGTGAATTAAAAAACAACAGTTATTTAAAAAAAAAAACAAAATTGTTAAACATTAAACGGCTGTTTTTCACAAGTTGGCAAACGTTTGGCAGCTCCTTAACAAGAGTTTAGCAAATCGTTAGCCAGAGTTTGGTTAGTTTTATGAATAAACTTTTTGCTAACTTTATGCCAAATTTTCATTATGAATACGGCTGTAAGTTATTGGGGAGGTTTTATTTAAGACTTTTTAAAAGTGGATTCGAGCACTTATCGGGCTGTCAAGTCAAAAAGATGAACTTCTATTCTAGCACCCATCTTTAGTTGAATTTATTAAAACCCTAAACAATACTTCTAAAATTGTACACACAGCTGTTGAACTATTTTATGTTTTGTAATTAAATCCAAAATGTTGTAATAACAAAACTTCAATAAAAATACAGAAACTAATTAAATTTATTTCGTAAGTACACTTATATTTTATTATTAAATCAATTATTTTTGTCAAGAAGAAAAGTTAATATTTATATTTTTTTAATGTCAAAAGATTTTGTTATTCGTGCTTAATTCCCAGTTTTTATTATTTTAGAAAAACTAAAGATATTAAACCAAATAAAACTGTTAAACGTATAAGACTTATAGCAACAATTCTACTTGTAATAATATCAAAGTTTAAACAAAACACATCAACAATAAACAGTGTTTTATTTGGTTTAATATCTTTAGTTTTTCTAAAATGAAGTTTCCTGATGATCTGGCCTAAGCAACCAGTGAAATGCGCATAGGAATAGCTTATCCCATCAACAATAAATTTCAAGTGTTTTTATCAATAATAAAAACTGGGAATTAAGCACGAATAACAAAATCTTTTGAAATTAAAATTTTGTATTCCCAAAAATTGAAATTATTTTTTTAATGTTTGACCGCATAATAATAAGAAATTAATATTTAACTTTTTAATAATCCATTAAACTTGCACGGACTTTAAGTTATTAAAAAGGAACTAGAGTCAAAACTTTTAATTAACCGAATGCAATACTTTCTTTAAGTTCTAGTTCTCACAAGTGAAGTTTTAACAATTTTAAAGATTGCCTATCTTCTTTTTCCTTAAAATTTCATTAAATTTTGTTTCAATATTTATTTAACTCAATTTAAATTTTTGGGGTTTTAACCCCAATTCATCTTTAACAATACATATTTATTTATGGCACAAAAATCTAATAAACTCCATTTAAGCGTTTAAAATAATCGTAAAAAAGCCACCCAAAAACAAAAAATCACTCCCACCATTAAAATCAAACTAAAAGGGACGTAGAAAAAAATTAAATGTCCTTAATAACAATAAAATTTTGTTACAACAATAAAATTATGGCTTTATTTTTTTTTTTTTTTTTTTTGTTACGCATTCTAATAAAAACTCCTTTAAGCATTTTTCAGTGTATGGGTAGATAAATAACTGAGTAGGTGTGTGGGTGTTTTGCTTTTTGCATGAATGTTTGTCGGAAAACCATTTAAGATAATGACAAAACATGACAAACGACAAATGAATTTATACATTTAACGAAGTCAAGATTAAAGTCACTTTTTGAACGGATTTTGGATGTTAAAATTGTATTTAAAAAGAAAAAATTGGAGCAATATGATTGAGTTGTATAGATATACATTAGGGAGACCGTTAAAATCAAAAGTTGGATTTATTTAGGTCTCACTCGCCAATTTGGTGGGTATTGGTAAAAAAAAAACTCAAAAAAATTTTTAGGACGATCGGCGAAGGCTACCCAACAAACACGAAGTCATACCTTTGATATGAAATGACTTTATCATTTGACATCAAACACAATTCTCAAACGTTTTTCAATTGTTTGATTTAACATTTAAATTCAAATTGATAATGATTTGAATATAAACATTTGACTTCAAATGTTTTATCAATTTGATGTCAAATTGGTATCAAATGTTAAATTCAAATCAAAACTAAACTTGGCAATACTTAAGCGAAAAATAAATGTAAACATTAAAAATGGCGTTTAAAGTAAAATTTTTACTTCGTGGTTAAATGTGTTTTACAAGTGAACGATTTATTTTTTGTGAAAAATAAAAATTATTTGTCATTAAAATGATTAAAAATACGAACTAAAAAAAAATAAAACGGGAAAGTGAAGAAATTATAAGTTCATTGAATGATCAAGGTGCTACAATCCTCAAAATAAAAAGGTGCCAATTACTTCGTCTTTGCAAGAATTAGAGGACGGAAAGAACATTATTTCATATTTAAGCTATGGTGCCGAATGTTTATCTCTCATTTTATTTAAATAAATAATGAATTTAAATTAAAAAAATACAAAATTTTTATTTATGTTCCATATTGTATTATAATCCACATTTGAAAAACATTTGAGAATTACGTTTGAAAGCAAGTTGAAAATAAAGGAATTTTTCAATTTGAAAATAATTTCCCCTTTTTGTTGAGAACGCTATGATTTTCAAATGATTTTCAAATCATTATCAAACGTTTGTCGTTTGAGAAAACGTTTGATTTCAAATCATTCTCAATTTGAAATCAAACCTCCGTGTTTGTTGGGTAAGCCGTCCCTCAAGCCCGCCAAAGTTTGAGAAAAATCGTAAAGTCCGACTTGTATGACTTATATTTAGGAAAATATTAATTTTACATAAAAATCGTTTTCTAAGAAGTTGTTGTTAGTAAAGTTTCCAACAACTTTTGCCTTAACAAGTTTTCTCTAAGACTCATATTGAACAAAACCTTATTAAAATCAAAAGTAAACAGCAGCATTGATGCGAATATTTTCTTTAGAACTGTTTTTTCTTACACACGTCAATTCAGCTTTAATATTTGTGTTTGTGTGCGTTTGCTTAAAAAAAAAATAGTCAAACGCATATCATTTGTTTCTAACGTACCACGGTTGATAAAGTTGGTGCAATTGTACTTTTTTGATACAATTCAAAGCCAAAGGTACCCTAGGGTGACCGTTAAAATCAAAAATTGGATTTATTTAGGTCTCACTCGCCAATTTGGTGGGTATTGATAACAAAACAACTCAAAAAAATTTTAAGGACGATCGGCGAAGGCTAAGCCGTCCCTCGAGCCCACCAAAGTTTGAGAAAAATTATAATTTTACATGAAATCTGACTTTTATGTTTAATAACTTAGAAAATATTAAATTTTACTAACAACAACTTCTTAGAAAACGATTTTTATGTAAAATTAATATTTTCCTAAATATAAGTCATACAAGTCGGACAATTCTTAACTAAAATGAACTAAAACATAGCCTTGACTATAGATCAAACCATAGCCATAGTAGACAATAGACCAAACATACTATCGAATGTATATCAGCTTTGACTAAATATCAAACTAGACTGTAAAGGCAACTGTTTTCCTAGACCGAATATAAAACTGTCGCCTAAACTGTATACCAAACAAGGTTATATATTAAAGCCTAAACCATAGACGGAATTATAGTTAAGGCTATAGACCAAACTATTGTCTCGAATGTTGATTAGAATACAAGACTAAATCTTAATTTTCAAACAAAGCTAACGATATCTCGGATTTCAACAGGATAGTGGACTTAGTTACAAGGTACATTTGCAAATCATTCGGGATAAAGCTTTAAAAACTAGGAATATGTTGGTGGGGGTTAAGCTTAACAAAAATAGGCTTATGGGCTCCATAAAAAGACTAATCAACATCGTGGTTCACTTCCAGATGTTTAACGGGGCCCCAATATTTGCATCAGCAGTAAATAGAAAATGCATCTAATCGTATACGAGTTGTTTAAACCAGGGACCGAAAATAATAGTTTTTTTTTTATTAAAAAAAGCATATTTAAGTAAATTTCGGAAAACTGGTTTAAGTATACCATTTTGATGCTAATAAACTTTTCTATGATAAAATAAATTGATTTTTTCGATCAAAAATAACAGTTATTATTTTATTATTACTTTTTTGTTCAAAAATAACAGTTTTTTGGTTTTTATTTTTTCTGATCAAAAATAAAAGTTATTTTTGATTTTGTGGAACAATAATCAGTTACTTTTGGATTTTTATTTTTTTAAACAAAAATAACAGTTATTGTTTTTAAATTTTAAACCAGAAATATGCTCTAAAAACACGTTTTATGCGCATTAAATATGCAGTAAAAACTTGAAAATATGCCAACTATTTAATAACAATTCTATTTAATAAAAACAATACTAAAATTATAATCGATAAAGATTAAACTAAATAGTATTTACAGACGAATTTTCTAGATTTTACCCTATTTGGAAACGATGGGCCGTCATCGGCTCATAGATATATTATCTAGATATTAACATCCATATTTTTTGTCTTAAAGGGATTTTAGAGACGGTCGATAAATTGTTTATTAATGTTAACATTTAATAGGAATGTAAAGTCGAATTTAGTCTATGTAAGTACCAACATAATTAAATGGTTTTTGGACACAAAGATTCTAATTAGAAAAGAAGTTTTT
This sequence comes from Pollenia angustigena, assembly GCA_930367215.1. Lineage (NCBI taxonomy): Eukaryota > Metazoa > Arthropoda > Insecta > Diptera > Polleniidae > Pollenia > Pollenia angustigena. Next base: position 51,086,355 of record OV884060.1, read on the forward strand.
ATGGGAAATATGTGAAATTGTAGATCGATTCTCACCATTTACAATGTAAATTTTACAAAGACTTCGTTCTTTGTACAATTAAAAAGGGTATTTAACGAATTTGATCAAAATATCTACAAGATTGCAACTTACTTAGCGCACAAGTTTAACATGGACAGACAACTAGCCAGACGGACATGGTTATATCACTTTAAAAAGTGATGCTGTCGATATACTAAAATATTGGTCCAGATTTTTATGTATTACACACATATTTCAATTTTAAAGTTGAAAATAACTTTTATCTTTAGTGACAACCGGCTTTGTCTTTAAAATTAAATGTTGAATTTAAAACAGAAAAGTCAAAATATTAAAATAAATTTGTATTTGTTGCAAAAGCTCTTGTAGGCATCTAAAAAATTTAACATGTATCAAAATATGCTTCAAAAAGGCGAAATATGCGCTAAAAACTTGAAAAATGCTGCAAAAAAGCTCTTTCAACCAAAAAATATGCAAAAATATGCACTAACAAATCGATGCCAAAATTCACAATGAGCTCTAAAATAGATAAATATACTGTTTCTGCCTTCATTGGTCACACAACGAAAAACATGCAATTGCATATTTTTGATTTCCCTTGTGATCATCATTGGGATCTCTTAAGCACATTTAAATAATATTTAATACTATATTTTGCACGAAAAAATAAACAAATAACTGTTATTTTTGTTAAAAAAAAATAAAGATAAACAAATAACTGTTATTTTTGATCGAAAAAATAAAATTCAAAAAGCCAACATAGGCCAAAAGCGATTACATATTAAAATCTCGAGTAAGAAAATTAATATTGCAGCTCAATTCCTTGCTGGTAGCCCACCCATTTATCGCCTTATATTAGAAAGAGAAGAATAAGCTTAACAAAAAAATTTTTGTGAGAAGCGAGTCCTTAATTAAATTAGTAAAATAAGAATCTAGAGCAAAGCTTATGCAGAAGTGGCAAGAATGCTGGTCTACCGAAAAAGATGACAGATGGATACTTATACTAATACTATTCTTTAAAGACTGCATTGAACGGAAGGAAGCATGGTGCAATGAATTTTTACTTGACGCAGATATTGGAAAGACATGGACAATTTAGCATAAACATACTTATATTATGGGTTTAGGAATCAGGAATAACTTATTCTGCGACTCTTATGACTGCAACTCTGCTGAGGACAGCTCCAAGCATGTAGTCATTCATTGGAATGATGCAAGACCATCTTTGAGCGAGGCTATTGGAGTTACACTAACACCTGATAACAGATTTGACGAAATTCCGAAATCAGAAGGAATATGGAACTCGTGCCAGAATAACTTCGTATAGTGAACTATAGATGCTATCACAACTCCAAACCCCTAACATTATACAAGAACGGGGTTGTGGGAGTTTTTCTTTTAACGATAATGGTCAAAAAACTTCCAACCTGATAAAATGCAAAAGTAGTGCCGGGTTGGGTTGGTTGATTTCGTGCTAGTTTTTTGTTTAAACTGCGTCGAGACCACATTTACCATACAATTTGGCATACAAAATTGTTGTAGAAAGCCGTTGTGAGATAAAATCTATTTTATTTTGAGAACGTTTTTTCTAATGCTCTCACATAAAAACACTTATTCTACCAACAGTGCTACCATACTTTTATAAATTTTGTAAACAGAAAATGAAAACAAAAATTAAAACAATAAAATGAGAGAGAATTTTAAGTTACTGCCGACTTTTTAATTATAAGCAGGGGTGCCAGATAATTTTGATAAAAAATCGGCATATTTAAAAAAAAATCGGCATTATCGGCACTTTAATATAAAAAAATCGGCAAATTAAAAATACCTATTTTAAATACAATAAAACATATTCTTAGTTACAAATAAGAACAATTCAGAATTATCTAATGTTTATAACTTATTAAATTTCAAAAGAATCAATCAAAATAAACGTTTTACAAAGAATTGTAGTTAAATATAAAGTTTTTTTATCTTTCTTATAATTAAGTATATTCCATATATAAATATTTGAGTTTGACATTTTTAATAAATCCGTTTTAATATTAATATCAAAACAGTTTAAATTATTAATTTTTAAATAATCTTTAAAAAACGAATAACTTGCAAAGATAAATTTTCCAGTGAACATCAAAACTCTGTTACATTAAAAAATTCTTTCCACATTTGCGGAAGAATGTGGAAGGACCAAAAATTGTACCAAATGCTGTCATAAAATGTTCACGTTATAAATCTGAAATTTTTTGCCAAAAAGTTTGCAAATTTATTTAATTTTCCTTACATAAGAAAGGGCTATTTAATTTATGTACTAACATCGTCCTCAATTGCGTTATAATCTTTAAAAAAAAAATTATTTAATTATCAAAGTAATTATTATTTAAATTATATTAATTGATAGTGAATATAAATGTATGTTACCTTTATTCTTTTGTAAGTATTTACCTATCCATTTTCAAACACAAATATAAAGTGTTGTATATTTTCCTAATAGAAAAAGAAATTTTAACTGAATTATTTTGGCACTATGCGCCCACGATTTGGCGTAAAAGCAACAAATTATTATTATTATTATTATTATTTTAGGCTTAAAAATTATTTCTTTTTTGACTTTGGCCTTTAATTCTTCATAGTGGAATATTTTTCAAATAAAAATGTATTAACCCAACACACATTACAAACATTGCATTTAATATTGAATAAAACTAACCCCTTTTTCTTTAGTAGAAGCGCTGACTTAATAACAGTTGTCTCTTTTCAATGTTACAACTGTTTAAGTATCGCTTAAAGTTAGTGTATTATTATCAAACAAACAAAAAGTAATCGCCTTTTACGTGTTAGTGAAAAAATCGGCATTTTTGGAGCAAAAATCGGCAAATCGGCACTTTGATAATTTAGGGGCAAAAAATCGGCAAAATGCCGATAAATCGGCAAAAATGGCAGGCCTGATTATGAGCCTTAGGATTTTTGCCTGAAGTTGAAGCTCAATTCTGCTTGAACACTTAAGACTTAACTTTTGCTAAGATATTAAATTAAACTGTAAAGCAAACTTTTTCTAGACTATAAGTCCAACTATAGCCTTGACTAACTTAGAGTAGTCCTCAAACTATAGACTTGACTATCTAAAATTTATTTATGCTTAATTTTCTTAAAATGTTGCATACTATTTTTTTTTTTTTTTTTTTTTTTATTTAATTCTAGCAATTTGTGTATGTCTTTAACCCAGTTTTCTGTTATGCTGTAGTTGTATCGGGTGATTTTTTAAGAGCTATAGGAAAGTTTAAAAAAAAATACATTAAATTCAGAAAAATGCATGAAATTTTTATTTTAATCGATAGTACGGTCCATATAATTTAATGTTTGAAGATTATTTCATGCAAATGTTGACCGTGACTGCGCCTCACATGGTCCATCCGCTTAGTCCAATTTTGGCACACTCTTTCCAACATTTCGGCCGGTATCTCATGAATAAATGCTTTAATGTTGTCTTCCAATGCGTCAATTGAAGCGGGCGTGTGTGTATAGACATGAGCTTTAACATAGCCCCACAAAAAATAGTCTAAAGGCGTTAAATCGCACGATCTAGGCGGCCAATTGACCGGTCCCGAACGTGAAATAAAATGTTCACCGAACTCGCCTCTCAATAAGTCCATTGTTAAGCGTGCTGCGAGGCATGTGGCACCGTCTTGTTGAAACCACATGTCATGTAAGTCAAGCTCTTGCGTTTTGGCCAAAAAAAAAGTAGGATATCATCTAACGGAAGCGCTCACCATTGACAGTTACGTTCCCACTCGCATCATCTTTGAAGAAGTACGGTCCAATGATGCCACCAGCCCATAAACCGCACCAAACTGTGACTTTTTCTGGATGCATTGGTAGCTCTTGCAATTCTTCTGACTGATATTCACTCCAAAATCGACAATTCTGCTTATTTACGTACCGAATAGCCGCTTCAGTGGGTCGATTAAACTGATCATAAAATGGAAGAAGGGCGCCATGAACTTTCTTAACAGAGCACGCATTTTTATAACAAAATTCAATAATTTGCAAGAGTTGTTCGTTTGTAAGACGATTCATGGTTAAATTATAGACCAAACTGAAGATGTTTGACAGTGAAACCAATCACGCAACGTGCGTCAGCTGTTAAAACCAGTGTTGCCAAAAAGATAATAGCTAAAAAATCACCCATTATTATATTTGTTGCAACTTTATTGCCCTCCCGAAAAAATAACAAAAAAAATATTGTAACAATTTTTATGATTGCGATTGCATGTTGTGGCAAATATTTATTACGTGTTATAAAATCAATAATAAAAAAATATTTGTAATTTTTTTTTTCATTTTATGAACAAACAAATGTTGCAAATTTTTTATTTTTTTTTTTTTTTTTGAATGACAAAATTTGGAAATAAAAAAATGAATAATAATAAAATTCAAAAAACACACACAATCATTTACAAAAATTACCATCTACAAAAGAAGAAAATATAAGCACGTGAGTGGCATTTTATATAAAAAATTTGCGACAAGAGACAATTTTAAAATAAATTTTAATGGGGTTTTTGTTTATTGTAGGTTGTTAAAACTTCAAAGAAAATATGTATATATTTTTTCAGTTTGAAGATATTTAAGAGGTTAAAAAAAATCCAAAAAGATTTTTAATAATAAAAAAAAAGTAATTCAGGAAATTCACAAAGTGTTCTATTATGTCATATTGGTTGTATTTGCTATATTTTTATTAATGTCACATTCATAAAATTGAAGCAATATGACACAATAGAATACTTTGTGAATTGTCTAATTAAATTTTGATATCAAACATTAAAAAGCTAATTAATATTAAGAAACAAAATAACATTAAACAGCGAACCCTCTCTTCTAATTTTACCCTTCTACAAATTGTGAACATGATTAAGGGATTATTTTCTTAAGCATTTTCTAAAAATTCGTAAAATTTTATATCTTACATTTCTTAACTTAAGGTAAAAAGGACTTACAAAATAACACCCTAAATTTTTAGTTGATTCCATAAAGTTCAAATAAAATTTTTCAAAATCACATTTTATTCTCTTTTGTTTAAAACTTCGCAACGCTTGATTTGTTTTTATCAAAATCTATAATTTTTTGGTTTCTCTTAAATTTTTTTTTTTTCTTCTGTAACTCAAATCCAAACTGTAAGCGTCATTTGAACCTCAGCGAAAAACGTGAGGCCTAAGTTTCAGTTTCAAAATTGTTCTTATTTTTGTTTTTGTAATTCTTGGTTTTGCAATCCAACATGAGGCAACATGAGGCAACATTTGGTAGTCACGTTTCAAATTCTATTCCCTTTTGGTTAAGTAGTACGTTTTAACCAAGAACACAGCAAACAAAAAAAAAAAAAAAAACGCTAAAACAAATAAAAATTCATATTGAAAAAGTTTCATATTTCTTTCATCTTCTGTCTACAAACAATAAACAGCAATTGTTTTATACATATTTAAATATATAGACTAACATTTGGAAAACTACATTATATATATGTATATAAACGGCTAAACAAAATACAGACAAATAATGCAGTATATCGGGGGCTTATGTTCAAAAAATGATATCTGCAAAATCACAATTTTACTGGAGGTCGAAAAAACTTTAAAAGTAATTACTAAAATTTGTTTTGCAATGTTATTTGAAAGCAACGTCTAAATGCTTAATATTTTAATTTTTTTATTAATTCCAGATATTCGCACTTATATGTTTGATAACTAGAGATGAGATTTTTATACACTAAAAAATCGAAAATATGCGCACAAAATATGCAATAAAAAGTCCAAAATATGCATTAAAAAAATTAAAAAAATATGCACTTAAAACTGAAACATTTTCAATAAAAAAGCGTTTATTTTAATTTTATTTAAAACATGTAACAGTTTTGGATAAAATATTTCAAGCCCATTGGCAGCCTTAGCCATGTAAGTTGCTGCATTGTACGACCAATGATGGCAGAAACAATTTATTTATCCGTTTTAGAGCTTTTTATGAATTTTGGCATTGATTTGTTAGTGCATATTTTTGCATATTTTACCGTTTGCAGCATTTTTTTGCATAATTTCGTTAAAAGAGCCTTTTTGCAGCATTTTTTAGGTTTATAGCGCATATTTTGCCTTTTTAAGGCACATTTTGATATATATTAAATATTTTTAGATGTCTACAGAAGCTTTCGCGGAATAAATTTTTTTTTTTTTTTTTTAAATCTGTTACTTCAATTTTGACATTTACATTTAATTTTTACTCTAAAATTGTAAGACAAAGCAGGTTGTCATCAAGGATACATGCTATGCAATTTTTATCTAGACCAATTTTTTAGTATTCCGATCGACTCAGAATCACTTTTTAGAGTGATCTAACGATGTCCATGCGTCCGTCTGGCTGCTTGTCTGTCCATGTTAGCCTTGTGCGCAAAGTACAAGTTCCAATTTTGTAGATAATTTGATGAAATATGGTCGAAGTCTATGCAAATGGTGAGAATCGGTCTATAATTTCACATCCAAATTAGACTCTTTGTGTCCGCAAGCAATCTAATTGTGATGGTATTTCAATTTAATTCGTCCCAAAAATATTTTACTGCAAATTAAATTATTTTCGAATCGGTTCACATTTGCTCAAAGCTTCCATCCTTAAATAGCTTTAACTTCTTTTAAATGTTCAAATTTGTTAACAATTTGGCGACCGTACCTAAAATCCCTTTAAAACCCATATGGATGCTAATATCTAGATAATATTTGGCGCAAACATCACTAATATTAATTTTAACCTAATATGGGCTTAAGCGATAATATTTTAAGTTTTTTTTTTTAAATTTTGATATTCAATTGTTTAAGATTATGTCTTCATATGAGAATTTTTTAATTTTTAGGGCATATTTTTAAAATTTTTCAGGGCATATTTTCGGGTTTCTACTGCATATTTAATGCGCATTAAACGCGTTTTTTAGAGCATATTTCTGGTTTCCCTGGTTATAAATAGAAGGATCTTTTGTAGAGATTTTGAAAATCTTGTATTTTAAGCAGAGCTCAAAAAAAAATATTTATTGATTTGAAAATTTTTTTTTTGGTAATTTTTTTTTTTCATTGTTTTGTTTTGTTTACATGGATATTTTTTGAAGAAATTTTTTATAATATGTAAATTAAAAAAATATATCACTCAAAAATGTTAAAATATGCCAAAATATACATTTAAAACCAAAATATGCAAAAATATGCATTTAAAAATAAATATGTTACAGTATGCAAAAACAAATCCATGCCATTTTAACCCAAATTTAATGATTTGGAAAGATAATTGGTCAACATCGATCTTAGACTATCGACAAAAAACATGCATTTGCATGGAAATCGCATCCCTATTGATAAAATATTTTACTAGTTAAAGTTTCATCGTTTCAAAAATTTACGTAAAAAGTACCCATCTTCTGTAACTTTGGTGAGAACTTCTCGCATCGAAAAGATGTGAAACAAAATATTCCATCGTTTCTCGAAAAGTGAGAAAAAAAGTGTGTCTGTAACTCATGTCGAAAACTATCAAAAGAGATTATTCCACTCGAAGCCGATGTGAAATTGTAGTCGTCGAGAACGCCAGTCACACATATCGTTGACGCCGAACAAAATTTACTAAAATTTAAAAGTTTTCAACCATGTAGGCAAAAATGCAACCGTCGGCTATACCAAATACCCTTGTCTTACCCCGGCTTTGATGTTGTTTGTTTGACTGGCACTTCCATCATGCATTATACGGCGTGTCGCGCTTGTGTAAAGGGCTTTGATGATGTCGACGATTTTGGTAGGACTTTCTCTGCAAGCCAATGCGTCCGGGAGTGCCGAGTGTGCCAGGGTGTCAAAGGTTTTGAAAATCCTTTTTTTCTTTAAATTAAAATGACAGATGCCAAATTAGTCAGAAAAAGTAACTATAAAAAACTCCTTTTTGGAAAAAATTGTAGATAGCACTATTTATATACAAGAACTCGATATTCAAAATTATTACACTAAGAAAAGAGAATTCGTACACAGAAAAAAGTTGTCAGTAGTTTCTTAACAATTAAAAAAATTGTTTGAGAAGTATTTGAATTTAAATAATGTGATAATTTAATCAATTATTTTTTTAATTGGCAAACAAATTAAAAAAATTATTTTGATTTAATTAACATTTTAGTTGTTTTGAAATAAATTTTTAATTAAAATATCAATTAAATAACAAAAAATCTTTATAGATTTTTTCGCTTAAAATAGAATAATTTTAACTTGAGCTATATTAATTTAATCAATTAACCCATTGTTTGAAAAGGCAAAGTTTTTGATAATTTTTTAGTTTAAATAATAAACAATAAATTTTTTGAATTTTCAAAAATTTTTATGAAAATTTTTCTGAAGTGAGGTGAAATGGTTTACAAAATAAGGACGTTAATTTTATAAAAAAATTTTTCTTTTCAGTAAAAAAAATTCTTTTCATTTAAAGAATTTTTAAATATGTAATCAGAAGTTTTTATTCATTACTTACTAATCTCTCGCATCTCTTTAAAATCATTCAGTTTACAAAATTTTTGTGTGTGAACTCATTACAATTTAGTTTTTTTTTTGGTGTATTATTATTTTACAGATATAATTTTTCCGTTGATTTGGCGTTGCATATGAAATGAAGGCACGTATCTAAAACACTGTATTTTACACAAAAGGGAAACATAAGTACATACACAACTGCTAAAAATATTTAAATTTTTTTGTTGTTTAAAAATAATCATAATAAAACCTGCACACAATTACACTCAAATACTGACACACGTAAATATGAATCATATTTTATTTAATGATAGCTTTTATAAATTGCTAAACAGTGGTGGGTATTAAAAGAAGCAAATTTTTTTTTAATTTTAAATTTAAAAAACAGACAATCGTGGCACCTGGCGTTTTAACCTAATTCAGGTACGCCGAATCAATTAGTGCTAAACGTTTTTTTTTGTTTTCGAGATATACCACTATTTCGAAAATGGAGAAAGGCGCACAACGTATTTTCGCGTAACTCAAAAACGGTGTAGATTAATTGAAAATATATTCAACATTTTTCATTTTTCGAGTTTATTCTATGACCTAAATTTCAGTTATGTATTTTATAAAGCGTTTTTGTAATAGTCCTATTCCTTAAATTTTTCAGAAATAACTTTATACACTACCAGACAATTATATTGTACTTAGTCTGGTAGTGTATAAAGTCATTTCTGAAAAATTGAAGGAATAGGGATATTACAAAAAAGATTTATAAAATAAATAACTGAAATTTAGCTCATAGAATAAATTCGAAAAATGAACAATGATAAATATAATATGAAAAAAGGATCCGTGCAATAACTCCCAGGTGCAATAAGTCCCAAGAAAAAAATGAAATTAGACCCAAAAATTTTTCATACAAATGTGGCAGTAATTTCATTATGAAATAGCTCCCAGCCCTCTCGGTTTTATTTCATTTTTTTGGAAGTTATTTCACTTTTTGCCTGGGAGTGATTTCATAATGAAATAAAATCCAAATGAAATAAGTCCCCGAAAAAATTAACGTGGAAGTTATTTCATTTTATTTTGGTTTTCGGTGTTATTTCATTTGCTGTGGGAGTTATTTCATTTTTTGTGGGAGTTTTTTCGTTTTCAATTATTTGCAATTTCTTAAAATTGTTTAAAATTTTAAACGGTATTTATAACGGGATATTTCAAACTTTTTGAATACAATGACTTAAGTTTATAAAAGAAGAAAATTTTGCTAACTGCAATTGCAGTGTCTTATGGTTACCGGCTATGCAGTGAAGCTTTAGTTAGCGAAGCCGGTGTTTGTTATACCATAGAGGAGAAAATCCTTGCGCGCGGCCGAAGGCCGGCTATGCAGAGAAGCTTTAGTTAGCGAAGTCGGTGTTTGTTATACCATAGAGTATAAAATCCTTGCGCCCGGCCGAAGGCCGGCTATGCACAGAAGCTTTAGTTAGCGAAGCCGGTGTTTGTTATACCATAGAGGAGGTAATCCTTGTACCTGGCGTGCTTAAACGGCAGGCAGTTGCCATTGCAGGAGGTCAGGATATAATAAAATGCCCCATTTGTTGTCAAAATTTCGAGGACTCAATGTTAGTTTTTTGGTAACCTAATATGTAAATATTCAAGTAAAACGAATACATATATAATAAATTTAATTTTTTTTTGGTTCTTATATCATTTCTTTTCGATGGACTGTTTTTGGAAGTAATTTCATTAATGTCTTTCATTTTTTTTTTTGGGATTTATTTCTTTTTTCCAGTTTGGGACTTATTTCATTTATTTTGGGATTTAATTCATTGGGAGTTATTGCATTGGGAGTTATTGCACGGAGCCATAAAGAAACCTTCGGAAGGAAATAATTCCCAGTTTCTATTAATTGAAAATATTTTAGCGAAATTTCGAAATTTTTGTTCCTAAAAACTCTTAAAAACATTTATACATGTATAGAAAACAAAGTTCCAAACAAAATAAGCCGTAAATGATACAAATCTGTCTACAACTTTTGATTTAATTCACAAAAGACTAAAAATTTTAAACAAACTTAATAATTTCAAAAAACGCCGTATTTGCATGGGAGCTCCCCTAGGGGATGGAGATAAAGGGCAAGTATGTTTTGAGGAAATGTTAAGGACAAGAAACAAATGAAGGTCGGCCATAAATTGTATCCCCCTAGGGGCGTCTTCTGGGCAGTTATGGGACTTTGTCTTAAATATATTTCTAGCCTGTATTGAAAATTGGAGCCAATTTAAGGAATGAAGATAGCTGGTGGGTATGTTAGAAATAAATGATGGAGATGAAAAAATAATGTGGGGTCGGTCATACATTGGACCCGTCTAGGCGCATCATACGCACTGCAGGGGCCAAGTTGAAGAATTTCATTACACCGCGCCATATATGTATTTTAAAATTCATAAATTTGGCCCCTGCAGCAGGTAAAAAAAAGTGATAATGGAAATCCAGTCTGAATAGCTATTTGGCAGCCAGAAACCTTTGCCTGTGAAAAAACTTTGCGCCCCACTGTTAACTAAACTGACTTACATAAGTGCCCGTTTACATTAAGCAATTTTTGTCGTTGCAACTCTACTTTGTGGGCAAGAGGAAAGAGAGGAAGAGAAAAAGAGAGAGAGGATTTAAACTGGCTACAACTTAATATGGTCTATTCGTTCTGTTAACAAAAGTTAACATCATGAGGAGGAGGGGGAGGAAACGCTGTTTGAAATATTCTGTCGATGTTCCGGTCTCAGTGATTATAGGATGAGGAACTTAGTAGACCCGAATTGCTATCTAATGTAGTGACCCTACTTCGGTTTACTTAAGCTTAACAACTATATTTTGAAACTGCTAATTATAACTTGTAAATGTTTGATTTTTTTTGTTTGCCGCACTAAAACATGCACAGAAAAAAATGTTGCACCAGTAACCGCATTAATCAAAAACAAGTAAGAGTGCTATATTCGGCTGTACCGAATCTTATATACCCTTCACCATTGTGCGAGCAGAATATAGAGTAACTAGACAAAAACTAAATAATTTTTACATATACATACATATTTGCAATACGTCAAACTTCATTATAAATAAAATTTAAAAAGCGAAAACTGGTAAATATTTTTTTTAAATCTTTTTTAGAACATAAAAAAAATAAAAATATTAAAAAAAAATTTTCTTTTTTAAGAACCAAGAATCGAACCGGGAACTCTCAGTTTCTAACAAACCCCCTAGACAACTGAACCATGAAGGAACGTTAATCGAATATCATTAAAATGAAATATGGCACGTTGACTGTTCACAAAATTCAACAAAGTTTTGTTGTAATTACTTCTGATGTTTTTGTTCACCACAAAGTTGGGAAATATATTCACCAAAATAGTTTGCCAAAATAGACGGACAGACGGACAGACGGACATCGTATATATACTTTATGGGGTCTAAAATCAATATTGTGGAAATTACAAACGTTATGACAAACTTATATATACCCTTTTCCACCTGAGGTGAAGGGTATAAAAAGAGTAATTTTTGGGATTTCAGTATTTTGATTATAACTCAGCCAGATTTGACAGATTTATAAACCGACGTGTTTATGAAGAAATTTGCCAGTTAGTTGGGTTATAAAACTTGGACTCGGGGAGATATATGGTTCCCGAAAGTTGGGTATTTAAAAAAAAAAATTTAATTTTGGTCATAACTTTTTTGTATCTGAACCGATTTTCCCGAGTTTTTTATAAAATATGTTCTACTAAAAATTTCCGATATTTTGATATATAAGTCATATCCATAGGACATATGGCAGCCCTTAAATTTTGTACGGGAGGTACCACGCCCACTTCTCCAATCCCGCCTAGATTTTGTAGGATGGTGTGTATTGGCAACCTAAATGTGTGTACCTAATTTGAAAACTTTGGCTCTTGCCGTTCTCAAGATATACAGAAATAAAAAAAATACAACAACAAGGGATTTTTGGAAAAATTTAGAGGTAGTCGTGGTTTTTTGCTCATATCAACGTCATTTTTGGACCGATCTGGCTGAATTTCAATAGCAAGAAATGGTGGACTATATGTGACATAAATGTAAAACAACCTAGCCGCTATCATGTCTGGATTATCCGGAAAACACATATCAAACGTAAGACGGACAGACGGACAGACGGACATCGTTAAATCAACTTCTCTTCTCATATGGACCCAGAGTATATATACTTTATGGGGTCTAAAATCAATATTGTGGAAATTACAAACGTTATGACAAACTTATATATACCCTTTTCCCTTTCCTGAGGTGAAGGGTATAATTAAATCAGTTTAAATTAAAAATTTACTCAAGTGAATTAAACGTTTAATCAAGTGAATTAAACGTTTAATCAAGTGTATTAAAATTTTAAGTGACTATATTAATTTGCACCAGTAAACAAATTAATAATATCAATTAAACATTTAATTCATTTGATTGAACGTTAAATTTACATAATTAAACGTTTAATTCTCTTGATTAAATTTTTAATTAAACTGATTTTATTTTTGATTAATGCGTTTACTGGTGCAAAATGTATTTCTGTGTGGTTGTAGACAGCAATAAAAAATTTCAATTTTTAACTGAACTAGAGTTGAGTTGTAAACCGTAATATGGGCATTGGACTTTCTTTTCTTTACATTACACATTCGAAACTAGAGTGAAGTCTGAAGTATAATCTATTTGACCCTGTCTTGGATCTGATCACTGGCTCTGGGTAGCACAAGGTGACCGCTATAATGACTCAATTGAGCCGTCATCATTTGTTATCTCATTTAACCAAAAATTAGTTTAATTTATGTCGTAAATCTATTATTAATGTACACAATTGCTGCAATAAAAATTACCTGATCTAAACAAAAACAAAAAAACTTTAAAGAAGAAACGAGAAAAGTTGCAGCAACAAGAACTGTTCAATGTAAACGGGTACTAACTATTTTGCATTATAATTTCCCCATACACATTTTTAGTGTTCTAATTTCCACAATAATTAAATTACAATTACAATTTAAAACATAGAAAGTGTGTGTGTTTGTTTCTGTGTGTGATGTTTCCCAGTTTACCAGTCTGTAGTCGTAATTAGAACCTCATGCAAAAAAAAAACTTTAACAAAAATAACAATCTAAATTTTAATTTCATTTAAAATACAATTTAATTTGATCCTTGTTTTTTTTGTTGATGATTTTTTTTTTACCCCATTTCATTGTTACAGAAACTTGTCCACCATCTTATTACACATGCAACGATGGCAAATGCATACCAATGCGTTGGAAATGCGATTCCAAACCAGACTGTGATGATGGTTCCGATGAGACAATTGGTTGCGGTAAGTCTGGTCAACAAAAAATTTTAAAATTGTTATTATCGAATGCAATGAGCCGGAGAGGAAGTGATAAATGTTTATGAGTGTTAATAATATTCAAAACAAAAATGATGATTGCACAAAAATATTTATTTACACAAAAGAGAAAAAAAACAAGGAAATTATTTTCAAATTTCCACAAAGTTTCAAACAATTTTTTCAATTCAGTTCATTCGGTGGAAATTTAAATAGTAATTTGGTTTTTATATTTATGTGTATTTTATGGAAATAGCTTAATTTAAATTTAATTTTATGCTTTTTTTTTTTTGCTGAATTGTTAAATCGTTAAAATTTTTTTTGTTAACCAAATTTATTTTTATCTCAGTTTTTAGTGTTTATTAGAAAAAAAAACCAATAAATTTTAAACGTGAAAATTTGTTTACACTTCAATAGTCAATGTAAATAGTTAAAAAGTCAGATTGTACCAACATTTCGGATTTCATTGGAAAAATTGCAACCAAAAAAATACACAAATAATAATAACGAGCAAACAAATTATTTCAAAACTAAAATCATAATTTTAGGAAATAGCAATGAAATGTTGGAATACGGTTCCAATTACGGTAAAAGTTTTCTTGAGCGAACACATCTTCATAAGTCCGGTCATATGTACACAACACTAGTTCAGTGATCAAGTCTGGCACTGCGTAAATGGAACATGTGAAACACACACTTTACAAGTAAACTGTGCAATTTTTTATTTTAAATGTATAATAGAAGAAGAAAACATGTGCAAATAAAAGAGAAAGTGTTTGCCATCAACGGTTTTCTTAGGAGTCAAAAAACAGATACATAATAGGAAAATAATCTGAATACCTACGTTTCGCGTGTGCGGCAACTTCCTTTTTGTAGCATCTTAGATTTTGGAAGTAAAATATATTTTTTTCAAACATCAATTATTTACTCTACTTTTTATTTTGTGGAGTTATGGCCTTAGTTTCTACAAGTATATATCTAGCTGTGTATGTAACGAATTTTAAAATTTTAGCACGTATGTGTTACCCACTGGTTAAACTTTAGTGTGTTATACATAATCGATTTTTGACAGTTAATTTTATAAAAAAATACAAATGTTGCCAAATTTTAAAAGAAAACTTAACATAAGGGATCCTTTTGAAAATCTTTTTATCATACCAAACGTCAAACTCTTTATAAAAAAAAACTATAACATTTTTGTCAGCGTTCTATATATGAAGTTTGACGTTTATTGTGATAAAACATTGTCAGGTGAAGACCCCACGTAAAGGAAAAACTACGTAGGCAAAATTAACGTTAAAATTACCAAAATAGTTTTACCGGAAAGTTGAAGATAACTGTTAGGTACGAAAACGACCAGTGCCCATGTTCTGTAACTATCGCGTCGAGAAAGTTTTCGATTGAAATGTGTGAAATGAAACAAAAATGCCATAAATTGAAACAAACAGTTGTTTTTCTCACTTAACTGTGTCTGTAACTTTTTTTTGGCGAGTACAAGCTGTCACGTAAGGAAATTACTCGCCAATTTACAGAAAAAGTGTGTATGTAACATTTTGGTGAGAAAAGTTCCCGCTTTGAACTGTCAAATAAACTCACGAATAAAAATGGGGCGAGAAAAAATGTTAACACTAAAAAACAATTAAAAATGCAAAGTGCAAAGAATAATAATAATAATAAAAATATAATAATAATATTTTGTTCTTGGCACATTTTTCAATGTTTTATTATTTTGCTTTTAACATTTTAATAAAATATACGAATGTCTTCAAAGCTTGTTTGCAAACAACAAACATTAAAGTCGCTCTTTACACAATTTGGTATAGCCGACGGTTGTATTTTCGCCGCCGTCGTTGAAAAATTTAAAATTTTAGTAAATTTTGGTCGCCGTCAACGATATGTGTTACTGACGTTCTGAACGTCTACAATGTCACATCGGCTTCGCGTGCAATATTATGACAATTATAACGTAACGACGTAATCTCTTTTGATAGTTTTCGACATGAGTTACAGACATAGATTTTTCTCACTTTTCGAGAAACGTTGGAATATTTTGTTTCACATCTTTTCGATGCAAGAAGTTCTCACTAAAGTTACAGAACATGGGCACAGATATCTGTTTGTAGAAATTACGGGCACTAGGTAGGCCTTTAAGCTTCTGACACATCCATGTAATGACTATTTACTTAGAACTAGCCTCTTTAACCCATTTAGTAAGTATCAAACAGACTTCATTTATATAAAGTTTAATGGCCTTAGGTCCACCCTTATGACCAATATCGCTTTAAAATATTTATGTCGGAGAGACTTTTGTACGGAGCTTTGCGTACTAATGAGCCAATTCCCTTTTTACTACAAAGCAAGTATAGTGCAAGGAAAGTATTTAAAACAAATGTTTTTTCCCAAACTCATTCCTTATGAATAATATCGTGCCAAAGCCCTAATTTTCGAACAACATTTGTTTGGAAGCTGCCCTGTAGGAAATGTTACTAGTGAATCTGTACTGATTCACTACTGACACAGTCACCAGTACTGGGGATTTATTATATCCCAGACCATATGTAGACAGTGCAACTAAAGAATCACTAGTTCTTTGATACTTTTGTGAAAAATTGTTTTTTTAACATTAAATTATTTAATTGAAAAAAAAGTTTAGATACGAATTCATAATAAATTTATTTTCTTTTTCAAGACAAATATAAAATTGTAGATAATGTCGCCAAATAGTCGACACTACAGGTGACTTGGAGACACTTGCACCCAGGTTTCCTTTAGGGTGGGTGAATTAATATACCGATTTAAACAAGTGTTAATATCAAACAATCTTTTTAATGAAAAATGTATTCAGTCCAAATTTCTTCGGTCATGTTATTATTGTATGAAGTTATTTCATTTTCAATTATTTGCAATTTCTTTATATTTTTCATTTGTATTTATTAGTTTTTTTCGTAAATTTCCTGATACGAAAATATTCAAGTACAAAGTAATTTTACCATCGTACACCCTCAGCTTAAAATCCCGAATTCGAAAATCCTGAATTTCAAAATCCCAAATTTTTAATATCCAGTATCGTTAACTAAAGCTTCTCTGCATAGCCGGCCTTTGGCCAGGCACAAGGATTTTCGTCTCTAAGTCAACCTTCTAAATCTGGCTTTGAGCCACAATTATTTCCATTTTTTCCAAATCTCCCACTATTTGTTGTGGGCGATAGGTGTTACCATAAAAATGTGGTGTTTGCCAACTTTTTTTAAACGCTCTCTTCACCAAGCTTTTCAATGATAGCACACTTCGAAAACATTTTTGCTGCAAATTCGGTTGTATGATACATTGTGCAATGTAAAGAACAATTCTTTCTATGGAAATTCACTTTAAGAAGATCAAATAACACTAAAACTTAAACGAAAAAAGGCGCTTACAAACTTGTCCTGAAAACAAAAATTAAAAAAAAAACTATTTAAAATAAGGTAATTCATTAAAACAAAGAAGCTTTAGTAAGCGATTCGAGATTTTAAAATTTAGGATTTTCGAAATCGGAATACGGGGTTTTAGGCTTCAGCCATATGACCCAAACCCTTAAAAATTTACATATTTTTTTCAATATTTGAAACCCCAATAAAAAATGGAGCTTCCAGCGAAGCACATCAACACTGGTTTTAAGAAACATTTTAAACATATTATGTTTAGGTTTACCATATTATGATTGAAATAGCCCTCCATCAAGAAGCCACAACAATATTATGTTTGTCTCCGAACATGTAAAGGTTAATAATAACTAAAATATGTTTAATACTTATAATAGCATGGTTGGGTTTCAACCATAGCATGTTGCTCTTGGAAAAGAGGAAAATACAATTGTTAATTTAAAAACAAATTTTTGTCATATTTAACCATAACATGTTTTGAGACAACAATAATATGGTTGTGCCTTCCTAATGGAGGACTAATTTAACCACAATATGGCTGTCGGTGACAGATCATATGGTTACATTACATTTAAAATTTTCGTTAAAAATAGTTTTGTTGAAGGTGACTATAATTAAACATGTTTTTTCACTGTGTTCTGGTTTGTAAGGGGAGAAATGTAAAGGTTTCGCTTACCATCTCGCTGACGGAAGGCATGAATTTAATATGGTGAGTTCCCACCTTGAATCAATACATTTTTGATACAAAAAGCGTTTTATTCAACGCATATAAAGTTGAGTGTTATTATCAGATTTACACCCTTAGGCCCGTTTTCACAACTTTCCGATAGCTAAAAGTAGACATTAACCGGCCTTATAAAAAGTGTTCCATTGTTAAGACTTTACTTTAACCTAAAGTGAGCAATAAAGTAGATTAAGGTCCATCCTACCTGGTAGGTTAAAGTTAAGTTTTAATAATGGAACACTTTTTATACGACCGATAAAATCCTACTTTTAGATATCGGTAAGTTGTGAAAACGGGCTTTAATGTTTTGTTACAGTTATTTTTTAGTATTCTCCCTTACAAAACTGCTTTGTAATAAGGGAAAATGATGTGGCACTTGAAACGTTTTTTTTAATAAAACTTGCTAAGAGTTCATTCACTTTCTTTACTGCATCTCTGTAAGTCTTATCGCGTAGCTCACAATTGTGCGCTTATAGTTATCAATGTACCATCAGTGCTTCGCAAAATGATACAATTTTTTATTGGGATGTTAAATACAATTTCAATGATATATGTTTTAAATAAGTTCCTAGAAATATTAGTTGGACTTTGTAAATGCAAAATTTAGGGACTTATTTTATAAGAAACAATCCCCCATCACAAATTTAAAAATTATTTAAGATAAAATGAACAAACTCCCTAAAAGGTGTTGTTGCTTTTCTCTGTATAAAAAATTGGGAAATTTTTGCTTTCGGGACTTAGTTCATAGCGCCCGAAAAAGCAGTGTTTTAAAAATCGATTCATAATAGGGGTATAGCTTCATTGTTAATAAGTTTACTTTAGAGAAGTTCGACTGTGTTTAAAACTTTCTTCAGTTAAAAAGAGAGTTTTATTGTATAGAAGTTCATTATAAAAAAGTATGACTGTATTAAACGGTTTTAAAATATTAAAATTTGTTGTTTTTAATTAAAAATGCATTCATATAGATATAAATGCTACTCATATTTTCTTCAACAAAAAGAGTAAAACCATCAAGGATGCATTATATGTGGTTTTTGTATTTAGTTTTTTTTTTTTGTGGCATCCCTTTTGCAACTGATCAACTGTCGCATTTGTTGCCGTGCTGTTACTCATCTGCATATGGCATCCTTTGGAAACAAAGGGGAAGTTTCTTGGTTTTTTCCATTTTTTTAAACGAATTTGCATTTCAAATGAGAAAGAAGACCAATTTTGTCTGTGTCAACTTCACATTTTTTTCTTATTTTTTTTAATACTAGTATGTGTGTGTGGATATAATATTACTATTTGGTAAGTGAGGGAGATTGTTTAAATTACAATAAAATAATGTGCATAATGTGATGGATGATACCCTACAGAGGATATTTTTTAGCTGTTACATCTTAAAGATAAAACTTTAAATAAACTCCTTCCGGGTTAAAAATAATTTAAGTCGAGCTAAAAATCAAAAAACTTATATTTAAGGTAATATGATGGTGCCGAAGCCAGGAAAAATTTTAATTTTCATCTTGGCCCTCTCCGCCCAAAAATAAAGAAACAAATACAATCTCTATATTATAATTAACTTTAAATTTGTATATCGTTCAAGCGCATAGAAACAGAGTACAATGTAATGTCGAATATATTCGACAAAAGCACGGAAAGGGTTAAACCACTCTAAAGAAAAACAAGTAACAGTGCTATATTCCGCTGTGCCGAATCTTATATACCCTTCACCATTGTGCGAGTAGAATAGAGAGCAACTAAATAATTTTTACATATACATATACATACATATTTACAATACTTAAAACTTCATTATAAATGAAATTTAAAAAGAGAAAACTGGTAAATAATTTTTTTAAATCGTTTTTAGTTTCTATTTGTTAAAATTATTTCGTTAAATATATGAAATAATAAAGAAGGGTGATAACGAAAATCATATTGGGCATTATGCTAGTATATGTAAACAAATACGAAGGGGGCGTGAGGTGATTGGAAGAAGAGACGACAACCGGATTTGAACTTCGCTTTGCATAAGGACCCAGAATATATATATCGTTAGCTAAAATGCAAAAAGACGTAACTAACAAAAATATAACTTTACAGGAGAAGCAAAAAACTTTGTAAAGTGAAAACTATACACATGTCAGAAAAACATGTATTGATAAGTCGTCCATGGCATTCTTCAACCAATTTTCAAAAAAAAACCATTTTATTATATTTTCTTCACAAAAAATATGTATAATTACGTCGAATTGCATACATCAAACAAAAAAACTTGTAGTTACGTCCCTTTGTTTTTTGTTAATGAAAGCGCAATTTTTGATCGCAGAAGTGTAAAATTTTGTCAAGACATGTAGTTTTATAGCATTCATAATAATCAATCAAAAACTCGATTTTGAATTTTTTGTTAGTTACGTCTTTTTGCATTTTAGCTAACGATATACTTTATAGGGTGTAGAACCTTCGGTGAAGGGTATAAAAAACAAACTTAATTATAAAAAAGAGTAATTTTTGGGATTTCAGTATTTTGGTCATAACTCTGCTATTTCTTAACCGATTTGACAGATTTATATACCGACTTGGACTCGGGAAGATCTATGGTTCCTGAAAATGTGTATTTTTCAAAAAAAAATAATAATTTGGTCATAACTTTTTCGTATCTGAACCGATATTCCCGACTTTTTCAGAAAATATTTTCTATTAAAAATTTCCGATCTTCTGATATATAAGGCGTAACCATAGGTCATATTACAGTAAAAAAACTCAGGTTTTTATACAATTTTTAATACTTTTTGTATGAGAGGTACCACGCCTACTTCTCCAATCCCGCCCACATTTTGTAGGATGGTGTATATTTATAACCTAAATGTTTGTACCTAATTTTAAAGCTTTGGCTCTTGCCGTTCTCCAGACATACAGAAAAAAGTTATAAAAATACAACAACCACAAGGGATTTTTTGGAAAAATTAGAGGCAGTCGTGGTTTTTTTGGTCATATCTCAGCCATTGTTGGACTGATCTGGTTGAATTTTAATAGCAAGAAATGGTGGACTATATGTGACATAAATGTAAAACAACGTAGCCGCGCTATCATGTCTGGAGTCTCCGGAAAACACATATCAAACGTAAGACGGACAGACGGACGGACGGATATCGTTAAATCAACTTCTCTCCTCATGAGGACCCAGAATATATATACTTTATAGGGTCTAAGATCAATATTGTAGAAATTACAAACGGAATGACAAACTTATATATACCCTTTTCCACCTGTGATGAAGGGTATAATGACTTCAGAAATTTTAATTTATAAACTCTTTGAAATTTTATTCATAATCAAGGCTACTGCTTGCCTTAGCTGATATACCTTAAACGTAGCTTCAGAAAGTTGGATTCTTCATAAAACTTTACAAACGTTACTTTATTTGATTATTGAAAAGTATCAAATATTTTATTACAAAGACTTGGCTTGATTATTTAATCTAATTTTTATTCAAAATAAATAGCATATTTTCTCAAAATACATTTTCTTTAAATTAAGATTTCTGAACTTAAAACCAGTTCTTTAATTAACCAAATTTCTCTATTTTGAGGCAAAATATTGAATCATGTTTATTGCCTTAAAATACCTCATTTTTCTTTTCCTTTATACCAATTCCTTTTCATAAATGAAATCCCCACATCTGGTCACACTTTGTGGTCCACATATTAGAATAATACTCTTTAGTCTGCCAGCATTAAAAAAAAAACTTTAATACTTACTCGCCCCATTTAAAAGCATACCCAGCAAACAAAAATTCTTGAATTTGAAATTTATTATCAAATCTTAAAAACTTATTTCGCATAAATTATATACCAAAAACAAAATCTGCCAAACATTGCTAAAATTTAAAACAAATGGAAAAATATCTTAAATCACCTTAGAAAAAAATTTTGTAAAAATTATGTCAAAAATTAATTTTTTTTCTCAAAATTGAAATTTAAAATTTGATTAATCTAATTACAAAAAAAATGTATTATTTCGGGAGCGTATTTGTCTAAGCGCGAGGTAAAGCAATAGGTCGATTTTGCTGATTTTCAAAACCAAAACAATTTCATATAAAGAGAATATTATGAACCCCATGGTACTAAAACCCTAAATTTGGATAAACATTTATATGGAAACCAGATCAAATAATGGATATGGAATCATTTTCAACTGTCTATTGGTTGAGACCTCCGCTAGTATGCTTTTAGCTCGAAATGCTCTTCATAATGATTGTCTTTACGGAAGCTTCGCCTAACGGAATACTTTCGAGGCTGTGATTTCAAAAAATAGGCTGAATGTCCTTCCACCACTTGTTGGAGAGTTTGACCTGAGGGAGGATTATCCCTAGGTGCTGTTGCTATTCAACAGAAGCTGCTGGCATTTACCAAAAGCTCCGTACAAGGAATGAGTGTACAATTTTGCGAATTTATACACTCAAATTGCTACCAGTGTGTGATGGTGCTTCTTACAACCAGGTGCGTTTGGTAAGCGCCTTGTCCAGTAGTTAAGGTCCATTAGGTTAGACCAACACTCCACGCACTCATATTTGTTTGTTTCCCCTGAACCATTGTGAAGGGCATAAAGAATGGTAAAACGTTTTAGAGCTTGAATTGAAAATCTTACAAAAAATCGCTCAACCTGAAAAAATCTTATGATTCAATTACGGATTGCAACTGAACTGAAGTTGAGTTGCCAGCAGTAAAATCAGGCTAGGCCGCTCATGTTTAAATAAAAAATAAAACAAAATTTTGCATATTTTAACATGAGCGGCGTTGCCTGATTTCGCTGCTGGCAATTCAACTTAAGCTATGTTGCCATCTGTAATAGACCCATTAGTTTTTACCAGAAATATTGATATTGTTAAAGAAATCGATAAAATTGGAACATCTAAGATATCACAAAAAAAAATTAATGATTTCATTAATTAACAATTTAATTTTAAAAAAAGGAACAAATCTAGTTTAGGCACACACACCCAAATAAAAAAAAAGTATCTTAAACTTAAAACGGCCATAACTCGAAAACTAAGCGTTTGCGTCAATATTTCTAGTTTTTTATTTTTTCTTCTTATTTTTCAATTTTCTATCAGCCTAGGTACTTTTTTTTATTTGGGTGTGCGTTCCTAAACTAGAAAAGAAAACCAACCAATTCAATTTTAAACACATTGAATTAAATTTTTGTTAACTTTTATTGTTTTTGTTAAATCTAATTGTAGATTACGATAAAAAGCTATTGTAAATTTAAAAGCACTGTAACTAAATCGATTTTCTCACCAAAATAACAAGCTGAAATTGAAAAAATTTAATTTTTTTACTAAATTTCTTCTTAATGGGCTTCCTTAATAAAAACGGGAAGTGTTTTTTTTTTTTTTTTTTTTGTCAAACTTCCGCTTTTAATAAAGTTTACCGAAACAAACATTTAGAATGCGACTTCAACACCACCCGGCTGGAAAATCTTATTAAGCAGATTGCTTTGTCGATTGGTTTTATTGAAAATTTATTTGCAATAGATTTGTCATGTTTAAAAAAAAAACGCTTACCGCTCTAGTTTAGGTAGATAAGTTGGAAATCGCTAAAATTAAAAAAAAAAACAAAGTTTAAATAATCACTTAACTTGAGTTTTCTTGTTTGCTGGGTTACAGCCACTTTTTTCACCAACACAGGAATTATTTTGCATACAGAATACATTTTATCTCATTTGCAAATTGTATAGAGTATAAACTTTTTGTTGTCCCCTTTAAGTTACGCCATTTTGTCCTTTGTTAAACATTTTGTGTGTGAAAAAAGTTGTTCTTTTTTTTGCTTAAAGTTAAATAGATTTTGAAAGTCAATTAGATAATTAGAGATTAAGGATATTAGCTATTTAACAACAACAACTAGAGAAAAAAAGTGTAAAGGAGTAAATGTTTGTTTACCCACACTAGAAGGATAGTGTAAAAAAGGGTATTATGATGTGTATAACACTAAAAAAATATTTAAAGTTTTCTTTTCTGGGACTTCTTTATTTCCCGGGAAAGCGGGATTTATTTTTATATATCCCTCAAATTATCGCTTTAAATAAAACGGTGCAAAATATAATTTACTTTAAAATAGTTGATCAAAAAAAAAAAAAAAAAACATGAGATCTATTAAAAAAGTTTTAAAATATCAGTTCTTCATATGCAAAAACAACAGCATTGGCATAAAACCAAAAAAGTTGAATTATTTTAACAAAATATTTCTTAAAAAGAAGTAAAAAAGTATAGTCGGTCAAGCTCGACTATATGCTTCCTTATACCACCTAGGAACAAATTATTTCAAGAGTACCCTTTTTGAGAACCATGGGCAATCAAGGACCTGTCAGAACCAAATTATGTAATTGAGTTAAAGAAAGAAAAGTTCTATGTGCCGAATATTGTTTATATATCTTCATCTATATGAGGAATTTAGATATATAAGAAAGTTATGGTATTAAAAGCTATTTTTGGGAGTAGTATTTGCAGGGGATGACCCCTACTAATGCATTGCATCGTGTTGGAACTAGGAAAATAGGTTGTGGGAAGGAGGATAGAGGGAGTAGTGTTTGTGAACATTCGATTTGGACTTAATCATGTTGTTGGCCCTTTGTTCCTTAAAGGAACCACAGGACATAATAAATAATAAATAAAATGTTGTTGAGGGAAGACTTCTGCAGGAAGGTTATTCCATATACGAACAGTCCGGGGAAAAAAACGAATTCTCTCTGTAATGCGTTGTACGATTCACCTGCCAAACGACCACATAAGGATGGGCTCTTGAGGAAAAACTTGTATAACGAACAAACGTACGGGTTTCGGGAACCAGATCCCTAATTTCGTCAGAGCACATCCCATTGTAGTAACGATAAAACAGGCAAAAACAACCCACATTGCGACGGTGCTCAAGGGAGTCAATATAATTGGATACCCTGCTGTCACCAATGAGAACCTTCGCCCTCTCCTG
The DNA here is from genome assembly GCA_930367215.1 of Pollenia angustigena. Taxonomy (NCBI): domain Eukaryota; kingdom Metazoa; phylum Arthropoda; class Insecta; order Diptera; family Polleniidae; genus Pollenia; species Pollenia angustigena. Next base: position 51,111,371 of record OV884060.1, read on the forward strand.
CACCCGGTCGAGAAGCTCCAAAATAGACTTTGAAGCACCGGCCTACTCATGAGAGTTGTATTCCATTCGCGGTCGGATATAGGTGGTATAAATAGTAAGGAGATCAGATGGAGTAAAGTATATCTTACACCGTCTTAGAAAACCGAGGCACTTGAATGCTTCTTTCAACACCTTCAATATATGTTCTGTCCATCGGACATCACATTGTATCCTCATGCCCAGAACATCAAAAGATTCTGATTCCTCAATAATTATACCACCCATATATACAGATGAGGCACCCCGGTTTGTCGCGCGTTTATGCGTCAGAACGCAACATTGGATTTTTCGGGCATTAAAATCGACCCTATTCGCACGACCCCATTCCGAGACTATGTCAAGGTCTCGGCCAAGCGTATCATTCATATTCTGCCTCATAGCACCGACATCGATTACGCCCAAATATGACGATATTTAATCTAACTGGTTTGTGGGCACAATGACCCTATTTCGGAAAGAAGCTTGTATCGGGACTATGTGAAATTATAAACCGATTTTCCCATTTTCAAAAGGCTTGGTCCTTGAATCGATTAGAACCTCATCAAATTATCTCCAAAATTGCTGTACTTTGCGCACAAGGTTTACATAAAAAGCCCGCCAGCATGCTAGTCGGACGGACATCGCTAAAAGATGGTTCGGACATTGCTTAAAGGATGTCTATGACCAATATTTTCAGGTGTTATAAACATCAGCACAAATGCATAACACCCTTTCCACTATTATGGAGGGAGCATAACAATGCAGAATAAGCATTTACAGAATCGTTTGACAGCCTATAAATAACTTTAGTGAGTACGAGTCCCGTCAATGAGAAAACACATTCTCTTTCTTCGGATGTTTGTTTGCCATCAAAGTCAAAAGAACATTATATAATCTCTGGACGCTTTCAGTTTTCTTACCACTTCCTTTAAAAACTTGTAGTTCCGTTTTTTTTTTTTTTTTTTAATAAATAATTTTCATTGAGTCGAATTAGCGTTTTCTTCACTAATGGCTGCATTAAATTTTCCTTAAATGTTAATTTTTTACTCTTACAGAAATAGTATTTACTTAATTTTCAGAATAAAAATACAGAAAAAATCTTTAAACTTTTTGAAGCAAGTGGGAACAACCTTTTTTCCTTATAAACTAAACTGTACCCATATGTTCTGTAACTTTGGTGACAATTTCTCGCATCGAACTCATCGTTTCTAGAAAGCGAGAAAAAAATGTGTGAAGCTCATGTCAAAAACTATCCAAAGAGATTACGTTGTTGCGTTAAAAATGTCGTAATATTGCTCTCGATGCCGATATTAAATTGCATATGTTGAGAACGCCAATCACGCACATCGTTGACGGCGACCAAAATTTACTAAAATTGAAAAACTTTTAACTACAGCGGTGAAAATGCAAGCACCGGCTAAACCAAATGTAATGTTTGTTGCTATTTTGTAAGCTTTTGTGATTTTGTGGGCTTTAAAAAATTCGTATATTTGTCAAAAATTTTAAAAGCAAAATAAATAAATAATGAAAATATCCGCCAAGAACAAAAAATTTACTTCTTCCGTGTTATTATTCATTGCATTTTTAATTTATTTTTATGTGTTAAAATGGTTTCTCGTCCTTTTTTATTCGTGAGTTTATTTGATAGTTCGAAGCAGGAACTTTCTCACAAAAATTTTACAGACACACTTTTTCTAAAAATTTGCGAGTTTTTTTCTTACGTGACAGCTGTTACTCGCCAAAAATATTTCAGACACAGTTAGTTGTTTGTTTAAATTAATGGCATTTTTGTTTCGTTTCACACATGTCTATTTCTTGACATACATAACTTATTTACATTTATATCAGCAGTAAAGTTGGCATAATTAAATATAGAAACTCCAGGAAATACCGCACAAATTGAGGGATCCCGGGATTTTTGTCCCAGAAAACAGCGTTCGAAAATAAACAGTACATTATTTAACGTTCGGCTCACACACCCAAGAACGATATCTATTTTTTTAGTGATTGTGTAATAATACACAACCCTTTATACCGTTCGTAACTATTTTCAAGAAAGAACAGAACATTATATAATGTTCGGTTCTTCATTAAAAAACAGAACAATTGTAGTGATACTGTAGAAAAACATTATATTTTAATGTTCTTTAATGTTTTTTTCGTGTGTGCATTTTGTATTTGTAAAAAATTTTTGTTTTTTTTTACCAGCCAAAAGGGACGAACATTAATGAGCCGAACCGAACACATCGAAGTTTGTGGATTTTCAAAAAAAACCGAACGGAATTAAATGTTCTCATCTTTTGCTGTGTGTGATAAAAACAGTATTATTTTTGTGTTCGAAAGATGACTAACAGGGAAACGTTATTTTTTTAATGATTTTCTACACAAACAGTATTAGCGTTTGTGTTTTCCACAAATCTACCGAACCGAACATTAAGAAACGATATTTAGTGTTTATTTTCGAACACTGCCAGAAAACCTCGTATAAAAAAACACCAATACTGATCGGCTTAGAATCACTTTTTGAATTAATCTTACTAGGTCCGTCCGACTGGTCTGCTATCCATGAAAACCTTATGCGCAAAGTAAAAGTCTCAATATTGGAGATAATTTTATGAAATTTGGTTCATACTTTTAAGTGTCGTAGGGAGGAAGCCTGTCAAAAAAGTGACAATCTGCACATAATTTCTCATGGCCCCCATGCAAACTTCTTATTGGAATAGTCTTTCGTTTTTATTAAACTACCTTTTAATGTTCGTATTAAGATTTAATTTGGTACAAATCTATGTTGTTGCAATCTAAATCATCTTACCCACTTTAACTGGAATCTGTCCAACTTTATAGCCAATGTCAAAAACGTATCAAAGAGTTTAGCAATGCACAGTTTGCTTATTGTGTATGCTTCGGCAACTCTACTGTTGCACTTCGCTACAGATAAAATTGTAAAACTCTACAAGGTTGCGCTTTAAATGCAACTGACGTTTTGGAACTCACGCCTATATACAACTCCCGAAAATAGCTTTTAATGCCTTAATTTTGTTATGAAAGTCAGCATTGAAATAAAATTTGGCGACGATAACTTTATAATAGCTACAATTTCTCGAAAAAGTGTTGTGCTAGTAGGTGCAGAATTCACTATAGGTCCCATATAAACCCTGTCACTTAAATCACTTTAAGACGAAAAAAAATCTCATGTATGTAGTTGTGATACCAAGAGTTAGTTACATTATTTTGTTATGCCGGATCCATGATTGACCATGAGTTACAAATAGGGTACACACTCTAAGGAAAATTATTATAACTTGCCGATAGTTAAAGGTAGGATTTTGTTCCACATATAAAAAGTTGTTCACTATTACAACATTGATTTAAAATAAAGTGAGCAATATGTTAAAGCCAATTTCATCCTACCGGGTAGATTAAAGTTAAGTTGAAGTAATAAATAACTTGTTTTACGTCCTCTCTTTTACTAACGGCAAGTTGTAATAATGGGCCTAAAAGTGTCTGTAAATATGTACTGCAGTGTAGGATATCAAATGGTCGGGCTTGACCGACTATACTTTCTAACTTTTTTTTTATTCTTTAATGTTATTTTGTCTCACGAACCCCAGTTTAATGTTTAAAATAATTTTGGACCTGAAACTAATTTTTATGACTTTTTGTTTCTATTTTATTTGTAGCCAATGTTTCCAAATGTAATGAAGGTCAATTCCAGTGCAGTGTCACACATAAATGTATACCCAATAATTGGGTATGTGATGGAGAATATGATTGCGGCACTTCAGATGTTTCAGATGAAATAAATTGTGAGTATTAAAAGTAAAATTGCTCGTAAATAAAAAAAAAAAATTTCAAAATTTCCTATAAAAATCAAATTTCACAAAAAATTTTTTTAAATAGCAAATTTCTTGAAATCTTCTTTAATTTAATAAATTTGCCCATAGCTCTTTATAAAAGTTCTTTAAAAAACATATTAAGCAAGATACATTTACACAAGGTAGACTCGTTAGCGGACAGACATAAACTCAAATTGTCAAATCCGTATGTATGAGACAAAATTTGTACATGTGTGCGTTAAATTATTTTTGTTTTATATGGAGACAATTTTGACAAGTCCGGTATTTTTATAGAGCAGCATGTCTACACTCCCAAATGAGTCTACCTTGTGTTAATGTATCTTGATATTTAGGAATTTATCTGAATTCCTCCATTATTCACTTATTTAATACATTTCTAAACATGTCTGTGTCTATTTCCCAGGTCATTCGGATGCTTTAAAGTGTCGTTCCTATCAAAACGAATGCAGCAATGGCATGTGTTTGGATATTGCGAGATTTTGTGATGGCACATGGGATTGCAGCAATGATGAAGTTAAATGTGGTAAGTAAAGATGAACAAAATAAACTCTTTTATCTTTTATTTCCCAAAAAAAATCCTTTTTAATTCATGTTTTTTTTAAAATATTTTCATATGTTTTCCCTTTACCAACTTTGTATTTCTTTATCTCCCAACTTTGTCTTTGACTGTGCTATCTCGACTATGACTGCGGTTGACAATGATGATGACGTTGTCTCTGATTATTATGATGCTGATGAAAATATTTCGTTTATACTGCAGATAACCAAGAAACTCAGTGCGCCACCTTAAATTGTTCGTTCAACTGCAAATTAACACCCCAGGGTCCCAAATGTTATTGTGCGCCCGGCCAGGTGCCTGTTAATGTAACACAATGCATGGACTTCGATGAGTGTTCTATTGAGGGAATGTGCGATCAGCTGTGTCGCAATACGCCTGGTTCCTATGAGTGTTCTTGTGTTTCGGGCTATGTGAAGCAAAAGAATCGCTGTCATGCCGTAAATGGTAAGTTATTGTTAGCATTTTGTTTTAAATTTGTTTATTTATTTTATAGTTTTTTATATGTATACATGTGTATAATATTTAAAGGATTTAATTTGAATTACGTGAGGTATTGTAAGTTAGTAGAGTGGTAAAGTGTATGTATCTGATTGAGAAGTATATTAAAATCTAGATTGCAAGAGAATTTAATTACTTTTCTTTTAGAATATTAATTCTTCCAAAATTTAATAAAATAGGTAGCCTAAATTAAGGCATTTTAAGTTAATCGAAAATTAGATCTACTTTAAGGCAAAAATATGGTTTCATTGTAGTATATAAACGAATATTTAATCAAATAGCGTATATTTTTATAGGAAAGTTAAGCCTACATTTAGGCAAACAAAATTCGATACATTTTTTCAAAAAATTAACCTTCATTCACATATAACTTCTTCAAGCACCACCGCAGAATTTTAGATATTATAGTCATCAACAACTATGTTGACTTTCAAGGTATAATATTCAGCCAAATTTGTGCCGTATAAAAACATACAAGACTATTTTCGGAAATTTTTATTTATTCCCATTTTAAAGAAGGTTTTGTCGTAAATATCCTCAAAAAGGGTGGCCTGACAAACTGTAAGAACTGGCGAGGCCTAACCATCCTTAGTGCAGTAAATAATATTTTAGCCCAAATTAATAACCGGAGAATATCCGACAATGTTCTAAGGCCCGAACGAGTTGGCTTCTGGCCCAGTGATGCCAGAAGTGCAGATTTATCTGAATTTTGCTGATTTTTTGCCAACATGCAGATTTGAAGATTTTTTGTTTAAAATTGCAGATTTTTTAGCTAGGTGGAAACTTCTTTAAATTGACACTTATGTTTGTAATATTTCCACTTCTTGCGTTGATAAGCGAAATATATTAACCATTAATGGAAGAATATTAATATCGCCGGACTTATGTCATCTGATTTTACACGAAATAATATGCATATGTACGTATCAATATATTGTTATACATTATGTATGTATTAATATCTTTAATAGTGTCAATATTTGATTTCTTGTAAATTTTCAATAAAAATTTCCTTTTTTTATACCACGTTATTCGAGGACCACTTACAGATATTTACCAGGGGCCAAATTACAATATTCGATATCAATCGAAAATGCAATACTATTTACATGGGAATTTCGGTTGATATCGGTTGTCGTGTTTTGCATCCTGAACTTCATTAAAAACTATCATCGATTTCCAATTCCAGAACATTGCCGTATATTTTAAAATGAGTTGTTATATCTTTTTCTAAGTAAACTACATTAAAATGGGTTTTGAAAATTTTTTTAATCTTGACGCAGATTTTTTGATTAAAAATTATGTATTTTGGCTGATTTTACGTCTAAATGTTCTGGCAACACTGTTCTGGCCCCAAAAATCCTCTGTATACCACATCAATAGTCTAAGAATTATTAAAGAGCAATCTACAGAACTTCGCTCTCCGCTTTACCTGTTGTTTAACGATTTCGATAAAGTATTTGATACCCTGAACCAAAATTCAATATGGAGCGCTCCTGCTTGCAAAGGGGTCCCACCCAAAATCATAAGCCTTACTCAAACTCTATACCGTGATGTTAAATGTCGTGTTGTCTACAATACCTTTAAAATTGTTGAATTTACAAGTTGTTGGCGCCAGATGCCGCAAAATTAATTTTCATTAAAAAATGCATCAAAAATATTATGAGTTCATAGGTTCAGCAAAAATACTCGCTAAAGGTTTTTGTATAAAGTTGCCAAGCATCAATTGATCGAATTCTGGAAATTTAAAGGTCAAAATTTAGATTTTTTTCAATAACTTAAAATAACAGTAATTTTGTAAATAACGGAATTATGGAAAAGTCGCAGAACAAAAGTTGCTGCTGAAATCCATTTTCAGCAATAAAAAAGTTCTTTTTCGCAAAAAGTCGATTTTGGCATATTGCTATACATATTTATTAAAATGTTTATGTTTTTAATATAAATTTTAATATTCTAATTAGGCTTAAGTTCATCAAATTTAATTTTCATTAAATTATTTTTATGAAGAAAGGAATTTTACAACATGAAAATTAATTAAAATTGTTATTGATAATTTTTCATTATTGACTGCAGCTGGGGCTCGAACCCAGGCTTTTACGGACAGTTTAACCTGACATGTTTCGATTGCAACCACTCAATCTCTTCAGAGGGGTTTGCCGTTTAACACTCAAAGCCATCGACGACTGCTGGCAGTCAATAGTCAAACATCAATCTTTTAGCCAAATTGTATTTAAGCTTTGTTAGATCGAAATTCGCTTTGAATGATTATCTATTTTTAATTGATTTTACATGTTTTTGCTTTGCTCCCGTTTTTTCCGTACTTCTGTCAATAATTCTTCTTAAAGTCCAAAGTACATTTTTTGTTTTGGTTTGTTTTCATGTTTTTGTCTTTGTTTTTCCTGTTGACCTTTTCCAGCACAACTTGAAGGACAAATGTTCACATAGAGCTCGTGACCTAGCTTTAACAATAATAAGTATTGTGGTTATTTTGTTGAACTAATTAAATTAAAACTAAAATTAATGTCTTCTTCAGGAAAAACTAATTATACAAATTAATTTTTATGTATATTTAATTAATTCAAAAAATAATTAGCATATTTAAAAGGGTTTATATTAATTTTAATGATGCAAAAGATGATTTCTACAACCAACTTGAGTCAACTATAAACAATACTGCAATTGGAGACATCCTTGTTGTGCTAGGCGATTTTAATGCTAAGGTTGGCAACAATAACGCAGGTATCCGCTCTGTTATGGGTTGCCATGGTCTGGGTAGCGTAAGGAACAATAATGGAGATCGTCTAGTAGATTTCTGTACCACTCATGCCTTATCTATAGGTGGTACCAAATTTCCCCATAAGGACATACACAAGTATACTTGGAAGTCCCCGGATGGTGTCACTCATAACCAGATTGATCACATTTTAATCAGCAGAAGATTCCACAATACATTGTTAGATGTGCGTACCCGACGAGGTGCTGATATTTATAGTGATCATAGCCTAGTAGTTGCGCAATTACGGTTACGTCCGGCTGCCTTGAACGATCGCGTATTCCAAAACCGACGCTTTGATGTAGACAGGCTACACCTCTCAGAAGTTAAGAGTAGCTACCGCACAACACTTGCTGCTAAATTGGAATGTATTAACGAGCCTCGCACATGGGATAATATCGCCATGGCATGTAAAGAATCAGCCGAATCCACAATAGGTCTCTTGCAATACTACAGAAAACCATGGATAAGCAATGTAACTTGGCAATGTATAGAAAGGAGACGGGAACTTAAAACAAAACTTCTGAATACCAAGAATAACAACGATAAGATCATTATAACGAATGAATATAATAATGTAGAGAAAGAAGTAAAGAAAATGGCAAAAAGAGATAAGCAAGATTACTACAACAATATCGCGATTTCCGCAGAGAGAGCAGCACGCCGGAACGATCAACGAGGCGTATATGAGGCCATAAACAACTTGGCAAATGTCAAACCTCACATGCCCCCCATAAAGGACTGCGATGGCAATATTCTTGCAACAGATGAAGAACAACTAAATCAATGGAAAAAATTTTTTGAAGATCCAGTTGAAACAGAGGAAATAAGCTTCGAAAATACTCAAAGACAACGAAATCCATGCAGAAATATTTCAATTCAACCACCATCTATTGAGGAAATCCAAACTGCTATACACAAACTGAAAACCCATAAAAGTGCCGGATCGGACAATATGGCAGCGGAATTGATTAAATATGGATCCGACATCATTGCACCCGTACTGCAACCAATTTTCCAGCAGATCTGGTTGGACAATAAAATTCCAGATGATTGGAAGGACGGTGTAATAATAACAATCCCGAAAAAAGGGACTTAAGTAACTGTAGAAACTGGAGGGGCATTACGCTTCTTAATACAGTTATAAAAATTCTGGCATTTATACTCCTGGATCGCATATCTTTTACCATTGATGCAAGCCTACGTCAAGAACAAAATGGCTTCAGACCACAAAGATCCTGTGTTGATCACATAAACACCCTCCGTATAATTATAGAGCAGTCAGTAGAGTGGCGCTCCCCCCTGTATCTACTGTTTGTAGACTTTGAACGTGCCTTTGATACCATCAATAGAAATGCTATATGGCATTCCCTGCGAGAAAAAGGTGTCCCGGAGAAAATAATAAATTTAATTCGCGAACTGTATACTAATGCAGAGTGCACTGTTCGATTCAAAGGGAAAACTAGTGAAAAATTTTCCATACAAAGAGGTGTAAGACAAGGATGCGTTTTATCACCACTGCTATTCACTGTCGTGCTCGATAGCATCCTCTCTAAAACAAATGCCGAATTCCCCGATGGTATACAATGGCGTCCCCACCAAAGACTTAGCGATCTGGACTATGCCGACGACATATGTTTTCTATCACATTCACTTACTGGAACGAGAACTAAATTAGAAAAGCTAATTGAAAATGCCGGTAAGGTTGGTTTACGTGTTAATGTGAAAAAAACAAAGCTTATGCGTATTGAGACCAATAATCAAACAGCTCTCAATGTAGCAATAAATGGCACACGAACCATAATAGAAGACGTAGACAAATTTTGTTATCTTGGCAGCGTAGTAACAAAAGATGGTGGAGCGGATGATGACGTAATGGCACGATTAAACAAAGCTCGACATGCATACTACAAACTAAAGAAAATTTGGTCAACCCGCAACATATCCCAGCGAACAAAACTTAGAATTTTCAACACCAGTGTTAAATCGGTCCTATTATACGGCTGTGAAACATGGAAAGTGACGGATGTTATATGCAGGAAACTTCAGGTTTTCATTAATAAATGCCTGCGGCGCATATGTCGAATATTTTGGCCCTATACCATCTCTAATGAGGACCTACTTAGAACAACAAATAACGAAAGAATAACAACTGACATAAAACGCCGGAAGTGGCGATGGATAGGTCACACGTTACGTAAGACTGACAACGACATAGCAAAAATGGCCTTTGAATGGAACCCCCAAGGGTCGAGACGCCCAGGAAGACCCAAAATTACATGGATGAGATCTACTCATGCTGAATATAGATCCAGAGGAACGTGGCAGGAGATCAAACTCATTGCGCAAGACAGAATACGATGGACTGATTTTGTTTCCGCCCTATGCTCCGACTAGGAGTTTTAAATATTTTTTAGGAACATTATAGTGGTTTTTAAATTGTTATATGTAATGTAAATATTAAATATTTATTTAAGGAATAAAAAAAAAAAAAAAAAAAAAAAAATATTAATTTTAAAACTACAGTTTACTTTTAGGTAAAACAATATGTATGATTGATTGGCTTTATTGAAGCATTATTCTTAGAGAGCTAATCATTTTTTCTGCAAATTTATTATTCGTTTAATACACAGAAAAAAATTATTTTCATATTTGAATACGAAAATCGCATATTTGATAAAAAAAATTTTTGAATTTTCTGCGATGACGATTTTTGCATTATTTATAAAAAAGTTTGTAGGTATAGTTATTAAATTTTTAGCCATCAACCAAGTTTATTGAATCAATAAAAAAAGTTGTTGCCCAAAATAATTTTTTTCAACAAAATGTTTACGTGATTTGTTAAAATAAATTGTTGGAAATGTTGAATAAATCAAACAAAATATTTATCGAATCTTTATTTATGTATTTATTAATGATGATGTGCTAAATTCCCAATTTTTATTTACTGATAAATACACTCAAATTTATTATTGGGGGATAAGCTAGTTCCTATGCGCATTTCGCTGGTTGCTTAGGCCAGATCATCAGGAAACCTTTTTCTAAAGACTTTGGCAAAACTAAAGATATTTAACTAAATAAAACTGTTAAGCGAATAAGAATTATGATTATTATAAAATGGACAAGAATTGTAAAAAAAATGTTTTAACGTTGAATCAAATATTTGTTTTATTGAATATCAAGAAATATTTAAATATTTCATTATTAAATATGTTTTATTGAGTGCTATTTTGCAAAGTGTATATATGAATTGAATCAAACAAAAAGTTTGTTGAACAAAAATTATATTTTTAACAAACTGTGTTGTTAAAAATTTTCTTGAGATATTTTTTTCTGTGTACTTAAAGTTATTTTAAATTAACACAACTCAAAATAATGTAACAAAAAGAAATTTAAAAGTTAGTCTACTTTAAGGATAAATAAAATATATGATTAATTGTTATTATTATATCATTATTATTTTTTTGAAGTTTAATAAGCCAATGTAATTAATGCAATTATATTTGAAATATTTTATTAATTGAATCTCAAAGAAATATTTCATTAATATAAAATATAAAATTTTATATTTTATAACATTTTAAACCTTTTAAAATAGTATAGCTTTCTTTTAGGTAAAAAACAAAATATGAATAAATTATCTTTATTTTGCCAATCTTCTTAATTTCCAGTCATCACTTTGATTTTTAATTTATTTTCGTTTTTTCCTTCCACTTGTCTTCAATTTTTAGTGCCCAAAGATGAAATGGCTTCACTGATATTCCTTACACAGTCGAATGTGCGTCGCATTGATCCTTACAATGGCACACTGTTAGCTAATTTGAATTCGAATGATATATCAGCTATTGAGATTTGGCATCGTAATCGCACTTTGTGTGCAATGTATTCAAGTCCCTGGATAGCGGTTGATATGAAATGTTATCGTATTGATGATTTCAATGCAACATGGTCGATGCCTTTGCCGGAACTAATTACGAGTACACACTGTAAGTACTGGCCGTAAATGAAGTTATTTGCTTATTTGTTTGTATGGTAGTTGCCCTGGTTGCACACTGGCTGCATTATTTGCTCATTTTTTGTTTGTTGCAAGCAACTGCAAGGAGACTCTTTAAAACGAAATATAAAAAAAAATTGAAATTTAATGCAGCCTCCTCTCTTTACTTATGTGTGATGATGAGTTTCGTGATGATGCACTTATTTATGTAGTGGCTGCAACTTCAATGACATTGTTTGTTGTTTTATTCATCAGCGTTCAACATTCTCGTTATCATCACAACATTTTCTCTTCTATATTTGGTTTTTTGTTACGTTGCTTCTTTGTCCTTTTTCATATTTTTTGTATTATTTTTTATTATAGCAATCGATAAATTACGTCTCGATTGGATAACTGGCAATTGGTATTTTTTGAGTAATGAGCCTGGTTTAATATTTATGTGCACCAATACAATGCAATACTGTAGCATTATATTGCAGGATGTACAGAATCCCTCATCGATGGTTTTGGATCCCACAAAAGGGTATGTACACACTCACACACATACTTACAATAACACTTTTTTACTCTACAATATGAAAATATTTGCGAATCTGTGTAGTAATATGAATGCAGCTGGGTACAGTGGTATAGAAGGAGGAAAAGTTTAAATAAAAATAAAACCTTTCCTAATTCATCAAAATTAAAACATTTATTAACGAAAATTAGAAAGTAATTTCAAATTTAATCTTTTTAATCCAAATTTTCAGTGGTTTAATTATTAAATTATTTTCATTAATTTATTCTATGAAAAAATTAATTTTAACAATATGAATTGAATTAAAATTAATTGATAATTTTTTATTCTTGACTGAATCTGGGATTGAAACCACATTTTCGGACAGGTTGATCTGACATTTTTCGATAGTTACCACACTATCTTTAACTAAAAAAAAATTAAATAATTAAAAAAAACTGTTTTATGAACAAGATACAGAAAACAGTGTGGAACATGAGTAGTATTTTTTTTTATGCTGATGCTGGGATTGAAACCACGTTTACGACCAGGTTGATCTGACATTTTTCGATAGTTAAGCTGTTATGATACTTGCTAATTTTTGTATTTTTTCTATATTGGAGAACAGTGCAAATATATTTGCATAGGAAAACTGACTAAGTGTAAAGAGTATGATTATATCATAAAACATCTTGAAATGTCAAACAAATATACATGTGTTATCGATAACTAATCTAAGACTGTCAAAAAAAATATAAAATTTTTTAACTTAAAATTGACATTTCCAGATTAATTGTTAGCACTGTTGCATTTTTAGCTTTTATGACGGTTTTTTGTGGGGAAAAAACGTGGGCAGTATTGTTTGTTTTGTTTACATTTTATCAAATTGTATTTCTTGTTCTTTCTCGCATTTGTTGTTTCATTCAGTCAATCCTAAAAAAATCCAATACAAAAAATAGCAAGTATCATAACACCTTTACCACACTATCTCTTCAAAGATCTTTGCTATTTTTCAAATAATTTAACTTAAAAAAATTTTTTTTTAATAATTTAAAAAAACGGTGTGCTAAACAAGATACAGAAAAAGTTGTGGAACATTAGTAGTAATTTTTTTGAACAGATTTGAGAGACTTTAATATCATCTTGATAAAGAGTTTTGAGAATTTTTTGAAAAAACTTTTATTATTAAATTGCAAAAATATCGTTTGACATAAATTTGTCCAAAAATTATCATCAAACTATAAGTTTTAAAAAGATTTTTAAAGCAAAACCAATTTTTTGTTGTGTACACTATTCCGTTCAATGACTTATGGTGTTTTTCTTTTCAAAGAAAAAAAATGCTGCCTCATGAATGTGAAATTATTTTATCATTTTACACACACCCTTTAAAAGTGGTACATTTTTATACATTTCAATGAAACAAAAATGTATCTTGATTTTATGCATATTAAGCGTGTCAAATATTGAATGCAAAAATTATATTAATAAGCGATATTCAACACGTTTGAAGCGATTACCAACATTTTAGTTTGTGTGGATGCCAATTACCGTTCAACAACAGTGATTTTCAGTTTTAAAAGTAACCCGTTGTAAAAATTGTGTTCCATAATTGCTTACAAAAAAAGATAATAATAAAAAAAAGTTTCAATAAAAGTAACAGAACAACTTTTTAAACTATTTTGGTTAACTTAACTTTCACCATTTTTTTTTTTTTTTTTTTTGTCATTATTTTTTATTGAATCTTCATATATTAAATATGAACTAACAATAATTAATCAAATCTTAACCTAATACGTTATTTTATCTCCTGCCAGTGCCAGACAAAATTTTCTTCATCACGGGTTATGTTCACTTCTATAGGTGTTTATCGCTCATCTAATTGGGTAAGTGCTGCAGTGTCTCTTCTTCTTAAGCGAGTGTGGCCGCCATAATTTAAAATATTTCGAGCTAGTGGATTTGGGTGTTGTTCAAGCCTTTTTAAATATTTTATTGCATATTTTGTAATCATAGATTTCACTAATGGCACATTGAGATCCTTATGAATGTTTGAGTTTTTAACATACCAGGGAGCGGCTGTGATTATTCGAAGAAGTTTATTTTGGCGCCTTTGAATTTTGTCGATATTAGAGGCCGAGGCAGTGCCCCATAGTTGAATACCGTAGCACCAGATAGGCTTTAAGATAGAGTTGTAAAGTAGAAGCTTGCAATCGAGACTAAGGACAGAATTTCTTCCAATAAGCCAATGAATTTGAATGGCTTTTAGTTTCATTTGAGTTAATTTTGCCTCTATATGGCATTTCCACGTTAATCGCCGATCCAGATGTATACCGAGATATTTAACATGCGAATGTTGAGGAATTATTTGATTATTGATTGTAATAGGGGGGCAAGATTCCCGGCGCAAAGTGAATGTTATATGTACACATTTTTGCTCATTGACCATTATCCTCCATTGTCTTAACCATATTTCTAGTTGAAATATATGATGCTGTAAGTAACGCGATGCTTCATAACGATTTTCGTGGACGCTTAGAAAAGCTGTATCGTCTGCAAATGTTGAAGTTTGTGTGTAGTTGCTTGTTGGCATGTCCGAAGTATAAATTAAGTATAATAGGGGGCCCAGGATGCTGCCTTGTGGGACTCCAGCGGCTATGGGCTGAGGTGAACTTAAGAAATTTCCTTCTTTAATAATAAATTGACGACCGACTAAGTAGCTTTCTAGCAGCTTGTGTGTGTTTGCTGGTAAATTTTGCTTCAATTTGTGTAATAAGCCTTCATGCCAGACTTTGTCAAAAGCTTGCGAAACATCGATGAAGAGTGCTGAGCAATATTTATTTTCTTCAAATGCTTTTCTTATGACATTTACTATTCGATGAGTCTGCTCGATTGTGCTGTGTTTTCTTCTAAATCCGAACTGATGGTTTGGAATACATCTATTTTCACTTAAAATTGGTGTTAATTTTGAAACTAATAATTTCTCAAACAGCTTTGACATATTTGATAATAAGCTAATAGGTCTATAAGACTCAACTTTTGTATGATCTTTACCTGGCTTTGGTATCATGGTAACTAAGGAAACCTTCCATTTTTCAGGATAGTATTCAAGGCGTAAAATAGCATTAAAAATAAAAAGAATAATTTTCTTTGCTATGCGAGGTAGCTCCAAAAGCATTTTATTACTGATTTTATCAATACCAGGTGCCTTCTTAGTGTTTAAGTCACAAATAGCCTTTTCGATTTCTCTTATCTCAAATCTGAGGGGAATAGCTGCTCTAGCATCAACAGGTGGTAACTCGACCGCAATATTGTGAGATATATTTGGTGTAAATACGTTTTTCAAATGATTTACAAACAGGTTTCCTTTTTCATTATCATTTCTTGCCCAACTACCATTCAAGTTTCTTAATGGTGGCTTAGATATAACTGGCCTTTTTAGATTTCTAGCTGCACGCCATAATGAGTAGTCAGATTGTGGAGTTGCATCAAGTTCCTTAAGATATTTTTCTAGAGAAGCCGTTTTCTGATTCTGTAGCAACTTTCTTATCCTTTTTGTGCATTCTTTTAATAAAATCTTAAGTTGCGGGGATCTGTAAAGTTGCCACTCTCTTCGAACTCTCCTTTTTTCAGTCAAGAGCCGCTCGACATCTGAAGAACATATTTTATTATTTTTAATTTTTTTGAGGGTAACGCTGGAGTGTTGAACAGCTAGTTTAAGATAACTGTCAAAGTTAACAAGAGAGAGATCCACATTCTCCGGTGTACTAAGCGGAATATTTTCTGTGCAATGGGCACTGAGAAATTTTTTATATTTTAACCAATTTATTTGTGTGGCTGGCGTCGCTAAGTAACCTGACGGAAATACAATTCTATTTGGGTTCGATATAGTAACAATTGTAGGTGTGTGGTCGGATGATAATTCTAGGGAAGCTTCAACATGAATCGTTTCTGTGGGGATGTTTTTAACCACGCCAAAGTCGATAACATCTGGAATTTTTTGCTGATCAGTAGGCCAATATGTTGGTTGCCCGCTCGCGACCACATTTAAACCCATTTTAGAGATTGTGTTAAACAAAACACGACCTTTTGGTGTTATAAGTCGTGACCCCCAGAAGGTATGTTTAGCGTTATAATCGCCAGCGGCCAGAAAACAGGGTCCTAATGATTTATAATATTTATAATATTGGCCTTCTGATATGGAAAATCTAGGTGGAGAGTATAAAGAAGAAATTACTATGTTTCGATTTAGCTCCTCAACACAAATAGTCGTTGCTTGCAGATAGTCTTCACGGTGATCACACATAATGTAGTGTTTGACTCGAGTTTTTATTAAGATGGCAGAACCTCCACAAGCTCTATCTCGAGGGTCCTTGGTATCATATAGTATATAACCATTGATTTTAAACGTATTTCTTGAGGTCAACTTTCACCATATAAAACAAATTGCACACAAACACAAGATTAAAGAAAATAATCCAACTACTCGCTTGCATAAAAAAGTACTTAACGCAGATGCAAAAAAGGGTGTTAACTCAACCTCTAATACAACTTGGGGTAAGATATGGAACATATACCGTTTATTTAGCTTTTTATAACTGCAACTTATTATATTTTTGCATTTTTAGAATGGAGTAAAATCTGCGCAAATGGTAGAATACATGGAACATTTTATTCTGAAAAGAAAACACTCAAAGTGAGAATGAGTGACAGATGTTTATTCTCTAAAATACCATATAAAATATTAAAGACACAAACCATGTGAAATAAATGAAAAAATATGGCATAATTCACACTTTTGATTTGTGTTGCAGACGAAAGTCTAAAATCTATTTTCTGGTTCAAGTAGTAATTTTCAAATTTATTAAAGTCTACTTTAAGATCCGGATTGAAATCATATGTTTTTGTAAAAACTCTTAAATTCTTGTTATCTCTACAATTGTTTAAAGGTGGCCTGCGATGCGGAGTATTTTTATAAAAATATTTTTACTTATTTTGGCCACCTTACCCACTGTGCCCCGGGCTTATATTTATTCATGATTGTTTTATAAATTATTTATCCATTTTGTATACATTTTCTTTCTTTTTTTTTTGGTATTTGTATGAATAAAATTTTAAAACGGATTCGCTTTTATACCATTTGCATACATTTCATTTTTATATAATTTTTGGTTCCACTTTTTATTGCATTATTTTGAATTCCTTTTGAAACATTTTACAGTTTCATCTTTTTCACCGAGTGGAGCCCCAGTTTATCGCGTTCAAATCTAGATGGTACAAATCGTACCGTACTGATTTCCACCCAAATTTATTATCCCAGCCGCCTGACATTGGATTTACCCAATGAACATGTCTATTGGATTGATATCTATAAGGATTTTGTGGAGAGAGTCGATTATGAAGGACGCAATCGTTGGGCCATGAAAAAAGCACCAGATGTAAGTTTATTTACAATGTATGCATGTAAATACACAACCATACATACGTTTGTTAATTATTAAATATATGTGTGCATGTGTGGTAGTTTAATAAGTATGTATTTATGTTACTTCGATTTGAATGGGTTAGATGCATGACTGTCAGTCAGTCATTCTGCTGCTTATTTTATTAAAGTGTGTTTGTGTGCGTTTTAATGTGTATATTTGTATACAAACATATGTACATATGTATTATATTTTCCACCAACATGTTGGGGTTTGATGCGAATGTGTGTGCCTTTGGTTGCTTGGCAATACTTAACTCTGATTTTGGTCATGTTGCCATTTGGTATCAAAAGCATTTGTGGAAGATTTTTTATTTGGCTGTTCATTTTCCATCAATGCCACCATACAACCATAAAATCACATGAATTTTAATTAACGTCTTGTGTATTTATAAACATTGAATACGCAAAGGCAACAAAAGGAATAAACCAACAGCAGAAAAATTAATTTAATTGAAAAAATCGAAAATGAAGTTAAAGAAAAAGTGTTGTACTTTAAAACTCACATGGGCTCTTTTTTAAGGGTTCATTGAAATTGGTGAAAGTCGGCCTATGATTCCATTTAAATCCCATAAAATGTATATAAAGAGGACTGCAAAAAATTGTGTAGAAATAGGTCCATAATTGAGGGGCATAGAAACAAAAAAATACTAAATGTTAGCATTTTGAAATAAAAATTTGAAAATTTGTTGTTTCTAAACGAAATTCAACAGGAATTAGTTTTTTTTAGGAAAATTCATAAACTCAATACACATTTTCTCTGGGAATGCCCCTTTAAATAAAATTATAAATTCATGAAATCAAATTTTTAAGGACCCTGTCCTAATAAAGAGCTTTTCTTGAAAAATTTTCGACCTGCATAAAAAATTTTTGCCTACTAAACCAAAACAAAATTGGTATTTATTATAATGTAAAAAATTTGGAACATAATTAATCGCATCCCCCATTACAAATCTATTCCCGATAACCGCTTTGACATGCGAAATTTCTAAGAGCCTAGTATTGGGACAAAGTCCTTCAAAAAGGTCTTATTTAGGATCCATTTTTGGAATAAAATTTGTCAATATATTTGAGAAAAATTCATAACTGATCTAGCTTCCATGTAAGATCTTCTCTGAGAAATCGCAAAAAAAGGCAATAACTAACTAAAAATGTTAGAAGAACAATACAATTTAATCGAATAACTTCTTTAATAATCGCTTGAACTTAAAAAAAATTTCGTAGGTATTGATCCATAAAAATTTCGTAACTAAAAATCCGAAAATCCAATAAAGACTCCTAAATATTTTGCAAACATGTATAACTATCCGGATTAAATTCTGTATGAATAACTTTAAAGAAAACAATTTTCTAAGAAAAACACATTCTTAGTAACTTATTATATCCTTCTCTCCTTTCTTCCTAACATTTTTTAATTACGATTAATGACCTCGACCCTATTGTCATTTTATCAATATGGTTTATGGTCTACATACATACATATGTATGTAGCATTTGCCATTAATCATACATAAAATATTCCCTTTTTAATCTTACATTTCATTTTTGTAACTTTTTTCTCTACTCTCTTTTAACTAACGCATTAATTCTTTTTTTTTTCTCTAGACACATGTGCCTTTAAAATCCTTGCATGCCGTTGAAGTATTTGAAAATACTGTCTATTTAGCACCATGGAGTGATACTGTTATTGTAGGCATGGATAAATACACATTAACGGCCAAACAGATCGTAAAAGATGTCAAACGTCCGTTTGACTTTAGAATATTTCATCGTCAAAAACAGCCCGAGGGTAAGTTGTGTGCTACTTTATTGTCCCTGTATGTAAAAAAAGTAGATTTTTGTACTGCAAGTATTAGATTTGCTGCATATGAACTCGTTAATTCGGAAACTTGGAAACATTTAGAAAAGTGAAAGAGATATTAAGCCAACTGCAAAAAATGGCAATAAAGGGACAAAGAAAAATAAAAGTGGAACAAAAAAGAAAGATGCTGGTTGGTCAGGGAAAAAAGATTACAAGCGATGTGTTACATAGTTATTTTATTCCTTAAAAAACATACAGATACATTTATTAAAAAATATATTAGGAACTGAATTAGAACTGACTAGAACTGAATTAGAACTGAACTAGACCTGAACTACAATTACACTAGAACTAAATTATTTAGAGCTGAACCAGAACTTAATTAAAACTGAACTAGAACTGAACTCGAATTGAACTTGAACTGAACTAGAACCAAACTAGAATTGAACTAGAACTGAACTAGAAGGGAATCAGAACTGAACTAGAACTGAATAAGAACTGAGCTAGAACTGAACTAAAACTAGAACTAAATTGGAACTGAACCTAAACTAGATTTAAAGTAGAACTGAACAAAAACCAAACAAGAACTCAACTAGAGCTTAACTAAAACTAAACTAGAACTGAAGCATGACTGACATCTAACTTAACTAGAACTAGACCAGAATTGAACTTAAACTTAACTAGAACCTGACTGCGATTAAAACTAAACTAGCACTAAAAGTGGAATAAAAGTAAAGGGTGTTTTCTTAAGTATAGAACTTCCGTTAGGGTTAACTGTAAAACTATAAGGCTGTCAAGATATGAAGTTTGCTTGACTTCTTTGCACCAGAATAATAATCTAAGAAATTTATTTTCAAAATTCGCGCTCTGTTAGCCAAACTTGAAGAGCATTTCGTCAAGTTTACACGTGCATATAATCGTCCATCTGAGCTGCTAACACACAATACTATAATATTTATCCAACTGGAGCCCGTACCGCGCGTACAGAAGAAGCCTGAGCGGCTGTAAACATGAGTGTGACAGAGGACTCAAATTTACGAATTTATCGATCTGACGCCGTTCTCAGCTACTCGGTCTCTTCCCGTCCCCTACTCGGAAATTTTTGAGGATGTTCGGTCCAAGGGCTGAAAATCAACTTTAGCGATGAGGCTCAGTTCTAGCTTAACGGGGATGTAAACAAGCAGAATTTGCGTTTTTAGAGAGAGCACAGTCCTTATGGGACTCCATTATAACACGAAAAAATCGCCGCTTGGTGCAGTTTACATACCGAAGGCGTCATTGTTAATCGTTTGGAGGAGAGTGATACCATCACCAAACGTTTGTTAACCGAATTATCTGAAGAAATTAACCTTTGCTTCCTCGTGTGGTTTGACACCTTTAGAATACTTTATATGGGGGTATGTCAAATCTCTGGTCTATGCTGATAAACCAGGGACCAAATTCGATATCGATCCAAACTCCCAATTAAATTGTTTTGTAGTTTCAATCGATATTGAATGCCGTAATTTGGCCCCAGGAACGATTTATCAATAAGGAGCCAACATTCGAAGCAGTTTTGACGAAATAAGACCGGGTATGCTCGAAAATTTTTGCAAAATTGGACCGAAGGGGTGGCGCTTATAAGGCGCAGTCACGGAGGTCATATGCCAGCAATTATTTTCAAGCATCAAATGCCATAAAATTTCTGATTTAAAAAACCAACATTTTGGTCATTCTATTGAATTTATGTTGTTTTTGTTTTAAGAAAAAAATCTATGCCTATAAAAAAAAACACCCCTTACAACCAAAACTGAACTTAAAGAAGAACTAAATTTAATTACATTGTATATCATTTTTGCAAACTCATGTGTCCTAGTTTCTATTTTTTATTATTCTGTACTTTTTCTTCTGTTGTCTCGGACATCTTCTACAAAACGTATTAAAGGAAAACTTTTGTTTATTTGTTTTGTATTCATTTCCCTTAATTGCAGTTGCTCATCCTTGTCGCGATAACAATGGCCTATGCAATCAGATTTGTATACCAATGTGGAC
The DNA here is from genome assembly GCA_930367215.1 of Pollenia angustigena. NCBI lineage: Eukaryota > Metazoa > Arthropoda > Insecta > Diptera > Polleniidae > Pollenia > Pollenia angustigena. The sequence goes on from OV884060.1 coordinate 51,132,874, forward strand.
AAAGGGTTTTGCTCGTGCAACCTGCATGTGTTCGCATGGTTATAAATTACGCAACAATAACGAATGCGTATTCCAGCATTTTGATAAATTTCTAATACTGGCTCGACAACGTTTGGCCAGTATAGCGGGCATACCACTTAACCAAGCTGATCGTCATTTAAACCAACAGAATGAGGCTGCATCTGTTGCTGTTGAAGATGCAATGGTGCCCATTTACAATGTTACTTGGATAATGCCAGCTGACATTAATGTTCATCATAAATTGGTTTATTATGTACAACAACAAAAGTAAGTTATTGTTTTTTTTTTTTTGCTAGTTCAACTAAACGAAGTAATTAAATTTTTTTTTTTGTTGAATTAAATTTGTAATCTTTTTTGTTTAAATTCACTTAGAACTGGTTATATAATATTAAGCCAATCAACGGATGGTTTGCAACGTAAAATACTGACAAGCGCCTCGGAGGGTATTTCCGTTTTGGCTTACGATTGGCTATCGGCAAATCTGTATTGGGGTGGTGTGGAGAGTTTCTATGTCGCTCCTGTTGCCAATATGTCTAAAATCGTTACGTTGCCTTTAAAAGCAGAAGCCATGTAAGTTTCATTGTTGGTTAAGAGTTGTTAGTAAATTGTTTTAAATTTGTTTTATATTTTTTAGGAATTTGGCTTTAAATCCAATTGATGGGTACATGTTTTGGACGCATTGGGCCGCTGGTAGTCAAAAGGCAGCCATATATCGTGCCTGGTTGGATGGTTCTCATCGTGAAGTGATAGTAGAATCAACGAATGATAAACCCATGAAATATCCTTTAAGTTTATTTGTTGATGTGCAGCATAAGAAGTTATATTGGTAAGTCATTTCGATATATTAAGGTGTAAACCTATAGACGTATAAATGTTTGAATCATGTTCGAAATTATTTTGTCAAACTTGCCTGTGTAAAGTTACAGTAACAAATATGCATTTCTTAGCACGAATAATGAATTTTATTTGTTTAATCGAGTTAAAATATTCGGTGCTCGAAAAAGTTCGGTTGAAAATTTTCGGTAGATAGCTCTAAAATGTAAAATCACTATAGTTGTTTGAAAGGTGGCATTTTAAGCTTTACTCTGTTTGAAGGCATTATTAAGATCGAATTATTCTGTGAAAAGTTATCTACGTTAAAAATTAGTGAAAATTGGGAACATTACCGTTATATTTTGCTTTTTTGTTATGGGAAAGGTAAGAATGCGTCGCAGGCTGCTAAATTTGTGATGTTTATGGAGACGCTACTGTTACTAGAAAAACAGCAACGAAATAATTCACTCGTTTTCGATCTTATAATCTCATTTTAAAGATGTACCTCGCTCTGGTCGAGTAGTCACAAAAAAAAATCAATGAAATCATCGAAAAACTTTAAAAAGACCGGCATATAAGCAGCGGGGACGTTGCCAGGGAACTAGACATTCATCATAAAATAGTTATTAACAATTTGCAGAATGCTAATTACACATATGTGTACCCCCGTATTCATAAAAGATTATCAAATTTAACAAACGTTTATTAGGGATAATTTTCATAGTAATAGTTATAAAATATTAAAAATTTGTACGAATACAGGCAATGAACACGATGTTTAGGTGCCACATGAATTAACAGTAAAAAAATTTAGTTTCCCTTTGCAATTCACTGATAAAATGGAACAAAGCCGAACCATTTTTAAATTAAATGATAACGGGCGATGAAGAGTCGATCATGTACGACAATAGTGTGTGAAAAAGATCATGGACGAAGCAAATTGAAGCTTCGTAGACGGTGGCAAAGCCAGGACTGAACTAAACTTGAACCTAAACTAGGATTGAGCAAAAACAGAACTAGACCAGAACAATAACGAAACTAGAACTAAACTGATAATTAACTAGACCTGGACTGAAACTTACCTTGAACTGATTTAAAACTTAACCACAACCAGTCATTTACAGTCATTAGTTAATAATTATTAAACTAAAATGATCATAGTATCATATTTACAATAATTGGTTAAGTACAATTTTGAATCAAACCAAAAAATGGTTACTCTATTAAAATAATAAATAACAAAAAAAATAAAAGTAGTTAACCAATAACATTGGAAGGTTTAACTAATAGTTAAGAAAAAGCTGTAAATAATATTTTATTTGTTAAGCTGTTGTTATTACCTAACTAATGACTGTAAATTTGGGCATGAAGCTAATATAAAACTGAACTAGAATTAAACTACTTTTAAACGTGAAATAAACCATACCAGAATAATGGCTAATTTCAAATTAAAAGAATTGTAAAATGTTTTACTACACCTAGTTTAGGGAAATAAATTCATATTAAAATCACATAATTTGTAGTGGTCCTTCCACAATTTAAAATTATTTTGTTATTACAAAAGTTATAAACATTTTTTTAATCTTGTGCTTTCTCTAACTTTTTTAGGTGCGATGTCAAGGAGAGCACCATAGAACGAGTAAATTTTGATGGTACCGATCGTGAAGTCATCTTTAAAGATGTTCAGTATCATCCAATATCAATAGCTTTTCACAAAGGAACCGTTTTTTGGGTGGACAATAAAAATGGCACAGTCAAGACATTCTCTGTACATCATCTAAACGGCACTGTCAGAAACAACTCCCACTCACAATTGTTTTCATTTGAGCGTGGTCGCACCTCCAACTTGAAAATGTTCGATATTAACAGCCAGCCTACATCTGTAGGCAATGTCTGTGGTAAAGCAAAATGTCCAGGAGTATGTTTTAATACTCCCAACACCTCAATATGCCGGTGTCCAGATAAATTTTCACTAAATGGCACTGGAACTCAATGTATACCATATCCCAAGGATGGTGATATGAAAGCAAAAAACTGTACTACCGGTTTTCAATGTTTAAAGTCTCCTCAGTGTGTTGATGTCAAAGATTTGTGTGATGGTTTCGATGATTGTGATGATGGTAGTGATGAGAGTAATGCTGCCGAAGGTCCTTGCAATCCTAAGAAATGCGATTTAAATTTGCATTTTGTTTGCAATGAACGTTGCTATCAACGTTCTCTGCTCTGCAGCTCCATTAATTACTGTTTGGACGGTACGGATCAACAGAATTGTGAAACACATTCGTGTAACGAGAACGAGTTTACATGTGCTAAGAGTGGAAAGTGTATACAACTGTCTTGGGTTAATGATGGCATGGTCGATTGTGGTCCCGATGACTCTTCGGATGAGGAAAGTGAAGATTTATTCGATGAAAAATGTGCTGAGTTTGAGTGTCACAATGGTGCTTGCCGTTTATTTTCAGATGTTTGTGATGGTGTGGATCAGTGTGGGTAAGTGAACAAGGATATATGCTTTTTAATTTTCTTAAATATTGTTTCACTTAAATTAATGCCTTTATTTAGCGATAATTCTGACGAACTCTCTTGTGAGTTTGAATGTGGCCCCGGAGAGCGTTATTGTGTTCCCATTGGCTGCTATGATGAGACCCACATGTGTGATGGTATACACGATTGCTTGGATTTTAGCGATGAAGCCAATTGCAATGAAACCAAATCGGATCATCATGTTATTGATTTGGGCGAAGCTCATTATTGTGGTCCCTTTGAATTTGGCTGCTCTGATCCATTCGAATGTATACCACATTTCTTCAGATGCGATGGCATTCCTCATTGTTTTGATAAATCCGATGAAGTTAATTGCACTCAAATCAAAGCGCATCCTTTGGAATTTAACGAAACGATGCTATGTGAACCACCGGAACGTTTATGTGCGGTATCCAATAAATGTATTACAGTTCAGCAACTTTGTGATGGCAAATTCGATTGTGAGGATGCCACTGATGAAGGTTTTCTTTGCGATGAGAAATTGTGTGAACAATCCCATGAATGTTCCCACTATTGTCATAATGCCCCGGAAGGTTTTATTTGCTCTTGTCCTGCTCACATGTATTTATTGCCGAACGACAAGCGTTGCAGCATGCAACATGCCTGCGATCATTGGGATTCTTGTTCACAAATCTGTGCCACTGTGGGCAAGGGTTACGAATGCAAATGTTTTGAGGGCTTCGATTTGCAGTACGATCGCTTTACTTGTAAAAGTACAGCCGAAGATGATCCATATGTAATTTTTACCAACCGCCAAGAAATTAGAGGTTTGAACTTAAAAAAAAGTACGATAAGTAACTTTTATACTTCACTCCGAAATACAATAGCCCTGGATTTCCTATATAGTAATGAATCTAGTCAAATATTTTGGACCGATGTTATAGACGATAAAATTTATAGAGGTCAATTGGTAGGAGAAGCTTTACATAAAGTTGAGGCTGTAGTACATTCGGGACTATCAACGACCGAAGGTTTGGCAGTGGATTGGATTGGCATGAATCTATATTGGATAGATTCTAACCTGGATCAAATAGAGGTGGCTAAATTAAATGGCAGTTTTAGGCGTACTTTAATAGCTGGTGATATGGAGAGTCCACGTGCCATAGCGTTAGATCCACGAGAAGGTCTGCTATTTTGGACAGATTGGGATGATAATTATCCGCGTATAGAAAGATGTTCAATGGCTGGTAAACATAGACAAGCCATTACTACATCGACAATGGTTGCAGCTGGTTGGCCCAATGGTTTATCATTAGACTACACACAGAAACGTGTCTACTGGGTAGATGCAAAATCGGATTCGATTTATACTATAAAATATGATGGCTCAGATATACATTTGGTGCTAAGAGATCGTGAGATATTGTCACATCCCTTTTCGATAACGGTTTTTGAAAATTATGTTTACTGGACTGATTGGAGAACAACCTCTGTGATACGAGCAAACAAATGGAACGGCACCGATATACAAGTCATACATCGCACACAAACGCAACCATTTGGCATACAAGTCTTACACTCCAGCCGCCAGCCTCAAGCAGAAAATCCATGTGGAGTTAATAACGGTGGCTGTTCACATTTATGTTTACTGGAGTAAGTATTAAATTCTTATACCCACTACCAAAACATGCAGATATCTAGATTTTATTATATGGTGTATATAAGCCAAACCGGTCCGTGTATGTTAAGATAAGAACAGGTTGGGCATTAGCAGGAAAACCATAAATATGCAATTGCATGTTTTTCCTTGTGCGGCCAATGAAGGTAGAAACAATATATTTATCTGTTTTAAAGGTAAAGGTTTGCTTCTAAACTTCTAATGTTTTCTATTTTTTCATTTAGAAGCTTTTGTAATGTTTTCCATTTCTACATTTAGAAGCAAACCTTTTCCTTTAACGAATTATTAACGGATGTTCAGTGGCTAATGACCAGGAAAACCAGAAATATGCTCTAAAAATTTCATTTTATGCGCATTAAATATGCAGTAAAACTTGAAAATATGTCCTGAAAATTGTTAAAAATATGCTCCAAAAAATTCAAAAATTGCTAATTTGAAAACAATATATTCAACAATTTAAAATTTGCCAGAAGTCAGCGTAAACTTGCTAAATCTAAGGCGACGATTTGTATCTTGTACGGAATAAATTGTTTTTCATTATTCTCCCCAGTGAAGTTCTGGGCATGGAAAGCTAAGTGGCTTGTTTATGAGTCATTATTTCATAGTTCTCTTTTACGCTCTCCCGAACTCTTTCGATATTATATTGGCTTCGTGCTTCAAGCGGTCTTCAAATCCATACTTGATTTCTCGGTGTTGCATTTCTGTTGCTAAAAAAATTTCGAATACTACTAAATCTCCCAAACGTTGTTTCTAATACCAAAGAGAAAACATACAAAATATAAAAATTATATCAAAAACACAATGTTTAGTGACTTATAACCCAACCTAACTATACATACTGTGAGCTTCAAAATAAAGTGTACTGCTTATTTTCCAATATAAAAAGTGTTATGTTAGTTATAAAAAGTTTAATTTCCAATATGCCAAATTGGGCCACTTTTAGTAAGCAGATCTGGCGCTGTTAGATAAACCAAATGTAATGTTACGGTGCCCAGACTTCAAGCTTGCTGTCATCTGTGAAAAAAAGGTTGCTCCAAAAATAGACGAAAGCAAGTTGCACAAAAAAAATCCTTAATAAAGCAGCAAGCACTCTCCCAAGAAAATTCTGTAGGAAGAGTAGGCAAAACTGTCTACTGCGCTAACTAATAAACTAAAAGCCGTCCTAAAAGCAAAAAGAAATCAAACAAAGTATGAGCCACTTCACTTTTCTTAGTATTTTAAATCTGTACACTTTTTTGACGCGTTAAAAACGGAGTAAAATTGTTTTTTTATTGTACTATTTTCAATAATACTTTTTATATTGGAAAACAAGTTGTACACTTTATTTTGACGCTGACAGTATATAGTACTACTCCAATATAAGTCCGTTAAAAAAAAATCTAATAACTCTTTAACGCAAAAATGTATCACGTTTAAAAATATGTGATCTAGATAAATTCTCCATAAAGTATTAATTTGAATAAGTCCATGTTTACCTTCCTATCTGGAGTAAAACCTTTATCGATCGATCTTTGTATCGCGAATTTTTTTACGTATCGGCACAAAAAATCTGTTATAAATTCATAGGAAAATAAATTTTGTATATATGTAAATAAACGAAAAATCATAATTAGTATTGTGGTTATTTTGTTGAACTATTTATGGTTTTTAATCCAAATTTTTAATATTTTTAATTAGGCTTAAGTTCATGAAATTTAATTTTTATTAAATTATTTTTGTGAAGAAAGGAATTTTACAACATGAAAATTAATTAAAATTGTTATTGATAATCTTTCATTCTTGACGTGGCTCGGGCTCGAACCCTGGCCGGCAGGCTACCATGACATGTTTCGATCGCAACCACTCGATCTCCTCAGATGGATTTGCCGTCTTACACTCGCAGCCATCGACGACTGCTGACGTCACTAGTCAAACATCAATCCTTAAACCAAATTGTATTTTAACATTTGGCAGATCGAAATTTGCCTTCCTGAATGATTATCCATTTTAATTGATTTTACATGTTCTTTCCTTTACTTCTGTTTTTTCGTACTTTCGTCAAGAATTTTTCCTGAAGTCCAAGTACATTTTTTTGTTTTTTCACTTTGTCTTTCTCTTTTCTGTTGACCTTTTTCAGCACAACTTGAAGGACAAATGTACACATAGAGCTCCTGCCTTAGCTTTTGACAATAATTAGTATTGTGGTTATTTTGTTGAACTATTTATGGTTTTTAATCCAAATTTTTAATATTTTTAATTAGGCTTAAGTTCATGAAATTTAATTTTTATTAAATTATTTTTGTGAAGAAAGGAATTTTACAACATGAAAATTAATTAAAATTGTTATTGATAATCTTTCATTCTTGACGTGGCTCGGGCTCGAACCCTGGCCGGCAGGCTACCATGACATGTTTCGATCGCAACCACTCGATCTCCTCAGATGGATTTGCCGTCTTACACTCGCAGCCATCGACGACTGCTGACGTCACTAGTCAAACATCAATCCTTAAACCAAATTGTATTTTAACATTTGGCAGATCGAAATTTGCCTTCCTGAATGATTATCCATTTTAATTGATTTTACATGTTCTTTCCTTTACTTCTGTTTTTTCGTACTTTCGTCAAGAATTTTTCCTGAAGTCCAAGTACATTTTTTTTGTTTTTTCACTTTGTCTTTCTCTTTTCTGTTGACCTTTTTCAGCACAACTTGAAGGACAAATGTACACATAGAGCTCCTGCCTTAGCTTTTGACAATAATTAGTATTGTGGTTATTTTGTTGAACTATTTATGGTTTTTAATCCAAATTTTTAATATTTTTAATTAGGCTTAAGTTCATGAAATTTAATTTTTATTAAATTATTTTTGTGAAGAAAGGAATTTTACAACATGAAAATTAATTAAAATTGTTATTGATAATCTTTCATTCTTGACGTGGCTCGGGCTCGAACCCTGGCCGGCAGGCTACCATGACATGTTTCGATCGCAACCACTCGATCTCCTCAGATGGATTTGCCGTCTTACACTCGCAGCCATCGACGACTGCTGACGTCACTAGTCAAACATCAATCCTTAAACCAAATTGTATTTTAACATTTGGCAGATCGAAATTTGCCTTCCTGAATGATTATCCATTTTAATTGATTTTACATGTTCTTTCCTTTACTTCTGTTTTTTCGTACTTTCGTCAAGAATTTTTCCTGAAGTCCAAGTACATTTTTTTGTTTTTTCACTTTGTCTTTCTCTTTTCTGTTGACCTTTTTCAGCACAACTTGAAGGACAAATGTACACATAGAGCTCCTGCCTTAGCTTTTGACAATAATTAGTATTGTGGTTATTTTGTTGAACTATTTATGGTTTTTAATCCAAATTTTTAATATTTTTAATTAGGCTTAAGTTCATGAAATTTAATTTTTATTAAATTATTTTTGTGAAGAAAGGAATTTTACAACATGAAAATTAATTAAAATTGTTATTGATAATCTTTCATTCTTGACGTGGCTCGGGCTCGAACCCTGGCCGGCAGGCTACCATGACATGTTTCGATCGCAACCACTCGATCTCCTCAGATGGATTTGCCGTCTTACACTCGCAGCCATCGACGACTGCTGACGTCACTAGTCAAACATCAATCCTTAAACCAAATTGTATTTTAACATTTGGCAGATCGAAATTTGCCTTCCTGAATGATTATCCATTTTAATTGATTTTACATGTTCTTTCCTTTACTTCTGTTTTTTCGTACTTTCGTCAAGAATTTTTCCTGAAGTCCAAGTACATTTTTTTGTTTTTTCACTTTGTCTTTCTCTTTTCTGTTGACCTTTTTCAGCACAACTTGAAGGACAAATGTACACATAGAGCTCCTGCCTTAGCTTTTGACAATAATTAGTATTGTGGTTATTTTGTTGAACTATTTATGGTTTTTAATCCAAATTTTTAATATTTTTAATTAGTCAAGAATGAAAGATTATCAATAACAATTTTAATTAATTTTCATGTTGTAAAATTCCTTTCTTCACAAAAATAATTTAATAAAAATTAAATTTCATGAACTTAAGCCTAATTAAAAATATTAAAAATTTGGATTAAAAACCATAAATAGTTCAACAAAATAACCACAATACTAATTATTGTCAAAAGCTAAGGCAGGAGCTCTATGTGTACATTTGTCCTTCAAGTTGTGCTGAAAAAGGTCAACAGAAAAGAGAAAGACAAAGTGAAAAAACAAAAAAATGTACTTGGACTTCAGGAAAAATTCTTGACGAAAGTACGAAAAAACAGAAGTAAAGGAAAGAACATGTAAAATCAATTAAAATGGATAATCATTCAGGAAGGCAAATTTCGATCTGCCAAATGTTAAAATACAATTTGGTTTAAGGATTGATGTTTGACTAGTGACGTCAGCAGTCGTCGATGGCTGCGAGTGTAAGACGGCAAATCCATCTGAGGAGATCGAGTGGTTGCGATCGAAACATGTCATGGTAGCCTGCCGGCCAGGGTTCGAGCCCGAGCCACGTCAAGAATGAAAGATTATCAATAACAATTTTAATTAATTTTCATGTTGTAAAATTCCTTTCTTCACAAAAATAATTTAATAAAAATTAAATTTCATGAACTTAAGCCTAATTAAAAATATTAAAAATTTGGATTAAAAACCATAAATAGTTCAACAAAATAACCACAATACTAATTATTGTCAAAAGCTAAGGCAGGAGCTCTATGTGTACATTTGTCCTTCAAGTTGTGCTGAAAAAGGTCAACAGAAAAGAGAAAGACAAAGTGAAAAAACAAAAAAATGTACTTGGACTTCAGGAAAAATTCTTGACGAAAGTACGAAAAAACAGAAGTAAAGGAAAGAACATGTAAAATCAATTAAAATGGATAATCATTCAGGAAGGCAAATTTCGATCTGCCAAATGTTAAAATACAATTTGGTTTAAGGATTGATGTTTGACTAGTGACGTCAGCAGTCGTCGATGGCTGCGAGTGTAAGACGGCAAATCCATCTGAGGAGATCGAGTGGTTGCGATCGAAACATGTCATGGTAGCCTGCCGGCCAGGGTTCGAGCCCGAGCCACGTCAAGAATGAAAGATTATCAATAACAATTTTAATTAATTTTCATGTTGTAAAATTCCTTTCTTCACAAAAATAATTTAATAAAAATTAAATTTCATGAACTTAAGCCTAATTAAAAATATTAAAAATTTGGATTAAAAACGAAAAATCTATTAAATTTGAGCGAGATTGGTTTTTAATTCAATATTTAACCGATTAATTGGTTTATTTACCGAATTCTTTCAACGCAGTGTTAAAAAATCCTTTCAATGTGCCTGTCCTCATGTTATGCGGTTGGATCCTACAGACAACCGTACTTGTGTGGCCAATGAACAAGTTCTACTCTTTATAATGGGAGATGAGATAAGAGGCATTGATTTAATGCAACCCAATCATCACACCATCCCTACTATTCGCCAGTCCCCACAAGTTTTAGCTCCCCAACGGATAGATTTCACGATAGAGGACAGTCGGCTTTATTGGTCTGATGTACAATTGAATGAAATAAAAACTGCAGGAATATCAAACGGTCTCATAGATACCATTATTAATACGGATATACAAAACCCATTCGGTTTTGCCATCGATTGGATCGCAAAAAATATGTATTTTTCCACGGGTAAAGTAAAGAGCAACATTTGGGCTAGCAATCTTAAAGGAGAATATGTTACCGAAATCCTAGCTGATTTAAATATGGTAGAGAGTATTGCTTTGGACCCTGTAAAGTAAGTTAAATAAATTTGTTTTTGAGACTTTTTTTATACATTCTTTCTTTGTTTTCCTAGTGGCAAAATGTATTGGATATCCTCAGCACGCAATTCCCTTGTATGGCAAATTGAACAAAGTAATCTTGACGGCAGTGATCGTCAAAGTATTTTCGAGCACAACAAAACTTTGGCTTCTCTTACTATGGACTTTGATTCTTTGCGTTTATATTATGTCTACGATAATTCTGGCATTTCCTACTATGACATTGCAACGAAAATCGTTCATGTTGCATTGGCCTCCAGTGAAGTTATGACTATTAGTTCTGTTACAGTGTACAATGGCACTTTATATTTTCCGGAAAATATTCAGAGTGTTATAATGTCCTGCGATAAAGATTCCTGTCAGGAATATTTTATGTTGCGTAAAAATACCAAGTCTATACAGTATTTAAAAATGTTTTATGCAGAAGCTCAGCAGGGTTCGAATACCTGCGCTGGTCCCTTGAAGGGTGGATGTGCTCATTTATGTTTAGCTATTTCGTCTAAGGAACATGTTTGTGGATGTTCTATTGGTTATCGTATTGATCCGAATAATCCTACACAGTGTATTGGTTTGGAGGAATTTGTTTTCTACTCAAATCATGAACTTAAGGGTATTATGGTTTATGACCCAAGTAAAACTTTGGATGAGCAAGGGCAAAAAATGGTAAGTTTCCGTTCGAATTAAAGACGAATTCTTTAAGATAACTTCCATTTTTAAACCAAAGTAAAAAAATTAAATTCTATTTCAGGCTTTAGGACCTATTTCACGTATTTCTTTAGCGTCCTATATAGATTATGATGCCGCCCAAGATTATCTGTATTGGGGTGACAATGAAAGCGGTACTATTTCGCGCATTAAACGAGATGGTACCCAAAGAGAAGTCATCATAGAATCTCCGGAATGGATGGATAACAAACAATTGGATTGGCTAGGCGGCATAGCCATCGATTGGATAGCAGAAAATATCTATATCAGTGATGTAAAGCGTAATGTTATTGAAGTGGCTCGACTTAATGGATCCTATCGGCATGTTATCATTTCTAATGTTGTCAAGCCTAGCGCTTTGGCTGTTGATCCCGTTCAAGGTTTGTTATTCTATGTTGCTGATGGCATAATAGGACGTACGGGCTTGGATGGTTCGCAGCCATTTGTCTTAGTAAGTCATCAGAAAGTTGTTGCCAGTCTAGTGTTGGATATTGAGGCTACAAAGGTGTATTGGTGTGAAACACCCAAGAATGCTATTGTGCAACCGGCCATAATGAAAGTTGACTACGATGGCAATGTTAAGGAGGTATTACTGAATCATACTTTAGAATACCCAACTGCAGTGGGAAAACTGGATGATTTCATTTACTGGGCTGATAATAATTACAATAAGGGTACCTTCAAGGTGGCCAGTATAGGTAATTTGAGCGATTTCAAAGAACTTAAACGCTTCGAAGGCTATTCTATTAGAGACATGAAAATTTTCTCGAAAAGGCTACAGAAGGGCACTAATTTATGTGCTGAAAACAATGGCGGTTGCCAAGAGTTGTGTTTGTTTAATGGCACCTCGGCCATATGTGCCTGTTCTCACAGTCGTGTAGCTAGTGATGGCGTGTCTTGTGAGCCTTATGTTTCTTTTCTGTTTATCTCTCATCGCAGCACTATAGAGAGTGTTCATCTGACAGATCATACAGACAAAAATGGTCCAGTGCGAAGTATACGCAATTCTACCATGATGGTTAATGTTATAGCTTTGACCTATGACTATGAAAACAGCATATTGTATTACTCTGATATGGTGTTAAGCACTATAAATTCAGTGAACTTTAATGGCAGTAACAATAGGGTGTTGGTTAGTCATCAAGGAAGAGTTGAAGGTTTGGCATTTGATATTGTAAATCAAATGTTATTTTGGACTTCCAATAATGATGCTTCCATATGCAGTTTGGATTTACATTATATTAATGAGAATCCCGATAATAACACTCAACTGGTTAGCCGCATAAGGGTATTGAATTCGAAAGACAAGCCCAGAGGCATTGCCGTAGAACCTTGTTTGGGCATGATTTACTGGACCAATTGGAACGAAGAAGCTCCTTCTATACAGCGAGCGTATGTAACTGGATTTGGTTTGGAATCAATTATAAAGAAGGACATAAAAATGCCAAATGCCATAACTTTGGACTTGGAAGATCAAAAGTTATACTGGGCGGATGCACGCATCGATAAAATAGAACGTGCTAATTATGATGGCTCACACAGAGTTGTATTGGCTCATTCGACTCCCAAACATCCATTTGCTATAGCAGTTTATGGAGACCTACTGTTTTGGTCCGATTGGGTTTTGGGGGCCTTGGTAAGAGCAAATAAATATACTGGATCTGATATGGTACTGTTAAGAGATCATATTGAACGTCCCATGGGAGTGGTGGCAGTACAGAATACCACTGTTAATTGCGATTCCAACCAGTGCAAGATATTAAATGGTGGCTGTGAAGATGTTTGCATTTTAAATAAAAATGGCACAGCCAGTTGTCAGTGTACTCGTGGTGTACTGGCCTCGGATGGCAAAAGATGTATTCAACAATTGAACACCAAATGTGAGAAGAATCAATTCCCCTGTCATTCTGGAGAATGCATACCCTTGCACTTGACTTGTGATAGTATTTCTCACTGTTTGGACGGCTCGGATGAGTCGCGTAGTTATTGCATTATACGAGTGTGTCCCAATGACTACTTTATGTGCAACAATCATCGCTGTATACCTCAGAACGAAACCTGTGATGGTGTTCATCAATGTGGTGATGGTTCCGACGAGTCGGAATTGATTTGTAAATGTGAGCCAGAAAAATTCAGATGTGGGAGTGGTGAGTGTATATCACAGCAGTTTGTGTGTGATCAGATGCGTGATTGCAAAGATTTCAGTGATGAAAAACACTGTCCTGTCTCAGAGTGTCCAGCAGGTGATGCTCTCTATGAACATTGTCCCAATTCGACAGCTTGTATCATGCCTATGTGGCGTTGTGATGGTGACACCGATTGTCCCGATGGCAGTGATGAACAAAACTGTGATCATGCCTCTAAAGTAGCTTGTGGACCTGGTCAATTCCAATGCTCTAATGGTCGTTGTATTAATGAAAAGTGGCGTTGTGATGGAGAGGATGATTGTATAGATGCTGTGACAGGAAACTTTAGTTCCGATGAAGTGGGTTGTAAGCTGCAGTGCAAACCAAATGAATTCAGATGCGATAACATGTGTATACCAGCAAGTTGGCAATGTGACGCCAAACCAGATTGTGAAGATGGTTCGGATGAAGGAGCTCAATGCCCTAATCGCGTGTGTAGACCTCATTTGTTCCAGTGCAAATCGTCGGGTCGTTGTATACCTCAAAAATGGGTTTGCGATGGAGAGCGCGATTGTCCCGGTCCTGGTTTCGAAGATGAAGGTGATCACTGTGCAGTTGCTTCTGTGCCCCATATACCCGATTGTGTAGCACCCTCATTTTTATGTTCCAATGGAATTTGTCTGGATCGCCACTTGGTCTGCGATGGAGATCACGATTGTCCTAATGGAGAGGATGAATATGAAGATTGTGTACATTTCAATTATACTCAAGTTTGTTTGGAAGAATTAGAATTCCAGTGCCATAATTTGGAGTGTATATCCAAAAATTTAACTTGCAACTCCCGGCCCGATTGCTCTGATGCTTCCGATGAGTCCTCGGAATTGTGTGGCGAATCGACAATGTCTTGTGGTAATGGACAATATCAATGTAAAAATGGAGCCTGTGTTTCAGAAGACTTTTTATGCGATGGCCGCAACGATTGCGGCGATTTCTCCGATGAATCCTTGTGCAATGTTAATGAATGCTTAACACCAGACATTTGTGAACACATGTGTATCGATAAGAAAATTGGTTACGAGTGTCAATGTGATCCTGGTTACAAGTTGCATGCCAACCACCATCTATGTGATGATATAGATGAATGTAGTGGTACCCACCATTGTTCTCAAATTTGTGCCAACACCTATGGGTCTTACAAATGCTTGTGCATGAAGGGCTATGAGCTCAAAGACGATCAACATACCTGCAAGGCCACCAGCAATGAAACGGCCAGGCTAATATTCTCTAATCGTTATTATATAAGACAAGTAGATATGAGAGGCAATGGTTCTATTCTTATACATCAATTATCTAATGCCGTGGCTCTGGATTTCGACTGGGCCTCAAAGTGTTTATTTTGGTCAGATGTTACCTCTACTGTAGGCATGATAAAACGGTATTGTATGGTGGAGAATAAGACTACAACTTTGCATCAAGCCATGTTGAAAAATCCTGATGGACTGGCAGTTGATTGGGTGGCGAAAAATCTGTACTGGTGTGACAAAGGTTTGGATACCATAGAAGTTTCTAAATTGGATGGCCGTTATCGCAAGGTTTTAATAAACGAGAATCTACGAGAACCTCGTGGAGTTGCTTTGGATCCTTTTAATAAAAATTTATATTGGTCCGATTGGGGTGACAATCCTCATATCGGTAAAGCTGGTATGGATGGTTCTAATTCCCGAGTAATAATACGTGAAAATATGGGTTGGCCGAATGCCTTAACATTGTCTTTCGAAAGTAATCAACTATTTTGGGGAGATGCCCGTGAAGACACAATTTCTGTATCCGATTTAGATGGCAAAAATATAAAAGTGATTATGGCGCGCAAACTTAACCCACAACTAAATCTTCATCATATATTTGCCATAGCTGTTTGGGAAGACAAGGTCTACTGGTCCGACTGGGAAACTAAATCCATAGAGTATTGTAATAAATTCTCCGGACAAAACTGCTCTACTTTAATTACCACCATACACAGACCCATGGATTTAAGAATCTATCATCCTTATCGTCAACAACAACCACACAGGGGAAATCCTTGTGAAATGGCAAATTGTTCGACTTTATGTCTGCTTTCGCCTGAAGCTCCCTATTACAAATGTGCTTGTCCCAATAATTTTTATTTGGATAGTGATAATAAATCTTGCATAGCCAACTGTACAGCAGCCCATTTCCAATGCTCACAAACATTCAAGTGCATACCGTTCTATTGGAAATGTGATACCCAAGATGATTGTGGCGATGGCA
Source organism: Pollenia angustigena (assembly GCA_930367215.1). Taxonomy (NCBI): domain Eukaryota; kingdom Metazoa; phylum Arthropoda; class Insecta; order Diptera; family Polleniidae; genus Pollenia; species Pollenia angustigena. The sequence continues at coordinate 51,148,773 of OV884060.1, forward strand.
GTGATGAACCCGAAAGTTGTCCACCTTTCCATTGCGAGCCAGGACAGTATCAGTGTAATAATAAGAAATGTATACATCCCTCGGCTATATGTGATGGCACCAATCAATGCGGCGATAACTCGGATGAGCAAAATTGTGACAAATTTACCTGTTTCGAAAATCATATGAAATGTGAAGCCTCCGAAAATACCACTGCCTTCTGCATAGATAATGTGAAAAAATGTGATGGTGTACGAGACTGTCCTAATGGAGAGGATGAAAGTGGCTGCGCTCCTCTCAACTGTACCAAAAATCAATTCCAATGTGGCAATAATCGTTGCATGCCTTTCATATGGGTTTGTGATGGTGACATCGATTGTCCAGATAAATCAGATGAGCAAAATTGCGGAAGAGTTTCTTGTGGTTCAAGTGATTTTCAATGTGACTCGGGTCGTTGTATACCTATGTCTTGGAGATGTGATGGTGAGGATGATTGTCCGAATGGTGAAGATGAACCTCCATCCTGTCATTCGTCGAAGGAGGACTGTGATCCTACATACTTTAAGTGCAACAATTCAAAATGTATACCCGGTAGGTGGCGCTGTGACTATGAAAATGATTGTGGAGATGGCAGCGATGAATTGAATTGCCAAATGCGCAATTGTTCGGAAAGCGAGTTTAGATGCGGTACAGGCAAGTGTATTAAACATGATCATAGATGTGATGGCGAAATTCATTGTGATGATAGTAGTGATGAGATTAATTGTAATATTACCTGTAAAGAGCATCAGTTTAAATGTGCTGCTTTCAATACCTGCATTAACAAGTTAGTATTTAAAATGATTTTTAAAAACTTCATTTTTATTAACAAGCTCTTTTTTAAAATTAAGACAATACCAGTGTGATGGAGATGACGATTGTCCTGATGGCAGCGATGAGGTCAACTGTACTTGCCCTCATGATCATTTCACTTGTGCGAATGGCAAATGCATTATGGCTCGTTGGAAATGTGACGGTTGGGATGATTGTACCGATGGCAGTGATGAGAGTTATGAGACCTGTGCTCTCGTTCATTGTCATGCTAATGCCTTTAAGTGTTCCAATCTTAAGTGCATACGCAAGTCAGCCTTGTGTGATGGTGTCAATGATTGTGGAACTAATGAAGATGAAGCCGATGAGGTCTGCGCTGCTCTTCCCAAATGTCGTCACGATCAATTCCAATGTGAAAATGAGGACTGTATTTCGAAAATATTCCGTTGTGACGGTCAATACAATTGCATTGATGGTTCCGATGAAATGAACTGTCAACCGCCAGTTTGTGGTTTTGGTACTTGCTCTCAGATTTGTATCGAGAAAAAGGCTGGGCATTTCAATTGTAAATGTACGGATGGTTATTTCAAGGGCTCTTTGAAAAATGATACTTGTTTGGCGTCAGGTGAGTGATTGAAAATAATTGCATGTTTTCAGTAATGTCAAAATTTTTTTTCAGGTCCTGATCAAGTTTTACTGTTAGCTTCAGAACAAGAATTTCGTTTTATTTTACCTGCCAAACAAGAAGGCACCACTGTAGTGGGTTTCTTCCAAACAGATAGTTTGAAAATTGATGTATTCGATATTTTGATAAGACCGAAAGATACTTTACTTTTTTGGATAGATTCTCATCATGGTAAAGTACATACCATGAAAATTGCAACTCCCAATACCGAAGTTACAGCTGTAAGAGTGAGAAGAGATCTTAAGGAATTAAAAGCTTTTGATGTAATTAATAAAAGCTTTGGAAGAGGAATTTAAAATGTAGCTAATGGTATTGATATTTTTTAGATTCCTGCTTTGGATGATCCTAAATCTTTAGCCATTGAATGGGTTACCCAGTTGGTGTATATAATTGACTCGCGCCACAATGAAATCATTGTTACCGATATAGATGGCAAGAAATTTGCTTCATTGGTTTCAACCGGCTTAAATCCCACCGATATTGTAGTAGAACCTGAGTCTCGCATTATGATTTGGTCGACGTTGGAAAATGGAATTTTAATGGCTTCACTTGATGGTCAAAATAAAAGAAGTCTAGTGGAAAGAGATGTTGGCTGGCCCATTAGTTTGGCCATAGATTATCCAACTGGACGCTTATATTGGGCTGATTATCGTAAAGGCACAGTGGAAACTTGTCGTTTGAATGGCAAAGAACGAAATGTGGTTAGAAGGTTTTCAAATAAAGGTAAAAGATCAAAAGATCTTATTTAAAATGACTTTAAATCTAATATTTGTTCTTACAGAAAAACCCCAAAAGATTGATGTATTTGAGGATTATTTATATATTAAATTATATGATCAGAGTATTATTAAAATGAATAAATTTGGCAATGACAATGGCACTTATTTACTTAAGGGCTATCGTTCCTCCGATATTGGTATTCTACATCCACTTAAACAAAATCGTAATAGTAAGTTTTTGTATTAAATGAAATTAGATTTAATTCTTATTACATATTTTTTTTAATTTTTCTTTAGTAACAAATCCCTGCTCTAAGGAACCATGCAAATATATGGGTGCTTTGTGTATTCTCAGCACTGAGACCGATAGTGGCTATAGATGTAAATGTCCTAAGGATTATCATTTCGCAAATGATAAATGCGTGGCAGATTATGCTACTATACCAGACTATTGTCCCCTCAAATGTAATCTGGGAACATGTAAAGTCATCAATCATATACCGAAATGTGTTTGTCAGCCTCAATTCGAGGGTGAATTTTGCGAACATTATCGCTGCTCTAATTATTGCAAGAACTACGGTCTTTGCATTATAGACGCACAAATTCCGGGCTCTTTGGAACCACCACCACTTAAATGTAGTTGTACGCCTGGTTGGTCAGGACCTCGCTGTGAAACATCGGTACCCGAATGTCAGTCACGTTGTCATAATGGTGGAGTTTGTTTGATCTCTGATGATCGCATGAAATGTACCTGCCCTGCCATGTATATAGGCGAGCAATGTGAACATTGTGTTAATCTAACGTGTGCTAATGGTGGCATTTGTCGCGAGACTTTAACGGGTACAACTCAATGTGAATGTCCAGATGGGTAAGTTATAAGGGGCTTCAAAAGTATTACAAGTTGAAATATCGGACCCTTACCGCAAAAATAGCTTAAGCGACGACAGTTATCGTTTTTTTTTAATAAATGACTTTGCATTGTCTCCTAAAATGTCATGGTCACATAAGGTACCGTTATGATTTTATAGCAAAAACAATTTTAGCTTAAGCGACAACCTTCATACAAAATTTTTATGAAATAAAATAAAGCAAACCTTCTCCTGTAAAATTGTGCTTTTGTCGTTTAAGCTTTTTTTTGCGGTAATGGCTCGATATGAAGGTTTGAGAAAAATTGGGTTGTAGAAACTGTTGATTTAGGGGCTCCCTTTTGTTTTTTAAAACTTGAACTAAAATAATTTGTTATATCTAAAATTTTTTATAACTTCCAGCTTTACTGGCAAACGTTGTGAAGTAGATGTCTGTTCTGGTTTTTGCAAAAATGGAGGTGTTTGTAATATTGGCAGTAAAGGAGGACCACAATGTCAATGTCTGCAAGGTTTCTATGGCGAACAATGTGAATCAGATTCTTGTGCCAACTATTGCCTAAATGGAGGTCTTTGTGCAGAGAAACAACAGAAACTAATGTGTACCTGTTCTGAGCGTTATGTAGGAGAGCGTTGTGAAACTGATTTATGTAAGACAACCAATCCACCACAATGTAAGTGAAAACTCTTGAATAAACCAATAATTCCCACATTTCTCTTTTAAAATCTATTGTTCTTTCTCTCTCAGTTTGCGATGCCTCTGACATTCCCTTACGCAATCCCTGTACCGGTATTATTTGTCAAAATAGTGGCACCTGTCACGTCATCAAAAGCGTAGCCATGTGTAATTGTACTGATCAATGGAATGGTGACTTCTGTGAAAGACCCGTTTCAGAAGATAATCCCTGTATACGTTATTGTCAAAATAATGGCGTTTGTCATTTAGATGCTTACGCGATACCGCATTGTTCGTGCATAGGGGAATGGGAGGGAGATGCTTGCGATATACCGCCCTCTTGTGTAGGCGAATGTGGTGTTTGTCAAACGGGTAGTTCTATAAATGAGTGCAAGTAAGTTAAATAATATACACTTAGGTCTGTTTTTATGCGGTAGATGCGTTCCGCATAAAAAAAACTCCATTTTCACACAAAATGTATAATTTGTTCCGAAAAGCTTAAAAACCGCATAACTTCGAATCTTTGGTTAAAAATTACACAAAAATTGCATAAAAAAAGTCAAACAATAAAAAAATTAACCAAAAACAATTTATTTATTTTATATAAAAAAAAATAAAAGAGGGTTAAACCACGGTTTAAAAAACTGAAGTCGAAACCAAACCCTGTCGAAAAAAACGAAAATTTGTGTACAACTTTTCGATTTTTGAGTTGGTTTGACAGCGACTGTTTATATTTAACTAATCAGAAGTAAAAGCAACAGTGTTTTTTTTCCAATAAAAAATGAAGCAGTGGAAGAAATAACCGTTTTTTTTACTTTGACTGCAGTTTTTTAAACGCTGGGTTAAACCAGTTTTATAAAAGTTAAAAAATAAATCTGTGGCATTTTGACAAAACATCTTAAGTCAAATTTAAACAGTTGAAAAAAAAATTTTTAAATTTAAATGAAATTCAAATTTTGTATTGTAAACGAAATTTGGTTCATTTTATTACTTCGTAAAAATGATTTTTTCATCGATTTTTTTTTAAACTGTTTTTACTTTCTTATCTCGACTTAAGATGTTTTGTTAAAATGCCACAGATTGTATAACTTCGTAATGTCAATTTATCATTTAGAAGACATATAAAACTACAAAATTAAAGACAACCAGCAAAGGCTGCTCCAGAGCATATACTTTGTCAAGTTTTGAAAATAACTATGTATGTAGTAGTAGCTCAAAAACATAAACATAAAAAAGTCGATTAAAAAACTGCGTATCTTCAAATCGGCATAAAAATAAACCACATAAAAACTGACCTAACCTTTCGAAATTCATAGATATCGAAAATAAAGGGTGGTTAACTTTTAAGGGCCGATTTTGATTTTGAATAAAACACAAATAATTTAGGAAATTATTGTCATTTCTTTTTATTATGATAATATTGGTATGATTCAATTATGTATGGAATAAAGTATCGGCCAAATAGCCGCCGCGACCTTGGCGACACACCTCCATTCGATGATCCAAATTTTCGATGACGCTGAGGCATAATTGAGGTTCTTTGCCGTTAATGTGCCGAGTTATCTCATCCTTTAGCTCTTGAATTGTTGCTGGCTTATCGACGTACACCTTTTCTTTCGAATAACCTCAAAGAAAGAAGTCCAACTGTGTCAAATCACATGATCTTCGCGGTCAATTAACATTGCCACCACGTGAGATAACACGGCCATTGAATTTGTCGCGCAGAAGAGCCATTGTTTCGTTAGCTGTGTGGCAAGGGGCACCGTCCTGTTGAAACCACATATCGTCCACATCCATATCTTCCAATTCGGGCCATAAAAAGTTCGTTATCATCTCATCATTTTGGAAAAAAAAATACGGTCCGATGATGCCGCCAGCACATAACCCGCACCAAACAGTCACTCTTGTGTGTGCATTGGTTTTTCGACAATAACTCTTGGATTATAATTCGCCAAAATTCGTCAATTCTGCTTATTGACGAATCCACTGAGGTGAAAATGTGCCTCATCACTGAAAATGATTTACTTCGAATTTGCACGAATTTGCATTTTCATAATAAGCCTGAATAACTTTAACGCGTTGCTCGATTGTTTATCTTTCCATGATTCAAATTGGGTTAGTCTGAAATTGAGAAATGGCAAATGAAATGCAGAAAAAAACTTGACGTTTGGGTTTGGTTCAAATTCAACATCGGCCCTTAAAATTAAACCACCTTTATTTTCTTTCGATTCAAAGAACGCAATATTTTCGAAGTAAATTTTTGGATCGAACTCATTTAAAAATTTTGTAATTTCTTTTTTCAGATGCGACGATGGTAGAGTAACTACTTGTTTGGCTGATAGTGCAAACGCTTTAAGAAGTGAAACCGAACATTCCGCCAATATTATGTCAATTATAGCCATTATTATGGCTATTGCTATTTTAGTATTAGCTTTGTTCGGTGGTGGCCTATATTTTTTGAAGTAAGTACATATTAAAATTTATCAATTTGTTGAAAAAGGTAAAATTAAAAAAATAAATCTTGAAAGTAAAACAGTTTTAGAAAAACATAAAAAATTTTAAGTTTTCAAAAAAATAAAGTTTTTAATTTACATTTTGACTGCCTTTACAATTGTCCTTTCAGAAAACATCGCATATCACAACCCTTCTCTCACGCCCGCCTTACAGAAAATGTCGAAATTATGCTTACAAATCCCATGTATCGGGGAGATGCTGATGAAACTCCCGCCTTTGTACATGAAGATGATAAGGTAAGATATTTTGTTTCTCTGTCCCTCTCTCTCTCTCTTTTTTTTTTTTTCTTCGAAATTATATTATAATCATAAAAAAATCGTTTTCAAATGTTTTAATTCAGGGCAACTTTGCCAATCCTGTTTATGAATCCATGTATGCTGATGCCATTGTGGAGCCGGCAGTAGTGCCGGAAAATAATTTAAGTACAGCGCCGGACGAAAGAAAAGGCTTATTACAACATTCACATGATGACAACAACACACCCGATATTCTCTGATGATTAACATCACACGAGATTTGTTAAACTATTTAAACAAAAAAAAAAAAATCACATTCGAGATAAAATGAAATGAATTTATGCCATTTAATTATAGTCATATATAAGTTATTAGTTTAAGAACAACATAACACGAAAAAACATCACTCTCTAACTTTCCTTCCCTTTCCTCTCCCTAACAAAAACTTTCCAATAACACCTTAAAGAAATTGTAAATTTTTAAACAAAATTTCCCCACCTCCAAACAAAATGAACAAAATCTTTACGAACAAAAAAGAACTCAATTATCAAAGAAAACAAAGCATTTCTTAAAATACAAGCAAAAAAATGTTTGTTAAACAAAAAAAAAAAAAAACGCAACAAACAAACATGGACTGATAGTTTAGTCATTTCGAAAAAAAGCAAAAATTTATTTATACAACTAAAAAAAAACTATGTGTAATATTTAATATTTTTTTTTTTTTAATTTTATAAACAATCAAAACAAAAAAAATATAGAGTCATGCTCTGGAAACCGAATTCGAGTGAAATTAAAATCGAACAAATTTTTTGAAAACATTCGTGTTTTAAAAGTTTGAGTTCTTCTTACTGCACCTAGACGAAGTTCACACTATGAAAGTTTTCTTTCACAAAGTTGGACTTTATTGGTGAGTGGGAGAGAAGAAAAGCAGGTTCTCTTCTCCTCTCACCAATAAACTTGAACTTTCAGAAAGAAAAATTTCATAGTGTGAAGCCACCCTTTACCAGCACTTCTCTTTAAATTAGAAAAAAACTTCTGTCATTTTTAAACAAATTTAACTGAAAATCCTAGCCGATTTTAATTTTTCTCGATTTCCAGAACATGGCCGATAAGCTTTTTAACCTTTTTTTTTTAATTTAATTTTAAGCAGAAGTTTTGAAAATTTGTCATTTTTTTAGTTTTAATTTCGAATACTATTCTTAGGGCCATTATTATAACTTGGCGTTAGCTGTTATCCGACAGTTAACAGACGCTTTTTGACAGATAACACATTATTATCTGTCAATTTAATCTTAACTTTAGCTAACTAAGATTAGCTAATAATGGTCCTTATTATTAGGTTTTCTGTTGTTAAAAAATTTATTGAAAATTCATTTTTATTTTTTTATATTCGAAATTAACTTATAAAAAATTTTATAATCATTTTTAAATATATAAAAAAAATTCGATCAAGATTGAAAAACTTCTTTTAGATAATTTTTTCTGTTTTAAGAAAATAAAAACGAAATTTCGTGTGAGAAATTATTTTTTTAAAACAACAATTAAATACGAAAGTTGGTTTTTGTTTTCAATATTATTTCACATGAAATTTTGTTTTCATTTTCGAAAAACAGGCAATCTTACAAAAGTTGTTCAATCTTGATCGAATTTTAAAATGATTATAAATTTTTTTTCATAATTTAACCTTAATTCGATTTCGAACTTTATTAATAATATTTTAATATGTGTGTTCTGAATTCGAAGAGAAAAAAGATGAAAAAGTTTTCAGCTTAATATACACAAAAAAATGTGTAGGCTTTAAATCTAAATTGCTTCTTTTTTTATTACTTGAAAAATATATTTTGAAATTTGTATTAATTTCACTTTCAAACACTTTCAAACATGGTCAATGAGATCTTACCCAGCTAGCATTTTGTATCATAATCTAATCATTTAGGAATCAGCTTCAATCATAAATTATACTCTCGTTGTGAGAAAATGGTACCCTACCGATAAATCACTTGAACGAATCATTTGTGATACAATTTTCTGATTCCTTTTTGATCATTTTTATGTTAGTATTTCTAATCATTGTTGAATCGTTTTTGTCTCATTTTTTAATCATAAATAATATAGTTTTTGATTATACATACTTAAGTATTTCGTATCATTCTTTAATTGTCAAGTTTTTTTTAATTTGTCTCCGATAAAATCAGCACCATTATGGCTTTCGAACCAAACAAAAGTAATTGGAAATGAAATCGCAAAGAAGATAAGAAACAATTTAGACTAACATTTAAGTTTATAAATTATCAATAATTTTTGGGCTTGTTTTTTAGCCAAGCTTTTTATTTGTTTGGCTGACATGAAGTTTCTCTTTTTTAATTTTTTTCATTTGGCAAAAACAAAAATTCAAAATATTTAAAAATCAATATTTAAACATATAAAAGAATCATATATGAATCCTTTTTTTAATCACTCTCAAGTGATAAATCAGTTTTTAATCATCAAAACTGATCTGAAAAGAATCATTTGGGTGCTTTTTACAAAAAGTTATCAGCCAGCTGGGTAGGTTGTGTTTTGTATTTAAAGAGAAAAATAGTTTTTTTTTTCAATTTTACAAACTTTAAAATTTGCAATTTACATTAAATTCGATTATGTATTGCAACCAAACTTCTGTTTCATTGTCAAATGGCAACGGAACCAACTAACGTAAAGATTTATATTAGGTAAATCTACGTTCCAAGCTATCAAATATTTGACGTCCTACACGTAACCACCAGTGTTATTAAAAAATTGTTTGCTTTTGCAAAACGTTTGCCAGATCAAACGTCACTTAACAGTTTCCGAATAACATAAAACAATTATATTCTTACAAAAAAAGTTAAGTAAATCAATAAAAGTTTTTTAAAAATAAAGGCTAAAAACTAGCATTTGTAAAGTTAAGTTTCAAATCAAATAAGTTGAGTTGTAAACCATAATAGTAGGGGAAATAGTTAGTTCCGTACATTTATTTTGCCGATGACCAAGCAGAAGGACTCAACGTCACTTAAGAATTAATTCTAATCCGCTAGAATCCCCACTACGACTTATAAACAAATTTTATTACTTAACGGCATATTTTTGTCTTCTCATAAGATGTTGTGAGTAATTTAATTGCGACTATTAAGACTGAACTCAAATGCATCAGTCAACAGAAATATCGCCGCTGTGTAAAGTGTTTAAAATGGCTTCCATTTCACTTGTTAGAATAGGTAGTAAAATGTCCAAAGTTAAACAAAAAAGCTATTCAGCCTTATTACGAGAGTCGTTGTCATGATCGAAGTCGTAATCGTTTGAGATTTTTGTTGTTATCATTTCAAATTTACGATAACTATAATGTCAAACACATCAGTCCAATTTACACGATGGCTTTTGAGACATGCCTAACAAACACTTTTGTTTTGGTTGTAGGCGATCAGGGGGGTAGCTGCGTATTTCTATTCGAAAGAAATAATTTACCAGTTCGAACAATTTTTACTGTGTATTACGATTTTCGCAATCGTTCGAAACGATGGCAGAATTTGTATTTTTAAAAAAAATGGGAAATTTGATGAAAACTTTTTGTTCGTAATAGAGAGTGGCTGTAAAGAAAGGAATTTTTTGTTTTCGAACGGCGTTTATTTCGAAAATCGTAATACACAGTACACATTGCTCGAATTCGTAAATGATTTCTTTCGAATCGAAACACGCGGTAACCCTCCAGGTTAGAGAATAAAGAAGGGTTGCCAGACAGACAGGAAATGAGTTTTCATGTTTCTTAATTGGCATATTGAGAAGATTAGACAATTAGATATGAAAACAGACATGTTTGGAAAGACATTGTGAAAATGCATAAGGTTTTTGGTAGCATGTTCGAAACAGAATGAAGAAAGCAGACGTGCCTGAAAAGACATCGTATAAATACAACCTTAGGCAACATTTATGCAATTACTTTCAAAACATGTCTTTTTTTAATTTTCTTTCAAAGCTGCTATCAAAATCTTTTTGTTGTTGTTGAAACATGTATATTTTTTATTGTTGTTTTAAAACATAAAAGCAAAATTTTAAATGACAGTAAAAGAAAATTATAAAAAATACGAATAACAAAAATCTTCATGTCTTCATTTCTAAACCTCTTTTATCTCTACCGAATTTGTCTACAAATAAAAAAAAAACATGCCTTAAAGACATATCTAAAAAGTCACTGCATAAATCAGTCCATAGAAAGTTTGTCAATCATAACACCAATTTTCAAAGTCGAATCATTTTCGGCTACGACAACGGCACCGTACTATTTTTAGCTTTTGACGCTTTTTTACTTAAAAAATCTACACAGCAGCCAAAACTTTACGATTGTCTAATTATTAATTATTTGGCAATTGAAATCGACATCTGTAATGTATTTTCGGCAACTGGCAACTCAACTAAAGTTCGGTTGTCATACATAATCAACCCATAAATTTAAAAATTTTATAGATTTAAATTCTATCCGTTTCTCAATTCTAAAACGATTTAGAAAATTACTTATTTAACATTTACTGCAACATTTTCATAAGTCGAAAATCAAAAATGTTGACTTAATATCCCTAATGCATGATTTACTATGCACTAAGCTGTTGTATGAAGTGATAATTATTCCATATGAAGAAATAGTTAACTCAACTCTTGAAAAAAGAATAAAATTTTCTTTTTCCATTATGTTGTGTGTAAATTTTAAACTTTCGTTTTCTGTAAAACTAATTTTTTTGATGTTGCAGCAAATGAGCAAAATTTATACAATCTTGATTTTCTTATTTTTCATCTCTACATGCTACATACATAAAGTGTTTTTTAAAACTTGAAAGTTAAAAATTTCTTTTACAAACTATAAGTAAAAGTTTTATATGTTTAAAGATATTTGAAAATTTCAGAACTCTAAAGAATAAAAAAATTTATGAAAAATGACAAATTTTACAAAAAACTTCAATTTTAATCAAGGCGAATTCGTTACATGTGATTTTAACAACTCCGCTGATAACTCTTTTTTTAGCTTTATAATTGTTGGATGTCAATTTTTTTTTTTTTTATTATCTTTATTTCTGTTTTGTTTGCTTTCTGTTTTTGACATTATCCAATGATTTTACAAAAATAAATTGCTCGTGGTTTTGATAGTAGTTGTACTTGTTGTATTAGCGAGATTACCTGTAATGAATTCGCCTTGATTATAATATAGTTTTTATATTTCATCCACCATGTTTTGGAAATCGATCGAGATTTTCAATTCAATTTCTTTTTTTTTTAAATAAGCTTTGCTTTTCCTGATTTTAGGAGACGGTTGTGGCAAGGATGGAAAGGAAAGGAAATATTTTTATGAAGGATGTTCGTCAAGATTTGTTAGATTTCAATTGCACTCGAATTCAATATCCAGAACATGGTTGTATAAATCTTAGAAATTCTCTAAAAATTAGGAAAAATTTTTTATCGATTTTAATTTCACTTCATTATTTATTAAAAAAAAAAATACTTGAGAGATTTTAAGGAATATGTAGCAATTAAGTCTTTATTCAAAATCTTTGAAAACTAGAGTACAATTTGATGATGAAGGAGAACTGGGGCTGAACGATGTTTTCCATACAGTTTGACATACAATTTTGCCAGAGAATGCGGTCGAGAAATAAAATCTGGGGGCAAATTATGTCTGTCGAAAGCAATTTTACTACTAATTTTTTTTTATACTAAACGGATTGAAACTGGGGGCAAATTATGGCAGTCGTGATCGAATACTTTTTCGATACGAAAGCAATTTTATTTCTAATTCTTTTTGTCCATACTGAATGGATCGAAATAATTTTTTTTGTGTTGTAAAGCATTTATTTGGGTTTTCACAACACTGAAATAATAATTACGATTCGTTCAGTATTGACTGAAATAAAATTGCTTTCGAATCGAAAAGTATTCGATCACGACTGCCATAATTTGCCCCCTGATTTTTCAGTGTCGTAAAGCATTTATTTGAGTTTTCACAACCCTGAAAAAAACAATCACTTTTCGCTCAGTATCGACTAAAATAAAACAACTTTCGAATCGAAAAATTATTCGATCACGACTGCCATAATATGCCCCCTGTTTTATTTTGAGAACGTTTTTGCTAATGCTTTTATATATAGACACTTATTCTCTTAACAATGTTACAATACTTTCATTCAATTTCATACATTGTGTAAATCTAATCTTCTATCTATCTATACCCTGCAAATAATAGGACCAGTCCAAACACGCGTGTAAAGAGTTGCCCACCAGGGATCGGGACTAGTCCAGAAGTAACCCAAACGTATGGAAAAAACATGGTATATTTAACATTTCGATGTCCTAGGGCAGGACCATATAACCCACCTTTGGAACACTTAGGAGTAGTTTTAAGACGACTCCATGGTATACCCAAGAGGATTAGTTTTGAAGTCGTTAAAAGCACGTCGTTAAAAAATGAAGACATGTCGTCTCACTACAAACACTTTTTAACAATGACGTGGTCCATGCTTGCATTACATCGGACCATTCCATGAAGTAGTCCATTTTATCAAAATGGATCAGGTGGTCCAATTTTATTTGAAGGGTATATATATGAAACAGTTGCGTGAGTGACTGACTTACTCATTCGTCATCGCCATGCCTAAACAGCAGATCCTAGAAACTTGAAATTTAGACCATAGAATGGTCACTCCCCAAATCGATCCACTAAGACGGGATTTTTGGAAATTCGAATGCTTAGGGGGTAAAAAAGGGTAAAACCGGGAAAATTCGGTAACCTTATAGGTATCTTCAAAACTAAAAGAGATACAAAAAAAATTTAATACTTATTGTTGTTCTTTAAAAAAATAAGCGGGCAGGTGTCTGGTACTTTTTTGAAATTCGCCCTTTTAGGGAGAAAACGGGTAAAACCTGAATTTTGGAACTTTTTTGACACCCCATTTATCTTTTGAACCAATAAACATAGAAACAAAGTTTATACCACATTCGATACTTATCAAAAAAATACGAACACCAATATGGTACTTTTTCGAAATTCGAACATTTAAGGGGTGAAAATCGTAACTATTTTTGGTACTTTTTTACAAAACATTTTCCTCCATTCGTTGACATATTCGTACTAAATTATGGGCTGCCACTACAAAACTGCAATTTTTGATTTTAATTTGTTTTAATGGGGGAAAAATATAGTACCCAAAACGGGAAATATGATATTTTTGGATATTTTTCTTTAGCTTTTTGGTTCTACTAAAGTAGCGGGTTAAATGCTAGAATTTAAACAAGTTTAAACCTAGAAAAATAAACTTTGGCATAAAAATATGTCCACGAAGAAAAAGGGGACGCTAACGAAGTAGCGGGTATATGCTAGTAAAGAAATATAAGAACAAAAGAAGAAGAAAGAAATGAAAGAGAATTTGAAGTCACTGTCAACTTTTAACTATGGGCTTTAGGGTTTTTGCCTTAAGTTGAAGACTCACTGAGCTACCTAAATAAGAGCGGCAAGCGTCTGTTTTATGTCAAAACTTTTCATTTTCACTCAGTTTATACGAAACAAACTTTTAGAACGCGAATTCAACACCACCCGGCTGGAAAATCTTATTTGATAGGTTTCTTGGTCGTTTTATTTTATTGAAAATGTATTGGCAATAGAATTTTCGTGTTTAAAAAAAAAACGCTTTCTCAGTCAGTTCTATTTCACCATTCAGTTGGAAAGATAATTTTTTTCTATCAGGGGTGTTCTGGAAATCGAAAACGCAAGAACTTTAAATGTCGTTTTTTAATAAGATTTCTTTTAGATTAAAAGTGTATTAAAACAACTTTCAAAATCTTGTGTTTTGCGTTTTTGTCTTCCAGAACACGCCTGACAATCAGAAAAATATGATTTAAAATAAAATTTTTTACAGTTATTGAAATAAATTTAAGCAGTAACTCCCCTTCTAGTTCAAAAATCCAGCTGTTATTGTGGTAACTGTTTTAAATTTTTAATTACATTCGATTACTTGGCGAACATATATTTTCACTACTTGTCTTAAATGATATGAACAACAGAATTCCAATAATAAATACATTCAAATCCGAACAAAACTGCAGCTGATTTAAAGCAATTTATAACAAGAAATGTTTTAATTAAAAATTTCCTTACGATCTCTTTAAATTTTATATCTAAAAAGAAACCTCAAAACTTTTTAGCAATCAATTAAATCAGCAAGTTCTGGAAATCAATTTCGAGTGGAATTGAAATCGAAAAAATCTTAAAACCACCGATCTTGTTTTAAAATATTCTCTTTTATATACTTTAAATATCCTTTGTTCTTAGCAGAACTACTCTTAAAATCAGTAATTACATTACAATCATTAAAAAAAAATTAATTTAAAATCTCTTTTAATTTAAATTTGTTTCGATTTCCAGAACATTTAATTATTTTTTTTTAACATTGTAATATAAAATTAGCTAAAACGCAATATTTTTTTATTATTTAAAAATTTGTATCTTTACGGTTTATTTGTGTTTTTATTTACATTATTTTTGTTTTGGTTTCTTAAAAAATGTCCTTTGTATTTATATACACATATGTATATATATACACATATAGTTATATATAAATAAATAAATAATGTATATTGTATTCTAATAATGTAGTATATAAATTAAAAACAAATTTATTATAAGCAATTTTTAATTTAAAATTAACTTTAAAAAAACACCTTCAACAACACTTTAAATAAATAACAAACGAATGATAAAAAAAAATTTATGCAAAATAATTAAACGAAAATTTAAACTAACAAAAAATTCTAATAAAACAAAAATTGTACACAATATTTAAAAAAAAATTGTTTGTTTTAACCCTTAAGTGTATATCTGGGCCCGGCCAGGCATTTTTTTTTTTACTTTTTTCCAGTTATTCAATATATTAGAACGAAACTTTATGTATTCCTCAATCAAAGTGCTTTTAACAAGAAAACGAGAAAAAAATTTAAATTTAAACACCGTGGGCGTGGCAATTGGTCAAATGAAAATGTTATGCATATTGCATCTACCTGGGCCTGGCCAGGCCCTTCCCTGTTATATAGTATATACTTTAGCAAATAAAATCAAAACGAAACGTGTCAAAACTCTTTCTTTACATTTATTTTGAAGAATCATTCTAGTTGAAAACAAAATGTTCAAAATGCTATAGAGCCATAAAACTACATGCAAATAAAAGTAATGCCAGTCAGGCCCAGTGGCTCCTTAGTGTGAGTTTTTCGATAGCTTCATAAAACTCCATACAAAATACATGTGATCTCAGCCAGGCCCAGGTAGCAGTTTGTGCCACACAAATTAGGTGGACATATCGTTACTTTAATATAGAAAAGTCCTAACTAACGTGTTCCTTACTTTACAGGAGAAGGAAACAACTTAATAAAAATTAAAGTCTTGTATTCGCATTTTTTTTAAACGCAGTTTTTTATTAAATTCTCTAAACAATTAAATAAAGAACTGCGTTTGAAAAAAATCGCAACTACAATACTACAATTTTTATTAAGTTTTTTTCTTCTCCTGTAAAGTAAGGAAAATGTTAGTTAGGGCTTTTCTATAATAAAGTAACGATATACTTGACAGTACAAAAAGATTTTCGAAAGAAATTCGAACAAAGCAAGCGATTTATGTGCCACCCGAAAGTACACTTCAATAATTCAAAATGATATGACACAAACGGTATGATAATGCTGTTCTATTTGGTAATTTTAAAAAGGTTCAAGACACTGCTAGAGGGTTGTGGCTGTAATATCTGATTTATATTGACAAATAGAGGGCGCATATTGTTGTTTTTATCGTAAAAATCTCGAAAAAGTCTCCACGTTGATTACATTTTTTCTATTGGAATTTTAATTGTTAAAAGGCGCCATCTTCTTCTTAAATTCATTAAAATACGGTTAATAGCGGAGACCACATAGAAACATTGCTAGTAAACAATAGAGAGCGTCCCAGATAAATAATATGTACATATAAACAATTAAGGCGGTCCATATACCAAATGGACCGCCTTTATCAAATTAAGAAGGATATTTTTTGTAAATGTTTTCACTTTGCGTGGCATATAGCACAATTTTTTTAATTTTAACATTTTTTTTTTCTGAAAATCACAAAATCTTAAAACATGTGTTTTAAAATCACAATTGTGATTTAAGGGTTTGTGGAAACCACAAAAGTTTTGATTTTTACCTGGTTAAAAATGGTGGAAAAATGTATGCAAGTAATTTTAAATCGGCGGCCACTTAGCTGACCTGTTTAACATTACAATTTAAAAAAAGTTTTTTTCTTGTGATTTCAAATCACTTTTTTTGCTTCTAGAAAGCATCCGTACTCCTAATTTTTCCCGCTTTGCACGGCTTTGCACACATACAATTGCATTCACACTCTCATGTTTCTGAGAATATGACGCATAATTAATAAACGACATTTTCTATAGCGTGCTTCTGAGGGCTTGTTTTAAAAATTTGTATGGGATTTTTAAAAAAATTTCGTCAGAACTCAAAATGGTGTCTATTTTCGGATTCAACGGGTGGGGTAACAGCGAATAGGTTCTTTCAGCCAAATCGGACGGCGTTTTTAGGAGAAAAACGCAAAAAAGTAAAAAATTTCGTAAA
Source organism: Pollenia angustigena (assembly GCA_930367215.1). Taxonomy (NCBI): domain Eukaryota; kingdom Metazoa; phylum Arthropoda; class Insecta; order Diptera; family Polleniidae; genus Pollenia; species Pollenia angustigena. The sequence continues at coordinate 51,165,896 of OV884060.1, forward strand.
AATATGGTTTCTTTACACACCTACAATTTTTGCAGTCACACTCTCATGTTTCTGAGAATATGACGCATAATTAATATACGACATTTTCTATAGCATGCTTCTGAGGGCTTGTTTTAAAAATTTGTATGGGATTTTTAAAAAAATTTTGTCGGAACTCAAAATGGTGTCCATTTTCGGATTCAACGAGTGGGGTTACAGCGAATAGGTTTTTTCAGCCAAATCGGACGGCGTTTTTAGGAGAAAAACGCAAAAAAGTAAAATATCTGTAATTAAGTAAAAATGTGGTTTCTTTACACACCTACAATAATTGCACTCACACTCTCATGTTTCTGAGAATATGACGCATAATTAATATACGACATTTTCTATAGCATGCTTCTGAGGGCTTGTTTTAAAAATTTGTATGGGATTTTTAAAAATATTTCGTCGGAGCTCAAAATGGTGTCCATTTTCGGATTCAACGGGTGGGGTTACAGCGAATAGGATTTTTCAGCCAAATCGGACGGCGTTTTTAGGAGAAAAACGCAAAAAAGTAAAATATCTGTAATTTCGTAAAAATATGGTTTCTTTACACACCTACAATAATTGCACTCACACTCTTATGTTTCTGAGAATATGACGCATAATTAATATACGACATTTTCTATAGCATGCTTCTGAGGGCTTGTTTTAAAAATTTGTATGGGATTTTTAAAAATATTTCGTCGGAGCTCAAAATGGTGTCCATTTTCGGATTCAACGGGTGGGGTTACAGCGAATAGGTTTTTTCAGCCAAATCGGACGGCGTTTTTAGGAGAAAAACGCAAAAAAGTAAAATATCTGTAATTAAGTAAAAATGTGGTTTCTTTACACACCTACAATAATTGCACTCACACTCTCATGTTTCTGAGAATATGACGCATAATTAATATACGACATTTTCTATAGCATGCTTCTGAGGGCTTGTTTTAAAAATTTGTATGGGATTTTTAAAAAAATTTCATCGGAACTCAAAATGGTGTCCATTTTCGGATTCAACGGGTGGGGTTACAGCGAATAGGTTTTTTCAGCCAAATCGGACGGCGTTTTTAGGAGAAAAACGCAAAAAAGTAAAATATCTGTAATTTCGTAAAAATATGGTTTCTTTACACACCTACAATAATTGCACTCACACTCTTATGTTTCTGAGAATATGACGCATAATTAATATACGACATTTTCTATAGCATGCTTCTGAGGGCTTGTTTTAAAAATTTGTATGGGATTTTTAAAAAAATTTCATCGGAACTCAAAATGGTGTCCATTTTCGGATTCAACGGGTGGGGTTACAGCGAATAGGTTTTTTCAGCCAAATCGGACGGCGTTTTTAGGAGAAAAACGCAAAAAAGTAAAATATCTGTAATTTCGTAAAAATATGGTTTCTTTACACACCTACAATAATTGCACTCACACTCTTATGTTTCTGAGAATATGACGCATAATTAATATACGATATTATCTATAGCATGCTTCTGAGGGCTTGTTTAAAAAATTTGTATGGGATTTTAAAAAAAATTTCGTCGGAGCTCAAAATGGTGTCCATTTTCGGATTCAACGGGTGGGGTTACAGCGAATAGGTTTTTTCAGCCAAATCGGACGGCGTTTTTAGGAGAAAAACGCAAAAAAGTAAAATATCTGTAATTTCGTAAAAACATGGTTTCTTTACACACCTACAATAATTGCACTCACACTCTTATGTTTCTGAGAATATGACGCATAATTAATATACGATATTATCTATAGCATGCTTCTGAGGGCTTGTTTTAAAAATTTGTATGGGATTTTTAAAAAAATTTCGTTGGAACTCAAAATGGTGTCCATTTTCGGATTCAACGGGTGGGGTTACAGCGAATAGGTTTTTTCAGCCAAATCGGACGGCGTTTTTAGGAGAAAAACGCAAAAAAGTAAAATATCTGTAATTTCGTAAAAACATGGTTTCTTTACACACCTACAATAATTGCACTCACACTCTTATGTTTCTGAGAATATGACGCATAATTAATATACGACATTTTCTATAGCATGCTTCTGAGGGCTTGTTTTAAAAATTTGTATGGGATTTTTAAAAAAATTTCGTCGGAACTCAAAATGGTGTCCATTTTCGGATTCAACGGGTGGGGTTACAGCGAATAGGTTTTTTCAGCCAAATCGGACGGCGTTTTTAGGTTTTTTCAGCCAAATCGGACGGCGTTTTTAGGAGAAAAACGCAAAAAAGTAAAATATCTGTAATTTCGTAAAAATATGGTTTCTTTACACACCTACAATAATTGCACTCACACTCTTATGTTTCTGAGAATATGACGCATAATTAATATACGATATTTTCTATAGCATGCTTCTGAGGGCTTGTTTTAAAAATTTCTATGGGATTTTTAATAAAATTTCGACGGAGCTCAAAATGGTGTCCATTTTCGGATTCAACGGGTGGGGTTACAGCGAATAGGTTTTTTCAGCCAAATCGGACGGCGTTTTTAGGAGAAAAACGCAAAAAAGTCAAATATCTGTAATTTCGTAAAAATATGGTTTCTTTACACACCTACAATAATTGCACTCACACTCTTATGTTTCTGAGAATATGACGCATAATTAATATACGATATTATCTATAGCATGCTTCTGAGGGCTTGTTTAAAAAATTTGTATGGGATTTTTAAAAAAATTTCGTCGGAGCTCAAAATGGTGTCCATTTTCGGATTCAACGGGTGGGGTTACAGCGAATAGGTTTTTTCAGCCAAATCGGACGGCGTTTTTAGGAGAAAAACGCAAAAAAGTAAAATATCTGTAATTTCGTAAAAATATGGTTTCTTTACACACCTACAATAATTGCACTCACACTCTTATGTTTCTGAGAATATGACGCATAATTAATAAACGACATTTTCTATAGCGGGCTTCTGAGGGCTTGTTTTAAAAATTAGTATGGGATTTTTAAAAAAATTTCGTCAGAACTCAAAATGGTGTCTATTTTCGGATTCAACGGGTGGGGTAACAGCGAATAGGTTCTTTCAGCCAAATCGGACGGCGTTTTTAGGAGAAAAACGCAAAAAAGTAAAAAATTTCGTAAAAATATGGTTTCTTTACACACCTACAATTTTTGCACTCACACTCTCATGTTTCTGAGAATATGACGCATAATTAATATACGACATTTTCTATAGCATGCTTCTGAGGGCTTGTTTTAAAAATTTGTATGGGATTTTTAAAAAAATTTCGTCGGAACTCAAAATGGTGTCCATTTTCGGATTCAACGAGTGGGGTTACAGCGAATAGGTTTTTTCAGCCAAATCGGACGGCGTTTTTAGGAGAAAAACGCAAAAAAGTAAAATATCTGTAATTTCGTAAAAATATGGTTTCTTTACACACCTACAATAATTACACTCACACTCTTATGTTTCTGAGAATATGACGCATAATTAATATACGATATTATCTATAGCATGCTTCTGAGGGCTTGTTTAAAAAATTTGTATGGGATTTTTAAAAAAATTTCGTCGGAGCTCAAAATGGTGTCCATTTTCGGATTCAACGGGTGGGGTTACAGCGAATAGATTTTTTCAGCCAAATCGGACGGCGTTTTTAGGAGAAAAACGCAAAAAAGTAAAATATCTGTAATTTCGTAAAAATATGGTTTCTTTACACACCTACAATAATTGCACTCACACTCTTATGTTTCTGAGAATATGACGCATAATTAATATACGACATTTTCTATAGCATGCTTCTGAGGGCTTGTTTTAAAAATTTGTATGGGATTTTTAAAAAAATTTCGTTGGAACTCAAAATGGTGTCCATTTTCGGATTCAACGGGTGGGGTTACAGCGAATAGGTTTTTTCAGCCAAATCGGACGGCGTTTTTAGGAGAAAAACGCAAAAAAGTAAAATATCTGTAATTTCGTAAAAATATGGTTTCTTTACACACCTACAATAATTGCACTCACACTCTTATGTTTCTGAGAATATGACGCATAATTAATATACGACATTTTCTATAGCATGCTTCTGAGGGCTTGTTTTAAAAATTTGTATGGGATTTTTAAAAAAATTTCGTCGGAACTCAAAATGGTGTCCATTTTCGGATTCAACGGGTGGGGTTACAGCGAATAGGTTTTTTCAGCCAAATCGGACGGCGTTTTTAGGAGAAAAACGCAAAAAAGTAAAATATCTGTAATTTCGTAAAAATATGGTTTCTTTACACACCTACAATAATTGCACTCACACTCTTATGTTTCTGAGAATATGACGCATAATTAATATACGATATTATCTATAGCATGCTTCTGAGGGCTTCTTTAAAAAATTTCTATGGGATTTTTAAAAAAATTTCGTCGGAGCTCAAAATGGTGTCCATTTTCGGATTCAACGGGTGGGGTTACAGCGAATAGGTTTTTTCAGCCAAATCGGACGGCGTTTTTAGGAGAAAAACGCAAAAAAGTAAAATATCTGTAATTTCGTAAAAATATGGTTTCTTTACACACCTACAATAATTGCACTCACACTCTTATGTTTCTGAGAATATGACGCATAATTAATATACGATATTATCTATAGCATGCTTCTGAGGGCTTCTTTAAAAAATTTCTATGGGATTTTTAAAAAAATTTCGTCGGAGCTCAAAATGGTGTCCATTTTCGGATTCAACGGGTGGGGTTACAGCGAATAGGTTTTTTCAGCCAAATCGGACGGCGTTTTTAGGAGAAAAACGCAAAAAAGTAAAATATCTGTAATTTCGTAAAAATATGGTTTCTTTACACACCTACAATTTTTGCACTCACACTCTCATGTTTCTGAGAATATGACGCATAATTAATATACGACATTTTCTATAGCATGCTTCTGAGGGCTTGTTTTAAAAATTTGTATGGGATTTTTAAAAAAATTTCGTCGGAACTCAAAATGGTGTCCATTTTCGGATTCAACGAGTGGGGTTACAGCGAATAGGTTTTTTCAGCCAAATCGGACGGCGTTTTTAGGAGAAAAACGCAAAAAAGTAAAATATCTGCAATTAAGTAAAAATGTGGTTTCTTTACACACCTACAAACGCATAATTAATATACGACATTTTCTATAGCATGCTTCTGAGGGCTTGTTTTAAAAATTTGTATGGGATTTTTAAAAAAATTTCGTCGGAACTCAAAATGGTGTCCATTTTCGGATTCAACGAGTGGGGTTACAGCGAATAGGTTTTTTCAGCCAAATCGGACGCCGTTTTTAGGAGAAAAACGCAAAAAAGTAAAATATCTGCAATTAAGTAAAAATGTGGTTTCTTTACACACCTACAAACGCATAATTAATATACGACATTTTCTATAGCATGCTTCTGAGGGCTTGTTTTAAAAATTTGTATGGGATTTTTAAAAATATTTCGTCGGAGCTCAAAATGGTGTCCATTTTCGGATTCAACGGGTGGGGTTACAGCGAATAGGGTTTTTCAGCCAAATCGGACGGCGTTTTTAGGAGAAAAACGCAAAAAAGTAAAATATCTGTAATTTCGTAAAAATATGGTTTCTTTACACACCTTCAATAATTGCACTCACACTCTTATGTTTCTGAGAATATGACGCATAATTAATATACGACATTTTCTATAGCATGCTTCTGAGGGCTTGTTTTAAAAATTTGTATGGGATTTTTAAAAAAATTTCGTTGGAACTCAAAATGGTGTCCATTTTCGGATTCAACGGGTGGGGTTACAGCGAATAGGTTTTTTCAGCCAAATCGGACGGCGTTTTTAGGAGAAAAACGCAAAAAAGTAAAATATCTGTAATTTCGTAAAAATATGGTTTCTTTACACACCTACAATAATTGCACTCACACTCTTATGTTTCTGAGAATATGACGCATAATTAATATACGATATTATCTATAGCATGCTTCTGAGGGCTTGTTTTAAAAATTTGTATGGGATTTTTAAAAAAATTTCGTTGGAACTCAAAATGGTGTCCATTTTCGGATTCAACGGGTGGGGTTACAGCGAATAGGTTTTTTCAGCCAAATCGGACGGCGTTTTTAGGCGAAAAACGCAAAAAAGTAAAATATCTGTAATTTCGTAAAAATATGGTTTCTTTACACACCTACAATAATTGCACTCACACTCTTATGTTTCTGAGAATATGACGCATAATTAATATACGACATTTTCTATAGCATGCTTCTGAGGGCTTGTTTTAAAAATTTCTATGGGATTTTTAAAAAAATTTCGTCGGAGCTCAAAATTGTGTCCATTTTCGGATTCAACGGGTGGGGTTACAGCGAATAGGTTTTTTCAGCCAAATCGGACGGCGTTTTTAGGAGAAAAACGCAAAAAAGTAAAATATCTGTAATTTCGTAAAAATATGGTTTCTTTACACACCTACAATAATTGCACTCACACTCTTATGTTTCTGAGAATATGACGCATAATTAATATACGACATTTTCTATAGCATGCTTCTGAGGGCTTGTTTTAAAAATTTGTATGGGATTTTTAAAAAAATTTCGTCGGAACTCAAAATGGTGTCCATTTTCGGATTCAACGGGTGGGGTTACAGCGAATAGGTTTTTTCAGCCAAATCGGACGGCGTTTTTAGGAGAAAAACGCAAAAAAGTAAAATATCTGTAATTTCCTAAAAATATGGTTTCTTTACACACCTACAATAATTGCACTCACACTCTTATGTTTCTGAGAATATGACGCATAATTAATATACGATATTATCTATAGCATGCTTCTGAGGGCTTGTTTAAAAAATTTGTATGGGATTTTTAAAAAAATTTCGTCGGAGCTCAAAATGGTGTCCATTTTCGGATTCAACGGGTGGGGTTACAGCGAATAGGTTTTTTCAGCCAAATCGGACGGCGTTTTTAGGAGAAAAACGCAAAAAAGTAAAATATCTGTAATTTCGTAAAAATATGGTTTCTTTACACACCTACAATTTTTGCACTCACACTCTCATGTTTCTGAGAATATGACGCATAATTAATATACGACATTTTCTATAGCATGCTTCTGAGGGCTTGTTTTAAAAATTTGTATGGGATTTTTAAAAAAATTTCGTCGGAACTCAAAATGGTGTCCATTTTCGGATTCAACGGGTGGGGTTACAGCGAATAGGTTTTTTCAGCCAAATCGGACGGCGTTTTTAGGAGAAAAACGCAAAAAAGTGAAATATCTGTAATTTCGTAAAAATATGGTTTCTTTACACACCTACAATAATTGCACTCACACTCTTATGTTTCTGAGAATATGACGCATAATTAATATACGATATTATCTATAGCATGCTTCTGAAAGCTTGTTTTAAAAATTTGTATGGGATTTTTAAAAAAATTTCGTTGGAACTCAAAATGGTGTCCATTTTTGGATTCAACGGGTGGGGTTACAGCGAATAGGTTTTTTCAGCCAAATCGGACGGCGTTTTTAGGAGAAAAACGCAAAAAAGTAAAATATCTGTAATTTCGTAAAAATATGGTTTCTTTACACACCTACAATAATTGCACTCACACTCTTATGTTTCTGAGAATATGACGCATAATTAATATACGACATTTTCTATAGCATGCTTCTGAGGGCTTGTTTTAAAAATTTGTATGGGATTTTTAAAAAAATTTCGTCGGAACTCAAAATGGTGTCCATTTTCGGATTCAACGGGTGGGGTTACAGCGAATAGGTTTTTTCAGCCAAATCGGACGGCGTTTTTAGGAGAAAAACGCAAAAAAGTAAAATATCTGTAATTTCGTAAAACTATGGATTCTTTACACACCTACAATAACTGCACTCACACTCTTATGTTTCTGAGAATATGACGCATAATTAATATACGACATTTTCTATAGCATGCTTCTGAGGGCTTGTTTTAAAAATTTCTATGGGATTTTTAAAAAAATTTCGTCGGAGCTCAAAATGGTGTCCATTTTCGGATTCAACGGGTGGGGTTACAGCGAATAGGTTTTTTCAGCCAAATCGGACGGCGTTTTTAGGAGAAAAACGCAAAAAAGTAAAATATCTGTAATTAAGTAAAAATGTGGTTTCTTTACACACCTACAAACGCATAATTAATATACGACATTTTCTATAGCATGCTTCTGAGGGCTTGTTTTAAAAATTTGTATGGGATTTTTAAAAAAATTTCGTCGGAACTCAAAATGGTGTCCATTTTCGGATTCAACGGGTGGGGTTACAGCGAATAGGGTTTTTCAGCCAAATCGGACGGCGTTTTTAGGAGAAAAACGCAAAAAAGTAAAATATCTGTAATTTCGTAAAAATATGGTTTCTTTACACACCTACAATAATTGCACTCACACTCTTATGTTTCTGAGAATATGACGCATAATTAATATACGACATTTTCTATAGCATGCTTCTGAGGGCTTGTTTTAAAAATTTGTATGGAATTTTTAAAAATATTTCGTCGGAGCTCAAAATGGTGTCCATTTTCGGATTCAACGGGTGGGGTTACAGCGAATAGGGTTTTTCAGCCAAATCGAAAGTAAAATATCTGTAATTTCGTAAAAATATGGTTTCTTTACACACCTACAATAATTGCACTCACACTCTTATGTTTCTGAGAATATGACGCATAATTAATATACGACATTTTCTATAGCATGCTTCTGAGGGCTTGTTTTAAAAATTTGTATGGGATTTTTAAAAAAATTTCGTCGGAACTCAAAATGGTGTCCATTTTCGGATTCAACGGGTGGGGTTACAGCGAATAGGTTTTTTCAGCCAAATCGGACGGCGTTTTTAGGAGAAAAACGCAAAAAAGTAAAATATCTGTAATTTCGTAAAAATATGGTTTCTTTACACACCTACAATAATTGCACTCGCACTCTTATGTTTCTGAGAATATGACGCATAATTAATATACGAGAGTTTCTTGTCAACTGTGAAACGTATCGGACGTGAAAAATATTTTAAAATAATTAAATTTTCTTTTTCTGTCAAAAATAAAAATTAAAAAAGATATATTAAAAAATTTAATTTTAAATTTTTTTGCAAAACAAACTTTTGTTTAAACGTTTGTTGAGTTTGTTAATTGAGCAGTTTCCATGGATAGAGATCCACTACTTTCCCAGTCTGGAGGAAGACCTCCTAACAATTCCCAAAAATTTTCAAAAAATACTAATGGCGAAGCAGCAGCAATTCTCAATGACGAAAAGAATACATTACCATCTGGCTCTCAATCAAGAGGTCAAGTGCTAAATAAATCAACAGGAGCTGTTAAAAAAGCAGATGTAGTTAAGAATTCCCAACTTGGAAAACAATTTTTCGATGCTGTATTTCCAAACCAGTCAACAACAATTCAATTGAATGATGATTTTCAAAATCCCTTGGAATCTAGCAACAGATGTGTTACAGTTTTAGAGAACACACTAATTCAGATCGTGCAATTGGAAGAAGAATCCTACATGGATCAAGAAATATCCTTTATATCTTCAAACGAAGATGAATTTAAGACGGTCAAAAACAAAAAACGAAAATTTCAAGGTGAAGTAAAAATCGATTTGACTAAATGTCATTTTAAAAATAAGGTGGCTGATGGCACTAATCGTACAAACAGGTACTCACTCTTAGGAGATTTGAATGTAGAGGCGGAAAGGCCAATTAATAACACAAATTTAGAACGTAAGAAATCTAGAAATAATAATGATTCTCAAACACATGTTAACAATAAAACTTCATATTGCCCCCCTATATTTCTGGAGAATGTGAATGTTAAATCTCTTGTTGACCAGTTAAACTCTAAGAATGTAGAATTTAAAGTCAAGAATCATTCTAAATACAAAAGTAAACTATATTTTAAAGATTCATCTGCACATACGGAAATGATGCAGTTATTAAAAGAAAGGGAAATTCCTTCATACACATATACTCCTAAAGAACTTAAACGTCAGAGCGTAGTTTGTAGAGGCCTATATTACAAATCTGATAGTAGCGATATTAAGTCGGAAATTGATAGAATTATTCCGGATACGATTGAGTCTGTTTCAAAATTTTCAGCTGAATTTTCTAGAAGGAACGATACAGACACAGGATTGTTTTTAGTGGTTCTTAAGCCCAATCATAAAGTTAATGAGTTGCTCGGTTTGAAGTATATTTTGAATCAGGTGGTTTCATGGGAAAGACCTAAAGCTAGTACAAAAATCCCACAATGTTGGAGGTGCCAACGTTGGGGGCATTACTCAAAAAATTGAAGTCGACCATTTTCTTGCGTAAAATGCTGCGAAAAGCACAACCCTGGTAAATGTACTTTTACTCCTGAAAGTAATGTAACGCCATTTTGTGTAAACTGTAACGAAATATATTTCATTTAAAAAGAAGTCATATCAGGAGGCAAAAGATAGGAAAATGTCCGCTGCTGACAATGTTGCCAGAGCATTAAATACGTCTAATGCCGTTTCGGCGGAAAGACCATTTGCGAATTTGTTCAAAGTTTTGAATGAGGTTCCAACACAAAGCAAACCGGAAAAACCTGTACTAATTCAGGAATTTATTAAGCTAGCGAAAATGTTATGAGCTCCAGAGCCTCTAACTATAGAGGAGAAAGTTGAAAATTTTATGAAAAATTATAAGGCAATGTCAAGAGATCAGGCAAGGAAAGAGTGCTTGAGTTTAATTAAGGATATTCACAATGTATATGGCCCGTAATTCTCTAAATTTAGTTACATTTAATGTTGGATTCATATAGGAAGGAAAATTGAGCTAAGCAGGTTACTGAATCAATTTAATATTGAAATTGCCTTTTTGCAAGAAATACATTTGACGGCGGGCACAAATGTTTATTTAGATAATTATATTGTTTTGAGGGACGATACTTCATTAGGTGTAGGTATAGCTTTAAAAAATTCGATATCTTTTACAAGGATCAGTATTCCTAATCTTCGGTTTCCAAATTTGTTTGTCGAAGTAAACGTATCTATAAATGGTAGTATTAGGAAAATTCTCTGTGGTTCTATTTATTTTCAATGCAACTGTAATCGTCAAACTATTTATAGAGGGCTTTCTTCAATTTTGAATCTTTCAAACACTTATGATGGTATGATACTAGGAGGTGATATGAACGCAAAGCATATTTCCTGGGGTGATGCTAACAACAATTTCAACGGTGAAGTGCTATTGACTTGGCTTCAAGACGAATCTATTTCGGTTACGAGAATTTGTGATTCATACCCCACCTACCCTGGGGGATCCTCTCATTTAGACCACTTCATAGTAAGCACAAACATTATTGATAGTTTACACCAAAATTGTAAAACATCTACACTTCCTACTTTTTCGGATCATATACCTTTAGGACTTCAAATATACCTTTCAGATTTCAACCTTATTTTTGAAACTCCAAATCATTTTGTGTCATTTAAGGAAACAAATTGGAATGAATTTAAAATAGATATTAGTAATAGCCTGTTAAATCACTTTCCCCCCAACAATAGAAATTTAACTAACGATGAAATAGAATACTTCATAGAAGAATTTAATATATCTGTTAGTTTTATAACGAATATTCATTCAAGAAAAATGGAAAACAAAAATCGGAAATATATTATCTCGGAAAAAGTAAAAAAGTTCCTAAGGATTAAGTATAACTGGCAAAGGGACTTGAAGAGAATTTTTACAAGAACATTTAACAGGAGACACCCTGAATATTTGCTTATTTCGAAACAATTAGATTTACTTAAAATTATAGTAAAGGAACAGATCGAAAAGGAACAGGCCAACCTTTTTAATGAAAGATTAAGAGAAATAAAGCCTGGCCCATGGGCTTATAAACAAATTTTTAAAATGATAGGAAATAAAAATCGTTCTCACATTAAGGATGTTTCAGTCAATGGTGTCAAAATTATTCAGTTTGATCAAAAACTAGATGCTTTAAAGGAACATTTTACATCGGTTTATGAAGGTTCTCCTCCAAATAGAAATATTTCAGAAATAACTGAAGCAATCACGGACACTATTTCTCAAGTTTCTAATTGTATATCATTCAATGATGGCATACATCATTGAATAATGTAGGCAACCCAAAATTTACGAATTTAAATGCTCTTTTGGAGTTTTCTAAATTAGTAAATAATAAGAAATCGTGTGGTTTGGATGGTATATCAAATTATTTAATTAAAAAATTTCCAGTTAAGGCTTTTGAGTATCTCACAGTATTGTTCAATAATTGTTTAAATAATTGTTATTTCCCTCGTGTATGGAAAATTGCAAAAATCGTTCCTATTCCGAAAGAGAAGGGTAATAGCGATGTTAACAGCTTAAGACCAATTTCGTTACTTTCTAATCTAGGGAAGTTATTTGAAAGAATAATTCGAGAGAAAATGGATATATCTCTAAATGAAGCGTATATTCCCCAAAACCAATTCGGTTTTAAGAAAGGTAATTCCACTATTCATGCTCTTTTGAAATTCCACTCTGAAGTTGTACAGAATTTAAGAAAGGGCCAATGCACCGTCGCAGTTTCTCTTGACATCGAGAAGGCTTTTGATAAGGCCTACCATGACGGCACTTTTATTCAAAATGATAGAGATAGGTTTTGAATCATCGTTTATAAAACTTTTTCGAAGTTTTTTCGAGGACAGAAGGTTTTGCGTTCAGATAGATAATGTGTTATCATCTGAGGGTTGTGTTTCTTGTGGCGTTCCGCAGGGATCTGTATTGGCGCCTCATTTATATAATATTTTTATACATGATTTTCCCCATGAATATAATGATTCCAAAGGAATACTTTATGCCGACGATTCTCTGCTTTATTCTCATCACGAGTCACCTCAAATTGCTCTCCAACGTGTTTCATCGCACCTAAAATATGTTGATAAATTATTCTCATTGGGGAATAAAAATGAATGCCTCGAAAAGCAATGCAATATGTTTAAGAAATGCTTCCGGCAAATGTAAATATACTGTTGTTCCGGAGAGCAAGAATTTGAAATTAATATTAAATGGTTCTGAAATCACGTTTATGGATAACATTAAATATCTTGGCGTAAACTTTAACAAACTATTAAAGTTTAATAAACATGTTGTTTCTAATTTGGAGAAGGCTAATCGTATTAAAGGTGCCTTTTCAAAACTATTTAATAGTAAATTCTTGCCAATTAAAACTAAATTACTGTTGTATAAAGTGAGTATAAGACCAATTCTTCTTTATGCATTTCCAGTATGGTTCAGCATTTCAAAAACGTTAATGAGAAAGATGGAAATTTTTGAACGATACATTGTACGAAAGTGCATAGAGAAGAATTTTAAGACTAATCATAAAAGATTTTCAAATAAATTTATTTATGAGGAGGCCAAAATATGTCCGCTTTCTTTCTATGCTCTTGAGTTGATGAAAAGCTTTGTTGACAGACTGTCTTATTTTGACGGCAATGTAATGCAAGATATTCTGTCAAACGAGCAAGGATTAAGTTGGTCAAACACTAACTACCTTTACGCGGTTGGAATTTTACATGAAACACCGAGCCATTTTCCTGGTGTAAACTTCTACTCACATACTACTCCCGGAATACATAGGGGGTAAAAATTATTATTTTAAATTAATTTTCTTTTTTGTTTTTCATTTTATTATTTTTTTTTTTTGTTCAAAATAGTTTTAAGATTTAGCTTTTAAGATTTTTTAGTATTAAGTTTATAAAATGTAGATACAACTCTACTAGTATTGCTAAATGTCGGGAGCAAGCATTGTTTCATTCAATATTAATTATTAATTTTATATATAATTAAGGTTTCTTGAATTTTGATAAGCTAGTCGCATAACCAAATAAATGCTCATGAAATTAAAATAATACGCTATAGTTTTAAGTTTTTCTAATAATTTTAAATGTTCCTAAATCTTGTAATATGAAAAAAAAGAAGTCTCAATAAAGTTAACTAACTAACTAATTAATATACGACATTTTCTATAGCATGCTTCTGAGGGCTTGTTTTAAAAATTTGTATGGGATTTTTAAAAAAATTTCGTCGGAGCTCAAAATGGTGTCCATTTTCGGATTCAACGGGTGGGGTTACAGCGAATAGGTTTTTTCAGCCAAATCGGACGGCGTTTTTAGGAGAAAAACGCAAAAAAGTAAAATATCTGTAATTTCGTAAAAATATGGTTTCTTTACACACCTACAATAATTGCACTCACACTCTTATGTTTCTGAGAATATGACGCATAATTAATATACGACATTTTCTATAGCATGCTTCTGAGGGCTTGTTTTAAAAATTTGTATGGGATTTTTAAAAAAATTTCGTCGGAGCTCAAAATGGTGTCCATTTTCGGATTCAACGGGTGGGGTTACAGCGAATAGGTTTTTTCAGCCAAATCGGACGGCGTTTTTAGGAGAAAAACGCAAAAAAGTAAAATATCTGTAATTTCGTAAAAATATGGTTTCTTTACACACCTACAATAATTGCACTCACACTCTTATGTTTCTGAGAATATGACGCATAATTAATATACGACATTTTCTATAGCATGCTCCTGAGGGCTTGTTTTAAAAATTTGTATGGGATTTTTAAAAAAATTTCGTCGGAACTCAAAATGGTGTCCATTTTCGGATTCAACGGGTGGGGTTACAGCGCATAGGTTTTTTCAGTCCAATCGGACGGCGTTTTTAGGAGAAAAACGCAAAAAAGTAAAATATCTGTAATTTCGTAAAAATATGGTTTCTTTACACACCTACAATAATTGCACTCACACTCTTATGTTTCTGAGAATATGACGCATAATTAATATACGACATTTTCTATAGCATGCTTCTGAGGGCTTGTTTTAAAAATTTGTATGGGATTTTTAAAAAAATTTCGTCGGAGCTCAAAATGGTGTCCATTTTCGGATTCAACGGGTGGGGTTACAGCGAATAGGTTTTTTCAGCCAAATCGGACGGCGTTTTTAGGAGAAAAACGCAAAAAAGTAAAATATCTGTAATTTCGTAAAAATATGGTTTCCTTACACACCTACAATAATTGCACTCACACTCTTATGTTTCTGAGAATATGACGCATAATTAATATACGACATTTTCTATAGCATGCTTCTGAGGGCTTGTTTTAAAAATTTGTATGGGATTTTTAAAAAAATTTCGTCGTTTTTAGGAGAAAAACGTAAAAAAGTAAAATATCTGTAATTTCGTAAAAATATGGTTTCTTTACACACCTACAATAATTGCACTCACACTCTCATGTTTCTGAGAATATGACGCATAATTAATGTACGACATTTTCTATAGCATGCTTCTGAGGGCTTGTTTTAAAAATTTGTATGGGATTTTTAAAAAAATTTCGTCGGAACTCAAAATGGTGTCCATTTTCGGATTCAACGGGTGGGGTTACAGCGAATAGGTTTTTTCAGCCAAATCGGACGGCGTTTTTAGGAGAAAAACGCAAAAAAGTAAAATATCTGTAATTTCGTAAAAATATGGTTTCTTTACACACCTACAATAATTGCACTCACACTCTTATGTTTCTGAGAATATGACGCATAATTAATATACGACATTTTCTATAGCATGCTTCTGAGGGCTTGTTTTAAAAATTTGTATGGGATTTTTAAAAAAATTTCGTCGTTTTTAGGAGAAAAACGTAAAAAGTAAAATATCTGTAATTTCGTAAAAATATGGTTTCTTTACACACCTACAATAATTGCACTCACACTCTCATGTTTCTGAGAATATGACGCATAATTAATGTACGACATTTTCTATAGCATGCTTCTGAGGGCTTGTTTTAAAAATTTGTATGGGATTTTTAAAAAAATTTCGTCGGAACTCAAAATGGTGTCCATTTTCGGATTCAACGGGTGGGGTTACAGCGAATAGGTTTTTTCAGCCAAATCGGACGGCGTTTTTAGGAGAAAAACGCAAAAAAGTAAAATATCTATAATTTCGTAAAAATATGGTTTTTGTACACACCTACAATAATTGCACTCACACTTTCATGTTTCTGAGATTATGACGCATAATTAATATACGACATTTTCTATAGCATGCTTCTGAGGGCTTGTTTTAAAAATTAGTATGGGATTTTTAAAAAAATTTCGTCGGAGCTCAAAATGGTGTCCATTTTCGGATTCAACGGGTGGGATTACAGCGAATAGGTTTTTTCAGCCAAATCGGACGGCGTTTTTAGGAGAAAAACGCAAAAAAGTAAAATATCTGTAATTTCGTAAAAATATGGTTTCTTTACACACCTACAATAATTGCACTCACACTCTTATGTTTCTGAGAATATGACGCATAATTAATATACGACATTTTCTATAGCATGCTTCTGAGGGCTTGTTTTAAAAATTTGTATGGGATTTTTAAAAAAATTTCGTCGTTTTTAGGAGAAAAACGTAAAAAGTAAAATATCTGTAATTTCGTAAAAATATGGTTTCTTTACACACCTACAATAATTGCACTCACACTCTCATGTTTCTGAGAATATGACGCATAATTAATGTACGACATTTTCTATAGCATGCTTCTGAGGGCTTGTTTTAAAAATTTGTATGGGATTTTTAAAAAAATTTCGTCGGAACTCAAAATGGTGTCCATTTTCGGATTCAACGGGTGGGGTTACAGCGAATAGGTTTTTTCAGCCAAATCGGACGGCGTTTTTAGGAGAAAAACGCAAAAAAGTAAAATATCTATAATTTCGTAAAAATATGGTTTTTGTACACACCTACAATAATTGCACTCACACTTTCATGTTTCTGAGATTATGACGCATAATTAATATACGACATTTTCTATAGCATGCTTCTGAGGGCTTGTTTTAAAAATTAGTATGGGATTTTTAAAAAAATTTCGTCGGAGCTCAAAATGGTGTCCATTTTCGGATTCAACGGGTGGGATTACAGCGAATAGGTTTTTTCAGCCAAATCGGACGGCGTTTTTTGGAGAAAAACGCAAAAAAGTAAAATATCTGCAATTAAGTAAAAATGTGGTTTCATTACACACCTACAATAATTGCACTCACACTCTTATGTTTCTGAGAATATGACGCATAATTAATATACGATATTATCTATAGCATGCTTCTGAGGGCTTGTTTTAAAAATTTGTATGGGATTTTTAAAAAAATTTCGTCGGAGCTCAAAATGGTGTCCATTTTCGGATTCAACGGGTGGGGTTACAGCGATTAGGTTTTTTCAGCCAAATCGGACGGCGTTTTTAGGAGAAAAACGCAAAAAAGTAAAATATCTGTAATTTCGTAAAAATATGGTTTCTTTACACACCTACAATAATTGCACTCACACTCTTATGTTTCTGAGAATATGACGCATAATTAATATACGACATTTTCTATAGCATGCTCCTGAGGGCTTGTTTTAAAAATTTGTATGGGATTTTTAAAAAAATTTCGTCGGAACTCAAAATGGTGTCCATTTTCGGATTCAACGGGTGGGGTTACAGCGCATAGGTTTTTTCAGTCAAATCGGACGGCGTTTTTAGGAGAAAAACGCAAAAAAGTAAAATATCTGCAATTTCGTAAAAATATGGTTTCTTTACACACCTACAATAATTGCACTCACACTCTTATGTTTCTGAGAATATGACGCATAATTAATATACGATATTATCTATAGCATGCTTCTGAGGGCTTGTTTTAAAAATTTGTATGGGATTTTTAAAAAAATTTCGTCGGAGCTCAAAATGGTGTCCATTTTCGGATTCAACGGGTGGGGTTACAGCGCATAGGTTTTTTCAGTCAAATCGGACGGCGTTTTAAGGAGAAAAACGCAAAAAAGTAAAATATCTGCAATTTCGTAAAAATATGGTTTCTTTACACACCTACAATAATTGCACTCACACTCTTATGTTTCTGAGAATATGACGCATAATTAATATACGATATTATCTATAGCATGCTTCTGAGGGCTTGTTTTAAAAATTTGTATGGGATTTTTAAAAAAATTTCGTCGGAGCTCAAAATGGTGTCCATTTTCGGATTCAACGGGTGGGGTTACAGCGAATAGGTTTTTTCAGCCAAATCGGACGGCGTTTTTTGGAGAAAAACGCAAAAAAGTAAAATATCTGCAATTAAGTAAAAATGTGGTTTCATTACACACCTACAATAATTGCACTCACACTCTTATGTTTCTGAGAATATGACGCATAATTAATATACGACATTTTCTATAGCATGCTTCTGAGGGCTTGTTTTAAAAATTTGTATGGGATTTTTAAAAAAATTTCGTTGGAACTCAAAATGGTGTCCATTTTCGGATTCAACGGGTGGGGTTACAGCGAATAGGTTTTTTCAGCCAAATCGGACGGCGTTTTTAGGAGAAAAACGCAAAAAAGTAAAATATCTGTAATTTCGTAAAAATATGGTTTCTTTACACACCTACAATAATTGCACTCACACTCTTATGTTTCTGAGAATATGACGCATAATTAATATACGACATTTTCTATAGCATGCTTCTGAGGGCTTGTTTTAAAAATTTGTATGGGATTTTTAAAAAAATTTCGTCGGAACTCAAAATGGTGTCCATTTTCGGATTCAACGAGTGGGGTTACAGCGAATAGGTTTTTTCAGCCAAATCGGACGGCGTTTTTAGGGGAAAAACGCAAAAAAGTAAAATATCTGTAATATCGTAAAAATATGGTTTTTTTACACACCTAAAATAATTGCACTCACACTCTTATGTTTCTGAGAATATGACGCATAATTAATATACGACATTTTCTATAGCAAGCTTCTGAGGGCTTGTTTTAAAAATTTGTATGGGATTTTTAAAAAAATTTCGTCGGAGCTCAAAATAGTGTCCATTTTCGGATTCAACGGGTGGGGTTACAGCGAATAGGTTTTTTCAGCCAAATCGGACGGCGTTTTTAGGAAAAAAACGCAAAAAAGTAAAATATCTGTAATTTCGTAAAAATATGGTTTCTTTACACACCTACAATAATTGCACTCACACTCTTATGTTTCTGAGAATATGACGCATAATTAATATACGACATTTTCTATAGCATGCTTCTGAGGGCTTGTTTTAAAAATTTGTATGGGATTTTTAAAAAAATTTCGTCGTTTTTAGGAGAAAAACGTAAAAAAGTAAAATATCTGTAATTTCGTAAAAATATGGTTTCTTTACCACCTACAATAATTGCACTCACACTCTCATGTTTCTGAGAATATGACGCATAATTAATGTACGACATTTTCTATAGCATGCTTCTGAGGGCTTGTTTTAAAAATTTGTATGGGATTTTTAAAAAAATTTCGTCGGAACTCAAAATGGTGTCCATTTTCGGATTCAACGGGTGGGGTTACAGCGAATAGGTTTTTTCAGCCAAATCGGACGGCGTTTTTAGGAGAAAAACGCAAAAAAGTAAAATATCTGCAATTAAGTAAAAATGTGGTTTCATTACACACCTACAATAATTGCACTCACACTCTCATGTTTCTGAGAATATGACGCATAATTAATGTACGACATTTTCTATAGCATGCTTCTGAGGGCTTGTTTTAAAAATTTGTATGGGATTTTTAAAAAAATTTCGTCGGAACTCAAAATGGTGTCCACTTTCGGATTCAACGGGTGGGGTTACAGCGAATAGGTTTTTTCGGCCAAATCGGACGGCGTTTTTAGGAGAAAAACGCAAAAAAGTAAAATATCTGCAATTAAGTAAAAATGTGGTTTCATTACACACCTACAATAATTGCACTCACACTCTCATGTTTCTGAGAATATGACGCATAATTAATATACGACATTTTCTATAGCATGCTTCTGAGGGCTTGTTTTAAAAATTTGTATGGGATTTTTAAAAAAATTTCGTCGGAACTCAAAATGGTGTCCATTTTCGGATTCAACGGGTGGGGTTACAGCGAATAGGTTTTTTCAGCCAAATCGGACGGCGTTTTTAGGAGAAAAACGCAAAAAAGTAAAATATCTATAATTTCGTAAAAATATGGTTTTTCTACACACCTACAATAATTGCACTCACACTTTCATGTTTCTGAGATTATGACGCATAATTAATATACGACATTTTCTATAGCATGCTTCTGAGGGCTTGTTTTAAAAATTTGTATGGGATTTTTAAAAAAATTGTGTCGGAGCTCAAAATGGTGTCCATTTTCGGATTCAACGGGTGGGGTTACAGCGAATAGGTTTTTTCAGCCAAATCGGACGGCGTTTTTTGGAGAAAAACGCAAAAAAGTAAAATATCTGCAATTAAGTAAAAATGTGGTTTCATTACACACCTTCAATAATTGCACTCACACTCTCATGTTTCTGAGAATATGACGCATAATTAATATACGACATTTTCTATAGCATGCTTCTGAGGGCTTGTTTTAAAAATTTGTATGGGATTTTTAAAAAAATTTCGTCGGAGCTCAAAATGGTGTCCATTTTCGGATTCAACGGGTGGGGTTACAGCGAATAGGTTTTTTCAGCCAAATCGGACGGCGTTTTTAGGAGAAAAACGCAAAAAAGTAAAATATCTGTAATTTCGTAAAAATATGGTTTCTTTACACACCTACAATAATTGCACTCACACTCTTATGTTTCTGAGAATATGACGCATAATTAATATACGACATTTTCTATAGCATGCTCCTGAGGGCTTGTTTTAAAAATTTGTATGGGATTTTTAAAAAAATTTCGTCGGAACTCAAAATGGTGTCCATTTTCGGATTCAACGGGTGGGGTTACAGCGAATAGGTTTTTTCTGCCAAATCGGACGGCGTTTTTAGGAGAAAAACGCAAAAAAGTAAAAAATTTCGTTAAAATATGATTTCTATACACACCTACAATAATTGCACTCACACTCTCATGTTTCTGAGATTAATATACGACATTTTCTATAGCATGCTTCTGAGGGCTTGTTTTAAAAATTTGTATGGGATTTTTAAAAAAATTTCGTCGGAACTCAAAATGGTGTCCATTTTCGGATTCAACGGGTGGGGTTACAGCGAATAGGTTTTTTCAGAAAAGTAAAATATCTGTAATTAAGTAAAAATATGGTTTTTCTACACACCTACAATAATTGCACTCACACTTTCATGTTTCTGAGATTATGACGCATAATTAATATACGACATTTTCTATAGCATGCTTCTGAGGGCTTGTTTTAAAAATTTGTATGGGATTTTTAAAAAAATTTCGTCGGAACTCAAAATGGTGTCCATTTTCGGATTCAACGGGTGGGGTTACAGCGAATAGGTTTTTTCTGCCAAATCGGACGGCGTTTTTAGGAGAAAAACGCAAAAAAGTAAAAAATTTCGTTAAAATATGATTTCTATACACACCTACAATAATTGCACTCACACTCTCATGTTTCTGAGATTAATATACGACATTTTCTATAGCATGCTTCTGAGGGCTTGTTTTAAAAATTTGTATGGGATTTTTAAAAAAATTTCGTCGGAACTCAAAATGGTGTCCATTTTCGGATTCAACGGGTGGGGTTACAGCGAATAGGTTTTTTCAGCCAAATCGGACAGCGTTTTTAGGAGAAAAACGCAAAAAAGTAAAATATCTGCAATTAAGTAAAAATGTGGTTTCATTACACACCTACAATAATTGCACTCACACTCTCATGTTTCTGAGAATATGACGCATAATTAATATACGACCTTTTCTATAGCATGTTTCTGAGGGCTGTTTTACAAATTTGTATGGGATTTTTAAAATGGTTCCCATTTACGGATTGAACGGTTGGGTTACAGCGAATAGGTTTTTTGCAGCCAAATCGCACGGAGCAAAAAAGTAAAAACTCAGTAATTTAGTAAATATATGGTTTTACACACATTTTTGTACTCATACTCTCATGTTTCTGAGAACATGATAAGTAACTAATAAATGGACAATTAAATCATCCGTGTTATCTCAAGTCATGGCGAAGTTAACGCCACGATAATGTGATTTGACACCCTTGGACTTCTTTTTTTGGGGATATTTAACTGAAAAGGTGCATGTCAATAAGCCAAGAACAATTAGAGAGCTAAAGGAATTTGAACGACATTGAACCTCAATATACAGGGGTTTACTGGAAATAAAAAACGCAAAACTCAAGAATTTTAAACGTCGTTTTTGGATAGGATTGCTGTAAAAATAGAACTGTATGATAAATATTTATACAAATAGTTCTCTATTAAACGGAATTTTATAACAAAAATTTATAAAAATTAGATTAAAAATAAATTCCAAATTCTTGCGTTTTTGATTTCCAGAACACACCTGTATGTCTCAGAGTCATTCAAAAAGTAGACTATCGGATAGAGGTATACCGCCGAAGCAGTGGCGAGCATTTGGCCGATTTTTGTTTTACACATAATTGTCATGGATCCTTCTTCTATCCTAATAAAAAATGTTCAACATTTTTCATTTTTCGAATTTATTCTATGAGCTAAATTTCAGTTATGAAGGAATAGAACTATTACAAAAAAGCTTTATAAAATACATAACTGAAATTTAGCTCATAGAATAAATTCGAAAAATGAAAAATGTTGAATATAATATAAAGTAACCTTCGGAAGGAAATAATTCCCAGTTTCTATTTGTCTAATAAAAAATAATTCCCTAAAAACTTTGGCTGACTTCATAAACGCTGTATTGCAATGCAACACCAAAAGGAATGGCATCATAAACTCCATAACTATTCTGTAGACATTGCTTTGAGTTCATTATAGCATGGTAACTGTATTCACTACACAACGGTTACGAAATTCCTGCATTGTGTAAATTTGTAATTCCTTGTCAAAGCATTTGTTTAGTGATGCTTTGCAATACTGCGTTTATGAAATCAGCCTTTTAGTTTTATTTACAATTAACATTGTGCGTTATGTTTGGGTCACCCTTTATATACATACCTTATGATTCAAACATTTAGAAACGGAATGTAGCCAAACTTTTTCACCTCCAGTGAAAGTTATATAAAAAAAAACACAGTTTAGATAATTATTTTTTAATTTTTTGTTTTAAATTTTCAATTTATTTGTTCATCATACTTAAAATAATTAATTTCTTTTGCTTATTTTTTAAAATTTTTTAGTTTTTTTTTCTTTTTCTTTTCAAATATTATTTAATCATTATAATTATTATTAATAATTAAATATTTTGTTGTAATACTACACAAAATGAGCAAAAAGTGTTGTGTTTTGTGTTGTAGGTTTTTTTTCTTGTTGTTGTTGTTGGTTGGTTGTCCTTTTGTAAAGGGTTGTTTGGTTTTTTTTGTCTCTTAATTAATTTTATTGGTTTTTTTTTCTGTTTTATAGAAATTTTAACAACACATTTAAATTTAATCTTACTAAATTTTCAATCGTATATTTTTTTTTTTAAATTTAAATTTTATTTTTTAGCTTTAACTAATTTCTAATTAGAATTTTGTTTGTTAGAGTGTTAGTGATTTTGTTTGTTTTTTTTTTTTCTTTAAATATATAATTTTAAATTTTTGCAACAATTTCATAAAATGTGCCATTTTTTGATCCAGCTAAATTACAATTAGTTTTTTTTATTCAAAGTGTTGGAGTTTTTTTAATAGTTTTAAACTTTATTTAAATTTTTTTTTTTGTAATAACGACTTTATAGAGGAAATATTCAAATTTTTTTTTTTTGATTTTTTTCTTTTATAATACAATTAATTTGATTTTCTTTAACAATTATTTTAAATTTATTTCAGTATTTTTTTTTTAATAATTAAATTTTAGGTATTGTTTTGTTGCAGAATTTGGTATTATTTTCGTCGTTTGTTTTATTTTTTTTGCTTTTTAAGGTGGTGTAAGTAAATTTTCTTCTTTATTTTATTGACTTTTTAAGTTCTTAATTTTTTTTTATGTAATTAATAATAAGAAAAATATATCTGATTTTATTTACGATTTTAGTACAATTAGCTTGTAATAAAACAATTCACCTTAATGCCACATTTAATATTGCTTATCTGCCTGTTTTACGATTTCGAACGTCAACGTTCGCATAGAAAATTAAACTTAAAACAAAATTCGAAAATTTTTTATTGTTTTAAATGTAATTTTCTATGCGAACGTTAACGTTCGAAATTGATGAACAGGCTGTAAATGTAATTTTCCATGCGAACGTTAACGTTTGAAATCGATGAACAGGCTGTGTATGTACAAATATGAAACAATCGGTCATGTTCTCAAAAATGAATACGAATGAATTTAAAATCAAAGACTTCAAAACTAGGAAAACACATTTTTGTTCCCATGAAATTTTCATTCCCCTCGAAGGGAAAAAAGCAATAGTGAATCTCATGTGAAAAAGTTTTCACATGATAAAAACTTTAGTTTTTTTGCACTTTTAAAATTTTTTGTATTAAAATATTTTACAAAATTCTTCACAAATCCGCAGGCAATCGATCGGGGGTCTACTTCATATTGCGATGCGAAAGCTAAATGTCAACTTGGTACTCTCTATCACTTTCGCAAAATTATCTGAAATGAAGCAAAAAATGGAACTTTTGGCGAAAGTAAGGAAATTGCTTTAGATATTTCCAAGGCGTTTGACAGAGTCTGGCATGGTGCACTCTTGTCAACACTTGCTGCATTTGTTGTCGGTGATAATTTCTCTCGATTTATATCGAGTTTTCTCAGAGATCGCACTATACGAGTTGTTATAGATGGGGTTTCGTCAAACGAGTTCAAGATTCATTCAGGGGTGCCGCAAGGCTCCGTTCTTTCTCCTACTCTATTTCTAATCTTTCTAAATGACCTCCTTTGTCAAACTTCCAACCCTATCTACTCTTTTGCAGATGACAGCAACCTTTGCCATTCGTACTCATTTGAATGCAGACCAAGCGTATCCGATGTCGGTGCTATGAGGCTGAATATGATTGATACGCTTGGCCGACCCCTTGACATAGTCTCGGAATGGGGTCGTGCGAGTAGGGTCGATTTTAAAACCCCCATGTTGCATTCTGACGCATAAACGCGCGACAAACCGGAGTGCCTCATTTGTATATATGGGTGGTATAATTATTGATGAATCAGAATCTCTTGATGTTCTGGACATGAGGATACAATGTGATGTCCGATGGACAGAACATATATTCAAGGTGTCGAAAGAAGCATTCAAGTGCCTCGGTTTTCTAAGACGGTGTAGGATATACTTCACTCCATCTGATCTCCTTACTATTTATACCACCTATATCCGACCGCGTATGGAATACAACTTTCATGTGTGGGCCGGTGCTTCAAAGTCTATTTTGGAGCTTCTCGACCGCGTGCAGGAGAGGGCGAAGGTTCTCATTGGTGACAGTAGGGTATTCAATTCTATTGACTCCCTCGAGCACCGTCGCAATGTTGGTTGCATTTGCCAGTTTTATCGTTACTACAATGGGATGTGTTCCGACGAAATTAGGGATCTGGTTCCCGAAACCCGTACGTTTGTTTGTAATACACGTTTTTCCTCAAGAGCCCATCCTTATGTGGTCGATTGGCAGGTAAATCGTACAACGCATTACAGAGAGAATTCGTTTTTCCGGGACTGTTCGTATGTGGAACAACCTCCCTGCAGAAGTCTTCCCTCTCACTTACAACATGATTAAGCTCAAATCGAATGTTTACAAACACTACTCCCTCTATCCTCCTTCCCACAACTTATTTTCCTAGTTTCAACACAATGCAATGCATTAGTAGGGGTCATCCCCTGAGTGCTGGTCCTAATAGTAAAAAAAAAAAAAGATGGAGCGGATTTACTGTAATGAAAATCCAAAGTGTGTTAAAATATTTGGATTTGGAAAATTTAAAAGATGCGAAAGACACATGTGCAAACGTATTGAAGAGTACCAATCGCTAGATTTGCTACAATTTTCTTGCGCATCGCAATAAAGAGTAGCCCCCCTGTTGTTTTGCATTTCGTTGACCAATATATCGGTTTAAACCTTATTAACGGAAATAGCCCTTAATATTCGATTTATAGGAGGATCTTCTTACGTACATGTTGGGTTACCTAGCAAAAATATAGTGAACAAATTACGAGGGAAAAAATTTTCAGGATAAGGGGAATTTTTTCCCGTGAGCATTTTTTCACGTTATTATTCTCCTTTGAATTACCTTTTTTCATGGAAGTTTTTCATGATCGCAAATATGTGAAAAGGGAAAAAATTACGAGGGAAAAATTATTCACGATAGGGGTGATTGTAATTTTTATAATAATGAAACTGCAAATCTCGTTTGATTTTAATTTCACTTGATTTCAATTTCGATTTCGAAAACATGGCTTGATAATGGAAAACAGAAATTGAATTTTAAATTTTTATTAAATTCAAATTCGGGGAAGGGGGAAAAATGCTTCTCTTTCTATTCAATTAACCTACAAAAATTCAAAGTCTAGCAAAATAAGTATTTTTAAGATATTGGAACTTCAATTAAAAGCTAAACAGGGGTGTGCTGGAATCGAAAACGTAAAATGTAAGAAAATAGAATGCGAAATAGGGCACGAAGGGTAAAAGCTCCCCCTCCCAATATCTTCTTGAAATTTCGCAGCCAAAAAGTGTTGCAGCTGGAAAGTACCATAGCCTATAGTTTTTATTATTTAGGGCGTGAAGCAGGAGGGGTAAAAGCTCCCTTCCCTATATCTTCTTAACGAATCAACCGGGTTTCTTAAAATTTGGCATGCAGACACTGTAACATCTGAAAAAGAAAGAGCATGAAATAGGGCAAGAGGAGTAAAAGCTCCCCCTCCCTATATCTTCTTAACTAATTAACCGGTTGTCTTAAAATTTGGCATCCAGACACTGTAACATCTGAAAGAAATAAGTTATATGGCAATAAAACGTTTGCCGGGCCAGCTAGTTATTTAATAAAAATGATATTTTCACCAAGTTTTTTTTTTAAAACTTTTTTGCTATCTTATATCGACTTAAGATGCCAAATGCCACAGATATAAACAATAAATATTAAATGTGGCTAATAAAGTTTTTCTCTCACTTGCTTTTTTTGTTATTGTTATTTGTTTTGTTCATGATTAATATTTAAAATTGTTTGTTTGAATACTAAAATTATTTTACGTACAGCACTACAATCTATTTTGTTGTTGTTGTTGTAGTTAATTGTTTTTTTTTTATTATTATTATATAATAATGTATAAATTTTTTTTTATAATTGTGAGTTTTCTTTGAGTGTGTACATGTGTGTGTGTGGCTTGGTATATCTGTATAAATGTGTTTATGTGTGTATTAAGTTGAGTGAATGTTTGTTTATTTTTTTTATGTAAATAGAATTTTTATAAAGTGTTAAGGTTAATTATTTTACTTTTAATAATTATTATTGTTTATTTAACTTTAATCAATAAATCACTTTCCTTTAATGCTAAATATTAATTAATTCATTAACTTAAATGCTAATAGAAAATAATGTAAAGTAAATTTATTATTAATAGTAGAAAAAATTACAGTAAAAAATAAATCAATTAGTTTATTTAACATAAAAAACTTATTGTTTTTTTTTTTTTTTTAATACAAATAATTTACATACAATTAAACATATTTATGGGTTGATTTTTTTTAAATATTTTCATTTATTTTTGTTGTTGTAAAATTATTTAACATAATTGTTAAAATAGTTTAAGGGAAGAGAAAGAAAGGAAGGATTAAAGTCTCAGTTCAAGGGACATGAGTTTGTATAAAATAATAATTTAAAAAGGGAGTATAAAAAATACTTTTTAATAATTTACATAATTTTTTTTTTTTTTTTTCATTTTGTGTGTGTTTCTTAAACTTAGTTAGAAGTTTTTGATTTTCTAACTTTTCCGGTTTGGTTTTTTATAAATAAATTTTGCCTCTCTAAGTTTTGTTATACAATACTAAATTATTTTTTACAATCTCTGTTTAATTTTAGGTTAAAAATATTATTTTTATTATAATTTTTTTTTCTTTTTGACTTTTTTTCCATGAAATTTAGTTGTGTTTTGTTGTGAAACATTAATTTAAGCATTTTAAGTTTGTTTGTTTGTTTAGACTAAAATTACAGATTTAATAGCTGGCCTCATGACCAGCCAAAATATAAAGATCATGACCTTCTTCACTACCTAAGGAACCAGTACGTAACAATTGACTTTCTAATGCCACCACTCTGTAAAAGAGAAAAGTAATAAAAGTTTTAAAATTATTTACGAAATCTTAGTTCACTGGCGCATTATCTGCATTCTTAAAAGGGAGAAAGAGACAGAGTACGTATGAAAAAAGAGTTTGTACATACTTATCACTACCCAGCAAGCGATATGTACGACTCATATCTTTAATTTCTTGCGTTATTTCACCATTACGCAGCGACTTGCCCTGCATGCCGTGCTTGTGGAATGCTAAAACACTGTCTGGCAGACACACTGAAAAAAGAAAATATGTAGATAACAATAATATAAAATTAAAAAAAAAAAAATATAAAATTAAAATAAAATAAAAATAGCTCTGTTTGAATACTTGTTAAACCAACAGGTTCTAAAGTTCAAAATTAATATAAAACATTTTGGCAGACGTCTTAAGATCTGGCTACACTATATTCAGTGGTGTACCAGAGCTTTTCAATTGTATTTGTATGTGTTTGAATTGTACTTCAAAATTTTAGTGTTCAAACAGAACTGAGTCTTTAATCCCTGCAAATAATATTGGACCACCTGATCCATTTTGATAAAATGGACTACTCCATGGACTGCACACTGTGGTAAATCACAAATCTACGTGGACAAAATAAAAAAAAAATGTCTGGCAACATTCCTTCTGATCGTTTAGTGAGCTTCTCAATATAATAGGGAACTGTAATTCATGTTTTGTTTGTTTAGGCTTTGATTAGGATAAATAAGCTTTAAAGTCAGTTGTTATCACCACGTACATTCAGATTTCATAGGGAAGCGTATTTTTTGTGTGACTTCGGTTTATGATTAAAAAGGCTACAGTGATTTTATTGTCATAATTTTTTTTTTATTATGACAAAGCTCTATTTCAAGGAAATATATTACACTCTTCACCCAATTAGTTACATTGTAAGTATTAAACAATTTTGTGCAAAAATAAAATATTTCCTTTTTTGAAGTAGAGTTAAAGCTGGTTATTCCGCACAATTCCGGCGTAAAACTATATTTGGGTTAATCCTTTAAGTGTTCACTTTAAGATAAACCAAAAACATCTTGCGCGTTTTTGCGACCGCCATAAATTTTTTTTCACTTTTCCAGTATGACCTCCACTCTTTCGCGAAAGGAAATTTTTGAAGATTGTGTAAAAACTCCCAAAATACATCGGAAAGACGTATTTTTGACGTTAATTATGGTAAGATATGTCCTTCAAGATATACTACAAGTAGAGTTTTTTTCCCGGGATAGCGGGAATTTTTTTTTAAATTTCCCGGGATCCCGCTCCATATTTATTTATATATTTGATCTCATTTTTTATTTAATTCAGGAGTGAGAAGTGAACCTAACGCGATTAATTCATTTTGTCCAGTTAGATTTGCGATCTACCACACTGTGGACTGGTCCGATGTAATGCAAGCATGGACCATGTCATTGTTAAAAAGTGTTTGTAGTAAGAGAACATGTCTTCGTTTTTTAACGACATGCTTTCGTTTTTAAACGACTTCAAAACTAATCCTCTTGAGTTTACCATGGAGTAGTTTTAAAACTACTCCTTTGTGGTCCAAAGCTGGATTATATGGTCCTCCCCTAAGACATCGTAATGTTAAATAGACCATGTTTTTTCCATACGTTTGGGTTACTTTTGGACTAGTCCTAGCCCCTTGTGGGCTACTCTTTACACGCGTGTTTGGACTGGTTCTATTATTTGCAGGGATATTCAGTAGTGTACCAGAGCTTTTCAATTGTATTTGTATGTGTTTGAACTGTATTTCAAAATTTAAGTGTTCAAACAGAACTGAAGCCTATAGTACACGGAATGTAAAAAGTCACATGCGCATGTGGTTCTGACGTAATTTTGACGTAACTGCAAAGTCACAATAGCAAGTTCGTGTTGTGTGATCACGAGAAAATTACGTCAGAACCACATGCGCATGTGACTTTTTACATTCCGTGTACTATAGGCTTGAGCCTTCAATAGAGCTGCAAAACTATCGATAGTCGGCCCAATCGATAATTTCGATAGTTAGCTTTAAAACTATCGATATTATCGATAGTATTGAAAAGTTTTTATGTGCAATTTCTGTTAACACGGTTATCAATGAAGGTGGTAAACAATGAAAAAGTTTTAACACTTCATTTACAGAAAATGTTTTTCAGGTATAAAAGATCAGCATATTCACTTTAAATTTCAGTGTTTTCTGATTAGAATATATATATATGGTTATATAGGTACATATATATAGAGACGGTTTATTGGCAGCAGGTTTGTCAGTTTTTTTGTACCTTCGACGTCAAAATATGTACTTAAATCTAGAATTTTAAAAGTTTATTTTGTATCCCTTGCGTTAAAAATTTGTTCATGGTTGGTACCATTAGCATTATTTTGATATGTAAATTAGTACACAACTCTGTAGCAATAAGGTAAAAGTGTTAACTCTATTTTTTCAAGTTTTAAAGGTAATTTTGTGAAAATTAACTCTTATTCTAATATTATCATCCCTTATCTGCGGTTATATTTTCTTAAAGTTTTTGTTCCTTAGTCTGGGATTGTTGGTGAGAGGGGAAGAGAACATGCTGTTCCTTTTTCCCCTCTCACCCATAAACTCAGACTTTCTGAAAGAAAACTTTCATAGTGTGAACCCAGACTTAACATTGCTTTTGTCACAGATCGGAAGTTAGCTTAAGTTTTATTCGAAATATCATTGCACATTATTATTATTATTGCTATAACTTCCTAACAAGTCTTACAAAAAAATTGAAACTTTACCCGTGTGTACTTTTAAACGTGAAGATCTTTAAGATATCATTGTTTCTTTATTGTTGCATATGTACTTTTGAATATGAAGATCTCAAAGATGCCATAGCCTAAAATTTAGGTTAAGTCAACTTAAGTACTTTTTGCCACAGAATTAAAAAAGTTTTTGCACTGCTAAAAACTTGCGTCGAATGAATTGTTTAAAATGTTTAGTTGGCTACATCTAATCAACTTTGTAATTACTTTTAAAATTTTCCGATAGTATCGATAGTGCTTAAAGCTATCGATAGTCCGCCAAAAATAAAACTATCGATACTATCGATAGTACTATCGATTGTTTTGCAGCTCTAGCCTTCAACATTAAGCAAAATTTATAAAGTCGATAATTAAATCTTCGGCAGTAATTTCAAATTCTATTCCATTTTATTGTTTGAATTTTCTTTTATTCATCATTTTCTGTTTACAAAATATAAAAAATTTAATGAAAGCTTTGTTGAGAGAATGAGTTACTCAATGTGAGAGGAAATTTTTATGTCAACTGAGTTGAGTTAAAACCGTAAATTATTTTTATAAAGGAATTTTACAACAAAAATTTATTGATAATTTTTCATTCTTGACTGCCGCTGGGCTCGAACCCAGGCTTTTACGGACAGAATACCCTTACACGTTTCAATTGTTACCACGAAATCTCTTCAGAGGGTTTTGCCGTTTAACACTCACAGCCATCAGGCGCGGATCCAGCTCGAGCCTTAGGGGGGGGGGGGGATTTTGTATGATACAAAAAAGTCAAAAATTTGTTTTTAAAAGTTTATTAAAATTTTTGCGAATATCAAATTCTTCATCGCATAGCCGTATAGACCGTTAAAAAATATTAAGAAATGATGTATTACTTTTTCGCGATCGTGAAGAAAGTTTACGCACCAAACGCAATAAAGTTTTGAATTTCAATTTTTCTCCTTACTATCCAAAATTAACATTTAATTACAAAATTTTAAGTATTTTCTAATAATTTCATGAATAACAAGAAATTACCATTTGTATGGAAGAGGGGCGCAAAAAAAATCGCGACTCTATTTCGCGGTTTTTTTAATAAACTAAATTTTAATGGCAAATGATAGATGTTGTGATAGATGAGTTGTTTGGCGGATATATGAAACAGTGATAATTTTCAGCAGCTTAGTAATATATGCGCGGAACGAGCTATTAAAGTTGCACAAGATATTTTTCCATTACGTAAATCAACTCGCACTTTAAACTTAAAATTTATTTCATTAAACCCAAAAAAAAAAAACTTTACATTTTTGTTATACAGTTGCTTATTTTATGTATTTATGCCTGTATTCATAAAAATATTTTAAATTTAATAAAGGCTTGAAAACCAAATTTTCTATGAAAATTTTCCTTAATAAACGTTTATTAAATTTTATAATCATTTATGAATAAACAATAAATGTACCATATATTGAGGGCTCAGAGCTGAAGCGATCCAAGTCAAAAAAGAAAATTGAAAAAAAAAAACGCAACAAAAAGGTTAAATAAAATATAAGATCATTTTAATATACATTAATCTTTTTAAATAAGCAATTTATGATTTCCGTGTGAAATCATGGCCTCCCGCTCTTAGCTTTACTGACGAGCATTGAAACGAAAATTTGAAATTTTTATCTTAGATTTGGGTAGATATCTTCATCACAGTTTATTAAAGCATCTACAACGTTATCTGATAGATCAGGCTCAAGTTTAGATGTTAGTAGGTGTTTATCTCTTTAATCAAATATAATCAGCTTACCAGCTTGTTGTGGTTTTAACAGTTTTGTATCTGTATATGACTTGATTACACTTTGAGGTAGAAGTTTAGGTATGTTCAATACATTTGGGATATCTATTGGGAAAGTGGTTATGAGATCTTCTAAAATAAATTCAATAAGATGAATGTAACCTACAACTCGGTAGTAATCTTCAACATTTTGGACGTGATTATTTCGTTCAAATCTTGTCTTTTCGATTTGAACGCAAATAACTTTAACTTTTTCAAAAATCGCTTTAAATTGTTCTTCGGCTTTACTTCTTTTTTCTTCAAGGCACATGATTAAAATTTTGATAAGGGATGATCCTTTTTGGAGATCTATATCTTCCCTGCGGGAAATTTGTGTCAATTGGTCCCACAGACTGGTGCTGGGAGTTGTGAAAATAGAACAGGTACAAAAAGAAAGAACTCATGACCAGTGAAAGGAGAACCAATCATGTAACTGGTTTATGAAGAACAAAAAGGTAGAAAAAGTAATAAATTACAGTACGGTCTTCACCGGTGGTGTGATACATTTTTTTGGGACTTTCTAAAATTTGGCTCTTGAATTTAATTCTAGGACTTGTTTTATTGAAATTATACTACATCTGTTGAAATAATACTACATTTAAGTAACTGTCACTAAACACGTCCATTGAGAATAGATTTGTGACTAGTCAAATGGTGTCAATTGACCCCTTCCAATGACAACCCCACGTTAAAGTGATAGGTCTTAATCATAGAAAGTGTTAAAACTAGAACCGGTCTCTTCCACCAAAGACCTATCACAGGACTACGTTGGTGTTAGTTCTCTTCCCTCTAGGGTTGCTTTTGTAAAATGATACTAAGTGGCTGTGTTACAACAAGTTTCACACTTAATATGTATATTCCGCAAATAAATTTAAAAGTACTAAGTGAGTTCCTTAATATAAAGGTAGAGTACTACCTTTCCACTCAGATATTTTTTTCCAAATATTCTACTATATGATGTACACTTGTTGCAAAGACGCATAATGAAGAGAGTTTGGCTCCCAAATACTTTGCTAAAACTGTTTTTCGCTTAGGATGATTATATTTAAAAAATTTTGTCGTTTCTTTAACAAATTATACAACTTTTTGTATTAATGGCACTTTATTGCTTTTAGAAATTGAGTTGTTCGATTTATGGGAATAGCAAGGCGTTTGTTTCGCATTTGTCGCTTTTCCAGAAATTTTTAACAGCTCCATTTTCAGCTGACATCAGTGGTCCCACCCATCTGTTCCATCTCCTACACAAAATTTGTCAAAGCTTTAAGAACTATTGATGATAGTGCCTTCGCATCAACGTCATCAATATCTTTTGAAGCCTCTTTAAATGCGTTTGCAACAAAGCCAATAAATTCTTCCCTAAAACTTTTTGTTGAAATATCTTAAAGATAAGGAAATATGGCTTTTCCCCGACAAATTCGGGCTTTCGTCAAAAATTATCAAATAGAATTTTGATTCATATAACACATAAATATATACATAAATATTGAAAATACTAAGGCTTTTTAATAATTCAACCGCACGCATTACCAAGCCAAACGTTTAGTCTTTGGATAGTTATAGATGGCACCTGCTGGGATTGAATGCAGAATAATAAGTATTTGAATACGGTAAACTAGATGTTTCATTGGAAATATCTAATAAATAGCTATTAGGATTAAGATTTGGATACTTATTGAAAATCGTTAGATTCAATAAAAAAAATAAAATAAACTTATTGAAAATTTCGT
Source organism: Pollenia angustigena (assembly GCA_930367215.1). Lineage (NCBI taxonomy): Eukaryota > Metazoa > Arthropoda > Insecta > Diptera > Polleniidae > Pollenia > Pollenia angustigena. The sequence continues at coordinate 51,200,204 of OV884060.1, forward strand.
TAGAGATTCCATAAAAAAAAAGAAAAAAAAACCTTGCTAGGATTTCCAAAAATTTTTTACATTAAAAAAAATATTATTGGGAATTCTTGTATTATCGAAATTAACAAAACATATTTTTATAATTTACGGGGGGATGGGGGGGGGGGAATTTCCTAATTCCCCCCCCTGAATCCGCGCCTGACAGCCATCGACGACTGCTGGCAGTCAATAGTCAAACATAAATCTTTAAACCAAACTGTATTTAACCTTTGGTAGATCGAAATTTGCTTTGTATGATTATCTGTTTAACTTCTGAATTTTTAAAATTAAAGAAGAATTCCCACATTTTAATTTTATTTCTAAACCTACTTTAACAATTAAATTTAATTTTGACTGCCATCTTTCATAAGAAATTAAAACGGATTTGAATCGTATTTTAGGAAAAATTTTTGTGAAAATTTAGCCTTAAAACACATTTCAAACTTACAGTGCGCTCGCGGTAACGTGAACTAATTAAAACCTAGGGAGTTCATGTTAGCGAAATTGTTCACGTTAGCGATTGTCGAATTTCATAAAAAATATGTCTGTTTTACACGCTTGAACGTGAAATTTTTTTCAGATTATTTCCATTATTAAAATATAAATGTATATATTTATGTATTTTATTATTATTATTTCCATTACTAAAATATAAAAATAAAATTATTAATTAGAATTCATTACAAACCAAAATGAGATCACGAGAATATATCTATTGAATTCAAATTACATTGCAAATAAAATTACTCATAACATTTAGGCATTAAAAAAATCGGTTATCTTTTTCTGCTGCTTCTTCTTTGCTAATAAGTAGTTGAAATACTGCTTTCTCTCTTAAGCGTCTAAATACACTCATGTCACTTTGATCCACCATTGCATCTCCTGACCGTTGCAATGCATTGTTAAAAATTTCAATTGCCTCACTTGCAGCAATTTTGTTCACAGGATCATCGGGATTGCAAACTTTATAGGGTGTAGGATCAATATTGTAGAAATTACAAACGGAATGACAAAGTTATTAATACCCTTTTACCTTCGGTGAAGGGTATAAACAATTGAAGCACAGCCGCGAAAAACGTTGTAAACGCCACATTTTGCAAAAACTGTTTTTTTGCAGATAAACGTTGACTTTACTCTCTTACACAGTTTAAACATCAAATCAACCAAAACTATGCACCTTAACGCCTTCAAAATGGCGTACAAAGTGTCAGCCAGTGGAAGAACATTGCAAGTTACTAACATAATGATGAAACCGAAATGGTTTTGCAGTGCGGAATAATGTTCTAAAAGCCTTTTGCATTAAAGTTTTTATTATCACTATTTTAAATAATAGAAAAAAAAAATTTTTAAAACAAATAATGCTGCTTGTCAAAAAACGTTTTTTTGCTCTCCTGAAAAATTATTATTTTGTAACTTAAAACGTTATTCGCGGCTGTGCTTCAATTGTTCACGTTATAGAGCTTTCTGAGTTTGTTCACGTTACAGAGTAGTCAATGTAAAAAAAATCTTGTTCAAGTTAGGCGGTGTTCACGTTAGACGGTGTTCAAGTTACCGCGAGTGCACTGTATTTAATTTTTTACAAATTCGGCACTAAAAGTTTTCATTTGAATTTTAATGAATTATATAAATTTTACTTGGATTTTTCATGCAAGAATTGAATTTTCTTAACGAAAATTTAAAGAAATAGGAAAATTTTGAAAACATATACAATTTCATAATTCTGAATTCAATTTGAATAAGCGTAAAAACATACATACATATTTTAAACAGCAGCCGTATACCGTAGTTCGCTAAAGCTTAATCTCTATCGTTAAAAATCTATTAAGTTGATTTAGCGATTTTTGTCTACGAATGCAATTCTGTAACGTGCATTGCTAAATTTGGATATGCCATAAAAATTAAATTCGCCGAAATTTTGGCTTTTAATGTTATCGCTAAAATTTATAAACTTTGTATTCTCTAAGCGATCGAGATTAAGCTTTAGCTAAGCGAATTACAGAATACGGCTGCAGATTAGAAAATTTATTATTTACAATACAATTTAAGTTTTGAAACAGAGCTATAAATAATGTTTGCAAATCGACTTTACCTATACTATCCACATTGAAATCAAAATTTAATTGTGAGACCAGTTTCTTGTGTTGCTTTGGATTGCCTTGAAGCGTTACCACCTGTATTATGTTGCCATAACAAACAATAATCGCATCCTTTTCCACCTGGTGAACTTTAACGACTTTGAGCAAGTCTCGTCTTGGTACCATAGTGGCCATAGCATCGTATTCCAAATCGTCTGAATGAAACCAACTTGCACCTGTTATGAAAGGGTTCAGGACATATTACCAATAAAAAGGGAGTAGGAGAAATAGTAAATTCAAGGATAGAAGACAACCGAGAAGTAGACAAACACACAAAAAAATTATAAAGAGGGGGGAGAGAATTTTAAATAAATTTAAATGGAGCAACAGTTTTAAAGCAGTAACAAAAACACACAGAGGTAGCACCCAAAAAAAAAGTACAGAAAGACACAAGAAAGACGAAAAGAGGGAAAAAAAGAAAGAACAAAGAACTTATTATATAAATGTTCCAAAACATAAAATGAAATCTATACCACTGTTCATATTGATGAGTTCCAACTTCAGACAGCCATTAGCAGCTTTACGCACTCCGGTACACACAATCGGATATTCCAGTTCCGGTGTTATGATCATCTCAAAAACCGGTGTATGACCATTTTGTACACAGCCATGACCACCGCCCAGTATGCTTGTGGCCGGCCACTCGCACTGTTTCAACAGCATAAATTTATTCAACGGATCATACCATTGCATTAGGAAAATACCGTTCGGTGTGGCACCACACAAATACTTGTAGCCATTGTACGGATTACGCGTAACACAACACTGTGTACAACCTTTGGTATCGGGCACTTTTGTGGTTAGTGCAAATTTTCGTGGCACCAAACGCTCCGGTATCTTATTCATGTGCAACGAAAATCGATGTGTTTGCTTCGAATGCAGAGCTATTAAATCGTGTCTATATAGCTGGCACGACTTGCCCGACAGACTCATTAGGACATCTTTGATAACGTACAACCATGTTGTACGACGTGGAAATAATTGATCTATGGCAGCATCATGCAATTCATTCATATTCAAATTGAATATGCCCTCTTCGGCGCCGATCAACAGATGTTGATCTCTCGTCTCGGGATGGATCCAGGAAGCTGTGCAGTGTACTCGTAGAGGGCAGCCGTTGAAGATTTTAGAAAAACAAGCACCCATATGGACTTTAGGTGTTGGTGGCAGGCCATTCGATATGGGTCGTGGTGGTGTATGACGCCGTCTGTGGGAACGTTTGGGAGGCACAGGAGGTGTATTGTTTAGTAAATCAGGTTGGGCTTCTTTGTCGACTGTGGGCAATAAGAAATAAATAAGAAAAAATAAGTTTCTCTTTTTTAATGTTTACTGTCTGGAGAAAAACTTGAAGCCAAAGTTTATTTGGCTTTCAATTTTAGATTCAAAAACCTAAGGAAGATAAGAAAAACTACTTACGTTCATCGTCATCTTCTTGTGTACCTCCATCGCTAAGACTTCGTGTACGTGATGATTTACCCATTTCATTGAGTAAACCCAATAATTGATCCATAGAGCTGTGACGTCTAGGCGAGTCCTCTAAGCCATTCTGAAATAACAACAAAAGAAATGTGATTTAAAATCTAAAAATACCAAATAAACGATAGACTCAAGGCAGCCTCGATTAAGAAGCAAAAACACCAAATTGGCATGTGCCTTGTGGTCACAGAGTGCTTGCAATTGAATGGCTACTAACCTGATTACTTTCATGTCGATAATCACAGTTATGATGACTGTTATTTGTAATATTATTGGTGGTTGTTGTTGTTGTTAATGCCGCAGTTGTGGAGGCTTGCGGATCATTCGTTGGCGCAGAGACAGTGGAGAAATTGGAGGAGGAGTTGGCAGAAGTTGAGGCCACGACATCACTGGTCGTATTGCTGTTTAAATAATTGGAACCATTATTACGTAGTTGATTATTATAAAAATGCGATGTTGTTGTAGAATTGTAGGAGGAAGGAGAGGCAGAATTAGAACAAATGGACGCAGACATGATGGTTGACATGACATGATTGTTATGATTGTTAGTAAAAGTGGAGGAGGACGAAGGAGAGGAGCAAGACGAGGGAGAATAGGAAATCAAGTTGGAATTTGTATTTGTAGTATGGCAAGCATTTGTAGACGCTGAAGAGGTGTTAGCATTCGATGAGGATAGAATGGAGGAAGAGGAGGAGGAATGTAAATGACCACCAATACCAACACCACCACCACCACCAACAATACTACTACTACCACTAGTTATGTTAGTATGCAGATACGATGATAATGCTGACGAAGATGAGGGTGAAGCTGAAGATGTATAACTATCTTGACTATGATGACGATGGTGATGATGATGGTGATGATGATAGTGACTGCCACTAATAAGAACACCACCACCACCACCCACACTCGAACCATGATGATGACCCCCTACACCAATACCGCCAACATTTGTGGTACCGCTACTGATATTAATACTACTACTACCAACACCGCTACTACTACCACCACCACCACCACCGCCATGGTATATATCAACCCCACCACCACCCCTTAAATCTGAGCTTGAATTGTCCAAAATATGATGACTGTACATTGAAGTTGATGTTGACAGTTGGCCGTTCGTTGTTGATGCGCCTCCCGCTGTTGATAAATTCGCATTGTTTATTAAGCCCGAGGCCGGTGTTGATGTCGGACGATTGTAACTTGTACTGTTGTAGTTGTTGTGATGGCCACCATGTCTCAGCATTTCAAAGTGAGCAAACAATGATGAATGATTATCAACATGATCCACTGCCGTTGTGCGTATGTTTGAAAAGCCGTTGTTGCCAACACTACCACCTACACCATAAGCCACCGATGCTGAAGAACTTCCACCATTTGTGGTCGTGTGTCCGCCGCAACTACTTCCCTGTATCGAATTGTTTGTAGTTGCTGTTGCGGTGACATCAGTTGCACAACCATTGTTACTCGTCGACAACGAGGATGATGATGATGTTGTTTTTATTATTGCTGATGAAGCGGCGGCTGATGTTGATGATGATGATGTGTTGTTATGGTTACTATTTCCTCCACCATTATGGCTACAATTACATTCAGTGCTTAGTAAATCTTTGGTATCAGTTAATGGCAAAGTGGCTCTGCAAAAGCAACGGAAAGAAAAAGAGAGAAAAAAACGTTGCAACAAAAAACTATGTAATGATTAGAGGTACGTTGCAGGGATTCTCAATCTGTTTGATAAGTGTTTAAAAAAATTATTGTACCAGAATCTAGAAATTAAGCCTCGGAAAGTATGAACATTCAGAGTAAAACGAAACGAAATGTCATCCAAATTTGGAATCTGTAAGGCGTGCCCTTATCCGAGCAATGTGCAACTTTTCTATGGATGTAGTGCGTTCAGCGATAGACGATTGGCCTGTTAGACTTCGGTCATGCTGTTAGGCAAATTATATAAGATTTTTCTCAATTCATTCCTAAATATGTGACAAATAAAATACAACTAGTTGTTATAAAGAAACCTTTTCATGATGATTTTATTGCACAAAAATCGTCTACCGGAACTTATTAAAGTGGAACATGTTTATCGCTGTATCCTTCAAAAGTCATATAAAAACTACAAATTTAGTTCAGAACTACAGTCCGAACTGTAGTCGAGATGATGATCTGATTATAATTAAACATTTAGTATAAATAATGTTAAGTCTATCCCGAAATACAGTTAGAACTAAAGTCGGGACTTAACCTGGATTATACGCTAAAGTCGAGACTTAAGTCCTAGCGATAGTCCTGACTACAGTCTTAACTAAAGACAGGGGTATAGTCTGAGTTAAGGTTTAGAGTTAAATTTGAGCTATTAGAGTCGACTAAAGAATACTACAATCTAAATTTAAGTCGGGCCTACTGTCATTGCTATATCATTGTCTCTAATCGAGTCTGTACCACAGTCGAGACTATAGTCTTAGCTATAGTCCAAAGTTGAGGCTCGAAAGTTGAACCTCGAACTTATCTTAAAGTTTGTATAAAAAAGTACAGATTGAGAATACCTGTTTTTAAATTTAAAAATGCATGTGAATGACATTTTAACAACTCAAGTATCAGTGAACGGATACGTTTATTTAGTAATGTACAATAACAACACAAAAGGAAAATAAACAAAAATTGAAAGAGAAACACAACCACATCCACACACTCCCACGTACACACGCAAACAGTACTGACACATGCATGCACACAAAGGAACCAAATAAAAGTTGGATTGGCTGGTTTGTTGGGTTAAAAGAGTTTAAGGTTGTTTGCTTGTATTTGAGCTGGGTTAGTTTGTGTAAGTGTGCTAGTGTATAAGGACGAGAATATGTATTTGTATACATACATCTACATACAATATTTATTTTTTAAGTATACACTTCGTTAGCATGTGTTAGTTATAATTTAAAAGATTTACATGAAAGACCACAAGGACAATTAAGACCAGGAATATGAATGTATGTGTACTACATATGAGTATGTATGTATAAGTATGTTTGTATGCATAAATGTTTACTACAAAAAAAGAAATTTAAAAGAATGCTTTCCTACACATTCACATGTTTATGTAACTAATATGAGTTCAGTGTATGTTAACTATTTATGAGCTTGTTACATACACAGGCTGGCTTTGTTAGTAGTACATAGTTTTTTTTAGTTTTATTCATAATTTTATAGTTTTAACTTATGTTTTTAATATTTACTAGAATGTCGTTGCAGATGATAATGATGACTACAAACGTTCTCTATGTAATCGTTAGTACTACATGTTGTATAATTTTATGCAAATTGTGTTGTTAGTAATTTGTTGTTGCTTTTTTAATACATTTCGTATTCCTTTATTTTTTTTTAACTAAAACAAGTGTTTGTTATAAAAATAAAACTAAAAAAATGTAATAATTGCCTAAAAAATATTATGAAAACTTCAAAAAGGATATCAAGAGAATAGATCAGAGCATTTTGGTTATTATATATTTATTGGTTTAATATTTAAGAAATAAAAACTTATGGGTCGATTACACAACTGAAGTTGAGTTGCCAGCAGCGAAAAAAATGTTGCATTTAAAATTTTTTATTTTATTTTATATTTAAACATGAGCGCCGATGCCTGATTTTGTTGCGGGTTACTCAACTTCAGTTCAGTTGTCATCCGTAATCGACCCATTAGTTTAGTTATTACTCTGAATAGTTTTGAAGAGTTTTAATAATGGTGCTCTCTTAGGGCTCAACTATAAGATGCTGAATTAAGTTGGCTTAAACAACTGTGCAAATACATGTAAATCATATGAATCAACCCATGTAGAACTTAAGGATACTTTTTTTTAAAGTTTAATGAATCTGTCATTTGCTATAGCAAATTTTGTTAATTTTGACAGTAGCTTAAGCAAGCTTATGCATATTATAGTTGGGCCTTGAAGCTTTTACTTAAGTCCTAAGTAAAAACTATAGTATTTTCAATATTGTAGAAAGCAACACCAAAATAACAAAATATTTATGACATTGTTTTTGCTTTCAATGATATTCTTTGGCGTTGCGTTGCGTTTTACATAAATAGGGTAATTTGCCTTCTTAATGAGAAGAATCTATCTTATTTCTATCTTAGATAGATCATTCAAACAGGCAGACACAGGTTTTCCTAGATTTTTCTTCCTAATGACCCGAATTCCAGGACATTTACACAGAAAATGAAGCACAAAGGAAACTCTTCTTACTCGTTATGAAAACTTCTGCAGTATTCATTGAATGCTAGACCCATTCTACTCGCATGATTTCCCACTGGGACTACTGTTCTAACCTGGCCCCAATTGAACCTAAGTAGAGCACTGGTTCTCCATTCATCATAGCCAGGGCACAATACCCTGAATACGAAGCAGGTAGATTCGCGAGTAGACCACAACTGTGCAAGACTTTAAGACTCGCGCTTCATAACTGACTTACAGTGAACCATTGGAAAGCCAATGAATTGAAATTGTCATCCAGACGATTACCTTGATTGGCAAGCTCATGAAGGAAGTTCGCATGTCCTGGTACCCACATTAACGTTGCTTTCGAATGCTTCGCAATTTAATTTAAAGACATTCGACATTCTGCAGTTAACCCAGATGTCGTAAAGACACCCGCTAGGGATGCAGCCTTGCTATCGGTAAATATACAACATGTGAAATGCGTTATTACCTTAGCTAGTTAGCCGGTCGCCCTTTAACAGAGATTTCCGCCTGCTGGACACTACAGTCATCAGGCAGACGAAATGGAATTATCATATTCAGTTTCTCTATGAAAATCCCTTCCAACACTTCTTTCTTTCCTCGAACCGTCAGTATTGAGCCTTAAGGTCGGTCCACGGAAAGTCATTCCAACAGACAGCTAAGTTACGTCTGCCAAAGAAAGGTTCCGGGAAATCTGAGCTATAGGTGGGATTTTTTTTAAACTCTAGTTGACTCTATTGTTTTAACTTTAGTCAGACTGTTGTCTGATATATAATCCTGACTATTGGCGTGACTATTGTTAAGACTTTAGTGACAATATAGTTTAAGTCTAACAATAGTCGAGACTACAGTTTAAACTATACTCGAGACTAAAGTTTAAAGCAGTGTCTTCCAATAACACACAAAGGGTGAGTTCCAAAACATCAAAACACATTGCAGTGATGCTGTTTGGCTACCGTTACGATACAAAGTAACGTGCTGTGCTGTTCGCTTTGTAAAAATAAATGTCAACAAAGGATCAACAAAATTATTATTGCATTGTCAATGTTTAAATGGTTGCGTTTAGGAATGCATGACTTTGTTTAGTTTGCATTGCAAATCACGGTTTGGAATTCAGCCAAACTTTGATATTTGCATTCGCGGTAAACAGCTTTGAAAGCTCTTACAATTTGTTGTTCGGCGAGATCTGATTGGCTGTTGTGCTCTTGTCAGTGTGAAAGCACAAAGCTCTTTTGTAAAAGCTCGCACATTGTGCATATGGCTTGGACGGCACTGGTCTTAAGTATATTTGTGAACGCAGTCTAAACACTAGTCTGGGGAGTTACCACATATTTCGATTCGAAAGAAATAATTTACGAGTTCGAACAATTTGTACTGTGTATTACGATTTTCTTTATCGTTTAAAACGATGGCAGAGTTGTAAATTTAATCAAATATTGGGACATTTGATAGGGAGTTATTATTCGTAATAGAGAGTTGCTGGTTTGAAATTGATTTTTGATTTCGATTAGAGTTTCTACGCGGGAAAGAATTCCCGGGAACCCCGGGACATTTTTTCAAAATTAAGCCCGGGAAATTTATTCCGGGAATTTTCGGGAATTTCAAATAAAATTGTAATTTATATTACCAAAAACTACTTTTCCTACACCAATAAATCAACGGTCTTTTAAACTGCTGATGAGATGTCTTAAATGCTTCTTTAAAGTACAAAATAAAAATGTACACGATACACCATCACCAACACCAGAACCATCTACAAATTCTAAAAAAATAAATGTAAAGAAAATACAAAAGCCTGAAAAAATCTTAAAAAAAGAATTTGGCGTCTATGAAGTCATGGGTAACAGGCCAACGAATTTATAATCTTTGTATGATGCGCTTCCTACTATAAAACCAACCTCTGTAGAAAGCGAAAGCACGTTTTCTGTGGCAGGCAATAAACATATCAACAAGGATAGAATCTCTGATGAATTTTTAAATACTTTAAAAATACTAAAAAAAATGTTTCGTAAAAGAAAATTAATTTTACCAAGTTGCTACTAAATATTAATAAGTTTTTATAATTCGTGATCCCAAATTTTTTGGTTTTCTGTGGAATTAATAATGCTAATTCTTTTCGACTGTTGTATATGTGTATATTCTTTAAAAAAAGTAAAAACTTTTGTCTTGAACTCATTTAATAAAATCATTGTTTTATTCAAAAAAACCCTGGGATTCCCAGGAATAAGATTTTTTTTTTGTTTCGTTTCCAGGGAATAGAAAAATTTCGGGAAATTAGAAACCCTAATTTCGATTTATTATAAAATACAAAAATCCTAATGCATACACCAGTTCTAATTAATCGAACATGTAAATAACTTCTTTCAAATCGAAATCGAAATCGAAATCATCTGAAATGTAGCTACGATAGGTTAAACTAAAAGCCGCAATAAGTCTGAACTAGAGCCAATAAAAAAGTCTTAACTTAAGTTTTTTAAGTGACGACTTTAAGGCTGAATGTTACATGAGCTATGTAGGTTTTTGTAAGAGATTTCTACAAAATGTTTTCCTAATTTTTTTATATATATATATATTAAACATAAATATATTTTATTATTTAAACATTTTCTCAAATGTGCTTCTTTGAGTCAAATTTCAATTTATAAAGCTTTCTAGCAAATAGTCCTTTTCTCCCAATATGGTTTTTTATAAATTTATAATTAAAGAAAAAAACTTCAACGTTCCCTTTATCACAAATATATTCAATAAAATAATTAATTATTCTATTGCCTAAAAAGAGTTAAGTATACCCTACATTTTAAAAAATGTTTATTGAATAAAGCAATTCATTAACCTTAAAAACAGCATCTTATGCGAAATTAAATTAGTAAAAATACTGAAAAAGTTTATTTAATTTCATTTCACTATGTATCGGGTGATTTTTTAAGAGCTATAGGAAAGTTAAAAAAAAAACACATCAAATTCAGAAAAATTCATGAAATCTTTATTTGAATCGATAGTGCGGTCCATATAATTAAATGTTTTAAGATTATTTCATGCAAATGTTGACCGTGACTGCGCCTCAAATGGTCCATCCGCTTAGTCCAATTTTGGCATACTCTTTCCAACATTTCGGCCGGTATCTCATGAATAAATGCTTCAATGTTGTCTTCCAATGCGTCAATTGAAGCGGGCATGTGTGTATAGACATGAGCTTTAACATAGCCCCACAAAAAATAGTCTAAAGGTGTTAAATCGCACGATCTAGGCGGCCAACTGACCGGTCTCGAACGTGAAATAAAATGTTCACCGAACTCGCCTCTCAATAAGGCCATTGTTAAGCGTGCTGTGTGGAATGTGGCACCGTCTTGTTGAAACCACATGTCATGCAAGTCAAGCTCTGGCATTTTGGACATTTTGGATATCATTTCACGGTAGGGCTCACCATTCACAGTTACGTTACGATTCGCATCATCTTTGAAAAAGTACGGTCCAATGATGCCACCAGCCCATTAACCGCACCAAACTGTGACTTTTTTAGGATGCCTTGGTAGCTCTTGCAATGCTTCTGGCTGATCTTCACTCCAAAATCAACAATTCTGCTTATTAACGTACCCATTGAGCCAAAAATGAGCTTCGTCGCTGAACACAATTTTTGGAAAGAAGCGCGCGATAAACTTTCTTAACAGAGCACGCATTTTGATAATAAAATTCAATAATTTGCAAGCGTTGTTCGTTTGTAAGACGATTCATGGTTAAATTATAGACCAATCTGAAGATGTTTGACAGTGAAACAAAACACGAAACGTGCGTCACCTGTTTAAACCAGTGTTGCCAAAAAGATAATAGCTAAAAAATCACCCGATATATGTTTCGCAAATGCCCTTTTATCGCTACTCCTTAACGTATACTTTATTAAAAATAACTTGCTGAGCCCTAAGGGTGTGCTTTAATTGCTTATATATCGCTTTTGTAATAAGCTAATTAAAACTAGTAAGTGGCTAAATCGTTTATAAGATATTATACGAAAGTTTGCTCTTCATTTATATTAATTTAAAACTATAAACGGGATTATCCTTTACAACTAATTATTTATTCAAGGAAATTATAAGCTGAAATTCCATCAAATGTTTTAAAGTGTTTTACGAGAAAAAATTTATATTTTTTTTTTTTTTTTTGAAATAGTCTAACAAACCATTTAAAGATGTCTAAACATTTAATAGCCATGATTTTTTTTATTAACATAATATTTTTAAGTTCATTGAACTTCCATTTGAATGGGTTTCTCATTATTTTTTTCCTTGTCAATCTTGAAGTTTCATTAAAAACCACTAAGTTATTTTTATTTCAACCCTGTCAAAAAAAAAGAAGAAAAACTATGGAAAACTTAATTTAAAAGTCTTAAGTACAAATTGGATTTTTAGACTAGAAAAACAAGAAAACTTTACTATATTTTATTCTTATAATGGCATTTTCTTTTACGATTTACAATTGTAAAAGTTTGCATAATTATGGTTAGAAAAAAAATACACGAAAATTCTTACAAATTCTCAGAAAATAAAACAACAGAACGAAAATTAATTGTGTGAAAAATAAAAGAAAAATGTTGCAAACAAAATGTAGAACAACAGAAAAATACATTATTTTATGCAACATAGAGTGAAAATGCAAAAAATTTAAAACAGAAAACGGAAAAAATAACGAATGAATCCTTTGTTGCATGCAAATGGACTTTAAATAATGTTTGATGCAAAAAATATTTTTTTGAACGAGTACTCAGAATCACACAAGAAAGAAATGGGGTGGAATGAAAGAATGAAAACAAAAAAAATTTTTAAAAAAAAATCTTGAAAATTTACTTTTAGCAGTGAAGTCTTGCAAACGTAAATTTCTTGTTGGAACATTTTTAGTAAATAGATTTTCTTTGGAGGTTTTATTTTTATTAAAAATGAAAGAAGAAAACTTTATTAAAAATGTTTTCCTGGAAAACCAATTAATAACAAGTATTAATCCCAAATAGTAAAACAAAATTTGCCATTATTATTAGAAAGGCCTTAATATATGCTGTATGATATCAGTTATTAAATTAGACAAAGTTTAATGCAGGAAAAAACAAAAAAAAAAAAAAAAAATAATGTTAATTGAAAATCAAATAGAAAATGAAATTTAATATAAACCATATAGGAAAAATGCAAAATGTAGTAAACTTAATTATTTCGTTACTATCAGGCCTGTTCTGCAAATCCCTTTTACTCAAATCACATGTGCCTGCTAAAATCATACGTGTGATATTATAGTGTCCCGTTTTTGTGTGTTTTCGTGTGATCTTCAATTGCCGAAAGCACACCGAGAAACACAAAACAGCATAACTTTCAGAACACCACAAAATCACGCGTCTGATTTCAAAAACACGTGATTTGAAATCACGTGATTTTCAGAACAGGCCCGTATCACGTTTATGTTTTGATATTGTGTATATAAAGCCCAAATATATGCTTTATATTGATTGTAGGATTAAGAATTGAGTGCCCAAAGGCTTTGATTTTGTTTAAATGAAATTAAGTTAAAGGTGTTATGATTATTTAGAAGATAAATTACTTAATAAGTTTTAATTTAAAATACTTTTAATTACTTTAAATCATTTAAGCTTGAGGTCTTTTTATTTATAAAAAATTATATTTATTAATCAAAATGAAACGTATCAAAAAAAAAAAAAAAAAAATATATAATTTTTTATAAATAAAAAGACCTCAAGCTTAAATAATTAAAAGTAATTATAAAATAAAGGCCAAAAAATAATAAATATCAATTAAAATACTTTTAATAATTAACAATAAAAAATGTCGTTTTACATAAAAATCCTTGCAATATGCTTTATGTTCAAACGATTTTAAGAGAAACCTTAAAGTATGCTTACGTTAAATAAAATAAAAAAAAAATGAAAGGCTTAAAATTTCCTTTAGTTCGATGATAGAGATGTAGATGTTTATTTTTAAAAAAAAAATTAAATAATTATTATAAAATTTGTAACGTAAAGACAGAAGATAGAGAGAGAGAGAGAGAGAGTGAGAGAGAAAGGAACAGGAACATCGAATAAAAATTAAAAGATTATTTAAGCTTGAGCCGGTGTTTTGTATACCATAGAGGAGAAAATCCTTGCGTCCGGCCGAAAGCCTGCTATGCAGCGGAGAACTGCAAAATTACTATTTTTCTTGATTTATTCATACGCTAAAATTTACATTCAATCTTTGCTTGCAAAACAAAGTTCAACGTTGGTAATTTTTACATCGTTTCGTTCACATTTGATTTTTGCATGTATTCATTTTTTATTGAAAGTGCTTTATTTGCATTTTTGTTGCGCACGCAATATAACACAAATGTGTTAATTCAAAGGAACACATTCTTATACTTTTGCATTCAAGTAGTCATTGTCCACTCGATGAGACGCCATTAACAACAATAACAACAATAAACCACTCGAAGAGACGCTTTGTTAAAATGAACAATAATAAAAACAACAATAACAAGAATACATTGTACCTACATAAAGAACTACTGTACTTTTTAAAAGAAAAAAAAAAAACAAGTAAGAAAGTATAGTCGGCTATATGATACCCTACACCACAGTATTTAAAAACACATCATGCTTATGAATCTATGTAAATATGGATTTATCTATGTTTATAAACTTCATGCAAATCGGTTTGAAAGTTTGTGAGAGGCAGAAATTGCCCCCTGCCTCCCCTTGTGGTCCTATTTTTTTAAAAACTTTATAGCTAATGTGTCCCTATAGATATCTAAATCGTTTTGAGAGGCAGAAATTGCCCCAATCTCCCCTCGTGGAGCGATTTTTTTAAAAATTTATACATTTTGTGTCCATATAGATATGGTTCTACCTGTTTTAAATTTCATTAAAATCGGTTTGATAGTTTCTGAGAGGAAGAAATTTCACCCTTTCTTCCCTCGTGGTCCTACGATTCGGCCCATTTTCAATAGGCTTGGTCCTTGTGCCAATAAGAATCTATGACCCAATTTTATCAAATTATCTCCAAAATTGCGACCTGTACTTTGCGCACAAGGTTACATGGACAGCCAGCTTGCCAGCCAGCCAGCCGGACGGACATCGTTAGTTCGACTCAGAAAGTGATTCTGAGTAGATCGGTATACTTTAAGGTGGGTCTACGGCCACTATTTTAAGGCGTTACACACATCAGCACAAATGCATAATACCCTCTCCACTATTGTGGTGTGGGTATAAAAATTCTGTTTCTATGGAAATTGTTTGTATGTGCGTTTAGTTTCATTTCAATTATTAGTTAATGCTGAATAAATACATGAGTAATGATTGCTTGATTTCTGGCTTTTTTGTTTGTATTTTTTTTTCTTTACCAAAACAATCATTGTCGCACCTAACACACAAACATTTCACATTTTTCGTACTTGCAGCCCAACTTGCAAGAGAATTTGCTTGCAAGTAAATTTTTGACACTTGCAGCAAGTAAAATGACAAATGAATAAACAGTGCTACCATGGATGACTTTTTAATTTAATCAATTTAGTAGTACTTAAGGTGTTATGATATTTGCTATTTTTTGTATTGGATTTTTTTAGGATTGACTGAATGAAACAACAAATGCGAGAAAGAACTAGAAATACAATTTGATAAAATGTAAACAAAACAAACAATACTGCCCACGTTTTCCCCCCACAAAAAACCGTCATAAAAGCTAAAAATCGCAAAAAAAGTTAAAAACCGTTTCTTTCGATCAAAAACTAAAAAAATTGGCAACAGTGCTAACAATTAATCTGGAAATGTCAATTTTAAGTTAAAAAATTTTATATTTTTTTTGACAGTCTTAGATTATTTATCGATAACACATGTATATTTGTTTGACTTTTCAAGATTTTTTATGATATAATCATACTCTTTACACTTAGTCAGTTTTCCTATGCAAATATATTTGCACTGTTCTCCAATATAGAAAAAATACAAAAAATAGCAAGTATCATAACAGCTTTAGTAATATAAAAGTTATGTTTATAGCGGATTTTCTGTGTATTTATAAAAAATAACACGTAAAAAATAGAACAACTATACAACAACCCATCTCAATGGTAATTTTATCATAAATTTCAAGCATTTTGAAACAAAAAATTGTTAATCAAAATATTTTCTCAGTAATATTATGATATCGCCCCTACGGCAATACTGGAGTCAGATATTTTATATAATAAACATAATTTTTTCATCAAGATGGACCGAAAATTAAATAAAGAAGGAATTATTAAATTTATTTTGTTATAACTTGTTAATATTTTTAACATGGTACTGTTGTTTAACCGAAAAACAAAGTTTTTTTTAAAGGATGTTTTCGCTTCGAGAACATTTGAAAAATGAACTTACAACTGACTGTGTAAACACTCTTGCTACTTGCAAGACTCTCGGCTTTTTCTTCAACTTTTTCGTTGATAATACGTATATACTACTTGCAAGTGATTACTTTCATGTGTAAAGGCAGGGTTAGTTAGCGAAGCCGGTTTTTGTTATACCATAGAGGAGAAAATCCTTGCGCCCAAAAGTGTTTTCGTTTTTATTTTTAATATATACTCCCAGAGAAAAAACAACAAAACAATTTTTAAATAAATTAGAAATATATTAAAAGAAAAAATTTAAATGGGAAATAAGGCCATGGATGGCTTTATTTCCATGTAAGGCTTTATTGCACGACACCAGTGAAACCATATTTTCTAAATCAAGTTTCATCAAAACAAAAGAAAGAAATCGTTTGAAACATAAACATTTATCTACATATTCATAAAAAAAATTTTGATTTATAAATGGTTTTTTGAACAAATATTCATAGAAAATTGGTTTCATAAACCTTTTATAAAACTTAAATGTTTTTTATGAATATGGGGGTTAAACTGTATAATCTTTTTAAAAGATTAGCTTAAATTATGATGCTATTTTTTATTAAAAAGTTTTCCTTTTCTATAACATGAAGTACCTTTTGTTAAATTGTTGTAACTTTTTTAATTAAACTTTTATGTAAAAATAAAATTTTTGGTATTTTTTTAAACTTCTTAACTAAACAAAATTAAAATTATTCGATTAGCCGAATAATATACAATTGATCGATTGAATTTTTACCTCGAATAATTATTCGCGCGATAATTCGATTAATACAAAACATCGATTAATTGAATACCCTTGTTACTACAGATATACGTCCTTTTGACAATCAAATGCTTTAAAAATAAAACTATAAAATAGATTTTTATTATAAAAAAAGTAGTTACAATCGTGGTTGGCGGATTAAAAATACGCCGCGACTGTTTGGTAATAGATTAAAGTTCATGTTCTCTTTAATCTATTACCAAACAGTCACAGGCGTATTTTAAATTCGCCAACCATGATATGGGTGCTTAATTTCTCTTTATAATAAAGTTACTCAGCCATGTTCTGAGCATCGAACCAGTGAAACCGAAATCGAACAAATTTAAAAAACGATCCTGTTTTGACAGTTTATAAAAATATGTCCTTTTTTATATTTCGTACCAAAGTATATTTATAACAAGTACATACATGCAAGTGATCAGCTGTTCAGTTGTTTACATTCTCGATAGTGTCAAAATTTACTTACATTTTTGGTGCGCCATGATTTTTTTTTTTGTTTTGTTTATGTTTGGCTGTTTGACAGTATCAAGAGTTTTTACACAAACATAATGAATGTTGTTTTTTTTATTGTTGATTTGTTGTAGAGTTGCATGTATTGGGTATAAATATACTTTGCTTCGTACTATAAGTATCATTTAAGGCCATGTCAGATAAATTTTTTGCTTCGTATTGCGTTAGAAATTCGCTTTGACATCTAAGATAAAATTTACATACTTATACGAAAGATGTCACATAAAGTACTTTTAACGCAGAGCGAAGCGAAAAGTTAGGCAACTCTCATCTTTTTGCGTGCTTTGACAATCTACTAGTAAAAATTTTTTTGTTTATTTTTTTTTAACACACAATGCGTGAGTGTTGTCAAAGTGTTTATTGTGACATAAACCTTTTGCGTTACGCTTTTCAGTCAAAGTTAGAAACGTCACGCAAAGCGATGAAGTTTTATCTGACACGGCCTTTAATGATGAAACAGAACTGAGACTTCAACTTCAGGCAAACATTTTAAGGCCCATAATTAAAACGTCGGCAATAACTTCAAATTCTCTCTCATTTCTTTCGTTTTCTGTTGTTCTTATTTTTCTTTGTTTACAAAATGTATGAAATTGAATGAAAGTATGGTAGCATTGTTAAGAGAATAAGTGTCTATATGTGAGAGCATTAGAAAAAACGTCCGCAAAATAAAATTGATTTTATTTCTCGACCGCGTTCTCTGGCATAATTTTATGTCAAACTGTATGAAAAACATCGTTCAGCCCCAGTTCTGTTTCATCATTTATGTATATATCTTAACCTAAACCATAGTATAATAAGTACCAGGTATGCTCATTAGGGAGAGTTTTCATTATTTACCAATGTAATGTCAAATTAATTTATTTGATTTTTGACACTTGTTTTAATTTTTATCCATATTTTCTTTTGTTAGACGTTATATGGGTTTGGAAATTGAGAACAGAATTTCTAATGACTATGCCTTGTACTTAATCTACCATGACCTAAACTAATATTCATATCAGGAAACAAAATTAAACTGTTATTCTTCACAGATTCCAATTTCACTCGATTTTGTTTGCCAGAAAGCGGCCATTTTTTTGTCTTTTTGATTTCGCTATAACTTTAATGAGATTTTTCCACCACCACAAATAACAAATATTATTCAAATGTAAAAGTGTCTGTTAACTTTTGTTAAACACTTTAAATTGCTTTTAAAAGCTAATAAATTCCCGTAACTTATAAATACAAAAGCCATTTATAAATTTATTTTTTTACCATTTTAGCACCATAATTTAGACAAAAAATTAAAAAAAAAAATTCATATTTGTGGATACACAATTACAAACATAAATATAAAAAACAAAACAAATTTAAACGAATAATTTTTATATACACATAGAGAAAAATAAGATTTTATTAAAATTAATGGCATGACAAATTTATATTTTATATAAAGGAAATGAATTGTGTGAACATTGCAAACGATATATGTACATATTTACAAATGAATAAAATGAAATGAGACAATGACAGACTGTGAGAATAAAGAGATTATAAATGAGAAATTCTAATGCTAAATGAATGCTTAAATCATATAAATGATAAAGGGAGAGGGGTAAGCAGAGTTACAACATTTTCTTAAAAGGGGGAGTTCCATACTAAAAACATACAAAACAAGTCACAATTTCTCAAGAATATTTAATATTTTTTTTTTTGGACAATTATAAAAAAAACTGAAATCGGGGGGTTAGTGTTACAAATTTTTCTTTTTTTTGGATAATTTAGTAACATTTTGTAGTTGTAGCAGTTTACGGTGTTGTAGAGTTTGCTAAAACTTTTTTTGTATGTATTTGTTTTGCTGTAAACTTTGTATGTATTTGTGTGTCATACAGAAATTGTATTGTAGAATTTAGTATTTGCTGTTGTAGTTACCTTAATTTTAGTTCCTCGTCAATATATTGTAAGAGACTCCTACAAAATAACATAAATAGTAAATTATATAAAATTTGTAGAAAACCAAATTGTTTGTGAAAAAAAAACAAATAATATATTAAAAAAAAACAACAACAATGTTATTTAAATAAGTAACTAGTTTTAAAAACAACAAACCCAATGTAACAAAGTTCATGTAACAAACTAATTTAAGTTTAAAAAGTGATAGAGAGTGTCTAGAGAGTCAAAGGAACTCTTTTTAGTTTTGTTTATAATAAAAGTAGAAAAGGTTAATTAACTAAAAAAGACATTTTATTTTTTAATATTTAATTGTATATACTAAAAGTAAATTACTAACAACAAAAGCAATAATATTAAAAATAAAGTTTTTTTAAAATTCTGGTTATAGATTTTTGCCTTAAAACCACAATTTTAATAATTTTAAGCTGAAAAAAATCAGCAAAAATACAACCAAAACTCTAATAAGCGATATGATTCTAACCATAAATTTAAAAAAAAATAGCCACAAATTTTCATATCTTTTTTGACCTTCATTCACTTATAACTTTTGAAGTAGGAGTGTTATCTTTAAGCACCACCGCAGAATTTTAGATTTTTATATCATTAACAACTGTGTTGCATAGCAAGCCATAATATTCAGCCGAATTTGTGCCGTAGTACAAACAGTACAGCCTATTTTCGACAAATTTTATTAATTGATTAAAAAAAAACAGGGAGAATTTAAAAAAAAAACGTAAATTTATGCTACTAAAATTAGTTTTACATTAGTTATTAAGAACATAGACACTGTTTTCACTTTGGGAAACAAAATTTCTTTCCATGTGATAAGTTAATATACTTATATTTCATTTACTATTGTGATAAAGCGGCAGTAGATATTTTAACCGTCACCTTTGCGTGCTTATTAA
This sequence comes from Pollenia angustigena, assembly GCA_930367215.1. Classification (NCBI taxonomy): domain Eukaryota; kingdom Metazoa; phylum Arthropoda; class Insecta; order Diptera; family Polleniidae; genus Pollenia; species Pollenia angustigena. The sequence continues at coordinate 51,220,572 of OV884060.1, forward strand.
TTTCACAGCCTCACAAAAATATAAAAAGGTTCTGACCCAGAAACCAGACCCCCCAATCCTTATGTATTATGACCTCCTGAATGCGATGCCACCATCAGAATTGAATCCTATCTTTCGGTTTTCATGTAATTTACAAGGAAAGTCCTAATTTGTAAATTTGACCATGTTAAAAAGTGTTTGTTTAAATGCAAGTGTTTGTTCTTAATTTGCTTGACGTGAATGAGCCTACACTGAAAGAAAAATGCTTCATATATTTAATGAATCATTTTCATAAAAAAGTTTTCCTTGGGTAAATGAAAATTTTCATTGTCTAAATGGAATTTCATAGGTTTGATGAAGTATTTTCGTTAAAATCGCTTCATTAGATTTCGTAATTACGTTAAAAATTTTCATTGGATATATGAAAACTTAAGTTTGTCCAAGTTAAACAAAAAATTTTAATTGGGAACTTAAAAAAACAATATACAAACATAACTATATTCATAAATTAATACAAAATTATAGTTTCCTTAAAAAAATGTTTAATTGTTAATTAAAAAATGTAAGATTTAATAATTTCCTACATCCAGTGTTACATGTATGCCATTAAATTTATGAAATCAAAAAATTTTTTTATAAAAGCAACATATTTCAATAATTGCCTTCATAAATTTAAATTTTCATTATGACAATAAAAATGTCATTATAGTAATGAAACAAAAACTTTCAATCCACTTTCAATCAACGTTGTTATTGTTATTATGGACAATTTAATCTCATATTTACGGTCTTAATTGAGAAAAAAACATAATTTTTTTATACAAAAACTACACTGCCCCGGTAGACTAGCTGGTAGTGAGCTAGTCTATCAGCACCGAGGTTACATGTTCGAATCCCACCAGAGACAGAAAAAAAAATAAACAATAAAATAAAGTAAAATAAAATAAGAAAAAAAAAAAAAAAATAAATAAAAAAAAAAAAAAAAAATTTACTTTATTGAAAGTATTCATACAATGAATAATATTCATGGATCTAATGTAATGTTTCATTAAGTCCTTTCAATGAAACAGGTTTCATTGATCCAACGAAGCGCTGCATAGGTTCCTTTATAATGCAATTTTTCATGGGATTAATGTCAAAATTCGTTAGTATTGCGAAGAAAATTCTTTCAGTGTATGGAATTATTTAATTTATTAAATGAACTATCTTATGTCGATGTACAGAGTAATCGGATAAAAATTCTTAAAAAGCAAATAAACATGTTGAGAGGTTTAAATTATAAATATCACGGTGAAAAAGTTTGGCAAACAACAAATTTGGATTAAGAGTCTCAACTCAAAGAAAAGCTAAAAAATTTGCATTCTTATGTAGATCTCTAAAAATTTAAATAATAAAATAACTTGATGTTTTTAAAAGTATAAATCTGTGGCCGTATGGAAAAACTAGTTTACTCCACTTTTTTCGTAAACTGAGATAACACCAAAAATAGAAAGCATGCTTCATTTACTATCACTCTGTCAGTTCGAAATTTTGATATAGTGTCTCATTTAAAAGTTATTTGAAAAACAAATATCAGAAAAATACCAATTTTTATGTAAAAACTTGATAACTCCATGCATTTTTTGAAAAAACAAGATAACTCCCAGATAAAACAGAAAAATTAGAAGTTTAAAACGACGTTGTTTCGAAAACTAAGAGAGAAAGAGCGAAATAGAACAAATTCGGGTCGCAAGTTCTTTGAGTCAAAATGTTGAACATATAAATTGCAACTCCAGAGAATTCAAAGAATATTATATGAATTCTTTATATATGTACATATTAGAGCGACTCACCAAAAAAGTGCTCGATGTACCCTGCCAAAACTTAACCTTTGACTTAAATATTTCGGATCCAGCGCTGACCTCTCGTGAGCTGGACCATTTTGAAAAAAGGTATATTTTTGCATGTTTTGTTAATTTGAGGATCTGTTTCCTTACCAACATACACAATATGGAAATCATAAGAAAGGTTTTTTAAGACGCTTCCAACTGTATGCACAATTTGTCCAAGGAAGATTACCCATGTCCTTTCTTTAAGGATATTCTATAAAAAAGAACGGTTTTTGTACTTTTTGTTCTAATCTGTTTTAATCTTTAGTCGATTTAATTAAATACGTGTCACAGTTTTTTTTTGAAATTCGTGCTAGTTCATGTTTTGACAAAAACGCAATGGGGTGGTAGCCCTTCGTGTTAAATGACAAGTACATCATCTTTGTATGTAAATAATTTAGATTTTTGCAAATTAGATGCATTTTACAGGATGCTCTGGTATATATATAAATGCAATTTTGTCGTAACTTTAATCTGATAGCGGATTTAATGTTTAGATCATGTATGGATGAAGTTAGGACTAAAGAAAGAAAAAAGGAAATGATCCACAACTTTTTGACGGCATACTTTTTTTTCGCAAATTAAAAAAAAAAATATGCTTAAACAATAATATAAGACAGTGTTTTTGGTCAGCTAAACTAAAAAACGATCTTATTACCAAGTTAAGCACAAAAATTTAACGGAACACCTTTTGTTTAAAATTTTAATATCTCTCTTTCAGGTTCAACCTATGTTAAACCGATTATAACGTTAATCAACGTCCTTAAAACTGGCCAATTCATTTCATAAAATCAAGAAGGGTAAACCTTTTAATTATGTTTATGCATAAAAACAGACAAAAACTCAGCTTATTTTTTTAAGTATAAGCATAAAGAGAAACAAATATTTTTTGGAAAAACTGGATAACTCCATTGGTTCGTACAAAAAACGGGTAAATTAACGTGTTGAGTCAAAAAGTTAATGTTTTTCTACAAATCTTTACTTAAGTTGCCTTAATTCCATAAAATACTAATATAATTGAAGAAAAAAAATTTTTTTCGGAAAAACTAGATAACTCCATTTTTCGAAAAAACAAGATAAGTGACATTGATTTTCGGTTTTAATGTCCAAAAATCAGTTTAATGGTACCAGAAATCTTTAACTGAATCTAAAATATTGTTTTGTTTAATGCGCATGCATAATAACATAAATTCATATGAAATAATTAGCGAAATATGTTTAAAACTTTAAATGTGTTTTTCTCGTGTTTTCAAAAAATGGAGTTATCTAGTTTTTCCATACGGCCACAGAAATAATGAAGATTTCTGTTAAATACAATTCTGGTAAAATAACTAAAATTTTTTTCGCAAAACTAAAAATGTAAACTTTAATGATCAATTTAATAAAAGTTACATACATATTTTAATATAAATTTGATACAATTCATTATCTTAAAGATCTTTTCTTTCCCATTCCGTCATTTTTCATCCGATTTTCAAGATTTTTTTTTTTTTTTTGGAAAGGTATGTAAATTACCTTTCTAATTGTTGCATATTGTTAGTACAGATTATTGCCGCTAGATGGCGTATAATTCATTTTTTTTTTTGTAAAATGCATCAAAACACCCTGTATTTGCAAATATTCTGAAATCATAGGTTCTACAAAAGTACTCGCCATACGATTTTGTACAAAGTTGCCAAACAACATTTGGTCGAATTCTCGAAATTTAACGGTCAAAATTTGGATTTTCTTCAAGAACCTAAAAATAACGGTAATTTTGTAAATAACGGAATTATAAAAAAGTCGCGGAACAAAAGTTGCTTCTGATACCCTAAAGAACCATTTTCAAAAATAAAAAAGTTCTTTTTCGCAAAAAGCCGATTTTGGCATATTGCTAAACATGTTACCCACTTTATATGGGCATTTCTCCAGGATGGTCTACCAGGATGAAAAAAAAAAAAATGTTGATTATCATCGTCTTTTGTTGTTTATTATTAGAAAAAAGTCTATGTTCTTATTAAAGATTGGTTTCCTAGCATATCTGAGCTGTTTTACTTGAGGAAATTGGGCTGGAAACTGGAAAATTTTATAATTCTGTATTTTCTACTTTTAAAGACATTTTTATATACTTATTTTACATGCAAGAAATATGTTATGTTTACACTCCTTCTTCATAATCTCTCCATTACAATCAATTGTAAAACGAGTATTAAGTTTTTTTGTTAAGCAAATTTTAAGACATTTATGGGAAAATGCGTGGAGATAATAAAAAAAAAACATATGGAAAAAGTGTCACGTGCGTAATGTCACGTGCGTAATTTACAATTTATTTTTTTCTTCGCCAACCCATGCATAGTTGCTTTTGAACAAAACATGATTATAAAGGTCCATTACTAACCTTTATAAAAACCTTTTTTCCGAAATAAAAACCTCCTACAATTCACTTACTTTCGCACATTTTCTTACGGTCCTAAAAGGCACTTCTATTTTTGTCACGTGAGTAAGTCAACTTTGATTGCATGGCATTTGGGTACCCAGTGCTCAATTTACCATTATATATACTTGTTAGAAAGAACTCATCACAAACAATGTAACGATTCTAGAATTCATTCTAAAATTCCAATCCACTTCTATTTTTTTAATATTCAAACACAATAAAACGCGTACAAATGTCGCGTGCATAACCAGAGAAACACCCATATGCAAAAATTTTAAAAAATCGAATATTTTCCCATCTTAAAATGCTAAAATTTTCAAAAACTAAACAAAAAAAAATCGATAATTCTACAATATTACTTTTGCACTGTAAGCAATTCAATAGCGGTAATTAAAATACATAAGGTGCTTTTTTATTGCAACTGTTCGCATTTGCTATCACGACTGCCAGCATCAGGCCCCTGGAGGCTTATTCTGAATTGCGATGCGAAAATCAATGCGATGCGAAAATGCATAAATGCGAACAATTGCTATTCTGTATTGCGATATTCGCAAAGTTTATTTTTTAATCGCATTTCAAATGCGAAAAGGTGACAAGTCGGTATTCTCCATTCTAATTGTTGCATATTGTTAGTACAGATTATTGCCGCTAGATGGCGTATAATTCATTTTTTTTTTTTTGTAAAATGCATCAAAACACCCTGTATTTGCAAATATTCTGAAATCATAGGTTCTACAAAAGTACTCGCCATACGATTTTGTACAAAGTTGCCAAACAACATTTGGTCGAATTCTCGAAATTTAACGGTCAAAATTTGGATTTTCTTCAAGAACCTAAAAATAACGGTAATTTTGTAAATAACGGAATTATAAAAAAGTCGCGGAACAAAAGTTGCTTCTGATACCCTAAAGAACCATTTTCAAAAATAAAAAAGTTCTTTTTCGCAAAAAGCCGATTTTGGCATATTGCTAAACATGTTACCCACTTTATATGGGCATTTCTCCAGGATGGTCTACCAGGATGAAAAAAAAAAAAATGTTGATTATCATCGTCTTTTGTTGTTTATTATTAGAAAAAAGTCTATGTTCTTATTAAAGATTGGTTTCCTAGCATATCTGAGCTGTTTTACTTGAGGAAATTGGGCTGGAAACTGGAAAATTTTATAATTCTGTATTTTCTACTTTTAAAGACATTTTTATATACTTATTTTACATGCAAGAAATATGTTATGTTTACACTCCTTCTTCATAATCTCTCCATTACAATCAATTGTAAAACGAGTATTAAGTTTTTTTGTTAAGCAAATTTTAAGACATTTATGGGAAAATGCGTGGAGATAATAAAAAAAAAACATATGGAAAAAGTGTCACGTGCGTAATGTCACGTGCGTAATTTACAATTTATTTTTTTCTTCGCCAACCCATGCATAGTTGCTTTTGAACAAAACATGATTATAAAGGTCCATTACTAACCTTTATAAAAACCTTTTTTCCGAAATAAAAACCTCCTACAATTCACTTACTTTCGCACATTTTCTTACGGTCCTAAAAGGCACTTCTATTTTTGTCACGTGAGTAAGTCAACTTTGATTGCATGGCATTTGGGTACCCAGTGCTCAATTTACCATTATATATACTTTTTAGAAAGAACTCATCACAAACAATGTAACGATTCTAGAATTCATTCTAAAATTCCAATCCACTTCTATTTTTTTAATATTCAAACACAATAAAACGCGTACAAATGTCGCGTGCATAACCAGAGAAACACCCATATGCAAAAATTTTAAAAAATCGAATATTTTCCCATCTTAAAATGCTAAAATTTTCAAAAACTAAACAAAAAAAAATCGATAATTCTACAATATTACTTTTGCACTGTAAGCAATTCAATAGCGGTAATTAAAATACATAAGGTGCTTTTTTATTGCAACTGTTCGCATTTGCTATCACGACTGCCAGCATCAGGCCCCTGGAGGCTTATTCTGAATTGCGATGCGAAAATCAATGCGATGCGAAAATGCATAAATGCGAACAATTGCTATTCTGTATTGCGATATTCGCAAAGTTTATTTTTTAATCGCATTTCAAATGCGAAAAGGTGACAAGTCGGTATTCTCCATTGCGAAAACAAATGTCAAATTCGCAAAATTTATTCGACAACAAAATGTCATTCGCAAAGTACAAACATGTTAGTAAAAGATAATATTTTATTTATTTATTCATCATATATTTATTATTTAATTCAGGGAAGCAAGCATTAAAACCACCAAACCGCGTCAATTTGAAATAATGATGGAATATATGACTAAGCACAGCCAATTGGCAAGAGACCATTTAAAAAAACACCAAATGCACATCAGTCGGCAAATACTTTGTGGCAAACGTTAACTGAAGAACTAAATATCAATGGACCACCTATTAGAGATGCTGCAGGATGGAAAAAGTATGAAATATATAAACCAGTTCAAAAATATTTGACTTTAACTTAAATTTTAATAGGATTGGGGCCGATTTTAAAGTACACACAAAACATTTTCATTTTCTTCGTCGTCGAACCACAGTGCCACTAAATCCATTTTTTTTATTTTTTTTTTTATTACAGAATGTCCTAAATAAATTATTTAAACAATTTTCACAGCGAAACACAAACAATTTATTTATTTTTAATTTGATGTTTATTGACACCGACGTATATTCGAGCAGCATTGCCACAATTTGAAATAAATTGCGAATGCGATTGCGAAAGTCTAACAGAATACCAATTTTCTTTCGCATCGCATTTCATTTGCGCATCGCATTGATTTTCGCATCGCAATTCAGAATAAGCCTCCAGGACTATTTATAATTTTCTTCGTTCACAATGGTAGCAACAATTTCGTTTTTTTCTTTAATCTTATTTCTTTCCAAAGTATTTCATACATTTTTCGAACAGATATGTAACGACATTTTTTTTTAAAGTTGAGTCTACTTCTACTTCAGCAACAATTTGTATAAAATTATAAATTGCGTATCAAAAAGTAATTTCAATTTTTGGGAATACAAAATTTTAATTTCAAAAGATTTTGTTATTCGTGCTTAATTCCCAGTTTTATTATTGATTAAAACACTTGAAATTTATTGTTGATGGGATAAGCTATTCCTATGCGCATTTCACTGGTTGCTTAGGCCAGATCATCAGGAAACTTCATCCATAAAGGTTTTAGAAAAACTAAATATATTAAACCAAATAAAACTGTTAAACGTATAAGACTTATAAGCAACAGTTTTACTTGTAACAATGTCAAAGTTTAAACAAAACACATCAACAATAAACAGTGGGTTTATCTCATCTTACATTCCCCACTATAATTAGTTGAAATTCTCTCAACATTAATTATAGTTGTAAGTAGGTTAAGAAAAACAAAATAAAAACATTAACAACTTACAAAAGCATGTTGTCAATTAAGTGTTTTTTTTAGGCCGTGCACCTGCCTGTTTATTATCAAAAAGTAATTTCAATTTTTGGAAATACAAAATTTTAATTTCAAAAGATTTTGTTATTCGTGCTTAATTCCCAGTTTTTATTCTTGATGAAAACACTTGAAATTTATTGTTGATGGGATAAGCTGTTCCTATGCGCATTTCACTGGTTTCTTAGGCCAGATCATCAGGAAACTTCATCCATAAAGATTTTAGAAAAACTAAAGATATTAAACCAAATAAAACTGTTAAACGTATTAGACTTATAAGCAACAGTTCTACTTGTAACAATATCAAAGTTTAAACAAAACACATCAACAATAAACAGTGGGTTTATCTCATCTAACATTCCCCCGCAAATTACGTTTATAACACTGTGCAACAAAAAACAAACCAGCCTCAGTACTTGCAACGCGAAATGAAACTAGACTATTGGTAGCGAAAATCTGCCAAAGGGTTTTGAAAAGTTAGCGCGAGTTTCCGAAATATCGGTCCCTAAATTTTTTGAAAAGGCGTTTGGTATAAGTCAAAAAAATATACTAAATGTACTTCTGAGCTAAAATGCTATTTCAGATGTCTTGAGTAGAGAGTTAAAATGTTCCACGAATATTGTCTGCATTAAATTTCACTAGGGGCCTTCTAAGACCAAAAAATTGTGCAATGTATGTAAAACGGATTTTCGAAATTTCGGGCATTGAAATTTTTAAATTTCTTGAAAAGGCGTTTGGTACAAGTCAAAAAAATATACTAAATGTACTTCTGAGCTAAAAGACTAAGTCAGATGTCTTCAGTAGAATTGTACGGCGTTTCTTTTCTTAGAAAATATTAACCCTTTAACACTAATAAAAATTTTTGTCCTTTTTTTAACATCCCAATTTTTATTGTTGATAAAATCACTGAAATTTATTGTTGATGGGATATCTATCTATTATATTTACTTCCATCTGTGAAAAAAATCAAACTGGTAAAAAAAAATAAATTAAAAAGTTTAGCCTTTAAACAACTTAAGTCGATATAAGATAGCAAAAAAGTTAAAAAAAAACTCGGTGAAAAATAATTTTTAACAAATAATAAAATTAACCAAAATTAAAGAAAAATTTCGCTTATTATACAAAATTTTAAAAACGTAAACCGAATTGTTTTTTGAATGAAAATTCGTATGATTAACAACCTTTTTTTTTTTAACTTTTTAAATTTAACTTAAGACTTTTTGTCAAAATGCCAGAGATTTATTTCCAATAAAAAAAAAAACAAAGGCTGTAAGCTGCTTGGTTTATTCTCAATATAAACCCGATAACATTGGTTTCTGTGAGAGTCCTGAATAATTTTATTTTGACACATTTTTTCTTGTGAAGATTTTGGCATATATAAATACATTGTAACATTCCCCGAGGGTTTGTAGGGATCATCTTAAGGATATAACCCCTTCTGTTGCTACAAAAACCAGAGAAATCAGTTGCAGTCAATGCCTGGGATTCGGTAAAAATTCAAAATTAATATCGCGACTGACCAGAGATCCTATCTGGTACCACGGGAGTCAAAAGCTTCCGCTGAGTTGGCAGCTGACTGACTATTAGTTGAGGCCTCTTTAAGTATTCTTCTTGCGGAAAATTTGTTCTAACTTTCAGAAAGGTTGTCCTTGCAGGGAATTTTATTTTCTGTTTAAAAGATATGAATCAGGTCTTCTACCCAAAGTCGTTGAAAGGAAGATCCTATAAAACCCACTTAAGGGCGGATTTTTCACCACTTGTGGGAGAGTTCGACCTGAGAGAGGACTATTTCCAAGTGTTGTTGCTACTTAAAAGATGCTGCTATCATCTTTCAAAAAGCACCGTGAGTTTAAATAGCTCCAGTTCCTAAACAAGGAGCGAGTGTATTGTGTACTCAAAGTGCTACCTGTGTGTGCTGGTTACTCACACACTAAGTGGTTGTTTGTTAATGCATTGATTGCCACCCAGTGGTTAAGATCCACCATTAGACAAGGTCATATGGACGGTGCTCATATAAATCTTTTCCACATCTTCATACATGTTGGCGCAGAATGAGGTTTGAAAACTTTTGAACTATTTAAATTATAAGCTTTTCTTTGTGTTTTTTTTTTAAGCATTTTGTGAAGAATTTAATAGGAATAACCTCACAATCGAACAACGGTCAAAAACAAAAGGGGTTTTTTTTTTAAAGACAAACAATCCATTGTGTTGACAAAGTCTGCATATCGTCGTCAGTTAAATGACATCCATTTCCTATAAAATGGCTACGTCAATAAGCAAAACTACAGGATTTGGGCTATGGAGAATTTAAGAGCAGTTCACTGGCGATAATTACACACACTTAATTCTACTGTTTGGTGTGGTGTTTTGTCCGAAAGGGTAAATGTTCAATTTTTTTATATTACATTGTTGTTTCAATCTTCGTCAACGTTGCACATTGGGGTCAATCGCAAAAAGTGATAGTAAATCTGAACATTCTAAACAACTGATCGAATTGCAAAATGACGTTTGAACGAGTCGTAGAGGAGGACAAAGGCTTTAAGAAAATATAGTTTGTGACCACCCTGTTAGAATACAAGGTGCGACACAGGGTGACAAAGTTGACCACCTGGGGCAGCGCTGCCAGAAGTAAGATTTTACCTTATTTTTTAAGATTTTTTAACCGAAAAAAGATTTTAAGATTTTTCCCCCAAAAACAAGACTTTTTGCTGTGTCAAGACGAAGGTAAGGTTCAATTAAAAAAAAACCTTCTTTGTTCCCATTTGATAATGTTTAAACTTAATAATGCATTATTGCGGTTTACTGGAAAAAAATACTTAAAAAGCAACCTCTGTTGGGCGTTCAAAGGGGATTAATCAGGTGGAAGCTTTGCGCGCTTTTTCTTTGCAGAACAGAAAATATTGCAAGTTAGACTAAGGTTTGCAAAAATTAAATAATAGCAATGTTGAAGATATTGTGGTAAGATACTAATTTTTGGGGACTCCAAATATAAAACGTGTACAGGATTATAGAACATGGGAAAAAAGCCAAACAAATCCTTAAATTTTTTTTTCGTCTTATTTTTCGATTTTCTGTCAACCTATATATTTTGTTTCTTATTTAGAACTCCTAGATTTATTTTTCTTTATTTGTCAAATATCCTTTGTTCTTGGTTAAAAAGGCAACAAAAATAAATTCATTGTTGTTACAACAATTTAGCAGTTGGTTGACAAGAATTAAAAGCTCATCTGGTGAGGATGAACTATTTTGTAAAATATGCAACGTTAGCTTTAAAGGAAGTGGTGGTAAGTCTGACCTTATACAACACTAAAATACAAAAAGGCATAAGGAATAGGCTAGTTGTATTAGTGGCAACTAAACAACAATAGACAAGGAATTTCGAAAAAATACCGGTGAATTAAGGTGCGTGCAAATTTAAAAATTAAATTAAGTGCTTTTATAGCTGAACATAATTTACCGTTTGCCTGTATGGACCACTTGTCCTTGTTTTTAAAACAATCGATACCAGATTCAAAAATAACCCCGAAAATTTCTTTTGACAGTAAAAAACGACTTGTCTCGTTAAAAACGTTTTAGGACGTGCTCAGTTTGATTTTGTTTGCAACATTCTACGGCAGAAACAAATGTACAATTTAGTATAAGAAATTGAATTTTTTGTTATGTTTTTTTTTGTTTATTTTATGTATTAAATAAAATATTCTAAAAATAAGATTTTTTCTTCAAAAATAAGATTTTTTTTTGGTGAAATAAAGATTTTTTGCCGAAAATTTCTGGCAGCCCTGACCTGGGGTTATGTTAACTATGTAAAGCTTGTCATTTGTGCAAATATTGACAAATTTCAATGAATGAAACTTTGTAACAAGCTTGTAGGAAGAAAAACATAATCCGCTTTATTTCACTAAGTTATCTCTTAAACTTTTAAACATATTTCATTAACAATTTTTTTTTACAGTTTTTAACCTTGACTTCTGTTATTCGCTAACATACTTTTATTTCTAATGAATTCAGAAATGAGACGTAAAAATTTTTTTTTGTTATATCTCAATCTGCCTAGTCGTGAAGAATTATCAAAATAGAAATTTTGAAATGAGTTTTAAAAATGGCTTATTTTTACAAGCTTTATAAAGTTTACATAACCTCTATCTCACCGTGTATTCTAATAGGCTGGTCACAAGCTCCATTTTCTTAAAGCCTACGTCCTCCTTTACGACTCGTTCATACATAATTTTGCAATTCGATCATTTGGTTAGGAGATTCAGATTTATAAGCAGTTTTTTGCGATTAACCCCACGGTGCGTTTGTACATATCGGACGAGAATGTTGTACAATTTCGTTAGGACAGCTGTGAAAAACCATCCAACTTTGTGGTGTCAACAAGATGAAGACAGAGCAGAAAATGCAGATGCTTCAATGGCTTTGATTAGGGACACACATTTGGCGAACGCATTATTTCGTGTACAAGCGATTTTAACTGGCCTTTACATTTACTGGATTTAAGAGCTTCTGACAGTTTTCTTTAGAAGATATTTGAAAGTAAGAGTGAATGTTATTCAGCCAAGAACTCGAAATGAAATAATAGCCATTATATCAGAAAATTTGCGAAAAGTTATGGAAAATTTGTTTAAAATATAACGTATGGGCAAAGCAGAAAATGGCCACCACTTACATTTTTCAAAGCTAATCCAAACAACTTCTCCACTAATAAACTGTTTAAAAAAAAAATTAATAATAATCGGATAGATAAATAGTTACAAGCAATTTAAATCATACAGCTCATTCTGCTCAACACTGTATCCAATGAAAACTTAAAAAAAGCAGTATTTTCGATTTACAACACTTCCAGTGTTGTCAATCTGTGTGTATTTACACATATTGTGTGTAATTTCTACTTGCATCTGTAGCCTCTGAGTAAAAAGTTTCATGTGTAATTCGTGTGTAATTTCACATTGAGTTAATTTTTTTACAGTTACTTTTAAAAGCCTAGTTTTCCTTTTCGAGCATTGATTAAATGTAATTTTTTCAGTTTGCATCACAGTCAAATATGTTTTCAAGCACTGACATTTTTTAATTTCCGTTTGTGTTGTATAAAGAAATATTACATGGGCTCTCCACGAGCACTAAACTTGGAAATATTTATGGACTCAACTGTCAAATCTCATTGCCAACACAATATGTCCATGTGTAGACCGCAAAAACAATTATTTGCACATATATTGCGAAATAATTGTTCAAACATTTTCTAATAAAATAATGTTTAACATTAACTTTTGTATTTTATTGCCATTTCTTTGGCTTTTGTTATGGTGGAATTTCCGAATTATTCATTAGCAACACTTTACACAAAATTATTTCTCATTTCATCATTAAAAACAACATATTTAAGTAAAAAAAAAAATTATTAATAAACAAATTTGTCTTATTTAATACGAGTCCTGTTTCTCTGGACAACACAACAATTTGCTTTATACAAATTTGAAAATAATTTGACATTAAAATGAATTCATAACGAATTAACCTTTTTCATATCGAAAAATGTTAAAATGACAAAAAAGGACTTTTAACAAAATGGTTTTGTAATTACCATTATTATAATCAATATTTTGTTGTTAAATATACAATAAGGAATACAAAAAAGGGTAGTCTATTATTATAAACAAAATCCTGCTAAGGACCATTTAAAAAAAGAAAAGGTCGTAAAGCAATCCTTTTTCTGATAATTGTGTGTGGTTGTTGGAAACAAAAGGAAAATTATAATAACCACTAGCCAAATGTCATAAATAATGGAAAAAAGACTAACAAAAAAAAAAAAAAAACGAATGCTAGTACAGTGCAATCTTCTTTAATGGACACCTTCCTAAAGTGGACACTGCCTTTCAACGGACACAGTTGCCTGGTCTCGTCAACGTTTTAAAGAAAAGTATTTAAGTTCTTTTGAGATTACATTTCCCATGTACAGGGTTCCCAATTTAATGGTTTTAAAACCACCGGTCTGGCAAGGCTGTTAGCTGTTAAATATTTGTCATCTGATGTGTCATTTTTGTTCATTGAAAGGTTTGCCATTTACAAATATAGATCGTTGAACAACCGAAGAACTTTAAAAAATAGTTTGGACTTACTACCAGAGTTGTCAGATTTTTTTCGACCTCCATCGCTAAACTGGATGTCAAAAATCGCCAAAGGTCGATTTTGTTTGGTTTTTGCCACATATTTTTTTTATTAAAAAAAATTAAGTTTCGTTTACTCAAAAAAAGCTCTGTATAATATTTAAGTCAAAAATCGTGAAAAACTGAGAAAAAATCGCCAAAATCTGAAAAATATTTAAAATATCTTTTAAAAAAATTTTTGTTTGTGATAATAAATTGCCAAATTTCATAATAAAAAAAGTTCCTAAACTTTAAATACCTACACTCGTGTTCGTTGTGTCCATCAACTTTTATGCATAAAAAACTAGAACAAAGATTTTTTTTTCGTATTTGCTTAACGATTCTCAAAACCAATTCAAACCTTAAGCTTCGTACAGAGCTTACAATGTTGTCAATAAAATTGTCTAAAAATGTTTTGCAACTGTGTGAACATTGTAAGCTCATTTTTATTTGGCAGATGTGTAAAATTAATGCATCTGACAATGGCACCGTTGTCAGAAAAATTACAACATTGTAAGATCTGATCATCGTCTGTAAGAAGCTTAATCAAAAACAGCCAACAAAACTGGCAACTATTTTATAAATCGTAATATCGTCAAATGAAAAATCTCGCCACTAAACACATTTCAAAATCGCCACGTTGGTGAGAAATCGCCATATCTGACAGCCCAAAAGTGGTTCTAACGTGACCACTTTTCGAGCATTACGTGGTAATAATTAATCGACCCACTGTGCAAGAAATTGGCAAGATTTTAAGTAAGTTTTAAGAGACTAAAAGCGTTACAGTTGTGGTCAGGTCTGTGTATGTCTCGAGAATATGTTAAGGACAAAAAACTAATTGAGGTCGGTCATACAGTTTATCCCACTAGGGGCGACTCGTGGGCATTTATGGGATTTTTTCTTCAATATATTTCTAGTCTGCATTAAAAATTTTGTATGGGAGCCCCCTTAAGGAATGGAGATAGCGGGAAGGTATGTTAGAAATAAATGCTTGAGATGAAAAATAAAGTGGGGTTGTTCATACATTTGACCCATCTAGGGGCATCCTAGGCTCTGCAGGGGCCAAATTTTAGTATTTTAATAAACCTCAGTATTGGTATGGAGCCCCCTTAAGGAGTGGAGATAAAGGGCAAGTATGTTTTGAGAAAATGTTAGGGAGAAAAAACAAATTGCGGTCGGTCATACATTTTATTTCCCTAGGGTTAACACCTGGGCATTTAAAGGACTTTTTCTTCAATATATTTCTAGTCTGCATTGAACATTTTGTATGGGAGCCCCCTTAAGGAATGGAGAAAGCGGGTAGGTATGTTAGAAATTAATGATAAAGATGAAAATAAAGTGGGGTTGGTCATACATTTGACCCATCTAATGGCAACCTACGCTCGGCAGGGGCCAAATTTGAGAATTTTATGAAACCTCCATATTTGTATGGTTGAAATTCTTAAATTTAGCCGGTACAGCGCGTAGGATGCCACTAAGTCCACGCGAATTGACGCCGTTAGATAATTTTGTGGGGCTACATCAAATACCATGACAACGCGTATACTCCGCTTACGATGGAGCATTGGAAAATTTAAATTCGCCAAGTTATCGCCGAGATACCGCTCGAAATGTGCGAAAAAGTGCTCGAAAACTCCCTCAAAAGGATCTACTGCTGCAACCAATCATTTAAATAGCATTTTATATCTTTTTTGTAATGGCAAGATCTACCAAGCGTTAAAATAAATTAAAAGTTTTATTGTGTGCTTTATTTAATTTTACTTTTGACACCGAAAACTTTGTCCGCTCGGGAGAGAACGCACTGTATTAAGCATTTTTAATGTTCATCCTTGATGCTTTTTTTAAGTTGAAAAAATGTAGTTTACTTTTAGCAAAATTACTATTTGTTGTGTTTGCAGTATTTTATCTTAAAATAATATGGAATATGTACATAACCCAAAATTTTAAATAAAAATTCACTTAAAAAGATTTTGCGTCAAAAATCCTGGCTAAAAAATCTAAGTCTTATTAATTCCTTATTTTGATTATCTAAAAAAAAAACTTTATTTTTAAAGGCCAAAAATTAAATCCACCTTTCTAAAGAAAAATATCAACATTTTAGCCCCCAGAGTAAAAACAAATTAAAAGCAGTTTTATAATAAAAAAATAACACGAATTTAGAAAAAAAAAACAGTTTTTCTTAAGGTCTCTTGCTGTTTGTTGTAATGACACTTAAGCAAAAAAAAAAAACTGGGGGGAAACGAAAATGTTAAAAACTTAAGAGCAGTAATTCACTATTTAAATTTTTTTTTTCTTATTAGATATAACAGAAGCTCTTAGCATAACATTTCTATAAAAATAAAAAAAAAAAAAAGAATACAAAACTACCAGCAAAAATTCTTTGGCATTTTGCCAGCAGAAATATTTAGTTACTTTTCCTTCATACTTGTCATTTAATAACACAAACTAAGAAACTAGAGTTTGTGCAATTGATTGTAATTTACCGCTTTCCCGGGCATTAATTGCCGAATTCCCGGGAAATTTTGAGCAAAAACTTTTTTAAGCTTTAGTAAATCTATGTGGGACTCGTGTCACTAATAGTTGTATCCAACAAAGTTTAACCACAGTATCAACATAAGTGGCGGTTTTAGCTTATTTAGCTGATGTTCGAGAATAGGCTTTATTCGGGGCCTACTGTAAATTACAGACCTATATTTACGAAATATTATTTCTAGTCTTATTAAAATGTAATGGACAAGATTTTACAACAATATTATAAAGTTTTAGGGTTTAAGGCCTAGTAAAATGTTTTTCGAGAGTGGGTTTTATATGGGACTGACAAATTATGACCAATTATGTCACGATTTTTTACTAGTAATATTTTTGACAACCCGACCACAGAAGCATTGTAGTTGTAGAGTTGACCTCACCTTCTAGTCAATTCGCCTTGGGACCGTAGGTAAATAATGGCCGACCTTCACGAAATTTAGTGACATATACAACGAATTTGTTGAAATCTAATGACAATCGGTTCATTCCGCCACCAGTTTATTTTATTCTTCTCCTACTGAGCCGATTCTGCTGAATCTCCTACTGAGCTAAACTGCTTAGAAGAACTAGAAATAATTTGACACCCAATTTAGAGAGTTAAGTAAATAAATAATTAAAAAACTTTTCGAGGGAATCCCGGAATTCCGGCAAAATGATTTTTATTTCCCGCTTTTCCTGAAATCAAAAAAATTGCCGGAATAAAAAAAACCCTATAAGAAACACATACTCAAAAATATTTTTCTATTTAAAATTTTAAGGACAAGACATAAGAAACGGCGGAAACTTAAGCAGAAAGTAAGAGGGAATTTTTCATAAAGTTATCATTTGACGCCTTCAACTAAAATATTTTCCTTAAAGACGTCTGCAAAGATTTTGTGTCTTCTCTTTTTTTTATTCTGCTGGCTGTTTTTAATGTTTTTAGAGAAATTTTAAGATTTTTTTCCGACTGACATAAATGACACATTTGCTGACATTGAGATTGTGCCTTCATCTTTAAAAAAAAAATGTTGGAAATTGTAAATAAATATGAAAAAAAATAATAAAAATGGAGATGTCTCGACTTGAGTCGACAGCAAAGAAAATAATCATAAATTGATTTATGATTGTGTTTTTTTACTGATTCTTCATTTTCAGAAAAAGGATTTAATTTAAATAGAAATTTGAAGACAAAGAGATGAAGGATAATAAACTTTTAAAGTAAAAAATTGGTTGTTTATGAAATTCGAAACGAATTATTTGTAATGGTCCTACGAGCATAATGCACGATGTTAATTATGAGTCACACCTTAACGTCAGGTTTTTTGCCCAACTTAATTTGACATTTCTTTGTTTTAGTGTTTGACAAATTCAACCATGCAGAGCTAAACAATTGAGCAACGCGTTAAGTTTATTGAAGCCATTTACGAAAATGGGCGTTTAAATCAAAATGCATTTCGAGCACTTCGTGATTTTTTTGTTCAGCATAATCGACCAAATTTATATAGTAATACACTGTATACATTTGGAAGAATTGCGCGCAAATTTCAGCAAAAAAAAAGGAAATGTGAAAACAAAGAGTGACTGTATTGTGCGGTTTATGGGCTGGCGGCGTCAGCAAGCCGTTCTTCTCCGAAATTGAGGTCGGAGAAGCAGTTACCGTGAATGGCGTTCGCTATCGCGAGATGATAACGGACTTCAATGGCCGTGTTATCTCACGTCGTGGCGATGTTAATTGGTCACGATCATGTGATTTGACACCGTTGGACTTTTTTCTTTGGGGATATTTAAAAGAAAAAGTGTACGTCAATAAGCCAAGAACAATTCAAGAGCTGAAGGAAACGATAATTCGGAACATTAACGACATTTAACCTCAATTATGTCTCAGAGTTTTAGAAAATATGGACTATCGGATAGAGGTATGCCACCGAAGCCGTGGCACGCATTTGGCCTATATTTTGTTTCACAAATAATTGCCATTGATTCTGCTATCACAACAAAAAATATAATGGGTGATTTTTTAAGAGCTATAGGAATTTAAAAAAAGACACATACAATTCAGAAAAATGCATGAAATCTATATTTGAATCGATAGTACGGTCCATATAATTTAATGTTTGAAGATTATTTCATGCGAATGTTGACCGTGACTGCGCCTCAAATGGTCCATCCCCAGTCCAATTTTGGCATACTCTTTCCAACATTTCGGCCGGTATCTCATGAATAAATGCTTCAATGTTGTCATCCAATGCGTCAATTGAAGCGGGCATGTGTGTATAGACATGAGCTTTAACATAGCCCTACAAAAAAAAAACTAAAGGCGTTAAATAGCACTGTCTAGGCGGCCAATTGACCGGTCCCGAACGTGAAATAAAACGTTCACCGAACTCACCTCTCAATAAGTCCATTGTTAAGCGTGCTGTGTGGCATGTGCCACCGTCTTGTTGAAACCACATGTCATACAAGTCAAGCTCTTGCATTTTGGGCAAAAAAAAGTTGGATATCATCTCACGGTAGCGCTCACCATTCACAGTTACGTTACGATTCGCATCATCTTTGAAGAAGTACGGTCCAATGAAGCCACCAGCCCATAAACCGCACCAAACTGTGACTTTTTCTGGATGCATTGGTAGCTCTTGCAATGCTTCTGGCTGATCTTCACTCCAAAACGTACCAAATAGCCGCTTCAGTGGGTCGATTAAAATAAAATGGAAGAAACGCGCGATGAACTTTCTTAACAGAGCACGCATTTTGATAATAAAATTCAATAATTTGCAAGCGTTGTTCATTTGTAAGACGATTCATGGTTAAATTATAGACCAAACTGAAGATGTTTGACAGTGAAAGAAAACACGAAACGTGCGTCAGCTGTTTAAACCAGTGTTGCCAAAAAGATAATAGCTAAAAAATCACCCAATATAAGGACAATTCTCTAAAAACTTTTTCTACCTGTTTTTAGAACGCCAGCGAAAAAGTAACTTGTTTAACTAACATTTTAAACAAAAACACATTTTGAAATTTTGTTTTAAATGTTAGTTAAACGAGTCACTTTTGTACTCCCGTTCTAAAAATATGGTTAATTTACAATTAACATCGTGCGTTTAATACTAGAAAAAGTAGTCCAAAATTATACCCCCAAAATAAGCTATAAAAAGAACAGCTGCTCGAAAAAATTACCCAAAATTGTACGTTTGCTTACAGTTCGTAGAATAGTTTTATTTTAACTAAACACAAAAAAAGGATTTGTGACTAGGTTTATTCTGTATATATTCGTAGAATTTGGAACAATTCTTATTGTTGAACATTCGTATATGCCCTTTCCGGGAGATAATGACACAATATTTACCAAATTCTTGGTGCAAGCAAAATTTTAAGTGCTAAATTTTATTTTAATTCATAGTTAAATTATGCAATCTCTACCTTGATAACAAGCTCTACATACAGTGTAGGAAAAAATAAAAGGGACGATATTTTCCTTTCAAAAAATATGTAAAGGCTGTCCAAATTTTAAGTATCATTGGTCAATGGATATCGCTACTGGGAGATGATCTTAATTTTTTGTGATTGAAAACTTATGACTTAGACGTAGTGTGGTTTCAACAGAATAGAAACAAGAAACAGCAAGAGAAACAATGGATATTTTGAAAGAAAAGTTTGCAAATCGCATTATTTCTCGTAGAGAAGGAGTGAGTTGGCCGCCAAGATCGTGTGATTTGACACCTTAAAACTATTTTTGTAGGGTTTTAGAATTCGAAAGTGTACCGCCATAATCCCAAAACAGTTCATGAGCTTAAAAACAAATTTATCGAGCGAGCAGATATCAACCATTGACAACAGTTTATTGAAAACCGCAGTTGAGAATTTTGTTAAAAAATTGGGAGCCTACCAAACCAGTGGGGGGTCACTTGATCGACATAATTTTAATAAACTAAGTTAAAAATACTAATTACCACAATACTAATTAATATTTTTAATATCTCAAATAATAAACTCTTTTTTTATACCCGTTTGTAATTTCTACAATAGTGATCTTAGACTACATAAAGTATATATATTCTAGGTCCTTATGAGGAGAGAAGTGGATTTAACGATGTCCGTCCGTCTGACCGTCTTACGTTTGATATGCGTTTTCCGGAGACTCCAGACATGATAGCGGCTAGGTTGTTTTACATTTATGTTACATATAGTCCACCATTTCTTGCTATTAAAATTCAGCAAGATCGGTCCACAAATGGCTGAGATATGACTAAAAAACCACGACTGCCTCTAATTTTTTCCAAAAATCCCATTTTGTATTTTTATTACTTTTTTCTGGAGGAGAAGTGGGCGTGGTACCTCCCACATAAAAAATTTCAAAAATTGTATAATAACCTGAATTTTTTGACTGTTATATGACCTATGGTTACGCCTTATATATCAAAAGATCGGAAATTTTTATTAGAAAATATTTTCTGAAAAACTCGGAAAAATCGGTTCGGAAAAAGTTATGACCAAAATAATAATTTTTTTTTGGAAAAATACCCATTTTCGGGAAACATAGATCTTGCTGAGTCCAAGTTTTACAACCAAAATAACTGCCAAATTTTTTCTTTAACACGTCGGTATATAAATCTGTCAAATCGGTTAAGAAATAGCAGAGTTATGACCAAAATACTGAAATCCCAAAAATTACTCTTTTTTTATAATTAAGTTTGTTTTTTATACCCTTCACCGAAGGTCCTACACCCTATAAGGTATATCTATTCTGGGTCCTTATGAAAAGCGAAGTTCAAATCCGGTTGTCGTCTATGTTGAGTTGTGAACAGTAAACGGTCCATATTTCATTTTAATGATATTTAAACAGCGTTCGGTCATGGTTCAGTTGTCTAGGGGTGTGTTAAGTTAGAAACTGTGAGTTCCCTGGTTCGAATCTTGGTTTTTTAAAAATACATTTTTTTTTATATTTTTATGTTCCAAAAACGATTTAAAAAAAATATTTAACAGTTTTCGCTTTTTAAATTTCATTTATAATGAACTTTTAAGTATTGTAAATATGTATGTATGAATATGTAAAAATTATTTAGTTGCTCTGTATTCTGCTCGCACAACGGTGAAGGGTATATTAGATTCGGCACAGCCGTAGCACTCTTACTTGTTCAAATTAAAATGATTTCTCAATTTTTGGACACCGTTTAGAAGAAAATTTTGCGTTGGACTTTGATTGATAATATTCTTTCAAAAATTAACTCTGGAAAATTCGTAAAAGTAAAATTAGGACTTATAATTCGACAAAGAAGCAGGTTATGTGGCAAAAAGTTAAAGAAGCTTGGTACTCAATTTCTTCAATCTCGTTAATTTAATGAAGCAAAGATGCGAAGAATTAATTGAAAGAGCTCTACCAAATATTCAAATTAATGGCAAAAAGTAACAAAATTACCTATTGTTTTTTCCAGTCATATGGTTTTATTTCCATTTTCAAAAACTTTTTTTTTAATTTTTGATATAGACAAATTTAGGCCTGTTCAGAAAATCACGTGATACCAAATCCTGTGCTTTTAATTTTAAGATCACAAGTGTGATTTTGAAGTGTTCTGGAAATCTCACCGTTTTTGTTTTTCGGTTAACTTTCAGTAATTAAAAATCACACCGAAAATCATACAAACGGAACACTACAATATTGCACGTGTGATTTAAAAATTAAATGTTTCTTCAGAAAATCACTTGATCTCAAATCACATCCTTTTAATTTTTAAATCACACGTGTTTTATTGTTGTAGTATCTATTTAATCTTATTTATAAAAAAACTAAATAAAAATTAAAAAAAATATTAAAAATTTTATGTGTCCCCATTTTTTTATTCGACACTGTACCTATTTCGGGTGCTAATTGGTGAAATTATTTACCGATTTTTACCAATTTCAATTGTTTCAAATAAGTTTTTACCAAATTTCCTCAAATTATCTTTGAAATTGCGATCAGACGCATTCATGTCCTTAGTTTTTAGTGTAAACTTGTTTTTGATATTTTCTGCCCACAATTCTAACATTCTAAGCCATAGTGCAAGCATTGCACTATCTAACCAACTAAACTTTTTTTCATTTTACCAGCTAAAAACCTCATAACGAAGCCTGTTAAAGCCTGCTGCAATTAAAACTAAAGCATTCAACCAAAAATTGTAAGTTTTATGTAACTCAACAGAAAAAACTGCAGCTGAAGCAACAAAGGAAAATAACAAATCCTGTGGCCAGGATACACAGAAGTTATGACAAGTTAACAATCATACAGTTTCGACTTAGTCATGTCTCCAAGTGCCCCATTCCTTTGTTTAAATTTAGTTTTTGTTCGCTGCTCTGGCGGTGGTCGTGGGACGTACATACGTACAATTGTGTGCGTGTCTTTATTTAGATTTTACGCATGATGCACAAGTTGCACGTAGCCGGAAAAATGAAGACAAAACTTTATTGTGTCTACATTGTTTTGTTGTTGGTCGGTTGGTTGGCTGGATGCCATGCAAAATGCAACAGGGCATACCAAACATGGCCAGCAACAACATCTTGTCTAAATATTTCTTCTTTTTATTATAATTCTTTAGAAACTTAATAAAAGCTAATAAGACCAAAAAGAAAGAAAAAGAAAAAGTTCTTAGAATAACTTAATTTTAGATGCCTAAAACCTTAAAGGAGGCTTCTCCTTTTCTTAAGCATAAATTTCCATTTTTTTTCGTACACCAAAAAAAAGCCAAGAAAAAAATGAACAAAGAACAAAACCAACTCAAGCCACAAAATTTCAGCAAAGAATAATAAGAAAAATTTCTTAAAAAATACAAAATAAATTTTTTTTGTTAAAAAGCGTTAAAAAAGAACTAAAACAGCAATAATTAAATTAAAAAGAAAAAGTATTTAAATAAAAATTTTAAATAAAAGAAATTAAAGAAACGGTAGCAAAAACTGAACTGAACCGAAAAGAGCAGAACAGAACAAAGTTGCCAGTGTTCTGACCTTAAGGACATGTTCATAATTAAAGTTCCAGTAAGTTTTTGTTTTCTTTGTTGTAATTGTTGATGTTGTTTTAAAAAAGGACTAAAAGTATATAAAACGAAAAAGAAAATTAATTTTTTTTTTTTATACAAAAATCAAGGAATAATAAAGGAAAATTACTTAAATAATACTTTTAGAAAATGGACAGACAGTATGAACTCGACAAAAAATCGAAAGTAAAGTTAATAAAATTTAATTAAGTTTGTCATGAAAAGTTAATTTGAAAGTCTTAATGGCAAATTAAATGAAAATTAATGTAAATGTCCTTTGATTAGGAGTTAAATATTAAAAAGCGTGTTAAAACAAATGAAAAGTTAAAAAAACCCTGAAGTTTTTTTGTTAAGGTTTGTTTATTTTATTGAACAGTTTATGGTTTTTAATTCAAATTTTTATATTTTAATCAGGCTAAAGTTTATTAAATTTAATTTTCATTAAATTATTTTTACGAAGAAAGGAACTTTACAACATGAAATGAATTAAAATTTGTTGATAATTTTTCATTCTTGATTGTCCGGGGGACCGAACCCACGTTCATGAACAGGTCGGTTTGACACGTTTCGATAGTAACCACACTATCTCCTCAGAAATAGCTAAAATTTTTTATTTGGTGCTGGTTCACACTATTCAAGTTTTAGCGGTCAAGTCTTAAACTTTAAGAAGAGTAGGTAAAAGGAGAATGCTATTTCTTTTCCTCTCTCTTTCTCGTCTAAAAACTCAAGACTTGACGGCTAAAATTTAAAGAGTGTGAACCAGCTTTTAATACATTTTATTTTTTAATTTAATTTCTAGAGTCCTCGATGTGTCTTAGTCTAGAGTAGAGACTATTATTTAGTTAATAGTCGAGTCGACTTAAGATGTGTTTCCGCATACAACGTAATCGACTCCGAAAACGATATTCCATACATTTGTACCGAAAAAAAGTTCGTTCCGGAAATTGGCGACGCAAACTTTTGGGGAAGGAACAAAAACAACATCGTATAGGTGATGTTCGGTTGTGTAGTAACAAAATATCATATGAATGTCATTGTGATCAGAGGTCTTCTGTTATTAAAACCAGGGCTGTGAAGTCAGATTTGGAGTTGAAGAGTGGGAGTTGAGGTTTTTGTACCGAAGTCAAAGTACACACAAAAACTCACGACTCCAAAAGTTTTCGGCATAAAAAATTTTCTAATATTTTCCAAAACAAAAATTTCGATGTAATATTTTAAATATCGATTTGAAATTTTTACGGAATCATTTTCTTGCCATATTTAACCATTTAAAAGGTACTGCATTGGAAAAAAAATGTATAACGTCAAATTAGGACCAGTCTCATATACATTGAGCATCAATGTAAGAGTAGTGGTCGGAGTTGGGAGTCGGAAATACAAAATTTCAGCGGTTGGAGTCAGAGTTAGAAATAATTTGGACGACTCCACAGCCCTTATTTAAATATAGTAAATCAGACATCGTACCAAAATTTCAAGAAGAAATTTCCTTTATCCGAAGAGGAAAGAAAAATTAATGTTGTCAAAAGTAATGAAATTTTGTTTAATCAAAATTCCGCAATTTTCAAGATATGAAGCTATAAATCTTTACCATTATTAAGCCTTAGACGAAGGAGAGCATAAGGATGGATTTTGGCTCTTCTGCCAATTATATTTTTTAAAACGATAAATAAGGACCTGCTTCAAAAATATGTATATGTCTTTAGAAGTACATACCTATTTCTTGGCGTTGCACTTTCGAGTGATATAGGTGGAGATAATCGGCCTTATTACGACACTCGTAGTCATTTGAAATTTTTTCGTTATAATTAATCTTTACGACAACGATAATGTGAAACAAATATAAAGTTTGTTTTTGTCGCTTACGACAATCGTATAACATGCTAATTTTTAAAAACCACCAAGGTACCCCTGGTCTTGTTGTAAACAAGGCAAATGACATTTAACAAAATTGCGTTGAATTTTTCCGCGAATCCTAAACACATTTATCGGTTGTAAAAATAAATTTAATAACTTTCTGGCTTTCAAATCTAAAAACTTATTTTGGTGTGGGATCCATCTATTAACAGTTCTATAAAAAGAAGAAATAGCTTTCGTTGAAATGATGTTTTACTTCCTGTTTTTAGAAAATGAAGACTAACTCACTTAAGTGAGAAATTATATTGAAAACAACAATAAAAAACGAAAATTTGTTTTTGTTTTCAATATAATTTCTCACTTACTCACTTGTTTGAATTTCCTAAAAACTTGCAGTTAATAATCCAAAATCTAACTAAAATGCAGTCATGTTTTTTTGGTTAAAAAATACGATAACTATTACAAGCTTGTCTTTCTTGATTGGTCATTCGGTTACCCTTTGGGTTGGTCTTGTTTTTGTATTAAATAAAAAGAATCCACAAAATAATTTGAAAAGGATTGCGTAAACTCTAAAATTTTGACAAATACAGTAGATAACGGATATAAGAACATATAAGAAAAAAAAAAAAGCAAGAAGTATGGCAGAACCACCATGACTTTTTCAATATCTTTCAATATAAAAAGTATTCTGTATAAGAAATATGCTTATAAGAAGGAAAAAAAGACTGATCCATCTAATAGATTGCCAAGCATCAATACTGGAAAACTGCACAGTGGCGCACAGATGTATACTTTTCTGGCGGAAATTTAGAATGCCATACTGTTTGCGACTTTTTATTTTAGCAAAGACATGCGCAATCCGCAAAAAGCTCGTAGACGAAAATTTGCTAAAATAAGAAGTCGCGACCAGCAATCTGAGTTCTCGCCAGAATTTGTCTTAACCTATTATTGCTAGCCAAAAGCTCTAGAGACTTCATTGGCAAAAAATTATTCTAGAATATCACTGATACAATTTGTTTTTTGTTTTGTATGTTAATTTATTTACGGGCATGACAATCTCACGATTTAAATTGCAAAATGCTAAACTTATTTTATGGTGTTCTGAAACTCGTGCGTTTTGTTTGCGATCTGCCATATTTTCTTTAAAATAAATTCTAGTTCCCTTAAGCAAATTTTGCGATTTAAGTCGCCAAACTTCTTGCGGTTGCGATTTACAATAAAATTTTTATGCGATTTCAAGTTAGAATCGAAAATGTGAAGCGTTTTCGATTGTCGGAACATGTCCGTTAGTTTAGTGTAATATGTGTGTATGTGTAAAAGAGAAATGGAACGTACTTTTGGCGCGTGGCATTAAAGTGGGTATATCAAAAGCTAGACGTATCAAGTTTTAGACGGGCTTTCTTGCCACTTGAAAAAATTGCATATTAGTGGCGAAGGATCCGTAAAAGTGGGGCCTTGAATTTGATGTCGGATGAAAAATTCGCCAAAGGCTTAAATGAAACCATAGACAAGCCATGAATAACTATATGCAATATGTTATGATCAAACTACAAATAGTAACGCAAAAGTTTTTGCGAAACTTAATTGGGCATTTCCTTGTTTCAGTGTTTAACAAATTCAACCCTGGAGAAGTACATAATTGAGCAGTGCGTTTTATGATTGTTGAAGCCATTTACGAAAATTGGCGTTTAAATCAAAATGCATTTCGAGCACTTCGTGATATTTTTGGTCAGCGTAATCGAACAAATGTTTACACAATCGGGAGAATTGCGCGCAAATTTCAGCAAACCGGGTCTCTGTAGGAAATGTGAAAACACCTGTTTGGTGCGGCTTGTGGGCTGGCGGCGTCATCGAAAATGAGGTCGACCAAGCAGTTACCGTGAATGGTGTTCGCTACCGCGAGATGCTAACGGAATTCTTGTGTACCGCAACGATATGTGGTTCCAACAGAAATTCAATGGCCGTTTTATCTCACTTCGTGGCGATGTTAATTGGCCGTCACGATCATGTAATTTGACATCGTTGGTCTTCTTTCTTTGGGGATATTTAAAAGACAAGCTGTACGTCAATTAGCCAAGAACAATTCAAGAGCTTAAGGATGGGATAATTCGGCACATTAAGCACATGGAACCTTAATTATGTCTCAGAGTCGTTTAAAATATTGACCATCGGATAGAGGGTATGCCACCGAAGCCGTGGCGAGCTTTTGACGGATATTTTTTTCACACATAATTGTCATAGATCTTTCTATCAAATTAAAAAATATAAGGATAATTCTCCGAAAACTTTTTGCTTTTTTACAATTAACACCGTGTGTTTTGTTAAACGCCGTTTTACACTATAAAACCAATCTTAAGACCGAAAATGCTTCCCTGATCTAATTAATGTTTGCAAAAAAGCTTAAAAGTGATCAGATTGGGAACTTTATTAATGATTCTAAAACTCTTAATCCGAGCTTAGACAGAAAAATCCAATTAGGGATTCGCTAGCTTCAATTAGTACTTTCAGAAACTGAAGTCACAATGCAGTGCTTATTTTATGCGTTGCACTGCACTGAAAGAAAAATGCTTCATATATTTAATCATTTAATCATTTTCATAAAAAAGTTTTCCTTGGGTAAATGAAAATTTTCATTGTCTAAATGGAATTTCATAGGTTTGATGAAGTATTTTCGTTAAAATCGCTTCATTAGATTTCGTAATTACGTTAAAAATTTTCATTGGATATATGAAAACTTAAGTTTGTCCAAGTAAAACAAAAAATTTTAATTGGGAACACAAAAAAACAATAAACAAACATAACTATATTCATAACTTAATACAAAATTATAGTTTCATTAAAAAAAATTTTAATTGTTATTTAAAAAATGTAAGATTCAATAATTTCATACATCTAATGTTACATGTATGCCATTAAATTTATGAAATCAAAAAATTTTTTTATAAAAGCAACATTTTTCAATAATTGCCTTCATAAATTTAAATTTTCATTATGACAATAAAAATGTCATTATAGTAATGAAACAAAAACTTTCAATCCACTTTCAATCAACGTTGTTATTGTTATTATGGACAATTTAATCTCATATTTACGGTCTTAATTGAGAAAAAAACATAGTTTTTTTATACAAAAACTACACTGCCCCGGTAGACTAGCTGGTAGTGAGCTAGTCTATCAGCACCGAGGTTGCATGTTCATGTTCAAATCCCGCCAGAGACAGAAAAAAAATAAAAAATAAAATAAAGTAAAATAAAATAAGAAAAAAGAAAAAAAAATAATTAAAAAAAATATAAAAAAAAAAAAATTTTACTTTATTGAAAGTATTCATCCAATGAATAATATTCATGGATCTAATGTAATGTTTCATTAAGTCCTTTTAATGAAACAGGTTTCATTGATCCAACGAAGCGCTGCATAGGTTCCTTTATAATGCAATTTTTCATGGGATTAATGCCAAAATTCGTTAGTATTGCGAAGAAAATTCTTTCAGTGTGTGTAATGCACTTAAGTAAATACATAAATGCTTAAAAGAAATATCAAAAACTTAATCCAGTTTTACTTTGAAACCAAAATTATATTAATTATGATTATACTAATATAATAAAAAAACTATTATAAGATATAACTTTCTTATATTTAATTTAATTGCATACAAGAACAAACTTTTAGGACACATTTTAGTAAAATTTTATAATTTTCTTATATCCGTTATGTACTGTAACCTTTACTGCTAAATTTAGTAAAGCAATTATAATGTAAGCAAAATGCATGACTTAAACACCTTTTTCCATTAAAAAAAATGTACAAAAGCCTTTTAATAATTAACAATTAACCACAGATAAAGAAGTAAATGAAAATGCACTAAATAGAAACGATGAATGCAACGAAACTTAATGCAATATATGTAAAAATTTTAATTTTAATAGAATATTATAATAAAAAAAAGCAAGAAACACACTCCACCAGGCGAAAAAATTCAAATTGCAATGATTAAAAGCATTTAAATATTTTCTTCTTTTTTTTAATTCACTTCTGTTCAAGCACAACTTTACAACATGAACAAGTACAACACAAGAGCGTCTGATGCAAGTTGCATGTAGTACTTCACCAAAGAAAGCAGGTTGCAGCAAATAGGCATTATAAATGTTTTCAATGTATAAAAAGTGTTTTCAATGTAAATTGTTTTTGTACTTCATAGTTTTATATTATAATATACGTATTATATATCAAGTAGTATAAAAGGAAGAAAAAAATCTATATGCTTGTGTAGTATAATATTATATATAAAACCCAGGAGAAGTATAAAGAAAAACTAGAATAAAAAATTATAATTTTAACAATTTTTACAATTACAATACTTACATGTCACTTGGTAAAGTTTCAGGACTAGAAGAACGTTCATTATTCCACTGTGAACTAGATGATGTCATGCCTAGAGAGGAACCAAAAAAAGAAGTGGAATGGAAAACATATTTTCTTAGAAACATTTAATTAAAATTAACATATTTTTTAATTTAAAGTTCTAACAATAGTAATTAATTTCAATCACATGCATTTTGTTATATAAACATACCCACACGCGTCCACATAACAGACACACACACATACATACACTCAACATTTTTAGTTTAGTAAAAGTTAAATTAAAAAGTATTAATAATTAAACTTAAAAAAAGGTTTAAGGATTTAAATTAAAACTTAAGTTTTGTATTGACATTGTATGAGAAAAATCCATTAGATAGATTTAGTTTTTAAACACACACACACAAACGCTCACTCAGACGAATAGGCAGCTACCCAGCGAACACAAATTAAACGTTTAACTGTGTTATCTCCAACTTTTGTTCTTATGTTTGTCGTTTGAAAATAGGCTTGGTTTTAAAATCTTCTTAAAGTGGTATGTATTAATTTAAAAAAAATTGTTTGATATTTAATTTAAAATAAGATTTTTTCTCAGCATACTTAAAGGCAAATGTTGAAAATGATTTGAATATAATTTAAAAAAAATAATTAAAAAAAAAAAATTCCTTTATATTTCGAAGCCGAAAAACACAGATGCTTGAAATCAAATAAGAAATAATTTGAAACTAAAGGTTAGGGAAAAGTTTAAAATTCATTTGAGAACAAAAACATTCTCAGCAAAACAGAGAACTTCTTCCAACATTTTTTGCTTATTAAGCTGTATGTGATGGGTATGGCAGCAAGGATTGGTCATAGACCGAGCAAGCTGGGACTGTTAGGAAATTTCACGAAGGTCACTAGAGCGGATCTTCAATGAAACTGGCATTGGTGATTATAGCCTGGGCCAGCCCGGATCCATGGATAATATGGGCACTAGGATTGACTTTAGTCATTCGCTAAGGGTGGAATTGCCGCCTAAGGAGAGCTGGAGAGGTCAAGGCAGATTGTATGCAGGTTCTGCAATTTAACTAATGGCTCGAGGAAGAGGGGCACGGAAGAAGGTCACATTGGCTTCCTGACAACAGCAGCGTATTTCAGGCGTAGGTTTTAGCGTTCTTAAAGGCCGTAGAATTCATTAGGTAAGATTACTGGGGCCTCGGAGTCTACTATATGTGTGTGTAAACAGCCAGTTGATGATTGGAGAAGAGCTCTATGGGAAGTCTTAGGGAGTATGTAGTTAGGCTTTGCTGGGTCTCTGCAACATCACCGATAATGAAATGGACGATGAAAATGAAGGATCCTGACTTTGTGGAAACTGTTAGACCTCCAATAGGCTTTTAATTTGGGATAATTAGGGAATAGGTTCTAAACGGGACTACTCGGGCCTGAAGATTTATGGGTTTTGCGATGACACAGAGGCGCTAGAGACAGGTGAGCACATTCTTTGCTACAGAACATCAGGCTGAGATGGCTGGGTAGTACGTTCATAGGGGAAATTGGAATTGTATCGGGCTGTGGGCTCGAGTATCTGACCAGAAGCGTAATGTACATGACCTAGCTGTACAGGAGAAGGTTAGGAAATATGTAGCACTATTAACTTACAGCCCATCCCACAATGTCACACGGTAACGTTTGCATAGAAAAATTCATTTGAAACAAAAACAATTTCTAAAATTTGTTTTTGTTTTAAATGTTATTTCCTATACGAACGTTAACGTGTGACATAGTGGGATTGACTGTTAGTAAAATTGTTTTTCTTTCTAGTCCGATTTTATCTTATGCTTTCACTCTTACATCCAGTTCATCGATTTCGAACGTTAACGTTCGCATAGAAAATTATATGTAAAACAAAAACAATATTCGAAAATTTGTTTTTGTTTCAAATGTAGTTTTCTATGCGAACGTTGACGTTCGACATCGTTAAACAGGCAGTTAGTTTTCTTTTATTACCTAAGGAATCAAAATGGACCATACTAGTCAATGAGTGTTTTCGGAGTTTAAACAAAAGAATGCCGCAAACATAATAGCCTAATATTAATTTAGGTAAGTCATTCCATCCTAAATCAATCTTTATCTGAAACTTTAGAAATTGGTTTAATAAGCATTAATTTTTTTCCATTATAATATGACTTTTGATATCTAAAGAAAATTAACTTATTTTTCAAACGGTTAAGTTGTGTTTGCTGGGTTAATACGACAGGTCTACCTCTCACACCTACATAAACACTAATGGCTTAGTTGTTTCAACTTACTGTCGTAAACAAGTAAAACTATTTGACGACAGCATTAAAAAAATAGTTGAAATTAAAATTGTTGTCTACACAAAGTATCATTACCACCGAACTTGGTTAAAATGTAACTATTTGATGAGATTTTTGCAGGATAAAAAAATATTTTTGAAATCGTATTGGGCCTTGGTTAAGCAGTAAGTAGAGCGATAAGGGCTATTTTCAATCACCCCTATTATGAAAGTCGACATCGACACAAGTCGACGGCACCTGAACATTAATGGTTTTTTCTGAGTCGTTGTTGACAATAATCGATTAGTTTTGACAGTCAAGTGATATTTTCTAAGGCGCTTTTAAGTCGACGTGGAGTAGTATTGCCCCCGTTTTAGTCGACAGGAAATTTTGCGACGACTCAAATGAAAGTTAAAGAAATTTTAAATGAAATGTTAACATATTTATTGAATACGTTTGAAATAAAAAATGCAAATTTAAAAGATGTTATGGGCACAAATTTTATTAGTAAATTTAACGCGAAAATTCGGAAACATTTGCAAAAATAGCGAAAATTCGCGAACATTTTTAATATATAACGAAAGCCCTAAAACTATAAGAAATGGCAAAAATTTTGCTAAAATTGCAAAATTAGCGGAAATTCGCAAAAAATTGCTAACAGCTACATGATAGGAAAGTCTAATATTTATTAAAAATCGTTAAAGCTGTAAAGAATCAGAAAACTTTTAGGAAAAAGTCGCTGCTATCGCGAGCATGGCTAAAATAAGCAAAAATTGCAAACTTTGAAACAAATCCTTAAATTGGTTTGAAATCGCTAAATCGGCGAAAAACAAAATGTCGGGAAGTTATAAAAAAATTATGCAAAAACAGCGAAAATTCGCGAAAATTTTTAATATGTCAAACAAGCCATAGAATTGATTAAAAGTCCCTTATACTGAAAGGAATGGCAAAAATTCGGTGAAAATTGCTAAATTAACGAAAATTCGCAAAAATTTGCTAACAGCGGCATGAAAGAAAAGTCTTATATGTATTTATTAATAAACGTTAAAGCTATAAAGAATCAGAAAACTTACAGTAAAAATATCTTTTATCAAAAATATGCCGAAAATTCGCGAAAAAAATTCAAAATTGGAAACAAACTCTACACTTTATTTTAAAAAGCAAAATCAGTTAAAAAATAGTCTGTGTTCATTCGGCTCTTGTCTTATTGACATGATTGCTACTTTATAGGCGAGAGGGAGGAGGGGAAAAGAATCGAGTACACAGATGCATGTAGTGTCTTTACGTTTTGCTTTTTCATTCGTTGTTTAATTTTGTTATTGTTTTCAATACCAAAAAAGCATATGTCGTCAACATGACATGAATCATTTGAACGCCATGTTCTAAGAAGAAAAAGGAAGAATCTTGTCAATAAGACATGAGCCGTATGAACTCAGACATAGCGTTAAAAAGTGAGTGAAGAACAAAAGTAAAAAAAACAATTGGAGATGAGATTTTTTTTTGTCAAATTTTCGATAACTAGTCGACGTCGACACAACATTCTTATAAAATACCAAATTAACGTCGAAGTGATATCGTCGCCTTGATGTGACAACAATTAAAAATAAATGTCGACGTCGACAACGCCTTACATAATAGGGGTGAATATAAAAAATTTCTTTGTTTAGAAAAAAACGTGTATTTCTAGTGTTGATCCTATTGTATAAAATTTTGCCCTGTGCAGCACTGAGCTCTCGGCATTGGACTCTCGGAAGATATAGCTGCACAATTAACGCAATCTTTTATTAATAGATTGCAGCTAACCCAACACCCAACATGAACACGAAAAACCATTTGTCTTGAGGACTTATTAGTTATTTTTAAGATTTTTTCTGATAATTGTAAATTAAGACAGACAAACTTCGACCTCCAACACTATTTTCGCCCAGTATTAAGAGAAGCTAGAGGTTATTCCGTCTGGTTACGAAAAATTCGATTTTTGTTGCAAAATTTAGAAAAATTTAAAAAGGTATCCGAGAGTTACTATAAGAGAGAGAAATATCTATATAACAGTCTATATTAGAAAAAAACCATAAAGTTTTTCACAGCTTAATGTGTTACCCATCATAACTATAGACTAAATGGTGACTTAATTTTATTTTAACAAGTTTAAAACAAAATCAGTTTTTAAGCCTTAAGATTAAGTTGTAATTTGAAATGGAAAACTGATCCCTTTTGAAATACATACGTATATTCATTCATTCACTGCTTCATTCATTTAATCATTTCTACTTACCTGTTTTTAAAGTATGATTTTGTGGTGAAATACCATTTGGCCTTGATGTCATTTTACTGGCAATACGTTGTGGTACACTGGCAACAGTCTAAACGTGCGTCAATTTAAGTTTTTTTTTTTTTTTAATATACATTTTTGCATTATGTAGCCAGAGTTTAAAAAAAAATAGAACAAATAGAACAGAACACGAGAGGATCAAAACAAGAAAAATCCATTCCAAAAGTTGTATATGCAGTGTCAGTCAACATTTAACAGGTACAAAAATTGTTGCAACAAAAACATGAAGGAAAAGAGAAAAAATGAAATATAAATAAATTGCGACAATTAATTCATTAAAATACTTTTAATTAGTTAAGTTTTAGACAGTAACAAGTTGACAAATGTTAAGCACTTTATTTAAACACAGTATGCTGAAACAAAATGGATCGCATATTGAAGGATTAAACAAGGTTTTAATTTTTGAACATTAATTCATTCTTAACCTCTTGATCATAATAATTAAATAATTAATTAAGGCTTAATTTTCTATAAATAATTAATTAAAGCTAAATTTCCTATAAAAAGTAACTTGTGGCAAAAATTACATATAAAAAGAAAATTTTGACAAAATTTCCTAAAAAAAGTAAATTTTGGCTAAATTTCCTATAAAAGTAAATTTTTGAAAAATTTCCTATAAGAAGGAAATTTTGGGAAAATTTCATATCAAAAATTTCCTAAAAACAAGTAATTTTGGCAAAATTTCCTAAAAATAAGTAAATTTTAGCAAAATTTCCTTAAAAAAAGTAGATTTTGGATAAATTTCCTGTAAAAAGTAAATTTTGGAAACCTTTTCTATAAAAAGTAAACTTTGGCAAAATGTCCTATAAAAAGTTAACTTTGGCAAAATTTCCTATAAAAAGTTAATTTTGGCCAAATTTTTTATAAAAAGTAAATTTTGGCGGTGCGCAAACTGACCCCAGGAAATATGGCCCCAAAAGGAAAATGAAAAACGGCCCCAAAATTTTACATGAGACACAACAACACGTAATTTTGGCGCAATTTTTTTGTTTTTTTTGGGGTTATTTTTCATTTTATCGTTTGGGTGTTTTTGCATTTTAGGTGGAATGAAAAATGACCCCAATATCAAGGAATGAAAAATGGCCACAAATAAAATCACAAGTTTTACTTTGGGGCTATTTTTCATCTACTAATAAAAAATGCAAGTTTAAAGAAATGAAAAATCACCCCAAACATTTTTACACAAATTTATATAAAATTCTATGTAAAAGTTTCTAGGGATAACATAAAAAACCCGAATTCTTATACCAAAGTAGAGAAAATCCTTGCCGGTTATGCAGAGATGCTTTAGTTAGCGAAGCCGGTGTTGTTATACCATAGAGGAAAAAATCCTTGAGCCCGGCCGAAGGCCGGCTATTACGATAAGAGTTCGTTATACCATAGAAAAGAAAATCCTTGCGCCCGGCCGAAGGCCGTCTATGTAGTGAAGCTTTAGTGAGCGAAGCCGGTGTTCGTTATACCAAAGTGAAGAAAATCCTTTCACCCGGCCGAAGGCCGGCTATACAGAGAAGCTTTAGTTAGCGAAGCCAGTGTTCGTTATACCATAGAGAAAAAAATCCTTGCGCCCGGCCGAAGGCCGTCTATAGCGTAGAGCTTTAGTAAGCAAAGCCAGTGTTCGTTATACCATAGAGAAAAAAATCCTTGCGCATGACCGAAAGCCCAACCATGCTATCAATCATACGATTTTTAAAACCAAAACTGTATAATTATCCGGATTTTGAAATCGGGATTCTAAATTTGGGATTTTTAGTTTTGGGCATATGAACTCCACCGAAAATGTTTAATGTCACTTTCTTTGTGTTCTTTTTTGGGGTTAAAATTCATTATAAATTTTGAGGTGATTTTTCATGATGAAGAATAACCCCAAATTTAGGGTCATATTTAATTTTATTTTTAGGGTTATTTTTCATTTTTTTGGGGTAATTTTTCATTAAAAAAATGGGGCCATATTGCATTATGAAAAATTTTCATTTATTTTTTTGGGGCCATATTTCCTGGGGCCATATTTCGCAGCGCCGTAAATTTTGGCAAAATTTCCTATAAAAAGTAAATTTTGGCAAAATTTCCTATAAAAAGTTAATCACCCCTATCGCGAATAAAAATTCCTTGGGAGTTTTTTCCCTTCTCCCATTTTTCCTATGTTAATTCAATTATAAAAATGTGAAAAGGGAAAAAACTCCCAAGTAATTTTTATTCACGATAGGGGTGAATATGTATTGGCAAAATTTCCTATGAAAAGTTAATTTTGGCAAAATTTCTTATAAAAAGTAAATTTTGGGAAAATTTCCCGTCAAAAGTAAATTTTGGGAAAATTTCCTATAAAATGTAAATTTTGGGAAAATTTTATATCAAAAGTAAATTTTGGCAAAAAAAAAAGTAGCAAATTTCCTATAAATAATAAATTTAGGTAAAATGGCCTTTAAATGTTAATACATATTTGCAAAAATTCCTTTAAATAGTAAATTTCGGTAAAATTTCCTAAAAAGTACATAAAAAATTTTAGAGAAATTTCCTATAAAAAGTAAATTATGGCAAAACTTCATATTAAAAGAAGATTATGGCAAAATTTCCTATTAAAAGAAGATTATGGCAATACAGTATAACCCGGTTAATTACCCCACGCTGAAATGCCTTTCACGCTTATTTACCTCGAGTTTTAAATCCCCGATTTTTTTCTTCCATTTTTTAAACAAAAATCCACGTTTAATTGCCATACGCTTAATTACCCGATTCGGATAATTGCCTTGAAAATTTAACTCCCAAAATAAAATTATACCTAAATTTCATCCGTTTAATTGCCTGAGTACTACATATTTGACAAAAACACAGCAAGTAATGTAACCAAGTTTTACATGTTACTAATTTGAAAATATGCACTAAAATTTTTTTAAAAAAATATGCCTAAAAAACAAAATGTGGCTTAAATTAAAGCAAAATGTTCAACAAATTAATATTTGCAATAAAAGTTATGTTATGCGATCAAGATTCATATAAGAGTTATATATAATCTAGATACACCAAATTTATAAGATATTTTGTCTTAAAGAGATTAAACTTTGAAGTTTGCATGGGGACTATGTTTCGTTTTTATGACAATTAAACGTATTTACCCAATTTAATGAAATTATCTAAAAACTACTACCTTAACTTTTCGCACAAGGTTTACATGGATATACAACTAGCAAGATGGATGGACGGACGGACGGACACGAAAAGATTACCTAAACAAGTGTTTCTGATTCGATCGTTTACTAAACGATGCGTCTAGGTTTCTATGTTATAAGTTGCGAAAAACATTTATCTTCAACAAAAACTTGCTATGGCTTAAAATTGTACAGTGAAAATTCAATGTAGGTGGCGAAATTAAGGCAACAGATTTTAAGCAATTTTTTTTTAAAAACTTAAAATATGTGTGCAATAAAAATGCAGCAGCAATGGCTACAATATGGAAATTATTTACAAACAAATCGATACCAAAACTCATTTAAAGCTCTAAACGCATAAATATATTGTTTCTGCATTCATTGGTCGCACAAGAAAAACCATGCAATTGCATATTTACGTCTTCCATGTGTAGTAGTAGGATATGACAGGACATCTCAGAAAGCACTACAGACAAAATTTAAGACAACAAATCCCATTGTTTTTTATTGCTATCTCTTAAGATTAAGCTGATACATGTAAAAATTCCTTTCTTAAATTTTTTCATACATTAAAGTTAAGTTATCTTGTAAATAAATACGTCTAATTACCTCACTGAGGTATTTAAACGAATTCGCTTAATTACCTCAATGAGGTAGTTAAGCGTATTCGTTTAAATGCTTACCCCGCATAATTACCCAAAAATATTGGCATTTTTGTCGAGGTAATTATCCGTGGAATACTGTACTATAAAAAGTAAATTATGGCAAAATTTATCATAAAAAGTAAATTATGAAAATTTTACAATAAGAATTATATTATGGCAAAATTTACTATAAAAAATAAATTATGGCAAAATTCACTATAGAAATTAAATTATGGGAAAATTAGCTATAAAAAGTAAATTATGGCAAAATTTACTATAAAAAGTAAATTATGTCAAAATTTACTATAAAGAGTAAATTATGGAAAAAGTTTCTATAAATATGAGTAAATTCTGAAAACATTTTTTACAAATAGCAAATTTTGGTAGAATTTCCTAAAACAAAGAAAATTATGGTAAATAGTAAGTTGTAGTGAATGTCAGTTCTGCTTTAACTTTTGTGAAATAAACAGATACAAAATACACGTCATTGATAAATGTATTTATCTATGATAAAACTTTAAAAATTACAAAGCCTAACCGACATTTACCGCCACTTGTATGTAATTTTTTTTCCAAAATTTTCTTTAAATATCAAATTTTTCGGTATTTTTCTGTTTTACTTCCTACCTCTTCATCACCATCCCAATTATAGTAGAACTGCTGATTGGGATTCATATACTTCTTAAGCAATTCTTTGGCCACCCGCACCGACATCTCACCCTGCACAAAAGGATGCTGGAGCAGCCTTTCGGCTGTGGGACGTTTTTTAGGATTTTTCGTTAAAGCTGTTTTTACAAAATTATGAAATGTAGGACTCCATTTGTCTTTATTACTAAGAGTTGGAGGTTTGAAACCACTTTTTGACATCAGGAACAAAGCACGCATGGGATGTAAATCAAACATAGGAGGTTGTAGTTCAGCCAATTCTAAAAAGGAAATAACAAAAGATTTTTAAGAAAAAACAGCTTAAAATGTACCTTGCAAAAGAATTCATAAAGTGAAATTGAGTGCTTCAATACATTAAAATAAAATCAATTTATTATCGGTAGACCATAAAATTTAATAGTGTTTTATAGTAATAAATTAAAAGAATTTAGTTGTTTTTCATGTTCTTCTTACTCTACGATAAAAAGATTCCTTTTTATTACATATTTTATTATTATTTTTTTATTACTTCTGACTGTTTTTAGTACTTGAGTATGTGGTGTCATTAAAAGGGACAAAGACTGCTAAAATTTAAACAAAATTAATTTATATTGCAAAACCGTTCTGGCATTAATATTAAGTATGAAAATGGTCATAAAATAGTCTAGAAACATTTGGCACATAAATTGAAAAAAAAGACTGACGGACAAATAACACTGATTTAGGAATAACAACTTAACTTAAAAATAATTGAAAATTTTTCAACAAAATAACAATATACTCTTGGCCATGGTGCTATAAGAACAAAAATTATATAAATGCAGTCAATTAGATACAAAAAAGGTTATTTTTTTACCAAGCCCATTTCTTTTAGAAAGGTCGCGTGTTGATAACCCAGCTTCCAAGTTCGAAACATACAAGTTTATATATTTTGTGCCGCACCCACTTCTCCAATCAAGCCCAAAATTTTGTGGGACATTGTGTAATGATAGCCAAGATGCTTGTAACTCATTTGGAAACTTTGGCTCTTGTCGTTCTTTAGATATAAAAAAAAAAAAACAAAAAGGACAACAAGGGATTTATGGGAAAAATTCATGGTTTTCTGCTCATATCTACGATATTTATAGACCGATCTTGCTGACTTTTAATAGCAACTTTTAACCGAGTATATGTGATACAAATTTATAAGAACCTAGTCCCAATCATTTCTGGGGTCTTTGGAAAACCCATTTCAACATACACATGGACAGACTGACATCGTTAAATCAACTTTGCTACTCATAAGGACCCAGAATATATATACTTTATAGGGACTCTTATCAATATTGTAGAAATTACAAACCGAATGATAAACTTATATACCCTTTTTACCTATGGAGAAGAGTATTAAAATGAAAAAGCCGATTTTCCTGAAATATTTACAGTATTTTTCTGACTATCCAGAGCTTAACATAGGGTATAAATATTTGTAAAAAAAAAAAATAAAAAAAAGTTGGCGTGGTACCTTCTATACAACGACAATATGAATTACCATATATCTGAAGAACCGTTACAGTAAAAATTTTCCAATTTTAAACAAATAACTTGGTAATCAATTAACATCTGCCAAAAAGTGGGCTGGATTGAACAAGTTGGAGTGGCACCACCCATACAAAGGCAATAAAGTTTTAGGTATATCTGGAGAACGCTGGAGAACGAGAATTTTCCGAATTTGTTACAAATATCATGATTATCAATGCACAACAGCTGTCAAAAAGAATGCTCAATTGGATAAGTGGGCGTGGCACCTCTTTGCAATGACAATAGCAATTACTTATATCTGGAAAATGGTAACAGTAAAAGCTTTCAAATATGAAACAAATAACTTTGTTAAAAATACACACTATCTACCATAAAATAGATTAGAGAAGTGGGCGTGTCACCTCCCATACAAAAACTAGATTCAATTGGAAGAGTGGTTGTGGTATATCCCATAAAAAAATAATATGAATTACAGTACTTATATCTGTAGAACGGTTAGAGTAAAAGCTTTTCAAATAAAATTAGTTTGGTTTGTAAAACAAAACAACTGTCGAAAAGTTGGCTGGAATAAAGAAGTGGGCGTGGCAACTTTCATACAAAGAAATTAAAAATTACAGAATATTTGGAGAACAGTTCAACAAAAAGTAAGAAAAGACAAACTCACTGTTAATTGTTGTTGTTGTTTTTGTTTAAGCTTTAATATTGTTACAAGTAAAACTGGGGCTTATAATTCTTATTCGCTTAACAGTTTTATTTGTATAATATCTTTAGTTTTTCTAAAATCTTTGGATGAAGTTTCCCGACGATCTGGCCTAAGCAACCAGTGAAATGCGCATAGGAATAGCTTATCCCATTAACAATAAACTTCAGTTTGTCAATAGTATGAAATGGGAATTTAGCACATTATAACGAAACCTTGATAATTAATTTTTGAATCCCAAGAAAAACTTTAAGAAAAGTTTTTTAATTTGGAACAGTAAAATTATCATATATATTATTTCTAAAGCACTTTTTTTTGTCGGTTGCAAATATCTCCTATACCACCGCATCAAATTTATTGAATGATATCTCATTGTAAAGCTTATTTCTAACACTAATGACGAAAAATAATTAGAAATTGAAAAATTAATATTTTCATTGATAAAAATTATATTTTAAAATGTATTGAAGTTACTAAAATTTCTATTAATTATTTTCATTTTATGTTACAAAAATGACAACTAACGGTGCGAAATATTCGCACGGGTCATCTAGTTTATATTTATTACAAATTCCTTTACTATCAAATTAGAGATCTAGAGTGCGAAGTAGCTAACAATGTACAATACTTTAAAAAACTAAATATTGTACTAATAAATAATATTATATAAACAAATAATTTGCTTAAAGTCTTCACTATTTTTTTTTTTTGCAAAATTTCTTATATACAAAACAAATTTCTTCCATAAACTTTCCTACACAAATTTCTTGTAAATTTACTTATAATAAACGATAATATAACAAATCAATAATCCACTTACCAATTGCTGTTATACCACAAGCCCAAATATCACATAATTGATTATAACCACCCTTTCGTTCAACAGCAGCCACTTCGGGTGCCATCCAATACGGTGTGCCTGCAATGATATAAAAAAAAAAATTACACAATTTATTTATTTAGAACTATAAATTTTACAATTAATTTTAATACCAATTTTATTCAATTTTATTAATAAAACAAATACTCGCAACATTATTTAAACAATTTTAAACCAGAAGTAAAATGGTAAATTTAATTTAATTATAAAATTAAATAAAAAAGAAAATTTATTTAATTAAAATGTAAACAAAAGCAAAAAATTGGTGCATAAAATTAGGCATAAATAATAGTTATATTTTAACACAATTAAATTTAATTAAATTTGCAATTAAACAAAACAATTTGAAAACCCTTAAATTTTGGCTAAATAATTTAAAGCTGAAAAATTTAATTTAAACAAACAGACAGACAATGTTGCAGCCACCACGTTTGCATACCCGACCCATCCATCATAATAAATCAAGCACACAAACACCTGTGACACCTTAAACTACTTGTCAAATAGAATAGACATTTGCAACATTTACAGTTAATCGGCAAAATGCATTTATACTCCCCCACCCTTCTTCTTCCACACTGTCTTTCTTTCTTTCGCTATTTCCCTGATAATGACAATCACACAAACGCACATGTGTACATATATTTACACAAAGGATCTCTTGTGTGATATTTAATTCTTAAGTATTTGTTTATGTGTTAACGTTGTGTATGTTTGTGTGTGCCTGTAGGTGTTTTCTCTTTGTTTGTTGTCTTTGAGTGATTAATATGATGTAAACTAAATCAAACTTTTAAATGCAAATTTGCTGCATAAATTATAAAGAAAAACACCAGTGCTTTTATTATTAACAAAGCTAATTTGCATTTTCAATTAATAGTTTATTTGTGTTTAAGAATAAAACCATTTAAGTGTGCGATACAATATTTTTTATTAGAGAATTCTAAAAAGAGAAAAATTTTTAAAATTAGAATTATTTCCTTAAACAGGGAACTTAAAAAAAGTTAATTAAAATTTAAGCAAAATTTCAAAAAAATATCAAAATTAATTCCAATAAATATTTAAACAGCAGAGAAGATACTTTTATTAATATAAAATTTTTACAAATTTCCTACCGCAAGATTTTTTAAAAATCTCCTACAAAAAGCAAATTTCCTATAAATTACAAATATCTACCATTTTCCCTATAAATAGCAACTTTCACAAATTACCTCTAAATAATTTCCTATAAATAGCAGATCTTCATAAAATTTATAATAAATAGCAAATTTTTGCAAAATTTTTCATTAATAGCAAATTTTTTTAAGACTTCCTATAAATAGCAAATTTTTTTAAATTTTCCTTTAAATAGTAAATATTTTTAAAATTTCCTATAAATAGCAGATTTTTAAAAAATTTTGTATAAAATTCAAATTTTCACAACATTTCCTATAAAAAGCCAAATTATGCTTAATTTCCTATAAATAGCAAACTTTTATTAAATTTCCTATAAAAAGCAAACTTTTACAAAATTTCCTATGAACAGCAAATGCTTGCAAAATTTCCAATCAATCGCTAATTTTGACAAAATTTCTTTAAAAAGCTAAGTTTAAAAAAGTTTCTTATAAATATCATATTTTTAAAAAATTTTCAATAATTAGCTATTTTATTCCTAGAAATAATAAATTTTTGTCAAATTTCCTATAAATTGCAAATTTTTCAACAAGTATTTCCTATAAAAAGCAAATTTTGTCAAAATTTCCTATAAACAGGTAATTTTGGCAAATATTTCTTTTTGCACAATTTAAAATAAATAGCAAAGTTTTCTATACAAAGCAAATATCTTCAAAAATTCCTACAATTAGCATATTTTAACAAAATTTCCTATATTTAATTATTAATAAAAATAGTCGGAAAATATTCTCTATGGGTAATTCCATGTCAAAACGACCAAGAGTGGGACACGACCCCTTCCGATTTTAATGAAATTTGGTGATAAGGTTCCTTTTATCTTATAAGGAAAATATATCAACGAAAAAAAAATTTTAAAATTTTTTTTTCAAAAGTTATGTCATATTCAAAATGTGATAATTTCGCCGAATTAGCCGAATGTGTTGAACTTATTTCTTCAATATCTCGAAAACATTATATAACATATATATTATATATTAACATATATTGAAAAAATAAATTTTTTTTTGAAAAATGTAATATCTGCAAAATGTTAAATTTTAAAAACGGACTAATGGTGTTTTCTTTTCTGACAATAATGTTCCATATATGCTACCATTCGTGCGGGTTTTTGTTCCATTCTTAAAATATATGCAAAAATGTGAGAAGTTGTCGTTTTCCTTTCTAAACATGTTGCAACAATAAATGGCAAATTTGTTCCATTTCTTACCCGCAGTTATAACTGAGTGTGAGATAATACCCTTTTTTGCATCTGCGTAAAATACTTTTTTATGCAAGCAAGTATTTTTTTTCTCTTGTGTTTGCGGACAATTTGCCTTATATTGTGATTTTTAGTTCAATTGTGATGGATATAAAAACTTTTTGTTTTTCGTTTGTTTTACTTTTATTTTATTTATTTATATTTTTTAACAACAGCTGACATTAATTATTGAAAATCAGTGCTGTTTACGCTTATTGGAATTGTAAGAAAATTTAATGTTGAAAATTGCTACAAGCGTGGTGAATATCGCTTTTAGTACAAACTTTGCATTCAATATTTAACACGCTAAATACACATTAGTGTTGAGTGCAAAACGCTTTTATTTTGTTCCATTGTAATTTAGAAAAATGTATCACTTTGTAAGGGTTCGTGTAACCTAATAAATATATTACACAACTATAATGCATCATTATTTTTTAGAAAAGAAAACACAATAAGTCAAAAACTTATTTTTTTATTTGGCTGATTTTTTTTTGTATAATACGTCAAACTGTTCTCTAAAAATTCTGAAACTTTGAAGGAGGTGTTTTTTTTTCTTTTTTAAGATATGATTTTTTTTCCTTTCGCAACCTTTAAGAAAATAATATTAAAATATAATTTTAATATTGTAATTTTGAGCAATAAGTACACTGTGCAAGTTGCAAAAAACAGACCAGCCGCGCACCTGGCATTTTACCCTAATTGGGGACGCTGAATCCAGTGGTGCTTACCGTTTTTTTAGGTAAGCTCTTGTTTTCAAGATATACCGTTATTTCGAAAATGTAAGAGGCTGCACAGCATATATTCGCGTAACTCAAAAACGGTT
Source organism: Pollenia angustigena (assembly GCA_930367215.1). Taxonomy (NCBI): domain Eukaryota; kingdom Metazoa; phylum Arthropoda; class Insecta; order Diptera; family Polleniidae; genus Pollenia; species Pollenia angustigena. The sequence goes on from OV884060.1 coordinate 51,265,534, forward strand.
TAGTTTATTGAAATAACTAAAAAAACCGAAATTCGGCAATAAATAATAAAGTGGGGTTGGTCATACATTTGACACATCTAGGAGCATCCTACGCGCTGTACCATACAAATATTGCGGCTTAATAAAATTCAAATGTATGACCAATCCCACTTTATTATTTATTTTTTTAGTTATTTCAATAAACTAAACCCCAGATTTGTTCTAATTTGTGGCACAAATGAAAAAATGTTTTTCGATTTAACAATTCACATTTATAATAATTAATTTACCCGATAGATAGGCGATTTTTTAAGAGCTATAGGAAAGTTTTAAAAGAAAAAACACATCAAATTCAGAAAAATGCATGAAATCTTTATTTGAATCGATATAACGATCCATATAATTTAATGTTTGAAGATTATTTCATGCAAATGTTGACCGTGACTGCGCCTCAAATGGTCCATCCGCTTAGTCCAATTTTGGCGTACTCTTTCCAACATTTTGGCCGGTATCTCATGAATAAATGCTTCAATGTTGTCTTCCAATGCGTCAATTGAAGCGTGCATGTGTGTATAGACATGTGCTTTAACATAGCCCAAAATAGTCTAAAGGCGTTAAATCGCACGATTTAGGCGGACAATTGACCGGTCCCGAACGTGAAATAAAATGTTCACCGAACTCGCCTCTTAATAAGTCCATTGTTTAGCGTGCTGTGTGGCATGTGGCACCGTCTTTTTGATACCACAAGTCATGCAAGTCAACCTCTTGCATTTTGGGCAAAAAAAAGTTGGATATCATCTCACGGTAGGGCTCACCATTCACAGTTACGTTACGATTCGCATCATCTTGGAAGAAGTACGGTCCAATGATGCCACCAGCCCATAAACCGCACCAAACTGCGACTTTTTCTGGATGCATTGGTAGCTCTTGCAATGCTTTTGGCTGATCTTCACTCCAAAATCGACAATTCTGCTTATTAACAGAGCACGCATTTTGATAATAAAATTCAGTAATTTGCAAGCGTTGTTCGTTTGTAAGACGATTCATGGTTAAATTATAGACCAAACTGAAGATGTTTGACAGTGAAACAAAACACGAAACGTGCGTCAGCTGTTTAAACCAGTGTTGCCAAAAAGATAATAGCTAAAAAATCACCCGATATATAATTACCTATGGACACATGTACATCCGCACCAAAAATAAAAGTCACCTTTTTGTTCAAATATTAAGTTTATAATAATAAATTTTTATTTTTTTTTTAACACTTTTTTATTGTGCGCACAAGACTTTGCCGGCTGAATAAAAAAATATATTAAACTGATTGAAAAGCGTTCAACAATTTCTTTTGTTGCATTTTAATCATAACATTTTTACGAAAACAATTTAAACTTTAAATGTTTATTTTTATTACATTATTGTTAAAAACAAAAATGTTATTATTATAGATTACAATACCTCTGATTGCATCTTAAATTTATTTAAACATTATATTGTTGAATCCAACCACATTGGAACTTTCAAGGGAGGTAAACATTTTATTGTTAAATTTAAACAAAATTTTATTAAAAGTGATAAATTTAATGTTAAAAACAACAACAGTTTGTTTGTTTAATATAATTTTTTTAACCATACTTCAATCATGTTTTATCTCTGCGTGTAGCAAATGTTTCGCAAAACAAATTCCCATACAAATTTATAACAAAAACTCATAATTAATCACTTATTTACAGCATTACTAGGGTATTTACAATATTTTCTCGTTTCCATAGACTTTTTTTAAGAACCTTTGTCGTTTTCTATCCACTAACATTTAAGGGTCCTTAAAACAAATTATTTTTACCACCAAAACCTTTTAAATCTCTACAAAAATTTCAATTATTTACATCACTACCAATGAATAACAGAAAACACAAAGACTAATTTATGTGTCCTTAGTAAATGATATTAAAACATCTTTTAAATTCCCACAGTACTTAACCAACAAATAGGAGACAACTCCCTGGCATTCCAATTGTTATACTTACAACCATTTACACAACAAATCACTTTATAATGATACATATTTTCTATTTATTACATGTTTATTTGTTGTACTTACAACAGTATATGGGTATTTTGTTTTTTCTTTTTTTTTTTACCACAACAAATTTCACACCTTCTCTTCTTGCGGGGGAAAAAATCTAGCCACAGAAAATCACACATATTTACAAATGCAAACTTTGCCCTTTCAGAAAGTGGAAAATAGTAAAAAAAAATTCTTTAAAATTTTATAAGCAAAAGAGGATGCTTTCTATTTATCTTTTCTATTTCCTTGTTTCGTTTTTTGTGTTTGTTCACATACACTAAAACATTTCCTAAAGTAAGACAGGCAAACTTAAAATACGCTTTTTTTTAAATAGCAAAAATTCTTTTAATAAGCAAGTTTTAGAAATATGTATACTAAATATATTCTAAAGAAAAAAAATTTTCCCCAAACTTTTTGTAAATTGCAATGTTTTTAAAAAATTTTCTTTAAACAGCAATTTAAAGCAATTTTTTTTTAAATTTTCTTTATAGGAAATTTTCACAAAACTTCCTATAAATAGGAAATTTTCACAAAATTCCTACAAGTAGGAAATTTTCACAACACTTTCTATAAATAGCAAAATTTTCACAAAACTTTCTATAAATAGCAAAATTTCCTATAAATAGAAAATTTTCACAAAAGTTCCTATAATTGTTTCACAAAAATTCCTATAAACAGAAAATTTTCACAAAATTTCCTATAAATAGAAAATGTTTACACAACTTCCTATAATTAGAATATTTTCACAAAATTTCCTATAAATAGAAATTTTTCACAAAACTTCCTATAATTGTTTCACAAAAATTCCTATAAACAGAAAATTTTCACAAAATTTCCTATAAATAGAAAATGTTCACAAAACTTCCTATAATTAGAATATTTTCACAAAATTTCCTATAAATAGAAAATTTTTACAAAACTTCCTATAAATAGAAAATTTCCACAAAATCTCCTATAAATACAACATTTTCACAAAACTTCCCATAAATAGGAAAGTTTCACAAAATTTCCTATAAATAGAAAATTTTCACAAAATTTCCTATAATTAGAAAATTTGCACAAAATTTCCTATAAATAGAAAATTTTCACAAAACATCCCATAAACAGGAAATTTTCACAAAACTTCAAAAAATAGAACATTTTCACCAAATTTTCTATATTTGGAAAATTTTCACAAAATTTCCTAAAAATGTTCACAAAACTTCCTATAAATAGCAAATTTTCAAAAATTTCGTAGAGCCAATTTTTTAAAAAATTTCTTATGAAAAACAAGTAAGAAAGTATAGTCGGTCCAGCCCGACCATATGATACCCTACACCACAGAATTTAATAACACATCATGCTTATGTGTCCATATTAATATGGATTTATCTATGTTTATAAACTTCATTCAAATCGGTTTGAAAGTTTGTGAGATGCAGAAATTGCCCCCTACCTCCCCTTGTGGTCCTATTTTTGAAAAACTGTATAGCTTATGTGTCCATATAGATATGGATCTATCAATGTTTTAAATTTCATTAAAATCGGTTTGAGAGGCAGAAATTTCCCCTATCTCCCCTCGTGGTCCTATTTACTTAAAAATGCATAGCTTATGTGTCCGTACAAATATGGATCTATCTATGTTCTTAATTTTATCAAAATCGGTTTGATGGTTTCTGAAAGAAAGAAATTTCCTCCTCTCTTCTCTCGTGGTCCTACGATTCGGCCCATGTGGTCCTTATGCCAATAAGAACCTATGACCCAAATTTTATCAAATTATCTTCAAAATTGCGACCTGTACTTTGCGCACAAGGTTACATGGACAGCCAGCCTGCCAGCCAGCCGGACGGACATCGTTAGTTCGATTACTGATTCTAAGTCGATCGGTATACTTTAAGGTGGGTCTAGGACCAATATTTTAAGGCGTTACACACATCAGCACAAATGCATAATACCCTCTCCACTATTGTGGTGTGGGTATAATAAAAAAATATCGCAAAATTTTCTAACAGTAACAAAAATTAACTATAAATAGCAAATTTTGCTTTAGGCAATGACTCCGCTATTAAGAAAAATTATGTTTATTTTTTAACAAAATTCTCGTTTCCACCTCGTACATTTCTGTCATGTTATTCTGGTATTGTTTTGTGTTTTGTTGTGCTTCATTTTCAATTGTCTATTTATTTTGTCATATCATGCCATATTGATGTTATTGCTATTTCTTTTTTCATGTTTTTGTAGTCCTGTTTGCTAAATGTATGTATGTACAGAGTATGGGCATGAGTTTTCCAGTGAGCACGTGTGTGCGTAGGTGTGCTTAACATTTTATGTTGTCATGTCAATGTAATAAATGAAAAAAAAGAAGAAGAAAAATTAAAGAATGTGAATGTGGGATTTACAACTACAATGACAGCAACAATAACAACAAAAACTTAAACTAACTACTAGAAGACTTTAAGGAGAAAATAACACGACACATCCCTTTATTTTTCGTTTGTTTGCATTGGAAATCTAATGAGATAAGAAAAAGATGATGGGGGCGTGGGTAAAATGGGGAGAACAAGTTTAAATAAAAATGCAACCTTTAACATAGTTTTTTCACCTCGTTTGTCAAAGATGATTTTGTTTTGTATTGCAGCATTTGTTCTTTTGCCTTGCGGCATGTTTTCTTGCAAACAAGAGTAAACAAATATGAGTAAAAATGAAGAAGAAAAGAAAAAAGACTAGGAATAAATTCATTGAAATGTATAAGATTAGAAATGATGTTTATACTCTAAATTGGGAATTTTTAAAAAAAAAAAAGAAGAACAAACGGTCAGTATACATTAAGAAAATATTAAAAGATTAGATTTATAAGAACGTAAAGGTTATAAAAGTCAGAGCATGTAGAAATAACAGGAAAATTGCTTGCCTTAAAAAATGTGCAAAAATTTAAATATTTGTAAAAAAATAACTGCTGAAACCTTTTGCTGCAGACTGTATTAACAATAAGAATTTTTACAAGGAATTTCTTTCAAGGAATTCTCGTGTTTAAATATATTTCTCATGTTTGTATGTATATGGAAAGTCATTGGCTACATGTTCGCATACATGTCTGTGTAAAAACGCTAAGAATTTATTTTTTTACACGTAACGACAGAAAAAAGTCTTTTCATACCAATCATTTCTTTTGTTTGATTTGCACACAATCATCATTTGTATTTGTTCGTTTCTATCATTTTGAACAGCAAAAGAACTGAGTGTCTATGTATTTAAATAAACAAAGGACTAACAGAGATATTTCCCCATCTATACGTATGTCTTTTTGTTCCATCTTTCGGTCTGTTTGTTTTCTATTTTTCTATATTTGATGTCTATCTACTTCTTCATGTTCACATTCATGTTGTTAAAAAAAAAAGATTTTTATTTCTATCACTGCTACATAAACCTGTATATACAAAAACTTTTTTTCGACGGAAATATCTGGCTGACATGTGAAAGACTATGCAAACATTTGACTGAACATACATAGTACATAAACATATCTAAATATATACTTAGAAAGTTATTTTAAAAATTGCAAAATTCATGCTTCATACAAATCAAATTAAAACCTGGCCATGTTAAAAACATACTAAATGTCTTTAAGACCTAAATAAAAAACGACTTAAATCTACAACATTAAAATTGTATACAAAATATAACAACTGTAAGTTATTTTCCATTCTGTTTCAAAATTAATTTTCATACCGTCTTCGTATGATTTTGCCAGGATTTTGTGTAAATCTGTACTAGAAAAAAACAAGAATGAAATAAAAGTTCACTGGTTTATTAAGTAGTACTTTTTGCCACTTGCTTTTTGTTGTTGTTTGTTATTGTAGCAATTGTCTTTGTTTATTTGTAAACACTCGTTTTCTACACCTACACACACTACAGTCAACCCAGCACACACACACAACGTCAAATGTTTTATTGAGAAATTGAAATCTCAAATTATACCAAAAAATACTACACACACTTTTCTTTTTTATTCCCATTTCTATTTTATAGGACATTTAACAAAAAATATCTATTTTATAGGAAATATTACACAAAGGTTTTTAATTTTATATAAGAATCGACACAAATATTCTATTTTATATGAAGAAATTTTGCACAAAACTTTTTATTTTCTAGAACATTTTTCACAAAATATCCATTTTATAAAAAATATATGATACTAGCATATACCCGCTACTTCGTTAGCGTCTCCTTTTTCTTCGTGGATATATTTTTATGCCAAAGTTTATTTTTCTAAGTTTAAACTTGTTTAAATTCTAGCATTTAACCCGCTACTTTAGTAGAACCAAAAAGCTAAAGAAAAATGTCAAATTTCCCGTATTTTCTTTTTGGGTACAATAGTTTTCCCCCATTAAAATAACAAAAATTTCAGTATTGTAGTGGCAGCCCATAATTTGCGACTACGAATATGTAAATGAATGGAGGAAAATGTTTTTTAAAAAAAAGTACCAAAAATAGTTACGATTTTCACCCCTTAAATGTTCGAATTTCGAAAAAGTACCAAATTCGTATTCGTATTATTTTGATAAGTTTTGAATGTGGTATTAACTTTGTTTATTGGTTCAAAAGATAGATGGGGTGGAAAAAAGTACTCAAATTCAGATTTGACCCGTTTACTCCCTAATAGGGACGAATTTCAGAAAAGTAACAGACACCTGTCCGCTTATTTTTCTAAAGAACAACGATAAGTATTACATTTATTTTGCATCTCTTTAAGTTTCTGAGATATAAGGTTACCGAATTTTCCCGTTTTTACCTTTTTCCCCCCTAAACATTCGAATTTCGAAAAATCCCGTCTTAGTGGATTGATTTGGGAAGTGACCAATCGCTAGTCCGCATTTCAAGTTTCTAGGGTCAGCGGTTTGGGCTCACTCACGCAACTCTATATATAAAGATTTGGCACAAAATTTCTATTTTATAGGAAATTTTGCCAAATATTTATATTTTATAGAGCAATAAAACACAATTAAACTATTTAATAGGAAATATTACACAAAATTTTTGATTTTGTATAAATTTGTTATATTTTATATAAGATTTGGCACAAATTTTCTACTATATAGGAAATTTTTAGAAAACTTTCTATTTTATAGGAAATTTTGCACAAATATTTATATTTTTTATAACAATAATTTTCTATTTTATAGGACATTTTCCACAATAAAACTATTTAATAGGAAATATTACACAACATTTTTTATTTTGCACAAATTGTTTATACTTTATATGAGATTTTATTTTATAGGAAATTTTATATAAAGTTTTCTATCTGATGGGAAGTTTAACAAAAAATTTTCCGTTTTATAGGAAATTATGCACTAATGTTTCTCTTTTTTAAAGGACTTTTTACACAAATATCTATTTTATAGAAAATATTATACAAAATTGTTTAATTTTATATGAGATTTGGCATAAATTTTCTATTTAATAGGAAATTTTTACACAAAACTTTATATTTTATAGGACATTTTAGAAAAACTTTTCAATTTTGTAGGGTATTTTACACAAAATATCTGTTTTATAGAAAATGTTAAAACAATTTTTTTAATTTTACATGAGATTTGGCACAAATATTTTATATTATATGAAATTTTGCACAAAACTTTCTATTTTTAGGACATTTTAAATAAACTTTTCTATTTTATAGGACATTTTACACGAAATGTCTATTTTATAGGAAAAACTTGTTAAACAAAATTTTTTAATTAAATATGAGATTTGGTACACATTTTCTATTTCTATTCTATTTCTATTTTTATAGGAATATTTACACAAAATTTTCTATCTTATAGAAAGTTTGACATAAAATTTTCTATTTTATATCAAATTATACACAAAATTTTCTGTTTTATAGGAAATTTTACACAAATGTTTCGCCTTTTTATAGGACATTTTACAAAAAATACCTATTTTATAGGAAAAATTATATAACATTTTTTAATTTTATATGAGATTTGACACAAATTTTCTATTTTATAGGAAATTTTGCTTAAAACTTTCTATTTTATAGGACAGTTTAAAAAACTTTTCTATGGTATACCATATATATTTTATAAGGAAAACTTACACAAAATTATAAATTTTATAGGAAACTTTACACAAATGTTTCTCTTTTATAGGAAATTTTACATAAAGGATTCTCTTTTATGCAATATTTTACACAAATTTTTTTATTTTATGGGATTTTTGCACAATATTTCTATTTAATAGGGAATTTTGCACAAAATTTTCTATTTTATAGGAATTATTTCTTTCTTAAGCCCACAATAAACCACACAAATGGCTTGGTTAACATGTCAAAATTTAACGTTTGAACAAATCTTTAGCGCTGTTAGAAATGTAAAACATTTTTAATATTTGGCAAATATATGAGATATTTGTCAAACTTTTTGTGGTGTCTAGTGCTAAATGTAATAATTTCAGTGATTTTAGCAAATAGCGAGCAAAATTGTCGCTGCACTATCTTCGTCTGCATTCATTGAAAACAAAAATGCACTATTAATGTTTGTTCGAAATAAGTTAGTGTTGATTATTTGCAAACAGAAACAAGCCATTTGTGTGTCTTATTTCGCTCTTTATATTCAACACTTCTTTAAGTTTATATGTTTGCTAGGAAACGTAATAGTTTTTTTTTTTGTTGGGGTGAGGCTTTTACACACTTCCCTGCACTCTAGTTTTTCTTTTTATTTAACATTTGAGTTGAGCCCTCCTTATGTGTGTAATTTACTTTATGTAGCTTTTTATTTTGATTTGTACTCTTTCTTTTATTTTTTTTTTGTTAACTCTCTTTGTTTTAAAAAGAGTTTGAGAAGAACACAGGCTACATCTCAATTTAGTTAAATGCTTTTAATTTTATTTCCTGTGCTTTTTCTCGAGTCAGTGGGTTTTTTTGTGTTTGATGGTGTGCGTGTACAAAATAAATACAAGTTAATAGAGACATTTTATATTGTAACTGTGCCTAAGTAGTTACACACATGTGTTTGAAATGATGTAAAATTTTAACGTTTTTTGGTTTTGATTATTATGATTATAATGTCAACTGACAATTTTTTACTTTTTATGCTCAGTTTTACAACACTTAAGGGAATTGTTTGGCATTACGAGTAAAATTAAATCGTTTAAAAGCAAAACAACTTAAGGTTTAAATGAAACCTGAGGCAGAAAATACTTAACAATTGTATAACGAAAATCCCTTTTTCCAAACTAAATACGCATACAATTTAAGCCAAAACAAACTATTTTGCTTAAAGTGATTTAGGAGGTTTTTTTATATGATCCACATGATATTTAAGATTAAAAATTAAGTTATTAGTATTGTGGTTATTTTATTGAACTATTTATGGTTTTTAATCCAAATTTTTAATATTTTTAATTAGGCTTAAGTTCATTAAATTTAATTTTCATTAAATTATTTTTATGAAGAAAGGAATTTTACAACATGGAAATTAATTAAAATTTATTGATAATTTTTCATTCTTGACTCAATCTGGGCTCGAACCCAGGTGTTTACGGACAGGTTACCCTGACATGTTTCGATTGCAACCACTCAATCTCCTCAGAGGGCTTGCCGTTTAACACTCGCAGCCATCGACGACTGCTGACGTCATTAGTCAAACATCAATCCTTAAACCAAATTGTATTCAACCTTTGGTAGATCGAAATTTGCTTTGAATGATTATCTATTTTAATTTATTTTAACATGTTATTCCTTTACTTCTGTTTTTTTCGTACTTTTGTCAAGAATTCTTCTTGAAGTTCAAAGTACATATATTTTGTTTTTTCATTTTTTTTTTTTGTATTTCTTATTCTTGTTGACCTTTTCAGCACAACTTGAAGGACAAATGCAAACATAGAGCTCGTGCCTTAGCTTTAACAATTATTAGTATTGTGGTTATTTTATTGAACTATTTATGGTTTTTAATCCAAATTTTTAATATTTTTAATTAGGCTTAAGTTCATTAAATTTAATTTTCATTAAATTATTTTTATGAAGAAAGGAATTTTACAACATGGAAATTAATTAAAATTTATTGATAATTTTTCATTCTTGACTCAATCTGGGCTCGAACCCAGGTGTTTACGGACAGGTTACCCTGACATGTTTCGATTGCAAAATTAAGTAAATAATGTTTAAAACATACTAATTAATAGAAAATGTTACAAAAGATTGCTATTAAAAGGAAATTTTATGCACATTTGCTATTTATAGGAAATGTTATGAAAATTTGCTGTTTATAGGAATTTTATGAAAATTTGCTATTTAAAGGAAATTTTAAGAAAAGAAATATTGAGTAGTAAAATAAATAAATAAAATTTATTAAAAACTAAGGCCTTGAGCTTGATTATTCGTTTACTTTTTGAAGTTAAAACAAAAAGGTCGAAAAAACATACATATTAATACATATTAAATTTAAAGTATATTTAGTATTTATAAGAAATTTTTTGAAACAAAAATTTGCTATTTATAAGAAATTTTAGGAAAGTTTGCTATTTGCTATATGCTTTCGTAATCATAGAAAATTTTAAGAAAAAAAAAAAAAAAAATTTAAAAATGTGTTATTTATTGGAACATTTTTAAAAATTTATGTTTTATAGGAAATTTTCAAAAATTTGTTTTTTTTATAGGGAATTTTTAAGAATTTGGTTTTTAAAGGAAATTGTTCCACAATTTGCTTTTTATAGGAAATTATTCCACAATTTGCTTTTTATAGGAAATTTTTCGAATATTTGCTTTTTAAGAGACATTTTTTTTAATTATAATCTTTTTATTGCAAATTTTGCAACAATTTTTTTTTAATAAATTTTCATATTAATTTGAATGTGTATTCCTGGAAAATATTGAAGAAATAAGACTATTAAAGGATAAAAGCTTTTAAAATTGTAATTTGACTTAGAATATACATTCGAAAATTTATAAAATAAATGTTACTCACCATGAGAAATAAATTCCCAGATTCTTTTTTTTTTTTTTTGTTTTTTTAAATTTTATATAACTTTCTATTTTTACCGTAATAAATACTCAAGGATTGTCATTTAATAAAATTTTTATTTGTAGTTTTCCAATGTCATTCATTGCTTACTTTATATAATACAATAATCACTATTGGAATATACTTAAGTATTTCCAATTTTAATTGCAGTTTAATGTCACTCAATGCAACGCCATTATGTACAAAAGAGTGTATAATTGAAAAATTATGTTACAGCTATTTTTTTTTTAATTCTTGTCCTTTGACATTTGGTAATAAATGAAAACGTAACATTTGTTATCAAATTGCAGATGACAAATAGAATTACGTACTTAAAGAAATATTTCTATGCAATACGGTGAATCCAATAACAAGAACCTTCTAGCACGTACTTAATTTCTTAATAGTTGAGGGAAAATATAATAAAATGAAAATGGTGAAAATGATTAGTGTTATTTAAGGAAATTGATGGAAAATATTGATTTGGAAGTTTAAAGAAAGATACTGGAGAAGTATTTGTGTTCTTGTTTTAAATTTTTGTAAAAGTTCTATTTTAAAAAGCAAGTTAGGGGTCAATTTAAAAAAATCTTTGAGGTTTGTATTTGAACTAAACACATTTATTTGTTAAGAAACATTTTTAAAGGTTAGATTTTCCGTTCAGTTCTTTTTTAATGTACAGAATTTTAAAGTTTAAAAGGGATGTACCGGTGAGTTAGTTGTTAATGAGCTAGTTTATCAGTGCAGGGGTAACGGATTCGATTCCCACCAGAGTCTGGCTAGTTTCACTACAACGGACTGAAGGTCTAAGTAACTATTACTTGTTCAATTAAGTTGGAATATAGTTCGTAATATAAGTAAATATAGTTAAAAAGCCAAAATTAAAGCTTCGGTCATAATGGCAGCAACATTTTCACTTGGTGTTCACAATAAAGAAAAAATTTTTTTCAACAACACACATTTTCAATTAAGAAAAAGTTTGCAAATTTTGCCCGCAACAATATTAAGTATTTATTTTTTTTTTTAAATTTTGTTAAAATTTTCATTTGAAGCTAAATCAAATAATTTCATACACATTTTTGCTGAATTGGAAATAGACTCAACTTAAAAAAAAAACTTTAGTTACATTTTTGTTCGAAAAATCAAAGGAAAATATAGAATAGAAATGCTACCATTGTGAACGAAGCTTAATTAAGTTAAATATTATAATTCAAATTAAGAATTTTTTTTTGTTAGTTAATGAAATAATTTCCATTAAGTTATTGCCCAAAAAAATTCCAGTTTAACAAACAGCATAATGAGCATTAACTATTAAGAATAAACTCTTGACAAAATAAAGTATGTCTACAGAAAAATCTTTAACAAAATTGCACTAATTAAAGATAAAAAAGTAAAATGGTAATGACATCAGCGAAATGAATTAAATTTTTAACTAAGGAAATAAAATATAAAAATATAATAAAATAAGTACCTCAAAAAGCCTAATAAAGAATCCTATTCAGTATTTTTAAAAAGTACTTAAAAAGATGACTTAAAGAGTGGTTTTAAAAGTTTAGAAAGCAAAGTTGTTAGGTAACTTTTTCCAAGTATATTAAAGAAGACCTCTTTATTTATTCACAAATGTATAGAAATTGTTACAGGTTTTTTGATATAAAGTTAATATTTAAACTCTTACTGCCGTATTCATAAAAATATTTTTAATTTTCTTTATATAGATTTACAAAACCAAATTTCTATGAAAAATATATTTAAAAGTTTAGTTAAATTTAATCATCGTTTAAGAACACGAGGGTTAATATAACACTACCTGACCCGACAGACGTTGTCCTGTCCAAATTAGGAAAAATGTTTGCGTTCGATTTTTAAAATCCGATACGAACATTTGAAAGAAAAATTAGTCAAATCGATGGAGCCGTTTTCTGATTTTAGGTTAATCGAAAAAAGTGGGCGTTAAAGTGGGCAGGGCAAAGTTTTCTTTATTTTATAGCAAAAATCGTCCAAATCGGTCAAGTCGTTCTCAAGTTATGCGCTTAATAGAAAAAGTGGGCGTATAAGTAGGCGTGGTAAATTTTTCTTTCGATTAAAACTTAAAATGGATTAATATGAACATTTAAAAGAAACATTTGTCAAATCGATGGAGCCGTTTTTTGATATTAGCTAAATCGAAAAAAGTGGGTGGGGCAAACTTTTTTTTCTGTAAAAACTTAAACATTTTAAAGAAAAAATCGTTTGAATCGGTCAAGCCGTTCGCAAGTTATGCGCTTAATAGAAAAAGTGGGCGTAAAAGTAGGCGTGGTCAATTTTTCTTACGATGAAAACTTAAAATGGATTAATATGAACATTTAAAAGAAAAATTAGTCAAATCGATGAAGCCGTTTTTTGATTTTAGGTAAATCGAAAAAAGTGGGCGGGGCAAAATTTTCTTTCCGTAAAAACCTTAGTTGGACAATGGCAATCATTTTAAAGAAAAAATAGTCCAAATCGGTCAAGCCGTAAAAGTAGGCGTGATATATTTTTCTTTCGATGAAAACGTAAAATGGATTAATACGAACATTTAAAAGAAAAATTAGTCAAGTCGATGGAGCCGTTTTTTTGATTTTAGGTAAATCGAAAAAAGTGGGCGGGTCAAAATTTTCTTTCCGTAAAAACCTAAACATTTTAAAGAAAAAATTGTTTGAATCGGTCAAGCCGTTCTCAACTTATGCGCTTAATAGAAAAAGTGGGCGTAAAAGAAGGCGTGGTAAATTTGTCTTTCGATGAAAACTTAAAATGGATTAATACGAACATTTAAAAGAAAAATTTGTCAAATCGATGGAGTCGTTTTCTGATTTTAGGTAATTAGAAAAAGTAGGCGTAAAAGTGGGAGGGGCAAAATTTTTTTTCCTATAATCCTAAGTTGGACCATGGCGATCATTTTAAAGAAAAAATCGTCCAAATTATATAGATGTCATTGGTGGTGCAATATGAAAATTGGATTTTTCCACGCCCCTCCACCCGCAGACCAAAAATCAGACTTCACAGTGTCACTCGCCTGAATATTCTGAAGATTCCCTGAAAATTACATCAAAATCGGACCAGCCGTTTTGGAGTCCATACGTTACATACATACATACACACATACATACATACATCCTATTTCATAGATTAAATCGAAAGACATCAAACCTAATGAAAAAGTACCATACTCCCTTTTTTATACCATTAACGTTATTAAACACATTATGACAAAAATAAAAGTCACAAAAATTACTTACTACTATGAAATTTAGAAAAACAAAAAAAAAAAAAAAAATCATACACAGTCATTAACAGAATATTAAAAATTCTCCCTCAATTTCATCCCATCCATTAAAAATTTTTTTATAGAAACACATAAACTAATCGCACATATTTGTATGTATATAAAAAAAATTACAAAAAAAAACTCATACATATAAACAAACAATACTCATTAGCTGGAAAAATCTCATAAGTCAAATAATTAAAATTTTGATTTAGCAAAAGAAATACACAAAGTATTAAATACTTTCAACTGAATTTGTTTTGAAGCTAAAACGAATTTCAGAATTTTTGTCTTTTAAGTTATTACAATGTTGTGGCAAATGAACGTCAAGTATGTTATACACACTCAATGAAGCCATAAGGGCAGATTTATCTGCATTTTGCAGATTTTATACCACAAAATTGACAAAATGCAGATTTGAAGATTTTTGGCTTAAAAATTCAGATTTTACAGCTTGGTAGAAACTTTTTTATTTTGTCACTAATGTTTGTACTAAATATTACCACTACCGTAACTACTGAGTTAAGCTGCTGCGGTGTCAGCATAACCCATACACAGAGAAAACAGATTCGTGATCACAACCGAATTTGGCGCCAATCGAATTTCGTCGGTTGTATGTACTATCACACAATTCGATTCCAATTACTGAAAATTTCATTGCTTAGCAAAATAGGTTTGATAGCAACATTTGAATTTTAGTACACTATCAGTCATAACAACAGATATTGTTGGTTGTTAGTATGATTATTAGAAACAAAATTGTGCTTATACCCGAATAAATGATAGGTGCAACTGAATTAACACATAATTGGTGTTCATAACAAGAGATTTGATTGTCGTTATCAATATATTTTTTTTAACCGGTCAAATGTAGCCCATAAGGGGCAAGGACTTGTCCAAAGGTAATCTCAATGAATGGAAAAAATGGGTTATTTTAAAGTAAAATGTCCTAGGGCAGGACCATATAACCCAGCTTGCATTACAAAGGGGAAGTCTTAAAACTACTCCAAGGTATACTCCAGAGGATTACAAAACATGTCGTTAAAAAACGAAGACATGTCGTTTCACTGCAAACTCTTTTTAATAATGACATGGTCCATACTTGCACTACATTGGACCAGTCCAGGATCAAAATGTATCAAGAAGTCCAATATAATTTGCAGGGTATAAAAAATAATACATACATTCATACATACATATGTATGTACGTGCATATGTTCATACTTATAAGAATACGTAAATTACTTACCCCTATTTAAAAAGTTTTTCACATTTTCCATTTTTGTCCGCAAAGATAGTTTTTAAATAAAATATTAAAAATTAATTTAATCTATCAAATGTTTTGACAGAAAATTTAGTAAGCAATTGGGGCTTTTAACTATTTTTTGGTCGTGAATTCCGAATAATTATATTTTCATTTGTTGTACTCGAATTGAATCTATTCCAACAATCAATAATTAGCTGCAATAAATGAATAATCATTTATATTACAAAATTTATTGACGAAAGCAAATTATTGATTGCAATGACCAATATTCAGTATTGCCCTATATTAAATTCGGTTGTGATTCTAACCATTTGTACTAATTTTTAGAACTTAATTAAATTAGTTATCATTACTAATAAAAGAATTGAAGGAATCATATTTCAGTTGGAACATAATTTTTATAGTCAAGAGAATTAAAAATCAGTTAGAACTATACATTTTTAATAGTTGCAATAATAAATCATGTTACTTGATCAATATTTTATTACTTCAACCGTTTCCCAACCAATATGTTTTCTGTGTGTATTTAATCGTTTACAACCTAGAAATTTTAACGTGTTTTATCTGGTGGAGAACCAAGAAAAACTTCATGAAAAAAACAAAAACAAAATACTACCAAAAAGTCTAGTCTTATAGTTTCTCAATCACTCTGGACTCTGCACGTTTAACTTTATGTTCCTAGATCCAATATTAACAAAAAATTCAAAAAATAACAGTTTAAAAACAAAAAAGTACCAAAAACTTCCCTCATAGAGTCCTATCACTCAGGTCATTGCATGTTGAATTTTATGTTTCTAAGTTCAATATTATACAAATTCAAAAGTTACCAAGTGAAGCACGAAAAAGTAAAAAGTTTAAATTTCCGTATTTTCCCTTTCACGTTATTTTTTTTAATTCTTATTGAAATATCAAAAATTTTTTTTTTTTTTGGTAAAATGCTTTTTTGACCGCCTTTTACTCAATGCAAATGGATGAAACTTTGCAGGCATGTATATTCCCGATGACAATACACGAATACATGGGCGTAGCCAGGATAAAATCTAGTGGGAGGGCAAAATTTTTTTTAAATGTTCTTTTTTTTCTTTAATGTTCTTATTTATATATTTACAAAAAAAATTTTACAATTATAAAAATTTTTATTTTTTTGTCAGTTGGGAAAATGGTACGAAAATTTTGTTATAAAAATGGAAAAAACTTTTGATATTTAAGCGATAATTTGCGTATTTGTAGAATTTTTTTTTCATAATAATTGGAACTACCCTAATATTTTTAAAAGCATAATTACGATGAGTAGTAACGAGTGTAATGTTTACTTTTCTTTTTAATGCTAAAAAAAAAGATAATAATGACTGACATTGATTAAAATTGTCGCAGTTATGTACGAGGATGAGCTGAACAGGTGTTTTAGAGTAAAAATAATTATTTTTAACTTTTAAGAATACAAAAAAAAGGTGTGCAGTTGTGGATTAATACACTGGACTGTTGAACTTAATAGTACCTCTATCTGCAGAATGTACTATAGGCATGACTTGAGAATAGAATAGACGAATATATATAATGAACTATAGGCTAGACTGTGAAATTAACAATACCACATCTGCTCAAAAGTCCGTATGATAAACAATAAAATAAACTTATTTTTTCCTGGAAAATTCGTTTTTTTTTTGTAAATAACATAGTCTCCAAGAGAGATGCAATTAGACAAGAAGTCCTTTTTATCTCGCCGAAACAGCTCTTGTTGTTGTTGTTGTTTTTAGTAGTGCACTGTAGGCAAAAGCGGCGCCAATTTCGAAAACAGCTTTCTCATGCACAAATGTTCATGCAAAAAGAAAAAGCCGATACGTTCCCTTGATATCTTTAAAATATCAAGGATTTTGTGAACTTTTTTGATGTTTTTCGTTTTCAACACCTCGTTTGGGCGACCAGAAAGTTCAGCCGGGGCACCCCACTACTAGTGCTGGGATACTATCGATATTTTCTACTATCGATATTTATCGATAGTTCAGATTTCACTATCGATATATTGATATTACTATCGACTGAATGTTTGTACTTGTGCAGGAAAACTTAAAATTTTTTTATAAGTCTTCAGTCCGTTGTTTTTATCACTTTATCGAATGTATGAGACGTATGTATATTAGAGCGAATCACCAAAAAAAGTGCTCGATGTACCCTCCTAAAAATGAACCTTGGACTTTTTTAAGATGACCTTTTAAATTAACAAATTTCATTTATATATATTCCAGAGCACCGTGTAAAATGCATCTTATTTGCACAAATCTAAATTATTTACATACAAAGATGATAAATTGGCAAAAGATAAAATTGTATACCCATATTGCCCTATTTAAAACGAAGGGTTACCACCCCATTGCATTTTTTGTCAAAACGCGAACTAGCACGAGTTTCAAAAAAAGCTGAGACACGTATTTAATTAAATCGACTATAGATTAAAATATGCTAATTTGGCACTTTTACTGCAAACAACCCCGAACAAAAAATTCAAAAATCGTTTTATTTACAGAAAATCCTTAAAAAAGGACAGGGATGATCTTCCTTGGACACATTTTATATACAGTTGGATGCGCCTTAAAAAAGCCTTTCTTACGATACCCAACTTGTATATGTTGGTAAGGAAACAGATTCTTAAAGTAACAAAACATGCATAAATAGGCCCTTTTTCAAACTGGTCCAGCTCACGAGAGGTCAACCCTGGAGCCGAAATATTTAAAATGTCATCTTAAAAAAGTCCAAGGTTCATTTTTAGGAGGGTACATCGAGCACGAATTTTGCTTCCATACAACTTGAGCCGCTCTAATGTATATACGCACGTTATTTTAGATGGCAGTTTTTTAAAAATTGATAAGTACCTTTCTGAAGGAACCGAAGTAACAGGGACTATAAGATATTCCATTGCAACTTTAAAAATTTTCTAAATTCTAAACCAAAAAAGGTAATCAATCTAGCGGACTTATCCTCCAATGGTCGTTCATTGTTTTGCCCTATGCTTGCAATTGCATTTGAATTTGCATTTTTTTTACAAGATTACAAAAATATTTGACATTTTAGTCCCTATATAAACATGTACAAATTTCGACTTAAAGGCCTTTAATTAACAGTAAAAAGCACTGTTAAGCAATCCATACCACTTGCCATTCTTGTTGTTTGTATTCATTGCTGTAATTCAGCCCGAATTAATAATAGCATGTAAAAATATGCGGCAAAAAACTGTGTGTCTATAGCTGCTGTTAGATGTCTTCATAGCTGTATTTTAAATAATAAAAATATCGATAATTATATTTTTCCTATCGATATTTTCGATATTTTAAAACTATCGATAATATCGATAGTCTTTCGATAGTTTCCCAGCACTACCCACTACACCATAGACCAGACTGTAAACTAGACGATTAATAACGTGTTTAGATGGCAATAAATGCCATTATTGAGCTCAATTATTCATATAAAATTTCAATTTAGTTATTGTTCAGTTAATACGAAATTGTTATAATGTTGAGAAAATTTAATATGCAACATTTTCATAGAAAAACACAACTCACTTAACCAAGTGTTTTGACATTTGGCAACTGAAATGTCAATAAAACAAAAGTCCATCTATTAGGTCTACGCAAAAGCCAGATGTTTATTTCGTTAAATCTTTAAAGATTTTTAAAGTTGTATTCATTTTGCTTGAGTTAATTGCTAATTTAGTTAGCTTAATTCTGAATGTGTGAACAGAAAGATAATTTTGTTAATAAACAAAGTATTAACTCAATAATGTTTATCTGAACACCATATAAGAGATACGAATCGTATCTCTGTTATACGTAGGGAAAAATCCCTATTCGTAGAGATTTTCTACTAAAAAAATAGCCGTAGGGGAAAAAGTACAGATTTTTTGAAATCATTCAAATTGTAGGGTCATTTGAATAATGTGGCGAAAATGTATACATTTTGCAAACTTTTTTCGATTTGTGATAGAATAAAAATAAAATTGTTAATACGGCAACATTACAAATTGCTTAATCGTCATTTCAGCTTTGATTTAAAGTCTGTGTTCATACGGCTCATGTCTTATTGACAAGATTGCTACTTTATAGGCGAGAGGGACGATGGGAAAAGAATCGAGTACACAGATGCATGTACTGTCTTTACGTTTTGCTTTCTTATACGTTGTTTAATTTTGTTTTTGTTTTCAATATCAAAAAAAACGAAATAAAAAACATGTCGTCAACATGACATGAATCATTTGAACGCCAATTCATGTTCAAAGAAGAAAAAGGAAGAATCTTTTCAATAAGACATGAGCCGTATGAACTCAGACTTACGTTAATTTGAGAAAATTACTTTTATCAATTTTCAAGAACTAGAAATAGGCAATTTATAAAAGATGGGTATCAAAAAGTTTTGAATTAAGGTCATCAAAATTAAAAATTTGCATGAAGAATTGGATAACTTTGATTTATCACTGCCACATGCCAATACAAATAGCGAAATGGTTTTTTATATCATCACTGATGTTTTGGCACAAAGGAAAGAAAAGAGTCATAAGATTTTATCTTCAATTTGCATAATCCGCTCTTTTACAAGACGAGTGTAAAAACTGTTTTACATTTCAGTGTACAAAAAATTATTTAAATAAAAATGGTATCCTTACCCCTGATCCGATGAATCACATCAAATAATCATTTGTGATTTCCCGATCCCAATTTAATTGAAGTTTTTATAATGATTTTATTTTCGGTATTATTCTTCAATCGTTAATTATATACATACTTATTTTGTTTTTGAAATTTCGATTTCGATCTACCAAAGGTTAAAATACAAGTTGGTTTAAGGATTGATGTTTGACTATTGACGTCAGCAGT
Source organism: Pollenia angustigena (assembly GCA_930367215.1). Classification (NCBI taxonomy): domain Eukaryota; kingdom Metazoa; phylum Arthropoda; class Insecta; order Diptera; family Polleniidae; genus Pollenia; species Pollenia angustigena. The sequence goes on from OV884060.1 coordinate 51,285,980, forward strand.
CGTCGATGGCTGCGAGTATAAGACGGCAAATCCCTCTGAGGAGATCGAGTGGTAGCGATCGAAAGATGTCAGGGTAACCAGGTCAGTCAAGAATGAATGATTATCAATAACAATTTGAATTAATTTTCATGTTGTAAAATTCCTCTCATCATAAAAATAATTTAATGAAAATTTTGATTAAAAACCATAAATAGTTTAACAAAATTACCACAATACTAATAATTGTTTTTGATTATATTTTAAATAATTTTTTATCGTCATATTTTTGAATTTTTTCTCTGATAAAAGCAGCACCATATGGCTTTTGATGTTTTGAACAAATTTTTTTTTTTAGAACCAAACAAAAGTTATCGGGTTCTCGCAAACAAAAAAAGAACTTTCATTAATTGAAAATAATTTTTGGGCTTCTTTTTTAACCAATCTTTTACTATATGACTCCTTTTTCAATCGATGAAGTGATAAATCTGTTTTTAGTCATCAAAAGTGATCTGAGAAGACTCATTTAGGTTATTTTAACAAAAAAGAACGCTTAAATGCAAGCTGGGAACAACTTTAAATAAAATTTATATACATTAATACAAATGGTCTTATTTGTATTAATATTTAATCATTTAAAAGTTGTTTGGATTTTTGTAGAGACAAATCCTTTAACGCGTAAGGAAAAATAGGATTTTTTACGGGCTGCGTAAGGAATTTTCAAAAAAGTTTATAACATCACTGCATACGATAGACTAGAATATAAAAAACACTTTAAATTAAATAACATTCTACACTCTAGAAAAGCCTATAAACTAAACTAAATTCATAAAAAACTTATGTGCTGTTTACACAACACAAGTGACTAAACGTGTAGTAAAATTTATATGAAAAATACTCAAAAACCTGAGTGCTTTTCATATAATTTTTACTACAGGTTCAGTCACTTGTCTTGTGAAAACAGCACATTAATTAGATTTGAAGTCTATTTTATGGAAATTTAGTTTCCAAATAACTAAAATCTAAACATTTTATTTTATTAAGTCGGCAGTAAGTTTGAAAATCGACTGTATACAAACTTTGCACTGCAGACCAAAGCATTATTTAGGATATAGAACAGAGACTCCGGTTTAGATAAAAGTCTAAAATATAAACTAGACTTTGAGTAGTACGAACAATTTCAGCAACCCTCGTTTAAATAAAACCCACACACATTCCTAATATTAAGTATTAGTAAATGAATGTCTCTATGGCATTCATGTATTCATTTATAAAAATCCCACGACATTCATCATTCATCTTTTGAATTTAAAGGCTTTATAAACATTAAAGCCCAAGGATACGAAGAATAAAGAGTGTACTTGACAAACATCATTGACAAATGAGAAAGAAAACAAACATGTTATGAAATAACGATTTTAAAAACATTAAAGTAAAATAGCAACAACAAACCCCTAAAAATCTTCAAACTTTAAAAAAAGTTTTGCAAAATTAAAAAAAAAAAAAAAAATTATATGCATAAATATTTAATAAATATAATAATAAAAAAAGAAAACAAGCTTAAAACCACTTAAACAATGACACGTGTCATTTTTATGATTTTTCACTTTTCAATGATGTTTATTTTGTGTTGGTATAATTTTTATTGTTTTTTTTTATTAAATAAATAAATAAATAAAAAATAACAATGAAATTAAACTTTATTTTTAATAAATGAGCTGTTTGCTTATTTGTTCATTTCAACTGAGTCCAAACGCTGTGTTGTATGACAGAATTGTTGTTGATGTTGTTAGCATTAATTTGTAATAAACTAAAACCATAAAAATGTGGTAGACCACTGCGTATGAATGATGTGAATTATTTCTGTATGACAAAAATTAAATATCACTCATACGCACAGGGTGTACATTTTTGATTCAAATTGCATGACGACTGACATCATAATTAAATTGGAAAATTGGTTTGATTTTTTTCCAAGGACAATTTTTCATAACATTTTTAAAGTAACTAACTCAACACTAAAGTTTGGGTGTCAGTTGAAATTTACAATGAATGGAAAATGAATATTAAAAGCAAATACAGGTTAGACTGGGGAATTGACGAAAGACTATATTGCAGACAAGACTGTAGACTGTTAAGCAAACTAGATACTATTTAAAGAACGTAAAAAATAGATCGAATATAAGTTATAATATTGAACGAGCTGTTGGCTATGCAATAAACTGGACTGAAGGCTAGACTAAAGAACGGGCTAAGTAAAAAGGCAGTAAATTGTAAAAATTTAAATCAGAGAAAACTGAGATTTAAATTTAGTATTTTGTTATGTATTTTTAATTTGTGACAAACTTTTATGATTTCTCTTACTTTGGAATAACATTTTCAGATTCTCATTCACTCAGGACATTGCATGTTTAATTTTATGTTTCTAGGTCCAATTTTAAAGAACATGAAAAAAGTACCAGAATGAAACAAAAAGTACCAAAAAGATTCCTCTTATAGATTCTCTTTCACTCAGGACCATGCATGTTGGATTTTATGTTTCTAGGTCTACTATTAACGGTGATTAAAAAAGTACCAGTTTTACCAAAAAGCTAAAGAAAGAAATTTAATTTCCCGTATTTCACCTTTTTGGTACTTTTTATCTTCTTATTGAAGTATCACAAATTTCAATATTGCAGTGGGAGCCTATAACTTAAAAAAGGTTTTGTAAAAAAGTACCAAAAATAGTTACGATTTTCACCCCTTAAAAGTTCGAATTTCGAAAAGTACAAAATTTGAATTTGTATTTTTTGGATAATATTTAAAGGAGCTTTTTATACCCTCCACCACAATTAGTTGTGAAGAGGGTATATTAAGTTTGTCATTCCGTGTGAAACTTTTTTATTATTCATCTCAGACCCCATAAAGTATATATATTCTGGGTCCTTGAGTAATTCTAAGTCGATTTAGCCATGTCCGTCTGTCCGTCTGTTGAAAACACGCTCACTTTCGAACAACTCAAAAGAAATGAACAAACTTGGTGCCAAATTGCTTGTAGTTATCCTAAGCAGTTTGGGATTGAAATCCAGCAAAATCGGTTCAGTAGGACCAGAACTATGAATCAAAATGTGGAACCACCACCTAAAAAAATTGATAATTTTGTTACAAAAAATAACATAAATGCTGGAACAAGACACGGAATGAGATAAGATTTAGCAAAAATTTGTTTTATTTGACTGGAAATCACGCTGTTAAATTTCGTGATGATCCGTCCATAATTTACCCTAAGCCCCATATAAACAATACTTCCGGAAAACAGTTTAGTGCGCCTGAAACCGTAAAAAATAACGCTAGCGTAACAAAATTTGGTACGTCACAGTTTTTTAGGACTAGAAACAACACTGTGAAATTTCGTGACGATCGGTCTATAATTTACCTTAGGCCCCATATAAACCCTACTACCGGAAAACAGTTTAGTACGCATAAAACCGTAAAAAATAATGCAATCATTACAAATTTTGGCTCGTCACAGTTTTATAGGACTATAAATGATACTGTGAAATTTCGTGAAGATCGGTACATAATTTACCCTTGGCTCCATATAAACCCTACTACCGGAAAACACTTTAGTCGCCTAAAACCATAATTAATAACAAATTGTCACAGTTTAAGATAATAATAACATCATACAGATATTACTCCTTAAACATTCGAACGGTCGGTGGAGGGTATCAAAGATTCGGCACAGCCGAATATAGCACTCTAACTTGTTATTTCTATGTTTATTAGTTTAAAAGATAAATGGGAAGAAAAAAAGTACCAAAATGCGGGTTTCACCCGTTTGCTCCCTAAAAGGCCGTATTTTAAAAAAGTACCAAACACCTGTCTGCCTATTCCTCTAAAGAACAACGATAAGTATTAGATTTTTTTTTTGTAACTCTTTTAGTTTTGGAGATATAAGGTTACCGAATTTACCCGTTTTACCCTTTTTTAACCCCCTTAGGAACGATTATATAGAATGACCTATAAAACGGACTATATCCTGGGCTTTCAATTCAAACCATACAATTGGGATCATATAAACGTTGCTCCAGAAAGCAGGATTGAAACTTACCATGTAACCGAAGCGGTACTAGTAAGAAACCGAAGAAAAATCCAGGGATAGTCTGTGTCAAAGTATGGAAAACAGAAATTAAGTCGGTTGGTACAATAAAATAACTGCGAGCCATGATCGATAAAAGACTTAACTTAAAAGGCTGCGATGTCAGCAAAAACTAAACGTTAACTTGAAGTGTTTGTTAAAACCGGGGGTTCGTACCAATTTTTAAAAAGTTCTCTATTAAAGTTTCTTATCCACCCAGCATATTTAGGCCAAAATATAAATTTGTATTACATACATAGTAATAACATTAACCTAAGATACAGACACTAGCTCAAAACTTAAACCTTAATTAACAACAAAAAAAAAACATTTTGGCTCCCCAGCCACTAGAACGTTCTAAAGTAAAGTTTTAATGTAATATAAAAAAAAAAAAAAACAAATAACTCTAGTGCCGTTATACAGCAATGTTATAATCTTATTGTAAAAAACTCAAGAAGTTATCGGCGTAAAACATTATTTGAATGGGAAAATATACGTAATTCATGAGGAAAAAAATTCCAACACCGAACAATTCTTACCAGAAATGATCTTCTGAAAAGTAGTTTATAAATTTTTAGAATAAATTGAGGATGTCTTGAAGATCTTAAAAATACAAAAGCATTACATAAAGGAGATGGCACACCACTTTTTATAACCTTATGAAATGAAACCAAGTTACTACATTTAACAAATGTATCAAAGGAACATCCAAGGAATCGGTACACACCCCGAAACATGATCCTAACGACGAACGTTATAGATAAACCATACAATCATATTAACAACACGCCTCAATCTAGCAAAGTGCATACCAGCACAACCTGAGACTATCTCAATGCCATATAAAAGACATAAGAAGCGAATGAGCCAGTCTTTTTTAATATACAATGGAAGGTATATATTTGTAGAATAAATCCTACGTAGAATCCCCCAAACTCTTCCAGATAAAATATTAATTGCATTTTGCATGTTTAATTTTATGTTTCTAGTTCCAATATTAACGAAAATAAAAAAAGTACCAGATGTAGAGCGAAAAGTACCAAAAAGCTCCCCCTTACAAATTCTCATTCATGCATGATTAATTTTATGTTTCTAGGTCCAATTAGCGGATATTCAAAATGTACCAGTTAAGGAAAAAAAAGTACCAACCTTTTTCATCTCATAAATTCTCATTCAGTCAGGCCCGTGCAACTATGATTTTATGTTTCTAAGTTCAATATTAAAGATGATTCAAAAACTACCACACGCAGCACCGAAAAGTAAAAGAAAGAAATTAAATTTCTCAATTTCCCCTTTCCAATCCTTTTTTTCTCCCCATTGAAGTATAAAACATTTCGATATTGTAGTGGGAGCCCATAGTTAAATATGCATATGAGAATATATGAAGCTAAATGTTTTGTAAGAAAGTACCAAAAATGGTTATGATTTTCACCCCTTAAAGGCTCGAATTTCGAAAAAGTACCATATTTATATTTATATTTTTTAGATCAGTTACGAATTTGGTTTAATCTTTATTTCTATGTTTAATAGTTTAAAAGATAAATGGGGCGTCAAAGAAGTTCCAAAATACAGGTTATACTCGTTTACTCCCTGAAAGGTCCGAAAAAGTATCAGAAACCTGGCCGCAATAAAGGGGCTTAGTAAAAATAATAGAGATGACCGAAAATGCGTGTATTTAAGTTTAGTGCTAAACATATTTTATAGCGTTTCAGGTATTTTAAAAATGCCTAAATCTAGCCCGGAAAGGACTTAATTGCCATCACTGTTTAGAACTTTTCTAAAATAAATGCATATGATGTCTGTGAGGCTTCTTCTCACTGTTCTTTTACACTCAAATAAAATTAATTCTAAATAAAATTCACGTTGTTTCAATTTTACTGGAATGTCAAATTAACATGAATTTTAGTTATTTTAAAAGAAAAAATTGTTACTATGAAGAAAAATCACTACCGAAATATGTAAAATCAATTTTGTTTTCGACAATTTTACACTAATTTTTTCTGCGTGTATAGACAATATTACGTACTAGACAAGAGACTACCCTTTAAGCCAAAATAAAGACGCTTTATTTTATTATTTCGTTTAACTAATTAATTCCTTAATTAATTCAATTTACTTTCAATTAACTTTATAGTTCAATAACAAACCCTGAAGTAATTTTTAAAAACCATCCTTAAATATTGTCTCATTTAGTTCTTTTAATATTTTCTGTTTTCGTGTTAGTGAACGTGACCTTTAGACAGTGCTAATTTATTTATACTCTCTTATCTGTTTCTCAAGTGTATTTATCTTTCTTTAATATCTTTGAGGAATTTGTCGTTAATCAACCCCTACAGTTTCTAATTAATTTTGAATACTTAAGGCAATTTAGTTTAACTTAATGCAATTTTATAGCTTACAAAATAGTGACAGTCTGTTTAATTTAATTTAAAAATGAAAAAAATAAAGAAATCTGTATACATTAAGTATTATGCTAAAAAAATGCATTGCATTGTGTTGGAACTAGGAATATAGGTTTTGGGAAGGAGGATAGAGGGAGTAGTGTTTGTGAACATTCGATTTGAACTTAATCATGTTGTAAGTGAGAGGGAAGACTTCTGCAGGAAGGTTATTCCACATACGAACAGTCCGGGAAAAAAACCAATTCTCTCTGTAATGCGTTGTACGATTCACCTGCCAATTGACCACATAAGGATGGGCTCTTGAGGAAAAACGTGTATTACGAACAAACGTACGGATTTCGGGAACCAGATCCCTAATTTCGTCGTAACTCATCCCATTGTAGTAACGATAAAACAGGAAAATACAACCCACAGTGCGACGGTGCTCAAGGGAGTCAATAGATTTGGATACCCTAAAGTCACCAATGAGAACCTTCGCCCTCTCCTGCACGCTGTCGAGAAGCTCCAAAATAGACTTTGAAGCACCGGCCCACACATGTAATAAGTTCTTGATTTGAAAGTTAATCCACTTATCGTGGTTGGCGAATTTAAAATACGCCTGCGACTGTTTGGTAATAGATTTAAGAGAACACGAACTAATTTCCTTTAATCTATTAGCAAACAGTCGCAGGAGTACTTTAAATTCGCCAACCACGATAAGGGTGAATATTTTTTTTTTTTTTTTTTTTGGGAAACCCTTAATTCTAATGCCTTGAATCAACACACTCGTACACAAACCCTTAAATATTTTATTAAATTAAATACATAAATTTATACTAATAAGCTGGAAATAAAAATTTTATGTGGGAGGTCACAAATTGCGCACAAAGTTTATTTTATATATTATTTATGTTATTAGCATTATTAAGGACCATTATAATAACAAGAATAACCATACAAAAAGCTTAAACAGAAACAAAGAACAATGAAAAATAGTATACTAAATAACAGTGATAATAATGTCGGGGTTAGTAGACAGTAAAAATCGAAAAGGACAGGCATCAACGGCAAAGAGCACAAATGTCTGACACAAACATTTCTATAAAAGAAAAAACAAAAAATAACAAAAACACTAAAACGAATTGTAAAATAAACAAGCCTAAATACATCTAAAGCAGTTGTTAAGCAAATAACCTTGAAAATGGGTCAATAGTGCAAAAAAAAGGAAACCTAAATCTAAAAAAACAGCATAAAGGAATAAATTTTAAATATACAAATAAATGCCAAAGATTTCCCGAAGGTACAAAATGGAACAAAAAAATTAAATATTTACAAGTGAGAAAAAACAAATAAAGACTATGTTTTGGCCTAAATTGAAGCCATTTGCATTTAAATTAAAGGAAACGGAAATAGACACAAAAAGCACGCACACTCTCTGTCATAAACACACACTCAATCATCGACAGACAGCCTGTGTTCAGGCAATAGAAATTAGAAGAGCAAAAAAGCCAGAGAACTAGGAAAATTGTGTACCAGCAATTGTGTGCGGTTGTTTGTGTGTGATAACAGGAACAAGGCAAACATTATTTTTTAAACAGGTTCTATAAAATTTAATTTAATAAAATATTAAATATAATGTTTAGACATAAAAGTGTAGTTGTAAATAATAATAGCACAGTAAAATCCCGATAATTCATTATCGCAAGAGACCAACCATTATTAACGTATTAAGGGAGTTTCCAGTTTAACAGGGTTTCGGCTTCACGGGATAAAAACTCAGCATTAGGAACACAAATATACGTAACATTACTTATACATACATACGTATTTAAGACAAAAATCCATAAAAAAAGTTATCGGTAAATCCAGCTTTACTGCCAAATATTACTTTGTACAAATATTTATGCGTACAAATGCACATTAGAGCGACTCACCAAAAAAAGTGCTCGATGTACCCTCCTAAAAATGAACCTTGGACTTTTCTAAGATGACATTTTAAATATTTCGGCTCCAGCTTCGACCTTTCGTGAGCTGGACCAGTTTGAAAAAGGGGCTATTTTTGCATGTTTTGTTAATTTAAGAATCTGCTTCCTTACCAAAATATACAAATTGGGTATCGTAAGAAAGGTTTTTTTTTAAGGCGCGTCCAACTGTTTATACAATTCGTCCAAGGACGATCATCCATGTCCTTTTTTTAAGGATTCGCTGTAGAAAAAACGGTTTTTGAATTTTTTGTTCGGGGTTGTTTGTAATAAAAGTGCCACATTAACATATTTTAATCTTTAGAAAATGCAAAGGGGTGGTAACCCTTCGTTTTAAATAGGGCAATATGGGTATTAAATTTTATCTTTGGGCAAGTATGTAAATAATTTAGATTTTTGCAAATTAGATGTATTTTACACGTTGCTCTTGAATATATGGATGGATGAAAATAGGAGTAAAGAAAGAAAAATAGAAATGATCCACGACTTTTTGGCGGCATATTTTTTTTTTTTTTTGCAAATTAAAAAATAATCAAGTTGTGGATCATTTCTTTTTTTCTTTCTTTACTCCTATTTTCATCCATCCATATATTCAAGAGCAACGTGTAAAATACATCTAATTTGCAAAAATCTAAATTATTTACATACAAAGATGATATACTTGCCCAAAGATAAAATTTAATACCCATATTGCCCTATTTAAAACGAAGGGTTACCACCCCTTTGCATTTTTGTCAAAACGCGAACTAGCACGAATTTCAAAAAAGCTGAGACACGTATTTAATTAAATCGACTAAAGATTAAAATATGTTAATGTGGCACTTTTATTACAAACAACCCCGAACAAAAAATTCAAAAACCGTTTTTTTGCAGAAAATCCTTAAAACAAAGGACATGGATGATCGTCTTTGGACAAATTGTATATACAGTTGGATGCGCCTTAAAAAAACCTTTCTTACGATACCCAATTTGCATATGTTGGTAAGGAAGCAGATTCTTAAATTAACAAAACATGCAAAAATATACCCTTTTTCAAACTGGTCCAGCTCACGAGAGGTCAAAGCTGGAGCCAAAATATTTAAAATGTCATCTTAAAAAAGTCCAAGGTTAATTTTTAGGAGGGTACATTGAGCCAGAATTTTGCTTCCATACAACTTGAGTCGCTCTAATGTACATTTTTGTTGTTTTTGTTTTTTGTTTTTTTTTTTTTGTGTTACATAACGAATTATAATGATGATATAATGATTTTCTAATAAAAAAAAATACAAACAGTTTTTTACGAATTGTTAAGTTTTTCGATTTAACGGCGTACGAATTACAGCGATTCTACTGTAATACAAAAAAAAAAGTAAAACGGATGTCAGCAAATCTACAACCCGGAAATGTGTAAAATGGTTTTTTTTTTTTATTTCTAAACTGAAATAAACAAACAAAATTTAAGTAGACACCGCACATTGGGTTGAGGTAGGAAAGGTTTTGAAACAAAAGTTTAACCATTAATATAATTTAAACTCTTCGTTGTATTATAAAATGTTAAGCAAAAATAAATAGTTAATTTTTAGAAAAAAAAAACAATTTCCACATAAATCAATTGTGCAAAAGAATAATTTTAAATTTATTATTTTTTGGTTATCAGGTTATATGGTTATTTAGTTATATTAACAAGAAAAACATACATTTATTTAATTTTTAATTTAAATATTTATATTATGTTGCTGTTACATCATAGAACTACACAACCATATAACATAAAAATCCACCTTCCGTGAACAACCCAATAGATTATTTTGTACAAAATTTCCTACGAAATAATTAATTTTTTTGTAAACGTTTCTAAAAAATTGATAATTTTATGCAAAATTTCCTATAAAATGGAAAATTTTGTAAAGAGTTTCTATTACATAGAAAATTTTGGCAAAATTTTTTATAAAACAAATAATTTTGTGTAAAATTTCCTATAAAATAAAACAATTTGTGTAATATTTCCTTTTAAAAATTAGACTTTGTGTAAAATTTCCTATAAAATATTTAATTTTGTGTAAATATTCGTATAAAATGTTGTGCAAAGTTTCCTATAAATTAGAACATTTTATGCAAAATTCCCTATAAAATAGAAAGTTATGTTAAAAATTTCCTTTAAAATATTAAATTAAATGCAAAATTTCTTATTAAATTAAAAATGATGGCGGCATGAAATAACCCCCCAAAATATAACCCCCCAAAAAAATAATGAAATAACCCCCCAAAATTTTGCACAGAGAACAACAAAAACGATTTTTGGGGGGTTATTTCATTTTGTTTGGGGTGTTATTTCATTTTTTTAATTGGGGTATTATTTCGTATGAAATTATCCCCCAAAAAAACGTTATGAAATAAAGCCCCAATATATTTTTTGGGGGACTATTTCATTTTCAAACTTACAATGAAAAGGGTTTTGGGCGCAAGGAATTTTCCACTTTGGTATACAGAACACCGGCTTCGATAAATAAAGCTGCCCTGCATAGCCGGCCTTCGGCCGTGCGCAATGGTTTTCTTCTATAGTGTATACCAAATACCGGCTTCGCTTACTAAAGCTTCTCTGCGTAGCCGGGTCGCGTCGGGTTTTTCATACAATATAGGAGAAAGTCCTGGCGCTATACAGAGAAGCTTTAGTTAGCGAAGCCGGTGTTTGTTATACCAAAGAGGAAAAAGTCATTGCGCCCGGCCGAAGGCCGGCTATGCAGCAAAGCCTTAGTTGGCAAAGCTTGTGTTTGGAATATCATACATATATCATGGTATCGCGTGATTCTTTAAAGCAAAACTGTATAATTAATTGCATTACAAATATTGGGCCTTTACTTCATTTCAGAAATTGGGGTTTTATTTCATATGAAATAAGCCCCAAAAATTTGGGAATTATTTCATTTATGTTTGGGGCGTTATTTCATTTCGTTGGGGTCTAATTTCATTTTCAAAAATGGGGCTTTATTGCATATGAAATAAGGCCCCACGCTTTGGGGGGTTATTCCATTATTTTTTTGGGGGGTTATTTCATGCCGCCAAAAATGATATAAAAATTTTTCTAAAAAATACAAAATTTTGTTGAAAATGGGGACATTTAATTGAAAATTTGATGCAACATTTTCTATTCAATTGAACATGTTTTGCAAAAGTTCCTAAAGCAATGATATTTATTAGTGTCCGACCGAACGCACTTTTTGAGACCGAACCCGAACTTCGGTAAATTTTGATAAGTTCGGCCGAACCCGAACCCGAACTTTTTGTTAATAAATCTGAACAATTGTACTTTTTTTGATGTATTTATTTAAAACGAAATAAAATTTCGGGAAATTATGACATTCACACTTTTGGAAGGATGCAACATGAAAAGATAAATTGCACTTTATAGTAGTCAAAACTATTTTATAGTTAATTGCTTTTTTTAAGACAAAAAATAAAACATAAATTTCAAGTTGAATGCAGTATACATTAGGGCTATAACTTTTTCACACTTTTTGCGAAAATCAAAAACGGCATAGTAAAGTCATGTAGAACATTAAAAGTTATTAATATAAAATATGATAATTTTTTCGGATTGTTAAAAAAGTTCACGCAGCGATCGGTTTTAAGTTTGAAAACAATCATTTAATCTCACGGAAATTTTAAAAAAGATACACCTGATATTTGTATATATTCCTATACGTATCACTTAAATGCTATTTTGGAATTTATCCACTGCTTTAGATTTAAAAATTTTCCTACGGTTTACAATTCATTGCGGTTCAAAATTTTTTTTCGCAAAACGGAGACAGGTGTTTTCATTACTTAAACATTCTTGGCCACTCCGTCGTACTATGCCAATAATTTGGTTATATCCCTAGTATACATATTAGAACTCAAACCTCTACAATGTATTTTTTGAATTCGTTGGAGTGTATTTTCTCTAAGTGGCATTTAATATTGGCGGTAGTTCGTTTGCTTGGAACTCTCCATTGACATTTGTTTGGCGCAACATTTGCATTGAGCACTTGCTCAATTTTTTGAAAAAAAAAAAACTCCAAAATGGATTGGATGACATTTGTATATGGAAATATGTAGACTTTAAAGTTTGATTTGTGGTTCACCCAAAACTATTGATTATCTTACCATTCGCAGATAAATAGAGAGTATTTTAACCGTTTTTTTTTTGTTGTATTTTTTACCGTCTTCTAAAAATTACACATATAAAGACATTTTTGTACACTTATGCATTTTATTAAGTCATCGCCCGAACTAATAATCATAGAGAAAAAAAAATAGTTGTATTGATTTTGTATTACATATTTTCAAAAACAATGATGTCAAATTATAATAAATATGTTATTTCATAAAAAAGTTCGGCGTTCGGTAAAGTTCGGTAAAAATTTCGCCGAACACCGAACTTTGACCGAACATCATTTTTGACGAACTCCGTAACCGAACCCGAACGTTCGGTCAGACACTAATATTTATGTATAAATTATCCTATAAAGTATATAAAGGGGTGTTCTGGAAATCGAAAACGCAAAACGCAAGAATTTGGAAGTTGTTATTTTTGTTATAAAATTCTGTTTAATAGAAAAATATTTGCCATAATATTCTTTTATTAAAGAAATATTATTAAAAAACACAGTTTAAAATTCTTGCGTCTTGCGTTTTCAATTTCCAGAACACCCCCGATAATTTTGTGTAAAACAAACAAAATTTATGCAAAATTTTTTATGGAATAGATAATTTTGTGCATAAGTTTTTATAAAATAGAAAGTTTTATGTAAAACTTCTGATAAAATGGAAAATTTGATGCAAAATATCCTATAAACTGAAAAATTTGATGTAAAGTTTTCTATAAAATAAAATTATGTGTGTAAAATTTTCTACAAAAAAGAAAAGTTTATGAAAAATATTTTATAATATAAAAAAGTTGTAAAATTTAGTACAAAGTATTAATTTTTTGTAAAAATTCCTATAAAATAAATAATTTTGTGCAAAATTTCGCATAAAATTTTATATTTTGTGTGAAATTTGCTATAAAACTGAAAACTTTGTGTAAAATTTCCTATAAAAAGAAAAACTTTGATCAAAAGTTCCTTAAAATGTTCAATTTTATGACATATTTCCTTGTGCAAAATTTCCTATAAAAAGGAAAACTTTCCTAAAAAGTAATTTTTTTTTTGTTGCAAATTTCTACTTCTTTTGTAAAATTTGTTTAGAATTAAAATAGATACACAATTATTCTTATGAAATATATAATTTTGTTTAAAACTTCCTATAAAATTGATAATTTTGTGCAAAGCTTCCTATAAAATAGTAAATTTTAAGTAAAATTTTTTATGAAATGGAATTTACGTTTAGCAATATTTCCTATAAAATTAAAAATGATACGCAAAACTTCCTATAAAATAGATAATTTTGGGCAAAATTTCATAAAAAATGCAAAATTTCTTGTCTAATTTCATATACAATCAAAAACTTGATGCACATTTTCCTATAAAATAGAATAACTGATCTTCGGCCGCACAATTTATTTTGTATTTTTATTTTAATCCACAATGATGAAGTGTGCTTCGTAGTGCCTTGCAATTTCAATTACATTCATATTTAATACTCTAGTGCCAGTAACATATTGTCAAGAGTTTGTTTTTCTTTTTATTATTTCTGCGTTTTTTTTTTCTATTTTGTTAAGAGAATTGTTCAGCTTGAATGAAATAACACTATTACAGAAATACACATTTATTTAAGTGTTCTACCTTTACATGTGTGTTTTTTCAAGTAAAACAACTTATGTGTAAGTCTCTACAATAGAATAATATTTTATTTTTTTATTTTACAAGTTGTAGTTTTCTAGCTTTTAATGTTGTTGTCGTTTTTGTTGTTTTAGGGACATTTGGAGCAATTTTCACTTGAAATAAAACATAAAAGTTAAGAAAAATAAAAAGCAGGGAATAGAAACAAAAGAACTTTAAAATCCACTTAACTGAATACCACACAAAACCCCGTTTAGGTGAAACATTTCTTAAGAAAGTTTAAACTTAATGTTGGTTATAATGTGGCAGATGGTTGGGTTCTTTGGTGGAGGATAATAAGGAAAAAAAAGAGACTTCTCTTAAACAATAACGTATAATTCAAAAACTACTTGTATACTTTTATTATAAAAACTTAACTTGATACACGTTAAAAACAATTATGCGATTCTAAAGAATTTTTAAGAAGTTGTGTTGTTATTTATTTAAAAGCAGTAAGAGAAGGTATTAAGAGTATGTAAAAATATTAATTTTTTTAAAGTACACTTAAGTTCATAAATTTCCAATTTTAACAGTTCCAACAATTCCAATTTCCTAAATTTTTATTTTTCCTATAAATTTCGTTAATATTTGATTTTAAATAAGCGAAAACCTTTTCAATCAATTTCAGGTAATGATAACAAAAACTCTTATATTATCAGTTATAAAAACAATACAGAATTAGTCATACTAATTTAAAATAATAAATATTTAATGTGTTTATTAACATATGAGAATATAACGATTATTTTATGTAAAAACCATCCAGAACACTCTACAATTGTGGTTAAGGGCATATTAAGTTCATTAAACATATTAGAAACAAAAGATAGAAATTAAATTAATTTGAATACGAGTTAAAAATTGTATGTTGTGATTAACAAAATTTATAGGAATTTTTGCCAAAGTTTTTTATTTATAAGAAATTTTTGCCAAAATTTGTTACCATTTATAGGAAATTTTGCCAACATTTTTTAATTATAGGAAATTTTTGCCAAAATTGGTTATTTATAGGAAATTTTGCCAAAATTTGTTTTTTATATGAAATTTTGACAAAAATTGTTATTTATAGTAAATTTTTACAAAAATTGTTATTTATAGGAAATTTTGTCAAAATTTGTTATTTATACGAATTTTGCCATAATTTGTTATTTATAGCAAATTTTGCCAAATTTGTTATTAATAGGAAATTTTGCCAAAATTTGTTATTTAAGGAAATTTTGCCAAAATTTGTCATTTAAGGAAATTTTGCCAAAATTTGGTATTTATAGGAAATTTTGCCAAAATTTGGCATTTATAGGAAATTTTACCAAAATTTGGTATTTATAGGAAATTTTGCCAAAATTTTTAATTTATAGGAAATTTTGCCAAAATTGTTATTTAAAAGAAATTTTGTCAAAATTTGTAATTTATAGGATATTTTCCCAAAATTGGTATTTAAAAGAAATTTTGCCAAAATGTGTTATTTATAGGAAATTTTGCAAAATTTGGTATTTATAGAAAATTTTGCGAAAATTTGTTATTTAAAGGAATTTTTTCCAACATTTGTTATTTATAGGAACTTTTGCCAAAATTTGTTATTTAAAGGAATTTTTTCCAACATTTGTAATTTATAGCAACTTTTGCTAAAATTTGTTATTTATAGGATATTTTGCCATAATTTGCTACTCATAGGAAATTTTGCTAAAATTTGTTCTTTATAGGAAATTTTGCCATAATTTGTTATTTATAGGAAATTTTGCCAAAATTTATTATTTATAGGATATTATGCACTCATAAAATTATTACAGTAACTGATTGTAGGTTATTAAATTCGTTTTCGGTACTGTTAAAATTGAATAAAAATATAGTTATTTTACGAATAAATTTATTTTTCAACATTTATGTTTGTTATTAAAAAAACAAACTACCAAAAAATAATGTTTTCCGTATTTTTTTTTGTTAATTTGTTTGATTTTTATCGGTTAAAATATATTTTTTAAAAGTAAAAACTATTCAATTTTAACGAATATGATGTTCAATAAATAAAAAACTTAGAAATTACTGAAAAAATCATTTGTTTTAAATGAAATGTAAATGATCCGTTTTTTAAATGAATTTTAATTTGTTTCAAATGAATTTTCGTTTGAATTTAACTACATAATATTTTGAGTGTGCTTAAATTAGTTATTTATAGGAAATCTTGCTAAAATTTGTTCTTTATAGGAAATTTTGCCATAATTTGTTATTTATAGGAAATTTTGCCAAAATTTGTAATTTATAGGATATTTTGCCAAAATTTGTTATTTATAGGAAATTTTGCCCAAATTTGTTATTTATAGAAAATATTGCCAAAATTTTTTATTTATAGGAAATTTTGGCAAAATTTGTTATTTTAGGAAATTTTGCAAAAATTTGGTATTTATAGGAAATTCTGCCAAAATGTGTAATTTATAGGATATTTTGCCAAAATTGTTATTTAAAAGAAATTTTGGCAAAATTTGTAATTTATAGGATATTTTGCCAAAATTGGTATTTAAAAGAAATTTTGCCAAAATGTGTTATTTATAGGAAATTTTGCAAAATTTGGTAGTTATAGAAAATTTTGCGAAAATTTGTTATTTAAAGGAACTTTTGCTAAAATTTGTTATTTATAGGATATTTTGCCATAATTTGTTATTTATAGGAAATTTTGCCAAAATTTATTATTTATAGGATATTATGCTAAAATTAGTTATTTATAGGAAATTTTGACAAAATTTGTAATTTATAGGATATTTTGCCAAAATTGTTATTTTTTAGAAATTTTGCCAAAATTTGTAATTTATAGGATATTTTGCCAAAATTTGTTATTTATAGGAAATTTTGCCCAAATTTGTTATTTATAGGAAATTTTGCCCAAATTTGTTATTTATAGAAAATATTGCCAAAATTTGTTATATATAGGAAATTTTGCCAAAATTTGTTATTTTAGGAAATTTTGCCAAAATTTGGTATTTATAGGAAATTTTGCCAAAATTTGTAATTTATAGGATATTTTGCCAAAATTGGTATTTAAAAGAAATTTTGCCAAAATGTGTTATTTAAAGGAAATTTTGCAAAATTTCTTATTTATAGAAAATTTTACGAAAATTTGTTATTTAAAGGAATTTTTTCCAACATTTGTTATTTATAGGAACTTTTGCCAAAATTTGTTATTTAAAGGAATTTTTTCCAACATTTGTAATTTATAGAAACTTTTGCTAAAATTTGTTATTTATAGGATATTTTGCCATAATTTGTTATTTATAGGAAATTTTGCCAAAATTTATTATTTATAGGAAATTTTGCCATAATTTGTTATTTATAGGAAATTTTGCCAAAATTTGTAATTTATAGGATATTTTGCCAAAATTTTTTATTTATAGGAAATTTTGGCAAAATTTGTTATTTTAGGAAATTTTGCAAAAATTTGGTATTTATAGGAAATTCTGCCAAAATGTGTAATTTATAGGATATTTTGCCAAAATTGTTATTTAAAAGAAATTTTGGCAAAATTTGTAATTTATAGGATATTTTGCCAAAATTGGTATTTAAAAGAAATTTTGCCAAAATGTGTTATTTATAGGAAATTTTGCAAAATTTGGTAGTTATAGAAAATTTTGCGAAAATTTGTTATTTAAAGGAACTTTTGCTAAAATTTGTTATTTATAGGATATTTTGCCATAATTTGTTATTTATAGGAAATTTTGCCAAAATTTATTATTTATAGGATATTATGCTAAAATTAGTTATTTATAGGAAATTTTGACAAAATTTGTAATTTATAGGATATTTTGCCAAAATTGTTATTTTTTAGAAATTTTGCCAAAATTTGTAATTTATAGGATATTTTGCCCAAATTTGTTATTTATAGAAAATATTGCCAAAATTTGTTATATATAGGAAATTTTGCCAAAATTTGTTATTTTAGGAAATTTTGCCAAAATTTGGTATTTATAGGAAATTTTGCCAAAATTTGTAATTTATAGGATATTTTGCCAAAATTGGTATTTAAAAGAAATTTTGCCAAAATGTGTTATTTAAAGGAAATTTTGCAAAATTTCTTATTTATAGAAAATTTTACGAAAATTTGTTATTTAAAGGAATTTTTTCCAACATTTGTTATTTATAGGAACTTTTGCCAAAATTTGTTATTTAAAGGAATTTTTTCCAACATTTGTAATTTATAGAAACTTTTGCTAAAATTTGTTATTTATAGGATATTTTGCCATAATTTCTTATTTATAGGAAATTTTGCCAAAATTTATTATTTCCCAGTAAAAAACGGTGCTTACTGGTAAGCAGGTTTGTAAGGGAGAGAAGCACAATTCCCCCTTACAAACCTGCTTACAAGAGGCATGATTTTTATATGGCGAATTCCCACTTGGAAGCACTACTTTTTTGTAAAATCACTGCGTTTTTCATGGCTTACATTATTCCGTGAAGGAATAGCTTCCAAAAACCGCAGCTTTCATACCTTTGATTAATTGCTTCTATACTGTATACAAGAAGCGCAACACAAAAACTTATGCAAAAGAACAAAAAGCAAAACAAACACACAACACAGTTAATATGTAATTTTTAAAATAGAACGAAACTGTACGCAAATTTAAAAGAAAACAACAACAAATCTAGTAATTGACCACACAAAAATTTGCTTGCGTCCTCTCTGCTCAAAAACAATTTGCTGACTGATTGCGTAACAAAAAAAAGAAGTAATTTAAAGCATATCTTGTTTTCGATTACATGTCGGGAATAATCGTAAACACATTTTGAAATCATTGCAATACAACGTGCTTCCATGTAAGGGATTAACAGAAGCACTTTGAACTTTGGTCGTAAATTTTTTCTTTTAAATAATCATTTCAACTACTCCCTTACAACCTGCTTACTTATAAGGGATTATGCGAAGCTATTAAATAATTTTCATTTACTTATATTAAAAATTGACTTCAATGGTTTTCGCTTCCCTGTTGCTTCAAAGTAGTATGTAATAGCCAGCGCATATATCAGCGCTCTTGTACTTTTCTTGCTTCCGAAAACCTTAAATTTTTTTACTGGGTTTAGGATATTATGCTAAAATTAGTTATTTATAGGAAATTTTGACAAAATTTGTAATTTATAGGATATTTTGCCAAAATTGTTATTTTATAGAAATTTTATAGAAATTTTGCCAAAATTTGTAATTTATAGGATATTTTGCCAAAATTTTTTATTTATAGGAAATTTTGCCCAAATTTGTTATTTATAGAAAATATTGCCAAAATTTGTTATATATAGGAAATTTTGCCAAAATTTGTTATTTTAGGAAATTTTGCCAAAATTTGGTATTTATAGGAAATTTTGCCAAAATTTGTAATTTATAGGATATTTTGCCAAAATTGGTATTTAAAAGAAATTTTGCCAAAATGTGTTATTTAAAGGAAATTTTGCAAAATTTCTTATTTATAGAAAATTTTACGAAAATTTGTTATTTAAAGGAATTTTTTCCAACATTTGTTATTTATAGGAACTTTTGCCAAAATTTATTATTTAAAGGAATTTTTTCCAACATTTGTTATTTATAGGAACTTTTGCTAAAATTTGTTATTTAAAGGATATTTTGCCATAATTTGCTACACATAGGAAGTTTGTTATTTATAGGAAATTCTGCCAAAATTTGGTATTTATAGGAAACTAGCTGACCCGTCAGACGTTGTCCTGCCGAAATTAGGAAAAATGTTTGCGTTCGATTTTTAAAATCCGTTAAAAAGATACGAACATTTGGAATAAAAGTTAGTCAAATCGATGGAGCCGTTTTCTGATTTTGGGTAAATCGAAAAAAGTGGGCGTTAATGTGGGCGGGGCAAAATTTTCTTTTCGTATAAATCTCAAGTTATGCGTTTAGTAGAAAAAGTGGGCGTAAAAGAAGGCGCGGCACATTTTTCTTTCGATGAAAACGTAAAATGGATTAATACGAACATTTGAAAGAAAAATTAGTCAAATCAATGGAGCCTTTTTCTGATTTTAGGTAATTCGAAAAAGGGGGCGTAAAAGTGGGCGGGTCTAAATTTTCTTTTCATATAAATCTAAGTTGGACCATGGCGATCATTTTAAAGAAAAAATCGTCCAAATTATATAGATGTCATTGGTGGTGCAATATGAAAATTGGATTTTGCCACGCGAAAATCAAAAATCAGAAATTCACAGTGTCACCCAGTGTCTGAAGATTCCCTGAAAATTTCATCAAAATCGGCCCAGCCGTTTTGGAGTTCATACGTTACATACATACACACATCCTGTTTTACATATATAGAAGATAGAAAAAAAATTTATTTTGTAAAAATTTGGTATTTATAGGAAATTTTGTCAAAATTTGTTATTTATAGGAAATTTGATTTACTATTTTAAGATAATTTTGTAAAAATTTTCTTTTTATGGTTTTTTTTTTAATTATTTTTTATAAAAATTTGTGTTTAATATTCGGCTAATTACAACAATTTTGGATTTTCTATACATATCCACAAATGTTGGTTTTAAACAAAAGTTAACTCATCCATTTTTAATTAGATGAATATTATTAAATCTGCTTATGGCAAATAACTAAACTAAACAAAGTTCTCAAAAAATTTAACTATTATTATGATGAGCTTTAAATAGAAGAGGAAAATCTAAATGAAACAAATAAAGTTTTAATATTTTAAGCCACAACATGGTTTTCATATATTATGAACCACTCTGTGTACAAATATTCGTTGAAATACTTTTTCTTTTTTTAGTTTTCCCTTTTTCTAGACTAAATGAAACAATTTTCGGTAAAAATAATTTTATGTGGCAGTGGCAAAAAACAGACAAAAGAATTTAGTTTTATAAATTTTCGCTTTTATTTTGCAGCATATTTTATGTGTACGGTAAAATATTACAGTTTTTGCTATTTTGCGGTCATTTGTTTGAATTTTAACAGTTGAAATGAAAATTATTGTTTTAAACTTTTTTTTTTGGTGGTAATATGTATAAAAGGGGGAAAAATAAACGTGTTAAATAAATTAAAATGTTTTTTGTAAGCTCTCTCTCAGTTGACGTTTTATGTTTTCGCCATGTCATTATTAAACATTTTATATATTTTATTTATCTTTTATTTAGTTGCAAAAATGTAAATTTGCTTTAATTTGTTCACAACGAATGTTTGATGTTTTTGTTCGTTTTTGCTCTGGGCCGCTTGGGCCATCATGTCGCATCGGTTTTGTGATAATTTATAATCACAAGAATTGAAGTGGTCGAATACATGTTTCTTTTATTTAAATTATTTTAAAATTAAGTTCTAAATAAAATTTTAAACTGCAAAATTTTAATATAAAAAAATTCATTATAGCCACCGACATCGTTTTTCTTGTTTAAAAGCTACAAAGTTACTGATTTATATTGTTGCCTTTCATATCTCTTTAGACAATCTTGTTGACATTTGTGTTTTTAATGTCAAAATAAGTGATCTGCTTGGAATGAAAAATTCCTTTTTAAATGCATATAATATATTTTTTCAACTTTATTTTTAATTAAAAAATTGCAATTTATCTCATCGAGCTACTTTTTATTCAATTATTTTTATTGAGCTCTTCTTTCAGTACTACAATGATTTTATTTTTTTCGACCAACTTATTATTAACAAATTAAAATTACGTATTATGCACAAAATGATGATTTACTCATTAAATTTTACTTTAGCCGCATTCTCTTGAAAAAGATACAGAACATAACTGGACTGTTGTGGCGCTAGATTGTGTATTCCTGAGCATTGTTGCTGACCATTAAATTATCCCTAACGTGTTCATTTATATAATTTCCACATAAAAACAAAAATTATGGAAAAATAAACAATAACAACAACAGAAAAGATTTCATAATTAAATTGTGTTGGGCAAAACAACAACGACAAGACCGTTCGTTGATTCTTGTTGTTTATACTTCTTTTGTCATGCAACACATTGTCATAGTTACAACTCTTGTGCTTCACACATTCACACTGAGACTGTAACGAAATTATGACGACATTCATTTCAATTTTTTTTTTTTCACTTACCAATAAAACTTTTTCTCTTATTAATAGTGGCTGTAATTTGTGCCGATACACCAAAATCCGCCAGTTTCACATCACCATACTCCGTTAACAATATGTTGGCTCCTTTAATATCACGATGCATTTTACCCATGGAATGCAGGTACTCAAGTCCTTTTAATGTTTCACGGCACATGTAGGCAATTTGTTGTTCTGTCAGTGGTCCTGTAACTTGATAAATATCCTGCAAACTACCACCACCACAATACTCCATACAAATCCACAATTTGTCACGTCGCAAATAGGAGCCATAGTAGGCAATTATATTGGGATGACGACAATCACGCATCATAATGATCTCCTGTTGGATAATTTGTATGTCGTCTGTGGGTTCTAATTTAATCACTTTTATGGCGGCCAATTCATTGCTTTGTATTCGTTTTGCCTGCAAAGAGTGTGAGAGACAGAGGGGGGAAAGAGAAGGCAATTAATAAAGAGTTTTTTTTATATACTTATAATGAAATTGGTTGCACACAATTAATAGCTAAAGTAGGTTTACGAAATAAATATTTACTGCTTGTCGCAGAACCTTAAAGGAGTACATTCTTATAGAATTTTGTTGAGTTGTTTAATTAATTTCTCAAGATTTTTTTATGATTAAACGCTGATAGAACAACTTTCATTCATCTTACAGTTACTGCAACATCACTATTCTACATGGCCACCGCAACTGTATTATTGTTGCCCGATGCCATTTACAATAAACAATTATCTTGTTGCGTCCAGCGTTGCCATAATGGAAAAAACTTCATACAGAGTTGAATTAAGAGGGGAACACAACTGCAACTACTCTTGCGATTGGTTTTGTTCCTCATTTAACAGAAAAATTATTTTAGTTTGGGCGCAAATTTGTCATGAGTCAAGTGTACACAGCTGAAAAATTGCTAAAAAAAAACCCCTTCAAAATTTTACGTTTGAATAAAAATCGAAAATGTTTAATTTTCGCACAAAAATGTTGTATATTTCTCAAACTTTTCGCTTCCTAGTGCTAAATATAATTATTTTGGTGAAAAATTTCATAGTAAAGAAAAATAAGAAGCATACAAATTGACGAGCATGAAAGTTTTTTTATTTTTATTTGCAAGCGAAAACAGTGTGTTTGTCAAGCCCTTTGTCTAGTTTTGATCTTAACATTTGCCGCTTTTGTACGAGCATGTGTTAAGCAAATGGCGTAAGATTATCGGCCAAGTTCGAACAATCGCACGAATTGAAATCGCAAAACGCCGGATTTATTTTAAGGTGTTCTGAAACTCGTGAGTTTTGCTTGCGATCTTCCATGATTTCCTAAAAATATTCTAGTTCCCTTAAGCATAATTGTGCAATTTAAAGTCGCAAAAATTCTTGTGATTGCGATTTACAAAGCTTCTATTATGCGATATCAAGTCAGAATCGCAAAGGTTAATCGTTTTGCGATTGTCCGTATGGCTTCGAAACGTAAGGGCAACCTGTCCGTGAAAACCTGGGTTCGATTCCCGGCTCAGTCAAGAAAGGAAATTTATCAATAAAATTTTAATTAATTTCATGTTGTAAAACTGTTTTCTTCATAAAAATAATTTAATAAAAATTAAATTTATTAAACTTTACCCCGATTAATATATCAAAATTTGGATTAAAACCAATAAACAGTTTAAGAAATTTACCACAATACTAATTAACAAGGCCCGGATTTTTATGCAAATGCATATGTGTTCTCGTCAGTCGGAGATAGCCATATAGAAAATATATTTGCGAATCTAGAGATTTGCAGAAAAATGGCATCGATTTGTTATTGCATATTTTTGCATATTTTGCTTTGAATTCATATTTTTGCATATATTGCTGATATTGCATATTTTTGTTGCATATTTTGAAAAAACTTGTTTTAATTGCTTTATTTTGCCATGCACCCTTCCACAGAAGAGATAAAAGACAACATTGATAATATTTATTTATTGATTTCTAATGGGAAAATATTTTGTAAAGCACCTTCGCGTGTTGCCGCATATAAAAGAATTATCCGGATTAATGTGTAAGCAATTCTGTATTATGCTGAAAACTTTTGCCAATTCAAAGTTGTGGCAAAAGGATTCAGCAATTGTGAATTTAAGTTAACTGATATCGGCTGTAGGAAAAATCGCCCAAAGAAAAATGGCCCAAAAAAATAAATGAAAAATCGCCCAAAAAATTCCATGTAAAATTGGACCTGAATTTATATGAAAAGTGACCCAAAACTGTTGGGCTATTTTTTGTTACTATTAGGTGATTTTTCGTTTTTTTTAATTTGGTGATTTTTCATAATGAAAAATCACCCAAAAATATTAAATGAAAAATAGCCCATTTTTTCGGGCATACTATTTGTCTAAATCATTAATTATTACTATACGACGAATTCCTAAATGTTATTTATAAAAATAACGGGACATATTGCAAAAACGTGGCATGTCATAACGTCCAGTGTCATAGTGTCCGTGGACAAACTCGAAAGGAAAGGCCGGGCGCAAGGATTTTCTCCTCTTTGATAAAAACAAGTACCGGCTTCGCTAACTAAAGCTTCTCTGCACAGATTTAAGAAGCTTTACTTAGCGAAAAATCCTTGCACCCGCCCAAAGGCCGTCTGCGCAGAGAAGCTTTAGTTAGCGAAGCCGGTCTTTGTTGTATCATAGAGTAGAAAATCCTTGCGCCCGGCCAAAGGCCGGCTTTGCCGAGACGCTTTAGTAAGCGCTGCCGGTATTTGTTACAACATAGTGGAGAAAATCCTTGCGCCCAAGAGTGTTTTCGTTATATGTTTAATATATGCACCCAGAGAAAAAACAACAAAACCTTTTTTAAACAAAGTTGACCATATTATGTATTATGTTGTATTTTGTGGACCGTAATTTAAGTTAAAAAATTCTAAGCAAGCTTCATAAAGTTTAAACAAAAATTAAGGATTTAATGTTTTAAATCCTTAGCTGCTTGCATATTTAATTTCAATTGTTTTCGAAACCAGCGTAGTGTAAATGAATATACCACAGAGCAACTATCAGCATTTACTCATGCACCTATCACTTCCGTTTTATTTTGTTTTGAAAAACAGGCAGTAAACTTTTATTTTGAAAAAATATAGGGTCAAATATATCTCTGAAGGCATTTTAAAAAACAAAATCAATAAACATTTGATTCGTATGTAATTGTCATCAGTTACGCAGTTTCAAAAAATTTAACAAAAAGTGTTCTTAAGTTCAATATGGTTTGACACTTATGATTAACTTATGCATATTATAGTTGGGCCTTTACAAGTGACTTAATTTACATGATTGTCTTACTGTTTCTTTATATATTTGTGTTTTAATTTCAAAAGATTTTGTGTTTTACATTATTTTAACTTCTACTTTTGTGGTTATTGTGCCTTTCTTACGTTTATGAGACTGAATTTTAACGTTCTTCATGCTATTTTTGTTTTTTTCTTGTTATTTTTGCGTTTTTTTTGATCACTAATAAAAAAAATTAGGATTATTTTAACTTCATATTGTTAGCGCATATATTTATATTGTACGAGAATTTCAGATTGAAACGATTTGAATATTATTAAAACAACTAACATTTATTTAATTTTAATTTCTTTTAATTTACATTGCGGCTGAGAACTACACGCTTCAATAACTTTACACAAACTCAATAGATACACACTTTAGAACATTACAAAAAATCAAAACCGCTCAATATATTAATAAAAAAAAGCAAATACAACAAATAAGAAAAATGTACGTTACGTTAAAATATGGTTACGTTAAAACAGGGTTTGTGATTAAACTATTAATTTAATAAGATCTCAAACATTTCTCCCCCACTAAGAACAATAGTTCTTAAACCGGAATCATTCATCAGGATGTCTCGTCTCGTCATCATTTGCGGGAAGAAAACTAATTTTAGCCACTGGTCGCTTTAAATACTTTCCATTGCAATATAGGGTTACTACACGAATGTGGCCATCTGAACCTGGATGAACTTCCTCTACTCTGGCTAATGGCCATTTTCCTGGGGAATAGCGCTCATGTAGAAGCAATACAATATCTCCAACTCGAGCTTCTCTCTTTATAGCGTTCCATTTTGGCCTTGATTGCAACCTGCAGATAAACTCGTTTGACCATCGTTGCCAAAAATGTTGTTTAAGTTTTTCAATTTGCTTCCAACGCGATAGTCGGTCTATTTTAGTATCTAGTAGATCTCCATCCGATATAGTCGTAGTCGGTTCTCCAACCAGAAAGTGGGCTGGTGTTAAAACGTTCAGATCTGTTGGATCAGTTGATAGGGGGCATAATGGCCTTGAATTTAAACAACTTTCAATTTGACACAAAAGAGTTGATAACTCCTCAAATGTTAGGATACGATCTCCCATAATACGACGTAAATGGTGCTTAGTTGATTTCACACCAGCTTCCCATAATCCTCCAAAATGGGGTGAAGCGGGTGGAATGAAGTGCCAGGTTGTGCCATCGTTGTTTAACGTCTCAGCTAAGTCATTTGGAAGAGAACTTCTCGACTGATTATGTAAAGCACGTAGCTCTTTGGTTGCTCCAACGAAAGTAGTTCCGCAATCGGAATATAAATCCGTACAAGGTCCTCTTCGTGAAATAAATCGCCTAAAAGCTGCAAGAAAGGCATCCGTTGTAAGGTTAGAAACTGTTTCAAGATGTACTGCCTTTGTGCACATGCAAACAAAAAGACAAATGTAGCCTTTGCTTGTAGTACTTCTACGTAACGATGATTGTCTTATCAATATAGGACCCGCATAATCTAAGCCACTATGCTTAAATGGTCTTGCAGGGTGTAAGCGCACCGATGGCAGATTGCCCATAATTTGTTGTGCGGCTTTTGCTGTATATTTTAGACAAACTATGCATTTTCTTTTTACAGATTTTGCAATATTTCTAGATGATATTATCCAGAATTGAGACAAAACATAAGTTTGCATCAGTTGTAAACCGCCATGTAGTGTTTTAAAATGTGCATCAGTAAAAATAAGGACTGATATGGGATCATTTTTACTAAGTAAAACCGGATGCTTCTTACAGTACGACACATTTGCATTTTTAATTCTGCCACCTACACGTAATAAGCCTTTATTATCTAAAAATGGCTGTAAATTTATTATTTTGCTATTAAACGGTAAGCATTTTTGTTGTAGTAGACATTTAATTTCCTCATGAAACGAAATTTGTTGACACTGTTTAACTATGACAAACTGAGCTCTATTTAATTCTGCTGTTGAGAGATATTGTATGCTCGAAATATTTGTTTTAACTTTTATACTTTCGCCATTCTTTTTCCTAAATATATTATCTTTCAAATTATAATACCAGCGTAATATAAATGCTGTTACTCGTTTAAGTTTGGTAAATGTTGTAAATTTTGAAAATAAGTCGGGATACAATTGATTATTAGTTGTGGTTGACAGTGTTGTTGTTGCTACATCAATGTTAGTGTTTGTGGATCGTATGGAATTTCTGAATTTTACAACAGGCCATACTTCAGGCTCATTTACTAGCCAATAGGGTCCTTTCCACCAAAGTGTATGCTTAGAAAGTTCTTGTGGTAATAACCCTCTTGTTGCACAGTCTGCTGGATTATCTCTAGTGGAGACGTATTTCCAGTCAATTACGTTGGTTAATCTTTGTATTTGCGAAACACGATTCGCCTCATAAACTGGTAGTAGTGACGATTGACACTTAATCCAATTTAAGACTGTACTGCTATCTGACCAATATGTGATTTTTTTAACATGTAAACCAATATTATGTTTAATTTTGTTTGTCAATTTTGCCGCTAATACAGCTGCACATAATTCCAGTTTTGGAATTGTGAGCACTTTAAGGGGTGCCACCTTGGTTTTGGCTTGCACAAGATTGACATGAACTGAACCATCTTCGGCTATTATTCTGATGTATAAGCAAGCAGCAAACGCTAGTTTTGATGCATCACAGAAAGTATGTAATTCAACTTTTTCTGACGCTTTACAGCTAAACCAGCGAGGTATTGTTATTTGTTCGATATTTTTTAATGCGATACGATAATTTGACCACTCATCGCTTAGTGACTTTGGCAACGTATCTGACCAATCTAGTCCTTCTCGCCAAAGTTTTTGAAACATTAATTTTGCAATAATTGTGGTAGGTGCCAGCCAACCAAGAGGGTCAAAAAGTCTAGCCGAATCTGAAAGAACACTACTTTTTGTTATTTTATCAGAAAAATTATAATTTATTTTAAAACAAAAGCAATCAGTTTGAGTGTTCCATGATAAACCTAGTGCCTTAACCATTTCACAATGCTCCAGCTCAAAGGGATGTGTTGCTAAGTACTCCTTCGGAATGTGTTTCAAAAACTCCGCTGAATTTGAATTCCACTTACGTAAATTAAATCCAGCACCTTCCAGCAGCATACGCAGTTGTTGTTGTAATTGAATGATCTCATGAAGAGTGTCTGCACCAGATATTACATCGTCTACGTATATGTCAGATTTAAGCACTTTACTGGCAAGAGGGAATTTTTCAGCTCCATCAGTAGCAATTTGTTTAATTACTCTTATTGCAAGAAATGGTGCGCTTGTTGTGCCATAAGTGACTGTTTTAAGTTTGTAAATATTAATATCGTTTGTAATTTCATCGCGCCAAAGAATACATTGATATTTCTGATGTTCTTGACAAATATTAATTTGCCTAAACATTTTTTCTAAATCGGCAGTAAATGAGAGCTTAAATCGTCGCCAACGTGTAATCACTTCTGGTAAATCATTTTGTAGTGGGGGTCCAGGGCTAAGTTCATTATTTAAAGAAGTGTACGGCAAGGTTTTACTACTTCCATCAAAAACTACTCTAAGTTTGGTAGTAGCACTATTTTCTCTTAGCACTCCATGATGTGGTAAAATAAAGCATTGATGTGGGAGAGATTGTGGATATTTACCAATATTTTCCATATGGTTTAGTTTTATATATTCGGCCATAAACTCCTTGTAAGCTGCTGCAAACTGTGGTCTTGCAATAAATGACGATTCCAATTGTTTTAGCCTTTTTAATGCGTTGTAATCGGTATTGTGGAACTTGGGTAAAGCTTCTCCAAAAAGAGTGTTTTTAAAGGGCAAATGTACAGTAAATCGACCACTAGCATCTCTTTTATAAGTTTTACTAAATAACCTTTCACACAATTCTTCCTCTAATGACAACTTTCTTTCTTCTGTTTGCTCTTCCTGCTCCCAAAAAAGTCGTAGTTGATTTTCAAGGTTACAAATATTTATGTTTAGCCGCTGTTCAGTAGAACAATTAACAACAGGCCCTGACACTAGCCAACCAAACCGACTTTCCTGTAAATAAACACTATTTGGAAACTTAAATGAATTGGCTATCATGATCTCACCGTACACATCACTTCCCAATAAAATATCAATTTTTGCTGGCAAATAAAACTTGGGGTTTGATAAAAAAAATTGATTTAAATTTGGTAATTCACGTTTGTTTATATTACATGGGTTATAAGACGTCAATTTATGCATTACTAATGTATTAATTCGTAAACAAAACTTTTTGTCATAGTTTGACAGCAACTGCAGATGTACGCAATAATTTATTAACATTTTGTTATTCCCTCCAATTCCACTAACAGATGTGTCTTCTATTTTTTCTTTATTTAGATTTAACAGCTGTACAATTTCATTTGTTACAAATGATCAGTGTTGCCACTTTGTGGGTAATTACCCGAATTTGGTATAATTTTTACCATCGTGGGTAGAGCGTGGGTAATTTCTCTTAGGTGTAATTCAGGTGTAATTTGAAATTCTTACTTCAGATAACCAAATAAAATCAAGATTCGATTTCAGTGATGACATTTATTTACTTTTAAATATTGCTGATAAAAATGCACAGTCTTCTGAACCGTAGTCTCGGTTTCTTTTTAAGAAAAGGGTTCAATCGGTAATGAATGTCGCAAGATGGACGCTTAGATTTCGATAAAGATGATTATAATAGTGATTTAGAACCTGAAGTCTATTGAAAAAATTTATTGAAACTAAAAACTAGCCTGGGGGAATATATGTTTACAATATTCCAACATACAATTAATTTTATTTTTATCTGGTAACTTGCAAATGCTTTAGTTTGAAGAATATTTAACACCCTTTACAGTTGTAAAACTGAATTACGAAAGGGACAGTTGTATAAAAGCCTGCAGGAATTTTGTTTACTAAAAAAGGAATATATGGTTTTTAAGACCATGATTAAAATGGTAGAAAACACAAAAAAAATTAATTTTAATCGCAGATTACCATTACCAATTGAAACTGATTGAAAACAAATGGGCAAGTCCAATTTTGTTTTTCTCTTTCGAGCATTGCTGGCTGCATGTCCCGAATAAAATGAACATTGTTGATTCAAGACGTCAATTGTTGCTGGTTTATCAGCATACACCAGTGACTTCACAGCCCTACGGAAAACAATCAAGAGGTATCACATCGCACGGCCTTTAATTCTAATTGGCAGTTTATTTAATCCAATTTGGTGGCGTTGTTCAAGCATGAATCTATTCATGATTATGTGCCTGAGCAAAAAGTTAAAGCAGTATGACGGTTCGTTTGACAGCTAACCTTTCGTAAGCTAAAAAAGCACCCATTACCCAATAAAAAATTGTATCATTTTGCGAAGCACTAAAGGTACATTTAAAAAATAAGCGCACAATTATGCGCTACGCAATAAGACATACAGAAATGCAGTAAAGTAAGTGAAAGAACTCTCAACAACTTAAAAAAAAAAACAAAATAACATTTCAAGTGCTACGGCATTCTCTTACTACGAAGCAGGTTTTAAGGGAGAATACTAAAAAATAACTGTATCAAATAATTCAGTGTGTTACATTCAACAATGTTTATGTGCGCTGAATAATGCGCTTTATGTGTCACAAATGTATTGCTTCAAAGTGGGAACTCGCCATATAAAATTCATGTCTTCCGTAAGCGCAATGGTAAGCGAAACCCTTATGTTTCTCCCTTACAAACCTGCTTCGTTGGAAGCTCCATTTTTTATTGGGTATAAAGCAATGGCAAAGAGCATTTTGAACCTTCCCTAGATATATGCAACCAAATGTGGAAGTTTAACTTATTATTTTAGGAGCTTGATGTATGTTTTATTAATTGTTTTTAAGTCTTTAATGTTATTTTTATAAATTTATTTAAATTTACAATAAGAATCTTAACAGTTTGACTAATATTGATCTTCTCTCAATGAGTTTTTGTGTTTTTGCTTTTTAAATGCCTTGTTATGAAATAAAACTTAATTTTATATGAGGTGTAATTTCATTTAAATCGGGTAATTTTGCTTCATCTCAAGTGTAATTTTGAATTTTGCTGGTGGTAACACTGCAAATGATGCTTGAGAGCCCGGGTCTACTAAAGCTTTTACAGTATGTGTTCCAGTTTGGTGTTTTATTAAAACATTAGCTGTTGCTAACAGTACTTGAGATTTACTGTTTACATTATGTGAAGAAATGTTACCAAAACACTGTTCGTTATGTTGACTGCTGCGCGATGAGCTTTGATTATTCTTTTCAACTGTAGTAGACAGAGCACTTGTATTTTGCTGTGTTTGTGTCAGTGTTACCACCAGCTAAATTCAAAATTACACTTGAGATGAAGCAAAATTACCCGATTTAAATGAAATAACACCTGATATAAAATTGAAGTTTTATTAAATAAAAAGACGTTTACAAAGAAGCAAAAACACAACCAACTCATTAAAACAAGATCAATATTGGTCAAGCTGTTAATTTTATTTAAATTAACAAAAATAACATTAAAGACCTACAGCCGTATTCATAACAAAAAGTTAGCCACAGTTTGTACACTATGAACAACGAGCTGCTAACTAGAATGCCGATTAAGCTAAGCAGCTTGTTGGCACAGAGTTAATTCATAACGAACTTTTCTCCATCTGCCAACTTTTAATAAATCAACTCTGAATTTTTATGATGCCACTTTGTATTACTTAAAAATGCAACTCGTTTGCATTAAACATCGCTGGTTTGTCATTTTTTTGTAATTTTTTTTTGTTTTTTTCTCCACATTTAACAATTTTAAAGGTTTTTAAATTAAAATAAAAAAAAAGATATAAATATAAAACGAAACAGTAATAATTTAAATAAAACCAACAAAATTGTTGTACATTTAACAGCTGTTTTTCACAAGTTGGCAGCTCGTTAACAAGAGTTTAGCAAGTCGTTAGCCAGAGTTTGGTAAGTGTATTATAAATAAACTTTGTGCTAACTTCATGCCAAATTTTCATTATAAATACGGCTGTTAAAAAACATTAATAAAACATAAAATAAAACTGCTAAAATAATGAGTTTAACTACCACATTTGGTTGATATATCTTGGGAAGGTTTAAAATGTTCCTTGCCATTGCTTTATAATGGATGCTTTTTAGCCCTATAGAGCTTACGAAAGGTTAGCTGTCAAACGAACTGCCATACTGTTTTCACTTTTGGAGCAGGCGCATCATCATGAATAGATTCATGCTTGAACAACGACAGCAAATTATCCAAATATACTTTGAAATCAGCGAGATTTTCGCAACTTAAAGGTGACTTCATGATTTAAATAACGCATCTTTTTTCACAAATGAAGGCGATGTGTTGATTTAGAGAAAATAAACTGTCAATTAGACTTCAAGGCCGTGCGATGTGACACTTATTGATTGTTTTCCGTAGGGCTGTGAAGTCAGTGGTTAATGCTGATAAACCAGCAACAATCGGTGTCTTGGAGGTCAACATTGTTCATTTTATTCGAAAAAGATAAACTAAATTGGACGTCTGCAATGCGTTTCGTCAAGGACAGGCGCGGTGTCTATTTGTTTTAAATCAGTTTCAAGTGGTAATGCCGTGTATCAATCTGCGATTAAAATTAATTTTTTATTTGTGTTGCCTACCATTTTAAGTTTCATGGTGTTAAAAAATACCCTTTATACCTTATTTAGTTAACAAAATGCTATACAACTGTCCCTTTCGTAATTCAGTTTTACAACTGTAGAAGGCGTTAAATATTCTTTAAACTAAAACATTAAAACGTAGCAAGATAGAAATAAAATTAATTATATGTTGCAATATTGGAAACATATCTTCCCCCAGGCAAGTTTTTAGTTTGAATAACTTTTTTCAATAAACTTCAGGTTCTAAATCACTAAGATAGGCATCTTTATCCAAATCTAAGGGTCCATCTTGCGACATTCATTACTAAACATTTGAAAATATACATATGTATCTTTAATGATTGAAGTCGTTTCTTAAAAAGAAACCGAGACTTTGGTTAAAAAGGGTGTGCATTTCTTAGCAATAATATTTTAAAAGAAGTAAATGTCATCACTGAAATCGAATCTTGATTTTATTAGGGCATCTGAAGTAACAATTTCAAATTACACCTGAATAACACCTAAGAGAAATTACCCACGCTTTACCCACGACCGTAAAAATTATACCAAATTCGGGTAATTACCCACAAAGTGGCAACACTGGTTTGTGTGTTTTCATTCTCGGTTAAAAATGAACTATGTAAAATAGTGTGGTGTTTTTGCTTACATTCTTGACAGCGAGCTGTTGATGTACAGTGATTTACGCTATGGCCAGTATGTAAACAATTAAAACAAATGTTATTTTGTTGTATAACAGCTTTTTTTTCTGCTGGGGGCAGTGACGATAATTTGAAACATTTGTACAGTGGATGTCGACGTTGGCAGCAAGGGCAGAAATTGCTATTTACTGTTGTGTTATTAACATGAAAAGTTCTTTTATTAAACCTTTGTTGTGAGTTTTTATTAATATTTTCTAATTTTGGAGCTGTGTGAGCTTCTTCGACTGATTCTAGCGTGCGGAATGATAATTCAAGAAAGTTAAACATACTGGACATTGTTGGAATTCGAGTGTTGGTACTTATGGACTGCTCCCACTCCTTTCTGGTTTGTTTATCTAATTTTTGACTTGTAAGAAAAATCAACATAGCATCCCATTTGTCTACCTCAATGTTAAGAGACTTCAGCAAAGATATTGAAGAACGTGTTGTGTCAAGCAATTCTTTTATACTTTCAAATGACCCGTTTGACGTGGGAATGTTTAACAATTTCTTTAATATTTTTTCTACTATTTTTCTAGTGTTATGATACCTTTCTTCTAGTGCACTCCATGCTGCGGCGTAGTTATTTTCTGATGCTGGATATTGGTTAATAATCTCTAGTGGAGATCCCTTACATGAACCTTTAAGGTAAAAGTATTTTTGTATGCCTGTAAGAGACTGATTGTTGTGTACCAAAGAAAGAAACATATCACGATATGGAATCCACTCAATGTATTCGCCAGTAAACGATGGGAGTTCAATTTTTGGTAATCTTGCGCTTGCTGTAAAAGATGCGTTTTGCATTGTAGTAGATACGAATGTGCTTGACATGTGCTGGTTTGATGTTGTAGGTTCGGCAGATAAATCCAGAAGTTTTGATTTAAGCGTTAAATAATTATCAAAAAAGATATAATAAAGATCGTCTTTTAAATAAGGAACATCACTTTCAAGTATTGTGTTTTCATGAACAGCTTCACATATTTGTTCGTGATCTTCTTTAAAGTTTTTGTAGGTTAGTTCAACTTCTTCAAGTAAGGTTTGTATGTAGCCTTTGGTTAATTCTTCTTTTGGCTTTTGTTCAAAATTTAACGAAATTTTTTGCAAATGTCGAATTGCGGTTTTTTGTGTTTCTATAACAGTTGAAATATGCTCCATTTTGTGAAGTGTGCAATTAAAAGATTTCGCTCTAAATTTTTTAATATGCTGCAGCCAGAAAATAAAGAAATTTACATATAAAATATGAGATTTAATAGTTCACAAGTAATTGATTCTGGTAGAGATTATATTTATTATATCCACGTAGGAGGAGTATATTTAAGTTATAAAAAGTAAAGTTGAGTTTTTCTATCTGGAATTGATAGAGTCCCGGGTTTCGGCACCATTAAAATGTACGAGAATTTCAGATTGAAACGATTTGAATATTATTAAAACAACTAACATTTATTTAATTTTAATTTCTTTTAATTTACATTGCGGCTGAGAACTACACGCTTCAATAACTTTACACAAACTCAATAGATACACACTTTAGAACATTACAAAAAATCAAAACCGCTCAATATATTAATAAAAAAAAGCAAATACAACAAATAAGAAAAATGTACGTTACGTTAAAATATGGTTACGTTAAAACAGGGTTTGTGATTAAACTATTAATTTAATAAGATCTCAAACAATATTTTTAGTGCATTTTTTATGCGCATAAAACGCGATTGTAACTGCATAAAAGTCCGGGCCCTGCTAATTAAAAAGAAATAATATAATAAAATTGATAAGAGTGCTATATTCGGCTGTGCCGAATCTTTGATACCCTCCATCGACAGTTCAATTATTAAAGGAAATATATCTACAAGATACCTATTTATTATTAATTTATCTTTATAAAAACAGACCGTAACAGTTTAAGCCGAACTTAAATAATTTTTAGGAGGGGAATTTATATTGGAGCCATGATCAGCTATGAACAAATCATCCCAAAATTCTGCAGAGTGATTTCTGCTATTTCTAGTCCAATAAAACTGTAAAGTATTGAATTTTATTCCGTTAGCATAATTTATTAAGGTTCTAGGCGTTCTAAGCTGTTTTCCGGGAGTATGGTTTATATGGGGCCTAGGGTAATCTATAGACCGATCTTCACGTGATTTCCAGTCGAATAAAATGAACTTAAGCAAACTCTTATATCATTCCGTGCATTGTTCCACCATTTATGTTAGTTTTTGTAACAAAATTATCAATTTTTTAAGGTGGTGGTTTCACAATTTGTTTCATAGCTCTGATTCTACTGAACCGATTTTGCTGGATTTCACATCGACACTGCTTGATGCTTTGAAAAACTGCTAAATGCAGATATATCTGCACTTTTGCCAACGCTGGTTGCGTTAAAACATCCATGACATGTTGCTTGTTAAATATTGTATAAAGAGCAAAATATAATTGTTAATTGTTACAAAAAAATATAAATGGTCACTGTTTTTGAGCAATCATAATATGATAGCGGTAGACATGCAAGGGGTTGATTAAATAATAATATGGTTGAGATAACAAAAAGTAAGCTGAAAATTACTATAATCTTTTAGAAATGTTTGCAGCTATACTGTAAGGGTGTCTGTGACCATTTAAAAAATTTTTTTTTAACAACCATAACACGGCATAAAGTGCAAAATATTATTGCTTTTTATGCCGAAAGACTTGTCTGATTGTGTAAAGTACCCTTTAGTGAAATTGGATACAAGTAGTTTTAGCAAAATAAACAAGAACTTAATGTAATCATTATTTCAAAACACTGGCCCTGATAAAACTCGCAAATTGTTTTGTTTTAAAGGTCCTGCTAGATATTCCCTTGATTTTTTTTTAAGTAAAAGGTAGCCCAACATTTATTTAAATCATTTCGAACGTAGAAAATCTTTTATTAAATTTGACAGCAAAACAGGATTTAATTTGTTTTTTTTTTTGTTTTTGTGGAAATAAGCAATCAATATTTGTTTTACTTTAGGAATTCAACTAAAAATACTACTCTAACAAATTTTTTTTTTATTTTTTTTTTATTTTTAGAATATTTTTGTAATTTTAAAATCAACATTGATTAAATCGCTTTATAATTGAATTCAAATAATTTCTCTCTATTATTTGTGTTTACATTCTGCTATTAAAAAATTGATTTTGTGGTTGAAGAGCAAAAATTTCTGTTT
Organism: Pollenia angustigena; assembly: GCA_930367215.1. NCBI lineage: Eukaryota > Metazoa > Arthropoda > Insecta > Diptera > Polleniidae > Pollenia > Pollenia angustigena. Next base: position 51,323,096 of record OV884060.1, read on the forward strand.
ATTTTGCTATCAAATTACAAATTAAACGAAAGCAAACATAACAATTATTAGGATGCAGTTTAAATGAATTTTATTTTAGAAAACTCTGAAAGATTCTAAAAGATACATATTTAAAATCATTGAGCGGATTTCATGTTTAACAGCACACGAAGTTTAAAGAGAGAAAATCGCAACTTTAAAGGCCCAACTATAATCACCCCTATCGTGAATAAAAATTCCTTGGGAGTTTTTTCCCTTTTCCCATTTTTACAATTGAATTTACATAGGAAAAATGGAAAAAAGGGAAAAAACTCCCAAGGAATTTTTATTCACGATAGGGGTGAATATGTATGGGCAATAGGGTGGCCGTTATTTTCTTTTTTTTGATTTCTTATATTCTCCCCCACCAAATCGGTTCAGTTTTATGTAAAAAAAAATACAAACAAATTTCGTAGCGATAAGTTGTGTTTTAGGGGGGGCGTCCGCCCCTCAAAGTTTGCCATCAAGCCATTTATTCAAATGTAATTTGTTTGCGTATGACTATCTCTTAAAAACAACATTTTACAAGAACATGGTATATGGCAATATTTTAGCTCTTCTAGTCAACAACATTAGCCTCGAAGAAAGTTTTTTGCTAAAATTAATATTTAAGAAAATAATTAAGAAAATAACAACAAAATTCCAAACATTTTATATACGTTTTATATATATAAAAGAGGGATTTAATGTCAAGTGAACTAATTTTGAAATCGATGTCTTTCGATTTGGATGAAATTTGCACCAACGTTAGTCCTATTGAATAGTAGTTTAGACACAAATTTTCAACAACATCGGTCAAAAAGTTTTTGAGTTTGGGGGGGTCAGAGTTTGAAATTTTGGCCATATAGGTGTTCTTTCACATCCATGTAACTTATTACCAATTGGGGTTAACAAAATTTGTCCCAAGCAGCTTAGATAGCTATTTGATCAATCTTTTTAAAAAACAAATTTTTTGTTTTTTTTTAATTTTTTAAAATTTTTTTTTTTTAATTTAAAACTTGGCAAAAAAAAAATAAAATAAAAAGTTTTAAATATAAAAAAAATATGTAAAAAAATTTTTTAAAAAAACAAAAAATTTTTTTTAAAAGATTGATTAAATAACTATCTAAGCTGCTTGAGACAAATTTTGCTAACCCCAATTGGTAATAAGTTACATGGATGTGAAAGAACACCTGTATGGCCAAAATTTCAAACTTTGATCCCCCCAAACTCAGAAACTTTTTGACCGATCTTGTTGAAAACTTGTGTCTAAACTACTATTCAATAGGTCTAACGTTTGTGCAAATTTCATCCAAATCGAAAGATTTCGATTTCAAAATTAGTTCACTTGACATTAAATCCCTCTTTTATATATATAAAACGTATATAAAATGTTTGGAATTTTGTTGTTATTTTCTTAATTATTTTCTTAAATATTAATTTTAGCAAAAAACTTTCTTCGAGGCTAATGTTATTGACTAGAAGAGCTAAAATATTGCCATATATTATGTTCTTGTAAAATGTTGTTTTTAAGAGATAGTCATATGCAAACAAATTACATTTGAATAAATGGCTTAATGCAAACTTTGAGGGGCCGACGCCCCCCCTAAAACACAACTTATCGCTACGAAATTTTTTTGTATTTTTTTTTACATAAAACTGAACCGATTTGGGGGGGGGAGAATATGAGAAATCAAAAAAAAAAGTTCTCCATACATCTAACGGCCACGCTAATGGGCAAGCTTAAGCTAACGTCAAAAATAAACGAATAACCTGTCAAATGCATTTTAAAAAACGAAAGAAAAATAAAAAACATCTTACTGCGTACGAAATGTGAGATCAGTATCGCACTTTGCTTTTACAAGTGACAGTTTCATAAAACTTAACAAAAAGTTTCCTTAAGTTCAATATGGTTTGACACATACCGATCGAGTCATTACGGCAAAAAAAAGCTTAAGCGACATCATTTTCAATATTCGTTTTTTTTTTTTTAATAAATGACTGTGTTGGCAATACTGGCATTATCTCCTAAAATTTCATAGTCACATTAGGTTCCATTAAGATTTTTTAGCAAAAACAATTTTATCTTAAGTGACAACCTTCATACAAAATTTTTATTAAACCCAATAAAAAAAACCTTCTCCTGTAAAATTTTATTTCTGTCGCTTAAGGCAGCGGGCAAAAAAGTTTTAAATAAAAGTAGATTGAAAGACATGTCGGAGGCAAAATGCCTTTGATAGGGTCAACATTTTTATACAATTAGTTGTGAAGTTTGTCAATATTCTGGCTCCTTGAGTAACTCTAAGTCGATTTAGCCATGTCCGTCTGTTGAAAACACGCTCACTTTCGAAAACCTCAAAAGAAATGAGCAAACTTGGTGTCAAATTGCTTGTAGTTATCTAAAGCAGTTTGGGATTGAAGTCCAGTAAAATCGGTTCAGTAGGATCAGAGCTATGAATCAAAATGTGGAACCACCACCTAAAAAAATGTATAATTTTTTTACAAAAACTAACGGTGGAACAAGTTCGTTATATTCGACTGGAAATCACACTGTAAAATTTCGTGAAGATCGGTCCAAAATTTACACTAGGCCCCATATAAACCCTACTAACAGTAATTAATAATGCTATCATTACAAAATGTCACAAAATGGCACGTCACAGTTTTATAGGACTAGAAATAGCACTGTGAAACTTCGTGAAGATCGGTCCATAATTTACCCTAGACACCATATAAATCCTACTCTCGATTTTAGTTTAGTACGACTAAACCGTAATAAATAATGCTATCATAACAAAATTTGGCACGTCACAGTTTTACAATACTAGAAATGACACTGTACAAATTTCGTGAAGATCGGTCGATAATTAACTATAGGCCCCATATAAAGCCAACTCTGGTAAATTAATTTAATACGCCTAAACTCGAAGCTGATATATTTATTTTGGTAAAATTTCTTCCAACTTAGTTTCATATGGCCAGAAAAAATGTCATGCAATTTTGTGATATACGGTCCATAATTTACCTTAGATCCCATACTTAGCAGCCTTCTGAAATACTGTAAACGCTAAAACTATTTTCACCGCTGGTTGAAATTTATTGAAATGTATGTTTTTAATACCAGAAATCACTCTGGCTCCAATATAAATTCCCCTCAAGAAAATCATTTAAGATCGGCTTAAACTGTTACGAGCTTGATATTTTACTCAAGCTAGTAAAAATTGCTAAAAAAAAGTCATAAAACTTTCTGATTGTCGGTCAATAATTTAATATATGTCTAAATCGCAACCAATTTTAATGCTGATGTCTGTTTTTATAAAGATAAATTAATAATAAATAGATATCATATAGATCCTATAGATAGGTCATACTAGATATAGATCGGTGGAGGGTATCAAAGATTCGGAACAGCCGAATAAATTTTATTATAAACATGGGAATCAGGAGAGATTTGCAAACATAAGTAAAGAGTTTATTCTTAAAATGGTAAAATACACAAACCAAATGTACCCTTACGCCCAATTTCATCCTCCGTTGAAGTCCCGTGCTACAAACTGTCCAAATACATTGGTAATATTCTAAAAAATATTATATTAGATAAATATAATATAAAAAACTCAGCAGAGTTAAAAACTAAGCTAAAGGAAATAACACTGGCTGATGACGAAATTTTAATTTCTTTGGACGTGGTATCGTTATTCACTAACATACCGATTCATTTAGCCATTAGTAACATCATGACCCATTGGAATGTACTGCAAAACCATACAAAAATACCTAGGTCTCAATTTCTTGATTTACTCAAATTTTGTTTAAAAGATAACAATTATTTTATATACGGGGATACTTTTTATAACCAGACGTATGGTATGCCTATGGGCAATCCTTTGTCACCAACGATAGCAGACATAGTTCTGGACACTTTGCTGGAGAAAGCTACACAAGAACTTAAAGATAAAAATGTGAACATAAAACTAATAACTAAATACGTTGATGACCTATTTGCCATTATTAGGAAAAACGACGAAGAAGAAATATTAAATACCTTTAACGGCTACCATAAGAAACTTAAATTCACTATTGAAAAGGAACAACATAATGCCATATCCTACTTAGATATGAAAATCTATAGAGAGGATAATAAACTCATTACGGATTGGTTTACAAAATCGGTCGCATCCGGACGTTTAATTAATTATCACTCCACACAACCAATGACACAAAAAATCAATACCGCGATAAATTTAATTAAAAAAGTTGATCAATTAAGTGATACTAAATTTAAAGACAAAAACTTAAAAATAATTACAAATATTTTGACATCTAATAATTATCCAATGAATATTATAAATAACCTAATTACCAAAGCAACAAATGAAGAAACTCGGGAACAAACTATAAATAATGCATCTGGCATCACCAAACGATTTTACAGTCTCTCATATATACCAAAACTGACAGAGAGTAAACAAATGAAGGAGATAATAGAAGATGAAACAATATCATTAGCTCATAAACCCAATAAAACAATTAGCACACTTTTTACACAAACAAAAACCAAAATTGAAAACTATGATCGTAGCAATGTCGTGTACGAAATTAAATGTGAGGGTAATAATGACGAAACGTGCGGTAAAGTGTATGTTGGAACAACCAAAAGAAATTTAGCTACTAGGATAAACGAACATAAAGCAGACATTGACAAATTAAAATACTCAACAGCTTTAGCCCTACATTGCATTGATAATAAGCACACACCAAATCTAAACGATGTTAAAGTACTAGACGTAGAGCGGAGGGTAAACAGAAGATTTACGCTGGAAAGCTTACGAATACAGGAGAGACTTAATACAGCTGTAAACAAAAAAGATGACAAAGACCGAACGAATGCAAATTACACGATTGCAATATTATAATTTAGTCCATTTTCAACTGTGATACTGACATTAGGAAAAGTTTAACTGTGATATTTTTTATTAATTATACATTTATATTTTTGTTTTATTTGTGTGTTTAATTGTACTGTGTGTATTGTTTAAAACCACATTTAAATTAGAAATTATAATGTAAATACAAATTCAAGATTTTATGTAAGTTAAATTGTTCTTTAAATGTAATTGTATTTTTTTTGATGTTTATGTACTGAATATTATTGCTTTTTATAATTTGTTGTTGCCAGATTTCAATAAAAATAATCCCTGAAGAAGTAGGAAAACAGCCTACGAAACGTCGGAGGAAAATATGAAATAAATCTTTTATTTACATATAGAAAATAATTAGACCTTGAAAGCCTGTTTGGTAATCCCAAAAAACATTAATATAGTAGAAAAAGGTCGATAAATATAAAAAAAAACAATAAATAATTATCGGAGGGCCCGCCGAATTTAGAGAAAACTATTGAATCAAAGCAACATAATGAAAGACTTTTTTATACACATTAAATATAAATATGACGCTGATACATGCTTGCAATTGAAGAAATATTGTAGAGAAATTAGAAGATTAGCTAAGCAGTCAGAGAGACTTAAATTTTTACTTTCATGCAGGAAAAATGGACTTTTACCAACACATATAATTAATATGACTAGAAATGTAAAAAAATCATTTACATCGACGAAAATATCACACGAGCTAGAAAAAGTAGAACAAAATTTTCACGTGAAAATTCTAAATCTAGAAATTAAGGACACGAATCTTAATCTTACAGTCATACGCAGATACATTGAAGAAATAAAAACAAAAATTAAAGCAATACTTAACTCTGAAGAATATACAAATTTCATAAAAAGACAGGATACGAGTTATAAGAGTGTGATATCTACTGATAAACAGATACACACAGTCAAGTTACAGAACTTAAAACGGAAACAATTGGATAAATACAATCTTAAATACAACCCATCTTGGTTTGTTAATAAAACAAATGTTACATTTCCAGAGGAAAGCAAGTGGCTCCTATCCCTTGGGTCCAAGTTTGCACTACCGGTCAATGATAACAACTTTTCTACAATTCACTTAATTGCAGATTTGGAACAATGGGTACAGACGATTACAGATGACAGAGAAAAAGAAATAGTAAGAACTAAAATAGCTAACAGAATATTAACACACAAGAGAAAGGTAAAAAACAGCCAGAAGGAGAAATTTATATTAAACATATATGAAGACACAAAACGTTTTTTAAAAATACACAAAGACGAAATAGTTATAACGAAGTCAGATAAAGGCAATAAAACTGTAGTTATTTATAAAAAAGACTACATGAAGGAAATGGACACATTACTAGAAGACAAAACCACTTATAAATCAATAAGGGAAGATCCAACCCTGAAACTACAAAGAAAAAACAACAAAATGATTACTGAGTTATTTAAACAGAACTTCATAACAAAACAGGAAAAATTCCATTTGTCATCTAACGCAGCCACGGCCCCAAGATTATACGGCCTACCAAAAATACACAAACCAAATGTACCCTTACGCCCAATTTCATCCTCCGTTGAAGTCCCGTGCTACAAACTGTCCAAATACATTGGTAATATTCTAAAAAATATTATATTAGATAAATATAATATAAAAAACTCAGCAGAGTTAAAAACTAAGCTAAAGGAAATAACACTGGCTGATGACGAAATTTTAATTTCTTTGGACGTGGTATCGTTATTCACTAACATACCGATTCATTTAGCCATTAGTAACATCATGACCCATTGGAATGTACTGCAAAACCATACAAAAATACCTAGGTCTCAATTTCTTGATTTACTCAAATTTTGTTTAAAAGATAACAATTATTTTATATACGGGGATACTTTTTATAACCAGACGTATGGTATGCCTATGGGCAATCCTTTGTCACCAACGATAGCAGACATAGTTCTGGACACTTTGCTGGAGAAAGCTACACAAGAACTTAAAGATAAAAATGTAAACATAAAACTAATAACTAAATACGTTGATGACCTATTTGCCATTATTAGGAAAAACGACGAAGAAGAAATATTAAATACCTTTAACGGCTACCATAAGAAACTTAAATTCACTATTGAAAAGGAACAACATAATGCCATATCCTACTTAGATATGAAAATCTATAGAGAGGATAATAAACTCATTACGGATTGGTTTACAAAATCGGTCGCATCCGGACGTTTAATTAATTATCACTCCACACAACCAATGACACAAAAAATCAATACCGCGATAAATTTAATTAAAAAAGTTGATCAATTAAGTGATACTAAATTTAAAGACAAAAACTTAAAAATAATTACAAATATTTTGACATCTAATAATTATCCAATGAATATTATAAATAACCTAATTACCAAAGCAACAAATGAAGAAACTCGGGAACAAACTATAAATAATGCATCTGGCATCACCAAACGATTTTACAGTCTCTCATATATACCAAAACTGACAGAGAGTAAACAAATGAAGGAGATAATAGAAGATGAAACAATATCATTAGCTCATAAACCCAATAAAACAATTAGCACACTTTTTACACAAACAAAAACCAAAATTGAAAACTATGATCGTAGCAATGTCGTGTACGAAATTAAATGTGAGGGTAATAATGACGAAACGTGCGGTAAAGTGTATGTTGGAACAACCAAAAGAAATTTAGCTACTAGGATAAACGAACATAAAGCAGACATTGACAAATTAAAATACTCAACAGCTTTAGCCCTACATTGCATTGATAATAAGCACACACCAAATCTAAACGATGTTAAAGTACTAGACGTAGAGCGGAGGGTAAACAGAAGATTTACGCTGGAAAGCTTACGAATACAGGAGAGACTTAATACAGCTGTAAACAAAAAAGATGACAAAGACCGAACGAATGCAAATTACACGATTGCAATATTATAATTTAGTCCATTTTCAACTGTGATACTGACATTAGGAAAAGTTTAACTGTGATATTTTTTATTAATTATACATTTATATTTTTGTTTTATTTGTGTGTTTAATTGTACTGTGTGTATTGTTTAAAACCACATTTAAATTAGAAATTATAATGTAAATACAAATTCAAGATTTTATGTAAGTTAAATTGTTCTTTAAATGTAATTGTATTTTTTTTGATGTTTATGTACTGAATATTATTGCTTTTTATAATTTGTTGTTGCCAGATTTCAATAAAAATAATCCCTGAAGAAGTAGGAAAACAGCCTACGAAACGTCGGAGGAAAATATGAAATAAATCTTTTATTTACATATAGAAAATAATTAGACCTTGAAAGCCTGTTTGGTAATCCCAAAAAACATTAATATAGTAGAAAAAGGTCGATAAATATAAAAAAAAAAACAATAAACGACACAAGCAGTTTGATAACAACAGATGTTTGTGTTAATATTTAAAAAATATTCGTATAAATATGCTTCATACGTTTTTCATATCTTTGATCAAACCGCTTGTGTCGTTTATTTGGCTCTTAACAAACAAAATAAGGTTTAAAAAAAGAAAGTTCAAAACAGTAGGATAGTTAGATTGCAAAATGTAGTGAACGCACAGAGGGGTGAAATCGTAAAAAATGGATATTAATTGAAAAATGAAAGTTTGTTTTTTTTAAAAATATTTAGTAACCGATTACAGTATATAAAATTCTACATCACTACTGAAAATTTCAATGTCATATGATGTTTACTTGTCAAGCTGCATTGTATTAAAGTTAAGTAATTTTTGAGTTATTCGCGCACAATAGTGTTAATTGAAATTCGGTATATTTCGACGATTAATATATAGTTTTTGCAAGTCAAAAGTAATACTTTTACTATGGAATCTTCAACCTCAGGTATTTTAGCGTTGTTCTAAAAATAATTGTTTTAACAAAAGTTGTGTAGAAGTATTTTTAAAATTTTTTTTAAAATATGTCTCCATTTTGGCTATTTTCAAAATATTCGTGGATATTTAAATATGAATGGTGTAAGTTGGCGTTATAATATTAATTTGTTAAGAAACTACAGTTCCTAGGCTTTTTTATTCAGTAATAACATGTTGCGCGTTTTTGCGCGAAATTTTTTAAATTAATTAATTGTGAAAATAGTCACTCAAGCAAAGAACACCAGTTCTATCTTTTGTTTGCTTTGTCTTCGTTTTCGTTGTTATAATTGTTGTTTTTGTATACAATTAGCAACTGTGTGTAACAAAAATTTTGTTAGAAAAATATAGAGTTTTTGTTCACAATATCGAGCGGTATTCAGAAGTATCAGTGGTTAAACATGCCTCCAACCTTGCATAAGTTTTTAATACATGGCCCAGTATCATTTCGCACGCGCTATTATCGATCGGTGAACTGTCTGAGGAAGCCCATGAAGCCCGAAATAAAGATTTTAAAAACTTCAGAGAACATTTTTCTCGCAAATGAAGTCGGTAGGATTGCAATCAAGACATATTTAATAGGTTCCTACTAAGTTCAGATCCAATCCTATCTGGTAAAACACAATTGCCCAAAAAAAAATTCCACCAACTTCCAAAATCTGTAGTAGATCTACTAGTTTCGCCTTCAGTTTTGACGAACGTGGCACCAGAAGGCACAAATTATGATACAGATGACGACGGGCATATTTTTTAATATAGCAGGTCAAAAACACATGCCTTATAATAAATGTATACAAGCTATCACCAGACACATCCGTACACAATCGAACAATTTAAATATCTGCTTTGAGTCCTGAATTTAGTTACAAATATGATAGAATAATTCCCAATTCGTTTACGTAATTATATTAAAAATAAATTGATTACTAGGGATGCGATTTCCATGCAAATGCATGTTTTTTGTCGATAGTCTAAAACCGATGTCGACCAATTATCTTTCCGAATCATTAAATTTGCGTTAAAATGGCATTCATTTGTTTTTGCATATTGTTGCATATTTTGGTGAAAATGCATATTTTTGCATATTTTGGTTTTAAATTCATATTTTTGCATATTTTAACATTTTTGAGTGATAAATTTTTTTAAATTTCCATATTATAAAAAAAAGTTCTTCGAAAAATTTCCAAATTGTATAAAAAACCCTTCAAAAAAAATTTTTTTTTTAATCAATTAATTAATTTTTTTGAGCTCTGCATAAAATACAAGATTTCAACAAAATATCCTTAAATTTTTAACCGATGCAGCACCTTACATGGTGAAGGCTGCCAATTGCCCTAAAACAATTTGTTGTTGGCACATGGGTTACACCGAGTTGCAGAAGAAATCAGAAGCCAATTCGATAATATTGATTTATTGGTTTCATACAGGATTTAATTCACTTAGGGCCATTATTACAACTTGAAGTTAGCTAAAGTTAAGATTAAATTGACAGATAATAATGTGTTATCTGTCAAAAAGCGTCTGTTAACTGTCGGATAACAGCTAACGATAAGTTATAATAATGGCCCTTAATAGGCAACTCAAATTAATTGATATGGCGGAAAGTAACATTAACATGTGAATGGAAAATAGCCCGACAAATTAAAAAAAAAATCCAAAAACTGTTGCAAATAAAAATAAAAATAGAGGATTTCAGAAAATAAAACAAATTTCAAATATTTTTGATCTAGCCTCTTAAGACCCGAGCATTAACCCATTGAATTTTTACATTTCTTATATATTGTTTACACCTTTTGGGGAGGAAACAAGAAAACTGTATATTTTTTTTTAAAAAATTTTATTTGAATTCTTTGAAATTAAGGGGGCACATAAGTGTACCTCAGGTCTTAATATATGAAAAATTTCAACGTAAATTCTTAATTTCTTAAGATCAGGACTGAACCGATTAAGTAAAGGGCTTATTAACTATTTGTTTTATCTTATGAGGTGTAATTTAAATTTCGGTTTTTATTATTTTTTTATTTAAACTGGTAGAAAAAGAGGTGCACATATGTGTACTTAAGGTCTTAGCGATTAGTTATTGAGAAAAAATATCCCAACAGTATGGTTTTTTCAAACAGTTAAATTCAGATGTAAAAATAATGGCTAAAACTTCTAAACCCTGCCATCTTTTGATATTGTTTTGAAGCGCAGTAGCTTAAAGCAAGTAATTAAACTGTTTCTATTGGTCACACGATGTCGCTAGTCTTTAAAACTTGTAATATTTTTAGGTGCACATATGTGTACCCATGGTCTGAAGAGGCTAGAATCAAATGTTCGATCTGAATTAGAAAATTAATATTCTTCAAATGTATTGGCATCCTTGAAGTATGCCTCAACTTCGGTTGACGTTGAGAGATCATTTTCCATGTACAAAAGCTTTTTAACAGACAAAGGCTTACTTTTGATAATATAAAAAAGTATTTATTTGACTACGCAATTTAAATGATGTAGTTATTTAAATTAACTGCCTGTTCATCTATTTCCGAACGACGATTTCGTTCGCATAACTTATATTTAAAACAAAAACAAATTATAAAACATTGTTTTTGTTTTACATTAAAGTTAAGCGAACGAAATCTTCGTTCGAAATCGATGAACAGCGGGTAAGTTCTAAAAAATATTATACCTTTGAATAACAATACAATAAAAACAACAAAGGAATTTTTTATTGAAAATGGTCAAGTTTTTAGTGCATATTTTTAATTTGTTTAATGCATATTTTGGAATTTTTAGTGCATGAAAATCTCATCCCTATTGATTACTATGGAAAAATTTTATTTTTTTTTTTTTTTCAAAAAACAAAAAAAAATCCGACTGAGCCAGAGCTATTTTTAAAAGGGGGCGTGGCACCACCCTATACCACCTTGGATATAATTCATACTGTTAGATCAACAAATAAACCAAATCTTATCTTCATACCTTTGATGGTTCATGAGATATATCCGTTCTAAGTTTCAGGTTATATGGGCGGTGCCACGCCCCTTTATCCAATCATAACCAAGTATATCCAAGAACTATTAGCAGGTCAAAGTTTCATGGCAATCGGTCTATTGCTATGGCAGCTAGAGCGATTTTTAATAGGGGGAGTGGCACCGCCCACTTTTCCAAAAGATGTGTAGCATATGTCACTCAGTGGTAACGTAGCATTCAAATAGTGAAAGAATTTTTAAAATTGGATAAGTAGTTTAATTAATCTCCATTTTTTGCGATTTCACCCCTCTGTGGAACGGTTTAAAGTAGTTAGTGAAAGATCCAAAATAGATTAGAAAGTACCGCAAGGCCATCAAACATTCAAAACAGCCAAACATGGCCCATTTTACATACCTGACAACATTTTTAAATACTCTCTATTAATTTAATCAAGTTTCTCTTTTTTTTTTATTACTAAGCTCAAAATTGTAAATAATGACAATAAGACCATATTTACATTATGCAATTAAAGCCGCAACTTTCGCATGCAACTTTTTGTTTATTAGCAAGAGGTGAAGGGAAGAAAACGGGATTGAAAAAGTTGCAAAAATGCTTCAAAAAAATTTAAATGTAAATGTGAAAAGAGTTCCGTAGAAACTACTTTAAAAGAAAATAGAAAAAAAAACTCGACGTTAATTGCATAAATGTAAATGCGGTCTAATTGATCAACTTCGCGATCTTAATAATATAAAAAGAGAGATAACTGCTCTATTATATTCACACATTCTATGAATTCTCCTTTTGCCGTCAACTGATTCAAATGAGTTGTAGAAATTCCCTACTCATACTCATGCTAATAATAATACTCATGTGATAAGGAGTAGCAATCAATAATAATGCTCTGTTATGGTTGCATGCAACATGAAATGTTTTAAAAATGCATTTAAGTTATATTGTCTAAATCATTGACCTGTGAAAGCAAAACAAAAAAAAGAGAAAAATTGATTTTTAAAATACATAGAACGTTTTGATTTAAAATTAAAAAAAAAAATCATTAATAAATCTTAAAATACGCAAAGTTGATTTAAACAGGTCTTTAATGTTAATACTCAATGAAAGGAAACAAATCTAACTAAATTCAGAATTTAACGGAATAACTACTTAAAATCCCTATTGACTGAATCCTTTGATTAGTTTTTTTCTCTTTAAAATTTATAACCCTAACGAAGAAAAAACTGAGGGAAAACTAATAAATTTTCTAAAACAATTATTTACCAAAAACGTTGTGGGTCGTTTAACATTCTTTTAATAGAACAAGTAGAGTAAAGAATTGGCATATGTAAATTATGTGCCGAGATTTTACCACAACCGCAATGCAAAAAAATGGGATTAATTTATTTAATTTAGAAGAGCTCAAGACACTCTCTTCTTTATTTGTTAAATAATATAGAATTATTGAAATAGATTTTAAGCTTGTGGTTTGAACCTTTTCATCTTCTAGCAGAGAAAACATACAACTGGCAAGGAAAAGATAAAAGGAATTATTTTTAAAAAAATTTCAAATAAAACAAAAAGTTCATCAATGCTAAACTGAAAAGGAAATAAATTATTTTTAAGGCTTTAAAAAAAATATGTAACTTAAGTCGGTCAAACTCCATCATATGATAACCTACACAATTTTGGCGTATAAAGACAACTGTAGTTGATAATGATTGTTTGGAGACAGAAGTAAAAATACTTAAAAATACCATTTGGTTTAAAGATTGATGTTTGACTATTGACTGCCAGCCGTCGTCAATGGCGGTGAGTGTTAAACGGCAATGATAGTGTTGTTACTATCGAAACATTTCAAATCGACCTGTCATTGAACGTGGGTTCGGTCACCCGGTCAGTCATGTTAGTCATTCTTCAAGAATCCTTCGATCATGTTATGGTTAATAGTAACAATAACTTGTTTACCACTTACAATTGTATAGTTTCAAATTAACAATAACATTTTCCTCCTTCCCAAGTGCAACATATTATGCTTAATAAACAGCCATACTATTTTTTATAAACATATTATTGTTATTATTAACTAAAGCATGTTTGGAGTCAACCTTAATAGATTTGTGACTTCTCGATTGAGGAATAATTAACCCATAAATGGTTGTCAATTACAAAAATATGCTTAAAGTAACCATAATATGTATACAAATGTTTCGTTTAAAATAGTTTTGTTGGAGGTGCGACCATAGCGAAATATGTATTTTCTTGATGTTGTTTTTTTATACAATACGACAAATAGTTGTTACTTTAAATGGGAAAAACCGGTCTATTATCTCTCCTAGTTCCACTTATAGTCTTCACACAATAAGACTTACGGCGTGTTTAGCTATACAGTACTTTTCGCTTGAACCCAATACAAATTTTTATCATTTTGCGAAGCACTAATGGTACATTAAAAAACACAAGCGCACAATTATGCGCTACGCAATAAGACATAAAGAGATGCAGTAAAGTAAGTGAACGAACTCTTAACAAGTTTTATAAAAAATAAAAATTAAATTTCAAGTGTCACGGCATTCTCTTACTACGAAGCAGGTTTGTAGTAAGAATACTAAAAAAGAACTGTAACAAAACACTCAGTGTGTAAATCTAATAGCTTCACTCACCAGTTTTTATATGCGTTTAATAAAGCGCTTTTTGTGACAAAAATGTATTGCTTCAAAGTGGGAACTCAGCATATAAAATGCATGTTTTCCGTAAGCGAGATGGTAAGCGAAACTCTTACATTTCTCCCTTACGAACCTGCTTCGCTTGAAGCCCAATTTTTATTGGGAAGTCACGTCCGTTAGTTGCAGCCAAATCGTGGACTATATCGCTAATGTAGTGACTATAAACGAAAAGTACTGTATTCTTTCCATATAAAGGTTGGTTAAATTTTAAGGGCCGCTGTTGATTTTAAATGAAACACAAATTTTTTAGGAAATTTGACGAGTTATCTCTTGAATTGTTGCAGGCTTATCGACGTACATCTTTTCTTTCAAATAACCCCAAAGAAAGAAGTCCAACGGTGTCAAATCACATGATCTTGGTGGCCAATGAACACCGCCACCACGTGAGATAACACATCTATTGAATTTGTCGCGCAAAAGAGCCATTGTTTCGTTAGCTGTGTGGCAAGTGGCACCGTCCTGTTGAAACAACAGATCGTCCACATCCATATCTTCCAATTCGAGCCATAAAAAGTTCATTACCATGTCACGATAGCGAACACCATTCACAGTAACTGCCTGACCGGACTTATTTTGGAAAAAATACGGCCCGATGAAGCCGCCAATAAGCCGCCCAAATGCGGCAATTTTGCTTATTGACGAATCCACAGAGGTGAAAGTGTGCCTCGTCAATGAATATGAAATGCACGAAATGCAATTTGCCTTGAATGCATATTTTGATTATAAAGCCTGAATAATTTTAACGATGGTTCGAATTAATTTAGTCTGAAATTGAGAAATGTCAAATGAAATGCAGAAAAAACTTCACGCTTAGGTGTGGTTCACATTCAACATCGGCCCTTAAAATTTAACCATTTGGTATTAAAAATTGGTCAAATCGGTCCGTAATTTTTACCAAGCCTATATACAACCCTAAGAAAGGGTCTAATGAAATTATGACCTTTTGAAGCTTGAAGTGAAGTTCAGTTTTTTCTTAGGGGCTACAAAAAGACCAAAATCTAAGAACAGCAATTTTAAAAAATATTTTTTTATTATAAATTAATTGTAAAACCCTTAATAAAAATGTTTTTTTTTTTTTTACAATACATATGTAAGTGTTACCGAGTATTATGGATGCATTCATGTATGAGATTGTTATCCGAATTCATTTATTCTCATTTTTTTTTTGTTTGTATTCTGCCTTGTAAGCAACTCGAAAGCTTTTTTTCCCCCTACTAACACACAAAACTAAATTGTTTCCTTGAATTTTATAAAGAATACAAGCAGAAAAACTAGAGAAAATGGAAAAAGAATGAGAATAAAAGATTAATGCAATACAAAGTGCATTTGTTAGTATTGTCACATCATCAATACTAACAAACCCAAGCGACATACATACTCGAGCAAATAAACGTAAACAGTAAACACTCGTTTGATGAAATTCTTGATTGAAAATGTCTGTTCAACGATTACGAACTTTAACGTAGGCAAAAAAAAAAAAAAAAATACTCAGTTTTAAAAATATTTTTTATATAAAATTCGTTAAACAGGCAGATGATAGTAGATGCCAGAAATTCATTTGTAGGCTTCTTATTTTAAATGACTTAAATTCCTATTATTTGACTTGCTGAAAAATCTAATTTAATTTAATAAACTTTTCTTTATATAAAGATTAAATATTTGGATTTTTGTTGTTGGGTTTTCCAAAGTGACCTAAATAATTTAAGCCACCAGTGTTCGATTAGATTCTTTAGGCCAGCTAACTTAGTTGCATTTGTTTCATATACTTAGGATTTACTGTATTCGAATTGGTTTCTAACCAACCAAATATTTTTTAGCTGAATTTTTAAAATTCAGTGTGTTATATTTTTCTTTTTTTGTTATAGTAGTTGTTTTATTATTCAATTACGGTGTGGTTTAGCGCTGAATACAAAACTACAAATGTACTTGTATTTTTTTTTTTTTTTCAACTTTTTGCAAGAGCTTTTTGCTGAGTAGATTTTTAAAAACCTGAACGTTTGCAATTGATAAACAACCATAATAACCACAACATAATCAGAGGCAACCTTAATATGTTTGTATTTCATAATCAGCTTTATTACGGTTGTCGTTGCCGTAAACGACAAAGTCGTTTTTTGTAGTAGATTAATGAACGCAGGTTGTGTGTCACTTTAATCTAAAAAAAAAACGACACAGACTTCTACGACAACCAGGGCTGCCAGATTTGACGATTTATCGTCATTTTGACGATTTTTTCTTCCGAAATTAGCAAAGTACCGATTTGCTGATTGTTTTCTAAAAAGTGACGATTTTTTTCAATATCCAAAGTCTGAATAAAACATTACAATTCCTGACAATTTCATTTTTTAATCTTGGAATGTTGGAAGGCGGAACGTTTACTTTCTCTTAGCTTTTACGCTGATATGCCATACCAAAGAAAGTGCGCCAACGTTGTGTCACGAACAGTAGTGACAGCTTTCTTGCTTAATAAAACCTACAAATTATAAATAAAAATAGCGACAAAAACGCTAGATTGACCAAAAATAGCTAAATTGCCATTATTGATTAACAATAGCGGCAAACTTCACTACTAAACTAACTATCAAAATCGGGTTTTCCAATTGCAAAGCGTTCCGGCCCCTCTACTCAAAAACTAGAAAACGCGTGCCGCTTTTGTTTAGAGACGGCTGTAAAATGTAAGTCTTAAGAAAATCTTTGATTATTTTCAGAGTACAAAAACAACAATTTTTCACTTTGTTTATCTTTCGTCAAACCATCATCGAATGAACCTTTTACGGCTCTCTGTATTAATCATATTTTCAACAGTTATACGTCAAGCATTTCACGAGTTGTAACAGAATATCTACATAAGTCTCATACGATTCTTGACATGAAAGTCTCGTTAGATTATCTTTACCCACGTCTTAAACGATTCCCACAACGATTTAAGAAGCGTCTTTTGCTGTGCTATGGAAGAATAACACTCGTGTTACAGTTTTTCATGAGACTTCCAGTAGCTCTTACACGATTGAAAATGCTAGCTGGGTATGAAGTAATTATGTTTTTGCTTAAATGTTTTTTTTTTTTTATAAAAGTCGAACAAAAATTGTTTAAAAAAAAATTAACTTTAAGTTGTGCGATTTTTTGACGATATTTCGTAACGATAAAGACGATTTTTTTATTTTTTCTCAGAAAACTGACGATTTTCTCACAAATTTATCTGGCAGCCCTTACGACAACGACAATCGTAATAAGGCTGAATATTGTTGTGGGTGACAAATGTGTTGTTAATGTAACTAACCATCATGATTTTAAATCTCAAACTATTTCAATTCAAATCATACACTGTGAAAATCTTATGACGATATCAGCCGAACAGTCCTTGACTGAAACCCGCAAGGCAGCCGCAACCTGGAACAGGCTCGTAGAAGCAGAAGCATTGGATGCAGTTCACACATGGAGAGATAAAATATTAAGCAGTTGATAAAATAACTTTTTTTTAATTACAATTTTGATTTTAGTTGAACTGTTAATTTTTAATATTCTTTAATTAGGCTTGAGTTCATCAAATTTAATTTTAATTTTTTTTTTTTTTATTTATTTATTGGATCTTCATATCGTTAACTAAAACCCAAACGGCCCTATTAAACATTTAACAATTTTACAGGAGAAGCAAAAAACTATTTAAAATGATCGTAAATATCTACCGATGATTTACGATTGGAAAAATCGAAATGCAATTAAAACTCTTCAATCTACTCAGAATAGAGCTTTCTTTAAGGTTTAGCACAATCGATCTGTATTAAAATTTTGCAAAAACTATACTTCCTATACGAGGATTGTACAAACAGCAATTATAATATATGGAGGGCTCAGAGCTGAAGCGAACCAAGTCAAAAATGAAAATTCGATAATATTTTGAGTTTGAGTAAGTGAATTTCCATCAAATTCTGGAGCCATTGGAATTGGTTTATTTCCGTTACCTTTGGAACGAAAAACTTTTTGATTTAGTCCGTTACAGAACTCGATAGAGTTAAACTTTGCGAAGAATTTCACACCAGATTTGAAATACATATATGCATTTTATTTTATGACTTGGTTCGATTCAGCTTTGAACCCTCCATATCGCACTCGTAGTTTAAAAATGACTTAATCAAATCAAGAAACTTAATTTTTCAGAAACCGAAAAAAATTATTTTTGACCTAAAAAAAATTGTTAAAATCTTTTGACCATTTAGTAGAAAATCCATACAAATTATGATCTTAAGTCTTTTTTTTAGATATTCACCCTTATTGTGTTTGGCGTATTTAAAATTTAAAAAAAGAACGTGAACTTTTTTCCTTTAATCTATTACCAAACAGTCGTAGACGTATTTTAATTACGCCAAACACAATTGGGGTGATTTATACACTAGATAATGAACAATTTTTAGTTGTGTCATTTTTGATGATGTATTATTTGCACAAGTTAGCGAATTATTTTGAGTTATGTCACTTTAGCTAAATTCTTTTCAAGTTTTGAAGCTTTTGCCAAATTTTAAACTGACACAAGTCTATTTAATATAAACACCAAAAAAGATTTCATTTATCAAAAGTGTCACAATTCGGATTAAGACTATTTAGCACTTAGCAGTAGGGATCTACTACCATTATATTTTCTCACACAACTAAAAATAAGTCACTTTTATGAATTGCAACTTTATACCACTTGAAACATAAAAAATAACTGTTTTTTAGCAACAGTTAACAACAACAAAATAAATAAAAAAATAAAAAAACTTATTTTAAAAAGTTTGTGTGACAAATGTTGTCAAATTATCTTTAAGGATGGGTCGTCTATTGTTAGATCATAAAAGTATTCAGCGTCCTTTAAGAAAACTTGGTCTGACACTGTCATTTACGGGCATTAAACGAATAATCTCCAGTTACAGAATCCAGCCTAAAAATTAAGTGTAAAAAAACTCAAAATCCACACAGCTAAACTTTAAAATTTTTGAAATTTTAAGAGGTCCCCTAGTATTTTTATAGATTTCATCATCAGAAGTACACCCAGAGCAAAAACATGTTAAAATATGGTCACTTTCAACAAAACTATTTTTAAAGAAAATTTTAAACATATTATGATTTATTTAACAATATTATTGCCACCGACCACCATATTAAGGTTGAATTAGTCCTTCATCAAGAAGCCACAACCATATTATTGTTTCCTCCGAACATGTTATGGTCAGAAAAAACTAAAACATGTTTAACACTTATAATAGCATGATGGTTGGTTTTTAACCACAGTATGTTGCTCTTGGAAAAGAGGAAAATACTATTGTTAATTTAAAAAAAAATTGTCATATTTAATCATAACATGTTTAGAGGCAACCATAATATGGTTGTGGTTTCTTGATGGAGGACTAATTTAATCATAATATGGTTGTAGGTGACAATAATATGTTTATATTAACCATAATATGTTTAAAATTTTCTTTAAAAATAGTTTTGTTGGAGGTGACCATATTTTAACATGTTTTTTCTTTGCGTGTAAGGAAAAACATGTAAATCAATTAAAATAGATAATCATTCAAAGCAAATTTCGATCTAACAAAGGTTAAATACAATTTGGTTTAAAGATTGATGTTTGACTGTTGACTGCCTGCAGTCGTCAATAGCTGTGAGTGATAAAACAGCAAAACCCTCTGAAGAGATTGAGTGGTTCCAATTGAAACATGTAAAGGTAACTTGTCCGTGAAAGCCAGGCTTCAAGCCCCGCGGCAGTCGAGAATGAAAAATTATGAATAAATTTTAATTAATTTCATGCTGTAAAAATTCCTTTCTTCATAAAAATAATTTAATGAAAATTTAATTTGTTGAACTTTAGCGTTATTAAACATAACAAAATTTGGATTAAAAGCTATAAACAGTCAAACAAAAATAACCACAATCCTAATTATTTCATCGTAGTTTTATAAAAATGTTAGAAATTAAACTTTCAATAAATTATTTTCATTAAAAAATGGAATTAAACAACAACATGAACTGAATTAAAATTAATTGATTATTTTCCATTCTTGACTGAGCTGGGAATCGAACTCGATAAAATTCAATGAACTTTAGCCTGATAACAATTTGGATTAAAAACCATAAAACAGTTCGATAACACAGAGCAACAGCCAATCTGGGGGGTGAGAAATTCCATGTCAGGGTGATGGTACTAGGTCAGTATAGTAAAACCCTCAAAAGGTTTGGCGTTCGTATGTGTCAGTTTTTTTTTATGACATTTTAAATTTTTTCCTTATCTTGATGTTTTTTTGTTTAACATAACTCGAGAACCACTTGTCCGATTTTGCTAAAACAAACTCAAAAAAATTTAGAATTACAATTTCTTTAATGCGTTCATATAACGTTTTTCTTTATAATCAACAGTTTTGCCGGTAAAAATAAATTTGGGGAGAATTATAAATGATAAGTGCAAAAAAATGTTCAAGCAATTTTTGTGACTTTTTTTAAGCGATCGGTGAAAATCGTCGGACTTTTGTTTGTTATTTGAAAGAATGCACCCACATTCAGTGATGCCAACAGTAGGGGATTTCCCCTTTTCTTAAAAAGTCACAAAAATTGCAGTGCAGGTTTGTGATAAAATCTGCTGCTTACATCCAGGCTTGAACATTTTTTTGCACTTATCAATTATAATTCTCCACAAATTTATTTTTACCGGCAAAACTGTTGATTATAAAGAAAAACGTTATATGAACGCATTAAAGAAATTGTAATTCTAAATTTTTTTTAGTTTGTTTTAGCAAAATCGGACAAGTGGTTCTCGAGTTATGTTAAACAAAAAAACATCAAGATAAGGAAAAAATTTAAAATGTCATAAAAAAAAACTGACACATACGAACGCCAAACCCTTTGAGGGTTTTACTATCTGACCAAGTACCATCACCCTGACTTGGAATTTCTCACCCCCCAGACAAAAATCCCAAAAATGTTCCAAAGTGTAATATAACCACAATACTAATCAACGTGAGAAATTTTTAAACAAAATTTGTTTGCTCAACTTTGCTTAATCTCTGCCCTTACTACAACTACAAAAAAAAAAAAAAAAACAATTGTGTATGATTAAGGAATAACAATGTCTTTACTATTGCAGTAGTTATTGTGTGTTTTTTTTTTTTTATTATTTCCTTTAAATTCTATGTCATATTTTTCAGAAAGCATTTTCATTTTATTTACACTTGTAGTCACTACAAAAAAGGCGGGAGTGTTATTAATTTTTCTTCATACTTGTAAAACATCCAAATAATGGTCAGGGATCCCACAGTGTATGCATAAATATTTTGGGTCTAAAGTTTTTATATAAAATCTGTAAGTATCTTTAAAAATAATTAAGCAGAGCAGTGATGGCCAACACATTTGCGCATTTAGCCAACAAAGGATTTGTTTAGTTAGTAAAATAACAGCAAAGTAAAAACCAGGGGGGTTACCGCGTATATCGATTCGAAATAAATCATTTACGGATTCGAACAATTTGTACTGTGTATTACGATTTTCGTAATCGTTCGAAACGATGACAGAGGTTGTATTTTTTAAAAAATGGGAAATTTGATGAACAATTTTTGTACGTAATAGAGAGTCTCTTTTAAGAAAATGATTTTTTGTTTTCAATAAAGTGTGAAAAACGTCCGTTTATTCGAAACAAATATTACGAAAATCGTAATACACAGTATAAATTTATCTTTTTGGAAACTAAAATGTATCTTTCTCGAAATTTTACTGTCAACACTGGTAAAAACATGTTGATGTTTTGAAATTTTAGTGAGAAACAAAGAAAACTGAGCGAGAGCAAAAATGCTCTTCGAAGCAGTGTTGCCCGAATTCGGTATAATTTTTACTGTCGTGGGTAGAGCTTGGGTATTTTCTCTTAGGTGTAATTCAGTTGTTATTTAAATTCTTACTTCAGATACCCCAATAAAATCAAGATTTTTAATCCAAATTTTTAATATTTTTAATTAGGCTTAAGTTCATGAAATTTAATTTTTATTAAATTATTTTTATGAAGAAAGGAATTTTACAACATGAAAATTAATTAAAATTGTTATTGATAATCTTTCATTCTTGACGTGGCTCGGGCTCGAACCCTGGCCGGCAGGTTACCATGACATGTTTCGATCGCAACCACTCGATCTCCTCAGATGGATTTGCCGTCTTACACTCGCAGCCATCGACGACTGCTGACGTCACTAGTCAAACATCAATCCTTAAACCAAACATGTCATGGTAACCTGCCGGCCAGGGTTCGAGCCCGAGCCACGTCAAGAATGAAAGATTATCAATAACAATTTTAATTAATTTTCATGTTGTAAAATTCCTTTCTTCATAAAAATAATTTAATAAAAATTAAATTTCATGAACTTAAGCCTAATTAAAAATATTAAAAATTTGGATTAAAAACCATAAATAGTTCAACAAAAAAACCACAATACTAATTATTGTTAAAGCTAAGGCACGAGCTCTATGTGTACATTTGTCCTTCAAGTTGTGCTGAAAAAGGTCAACAGAAAAGAGAAAGACAAGGTGAAAAAACAAAAAATGTACTTGGACTTCAAGAAAAATTCTTGACGAAAGTACGAAAAATCAAGATTTGATTTCAAGATTTATTTCTTTTCAAGAAAAGTATTTAATCATTAAATATGTATGTATATATTCAAAGTTCGGTAATAAATGTCGGAAGATTTGGATAGAGATGACTGTCATAGTGATTTAGAACCGGCATTACCATTTGAAAATGATTTAAAAAAAATAGGCACCGCGCCTGTCCTTGACGAAACGCATTTCAGACGTCCAGTTGTGTTCCACTTTACGAGCATTGCTGGCTGCATTTCACAAATAGAATTAACAATGCTGATCTCTAAGACGTCAATTGTTGCTGGTTTATCAGCATAAACAAGTCACTTCACAGGCCTACGGAAAACAATCAAGATACATAACATTGCAATCTATTTGACAGTTAATTTTCTCTAAATCAATACATCGCCTTATGAAAAAATAAGTTGCGACAGTTTAATCATGAAGTCGCCTTTAAGTTGTGAAAATAGATAACTGAATTTCAAAGTAAATTTGGATAATTTTATGGCGTTGTTCAAGTATGAATCAATTCATGATGATGTGCCTGAGCAAAAAGTGAGAGCAGTATGGCAGTTTGTTTGACAGCTAACCTTTCGTAACCTCTATCGGTCTTAAAAACACCCATTATAAAGTAATGGCAATGAGCATTTTGAACCTTCTCTAGGTATATGCAACCAAATGTGGAAGTTAAACTCATTATTTTAGGAGTTTTATTTTAAGCTTTATTAATTTGTTTTTTAGTCTTTAATGTTATTTTCGTTAATTTATTTAAAATTACAACAAGAATCGTAAAAGTTTGACTAATATTGATCGTCTTTCAATGAGTTTGTTGTGTTTTTGCTTCTTTGTAAATTGGTTTTATTAAATAAAACTTCTATTTTATATCAGGTGTAATTTCATTTAAATCGGGTAGTTTTGCTTTATCTCAAGTGTAATTTTGAATTTTACTGCTAGTAACACTGATTTGTTTAGTTTGTAAAATAACAGCAGAGTAAAAACATGTTGATGTTTTGAAATTTTAGTGAGAAACAAAGAAAACTGAGCGAGAGCAAAAATGCTCTTCGAAGTCACTTAAGTAAATTTTGTTGCGTTAAAGCAGGGCTGTCGGATTTGACGGTTTCTCGCCAAACGTGGCGATTTTGAAACGTGTTTGGCGGTGGGATTTTCCATTTGGCCACTGCCGACTTTTTTTGACGATTTTTGAAATAACTGGCGATTTACTTGGCTATTACCATTTATATTATTTCAGCGATTTTTTTCAACCATTTGTTATTTTTTGTTATCACACTTTTTCACAATTTTAATAACTCCATTTCATAAACTGAGACACATGGGTCTGCAATCACACCTGTTTCAATTTCACAATTAAAGGGATGTGAACAACCTTTCCACCTGAGAGATAAAGACCGCCGTTTTTGTTATCATTAGGGATGAGATTTTCATGCACCCAAAAATTAAAAAAATATGCGCATAAAATATGCACTAAAAACTCCTAAATATGCATTAAAAAAATAAAAGATATGCACTAAAAACTTGACCATTTTCAATTTTTTTTATTTTATTTAAAACAAAACAAAATAAAAAATTCTATTGTTGTTCAAAGGTATAATATTTTTTAAAACTTAATTTAAATAACTACATAAAAGCTTTTGTACATGGAAAATTAACGTCAACCTAAGTTGAGGCATACTTGAAGGATGCCAATTCAGTTGGAGAATATTAATTTTCTAATTCAGATCCCACAGTTGATTCCAAATCAAAAATAGTTGAAATTTGTTTTATTTTTTTGAAATCCTATATTTTTTTTTGCAACACGTTTTGGATTTTTTTTAATTTGTCGGACTTTCTTCCTTCCACATGTTAATTTAATAATTTGAGTTGACTATTAAGTGAACTAAATCCTTCCAATTTAGTTATTATTTCACCAATATATCCGAAGTTGGAAAATACAAATGCTAATTGACTTTTGATGTTATTTAAATTTAACATTTCTTTTATTGTTTTTATTGCATAAGCATCGGTAGCAACAAGTTTTTCAATAACATTCTTAAATTGCTGAAAGTTTTTTGAATAGAATTCTGAAGCACCTATTCAGGTTCCCCTTCTTCGGTACCAAGAGATACATTTCATTAAAAATTTAACTCGTGAAGAAGCCTTTAAACATATTATTTCCCGTATGAAACCAATCAATCAATATTATCGAATTGGCTTCCAATTCCTCTGCAACTCGGTGTCACCCATGTGCCAAGCAAGTAACACGGATAAATTGTTTTAGGACAATTGGCAGCCTTAACCATGTAAGGTGCTGCATCGGTTAAAAATCGAAGGATCTTTTGTCGAAATCTTGTATTTTAAGCAGAGCTCAAACAAATTTATTAATTATAAAAAAATTTTTTTGAAGATTTGGAAATTTTTTGAACATTTTTTTTTATAATATGAAAATTTGTAAAAATATATCACTCAAAAATCTTAAAATATGCAAAAATATGCATTTAAAACCAAAATATGCAAAAATATGCATTTTCACCAAAATATGCAATAATATGCAAAAACAAATCGATGCCATTTTAACGCAAATTTAATGATTCGGAAAGATAATTGGTCAATATCGATTTTAGACTATCGACAAAAAACATGCATTTGCATGGAAATCGCATCCCTAGTTATCATTAATAATTAAAAAAAAAAAAACTGGCAACTTTTTTCACATGATTATATATTCAGACACTATTTAATTCTTATATTTAGTATGTATGAAGGTCAAAACACCAGTAATGAAGTCGATTAGGGTGAAGTGTATACGATCTTAAAAACTTGTGTACTTAATTTAATTTTTAACTGAATACATGATCTCCATTTTATGTTATTTTAAAAAAAAGTAACAGAAACAAAACAAAATTTACTTTCGGCGACTTTTTTGTATTTTTTCTCAGTTTTTGGCGATTTTTGACTGAAATATTATACAAGTATTTCTTGTATGCAAAATAATCACCCTTATTGTGTTTGGCGTATTTAAAATACGCCTACGACTGTTTGGTAATAGATTAAAGAGAACGTGAACTTTTTTCCTTTAATCTATTACCAAACTGTCGTAGGCGTATTTTAAATACGCCAAACACAATAAGGGTGAATAAAAAAAAAAAATTGACTTTTGACGATTTTTGGCAATTTCTGACATGCGGTTTGGCGATGGAGCTTAAAAAAATCTGACAACCCTGCGTAAAAGCCCGTTTAAATTACACAAATGAAAAGACAGACAAAGTTTTAGGCGAGAGAGGAAAAAAATAATAGTGGAAGGCCAATATACGCGGCATGCGGCTGCGGGCGGCAATAGTATTGCCGTTGTGAAAATGTTAGCAATGTTTACAAAAATGTGCATACATGAAAAAAAACATCATAAAAATTAAGACTTGGTATTACTTGATGTTAAGCGAAAAACCAAATAGCTGATCGCCGCCCGCAGCGGCATGCCGCGTACATTGGCCATCCACTATAAAGTGTGCTACACATACAGCGTTTCCCCTTAACAACAAACTTCGTCTGTCTGCCTTTCAATTTCTGTATTGTAAAGGGGGTATAATCACGCCTGCTGAGAAATAAGGAATATGTCCGAAACGTATAAAAGTAAGGGAATACAAATTTGACCAAATTCCATTTTATATAACAGAGATCGGTATATTCTTTCAGTTTTACCTGTAACAATAGTGCTGCGTATCATCAAGTCGTCGTTGCCGATTGCTGCCTTCTCCATTGTTTTTCCAGGGTTTTGTGCCTGATATTGTGTGTACATTTTATTGCTGCAATCGTGTAATCAATTCAAAAATTCGAATTAAAAGCCGTTTTACTCTTGTGTGTGTGGGATTTTTTTTAAAGCGTGATTGTTCAAATAAAGTAATGTGACCCACTATTTTAAGTTAAGAGTATTTTACGGTCGAATTTTTATTCCAAGAGATTTTTATATTTTTTGGTTTTTTCAATTTACAGGGGCCAATTATAAAGTCTATAATTCACTTTGTCTTTGTAATCATACAACAAAAGCTAAAACAAGTACTTTTACCTTGTTATGCAGCGTCTTAGACCTCTCAACCACTAACACACATTATCAAACAAAATTAAAAAAAAAATATGTTGAGTACATTTCTTCTTTTAAAACACAAGCCTCATTTTAAGCAATTAAAGCCAAAGAAAGTTAGTATTCACATTAAAATAATAAAAAAAAAAACAACAACAGGGCATTTTATGACAAAAATTAGAGGCAATCGCGGTTTTCTGCTCATATCTTAGTCGTTTCTAGACCGATCTAGCTAAATTTCAATAGCTTAAATTAACCAGGGTTTAAAAAACTGCAGTCGAAACCAAAAACTGTCGAAAAAAAGTTGTGTACGGCTTTTCGATTTTTGAGTCGGTTTAACAGCAACTGTTTGTATTTAATTAATAAGAAGTAAAAGCAACAGTTTTTTTTTTGGCCAATGACAAATGAAGAAGTATAAGAAATGGCAGTTTTTCTACTTTGACTGCGGTTTTTAGTTTAACATGTATAACAACCTAGTTTATATACTTCCCAACTTAAAAGGACACATTTTATATAGATATATACTTTATAAGGTCTAACATCAATACTTGAGCCGTTTATTTTGAAAGTGGCATAAGTCATTTTGTTTTTAAGTCAAGATATTTAAGGGTTTGCGTTTTAACACGTTTAAAAATATGGATGCTAACTTTCGAGAAGATTCACTTGTACTTGATATGAGATTTTTCGCGATTTTTATGAAAAAGTGACTTATGCCACTTTTAAAATAAACGGCTCACTTATCGATGTTATACAAATAAAACTGTAGACCGAATGAGAATTACAAACACTCAAATTGTACTTGCAACGATATTAAAGCTTAAACAAAACAACAATAATAAACAGTGAGTTTATCTTTTCTTATTTTTTCTACTATAATTTTGTTGAAGGTCGGTTATTCATTTTCAGGGCAACCAGAAATATGCTCTAAAAAAACACGTTTTATGCGCATTATGCAGTAATAACTGTAAAATATGCCCTAAACAATTTTAAAAATATGCCCTAAAAAATAAAAATTGCTCATTTGAAGACACAATATTCAACAATTTAATAACAAAATTTAAAAAAAAAACCTAAAAAAGGTTAAAATTCATATAAGAGAAGTTTGCGCCGAATATTATCTAGATATTAAAATCCATATGAGCTTTTGTCTTAAAGCGATTTGAGGTACGGCCGCTTAATTGTTAACAAATGTTAGCACTTAAAAGGAATTTAAAGCTAATTAAGGATGGGAGCTTTGAGCAAATGTGAACCGATTCGAAAATAATTTAATTTGAAGTAAAATATTTTTTAGATAGCTTGCAGCCACAAAGAGCCTAATTTGGATGTGAAATTATAGACCGATTCTCACCATTTGCATAGACTTCGTCCATATTTGATCAAATTATCTACAAAATTGGAACTTGTACTCTGCGCACAAGGCTAATACTATGTTCACACTTGAGTTCTTAAACGCGTTTAAGCAGCTCGAACGTGATTAAGCTCTAATCACTTCAAAATCGAGATGATTACCCATACATTGAAGTGATTTGTTAATGACTTCAAATCAACATGATTACAACTAAATCACTTCATAAACCACATAGAATCCACTGAACATACCTAATAATGTAGAATCGCCAACATGTCGTGTACAACCGGCCAAGATTTCTGCTTAATGTTTTTATTTTTTTCCTTAAATAATTCATAAATGTTAACAATTTCATCATTAAAATGATTAAAATAATCTTCTGATAACTTTATAAAAGTGTTTTTATCCATTTTTAATACTTTAAAGAAACATAAATTTGTTTGATTTTTTTTTTGTGTGTTTGTTGAGTGTTTTTTTCTTAATCATCTGTCATCTTTATCATCTCAAATGTAATGTGAACGGCTTTGATTAGCTAAATCAACATTTTGCTTAAACGCGTTTAAAAACCCAAGTGTGAACTTAGCATAACATGGACAGACAACCAGCCAGGCGGATGGATGGACATCGTTACATCACTTTAAAAAGTGACTCTGAGTCGATCGGAATACTAAAAGATTGGTCTAGATACAAATCGCATAACATTTATCTTTAATGACAACCTGCTTTGTCTTACAATTTTAGAGCAAAAATTATATGTAGATGTCGAAATTGAAGTAACAGATTTTCGAAAAAAAAAAATTTATTATTTGATGCAAAAGCTATTTTAGGCATTAAAAAGGCAAAATATGCGCTATAAACCTAAAAAATGCTGCAAAAAGGCTCTTTTAACTAAAATATGCCAAAAAATGCTGCAAACGGTAAAATATGCAAAAATATGCACTTACAAATAGATGCCAAAATTTATAAAAAGCTCTAAAACGGATAAATATATTGTTTCTTCATTAGTCGCACAAGGAAAAACATGCAATTGCATATTTCTGGTTTCCCTGTTCATTTTTATTTAGATGGGTAGGTAATCAAACAAATGTAGCTGAAAATGCCCTTACAGATAACGATATCGTTATATGTTCACACATTTTTTTTAATAAGCTTGATATGATTATTAACGATATGTGATTTTTGAAAGATTTCCTGTAATCCTTAAGAAATTTTCTGTAAAGTGATCTCATAAATAAACTTTATTTCAATATTCCAGAATCAATAAAAACCTTCAAAAAAACTTTCAATCGAAATATCATAGAATATTATCAAAGAAATCGAAGCGTAAAAATAGAGAACATTTGCAAGATTAATTTAAAAAAATTAGTGGTTCCATTTCAATTTCAAACAACTTAACAAAAAAGTTTTTTTCATTGTTCACTAACTAGCGCCATGCCTTTGGAAGCCACATTATTAAAAAACAACAACTAAGGAAGTTAGTTAAAACTTTTTTTTTTTAGAATACAACAATGCCTTACAACACAATATTACACAACAATAAACAATATTATACAAATAACGTTGGCAATTATACTTTCAAAACTAAAAGCATTATTTTTAAATATAAAGGAAAAAAATTTTTATTTTACAATATAAAATAAAAATATGTACTTTAAAAAGGTACAATAGAATGTTATAGAAGCTCTGTTTCTCTCTCTCTCTCTCTCTTTACTTAATCTCTGTCTCTCTCTCTCTCTCCTGCCCTTTAGGACGATGTACTTAAATGAAAAAGCAGCAACGTCAAAGCAATTAATTTATTTCATTATTTTCATAAGGGATTGATTAATTTGTTTTAATTCTTGTTTTTTTTTTTGCTATTTTGTACAAACCTTAAATTTATGCTCATAAATTGTAGTTCCGTTGTGGTATGAAAAATAGTTCACATATCAACACTGTCATAAATATTAAAGTTAAGTGAAGTTTATATAACTGTACAATTCTCAATGAATGAAAGTGTGTGTGTTTGTTTAAATATTTTAGGAAGAATATGTGCAATATTTTATAGACTCTCTTACACATACAGATGCAAAGACATGATTCATAATAAACAGTAGTTTCAACTGTTACCTTTAATACACTGAGAGTTTTTAAGACTGGCTTTTAAAGTTTAAAAGTTTAAACAAAAGCGTAATTGCCACAAAGAAAAACTAATGGTGTCCTCTTTTCTAAAAAATAATTATGCATTATATTTGTGTAATATATTTAACAGGTTACACGTAACCTTACAAAGTGATACATTTTTCTAAAATACAATGGAACAAAATAATAGTTACGTTTTACACTACACTAATGTGTATTTAGCGTGTTAAATATTGAATGCAAATTTTGTACTAAAATCGATATTCACCACGCTTGTAGCAATTTGAACATTAAATTTTCTTTTAATTCCATAAGCGTTTACAGCACTGATTTTCATTAATTAATGTCAGCTGTTGTTAAAAATTTTGCGAAAAAATATAATTATAAAATAAAAGTAAAACAAACGAAAAACAAAAAGTTTTTATATCCATCACAATATAACTAAAAATAACGATATAACGCATATTGTACGCCCCTACAGATAATATTGGACTACGTGGTCCATTGTGGCTTAAATGGACTACTTACAACATGGTCCAATGTACTGTGGCTTAAATGGACTACTTACAACATGGTCCAATGTACTGTAGTATGGACCATGTTATAAGAAATTAACATGCAGTGCTGCCAACAACTGCATGATGTATACTTTTCTATAGTTTACAGTATTACACATTGGTAGCCCTGATGGTGTCCATTATTAATTGTTTACTTAAAAGTGAAAGTTTGTGAAATTTGTGCAATAATAGACTACAGTACAAATCATAAAAGGCGATCAGTAAAAAATTAAAAAGAAAAATGCTTAAACTACCCCTTAAGTGTACTCCATACTGTAGTAACATGGAGTACTTTTTAAACTAACCCACTTTAGTACTCCATGGAGTAGTTTTGTAACGACATGTTTTCCGCTGGTCGCTGGAGTAAGCTCAACGGTGTCCAGGTTCATACGGCTATACGATAAAACTCTTCGGTTTTCACAAAACGTTATAAACAATACACTTTATTTACTATCACAATACAAATAATTACAAAAACAACGATTAACGCTCGTCCCTCGCTAGACCAGGTTCGGACGGAGACTCAAAACCAACCGAGGTGTACCCACACACGGCTGGATCGATTCCCAATCGCTACGATGAAGCCAAGACAACAGGTGGTGTACCCACACACGAGCTGCCTAACTTCTCAGTATACCAGGGAGCAAACGAGTGGATCAAAATAGTATAAGAATAATTAGGATGTGTAACCACTACCCTAAGTAGGTCTTACCCTATTGCGATCCCACGACCGACTGCCATGCATCAGTTAATGTTTGCCCTTTTATACTGTTTTTCTTGTGCATGCATAGTACACACACACACATACCACTCCACCATCTGGTATGTGAACATCTGTTCGCAACTCAGGGTTGACACAATATAAATAAGCTTCATCTTCTGACACACAGATGGCGTTCTACCATCCGTTAAATTTAAACTTAGAACTAATTTAAACTTAAAACTAACATAATTTATTACAGTTTAAATGAAATAATAACAAAAAAAATATAAATTCACCGGAATAACAAAATAACCCCATTACAGTTTACAATAAATAAAAAATAAATTCATAGCCATAATCACAGCCCAAATACTGTGTGAACCAAAACGAGCTCCTGGGCAACTTTGTTCGTCACACTGCCTCCCCTTCCCACATTTCATGGCTTCAACCAGGTTGCCCGTGGCATTCCGTCCGCGGTTAAGATGACACGGTATCTTTGCCCGGCGTGGCTCAGCAGCAGCCTTCTTCGAGTCCCCGTTCCTGGGTCACTAGTCGCCTCTCGGATTTGTTGTTGCAGTTGCTCCGGTAATTGCTCCACTCGTAGCTCTTTAGGGCTGCTAGGCAATGTCGCGAAATGAGTGGCCGCCGCAGTGGTTGATGATGAGGTACTTGAGTGAGGAGCTTGATGATGGTGCGGGGGATGACGAAGTGCTTGATGATGAGGAGCTTGATGATGATGCGGAGGATGACGAAGAATTTGATGGTGATGGGGATGCTACCGGTGATTCTGGTGATGATGTGATAGTCGACGGTGATAATGATATCCCGTCCGTGGCCGCACCCCAGGCTAGAGATGTACAGGCTTCGCCTGACGAACACGGAGTGAATCCATCGTCACCCCACCTTTCGTACTTTAGGTTGCGACCGGGAGTTATAGGTAGTGCCGTCCCGGGTGAGGACAAAGGGCTCAGCTCATACCCCCTGGGTTCTGTTCGGTCGGGACTCTTTATGGGCCCTTCTTTAGCCCCCTTGTCCTCGATCTCCAACTGTGACCGCCTTTCGGGGATTAATACTCTCATTCGCC
The DNA here is from genome assembly GCA_930367215.1 of Pollenia angustigena. Classification (NCBI taxonomy): domain Eukaryota; kingdom Metazoa; phylum Arthropoda; class Insecta; order Diptera; family Polleniidae; genus Pollenia; species Pollenia angustigena. The sequence goes on from OV884060.1 coordinate 51,356,069, forward strand.
AGACCTTTTCGAAACACCGCATTCCCAAATGCCGGAATTGGCGATCTTCTTCTTCGATTGACACCACGCCCCGTCTTCGGGGTGGGGTAGGTGGCCGAAAATTTTCGCTTTCCCAGTCCAATGAGGAGGTGGAATATATTGGCGACGGGGGTGTGTTTGGGCGAAAAACCAGGGTAGTATCATCCATCCCAAACAACGCGCGTTGCAGCTCCTCAATCAGGGCGGCATCTAGCTCACAGGGGTATTCCTCGGTGTAGGGTTCCTCCCCGCCATTCTCTTCGGGTACCCAGCGCGGAGGTGTGGGTGCAAGGTCTGAGTCAGAGTCGAGTACGATAACCTCCTCTGGCGTTTCGGTCGGGTTTGCGGGTTGTCTGGGTCGTGCCTGTGTTCGCATGTAGTTGCAACGTACCTCTTCCCTCATCGGATTGCGCGTCTGCCGCTTCGACTGCCACTTTTCTTTTGGTTGCGTGCGGCCTCGCCCCTGGCTTGTACTTGGGAGGTCGTCATCGTCCAGAAAAATTGTTCTTCGCCGTTTATCCGCTTCCTGCTCCATATTACGCCGAAACCGTCTGCGTGCCTCTTCGAATTTTTTGTCATCGTGATCCATGTTACTTCCAATCTAAGAAACCAAAGAGATGGATACCACTATTAATTTTCTTGGTTTATAAAATTTTTCAGATCGCTAATATGTGCCGTTCGCACTTCACTACCGTATACTCTACAAATGTCTACTATTACAGGAGAAACATATCCCCTAACAACATATGGCCCCGCATATTTTGGTGCCAACTTGGCCGCAAAACTGTCCACCGCTTTGGACAATGGATGCTGTCGCACCAGGACCCTATCACCCACTCTTGGGTACCACCTACGACGTCGTAAATCGTAATGCTTTTTATGTCTCGCAGAGGCTCGTTTCAAATTTTCCCGAACCATGTGGAAGACTTCCTTCAGCTCGCACCCCCGTTCGTCGGGTGCCAGATTTCGGGCTCCTGTGCCGATTGTAACCTCATCGTACAACATCTTCGGTAGGCGGGGCTCTCGTCCTTGGGTGAGGTAGGCGGGGCTGAATCCTGTAGATTCAGATTTACTTGTGTTTACGGCAAGCATGATCTCTGGTAACAGTTCGTCCCACGTATTGTGCCGTTGGTTCGCAAATTTCGCTATTATTGTTTTTACAGTGCGGTTGGCCCTTTCGGTAGGATTCTCTTGGGGAGTGTATGGCGCGGTAAATTGTTGTTTCACTCCTAAATTTCGTAAACATTTCTTGACCACGTTAGCTGTAAACTGGGACCCATTATCCGTGATCAGAACCTTTGGCACCCCATAGCGGGCGAGAATACGTTCTCGAAATGCCTTCACCACCCCGTCGGCCGTGGCTCTCCGTAGCGGAACCAATTCCACCCATTTCGAAAAATGGTCGAAAAATACCAGCATCATGGTATTACCGTGCTTACTTCTTGGAAGTGGACCCACAAAATCAGCACACACCAGTGCCCATGGTTCATCGGGTATGCGGGTGAGCATCTCGCCTGCTGGGGCCTGTTGTGACACATTATACCTTTGGCACGTCTGGCAAACCCGCACATATCTTTGCACGTATCTCGTCATACCAGGCCAATAATACCGGCTTGCTAGCTTCTGTAGGGTTTTCCTTATACCCAGGTGTCCCCCAGCTGCTTGGTCGTGGGTCTCTTGCAGGACTTGCCGTCGTAAAGGCTCGTCAACGCACAGCTTCCATTGAACGTCGTCTTTCCCTGGACCTGGGGTGATGAAGTGCCGATAAAGCTGGCCGTTGATTAAGGCAAAATCTGGATGCGCTTTGGGGTTTTCCTGCACCTTCTTTGCCTGGTTTTCCAGCCATTTACCAGACCTTGTTGTCTTCGTCTGCATCCGGCGACATTCTTCCATTGGTAGTCGTGAGAGTGCATCGGCTACCAGATTATGCGCTCCTTTCCTATACGAAATCGTAAAGTTGTATTGCTGCAGTTCGAGAGCCCATCTGGCCAGTCGCCCAGTTGGATTTTCTATTGAATTTAACCATTTCAGTGCCAAATGGTCGGTGATAATGGCGAACTTATATCCTTCGAGGTAAGGCCGCATTTTGCGAACACCCCACAAAATAGCCAGACATTCTTTTTCGGTAGCCGAGTAATTTTTCTCCGCCTGGTTAAGATGCCGACTCGCGTACGCAATCACATGTTCCGCACCTTCAATTTCTTGCGTGAGGACGGCGCCAACGCCATAATCACTGGCGTCCGTTTGTAGAGTAAATGGCTTAGTAAAATCTGGGCAAGCTAATACTGGCGCGTTGACGAGTTTTTCCTTCAACGTATCAAATGCCATTTGCTGTTCTTTTCCCCACTTCCAGTGTTTTCCCTTCTTCAGGAGTGTCGTTAGCGGCTGGGCGGTTTCGGTGAAATTCTGGATGAATCGTCTATACCATGAAGTCATGCCCAAAAATCGTCGCACCTCCTTCATATTTCGGGGTACTGGCATATTGTTGATAGCTCCGACTTTGTCCGGATCAGTTTTGATCCCGTCTTTAGTCACCAGATGCCCCAAATACCTTGTCTCAGTTTGGAAAAATTGACACTTGTCCAGGTTGATCCTTAGATTCACGGCCCGCAATCGCCTCAGCACTTCTTTTAAGTTCCTTAAATGGTCTTCGAACGTTGTACCTATCACAATGATATCGTCCAAATAAGCGAACGCATTTGGTTCCATATCTGGCCCAATCACACTATCTAGGACACGCTGGAAGGTGGCCGGGGCAGAGTGTAACCCGAAAGGCATTACCCGCCATTGGTATAATCCTTTACCGGCTACCGCAAAAGCAGTATATTTTTTACTGCCCTCTTCCATTGGAATCTGCCAGTAGCCATCTTTTAGGTCAATACTGCTTATATATTTGGCGTTTCGTAATCTATTTAAAATGGTGTCAATTCGAGGCAGCGGGTAGGCATCCGGTATGGATCTAGCGTTTAGTTGTCGGAAGTCCATACAAGTGCGCCAAGTTCCGTTTTTCTTCTTCACCAGCGTGATAGGAAAACTGTATGGGCTTCGTGAGGGTTCGATACATCCTTTTTCCAATAGTTTGTTTACTTCCTCGTTGATTATGGCTTGCATGGCTGGGTTACGTGGGGTGTACCTGATTTTAATGGGTCGATCGTCTCTCATTACGATCCGGTGCGTGGCTATGTTAGACAGCCCCACAATCTCCCTACATTTGCTCAGTTCCACTTCTAGGAACCGCTCTACCTTGGGTTGAATCTCCCCTGTGTTGTCACCGGGGATATATAGTGTACCTACCTTGTGGTGGGTACTGCTTCCCAACAAGCTTGGGTTCTCTTCGATATTATCGTTGCGGCCAGTCGACCTGGTGGCGGCGGACAATCCTGCGCACTGAATAGTCGTCGGGAAGGAATGCAGAAAGTCCAGCCCAAGGATAATATCTTCGGTTGCTTCGGCCATGATCAGAAAGTCTTTCTGTCGAGTCAGGCGACCAAACGTCACTTGAACAGTAACTTCTTGTGTGACTGTTTTCCGGGAACCGTCGGCCAAGAACACATCAAGATCGACATCGATACCCGTCGGCTTGGTAGATAGCTGCTGTACTATTGCTGGGGTAACAAAGCTTCTGGTGGCTCTCGTATCGATGATGCCAGGGAAACGCTTTCCCTCTATAATTAATTCGGCCCGTAGCTCCTTCTCGTTCAACCAAAGGTATGTTTCTTGCCCTTCTCCGGCTTGTGTGGTTTGCTCTTGTACTGCCGGATTAGTAGTTATGGGAGTATCCATGGATCGATGGTGTTCTCCCCGCGTAGGCCGGTGATCGGTCGGAATATCTTCTAAGTCAGCGGCTAGCGAAATGAGGTCTTCAAGGGTAGCAAAATCTCGTCTACGGATATACCACTCGTACTCCGGTAGAGAATTTTGAAATATTCTCTCCGTCTTTTGTTCCCTCGTCAGGTTTGTGTGGCGCATCAAATCTTGCAGACTAAGAACGTAGTCTCGGAATTTTTCACGGGGCCGCTGGAGGCGTTTACGAATATCGTCATTCAGGGTTTCAAAATACCTTGGAGGCAAGAAGAAATTACACAGGTCTTGCTTAAATTCATCCCATCGGAGCCAAGCGTTATGGTTGTTACGTAACCAGATCCGCGCCTTATCCTGCATAAGCTCGGTTATGACGGGCAGGATTTCGTCCACCGAAATATCGTATGCTATCGCCAGCTGTTCCACTCGTTCGATAAACAACAGCGGGTTGTCACCCCCCGTGTAGGTTACTCCCCATTTACGGATGACTTCAATTATCATTCCCCGGTTGGGTTTCGGTTGACAGTTGCAGTCCAGTGGTTGTGATGCTGAGCTGGGCTTGTGAGGGTCCAGCTGACCTCTCCCTTCAATATTGGGTACCTTTAACAGTGCACGAGGGGAGACAGGCAGAGTATTTTCGTGCTGAGCCTGTAGCTGTAGAAGCTCCATCCTCGTGGCATCGTCATGATCGGCAGTTACGAACTGTGCCAATCGTTTCCTTATCTCGTCTACGGTGCCTGTCTGATTTTGCTGGAATTTTTGCAAATAAATGACCAATTCATCCTTCTTCAGGTAATAGACCCATGTGGTTCTCATCGTCTTCGGGGGGTAGTCTCCGGCTGTGGAAGTAGTTGTAGTTTTTGGACCATCAGGTCCCTGCTCGGGCGCCATTGTAACGACACGTTTTCCGCTGGTCGCTGGAGTAAGCTCAACGGTGTCCAGGTTCATACGGCTATACGATAAAACTCTTCGGTTTTCACAAAACGTTATAAACAATACACTTTATTTACTATCACAATACAAATGATTAACGCTCGTCCCTCGCTAGACCAGGTTCGGACGGAGACTCAAAACCAACCGAGGTGTACCCACACACGGCTGGATCGATTCCCAATCGCTACGATGAAGCCAAGACAACAGGTGGTGTACCCACACACGAGCTGCCTAACTTCTCAGTATACCAGGGAGCAAACGAGTGGATCAAAATAGTATAAGAATAATTAGGATGTGTAACCACTACCCTAAGTAGGTCTTACCCTATTGCGATCCCACGACCGACTGCCATGCATCAGTTAATGTTTGCCCTTTTATACTGTTTTTCTTGTGCATGCATAGTACACACACACACATACCACTCCACCATCTGGTATGTGAACATCTGTTCGCAACTCAGGGTTGACACAATATAAATAAGCTTCATCTTCTGACACACAGATGGCGTTCTACCATCCGTTAAATTTAAACTTAGAACTAATTTAAACTTAAAACTAACATAATTTATTACAGTTTAAATGAAATAATAACAAAAAAAATATAAATTCACCGGAATAACAAAATAACCCCATTACAGTTTACAATAAATAAAAAATAAATTCATAGCCATAATCACAGCCCAAATACTGTGTGAACCAAAACGAGCTCCTGGGCAACTTTGTTCGTCACAGTTTAGGGACTACTTCGGTGGGTTATATGGTCCCCTCCTAGGACATCGTAATGTTAAATGGACCACCTTTTACCCATATATTTGGAGTAGTTTTGGAGTACTCCTACTCCTCTATGGACTACTCTTTACATGCATGTATGGACTAGTCTCGTTATCTGCAGGGCAAACACAAGAAAAAACTTAATAAAATAAAAAAATACTTGCTTGCATAAAAAAGTACTTTACGCAGATGCAAAAAAGTGTATTAACTGATACTCATAATTGGATTTCACTTAATAAGGTTGCCGGCGAAAATAATACGGAAAAACATGTTGTTGGCTTCTGCACCCAGAGAAAAACATTTTTAAATATGGTCACCTCCAACTAAACTATTTTTAAACAAAATTTTAAACATCTTATGTTTAATATAACCATATTATTAACAGCGGTAACCATATTATGGTTAAATTAGGCCTCCATAAAGAAGCCCCAACCATATTATTGTTGCCTGACAACATGTTATGATCAATAATAACTAAAATTTTTTAAACACTTACAATAGCATAGTTGGTTTCAACCATAGTATGTTGCTTTCGAAAAAGAGAAAAATACTATTGTAAATTTAAAAACTAACTATTATCATATTTAACCATAACCTTTTTAGGGGCAACCATAGTATGGTAATGGGTTCTTGATGGGGGACTAATATAACCATAATATGGTTGACGCTGACAATTATATGGTTATATTAACCATAATATGCTTACAATTTTCTTTTAAAATAGTTTGGTTGGAGGTGACCATATTTAAACATGTTTTTTCTCTACGTCTGGCTGGTGTAAACAAATATGTTGTTTGCCGTGTGGGCAGCGACTGTCGTTCCTTCGTGTGGAACGGGGTTTCATGGTGCCGTCTGGCAACCCATCATTTCGTTTGTGGCTCAGCTGTGTTTTAACGCCACCTGAACAATGAATTCAACTTGATCAATGAACTTTGAAAAAACCGAAGCAGCCACCCGCCGGCAGATAATAAATAAAAATTATTAAATAAATTGTAAATTGGGCCAAAGTGAAAATAAAGTGAAAGAAAATAAAGAAATAAATAAAACAAAGGAAAACAAATAAAAGAGGAAAAAGTGATTTTATTTAAACATTACAGAGCCACAAGGTAAAAGTGCCATTAAGCCACAAAAAATAAGGGATCTACCACAACAAGTTGTTGCTTGAGTTCCCTGGACAACGCTCGATTGTGTCACAGTTTACCCCGTGCATTCATCCAGAACCAGGTAACCGCATTTGCACTCAAACACATGTTTAAGACCATCTTATAAAATGTGTTTGCTTTACATGTGTGATCACCATTTTAAAGATATTCTAAACAAGAGTGCTATATTCGGTGTGCTATGCCGAATCTTACATAGCCTTCGAAGTAATCACTATGGTGTGATAAGGATATCAAGAAATCTATTTTGTGCCACGCCCACTTCTCCAATTCCACCGACATTTTTTCGGATATTGTGTATTGATAACCAAGATGCTGGAATCGAATTTGGAAACTTTTTCTCTTGCCGTTATAACGATCAAAAAACAGATAAACAAAAAAAAAAACGATACAAGGGGTTTATGGGTAAAACTAATGGCATTCGTCGTTTTTTGCCCATATCTCAGCCATTTATGAACTGATCCAACTGAATTGCAATAGCAAACTTGAACGTTATATATGTGACACAAATGTATTACAACTTAGTCCCCATCATTTCTGGTGGCTTCGAAAAACCTATTTCAACATACACATAGACGGACAGCGTTAAATCAACTTCGCTACTGATAAGAAACCAGCATAAATATACTTTCGGGGTAAATGATTAATATTGTTAAAATAACAAACGGAATGACAAACTTATATACACATAAACCCTTTCCACCTGTGGTGAAGCCCTCTTTGGTCCCATGAACAGAACATTTTAAAAATCGGCCAATGACTTTTTTTTATAAACTTTGAATAAATATGCAAAGTATTTTTTTTTTCAAAATATTAATATCGAAACCATGTTTTAAGGGCACTCATTTTCATCCAACTTAACAGCCGTTCCAAAACTGACTATAGCTTTCATATAGGACTCATTTAATATAAAACAATTTTAATATTAATATTTTTCTTCAAGTGTATGCATTTGCAGCCCACCATCTTGATAAACTATTTACCCACACAGTAACAATCTTATTCGAATAACTAAAATTCAAGTTCTTGTGTATTTCACCAACTTGTTCGTTTCATAAACTTACAAATTTTATATACATTTGTACATACATTTGGGACATTCCACGCCAAAAACGGATGGTTAAAAAAAAAATTTTTATTTCCTTATCTTTGTGATTTTTTCAGTACCCTTTAAAAAGGTCTGCCTGAAAAACTTTAAAATTTTTTTGCAAACTCCTTTAAACGACTCTTTTTTATAGTCTTTTCTTTATAATTTTCCTAATAATGGTAAAAATGGAATTTTCTTTAGTTAAATATTCGTTTTGCGATGTTTTTTTTTACAGAAAAGTAAAGAAAATTATATTCCAAGTTTTTTAATTAAGATTTTAGGATTTGAAATTTTTAATCGCGTTTTTAAAAATGATTGAATCTTTTGATATTTTTGAAAATGTGTTATTTCAAGGCTGTAGGAAATATCGCCCAAAGAAAAATGGCAAAAAAAAAAAAAATAATGAAAAATCGCCCAAAAAAATTCCATGTAGAATTGGGCCTGAATTCATATGAAAAGTGATCCAAAATTTTTGGGCTATTTTTCGTTATTATTGGGCGATTTTTCGATTTTTAAATTTGTATGAAAAATAGCCCATTTTTTCGGGTCATCTTTCATTTTTAAAATTTCGTCTAAATCTTACATACTATTTGTCTAAATCATTCATTATCATTATACATGGAATTCCTAAATGTTATTTGTAAAAATAACTGGACATATTCCAAAAAGGTGGCATGTCATAGCGTCCCGTGTCATAGTGTCCGTTATAAAGTCATAAAGTCCGTGGCCGTTATGTCACTTTGTAAAGTCTCATAATGTCCACAACATGCTTACAAACTCGAAAGCATAACCGGCCTTCGGCCGTGCACAAGGATTTTGTACTCTTTGATAAAACAAGTACCGGTTTCGCTAACTAAAGCTTTTCTGCACAGCCAGCCTTCGGCCGGGAGCAAGGACTTTCTCTTCTATGGTATAACAAAAACCGGCTTGGCTAACTTAAGCTTCTCTGCGAAGTCGGCCTTCTTTCGGAAACAAGGCAGATTTTAGAAGCTTTACTTAGCGAAACCGGTACTTGTTATACAATAAAGGAAAAAATCCATGCGCCCACCCAAAGGCCGTCTGCGCAGAGAAGCTTTAGTTAGCGAAGCCGGTCTTTGTTATATCATAGAGGAGAAAATCCTTGCGCCCAGCCGAAGGCCGGCTATTCAGAGAAGCTTTAGTTAGCGAAGCCGGTTTTTGTTATACCATAGAGTAGAAAATCCTTGCGCCCAAAAGTGTTTTCGTTATATGTTTAATATATGCACCCAGAGAAAAAAAACAACAAAACCATTTTTAAAAAAAGTTTGACCATATTATGTTTAATTTAACCAAATCATTGTCATCGTCAACAATATTATGGTAAAATAAGTTTCTTTAAAAATAGTTTTGTTGATTGTGACTATATTAAAACATGTTTTTCTCTGCGTGATCTTTTTTTTGTATTTAACATCTTAAGTAATTATGAACCTTATGACATTTTTAAAAATGACATAATGTCCATTTGCAAAGTGTCTTAATGCCCACGGACATTATGACATTTTCAAAAGTGTCACAGTGTCCATGGACACTACGACACTAGACGTTATGACATGCCACCTTGCAAAAAGCTATATTCTGTTTTAAGTAATTGATTGTAACTATGCAGAGATTAATTAATTTTTAACTATTGAAGAGTGTACAAAGTTTGGCGGAGTGCTCAAATAATTATTACTGTCCATACTGCCGAGCAGCTGTTGAAGATACAATGCAATTTTTTACATAAAACTTACGCTTGTATGTAACTAAATGTACACAGAAAAAATTATTTTTCCAAACAATTTATTGTCTAAAATCGGTCCTACAAACAAATTCGCATATTCAAACAATTTATTTGCATTTTGTCTATTGAAAAAACGCCGATTTTTTCAAACAAATAATTTTACAGAATCAAACAAAAAGTTTACTGAAATTCATATAAATTTCAAACAAATAATTTTGTTGAATCAAACAAAAAAGTGTTGGCACAAGCAATGACGCGCACACAAGCAAGCACTGTTGGCGAAGATGAAGCAGAGCAGAGCGGCCGGCTGGCTTTGAGACACATTTTTTTGTTGGAATAATTTTTGAACGAAGTCATATTTATACTCACAGTGTTTTTCTTCATCATTCACTGTTGCTTTATCCTTTCCTTTGCTAATGAAGAAGAAATGTAACCAAAAACGGCGGCAGACCGACTCGATATGTTTTCCGCCATCATTCTATTTTGGTATTTGATGTATTTAAACAAACTATTTGAAAAAATTGAATACGGGATTTAGTTTTTTTTTACCAACTTTGAAACCAACCAAAAATTTATTTTGTTTCTTATAATGTGTTTTTTCTGTTGTTAAAAAAAAAATTAAACGTTTTTTTACCTGCTATTGTTTTTGTTGTTTTTTTTACTACAAACCTCGTCACGCTATTTTATAATTTTTTTATTGCTGTACTTTTTTAAAGCGTTCAAAAATATACTGCATGTGTTTTTTGTTGTAGTTCTTATATTTATCGTAAAGAAGTGTTGCTTACAATCAATAAAAAAATGCAAAAAGACGACAACATTAAAGAGCGTTAAATATTTCATAAAAAATTATGAAAACTTCAAACCAATAGCGCGCTTATTAAATTTTTGAAGAGTTGTCCACATTTTTGTTGGTTAAATAAAAATCAAACAAAAATATTGATTGAATCAGTAAAAAAATTTGTAGAAATCAAAAAAAATTTCAAACAAGCGTTTGTTTGAAAATAATTCGGCAATCATTTTTTCTGTGTATATGAATAATAAACACTTTTTTGCAAATTGGGTAATTTTTAAGTTTTTTTTTTTAGAAAAAATTCGTTTTTGCTTTTTGGGAAATTTTTCAGTTTTTTGGGCCCTTTTTCGTTTTTACTAGGCAAAATTTCATATTTAACTTTTTGGGTCATGTTCTTTTGGGCGATTCTTCATTTGGGCGATTTTTCATAATTTTTTTTTTTTTGGGCCATTTTTCGTTGGGCGATTTTTCCTACAGCCTTATTTCAAACTTCTATCAACCCAACAATTTTAAAGCCCGTTCCGGTAGTGGGCTTTCCATAACTGGTTAACGTTGTAGCACAGAAGTAGGCGTGCTGCAAGTAGAGTCTACCGTTCCATAAATACTATTTTTCGTTTTTTAAAAATTAAAAAAAAAATCGGTATCTAAATTGAACATTATTTTTTTCAAAAATTTAAAAATATTGTAAATATTGAGGCCCACTACCAAGGCGGGCTTAAAATTTGTTGGGTGGATAGCAGTTTCAAATTATACATTAAAAAAAAGACACCATCATTTTCAAAAACGCTATTTAAAATTTTAAATTCAAAAAATTAAGAAAGCTATGAATAATAAACATACAAAAAATAATTCTTTGAAGTTGTAATAAAAATTCACCAGTGGGGCCCTTTTGAAGGGTACTAAATAATTTCACAAAGTTAACAAAAAAAAAAAAATTTTTTTTTTAAACATCCGATTTGGCGTGGAATGCCTCATATACATATATTCTTTTTATTGCTAGAATTTAAAATTTTTATTTATGGTACTCAAACTACTGCATGCATGACTGTACCCAGCAAACATAAATTCAAGGACTAGAAAAGTAATGATTTTTTTTTTCTATTAAGTAAAATAAATAACCATAATTTTTTTAGACTTTATGTTAAAGTTTATTGTATGCATACAGGTGTGAAAAGTGTTCAGCCATAACTTACAAAAGTTTTTTTTTGTTGTTTTCTTACGAAGACAACAGAATGAAGCAGTTTGTTTTTTAATTTTGTTTTTTCTTTTAACCCACTTACAACTACAATTCGAGTCGGAAAGAACCCAACCAATTGTAGGGTGATGTAAGAAAAGATAAACTAACTGTTTATTGTTGGTGTTTTGTTTAAGTTTTGATATTGTTACAAGTAAGACTTAAGAGTGTTTATAATTCTTATTCGCTTAAGGGTTTTATTTGTTTAATATTTTTGGCTTTTCTTAAATCTTTGGAAAAGGTTTCCTGATGAGCTGGCCTTAGCAACCAGTGAAATGCGCATAGAAGATGGCTTTCCCTCGACAATAAATTTCAGTGTATTTATCAAATATGAAAGATTGGGAATTTAGCACGTCATACGGATATCGTATTAATAGTAAAAAATATAATTTAGGCAGGGTTTTTGAGATGTGGATTAAGCTAAAACGAATCTGTCAAAATTTTGTATACAAACTTGGTAATTGCGGCACAAATCTGTTTTCAGATTTACTAAACCTAGTATAACTGAGATCTTTAAAACCCAGCCTTAATGGATGTAAAGTTTAAATTAATATTGCACAAATGGCTAAGAAATATTTGAAGGTTTAAACGCTGGTTTAGTTGAACTAAACTTAAATTTATATGTAGTTAACTCAGCAGCTGGAAATCAGTGTCCCCTTTAACGACGAATGGGACACATATGTCCCATTTAGTTTTTTCGTAATTTCATCTACATTTTCGAATAGATTTTGATCTTATTCGCGATGTTCGATAAAAAACAAATGCTTTCTTCAGTACTCGGGCTAACGATAAGATTTTGTTGTGTCAACTGGCCTTAAGGGTTTCTTAAAGTCAGAAATTCGAATCTATTTTTTTGCCATTTATGTTTGCTATTATCTCGGGACCTAATTATTACTGTTGGATAAGTATTATATGCACTTATTCGTTGTGAAAATTTATTGATGAACGCATTTGTCATTGTTTCTATTGTTTTCTCAATGGATTTGAAAGTATGATGTAACATATGTGTCCTACTCGTCGTCAAAGGTGAAAATAAAGACGAACTTTTTTTCTTTTTTTTTAATTTTATTTAACTTGTTACCATAAAAAAAAAACAAAGAAATTATAAACAAATCAGTAAAAACATAAAACGAAAATTTTATTTTAAATTATGAGATCCCAAAAATATTATCAAAATAAATTTTGGGAATACAGGGGGCAAATTATGGCAGTCGTGATCGAATACTTCTTCGATCCGAAAGCAATTTTATTTCAGTCTTAACTGAACGAATCGTAATTATTTTTTTCAGTGTTGTGAAAACTCAAATAAATGCTTTACAACACTAAAAAAATAATTTCGATCCGTTCAGTATGGACAGAAAGAATAAGAAACAAAACTGCTTTGGAATCGAAAAAGTATTCGATCACGACTGCTATAATTTGCCACCAGAATTTAAATTAACAAGATTTTGCTTGTCTTGCTTTATATTTCATATAAACTAAATCAAAGTCGAATTTAGTTATAATAAATTTAAAAATAATTTTTGTTCTCAGTGAAGCACATTGGTTTTTCCCTTGCGTAACAAATTGTGTTTTTTTTTTACTTTCAATTCCGTTTTTTTGTGCAAACAAGACATCGCTAACTGACTCTCCTTTCATTCTTGTTTGGTAATGTCCATTTTAATTTAATACTCAATTTTGACCGTGTAACGGATTCTCGTGGTTTTTTCAAAACGGACTCGAGTCATAGCCTTGGGAAAAATCGGTACTGAATATATTTCCATCGTAGACCAGTACAATCTTATTTCTGGAATTATTGGGATACTCATTACTATAACCATCCCTAATAATACCTTTCTGCTAACAATAAAGTTGCGTTTGGTGAATTATGAACTCTGTTAGTGCGACGAATTCACAAACTTTATTCAGCACTTCTAAAAAAAGATGAGCCCTCCTCACTATCGCTTACCTTTGGGGTTTTTTTTTTTGCTATATTAAAAAACTTGCATATATAGTGACCAATAATTAAATGATATATTTTCAAAGCGCAACTAAAAACACGAATGAATTTACGCACAAATCGCGGTATGCAAACCGTTGGACAGTTGAATCGTTTTTGTGTGTTTCGCAATGTAAATAAAACAAAAATCATGGTCATGCAAACTATTGTACAAACGATCAGCAACTGAAACGTATATTGCATTTGTTTACAAATTTTTATCTTTGACGACGAATGGGACACATATGGGCAAATCCTGCATGACGAACGTTACATTCGCACGCGTTTTCTGATTGAAATATAAACATTTTTTGGTCTTTCAAAAGAGATAGCTTCAACTTATATATAGTATTTACTGACATTACTACGTACTTACGAATGGCATATATCATAATTTCTTACCAAGTATTTGTTGCGAAATAATTGATCACAAAGTTTTGTGACGCACGCTACAAAAAGTGGAAGTAACTTCAAAGGTTGAAGTGCGTTTTCCTAATTTGTAGCGAATTTGGCATGATAAGGTATACAAAATCTGATTCCTAAAAGAAAGATGACTATAAGAGAATTCTAAACACACTTATTCGCAGCCAAAAAATGTTGTGATTTTTTGACAAAAGCCGTGAACCCTTTGTGACGCACGCTACAGTTTTTCCAGTAGTATTTCATTATTATATTTTATTAATTTTAACAAAACAAATTATATTTTTATGAATTGCATTTCTTAAACTAATTTCTTAACTAATGAATATCATCTTTTTTTAACGAAATTTATATTTTGATAAGTCTGCTGTAAGTGCTATTCTAAGCACAAAAATCACCTAAAATAATGCTAAATTCACGTATAACATTAAGAAATCAGCAGTGGGGTAGGATTTGGTAAAATTTATTGCATTAATGATCATTGAAATACATATTTTTTAATCAGCCTTATTCTGGTTGTCGTTGTCGTAATCGCTCAAGTCGTTTTTTGTAAGAGATTAAAGAAAAACCCAACCAGTGTTCTTTAATCTCTTACAAAAAACGACTTGAGCGATTACGACAACGACAACCGGAATAAGGCTGAATATAAAAAAAATTCATTTGAAAAATTTTTGGTTGGTGGACTGTTTCTGGGATTTGCCCATATGTCCCATGATTTTTCTCGCAGAAGGAGTAACAATTTAAAAATTTTGACAGCACTTAAGTCTTGAAATATTGCTATTCCGAGTGAATCCGCAATAAAATTTTAAAAATTGTCAGCGGAAAATTCTTCGTCGTCAAAGGGTTAAGAGCGTATGGTTGTCGTTATGCCCCCTGTTCCTATACTGCTCTTTTTTTGACTTATGATGTGTTTTGATAGCAGAGTAATTCTGATCAGGTATATATACTTTTCCTGACACCGTTCTTCAGATATACAGCAATACATAATGTCTTCCTATGTACTAGTAAATACTGCTTCCTCTTTACAAATTTTGTGTACCAAACCTTTTTACGTTTTTACTTTAACTGCTGTCGTTCCTCTGATATCCATTAATTTATCTCGTGTCGCACCCACTTCTTTGATCCCGCTCACGTTTTGCTTTTTATACTAGATTTGGATACCCAAAAAATAACTTAAAACGCAAGAATTATAAGATTTCTGTAATAAAAGAATTTATGACAAATATTTCTATATTAAACAGAATTTGAAAACAAACATTATAAAAATTAGATTAAAAGTGTGTATTGAAAACAACTTCCAAATTCTTGAAATACTTGCGTTTTACGTTTTCGATCTCCAGCACACCCCTGATAAGTTTAAATTTTTAAATTACTTTTAAATTTCCATTTATTTAAAATGCTTGCTGGGCATTTTTAACCATAAACTCGCACACCAAATTATACAATAAAAAAAAGAAACACGTGTTTGTAAAAACTTAATTTTTTTATTTTTTTTTTTTGTGTAAATCCTAAAAGTATGCTATGAAAATTCATATTTATCTGTTAAATGTTTATGTGTATGTGTTTTGAGTACCCAGCTCACAATCATGAATTTGTTCTTGAGTTTTTTGTTTTTATTTTTTAAAGTTTTTCTTTTATGAATTTTACGTGTTTAAATACAGCAGGCCAACAACTTTTTGAACTTTTTGAAGAAAAAAAAAAAAAAAAATACAATTCTGCAACTTTTCTTTTATTTAGTTATTATTTATTTCTTTTAGATTTAGATTTTATTTTTCTATTTTTGTGTAAATTAAACGAATGAATACAATTTTGAATCTTTAATTTATTTCATAGTTTATTTAATATTTT
The DNA here is from genome assembly GCA_930367215.1 of Pollenia angustigena. Classification (NCBI taxonomy): domain Eukaryota; kingdom Metazoa; phylum Arthropoda; class Insecta; order Diptera; family Polleniidae; genus Pollenia; species Pollenia angustigena. The sequence continues at coordinate 51,371,846 of OV884060.1, forward strand.
TATACCCACACCACAATAGTGGAGAGGGTATTATGCATTTGTGCTGATGTGTGTAACGACTTAAAATAGTCGTCCTAGACCCACCTTAAAGTATACCGATCTACTCAGAATCCCTTTCTGAGTCGAACTTACGATGTCCGTCCGGCTGGCTGGCTGTCCATGTAACCTTGTGCGCAAAGTGCAGGTCGCAATTTTGGAGATAATTTGATGAAATTTGGGTCATAGGTTCTTATTGGCACAAGGACTAAGCCTATTGAGAATGGGCCGAATCGTAGGACCACGAGGGAAGATAGGGGGAAATTTCTTCCTCTCAGAAACTATCAAACCGATTTTAATGAAATTTAAAACATAGATAGATCCATATCTGTATGGGCACATTAGCTATACAGTTTTAAAAAATAGGACCACAGGGGAGGCAGGGGGCAATTTCTGCCTCTCACAAACTTTCAAACCAATTTTCATGAAGTTTATAAACATACATAGATAAATCCATATTTACATGGACACATAAGCATGATGTGTTTTTAAATACTGTGGTGTAGGGTATCATATGGTCGGGCTTGACCGACTATACTTTCTAACTTGTTTTTTTTCTGTTCTTACCAAATTATAAAAAATATTAATTCAAAGAAATATTTTCATTAAAAATAAAAGTTAATTTAAGAAAACCTACGCAGAGGGGTCTCGCTGGTCATCTAGAAGTCCTCGAATACGCTGAAGAGATCTATCTTCTGTCACATACTCCCTCAGCGATGCAATTGAAAATTAGCAAACGGGAGGTAGCAGTACCAAATGTGGCCTTAATGTTAATGTTTTAAAATTAAACTAAATGGGGGACTGAATACCTACAATATGGTTAAAAATCAATAGACCAGCAAAAGGTAGAAAAAGTAAACTTTTTGTAATAATAAAAACTGTTAGCTCTCCGAAAGACGTGTTTTGTGAAATAAGAAAGGCGAGCCAAGGATTTGGCCAAATGAAATCAATATGGAAATCAAGTTATTGATTCTGAAAATACCACTAAATTGCTGATTTTTCAACCCTTTTGAGGGAGATCGTCATGAGGGACAGTTTATTCCTGGGCGCTTTTGCTACTTAACAGATATTGCGGGTATATTTCCAAAGACAGCGGAGGCTAGTAAGCTGCAGCTCCTTAAAATGGGGCAAGTGTATAATCTAGGTGGATTATGTACTCAAATTCTTACCTATGTGTGCTGGTTGCTCTCACAATTAGGGACAGTTAGTAAACGCATTGTTTTTTTATACAAAGAGTTAAGGCCATATGGCAGCCGCTCCTGTAAACCTTTTCCACATCTGCCCATTTGTAACGAACCGAGATCTCAACTCTCTTCAAGTATTCGCAAATCGGTGCTTGCGGAGAATACTCAACAATAAAGCCTAACGGTATGGCACCCTACACTTCTTTAAATTTAGGGCTATTTAGAATTACGCATCTAATCAAAATTTTATATCAAAAATCTTATAAATAATTGATTAATAAGAATTAGAACGTTATAAAAAGGCTAATTCACCTATTTGTTCGGAAGAAATAAGTGAAGCTGCTTTAAGGGCTTAATACAGTGGGCCAGAGTTTAGATTTTGAGAATAAAATCCCTCATCTCTAAACAATTAAACTAATTACACCAAATTCTACCTAAAGAAAAGCGGGACGCGTGTTCTAGTTGTCAGAAATTGTAAGGCCTTAACAGTTTGTATTAAGCATCCCTTTAATAGCGCAGCGTCAAAGCTTTGCTACTGGAAGTTCGCCGCTATTGTTAATAAATAATGGCCATTTAGTTTTTTTTTTGTCAGTCTAGCGGTTTTATCTTCCTTTTTAATTTCTATAAGATGGGTTTTATTAAAAAATAGAGGTAACACTACTGTTCGTGAAATAACGTTGACACTCTGGTTTAGATATGCCATATCAGCGGAAGAAAGCGTTCCGCCTTCTTGGTTAGGTAAGACTGTAAGAAGTTAATTTCCTTTAATTTTGGGAATTTTTTACAATTTCAAGAACAGAAATCTTAGGTTTAGCCTTTTTAACCCTACCAAAATATAATTAATTGCATTTCCATCGATGTGCACTGTAAAACCTCCCTAAACCGAACAGTCGCAGTATTTTGTCCGCTTATGATGGAGTTATTTAAATATTTTATTTTAAAATTATAAACTTCATTAAATTATTGGTAGTCTCTAGACTATTGTGGCTGAAAAATGTATTTAGAGTGGTCTGTTTTAACTTAGATCGGTTTAATTTGAGCTGTTTAGATTTAAAAAGTGACTTTCAATGTTTTGGATGTGCCTTAATGCGAAAAAGTCGTCAATAGCAAAAGATTCTTCAACCGAAGAAAATTGTTTGAATGCTTCATCATAAGAATTTATGAGATCAGATATCATCGACGCTTCTGTACGCTTTTTGTGTCCGCATACGGTAATGAGAATGTGAGGGAAATAATTTTGTATGGAAAAACTAATAAACAGGTTGGTTCACAAAAGATGTCCCGTTATGAAAGGAGTCCGTTATGGAAGGATTTACTGTAATAAGTATCTTTTTTAATATAACTTAACTCCCAAGAAAACGTTTGACTTAAAATGATAATTAATTGTGGTACACCTCATTTGTCTTGTTATAGAACAGGGTGCCTACAAGAATAATTTTCTTAACATTTTCTACCGTATTCATAAACAAGTAAGAAAGTATAGTCGGTCAAACCCGACCATATGATACCCTACACCACAGTATTAAAAAACACATCATGCTTATGTGTCCATGTAAATATGGATTTATCTATGTTTATAAACTTCATGAAAATCGGTTTGAAAGTTTGTGAGAGGCAGAAATTGCCCCCTGCCTCCCCTTGTGGTCCTATTTTTGAAAAACTGTATAGCTTATGTGTCCATATATATATTGATATATCTATATTTTAAATTTCATTAAAATCGGTTTGATAGGTTCGCCCTATCTTCCCATGTGTTCCTACGATTCCGCTTATTTTCAATAGGCTTGGTCCTTGTGCCAATAAGAACCTATGTTCCAAATTTGATCAAATTATCTCCAAAATTGCGACCTGTACTTTGCGCACAAGGTTACATGAACCGCCAGCTAGCCAGCCAGCACAAATGCATAACACCCTCTCCACTATTGTGGTGTGGGTATAACAATTTTTAAATTTATCAAAGGTTTATTGAACAGAGTATTCCCATACAAAAACCGTTTGTTAAACTTTCTAAAGCGTTGGAAATTTATAATAAATTTTAATTAAGTATCATAGCAATTTTTGGGAATACAAAATTTTCAATTAACAGGATTTTGTTTGTCGTGCTTAATTCCCAATAGGAATCGCTTATCCCATCAACAATAAATTTCCATGTTTTTATCAAGAATAAAAATTGGGAAAAAAGCACGACAAACAAAATCTTGTTAATTGAAAATTTTGTATTCCCAAAAATTACTTTGATAATAAACTGGCAAGTGCACGGCTTCAAAAAAACTTAGCTGGCAACTTTGCTTTATTTTTTGCGAAAACAATAAATCAAGTTGTTTTTGTTTTTATTTAGTTTTTTCTTGACCTACTTACAAATACAATTAATGTTGGGAGAATTCTAACCAATTAGAGTGGGGAATGTAAGAAAAGATAAACTCACTGTTTATTGTTGTTGTTTTTGTTTAAGCTTTAATAATGTTATAAGTAAAACTGTTGCTTATAATTCTTAAACGTTCAACAGTTTTATTTATTTAATATCTTTAGTTTTTCAAAAATCTTTGAATGAAGTTTCCTGATCATCTGGCCCAAGCAACCAGTGAAATGCGCATAGGAATTACTTATCACTTCAACAATAAATTTCAGTTTTCGTATCAAAAATAAAAATTAGGAATTAAGCACGACAAACAAAATCTTATTAATTGAACATTTTAATTAATTTTAAAATTTAAAAATATTCATTTTGTTCGGCTTAAAGTTCATCCTAAACTTTAAACCAGTGTTCGAAAATAAACGCTTAATATCGTTTCTTAATGTTCGGTTCGGTAGATTTGTGGAAAACACAAACGCTAATAGTGTTTGTGTAGAAAATCATTGAAAAAAATAACGTTTCCCTGTTAGTCATCTTTCGAACACAAAAATATTACTGTTTTTATCAAACTCAACAAAAGATGTGAACATTTAATTCAGTTCGGTTTCTTTTTTGTTGAAAATCCACAAACTTCTAGTGTCCTACCGAACGCACTTTTTGAGACCGAACCCGAACCCGAACTTTTTGTTAATAAATCTGAACAATTGTACTTTTTTAATGTATTTATTGAAAACAAAATAAAATTTCGGGAAATTATTACATTGACACTTTTGGAAGGATGCAACATGAAAAGATAAATTGCACTTTATAGTAGTCAAAACTATTTTATAGTTAAAAAATAATTAGTAAAGCTGTTATGATACTTGCTATTTTTTGTATTTTTTCTATATTGGAGAACAGTGCAAATATATTTGCATAGGAAAACTGACTTAGTGTAAAGAGTATGATTATATCATAAAACATCTTGAAATGTCAAACAAATATACATGTGTTATCGATAAATAATCTAAGACTGTCAAAAAAAATATAAAATTTTTTAACTTAAAATTGACATTTCCAGATTGATTGTTAGCACTATTGCCAATTTTTTTAGTTTTTGTTCGAAATTAGCGGCTTTTAACATTTTTTTTTGCGATTTTTAGCTTTTTTGACGGGTTTTTGTGGGAAAAAAACGTGGGCAGTATTGTTTGCTTTGTTTACATTTTATTTTGGAATCACAAACAATTTTTTTTTTATAAACAATAACATTTAATGCAAATAATGTAAAATATTACGAATTACATCGGGGTTTATTCTTTAATTGAATATTTATGATTTGAAATCCCATATGAAGGGCACCTGCTTCATTTCACTTATCAAAAACAAAATAGTTTCATCTGCCCAAGCTTTTACCTTTTTTTTGTTTTAGTCAAAGAAAAAAATAAACATGTATTTCTTGTTCTTTCTCGCATTTGTTGTTTCATTCAGTCAATCCTAAAAAAATCCAATACAAAAAATAGCAAGTATCATAAAACCTTAATTGCTTTTTTTTAAGACAAAAAATAACACATAAATTTCAAGTTGAATGCAGTATACATTAGGGCTATAATTTTTTCACACTTTTTGCGCAAATCAAAAACGGCATAGTAAAGTCATGTAGAACATTAAAAGTTATTAATATAAAATATGATAATTTTTTCGGATTGTTAAAAAAGTTCACGCAGGGATCGGTTTTAAGTTTGAAAACAATCATTTAATCTCACGGAAATTTTAAAAAAGATACACCTGATATTTGTATATATTCATATACGTATCACTTAAATGCTATTTTGGAATTTATCCACTGCTTTAGATTTAAACATTTTCCTACGGTTTACAATTCATCGCGGTTCAAAATTTTTTTCGCAAAACGGAGACAGGTGTTTTCATTACTTAAACATTCTTGGCCACTCCGTCGTACTATGCCAATAATTTGGTTATATCCCTAGTATACATATTAGTACTCAAACCTCTACAATGAATTTTTTACATTCGTTGGAGTGTATTTTCTCTAAGTGGCATTTAATATTGGCGGTAGTTTGTTTGCTTGGAACTCCCCATTGACATTTGTTTGGCGCAACATTTGCATTGAGCACTTGCTCAATTTTTAAAAAAAAAACTCCAAAATGGATTGGATGACATTTTTATCTGGAAATATGTATACTATAAAGTTTGGTTTGGGGTTCACCCAAAACTATAGATTATCTTACCATTCGCAGATAAATAGAGAGTATTTTAACCGTTTTTTTTTTGTTGTATTTTTTACCGTCTTCTAAAAATTACACATATAGACATTTTTGTACACTTAAGCATTTTATTAGGTCATCGCTGTATTTTTTCGAACTAATAATCATAGAGAAAAATAGTTGTATTGATTTCGTATTACATATTTTTAAAAACAATGATGCCAAATTATAATTTGAAATTATAATAAATATGTTATTTCAATAAAAAAGTTTGGTGTTTGGTAAAGTTCGGTAAAAATTTCGCCGAACACCGAACTTTGACCGAACATCATTTTTTGCCGAACTCCGTAACCGAACCCGAACGTTCGGTCGCACACTACAAACTTCAATGTGTTCGGATCGGCTCGTTAATGTTCGTCCCTTTTGGCTGGTAAAAAAAAAACCAAACATTTTTTACAAAAACAAAATACACACAGGAAAAAAAATGTTTGTCTACAGTATCACAACAATTGTTCTTTTTTTAACGAAGAACCGAAAATTATTCTTTCTTGAAAATAGTTACGAACGGTATCAAGGGTTGTGTATGTCTACACAATCACTAAAAAAATAGATATCGTTCTTGGGTGTGTGAGCCGAACGTTAAATAATGTACTGTTTATTTTCGAACACTGCTTTTAACCGAAAAATTTAAGAAACTTAAACATTTCACAAAATATTAAAAATTTTTTTTCTTCAATCCATTAAAAAATTTTGTGGTAAAAGCCGTTATATAAACATCATACATTTTTAAATGCCACAAAATATTTTTTTCACTAATTTTCCGGTGTAAATTTTACGTAAAAAAAATTAGCAATTTAAAAAAAATAAGTTATTTGCTTTAAATAAAAAATTTCGTTAATATTAAATAAAATTTTCTGCCAATGGCCATTTGAAACCAGCAGTTTTTTCTTTTTTTGCTTCTATTTAGTATTTTTTTTTTTATTTAATGCCCATCAATAACAATTTCAGTGAGACATGAGGATGTGAAGAGAAGAGGTAGATTATACATAAAAATCGTTTAAGCATTATGAAGGACGACATCATCCTAATTTTATGCTTTAAAATTTTCTAAATATGTTGTAGAAAAAAAGAAACACAGACGCACACACACACACACACACACACACATTGGCCAAACAACAAACTGCATGCATTTAAAACTAATAGAGAGATAATATTGTAAATATCCTTTGGATACGTGTAACAATTCAAGCAAAAATTTTGTATGTTAAGGTTTACATGTGTACATTAATATGAGTAAGCATGAGTGTTTTTTTTTTGTGTGGTAGCAAGCGTTGGTATAAGAAACATGTTTGTTTGCCTGTTGGCAACATCCGTTTCCACTACTGATGTAAACAACCTTCACATAGACTCATTCAACTGCTACGAGTGCAACTACCACAACTCGTTCATGCAACAAAAACAATAACGATAACGATAACTTTGTATTTGTACAACAACAAGAATTAATGAATATTCTCATTTGAAAGTCTAGGATCAGGGACGAAAGGAGCTTAGTATATGATAAACATGTTATTTTCTTCAACTGTTCTTCTTGTCTATGATGATGAATTCATATAAAATGGTCAATTGAAGCTAAGACATGTATACAGCAGCTACGGGATTATGGTAGGAAGGAGTTTAACTTGTTTCTTTCTTTAGTTTGTATCCTTTGGGACAGGTTATATCCTTAAAAAAAATAGAATTCATGCATTTAAAATAAATTATTTGCTTAAACAAATTTTTTTTGAAATAAACTTGTTGCAAAATAAAGCAGTTATTTATAACGTGAAGGCTTTTATAGGTACACAGACCACAAGTTGGGAATAAGCAGCGCATGGCATGGTGAATAAGTAGCGTTCAGATCTGTAGCTTTAACCCGATTTCAATTATGTCAGAAGGACTCTTAGTTTCTACGGTAAAATTATATAATATGTGGTGAAAAATAATTGGCACTCAAAACTTCAAAGCCGAACCTCTATTCATTGCAATGCAATGTATGTAAAACGGATTTTCGAAATTCCGGGCCTTGAAATTTTCGAATTTTTTGATAACCTTTTTTCATACATTCCACGTTTTTTGGTCTTAGAAGACCCCTAGTGAAATTTGATGCATAAAATATCTGTCGAACATTTTAACACTCTTAAGTGCCGTTTTAGTATAATTTTGTGTGGAAATTTAAAAAGGACAAAAATGACCCCTTAAAATGTGTGTTAGAGGGTTAATATATCCTAAGAAAAGAATCGCCATACAATTCTACTTAAGACATCTGAAATAGTCTTTTAGCTCAGAAGTACATTTAGTATATTTTTTTTGTCTTGTACCAAACGCCTTTTCAAGAAATTCAAAAATTTCAATGTTCCAAATTTCGAAAATCCGTTTTACATACATTGCATGAACTTTTGGTCTTAAAAGACCCCTAGTAAAATTAAAAAAGGACAAAAATTACCCCTTAAAATTAGTGTTAGAAGTTTAATATATTCTAAGCAAAGAATCGCCGGCGGTATGAACTAAGTCCCCAATGAACTAACTCCCCAAACCCGAAATGTACTAAGTCCCCAAATTTGGGGACGTCGTTCATTTATGGAAAAAACCCGAAAAAGCCAATATGAACTAAGCCCCAAACAGGTGAACTGAGTCCCTAAACAGGAATGAACTAAGACCCCAATTTCACCAAATTTCCACAAGAGTGAAAAAAGTCCTCTAATGAAAGTGAACTAAGTCCTCAAATTAAAAAAATATAGAAATTGTTTTGGGCCTCCATGGTATAACAAAGACCGGCTTCGCTAACTAAAGCTTCTCTGTATAGCCGGCTTTAGGCCGGGCGCAAGGATTTTGTCCTCTATGGTATAACAAAGACCGGCTTCGCTAACTAAAGCTTCTCTGCATCCTTGCGGCCGGCCGAAGGCCGGCTATACATAGAAGCTTTAGTTAGCGAAGCCGGTCTTTGTTATACCATAGAGGAGAAAATCTTTGCGCTCGGCCGAAGGCCGGCTATACAGAGAAGCTTTAGTTAGCGAAGCCAGTCTTTGTTATACCATAGAAGAGAAAATCCTTGCGCCCGGCCGAAGGCCGTCTATACAGAGAAGCTTTAGTTAGCGAAGCCGCAAGAGTGAAAAAAGTCCTCTTATGAAAGTGAACTAAGTCCCAAAAAATAATTAAGGGGTTTAGTTCATTTTATTTTTTGGGGACTTCGTTCATATGTACTAACTCCCCAAAAAATAAAATGAACGATGTCCCCAAAAACGTGAACGAAGTCCCCAAATATCGTTGTTGTTTTTTCACATACAGTCGTTTGGGGACTTAGTTCATTTTGGGTTTGGGGAGTTAGTTCATTGGGGACTTAGTTCATACCGCCGAATCGCCATATAATTCTACTGAAGACATCTAAGATAGAATTTAAGTTCAGAAGTACATTTAGTATATTTTTTTTGACTTAAACCAAACGCCTTTTAAAAAATTCAAAAACTTTAGGGGCCGATATTTCGGGAACACGAGCTAACTTTTTAAAACCCTTTGGCAGATTTGCTCTACCAATAGTTTAGTTTAATTTCGCGTTGCAAGTATGGAGGCTGGCGGCGATGACCTGAAATTTGTTGAACTGTGTAATTAACGATAGTTCTTTATTATAATTTTAACTTCTTAAGGTTTCCTTCTATGTCCCCTAATATTTCTAGTTGGTTAACCCCCTTAACGCAACCATAACCGACATTAATTTTTTAGCACTTTGCCGTAAAAATACAATTCTCCGCATAAGAATTACTTCCACTCTACAGTTTAAAAAGCTAGAAATATAGAGGAGTATCAACAGGACATTGCGTAAGAAACTCCTTACAAAAACTAAGTGTTTCCTGGGTTTGTCGTTAAACTCTACAAGCGACTGTCGTATACAAATTTCTCTTTATGTCATTGGCACTAAGGAATACAGAATGTCCTAGTATAGCTGACAGTGTCGTAGGCCTTCGACAAATCTAGCTCTAATAGAATTGTCGTTTTCGAGGCCTCTGCTGTTTCGAGGCCTGTGCGATGATCTAAGAGACCATGGCATTTAATACTGTAGTTAAGTTGTGCATTTTTTGGCACTCATTTTCCTGGCGAAGTGTTTGTAGGTGGCAGGTTAGCTGGAGGAGGAGCCTTAAGAAAAACTTGCAACAGGTTGCAGATGGGATACTTAAAAAACAAATACCAAAATCCAAATATCTTTTCCAAATTCAAAATTTTTCAAAATGTTATAATATTTTGAGTTTTCTTTTTGAAATATTTTTCAGATTAACGCTCCTGGTGCCTAAAAATTTGTACAGAATATTAAATATATACAAAGCGTGTTTTTGTTAAGCGGCTCATAGACTTGCAAAAAATTGTTCAATTTTACGTATTGAAGAATTATATCGCCAATGTGTATGAGAGATTAGAAGGTGACACAATATATTGGCAATAACCAAAACACTTTTGATTTTTATTGCACAACGAAAAGAAAGTGAAATGTGATGGAAACATTGTACAATGCTGTTTATGTTACTGCTATAGGTTGCTTTAATTGTTGAAATTTTTAATCAAAATAATTGTTCTATTCGTCAAACTTATCGTGCACTTCTTTCATTTTATGGCGTACACAATCGTCCTTCAAAGCGGCTAATTCGAAGAACAATAGATCGTTTTCAGACCACATTTACTGTTACTGATAATATGCATCCCGTTAGACGCCGAAAAGGGCGCACTGAAGAAGCTGTAGCCACTGTACAGGAAAGCATTGAAGATGATCCTAATCAATCAATTCGTCGCCGTTCTCAGCAACTGGGGGTAGTGTCCTTCACACTTTATGGAAGATTTAACGAAAGGATCTTGGCTTAAAAGTTTTTAAGATTTAACTTGTGCAGGAATTAAAGCCAAACAACCATCGTATACGCCGCCATATGCCATACAGCGGGCACTACAATTGATTTACTAAAATAATCTTTTGATGAAAAAAATAATTTGCGGTAATGGTCCAATTAATTGGCCACCAAGATCATGTGATTTAGCCTAATTGGATTATTTTCTTTGGGGTTATGTTAAGTCACTTGTCTACGTCGATAAACCACAAACAATTGAACACCTGGAAATCAACATTCGTAGAGTTATCGGCGAAATATGGCCGAAAATGCTGCGAAAAGTTGTTGAAAATTGGAGTTCCAGATTGCGCCTTCTACGCGCCAGCTGTGGCGACTTCATGGCAGAAATCATATTTAAACATTAATTTCATTAAAAAAATTTTTCCAATAAAGCGCATTTCATTGATATTTAATTTAATTTTATTATGATTTAAACTTGTGTCTCTCTTTAAAAAACAGCCTTTATAAAAGGTGGCTAAATTTTAAGGGCCGATGTTGATTTCAAATAAAACACAAATTATTTAGGAAATGATTGTCATTTCTTTTTATTATGACAATATTGGTATGGTTCAATTATTTATGGCGAAATGGCCGCCGCGACCTCGGCGACACACCTCCATCCAATGGTCCAAATTTTCGATGACGCTGAGGCATAATTGAGGTTCTATGCCGTTAATGTGCCGAATTATCTCATCCTTTTATACGTTCCTTTACTCCTCTGTGAGCATAGGACTGCAGAATATAAAGGACACGCTAATAAGGTACGAAAGTTTTATAAATACCACATTTTTCTTTTAATTTTACGCCACTGTGTTATTGCTTTTTCGTAGAACCCTTTATCCTTCCCAACCACGTACAACTATATACAAATGTATACACTTGTAAGTATATGTCTTGTTTATAAATATGTTTGTGTACTACAATATTGTATTACATACACAATCAGTGTGTTTGTGGACTTGAGTTGAGTAGTAAAAATAATCATCTGTGGTTTTAAGGGAATTTAACCCGTAACTTATTCTCTTAGAGTTTATCAATTATACGATATTTATATAATTTATATTTTCTATTATTTTCTTCTCTTTTTTTCCTTAAAAACTAATAAAGCACATAAAATTATCCCTAGAAAGTAGATTTCATTAATAAAAATAAATTAGAAAGTCGATAATGTAAACAACAGCCATAATAGATTTAATCGCAAACTAAAAGAAAACAAGTAAGAAAGTGTAGTCGATCAAGCCCGACCATATGATACTCTACACCACACCAGAGTTGCCAATTTAGCGCCTTTGGCGCTAGATTTAGCGCTTTTTAACTGTCGAAAAGGCGCATATTTTTTCCTTAGCGCTTTTTATAAAAAGAGCGCTAAATTAGCGCTTTTATTGATACCCAACATTTGATAAATGATAAATCAACTAAATTATAATTTATACAATTGTTGCGTTCTCAAACATCACACAATATGAGTGAGGCGAATATTCGGTTTCGCATTCGCATTTGCAAACTATTCGCTGATTTTTGTCGTATGCACAGAGTTGCCAATTTAGCGCCTTTGGCCTTATTTGCATGGAAAAATTAATTAAGTAATAATTTTGAAAATAAATATTTGTAAAAGATCAATATCGTTCGCAAGTTATGATAAAATGTGTGTAGCATAAATGCCTTATTTCGGTCAAAATATAAGTCTAGCCCATAAAACATGATAGAAAAAACTGAAAACGGATTTGAATTTAGCGCAGTAGTATCTTTGTTTTTCATATATATTTATTTAAAACGATTTTTTTGACGGCCAGTGTAATTAATAAAACTTGGTTCTTAAACATTTCAAGATTTGTATTTAAATTTTATTTAGCGCTTTTTAGCGCTTTTTGATTATGGACACGGCGCTTTTTGATTAGAAATAGTTCACACCCCTGCACCACACTATATAAAAACAATTCTTGTTAGTGTACCCTATTTACGACCCATGGGCAAACATGGACCCGCCTAAAATTATGTTATGAGCAGTTTTCGAAAATAAACAGTACATTATTTAGCGTTCGGCTCACATACCGAAGAACGATATCTATTTTTTTTAGTGATTGTGTAAACGAACACAACCCTTAATACAGTTCGTCACTATTTTGAAGAAAGAGCCGAACATTATATAGTGTTCTGTTCTTCGTTAAAAAACAGAACATTTGTAGTGATAATGTAGCCAAACATGATATTTTAATGTTCTATAATGTTGCTTTTTTTACATTGATAAAGAAATGAACAAACAAAAAATTTTAGCAACGACCGCAGCACGAACAGGGGGCAAATTACGGCATTTGATAACGATCGAAGTTTCCATTTAAATTGTATTGTAATTTCGATCGATATCGAATGGCGTAATTTGCCCCCAGCTTGCGTGTGTATATGTTTTGTTTGTATAAAATTATTTTGCTGGCTTTTTGTAAAAAATGTTTGGTTTTTTACCAGCCAAAAGGGACGAACATTAATGAGCTGAACCGAACACAATGTTAAATGTTCTCATATATTTGTTGAGTTGGATAAGAACAGGGGTCTAATCACCGCAGACGATATCGAGCAAAATTATTTATTTTGGTATCATGAAACTCTATATCGAATGAAAATTATGGAATTTGAAATAATAGCATTCGTTATCGAGTAACTCGACATTACATTTATCGAGTTTTCATTCGATACGTCAGTGTCTGTCGTATGCAAAAACGTTCGATAGTTTATTCGATGCGATAGTATCGAATGCGGTGATTAGACCCCAGTATTATTTTTGTGTTCGAAAGATGACAAACAGGGAAACGTTATTTTTTTAATGATTTTATACAAGATCAATTTCAATTAATTTATAAAAGTCTTTGGTTTTCAAATCATCCTTACAGGAAACATGTTGGCTTACATCCAATTGTTGCAAAAAGGTGCATTGGCTAGTTTGGGAACAAGTATTCATAAAATGTGCACAGATTTAAGAATCTTAGCTTCACGCAAGGAATTAGAGGATCCATTTGAAAACACGCAGATCGGCTCATCGGCTATGCCTTACAAGCGAAATCCTATGCGTTCTGAACGTTGCTGTGCTTTGGCACGTCATCTCATTACTTTATTTTACAATGCTGCCAACACGCATGCAACACAGTGCCCTTCTTGCGTTATTAAATATTTTGCAAGGTATTGTGGGTTATCCAAAAGTAATTGAACGTTATATTTCCGAACGGTATATGGCCATGGTCAAAGCCGGCGGTGATCGTCAGGTTTGCCATGAAAAAGTTCGGGTACTTTCACATGAAGCAGGAGCTCAAGTTAAACAACATGGCAAAGATAATGATTTGGTTGAACGTGTTCGTAACGATCCCTACTTTGCCCCCATTCAGTGTTACCGTTCGCCCGACTAAAGTCGCAATTTGACCCTTTTTCAGCGGTCTGCGACTTTTTGTGAGACTTTTTTTTATCACCAACTTTTGCGACTATTTTAATTTTTCTGCTACTTTTTACCCTTTTTGTTAAGATTCTTACAAAACATTCAATTTTCTTATTATTTGTATCAAAAAAAAAAAAAAAATTCGTCAAAATAGCCTCGTCAAAATTTAAAAACAATTCATAAATTATTGTTCATTTGGCAACACTTTTATTACATTTTTGCAACCTTGTCATGTATACAACGTATTTGAGGCGAATTCAGTTCAAGGTGGTGGCAAGTTTTGACAGTTCGGACCAATGTGTTTTAATTTGTCAGTGTTTTGTTAGAAATGGTTGACATTTCGAATCGTAAACACCAGCAATGCAATGCAAAAAACCTCTGTTGTTTCTGTTGGTTTTGGATTGTTGTAGTCTTAGCACCACCTGTAGTTTTCGAATCGTAAACACTAGCAAAGCAATGTAAAAACATGCAATTCAATGCTGTCATCTTTAAATTTAATAGACAAAGATATAGAAGACTGGATTCCCTGTGATGAACTTATTTCTAAATATAGAAATAAAATTTAAAAAAAGTAGTATTTATGTAGGTATGTTAAGAAAAAGAAATATTGCGCCAAGATCAAACGAACGGAATTAAAGTAAAATTTTCAAGGGGCTTTAATTGGACAAGTTTAAATTTTGTCAAAAATATATTAACCTTAACTTTTTTGGCTTGTTTTTAAACAGAAATTCTACTCCTTTGACCTTGGCAGCATACGACAAATTTATTAAACTTAAGTAAATGTTTTCACTATACATGAAAACTTGGACAAACCTGTACATTGTTATGAAATATGATAAAAATGAATTCTGCAATAAGCTTTTTGTTTCAATTGTTTTGTTATGCTTTTTATTAATAAAAAACATTAAAAAAAAGATGTGCGACTTTTATTTTCTGAAACGACTTTTTTGTGCGACTTTATTTTTATAAAACAACCTTTTGTGCGACTTTTCAAAAATTCCTAACGGTAACCCTGCCCCCATTCTTAATCAATTGGACGCGATTTTGGATGCCGAAACGTTTACCGGCCGGGCCAGCGATCAAGTCCATGAATTTTTTGCCGAAGAAGTCGATTGTGTTTTGGAACGGTACAAGGAGAACTTGAAAAACTTACAAAATGTACAATTAAATATTTAAAATTGACTACATATATGCATAAAACTAAAGCCAGCTGACCGTCAAAGGCGTCGTGTGTTCTGTGAATGGGCGGAGAATAAACTGAATATTTATTAAACAGATTTATTCCTCTTTTCATTTCAAATCATTTGGTGAAGCAATAGTTCCAACAAGGCGGCGCAACATGCTTTACAGTGCGGGAAACCACCACTATGTTGAGTTAGACGTTTGGTGGCCGAATATCTCAAAAAATTGACCAGATCGTTTCCGTGTGATTTGACCTCTTTGGACTACTTTTTATGGGGGAACGTTTTATCTTTGATCTATGTTAAAAAAAACCAACAAACAGCAATTCATTTAGAAGCCAAGACTCAACGCGCTATCGACGAAAAAAGAGCAAGTATGCTGGAAAAAGTGGTGCAACATTGGACCGACAGGATGGCGTTCTTAAGGCACAGTCACGGAGGCCATATGCCGGAAATTATTTTTAAACATTAAATTCCATGCATTCAACTGAATTTATTGTGCTTTATTTAAAAAAAATGTTCTATGCCTCTACACAAAACCCGTCTTATAAGTTTGTGGCTTTTTTTTTTATTCCCCGCCTGTTAACTGAAAGGGCAAGACTACCCTAAAAACTGCCATCTATCTATCTCTTTACTTCTGTCGAAATTTTAATAAGCTGTTTCGTTTATTTCAATAAAAAAAAACTGTGATATTAATAAAAAAAAAATTAAATTTGCACCAGTAAACAAATCAGTTAAATATTTTTTGACATTTACAACTTAACGTTTAATTCACTTTATTAACTTATAAATTAAACCTATTTTTATTGATTTTAATGAAAAAAGTGTCGAGAAATGTTTGCCATGGAAAAAGTGAATTTCGTGTGCTTCACTTAACATTATTTTTTTCGGCAAAACACATTTTTCGAACCGAGGTTAAGCTTGATAAAAACTATGGAAACTCTACTCCAAGATGTCTAACGTTGGCAGACTAGGTTAGGTCTCTACACCCGAAACAATTGAACAAATTGACAGTAAAACTTAAAAGTGCGGGAGACTGTGGAAGCCGTAGCAGGTATTTCACTCAGCGGTTCCAATTTTAAATGATCACTTGGGTATGGAAAAATTGTTCGCGTTGGCTAGCAATTGAACACTTACACAATCGTGTTACAACTTCGCAAAAGTGTTTGGCGGTGTTCAACCGCAATATGGACGAGTGTCTACGCCGTTTTTTTTAATAGTGGACGAAACGGGAATATAGCTTAACACACCTTAAACCTTATCGAAGTCAAAACAGTCGGATTCTCGCTGTGAATCGGCGCCATAGAAGGCCAAGGTGGGTTCACTAGCCAATAAACTCAAGGTGACCGTATTCTGGAATGTACGCGGTATTACCACATTGATTAACTTGCAAAAGTGTAAAACATTCAATGGGGGATGGATATAATGCGAATATAAATTCATTCAATACTTTTTTTAAGCAAATGTGCTATTAATGGTTTCTTAGAGTAGAGTAATCGCAAGGACTACGGGCTTAACTATTAGCTGATCTTTTTCATACAAATTGCCTAAATTGTTAAGAAGTTCCATAATTTGCACAATCACAATTATGTGCAAGTGGTAGAAGCAGCAAAACACGATGTTAAAATACTGAGTAATTTAAAAAAATTGCGAACCGTGAAATCCCTTTAAAGATATTTGAATTGCAAATAATTTGATTATCTTTGTTGAAATGAAATTTAATATTATGTGTATGTTTATCGAAATCGCTGCATCAGAATTTCCTGCCCTTTACTCGCAAGTATAGGAATTTGAGAATTGGGCATCACTGCTGCTAAACTACCTGCGCTAAATAACAATGTTTGGTAATATATGGCCGCCAAGGTTTAGTCGACATCTTTGAAAGTTGCATTTTTCTTATTATCTAATTTGATGTTACACCTTTTGCACATCATCATATACGATTCTTATTATTGTTAGCTTACGATTTTTTAACTTATTTTAAATTTGTTTGTTCTCTTAAATATTTTGTTAGTTAATTTCAATTTAATTTCTAAAAGGTTTTTGTTATTTTAATTTGTCTTAATAACTAGGAAAGTTCTCACTTTACACAGATTCCTTTGGTTACATTGAGATACGATTTTTTTTCCTAGAGTTGGTTTTGTTGTGTGAAAATGTGTGAATGTAACCAACCGAATTAAATCCCCTTGGCAGACTGCCTAATGCTATAATAAGACAGGATTATATTTTTATATGCTTTAAGCATTCAAATATTTATGTATGTAACTATAAAGGAATTTATAGTATATTTGACAGAAGGCGATATACATAAAGATTGTCCATGTTAAAATTGATGCCCACATTTATCCAAATAGCTTGGCAACCCTTTGCGTTACAGTTATGTATCAAGTGTCAAAATGGCCTTTGGACCGTTAGAAATCAAACACGTGTTTAATTTAACTAAAAAGATTATTAATAAGAAAAATGTCGTCGTCTGAAACACAAGTACGTACGTGAAAAAATTTTGTGCAAATTATTAGAAAACCCTTCAGCAGGTTATCGTAAAGTGGCTCGAGAAGTTGGAACGTAAATTATTACGGTAAAAAGAATAGCAAGTCGGTAAAAAAAAGGATGAACTATTGAAAGAAAGCAAGGAAGTGGAGGAAAAAAGGGTCCACGTGATGAAAAATTGGCAAAAACCGTGGTACAATGTTTTGTTCAAACCCTGCTATTTCGGTAATCTATATCCAAAAAGTAAAAAAATATTTTAACTTAAAAAACTATAAAGTTCAAAAAGTACCAGACCGGTCGGAATGTAAACAAAGAGTGGCAAAACGTAGGGCAAAAATTAATTGCATAATGCTGTATGAAACTCCTTCCCACACGCAGAGAAAAAACATGTTTAAATATGGTCACCTCCAACAATACTATTTTTAAAGAAAATTTTAAACATATTATGATTCATTTAACAATATTATTGTCACTGACAACCATATTATGGTTGAATTAGTCCTCCATCAAGGAGTCAATACCATATTATGGTTGCCTCCGAACATGTTATGGTCAAAAATAACTAAAACATGTTTAACACTTATAATAGCATGGTTGATTTTCAACCATAGCATGTTGCTCTTGGAAAAGAGGAAAATACTTTTGTTAATTTTAAAACAAATTATTGTCATATTTAACCATAGCATGTTTAGAGGCAACCATAATATGGTTGTGGCTTCTTGATGGAGTACTTATTCAACCATAATATGGTTGTAGGTGCCAATAATATGGTTATATTGACCATAATGTGGTTAAAATTTTCTTTAAAAATAGTTTTGTTGGAGGTGACCATATTTAAACATATTTTTTCTCTGCGTGTGGGAAGGAGTTTCATACAGCATTTAAAAGAGGAGGAGTCAGTGCTAAATTCAGCCAAAAAAAAGTTTGTGAATTCCCGAAACAATATATGATTTGGCAGGCCATTTGTTCATGTGGTCTTAGGAGTAAAGAAGTTATCGTAAAAAAGACTGTAAACTCAAAAATTTACATCGAGAAATGTCTGGATGGACCATTAAAAGAATTTTTAAGACAACACAAAGAGCCCGTACTGTTTTGGCCAGACTTGGCGACAAGTCACTACTGCAGAAACACCCCAATAAAATTTTTTATCATTTTGCGAAGCACTTATGGTACATTTAAAAAAATTAGCGCACAATTATGCGCTACGCAATAAGACATTCAAAAATGCAGTAAAGTAAGTGAAAGAACTCTCAACAACTTTAAAAAAAAATAAATAAAATTTCAAGTGCTACGGCATTCCCTTACTACGAAGCAGGTTTGTAAGGGAGAGTACTAAAAAGTAACTGTATCAAAACATTCAGTGTGTAAGGCTGATCGTTACATTCAGCAATTTTTATATGCGCTGATTAATGCGCTTTATGTGTCAAAAATGTATTGCTTCAAAGTGGGAACTCGCCATATAAAATTCATGTCTTCCGTAAGCGCAATGGTAAGCGAAACGTTGATGTTTCTCCCTTACAAACCTGCTTCGTTGGAAGCTCCATTTTTTATTGGGACATTAGAATGGTACTTTTCGAACAATATAAATTTTGTTCCCAAAGAGGCC
The DNA here is from genome assembly GCA_930367215.1 of Pollenia angustigena. Classification (NCBI taxonomy): domain Eukaryota; kingdom Metazoa; phylum Arthropoda; class Insecta; order Diptera; family Polleniidae; genus Pollenia; species Pollenia angustigena. Next base: position 51,391,231 of record OV884060.1, read on the forward strand.
AAAAATGTCAGTCTGATGTGCCTCACAAGCCATCAGATTGGCATTAAGTACCAATGTTCCGCCTCCGCGCGGCGCCTCCTGGTAACAGCTGGATATTTCCAGTTGGCTAAGGAACATGGTTAGAATATTATGAAACTATACTATTCTTCCCAGGAGGGATAGTAAAATACTTAGAGGATTGAATTTTACCTCTTTGATAAAATATGTAGCTAATAATTATTTGAAAAGTCTAAGGACCGGCTATACATAAAAATTAATTTTATTTTTAGTGAAAGCATGTTGCATGGACGATAATCAGGAAAATGGTCACGCCCGGGTTCCGCAAGGAACCAAAAGGTGGCCTATATCAAGATACACAATAAAGTGCTTGGAGATGAATCCACCCTTGCATAACTGCCAATTGATTAGAACAAGCTTGACAAATGGAAAATGTATATGAACCTTTCCCTTAAATGAATTTGTGAATATTAAATGAATTATGTACTGGTAACAGTGCGCTCATCAGAGAGAAGCCGCTTGGGGATATCAGAAGAAAAGTATTTCTTTCCTGCAGTAGAATCGTTGCCATGGAGTCTTTCGGGACTAAGAAATGGTAGTGGTTTGAGGGGCATGGCTGGACTAGATCTGTCGTGTTGATATCTTCATTCGGATTTTAAAAATCTATGGGAGCAATATAAGTCCAAAACATCTGAAATGACAGGGCTCTAGAAGTTTTTGGATTTCTTTAGTCTGGAGTTTTTCACCTGAGCACCCTTGCATAATGTTATTCAGGTGCCACGGGAGTCATACAGCCCCCGGAATTCACAACCCGGCATGACTGTATGGTGAGGTCTCTGCTTGCAGAGTACACGTGGTGGCTGTGGTTCTTGATCTTAGGATAGTTGTGAATTCTCTTTTTTGAAACTGCTTGGATCAAACTATGCAGTAGAGGACTAGATAGCTCCAACCCCTTAGCAAGGAGTGATATTAAGATTTTGGACTTATATCTAAATTGCAACCTGTGTGTGATTGAATGATCCTACACATGCAGGGGCATTTGGTAAATGTAAATGAATCACCATGTGGTTAAGATCCACCGTGATATTTTTTTTTTTTTTTTTTTAACGATAAAACAACACTCATGGGATGGGGTTCAAAATAGACTTTGAAGCCCCTGCCCATATATGGGAGTTGTATTCCATCTTCGGTCGGATATAGGTGGTATAGATAGTAAGGAGATCGGAGGAAGTGAAGTAATTCTTGCACCGTTTTAAAAAACCTAAACACTTGAATGCCTCTTTCGACACTTTGAAAACGTGTTTATTCCAACGGACATCGCACTGTATTCTCATGCCCAGAACATCAAGAGTATCCGATTCCTTAATATCAATGCCACCCATTAATACAGATGACATAGTTGGTCCCACGGCCCGTCTGTGGGTTAACATACAACATTGGGTCTTGCGTGCATTAAATTCGACCCTATTCGCTTGACCCCACTCAGAGATTGCAGCTAGGTCCTGATTAAGAGTGTCATTCATATTTTGCCTTTTGCCCCCAATCTCAACAAGGCTTGGCCTATGATCGAAGGAATATGAATGACAAATGTTGCTGTCATCTGCAAAAGAGTAGATAGGATTTGAAGTATGACCAAGAAGGTCATTAAGAAATATAAGAAATAGCGTAGGAGAAAGGACAGAACCTTGCGGTACCCCTGAATTTACCTGAAACTCGTTTGATGCAATCCCATCTATAACAACACGTATAGTGCGATCACTGAGGAAACTCGATATAAATCGAGAGAAATCATTACCGACACCAAAAGCAATAAGCTTTGACACAAGCGCACCATGCCACACCCGATCAAACGCCGTGGAAATATCCAGAGCAACCACTTTGCATTCACCAAAGCGGTGAATGGACCGACTCCAACGTTCTGAAAGAAACGCTAACAGGTCTCCTGTAGATCGGCTACCACGAAAACCATACTGTCTGTCACTGAGAAGTGAATTTGTCTCCAGATACTTCACAAGATGGTAATTAACCATGCTCTCCATCATCGAGAGCGAAGAGCAAATTGCGATTGGGCGGTAATTATCAGGGTTAGTAGCCTCACCCTTCTTGGGGATTGGCTGAACATTGGCCACCTTCCAGCAAGAGGGAAAGATTCCCGCACGGTACGAAGAGCTGAAAAGGTTGGCCAATGGACGAGCTTACGTCGAACAGCACTGTTTCAATACCAGTGCTGATATGCCATCCGGCCCCGGTGACTTGTTTACGTTAAGATCCGAAAGAACCCTTTTGACTGCGCGTGATCGGAAAAATATCTTGGGCATAGTACATGAAAGCGATTGATTGCTTTCCGGCAAGAACGAATTACTTGCAAACAGTTCAGCCAAGAGGTTAGCTTTATCAATCTGGTCAGTAAATATTTGGTCGTCCTTTAAAAGCGCTGGGATAGAAGAACTAGCACTGTCCCTTACTCTTTTAACGAAGGACCAAAAGGTCTTACTGCCCCGAGGAGCAGCAAGGACCTTAGCACGAAGACGCTGTTCGTGTAGAAATTTTTCTCGTCTAAGTACTTTGGCACACTCGGATCTTGCCCTCTTTCGTAGCTGATCAGTAGTTGCGTTTTTATTCAAACGCCAACTACTAAACGCCTCCTCTCTGGATCTGACTGCATTTTTGCACGTCTGGTTAAACCAACACTTAAGTTTTGGTTTAACCGAAATTTGCTTCGAGGGAATAAAAAGTTTCATTCCAAGCAAAATTACATTTACGACCATTTTTGCAGCGGCATCAACATTATCGTCAAGGAAACAAAGTTTCCAGTTGAAATGCCGGTAAAATTCGTTAAGCTCGGCCCAACGAGCCTTTTCATAAATAAAAATCGAGCGTTTCGGGGCTGTTTTCGAGACGCTATGAAGTGCCGAATATGAAAAGTAAGCAGAAATGGTATTGTGATCCGAATTCCCGAGAGGATCGAGTGTTCTCACTTCGTACTTTTCAGGGTGAGAAGTGAGAAAAAGGTCAAGAGTATTCCGAGATTGCCCTACAACACACGAATTGTGTGTTGGCTCATTTACTAGTTGCGCTAAGAGGTTATGCGCGGCGAATAACTCAACGTATTGGCCCACGGGAGTTGTATGGCTCGAATGGCGAAGCCAGGAACAGTTATGAACATTAAAATCGCCAGCAACTACAATTTCACTGTTCGGACAACTTTCCAGGATTCTAGAAATGGTATCGGAAAGGGCGTCAAAGCCATTAAGAGAAGCCACCGTTTCCATGTTTGGACTTCTATACAGAAATCCGAAATGCAACATGTGTGTCCTGATCTGGAATTTAACCCAGAGGGAACTAAATTCCGCATCACCACATGTAAGATGTTGCTGGTACTGGTACACAACATCGTTGCGAATGTACATCGCAAGGCCCCTATGACGAGAAAAAAGGGATAGAAGTTGATACCCAGGTATGGGAAAATCCTGTGGATCAGCATCCCCACACACCTGGGTTTCACATAAGGCGAAAACATCCGGCCGATGGAAGCGAATGTGAGCATATAAAGAGAAATAATTCGCTCTCAATCCGCGTATATTGCAGAAGTCTATGCGAAATCTACCTGTCATTACAAATTAAGAAGATTCAAGGCAATACTCCCTACGATAATAAACGTGACAAAAATACCAAACCGCTGTTGAGAAGGTTACTCAATGGCCAGTGTTATACCTTTGTCATTAAGTAACCAACAGCAATCTGGCATGATGCCAATTAAATTTCGTAGAAGAATGGTATGGGAAAAGTGAACAGCAATGGCACTGTAAACGGGGACATAAAAGCCCCTCGTTTGGTCATTGCCAAAAAAATATATTGTTAATCGCGTATATCGAGGTGTAAATGTATCCTGATATTGTGTGGTTGTGTATTTGATGTGTGTTGTGGGTTATTTATGAAGATTTTGTGCTCATCTAGAGGTACTCACGTAAATCTAAACCATTTGTCCAGAGCTCCGTCCGATTGAAATATATTGGGCATTTATGAAAAGATCTTTAAAGTGCACAAAACAAAAATGCAATAACGAAAGAGATTTTCGAAATAAATGGCGAAGAGCTTACTCTATAGTCAACAAAAATACAGGACAGAATCTAATGAAAGGGGTTAAAAGAAAAGTTAAACATTTCTTTCAAAATCACATATAAGTTCACACTTTTTAGTTTAATTGCTTTTAAATTTATCATGAATTAATAAAAATATTTTTTGTTAAAATCCTAATCCTAATTTTAATTTTACAAACCGAAATGTTAGTTTTAACGTGGACAGTATTTATGTAAGTATTAAATAAAATATAAATAAAATAGTATAATAAGCAAGAGAACATAAGTGTATTATGATTTAATTAAAATATAATATCTCAGTGACATTTTAGTTTAAACAGTGAAGGGCAATTAAGGCGTTACAGAGTTTTACATGTGTGCATTTTTGTGCATATAAATTCTAATTATTAATATTGCAATTCGACTTTTATTATTCAAAGTCATTAAAAATTCAAATGCGATTTTAGGGGAATATCAGAATATTAAATCTAGACCAAATCTAATCATTTGCATTAACCATTTTCGTTTACGGCCGTTTTACACTATCATTCAAGTCTTACGTATTTTGGCGAAAATGCATCTCTGATCTAATTATTGTTTGAACATTTTCAAAAAATTTATTATTATGACAGGATTGTATTTTTTCTTTAAAGCAGCTATTAAAAGATGAGCAGCTATTAAAAGATTAACTCTTAAGCATTCATTTGTTATTTATATACATATTTTATATATTTCCTTAATACTACTTGTTCTTAAGAATTTTCTTTATCACTGAATCAATTTGTTCACATTTCTTAACAGTTTATTTATTTGTATGTATGTATGTGTGTATGTATGTTCTATCACGGTTTCTCTTTATAAACTGTAGTTAATTTACATATAATAATGCGTTTAAGCGGAAGAGCCTTGGAGTGCAAAATACCTTTGAGATGTTAAATATAATTTTAATTATTTTCAATTGATCTGCATAATTATGTTAAAAAATGTATTTCCATGGAATATTACCAATCCTCATGTATATTTATGGTTTCGTAAAGAAATTAAACCATGTATATTATTAAGTGATTCATAATGAGATACAGTTTTCATTTACGTTTTGTTGAAACATTAAAAAATATAAATACCTTTAAAGAAAATTGTATCTTAAAAAAAACATTATTTTGGTATTTTTTGTGTAAAATATAACATTTTGCATTTTTTAGGAAAAATTTTACATTTTTATGAAAAATTTTACATTTTAATGAAAAATTTTACATTTTTATAAAAAATTTTACATTTTTATGACAAATTTTAAATTTTTGGTGAAAAATGTTACATTTTTATAACAAAATCCGTTAAAAAGATACAAACATTTGAATGAAAGATTAGTCAAATCAATGGAACCGTTTTCTGATTTTAGGTAAATCGAAAAAAGTAGGCGTTAAAGTGGGCGGGGCAAAATTCTTTCCGTAAAAACCTATGTTGAACCATGGCGATGATTTTAAAGAAAAAATCGTCCAAATCGGTCAAGCCGTTCTCAAGTTATGCGCTTAATAGAAAAAGTGGTCGTAAAAGTAGGCGTGGTAAATTTTTCTTTCGATGAAAACGTAAAATGGATTAATACGAACATTTGAAAGAAAAATTCGTCAAATCGGTGGAGCCGTTTTCTGATTATAGGTAATTCGAAAAAAGTGGGCGTAAAATTGGGCGGAGCAAAATATTATTTTCGTATAAATCAAAGTTGGACCATGGCGATAATTTTAAAGAAAAAATCGTCCAAATTATACAGATGACATTGGTAGTCCAATATGAAAATTGGATTTTGCCACGCCCCTCCGCCCGCAGACCGAAAATCAAAAACAGACTTCACAGTGTCACCCGCCTGAATATTCTGAAGATTTCCTGAAAGTTTCATCAAAATCGGCCCAGCCGTTTTGGAGTCCATACGTTACATACATACATACATACATACATACATACACACATCCTGTTTTATATATATATATACTTATATAAGTCGATAGATAGATAGAAGATTAAATTTTCGGTGAACAATTTTTCATTTTTGGTGAAAAATTTTACTTTTTTTGGCGGAAAACTTTTGAATTTTCAACAAGAAAATTTTTGAATTAAAAAAAGAATGTTTTTGCAAAAAATTTTACACTTTAAAAAAAAAAGGAAGAGCCACATTTTTGTAAAAATTATTACAATTTTTTAATTGTTACATTTTGGGGGAAAAAACGTGCAATTTTTGTTATTGTAACTTTTTTAATGCGACATTTTTGTAAAAAAAGTATATGTAACATTTTGTGAAAATAATTTTACTTTTTTTGAAAATAATTTTATGTTTTGTGAAAAAATATTGCATTCTTGTGAAAATATTAGGGTATTCATTTAACCGGGCTTTTGCTTTTATCGGTTAATCGCTCGATTAATTAATCGACGTTTTGGTTTAACCGGTTAATAATCGGTTACTTTTGTTTTTGATCGGTTAACCGATAACTAAAGTTTCTTTGAAATTAAGTAATTTTAATAAATAAAAATTAAAAGTTATTTATTATAACAATAACATAACAATTCTTGAACTAAAAGAGCAATTTCAATAGTTAAGGGAGATCTTTAAAATAATCTTTCCTTTTGCTGAGCATATAAAATCTTCCATTATGCCATTCGAGTCCTGTTTTAATTTTTTAAAATTTTCAACACTTCTATCGAGAGTTTCTTCTATTGTCAGGTCACAATCTGAATCATCCTGGCAAAGCTCAGCATCGAACATTCTGCAAAGAAGTTCATTTCCGAATTCCTTAATTTCTGTTTTTGTACTGCATTTTAAGAATGTATTGTTTGAAGGAAATATTATGTTTGAAAACAAAAACAAAATTAAACAACGAATGAAAAAGCAAAGCGAACTGACAGTACATGCATATGTGTACTCGTTTCTTTTCCCCTCTTCCCTCTCGCCTATAAAGTAGCAATCATGTCATTAAATCATGAGCCTTATGAACACAGACTGTTTAAAAAAACCATAATTAAAAACACAAAAATGAAAAATTGGGAATTTAGCACGTCATAAAGAATTCTTAATAATAACAAATTTTGTATTCCTAAAAATAACTTTGACAAAAAATATGGTATTAATACTACAAAAAACTAGAAATTTTGTTACATCGGTTTATCGGTTAATCGACTGAAATTAACCGGTTTAATCGTTAATCGAAATAGCCAATTTGAAATTAACCGATCAGTTAATCGGGAAGTAATTAATCGGTTAACCGAATGAATACCCTAGAAAATATAAAGTATTTCAACTTCATAAAAAAAATATTTTTTTTGGTATACATAAAACCAATCATGAAGTATATTAACGTTTTCGTTTAGAATTGAAAGCGTGTATATTAAGTGATCTGTTATGAGATACTTTTGTCATTTACGTTTTGTTAGAATATTTAATCATATAAAAGAAATATGTAAAACCTTATATAAACAACTGTGTCTTACAAAAAGTCCATAATTTAGGAAATTTTTGTGAAAATATAAAATTTTTGGTAAAAATTTTTACATTTTTTGTAATAATTGTTAAGTTTTTTGTAAAAGTTGTTAAGTTTTTTGTAAAAATTGTTAAATGTTTTGTAAAATATGTTAAATTTTTTGTAAAAAATTTCACATTATCTTTTTTTGTAAAATGTTTGAATTTTTCGTAAAAGTTTTAAGTTTCTTAAAAAATTGTACACTTTTTGTGAAATTTTTTAATGTTTGTAAAATTGTTTATAATTTTTGTTAAAATAATATTTTTGTGAAAAGTGATAAAAATTTGTAATTGCGACATTGTTGCATAAATGCTTTATTTTTGTTAAATAAAAAATTTTTTACAATTTGTAAAAAAAATTTTATATTTTGTAAAAATGTTGCATTCTTGTAAAAAAAAATAAAAGTTAATAAAATTAAATTTAAAAAAAAAACGATATATTTTTTTAACAAAATGTTTAATTTTGAAAACAAGATTTTCCGTTGTTGAACGTTATATTATTATCAAAATATAAACTGGGAATTATTTCCTTCCGAAGTTAACTTTATATTATATTCAACATTTTTCATTTTTTTTCGAATTTATTCTATGAGCTAAATTTCAGTTATGTATTTTATAAAGCTTTATAAAATACATAACTGAAATTAAGCTCATAGAATAAATTCGAAAAAAATGAAAAATGTTGAATATTATCAAAATATTTTACTTTTTTATTAAAAATTTCACATTTTTTTTTTGCTGATTCAAAATTTTGTTGGTGTAAAAAAATGTTTTATTTCTTTAATGTTGCAATAAAAAAAACTGTTCAATTTTAATCAAAAAAGTTTTAAGAAGCAAAAACAAGAATAAAAAAAATGTAATCTAAAATTAAAAAAAAAAGAAATCATTAAAAATTAATTTTTTTTTTTTTTAATTTTGAATTTTCGCTTAAAATTTATATTAAAAAAAATGTTACATTTAAAAAAAGTTACATTTAAAAAATGTTACACTTAAAAAAAAATGTTACATTAAAAAATGTTACACTAAAACAAAATTTTTAATTAAAACAATAATTTTCCATTGTTGAACGTTATATTATTATCAAAATATTTTACTTTTTTATTAAAAATTTCACATTTTTTTTTGCTGATTCAAAATTTTGTTGTTGCAAAAAAAATGTTTTATTTCTTTAATGTTGCAATAAAAAAAAACTGTTCAATTTTAATCAAAAAAGTTTTAAGAAGCAAAAACAAGAATAAAAAAATGTAATTTAAAATTAAAAAAAAGAAATCATTAAAAATTAATTAATTTTTTTTAATTTTAAATTTTCGCTTAAAATTTATATTAAAAAAAAAATGTTACATTTAAAAAAAGTTACATTTAAAAAAAATGTTACATTAAAAAATGTTACACTAAAACAAAATTTTTAATTAAAACAATAATTTTCCATTGTTGAACGTTATATTATTATCAAAATATTTTACTTTTTTATTAAAAATTTCACATTTTTTTTTGCTGATTCAAAATTTTGTTGGTGTAAAAAAAATGTTTTATTTCTTTAATGTTGCAATAAAAAAAACTGTTCAATTTTAATCAAAAAAGTTTTAAGAAGCAAAAACAAGAATAAAAAAAATGTAATTTAAAATTAAAAAAAAAAGAAATCATTAAAAATTAATTTTTTTTTTTAATTTTAAATTTTCGCTTAAAATGTATATTAAAAAAAAAAAATGTTACATTTAAAAAAGTTACATTTAAAAAAAAATGTTACATTAAAAAATGTTACACTTAAACAAAATTTTTAATTAAAAATAAATTTACTTAAAAAAAGAACGTTACCTAAAGCTTGTAAAAAATATTTAACAATTAAGAAAAATTTAAAACTTGGAAAAAAAATTACAAAAATTTAACTTTTTTTAATAATGTAAAATTTTTTTACGAAAATGTTAAATTTTTTCCAAAAAGGTATTACTATTTTCCAAAAATGTTGCATTTTTATGCAAAAATGTAACATGTTAAATTTTTGGAAAGTAGTAATTACCTTTTGGAAAAAATTTTACATTATAAAAAAAATTTTAATTTTTGCAAAATTTTTTGTTTTTTACAAATTTTACCATTTTGTATAAAATAAGTTTTTTTTTTTAAGTTTTTGTTTTTTTTTTTTTTTTTTCTTATTTTGCAATTACCTCCGGCAGTATTTGTTTGGAAAAGAAAAAACAAAAATTATCAAAAATAGGTAGTGGTATGAAGTTCTCATACCGTCACAATTTTTACCACAACTCTAATTTTTTCTGTTTGATTTCCGTTTTTAAATAATGTATGAAAATATTATTTAATCAAAACCTGTTTTGGCCATTAAATGAGAGTGTAAAAAAGTAACAAAATTAGACAAAATCCATAAGTTAAGGCAGGAAAAGGTCTAAAACAGGTCAAAAAGGTCTTTTGCCAATAACCAAAAACAAATATAAGTATTTTTCTTATTTTATAACAATAATAAAAATTACACTTTATATTCCTTTTTCTATTGAATATTTTCCCAGGTACTTTGTTGCTATGAGCAAATATTTTTTTTTTTTTATTACAGAATAACGATACCCACTTTTTTCGGTGTCATTTATAACCATGTTTATGGTTGATTCCTCTGATAATAACTGGGGCAAACGAAGAGGCAAGAAGAAATTGCTTTTCAATACCAAAAATTTGCTTTATTTGTGATAAAAACCTGAAAAACTTTGGACATTGAATTTGAAATTTTATTGATTCTATTTTTTTTTTGCTTCTTCGTTTGTTATCTTTATTATATTATTATTACTACGAGTATTATTAACTATTTTATTTTTTATCTTTTTAATGTTCGGGGTTTGGCAATAAATAAATATTTGTAGAAGAAAAGAAAAGAGAACACAAACACATAACACCACACAATATATTTTAACAGAAATTAACCATTTATTCATCATGCAAACGCAACACCGTTATAAAATTAAAAATATTAAATATTATTTCAATATTTTTAAAAGCATTAAGTCGAAAGGAATGAACAAATTTTGATATTTTGAGAAAGAGGGCCTATTTGACTTACGTTTAAATTCCAAAAAGTTTAAGTTAAAAAAAGTATTTATATATGCATACATCAGGCGCGGATTCAGGGGGGGGGGGGGGGAAATAAGGAAATTTCCCCCCCGTAAATTATAAAAATATGTTTTGTTAATTTGGATAATACAAGAATTCCCAATAATAATTTTTTTTTTAATGTACAAAATTTTTGGAAATCCCAGCAAGGTTTTTTTCTCTAACGAAATTTTCAAAGTATTTAAATCTTAATCCTAATAGTTATTGATTAGATATTTCCAATGAGACATCTAGTTTACCGTATTCAATTACTTATTATTTCACATTCAATCCCAGCAGGTGCCATCTATATCCAAAGACTAAACGTTTTACTTGATAATGCGTGCGGTTGAATTATTAAAAAGTTTTAGTATTTGCAATATTTATGTATGTATGTGTTATATGAATCAAAATTCTATTCGATAATTTTTGACGAAAGCACGGATTTGTCAGGGAAAAGTCAGATTTCCTTATCTTTAAGATATTTTAACATACAACAAAAAGTTTTAAGGGAAGAATTTATTGGCTTTGTTGTAAACGCATTTGAAGAGGCTTCAAAAGATATTGATGACGTTGATGTGTCAATTGATGCGAAGGCACTATCATCAATAATTCTTAAAGCTTTGACAAATTTTGGTCTTGACCTAAAAAATTGTGTAGGAGATGGAACAGCTGGGTGTCCTCTGATGTCAGCAGAAAATGGAGCTGTTCAAAATTTTTGGAAAAGCGACAAATGCGAAACAAACGCCTTGCTATTCCCATAAATCGAACAACTCAATTTCTAAAATCAATAAAGTGCCATTAATACAAAAAGTTGTATCACTTGTTAAAGAAACGACAAAATTTTTTAAATATAATCATCCCAAGCGAAAACAAAAATATCTGAGTGGAAAGGGAGTATCTCAGCCTTTATATTAAGGAACTCTATTAGAACTTTTGAATTTATATGCGGAATATACATAATAAGTGTGATATCTATTGTAACACAGCCACTTATGGCGATTTCTTTTCTGAGAAAAATATGTTACAGTACATACATGTAACATTTTCTAATGTTACCTAAAATCACTCGAAGTGTTACATGTTGTGCAATTTCAATTAGTGCTTTTATTTACAACTATTACACTTTCATCATTAATGTACTTAATAAGCGATTTCTAGAGCTATTTAAGCGGTTTCTGCATGCTATTACGGGTTGGAAACAAATATTTACATCACTAATGGCTTATAAAAATTAAAACGATTATAATATAAATAGACTTTTTTTGATTTTAATTTGTAAGTATTGTTATATTTTGTTTTAAAATCAATTTTTAACAAAATTATGAGCGGTATGAATTATGACGAACAAAATAAAACATTTGTTGTACAAACAAAGTAGTAAGCACCAAAGTTGTAGAACAGGGCAGTATGAACACCTTAAGTTAAAGTAAGGGTAAAACATGCAACATGTTTTGCATGTTTTTCATCAACATATTCACAAAAGAACTTGAAAATTGTTTCCACAGTTGTATTTTTTGTACAAACGAACACAAAAATGTAGAACATGTAACATTAATGCAACATTTTTCTCAGAAAAGAAATCGCCATTAGTTTCATTTTGCAAAAGCATCTTGCAAGATATAGATCTTCAAAAAGGATCAAGCCTTATCAAAATTTAAATCATGTGCCTTGAAGAAAAAAGAAATAAAGCCGAAGAACAATTTAAAGCGATTTTTGAAAAAGTTAAACTTATTTGCGTTCAAATCGAGGTTCCAATCGAAACGACAATATTTGAACGAAATAATCACATCCCAAATGTTGAAGATTACTACCGAGTTGTAGTTACATTGATCTTATTTAGGGGGTAATTTTGTTGTTCACTTCACCTTGCGTTGAGAAAATTTTCATATAAAATTTTTTGAAATTTTGAAAATTCAAAAAATTTTATATGAAAATTTTCTCAACGCAAGGTGAAGTGAACAACAAAATTACCCCCTTAATTTATTTTAGAAGATCTCAAAACACTTTTCCCAATAGATATCCCAAATGTATTGAACATACCTAAACTTCTACCTCAAAGTGTAATCAAGTCATATACAGATACAAAACTGTTAAAACCACAACTAGCGGATGATCTGATTATATTTGATAAACGAGATAAACACCTACTAACATCTAAACTTGAGCCTGATCTATCAGATAACGTTGTAGATGCTTTAATGAACTGTGATGAAGATATCTACCCATATCTAAGAAAAATATTTAAAATTTTCGTTTCAATGCTCGTCAGTAATGCTACGAGCGGGAGGTCATTTCCTACCATTCGTCGAATTAAAACATGGCTCAGATCAACAATGACAGAAGATAGACTGTACTGTCTAAATTTACCTCACAAGGAAATCATCGCTTATTTAAAAAGATTAATGTATATTGAACTGATCTTATATTTTATTTAACCTTTTTGTTGAGTTTTTTTACTTAGGGTAACGACTTTTTTTGGACAAAATTTCTACATCCCACCACGCGATGGGCATTTTAGTATTGATAATGAAAATAATTTTTTTTGGCCATTTTGGCCAAAAAAGTTTCCGCACCGAATGCAATTTCTAAGGCTCCTCAAAAAAAATTCTTTTTTTTTAATTTCCATACACATTATATATGGTACATTTATTGTTTATAAATATATGCTATATATTTTAGCCCCCATATTCATAAATGATTATAAAATTTAATAAGCGTTTATTAAGGAAAATTTTCATAGAAAATTTGGTTTTCAAGCTTTTTTTAAATTTAAAATATTTTTATGAATACAGGCATAAATACATAACAAAAATAACAAAAAGGTAAAGCTTTTTTTGGGTTTAATGAAATAAATTTTAAGTTTAAAGTGCGAGTTGATTTACATAATGGAAAAATATCTTGTGCAACTTTTACCTGCAAACGTATTTTTTCTGCTTCATTAATATCCGCCAAACAACACATCTATCACAAGATCTATCATTTGCCATTAAAATTTAGTTTATTAAAAAAACCGCGAAATAGTCTCGATTTTTTTGCGCTCTTCCGTACAAATGGTAATTTCTTGTTATACTTAAAATTTTGTAATTAAATGTTAATTTTGTATAGTAAGGAGAAAAATTGAAATTCAAAACTTTATCGCGTTTGGTGCGGAAACTTTCTTCACGATCGCGAAAAAGTAATACATCATTTCTTAATATTTTTTCACGGTCTATACGGCTATGCGATGAAGAATTTCATATTCGCAAAAATTGCAAAAAGTATTCACCCTTATGCACATATTGTTTTTAATAAACTTTGAAAAACAAATTTTTTACTTTTTTGTTTCATACAAAATTCCCCCCCCCCCCCCCCTAAGGATCAAGCTGGATCCGCGCCTGGAATACATACATACATACGTATATAAATATTTAGTAAAATTGAAAAAAAAAGAATCACACAGAGCAAAAATATGGTTTTGCACGGTTGTTGCCGTAACACCATGTTTAATGTAACAATATATTGTCATAGTACACAAATAATTGTAATTTTTATTTAATATCAACAATATTATAGTTACTGTAAACATATCAATGTTTGTTGACCGAAAAATAATTATTTTTCTAACAACTAAATTATCATGACTTTTAAAACATGTTATATAACTCACAACCATATCATGATATCTAATAGCCATCACATGATAACTTTCTATACATTTATCATATTATGTTTAATGTGCAATCAAACTTTGGTTTTTACTCTAATAATATTATGTTATTGCCATTTGTAAAATAATTTTAAATCAGTTGTGTCGTTTATTTTGTATGTTAGCGATTTATTAATTTAAAGATAAGTTCCTATAAAAAAATAACTTTAAAGAAACTAAAATATTAGCGGAGTTCATTCAGTATTACATACATAGTTATTTAATAGTGCAAATGCAAAATATCGTCGGTTTTTGTAAAACCCAACAACAAAACACACAGAGATTTTGTTATATTTTATAAAAGTGATACGATATTTCTGTGGTCTTCATGGGCAACCGCGTATGTCTTAAAACTAATTTTTCCGGAGAGCTGAAAACCCATTCTAAATCAAACTATGGGCTAGGTATTGCACTTTTTAAACTTTGTCACGTTAAAAAATCGGAATTGATCCATCTTTTTTCAAAAATTTTTAGAAACATGTAAATAGCGTTTAAAATTGGGCAATATGGCAGCAACATCTCAAAATCGGAAAAAATGACATACAGTGCGCTCGCGGTAACGTGAACTAATTAAAACCTAGGGAGTTCATGTTAGCGAAATTGTTCACGTTAGCGATTGTCGAATTTCATAAAAAATATGTCTGTTTTACACGCTTGAACGTGAAATGTTTTTCTGATTATTTCCATTATTAAAATATAAATGTATATATTTATGTGTTTTATTATTATTTCCATTACTAAAATATAAAAATAAAATTATTAATTAGAATTCATTACAAACCAAAATGAGATCACGAGAATATATCTATTGAATTAAAATTACATTGCAAATAAAATTACTCATAACATTTAGGCATTAAAAAACTAGGTTATCTTTTTCTACTGCTTTTTCTTTTCTAATAAGTAGTAGAAATACTGTTTTCTCCCTTAAGCGTTTAACTAGTCACTTTGATCCACCATTGTATCTCCTGCCCATTGTAATGCATTGTTAAAAATTTCCATTGCCTCACTTGCAGCAATTTTTTTAACAGGATCATCGGAAATGCAAACTTTATAGGGTGGTGTAGTATCATTATTGTAGAAATTACAAACGGAATGACAAAGCAATTAATACCCTTTTACCTTCGGTGAAGGGTATAAACAATTGTTCACGTTATAGAGCTTTCTGAGTTTGTTCACGTTACAGAGTAGTCAATGTAAAAAAATCTTGTTCAAGTTAGGCGGTGTTCACGTTAGACGGTGTTTAAGTTACCGCGAGTGCACTGTACGCGGTTTTGCCCATGAAAACCACAGATTTTGCATTTGCTCTTTTGCAAGTCTTATATGAACTCCGCTATTTGATTTACATTAAGAAAAATCGTAAAAAGCCACAAAATAAAAAAATTTTAATTTTTATGACAGTTATGAAATGTATCATAATATGATTGCTTCTAAATTTATTATGATTATTCTGATGATAATATGATTGCTTCTTAACGTATTATGATTAACATGACAATAATATGATTAATTTCTTAACGTATTATGATTAACACAATAATAATAGGATTAAGGGAAAAATATTATGATGTAATATTACGGGTATATTAAGTCATAATATGATTTAATAACACTGCTTTACAAATTTTTAATTTGGAAAAATACCAAAAACACCACATGCCTAGATAAGTTAATTGGGACCTCCTGAACACGAAAATCGCTGTAATTTTTTTTCCTAAGTACCGTCTTTTAAATAACGGTACTTTTGCGTTTTTCGGTGTATGGTCCCACTCAAACCCTTGTGGAGTGGGTATTGAGTAATGGCACCTCAAAGTTAAAAAAAGGTCTATTTTTTACGTTTTTTTTTCAAAATTTTTCATTTTTATTTCGTTTTTTTACTACGTTATATTAAATATCTGGAATGTTTTATTTCTTAACCAAATAGTATATTTAATTACCAACATTTTTTCATCTCATATAAAATTCCTTTTTTTTTAAATACGTTAAAACTGATGGATTTAAAAAACACGGAATTTTATGTGAGATGAAAATATTGTCGTTCCACAAAATCCTCAATAAAACCTTTATTTTTCATCCGATTTTTTTCAAATTACGCTTAAAATGTTGGTAATTAAATATACTTTTTGGTTAAGAAATAAAACATTCCAGATATTTAATATAACGTAGTAAAAAAACGAAATAAAAATGAAAAGTTTTGAAAAAAAAAACGTAAAAAATATACAAAATTACAGCGATTTTCGTGTTCAGGAGGTCCCAATTAACTTATCTAGGCATGTGGTGTTCTTGGTATTTTTTGGCTGTAAACCAGTGTAATAATCTGTATATGGTGACTACAATCATGAATCTTATCATTATATGTTGCTCTTAGAATATGTTTGCCACAACCATGTTTCTTCTTTGCGTGATAGTACGAATTTGTTTAAAAACAGTAAGTTTGGTTGAAAAAACACTTTTTATTAAAGATGACGTTGTTGATTAAAAGGGATTGTGAAATACTGCCTTTTTTTTGGCTACAAAAGGCCTTTTTGTGAATAAAAGGATTTACGTAATTAAAGTTAAAAAGTATTTTTTGTTAAAATGGGTTTTTTTTAGAAAAAAGGTCTTTATGCAAAACTTGTACTAATTTTTGGAAAAACCAGCCTTCTCGAAATCGAATATTTGCGAAAAATTAAAAGTTTAAAGAAAAGATTTTGAAAAAAAGGAAATTTTAAGAAAACAATAAAACATTTTGTACAGAAAACAAAGATTTTGTGAAACCAAATTCCGCTTTCGTGAGAAAAAAAAGTATTTGTACTTTTGTGTTAAAATTTACTTTTTTGAAAACTCTAAAAATTTTCCCAAGATGTTTATAGGAAATGGTACGTTCTAGAACAATAAAAATACCGTTTCTTTAAGTACATTTTTTACAAAAAAGTACAGAGTTGACAGATAATGCACTTTTTACACATAAATGCACTCACTATTTATACAAAATTGTACTTTTTTATCAATATTACAACTTTAAATCAAAATTGCACTTTTAAATCAATATTACACTTTTTACACCTATGGCGCTTTTTTCCAAGAAATAGTATTTATTTATTCTGTCTTTAATTTTTTGAATATCTTTTCTGAAAAATAGATGTTATTTTAAAAGTGTAACGCGTCCTTTTTTTATGATGTTCCCCTTAACCCATTTAGCGCTGCTGAACTCGTTTGAGTACAGCTTAACTTTTATCAACAATTTTAAGATTTTAAACGTTTTAGGATTTTTTACGCTCTTAGCTAAAGAGAAACGTGCTTTTTATTCAAATAAAATTAAAAAGATAACTCTACATAAAAATTAAGTTCCACAAAATTTACCTTAATTTATATAAAAATTAATGTGTTGAGATAACGACAGATATTTCTATTTTTTATCCTTATTTGTATGGCTTGTTTCTTTTTTATTTATTTGTTAAAAGTGAGCATTCGTATAAATAAAAGAAATGAAAAATAATTGGTCTGCCGTATATTTTCACAAAGTTTTCGTAATAAAAATACAACTGTACTCAACTGAGTACAGCGGCGGAATCCTTATACAAATTGTGGCATACTGTAGTTGTAAAAATTGCACAAAAATTTAATTATACTTAAATATTCGATGAGTTCTAAACGTTTTAACGCTTGTATTATGTATTGATAGCGATTCTTTGTATGATTTTTGTTTTATGTTATCAGTTGAAGAAGAAGATGCCATGGGGAACATCGTTACGGACAATCCAGGTAACATTGAACGGCAGCGAGGATTATCCATTGCCAAAAAGGAAAAATAAGCTGTAGTGAACTACAACGTAGCACAAGTGGTTACAAAGGTCCTCTTTTACGACTAGCACAAACACGAAGATATCAAGAAGTTTTTTAGTAATACGAACCTAATATTTGCGTATATTAGAGAAGATATTTTACAAAGAGCTGATAATTTTTTTTGTTTTTATCAGTAATACTGTATATGCTTATCAAAACAATTGACATAACTTCCCATGTGACGCCACACAGAAAAAATTATTGCCGAATTATTTTCAAACAAACGCTTGTTTGAAAATTTTTTTAATATATACAAATTTTTTTACTGATTCAATTAAAATTTTTGTTTGATTTTTATTTAACCAACAAAAATGTTGACAACCATTCAAAAATATAATACACGCGTGAAACCAATCAAGTTTTCATAATTTTGTATGAAATATTTAACGCTTTTTAATGTTGTCGTCTTTTTGCATTTTTTTATTTGATCGTAAGCAACACTTCCTAATGTGAAATATAAGAACTACAACAAAAAACACATACAGTCTATTTTTGGACACTTTAAAAAAGTACAACAGTAAGAAAGATGAAGAGGTTTGAAGTAAAAAAAAAAAAAAAAAAAAATAGCAGGTAAAAAAACGTGTCACTCTTTTTAAACAACAACAACACTATAAGAAACAAAATAAATTGTTGGTTGGTTTTAAAGTTGGTTAAAAAAAAAACCAAAATCCCGTATTCAATTTTTTCAAACTGTTTGCTTAAATACATCAAATACAAAAATATAATGATGACGAAAAACATATCGAGTCGGTCTGTCGCCGTTTTTGGGTTACATTTCTTCTTCATTAGCAAAGGAAAGGATACAGCAACAGTGAGTGATGACGAAAAACATTGTGTGTATAAAAAAAGAACTACGTTCAAAAATTATTCCAACAAAAAAATGTGCCTCAAAGCCAGCCGGCCGCTCTGCTCTCTCTGCCATCATCTTCTAATACAGTGCCTGCTTGTGTGCGCATCATTGCTTGTGCAAAAACCTGTTTTTTTTGATTTTGAAATTTAGTATATGAATTTCAGTTAAATTTTTGTTTGATTCAGTTAAATTATTTGTTTGAAAAAATCAGTTTTTTTTTTCAATAAACAAAATGCAAATAAATTGTTTGAATAGGCGAATTTGTTTATAGGACCGATTTCAGACAAAAAATTGTTTGACTCTACAAATTTTTTGTTTGAATTGGAAAAATAATTTATTTTCCGTGCAGGCTTATTGATATTGTGTGTATATCAGTTATCCAAAGGCATATTGATATTGTGTATATCAGTTACCCAAAGGATATTACATTGGTCTTACGATAATGTTAGAATAGAAACAGTATCAAAATCAATGTCTAAGCAAAGATATCCAGACATCAAACTGAATCTACATCTCGTAAAACCATTTCCTTCTATTAATGAACAAGTCGCTTCTATGAAATAAGGCAAATTGATATCATGGATACATTTTTATTACAACGTTCTATTACAAGGTTCAGTGGAAAGCATCTTTCATCATTGGAACTAAGGTTGCTCAAATAGGTTTATACCCCTAAAAAGAAGAAAAGCAATTAGGATGTGTTTTATGTCCTTCAAGAATTCGTTGGCGATGCAAAAAAGTTTAATAACATTATGTAATGAATAAAAATGTTCTAAAATTTTTCACCTATATCACGCCGCTGTACTCGGTTGAGTACACCCCTTCTACTCCAACCATTCCTAATTTTTAAAATTTTTTTTATACCTATATGCTACTTTTGTGTGCAGTGAATAGAAAAATAAACTTTTGTTTTCATTATCACTTCTAGTTTAATTTTGGCGGTTAATGGGTTAAAAAGAAATAAAATTATACATGTTCAACACTCATTTTAGTTTAAGGGGCATGAATGCAGCACTAGATTAACATCTAGTTTTGTTATTATTTCTGAAAAATTAGATATTTTTTTTTTTTGTTTTTCTCTCGAAATTTTTTCTACTTAGGAATAAGCGTATAAAAGAGCTTAAAATTTTAAACGCTAATTGTACTTTATTGTTTTAAGCCGAAACTTGTGTTTTTTTTTTGTAAACGTAAAATATTCAGCACTTCTTGAAAACTAGTTTAGCATTTAAAAAGGTTACCAAGTCACATGCAACACTTTTCTTTAGAAAAAAACCGCATAAAATGTACAATTGATTTAAAAGTGTTCTTTTTATTTTTATTATATGCAAAAATGCATTTTTAATACAAAAATTAACTTTTCATGGATGCAAAAAAAATGCAAAAATAAAGTGTATCTTTTATTTAAAAGTACACAAAATTTTTTTTTTTTTTTTAATGCACTTCATATTAAAAAATTCACTATTTACACAAAAGTGTACATACTTTTTATTTAAAATTGCACTTTTTATACCCAAAAAAAATGCACTTTTTTTACAGAAATGCAAAAATAAAGTATGCATTTTATTTAAAAGTACAATTTTTACACAAAAATTTATTTTTTTTTTTTTTTACAAAAATGTACTTTTTAAACAAGTGTACATACTTTTTTTTATAAAAATTGCACTTTTTATACCTAAAAATGCACTTTTTATAAAAAAATACACTTTTTACCTTAATATTAGAGTTTTTTTTTTTCCCGGAGTTTTTCGATTCCCGGGAAAGCGGGAAAAATTTTTAAATTTCCCGGGATCCCGGGATCCCGCTCCATACAAATAATACAAAGTTAACTTGGTTTTATTAATGAAAAAAACTTTTATAAACAAACGTGTGGGAACTTGTTTACAAAGTAAGTAAAATAAATGCTTAAATACTACAAAAATTAATTGAAGATTGAAAGCGGAACTTGAATTATTATTACCTTTGGCTATTATAAGTAAATTCCGTATTATGATGATCTAGTTCAAGGTAAAATAAACATATCAATTGAGGTACTCAAGATATGAGATCAAAAAGTAAAATCATAAAATATATAAAATATTTTAATAAATATGTTAACATTTTTAACGGCGTAGGAAATTACTTTCTGACACACTCAAAGCGTTTAGTGAGTCGCCAAAGAGTATATTTCTGATTTTGTTTACTGATTACCATGTTTCCGAAAAATTTCGTTTACTTTTTTACCGAGGTTGGACAAATAATTAAAAGTGCACCGTTGTTGCATGCTTCTGATGTCAAGGTTGATGCAAAAAATAGCATCATCCGGACTACTTCTTACAAACTATTTCTTTTCATTAGGTCCATCTGTAATCTTTAGGACAATGTGTTTTTCAAATTGTATGTTTTAGTAACTTACACGAGTTTCATTATTTTTTTATTTCGGTTTCCCGCACTTCCCGGATATATTACCAAGCTCGATTTTTTTTTTGTAGATACGACTATGTTGCAATAACGGAGCGATATGTTTATGTATATCCTATTTTTAAGACTTGTCCATGGTCAATGAGAATTTACTGCCTGCATCTTATTTTGAATTTATGTTCTTTATCAATTCATCACTTCACTAAATTTATTAATTATCAACTGTTGCACTGCCCATTCTGCTTTTAATAGATTTATTGCCGCAGGAGACATTGATTTACGTTTGTACACATTTCTTATAATTGATCAAATCGACAACCCATCCACAGATGCTAATTTTTAGAGAAAAGAAAACTAAATTTCAGAGTAAAAATAGCTGTTTTCTGAAAGTATGAAGAACTTTTTATTTCCCGGGATCCCGCAACAAAAATCCCGGGAAAACGGGAAATATAATAAGTGAAATTCCCGGGACGGGAAATCCCGGGAAAAAACCCTACTTAATATGCACTTTTGATACAAAAATGCAAAAATAAAGTGCTTGTTTTATTTAGAAGTGCACTTTTAACACAAAAATTTACTTTTTTTTTTGTACAAAAATGATCTTTTTACACATAATTGTACTTTTTAATATAAATTGTATCTTTTACATAAAAATGCACTTTTTACAAAATAAATTGCACTTTTTTCAAAAAATGCAGTTTTTACAAAAAATGCACTTTTCTCACACGAATGGACTTTTTGCACTTAAATTCACTTTTTAAACAAAATATGCAGTTCTTACACAAAATATAACATTTGTGTATTATAAAATAAAAACTTTTAATTTTTTATTTCGAAAAAAACCGTCAAAATTTAACTCTTTATTAAGTCAAAACTTGTTTTATCAAACCTTCTTTTAGCAAAATGCATGAACAAATTTAATTTAATTTTCTAAAAATTTCTTCTTTTTTATTATTATCAACTATTAAAGTTGATTTTTTTAAGGAGTAAAACACTTGACTTGACTTTAAACTAAAGCCAAAAGATTTCATTATGCAGCTCATTATAGTTCTTTTTCATTTTACCCTTTAAAGATTGAACGAAAAAAAACTACTAAAAATTTTTTAAGAATTTCAATTTGCATTAAAGCTGTATTTATTACAGCTAAAGGGAAAAAACAAATAATGTACTTTATGCAAAAAAAAAAACGAGTTTATGTACAGTAAAGAATGAAAGAAATACACTTGAAGTGGGTAAAACTAGTAAATAAATTTAAGATTCAAGGGAATAAAGAATGAAAACTTAATTTGAAAGAAAAAATAGATGATTAGCTATTTTAAAGAAAATTTTCACAAAAAACGACCATTTTTATTAAATATTGCTGTAAATTTGCTTTTGGAATAAAAATTTGCTATTGTATAGAAAACTAGCTGACCCGACAGACGTTGTCCTGTCCAAATTAGGAAAAATGCTTGCGTTCGATTTTTAAAATCCGTTAAAAAGATACGAACATTTGAAAGAAAAATTAGCCAAATCGATGGAGCCGTTTTCTGATTTTAGGTAAATCAAAAAAAGTGGCGTTAAAGTAGGCAGGGAAAAATCTTCTTTCTGTAAAAACATAAGTTGGACCATGATGATCATTTTAAAGAAAACATCGTCCAAATCGCTCAAGCCGTACTCAAGTTATGCGCTTAACAGAAAAAGTGGGCGTAAAAGTAGGCGTGGTAAATTTTTCTTTCGATGAAAACTTAAAATGGATTAATACGAACATTTGAAAGAAAAATTGGTCAAATCGATGGAGCCGTTTTCTAATTTTAGGTACCTCGAAAAAAGTGGGCGGGGCAAAATTTTCTTTTCGTATAAATCTAAGTTAGAGCAAGGCGATGATTTTAAAGAAAAAATCGTCCAAATCGGTCAAGCCGTTTTCAAGTTATGCGCTTAATAGAAAAAGTGGGCGTAAAAATAGGCGTGGTACATGAAAACGTAAAATGGATTAATACTAACATTTAAAAGAAAAATTAGTCAAATCGATGGAGCCGTTTTTTGATTTTAGGTAAATCGAAAAAAGTGGGCGGGACAAAATTTTATTTCCGTACAAACCTAAGTTGGACCATGGCAATCATTTAAAAGAAAAAAAAACGTCCAAATCGGTCAAGCCGTTCTCAATTTACGCGCTTAACAGAAAAAGTGGGCGTAAAAGTAGGCGTGGTAAATTTTTCTTTCGATGCAAACTTAAAATGGATTAATACGAACATTTGAAAGAAAAATTATAATTCTAATTTTAGGTACCTCGAAAAAAGTGGGCGGGGCAAAATTTTCTTTTCATATAAATCCAAGTTGGACCATGGCAATCATTTTAAAGAAATAATCGTCCAAATTATAAAGATGTCATTGGTGGTGCAATATGAAAATTGGATTTTCCACGCCGCTCCGCCCGCAGACCGAAAATCAGACTTCACAGTGTCACCCGCCTGAACATTCTGAAAATTCCCCGAAAATTTCATCAAAATCGGCCCAGCCGTTTTGGAGTCCATACGTTACATACATATATGCATACATACATACATACATACATACATACATACATACATATATACATACATAATGCAATAGGAAAATGGCAAGAACGATGGAATCAAGAAGAGACAGGAAGATGGACGTACAAACTAATCCCACATATTAAAACATGGGTTGAGAGGCAACATGGAGACATGGGTTATTTTCTAACACAGGTGTTGACGAATCACGGCTGTATTAACAAATACCTGCATAGATTTAAATTAAAGGAGATAAGCAGCTGTGAGGCATGCGGATCACCGGACGAAGATGCAAGGCATATAGTTTTTGAATGTGAAAGGTGGGTGGAACAGAGAAGAACTTTAAATGGAAAGTTAGGCGTAATCTTGACACCTGAGAACGTGGTGGGCATAATGCTGCATTCCGCAAGCTCATGGAAATTGTGTGAAGACTTCATTTATAGGATAATGAAGGAAAGGTGTTCAGCGGTTCCGAACCTTCATTAGGAGGGGAAAGTTGGAAGGATGTAGGAATAATGCTGTTTTTAACTGCCCGCCCTGATGTAATGCTGACGTAGTCCCGGGGTGGTGTTGGTGGAGTTATCGTGGGGCCACTAGATGATAGCGCGCTATCACTACGTCCAACAAAAAAAACATACATACATACATACATACATACATACATACATACATACATACATACATACATACATAAACACATACACACATACACACATACACACATACATACATACATACATACACACATCCTGTTTTAGATTTATAGATAGAAGATAGATTTTCCTAAAATTTTTCACACCAAATTTTTTTTTTTTTTTTTAAGAAGAGATAATGTCTCCTTCCCTTAATTAATTTTTCCAAATTTATAGCTCTCTAATAAGGCTCTAATTCAAATTTCTACATCAAATTAAATTTCCCAACTACTCAATTTAAAGTGTTATTCTTTCTTTTGCAACACGATCTAATGCCTTTTTTGCAAGAGAAAAGTAAAATAAAGGAGAAAAATTAAGATAAAAAAAATGGAAATAACTACTAGTGGCACTACTTTTGTAAACTTTATCCTCTTATTACAAAAAGAAGGCCTTTAAAAAGATGCAAAAAATAAAGAAAATTACAATGAAATAAGTGCTTCTATAAAATTTCAACAAATACAGAGTTGCTCAAATGTTGGTATTTTGTTGCTAGCGAAATAAAAGAAATGCCAACAAAAGTTTAAGGAAAGGGGAAAGGCCTTTGCAAAGGATTCTTTTGAAGAGCTGAAGTTTCAGTAATAAAAACGCACACTTAAATTAGTTAAATAAATGCACATAATGCAAAGAAATAATAAAGCTTATTCGCATGCCATCTCACTTGCTCTCTTTCACACTTACACACAAAGGCATAAATATTTGAAATATATTTTACAAAAACAAGACGAAGTCTTCTTTTATTTTCTCTCCTGAATTTCTTTTTAAAACACACGCATACAAATTCATTTTTGAAGGAATGAAAGTTTAAGCATGTAAATAATATGTATGCATGTTTACATGTAAACTGTACCAAGAAAAGTTGTGTATTTGGTAGGTTATTTGCTGCATCACTGATTGCTCTCATGTTAAAGAATAATGCCATAGTTTTGCGTAGTTTTCCAAAAGCCGAATTAAGAATTTTCTTATTAATCCCAGTTTATTCATATTTCTTCAAATGGAAATACTTTTAAATACAATGCCAAAAAAAAAATCCTTCATTTGTGATTTTCCTTTTAATTAAAATTTTGGTAATATGTTAAATTCTTTCTTTTATGGCTTAAAAAAAAATAGGAGTGCTATATTCCTCTGTGCCGAATATTTGATACCCTCCCCGAAAGTTAGAATGTTTAAGGAGTAGGCTTTATATGGGAGCTTTGGTATATTATGGACCGATATTCACGAAAGTTGACAGTGTGATTTCTAGTCATATAAAACTGTGAAAGACCGAAATCTATTACAAAAGCATTATTCTTTACGGTTTTAAGCATACTAAAGTCTTTTCCGAGAGTGGGCCTTATATGGCCCTGTGGTAAATTATGGACTTATCATCACGAAACTTAGTTCTATGATTTTTAGACATACAAAACGAATTTGTGATAAATCATATGTAATCCGTTCATTCTGCCACCATAAACGTTAGTCTTTGTAACAAAATTACTAATTTTTTTTTTAAGGAAGGTTGTTCCATATTTGAATTCATAGGCCTTTTCTTACTGTGCTTGATTTCAATCCCAAACTGCATACGAGAACTGAAAAGATTTGATAAAATTAAGTAACGGTTATAAGTGACAAGACCATATTGCTAACTGGAACCCTTAACCCTTATCACATTCAGACCTGTTTTCACAACTTACCGATAGCTAAAGGTAATATTTTATCGGCCGTATAAAAATGTTCCATTATAACAACTTTACTTTAACCTACCAGGTAGGATTAACCTTAATCTACTTTATCGCTCACTTTAGGTTAAAGTAAAGTTTAAATAATGGAACACTTTTTAACGGACCATTTAAAGTCTACCTTAAGCTATCGGTAAGTTGTGAAAACGGGCCTAAGTTGTGGAGGGTATAAAAAAGTTATATATACAGTATTTATCGCTTATATGCACACCATTTATAAGACAATAAGCCATCCAACATGAACAAATTTTCTTTCGTATTTTAAATACCCGACAAATTTGGGTAAAAATGCATTTCGCTTATATGCATCGTAATCATTTTTGTTTTAATTGGTTCGTAAGAAAATTCTGATATATGCATTTTAAAATTTTCGTCAATATTTAAAATGTGAACAAAGATTCTTCCACCATAATTCACACAAGTTCCATCTTTATAGAACAATTGGAACTAGAAATTTAAAAAATTTACTTTCCTATTTAAAACCTTTTATTTTATATAATTTTAAATAAATGTGAATTATAGCATTTGCCCGCATATTCAAAACATTGAAATAAATTAGATTTTAGAAACCCGACTGAATTTAACGTGTTGACGCCTCTTTATGATTAAATAAGTGCGATGTATTCACACAAGATATATTGTTTGTAAGCCCTTAATGCATATATGCACCACCGATGCAAATAAGCGAGAAGTGCAAATTGAGCAATGCATATAAGCGATAATTTCTGTATATTCCAGAGTGATTCTTTTACGCAAAATTCAGTTTTAACGCATCAAGTCACTTTTTAAAGAAAAAATAAAAATTTTTATACTAAAATAAATATTTTTACACAAAAATCACAATTTTACACAGAAAGTCATTTTTTTTAAGTCACTTTTTAATAAAAAAAAAATACGATATTTTTTACACATTTTTTTTTTTTTAACAAAAAATCGCACAAAACTTACTTTTTTATTACACATAGAAAAATTCATCTTCATACTGATGATGCCCTAATATCAGAATAATGACATCAATAGGACAAATGAGACAAAGAATGAAATCAATCCAATAAAGAACGTCATCATAATATTATGTCATATTTTATGCGTCATCTACACATCAATTCCATTCCACATTTTGTGTACTATCAACATTATTTTCATGTTAAATAGGTAAACAAGAAGCAAAAATTCCCAAATTCTATTTGTTTTATTTATTTAAATACATCAAGTTTCCAAAGTAGAATGATTACGAAAACCATATTGGGCATACTGCTGGTGTTTTATAATTGAGTTCAGGGGCCTGATTCTGGCAGTCGTGATCGAGTACTTTCTCGATTCGAAAGCAAATTAATATCTAATTCTGAACGAATTGGAATTACTTCTTTAGTGTTGTAAAAAATTAATTTGAGTTTCACAATACGGAAAAAATAATTTCGATTCGTTCAGTATTGACTGAAAGAGAAAGTACTCGATCACGACGGCCAGAATTAGCCCCCCAGGACGGAATACAACAATAGTAAAACAAACATGTGTAACGGGTTAGTTAATCATAATATTCGCCACTTTGACTTAAGTCAATCCCAATGACAAACTGTCATTAAATTGAGCCAAATGAGTTCTACGATGTACCAAGTCATTGAACTGATGACGTGTTTTATTAAACTGGCTCCGATACGTCATTTCCGTGATACCGATGTGTCATCCCATTAATGACATAATTTAAATTTTTGACCCTGATGACAATTTGGCCAAGTGATGTTAAGGCTGGCATCACAATGATGAAAAGTGACATGGGACAAAAACGAAGACACTTGTCATGGTATTGATGACAAAATACATCAGCGTTATGACGCATTTTCTATAAGTACAGTTAATCTAACATAAAGACTTAACTTTTTTTAAAGTTGTTTTAATTAATAAATCTTTCTTGCCACAAATTTTTTTTTTTTTAACAAAAAGTTTCTCTTCTCAAAAGGCGGCTGCTTTTCTTTAAAATCTTAAATTAATCTTTTTCAACTGGAAATAAACCCATAAATTCTACTTAAACGTTGCATAAATATTAAGTTTTTGTGAATTTGGATTCTGGATAAAAGTGTTTATACTCGTATTACCATTGAATTTTTCCATTTTTCCCTTTAAGCAATTTTTTTCTATTTAATATCGTAAAAAAAAACGAAGAAAAAAAATCCCATCAAATTTTTCTTCTAAATTTAAGCTGAAAATCAGTTTAGGAATAAAATCTATTATTGCCAAAGAAATTGCAACAACAACAACAAACTTATATGTATTTTGCATTTTATGCAATTTTCTTCCAATTTATCTTGCAAATAATCCTTTTTTCTGCAGGGGCAAACGAAAATACAACAACGACGATAACAAGAAGAAATATTGAAAGTTTAGATAGGAAATCTATCGCATCATAATACCACTTTAGTTTCAACTAAAAAGTGACTAAAGAAAAAAAATAAGCAATATTGAAATTGATTTTATTACACACAATTTTTTTCCACTACTTAGAAGATGCTAAAAGGGAAAATTATTCCCATTACGATTTTAAAGGAAATTTTTGTTAGGAAAATTTAAAAATTCTTAAAAAAGAATTCAGAAAATTGCATAAATACGCAAAATGGAAAACTAGAGCGACCTGCAAAACTCTAAGAGAGAACTTAAGATTTGAAACGGGAAACTATTGAATTTTAAAGGGAATACATTTTCTCGTCAAACTGCTGTCCAACGATACCCCCCTTCCCCCTTTATGAGTTTTAATTATCCCTAATCTTTTACTTTTCCTTGCCTTAAGTGCCACCCATAACTTTTAAACTCATTTCTTCTAAAAATTTAAAATATTGCTAACTTTCTATTTTTTGCTGCATAATATTTCATCTATTCCCCTTTTCTATTGCATTTTCTTGGAGAGAGCGGCATACGAAAGTGGAGTAAGTGAGTGGTCTAATGGTGTTTGTTCAATATTAAGGATAAAGTTTGTTTAAGATAGAGCAAATCTTTATATAACTTTTTTCTCTCTTTTTTGTTGCCTTCAGTTATATTTTCGAAATATTGCTCCATTAGTTTCTTTACTACAGTAAACATCAATTCCATAATATTTTGTCGGTCTTTCTTACATTTTATATTTTTCCCCCGTTTTTTGTTAAATACAAGAATAAATAGATTTTTGACACTGTTAAAAAGAAAATAAAAGACAGATAAATAAAAGAATGAGTTCTTAGGGGAATTTAAATCTAGCAATTACTGAGATTTTATAGTATTTCCTATGTACAAAATCACCGTTCGTTGTCTATCTGCTGTGTTATTTTTAATGCCTTAACATCAGAACTGTGACATCAATTTTATTACAAATGGCATCCATGAGGCAAAAAGTGACATCAATCCATTGACGAACGCCGTCATAAAATGTTATCATATTTTATGCGTCCGTCAACTATGCTATGACTGCAGTGACATCAATTCGATGCCACATTTTGTGTATTATCAACATTATTTTCATGTTTAAAAAGTAAAATAAGAAGCAAAAATTCCCATATTCTATTTGTTAAAATCATTTATTTAAATAAGTCAAATTTTTAAAGTAGAGAGATTTGGAAAACCATATCGGGCAATGCTGCTGGTGTTTTATAATTGAGAGAGAAATTGAAACTGGTAAGTAAATAATAACATTATCTTACTTTGATTTTAGTCAATCGCAGTGACCCAATTTAATGACAGTTTGTCATACACACATAATAAGGTCGATTTACTTCATAATATCATGGATATCGATAATTTTGAATTTACGGTGCGTTAACTGCAGAGTAAGAAATGTTTAAACGCAACTTTGTTTTTTGATATTACTAGCTGACCCGACAGACATTGTCCTGTCCAAATTAGGACAAATAATTCTGTTCGATTTTTAAAATCCGTTAAAAAGATACGAACATTTGAAAGAAAAATTTTTCAAATCGATGGAGCCGTTTTCTGATTTTAGGTTATTCGAAAAAAGTGGGCGGGGCAAAATTTTCTTTTCGTATAAATCTAAGTTGCACCATGACCATCATTTTAAAGAAAAAATCGTCCAAATTATAAAGATGTCATTGGTGGTGCAATATGCAAATTGGATTTTGCCACGCCCCTCCGCCCGCAGACCGAAAATAAAAAATCAGACTTCACAGTGTCACCCACCTGAATATTGTGATGATTCCCTAAAAATTTCATCAAAATCGGCCCAGCCGTTTTGGAGTCCATACGTTACATACACACATCCTGTTGTATATATCGTTACCTTAATATAGAAAACCCCTAACTAATGTTGTTCTTAATTTACAGGAGAAGGAAACAGCTTAATAAAAATTATAGTCTTGAAGTCCAGATTTTTTCTAAAGGCAGTTTTTTATTAAATTGCTTAGAGAATTTAATAGAAGAAGTGCGTTTAAAAAAAATCGCGGCTACAAGACTATAATTTTTATTAAGTTTTTTCCTTCTCCTGTAAATTAGGAATAACATTAGTAAGGGCTTTTCTATATTAAAGTAACGATATACAGAAGATAGATAGATAGATAGAAGATTTGTTTGGGTGTATTTGTTTTGATACTCTTAAAGAACTGCTTTTCTTGTTTTCGCTGACACTTACACGGACAGCAATTGCACACACACAGGCAAAACTGTACCAGCGTTGCCAGAGTTAGTCATGTCCGACCAAATTTGATAGGATATTTTTCGTTTGGTCTGATAGTTGGCTAAACCTTACTTTGGGCGATTTAATAGACTGTAGACACATATTTTTTTTTTTTTTTTTTAATTCGGGAAACTGGTCGCAAAGCAGGCAAGTAAAAATCTAATATATTTTGATAAAACAGAAGATTTTTATTAATTCTTGATGTGGCAATTAAGAAATGTATTTATTGTTTTACTTGCATTAAACTTTTAGGCCCCTATTACGGTTTACAACTCAACTGAGTTTTCTTAACTTTGGATTATGGTTTACAAAACCCCTAACTAATGTTGTTCTTAATTTACAGGAGAAGGAAAAAGCTTAATAAAAATTATAGTCTTGAAGTCCAGATTTTTTCTAAAGGCAGTTTTTTATTAAATTGCTTAGAGAATTTATTAGAAGAAGTGCGTTTAAAAAAAATCGCGGCTACAAGACTATAATTTTTATTAAGTTTTTTCCTTCTCCTGTAAATTAGGAATAACATTAGTAAGGGAGCATATAGACGACATGTTTTTGTCATCTGACATGTCAAATTTCCCACTGCAAAACACATACATGTCGTGTGTTACCTTTTTAACTTTGCTTCTGTAAAAGTCAGACGCAAAGTCATCTGACAAAATTTCAATTAGAGCGTGCTCTATTTTCTTCTGACAAACCATCTGACATCAAAAATCTATGCCGGGAAGAAACTGGCAGCGGCGTCAACTATTGACGGAATCATTAGCCGGCTGAAGTTAATATTTTACAATACCAAGATATGTATGCTGATCTCACCATTGAATAGAATTTATGTAAATATATACATAAAACCGTTTAATTATAAAATTCTAAATTGGTATCTTTA
The DNA here is from genome assembly GCA_930367215.1 of Pollenia angustigena. NCBI lineage: Eukaryota > Metazoa > Arthropoda > Insecta > Diptera > Polleniidae > Pollenia > Pollenia angustigena. The sequence goes on from OV884060.1 coordinate 51,423,116, forward strand.
AGATAAAAGAAAAAATGTTAAGATGGATAAATTATTTTACGGCGCAAATAAATATTTTCGTGGCGGCAGCAAGCTATTTTGAAACCGAGAACTACTTTGGTTTCTGCAATAACAATGCGAAAAAAAACAGAGACAATGTCAGAAGCAAATAACATGTACGTTTGTGACCGAATATTATAAACCATATGTAAAACAGCAATTTTGACAGACATGAACAATTACATGTGACTTGAAAATTTGACATGTCAGATGACAAATACATGTCGTGTACGGGCGCCTTAAGGGCTTTTCTATATTAAAGTAACGATATACAGAAGATAGATAGATAGATAGAAGATTTGTTTGGGTGTATTTGTTTTGATACTCTTAAAGAACTGCTTTTCTTGTTTTCGCTGACACTTACACGGACAGCAATTGCACACACACAGGCAAAACTGTACCAGCGTTGCCAGAGTTAGTCATGTCCGACCAAATTTGATAGGATATTTTTCGTTTGGTCTGATAGTTGGCTAAACCTTACTTTGGGCGATTTAATAGACTGTAGACACATATTTTTTTTTTTTTTTAATTCGGGAAACTGGTCGCAAAGCAGGCAAGTAAAAATCTAATATATTTTGATAAAACAGAAGATTTTTATTAATTCTTGATGTGGCAATTAAGAAATGTATTTATTGTTTTACTTGCATTAAACTTTTAGGCCCCTATTACGGTTTACAACTCAACTGAGTTTTCTTAACTTTGGATTATGGTTTACAACTTTGCTATATTGCGGTGAACAAAAACATAACTGAGTTGTGTTGTAAATCGTAATAGGCTCCTTAAGTTGTAAGTTCTATAAAGTATTTTTTATTTTCTGAGGAATAAATAAAAATCAAGAAATAAGTTTTATAATCTAAGCAAACAATAAAACTAAAAAAAAAAAATTAATAACAATAACTACAGCTTCCCCACCAAACTCACATCTACATTGATAGACAAGACAATTAAGCAATTGGATAGGGACGGAAATAACAACAACAAATCTGCAAACACAGTGTAAAATACATACCTGGGTTAACCGATAACAATAACATACGGTCGTCAATAAAAACAAAAAAACACATCTGTTTTGCATACAAACCCAATTTGACCTTTAGCACGATTTTTTCTAGAGTTAAGGCGCCAATTAATAAACACCATTAAAGTTACATTGTGTACGAATTACAATGTAAAGGAAATGATACACAGAAATGCGAGCTAATTTATATAGCAACAACAAAACGTATGGGAGAACACAAAATGGACATAATGCGGAGAAAAGAGACAACAGCACTAGCACAACACATCCTACATGCTGGTCACATAATTCTGTTCGATGATGTTAAAATTCACAATTGAAAGCCTTAGAATACAACAACAAATTACGAAAACAATGAATCTGAAGGAAGACACGAACAACATAAGTGCGAGTCATATTGTTTCCATCCCTTGAGCTGTGATTTATTTAAAGTTTAAAGTAATTTGTATTTAAATAATTAAATTATGGTTTATATTTGTACGCTTCTTGGTACATCTAAAACTTTTTAATGTGATTAAATGACATATTGTAAGTCTATATTGTTTATGTGTTACTTTAGTGTACTTATGTTATTGTTTTATAATTTCTAAATAGACAATCCCTTGAAAAAGTCGAAAAACAATCAACGAAACGTCGGGAACAAAATACTGTAATTAAAAATTGAATTTTATTTACATTGAAGAAATTTAGGCTCTATTAGTTTGACAAAAATAACATATTCATACATTCGGAAAATTTGAGTTTCGTTCGCATAGAAAATTACATTTAAAACAAAAACAATTTCTAAAATTTGTTTTTGTTTTAAATGTTATTTTCTATGCGAACTTTAACGTGTGACATCGTGGGACTGGCTGTTAAATTAAAAATAAAAATCAATGCATTTAAGGTAATCCACGCAGCAAAGTTTATCTTGGAATGTTTTTATGCTCGTAGCACTTTTCTTTTAGTTAATTTTTTTTAGTTTAATTTTGAAAAATAATCTTTATTTGCAGTCCTTGATTTTTATATTGAGAAAATCTTTATCATATCGTCGGCTTAATATGCAAACCTGCTAAGTCCCTCCCTTTTAGCACATTTTACAGTAGAGACAAAAGTTTGTTATATTTCATATTTTCGGCTTGAGAGGAAAACAAAAAATGTAGTTGGTTTTACGCACTTCAAGACTCAAATTGGAGTTAAACTATATGCTGGTCGACGAGGCAAATCTTTCTCTACCACGCGGCATCAAAATCTAAATTTACTCAAAAAGTTGATTTAGCGGTTTGCATATTAAGCCGACGATATAGAAAATTTTTCAGTGGCAACGCTGAACTGTACTTACACAACGTAAGACAACTTACACTTGTAACGATTCTCTGTTTGCCAATAAAGTTTAACTTTTGCTAAATTGAATTTTTATTACATAAATATTTGAAATTGGCACAAACACATCAAAAACCTCCCTAAAAACATGCACATAGTTACAGAATAAACTCCCCTGCAAATAATAGGACCAGTCCAAACACGCGTGTAAAGAGTAGTCCACATGGGACCAGGACTAGTCCAAACTAACCCAAAAGTATGGAAAAAACCTGGTCTATTTAACATTACGATGTCCTAGGAGACCTTTGCACCACTAAGGAGTAGTTTAAAAACTACTCCATGGTATACACAGGAGGATTAGTTTTGAAGTCGTTTAAAAACGAAGACATGTCGTCTCACTACAAACACTTTTTAACAATGACGTGGTCCATGCTTGCATTACATCGGACCAGTCCATGAAGTAGTCCATTTTATCAAAATGGATCAGGTGGTCCAATTTTATTTGCAGGGTCTACACACACACACACACACACGCGCAAACACTTAATCACACTTTATTTAACATCCAATAGCCTTTTAGAGTGCATACATTTAGGCAAATTAAAAACGAAAGATGGAGAAAAGACCAAGCAATACTAAAAGGATTTTCAAATTTAACTGTATTTATTTTATTGTATTCGAACGTATGTGTGTGTATGTAAAGTTTCTAAGTGTAAAGAGTAGAGTGTATAAATACACATACAAGTATGTAAAATGTAGTTAAACAAATTGTTTGAAATATGTGAAATTTAAATGTAAGTTTTGTAAAAAAAAAAAAATTTGCAAACTTCCATATTTGTCCATTCCTTTTACGAAAGTTTTCATTTCAATTTTTTGCTTGCCTTCGAAATCTATTGTTTGCTTTTGTGTCTGTAGGGTATTTGCAAGGGATTTACATGTTAAATGATAAAATATTAAAAAACAAACTTTTTTTTTTTTGGTTTTTGAGCCATAAATATTATTTACTGAACTCATATTGGTGAAGAAGTATAAATATAAGAAAAAAGTTGGCTAATATTTAAGTTAAAAAAAAAACTTTTATATTAAACATGTACGGAGATTTTAAAGTGAAAATATGTTTAAGAATATTCATATTTTCTTATTTAATATAGAGACTTCAGAAAAATACATAGTCCTTTCATAACTTTTGGGATACGGTTTCGATAAAATCATTTCTTAAAGTTTTTTTTTTTAACAACTTGTTGTTTTTTATTTGTTGCATATTAAGGAATTAAAAAATATTGTTTAAATTTGCATTTCAGCATTTTTTTTAGGACCAGCACTCAGGAGATGACCCCTACTTCTGCATTGCATTGTGTTGGATTTAGGAAAATAGGTTATGGGATGGCGGCAAGAGGGAGTAGTGCTTGATAATATTCGACTTGAATTTAGTCATGTTGAAAATGAGAGGGAAGTCTTCAGCAGGAAGGTTATTCCACATATCAACAGTCCGGCCGCAAAACGAATATTCCCTGTAATACGTTGTGCGATTCACCGGCGAATTGACAACAAAAGGCTAAGGTCATGAGGAAAAACGTGTACACTGAAAGAAAAATGCTTCATATATTTAATGAATCATTTTCATAAAAAAATGTTCCTTGGGTAAATGAAAATTTTCATTGTCTAAATGGAATTTCATAGTTATAATGAAGTATTTTCGTTAAAACCGCTTCATTGGATTTCGTAATTACGTTAAAAATTTTCATTGGATATATGAAAACTTAAGTTTGTCCAAGTTAAACAAAAAATTTTAATTGGGAACATAAAAAAACAATATACAAACATAGTTTCCTTAAAAAAATGTTTAATTGTTAATTAAAAAATGTAAGATTTAATGATTTTATACATCTTTTGTTATATGTATGCCATTAAATTTATGAAATCAAAATTTTTTTTATAAAAGCAACATATTTCAATAATTGCCTTCATAAATTTAAATTTTCATTATGACAATAAAAATGTCATTATAATAATGAAACAAAAACTTTCAATCCACTTTCAATCAACGTTGTTATTGTTGTTATGGACAATTTAATCTCATATTTACGCTCTTAATTGAGTAAAAAAAATAGTTTTTTTTATCCAAAAACTACACTGCCCCGGTAGGCTAGCTGGTAGTGAGCTAGTATATCAGCACCAGAGATGAGCAATGAGTAGTGAAGAAGTGAGTAGAGCTAAATCATGACTCATAAATTCTTGTACTTAAACGCACTCATACTTATTCCAATGTTATTCAAACTCATATTCACTCAAAAGTTTTATTTTATTCATCATACTCATACTTAGCAACATTTGTAGTGTTTGATTTAGAATCTACTCAACTCAATGTGTATAGGCGAAGCAAAATGCGAGGCTGCCAGATTTGTCCCCGAAATAGCAAATGACGATTTGGCAATTACAGTTCACTAAAGTTACATGTATGAAGTGAACGATTTTTCGGCAAATTTAGCTGGCAGCGCTGATTATTAAGTTGTGTGTTTTCTCTGTTGTGTTAAAACGGTAAATGGAGAGCTTAATGATTTGAATCATTGTGAGTATTGTAAGTATTTTCTTGAAATTATGAATCAAGCTGACGTCATTTATGAGTATGCGTATAATGTCGACGTCGCACTCATAAATATTTCTCTTGTGAGTATGAGTGATCAGAGTAGTTTAGTTAAAATGATTTATACGCACTTATACTTACAATTGCATGAGTCAGTTTGAGTAGCGAAAAAGCGATTCATTGCTGATCTCTGATCAGCACCAAGGTTGCGCGATCGCGTCCCGCCAGAGACAGAAAAAAAAAATTAAAATCAATAATATTCATATATCTAATGTAATGTTTCATTAAATCATTTTAATGAAACAGGTTTTATTGATCCAACGAAGCGCTGCATAGGTTCCTTTTTGATGCAATTTTTCATGGGATTAATGCCACAATTCATTGGCATTGCGAAGAAAATTCTTTCAGTGTATTACGAACAAACGTACGGGTTTCAGAAACCAGATCCCTAATTTCATCAACAGACAAATATAAACCACATTGCGACGGTGCTCAAGGGAGTCACCAATTAGAACCTTCGCCATTTCCCGCACGCGGTCGAGAAACTCCAAAGTAGACTTTTAGTTGTTGCATGAGAGTTGTATTTTATACGCGTTTGGATATTGGTGGTATAAATAGTAAAGAGTTCAGATCGAGTGAAGTATAACTAACATCGTCTTTAAAAACCAAGGCTCTTGAATATATGTTTTGTCCATCGAAGGACATCATATTGCATCTTCATGCCCAGAACAACTAGAGATTCTAATTCTTCAATAATTATACCACTCATATATATGGATGAGGCACATTGATCCGTCGCGCGTGTATGCGTCAGCATGCAACGTTGGGTCTTGCGGGCATAAAAATTGAACCTTATTCGCACAACTCGATTCCGAGATTATGTCTAGGTCTAGGCCAAGCGTATAATAAGATACGCTTGGTCTTTTATCAAATGAATACGTATGGCAAAGGTTGCTGTCATCTGCAAAAGAGTAGATAGGGTTGAAAATTCGACATAGAAGGTCATTAGGAAAAAAAAAAAAATAGAGAAGGATAAAAAAGGGAGCCTTGTGGCACCTTAGAATGAATCTTGAACTCGTTTGACTAAGCCCCATATTGTTATTGATAGTAAAGTATAGTGCGATCTCTGAAAAAGCTCGATATCAATCGGGAGAAAATATCACCGCCACCAAATGTAACGAACCCTTAGAAGTTGGAGAGCAATTACCTTTCTTTAGCCAAAATGGTTATTGGTATGGCACCATTTGTCCGATAAATGGACCAATAAGTCTGGTAGAGCGACCTCTACAAAAGCCATACTGGCGGTCGCTTGTTAGGTAGTTTGACTTTAAAATTTTGACAATATGGTGATAATTGCAAATTGCAATTAAGCGGCAATTTTTAGGGTTATTAGCCACTCCTTTTTTTAAATGGCGTTACATTAGCAACTTTTCAGCAGACGGGAAATTTTCGCGTATAAAGTACTGGAAATATTTGCTAAGGGCGAGCCCATATCCAACCCAGCAGACTTGTTTATGTCGAGATCCGCAAAAACCCTTTTAACAGTTCGAGCCCGAAAAAAAAATTTTTTTGCATAGTTACCTATACTTTTTCAAATTCAGGTATTTTTGCTCCTTAGGGTTCGGTTCGGTAGATTTGGGGAAAACGCAAAATAAAATACGTTTCCCTGTTTGTCATCTTTCGAACACAAAAATAATACTGTGCATATCCAACTCATCAAAAATATGTTTTTTTTTTTTTAACCACAAACTTCATTGTGTTCGGTTCGGCTCATTAATGTTCGTCCCTTTAGGCTGGTAAAAAAACCACACATTTTTTACAAAAACAAAATACACATAAGAAAAAAATAACAAAAGGCCAGCAAAATAATTTTACACAAATAAAACATGTACACAATACACACACAAGCTGTTCGTGCTGCGGTCGTTGCTAAAATTTTTTGTTTGTTAATTTCTTTATCAATGTAAAAAAGAAACAGTACCACTACAATTGTTCTGTTTTTTTAACGAAGAAAATGTTCGGGCTCTTGCTTGAAAATAGTTATGAACGGTATTAAGGGTTGTGTTGGTCTACACAATCATTAAAAAAATAGGTTTCGTTCCTGGGTATGTGAGCCGAACGCTTAATAATGTTCAGTTTATGTTCGAACACTGATCAACATCAAACAATTGTAACACTCATACAAAAATTTTAAAAATTATTTAAAAAAATTGGGGACAAAATTGACTTTATTAAAATTTAAAACTACTGTTATTTTAATGCTTGAAGTAGCAACTCCGATGTGCAAACATCCATTTGAAAAAAAATTTCAATAGAAGTTTTCCTAATTTTCTAAAAGTACTTTATAAAATAAAGTCCACTTTTGGTTTTATTATACTCTAAAATGATTTTTATAATAATCTAAAATCCCTGTGAGTTGTTTTTAACTCAAATTGTAAACGTTAAGTGTCCCAAATAAGTCGCAGTACTACCAAGATATCAACAACGTTTTTAATGTACCAAAAAAGGACAACTGCAAAATGATTTCCATCCCTGGTTTGGATATGTTTGCATAAAGAAAAGGAACATTCATGTTTTCATATGAGTCTATAAATAAAATTTTATAACCAATATTATTGTATATTTTTCTGTTTTATTAGATATAAGAAACTTTTCTCCACAGGCTGTATTAAAAATTTCTGACACAGTTTTAATATAAACTGGCGAAAGTTTATCTTTTAAGTTATAACTCTGGATTAGTGAGAATATTGCGAAAAGATAACTTTAAATAAAAGTTTTTATAGCTGATATTTATGAACTTTTTTTTTTGTGTGCTGTAAAAAAGGTTGATTGAAAAAAGATGGCAACGAAAATGCTTTAAACAAAATTTATGGCGTTTTGGTAAAAGAAAAAGAACAAAATCTTTTAGGAAAATACGAAATACTTAAGTTTTTAGGTTAACCAAAAATCGTAACCTATTGAGAGAACACTACCAGAAGGGAAGCTGAGCGAACATTTAATTTCTTTAAGTTTTAACTTTAATAATATTTAATTCTTTAAACGTAGGCATTAAAGATAATTTTTTTTATTAACTTAATCCCTTCTAATAAATTAATTAAACATAAATGTTGGTTTATTTTATTATAATACATACTCTAATAATAATACTCAACATTTAAATGCAAATACATATCTTGGTGTTCTAAAAGCACCAACTTATGCTAAGTGTTGAGTTAAGATATAAATAATTACATTCATACAATCACACAGGATTTTCACACAGCGTTACACACAAACAAATAGGAAAAAAAATTTAATATTAAAATACATTTTCTCTGGTTTTTGCCCTTTTGGCCATTAAACTTTTACAAAAGACTCACATTAACTGACAGAAAGCATTGCACAGTGGGTTACAATTATAATAAAAGTTGTAATAAATAAAAAAAAAATTTTAACTTTTTTATCAGTGTTCGAAAAAAAAAACAATAAATATCGCTCCTTAGTGTTCTATTCGGTAGATTTGTGGAAAACACAAACGCTAATCGTGTTTGTGTAGAAAATCATTAAAAAAATAACGTTTCCCTGTTAGTCTTGTTTCAAACACAAAAATAATACTGTTTTTATCTAACTCAACAAAAGATGAGACCATTTAATTCCATTCGGTTTTTTTTAAACCACAAACTTCATTGTGTTCGGTTCGGTTCATTAATGTTCGTCCCTTTTGGATGCTAAAAAAAATCAAAAATTTTTTAACAAAAACAAAATACACATACGAAAAATAAAACAAAAAGCACGCAAAATGATTTAACACAAACAAAACACACACAAGCTGGTCATGCTGTGGTCGTATCTTAAGTTTTTTGTTTGTTCATTTCCTTCTCAATGCAAAAAAAGAAACATTATAGAACATTAAAATATAATGTTTGTCAACAGTATCACTACAATTGTTCTGTTTTTTAACGAAGAACAGAACATTATATAATTTTCGGCTTTTATTGAAAATAGTTACGAACTGTATTAAGGGTTGTGTTCGCCTACACAATCACTAAAAAAATATATATCGTTCTTGGGTGTGTGGGCCGAACGCTAAAAAATTCTGTTTGTTTTAAAACACTGCTTTTTATACTTGATTTTTATTACGACTTTTTAGCTCGGGGGAGCAGACATTACACATTTTCCGCATTTAAAGTAGGACTTTAGTGCAATTAAAAACTTATTCGAATATTTGTTATCGTTAGCTACGACCTTTTCCCATATTTAATTAATTTAACCATCTCAAAACTTGCTCATGATACAGCTATTGTTTTTTTACATGCTGAGTCATACATGGCATCAAGAGAACTCAACAACTACCTAAGAGGTTTAAGGACGTGGTACATATTCGTAGAATCCAAGTTAACAAGGGGAATGGCACTCATGTTACATTTTCACTGTGAGTGAGAGATTGTAGCCCTGTTACTCTCAACAACATAACTATCCCTCATGTTGCATACCTTGGCATACACCTAGAGAGATGTCTTACCTAGCGCCGGCATTTGGAAGCCTAGGGACTTCACATGAAAATTATAGCCTTACATCTGTATTAGTTAATCAACTACAAATGAAAATTAAACATACTGGAAAGTATTTCTTTACAATACAGAGCTAAAGCCAATTTTGTCATATGGCATTGTATTATGGGGAACTGCAAGTAGAACCAGTGTTTTCAGCGCTTATTGTAAAACCTTCTTTCCATCTTTTTGGAAAAAACAGGGAGTTTGCAGCAAAAAAAGCGCTAATTTTTTAAGGCCAAGATAAAATAAAACCATTTACGGACTCCTTGTTCGAAAGTAAAGCATATTTCAGTGAGAGCCTTCGGACTCGATTCAACTAAATGGTAGTCGTACGGGACAAACTTTAAATTCTTAGGCGGGTAAGGCAAAACTCGTCAACCAATGAAAGTTTCAAACAAATTAAAATTGTATTCGGTACAGGTCCTCTGTAATCCGTCTGGTCTTGTTGAAACAGTTGATATTGGAATGGAACCACATATAAATATTGGCCATCGTTATCTTCGACCTTCTTCCTATCTTTTTGGAAAAAAACAGGAAATTTGCAGCAAATAAAAAAGCTAATTTTTTAAGGCCAAGACAAAATAAAGCCATTTACAGACTTCATGTTCGGAAACAAGCATATTTCAGTGAGAGCCTTTTGACTTGATTGAACTAAATGGTAGTCGTACGGGACAAACTTTAAATTCGTTGGCGGGTAAGGCACAACTTGACAACCAATGAAAGTTTCAAACAAATTAAAATTGTTTTCGGTACAGGTCCCCTGTAAATCGTCTGGTCTGGTTTAAACAGTTCACAATGGAATGGAACCAAATATAAAAAACATCAACTTAACGCCATGAATATTTTGCTTTGACGTCGATTCTGTTGATTGGCCGCACTTCAAATACGATTTCTTGGGCTTCGTGTTATTAAAATGCATTAATTTTTTATCGCCAGTAAAAATTCTGTTAAAAGCGTTCAAGCAGGGCATATGCAAAATTTAATTGAACGTCTTTCAGCTTCAACCTGTGAGTTGCATTGCTTTTGGACGAAGCCTGCTGGATTTCGCACATTAAAAGTAACCAACAGCGATTTAAGTCAATTTCGCACAACGTGTTATGAATAAAAGCTAAAATACGCTATAAAAGCGTTCCAAATCACACAGGACAAACTTTGGACGGTAAGTCTGAGTTCATACGGCTCATGTCTTATTGACAAGATTCTTCCTTTTTCTTCTTTGAACATGAATTGGCGTTCAAATGAATCATGCCATGTTGACGACATGTTTTTTATTTTGTTTTATTTGATATTGAAAACAAAAACAAAATTAAACAACGAATAAGAAAGCAAAACGTAAAGACAGTACATGCATCTGTGTACTCGTTTCTTTTCCCCTCGTCCTTTCGCTTATAAAGTAGCAATCTTGTCAATAAGACATGAGCCATATGAACACAGACTAAGGTGCATATGGCAAAAGTGCCAACCACTTTTTTCTTACGACATGGCCTTACAACATGTTGCCAAACGTTGTGCTTTACATACGATTTCTGGAGCTTCAGGTTGTTTTATTGGATTGATTTTTTATCGCCAGTAATTATTCGATGCATATATTAGCTTTTTTTATGGAGTTCAAGCAGCGAATATTCAAAATTGTTTTTTAACGTCTCTCGGTTTCAACGTGTGTAAAAGCCAATTTCCTTGCTTACGGATGAATCCTACTGCTTGTCAACGTTTTGAAATTGCTGCTTGAGTGACTCCCAAGGATTTTGCAAATTCTTCTTTAGTTTGATAGCAATCATTTTCAAATTTATTGCCAGACCTGAGATTTTTTCAGCCGCTCTTTTAATACCCTTCACCGAAGGTAAGAGGGAAAATATAACTTTGTCATTCCGTTTGTAAGTTTCATAATATTGATCCTACACCCTATAAAGTATATATATTCTGGGTGATTATGAAAAGCGAAGTTCAAATCCGGCTGTCCGTCTGTCCGTGTGTATGCTGAAATGGATTTTCCGAAGACCCCAAAAATGATGGGGACTAGGTTGTCACATATACTTCGTTTAAGTTTGCTATTGAAATTCAGCCAGATTGGTCCAATAATGACGCGAGATATGCGCAAAAAACCACGATAACCAAAACTCGCAAAAAAAAAATGCGGTATACTACTGCCTATACTAAAAGAAAACAAACAAGCACACGTACATGGTACAAACAATTTTGGTGAATATAGGGGTCCCTATGACGGTTTACAACTCAAATAAGTTGATTTGTAATTTTTGTATTATGGTTTAAAACTTTGCTATAAATCGGTGAACCAAAACATCAAATAAAATTGCAACTCAACTGTGTTGAGCTGTGAACAATTAAACGGGGCATATTTCATTTTAATGATATTCCAACAACTTTCCTTCATGGTTCAGTGTATGAGTCTAAACACAATGTTTGCGGTACGGTGCAATTTCTCGTTGCGGGAGAGAAAAATAATATAATACAACGGAAGACGGCGACGGCAATAGTTGACATTGTTTGTTTACATTATTATTAATTTCTTTGTGCATACATTTTTATCATGTGTTTTGTTAACAATAATGTTGTGAACATCGCCAATTATTCAAAAACTATGGCAACATCAGAAAGAGAATGAGTATCAAAAATTGAGAGAGAAAGAAAGTGCGCAATGAAAATAAAATAGATTTTAATTTAATGCCATTCCGCACTGCGGTTTTTTTATTTAAAACTCGTATGAAAAACCGCACCGCAATAAATTATCGTTACATTGTGTTCAGACTCTATATAAGATTCGGCACAGCCGAATATAGCACTCTAACTTGTTTAATTTAAGAAGTTAAGCAATATTTTTAAAATATTGATTTGTAAGAATATCTAAATTTTTATAATAAAGGGTGGTTAAATTGTAAGGGCCGATGTTGAATGTGAACCACACCTAAACGCCAGGTTTTTTTCCGAATTTTATTTGACATTTCTCTATTTCAGACTTACTCAATTTGAACCATGGATACACAATCCAACAACGTGTTAAAGTTATCCAGACTTATTATGAAAATGGGCGTTCAAATCAAAATGCATATCGTGCACTTCGTGATTTTTTTGGTCAATTTGATCGTCCAAATGTGCGTACAATCGCAAAAATCGTGGAAAAAATTCGAGCAAACCGGGTCTGTAGAAGATGTGAGAACACCAGTGCATGCTCGTACAGCTCGAACTGCAGAAAATATTGCTGCTGTTCGCGATAGTGTGGCTGAAGAGCCGTCCACCTCAACTCGTCGTCGTGCCCAACAATTGCACCTCTCACGCTCGTCGTTGATGAACATTATGCATAAAGACTTGCATTTACACGCTTACAAGGTGCAATTGGCTCAAGAACTAAAGCCTCTTGACCATTCCAAACGTCGTGAATGGGCAGAATGGTGGCAAGAAATGGCAACAGTGGATGATCAATTTTCGAAGAAAATCATCTTCAGTGATGAGGCACATTTTCACCTCAGTGGATCCGTCAATAAGCAGAATTGCCGCATTCGGGCCACTGATAATCCAAGAGTGATTGTCGAAAAACCAATGCACCCACAAAGAGTGACTGTTTGGTGCGGTTTATGGGCTGGCGGCATCATCGGGCCTTATTTTTTCCAAAATGAGGCCGGTCAGGGAGTTACTGTGAATGGTGTTCGCTGTCGTGAGATGATAACGAACTTTTTATGGCCCGAATTGGAAGATATGGATGTGGTTTCAGCAGGACGGTGCCACTTGCCACACAGCTAACGAAACAATGGCTCTTTTGCGCAACAAATTCAATGGCCGTGTTATCTCACGTAATGGCGATGTCAATTGGCCGCCAAGATCATGTGATTTGACACCGTTGGACTTTTTTCTTTGGGGTTATTTGAAAGAAAAGGTGTACGTCGATAAGCCAGCAACAATTCAAGAGCTAAAGGATGAGATAATTCGGCTCATTAACGGCATAGAACCTCCATTATGCCTCAGGGTCATCGAAAATTTGGACCATCGGATGGAGGTGTGCCGCCGTGGTCGCGGCGCCCATTTGGCCGATATTTTGTTCCATACATAATTGAGTAATACCAATATATCACAATAAAATAAAATTACAATAATTTCCTAAATAGTTTGTGTTTTATTCAAAATCAACATCGGCCCTTGAAATTTAACCACCCTTTATATGAACATATTTACCACTGTGCATTAGCGGCAACATCAGCAGCAGGCAAATATACACCTCCTATTTATTCAGCCAAATAAACAGACCGACCGACCAACCGACCGACCGACTGCCAGTCAAGTCAGCCACTTATGGGACCTACCACATTTCCCAGATAAGACAAGAAGTGTAAAAAATATTGTTGTAAAATGTGGTTTATAATCTCATCATCACTTATGGAATGTTGAAAATCTCCCTTTGGCTTCCAAATATTACTTTTTCACATATTTTTTTTTTTTATGCATTTACAACAAAATATCTGTTCTTGTCTGTTTGTGTAAATGCCCGTCTGTCACAGTGTGTCCGTTACAGTCAGCAGTAGTTTTGGCTGTAAGCTGCGTATCATTTCTCGGTAAATTGTATGTTTTATTTTTAAAAGAAAAAATTTACGCAGTGCGTGTAAAAACCGTATCTGTAAAGTTTAAACAAATACATGCACAAACGCACACATACACTTAAACACACACATATGAGTTTCGTCCTGAAAGTGCCCGGCAGGACTTAAAATGAATTTATCAATACTATGAAATGGGAAATTAGCACATTTGAACGAAACCTTGTTAATTAATTTTTTGAATCCCAAGAAAAACTTTAAAAAATTTTTCAGTTTTTTCAGAGTGGTCTAACCAAAATACTCGGTCTTATTTGTGAGTTACACCTTGACGTTAAGTTTTTTGCGTAACTAAATTTAACATTTCTTTGTTTAAGTGTTTGAAAAATTCAACAATGGAGAGCTTAACAATTGAGCAGCGCGTTAAGATTCTTGAAGCCTTTTACGAAAATGGGCGTTCAAAGCAAAATGCATTTCGTGCACTTCGTGATTTTTTTGTTCAGCAAAATCGACCAAATTTGTCTACAATCGGAAGAATTGTGCACATATTTCAGCAAACCGGTTCTCTAGGAAATGTGAAAACAGCTGTGGATGCTCGCACAGCTCGCTCGAATCGTACTTCTTTCAAAATAAAGTTGGCCAAGTAGTTACCGTGAATGGTGTTTGCAATCACGAGATAAAAAAGGACTTCTTGTGGCCCAGAACTTGATAGCCAACAAAACCATGGCTATTTTTCGCCAGAAATTCAATGGCCGTGTTATCTAACGTCATGGTTAGATATTGGTTGCCACGATCATTTGATTTGACACCGTTGGACTTCTTTTTTTAAGAATATTTAAAAGAAAAAGTGTACTTCAATAACACAAGAACAATTCAAGAGTTAAAAGATAAGGTTATTCGGCACATTAACGACATTGAACCTCAATTATGTCTCAGAGTCATTGAGAGTATGGAACATTGAATAGGGGTATGCCACCAAAGCCATGGCGAGCATTTTTTTTTTTTTTTTTTTATTTTTATTATTAAATCTTTCTCAAATCTTAATTCTACTTGTTGTTTATTAGTTGTTACCAGTGTAACCACTAACTGCTGTATTCAAATTTGAAAAATGTCTTCTAGTTAGGCTCAAAGTATCGGTTCTTTTTAGCCTCTGGTGACTTTCGAACTGAAGCAGACCCCGAGCGAGGTAGTTAGGGTGGGCCATTAGTGTATCGATGTAACTTATTGCATATTTTTTAATTTCCTCCTGGATAGTGGGGACGTTGAGATCTCTGTGGATAATATCATTACGTATTTACCATGGGGCGCAGACAATTTGTCGTAATATTCTAGACTGTCTTCTTTGAAGCTTTTGGATGTAAGATGCACATGCAGTACCCGATAATTGGATGCCATATGTCCATATTGGTTTTATGATGGACTTGTATAAAAGAATTTTGTTGTCTAAAGACAAGTTTGAGTTTCCACCGAGAAGCCAATGTAGTTGAGCTGCTTTAAGTTTCATAGCCGTTATTTTCGCTTCAATATGACGAGACCAGAGATCAGAAATGAATCGTTTTTTCGCTACTCATACTGACTCATGCAATTGTAAGTATAAGTGCGTAGAAATCATTTAAACTAAACTACTCTGATTCACTCATACTCACAAGAGAAATATTTATGAGTGCGACGTCGACATTGTACGCATACTCATAAATGACCTCAGCTTGATATATAATTTCAAGAAAATACTTACAATACTCACAATGATTCAAATCATTATCTCATCCATTTACCGTTTTAACACAACAGAGAAAACACACAACTTAATAATCAGCGCTGCCAGATAAATTTGCCGAAAAATCGTCTACTTCATACATGTTACTTTAGTAAACTGTAATTGCCAAATCGTCACTTTGCTATTTCGGGGACAAATCTGGCAGCCTCGCATTTTGCTTCGCCATACAATTTGAGTTGAGTAGATTCTAAATCAAACACTTCAAATGTTGTTAAGTATGAGTACGATGAATAAAATGAAACTTTTGAGTGAATATGAGTTTGAATCACATTGGAATAAGTATGAGTGCGTATAAGTACAAGAATTTATGAGTCATGATTTAGCTCTACTCACTTTTTCACTACTCATTGCTGATCTCTGGACGAGACCAGGTCAAGCGTCTTTTCTATATGAATTCCCAAGTACTTAACATGGTTTTCTATCGGAACAGTGTGTCGTCTGCAAATGTAGAGGTATGCGTGCTCAGGTTTGTTGGCATATTCGCTGTGTATATTATATATAGAAGCGGTCCTAAAATGCTGCCTTGGGAGACACCAGCAGTAGTTTTCTTGAGGGGGGAGTTTTTATCTTGCGACCTTCATTGTTCATTTAGATGAGGAGTTATACTTAAAACGAATATTTTTTCGAAAAGCTTCGATATGATTGACAATAAGCTTATCGGTCTGTACGACGCAACCTGGCTAGCATCTTTTCCTGGCTTGGGAATCATAACAATTATAGACCTCTTCCATGAGGATGGGAAGTATCCCACTCTTAATATAGCGTTAAAAATGAGCAGCAAGATTCTGGAAGCAGACGACGGTAGGTTTCTTATCATTGACCCTGTGGTGCGGTCAGGTCCGGGAGATTTTCTAATATTCACTTTTTCTATTGCAGATTTTACTTGAATTATGTTAAATTTTAATGGATGGTTTACCTTATCAGGAATGATTGGACGACAGGAACAAGTATGTGCATCATGTGGCGTAAAAACTTTCTCGAGGTGGCCCGCGAAAGCGTTTAATTTTTAATGTGTGTTTTTGGCCCAAGTGCGGTTTTCCAGTCTTAATGGAGATTCTTGGGTTATAGGGCATTTCATATGCCGTACAGCCTTCCATAAGCTATAATTGGTGTTTTTTGTGGCGTCTAGGCTGTTTAGATAGCCTTCTATTGCGGACTCGTGGTTCTGTCTCAATTTGTTGCGAAGTGTGGTCAGGCATAATTGTAGTTGGGCCTTAGTGGTTGGGGAACGACTGTTTTGCCATTGTCTTCTTAACTTCCTTTTTTCTCTGATAAGGGCCTCTATATCCGTCGATGTATTGTAAGGAGCACGTTTAATTGTCCGCTTGATTGGGGTTGCATTTCTTGCTGCAGTATCCAAGACTTCTGTAAATCGGTCGACAGCTATTTCGATGTCAGATGAATTTTTTAGGGGAATGCACTGTGATAGGTGAGAGCTCACATACATTTTATACTTTAACCAATTTGTGTTTCTGTTTGGATAGGAAATAAAGTTTGCAGCTGCGGCGTCAGAGTTACCTTTTAAAATGAGGATTGAAGGTGAATGATCAGACGAAAGATCATAGGAGGAACTAACTAGTACCTGATCGCGCTTGATGTTTTTAATTACAGCAAAGTCAATAAGGTCTGGTAGCTTATTGAAGTCGGTTGGCCAATAGGTAGGCTCACCACTCGATACCACATCAAAATTATTTGCAGTTACCGTGGCGAGCATTTGGCAGATATTTAATTTTACACAAACATAATTGCCACGATTCTTCTATCAAAATATAAAATATTAAGATAATTCTTTGAAAACTTTTTGTTTTATTTACAATTAACATCGTGCGTTTTAGTTGGACCACCCTTTATGGAATGTAAAAACGCCTCATTTTTTATTCCAGTTTCACGAACTTCTGTGCATCTATGCAAACGTAAAAGTAGCTGTTTATATATAAAACTCGAATGTATGTTTGCGATTATTTTCACACAAAGTTTTTTGCATAAATAAAATCCATGGCAGTATAAAAATTATAATAAATATTTTAGGTCTGGCATATTATAATTTCTGGGATACCCACACACACACGCACATTAACAATCCAAATAAAAATACAACAAACAAAAAACAGCAAAATTCGTATTAAATTTTTCCTCTTTAGCATACATGAGTAAATATCAACGAGATTATAAAAGAAGACATATTTTACAAAATGGGCCACTACTATTTACAATATATTGTGCGGTTTTGTGAGGAAAAATGTTTAGTAACAGAAAGAAATTCTAAAAATAGTTTTGCATTCTTTTTCCCCCCGTTAATTTACATATTATTTGTAATTCTACAAATCAAATTCTCGAATGGCAAAATACAGTGGCGTAAAATTAAAAACTTAAAAAAGATAATTAAAAAAAAGTTAAATTATTTGGCCACTCTAAACTCTGTTGCGGATTAAAGTACCTAAACAAAAAAATTTTCATTATTTGATATTTTCTCGTCCCTTATTTGAATAATTTTTTTTTTTTTTTTTTTTTTTTTTAATTTAAAATTTATAGCAAAATAATTAGTATTGTGGTTATTTTTGCTGAACTGTTTATGGTTTTTATTCAAATTTTAATAGTTTTTAATTAGGCTAAATTTAATTTTTATTAAATTATTTTCATGAAGAAAGGAATGTTACATGAAATTAAATAAAATTCATTAATAATTTTTCGTTCTTGTCTGCAGCGGGGCTCGAACTCAGGCTTTAACTCAGTGTTAAACAGCAAAACGAAGAGAAGAGATTGAGTGGTCCGTGAAAGCCTGGATTCGAGCCCCGCGGCAGTAAATAATGAAAAATTATCAATGAATTTTATTTAATTTCATGTTGTAAAATTCCTTTCTTCATGAAAATAATTTAATGAAAATTAATTTTGATGAACTTTAACCATATTAAAAAAGATATCAAAATTTGTATATGGGCATTTCCCCAGAAAGGTCTACCAGGATGAAAAAATAAAATGTTGATTATCATCGTCTTTTACTGTTTATTATTATAAAAAAAGTCTTTGTTCTTATAAAAGAATGGTTTCATAGCATATCTCAGCTGTTTTACTTGAGGAAATTGGGCTGGAAACTGGAAAATTTTATATTTTTCTGTATTTTCTACTTCTAAAGATATTTTTATATACTTTTTTTACATGCAGAAAATATGTTATGTTTACACTCTTTCTTCACAATCTCTCCATTACAATCAATTGTAAAAGGAGTATTAAGTTTTTTTGCTAAGGAAATTTGAAGACATTTATGGGAAAATGCGTGGTGATATTAATAAAAAAAAACATATGGAAAAATCGTACGTTCGCGACCGGTAAATAAGCCATTTAAACAAAAACCAAGAGAGATATTTTATTTTGTAAATACTGGATGGAGACCTACATTAATACACTTTTAAAATAAATTAATCACTTTTGAATATTCCGTTCCATTTCGCAGATTTTTACATTTCACTATTGTCAGCCAAAGTTGACTTCTATTTTGCATACGTTCGTGACCACACGTTTATAACTCTTATAATGAAAACTTAAACTCGATGAAATCTTTCTTTTGCACTAAATATAGAGCTACCCAAATGCTGACAAATCGAGAAAAAAATGCGAGGAAAAGTTTTGTTTTCTATATTATTTGTACTTTAAAAGCGTACGAACGTACGTTCGCGACGCCAGGAAATGCCCATATAGAAAAATTTTAAGAAAATTAAAAAAAAACAAGTAAGAGTGCTATATTCGGCTGTGCCGAATCTTATATACCCTTCACCATTGTGCGAGCAGAATACAGAGCAACTAGACAAAAACTAAATAAATTTTACATACCGTTACATTCATATTTACAATACTTAAAACTTCATTATAAATAAAATTTAAAAAGCGAAAACTGGTAAATATTTTTTTTAAATCTTTTTTAGAACATAAAAAAAATAAAAATATTAAAAAAAAAAATTTTTCTTTTTAAAAAACCAAGATTCGAACCAGGGAACTCTCAGTTTCTAACACACCCTCTAGACAACTGAACCATGAAGGAACGTAGAGGGACATCATATGGTTAAATCAAGTTCTCTCCTGCAGAAATTACAAACGGAATGACAAACTTACTATATATACCCTTTTCCACCTGAGGTGAAGGGTATAAAAAGAGTAATTTTTGGGATTTCAGTATTTTGATTATAACTCAGCCATTTTTTAACCGATTTGACAGATTTATGTACCGACGTGTTAAAGAAGAAATTTACCATTTACTTGAGTTATAAAGCTTGGACTCGAGGAGACCTATGGTTCCCGAAAGTGGGTATTAAAAAAAAAAATTTAATTTTGGTCATAATTTTTTTGTATCTGAACCGATTTTCCCGAGTTTTTTATAAAATATGTTCTACTAAATTTCCGATATTTTGGTATATAAGTCATATCCATAGGACATATGACAGCCCTAAAATTTAGTTTTTTTGTACGGGAGGTACCACGCCCACTTCTCCAATCCCGCCCACATTTTGTAGGGTGGTGTGTATTGACAACCTAAATGTGTGTACCTAATTTGGCTCTTGCCGTTCTTCAGATATACAGAAAAAAGCAATAAAAATACAACAACAAGGGATTTTTGGAAAAAATTAGAGGCAGTCGTGGTTTTTTGATCATATCTCAGCCATTTGTGGACCGATCTTGCTGAATTTTAATAGAACGAAATGGTGAACTATACGTGACATAAATGTAAAACAACCTAGCCGCTATCATGTCTGGAGTCTCCGGAAAACACATATCAAACGTAAGACGGACGGACGGACAGACGGACGGACATGGTTAAATCAAGTTCTCTCCTCATAAGGACCCAGAATATATATATACTTTATAGGGTCTTAGATCAATATTGCAGAAATTACAAACGGAATGACAAACTTATAAATACCCTTTTCCACCTGAGGTGAAGGGTATAAAAATCTCAATTTTAAAATTTCATAAAGAAAATTCCAGTAAACGTTTAAAGAGTTCCAAAAATTTTTGATTAAAAATATATTAAACTTTTTACAGGTTCAAATGAAATTGAACTTGTAAACTTAAAAAATAAAAAAATTATTTTCAGATTTCAAAATCCGAGAATTCTCAAAACTCTTTGGAAAATTTCGAAACCTTTTTTTTTTATTTTTCAACATTTCCCAAATTATCAAAGTAATTTTTGGGAACACAAAATTTTTAATAATTAAGATTTTGTTTAGCGTGCTTAATTCCAAATTTCTTTTCTTGATAAATACATTGAAATTTGTTGTTGGTTGATAACCTAGTTTCTATGCGCATTTCACTGGTTGCTTAGGCCAGATCATTAGGAAATATTCTCACAAAAAATTTTAGAAAAGCAAAAGATATTAGCAAACAAATCTTCAGAGTGAATGAGAATTGCAAACACTCAAAAAGTCTTATTTACAACGAATATTAATTATAATTAAATTAAATTATATTAACTTTATAAGCAGAATCAATGCAATGGTAATGTTGGACTTTATAAATACATATATAAATAAATAAAATTTTAATCATGATTTTAGTTAAAAAACTTTTAAGGGAAATGTATAATCAAAATCTAAGAATTCTCAAAGTACTTTTAAAATTTCCAAAAACTTTTTTTTTTTAAATTTGTTTTATTATTTTTTCTTTTATATTTTTTTTTTTTTTTTATTTTTCTTTTCAATTATTTTTTTTTTTTTTAGATTTAAGAAATTTACTAGCAGAAACAAAACAGTAAAATTAAACTTTTTTTTAATGAAAAAATAACACCAGACTTCATAATTGAGATTTCAGAATTCTTAAAACACGTTAGAAAATGTCCAAAATCTGTTTTTTTTTTTTTTTTCTTTTAATTTTTTAAACATTTACCAAACTTATAAGCAGAATTAATGAAAAAAAAATTTTAAATGAAAACAAAATTTCTGATTACTTGAATTCCCATAAGATTTTTAAAAATTCCCAAAAGTTTGTTTTTAAATATTTTTAAAACAAAGTTTTTTTGAAAAGTTTTCATAAGAAAATTTATTTCTTAATAATAAATTAAGAATAATTTTAGAAAAAAAAAAATTTGAAAATTAAAATTTTGAGTAAAAAAAAAAATATTTTGAACAATGTTGACTCTTGCATCGTCACAACAAATTTTACGGGATTCTTCAAGGCTTGTGTTAAAGACAAAATATTTAATTTTATTTTAAACATTTTTAAAAATCAAAGTAATTTATGGGAATACAAATTTTTAATTATCAAATTTCGTTTGTCGTGCTTAATTCCCAATTTTTATTCTTGATAAAAACGCTGAAATTTATTGCGCATGGGATAAGCTATTCCTATGCGAATTTCACTGGTTGATTAGGCCAGATCATTAGGAAACCTTATCCAAAGATTTTAGAAAAACTAAAGATATTATGCAAATAAAACTGTTAAGCGAATAAGAATTATAAGCAACAATTTTACTTGTACCAATATCAAAGCTTAAACAAAACACCAACAATAAATATTTTTGTTTAATATTTTTGGCTTTTCTAAAATCTTTGGAAAAGGTCTCCTGATGAGCTGGCCTTAGCAACCAGTGAAATGCGCATAGAAGCTAGCTTTCCCTCAACAATAAATTTCAGTGTATTTATCAAATATGAAGAATTGGGAATTTAGCACGTTATACGGAAATCGTATTAATAATAAACTTTGTATTCCCGAAAATAACTTTAATATAATATAATTGCATGTGCCCGTGCAAAAAACTGAATTGGCAAATTGGTTTTTTTTTTGTTTTCTTAAGAAGACAATAGCATGAAGCAGTTTGTTTTTAATTTTTTTTTTTTTTTTTTCTCTCAAGATTTTGCTATTCGTGCTTAATTCCCAGTTTTTATTATTGATAAAAACACTTGAAATTTATTGTTGATGGGATAAGCTATTCCTATGCGCATTTCACTGGTTGCTTAGGCCAGATCATTAGGAAACCTTATCCAAAGATTTTAGAAAAACTAAAGAATTATGCAAATAAAACTGTTAAGCGAATAAGAATTATAAGCAACAATTTTACTTGTAACAATATCAAAGCTTAAACAAAACACCAACAATAAATATTTTTGTTTAATATTTTTGGCTTTTCTAAAATCTTTAGAAAAGGTCTCCTGATGAGCTGGCCTTAGCAACCAGTGAAATGCGCATAGAAGCTAGCTTTCCCTCAACAATAAATTTCAGTGTATTTATCAAATATGAAGAATTGGGAATTTAGCACGTTATACGGAAATCGTATTAATAATAAACTTTGTATTCCCGAAAATAACTTTTATATAATATAATTGCATGTGCCCGTGCAAAAAACTGAATTGGCAAATTGGTTTTTTTTTTTTGTTTTCTTAAGAAGACAATAGCATGAAGCAGTTTGTTTTTAATTTTTTTTTTTTTCTCTCAAGATTTTGCTATTGGTGCTTAATTCCCAGTTTTTATTATTGATAAAAACACTTGAAATTTATTGTTGATGGGATAAGCTATTCCTATGCGCATTTCACTGGTTGCTTAGGCCAGATCATCAGGAAACTTCATCCATAAAGATTTTAGAAAAACTAAAGATATTAAACCAAATAAAACTGTTAAACGTATAAGACTTATAAGCAATAGTTCTACTTGTAACAATATCAAAGCTAAAACAAAACACATCAACAATAAACAGTGGGTTTATCTCATCTTACATTCCCCACGAATAGCAAAATCTTTTGAAATTAAAATTTTGTATTCCCAAAAATTGAAATTACTTTTTGATAATTTTTTTTTTCTTTTTTCACTTACAACTACAATTCGAGTCGAAGAGAACCCAACCAATTGTAGGGGGATGTAAGAAAAGATAAACTCACTGTTTATTGTTGGTGTTTTGTTTAAGCTTTGATATTGTTAAAAGTAAGATTTATAGTGTTTATAATTCTTATTCGCTTTAGGGTTTTATTTGTTTAATATTTTTGGCTTTTCTTAAATCTTTGGAAAAGGTTTCCTGATGACCTGGCCTAAGCAACCAGCGAAATGCGCATAGAAGCTAGCTTTCCCTCAACAATAAATTTCAGTGTATTTATCAAATATGAAAAATTGGGAATTTAGCACGTCATACGGAAATCGTATTAATAATAAACTTCATTTATTGTTTTCCCAAAAAATAAAGCAAAGTTGCCAGTTTAGTTTTTTGAAGCCAGTTTATTATCAAAGTAATTTTTGGGAAAACAAAAAAAAAATTTCAACTTTTTTTAAATTTCAACTATAAAAACGTTTTCCAGCTTAACTAAAAACGACTTTCTGTGTTAGAAAGATCCCCGCAGCTAAAATTGTTACTAGTAAGGTATTGGACTAGTTTTTTACTAGTTGTTTGGCGTCGAAAAATGAGAAAGATAATAAAATTTCGGCTGCGCAGGTTTTACTTGACGCCGTTTGTTGTAGAAACAACAACAACACTACAAAAGTTGGTAAAAAAAAACTATTTGATACTTGTTTGCTTTAGGAACAACAACACCTCTACACAAGTAAAAAAACAATACAATTTACTTGTCTGTTGTAGAAACAACAACACTACAAAAGTTGATGAAAAAACGACTTAATACTTGTACGTTGTTGGAACAACAACAGCACTACCAAAGTAAATAAAGAAAAGACAATTTACTTGTCTGTTGTAGAAATAACAACAACATTACAAGAAGAAACCCGTAAATTTTTGGTTGGTTTTAGAGTTTACAAATTATTTTTACGCCGAAAATATAAATAAAGAGAAGGAAAATTCCCGTATTCTTTTTGTTAAAATAACTAAGTTAATTACATCAAATTGACAATGTAGAATGATGGCAACAACCATATCGGAACATACTGCTAGTTTCTTACATTTCTGTAAACAAAAAGGTGAATTCAGCAAAAGTGACATGGAATTAAATTTTAATATTCTCTCTCTGTGGTTCCAGGGGGTAAGTGCTAAGAATTATCCTAAAATAAATACATACACTAAAAACAATATTTAAGTATGAAAAGAATATTGAGAGGAATTGTCGTTTTGCTTTTATTAGTACTTATACTGTAATAAAGCAACTAGTTTAAAACTGTTTTAAAAATTAAAAAAAAAAAAAAAAAATACTAGTTGGGCTTTTGTGAAAACCCAACGTTAAATTCGATAGTTTGATAAATAAAAAAAACAAAAACTTTTTTTAAAAATGTTTTAGTATGTGTGTAGACAACCTGCAAATAATAGGACCAGTCCAAACACGCGTGTAAAATGTGGCCCACAAGGGACTAGGACTATTCCAAAAGTGACCCAAACGTATGGAAAAACATGGTATATTTAACATTACGATGTCCTAGGGCAGGACCATATAACCCAGCTTGGAAATACAAAGGAGTAGTTTTTAAACTCCATGGTATACTCAAGAGGATTATTTTTGAAGTCGTTTAAAAACGAACACATGTCGTTAAAAAACGAAGACATCTCGTCTCACTACAAACACTTTTTAACACTGACATGGTACATGCTTGCATTACACTGGACCAGTCCATGGAGTAGTCCATTTAATCAACATGGATTGGGTAGTCCAATATTATTTGCAGGGCAGTAACACTTTCTACGATATTAACGATTGTATTTGTAAAACAGCAGAAGATTTGCTTTAAAGATTCTTCAAAAAATGGATGAGAATTCAGTGATGTGAATTTCTCTCCTTCATTGTGTAAACAACATTTTATTGCTTATATTGTAGACATTCCCCTAGAACAATTCTCTGCCTTTTTGCTGTGTAAACTATAACATGAGTGTTGCCCACAACTGTTTCAATTAAACAATTTTGTATACATATTTATTAATGAATATTAATAAAAATATTTAAAAATTGTATTTGCTTTTAATACAGATGATCAAATTTAAATTTGTCTTAATTTTATTAAAATACATATACTTTCCTTTTTGTTAAATATTTCCCTGGATAGAAGAAACACATACCTGTAAATAGAAAAAATATTTTGCCATTAAGTATTAATAAATCACCAAAATGTTTTAAGTTGTGCAGCTAGTAACAGGTAAAAATATATAAATGGAAAAGTTCGACCTGCAAATGCTCTACATCAATTGTGAATATTAGCCACGGTTGGCAACCGATACAGTTTAAATAGCGTTTAAAAGTGAATACAGGGGCCTGATTCTGGCTGTCGTGATCGAGTACTTTCTCGATTAGATACTGAACGAATCGGAATGTTTTTTTCAGTGTTGTAAAGCATTAATTTGAGTTTCACAATACTGAAAAAATAATTTTGATTCGTTGAGTATCGACTGAAAGAATTAGAAATAGAATCGCTTTCGAATCGAGAAAGTACTCGATACCGAAACCGAAAAAGAAATAGTACCGGTATTGATATCGAAACCGAAATAAAAAGTTTAAAAACGATATTGATACTGATACCGAAATTCGTTTCGGTGCCAACAATCATATTTTTTATTAGTACAAGTCGCACTTGGATGCAATATTGACGTTAGTTCAATTTTGCTAAATGTTGAGGAATCACGTTAAAAGTTTTCTTACTTATTCAACAGACAATTTCGCCCTTAAAACGACCTACAAAATTACCTTCAGAATGCTTAAAATAGCTGACTATATTGAATAGTTAAAATTAATATTATTATAATTTATATTTTGCACTTTGTACGTGATTTCTTAACATTAAGGAAAACAGCTCTAATGTCGATATTGCACCGAAGGTGTGAAGTGTTGAAATTTTTTGGTTTCTACTCTACAAAATTTATATTTTTTTTTTCAAACATTTACACACTGGAAACTGGAACATTTTATATTTTTCTGTATTTTCTACTTCTAAAGACATTTTTATATACTTATTTTACATGCAAGAAATATGTTATGTTTACACTCTTTCTTCATAACCTCTCCATTACAATCAATTGTAAGAGGAGTATTAAGTTTTTTTGTTAAGGAAAATTTGAAGATATTTATGGGAAAATGCGTGGTGATAATAACAAAAAAACATGGAAAAATCGTACGTTCGCGACCCGTACGTTGGTTTCTACTCTACAAAATTTATATTTTTTTTTTTAAACATTTACACTTTGCAAGGATAGAAAAATTTTTGTAATATTTTAGAGAATATTGTCCCCATGTAAACAATGTGTGACCTCTTTTATGTTTTACATTCTTGTATGGTTTGGTAAATTAAATTGTAAAACCGACAAACATATTTCGGTACAAGCCTTGCTGTGCTCGTAAACCGATACCGATAAAGCTTAAATACCGATACTGACACTGAAATAACCAATATTTTAATATCGATACCGAAATTCGTTTCGGCTGCCAACCTTGGCTTGAACATAGTAGTTTTTTTAAAGTGAACTTTACTTGTGACTCGGGGACATTCAAGGGCCTATCAAAACATAATTTTTTTATTTTGTAAACCTTTTTATTAGAGTTGTTTGTACAAAATTTTATCTAAATGCTAACATAATCAGATGGTGTAAGGGCACTAAAGGCACTTATTTTGTGGTGGTCATTCGTTAGGGCTTGGTTAAATTATGTGAACCGATTCTTAATATTTTTAATAGAGTTTTAGAAAAGCAAATGTACAAAATTTTATTTATAAGTCTTCCGAATTTTAATCTGTATTTTAAATACAGGGCTTAAAATAATAAGATAGTTTAAGGGCACTAAAGTAGGCCTGGTTTTCCAGGATTGTCCTGGTTTTAGACTACTTGTCCTGGTGTCCTGGTCCACTGTTAAATTGTTCTGGTTTTTTGTACAGGTCAAGACAAACAAATTTATTTTTTGCTGGTTTAAATTGTTAACAAAGGTTAAGATTTCTGTTATAACACTGCTAACATAAGGTAATTGTATAAAGAACTTTAATTAAATTCAACTGTTATCTGGTGTAAAGCTGGTAAAAGCTTTCAATAATATTAGATGATAGTCAATCCTCTTTCAAATTTTATTTCAACTAGTGGCTATTAAAAGTTATACCGTGTAAACAACTTTTATAAGTAATCGAAAACCGATAACAAATTGCTTTTTCTCAGGCAGCCCATACACGTTTCAATTCAATTGTCAACTGAGTCGGTCGTTGTCCATATCAAAGCGTGTATGGCTTAGTCAATTGATTAGTTTGACAGTTGTCGAGTTGGTTGAAGAATTATCAAAATAGTTTGATTTTTTTCAAGTTGAGTACTTAGTCTGCTCAATGGACTAAAGAAAGAAACTCGTTTAAGACTGAAACACTGCAGAATATTATTCAATGTAAGTTTGACTTTAATATGACATGCTGCCTGTTTTATAACTACATATATCAAAGACCGAAATGAAGTTCTAGAAAAAGTGCAATCTTCTGAAAATTATTTTAGTTAAGAACATTTTAAGCTCAACTTTTTATTGTTTTTCACCGTTTTTATGTACATGAAGTACATCCCAGTAAAAACTTCGCCTACAAAATAATGTGTTAAGTAATCAGAAAAACATAAGAGCACTACTTACAATTCTACTGAAAGAACCAATGAATTTTACAAGGCATGTCCCAAAATGAACGCATTCAAAAGTAAGTCATTATTTTTTTACTTAAATACATCCAGAAAAAAGTAGTTATAGAAGTTGTTATAGATGTAGTTATAGAAGAACGCTACAAAATGATGAGTTTAAGAAGCTATTCATTTTGAAAAAGTAAGCGAAGTTTTTACTGTTCGACTCAGAATCACTTTCTGAGTCGAACTAACGATGTCCGTCCGGCTGGCTGGCTGGCTTGCTGGCTGGCTGGATGTCCATGTAACCTTGTGCGCAAAGTACAGTTCGCAATTTTGGAGATAATTTGATAAAATTTGGGACATAAGTTCTTATTGACTCAAGGACCAAGCCTATTGAAAATGGGCCAAATCGTAGGACCACGAGGGAAGATAGGGGGAAATTTCTTCCTCTCAGAAACTATCAAACCGATTTTAATAAAATTTAAAACTAACATAGAACCATATCTTCATGGACACAAAAGGCATGTATTTTTTAAAAAATAGGACCACGAGGGGAGATAGGGCCAATTTCTGCCTCTCAAACCGATTTTAATGAAATTCAAAACATAGATAGATCCATATCTATATAGACACATAAGCTGTACAGTTTTTCAAAAATAGGACCACAAGGGGAGGAAGGGGGCAATTTCTGCCCCTCACAAACTTTTAACCCGATTTTAATAAGTGTTATAAACATAGATAAATCCATATTTATATGGACATATAAGCATGATGTGTTTTTTAATACTGTGGTGTAGGGTATCACATGGTCGGGCTTGACCGACTATACTTTCTTACTTGTCTTTTATTGCTTTTTATTATCAAAAAGTCTTTGTTCTTATAAAAGAATGGTTTCATAGCATATCTCAGCTGTTTTACTTGAGGAAATTGGGCTGGAAACTGGAAAATTTTATATTTTTCTGTATTTTCTACTTCTAAAGACATTTTTATATACTTATTTTACATGCAAGAAATATGTTATGTTTACACTCTTTCTTCATAACCTCTCCATTACAATCAATTGTAAGAGGAGTATTAAGTTTTTTTGTTAAGGAAAATTTGAAGATATTTATGGGAAAATGCGTGGTGATAATAACAAAAAAACATATGGAAAAATCGTACGTTCGCGATCCGTACGTTCGCGACCGGTAAATAAGCCAATTAAACAAAAACCAAGAGAGATATTTTATTTTGTAAATACTGGATGTAGACCGACATTAATACACTCTTAAAATAAATTAATCACTTTTGTAATTTTGTATTTTGTTCCACTGCGCAGATTTTTACATTTTACTACTGTTCGTGACCACACGTTTATAACTCTTATTATGAAAACTTAGGCCCTAAATTTGTAAAACGCAAACGCAACGCCAAAAATTATATTGAAAGCAAAAACAAAATCGAAAATATTTCATAATTTTGTTGTTGTTTTCTATAGAAATGTATATTGAATTTTTAAATTTTAAACGCTGCATATCTTGTGGCGTTGATAATTTTAAAACGCAATATGTATTTCTGTAGAAAGCAACAATAAAGTTTTGACAAATTTTTGACATTGTTTTTGTTTTCAATGTTACTGTTGGGATTGCGTTGCGTTTTACAAATTTAGGGCCTTAAACTCGATGAAATCTATCTTTTGCACTAAACATAGACCTACCCAAATGCTAGGAAAAGTTTTGTTTTCTATATTATTGGTACATCAAAAGCGTACGAACGTACGTTCGTGACCCCAGGAAATGCCCATATGTATTAAAAAAAACTTTTCTGTTGGTGTAATTTTTTATCCATTTTTTCCATGTGTCCTGGTTGATAGGTTCAAACATCTGGCAGCCCTACACTAAAGGCACTCTTTTCCGGGAGAGCATTCGTTTGAGGACTTGGTATGATTATGAGCCGATTATTACCATTTTTAGAGGACTTTACGAAATTTTATTTAAATGTCTTTACAATTACGATCTGTATTTTATAACCAGTGTTCGAAAATAAACATAACATTATTTAGGGTTCGGCTCACAAACCCTGGAACAATATCTATTTTGTTAGTGTTTGTATAGACAAACACAACCCTTAATACCATTCGTAACTATTTTCAAGAAAGAGACGAACATTATATCGACCCCTAACCGCGAAAAGAATTTAAGCGCAAAAAATCAAATTTAACAGGAGAGAGCTTTTTTGTTTTATTTCATATTAATTTTGTATGAAATTTGTCGCTTACACTAAAATTGTTTTTGCTATAAAATCGTAACGGTACTAGGGAATGGTAAATCGATTTCGATTCCAATCGAAAATCGATTTTGTTGTTAAAAAAATCGATTTTTTGCAATCGAATTTACGTATGCGATTTTATACTGAAATCGATTATTGGGCTTTTAAATCGATTTTTTTATTTTAATCAAAATTTTGGCAATTTTTAATTTTAATCTTAACTAAATCGATAAATTATGGTCATGCACAATTAAACTTATTTTTTTTTGTGCGTCTGTAGGTATGCTTATGCAGTTTCCCAGGTCTAAAGTTGTGGTTTTACGTATTTATCTATTAGAAGTATACCAACTTCCAACTTTAATATAAGGGCTCTTATTCAACACATATAATATAGAAACACAACAGGTGAATCAAGCCATGGCATTCCTGTGGCAATACGCTAATATTTTAACAGACCAGTGTAGTTTTAAGCAGAGTGAAAAAGCAAAAAGTATGTAATTTATCCTATCAAATACGAAATATCTCTGCATCTTTCTGAAATCAATGACATGCAAACGTTTGGTTTCTAAAACTAAATTAATAGTAACTTAGCAAAGCAACAGTCGCCACCGATCAGGAACTGTTGTCATAATCTTTGAAATACTATCCATACATTCAGGCTTGCCACAGAAATCAGTTCCGGTCAAAAGTGATTTCGTTTTATGTGAAGCAAGATACGAAATCACTTCCACTTTCGATAGGAATTAATTTATGTGATAGGCCTGATTGACTACACAAGTATACAATATTAATATGTGAACTGTACATGCACTTGTTCCTCTAAAGGCAATCTCAAAATTTACACATTTTCACTTTTTACAGGAGAAAATCTAATTTCAATTTCTCTAGTAGTAGTTTGTCTTTGTGATATATTGTAAGTTTGCAAATTAATCTTAAACGATTTTGAAATCGATTTTAAAATCGATTTTGAGGTTCGATTAATCGATTTCAAAAACCGAAATAAAAAAAGTCGATCGAAAAATCGAAAATCGATTTTGGAATCCATTTACCATTCCCTAAACGGTACATTATGTGACCATGATATTTTAGGAGATGATGCAAGTGTTGCCAATAAAGTCATTCATTAAAAAAAAACGAAAATTGAAAACCATGTCGCTTACGTTATTTTCGCTGTTAGGGCTCGATATAAGTTTCTGTTTTTCGTTAAAAACAAAACAATTGTGGTGATACTATAGACAAACATTATATTTTAATGATCTATAGTGTTTCTTTTTTTACAATGATAAAGAAATGAACAAACAAAAAATGTTAGCCACGACCACAGCACGAACAGCTTGTGTATGTATTGTGTAAAATTATTTTGCAGGCTTTTTTTATGTGTATTTTGTTTTTGTAAAAAATTTTTGGTTTTTTTACCAGCCAAAAAGGCGCTAAGCACAACAGAAACGAACGAACACTATTGAGCAGAACCGAACACAATGAAGTTTGTGGTTAAAATAAATCTAACGAAATTAAATGTTCTCATCTTTTTGTGGAGTTGGATAAGAACAGGGGTCTAATCAACGCATTCGATACTATCGTATCGAGTAACTATTGAATTTTTTTGCATACGATAGACACTGACGTATCGAATGAAAACTCGATAAATGTAATGTCGAGTTACTCGATATCGAATGCTATTATTTCAAATTCAATACATTTCATTCGATATCGAGTTTCATGATACCAAAATAAGTAATTTCGAGCAATTTTGCTCGATATCGTATGCGGTGATTAGACCCCAGTATTATTTTTGTGTTCGAAAGATGACAAACAGGGAAACGTTATTTTTTTAATGATTTTCTACACAAACATTTTTAGCGTTTGTGTTTTCCGCAAATCTATCGAACCGAATACTAAGGAGCGATATTTACTGTTTGTTTCTGATTTAAACCACAAGCCTTTAAATATTAAGATGGTTTAAGGGCACTAGAGGCATTAAAGGCACTCTGTTCCAAGATCGCATCTGTTTAAGGACTAATATCGATTATGAGCTAATTTTTCCATTTTAAATTAAGTTTCTCGAAAATCTTATGTTCCAAATTTTATTTAAATGTCTTTAGCATTGCGATCTGTATGTCAAACACAAGGTTTGAAAGGTATTTTTATACGTTCTCAGAAAAATTTCCGAAGGGAGCCTGTAGGGAAGTTAAATTTAATTCTGAAACTACTGTCAAAAAATTTTGTTATAACAAAGTATAAAACAAATTGTATTTCCATAGCGAAATTTATAAGAAATAATTAGTATTTATCAGGAGTGGTATGTGTATAAGGTAAAATATGGACTAATGCCCATCAACTTTTATAGCATAATTACGTTTGCAACAAAATTTTTTCAGCTGAATTTGACCGTTACATAAATATGTGTGTAAAGATAAATAAATGCGAAACGTTATATTCATTTTTTAAAAATATCGCATGCGATAAAAAAACATTAAAAAATATCGCATGCCATAAAATATATTATAAAGAATATACAAGCATTTACACGAAATTTTAAAGTTTTTATGAAATATCAATCATTCTTATAATTTTTTTTTTTTTTTTTTTAACATTAAAAACTAATTTGATATTTAATTAGTCTTCAAATAATAAAATTTATGATTTTTATCAAAGAAATTTTTGGGAATACCAAAATTTTAATTTAAAAGATTTTGTTATTCGTGCTTAATTCCCAATTTTTTTTTTTTTTTTTTTGATAAAAACACAAAATTTATTGTTGATGGTTTTTGTAAAAATATGACTTAAATGAAGAATGTGGGCAATTTTTTTTTTTTTTTTATTTATTTGCAGAAATTATATACATATATACATTTCATTACATTACACCTAGTCTTAGACTAACAAGTAATATTTTTCTGTTTAATAAAATTCGTGCAATAACAGCCACCAGATCTTGTGGCTTTGTTCTCTTCAGTCTCCTTGAGTAGATTTCATGATTACATAATATGGCTGCTTCTGGATTAACATGGCTCTGAAGTCTATATGCGTGATTAGCTGCAAATTTCTGTATTACGTCTGAGATTTTCATTACTCCAAGATCTCTGTGTAGATCATTAATTCTAATATAGTAGGGTGCATTAACAATATTCTTAAGTACTTTATTTTGAAATCGTTGAATAACATTAATTTGGTTTTCAGCGGCGCAGCCCCATATTTGAACTCCGTAGGTCCATACTGGTTTAAGCATTTGATTGTAGATAAGTAGTTTGTTTTGAATTGAAACTGGAGAGTTTCTTCCAATAATCCATTTAAGTTTGTTGAATTTTATATTCAATTCGGTCTCTTTTATTTTTATATGTTCTTTCTATTTTAATTTCGAATCAAGCGTCATTCCAAGATACTTAGCATGGTTAGCATATGGGACTATAGAGTTCGATATTTTTATGGGTTTGTATCTTATTGATTTGTATTTAAAATCGACATGGACTGATTTACCCTCATTTAATTTAATTTTCCATTTTTTCGTCCAGTCTAGCAAAATATTTATAGAGGATTGTAGCTTAGTGCAAGACTCCACTTCGTTATCACCAACTGACAGGATACAAGTGTCATCCGCAAAAGTTGCTATTATATTGTCATGTATAGGATTTGGAATATCTGACGTATACAATAGATACAAAAGAGGGCCGAGTATACTACCTTGTGGTACCCCTGCTCCAATTTTTTTAAGTTCTGAGTATTCTTTCCTCTGTTTGACTCTAAAAAAACGATCTTCCATGTAGGATTTTAGTAAGTTAGTATATTGTACAGGTAGTTTTGTTCTTAGTTTGTGTTGTAGACCTTCGTGCCATACCTTGTCGAAGGCCTGTGCAACATCCAAGAATATAGCTGAACATACTTTCTTTTTTTCCAAAGCTTCTTCTATTGTGTGGGCAATTCGATGCACTTGATCTATTGTAGAATGCCTTTTTCTACAGCCGAATTGATGGGGAGGTATTAATTGCCTATTTGCAATTATATGTTTTAGTCTATTAGAGAAAAGTTTTTCGAACAATTTTCCCATTACGGGTAGCAAAGAAATCGGCCGATAGGATGAAACTTCATTTGCATTTTTACCAGGTTTATTTATCATTATTACGTCAGAAACTTTCCAAGCTAGCGAAAAATATCTGTATCTGAATGTGGGCAAGGCTACCATAATCTATAAACACTATATCCAAATTGGGATTTTTTTTTTTTTTTTTTTAAGTAAAATTCTCATGAAAGTGCTCTGTGAGTAGGAATGTAACATCGTTCGGAAAAACATCGATGTTTAAAATTATCGCTGTTTCCACGATAAGCATCGATGTTAAAAAACATCGGTAATAGCACGATGCATCGATGTTTTAATTTTTGGATATAGTGTTCATAGGTTATGGTAGCCCAGTCCATAGTCTCCATTTTCTAATAGGTTTGATTCCACGACATAATGACAATATCCCTCAAGGAACTAATTCGTAATTTCAGTCTTAGTCATATTTCTTCAAAAATCATAAATTTAAATTCGATTTCGATCGAACGAAGTCTTCGTTCGGAAATAGATGAGCTGGCCATTAATATTAAAAGACTAATAAAATAGCAATTAGGTTTTTAATGTTAAAAAAAATCGATAAAAATTAATGATATTGCATAAAAACTTTAAAATTTCGTGCAAGTAAACGTATATTCTTTATTATTTTTTTTTTTTATCGCATGCGATATTTTTAACATTTTTGTTATCGCATGCAATATTTTTAGAAATTAATTTAACTTTTCTTATTGATTTTAACACACATTACATAAATATATAAAAATAATAAGATGGTTTATAAACATCTTTTGCATGAGGGCTAAGTAAAAAATTATACGGTCTCTTTTTATTTTAAGAAGCCTTTTTTTTTTTTTTTTTAATAGTCTTAAAAATTGCGCAGTAAAAGGTATGCGTAGACAAGACGTTTATTATTTACAAAAGTTGGTTTAGAAGCGAATATTTCTTTATGTAACAATTAACCTAACAATCGCAAACTACCTTCCCCTCCCCCCCATAGGTGGTGTAGGGTATATGAAAAAAGAACTTTATAATTTAACAGCTTCCGTGAAATAAATACATAAAACTTCCACTAACAATCTAAAAACATTTTAAGTCCTCTAGAGATGTTTGTAAACTATTTTTTTTTATTTTTTTTTTGGAAAATTGAAAACGATTTAATTGCTTTAGTTTTAATTTTTATTTTTTGTTGTCTTTTGGTCCTGCCAAAATGAAATTTAATTGTCTGTCGAAGATTAGCACTTTTGGAAATCAAAAAACATTTATATAAAATTAAAGTCTCTAAGGTTTCAAGGTCCTTTTTATATTTTTTTCTTTCTGTTTTTTTTTTTTATTATATCTTAAGAATGCCATGACACGTACACACAAGTGTTGTGGTTAGCGAAAGTGACTGTGTGCGTGTGTGTGTGTGCTTGACAGACAAATGAAAATATTTTGTACAACAAATTGT
Source organism: Pollenia angustigena (assembly GCA_930367215.1). Lineage (NCBI taxonomy): Eukaryota > Metazoa > Arthropoda > Insecta > Diptera > Polleniidae > Pollenia > Pollenia angustigena. Next base: position 51,459,129 of record OV884060.1, read on the forward strand.
ATAATAAAAAAAGGAAGGGAAGTGTAAGAACGACAAAAAAACGACGAAAAACTTTTCACATCTTCTCTGTTGTTTTTGAGGTTTTTCTACTTAAAATCTCAACAGACATGAAAAAAAGGAGAAAAGTTTAACACAAAAAATTTATGGAGATTATTTTATTTTGTTAGTGTGCGTGCAATAAAAAAAAATGGTGTGCTGGATGAAACATGTTGTATGAATTACCAGCATAGCAAAATAGATTTTCAAATATTACAACAGTAGAACCACGAATAAGGTATACAAAAAAAATAACTATAGAAAACAATTTTTAAGAGTTAGAGTTTAATACCAAATTCACCAAATCTCAAAAAAATGTTTGCAAAAGGGTGACCTAAAAGAAAAAAGGTGGTTTAATTCTAAATTTTTAAAACTGATTTTCAGTACACAGAAAAAATAAAAACTGATTTCAATTAAAAAATGTGTGATACATATTAATTAAAAAATTAATTAAATTTTCACAATTAAACAAATGAGAAGTATCAATTAAACGTTTATTTTTCTTGATTAAACGTTTTATTCACTTGATTAAATTTTTAATCAAAACTGATTTTATTTTTGATTAATGCTTTAATTACACTGGTTTGCAGCCAAAAAGTACCAAGAACACCACATGCCTAGATTAGTTAATTGGGACCTCCTGAACACGAAAACCGCTGTAATTTTTTTTTCTTAAGTACCGTTTTTTAGATAACGGTACTTTTGTGTTTTTCGGTGTATGGTCCCACTCAAAAAGCCCTTGAGGAGCCTTTACTCAGCCATTTCTTATCAGATATAAATTTGTAGCATATCGATGGAAAAGGCATTTAATTAACTTTCCAACGATATGCCATTTATTTCGATCGGACTTTTTGGTTGGGCTCCTTAAGCGTTTGAGTGGGACCATACACCGAAAAACACAAAAGTACCGTTATCTAAAAAACGGTACACTTAGGAAAAAAATTACAGCTGTTTTCGTGTTCAGGAGGTACCAATTAACTTATCTAGGCATGTAGCGTTCTTGGTACTTTTCCAAATTAAAAATTTGTAAAGCAGTGTTAATGAACAAATTTGGAGAATTTTTTCTGTTTAATTATCCAAGGAAGATACATTAGCAGTAATAACACGATTGTTGGTCAATATTTCTTGGAGAATGAAGTTGTTAATGCACACAGAAAAAATTCTCCGAAATTTTTCACCAATTAAAAAATTAATCTAAAATAAAATCAGTTTTGATTAAAAATTTAATCAAGTGAATAAAACGTTTAATCAAATAAATTAAACGTGTAATTGATGAAATTAATATGTTTACTGGTGCAAGTTTAATTAATTTTTTAAATCACAACTTTTTAATTGAAATCCTAACACCAGGTGTACTCAATGCGTCTAGCAACGGCACCATGTGAAAGTTGGAAATTTAAAGCGAATGGATTTCGACAGACTGTTGAAATATAACAGCCTTTGCAAATAAACAACAGTAGAGAGATCACCTAGCAGACTTTCCCACAACGGGTGCAAAATTTGCCGTAAGAGCCGACTTTTAAATACTACTTTTTCCGCGATTTCAAGTTTAAACCACAACATCCAAGTGATTCCCATAGAATTGTCACCGATAACAATTCAAAGACCAAAGCCCAAGAGGCTACTGGTACCCGTGGTTTCAGATAGGATCTCAGTTCAGTTACGATCCCCAAAAAAAAAATTGTTAATTTAAGCCTGATTTGTCAAGGTATTGGACAGCAACTTTTTCCCCCGAGAATGTTACACTGAGAGGTGCAATATCTCTAACAGCCGTACGTTTTCTAGTTGTCAAAAATTGCCGTGCCCGTACAATTTGTATGAAGAATCCCTAAATAGCGCGGCGTCAACGCTTTGCAATTGGAAACTCCGATTTTGGCAGCGCGTTTAATAGTGATGTTGTCCGCTATTGTTTTTTGGTCAACCCAGCGGTTTTATCTCAATTTTTTTTTATATTATGTGGGTTTTATTAAACAAGAATATTAACACTACTATTTGTGACACAACGGTGACGCTCTTGTTTAGATATGGCATATCAGCGTAAAAGCTACGCGTAAGAAAACGTTCCGCCTTTCCCTCTTGTTTAGAGCTACGGCTGTTAGACGTATTCCTTCATACCCAAGTTTATATTTAGGCAAACCGCAAGGCTAAAAATTAAGTTGTTATTTTGGGTTAATCTATTAGTTCAATATGCAGCGGTTTCGACGTCGCGTTAATTTTTTTTTTTTTTTTTTTTTTTGTAAAATTTTAGGATCTTTTCTATCAAAACTACACTCCCAAAGTCTCAAGTTTGTCTAGGGCCTAAAACTAGCAGATCTCTAACAGATCGCAGTTTATCGAATTCGTATCTGGTATCACGGAAATCAGTTGCCCTCTGGAGGAATATAAGCTCTATAGGGGGGTTTTTGCTCATGGATGCAGTTAAAACCCAGCTCGTCGTCATACGGTGGGTTAGAGTTTATTTTTTTACAATGTTTCGATTGCTAAATTCCTTTTAAAAGAAAAAAGTTTTTCAAAACTTTCTGGTTTCACTTAACATATTTCACCCTGTTACATAAAGGTAGTTATGACCTTTAGAGAGACAACCAGCAAAAAAAAAACGAAGAGAATCTTTTTGATTGGCCAATTTTCATGTTATTGGATGATGTTTTTTTTTCCAATTCAAGGACACTGGTTATATAAATTGCTATTTCATTTAATTTTTCTGCTGAGCAAATAAACATTTTTTTTTACTTTATTATTCATTAAGGACATTAAGGATTTTATATTTGTAGTTAAAACGAAATAAAGTTTTATTGAATAATTTAACTCAATGAATAAATAAATCAGGGTTTTAAAAAAAATTTTAATTAAATTAGTTATATTTCGTTATTTCTTTAATAATTTAAATATCTTAGTTTTTTTTTTCAAACTTATTAAGAAGAAAATCAACTAAAGAGAGATCCTTTGCAGACATGTAGTATATCCTTTGCTAAGAAATTGTTTCCTTTTAGCAAAAGTTCTCTTCATCCAGGGTTTTTAAGGTGAATGTAACTTCGTTTTTTTTAATGTTAAAATAAATAGAATTTTTTTATTTTTCATATATTTGCTTTAGAGATTAAATGGAATTTGTTTAATATTTACAGCAAAGCAAAAAAAAAAAAATTATAATAATAATAAAAAGGATTCCTTCCAACAACAAGGTGTTGATAATTTTATTAATGTATTTTACATCTTACAGACATGTTGCTGTTTGGAAAATACAATGTTTTTCTTTAATTTCTTTCTTTATTTTACTTAATGTTTTAAACAGCATTCTTAAGGAATAAAATCAAGATTACAAAGTCTTTCAAGTTTCGAGTATATTTTTCAATAAAAAAAAATTATTTTCTTTGACAGATGTCCTGTTTGTAGATGTGAAAGTTTATAAAGGAAATAAAAAAATTGCCTCATTTGATCAAATGTGAAAAGTTATTAAGGAAATAAAAAAATTTAATTATTTGGTAATTTTTCTTTTAAGGCTTCAGTGCATAGAATATGGGCTAGAATCGAAGCTCTCTCTCAAAACAAAACAAAAAAATCTCTCTCAAAATGTTGAAGGTGGGAAATGCAACAAGAAAGTTAAACTATTTCTTACTAACACAATCATAGAGTTGTGTTTTTTGACAGCTACGTAAGATTTACTTTTCCATTCCAGTCTATATTTTTTGTGCATTGTTGCTTATGTAAAAAATAGCATTAATAAAGGCGTGAACTTTTCTCTTCCTAATGACTTATTCTCTTCAAGATTGCTGTCAGAATTAAAAACAAGTCTAAACATTCATTCTCAGTTTTTTGATAAAAGCATTCCTTTAAGCATTTACCTCCACCTACACTCCATTTACACTTAATATCAAATCAACACAGCAACTGTTGGCTTTCATTAATATTGTGGCATCTTGCATGTGAAAGCCACATAAACAATCACAATAACAACAAGTAAAAATATCACAAAGAGACATGATTACAATATTGTCATCACATATCACATTCATTCAAACACGTTGGTGGAAACAAAACCACAATAACAGACAACGCCACTACTACTCTTCGTCATCGCCATCAGAAACATCTTCATATACAATAATAATTTTTTAATGTATGAAAATTATGCTGTTAGTAGGCGATTAAGGAGGTTCCAAAAAAAAACCCTTAGTTATTTTTGGATCTACAATTCTTTCATTACTTCATCCAGCGAAGTATGACTTTAGAAAGGTTTAGGGGAACTTACAAATTTAACATTCATAATTTCTTATAGTATAAAAAAAAGCTTTTAAATCATCGAAAGTTTTATTGATAATTCAAAAGATGGCAAATCTTTATTTTACACTAAAAGATTTTTTTGGGCTTAAAAACTTTACAGTTTTTAACCCTAGAAAGATAAGATACGTCTGCGAGACGTACCCCATTTCAATTTTGTGCTCTTACTTTCACTTTTGTAGCGAAGATAACTTTGTGTTTTGGTTGAATTTTAAGGTATTGTTTTAAAAATGTGTTGTAAGCCCGGCTTGGGCGTCGCAGAAATTGGCGCTATTTTGCAAAGCGTGTTGGAGGACTCAGTTTCACTGGAAAATGTGATCGAATCGGAAGATGAATTATTGAAGGATTGTCTTCAAAGTGATGTAGACGATGAGCTTTTGACATCCTTAAGCCTGACGAGAATATACCACCGATTCAGGAAAATCCTCAAGAACCTGAAACTTGTACTAATTCTTCCGATAGCCGCGTTATTACGATATCTGGACCCACTTTCAAAAGTAAAAGTAAGTGGGTTTCTTCAATGAATACAGTTCGTACGGCAAGAGGACCAACTCAGGAATGCAAATCACTGTACGACCCAATTTCATGCTTCGATATTTTTTACTACCGAAATTAAACTTATGTCCAAAATGGTATGTGTCAAATGCGGTATACCTGTATGTGGCGACCACAAAACTTTAATTTGTAAATCTTGCACATAATGTTATTCAAAAATGTTTTTTTGTTTATATAAGTTAATACAGATAACAGTATCTACATTAAGTACATAGAAAATATTTATTTAAGTTTTTAGAACCGAACTGAAGTCCTTTATTAAAACCCTTTAATTTTTGATAATGCTAATTGAATTTTATTTTTAATTTTATTTGCTGCTTAAAAATTATATTTTTATTAAAGGAATAGAATAAATAAATGATTTCAACAATAAAATTGAACAATATTATTTGCGATGATATCCTTTAAAGGCTATAAACAAGCATACGTCTTTCAGACGTGACGTTATCTTTTCAGTACAAAAAATAACGTTATCTTTCTAGGGTTAAAAAGTTTTTTTTTAAGCTTTAAGCTACATAAAAGCTTTAAAATCAGAGAAAAGTGTGTTAAGATAAATACGAAAAGTTAAAATCATTTTTTTTAAATATCGCATGCGATAAAAACATATTAAGAAATATCGCATGAGATAAAAAAATATTATTAAGATAATACGACTATTTACACGAAATTTTTAAGTTTTTATGAAAAATCAATAATTTTTATTTAACATTAAAATCGAATTAGATATTTTATTAGTCTTTATACCCTCCACCACAATTAGTTGTGAAGAGGGTATATTAATTTTGTCATTCCGTGTGAAACTTTTTTATTATTCATCTCAGACCCCATAAAGTATATATATTATGGGTCCTTGAGTAATTCCAAGTCGATTAAGCCATTTCCGTCTGTCTGTCCGTCTGTCCGTCTGTTGAAAACACGCTCACTTTCGAACAACTCAAAATAAATGAACAAACTTGGTGCCAAATTGCTTGTAGTTATCCTAAGCAGTTTGGGATTGAAATCCAGCAAAATCGGTTCAGTAGGTCCAGAGCTATGAATCAAAATGTGGAACCACCACCTAAAAAAATTGATTATTTTGATACAAAAAATAACATACTAAATGCTGGAAAAAGGCACGGAATGAGATAAGATTTTGCAAAAATTAGTTTTAGTGGACTGGAAATCACGCTGTAAAATTTCGTGAAGATCCGTCCATAATTTACCCTAAGCCCCATATAAACACTACTCCCGGAAAACAGTTTAGTACGCCTAACACCGTAAAAAATAACGCTAGCGTAACAAAATTTGGTACGTCACAGTTTTTTAGGACTGGAAATAACACTGTGAAATTTCGTGACAATCGGTCCCATATAAACCATACTACCGGAAAACAGTTTAGGACGCCTAAAACCGTAAAAAATAATGCAATCATAACAAATTTTGGCACGTCACAGTTTTATAGGACTATAAATGGTACTATGAAATTTCGTGAAGATCGGTACGTAATTTACCCTAGGCCCCATAGAAACCCTACTCCCGGAAAACAGTTTAGTTCACCTAAAACCATAATTAATAATGCTAACATAACAGAAATTGGTACGTCACTGTTTTAAAGGACTAGAAATGACGCTGTGAAATTTCGTGATGATCGGTCCATAATTTACCCTAGGCCCCATATAAACACTACTACGGAAAACAGTTTAGTCGCCTAAAACCATAGTTAATAACAAATCGTCACAGTTTAAGATAATAATAACATCATACAGATATTACTCCTTAAACATTCGAACTGTCGGTGGAGGGTATCAAAGATTCGGCACAGCCGAATATAGCACTCTAACTTGTTTTATATTAAAATTTATGATTCTTTACAAAAAATTTTACTTAGTCTGTGTTCATACGGCTCTTGTCTTATTGACATGATTGCTTCTTTAAAGGCGAGAGGGACGAGGGGAAAAGAAACGAGTACACAGATACATGTACTGTCTTTACGTTTTGCTTTTTCATTCGTTGTTTAATTTTGTTATTGTTTTCAACATCAAAAAAGCACATGTAGTCAACATGACATAAATCATTTGAACGCCAATTCATGTTCAAAGAAGAAAAAGGAGGAATCTTATCAATAAGACATGAGCCGTGTGAACTCAGACTTAGAGTGGAAATTCTAATGAAAGTGTTCTGCGAGGGATATGGCCACTGTGTCCAAATCCTTTGATCTCAGGGAATCAAACCTAATGGAAAATGAAGTCTATGGACAATGCTTCAATAGCAATGGATATAATGCTTATAGATTATTGTTGCCTTGTCTATAGTCTTCATTGAAAATTAGGTTTGATTCCCTGAGATCAAAGGATTGGGACACAGTGGCCATATCCCTCGCAGAACACTTTCATGAGAATTTCCACTCTACGACAAATTTCAAAAATGTATAAAAATTTTCACAAATACATTTTGGATTTAGTGCTTATAGATTATTGTAGCCTTGCCCATAGTCTTATTTTTAACATCTTAATTTTAAATACTGCTTTGGTGGCTGATAACACAGCAGGTGGTTATATTTCGAAAAAATTGCGCTTACGGGGTTAAAGAAGAAACGCAACAAAAAGATATACCAATCGACACTTAAGCAGAGAAGGCAAAAACAATTTTTTTATTTTAATCGCAACTGCCCTAATATGTTAGTGTATGTATGAGAAAGCGGTGACGTGTAACTGTCTTACACTTTGTTATTTAAATATCTCAAACTGTGCGGAATGTAGATGATGAATTGTTTTTATTATTTTTGTGGTCGTTTGCAGTCAGTAAAATTTTACTTTAATGAAATTTCTTGAAAATATCTTTAAATTGAGAATGAAGAATGAGAAAATCTGTAATAGAATTTGTTATTCACAGCATCACTATAACGTCAAAAAAAAACATTAAAGTTTAAGTGAAACTGGCGAATATACACACTACAAGTAGGGCCCGGAAGGCTCGCTGGTAGTGGGCTAGTCTATCAGTGCCGCGGTTGCGGGGTCGATTCCCGCCAGAGACTCTGGCTTGCTACAGACAAGCGTAGAGCTTCGCGGGATAAAGTTTATTTAAAAATAAATTTTAATAGAAAATTGATCGTGCTGCAATGGAAATTTAATTTGCATTTATTAAATGTAATGGAAAGCAAAGGCTAATTAGATAAATTCGCAATTTTGGCCCTAAATTTGTAAAACGCAACGCAATGCCAAAAATAACTTTGAAAGCAAAAACAATGTTAAAAATTTGTTGTTGCTTTCTACAGAAACACATATTGCGTTTTAAAATTATCAACGCCACAAGATATGCAGTGTTTAAAATTTAAAAATTCAATAAACAATTCTATAGAAAACAACAACAAAATTATGAAATATTTTCGATTTTCTTTTTGTTTTCAATATAATTTTTGGCGTTGCGTTTGCGTTTTACAAATTTAGGGCCTTAACGTCCTTTAGTAACCAATTACTCGAAATTCAAAGTGTTAAATTACAAATTGCGCGCAAGTCATCACCCCATCAGAAGATGCTATGATTTTTGCAAATAGCGGTAAATATCAGTTCTGCTTTGAGATTTGCGAAGTAAACAGTTACGAAATACACGCCAATAAGAAATGGAGCGCTATAATCCTTAAGAACGCGGACTTATTGTATCGACGACTAGGCGACATCGGCCATTTTTTTTTTCGAAAACGTCACAGGCCAAACGACTACTGTGAACGGCGCTTATGAGCCTACCTCAACTGAAAGAGTTGGGACTGGAGCACATGTGGTTCCATCAGGAACCATACTACGGTGCATACTACCGAAATTTTGAGACCTGTATTTTCGGCTCACTTAATCCCTTTTTTTTGATTTGCACTGGCCGGCAAGATTGACTGATTTAACTTTTCTAGACTTCCTTTTGTAGAGTTTTTGAAATCACGAGTCTGTGTCAACAAATCTTAGACTCTTGAAGTCCTCGAAGAGAATATTCGTCAAAAATGTGGGAACATATAACATATCGGCAGAAGTTCTTGCAAGAATGATTCATCAATCGGTTCTGTTTGGTTATCAATTCCCACGGCAGCCACTTGGGTAATATTAAAAATTTTAAATATCAAATAAAAAACAGTCCAAAAGCAAAGCTGAAGTTTTTTTTTAACCCCAAGAAAAACTTTGATAACAAATATGCAAGTGGCAGTGCAATAAGACTGAACTGGCAAATCGCTTTCGCAAGAAGAAAGCAATTTGTTTTTATTTTTTCTTTACCCACTTACAACTACATTTGTGACGCGCAAAATAGAAAGGTACCTAAGGGTTTTGTTCAGGAGAGCCATTTTATACGTGTTTTTTTTTTGTGTACCATCACTGAGCGTGTTGGTATTGGTCTCATTTGAAAGCGGCACATCTCAACCTTGTTGGTCAACCTTGAAAACGCGCGTAGGTCGTCCCTACCTCTTGTTTTGTGTAGTTGGTTTTACTGCTCGTTTTACCTTACTGGTCCCTTTCTCTATGAGCTAACACATTTAGAGTTTTAGTCGGGAACGTAAGAAATAATAAACTCACTGTTTATTGTTGTTGTTTTATTTAAGCTTTGATATCGTTGCAAGTAAGACTTGAGTGTTTGTAATTCTCATTCGCTTTACAGTTTTATTTGTATAATAACTTTAGCTTTTTTAAAGTCTTTGGAAAAAGGTTACCTGATGATATGGCCAAGCAATTAGTGAAATTTATTAAAAAAAAAAAAGATCAGCCAAATACTCTAGCGCCGTTTGGTGCGCTTTACATCCTGGTGGAGTCATCGGATTTCCTTTCTTCAAAAATTAAGCAGGAATAGGCGTAACGGTCAATAGAGGTCGTTGACGCCGTATTATCAATTTTTGAAAAGATGATTAAAATTATCCGGGCGAGATGTGGTTTTAGCTGGACTACATGCCAAACGATGACCGAAGCCATCCACTCATTGAAATTAATATTTTGCGTTCAAATGATTTCGAGAAATTGAAATGGCCTCCAAGATCGTACGATTTGACACTTCTCGATTTTTTTCTATGGAGCTACGTGAAATCACTCGTTTATGATGTTGAACCAGCAACAATTGACGTCTTTGAGGCCAATATTGTTAGTGGATTTCGTGACATAGGGCCAGTATGGCGGGAAATAGTGGCCCAAAAAGGGACGTCCAGAATGTGCTCTGTCAAGAACAGTGATGGAACCCATATTACCGAAACAATTTTTTAATGTAAATGCAGTGTATTGATTTGTTTTTTGGTTCAAATTAAATTTTTTTATTTTTTCTGTCAGGGTAAAAAGAACCCCCCCATTTATATTTTATATATTTTTTTTCTTTCTGTCTTGGGTTTCGGAATATTTGTGTGTTTGATATGATAAAGGCAATTAAGATTTTTATTAATTTAATTTCATAACACTTTTATAAGCGATATTAAATATCTTTTTGTTCAATCAAATTACCAGGTTTTTCCCTTAAATAGACTCGTTTATTAAATATTAACATTTTTTAACTGCTAAAAAAAAGCAAAATGTATGTAAAAATGTTTACGGATAAACATTTCGTTTATCAGCTGCTCTTCCTTTTAAATTTAATTAATAAAATCAACGAGGGAAGAACGTTAAAAACAATGTAATTAATTTTTATTCTCAGAGTCTTTCTTTAAAACGAAGAAAATAATTCCTCGAAAAATATTATTTGCAGGAAGCAATCAGCACTAAATGCTGAAAGTTTTAAGTTTTAGGAAGTGGCAGGCAGGTTTTTTAATAAATTTTCTTAATTAAAACACTCAAGAGGTTTGGATTTTTGTTTTTATTGATATTTTAGCTGAAAGCATTTAATATTGAAACCCACTTAATATTGTTAAGAGTTTTCCATTAAACACCAGCTTAATAAACAATTCTCATTAAAATCTCATCTGCATATTTTTTTATATAAATAAAAGAAAAATTCTTTTAGAAATTAAAGAAATATTCGTTGTCTTTAATTCAGTTGAATTAAGATTTATTAGGTGCCAGTAATTTTTTTATCGTCATAATGATAATGCAAATAGCTTAAGACATTCAGAGACAAATAACAACTAAAAGATAATTTAAATATTTGCACTTTGAGAAAATACAAAAGAAGAAACACAGTGGCGTAATACTAAAAAAAAAATTTCATAAGTGCAAATTTTTCCGAAATTGAATTAAGAACTCCATGATTTCTCAAAGGTCAAATTTAATATAGTGGAAAAACGACAATATGGTATCTTAGCTAGCGTCCAAAGGAGACCTCTTTATGTTGCCACAAAGGCTGAAACGACAAAGCTTCTCCAAACAACATAGTCATAATAGTACTTTGTGCGTCAGAAAAGCTCAAACGACAAAGCTTTTCAATGCAACAAATTGATACTAGTCAGTTGCGCACAATTATTAAGTAAACTAATGTCAATCTTAGGGAAACAATGACATTAATGCCAATTGATGTATTGTTTAAATGTCTCAACCAACGAAAAAAAACTCATACGGCCAAAATGACAACCTCAATTGTGTCAAACCCTTCAAAAGCTCAAAACGAAGCAGGTCAAAAATATAAAAAATTATTTTAATTCTTTCTACCTCTTGAAAAGGTATAACTGCCGAGTCTTGCACGAAAACCATCTTGGCGCTGTAGTGAGTGCAAAAAAGGATGTCAGACATGGCTGCGAGCTGTCGCCTCTATTATTCAACATCGTCCTCGACAGTGTGATGGCAAGGACAACAATCTCGAACAGAGGCATAAGATGGGGCCTTTAGGGCAGATTGGTAGATCTGGATTACGCGAATGACATTAGCAAACTCGCCCACACATTCAACGATACGCAAGACAATATATATATGGTTCAGGCGATGGCCGCTAGGGTATGTCTGAAAATGAAGGACCTGAAGACAAAGACAATGCGGACAAACACAACAAACTGTCAACCTTTTATACTTTTAAATCAACCTCTTGAGGATGTTGCGTTCCTTCCAAGATAACAGGAACATATTGGGAAGGGCAAAGCACGCGTATGGCTCGCTCTGCTCGGTATGGAACTCCTTACAACTCACCACCGTAAAGAAGATACGAATTTTCAGCAGCAATGTAAAACTTGTACTTTTATGCGGATGCGACTCCTGGAACGCGACTCTCAAGGATAAAAATAGTATACAGATATTCGTCAACCGTTGTCTAAGTAGAATATTAGGAATATTTTGTCACGTACGCATTAGCAATGAGGCGCTGTTGACGACTTCTGATCAAAAGCATATCAAAACCGAAATCCGCAAACATAAATGCCACTGGATACCCTAAGGAAGCCGCCAGACGACATCCCTGAAATACCTTAGACTAGAACCCTCAGGGCTAGGGACGTGGTAGCAGACCTGTACACACATGGTGAAGGCAGCTTGAGAAATAAAACTATTGGTTAGAGATAGAATTGTTTGCTCCTTGTTAGGATTTCAGGCATAAATATATATTCTTAAAGTCAATTCTGTAGGCCTACTTAAGAGCTTAATTGTATTTTGAATAAGCAAGAAAACTTTGAACATGATTTTCCTCAACATTGTGGAAAATTACACTTACGTCGATATTGCAATGGAGACGCGATATATAAAATATGAACTAAAAATAACTAATCAAATTTTATTTTAATTCACCATCACGGTTGCTGTTCCCCATCACAATTTCTGTTCACATATGTAGGTGTTTAGCGCTCTTGTATTCGGATAAGTCCTGCGATATCTCTTATCTTATGTTGTGTATGGCCATCATCATTTAGAATATTTCGAGCCACAGGAAATTTGTTGAGTTCAATTCTTTTTAAATATTTTACTGAATATGTTGTGATCAAAGCATTGCCCCATAACTGAATACCGTAGCACCAGATAGGCTTTTTTTCTCCGATGAGTGAGAAGGTCGCTGGAACCTTTTTCAATTTCAAACTGAAATATCTCTTTGATGGTCCATGGAAAGTATACCCGACTTCCACATGTTCTCCAAGGAAATTTTATCTAGAATAAAAAGATTTGTAGAGTAGAAGTTCACAATCCAGCCTAAAGACAGAATTTCTTCCAATTGATTTTAATTGCTTTTAGTTTTATTTTAAATACGTTTTGCCTCTGTATGGCATTTCCACGTAAAACACCGATTAAGATGTATTGCAACCTAAGGGCAATAACAATAGGACCTTTTTGCACCAAAACTACATGTAAGATAGAACCTTGTTGTCCTAAGATCGCGGTAATCCGAGATATTTAACATGCGAGTGTTGACCTGCACCCTTCCATTGTTTTAACAACATTTCTAATTGAAATTTATGATTCTGTAAGCAACAAGATGCTTTAAGACGGTTTTCGTGAACGCTTAGAAAAGATCATCGGCAAAAGTTGAAGTTTGGGTGTAGTTATTTGCTGGCATGTCCAAAGTATATATTAAGCATAATGGAGGACCCAAGATGCTTCCTTGTGGAACTGCAGCGGCAATTGGCAAAATAAAATCGATTAAAAACCATATATGTATTATTTCTGAGCATAATACGCTAAGGCTATTTTTCTTCTCGCTTGAAAGCGTTTAACTAAGGCTTCATGTCTAGGCAAATATTTCGGACGTTTTTTGGCCAAACGAATTAAATGTATTCTGCACCGTTTCCTGTGATCGCCTGACCCAATTTCAATAACTCATAATAGATGAGGCCCTTCCGGTGTCAGCGAATGGTCAGGTTTACATACAAGTCCCTCTCGCCTCGGATTGTCGCAACGGAATTATTTTTCAGCGCCTGTATTGACAAAAGAAACTTCTTTTCGTAGTCTGGGTTCACACTATGAAAGTTTTCTTTCAGAAAGTCTAAGTTAAATGACGAGAAGGGAGAGAATAATAGCATGTTCTCTTCCCCGCTCACCAATAAACTCATACTTTCTGAAAGAAAACTTTCATAAAGTGGACCCAGACTTACTTTCAAGCTGCATTTCGGACATCCAAAGTCGTCTTTTAAAGTCTCTCGGTTTCATTTCGTGTGGCACCACTGCTTGCAGTGACTCCAAAATCTTTTGAAAGTTCTTCTTGAGTTTGACAACAATCTTTATGAAGCTATTCATGAATTTGATATTCACCTTCGAACGTTTGGGATCCGCAACTTTGACGGAATGTACCATATCCCTGGCCTTGACCTGGAGCGCATTTTAAACTTCGTTAGAAGTACGGGTTGGTTCCTTCGTAGAGGTTCTTTTTAGTGGAGCTCCATGGTGTTGCCATTAATCATTGGGTCTAATTGTACCAGATAAAAACTGACTGAAATTTCTACCTTAACTTCGAACTTTTGTTGGCTGACCTGGATGATCTCTGAACCACATAAACGATTTTTCGCATGGTTGAAATCTTTGGTAAATATTCCGGATAAGCTCCGCTGAGCAATCGATGGTTGTTCCTCAACTGCGTCTTTATTCAAAGTTGAGTAAATAAACCCAAGCTTCTTGCAAATAACGCTTAGTTGGCACAAAATTCGACATTATCGAAGAAAGAAAAAACATTTTATTTTTATTATTTCGTTCAATGACTGAAATTGTATGATACTGTCGTAAAATAATCTCAAAACGCTCGTCTCTGAAGGTCAAATACGATTTAAGTAAGTTGTTGATATCCTCGACCGAAGTGAAGTGATTAGAGAAGAAACTCTCTAAAAGGATTAAAAAAATTTACTCAAAATATCGTACGAGTAAAGTGAAAACAACATCAATACATTTAATGCTAATAAAAAAAAAAAAAGTATAATAAAAAAGTATAAAATAAAGTATAATATTTAATGCTAACACAATCATAGAATTAGATTTTTTCTCTCTTTTTCTAATCAAGTGGATTGTTCGAAATATATAGAAACAAATAGAAGTCAAGCAGGAAAAGTTGGGTCAATTAGGCGAAGGAAATATAATTTCCCGGTTTCCGCTTGTTGCAGAAAAATATTGTTGAAGTTTATTTTCAGTTATTCTCCTTTTTAGAATTTATACGTCAATAGTTGCTGAATGCGACAAGTTTTATGCGAAAATTATGTTAATCTTTTACTCCAATTTCAAAGAACTGTTGTGGTTTTACCCAAAACCATTAACAAAATCTAAAGTCATTTATGTTTCCGAAACTCCACATTATCATCACGAGCTTTTATGCAAAACATGAAATAAACTGAATGGCTGACCAGGATAAAATGCCAGGAATAAATATTGTATTTATTTCACTCTTTTTTTTTTTGCTTTGACATTTTGCCAAAAAGCTAAACAAAACTTTTGTACAAAACTCCTAGCAAGACAACAGAATAATGAACAAAAGAACTCAATTTATAGCAAACATTAATTTAAACTAATGTCCAATGAAAACCCAGCAAACGGGGAACAATTCCAGAGAAGGAAGGAAGCAAACACTTTGAAACTGTTTTACAAAAAAAAAATAAAAAATAATCAACACACACAAGTGCAAAACACGTACACAAGAAAAAAAGGATACAAAAGTTAATACAACAAAGCTAGATGGCAAAAGAGAGAGAGATAAACTCAGTATAGTGTTAAAAGTTCATTAACTCCACCTACACTACTAAAGCAAGACAATGATTATAATACAGCAAGTAGTTAGGTCTCTCACAACTGGTACTTTTTGAAATGCTCAAGCCTGCTACTAGAATGGCAGTTGAAGGAAACTATATAAATGACAACATTGGCTCTTTGACCTTTTCAATAGTGAACTGCTTAAGCTTTTCTTCTTCATTCATTTTATTCATTGATTTAATTTTTTTCATGAATTTGTTTGTTTAACTCAGTCCAGAGATGGAAAAATACAATTTTCACCAGAATAAAACAAAGGGAAGTAATTCTCTTTTGACTGTCCAAGTACTAAAAGCCAAATTTTGAAACGATCAAAAATAAAAAATAAGGAATAATATTTTAGTTTAAGAATTCCGTTAACACAGAATTGTAAAAAACATTAAAAAAGAATATGGCCTGGATTCCTGTAAAACAGAAGTTCTTTAGTTACCTACTTTTTCTAACGTCTAACGCCCATTGTGCACCTGCAAATTTAATTTTAGGGCATGACTGTCTGTACCTAGCACTTCGATCTTGCTAAGGAGCTGCAGCTACCGAAACTCAATTGCAAAAAAGCTTTTGTTTAATGACAACAGCACACAGGGACTCCTTTTAAGGTAACGGCTACTCATTATGCTCAATTCAAAATCTACCTGTGCTCCCAAAAGCCCAATAATTAATATTTTGTCCAGGGACATTTTTAATCCCTGGATGCTACTTGTTTCCGTAGCGCCAAATAGGACTCTGGTCGATTTAACCATTTGAAGCACCAAACTTCGGGTATTGTGCAGCTATATCTCCAGAAAGTCCCTCGGGGGTATAGGGATCATCTCAAAGATATTTCACCTTTGGGTGTTACATCCTTCCGGGCAGTTCAGATGCCCGCATTCCTGGTATCCAATAAAGATCCAAAATAAAAGGGCTCTTGAAGTCTTTTTAATTTATTGAGTCTGAGGGCTAACCAGAGTTCCTTCTCACCTGGTGCCACGGGAGTCAGTAGCCCCCGGAGAGTACAAGGCACAGATCTGACTATTGGTTAAGATACTCGATAGTATGCTTTTTCTAAGAAATGATTTCTGTCTTGCAAGAGTACTGTTTTTGCAGAAGCTTTACCTTTCTGATAAGAAGTGCCTTCCAGATGTTGATAGCATGATATTTGGGGTGCAACGTCAGTGCTTTTTTGACGAAGGGGCACTATCGGGGATCACGTGGTGGTTGTGGTCGGTAGCATCAGGTGGGTGCAAGACACCGGTCTGACTTTTGGTTGAGGTACCCTATGGTATGATTCTTGTGATAAATGCTTCCTCTCTTGCAAGAAGCTGTACCTTTCTGACAAGTTGTACTCCTCCTTCTTATAGCATGATATATGGGGTTCAACGTAAGTGCTTTTTGACTGAAAAGATTATTTCGGGGATCACGTAGTGATTGGGGTTTAATCCCAAAACCGCAAAGAGAAGTCCCTTCACCTGGACAGCTGATTTTCACCCGGTCTGTGGTGGTTCTCCCTAGGCGCTGTTGCTATTCAACAGATGCTGCTGGGATTTTTGAATATAGAAGTGGAGGTTTGGCAGCTCCGGCTCCTAAAGGATGGGCGAGTGTTAAATGTTTGCAGGATTATACACTCAAAATTGCTACCTGTGTGAGAAGTATCCGTGCACGGGGCGGCGATTGGCAAACGCATTCTAGTGGTTAAAATGCACCATGAGATCAGGCCATATGGCAGGTGTTCATTGCCATATTCCCCGAAAGTGCAACGTCAAGATGGTGGCACTCCTGTAAAGGTAAGTACTACTCAAGAGGTAGGTGTGCCTCAAAAGCCAAATAAACTTTGTGGAGGGACGTCTTTTGGAACAATAATATTCGCAAGAACTATCGTCTTCAGAAAGAAAACTAATTTTGCAAGCCGAGAGTTGGTAGTGGAAATAATTTCGGCTTATTATTATTTATGTCGAAGCCTCCATACGAAAGTCTAACTGTTTGGGCAGTAATCGATTGAGAAACAAATTTTTTTTTTTTTTTTGTTACAACAGATTAAAAAAAAATATTTATTAAAGAGCATTTATAATGAAATGGACCAAATGGGTCTAATCTGTCCATTATTTCACATAGATTTTATACAAAATTTTCAAAAGAACTACTAAAAAACTGGAACAATATTTTTGAACATATTCAAAAAAAACCCGTATTATCTCATCAACTTTTCCATCTCTGACACAGTCCATTAAAGAAAATGTTCTCTTTTATTTTTAATTTCTTTATTTCTCTTTCTGTTTGAATTCTCTGCACAACAAAGACATTTTTTTCTCATTTTCTTTTCTATCAAATAAACATTTTGAATAAATGTCAAAGTCGTAAATGCTTGATGACCGTTGAAATGTTAAAAAAAAATTAAACTTCAAATATTTTAAATGTTTATTACTTCTTCTTTGATTTGAATTTTAATTTTAGAAGGAAAAAAAAGGTAAAACTTATAAAAGGATTTAATTTTATTAAAATCCTTGAAAAGTTTTTTCTTTTTTGCTTTAGAGAACTTTTTTCTAAATTTCTGGCAAAAAATTAAAAAGGCTTCTTTTTTTCTCTTAATATTGAGTTGTTCAGAGTAAATAAGTACAACAACAGGTCAATAAACTACTTATTAAAGGGTTGTTTACACGATCACTTAAGTCGTATGTATTTTGAGGAAAATTCAACCCTATCCTGACAAGTTGTTATTGTTTTTTTCTAAATTTACAAACAATTATTAGATCAGGAAAGCATATTCGTCAAAAAACTTACGACTTGTATTACCGTCTAAGCCGCCCTTAAGGTTTAGAAAGTTGTGGCTTCGTTTCAAAAGTATAAAAAGTATTAAGTAATTATGAAATCCCAAAACGATTAAAAAAACTTCTTGTTTTTATTAAGAAAGAAAAAATTTTCGTTTAAATTTTTTAAAAATTTTTTTTTTTGTTCTTTTAAAATTTTTTTTTACTTCAAAATTGCTTAATAAAAAAATATTTTCAGATTTGACAATGATAATCTTAGAATTCCAAAACTTCCGAAGGTTAAAATGCAGTGTTCAAAACACATGTTTAGATTTTTACACATGGTTTGTGTCTTTGATTACTTATTTGTCTTTGATTCTTATTATGTCGTTGCAAGAAAGTGTGTGCAACAAAGAACATTTTTGCTTTGAAAATGTCGGAAATTGTTACAATAAAGCATTAATTTGGAAAAAGGGCAGCTAAAGCATATCGACTGCTTACCGCAGCTTATCAATAATATGAGTTATAGATTTCAGTGTGCGTAAAGTAGTCGTTTAACGCTATTACACAAGTCCTGCGCATTTCGGCGTAAATGCATCTCTGATTTTATTACTGTTTAAAAATTTTCAGCAAATATATTGGCCAAAGCTATATTTGGCCCAAGAATTGTAATAAGTTTGTCCCTTCACAAATGCGAGCAAGCAACTTCTTAGTTTTCTCATAACACCATATTTTTATTATTCAGTTTTCCAAATTTTAATTATTAGGGGTTTTAAAGAAATGCTTATCCCCCTACTGTTTTAACAAAAAAAAACTTCATACTGGATAAAAACATTTAACCTTTTTTTGTACGAATAAAAAAAATCATTAAATGATTTTGCAGAAAAAAAAAGATGCAAAAAGGTAAACGATGCTAAATGACTTTTAATGAATAAAATACAATTAAATAAAAATTTAACCAAACGGCAACTTTTAAACAAAAAGAAAGATAAAAAGAAGAGAAAATAAAAGGCATTAGATTGACCTCTGGCAAACGACAGAGATATAAGTAGCCAACCATCCAGTCATCCTTCCCGCTATCCCACTCAGTCAAACGCCCACATTTAATGAAAACAAATTGTCTGTCATTGTCTTTTAATACAGTTCTTTTGAATATTTCATTTTAAATTGCTTAAAAAAGAAAAGAGCAACAGCCGGTACTAAATTAAATGAAAAATAATTAAAAAAAAAAATCTGCATCCAGGAATATAAAAAACCAGCAGGCAGGCAGTTTAGAGCTTCAACACAAAGTGGTTTTGAAACCCTAATTTAATTTTCCTAGACGTCAGGTTGCTGTTGTTGCAGCAGAAGTTAAATGTTAATGAAAATATTTAAATAAATACCAACTGAATTAAATGCAAATTGCTTTAATTTCAAATAATAAATTATCAAGTTTAAAATTGATAACACAGTAGTGGCTAATGTTATTGGCCCTCTGTTTGCAAAATTACTTGAACAAATCTGATTTTATTGCTACATATATAAAAACGCAAGAGTTGCCAGACCTTTTTCAAACATTTCTTAACCTACTTACAACTACAATTAATGTTGAGAGAATTTCAACTAATTGTAGTGGGGAATGTAAGATGAGATAAACCCACTTTTTTATTGTTGATGTGTTTTGTTAAAGCTTTGATATTGTTACAAGTAAAACTGTTGCTATAAGTCTTAAACGTTTAACAGTTTTATTTGGTTTAATATCTTTAGTTTGTCTAAAATCTTTATGGATGAAGTTTCCTGATGATCTGGCCTAAGCAACCAGTGAAATGCATAGGAATAGCTTATCCCATCAACAATAAATTTCAAGTGTTTTTATTAAGAATAAAAACTGGGAATTAAGCACGAATAACAAAATCTTTTGAAATTAAAATTTTGTATTCCCAAAAATTAAAATTACTTTTTGATAACATTTCTTCCCAGTCTATAAAAAAAGTGATTTTTCCCCATGAGACAAAAAAAAAAAGTTGTTCGCTACACAAGTTAAGTTATGCTGGGTTCCCCTGGCAGCGGCAATTAAGCACAGCTTACGTGGGTCCAGTTATTAGTTTCCATTGTGTTACCATGTTACAGCGTCTCCCAATGTTCCTACGTTACCAGGCTGTTGATATTCTCATCCAGCCATCCGGTAACAGAGAATATGTTCCGTTGAGTGCTCCTCCTTTTCGGCGCCGCAACTTCAACATATGTCTTTGTAAGGGAGCCCCAACGTCGTGCTTACCAATGGGAAAAGGCGAGTTATAACCGCAATAAGGTTTCTAAGGTGAAGCCTGGACAGCCTTAATACGCACCTCCTCTCATCTATGATGGATTAGATTTTCCTGGTTTCCCACCTGCCGTTTCATCAAACCACCTCTAATTGGCATTCAATGAGATGAAATTTGTGTGCAATAAGTTGCTTCGCCATATGCTATAGGCGTTTGCATATCGTCGTGCCGAAGTTATCTTGCCGTATATCACAAAAATTTTTTTTTGGGAAATCGAATCTTAAGGTTCAAATTGTTATACACAAAAATGTACGTGAAAAAAGTCATCCAATATTTTTGTCAGATATTGTGTTTAAAGTTCTTTATCGATTTATGTAAAAATATCCAAAGTCATGGAAAAAAATTTTTAAGTTATAGCCATTATCACGTCCGAAAAAATTTTTCAATTTTGTCGTATACGCCACTTTTTGCGATATATTTTTTAGTTTGTGGGATATAAGTCAACATAAGGTATTAAAAACCTACATTCACGTGTTTTACCAATATTGAAAATTAAGTTATAATAATTTTCGAAACGAAAATTTATGCAAGTGACAAATATATTTACGTATAGTTATAGTTTTTATATTATCGAATTTCCTTATGTATGAATAATTTTAAGGTTTATTACTACTGTTAGTCACACCGTAACGTTTAATTTTTGTCCAACTTAATTTGACATTTCTTGGTATCAGTGCCAAATTCAACCATGGAGAGGTGCAGCATTGATCAGCGCGTTAAGATTGCACAAATACATTTTGTGCACATCTTAATTTTTTTGGTCCACAATCGGGATAATTGTGGGAAAATTTCAGCAAACCGGCTCTGTAGGAAATGTGAAAACGCCTGTGCATGCATGCTTGGTGCGGTTTATGGCCAGGCGGCATCATCGGGCCTTACTTCTTCGAAAATGAGGTATTCCAAGCAGTTACTGTGAATGGTGTTCGCTATCGAGAGCTGATAACGGATTTCTTTTTGCCAGAAATTGAGGATATGGACCTGGACGATAAGTACCTAGTTCCAAAAAAATGTGTCACACGGCTAACGAAACAATGGCTCTTCTGCACGAGAAATTCAATGGCCATGTTAACTCGCCGTCACGATCATATGATTTTACACCGTTGGCCTTCTTTCTTTGGTAATATTTAAAATAAAAAGTGTACGTCAATAAGATAAGGATAAGATAATTTGACACATTAAGGACATTGCACCTCAATTAGGTCTCAGAGGCATTGCAAATATGGACCATAGGACAAAGGTATGCTACCGAAGCTGCGACGAGCATTTGGCCGATATTTGTCGCACACATTGTTATCATAGATACTTCTATAATAATAAAAAAATTCAGATAATTCTGTAAAAACTTTTGGTTTTATTCACAATTAACATTGTGCACTATGGTTGGACCATCCTGAATATGTAACCTTTAACTGCTTAACAATTAAGTGAATTTAGGCAATAATTCATTAATATAAATAGCCGTTGTGTAAAATATATTTACATATAAAAAGAAAAATGTTAAAATAACAGTAATATTAACAATTTGTTCACATACAACAAGATAATGCAAGATTTTTTTAATTGAAAATTTTCATACGTTTTTTGTCGTATATCCACAATTATGCTACATACGATATTATAACGCATTAAATTTTTCGCAAAAGTGGATATACAACAAAATGGCTTCGTAATATCTCATTAACAATAAGAGATAGAGACGTGAGGATTGCGCAGATCGATAGATCTGTTAAATTTACCAAAGGAAAAGGTCACATCTCATTTTTTTCGATTTTGTGATATACGACAAGATAACTCCGGAACGACGATATGTCGAACCGCTTTGATTAAAGGTGGTTTCTCTATGCACCAACGAGTCAGCCATACAGTTTCCATGTATTACGCTGTATTCAGGGACCCAAATAACCACTTAATGTCTCGCTAGCTCCTCCAGAGGCATCCGGCGTTCTCGGACAATTTTCGATGTGATAAACACACTCCCCAGGGATCTTTTGGCCGCTTTACTATCGGTAATAATGTGAATATCCGTGGCAGATGTCTCACAATACCGAATGTGCCCCACGGCAATCCCTTTAAATTTTCTACAAAAAAAAGTTATTGAAAATTCAAATTTTTTACAAAGAATTTACAAAAATGGTTTTTTTTAGGGTAAATGCCAAAATTGTTTTGAAAAAAGTACTTTAATTTAAAAGAATTTAAAAAAAACTGTCTTTTCTCTAAATCTCCGTTTCAGAGAATAAAAACAAACCAGCATGCAGAAAATATCTCCACTTCTTCTGGCAACACTGTTTACACTTTAATGTTTTTGTACATTGAGTTTTATAAGAGAAAATTTAATTTATTTCAAGAGTTAAAATCCCATTAATTTAAATTATTTTATTAAATTTAATATTTTTGACATTTTTCGCTTACAGAATTGAAATAACTCAACAAAATTGTTTAAAACAGTTTAATTTTAACAAAATTTCAACTTGTTAAGTCTGCAAACGCTAAAAACTCCTCGATTTACTTAAAACTCGGACCTAAATTCTATAAAGTAGAATATTTTATGGCCGGACATCGCAGAGGCCATTATAATGTGACCCTACAAGTGGGATGATGTTCTCTCCAAATTGAACGCTGCCGGAACCAGGCAAAAGTTTTCGCCAAAAGGGAAAAACCGCTTGTAATCAATTTAGACAACTTCAAGGTGATAAGCTTGGAAACAGAAAAAAAGTAAATGTACTGCAGTAGATTCCTCATGACCCGACATCGAAGGGATCATAAAAATGTTTCGGTACATGAGGAATGTCCTTTTAAAAGGTCTCAACAGTGTCCATCAAAAGGGGCTGTCCGCACAAGGGAGTTGTCCGTTAAGAGTAATCACCAGGGAAACCAGAAACATGCTCTAAAAACACGTTTTATGCGCATTAAATATGCAGCAAAAACTGGAAAATATGCCCTGAAAAATGTTAAAAATATGCCCTAAAAATTAAAATTGCTCATTTGAAGACACAATATTCAAAAATTTAATAACAAAATCTAAAAAAATACATAAAAAAGGTTAAGATGCATATAAGAGATGTTTGCACTGAATATTATCTAGATATTAACATCCATATGGGGTTTTGTCTTAAAGGGATTTTAGGTACGGTCGCTAAATTGTTAACAAATGTTACCATTTAAAAGAAATTAAAAGCTAGTTAAGGACGGGAGCTTGGAGCAAATGTGAACTGATTCGAAAATAATTTAATTTGAAATATTTTTGCCACGAATTTAATTTAAATACTATCCTTTTTAGATAGCTTGCGGACACAAAGAGTCTAATTTAGATGTGAAATTATAGACCGATTCTCACCATTTGCATAGACTTCGTCCATATTTGATCAAATTATCTACAAAATTGAAACTTGTACTCTGCGCACAAGGCTAACATGGACAAACAACCAGCCAGGCGGATGGATGGACATCGTTAGATTACTTTAAAAATACATAAAATTTATTCATAATGACAACCTGCTTTGTCTTGCAATTTAAGAGTAAAAATTAAATGTAGATGTCGAAATTAAAGTAACAGATTTTCGAAAAAAAAATTTTTTTATTTGCTGCGAAAGCTATTGTAGGCATTTAACAAAATGAATATGTATCAAAATATGCATTAAAAAGGCAAAATATGCGCTATAAACCTAAAACATGCTACAAAAAGGCTATTTTAACTAATATATGCCGCAAATGGTAAAATATGCAAAAATATGCACTAACAAATCGATGCCAAAATTCATAAAAAGCTCTAAAACGGATAAATATATTGTTTCTGCCTTCATTGGTCGCAGAAGGAAAAACATGCAATTGCATATTTCTGGTTTCCCTGGTAATCACTCTTCACTCTGTCTTCGATTGACATGAAATGTGTTTTCTTTTTATAGCAAAGTTGTAATTGAATTGAGGTTTAAATTCAAAACTTTTATGTGCTGCTTTCAAGTGACAGGCGATTGATTGATTGTGTAGTAAAATGTATATAAAAAGCACTCAGTTCTTCGAGTGCTCTTCATATAAATTTTACTACATATTAATTTCATGTTTTCTAATTTAGTTTCCCTCAAAACGTTTGCAGCTCAATTCTCAACAATTATATAAAAATAGTGTCCCAGTTGAGACTCTGGGTTCGATTCCCGTCAGAGACTCTGGTCTGTTTCACTTCAACAGGCTGAAAGTCTAAGTTACTATTGCTCGGTAAATTAAGTTAGGATTTAATTTGTAATTGTAGAATAAAATTTGCAATTGTATTTGAAACTATTATTTAATAAATTAAATAAATAAATATATAAAAAACAAATCATCTCCGGTGTAAATTCATTTACTGACTTTTTAATAAAAAAAAAAATAAATAAATTTGTATTTTTTTTCAAAATTATATGAAAAATCATAATTTTATTTCTCCCATCGTCAGTAATAAAAAATAAATTTTCAAGCATTTATGGCATAATGTAATAAAATCCTTTCAGATCAATTATCATCAATATGTAACATAAAAAACCCAACAATAACAACAACTTAAAAATGAAATAAACTACAAAATAATTTTTTTATTTTGAACTTTTGTATAATAAATAAAAAAAAAATTATAAATATGAGAAAATAAATTCATCCCAATGGATGGAAAAATAAAAACAACTTTTCTTTTATGTAACAACAAAAAAAAAAAAAAAAAAAAATACAACATTTTTTTTATTTCCCAACCGGTTTTGGCTTTTCCAGCAGTTTGGTAAGCAGAGGTAGCGACAAACAGCAAGAAAAATCTCTATTTTAAATGGCTACAAGTTACTTATTTAAAATAACTAGTAATTCTGAGTTGTTACAAATGTGAAAAAGATTAGAGTGGATTCATAGTTTAAGGCTTTTCCACTTGGATAACAAGCTATGCAAACGCCTTTGACAGCCAACACACACAACACAGTTAGCAATTTGAGTGTATAATTCAGCAGCAATATACTCTCGCCTCTTGTTTAAGAGCTAGAGCTATCTTACCTTCGCTGCATGAGAAAAGTCGACAGCATCTGTTAAAAACCAACAGCACCTAGGACTGATCCCTCCACACAATCTAAACTTTCCCATGTGAAAGCTCCATGTAGTTCACAACTCTCTTCCCTTATTTTTGAGTTAAGGCCACAGCCAACAAGTGATCCCCCAAGACCTTCTCCGGTGAGAAAAACACTCTCACACACTCATGAGACAGTCAACTTCATTTGCACCATTAACAACAACTCACTCTTTTTTTTTTTATTCCCTAAGATAATCCCGCGAAGCCCTACGCTTGTCTGTAAAAAAAGAAACCAGGGTCTCAGGGGGGAATCGAACCTGGAACCCCGGCGCTGATACACAAGCTCACTACCAGCTAGCCTACCGGACTACTCCTCCACTCTATACCAACAACTTCATCTACATCTTCAATAATAATATAATAAAATCAACCCACGCACAACCAGTGCACCATCCACGGTAACCGAATCTTTTTATCTGCCTTTAATACCCACGCCCAAGATGGCTTTACGTAGCCTCTGCGGCCCTCAACACATACCACGCCACTTCACCATTGATCATCCTCGGTCCCTCAATTTTGCGCTCATCATAAAATCCAGGCGGTTTATGCTCGTCGAGCCAACATCATCTACTCAGCACTCGAAGTCTACACCACTTCCACCTCATCATCACCCCTTTTTTACTGTCACATAAAGTGTACCATCACTCTCAGAACCTATCTTAAGCACAGGCACCTTCTTCTTTATCGGTTACAAAAGTCACTCTATCCGTCATCCACTTACGCACTACAACGTCTTTGCAATAAGCCAAGAACGCAACTTCACACTACATCAACACCTTTTTATCAACAGCCCGCCCTGCAACTTATCGTTCAATCAAAGACTCCAAAATTTTACCGGCTTTACCAAGTCCATCGTACCTTCGTCCTCTCATTTCTCCATACAACAAACGCTGTCCATCTAAAAGCTTCACAACTCTTGTTCCCCGTGTGTGCAAAAGCGTCACCCGAAGGATTCACCTATAGTTTCTTAGTATATATATGATGATTTTAATATCAACCAGTTTTTAATTCATTCTTCTTGACTATTACTTAAAATTTATTATTCACAAAATTTATCTTGAGCACAAAGACACCTCTGCTTAACAGAGAATGCACCTGGGGGCCTCAACCAATAGCCGGTCTGATACCTAAATTCCAGAAGCTACTGACTCTCGTGGAAACTGATATGATTTCTGTTCAGCCACGACTTCTAGAGATCGTTTGATCTCAAGAAAACTGTTCGAAAATAAGCAGAACATAGTTAAGCGTTCAACTCACACACACAAAAGAACGATATCTATTTTTTTAGTGTTTGTGTAGACGAACACAACCCTATATACCGTTCGTAACTATTTTCAAGAAAGAGCCGAACATCTTCGTTGAAAAAACAGAACAATTGTAGTGATACTGTAGACAAACATTATATTTTAATGTTCTAAAATGTTTCTTTTTTTACAACGTGCAACGACCGCAGCACGAACCGCTTGTGTATGTATTGTGTATAAGTTTTTGTGTGTAAAATTTTTTTGCTGGCATTTTGTTTTTTCTTCGTTTGAGTATTTTGTTTTTGTAAAAAATTTTTGGTTTTTTTACCAGCCAAAAGGGCGCTACGCACAACAGAAACGAAGGAACATTAATTAGCTGAACCGAACACAATAAAATTTGCGGATTTAAAAAAAAAACCGTACGCAAGTAAATGTGCTTATCTTTTTGTTGAGTTGGATAAGAACATAATAATTTTTGTGTTCGAATAAAGACAAACAGGGAAACGTTATTTTTTTATGATTTACTAAACAAACACTATTAGCGTTTGTGTTTTCCGCAAATCTACCGAACCGAACTCTAAGAAGCGTTTATTTTCGAACACTGTTTAGCGAAAAAATTTTTGCTTGGGAAAAACAGATATACTTCAAAAGACCAGGGGCCTAATCACCGCATTCAATACTATCGTATCGAATAAACTATCGATGTTTTTTGCATACGATACACACTGCCGTATCGAATGAAAACTCGATAAATGTAATGTCGAGTTACTCGATATCGCATGCTCTTATTTCTAATTCAATACATTTTATTCGATATCGGGTTTCATGATACCAAAATAAATAATTTCGATCAATTTTGCTCGATATCGTATGCCCCCAGTTCGCATCACCTCTTCGTTATATGACCATTCCCTTAAACAGAAATGTGTGGCACGCGTGCAGTCTTGTTAAACCACATACCACTTGTGTTCATATCATCAAATTTAGACCAAAATATGTTAGTAATCATCGACTTATATTGCACGCTGTTGACCGTGCTGGTCTGGCCAACGTCGTTCGCAAAGAAATATGGCCCGATGACCACACCAAAGAGACTTTTTTGAAATGCATTATGCGCTCTTGGATCTTATGTGGATTTCTATCGTCCAAAATTCGACAAACTGGTTTCTTAATGCACCCATTCATACAGAAATGAAACTCATTGTTTGAGATTATTTTTCGTTAAAAATATGGGTCGACTTTTAAAAATGTTGAAATTGTATCATTTCCATGTATTGTTGAACACAACATCGGTCCATGGTGATTTCACAAGGACTAAAAAAATAACAGCTAGTTCGACAGAGGTAGCTTTAGCAATATGACTGCTATCAACTACACTACGCGACAATTTGACAACTAATCTTTATGTAAAATTTTCCGCTGAATATGAAGTCAGAATTGTCAAAAGTAGAACAGTTTTTGAGATATTCCAAAATAACCGTTATTTGTGTTTTTAAAAAAGATGCTGTGACTGAAATGCAAATATCCAAAAAATAAAATTTTAGTCTATTTCAATACGAACAATTTCTGACCAATAGGATCCGGATCGGTGCAAAAACGGCAAAGTTACAGAAGATTAATTGAACTAACCCAGAACAAATTAATATACAAAGCTAAATTTTTAGTAACAATAAATATTAAAAATTGCTTAAAAGTATTGAATTTCTATGTGGATTAATTTACTAAATCTTCCGTAGCTGTGTCATTTTTGTACCAATCTATGTCTTGGATGTCGCAAAATGTTCATATTAAAATAATCTAATGTCGCATGCAATAAATTATTAGGATTTTTAAATCATTGGTTTAAAAAAAATAACTTGAATAGAGCAAAATTGAACAAAATCATAAAATTTTGAATGAAGTTTGAACTTTTGTCCCCTGTAACTGTCATTTCTTGACCAATCTTCACAAGCAATCCATGATTATTTTAGAAATTTTATAACCTTTCACTAGAAAGAAAGAATTACATACCCCGTTTACATTTTTTTAAGAATATCTCAAAAACTGTTCTACTTTTGACAATTCTGACTTCATATTCATATTCAGCGGAAAATTTTACATAATAGTGGTATTCACACCGAGCTTGTTAGTTTGTTAGTCGTTAATCGTTACTTTTTTACACGCATTTTGTTTTTGTATATTTAACGCGCTACCGGATTAACATTTAACAAATTAACGACATGGTACCCCTGATAAAATAGTTGTTAGTTGGTAACTCATAATCAGCTGTTGCAGTTTCTAAATAAATATAATAAAAAAAGGGATTTGTGACATATTTCTAAAAAAAATATTTGTGTTTTGGCAATTTTCGTGTACATTAAGTGTAAGTATGTTAATTAAATGATTTTTAATTTATTTAGTTACCAGACTAACAAAGTTATAAAAAGGGGGTCGTTCACAGTTGGTAGCTTTAACAAATTAACAAACTACCGAGTAACAAATTAACAAGTTTGGTGTGAAAACCACTAATGATTAGCTGTCAGATTCATTTGGTCACGACTTTGTTGAAATTTTGTCATGTAGTGCTATTAAAGTTCGAAAGCCCCTAGTGAAAGATCCTTTTTATATTGTACCTAGATGGCACAAAAAAACGTTGAGCAATTTTCAAAACTACTGGGTTTTGAAACACCAATATAATAAATATATGAACATGTATACACAGTAGAACAAGGTTATGATGGCTATCATCTCTAATAAACTAAAGCATTAATAAACATTTATTTCCAGTTCAAAATTTTCATTCCACTGTACTTATATACTTATGTTATAGAATATACAACTACATTTTATACAATTCTTTCACAACAAAAATAATGAAGAGAGCAAACAAAAACTTCATATGTGAGTTGAAAATCCATATAAGAACAGTATTTAATACTGTAAAAACAAAATTTATCATAATAAATTATTACTGTAAAATAGTAAAAAGAACAAAAAAAAAAATTGTCATACCATAAAAATGTCAATTGCAACGAACTGACATTGTTGTTTTTGTCGTTATTGTTTTCTTTTTTAAATAAATACAAGTAACAGTTGCAGTTTTATTAACAAAATAGAGTTGCCATTGCAGGGTTTTACATCGGGTCGTCAACTTTGATAATCTGTTGGAACCAACTTGTCCCATAACAGGGTGCCTCAAGGCAAGCTTTTTAGCTATAAATACCAGTAAGTCGGGCATGTTCTAGAAATCGAAAGCAAGTGAAATTGAAATGGAGCAAGTTTTTGAGTTCAATTATTTACAAAATGACTGTAGATTCGTCTGGCTTTAGGAGTTGTTATTGTAACTGGTATTCAATGAATGAAGCAGATTTCGATTTCTAGAACATGACCGAATATAAACGAATTTTTAAAGTTTCATACATTTTTTATTTGCTTGTAATTCTCCCTCATAAATTTTCGAATTTCAGAACTTCTCTATACAAAATACCTACTCGGCAACACTAAGCCAAACTAATTGAGTTATCCAATCAATATAAACATTTCTTCATGCACATGTTTTGAAAAATAACAAATTGATAAGTGTATTGAAAAAAAAAAGTTAAATTAAGATGAGATCTTGGACAACAGCTGGAGCATTTTGCCCAAAAAAAAAAAAAAACAAATGCTAAAAAAAACAATGGAATACATGAGGACATTCAGAAGAATTAAGGGCAAAATAATAAATGAATAAAACATTCAGCTTAATATAGAGAATAAACTCTTTGAAAAGTTGACATTAATTCCTTTAAAAACTGCTGGACTTTTAGAAAATTTTGAAAGCGTTTTGTGAAATATTCCTATAAAACAAATTTCTTCAAAGTATTAAACTTCTTTAGTTGTGACCTTTTTCATCTTTCTGGCAACAAATAGATTCCGTGGCAAAGAAAAACTCGGAAGAATAAAGCCAATTTCGGATAGTCAGTTTTAAAGTGAATAGAATTTAATTGAAAATGTTTTGCATCGAAATTCGGACCAGCCAAGGCCTGGACTATACGGCAAGTGAGGCAAAACTTCCAAACTACTAGATTTGAATCGACCTTGCAACATCTGGCCAAATATTGTCATGACGCCTTCATGTCTGGTTGCATATTTCGGTCGTTGTTGGCCAATGCTGGCTTTAAACGAATCAGTTGTGTGACCGGTACAAGTTTCTTGTGATCGTCCTGCTCGATTTCAGCAGCCTTCTGGTACCACTAAATACAGAGCAATAACTTGCCGCCAAGGTCATTTCAAATATCTAAATAATGTCGAAATTAAGTCGCTACATAAAAGCGTAAGTGGTAGTAGAAAAGATTTAAGACCACCACAGGGCCACAAAGCAAAGGCCTGCTAACCGCTCTTATGAGTTAGAGCCGCCAACACCGCCGCCAAGGTAGTTATTTGATAGTATAGCTTGGCATAATTAAAAGTTCGCTGTAACTATCTAAACTTCGATGCAATTTTGCAGCTGTTAAATAGCAACATCACCTAGGGACACCCGCCTAAGGGGCGAACATTCCCACAAGAGGTAGATAATCAGCCCTTGAAGCCTACTTTTTCAGATCTCCCTCTCCGCGACATGATGCTCAAAGGAGGCCTCAACAAAAATCAGCCCGGAGCCGTGTATCCATTTAGTTCTGACTTCCTTGGTACCAGTAATGATTTCTGGTCAGTCGCTTAAACAAGACATTTTTTTATTTTGTACACTAAATACAGAGCATTACCTAAGTGCCATGGTCACTTCAAATATCTGAATAATGTCCCTACATAAAAAAGCTCTTGTGTGTGTGAGCCGCCGACACACAGGGGTAGCAGTTTGAGTGTATAACACAACAGAACTATCTAACATTCGATTTTGAAGCATGGAGCACCTGTTGAATAGCAACATCACCTTGGGACACCAGCCAAAGAGCCGATCTTTTTCACAAGAGGTAGATAATAAACCTTTGAAGCCGACTTATTCAGATCTCCCTCTGTGCGACGTTACCCACCATGTGATGCCCAAGCAAAGCCTCAACAATATTTATTTCGGAGCCGTGTATCCGTGGGCTACTGACTCCCTTTGTCCCATTTGGGAACTCTGTTCAGCCACGATCTCAAGACATGTGTCAATTTTGAACTCTGTCGTATTCCAGGTATTGACTGCAGCTAATTTCCCCGGAGGATATAACACCAAAATGTGAAGTATCACTAGGATGTTTGTCTAAATACCCCAGGGGAAGTGGTTAGTGGTTGCAACTAAGCCCATATCAGTGCTAAAATAAGGTGTATAAAATTTTTTTAAATTTCGCAATCGAAGTCTTTTATAGTCCGCCCGCAAAGTTAAACAATTTGTTTTATAATCTTAATACATATTTTGTTTAGCCAATCTATCCCATTGTGCTGCGTTCGCTGAACTTTTGGTTTTCTAAGAACAGAAAAAGAAAAAACTCATTAAATTGGTCGATCTAAATAAACAAAAAGTTTTTCTAAAAATCTATCAATAAAAATTTCGCACGAATATAAAAAAAATCATAAAATATTACGCCATAAAATATAATTTTGAAAAATTAATTTATTTAGTTTAGAACGAAACTAGAAACGAACACCTTGAAGAATTTTTTTTTTTAATTTTCTTTTATTATTATTCAAATCAAACAAAGAATTTTACGGCAAATTGTTAATATTGTATTGTATTAATTTAAAAAAAATTGGCTGAAACAATTTTTCAATTGAAATCTACACTGTACAATAATGTAAGACAAATTGACTCTAAGAAAGGGGGATAAAGGAAGGCAATTCAATGGCCAGATGAGATTAGTGATATATATGTACATACGATAAGGTATTTTTAATAATTCACCTTGATTAAAAATAATAATAAATTAACAAGCTAATTAAATTGATTAACAAGCTGAAAACTTAATTTTCATAGAAAAAATTTACAATTATACACATTTATTAATTGAATTGTTCCCAGTAAAAACTTCGCTTACTTTTTCAAAATGAATAGCTTCTTCCACTCATTACAACTTCTATAACTACTTTCTTCTGGATGTATAACTTACTTTTGAATGCGTTCATTATTTGACATCCATTCATTGGTTCTTTCAGTAGAATTGTAAGTAGAGCCTTTAAGTTTTTCTGATTACACAACACATTATTTTGTTGGCGAAGTTCTGAGTTCTTAAAGCACTTATCCCGTGACCAGTGAACAGAATTTTATAATAAAATGGACCGAATTGACAAGACATATCGCTGCACTGGTGATAAAGTGCAGTTACTCCAAAGGAAAGTTGATCCAGAGGTTCATACGGGACAATATCATCAACAGGCATTATTTTAGCCAAAATTGAAATTGTTACAAAGTGTGAAAAAAGTGCAAGTTAAACTTCTCTTAGGACATCGTCGTGTAAGATCACAAGTCCCCTTCGTATTAAATGTTACAACTAGAACCGGTACCTACCACTTTAGAACTGTCACGAGACCAGTTTGGTGTTAGTTCTCCTTTCCCTAGGATCAATCGATACGTGTGACTGAGATTTTTTACGTATTTCTTTTGCACGTTTGCCGTTTTATAAGCAACTTTGTGCGAACTTAGCAATACACTTAAACCCAGGAGGCAAATTACGGCAATCGATATTTCCAGTGAAATTATATTGTAGTTTCGATCGTAATCGAATGCCGTAATATGCTCACCCGATTTGCATTGTTTCGATACGCTTCGCTTAAATGTTGTGCAATTCGCTTTGAATTGCTTAGTTTCCGATTTGATTCTTTAAATGTGGAAATTTTTGACCGGATTTTTCACCCAATGTTGAACTGAGCTGCCACATCATGCCG
Source organism: Pollenia angustigena (assembly GCA_930367215.1). Classification (NCBI taxonomy): domain Eukaryota; kingdom Metazoa; phylum Arthropoda; class Insecta; order Diptera; family Polleniidae; genus Pollenia; species Pollenia angustigena. Next base: position 51,492,723 of record OV884060.1, read on the forward strand.
AAATTATGGAATATTAAAAGCGATAAATACAAAAACATTCTTTTATCAAATCTAAATTTATGTCCAGTATGACAAAAAAAAATTCAGAACACATTTAGTCTATAAAATATTAAATACCTAATGAAGTTAAAAGAAAAGTTACTTGAGAATTGTTAGCCTGTGCAGCAAATGACCAACTGAATTATACAACTTACACTATGTACAGATGGTTGTCAGATCTTGTAACATTGTAAGGTCTGACAATGTGCTGACAATATACTGGCAAAGTCAGTTCAGACGATTGTTAGAAAACTGTACAATTTCATTGGCAGACAACTGGCAACAACAATTGTCAGTTTACAAGGTTGTCAGAAAATTGCATCGCAAGAGTTACCAGATCGGTTGTTATCAATTGTCAGAAAATGAAAATAATGTGTATTTTATAAATTCAAAAAGTTAAAATATTCTTATTGAAGGGAAAAATCAAGAGCAAGGATTTTCACTTTTTATGTTGTTATACCCACACCACAATAGTGGAGAGGGTATTATGCATTTGAGCTGATGTGTGTAACGCCTTAAAATATTGGTCATAGACCCACCTTAAAGTATACCGATCGTCTTAGAATCACTTTCTGAGTCGAACTAACGATGTCCGTCCGGCTGGCTGGCAGTCTGGCTGGCTGGCTGTCCATGTAACCTTGTGCGCAAAGTACAGGTCGCAATTTTGAAGATAATTTGATGAAATTTGGGTCATAGATTTTTATTGGCACAAGGACCAAGCCTATTGAAAATGGGCTGAGTCGTAGGACCACGAGGGAAAATAGGGGGACATTTCTTCCTCTCAGAAACTATCAAACCGATTTCAATGAAATTTAAAAAATAGATAGAACCATATCTATATGGACACAAAATGTATGAATTTTTTTAAAAAATAGGACAACGAGGGGAGATAGGGGCAATTTCTGCCTCTCAAACCGATTTTAATAAAATTTAAAACATAGATAGATCCATATCTATATGGGCACATTAGCTATACAGTTTTTCAAAAATAGGAGCACAAGGGGAGGTAGGGGGCAATTTCTGCCTCTCACAAACTTTCAAACCGATTTTCATGACGTTTATAAACTTAGATAAATCTTTATTTATATGGACACATAAGCATGATGTGTTTTTAAATACTGTGGTGTAGGGTATCATATGGTCGGGCTTGACCGACTATACTTTCTTACTTGTTTTAAATAGGTTTCTTTTATTTTCATTAAAACTTATTTTCATTTTACAAAATCAACTTTTTTTTTTGTTTCTCTTTTCACTCATGCTTATCAGGGATGGAAATTATGGCGAAATTGTACTTTTTCGATACATTGGTGGCTATTCTTAAAAAAAAAAAAGTTTTCGTAATTAATAAAAAGTCTTTTTTCTAAATATATATATTAAAAGTTGCACAAGAAAAAAAAAACTCGTACCCCCATAGTCTAATGCTGGGTGCACACAGTGCAATCTACATGCAATTTGTTTCAATGCAACCTCAAAATATCAAAGCGTTTTGATGTTGATGCAATCTGGAATGAATGAAAATAAATTTAATTCACTAGATTGCGTAAATGTGTTGCTTTGTGTGTACCCAGCATTAAAACTATGTTTTGTTATAAAAGTTGGTACATAAACCTAAACCCTATTTTCCATCCCTGATACGTATGTATGTATTTGCATCGTTGCCAATAGAAACAGGTATCTGACATTGATGCCATCGTCAGATGCATAAACTTCGCACACCCGACGGAAAAACGGAAAAACGGAGCTTACAACGTCGGACAGTGATTAGCCAATCGCTACGAAGAGTGTTCACATGATTCTCAGATGTCTAACAATATTGTTGTCTCACAATGAACTGAAAAATGCTTTTCTTACAGCGTTGTCAAACTAAAATTGCCAGTGCACACGGTTGCAAGACAGCTTTACTTGTACGACCAGTTGCAACGTGTAGGGTCCCCACATTATGCAAGGTGGGCCATAAGTCACTGAATATTGTATTTTGATATAATTTTCTTATTTTTTTCAGTATTCAAAACAACGTTTTGGAGATTTAGTTGTCTCATAACAATTAGGAGACGAGCAAAAATTGTTGAGTTTTAATTTGTTGGTCAAACTTTAATAATTCAAGCCCAAATAAAATTTTAAAATTTGTTTAAGACCAGAAATGCACCATCACGAAATCAAGTACGCAATCTATTCGCTCGTTTTCAGTCATCAGGATCGGTAAGTGACTTATTTCGGAGTGGAGCACCGCTTAAATCACGAAGCTAAGACAACATCGAACAAGTTCGCGTGAGCGTTAGTTAGAAATCTGAAACATCGACTCGTTAACGTGCCACTCAGCTTCAAATGTCCAGAACTTCACTGTGGAGGATAATTAAAAAAAAAAACATTGTTGCTGTTTCCGTACAAAATACAAATGGAGCATGAAATTTTGCCGCAAAATTATGCAACCCGCTTAAGATTAAGAAAATAAATACAATGTTCAGTAACTTATGGCCCACGCAGCATTTGTTACGGTTAATGATATTTAACCTTTTTTTTAGCAAGACATCTTACTCAATAAATACATTTTGACTTTAAAATGTTTCATATGTTTATTTAAACGAATATTTTTTCGATGTTATTTATTTTAGAGAAATTGGAGATTATTAAATTCTAAAATTATTTCTTATTTCTTTTTTGTATGTTAACAGTGGAATTGAGTTTAGATTGTTGTTTGTTTTCATTAAAGCGCCCGTTGTTTTTTACCATTACCCCACTGTGCAATCTTACACAAAGAATTTCAAATATGTTTTTTCTTTCTTCAATAATACTTTTCTATAATTTTACATCAAAACAAATAAATAATAAATAATTTATAGCATGTACACAGCTTAACAAAACTAGAAAATCACAAACAAAAGAAATAAACTATTTTTCTGTTTTTTTTTTTCAGATTCTAAAATCCCTTAATAATCTACAAATGTTTGATATTTGTTTTTACAATAGTTTTTTTTTATTCATTTATTTCTTTTATAAAATTTGTTTTATGTTTCATGTGAAAACTTTTTCATCATACAAAAATAATTTTTGACATATACAGATTAGTTTTGTATCTATATTCAATCATTTTTCGATCATGCAACAAAAAAACATATATGGGCATTTCCTGGCGTCACGAACGTACGTTCGTACGCTTTTGAAGTACAAATAATATAGAAAACAAAACTTTTCTTCGCATTTTTTTTCTCGATTCGACAGCATTTGGGTAGCTCTATGTTAAGTGCAAAAGATAGATTTCATCGAGTTTAAGTTTTCATTATAAGAGTTATAAACGTGTGGTCACGAACGTACGCAAAATAGAAGTCAACTTTGGCTGACAATAGTGAAATGTAAAAATCTGCGCAATGGAATGGAATATTCAAAAGTGATTAATTTATTTTAAAAGTGTATTAATGTAGGTCTCCATCCAGTATTTACAAAATAAAATATCTCTCTTGGTTTTTGTTTAAATGGCTTATTTACCGGTCGCGAACGTACGGATCGCGAACGTACGATTTTTCCATATGTTTTTTTGTTATTATCACCACGCATTCTCCCATAAATGTCTTCAAATTTCCTAAACAAAAAAACTTAATACTCCTCTTACAATTGATTGTAATGGAGAGATTGTGAAGAAAGAGTGTAAACATAACATATTTTTTGCATGTAAAATAAGTATATAAAAATGTCTTTAGAAGTAGAAAATAAAGAAAAATATAAAATTTTCCAGTTTCCAGCCCAATTTCCTCAAGTCAAACAGCTGAGATATGCTATGAAACCATAATAAACAATAAAAGACGATGATAATCAACATTTTATTTTTTCATCCTGGTAGACCTTTCTGGGGAAATGCCCATATGGGCAAATCCTGCATGACGAACGTTACATTCGCACGCGTTTTCTGATTGAAATATAAACATTTTTTGGTCTTTCAAAAGACATAGCTTCAACTTATATATAGTATTTAGTGACATTACTACGTACTTACGAATGGCATATATCATAATTTCTTACCAAGTATTTGTTGCGAAATAATTGATCACAAAGTTTTGTGACGCACGCTACAAAAAGTGGAAGTAACTTCAAAGGTTGAAGTGAGTTTTCCTAATTTGTAGCGAATTTGGCATGATAAAGTATACAAAATTTAATTCCTAAAAGAAAGATGACTATAAGAGAATTCTAAACGCACTTATTCGCAGCTAAACAATGTTGTGATTTTTTGACAAAAGCCGTGAACCCTTTGTGACGCACGCTACAGTTTTTCCAGTAGTATTTCATTATTATATTTTATTAATTTTAACAAAACAAATTATATTTTTATGAATTGCATTTCTTAAACTAATTTCTTAACTAATGAATATCATCTTTTTTTAACGAAATTTATATTTTGATAAGTCTGCTGTAAGTGCTATTTTAAGTACAAAAATCACCTAAAATAATGCTAAATTCACGTATAACATTAAGAAATCAGCAGTGGGGTAGGATTTGGTAAAAATTATTGCATTAATGATCATTGAAATGCATATTTTTATACTCTTCACCGAAGTAAGAGGGTATGTATAACTTTGTCATTCCGTTTGTATGTTCCACAATATTGATCCTACACCCTATAAAGTATATATATTCTGGGTCCCTATGAAAAGCGAAGTTCAAATCCGGTTGTCCGTCTGTCCGTGTGTATGTTGAAATGGGTTTTCCGAAAACCCCAGAAATGATGTGGCCTAGGTTGATGTATATTTATGTCACATATACTCCGTTTAAGTTTGCTATTGAAATTCAGCCAGATCGGTCCAAAAATGACGGAGATATGAGCAAAAAACCACGACTACCTCTAAATTTTTCCAAAAATCCCTTGTTGTTGTATTTTTTTTATTTCTGTATATCTTGAGAACGGCAAGAGCCAAAGTTTCCGAATTAGGTACACATATTTAGGTTGCCAATACACACCATCCTACAAAATGTGGGCGGGATTGAAGAAGTGGGCGTGGTACCTCCCGTACAAAAAAAATTAAAAATTTTATAAAAACCTAAATTTAAGGGCTGCCATATGTCCTATGGATATGACTTATATATCAAAATATCGGAAATTTTTAGTAGAACATATTTTATAAAAAAAACTCGGGAAAATCGGTTCAGATACAAACAAGTTATGAACCAAATTAAATTTTTTTTTTTTTAAATACCCACTTTCATAAACCATAGATCTCCCCGAGTCCAAGCTTTATAACTAAAGTAAATGGTAAATTTCTTCTTCAACACGTCGGTATATAAATCTGCCAAATCGGTTAAAAAATGGCAGAGTTATAACCGAAATACTGAATCCACAAAAATTACTCTTTTTATACCCTTAACCGAAGGTAAGAGGGTATATATAACTTTGTCATTCCGTTTGTATGTTCCACAATATTGATCCTACACCCTATTAAGTATATATATTCTGGGTCCTTATGAAAAGCGAAGTTCAAATCCGGTTGTCCGTCTGTCCGTCTGTCCGACTGCTCGCACAATGGTGAAGGGTATATAAGATTCGGCCCAGCCGAATATAGCACTCTTACTTGTTTAAAATAAAAATGAAATTATACATCTAGTCTTTTATTCCATTAAAAAAAAAATTCATTTGAAAAATTTTTGGTTGGTGGACTGTTTCTGGGATTTGCCCATATACATATTTATTTATTAACATTTTTATTTCATATTTGAATTGCAGACCATTCAAAATCATGTTGAAATTAATTTTTTTTTTTCTCTTTTTTTTCTATGAAAACTATTTAATCTTTTTATATAATTTGACAAAAAAAAATCCTGCATGTGTTTTTATAAACGTTCGTTATCAACTTTTGATAAAAACAGCTGTTTAAGTCAAAGAGAATTTAATTGGAAGTTTTTAGGACAAAAAATATTAAAAAAAAACTCAGAAAAACTAAAGAAAAATCGCAAAAAGAACACTTCAAAACTATAAATTTTCTAAATTAAAGTAAGAAAAAAAAACACAAAATTAAACATATTTATTTCAGAAAACTGTACAAGCCCTTAATAACAAAGCACAACATACATACATATATTTTTTTCCAAAAAAAAAAAATCACGAACTCGTTAAAAATAGTTAAAACTACGTAAAAAGTGAAAAAAATCGCCAAATTTGATTTATTAAATCGCCAGTGTATCGTATAAATCAAAGAGCATTTATATCAGAGATCAGCAATGAGTAGTGAAAAAGTGAGTAGAGCTAAATCATGACTCATAAATTATTGTACTTATACGCACTCATACTTATTCCAATGTTATTCAAACTCATATTCACTCAAAAGTTTCATTTTATTCATCGTACTCATACTTAGCAACATTTGTAGTGTTTGATTTAGAATCTACTCAAGTCAATGTGTATAGGCGAAGCAAAATGCGAGGCTGCCAGATTTGTCCCCGAAATAGCAAAGTGACGATTTGGCAATTACAGTTTACTAAAGTTACATGTATAAAGTGGACGATTTTTCGGCAAATTTATCTGGCAGCGCTGATTATTAAGTTGTGTGTTTTCTCTGTTGTGTTAAAACGGTAAATGGATGAGCTTAATGATTTGAATCATTGTGAGTATTGTAAGTATTTTCTTGAAATTATAAATCAAGCTGACGTCATTTATGAGTATGCGTATAATGTCGACGTCGCACTCATAAATATTTCTCTTGTGAGTATGAGTGAATCAGAGTAGTTTAGTTAAAATGATTTATACGCACTTATACTTACAATTGTATGAGTCAGTATGAGTAGCGAAAAAGCGATTCATTGCTGATCTCTGATTTATATAAGGTTACCGCGGTGCAAAATAATAAAAAAAATCGAATTTGACGCTGTCAAAAATCAGTACAAAATTTAAACAAATAACCAATTCGCCTTGGTATAAATTGTCAATATCTTTCAGAAGAAGCCGCTAGCTTAAAAAAAACAAAAAAATTATCCAATTAAAATCGCAAACAAGTTGAAATCGTTGCAACTTAAACAATGAGATAAAAAAATTTTAAACAAATTCTTTTATCGAAAAAATCCCTGAAAGAATCATAAAAACTTAGCAAAAAAATCAAAAGTGAAAATCACCAAAATAAAATAAATCGCGAAAAAAAACATAGGTTTAAATAAAAATTACAAAACTAGACAAAAAAAAAACTTAATTTTCTTAAACACAAAGAAGAAACAAAATCGCCTAAACTATAAGCAAATTGGCAAAGATTACAATGAAATCACTCAAATAAAAAATCGTTAAAGTTAAAAAAGTGAATATTAGAAAAACTCGATCAAATTGACAAGAATAGTTAAGTTTTTCAAAATTTAAAAAATCGCTTAAATTTAACGAGTAAAGGGCATAATAAACCTCACAAATGGCCTGGCAAACATGTCAAAATTTTACGTTTGTGCAAACCTTTTGTGTTGTTACTTGCGGTGTTTGCTGTTTGGACAAACATTTGAAGCAATGTTTGCAGAAATATTAAAAATTTTTAATATTTGGCAGACATGTTGGATATTTGTCAAACTTTTTGTGGCGTCTAATGCTAAATGTATTCAATTCAATTAATTTTTAATATTAAATTACATTTTTTTAGTAGTATTGCTTGCCACAAAACAGCTCGTTGTTTAAAAACTGTTTCCTTAAATTGTTTGCCTTTATTTTATAATTTCTTCTCCGTTTTAAGCGAAAAGCAACAAAATTGCCGCAACACTATTGGCATCTGCATTCATTGAAAACAAAACAAAAATGAAAATTTATGTTTGAACGGAGAATATTTGTGTTGTTTATTGGCAAACCCCAAACGGAAATAATGTGTGTGTTTGCCAAGCATTTTGTGTGGTTTATTATGCCCTTTAGCAATAAAATTGAAATGAAATAACGTAAATAAAAAAATCGCCAAGAACATAGTTAAATAATTTTGATTTGATTTACCAAAATACCGCTATCCACCAAAATCGGAAAAAAATCGTTATTTTCTCAAAGAAATCTTTAATTTCTATAAAAAAAAAATAACAAATATAACTTATTATAATGCCCAAAATCAAAAATCAAGATTTTAAATTTTACAAAAGACTAAAAAAATAAGTAAGAAAGTATAGTCGGTCAAGCCCGACCATATGATACCCTATACCGCAGTATTAAAAAACACATCATACGATTCGGCCCATTTTCAATAGGATTGGTCCTTGTGCCAATAAGAACCTATGACCAATAAGAACCTATGACCAATAAGAACCTATGAAATTGTATCAAATTATCTAAAAAATAGCGACCTGTACTTTGCGCACAAGGTTACATGGACAGCCAGTCAGCCGGACGGACATCGTTAGTTCGACTCAGAAAGTGATTCTGAGTCGATCGGTATACTTTATCGACTGCAATCTAGAAATACTAACTTTGCTTAGTGTATACCAGCCAGCTAAACGGACTTAATTGATTAGTACACTGAAGGGCGTCCAGAACCAATATTTTTATCTGTTACATACTTTGGCACAATCGCATAATATCCTCTTTATATATCGAGCTCTAATAGCAAAAATGATGTAACCAACAAAAATAAAATTTTACAGGAGTGTTTTTTTTTTTTATTTTATTTCATATAAATTTTGTATGAAATTTGTAGGTTACCGCAAAATTTTTCTTGCTATAAAATCGTAACGGTGCCTTATGTGACCACGACATTTTTGGAGATGATGCAAGTGTTGCCAATAAAGTCATTTATTAAAAAAAAACTAAAATTGAAAATGATGTCGGTTACATCATTTTTGCTATTAGGGCTCGATATAAACTACCATATCGAGCCCTAATAGCAAAAAGGTATTACAACAGAATGATTGAAATAATTTTTAACTTTTTTTTGGAAAATTTGTTTTTCTAGCCACACCACTAAAGGTAGAATGTATATTATGTGTTTATGCTGAACAAAAATGGTGCTTATTATAAATTGTATGAATTGGTCCAAAATTACACATACCCCTCATACAAATTTTTATAATAAAATTAAAATTATTCTTTTAAAAGAAAAAGGGCAAACAAATTTTTATGGCTAAAAAAGTTGAAAAAAAGGCGTAAAATGATCAGCTTTTAATACGCGTTTAAGCAAAATGTTGATTAAGTTCAAGATCAAAGCCGTTCACATTACATTTGAAATAATTAAGATGACAGATGATTAAGAAAAAAAATACAAATAACAAATTAATATTTATTTAAAGTATTAAAAATGCTTTTATAAATTTTTCAGAAGATTGTTTTAATCATTTTAATGATGAAATTGTGAAAATTTATGAATTATTTAAGGAAAAAAATAAAAACATTAAGCAGAAATCGTGGCCGGTTATACACGATCATGTTGGCGATTCTACATTATACTCAGTTTGAGGTATGTTCAGGCGATTCTATGTGGTTTATGAAGTGATTTTTACAACAAGTCAATTTGAAGTGATTAACAAATCACTTCAATGTATGGGTAATCATCTCGATTTTGAAGTGGTTAGAGCTTAAACACGATCGAGCTGCTTAAACGCGTTTAAGAACCCAAATGTGAACATAGCATAAGTCTAAAAAATCGACAAACTAATATAAACTACTTAATTGATACTAAAAATACCAACACATAAATATTAATTTTAAGAGAAAAAAAAACGCAAAAATCTGATTTGCAAAAAAAAACCAAAAAAAACAATTTTCGGAGATAATTTAATTAAACAAAATCATTTAACGGCCATTTTCACCAAGTTCTGTTATAATTAACCATCGGTTATAGCTGTCAAAACGTATTGTTAACCGGAACTTTAATTGAAAGTTAGTTTTAACCGAACTTGGTGAAAATGGCCGTTAGTCAGATAAATTACTTTGTTAAACTATAAAACTGGAAAATTCAGCAAAATCGATCAAATCACTGGAGCTTTATTGCCAATTCAAATTGTTTTGCTCTTAAATTTTAAACGCCAAATAACAAGCTAATCCAAACATAAATTAAACTCCGCTAAGAAATAGTGCTGCCATTGCTCATTAAAAAACTGGTATTATAAAAAGTTTCGCGTTTTTTTTTTTCTACCGGCCAACAATGTCTGGCTTTTCTTAAAATAAATTACTTTCTTTAATAAACACCAGAAGAGGCCAACATTATTAAATTACTTTTACTTACAATACGTATCCCTTCATCATGTCCCAGTGGCCTTATAAATATATGAAACTAGAGACTACTTAAGTAATCAAACATTCTTTTCCTGTCCCTTTTCGAATTAAAGTTTTTACAAAAATCAACTGCCGGCCAAGGCATTCTGTGCTTTTGCTTTTAATTTTTGAAATAAATAAGATGAAATTTGGTTTAGAGTAATTTATTTGGAGGTGCAAATAGGAAAAAACTGCTTATTTTTTTGAGCCTAAGAAGGAATTAAGCTAGTTTTAGATATCCATTTCTTAAGTGAATTAAGCGAATTCCAGAGAGTGCGTTCTGAATCAAACGAAACAGTTAATGGTCGACAAGGCAAGGTCTGAATAATAATTGCAAAACTTTTTAAAAACGTTTTTTGAGTAGTTTTAAAGTGGCTTCGCAGCATGTAGCCTGGCGTTGTCATGATGGAATATTAAGGCTTTATATCTGGTCGTATAGTCCGGGCGTTTTTCAACCAATACTCGCTTCAAACGAATCAATTGTATTCGGTACATGTTTCCTATAACGGTTGGCCACCTGTTAGGAGTTCGCTTGATTGGGCAGGCTTCTTACACGATTTCCTGCACTATGGGTTCTCGTAATGGGTCTACGTTTCATCCCCACTGTTGATTCAATCGAAGAAATGCGTCCTTTTATCGGACGTGCAAAATCGTGTTTCATCTCTCAGTTTCGACTTGTGTGTTTCCTAATTCTCTTATTTTTGGATGAAATCCTTTTGCTCACAAACATTTCGAAATAGCAAGTTCTTCTTGACTTTGACAACGATCATTATGGAGTAATGCCATAATATTATTAAGAATCTTTTTTCATGAAAATGGCCTCATTAAGAAGTGTTTCTTTTCGAGGCATATAACTTTTATAAAATAAAGCACAACAAATTTAATTGATTGACTAAAATTTTTGCCTTATTAGCCCACAAATTTCATGGCATTGAATTTTTAAAAAATAACTTCTGTCATAAGGCCTCCGCGACTCCGCCTTATGAACACCATCCTGTCGGTCCAATTTTGCACCACTTTTTCCAGCATACCCGGTCAAAAGTGCATCGAATTTTGGCTTCTAAATAATCAATCGTTGCTGGTTTATCAGCATAGACCAGACAGTTGACGTATTTCCACAAAAAGTAGTCCAAAGGTGCCAAATCACACTAATGAGGTGGCCAATTCACAGGGGCATTTCTTGAGATAATTCAGTCACTTAAAGTTTGGCTCAACAAACTGATGGTTACAAGCGCTACATGGCATAATGCGACGTCTGGTTAGAACCATTTCTCCTCTAAATAATTTGCAATGACATGAGGAATAAGAAAATCGCTAATCATTTGCCTAGAGCGTTCGCCATTCACGGCAATGTTGACACCGGTTTCGGATTGAAAGACAAATGGGCCGATGACGCCTTCGGCAAGAAAACCTTACTAAACAGTGATTTTTTCGGGATGTAATGGAGTCCCAATAATCTCATGAAGATTGTGCTCTCCCTAAAAACAGCAATTCTGCTTGTTTACATACTCGTTAAGCCTGAAATGAGCCTTATCGCTTAAGATAATTTGGCGATAAAAATTCGATTCAACTTCCTGTTGATTCTCTGTCCATATTCACCTAAAGCAGGACGCAATTGGTGGTCTGCTGGTTTTTATTCTTGCACCAGTTGGATCTTAGTCTGAGTTCATACGGCTCATGTCTTATTGACAAGATTCTTCCTTTTTCTTCTTTGAACATGAATTGGCGTTCAAATGATTCATGTCATGTTGACGACATGTGCTTTTTTGATATTGAAAACAATAACAAAATTAAACAACGAATGAAAAAGCAAAACGTAAAGACAGCACATGCATCTGTGTACTCATTTCTTTTCCCCTCGTCCCTCTCGCCTATAAAGTAGCAATCTTGTCAATAAGACATGAGCCGTATGAACTCGGACTTACACGAATGTTGGCCAAGATCTTTTCTCAAAATTCTCCAAGTAGTGGACGGGCAGAGACCGAGTTGCTGAGAACAGCGACAGATCGATAAATTCGAGTCCTCTGTCACACTCACGCTTACAGCGGTGATTGCTTTTTCTCTATGCTACGGTTTCGATTTTGATGACTATTGTCCAAAAGAGTAAATGATGTCAAGAATCGAACTATTGTGTTGCGTATTAACTGCTTAGAGAGACGATTAAGATATCATTAAAAAAATGTGTGATATTAATTAAAAAATTAATTAAATTTGCACCAGTTAACATGTTAATAGTATCAATTAAACGTTAAATTCTCTTGACTTCCTTTTAATTCACTTGATTAAACGTTTAATTCACTTGATTAAAATTTTAATTAAAACAAATTTTATTATTGATTAATGCTTTAATTGAAAAAAAAATTAGAGAGCATATTTCTTCTGTGTAAACTTACTGAAATACTTTATAAGTTTGGCGAACAGAGCGCGAATTTTGAAAATACATAATAATAATAATGAAAACGTTGCTCTGGGTGTAAGTCTTTGTATGGTGTTCTGCCAAAGTATGCTGAAAACAGAAATCAAACGCACTTCCTTAGCATGAAAGCTAATTTTGCTTAAAAATACATCCTTTAGTTTGAAAGTTTTATATTTGCAACCACATTTTTAAATAGTTCTTGACCTGTAAATATGTAAAACATGTTTTCTTATGAGCTGGGCATTAGCGCGATTTGTATAGTAAAACTAATTTATTTTTCGTTATTCAAAATAAATACCTCCAAATAAATCCCCCAAAACTTAAAACACTTTAATAACTCAATCAACCACAGTCCAATTTAAACTTTCTCCTTTCTCGTAAGTTTTCTATTTTGGCAAATATAACTAAAAGGGTTACTTTGAAATATTTCCACTTACTCGACGACTTTTTGAGTACAAGAAATAAGATTTTATGCTTCATGAAGCAACAATTAATTTAAATAAATAGTTGAGTAAGTAATCAAATTCAAAAATAAACTTTTTTTTCTACAACTATTTCTACATTTGACTTTTAAAGGAAAAGTTGGGGGGTACGAATTAACTGGCCCTTGACTGGTTTTAATACGTAAAGGAATAATCTTTAAATTGTATTGCGGTAGCAAAGAAAAAAAGGATTTTATATTTTCAAAAATTTAATTGGAAATTTATGAGGAAAGGGAGAGAGAGCTTTTTTTGTGGGAAATTTTAATAACCAACATATTTTGGCATAAGATAAAAAATGATACTGGAAGTTAACAACACAAAATATTCAAGAGAATATAAAAACAGGGGAATATGTCAAATTGTAGACACACAAGACAAGAAATTTGTAACTGAAAAATCTCTGTTGCATGGCAAACGGAAATGAAACTTCAGCAACACGAATGTTGTAAAAATAAAAATTTAAATAAACTTTTTCCTTCACGAATTCTCCTTAAAAACGAAAAACAAACAGTAATTTGTCAGAATTTTTTGTTAAAAAAAAAAACAAAACTTCTAGGAAGAAGGATTTTTTACGTTTTTTTTTTTTTTTTGGGGCTCCAACTCACCTGTCTGTCCACTAAATTAACTTTTACGTCATTATCATCAACTTTTTTAACTGAAACTCAAATTTGTATAGAGAACAGCTGAAGTAAACAATGAAAAAAAAACAGTTATACGAAACGCAACAAATTATTCTCACGTAAAAGTTGAAAACTTGACAGGGTTTGAAAATGAAATGAAAAGAAAGATAATCAAGAAAATGTATTTCCAAAAGTAAGTGATTTAAAGGGATATGAAATCAAAAGTGCAAGTAAATTTAGAAAGGATTACAAATTTAAATTTTGAAACTTTTGTAAGAGAAAAAATAACTGAAAAGCTTTAACTTTTTTATTAACCTCGTTCTTTGTAGAATTGATGTGACTTTGTTTAGGTCTAAGGCACCTGAACATATTTAAATTTTAAACTTAAAATTTTCAACTTTAATAGTCTGAAGCTAAAGATCACACTATCGATGCAATATACAAATTTTCGTTGAATATCATGTGCCGATAATGTAAAGTCACGTAATTAATATTTAATTAATATTTAATTAATATTTATAGGAAAATTTTGTTAAAACTTGCTTTTTATAGGAAATTTTGCTTAAAATTACTGTTAACAGCAAATTTCGCAAGAATTTAATTTTTATAGGAAATTTCGCTAGAAATTACTTTGTATAGAAAATTTTGCTAACGTTTACTTTTTATAGGAAATTTTGTTAAAACTTACTTTTTATAGGAAATTTTGCTAAAATTTACTGTAAGAGCAAATTTCGCAAGAATTTAATTTTTATAGGAAATTTCGCGAGAATTTACTTTGTATAGGAAATTTTGCTAAAGTTTACTTTTTAAAGGAAATTTTGTTAAAATTTACTTTTTAAAAGAAATTATTTTAAAATCTACTTTTTATAAGATATTTTGTTATAATTTACTTTTTATAGGAAATTATGTTAATATTTACTATTTAGAGGAAATTTAATTAAAATTTACTTTTTATAGGATATTTTGTTAAAATTTACTTTTTATAGGATATTTTGTTAAAATTTACTTTTTATAGGAAATTTTGTTAAAATTTACTTTTTATAGGAAATTCTGTTAAAATTAACTTTTTATATGAAATTTTGTTGAAATTTACTTTTTATAAGAAATTTTGTCAAAATTTACTTTTTATAGGAAATTTTGTTTAAATGTACTTTTTATATGAAGTTTTGTTTAAATTTACTTTTTATAGAAAGTTTTGTTTAAATTTACTTTTTATATGAAATTTTGTTGAAATTAACATTTTATATAAAATATTGCTAAAATTAACTTTTTAGAGGAAGTTTTGCTAAAATTTACTTTTTATAGGAAAATTTGTTTAATTTACTTTTTATAGTAAGTTTTGTTAAAATTAACTTTTTATATGAAATTTTGTTTAAATTAACTTTTTTTATGATATTTTATTAATATTAACTTTTTACATGAAATTTCGTTGAAATTTACTATTTATAGGAAATTTTGTAAAAATTTACTTTTTATAGGAAATTTTGTTAAAATTTACTTTTTATAGGAAATTTTGTTAAAATTTACTTTTTATAGGAAAATTTGTTTAAATTTACTTTTTATAGGAAATTTTGTTTAAATTTACTTTTTATACGAAATTTTGTTTAAATTAACTTTTTTTTATGAAATTTTGTTAAAATTAACTTTTTATATGAAATTTTGTTGAAATTAACTTTTCATAGGAAATTTTGTAAAAATTTACTTTTTATAGGAAATTTTGTTAAAATTTTCTTTTTTAGGAAATTTTGTTTTCTTTTTATAGGAAATTTTGGGAAGATTTATTTTGTATAGGAAATTTTGTAAAAATTAACTTTGTATAGGAAATTTTGCTAAAATCAAATTTTTATAGGAAATTTTGTTATAAGAATTTTTGTTAAAACTTACTTGTTATAAGAAATTTTGTTTAATTTACTTCTTATAGGAAATTTGGTTAAAACTTACTTTTTATAGGATATTTAATAAAAATTTACTTTTTATAGCATATTTTGTTTAAATTTACTTTTTATAGAAAGTTTTGTTTAAATTTACTTTTTATATGAAATTTTGTTGAAATTAACTTTTTATATAAAATATTGCTAAAATTAACTTTTTAGAGGAAGTTTTGCTAAAATTTACTTTTTATAGGAAAATTTGTTTAATTTACTTTTTATAGTAAGTTTTGTTAAAATTAACTTTTTATATGAAATTTTGTTTAAATTAACTTTTTTTATGATATTTTATTAATATTAACTTTTTACATGAAATTTCGTTGAAATTTACTTTTTATAGGAAATTTTGTAAAAATTTACTTTTTATAGGAAATTTTGTTAAAATTTACTTTTTATAGGAAATTTTGTTAAAATTTACTTTTTATAGGAAAATTTGTTTAAATTTACTTTTTATAGGAAATTTTGTTTAAATTTACTTTTTATACGAAATTTTGTTTAAATTAACTTTTTTTTATGAAATTTTGTTAAAATTAACTTTTTATATAAAATTTTGTTGAAATTAACTTTTCATAGGAAATTTTGTAAAAATTTACTTTTTATAGGAAATTTTGTTAAAATTTTCTTTTTTAGGAAATTTTGTTTTCTTTTTATAGGAAATTTTGGGAAGATTTATTTTGTATAGGAAATTTTGTAAAAAATTAACTTTGTATAGGAAATTTTGCTAAAATCAAATTTTTATAGGAAATTTTGTTATAAGAATTTTTGTTAAAACTTACTTGTTATAAGAAATTTTGTTTAATTTACTTCTTATAGGAAATTTTGTTAAAACTTACTTTTTATAGGATATTTAATAAAAATTTACTTTTTATAGCATATTTTGTTTAAATTTACTTTTTATAGGAAATTTTGTTAAAATTTACTCTCGTTGTTTAAATTAAATTTTTATAGAAAATATTGTTAAAATGTATAACAGGAATAGGAAATTTTGCTAAAATGTTCTTTTTATAGAAAATATTGCATAAAATAACATTATAGGAAAATTTCCTAGTTATATTATTTTTATTTTTTGAGCGTTATCCATTTTGAAAATATAAAAATTATGTCTGAATTATGTGATAACAAATATACAATAATAAGGCACGATAGTGTGACCATATTGTACCGATTATTGTCTCATTTTTTGGTTTAGCCAATCACCCTTATTGTGTTTGGCGTATTTAAAATACGCCTACGACTGTTTGGTAACAGATTAAAGGAGAAAAGTTCACGTTCTCTTTAATCTATTATCAAACAGTCGTAGGCTTATTTTAAATACGCCAAACACAATAAGGTTGAATATGTGCCGATAAAAATAGTCGCTCAAAAATTAATTGAAAACGATTAAAAAAGACATTTGCATATAAATGCGGCCCCTATTTGTTTCTTTCATGTTATGCCTTTTCGCATTTCTTATTAAAAGCGCGTAACAGATTTTTTTGAAGGCCTTAAAGATCATGACATATAAAATAAATATTTAGCTTTATTCCATTAAATTATAATTTTTCGACACTTAACATAAAATTCTATTAGTTTTTTGCAAAGGTCAATGTTTTTGTTGTAGGGAATATTATGAATATTAAAAAAAAAATCTTTTAAAACAAAACTTTTTTTTGCCCTTTTCCTACAGAACTCACATTTAAATGAAATGTTAAAATTTAAGATATAAAATCACGCCGTTAAGTTTTATTACAAGTTTCATACGAACGCAACGCAAAAATATTCTTTACACACAACTTCATATACAAAGTTCACGCACATGACCTTTTTGCTTGAGCATCTCTTGTTGTTGTTTTTTTTTTTTTTTTTTTTTTTTTTTTGATTTTGGCAAGTGTTAGCTGGAGGAGAAGAAACATAAAACCTTGAACAGATTTTCGTTTTGACTTGTCGTAGCACACTAAAAATATGTACCACTAGTTCGCTTTCGCTATTTGGATTTACAAAAACAACAACCTTTAAAACAAATATTCCCGGTCATACAACCAATACATATGTATACAGTGGCACACAGAAGTCAACAAATCCACTCCCCCCTAAGCTTAATTCTTGATATTATAAAGCCAGCGGTTCACCATCCTATTTCTTATAACAAGTCGATTTGCCATAAAGTACGACCTTCAAATTAAATTGAGTGACAGATTTTTCGACAAGTCTGTTCAACTTGCAAATTTTCATAAAATGAAAGATGCTCTGCGATCAGAGTTGCATTTTTTTGCAAAGTAGCTGCGTCACATGAGTTTGTAGCTTTTTTGTGTTCTAGTGTAGCACATGGGCAACAGATTTTGCAGAAATTTTTTATGTCGGATAGAATTATGTCAGCTTTTTGTGTAAATGAATCGTACGTTTGTGAAGGATAATGAATCCCTTTAAGCAGCCTATATACATATCGTAGCTAAAATACAAAAAGGCATAGCTAACAAAAAATTCAAAATCGAGTTTTTTTATTGATTATTATGATTAAAATAAATTAAACTACATGTCTTGACAAATTTTACACTTCTGCGATCAAAAGTGACGCTTGTCTTAACAATAAACAAAGCGACGTAACTACACAGAAAGAAAAACACTGGGGATAAATTAAGTTGTTTATACTTACTTTAAGTACGAATCGTACTTAAAAATTCAAGTAGGAATAAAACTAAAACGTACTTAACACAATCCTAAATGGGACTACTTTCGAAAATAAATCCCGGAATTTCTTATAGTAAATACAAAATTCCTAAACCAAGTCAAAAAAGATAAAACTTTTTCTTTTAACCTACTTACAACTACAATTCGAGTCGGAAAGAACCCAACCAATTGTAGGGGGATGTAAGAAAAGATAAACTCACTGTTTATTGTTGGTGTTTTGTTTAAGCTTTGATATTGTTACAGGTAAGACTTAGAGTGTTTATAACTCTTATTCGCTTAAGGTTTTATTTGTTTAATATTTTTGGCTTTTCTAAAATCTTTGGAAAAGGTTTCCTGATGAGCTGGTGTAAGCAACCGGCGAAATGCGGATAGAGGCTTGCTTTCCCTCAACAATAAATTTCAGTGTATTTATCAAATATGAAAAACTGGGAATTTAGCACGTCATACGAAGATCGTATTAATAATAAAACTTTTCGTTGGTTGAGCCATTTGAGAGTGAAATTACAAAGTGGGCGTTTTAATCTCATTTTACTTATCAAAGTTTGTTGTAGATACTACAACAACACCACACAAGTAACTAGTTAAAGAACGATTTGCTTGTTGTGTATAGAAACAACAAAACAAGACGAAACCACATTATTTTTATGTTTAAAAAGTAAAATTTAGAAACTCTTGCTTCTCAATTAGTTAAAATTTTCAGTTATGTATATACATATGTACATTAAGTTTTTAATGTAAAACCCATATCGGGAATGATGCTGGTGTTTTCTAATTGAAATTCTGTAAGGTTTAAAACGAGTAAGTAAATCAATCATAATAAAATTCTCTTTCTAATTTCACTTTTGGGTTATTTCAAGTAAGAATTCGGGATTGAATCAATTATTTAAATTACTTACGAACTCGAAATTGAATAAGGATAAGTGCAGTATTTCGCGATGGAAAATGCGTAACTTAATAAAAATTTTCTCCGTACTCTTAAAAACGCTTCGGATTGATTTAAGTACGGATGGATTGGTTTTTCTTTTAAGTGTGCTTCTTTGATAAATGCAAAACGCCGTAATTACACATTTTTTTCTAACAATATATAACTAAATGGATTTCCTTGAAAATGATTTAAAGATTGTC
Source organism: Pollenia angustigena (assembly GCA_930367215.1). Lineage (NCBI taxonomy): Eukaryota > Metazoa > Arthropoda > Insecta > Diptera > Polleniidae > Pollenia > Pollenia angustigena. The sequence continues at coordinate 51,512,174 of OV884060.1, forward strand.
ATGACTGACGACTTATCAATGCATCTTTTTTTTTTTTTTTTTTTTTTACATGTTTATAATGTTCAGTTTGCAACGTTTTTTTGCTTCTCCTTTAAAACTACATTTTTGTTCGTTACGCTTTTAGCATTTTAGATAACGATATATATTTTTTTTACTATGTAAAAAAATATTAGGGTATGTAGAATTTTGTGTACCACTGTATATACAAAGCCAAGAGTTTAAAATGTTTGTTGCTATTACAATTGCTGTGTGTATGTGAATGGCTTGTAGCAATTTTGAAGCAATAACTAACACAGTACCACCTCTCATTTTTGGGCCACACACATACTCGTAATACTGTTGCTACGTGCCACACACACACACACACACTAATAGTGGCAGACTTATTGTCAATGTCAGAGTTTGTGCCTCGTTTCATTGCCCAAAAAGCTCATTGCCTTTGCTCAGCAGAAAAAAATTTAAATACCAAAAAAAAAACATAAACTTTTAAATGGCTAGGATTTGAGGCGTTAAAAACGCACAATTTAACTTTATTTCATATATTAGCATATAAAAATTATCAGCAGAAAATGTTGTATGTGTATGACAGCAATTTTTTTTTATGGAAATTAAAAAATTATATAAAGAAAATAGGAAAATATGGAAAATTTGTAAAAAAAAAAAAAAATCAGGTTCAAAAAAATTTTACCAAAAAATTTCACAGATCAAACCCAGTAAAAAAAATTTGGGTTTTTGGAAGCACTACAGAGAAAAAGCGCATACTCAAGCGCTTCAATTAGAGAGCTCTTATAAAGCAGTAAATGATAACGAATAAAATATACAAAAAAGCTGCTATTTTAGTGCTGACAACGAAGAGGGTTTTTAAGCGAAAAAAAAATATATTATAGTTTACGAAAATGATTCTAAAAAGACATTTAAACAAGTAAAAGCAAAACATTTATATAGTTACCCCTTAAAAAAGCACTCTAGGAGCGCTTTGTTTGCATGTTAAAAGAAGCGCTTATCGTCAGCAGAAAATATTCCTCCAAACCGGGAACACCCCATACAAAAATCAGGCATCCCATCAGCAGGTTTGAAGCGATTTGAGGTATGAATTCATACAAAAAACCTGCTCCTTTTGGAGCACTTTTTTACTGGGAAGCTTTAACAGCATTTCAAATGTACTATGACAGAAAATGGCAAACTATTTAAATTAAGATTCTAAATTTTAGAACGAAAGATTACTGCTTTAATTAGCATAGAATATAAAAACTGGAATAGCGATCACGGGCATATGGGCACAGCGTCTGTTCTTGACAAAACGCATTAAGGACGTCTAACTATGGGCTACTTTTTGGAGTATTTCGGGCCGTACCTCATGAATTGACACAAACAATACTGTTCTGCAAGGCGTCAGTTGTTGCTGGTGGCTTTACGTAGACCCACAGTAAATAATGAAGAGATGTTAAATGGCACGACCTTAAAGGGCAATTGAAAGGATAATTTCTAGAAATCGACGTATCGCGAAATCTTGATTTTACAGTACTTTCCTTTAGTTGCAGACAAAACGTGGACTTTATCTCTAATGTGACTATAAGGCTAATTCACATATATACCACTATGAGGCATAAAGCCGAATTCGAATATAATCAACTTATGTGAATATAGAAAATGAAAAACTCATAAATTACACCGACATCAGGCTCATAGTTTTGCAACAGAGTTGCATACTGTATTAAAAATAGTTAAAATAATAACAAGTTGATGACAAAAATTAAATGATTTAATTCATTGTTTCTTTGAATGGATTGTGGTTTCGAAAACTAACAGAACTTGGTAAATATTGCTAATGTGACTATAACGCCATTAATTTACTTTACTTTTCCCTTTGATAACTGTTGATAGATGGCATATATGGTGCTTATATCGCTAAATGAACTCTAACGTTCTTAACATTTAATAAACTTATAGCGGAAAAATAAACAGATAAAATGGACTATATCGCTAATGTGACAATAAGCTGTAGTGACTTTAAACGAAAAGTACTGTAATAAGTTCTAAACGTAATTCAACTGGTTATCCTAATGTAATGAAATACCAATCTAGAGAATCTAACAACAATTTGGAAATAAGTAATTTATTTGCAGACTTCTTTTCGACGACTTACTCGGATGCCCAATATAATAATACCTCATATCCCTATCCTACTGCTGAAAGCCAACCAATACAAATTTTTCCGATCAGCACATCACAGATTTGAACAGTTCTAAGAAGCGTTAAATCGACATTTAGTAGTGGACCGGACGGTATACCCAGCTGTGTTTTGAAAAATTGTGCAAATGCACTTGCTACTCCACTGGAAATAATATTTAACAAATCTATAGAGCATGGCTATTTTCCTCAATATTGGAAAGATTCGTATATAATTCCACTATTCAAGGCCGGTAATAAATCAAACATAATAAACTATAGAGGAATTGCAAAGCTTAGTGCAATCCCAAAATTATTAGAAAAATGTATCACAAATAATATTTGTCACCAAATATCGTCTTTTTTATCCACTCATCAACACGGCTTCAGAAGTTGCTGCTCCACAACAACTAAACTTTTACAACTGACAACCCTGGTTAATAGCAGCTTTAATAACAAACAACAAACTGATGTCATATACACCGATTTTAGTAAGGCATTTGATAAAGTTAACCATTTTTTACTGTTATTGAAACTTGATATTATGGGATGCACTACAAATACCATATACTGGTTCAGATCATACCTAACATGTCGGAAACAGTGTGTAATCTTCAATAATGCCACCTCTAAAATTATTATCGTGAAGTCTGGAGTTCCTCAAGGGAGCCACCTAGGACCGATTTTATTTTCTATTTTTATAAACGATTGATGATGTGAAGATTTTCCTAAGTTATAATAATATCTCAGAGGGCAAACATTTACAATGTGATTTAAACAAATTTAATGATTGGTGCAATATCAACCTGATGGGTCTAAATTTAAAAAAGTGCAAGCATATGCGATTTTCACGAAATTGCAATGATAATGGTCGTTTTTCCTTAGGTGGAAATCAGCTAGAATTAGTTTAGGAGTTTCTAGACTTAAGGGTTCTACTTGATATTAAACTAAATTTTAACAAGCATATTGTCATGATAGTGAATAAAGCTCGTGACGTGCTTGCTTTTATCAAACGATGGGCTAAAGAATTTACTGATCCTATAATAACCAAACGTTTGTATACATCGTTAGTAAGGCCTATCCTGGAATACGGTTCTATTATTTGGGATCCCTACACTGATTATCCACAAGAAGCACATTGAATCTGTTCAAAAACCATTTCTCTTATTTTATCTGGGAAATACAACATGGAATGCAAATGTCAATCTTTTTCCCTATTCTGCAAGACTCTCTATAATTAATTTGCCGACTTTAGAAAGCAGACGCATAATGCTTAACGTTGTTTTTTTAGTAAATTTATTAAATGGTTAAATTTTCTCAGAGTTCTTGCTGAAGACAATAAACTTCAATATACCTCTTAGATCTACTCGGAACTTCGCACCACTTCATCTACAGTGTTTTCAAACTAACTTTGCAAACGCTGACCCTTTAAGGAGATGATGCAAAACTTTTAATGATTTCTATAATTTTATTGGTTACCCTGTTAACGTTGATATTTTAAAACTTAACATCATTTTGTTCTTGAATGTAAACCATTAGTTAAGTATCCTTATAAAATGTAGATTATTTTATTGGTCTGTAAGGATTTTAGTCTATAGACCGTGATTAAATAAATAAAAAAGTTTAAGGTTGCGGTCGCCATAAGACACGTATCGCCATCCCTAGGTTATGTTGTGAATTGTTCTCACTCCATGAGAGGCATATTATTTTATTAAGAAATGCATATAAAATCCTTAAAATGTTGCAAAATGTTCTTTAAAAGAGAATTAAAGATTAATTGTAGTCGTTTCCAGCAAACTTAAAGTCCAATATGAAGGCAAAAAAATTTTAAATTTGTCAAGAGCCTTCGAATTTTACCCAATTCGTGTAAAAAATGGCTGGGAATGGATTGTTGCAAAAAAATGTTGAAAGTTCTTGATTGTCACTCACTTGGGAGTTACCAAGAATGATTCCTTTGCTACCAGTTAACACAGCTCACTACCTCCGGTTTACTCCAGATATTCCCCGGGCAATGGCTTTTGGACACCTGTTCAAGGCGAGCTAGGGTAAGAAGGCAGCTAAATAATCTGAATGGTCGAATTACGTCTCAGGTCAGTAGGAAGTTCTTGTGAAACTAATGGTGTTTTCTTTTCTGACAATAATGCTCCATGTATGCTACCATTCGCGCGGGTTGTTGTTCTATTCTAAAAAAATATGCAAAAGTGTGAGAAGTTGTCGTTTTCCTTCTAAATATGTTGCAAAAATAAATGACAAATTTGTTCCATTTCTTACCCCCAGTTATGATTGAGTGTGACTTAATACCCTTTTTTGCATCTGCGTTAAGTACATTTTTATGCAAGCAAGTATTTTTCTTATTAAGTGCTGGTTCACACAGGTCAAGTTTACTTGAACAGTTTTATTTAAATTTTCTTTTGAACTTGTGTTCACGTTCATGCACAAAATAAATTTTTGTTTTTTTTTTCCTTCAACCTTGTAGCTTTTTATTATATTACGGATGAAAAAAGAAAAGCAAAATAAAAACTGACTGGTACGGTCAAGTATGTACCCCTTTCCATTCTCTTTACCCCTCTCTCCTAAAAGCTCAGGACTTGAAGAGTCAAACTTGACCTGTGTGAACCAGCACTAACTTTTTTCTTGTTTTTGCGTACAATTTGTGTTGTATTGTGATTTATGGTAAAATTGTGATGGATAAAAAAAAATGTTTTGTTTTTTGTTTGTTTTACTTTTATTTAATAATTATTTTTTGCGCATCATTTTTAACAACAGATGACTTTAATTATTAAAAATCAGTGTTGTTAACGCTTATCGGAATTCAAAGAAAATTAAGTGTTGAAAAGCCCTACAACCGTAGTGAATATCGCTTATTAGTATGAACATTTCAATAATATTTAACACGCTAAATACACACTAGTGTTGAGCGTAAAACGTTGCTAATATTTTGTTCCATTGTAATTTAGAAAAATGTATCACTTTGTAAGGGTTCGTGTAACCTAATAAATATATTACACAACTTTAATGCATCATTATTTTTTAGAAAAGAAAACACCATAAGCTTCTGTAAAGTGCCCTTAAGTGGCGTCTCGGGAAGAAGATAGAAACAATGCTGTTATTCTCTGCCTTCAAAAAACATAGCACAGTCGCTTGCCTTGAGGTTTTGCTGGCTACCCCATCACCAGGATCGGATGCGGAGGCCCAATAACCTAACACGTCTTAAATCAACACTGTTAACGAAACCTCAAGGAGTCCGGCTACATTTTTGATGATATAAGGTTCGATCATGCCACCATCGTGTAAAGAGCACCAAATAGTGCAAAATTTTTCTAATGGCATGTCATAACGTCCAGTGTCATAGTGTCCATGGACGTTATGACACTCCAAAAATTGTCCATGGACACTATGACACTTTGTAAATGGACATTATGACACTTTCAAAAGTGTCATTAGGTCCATAATTACTAAAGAAGTTAAATACAAAAAAATGATCTGCATACACGCAGAGAAAAACATGTTTCATTATGGTCCCAACCAACAAAACTATTTTTAAAGAAACTAATTTAACCATTATATGGTTGTCGGTGACAATGATTTGGTTAAATAAAACATAATATGGTAAACATATTTTTAAAAATGGTTTTGGGTGCAAAGATTTTCTCCTCTATGGTATAACAAATACCGGCTTCGCTAACTAAAGCCCGTCCAAAGGCCGGCTGTGCAGAGAAGCTTAAGTTAGCGAAGCCGGTATTTGTTATACCATAGAGAATCCTTGCGCCCGGTCGAAGGCCGGCTATGATCCCAAATTTGTTAACATTTTAATATTTTTCATTATAAGTTAAGTTGTGGACATTATGACATGTCCGCGGACGCTATGACATTTCTTTGATGGACACTATGACACTGGACGTTATGACATGCCACCATTTTTCTAGATGTTATATGGAGTCTGCGGCAATTTTGTTTAGTAACAAAACCGTTAAGCCAAAAAGAGCCGTGAGCAATACAAATTCATGAATTCGTCATTGTTTCGTGAACCGATAACTGATTTTCAAAGTAAACTTAAATAAATTGGTAGCGTTGTTTTAGAGTGAATCTATTCATGATGATTTAAAAGGGTATACTGATTATAAATTAAAAAAATAAGCGCCGTATGACAGTTCGTTTGTTGGGTTAACTTTTCTTAAGTTCTATTGATCGGGCTAAAAAAAACACTTACGAAAAAAACGATTTCGAATCGATGAACAGGCTGTTAAGTAATTATTTTAAATTAACGTTTGATAAAAAAAAACCTCGAAATTAAAAAAAAAATCATTTATTCACTTTTGGCAATATGACGATTTTCCCGTGATTCTACCGCTTTTTTTGTGTCCCTCGCGGTAAAAATCACAGAATACCAACAGAACTGTCACGAGACGGAAGATTTTGGGTTTTTTCGTCTCTTTCTTAGAAAGCTACCCTTTTGCATTTCTCTTTTCATCATCTTCTATGCCGCAATACAGTGAACACAAATTTATTTAATTAAGATTTATTTGCAAAGCTGTTGTAAAAATTAACTTTTAAGTTCACCACAACACGAGTAAATAATATTTAAGTAAGTTAATAACTTTTAATTTCAAAAGATTTTGTTATTTGTGCTTAATTCCCAGTTTTTATTCTTGATAAAAACACTTTGAAATCTTTTGAAATTAAAATTTTTTATTCCCAAAAATTGAAATTACTTTTTGATAGTAAGTTAATAACTTTATAAAACAAAACAATATTACTAAATACTTTTTTTTTTGCACAAAAAACAACGTTTGTTGAACTAATGCATTTGTTTAACGTGGTTTGTGTTTTTTTATTTTTGTTTTGATCACGCCATTTGTGTTCATTGTTGCGGCCTGTTTCTACACCTTGACACTTCACTACCAAAAAAGCTTTCTGTCTCTTCGAAAGCTGCCCTGGCAACTGATTTGGGCCTTTTTCACACGTTACTTTTTACAGTTCTGTTAGTATTCTGTGGTAAAAATTCTATTTTGACGATTAGCGGGAAATCAACAGGTGGTTTTAATTCAATTAGTTTATACAATTTCTGTTTAGGTTTTTAAAAATAAAAATATTTTTTCACAAAATATTTGAATTTTTTGTTCAAGATTTGTATAAAAATGTTGCAAGATATTTAGATTTACGTGATACATATTTTTAAAACATTTTCCGCAAAATAAAAAATTTTGAAGTTTCTAGTGCGATTTAACGGGATGTGTTCGAAAAAAGTTGGCAAGAATGCATCTAACCAAACTCTGCGTAGTTAGCTGTCACTTTTACTGACAGCACATGAAACTGAGCGATAGAAAGACAAAGGGAGGAGAAAAAGTTGGAAATGTTTTTTTTTTTTACTTACTTGAGAGTAGTGTTTACATTATCACAAATTAAATAACAGAATTAAAAGTAAACATACCTGAAAAGAGATAAGAGAGATACAAGCGTTAGAAATAAAATTAAAATAAACAAAAATTTCATTTTCTTATTTTTTTAGTTTACACAAGATGCTTAGCCATAATTAAACAAAAGAAGAAAAATGTTTTCGTTTTTTTTTTTTGTAAATTTTTATTTTAAACAAATAAGAAAAGCTTCAAAGCCTAAAAATTCTTTAAAATACATACTACATATGTAAGTGCGAGAAAATAGAGAATATCAGGTTAAACAAATGTACATAATTGTGGTTTTTTTTTTTTTTGTTAAAATACTAAAACACTTATAAAATAACTGTGAGAATAATCCAACAAACACAGAGTAAAATTTTTTATTATAATTATATTTCTCAAAACATTTTGAAGCTATTCTCAAACTAATATCAAATCATTCTTAAACTATTTTCAAACTATTATCGAACAATTTTTCAAAAGCCATTCTCAAAAAAAATTATCATGTTATTATATTACCATTCCTAAATCATTATTGCACTATCTTCAAGCTATTGTAAAATAATTTTTAAACTATTAAAAAAAATCTTCTCAAACTTTTCTCCAATCATTCTCAAACTAGTTGGAACAAAATCTCAAATAAATTTCAAATTATTTTTAAGCAATACAAAAATATGCTTAAATTTTACTCAAAAATTTGTTAAAAAAAAATTCTCGAATTAATCTCAAATATATTTCAAGCCAAAGTTTATTCTTCAAAATATTTAAAATTTGGATAAGACTTCCGTTTGAAACAGACCGATTGACTAATGACATTTTCTTTTCACTTCAATCCAATATTATTCTCAAATTATTCTCAAACTTGCAATGAAAGGTTATGAAAACTATTATGTAATTATACCAGGATTTACTTTTACATTTAACATATGTATATATTCAAAACCCAATTGTAATTTTATTAATTAACGAATTTAATTAAACTAGTGTTCGCCTAATGGTCAAAATTCGACCATAATCTTTTTGTAAATATGAAGAAAACATAATTCACCTAAGTATATATGAATGTATTTGTTTTGAGCATTTATTTTTTCCTTCAAAGTGGATCGATTTGGCGATGGGCCAACCTCCGGTTCATATTTTATCTTCTACGTGAGTTAATTTAATTTTGTAAGTTCAGTATAAAAAATACCAATTGAAAAACAAAAAATTATTAAAAAGTCTCCTTTATATATGAGCCGTTTATTTTGAAAGTGGCATTAGTCACTTTTTCAAAAAAAAATCGAGTTAATAATAAATAATAATAATAAATAATAATAATAAATAAAATGTTAAAATACAATTTGGTTTAAGGATTGATGTTTGACTAGTGACGTCAGCAGTCGTCGATGGCTGCGAGTGTAAGACGGCAAATCCATCTGAGGAGATCGAGTGGTTGCGATCGAAACATGTCATGGTAACCTGCCGGCCAGGGTTCGAGCCCGAGCCCGAGCCACGTCAAGAATGAAAGATTATCAATAACAATTTTAATTAATTTTCATGTTGTAAAATTCCTTTCTTCATAAAAATAATTTAATAAAAATTAAATTTCATGAACTTAAGCCTAAATAAAAATATTAAAAATTTGGATTAAAAACCATAAATAGTTCAACAAAATAACCACAATACTAATTATTGTTAAAGCTAAGGCACGAGCTCTATGTGTACATTTGTCCTTCAAGTTGTGCTGAAAAAGGTCAACAGAAAAGAGAAAGACAAAGTGAAAAAACAAAAAATGTACTTGGACTTCAAGAAAAATTCTTGACGAAAGTACGAAAAAAAACAGAAGTAAAGGAAAAAACATGTAAAATCAATTAAAGTGGATAATCATTCAGGAAAGCAAATTTCGATCTACCAAATGTTAAAATACAATTTGGTTTAAGGATTGATGTTTGGCTAGTGACGTCAGCAGTCGTCGATGGCTGCGAGTGTAAGACGGCAAATCCATCTGAGGAGATCGAGTGGTTGCGATCGAAACATGTCATGGTAACCTGCCGGCCAGGGTTCGAGCCCGAGCCACGTCAAGAATGAAAGATTATCAATAACAATTTTAATTAATTTTCATGTTGTAAAATTCCTTTCTTCATAAAAATAATTTAATAAAAATTAAATTTCATGAACTTAAGCCTAAATAAAAATATTAAAAATTTGGATTAAAAACCATAAATAGTTCAACAAAATAACCACAATACTAATTATTAATAATAAATAATAATAATAATAATACTGAGAAAAATATCATTATCATGATGTATCAAATACAAGTGAATCTTCTCGAAAGTTAGCATCCATATTTTTAAACGTGTTAAAACGCAAACCCTTAAATATCTCGACTTAAAAACCGAAATGACTTATGCCACTTTCAAAATAAACGGCTCATATTGTCATCCACTCAGGACGTTGCAAGTTTAATTTTATGTTTCTATGTCTAATATTACCGAAAATCAATCAAAGTACCAGCTGTTGAACGAAAAAGTACCAAAAAGCTCCCCTTTCGTCTTCTTATTTACCCAGTTTAATGTATGATTTTATCTTATAGGTTATCACTCACTCAGGACCCTACAACTATAATATAATGTTTCTAAGAAAATTTAAAAATTATCACATGAAGAACAGAAAAGTAAAAAAAGAAATTTAGTTTCCCGTATTTCCCCTTTTTTCGACCCATAGAGGTTCGGTTGATCAACAAAGGAAAAAAGCGCTCTTAACTGTTTTGCCTGGTCTGATTTATACATAAGATTTATATAGTCGAAATATTGGAAAACCGGTTTCTGAAAAATGTCGAATACTCGATCACCCTAATTTTTTTTTATTATTTGATAGTTGAAATTTATTTTGCATCTGTGTTAGTAGCAATTTTGAAGGCTTATAACTCTGAAATTATTTTAAAAAAATATACATTGTGCACTTCTTTGACTAAATACCTCTCAAATGGTGTATATTTTGTTCAAATCGGTTGACATACAGAGGAGGAAAGTGTTCTTAACTGTTTTGCCTTAGCCGATTTATATATAGAAGATGTCCCTTTCTCAATTATATATCAAAGGAAATTCCCAAGTTTAACTTAAATAAAAATAAATTAAGAGTTTCAAAAACAGAACACTAAATGAAGTTAAATTTTTTTTGCATTAAAAACCCCGTTCGAGAATAAGTTGAGATTATAAAGATTTCTCAATCTATCATTTCTCTTAATACTCGCCCATTAAAATAAAATAGTTTTTAAAATAAAATTTTAAAATGTTCTTTCTCCTATTGAAAAACAATAATTGAGATTTGCAAACCCCTAAAGAACGAGTCGAGATTAAATAGAATTTATTCCTATCTTGAATTCCACATGTGAAAATTTCCGAATAAAATTTTTTATTCACATGGATTTTAATTTCGTATCATGAATTCCATGTGAATAAAAAAACATACCTGATTTTAAAAGCCCGTGTCTTATATTCGGAGTTGTAAACAAGAAACAATTAATGCATTTAAGAAAACTGTTTTTGGAAATTTATGGAACTAAATTTGTTCGGGAAAATTTGTGACAGGAAGAAGATTTTCGCGAACAACATGCTGTTGTATTTTCTGAATCGTTATTGACAATAATCGATTATTATTGACTAGTAATTTAAGACGATTACCTCAAAGAGCAACAAAACTACGCGAAAATTGCTGAAATTCGGAAAAGTTTGAAAAATAGCGAAAATTCGAGAAAATTTTTAATATTTCAAACAAGCCACACAAATTAATTAAAAGGCCCTGAAACTATAAGGAATTGCCAAATTCGGTAAAAATTGCAAATTTAGCGGAAATTCGCAAAAATTTGCTAACAGTGGCATGATAGCAAAGTCTAATATTTATTAAAAATCGTTAAAGCTGTAAAGAATCAGAAAACTTATAGGAAAAAAACGCTTCTATCGCCAGCATGGCTAAAATTCTCGAAAAATTGCAAACTTAAAAACAAACTCTAAAATTTATTTGAAATCGCTAAATCGGCAAAAATAAACAAAATGTCGGAAAATAACAAAAAAAAAAATTCCAAAAATAGCGAAAATTCGCGAAAAATTTTTAATATTTCAAACAAGCCATACAATTGATTAAAAGTCCCTAAAACTATAAGGAATGGCAAAATTTTGGTAAAAATTGCTAAATTAACGGAAATTCGCAAAAATTTGCTAAGCGCAGCATGATAGCAAATATGTATATTTATTAATAACACTACGTGACAATTTTTTGACCAAATGAATTTGACACCTAATCATTATGTAAAATTTTCCGCTGAATCTGAATATGAAGTCAGAATTGTCAAAAGTAGAACAGTTTTTGAGATATTCCAAAATAACCGTTATTTGTGTTTTTAAAAAAGATGCTGTGACTGAAATGCAAATATCCAAAAAATAAAATTTTAGCCTATTTCAATACGAACAGATCCGGATCGGTGCAAAAATGACAAAGTTACAGAAGATTAATTAAACTAACCCACAACAAATTAATATACAAAGCTAAGTTTTTAGTAACAAAAATTTTAAAAATTGCTTAAAAGTATTGAATTTCTATGTGGGTTAATTTACTAAATCTTCTGTAGCTTTGTCATTTTTGTACCATTCTATGTCTTGTTGGGCGTAAAATGTTCATATTAAAATAATCTAATGTCGCATGCAATAAAACGTTAGGATTTTTAAATCATTGGTTTAAAAAAATTAACTTGAATAGAGCAAAATTGAACAAATTCATTAAATTTTCAATGAAGTTTTAACTTTTGTCCCCTGTAACTCTGTCATTTCTTGACCAATCTTCACCAGCAATCCATGGTTATCTTAGAAATTTTATAACCTTTTCTTAGAAAGAAAGAATTACATACCCCGTTTAAAATTTTTGAAGATATTTGCATTTCAGTCACATCATCTTTTTTAAAAACACAAAAGCCGGTTATTTTGGAATATCTCAAAAACTGTTCTACTTTTGACAATTCTGACTCTCAAAAACTGTTCTACTTTTGACAATTCTAACTTCATATTCGGATTCAGTGGCAAATTTTACATAATGATTAGCTGTCAGATTCATTTGGTCACGACTTTGTTGAAATTTTGTTACGTAGTGTAATCGGTAAAGCTATAAAGAATCAGAAAACTTACAGTAAAAAAAGCTCTTATCGCAAACATGGCAACAATTTGCGAAAAATTCTAAAATTTATTTGAAATCGCGAAATCGGTTATAAGGAAATTATTAAAAAATATTAATTTCTCCTTATTTACCGTTTTACTCCTGCATATCGTTACTTTAATATAGAAAAGCCCTAACTAACATTTTCCTTACTTTACAGGAGAAGGAAAAAACTTAATAAAAATTGTAGAGTATTGTAGTTGCGATTTTTTTTAAACGCAGTGTTTTATTAAATTCCCTAAACAATTTAATAAAAACCTGCTTTTAAAAAAAATTGCGACTACAAGACCATAATTTTTATTAAGTTTTTCCTTCTCCTGTAAAGTAAGGAAAAAGTAAGTTGGGGTTTTCTATATTAAAGTAACGATATGTATGTAAATGAAAAAAATGAAATTTGTGCATTTGAAACGTTGTTATACCCTCCACCACCATCAGTGGTGAATGAGGGTATACTAAGTTTGTCATTCCGTACGCCTAAAACCGTTTTAAATAACGCTATCAGAATAAAATTCGGTACGTGACAGTTTTGTAGAACTAGAAATTATACTGTAAAATTTCGTGAAGATCGGCCCATAATTTACCATATGCCTCATATAAACCCCACTTTCGGAAAGGAGTTTAGCATCGGTGGAGGGTATTAAAGATTCGGCCAAGCCGAATATAGAACTATAACCTGTTTTTTTTTTTTTTTTTAATTTTAAATATAAACTTACATTTTCTTCCTTTTCCGACAGACAAATCTTTGTGGATTATTTTCTTCATAAATTGGTAAAATATTTCACATGTGAGCTATTCACAATCGTGTGAATTTTTATGAAAACAAGCAAATCCGAAAGAAATTTTTTCGGAGTTTAAAAATGTAAACATTCGAAAATTTTCACAACACATTTTATTCATGATACCAACTCTTCACACATTTGGAAATTTATATGTGAAATTTTATTCATGATAAGGGTGAATACTTTTTATAAAGTGTTTCCTAATTCCTCCTGTTTTTTTTTTTTAAAGAAATTTATTATTTTCAAATAATTTTCAAGTTTTAAAGGTTAACATGTGAGAAAAGATTTGATTTTAAGCCTGAATGTTCGCTGGGTTGAAATAACACGAAAGCATACGTATTCAAATTTAAAAATAGAAGCAAAAAGAAAATACTTAAACAAAAAGTTTATTTGTAAACAAACAATTCAAGGTGTTATTTTTCTAGTTTTTATTAGAGTTGAAAAAATAAAAAAAATATATTTTTTTAACGTAAAAAAAAAACGTTGTTACATATTTATTTACAATGTGTTGCAAATACAATTACAAATTGTATGTATTCTGACTTAATTTACCGAGCACTAGTAAAGTAGACAGACCTTCAGCCCGTTGCACAGTGGGATGGATGGCTTCATAAATTTTTTTTGCAAAAACTATTAGAAGCGGTCGTAGATCATTGAAATTTGGCACCAAGCAACTATATTGACCAAATTAAGAAAGCACAATCGATTTGTTTAAAATCGACCACGCCCACCGTCCATGTAACCCAAATCGATGTTTTCGCATAAAATTTTTCCTATCCAAGCACAAGTCTTTAAATTTGGTAAATAAACAATAAAAAGAGATGTATGACAAGTTTCAATAAAATCGGCCATGCCTACTGCCTACCGCCCATGCAATCCAAGTCCAATTTTTCGCATAGCATTTTTTTATACAAGCAAAGTCTTCAAACTTTTTACATACACTTTTGAAGAAAAAAAACGCATGCCGGCGAGTTTCAATAAAATCGGCCACGCTTACCGCTCATAGAATCTCATATATAGATAAGAATTTTTTTTATATTTTATTTATATGACAAAAAACTTTATTAATTCTTTATCTATCATTTGTTTGACTACATCGTCCCATTCCAAATCCGGTTTGGATGGCTCATGTCTTAAGCTGGTTATAAGAATTTGATCACACCAGTAAACTACAAAAAATTTAAGTGTTTGTCGAAACTCTATTGAATTTCCTAGAAAACATTAAATTACCTGTACTTCCTGGGGTCCTTACTTTTTATTTTCTTCCACCTCTTCACTAAGCATACTGATAGGAAGCTAACAGAAGCATCCATTTTCTTATCATCCGGTTAAAAAGCCTTGTTTATTTACTTGACACATAAAGAGTGAGTCAGAAAAGGGTAGTAGCTGGGTATCCATAATTTACTTGATCGCGAGATATCCATATGAAAATGTTGATGTCTTACGATAGCTCATATTTTTTAAACAATTGTTACTCCATTAATGTTTCACAAAAAACATTCAAAATTTTCCTAAGCCCCAGCAGTTCCGAAGAGTTTTTTTTCCCTCAGAATAAGAACCCTGTTTATAAAGCAGGCATCAATGGACCTGCTATTATACATTTCACTGTTTTTATCTATATATTTTTGCCACAGAATTCCCCATTTTGTAAAATAGTTTAACAACACTTTGTCAGTCAACTATTTGGCCACATAAACACTTAAAAAAAAAACAGCGACTTTGTTAACAAACAAACTTTTTTTTTTATTATATTTGCCAAATAGTTTGTTTGCGCAAAAACTTTAACAACGTTGTTAAATAAAATAAAAACAGTGAAAATACGCTGTTTTCGATTAAAGGTACTATAAAAAAAACAGTAAAAATAAAAAACTAGCAAAATTCAATTTAAAGTTTTCATTAAAGAACTGAATAAAAATTGGACAATAAAAAACAAGTGTTGACAATATTTTCCCGAATAGCACCATTGATAACAATCAACAAATTCTACAAACAATAGACGACAATGATGATGTTGTTAAGATTATAAAGTTTTGTGGAAAACAATCCAAATAAATACATAAATACTGCACACACACACACACAATTGAAGATGATGAAGTTTGCTAAATTTATTTGTTCCTTTTGCTATTTTCATTAATTCTCAAATGTTGCAACATATTGAATTTAGTTAAACAAACAAAAGAGAGCACAAAATTTCTCACACACCCCCTCTACCATAAAAAAAATATAATAAACAAGTAAGAAAGTGTAGATGGTCAAGCCTGACCATTTGATACCCTACACCACATTATTTGACAAATTTTCGGGAGAGTACATTATTTGGGACCCATGGGCAATATTGGACCCGACAGAATAAAATTTAGATATTGACCGCATTTACATCATTGCAATTAACGCCGAGTTTTTTTCTATTTTCTTTTAAAGTAGTTTCTGCGAAACTCTTTTCACATTTACATTTAAATTTTTTTCAAGCATTTTTTCAACTTTTTCAACCCCGTTTTCTTCCCTACACCTCTTGCTAACAAATAAAAAGTTGCATGCCAAAGTTGCGGCAAGTTGCGGCGTTAATTGCATAATGTAAATATTGTCATATTCGTCACTAGGAGATTTTTTGCCTTGACGTGATTTTAGGAAAGGAGTTTATATGGGACCTTTGGTTAATTTTGGACCTACTACCACAACATTTTGTCATGCCATAGTATTTATCATAAAAAACATTAAAAAGGAAATTATGGCATTAAAAGCAATTTTCTGGAGCAGTATTTTTAGGTGATCTATGGCCAAATACGAACCGATAAAATTTGTTTGAATGGTTAAGATTGCAATAAACTAAGTTTGGACCAAATTTAATCTAATTACCAGGGAAACCACAAATATGCAATTGCATGTTTTTCCTTGTGCGACCAATGAAGGCAGAAATAATATATCTATCCGTTTTAGTGTTTTTTATGAATTTTGGCATCGATTTGTTAGTGCATATTTTGGCATATTTTACCGTTTGGAGCATATTTTTGCATAATTTAGTCAAAAGAGCCTTTTTGCAGCATTTTTAAGTTTTGGCGCATATTTTGCCTTTTTGAGGCATATTTTGATACATATTTGATTTTTTTAGATGCCTCTTGTAAGCTTCGCAGTAAATAATTTTTTTTTTTTCGAAATTCTGGTTAACTGACCTGGTTAACCCAAGGTGTTGCTTTAATTTCGCCATCAACAATTAATATTTACTCTAAAATGAAGGCAAAGTAGGTTGTCATTAAAGATAATGTTATTTAAACTTTCAAATTTTACATAAAAGCAAATATTAAGGAAAAAGCAATTATAAACATACGTTTTTGGTGATGTGTGCAATACATATAAATCTGAACCAATCTTTTAGTACACTGATCGCATAAGAATCATTTTTTAAAGTAAAGTCTATGTAAATGGTGAGAATCGGTCTTTAATTTAATGTAATCCCCATAAAAACTTCTTTCTAAATTAGACTCTTTGTGTACCTAAGCCATTCAATTATGTTAGTATTAAGATTAAATTCGCCCCAAAAATATTTTACAGCAAATTAAATTCTTTTCGAATTGGTCTGAAAATACTATGGTGTTTGGGCTTTACCGATTTTAATTTTAGTAATGTTTTTTTTTTTGTAAATACAAATGTCGAATACATATTTTGTTTTTAAATGAGCAACTACCGATTTTTTGGGGCATATTTTTAACAACTTTGAGGGCATATTTTCAAGTTTTTTCCGCATATTTAATGCGCATAAAACGCATTTTTAGAGCATATTTCTGCTTTCCCTGCTAATTACCAAGTTGATTTATGGTCACAAAGAATCTATTCCGAAAAGAAGCTCGTATGGGGGCTATGTGATAATTATAACTAGGGATGCGATTTCCATGCAAATGCATGTTTTTTGTCGATAGTTTAAGAACGATGTCGAGCAATTATCTTTCCGAATCCATTAAATTTGCGTTAAAATAGCATCGATTTGTTTTTGCATATTGTTGCATATTTTTGCATATTTAGGTTTTAAAAGCAATTTTTGCATATTTTGACATTTTTTTGTGATTTTTTAATTCCGATATTATAAAAGAAAGTTCTTAAACATTTTGTTAATACATAAAATAAACATTCCAAAAAAATTTTAAAATCAATAAATAAATTCTTTTGGAGCTTCTCTTTAAATACAAGATTTTGAAGATTTCGGCAAAAGATCCTTCTATTTAAAACCGATGCAGCTCTTTACATGGTTAAGGCTTCCAATGGGTTTTTATTTTATGCAAAACTGTTGTAAGTTTCTTTCTCGGCACATGGGTTTTACAGCGTTGCAGAGGAAATTAGAAGCCAAAGAAGCCAAAAAGTAAAATTAATTTTGTATGGAAATTTTTTAAGTTTCTAGTGATTTTTTTTTTTTTATTTTTTTAGCGCATGAAAATCTTATCTCAGATTAGAACTTATGTATCTGCGAACCTTCATTCAATTATCGACGGAATCGCGACCTGTTCTTTGCGAACAAGATTTACAAGGACAGCCAGCCAGACGGGCGGAAGGACATCTATATATCGATTCAAAAAGTAATTCTATGTCGATCGGTAAATTAAACAGTGGGTCTAGTACTAATATTTGAATGTGTTACAAACATCAGCACAAACGCATAACACCCTCCCTCCCCTTTGCTGTGTTGTGGGTAAAAAAACCAGTTGTAAAATTGTTTTTAAAATTTATTTGAATTTCTTTAAATATTTTAAAGCCAATGCGAAACAAAAGTTTTGACAGTTTAAATGTAACAATTTATTGTAAAAGAAAAAAAAACAATGGAATGAAAAATTATTGCAATAAATTGTCCAGAAATATTTCAACTATAAATCATAAAAGTATTAAGAGTAAAATACGATTCATACAGATGAACGACCTTAACACTTAACGAACAAAGAAATTAGAAAAATTTCTTAAAACATTTTGTTTAACTTTTTTAAAAAGGTCATTTGCTTTTTAGGAAACTTCAGTAAAAACAACAATATTGTTTTAAAATTTCGCAAACTGCTGATAAATAATCTAAATGGTTTTTGCAAATTTTTTAAAATATATTTATGATTGTATATCATGATATTATTAGCAACAAATTGCTATAGTTTTAATTAATTTTGTTGGTTGAAAAAAAAAATTCATAGAACGGCAGCATGGTGACTCATATGTGGAAAACTTGCCCAAACCAAATTTAACACAAAAAAAAAACTATCGCCAGCATTAATTGTCCCTAATTAAAAATAATATCATTCACTAATTTTAGCTTTTATTTCTAATTAGCGGATACATACCTTTTAAAACATTTACAGCTTATGTTTCCATCTAAATAGGGATCTATCTATGTTTTAAATTTCACTCGAATCTGTTACATATATAGTTTTTATGGCGTTAAAGACATAAAGCAGTCGTCTTTTACAGTCTCTTGGCTTTAACTTCTACTTCTCCACTTCCTGCTTTTGTATGAATCCAACTGCTGGCTGACGGGACATGGCTCCCTCAGTGCATTTTTGCATAAGAGGGCCTTGTCGGACACTTCGGACTGTGGTTGTGGGATGGGGACCGAGGACGTTATTGCCGAGTGCCATTACTATGATGACATTAGGGACCTAGATAGTATGGGTATCACTCATACTAGGGCGGGTTGGGATTATAGTAGGGCCTTAGAGGACGATGGGGAGGTTGGGGCAAATTGCCCAGGAGGTTTTTACTAGGAGAACACGGAGATAGTGGAGGCAGTTACTCGCAGTCATCTGCGAACCGACGTTTGCGGATATCGTCCAACTGTTCGCTCTGCGCATTTCTTGCTGTTGTTTCTGAGGTCGGTTGCTGATTATGGTGAACTTCGCTGATTTGATGGATGGTAATTTGTCCTTGCTGCTGTTGCTTGTGCCGTGGCATTCTCACCTCTGGCTTCCTTGGGGGCTGGAGTTGGGAATGTCGTGGTGGAGTAGCGGCAAGTTGTGACTGAATTCCGGAACGAATCCGTGCTCTACGTTTCTGCATATTTTGCTGCTGTTCTCCCCTCCTTGCGTTGTTGCTGGGTCACCTTGTGACCATTGAGTCTCCCGTGAGGGTGACTGTGTTTATTGTTGTCTTTGTGGTCAGTGTTGTGCGTGATGTCCGTTGCCGGTTTCACACCATGTGGCCAATGTGTCGTCCGTGAGGACGGCTGTTGATTGTATTGTGTGTTCTTGGTGCTGTCTTTTGTCCCTGTATGTGGATGTATGTTAGATGTTGTCACCGTTGCAGTCTGCTGGATTCCGGTCTGCTGTTTTGCAGTATCGCTGTTTTTGCTGTCGCTGTGTGCTGCTGCTGTTTGCTGTGGGCCACCAGTCCCGGTACCGTTTGGGGTCCAACTGGTAGTAGTTTAGGCTACGAAGCTGACCGAAGTCTTTATTCGATGCCACGGGAACTAGGGTGCCCTTGGGACCTCGGTCCCAACCTGATTATGGTGAGGGCCCTTCGGGGGAGTAACGTGGTGGTTGTGGTTTAATACCCATATCGCTGGTAGAGTCAGTTATTGTTCGGTGTGGAGTTGCTTTGCAACCGGTTGCCATTTGCCCATAAAATGGTAGAGGTGTTAGATAGGCTCCGCCCTTTACCGAGGGGGATGAAGTCTCCAAATGCATGGATTCGAAGTCGGCACCCTTGGTCTGATGCCACGGTGGCGAAGGAGGAAGGGGCGCTGGTCAACGCATTTTTTGACCCAGTGTTAAGAGCACCGTGTGAAAAGGTCTTTGGACGATTATCACGTTAAACCGGACAAATCTGCTGGCAAACGTTTTAAAAATTTCTTCTTGAGTGACTCTTTTAATGATTTGCAACAAACTTCATGGACTAACTTTTTTTGGACGACTTGCGGCGGTCTTTTACTTCTATGTCGAAATCTTCTTAACCGCACAGACCATTTCCTGCACGTTGAAATCGGTGGAACATATTTAGGATAAGGTTTTGCCAGCAATTACACCAATTGCTACTTCAGCGGTTTCTTTTCTGAATTTAAGGAAAAAAAGCAAAACTTTTCTCAAATATTGTTGCGCCTTTTTTCTTCAAAAACTAACTGAGCTACCTTAACAAAAGCGGCAAACAATTTTTAAACATGAAAATTATATTGTCAATACGTTTTAAATAAAAAGAAACGACGGAGCGATTTGTCAAATAAGGTTTTCCAGACGGGGGGTGTTGAATTCGCAATCTAAAGATTTCTCTCGTATGAACTGTATGTAAATAAGAAGTTTTGCCTTAAAAAAAACGCTCGCCGGTCTCAATAAGGTGGCTCAGTTAATGAAAATATTAAACAGACTTTTATCCTCCAAAATGTCATCTACGCTATCACAATATTGTAAATCCCTCATTTGTAAGTTATAGACCCAACATATTCTTCTTTATATCTTTGTCAGACCATGTTCCTTCAATTGAAAATGGCGCATAAACAACATTATCGTACATTCCCGCCCATTTAACATCAAATACAAATAATTATTATGGCCTATAAAGTACTTGATCTCAATTATTTGTAGTTTGTGCAACATAAATTAATGTTCAAACGACATGTTGTAATTTTAATTTCAGTAATATTATGTTATGTATGTCTGTTTAGTGAAACTGCCCTCCTCACTCACGTAATTTTTATGGTCGCTTGTATTTGTGTTCTGTTCGAAACGTTTTCTATCTATAAATCGGAATAGCAAAAAAGAAGGCAATGGAGCAAATGTTTCGTTCGAATGTAGGGCGGGTGTTTAAGTTTTAAAATACGTGTTTAAGTTAATTTTTCCTTCATCTTTTTCTCTTGATGTCTTTCTGGCCCATTATCAGCCACTCTTTTGGTTTCTATGACCCAAAGAGGCACTTTTTTTATTTTGTTTTGCGTGTGTTTGTGTGAGAGGGTTTGTTACAGTTATGTTGCTATTGCTGTTGTGTTTTTGTTGTTGTTTTTATTGTATTTTATTGTCTTAATAGCTTTTTGATAATTTTGACCCAATTTTCATTTTCATAAACTGCATCTACTACAAAAGTTTACTCTATATTTGTTTTAAAGTGTTTCCTCTTCCAGCGGTTATGCCGCCCCCAAAACTTTGTACAATATACCCTCCACCCACCCTCACACACACACACTCGCATTTAAACATATTTCAAAGCCCATGCTTTTTATGGACTTGCAAGTTAAAAAAAAAGAAAGAAATTTATGTTTCCCTGTACAGACAGATGAATGTGTGCAAGTGTTTGTTCTCATGTTTCCATATGTATCTATCATCTATCTATGTGTATGCATGTTTTCTATCATCATGTTACAATAAAAACAAAATAATAATAATGAAAAATACAAAAAAGAAATGCACTTGTAATGTTTCTATAACAAGACAAACACATGAACAAACAAAAAATTTCGAAAACAGTGGTTTTTATTTTAAAAACAAGAGTAAAGTTTTAGGTTTAAAGAATTTTGAAGAAATTCTCCAGCAAAAATTATAGCTGGCTTGAATCTTTTCGAGAAAAAAATCTATCGCTAGCTTAGTTCTCTTTTTTTAAAAAATAAAACAATCGCCTGCATTAGTTTGTTTTAGAAAAAAACGTAAAGCGTTCTTAAGTTTTTCTCGACAGTTATGGAAAGTATTTACATAAGCACCTGTGCACCATGACCTTTTCTCATGGCGGATCTTAGCCACTGGGTGACAAACAACGTGTTTACCAACCGCCCCTGATTGTAAGAGAACCCACCAAAACACAGGCAGCAATTTGGGCGCATAGTCCGGAAAAATTATAAACACGACTCTTATTTAGCAATTAAAGCTATCTAACCCCCGCTGCTATCGAAAAAAAATTCTGGCAGATTCTGATGAGTAGCAGCAGAACCTAACCCAAAAGTGGTGAAAAATCAGCCCTTGGGGTTTTTAAAAATATCCCTTCCGGCGAGTTTATTTAGAAAACTAATTCCACCACGTAATCCCCGAAAGTAGTAAAGCAGTAACACTTCACGCAAAGGCAATCGTCCTGAATGACATAAAGCATTTCCACCAAGAAGTATACTTTCATAGACCTAAGCGAAAAGTCAGTCAATTGCAAACTCACCGGGGGCGACTGACTTCCGTGCTACCAGAAAGGATTTCATGCCGGCCGCGATCTCAAGAGATCGTACAGATGGATTTTTTTGCAAATCGCAAGTATTGACTGCACCTGATTTCCCCGGATGATGCAACACCAGAAGGGAAAATATCCTTTAGATGATCCCATCAAACAACCGAGGAAGAGTTTTCTTTGACAACTGTGATATTGGTTTACATAAGCACCTGCACGATCTCATGGTGGAACTCAACCACGTGGTGATGTATATATGCATTTACCAAGTGCCCCCGCGTTTGCGAGTCATATCTCATACAAGTAAAGCAAAACCCCCAAGTCAAACTCCCCCCTTGTTAAGGAGCTGGTGCTATCTAACCTCCACGGCGAATCTGATTCAAGGCAGTTTCCGTACTGATAGCAACAGAAGATTTGGAAGATTTAAATTTCGCAGCAGTTGCCCACTTCACCCACCTGGGCACCGCTACGATTAATGACAGCCCGTTTTAACCGCAATGTGGGTATAACCAAATCAACCTCCTGCTCTCCGAAAGTATTCCTTTAAAGAAGGACAAGACCATCTTCCAAGGCATTGAGATTTAGGAAGAATTTCTTGGAAAGCATACTAACGGAGACCTCACCAATAGTCAGACCAACTTCGGACTCCTTAAAATCATTAGACTCCAAAGAGCCCTGTATGTTCGGATGTATGGCGCATCCTAAGTATACACACACCTAATGCGCTAGCATATATTTTCAATGTCCGAAGAAAGAATATTGATACAAGAGTGCACTCTCATACTCCTCTAGTTCGCTACCATATATCTGTTCCAAAGAACTTCATGGAAGTACGACTATAAAGCAGAAAAGATAAATCTTCCGATACCTCTCGACGGCTTCTCCATGTGCGCGACAACTCTTACCATTTATTAGTCAAATTTGAATCCTTGGGGATTCCAGGGTTGACCTCAACCTGATTTGCACTGGAGGATGTCACACCAAAAGGTGAAATATCCTTAAGATGATCCCTACAACCACCGGGGGAAGTTTTCTTTGACAGTAGCTCTAGATTTCATATTTCACAATAACTACTTTTTCTTTCCAGAATAATAGTTTTCGCACAATAGCGCCTATATTTTTTTATGACAGAAGGATCTGTGACAATTATATGTGAAACAAACGGGTTCGGTAGCATCATACATCTATATCCGATGGTCCATATTTTCAATGACTCTGAGACATAATTGAGGTTCAATATCGGTAATGTGTCGAATTATCTTAACCTTTAGCTCTTTAATTATTCTTGGTTTATTGCCGTATACTTTTTCTTTTAAAAATTTCCAAGGAAATTACATGATCGTGGTGGCCAATTAACGTCGCCACGACGTGAGATAACACGGTCATTGAATTTCTAGCGCAAAAGAGCCATTATTTCGTTTTCTGTGGGGCAAGTGGCCCATCCAGTTTGAACCACATATCGTCCAGGTCTGACCACAAGAAGTCCGTTATCAACTCGCGTTAGCGAACACCATTCACGGTAACTGCTTAGCCGATCGCATTTTCGAAGAAGTACGGTCCGATGAAGCCGCCAGCCCATAAACCGCACCAAACAGTCACTCCTTGTAGTTCCATAGGCATTTCAACAATCACTCTTGGCTTCTTATTTGCCCAAATGCGGCAATTCTGCCTGTTAACAAATCCACTGAGGTAGAGGGTACCTCGTCGAAGTGCATTTTCTTCAAAGGCTTCACCATTCTTAACGCGCTGCTAAATTGTGTACCTCTTCATGGTTGAATTTTTAATTAAGGTGGGCAAAAAAACTTGACGTTAAGGTGTGACTCACAATTAACATCGTGCATTATGATTGGACCACCCTTTAAAATTATTAAATATTTAAAACAGTGTTTGAAAATAAACGAAACATTATTTAGCGTTCGGCTCACACACCTAAGAACGATATCTATTTTTTAAGTGATTGTGTAGACGAACATAACTCTTAATACTGTTCGTATCTATTTTCAAGAAAGAGCCGAACATTATATAGTGTTCTGTTCTTTGGTTAAGAAACAGTACAATTGAAGTGATACTGCAGACAAACACTATATTTTAATGTTCTATAATGTTTCTTTTTTACATTGATAAAGAAATGAACAAACAAAAAATTTTAGTAAGGACCGCAGCACGAACAGCTTGTTTTTGTGTTTATGTTTTGTTTCTGTAAAATTATATTGCAGAATTTTTTTTTTTTTTGTATGTGTATTTTGTTTTTGTAAAAAATTTTTGGTTTTTTTACAAACCAAAAGGCGCTAAGCACATCAGAACGAACGAACACTAATGAGCTTAACCAAACACAATGAAGTTTGTGGGTTTAAAAATTACCGAAAGGAATTAAATGTTCTCATCTCTTGTTGGGTTGGATAAGAACAGTATTATTTTTGTGTTCGAAAGATTTCAAACAGGGAAACGTTATTTTTTTAATGATTTACTACACAAACACTATTAGCGTTTGGGTCTTCCACAAATCTACCGAACCGAACACTAAGGAGCGATATATATAGTGTTTATTTTCGAACACTGATTTAAAATAAGCTAAACCTGTGGCTTATTTTACCTGTCACCCATACAAGTGTCCTTCCGATTTAAGGGTTTTGGTACGAAAGCTACACTGAAAAAAATTGTTCACCAGTAAAAGCATTAATCAAAAATAAAATCAGTTTTAATTAAAAATTTAATCAAGTAAATTAAACGTTTAATCAAGTGTTTTAAACGTGTAATTGACAATATTAATTTGTTCCAGTAAAAAAATTAATAATATCAATTAAACGTTTAATTCGCTTGGCTAAACTTTTAATTCACTTGATTAAATGTTTAATTCACCTGATTAAATTTTTAATTAAAACTGATTTTATTTTTGATCAATGCTTTTACTGGTGCAAAATTGTTTTCTGTATACCAGCTCCCGAAAAATTGGCTTTTCAATACTATTTTAAAGAATACATAAGTTTCGGCACAGACCACTTTTATTTTTTAATCTCTTTCTACTTAAACTAATCACTGTTCCTAATATGGGAAATTATAAGTCCTGCATTTTGACAAGTATGCTTATAATTTCGAAAGTAATTTTCTTTTCCATTTCCATTTAAACTCATGCAGTGCAATCAGTAATTGGAACTGGCCAATTTCACATAAAAAATATATATTTTTTATTATTTTTTTTTTTTTTTCTTCTATAAAACATGAGTTATTTAGTCTGCTTGTAAAATAGTCAGTCTAACAGCCATAAATATTTTTAGAACAGCAAAAAAAATAATAATATACTGTAGGTGTTCCCTTTTCCTAGTAACTTTTACTACACTTCAGAACAGCGTCAACATCATTATTGTTTGCAATTCTAATACTTAGTATTTTTACCTTAGAAGTGACCCTCTATAAATGACCTCATATGTCTTCGTGAGGATTACAAAAAGAAAAAATAACACACAAAAAAAAACTAAATAGAAAACAAATGATAAAAAATTGTTTCTTCGAAAGTATAAAAAATGGGAAAAATAGTATGGAATCTTTTTTATGACTCTCTTAAGGTAGAATAATGAAAAGGGCCAGAAAAAAAAATTGTGGAAAACTAGGTCATCATTAACTTTGCCATGCTTTTCCGAGAAATTTCTTTCTATTATTTTGGCTTTATGGTTGTTTGTTTGGTGTTGCAAACAAAGATGGATGGTTACTCTGGCATATTTCATTTAAAACTATTATCATGTTTCGCAACATAAAGCACATGTAATCAGTTTATATTGTTCTTGCTCCTGCACTTAATCATCCATTTACTCGTGTATGTTTTGGTAGCTTTTGATTAAAAGTTTTTTAAGACAGATACTGATTCTGGTCATGATTTGGTTAAATATTTAAAAATTTATTTTCGTTATTTGTTTTAAGACAACATATGGGAGCTTCCACAAAAGTGTCACTTTACTTTAATCTCATATTTTAGACACATGTTGTTTAAATTTTCCCTCTTTTCACTAAATGTGTTCTACACCAAAATACAAGAAAATGAAATAAAATATAATTCAGTCTTTGAGAAACAATTTAAAATGCTTGGAGCCGTAACGTGACAAATGGTAGGCTTCCCTGTGGAAATACCCATATACAATGCTACTGATGTACTGCAATTGGATGGAAAATAAAATGTCGTGCTATCAAAGACAAGTTCAGTTTTTCTTTATCAAAAAGGACAAACCACAGAGGACTAACGTTAGCTCAAAAAAAAACAAATTAAGACTTTCACGACCTATAATTTGCCTTTATCAGGGGAAGACTGTCGCTAGCTCGAGTGTTCCTTTATCAAAAGGGACTATCCAAAAAGGACTATCGCCAGCTCTAATAAAAGGAAGAATATCCCTAGTTATATTTTTCCTTTATCAAAAAAAAACTATTCGCTTGCTCTAGTTTTCTTTTATAAAGAAAAGACTATCGCCAACTAAAAGTTCCTTTTTTAAAAGGAAATACAATCGCTTGCTCTAGTTATCATCCATCATAAAAAGAAACATGCAAACTAGCTAATTTAAGTTTTTCCCTATCTAAAGTAGACTATCGCTTTTTAGGAAATACCAATGTTTGCTAAGTTTTTGCTCTTAGAAGGAAAGAATTTCGCCAAGTCTAGATTTTCTCTAACAAAGGAGGACTATTGCTAGTTCTAGTTTTTCCCTATCAAAGAAATATTATTGCTATTAAGGTAAGCTTGCAGTACCGCTTTTTCTAAATAAAGAAAGAATAACACCAGGGGGTCGATTCTGGTTCTGTGAAACTGTGGAATGAAAACTTTTTTCACATTTTCATAGAATTTCTGATTCTTGTTTAGTGAAAAAATTAAAAAATAAATTCCAATGTTTTCATATGAAAAGAACAAGTGGAATGAAACAAATTGTTTTCACAATTTCACAGTAATACGATTCTTGTTCTGTGTAATAGTGCAAAGAAGTGCCAATAACTTTTCATTTATGACATTTTTTTACACATTCATTTTAACGGTGAAACCCCTCAATTTTTAATGATATCCATAACATTACTGACGTAAAACATTTATAAAGTTTTCCTGCCTTTGCTCATCGCGAATTTATTGAGAAAAATCAATTAATTTTTTAAATATTTTTCTATTAATGAACATATTTGTAATTAAACTTACCATTTAAAATTTTTGTGTTAAGAATGTTTTTATATAGAAAATTCTTAAAATATAAATAATAGTCTGTTAGGATTTATAGCCATAGATTTAATAAAATAAATAAATATAAAATCCTGACTTTTTTAAATTTATAATTTTTTAGTTGTGTATTTGCATAGTTTGAGACTTGATCAGAAGACAAAGTAGATATGTTATTACCATCGGCGGTGAAAAATATAAGTTTAGCGACGTCTTAAAGTAAACTTAGGGCCGCCTTCAATTTTTTTATGTTTTATAATTTAACATTTTAAAAAATTAATCTATATTTGTCCTCTTATTTGTTAATGATTTAACTATTGATTGAGCTTATGGTCGTTTTTTTATTTATTTTTAAATCAATACTTCCCTAGCAATTTGTAAGCATCGTAAGGATAGATTCTTGTTCTTCATATTTAAAAAAATTGTTTAAAAACGAATAGAGAAATTCATAACAACATTCTTGTCACAGATATCATGCTAATACTAAAATTATTGTGTTACTCAATGTTAATGTTAACTGCCCAAAAAATGTCGTCACTTGCTCGAGTTTAAGCGAAAATTATTTGCGCAAGTTTCAGCTCAAGTACAAACTGGCAGTTGGGTTTAAAAATATTTTTTGGAATAACTGTTTTGTTGATCGATTTTAACAATTTTGCTTCAATTTTAAAAGGGATTAGAACAGTTTGCTGCCAAATTTTTTTTTTTTTTTTTTTTTTGCAATGTGCCCGTCCGAAAATATATTTAAAGATGGTAAAGGGTATGTAAAATGCGGCGCAGCCGAATCTACCACTCTAACTTGTTTTTTCTTATTTTTAGTTGGTTGGGTGGTATTTACATGATTAAATAAATCTAAAAATATTTTTTAAAAACAAAGTATATTATGTACACTGGATATAAAATGTATCTACAATACTACGCCTAAGTATTGTATATGCATTCTTATTGTAAGTAATACTTAATATTTTTAATTAAAAAATTGGACAAAAATAGTTAAAACATGGTTAGAAAACTTTCAGCAAAAATAAATACATGCGGCTCAAGCAGGTAAAAAAAAACTCATTTGCGGCTTACCGCCGGTTCAAAACTGCTAAGCACAAAGTATACAGAGATGAAAAAAGTGACGTATGAAAAATGCCTAAATCATTTGCGAGGGCAGCTTTCGAAGAAAGAGAAAGAAAACGTTTTTTGTTAGTGAAGTGACAATGCGTAAAAACAGGCCGCTACTATCTACACAAATTGCATAATCAAAACAAAAAACGCAAAAAGGGCAGCTTTCGAAGAAAAAGACAGAAAAAACACAATATTTTCTGTCTCGTGACGCCTCTGTATACTCTGTGCCATTGCTCTGGTGTTAGTTCCGAAATGCTTTTGGCAACATTTTTTTACAGCTGCGAAATAATGGCAGCTGCACTTATTTCACGTGGAATTTTAAGCAAAAGCAAAAAGGTATGAACTTAATATTAAATAACCCTAGAGGGAAGCGAACTGACACCAAAGTAGTCCCGTCATAGGTCTTTTGTGGTAGAGACCGGTTCTAGTTTTAACACTTTATATGAATAAGACCTATCACTTTTACATGGGGTTGTCATTGGAAGGGGGGAAGGGGTATACTCTGTGCTGCTAAGCCTCGATTTCTGCATTTGACTTTTACATTTTATTAACATAGTTACAAAAGTTTCACGGCTACAATGGAATGAAACACTTTTTCATTAAATTAACGTGAATCGTAATTTGTGTAATTGTGAAATGATAATATAAAAAGCTCTCATTAAAACGAAAATGATAAGTTTTTTTTCATTTCACAGTTTCACAGAACCAGAATCGACCCCCAGCTCATATAAAGACTATCGTTATTAAAGCAATACTATCGCTAACTCTACGCAGAAAGAAAAAATCGTACTAAATTCAAGCTTATTCTACTTATCTTTAAAACGAGTCGTAAAATTAAGCAAAATATAAGTACAAATATCAATTAAAAATACTTAAAACAACCCAAAAATCGATAGCTTTCGAAAGCCAATATGCGCGCATACGCTTGTGTTTGTAAGATTTTGTTTTAAAAAAAAACAACAACACTGCAAAAGAAGGAAAACAAGCATTTGCTTGTTTTGTTTTTTTTTTGTTTAAAAAGTTAGAGAAAAAATAAAAAGTCCCGAATTCTATTTGTCAAAATTATTTTTTTAAATACACCCAATTTTCAAATAGGACTGATTACGAAATCATATCGGGCATTCTGGTGATGTCTAATAATTGAAAGTTCTTTAGTAAACAAAGGGCGGAAAACAAGAAAAGTTAAATAAACAGACAGGTGCAACGGGTAAGTAAATAATAATATTCACTCTTTCTTTGATTCTCTGGGGAAAGTGCTTAGGTAAGAATCAATCTATCTAACCACACTTTCGGATTAATTCAAGTACGAATTTGGGACTAAGCCAACGATGAAATAAATTCCTCAATCAAGCACAGTTTGAGATTAACTTTGATCTTATTTTTACTTAAGTCAATCCCGTTTTCCAATTATTTTAAATACGGGGCACTTGAAGTATTCATATCGGAATGACACAGGTTATGTGTTAATTTAATCAACTACAAAAATCGACTTAGCCAACCGTAGTCAGGCTTGTTGCTTCCTACTTGCCATAATATTAAGCATTTCCATTGATTGACAATTGATTAAAAGCGCAAAACACAAAAATAATATTTTAATAATATTATTCCAACAATCGTAAGTGGATGCAAACAATAATAAAAACAGCAGCAACGACAATTGCAAACAGACAATAGAGAATGAAAAACGTGCTATTTTGCATATTTGAAAATTTTTACAATAATACAACCACAACAACAAAAAAAAAATACTTTGGTATATTTAAAATCAAAACAGTAAAGAATAATAAAATAGCAGTAGTTTTCAAAAATGCTAAAAAGGGGGCAGCATGAAATAACCCCCCAAAATATAACCCCCCATAAAAATAATGAAATAACCCCCCAAAAGTTTGTACAGAGAGCAACAAAAACGATTTTTGGGGGATTATTTCATTTTGTTTGGGGTGTTATTTCATTTTTTTAATTGGGGTATTATTTCATATGAAATTATCCCCCAAAAAATCATTATGAAATAAAGCCCCAATATATTTTTTGGGGGATTATTTCATTTTCAAATTTATAATGAAAACGTTTTTGGGCGCAAGAATTTATCCACTTTGGTATACAGAACACCGGCTTCGGTTAATAAAGCTGCTCTGCATAGCCGGCCTTCGGCCGGGCGCAATGGTTTTCTTCTATATGGTAAACCAAACACCGGCTTCGCTTACTAAAGCTTCTCTGCGTAGCCGGGTCAATTCGGTATTTTTGTACTGAGGAGAAAATCGTGGCGCTATGCAGAGAAGCTTTAGTTAGCGAAGCTGGTGTTTGGTATACCATAGAGGAAAAAGTCATTGCGCCCGGCCGCAGGCCGGCTATGCAGAAAAGCCTTAGTTGGCGAAGCTTGTGTTTGATATATCATACCATGATACCTATTGCGTGATTCTTTAAAGCAAAAGTGTATTATTGATTGTATTAAATATACTGGGCTCTTATTTCATTTCGGAAATTGGGGTTTTATTTCATATGAAATAAGCCCCCAAAAATTAGGGAATTATTTCATTTATGTTTGGGGCGTTATTTCATTTCGTTGGGGGTTAATTTCATTTTCAAAATTGGGGCTTTATTGCATATGAAATAAGACCCCACGCTTTGGGGTGTTATTTCATTATTTTTTTGGGGGGTTATATTTTGGGGGGTTATTTCATGCCGCCTAAAAAGGGTGATCCACTTTAAAAGGCGAGAATTTTGGCAAAATATTGAAAGTTTATCCTGAAACAGTGGCACAATGTAAATCGTTAACTGTGACCTTTTTCCATCGCACTGTAGGAATATCACACACACTCTCGCATTCTTGCAAATAAAAGTTTTGGTCACGAACGAAATTGTTTAAAACATTTCTATTTAAACTCTTATATGGTTAAATTAAACAAAATATGTTTAAAATTTTCTTTAAAAATTGTTTTGTTGGAGGTGACCATATTTAAACATATGTTTTCTCTGGGTGTAGTTAAAAAATAATTTTAAAAAACAAGAATTTAATACAACACGATTCTTTTTTTCTTCATCTTCGCTCCCAGAATATTGTTAGTCTTTCTGTTGGTAGTTTTCGACGAGTCTTATGCCATCTTTTAAAGAGATTTGAGCAAAAATAGTCATCTGGAAAAATGTGTTTTTTAAAAAAGTCTGCACAGGTATCGGCTAAAATATATAATTCGAAAGATAACTGAGTGTCCTATTTTGTTTTGTCGTAAAATTTAAACAGAATATGTTTACTCTGTATTTCGTTTTATTTTTAACTAAAAAAATAATCTTTGCAAAAAATTTTAATTTTGAATTTGCGCTAAAAAAAGGGCTCAAACTTTCTGTAGTGCATCGTGAGTTTTGAGGTCAAGAACGAACAGGTAGGTTAACCGAGTTTTGATAACCTCGGTCTGAAGCAAAGCGTATTATGATGGGGTGAGGTCTCAAATACAAGGTCGGTGAGGGAGAACTTCCCAACTTTTATTTCAAATAGTCATGTAGCTCGTGGGTAAACCGTTACGCCTTTATATCTAGTCGCATTTTCCACGAGTTTTTCGGCCAATGCTGGTTTCAAGCAATTTAATCGTGTTCCGTGCAGGTCCTTTGTGATCGTCTAGACCTATTTCTGCAGCTTTTAGAAGATGGAACCCTTGGCGCCATTAATATTCGTCATGTTGGCCGGGCTGCTCGCACGATTTCTTGCGCTTTGGTTTTAAATGGATACAGTTTATTGCCAGTAATATGTACATGCAAAAGTTACATCTTTTTATGGTATTTATGACATTATTATGGCTAATTTTACTAAAGTGGTACCCAAATTTCCTGCTTTGTATGAATTCTGCTGCTTGCAAACGCTTTGAAATTGCTGCTTTAGTGTATCTTTATGGTTTAACAGGTACTCTTTAATTAACCAATAAATTTCATGAGGAATTGTCTTGAATTTCTGATCAATAAATATTTTATATGGACCTGAGCAGTCTTTGTTTTCGGATCAAAATTACTGTCCGTGTAAAGCTAGTGCGCAAAACACAGCTCGAAATTTTGGAGATAATTTAATGAAATTAGTTACTGAGATTATATTTGTCACAAGGACCAAGCCTATTTAAATGATGGGAATCGGTCTATGATTTCACGTAGCCCCCAAAATCCATTCTTTTCGGAATAGATTCTTTGTGGCCCAAAACCATCTGTTTACCGACTTCGCTAACTAAAGCTTTTCTGCTTAGCCAGCTTTTGGCCGGGCGCAAGAATTCTTTCCTCTATGGTAAAACAAACACCGGCTACGCTAACTTAAGGCTTAGTTAGGCGAACGTTGCTGTACCGTAGCTGTACTGTATCCATCAACTGTACGCTTTTTGTTATATGAAAACCAATACAAAAGCTTACCGAAATGCAATGTACCGTAGTTGCAACGTACCAATCTGTATAAAATAGAATTTCATGCCGTTGTTACGTGACATTTGTAAGACAGTGATGGGCGGCTTGTATGTTACATTGAATGTGGGTAATTTTGCTTTGAGACACATTTTTTTGTTGGAATAATTTTTGAACGAAGTCTTATTTATACACACAATTTTTTTCTTTATCACTCACTCACTGTTGCTGCATCCTTTCCTTTACTAATGAAGAAGAAATGTAACCAAAAACGGCGGCAGACCGACTCGATATGTTTTTCGTCATCATTCTATTTTTGTATTTTATGTATTTAAGTAAACAGTTTGAAAAAATTGAATACGGGATTTTGTTTCTTATAATGTTGTTTCTGCTATTGTTTTTCTTATAGTTGCACTTTTTTAAAGCGTCCAAAAATAGACTGTGTGTATTTTTTGTTGTTGTTCTTATATTTCACATAAAGAAGTGCTGCTTACGATCAAATAAAAAAATGCAAAAAGACGACAACATTAAGGATCGTTAAATATTTCATACAAAATTATGAAAACTTGAAACCAATAACGCGTTTATTAAATTTTTGAAGAGTTGTCCACATTTTTGTTGGTTAAATAAAAATCAAACAAAAATATTGATTGAATCAGTAAAAAAATTTATATAAATAAAAAAAATTTTCAAACAAGCATTTGTTTGAAAATAATTCGGCAATAATTTTTTCTGTGTACGGGCCTGTTCTGAAAATCACGTGATTTCAAATCACGTGCTTTTAAAATCACACGTGTGATTTTGTGGTGTTCTGAGAGTCATACCGTTTTTGTGTTTCTCGGTGTGCTTTCGGCAATTGAAGATCTCACCAAAACACACAAAAACGGGACACTAAAATATCACCCGTGTGATTTAAATATACACATGTGATTTGAAATCACGTGATTTGAGTAAAAGTGATTTTCAGAACAGGCCTGATAAATATTAAACTATTAACATTTTTTACATACACAAAATACTGTTTTAATACCATTTAAATCACGTGGTACCTTTTCTGCACAACGGTGACCATTTGAACATTTTTGATTCTCATCACTGTTTGTTTTATGTATACTATTGCTTTTTGTTTATGTATGGGAAATCATATGACACGTTTTTAAACGTTCTATAAGTGCACCAACGTGCTTACAGTACGGTGCGGTACATTATGGGTACAGCAACGTTCGCCTAACTGAGCCTTTATAGAAAAGCTTTATTTTAAAACTAGTTTGAAAAAATTTTAAACAAAATTTTTTAAATAAAAATTGGTAAATTTTTTATTATTTTTTTGACCTTTTTTACCATTATAGGTATACAATGAATTTATTATCAAAGTTTTTCTTGGTAGTCCAAAAGTCCATTTATATTTTTTGAGCCATTTCTCGTTTAGGCGATTTTTCACATATTCCCTTGGACGATTTTGCCGGCAGCCATTAAATGCACATTTAAATTATACGCTATCAACTGTTAATCTCTTAATTTTACAGCATACACCTAATAATACAAATCTACTCAAGAAAATGTTTTTTTTCCCAAATAGGGAACACTCTCGATATTAAGTTTTTTAATACTGTGGTGTTGGGTATCATTTGGTCGCGCTTATCGACTTTAAGTTTTTTTCCTGTTTCAAATTGAATAATTAAGCAAAAAGCTTTTGCAAATGGTGATCTGATGACATAAATGTTGACATTTTTGATGAAAAAAAAAACTTTTTTGTAAACATTATTTGGCGCAACGATTAAGTGAGATTAAATGACTGATGTTAACGCTCCAAGACGCTGTATAAGTTATCAAAGACATATTTAAGTTATACGCTTTCTGTTAATCTGTTAATCTCGCAATTTTAAATCATACATAAATTGAAACAAATTTACTCAAGGAAATGTGCTTTAATTTCAACCACAGCTGCTTAAGTTCTTAAACAGTTTCAATTGGCTAGCAAACAATAGTTAGTAGCATATGTTTTCAATTATATTATTAAACAAAAACGATATTAATAAAATTATAAATACTTATCGTATCATTTTCCACTTGTTCCTTTTGCCTATGCCTCTGACCCTCAACTCAATTCACCACACTTCTCCAAATGGCAACTAATGTATCATGACAGCTACTGATAACAGCTGACACCAGCCAATTTCCATAATTCTATTTGTTCGTCTCTTTGAACAAATAATATGATGACGGCGACTAAGACGACACATTTATTCGTTCCAATTTTTCATAAACATTTCAGAGAGCGTAAAGTTCGGGGCGGGGGAGGGGGGGTGGGCTAATTTGAAAACCAAAACCATATAAACCATCACAAAAATATCAACTAAGTACCCACCAACAGAAGTAGACGTAGCAATAGTCAATACATTACACCTGTCAATTTAGTTATTGGTTTTTGTATTTGTTCGCTTATTTGTTTGCTTTCTACATATATTTATTTGGGTTAGAAGAAAGAGCGACAAACAAACTGACAGCCAGAATATGCCCTGGTAATCTGAGACTAAAATTAAATTTAAAAAAATAAGTAGCTTTATAAAGACCGCCAGGGCAACGGCAACGGCAGCACAAAACCTGAGTTTTATTTACTCGATTGAATTGATTATTCAATGTGAGTTGAATGATTGAGTGTCTAGAGGAAAACGTAAGAAAATTGTTTATAAATAATAAAGAAAACTGTATAATAAATTTATGAATTTTAAAGTCATTCAAGAGTATGCATATATGCGAGACACAGGACCAAATTATGCTAATAGCAAAACAGATGAAATTCGCGCCAAAATATAAAAAAGAAGAAAAACAAGTTATAGTGCTATATTCGGCTATGCCGAATCTTTGATACCCTCCACTCCAATTGAAAAAGCTTAACAATAAAGCCAAATCAAGCCCGTCTAGCAACCCTAAAGCACACGCATGCATACACAACCGTGCACAAGAAAACAAAAAGTTAAACTAATACTAAATTACATGTTCGACATGCCCCATTTTAAAATTCATTTTATATGTAGACTACCGGCCAGGAGATGGTCATTTTGAAAAGTAGGATCTAAAGGGTGCTGATAATTATTTTTTTAACGTGTCAGTAGCTAAATTTGCTTAAGCCCTTATGACACTACATTTTTAATGCATTGTTCAAGTTTTTGTGAACAGTGCAAATATAAAGTAATAGAAAAATTTACCAAGTGCGAAGGGTTCAGCTGTAAATAAATGGCAAACTGTCAAAAATTTTACTAAAGTTATGGATAAGTTATGTCAAAAAAAATGTAAAATTGTTCAACTTAAAATTGACATTTCAGGCTTGAAATATTAAAAGTGTTGCTAAATCAGCGGTTTATGGGCAAATTCAGCGATTTACCGCTTTTAGTTTTTAGGTTTCTTATAAACAAAAAGTAGGCAACATTTATTATATAATTAACAGAACAGGGATGGCTAAGTTGTTTCAATTGTACTTGTTTGTTGATACTTTTTAAACTAAGATTTATAATACCTTTTTGTGTTGTTTTTTAAGAACATAAATAAAATTAATTTCAACTAAAAAAATCTTTTAGTACAATAAGGGTTAAAAAGTACAGTTTTTAAAGGTTGTTGGTGCAATTTTAAAAATTCTCAACGCCGTCCCTGAAACAAAACCATAACAAGAGAAAAAAAAACTAAAAAACTTTGTTTACATTTTTTAAAGTTTGCTCTTTCTAGCATTTACTGTTTCTTTCTATCAATTAATGAATTAAAAAATGTAGTGTCATATGGGCTTTAGAATTGATTTTTAGGAAGCTACTGAAAATTTCGGAACGTGTTGTTGTGGAAAATTATTTTTAATCAACTTTTTCTGCAAAAATGCTACAAATGCAGACTTCCGAGCCCCTAAAGGTTAAAGTTTTCAATTGTTCTCCTTTAAAACTAAACGAAAAGACTTAAGCACTTATTGCCACAGAATTAATTCAATGCCAACAGCATTCATATAAAACCAAAAAAGTTAAATTATTTAAAAAAATTCTTACAAAATATTTCTTTTAAAATTGGATTTAAGTTTAGAATAATCATTTACAAAATCGTTTGAAAGCCTATTTCTAATTTTTATCAAAAAGATCACAATGAGAAAACACGTTTCCTTTCAACGGCTGTTTGCCTTTATGGTCAAAGAAGCATCATATTTACTATTCTTCTTTCGAAATTTCAGTGCAGAAAACATTAAACATTGCCTAACTTATCGGATATGAATTGACAGATCCACTCAATTCACATGAGGGCTTTTACGACGTCGTTTCATCTTGATTCCCTTTTAAAGCAACTTCCAAAATCTCTTTGCGTTCATACGATGATTTTTGGTTGCATGTCTTTTTTTTATTTACAGTATGGCCTTGATTACCCGTCATTCGATTAACCGGCAGCTTCAATAAAATGGAAAACAAAAATTTTTTTGCACTGATTTAAATTGCCTCTATTATCCGAAATTATAAACAAATTATCTTTTTTTCGTTAAATTTTGAACAATCAAAAGAAATTTAAATAAACGAAGAAAGAGAATATCTTAACGGTGTGGAAGCATGTTCTGCCAAATTTACTTTTTTCCTCATGTTAACATAATAAAACGTTATATATTTACATAAAATAAGAAACACACCAAAAAAAATAAATAATCAAGAATTCTGCCTATCCCGTCTATTATCGATAATCGAGGTCTCACTGTATTTTCAACCACACACTTCAAAGTAAGAAAAAGAATAAAACGTAAACAGAAAAAGTTAAAAGAGAAATGTAAAAAACGACATGCAAAATACAAAGCGAGACATTTTGTTAACCCCTCTTTCTTTTCTACACCGCTCACCAACAAACCAAAAGAGACGTCGACAAAGCGACGTCGTAAAAGCCCTCATCTAAACTGAGTGTTAGCTACTGTACTAAGTAGGCTATGAAGAGCTTTTCTTCAAAGAGAGATCTAGCGGTAGCTAAATCAGCTGAAGTGCACTTTACGGGGCGTACGAAAAAAAAATAAAAAAAATATGCTACCCGATTCAGAATAAAAAAAGAAAAAACCCATAATTAAAATTTAAGGGGGCTGAGGCCCGTGGTGCTTTCTGGACCCAAAAAACTGTCCCGCCCACTTTGTGATATGTGTGGGTACTCAAATTAGAAGTACTTTGCTCACGATTGCAAATATGTATTTTGTTTTTGTGTTCGCATACTATTTTCCTCTCTAGGTTAATTTAAGTTTCTTTTAGGTGTAAGAAAGCTTTAGTTAGCGAAGCCGGTGTTTGTTATACCATAGAGGAGAAAATCCTTGCGCCCGGCCGAAGGCCGGCTATGCACAGAAGCTTTAGTTAGCGAAGCCGGTATTTGTCATACCATATAGGAGAAAATCCTTGCGCCCGGCCGAAGGCCGGCTATGCAGAGAAGCTTTAGTTAGCGAAGCCGGTCTTTGTTATACCATAGAGCAGAAAATCCTTGCGCCCGGCCGAAGGCCGGCTATGTAGAGAAGCTTTAGTTAGCGAAGCCGGTTTTTTTATTCCATAGAGGAGAAAATACATGCGCCCGGTTGAAGGCCTGCTACGCAGAAAAGAATTCTTTAGCACATCGGAAATAGGCTATTAGTTACAAAAAAAAAATAAAATTTTTTTTTTTTTTAAATCGAACATAAAACATTAAAAGATACAAAATATTTACAATCGTGAGCAAACTACCTTTAATTTGAGGACCTACACATAGATGTGAGTGGATGAGGGCACTTTTTTTTACCCAGAGGGCTCCAAAAGTCCCGCCCGCCCTAAATTTTATTATTTTCGTTTTTCTTGTGCAATTACCTTTAATTTGAGTACCCAGACAATCCACTAAGTGGGCGGGGCGGTTTTTTGGGTCCAGAGGGCCCCACGGGCCTCAGCCCCCTTAAATTTTAATTATGGTTTTTTTCTTTTTTTATTCTGAATCGGGTAGCTTATAAATCTCCTTACAAAGAAAGACTATCAGGCCTGTCAATTCCGATCGAATGTGATTTTGTTTTATGTAAAGCAAGATACGAAATCAATTCCACTTTCGATCGGAATGGATTTCTGTAACAGGCCTGTATGTATTGCCTTTGCAACAGCAGACCAGAACTAGAGATAATCCGGTTTAAAGTATCATGAAACCTGCTATACTTTAAAATCATTCCACCGTAGATCACAACTTCAATAAATCTCAATTGAACACCTATTCTAAAAAGTTGAAAAAAAAAACCAAACGAACCAAAGAAAATTTCATTCTATTCGGTAGTCTCAGGTGTCATAATATTTCACATGAATGTTCAACTTAAGTAGAAAATTACTTGAGAATGCTGCTTTGAACGCATTCGCATTCACACATGTTCTTATGAAAGCGATGGTGGTCTCCTGCTAACGATACCATGTATTAAAGCACTTCGGTTGACTGCAATTACCCAGAGACGGGACGAAAAATAAATTGTTTAAGTTTCTGCTGTTGCAATTTGCAACAGGCATCCTTCTTCCAAATAAAGACTAAACAGCTAATAATTTCTCAAACTTGCTGAGAAAGGGGGGAAAGGATTTGGTGGTGTCGTTGCAGTAGTACTTAATTTGCAAGTGTTGCATACATGTTTGAAATAATGTAGTCATAAACAATGCGTTGTTTTGGAATTCAAGCACTTGTGTATTTGTATTCAAGTTTATGGATGATTGCGAGCTTTTGTTTAAGTGCGTATGCCAATAAAATACACACTTTATTTAAATATTGATTAAGAATATAGATAGATAAAAGTATCTTTAGCCGAAACACACGAACACACAATGACATACTGTTGTATGTTTGTAAGAGATGGAAAAAGGAAGGAAAGAAAAATATATCTAAACACATATTGATTGAGCTTTTAAGGACATAAGTAAACATTTAAGATGTTTTATTGTTAAACGAATACAAGGAGTTGTTTTAAGAAAAAAGAAAGACTATCGCTAGTTTTATGGGTCGATAACGGATGGCAACACAACTAATGCTGTGTTGCCAGCAGCCAGAAGCCTGATGTAGAAATAAAAATATACATAGATTGGCTCTTCTTCGACCTTTAGAAATTTATATTAATTTTCTTATTAAGCTTAAGGTCACTTTTCCTAATATTTTTTTATATAAAAAAGAAGAGACCTCAAGCTTAATAAGAAAATTAATATATAAATATATCGGGTGATTTTGTAAGAGCTACAGGAAAGTTTAAAAAAAACACATAAAATTCAGAAAAATTAATGAAATTTTTATTTGAATCGATAGTACGGTCCATATAAGTTAATGTTTGACGATTATTTCATGCAAATGTTAACCGTGACTGCGCCTCAAATGGTCCATCCGCTTAGTCCAATTTTGGCATACTCTTTCCAGCATTTCGGCCGGTATCTCTTAAATAAATGCTTCAATGTTGTCTTCCAATACGTCAGTCGAAGCGGACATGTGTGCATAGACATGAGCTTCAACATAGCCCCACAAAAAATAGTCTAAAGGCGTTAAATCGCACGATCTAGGCGGCCAATTGACCGGTCCCGAACGTGAAATAAAATGTTCACCGAACTCGCCTCTCAATAAGTCCATTGTTAAGCGTGGCACCGACTTGTTGAAACCACATGTCATGCAAGTCAAGCTCTTGCATTTTGGGCAAAAAAAAAATTGGATATCATCTCACGGTAGCGCTCACCATTCACAGTTACGTTACGATTCACATCATCTTTAAAGAAGTACGGTCCAATGATGCCACCAGCCCATAAAACGCACCAAACTGTTAACTTCTGGATGCATTGGTAGCTCTTGCAATGCTTCTGGCTGATCTTCACTCCAAAATCTACAATTCTGCTTATTACCGTACCCCTTGAGCCAAAAATAAGCTTCGTCGCTGAACACAAGAAGCGCGCGATGAAATTTCTTAACAGAGCACGCATTTTGATAATAAAATTCAATAATTTGCAAGCGTTGTTCGTTTGTAAGACGATTCATGGTTAAATTATAGACCAAACTGAAGATGTTTGACAGTGAAACAAAACACGAAACGTGCGTCAGCTGTTTAAACCAGTGTTGTCAAAAAGATAATAGCTAAAAAATCACCCGATATGTATCTTAACATTAGCAGCGTTGCCTGATTTGAAGCAACCATGGTGAAGTAAACAGGTGGCAGCACTACGCCAGATGAAGATTTTTTGTTCTTGCATTGTTTGTCTAGGTTTATGTCAAAGTTTTGTTTATGTTTACAAAAAGTCCACGTTTTGTGCTGTGGATATTGTATTTTGTTAAAGTTTTTGATAATTTTAAATTAAAATAAATAAGACATTGACCATAATTAAAAAAAAATTGGCTAAAAATTTATTTATTTCATCACGTTCAGCGGCACGCTTTGATTTTTGTTTAAAGTAGTTTTTGACGTAAACTGTGATATAATTTCCATTTTTGTTGTAATGTTGTATTTGTTTCCGTAACGATGCCACCTGTTTATTCCACCATGGAAGCAACAAAACTTTGGTTGCTTTCCATAAGAGGCTTATTAGTTAATCTACATATAAAGAAAAAAACTAA
The DNA here is from genome assembly GCA_930367215.1 of Pollenia angustigena. Classification (NCBI taxonomy): domain Eukaryota; kingdom Metazoa; phylum Arthropoda; class Insecta; order Diptera; family Polleniidae; genus Pollenia; species Pollenia angustigena. Next base: position 51,554,029 of record OV884060.1, read on the forward strand.
CAAACAAACTAACTAACTAACAGCGCCGGTTTTTTTTTTTTTTTTTTTTTTTTTTTTTTAAAGAAAGACTATTGCTACCCCCCAGTAAAAACTTCGCTTACTTTTTCAAAATGAATAGCTTCTTTAACTCATTACTTAGTAGCTTTCTTCTATAACTACATCTATAACAACTTCTATAACTACTTTTTTCTGGATGTATGTATGCAGGTAAAAAAAAATAATGACTTACTTTTGAATGCGTTAATTTTGGGGCCTCCCATGTAAAATTCATTGGTTCTTTCAGTAGAATTGTTAGTCGTGCTGTTATGTTTTTCTGATAACTCAACACATTATTTTCTAGGCGAAGTTTTTACTGGGTAACTCTTTTTTTTTCTTTATAAAGGAAAGATCGCCAGCTCTTGTTTTCATCTATTTTATAGGAAAGACAATCGCCAGTTCTTGCGATATTTTGCATCTTATATTAGTTACAAGAAAGGATATATATGTACATATCTATCGCCAGCATAAGCCCCCCTCTTCATAAAGGAAAAGCTATCGCCATCAGTGGTTTTCTTAAACATAAGGAAGAGACCATGGCCCACAGTAGTTTGCTTTTACATAAAGGAAAGCCTATCATAAATCATTTAAATAAAGAAAACTAGCGATAGAAAAAAAACTATCGCTAGCTCTCGTTTTGGTCTATAAAGGATATAAAATACTATCGCTAGCACTTGTTTTCCTCTACATAAAGGAAAGCCTATAGAAAGCACTAGTTATCGTCCATATAATGAAAAAATATCACTAGCTAGTCTATATATAAAAAAAAAAAAAAATAGGGATAGCGATAGCGATAGGAAAAAACATCGCCAGTTCTTCAGAGAGATCTTTAAAAGAAAAAACTTTTGCAAGTTTTAGTTTTTCGCTACATAGTAAAGCCTATCGCTATCTCTAGTTTCCTTTTTTATAAAGGAAAGACTTTCGCCAGTTCTAGTTAAAGTTATGATTTTTGCTAATTCTAGTTTTTTCTCTAAAGAAAATACTATCGCCAGCACTAGTTTGCTTCTAGACAAAGGAAAGCCTATCATGCTGGCTCAAGTATTTCCTTATTTAAAGATATACATAGTCGCCAGCTCTAGTTTCCTTTTACATAAAGACAAGTTTATCGCCTGCTCTAGTTTTCGTTTACATTTAGGAACAATAGTCGCCTGCTCTTGTTTTCCTCTAAAGCAGAGTCCGCCAAACACATACATTTACATTTCTTGTTTCTCTTGGTTGTTTATTTTTGAGCGTAATTGTTTTTGTTTGTTCAGTGTTTTCGAGGAAAAATACAAATTATTTTCTCATGCTCTCTTTATTTGTGTGAGAGCATTCGCACATGTGCGGTGTTTTGCAGATCTCTGCTCTAAAGCCTAGTACTCTGTTCAAATTTGTGAAAAGTGTTGAGCAACATTTTTTATTTCAAACGAAAATTTTGACATGTATCAGTGTTACCTATCTTGCGAGTTTGTACAATTTGACGTTTTTATTCATGTAAAGTATGCGACATTGTTTTGCGTATGTTAACAAACCCCACATTTATTTTACTAAAATTTATTTTTTTGATAAAAAATTTAATAAAAAAGAAAGTAAATGTGTATAAAAACTGTTACCGGTTGTATATATTAATTTCTTATTTCTTTTTAAATAATCAGTTCATATTTTTTTGTTCTTGCTTAAAATTCCACGTGAAATAACTGCAGCTTACATTAATTCGCAGTTGTAAAAATATGTTGCCAGAAACATTTCGGAACTTTTTCACAAAATGAACAGAGTACAACTCTATCAACATTATTTCATAGATATTCCGCACAAGTTTTTTTCATATGCGTTTTGACAGCATTTCACGTGACATGTTGAACAGAGTACCAGGCTTAAATAAAGGAAAAGCTAAAGTTGCTTTTTCTAAGAAATAAAGACTATCAGCAATGTTTTGGAAATCAAATTCAAGTAAAATGAAAATCGAAGGAATTTTCAATATTTTATTCTTTAATGAACTTAGCATTTGCTAGTTTTAAAAGTAGTCCTCAAAGTATGAGGTATTTATTTTTCAATGTTTTTTTTTCGATTTGAATTTCATTCGAATTCGATTTCTAGAACAAGCCGTGCAAGAAATTTGTGTCAATTGTTCTTAAAGCAGGGGCCGAATTATGGCAGTCGTGATCGAATGCTTTTTCGATTCGAAAGCAATTTTATTTCAGTCAATACTGAACGAATCGTTATTATTATTTTAGTGCTGTGAAAACACAAATAAATGCTTTACAACACTAAAAAAATAATTTCGATCCGTTCAGTATGGACAGAAAGAATTAGAAATAAAATTGCTTTCAAATCGAAAAAGTATTCGATCAAGACTGCCATAATTTGCCCCCAGCACTTATCCCGTGACCACCCAACAAACACGGAGGTTTGATTTCAAATTGAAAATGTTTTGAAATCAAAAATTTTCTCAACAAAAAGGGGAAATTATTTTCAAATTGAAAAATTCCTTTATTTTCAACTTGCTTTCAAACGTAACTCTCAAATGTTTTTCAAATGTGGATTGTAATACAATGTGGAATATAAATAAAAATATTTTATTTTTTTTTAATTTAAATTTATTATTTATTTAAATAAACTGTGAGATAAACAATAGGCACCTTATTTAAAAGATGAAATTATGTTCTTTCCGTCCTCTAATACTTGGAAAGAAAAACTACTTGGCTCCCTTTTATTTTGAGGATTGTAGCACTGCGTCTATTCAACAAACTTTCTTCACTTTCCCGTTTTATTTTCCTTTTTTTCGTATTTTTAATCATTTTAATTACTCACAGATAATTTTTATTTTTCACAAGAAATAAGCTGTTCACTTGATAATAAAATTTATTTTTAATGGTAAAACACATGTAACCACAAAGTAAAAAATGTAACTTTAATCGCCATTTTTAATGATCACATTTATTTTTCGCTTTAGTATTGCCAAGTTTATTTTTGATTTGAATTTAACATTTGACATCAAATTGATAAAACATTTGATATCAAATGTTTATTTTTAAATCATTACCAATTTGAATTTAAATGTTAAATCAAACAATGGAAAAACTTTTGAGAATTGTGTTTGATGTCAAATGATAAAGTCATTTCATATCAAAGGTTTGACTTCGTGTTTGTTGGGAGTAAACAAAATACATTTTATAATAAAAAAGAGTAAATTGTGATCTCAAACTGGGATCTAATCACCGCATTCGATACTATCGTATCGAATAAACTATCGGATGTTTTTGCATACGACTGACACTGACCTATCGAATAAAAACTCGATAAATGTAGTGTCGAGTTACTCGATAACGAATGCTATTATTTCAAATTCCATAATTTTCATTCGATATCGAGTTTTATGATACAAAAATAAATAATTTCGATCAATTTTGCTTGATATCGCATGCGGCGATTAGACCCCTGGTGTTAAACATGTTTAAAGTGTAGTGACTGGATTTTGTGTGACTGGATTTTGTGCAGAAAGTATCAGATTCTATCTGGTTATATTACCTTGTAAGAAGGGGATCTATCATATTAACCTGGTTCGCTCGGGACAATATCTGCGACAGCAATTATATTAACCGAAATTTAATGTGTCCATTAAGGTTATTTCAGCGACTTGTAACAACGTATTAAAATTGTAAAAGTGACAAGTCCTCTTCATATTAATAATTATTAAGTGTTAGAACTAGATCCAGTCCTTGCCACTTAAGAACTGTCACGTGACAAATTTGGTGTGAGTTCCCGTTACTCTAGGGATGGCTGTGTAGCAAATTTTTTTTTATAAAATATCCCAAAATTCTTTCGTGTCACAAAAACCACATAAAGCATTTTTTTTTTTTTATTTTCTCAAATTAAAGATGTTTTTGTTTAATGCACATAAAATTTTGCCAACTGTTTTCATAAGAAAACTACTTAAGTACTACCTACCAACTTGGATTTTCCACATTTAACAGCAAATTAACTAAATGCACTTTTATTAAACGAACGAAAAGAAATACGAAAAAAAAACAAAATACACTCCACAAATGTGAATTGAGATGATGGTAAATAGTAAAATGAAGGTTGTTTATTTGTTTAAACTTTTGATTTGGTACTAGAACTAGAAGAAAATAAAAAAAGGTATTGGAAACCAAAGAAGGAAAAAAAATTAAACTTTTGCTGCTTTTATAAATCTGTCGCCATACTTTTTTTTTTCTCTTGGTAGAAATAAGTAGATCTGCATCGAAAATCACAAGTATTTGCCAAAAATTACAAAGATTTTATGCTAAAGCAATAAAAATATATGTACGAAACGGAACCCTTTGTAACTTCCTTAAAGTACTTACTGCAGTGCACTATCAAGATAAAGAAAATTATGTTTCCTTTTTCTTTATATTTCTGTAAATGACAATTTCTCCTGAAGGGTATCTAAAATTCTGCCATGACTTTTAGACTATTTTCCGTAGTTTTTCCAAAAACTTTTTATGTAACGGCGCAAAATAGCACAGCAGCACGCCTTCCGAAGTGGGCTCATTATAACGAAACAACGAAACTCGAAACTATTATGCCATCAACTTGAAGTTGTGTGAACAATAAAGGATTTTTCAATTGTTTTTGTCGTCATCATTATGGCTGTTGCAGTTCGAATGCATAAAACTCAGCTACTGATGGAAAAAGCACTTCGTTAAGGGAAAAACTTTTAATTTTGCTTGTAGTTTGTGTTTTTTTTTTTTTTCTTTTTTTTTTTTGCTAGTATTTTTTAAGAGAAAATAAAATTTCACTTTACCCTTTTGCCAAAGAAAAACAATAAGTTTTGAATATTGTAAAATATTGAACGAAATTTTTGATTATATTCAGTGATTTTAGAATAATAAAAGAAGTTTTTTATTTGTTTTATTAGTTTTAGCTTTTGGTTCTTTTACCAGTAACTTTTTTATTAGAATTATGAATTTTAATAAATAACGGCAGCGTGTGGCCTTCAGAAAAAAAAGAGGAGGTAAATGAAAATGCTAATATCAGCGATACTTTTTCGCTATAAAATAAAAGATAGCGATAGTATTAACTTTCTAGACAAGAGTGCTTCATTTGGCTATGTCGGATATTATAAACTCTAAAGGAGCATATAAACGACATGTTTTTGTCATCTGACATGTCAAATTTCCCACTGCAAAACACATACATGTCGTGTGTTACCTTTTTAACTTTGCTTCTGTAAAAGTCAGACGCAGTCATCTGACAAAATTTCAATTAGAGCGTGCTCTATTTTCTTCTGACAAACCATCTGACATCAGAAATCTATGCCGGGAAGAAACTGGCAGCGGCGTCAACTATTGACGGAATCATTAGCCGGCTGAAGTTAATATTTTACAATACCAAGATATGTATGCTCATCTCACCATTGAATAGAATTTATGTAAATATATACATAAAACCGTTTAATTATAAAATTCTAAATTGGTATCTTTAAAATAAAAGAAAAAATGTTAAGATGGCTAAATTATTTTACGGCGCAAATAAATATTTTCGTGGCGGCAGCAAGCTATTTTGAAACCGAGAACTACTTTGGTTTCTGCAATAACAATGCGAAAAAAACAGAGACAATGTCAGAAGCAAATTACATGTACGTTTGTGACCGAATATTATAAACCTTATGTAAAACAGCAATTTTGACAGACATGAACAATTACATGTGACTTGAAAATTTGACATGTCAGATGACAAATACATGTCGTGTACGGGCGCCTTAAGCTGTGGTGCGATAAGAACAAAAAGTTAAATACCGTTCTTTAGATATAAGAAAATCGTTCCAGGTCAACTTCTCCATTGCCGCCCACATTTCATCTGAAGTTGTCTACTAATAACCAAGAGCTTGTACTTCATTTATTAAGAAATCTATAATGTCTTTGTATGGAAAGTGCCACACCCACTTCTCCAATCTCGCTCACATTTTATTGGATGTTGTCTATTGATACGTAAGATGCTTGTATCTAATTTGAAAGCTTTAGCTCTTGCGCTACAACAAGGGATTTATTGGTTAAATAAGAGGCAGTCGTTGATTTTTACTCAGCCATTTGTGGACCGATCAGGCTTAGTTTCAATAGCAAAATTTCACGGAGCATATGCGACATAAATATGTAACAGCCTAGTCCCTAATATAACTGGGGTCTTCGGAAAACAGACAAATGGGCATCGTTAAATCAGCTTCCCTCCTCATAAGGACCCACAATATACATATATACTTTATTCGGTCTAAGATCAATATTGTTAAAAATTACGAACGGAATGAACCCATATACCCTTTCCACCTGTGATGAAGAGTATAAATATATAAGCTTGCGAAAGTTTTTTTTTCTAAAGCTAGCGATGTTCTTATCTTTTGAAAAGAAGAAAACTTAGCGTAGTCTTATAAAGGGGAATGTGAACAACACATGAACTTCAAGTTTTTTCTGCATTTCATTTGACATTTCTCAATTTCAGACTAAATTAATTTAAACCATGGAAAGATACACAAACGCGTTAAGTTATTCGGGCTTATTATGAAAATGTTCGTTCAAATCAAAATGCATTTCGTGCACTTCATCTTCAGCGATTAGACACACTTTTCCCTCATTGGATTCGTTAACAAGCCGAATTGACACATTTGGGCGAATGATAATCCAAGAGTGTTGTCGAAAAACGAATGCACCAACAACGAGTAACTGTTTGGTGCGGTTTATAGGCTGGCGGCATCGTCGGGCCGTATTTTTCCCAAAATGAGGCCGGTGAGATGATACCGAACTTTTTATGGCCCGAATTGGAAGATATGGATGTGGACGATATGTGGTTTCAACAGGAACGTCCCGATTGTCACACACCTAACGAAATAATGGCTCTTTTGCGAAACAGCTTCAATGGCCATGTTATCTCACGTGGTGGCGATGTAAATTAGCCGCCAAGATCATGTGATTTGATACCGTTGGACTTCTTTCTTTGGGGTTATTTGAAAGAAAAGGTGTACGTCGATAAGCCAGCAACAAATCAAGAGCTAAAGGATGAGATAATTCGGCACATAGAACCTCAATTATGCCTTAGCGTCATCGAAAATTGGGAGGTGTGCCGCCGAGGTCACCGCAGCCATTCCATACATAATTGAACCATATGAATATTATGATAATAATTTCCTAAATAATTTGTGGTTTATTCAAAATCAACATCGGCCCCTTAAAATTTAACCACCCTTTATTTATAGAAAAAGTAACATTGTTATTGGGTTTAAAACTTAAGAATACGAGATATTTTAAAAATTTGGAGCGTTTATCGATAAGCACTGCTACAATATAAATTTATTCAAAATTTTGCCTTTGTCAGATTTAAAATTTATGGTTGCTACACCTAAAAACTGTTCAGTTTTTGAGGCCAAGAACGAATAACTTCAAGTTTGAATACCCAGTTCTGTAGTAAAGCATGTTCCAATGAGAGCGTTCTGGATAGATGAATAGAAACGAGGTCATACATGGCAAGTTCTGGAGGCTTATTCTGAATTGCGATGCGAAAATCAATGCGATGCGAAAATGCATAAATGCGAACAATTGCTATTCTGTATTGCGATATTCGCAAAGTTTTTTTTTAATCGCATTTCAAATGCGAAAAGGTGACAAGTCGGTATTCTACATTGCGAAAACAAATGTCAAATTCGCAAAATTTATTCGACAACAAAATAGCATTCGCAAAGTACAAACATGTTAGTGAAAGATAATATTTTATTTATTTATTCATCATATATTTATTGCTTAATTCGGGGAAGCAAGCAATAAGACCACCAAACCGCGTCAATTTGAAATAATGATAGAATATATGAATAAGCACAGCCAATTGGCAAGAGGCCATTTGAAAACACCAAATGCACATCAGTCGGCAAATACTTTGTGGCAAACGTTAACTGAAGAACTAAATATCAATGGACAACCTATTAGAGACGCTGCAGGATGGAAAAAGTATGAAATATATAAACCAGTTCAAAAATATTTGACTTTAACTTAAATTTTAATAGGTTTGGGCCGATTTTTAAGTACACACAAAACATTTTCATTTTCTTCGTCGTCGAACCACAGTGCCACAAAATCCATTTTTATTATTTTTTTCTATTACAGAATGTCCTAAATAAATTATTTAAACAATTTTCACAGCCAAACACAAACAATTTATTTATTTTTAATTTGACGTTTATTGACACTGACGTATATTTGAGCAGCGTTGCCACGATTTGAAATAAATTGCGAATGCGATTGCGAAAGTCTTACAGAATACCAATTTTCTTTCGCATCGCATTTCATTTGCGCATCGCATTGATTTTCGCATCGCAATTCAGTATAAGCCTCCTGGTCTACAAGGCGGAGGAGGCCAAACTCTCGCTTAGTGTTGTTATAACGGATACATTTTTTATCGCCAGTAATAATTTGAGATTTGAGCAAAATACATACACAATTTTAATAACGTTGTAGAATCGGATATCCGAATTAGGACTGGGCGTAATGAAAAATATAAAAAAATATCAGAATATTTTATGTTTAATTCACTAACCTTCTGGTCAATCTTGCGATTTAACTCTATTTTTATATAGATATTGATTTAGTAGGTTTTATTAAGCAACTTAAGTTAACATTACTGTTAATGTTACAACGCTGCCGCTCTTCTCTAGGTGTGACGATTTGAAGTAAACGCTTAAGCTGGAGGTCCACGCCACGCGCTCAATACGTTGACTTCTCCCTCTTTTTCTCCAGATCAAAAGTATATGGTTTTTAGTTCAGATATGAGTGGTAGTCAGCAGCTGTATGTTATCGATTTCTAACAAAAGTAAAAAACCTAAAAGAATTAGTTTTGGAAGCGATAGAATGCGTTTTTGCATCTGGCAAAAAGTACAATCAGTGTAACTTTAAATTGAAAGGTTACACAGCACACGCGTAGAATATATGAAGTAGGATTACTTTTTCCTTTGGCATGCGTCTTGAAAAATAGTTAAGAAAGTATCAAGCGCATAGATCGCCCGATGTGGAATACCAGCTTAAGAAGCAAAAAACGGAACACTCAACGCTCTTACTCAAGATGGTCTGTGATAAACTTTTTTTTACATACGCAGAAAAAATTCTCCAAAATTGTTCACCAATTTTTGTGTATTTAAAGCATTAATCAAAATTATTAATCAAAATCAGTTTTAATTAAAAGTTTAATTAAGTTAATTAAACGTTTAATTAAGTTAATTAAACGTTTAATCAAGTTAATTTAAAGTTTAATCAAGCGAATTAATTTTTTAATTAATATCTCTTAATTTTAATTAATTTTTATTTTTTTTTTTTTTTTTTTTTGTTTAGAAAAAAACTTAATCCAACGATAGGATTTCGTTTATAAAGCAAAATAGCTACAGCTAGCTCTTAAGTATAACAGGAGTCATCTCAAGGTAGCAATAGTCATTTCTTTAATCTTAAATGTTTTTCCATTAGTTTTAAAATATTTAATTTTTATTTTTGTTGTTGCTATTCTCGAAAAACATAAAATATACAAAGAAGATTAAGTGGGTTGTTGGTTGAATCTGTTTTCCGTTGTTTTTCTTTTTCAATTTTTTTTTTGTGTTTTTCGCGGGTTCTTTTTGCTTGTATTTATTACTTTTGTAAATAAATTATTAAGCCAGACAAATTAAATTTCTTTCATTTTTTTCCAGGCTAGCTCACTCTGGCTGTGTTGTAATTTGAACAACTATAAAAAAGAAATTAAACAAAAGAGAATATGGGAAACGAAATATTCAAATTTCCTGTAAGTTTCCGTTACGCAAACTTTTTTAAAGTATTTGTGTAGTAGAGTAAATGCACTTACTATACACTAGTGTATATGTATGTACATTGTGATAGCATTGTGTTTATTTGAATTAAGTAGCTTTTGTTAATGCATTACCCTGCAAATAAAATTGGACCACCTGATCCATTTTGATAAAATAGACTACTCCATGGACTGGTCCGATGTAATGCAAGCATGGACCATGTCTTTGTTAAAAAGTGTTTGTAGTGAGACGACATGTCTACGTTTTTTAACGACATGCTTTCGTTCTTAAACGACTTCAAAAATAAACCTCTTGAGTATACCGTGGTAGTTTTAAAACTACTCCTTTGTAGTCCAAAGCTGGGTTATATGGTCCTGCCCTAGGACATCGTAATGTTAAATAGACCATTTTTCCATACGTTTGGTTACTTTTGGACTAGTCCAAGTCCCTTGTGGGCTACTCTTTACACGCGTGTTTCGACTGGTCCTATTATTTGCAGGGTAGTAGTAGAAGTAGCAATTGAAGTAGTAGTTGTAAAACGTTGTACCAAAATTTTAGTAAAAATTTAGTTAGAGAAGGGAAACTAAGAGGGAAAAAATCACACATTATTCCCTTGGACTTCAGTTTGTTTTGACTAATTGCAAGCTCATTTGGATTTAGTCGAAGGTATCAAAAATTGGTTTGCTTTCTTTTTCGCTATACAATCTTTTACGAAAGAATTGATTTAAGAGATCACATCTTTTTAGAGCAGAATTGATATCAAGACAATATTTGATAAGTTTGACTGAAGTAAAACGTTTACCAACCAGATAAGTTTGGATCTTGTTACTATTTCTGGCTTAAACAATATTGGATGTTTCTTTCTAGCACAAAAGAACTAATTTAAAAGATTCAATATGTTAACACCAAAAATATCATTCAGATAAATTTCAAGCCCTCTGACTGAAGTTAAAAGTAACCCGATGGTTTTGTGTCTTGATACCAATTCTGCATAAGATATATTGAATTTTTGATCTAAATCTTTCTTTCTCTCACGAGCAAACTAATTTAAAAGATCCAATATTTTTAGAACAAAATTATTATTAGCTCTTTCAAACAAATTTGTTCGTGTAGTAACACAGAATAATTTTTAATGTTCTTCTGATAACATTCTTAGTTCTTAATAACTCTATAAATATTGCTCTGTGAGGACAAGACCCGCACGTATATTTGTTGAAAGTCTCTGATTGTTCGTTAGTTAAAAACGAATAACATTTTTTAACTGTTTCGTAAACATTATCCTTAAGTTAAGCTTCTATTCTTGAATTACTCTTTGCATTTGTATACGATTTTTTTTTATTTCAGCCTGTCTATGATTTAGCCTGTTCATCATATTAAATATTTACGAACATTTGCGCAAATAGTGGTTTAAATCAAATGAATATGTTGTTTTTGTTCTCTGTCCTTTTTTCGCAAACATTATAATTTCAGTCTACAACACACAGTGTGCACGAAACTCTGCAAGAGCCTTGTGTTACACGGTCGAATGATGAAAGTAAAAACTTATTTCATCTTTATTTCTGTGTTTTTAGCCAAATAAACACCGAAACAAGAAAAACTCTTCTAGGTTGTGGAAAATCTGTTTGTAAGGCATGTTTATGTTGTGTTAAAAGGATTTTTTTTTTTCATAGACGTATTTTAATTACAAATTTGTAATTGACAGTAAGCGAAATAGAGTGATGAAAAAAAGAAAGAAGGTTGTGGAGAAATTGTCGAAATTTTAAATGAAGTTTCAGTGATTAATTTGGAAAAAAAAAAAGATTTTAAGGATTTGGTTTTCATCAATGTTTATATATTTAAGGAGTGTATTTAAATCGGAGAGGCAAGAAGATAAAATAATTGAATCATTTTATTTTCAAAAAAAGGCACATAAAAAGGAAGTGCATTATTAATATTTTTCTGAGTTTTGAATTTTCGAAATTATATATTTTATATAAAAATTAATTTTTTTTTTTAAATGTAAGTTCGAAATTTATATCTAAATTATAAGTAAAGTAATTATTTTTAAAAATACAAATTAATTGGCCTAAGGCTTTAGGTATTATAAATGAATAAATAATAAATAAATTTAATTACAGAGTATAATTTTTTAAACAGTTTTTAATATTTAAAGAATTAATTCAAGAATGGGAGATCAATGAAAATAATATATTTTAATTTAATTTTTTTAATTCATATTTTTAATTTGGATTAAAAAACCATAAATAGTTCAACAAAATAACCACAATACTAATTATTTTTATTTAATTTTAAAAATTGTCAAAAATTAAGCCATTAAGCGAATGTTCGAAAATTCGAACATAAATTCGAAATTAAAAATTTTACTTAAAAACACTGCCTTTTCAACGTTTAAGGTGAAAATAAACATTATTAATTTATAAAATTTGTTCTTCAACAAGTTCCAAAATAAATAGAAAAAGTAAAGTGGTTTTAGTTTTTTATATTACCAAAATTTTTGAAAATGTTGATAATTTTCTTGAAAAAGTTAAATATGGTAAGAAAGAAAAGCTTTTTTGATATAAATGATATTTATTACGTTTAAAAAAAGTATATGGGCATTTCCGTCAAAAGGTCCACTGTGACCGAAAATTTAAAAGTTATTAAAAGCTGATTATTTTACGATATTACACAGAAAAAAATAAAAATTGATTTCAATTAAAAAATTTGTGATATTAATTAAATTTGCACCAGTAAACAAATTAATAGTATTAATTAAATCAGTTAATAGTATTAATTAAACGTTTAATTTACTTGATTAAACGTTTAATTCACTTCATTAAATTTTAAATTAAAACTGATTTTATTGTTGATCAATGCTTTAATTGGTGAAAAATTTTGGAGAATTTTTTCTGTGTATTATAGAGAAATATTAAGATTTTACTAATTTTATAAATTTACTCAGAAATTTGTTCAATTAGATGAACAATCAGACTGCAAAGTTGTGCAAACGTAATTGCTTATATGTGAGAATGTTTTTTTGTATGTTTTCTTTTATACTTATCATTCTTAAAAGAGTTGATATTTTTGATAAAAATTATTCCAAAAAAATGTTCTTACATGGTCTGTAATCTAAGGAAGAGTTCAAAGAGAAATATGTTATTCGGATTAACGGTACATTTTTATTTTATTTTGATCATTATTCGAAATGTCACGTATCGACCCAGATTTTGGCTTAAAAAAAGAAAATACACAAGATTTTGGAATTAAACCAAGACATTTTAATGTAACATTGCTACGTAAAATTCTGAAAGTAGTTTGACTAAAAAATTGTGACAGGTTTCGCTGAATTACGCCTTTTAATACATGGCCAAAAAAAACTTCTTCTGATTGTTTCACGTTCGAACCGCTACTTCTTTCGCCATGATCTATGACCTAGAATCGCGCCCTCCATAAACTTTAGCATAGATAACAGTGCTTTCTTAGTGCTATAATGTTAGGGTTAATAAAACGTAAAAATATTTTTTGCTTAAAATGTTATTGCATTTTTGATGCATACGACTGTCACGTTCAACACTTTGGAATTACCCACATAAGCTAATGTTAGAATATTCGAACAAAATTTATAAATTAAAAGTTTTATAATTAAAATAAAACTATTTAAACTTTTATAGTAAAAATTAACACATTTTATTAACTACCCGTCTCCACCTTCCATCAACTTGGTAAGAACAGCATGTCGCACATGAATTCTACTCGTGTAGACTGTTCATGTTAATGTTTCGTCCATGTGCCGCCATCGTTGCCTAAACATTCGTCTTAGCATCCATGTGCGCCATGATGTTGGCCATACAATGTATTTTCTGTATACAACCAAACGCACAATAACAAAAATTGTGGTCAATCAGAACATGAACATCAACACGTATTCGCCAAATACAAGAACATGAACAAATTAACACCGTTGCTCTGCCGGCGTTATGGTCATGTCATGTTCTAATCGAAAGCGCATGGAGACGTGGGGTAATCTATATATAAAAGAAAGTGGCGTTAGTTACTACGTTTATAACTAAAGAACGGCTGGAGCGGTTTCGATGATTCGTACCAATTCGGAATGGTCTCTGACCAAGTAAGAAGAATAGCAAAAAAAATCTAAAATAGGTGGCACCATTGAAAATTACTCAGTATGAATTAAATCGTAAACTCTGCATTTGACGATGCTATGATCTTTAGCAAAGTTGTTGATCATGAGTCGGCGATGGTTTATAAGTTGATATGACCAATTTCAGACAGGTGGCGCCACTGAAAATGACTCGAAATGAGTTAAATCATAAACTGTGCATTTGATCATGCTATGATCTTACCATACAAAGGTTTCTAGGTTGGTATGACCAATTTTCGATGGGCGGCACCATTGAAAATTACTCAAAATAAATTTTATCATTTGATCATGCTATGGTCTTTAGTAAAGTTGTTGCGCATGAGCCGGTTAAGGTTTCTATGTTGGTATGAACAATTTCCGACAAGAAGTGCCATTGAAAATGAATCAAATCGTAAGCTATGCTATGCTTTGATCTGTTAGCAAAAAAATTTCTAAAATATTCCAGAAAAAAAGAAATAATAAAGAAAATTAATTTTCTCATACATTTTGTATGAAGTGCTAAAAGGAAAGTTTAAATGAGAGGAAGTTCTCATTCCGAGAATTCCAATGATCCTAACCGATATGCCATTCGAGTTTAAACGAATCCAATTTCCAATTCGTCTCGCATTCGCCATGACAATCAACAAATCCCAAGGGCAATCATTGAGTGTTTGTGGCCTAAATTTGGAGAACGACTGTTTTTCACACGGTCAACTCTATGTCGCATGTTCCCGTGTCGGAAAGCCATCCTCTTTGTTCATTTTCGCACCTGACAACAAAACGAAAAGTATTGTTTATCACAAAGTTCTTCAATGATATTCTCTTAACTTATTCAATAGTTTACTTATAATTCACATTTTCATATTCTTTTTTTTTTTTTTTTTTTTTTTGTAAATCAAGATATATTATCTGCACCGAATATTACCTGTACCTGAATCTGTATCTGTATTTCAAATATACACAAAAACAATACTTTTCTAGGCAAAACAACGTTTGCCGATTCAACTAGTTTTTTTTATATAAAAAACATTTAAAAAAAATAAAACAGTTTTTTAAAGGGGTTTAATAAACAAAATTTTAATAGAAATCCGTTTCATAAACCTTTTATAAACCAGTTTTATTTTTTATAAATAAGGCGGTAAAATAGATGTACACTTTTATTAGCATACAATTTTTCCGAGTTTTTAATTTTCAAATTTATAATTTTTTTTTTTTTTTAATGTCATGAATAAAAATTTAAATTCGAAATTTTAAGTTAATAATTTTTTTAAAAATTTAATTACACAAAGACTTCCTAGTTTTTAAACAATTTTGCATAGTTTTTAATGTTTCAAAGCATTATGTATTTAAGAGGCGGAGATCAAAAAAAATTTTTATCGAATGTTCGAAAATTCGAACATAAATTCGAAATTAAAAATTTAACTTAAAAAACTGTAATTTCAACGTTTAAAGATAAAATAAACATATTTAATTTATAAAATTAATACTTAAATAAGTTTCTAATTAAATGGAAAAAGTAAGTGTTGTTATCGGTTTTTAAGTTTTTAAAATCAACAATATTTTCGAAAATGTTGATTGTTTTCTTGAAAAAGTTAAAGATTGTAAGAATGTTAGGCTTATAGAATATAAACGATATTATTTTCTTTTAAAAAGTATATAAGCTCATGTTCTAAAATTCGAGCAAAATGTCGAAATTAAAAAATTTACTAAAAAAAAACACTTTTTAAATTTTTATAGTAAAAATTACTATATTCAATAATTCTCTTAATTTATTAACGATTATTAAATCAAACAAACGTTTTTAAGTAAAATTTTCATAGAAAATTTGTGTTCTTAAACTTTTTTAAACTATAAATATTTTTATGAATACATCAGTAAATATTTATATTAAAAATTTTTAAAAAAAAATTTTTTGTTTGTTTTGAAACTCACTTATGCGTATGTACATTATTTGTTTATTATGGAAGCCATTGTCATAATTACCTAAAAAGAAAAAAAAGAAATATTTTTAACTTTAATAATTCAATAAAACTTCGAAGCAGTTAAAAAGACAATTATTATAGTAAAACAAACATGATAATGTTAATGATTATATTTTTCTTGACACGGACCTTGATTTATATGTATTGGGAAAAATCAAACTCTTTAAAGAAAATCAATGAATCTATTTAAAGATGAAAGACAGACAATTAATACTGATAATCTACGACTTAAAATAATACAAACAGCATCTGAATAGCCCTGAATAGCTTACAACCGTTTTATTACAATCAATCAATTCACTGTATTTCTATAAGATTTTTATTTGTTTAAAACATACATATTTTTAACATTGATAGTGACCTATTCCAACAATGCTGATATTGACTTATTTGCTGTGGACAGAGACACAGAAATTACGATAGACCTAGACGCCTCGCCGTTTGTAAGAATCCGACATAATTCGAAAGTGTATAAAAGATGTACATATATTTTATGAGAGACTTGATGAAACAAATAAGAAAAAAAAAATAATGTAAGGGCAGATTTAGTTTGGCATTCTTAGAAAAACCGATTTTAGACCTCATAAGTTATATATAAAATCTGAGTGCTTGAGTAATTTTGAATAAAAACACGCCTACTGTCCAAAATTTTACCAAAAAAAGAACTTATTTCTATGTATCCTATTTTTGAAAGGACCATCAGGAATAACCAGTGGTCAAAAATAAACCTAACATTATTAAGCGTACGGTACACTTACCGAGAAACGATATATATATTTTTAGTGTTTGTGTATTAGTACACAACCCTTTATACATACACCATTCGTAGCTAATTTCACGAAAGTAACAAACATGTACCCAGTAAAAATTCGCTTACATCTCTTGTAACATTCATTGGTTCTTTCAGTAGAATTGTAAGTAGTACTCCTTTGGTTTTCTGATTACTCAACACATTATTTTGTAGGCGAAGTTTTTACTGGGTACCCTACAAGAAATGAATGAGCGAGTAGTTACATTTTTCATTTTGATGTTAAGAAAATGATAGAAAGAAATGACCGAATGTGACTGAAAACTTTATTTCGGTCATTTCTTTCTATCATTTTCTTAACACCAAAATGTGACTACTCGCTCATTCATTTCTTGTAGGGTAGTGTTCGGGTTTTCGTTAAAAAAAAAAAAAAACAGAACAATTGTAGTGATTCTGTAGACATACATACATTATATTTAAATGTACTGTAGTATTTATTTGATGAAGGAATGAGCAAACAACAAATTTTAGCATCGCTTCTCACTAGTATTGTTGTTGTTGCTTGGCGATTTGCACGACTAGCCTGTGTGTGATTGTTTATTTTCGAATTTTTTTTAATCCCAGCTTAAAGTCTTCCAATGTGGTACAAACACTTTCTGGAATTATAAAAACCCATGCCGGGTTTTAATTAAATCGGCCACACCCTCCGCCCATGAAACCCATACATAGATAAGATATTTTCTACGTATGATATTTTGTTTATCATTCGCCAAAAAAAAAAAAAAATTTTATTCCCCATCTATCATTTCTTTGACTCCCACGCAAATAATAATTTCTTTACACAGTTCTTCACATGACTCCGAAAACAAGCTCGTTTTTAGGCCCAGAACAGACGGTGGACACAAATTCAACGAATCTTAACCTTTTAGTTGGTTTAGAATTCCATTTGAGTTTATGCCAATAGACTCATTTGAGAGACCGCACATAACGCGACTATTTTGAAACTGGAAATCGGTTGTGATGAAGCTTGCGGGCAGGAAACTCGTGTTTGCGTTTCATCTGTTATCAAAGAAACCCGAAATTATTGTGATAATTTCCTCACATTGTGGTACAATTTAGGTTGCGAGATATGTGGAAAACGATTGAAACCAGGGCTGTGGAGTCGGAGTTAAGGTTTTTGTACCGCATGCAAGTCTTTGTAAAGCGTTTAAAGATTCGACACACCCGAATGGAGCATTCGACCTGGTTGTTATTAATACAAAAAATTTATTTTTTTTAACGCCCTGCCAATAAAAACTGCAAATCATGGAATTAATTAAAGCGTTTTTAAAGTCACTGATGATTACAAAACTACTTCCAATCGCCTTAATAAATCACTTACAATCTGTTTTTAACGGGGGGTTAGGTTGTGGCTTACAAAAATATCTAAAAGGAAATTCTAAAGAAAAAGTATTTTGCAACACCTGCCAGAAACAAAAATAGTTTTACAATAGATTCTTTTTTTTACTTTTGTTTCTAGTCACCTCTTTGGCAAGGACCAACCAACTAACCGACATGAGTAGCCAACAATGGTGGAGTTTGTTGTTGTGTTGGTAAATAATGTAGACAGAGGCTGTATGTAATCTGGTAATTTATCCCAGATAGAATTTGCGAACATCCTGATGACCTGTATTGTATAGAATTTATTTTTGTTTTATCAACAACAACAACAACAACAACAAGATCCAACACCACCAACGCCAGTAAATTCCCAATTAAGAAACTAAAATTGCAAACAGGGAAAAATAATAGAAAAATGAAATAAAAACGCGAAAGAGAAAAAAAACATGGAAAACTGAAAACTCATCAGGTTCTATTATTGGGTTTTGTTGGAAAATTGCAAACAACAATTTGCTGCTGTCGTTGGCACTGTGGTACGTACATATGTACATCCAAAGCAAGAGACCAAGCAGCACTTTGCAGCAGGGATGAAGCTTTATTTTACTTTTCCTAGTAGCCAACTAAATATTATTATTGCAATTGTTTTGTTTCAAATTGTTTGTAAAAATATAAATGACAGATTGTGTTATTTTTTCCTCTATTCGATTGTATTTTTATATTTTGCTCAAAGATTTACAAATTGCTTTTTAGCAATTTGAATGGTTTTTCTTGGTTTTGGATTAAAGATTTTTTAAATTGATTTGCAATTTCTCGCATGTCTAATTTCCTAAAGCATGAAAGTGATTTTAAAAGATTTTCAAAAATAAATCGAAATGCAAAATTTTAACAAAAAATATGTGGAATTGTGACATATTGACACGCTAAATCTAAATATGCAATCAGAATCTATCAGTTTTGATGATTTAAGCACCTGTAAATAACAACATATGATGCTTGCTCAATAAAGGTTATTCTACCTATAACACGCGTTAGTGCGCTCGCGTTCTGTAGACTTCTGTCAAAAAAAGTTAAACTAGAAAGAAAAACTTATTGAAGAGCTTAAAAAATATACGATATTTATATAAAAGGAATAAAATAATAAAGTCTGATTTACTTTCGAGTCCGTTTTCAATTCACAAATAAGAAAACAAATAAAAAACAGCTGACAGGAATGGCTTTTGTAATAGGGCGGTTCCTCCTTCGGAATATATATCGTTTTATCCGATAATTTCCAATCACAATCCGTAAAATCAAATGAGGGTTAATTAAGCCGTTCATCTAGTTTAACAAAAGAAGCATTCAATCTGAACTTAATAACCTCGACAACGATTTGGAAATTTCGAAATCTAAGGCAAACGTTAAAGTTCAAGACAACAGGAGAGGAATCTGCTCAAATATTTTGTTTTTTCAGGCAAAGACATTCTCAGTTCTCTCAACTGTTTATCAAAGATCAAAATTTATTTAATTGCACTGTGATCCTTAAAATTTCTTAATGGCTTGAACCCTCTTCATTGTCTCAACCAAACTGAGTCTGAAAGCGGTGTTGCTACATAACGAAAATTAATATCCGTCCGTACCATTAGCTCATGTAGTAAATATGAAAAAAACCTACGAAAACATGCAGTTATTGCTTAAATAAAAGTAGATAGTGGCTATTACAAGGAGGATACACAAAATATTGTTGTTGTTTATGTGAGTGGGGGGGGGCGCAGCAGAGCAAAGTCTTGAAAACTGGCCTTTAAGATCACATGCGATTCCGGGAAGCAAAAACATCGCAAATGAGCTTTTAGTTGCAAGGCAAAAAAAAGGTTTTCCTCGACTACGTATTCGGCCTTATTGTGGTTGTCGTTGTCGTATACGACAGCTTAAAGGCTGATTAAGTAAGGATTAATAAGAAATTAAGCTAAGGTGTGGAGAGGTTTTTAAACACCAAAAAACTGTATTTCCACGCGGGTAAAGTTAAAGGAAGGTCTTCAAATAAGAAAAATCTTTAAAGGCAAATTGTTCTGATCTTAGTTGGTAGCACTTTACTTGTTGTTGTTGAAGCAGTACTGGTGGTTGTGTTGTCTATTTCGCCTTGTGATGTGACTTCTGCTGTGTTGGGTAACAGGTTTAGGAAGGTCGCTACTTTTACAGGATGAGTCATAGAGATCTGGCAACCAGTTGAGTTGGCTTGGCAGGGTAGTTAAACAGGTGTAGTGTGGTCCCTGATTGCATGCAGGATAGATTTTCGACGTATTCTCATTAATTCGCGCCCAATA
The DNA here is from genome assembly GCA_930367215.1 of Pollenia angustigena. Classification (NCBI taxonomy): domain Eukaryota; kingdom Metazoa; phylum Arthropoda; class Insecta; order Diptera; family Polleniidae; genus Pollenia; species Pollenia angustigena. Next base: position 51,574,361 of record OV884060.1, read on the forward strand.
CGAATTGCGGAGGCTCACAATCCTGATCTGTCTGCCTTTACAAATCCGCTTCGTCCGAAGCTACTGCTGGAGGGTTTTCTCCGAGTACGTTGTTCACTCTGTAATTGGCGACTGCGTCAGAGTGTATGTCACTGAGGCCTGTCTGGTGTGCTCTTTGACCCAAAGGTTCTCTATAGTAGCGTTGGACCTCGCGCTCAAGATTATGAAGTTCTTCCCGGAAGGGGGTACACGGAAAGAATTATTTACTAAATATGGCTTGAACCAAGAAAATTTTGCATGATTCTCTTCCAAGATAAAAATTTCTTATTCCTAATAAATGTGTGGCTTGGTTCAAGCAAAATGTTTCTTTATTTAAGAAAATTTTACTAAATAAGAAGAAAATAAGTTAAACTCAAGAAATTTTTAGCTTGGAGGAGATTCAAGCAAAATTTAGTAAATAATTATTTCCGTGTATACACAAGGTAGTAGTTCGGGTGGCTTCGACGGAAGCATCCAAGCAGATATTGCTTCGACAACATAAAGTTGCGTCGTCGCACTGGTAAGATCTTCGTCTCCACGGGTAGGTGAACTACAGACGACATGAGGAGACACCCTGTCGCTGTTCTCATTGCGGCATTTTGACAGTTATGTATGTGCTTTCACTACGTCTCACTCAAATTCGGTGACCACAGACCGACCTATCGCTTTGTAAGTGGTCAACAAGATATCATTGCTGGTTCCCCAAATGCTGCCGGTAGCGACTTGAGGCCTTTGTTCCTACTTCTTATCCTTTAAAAGATAACTGTGGTATGAACTTTAGACCAAAAGAGACTATCAAATGTGATACCATGAACCTTAGGGTAATTGGCGGGCGGCGTTATTATACCATCGATTATCCCAATGAGTTGTTCCTTAACCTGCGCTGTTTATGCGGTAAGCAGTGTGGTAGATGATTTCATGGCGAATATTTGTAGATTCCTTGCTGCGATGATATTGGCAATATCGGTAACGAAGACTTTCAGCCTTTCGCATATATCAGCGACCGATAAAGAAGACGTTCAGCCGTTCACAAATATTATCAACCGAACAACCCAACGCCATAATCGTACAATCATCAGCGTATGACACGATTTTAACGCTGTCAGATAGTGGTGGAATTCCAGAAAGGAAAGGGTTAAATAGTGCCGGACATATCAACCCGCCTTGGTTAGCTCCCTGTTTCACTCTACGGGGTTTCGACTTCCTATTCCTGAATTCCACATACGACTGTCACCTATCAAATATAATTCACGATCCAACGTTTTTGACTGTTTGGTAGGGACGTGCTTATAAATTTAAGTGCGGCGAATTACAAAAGGCTGGTACAATAACTTCATTTTTCATATCAACAACTCGGATGCAACATGTCATTAAAAATACACCTCTTGCATTCACAATACGTTTTTTTCCAGAAAATCCTGGTGATGTGTCTGATGAGCGTGGTGGGAGGTTCCACTAGGATATTCTGATATGGCAAAAAGATATTTAGGCAAGTGTTCCCCAACAATCTGTGAACAGATTGGGATTTATCACGCTTAAGTTAATTGAAATAACACCCACAAATTTTTTTTGGCGACCAGTGTAAAAACCTTGAAAGTAAATTGCTCAAAAATTTAATGCAGCCTACGTCACAGCTTTCAATTTATGTAAATTTTGACAAGCAGTATATGTAAAAAGACTATCAAGAACAATTTGACCGTGTGGCCGCAGGGTAAGGAAGACATGTAAATCAATTAAAATAGATAATCATTCAAAAGCTAATTTCGATCTACCAAAGGTTAAATAAATGACGACTGCCAGCAGTCGTTAATGGCTGTGAGTGTTAAACGGCAAAACCCTTTAAAATGATTGAGTGGTTACAATTGAAACATGTAAGGGTAACCTGTCCGTAAAAGCCTGGTTTCGAGCCCTGCGTCAGTCAGGAAAGAAAAATTATCAATAAATTTTAATTATTTTAATGTTATAAAATTCCTTTCTTTATAAAAATAATTTAATGAAAATTAAATTTGATGAACTTTAGCCTAATTAAAATATCAAAATTTGGATTAAAAACCATAAACAGTTCAACAAAATAACCACAATACTAATTACTGAAAATTTAACCTAAAAAACGTTAGTTAAATAATAGATTTTTAATTGGGGTGTAAATTATGTATAAACAACTTTATGAATAAATTCGAACTCAATTTCGAAAAATACGATTTTATGCAAATTTACAAAACAACCTTCGCAACTTATCCTCCAAATGAGAGTGCACTTATTTTACTTTTCTTTTTTTCGCAATTCGTTCTTTTCAAGCAAAATAATATTTTAATAATTCAAGCATGTCAGCATTAATTAACTTCGTCGCTTTTACCATTGTCTTCTATACACCGAGAAAAAAAATACAACAAATGGAAGAAAAGAAAAACAAACAGCAAACCGAAATACGAATACGAAATACGAAATGTTTAAACGTAAGAACAAAACAAAAACTCTTAAGTAGCGTAAATAAGTAGAACAAAGACCCAGCAACAGAGTGACACCAGCTGGAAGGCAGCAGCGGAATAGTAGAGACAACATAAATGTCACAAAAGTTCATTCCAAAACAAAGTCTGAGAGTAGCAGAAGAGTGGGAGCAAAGTAACTGTTGGTTTTATTTAGCTTAATTAATGAAACAAAAGTAAATGTTTATGCCAAAAACACAATAAACCAAACAGTAAATGAGATTAATGCAGGACTAAAAAACTTTTTAGATATCTGCATTCTGCTTTTTAGGGCCCTAAACTAATATTAACTAGTTGCAGTTTTAGTGAAGAGTACGAGTTAAAAAATATTTATTGTATTAAAAGGGAATATTGTTTTAACTAAATAATAGTTATGTAGTACATACCAAGAACTTTGTTGTTGAACAAGGTTATTTTAAAAACAATAAACATTTTAGAAGATGTTGATGACGATGAACGCTTCAAGGTTGGGTTTTATTGACGACAGAGGAACAGGAATTTAAAGAAACAAGTTTGTCTTATAACCTCGCAGACTTTCCCTTGTTAATGGGTTCCGTAATCTTCAAAATAAATGAATTTCCTTTCTACACGCAAAGAAAAAACATGGTTGTAGTAAACATATTCTAAGAGCAACATACTATGATAAGATTCATGATTGTAGTCCCCATATTTCGATTTTTATTGAATCATATTATTACCAAATATATTCGTACTATTTCACCATAATATTTTTTCCTTAATCATATTATTGTCCTATTAATCATAATAAATTAACAAGTTATCATATTATTGTCATGTTAATCAGAGCAAATTTGGAAGTACATAATCATTTTATGCAACAGTGGTGCTGTTACAACAATAAAAAAAATTAACTTTTTTGCATCGATTTTTTAATTTTTTTTAAATTGTTTTTTTAATTTGTATTTATTTTATTTTTTTTATTGTTCAATTGTCACTAACAAACAGTGATGCCAACTTGTTGAGAGCAAAAAGCACTTTAAAATTTAAAAAAAGCACTAAAAATCACTATTTTGAACAAAAAAAAGCGTAAAAAAGCACTAAGCCATTTTTTAAATTTAATTAAACACAAAACAAGTTGCATTCGGCTGTGCCGAATATTATATACCTCCAAAATTTAAAAAAGGCGATGGCGTTGATGGGTGACCATTTTCATTTAAAATTAAATATACAGGTATGTGATGAAAATCAATCGATTTCAAAACGACCGTTTTTAAAAGGTGTGATGAATTTCGAACGATTTTAAAATCTATTTCTGAATCTGGCCTGTTGCAATTACCGAAAATTTGCAGTGACCGACCATTCTTTATAAAACTTAATGACAGCCCAAATTTTAATAAAAAAAATATGTTGTCAACGCTTAAAAGTTCAACGTTTCGTAAAATTTCCAAATTGCTAGGAACCCTAGCTCTAACCTCGTAAATAAAGTTTTTGGTAAAACGAATGCAACTTTCTTTTATCACTTTTTTTTATCATTTGAAACCTTAAAATCTTTATAGGCCTTCCCAAAATTGTACTCCAAATAGCAAATCTCATCTTAATCATCCTGAATATAATCGAAGTTTTAAAAAATGGTACAAAAAAAAAATACATATTGTAAAAGGCACTTAAAAGTAATGTGAGAAATTGTGAAAAGCACTATAAATACCCGCTTTTCAAAAACAAAATTTCGGGTATTGCTTAACCAAAAAAGCACCAAAAAATACCCGAAAGGCACCAAAATGGCAACGCTGCTAACAAATAATTCGATAGGCATATGTAATACCATGTTCGCACGACAGCGTTTTTTCGTAATTCACTCACTCTCCCATTCGTAATTTACAGCCTAATTATGATACAAATTACATAATTCGTCATACAAAATTTTGAGAGCGGATTATCTCATTTGTACGTAATTAAATTTTTATTAACCTGTGGATTACTTTAAAATCAATGTGATCGCTAAATGATGAAACAAAACTGGGGCTTGTTTTCCATACAATTTGACATAAAATTTTGCCAAAGAATGCGGTCGTGAAATAAAATCAATTTTAATGATGAAACAGAACTGGGGCTGAACGATGTTTTTCATACAGTTTGACATAAAATTATGCCAGAGAATGCGGTCGAGAAATAAAATCAATTTTATTTTGAGGACGTTTTTTCTAATGCTCTCACATAAATACAATTATTCTCTTAACAATGCTACCATACTTTCATTCAATTTCATACATTTTGTAAACATAGAAAAATAAGAACAAAAGAAAATGAAAGAAATGAGAGAGAATTTGAAGTTACTGCCGACGTTTTAATTATGGGCTTTAAAATTTTTGCTTGAAGTTGAAGACTCAGTTCTGTTTCATCATTTATTTTGAGGACGTTTTTTCCAATGCTCTCACTTATTCTCTTAACAATGCTACCATACTCTCATTCAATTTCATACATTTTGTTAACAAAGAAAAATAAGAACAAAAGAAAATGAAAGATATGAGAGAGAATTTGAAGTTACTGGCGACGTTTCAATTATGGGCTTTACAGTACGTTTACATTTGACAGTACTGGCAAGACAGTAAGAAAATACATATTAGTTTCCAAAGACACTTCTAACTGTCTTCGTGACGTAGGCGTCCAAGCAGTAGTTAAGACAGTTCACATTTAATAATAAGTCAAACGTGAATGTTGCTGTTCAAGTCCAGCTAAACGTGTTTTACATGAACTAAAAAAAATTAAAAACAGCTTAAAATAACTACATATATTGTGTTAACAATCACAACACTAAACTAATCAAAGCGAAATATGTTTAGTTTTTATTTACACTTTGATTTTTTTCCCTTTTGCTAACAAAACTTCAGATTACTGTTAGCAAATGTCAAATCACTGTCCAATTTTACTGTCTGCAAAATTTGCTTGACAGTAGACAAGACAGTTGGAAAAGTGTGCATGTATTAGTGAAAAAGTTTGCATGGATTGCTACTGTCTTGCCAGTACTGGCAAATGTAAACGCCAAGTTAGAATTTATGCCTGAAAGAAACGTATGGCTGCCAGATTTGACGATTTATCAAGTCTTTAACTTTTAGGAGAGAAGGGAAAAGAGAATGCCATTTTACTTAAGACTTGACGAGTCCAACTTGACGTGTGTGAACCGGCACTAGCAAAGTGCCAATTTGATGATTTTTTTTTTTTTTAATGTGAAAATTTTTTTCAGTCTCCAAAGTCGGAATAAAATATTTAGATTTTCTGACAATTTCGTTTTTTAATCTTGGAATGTTTAACAGCCGTACCTTAACCAGAGCGGAAGGCGGAACGGTTCCTTTCGCTTAGCTTTTAAGCTGATATGCCATACCAAAGCAAGTGTCAATAATAAAACCCACAAATTATAAATAAAAATAGAGATAAAAACGCTATATTGACCAAAAAATAGCTAAATTGCCACTATTAATTAACAATAGCGGCAAACTTCACTATTAAACGAGCTGCCAAAATCAGCTTTTACAATTACATCGAATGAACCTTTTACGACTCTCTGTATAAATCATATTTTCAACAATTATACGGCGAGCATTTCACGATTTGTAAGAGAATAAATACACGAGTCTCATTCGATTCTTGGCATGAAAGTCTCGTTAGGTTATCTTTACCCACTTCTTAAGCGATTCCCACAACGATTTAAGAAGCGTCTTTCGCTGTGCTATGGAAGAATCTCACTCGAGTTACAGTTTTTCCTATGTTAGGAATCTACTATGATTAAAAAATGCAGCCCCGTCGCTCTTACACGATTGAAAATGCTACCTGGGTATAAAGTAATTATGGTTTTGTTTGAATGTTTTTTTTTATAAAAATAAAACAAAAATTGTTGAAGCAAACTATATTTTAAGTTGTCCGATTTTTCGAAACGATAAAGACGATTTTTTTATTTTTTTCTCAGGAAACGGACGATTTTCTCACAAATTTATCTGGCAGCCCTGCTTAAGATTATCAGATTGATTTTTTATTTAACGTATTTTAAAAACATCAAAAAAAATACACATTATATTTTTTTAATGGTTGGTTTCAAAATGGGTTATTCTTAAGTAGACTGGGAACAATGTGTTGTCGATATGATAACTAAATGTTGTCAATATACTAACATTGTGTTGTCAAAAGTAAAATAAAAACATGTTGTCGGATTGACAACAGTTTGTGGCTTTAATGTGCCTTGAACGAAATTGTATGTTTTAACACGTGTCACCCTGTATTGGTAAAACTTAAAATTCAACAAAAAATTGACATGATACATATAAAATACAGGATGAAATTGTTAAAAATGTAAAAATCATTTTATTATACATATAACCTTCCCCACTAATTAGAAGAAAGAAAAAAAACGATGGAAGACTTTTTCACTTGTGATATTCTCACAGCAAAACACTTTAAGATAAAAGAAAATCCTTGACTGGTAAAATTCTTCATAAAAATGTGAAAAACTCATTACTCTTTTAATAGAGTCTTTCTCCACCAACTTAATGACATTTTTTCATTATTTAATTGCACACATGAAGTTTTTTCGGGTTTAAAAAAAAAAAAAAAACATTTTTTTAACGACTTAAAAAACAATTTTGTGTGGCAATTCGTTAATTATAAAATGAAAAATATTTTTCCTTGCGTTTGAACTAAAAACAACACTTTCACACACGCAAATCACAATCAAAATACTTTTCTTTTAATTGATGGTAAAATAGTTATAATTTTGGTGATGATGATAAGAATGATGAGGTAAAAGCCAACAATAATTCATACAATGCAATTCAAAGTTAAATGCAGCAGGCAGCAATAACAACAATAAGTGTAATAAAAATATATAGTTCAACAAACTTAAACGAAGAAGAAAAGAAAAAATTAAGTTAAAAATAATTGCCGCCTAAACAACCAGAAAATGAAATGAATGCTAATATTGGTTTAGGGAAAAAGTATATTCTTACCCTCTTATTCATAAAATTTTTTTTTAGGTATTTAAAAGGATTATTTTACAAATTTTCATAGAAAATTCTCTTCATAAACCATTTGTAAACCTCAAATATTATTTGCGAATAGGGCCTTTTAAGTTTAATATACGAGTACACAGAAATCATGAAGAAAAAATTAGATTTTTTCTAAAGAAATAAGACTTAAGACCAAGGCTGCCAGATTTGACGATTTTTTGTTCTGATACACTACGTGAGAAAATTTCAACAAAGTTTTGACCAAATGAATCTGACAGCTAATCTTTATGTAAAGTTTTTCGCTGAATCCGAATTTGAAGTCAGAATTGTCAAAAGTAGAACAGTTTTTGAGATATTCCAAAATAATATTTGTGTTTTTAAAAAGATGATATGACTGAAATGCAAATATCTTAAGAAATTTTAAACGGATTATGTAATTCTTTCTTTCTTTTTAGTGAAAGGTTATAAAATTTCAAAAATAACCATGGATTGCTTGTGAAGATTGGTCAAGAAATGACAGAGTTACAGAGGCAAAAGTTCAAGCTTCATTGAAAATTTTATGATTTTGTTTAATTTTGCTCTTTTCAAGTTATTTTTTTTCAACCAATGTTTTAAAAATCCTAATGTTTTATTGCATGCGACATAAGATTATTTTAATATGAACATTTTGCGCCCAACAAGACATAGAATGGTACAAAAATGACAAAGCTACAGAAGATTTAGTAAATTAACCCACATAGAAATTCAATAGTTTTAAGCAATTTTTAATATTTATTGTTACTAAAAATTTAGCTTTTTATATTTATTTGTTGTGGGTAAATTCAATTAATCTTCTGTAACTTTGTCATTTTTGCACCGATATGGATCCTATTGGGCACAAAATGTTCGTATTGAAATAGGCTAAAATTTATTTTTTTTAATATTTGCATTTCAGTCGGAATATCGCAAAAACTGTTCTACTTTTGACAATTCTGACTTCATATTCGGATTCAGTGGAAAATTTTACATAAGGATTAGGTGTCAAATTTATTTGGTCAAAAAATTGCCACGTAATGATATTAACAAAGTGCCGATTTGTTGATTTTTTTTCTAAAAAGTGGCGATTTTATACGGTAAAAAGAACACTTTTAATGTTTTTATATGTTTAAATAGAAAACATTTTAAGTTTTTACAAAAATTGATAAAAAAAAAAAAATAAGTGATTTTCAAGGTTTTGCCGTCAAGGCTTGAGCTTTAAGGAAAGAAGGCTAAAGAGAATAACATTTCTTTTCCACTCTCTCCCAAAAACTCAAGACTTGATGGCTAAAACTTGAAGACTGTCCGATTTTTTGACGATTTTTTTTTACCACGAAATTTACGATTTTATTACAAATTTGTCTGGCAGCCGTGCTTAAGACACTTCGGTTGGCAAGATTGCCGTTGACGACATCGTCGTCAATGATGTATGCACGACTTGTTCCCTGTTGTTTAAGTTTTCGAGAACACAGAAAAAATTAAAAATTTTCTCTAATCACCAATTTTATACCAAATTCATAGAATCAAGCAATCCATTTGTTGATTTTGCACCTATTACCAAAATGATTATATTGATTACTAAAAATTTTAAAAATTTTATATTTTGAAGATTTTTTTTTTCAATAAATGATATTTTTAATTTTAATTAAAAAAATGATCAAAAAAACTTTGCCGTTTCAAAGAATGTGTTGATTGATTTTGACAATTCCAACAACAATTACACAAGTTAAAATTATTTTATTTTAAATGAAATCATTTTTTGATATTTGATTATTATTTTAATTCAAAATTGATTTCAAAACAACTAAAATGTTAATTAAATCAAAATTATATTTTTAATATTCGTTCAACAAAACAAAATAATTGATTCAATTATTACATTAATTAAGTTTAAATACTTTTTAAATAATTTTTTTAATTGATAAAAAATTACTAATAATTTTTTCTGTGAAGACAATTTACAGGAAATCGTCGTGCACGACAGTTTGAGCGACGTTGTCTTATAAGTTGTCCTCTATTAAACTCTATGTGGGACAGTACGAGCGACCCTGTCTTATAAGTTGTCTTGTATCAAAGCTATTGACGACAAAGTTTTCTTGAATGCTATTCAATCACTTGCTTGGTTTTCTTAAAATTCTTACATTCTTTTTTTTAATTGTTGATTTAAATACCTACAAAAAATTTACAAATTAGTTCTAAACAGTAAAACCGAAAATGCTGATGAAATTATTCGCGGGCTAGAAAATGAATTACATGCAGTTAATACTTCACTGTCAACTTTAGGATTGCTTATAGGAGTCGAATATAAAACGTATAACAGAAATTAAAAGTACAACTATACTAAAAAACTGTCTGAATTAGATAACCATATAATAATTTTTGTTGTGGATGTCGAAATAGACGACATTGTCATGCATGTAGTCGTTGATGATAAAGTAGGTGACATTGTCTTGCTTTGTGTCGTGCACGATTTTCGCGGCACTTGTTCGAAAATGTCGTTGACGATTTGTTCCTCTATCCCTCACATGTCGTGCAGGAATTACCATTGTCGTTCATCCGTCATCGAGGATGTCTTAAAGACGTGTCCAACTGGGATTTTCTAGATTTTTTTAAATACATATTACAATCACGAAATAATTGAGTTCTCCTACCCAATGCAGTAGTCACTAAATATGTTTAAAAAAAAACTAAGCTTTTAATAAACAATATTAAACAACTGCTTTATGACACGCATTAGTAGCACTTGCACACTCGCTACCTATATATATATATATATATATATATATATATATATATATATATATATATATATATGTATCTCCATCTCTCTCATACCACTCAATTACAAACACATACATATTTACCTATGAGTGCAAACAAGTTGCATGTATGATGCATGGCACTAGTGACTAGTCGCTCATGAACACACCAAACAAATGTTTGAAACATGAAACATCATTTAATGCAAAATGCAGCTACGGTTAGGGTTCGCCTTAAGGCTTGGAAGGGAAACTTATTATTCTTTTATCATTGGAATAGAGACTAAGCTTTTTGTGAGGCAAGTAAAAAATATATAAACTGGATAATACAGTATTTATCGGTTATAAGCATTCCTGAAAATGCACGATTTTCGGTGCATATAAGCGGGAAATGCATATATAAAAACTCGTTTATATGCACATATGGTGCTTATAATATTTAAATTTTTATATTAGTTTTTATTTGAAAAAAAATATTTTCCCAAAAAAAAATAGACTTAGTTCAGTATGTATAATAAAAAATATTTTTGTATTTGTATTTTTCACTGTACCATCAAAGAAGTGAGTAGCGATTTTATTAAGTGCTTGTCATTGGACGTACATAGTTGCTAAAGGAAAATTGTTAGTGTTCGTTTTTTTGCTATGCAAAGTGTTTATGACAAGCCTAAATTAATATCGCTACTCCTTACACTAGCATTTAAAAATTCAATTTGGAATTGGTGGTTTATAATGGAATATTTTGTCTACTTAATACGAACATGTACTGCCTTTCAAAAAAATCAGTTAATTTCGTTTGTATATTTTTGCAACAGTTCTCAAAAATATATTGCTCAATTTATTCCAATTCTTCAATACATCCATTTTTTGCTTGAAGAAAGCATCGTAAGCCATTGCTTACAGTTGGAACTGGTACATAGTCATCGTCATCCTCGTCCTGTATATAGTAATTTAATTTATGAACACGATAATTTACTTTTTTTATCTAACAGCTGACTTATGAAAGTGATAATAAATATTGATGATACTTCCGAATTTATCATTTTAGAACAATTTTGATAAAATTTTTGCAAATTTAGGAATGATGCAAATAGAAGACATTTTTCATGCAATTTATTCAAATTGTATAAAATTTTGCCTGCATAAAAGCGTGAAATGCATATAAGCGAAATGCTTATAGAAGAAATTTCCGTGTATATTTTAAATTGCGACCTGAAATTGCACGAACTTACATGCAAAGAAGCGGGAAATGCTTATAACCGACGTGCATATAACCAGTAAATACTGTAGTAAATACATACCCAGCAAAAACTTACATTGCAAAGTAATGAGTTAAAAAGCTAATATAACGACTCTTCACTACTTATACATTGGCATTTTAACTCATTATTTTAACACGGTGATGTCATTGGAGGCAAGTACTTACCACCCTCGCTTACAAATAGGGAGTTAAATAAGTCATTACCACATTCGCTTACAAATAGGGACATAAATAAGTTATTACTCCGGTGTCACCAAAATTACAACTAACATGTCATGACTTTAAAAAAAAATTTTTTTATTATTTTTTTTAAATTATTTTTTTTCTATTTTTTCTTATTTTATTTTACTTTACTTTATGTTTTTTTTTCTATTTTTTCTTATTTTATTTTACTTTGTTTTATTTTTTATTTTTTTCTGTCTCTGGCGGGATTCGATCGCGCAACCTCGGTGCTGATAGACTAGCTCACTACCAGCTAGTCTACCGGGGCAGTGTAGTTTTTGTATAAAAAAACGATGTTTTTTACTCAATTAAGAGCGTAAATATGAGATTAAATTATTGGAGGCAACTACTTACCACCCTCGCTTACAAATAGGGAGTTAAATAAGTCATTACCACATTCGCTTACAAATAGGGACTTAAATAACTTATTACTCCGATGTCACCAAAATTACAACTAACATGTCATTACTATAAAATTTCAGTACAGCATAATTTTTCATATTCAAATTTATTACAAATTGTAAGAACAAATATTTTAAATCAATTTGTATTAGATTTGAAAAAACTTCAACCGTAGATGCATTTTATTACGAATGAATTATAAATTTCGTTAATCAACTCATACACAAGTACTTAGGTATCAGATTATATGTCAGCCATTACTAAACTACTTCTATGTAATGCAGATGGTATGAAGTAGTCATTAAAAAGTAAGTTGTTCAGCAATGGCAAGTCATTACCAAGTTTTTGCTGGGTATACATACATACTATGGAATGGATAGTATGTGTAGGCTAGAAAAACTAGATTGGGTTATACATAGAATTAACTATATATCAACTGGTAGACTATTTTAAAAACTAAAGTCTGGGCTATAGTCATAATAATAGACCGAACTGCATGAATTGACTGCGGACTATGAAAAAGACTTGTTAGAATAGACAGGATAGGCTATTTGTACTAAATTTTAATACTTTGACTCTTACCGGTTGCCATATATAAAGAAAACTATATTGTCTTTGTATGGGAAGTGTTACTTCTATTGCTTCAATCTCACCCATCAGAAATTTTACTAATATTTATAGCCTATGCTGAGCGCAGATGAACTTTGGTAGACGGTTAGCATTTGGCCCAGATTGTAGTGTAATTTATAATTTTTAAGGGGTAAAAAGGGAAAAAATTGGTTCTTTTTGATCCTTTTCTCTTTTTGATAAATATGATTTAGAGATTGCATATGGTCGAGATAAAAAAGGATACCTCTTAAAAGGCAGAAACAGGATAAAATATGACCTCTTTTTCTTTTCGATAGATTTGGTATGCAAAAAGATAATCCCCTTAATTAAAATACATTGTACTTTCTGGGGTCCTAATATGAGGAAAAGCTGGTACTTTTGGTACTCTATAACCTATTGGTGCATTTTCTTTTTTCGATAAATTTGGCATAAAGGTACCATATGACTAAAATTTAAATAAAGGCTACTTTTTGAGAGGTAAAAACGGCAGAAATTTGTACTTTTAGTACCTTTTCTTTTTTATATAAATATGGTATGCAGTTTGCATATTGTCCAGATTAAAATAAGGAGTATTTTTGAAGAGGTAAAAAACAAGGACAAAATTATTACTTTTTCTTTCTTCGATACATTTGGCAAACAAACAGATTAAAGTCTTCATTAAAATACAGTGTACTTTCTGGGCTCCTAAACTGCGGAAAAGCTGGCTTTTTTGGTACTCTCTTACCTTTGGTACTTTTTCACTTTTCTATAAATTTGGTTTACAGATAGCATATGTAGATCTATTTTGTCTGCAGTCTGTCTAGCCTCAAGACTTTAGATTGTTTTAAACTCTGAAAGTACGGCAAACCCTTGTTGCATTTTGCAACAAAATACTTACACATGATGGCAAGTAGAACTGGTGACAAATAGTTTTTTTTTTTACTTAATAGCAAACATATTTTTCCCATATTTATTTATTTTTTTTTTTCTTTACCCTCAGCATAATATATTTATTTATATAAAAATGAGTATTTATTTTGTTTCTTTTAAAAAACTATTTGCAGCTTGCAAATGCATCAAAGTACTTTTGCTGACGTTTATTTTTCATTTTGTATCCATTAACTCTGGTGTCGCACAGCCAGTTTTAAAATATTTTGTATTTTTGCGTGTTTTCTGTCATGTCTTTTGCTATGAAATAACTTGACAGTCAGTATACAACGACTTGTCTATGTGGTATGATAATAAGCAAAATAAAACTAAAATAAAAACCAAGCAAAAGGCCAAATATCTAAAGGAATTCTTAGAAAACTGCACAGTGCTCTTGCAACATACTCTGCGCAGCAGTCAGACATTGTGACTTACTGTTAGTATGACAAGCAAAAAAAAAAAGGAAAAATTTGTTTCATATGAAAAAGTTTTGAAAAAAGGAGGAGCAGAATATTTAAAAACGAAACTTTTTTATTCATTTAAAGTCGTATTAAAGTCAAAAAATTTCTGGGGATGAGACGCCAAAAAAAAGTAAAAACTAAAATTGTTTTGAACATATGAGAAGAAAATGCTCTCTCGCGCTCCCTGTAAAGCAATTGACAAACAAGAAATTTAATTTAAAAGTTATAAAACATTTTTATTTTTGTCTTCTGGTGTGAGTCACTCACTCAGTAAGTTAGTGAAGGGGTTTAACTCATTTTGTAATTTATATAGGATTTTAATGAAATAATGTGCAACATTTTGTTATAAAACTTTTTTTTTTTTTTTTTTTTTTGTCAACTTTTATATGAGGAGGCAAAAACAAAAAAAGGAAATTATTAAATTTAAAGTTAAATTCTTTTTTACAAAAGAAAAAACAACAGAAATGGGATTGGAATTAATTGACTTAAAAAATAAAATAAAATTATGACGTTATAAACTGAAAATGAGTTGAGCAAACATCAAGTATATTTTTAAATCAATTAAACTTAAAGTTTTTTTGGTTTGTGTGTGTGTGTGTGAATGTGTGAATTTTTCAGTTTTAAAAATCATAAAGTTTTGTCCCTGGAGACTTCGTAATTGTATATGAAGCGAAAATAGATTATGTCATTTATCTTGGGAAAATATTGTAAAAAGAATATACATATTTTCAAAAATTTACTAAAATTATAAGTGCAATTCACAAGCTCTGTCGTATTTTTGTTTATGCACTTGTGAATATGTATACAAATTTGTTGTATCGTTATTTTATCGTATTTCGCTAACATAGCAGCCACACGATCAAGTTTTGCCTTTCAAATCCTTTCAATTTGCAATACACTCTCACTTTTTTACTAACACACTAAAGGCTCAGTTAGCCGGGAGTAACAGTAACAGTAACATTACCGTAAAAAAGTAAGACCAATCTATTTCTTACAGATTGAGACGTAACATCTTACTGCTAACTGTAATCGTTCTAATTGCTTTACATACAACAAAATGAAACAGCTGATTTGCAACGTTACTGTTACTCCCGGCTAACTGAGCCTTAACACTGTTTAAATTGGCCACGAGATGGCTTTCAATTTGACCTTTCCATTTGTTTGGCAATTTTACTTTCAATTTAACAGCTGATTGCATGTTTGTCTTCATAAAGGAGCGTATAGACGACATGTTTTTGTCATCTGACATGTCAAATTTCCCACTGCAAAACACATACATGTCGTGTGTTACCTTTTTAACTTTGCTTCTGTAAAAGTCAGACGCAAAGTCATCTGACAAAATTTCAATTAGACCGTGCTCTATTTTCTTCTGACAAACCATCTGACATCAGAAATCTATGCCGGGAAGAAACTGGCAGCGGCGTCAACTATTGACGGAATCATTAGCCGGCTGAAGTTAAAATTTTACAATACCAATTTATGTATGCTCATCTTACCATTGAATAGAATTTATGTAAATATATACATAAAAACAGTTTCATTATAAAATTCTAAATTGGTATCTTTAAAATAAAAGAAAAAAATGTTAGGATGGCTAAATTATTTTACGGCGCAAATAAATATTTTCGTGGCGGCAGCAAGCTATTTTGAAACCGAGAACTACTTTGGATTCTGCAATAACAATGCGACAAAAAACAGAGACAATGTCAGAAGCAAATTACATGTACGTTTGTGACCGAATATTATAAACCTTATGTAAAACAGCAATTTTGACAGACATGAACAATTACATGTGACTTGAAAATTTGACATGTCAGATGACAAATACATGTCGTGTACGGGCGCCTTAAGTTTTTTTTTATGACATCTCGAAAGTAAGTTGCTTTCAACTTGCGTGCAGCCTTCGTCACAGCTGCCAATTTTTGCATATTTTGACAAACAGTATATGTATATGTGTGTGAAGATAAATTCGAATTTAACTAGCAAAGACGCAAACCATACTTTTTTCATTTTGCAGTTAACACAGCAATGTTAACCACTTAACAGTCAAAGTAATACACTACTGAGACAAAATATCATGATTTGAATGACCATTTTGGACAAATATGGAGTTACACAGATAAACCACCATATAGAACAGGTAGTCCAGAGAGTCCTTAATACGATTCCAAAATTCACATTTCTAAAATGATTTTGTAATTTGAGAAAATTAATTTTTAAAAAAGTCATATTTTTTTGAAATTTCTGGAGAAGATCTGTGTAACTCCATATTTGTCCAAAATGGTCTCCAGAAATTTCATTAATATATGACTTTTTTAAAAATTAATTTTCTCAAATTCCAAAATCATTTTAGAAATGTGAATTTTGGAATCGTATTAAGGACCCTCTGGACTACCATTCCTATATGGTGGTTTATCTGTTTAACTCCATATTTGTCCAAAATGGTCATTGATCTCTTCAGAAATTTCAATAAAATATGACTTTTTTCAAGATTAATTGTCTCAAATTCCAAAATCTATTTAGAAATGTGAATTTTGGAATCGTATTAAGGACCCTCTGAACTACCATTCCTATATGGTGGTTTATCTGTGTAACTCCATATTTGTCCAAAATGTCAAATCATGATATTTTGACTCCGTAGTGTATTACTTTGACTGTTAAGTGGTTAACATTGCTCTGTTAACTGCAAAATGAGCAATGTTAAAAAGTATGGTTTGCGTCTTTGCTAGCTAAATTCGAAAACACATGTATATGTATGTAAAAGACTATCAAGAAAATCTTGATCGTGTGGCTGCAATGTAAATGTCAATTTAATGTACCTACATTGTAAATTTATTTTGAGTAAAATATTTAACCCATTATTCGCCTCATTCCCGTTGATCAATGTTAAAGATAATTACGAAATAAGATTCTAAGAGCCACTTTTTGGGTTAGAGATTAGCGATTAAATTCACTTTAATCTTCGTATTTACTTTTTGAGTTGTCTTTTTTTAACTTTTTTTGCTAGTTTAAGCGGCCAACGGTGGTGGTTTAAACCTAAACTTAAACTGTCAACACACACATGTTTAACATAAAGAACTTGCAAAAATATAAACAAAAAATACATTGTAAAACATTGTTTAGCACTTTTATATAATTTTTCCATTCTATATTTTTTCTGTAATATATTTTTTCTTTAAACGCAAAAAATTTCTACCTTGTAAACAATATTAAATTCTCGCATTGTCTTCTTCTTCTTTGAAAACATCCATATTGCTTGATAAAAAGTTGACATTTGCAAAAAATGTTGCCATTTATTTGTGCTCAGTATGGTAGCGCTACATGGTTTAAGCCACCACCCAAAAATATCAAATTCAATTGACACTAAATTAACTTAATTCTCAGATTAGCTAATTATAGAATAAAATTAACTTTAATCTCAAACCCAAAAAGGTGCTCTAAGTAACAAATAGAAAAAAAAAACTTTGAAAAAACATTAAGAGTGCCGGCAATTTTAATCATCGGTCGGCGAAAATGGGTTAAGAAGATCCATAACTTTTATTTACCAAAAAATAAGGAAAATATTAAAAGTGAAACTAAAAAAGGAAATGCATTAATTTTAGTAATTTTAATTCGCCTGACTCTTGGTATTTATTTATTTATTTTTCTTTATTATTTGCCATTCACACACATTATTCGGTAGTATGAAACAAAAGCAGGTATGAAAGTTTTAATTTGGTGTGAAATAGTAATAAATATTAATTCATTAGAAATTTTTATTTAAATAGTTTAAAAAAATTATTTGAAATTAATTCAACATATCGTTTGGCGCATATCATGGTTAAATTACCATAATATGCGCCAAACCAATTCTGAGCTGACGATATATTTATTATTAAGAAGAATTACATTTGTGTTGTTAGGTATCACATTCAGCCCAATTATGAATAAAAATTTCCCCGGGAGTTTTCTCCCTTTTCCCTTTTCCCATTTTTCCTATGTTAATTCAATGGTAAAAATGGGAAAAGGGAAAAAACTCCCGGGGAATTTTTATTCATAATTGGGCTGATTCTAAAAAGATTTTCAAAAATTTTCCGAGCAAATCGAACATTTCCAGGTCTGGTATAAATACAAATTTTTTTTAAACATTTCAAAATCAATTGTATAATTAGACAACACTTTTAAAAACTACCAACAAAAAAAATACAACATTGTAAAACTGGACCATTTTTTTTTTACAAAAACTTGATGTTTGCACAAATCTTTTGAGGTTTCTACAAAAATTTGATGTTTGCACAACAATTCGATTTTTTCCTCAACAACTAAATTTTTCACATAAACTAAATTTTTTTACAAACTCTTTCTACAAAAACTGAATTAAAATAAAAATTATTTCTTACAAAAACTTTTTTAGTTTTTAATCAAAGTTTGATAAAAAAAAAAATTACTTTGATAATAAACTGGCAAGTGTACGGCTTAAAACAACTAAACTCTGGCAACATGCTTTAGTTTTTGCGAAGAGAATAAAGCGAGTTGTTTTTGTTATTTTGTTTTTTCTTAACCTTCATGCAACTATCGGGTGATGTTTTAGCTATTATCTTTTTGGCAACACTGGTTTAAACAGCTGACGCACGTTTCGTGTTTTGTTTTACTGTCAAACATCTTCAGTTTGGTCTATGTATAATGTAACCATGAATCGTCATACAAACGAACAACGCTTGCAAATTATTGAATTTTATTATCAAAATGCGTGCTCTGTTAAGTTCATCGCGCGCTTCTTGTGTCCAGCGACGAAGCTCATTTTTGGCTCAATGGGTACGTTAATAAGCAGAATTGTCGATTTTTGAGTGAAGATCAGCCAGAAGCATTGCAAGAGCTACCAATGCATCCAGAAAAAGTCACAGTTTGGTGCGGTTTATGGGCTGGTGGCTTCATTGGACCGTACTTCTTCAAAGATGATGCGAATCGTAACGTAACTGTGAATGGTGAGCGCTACCGTGAGCTGATATTCAACTTTTTTTTGCCCAAAATGCAAGAGCTTGACTTGCATGACATGTGGTTTCAACAAGACGGTGCCACATGCACACAGCACGCTTAACAATGGACTTATTGAGAGGCAAGTTCGGTGAACATTTTATTTCACGTTCGGGACCGGTCAATTGGCCGCCTAGAACGTGCGATTTAACGCCTTTAGACCATTTTTTGTGGGGCTATGTTAAATCCCATATCTATACACACATGCCCGCTTCAATTGACGCATTGGAAGACAACATTGAAGCATTTATTCATGAGATACAGGCTGAAATGTTGGAAAGAGTATCCCAAAATTGGACTAAGCGGATGGACCATTTGAGGCGCAGTCACGGTCAACATTTGCATGAAATAATCTTCAAACATTAAATTATATGGACAGTACTATTGATTTAAAGAAAGATTTCATGAATTTTTCTGAATTGTATGTGTTTTTTTTTTTAACTTTCCTATAGCTCTTAAAAAATCACCCGCTACAATTAATGTTGGAAGAATTCCAACCAATTGTAGTGAGGAATGTAAGAAAAGATAAACTTCACTGTTTATTGTTGTTGTTTTGTTTAAGCTTTGATATTGTTACAAGTAAAACTGTTGCTTAAAATTCTTATTCGCTTAACAGTTTTATTTCTTTAATATCTTTAGTGTTTGGATGAAGTTTCCTGATGATCTGTCCTAAGCAACCAGTGAAATTAAATGAATTTTTTATTGTTTTTTACATAAACTCAACTTTTTTTTTTCAAAAAAAAAGTGTTTCACAACTAAAATTCAGTTTTCTCTAAAAACTCGTTTTTCAAGAATATAAACTTTTTTATGAACTAACAAAACAATCTTGTAAATTTAAATTGCATAAATACAAAATGAAGTGAACACAAATTTCGCCTAATTTGTATTCCTCTAAAGAACTTGTCGTCTTCCTCTCCTCTCTCCCTTTTAAGATGTGTTAATAACCTTGTATTTTCCAATTGAAACTTATTCTTGGTCTCCATCGTCGTAAGTTAGAAAGACACATTGATGATGATGAGAAAACTTAAAAACTTATTATTTGCAATGAACTCGAAACTACTAAGCAACTATTATAGGAAAAAAATGTTTAAGAAAATAATCTAAAAAGAAAAAAATATAAAATATACAATGGAAAACTAAGAAGAAGAAAAAGCATATAATAACAATGGCCTTGAAGAAGATTTATGCTGCAAGTGCGAAATAGTGAACGAAAAAATCGGATGGGGTAAATATAAAATACAATGCAAGGAAAAATAATGTAGTTATATAACAAAAAAAAAGAAAATACACACAAAGAAGACGGAAAAAAATGTTTTTTTTAAAGCAAGAAATATATAAAACAAAACTAAGGTGGTGTATGTACGTGGCAACACTGAAGAGGCAAAGCATTAGGCGGTTCAAAACAAAAAAAAAAACTATTGATTCAGCAACAAAATAATGGTTTTAAACGAAAGACTATTCTTTAAAATTTTAGGCTGCATTTTTAAACTTAAACATAAATACTTAGAAAATACTAACAACTAATTTCTAATAAATTGTGAAAACGCAAGTCCAAAAATTTCATTCAAAGTTCCAACAAAGTCAAAAAATATTTCATAATTTTGTTGTTGTTTCTACAAAAATTCATATTGCGTTTTAAAATTTGTAGAAAACCACAGCTAAATAAGTCTGGGTTCACACTATGAAATTTTTCTTTCAGAAAGTCTGAGTTTATGGGTGAGAAAGGAGAAAAGAAAAGCATGTTCTCCTCCCCTCTCACCAATAAACTCAGACTTTCTGAAAGAAAACTTTCATAGTGTGATCCCAGACCAACAAAATATTTTTGACTTTGTTTTTACTTTTAATTTAACTTTTGGCGTTGCGTTTTATACAATTAGGGCCCAAATAGTCAAAAGTTTCCAAATAATTTTTTACTAGTACAGAGACATGAGGACAAGCATTGTCATTGCGAAAAGAAATTATTCGTGTGTTATAAGGGGTGATTTTTTAGCTATTATCTTTTTGGCAACACTAGTCAGCTGACACACGTTTCATGTTTTGTTTCACTGTCAAACATCTTCAGTTTGGTCTATAATTTAACCATGAATCGTCTTACAAACGAACAACGCTTGCAAATTATTGAATTTTATTATCAATATGCGTGCTCTGTTAAGAAAGTTCATCGGGCGCTTCTTCCATTTTATGATCAGCTCATTTTTGGCTCAATGGGTACGTTAATAAGCAGAATTGTCGATTTTGGACTGAAGATCAGCCAGAAGCATTGCAAGAGCTACCAATGCATCCAGAAAAAGTCACAGTTTGGTGCGGTTTATGGGCTGGTAGCATCATTGGACCGTACTTCTTCTAAGATGATGCGAATCGTAACGTAACTGTAACCGTAAGATGATATCCAACTTTTTTTGCCCAAAATGCAAGAACTTGAATTGCATTACATGTGGTTTCAACAAGACGGTGCCAAATACCTCACAGCACGCTTAACAATGGACTTATTGAGAGGCGAGTTCGGTGAACATTTTATTTCACGTTCGGGACCGGTCAATTGGCCGCCTAGATCGTGCGATTTAACGCCTTTAGACTATTTTTTGTGGGGCTATGTTAAAGCTCATGTCTATACACACATGCCCGCTTCAATTGACGCATTGGAAGACAATATTGAAGCATTTATTCATGAAATACCGGCCGAAATGTTGGAAAGAGTATGCCAAAATTGGACAAAGCGGATGGACCATTTGAGGCGCAGTCACGGTTAACATTTGCATGAAATAATCTTCAAACATTAAATTATATGGACCGTACTATCGATTCAAATAAAGATTTCATGAATTTTTCTGAATTTTATGTGTTTTTTTTTAACTTTCCTATAGCTCTTAAAAAATCACCCTTCAGTACATAATTTTAAAGAAATTTGAAATTGGCTGCTTATTAACAACTAATCATAAATTGGCGGTAGAGCTTTTTCATGATAGTCTGACCAGGAACTAGCAGCTAAGACACTTTAAAAATACAAAACATTCGGCCTTGTTATGAGTGTCGTTGTAGAGCGGGTCGACCTACATACAAAAAATAAATTTTGTGCCAGTAACCTTCTAAAGGAAAGATATGTCAATAAAGTTTCTAAAACAGGAAACAATTTATTTTTGCCATTTAAGGTCCGATCTTATCATATCGCATATCGTTGTTAATGACTTGACAGTGGCTTAATTTTTGCCGTTGGTGACTTTTTAATCCGACATCAAATTCTGGGCGCCACTTATGCCATCTCGGTTTCTTCCCCCAAATGTCTAATTTTTTCATGTGCAACACCCCAATTAACAACACTAAATATTTGTACAAATGTACAATTTTGACATGTTTGGCAAGCAATTTGTGTGGTTTATTTTGCTCTTTAGTAAAAAATACGAAAAACCAATACGAAAACCTGAATAATTAAAATTAGTCAAAAAGAAAAATCAACGCCAAAGCAAGAAAAAAAGTCGAAGTCGAAGTCGTAGTCGTAGTCGTTTACATTTGTTGTCGATATTTATTAAAATTTACGACAATGACAATTAGGCTTGCCAACCGTACTTTATAATAAAGTATATTATGAGACAAATAAAGTACGCGGAAATACTTTATTTCGCATGATTAGATTTACCTAGAATTCAAAATAGATTCAGGTTAATTTAGTCAGGGTTTTATTAGTCATAAAATTATAATACTTATCTTACAAGTTTTTTTTTAGAAAAACTAAAGAACAACTAATTGAAATTAGTCAGGGCCATTTTTTGATGTTTTTTTTATATTGGCAGGACGATTTTTTGAAAAAAAAAAAAAAAAATCAGACAGTACTATTTATTCTCTTGTTTGTTTTGTTTGAGTACAATAACTGCCTGTCTTTAAAACACAAGTGCAAAAGTCTTTCAAATTACTGCCTGCTTTTAGATCGCGAGCACAAAAGTGACTTGTTTAACTAACATTTAAAACAAAATTTCAAGATTTCCATTCCTTAAGGGGGCTCCCATACAAAATGATTAATACAGACTAGTAATATATTGACGAAAACGTACCATAACAGCCAAGGAGTCGCCTTAACAATTTCTCGAAACATACTTGTCCCTTATCACCACTTCTTAAGGCGGCTCACATGCAAATATTGCTTTTTTTGAAATTTTGAAATTAATTAAAATTTTTCGACTTTTGTGAATTAAATCAAAAGTTCTTAACAGATTGTAATCATTTGTTTTTATATGTCTGGAAAAAATTAGAAGCATGGCTGTAATTTTTTATAGATTTTTAGCAAACAAAAATTACGAAATGTTGCTAAAAAATTATTTTTGCTGACAAAAAAAAAGAGTTATGTTTCTAAAACGACTGCGCATGTTAGAATAAAATTTAACGTTTAAAGGAAATTTTGTTGCGGATTTTCGTTTTTTTTTTTTTTTTTTTTTTTGTAATTTCAATAAACTGAACCGTTTTTGAACCGGTATTGGATTCAGCGTACCCGAATTAGGTTAAAGCGCCAGTTGTCCGGCTTGTTTAAAAAAAAAGGTGTCAAATTCTAGCAATAAAAAAAACGTTTTTAAATATAGCAATAAAAAGAAATTAATTTTACTCTATATTTGAGGCGCTCAGCGCCAAAACGGCCTAACCCTCATTTTAAAAAAAAAATCAAACTGACTATGCTGATGTAACCGGAACCTTCTGAAATAAATACTAAAAAACTCCCTATTGCATAGTATAATACTAGGTTATACTACCTGCTGAAAACTGTTTTTCCTCTATGCAAAGTTCAAAAAAATGTGGATGCCATAATGGCCTAAGCCGCTTAGGCCAAATCGAATCCTAGAAATAAAAAATATGTGTGGGTTAGGCTAAAAACGTATGTTAAAGTAAAAACCATAGTTTAAGTAATAAAGTTTAGTTACGCCATCACCTTTTGCGATTTTTGTTCCAAAATGCATTTTAATCAACCTTAGTTTCATAGTTTGTTTTGATTGTTGCTTCTACCCATTAAATGTCAAACTGTAATTTTGAATAGCTCGTTAAATAGTTGTTTTTGTTAAAATAATAAATCCACTATTTTGTCAAAGGTAAGTTCATAAGATCTATTGAAGTGTGTTATCAGTTTTTTTAATTGAAAATGTATTAGCAAGAAAAAAAATAGTACGTGAATAAACATGTCTGATGCTGACTCCATGAGTTAACAAGACTTCGAAAATTCTGGATCGGAGTATGTCCCAACACCAAGTGGGTCATCACGGCAAAAAAAAGGGAACCATTTCACTTGGTAAAGATGACGGCAGATGATTTTAAAAGCATATCCTTAATCGAGAAACTAGTGACAAACAGAAAAATCTCCACAGACAACACTTCAAAAGTTCAATGGCTTAAGTCTGGGTTCACACTATGAAAGTTTTCTTTCAGAAAGTCTGAGTTTATTGGTGAGAGGGGAAGAGAACATGCATTTCCTTTTTCCCTTCTCACCCATTAACTCAGACTTTCTGAGAGAAAACTTTCATAGTGTGATCCCAGTCTAAGATTCAGTGGCTTCGATTCCAAAATGTGAAGTCATTTAAAATTCAATACAATGTTCAAATAACATAGATGTTTTGTTTCAAGAAGTTGATATTGCAAAGAGGAACTCCAGCAAGTTCGTAAATTTGGAATTGGAACCGCTTTATCCTGGATATTGAAGCTGCAAAGTTTAAGGATATACAGGAACTCAAAGAGTTCATACTTCCTATAAACCATTCATTTTATAATAATTTAAAAACAAATTCGACAGCCAAAGAAGAAGATATTCAGGAAGAAGACGAATAACTATTATTTTTAATTTGTATTATTTAAAACGCTAAAAATTATTTTTGTTATTTATCTGAAGAAATTTTGTATGTTTTAATAAATGGAGCCAAAATGGCCTAACCCTCAGTTCTTATCAATATATCAATATATCAATATATCAATGAATTCCAAAATGGCCTAAGCCACTTTAATTTTTGTATTAACTGTTGAAAACTGTCTTTATCTAAGTTAATTAAGACCTAATAATTAACCTAAAACAAATATTACAACTAATATTTATTAACGATTAATAAAAAAAAAAAATAAAAATATTTTAAAAACTTATTTTCTTTTAACTTTGTTTTTCTCAGAACCATTTTTTTGGGCTTAGGCCGTTTTGGCGCTGAGCGCCTCATTTATACTGTGTACTTTTTTTTCTTAACCTTTGATAATCAATGTACTTAAATTGCAACAAAAAAAGTTGGGAACCCTAATGACAATGTAAAACACATATAGCCAATTCACAAAGTATTCTATTGTGTCCTATTGGTTGAATTTGCTAGATTTGTTGAATGTCATATTCATTAAATTATAGCAAATACAACAAATACGACAGAATAGAAGAATGTGAGTTGCCTTATACAAAGTTTATCGCATTTGTGTCATATGAGGTGTTTGCTAGGTGAAATAGCAGTGAAATAACAAGCCAATTTAGTCAACCTAGCTTGTTTTGTTTCGACCCTATCGTGGAGCCTACATTTGGGAAGGACACTTGTATTGGAGCTATCGCGCAAAAACCATTATTCCAGGAAAAAAATTAGTTATTTGCTAATAACCGATTTTGTTAATTTTCACTCCTAGTATTCTTTTAAGCTTACTTCAGGTGAAATTGAAAAATAAAGATAATAAATTTAAGAAGGTTATTGGAAAATAACCTTTTCTTTTTTTGTTCATATGTATCCCAACCGTTTGTCCGATCTGGCTGAATTTTAATATCAAACTATTCCGAACTTTATGTTATTTAAATATAAAATAAACTAGTTCCCATCATTTCTAGGTTCTTTGGAAACCCCATTTCAACAAACACACGAAGAGACAAACTAACGGACGGACAATTCCGCTACTCATAACAATCCTTTATATTTATTTATACTAGATCAATATTGTAGAAATTACAGAAGTAATGACAAACTTATATAAAAACTATTTTTTCTTGGATAGAAAAACAATGAAAAAAAAAGTTGAGTAAAATTTTCCAGTTCGATTGGAACTGAATAATGTAGCTTGACGTCCAAAAAATAGGTATGCCAACCATAACAATATAAAGAGTTTATATCAATAAAATGGTTTGCGGGGAAAAAGAAACGGTTCGAAGGACAACAACAATAATAAAGCTTTTAAACAAATAAAAATATTACGGCATTTTTAACAATATGTATTATTGGTATATTTAGCCATGTCGTGGAAATCGAAATCACGTGAAATTTAAATCGAACAAATTTTGGAAACGCTCCCGTATTCAAAGTTCATGAAAATTTTTCCTTTTATATACCTCATACTTTGAGGCCACTTTCTTTTACCTAAACTACTTTTGAAATAAGGAAAAGCTGAATTCATTTTTACCAAAATTCAATTGAAAATCTTCGTCGTGTGATTCATGTGATTTTGTTTTCCATGACATGGTCGAATCGTTTTAACTTATCCGTTTCGAAGGACCATAATAAGTGTAAAGTTTTATTCTCTTCCTATTTTTAAGATTAACTTATAAATTATTTTTTCTGAGACTTCCTGATACCAATACAAACTTATATTTAAACATACTCTTACCCACATCATAAAAGTGAATAAATAATTAAAGAATTTTATGTTTTATTAATTTTACGTATTAATTAATCTTATTTATGTTACGTAATAGGAACAATTTCATTTAAACTCTATGATTAAAGACAACATTTTGTCTGTTTTGTTCTGTCTTGTTATATTGAAATTTATATGAAAAAAACAGCATAATTAATGATGTGGTAGACATAATGGAGGAAAGTAAAACAGAAAAATTAACAGATGAAAGATTAAAGATAAAAGGGCTTTAAAGGAGAGTCGAAAAATGCCAGCCGGTTTCTAAAGACATAAGAAATAAAAAAGAAAATTATGTTAATAGTCGTAGAGTCATTAAATCAAATTAATAGATAAAAGTATGTTTAAGAAAATTGTTAGATTCTTTTTTAAAAAAAATTAAAATTTATTATTAAAAAATGATTTGTTCGGCTTGAGGTCTGATATATTTTCATTTTTACTGTTTTTTTATATCAATATTTCCCAATACATATTTAAATTTCAATTCTATTTTGTTTAATTATATGTATGTAGTTCTTTCAATACCTACAACTTAAATTAAAAAGAAAATTGATAAAATTTTAAACAGGATCCGAAAACTTTTTGTTATTGATATCCTAATAGTCTTTTTACACTGATCAACATGTAACATCTACCATCAATTTTCGAAGATGTTAACATCTTTCCATAAGAATTACATAGGGCAAAAAACCAACATCTTTAAAAGATGTTCCTATCTCACTTTATTCCATTCTACATCTTTCGATTATTTTAGTATCATCACTAGAAAAGTGTCAATAAGTTCTATTATTATTGTGGCATCACTGACAAAAATAAATTTGTTTTGAAAGCAGCATTACCATTTGTCAAGTTTTCTCTTTTATTGCAATGTTTTTTTGTTAAATTTTTTTCATATTTTTAAAAAAATTAAGCTTCAAATACTTTTTTGTGTTTTTTTTAAATTTTGGCACTTTTGTAGAAAAAAAACCTTTTTTCTTCCAAAAACCTTTTTTTTTTTTTTTTTTTTTTTTTTTTTTTTTTTTTTTGCAAAAATGTAGACATTTTTGTTTAATGGTAGATGTTAGATGTGAGCAATGTAAACGATTTTTCCACATTTTCTACATCTTTGATGTAAGATATTGATCAGTGTAAAAAGTTAAAGAATAGAAACAGAGAGCCCAAAGAGAAAAATAGATTTGTTAGTGTATGTAAAGGGTGTTTTTTTAGAGTGTCACAACTTTTAGTTGGCATCACTGCTTTATTTAAGCACCCATTTAACAGCTGATAGTGGATTTTTGTTAAGTTTG
The DNA here is from genome assembly GCA_930367215.1 of Pollenia angustigena. Classification (NCBI taxonomy): domain Eukaryota; kingdom Metazoa; phylum Arthropoda; class Insecta; order Diptera; family Polleniidae; genus Pollenia; species Pollenia angustigena. Next base: position 51,602,365 of record OV884060.1, read on the forward strand.
CTTTGAGATTTCATTATGAATCGAATTACATCAGAACTGAAGCACAAATTGATATTGATTTTGAATTTCCATTCATAATTTTATTTTCCGATTAAGCCCATTTCCGGTTGAATGGGTACGTAAATAATCAGAATTGTCGCATTTGGAGTGAGGAGAATCCACAAGATTTTGTCAATACATCATTACATCCACAGAAAATTACTGTTTTGTGCGCTTTATGGGCTGGCGGAGTCATTGGCACATATGTCTTCAAAAACGATGATGGTCAGAACGCGAACAATTATAGCTTATGGAAGGCTGTACGGCATATGAAATGCCCTATAACCCAAGAATCTCCATTAAGACTGGAAAACCGCACTTGGGCGAAAAACACAGATGAAAAATTAAACGCTTTCGCGGGCCATCTTGAGAAAGTTTTCACGCCACATGATACACATACTTGTTCCTGTCGTCCAACCATTCCTGATAAGGTAAACCATCCATTAAAATTTAACATTACTCAAGTAAAATCTGCAATAGAAAAAGTGAATATTAGAAAATCACCCGGACTTGACCGTATCACAGGGTCAATGATAAGAAACTTACCTTCGTCTGCTTCCAGAATCTTGCTGTTCATTTTTAACGCTATATTAAGAGTCGGATACTTCCCATCCTCATGGAAGAAGTCTATAATTGTTATGATTCCCAAGCCAGGAAAAGATGCTAGACAGGTTGCGTCGTACAGACCGATAAGCTTATTATCAATCCTATCAAAGCTTTTCGAAAAAATATTCATTTTAAGTATAACTCCTCATCTAAATGAACACGACATCATCCCGGATCACCAGTTCGGATTCAGAGCTAAACATGGTACAATAGAGCAAGTGCATAGAATTGTCACCCTTATTAGATCGGCGTTTGAGAAAAAGCAATACTGCTCAGCCCTGTTTATAGACATTTCCCAAGCATTTGACAAAGTTTGGCATGATGGGCTACTCATCAAAATAACACGAATGCTTCCTCAAAACACTCACAAGCTTCTGGAGAGCTATCTAACAGGCAGAACATTCATAGTAAGGTCGCAAGATAAATACTCCCCCCTCAAGAAAATTACTGCTGGTGTTCCCCAAGGCAGCATATTAGGACCGCTTCTATATATAATATACACAGCGGATATGCCAACAAACCTGAGCACGCATACCTCTACATTTGCAGACGACACAGCATTTATTAGCGTTAACCATGACCCAAAAGTCGCATCGCAAAATCTGCAGTCCCACATCAATGAACTAGAGGCATGGCTAGAAAAATGGAGAATAAAGGTTAACCCGGCTAAATGTGCTCACTTAACTTTCACGCTCAGAAGACAAACGTGCCCAGCAGTAAAAATAAATAACATCACTGTTCCGGTAGAAAACCATGTAAAGTACTTGGGAGTTCATATAGATAGACGTTTGACCTGGTCTCGTCATATCGAAGCGAAAATAACGGCTATGAAACTTAAAGCAGCTCAACTACATTGGCTTCTCGGTAGAAACTCAAACTTGTCTTTAGACAACAAAGTTCTTCTATACAAGTCCATCATAAAACCAATATGGACATATGGCATCCAATTATGGGGTACTGCATGCGCATCTAACATCCAAAAGCTTCAAAGAAGACAGTCTAGAATATTACGACAAATTGTCTGCGCCCCATGGTATATACGTAATGATATTATCCACAGAGATCTCAACGTCCCCACTATCCAGGAGGAAATTAAAAAATATTCAATAAGCTACATCGATAAACTAATGGTTCACCCTAACTACCTCGCTCGGGGTTTGCTTCAGTTTGAAGGTCACCAGAGGCTAAAAAGAACCGATACTTTGAGCCTTACTAGAAGACAGTCTTAAAAATTTGAATACAGCAGTTAGTGGTTACACAGGTAACAACTAATAAACAACAAGTAGAATTAAGATTTGAATACATATTGTAAATTTCGATAAGAAAGATTCAATAATAAAAATAAATTATTAAAAAAAAAAAAAAAAAAAAAAAGAACGCGAACAGTTGTTGAAAATTGGTGTTCCAGATTGCGCTTTTTACGCGCCAGCCGTGGCGACCACATGGCAGAAATCATGTTTAAACCAGTGTTCGAAAATAAACACTAAATATCGTTCTATAATGTTCGGTTCGGTAGATTTGTGGAAAACACAAGCGCTAATAGTGTTTGTGTAGAAATTCATTAAAAAAAATAACGTTTCCCTGTTTGTCATCTTTCGAACACAAAAATAGTGCTGTTTTCATCATACTCAACAAATGATGAGAACATTAAATTCTGTTCGGTTTTTTTTGAAAATCCACGAACTTCAATGTGTTCGGTTCGGCTCGTTAATGTTCGTCGCTTTTTGCTGATAAAAAAGAAACCAAACATTTTTTACAAAAACAAAATACACACACGAAAAAAACATTATAGAACATTAAAATATAATGTTTTTCTACAGTATCACTACAATTGTTCTGTTTTTTAACGAAGAACCGAACATTATGTAATGTTCGGTTCTTTCTTGAAAATAGTTACGAACGGTATTAAGGTTTGTGTATGTTTACACAAACACTAAAAAAATAGATATCGTTCTTTGGTGTGTGAGCCGAACGCTAAATAATGTACTGTTTATTTTCGAACACTGGTTTAAACATTAATTTCATAAGCTTTTCTTTCCAATAAAGCCCCTTTCATTGATATTATTTTATGATTTAAACTTGTGTCAATCTTTTAAAACCACCTTTAATGCCGACATAGCATAAACGTAGACTTGATTTTTTTCCATTACCCCCTTGGGAGCATATGGCTTCCACAGACCATCTCCATCTTACACGATTTGTTGCAGTTGTTTTCGTGTCTTCCCATGTAAGATTTCACTATCCTTGATCTTGGAGTAGCGATCCATCATTCAGTATTGTTATTTGCCTTCTATCAGTAAAAAAACATATCTATTTATTATGGTGGTTGTTCCCCAGTTGGACCTATAACTCTGATTGGGATAACTAAACGCAGAGAAAAAACCTGTTTAAATATGGTCACCTCCAACAAAACTATTTTAAAAGAAAAGTTTAAACATATTATGATTAATTTAACCACATTATTGTCATCGGCAACCATAATATTGTTAAAGTAGTACTCCGTCAAGGAGCCACAAACAGTTTTGTTGGAGGTGACCATATTTAAACATGTTTTTTCTCTGGGTGTAGGAACAATTTGACATCAAAAAAATTTTTTTTTTTCTGTTTAGTTTTTCGAAAGTGAGCGTGTTTTCAACAAACGGCTATGGCTTAATGGACTTAGAATTACTCAAGAGCCCAGAATATATACTGTAATGGTCAAAACATTGGCAACATTGCTCACGTTTAGTAAAAAACTTTATTTTTAAAGTTAATAAAAAACTATTTTACTTAAATGTTCCTAATTATCTCTAATTTTGATTTTTCGGTAAGTGGTAGTTGCAAATGTTTTGACCACTTCTGTATATACTTTATGGCGTTTTAGATGAATATTAAAAAAGTTTTACATGGAATGACGAACTTAGTATACCCTCATTAACCGCTAGCGGTTGAGGGTATCAAAAGCATTTAACTAAGAACATGGCACTAAGCGCAAAGCAATAGCTTTCTACCATGACGAGGCGCGCCCTCATGTTGCTGTACCAGCAAAAACTATTTGAAAAAAGAGGATGTTAAGTTTAATCTTAAAAGTCTTATAGCCGAGAATGTTCTGTGAGATTGCTCAATAGTGCCGAGTGTCTCATGCTAGTATGCTTTTGATTACCACGTGTTTCGATCCTTACAAAACTACCAGACTAAAATGTGTTCTTTGTTCTTAAATTGGCTAAATAACTTTCTAAATTCAAAAGATAATAAGTTTGTTTGGCATAGAGTCCGGTAATTAAGAGTTTCTAGACAAGCTTAAAAATTTTAAAATAAAAGTTACTGATTTAAAAAACAAAAATTTTAAACTCCATAATAATCTACATTAAAAAAACACATCTCTTAAAGCTACTCTTATTTGCAAGAACTGGACAAAAACCTTTTGTTTTGAACAACTATCCTTGATTTGTTATCAAGGATAACAACATAAAAACATTGAAAAAATGTAAAATAAAAACGTAAATCAAACAAAGCCATTAGTATAATGTAACTACAACTACCAACAACAAAAAATACAAAAAAGCTGGAAAAATCGCCAAACAAAAAAGGTACAAATATACATACAAGATAAAACAAATTTAAAAAGAAAAAAAAAGAGAACACACATACTAAATAAAACAACCGAAATACAATAAGAACTACACAACGCCCCATTTGGTCCACCCCTTTAACTACACCCTGACCACACAAAAAAAAATTTATGACCAGAAAAGTAGAAACAAATTAAAAAAAATTAAATAAAATACAAGTGGAAAAAAGAAAGGCACCACCAACCAAATTATATAAAGCAAAATGTTTACATTGAGAAAAAAAATGTTCGAATTAAAACCATAAAGCCAAAAACTAAATAACCAACTGTGTCAAAGAGTGGTCAGATCGGTTGGTTTTCGTTCTCTCTCCCAGCAGCAAAAGCTGCAACAAGGGAACAAATTATACAATTCCAGGCAAGAGTTTTAGGATAAGAAAAGAAACATGAAAAATAAGAAACTTTTTTCTGAAATGCTAAGGAGACTCATAAACAGTGGCGTAAAATTCGAAAAAGTGCTAAGAAATATAAAACTTTTTTATTTATGCTAGATTTGTTTTCTTTTATTTTTATGCAAATTGTAATCTAAGAAACCGTTTAACAACACAAGGAAATTCTATTAGACATCCTGCCCAAAAATGTAGAAAATATATAAAAAAAAAAATAAGAAAGTTTAGTCTGTCAAGCGGTAATAATATCATATTACCATATTAAAAACTAATTTTTGCGAGTGTACCATATTTGGGCCCCATGGGCAATCATGTACCCGCTAGAACAACGAGCTTAAGATTAATAAATAACACTGTACAACATTTTTCAGGTGATTGATTCGGGACTCAATTCTGATAATTGGTTATGAAAGTAGACCCAAAAAGAAGAACTTCTGCATCATTAGTTTGATCATGGTACATCAAATAATAGTTTAAAAATTAATTTGAAGTTAGTAATATTGTATAGGGGAATTTGTCACGTTTAAGGCTCTTTGTTCGATAACTTTGCTCATAACTCGAGAACCACTAGTCCGAATTAGCTGAAACAAATTGAAACAAATTAATCTGTTCATACAACGTTTCGCTACATAAGCAACAGTTTCGCAGTTATAAATAAATGTATGAAGAAAAAAAATATTTTTTGCCCAAAAAATTAAAATTTTTTATTTTTCATTCATAAAAAATCCAAAACGGTAAAAAAAGTGTCAAGTCCTATTACTTTCACGTAAAGTCGCAAAATGACACATAAATCATGAAAATCGATGCACGCGTTTCGTTTTTATTCACAATTAAGTAAAAGTATGAATTTCAAAAATTTGCTCGAGATATCCACAAAATTCTTTGGAAAAAACAGTGATGACTTTTTTATTGATATATCGATATATTCGCATTACCAATAATTTTTTCGTAAATGTTTTTTTTTTTTGTTTTTATATTTAAAACAGGTATTCTCAATGGACCGGATATACGAAAATTAATGAAAAGCGAATCTTTCACAAATATGCTTTCGAACCATTATAACCACCTATGTGCATGGGACGCATTGAAACAAGTCATCGAAGGCGTTTTAGGAAAGAACCGTGTACATCGAGATGACATACAGACACGAGTGGACAACTTGCTGTATTATTTTGAAAAAATCAATGCATCCATGACGTTAAAATTACATTTCTTGCATTTCCACCTTGAAACCTTTTTGGCACAATTACCTCAGGAATCGGACGAACAAGGAGAGAGGTTCCACCAGGTGACCATGCCAATGGAAAAGCGATTCAAAGGCAAAAAAATGGATGCATTGCTTGCGGAGGTTTGTTGGTGGAGTTCTAAAATTATGCAGTTTGAAATTTGTGGACACACTGAACAAAACATGCCCTTAATTATTATCTCGGATGATGATGCAGACTCAGTACATAAATATGAACAACCTACGAAGAAAATAAGGTCATCAGAACCACAAACTTCAACGAGTATGGATAGTGACAATAATTGAAAATGTTCTAAATTTTGTTTCTATGCATAGATAAGATATAAAAATCGCATATTTTCTGTGTAAGAATAGCTGTAATATGAATCGCAATGTTTATTTTCGTGCAAAATAAAGAATCAATAAAAAAGTCATCACTGTTTTTTCCAAAGAATTTTGTGGATATCTCGAGCAAATTGTAATTCTTAATTTGTTTCAGCTAATTCGGACTAGTGGTTCTTGAGTTATGAGCAAAGTTATCGAACAAAAGAGCCTAAAACGTGACAAATTCCCCTATACAATATTACTAACTTCAAATTAATTTTTAAACTATTATTTGATGTACCATGACCAAACTAATGATGCAGAAGTTCTTCTTTTTGGGTCTACTTTCATAACCAATTATCAGAATTGAGTCCCGAAATCATGTGTTGTACTGTGTAATTTAATAAGTGTTAAATAAAGAACGCACGCATTTAAGGTTGTAAAGAAACTGATTTTATTTCCTTATTATCTTATAACTAATATTTACAGAGTTGTCTAATAAGAGTATGAACAAACGAGTTTTATTATAAAAGGAATTCAATTTAACTGAAATATACTACAATAAGTAATTTGTTTGCTGATTTTTTTGCGTCAACTTACTCATCATCTACATTTAATTCGGATGATCAGTATTCATACTCTAGCCCTGAATCCAATAACTTTAATATAGCCGTAATAGATCATCTAACTGTCACAAAGTATATGAAAAACTTGAAACTGTCGTATGTTCCAGGCCCTGATTTGGTTCCTAGTAGTATTTTAAAGCATTACCATCATTTATTAAGTACTCCGTTAACATATATTTTTAATAAATCACTCAAACTTGGGCATTTTCCAACTATTTGGAAGGAATCGTTTATTATACCTCTATTTAAATCTGAATCAAAAGCTGATATCTCAAATTACAGAGAAATTGCTAAACTTATGGCCACTTTCTCAATGTATCGATAAACTGGCTGTTACTTAATGTCAACAAAAATTTATTAGAGCGATAAACTGTCCATTAACGATTTTGGGTTTCTCAATATACCGACAAAAAACATTGTTTTCAGCTGGCAATACCTCTCAAAATACACGTTAAAGCTGGGAGTCAGCTGATTGAATATATTTGTACGGCAAATAAAAGGAAAATAACTAATTTTCAGATGAGTGCTTGTTAGCTTTGCGAGAGAAAAGAAGCAATTTAAGCATTAAGAAAACCAAATTTCTTTAATGTGCAGTTTTTCGTTGGGAGAAGAGATAATCGTATAATGAGAAAACGGCCATTAGTGTTATACCAAAACTGTATGAAAAACTTTTATATGATACACTATCACATCAGGCTTTATCTGTTTTATCTCCATTCCAACTTGGATTCTCTAAATCACGATCAACAATCACAAATCTTCTAGAATTTACAACTTTAGTTACCGAAGGATTTATAGCTGGCAAACAAACCGACGTCATTTACATTGATTTTAGTAAAGCGTTCGATAAAGTAAATCATAACTAAAGGCTCAGTTAGCCGGGAGTAATAGTAACAGTAACCTTACCGTAAAAAAGTAAGACCAATCTATTTCTTACAGATTGAGACGTAACATCTTACTGCTAACTGTAATCGTTCTAATTGCTTTACATACAACAAAATGAATCAGCTGATTTTCAACGTTACTGTTACTCCCGGCTAACTGAGCCTTTACTCATTCATAAACTTAATCCATTTAGCACTTCGTTAGTGAAATGTATTGAGTCTTATTTAACAAATAGAAAGCAATGTGTAAGGTTTTGTAACACGCAACACTACATAGATGTATTATCTTGGGCCGCTCTTATTTACTCTTTTTATAAATGATCTTCCTTCTGTTGTGAAAAATTCCAACACACTGATGTATGCAGACGATGTTAAAATGTTTATTACATTGATCAACAAATACTTCTGCAAGATGATATTAATTACTTGACATCTTGGTGTACTGATAACTTAATGGAACTAAATGTAAAAAAATGTAAATATCGGTTGATTTTTTAGATATTATCTTTTTGGCAACACTGGTATAAACAGCAGACGCACGTTTCGTGTTTTGTTTCACTGTCAAACATCTTCAGTTTGGTCTATAATTTAACCATGAATCGTCTTACTAACGAACAACGCTTGCAAATTATTGAATTTTATTATCAAAATGCGTGCTCTGTTAAGAAAGTTCATCGCGCGCTTCTTCCATTTTATGGTCAGTTTAATCGACCCACTGAAGCGGCTATTCGGTACGTTAATAAGCAGAATTGTCGATTTTGGAGTGAAGATAAGCCAGAAGCATTGCAAGAGCTACCAATGCATCCAGAAAAAGTCACAGTTTGGTGCGGTTTATGGGCTGGTGGCATCATTGGACCGTACTTCTTCTAAGATGATGCGAATCGTAACGTAACTGTGAATGGTGAGCGCTACTAACTTTTTCTTGTCCAAAATGCAAGAGCTTGACTTGCATGACATGTGGTTTCAACAAGACGGTGCCACATGCCACATAGCACGCTTAACAATGGACTTATTGAGAGGCAAGTTCGGTGAACATTTTATTTCACTTTCGGGACCGGTCAATTGGCCGCCTAGATCGTGCGATTTAACGCCTTTAGACTATTTTTGTGGGGCTATGTTAAAGCTCATGTCTATAGACACATGCCCGCTTCAATTGACGCATTGGAAGACAACATTGAAGCATTTATTCATGAGATACCGGCCGAAATGTTGGAAAAAGTATGCCAAAATTGGACTAAGCGGATGGACCATTTGAGGCGCAGTCACGGTGAACATTTGCATGAAATAATCTAAACATTAAATTATATGGACCGTACTATCGATTCAAATAAAAATTTCATGCATTTTTCTGAATTGTATGTGTTTTTTTTTTTTAACTTTCCTATAGCTCTTAAAAAATCACCCATTATATGATATTCTCAAGAACGTCCCCAAATAATGGCCTATACTATGAATGCTTCTTTACTTGAATTGGTTGATTCCATCAATGATTTAGGAGAACATTTTGACAGAAAGTTTGATTTCAAGAATCACATCACGTAACTACTAAAGGTGCATGTAGACGACATGTTTTTTACATCTGACTTGTCAACTTTTCAAGTCACATGTAATTGTGCATGTCTGTCAAAATGGCTGTTTTACAGAAGGTTATATTCGGTCACAAACGTACATGTAATTTGCTTCTGACATTGTCTCTGTTTTTTTCCCATAGTTGTTACAAAAACCAAAATAAAAATGCCGCCACGAAAGTTTGTATTTACACCTTTAAATAATTTAGCCATCTTAACATATTTTTCTTTTAGTTCAAAGATACCAATTTAGGATATTATAATGAAACGGTTTTTATATATATAATTACATAAATTCTATTCAATGGTGCGATGATTATATATATTTCAGTATTGTAAAATATTAACTTCAGCCGGCTAATGATTCCGTCAATAGTGGACGCCGCTGCCGGTTTCTTCGCTGCATAGATTTCTGATGTCAGATGGTTTGTCAGAAGAAAATAGAGCACGCTCTAATTGAAATTTTGTCAGATGACTTTGCATCTGACTTCTACAGAAGCAAAGTTAAAAAGGTAACACCCGACATGTATGTATTTTGCAGTGGGAAATTTGACATGTCAGATGACAAAAACATGTCGTGTACGGTCGCCTTAACAAAGCTTCTGGTGTCCTTGGATTTATAAAGAGGTGGTCTAAAGAGTGTTCAGATCCTTATGTTACCAAACCACTGTTTACTACTTTGGTTCGACCGATTCTTGAATATGGATCGGTGATATGGGATCCACTTTACTCAGTTCACTCTAACAAAATCGAGTCAGTTCAAATCCAGGGGCCTAATTCTGGCAGTCGTGATCGAGTAATTTCTCGATTCGAAAGCAATTTTATTTCAGTCGATACTGACCGAATCGAAATTATTTTTTCAGTATTGAGAAAATCAAATTAATACTGAAAAAATAATTCCGATTCGTTCAGTATTGACTGAAATAATTAGATATTAAATTGCTTTCGAATCGAGAAAGTACTCGATCACGACTGCCAGAATCAGGCCCCAGTTTTTGTTATTCTGTCTTCGAGGATTGGGTTAGGACCCTCTAATAAGGTTACCATCATATGTCAACCGTCTGGCACTTAAAGAAGTCGTCGGAAAATGTTAAATGCTCTTTTCTACTTAAGCTTATAAACGAAAGCGTCAATTCTCAATACCTTCTGGGAAAATTTAAAATTAACGTCCCTGCTGGTCTATCAAGACATTATAGCATTCTAAGTATTAATTATTATTCTATAAACTTCGCTCAGTTTGATCCATTTCGTATAGACTGTGATGATTTCAATAAGTTATATAAATATATTGACTTTAACAAAAACATTAAAATCATAAAGAGTGAAATAATATCATATTAATATCATGAATATTATATTATTCAGTCGATACTGACCGAATCGAAATTATTTTTTCAGTATTGAGAAAATCAAATTAATACTGAAAAAATAATTCCGATTCGTTCAGTATTGACTGAAATAATTAGATATTAAATTGCTTTCGAATCGAGAAAGTACTCGATCACGACTGCCAGAATCAGGCCCCAGTTTTTGTTATTCTGTCTTCGAGGATTGGGTTAGGACCCTCTAATAAGGTTACCATCATATGTCAACCGTCTGGCACTTAAAGAAGTCGTCGGAAAATGTTAAATGCTCTTTTCTACTTAAGCTTATAAACGAAAGCGTCAATTCTCAATACCTTCTGGGAAAATTTAAAATTAACGTCCCTGCTGGTCTATCAAGACATTATAGCATTCTAAGTATTAATTATTATTCTATAAACTTCGCTCAGTTTGATCCATTTCGTAGAGACTGTGATGATTTCAATAAGTTATATAAATATATTGACTTTAACAAAAACATTAAAATCATAAAGAGTGAAATAATATCATATTTAAATTCGTTAAACTAATCGTTTTGAATATATGTTATGGCTAAAGCTTGTATTTTTATATTTACATAAATTAACAATTTTTAATAGTCTGTAAGGATTTTTCCATAGACTTAAGAAAATAAATAAATAAATGTAAAACTTCTTTATGCCAAATATTATTTCGATATGTTTATATATGTCCGGCCTATCGCGGATGATAATCCATACAACATTATTTTTACACTGAAAGAATTTTCTTCGCAATACTAACGAATTTTGACATTAATCCCATGAAAAATTGCATTATAAAGGAACCTATGCAGCGCTTCGTTGGATCAATGAAACCTATTTCATTAAAAGGACTTAATGAAACATTACATTAGATCCATGAATATTATTCATTGGATGAATACTTACAATAAAGTAAAATTTTTTTTTTTTTTAATTTTTTTTTTTATTTATTTTTTTTTCTTTTTTTCTTATTTTATTTTACTTTATTTTATTTTTTATTTTTTATTTTTTTTCTGTCTCTGGTGGGATTCGAACATGTAACCTCGGTGCTGATAGACTAGCTCACTACCAGCTAGTCTACCGGGGCAGTGTAGTTTTTGTATAAAAAAACTATGTTTTTTTCTCAATTAAGAGCGTAAATATGAGATTAAATTGTCCATAACAACAATAACAACGTTGATTGAAAGTTTTTGTTTCATTACTATAATGAAATTTTTATTGTCATAATGAAAATTTAAATTTATGAAGGCAATTATTGAAATATGTTGCTTTTATAAAAAAAATTTTTGATTTCATAAATTTAATGGCATACATGTAACATTCGATGCATGAAATTATTAAATCTTACATTTTTTAATTAACAATTAAACATTTTTTTAAGGAAACTATAATTTTGTATTAATTTATGAATATAGTTATGTTTGTATATTGTTTTTTTAAGTTCCCAATTAAAATTTTTTGTTTAACTTGGACAAACTTAAGTTTTCATATATCCAATGAAAATTTTTAACGTAATTACGAAATCTAATGAAGCGATATTAACGAAAATACTTCATCAAACCTATGAAATTCCATTTAGACAATGAAAATTTTCATTTACCCAAGGAAAACTTTTTTATGAAAATGATTCATTAAATATATGAAGCATTTTTCTTTCAGTGTATGATCTACCGGACGCGTCACAGGTTGCGGATAGTGATACGGCCCGTAAATATGCGGGTTAGCTGCCTCTGGGCAGTCGCGGACAGTCAGCGGTCACAAGAGGAGAGTCTCGGCGGGTCTTTCGGGTTCCTACAAATACCGAGTATGCCTATGATCCTTGTGATGTCATGGCGAGCAATAGGCGCCATCAAAAACCCAATCTTACAACGCTTGTTGTGATACCAAAAGCATGTTTGGAGGCTCCAATCGGCAATCCCGATACCAGACTCGGTGCTAACGGCTTATCACCGGTACATCCTAAACTGAAATTGATTAATGAAATCACACAAAATGTATTGATGGCCCTATGCTTCAATTTAGAACGACGGGAATAAATATATATATATATTTATATATTAGGGGTGTGCTAGAAATTAAAAACGTAGAAAGCAACAATTTGGAAGTTGTTTTCAATACACTTTTAATCTAATTGTTATAAAATTCTGTTGAATAGAGAAATACAGAAATCTTATTAAGAAACGACCTTTAAAATTCTTGCGTTTAAGGTTTTCGATTTCTAGCACACCTCTTTCTAAAGAATTTGTTCGCCTTTAAGTACGTTTGGGAATAGGGTTTATATAGCCCCTATGGCTAACTTTTAACCTACCATACCAACATTTTGTCATGACAAAGTTTTTATTATAAAAGTCACTACCTTGGTAAGATAATTTAGATTGCAACAAAATAAGTGTGAACCAAATGTAATCTAAATACCAATATGTATAATAAAAAGTTTTATTGGCTATTCCGTAGAGAAGCTTGTTTAGGGGCTATGAGAAACTATAGACCGATTCTCACCATTTTCAATGTACCAAATAGTACTATTTTTCGTCAAATTATCTACAAAATATCAACCTACACCTTGCTCACAAACTCTACATGGACAGCCGAACATTTAGATCAATTCAAAAAGAGATGCTAAGTCGATCGGTATACTAAAGTGTTGCAAACATCAGCAAAATACCCTCTACACTATTGTGATTTGGGTGTACCCACAATTATTAAAGAAATTATTTTTATTAAAAAAATTTAAAATAAAAGTAAACGATATTTCTACCTTTAAACTGGTATTAACTTCTTTTGCCGTCATAAAACTTACGAACAAATGATATATGATTAACATTTTGTCAAAGTAACGCTCAATACATTTTTTACGAATTTCAAATTTTTTTCACAATCAGCCTTTTTACGGTTGTGGTTGGCAAAAGCACCGAAGTCGTTTTTTGTAGTAGATTCAAAAATACAGGTTGTGTGTTACTTTAATCTTTTACTTTTTTTTTAATCCCAATTGTTTTTAATCTTTTGCAAAAACGACACTGTCGTTTTATACAACCACTCTCGTAATAAATGTTAGTGTAAGCTAGATTTTAAATTAAGAACAATAATCTTGGATGCGTTTAAACATAATATGTTGAATTGTATTTTAATTTATTAAAAAATTTTTGGATAACACTCAATGCAAGTTTTTAAGATACAAACCATGATCAATCGATGAAACCTTTTGCAATATAATAATCAGCATTATTACGGTTGTCGTTGTCGTAAACACCTAAGTCGTTTTTTTGTAGTAGATTAAAGAACACAGGTTGTATTTTCCTTTAATCTATTGCAAGAAACGACACAGTCATTTACGACAACAACAACCATAATAGGGCTAAATATTTCACAAATCCACAAAACTTTTAAAAATTAAGAATGACAAGCCGATGCTGTATTTAACCCTAAACACATAACCTTCGAGCTTACCCCTTTTAACCTTACCATTCTTCATTTCGACGATCACTTTTTGGGGCGTTTAATATCGTGTGAAAATATATGTATATAATTTTTTATTTTGAATAAATACGTAATTAAAGCAAGTACTTTGTTGGTAAATAAAACAATGTACGTATTTCTATTTGGTTGCAAATATATTTATTATAGTCCATTTTTAAAAAAGTACTATTTTTGAGATAAAGTGTAGGGTATTCATTTAATCGACCTTTTGCTTTAATCGGTTAATCGCTCGATTAATTAACCGAGGTTTTGGTTTAATCGGTTAATAATCGGTTAATTTAGTTTTTGATCGGTTAACCGATTAATAAAGTTTTTAATAAATTAAGTAATTTCAATATATAAAAATGCATTAATTGCTTATTATTTGGAGTGTATAAGTAAAAAAAAACAATAACATACCAAACATAACAATTCTTGAACTAAAACGAGCAAGCAAAAAAAAAAACAATTCACAAATATGTAATATGCATTTTTCAATTAATGCGCAAGGTGTGGTATCAAGTCATATCGTCGTAATATCCTAAAAAATAAAATGAAAAATATTTAAATTTGTTTAAAATAAATATTGTTGTGTTTCGAACAAATTAAAATTGTAATGCTCTGTTCATTGATTCTTCATAACTGTATAGTAGAAATCTATATTATAAGCGGTAGCTTACAACAGTAATATCGTTGGCTAAATATGCAAACCTGCTAACTCACTTTCAGCACATTTTACAATAGAGACAAAAAACTGTTTATATTTCCTATTTGAAGCTTGATATAAAATTAAAATTACAGTCAGTTTTACACACTTCAAGACTTTAATAGAAGAAAAACTACATGCTGGTTGACGTTTTTCTACCACACGGCATCAAAATCTCAATTTAAATAAAAAGTGGTTTGCATATTAAGCCGACGATATATATTTCCTGTAATTGTTTTAAGACATAAGACTTTATGACTACCTTGTGAATCCACAAAATATTTACGTATTTATTCAAAAATAAACGGAGATAATTTTATTAGTTATTTCAATAGTTAAAGGACATCTTATACAATAATCATTTAGAAAAATAATTTGGTTTAAATGTTTAGGATTAAAGCGATTCTTTTCTTTAGTTTTGACAAAAGTTGACTTGGAAACAATTCTTTCACTTATCGTAGATGAATATCTAATATCTCAGTACTTTTCGAGGATTTTTCTTAACATATAAAATACTCCATTATGCCATTACAGTTTTAAAAAATTTTTAACACTACTAATTGTTTCGGTTAGTTTTGTTAAAAGACTGATATGAGAAGATATCATAAAATACAAATAACTAAACACAAATATATAAAAAGTACGTGAAACAAAAAAAAGGTATTGGCAATCATATATTTAACCCATTTTTCGCCACATTCCTGTTGATCGATAAAGAAGATAAAAAAAAAAACATTGAAAAACAATGTAATTTAAGTCATTGGTCGGCGGAAAATGGGTTAAAATGAAAATCACTGAACACCTTCTTTGTTTGTATGAAAAAATATTTTCTAAACAAATACATTTTGTATATGAGATAAAACAAATAATTAAAAACACACAAAAAAATATTTGATAATATTACAAAATATTGTAAATTTTGTTACTTCGGTTAATCGACTGAAATTAACCGGTTTAATCGTTAATCGAAAAAAGCCAATTTGAAATTAACCGATCAGTTAATCGGGTAGTAATTAATCGGTTAACCGAATGTATACCATAATAAAGTGAGACCATGCAGAAATCAATTGCTTGTTCCCACAAATTGCAGTTTTGCATTTTGGGCGTGTTATATCTCCAGAAATTATGTGTCTACGCGCCGGATTTGGTTGCGTTCTCCAAGAGCACAACGCAAACTAAGTTAGCAAGGAATTTTGCAGCGATCGATTCACGTGCAAAAACGAACTAGCGCTTTTTGTTTATGGCATTCGTCGTTTCGACGAAGGTTATGTGTCTAGGGTTAAGTGTATGTTGCTAATAGATACGATAACTCAAAACGAAGTAATGATACTAAAAAGAATAATGTTGAATACACAGGACTGCGAAGAGCAACAAATCATTAAAAATATATGTAATAAGTTCTATTTTTCATATATTTGATGTGTTAAATAATAAAACCAAATACAAATATTTTAAAACCCTAATATTATAAGCAGGGAAACCAGAAATATTAAATATGCAGTAAAAACTTGAAAATATGCCCTAAAAACAAAATATTCAACAATTTAATAACAGTTCCATTTAATAAAAACAATCCTAAAATTGTAACCTGTACAGCCCAAACACTATAGTATTTACAAACGAATTTTCAAGATATTACCCTATTTAGATGAGCACTCATCGGCTCAAAAAAACAAAGTTATGTCAAGAGGTTAAAATTCATATAAGAGTTATTTGTGCCGAATACTATCTAGATATTGACATCCATATGAGATTTTTTTTGTTTTCAAGGGATTTTAGGGACGGTCCCCAAATTGTTTAATAATTTTTAAATTTAAAAGGAAGTTAAAGCTTTTTTTATATGGGGAATATGTAAAGTCATAGACCGATTCTCACCATTTACATAGACTTCGTTCTTATTACAGTTAAAATGTGTTTGTCAAATTAACATGGACAGGCATTAACGATGGCCAGACGGCCAAAATTTCGCAAAAAAAACTTTTTTTGTTTGCTGCGAAAGCTCTTGCAGGCATCGAAAAAAATGTATCAAAATATGCCACAAAAAGGCAAAATATGCGCTTGAAACTTAAAAGATGCTGCAAAAAAGGTATTTTAACTAAAATATGCAAAAAAAAATGCTGCAAACGGTAAAATATGCAAAAATATGCACTAACAAATCGATGCCAAAATTCATAAAAAGCTCTAAAACGGATAAATATATTGTTTCTGCCTTCATTGGTCGCACAAGGAAAAACATGCAATTGCATATGTTTGGTTTCCCTGATTATAAACTTTTTATCTAGAACTTTGTCGTCGTACTCGTATTTTCGAACTTTGTTTTAAATGCATATTGGACAGTCCTACACTAAAAAAAAAACTTATGTACATTTGTTTATAACACTTAAAATCTCGCTAAAGCAGATTTCATTTTTAAATTGAAGTTTTTATTTTATGAAATATTTTGCAATACTTTCAATGCTCGTATCGTTTTTCTTGCATTAGAAATGAGAAGAAAAATCTGGAATGTTTACAAAGATAAAACTTAGGCAGTTCTTTGGTAATGATTTTGTGATTATCAGCAATATAATTTACATTTGTCTTTCATTTAAAACCTTTACGATATAAAGCCAAGAAATTGACTGTCTCATGGAGTGAAAATGATTAACAACGGACACCAATTTTTCTTGTTTAAGTTGTTTTGTTTAAGGGTTAAAAACTATTTTAAGATTTCGGAGCACAAACTAACTGGCTTATTTAAAAAGAGGTCTTCCAATCAAATTAACGTCTAAGCAAAATATCCATTGCGCTAATATCCAAAGTGTAATTTGAATTATAAGTTTCTAAATTCTTCTCGGAGAGCTGTACGATTAAAAATTGCTCCGCTTGAAAAATAAACGCAAATAACAAAAAAAAATTTGCAGTTTTTGCTATCAGACACGAAGCTAACTAATATATCCCACCTTAGCAATGCAAGACATAAAATTGAACGAAAAGTTTTACCTCACCCAAAAAATCGTTTGAAATAAGGCCATACTTTATAAGCAAAAAAAAACATCGAAACTTTATTATACTACCAAAAAATTCACTTTTAACGTTTTCAGAGAATATCTAGTAAAACAAATTTTGAAACCTTTTTACAATTGCAAAAGTTTACATACGATTTTTTTTTTTTTACTTTTATCATTTTTCTTTCCCACTGTTCTGTACTATAACAGGTTGTCAGAAATCCAATATTTATTTCAAAAGTCCGGCTCATTAACACCAATTTGAAGATTCGCATCGAAATCATTAATGTCTTTAAAGAAGTTTGTTTTTTATCACCCATTTTTTGAATTTTATACCACTGTGCTACGACTAGAAAAGCAGTGAAAAAGGAAGAAAACGAAAAAATCATTCTAAAAACATCTGCAAAAGATGGAACAACATTAAAAAGTATCAAAAAGATGTTAAATAAACGAAATGGCACGACTAAGAAAATTGAGGATTTATTTAAGGACATGTGTGTGGGAGTTGTTAGTGTTAAGCACTAGCACAATAAAAACCATACAACTTTTTTCTTCTCAGTCTTTTTTCTACTTTCTAAATAGTCGTCCTTTATGATGTTATTAAACGCAGTTAAACATCGACATTATAAAAGAGTCCTTTTAAAAAAAAAATAATATTAAAACCGAAAAAAAATCCTGGTAAAAACAAAAAAAAAATCAAAATAAACACTAGAAAGAAAAACAGAATCATTCAACCATAATAAGAGCGGAGTATAAAGAAGAATAATAAACACATTCGTTGAATGTAAAACTTGCATTTGTAATTAAAGATTTTTCTACAGGATTCAGGCGAATAAGAAAAAAGAAATATATCGTTAGATAAAACCCAAAAAGGTGTAACGAACCAAAATATATAACTTTACAAGAGAAGCAAAATACTTTGTAAAACTTAAACATTTTTCGGTATAAAAAATGTAAAAAAATTTACTAATATTTTCCAAAATAAAAATTCTTTGAAATTGACGATGCAATATTTAAAATTTTTACAGAAAATTTTCTTACTAAAAAAAAAGAGTTTTTAAAAGTCAAAAAAGGACAGGTCTCCACAGCCCTGTGGATAAGTCGTCCATGGAATTCTCCAAACAATTTTCAAAGAAAACTTTTTCTTTATATTTTGTTAAAAAAAAAAAAATTGCAATTACTTCGGTTTGCATTTATCAAATGAACACAACTGTGTTTAAGTCTCGTTTTTTTTTTTTTTTTTTTTTTTGATCGCAGTAGTGTAAAATTGTAGTATAACGGCATTCATAATAATCTATCAAAAACTCGGTTTTGATTTTTTTTTTTTTTTTTTTTTTTTTGTTAATTTCGCCTTTTTGCATTTTAGATAACGTAATGTTGTTTAAGGAATCCCACAGTGGAACAGCTCCCCGATCCCCCCTAAATAACCGAATTGAAATTTTTAATAAAACTTAAACCCCAAAAAACTCTAAAATTAAGCAACTCAGGCCATATCGTCACCAAAAATCCAAAAGGCCGTTAGCGAAAAAATTTACTTTTTGATTGATCATGATGTAGTTAATTTAAATTCATAATAATCAATAAAAAAGTATATTTATATTTGTTGCCACTTACAGCCTAGCCTGGCCTCTTCGATTTTAAGAGACGATATGCAAAATTCAAAAAAAATTTTTTTTTTTTTTTTTTTTTTTTAATTTTCCTTGAACAAAGATTTTAAAGGAAAATATTTTTTTTTAATTTATCTTTCTTTAAGGGCGGGCCATGGCCATCCAAAAAAAATGTTCATTTGTATCAATTAGGGAATGGTAAATGGATTTCGATTCCAATTAATTTATGTTAAGAAAAATCGATTTTTTGCAAAGTCGTATGCGATTTTATACTGAAATCGATTATTAAGCTTTTAAAATCGATTTTTTTTATTTTTATCAAAATTTAGGAAATTTTTAATTTTAATCTTAATTAAATCGATAAGTTATGGGCATTCACAATAAAACTTGCGATTTTTTTTGTACGTACATAAAGGGTGATTTTTTAAGAGCTATAGGAAAGTTTAAAAAAAAACACATTAAATTCAGAAAAATGCATGAAATCTTTATTTGAATCGAAAGTACGGTCCATATAATTTAATGTTTGAAGATTATTTCATGCAAATGTTGACCGTGACTGCGCCTCAAATGGTCCATCCGCTTAGTCCAATTTTGGCATACTCATTCCAACATTTCGGCCGGTATCTCATGAATAAATGCTTCAATGTTGTCTTCCAATGCGTCAATTGAAGCGGGCATGTGTGTATAGACATGAGCTTTAACATAGCCCCACAAAAAATAGTCAAAAGGCGTTAAATCGCACGATCTAGGCGGCCAATTGACAGTTCCCGAACGTGAAATAAAATGTTCACGGAACTGGCCTCTCAATAAGTCCATTGTTAAGCGGGCTGTGTCTTGTTGAAACCACATGTCATGCAAGTCAAGCTCTCGCATTTTGGGCAAAAAAAAGTTGGATATCATCTCACGATAGCGCTCACCATTCACAGTAACGTTACGATTCGCATCATTTTTGAAGAAGTACGGTCCAATGATGCCACCAGCACATAAACCGCACCAAACTGTGACTTTTTCTGGATGCATTGGTAGCTCTTGCAATGCTTCTGGCTGATCTTCACTCCAAAATCAACAATGCTGCTTATTAACGTACCCATTGAGCCAAAAATGAAGCGCGCAATGAACTTTCTTAACAGAGCACGCATTTTGATAATGAAATTCAATAATTTGCAAGCGTAGTTCGTTTGTAAGACGATTCATGGTTAAATTATAGACCAAACTGAAGATGTTTGACAGTGAAACAAACCACGAAACGTGCGTCAGCTGTTTAAACCAGTGTTGCCAAAAAGATAATACCCCCTACAGCTGACTTAAAGTTTTTTCATTACACATACAAACACAAAAAGAAATATACATTTAAAAATTTGCACTACCTTTTATTAATAATCAACGATATTTATTTTATCAATATTATTCGTCTTTTTTATATTTTTACAGTTTTTCTTCAACTTTTTAATTTTTTTTTTAGCAATTTTTGTTTTGTCTTTTTTTTTAATGTCATTTTTTCTTGTGCAGGGAAGCATTTTTTAGTGCTTTATTGAAAAACTCATAGTTGCATCATTAAGTACTACTAGATTTTGAGTAGATTTCGTCGAACTCTAGTCACGAAGTAGATTTTGTTTTGTATGGGAAATCTAGTCAAAAAAATCTAGATTTGGCTCGAAATCTTGTAAGTACTAGATTTGGCGTAGGTGTAAATGTAGTATAAGCTTTGGATGTTTTCAAAACAAATTCATTTTTGTAAAAATTGATATACGAGTTAAGGCGTTTTTACTAAGGCGATTATATTAAAAAGTTCATATAAATTTCCTGAAAAATAGGATTTCATATTTCTTTAGAACAACTTCGCACTACTAGTAATCATCGATTTATTTGGATCGTATGTTTAAACAT
The DNA here is from genome assembly GCA_930367215.1 of Pollenia angustigena. Taxonomy (NCBI): domain Eukaryota; kingdom Metazoa; phylum Arthropoda; class Insecta; order Diptera; family Polleniidae; genus Pollenia; species Pollenia angustigena. The sequence continues at coordinate 51,623,636 of OV884060.1, forward strand.
CATTTCTGCTTTCTTCCTTCATTATTAAAGCTGCTATTGTATTAGTATTGAGTCGGCAACGATGATTAGCCTTAATAAATAAAAGTTGGGTAAAATTATATAATATTTTATTTCTGTACATTCTGCATACAGATTCAAAAGATACGAAACATATCAGGATTATACATGGTACTTGAAGTCACCAAAAGATACGAAAAATTTATCTTTCGTATCCTAATGGCAACACTGGTGACAGGCCTGACTGACTACACGAACACAATTTTGATATGTGAAATCTACATATGTACATGTTGCACTTGTTTCTTTAAATGCCGTATCAAAATTTACACATTTTCACTTTTTGCAGGAAAATTATAAACAGTAATCATATCTACCCACTGTAAAAATCTAAGTTGAATTTCTCTAGTTTGCAAAAAAAAAAACGCTTTGTGATGTAAGGAATAAGTTTCCAATCTAATCTTAAACGATTTTGAAATCGATTTTAAAACCGATTTTGAGGTTCGATAAATCGATTTCAAAAACCGAAATAAAAAAAGTCTATCGAAAAATCGAAAATAGATTTTGGAATCCATTTACCATTCCCTAGTTCCAATATGTTCAAAAATTTAAAACACACAAAGAGTTTTTGCGCCAGATCTTTCTTTTTGAAAAAAAAAATTATAAATCCCATTTGTTGGTATTATTAAAGGTTTTTTGGGAATTCTTTTTTATTTATTTTATAAAAAAAAACATGCCTTGAAAATATTAAAAAATTGTTTAATATCCCGGGCATATTTCCCAAAACTCAATTTACAATTTGCTAGACAATAAAATAAAATCTTTCAAAATTTCTAATACTTTTTAATTAAGCCTTCGTTCAAATCTTTATCTCCTGTGAAATTTTTCAAACTTTTTCCATTTTAGCTTTTTTCTTGAAAAAAAGGTTTAATTTTCTTGGCAAATGATTTGTTATTACGAGACTTATTAAAAGTTTTCTAGCTTTTTGCAAATCAATTTAAAGTTTTAAATCGCCTTTTCCCTTATTCAACCTTATTTGCCAAGAACCCAAAAAAGGCCTAAGATAACAATTTTTTTTTTTTTTTTGCATTTCAAAAACAAAACTGCTGTTCAGCATATTTTACACAACTTAAGAAGAACACCCACAAGTTTGGATGAAAAATGATTAGCAATGTATTTCTCAGAAGGCACAAATTCGTCAGCGCAACATACCAGAGCCGTTGTTGTTATGGCAAAACAAACTGACAAAAAAAAAACTGGAGAAAGACTGAGAAGTGAATAGCATTCCAACCAGGGATGGCAAAATGAGTTTTTTAATTGTTGGTTGGTTGATTGGTTAACGTGGAAACACGCACAAAAGCTAAGCTGTTATGCTGTATAATGTTATGGTATTTTAACATATTTCCGAGTTTACCCGCGATACCTGCAAAAGATCCCTTAAAAGGTGATTCGTAGAAGGTGGTCTAAAGCACACTATTGTTTGAATATTCCAATGTAAGAAGTTGTACGTTCAATTTATTTAATATTATTCACATCCTCCTAAAAGAAAAGAATTTGGCTCAGTTTGTACTAATTTCGTTACAACTTTTAAAAATCTATTTGCATAAAAAGGCACAATTAAACTAATTTTGCCAACCCTGATTCCAAAAAATTTTGTACTTCCCAAAAATCAAACTAACTGCCAATTTTACGATGTCGCCAAAACGCTTTCGCACAAATACATTTAAAACAAAAACGAAGTTTTTAGAATTTGTTTTTGTCGTAAATGTGTAGTTGTGCGAAAGAAAGAGTTCTTTCGCATTTTGTGAAATAAGCAGTTAAAACCCCCTTTGTCTCTTACTTTATTATCAAATTCGACACCATTTAAAGTAGAACAAAGAAAAATGGTTGATATTTACGATAATTAAAAATAAAAAGAGTACAGGTGTCTGGTACTTTTTGAAATTCGGCCCTTTTCGAGGGTAAACAGATAAAACCTGTATGTTGAAACTTTTTTGTTACCCCATCTATCTTTTTAACCAATAAACATTGAAATAAAAATTATATCACATTCGTAACTTATCTAAAAAATTATAATATTAAGTTGGTTCTTTTTTGATATTCGAACGTTTAAGGGGTGAAAGTCGTACATATATTGGTACTTTTTTACAAATCATTTTTCTCATTTAATTAACATATAAAAATTAAATTATGGGCTCTAACTACAATATTGAAATATTTTATACTTCAATGGGGAGAAAAAAAGTACCAAAAAAAGGGATATACGGGAATTTAAATTTTTCTCCTTTACTTCATCGTTTTACATGCCGAACTTTTTAAATTTCTATAATATTCAACTTAGAAACACAAATGAGTGAATATAAACCTTTGAAATGAAAAATGTTGGTACTTTTTTGTTAAGACATAGAAAAATAAACTTTATCCTATAAATACGTCCACGACTGAAAGGGAGATGCTAACGAGGTAGCGGGTTAAATGCTTAATAATTATTAAAAATTAAATAGATCTGAGTGCTGTTATAATCCAAAGGGAGGGAAAGGATGACAGGAAAAGATGAAGAACAAATAATTTTACTCACTTTTTTAAAAGAGTTTCAATAAATCCAAGAGTTTCAACATACATACCTGAAAACAAAGAAAGAGAATTTATTAATTTTTATTTAAATACCATTAAGTATTGTTGATGCATATTTCTGAAATTATTTAATATTAAAATACTTTTTTTTACAAAGAAACCAAATAAAAGTTGACACTGCTAACTGTTTACGAAAAGGTAATGCATAGTATGATGTATATAAGTAGTAATAAGAAAAGAGTAGTTCCTTCAAAACATAGTTGGGGGTAGTGCACTAAATATTGCTTTAAATCAGCAGTGCACTTTCAAAACTGCAAAAAAATTAGTTTGCACACTAAACGCAGATTGAATGCAAAAAAAATCTGCACTTAATTTAAATATTGCAAAATTTGAACATGCAATCAAAAAAGCTACATATGTATATACATAATCTAACTACCCTGCGGGAAATTTGTGTCAATTGTTCTTAAAGCACTTATTCTGTGACCAGTGAACAGAATATTATAATAAAATGGACCGAGTTGTGATAGCTCGAAACAAGACAAATCGCTGTACTGGTGATAGAGTAGAATTACTCCAAAGGAAAGGTAATTGACACAAAACTAGTCATGGGACTGGGTTTTGTGCGGGCTAGTCTTTCTGTTTATATTACTTAAAATGAAGGAGATCCATCTTATTAATATGGTTCACTCGGGATAATATCTGCGACAGGCATTGTTTTTATCGAAATTAAATGTGTCCATTTAGGTTACTTTAGTGACCTGTTACAAAGTGGCGAAACGTTGGCAGTTAACGCCCTCCTGCGACATCGCCTTGTAAAGGTGACAAGTCCCTTCATTTAAAATGTTAGAACCAGAACCGGTCCTTATCACTTTAGAACTGTCACGTGACAAGTTTGGTGTTAATTCCCTTTCACCTAGGGTAATCTTTAAAAAATTATTGATCATGACCAGGGAAGCCAGAAATATGCTCTAAAAAACACGTTTTATGCGGATTAAATATGCAGTAAAAACTTGAAAATATGCCCTGAAAATTGTTAAAATTATGTCCCAAAAAATTTAAAAGTTGCTAATTTGAAAACAAAATATTTAATAATTTAATAAGAGTAGATATTAACATTCATATGAGATTTTTTTGTCAAAAAGAGACATGGACAGACAACTGCCAGACGGACGGATGGACATTGTTGTATCACTTAAAAAAAAGATTCTGAGTCGATATACTAAAAGACAAAACGTACATAATTGCTTTTTCCTTAATTTTTTCTTATACAGTAGACGCTCGCTTATATTAACTAATTCAGACAGGGCCTGTTCACTAAATGGAAAAGTTCATATAATCGAGACAATATAAAATGAGTATTTCAAATCATTTTTAATATGTGTACATATGTACATAACCTATATTATGTTTTTATTTTAAATTGGGTTGTTAATAATAAATTTACATGAAAGTAGTCGGTTATATTTTTTTGCTTTAAGGGATTTCTGTAATGCCTTGTCCCTGCATTTTCGCAATGCCAAGTATCATTATCAGATATATTATTTTCACTCCAAGCAATTACTTTACAAACACCAACCATCTTATACATTTTCCTTTGCATTCCTAAATACACATTTACTAGCTTATTTCGGGGAAGAACAGATTTCTAATAAAGGGTGTTTTTTGTAGAGTGACACAAGTTTAAATCATAATAAAACAATTGGAAAAAAAATTTATGAAATTTAAATGACTCCGCCAGCCCATAAAGCTTTGGTGCGCAGTAATTTTTGTGGATGTAATCCAAATGCGAGAATTCTGCTTATTTACGTACCCATTCAACCAGAAATGGGCTTCATCGGAAAATAAAATTTTGAATGGAAATTCAAAATCAATATCAATTTGTGTTTCAGCCCATTCACCAAATCATTTTGATTGAAAATTTCAACAATTTGCGCGTTGCTCGATTCATAATAAGTCATAAGTCGATTGATAATGAAATTTAAAAGCAAGCTAAACAAAAAGCAACAATCAGCTGTCAAATGGGTGCTTTAATAAAGGAGTGATGCCAACTCAAAGTTGTGATACTCTAAAAAAGCACCCTTTAGAACAAATAGTTACAAAAAAATTAACGGTTGCTAGTTGTTCACATAAAAGAGGTAGGTTGTGTTCACTCTTTAGAACCTCATGTGTAAAAATTTTGTTGTTCACTATTCTGGATGTTCAAACAAACGCTTGTTTGAAAATTTTTTTAATTTCTACAATTTTTTTAGTGATTCAATTAAAATTTTTGTTTGTAAAAAATTTTACTCTTTTTAAACAACAGAAACAACAACAACATTCTAAGAAACAAAATAAATTTTTGGTTGGTTTCAAAGTTGGTTAAAAAAAAACCAAAATCCCGTATTAAATTTTTTCAAACTGTTTGCTTAAATACATCAAATACAAAAATATAATGATGACGAAAAACATATTGAGTCGGTCTGTCGCCGTTTTTGGGTTACATTTCTTCTTCATTAGCAAAGGAAAGGATACAGCAACAGTGAGTGATGACGAAAAACAGTGAGTGATGACGAAAAACATTGTGTGTATAAAAAAAGACTTCGTTCAAAAATTATTCCAACAAAAAAATGTGTCTCAAAGCCAGCCGGCCGCTCTGCTCTCTCTGCCATCATCTTCAAATACAGTGCCTGCTTGTGTGCGCATCATTGCTTGTGCAAAAACCTTTTTTTTTTTTGATTTTGAAATTTAGTATATGAATTTCAGTAAACTTTTAGTTTGATTCAGTTAAATTATTTGTTTGAAAAAATCAGTGTTTTTTTCAATAAACAAAATGCAAATAAATTGTTTGAATATGCGAATTTGTTTATAGGACCGATTTCAGACAAAAAATTGTTTGATTCTACAAATTTTTTGTTTGAATTGGAAAAATAATTTTTTCTGTGTACTCATATAACCGAGCGTATACTGTATATATAATTTGTAAGTTTATAATAACATTAATCTTTACCGACAACCTGCTTTGTCTTACAATTTTCGAACAAAAATTAAATGTTGATGGTGAAATTGAAATTGAAGCAACACATTTGGAAAAAAAGATTTATTTTATATGATGCGAAACCTCTTGTAGGAACCTTAAAAATTTAACCTGTACCAAAATATGCTTAAAAAGGGCAAAATATGCGCTAAAAACTTAAAATATGCCGCAAACAGGCTCTTTCAACAAAATTATGCAAAATAATGCTGCAAACGGTAAAATATGCAAACATCGATGCCAAAATTCATAAAAAGCTCTAAAATGGATAAATATATTGTTTCTGCCTTCATTGGTCGTACAAGGGAAAACATGCAATTGCATATTTTTTGTTTCCCTGGTCATGACATTTTTGAAGACAAATACGAATATTAAAAATATTAGATACTAAATTAAATTATTTTTATATTTATTATTTTGAGTGAAAAATACAAAAAAAAAATCTTATATGATATTAATTAACAAAGTTTAAATTATTTTCTTCGGATGAAATAAAAATGATGATTTCAAGATTTTAAGTTTATATTGAAACTAAAAATTATATCGCCCATATAATTAAAGATTTTCTGCAGAAAATTTCTTCAATTCTCTTTGAAACTGCATTTGTGTCCATACAATGAAACTTTGTTTTGCAGCATTTACATTTAATATCTCTGCACTACTGTCGTCTTCTTAAACAGACAACTTCTTGCATTGACGTAACGTCAACACGCTGGAAATTACACTTACGAAAAAATCGCGGAAATTGTGAACCACATTCACACAGAGTTTGGACTCAAATAATAAAATTGTGCTGTCAACAACAGACAATGGATTTTACTTTTGTAAGGCTTATAAGAAATTTGGCACATCAATATGTATGTATACTAAGGTGGGTCGAAAAAAAGTTGTGCCAGTCACCCCCTAGAATGAAAGATATTTCAAGGAAGTTTCTAAAACAGGAAAAAAAATTGTTTTTTGCCACGCCCCAAAATACAGCACTTTTGGTTTGTATATGTAGCGCTGCCATTTAAAGTCCGATCTCATCATATCGCATATCGCTGTTCCTGGCTTGACAGTGGCTTCTTCTTTTGCCTTTGGTGACATTTTGATTCGAGCTCAAACTCTGGGCGCCACTTATGCCATCTCGGATCCTTTCCCCAAATGCCAAATTTTTTTCACGTGCCAGGAAAGCCCTTCTAAAACTTAGTATGTATAGCTTTTAATATGTTCACTTTTATAACACGCCTCCAAATTAAGCCCCTTTTTCCTTTATCACATACATATTACATAAAACCAGGTAGAAGCCAATGCAACCCAAAAAAAATATCATCAGTCACGCCCTAGAATAAAAGGTATATTTATTAAGTTTGACGCACTTTAAAAAAAATTGTTTTTGCCACGCCCTAATTTACAGCTCGTTTTGCTATATACATATATGTAGCATCGTCATTTTAAGTCCAATTTCATCGTATCGTATATCATTGTTAATAAATATACCTTTTCTTCTAGGGCGTGACTGATGAAAATTTTTTGGGTTGTATTGGCTTCTACCTGGTTTTATTTAATATGTATGTAAAAAAGAAAAAAGGGGCTTAATTTGGAGGCGTGTTATAAAAGTGAGCATATTAAAAGCTATACATACTAAGTTTTAGAAGGGCTTTCCTGGCACGTGAAAAAAAATTTGGCATTTGGGGGAAAGAAACGAGATGGCATAAGTGGCGCCCAGAGTTTGAGCGCAACATATAAAAAACCAAAAGTGCTGTATTTTGTGGCGAGGCAAAAAAAAATTTTTTCCTGATTTAGAAACTTCATTGACATTAGTGCTGGGAAACTATCGATAGACGATCGATATTATCGATAGTCTTAAAATATCGAAAATATCGATAGGAAAAATATAAATATCGATATTTTTATTATTTAAAATACAGCTATGAAGACATCTAACAGCAGCTATACACACAAAGTTTTTTGCCGCAAATATTTACTTGCTATTATTAATTCGCGCTGAATTGCTGCAATGAATACAAACAACAAGAACGACAAGTGGTATGGATTGCTTAGCAGTGATTTTTACTGCTAATTAAAGGCCTTTAAGTCGAAATTTTTACATGTGTATATAGGACCTGAAATGTCAAAAATTGTTGTAATGTTGTAAAAAAAAAATGCAAATCCAAATGCAATTGCAAGCATAGGACAAAACAATGAACGACCATTAGAGGATAAGTCCGCTAGATTGATTACCTTTTTGGGTTTAGAATTTACAAAATTTTTTAAAGTTGCAATGGAATATCTTATAGTCGTAACAGTCGGTTTCTTCAGAAAGGTTCTTATCAATTTTTAAAAAACTGCCATCTAAAATAACGTGCATATATACTAGGGTGGCAGCTAAATTTCAACTTTGGATTTTCAACATCTCCCGGGCGGAATATTGTGCCACATGGTCTAAAACTGATGTGGAAAAAAGTTCAGCCAAATCGGATAACTTTTACCCCTGCCCCTTTGAGGTCAAAGTTCAAATGATAAAAAAAAAATTCCATACAAGCAAAAAAATTTTTTTTTTATCATTTGAACTTTGACCTCAAAGGGGCAGGGGTAAAAGTTATCCGATTTGGCTGAAATTTTTTCCACATCAGTTTGAGACCATGTGGCACAATATTCCGCCCGGGAGATGTTGAAAATCCAAAGTTGAAATTTAGCTGGCACCCTAGTAATCATGATCTTAAATAGGGCCAAAAACTGAATTTTTCCAGTTTTTTACCCCAATTTAGAACAAAAATGCGATGTCGAAAAAAATTTTTTAAAAAAAATTTAAAAAACCTGGTATTAAGAGCAACAAAAAATCTTTAATGTGTGCTTATCAAAACTAAAAAAAAATTTTTTTTGAAAATTTTTTAGAGTAACCCCCTATAACAAGCCTCAAATTTTTTTTTCAGAGTCACTTTTGAAACTGAAAATCTTGTCCGATCGAAATGAAATTTTTTGTTGTTAATAAGCTTATAAAGCTTTCTAATATTAAAAAAAAAAAAAAAAAAAAATCGAAAAAAAAATTTTTTGCTTGTATGGAAATTTTTTTTTTTATCATTTGAACTTTGACCTCAAAGGGGCAGGGGTAAAAGTTATCCGATTTGGCCGAAATTTTTTCCACATCAGTTTTAGACCATGTGGCACAATATTCCGCCCGGGAGACATCAATATTAATACAAAAAAATTGCTCCATACATTTAGCTGCCACCCTAATATATACATACGTCTCATACATTCAATAAAGTGATAAAAACAACGAACTGTAAGCCTTATAAAAAAATAATTAAAGTTTTCCTGCACAAGTACAAACATTCAGACGATAGTAATATCGATATATCGATAGTGAAATCTGAACTATCGATAAATATCGATAGTATCCCAGCACTAATTGACATATCTTTCATTCTAGAGGGTGACTGGCACAACTTTTTTTTTTGTATGGAGGTCGACCCGGTCTAATGTATACCTATTTTTTACTGTTTTTTTTTTTTTTTTGTTTTTTCTTATAAACTTTAGTCTTGAGATTTTAATTAGTGCACAAAAATAAACACAAATCAATTTAAACTTAAAATTGAATGCAAAATTTTAAGTTGCACTCAACTGAGTGAAGTACAAGGATGTTGCAAAAAAGATGATTGCTTTTTTTAAATCCAACAAATCTTTTTTTTTTTTAGTGCAAAATTTTTTAACATGACTGTCACTCATGTTTAGTGAGGCTGCAAATTTTCAATTTATTACTAAGTGGGAGTTGAAACTGCAAAATGAGTGCACTACCCCCATCTATGCTTCAAACAACATTTTGACCTCGGCTTTTTAAGTAATGTTAAAACAAAGAATCCATTTTGAGAGTGAAATTGTTTACTTAACGAAATTTACACGCAGAGAAAAAACATGTTTAAATACGATCACCTCTAACAAAACTATTTTTAAAGAAAATTTTAAACTTATTATGTTTAATTTACCCATATTATTGCCACCGACAACCATATTATGGTTAATCTTGTGCTCCATTAGGAGGTCACAACCATATAATGCTTGCCTCCGAAAAAAAAATATTTAAACATATTTTTTTTTCTACGCGTGTAAATATTTAAAAATGTTAATTCAGAGGGTAATGCAGAACAAATACTTATTAACCCTTAACTGAGTAAAAGATAAAGAAAGTGTTTAGAACTCTTTTTATATAATTTTCGAAGTTTTATGTATCAGGAGACATTTTTCTCTTAATCGAACTTCGGGGGGCTAACCCCCAAAAAACGAAGGGTGTGAAGATAAATTCGTCAGTTAAATACGTCCCACACCTCTGTTAACTACATTCCACACAACTTTAAATTTTTGAAAATAATTATTAGTATTGTGGTTATTTTATTGAACTATTTATGGTTTTTAATCCAAATTTTTAATATTTTCAATTAGGCTTAAGTTCATTAAATTTAATTTTCATTAAATTATTTTTATGAAGAAAGGAATTTTACAACATGAAAATCAATTAAAATTTACTGATAATTTTTCATTCTTGACTCAATCTGGGCTCGAACCCAGGTGTTTACGGACAGGTTACCCTGACATGTTTCGATTGCAACCACTCAATCTCCTCAGAGGGCTTGCCGTTTAACACTCGCAGCCATCGACGACTGCTGACGTCATTAGTCAAACATCAATCCTTAAACCAAATTGTATTTAACCTTTGGTAGATCGAAATTTGCTTTGAATGATTATCTATTTTAATTTACTTTAACATGTTGTTCCTTTACTTCTGTTTTTTCGTACTTTTGTCAAGAATTCTTCTTGAAGTTCAAAGTACATATTTTTTGTTTTTTCATTTTTTTGTCTTTTGACGTCAGCAGTCGTCGATGGCTGCGAGTGTTAAACGGCAAGCCCTCTGAGGAGATTGAGTGGTTGCAATCGAAACATGTCAGGGTAACCTGTCCGTAAACACCTGGGTTCGAGCCCAGATTGAGTCAAGAATGAAAAATTATCAGTAAATTTTAATTGATTTTCATGTTGTAAAATTCCTTTCTTCATAAAAATAATTTAATGAAAATTAAATTTAATGAACTTAAGCCTAATTAAAAATATTAAAAATTTGGATTAAAAACCATAAATAGTTCAATAAAATAACCACAATACTAATAATTGTTAAAAGCTAAGGCACGAGCTCTATGTTTGCATTTGTCCTTCAAGTTGTGCTGAAAAGGTCAACAAGAAAAAGAAAGACAAAAAAATGAAAAAACAAAAAATATGTACTTTGAACTTCAAGAAGAATTCTTGACAAAAGTACGAAAAAACAGAAGTAAAGGAACAACATGTTAAAGTAAATTAAAATAGATAATCATTCAAAGCAAATTTCGATCTACCAAAGGTTAAATACAATTTGGTTTAAGGATTGATGTTTGACTAATGCCGTCAGCAGTCGTCGATGGCTGCGAGTGTTAAACGGCAAGCCCTCTGAGGAGATTGAGTGGTTGCAATCGAAACATGTCAGGGTAACCTGTCCGTAAACACCTGGGTTCGAGCCCAGATTGAGTCAAGAATGAAAAATTATCAGTAAATTTTAATTGATTTTCATGTTGTAAAATTCCTTTCTTCATAAAAATAATTTAATGAAAATTAAATTTAATGAACTTAAGCCTAATTAAAAATATTAAAAATTTTTGAAAATTAATATTTTTTAAATAAAAATCGAAATTGTTTATAACTTTTGATTTATTTATAAAGAAAACATAATAAATTTTAACTTTTTTTAAAAAAAATTGGAAAAAAATTTATTTAAATAAGGGAAGTGGCTCAGTACTTATTGGCTAATTTATGTTATTTTTTAGGGCACTTAGGACAGACCTGAATGGGGTTTGGGGATGTGTGCAATATAGGACCCCTCGTTACATGTCTCCTGAGAAACGCAGAAAAATGTCCAATACAGTTTTGGAATCTGCTCCCTTAGGGCTTTCAAATGGTAAACCCCATTCAGGTCTGTCCTAAGTGCCCTAAAAAATAACATAAATTAGCCAATAAGTACTGAGCCACTTCCCCTATTTAAATACATTTTTTTCCAATTTTTTTTTTTTAAGTTAAAATTTATTATGTTTTCGATTTTTATTTAAAAAATATTAATTTAAAAAATTTACAATATTTAACAGTGTGTGGAATGTAGTTAACAGAGGTGTGGGACGTATTTAACTGACGAATTTATCTTCACACCCTTCAAAAAACGATTATTAAATTTAAAAACCTTTATTTAGTAACATTTTCATAGAAAATTTGTTTTGTAAACCTTTATTGAATTTAAAATATTTTTTTTTAATACAGACAGACAATCTTTTTAAAGGACGATTTAATTGCTAAATTTCTGATGCTGTCTCTCAGTCTTTAACATATTGAAATTCACTAATAATTTAACCGATATTTTTCTCTTGAGTTACAAAAACTTTAATGGTACAGAAAAAACAGGTGAAGCATCAAAAAATCGGAAAAACACGGATTCAATAATGCCCCTAAGTCTATGAACTTTGCGTACATTTAATAGTTTTAGCACATACAATACAATACAATAGTCCCAGATACTTTTTTGGGTTATTAAGCATAAATTATACGGATATACTTTATTTTGCCTTTAATTAATTAGTAAATATGGATGGTTCCTGACATTTGGATCATTTAGTCCTAATTGTTGAACAGTAATTTTCTGTAATGATTGTTCTTCATTGCAGTTTTTTTATTTTACAAAATAAGCGAGTAAACGAATGAGTAAATAGCACAAATTCTGACTTACTAGTGCGTTAATAACCAGGGATGATAACCCAGCAGTTCTGAAGACTACAACAGAATATACCTGAATCGAAGACATTTTTAAGAGCTAATAACAGGCTGTTATTTGTACCGATGTAATCAGTTGATTACTTGTAATGTGACAAGTAATGCAGTTATGGTAGTTATCGATTGTTTCTTTCATTAAAAAGGCGTCAGACGACTAAATTGATTCAGAAAATCTTATTTGAATTTTCGGTAACATGATACCTAGAAATAAGCGAACAATTTTATCCAAAATGCTTCATAAAAGATGGTACTATAATTTCTCAACGAATTGATGGCAAATATCATGGTAATATCTTAATTTCTCTAACGATTATGACTGTTGGTATTTTGCCGCGTAAATACATGAAATTAAATCTTGTGATGTAGCGCCCACTTTAGTGGAAGGTTTAATTTGTTTTTAACCAAAATAACAAAGTATCGATAGAAAAATTAATTTATTTTGGTTCTAAATAGTAAATGCTGGTTCACACTTTTCAAGTTTTAGCCGTTAAGTTAAGTTTTTAGGAGAGACAGGAAAAGAAATGGCATTCTCTTTTCCCCTTTCTCCTAAAAGCTCAAGACTTGTCGGCTAAAACCTGAAGAGTGTGAACCTGCTGTTTAAACAGAACAAAAATATGAATTTTTTTTTTTTTTTTTTAAGGGAGACATTTTCCCTACAAAACCAATTCAGCTAGATTTCAATCCAGAACTACTTAGGAGAACTAGAAACAATTTGTTAAAAAACTACCTTTTTCTATATCATAAAAAAAAATCTCACAAAAGCCCAAGTTGTTTCATGCCTCTGTTAGCTTAATATTTCAATTCCTGCTCAAAAGAGGAAAAAAAAAATGTATTGTTTCACCTTTTTTTCTATCCTTAACGTTGCTCCCTGTTTTTCATATACACACATTGTTTTCCTTTTAATGTAAATCATAGAATTAGGTCAACCCAGTGACTGACTAAATGACAGTGACTTCGTGTTATTGTTGTATGTTCATTCATATTAACTTTTTGTTGTTGTAGTTTTTCATCGCTCCTTTGTCATGATTGCGAAAGGGAGACGCAGCGGTAGCAGTAACATGAATGTAGTAGAAGTTGTGGTAGTTAAAAATAGTTGTGACGTTGTTGTGTTACTCATTTTTTATAAATTAAAAAAAAAAAAAACATGAGAAAAAATAATAATAAAAATTATCAAAGGAAATCTTGATATTATGCCTGTCTAAAGCCTGCCTGACTGCCATACAAACCAGTCAACAAACTTTGACTGGGGCTGCTCCTCTTGCAGGCAGGTCTGTTATAAATATCTATTCATGTGTAAGAGTGTAGTGTGTGTTTGCGTGTGCTAAACTGTCTGTCTGTCTGTCTGCCTGTCTTTTATATAAAAAGTTGACTAGATGCGTTTAAATGTGGGCAGTAGATGTTTTATTTATATTTTTTTGTTTAAATAATTTACAAAATTGCAACAAACTCGATTTTGGTTTAAGACTTAATTATTAGGAATGCACATAAGAGATACACGCTGAGAAAAACATTTCTCAATACCCAATAAAAAATGGAGCTTCCAACGAAGCAGGTTTGTAAGGGAGAAACATAAAAGTTTCGCTTACCATAGCGCTTACGGAAGACATGAATTTTATATAGCGAGTTCCCACTTTGAAGCAATACATTTTTGACACAATAAGCACATATAAAAATTGTTGAATGTAACGATCAGCTTAATACACTGAATGTTTTTTTAGGTATTTTTTAAGCTCTCCCTTACAAATCTGCTTCGTAGTAAGGGAATGCCGTAGCACTTTAAATGTTATTTTTTTTTATTAAAATTGTTGAGAGTTCTTTCACTTACTTTACTGCATTTCTGTATGTCTTATTGCGTATACACAGAAAAAATTATTTTTCCAATTCCAACAAAAAATTTGTAGAATCAAACAATTTTTTGTCTGAAATCGGTCCTATAAACAAATTCGCACATTCAAACAATTTATTTGCATTTTGTTTATTGAAAAAAAAAACACTGATTTTTTCAAACAAATAATTTAACTGAATCAAACAAAAAGTTTACTGAAATTCATATACTAAATTTCAAAATCAAAAAAAAACAGGTTTTTGCACAAGCAATGATGCGCACACAAGCAGGCACTGTATTAGAAGATGATGGCAGAGAGAGCAGAGCGGCCGGCTGGCTTTGAGACACATTTTTTTGTTGGAATAATTTTTGAAAGAAGTCTTTTTTTATACACACAATGTTTTTCGTCATCACTCACTGTTGCTGTATCCTTTCCTTTGCTAATGAAGAAGAAATGTAACCCAAAAACGGCGACAGACCGACTCGATATGTTTTTCGTCATCATTATATTTTTGTATTTGATGTATTTAAGCAAACAGTTTGAAAAAATGGAATACGGGATTTTGTTTTTTTTTTAACCAACTTTGAAACCAACCAAAAAATTATTTTGTTTCTTATAATGTTGTTGTTGTTGTTTAAAAAGAGTGATACATTTTTTACCTGCTATTTTTTTTGTTTTTTTTTTTACTTCAAACCTCTTCATCTTTCTTACTGTTGTACTTTTACAAAGCGTCCAAAAATAGACTGCATGTGTTTTTTGTTGTAGTTCTTATATTTCACATTAGGAAGTGTTGCTTACGATCAAATAAAAAAATGCAAAAAGACGACAACATTAAAAAGCGTTAAATATTTCATACAAAATTATGAAAACTTGAAACCAATAACGCGTGTATTATATTTTTGAATGATTGTCAACATTTTTGTTGGTTAAATAAAAATCAAACAACAATTTTAATTGAATCAGTAAAAAAATTTGTAGAAATTAAAAAAAATTTCAAACAAGCGTTTGTTTGAAAATAATTCGTCAATAATTTATTCTGTGTAGCGCATAATTGTGCGCTTATTTTCTTAAATGTACCATTAATGCTTCGCAAAATGATAAAATTTTTTATTGGCTATGGTCACCTGCAACAAAACTTTTTTAACATATTTTGGTTAATTTAACCCTATTGTTGTCACCGGCAACCATATTATGGTTAAATTAGCCGTCCATCAGGAAGCCACAACCCTATTATGGTCGCGTATAAACAAATTACGGTTAAATATGACAATTATTTGTTTACCACCAATTATTGACATTAAAAGCGTTAAACATATTTTTGTTATTATTAACAATAAAATGTTCGGAGCCAACCATATCTGGTTGTGGGTTCTTTATGGAGAATGAATTTCCCCTTGAGTTTATTTACTTTTCCCATTTTTACAACTGAATTTAAATAGAAGAATGGGTGCAGGAAAAAGAACTCCGAGCAATTTTTACTCGTAATTGGGTTGTTGTTGTTTATGTTTGAACTAAAAGGTAAAATTGTTTTACTAAAATTATATTTTCAGCAAATTTTTATGTTTTTTTCAATCTTTTTCTTCTTTATTAAAATTTGAGCTTAAGGTCACTTTTATTTTAAATATTTCGTATATTTTTATTATCGATATTTCGATTTCCTTTGGAAATCTTCTTCAGGATATATTTCAATCAAAATTTTATGTTTTCTACATAATTTCTACAAGCTTTTATTTGTTTTAGCATCAAAAGACTTTGTTTTTTACTAAAAGTTTAAATTTTTATTTATTATTCCGCCCTTTTAACAAATTTGAATGCTTTTAGCAAAATTCTACGTTTTATATTTATCAAAATGTTGTTTTTCTTAAATTCTTTTCTTTTTTATAAATTCATGTTTATATAAAATCTATGTTTTTGATAAAAATAACATATCTACCGTTTTATAATTTCTTTTTGTTTTTGTCAGAATTCTATGATTTTAATAATATTCTATGTTTTTACTAAAAATCTATGTTTTTATTGAAATTCTATGTTTTTGCCAAATCTATTCTTTTTATCTGAGTTCTTAATTTTTTTTACAAAATTTATTTGTTTTTGAGCCAAATTTTATGTTTTTACAGAATTTCTATGTTTTTACCCAAATTCGATGTTTTTAAAAGAAAAACCTTTGTTTTTAAGTTACGTAACATGTTTAGTAATTTTTTACATAGAATTTGTAGATAGACACATATATTTATTAGTAAAGGCACATTTTTTAAGTATTCTTCTTCTATGTTTTTAGCAAAAACGTATTCCTACTCATGTTGTAATCGTAGAAACTAAAAGCTAATCTCTTCAAATCCTGATTTAACTTTTCACTACAGCCTTTAATTCTTGTCAGTGTAAAGAATTTCCCATACGTACGAACATACATAGTTTAATTGCTACACAATTTTTTTATATTAAAAATTAGCATTTTCATGAAATCCTACCAAATAAAACATGTTGAACCACATTGTTAGGTACGTCAGGGTGTTTTAAGGCTCAGATTATTTTTTCCACGTTTTGTTTTTCTCAAAAAAAAAAGAAAAAAATTAAAAAAAGACTGGTTTGAAAAGTAGATTTTTTTCAATAGAGGTACCCATAAAAATACGTTATTTCTAGGTTTAGTGTGTCTGCAAGGGATGAGGATGAAAGAGAATAAAAGACATTAAATTAAAAGATTTTAAATGAGTAATTAGCGTTTTTCGGTATTCTTTTTTACACATTTAACAGACTTAAGAGAGAATAGTTTTATAGTGTTAAGCATTATGCTGAATGCACAGTAGGTTGTTACTAATTAATATAAGTCTTATGTTTAATAAATATTTTAAAAGCGCTTTGAAACATAAGATCTGTAATAAATTTACTTTTGGTGAAAAATATTTTTTTTTTTTTATTTCAAAATTCTGTTTTTTAAAAACTGATATTTATGAACGTAAATCTAATTTATTAGACTAGCTCTTAAAAAATAATAATTCGTATAAGAAATCTCTACAAATCGTTATTACAAATCTCGGCAGTTCATTATTGGTTTGACCTATCGACCATTTTTCAAGAAATTGTATATATGAATCCAAAACCTGTTTCACAAATTTTTATCGTTTCTTATGCCGATTTCTTTTATGAGAAAAATGTTGCATTAATGTTACATGTTCTACATTTTTGTGTTCGTTTGTACAAAAAATACAACTGTGGGAAAAATTTTTAAGTTCTTTTGTGAATATTTTGATGAAAAACATGCAAAACATGTTGTATATTTACCATTACTTTAACTTAAGGTGTTCATATGTACTTTGTTTGTACAACAAATGTTTTAGTTTGTTTGACATAATTCTTACCGCTCATAATTTTGTAAACAATTGGTTTTAAAACAAAATTTAAAAATTTGTATAAAAAATTAAATCAAAAAAAGTCTATTTATATTATAATCGTTTTGATTTTTATAAGCCATTAGTGATGTAAATATTTGTTTCCAACCCGTAATAGCATGCAGAAAGCGTTAAATAGCTTTAAAAATCGCTCATTAAGTACATTAATGATGATAGTGTAATAGTTGTAAATAAAAGCACTAATTGTGTTCTATTGAAATTGCACAACATGTAACACTTCGAGTGATTATAGGTAACATTAGAAAATGTTACATCCCAGTAAAAACTTCGCTCACTTTTTCAAAACGAATAGCTTCTTTAACTCATTATTTAGTAGCTTTCTTCTATAACTACACGTATAACAACTTCTATAACTACTTTTTTTTGAATGTATGTATGCAGGTAAAAAAAAATAATGACATGCCCAGCAAAAACTTGGTAATGACTTGCCATTACTGAACAACTTACTTTTCAATGACTACTTCATACCATCTGCATTACATAGAAGTAGTTTGGTAATGGCTGACATATAATCTGATACCTAAGTACTTGTGTATAAGTTGATTAACGAAATTTATAATTCATTCGTAATAAAATGCATCTACGGTTGAAGTTTTTTCAAATCTAATACAAATTGATTTAAAATATTTGTTCTTACAATTTGTTTTTTTTTTTTATTATAAATAAAAAACAGTTTGTAATAAATTTGAATATGAAAAATTATGCTGTACTGAAATTTTATAGTCATGACATGTTAGTTGTAATTTTGGTGACATCGGAGTAATAAGTTATTTAAGTCCCTATTTGTAAGCGAATGTGGTAATGACTTATTTAACTCCCTATTTGTAAGCGAATGTGGTAATGACTTATTTAACTCCCTATTTGTAAGCGAGGGTGGTAAGTAGTTGCCTCCAATAATTTAATCTCATATTTACGCTCTTAATTGAGTAAAAAACAAAGTTTTTTTATACAAAAACTACACTGCCCCGGTAGACTAGCTGGTAGTGAGCTAGTCTATCAGCACCGAGGTTGCGCGATCGAATCCCGCCAGAGACAGAAAAAAAAATAAAAAATAAAACAAAGTAAAATAAAATAGAAAAAAAAAACATAAAGTAAAGTAAAATAAAATAAGAAAAAATAGAAAAAAAATAATAAAAAAAAAAAAAAATTTTTAAGTCATGACATGTTAGTTGTAATTTTGGTGACATCGGAGTAATAACTTATTTAAGTCCCTATTTGTAAGCGAATGTGGTAATCACTTATTTAACTCCCTATTTGTAAGCGAGAGTGGTAAGTACTTGCCTCCAATGACATCACCGTGTTAAAATAATGAGTTAAAATACCAATGTATAAGTAGTTAAGAGTCGTTATATTAGCTTTTTAACTCATTACTTTGCAATGTAAGTTTTTGCTGGGTACTTTTTAATGCGTTCATTTTGGGACATGCCTTGTAAAATTCATTGGTTCTTTCAGTAGAATTGTAAGTAGTGCCTTCATGTTTTTCTGATTACTCAACACATTATTTTGTAGGCGAAGTTTTTACTGGGATGTATATACTGGAACATATTTTTCTCAGAAAAGAAATCGCCATTAGATATTAAGCATTAATTTTGCTTCATATCAACTATTTTAAAGTTTATTAAGTAAATTCTCAACAAACATGGAGGTTTGATTTCAAATGGAAAATGATTTGAAATCAAACGTTTTCTCAAACGACAAACGTTTGATAATGATTTTAAAATCATTTGAAAATCATAGCGTTCTCAACAAAAACGGGAAATTACTTTCAAATTGAAAAATGCCTTTATTTTCAACTTGCTTTCAACGTAATTCTCAAATGTTTTTCAAATGTTGATTATAATACAATGTGGAATATAATTAAAAATATTTTATTTTTTTATACCCTTCACCGAAGGTAAGAGGGTATATATAACTTTGTCATTCCGTTTGTATGTTCCACAATATTGATCCTACACCCTATAAAGTATATATATTCTGGGTCCTTATGAAAAGCGAAGTTCAAATCCGGTTGTCCGTCTGTCCGTGTGTATGTTGAAATGGGTTTTCCGAAAACCCCAGAAATGATGTGGACTAGGTTGATGTATATTTATGTCACATATACTCCGTTTAAGTTTGCTATTGAAATTCAGCCAGATCGGTCCAAAAATGACGGAGATATGAGCAAAAAACCACGACTACCTCTAAATTTTTCCAAAAATCCCTTGTTGTTGTTGTATTTTTTTTATTTCTGTATATCTTGAGAACGGCAAGAGCCAAAGTTTCCAAATTAGGTACACACATTTAGGTTGCCAATACACACCATCCTAGAAAATGTGGGCGGGATTGGAGAAGTGGGCGTGGTACCTATGGGCTGCTATATGTCCTATGGATATGACTTATATATCAAATTTTTAGTAGAACATATTTTATAAAAAACTCGGAAAAATCGGTTCAGATACAAAAAAGTTATGACCAAAATTAAATTTTTTTTTTTAAATACCCTCTTTCGGGAACCATAGATCTCCCCGAGTCCAAGCTTTATAACTCAATTAAATGGTAAATTTCTTCTTAAACACGTCGGTATATAAATTTGTCAAATCGGTTAAAAAATGGCAGAGTTACAACCGAAATACTGAATCCCCAAAAATTATTATTTTTTAAAATTAACTTTGTTAAAATATATGTATACAAGTATATATAAATGTTTATATATAAATATAACTTAAGTAAATGTTAAAATTCTTCCTTAACACGTCGGTATATAAAAATATCAAATCGGTTAGACAATGGGTAATTTATGAGCAAAATTCCTTAAAAATGGGCTAAAAAACATCAAAATTTTTATAAAAACCTAAATTTTAGGGCTGCCATATGTCCTATGTATATGACTTATATACCAAAATGTCGGAAATTTGTATGAGTTATAACCGAAATACTGGGGTCTAATCACCGCATATGATATCGAGCAAAATTCATCGAAATTATTTATTTTGGTATCTTGAAACTCGATATCGAATGAAATGTATTGAATATGAAATAATAGCATTCAACTTCGAGTAACTCGACATTACATTTATCGAGTTTTCATTCGATACTGGCGTATGCAAAAAAATTCAATAGTTTATTCGATACGATAGTATCGAGTGCGGTGATTACACCCCTGACTTCCTGAAAATTACTCTTTTTATAACCTTCACCGAAGGTAAAAAGGTATATACAATATTGATCCTACACCCTATAAAGTATATATATTCGTGGCCCTTATGAAAAGCGAAGTTCGAAACTGGTTGTCTCTTATTTAAAAAAAAAAATATTTACCAGTTTTATTTAGTTTTTGTCTAGTTGCTCTGTATTCTGCTCGCACAATGGTGAAGGGTATATAAGATTCGGCACAGCCGAATATAGCACTCCTACTTGTTTAATTTAAATTTATTATTTATTTTAATAAACTGTGAAATAAACATTTGGCACCATAACTAAAGGATGAAATAGTGTTCTCTTCGTCCCCTTATTCTTGGAAAGACAAACTACTTGGCTCCCTTTTATTTTGAGGATTGTAGCACCGCGATCGTTCAACAAACTTTCTTCACTTTCCCGTTTTATTTTCCTTTTTTTTCGTATTTTTAATCATTGTCATTACTCACAAATAATTTTTATTTTTCACAAGAAATAAGAATAGTAAAACACATGTAACCACAAAGTAAAAAAATTAAATTTAATCGCTATTTTTAATGATAACGTTTTTTTTCGCTTTAGTATTGCCAAGTTTATTTTTGATTTGAATTAAACATTTGACATCAAATTGATAAAACATTTGATATCAAATGTTTATTAACAAATCATTATCAATTTGAATTTAAATGTTAAATTAAACAATTGAAAAACGTTTGAGAATTGTGTTTGATGCCAAATGATAGTCATTTCATATCACAGGTTTGACTTCGTGTTTGTTGGGTTACATTCTTGCTTCAATGCCGATAGAAAAAAAAAATATTTGTAAAAGCAAAAGTAAAATAAAATGACAACAACTCAATACACAGAAGTAAGTTTATGTATTAGAGTTGTTAACCGGTTAAGAATAATTCGATTAATCGATTAAACAAAAGCAAACTCTTGTTCGAATAATTTAAAAACGACGATTTTGGAATAACGAATAAATCGATTAGTTAATGTCGATTAATCGAACGATTTTTTTTATTAAACAATAAATTAAATAATGTATTTTATGTTCTAAATTAACAAACAATTGAGTAGGTGAGTTGCAAAACTCGTTCGTAACAAAAATAAAAATACAAGATGACACTCTTCCATTATTTTAGCACGGACATGCATTTATGAAATCAGAATATTTCGTCTAATAAAGCGCCAAAAGAACTGTTAAAATCAATTGCCATCTCGTATTTTTAATTTTGTATCGAACGAGTTTTGCAACTCACAGAATTTTTAAATTATGGGTGAAAAATTTAGAAATCATCAAAAAGCTTAAAAATAGAGAATTGATTTATATATGTAAATCATATCTTGAAAGTAGAAATTACCATTGTAAACGATGTAGTGGAAGATAATCCAACGACATTAAGAAATGACGAACTTGGTCAAATTGAAAAATACTTTAAGAGAGACAGCGGCCGTTCTATAGAAGAAATTGTATACAGAAGTTAAGCTGAAGATGGTAGGGGTGCCAACGCCTTTCGAAAATCCAAAGTAATAACGGCTTATTAAGAAATTAAGGGTTTGACGATGCAAAACTTTATGCATCAAAAAAAGAAGAAGTCATAGCGGATGGAATGGAAGATTTTCCATAACAATTTTGTTGTTAAAATAATTTGTTTATTCGTTATTCTAATCGATTAATCGAATAATTTTTAAGATTTAATCGTTCGATCGAACGAACAAAAACAATTCTTTGAATTATTCGAACAAAGTTGAAAGGCGAATAATTGACAACTTTATTATGTATGCAGCACAAAAAGCTACATTTTCGAAATAAATTTTAAAAAGTGGCGTATGCGGCACAAAACAATAATTTTTATTTTCAATCAAATACTATTAACTTCTAAATACGTTCATAAACGTTCACAAAAATATACATTTTTCTTATAAACATATGCCAGAAGCAGTGGTTAAATAAAAAAAAATATTTATCGGGTATATTTTCAGAAAACTTTATGTGAATCTTCGTTGTCGTTTTCCCCACTAGGACTTTTTGGCAAATGCGCCAAACAAATAATGAGCTGACGATCTATAGTTTAACTTAGTGGTTGAATTTTTTATTAAATCCATATTTTTATTAATTTTCTTTAAACTTTATTAGGGGTGTTCTGGAAATCAAAAACGCAAAACGCAAAAATTTTAAGCATCGTTTTTTAATAAGATTTCTGTAATACATAAAATAATTTTATTACAAATATTATAAAAATTAGATTAAAAGTGTATAAAAAAACAACTTCCAAATTCCTGCGTTTTGCGTTTTCAATTTCCAGAACACCCCTGTATAATTATAAACATTTTTTCCAAAAAAAAATTAAGATATTTTATTTAATTGCAAAATTTGATTTTTTAAACACAAAATTGAAAATTTTAATTTAAAGATTATTTAAAAAAAAAAATTTTTCAAAAAGACATTTTAGGCTTAACAATGAAAGCACAGTGGTCTGGGAAATAAAAAAAAACGAAACTTATTCCAGTTAATTTTTTTTAAGTTAAGCATTTACTTTAAATACGTTTGAAACTTAATAAAAAACTGACATGGGTTGAATCAATATTTCGTTAAAACTTTTGTTAAAAAAAAAATTATTTTTCTTAACTGTCAAACAATTTTTATTTTTAAAACCCAAAAGCCAAAAGCAACCCAAGTCAATGTCTGTGTTGGTTAAAACTTTTTTATAAATCTAAATTTTAATTTATTAATTTTCTAAACAGAGATAAACATTTTTTGTATCCTACACTGAAAAAAAATTGTATAAAAATAGTAAGAGACAATTTATACAGTAAGGTTGGTGAGCATTTTTAAATACATATTATGATTATTAAGACAACCATAATATGATTGTCGCTAACATTAATACATAAATGTAATCAAAGTTTCATGGGTTGTCAATCGTTCCGCCTCTTATCGGCCCATAGTCATAGTCATAATAATGCATACTTAAAAATAAAACCGGCTGCTTTAAATGCATGTGAACACTGTTGTTCTTAAGTATACTTTAGAAAACGTCGACCTCATTTTTGACTATGATTATGGGCCATCATGTTTAATACAAATTTCTACCAAAATTCCATTATGATTATTAGCAATCACATTTTCTTTCTTTCCCAATTAAACATACATTTGCGATAACTATATACATTTCTTGATGACCATACAGTTTGTATTAAACATATAAAAAATATGATTCGGATTTCCATGGAGGGCACTGATCAGTATTAGTGACTCAAGTTTTCCTCTAAAAATAGTTTTGTAATCCGTATAGGATTTAGCCTTGTTTTCTTTCCGTTATAGGTTAGGTTCTTTCGGCAGCCATCAAGATATAGATCATTTAGGTTCTTCAGTGGTCCCTATCAGAGTAGAATGTAAATGGCGTCACTGCAGAGTTTAACCAATTCGTCTTCCTATTGAAGAGAAGAAGCGACCTAAGTTCTATCTTAGATATATCCTCCAAGCAGGCAAACACCGGTTTACTCAGGTATTTTTCACCAATGACCCGGATTCCAAGACACTGACGTAGAAAGTGAAACACAGTTTCCTGTTTATCATGACAACTTCTACAGACGTCATTGAACTCCAGACCTATTTTTCTAGCATGAGTCCCCACAGGCCAGTGCCCACTTACAACTGAGGTTCTTATTTGGTTCCCATTAAACCAAAGTAGAGAGCTAGATTTCCGTTTATCATAGCCAGGCCATAGTGTCTTGCATAGGGAACATCCCATCTGCCCAATTCTATAAGACTCGCGCTTGATAAGTGACTTACAGCGAGCCATCGGAAGGCCAACGAATTGATCAATGATTGGGGTATCCATGCGACCACCTCGTTTGGCAAGCTCATCTGCTATCTGGCCGCCTGGGCAGTCCGCATGTCCTGGTATCCATATTAGCATTACATTCGAATGCTTCGCAATCTCATTCAAATACATCCGATATTCTACAGTTACAGGGAAGCAGTGGCAGCCTTGCTATCAGTAAATTTTCTTCCCCGCTAGGGAAGCAGTGGCTGCCTTGCCATCAGTAAATATACATATATCTCATGATATGCGTAATACCTAAGCCAGTTAGCCGCCCGCCTTATAGCCGAGATTTTCACCTGCAGGACACTACATCCATCCGGCATACGAAAGGGAGCTTTTATATCCAGCTGCTCTCTAAAGAAACCCCGCAGCTATTTCTCATTTCCTTAATTGATTATATAATAACCCCTATTCTGCGTTTCGATTCGGATCGAAATTTTCTCCGTTTTTGGCAACTTTGGTATTTTGTGCCCATGTTCTGCAACCAGGAGTGCCAGATAATTTTGATAAAAAATCGGCATATTTAAAAAAAAAAATCGGCATTATCGGCACTTTAATATAAAAAAATCGGCAAATTAAAAATACCTATTTTAAATACAATAAAACCTATTCTTACTTACAAATAAGAACTATTCAGAATTATCTAATGTTTATAAATTATGAAATTTCAAAAGAATCAATCAAAATTAACGTTTTACAAAGAAATTGTAGTTACATATTAAGTTTTTCTTAACTTTCTTATAATTAAGTATATTCCATATACAAATATTTGAGTTTGACATTTTTATTAAATCCGTTTTAATATTAATATCAAAACAGTTTAAATTATTAATTTTTAAATAATCTTTAAAAAACGAATAACTTGCAAAGATAAATTTTCCAGTGAACATCATAACTCTGTTACATAAAAAAATTCTTTCCACATTTGCGGAAGACTGTGGAAGGACCAAAAATTGTACCAAATGCTGCCATAAAATGTTCACGTTATAAATCTGAAATTTTTTGCCAAAAAGTTTGCAAATTTATTTAATTTTCCTTACATAAGAATTGGCTATTTAATTTATGTACTAACATAGTCCTCAATTTCGTTATATTTAATTATTAAAGTAATTATTATTTAAATTATGGGCCATGTCACAGAGTACAATTCCGTTCGGAATGATTCCGTTCGGAATTGAAGAAAACATATTTGTTTGTTGATGGAAAGTATATTTTGATAGTTTTATGGCCTTTCAGATACAGACAACTCCCATACAGTTCATAAAAACAAAAATGATTTCATTCCGAAACATTTTTTCGTAATTTTCTGAAGCACCAAAATACGGAATGAATTCCGTTTCCGAACGGAATTGTACTCTGTGACATGGCTGTATATTCATTGATAGTGAATATAAATTTATCTAACCTTTATTATTTTGTAAGTATTTATATATAAAGTGTTTTATATTTTCCAAACAGAAAAAATAATTTTAACTGAATTATTTTAGGTTTAAAAATTATTTCTTTTTTAACTTTGGCCTTTAATTCTTCATAGTGGAATATTTTTCAAATAAAAATGAATTAACCCAACACAAATTACAAACACTGCATTTAATATTGAATAAAACTAACCCCTTTTTCTTTAGTAGAAACGCTGACTTAATAACAGTTGTCTCTTTTCAATGTTACAACTGTTTCAGTATCGCTTAAAGTTAGTGTATTATTATTATCAAACAAACAAAAAGTAATCGCCTTTTACGTGTTAGTCAAAAAATCGGCATTTTTGGAGCAAAAATCGGCAAATCGGCACTTTGATAATTTAGGGGTAAAAAATCGGCAAAAAGCCGATAAATCGGCAAAAATGGCAGGCCTGTCTGTAACTCCCGCGTTGAGAAACTTTTCGATTGAAATGTGAGAACTAAAACAAAAATACCATAAATTGAAACAAACATGTTTTTCTCACTTAATTGTTACTGTAACATTTTTGGTGTGTAATAGCTGTAACGTAAGGAAATTACTCAACGAGGAAGTTACAGAACATATAGGGAATATGATAAGCGTTCAACATGTAGGAAACAGATTCTTTGTTTAAATAAATTGTTTTCCAGTGCTTATTGAGTACCAATTATGGTAAAAAATAACCATAATGTGGCAAAAAATATTTCTGTAGAAATGCGCCGTTTACTCAATAGAAACCAATATTATATTTCTCTCTGTGTTCCTAATGAATTCAACTACATAAAAACTTTATAATCTAATTTTAACTTAGCATTTCCTGCAAACTCCAATACTTTTTTAATACACAGCCAATGGGAGAGAACCCATTACTATTATTTGTTTAAAGAATTTTAGATGTTTTGTAGGTTTATTTTATTGTAATAGCCAACCATATTCTGTATAATAACCTTTTGGCACTTAATAGACATGTCTGCAGAACTAAATTAAAAAAAAACGAGTTCAAACTAAACTTAAACTCTCTAATACTCCAATATAGAAAAGGCAAAATGGAATAGAAGCTACAAGCTGGAAATACAAATCTGAAAGTACATTTCATAGAAATGTATTTTAATTTTCAAAACCCAAGGGTTTATGTATATGTCTGAAGCATTTGAAATATTTCATCAAACAACACGAGAAAAAACTAATACAATATGAAAAAATAAAGTTTTCTCTGGCTCAACATGCTGATGATGAACTTTGTAGCCATAAATGAACTCAATACAAAAAAACACCACCGAAACAGCAGTTGTTTTGTAAGTTATACAAAAAAAAAGTGCAAAAAGCGAAAAAAATTGGAAAGAAAAACCAATTCGAAAAAAGGGAAGAAACAAATTTGCAAGCCAAGTAAAAAGCATCAGCGAAATAAAATGAGAAAAAAAAATAAAGTTTAGAGAAAAAATGTTATAAACAAAATCCAGCAAGAAATAATCGCATTACCATCCTATAGACATTTAAAAAAAAAAGGAAAGGACGGACAGACAGACAGACTGACAAGACAAACTTACACACACTCACTAATATGGAAATGCATAACGGCAGATAAACAAATATAGACATAGATATAGGCTGGACAAGAAATATGGATAAATAAAATATAAGCACAACTATTTGTTTATGTATGCAGATTAAAATACAATGGGATCTAAAATTATTACGACATTTAAAAAATATTTAGAAGAAAGGTTTGGAAGCTTATTCACCCCTATCGTCAATAAAAATTTCTTGAGAGATTTTTCCATTTTTCCTATGTTAATTCAATTGCAAAAATGGGAAAAGTGGAAATATGTTACATTTGATAAAAAAAAATATATAATTTGGTGTTCATTTCTTACAAATGTTTTGCTCTCTAACAGGGTACCTTTTATCTTCACACCCTTGTCTTTTGCACTTTTAGCCTGTATAAACCGACATTTGTGTGAAGTTAAATTTTAAAATTTATAACCAGGGACCGTAACAGTTATGCCCTTTTTCATAAAAGTCAGATGATAACTGTTATTTTTTGATTTTTATTTTTTTGAGCAAAAATAACAGTTATTTTTTGATTTTTATTTTTTTGAACAAAAATAACTGTTATTTTTTTATTTTTATTTTTTCGATCAAAAATAACAGTTATTTTTTGATTTTTATTTTTTTGAACAAAAATAACAGTTATTATTTGATTTTTATTTTTTTGAGCAAAAATAAAAGTTATTCTCGAAATAAATTTACGTGTTTTAATAATTTAGATGACTTTAACAATTATTTTAATGTGCATAAGGAATTCCAATGATAATTACACACTAAAATAAAAATTTTAAATCAACTAAATTATTAAATCACGTACATTTATTTAGAGAATAACTTTTATTTTTGCTCGAAAAAATAAAAATCAAAAAATAACTGTTATTTTTGTTGAAAAAAATAAAAATCAAAAAAGAACTGTTATTTTTGATCGAAAAAATAAAAATTAAAAAAATAACAGTTATTTTTGTTCAAAAAAATAAAAATCAAAAAATAACGGTTAAGTTTGATCTAAAATATAAAAATCAAAATTATAAAAATCAATATATTTTATCATTGACAAGTGCATGAGGAACAATATGGTATACTTGAATCAGTTTTTCGACATTTAATTCTATATGCTTTTTTTGTTTTAAAATTCCAATATAACTGTTATTTTCGGTCCCTGTTTATAACCCTAGACACATTTTGTTGTGTTTCCAGAACAATGTTAACCACTTAACAAAACTCATGTTAAAGCTGTAATAATGAATAAGTCCATTTTTCTGGAAAAGGAGTCAACGTGGGCGAAAAAAAATTACTAGGATTTGTGGGCAATACTAATATTCTCCATCGTTTTTCATCCCCAGAATTTTTAACAGAGCGAGTTGGACCGACTTTGAATTCTCTAGGGGATGAATCCAGATTTCTGGAAAAGAAGTCAACATGGGCGAAAAAAAATTATTAGCATCCCCAGAATTTTTAACAGAGCGACTTATGGCCAATTTACTCTTTTGAATTCTGGGGATGGAAAACGAATAGAATACCGAGTTAATCAGATAGGCACATTTTTGGGGAAATGGTTTATATTTATTTATATTAGAATTATTTTAACAATATTATGCTCTATATTAACAAACTTGCTTTTATTAATGCGCGTTTCGAAAAATTAATCATAATAACACATTTAATCAAGTTTAAACTTTAATTACAATTTGAAAATAATCCAGTAAATTTGCATTAAATTTTTAACAGGATAACCAAATGCAATTTTTGTTGCCACTGGAGCTGCCATTGCTTCAGCCCTATTTTAAATTACTTTTAACGATGTTTAATTGGCTTAATGCCCTCTCTCTTTCAGCATTATACGAGTACCGTGGAAGTGAGAGCAATATTGCTAAAATATTTTATAGTAAAATCTGAATTTCTAAAAAAAAATGTTGTTGTCACATTGAAATACTTCCGACCAGAAAGAAGCAGTGTTGTTTGTGTTGAACGATGTGATAAATTGAATATTGGAATATTGTTCCTTTTGATTTGTAAAAGTTGTGATTTAAATAAAATGGGTTTCAATTGTTAAAAATTTTTATTTGACTTTTATCAATTTTTTTAATTTTTTTCAGAGCATAAAACTTATTATTTAACAAGAAAAATGAAAAAAAGTTTATGGCTAAACAAGTTGAAAAATGGCTATAAAAATGGATAATTGAATGTCTTGAGTGAATAAGAATCTGTTGTAAAGGGGAGCGAGCTTTTTGCTACTTTTTCGCTCTAAAACTGGTCCTTTTTCTTAGTTTCGTAAATAAATAAATTTAAATTTCCTGAGTGGATGAGAATCTATAAGAGGGAACTTTTTTGTTTTTTTTTTTTGTTCTTCAACTTGTACTTTTGGAATTTTTGTTAATATTGGACTCACACTCATAAAATTAATACAGTAACTGATTGTGGGTTATTAAATTCGTTTTACGTACTGTTAAAATATAATAAAAATATAGTGATTTAACAAATTTGTATTTGAATAAATGTTCTTTTAAATCTAGAAACATAAAATTAAACATGCAACAGTGTTCCCAGTTTTGGGGATTTTTTTTTTTTTTTTTGTAATTGGGGATACAAAATTCGTGAAAATCCCCAGGGAATTTTTGGGGATAATATATTATTATAAATTCCATTTTTGCAAATCGCCTTAGCGATTTGGTCAAGATGTGGGTACAAATTTTAGTCTTTTCGCGGTTCAAAACTTCTTCAAGAACTTGTTAAAATAGTTTTAAATATGCTTTTTGTACCAACTAGCGTTACTTCTGTTGAACTAGTCTTTTTCTGTAATGAATACGAGCAAAATCAATATTTGCAACAGAATGCAATATAAGTTATTTGAATTAATAAGAATAAATACACACTTTAAAATAATGCAGCTTGCTGTGACAAATTTATTCAATCATCTCAAATGCACTTTTTAAAAAACAACATGTTAAACAAAATTGCATTGACTGATGAATCAGAAGATTTTGACTAGTTAATTTTGAAATGATAAATATTGACGCATAATTATTTTTCTTTTGCGTTTTTACGTTACCCTTGTTACATACTATACATGTGTACATAGATACGTAGAACTCAAAGAATAAATAACATTAGTTTTAATAATATTACAAAAATGGATTAATTTAAATAAATCGATGTATGCATATTTTTCCATTGACATAATATTATATTTTTTTTATTTTTAAAAATATGTGGGGATTTTTGGGGATAAGAAAATAGCTATTTTGGGGATTTTTGGGGATGAAAAATCGCAAATTGGGGATAAGGCTTAAAATAAAACTGGGAACCCTGACATGCAAGGTCCTGAGTGAAAGAGATTCTGTAAGAGGGATATTTTTAGTACTTTTACGTACTTATAGAATTTTTATTAATACTGACCCTAGAAAAATAATAATTTTAATTTTATTTTATTATTATGGCTTTTAATTAAATATTTGTTTGGCTGTGTGATTGGATTTAATTAACATTGTATCTCAAGGCACAGGCCGTACACCCCCCCCCCCCCGGCCTTCCCCTAGAATTATTCTATGTATTGTAAAAATTATTAGAATAGATTAGGATAAAAGGTAAACTGGCGCCGCAAGGTGCAAGGTGCATTTACAAGAGGGAAAATAATTTTTTTCAGTTTTTGTAAAAATTTTGCATTTTAACTACTTTTGCAACTGAATGTAAAAGAATCGAAATATGTAAGTAGTTATCGTTCTAATTTCTAATAAGATATAAAAAACAAAATTTGGTTAAAAAATTTTGAAGCTATCAAAATTTCCCCAGCCCATTAACGTGTCTCAGGCCACTTGAACAAGAAACAAATTTTTAAAAATTTTGTTAAACCGAAGAAGAATAATCTTGTAAATTGGTATATCTCCTCCCACATACCACTCATTTATCGTAAGAGTATATTTTTCATATCCGCTTTCATTGTTTAACAGAACGTTTTAAGAAATAACTCGTGCATTTATATATTTTTGTGAATGTTTTAATCGTAATCGCGTGAAATATTATACAATTAAACGGTGCGATTAATAAGTATTACGATAGTAATAAAAGTGCAAGTCCTACAAGAAACTTATGTTTTCTTTCAATAACTCTATTCAATTTTAAAAGAAAATTCGTCTAATTTGGCACAACTTTTCGAGTTTTAAAACTTTGTGTGACAATTTCTTGATTTCGCTGTAATTACGCCGTCAAACTCTTAAACAATTGAGGAACAAACAAATCGGCATAGCGACAGAATTTACAACAAAATGTTAATGATGATGATGAGTTTAATATTAATGAATGTTTGTTTGTATGTATGTGCGAATAACAACAAATTGTAAATTGAAAACAAAAACAAAACTCAAACAAATATTGAATAAGAGAGAGAGAGAGAACAACAAATTCACAAGAACACAGTTCTTTCTGATGCATACGAATAATGATTATGCAGACAAATAAACAAGCCAAAGAAATGGACAGACAGACAGATTGAAAGGCAGACGCACAAATATGGTTAAACAAATGAATGTATGTATGGTAATGTTTGTTTGTATCTATAAGAACGTATAATAATAATCATAATGTGATCACTTGCTTTTATCTTAAGTTCAAATACGATGAAATGCAAGTACTCGTAGGTACAATAAAGAAAGAAAAATTAAAATTGAAGAAAAAAAAGAAAAGAAAATAAATCTATGTAAATGGAATCGAAAGAGAAGTGTAATAAATCGAAAAATAATGACAAGCCAATAAAGAGCGCCTGTAATAGGTCCCGGTGTCTAAAGCTTTAACTCACACTTGTAGCAACATTTTTGGAAAAAAATTAAAATTAAAAAAACTAAAGTTACAAAAGTACCCTTCGTATCCTCTTTATTATACAGACTACATACTTGCATTAGTGTATAAAGGTATCATGGGACGCGAATTGCATCGATTTTTTAGCCAAATGAATTACAAATTAAGTAAAGTGAGGTCCAACCATAATGCACGATGTTAATTGTAAGGCACACCTTAGAGTCAAGTTGTTTGCCCAACGAAATTTTACATTTCTTGTTTTAGTGTTTGACAAATTCAACCATGGAGGGGTATACAATTGAAAAGGGCGTTATGATTGTTGAAGCCTTTTACTAAAAGGGGCGTTACGAGCACTTCATCTTCAGCGAATAGGCACTCTTTCACTTCAGTGCATTCGTTAAAAAGTAGAATTTCCGAATTTGGGCAAAATATAATCCACGTGTGATTGTTGAAAAGCCGATGCATCCACAAAGCGTGACTGTTTGGTGCGGTTTATGTGCTGGCGGCGTCATCGGGCCGTACTTTTTCAAAAATGAGGTCGGCCAAGAAGTTTAAGTGAATGGTTTTCGCTATTGCAAGATAATAACGGACTTATTGCGAACATGAAACTGAACGATATGTGGATCCAACAGGATGGTGCCACTTGCCACTCTGCGCGAGAAATTCAATGGTCGTGTTATCTCACGTCGTGGCGATGTAAATTGGCCGTCACGATCATGTAATTTGAAACAGTTGAACCGTCAATAAACCAGGAACAATTCAAGAGCTAAAGGATGAGATAATTCGGCACATTAACGACATTAAACCTCAATTATGTCAAAGTCATTAAAAAATATGGACCATCAGCCGTGGCGAGCATTTGGCCGATATTTTGTTTCACACATAATTGTCATGAGGCCCTATGCTCCTTATAGGAACGACGGGAACATATATATAATTGTCATAGATCCTTATATCATAATAAAAAAAATTAAGATAATTTTCTGAACACTTTTTGTTTTATTTACAATTAACATCGCGCTTTTTGGTTGGACCACCCTTTATAAAACCTATAATCATTTTGTAAAAACTATAATAACTAATTCTAGATAAATCGGCTAAGTCGTTTTAAAAATTGTTCATTGATAACACAGTGTGACAAAATGAATTAAACAGAAATAACTGGAATGCGATAATTTTGTCTAGTAGGTGTTGGAGAAGTACGCACAGTTACCTCAATATTACTTAAACATCATGTTCACACCTTTAAAAGATCTTAGTTTCTTGTTTCTTAGTCCGCTGAGAAATTTAAAATCGATTGATATTCAACAATGTTACTGGCTTATAAGTTGCAAAGGGTACGAAACCCCGGAATTTGACCTGTAACTCGAGAGTATGGAGGTGTTTCGCAAATTTCAAGGACAGAGTCTTATGGTGCTCTGCGAGAAATACTAGAAAAAACGTTTCGGAATTCAGATATTTTTTCCTGTCGCAATATATCGGTGGCTACTTAATTTGAGCTTTTAATATATTGACTCCCTGCGGATCTAGTTTTTACTATAATAGTGTTTCAAATTGGTATAATCAAATAGGCTAGGTTCTTAGCTTTGATTTACTGTTTGTTCCAAGCTAATCAGCTAAGTAGCTTAAATATTATTTACGTTTTATGCTTATCTTTTTAGTTTAAGCCGACACCAGTGAGGTCAATAATAATGGCGGTTACTTAATTGAGCTCCCAATATGTTGGTCCATCCTACAACTGCCTTAAGCTACAAAAGGCTATCAAATAAAAATAATTAAAAAATACGAGAATACTACAAGTTTTTCTTTAAATAATAAATGCATATTTTATTAATTTTTGAAGCCTGTTTTGAATTTTTTAAAGCATGTTTTATGCGCAAATTTTCCAATAATAAATGCATGAAATTTCACGCTCAATAAATTAGTTTTAGAGAAATAAAAAAAAGTTTGAAGTCGGAAAAATCGGTTCAGATTCAGGTATTTTTCCAAAAAAAAATTATTTTTTGGTAGTAACATTTTTGTATCGGAACCGATTTTTCCGAGTTTTTCAGAGAATATTTTCTACTAAAGATTTCCGATTTTCTAATAAATAAGGCGTAACCATAGGTCATATGACAATCCAAAAATTTAGGTTTTTATAAAATTTTTAATATTTTCTGTACGGGAGGTACCACGCCAACTTCTCCAATCCCGCTGTGTATGTATTGACAAATTTGGAAACTTTGGCTCTTGCCATTCTCCAGATATACTGAAAAAAGTAATAAAAATACAACAATAACAAGGTATTTTTGACTACAAAACATTCTTAGGATCACGTTCTGATCTATAACTCTGACACCAATCGAGTCTCCACCATTAAATTGTCTGCAAATGCAGAAGAGGGTCTAATACTTGACATATCTGGAAAAGTTTATTTTTTTAAATTCTTCAAAAAATATATCGACCCCTTTGCGCGAAATTATCGTATGTTACAAAAACCAAATTTTGCATGACAGCCATTTTTCTAATTTTCTCTGCATTCGCTTGCAATATCAAAATGAAAATATACATTAAATTTTTGGAGCAACGAAGTGGAATTCGCCTACAATATTTTGTCACGCGAAGTCAAAAACTCAATTTCAAAAAAATTGTCATATACGATAATTTCGCGCAAAGGGGTCGATATGTTTTTTGAAGAATTTTAAGAAATAAACTTTTCCAGATATGGACCTTTGAACTCAAGACACAAAAAAATTACCTTTGACTTTTTCTTAAAAAAAAAATAAACAAAATATGCCTATAATTTTTAAGGGTGCACTTTCACCTTTAAAACGATACCAAAAAAATAAACTATCTTGCATGGTTCAAAAGTTCTATCCCCTCTTGGGATTTTCTTAACATTTTTTACTACTTTTAAGACGTCATATTTTAGATTAAATTTACTCTTATAGTGAGTGTATGACATTTGTGTTGAATTTAATTGAAATCGGAGGTGATGATTCCGAACGCAATGATGGTTTGACATGTTTTCACTCATCGCATCAGCGATATTTTATAAATATGTTGTGCTAAAAAAGATCTTTGCAATACTGGGTAAAAAATAGTTTTTAATATATAAATTTATTGCTTAGATATTCTTATCTTGAGGTTTTTTTGTTACTCATTAAATCATCCATGTGTCTCATGTATTACTTTACTATAAGACCAAAAAAGTTACACAAAAAAAGTCTTGAAGGGGGCTTAAGAAAATAAAAATAAAATGTGTGTAGATACAGTTAAATAAAAAATAAAACTACAAATCCACACATCTGTATTTGAGATATTATTGCTCGTATTTGTTCAATATTTGTTCTATTATTGCTTCATTTTTTTCTTTTTTTTTCAATATGTTTATTTTTTTCCTCATACAATAACAACAACTCAACCATGTGAATGTCTAGATATTTGTACACACATCCAAACAAAAAAAAACGCGAAATAGTTTATTGAATATTCAATAGAATCCCAAATGCAGAACGCAGTACAAAAATGCTTACAAATGCATACAACACATGCCACATCTTGAGGACACGAGGCTTAGAAGCAAAAAAATAGAAGAACGAAAAAAAGTACTTATTCGAAGAATATAAATTTATGTGAATGTTTTTTATAAATACATATTTCAAAATTCTTATTTTCAGTTTTATTTCATTTTTTTACCTTTTTATTCTTCTTGCTTTTTTAAATTTTATGAAAACCTCTTTAGCAAAATATATTTTTCGCTCTTTATGATGCGATATTTTATTTTTTACTTTTTTTTTTCTTTTTTTATATTTTATTTTATGAATAAATTGTAAACAAATTTAGGAATCGTGTCGTCGTTATTTGAGTTGTGCTGAGTGATAAATACAATAAAAACGTTTGCCTGAATTGATTTTAAAGATTAGATTTCTTTGTTACTCTTGTATTAATTAAAATTCATAAAATATGTTTGTTGAAGTAAAGAAAAAAACTTTATTAATAGAATTTGTTGCAAAAAAAAAACTTCAAAATGTTTAACAAAATTTTCAATATTTTAATGATAAAAAGAACTTAAAACGATAATTATGTACTTTGACACTGTTTATAACTTAAGATAAAACAGATGTTTACTTAATAAAAATTACTCCAAATTTTCCACCGATATTTGCATAAAATCGGTTAAGAATTTACTTTGGGAACTATACAAGCGGTTTGACAACAACAACAAATATCTAGACAAGATGTTTATGTGAGTATCAATTTTGTTTTTTTCCTACAAGCCTGCTTCACACGTTTTTCATATGTTTGGGCAAACCGCATGTGCGGTTTATTTGGCCCTTTAAGCTAGAGGTCCACACCACGCGTTCTATGCGTTTAATACTTTCTTGAATTTTTTAAGGTGCAAGCGATGCATGCATAAATACACTCAAAATATTATGTAGTTAAATTCAAAAGAAAATTAATTTTAAACAAATTAAAATTCACTTAAAAAACGGATCATTTACATTTCATTTAAAACAAATGATTTTAACAGTCATTTTTAAATTTTTTATTTATTAAACAGCATATTCCCTAAAATTGAATAGTTTTATTTTTAAAAAATACATTTTAACCGACAAAAATCAAACTACATAAAAAAATAAAAACGAAAAAACATTATTTTTTGGTAGTTTGTTTTTTGAATAACAAACATAAATGTTAAAAAATAAAATTATTCGTAAAATAACTATATTTTTATTCAAATTAAACAGTACGGAAAACGAATTTAATAACCCACAATCAGTTACTGTAATAATTTTATAAGTGTAGAAAGTTATCCTACGTATGCTGTGTAACTTAACAATATAATTTTACAATGATTCTCTTTTTTTCAACAGATGCATAAAAGCATTAGACGAGTGTAGGGACCCCCTTGATTCAGTGAAATGTAATTGGACAGCTTTTTCAAAATACCAAAGAGAATATTCAAAAAAATACTCTATGAGGTGTGCTCTGGAAATCGAAAACGCAAAACGCAAGAATTTGGAAGTTGTTTTTAATACAATTTTAATCAAATTTTTATAATTATACCCACACCACAATAGTGGAGAGGGTATTTGTGCTGATGTGTGTAACACCTTAAAATATTGGTCCTAGAACCTTCTTAAAGTATACCGATCGACTCAGAATCATTTTCTGAGTCGAACTAACGATGTCCGTCCGGCTGGCTGGCTGGCTGTACATGTAACTTTATGCGCAAAGTACAGGTCGCAATTTTGGAGATAATTTAATAAAATTTGGGACATAGGTTCTTCTTGGCACAAGGAACAATCCTATTGAAAATGGTAGGACCACGATTTTAATGAAATTTAAAACATAGATAGTTCCATATATATATGGACACATAAGCTATACAGTTTTTCAAAAATAGGTCCACAAGGGGAGGTAGGGAGCTATTTCTGTCTCTCACTAACTTTCAAACCGATTTTAATGAAGTTTATAAACATAGATAAATCCATATTTATATGGACACATATGCATGATGTGTTTTTAAATACTGTGGTGTAGGGTATCATATGGTCGGGCTTGATCAACTATACTTTCTTACTTGTTTTTGTTATGAAATTCTGTTTAAAAAAGAAATATTTGTAAAATATTTGTCATGAAATTAATTTATCACAGAAATCTTATTAACAACGTTTAAAATTCTTGCATTTCGATTTCCAGACACCCCTCTATATCGAGCCCTAACCGCGAAAATAACGTAAGCGACATGATTTTCAATTTTAAATGACTTTATTGGCAACACATGCATCATCTCCTAAAATTTCATGGTCACAAAAGGTACCGTTACGATTTTATAGCAAAAACAATTTTATTGTAAGCGACAAATTTCAATGTGTGTGAAGTTAAATTTTAAAATCTATAACCCTAGACACATTCTGTTATGTTTACAGAACAATGTTAACCACTTAACAGACCTAATGTTAATGCTGTAATAATGGATAAGTCCAGATTTCTGGAAAAGAAGTCAACGTGGGCGAAAAAAAATTATAAGGATTTGTGGACAATACTATTCTCCATCGTTTTCCATCCCCAGAATTTTTAACAGAGCGAGTTGGACCGACTTATGGCCAATTTACTCTTTTGAATTCTCTAGGGGATGAATCCAGATTTGTGGAAAAGGAGTCAACGTGGGCGAAAAAAAATGATTAGGATTTGTGGACAGTACTATTCTCCATCGTTTTCCATCCCCAGAATTTTTAACAGAGCGAGTTGGACCGACTCTGGATTCATCCCCTAGAGAATTCAAAAGAGTAAATTGGCCATAAGTCGGTCCAACTCGCTCTATTAAAAATTCTGGGGATGGAAAACGATGGAGAATAGTATTGTCCACAAATCCGAATCATTTTTTTTCGCCCACGTTGACTCCTTTTCCAGAAATCTGGATTCATCCCCTAGAGAATTCAAAAGAGTAAATTGGCCATAATTCGGTCCAACTCGCAATGTTAAAAATTCTGGGGATGGAAAACGATGGAGAATAGTACTGTCCACAAATCCTAATCATTTTTTTTCGCCCACGTTGACTCCTTTTCCACAAATCTGGATTCATCCCCTAGAGAATTCAAAAGAGTAAATTGGCCATAAGTCGGTCCAACTCGCTCAGTTAACATAACAGAATGTGTCTAGGGTTATAAATTTTAAAATTTAACTTCACACACATCAAACTTCATACAAAATTAATATGAAATAAAATATAAAAGCTCTCCTGTAAAATTTGATTTTTGTCGCTTACGTTATTTTCGCGGTTAGGGGTCGATATGTATTTAAGTTTAGATAATGGAGGTATAAAATAACTTGGTAACTTAAAAACGAAAACCGTCGTTTAAGTACCAAATCTTTTTTAGCAATGATATGGTCCATGATTGCATTACATTGGACCATGTTGAAAGTAGTCATTCTTATCTTAAATGGATCAAATAGTCCAACATTATTTGCAAACACACATATACACACACCTGTATAACGCACTGGTATTCTCGAAATATATTGTGTTGCTGCACTGTTGCAGTCACTTATTTTTAATAATTTTTGATGAATTACAATTCTTATGATTTTTAAGTGGTCGAATTTCGGTAGCCGGATAAACCTAGTTGATATAAAATATTTATGTACATTAATGAAAAGTAAAGGTTTTGTTTCCTAACACTATTTTTTAGCATTTATAAACAAAATGAAAAGTAGCATGTCTGCCTTTTTGGAAATCTAAAATCAATTATGGATCTATCTTAGTATAAATGTTAAATGATATGTAATTTATGGCCTTTTTCACCAAGTTCTCTTATAATCAGATAAAACTGTCAAAAACATATTAATAACTGAAAGTTAAAATAAGTAAGCTTTAACTAAACTTGGTAAATTTAGCCGTTAATGAAATAAAATAAACATTTATAAGTAAAAGTCGACTTTGTAAAAAACAAAACCGTTTTAAAAAAGCTAAAAATTTTCAGGTGTTTGTCATTTCAAAGTTGTCAAAAAAAACTTCAAGCACTTTTGCGGGTGGTTACCTTTATTTAAGTTATAAATATATGTTTAAATTAGTTTCAAAGACATGTTTTAAAAATTCATAATCTTCGTAACCAATAGGTGGCACAGGAAATTGACGGGTTCAAAAAAGAAAGGGCTACTACGAGTTCTAAGCACTACTAATTCACACCCCATAACATTTTTTCACAACTCTGCATTTAAAGCTCCATATTTTAGACAATATAGACTGTGCCTAAAAAGTTAACTTTTCCGAAAGGTTATTTATTCTGCTGTCTTAAAATTTTTAAGAATATTTTTGGAGACATTTAAATAAATGTTTTAAAAACACAATCTTGCACTACCATTATTATTTCGTACAGTGTATAAATTCGTCTTAAAGTCACAAGAAAAATTATATCATGAATAAGAAATACAAATTCTTATTGTAAATAAATTCAAGTCCGCTAAGATTTATGACGAAAATTATCTTACCGAATCAACAGTAAAAAAGCAGTGTTCGAAAATAAACAGAACATTATTGAGCGTACGGCTTACACAACCAGAAACGATATCTTATTTTTTAGTCTTTGTGTATACGAACACAACACTTAATACCGTTCGTAACTATTTTCAAGAAAGTAAAAAATTGAAAAAGAGAAAATGTACTTTGGACTTCAGGAAGAATTCTTGACAAAAATTACGAAAAAACGGAAGCAGGGAAGAACGTGTAAGTCAATTAGAATAGGAAATCATTCAAAGCAAATTTCGATCTACCAAAGGTTAAATACAATTTGGTTTTAAGATGTATGTTTGACTATTGACTGCCAGCGGTCAATGGCTGTGAGTGTTAAACGGCAAACCCCTCTGAAGAGATTGAGTGGTTGTAATTTAAACAGGTAAAAGTAACCTTTCCGTGAAAGCCAGGGTTCGAATCCCGCGGCAGTCAAGAATGAAAAATTAACAAATTTGAACTTTTTTTGTGCGCTCTGAAATTTTATTATAAATTTTTAATAATTTGAGGTCGCTGATTTCAAATCTAATCTTCATTTTTCTCTATCAGCTCTAATTTGCGAGATATACCGTTATGTCCAAATTGAGGCACTTTCACCACATATATTGGAATAACTTGAAAACGGTGTACATTAGGGATTTACTTCACAAACACTATAAGCGTTTCAATTTTCCATAAATCTACCAAACCGAACACTAAGGAATATTTAATGTTTATTTTCGAACACTGGTAAAAACTATCTTTAAACAAATCTCCAAAACAAGGTCTAGCCACAGAGCAGTTTAAGTGGCTAAAATTATACAAAATCGGCAAAATCAACCCAAACTGAAGGTTTTCTTAGGCCAATTGAATAATGAATTGCTGGCACATTTTTTATTATTAATAACACTGGTTTACAGCCAAAAATTACCAAGAGCCCAACCGAAAAGTCCGATCGAGATAAATGGCATATCGTTGGAAAGGCAACTGAATGCCTTTTCCGTCCACAAGGGTTTGAGTGGGACCATACACCGAAAAACACAAAAGTACCGTTATCTAAAAAACTTAACTAATGAAAAAAAAATTACAGCGTTTTTCGTGTTCAGGAGGTCAAAGTTAACTTATCTAGGCACGTGGCGTTCTTGGTAATTTTCCAAATTAAAAATTTGTAAAGCAGTGTAATTAATAATTAGAAAGTGAATGCCTAATTAAAGAATATATGTATGTATGTATCGGGTGATTTTTTAGCTATTATCTTTTTGGCAACACTTGTTTAAACAGCTGACGCACGTTTCGTATTTTGTTTCACTGTCAAACATCTTCAGTTTGGTCTATAATTTAACCAAGAATCGTCTTACAAACGAACAACGCTTGCAAATTATTGAATTTTATTATCAAAATGCGTGCTCTTTTAAGAAAGTTCATCGCGCGCTTCTTGTGTTCAGCGACGAAGCTAATTTTTGGCTCAATGGGTACGTTAATAAGCAGAATTGTCGATTTTGAAGTGAAGATCAGCCAGAAGCATTGCAAGAGCTACCAATGCATCCAGAAAAATTCAGTTTGGTGCGGGTTATTGTCTGCATGACATGTGGTTTCAACAAGACGGTGCCAAATGCCACACAGCACGCTTAACAATGGACTTATTGAGAGGCGAGTTCGGTGAACATTTTATTTCACGTTCGGGACCGGTCAATTGGCCGCCTAGATCGTGCGATTTAACGCCTTTTGACTATTTTTTGTGGGGCTATGTTAAAGCTCATGTCTATACACACATGCCCGCTTCAATTGACGCATTGGAAGACAACATTGAAGCATTTATTTATGAGATACCGGCCGAAATCTTGGAAAGAGTATGCCAAAATTGGACTAAGCGGATGGACCATTTGAGGCGCAGTCACGGCCCACATTTGCATGAAATAATCTTCAAACATTAAATTATATGGACCGTACTATCGATTCAAATAAAGATTTCATGCATTTTTCTGAATTTTATGTGTTTTTTTAAACTTTCTTATAGCTCTTAAAAAATCACCCGATATATGCGTCTACACACAATATATCGTCATCTGAAATGCAAAATAGCGGAACAACACTTGTTATGTTTACAGGAGAAGCAAAAAACTTTATAAAGGCATTAGCAACAAGGTGTGCTGGCGTTCTGTAATAAAGTCGCTTGTTTTGATGGCAGGGAGCTTTGTGAACATGTATCAAAAGTTAATTTCGAATTTTTGAAGATATGTAACGTACCTATTTTGCATTTTAGGTAACGATATATAAATACATACATAGGTATTTATTATCATTTTATCTAAAAATTCTGCGATACAGTTTAATAGGTATTTTTACACATAATTATTTTTCAAACAAAAAGTTGAAAATCTTGGCTTGCAATTCTTTCTGATAAATAAATACATATGTAACTTACCTTATAAACATCACCATAAGTGCCGGAACCAATTTTCTGTATGAGCTCATATTCATCTTGTGGATTACGACGTGATATATCCGAACTCAAAAGATTTGCATTGTGATGAGCCATTTTTAAATAGTTTTATTGTAGCTGTAGCAATTATTAAGGTTGAAAAAGTTCTTAGAAATAACGAAGAAAATGTTTAACAGCAAAAAGCTATTCTTCCTTTTTTGTGTGTTTTTAAGATTTACTGGAGGAAATATTTTGGAGCCAACGAAGTAAAGGTTTATGGAATTTATTAAAGAAATGTACTTTTGTTAACACTTTTTTTATATTAATTGGATGTGAATTTTCTATACAAAAAGGAAAGATTACAAATATTTAGAAAAAAGAGTTAAAAACAACAATTGCAACAACACTACAATTTAACTTTTGCGAAAGGAACAAAAAAAGGTTTTTTACACCTAATTAAAAGCACAGACGCACATACCTAAGCTGCCTTTTTTGTTTACTTTTAATTATACATACATACATATGTATGTACAAAAGAGTTTGCTTAAGAATATATAAAAAAGAAACGGGTTTTCTTTTAAATATTAGATATTGTTGTTTTAAGAATTTTTATTTTTATTGTGTAAAAATTACATTTGTTATTGTTTTCTTTTTTTTTTTTTATTTCATATTTGCTTTTGCTTTTTATATTTGTTTTTACAACATTGCATAATTATTTTTGTTTCTGGTTTGACTTTTTTGTAGAGTATTCGATAAATTTGGTTTGTTT
The DNA here is from genome assembly GCA_930367215.1 of Pollenia angustigena. NCBI lineage: Eukaryota > Metazoa > Arthropoda > Insecta > Diptera > Polleniidae > Pollenia > Pollenia angustigena. The sequence goes on from OV884060.1 coordinate 51,667,200, forward strand.
TTATAAATTTTAAATTTTTTTCAATTAAACATTAACTTTTCGTTCTTTTTAATTAATATTTTTTTTGTTTTTTTGCCCCTCTCACACAAGTGGTTGCAAATTGTTGTTATTTTTAGTTTGATATAATTGAATCGCTGTTGTTGTTGTTTTTATTTACTTTGTATAAAGGCGTCGTCACTTTTTTCATTTAAGGCCAAAAAAAGAACACTGTTAATTTTTTTTAATATTTTACGTTTTTGTTTAATTTTTTTGTTTTATCTAAAACAGGCAAAACAAGTGGCCACAAATTCTTGTTTTTGTTGTTTGCTTTTTTGTTGCTTCTTCTTAAAGCTTTTAATTCTTGTGAAAGTAATTTTTTTGAGTTTTGCCTTGACACTCACTTCTCTTTGGCTTTAAAAAAAAAAATTACAAAATTTTTATTAAATTTAAACTGTTATTAAATTAAATAAATTTATTCGTTATTTTTTATTATTAACTCAGGGCGTGCGTGGTCTATCTATCAACAAATTATTGGACACGCCAAGCCCAACACACACACTCACAAACACATGAAAATCACAACTGACTGGAGAAAAAAACAAGAAAAATTGTTACAAGATTTCTAAATTTTTTTAAGAAATTCATTAAAATTTTTAATTATCACTAAATTTGCTTTAAAACTCTTCTCGAAATTAATAAATCTTTTTTAAAAAGAAAAATAAAAAAGACAGCAAAAACACAAAAAAAAACAAGGGCGACCGACGTAAAGCAAAAAAATATAATGAAAAAACTAATCACATATTCGTATTACAAACTTTAACAAAACACTTCAACTTTTTTCAAACACTTTCCGCTTTGCAATTGGCCAGCATTTTTGTTTTTTATTTAATTCGTTTTAAATGTGTTATAAGCATTTTTCACAAAAAATAACTTTAAACAAATTTCATCTACGTTCTCTATTAAAAATATTTTATTTTCTAGACAATTTTTTTTGTTGTCTGTCGTCGTCGTCATGCGAAACCCATACGCGAACGTCTCGAATTTTTGACAGCAAATGAGAAACAAGAATTTCCCATACATGCACTAATGCTAAATATGGGAGTAGAAAGAAGGATATTTTTTAGGGAACAAAGAATAAAAATTATAAAAAGCAGCAATAGATTTATATTTAAAAGCAAATATATAAAATTGTATCTTAATTTCTTTAAAAGATATTTGCTATAGTTAAATAACAATAAGAATTTTTTTAATAATTTTTAAGTACTATTTTATACAATGCTGTTTAAACAAAATAAAGAAGTATACACGGTTGCCAGATGTGATGATTTATCGTAATGCGGACGGTTTTTGGGTACGAAAATTACACTATAGACGATTTATAGTATAATATATATTGGCACTATGCGCCCACGATTTGGCGTAAAAGCAACAAATTATTATATATATAATATATATATATATATATATATATATATATATATATATATATATATATATATACTTATGCACAGGGCATATTATGCGAACACAAAAAATCTTTACTTTTTTTGATGAAATATTATAAATTGCAATATTTTCGAAATACAAATTCAATATTTTTCTTCTAAAAGTCTTAAAAGTCTTTTAAAATCGTTTTTTGTGGGCAGAGCATATTTGACGAACAGGTGCATACGTTGCGTTTAATTGCCGAAACTGTCTGGAAAATATGCTCCTTGTATATGAAATGTTTTGTTGCCATGTTTCCACATTATTATTCCCAAATAATAATGTGGGAATATTAAATTTCCTATACAAGGGGCATATTATCCAGACAGTTTCGGCAATTAAACGCAACGTATGCAGCTGTTCGTCAAATATGCGCTGTATTTGCCGACTTTGATGCTGCAGGTTGTTGTCTGTGCTTATTTTGCCGTTGTAGTCAAATTAAACTAATTTCTTTTTTTGTGCACTATAAAACAGAAAAAGTGTTGCTAATAAAAAAAAAATTTTTTAAAGAATGAGTGCTTAAAATTTTTTTTTTTTTTTTTTGTTTAACAGAAAAGAATATTAACTCGGCTCAGCACCAAATTGATATTTATATAATTTTTTAGTATTCTTGAAAGAAGTTTTATAGGAACATGTTGTTCGCGCCAACGCTCCTAGTTAAGGAGTTATAGGTCGTAAAAATTGCAAAATACTTTATCCATATCTATTTAGGTAAAAATTAATTTATAAAATATGGGAATCATTGGAAAATGCTTCAAAATGTGTTTTACATGGAGTTTAAAGCATCCAGATTTACCAATTTTGAGGTAATATTATATATTCATACTCCGTGGCTGACATTTTTTTTTTAACAAAATTGGCTTTATCTTTTAATTATGTCGATATTTATTTATTTAACTCTAGATATTTGCTTAATAAACTTTCTTTATTGCGGGTTTTCGGCCTTGCGTAACACTTAAGTAATTATGTACATATAACAATAATTAAATATGTAACAAGTACATAAATTATTACTAAATACATTTCCAAAATAAAATCTTTTTATCTGTATAAATATAAAATTCTATATGATGGAGTTACTAAAAATATGGTTTATAAAAGCTTGAAGTATTCTTCCCTATTCATAGTCTTTTGAGTTGTATTTTAGGAACAATTTTTATGAAAATTTTGCATCAAAACACATTTCAAACTTATTTTATTTTTTATGAATACGGCAGATTATGTTTAATAAATATACTAACAAAATTTTAAGTTTCGTAGAAAAATCTTTCTAGAAATATGGTAAATTATTGACAGATTTTCACTTAATTTTATAATAATTCAAGTTATACAAAACGAATATGTGCAAAATCTTACACCAATAATTGCATTCCGCTACTAATTATGTTAGTTTATAACAAAACTATAAATTTTTAGGTTGGTTGTTAGACATTTTGATTCATAACTATTATCCTGCTATACCGATCTTGTTGGATTTCGACCCCAAACTGCTTAAGAAAGCTAGAAACAATTTGACATCAATATTGTTATTTTCTTTTAGATTTTCTAAAAAGAGTTTTTTACAGACGGACATGGATAAATCGACGAAGGTTAGTTCACATACATCAAATATTTCACTATACACGCAAAGAAAAAACATGGTTGTGGTAAACATATTCTAAGAGCAACATACTATGATAAAATGCATGATTGAAGTCACCGTATTAAGATTATTATTGAATCATAGTATGACTAAATATACTCGTAATATTACAACATAATATTTTTCCCTTAATCATATTATTATTCTGTTATCATACTAAGTAAAGATGTAATCAAATTATTGTGATGCTAATCATAATTAAGCTTCGTACAGACGATGGTCAGATCTTACAATGTTGTCATTAAAATTGCCTAAAAATGTCTTGCAACTGTCTGAACATTGTAAGCTCATTTTCATTTGGCAGATGTGTAAAATTAATGCATCTGACAACGGCACTATTGTCAGAAAAATGACAATATTGTAATATCTGACCATCGTCTGTACGAAGCTTTAGTTAAGAAGTAATCATATTATTGCCATGTTAATCATAATAAATTTAGAAGCAATCATATTATCATAAAGCCCCTCTCATAGATGTCATAAAAATACAAAATAAATTAAAATTTTTTTGCAACGATTTTTTTATTTTGTGGCTTTTTTTTAAATTTTTCTTAATGTAAATCAAATAGCGGAGTTCAAATAAGGCTTGCAAAAGAGCAAATGCAAAATCTTTGGTTTTCATGGGCAACCACGTATGTCCATTTTGCCCATTTTAAGATGTTGATGCCATATTGCCTATTTTAAAACGCTCTTTACATGTTTAAGAACATTTTTGGAAAAATATGAATCAATTCCGATTTTTTACTTAATGCCAAAGTATAAAAAGTGAAATACCTAGCGCATTGGATATCGAATGGTTTTTCGGCTTTCCTGAAACATTTGTTTTAAGACATACGCCGTTGCCCATGAAAACCACAAAAATATCGTAACACTTTTATCAAATATAACGAAATCTCTGTGTGTTTTGTTGTTTAATTTTACAAAAAAACTTCGATATTTTGCATTTGCCCTATTAAGCGGCTCATACACTTGTAATTAAATTGTTCAATTTTACGTATAGTACAATTATATTGCCAATGTGCATGTGATATTCGAAGGTGGAACAATATATTGGCAACAATCAAAATACTTTTGATTTTTATTGCAAAACGAAATTAAAAAGAAGTGTGATTGCATCATTGTACAATGCTATTTATGTTATTCCTATAGGTTAAGTTCACCTTTTTATTGAATGAATGAAAACCTTGTGCGACTTATAGCATAATATAGGATAAAATGGAAAAATTATGGCGAGTATCATACACAATAATATTGCAAGTGTATGGGCCGCTTTACATCACTAATACTGAATGAACACCGCTAATATTTTAAATTTTTAAATTTCTTTAAACTTTTTTTTTATGGGAATTTATCTTTAAATTGTTTAACCGCTCACATATAAAATAAACGACACAACTGATTCAATATTATTTGAGTAAAAATAGTTTAATTGCATCTTCAACATAATATGATAAATGTATAGAAAGTTATTATGTCATGGCTATTAAATATCATGATATGGTTGTGAGTAATATAATATATTTTGAAAGTTATCGTAATTTAGTTGTTAGAAAAATAATTATTTTTCGGTCAACAATACTCAAATTTATAATTGCGATAAACATTAATATGTTTACAGTAACTATAATATTGTTGATATTAAATAAAAATAAAAATTTTTTGTGTACGACAACAATATATTGTTACAATAAACATAGTATTGTTGCTGTAACCATGCCCAACAATATTTTTTCTCTGCGTGTAGAATCCGAAAAAAGCTTTCCCACAAATTTCATCCACTCTTTACTTTGTCACAGTTTTTATGGATTTACTTAACAATATTTCTTAAATTGTTATTAATAAAGTCTGAAATGCTTTTTGATCTAGTAAACGTTATGTAAAATCATTAATTTTATGTTTTAGGCCAAATACCAACGCAAATTCGAAAAGAACCAGTTAAAGACCAAAAATTTCCAAAAAGCCCCTTTTACATGTTCTCATTCACTCATGGCATCTAATTTTATGTTTTTAGGTCCAATAATAATAAAAATTGAAAAAGTTCAAGTTAAGGAACGAAAGAGTACCAAATAGATCCCTTAAAAGATTCTCATTCATTCAGGACCTTGCATGTTAAATTTTATGTTTTAAGTCCAATACCAACGAATATTCAAAAACTCCCAGTTTAAGACCCAAAAAGTACCAAAATGCCCCTCTTAAAGATTCTAATCTACCCAGGACATTGCATATTCGATTTTATGAAAATTAAAAAAAGGACAAGTTAAAGAACGAAAACGTACCAAATAGATCCCTTTAAAGATTCACATTTACTCAGGATCTTGCATGTTTAATTTTGAGTTTTAAGTCCAATACCAACGTAAATTCAGAAAAAGTAACAGTTAAAGACGTACCAAAAAGTTCCGCATTGAGTCTTATCACTCTGGATATTGCATGTTGAGTTTAATGTTTCTAGGTCCAATATAAACGGTAATTAAGTACACGACCTTCACCCATATTCGTTAGAATTTCAAAAAAGTACCAAGTTTGTATTTGTATTTTTTTAAATAAGTTTCTTAAATATAAAAATTTTTTGGTATTTTATGTTTCTCGGAAAAAAAGCTTTGAAGAATGAAATCGGAAAAAGGCAACAATTGCAAATTCTGAAATTGAAAACATTTATAATGGAATATAAAAATTTTTCAAATTTATGGGACATAAAACGTGTTTGGTAGAAAAGTTAAAAGTTCATAAATTGACATTTTTTGTATGTGGTCTTTCAACGACAATCAACGAATTTCTTCAGCTCATTATTGGTTTAACCCGCCGACCATTTAAGAAAAATTAGTAAGGTATGGGTATATTTATTTTGATTACCCGCTTTCTGAATATTAACGTTAATTTTGCTCCATACCAACTCTTTTGAAGTGTATTAAATATTGTTTGGCATAACGAGCCAGTGCTTGGCAAATGCTGTAGAAGTTAAAGCAAAATAATTTGACAAGAAAATACATTTTAATCTTGCTTCGCTTCATTGCCGTAAAAAAGGAGTAGAAGTTAGATATGTTTGCGGAACAAAAAGCTTATTTTGTAGAAATAAATTTTGAAAAGTGGCGTGTGCGGCACAAAATAATAATTTTCACTCTCAATAAAATACCTTTTTTGCAATTATAAGTGGATTTAGCTATAAATCGCTAAAAACCACACTTTTTGAAATAAAATTAATGAATTATTATAAAACAAACACAATAAATTATGGCTAAATTTTTTTAATAATAAGTGCATTTGGCTATAAATCGCTAAAAATAACTCCTTTTGAACTAAAATTATTAAATTATTATAAAACAAACGCAATAAATAATAGCTACATTTTTAATTATGAGTGAATTTACCTATAAATCGCTAAAAATCACCCTTTTTAAATAAAATTTAAAGTTAAAAAGTTTGTCCTATAAATTTTATTAAAAATCGCTGGATTTGATAAGAAAATAGCTAAATTGGCAGCAGTGTGGAAAGAAACACACAGAGTTGCATATTACCAGCGTTACCATTTGTCATGTAATCTCTATTTTATAAGTATTTTTAGACGTAAAAATGTTTAAAATTTTTATAAAGATTTTCTTAAATAATAATAAACTACAATTTGCAGTATATTAAATGAAAGGATGCAGTGAAGTTTTTATGAAACAAACCATCTTAGACTCTATGTGTGCTTTATTACTGTAACGTTGTATAATTCTGTTTACTCCTTTAATACTTCATACCTTAACGATCCCAAATATATTCTTTTAGGTGCTGAAGTATCTAAAGATGATGAAATCGACTGTTATAGTCCTAAACATAACTGAAATTAAGCTCATAGAATAAATTCGAAAAATAAAAAATGTTGAAAATATAAAATTTTTATAAATATTTCACAATTTTTGGCCCACAGTCCAAAAATTGTATCTATATTATTTTTGTTGTTTCGCCAATGTAGTTGTTTATAAAAATATATGCAATTAAAATGCATTTAATCCATATTTTCCCAACGTTTCGTGAATGTTATGTTCACTTTATCAAGGGATTCGTAAAAAGAGAAATTAATTTTTTATTACATTGAACAATAATTTGTTGTAGACAAACATAAAAACATTAAACATGAAAAATTAAATTAAACACAAACTTAAAAATTATATCACAGGTTAGTTTTTGCACTATTTTTGGCTCGTAGCTGCCAAACGGTAATCTTCAGAAAAAATATTGCTCTAATTCATAATTCCTCATATGCACATAAGTATGTATATAATTACCGGAAAATGCATTTTCCACATTTTCCAGATGTATTTTTGAAAGAAAATTCGTGATATTTATGAAATGCATACAATGTTGCAAAAAGTAAAAAAAAAGTTAATTATTCAATTGTTATTTTGACACATACATATTTCAAATTTTTGATAATAACACAGCTAAAAGAGGTAAAATAAGAATTATGATGTTCTAAAGAATTTTGAATTATATTTAAGAATTAATTTTTTTCTGAATATTACCACAGAATACACAGAACTGTTAAAAGTGACGTGTGAAAAAGGCCCAAAACAGCTGCGAGGGCAGCTTTCGAAGAGACCGAAAGCGATTTTTGGTAGTGAAGTGGCAAGGTGTAAAAACAGACCACAACAATCAACACAAATGGCGTTATCAAAATAACAAAACACAAACCACGTTAAACAAATGCATTAGTTTAAAGCTAAGATCCCACTATCGGCGCAATGTACCAATTTTTGGCGTATTTCATGTGCGAAAGTGTGAACGTTCAAAAGGTTTTAATATGCGACAATCTGTGCCGAAATTGTGCTGACTGTGGACAATCAAAATTAACCTAGATGCGCCGATAATGTGAACACTATTTTGCACAATGTGGAGCAATCAAATTGTTTAGTATGTACCGATTTTCATCGGCCACTTGTGCGCCGATCACAGTCGCCAATCAGCGCCGATACAAGGGATGGCAAAACGAAGTTTTTAAATTGCACAAACTGGTTACTAAAATTTTACTTTTTTGAGCTTAATTGTACCAAAATTACATTTGTTTTATCTATTATTTATGTATTGAAACGTTAAATAGTACATTTGTACTACTAAATGAAAAAAAAACAACTCGCTTTAACCAAAATATTGCAGTTGTATCGATGTTGCCATCCCTGGTTTGTAAACATTTGTTTACAAAACAACAATTACAAAAAAAAAAGAACAAGTGCAGTAAGTTTGAATGAAATTGAATATATTTTTTATTATACATATATTAACATATTATTTAAAATTGTTAGAAAACATAATTTAATATTCGGACGGAGAATTTTGCGAATTTCTAAAGTAAAATTATGTCTGCCTACAAGTAAATAAACAAAAACATTTGATTTAATTTGCCCAAATAGCACGATAGTGTGACCGCATTGTACCGATTATTGTCGCAATTGAGTTTTGGCCGATATGAACCGAAAAAAATTGTCACAATGTGCGACGATAATGGGACCACCTAAGAAAAAATTGTGCAATGTTTTTAAATGTGCTACATATGTATATCGGCACGATAAAAATCGTCACAGATTGTGCTATTTGAGCCGATAGTGGGATCTAAGCTTTACAAACGATGTTTTTTGTGCAAAAAAAATGTATTTAGTAATATTGTTTTGTATTATAATGTTATTTACTTACTTAAATATTATTTACTCGTGTTGTGGTGAACTAAAAAGTTAATTTTTACAACAGTTTTGCAAATAAATCTTAACTAAATAAATTTGTGTTCATTGCGGCAAAGAATATGATGAACAGAGAAATGCAAAAGGGCAGCTTTCTTAGAAAGAGACAAAAAAAAACGCAAAATCGTCCGTCTCGTGACAGTTCTCTTAGTATTCTGTGATATTATTGGTTTCCAAAAAAATTCATGTTTTTTCCAAAAAAATCAAGTTTTAGACAAAATTTTCAATAGGCCCAAAAACTAGTTCGGCAGATAAACTAGGAAACCCCAAATAGGGGTTTGTAAGTTGCGAAAAGTACTTCAAGAAATTCCACACGAGAAGGAGCTTTTATTTTATCTGTTGCATAGTGTAATTATTCTTATAAAAGTAATATTAATAATATTTTCAGTTCCATGATGGCTTTTTACTAAAATAAAAAAAATTATTTTACCCTTTTTAGCTTTTTTTCTCTTACACACAGAAAAAAATCAAGTTAAAAACGTCGAAAACAAGGTTGATTTAAATTTTTTCGGTGGTGATTTTGCTTCATACGGGTTTCATGTTAATTCAACCTGATTTTACAATAACTGCGAACAACATTTTTTCTTTTGATATAACTATAATTCATGTTAATTTAACATTGCAGTAAAGTTAGAGCAAAATGTAATTTATATTGAAATAACAATCGGAATCACGTTGAGTGAAAGTTATTTCCAGTTGCAACAACGTGAATTTCATGTAGAATCAAATGGGTTTGAGTGTATTTTAACAGTGTGAAGAAGCTTCAGACAACATTTGCATTTATGTAAGAATAATTCAAAACCCTGTAACACATGTTTCACTTATTTTGTATTCTCCTTTGTTAACAGAAGCATCAGCAGAATCGCCCGATATGGTCATCATTCTACTTTGAAAACTTGATGTACTATTTAAATAAACAATTTTAATTAAAAGAATACGGGAATTGTCTTCTTTTTATAACATATTTTAAAAGTGAAAATAAAAAATGTACATAATTAAGTAGGTATGCATGTTAATTTAACCAGATAAACTTTTGATTTTAATACAAAACAGGTTTTTATGGGTTCAATATTGAATCCAGATTTATTTATATTTTAATATTTTTATTTTTTTAACAGTGAATAATATTAAATAAACGTAATTTAAGGTTATTTTGATATTTTTTATTAAAAATTAATATGAAATAATGATAAATTTAAGTAAAGGGCATAATTTTTCTGAAATTTAACATGATTCTCAATCAAAATTTTTCCATGTTAATTTTACATGGGTATTTTTTTCTGTGTGTACGAACTCTTATATGAACTACATTAATTGTGTTTTGAACTTGAAACACTATTTTAAAGTTTATGTAAAATTGTTTTGAAAAACATTTTTACTTTAAGAAAAGTAACAAGCGTACAAAACTTTACACGTTTTGTCCGCCCCGGTCAAAATTTTTTAAAATTTTTACTTCTAACTTTTTTAATTCCAAATTGCTTACTGATTAGAAACATAGCGCTTTACAAAAAGTACGAATTTGAACCCTGTTTTGCCACTTAAATTTGATTTGTTTGTTTGTAAGCTTTTTGATTTATTGTCCTTGTTCTAAATACATACCACAAGTTGCAAGCTTGCACAAAATTATTATTAAAAAAATTTGTTCACAAAAAATACGAATTTTTTACATTTTTCTCTTCAAATGTACTATATTTGTATGTTGTCTCTATGTTTAAGGCTAGTATACCCTATTATACTTTGTAATAATACTGTGAAAAACTCTATATAAAAGTCTGATTGTGTGAATGCATGCGTGATAAAAATGACAAGTATTATAAACAAAATTTTACATTTCTAAGCAATAATACTTTTCATTGGATCAGGGATGCATTTTATTACATGTGTGAGTGTTTATACTTTGTGAGATCGTGTGAACACAAACTGTTATGTTAAATAAGATTACTTGACAGTCGCAACAAAACTTATTAGATTTCTATCTCACAAAGTATTATGGAATACGTAAGACTTGTGAGATAGTGTAATCTAGCCTTAAGGAACACAATTGTACCATATAAACGTAGTACTGTACGACGTAGATACGATGCCAAATTAAAACGTACAATATTGTATACAAAGGCACACAATAGCTGGCGCAAATATAAAAGCGTATCTACGACGTAGGTCGCCTTACAGTTAATTCAGGCGTGGACTTTTACGACGTCTCTTTTGGTTTGGTGGCCACGGTTTAGAGAAGAAAGAGGGGTAAACAAAAATACTTGGTAAGTGTTTTTTATGTCTTTTTCTCATATTTCTCTTTCAACTTATTTTCTTCTTGTTACGTTTTATTCTTTGACTAACTTTGAAATATCGGTTTGAAAATACAGTAAGACCTCGGTTATCAATAGCAACAATTTTTAGTAGTTTTTTGTGGGTTTCTAGTTAAAATTTTTAAGAGATTTTATATACAGATTTACGTATGTACATTAGGGATATAACTTTTTAACAATTTTTTAATAGATAGACAATAAAAAACTATAAGGGAACGTATATTTATTTTTTCGCTAAGGTCAAAAAAGTTCACACACCAACCGCGATGAAGTTTTGAAAATTTTTGATTTTCTTTTTTGCTAAGAAAAATTAATAATATGTTTATTTAAAACAAAAAATAGCTCAAGTATGAAATGTCATTAATATTTAGAGATGGTTAGAGATTTTTCCGCAAACGAAAACGTATTTTTAACCTTTAATAACAAAAGAAAAAATAAAAAAGAAAACAAAACACCGTATAAAATTATGAATATTCAATATAGCATTGGTTTAGAAAAACCAATTGGTGCGTAAAATTTTTTAAGAAAAATTACAAAAGATTATGATTTTCGTGGTTACTAGGACATGGTTGGCCCCATGGTAATACGCCAAAAAATTGGTTGTACCCCTAATGTACATGTTTAAATAATATGAGTAAAAATGTAATTTTTGCAGAACATGCTTTCCAGTAATTTGCAAGAGAATTCGCCTTTTATTCACATTTTTATGATTGTTCAAAAGTATTTTAAGTTGATTAAAGACTTTTGTATATTTACTATATAATTGATGTTGCTGGTTAATCGAATGACTGATAATCGAGGCCCTTTCTCAAATAAAAAAAGATGTTACTAAAAAGCGCGTCGTGTTACAGCAAATTCAGACGGGGATTTTTACGACGTCGCTTTTTTGACGTGTCTTTTGTTTTGGCTTTCAATGAAATATTTGGCGTTGCGTTGCGGTTTAGACAATAAAGTCCTAAGGAAAAAAGAAGCCGCAAAAGCGCTCGTATGAATTGTGTGTTAGATATAATTCTACTTCGTACACCGGATGCGCCCGCATTGCCATAGAAAAGAAAAATCTAAATTAAATTATTTTAATGTTTTAAAATTGAATATTTGAAAAAAAAACATAAACGAAGTACAAAATTAACAACCATTTCAATAAATTTTTCCACCTGTTTTGTCGACTTTTCTCTTTTCCTAAACCTTTGCGTACCAATTATAAACAAACACGAAGAGGAAAGTATCCAATTTAGCCTTGGCGTTTTTAAGTTTTAAGCAGTTGAACAACCAAATAAAACATATAAGAAAATTAAATTAAAAAATATATTTTTCTTTAAAAAAGGAGGATACGATAAACTATTTATTAAAAAAAAAAAACATCAAATAAATCAGCAGATCTTTAATGTCGCTCTTGATCAACAATAGTGTACTAATCCAAAATTTCAGTTTAAATTAATATTTGGTATAGATTTGGTTACGACAAAATTGTTTAACTTATTTTTTTTTCATTATGGAAAAACTTCAGAAAAACTTCATCGCAACATCTTTATTTTGCTCTGTCCATTAATCATGTGCCTAAAAATTTAAACGTTGTAGGTAAATCCACTCTAGAGAGAATTTTGAAATCAAATTCGGTTAAAGTTTAAAAAACTTGAAAGGCAAAACTTGATCGTGAAACCCTTAATTAAGGTATGTTGGACAGGTAAAATAAGATCGGTCAGTAGCCAAAAATCATCATTAGATATTTTCATCATTTCATCAAATGTTCATGCACTGTAATTCTTTATGAATACGGCAGGATATTTTTAAAAACCTTCATTAACTTTAAAACATCGTAAATTAACCTGTAAAAAACAAGGGAAAATTGTTTACAATGGCAACGCTGAAAAATGTAACGGTTTGTCCTCGAAGTCACATGTATATATTTTTTCCCTTTGTGTCCTCGAAGTCACATGTTTATATATTTTCTCTGTGTCCTCGAAATCACTTGTATATATTTTTTACGGAGAAAAAAAATGGGAAAATATATGAGAGTACTTGGCAATACTACGCAACAAAATTTGTTAAAATTTGTTAAAAAAATACAAAATTAAGGCATTTAAACCGTATATATAGAAGTTTTAATAGTAATTGATTGATATATAACCACAGTGCAATCAAATAAAGTAAAAAAAAAGAATAAACCAAAAAAATTAAAATTTGTGGGGAAAAATTGACGTGTCCGGTAAATATGCTCTAGGCATGTAATCATTTGGCGGACTGTTCGCTAAGTATGCAACTGTCCGCCGTTTATGCGCTAGCTTCAAAAACTGTTCGCTAAATAAACGCTGTACATATATATATATATATATATATATATATTTATATATATATACATATATATATATATATATATATATATATATATATATATATATATATATATTTGCAGAGAGTGTATTTCGGGCACGTGAAATTTTTTCACTTTTTTTAACGGAATCTACAAAATTTTTGAAAATCGGGCATATAGATTCAAATATTTTGCCCTTATTCTTAGAAAAATCGGAGGAAAATCGTTTTTAGCATAAAGCGTATTTTTAGGGTACATTGCTCTACATTGTGTACATTTAAAGGACGAGTGCCGAATCTGTACACTATGCATATGAAAATTTTTGTTGCCACATATTTCATAAAAAACTGCGTTTTTTATTCCGCCATCATGTTTTTCATTATTGAAAAACAGTGCTACCGCTGTGATTATTGGAAAACAATGTTACCGTTGTGATACTAAAGTATCGATTTTTGTTTTTTTGTTAATTTCTTAATATGTTAATTTGTTTATTGGTTTTTTTTGTTTATTTGTTGATTTGTTTATTTATTTGTTTTTTTGCCTATTTGTTTATTGGTTTATTTGTTAATTTGTTTATTTGTTAATTTGTTTATTTGTTAATTTGTTAATTTGTTTATTTGTTTTTTTGTTTATCTGTTAATTTGTTTGTTTGTTTATTTGTTAATTTCTTTATTTGGGTATTTGTTTATTTGTTAATTTGTTTATTTGTTTGTTTGTTTATTTGTTAATTTCTTTATTTGGGTATTTGTTTATTTGTTAATTTGTTTGTTTGTTAATTTGTTTATTTGTTAATTTGTTTATTTGGGTATTTGTTTATATGTTTATTTGTTTATTTAGTAATTTGTTAATTTGTTAATTTGTTATTTTTTTATTTGTTAATTTGTTTATTTGTTAATTTGTTATTTTTTTTATTTGCTTTTTTGTTTATTTGTTAGTTTGTTTGTGTGTTAATTTGTTTATTTGTAAATTTGTTTATTTGTTTATTTTTAAATTTGTTTATTCGTTTATTTGTTTATTTGTTAATTTGCTTATTTGTTTATTTGTTAATTTGTTTATTCGTTTATTCATTTGTTCGTTTATTTGTTAATTGGTTAATTTGTTTATTTATTAATTTGTTTATTAGTTTGTTCGTTTATATGTTAATTGGTTAATTTGTTTATTTGTTAATTTGTTTATTTGTTTGTTTGTTTGTTTATATGTTTTTTTGTTTATTGGTTTATTTGTTAATTTGTTTATTTGGGTATTTGTTTATTTGTGTATTTGTTAATTTGTTTATTTGGGTATTTGTTTATTTGTTAATTTGTTTATTTGTTAATTTGTTTATTTGTTAATTTGTTTATTTTTAAATTTGTTAATATGTTTATTTGGGTATTTGTTTATTAAGTAATTTGTTAATTTGCTTATTTGTTTATTTTTTTATTTGTTAATTTGTTTGTTCGTTTATTTGTTAATTTGTTAATTTGCTTGTTTGTTAACTTGTTTATTCGTTTGTTCGTTTATTTGTTAATTTGCTTTTTTGTTTATTTGTTAATTTTTTAAATTGTTAATTTGTTTATTTGCTTATTTTTTAATTTGTTTATTCGTTTGTTCGTGTATTTGTTAATTGGTTTATTTGTTGATTTGTTAATTTGTTAATTTGTTAATTTGCTTATTTGTTTATTTGTTTATTTGCTTAGTTATTTATCTGTTTATTTGTTTTTTTGTTAGTTTGTTTATTTGCTTGTTTGTTTTTTTGTTTATTTGCTTATTTGTTGATTTGTTTATTTGCTTATTTGTTTATTTGCTTATTTGTTTGTTTGCAACATATGTTTTTCATAAATTTCACGAATTTCCGATAAAAAATACAACTGAAAAATGTGAAAAAATGCATTTTCTAGGAATGATATATGAGGAATTATGCATTAGAGACTATTTTTTCTGAAGATTACCGTGTGGCAGCTACAGGCCAAAAATGGTGCAAAAAAATATATAAATTAAAATTTTTCTACATTTTAGCATTTTTGAGGCATTAAATGCAATTTTTCGGATTATTTTGTTCTACTTTTTTCTCCTTATATTCTGTAGGCTACAATTGTAGCAAAAATAATTTCTAGCCGAGATTTTGACATGAGAAAAAAAAACGCAAAAACTAGCAAAACGCAAAAGGGTTTCGTTGGTTGCGATAAGTGCTTCGAGAAATTCCACACGAGATAGAGTTTGAAGTCGATATCCTTAAATATTTGGACAATTGACCAAAAATTGTGAAATATTTATAAAAATTTTATATTTTAGCAATTTTAATGCACTAACTACAGTTTTTCATGGCCATTTTTTTTAAAGCTTTCCTTCTCCTAGTTTATAGCTAAGATTATGGCGAAGACAAGAAAACAAAGCTTCTAATTGGTTTTCGAGGTGAAGGGTATATTATATAAAATATAATAAAAAAATTGTTAGAACCAAAATTTATTATTGAATAAAAAGTGCTTAAAGTAGTTAAAAGTAAAACTATAACGTGTTTCATAAGGGCGTTATCAAAATCGAACATTTGAACAGAACATTACATAATTCAACATAAGACTTTGAAGAGTTAACTCTAAAATCGATTTCATCATCTTTAGATACTTTAGCACCTAAAAGAATATAAGTAATTGGGATCTTTAAGGTATGAAGTATATATGGAGTAAACAAAATTAAACAACTTAACAGTAATAAAGGACAGATACTATCTAAGATTGCATCCTTTCATCTAATATACTGCAAATTTTAGTTTATTATTATATATGAAAATCTTTATAAAAATTTTAAACATTTTTACGTCTAAAAATACTTATAAAAAAAATAACATGACAAATGGTAACGCTGGTAATATGCAACTCTGTGTGTTCTTTCTACACTGCTGCTAATTTAGCTATTTTCTCGTCAAATCCAGCGATTTTTAATAAAATTTTACTGGAATAAATAATTTTATTTAAAAAATATGGTTTTTAGCAATTTATAGCTTAATTAACTTATTATTTAAAAAATTTTGCTATTTTAATTGTCTTTGTTTTATAATATTTCAATAATTTTATTTCAAAAAGGGTGGTTTTTAGAGATTTATAGCTAAATTTAACTTTTATTTAAAAAATTTAGCTATTTTTGCTTGTTTGTTTTATAATATTCCAATGATTTTATTTCAAAAAGGTTGGTTTTCAGCTATTCATGGCTAAATTTACCTATTATTTAAAAAAATTTAGCTATTTTTGCTTGTTTGTTTTATAATATTCCAATAATTTTATTTCAAAAAGGCTGGTTTTTAAAGATTTATAGCTAAATTTACCTATTATTTAAAAAATTTAGCTATTTTAGCTTATTTGTTTTATAATATTTCAATATTTTTATTTCAAAAAGGGTGGTTTTCAGCGATTTATAGCTAAATTTACCAATTATTTTAAAAATTTAGCTATTTTTACTTGTTTGTTTTATAATATTTCAATATTTTTTATTTCAAAAAGGGTGGTTTTTAACGATTTATAGCTAAATTTACCAATTATTTAAAAAATTTAGCTATTTTTGCTTGTTTGTTTTATAATATTTCAATAATTTTATTTTAAGAAGGGTGGCTTTCAGCGATTTATAGCCAAATTTACCTATTTTTAAAAAAATTTAGCTATTTTTACTTGTTTGGTTTTTAATATTTCAATAATTTTATTTCAAAAAGGGTGGTTTTCAGCGATTTATAGCTCAATTTACCTATTATTAAAAAAATTTAGCTATTTTTACTTGTTTGTTTTATAATATTTCAATAATTTTATTTCAAAAAGGGTGGTTTTCAGCGATTTATAGCTAAATTTACCTATTGTTAAAAAAATTTAGCTATTTTTGCTGTTTGTTTTTTAATATTTCAATAATTTTATTTCAAAAAGGGTGGTTTTCAGCGACTTATAGCCAAATTTACCTATTTTTAAAAAAATTTAGCTATTTTTACTTGTTTGGTTTTTAATATTTCAATAATTTTATTTCAAAAAGGGTGGTTTTCAGCGATTTATAGCCAAATTTACCTATTTTTAAAAAAATTTAGCTATTTTTACTTGTTTGGTTTTTAATATTTCAATAATTTTATTTCAAAAAGGGTGGTTTTCAGCGATTTATAGCTAAATTTACCTATTATTATAAAAATTTAGCTATCTTTACTTGTTTGTTTTATAATATTTCAATAATTTCATTTCAAAAAGGGTGGTTTTCAGCGATTTATAGCCAAATTTACCTATTATTTAAAAAATGTAGCTATTTTAGCTTATTTGTTTTATAATATTTCAATATTTTTATTTCAAAAAGGGTGGTTGTTTTTCAGCGATTTTTAGCTAAATTTACCTATTGTTAAAAAAATTTAGCTATTTTTGCTTGTTTGCTTTATAATATTTTAATAATTTTATTCAAAAAGGGTGGTGTTTTTCAGCGATTTTTAGCTAAATTTACCTATAATTAAAAAAATTTAGCTATTTTTGCTTGTTTGTTTTACAATATTTCAATAATTTTATTTCAAAAAGGGTGGTTTTCAGCGATTTATAGCTAAATTTACCTATTATTATAAAAATTTAGCTATTTTTGCTGTTTGTTTTATAATATTTCAATAATTTTATTTCAAAAAGGGTGGTTTTCAGCGATTTATAGCTAAATTTACCTATTATTATAAAAATTTAGCTATCTTTACTTGTTTGTTTTATACTATTTCAATAATTTCATTTCAAAAAGGGTGGTTTTCAGCGATTTATAGCTAAATTTACCTATTATTATAAAAATTTAGCTATTTTTGCTGTTTGTTTTTTAATATTTCAATAATTTTATTTCAAAAAGGGTGGTTTTTAACGATTTATAGCTAAATTTACCTATTATTATAAAAATTTAGCTATTTTTGTTTGTTTGTTTTATAATATTTCAATAATTTTATTTCAAAAAGGGTGGTTTTCAGCGATTTATAGCTAAATTTACCTATTGTTAAAAAAATTTAGCTATTTTTGCTTGTTTGCTTTATAATATTTTAATAATTTTATTTCAAAAAGGGTGGTGTTTTTCAGCGATTTTTAGCTAAATTTACCTATAATTAAAAAAATTTAGCTATTTTTGCTTGTTTGTTTTACAATATTTCAATAATTTTATTTCAAAAAGGGTGGTTTTCAGCGATTTATAGCTAAATTTACCTATTATTATAAAAATTTAGCTATTTTTGCTGTTTGTTTTATAATATTTCAATAATTTTATTTCAAAAAGGGTGGTTTTCAGCGATTTATAGCTAAATTTACCTATTATTATAAAAATTTAGCTATCTTTACTTGTTTGTTTTATAATATTTCAATAATTTCATTTCAAAAAGGGTGGTTTTCAGCGATTTATAGCTAAATTTACCTATTATTATAAAAATTTAGCTATTTTTGCTGTTTGTTTTTTAATATTTCAATAATTTTATTTCAAAAAGGGTGGTTTTCAGCGATTTATAGCTAAATTTACCTATTATTAAAAAAATTTAGCTATTTTTGCTTGTTTGTTTTATAATATTTCAATAATTTTATTTCAAAAAGGGTGGTGTTTTTCAGCGATTTTTAGCTAAATTTACCTATTATTAAAAAAATGTAGCTATGTTTGCTTGTTTGTTTTATAATATTTCAATAATTTTATTTCAAAAAGGGTGGTTTTCAGCGATTTATAGCCAAATTTACCTATTATTTAAAAAATGTAGCTATTTTAGCTTATTTGTTTTATAATATTTCAATATTTTTATTTCAAAAAGGGTGGTTGTTTTTCAGCGATTTTTAGCTAAATTTACCTATTATTAAAAAAATGTAGCCATTTTTGCTTGTTTGTTTTATAATATTTCAATAATTTTATTTCAAATAGGGTGGTTTTCAGCGATTTATAGCTAAATTTACCTATTGTTAAAAAAATTTAGCTATTTTTGCTTGTTTGCTTTATAATATTTTAATAATTTTATTTCAAAAAGGGTGGTGTTTTTCAGCGATTTTTAGCTAAATTTACCTATAATTAAAAAAATTTAGCTATTTTTGCTTGTTTGTTTTACAATATTTCAATAATTTTATTTCAAAAAGGGTGGTTTTCAGCGATTTATAGCTAAATTTACCTATTATTATAAAAATTTAGCTATTTTTGCTGTTTGTTTTTTAATATTTCAATAATTTTATTTCAAAAAGGGTGGTTTTTAACGATTTATAGCTAAATTTACCTATTATTTAAAAAATTTAGCTATTTTTGCTTGTTTGTTTTACAATATTTCAATAATTTTATTTCAAAAAGGGTGGTTTTCAGCGATTTATAGCTAAATTTACCTATTATTATAAAAATTTAGCTATCTTTACTTGTTTGTTTTATAATATTTCAATAATTTCATTTCAAAAAGGGTGGTTTTCAGCGATTTATAGCTAAATTTACCTATTATTATAAAAATTTAGCTATTTTTGCTGTTTGTTTTTTAATATTTCAATAATTTTATTTCAAAAAGGGTGGTTTTTAACAATTTATAGCTAAATTTACCTATTATTATAAAAATTTAGCTATTTTTGTTTGTTTGTTTTATAATATTTCAATAATTTTATTTCAAAAAGGGTGGTTTTCAGCGATTTATAGCTAAATTTACCTATTGTTAAAAAAATTTAGCTATTTTTGCTTGTTTGCTTTATAATATTTTAATAATTTTATTTCAAAAAGGGTGGTGTTTTTCAGCGATTTTTAGCTAAATTTACCTATTATTAAAAAAATTTAGCTATGTTTGCTTGTTTGTTTTATAATATTTCAATAATTTTATTTCAAAAAGGGTGGTTTTCAGCGATTTATAGCCAAATTTACCTATTATTTAAAAAATGTAGCTATTTTAGCTTATTTGTTTTATAATATTTCAATATTTTTATTTCAAAAAGGGTGGTTGTTTTTCAGCGATTTTTAGCTAAATTTACCTATTATTAAAAAAATGTAGCCATTTTTGCTTGTTTGTTTTATAATATTTCAATAATTTTATTTCAAAAAGGGTGGTTTTCAGCGATTTATAGCTAAATGTACCTATTGTTAAAAAAATTTAGCTATTTTTGCTTGTTTGCTTTATAATATTTTAATAATTTTATTTCAAAAAGGGTGGTGTTTTTCAGCGATTTTTAGCTAAATTTACCTATTATTAAAAAAATTTAGCTATGTTTGCTTGTTTGTTTTATAATATTTCAATAATTTTATTTCAAAAAGGGTGGTTTTCAGCGATTTATAGCCAAATTTACCTATTATTTAAAAAATGTAGCTATTTTAGCTTATTTGTTTTATAATATTTCAATATTTTTATTTCAAAAAGGGTGGTTGTTTTTCAGCGATTTTTAGCTAAATTTACCTATTATTAAAAAAATGTAGCCATTTTTGCTTGTTTGTTTTATAATATTTCAATAATTTTATTTCAAAAAGGGTGGTTTTCAGCGATTTATAGCTAAATTTACCTATTGTTAAAAAAATTTAGCTATTTGTGCTTGTTTGTTTTATAATATTTCAATAATTTTATTTAAGAAAGCGTGGTTTTCATCGATTGATGGCTAAATTTAACTATTATTTAAACAATTTTGCTATTTTTTTTTGTTTGTTTTATAATATTTCAATATTTTTATTTAAAAAAGGGTTGTTTTTATCGATTGAAAGCTAAATTTAACTATTATTTAAAATATTGAGCTATTTTATATTTAGTTATAAACCAATTAAAACCAACATTTTTGAAAAGAAATAATTGAAATATTATAACACAAACACAAAATTTGTGTTATACACAATATAAAATAGCTCAATATTTTAAATAGAAAGTATATTAAGACATAAATCGCTAAAGATCACCCTTTTTAAAAAGAAATTATTGAAATATTATAAAACAAACACAATAAAAAATAGCTCAAAATTTTTAAATGGAAAGTATATTTAGACATAAATCGCTAAAATCGCTCTTTTTAAAAAGAAATTATTGAAATATTATAACACAAACACAATATAAAATAGCACAATATTTTAAATAGAAAGTATATTTAGTCATAAATCGCTAAAAACCACCCTTTTTGAAAAGAAATTATTGAATTATTATTAATGAAACACAATAAAAAATAGCTCAAAATTTTAAATGGAAAGTATATTTAGACATAAATCGCTAAAATCGACCTTTTTAAAAAGAAATTATTGAAATATTATAACACAAACTTAATATAAAATAGCACAATATTTTAAATAGAAAGTATATTTAGTCATAAATCGCTAAAAACCACCCTTTTTGAAAATAAATTATTGAATTATTATTAATGAAACACAATAAAAAATAGCTCAAAATTTTAAATGGAAAGTATATTTAGACATAAATCGCTAAAATCGACCTTTTTAAAAAGAAATTATTGAAATATTATAACACAAACACAATATAAAATAGCACAATATTTTAAATAGAAAGTATATTTAGTCATAAATCGCTAAAAACCACCCTTTTTGAAAATAAATTATTGAATTATTATTAATGAAACACAATAAAAAATAGCTCAAAATTTTAAATGGAATGTATATTTAGACATAAATCGCTAAAATCGCTCTTTTTAGAAAGAAATTATTGAAATATTATAACACAATATAAAATGGCACAATATTTTAAATAGAAAGTATATTTAGTCATAAATCGCTAAAAACCACCCTTTTTGAAAAGAAATTATTGAATTATTATTAATGAAACACAATAAAAAATAGCTCAAAATTTTAAATGGAAAGTATATTTAGACATAAATCGCTAAAATCGACCTTTTTAAAAAGAAATTATTGAAATATTATAACACAAACACAATATAAAATAGCACAATATTTTAAATAGAAAGTATATTTAGTCATAAATCGCTAAAAACCACCCTATTTGAAAAGAAATTATTGAATTATTATTAATGAAACACAATAAAAAATAGCTCAAAATTTTAAATGGAAAGTATATTTAGACATAAATCGCTAAAATCGACCTTTTTAAAAAGAAATTATTGAAATATTATAACACAAACACAATATAAAATAGCACAATATTTTAAATAAAAAGTATATTTAGTCATAAATCGCTAAAAACCACACTTTTTGAAAAGAAATTATTGAATTATTATTAATGAAACACAATAAAAAATAGCTCAAAATTTTAAATGGAAAGTATATTTAGACATAAATCGCTAAAATCGACCTTTTTAAAAAGAAATTATTGAAATATTATAACACAAACACAATATAAAATAGCACAATATTTTAAATAGAAAGTATATTTAGTCATAAATCGCTAAAAACCACCCTATTTGAAAAGAAATTATTGAATTATTATTAATGAAACACAATAAAAAATAGCTCAAAATTTTAAATGGAAAGTATATTTAGACATAAATCGCTAAAATCGACCTTTTTAAAAAGAAATTATTGAAATATTATAACACAAACACAATATAAAATAGCACAATATTTTAAATAGAAAGTATATTTAGTCATAAATCGCTAAAAACCACCCTATTTGAAAAGAAATTATTGAATTATTATTAATGAAACACAATAAAAAATAGCTCAAAATTTTAAATGGAAAGTATATTTAGACATAAATCGCTAAAATCGACCTTTTTAAAAAGAAATTATTGAAATATTATAACACAAACACAATATAAAATAGCACAATATTTTAAATAAAAAGTATATTTAGTCATAAATCGCTAAAAACCACACTTTTTGAAAAGAAATTATTGAATTATTATTAATGAAACACAATAAAAAATAGCTCAAAATTTTAAATGGAAAGTATATTTAGACATAAATCGCTAAAATCGACCTTTTTAAAAAGAAATTATTGAAATATTATAACACAAACACAATATAAAATAGCACAATATTTTAAATAGAAAGTATATTTAGTCATAAATCGCTAAAAACCACCCTATTTGAAAAGAAATTATTGAATTATTATTAATGAAACACAATAAAAAATAGCTCAAAATTTTAAATGGAAAGTATATTTAGACATAAATCGCTAAAATCGACCTTTTTAAAAAGAAATTATTGAAATATTATAACACAAACACAATATAAAATAGCACAATATTTTAAATAGAAAGTATATTTAGTCATAAATCGCTAAAAACCACCCTATTTGAAAAGAAATTATTGAATTATTATTAATGAAACACAATAAAAAATAGCTCAAAATTTTAAATGGAAAGTATATTTAGACATAAATCGCTAAAATCGACCTTTTTAAAAAGAAATTATTGAAATATTATAACACAAACACAATATAAAATAGCACAATATTTTAAATAAAAAGTATATTTAGTCATAAATCGCTAAAAACCACACTTTTTGAAAAGAAATTATTGAATTATTATTAATGAAACACAATAAAAAATAGCTCAAAATTTTAAATGGAAAGTATATTTAGACATAAATCGCTAAAATCGACCTTTTTAAAAAGAAATTATTGAAATATTATAACACAAACACAATATAAAATAGCACAATATTTTAAATAGAAAGTATATTTAGTCATAAATCGCTAAAAACCACCCTATTTGAAAAGAAATTATTGAATTATTATTAATGAAACACAATAAAAAATAGCTCAAAATTTTAAATGGAAAGTATATTTAGACATAAATCGCTAAAATCGACCTTTTTAAAAAGAAATTATTGAAATATTATAACACAAACACAATATAAAATAGCACAATATTTTAAATAGAAAGTATATTTAGTCATAAATCGCTAAAAACCACCCTATTTGAAAAGAAATTATTGAATTATTATTAATGAAACACAATAAAAAATAGCTCAAAATTTTAAATGGAAAGTATATTTAGACATAAATCGCGAAAATCGACCTTTTTAAAAAGAAATTATTGAAATATTATAACACAAACACAATATAAAATAGCACAATATTTTAAATAGAAAGTATATTTAGTCATAAATCGCTAAAAACCACCCTTTTTGAAAAGAAATTATTGAATTATTGTTAATGAAACACAATAAAAAATAGCTCAAAATTTTAAATGGAAAGTATATTTAGACATAAATCGCTAAAATCGACCTTTTTAAAAAGAAATTATTGAAATATTATAACACAAACACAATATAAAATAGCACAATATTTTAAATAGAAAGTATATTTAGTCATAAATCGCTAAAAACCACCCTATTTGAAAAGAAATTATTGAATTATTATTAATGAAACAATAAAAAATAGCTCAAAATTTTAAATGGAAAGTATATTTAGACATAAATTGCTAAAATCGCTCTTTTTAGAAAGAAATTATTGAAATATTATAACACAATATAAAATGGCACAATATTTTAAATAGAAAGTATATTTAGACATAAATCGCTAAAATCGCCCTTTTTAAAAAGTAATTATTGATATATTATAACACAAACACAATATAAAATAGCACAATATTTTAAATAGAAAGTATATTTAGTCATAAATCGCTAAAAAACCACCCTTTTTGAAAATAAATTATTGAATTATTATTAATGAAACACAATAAAAAATAGCTCAAAATTTTAAATGGAAAGTATATTTAGACATAAATCGCTAAAATCGACCTTTTTAAAAAGAAATTATTGAAATATTATAACACAAACACAATATAAAATAGCACAATATTTTAAATAGAAAGTATATTTAGTCATAAATCGCTAAAAACCACCCTATTTGAAAAGAAATTATTGAATTATTATTAATGAAACACAATAAAAAATAGCTCAAAATTTTAAATGGAAAGTATATTTAGACATAAATCGCTAAAATCGACCTTTTTAAAAAGAAATTATTGAAATATTATAACACAAACACAATATAAAATAGCACAATATTTTAAATAGAAAGTATATTTAGTCATAAATCGCTAAAAACCACCCTATTTGAAAAGAAATTATTGAATTATTATTAATGAAACACAATAAAAAATAGCTCAAAATTTTAAATGGAAAGTATATTTAGACATAAATCGCTAAAATCGACCTTTTTAAAAAGAAATTATTGAAATATTATAACACAAACACAATATAAAATAGCACAATATTTTAAATAAAAAGTATATTTAGTCATAAATCGCTAAAAACCACACTTTTTGAAAAGAAATTATTGAATTATTATTAATGAAACACAATAAAAAATAGCTCAAAATTTTAAATGGAAAGTATATTTAGACATAAATCGCTAAAATCGACCTTTTTAAAAAGAAATTATTGAAATATTATAACACAAACACAATATAAAATAGCACAATATTTTAAATAGAAAGTATATTTAGTCATAAATCGCTAAAAACCACCCTATTTGAAAAGAAATTATTGAATTATTATTAATGAAACACAATAAAAAATAGCTCAAAATTTTAAATGGAAAGTATATTTAGACATAAATCGCTAAAATCGACCTTTTTAAAAAGAAATTATTGAAATATTATAACACAAACACAATATAAAATAGCACAATATTTTAAATAGAAAGTATATTTAGTCATAAATCGCTAAAAACCACCCTATTTGAAAAGAAATTATTGAATTATTATTAATGAAACACAATAAAAAATAGCTCAAAATTTTAAATGGAAAGTATATTTAGACATAAATCGCTAAAATCGACCTTTTTAAAAAGAAATTATTGAAATATTATAACACAAACACAATATAAAATAGCACAATATTTTAAATAAAAAGTATATTTAGTCATAAATCGCTAAAAACCACACTTTTTGAAAAGAAATTATTGAATTATTATTAATGAAACACAATAAAAAATAGCTCAAAATTTTAAATGGAAAGTATATTTAGACATAAATCGCTAAAATCGACCTTTTTAAAAAGAAATTATTGAAATATTATAACACAAACACAATATAAAATAGCACAATATTTTAAATAGAAAGTATATTTAGTCATAAATCGCTAAAAACCACCCTATTTGAAAAGAAATTATTGAATTATTATTAATGAAACACAATAAAAAATAGCTCAAAATTTTAAATGGAAAGTATATTTAGACATAAATCGCTAAAATCGACCTTTTTAAAAAGAAATTATTGAAATATTATAACACAAACACAATATAAAATAGCACAATATTTTAAATAGAAAGTATATTTAGTCATAAATCGCTAAAAACCACCCTTTTTGAAAAGAAATTATTGAATTATTGTTAATGAAACACAATAAAAAATAGCTCAAAATTTTAAATGGAAAGTATATTTAGACATAAATCGCTAAAATCGACCTTTTTAAAAAGAAATTATTGAAATATTATAACACAAACACAATATAAAATAGCACAATATTTTAAATAGAAAGTATATTTAGTCATAAATCGCTAAAAACCACCCTATTTGAAAAGAAATTATTGAATTATTATTAATGAAACAATAAAAAATAGCTCAAAATTTTAAATGGAAAGTATATTTAGACATAAATTGCTAAAATCGCTCTTTTTAGAAAGAAATTATTGAAATATTATAACACAATATAAAATGGCACAATATTTTAAATAGAAAGTATATTTAGACATAAATCGCTAAAATCGCCCTTTTTAAAAAGTAATTATTGATATATTATAACACAAACACAATATAAAATAGCACAATATTTTAAATAGAAAGTATATTTAGTCATAAATCGCTAAAAAACCACCCTTTTTGAAAATAAATTATTGAATTATTATTAATGAAACACAATAAAAAATAGCTCAAAATTTTAAATGGAAAGTATATTTAGACATAAATCGCTAAAATCGACCTTTTTAAAAAGAAATTATTGAAATATTATAACACAAACACAATATAAAATAGCACAATATTTTAAATAAAAAGTATATTTAGTCATAAATCGCTAAAAACCACACTTTTTGAAAAGAAATTATTGAATTATTATTAATGAAACACAATAAAAAATAGCTCAAAATTTTAAATGGAAAGTATATTTAGACATAAATCGCTAAAATCGACCTTTTTAAAAAGAAATTATTGAAATATTATAACACAAACACAATATAAAATAGCACAATATTTTAAATAGAAAGTATATTTAGTCATAAATCGCTAAAAACCACCCTATTTGAAAAGAAATTATTGAATTATTATTAATGAAACACAATAAAAAATAGCTCAAAATTTTAAATGGAAAGTATATTTAGACATAAATCGCTAAAATCGACCTTTTTAAAAAGAAATTATTGAAATATTATAACACAAACACAATATAAAATAGCACAATATTTTAAATAGAAAGTATATTTAGTCATAAATCGCTAAAAACCACCCTATTTGAAAAGAAATTATTGAATTATTATTAATGAAACACAATAAAAAATAGCTCAAAATTTTAAATGGAAAGTATATTTAGACATAAATCGCTAAAATCGACCTTTTTAAAAAGAAATTATTGAAATATTATAACACAAACACAATATAAAATAGCACAATATTTTAAATAAAAAGTATATTTAGTCATAAATCGCTAAAAACCACACTTTTTGAAAAGAAATTATTGAATTATTATTAATGAAACACAATAAAAAATAGCTCAAAATTTTAAATGGAAAGTATATTTAGACATAAATCGCTAAAATCGACCTTTTTAAAAAGAAATTATTGAAATATTATAACACAAACACAATATAAAATAGCACAATATTTTAAATAGAAAGTATATTTAGTCATAAATCGCTAAAAACCACCCTATTTGAAAAGAAATTATTGAATTATTATTAATGAAACACAATAAAAAATAGCTCAAAATTTTAAATGGAAAGTATATTTAGACATAAATCGCTAAAATCGACCTTTTTAAAAAGAAATTATTGAAATATTATAACACAAACACAATATAAAATAGCACAATATTTTAAATAGAAAGTATATTTAGTCATAAATCGCTAAAAACCACCCTATTTGAAAAGAAATTATTGAATTATTATTAATGAAACACAATAAAAAATAGCTCAAAATTTTAAATGGAAAGTATATTTAGACATAAATCGCTAAAATCGACCTTTTTAAAAAGAAATTATTGAAATATTATAACACAAACACAATATAAAATAGCACAATATTTTAAATAAAAAGTATATTTAGTCATAAATCGCTAAAAACCACACTTTTTGAAAAGAAATTATTGAATTATTATTAATGAAACACAATAAAAAATAGCTCAAAATTTTAAATGGAAAGTATATTTAGACATAAATCGCTAAAATCGACCTTTTTAAAAAGAAATTATTGAAATATTATAACACAAACACAATATAAAATAGCACAATATTTTAAATAGAAAGTATATTTAGTCATAAATCGCTAAAAACCACCCTATTTGAAAAGAAATTATTGAATTATTATTAATGAAACACAATAAAAAATAGCTCAAAATTTTAAATGGAAAGTATATTTAGACATAAATCGCTAAAATCGACCTTTTTAAAAAGAAATTATTGAAATATTATAACACAAACACAATATAAAATAGCACAATATTTTAAATAGAAAGTATATTTAGTCATAAATCGCTAAAAACCACCCTATTTGAAAAGAAATTATTGAATTATTATTAATGAAACACAATAAAAAATAGCTCAAAATTTTAAATGGAAAGTATATTTAGACATAAATCGCGAAAATCGACCTTTTTAAAAAGAAATTATTGAAATATTATAACACAAACACAATATAAAATAGCACAATATTTTAAATAGAAAGTATATTTAGTCATAAATCGCTAAAAACCACCCTTTTTGAAAAGAAATTATTGAATTATTGTTAATGAAACACAATAAAAAATAGCTCAAAATTTTAAATGGAAAGTATATTTAGACATAAATCGCTAAAATCGACCTTTTTAAAAAGAAATTATTGAAATATTATAACACAAACACAATATAAAATAGCACAATATTTTAAATAGAAAGTATATTTAGTCATAAATCGCTAAAAACCACCCTATTTGAAAAGAAATTATTGAATTATTATTAATGAAACAATAAAAAATAGCTCAAAATTTTAAATGGAAAGTATATTTAGACATAAATTGCTAAAATCGCTCTTTTTAGAAAGAAATTATTGAAATATTATAACACAATATAAAATGGCACAATATTTTAAATAGAAAGTATATTTAGACATAAATCGCTAAAATCGCCCTTTTTAAAAAGTAATTATTGATATATTATAACACAAACACAATATAAAATAGCACAATATTTTAAATAGAAAGTATATTTAGTCATAAATCGCTAAAAAACCACCCTTTTTGAAAATAAATTATTGAATTATTATTAATGAAACACAATAAAAAATAGCTCAAAATTTTAAATGGAAAGTATATTTAGACATAAATCGCTAAAATCGACCTTTTTAAAAAGAAATTATTGAAATATTATAACACAAACACAATATAAAATAGCACAATATTTTAAATAGAAAGTATATTTAGTCATAAATCGCTAAAAACCACCCTATTTGAAAAGAAATTATTGAATTATTATTAATGAAACACAATAAAAAATAGCTCAAAATTTTAAATGGAAAGTATATTTAGACATAAATCGCTAAAATCGACCTTTTTAAAAAGAAATTATTGAAATATTATAACACAAACACAATATAAAATAGCACAATATTTTAAATAGAAAGTATATTTAGTCATAAATCGCTAAAAACCACCCTATTTGAAAAGAAATTATTGAATTATTATTAATGAAACACAATAAAAAATAGCTCAAAATTTTAAATGGAAAGTATATTTAGACATAAATCGCTAAAATCGACCTTTTTAAAAAGAAATTATTGAAATATTATAACACAAACACAATATAAAATAGCACAATATTTTAAATAAAAAGTATATTTAGTCATAAATCGCTAAAAACCACACTTTTTGAAAAGAAATTATTGAATTATTATTAATGAAACACAATAAAAAATAGCTCAAAATTTTAAATGGAAAGTATATTTAGACATAAATCGCTAAAATCGACCTTTTTAAAAAGAAATTATTGAAATATTATAACACAAACACAATATAAAATAGCACAATATTTTAAATAGAAAGTATATTTAGTCATAAATCGCTAAAAACCACCCTATTTGAAAAGAAATTATTGAATTATTATTAATGAAACACAATAAAAAATAGCTCAAAATTTTAAATGGAAAGTATATTTAGACATAAATCGCTAAAATCGACCTTTTTAAAAAGAAATTATTGAAATATTATAACACAAACACAATATAAAATAGCACAATATTTTAAATAGAAAGTATATTTAGTCATAAATCGCTAAAAACCACCCTATTTGAAAAGAAATTATTGAATTATTATTAATGAAACACAATAAAAAATAGCTCAAAATTTTAAATGGAAAGTATATTTAGACATAAATCGCTAAAATCGACCTTTTTAAAAAGAAATTATTGAAATATTATAACACAAACACAATATAAAATAGCACAATATTTTAAATAAAAAGTATATTTAGTCATAAATCGCTAAAAACCACACTTTTTGAAAAGAAATTATTGAATTATTATTAATGAAACACAATAAAAAATAGCTCAAAATTTTAAATGGAAAGTATATTTAGACATAAATCGCTAAAATCGACCTTTTTAAAAAGAAATTATTGAAATATTATAACACAAACACAATATAAAATAGCACAATATTTTAAATAGAAAGTATATTTAGTCATAAATCGCTAAAAACCACCCTATTTGAAAAGAAATTATTGAATTATTATTAATGAAACACAATAAAAAATAGCTCAAAATTTTAAATGGAAAGTATATTTAGACATAAATCGCTAAAATCGACCTTTTTAAAAAGAAATTATTGAAATATTATAACACAAACACAATATAAAATAGCACAATATTTTAAATAGAAAGTATATTTAGTCATAAATCGCTAAAAACCACCCTTTTTGAAAAGAAATTATTGAATTATTGTTAATGAAACACAATAAAAAATAGCTCAAAATTTTAAATGGAAAGTATATTTAGACATAAATCGCTAAAATCGACCTTTTTAAAAAGAAATTATTGAAATATTATAACACAAACACAATATAAAATAGCACAATATTTTAAATAGAAAGTATATTTAGTCATAAATCGCTAAAAACCACCCTATTTGAAAAGAAATTATTGAATTATTATTAATGAAACAATAAAAAATAGCTCAAAATTTTAAATGGAAAGTATATTTAGACATAAATTGCTAAAATCGCTCTTTTTAGAAAGAAATTATTGAAATATTATAACACAATATAAAATGGGACAATATTTTAAATAGAAAGTATATTTAGACATAAATCGCTAAAATCGCCCTTTTTAAAAAGTAATTATTGATATATTATAACACAAACACAATATAAAATAGCACAATATTTTAAATAGAAAGTATATTTAGTCATAAATCGCTAAAAAACCACCCTTTTTGAAAATAAATTATTGAATTATTATTAATGAAACACAATAAAAAATAGCTCAAAATTTTAAATGGAAAGTATATTTAGACATAAATCGCTAAAATCGACCTTTTTAAAAAGAAATTATTGAAATATTATAACACAAACACAATATAAAATAGCACAATATTTTAAATAAAAAGTATATTTAGTCATAAATCGCTAAAAACCACACTTTTTGAAAAGAAATTATTGAATTATTATTAATGAAACACAATAAAAAATAGCTCAAAATTTTAAATGGAAAGTATATTTAGACATAAATCGCTAAAATCGACCTTTTTAAAAAGAAATTATTGAAATATTATAACACAAACACAATATAAAATAGCACAATATTTTAAATAGAAAGTATATTTAGTCATAAATCGCTAAAAACCACCCTATTTGAAAAGAAATTATTGAATTATTATTAATGAAACACAATAAAAAATAGCTCAAAATTTTAAATGGAAAGTATATTTAGACATAAATCGCTAAAATCGACCTTTTTAAAAAGAAATTATTGAAATATTATAACACAAACACAATATAAAATAGCACAATATTTTAAATAGAAAGTATATTTAGTCATAAATCGCTAAAAACCACCCTATTTGAAAAGAAATTATTGAATTATTATTAATGAAACACAATAAAAAATAGCTCAAAATTTTAAATGGAAAGTATATTTAGACATAAATCGCTAAAATCGACCTTTTTAAAAAGAAATTATTGAAATATTATAACACAAACACAATATAAAATAGCACAATATTTTAAATAAAAAGTATATTTAGTCATAAATCGCTAAAAACCACACTTTTTGAAAAGAAATTATTGAATTATTATTAATGAAACACAATAAAAAATAGCTCAAAATTTTAAATGGAAAGTATATTTAGACATAAATCGCTAAAATCGACCTTTTTAAAAAGAAATTATTGAAATATTATAACACAAACACAATATAAAATAGCACAATATTTTAAATAGAAAGTATATTTAGTCATAAATCGCTAAAAACCACCCTATTTGAAAAGAAATTATTGAATTATTATTAATGAAACACAATAAAAAATAGCTCAAAATTTTAAATGGAAAGTATATTTAGACATAAATCGCTAAAATCGACCTTTTTAAAAAGAAATTATTGAAATATTATAACACAAACACAATATAAAATAGCACAATATTTTAAATAGAAAGTATATTTAGTCATAAATCGCTAAAAACCACCCTATTTGAAAAGAAATTATTGAATTATTATTAATGAAACACAATAAAAAATAGCTCAAAATTTTAAATGGAAAGTATATTTAGACATAAATCGCTAAAATCGACCTTTTTAAAAAGAAATTATTGAAATATTATAACACAAACACAATATAAAATAGCACAATATTTTAAATAAAAAGTATATTTAGTCATAAATCGCTAAAAACCACACTTTTTGAAAAGAAATTATTGAATTATTATTAATGAAACACAATAAAAAATAGCTCAAAATTTTAAATGGAAAGTATATTTAGACATAAATCGCTAAAATCGACCTTTTTAAAAAGAAATTATTGAAATATTATAACACAAACACAATATAAAATAGCACAATATTTTAAATAGAAAGTATATTTAGTCATAAATCGCTAAAAACCACCCTATTTGAAAAGAAATTATTGAATTATTATTAATGAAACACAATAAAAAATAGCTCAAAATTTTAAATGGAAAGTATATTTAGACATAAATCGCTAAAATCGACCTTTTTAAAAAGAAATTATTGAAATATTATAACACAAACACAATATAAAATAGCACAATATTTTAAATAGAAAGTATATTTAGTCATAAATCGCTAAAAACCACCCTATTTGAAAAGAAATTATTGAATTATTATTAATGAAACACAATAAAAAATAGCTCAAAATTTTAAATGGAAAGTATATTTAGACATAAATCGCTAAAATCGACCTTTTTAAAAAGAAATTATTGAAATATTATAACACAAACACAATATAAAATAGCACAATATTTTAAATAAAAAGTATATTTAGTCATAAATCGCTAAAAACCACACTTTTTGAAAAGAAATTATTGAATTATTATTAATGAAACACAATAAAAAATAGCTCAAAATTTTAAATGGAAAGTATATTTAGACATAAATCGCTAAAATCGACCTTTTTAAAAAGAAATTATTGAAATATTATAACACAAACACAATATAAAATAGCACAATATTTTAAATAGAAAGTATATTTAGTCATAAATCGCTAAAAACCACCCTATTTGAAAAGAAATTATTGAATTATTATTAATGAAACACAATAAAAAATAGCTCAAAATTTTAAATGGAAAGTATATTTAGACATAAATCGCTAAAATCGACCTTTTTAAAAAGAAATTATTGAAATATTATAACACAAACACAATATAAAATAGCACAATATTTTAAATAGAAAGTATATTTAGTCATAAATCGCTAAAAACCACCCTATTTGAAAAGAAATTATTGAATTATTATTAATGAAACACAATAAAAAATAGCTCAAAATTTTAAATGGAAAGTATATTTAGACATAAATCGCGAAAATCGACCTTTTTAAAAAGAAATTATTGAAATATTATAACACAAACACAATATAAAATAGCACAATATTTTAAATAGAAAGTATATTTAGTCATAAATCGCTAAAAACCACCCTTTTTGAAAAGAAATTATTGAATTATTGTTAATGAAACACAATAAAAAATAGCTCAAAATTTTAAATGGAAAGTATATTTAGACATAAATCGCTAAAATCGACCTTTTTAAAAAGAAATTATTGAAATATTATAACACAAACACAATATAAAATAGCACAATATTTTAAATAGAAAGTATATTTAGTCATAAATCGCTAAAAACCACCCTATTTGAAAAGAAATTATTGAATTATTATTAATGAAACAATAAAAAATAGCTCAAAATTTTAAATGGAAAGTATATTTAGACATAAATTGCTAAAATCGCTCTTTTTAGAAAGAAATTATTGAAATATTATAACACAATATAAAATGGCACAATATTTTAAATAGAAAGTATATTTAGACATAAATCGCTAAAATCGCCCTTTTTAAAAAGTAATTATTGATATATTATAACACAAACACAATATAAAATAGCACAATATTTTAAATAGAAAGTATATTTAGTCATAAATCGCTAAAAAACCACCCTTTTTGAAAATAAATTATTGAATTATTATTAATGAAACACAATAAAAAATAGCTCAAAATTTTAAATGGAAAGTATATTTAGACATAAATCGCTAAAATCGACCTTTTTAAAAAGAAATTATTGAAATATTATAACACAAACACAATATAAAATAGCACAATATTTTAAATAGAAAGTATATTTAGTCATAAATCGCTAAAAACCACCCTATTTGAAAAGAAATTATTGAATTATTATTAATGAAACACAATAAAAAATAGCTCAAAATTTTAAATGGAAAGTATATTTAGACATAAATCGCTAAAATCGACCTTTTTAAAAAGAAATTATTGAAATATTATAACACAAACACAATATAAAATAGCACAATATTTTAAATAGAAAGTATATTTAGTCATAAATCGCTAAAAACCACCCTATTTGAAAAGAAATTATTGAATTATTATTAATGAAACACAATAAAAAATAGCTCAAAATTTTAAATGGAAAGTATATTTAGACATAAATCGCTAAAATCGACCTTTTTAAAAAGAAATTATTGAAATATTATAACACAAACACAATATAAAATAGCACAATATTTTAAATAAAAAGTATATTTAGTCATAAATCGCTAAAAACCACACTTTTTGAAAAGAAATTATTGAATTATTATTAATGAAACACAATAAAAAATAGCTCAAAATTTTAAATGGAAAGTATATTTAGACATAAATCGCTAAAATCGACCTTTTTAAAAAGAAATTATTGAAATATTATAACACAAACACAATATAAAATAGCACAATATTTTAAATAGAAAGTATATTTAGTCATAAATCGCTAAAAACCACCCTATTTGAAAAGAAATTATTGAATTATTATTAATGAAACACAATAAAAAATAGCTCAAAATTTTAAATGGAAAGTATATTTAGACATAAATCGCTAAAATCGACCTTTTTAAAAAGAAATTATTGAAATATTATAACACAAACACAATATAAAATAGCACAATATTTTAAATAGAAAGTATATTTAGTCATAAATCGCTAAAAACCACCCTATTTGAAAAGAAATTATTGAATTATTATTAATGAAACACAATAAAAAATAGCTCAAAATTTTAAATGGAAAGTATATTTAGACATAAATCGCTAAAATCGACCTTTTTAAAAAGAAATTATTGAAATATTATAACACAAACACAATATAAAATAGCACAATATTTTAAATAAAAAGTATATTTAGTCATAAATCGCTAAAAACCACACTTTTTGAAAAGAAATTATTGAATTATTATTAATGAAACACAATAAAAAATAGCTCAAAATTTTAAATGGAAAGTATATTTAGACATAAATCGCTAAAATCGACCTTTTTAAAAAGAAATTATTGAAATATTATAACACAAACACAATATAAAATAGCACAATATTTTAAATAGAAAGTATATTTAGTCATAAATCGCTAAAAACCACCCTATTTGAAAAGAAATTATTGAATTATTATTAATGAAACACAATAAAAAATAGCTCAAAATTTTAAATGGAAAGTATATTTAGACATAAATCGCTAAAATCGACCTTTTTAAAAAGAAATTATTGAAATATTATAACACAAACACAATATAAAATAGCACAATATTTTAAATAGAAAGTATATTTAGTCATAAATCGCTAAAAACCACCCTTTTTGAAAAGAAATTATTGAATTATTGTTAATGAAACACAATAAAAAATAGCTCAAAATTTTAAATGGAAAGTATATTTAGACATAAATCGCTAAAATCGACCTTTTTAAAAAGAAATTATTGAAATATTATAACACAAACACAATATAAAATAGCACAATATTTTAAATAGAAAGTATATTTAGTCATAAATCGCTAAAAACCACCCTATTTGAAAAGAAATTATTGAATTATTATTAATGAAACAATAAAAAATAGCTCAAAATTTTAAATGGAAAGTATATTTAGACATAAATTGCTAAAATCGCTCTTTTTAGAAAGAAATTATTGAAATATTATAACACAATATAAAATGGCACAATATTTTAAATAGAAAGTATATTTAGACATAAATCGCTAAAATCGCCCTTTTTAAAAAGTAATTATTGATATATTATAACACAAACACAATATAAAATAGCACAATATTTTAAATAGAAAGTATATTTAGTCATAAATCGCTAAAAAACCACCCTTTTTGAAAATAAATTATTGAATTATTATTAATGAAACACAATAAAAAATAGCTCAAAATTTTAAATGGAAAGTATATTTAGACATAAATCGCTAAAATCGACCTTTTTAAAAAGAAATTATTGAAATATTATAACACAAACACAATATAAAATAGCACAATATTTTAAATAAAAAGTATATTTAGTCATAAATCGCTAAAAACCACACTTTTTGAAAAGAAATTATTGAATTATTATTAATGAAACACAATAAAAAATAGCTCAAAATTTTAAATGGAAAGTATATTTAGACATAAATCGCTAAAATCGACCTTTTTAAAAAGAAATTATTGAAATATTATAACACAAACACAATATAAAATAGCACAATATTTTAAATAGAAAGTATATTTAGTCATAAATCGCTAAAAACCACCCTATTTGAAAAGAAATTATTGAATTATTATTAATGAAACACAATAAAAAATAGCTCAAAATTTTAAATGGAAAGTATATTTAGACATAAATCGCTAAAATCGACCTTTTTAAAAAGAAATTATTGAAATATTATAACACAAACACAATATAAAATAGCACAATATTTTAAATAGAAAGTATATTTAGTCATAAATCGCTAAAAACCACCCTATTTGAAAAGAAATTATTGAATTATTATTAATGAAACACAATAAAAAATAGCTCAAAATTTTAAATGGAAAGTATATTTAGACATAAATCGCTAAAATCGACCTTTTTAAAAAGAAATTATTGAAATATTATAACACAAACACAATATAAAATAGCACAATATTTTAAATAAAAAGTATATTTAGTCATAAATCGCTAAAAACCACACTTTTTGAAAAGAAATTATTGAATTATTATTAATGAAACACAATAAAAAATAGCTCAAAATTTTAAATGGAAAGTATATTTAGACATAAATCGCTAAAATCGACCTTTTTAAAAAGAAATTATTGAAATATTATAACACAAACACAATATAAAATAGCACAATATTTTAAATAGAAAGTATATTTAGTCATAAATCGCTAAAAACCACCCTATTTGAAAAGAAATTATTGAATTATTATTAATGAAACACAATAAAAAATAGCTCAAAATTTTAAATGGAAAGTATATTTAGACATAAATCGCTAAAATCGACCTTTTTAAAAAGAAATTATTGAAATATTATAACACAAACACAATATAAAATAGCACAATATTTTAAATAGAAAGTATATTTAGTCATAAATCGCTAAAAACCACCCTATTTGAAAAGAAATTATTGAATTATTATTAATGAAACACAATAAAAAATAGCTCAAAATTTTAAATGGAAAGTATATTTAGACATAAATCGCGAAAATCGACCTTTTTAAAAAGAAATTATTGAAATATTATAACACAAACACAATATAAAATAGCACAATATTTTAAATAGAAAGTATATTTAGTCATAAATCGCTAAAAACCACCCTTTTTGAAAAGAAATTATTGAATTATTGTTAATGAAACACAATAAAAAATAGCTCAAAATTTTAAATGGAAAGTATATTTAGACATAAATCGCTAAAATCGACCTTTTTAAAAAGAAATTATTGAAATATTATAACACAAACACAATATAAAATAGCACAATATTTTAAATAGAAAGTATATTTAGTCATAAATCGCTAAAAACCACCCTATTTGAAAAGAAATTATTGAATTATTATTAATGAAACAATAAAAAATAGCTCAAAATTTTAAATGGAAAGTATATTTAGACATAAATTGCTAAAATCGCTCTTTTTAGAAAGAAATTATTGAAATATTATAACACAATATAAAATGGCACAATATTTTAAATAGAAAGTATATTTAGACATAAATCGCTAAAATCGCCCTTTTTAAAAAGTAATTATTGATATATTATAACACAAACACAATATAAAATAGCACAATATTTTAAATAGAAAGTATATTTAGTCATAAATCGCTAAAAAACCACCCTTTTTGAAAATAAATTATTGAATTATTATTAATGAAACACAATAAAAAATAGCTCAAAATTTTAAATGGAAAGTATATTTAGACATAAATCGCTAAAATCGACCTTTTTAAAAAGAAATTATTGAAATATTATAACACAAACACAATATAAAATAGCACAATATTTTAAATAGAAAGTATATTTAGTCATAAATCGCTAAAAACCACCCTTTTTGAAAAGAAATTATTGAATTATTATTAATGAAACACAATAAAAAATAGCTCAAAATTTTAAATGGAAAGTATATTTAGACATAAATCGCTAAAATCGACCTTTTTAAAAAGAAATTATTGAAATATTATAACACAAACACAATATAAAATAGCACAATATTTTAAATAGAAAGTATATTTAGTCATAAATCGCTAAAAACCACCCTATTTGAAAAGAAATTATTGAATTATTATTAATGAAACACAATAAAAAATAGCTCAAAATTTTAAATGGAAAGTATATTTAGACATAAATCGCTAAAATCGACCTTTTTAAAAAGAAATTATTGAAATATTATAACACAAACACAATATAAAATAGCACAATATTTTAAATAGAAAGTATATTTAGTCATAAATCGCTAAAAACCACCCTTTTTGAAAAGAAATTATTGAATTATTATTAATGAAACACAATAAAAAATAGCTCAAAATTTTAAATGGAAAGTATATTTAGACATAAATCGCTAAAATCGACCTTTTTAAAAATAAATTATTAAAATATTATAACACAAACACAATATAAAATAGCACAATATTTTAAATAGAAAGTATATTTAGACATAAATCCCTAAAATCGCCCTTTTTGAAAAGAAATTATTGAAATATGGTAAAACAAACACAAAAAAAAATAGCTCAATATTTTAAATAGAAAGTATTTTTAGTCATAAATCGCTAAAAAGCACCCTTTTTGAAATAAAATTATTGAATTATTATTAATGAAACACAATAAAAAATAGCTCCAAATTTTAAATAGAAAGTATATTTAGTTATAAACCAATAAAAACCGCCCTTTTTGAAAAGAAATAATTGAAATATTATAACACAAACACTATATAAAATAGCTCAATATTTTAAATAGAAAGTATATTTAGTCATAAATCCCTAAAATCGCCCTTTTTGAAAAGAAATTATTGAAATATGGTAAAACAAACACAATAAAAAATAGCTCAATATTTTAAATAGAAAGTATATTTTGTTATAAACCAATAAATACCACCCTTTTTGAAAAAATGATTGAAATAATATAACAGAAACGCAATAAAAAATAGCTCAATATTTTAAATAGAAATTATATTTAGTTATAAATCGCTAAAAACCACACTTTTTGAAAAGAAATTATTGAAATTTTATATAATTTAGCGATAAAACGCCAAAAAGTTTTACTAATAAATTTTATTTAAATTCGCTGGTTTTGACAAGAAAATTGCTACATTAGCAGCAGTGTAGAAATAATCACACAGAGTTGCACTTGAACAGCGTTGCCATTTGTCATATTTTCCCTTTTTTTTAAATATTGTTAGACGTACACATGTTTAAAATTTGTATAAAGATTTTTGTCAATATATAATCTAATCTTTGCAGTATATTAGATGAAAACGTTAAGTGAAGTTAAGTGCAACAAAGCTATCTTAGATTCTATCTGCTTTATTACTGTAACGTTGTTTAATTTTGTTTACTCCTTCAATACTTCATACCTTAACGATCACAAATGTATTCTTTAAGGTGCTGAAGTATCTAAAAATGATGAAATCGACTTTAGTGTTCACTGTTCAAAGTCTTATATTGAATTATGCAATGTTCTGTTCAAAAGTTAAATTTTAATAACGACCGTCTGTAACAAGTTGTAGTTTTACTTTGTATTACTTTAAGTACTTTTTATTCTATAATGAATTGGCTCTAAAAAAATTTTATTGTATTTCATTATTAATAAAAATGTACCAAGGTTTTTTTATGCACCTGTTACATGCTCTTTATCTCGGAAACCATTTAGCATTTTGTTTTCTTGTCTTCACCATAATCTTAGCTATAAACTGGGAGAAGGAAAGCTTAAAACAAAATAAGCGTAAAAACAGTATTTAGTGAATTAAAATTGCTAATATATTAAATTTTTAAATATTTTGCACTATTTTTGGCCCATAGTCCAATTTTTCAAACTCTTTCTCGTGTGGAATTTCTCGAAGTACTTTTCGTAACCAACGAAACTTTTGCGTTTTGCTAGTTTTTATTTTATTTTTCTCATGTCTTAATCTCGGAAAGCAATTATTTTCGCCATAATTGTAGCTATAGACTATATAGTAGAACAAAATAATCCGAAAAAATTTATCTAAAGCCTCAAAAACATTTTTGGCCCGTAGCTTTCAAACGGTAATCTTCAGAAAAAATACTCCTTTTACTCTAATTCATAATTCCTCATATAAAGTTACTGAAAAATGCATTTTTTCACATTTTTCAGTTGTATTTTTTATCGGAAATTCGTGAAATTTATGAAATACATTGCAAAAGGTAAAAACGTAAATTATCCAATAATAATTTTTTACACATATTTCGAATTTTCGATATAAATACAGCTGAAAAATGTAAAAAAAGAATTATGATGTTCTAAAGAATTTTGAATTATATTATAAGAATTATTTTTTCTGAATAGAACTTTACTAAAGAA
The DNA here is from genome assembly GCA_930367215.1 of Pollenia angustigena. NCBI lineage: Eukaryota > Metazoa > Arthropoda > Insecta > Diptera > Polleniidae > Pollenia > Pollenia angustigena. Next base: position 51,709,182 of record OV884060.1, read on the forward strand.
TCCACAGTTTGGCCGCGGCGGGCCATGAATGTTAAAAAAATAAATTAAAATTTGTCGACATTTTAGCAATTCTATGGCGCTAGCTGCAGCTTTTTTGCGTTAGTTCGTTATACAATTTTTGTCTCCTAGTGTAAAGCTGCAATTATTAAAACAAAATAATAATTGGTTTCTGAAAAATATGCCTGTTTAAAAAATAAAAAATTAAGGGTTAGCCAAAATTTTCAAAAAGTACAAATTTGTAACAGCTTTCTCTTCAGATGTACTATATTTGTTTGCTGTCTCTATGATAAGGAACAAAATTGCACCGTATGAACGTAGTAGTCTACGACGTAGATACGATGTCAAATTAATATGTATACTATTGTATACAAAGGCACACAATAGCTGGCGCAAATCTAAAAGCGTATCTACGTCGTACGTCGACTTACAGAAAATTCAGACGGGGGCTTTTACAACTGCTCTTTTGGTTTGGTGGCTAACGGTTAAGTGAAGATAGAGGGGTAAACAAAAATACTTGGTTTGTGTTTTTCATGACTTTTTCTCAGATTTATCTTTCAACTTATTTATTTTCTTATCGTTACGTTTTATAAATTGAAAATACAGTAAGTCCTCGATCATCCATAGCAACAATTTTGAGTAGTTTTTTGTGTGTTTCTAATTAAGTTACAAACGAATAGTGTTGCATCTGCCGGTTAATCGAATGACAGATAATCGAGGCGCTTCTGCAAATAAAAAATACGTAACTTTAAATCATCGTATAAACACAAAGGATTTTTGAAAGTTGCTGGAGAAGGGAAATAAAAATTGAAAATTTAATTTAAATTATTTTTGTGTTCTCAAATTGAATATTTGATAACAACATAAACCAAGGAAAAAATTAACAAAAATTTAGATTTTTTTAAGATTATTTTCAAAAGAAAACTCGATTTGTGTACGACGGAATTGTAAGTAAATAGATCGTGTTTTAAAAAATGTACGACCGTTAACTTACGTTCTTAAGTGGCTCATACACTTGCAATAAAATTGTTAAATTTTAAGTATTGTACAATTATATCGATGTGTATGTGATATTCGAAGGTAACACATTATATTGGCAACAATCAAAAGACATTTGATTTGTATTGCACAACGAAAAGAAACTGAAATTTGTTGCTAACATTGTACAATGCTGTTGATGTTATTCATAAAGGTTATGTATGTACACCTTTTTTTTAATGAAAGTTGAGCAATATTTAAATTTAAACCATTGTGCGACTTATTGCATAATTTACGACAAAATGGAAATAATATGGCGAATATCATATACAATAATATTGCAAGTGTATGGGCCGCTTTACAACGTATCGTAAAGAACATAGGTTTCAATTTTAAGCAAAATTGTTAAAAACAAGTGTTTACAAAAAGTACCCAAAAGTAGGACTTTTTACACCTGTTTTATCTTCTTGTCTTTTTCCTAAACCTTTGCGTAGCAATTACAAATAAACACACAGAGGGAAGTCAAAAAAACCACATAAAAAGATATAAGAAAATTAAATAAAAAAAATATATTTTTATTTTAAAAAAATTGATAACAAGAAACTATTTACAGTCAAATCCCGATAAGTCGTACCCCGGTAAATCGTTATTCCCGATAACTGTCGGTCCTTTGAAAAAATCTCGTTATTTCGTAAAATTTCCATACATTTTGGTCCCCTCGCTAATTATAAATTTTTTTTCAAATAAAATCTTCTTTATCTCTTATAAATCGTAATTGTTTGCTAACTACCACTTATCATTCATAATAAAAACAACAGAAACATGGAAAGAATAATTTTTTGTTTACCGCTTTGTTTTTTGTGGGTTTTTGCTTGTGTGTGTGTTTATTTTCTTAATATCAGTTTGTTACATGTATAATTTTTATATATTTTATTTTCAACAATTGTTTTTTATGTTTTTTTTTTATCGTTTTAGTAAATAAATTGAAAAGCCCTTTAATTCGTATTTTTTTTATTTTAACCCCGTTAAATCGAAAGCCCGCTAAATCAAAAGCCCCTATAATTCGTAGGAAATTGCTGGTCCCTTGCGATTACGAATTATCGGGATTCTACTGTATTTCAAAAATAAAAACATTATTCATATAAGCAGATCTTTAAAATGACACATATCGCTTTTGTTCAACAATAGTGTATTAATCCAACATTTCTGTTTAAATTCATATTTGGTATAGATTTGGTAACGACAAAATATATATTATGGAAAAAATTCAGACTCATCGTAATATCTTACTTTGGAGACGCAAAAATTTCCAATATTTTGCTCTTTCCATTAAATATGTTCCTTAAAGTTTAAACGTAGTAGGTCAATCCACTCACTAAGTGTGAGTTAATTGGTAAAAAAGTGCGAGTGTATTAAAACTTGATCGCGCAACCCTTAATTAAGGCATTAAGGGGTACACATTAAGTCCCAATTCACACGTTGCAAGTCTTATTGATCAGCCTGCTACTCTATAACGAGAGTGAAGAGAGGAAAATAAACGTTTCTCTCTCACTCTCTCTCGCCTATAAGGTAGCAAGCTGGTCAATAAGACTTGCAACGTGTGAATTGGCACTAAGGGGTACACAAAACTCAAAAACGTTGCACTTATAAAGGACAGATAAAATATAAGATCGGTCAAAAGCAAAAAATCATCATATAATAGTCATCCAATATACAGCAAATTTAATTGTATCAGCCGTTTAAAAAAATAAAATAAGTTTAAAATAGGTTTTAAGGCAGAATGTTCATGCGCTGTAATTCACAGTAATTTTTTATGAATACGGCAGGATATTTTTAAAAACCTTCTTTAACTTTAAAACTTCGTAAATAAAAAAAGAGGGACAATTTTTCACAATGGCAACGCTGATGTAATGCAACTCTGTGTGCAATTTTGTACACTAACACATTCTTACATTAATATGTATTACAGTGTTACCAGTGAAATTTCGAGAAAGATACATTTTAGTTTCCAAAATGATACCCTTTTTCCCAAATAGATACATTTTGAAAAAAATTTGAATATCCATTTCTAACGTTTAACTTTTATTAACATAACATTTTTATTTTATATTTAATGACTATTTTTAAGATAATGATATCATATAAATTCATTTTTATATCTATTTAAGTCATAAATATAGGGTACCTATGTAATTTTTAAGCAAACATTAAAATAATTTAAATGTAACTATCTTTGGATGTTATTAAAACAAATTGGATGTTATTAATTTATAAAAATTAACATATAAACAAGAATAAGCAGACGACAGAAGAACTTAGAAAACTTAACAGCAAAATAAAACAATTTAGTTGTCACTGTTTTTTAGTATTCATAACAAAATATCTTTGAAAAACTTTGCCAGAAACGTAGGGTGCTCCTAGACGGGTAAAATCTATGACCAACCTTACTTTATTTTTAATCTCCATTATTTATTTCTAACATACCTAACCGCTATCTCCTTTCCTTAAGGGGGCTCCCATATAAAATTTTCAATACAGTCTAGAAATATATTGAAGAAAAAGACCCATAACTGGCCAGGAATCGTCCCTAGGTGGATAACATGTATGACCGACTTCTATTAGTTTTTTGGCCTTAACATTTTCTTTAAATATACTTGCACCTTATCTGCACCCCGTAGGTAGGCTCCCATACAAATATGGTGGTTAAGTGAAATTCTAAAAGTGGCCTCTGCAGAGTGTAGGGTGCTCCTAGACGGGTAAAATCTATGACCAACCTTACCTTATTTTTCATCTCTATCATTTATTTCTTACATACCTAACCGCTATCTCCATTCCTTAAGGGGGCTCCCATATAAAATTTGCATTACAGTCTAGAAATATATTGAAGAAAAATATCCATAACTGCCCAGGAATCGCCCTTAGGGGGATAAAATATACGACCGACCTATATTAGTTTTTCGGCTCCAACCTTTTCTTTAAATATACTTGCACCTATCTCAACCCCTTAGGGAGGCTCTCATACAAATATGGCGGTTTAATAAAATTCTTAAAGTTGGCCCCTGCAGAGCATGGGGTGCTCCTAAACGGGTCAAATCTATGACGGACCTTACTTTATTTTTCATCTCCATCACTTATTTCTAACATACGTAACCCCTATCTCCATTCCTTAAGGGGGCTCCCATACAAAATGTGCAATACAGCCTAGAAATTTATTGAAGTAAACGTCCCATAACTGCCCAGGAATCGCCACTAGGGGGATAAAATGTATGACCGACCGCTATTAGTTTTTTATCCTCAACATTTTCTTTAAACATACCTGCAACTTTTCTGTACCCCGTAGGGAGGCTCCCATACAAATATGGCGGTTTAATGAAATTATTAAAGTTGGCCCCTGCAGAGCGTAGGGTGCTCCTAGATGAGTCAAATCTATGACCAACCTCACTTTATTTTTCATCTCCATTATTTATTTCTAACATACCTAACCGCTATCTCCATTCCTTAAGGGGGCTCTTATATAAAATTTTCAATACATTCTAGAAATATATTGAAGAAAAAGACCCATAACTGACCAGGAATCGTCCCTAGGGGGTAAAAATGTATGACCGACTTCTATTAGTTTTTCGGCCATAACATTTTTTTAAATATACTTGCACCTTATCTGCACCCCGTAGGTAGGCTCCCATACAAACATGGTGGTTTTTTGAAATTCTTAAAGTGGCATCTGCAGAGCGTAGGGTGCTCCTAGACGGTTCAAATCTATGACGAACCTCCCTTTATTTTTCATCTCCATCATTTATTTCTTACATACCTAACCGCTATCTCCATTCCTTAAGGGGGCTTCCCTATAAAATTTTCAATACAGTCTAGAAATTTATTGAAGAAAAATATCCATAACTGCCCAGGAATGGCCCCCAGGGGGATAACATGTATGACCGACCCCTATTAGTTTTTTGGCTCCAACATTTTCTTTAAATATACTTGCACCTTATCTCAACCCCTTAGGGAGGTTCTCATACAAATATGGCGGTTTAATAAAATTATTAAAGTTGGCCCCTGCAGAGCGTAGGGTGCTCCTAGACGGGTCAAATCTATGACGAGCCTTACTTTATTTTTCATCTCCATCATTTATTTCTAACATACATAACCCCTATCTCCATTCCTTAAGGGGGCTCCCATACAAAATGTTCAATACAGCCTAGAAATCTATTGAAGTAAACGTCCCATAACTGCCCAGGAATCGCCCCTAGGGGGATAAAATGTATGACCGACCGCTATTAGTTTTTTATCCTCTACATTTTCTTTAAACATACTTGCAACTTTTCTGTACCCCGTAGTGAGACTCCCATACAAATATGGCGGTTTAATGAAATTCTTAAAGTTGGCCCCTGCAGATCGTAGGGTGCTCCTAGATGAGTCAAATCTATGACCAACCTCACTTTATTTTTCATCTCCATCATTTATTTCTAACATACCTTACCGTTATCTCCATTCCTTAATGGGGCTCCCATATAAAATTTTCAATACAGTCTAGAAATATATTGAAGAAATAGACCCATAACTGCCCATGAATCGCCCCTAGAGAGATATAATGTATGACCGGCCTCTATTAGTTTTTTGGCCCCAACATTTTCTTTAAATATACTTGCACCTCATCTCCACCCCTTATGGAGGCTCCTATACAAATATGGCGGTTTAATGAAATTCTTAAAGTTGGCCCCTTCAGCGCGTAGGATGCTCCTAGACGGGTCAAATGTATGACCAACCCCACTTTATTTTTTATCCCCACAATATGTTTCTAAGATATCTACCCGCTTTCTCCATTCCTTAAGGGGGCTACCATACAGACTAGAAAAATGTTGCAGAAAAGTCCCATAGCTGCCCAGGACGCGCCCTTGGGTGATAAAATATATGGCAAACAAATGTATGACAAACAAACAAATTTATTAAAAACAAACAAACAGTTGTTTTTGTTTGGCTGTAGGTCCAAGTAAAGAAATAAAAATTAAAAACTTGTGATTTTTGTTTTTAAGTTTTTATTTTTAATTCCCAATATTTCGGTTAGCGTCGCTAACCATCTTTAGGGGTATGTAAACAATTAAAAAATAATAACAAAACTTCACAAAAGCAACTGTTTAACTTGCTATAAGATTTTCTTAACTGAATGAAACAATCAAATAAACAAGCAAACAAACAAACAAACAAACAAACAAACATCCGAACAAACAAACAAACAAACTACAAACAAGCATACGGACAGACTTACAGACATTAAAAAAAATAAACATTACAATATCATTACAACCAACAAACATACGAACAGACAGACAGACATACATACATACAAAAAAAAATAACATTCCAATATATTTATATGTACACATGTATATCTAAAAAAAACGATAATGATTTTCAGTGGTAACACGTTTTGTTTATGCTTTTTGTAAGAAATGCACATGTGTACTTAAAAGGTGGTCTAAGTATTACAACCAATACAACAACAAGCATAGACAAATGGGATTAAAAAGTAAACAGCTGTTTCTTACTACCCACCTTGGATATAATGCTTAATCTCTAAAAACAAAGAAAAAACGCAAAAGCACAGAATTAATGGCGTCAAATGTATTAATTTAAAATTGAAAATATGGCAGCACACGAATGGAAAATTTTAAATAAAAATTAAAAATGTAGGCATTTATTTAGAGTCTATAAATTAATGGATACGTTATTTATAAAAAGAATTAAAAGTAAATTAACAATCAAAAAAAAAAAAATTTAAAAAAAAATAGTACTCAAAGTGTTATGTGCCCAAAATCTACTGGTGGTATACGATTTTTTTGGGCACCGTCCTCAAAGAATGCAAATGTTCCCAAAAAATACGGTAGCTCGAAAAAAAGTGCCGAAAAAGCACGCTGTGCATATATATATATATATATATATATATATATATATTTATGTATTTTATATTGTTTTTAAAGCCCTTTGACAAGGTATGGTGACATGCCTAGCAAATCAAGTGAGCTAAAAACTCTGTTAGGTAACTTATAGCCTTTTTACGGGGCCTCCAGGCACCATTCGATTCAGCGTACCCGAATTATGCTAAAGAGCCAAGTGCCCGGCTTGTCTTATTTTGAAACTAGCACAGTGTAGTTTTTGCTGAATAATAGAAATAACACTCTTACTAACGCAAATGGCTTTCAAGGAATAAAACCGCATGTAAGAAATAATTTTGGGCATTTTTAATGTTTGTTATATCCGATAATGGGCAAAACAGTATGTCCTTACGAAAATTTCGTTTAAAAATGGGAGGGGAGATGGGAAAATTTGGAGTTATATGTATTTTTGATATCAAATAAACACAAAATACAAAAAAAGTTCTTGGCAAAAAATGGAAAATATTTTTGGATATGGACACCCTAATTACCTTTTAAATAGTATGAAATATACTTAACGACCTATTATCATACTTGCCAGATATTCAAAATAAAATTTCATAAAAATCGGTAGAGGCGTTTCGTTCTGCTTAAAATAATTTTTATATTGCTTATCCAAAAATATTAAAATTGCTATTCAAAATGGGTGAGTGAGGGTAGGAGGGCGAACATTTGTGGTTATAGGTAGTTTTTGATGGCAAATAAAAAATTCGAAGAAATGTTTTTACCAAAAAAATAAAAATGGATCTTAATGTCCCTTAATTACCTAGCGGTATAAAATGCACTTTAAGACCATTTCTCATACTAACCAAATATTCATACAAAATTTCATTAAAATCGTTTGAGCCGTTTTGGAGGAACTTAATCACAGATATCGTGACACGAGATTTTTATTTATTTAGAAGATTGTAATTTATTATACGTATTGCTCTTGATCATAAAGAGATATAATAAAAAATTCTTATTTCAATACTTTTTGGAAAAAATAGGCGATAATATTTATATGTACTGACTGTAAAGATATTGTGCTCTTTTGTGTACTTTTTTGTAAAGAAACGGTTGGATTAAAATTTCTTTTTAATATTTCTTTGATATTCAATTAAAATTGTTTTTCTTCTACTGAAAACTGTTAAACTTTGAGCTAATGCCCTTGTTTGATAAACATCTTTATGGCAAGTGATTTTATTGTAAACTTGACACCATTGTCGATCTATTTGTTGTACAATGGCATTATTGCTTGGTTTTTTCTTACACTAACGTGAGCCATAACAAACAATTCAGTTATAAAATTGCTCCATATTGCTTAAAACTATAAAAACTATATTATTAATATTTTAATTAACTACTCATTATACATATGTAATACATACCTTCTTTTCACTTTCACTTTTTAAATATTTATTAAATTAATAAAATTTATTTATTTTTTCGCCAAAATTTTGTTTACTACTCACACCAAGAAAAAATTAAATAAAATGAAATCAGCTGGTTGTCAAAGCGCGCAAAAAGATGAGAAATGCCCAACTTTTCGCTTTGCGTTGCGTTAAAAGCAGTTTATGTGACAAGTGCCATATAAACATGTACATTTAACTCAAATGTCAAAGCGTATATGTAACGCAACGCGAAGCAAAAGTTTTATCTGACACGGCGTTTAGTTCTCTTTGCTTGCTTCGCACTTAATTACAACTTCAAACTATTCACGATTGAAAATAATGCAATATTCTACACTTTGTAGCGTCTTGCGCACGCGTTTCGTACATACTGAAAGTGAATCACTTTTCAAACAAAACTTTGTTATATATTGCTGATATCATGCTTGCTTCCCATTTGGCGTGAAGATCATATTGGAAGTCGCAATATTTTATACCTTTTGGCTTGATTTTTTACATAGTAAAATTAAATATTTTATGAATATTATGAAACATCTTTAAACAATAAAATTACCTAAAATTTTCTATTCTAAATTGTTCCTTCTGTCATTAAAAATTCACCTCGTTAAAAATTAGAAATGTCTTTCTTCACGTCGATAACAGTATGTAAAAAATTACCTTCAAAATTACATATTTGAAATTGGAAAAATATATCAAGATGTAAAAACGGCCGATAACAATAAGAGATGTGTGTGGGTTTGTGTATTAGCTAAACATGGCAAAAACATCGTCTTAGTTTGAATAATCGAAAACTCAATAACAATTTAATAAAACTACTGGCAGCACTGTTTTGTAGGTACCTACCAGGGACGGAAAATAGTGTTTGATATTTGGACAAGACTTTTTTTAAATGTACTTTTTATGTGTTGTATCAAAAAACATTTTTTATTTTAGTGTAAGGCCCTAAATTTGTAAAACGCAACGCAATCACAAAAATAACATTGAAAGCAAAAACAATGTCAAAAATTTGTCAAAATTTTGTTGTTGCTTTCTACAGAAATACATATTGCGTTTTAAAATTATCAACGCCACAAGATATGCAGCGTTTAAAATTTAAAAATTCAAAATACATTTCTATAGAAAACAACAACAAAATTATGAAATATTTTCGATTTTGTTTTTGCTTTCAATATAATTTTTGGCGTTGCGTTTGCGTTTTACAAATTTAGGGCCTAAGTGTCGTTAATTTCAGGCTTTTTCGGAGACGTATGTACAAATAAACACGCCAATCAAGATTTGTATATAAAAAAAGGCCAAAATATAGAGACATATGCATGGGTTTTTTTTTCAAAGAATATAAAATTTTTTTGTCAATAACAACACGAAACTCCCAAATAATCAGCCCTCAAATAAAAAATCAAAACTTTTTGATTTTCATCAAGCATTGCCGACAACGTATGTATATGTGTAGCCCAAGGTATATGTACACAAGGTAAACTCGTTGGCCCATATGTTTGTCAGCTGATTACCCCTAGTTGGAACATAAACGTCAAATTTCGTGTATATGAGCCAAAATTTGTACGTGTGCGTTAAATTGTTTTTGTTTTATATGAAGACAATTTTGACAACTTGGTTCCTTTTATAGAGCAGCATGTCTACACTCCCAAAAGAGTCTACCTTGTGTAAATATACCTTGGTGTAGCCGAAAAAGAACGACTGCACGCACACAACTACATATGTGATTGTTGTGTTTATTTGATAGTCTCCAGGACGTCCATTGTAGTCACCGAGCTCCATATGTATTTTGGTATTCAATAAAATTGTATCTTAATATGCCAAATTAAATCCCTAAATTAGGGATAATTCCCCTATTGTGACAACACTGATCTCTTAAGCTCTTTCTTTTCAAAATAAACATTTTTTGCAACGATTCAGTTCGTGTTTGCCATTCCAATAAAGTATTTGTTGTTTTTCGCTGCTAAATATTGCGTCATCGCCTTCAAATGTAAATTTTTAAATTCTTTGAAAAAGTACGAAAACCAAAGAAAAATCCTAAAAAAATAATGCAGTGCTGTAAAAAATACCGTCATATTTTTGGCATTGTAATTGGTGCAATTTTGATTTTAGCCAGTTTAATCGTTTGTATATGTTCAACAATTTCACTCATTGACAGTAGTGATGAGAATATGAAATTTAAACGCGAATTTTATGGTAAGTTATAAAATGTGTGTGTATAATTATTGAAATATCCCAGCAAGCACAGAAATACACCATGTGTATTGCCAAACGTATTACCTGGATGAAAAATGTTATTGCGGCAATAATCGATTTCGTATTTCAAAAGATACTTCCTTCGGGAAGCAACACGAAGGCGATTCTGCTAGATGATAAACTAGCAATTTTGCCAGATTACTAACTAAAAGATAATAGGAAGATATCGCCAAAATATCATTAAGATGATAAAAAGAAGATTTTTGATTGTTTATTGTATACTAGGATCGCCCGGTGGCCGTAATTCGACCACTTGACATTTGCTTTCGAGAAAACCTGTGCGTTATACAAGAAAAACGTACACATTTTAAGAGAACGGCTAAAATGCACTATTCACCCAACTTTGTACGTATGTCTGTAAGATAAATTAAAACGCTTTTCAAACACTTTAATTCAAAAAATTTAGAAAAAAAAATACCTATATTATGCATATCTACACACAAATTCCTTTAAAACGATATATGTTTCATTAAAATCGGTAGACGATAAGAAACTTAAAAATCAACCAAAAAAAAATTGTTCCCGTATTTATATATAAGAAGATTATACATAGTTACAAATGATATAATTTATAATTAAAATAAAGTAATATACCTATTATAAATAGCAAAAATTCAGAAACAATAGAGAACAAGAAAGTATTACATTGGTACAAAAATTTACATTTCAAGCTTGAAATATTATGCTGGGTACACACTATGCAACGCATTTACGCAATCTAGTGAATTAAATTCATTTTCATTCATTCCAGATTGCATCAACATCAAAACGCTTTGATATTTTGAGGTTGCATTGAAACAGATTGCATGTAGATTGCACTGTGTGTACCCAGCATTACAAGTGTTGCTGAATCAGCGGTTTATGGGCAAATTCAGCGATTTACCGCTTTTTGTTTGTTTTGTTTTTTTGTTTCTTATGCTGTGTACACACTATGCAACACATTTACGCAATCTAGTGAATTAAATTCATTTTCATTCATTCCAGGTTGCATCAACATCAAAACGCTTTGATATTTTGAGGTTTCATTGAAACCGATTGCATGTAGGTTGCACTGTGTGTCATAAACAAAAAGTGGACAACATTAAATAAAACAAGTTAGAGTGCTATATTCGGATGTGCCGAACCTTTGAAACCCACCACCGATAGTTCGAATGTTTTAAAAATAATATCTATATGACGTCTATTTATTATTAATTTATCTCTATAAAAACAGACATCTGCATTAAAATTGGTTGCGGCTTAGACATATATTAAATAATTGACTGACAATCAGAAAGTTTTATGACTTTTTTTTAGCAATTTTTACTAGCTTGAGTAAAATATCATGATTCGAAACAGTTTAAGCCGAACTTAAATGATTTTCAGGAGGGGAATTTATATATGAGCGATGGTAAGCTATGAACCAATTATCTCAAAATTCTGCAGAGTGACTTCTGGTATTAAAAGACAGAAATTTCAATACAGCGGAGAAATTAGTTTTAGCGTTTGCAGTGAATTTCAGAAGGCTGCTTTAAACGGATCTAAGGATTATTATGGACCGTATATCACAAAATTGCATAACACTTTTTCTGGCCATATGAAGCTAAGTTGGAAGAAAGTTTACCGCAATATCTATATCTGCTACGGTTTTAGTCTTATTTAATTATTTTACCAGAGTGGGCTTTATATGAGGTCTATATGAAATTATGGACCGATCATCACGAAATTTATTAGTGTGATTTTAAGTAATATAAAACTGTGAAGTATTAAATTTAATTCTGATAGCATTACTTTGTACGGTTTTAGGCGTACTAAACTGTTTTCCGGGAGTAGGGTTTATATGGGGCATATGGTAAATAAAGAACAGATCAGCACAACATTTTATAGTCTTATTTCAAGTCCTATAAAACTTTGATGTACCAAAGTTTGTTATCATAGCATTATTTTATACGGTTTTTAGCGTACTAAACTGTTTTCCGGAAGTACACTGAGAAAATACACTTTGTTGCAAAGACTTTTATTGGTCAGATTGTGCCCAAAGACAAAACATCTTTACCGGAAAGACGCAAAGATCTTTAGATTCCCATGAAATATATACTTAAAATCTTGTGGCAAGGATGAACGTCTTTGGAAACACATGAAACAAGTCCTTAAACTAAGGAAAAAGTATTTTGGCACAAAGACTTTCATTCGTTAGTCTTAAGACTTGAATTTTTGATTTAAAGTACAATTTTCATTGTAACAAAGACGTAATTTAAACATTATTACAAAGAAACGCAATTAAATTCAACGAAAAAGAAAAAAAGGCAAAGAGAAGGCGCACATGCACAATTGAGCGTTCCTATCGACTGACTTAAAATTAATGACAACCACGAAAACAATTCTTTTTATTTTCTAATCAATCGGCTACACTTGTTTCGTTATGCATTCGTATACAAATTTAACTTTGAAGACTAAATTCTTTAAAGATACAGACTTTGCATTTTTAGCAAGGATGCTTAGCTTTAAAAAACAAATACGTTTAAATACGTTTTTCAATCACTTATTAGCAAAGAAATTAATCGTTGTAGCAAATATTTTATCTTTCCGGAAAAGATAATTTCTTTGATTAAGCTTCAAAGAATTTTAGTCGTTTGTGTTGAAGACGCACGCACCATTTGCTTGTTTAAAGAATAAATCATTGATGCTAGGATTTTTTCCTTCTAACAAAGATATTTTCGTTACAATTTTACAAAGACGTTTGTTCTTTGAGTTTAAAGCTTTACATTTTCTCAGTGTAGTGTTTATATGAAGCCTAGGGTAAATTATAGACCGATGTTCACGAAATTTCACAGTCTTATTTCTAGACCTATAATACTTTGATACTGTTTTCCGGGAGTAGGGCTTATATTGGGAGCTAGGGTAAATTATGGACGGATCTTTACGAAATTTTACAGCATGATTTCCAGTCGAATGAAACGAATTTTTGCAAAATCTTATATCATTCTGTGCAGTATTTAACCATTGATGTTAGTTTTTGTAACATAATTTTCATTTTTTTTAGGTGGTGGTTCCACATTTTGATTCAGAGCTCTGATCCTACTGAACCGATTTTGCTGGATTTCAATCCCAAAACGCTTAGGATAACTACAAGCAATTTGACACCAAGTTTGTTTATTTCTTTTGAGTTTTTCGAAAGTGAGCGTGTTTTAAACAGACGGACATGGCTAAATCGACTTAGAATTACTCAAGGGTCTGAGACGAATAATAAAAAAGTTTCACACGGAATGACAAACTTAGTATACCCTCTCCACAACTTATTGTGGTGGAGGGTATAATAAACAAAATCATAACAAAAGAAAAACTGAAAACAAATTTTTGTTTACATTTTTTATAGTTTGCTCTTTTCAACATTTACTGTTTCTTTCTATCAATTCTATATCAATTCAGTAAATAAGGGCTTTACCACAGGGAGTTAAAACTTTCTTCGGTCTCCGTAAAAATTTCGTTTATTAATTTTGCAGTTTGTCTTTTGCTTAGTTCTCTCATAGCTTTGAAATTCATTATCGTGGGGATTACGCTCTTTTTTATATTTTTTTTTATATATATAAAATGTAAATATAGATGTATATTAATAAACAATTTAAATTTTTTCTATCTATATTTTAAAATTTTTTTAAAAAAACTATAAAAGAAAGAAAATAAAAAATTAATTTGATTATTTTCTTCTAGATGACAATTTGAAGATATTGCTAAACTATTGGGGATATCTTCCATTTGTTTTCTGGGATGCATGTATCTACCAGAATTTTTTAATTATCTCTGTGTTGATAACAACATTCATTGGCTTTATTTAAAATTTTGTATTTTTTGAGAAGGTCAAATATGGGTAATTCCAAAGTGTTGAACGCGACAGTCGTACGCATCAAAAATGCAATAACATTTTAAGCAAAAAATATTTTTACGTTTTCTTAACCCTTAAATTAAAGCACTAAGAAAGCACTGTTATCTATGCTAAAGTTTATGGAGGGCGCGGTTCTAGGTCAAAGATAATGGCAAAAGAAGTAGCGGTTCGAACGTGAAAAAAACAGAAGTAGATTTTTTTGGCCATGTATAAAAAGGCGTAATTCAGCGGAACCTTTCACAATTTTTATGTAGCAATGTAACATTAAGATGTCTTGGTTTGATTCCAAAATCTTCTGTATGTTCTTTTTTTTTAAGCCAAAATCTGGGTCGATACGTGACATTTCGAACGTGAAATTTTTTCCGTAATAATTTAACTGAATAATGATCAAAATAAAATAAAAATTTTTCGTTAATCCGAATAGCATATTGCTCTTTGAACTCTTCCTTAGATTACAGACCAAGTAAGAAAATTTTTTTGGAACAATTTTTATCAAATATCACCTCTTTTAGGGAAGATAATATTAAAGAAAACATACAATTAAACATTCTCACATATAAGAAATTACGTTTGCACAAATTTGCAGTCTGATTGTTCATCTAAGTGAACAAATTTATGAGTAAATTTATCAAATTAGTAAAATCTAAATATTTCTCTATAACAATATCGTAAAATAATCAGCTTTTAATAACTTTTAAATTTTCGGTCACGGTGGACCTTTTGACGGAAATGCCCATATGTAAATACCTATGCATCTTTATAAATTTGAAACTTAAATTCGACTTTTAAAATTGAAATCTAACTGGGAGGTTTATTTATACATTTTGTTTAAGATTTCCAATAAAAAGCTATAATTATGAGATACAAGCCACTCCAAAGATAAGTATATATATATAAGTATATATATACTAGTATATATATACTATATATATTAAGTATATATATTTATAAAATTTATATTTATAAAATGATGTTATTATCTTTTTCATAGGACTTAGCTTAAATTTAGATTAAATTTAGTCCAAATATATTTTATTGCAATCTAAGCTACCCAAATTTTATTGGAATAGGTTCATATTTGACTATAGTTCCCATACAACAAACACTCCCGAAAATAGCTTTAAATACAATAACTTCCCTTAAGTGCCCCGGTAGGCTAACCGGTAGTGAGCTAAAATATCAGCGCCGGGGTTGCATGTTCGATATGTATTTTTTTTTACCGGTAGGTCCAGAATTGACCAAAATGTACACCTCCCTAAAATCGATTTTGAGACAAAAAAATCTTGTGTAGATATCTTGGTAATATTTCCAGTTTTGCGATGTTTGTTTTTTAGGACATATTTTTGACGTAATATAACCTTTTTTTCAAGTAATTACTGCATATTCAATGCGCCTACAATACATTTTTAGGGCATATATCCGGCTTTCCAGTTAAGAAAAGAAAGTCCAGTTCGTTAATCTGCTCACGCGTCATTTTTATTATCTTTACAGGGCAATTAGGCCGACCGTCCTTGTTAGTTTGCCTTTCATGCGTTTTGCATTTCTTATCAGACTGGCTAATGACTTGGCATTGTACATCTGTATTGAGTTACAGCTACACTAGAGCCCCTACTTGCGAATTCCCATTTTATTCTGTTAGGTAAGTTATTCTAAGCATAGTTGCGTGTTTGGAAGTAAGAATGTAGTTCTTCATAAGAAGTGCTTTGGAAAAATGAGTGCAAAGGAAAGAAAATGCATTTGTTTGGAACTAAAATTGGACATAATCGGGCATGTTCTAGAAATTGAAATGAAGTGGATTTGAAATCGAGCAAATTTAAAAAAACGACCCTGTACTAAAAGTTTATCAAATATTCCATTTTATCAATTTCTTTTTTTTTTTTTTGTGAGTAAGAATTAGCTTTACAAGAACAAATCTTAGACAAGACATTAAAACATTAATGGTGTTTTCTTTTCTAAAAATTAAAGATGCATTATAGTTGTGTAATATATTTATTAGGTTACACGAACCCTTACAAAGTGATACATTTTTCTAAATTACAATGGAACAAAATAATAGTTACGTTTTACACTCAACACTAATGAGTATTTAGCGTGTTAAATATTGAATGCAAAGTTTGTACTAAAAGCGATATTCACCACGCTTGTAGCAATTTTAAACATAAAATTTTCTTACAATTCCAATAAGCGTTAACAGCACTGATTTTTAATAATTAATGTCAGCTATTGTTAAAAATTTTGCGACAAAAAAAATATAATAAAAGTAAAACAAACGAAAAACAAAAAGTTTTTATATCCATCACAATATAACTAAAAACCACAATATAACGCAAATTGTCCGCAAACACAAGAAAAAAAAAAATATTTGCTTGCATAAAAAAGTACTTTACGCAGATGCAAAAAAGGGTATTATCTCACACTCAGTTATAACTGCGGGTAAGAAATGGAACAAATTTGCCATTTATTGTTGCAACATGTTTAGAAAGGAAAACGACAACTTCTCACATTTTTGCATATATTTTTAGAATGGAACAAAAACCCGCACGAATGGTAGCATATATGGAACATTATTGTCAGAAAAGAAAACACCATAAATCTCACTCGTTTTCAATTTCACTTCATTTGAAATTCTAGATCAAGTCCGATTAAAACGTTTCTAGTCGGGTGTAAAAGCTGTTGGCATAGACAGAACCCTGTTTAGCACCTTCAATATTAAAAACAATATGCAACAGAGGCAGCGCTAAAAATTAATCATTTAAAGATATCGCAAATGAAATTCTATTTTTTACTAAATGTTTATGTAAATATGGATAAACGAAATAAATTCTGTGGCATTTCGACAAAACATCTTAAGTCAAATTTGAAAAGTTAAAAAAATGCTGTTAACCAAACGAATTTTCTTTCAAAAAACATTTTTGTTAATGTTGTTTTGTAACATGTATAAACGAAATTTTTCATAAATTTTGGTTTATTTTTTTATTTGATAAAAGTTAATTTTTCACCGAGTTTTTTTTAAACTTTTTTGCTATCTTATCTCTACTTAAGATATTTTGTCAAAATGCCGCAGAAGGATTTTTTTTTTGTTTTTATGCAAATATTTTTTCTTATGTATATTTTTTCTTTATATATATACATAGTGTTACGAAATTATACTTACAATAATCTTTAAAATTCCAAATAATGTAGAATAATAAATATTCGAGCCTTATAATGGTGTTTTCTTTTCTACAAAAAAATGTGACATTTTATTTAAAAAAAATGCAATTTGGTGTCTGTTTCCAAAAATTTTGCTCCCGAAAAGGGTGGCTTGTTTTATTCTAAAAAACTCACCCTTTTCGGGAGCAAAATTTTTAAGAAACAGACACCAAACTGCATTTTTTTAAATATAAGTATGTAACTAGTAATAAATAAATTTTTATTCTAAAATTTAATTTTGTTTTTAGCTAAAGTTATGTTGACATCTTTATTAACAACTTCAGCATCTGCTCTCTTCATTTTCGGTATTGTAAAGGTAAGTACATAAGTTTAAAAAAAGTTATTAAAATAAAAAATTATCGGATTATTTATTTACACTTGCCGGATTAAAATTAAAATTGCTACCAAATAAAATGAGGCAATCTATTTAGTAAAGGGTGTTATTTTTAGCCGATCGAACTTGAAATTACATATGAATAAATATGAATAAGATAATAAAGGCGTCTTTACACTATCACAACCCTGTCATGATGACAAGTTATTGTTTTTTAAAATGATCAAACTATAATTAGATCAGAGATGCATTTTCGTCAACATACGTAAGACTTGTGTGATAGTTTTAAACAGCCTTAATTAACATTTGGAAATGATTTCGGGCATATGGACACCGCGGCTGTTTTTCACGAACCACGCACCTATCAGTGCATTTTCCTTGCTTTAATGGGGTCAGTTGTGGTTTAGGCTCTCTCCATAGGCGGCAATTTTGTTTATTCTCAAACCAGTTTAGCCAAATTTTGCAATAAAACATCGCCTATAAGTTGTGCGAATCGATAACTGATTTTCAAAGTAAATTTGGATAATTGTGTAGCATTGTTCTAGCATGAATCTATTCATGATTATTTGCCATAGTATACTGATCTTAAATTTCAAAAAAGTAAGCGCAATAAAACAGTTCGTTTGACAGCCAACCCTTTCGTAAGTTCTATCGGGCTTCAAAAAAAAAAAAAAAAAAACTATCGCGAGTTGCGAACTTTTAATACAAATCTAGATCTGCACTCTTATGGCAGAAGTACATAGTACGCGTTAGTGCGCGAGTGCGATGTATACTTCTGTCAAAAAAGTAAAATAGGTGTTTTTTTTTCATAGAACAAGCCACATCAAAAATACATTTGACGTGTTTGGTTAACTTTAGAGCTGGGAAAAATCGTACCTTTTGAGGAATCGTTTCGACTGATCCTAAAACTAGGTTGTTCCTTTCTTTCAGCATTTCTGTTTTTACTAGGAACAAGAACTGAACGAAGAACAAGAAACAAATATTTGTTATCGTTTGTTTTAATTTTGTGGCGTAACAACTAAAGATTGGATCTGTTTTAATCGACGCGTACTAGTATGCCGTTGCTTGTGGTGAAGGTGAGATATATTGCTAAAATATATTGCCTTGGACTACATTTGTAAATAATTCACTTAGGACATTTTTATATGTCACGATACACTGCGGCCAGCAACACTGCAACACAAAAAATCAAATGAACAGAAATAATTGTACGAAACAAATGTGATGATCCAGCGGATTGCAATTGCTGAACGATAAAAAAAGAGCTATTGAAAAAGTCCGCACAGTTCCTATCAGTGCTGTCAGATTTTATTTTTATCACAAAACCGGATATTAAAAGTCTCCAAAAGTCAATTTTGTTCAGTGTTTGTGTGTTTGTTTTTTTGTTTTTGCTTGCTACGTAAAACAACATAGATTTTCACTTTTTTGACTGCTGCGTGGACAGCGAAAAATCGCAGACTGAGTGGGGACCACACCATTCCAACTTAACGATGGCTCATCAAAAATAGCCAACAAAATTGCCAACTTTTTATAATTATTATTGTTGGTGTTTTGTTTAAGCTTTGATATTGTTACAAGTAAAGGCCCAACCACAATGTGCTTAAGTTGGCTTAAGCGAATGCGCGAATACAAGTAAATTATATGAGACAAACCATATTGAACTTAAGGAAGCTTGTTGCTAAGTTTAATGAAACTGTCATTTGCTTAAGCAAGGTGCGAATCTAATCGCACATTCCGTACGGAATCAAATGGTTTTTTTTTTGTTTTTGTTTGCTTAAATACATTTGAGAGACTTTTTGTTAATTTTTGACAGTAGGTTAAGCAAGCCTATGCATATTATGGTTGAGCCTTAAGGCTATAAGTGTTTATAATTCTTATTCGCTTTAGGGTTTTATTTGTATAATGTTTTTAGCTTTTCTAAAATCTTTGGAAAAGGTTTCCTGATGAGCTGGCCTAAGCAACCAGTTAAATGCGCATAGAAGCTAGCTTTACATCAACAATAAATTTCAGTGTATTTATCCAATATGAAAAATTGGGAATTTAGCACGTCATACGGAAATCTTTTAGAAAATCTCGTCGTCAAACACGTTTCAAAATCGCCATGTTTGGCGAGAGCCCTGGTCTCTATAAGTTAATGGTTCAATGGAACTAGTTCGTTCTGGAACAACACAACTCTAGGTAACATTGAACTTTTTAACGCGTTGTTTATTTTGAGTAATCAATCAGCTTATAATTAAAAATAATAATTTAAACAAATTTGTGATTTATGAAGGAAAAACTTATTGAAGACGTTAAGCACATACAGTATTGTTTAAAAAGGAAGCCATGTTTACAAAAACAAACAAAAAAGAGCCGAAGCTAGGAATTCTATAAACAAAGTGTACAGTTTTCAACGCACAAATTAAAAAAAAAAACTGCTGACAGAAAAGGCTTTTATAACGCGCATTGTGTGTGTTTTTAAACGTACGATACTCGTCGAGGAATTAACGAGTACTATGTACTTTTACCTTTACAGTAATAAATTTTATAACAAGTAAAGTCACTTTTAAATACCGCAACAGTCTTTATTATGATTTTTATTATAACCTTATTAAGCTACGATTTACGAAATTGAGCATAAAGATTTATAGTATCGTATTGATAACATTTTAGAAACGCCACCATTTACTACTTCCGTGGTTACTACTTTGGCTTTTTGCTATTGTTCCTACATGTCTGTATATATTTGTTGTATACTTTGCTGCTGTTTGGGGCAACTCTACTAACAGCACTATTCTGCTAATACTCTTTATAGGTGCTGCCATAGTTGGTATGTATTTCCTACTAAATGTTAAAAAATTTTTTATTATATTGTTTTTTTTTTTTAATTCTTTAGGTACTCAAATTGCAATATTTTGGTTAAGCTGTGTTTTGTATAGAGAAATTCGTAAAAAGAATTTGGAAAATATTGAAAGTGTTCAAATCGGTTATCAAGAGGAACATACAAGTTCTGCACCCATTTTGGAAAAGTCTACGATTTAGGAATTATGTATTAAAGTGTTCATTATTATTTATGTATTTATTTAAAATAAAGGAAACAATTTTTTATTTAATTTTTACAGGAGTTTTAATTTAAATATATTTTTCAAAATTCGAGATCCATTAAAAATGCTGTAGGTTTATAGTTATTTTAAAATCTACCAATGTAAAAATACCAGGGACCGAAAATAACAGTTATATTGGAATTTTAAAACAAAAAAAGCACATAGAAGTAAACGTCGAAAAACTGATTCAAGTATACCATATTGTTCCTTATGCACTCGCCAATGATAAAATATATTGATTTTTAAAATTTTGATTTTTATTTTTTCGATAAAAAATAACAGTTATTTTTTGATTTTTATTTTTTTGAACAAAAATAACTGTTATTTTTTGATTTTTATTTTTTCGAGCAAAAATAAAAGTTATTCTCTAAAGAAATGTACGTGTTTTAATAATTTGGATAACTTTTAATAATTATTTTAATGTGCATAAGAAATTCCAATGATAACTACACACTAAAATAAAAATTTTAATTCAACTAAATTATTAAATCACGTTCATTTCTTTAGAGAATAACTTTTATTTTTGCTCGAAAAAATAAAAATCAAAAAATAACTGTTACTTTTGATCGAAAAAATAAAAATCAAAAAATAACAGTTATTTTTGTTCAAAAAAATAAAAATCAAAAAATAACTGTTATTTTTTTATCGAAAAAATAAAAATCAAAAAATAACAGTTATTTTTGTTCAAAAAAATAAAAATCAAAAAATAACTGCTTTCATCTGACTTTTATGAAAAAAGGTATAACTGTTACGGTCCCTGAAAAATACTATTTGGTTTAAAGA
This sequence comes from Pollenia angustigena, assembly GCA_930367215.1. Lineage (NCBI taxonomy): Eukaryota > Metazoa > Arthropoda > Insecta > Diptera > Polleniidae > Pollenia > Pollenia angustigena. The sequence continues at coordinate 51,730,982 of OV884060.1, forward strand.
TTGATGTTTGACTGAGTGCCAGCCATCGTGAATGGCGGCGAGTGTTTAACGGCAGAGATTTCTGAAGAGATAGTGTGGTTACTATCGAAACATGTCAAATCAACCTGTCAGTTAACGTGGGTTCAATTCCCGGTCACAAATGAAAAATTATCAATAAATTTTAATTCATTTCATGTTGTAAAATTCCTTTCTTCATAAAAATAAATTAATGACAATTAAATGTGAAAAAATCGATCTGGATTGTATGGGCGGTGAGCGATGGGCGTTGCCGATATTGATGAAATTCCAATGCTCGTTGTCAACTTTTAATGATCTAGGGCCCCCCCTTATTAATTATACAAAAAAATGTATGAAGCCCATCCAACTGTGCGGCGCTGTAAGTAGAGTTTTAGTCGAGTTATCGGGAAGTGAAGATCCTAACCCAAAAAAGTTAAAGTTCACATTAGTTAACCAATACATTAAGGCCCGTTTTCACATCTTACCGATAGCTAAAAGTAGACTTTAACCGCCCTTATAAGAAATGTTTTATTATTAAAACTTTACTTTAACCTAACGTGAGCGATAAAGTAAATAAAAGCTCATCGTGCCTGGTAGGTAAAAATTAAGTTGTAATAATGGAACACTTTTTATACGGTCGATAAAATCCTACCTTTAGCTATCGGTAAGTTGTGAAAACGGGCCTAAGCCCAACAAAAGTGCATTGGCTTAATGTGTTGGTTAACTAATGTAAGCTTTAACTTTTTTTGCATAAGGAGGTTATCCCCGAAGTGTTCGAACTGTGGCATTAATGTACAATAAAAGTCGTTAAAGTAAATCGTTGTGTGCAGGGCTCCAGATAAATTTATGAGAAAATCGACAGTTTGCTGAGAAAAAATTAAAATAATTGTCTTTATCGTTTCGAAAAATCGGACAACTTAAAATTTAGTTGTTTTTAAACAATTTTTGTTCGAATTTTATAAAAAAAAACATTCAAAAAAAACATAATTACTTCATACCCAGCTAGCATTTTCAAACGTGTAAGAGCTACTGGGAGTCTCATAAAGAGCGTCTTTGATCGTCGAAGCATTTTGTAATCGTAGAAGATTTCTCACACGGGAAAAACTGTACCACGAGTGAATTTCTTCCATAGCACAGCGAAAGACGCTTATTCAATCGTTGTTGGAATCGTTGAAGAGGTGGGTAAAGATAACACTGCGTCACAAATTTCCACCAAAGTCGTGACCAAAAGAATCTGACACCTAATCTTGATGTTAAATGGTCCGCTGGATCCGAATATAAAAAAAGAGCAAATTGCAAAAAATCATCAAATTTATAATGAAGTTTGAAATTTTGTCCACTATAACTCTACCATTTATTGACTCATCTTCACAAACGGCCCATGGTTATTTTAGAAATTTTATAGCCTTTAACGAAATAGAAAGAAAGACATAAACTTTTGAAGATATTTGCATTTCAGTCACATAATCTTTTTTTTTTAAACACAAATAACGGTTATTTTGGAATATCTCAAAAACTGTTCTACTTTTGACAAGTCTGATTCAGCGGACAATTTTACATAAAGATTAGGTGTCAGATTCATTTAGTCATAAAACTGTCAAGTAGTGTAATCTAGCGAGACTTTCATGTCAAGAATCGTATGAGACTCATGTAGATATTCTCTTACAACTCTTGAAATGCTTGCCATATAATTGTTGAAAATCTGATTTATACAGAGAGCCGTAAAAGGCTCATTCGATGATGGTTTTGACGAAAGATAAGCAAAGCGTAACATTGTTGTTCTTGTACTCTGAAAATAATCAAAGATTTTCTTAAGACTTGCATATTACAGCCGTACCTAAACAAAAGCGGTACGAGTTTTCTAGTTTTTGAATAGAGCGGCCTGAACACATTGCAATTGGAAACCCCGATTTTGGCAGCTCGCTTAGTAGTGAAGTTTGCCGCTATTGTTAATTAAAAACGGCAATTTAGCTATTTTTTGGTCAATCTAGCGTTTTTATCTCTATTTTTATTTATAATTTGTAGGTTTTATTAAGCAAGAAAGCTGTCACTACTGTTCGTGATACAACGTTGATGCTCTCGCTTTGGTATGGCATATCAGTTCCGCCTTCGGCTCTTATTAAGATACGGCTGTTAAACATTCCAAGACGAAATTGTCAGAAAATTAGCTGTTTTTGGAGACTGAAAAAAATCGTCACTTTTTAGACAAAAATCAGCAAATCCGCACTTTGCTAGTTTTGGAACAAAAAATCGTCAAAATGACGATACATCGTCAAATCTGGCAGCCCTGGTTGTGTGTTTATTTGTTTCCAATAATACCATGTTCACACGGACAGCAATATTCGTGTTTCGCTCTCTTATTCCTGTTTCGCGCCCCAAACATGATTGAAACGACTCGTTTCCCCATACAAAATTATAAGAGCGAAACAGGTCGTTTCATTTTGAAACAGGCTGCGAAACAGGAAAATTGTACTATCATCTCCAATTTCGATAACATTTATCGTTATTTTATCTGAACTAGCTCTCAAAAAAATCAAAACAAAGAAAAAAACAAAATAAAAATTGATGTTTAATAAAATAAAGTGATAAAATTAACGTTATAATATTAATAAAAGTATTAAATAATATATTTTTAAGTTTTATTTACTTTTTCATCTTTAAAAAAAAAAATCACACTAACAACACAAAAAAAATGTCAAAATGAAACAAGAATGAATCGTATGAACGGCATGTTTGGCAATCTAGTTTCAAAGAGCGAAACTAGTGGTTTCTATCGTCGTATGAACATGGCATAAGAGAACCCAAGGTGTTTTAAACGCGTTTTTTAAAGATAAAAACATAAACATATTTTATTAGTGGTATTCAAACCGAACTTGTTAGTTTCTCAGTCGTTCATCGTTATTTTTTTACACGCATTTTGTTTTTGTATATATAAAGCGCTACCGGATTAACATTTAACAAATTATCGACACGGCACTCCTAATAAAATAGTTGTAAGTTGGTAACTCACAATCAGCTGTTGCAATTTCTAAATAAATTTAATAAAAAAGTCATATGTGATACATTTCTAAAAAATTATTTGTGTTTTGGCAATTTTCGTGTACATTGAGAGTAAGTACCCTACAAGAAATGCATAACCAAAACTAAAAAAATTACTAACACACTTGCAACAATTTTAGATTAGTTGTTCCACTCTAACATATATGCTAGAATGGTACAACTAACATTTCCCAAATAATGACAATATTTTAATATATTTTTGTCATACGCGTGTAAAAATTTGTGAATTTCTTTAATTTAATATTTGCGATTGGTATTAAAGAAAAAAAATCAATTAAATTAAATTTATAATTTGTGACTAAAGTAGTGACATAAAAAAGTGACACCGAAAAAAAGCTGTCATCAGAATGCTAGTAATAAAGGAGGGCGTGTTGATGGCGGCAGAGGTCATGTGCGAAAATGTAGCGGTCATTCGGTTTGCGGCTTTGGCCAGGATAATTGTTTAAGATTTTGTGATGATAATTAAGGTACAAAAAGAATTATTAAAAATCCTGATGGCTTTTCAAGTATGTATTTAATTTTTTGCCACAAATTGTTAACAAAATAAAATGTCTTTTTCCGATCTACGATTAATTGATTGGAAATACTAACGTTTACCTACATTTCCAGACTCATGCAAGAAGTGGAACCTCAAAGAGCAGCCACAGAAATAATGGTACGTGGTATTTACTTTACTGACTGTAATGTATTAATGAAATTCCATTTAATTTTTTTAATAAAAATATTTAATCCAAATTTTTAATATTTTTAATTAGGCTTAAGTTCATGAAATTTAATTTTTTATTAAATTATTTTTGTGAAGAAAGGAATTTTACAACATTAAAATTAATTTAAATTGTTATTGATAATCTTTCATTCTTGACGTGGCTCGGGCTCGAACCCTGGCCGGCAGGTTACCATGACATGTTTCGATCGCAACCACTCGATCTCCTCAGATGGATTTGCCGTCTTACACTCGCAGCCATCGACGACTGCTGACGTCACTAGTCAAACATCAATCCTTAAACCAAATTGTATTTTAACATTTGGTAGATCGAAATTTGCTTTCCTGAATGATTATCCATCTTAATTGATTTTACATGTTTTTTCCTTATTATTGGTTTAAGGATTGATGTTTGACTAGTGACGTCAGCAGTCGTCGATGGCTGCGAGTGTAAGACGGCAAATCCATCTGAGGAGATCGAGTGGTTGCGATCGAAACATGTCATGGTAACCTGCCGGCCAGGGTTCGAGCCCGAGCCACGTCAAGAATGAAAGATTATCAATAACAATTTAAATTAATTTTCATGTTGTAAAATTCCTTTCTTCACAAAAATAATTTAATAAAAAATTAAATTTCATGAACTTAAGCCTAATTAAAAATATTAAAAATTTGGATTAAAAACCATAAATAGTTCAACAAAATAACCACAATACTAATTATTGTTAAAGCTAAGGCACGAGCTCTATGTGTACATTTGTCCTTCAAGTTGTGCTGAAAAAGGTCAACAGAAAAGAGAAAGACAAAGTGAAAAAACAAAAAAAATGTACTTGGACTTCAAGAAAAATTCTTGACGAAAGTACGAAAAAACAGAAGTAAAGGAAAAAACATGTAAAATCAATTAAGATGGATAATCATTCAGGAAAGCAAATTTCGATCTACCAAATGTTAAAATACAATTTGGTTTAAGGATTGATGTTTGACTAGTGACGTCAGCAGTCGTCGATGGCTGCGAGTGTAAGACGGCAAATCCATCTGAGGATATCGAGTGGTTGCGATCGAAACATGTCATGGTAACCTGCCGGCCAGGGTTCGAGCCCGAGCCACGTCAAGAATGAAAGATTATCAATAACAATTTAAATTAATTTTCATGTTGTAAAATTCTTTTCTTCACAAAAATAATTTAATAAAAAATTAAATTTCATGAACTTAAGCCTAATTAAAAATATTAAAAATTTGGATTAAAAACCATAAATAGTTCAACAAAATAACCACAATGCTAATTATTGTTAAAGCTAAGGCACGAGCTCTATGTGTACATTTGTCCTTCAAGTTGTGCTGAAAAAGGTCAACAGAAAAGAGAAAGACAAAGTGAAAAAACAAAAAATGTACTTGGACTTCAAGAAAAATTCTTGACGAAAGTACGAAAAAACAGAAGTAAAGGAAAAAACATGTAAAATCAATTAAGATGGATAATCATTCAGGAAAGCAAATTTCGATCTACCAAATGTTAAAATACAATTTGGTTTAAGGATTGATGTTTGACTAGTGACGTCAGCAGTCGTCGATGGCTGCGAGTGTAAGACGGCAAATCCATCTGAGGATATCGAGTGGTTGCGATCGAAACATGTCATGGTAACCTGCCGGCCAGGGTTCGAGCCCGAGCCACGTCAAGAATGAAAGATTATCAATAACAATTTAAATTAATTTTCATGTTGTAAAATTCTTTTCTTCACAAAAATAATTTAATAAAAAATTAAATTTCATGAACTTAAGCCTAATTAAAAATATTAAAAATTTGGATTAAAAACCATAAATAGTTCAACAAAATAACCACAATGCTAATTATTGTTAAAGCTAAGGCACGAGCTCTATGTGTACATTTGTCCTTCAAGTTGTGCTGAAAAAGGTCAACAGAAAAGAGAAAGACAAAGTGAAAAAACAAAAAATGTACTTGGACTTCAAGAAAAATTCTTGACGAAAGTACGAAAAAACAGAAGTAAAGGAAAAAACATGTAAAATCAATTAAGATGGATAATCATTCAGGAAAGCAAATTTCGATCTACCAAATGTTAAAATACAATTTGGTTTAAGGATTGATGTTTGACTAGTGACGTCAGCAGTCGTCGATGGCTGCGAGTGTAAGACGGCAAATCCATCTGAGGAGATCGAGTGGTTGCGATCGAAACATGTCATGGTAACCTGCCGGCCAGGGTTCGAGCCCGAGCCACGTCAAGAATGAAAGATTATCAATAACAATTTAAATTAATTTTCATGTTGTAAAATTCCTTTCTTCACAAAAATAATTTAATAAAAAATTAAATTTCATGAACTTAAGCCTAATTAAAAATATTAAAAATTTGGATTAAAAACCATAAATAGTTCAACAAAATAACCACAATACTAACTAAAAATATTTAATTTAAAATGAAAATTAAAAAAAAAGTATTTTTTTTATAGGTTAGTATTAACCAATTTTTACGTTTTAAATAACTAGTAAGTGCTAACCAATATTTACGTTATGACTAACTAGTTGGCATTAACCACTATTTTGGTTCCGTAGGCGAGTGGAATTTATTAGTTAGAAAGAGAGGCAAAATCACATATACATAAGAGTTTCGGTTAGTTTTTTCATTTTGCTCTTAATAAACTAATAGAAACTTTAACCAATATATTGGTCAACACTACCGGTCATATAACTAGTAAATGGACCGGTAGTCTTCTTGTAGGGTATGTTAATTAACTGCCAGTTTAACGATATCGAACGTCATCGTTCGCATAGGAAATTACATTAAAAACAAAAACAAACTTCGAAGAATGTTCGAATTTTGTGTTTGTTTTAAATGTAATTTTCTATGCGAACGATGACGTTCGAAATCCATGAACAGGCTGTAAGTGTTTTATTTATTTTAAAGTTACCAGACTAACAAAGTTTTAAAAAGGAGGTCGTTTACAGTTGGTAACTTTAACTAATTAGCAAACTACCGACTAACAAGTTAACAAAGTCTATAATAAGAATTCAATAAAACTATTTTTAAAATGTTGTTGTTGTTGTTTATCATAAACCACCATCTTTATTAAATATAATTTTTGGTTTATGATGCTTTTCGGTTTATTAAAATTTTTCTTTCTATTAGCATTTTATTTTTTTTTTAATTTAGTAGTTTTTTTCCATATCGTTAATTAACAATTTCATAAAAATTTGTTATGCACTAATTTTTGTTTATTTGAAATTAAAAAAAAAAAAAATTTAAATATTGGATAAAAGGAGATTTCTAAATATTTAGGTTTTTTTTACATACAAAAAATAATTACAGAATACAAAATTATTATAAAAAAAATATTTAATAAAATTAAAAAAAATGTATAGAAAATATTGCCACTTTTTTTTTAATATTAAGGAAGATAAAGTTTAAAAATAATTATTTTAGTTTAAAAACAAAATAAAAAATAAATTATACAAGAATTTATTGACAACATTTAAACATAAATATATTATTTTTTTTAATTTATAAATTAATAATAATTATTATAATTTTTGTTTTTAAAAATTCGTTTTGAAAATCATTAATTTGTTTAATTTGATGTGCGATTTTTGTGTTAATATATGATGCCAGACTTTTTTCTGCAAACAGCTTTCAAATGCAACTCTGTTAAGGGCTTCCAATTGGCATTTGAATTTTGGCATCATAAAATCCAGTTTTTTTTATAAATTATATTTTTAATTATTTATATTTGTTTTTGTTTTTATTAATTATTTATTTTATTAAAAAATCTGTTGCTTTTGTTTACTTAAAAAAAAATTAAAATAGAGAGAACTTGTTGTTTTTTTTATTCGTTAGTTATGTTAAAATTATCATTAATTATTATTTTTATTAAATAATTTGTTCATTAATTTAATTTGTTCATAATTTTCTAATGCTTCTATCTGCTGCTGCTGAATTAAGTTTTGTTCTGTAAAGAAAATTAAAAAAAAAACATTTATTTATTAGTTTTTGTTTAAAATCAACATCTTGACTTCAAAATTAAAAAAAAAATAATATTAACAACAAATTAAGCATAAACAGTGGAAACAGCTCATAAATGTTAAATAAAAATGAAATAAGAAAAACAAACACAAAAATTTAAATTTAAAAGCGTTAACGTGCAATTCGTTTTTCGCGGTTTTTCAAAATTTTCGAACATGTTTTCAAATTTCAAATTTTTTCAATCCCCATTTAGAAATTCTTAAAAAAATATAACTTTCCAAGGTTACAGAGGCGAAGGTTGGAATGGCTGGGCAGACAATTCCTCGATAAATTAAGAGAAATCTCTAGCATTAGGCTAAGGAATGTAATTAAGTTTGTTATGGAAATAGGTCTAAAAATACTTCATCCTAATCCTCTTCTTTAATAATCAGGATTCATACAGGTGGGATTTCAAGGTGTCATTTATAACAGGGAGCCTCAATGGACCCGATGGTCTTCTTGTGGATGTGTACTGATACTTACCTTCTTAACTTATCAACTTTATACGCTTTTTTAGTAAATCAGAAATTTTGAATTTGATTTTGATAAAATTTCCCAAATCAGAGTTGACTTAAGGTTCCAAAAGGGTGTACATAAGTATAATATTTTTTTTCCAAAGGGCTCGTCCTTCAACAGCAAAGCCACTAAAGATAAATTACACTGCTTTAGAAATTTTTAATTTGGAAAAGTATCAAGAACGCCACATGCCTAGATAAGTTAATTGGGACCTCGTGCAGACGAAAAACGCTGTAATTTTTTTTCCTAAGTACCGTTTTTTAGATAACGGTACTTTTGTGTTTTTCTGTGTATGGTCCCACACAAACCCTTATTTTTTTGGTTAAGAAATAAAACATTCCAGATATTTAATATAACGTAGTAAAAAAACGAAATAAAAATGAAAAGTTTTGAAAAAACGTAAAAAATAGGCAAATTTTAAGGTGCCATAACTCAGCCATTTCTTATCAGATAGATATTTTCAGCATATCGACGGAAAATGCATTCGGAAAATGCATTACCTTTCCAAAAATGTGCCACTTGTTTCGATCGGACTTTTCGGTTGGGCTCCACAAGGGTTTGAGTGGGACCATACACCGAAAAACACAAAAGTACCGTTATCTAAAAAACGGTACTTAGGAAAAAAAAATTACAGCGTTTTTCGTGTCCAGGAGGTCCCAATTATTTTATGTAGGCATGTGGCCTTGGTATTTTTTGGCTGTAAACCAGTGTTATTTAGCCTCGAAAAAAATTTTATAAATCTATCACAAATTACGACTTAGGTCTACTAAGCTTTTTTTAAAAGCTGTCCAACACCTTTTACCTTTATGAAGGGCGCTGAAACTTTCAAAGTCATCTTCTTATAAATATTTTAAATGGTGTTTGGCTTGGTACTCCACCAGCACGGTGCAAAAAGTTAGATTAAGGCAAAAGGAAAAAAAAATTAAACGCGATGCCTTACCATTAACCAATGCAAACGACTGGTGAAAGCGTTGATGAGCTTTGCGGTATGGGAAATCTCGAAGAAATATACAATTTGTTTATTCCTGTAGTTATCACCCAAGAAGTCGTCGGCAACACTTTTTATCATATGGTCGAAGAAACCACTCGAAAATTTTGGGGGTCACTTTTGATAGCCTTTTCGCCGCTTCAGCACACGCCACTGAAATCACCCACAAATTGCAACATAGGAACAAGGTTCTCAAAGCGCTAGCCGACAGGCAGCACTTGTGCTACTAACAAGTAGATTTGTGGTCAGTGGTAAACTATGCTGCTATGCACAGTGGAGAAAAACTCAAAGGTGTCCAAACGCAGTCTTAAGGAACGTCATAGGCTGCCTTCAAATAGGCTCTGAACACCATCTTCATGAGGAAACAAAGGTTCTTCCGGTCAAAGAACACAAAGTCATGTTGACGCAATAGTACCTTCTGAAATTTCATCGAAGAAGTTATACAAACTTCGAAATCACACAGTTGGAGGCTTTCCAAGACATGTCAGACAGGGCCTACGTAAATATATACGAAGAGAGCATACAGAGGTATACGCCGGATCCAATTGATCGCATCTTGTATATGACAACTTTGAACAATATTCATACAGACGCCACCAATTCTGCGGTTGCATGAATGTCGCACTTGGAGGTCGCCCACCGCCTAAAGAAGACACTTACATGATTCGGCCGGGTAAAACAAGATTCATGCTGACACAACTAAGAGCAGGATGGATCAATAGACTTAATTCCTTCTGGTCCCGCGTATACTGTGTCGTTCAAAAGTTATGCCGGACATGTGGTCAGGATCCTCATGACGCCCCACACATGCAATCATAGAAAAAAACATCTGCATATTGATGATGCTCTTACATCAGAATTGAGACATAAATGTTATTACAAATGGCATGAATAAGGCAAAAAATTACGTCTAATGCGTCATTTATGTTATGACTACAGTCACATCAATTCAATGCCACATTTTGTGTAGGTATTATTAAAATTATTTTCATATTTAAAAAGGAAGTGAGAAGCGAAATTCCCAGATTCTAATTGCTTAAATTATTTAGTTGAATACATTAATTTTTCAGAGCAGAATGATTTCGAAAACTATGTCGGGGCATTCTGCTGCCGGCTTATAATTAAAACAACAAAAGTGAAACAAAAATGTGTAACGGGTAAGTACATAATAAGAAAATTCTCTCACTTTGACTTAAGTCAATCCCAATGACTCAATTTAAAGACATTTTCTCATTAAATCGAGCCTAATAAATCCTTTCTTCTATGTTACTGAGACGTAATTACACAGACGTAATTTATTATTAAACTGACTGAAGTGTCATTCCATTGATGACCATGATCATTCTTGATTGATGACATAGTTGAAATTTTTGACCCTGATGAAAATTTGGCCAAGTGATGACGAAAATTGTCATGGGGCCAAAAACGAAGACACCATTCATAGAACTGTTATCAAAATTCATCACCGTTATGACGCCTTTTCTATCAGTGTATTTAATCGTCCAGCCGGCTCTACTTCGCTATGTTCAAGATATCTATAGACTCATCCTGTGGAAGTAGCTCAATTGCGTGGACTTGATCTGGCAGAACCACGAAATTAAATATTGTATATTGTTTAACTATTACAACAACAATAGAACGTACAAAGCTCGAAGGCAGATAAACAAGGACGCCCTGATTGCCCTTAATGACAATCAGCCCAATTATGAATAAAAATTCCCCGGGAGTTTTCTCCCTTCTCCCATTTTTCCTATGTTAATTCAATTGTAAAAATGGAAAAAGGGAAAAAACTCCCGGGGTATTTTTATTCATAATTGGGCTGAATGACATGCGAACTGCTTCCCCATCCAGAGCAGTTTTACGAATGTCGGAACTTTGAAATGGGTTTTATATTCCTGAAAAGTGTGTTGAGTAGTGTTTCGGATATTGTTGTCTTTTAATCTGTTGTAAGTTTTTAAAGTTTTTCATAAAAAAATTGCAGGTAAACAAGACACAAATAAACAAAAATATAAAACTTTAGTATTTCTTATGAAACATATTTTGTATTATAAATTAATAAGCATTAAAGCTTTTAAGCGTTAAACTTAATCCGGATCTAAACAACTCACAGAAAATTTTGGTTAAAAAGGATGGTTCTGATAAAAAAAATTCAAACAAACTTTACAATACAATTAAAAAGCTTAAATTTCCCGATAAAGCTTTTGACAATTTGCAGTTTTTTTAAAAGGTACTTTTCTTAAAAAAAAGTATCCTTTTTAAATTGCCGTTTTGTTTAAAATTTTGTCATATCAATTCGAAAACAAACATGCTGTTAATTGAGATTAAAAAAAAAAAAATATTTTTTCTCTTAAATAAATCACACGAAAAAAACATTAACTTTTTTGCATGCAAAAACTTTTTTTCTTACCCAGTTTTTTACTAAACGATGTTTTTTTATCTTTGTAACCAACAAAAACGTTTAAAATGGACGTTTGAAGATTTCATTTATAAAAATTTTACTTGTCGCAATAATTAATAAAAGTTTTTATATAATATGATTAAAAATTTTTAGATTTGTTTTTAAAGAATTTTTAAAAGAAATACAAAATTTTCAATTTATACTAAGCTTCGAAGATCCTGTTGTGAAAGGACATTTGAGGGCATTAGAAAATTGATTATAAACAATGATTTTGGGAAGAGAAAGAGCATATAAGGAAAAAAGAAACATATTTCAGTATTTATGCTATAAAAAAGGGGGATCTTTAAATATGCTTTAGGTAGTAAAGAAAAGCTTTAAGGAAAAAAATGGAAAGGTTTTTCTAAAAAAGCTTCAACTTTTAATTGCTTTAAATGGTAAAAAATAGTAATTTATGAGAACATTCAAAGTTTGCAAAATTAAAAAAACTACTTGATATTCCACAGAAAAGCTTAAATTTATTTGTTTAAAAAATGCTTATGTATATTACGTCCAAGCTATCAGCACAATGTGCGAGCTTTTACAAAAGAGCTTTATACTTTCACACCGATGAGAGCACAAACGCCAAGTAGATCTCGGCGATAACTATGCCTGCTGCTTACTTTGCAAAGAAACAACAAAAATTGTAAGAGCGTTCAAAACTGTTTATTGCAAATGGAAATAAAAAAAAATATGTTTGGACGTATCTTGCTTAAATAAAAAAAAAGCTTCGAAAAAAGTTTGCTATAAATATGTATTTAAGCCTTCAAAGAAAACTTTAATATAACATTAAAACATTCTTAATATAACTTTTACAGCTTGTAAAATTAAAAAAAAATCTTTTAGAAAATCAATCTAATTTTTATATTTGACAAAAAAGCAAATAAAAAAAAAATAAAAAAAGAAAACATTTAATTGGACTGAAAAAATTGCACATTAAAAGAATCTTTGGTAAAAAGATTTTGGGGAAAAGGCAGATTTAAAGCTTCTTAATGCAATTATAGAAAAAAGTAAAGTTAATTTAAACAAATCTACAGAAAATTTCATAAAAAGCATAAGTTAAAAAAAGCGCTCAAAAAAAGTTTAATAACATTAAAAGCTTTTAGAAAACTTTAATAGCTTTTAAAAATGAAGAAAACTTTAAATGAATTTGTTAATACAAGAGGCAAAAATACTTAAACGATTTCAAAAGCTCTGTGTAACATAATAAAGAGCATACGGTAGACACTGACGTATCGAATGAAAACTTGATAAATGTAATGCCGAGTTACACGATATCGAATGCTATTATTTCAAATTCGATACATTTTATTCGTATTCATGATACCAAAATAAATAATTTCGATCAATTTTGCTCGATATCGTATGCTGTGATTAGACCCCTGACTTCAACATTTTGTTTTTTAATATACTTATATTGAGAAAGCTTTTAAAGAAAGTGTGCCTGTTGCTTACTTTGCAAAGAAAGAACAACAAATTGTAAATACTTTGCAAAGAAACAACAACAAATTCTAAGAGCTTTCAAAGTATAAGTGTTTGGACGTAACAATTTTAAAGTTTCAAAATTGAGTAGAATATAAAAATTTTTAAATATTTGAACAATTTTGATTTTTAGTTGAACTGTTAATTTTTAATTTTTGATATTCTTTAATTAGGCTTGAGTTCATCAAATTTAATTTTCATTAAATTATTTCTTCCCTCAGTGAAAATAATTTAATGAAAATTAAATTTGATGAACTCAAGCCTAATTAAAGAATATCAAAAATTTTTAAATATTTTCTAAATTTTGTAAAATTTTAAAATATTAAAAATATTGAAAAGGAAAATGCTTTTAAAAAAGTATTGAATTATGAACAATTTTTCAAGATTTTCAATACCTAATTTACACTACTAAAAGTGAAATTTTATAATATGAGCCGTTTATTTTGAAAGTGGCATAAGTCATTTCGGTTTTTAAGTCGAGATATTTAAGGGTTTGCGTTTTAACACGTTTAAAAATATGGATGCTAACTTTCGAGAAGATTCACTTGTATTTGATACATCATGATAATGATATTTTTCTCAGTATTATTATTATTATTATTTATTATTATTATTTATTATTAACTCGATTTTTTTTGAAAAAGTGACTAATGCCACTTTCAAAATAAACGGCTCATATATCGAAAGTACAATAAAAGAGTTTTCTGTAGTATAAAACTTTAATAAGAAAATTTTAAATTTCTGTAATAAAACTTAAGCTATGAAAGCTTTTTAGGCTTTACATAAAAATCTTTTACCAAAAAAACTCAAGATTGTTTGTAATGTAATTTAAAAGCTTTTGAAAACCTTCTGTAGTAAGACATAATATAGACATTTTTTAAATATTTTAAATACAATTTAAAAACAGAGAGAAAGCGTTTAAGCTTTTGTTGTTTTACAAGCAAACATAAATATAAAAGTTTATAAAAGAAAGCTTTTCAAATTTTGTAATTTCTTTTAACAATTCTCAAATCTTTAGCAAATCATATCAAAATTCATTAAAAAAAAACACTCAAAAGTAATGTTGCAGCATTATACTTTAAATAAATATTCTAAATATTTTATATTTTAATAAACTTAGATTTTTTTACTAAAGTATTTACTAAACTTAAGTAAAGATAGTTATTAATATTGTTTAAGAAAATAAATGTAAAATGAATAACAATTAAAAATTACGATTATTTTGATAAATTAACTAAATGTAAATCTTGATCTGTGAGTACCGGAAATGAGGCCCTTTTAAATACCATTTAAATTAATTTTAAATAAAGAATAAATAAAAAGAAAGAGTAAGAAATAAAAAAAAAATAAATATATTTATTAGTTTAGAAGATAAAATAATAAAAGGTTAGTAGTAAATTTTATTTTAAAATAGACAAAAATTTTTTCAAGAAATTTCGTTTTGGAAAAAGAGGAAAAATATATTTTCTTATATTCAAGAAAACTTTGACCCACTTAGTTGGGCGTAGAATTAAAAAAAGCTGCAACTTATGTAATTACGCGATAAACTACCAAACAAATTTCTTTAAAATTTAAGGTAGAGAATACCGGCCCAATTTACGAGTAGTCTTATAAGACTTAAATTAAATCTATCAAACTTTTTTGATAATCGGTGAATAATTTAGAATAAAAGGTTTCAGAAAAAACCCTCTACTAAAAAATGCATTAATACGGATAAACTCGAATATTAGAAATTTGATCAAGTTCAGTTTTATAAACAGATATTTTCTACAATTGCTCTTTTTTAAAAAATATGGAATCTAAATATCGTCGGCTCATTATCGGTTTGACCTTCGGACCATTTTAAAAAAAAATTTAGTTAGGTATGGGGGTATATATATATTTTGAATGCCCCGTTTTTGAATGCAAAACCTGTTTCACGAAATTTGTTATGGCTTCTGGGATATTAAGCATTTATTTTGCTTCATATCAATTATTTTAAAGTTTATTAAGTTTTGTTTTGCTCTATACGCTACTGTTTGGCGAATGCTGCAAGTTCCTCATACGAAAAAGTACAAAATAAATTTCACTTTGCTTTACTGACGTTAGAAAAAAAGTAGTAAAAGCATTAGCAAAATAAAATAACAACAACTGAATACACAGCAGTAAAGGCTCAGTTAGCCGGGAGTAATAGTAACAGTAACCTTACAGATTGAGACGTAACATCTTACTGCTAACTGTAATCGTTCTAATTGCTTTACATACAACAAAATAAATCAGCTGATTTTCAACGTTACTGTTACTCCCGGCTAACTGAGCTTTAAGTATACGTAAATTTAGAAAAGTGGCGTATGCGGCACAAAACAATAATTTTTTACTTACAATAAAATACTGTTATCTTCTGAACTCGTTAATGAAAAATTTACATTTTTTTCAAAACAAATGCCAGAAGCAGTAATGAAAATACAAAAAAACAAGTTAGAGTGCTATATTCGGCTGTGCCGAATCTTTGATACCCTCTACCGACAGTTCGAATGTTTAAGGAGTAATATTTGTATGATGTTATTATTATCTTAGACTATGACGATTTGTTATTAATTATGGTTTAAGGCGACTAAACTGTTTTCGGGGAGTAGGGTTTCTATGGGGCCTAGGGTAAATTATGAACCGATCTTCACGAAATTTCCCAGTGTCATTTATAGTCTTATAAAACTGTGACGAGCCAAAACTTGTTATGATTGCATTATTTTTTACGGTTTTAGGCGTACTAAACTGTTTTCCGGTAGTAGGGTTTATATGGGGCCTAAGGTAAATTATAGACCGATCGTCACGAAATTTCCCAGTGTTATTTTTAGTCCTAAAAAACTGTGACGTACCTAATTTTGTTACGCTAGAATTATTTTTTACGGTTTTATGCGTACTAAACTGTTTTCCGGTAGTATTGTTTATATGGGGCTTAGGGTAAATTATGGACGGATCTTCACGAAATTTAACAGCGTGATTTCCAGTCAAATAAAACAAATTTTTGCAAAATCTTTTCTTATTCCGTGCCTTGTTCCAGCATTTATGTTATTTTTTGTAACAAAATTATCAATTTTTTTAGGTGGTGGTTCCACATTTTGACTCATAGCTCTGGTTCTACTGAACCGATTTTGCTGGATTTCAATCCCAAACTGCTTAGGATAACTACAAGCAATTTGGCACCAAGTTTGTTAATTTCTTTTGAGTTGTTCGAAAGTGAGCGGGTTTTCAACAGACAGACAGACGGACAGACAGACGGACATGGCTAAATCGACTTAGAATTACTCAAGGACCCAGAATATATATACTTTATGGGGTCTGAGATAAATAATAATAAAATTTCACACGGAATGACAAACTTAATATACCCTCTTCACAACTAATTGTGGTGGAGGGTATAAAAAAAAACTATCGGGCATATTTTCAGAAAACTATATATAAACTTTCGTTGTCGTTATTTTCTACTACGACTTTTGAAATATGCATCAAATCAATAATGAGCTGACGATATGTGGAATGTAATATTATTGGAATAAATAGAAACTGGGAATTATTTCCCTTCGAAGGTTACTTTATATTGTATTCAACATTTTTTATTTTTCGAATTTATTCTATGAGCCAAATTTCAGTTATGTATTTTATAAAGCTTTTTTGTAATAGTTTTATTCCTTAAATTTTTCAGAAATTACTTTATACACTACCAGACTATGCATTACATTCTGCTGGTGTCTAATAACACTACGTGACAATTTTTTGACCAAATAAATTTGACACCTAATCTTTATGTAAAATTTTCCACTGAATCCGAATATGAAGTCAGAATTGTCAAAAGTAGAACAGTTTTTGAGATATTCCAAAATAACCGTTATTTCTGTTTTTAAAAAAGATGCTGTGACTGAAATGCAAATTTGGTCACGACTTTGTTGAAATTTTGTCACGTAGTGTAATTGTAAATTTTTCTGTACATAAAATATACCTCATTGCTTTCCAAAGGAAAGCTAAGGTAAAATGTAACAAGAAAATACAATATAATAGTCTGGTAGTGTATAAAGTCGTTTCTGAAAAATTGAAGGAATAGGACTATTACAAAAAAGCTTTATAAAATACATAACTGAAATTTGGCTCATAGAATAAATTCGAAAAATAAAAAATGTTGAATATTATTGGAATAATTTAAAAAAAAAAAATTCTCTTTTAAATTGATGTCTCCTTTAAAATTAAAATTATCAGTATAAAATTTAGTAGTGATTTAAATAAAAGAAAAAAGAAAACAAAATACTTACAATTCCATAGAGAGTACAGTAGGATTGGGACACGCTTGTGGTGCACGGACATGACATTGTTTGTGACAAATTAAATGACAGTCACGACACTCATAACCCTGTTTACCGGGTCGTCGAGGTATTGATTTCATACATATAGAACATTGCAAGCCGCTTCTAAAAAAAAACAAGATAATTTCGAATTAAGAAAATCAAAGTTTTGAAAAAAAAGTATTTATTATATCCGATGTTCTTAGGTCTGATAATTCAGTCTATAGTCAAGATAATAGTTTAGTTTACAGTAAAGGCTATTATTGAGTCTATGTCTAAGACTGCAGTATAGTCTTTAACCGATACTATAGTTCAGTATAAAGTTGAGCCTTTAGCTTATTCTTTGCTCTAGACTACGTTTAGCCTTTAGTCGAGACACCAGAGAAGAATATATAGAATATGGTTTCGCCTGTATTTATAACTATAGCATTGGCTGTAGTCGAGACTTAAGTTAAGTCTGTGGTCAAGACTGTAGCTTTTCTAAAGATGAGCCAATAGCTTAGTCTCCAATCAAGGCTATTGTTTATCATAGTGTAAATTGTTCATAAAGCACCAATCCTGTGACCAGTAATCAGAATATTATAACAAATGGAGTGAATTGGGATAGGTGAAAACGAGACATGTCGCTTTACTAGTGATAAAGTTTAGTAGACTTCAAAGGAAAAGTAATTGACACAAAACTAGTCATGGGACTGGATTTTGTGCGGGCTAATGCTTTCTGTTTATATTACTTTAAATGAAGGAGATCAATCATATTTATATGGTTCGCACGGGACAATATTTGCCACAGGCATTATTTAAAACGAAATTGAATATGTCCATTTGGGTTACTGCAGTGACCTGTTACAAATTGTCAAAAAGGCGCCAATTAACTTCCTCTAGCATTGCCAGGTGACAAGTTCCTTCATATAAGTTGTTAGAACTAAAACCGGGCCCTATCACTTTAGAACTGTCACGTGAAAATATTGCTGGTAGTTGCCTTTCCCCTGGATAGTCCAAACTGCAGTTTTGGCTGTAGTCAAGGCTATTGTTTAGTCTGTAGAAGAGACTTTAGTTAAGTCTGTAGTATTGACAAAGTTTAACCTATAGTCAAGACTTCAGTTAAGTCTGTGGTTTAGTCTCTAATCAGTATTATAGCTTATTTTATAAACGAGACTTTAGTTAGTCCGTAGTCAAGTCAAATTTGAAAAGTTGAAAAAAATTAATCAGTATTCAAGACTATAGTTTTTATTATAAAAGAGACTATAGTTTAAACAATAGTTAGTTAACTCTTAATTTTTGTCTGTAGTCTATAGAACAGATTTTAAGCAAATTAAATAAATAAGATTTTTTTCTCAAGTTTAAGCTGAAAGCTTTTTTTACTTACCCGCTTAAATGCTTGGCAATAAAGGTATGATCATTGTAAATGTGTAATTTTGTGCCTTTACGGCGCCATCTGGGACGTTGGGCAATATTCAGAGGTACAATAAAATGTCTGAGGAAAAAGTAAAATGTAAAGTTTAAAAATATTATTTAAAATGCTTTAAAAATAAAAAAAGGAAATAGTTAAATAAAAAGAATTGTACTTTTTTTTTACATGAAAAATCTTTTTGGAAAATCATCAATCAAATATTTAAAGCTTTTTAAGCTTTTTAAACTTTTAGTGATGTTGCATACCAAGTTCAGTTAAAACTAACTATTACATTAACTTTCAGTTAACAATATATGTATATGTTTTTTGACAGTTATAACTGATATAATTAAAACTGAACTTGGTGAAATTGGACGTAAGAGTAATGTACATTTTGGAGGTTCTTCTAAGCAAAAGGTACTTTTTAGAAAAGTTTTTTTTTATTTTGAAGTTTTTGATATTTTTTCGTGAAGTAAGGAATCTACAACATGAACTGAATTAAAATTTTCTTGATAATTTTATTTTTGACTGAATACGGGATTGAACTCGGGTGGAACAAGCTCTAAATATTAACATTTGTCCTTCAAGTTTTACAAGAAAGGTCAACGAGAGAAAGACAAAAAGAAAAAAAAAACATAAAAAACAATTTTACATAAGTTTTCAAGACTAAAGCTACGGTCACACTAGTCAAATATTTGACGAAAAAAACGGGACCAACAAGCAAACTAAATAATTATTTCCTTTAGTTCCAATATTTATGATGATTTTAACACCACATTTTACAAAAAACGGCTTTTTGCTATGTCTATTAGTATAATTAGTTCATTTTGTGATATTAACGCCAATTTAAATCTCACTAACTAATAACAAAAGTAGTGGTTATGCTTATTTGGTCAAATATTTAATAAGTGTGACCGTAGCTTAAGTCTTGACAAAAAGTACGAAAAAACAGAAGTAGGGAAGAAACATTTAAATAAAATTGAAAATGAAAATGTATAATCAATTACAGCAAATTTCGATCCACCAATGCCATTGGTTAAAGATTGATGTTTGACTACAAACTAGCAGGCGCCGCAGTGGCGCAAACGGTAGAACGGCAATGATGATGGGATTGTGGTAATTCTCGAAAGATGTAAACTCGACCCGAGTTTAATCCCGTGCTCAGTCAAAAATAAAATTATCAAAAACACCTTCACTAAAAATAATTTAATGAAAATTAAATTTGATAAGCTAAAACCTAATTAAAATATCAAAAACTTTAATTAAAAACCAACAGTTTAATGAAAAATCACTAAATAATTTAAAAATTTTTTTTTTTTTTGGAAAAACGTAAATTTTGTCACATGAAAAAATTAAGTTAATTAAAATTTTTTTGTTAAATGTACTTTTTGGAACAAATATTTTCTGATAAAATCTATCTGAAAACGGGACTTTTTGGAACAACGTACTTCTGAGCAAAAGGTACCCTTTCGAATTTTTTTTTTAACAAATCTTGGTCACTTAAAATTTTGTACAGATCGCACTAAAAAAGTAAAAGTAAGATTTTGAAAATTATACTTTTTGAAAAAGTTACTTTTTGTAGAAAGTAAACTTTAAGAAAACCGTATAATGTACCTATTACAAAAGTAATCATAAGAAAAGTAAGCTTTAGTAAAATGAACTTTTTGGAAAAAACACTTTTTGATAAAGAGTACTTTTTTAAAAAAGTACTTTTCTTTCTTTTATTGAACAAATAAAAACAAAATTTAAGTTTATTTCAAAAATATTCAACTTACCTCTTAATACCATTTTCGATAGTTTCCAGCACCAATGTTGATGCTTCGTGCACATAAGTCTTTGTGCTGGCCGAGGAGAAACCTGAGATTGCTGAGGACTCTGAAATTGAAGAGCGTCTTGAGTGATCTAATGGGGGTGAAATGCCCACGCGAGGTCCTAAAACCCCAATTTATTTGTTGTACATATTTTGGATTACACAAATTAACCAGTGGATTTTTGTTTTTCACCAAAATTAAACATAATGTAGGTAGATTACGCAAAAATAAAATTAAACGTGCAGGGTTGTTTTTGCGGCAAATATTTACAAATAATTAAAAAAAATAATTTAAAGTAATTACATACATATAATTTAATAATAATTAAAAAAAATGTTTTTAACCATTACACCAGTTATTGACATTTAATTAAAGTTGTTTTCAAAATAAAACCACAAAATATTTCAGGGAAGTAGTTGGTAGTGGTGAGTTGATAAAATAATGTTGTTGTCAAGTTGAGGAGGCCAAGTTAGAAACCCAAAATCAAAACGTAAATTAAAAGTTTATTTTGTTTAATTTTTTATAAATTGTTTTTTTTTTTTTTTTTTTTTTTTTGTAATATGAAATGAGAAATTAAAAAGAAAAGAAAAAAATTAAATTAAACATTTTTTCATAAATAAAAAATTAAATGTAAATTTTTTGTTTTCAAAGCAAGTTTTAAATATTTTTTTTTTAAATTAGTGTGCGTGTGTAGGTGGTGTATGTGTAGATGTGCATGTTTAAGCAATAGTTTTTAGGTGTATGTGGGTATTTGTTGTTGGTTAAATATTTTATACATACAGTTGTTATTGTAGTAGTTTTTGTTGTTGTTTTTTAATAGACATTTTAATAAAACATTTAGTTTAACATTTAGTGTACAATTTAGTCGAGTTTTTGTTAGTAAATAAATTGAAAATGTTTAAATGTTTAGTGTTAATTGTTATTGTAAAGAGACAGAGATAAAGAAACCAAAAAAAAAGAGAGAAACAATTCTTTTAAAATTTTACTAAGGGAAGGGAAATGAAAATGCTAAATGTATAAAAAAAATCTGAAAAAATGTATGTTTAAAACTACAACAAATTTAATCGAAACTTAAAATTAATAAAAAAAAAACATCAAAATTTTTTTAACATCGTGGTTGTAAATACATAAACGTTTTGCACACACATTTGATTTTTGTTGTGTGTTTGATTTTCAAATACTTTTATGTATGCAGGGCCTGCAGTTAAAACTTTTTTCTTTATGTTAGCTTTGGTTTTCGAGATATACCGTTATTTCAAAAATTAAGGATGTTGCACAACATATGTTCGCGTAACTTAAAAACGCTTTAGCTTATTGAAAAACTAAAAAAAAAAAACGAAACTCCGCAATAAAATTTACTTTAAGAAATGTAAAACTTTTTTCTTATATGCGCAGTCGTTTTAGAAACATAATTTTTTTTCTGAAAAAAATAATTTTTTTTTTAAATTTCGGAATTTTTGTTTTTAAAAATTCATAAAAAATTGGAAAATGCAGCTATGCTTCTAATTTTGTGCAGACATATAAAAAACAAAATTGCAAACAAAACAAGTAATAAATGATTAAAATCTGTTAACAACTTTTGATTTTATGTATTCACAAAAGACGAAAAATTTTAATTAATTTAATTTTCTAAAACGACTGCGCATATAAGAAAAAAGTTTTACATTTCTTAAAGTAAATTTTATTGCGGAATTTCGGTTTTTTTAGTTTTTCAATAAGCTAAAGCGTTTTTGAGTAACGTGAATATATGTTGTGCAACCTCCTTAATTTTTGAAATAATGGTATATCTCGAAAACCAAAGCTAACCTAAAAAACGGCTGGCACCACTGGATTCAGCGTACCCGAATTAGGTTAAAAATATTTCGTTCATATCATACTAAAATATTAAATAGCAAATATGTACTTTAATCTATCTATACAATATATAATTTCTTAGTATGTCAGGATGATTGTATGTATGTCCTATTCATTCCGCAACTTTCTGAAGCCATCTGATGACATAGGAAGCTGAAATTTGGCACACTTGAAGTACTTTCTTTGCGGAAGATCGTAACGAAGCCGTATTTTTGATTTTCGGCTTTTCAACTAGTATAACTATAAAGATCTGATTGAAAAGATGTTTTTTTTTTATAATATGGGGAACTTTGGGCCCCACTTGACACGGCTAGGCACCGTCGGATTGACCTGAAAAATTAGATCATGATTTCTTATACCAAACCTCATATTTTAAGCAGCGCAAGCAATTAAATTTAAAAAAAAAATCCCATACAAGTCTAATGCGACCAGTCTAATGCAGGCCTTTACTTTACCTAACAAATACGGAGGATTTATTTCAAATTGAAAATGATTTGATGTCAAACGTTTTTTCAAACGACAATCGTTTGATAATGGTTTAAAAATCATAGCATTCTCAACAAAAAGCGGAAATTATTTTCAAAGTGAAAAATGTTATTATTTTCAACTTGCTTTCAAACGTAATTCTCAAATGTTTTTCAAATGTGGATTATAATACAATGTGGAACATAAATAAAAATATTTTATCTTTTTAATTTTAATTCACTATTTATTTAAATAAACTGTAAGATTAACATTCGGCACCAAAGAAAAGATGAAATAATGTTCTTTCCGTCCTCTAATTCTTGCAAAGACGAAATAATTGGCTCCCTTTTATTTTGAGGATTGTAGCACCGCGATCATACAACAAACTTATTATTTTTTTTTTATTCGTATTGTCAATCATTGTTATTACTTACAAATAATTTTAATTCTCACAAGAAATAAATCGTTCGCTTGTAAAACACATGTAACCATGAAGTAAAACTTTAACTTTAATTTTTAATGCTTCGTTTATTTTTCACTTTAGTATTGCCAAGTTTTGTTCTAATTTGAATTTAACATTTAATACCAATTTGACATCAAATTGATAAAACATTTGATGTCAAATGTTTATTTTCAAATCATTATCAATTTGAATTCAAATGTAAAAATCAAACAATTGAAAAACGTTTGAGAATTGTGTTTGATGTCAAATGATAAAGTCATTTCATATCAAAGGTTTGACTTCGTGTTTGTTTGGTTATAGCCACGATTTTTTTTCGTATTGACTTCAATCAGTTTCAATCGCTGCAATAACAACTGGTTTTCAAGTAACTTCGCTTTTGTTGGTTTTAAAAGATTTACATATTCAAAAGAGAAGACCGCACAGTGAGTAAAAATTTACCAGATTGGCCTTTAATAAATTATGTTTCTGATAGTTAAGAAAACAGATTAGAGAAAGAACATCTTCTGAAATCTGGGTGCCACAAAACTGCTTAAGTCTAATTTTGTTATTAAAAATGGGGCTTAGCAAATAAAGTTTTGCAAGACGTTTTTAAGTTCAAAAAAATTAATAACATTTTACAGTTTTACGAATTTTTTTTTGTAAAGCAAATACAATTTCCTTTCCATTAATATACAAAATATCAATTCTGCGTTAATCAGACCAACATTGAATTGGATTTAAACGGAGCTTCATGCACAAAATTTCGAAAAACTTGTTTGGAAATTCGGCTATACGAATTTTGAAAAATTGCCAGAGACAGAAAAGATATAAATTTCGTTCTATATACTGATATCTCTAAGCTCTTGTATTTGAAGTATATGATGGATTAAAGTAAGATAACTTGCATTGAGTTTTTTTTTTGATATTAAAAGATTTCTCTTCAAAGTTTTAAATAAAAGCCCTCAAAATAAAAAAATATTTATGTGTATAAAATTGGAGTTAAGAAATAATTTTTATATATTAAATTCTGATCCCCTGTATACCATCTTTGACTGGATTTTTATTATAACTTTTTTGTTTATGCCGGCCATACACTACACAAGATTACTGCTCAAAAAAAGGTGACAATTTTCCTATTCAAAGTTTCTATTTGACTACTCGCCGATCTTTCAAAAAAAAAGTCTGGTATGTGGGTTGATAAACGTCTTGCAGTGCCAAAGTTATCTACTGGAACTAGAGTTACCGCTGCGGCGGAAGTTTTTGGCACATTGGTAGAATGGAATATTATTGAAAAAGTCACATGCATAAGCTTTGCCACAACTGCCACAAATACTGGAAGAAGAAAATGTGCACGTATTTTGTAAGAACAAAAGATAGATAAAGATATGCTTTGGCTGGTGTGTCTTGATCACATCTTGGAAATAATTTTGTATGATACAAAAAAGTAAAAAATTTGTTTTTAAAAGTTTATTAAAAACAATATGTGTATTAGGATAAGTACTTTTTGCAATTTTTGCGAATATCAAATTCTTCATCGCACAGCCGTATAGACCGTGGAAAAATATTAAGAAATGATGTGTTACTTTTTCGCGATCGTGAAGAAAGTTTTCGCACCAGACGCGATAAAGTTTTGAATTTCAATTTTTCGCCTTACTATACAAAATTAACATTTAATTAGAACATTTTAAGTATTTTCTAATAATTTCATGAATATAACAAGATCTTAACATTTGTACGGAAGAAGGGCGCAAAAAAAAATCGCGAATCTATTTCGCGGTTTTTTTAATTAACTTAATTTTAATGGCTGATAGATGTTGTGATAGATGAGTTGTTTGGCGATTATATGAAACAGTGATAATTTTCAGCAGCGTAGAAATATATGCGCGGAACGAGCTTTTAAAGTTGCACAAGATATTTTTCCATTATGTAAATCAGCTCGCACTTTAAACCTAAAATTTATTTCATTTAACCCAAAAAAATAGCTTTACATTTTTGTTATACAGTTGCTTATTTTATGTATTTATGCCTGTATTCATAAAAATATTTTAAATTTAATAAAGGCTTGAAAACCAAATTGTCTATGAAAATTTTCCTTAATAAACGTTTATAAAATTTTATAATCATTTATGAATATGGGGGCTAAAATATAAAGCATATATAAACAATAAATGTACCATGTATAATGTGTAGGGAAATTTAAAAAAAAAATGGTTTTATTGAGAAGCTTTAGAAATTGCATTTGGTGAGGAAACTTTTTTGGCCAAAATGGCCTAAAAAAATTATTTTCATTATTAATAGTAAATTGACCATCGCGTGGTGGGCTGAAAAAATTTTGTCCAAAAAAAGTCATTACCCTAATTAAAAAAACTCAACAAAAAGGTTAAATAAAATATAAGATCAGTTCAATATACTTTTATCTTTTTAAATAAGCCATTTATGATTTTCTTGTGAGGCAAATTTAGCCAGTACAGTCAATCTTCTGTTTTTATCCGTCGAAGTGTAGGAAATGACCTCCGCTCGTAGCTTTACTGACGAGCATTGAAACGAAAATTTGAAATATTTTTCTTAGATTTGGGTAGATATCTTCATCACAGTTTATTAAAGCATCTACAACTTTATCTGATAGATCAGGCTCAAGTTTAGATGTTAGTAGGTGTTTATCTCTTTTGTCAAATATAATCAGCTCATCAGCTTTTTGTGGTTTTAACAGTTTTGTATCTGTATATGACTTGATTACAGTTTGAGGTAGAAGTTTATGTATGTTCAATACATTTGGGATATCTTTTGGGAAAGTTGTTATGAGATCTTCTAAAATAAGTTCAATAAGAGGAATGTAACCTTCAACTCGGTAGTAATCTTCAACATTTTGGATGTGATTATTTCATTCAAATCTTGTCTTTTCGATAGGAACATCGATTTGAACGCAAATAACTTTAACTTTTTCAAAAATCGCTTTAAGTTGTTTTCCGGCTTTATTTCTTTTTCTTCAACGCACATGATTAAAATTTTGATAAGGCTTGATCCTTTTTGAAGATCTATATCGTGCTTTTGTAAAATGATACTAAGTGTCTGTGTTACAATAGGTATCACACTTAATATGTATATTACGCAAATAAATTTAAAAGTACTAAGTGAGTTCCTTAATATAAAGCTTCTACTATATGATGTACACTTGTTGCAAAGAAGCATAATGAAGAGAGTTTGGCTCCTAAATACTTTGCTAAATCTGTTTTTTGCTTGGGAAGATTATATTTAAAAAATATTGTCGTTTCTTTAGCAAATGATACAACTTTTTGTTTTAATGGCACTTTATTGCTTTTAGAAATTGAGTTTTTCGATTTATGGGAATAGCAAGGCGTTTGTTTCGCATTTGTCGCTTTTCCAGAAATTTTGAACAGCTCCATTTTCTGCTGACATCAGAGGACACCCATCTGTTACTTCTCCTACACAATTTTTTAGGTCAAGACCAAAATTTGTCAAAGCTTTAAGAACTATTGATGATAGTGCCTTCGCATCAATTGACACATCAACGTCATCAATATCTTTTGGAGCCTCTTCAAATGCGTTTACAACAAAGCCAATAAATTCTTCCCTAAAAACTTTTTGTTGTATGTTGAAATATCTTAAAGATAAGGAAATCTGGCTTTTCCCCGACAAATCCGTGCTTTCGTCAAAAATTATCGAATAGAATTTTGATTCATATAACACATACATACATAAATATTGCAAATACTAAGGCTTTTTAATAACTCAACCGCACGCATTATCAAGTCAAACGTTTAGTCTTTGGATATAGATGGCATCTGCTGGGATTGAATGTAGAATAATAAGCATTTGAATACGCTAAACTAGATATTTCATGGGAAATATCTAATAAATAACTATTAGGATTAAGATATGGATACTTATTGAAAATCGTTAGAGATTCAATAAAAAAAAAAAAACAAAAAAAAAATACTTCTTGAAAATTTCGTTAGAGATTCTATAAAAAAAAACCAAAAAAAACCTTGCTGGGATTTTCAAAAATTTTGTACATTAAAAAAATATTTTAATTGGGAATTCTTGTATTATCGAAATTACTGGCACTGATGGAGGAACTGAATAAACTACATACCAACAATGAACAGCAGAAGCATTATTTATTGTCGCTGGTGAAAGATTATAGACAAAAATATCCAAATTCTAAAAAATCAACTTTTCGTCTTATTTATGGGTTGTAGTGTTCCACTATTAAAACACACACTAAAAAATTCAAAGAATTAAAGAAAACGTTATAAAGGCTGCAATTTTTTTAACACCACAGTTCGGGTGCCGGTAGCGACCCCTAAACCTTAAAAGAAAAACTTAAAAAAAATCATGCATCATTTTTTCACAGTGCTTAATATATACTCCGGTTGGCCCATAACAAAATCCAATGTTTTTTTTATGAACAACCCAACTGTACAGTGCGTTTGTTTAGTGTATGGCGATGTTTTTGCTATTTACGCAGTGAACTGAGTAAAATCAAAACGATTTTCCTATTTGCTCAAGTACATATGTCAAACTGTGCAGTAAACTTATGTAGCGTATGTTAAACACGTTTAGTTTTGTCGCGGTTTTTTATGAGTTGACAACAAAAAACTAGCGATAAAAAAAAATTCTGAGCAGAGTTTCTTATTATTATGCATTGAAAGCAGCCATAAATCTATAAAAATCGAATCCTACCAAAAAGTAATGAAATGTAAATGGAAAAATAAAAAAAGAAAACGGTTTTTTTATTTCCATATGTTGTCTTCCCAGTAAAAACTTCGCTTACTTTTTCGAAATGAATAGCTTCTTTAACTCATTATTTAGTAGCTTTGTTCTATAACTACATCTATAACAACTTCTATAACTACTTTTTTTGGATGTATGCAGGCAAAAAAATAATGACTTACTTTTGAATGCGTTCACTTTGGGACATTCCTTGTAAAATTCATTGGTTCTTTCAGTAGAATTGTAAGTAGTGCCCTTGTGTTTTTCTGATTACCCAACACATTATTTTGTAGGCGAAGTTTTTACTGGGTTCTTCGCTTAAAAATTAAAAATAAAATATTGCACGGTTTACTTGTATAGTGTGTGTCACAAGTGTCGCTTAAGGCCGTTACACACTATCCCACAAAGTCTTACGTATTTTATAAAAATGCAACCCTGTCATGATAAGTTGTTATTGTTTTTTTTTTTTGATAATTTATAAAAAATAATGAGATCAGGGAAGCAATTTTATAAAATACGTAAGACTTTGTGGGATAGTGTGTAACGGCCTTTACGCATTGCCAGACTTGAGCACTGAACTTGTGTAGTGTTTGACCGGCATTAGAGAAACATGCATGATTAAAATTATGCAGGTGAAGGGTTATCTACTCCAAATATCTTTCTACACTCTTTTTCTACAAAATTTCGAAGTCATGCCTGTTTGCCTAAGCCAAAAAAAGTCATTACGAAAACCCTGTCTAAAACAAAAAAAAAAAAAAAAAAATACTAAAGAGCTTTATGAAACATAAAATTAATAATAAATTTTTTTTTTAACACAATTAATAACGAATGGCTGAAGTGTTTTCAATGAAAAAAAAAAATGAATGAATGGATGAGGTAGTGGTTGGTGGATGATGGTGTTGGGATCTAAGGTAATTACCAAGTGAATTGCTTTTAGACAAGACAGCACGATCGACAGATAATGAACGTGAATCACCGTTTAGTGTTCCTGTAGGGGTTGTAAGATTATTATTTTGTTGTGACGTTAAAGCGCCACGATCAGCAGAATGGGTGCGTGTTTTGGAGCGGCTTAAACGCTTTTTCAGTGTACCAAAGAAATTACGTTTTTTACTGCGGCCACGATCATCGAAACCAGCTGTACCCGTCAAGTCCTCCGATTCATTTAAATTGAAATTGTTATCGGGTGACATGCCATTGCGAGGTAAACTACCAGTTTTAGTGAAGCCATTATTCGAATAAGAGGAAATATTATGGCCATTGGAATAACCGGCAGAGGCACCATTGGTTGGATAATTATTATGACCATTTGGTGAAGAGGCAGCATTCGATTGACCAAACTATTAGAATTAAAATAAAAAAAAAAAATTTTTCCATTTAAATTATAAAATTAGAAATAATTTAAAATTATTAAAAAAAAAAAAAACTAAACATGCAATTTGTTTTAGTATTTTAAAGAGAGAAAAAAGCTTTTAATAACTTACCTCAGAGGTGGATTCTCCCAAAGCACTATCGTTACCTGTGTTGTCTAGGGACGCTGTTTCTGTATTTAGGCACTCGTTTTTAGGATACGAATCAGTTGGACTCGCTGTTATATCTGTAGTCTCTGATATATCCGCTACAATTTGTTCTATTTCATCTGTGTTTTGCTCGACCGTTAAAGCTTCTGGTTGGCTAAAAAGCTCGGAACTTTCTAAAGCTTTTGTTACGGCGGCATTAAGAACATCTGGAGATTCTATAACCTCGATTTGACCATCTTTATTAACTTCCACCTTTTTTAACAGGCGTTTTATGTTTTATATTTATTTATATAGTATGAAGCAATTTATTTTTTTTGTTTTTGGTTTCAGGGCAGGGTTAATAAAGCGCAGTTTTTGTTTAACAAATGAAAAAAAAAAAAAAAATTTCCAAAGAAATTTTTTGTTTATAGAAAGAGAAAAACTTTTTGTTAGCATTTCAAAACACTCTAAAACTAAATAGAAAGTTATTCACAAATTTGAAAATTGTATGTAAATTTTGTGAATTAGCAACTTAAATTTTAAACAAACTTAAACTTAAAAAAATAAGGGTAAAATGTTAAAAATAAAACTCAAAACGAAACTTTGTTTGAATGTTATTGGATAAAAATTTGAAAGATGTTTTAGTTTCGATAATTACCTTAAATGCATTTGGATTTGTTGAATTCTGCTTGATGATTTTGTTTTTTGGTGCGAGTTTAGGATAAATAGAATAGTATAAAAAATCGTGATGATTTTGAATAGAATGTAGAAAATGTGTGATATGATTCACAGAATTTCATGAAAAGATATAAACACCAATTTGAAAAAATATTAACAAAATATACAAATAAAGTGCACAAATTTTGGTGGAGAAAAAGCGAAATGTGGAGTGATAAAATTTTTTTTAGAGTTGAATAAAAAAATGTTAAGTATTTTAGGAATTTTTAAAAGAAGTATTCAAGTTTCTGTTTCTTAGCTTTACGTTTTTAATCTCAATTCTTAGAAGCTTGTTTTAAAAGTTTAACAATTAGAGCTTTTAAAACTTAAAAATCTCATTCTTTTTCAACCTTTTTGGTCTAAGTTTAATTCTGTGGCCGTATGGAAAAACTAAACATATTTCGCTAATTATTTTATATGAACTTATGTTATTATGCATGCGCATTAAACAAAACTTAATTTAAAATTATGTTAAAGATTTCTGGTTCCATTAAACTGATTTTTGGGCATTAAAACCGAAAATCAATGTCAGTTATCTTGTTGTTTCAAAAATGGAGTTATTTTAAAATTTTACGGAATTAAGGCAACTTAAGTAATGATTTGTGGAAAAACATTAACTACTTGACTCAGCAATTTAATTTACCGGTTTTTTTACGAAAAAATGTAGTTAACCAGGCGGCATGAAATAGCCCCCCACGAAATAAGTCCCAACAAAATTATGAAATAATTCCCCAATTTTTGGGGTCTTATTTCATATGAAATAAACCCCCAATTTAAGAATGAAATGAAACCCCAACGAAATGAAATAACTCCCCAAATCAAAATGAAATAAATTCCCAAAAATTGGGAAGTTATTTCATTGGAAATAAGTCCCCATTTCCTGAAATGAAATAAATCCCCAAAAAGTATTCAAAACATCCAATCAATTCAAAATAGGGGGGGGGGGGTGCTTTTTAACCATTGGAGGTAAGGCCATGATGGCTTTATTGCTCAATTGAATGGGAGATAAAGCCGTAATGGTCTTATTGAAATTCTTATATTTGGCCCGTGTAGTGCCTAGGATGCCTCAAGACCAACTCCAGTCATACATTTGAAAAAGTTTTAACTTTCTTAAAGTAAATTTTATTGCGGAATTTCGTTTTTTTTTGTTTTTCAATAAACTAAAGCGTTTTTGAGTTACGCGAACATATGTTGTGCAACCTCCCTAATTTTCGAAATAACGGTATATCTCGAAAACCAAAGCCAATATGAAGAAAAAAGTTTTAACTTTCTTAAAGTAAATTTTATTGCCGAATTTCGGTTTTTTTTAGTTTTTCAATAAACTAAAGCGTTTTTGAGTTGCGCGAACATATGTTGTGCAACATCCTTAATTTTCGAAATAACGGTATATCTCGAAAACTAAAGCTAACCTAAAAAAACGGCTAGCACCACTGGATTCAGCGACCCCGAATTAGTTAAAATTAGTTAAAAATCTTTCGTTCGTATCATACTAAAATATTAAACTGCAAATACTTTAATCTATCTATACAATATATAATTTCTTAGTATGTAAGGATGTTTGCATGTATGTCCTATTCTTTCCGCAACTTTCTGAAGCCATCTGATGACATAGGAAGCTGAAATTTGGCATACTTAAAGTATTTTCTCTGCGGAAGATCGTAACGTAGCCAGATTTTCGATTTTCGGTCTTGAAGACCGGCTTTTCATCTAGTATCTGCTTGAATATATGTTTTTTTTTATCATATGGGGAACTTTGGGCCCCACTTGGCACGACTAGGCACCGTCGGATTGAGCTGAAAAATTAGGACTTGATTTCTTACACCAAACCTCATATTTTAAGCAGCGCAAACATGTAAATTAAAAAAAAAAAAAAATTGCGACCAGTCTAATGCATATAAAGAATGCATATAATGTTCTTTAAATTCTCGGGAGTTGCAATTTTTTACATTTTGACCCAAAGAGCTTGTGACCCGAATTTGTTATACTTTGCTCTTTCTCTCTTTGTTTCCACAATAAAGTCGTTTTCAACTTCTAATTTTTCTGTTTTTTAAGACACAATGGAGTTAACTTGTTTTTTCAAAAAATGTATGGAGTTATCTAGTTTTTACATAAAAATTGGTATTTTTCTGATTTTTGTTTTTCAAATAACTTTTAAATGAGAAACTATATTAAAGTTTGGATCTGACAGATTGATAGTAAATGAAACACGCTTTCTATTTTTGGTGTTATCGCAATTTTCGTAAAAAGTGGAGTTAACTAGTTTTTCCATACGGCCACAGAATTTTTTTTTTTTTAATTCCTTCTACTATTTAATATCTTAGCCTTCTTTTAAATTAACAGATTATGTTTCTATAAAAGCTTTTTTAATTTAAACTTCCTATATTATTTTTCTTAAAAGTTTTTAATTAAAAAAAAACATAAAAAACCTATTCTTTTAAAAAGTTATAAAATGAAAGCTTTTACAGCCTGTTCATCGATTTCGAACATTAACGTTCGCATAGAAAGTTACATTAAAAACAAAAACAAAAACAAATTTTCGAATTTTGTTTTTGTTTTAAATATAATTTTCTATGCGAACGTTGCCGTTCGAAATCGTTAAACAGGCAGTAAAATTTTTTGCAGTCTTATAGTATGTTCACATTTGGCTTCTTAAACGCGTTTAAGCAGTTCGAACGTGATTAAGCTCTAATCACTTCAAAATCGAGATGATTACCCATACATTGAAGTGATTTGTTAATCACTTCAAATCGACATGATTACAACTAAATCACTTCATAAACCACATAGAATCCACTGAACATACCCTAATAATGTAGAATCGCTCGATTGTGTACAACCGGCCAAGATGTCTGCTTAATGTTTTTATTTTTTTTCCTTAAATAATTCATAAATTTTCACAATTTCATCATTAAATTGATTAAAATAATCTTCTGATAACTTTATAAAAGTGTTTTTATCCATTTTTAATACTTTAAAGAAATTTAAATTTGTTTGTTGTTTTTTTGTGTGCTTGTGTGTGTGTTTTTTCTTAATCATCTGTCATCTTAATCATCTCAAATGTAATGTGAACGGCTTTGATTAGCTAAATCAACATTTTGCTTAAACGCGTTTAAAACCCAAATGTGAACATACTATTAAACGTTTTTTAAAGTAGGAACACAATTTGTTTATTTAAAAAATAAAAAGCTTATTGTTTTATAATTTTTTTTATCAAAAACCTTTATACTTATTTTAAGTAAAAGAGGAATTTCTAAAAAACTTCTATGAAGAAAAATATTACAGGTTTAATAAACTAATTTTTTTTAATAAGTTTTATTTTCAAAGCTTTTTACAGCTTAAAACCCCTTTTCTACTATTTTCTAGATGTGTTTAAACTTTTCAAGTTTTGCTGTATGTATTAAAAGTTAAAAAAATACTCATATCTTTTTGAAAGCCCTAAATATTGTTTGAAAAGTTTTTTTAAAATTTTTTTAAGCTTTTTCATAGCTTTAATAATGTTTTTTGACTTTTTGATGCTTTTAAAAAAAATTCATTTTAATAAAACTCAAAAATTTAAAAAAATCAATTATTTTAAGACAGGTTTTGATAATTGCTGCAGTATTTAGTTTTTTCTAATATTTAAAAAACTTTATTGAACTTTTGAAAGCTTTTCGTATTATAAAAAAAAATTCCGCAATAATTCTTAAAGTCTTTTTAGTTTCTTTTTAAAAAGGCTCTTTAATTATAATGATTGAACTTAAAAGATTACCACAAACTAAAGCGGCTCATACACTTGGCAATAAAATTATTCAATTTCACGCATTGTACAATTATATCGCCAATGAGTACATATGTGATATTCGAAGGTGACACAATATATTGGCAACAATCAAAAGACCTTTGATTTTTATTGCACAACGAAAAGAAAGTGAAATGTGTTGGCAACATTGTGCAATGCTGTTTATGTTATTCCTTTATAGCCTCTTTTACACTGATCAACATCTAACATCTACCATCAATTTGCCACCATTTGCGAAGATGTTAACATCTTTCCATAAGAAATACATAGGAATAAAAACCAACATCTTTAAAAGATGTTCCTATCTCATTGTATCCCATTCTACATCTTTCGATTATTTTAGTGTCATCACTAGAAAACTGGCAATAAGTTATATTATTATTGTGGCATCACTGACAAAAAGAAGTTTGTTTTGAAAGCAGCGTTACCATTTGCCAAGTTAAATCTTTTATTGCAATGTTTTTTTGGTAAGTATTTTTTTTTTATATTTTAAAACAAATTAAACTTCTAATACATTTTTGAGTTTTCTTTTTAAATTTTGGCACTTTTGTGAGAAATAAACATTTTAAATTTAAAAAAATGGTGACATTTTTGTAGATGTTAGATGGGAGCAATGTAAACGAGTGTTTCACATTTTCCACATTTTTGATGGTAGATGTTAGATGTTGATCAGTGTAAAAGGCCTATTAGGTTATGTTCATCTTTTTATTGAATGAATGAAACTATTATGCGACTTTTTGCATAATATAGGACAAAATGGAAATAATATGGCGGATATCATATACAATAATATTGTAAGTGTATGGGCCGCTTAAGGTAACTTGATTTATTTAATTGTTATTGCTTTTATTTATTCCAGGGGTTTTTATAATTTTGAATAGAAATTTGTTATATAAAAATCACAAGGCATTTTTTTTATTTAAAAAATTTCTAATATTCTTTTAAAAGCTTTAAAAACGCTTTTAAGCAATATTTATACATGTATATGATTTTTTAAGCTCTTTGAGCTTTTTTTTGGATTTTAGTGTAAGCTTTAATAATTATTTTTGTTTCAAAAATCTTTTAAAAAGCTTTTAAAGTTTAATAATAAATCTTTAAATGATTCCATAGAGGAAATTTTTTTATTAGTTTCGACTTTTTTTTAATATTTTTTTTTTTTTTTTTAATTTAGAAGCTTTAAAACATTAAAAGGCCAAAATAAAACTCTAAACAACGATATAAAGTGTTGTCAAAGTTCAACTATAAAGAAGCTTTAAAGCTTTTTTTTTTATCAAATTGGTTTTAAAATTTTTTTTTACAATACTCTCCAACATTTCTTTATTCATCCCTCCAACTAAAGTCTACTCAAAACTATTTCAGGAAGCAATTTTCCCCTTTAATACCATAGAACTCACCCTCTGAACACTGTGTATAATCAGTGTACTCTTGCTGGGCTGGCCATTGGTGGTCAAGGCACCTTCCTGTAAGGCACGTACGGCAGCATCAGCCAAGTTTGAACCATTTTTCATGTGCTCATTAATGGCTGGTGTACTTATATGCAAAGCTTCCTTAAGTTTATATGGTCTAGGACCGGCAGGTATTTCAGCGCCCTCAATAAACACAAAATCGACGGTAATGGAACCAAAAACTGGTTGTGTTTCATAGGGGCGGGGTTGCAATGTAAGGACTTGAGTCGAGGCAGGACCCACAGCCAATTCATCGATACCAACCAAACCTAGGCCCAAAAACTTGGGAGCATCTAAGGGATCGTGGGGGCGATCATAAACTTCAAAGAGAATTTCAGCAGATTGGGGTGCCAAGTCGCTAAAAAAAAAAGAAATTTTTAACTGACATTTAAAATTTTTATATCGAAGAAAACTTACAACAAGAAATGTTCATCCCAATAGGGATTATTGCCTTGTCTGGCTCCTGTTTGATTCTTTTGGGCTGGCTCATCCATTTCTACTACCACAAATGGATCTTTGGCTTCCTTAAGCGCTTCTCCTTTCACAATCTTCACCAATAAGCGTCGGCCCGAGATCATGGGCTGTAAACCACCACCACCCTGCTGCATATTTAAGTCCATTTGATTCTGGGAAATGTATAGTGTTAAGGAAATGTAAAGATTTTTGTTAAACAAACGAAATGAATTTGAGTATTTTTCCTTATAAAAATTAACCTAAAAAATAAGCCTTTGATTTCTTTATATGCAATTCGAAATTTTTTATTGAAATCTGGTCTAATTTACAAACTGTTCTAATTGATTTGGTATAATTAATATTTTGGGAGTTTTGTTTTAGTGAACATTTTTTTAGTAATTGTAATAATATTGAAAACGACCCTGTAAAGGAAGAAAAAGAAGACAAAATAAAACAAAATTTAAACCAATTTTAAAACACGAGAACAAAAAGATCCAAAATTTTGAAACAACACTAAAATAAATTAGTGAAAATGACAGTTATCAAAGGCATATTTTTCAAGGTTTTAAACTTTAACAATACATATTAACAACATTTATGGTTAATAAATCAGTGAAGGCTTAAACGCTAGTTTTGACTAAGCTGTAATTTATATGTAGTTTAAACTTAACAGCTGTAAATCAGTATCAATTATATTTTATGAAGTTTAAAAATAACATGTGGCAGCACTACGATAAATGTTGTCAAATTTATAAGGTCTGTATTGGAAGTTTAAACGCCCAGTTTTATGGGTTTAGAGATGGTTTTTATGTTTACTGATTTATAGATTTGCTGGTTTAAACGCATTTCCTAGCAAACAGAGTGTTAAACTTACACTGATTTATTAGCCTTACGAATGAAAAACTTTAATGAGAAAAACTCTGATAAGGGGTGGTAAAGGGTAAAGAACATAGAGAAGTGTAGGGTTGGAATAACTTAAACTTAATAATGGAAATAAAAACCAAAACCATTAAACAGTAAATGTAATGTGGAAAAAACTGCTTCCATGACACCATAAAAGTAATATACATTTTTGTTTAAACAAGTTAATAACTGTAAAGGTATTGGAAATAATTGTGAAAATGTGGTTGTCATATTGTCTTTAAATGACAATGGAATGTTTATGTCATCATACACATGGCTTTGTATGTAAACTCTTCTCAATGTTCTTACGCTCACCGCCATAGTATCATATGGAATTGGATATATTACAGGCAAATCCATGGGATCAATATCGGCTCGAGGACAAGTAGCATAAATTGAGAAATCTACTGGATAAATAGTATCACGCAGGGCTTTTGTTAAATGTTCGGAAACTTGGGCCTGAAACTGTTGTTCATCGTGGTCCATGGGCTTAATAGCACCCACACTATTCATGGCAATACGTATCTGGAAATATATTTTAAGACCCAATTTAAAGAAATAAAAAAGTAATAAGAAAAATCTACTTACATCTGGAAAACCTTCTACGCGCATATCACCTTTTAAGGTATTGTAGTTCATGCCATTTGCTATGCGGGCACGGAATCTTGATACGGTCACCTTGTAATGTGAGGTCTCAACTTTGCCCGATTTCTGGCGGAAAGTTTTCACTTGCAATACCGGCATGGCATCACAATCGAAAGTAATAAGCTGTTAAAAAGGAATTTTTTTATATAAAAAATATTATGAGTCGTTTTTATTGGCTTACCATATCAGCTGGATTGGCCTCGTCGGCATTACAGAAAATATTACTTAGGCCAGGTGGAGGACTGTCGGGCAGAACACGCACAATTTCAATAGCAAGACCCTGAAAGGAAAAAAAAACGAAATTAATTTTTGAAGAACAGTTATGTCTAAAGAAATTGGCTGTTTCGAATTTTAAACTTGAGATTTACTGATATATCGGTATCGGCGATATTTTATTGCCTATAGGACTATTCTTATTAAGTTTTTTTTTAGAGTTTTTTTGAACAAACAATTAAATTTTCTAAGCTTTATTTTTGCATTGCAACTAAATCAAAACAGTTTAATAAAATTGTTTTATTTAATTTTTAGTTGTTTTGAGTAGCACCATAACAGTGAAATATTCTCTTTCTAAATATTGCATGTATTCGTACGCTTTAAGATTTTTATGCTTATTTTTATTAACGTTTGTGAGAATAAAAATCCTTTCTGCTGAACATTTCAAGGCTTAAACAGAATGTGCATGACCAAGCTTAAGAATTAAAAAAAAAAACAAAATAAATAAGCATCTGATTCCGTACGGAATGTGCGATCAGTTTCTCACTTTACTTATGCAATTGACATTTTCATAAAACATAACAATAAGATTCCTTAAGTTAAATATGGTTTGACACATATGATTTACATGAATTCGCAAAGTTGCCTGGATACGTTATGCACCTACTGGTTAAGCCTTTAGGTCACTTCGAAGACGTGTTCGAAAATAAAGATTAAATATTGGTTATTCCCAGCAAATAATGTTGGACTACCTGATCCACTTTGATACAATGGACTACTCCCTGGACTGGTCCAATGTAATGCAAACATGGACCATTTCATTGTTAAAAAGTGTTTGTAGTAAGACGACAGTCTTCGTTTTTTAACGACATGTGTTCGTTTTTAAACGACTTCAAAACTTATCCTCTTGAGTATACCATGAAGTAGTTTTAAGACTACTCATTTGTAATCAGAAGCTGGGTTATATGGTCCTGCCCTTGGTTATCTTAATATTAAATAGACCATGTTTTGCATTCGTCTGGGTAACTTTTGGACTAGTCCTAGTCCCTTCTGGGATACATTTTACACGCGTGTTTGGACTAGTCCTATTTTTTGCAGGTTTTAGGCTGAACCCACACCAACAAAAGACAAAACTGTTTTTCTTTTTGTTTGACTAAAACGGCAGCAGAACATTAGTTCTTATGCGACAAGTTGTCTCAGGCAACCCACACCAAACAAAACACACGAAAAACTGTATTTTTGACTAACTGCGACAAAACATTGGTTGAAAAAAATATATGTGGTTTGATACAACATACCCACACAGATTTAGACAAGCCCGACTGAAACGAATTTCGTTGCAAATAATTGCGTGCTTTCATAACCTGCAAATAATATTGGCTTACTTGATCCATTTTAGATAAATGGACGGAATACTTACAACATGGCCCAATGTAATGCAAGCATGGAACATGTCATTATTAAAAAAGAGTTTGTAGTTAAACGACATGTTTTCGTTTTTAAACGAAGTTAAAACAAATCCTCGAAAGTATACCATGGAGTAGTTTCTTAACTAATCCACAGGGAGTATGTATGAAAATGGAGTAGTTTTAAGACAACTCCGTTGTAATGCAAAGCTGGGTTATATGGTCCACCCCTGGGATATCGTCATATCGTCATATCGTCAGACCATGTTTTTCAATACATTTGGGTTACCTTTGGACTAGTCCTAGTCCGTTATAAACTAGATTTAACATGCGTGTATGGACTAGTAGCATCAATTGCAGGGTATGATGTTACCCACACCAATTAAGACAAGTTAAAAAAAAAAACGAAAAAAGGCAATAAACATTGCCGTGTTGCTGTCTGATTACCGATTGTCTTTTAAGACAAAAACTTGCTAAGACGTTGATAAGTGTCTTTGACTTTGACAAAAACGTTTTGTCTTTTGATGATGTGGGTTCAGCCTAAATGTTTCGTACGGTAGATATTTGCAAAACACAAACGAACGCACGAAAGATGTGACGAGCTGTTGATAAGACCCCTACAAAAATAAACCAAAAAAAAAAAACGAATGCGTTTTTGCTGAGATACTAATTATACACTTCACCACAATTGGAAAGGGTATATAAAGGTTTGTCATTCCGTTTGTAATTTCTACAATATTGATCTTAAACCCTATAAGGTATATATATTCTGGGCCCTTATGAGTAGCGAAGTTGAGCTAACGATGTTCATCTTTCCATGTGTATGTTAAAATTGGTTTTCCGAAGACCCCAGAAACCATGGGACTAGGTTGTTATATATTTATGTCACATATACTCATTCATATATACTTGAATTCTGCTGTTCAGTTAGATCGGTCCATAAATTACTGAGATATGAGCAAAAAACCACGACTGCCTTGTTGTTGTTTTTTCTGTATCTGGAGAACGGCAAGAGCCAAAGCTTCCAAATTAGGCAATAGCATCTTGGTTATCAAATCACAATCCCACTAAGAAAATGGGCGGGATTGGGGAAGTGGGCGTGGCACCGATTAGAGTTATTTATATTTGAAGAACGGTAAAAGAAAAACTGTCCAAATTTGGTACACATCGGTGGGTTATGAACACTCAACCTCTTTAAACACATTAGGCGGGATTGGGGAATTGGAAACGGCACTTCCCATACAAATAAAAAAAGATTTCTGTGTATCTGGTAAATCGTAGTAGGTAAAGTTTCCAAATTTGGTACAAATAGCTACGGTGTCTTTGCATTACAAAAGTGGGTAGGATTGGAGAGGTGGGCTTGGCACAAATTACATTTCTTTATTACCGGAGAATGTTATGAGAAAATTTTTTTAGCTATACAAAAAATCTGTCCAAAAGTGGGTGTTATTGAATAGGTGGGCGTGGCACCTCCCATACAAATACAAAATAGATTAGTTACATTTAAAGTAACAAAATTTAGTACAAATAGTTTCGATACCCATTTGGTATCGAAATTGGGCACTATTTATTTATATAACTTTATGTTCTAATAGCACCATGGTGAAGGGTATATAAGATTCAGCATAGCCGAATATAGCACTCTAACTTGGTTTTTATTCATTCATTTCAATTTCAATACTAAGGTCAAGGTCTTTTTTAAAATTTTTGTTTTTTAATGTTTTATTTCAGACCAACAGACAGGCAGTCAGGCAAACCTTAATAATGTGCAAGTAGCATGTCTAATGCTGATTAACAAATTCTTGGAACTCGTTCTCAAAAGATTTCATATTGAATTTTTTATAAAGCGGCTTTGGTAAAAGCTTACGTAATTTTATTTTATTATAATTTTTTCTGTTCCAAAAATAAATGTGTTCTACTCTTTTAAATGAATCAGCCAACATTTTTGGTTTGCTTGAAATGTTTTTCAACATCACCAATGTACATATGTATGTTGAGCGGCCAGAAGACGAGAACATGGTTTAAACCAGTGTTGCTAGAAGTAGGAAAAATATCCCCACATGAAGTTTTTTTCTTTACTTTACTAGAAGAGAAGGATAAATAAGACAGATTTTTTTCAATTTGTTTCAAACGGATCAAAAATAGGAATAGGAGTCTTCATAACGAATAAATACACCAGAATTTCATATAAACTTCATGATGAATCCAGAATTTTTCAAACAGAAATTCTAGGTATCCTTAAAGCAACTGAATTGAAAGCAGAGCACGTTGCAAAAGTGACAGAGGCCGCTTTGTATGTATAAACGTCTTAAAGGGTACCATGTTATTATGTGATCTTCATAACTTTAAAAACACTCATACATACGTATCGGCTATGCATAGAAAAAACTCAAAATAAAACAAACAATAACGATTATATCAGTGCTGCAAACTTGGTTTAATTGTAAAACGGTATAAAAAGCTTAAAACACATCTTATATTTCAAAATCTGTAAAAATCGTTAATTTAAAAATCGCATAAATTTGAATCCGCATAAAATGAGACCTGAGTGTATTAATAAATTGAATTTATTTAATATTGTAAGCGAAATAAAAATATAAAAATCATATACTGATAAAATTATTTGCATTTTATTTTTATTAATACTGGGATTTTTTTTCCAACCAACCGTTCCATACCAATTTATGGAATTTAAAGTACTCTAGCAAAAAAGAAATAAATTGTGTTTTGCCGTATGTTGCGGTTTTAACGTATAGATACATATTTAAAGAAAAAAATACCTAATTTTAATATGGTCAATATTAATATTCACATATTGCTATAATTTGACCTAGATTTTCTTTTATTTAATATACAAATTAAGTTTTTATTAAATCAATATTAATAGTGTCACAATTAAGTTGTTCGAAAAAATTACACGATAATTGTCAAAGCAAGTTTTAATAGGCATAACAAATTTTCAAATATGGGCATTTCCGTCAAAAGGTCCACCGTGACCGAAAATTTAAAAGTTATTAAAAGCTGATTATTTTACGATATTGTTATAGATAAACATTTACGGCCTAATTTATAAAAAATAAAACCGGTTAATAAAGGCTTTATGAAACGGATTTTCATACGAAATCCGTTTAATAAACCCTTTATTAACATGTTTTATTTTTTATAAATAAGGCAGTTAGATTTTACTAATTTTATAAATTTACTCATAAATTTGTTCACTTAGATGAACAATCAGACTGCAAAGTTGTGCAAATGTAATTTGTGAGAATTTTTTTTTTTGTATGTTTTCCTTCTTAAAAAAGGTGATATTTAATAAAAATTATTAAAAAAAAAATTTCTTACATGGTCTGTAATCTAAGGAAGATTTCAAAGAGAAATCTGTTATTCGGATAAACGTTAAATTTTTATTTTATTTTAATCATTATTCAGTTGAATTATTACGAAAAAATTTCACTTTCGAAATGTCACGTATCGACCCAGATTTTGGCTTAAAAAAAAAAAAGAAAATACAGAAGATTTTGGAATCAAACCAAAACATTTTAATGTTACATTGCTACATAAATGGCCACAAAAACTACTTCTGTTTTTTTCACGTTCGAAACGCTACTTCTTTTTCATTATCTTTGACCTAGAATCGCGGCCTCCATAAACTTTTGCATAGATAACAGTGCTTTCTTAGTGTAATTTAAGGGTTAAGAAAACGTAAAAAATAGAAACTGGGAATTATTTCCTTCCGAAGGTTACTTTATATTATATTCAACATTTTTCATTTTTCGAATTTATTCTATGAGCTAAATTTCAGTTATGTCGAAGGCCGTAGCGGGCCAGAAAATGCATTACATTCTGCTGGTGTCTAATAATTGTAAATTTTTCTGTACATACAATATACCTCATTGCTGTCCAAAGGAAGGCTAAGGTAAAAATGTAAAAAGAAAATACAATATAATAGTCTGGTAGTGTTTAAAGTAATTTTTGAAAAATTGAAGGAATAGAACTATTACAAAAAAGCTTTTTAAAATACATAACTGAAATTTAGCTCATAGAATAAATTCGAAAAATGAAAAATGTTGAAAACGTAAAAATATTTTTTGTTTAAAATGTTATTGCATTTTTGATGCGTACGACTGTCACGTTCAACACTTTGGAATTACCCATATGTAAAAGCAAAAACAAGTAAGACGGTATAGTCGGTCAAGACCGACCATATGAAACCCTACACTAAAGAATTTAGAGACAAATTTTCGAGAGGGTATCTTTGTA
This sequence comes from Pollenia angustigena, assembly GCA_930367215.1. Classification (NCBI taxonomy): domain Eukaryota; kingdom Metazoa; phylum Arthropoda; class Insecta; order Diptera; family Polleniidae; genus Pollenia; species Pollenia angustigena. The sequence continues at coordinate 51,774,491 of OV884060.1, forward strand.
AAAATTCTTTGTGCCAAATATTATTTTGTTATCTTCATCTATAGGAGATTTTATAAGTTATTTCAGGGATGGGGTTTACATAGGATCTGTGTTTAGTTCTAGATCTACCAACACAATACTTGAAGTTGAAGCTATGAGCAAATAGATACTAATGAAATTTTTTTCATGAAATCTGACTTTTATGTTTAATAACTTAGAAAATATTAGTTTTGTAGAAAATTTGTTAACATGTTTTTTTTTTATCTCTTATTAAACAAAATAAACTTAAAAACGCATTTTCTATGAATTAGTTTTGTTGAAAAACATTTTTATTATTTATTAAAAAAAAACGACCAGCCGGGTACCTGGCGTTTTACCCTAATTCGGGTACGCTGAATTCAGTGGTGCTATCTTGGAGCTGCAGTGGCCAAATTTAAGAATTATATTAAACCCGCATATTTGTATGGGAGCCCCCCTAAAGGCTGGTGATATAAGGCAAGCATGTTTTAAGAAAATGTTAAGCACAAAAAACTAATGAAGGTCCGTCATATATTTAATTTAAAAAAAGACTTTTGTTTCGGTTACACTTGAAACCATTGGTACATACGGTCTATTTTGTTCCTTTGTTTTTATAATATTTTGCCATGAAGGCTTATATGCTGCCGCTGATACTTGATTTAGAATGTGGCATATGCAATCGTCCAATGATCAAGTGCAAAAATTTATTCACAATAGCGAAGTTTAGTGTTTGGTGCAAATGGTCTTGCAAAGAGCAAATGCAAAATATCATAGCTGTTTTGTTAAATCCAACAACAAAATACACAGAGTTTCCTTAAGATTTAAAAAAAACGCTACGAAATTTTGCATTTGCACTTTGGCAAAACCATTTGCACCAAACACTGAAATCCGTTTATATTCATTGGACAGTAAATACGAGTTGCCATTTTATATAAACTACAAATATTTAGGTTTAAAAAATTTGGAAATAGTACCAAATGAGTCACGGAGGTACCACCGTACTTTTTGGCTTTGAATTGTATCAAAAAAGTACATTTGCACCAACTTTATCAACCGCGGTACGTTAGAAACAAATGATATGCGTTTGACTATTTTTTTTTTAAGCAAACGCACACAAACACAAATATTAAAGCTGAATTGACGTGTGTAAGAAAAAACAGTTCTAAAGAAAAAATGCGCATCAATGCTGCTGTTTACTTTTTATTTTAATTAGGTTTTGTTCAATATGAGTTTTAGAGAAAACTTGTTAAGGCAAAAGTTGTTGGAAACTTTACTAACAACAACTTCTTTATGTAAAACTAATATTTTCCTAAATATAAGTCATACAAGTCGGACTTTACGATTTTTCTCAAACTTTGGCGGGCTTGAGGGACAGCTTAGCCTTCGCCGATCGTCCTAAACATTTTTTTTGAGTTGTTTTTTTATGAATACCCACCAAATTGGCGGGTGAGACCTAGATAAATCCAACTTTTGATTTTAACGGTCAACCTAATGTAGCTATTTATTTACGATACCCAGAAGTGTTGAATGCAAACATTGGTTTCGCCGGCAGCATATGTTTGCAATAAAATAAGGTATCGAGTATCAGACGTCCTTAATTTGTTTAAGAAGCTTTTTAAAATATAAGTTATTATACATAATACTTCCCATATTACTTTAAAGAATACATTAAACTGTTTTATTTTGTAATGAGTTTAATTTTCTTTATAAAATAATTTGTTTTAATACTTATATCGGGTGATTTTTTAGCTATTATCTTTATGGTAACACTTGCTTAAACAGCTGACGCACGTATCGTGTTTTGTTTTACTGTCAAACATCTTCAGTTTGGTCTATAATTTAACCATGAATCGTCCCTCAAACGAACAACGCTTGCAAATTATTGAATTTTATTATCGTGCTCTGTTAAGAAATTTCACCGCGCGCTTCTTCCATTTTATGGTCAGCTCATTTTTGGCTCAATGGGTACGTTAATAAGCAGAATTGTCGATCTTGGAGTGAAGATCAGCCAGAAGCATTGCAAGAGCTACCAATGCATCCAGAAAAGTTTGGTGCGGTTTATCGGCTGGTGGCATCATTGGACCGTACTTCTTTAAAGATGATGCGAATCGTAACGTAACTGTGAATGGCGATTACTACCGTGAGATGATATCCAACTTTTTTTGTCCAAAATGCAAGAGCTTTACTTGCATGACATGTGGTTTCAACAAGACGGTGCCACATGCCACACAGCACGCTTAACAATGGACTTATTGAGAGGCGAGTTCGGTGAACATTTTATTTCACGTTCGGGACCGGTCAATTGGCTGCCTAGATCGTGCGATTTAACGCCTTTTGACTATTTTTTGTGGGGCTATGTTAAAGCTCATGCCTATACACACATGCCCGATACCGGCCGAAATGTTGGAAAGAGTATGCCAAAATTGGACTAAGCGGATGGACCATTTCTTAAATTTTTTTTTTTTTTTCTTTTAAATAAATTTGGATATTTCTTCATTATTGATATAATATTTCAACATTTTATCATCTTATCAATTATTATATAATAATTTAAGTTGTTTAATTTTGTACTCTTTTGTTTTTTAATTAGTGTTAAAATTTTTATTGTCAAAATAATTTACAAATTTAATATTGAACAATATGTAACCCTGTGTTATTGTAAGACTTTTGTCTTGTTACACAGATTAACTATAAATAAATAAACAAATATATTTGAGGCGCAGTCACGGTCAACATTTGCATGAAATAATATTCAAACATTAACTGATATGGACCGTACTATCGATTCAAATAAAGATTTCATGCATTTTTCTGAATTTTATGTTTTTTTTTAAACTTTCCTATAGCTCTTAAAAAATCACCCATTGCATAAATATTAAATTATAGTTATATGAATTTATAAAATTGGCTTTTATATATGAAATCCCGAAAAATCCCGATCCGTCCCGGGATCCCGTTTTTTTTTTAATTAAAAATTCCGAAACCCGGGTTTCAAAAAACCTGGTCCCATTTGGCATCCCTAATCCCAACACAGCCATTAATGCAAAATATGATACTTTGACAATACTATTTGGACTATTGGAGATTGTCCACAGGATTGCGCTGCAAAACTACCTAATTTAAAAGCTATCGATAGTAACGAAATTATGTTTTGTGTTACATCTGTGAATGTATGTAGTGAATAATTTTTAAGTTTTAACACTTCGTCCCTATAAAATGCTTTTGACTTATAAAATACTAGCATAATTACCAGTGTAAATTGTGGCTTAAATTGAAATCAAGACGGTTGTCAAATTTTTTTCACTGTCGTCACTAAACTATTTACCTTAAATCACAAAATTTTCAGAAAATTGTGTTAATCAAAAATTAAAAACAAGCTAAAAATTGCTAAATTTTTCAAAAATTTTACACATTTGGTGAGAAATCGCCGATAGAGGAGTTTGCCGATAGTATCGATAACGAAAGAAACCTATCGATAGTCGGCCAACAAATAGTACTATCGATTGTTTTGCAGCTCTACCACAGGATCCCAACATAGTTTGTAATGCAAAAATCGTATATTTGTTAAGAAATCAATTGCTTTAATGCAAAATATGCATTTATATGCAAATTAATTTTTAATACGCAAAAATACTGTAATAAATTTTAAGTGAAGTTTTTAATTACGTACAATAATAAAGGGCATTACACCAAAATTTACCAGACTTCTGTCCATTGTTTTCGGTTAAATTTTTGCTGATGCTGAGTGTTAATTGCAATTGCATCCTTACTTTTTATCAAGCAGGTTAAAGTTTCAAAGACTTATTGACATTTAATACTTATATACACCATTTTTTGCATTATTCCCTTAATATTTCATAAACGACTCTACAAACCTTAGAATATTTTCTGTATTATTAATTTGCTCAAACATCTCTTTCATTTAGTAAGACTAACATTGGTGGGTACATCAGGATATCTGACATGCATTGCAAGGATGATCAAAATTTAGTTTTTATAAATCAGTCCTTAAAACTATGAAAATTTAAATTTGCCCCCAATTTTTCAATCTATCCACAAACTAGACATTCACATTGGTCACTATTGAAGCCATAAAACTCTGTTTTACTTGATTTATGTAGAAACCACAACATTAATGGTCATTTTCTCAATGTATCGACAAACTGTCTGTTACTTAATGTCAACATAAATTTATTGGACCGATAAACTGTCCGTTAACGATTTTGGGTTTCTCAATATACCGACAAACAACAAAGTTTTCAGCTGGCAACGCCACTCAAAATACATGTAAAAGATGGGAGTCAGCTGATTGAATTTATCTGTACGGCAAATAAAAGGAAAATAAATAATTGGCAGATGAGTGCCGGTTAGCTTTGCGATTAAAACGAAGCAAATGAGACATTGAAAAAACCAAATTTCTTTAATGTGCAGTTTTTCGTTGGGAAAAAAGATAATCGCCTAATGAGAAAATGGCCATAAGAAAAGAAAAACGTAAACTTTTATTTAATTTTCTTGTTTAAAATAATTTATAAAAATAACAGATATTCCCGTATGCATTTGTTTAAACTAAGTTTAAGCATACCTCAAATTTTCAAAGTATAATGACGACAAAAACCATATGGGTCATTCTACTCAGGCTTTGTTCCCAAATAGGTGATTTTTTTTTTAAATCATGGATAAATTCATTTTAAGTCCCATTTGTGTAATGATGGGTATTTTTTTGGCTCAAAATTGTTTTCATACAAAGACGTCACGCTGGTGATTCGAAACCTTTTCAAGAGCTCGCAAAAACAGTTTTTAATATGCTTTCTGTAGTGTCTTTTCTATAATGAATTAAAATAAAATTCCCAACAGAATGCAGTATGAGTTATAAGAAACTCTCTTTTTAATAAATACACATTTGCAAACTTTTTGAGTTTGCTGTGACAAAGTTCTTAATACAACCAACATGTAAAACAAAATTGCATTGGCTGATGATGAATCAGAATATTTTGTTTCAGAAGTTTTTGAAATCATAAATATTGATGCATAATTATTTTTTTTGTGCGTTTTTTTACGTTACTCTTTTTATATTCATAAAAATAAAATAAAATTAGTTTTAATAATATTACACAAATGGATTAAAATTAATGAATAAATGTATGCATATTTTTCATTTGGCATAAGATTTTTTTATTTGGGGATTTTTGAGGATAAGAAAATAGCTATTTTTCAGGTTTTGCGGGATAAAAATTCGTAAATTGGGGGATACGGTGTAAAATAAAACTGGGAACCCTGATGCTTCTATAAACAAAGGGAATTACAACAAAAGTCCTGTGTAACAGGACAATAAATTGTTATTTATTCTCTCTTTCCTCTCTCTCTCTTTTTAAATTCAAAGGATTGTTTTTACGATTTTTCCTGTACGATACACACAGAAAAAAATCAATGTGAAATCCTCGAAAACAAGGTTGATTTTACATTTTTCGGCAGTGATTTTGCTTCATGTTAATTTAACATGATTTTTCAATAACTTGCGACCAACTTTATTTTCTTTTAAAATAACTATAATTCATGTAAATTTAACATTCCAGTAAAGTAAGAGCAAAATTACATTCATATTGAAATAAGTCTGAGTTCATATGGCTCATGTTTTATTGACAAGATTCTTCCTTTTTATTCTTTGAACATGAGTTGTCGTTCAAATGATTCATGTCATGTTGACGACGTGCGTATGCATGTGTGCTTTTTGATATTGAAAACAAAAACAAAATTAAACAACGAATAAGAAAGCAAAACGTAAAGACAGTACAGTACGTGCATCTGTGTACTCGTTTCTTTTCCCCTCGTCCCTCTCGCCTATAAACTAGCAATCATGTCAATAAGACATGAGCCGTATGAATACAGACTAACACTCCGAATCAGGGTTCCCAGTTTTATTTTATACCTTATCCCCAATTTAACAATTTTTATCCCCAAAAATCCCCACAGATCCTAAATAATAAAATAATATTATGTCAGTTGTGTTATCAAAATTAATTTTATTTGTAATTTGAGTAACTTAAAAAGACGCACAAGAAAAATAATTTTGCTTCAATGTTTATCATTTAAAAAACTTCTGACTGATCAGCAAATGCTATGTTGTTTGTAGTAAAAAGTATAATCATTTGAGAGGATGGAATTAATTTGTCATAGCCCAGGGGCGAATTTGTCGATTACAGAAGCGATGATGTGATAGACACGAGTAAGATAGTAATGCACACCATCTGAATTACAACCTAGCACACTTTCTCGAATGCATTGCCGCATTTGTGGAGTGAACGCCTACCACTTGCACACAAAGTAAGCGGGATAGTGAAGTGTTCATTCAATATATATAAACTCAGTACTGCTTCACACACATTGTAAGCAGGCAGTAGACAGTTTATACACAATCTCGCTTACTTCGTGGGCAAGTGGAAGGCGTCTTGCACACAACTTCGCACACATTGTAAGCAGACAGTAGACAGTCTATACACAATCTCGCTTTCTTCGTGGGCAAGTGGATGGCGTCTTGCACACTACTTCACACACATTGTAAGCAGGTAGACTTTTTGGATTTTCGCGTTATTCCAGAATGTTATATTTTCAGGACTTTCAGACCAGACTTTCGTTATAAATTGAAAAAATATATCGACCCCTTTGCGCGGCATTATCGTATGTTACAAAAACCAAATTTTACAGGAGAGCCATTTTTCTACTTTTCTCTGCTATCACTTGCAATATAAAAATGAAAATATACATTCAATTTTTGGAGCAACGAAGTGGAATTCGCCTACAATATTTTGTCAGGCGACGTCTCTTTGAATGTAGAACAAGATTGCATCAAAAACTCAATTTCAAAAAAATTGGCATATACGATTATTTCGCGCAAATGGGTCGATATGTTTAACTCGCGATAAATTTTTGGATTGTTCCTTATTAAAAATAAACTACTTAACAAAGTAGCAAATGAAAAATAACGGGACCCATACAGAATTTATCAGAACATTATAAAAGATGAACGAAATTAATTTTTTGTAAATTCCATACACTTCCGTCATACACTTTGTAAGCTAGAATTCATTGAACACGAAGTGATACACACTTCATTGAAGAGATGTGATGCTGGGTACACACAATGCAACCTACATGCAATCTGTTTCAATGCAACCTCAAAATATCAAAGCGTTTTGATGTCGATGCAATCTAGAATGAATGAAAATGAATTTAATTCACTAGATTGCGTAAACGCGTTGCATAGTGTGTACCCAGCATTATGTGGTATGCAAAGTTCGCAAATGAAAAATAACGGGACCCATACAGAATTTATCAGAACATTATAAAAGATGAACGAAATTCATTTTTTGTAAATTCCTTCCGTCATACACTTTGTAAGCTAGAATTCATTGAACACGCAGTGATACACACTTCAATGAAGAGATGTAATGTGGTATGCAAAGTTCGCCGCTGGGAGAGAACTGAATTATATTATAAAGTGTTTATTTATTCTGAGAAGAGCTTCTAATAACTCATATTGCATTATGTTGCACATTTTGGGATTAACCCTTCTGCATCCCTTGGATATGTGCCCTTCCTATGATCCTTTGGGTCAATATGACCCAACAATAAAATGTTAACAGCATTTCATATTTAAGTGTAATAAAAACAAAAGCGATTCTATTGATTATTTGACCGAAAAAATTATTGGTCGATGATTCTGAATGAAGATGAACTCAATTCAATAGAAAACAAATTTTAAAGTGGAATTAAACTTGCAATATCGCATGTTGGGTCATATTGACCCAAAGGATATTAAATGTGTGTAAATCGTGTTTTTTGGGGGGGGGAAGGAAAAACTAAAATTTTATTATTTTCATTTAAATTTATAATTTTTGTCCCTGTAATGGATAAATTGAAGTTTCACGTCCATATCTTATATTAAAAGGGACAAATTTTGCGTTTGAAAACCAAAATTGGGTCAAATTGACCCAAGGAGTGCAGAAGGGTTAATTATATTTATTATTGAAACAAGCGTTACATGTTGGAATAGAAAGCATATTTAAAATTATTTCAGCAAGCTCTTGAAAAGGTATGGAATCGCCAGCGTCTTGGTATGACAAAAAAAAAACTTTGGACCAACAAAAACTTTAATTTGTATCAACGTCTGGACCAAACTGTCTTTGCTATTGCACAAATGGCGTATATAAATAATATATTATTCCCAAAAACCCCCAGCGAAAAAAGTGCTTTTTCCAAAAAAATCCCCTGGGGATTTTCACGAAATTTGTATCCCTATTTAAAAAAAAAAATCCCCAATTTAGGGATAAATCCCCAAAACTGAGAACTCAGCTCCGAATGACGTTGAATAAAAGTTATTTTAAGTTTTTCAAGTTGAAACAAAGTGAGTTTCATGTAGAATCGGATTGGCTTGAGTGTGAAATAACAGTGTGAAGAAGCTTTAGAGACAACAAATGCATTTATTTAAGAACTTTAGCACTTAAGTGGGGAACAGAATAGTCGCTGTAGTTCAACGTTACGAATAGCGTTGCAAGCTGTCAAAAGGTTAAAACAGCAGTTTCAAAATAGTGTCAACAGAATACGTAGTTGCAGTAGTGGTTGCTACAGAGCGTTCGTCAGTGTCAGCTTCTACTACAACTACTTTATTCTGTTTCAGGCTTTACCAATGTAGCTAGAGAGAGAGAGCAAGAGAATATAATTATTTATTTTTCTGTAACACATGTTTCACTTTTTTGTTTTCCTCTTTGTTTACAGAAGCACTTACAATCAATAGACACCAGCAGAATGACCCGATATGGGTTTCGCCATCATTCTACTTTGAAAATTTGATGTACTTTTTAACTTAATCATTTTAACAAAAAGAATTGTTCTTCTTTTTATTATAAATTATCTTAAAAAAGGAAATAAAAAACTGTATGTTTGTCTTTTTTTAGTGTTAAACAATGTTATTTTAACCAGCGTTTAAAAAACTGAAGTTAAAGTAGAAAAACTGTAATTTCTTCTAGTGCCGGTTCACACACGTCAAGTTTGACTCGTCAAGTCTTGAGTTTTTAGATGAGAGGGGAAAAGAAATCACATTCTCTTTTCCCTTCTCTACTAAAAGCACAAGAGTTGACGAGCCAAACTTGACGTGTGTGAACCGGCACTATATCTTCATTTGCATTGACCAAAAAAAAAAACCGTTGCTTTTACTTCAGATTCATTAAATGTAAACAGTCGCTGTCAAACCAACTCAAAAAGTGAAAAGCTGTACACATGATTTTAACATTTTTCATTTAAAATTAATATGAAACAATGATAATTTTAAATAAAGTCCATACTTTTGCAGAAATTTACTATGATTTTTAATTAACATTGTGCCATGTTAATTTTACATTGATATTTTTTCATTGGTAAGTGATTCACAAAAAAATTTTTCGAAAGAATATTGATAATTTTGTGGGTTCTATTTGAAAAAAATATTAGACCAAGGTAGGTCAAAATTGCGAATTTTGCCTTTCAAAGTCCAATATTTCCCAAACTATAAAAGATAAACTATGCGTGTTTTTGTAGAACTCGACTCGAAGATTTCATTGATAAAAACACCGTTTTAAATTAAGAATTATTCATCTTTTATAATTTTAGTTTATTCATATTTATTTTCTTTTAAAATATAATGTAGTACGTTCTTGATGCTAAGAGCCTGCAAAGATTTTTGGCTTGTCTACCCGAAGTGCCCCACTTTGGGAACCTATGGCGATCCTCCTGAAGACCCCAATCCAAAACTTAGACTCGAATACAAGTCCTTAATTGATTTTATTCCAATTGGACTAAGAGTTTACAACATACAGAATTATTTCCATTTTTTTCCAAAATTTCCTACTGTGCGACGTTCAAACATTTCAACTGATTTTGACAAATTAAATTTTATTTTTGTGATGCCGCGTATAAAGCGTTGCATGTTATTTGAAACGTAGAACGCCAGTAAAGCATGCAGTGCATTGACGCGAAAACGCGTGTTGTGAACCTTTAGCACCTCGGTCGAATCGTTTGTGAAGTAGCCACTTTTAAAACAAGAGGTCAGGTCACATGTATCAAAATAATAAAAAATATTTTGCTCTAATTAAATTTTGTCACTTAACTTTATGACCCCAATAGCATGTTAAATACCATAAAACTAACAAGTGCCACTCAAAAGAGCAGACGGGTGAACGAATTGATAAAAAAAAAACCATTCATTAACATTGACATTTACTGAACAACAAATTGTGGCACAAGTCGTCAGTCACATTGATATGGGCATTAATACTGGTACTTTTCAATACATTTAATGAACAACTAGTGAACACATGATGTAAATCGAAACCAAAAGATGATTTGGAACAAAAAACAAACAAAAATTTATTGATACGTGTCATGTATAAATATGGAAAACCAAAGCAAGCGTGACGTATAAAAAATTGGTAATACAATGCCACGGACCAAATATGTAGATGTATGTGTACTTGTAATAAAAAAAAAAAAATAAAATAACAAAAAGTTGTTAATGAAAAAATATATAAAATTAGTAGGGGACTTAGCGAATGTAGGCTAAATTTATATTCTGCAAAGAATTCGAGTGGAAAAATATTTATGTCCCATCACTAGTTTCCCCATTTTCAGTATGCAACACCAATTTATTGCAACCTTGGTATTTATTCGATGAATACCCCTATTATTAAATATTTGCTAGAATTCTTGGTTATTCGTTTAAATATATTAAATATAAATGATTGAATTGTTTATTAAAAACGAATTCCAGATATGAAAACCAGAAAAAAATAAAAAAATAAAATATTTGTGAAACTTCTTGGTACAACAATGATGTAAAATATAGAAATTAGTACAATAAGAAGAATGTATGTATGTATGTATGTATATTTGTTCATTTTAATGTTTTTAAAATGTTCTAAATGACATCATATGTACATACATATGTACATTGTACATACATGCATTGGAGAGAAAGACTATAATTCTTGAAATTTATTAAAAACTTAAAGAAAACAATTAAAAGTGTAAAAACAGGTGATGTCACGATTTGGTAGATAAAAGAAATTGGAATTGTTAAATAATATTGAATTAAACACTGCCCTTGACAATAAAATCATAAAAAATACTTTTAAAATAATGACAAAACAAGGAACTTTTTCACAAAGAGGTCCTTTATTTCAAAATTTATTCAAAAAAAGTCTCTTAACAAAAATGGTAAAAAATTTCTTTTAAAATTCCATAGCTTCGATATAAGAGTATTTTTTACAAAGAAGGTCCTTTTTTACGAAAAATCTTAAAAATTGCACTTTGACTAATCCTTTTTTTTTACAAAATGTTTCTTATTATAAAGGATAACTTACTCTTAAATTATATTCAATTTTATTTTTACAAAGACTTCATAAACAACTAATTTTATTTAACAAAAAAGTGCGAACAATGAAATCATAGTCCGTTAGCTTTTTAGAAAAAGTCTACAAAAAAATTTTTTATGTTCCTTTTTATACCCTCCACCACAATTAGTTGTGAAGAGGGTATATTAAGTTTGTCATTCCGTGTGAAACTTTTTTATTATTCATCTCAGACCCCATAAAGTATATATATTCTGGGTCCTTGAGTAATTCTAGGTCGATTTAGCCATTTCCGTCTGTCTGTCCGTCTGTCCGTCTGTTGAAAACACGCTCACTTTCGAACAACTCCAAAGAAATGAACAAACTTGGTGCCAAATTGCTTGTAGTTATCCTAAGCAGTTTCGGATTGAAATCCAGCAAAATCGGTTCAGTAAGACCAGAGCTATGAATCAAAATGTGGAACCACCACCTAAAAAAATTGATAATTTTGTTACAAAAAATAACATAAATGCTGAAACAAGGCACGGAATGAGATAAGATTTTGCAAAAATTTGTTTTATTTTACCTAAGCCCCATATAAACACTACTCCCGGAAAACAGTTTATTACGCTTAAAACCGCAAAAAATAATGCTAGCGTAACAAAATTTGGTACGTCACAGTTTTTTAAGACTATAAATGACACTGTGAAATTTCGTGACGATCGGTCCATAATTTGCCTTAGGCCCCATATAAACCCTACTACCGGAAAACAGTTTAGTACGCCTAAAATCGTAAAAAATAATGCAATCATAACAAATTTTGGCTCGCCACAGTTTTATTGGACTATAAATGATACTGTGAAATTTCGTGAAGATCCGTCCATAATTTACCCTAGGCCCCATATAAACCCTACTACCGGAAAACAGTTTAGTCGCCTTAAACCATAATTAATAACAAATCGTCACAGTTTAAGATAATAATAACATCATGCAGATATTACTCCTTAAACATTCGAACTGCCGGTGGAGGGTATCAAAGATTCGGCACAGCCGAATATAGCACTCTAACTTGTTTTTTTATAAAAATTACAAAAAATTTTATTTCATTTTATTAAAATTCATAAAAAAAACTTAAATAAAACAATGAATTAAAAAAATTTAGTTTTGTATAAAAATGGAAAATTACGGACTAATCTTTAAGACATTTGGCAGAGTGATTTATAATCTTATGAAACTAAAACAGACCAAATCTTACTGCAATAGCGGTTATCAATACACAACATCCCACAAAATGTTGGAGGGATTGCAGAAGTGGGCGTACCACAAAAGCGTTTTTCTTATCTTTAACATGGTAAGAGAAAAAAACGGCAAGAACCAATGTTTCTTAATTAAGTACAAGTATTTTAATTATCAATACACAATATCCGACAAAATATGAACGGGATTGGAGAAGTGGGCGTGACATAAAAAACATTTATTTACCTCTAAAGGATTTAGCACTCTTTTTCTGAATTTTTCTTGACAATTTAATGGAACATTTGCTTAATTCCTGTTAAGCTTGACAAATGAAATTTTTTCTTGATTCTTTACACGCATTGAAAAAGCTTGACAATCTTGCTAAATCAAGTCTGTCTGGCAACCTTATTTTGTTGTTTGATTTCCAGTCATATAAACCAAATGAGAATCGTCTGCCACCAATTTATGTATGCAAACTTTTGTAATAAAAATATAATTTTTTTAAGGGAGGTTGTTCCACATTTGTGTTAATAACCAGTGCTGCCACAACCAATAGAATTTTTACAGCCAAAATTTTGGAAAAGTCACCAAATGTAAAAATATATAACCAAATTTAAAATACATTTGTGTTAATAACCAGTGCTGCCACAACCAATAGAATTTTTACAACCAAAATTTTGGAAAAAGTCACCAAATGTAAAAATATATAAAAAATTTAAAATGCCTCTTTTTAATTTAGAAAATCATTACAATTTATTTCAAGTATCACTTTATAGTAAAATAAAAATTATAAATCAAGAAAACAAAACAAGAAATGTAATTCTTTTTCATTTAAAGAACTAACGAGAAATTTTATTAAAAGTTTTTATTTATTTGAGATTTTTTCGTAAAAAAAAATATTTTTATTTTACAAGAGTTAAGGCTAGATTGCACTATCTCACAAGTCTTACGTATTCCATAATACTTTGTTAGATAGAAATCTAATGAGTTTTGTTGCGACTGTCAAAAATTCTAACCGATGAAGTCGTATGGGATGTCAAACGTTTTTATTAATTCTTGTCATTTTCGTGACACATTGCATTAACACTATCACACTTTGTCATATTACTTGAGTTTTTGACATCTATTAATACAGAGTATAATAGTGTTACCTAGCCTTTAAGCCCGTTAAATTTCCATACAGAATTCAGTATATTGAAATTTAATAAATTTAATACTTTTTTAAATGCCAGTTATAAATTTATAAACGTTTGGCGATTATTTTGGCGAAAATGAAAACGTTGGGCGATATGCGAAATTAATTTCATGTAAATATTTTCTAATTTACATACATATATTTAAAATATTATAAAAAGTTTTTTCTATTGTTTGTAAATTTTATTTCAAATTTATAATTCTTATTATAAATAACTGTAAAATATTATGGCGAATATAAACAAATTAGCCTTTCGTAACGTATATTCAATGGGGGAAAAATATATAACTGACAGTCAAAAGTTTTTTTTTTACCAAATAATTATCTTAAAAAACATTTAATAAATATACAAACCGACAAGTTATAAACAGTAAATTTTCAACATTCTTAAACTTACAGCCATTTTTCAAAGAAAATTCCATACATTTTAATTCCAAAAGATTTTGTTATTCGTGCTTAATTCCTAGTTTTTATTCTTGACAAAAACACTTGAAATTTATTGTTGATGGGTTAAGCTATTCCTATGCGCATTTCACTGGTTGCTTAGGCCAGATCATCACGAAACTTCATCCATAAAGATTTTAGAAAAACTAAAGATATTAAACCAAATAAAACTGTTAAACGTATAAGAATTATAGCAACAGTTTTCTAAAATCTTTATGAATGAAGTTTTCTGATGATCTGGCCTAAGCAACCAGTGAAATGCGCATAGGAATAGCTTATCCCATCAACAATAAATTTCAAGTGTTTTTGTCAAGAATAAAAACTGGGAATTAAGCACGAATAACAAAATCTTTTGGAATTCAAATTTTGTATTCCCAAAAATTGAAATTACTTTTTGATTCCATAAATTTTAAAACTATATTGATAAATCAATGTATTTTTGAAAAATATTTTAAAATATACCTCTACATAGAAATAACCGAAATTTAGAAGGTTAAACTTATTTTCAAGCTTTTAGAAACACTAAAACGACTTTTGTGTATTTTTTGAAATCGATTCCGTATGATTTTATGCACTTCCTACTTTAAGTACTACTTATCTTTTCTACTCTTAAAATCAAGAAAAACTACGCTCATTTAAAAAAAATAATTGAAAATCTCCATTGATTAAAACTTCATTTGTTTTCGATTTCAGATCATGGCGTTTTTAATATAAAAATTACAAATGGCAATATTTTCTTAACAAAAATCTTAAAAAAATTATTTGGTTGCTGTTTTGAAAGGATTTTTTTGTTTTTGATAGAGTATAAAAAACTTCCGTTCGTTGGTAACAAATAATGACTAAATCGTAGTACACCGTACAATTATTCGAGCTCAAGAAAAACATATTCGTACGTAGGATTATTTAAGAAAAAAGTAACCAAAATGAAAAAAATTCACATCTCCACATTGAAAAAAATATAACGAATTTTGGTTAGAAATAACCAAAAACGGCAGCTCTGTTAATAACTCTTTTTCTACTGAACTGATTGTGCTGGATTTCAATCCCAAGAACTGAAACAAGAAGGAATTTGACACCAATATTGTTCTTTTCTTTTGAGTTTTTCGAAAGTTAGCGTGTTTTCACAGACGGACAGACATACGGACATGACTAAACCCCCTTAGAATAACTCAAGGACTCAGAATATACATACATATATACTTTCTGGGGTCTGAGATGAATATTAAAAAAGTGACAAATCACAATCCAGACGAAATAGACTAAATCCAACAAAAAGTAAAAATTTACGCAAAAATTTAATTTTGTTTTACAAAAAAAAATTTATATTTTAAAGTACTTTTTTAAAAATAGTTCTTTTTTAAAAATGGGTTTCCATAGTTACTATTTAATTTATTTAAAGGGTTCTTTAAACAAAATCCTTTTTGATTGAATGTACGTATTTATGGCCTGTTTATTTCTTTCGAACGAAGACTTTGTTCGCTTTAAGGCTCAGTTTGCCAGGAGTAACAGTAACTCAACCTTACCGTAAAAAAGCAAGACCAACCTATTTCTTACAGATTGAGACGTAACATCTTACTGCTAACTTTAATCGTTCTAATTACTTTACTTGAGGGTTACACGATCAAGTTTTGCCTATCAATTTTTAATACACTCACACTTTTTTACCAATACACTCATACTTTTAAAAATTGATACGAACTTGCCTTTAAAATTCTCTTGCCAGTGAGTGTTTCAATTTACGTTCAAGAAAACAGCTGATTTCAAGGTTAGTGAGCAAATTTTTCGTTTCTCTTTATAATTTTTTTTTTAATGACATCTTGAAAGTAAATTGCTTTCAACTTGCGTGCAGCCTACGTCACAGCTGCAAATTTTTGCATATTTTGACAAACAGTATATGTAAAAGACTATCAAGAAAAGCTTGATCGTGTGGCTGCAATGTTACTTACAACATAATGAATCAGCTGATTTGCAACGTTACTGTTACTACCGGCTAACTGAGCCTTAACTACAATATTTTATAAAATTAGTTTTTAATGTAAGTTTAGCGAACGAAATTTTCGTTCGGAAATAGATGAATAGGCAGTTATTTTACAATACACTCTTTTACAGAAACTAAAAAAGAAGTACTCTTTGCAGTTGAAAAAAAGTACTTTTTACAAAACGTTTTTATATGCAAAAACCTACTTAAAGCTTTTACACCCAAACTTATTTTGATTGAAATAAATTTTAATTAACTAATTTAAAAAAAAGTTCGCTCAACTTTTAAATACATAAATTTAAACAATTAATTAAAATTTAAACAGCCAACTTACCTCTTCTTCGTTTTTATGCAAAGTATCATTCAGTGCGATAACCCAAGACATTAATAATTCGTTAACAATCACCAAATCACTATAAAGCCAACGAAAAACTTGACTTGTCCAAGTAACGGAGGTCTAAAAACCAGAAAAAAACAATAAAAATAAATTTAAAAAAAAATCAAATTCTTATAAAAAAATTAACATAAAATTAAACTGCCTATTCAACAATATCGAACGTTAACGTTGGCATAGAAAATTTGTATGAAAAACACTAACTACCAGGCCCACGATGTCGACAAGAACATTTTTTTCGCATATTTATATTGAAAACAACAATAAAAAACCAAAATTTGTTTTGTTTTGAATACAAATATACGAGAGAAATGTTCTTGTCGACATCGTGGGCCTGGGGTAAGTTTTAAATATATTTTGTATCTAAAATTCTCTGCGAACGTTTACGTTCGATATTGTTGAACAGGCAGATAATATTTTAGAAAAAAAAACACAAAACTAATAAAATGTTACAAGACTTACCGTTTCTGGTCCAACAACATTTGAGGGCGGTGGCACATAACGTTTTTTACGATTTTCCGGTCCTGTCGATCCCTGTCTCACCATGCGTCTACGAACACCTGGTCCACCAGCAGCAGCTCCACCCATCGGTGGTCGACCGCGACCACCCCCACCGCCACCAGCCGGTTTCGTTAGTAAATCTTTAATTTCACTTTTACTTGCAAGAACATCACGTGGCTCCGACAGACGTTTTTCGCTTTTATTACCAACGGCTCCAGGGGCAACACTGCTCTGTCGACTATTGCTGGCACTGGCGGGTTTTTCTTTCAAAACATATTTTTGGTATAAAAATTTACACAGCCATACTAAGAAGAGAGCCAATACGGCCCATATAAATATAAACATTGCTAATGAATCCATTGTTATATCACCGAGACCTTCAAATGTACAAATATAATCATCGACTTGATCTGCTAAATCCATAATATTTTAAAACGTTTGGGTTTTAAATGGAGCGCGCCATGGGCATCATAACTGAAAGTGGATGGAAAAAAAGATTTTAATGAGTCAAATGCTGGGGATTTATGATAATAAAACTTATTTCTTAAAAATAATTAGTATTGTGGTTATTTTGTTGAACTAATTTTATGGTTTTTAATCCAAATTTTTAATATTTTTAATTAGGCTTAAGTTCATCAAATTTAATTTTCATTAAATTATTTTTATGAAAAAAGGAATTTTACAACATGAAAAGTAATAAAAATTGTTATTGATAATGTTTCATTCTTGACCGTGGCCGGGCCTCGAACCCTGGCCGGCAGGTTGCCATATCATGTTTCGATCGCAACCACTCGATCTCCTCATATGGATTTGCCGTCTTACACTCGCAGCCATCGACGACTGTTGACGTCAATAGTCAAACATCAATCCTTAAACCAAATTGTATTTTAACCTTTGGTAGATCGAAATTTGCTTTCCTGGATGATTATCCATTTTAATTGATTTTACATTTTACATTTTTTTTTTTACACAAAAATTGTACTTTGGACTTCAAGAAGAATTCTTGGTTAAAGTACGAGAAAACAGAAGTAAGGAAAAAACAATACACGTGTAATGCACGTTACCGTTATTCCCAATTAACTCGAAAAAATTTCCTATCAATTTCGGTAACGCGACAAAATGTATACATGATGCATTACTCGTGAAGCGGAAATAAAAAAAAAAAAATATTTTGCCGAAATTTCTTTATTCAGAGTGTCCCAACCATAACGCACGATGTTAGTTGTTTTTCTTTGTTTCAGTGTTTGACAAATTCAACCTTGTCGAGGCAAACAATTGGGCAGCGCGTTAAGATTGTTCATTTCGTGCACTACGTGATTTATTTTTGTCAGCATAATCTACTAAATGTGTCCACAATCGAGATAATTGTGCGCATATTTCAGCAAACCGGGTCTGTAGGATATGGAATCCACAAAAAGTGACTATCAGGCGGCGTCATCGGGACGTACTTCTTCGAAATTGAGGTCGGCCAAGCAGTTATCTTGAATGATGTTCGCTATCGCGAGATGATAACGGACTTCTTGTGGTCAAAAATTGAGGGGAAAAAACAGAAAAAAATTGTTTCACCAATTAAAGCATTAATCAAAAATAAAATGAGTTTTAATTAAAACTGTAATCAAATGAATTAAACGTTTAATCAAGTGAATTAAACGTTTAATTAAGTGAACTTGTGAATTTGTTTACTGGTGCAAATTAATATTATCAATTTAACGTTTAATTCACTTAATTAAAACTGATTTAATTTTTGATTAATACTTTATAATTGTTGAAATTTTTTCTGTAAGGATGGTGATATTTGCCACACACACACACAGATGGTGCCACTTGCCATCTCACGTCGTGGCGATATTACTTGTCCGCCGCGATCATATGATTTGACACCGTTGGACTTCTTTCTTTGGGGATATAATTTAAAGAAAAAGTGTACGTCAATAAGCCAAGAACAATTCAAGAGCTTAAGGATAAGGTAATTCGGCATATTAACGACATTGAACCACAATTATGTCTTATGGCCATTTTCTCAATGTGTCGATAAACTGGCTGTAACTTAATGTCAACAAAAATTTATTAGAGCGATTAACTGTCCGTAAACGATTTTGGGTTTCTCAATATACCGACAAAAAACATTTTTTCCAGCTGGCAACACCTCTCAAAATACATGTTAAAGCTGGGAGTCAGCTGGTTGCATTTATCTGTACGGCAAATAAAAGGAAAATAACTAATTGGCAGATGAGTGCTGTTTAGCTTTGCGACAGAATAGAAGCAAATTAGAAATTGAGAAAATCAAATTTCTTTAATGTGCAGTTTTTCGTTGGGAAAAGAGACAATTGTATAATGAGAAAACGGCCATTAGAGTCATTGAAAATATGGATAATCGGATAGGGGTATGCCACTGAAGCCGTGGTGAAAATTAGGCCGATATTTTGTTTCTCACGTAATTGTCATAGATCCTTCTATCATAATAAAAAATATTAAGATAATTCTCTGCTAACTTTTTGCTTTATTTACAATTAACATCGTGCGTTTTGATTGGACCCGCCTTTATTTGGCGTAACTATGCCTATAGTAGATATGAATGTGTGTTCCAAGTATTTTTTGTATGGTATTTATTAGTCGAGTTATGGGGTGCTAAGGTGTTGCCGTTCTTGAAAAATGGCTTTTTTAAATTATTGTTTTGAACTAAATTAATAAAACCAAAAACTAAAGATAAGTGGTTGTTATAGGAAATTTTTTGATCCTTAAAAAAAGTTTTGAAAAAACATTGTTCATCTGCTAAACCGGAAAGAAACAGTTTAAATTTTTCTAACGTCGACATATCGAGCCTTAACCGCGAAAATAACTTAAGCGACATGATTTTCCATTTTCGTTTTTTTTAATAAATGACTTTTTTGGCAACACTCATCTCCTAAAATGTCATGGTCACATAAGGCACCGTTACGATTTTATAGGAAGAACAATTTTATTGTAAGCGACAAATTTCATACAAAATTTATATGAAATAAAATAAAAAAGCTCTCACCTGTAAAATTTGAGTTTTGGCGCTTACGTGTTTTTCGTGGTTAGGGGTAGATATTTTTGTGGTTTTATTTATTTACTAAAGTAAGCATTACGCACTTCAGACCCGGAAATGATCAGTTTTTTCTAACTTAGACCCAATTTTTTTTAGTTCGAAATTAGCCTAGAGTATACTTATACTACTAGAAACGGTTTGAAGTGGGATATGCATTAGTTTAAAAGATACGTAAATAACTGACCATGGTTGTCACACTGCGAAACCGGAAGTGACATTTTCTAACATAGTCCTAATAATTTTGGTTTTTTTTTAACCGAAATCAAAGTATTGTAAAAGTTTTGAAATGGGATATCCATAAGTTTAAAAGTTATGTCAATTTATGTGCATTAGCTATTGGATCCTATATTATCTTAATGTAGAGTAAAGGGCATAATAAACCACACAAAATGCTTGGCAAACACACACATTATTTCCGTTTGGGGTTTGCCAATAAACAACACAAATATTCTCCGTTCAAACATTAATTTTCATTTTTGTTTTGTTTTCAATGAATGCAGATGCCAATAGTGCTGCGGCAATTTTGTTGCTTTTAGCTTAAAACGGAAAAGAAATTATAAAATAAAGGCACAAAATTTAAAGTAAACAGTTTTTAAGCAACGAGCTGTTTTGTGGCAAGCAATACTACTAAAAAAAATTAATTTAATATTAAAAATTAATTGAATTGAATACATTTAGCATTAGACGCCACAAAAAGTTTGACAAATATCCAACATGTCTGCCAAATATTAAAAATTTTTAATATTTCTGCAAACATTGCTTCAAATGTTTGTCCAAACAGTAAACACCCCAATTAACAACACAAAATGTTTGTACAAACGTAAAATTTTGACATGTTTGCCAAGCCATTTGTGAGGTTTATTATGCCCTTAAGGTTACTGACTAAATTATATATAAATTTAACCGCAATATTTATTAAAAAAAAAATATTTCCGAATTATAACAAGTTTATAAATCAAAAATATTTTTTAAATGATGGAAAAAATTAAAAAAAAAAATGTAAAATGATTAGAAATGGTAAACAAAGTAATCACTTTTTTTATAGAAAATCTAAAAATCTATTAGAAAATTGTCTTGACTTTAAACAATTAACACCTGTATTTTAATTCTATGTATATATTAGCTGGGAATACGAAAAGCTACTTATTGACTACACAAAAACCATCTGCTGGTCTGGCCCTAATCCATTTAGCAATCACTTTAAAACAAAAATGTGTGGTTAGTAGTCAGTAGAGTGGTTCGAAAAAAAATTTTTTTGTCAGTCCCCCCCTAGGATTAAAGATAATGTAAAAACAATTCCAAAAATTATTTTTTTATTTTTTTGCCACGCCTAGAATTACCGCCATTTTAGATTTTTGTTAACTGTGTCGCCATTTTTAGTCCGATTATAACATTTTGTATATCGGTGTTTATGGCTCTGTAAGGGCTACATTTCTGTATTTAATCCTAGGGGGGGACTGAAAAAAAAATTTTTTCGAACCACTCTACTAGTCAGTATTTCTACCTTTTACTACAAGTTAGTGTATAACGATCAGAACTGCAGGGTCTAGTACCTTTGCTTTATATATTCTTAATATCACACTTTCGATAAAACTACCACCCAGTTGTTGTTATTTGCAAAGTGTCAAAATTAAATAAATATGTATTTTATATGTAAATATAAACAATGCATTCATACGTATGTCAAAAAACAGACAATCAAACAAAATCTTATTTTATTTTGCACAGTAGGACAGAATGCAATATTATAGGAAACAATTATATAACATCCAATTTTACAAAAAATCTGGATATGGGCAGTTCCAGCGAAAAGTCTACTTTTTGTAACGTAACGCCAGAAGTATTTTAAATTGTTTCTCAAAAAATTTTATATGTATTGTTTACTTTTTTATATTTTGGTGTAAAGCGCAACTAGCTCTACATTAAGTAACAAAAGGGATAACGGTTGAACAAAATGGTCCTAAAATACAACCTGATTTGCATTCTGGCGTTACATTAAAACGAGTAAAGATTTTTAAATTTGATAGCTTGAAAATAAATATGTTTAAGTCCAAAGTTTACGTCTTGCTCAATTCGCAGTCTTATTCAGTTTTGTAATGCAAGTCAAAATCCACTTCCGTTTTTTTAACGTCACGCCAGCGCATATTGCTGCTTATATCTGCAAATCCTTAGCGTCGATTGCTGTAATTTTTTTCTGAAAATAGTGCTACTTTATTACTTTGTATATATAAAAACCCTTTTTACAAATTTGACTTCTGCACTTAATTTTTTTAAATTTTGTGGTACAAATAGCACGACACGTCAAAATGGAAATGCAAAATGACGAATCAAGTCAAATTAAGATATCTTAGACTAAAGTAGTGTGCGTAATGCAGCCAATTCATTGCTGAATTGATCAAAACAAAGCAAGACTAGAGCTGAAAAAAGACAAGGTATAATTGGGTGGGTGCTTTAATACCATGTGAGATAAGGCCATGATGGCTTTGTCTCTCATTCAATAGGGAGATAAAGCCTTTTTTATTTTTTTTTTATTTAAATGGGAGATAAAGCCATCATGGTCTTAGCTCACATTAGCAATATTAGAAAATGGCTTTAACTCTCATTTCAGTTCCGGATACACTAAAGTTAAGTATTGAAATCTGGCTTCGAATACAAAAGTATTTCTGCGTGGCGGCTTGCGGCCGTGCTTAGAGGTTTTTTCCTCCAGTCGGACGCGGCAGGTGGCTTCGCTGAATAAAGTTTTCCTGTGTGCGTCACAAGAATAAAAAAATGTTTTCCAATGATAACTAAGGATTTCCCCTTTTACAGAATGTTTACACCATGAATAACAATATTCTGGAAAAATATGGCTTTATCTCTCATTTGCGAAAAAAAATATGGCTATATCTCTCATTTCGCAAAATTTTAAATATATGACCTTACCTCGCAATGATTGGGCAATAAGGCCATTATGGCTTTATCTCCCCAATAAAGCCATCATGGCCTTATCTCACAAGGTTTTAAAGCACCCTCCCCCGATATAATTAGCTTTCCACAGTTTTCCAAATCATAAAGAAAAACAACCTCAAAATCCCTCTAACTTTAGAGCATTATCTTAGCACAGTGTATTTTTAATATTTTCGTTAATTTTTGTCGTTGGACCGTTTTCTATACATTTTTCGAATTTCCATTTAAATTATTGTAATAGATCCATGTTTTATTCCCAGCCAAAGAAGCGGTAATTTCAGATTGATTATTTAAGATCGAAATATTCTTTTAAATCCAACACATACTTAAGTACCAATTACCTTTGCAAAAACAACTCTTAAAAACAGGAAAAACTACAGTCATTTTATAAAAAATTTCAATTCTAAATCATTTCGATTTGTAAAACATACCCGATGCCTAATTTATATATGTATGTATTTATTTAATAATTTCAAAACTCCCTGAAGGGTTTCCAAAATCTCTAAGTTTCGTTCTAACATTTTCCTTTTCTATTATTTATTTTAAAACTTGAGAAATCCCTAGTAAAATTATGTGAATGTATTTTATTTTCAGAATAAATAAAAGAAATAATTACAATATACATTTTTATTTTTTGCTTAAATAAAGTTTTTCAAACCAAAAGAACGTGAAGAAATATAAATAAAATTTTCATTTAAAATTAATATTTGTTTTTGCATTTGTTTGAACAAAAACAAAAAACAACAAATGAAAAACTACATCTGGGATTTTTCAAACAAACAATAAAATAACAGAAATAAAACACATGAAAAAAAAAAGAAAAACAACAGATCTACGGACTCTACAACCCAGAGAATAGTTTATTTTAGAAATAGCCGCTAATGCCAGGTTTTTGAGATGTGGGTTAAGTTTAAACTTAGTTTTACGTAGAACGAAAGTGTTCGAGTGTCATCGTGAAATAGACAGAAAGACTCGGATTATGTTTTTTTTATTATTTTATAAAATACCAATATTTTAAGCAGAACTAATCTGTTTCGTTAAAATTTTGTATACAAACTTTGTAATGGCTGCACAAATCTGTTTTCAGATTTACTTAATCTAGTTTAACTGAGATCTCAACAACCCAGCCTTTAGATGTGAATCAAATGGATGAGATAAATATGTCTTTTTTCGAATCATAGTACCGTTATTTGTTTAAGTATACAAACAGATAATCCGTGGGCATAGAATATTCAATAAGTATTGAGTGTTATAAAGTTTATACCGATTCTTGCCTCATGGACCCCTTAAAAATGAAAATCTTCGTGAATCCTTTAACCTCATACTGTAAAAAAACAAATAAGAGAGAATAGTCGGTCATGCCCGAACATTATGATTTTCTACACCACAGAATTTAGAGTTAAATTTTCGAGCCCCATAACCAATGAGCAATAATGGATCCGACAGAAGAAAATGATGTTAAGAGGTTAAGATTAATGTAAAAGTTTTTTGTGCTGAATATTATTAAGATATCTTCATTTATATGTGATTTTTTTTGTCAGTTATTTTAGGGAGGGGGTTTATATAGCACCTATGTTTAATTCTGGACCTACCAGCACGATATTTTGACACGACATAGTATTTATAGTTACTGTCGCCAAATTGTATATCAATACCTGTATTTTTAAAGAAGTTATGGCATTGAAAGTATTGAATAGTATTTATATGAAAGCTATGGACAAATATGGATGGACTCTAATAAAATTTGGAATATCATTTAGATTGCAATTCATTAAATCTTACAAACTACATATTAAGAAGGTTAATGATCAAAAAGACTCTATTCCGAAAAGAAGCTTGTATGGGGGCAATGTGAAATAATGGAACGATTCTCACCATTTTCAATAGGCTTGTAACAATTAGAACCTGTTGATTAATTGTCATCAAATTATCTCCAAAATTGCGAACTGAACGTTGCGCACAAGGCTTAGATATACAGCCAGCATGCCAGCCGGATAGACGAACATCGATAGATCGAATCAAAAAGTGATTATGCGTTATACTAAACGCATAATACCCTCTCCACTATTGTGGTGTGGGTATAAATATGTAAGAAATATTGCACATGAAATTTTAACAATAATCTTGCCCATATTTAATTTAGCTTTGGACTACCACATAATTCGAAATTGTCGGCATCGTGGCTTAAAGCATTAATAACAAGTCTAAAGCTCTGTATAGGAAATATATACAATTGTAACGTTACTAAGCAGCTGAGGCTAAAAAGTTAAAATTTGAACCGCAAGTTGGTCTCCCGCCAAATCGATCCACTGAGAAGGAGTTTGTACAAATTCGAATGTTTAGGGATTAAAAAAGAGTAAAAAGGGTAAATTCGCTTACCTCGAATCTCCTAAACCAAAATAGACACACAAAAAATTAATACTTATTGTTGTTCATTAAAAAATAAGCACACAGGTGTCTGGTACTCTTTTTGAGTTTCGGGCCTTTTAGTTAGTAAACAGGTAAAACATGTATTTTGGAACTTTTTTTCATCCCATCTTTCTTTTAAACCAATAAACATAGAAATTAAAATTATATCACATTCGTAACTTGTCCAAAAAATGGCACTTTTTCAAAATTCGATTATTTAAGGGGTGAAAATCGTACCTCTTTTTGTTACTTTTTTCAAAAGATTTTTCTTCATTCATAAACATTTACATACAATATTGAAATTTTTGATACTTCAATGGGGAGAAAAAAAATGTATCAAAAAGGGGATATACGGGAAATAAAATGTCTTTTACTTTTCCATTCTACATGTAAAACATTTTGAATATTCTATAAAATTGTACGTAGAAACATGAATATTCAACTTAAAAACATAAAGTTTTAGGTGCAGGATCCTGAGTAAATGATAATTTTTAAGTTAAAAAATTTTGGTACTTTTCTGTTTGAACCTAAAAACATAAACTTATAAATATGTACACGAAAGAAAAGGGGACGCTAGGTAGCGGGCTAAAATTCCACAAACACTAGAACGATCCCATAAAAATTATAACTTTTATCTAGTCCTCTTTTGAGAACTGGTACTTTCTTAAATCTAGAAATTTTTGAAATCTATAAGCTTCCGTTGTGGTCTTAGGTCTAGTATAAGAAATTTAAAATAAAGGAAAAACGAAGGAAGAAAAATCTTTACAAACACAAAGAAAAAACGTGTACAAGTAAGTTAAGACATTTAATAAAAATTTTCGAATATATTAAAAATTCACAAAAACAAAGAAAATACCGATTTTCTAAAATTCGAAAACCTTTTCCATTTTAACAAACCCGAAAAAACAGATGCATTAAAGTGATTTAACGCAAATTACTCTTAATACGGGTTTTCCAGAATCCGTTTGTTGAGTCAATAACAACTTTGAGATGTTAAGTATTACAGTGGGTCTCATATATGAGACCCAAACAAAACAAAAATTTATTTAAAAATTAAAAATTTTAAAATCTCCAAATTTTTTCTTAATAATTTTTTTGTCGGTGTTAAATTTGTTTATTACACTTTTTTCTCTTATTTTCTCTCCCAATTTTTCAAGTGGTCTCCCATTTTTATTTTAAACTTTTTGCTGGGAATCTCTTTCAGTACACAAAATTTTTAACTATTTTCGAAAACCTATTTATAGAATTTTCAATATAAATATATATTTTTTCAAATAATTTTATTTTTCAAATATATTTTTTTTCATAATTTTCTTTTTTAAAATATTTTAAAAACACACTCACTTTTGGCAAAATTTTTTTCAATATTTTTTTTCAAAACTAAACTTAATTTTCAAGTGAATTAAAAATAAAAAAAAATTATATCGAAAATCGCAAATGAAACAGAACGGCAAGGAAAGAAGAAACGTAAAAAAACAAGCGAAAAAACCGAAATTTTTTTTTGCCTTCAAAAATCAAAAGAAAACTGAATTGAATTTTAAAATTTTCTTTTGAAACAGGCACAGAAAACCCCCAAAAGAGCTTCAAAATCGATCGTAATGTTTAGTGCGTCGAATCATAGAGATAAATGTTTATGAAAAGTTGAATGAATAAATAATAAAATTTAAAAATTAATAATGACGACATCTTATGATGTGTTTGTTTGTTACTTTCAAAAAACTCAATATATTTGAGTTGAATAAATAAAAGAAAAAGAGATAAAACTACGCCATTGTCTTTTTGGTTGTTAATTGAAAGTGGTGGCATGTGTGGCAAGAAGTTTTATGTGAAAATTACATCACAGTTTTTTAACACACCTCATATGTATCACTGACGTCATTATGTGAACTTTTATTGTTGTTGTTGATAATTAAAAGAAAATAAAATAATGTGCTTAGTTTAAATAAAGAAAATCTATTGAATTTTATTTTTTTATTTTTAATTTTTTGCCTCGTATAAATTTCGTTTTTGTTAAAGATGTTTTCTGTCTAGTTTTTGATCAACAAATGCCAAATTCTAACAACTGTGTAAAACTTATTGGCCATTTGAACTTATTTAAAAAAAATGTAACAAATTTTTAGACGAGAATTTATTTTTTACTTAATAAAAATTACATATTTCTTATATGACCAACATTCTCTTTCAAAAGCCCCAGAACGCTCCAGAAAATTTTGAAAATTTCCATATTTGAATAAAATACGAAAAGTTGACCAAATTTTGTAATAAATTTTAAACTTTATTTGTAGATGAAGGACTGGTGTTTTTCATACGGGATTTCCCAGGACGAAAATCCTGTGATCCCAAAAATTTTTTGGGAAAAAATCCCCGCATACTTCTCCAATCCCGCCCATTTTTTTTGAAGAGGTTGTGTGTTTGATAACTTAGCTATGTGTACATAATAAGGACAATTTTAAATACACATATTTTGTGCCACGCCCACTTCTCTAACCCCGCCCACATTTGATAACCAAATTTGTTCATTTTGCTCCAGATATACAGAAATATATAGTGTCTGTATTGGAGGCAGTGTTCGAAAATAAACACTAAATATCGTTCTTTAATGTTCGGTTCGGTAGATTTGTGGAAAACACAAACGCTAATAGTGTTTGTGTAGAAATTCATTAAAAAAAATAACGTTTCCCTGTTTGTCATCTTTCGAACACAAAAATAATGCTGTTTTCATCATACTCAACAAATGATGAGAACATTAAATTCCGTTCGGTTTTTTTTGAAAATCCACGAACTTCAATGTGTTCGGTTCGGCTCGTTAATGTTCGTCGCTTTTTGCTGATAAAAAAAAAAACCAAACATTTTTTACAAAAACAAAATACACACACGAAAAAAACATTATAGAACATTAAAATATAATGTTTTTCAACAGTATCACTACAATTGTTCTGTTTTTTAAAAGAACCGAACATTATATAATGTTCGGTTCTTTCTTGAAAATAGTTACGAACGGTATTAAGGTTTGTGTATGTTTACACAAACACTAAAAAAATAGATATCGTTCTTCGGTGTGTGAGCCGAACGCTAAATAATGTACTGTTTATTTTCGAACACTGATTGGAGGTGTCACGCCGGGAAGTGCACATAAGAAGTAGACCAAATTTTATAGAGATCGCGTAAGCGGTTTGGCCGCGCATATCACATGAACACACAAATATTTCTTTTATATTTCAGATGATATGAATCGGCAATGTCGTAACCAGAAATTTTTTTGTGTGTGGATAAAGCCAAATTTATTCTCTGTAGTACGTTTATATTATCTTAAGGATGGTAAAGCTTAAATACGCCAATGTGCATCAGTGCGTTGTTTGACAAATTCAACCATGGAGATGTACACAATTGAGCAGCGCGTCAAGACTGCTGCCTTTTACGAAAATGGGCGTTCTCATCAAAATGCATTTCGTGGCAAACGTTCACCTCAGTGCATTCGTTAACAACCATAATTGCCGCATTTGGGCAAATGAGAATACGCGAGTGATCCACACAGAGTGACTGTTTGGTGCGGTTTATTGGCTGGCGTGAATTCTTGTGAATCGTGTTTGGTATCGCTAGCGGATAGCGGACTTCTTGTGACCAAAAAATTGAGGATATGGACCTGGATGATATTTGGTTCCAAGAGGATGGTGGCACCACAGAGCCAACGAAAAAATGGCTCTTCTGCTCGAGAATAATCATCGCAAAAATCAATAATCCAAGAACAATTCGAGAGCTAAATAACGAGATTGTTCGGCATATTAACGATATTGAACCTCAATTATGTCTCAGAGTCATTGAAAATATGGACCATTGAATAGAGGTATGCCACCGCAGCCGTGGCGAGTATTTGACCGATATTTTGTATCACACATAAGTGTCATAGATCCTTCTATCACAATAAAAAATATCAAGATAATTCTCTGAAAACTTTTTTACCAGGACAATCTTCCTGAAACACAAAAAGAATTTCCCGCAATCAACATTGATTCGGATCCCTCAACCAAAAGCCAGCCTGGCGCCGCATCACTTCTGGCTACTGTCTTCCGTTGTACCAGATAGGATTTTTGATTCACCGCGATCGTGTAGATCTCTTAAAATCTGTCCGTATTGGATTTTGGCCGAAACCCAGGTATTGACTGTACTTGATTTCTTCGGGGGATGAAGCACCAGAAGGTGAACTTTACTTAAGATAATCCACAGAAACCCCCCGGGGATGCGGCAGTATACAGTAGAATTTTTAATGACCATACCATTGAAAGCGGCACTTTCTCAAGAACTAAATGCTTTCCATATGGAACTCTGTTGAGAATGTCCACTTAAGACAGGTATCCGTCGTGAGAATAATATTTTAAAATGGTACACGATTAACTCTACACAGAGCAAACTTTTAGAATGAATCCATCCTCTAAATACAATTGAATTTTAATCGTGGCTATAGCCAAATTATAACGTCAATTGTACCTTTATTAGGTTATGTTTTGCAATTCCCCTTAAAAAAAAAAACAAAAGTTTAAACCAGGAGTTATGCAAAATATTATTAAAATTTCTTAAACATTTCACCCAATTAAAACTTAATTTTCCCACAGTGTAATAGTTTTCTTGAAGAAAACAAAAATACATGTACAAAAACAAAATATACATAAATCTTCGTGCAACATGAAAATCTAAAAACAAATCTTTGTACTAACTGCAAAAAAAATTAAATAAAACAGCTAAAATCATTATTTTGAATACAATTTCATTGAAATCTTTTCAACGTAATATCTGTCGAGTTGTATTAAAGTGAAATTAGTGATACTGTGTAGTATGATGAGATCTTATTATGAATACAATAAATATTTGTATCTAAACACAAACATAACAACAATCTGTATTTGTTAGATTGGTTTGTGTTATTATTATAAAATTATATAGTTGTGCAATGTTTTAGAAAAAAAAACTTATTTAAATTTTATTTCGATTTAATTTTTTTTTTTTGTTTAATTTTCTTTGAGATTGGATTGAAAATTGAAAAATATTACGAAGTATTATTCATATAACAACGTATGTTAATATTTTTACGCAGTGTTGAATTTTTCTTAAATTACATTTCTCTATTTAATTAGTTTATATATTATATTTTTTAATTATTAGATATTAATTATTAGCTTTATTAGATATTGTAATTGATAACTTAAAAATATGTTTGATTAAAAAAACATGATTTAAAAAATATGTCAAGCGTGAGAAAAAAAATTGTTATTAAGAGTATTTTCACAAATTGGTTTCAATATTAGAAAATTTTAGATAAACTATAATTAAGTTTTTTTTAAAGCCGGATCTTAGTTAATTCCATAATTATTATTTTTTATTTATTTATAAATACTTTGCCTATATCCGATGAATATCCATAATATTCTGTGACAGCGTAAAAAAATGAATGTACAATTTTCAGACGACAATTAAAATTATATTATTCATACTGAAATATATATATAAAAGATACATACATACATACATACATATGTATTTAAGAAAATCCCAGTTGGCCAAATGGTCATAGACGCAAATGTCGTCAACGATGTCTTCCGAACATTTTTGAATTTGTCGCCTATATAACATTGATGGTGACAACTTAAGTAAGAAAACGTGTATACTGTCGTGTTAAAAATCGTATTTACGACTTTTTTGGAAGCATTTTTTTAAATTTGTCTTGAATAATAATTGATTGAGAACAACGTAAGTAACCATTGCATGCATTTTGTCGTGTTTCAAACCACACTGACGACAAAATGCATGCAATTGTCGCTCATCTTGTCTTCAATTAGACTTTATTGAGGACAACTTAG
Organism: Pollenia angustigena; assembly: GCA_930367215.1. Classification (NCBI taxonomy): domain Eukaryota; kingdom Metazoa; phylum Arthropoda; class Insecta; order Diptera; family Polleniidae; genus Pollenia; species Pollenia angustigena. Next base: position 51,805,870 of record OV884060.1, read on the forward strand.
GCGACCATTGCATGCATTTTGTCGTGTTTCGAACCACTTTGACGACAAAATGCATGCAATGGTCGCTAACGTTGTCCTCTACTAAAAAAAATTCAAACTTCAAATTTGTATGTAATTTGAAATTAATATTTCTTGATGTTTTGCTTTTATTATCAATATTTTTGGTAACAAAAAAAAATTAAAAAATAAATAATCCTGCCTGTTTAATATCATTATTTTGTAACTTATAACGTTATTCGCGGCTGTGTTTCAATTGTGCAATTGGAATACGTGAATTGATAGGACAAGAAACACAAAAATAAATGTTCCTGCTGACAACATTGCCATATCGTAGGCTCAATATGCAAACCTGCTAAATCCACTTTTTAAGCAAATTGAGATTTAAATGCCGTGTGGAAGAGAAAGATACACCTCGTCGACTACATGCTGGTTTTTCTTCAAATCGTTAAGTTCAAGTGTTAAACCAACTTTATTTTTAGGTTTTCTCTCAAGCTGCGCATATGAAATATGAAAAGTTTGTTGTTTCCATTAAAAGTTATTGGAAGTTAACAGGTTTGCATATTATGTCGACGATATGTTTAGTTCAGACCCCATGCCTATCCACTATTTTCGAGCCCAGTCTCTCAAACTCATCGGCCATTTCATTAGTATGGAATTCAGAGCCCATCAAGACCCTAAGAGATTTTAGTAAATATATCCTCGAGGCATACCCATTTACCCCTTACCCTTATTCTGGATATATCGGCAAATCTAAAGTATCGCCAATATATCAGTATCGGTGTTCGTTAAATCCCTAATTGTCACTTAACTATCGGCGACTAAATCGTAGATAGTGTCAACAATATTATCATCAACGACACTATTAAGGTAATGTCGCTAATCGGGCATTAACGACTTTATGAGAAAAATGTCGTTTATATAGTCGCCAGTGACAACTTTAACCACACTGTTACCAATATGATCATTAACGACAATATGCATAATAATGTCGCTCACATTGTCGTTAACGACTTAAGTGCCCTTTGTTCGAAAAAGTCGTCGACGATTTGCATGGGCTGTCGCCAACATGTCGTCAGGGATTTACTATGGGTCTTGTACGCGTCCTCGACGTTGTCTTGAAGACATGGCCAACTGGGATTGCTTAAAAATATTTTTAATCCAAATAATCATATGCATATATATGTATATGTATGTATACTAGCGAACCCCTGCACACTTCGTAGTGCAAAAAACAAAATAAGAAATCAATTCGAATTCATCAGTGATAAATTGTTTTTATTGTAATGCTCTGTGGTACACAACATTTCTTTTTTTTCCATTTTCGGGGTAATAATACAAAACCGATGGTTTGCCAACGCGTGAACAGGCTACATACAACTGTCCATGTGAGAAAGATGGATACTCTTAATTCGCTCCACAAATTTCTAATGATTGGCCTTGCGCCTTATAAATAGTAATGGCAAGCCCAAGCCGAACAGGAAACTAAAGTCGTTTGAATTCAAATGGCATTTCAGACGGAATCATTGGGGTGCGTGGAATGAATATATCTTCGCCTTTGAATTTTCCAGTTAAAATAGTAGCTTCAATTACATAAGCCATAAACCTTTTAAAAGCAAATCTTGTGCCATTACACAAACGGGGTTGATTGATATTGCGAAGCAAAATGATAGTGACTCCAACTTTTAATTGGAGATTATGCGGAGGCAGTGTATTGACGTCACCTTCCACTTGAACTTTGCAGAAACAAAATCGGTTCACGCATTACAGAAAACATCAATTACTAACACAATGCAACTTATTTTTACACAAAAGTTACGGTCAGCAAATATAAGGGAATTCACTCAGATATTTGGGATACTATATTTAGGTCTGTAGGTCTGTATGTAAACAAATTTTGGATTATTTATTACTAGATTTTAGTTTTTACACGGTCAAATTCAAGTTTTAACCGTTTGATGTGTGTTAAATTAAATTTAAATCAAAAAAGTTTGTTTATAACTATTAAAAAAAATTGGCATCGCTGCTGTTTTTGACGAAGTGCATTATGGACGTTAGATAGTGCCAAGTCCAGAAAGCTTATGCGCCCAAATGTTCCCCAGTGTATCCTTGTGCCCTGGGATCCTCGGAGGATGCTATTCACCTTTTAGTGTTTGTAGTAGGTTGTAGTAAATGAGTTCTGCCTTGGTAATTTAGTTAACGCTGCCTTTACACATGCAAGAAGTGGCATGCCACTGTTGTATACATATTATCAAAGAAAAATTATTCGAAATAATCGAATCTCATGTCATTGGCTTTTCTGTTTACACATGCCACTGCGAGTTAATTTTCAAAATGTCGTTGAAGTGTCAACTTGAGAAAGTTTTTCTACTTCTTAAATTAAAAAAAAAGTACCAGAAAACAAAATAGAGTTACCGAATCAATCATATAGCCAAATTTTTGGGGAAATGGCTTACATTTATTTACATTGGCAATATTTTAATAATAAAAATTCTCTATAATTAACAAACTTGCTTTTATTAATGCACGTTTCAAAAAATTAATCATATTAACAGGGTAACATTGTTTATCGTTTCGACATTTAGTGGCATGCAAGTGTCAAATTTTCACTCGTATGCAAAATTGATCGCCACTTTTGGGGAAAATTTGAGTATATTAGTAAAAAAGTGTGAGTGTATTGAGTTTTTCGAACTGTCAGTGGCATGTGTAAATGCTAAGCAACCTTGGTGCTTAGCCCCCGTTACCACAAGCAAGTGCAAGTTCGAAATACACTCACACTTTTTCTCTAACATTCACACAATTTTTGTATTTTCAGCCAATCGGCTCGATTTTTCGTAGATATACGTATACACTATTTACAGAGCGATAAAAATATTATCAGTCTCAAAAATATATTGTTATATATATATATATATATATATATATATATATATATATATATATATATATATATACTTGCAAGAAATTACTTGCATGTGGAAACGTAGGGTTAAATGTACTAACATTCTTCGAAATCTCATACATTTTAAAAATAGGTGAATGCAACCTGGAATGCATTAAACATTCAAATGACAGAGCTCCTTGGAGTCCAATGGACTTCATTGGGATCGAGGTTGTACCTCAGGGCTTAACTAAGGTTTCAATAGCCCCCGACGACACGGTACCGGTCAGACTATTGGTGCGTTATCTGCCTTTCAGGATGATTGTCGTTACGAAAGCCTTGCTTTTCTTTGAAAACATACTATCGGGGAGCGTGTAGTGGTTGTGGTTTAAACCCAAAGTCGCGGGTAGAGCGACGTCCACTTGCAGGGCTGATATTTGCCCCGCGGTAAAGTTGCGTTCGTGGAGGGATCCCTTAGTGCTGTTGCTATTTAACAGAAGCTGCTGGGATTATGAATAGCAGTAAAGGCTAGATAGCTACGACTCCTAAGCAGGGAGTGGGTGTATAACTTTTGGGGGCTATGCACTCTAATTGCATCGTGTGTGTACAAATGCTCCATCACTCACACAGCTGCTTTTTATCAACACATTATGAGGTTGAGATCCACCGTGATGTTAAGTCCTAATACAGGTATTCACTTAAATTAAAAAAATCACACTTGCCCTGGGACCCATATGATCCTGATATCAAAGTGCTCAGCCATCTCTTTTAGAGATGAGCAGCAGTCGAGGGCTGTTGTCGTTCTCAGGAAAAGGCAATTCAAGCCAATAACTGCCGCACGGCTATCAGCGTGAATAAATACAGCAGGCTTTAATACAGCAAAGAGTCGGAGCCAGTCAAAGCTTCCTTGTTTGCAATTACCTCTGATAGGAAGACACTACAGTAATCCGGAAGTCTTTGCAAAAAACTGAGATTGAGTGCACACTTCTTCTTGTGGCTTAGAGCCATTGTTCTACCAATCATTGTTTTACCAATCATTTTTTTACTGGCTTGGAATCAGAGTTTTCTAAGGATGATCGTGAACCAATACTGGGGAGGTGTAATCAACTCCCCAGAGATTGTCCTATCCATAACTCTGCGGTGTCTACTCCACTGTAGGATAGATTTCAGGCGAATTACCGAGTTCGTATTCCCAACTATTTTCAAGGATGGTAGGTTAAGGCTAAGCGCATGGATTGGAGTGGTGCGAAGAGCCACTGTAATGCACAGCGAGGCCATTCTCTGCACCTTACTCAGACTTCCCAAAATTGGCCACCATACGAGTATGTCGTGATGGAGGATTGGACGAACTATGGTCGTTTAGATCCAGTAGACTAAATAGTCGAACTTTAACTGTAATTTTAGATCCATCTCTTGTTTAATTTTACTTTTAATCGTAGTTCTATGAAGTAAAAGTTTGCCTTTAATCAAATCTCTATAAGCAGAGTCAAATAGTAGCAAAATTTAACCTTAAATTAAAGCTTTGGTATTTTTAAGGGCCTTAAAGATGTGTTTATAGTAAAACTGTATTGTTATAAAGTATTACTTGGACATTTCGATATACATATGTATGTATTCCAAATAATTAAAAAGATTCTCTTGAGCTCGAGACTAGTTTTTAATTATTTATATAACTTTATGTTTATGTCAAAATTTGTGTAAAATTTTTCTATTCAAACAGACAGTGAAGCAATAAGTTGACCTGATTTTCTTTATTCTCTGTGAAAAAAGAAACTCAAGATAATTCTTCCGGTTCTTCACAAAAAAATGTGTGTATTATTTTCACAAAAAAAATTAAACAAAATAAAACTAGTTCAAAAAAAAAAAAAAAAAACAAATAAACAATGAAAATTTATGTTAATTTTTATGTAAAAAATATGCTCATTTCCATACAGACAATGATTTTCAGAGAATAATAATTTTAAAGTTCACAAAGAGAACTTCAAATTTGATTTTAAGAGTTTTAGAGATTTTTTTAAGAGCAACACTTCCTCTGTGACTCGCGCTCTATAAAATATCCCAAAAAATAATTTTAATTTCTTTTTATAGTTTTGTGAAAACATTCTGCAGATGTATAAAATAAATCACTTGCATTTTAATCTAAACAAGATATTAAGCATTTTTCTAAAGTGTACACTTTGTTGTTGTTTATTTACATAAAAGCTTTTGTTTGGAATGAGTTCAAAGAAAAAATTGGTTTAATAAATTTTCACTTAACTGTGAATCTTAATGAAATGCAGGTCTAAAGGTGAATTCAATTTTGTTGAAACGAAATGGTAGCCACTTTTTTGTTGCAAACCTGTGCTACGAATATGTATCATAGTTTTCGTTCTTTTGCGATAAAATAGACATAAGTCGAAAAACAGAGTTTTACTAAACATATTTATATAAATACTGTCATCAATTTGTTTAAAAAATGTTTTATAGCACTTAATTGTAAAGTTATAGTTTGGACTTAAGATTAAGACGATTTGCTTGTTAATAATCTAAATTAGTTTAAAATTAAAATTTGTTTCATAAGGATTTTGCAACAATCAAAGACATTTCTTTAAGATTTTTTTTAAGAATTAAATTAATAAATAACAACGAAGAGTATTTTATATGTGGCTATGCCAAATCTTTTTTACCCTTCAACGTGCGAAAATAACAAAATGCTATAAAAATACCGTAATATAGATATAAATAAATCTATTTTGTGCCACACCCACTTCTCCCATGTTGTCGGATGTTATGTATTAATAAACTTGTACTTATTTTGGAAACTGTGGCTCTAAGGGTTCTCTTAATATATAGAAATCTATACTGTCTTTGTACGGAAGGTTCCACATATACTTCTCCACTCCCGCCCATATTGTTAGAGAGGTTGTGTATTGATAACCCAGCTTGTGTACCAAATTTGGACAGTTTTTCTTTAACCGTTCTTAAGATTTAAATAAATCTTTTTTAAGCCACGGCCACTTCTCTACTCCCGCCCACATTTTATTAGATGTTGTGTATATATAATATCGACCCCTAAGCGCGAAAATAATGTACGCGACAATTATCAAATTTTACAGGAGAGAGCTTTTTTATTTTATTTCATATTAATTTTGTATGAAATTTGTCGCTTACAATTTTTGCTATAAAATCGTAACGGTACCTTTTGTGACCATGACATTTTAGGAGATGATGCAAGTGTTGCCAATAAAGTCATTTATTAAAAAAAACCAAAATTGAAAATCATGTCGCTTTCGTTATTTTCGCGGTTAGGGCTCGATATGTATATAATAGGCAAGACAATTGTACCAAATTTGGAATCTTTGGCTTTAGCCGTTCTACAGATATACAGAAATCTATAATGTCTTTGTATGGAAAAAGCCACGCCTACTTCACCAATCCCACCTATATTTTAAGAGAGGTTGTGTGTTGATAACCCAGTTTGTATACCAAATTTGGACAATTTTTCTCTAGCCGTCCTTTAGATATAAACAAATCTTTTTTGTGCCTTACCCTCTTCTTTACTCCCGCCCACATTTTATCAGATGTTGTGTATATTAATAGGCAAGACAATTGTATCAAATTTGGAATCTTTGGCTTTTGCCGTTCTCAAGATATACAAAAAATAAAAAACAAGGGATTTATGTGTTACATAAAAGGCAGTCGAAAGTTTTCGGTCGCATCTAAGCCATTTGTACACCGATCAGGCTGAATTTTAAAAGCAAATTTTTAACGCCCAAACGAAGTCCTCATAATATGTGAGTTGTTCGGAAACCCCATTTCAACAGAAAGACGCACATCGTTAACTTCGATCCTCTTAAGAACCCAGAACGTACATACTTAATGGGGTTTAAGATCGATATTTTATTACAAACGGGATGACAAACTGAAACCTTTTCCACCTGCGATGGTAAGGGGTATAAAAATGGAAGAATGTCTTTAGAATAAAAAAAGGCGCTTAATGAATTTGCAAGAACCAAATCCATTTAGCCCCGGTAGTCTAGTTCGTAGTGAGCTAGCCTATCAGTGTGGGTTTGAAGGTTCGATTCCCGCTAAAACGTTCTAAAGGTCTACGTTACTATAGCTCGGTCAATTCAGTTAGACTAAATTTTTTGTCGAAAATTGAAGTATCATAGGTCAATGAAAATCTCTACAGGGAGATGATCCGATGCTTTTTGTGGCGGAAAATTGAAGAATAAGACGTAGAGGATATGTGGTTTTAACAGGATAATGCCACTTGCTACACAACAAGAGAAACAATGGATCTTTGAAAGAAAAGTTCGAAAGTCGCATTATTTCTCGTAGAGGAGGAGTGATCAAGAATTTTGTAAAAAGTTTGGGAGTGTGCCTAGGCAAGTAGGGGGAGCGGCACTTGACCGACATATTATTTTTTCATTTTTACCCGAAACCTATTTGTAAAAAAACTGACACATAAATTTTTTTTTTTGATATATCAAAAAAAAACTTTTTTTATCGAAATTAAAATGAAACCTTAATTTTTTGAAACCCCTTATTTGTAATTTTGAATAGATAAAATAGTAGAATAGAGAAGTTAATATCCGCAAATTTGTAACAAGAAAGTTATAAGTCAGAAAAAAGTATTTTACTTAGTCATCATCAGCAATTCTTGAGTATTAAAGTGAGAGAGTTGAAAAGATTAAGGGGGAGATACTCAGTTTCATGTTCTCTGCAATTCTGTTTTGTTTTGTAATTTTCACACTTTTAAACAGGGTTCCCAGTTTTATTTTAAACCTTATCCCCAATTTACGATTTTTCATCCCCAAAATAGCTATTTTTTATCCCAAAAATCCCCACATTATCTTAAGCATAAAATACATAATATTATGTCAATGGAATGGAAAAATATTCATGCATCAATTATTTCAAAAACTAGGGATTCAAAATCTTCTGGTTCAAAAAACTGCATTTGAAATGATTGAATAAATTTGTCAAAGCAAGCTGCATTATTTTTAAGTGTGTATTTGTTCTTATTAATTCTAAAAACTTATATTGCATTCTGTTGCAAATATTGATTTAAGTTGTATTTATGACATAAAAAGACTAGTTCAACATAAGTAACGCTACTTGGTATAAAAAGCATATTTAAAACTATTTCAACAAGTTCTTGAACAAGTTTTAACCGCGAAAAGGCTAACATTTTTTACCCATATCTTGACAATCTTGATTTATAAAATATATTATCCCCAAAAATCCACTGCGGAAAAAGTGCTTTTCCCCAAAAAAATCCCCTGGGAATTTTCACGAAATTTGTATCCCCAATTACAAAAAAAATCCCCAAAACTGGGAACACTGCTTTTAAACTTCAAGTTGGCTGTAGGTGTATTTGTATCTATGTATATGTAAAATATAAAAGGGAATATGTATAAAGAAGAGGAAAGACAAGATTAAAATACAAAAATTGTAAGACAAGAATTTCATAATCTGCACACTTATGCTTCAAAGCAACATTTTAAAAAATTGCAACAACAGAAATTGCAAATCTAGACGATGACTTAACAGATTGATAAAAAACAAAAGATCTTTCTTTAAGAAATGTTTTGTAGCATTAAGTGAAAAACTAAAAATTACGAGTTAAAACGACCTGCAAAAGGTCAGCATGTTTTTTTAAATAATTTAGTTGGCTTTTACATAAATTTAATTATTTCTGCGTGTTAAACTTTCAGTCTTACTTAAACTTTTTCTGTCTTTAAAAAAAAAAAAATCTTGAAAAACTTTTGTGAGGTCATTAATCTTTTTGCAATTATTTATAATTTTATATACCATGACCATAAGATACAATTTAAAAGCCAGTTTATAGTTTGAGCTGGGAAAAAAATTTATTAACACGCTTTTCTAAATGTTATAAAAAAGAAACTTTTACAAAAAATAATATTCTAAAATGTTTGCAAGAAAGCAACAAAGTTTTCACTTAATATTTTTTTTTTCACAAACACTTAAAATTTTTAAAAAGCTAATATTCTAATTAAATGCAACATCTTAAAAACCTTTTTTTAATTGAAATACCCTTAAGTTCTGGCAAAGTTCAGCAAAGTAATTTAAACAAAAATGTATTGATTCTTTATAGAATTTAAAGTAATCCAAAATTAAAAAATTCTAATTTAAACCTATATTAATAGCTCCGGATAATACTATGCTACTTATGGCTAATAAATCAGTGAATGCTTAAACTCTGGTTTAGTTGGCCAAAACATAAATCTATATGTCGTTGAAACATAACAGCTGTAATTCAGTGTCCCATTTATAATATGTAGTTAAAAAAATAACATGTGGCAGCACTATGATAAATGTTGTCAAATTCATATGGTCTATATTGGTAGTTTAAAGGCCCAATTTAATGCGTTTAAAGATGGTTTATATGTTTACTGACTTAGAGATTTGATGGTTTAAGCCAGTGAAGGGCAACATACATATGATCACATTTATGCTTGTGTGGGAAGCAGCAAAAAAACGAATGACGCTCATCAACAAGTGCTGATCTGCAACTGATTTAAATAACTTTGACGAAATAACAACAAAGCAACAGCCGAACGTATATTGTCACATTCCTACAAATAACAGGTCCAGTCCAAACCCGCTTGAAGTGTAGCCCACAAGGGACCAGGACTAGTCCAAAAGTAACCCAAACGTATGGAAAAAACATGGTATATTTACCATTACGATGCCCTAGGGCAGGACCATATAACCCACCTTTGGACTACAAAGGAGTAGTTTCAAAACTACTCCATGGTATACTTAAGAGGATAAGTTTTGAAGTCGTTAAAAATCGAGGACATGTCGTCTCACTACAAACACTTTTTAACAAAGACATGGTCCATGCTTGCATTACATCGTACCAGTCCATGGATTAGTCCATTTTATCAAAATGGATCAGGTGGTCAATATTATTTGCAGGGAGTCCACACGAAGAAGAGTATACAGTAATTTTGACTTAGCTGCACAATCTCCTTTGCACGATTTTTTGTGCAGGTAAATCAAAACTGCAGCTATCTTAAATGCATTAAGCTGCTTTAATGTGCAATTGTGGTTACCTGTATAAAAGTGCAGCTAAAGTAATGTGAATTTGTATGGAATTATAAAGAATAATGCTAAAAATTATAAATTTTGTGCAGTTAAGTCAAAAGTGCACGTAAATAAAAGGCAGCTAAGTCAAAACTACTGTAGTGTACATGTGTCGACGTCACACAAGCAACATTTTTATTCCAATGCACGCGTACATCGGATTTGCAAAAGTGCCCTTCACTGGTTTAAACACATTTTAAACCAAAAAGAGAGTTAAACTTGCTCTGATTTATTAGCCCTTAGTCTACCTATAGATTACTTGTGGTGTTTAAAGTAGCCACATTAACATAAAAAGCCTTTATATTGAAGTAGACTTATTTTAGACCATTGCAGCCTGTCCACTAATTAAATTATTTAATTAATTAACAAAACATACTTAAACCATCAGATCTACCGGTTACTTTTTCACTTAAAACCCAAGGGGTGGTACCACATGGTTGATTCCCATACCAATGTATCAAAGTCTTTTCTTTTTAAAAAACAAAAAAGCAAAATAAAAAAACAAAATTATTTATTGTTACGCTTCAAAGCAAGAAGCGACACTCACAACTGTATTGCCATTAGTAGCCGCAACATTATTGTCATCGTTTTTATAAATATGAACAATGAAAATTCATCACCAACACCATTAACTACAACAACAACAAAAAAACCCAACAATGAACTCTTTAAATTAGACAGTTTTATTTTCAGCGTTATTTTAGTTTGTGGTTTTTGTTGTTGCTCTCATACTTATGGATATGGATAATTTTAAAAATAATTTGATCATTAAATTGTCTATAGCATGAAATTAGTAATTGAAAAGTGTTAAATTATAGTCTCCATAACATTAGATTATTGACCCATTTTGGGTTTGGTTTAAAAATGCTTAACAGTACAGAAAATGAAAGGAAAGCATTCTATTTTTCAAAAATTGTATTCAAACTTAAGTTTTTTCAGTCAAGCTTGTCAAAAATCACCTAACTTAGTCTTCCTTTTGACGATTAAAAACTGATTAAACACTTGCGCGTTTGAAAAAAGACTCGAAAATAATTCGTTCTTATGCTTAAAAAGTCATTTATGGAAAATACAATAACAAAACATACAGCAATCGAAAATAGATCATACAGGTGTTTGAAATATGAATGTTTTGAAGTTATTTATGAATAATATTTTGCTCATCTAGATGTTGAAAAATTGATTTAAATTCTGTTATTTTTATTTGTAAAAATAGTTAGCTTTGAAGCAAGCGTAAAATATTAAAAAAATTTAAATATAAAAACTAACGATTTCTTATTTTCTTTGCGATATGCTAACATCTATTGTTTGGTTGAGAATAAAATTGTCAAAAAACCTGTAAGTAAAAAATCAAATCAATTGTTTTTTCATTTAAACAAAATATTTTTTTTCTAGAGTCAAAGTTAAATCTTTGAAGTCTGAAATCTCGGATATGAAGAGAGATATTAAAGAAAGAAGGACGGAAATAAGGAACCTTTAATTAAAATATAAGTGGGATTCATAATTCGTCGTACATTTTGTATAGTGTGTAATTAAAACACAATAGTGTTAGAAAAGAGTTTCTACACCCTGTATGAATATTTTACAATTCGTTTTTTATTTTAACTTATTTTACCTGCCAGGCTCACGATGTCGACAAGAACTTTTCTTTCGCATATTTATATAGAAAACGATAATAAAAAACTAAAACTTGTTTTTGTTTTCAATACAAATATACGAAAGAAATGTTCTTGTCGACATCGTGGGCCTGGGCCTAAGTTTTATATTTTTATCCATGGATAAGTGTATTTAGCGAAATGTCAAAAGTTGCTTGTGTTTTTGGTGTTGAACTTGTGGTAGTTTTGCCAACAACGATTACATGAATTCGCCTTGACTTAAGCTTTAAAAGCATAGAGCTTTTTAATTAAATTTTAGCTTTTGTAGCTGAAAGCTTTCTAGCAAATTGAAGTTTAAATAGATAAAAGCTTTTTCAAATTATCTAAGCTTAAGTGGCAAGACTTTAAGCTCAAATTAAACGTGACATAAACATAATGCCACAGCCGTAACGGCGAATTTAGAAACCAAAATTGAATTGGTTTGTATGGTATGTTTATGTCGTTTTGGTAATACAGAGGTGATGGTAATACAGTTTTGTTATGGTTATGTCAAGTCGAATTGGACTTTTATGTCAAATTTAAACTTGAATAGAATATACATATTTTAAAAGTTAAACTTAAGTTTTAATCGAAGAAGATTTAAGGTCCAATTAGACGTGACATATCCATAATGCCACAGCCGTAACGGCGAGTTAAGAAACCAAAACTGAATTGGCTTGTATGGTATGTTTATGTCGTTTTGGTAATACAGTGGCTATGGTAATACAGTTTTGGTATTGTTATGTCACGTCTAATTGGACCTTTAAGCTTAAGTAGCTAATAGCATTTTAGGCATAAATAAATATAAAAGAAAGTTTTAAGTCTGATTTAAGCTTAACATTTTTTAAGATTTCTAGTCAAATAGCTCGTCCCTACAAAGTAAAACCTACGCTTTAATTAAATATCTTAATAAAGTAGAAGCTTGATATATTAGACTTTGGAGCTTTAATAACTTATCAACCCAATCTCGTGCTTTCTTAAAAAATTCTGAAATTTGCATAAATTGTACACCACTTAAACTCTTTCAAACCAAATTCTTTAACATAAGCAAAAACTCTTGCATTACATTTTCAAATACTTCTACATGCCACCACGTTGAGCGCTTTTTATATTGTGTAAATTTTTTAAATAATTTTAATAGTGTCACTTTCAACATTAGAAAACCGTTATAAAAACAATTTAAGTTAGAAAATTTTAGTAGCTAGAGAAAAAAAAATTACAATATAAAACGTGTTGCTGCAATAAATTGTTTTGTGAAAATTTTCAACTAGGTAGACATGAATAGAGCAAAGTTGACTGGAATGGAGTCGAATAGTAGTAGTGGTGTATATTCGAGTTAAAAAAAATGCAAAAGTATTTAAAAACGATTTCAATAGAATAGAATATACTGGTATACACAAATAATTGTGGATAATAAGTGAAACTACAAAAAAAAAAAAAAAAAAAAAATTATATGCAAATAAACACAATGAAGTTCAAAATTAATGAAGGGGAGAAAAAAAGTACTTTTGGAAGATAGCACAGGCCTACAAAATTGGAAAAACGTCAAAACCCTGGGACTAACGTTTATTTTCCAAGGGTTTGAGTTACTCTGGATCCAAATCTTTTTTATCTTTTTTATCAATCACAAAAAAAAAAATATTCCAAAATTAAGTCAAAACTATAAAAAATCAAAAAATATATAAAAATGGCGAAAGTACCATGAATTAGGGAAAAACGGATTTTTAAAATTTCAGCTTAAGATATCTCAGAGAAGGAACATTATATTACAAGGTTAAACCTTAATTGTAAAGGTAATTTTTAGGACTTTCAGATCACAGATTTATTATTTTTTTATAAAGATAAATACAAGCAGCTATAAAGTCTCGAATATGGCGAAAAACAAGGGTTTTTTTTAACTTTAAGCGAAGATATAAGTGCAAAAACCTGATGTAATGGACAAGTTTTGAGAACAGATTCGGTTTCAGAACTATTCAAATTTTAGAAAAATATAATTCGGTCTATGAGTTATAAATTTGTTGGCCTGTTTAATTGAACGAAAAAAAGTTAAATGGTTTATCCGTGGGAAAACCTTTAAAATAATAAGGGATTTGAATGAAATTTACAAATTCTCCAGTTCTAAAAATTCTGAGAGATAATTAAAACCATGGTAGAATAATACAAGGTATAGTCCAAGGCCCATCTATCAGGTCTGCTTACTTGAACAGAAACAAAAAACGACATGTATTTTGTTTGTGTAAAATTTCTTTTTAGTTGTCAAAAACTTACTACCACATATACAAAGTAAAAGGAAAAAACAAAGCAAAAAGGAAAAAACGTGTATGCGTGGCATACCATAAACGCATGTGTGGGGAAAAACAATAAACGTAAACAAACATATACATGCACATGTAAGCAAAATGTTAACAATTTTTGACAACTAAAAAGAACATAAACAATGATCATCAGGCTTCTTGCGCAGACCTATTCAATGGGCCTTGGTATAGTCATAAGAAATTTTGTTCTCAATTAGAAAACCCATAGAATGTCAAATTTATTTCAAACAAAAGAAAATGCCAAAAAGTAAAATAAATTTAAAAAAAAATTTTAAAATTAAAATAAAAAAAGTTGTAAAATAATTTTTAAAATCCGACAAAAAATGACTAAAAAATGTTGCATATGCAATTGTTCTTTTGACCAAAAAATGTACAATTTTATACATGTCCCAAAAATATAACGAAATTGTGGAGTGATTCATGAGGTGTTGATAAAAAAAACATTCAAAAATCTGTATGTATCATTTTAAAAACACAGATTTTTTTATCTGAATAAAAAATCAAAACGTGCCCGTTTGATGCCCTGTGCTAAACCATCTGTCATTCCTGTAAAATAAATAGACGAATTTCTGATGTATGCTAATAAACTCTCCGGTAATTTTTTTTTATTCATTTGTGTCCTTTATAATATTACTTTTTTTTTAAATAAAGAAAAGTTTTCTGTATGTCATTCGGGAATTTGTTTTATTTTTTATTCTATTTCTCTTGTTTGGCATTGCATGGGTAAAAAATTGACAACTCTCTCTAATGAACCTACCTGGTACTTATTATACCTTAAAACCATTTTTCGAAAAAAACACTAAGGTACGGCACATACGTGTACCGTACTGTATTTTGACATGAACAGTACACATCCACCAAGAATGGTAGAAATAAAGATTACGACATGCTCATGATTTCCTCTTAAATTACGTAGTCTGTGAATGGCAAGGGTTGCCACGCTTAAAAGTCCCTTAGATTTCTCATTTCTTATAAGATATGTATGCACTTAATTACAGCTGGCAGCCCCGCAATTAAAGAACAACTATCTGGAGTTTGCCATCTTGAAACTACATATGTCTATAGGCGCAACAGATCTGCTTTAAGTACTGAAGATGATGCAGGGGTTTCTACTGAAGGTACTATTCGTAAGGGCGGTGGGGTACTCATTGGGGTATCCAATCGTTTTCATTCAGAACTATTATTGTCTGATTCTACACCAGATTTGGAGTTTATCAGTGTTTTAATAAAACTAAAAAATAAAAACGTCTTTATAACATGCTCATACACTCCACCTAAATCTATACAATCTGTCTATGATGATCACTTACTTGCTATAAAAAATGTTTTACTTGCAGCCAATCATACTGATTCTATTTTTTGTTGATTTTAACTTACCATCAGTCTCTTGGAATCATTTACCTACTTGGTTCCAATTTTTACAAATTTACATAGTGATAATTTCCTAAATGAGTTATCGGATCTCTGTCTTTTTCAAATGAATTACAATATGCAAAACAATAAAGGCAAAATATTAGACTTACAGCCAATCCCACGATGTCACACGTTAACGTTCGCATAGAAAATTACATTTAAAACAAAAACAATTTCTAAAATTTTTTTTTTGTTTTAAATTTTATTTTCTAAGCGAACGTTGACGTGTGACATCGTGGGACTGGCTGTTATATATTTGTCAATGATCCAATGACTTTTCAATAAAAAGATCTAGCCCTGTAACAACACCTGAAGATCCTTACCACCCGACTTTGGAAATAAGATGTTCTATACAGCTAGGCCCGGAGCCACAAAGTGACAATGATAAAGAGAGAATATTTTGTTTCAAAAAGTCAAACTATAATATGTTTAACAATCTTATTATTAATACAAACTGGCAAGACCTGCTATATTTGTATAATACCAGCCATTTGGCTATTGATTTAATGATCGATACTTTTTATAAAACTCTGTTTGATATTATGGATAAATGTGTGCCAAAAAATGTAACTCACAAACAATCTGGCCCCCCTTGGAGCTCCAAACAACTATCAAAACTTAAAAATAAGAAGAACAAACTCTATAAAAAACACAAACAATCTAATTCACTTATTGATTTTGGAAATTACTCAATCTGCCGTGCGGAATATAATTTTCTGGATACATCGCTGTACAACAACTATATAAATAATCTAAAAAACGATTTCAAACTTAATCCTAAATCTTTTTATAATTTTGTGAATTACAAAAGAAGATGCCAAGAATTTTCACCTGCTATGAAATTTGAAGGTCAAGAATCTGATGATGCTGCTACCATAAGCAACATGTTTGCTGATTTTTTTGCTAAAACCTATACTGATGTCAAATATAACCTATCTGATAATTATCCATATCCTCTGCGTTCAACAAATCAAATATGTTTTCCCTCCATTGAACATTCACTGATTTCCCAAAACTTAAAAAATTTAAAAATATCTTTTAATCATGGCCCTGATGGAGTTCCAAGTTGCATATTAAATAAATGTGCCGAAAGTCTTACCACCCCTTTATCGTACACATTTAACATTTCAATCAAGCACGGTTATTTTCCTGAGCTTAGGAGAAAATCGTATATAATACCATTATTTAAATCTGGATCTAAGTCGAATGTGGTAAATTATAGGGGCATTGCCAAACTTAGTGCTATTCCAAAAGTTATCGAAAAAATTGTTACAGATTTTTTCTGTCATCAAGTAAAATCTACATTATCACCTTTTCAGCATGGCTTTCGTAAAGGTTGCTCAACAACTACTAACCTTTTGAATCTTACAACACATGTTAATCGAGGATTTGTTAAGGGACAACAAACGGATGCGGTCTACACTGACTTCAGTAAAGCTTTTGATAAAGTCAATCATAACCTTCTTCTCTGTAAACTGGACTCACTTGGTCTAAATTCGAACAGCCTTAATTGGATCAAAACATACCTGTGGGACCGAAATTCTGAGAGATAATTAAAACCATGGTAGAATAATACAAGGTATAGTCCAAGGCCCATCTATCAGGTCTGCTTACTTGAACAGAAACAAAAAACGACATGTATTTTGTTTGTGTAAAATTTCTTTTTAGTTGTCAAAAACTTACTACCACATATACAAAGTAAAAGGAAAAAACAAAGCAAAAAGGAAAAAACGTGTATGCGTGGCATACCATAAACGCATGTGTGGGGAAAAACAATAAACGTAAACAAACATATACATGCACATGTAAGCAAAATGTTAACAATTTTTGACAACTAAAAAGAACATAAACAATGATCATCAGGCTTCTTGCGCAGACCTATTCAATGGGCCTTGGTATAGTCATAAGAAATTTTGTTCTCAATTAGAAAACCCATAGAATGTCAAATTTATTTCAAACAAAAGAAAATGCCAAAAAGTAAAATAAATTTAAAAAAAAATTTTAAAATTAAAATAAAAAAAGTTGTAAAATAATTTTTAAAATCCGACAAAAAATGACTAAAAAATGTTGCATATGCAATTGTTCTTTTGACCAAAAAATGTACAATTTTATACATGTCCCAAAAATATAACGAAATTGTGGAGTGATTCATGAGGTGTTGATAAAAAAAACATTCAAAAATCTGTATGTATCATTTTAAAAACACAGATTTTTTTATCTGAATAAAAAATCAAAACGTGCCCGTTTGATGCCCTGTGCTAAACCATCTGTCATTCCTGTAAAATAAATAGACGAATTTCTGATGTATGCTAATAAACTCTCCGGTAATTTTTTTTTATTCATTTGTGTCCTTTATAATATTACTTTTTTTTTAAATAAAGAAAAGTTTTCTGTATGTCATTCGGGAATTTGTTTTATTTTTTATTCTATTTCTCTTGTTTGGCATTGCATGGGTAAAAAATTGACAACTCTCTCTAATGAACCTACCTGGTACTTATTATACCTTAAAACCATTTTTCGAAAAAAACACTAAGGTACGGCACATACGTGTACCGTACTGTATTTTGACATGAACAGTACACATCCACCAAGAATGGTAGAAATAAAGATTACGACATGCTCATGATTTCCTCTTAAATTACGTAGTCTGTGAATGGCAAGGGTTGCCACGCTTAAAAGTCCCTTAGATTTCTCATTTCTTATAAGATATGTATGCACTTAATTACAGCTGGCAGCCCCGCAATTAAAGAACAACTATCTGGAGTTTGCCATCTTGAAACTACATATGTCTATAGGCGCAACAGATCTGCTTTAAGTACTGAAGATGATGTAGGGGTTTCTACTGAAGGTACTATTCGTAAGGGCGGTGGGGTACTCATTGCGTTATCCAATCGTTTTCATTCAGAACTATTATTGTCTGATTCTGCACCAGATTTGGAGTTTATCAGTGTTTTAATTAAACTAAAAAATAAAAACGTCTTTATAACATGCTCATACACTCCACCTAAATCTATACAATCTGTCTATGATGATCACTTACTTGCTATAAAAAATGTTTTACTTGCAGCCAATCATACTGATTCTATTTTTTGTTGATTTTAACTTACCATCAGTCTCTTGGAATCATTTACCTACTTGGTTCCAATTTTTACAAATTTACATAGTGATAATTTCCTAAATGAGTTATCGGATCTCTGTCTTTTTCAAATGAATTACAATATGCAAAACAATAAAGGCAAAATATTAGACTTACAGCCAATCCCACGATGTCACACGTTAACGTTCGCATAGAAAATTACATTTAAAACAAAAACAATTTCTAAAATTTTTTTTTGTTTTAAATTTTATTTTCTAAGCGAACGTTGACGTGTGACATCGTGGGACTGGCTGTTATATATTTGTCAATGATCCAATGACTTTTCAATAAAAAGATCTAGCCCTGTAACAACACCTGAAGATCCTTACCACCCGACTTTGGAAATAAGATGTTCTATACAGCTAGGCCCGGAGCCACAAAGTGACAATGATAAAGAGAGAATATTTTGTTTCAAAAAGTCAAACTATAATATGCTTAACAATCTTATTATTAATACAAACTGGCAAGACCTGCTATATTTGTATAATACCAGCCATTTGGCTATTGATTTAATGATCGATACTTTTTATAAAACTCTGTTTGATATTATGGATAAATGTGTGCCAAAAAATGTAACTCACAAACAATCTGGCCCCCCTTGGAGCTCCAAACAACTATCAAAACTTAAAAATAAGAAGAACAAACTCTATAAAAAACACAAACAATCTAATTCACTTATTGATTTTGGAAATTACTCAATCTGCCGTGCGGAATATAATTTTCTGGATACATCGCTGTACAACAACTATATAAATAATCTAAAAAACGATTTCAAACTTAATCCTAAATCTTTTTATAATTTTGTGAATTACAAAAGAAGATGCCAAGAATTTTCACCTGCTATGAAATTTGAAGGTCAAGAATCTGATGATGCTGCTACCATAAGCAACATGTTTGCTGATTTTTTTGCTAAAACCTATACTGATGTCAAATATAACCTATCTGATAATTATCCATATCCTCTGCGTTCAACAAATCAAATATGTTTTCCCTCCATTGAACATTCACTGATTTCCCAAAACTTAAAAAATTTAAAAATATCTTTTAATCATGGCCCTGATGGAGTTCCAAGTTGCATATTAAATAAATGTGCCGAAAGTCTTACCACCCCTTTATCGTACACATTTAACATTTCAATCAAGCACGGTTATTTTCCTGAGCTTAGGAGAAAATCGTATATAATACCATTATTTAAATCTGGATCTAAGTCGAATGTGGTAAATTATAGGGGCATTGCCAAACTTAGTGCTATTCCAAAAGTTATCGAAAAAATTGTTACAGATTTTTTCTGTCATCAAGTAAAATCTACATTATCACCTTTTCAGCATGGCTTTCGTAAAGGTTGCTCAACAACTACTGACCTTTTGAATCTTACAACACATGTTAATCGAGGATTTGTTAAGGGACAACAAACGGATGCGGTCTACACTGACTTCAGTAAAGCTTTTGATAAAGTCAATCATAACCTTCTTCTCTGTAAGCTGGACTCACTTGGTCTAAATTCGAACAGCCTTAATTGGATCAAAACATACCTGTGGGATCGAACACAGACTGTCCGATTTAAAAATAAATCTTCTAAGATCATACATGTTATTTCTGGAGTACCTCAAGGAAGCCATCTTGGACCTTTTCTTTTTATCTTGTTTATTAATGATCTTCCAACAATAATAAAATACTGTAACATTTTATTGTACGCTGATGATGTCAAAATTTTCTTTAGCTATAAAAACCCATACGAACATATTTTTCTTCAAAACGATCTTGATCATTTTTATCAGTGGTGTAAAGCTAATCTTATGGATCTTAATCTAAAAAAGTGCAAATATATGCGATTCTTTAGGAGGAATAAACTGGATCTAGTTGATGTTTTTCTCGATCTTGGAGTTTTACTCGATCCAAAACTGAGTTTTGTTCCACATATTCATATGACCGTCAATAAAGCCAGAGGTGTTCTTGCCTTTATCAAACGATGGGCAAAGGAGTTTATCGATCCCGATATTATAAAACAGCTGTATACCTCACTTGTAAGACCGATCCTTGAATATGGATCCGTAATTTGGGACCCGCAATACAACGTACATAGTAACCATATCGAATCTGTTCAAAAACAATTTCTTCTATTTTGTCTGCGAGGTTTACAATGGAATCCGTCTATAAATCTACCATCATATCCAAGTAGACTTAGTCTAATTAAACTACCAACTTTAAAAAGCCGAAGAATTATGCTAAATGTATCCTTTATGTTAAATATAATTAATGGCGATATTTCATCAGAGTTTCTTTTGGAAAATATTACTTTCAATGTCCCTCAAAGACCTACTCGTTACTTTTGCCCCATAGCAATACCATTTTTTCACAGCAATTACGCAAATGCTGATCCATGGCGGAGAGTTGGAAAAGATTTTAATGACTTGTATAAATTAATTGATTTCTCATTAACCTCTACAATTGTAAAACGAAACATAATAATTTATTTAAACACTTAAAACAAAAAGCTGTATATTTTTTTATTATTCTACATATGTAAATTTTTTTTTATGTCACATTGTATAGTCTGTAAGGATGTAATCCATAGACTTAATAAATAAATAAAAAAAAAAAAAATTAGCCAATAGGAATGCAGTTCGCGTAACGTGATTTGTGAACATGTGCAAAAGATTTAAATTTTGTTTTCGGGATGGCGTAATCTTTATTTCTATTCTTCTTGCTTACACACATTCTTCAAAAAAATACAAAATAAAAAATTTTGGGTTTGAAATTTTGTACACAAACAAAATACGGTACACAACTATGAGTCGACAAACAGAGATCGAGCATTCATCTTTTTATCTACTGCAAATTACGTCACGCAAGGCCAAATGTATTTAATTTTGCTTATAAGACAATGCATAGTCTTTGTCTACGTCACATAAATTTTGAATGCGTAATCTTGTTTATGGTACAAAACGATTGTGAGCAGATGAGCAGAAATACTAAGATAACGTACCGCTAAAACACTTTACGTGCGCTTAAAAAAAATCGGTATGTTATTTTAGTATTTGTTTTCGTTAACTCACAATGGTTGAGTGCCGTATTTTGTACAAATTCCAAAACACAAAAAGGAGTTTAAGAGTTTGTGTTTTTCAAAAAATGTTACATACAACGCTAGTGTACAGTTTTTTCTCGAACATAAAAGGTACTTTTTCGGTACAATTCGAAATCTTCACATTTCGTCTCTAGTAATTTTGTTTGAAGAATCAAAGGTTAATGAACTTCTTGAATTAAAAATGCATTTCTTATACATACTTTTATACTCATTCAAGTCTTTTGCAAATGTTTTACAGCCGAATGAAAAACTTTCATTGTTGTAAATAAAAATTTTTTTTGTTTGTATTGCAACTTTGGGCTCTAATTTTAGTCTTCATTTAAATTTTTTGAATTGTACTAAGAAACACACATTTCCAAATCTAAAATTAAATTGATTTTTTTTTTTTATGAAAATTCAATTAACATAAATGGCAAAATAGTCGGCATTTTAAATAAATTAATCAGCCGTAAGGCCAAAATGCCATTTTGGTGCTTTTATGTATGACGAAGTAATTGTTGTTTAGGGAGTGTTTAATTTGTTTAAACTGTTTAATAGTTTTATTGAATTTATTTTTAGTTTGAAAATAAAAATGTGTCGATATTTAATATTCATTGTATTAAATAAAACGTTGCCTTTTTTTATATTTAGACACAAAATTTATTGATTTAAGGAAATTTATATTTTAATGTTTACCACATTTCCGAAATTAAAACAAATAACGATTGCGACATCATTTGATTTTTATAAAGTAAAAGATTAATTAAAAACAAATTTAGGCATCTCTATTTATCATTTCGGCCCAGGTAAAATATTTTAAATTAAAATTATTAAATTAATAATTGTTATTTTAAAAATTTTTGATTTTTGTAACTAATTTAAGTTTTAGCGTTAAGATTTTTCTATAGAGTGTCACAACTTTGAGTTGGCATCACTGCCTTATTTAAGCACCCATTTATCAGCTGATAGTTGCTTTTTGTTTAGTTTGCTTTGAAATTTCATTATGCATCGACTTACACCAGAGAAACGCGTGCAAACTGTTGAAATTTTTAATTAAAACTAGCATGCCGCTCCGGCTTCACTCGGTACTTCATTACTAATGATCGATGGAGCCGTTTTCTGATTTTAGGTAAATCGAAAAAAAGTGGGCGAGGCAATGTTTTCTTTCCGTAAAAACCTAAGTTGGACCATGGCGACCATTTTAAAGAAAAAATCGTACAAATCGGTCAAATAAATAGAAAAAATTGGCGTAAAAGTAGGCGTTGTAACTTTTTCGTTCGATGAAAACTTAAAATGGATTAATACGAACATTTGAAAGAAAAATTAGTGAAATCGATGGAGCTGTTTTCTGATTTAAGGTAAATCAAAAAACTGGGCGTAAAAGTGGGCAGGAAAAATCGTCCAAACGGTCAAGCCGTTCTCAAGTTATGCGCTTTATAGAAAAATTTTTCTTTCGATGAAAAGAAAAATTTGTCAAATCGATGGAGCCGTTTTCTGATTTTAGATAATTCGAAAATATTGGGCGTAAAACTGGGCGGGCTAAGTTGGACCATGGCGATCATTTTAAAGAAAAAATCGATCAGCAATACACAACATTTCATTTTTATTATATAGAATTTCGAGTAAGAAGAATCCACAAGCTTTTGTCGAAACACCAAGACATCCACAGAAAATTACTATTTGGTGCGCTTTATGGGCTGAAGGAGTCATAGGCCCATACATGACTTCAAAAACAATGATGGTCAGAATGTTGCTGTCAATGGTAAACTGTATAGGAACATGATTCGAAATTTTTCGTAATTCAATGACGTGGCATTAATCTTGCTGATATGTTGTTCCAACAGGAAGGAGCCACAAAGCAGGCGCTACAATTGATTTACTCAAAGAAACTTTTGATGAAAAAATAATTTCACGTAATGGCCTAATTAATTGGCCACCAAGATCATGTGATTAAACCCCATTGGATAATTTTCTTTGGGGTTATGTTAAGTCACTTGTATATGTCGATAAACCACAAACAATGAACACCTGGAACTCAACATTCGAAGAGTTATCGGCGAAATACAGCCGCAAATGCTGCGAAAAGTTGTTGAAAATTGGTGATCCAGATTGCGCCTTTTACACGCCAGCCGTGGCGGCCATATGGCAGAAATCATATTTAAACACTAATTTCTTTAAATTTTCTTTCCAATAAAGCACGTTTTATTGATATTACAAATCTATTATAATTCCTTGTTTTATTATGATTTAAGCTTGTGGCACTTTATAAAAACACCCTTTACTTAGTTCTGTTCTGCAATATGAGAGTCTAAGTGCTTAAGTTGGCATAAGCAACTGTGCGAATACATGTAAAGGTGGATGCATCTATGCGTTCCGAACAATATTTTTGTCCGGAGAATAATTTTTTTACTAAGAGTGTTCTGCAGAACGATTTACTCATTTCGGAAAATTTGTCCGGAAAAACATATGGTTTACAAATGTGAGCAATTATACAAAATGGCAGCACAACTAGCAAACTACTTATATTGAATTGTTTTCAAAAAGTGTGTTAAAGAAACTGGACGAAAAAGGAAAGTTATTTTTTCAATTTTCATATTAATTCGAATGTGTATTCTAAGTCAAATTACAATTTTAAAAGCTTGTGGCGGTTTGTGCTCAAATAAAACAAATACGAAATGTAAACTAAATATTATTCTTTTATTAATTACTAAAGTTAAAGTTATAAAAATAAACGTGGTTGTTAAAACGAAAAAGAAGAAAGTTAATATATTCTCTTAGTGTTGTTTAACATAAAAACATTTTTAAGAAATTGCATACCAAAGTGTTGGTAAGCGGAAATAAATTTAACACACGATTGTGTTTACACCACAATACCCCCTGCCTAGTTAGCAAGCTAACGATATCTCGTGGGGAAGCGAACATTGCGGCCCGAAGATGTTACCCGTAGCTGTTGGTCTGGATTACTTGATTGCCTTTGATTTGGGACTTCTCGTGACACATAATTCTCCGCACCAATGTCTTGTTGCGGTACTGCGTTGCTATCGGGTTGTTTTGTTGTTGTGTCTGCCGCATTACTATATAAAAAAGCAGCCTTAAGTCTATCGATGGATATTTTGGCTTCTCGTTGTTTAAGCGCAATAATAAAATATTTTTCGTGTTTAGACAATACCTTATACGGTCCCTCGTAGCTTGGCTCCAGAGGATGTTTTACGCGATCAACTCTGATAAAAACAAATTTGCAATCTTTTAATGCTGGTTGAACAAAATGCTGTGTGATTCCATGTCTTTGTGGTTTTGTATATGGTAAATCGAGCATTGCTTTACGAAGAGATTCTGCGAATTCTGTAATGCTTGTGGTTGCACGAGAAACAAGGAACTCTCCGGGAATTCTTTAAGGTGCGCCAAAGACTAATTCTGAAGGGCTTAACCCGATGTCACTCTTAATTGTTGAACGCATACCAAGCAAAATTAAGGGTAAAGCCGAACTCCAACTATTTGTCTCAGAGCTCTTTATCGCTGCCTTCAGCGATCTGTGCCAACGTTCGATAATCCCGTTAGATTGGGGATGATAGGGCGTCGTTCGTAAATGTCTCACCCCTAGGATCTCCATCAATTCTTTAAAAACAGCGGATTCAAACTGACGACCTAAATCCGTGGTGATGCGTAAGGGAATACCATAAGTGGATATCCAACCACTAACTAAGGCACTAGCAACGTTTTGTGCAGTTATGTCTGTCATCGGTATTGCAGCTGGCCATCTAGAAAATCTGTCGATGCACGTTAAACAATATCGAAACCCGTTTGATGTTGGCAATGGTCCAACTATATCAACATTAATATGCTCGAAACGACCGTCGACTGCTGCATAATCGGTTAATGGTGTTTTCGTATGCCGGTAAACTTTTGATTTTTGGCATGGAATGCATGATCGAACAAATGTTGCCACGTCTTTTGACATTGAAGGCCACACATAGTGGTCTGTCACCAACTTTTTTGTTGCTCTAATTCCGGGATGTGACAAAGAGTGAAGTTTGCTTATAACATTTTTTCGAAGATTTTTTGGTACATACGGCCTTCTGCGATTATTAAAAAAATGGCAATATAAAGTGTTTGTTGAGTCTGGCATTGCCAATTTGGTAAAAGTAATTGAATTGTTCTTAGCATTTTTTAATAAATTACACAGTTCCGTATCAGACTCTTGTTGTATTGATATTTCATCAAAATTGATATCGTTCGTAATAATGTTTATACGCGATAGCAAATCAGCTACATTATTTTCCACTCCAGGCAAGTGTTTAATATCGGTGGTATATTGACTAATAAAGTCAAGCTGACGTTCTCTTCTCGGAGACGCTTTATCGCTTTTTGTCTTAAACGCAAAAATTATAGGTTTGTGATCGGTGAATATCACAAAATCCCTGCCCTCAAGAGTATACTTGAAATGTTGTATTGCCTGATATATCGCTGTTAGCTCACGGTCATAGGCACTGTATCTCTTTTGAGTGTCGGTAAGTTTCTTAGAATAGAAACCAAGTGGTTGAGCGAGGTCATTTACAAATTGGTGCAGAACGGCGCCAACAGCATCATTAGAGGCGTCAGTTGTGAGTGTAAGTTTTGCGTCAGGGGCCATGTGATTCAACAGCGTGGCGTCTGCTAGTTCTTCTTTACAAGCATTAAATGCGTTTTTAGCATCGGCATTCCATTTTATAACCGTATTGTCATTCTTCTTGTTTCCTGGTATTAAACGGCGGAGAACTTCCTGGTTTTTAGTAGCGTTTGGTATAAATATCCGATAAAAATTTATCATACCTAAAAATTTTTTTAGATCTTTTGCCAATATTGGACGAGAAAAATCTCTTATTGCCTTTACTTTCTCCTCAGGTGGTGCTAAACCCTCGGCATTGATCCTATGGCCTAAAAACGTTACTTCTTGTTGGCCAAAACGACACTTGCTAATATTAATAGCAAGATTTGCGTGACGGAGGCGCTGAAACACAGTTCGGAGATTATTTGTGTGCTGTTCTTTAGACTCTGATGCGATAAGTATATCGTCTATATAAACAAACACAAAATCGAGACCCTTTAACACTTCATTTATGTGGCGCTGAAATGTTTGAGCGGCGTTTCTCAAACCAAACGTCATGTATACAAATTCATATAACCCGAAAGGTGTTATAATAGCAGTTTTCGGCACGTCACTGGGCTCTACTGTAGTCTTGGGCTTAATCGTTCATTTAGGTGACCGGTCATTAACGTTCAATTCGAAACAGTGAACGAGTTCGTTCACTTCGTTCAGTCGTTCATTTCGGGTCACTTGTCTTTTGGGTCAGTTTATCTTTTGTGTCAGTCGGTCTTTTGTGGATTTCGTTCATTCATTCACAATTGATTGAATACGGCAATGTGTTAAAAGAAACAAGTACAGCATATTTGTTTGATGTTACACTCAAAATATTATGTAGGTAAATTCAAAATAATATTAAGTTTGAAAAACTGAAATTTCATTTAAAATAAAGGAATTTTGCGGCTATTTTTTAATGTTAATTTTAAAACGGAGAAATTCTTTAAAAATTAATAAATTTTTCTGTTATTTCAATGTACAAACTACAAAAAATACATTCAAAGGTTTTTTCAATTAATTTTAACTCAATTTAAATTACATACTAGAGGTCTGCAAGAATAAATAAAAACCAATTTCAACACACTCATTTGTTTTTCAACTACAATGTGTCGAACACCCAATAATAAAGAAACAAATGAAAGAATAACCAAAGACAAAACGAATAAAAACTCATTCAATTCAGTCAATTCAAGTCAAATGAGTGAAATATTCATATATAATTTGAATGTAAATTTTCTGTACCTACACATTACGTATGTATGTGTAAGCTTAACTCTTACAAATAAAAGAAGCCACAAGCTTACACACGTATTATGTCAATGTATTCAAATAAATGTATGGACATTCAATAATTCAAAAATTATTCGAATATTTTTTGTAAACTTGCTCTCTCTAACGGGTCATTCCACTGTTTTGTTATTTATGAATGACTCTCAAATTCATTTACAGTAAACAAGTATTTTATTCAATTCATTCTCTCTTATTTTTGTATATGGTTTATTCTTTTCTTACATTTTTGAATGTTTAATATTTAAGTAAATGTTGTGCACTTTGAATAAAGGCAAACAAGTGAATTATTCAAAGCAGACCTCTATTACATACTAAAACAGCTAAAACAGTATTTATACCTGTCATTATTACCTACCAAAAAAGCGAAAAATTTGTGTTTTTTAATTTATGTGCACATGTTCCTATAAGTATGTAAATAATAAAATAATTTAAAATATCTTTGCAGTTAAGTATTTCAGTTTTATTTTATGCATAAAAAATAACTGAACATATATTTTTTGGAGAAACATATAGAAATAGTTAAAGAATTAGTTTAATTATAAAATAACAAATTTTATTAAGTTTTAACTCTACGGAAAATGATTTTAGTAAATTACATTCAGTTACTGTACAACTTTTTGAGTGCACCCAAAAATAGAAAACAATAAACGAAAAATTCTGAGTTGTTTTTTGGTTTACCCAACAACTGATTGAAAAGAAACAATACTATTAAAATGTTTATGTTGTACCAGTATACTATATTTGTTTCTTTTAACACATTGCCAGTGGCAATTTGCCACATTGTTTAGAAAATTTCATAGTACAATCTGGGCTGCCATATGTAGTGATTTCTCGCTAAACGTGGCGGTTTTCATACTTGTTTGGTGTTCTCATATTCTAACAGCCGTATTCATAAAAAAAATCATAATTCGGGTTTTAGATGAATTTTAGTTAAAAAACATTTTAAGGCTAAAAAAGCTTTTTTTTAAATTCGTATTCATAATCAGCATTTTAACTTATAAACGTTTTACCGTATTTTTTAATTTGATGGTGGCAACGCTATCTCTTTTATTTGTCACATGAATCATAATGATGTTAAACAGTGGTTATTAATTCATACTCGTATTCGTATCTAAAATTTTTTTTGTCGTGTGTGAGAAAAAAATTGTTTTTTATATATGAATAGTTGTCTCTTACTGAGCTACCTAAATAAGTGCGGAAGCGTTTTTTGTATGTCAAAACTTCTCATTTGCATACAATTTATACGAAACAAACCATTAGAATGCGAATTAGAAACCACCCGGCTGATAAATCTTATTTTACAGATCGCTATGTCGGTTTGTTTTATTGAAATTGTATTTAAATAAAATTTTAATTTTTAAAAAAACGATTGCCGCTTTTGTTTAGGTTGTTCAGTTATATTTAAAAAAATAAAGAGTTCTAACAAAACAAAACAAAGTGCAATTTAGATGATGATTTTATTGCTGATATCACAAAGTATTCAAATAACGAGTTTTATTTTATTTATTTTGATCGTTTACACATCACTAGTTCATAATGTACAATTAATAATTTTTTGAGCTTTAATTTGTGAAATTGAAAAATATATTAATAATATACATTTTTCATACATACATATTTTTGAATTTCATTTTATTTTTAATGTTTAAATACATAATAATATATTGTCTTAAAATTTCTCGCAAAAATGTTCAAAATGACCATAAACACACAGCAAAAAGCAAAAATGTCATTTAAAAATAGGTTTAAACAAGGGTCGAACCAATTTTAAAATTCGCTTATTTACACAAGGTTTAAAATAGGGTTTTTAAGGTAATATTCGTTTATGAATACAATTTTAACGATTTATGCTTAAAACAGATTTGAAATGGAGTTTAAAATGTTTATGAATACGGCTGTAAATGTTTAGGTAACTTTATTTAAAGAGAAATAATTACTTAAAAAATTTTACTGCCTGTTTTTCGAACTTATAATGTCATTAATCAATTTATATGATATAAAAGCATGTTGCTTGTCAATACATGTTAGATGTATAATAACTTTACACAGTTAACCATGCATTGTCATCCAAACTGAACATATGTTACAAAATGTCAGCTAAATCGGTTCGAGTAATCTGCTTTAAATTTGAGTTGCAAGATTTTACCCACAAACATACATTGCAAGTTAAATAAAAGCAATTTAAATGCATAAGTAGATTCTTATAAACTAATATTTTTTTTTATTTTACCAGTCTTTTGCCTGTAATTTCTACAAAAAGAAATCTAGCAGTGCATAGTAATTAATAGTATAAAAGCTGTCATTTTTTAATGAAAACTGAAGGATAAAACATATATGCTAAATGATTGTTGAAATAGGTAAAGATAAGTGCCGGTTCACACACGTCAAGTTTGACTCGTCAAGTCTTGAGTTTTTTGGAGAGAGGGGAAATGAAATGGCATTCTCTTTTCCCTTCTCTCATAAAAGCTCAAGACTTGACGAGTAAAACTTGACGTGTGTGAACCGGCACTAACTGTTAGGTACGAACACGACCAGCTTTCTTTTTTAAAAATTAGGGGCATCATTAATAAACGAATGCTTTAGTTATATCTACATTAAAAATGGGCTTTCCCTTATAATTTCGTGCTCTAAAACTTGACTAAGCTTTAATTAATAAAGTTGTCGAATATTGAATTTGGTTATTTATTTTAAGGTCTAATTTAAAAAATAAATGAAATAAATATGTATACAATTTTTTGCTCAAATAAAAAATTTGCATTTGGCGGGTTTTATATTAAGAACAACTGGCAACGCTCATGTAAAATTGTGAATAGCAGCCAGGGTTGTCGGATTAATTTTGATCTTTTTTGACAAATTTATTGTTCAAAATCGCCAAAGCCTTTTTTTGCGTTTTTGACAATATAAAATATATCTTTCACAGTTTTAAAAATATTTTTTATAAATCCTAAAAAATAAATATCTTCCTATTTGCTTAAATTTGCCAAAAATGGGAAAAAAGTCGCGTTGATACATAAATTGTTTAATTAAAATGTTTGGTGAACACAAAAAAGGTACAATAGTTTACAATAGTCTAACTAAAGCAGCAAAACGATTTCTTGTGGTTAGTATTAAATAAATATTGGATATATATCTAAAATGCTATACATTTCACCGGTAAGGCATTCTTACTGTTTTTTTGGAAAACAATGTGTACGATTCAGTTATCATGTGAAGGTATTAACGTGCTATTTACATTCATATAATTTATAGCTCGTAATAATGTGCCAAGAAGTTTATACTGCACTCAATTTTGAAAGCGAGTTTTAGTGGAGTTAATTATTAAAAATAACTCTTTCAACACAGACATTAACAATTGGAATAACATGCACATAAAGAGTTCTTTAAAATGGTACGTACCGGACGTATCCTTATAGCTATATATTTTTTCAAAAACTAATTTATATTACATGGAATACCACATTGAAATAGTATTTCCAAATAACAAACGGTAAATTTGTATACGAGTCTCAAAACAAATTCATGGCTTATACTATGCTCACACTTGGGTTCTTTAACTCTGCTTAACGTTTTGTTTTTTTTTTTTTTTTTCTTAAATAATTCATAAATTTTTACAATTTTATCATTAATATGTTTAAAATAATCTTCTGATAACTTTATCAAGTATTTTTTATCCATTTTTAATACTTAAAAGAAATATTAATTTGTTTGTTGGGTTTTTTTCTTAATAATCTGTCATCTTAATCATCTCTAATGTAATAACATTTAGCTCAAACGCGTTTTAAAACCCATTAGTCCCAATTTACACTAGGGACATTTCTTGCTGTACAGACGAAGTTTGATGGCGAGGGGTCGAAAAGGTAGAGTGTTTAGTACATGACTATCTGTACTGGACATTTTTTTCATTTCTCTTTCTTACTTTTTGTAGTTTACATACAAGTATTAATTTCCGTCTGACTTCTAATTCAAAAAATTCAAAAAATATCCGGCAAGAAATGTCCCTAGTGTAAATTGGGACTAACTGCCTATTTCACGATGTCACTCGAACGTATACGTTCGCACAAATAACATATAAATCAAAAACAAAATTAAAAAATTTGTTTTTGGTTTACATGTTATTTGTGTGAACGTAAACGTTCGATTGACATCGTGAAATAGGCAGTTAGTATTATCAAATTTACAACAAAATCGCCATATATTTTAAAATCAGCCAAAAATAAATCGCATGTCGCCAAATTGAAAATTAAGTCGCCAAGAAACTTGACAACCCTGATCGTATTATGAAAATGTGTAAAAGAATGTGGCAATGAGTAAATGAAATAAGAATATTATACTGGCATCGCAATAGTATTGTTGTTTCTTTTCAACCAGTTGTTTGGTAAACAAGTGACCGACTGACTAAAAAGACCTAAGTGATCCATGCAAGTGACCGATTGAACGGAATTGAACGATGAAACTGAACGGCCGTTCATCGGACTGACCCGTTCAATTGAACTAGTTCGTTCATGACCGACACAACTCTACTCTACTGGAATTTGGTGATACGCCCTTTGCAGATCAAGTGTAGAAAAAATTTTCTTTTTATATAAAATATTGGTCACGTCGTGCAAATAAGGTATTGGGTACCTGTCGGGGATCGTAATATTGTTCAAAGCGCGGTAGTCTCCACACGGCCGCCACTCGCCTGTGGATTTTTTTACCAGGTGTAGGGGGCTCGACCAGTTGCTTTTCGACGGTCTGCAAATTCCTTTCTCCATTAAATACTCAAACTCCCTTTTGGCGGCGGCTAATTTTTCGCCTGAAAGTCGTCGTGCTCGAGCAAAAGTTGGGGCACCTGTAGTTGTGATAAAATGTGTGGTTCTTGTATTTGCTGGCTGCCTATTAGCATTAATTGTAGCCAGGTCACTAAATTCATGTACCAGTTGAGCATAGGATCCAAATGAAACATTCGTAAGGACGCGAACAAAATTACGTTTTATTGGTGCGCCCTTCGACTCAAGCAATGTCGTGCGATCGATAAGACTACTGCCCTTCACGTCAACCAAAAGATCGTAAAATTTTAAAAAATCCGATCCTAGAGATTTGTTGGTTTTCTAGCTATATGTGATGTTGAGTGACGAACGGGTAGCACAGATACGTCTGCGCCAGTGTCTATTAAAAATTGTCGCTTCGAATTGATATCATGAATTAATATGCGAGCTATGCATGATGTTTCTTTTAGTCCGCTCGCAGAACTAAAAGTCTTGTTTAGTTTTTTCGTGTTTTTTCGGTAAAAGTGCACGGCTGGCGGCATTTACGTGCCTTGTCACGATATTTGTGATGATACCAGCAATATTCCTGGCTGTTTTGATTCGAAGTATCAGGTAGTGGACGATTACGTGATTCTGACCGTGAACGACGTCTGTAGTTATTTTTGTTTAGGCTCATACTATTGATTTGGTGCTCGAGACGTTCAAGGCGTTTTCCGAAATCGATATTGTCACTATGCGCCGGTTGTGTGGATGACACCGTAGCTAAAATCTGAAATTCGCCTACTTCCATTATTTTGTCAGCCAATTTTTCCAGCTCGTTCAAATCAGCATCTGACGCTTGCAAAATTGCCCTTACCTGCACTGGCAAACGCTGCAACCACAATGTTTTCAAAAAATCGTTCGTCACCTTATCTTTGGCCAAAGTACTTAATTCATTGAGAAGTTGTGTTGGTCGCTTGTCACCTAAATCTATTTCCGAAAGTAGTTTTTGTGTTTTCTTTTGTTCACTTTCGCAGTAACGCTCTAGAATACATTTCTTTAAATTCTCGTATTTACCATTATCCGGGGGGTTTAATACCGCGTCCGATATTCGAACAAGAACGTTGGACTCTATGGCGGCAACTACCGTATTGAACTTTGCCGGGTCGCTTGTAATTCCCGTGACAGCAAACTGAGCCTCCACTTGCGCCAGCCATATTTCAGCATGGTCTGGCCAAAACGGTGGAACCTTGACTGACAAGCGATTTATTGTTTGACTGGTTTCGTTAGGCATAGTGTTGGTCGCTGCTGTAGTGGCCGTGTTGACCACTTTGCCATCGGTGCCGCTGCCGGAGTCTGTGTTCATTTGAAAATTTTTTTTTTATTTATGTTGTTCTATTTTTCTTTCGTCGGGGTCACCAGTTTGTGGCGGTTTGTGCTCAAATAAAACAAATACGAAATGTAAACTAAATATTATTCTTTTATTAATTACTAAAGTTAAAGTTATAAAAATAAACGTGGTTGTTAAAACGAAAAAGAAGAAAGTTAACATATTCTCATAGTGTTGTTTAACATAAAAACATTTTTAAGAAATTGCATACCAAAGTGTTGGTAAGCGGAAATAAATTTAACACACGATTGTGTTTACACCACAAGCTTTTATACTTTAATAGTCTTATTCCTTCAATATTTTCCAGGAATATTTTCTATTAAAGCTTTTAAAATTGTAATTTGACTTATGGTGTTTTTTGTTTTCTACAAAAAAATGTAACATTTTATTAAAAAAATGTCACATTTTTGCAGAAAAGAGAACACCATTAGAATACACATTCGAATTAATATAAAAAATTTATATAATAATGTTGCTTACCATGAGAAATAAATTCCCAGATTATATTTGTTAAGGCTAGTTTACACTATTATACTTTGTATTAATACATGTCAAAAACTCATGTAATATGAAAAAGTCCGATAGTGTGAATGCATGTGTGATGAAAATGAGAGTATGTATTATGAAAAACAATTTGACATCCCATACGACTTCATCGTTTTTTTTTTAAATTTCTAATCAATAATACTTTTTATTAGATCAGGGTTGCATTTTATTTCATGCGTGAATGTTTATACTTTGTGTGATGGTGTGAACACAAATTGTCATGTGCAATTAGATTTTTTGACAGTCGCAACAAAACTCATTAGATTTCTATCTCACAAAGTATTATGGAATACGTAAGACTTGTGAGATAGTGTAATCTAGCCTTTAAAAGTGATTTTATTTATTTTTATTTTAATATTCAGCAAAAAAAAAAAACAATTGTTGTATAATATAAATGCGAAAACACTATATGAAGTGGTAGCTCACTCAATTCAACTTTTATGTACAAATTGAAAAAAAAAATGGCAACTCATTTAATTTTGTTCTAAACTAGAATTAAAATTAAACCAATTCAAGAACAAACATTCCGAACAAAATAATTTCTCTCTCTCTCTCTCAAAAGTAAAGGCCCAACCAGAATGTACGCAGCAGGGCATGGTGATTTCTCGCCAAACGTGGCGATATAAAAACGTGTTTGGCGATGGGATTTTCCATTTGGCGACTGGCGACTTTTTTGGCGATTTCTGATTTAACTGGCGATTTATTTGGCTACTTTTTCCACTTTTATTATTTCAGCGATTTTTTTTAACAATTTGTAATTTTATCAATTACAATTTTAATTAATTTTCATGTTGTAAAATTCCTTTCTTCATAAAAATAATTTAATTAAAATTAAATTTGATGAACTTAAGCCTGATTAAAAATATTGAAAATTTGGATTAAAAACCATAAACAGTTCAACAAAATTACCACAATACTAATTAATTTGTAATTTTTTGTTATCATTACTCATTTAAAAAAAAAACTGGCAACTTTTTTCACATGATTTTTGTTTTGTTATCATTTGAAGTGAATTTTATTTCAGTCACTATTTAATTCTGATAGAATGAATGCAGGTCAAAACACCAGTAATGAAATCTGAGGCTGAAGCAAGGCGAATTCATAAAGGTGACATTTTCCAGTCATCTGTTTATTGCTTATTTTTTTGTGTGTATACTAAATATCAAGCTTTGTTTACATTTTGTGAAAAAATTAATTCAAATTTAAAATTCAATAAAAATAATTTAAATAGTTGAAAAAAAAACTTATTTAAATTATATTAAACAAAAAAAGTGAAAAAATATAAGCACAAGAAATTAAAAATTCGTAAGGAATAAGTGGAGCCACAATTAATTTGCAATTAAGGAGTTTCTTAAGCAATTGTGTATATTTTATTAACAAAAAAATTTCCATTTTTTATATTTTCAACAAATATTTTTGACATTCACTCTAACTTTTACAAAAACAAAATACATATGGGGTATTCACAAGGTGTGCTATCATGTTTTATTGTCATAATGTTCTAACATTTTACAATGGTTTAAAAATATTGTTGTTGCTTTGTAAACAAAAAGTGTCTTTAATTAATAGAACTTTGCTTGCTATGTTTACTGTGCTGTCGTAATTAATCAGAAGAGACCTGTGCTGAGTGGCTGAGCCGAACCGCTTTAGTTTTTGTAGCCGTCGCAGTTGATGGTATAGTTTTATCCGGCTAATATCCGAGTTTGACATGCGGCTAGCAACTTTTGCAACAAAACACTTGCGGCGTCAAATTATATCGGCTTAGGACTCTGATGTTTGGTAAACAAACAAAATAAAATTAATTTGAGATTTGCGTCTAAACAATGGAAAATAGTCAGGTAAGATCTAATTTAATTTATTTACTCATGGATTAGAATTAAAAAATATTATGATATTACGTAAATATTTATTTTTTATATTTGTTTTAAATCAGCTGGTTAAAATTCAAAATACTAGACTGCATTACGAGGGGTTGTTCACAACATTCGTATTTTTGAATTTATTTAAATTCAAAATAGCACACTAAATTATGAGGGGTTGTTCACAATAGTCGTATTTTTTCATGTTATTATTTTAAGACTTATGACTTTATGACACCTTGTGAATCCCCCAATAGTATTTTTCAATAAAAAAGGGATAGCTAGCATAACTCTATCTCATGATGCGGTCACCTTTATAAATTCGCCTTGGGCTGAAGTGGACGTTCTTATAGACTTGTGTACTTAATTTAAGTTTTTTTAACTGAATAGCATATGATCTCCATTTTATGTTATTAAATAAAAATATAACAGAAACAAAAAAAAAATTTACTTTCGGCGACTTTTTCGTATTTTTTCTCAGTTTTTGGCGATTTTTTAAAATTTAAAAAAAAAATATTTTGCCTAATTGTGAATAAAAATTCCCCGGGAGTTTTCTCCGTTCAGTCATTTGTTATGTTAATTCAATTAAAGAAATGGCTGGACCGATTTCACTAATTCTTTTTTTGTTGTATTTGTTTTTATTAGGAGAAGGTATTAGGAAAAATGGATAGGGGCAGGAGATAGGGGCAGGAGAATTGGTACCCCCCAGTGGATGGCAATATTAAATATCGCATACCTTAAGAGCCGCTGCACGTATTTTGTTGAACTTTTGGTAGTAGGATCTTCTGAGCACTAAAATTGATACAATATAGCAGCGGGGGAAGTGGTTCCCCAAATTGGACGCCAATGTTTAATATCGCATATCTTAAAACCTGTTATAGTGAGTATGTTCAAACTTTGTAGAAGTCACTCTTATGGTATGCTACACTATTGAAAATAAAAATAAAGCGGGTAAGCACAGGGGGGAAATACCTCCCATAGGATGCATATATTAAATATCACTCAACTGAAGAACTATTAAAGGGAGAGTCTTCAAACGTGGTTAAAGCTACTATTATGGTACCCCCCATAGGACGCCAATGTTTAATATCGCATATCTTAAGAACTGTTATAGTAAGAATGTTCAAACTTTGCAGAAGTCAGTCTTATAGTATACTACACTTTTGAAAATAAAAATAAAGCAGGTAGGCCCAGGGGGGAAATACCTCCCATAGGATGTATTAATAAAATATCTCTCAACTGAAGAAGTGGTTAAATCAGTGTGGCGAAGCGCACCGGGTTAAGCTAGTAAATAAATAAAAATAAGATCTTTTAAAAATATTTATTTAGATTTTTAAATTAGCACTTTTTATTTTATTTTATTTTATTTCCATAAAACCGTAAAGGTATTCAAGATGAGATCATTTAAACTAATAAAAGCTTGAGCTTTAAGTGCAAATAATTGCTTTTGTACGTGATAAATTTTTTAATATAAAAAAAAAATCAAAGAAAATTTAAACGTTATTAATAATTGGCAACAATTAAAAGATATTGAATTCTTATTAATTAATTTATGCCAGTTATTAGTTTAATAACTCGCTTAAATATTTAACAATGGAAATTTTTAAAAGACAATATTTATTTATTTTACACTTTGGACATTGAACTATTTTTATGTTTTTTTTTATATCGGGTATGTACGAATACTTTTAAATTAATTTTACATATCAAAATCCATTTAATTTTTTTTGTTTGTTTTTAAAAACAATACTTTAAGTCAAGGCAAACTCCATAGAAAGAAAAATTTTATTTCAAAGCCATATAAAGATAAATGAGTTTGATTGCATTTAAATACAATGGAACTGACACAAACATTTGGGATGGGCACAGTGTGTGGCAAGATTTATGAGAATGAGATAATGTTGTTAACTATTAATAAAAGTATTTAGATAACACTTTTTGCTTAGTATATAAAATAAAATTGACTTCAATGACACACTTTTATTTATTAATTTTTCACTTTTCTCTTTCCATATTTTGAATTTATTTATTCCCACTCATTAAGATGTTCATTCATAAAATTAAAAAAAAAAAAAAAAAAACAACAAATAAAAATTATTAAAATAAATGACATTAACATTTATTTAGTTTTATTTTCTGCATTAGAACGGAAATTCTTTTAGTATTATATTTGATAGACTGTGCAATACCCCAGTACACATTTTTCATACAATAAAAAACATCTAAGATTTTTATAAAATTTTTTTTTAACCAAAATCCATGACATAAGCTTTACGTTTCCATGACAAAATCGTTACGTTCCTACGAACTGGAATTACAACTCGGCAACCTGTTCTTCAGGGAGCTAATTCTGGCAATTGTGATCAAATAATTTTTCGATTCGAAAGTAATTTTATTTCTAATTCTTTCAGTCAATACTAAATAAATCGAAATTATTATTACAGTGTTGTGAAAACTCGAACAAATGCTTAACAACACTAGTGGTATTCACACCGAACTTGTAAATTTGTTACTCGGTAGTTTGTTAATTTGTAAAAGTTACCAACTGTGAACGACTCCCTTTTTAAAACTTTGGTAGTCTGGTAACTTTCGTAGTAAAACAGCTGATTTATTGTTCTGACACAATTTATTTTTCTGGAAAAACTAAAAATTTCCAAAACACAAATATTTTTTAGAACTGTTTCACAAATGACTTTTTTATAATATTTATTTAGAAACTGCAACAGCTGATTGTGAGTAACCAACTAACAACTATTTCATCGTTAATTTGTTAAATGTTAATCCGGTAGCGCGTTAATTATACAAAAACAAAATACGTGTATAAAGGAAAGTAACGATTAACGACAAACAAACAAACTACTGAAAAAATAATTTCGATTCGTTAGGTATCAACTGAAAAAATTTGAAATAAATAACTTTTGCATCGAAGCAGTTTTCGATCACAACTGCCAGAATTTTTCTGACAAATCTTATTTTTTGAAAGGGATACAAAAATTTAGATAAACCTGTGTTTCCATTTAAAGTCCTGCCCTCGTATTGCTCACGCTAATTTAGGATAAAAAAGAGCTTATTCCCTTTTTTTATTTTATTTCTTGCCTTCACCACTTTTGTTTGCTGGGTTAGTGCATAACACTTAATGTTAACAAATGATGGTACTTTGCATATATCCCTTTGCGGTTGAAATAATATGGGGCATGCGTATAAAAAAAAAGAAACCCAATTATGTTTAACACGCATTTTTTTTAATAATAAATTACCAAAAAAGAACAAAATAACAAAATAAAACCTAAAAGATTATTTAAGAAAAACGCAAATGTAATTTTAAAAATTAAATTGCCTTCATTTCAATGTAAATTTTGCAAAAGGAATTTAAGTAAAAACATTTTAAAAACAAACAAAAAATCAAATTAAAATACAAAAGCATACAAAAAACTCCACCCAAAATCTTAGCCAAACAAATCTATATTTTTATAGGATTTTGCAACTGTCACTCCAACTGTCAGTTTGTCTATCAAAAACTACAGCCAAATAATAAAATTTAAATATGTAAAATAACAAATATAAAATTTGCTTTTAAATACTTTTAACTGAAAAGCAAACCTTTTTAGTGGTACTTTAATATTTAAATATTTTGAAAGAACTCTAAGTACATTTGATTAAACAAAAATTATTTGGCCTTCATTAACATTTTTCTAAAATAAGCAAAATTCGTAAACTATATAAAACTATAAAAAGTTTGTTAATATGTTTATAAGACTTATTTGTCTACCAACTTATTATACCCTCCACCACAATTAGTTGTGAAGAGGGTATATTAAGTTTGTCATTCCGTGTGAAATTTTTTTATTATTCATCTCAGACCCCATAAAGTATATATATTCTGGGTCCTTGAGTAATTCTAAGTGGATTTAGCCATGTCCATCTGTCTGTCCGTCTGTCCGTCTGTTGAAAACACGCTCACTTTCAAAAAACTCAAAAGAACTAAACAAACTGGGTGGGTAATTCCATTTCAAAACGACCAAGAGTGGGACACGACCCCTTCCGATTTTAATGAAATTTGGTGAGAAGGTTCCTTTTATCTTATTAGGAACATATATTAACGAAAAAATTTTTAAAATTTGTTTTTCGAAAGTTATGTCATATTCAAAATGTCATAATTTCGCAGAATTAGCCGAATGTGTTATTTCTTCAATATCTCGAAAACTACTTGACATACGAAGATGATTTTCATGTCATTTTAAAGAGAATACTTGGCGCTACAAACCATAAATTGAAAAAAAAATGCACAGAATGATATAAGATTTCGAAACAATTCCTTTTATTTAACTGGAAATCGCGCTGTAAAATTTCGTGAAGATCCGTCCATAATTTACCCTAGGCCCCATATCAGCCCTACTCCCGGAAAACAGTATAGTAAGCCTAAAACCCTAACTAACAATGCTATCATAACAAATTTTGGCACGTTACAGTTAAATAGGACAAGAAATGAAACTATTAAGTTTCGTGAAGATCGGTCTATAATTTACCCCATATAAACCCTACTGCCGGAAAACAATTTAGTACGCATAAAACCGTAAAAAATAATAAATACCAAAATTTGGTGCATCACAGTTTTTTAGAACAAGAAATGACACTGTGAAATTTCGTGAAGATCGGTTCATAATTTACCCTAGGCCCCATACAAACCCTACTCGCGAAAAACAGTTAAGTACGCCTAAAACCGTAAAAAATAATGGTATCGTACCAAAATTTGGTACATCACAGTTTTTTAGAATAAATAATGACACTGTGAAATTTTATAAAGATCGGTTCATATAGGGTAAATTATGTAAACCCTACTTAAGGAAAACAGTTTAGTACGCATAAAAGCGTACAAAATAATGCTGTCATCACAAAATTTGGTACATGAAAGGTTTATAGGACGAGAAATAAAACTATGTTATTTCGTGAAGAACGGTCCATAATTTACCCTAGGCCCAATATAAACCCCACTTCCGGAAAACAGTTTTGTTCGCCTAAATCCGTAAAAAATAATGCTATCATAATAAAATTTGGAACATAAAAGTTTAATAAGACTAGAAATAAGACCGTGAAATTTCGTGAAGATCAGTTCATTATTTACCCTAGGCCCCATATAAACCTTACTCCCGGAAAACAGCTTAGTACGCCTAAAAACGTAAAAAATAATGCTATCATAACAAAATTTGGTACATCACAGTTTTATAGAACTAGAAATGACACTGTGAAATTTGGTGGAGATCGGTGCATAACTTACCATAGGACTCATTTAAAGCCCACTCTGGTAAAATAATTAAATACGCGGTAAACTTTCTTCCAGGTTAGCTTCATATGGCCAGAAAAAATGTTATGCAATTTTGTGATATACGGTTCATAATTTACCTTAGATTCCATTTTAGCAGCCTTCTGAAATTCACTGCAAACGCTTAAACTAATTGCACCGCTGTGTTGAAATTTATGTTTTTTAATACCAGAAATCGTTCTGCAGAATTTGGGATGATTAGGTTATAGCTTACCATGGCTTTTATATAATTTGTTCTCCTGAAAATCATTTAAGTTCAGCTTAAACTGATATTCTACTCAAGTTTTTTAAAATTGATTCTGATTGTCGGTCAATAATTTTATATATGTAGGTCTAAACCGCAACAAATTTTAAAGCAGATGTCTGTTTTTACAAAGATTGTAATAATAAATAGACATCATACAGATATTACTCCTAAAACATTCGAAGTGTCGGTGGAGGGTATCAAAGATTCGGCACAGCCGAATATAGCACTCTAACTTGTTTTTTATATAATTAAGTAGTTTGTTATGCAAATATATTTTTGGATAAACATATTGTTGCGATAAGTACATTCTTGCGGTTATCTTATTAAAAAATTTAAGAATGTATAGTCGGTCAAGCCCGACCATATGGTACCCTACAACACAGAATTTAGAGAAAAATGTTTGAGAGTGTAACCAATATGGGACCCATGGGCAATCATGGACCCGCCATAACAAAATTATGTTATGAGATTAAGATTCATGTTAAAGTT
Organism: Pollenia angustigena; assembly: GCA_930367215.1. Taxonomy (NCBI): domain Eukaryota; kingdom Metazoa; phylum Arthropoda; class Insecta; order Diptera; family Polleniidae; genus Pollenia; species Pollenia angustigena. The sequence continues at coordinate 51,847,888 of OV884060.1, forward strand.
CTATTATTTAGATATCTTCATGAGATTTGTTCGTTATTACAACGTTCGTTATTACAACCCTACAAGAAATGAATGAGCGAGTAGTCACATTTTTCATTTTGGTGTTAACAAAATGATAGAAAGAAATGACCGAAATAAAGTTTTCGGTCACATTTGGTCATTTATTTCTATCATTTTCTTAACACCAAAATGAAAAATGTGATTACTCGCTCATTCATTTCTTGTAGGGAAAGTTCTATAATTTAGACATCTTCATCAGATTTGTTTGTTATTACAACTTGGCGTTAGCTAAAGTAAAGATTAATTTGACAGATAGTAACGTATTATCCGTCAAAAAGCTTCTGTTATCTGCCCGATAACAGCTAACCCCAAGTTATAATAATGGCTCTAAAGGCCCAAATACACTTGTCAAATGCTTGACATCAAGCTCGTGTACGTGTGCTTGACATTAGCACATACATTTGCTGGATGAGCTGTCAAGCATTCATTTTGCATTTTATTTTGAAGTGACAACAGTAGGAGCAAAAAATATTAAAATATAGATAAAAAGTGTTTAATTGTGATTACATAATTTTAACTGTGTTGCTTTTTGATAAATAAAAAAAGAATTGAAGAAAAGAAGGAGAAAATTATTAAATAACATTTTTTCCCCTCCAAAGCATTTTTTTTGTTTTTCATCCGACATTTTTAGTGTCGGTTCGGTTTGAAATCACGTTTAAAGTGTGTGGGTGCTTGAAGAGTAACGCCAATACATTCATCAAAATCCCTCGTCAAGCATGCTAAATATCTAAATTTTTTGATTTTCCATCAAGCATCGTCGGTGTCACACATACAAACTCATTTTCACTAATACTACCTTAATGCTGGATGGGAATTTGACCAGTGTATTTGGGCTTTAAGTGATTTTAGGGAGGTTGTTTATAAAGGACATATGTTCAATTCTGGACCTAACAAAACAATATTTTGACACGACTTAGTTGCTATCGTCAAAGTAACTGTCGCCAATTTATGTATCAATACCAACATTTATAAGGATGTTATGGCGTTAAAAGCTATTTTCGGAAGTAATATTTGTATACCGATTCCAAAAAATTTAATCTATGTACCGACATAAAAAGAGGATTCATGGGCACAAAGATTCTATCCCGGATGTGGGCGCTAATTGAAGAATATTTAAATTTTAAATAATATGCCTAAAAGGAACAGAATAATGGCGATTTTGCTCTCTACACTAGTTGATTGCTTTTAAGTCACTTGCTCAGTATGCTTAAAACTTCCACATTCTTTATCTTTTTATATACTGTGCTCGAATTATACACTTTTTTGTGTCAAGCGGGGCACCCAGCGGGTAAACCTAATTTGAGTACGCTGAATCCAGTGATGCTAACTGTTTTTTTAGGTGAGCTCTTGTTTTCGAGATATGGCGTTACTCAAAAACGGATTAGTTTATTGAATAAACTAAAAAAAACGAAATTCCGCAATAAAATTACCCTTGTTAAGGCTAAACAAGTCATAAATTGTGTCCCTTAAGGGGCGACTAATAGGTAATTATGGGACTTTTTCAATATATTTTAATTTGGACCGTATGGATAATATTTTACCATATTTTTGTTAGTTTGGACCAAATAACGGTAAATTTTTATCATATTGAATTTAATTTTTTATCATATTATGGTTAATTTGACTTAAATTATGGTTGATTTTAAATATATTGTGGTTATGTTTTACCATTGTATGGCTACCTACAATCATTGACATTGTTAAAAACACAATCATAGTATGTTGTTCTTAGAATATGGTGACTTCCAATCATATTTAATTTTCTGAGTTTACGTTTTCGGGTCTACGACTGTTTTTGCTAATTGCACCGTAGAAGTAGGATTAGTAGAATTGGAGGCAGAAAAAACAGCAAGCTTGACAATCGAAATGAATTTTGGTATCGATATTTAATATTAGTTCGGTATCGATATACCCGTACAGGTTAACTTTTATAACGGTAGAGGTATATCATATCGGTTTTACAATTTAATTCATCAAACAAAACAAAAATGGTAAAAAAAAAACATAGAAGGAGCCGAAACAACTTCTGCCGATTTGTTTTTGAAAAAAATATGTTATATTTATTTTATTATCCAAACACAGAAAAAATTATTGCCGAATTATTATTATTATGTTTGAAAAAATCAGTGTTTTTTTCAATAAACAAAATGCAAATAAATTGTTTGAATATGCAAATTTGTTTATAGGACCGATTTCTGACAAAAAATTGTTTGATTCTACAAATTTTTTGTTTGAATTGGAAAAATAATTTTTTCTGTGTACAACATGTAACACTTCGAGTGATGAGTGTGATTATTTATTTGCTTCGGCTAAAGGGTTCACAGAAAAAATTATTTTTAAAATTCAAACAAAAAATTTGTAGAATCAAACAATTTTTTGTCAGAAATCGGTCCTATAAACAAATTTGCATATTCAAACAATTTATTTGCATTTTGTTTATTGAAAAAAACACTGATTTTTTCAAACAAATAATTTAACTGAATCAAACAAAAAGTTTACTGAAATTCATATACTAAATTTCAAAATAAAAAAAAAAGTTTTTGCACGAGCAATGACGCGCTCACAAGTAAAGCTGAAGGTCCACACCATGCGTTCATGCGTATGATACTTTTTGTGCATTTTATGCGTTTCTAAATTCAAGTTACATGCAATGCGTTTTATGCGCCAAATTTTTTTTTTTATCAGCTGTTGTGCTAACATGTTTAACAATTAAAAACAATTTTGCAAGAAATTGAGAGTGTAATTGATATTTTAATAGAAACAAAGACTAGCGCAACTAATTACATGCAAAAAATTAAAACGATAAAAGTAAACATAATAATATTTACTCGTATATCCATTTTAATAATGTATTAAATTCATTTAATGTAATAATTTTTATATTATGTGTTCAAGTAATCTTTTCTCGAATTTATGAGAGATATTTATCACAACAAGCAAAATAAAACCTATGAATATGAATTTCAGTAAACTTTTTGTTTGATTCAGTTAAATTATTTGTTTGAAAAAATCAGTGTTTTTTTCAATAAACAAAATGCAAATAAATTGTTTGAATATGCAAATTTGTTTATAGGACCGATTTCTGACAAAAAATTGTTTGATTCTACAAATTTTTTGTTTGAATTGGAAAAATAATTTTTTCTGTGTACAACATGTAACACTTCGAGTGATGAGTGTGATTATTTATTTGCTTTGGCTAAAGGGTTCACAGAAAAAATTATTTTTAAAATTCAAACAAAAAATTTGTAGAATCAAACAATTTTTTGTCAGAAATCGGTCCTATAAACAAATTTGCATATTCAAACAATTTATTTGCATTTTGTTTATTGAAAAAAACACTGATTTTTTCAAACAAATAATTTAACTGAATCAAACAAAAAGTTTACTGAAATTCATATACTAAATTTCAAAATAAAAAAAAAAGTTTTTGCACGAGCAATGACGCGCTCACAAGTAAAGCTGAAGGTCCACACCATGCGTTCATGCGTATGATACTTTTTGTGCATTTTATGCGTTTCTAAATTCAAGTTACATGCAATGCGTTTTATGCGCCAAATTTTTTTTTTTATCAGCTGTTGTGCTAACATGTTTAACAATTAAAAACAATTTTGCAAGAAATTGAGAGTGTAATTGATATTTTAATAGAATTTATTTAATAGAATTCATAGGGGAGTAAGCTTTTATTATAAAAATATTCGTGATTTTTCACGGTATCAATATGTTTCCAATTCATGGCATTTGTTAAAAAAAATAATAAGCTCAACAAAGATGGCACTCAGAAGATAAAAGTAATCGATAAGTAGAATGGCAAATTTTGTTCTTGTTAAATTGTACTAAAAATTAATATTAATGTATTTTATTCATTAAAGATTATACAATCTTTATAACGAAAGCTTTTTCTCTTATTAAAAACCTTTTTTAATGCAAAAACATAGTAAAAAGTAATCCACCACACAAACATATTTATCGATAACATTGAAAATAAAATATGATTTGTCATCCATGGCCATCAATAACAGCTGACTTTTTTTCACCACACATGCGACGGATACAAAAGTAGAAAGTAAACCTACTTTCATGCGTTGATGCGTCTATGCATTCTCTGCATTTTGTTGTGTAACTTGTCATATACAATTACACTGATTCAACTTTTTTGTCAAATGCATAAAAAGGACAGACGCATAAACACATGGTGTGGACCTTCAGCTTAAGCACTGTATGAGAAGATGACGGCAAGAACAGAGCCGCCGGCCGGGCTGACTTTGAGACACATTTTCTTTGTTGGAATAATTTTTGAACGAAGTCTTATTTATAATACACACAACACAATGTTTTCCTTCCTTCATCACTCTCTGTTACTGTATCCTTTCCTTTGCTAAAGAAGAAATGTAACCAAAAACGGCAGTAGACCGACTTGATATGTTTTTCGTCATTATTCTATTTTTGTAATTGATGTATTTAACCAAACAGTTTTAAAAAATTGAATACGGGATTTTGTTTCTTGTAATGTTGTTTCTGCTATTGTTTTTCTTATAGTTGCACTTTTTTAAAGCGTCCAAAAATAGACTGTGTGTGTTTTTTGTTGTTGTTCTTATATTTCACATAAAGAAGTGTTGCTTACGGTCAAATAAAAAAATGCAAAAAGACGACAACATTAAAGAGCGTTAAATATTTCATACAAAATTATGAAAACTTGACACCAATAACGCGTTTATTATATTTTTGAAGAGTTGTCCACATTTTTGTTGGTTAAATAAAAATCAAACAAAAATATTGTTTGAATCAGTAAAAAAATTTATAGAAATGAAAAAACTTTTCAAGCAAGCGTTTGTTTTTGCACAATATTATGGTTTGGAAACACAATATTATGGTTTGGAAACAAAGACTAGCACAACTAATTACATGCAAAAAATTAAAACGATAGAAGCAAACATAATAATATTTACTCGTATATCCATTTTAATAATGTATTAAATTCATTTAATGTAATAATTTTTATATTATGTGTTCAAGTAATCTTTTCTCGAATTTATGAGAGATATTTATCACAACAAGCAAAATAAAACCTGTACAAAGGGTGTGTGTAAAACGGTAGCAAAGTTCTATGGTGAATTAAAATTTCTACGCTAATGTCAAAATTTATACTAGCCCCCAGGGCTAGTGAAATTTTATTCACCTCAACAGTGTCAACATTTTACTTCCATGAGTACTTTGCTACCGTTCCACACACACCCAAAGTAGTAATTTTTTTATACACGCCGCCCGCCAAGGCTTGCAATTTCAGCGGGTGTATTGTTTTCACACTTTTTCAACAATTTTAATTCCACTTCATTAACTGGTCTGCAATCACACCTGTTTCCATGTACAAAGTAGTATTCAAATGTGAAAAAGAGCAGTAGTATGAACACCTTAAATAAAAGTGAGGGTAAAATATGCAACATTTCATGCAACATATTCACAAAAGAAATTGAACACTTTTCCCACAGTTGTATTTTGTGTACAAACGAACACAAAAGTGTAGAACATGTTACCACATATTTCTCAAAAATGAAATCGTCAATAGATAATGTTTCCCTTAAATGTTCTTCAAATTATATTATCTTTGCAATATGTATTTATATTTTTTAAATAAAAATTATGCAAAGTAGAAATGACAACATTTGGGGGAGAAAACTTGTCTCTCTGATATTGATTTAAACATGATCCCACCCTTTATTAAATCGACCGAGTGGCTGCGTGGGATCACTAGCAGACAGACAACAACCCATTGGAGACTGTGTGACATGGTAGCACAACGGGAACTAATAAATGGACTCACGTGAGCTGTGCTTGTTCACGGCTGCAAATGGAACCTAACATAACGACAACATATCATCGGTTGATTATTTAAGTTGATTATAAAATGTAATTTTTAACCACATACGACAATTAAATAATCAACCCACGATATGTTCTAATGGAAAATATGTTTGTTGGCAACCGAAACGAGCATCGGTTTCGGAATCAATACCGCTATTAAGCAATTTGTTATTTCGGTATCGCTATCAATACCGGAGTTCAACTTTAAGCTGTATTTAAGCGGTATCGGTGTTTATGACAATATCCGTTGCCAGCCTTAAAAAAATAGTTATAAAGATCTACATATTACTAAAAATTAATATGACATAGTGAAACAATTTGCCTTAGTTGCCAAATTTTTTTAAGGTTTCTTAAAAAAAAAAATGCATTCTTTATTATTACGATTTTTACATTTATGTTCTATTTTCCTAATTTTGTTTAACAAACAATTACTGTCAAAACAATTTTCTTCATTATTTATATTATTTTCATCTAAAAGAACATATTGCAGTACATATTGGAATTTGCTTGACATTTCGATAAATCATTATTTGGTTTTTTATTTAAGGCAGAGTAACCCGATACAATTGTAATGATTCGAATTTTTTTTAAATAAAAATAAAACTTTTTTTATAAAAATGTTTAAAATAAACTGGAAATTTTTTAAAAAAGCATTTTAAAGTTTAATTTGTAAAAATTTTTATAATCCCTTACAAGTTTCCAATTACCCTGCTTTTTGAATGTCGTTTAATGGAAATGCTTCCAATTAAGGCAACGAATGAGAAGATCAAAACGAATTTTAAAACTTTACTACTTTGTAAATAGGTATGCTAAGTTTTATTTTTCCTTTTCTGTTTATTTTATTTATTGCTATTTTTTCTACATGTTGACTATAAATAAACTGACAAGTTCAATACACAATAAAAACAACAAAATTAAACCGAACATTTACAACAACATAACAATAATTACAATAATAAATCATTCTTCTACTTGAAATTCAAGTGCTAATTCCGCTTTTTTTTTGCGCAAAAGTTAAGTTTATATTTATTTATTTCGTTTTAAGTCGTTACACTGTTCGTATTTATTTAAGGAGTATTGCTTTTTGAATAGAGTGCGTGATAACCTAAAATTAAATACTATTAAATTTTATAACAAAAATATCTATTATTTAAAAATTTTGTACAATTCAATGTCATAGTTTAAATGATAAACTAAATGCTTTGAACATCGGATTTTTAAATCGTTATTAATTGAGTTATGTTTTTATAAATTACCTGTAGAGTACGTAGTGTAGAAATGTTTACTCTATTGGTCACTGCTCACAGTAATAAAGTTATTTAAAAAAGAGTACTTAAGAACAGATTATTATAGAGCAAAATGCAATGGAACTGATAACTTTATAAAAGAGTGCTGTAGAACAAGAGTAAAGGTGGAGGTCCCCACCACGCGTTACACGTATTTTCGCTCTCTAGGCAGCTTCTAAAAAGTTTAGTTATATGTAACATGTTACATGTACAAAAGCGTAGGATGCATTAAGGCGTTGAATGCGAAAAGAAGGTTTGCTTTCTACTTTTGAAAGCGTCACAAGCAGCGTTCGAACAAATCAGTAGGTTTTGACAAATGAAGTTTAATTTTTACTTGTGGCGATGCCGCATAAAAGCGTTGCATGTTACTTGAAACATAGAACGCATGGAAGCTAACAAAAAAAATATCGAATTGCTTCTAAATAGTTTGCCGTTCTCAAAAAATTAAAGAGCTTTGATCTGTTTAGCCATTCTAAGGGCTAAAAAATCAGAGCAAGTTAAACTCTCTTTTTGGTTTAAAATGTGTTTAAACCAACAAATCGATAAATCACTTAACATATAAACCATCTTTAATCGCATAAAATTGGGCGTTTAAACTACCAATACAGACCATATGAATATGATAAGATTTATCGTAGTGCTGCCACATGCTATTTTTTTAACCACATATAATACATGGGACACTGATTTACAGTTGTTGAGTTTAAACTATATATAAATTCAAGTTTAGTTCAACTAAACCAGCGTTTAAACCATCAGTGATTTATTAGCCATAAGTGTCAGTTGCAAAAAAATCGAGAAGCTTTTTTTTTGGATGATTTTAAAACATAAATTTTTATTTTAAATGTGCATTTTGAACTCTTAAGCGTAATATTAAAGTAGTGGGTAAATATGAATTTGATGAATAATTTATGCAATTGCTCTTCAGCTGTAGTAAATATCTATCTATCTATCTATCTATCTATCTATCTATATATATAAAACAGGATGTGTGTAATACACACTGTGTATGTGTGTATGTAACGAATGGACTCCAAAACGGCTGGGCCGAGTTTGATGAAATTTTCAGGGAATCTTCAGAATATTCAGGAGGGTGACACTGTGAAGTCTAATTTTTGATTTTCGGTCTGCGGTCATAGGGGCGTGGCACAATCCAATTTTCATATTGCACCACCAATGACATCTATATAATTTTGACGATTTTTTCTTTCAAATGATCGACAGGGTCCAACTTAGATTTTTACGAAAAGAAAAGTTTGCCCCGCCCACTTTTACCCCACTTTTTCGAATTACCTAAAATCAGAAAACGGCTCCATCGATTTGACAAATTTTTCTTTCAAATGTTCGTATTAATCCATTTTAAGTTTTCATCGAAAGAAAAATCTACCACGCCTACTTTTACGCCCTCTTTTTCTATTAAGCGCATAGCTTGAGAACGGCTTGGCCGATTTTTTCTTTAAAATGATTGCCATGGTCCAACTTAGGTTTTTACGGAAAGAAAATTTTGCCCCGCCTACTTTTTTCGATTTACCTAAAATCAAAAACGGCTCCATCGATTTGACTAATTTTAATTTTTAAAAGTTCGTATTAATCTATTTTACGTTTTCATCGAAAGAAAAATGTACCACGCCTACTTTTACGCCCACTTTTTCTATTAAGCGTATAACTTGAGTACGGCTTGACCGATTTGGACGATGTTTTCTTAAAAATCATCGCCATGGTCCAACTTAGGTTTTTACGGAAAGAAAATTTTGCGCCGCCCACTTTTTTCGATTTACCAAAATCAGAAAACGGCTCCATCGATTTGACTAATTTTTCTTTCAAATGTTCGTATCTTCGGATTTTAAAAATCTAACGCAAACATTTTTCATAATTTGGACAAGACAACGTCTGTCGGGTCAGCTAGTTTTAAAATAAATAAATACCTCTACCATAACCAAGTGAACCTCTTGTGGTATACATTAAGTCAACTAATTGGTTATAGTGTACCACATTATCTTCCAAATAAAAGGGTAATGAAATTGTGTTTTTTTACCTGAATTGTTTTTTTTTATCTTGTTTCTTTTTTAATTACAATAAAGTAAACATTTGTATAAAACAAAACTATTTTTAAAGAAAATTTTATGTGTAGGTAAAGCAGTTCACTACACCACCTTACCAGCATATGGTGTACCACATAACCTGCACATTTGTTAAAGTCGTGTTTGATGGGATTTGCAATATTTTCTAAGATATCTCTGAAAATGTGTGTTTAATATTTTTCGCTAATGTCTTAATGGAAGCTTAACATATATAGCATGTAGATAGTTGAAACAAATTTTTATTAGAGAAAAACTAAAAATTGTGTAGCTTAAAAGTTACCCATAGTTACTTTACAGATTACTTTAGGGTAATGTACAGAGTATTGTAGAGTAGAAAAACACAAAGCAGAGTACATAAGAATAAAGTACTCTATAGTCAAATACTTTATTGTACAGTAGTTAGAGTATAGTATTGCATTTTATCTTAAAAAGTTATCATACATTGCAAATAACGACTATTTTTTAAATTTAAACTAAAAAAAAAATAACAAACCAAAATTGTAGTGCTACGTGCATTACGGCCCAATTAGACGTTACATTACCATACCAAAACTGTATTACCATAGCCACTCTATTACCAAAACGACATAAACATACCATACAAACCAATTCAATTTTGGTTTCTTAATTCGCCGTTACGGCTGTGGCATTATGTTAATGTCACGTCTAATTTGGGCTTTAGAGATACACCAAGATAATCCCTGTAACATGGACTACCTTTAGATGCATTAGTTTTTATTTTTTTTACTGTTTTTTTAAAAAACTCGACTACTATGCTTCAGAACTAAAGAAGTCTGAACAGGGTTAAAATTTCTCATCAAGCGCTATGTTAGTATTAGTGAAAATGTGTTTGTATGTTTGACACCGACGATGCAGGATGAAAAATCCAAAAATTTTGATATGACGGCGAATATTACCTCAATCACGTAAACAAGTGAATTCGCCATGATGGCAAGCATTTCGTTCGTGTACAGACCCCTAAAGAACTGTAGAGATAAAGTACAGTTATCTAGTTTTCAGCTCAGAAAAGACTGATTTGATCTGAATAGAGTTAGGCCTGGAACAGAATAAAGTAGTTGAAGTAGTAGCTAAAGCGGAAAAATGCTCTGTAGCGCAACAATGTTAAAAATTTCGAATTTTGAGCTTCAACTTCAACTGCAACTACCACAACAAGTACGTATTCTATTGACACTACTTAAAAATTGTCGTTTATTACTTTTGACAGCTGTTTAGCGCTTTTCGTAACGTTATACTACAGCGACTATTCTGTTCCCCACTTTAAGCTTAGCAATATTTTCAAACTCTTTCGGTCTTTTGGCTTTTAAAATCTGTCTTATTTTTGGTAACATTTCATATAGAATTACAAAATTTATAATTCCCACCATTAATATTGCATCTAAAATTTTAGATTGAAGTTTTTAAGTTTTAATCAGGGTTTAAAAGCATCCATCAGCTGGCTGCTTTTTATTTTTGCTTTTGCCACTGCTTTTGAAATTTTTAATTTTTTTCCAATAGCCAATGTTTTGTTTTTCGTTTGTGCAAAAAAGCAAATCTCCTATTTTGAATATTTTTATTTTCTGACAACTGCTTTTTTACCAGCCAGCGACAAAAATGGACAACCACATTAAAAGCAAAAGCTAAAAAAAATTATTTCGCCTTTTGCTTTTTTAATTTTTCCTGAAAGAAGAGCTAGTTAAAAAAGACAAACCAAAAAAAAAAATCTAAAATTCAAAGAACAAAAATTCTTCTCTGGCTGGTAATAACAAAAAGCCGATTCAATAAAATGAAAAGCAGCTGAAGTGTGTGCTAAAAGCAGTCTGAGCAGAGCTATTAGCTCTGCAAAAAGGCAGATTACAACGAAAAAATTCTGATCAGTGCACAAGCAACATGGTTTTTTCATGGTGGTGAGGAAAAATAAATTTTTGCCTTTCTTCAGTAATGTTGTTGTTGCTCGACAGTTTGCATGACTATAGCACGAAATGTGTGTGTATTTTGGTTTTTTTTTAATATTTTTAGTAAAGGCAACCAGCCAAAGTGTCAGTTGGATTTTTTATTGTAGGTATAGAAACAAAAACAAATTCTTGTTGTATTTGTTTTGCATGAAAAATATCACTTGTCTTCGTCGATCTCCTATTTTGCGGCTATTAGCATGCAGTGGTTTTTGATTTGGCGGCTGTTTGACAGAATCTTTTTGTTTCATTCTCTTTCCTACATATTTTCTCCTACAACAGAAAAGTTATTGCCGTTGCTTTTTGAGTTCCATCAAATATGAAATTTTTGCTATTGTTAAAAAAGCAATAGTTGGAAAAAGCAGTGTCCATTAAAAGGTTACTTTTTAAAAACAGTGTGTTTATTTTGCTGCTGCTTTTGAAAAGTGTGGGCTTTTTTAGCAGTGGAACTTGTCGGCTTTTTATTTTTGATTTTTTTTTTTAAAGGAAAAAGGCAAAATTTGGCTGCTTTTGCTAATATGGCGATAGCATTTTAAACCCTGGTTTTAATTAGTTCAGATCGATACCACAGTTTACCAGCATTATTTATTATATTCTTAAAAATTAAATATGTACTGGATATATATTCTGGTTTACATAATACAATTAATTTACTTTTTCCCTAAAAACTACAAATAAATCCTTTTTATTATAATTATTTCCATTAAGTATTTTAATGAGGTCCGCTCCCATTTTCTATTTCATCAATTTCACATTACTAAAATTAATATGTAGTAAAATATTTTTGATATAAATATGTATACCCAGCGGTAACTAGAATGAGTAAAGAGGCCTAATATAAGGCCTTATTTAGCAGTCACAAGCAGTCAGAAGCCCTTCTCGCCGCATTCCATACTTATTTATTTTTTACACAGGTTGTCATTGGGCGCAAGGCCTTCCACACTTCCTTTAAAAAGAACTTAAATCCCTTCCCAAAGAAGGGAGTAAGGAAGGTCACTAAAAATAAAAAGTAAATAAAACTGAACACCTTCCTTTCTCCCTTCTCAAAGAAGGGAGTAGCGAATGTGTACTGAATATTTCAGAAGGTCTTTTAAAAAGAAGTTTATACCTTCTAGAAGGCATACTTCTGAAGGCAGGATATCATGCGAAGCGAATCTTTTAGAAAGGAGTATAGAGGCCTTCAAAAAGGCCTGCCACTTGCGGTCCTATCAATATTTACCGCTGGGTACATACCTACATATATACAAATGTATTTGACTTAAATTCCAAAATCGCTAAAAGAATTACCAAAAAAAAATAAAAACGACAGTAACTATCGATTTAATCAAAAAAATCGGCTGAGCTGGTAAATATCTTTACAACACGTTTCTTTGGCACGTTTTTGCTACCGCAAACGAGAAAAAAAAAAGAGAACAACAAAACATAAACAAATGAATACAATAAATATTGATTTTTCTTTCAACTAAACTTCATCTTCTTCTTATAAGCGAACGACCTAATTTGAAGTTACCGAAACACAGGCAACGCTCAAGGATAACGAGTGTTTTTGTTAAAAGAAATGAATGAGAGTGTATGTGTGTACCATCATGTACTTTGAAATTTAATTTTACGTAAAAATGTATGTCTACATCAGGGTTGATAAAGTTGATACAATTGTACTTTTTTTGGTACAATTAAAAACTAAAAAGTACGCTGGCACCCCCGTGACTCATTTAGTACTATTTCCAAATTTTTCAAACCTACATATTTATAATTGACCTCAAGAAATACGTTTAAAATCAATGGTTATATACTATATGATACCAAGGACCCTCGAGATAGAGCTTGTGGAGGTTCTGCCATCTTAATAAAAACTCGAGTCAAACACTACATTATGTGTGATCACCGTGAAGACTATCTGCAAGCAACGACTATTTGTGTTGAGGAGCTAAATCGAAACATAGTAATTTCTTCTTTATACTCTCCACCTAGATTTTCCATATCAGAAGTCCAATATTATAAATATTATAAATCATTAGGACCCTGTTTTCTGGCCGCTGGCGATTATAACGCTAAACATACCTTCTGGGGGTCACGACTTATAACACCAAAAGGTCGTGTTTTGTTTAACACAATCTCTAAAATGGGTTTAAATGTGGTCGCGAGCGGGCAACCAACATATTGGCCTACTGATCAGCAAAAAATTCCAGATGTTATCGACTTTGGCGTGGTTAAAAACATCCCCACAGAAACGATTCATGTTGAAGCTTCCTTAGAATTATCATCCGACCACACACCTACAATTGTTACTATATCGAACCCAAATAGAATTGTATTTCCGTCAGGTTACTTAGCGACGCCAGCCACACAAATAAATTGGTTAAAATATAAAAAATTTCTCAGTGCCCATTGCACAGAAAATATTCCGCTTAGTACACCGGAGAATGTGGATCTCTCTCTTGTTAACTTTGACAGTTATCTTAAACTAGCTGTTCTACACTCCAGCGTTACCCCCAAAAAAATTAAAAATAATAAAATATGTTCTTCAGATGTCGAGCGGCTCTTGACTGAATAAAGGAGAGTTCGAAGAGAGTGGCAACTTTACAGATCCCCGCAACTTAAGATTTTATTAAAAGAATGCACAAAAAGGCTAAGAAAGTTGCTACAGAATCAGAAAACGGCTTCTCTAGAAAAATATCTTAAGGAACTTGATGCAACTCCACAATCTGACTACTCATTATGGCGTGCAGCTAGAAATCTAAAAAGGCCAGTTATATCTAAGCCACCATTAAGAAACTTGAATGGTAGTTGGGCAAGAAATGATAATGAAAAAGGAAACCTGTTTGTAAATCATTTGAAAAACGTATTTACACCAAATATATCTCACAATATTGCGGTCGAGTTACCACCTGTTGATGCTAGAGCAGTTATTCCCCTCAGATTTGAGATAAGAGAAATCGAAAAGGCTATTTGTGACTTAAACACTAAGAAGGCACCTGGTATTGATAAAATCAGTAATAAAATGCTTTTGGAGCTACCTCGCATAGCAAAGAAAATTATTCTTTTTATTTTTAATGCTATTTTACGCCTTGAATACTATCCTGAAAAATGGAAGGTTTCCTTAGTTACCATGATACCAAAGCCAGGTAAAGATCATACAAAAGTTGAGTCTTATAGACCTATTAGCTTATTATCAAATATGTCAAAGCTGTTTGAGAAATTATTAGTTTCAAAATTAACACCAATTTTAAGTGAAAATAGATGTATTCCAAACCATCAGTTCGGATTTAGAAGAGAACACAGCACAATCGAGCAGACTCATCGAATAGTAAATGTCATAAGAAAAGCATTTGAAGAAAAGAAATATTGCTCAGCAATCTTCATCGATGTTTCGCAAGCTTTTGACAAAGTCTGGCATGAAGGCTTATTACACAAATTGAAGCAAAATTTACCAGCAAACACACACAAGCTGCTAGAAAGCTACTTAGTCGGTCGTCAATTTATTATTAAAGAAGGAAATTTCTTAAGTTCACCTCAGCCCATTGCCGCTGGAGTCCCACAAGGCAGCATCCTGGGCCCCCTATTATACTTAATTTATACTTCGGACATGCCAACAAGCAACTACACACAAACTTCAACATTTGCAGACGATACAGCTTTTCTAAGCGTCCACGAAAATCGTTATGAAGCATCGCGTTACTTACAGCATCATATATTTCAACTAGAAATATGGTTAAGACAATGGAGGATAATGGTCAATGAGCAAAAATGTGTACATATAACATTCACTTTGCGCCGGGAATCTTGCCCCCCTATTACAATCAATAATCAAATAATTCCTCAACATTCGCATGTTAAATATCTCGGTATACATCTGGATCGGCGATTAACGTGGAAATGCCATATAGAGGCAAAATTAACTCAAATGAAACTAAAAGCCATTCAAATTCATTGGCTTATTGGAAGAAATTCTGTCCTTAGTCTCGATTGCAAGCTTCTACTTTACAACTCTATCTTAAAGCCTATCTGGTGCTACGGTATTCAACTATGGGGCACTGCCTCGGCCTCTAATATCGACAAAATTCAAAGGCGCCAAAATAAACTTCTTCGAATAATCACAGCCGCTCCCTGGTATGTTAAAAACTCAAACATTCATAAGGATCTCAATGTGCCATTAGTTAAATCTATGATTACAAAATATGCAATAAAATATTTAAAAAGGCTTGAACAACACCCAAATCCACTAGCTCGAAATATTTTAAATCATGGCGGCCACACTCGCTTAAGAAGAAGAGACACTGCAGCACTTACCCAATTAGATGAGCGATAAACACCTATAAAAGTGAACATAACCCGTGATGAAGAAAATTTTGTCTGGCACTGGCAGGAGATAAAATAACGTATTAGGTTAAGATTTGATTAATTATTGTTAGTTCATATTTAATATATGAAGATTCAATAAAAAAAAAAAAATAATGACAAAAAAAAAAAAAAATATTTATAATTGATATACAATGGCAACTCGTATTAACTGTCAAATGAATTTATTGTTGGATTTAACAAAACAGATCATATTTCGCATTTGCTCTTTTACAAAACCATTTGCACCAAACACTTAACTCCGCTACTGTGAATAGATTTTTGCACTTGTTGATTGAACGATAGCTTAAGCCACATTCTAAATTAAGTATTTTGTATTTTGTATTTGTATTTGTATTTATTAATTTGATTTTCTAACACAACAAGACACAATATCTTATAAATTACAGCATTAGAATCAGACAAGTTAAAGTATACATTGATAAAGAAATATTTTCTAAAAACTACATAGATTATATTTAAATTTAAATAGAGTAAAATAAATAAAGTAAAGGTATATAAAAATAAAAAAAATAAAAATAAAAATAAAAAAAGTTTTCATTTAAAACATTTAAAAATTTACGAAAAATATTCCCTCAATAACCTTCTAAATCTTATAGCGTTGCTAGTGATTTGCAAATCATTTGGAAGTTGATTCCAGAGACGTATGCTTAATATAAAGTATTGACATTCAGAAGCATGGTCATGATGACGAAATTGTATTAAATTTTTCCCTCTACACGATCTAGAAAACTGCAGACGTTCATAAAGATATTTTGGCTCCTTTGTCGTTATTATTTTGTGAAGTAATATTAAGTTTTTGAATTGAAGATAGTTTGAAAATGACATATTGAATAAACGAAAAGAGTGCTGCGATATATGATCAAATCTTTTTAAAGAGAAAATGTAACGGATGATATTGTTGTATGTTACGGTCAGCTTTCTCATATCATTTGTGTTACAACCAGTAAAAATTTCAGATGAGTATAAAAGTGTCGGCAGAAGATATGTTTTTGCAAGTAATATTCTTACTTGTAGAGGTGTAAAGTGCTGAGTAGCCCATAAATTTCGCAGCATGCCATAAACTTTACCACAAACTTGTGTAATGTGATTCGACCAGGTTAAAGTTTTGTTAAATAATGTATCAGTGGCAGCATATAAGCGTGCATTTTATAATGATCTTGACAAGTTTTTAAAAGATATAGGAAACCACTTCTGCAAAAGTTCTACATAGTAGAAGAGGCGAATTCCTCTCAATTATATTTTCAAATATTCTTCAACAAGTTGGTTGTCACGTCAAGAAGAAATGAACAGAATTTTGGAGTAGTGGAAGCCCACTCCATTATTTGACTCCGAATTATTTTGAAGGAGATTTAACAAGCGCTTAATTAAATTTTATTATATTCAGACTTTCTATTCCTTTCCTGTTTCTGCAGTACATATTGAAAATTGTAAACACAATAAATTTGGAAATGCAATCCGAAGACCTTCGTATGAACATATTTTTAGAACGCTTAAAATGCTTTCGTTTAAAATTCGAGATTGCATTTTGAGAAAAATTCGTCAATTTTCACAAAAAAATACGATAAATTCTAAAAAGTGTGTGAAAACGCTCTCTGGCGGCAATCAAAATTAAAATTAATGGATGTCTCGACTCTAAAGAACGCATGATGCAGGTCTGGCTAGATCAAATACAATTTGTTTTGAAAAATCCGGAGCTTGAAATTTATTTTTGACCTATGGTTTCTTTGGCAAAGTTTCTTGGAATGACTTATAGAACAAGAATCGCGATGTGGTTTTGACGCGGAAAAATTTTACCCACCTTATTATTATGTAAACTTAATGAACATATGAATTTTAAATACCTTTTGTTTTTGTTGTATTAAATATATGTTTAAAAAAAAGATTTAGTACTATTGGGACCGAAAAAGTACAATTTCAAAAGTTCATTGGTACGAAATTGGTTTTCTCATTTATCATCCCTGGTCTACATAAAGCAGCTTTAAAACATTTATATTTTTAAATTATCCATTTGAATGCATTTAATGGATATAAAGATGAAAGAGAAGCGGAAAATAAAAATCCATACAATTTAATAAATTCAAGGGAGAACTGCTCTTATTATTGAACATTAAAGTCATCATGTAATCAGGGTATGGAGTACGAAGACTCATAGCAATTACATATTTATTTAAGGGTTAACATTAAATTACAATTGATGCGATTAAAATGCAAAAAAATTTGTGAATGTGAGCAAACACGTTCATATTTTCCGGTTTTTGAACGATTTGTGTTACAGTATTGTGGACTTCCTGAGCAAGTCACTTAACTATGCCCATAGAAACGTTGTAATAAATATACGTACATATATTAAAAATATGTATAAGCGTATATACATATATAACAGCTTTTAAAAAGTAAACTTTTTAACCACTATGTGCTGCCAGAGTTTTTTTTTTAATACCTTTGCAGCCAATAAAAAACTTCAATTTTTCCCCACATACGAAAAATGTTTTGTCCCAACAAAAATCCTACAAATTTTGTGGAAACGAATTTTGTACAAAAACTATGATCGATCAAATTATGAGTTAAATAACAAGTCTAACGGAGTTTTAAACATAAACATAGTTTTTTTTTAAATTAAATATATTGTCAACTAAAATAAAAAATGACGTAAGCGCTAAAAATTTTAAATTAACTTTTTTATTGATTATGATGTATTTAACCAAATACATCACAATCAATTAAAAAGACGATTTCGAAATTTTTGTCGCTTACGACCTTTTGAATTTTAGATCTTTCAATAAGGATTTCCCATCTTTCAAATTTAAAAGCGATCAGTCATAACGTTAAAGCTTTGTCTGTAGAATTGGCTGTC
This sequence comes from Pollenia angustigena, assembly GCA_930367215.1. Taxonomy (NCBI): domain Eukaryota; kingdom Metazoa; phylum Arthropoda; class Insecta; order Diptera; family Polleniidae; genus Pollenia; species Pollenia angustigena. The sequence goes on from OV884060.1 coordinate 51,866,339, forward strand.
ATTTACCAAACAATTTTTTTCAGCGATAAGACCCTTATCTGGATGGGACTAGCAGCGTGTCAAAAGTCCATAATATTTTTGAGAACAACATTGGCTAGACCATCGCCGTCAACAGCAACTACAAACTTTGGATGATTAAAAACTTTTTTGTCCTAAATTGGTTGATATAAAAAGGACGGCGCTACGTGTCCACAGCTCATGTCACAATGACCATTATGCACGAGCGATTTAAAGGCATGGACATCTCACGTGGAGGCGACGTGAACTGGCCACCGAGATCGTACGGTTTCAACCCGTTAGACTTTGCACTGTAACGTTTTTTTAAGTCGCAGATCTATGCGAAAAAGCCACAAACTATACCGACTGTTAAAGACATCAATAAAGGCCATGATACACAATCACACAAGTCGTACGTATTCTGAGGAAAATACAACCCTGTCATGGTAAGTTGTTATTTTGAAACAAAAATTAGATCAGAGATGAATTTTCGTCATAATACGCACGAATTGTGTGATAGTGTATCATGACCTTAAACATGCTATTGATAAAATTTAGCCAGTGAGTGTCATTGAAAATTTGCGCGATTTTCATTTGCAGTGCAACTAAACAGAGGCATTCCTAAACGTAATCATTCAAGCATACGTTCCTAAGCACACGTTCCTAAATGTATAACAAAAGTTATCGATGTGCAAGCGAATCGAAAACTGTGTATCAACAATTTCGTTGATGATTTGTTGACAATTTTTTTTTTCAAAGTAAACAACACAATAAGTAACTTTCTACCTGTATCGAAATAGTAGCACAACCGAATCACTGCTATGTGTCTTGATATTTTAAAACTCATCCTTTCTGATGCGCACCATCCAAAGAATCATACTAAAGAGTAGAGTGCTATAGAGTAATGCACTATAGATCACTTAAGAGCCGTACAATATTGCAGAGTAGAGAGAGTACAAAGCAAAAGTGTTAAGTAAGACAGTGCAGTGTTGACTTTAAGCACAGTACTGCAGAATAAAGAATGTAAGCTTACGAAGGTGAAGGTTGGGTTGTAATATTGGGATCGAATTTCATATTGATAAAAGTGTTAAGAGTAAATGCTTTTATCCATATGAGTTTCATTTGGTTTTCATATGGCATTTAAATGATTTAAATTTGTCCTGTTTTATACAAAAATGGCCGAACCTCTCTGATTTTTATAAGGTTTTTATTAAAAATATTGCATAAACTTTTAACACGATATCAAATTTTATGGGTTTATTTATTTTAGGTTTTGGCCATGATCCAATTTTATACCAATTCCACAAACAAGCTTTCTAAAAAGTATAACTCACTAAATATCGTTATAATTTTAATTAAACGAGTGTTTGCATTGAAACATGTAAGGGCAACCTGCCCGTAAAAGCCTGGGTTCGAGCCCAGCGGCAGTCAAGAATGAAAAATTATCAATAAGTTTTAATTAATTTCATGTTGTAAAATTTCTTTCTTCATAAAGATAATTTAATGAAAATCTTACGAAGACAATAGAATGAAGCGGTTTGTTTTTTAATTTTGTTTTTTCTTTTAACCCACTTACAACTACAATTCGAGTCGGAAAGAACCCAACCAATTGTAGGGGGATGTAAGAAAAGATAAGCTCACTATTTATTGTTGGTGTTTTGTTTAAGCTTTGATATTGTTACAGGTAAGACTTAGAGTGTTTATAACTCTTATTCGCTTAAGGTTTTATTTGTTTAATATTTTTGGCTTTTGCTAAAATCTTTGGAAAAGGTTTCCTGATGAGCTTGTGTAAGCAACCGGCGAAATGCGCATAGAGGCTTGCTTTCCCTCAACAATAAATTTCAGTGTATTTATCAAATATGAAAAACTGGGAATTTAGCACGTCATACGAAGATCTATAGTCTAATACTTTAGCCTAATTAAAATATCAAAATTTGGATTAAACCCCATAAACAGTTCAACAAAATAACCACAATACTAATTATTGCTATAAAATTATAATATTTATAAGAATTAAAGTACCATACTAGTCAATTAAATCCTTTTTTAGGACCTCTTAGTAAAAAATATTTCTATTTACTTAATAAAGTATTTCATTATGCATCAGAATGTCATTACCCAATTAAGTATTTTTTATAAAATTTCCTTTAAATTCTCTAAAAACAGAAAATAAGTTATATATATGAATATAATAAATATCGCGCTCTCTCTCATTATTAAACCTTTCATGCTTTTACGGAGTAATAAGCAAATATAAAAGTTGCGTGTCCTGCGCACTGACATAAATTTCTTTTTATGGTTCAAATGCTTTAAAGAAAGTAATGACACCGAAGTTTTCAAAATAGTAACATACATGAACACATACTTATGTAGAAATATTTTAAAGTGTATGAGTGTATCACACACAAAAAAATTATCTTAAAAGGCAATCTGCCAAAAAAAATATGGGTTAAAGCTGTTTCGGTAAAATTTGAAGAAAGTGGTTTTGAATACGAAAACTATGAGGCAATAGAAAAGAAAATGAAAATTATAATGCGGGTTGAAAATGTTTAAATCACAATAATTTAATTAAAAGTTTTATATACATATTTATTCATAATTTTGTAAACTTGTTATACTGAAGGATATGCCGCTGCTTTTCTGCAACAACTTCATAAGTCAAATATCGCAACTTTTGATTTAATATCACTAATCCATAGTAAATCATTCTTGTAAAGATTGTATTTTTCCATTATGTTATGTGTAAATTGAATAAAGTCATTTTATGTAAAACTAATATTTTTGAGTTATGACGATGTTGCAGCAAATGAGCGATATACATACACTTAAATTAAAATAATGATGTTTTATGATTAAGAAGATGTAAACGAGGAAATTTTAGTGTAATAAAGGGTGATCCAACCATAATGCACGATGTCAATTGTGGATCACACTTTAACTCCCAACTTAATTTGACATTTCTTTGTTTCAGTGTTTGACAAATTCAACCATGGAGATGTGTACAATTGAGCAGCGCGTTAAGCTTTTTACGAAAATGGGCGGTTAAAATTAAAATGCATTTCATCCACTTCGTGATTTTTTTGTTCAGCATAATCGACCGAATGTGTCCACAATAGGGAGAATTGTGAGCAAACTTCAGCAAACTGGGCCGGTAGAAATGTGAAAACACAATAATTTAATTAAAAGTTTTATATACATATTTATTCATAATTTTGTAAACTTGTTATACTGAAGGATATGCCGCTGCTTTTCTGCAACAACTTCATAAGTCAAATATCGCAACTTTTGATTTAATATCACTAATCCATAGTAAATCATTCTTGTAAAGATTGTATTTTTCCATTATGTTATGTGTAAATTGAATAAAGTCATTTTATGTAAAACTAATATTTTTGAGTTATGACGATGTTGCAGCAAATGAGCGATATACATACACTTAAATTAAAATAATGATGTTTTATGATTAAGAAGATGTAAACGAGGAAATTTTAGTGTAATAAAGGGTGGTCCAACCATAATGCACGATGTCAATTGTGGATCACACTTTAACTCCCAACTTAATTTGACATTTCTTTGTTTCAGTGTTTGACAAATTCAACCATGGAGATGTGTACAATTGAGCAGCGCGTTAAGCTTTTTACGAAAATGGGCGGTTAAAATTAAAATGCATTTCATCCACTTCGTGATTTTTTTGTTCAGCATAATCGACCGAATGTGTCCACAATAGGGAGAATTGTGAGCAAACTTCAGCAAACTGGGCCGGTAGAAATGTGAAAACACAATAATTTAATTAAAAGTTTTATATACATATTTATTCATAATTTTGTAAACTTGTTATACTGAAGGATATGCCGCTGCTTTTCTGCAACAACTTCATAAGTCAAATATCGCAACTTTTGATTTAATATCACTAATCCATAGTAAATCATTCTTGTAAAGATTGTATTTTTCCATTATGTTATGTGTAAATTGAATAAAGTCATTTTATGTAAAACTAATATTTTTGAGTTATGACGATGTTGCAGCAAATGAGCGATATACATACACTTAAATTAAAATAATGATGTTTTATGATTAAGAAGATGTAAACGAGGAAATTTTAGTGTAATAAAGGGTGGTCCAACCATAATGCACGATGTCAATTGTGGATCACACTTTAACTCCCAACTTAATTTGACATTTCTTTGTTTCAGTGTTTGACAAATTCAACCATGGAGATGTGTACAATTGAGCAGCGCGTTAAGCTTTTTACGAAAATGGGCGGTTAAAATTAAAATGCATTTCATCCACTTCGTGATTTTTTTGTTCAGCATAATCGACCGAATGTGTCCACAATAGGGAGAATTGTGAGCAAACTTCAGCAAACTGGGCCGGTAGAAATGTGAAAACACCCGTTTGGTGGAGTTTATGGGCTGGCGGCGCCATCGGGCCGTACTTCTTCGAAAATTAGTTCGGCCAAGCAGTTACAGTGAATGGTGTTCGCGATCGCGAGATGATAACGGACTTGTTGTTGCCAAGAATTGAGGAATTGGACCTGGACGATATATGGTTTCACTTGCCACACAGCCAACGAAACAATGGCTCTTTTGCGCGAAAAATTTAGTGGCCGCGTTTTCTCTCGTCGTGGTGATGGTAATTGGTTTCCACGATCATGTGATTTGACACTGTTGGACTTCTTTCTTTGGGAATATTTAAACGAAAAAGTGGTCGTCAATAAGCCAAGAACAATTGAAGAGCTTAAGAATGAGATAATTCGACACATTAAAGACATTGAAACTCAATTATGTCTCAGAGACATTGGAAATATGGACCATCTGATAGAGGTATGCCACCGAAGCCGTAGCGAGCATTTGGCCGATATTGTCATAGATAAAAAATATAAAGATATTCTATGAAAACTTTTTGTTTTATTTACAATTAACCAACCAAAACGCACGATGTTTACATATACTTGGACCAATGTTTACATATACTTTAATTAAACTAATGAAGTTTTATGACTAAGAAGATGTTAATTGAGGAAATTTAAGTTAAAAAGTTATAACAATATATGTAAAAATTTTTATAAAATTTTAAAATTCAGTAATTCACACGTCTACCACAATCACATAATGGTTGTTCACAACTACGTAGATATTTAATCGTAGCCATTAATATGTTTAAAAGTAAACAACGTCACTTTCTCTGTCCCAGCTACAGTAGAATTACTTTAAGAAAATTTATAAATGCTTGTGACAAGTATTAAATTACCGTTAGAAACCATAATATAGTTCAGGTGGCCATACAGAAGACGAATTTTGTTTTAGTATGGTTTTGGTAATACATAATTATATATACAATTTTATTTATCCGTGATTATAAAGGGTGGTTAAATTGTAAGGGCCGATGTTGAATGTGAACCACACCTAAACGCCAAGCTTTTTTCCGAATTTTATTTGACATTTCTCTATTTCAGACTTACTCAATTTGAACCATGGAGAGATACACAATCCAACGTGTTAAAGTTATCCAGACTTATTATGAAAATGGGCGATCAAATCAAAATGCATATGTGATGAGTGTTAAGGCACATTTTCACCTCAGTGGATTCGTCAATAAACAGAATTGCCGCATTTGGGCGAATGAGAATCCAAGAGTGATTGTCGAAAAACCAATGCACCCACAAAGAGTGACTGTTTGGTGCGGTTTATGGGCTGGCGGCATCATCGGGCCGTATTTTTTCCAAAATGAGGCCGGTCAGGCAGTTACTGTGAATGGTGTTCGCTATCGTGAGATGGATAACGAACTTTTTATGGCCCGAATTGGAAGATATGGATGTGGACGATATGTGGTTTCAGCAGAACGGTGCCACTTGCCACACAGCTAACGAAACAATGGCTCTTTTGCGCAACAAATTCAATGGCCGTGTTATCTCACGTAATGGCGATGTCAATTGGCCGCCAAGATCATGTGATTTGACACCGTTGGACTTTTTTCTTTGGGGTTATTTGAAAGAAAAGGTGTACGTCGATAAGCCAGCAACAATTCAAGAGCTAAAGGATGAGATAATTCGGCACATTAACGGCATAGAACCTCCATTATGCCTCAGGGTCATCGAAAATTTGGACCATCGGATGGAGGTGTGCCGCCGTGGTCGCGGCGACCATTTGGCCGATATTTTGTTCCATACATAATTGAATAATACCAATATATCATAATAAAATAAAATTACAATAATTTCCTAAATAGTTTGTGTTTTATTTAAAATCAACATCGGCCCTTGAAATTTAACCACCCTTTATAAAAACATATTTTGTCTTTGCTCAAAGAAAAATACGCTTTATTCCTTCATTGTACAAAACTCGAAATCAATGAAATTTTACGAAAAACTGATTTATTTTTAATAAAATTTTGACTCATTTTATATACTCTGACTTAATTTGGTAGTTTGAAATCATTTAAAACTTTAAATTGAAAGTCATGAAAGGCTGTAAGTTAACACGAATTTGTTCAGATTAGAAAATGACTCAATATTACGATCCACTTTTTTTTCAAACGAATAATGAAAACATCAAAATTCTAATGTCTCAATTGAAAATCTTTACAGCAAGAAAAAAACTCTGCTTTATATTCAAAGATTTATGAAAACAAAGCAAATGCATTATTAATTTAATTTCATTCCATAATCGCAATTACTTCATATTTATATTTTTAGATGGAATTTCATTTGACTCACATTCTAAAAATACGTACCACGTACCTTTTTTTGTGTGAGTAAAAAACAAATCTCACATTTTTTATTATCAAAATTGAAGTTGAAAAAAACTGACATCATTTATTCAGGCTTAAACGCTTTAAAAATACAAAGAACACAAACAGCGAAATCTCTATATCAAAACATAATTTTCACCTACACAAACTAGGACTTTTGTTGAACGCAAAAAGGGCGTCCAATTTTCTCCAAAAAAAAAAGTTCCTTTGATGAATTATTGTGTTTGGTACTAAAACTCTAACTAGTGTCTTTTTGCGTATCAAACTAAAAAAAAAATGAACAACAATTATTTTGATTACTGTTAATTTTGTTGTTATGGTTGTTAGTGTGTAGTAGATACTATTTAGCGTTTTCCAAGACTATTAAATATTTACAAGCTGCACGCAAAGCAGACGCCATTACTACTACAACGTTCGGGTTCATCGTGTTTGCAAGTAATCTCGGTTATTTAAATGAATGCAGACATGCCTAAAGAAAATTTGTTAAAGTTGTGTTAATCAGTGATAATTTTCACTCCTGATATTAAATAATTAACTTACCGATGGACATAAATTTTAACGTGATGATGACGAATCGTACCCATTGTGCAAGGTTTAAAGTCAAATTTCAAACCTCGTTTTCCAGATTCTAAAATCTTTGGAAAAGGTTTCCTGATGAGCTGGCCTAAGCAACCAGTGAAATGCGCATAGAAGCTAGTTTTCCCTCAACATTAAATCTCAGTGTTTTTATCAAACATGAAAAATTGGGAACTTAGCACGTCATACAGAAATCTTATTAATATAATAAAATACATTTTGCAGATGTCAAACGACTCTTAATTGAAAAAAGAAGAGATAATGACAACTTGTTAGAAATAAAAGCTCCGAAAGTAACTTCGGGTTGAAACATCCTTGGAAAAGTATTTTAAGGAACTTTATGCAACTCCACAATCTGACTGCTCATTATGGCGAGCAACTTAAAATCTTAAAAGACCAGTAATTTATAAATTTCTTTAGCGAAACTCGAAAAATGTTATATTAACTGCTAAAATACCAAACGACATTTCTTTAATTGAAATAAATTGGCGAGAATTTTTTCTGTATATTAATAACATTTACTTTGCGTAGAGAATCATGGTCACCCCCCATTCAAAAATTAATAATGGAATAACACCTCACATCTTGATCAATGTTTAACATGACAATGCCATATAGAGGCAAAACTAACTCAAATTAAACTGAGAGCAATTCAAATTAATTGGCTCATTTGCAGAAATTCTGGCCTTAGTCGGGATTCTTAAATTCTACTTTACAACTCTACTTAAAGCCAATTTTGTGCCCAGCTCAGTGTTGCCAATTTAGAAATTTTTCACCTTGTTTAGCCATTTTTTAAGCCTTTTTTAACTTGTTTACCCGGCTCCGTGCAATAAGTCCCAAGTGCAATAAGTCCCAAGAAAAAATTAAATTAGACCCAACAATTTTTCATATAAATGTGGGAGTAATTTCATTATGAAATAGCTACCAGCCCGCTCGGTTTTATTTCATTTGTTTGTAAGTTATTTCATTTTTTGCATGGGAGTTATTTCATAATGAAATAAATCCCCGAAAAAATAAATGTGGGAGTTATTTCATTTTATTTTGGTTTTCGGTGTTATTTCATTTGCTGTGGGAGTTATTTAATTTTCAAATATTTGCAATTTCTTAAAATTGTTTAACATTTTAAACGGTATTTATAACGGGATAGATTAAACAGTTGCTACTCATACATTTGGAATATGTTAAAAACGTGAAAAGAGGGAGAGTGAAGAAGAAAATCCTTGCAATCGGCTGAAGAATGGATATACAAAGATGCCTCAGTCAGCGAAGCCGGTGTTTGTTATACCATAGAGGAGATAATCCTTGTACAAACGATTGTGCCATATGTATGGCACAGAAAAAATAATTGCCGAATTATTTTCAAACAAACGCTTGTTTGAATTTTTTTTTGATTTCTACAAATTTTTTTACTGATTCAATCAATATTTTTGTTTGATTTTTATTTAACCAACAAAAATGTGGACAACTCTTCAAAAATAAAATAAACGCGCTATTGGTTTCAAGTTTTCATAATTTTGTATGAAATATTTAATGCTCTTTGATGTTGTCGTCCTTTTGCATTTTTTTTTATTGATTGTAAGCAACACTTCTTTATGATAAATATAAGAACTACAACAAAAAACACATGCAGTCTATTTATGGACGCCTTAAAAAAGTACAGCAATAAGAAAAATGATAAAATAGCGTGACGAGGTTTGTAGTAAAAAAACAACAAAAACAATAGCAGGTAAAAAAAAACGTTTCATTTTTTTTAAACAACAGAAATGACAACATTATAAGAAACAAAATAAATTTTTGGTTGGTTTCAAAGTTGGTAAACAAAAAAAAAAACAAAATCCCGTATTAAATTTTTTCAAACAGTTTGTTTAAATACATCAAATGCAAAAATAGAATGATGACGAAAAACATATCGAGTCGGTCTGCCGCCGTTTTTGGTTACATTTCTTCTTCATTAGCAAAGGAAAGGATGCAGCAAAAGTGAGTGACGAAGAAAAACATTGTGTGTATAAATAAGACTTCGTTCAAAAATTATTCCAACAAAAAAATGTGTCTCAAAGCCAGCCGGCCGCTCTGCTCTGCTTCATCTTCACCAACAGTGCTTGCTTGTGTGCGCGTCAATGCTTGTGCCAAAACTTTTTTGTTTGATTCAGCAAAATTATTTGTTTAAAATTTATATGAATTTCAGTAAACATTTTGTTTGATTCTGTAAAATTATTTGTTTGAAAAAATCGGCGTTTTTTTCAATAAACAAAATGCAAATAAATTGTTTGAATATGCGAATTTGTTTGTAGGACCGATTTCAGACAAAAAGTTGTTTGATTCTACAAATTTTTTGTTTGAATTGAAAAAATAGTTTTTTCTGTGGGGTAGTGAATCAAATACTCTCTTTTTGCAAGCACCTAAAAAGTTGCAATAGCTGCGTGCCTAAACTGCAGGCAGCTGCCATTACCCTGCAAATAATAGGACAAGTCCAAACACGCGTGTAAAGAGTAGTCCACAAGGGACCAGGACTAGTCCAAAACTAACCCAAACGTATGGAAAAAACCTGGTCTATTTAACATTACGATGTCCTAGGAGAGGACCATATAACCCACCTTTGGACCACTTAGGAGTAGTTTTAAAACTACTCCATGGTATACTCAAGAGGTTTAGTTTTGAAGTCGTTTAAAAACGAAAGCATGTCGTTTAAAAACGAAGACATGTCGTCTCACTACAAACACTTTTTAACAGTGACATGGTTCATGCTTTCATTACATCGGACCAGTCCATGGAGTAGTCCATTTTATCAAAATGGATCAGGTGGTCCAATTTTATTTGCAGGGTACAAGAGGTCAGGATACAATAAAATGCCCCATTTGTTGTCAAAATGTTGAGGACTCAATGTAAGTTTTTGGGAAACCTGATATGTAAATATTCAAGTAAAACGAATATATACACTCAAAATATTATGTAGTTAAATTTAAACGAAAATTCATTTTAAACCAATTAAAATTCATTTAAAAAACGGATCATTCACATTTCATTTAAAACAAATGATTTTTACATTCATTTTTAAATGTTATTAAACAGCATATTCCTTAAAATTGAATAGTTTTTACTTTAAAAAAATACATTTTAACCGACAAAAATCAAACTACATAACAAAATAAATACGAAAAAACATTATTTTTTGGTAGTTTGTTTTTTGAATAACAAACATAAATGTTAAAAAATAAAATTTTTCGTAAAATAACTAAATTTTTATTTAAATTTAACAGTACGGAAAACGAATTTAATAACCCACAATCAGTTACTGTAATAATTTTATAAGTGTAATAAATTTCTTTGGGAGTTCTTTCATTTTTGTTTGGCCTTATTTCATTTCTTTTCGATGGGCTGTTTTTGGAAGTTATTTCATGATTCATGAATTTCATAATGAAACAACTCCCAAAAGTTAGGGGTTTGTTTCATTTTAGACTTGGAAATTATTTAATTTTTTTTTGGGATTTATTTCTTTTTTCCAGTTTGGGATTTTATTTTGGGATTTACTTCATTGGGAGTTATTGCACTCACAGAAAAAAGTAAAAAACGGGTTTGATCACCAAAATAATTAAAACAAGCAAAAAATTGTTTAATTTTGCACCTATCACCGAAATGATTATACCAATTACTCAAACTTGCAAAAATTGCAAAACAATGATTTTTTTCCAATTAAAAAGTTTTTATATTTTAATTACAAAAATAATTGAAAAAATTATTAACATTAAACAATATTTTAATTGAATGAATTAACAAATTAATTAAAAAAAAAAAAAATATTTTAATTGAATGAATTACTAACGTAATTGATTACAATACAGAAAATTAATTATTTTAATAATTGTATTGATTAAAAAAGTGATTGAATTTTTGCATTAAATTGATTAAATTTTTTATTGAATAAATTAAACAGTGTATTTGAAATACAATCTTAGTTCAATTACGCAAATTATTCAATCAAACAAATAGTTAATTGAATAAGTTTGTTAAATCAATTCAGTTGATGGTTAAATGAAGAAAAATAATAATATTTAAAATATGTATGTATATGTTTTATTTAAATATGGTTTAAAAGTAACTTGTTTTATTTGTTTAATTGTAATAGCTCATGCTTAATTGTACAAATTTTGGAAGATTTTTTTGACACAGGAATTTCATACACACAACTTTGTATAAAATTGTAGAATAACTCTGATACTTCAGGGTATTCAAGATTGAAAACAAAAAACTGTTTTTGTTGTGTAATTTGGCTGTACTTTTTCACCTATTCACTTTAAACGCACAACATGAAATGACGCCAAAAATAATTCAAGAATTAACAAACAAGGAAAATTAACACCAAATTTCGATTGCGACCATAACCACCGTCAACAATGTGGTCAGCCACAAGGCGATTTTTTATTTTACGCATAATATACATATGTATGTAGGCTCATTATTGACATTGTTGGTGGTCATAATTGTAATTCGTCTTTAACAAATTTCATTTAATTTTTTACTTGTTGATGGTTTTTTTTTGCACCTGGGGCTTATTTCACAGAGCCGTTTAGCCAACATTTTTTGCCGTTTTTTCTTTTAAAATTATAATTTTTATTTAATTATAAAATTTCTAAAAAAAAAAAAATAAACATTTTAAACAAAAAAAAACGAAATTAATTTAAATCACAACTTTTATAAATTACCATCCCCACTGTATTACCAAAACGACATTAACATACCATAAAAACCAATTTGATTTTGGTCTCTACGGTCATCGTTACGGCGGCGGCAGGATGGTTATGTCACGTCTAATTAGACCTTTACTTCCCTGTTCTAATGCTGAAGTAGAGAAGGTATTTAGCCAAGTAAATATCGTTCAAACTTATTTCAGAAATAGGTTACATTTAGCAATCATTAATTCGAATTTATCAATTAGGTAAATATTAAAAATATTTAAAACAAAAAGGCACAAGTGATTTCTGTGAGATGAACAATAACATAAAATTTATCGATGATTGATTTTCTTTAATGCTAAAATATTATATTTACGTTCCTTTAATCCAAATCGATTTTAATATACAATATCATTGAAAAAATTTTTATTAAATTATTTTTGATTTGTTATTGAATTGTAATGTGTTTAAAAAAAAAAGTTTTTAGCCTATTTTTAACATTTTTTTTAGTCATTTTTTTCCGTAAATTTAGCCATTTTTGGTCATTTTTGGCAGCACCGGGATTTAGTTATGGGCCATTACCTCAGTCTCTAATATAGAACAAATCCAAAGTCGGCAAAACAAAATTCTTCCAAATCTCAAATCCGCTCCCAGTGCCCATGTTTTGTAACTCCCGAGTCATAAAACTTTTCAATTGAAATGTGAGAAATGAAACAAAAATGCCATAAATTGAAACAAACAACTGTTTGTCTCACTTAACTGCGTCTGTAAACTTATAGCTTTCACCTAGGATGTCATTCTGCATCTTCTGCCTATTGAGCAGTATGTGATGGGAATGTCAGCCTGGAGCCTTTTTAGGCTCAGGGAGTTAGGATTGATGGGGAATGTCACGCAGGGTCACGCACGAATCCTGGGTGAGATTGAGGCTGGGGCTACCGCCTGGGATCGCCTGGCTCTACTGATTATGTGAGCACTAGGGTGGATTTCAGGCGGGTGCCGGAGGTAGTAGTGCCTTCTAGGGAGAGCTTTGCAGGTGAGCAGATTATTTGGTGGATTTGATAATATTCACTGATGGCTCGAAGATGAGGGGCACAGGTGCGGGGGTACATTGAAGATCTGGACATCAGAATGTCATATAGGCTTACTGACGACTGCAGTGTTTTTCAGACGGAGGTTCTGGGGTCTTGAGGGCCGTGGGACTGATTAGGGACAACATCGATAGGGGCTCGAGGTCACTGTATATGTGGACAGCCAGGCAGATCTTATGGCTGTAAGGGGCTGTCATGTAAACTCCAAGCTGGTTGATGATTGTAGGAGGGCTCTCGAGGGAGCCTTAGGGGAATATGTGTTAAGGCTGTGCTAGGTGCCAGGTCATATCAACATAATCGGCAATGAGGTAGCTGACCCAGACTGCATGGAGTCAGTTAGGCCTCCAATGGGCTTCTTCTTTGGAAGGATCAGGGAATGGATTCTGGTCGCGACCAACCGGGCCTGGAGAAACCGAATGGACTGCCGGGTATCAAGGACACTGTGGCCGGTGCTTAGGAAGTCCGATTCAGAGTCGCTGCTGGGCAGGAGTAGGGTCTGTGTTAGGACCATGGTAGGGGTTATCACGGGCCACTGTATGATATGCAGGATGGCGGTGAGATTGGGATCCGACTTATCGGATGTGTGCAGGTTGTGTGAGGACCCGGAGGAGCTGGAGACAGTTGAGCACATTCTGTGCCACTGTCCCAGGCTTCAGGGCAGCAGGCTGAGGTGGCTGGGCAGTAGATTCCTGGGCAAATTAGGGGATTTCTCGGGGTGTCGACTCGAGGGTCTGATAGGATTCGTAATAGGGATGACCTGGCTGCGCGCGAGGAGACGGGGTGCTTGCCGCATGTAGGGCGAATTTTGGTTTGTTCTGTTACATTCTTTTACTATTTATCTTTCGAATCTCATGCTGTCGTTCTTTATTTCATCTACTTTCCTTTTTTCACTTGTCTATTCCTAAATAAGGCGTCACAATGGACCATATTGGTCTCTGGGTGAAGGTGTGAAGAAAACTTTACACCAGCCTTTCTACCTACCTACCTATAGCTGTCACCTAAGGAAATAAGGTACTCGCCGATTTACAGAAAAAGTGTGTCTGCAAAATTTTTGTGAAATCGTTACCGCTTTGAGCTGTCAAATAAACTCAAGAATAAAAACGGAATTAGAAAACATTTTAATACTTAAAAACTATATTAAAAATGCAATGAATAATGACACGGAAGAGGTAAGTATGGGTACATTCGTAAATGCATCACTGCGCTGCCGATGAAAATATAATTTCATTTTTTTTTTTATTGTGTGTCTATTATTTTTGTGGAGTAATTGAAAATTTTTTTATCCACATCTACTTCAGTGATATATATTTAAGCTTTTAAAATCACTGATGCAGCGCAGTGATGCATTTCCGAACAGGTTCATTATTTGGTATAGCCCTGCAGATAACGAGACTAGTCCATACATGCATGTAAAGAGTAGTCCATAAAGGAGTAGGAGTACTCCAAAACTACTCCAAATATATGGGTAGAAGGTGGTCCATTTAACATTGCGATGTCCTAGGAGTGGACCATATAACCCACCGAAGTAGTCCCTTAACTACTCCATGGAGTACTAAAGTGGGTTAGTTTTAAAAGTACTCCATGTTACTACAGTATGGAGTACACTTAAGGGGTAGTTTAAGCATTTTTCGTTTTCATATTTTACTAATCGCCTTTTAAGGTGTGTACTGTAGTCTATTATTGCTATTATTTAATTTATTTACTTGGTATTTTTAATTTTTTTAACTTTTTTCCACAAATTTCACAAACTTTCACTTTTAAATAAACAATTAATAATGGACACCATCAGGGCTTCCAATGTGTAATACTGTAAACTATAGAAAAGTATACATTATGCAGTCGTTCGCAGCACTGCATGTTAATTTCTTATAACATGGTCCATACTACAGTACATTGGACCATGTTGTAAGTAGTCCATTTAAGCCACAATGGACCACGTTGTCCAATATTATCTGTAGGGAGCCGACAGTTGTATTTTCGGCACCGCCGTTGAAATTTTTTTAATTTTAGTAAACTTTGGTCGCCGTCAACCACATGATGTGACTGGTGTTCTCAACGTCTGCCATTTTACATCGGCTTCGATTTGAATATTATAACATTTATAGCGTAACGACGTAATCTCTTTTGATAGTTTTCGACATTAGTTAGAGAAACATTTTTTCATTTTTCATTTTTTCAAGAAACAATGGAATATTTTGTTTCACATCTTTTCGATGAGAAAAAGTTCTCACCAAAGTTACAGAACATGGGTACTGATTTAATTGTTTAGCGAAAATAATAAAATTAAAAATATGTAAATTAAATATTTAATTTAATTTGCCAATTGCTGTTTGAATCAAAAACCCGCAAGCAGCAAGTTTGGCTCAAAAAATTTTTCTAAGCCCTCCAGAGAGTCGCAAAGCCATGTTTTGCAAAAAAATTTTATTAAGTTTTTTTTCTGAGAAACGAGTTGTTGGCGCTTACGTTGTTTAAATAGAAACGCGACGATATGAAAATTCAAAAAATGAATTATAAAGAAAAAAAATTCTTTTAAAGTTCTGCATTTAGTACAATTATAGTAACTAACAGATCGTGTGTCTAAATATGTGAATAGAATTTGTAAACATTTACAAGTCAAACACACACCTTGAAGCGGTTAAATAACGCGACAAATACAAAAAGGAATTTATGCCATTATAATACCAAAATATGCTTAATACAACAACAAAAAGCTGTAATATTTAATAACAATCCAAAAGCTCAAATACTCAAGTCATAAAATGTGTTTAAAAAAAAAGGTGTTGAAATTAAAGTAGAATATAATTTTAAAAAAATTTAATACATATTGTTCGATCTTAATCAAAATTACAACTTTAAACTGTCTTGTAAAAAATACCTTTATTACTTTTAAGAGTTAAATAGCTTTAACTAGTTCAAGGTTCAATAACATTTGACTTATGTAAACTTTAACATGTTGGAAAAAAATAATTATTTGAAAATTATAAACAAAAAAGGGGAGGTCAGTTTAAAGAAAATTTATTTAAACACGTGTTTATTTCTCCATTCAACAAAAAAACAATGGTAAAAAATTCTATTTAATAATTAATAAATACATTTGTTTAATTAATAATTACCAACTAAGAAGACATCGCTTTAGAAAACATTATACATATAAACATTTATAAAACAACGTCTAGAAAAAAAAATATTACAAATAATTTTAAAATTTAAATTAAATACAAAACTTATTGCTTTCTTCACAAAACAGCGATGACATCATTTAAATAAATTTTGTGTCAGACAAAACTTGTTAAAACAAAAACAAAAAGTAGCTTAACTTAAATAACTTTTATAAATTTTTTATAACATTTAAAGTGGCAACAATGTATTTTGAGCAAAAGGTCAACTAAATAGTAAAACTCATATTTTATTTCAAGACATAAAAAAAAACTGAAAGAAATTACAAAAATAACAAACTCTAGAAAAGTGAACAACAGGGTCTGGCAAATGTATGTCGTCATTTAGAAGTTTTTGGGAGCTGGAATGATTAATGAGCTACAACAAAATATAATAAAGGGTGTTTTTTTTATAGAGTGACACAAGTTTAATTCATAATAAAACAAGGAAATATATTTTTATGAAATGAATGTTTAAATATGATTTCTGCCTTGTGGCCGCCAATTTTCTAAAACTTTTCGTTTACATCGTTTTTGAAGACATATGTGCCAATGACTCCGCCAGCCCATAAAGCGCACCAATCAGTAATTTTCCGTGAATGTATTTGTGGATTCTTCTTACTCCAAATGCGACAATTCTACTTATTTACCCATTCAACCAGAAATAGGCTTCATCGAAAAATAAAATTTTGAATGGAAATTTAAAATCAATATCTATTTGTGCTTCAGCCGATTCGCCGAATTGTTTTGATTAAAAATTTCAACAATTTGCTCACGTTGCTCTGGTGTAAGTCGACTCATAAAGAAATTTCAAAGCAAACTAAACAAAAATCAACTTTCAGCTGTTAAATGAAGGCTCAAATAAAGCAGTGACGCCAACTCAAAGTTGTGGCACTCTAAAAAAACACACTTTAGTTCATGAAACATGTCAGTGGCAGTCGGAGTCGAAAAAAAATTTACATTTCGTCTCATTTTCTCATAATAATATTAAGTGTTTTGAGTAACACTTTTCTCTATATAAAACTTAAGCTTTTATCTTAAAATTTCCAGTTTATAGGTAGTCCTTTTTTTAAATGTTATCTACATATATATAAAAAAGAGTTGCGTGAGTGACGGACTGACTCATTCATCATCGCCCAGCCCAAACCGCTGACCCTAGAAATTTGAAATTTGGACTACCGATTGGTCACTCCCCAAATCGATCCACTAAGACGAAATTCGAATGTTTAGGTGGTAAGAAAGGGTAAAAACGGAAAAATTCGGTAACCAAAACTAAAAGAGATTCAACATTAATGTAATACTTATCGTTGTTCTTTAGAAAAATAAGCGGACAGGTGTCTAGTCTAGTGACTGATTCATTCATCATCGCCCAGCCCAAACCGCTGACTCCCCAAATCGATCCACTAAGTCCCCTTTTCACAACTTACCGATAGCTAAAGGTAGGATTTTATCGGCCGTATAAAAAGTGTTGTATTATAACAACATTACTTTAGGTAGGATGAACCTTAATTTACTTTACCGCTCACTTTAGGTTAAAGTTAAGTTTTTATAATGGAACACTTTTTATAAGACCGGTTAAAGTCTACTTTTAGCTATCGGTAAGTTGTGAAAACGGCCCTAAGACGGGATTTTTCGAAATTCGAATGTTTAGGGGGTAAAAACGGGAAAATTCGGTAACCTTATATATCGAAAACTAAAAGAGATGCAAAATATATGTACAACTTTTCGTTGTTCTTTAGAAAAATAAGCGGACAGGTGTCTGGTACTTTTTTGAAATTCGGCCCTATAGGGAGTAAACGGGTAAAATCTGAATTTTAGTACTTTTTTGCCACCCCATCTATCTTTTGAAACAAATAAACATAGAAAAAAGATAATACCACATTCGAAATTTATCAAAGAAATACGTATACAAATTTTGTACTTAAAGTCTACTTTTAGCTATCGGTAAGTTGTGAAAACGGCCCTAAGACGGGATTTTTCGAAATTCGAATGTTTAGGGGGTACAAACGGGAAAATTCGGTAACCTTATATATCGAAAACTAAAAGAGATGCAAAATATATGTAAAACTTTTCGTTGTTCTTTAGAAAAATAAGCGGACAGGTGTCTGGTACTTTTTTGAAATTCGGCCCTATAGGGAGTAAACGGGTAAAATCTGAATTTTAGTACTTTTTTGCCACCCCATCTATCTTTTGAACCAATAAACACAGAAAAAAAGATAATACCACATTCGAAACTTATCAAAGAAATACGTATACGAATTTAGTACTTTTTCGAAATTCGAACATTTAAGGGGTGAAAATCGTAACTATTTTTGTTACTTTTTTACAAAACATTTTCCTCCATTCCACATATTCATACTAAGTTATGTAGTGGCACCAAACTAAAATTTTTGATACTTTAATAGGGGAAAAATATAGTACCCAAAAAAGGAAATA
Organism: Pollenia angustigena; assembly: GCA_930367215.1. Classification (NCBI taxonomy): domain Eukaryota; kingdom Metazoa; phylum Arthropoda; class Insecta; order Diptera; family Polleniidae; genus Pollenia; species Pollenia angustigena. The sequence goes on from OV884060.1 coordinate 51,885,011, forward strand.
CGGGAAATTTTATTATTTTCTTTAACTTTTTGGTTCTACTAAAGAAGCGGGTTAAATGCTAGAATTTAAACAAGTTTAAACCTAGAAAAATAAACTTTGGCATAAAAATATGTCCACGAAGAAAAAGGAGATGCTAACGAAGTAGCGGGTATATGCTAGTACTTTAATTAATTATTCAAGCTTAAGGTCACTTTATTATACAATTAATTAAAATAATTTATTTTCGATATTTCGTTTTCCGTTGGAAATCTTCTTCAGGAATTTTTTGTTTTTAAATAAAATAAAATTTTAAAAAATGTGTTTGACAATGAATGGCAAAATAAAAGATGGAAAAATAAATTTTAAAATTTCGATTACAAATTATCATAATAAATTTAAGATTCCATTTTACAAACTTTAAACAAGAAGACAAACAAACAAACAAAAAGGAAAAACAAAATTTTAAATATATTCAAAGCCTAAAACCTATTTTAATGTCCCTTTCCGTCAAATGCTCACCAACTGAGTTATGCCTTCTGAAATTCATTTTTTTTTTACAATCAAGGAGAAATACCTATTTATAATTATCCCTAACATCAAAATATTTATTTTTATTCAATAAATATCTATAAATCTGAGCTAAGACTTTTTTAAAATTAATTCTTTTTCTCAAATAAAACATTATTTATCTGCAACATTTCTAACATATGTATGTCTAATGGTGTTTTCTTTTCTGACAATAATGTTCCATATATGCTACCATTCGTGCGAGTTTTTGTTCCATTCTAAAAATATATGCAAAAATGTGAGAAGTTGTCGTTTTCCTTTCTAAACATGTTGCAACAATAAATGGCAAATTTGTTACATTTCTTACCCGCAGTTTTAACTGAGTGTGAGATAATACCCTTTTTTGCATCTGCGTAAAGTACTTTTTTATGCAAGCAAGTATTTTTTTTCTTGTGTTTGCGGACAATTTGCGTTATATTGTGATTTTTAGTTATATTGTGATGGATATAAAAACTTTTTGTTTTTCGTTTGTTTTACTTTAATTAAATAATTATATTTTTTTTGTCGCAAAATTTTTAACAACAGCTGACTTTAATTATTGAAAATCAGTGCTGTTAACGCTTATTGGAATTGTAAGAAAATGTAATGTTTAAAATTGCTACAAGCGTGGTGAATATTGCTTTTAGAACAAACTTTGTATTCAATATTTAACACGCTAAATACACATTAGTGTTGAGTGTAAAACGTAGCTATTATTTTGTTCCATTGTAATTTAGAAAAATGAATCACTTTGTAAGGGTTCGTGTAACCTAATAAATATATTACACAACTATAATGCATCATTATTTTTTAGAAAAGAAAACACCATAAGTTTCTTAAAACTTTCCGTATTCTAAATTGATGTGTTTTCAAAATCAGGGTAATGATTAAAATCCCTACAATGGTTTGATAACGCCGTTCCATGCGCTGAATTGTAATTCCCATACATAAACATTATGTCCTGCTGAAATCTGAAACCTAAATTGTTTTCGGTTCTATACGAAATCGGATTATTTTTAAATATTTGAAGTATTTTAGGTATTTTCCAAAAAGTGTAGGGGTGTTTTAAAAACTAGACTACAAGAAGCAGTAGCAATAAACATATATGGGGTATTCACAAGGTGTGCTATCATGTTATATATATTGTTGTTGCTTTGTAAACAAAAAGTGTCTTAAATTAATAGAACTTTGCTTGCTATGTTTATTGTGCTGTCGTAATTAATCAGAAGAGACCTGCGCTGAGCGGCTGAGCCGAACCGCTTTAGTTTTTGTAGCCGTCGCCGTTGATATAGTTGGTATAGTTTTATCCGGCTAATATCCGAATTTGACCTGCGGCCAGCAATTTTTGCAACAAAACATTTGCGGCGTCAAATTATATCGGCTGAGAACTCTGATGTTTGGTAAACGGACAAAATAAAATTAATTTGTGATTTGCGTCTAAAAAATGGAAAATAGTCAGCAAAGATCTAATTTAATTTATTTATTCATGGATTAGAATTAAAAAAATATTATGATGTTACGTAAATATTTATTTTTTTATATTTGTTTTAAATCAGCTGACTTAAATTCAAAATAGCACACTAATTTATGAGGAGTTGTTCACAAGGGTCGTGCTTTTTCATGTTATTATTTTAAGACTTATGACTTTATGACAGCTTGTGAATCCCCCAATAATAACTTGTCTAGTTTAAAAATGTAAAGAACTTAGAGATATATTTTTACTACTACTGCTACTGATACCTTCACATTTTCCTAATAATAATTATGGTCGCTAGAGAGCAATGAAATTTATTAACAGATCTTTTACATTTCGTTTGCTTCTTACTACATTAACAATTAAGAAACGGGTTTGGTTATATAAAGTAGCAATAGATAGCCGTATGGCCCGAAGATCTATTCAGTTAAGACCACATCTCTCCCAGATCAACGTCATCCATATTTGCAAGCAAAATATCATTAATAACAGTAGGGTTATGAGCTGCATTGATTGTAACGCGAGATCTGGCTCCATTTTTGAAGCAATAAGGTCCAATGACAGCGTGTAAAATGTACCAAACACCCAATAAAATTTTTTTATTATTTTGCGAAGCACTAATGGTACTTTTATAAAAATAAGCGCACAAGTACGCGCTACGCAATAAGACATACAGAGATGCAGTAAAGTAAGTGAAGGAAATCCTAACAAGTTTATAAAAGAGATAATAACATTTCAAGTGCTACGGCATTCTCTTACTGCGTAGGGATAATACATACTAAAAATAATTGTAAAAAACATTCAGTGTTTAAAGAAGAACGCAACGTTTAACTAGTTTTTATATGCGTTGAATTAAGCGCTTTTTGTGTCAAAAATGTATTGCTTCAAAGTGGGAATTCACCAAATAAAATTCATGCCTTCCGTAAGCGAGATGGTAAGCGAAACTCTTACATTTCTCCCTTACAAACCTATTGCGTTTGTAGCTCAATTTTTTATTGGGCAGTGCATTTTTCTGAATCTAATGGAGTGGGTATGGTTTGTTGGTCTCATTTAATATGGGGCAATTTTCTTTAAAAACAAATCCGTAAAGTCCAAAAATGAGCCTCATCGTTGATCTTATTATAATAACCAGGGATACTATACATTTAATTTTTAATTTAATTTTTACTCTCAAATTGTAAGAGAAAGTAGGTTGTCATTAAGGATACATGTTATGCGATGTGTATAATAAATAGAAATGTAGACCAATCTTTTAGTATACCGATCGACTCAAAATCACTTTTTAAAGTGACCTAAAGATGTCCATCCGTCCGTCAGGCTGGTTGTCTGCCCACGTTAACCTTGTGCGCAAAGTACAAGTTCCAATTTTTTCAGATAGTTTGATCAAATATAGACGAGGTCTCTGCAAATGGTGTGAATCGGTCTATAATTTCACATATTCCCCATTAAAACTTCTTTCCAAATAAGACTCTTTGTGTCAGTAAGCCATCTTATTATGATGGTATTTAAATTAAATTCGCCACAAAATTATTTTACTGCAAAATAAATTATTTTTGAATCGCTTCACATTTGCCCAAAGCTCCCATCCTTAAATAGCATTAACTTCCTTTTTAACTTCCTTTAAATGATAACATTTGTTAACAATTTAGCGGCCGTACCTAAAATCCCTTTAAGACAAAAACCCATATGGATGTTAATATCTAGATAATATTCGGCACAAATAACTCTGATATGAATTTTAATCTAATATGGGCTTAAGCGATAATATTTTTAGGTTTTTTTTTCATTTTGTTATTAAATTGTTATATTTTGTTTTCAAAATTTGCAATTTTTTTTTAGGGCATATTTTTAACATTTTTCAGGGCATATTTTCCAGTTTTTACTGCATATTTAATGCGCATAAAACGTGTTTTTTAGAGCATATTCTCTGGTTTTCCTGGTTATAACATATCGATGACTTATTTTCAAAGTAAATTCAAAAAACTTGGCAGCGTTGTTTTATAGTACATTTCCACTTACATGTTTTGGGCCACAAAACCAGTTTTGCTACTTGTTTTCCTATACATTTTTCATGTTCGAAAACTCAAACAAAAACTAGTTTTGCTTCAAAACATGTCGAAAATCTCGAATACAACTCTGGGTTATCCATTATTGGTGATTGATAATTTCGAAAAAAGTGACATATTTGCCAAAATATCAACACTTATTAAATAGGTTTATGCAACTCTCCAGCTGATTTAGCGTAAAAATAATAAAATAATATAGAAAAAGGTAGTAAATTATGTGCTTTTATATACGTACATATATGTATATATGTGTATTAAAAAACAAACAAGAGAATTTCATGTTAAAGAAAAATTATTTTTTTTTTCAAAACATATTTTTTTGGCTTTTATATTTGTTTACAACATAAATGTCAAATTGATTTCGAAAATTCGAAAACCAAAACCAGTTTTACAGAATGGAAACACTTTGACACATTTTGCTCAAAACAAGTTGTGTTGCTCATAGTGGAAACATAGTATTAGCTTGAAACTATTCATGATTATTTGCCAGAGTATACTGATTAGTGAGTGCCAGTAACAACGTTCACGCTTTTATTTAAGTATGTCATTTCAACGTTTAGGCTTGACGACAGAAAACGTTAGGCTTGATGCGCCATTTACAAGAACGCTTGCTGTATGTTGATTGGAAATGGCGGCGTTCAAATTAAGCTGCCGCGTCGGGTTAACTGTTATAAATGACCACTGGTTATAGATTTAAACGCCGTTTTCGTGTTTTATTAAAAGTTCAATCAAAAGTATTTCAAACACATTCACTTGACATTCGAATTGCGAAAATTTGTTTTTTTCATCTTTAAGCAAAACAATGTTTTTCAATATCAAACATCTAAAACTAAATTTAGACATTTTTTTATTGAAAAAAATACTAAAAAAAATCGATATTTGTTTCTTCCTTATTTCTATTTATACAAAAAATGTTTGACAAAAATCTTTTTATGTAAAATAACAAAAGAAAATCACGTTTACAAGACTTAAGGGTAATTTTTTTTGTTACATATTAATAATAACTCTAGCAATCTTTTATTAAAGGACACAAGTATTGAAAATTTCAAAACAATACAGGAAAAACATAAGTGGTGAAGAAAAAATAAGGGAGGAAATAAACACGCATTTATGAAAAGGGATTTATATTGTAATAAAATAACTTAACAAATGAAAACAAAATTGATATTTTACTTACATTTCAAGACGTAATAATGTAACAAAGCCAATACGTAATATTTTGAATTGAACAAAATGAGGCGAATCCAAAATTTGTAGATGAAAATTGCAGCAGGCGTTTGAATAAGTGATGAACCAACAGGCAGAGGAAATCAAAGTCAGAATTTTGAAAATGATATATTTTTTTTTTAAATCAAAGTTTAAAACATTTTAGATTGTTTTTTTTTTGGTTATAAATTAAAAAATAAAAAGCAAAATTAAAATTTAGTAAAAACAAGTAAAAAGTTAATTAATTTTTACAAATTTTTTTTTGTGTATTTATATTTTGTAAATTTGTTTTGTTTCGATTAAGTTATTGTTAAATGATTAATTTTTTTTATTCCTTTCTTTTACCAATTTTTTTGTTTTTGTTTTAATCACTTTATTCAATTTTGTTTTACGTTGGATAACGAAAAATAAAAAATTTTTTTTTAATCCATAGAAGAAATCTAAGCCAAATTGTCTGCCAAAATTAATAATTAATAGAAAAAAAGCCAAAAAGAAAATGGGTAAAAAAAATAAAATTGGCAAAAAGAATTTGTTTTAAAAATATTCAAGTAAGTCTTTTTGTGTGAATGTGTTTTTTGTATATGTGTTAATTAAGAAAAAATATTTTTTGGTTTATACGCACTTTTTTAAAAATAATTTCTAATTCGTTTTTTCTTTTATTGCGAGTATAGTTGCTGTATATTGAATTTTACCTTAAGTGTAAAATTTACTAAAATAGAAAATAAAAATAAAAGGACTAATTAGATGTATATATGTTTTTATTATAGATTTTATATCATATAAATATCTTATCGCCTAAACCGAAGAAGAAAGCATTTCTCTTATCGGCAGGGCCGGTTAAGAAATACCCTCCACCAAGCAAAATCTGAAACAAATTTGATTGCTTTCAACATCAAGCAACCCAAATCAAGCGAGTACTTTTAAAGGGTCAAAATCAGTGATGGAAAATTGAAAAATTTCGATGGTACTGTGGTGGTAGCAAAAGAGGATTTTTTTCAACATTTTAGTACTTTAAAAAAAAATTTTTTTTTTTTTGAAAATAAACTTAAAGATAAAAAACTAAATACAAATTTTTTTTGCTCAATTCTCAGCCATTTATGGACCGAGCTGGCTGAATTTCAACAGCAAAATTCTGATGAGGATATCTGACATTAAAATATGTACACCAACAAGCAGTGTTGCCACAACCTTTTGATAAGAAATTTTGTGTAGGCAATGTTGTTAACAGGGCTGTGGAGTCGGTGTTGAGGTTATTGTACCGAAATTTTTCGGCATGAAAAATTTAAAAAAATATTCGAATAGATTCCAAAATAAAAATACTTCGGAAGTGTCGATGCAATATTTAAAATATTGATTCGAAATTTGATCTAAATTCTTTTCTTTCTATATTTAACCATTTAAAAGGTACTGGATTAAAAGAAGTTTTTAAAGTCATACAATGACCAGTCTCATATACATTTAGCGTTAAGGTTAGATTAGAAGTCGGAGTTGGAATTTCAGCGGTTAGAGTCGGAGCTACTTCTTTTTGTTGACTACTCAACAGCCCTGCTTGTCAATGTTAAAAAATATCAAAGCTTAATTTCAAAATAAACAAGTAAATATGGATTTATCTATGTTTATAAACTTCATAATAATCGGTTTGAAAGTTTGTGAGAGGCAGAAAATGCCCCCTGCCTACCCTTGTGGTCCTATTTTTTAAAAACTGTACAGCTAATGTGTCCCTATAGATATGGATCTATCTATGTTTTAAATTTCATTAAAATCGGTTTGAGGGGCAGAAATTACCCCTATCTCCCCTCGTGGTCCGACTTTTTTTAAAATTCTATACATTTTGTGTCCATATAGATATGGTTCTATCTATGTTTTAAATTTCATTAAAATCGGGTTGAGAGTTTCTGAGAGGAAGAAATTTCCCCCTATCTTCCCTCGTGCTCCTACGATTCGGCCTTCTGCCAATAAGAACCTATGACCCAAATTTTGTCAAATTATCTCCAAAATTGCGACCTGTACTTTGCGCACAAGGTTACATGGACAGCCAGCCAGCCTGCCAACCAGCCGGACGGACATCGTTAGTTCGACTCAGAAAGTGATTCTGAGTAGATCGGTATACTTTAAGGTGGGTCTAGGACCACTAATTTAAGGCGTTACACACATCAGCACAAATGCATAATACCCTCTCCACTATTGTGGTGTGGGTATAAAAAGCATAATAAGAAAAGAGAACTAATACGCACATGGGGGTAACGTGGTATTTTTGAAAGAAAAAAGTACTGAAAATAGTACCATAGTACTGAATTTTCCATCACTGGTCAAAATGCTAAAAATCACGGCGATTTCAGTCGTGTACGTGTGATTGACATAATATTCGGTGTCATATCTACTAATGGTATAAACACAACTGGGACGAAAGAATTCGTTGCGTAAATTCTTCAAATGAGACACAATAAGTGTGTGAACTTAAAATTATTAATCGTGTGTGTTCTAGAATCCGAATCCACTCGAAATGGATTACTTCAGCATTTTTGGTGTTCTGCATTTCAATTTTGCAATGCAATCTGAAATTAGTTTTTGGGATTGTTTTAAATTTTGCAATTTTTCGCGAATTTCAGCCATGTTCGTGATTTGTTCCTGTATGTTTTCTGATTCTTTACAGCTTTAACGATTAATAATAAATAGTAGACTTTGCTATCATGCCGCTGTTAGCAAATTTTTGCGAATTTCCGCTTATTTTGCAATTTTTACCGAATTTTAGCCATTTTAGGGACTTTTAATCAATTTTATGTCTTGTTGGAAATATTCAACATTTTTTCTCGAATTTTCGCAATTTTTGCAAATTTTTTTTTGCCATTTTCCGAAATTTTGTTTTTTCCCCCCATTTAGCGATTTCAAATAAATTTTAGTGTTTATTTAAAAGTTTGCAATTTTTCGCGAATTTTAGCCAAGTTCGCAATAGAAGCGATTTGTCCCTGTGATTCCTTACAGCTTTGACGATTTATAATAAATAGTAACTTTGCTATAACGCCGCTGTTAGCAATTTTTTGCGAATTTCCGCCAATTTTGCAATTTTTACCGAATTGTTGCCATTCCTTTTTTAGGGACTTTTAATCAATTTTATGGCTTTTTTGATATATTAAAATTTTTTGCGAATTTTTGCCAGTTTTACAAATTTTTTTCTTTTCTTATTTTCCGACATTTGGTTTTTTTTCACTCATTTAGCGATTTCTAATAAATTTTAGTGTTTTTTTAAAAGTTTGCAATTTTTTCGCGAATTTTAGCCAAGTTCGCAATAAAAGCGAACTGCCCCTGTAATTCTTTGCAGATTTCACGATTTTTAATAAATATTAGACTTTGCTATAATGCTGCGCTGTCCCTTTCCCAATTTATTCGTCTGCGTAAGAAATAGAAATAAACCTATCGCAGAGTTCGTTACGCACCAAGAATTTCGGTCTACGTAATGATTGTGTGTTCTTTCATATACACCAATGTGTTCTATTTCTGGTGACGACTATTCGTTGCAAATAATTCGTCGTTTGTCCCAGTTGTTTTTCTAGCATAAATCTTGCGGAAAGTCATGGAAAATGAGATAAAACAGGCCCAAATGTGTATCAACACATGAATGGCAGCTTTTTGGCGGATATCATCTTTTTCACTTAACAGCAAAAATTATTAAATTTTCTTATTTTGTAAAAAAGTCATTCATTAACAAAATTATATGATTAATTTCGCGCCACCTCGTATTACTTCTTTTTATTTTTCCAAAATGATGGTTTTGTGCACAATAGCACTCATACACCATAAGATCTAGGAGGATCCAATTTATATCAAATATTTCTTAAATATAAATAATATTAAATATGGAAAATAAGTCAAATCGGTCCAATTGGCTGTGTCCAATCAAGCTGTTTTACTTGTTTGTTTACATTTTGTTACGGATTTTGGAATTTTCCACCAGCTAATGAAACAAAAAATTCCCTGATATAACTTTTCTTGATATCATAAATAAACGAATATAGGACAGGCTTCTGAACTCTGGATTTGAAATCAGTTTAGGGAAGGAAAAAGCTTAGCGTGAGAGAAATTGAATTTAGAATACATACATTAAAAAAAGTTTCGATTTCTCTATCATAATCGCCTTCAATCTGTTTCCCGGCAGTTCATTACCATAACTAATTCACTGTTTTGAAACACTTAAAACCAGATCCTAAAAACTTTAAGCGATATTTCACCCCTCTCTTGTACTACAAAGCTTATATTCTTAATCACTAATGTTTGACATTAATAATTGAATTGTTTTAAAAATTTATTAATTTAAATTAATATTGCCTGTTGAACAAGTTAGTGACAATAGCCACTTATGTTTAAGATAATACTTCATTGAAATAATAGTAAATATGTACGAATATTAAAAAACAAAAGCCATTCAGTTATAAAATTATTTATTGGTGTCTTGTTTTGAAAAAAATAAAATTAATAAAATTTGATATGACTTGAGTTTTTATTTGATTATGCCCATTAAATGTTAATAAAATTTGTATTAACCTACAAAAAAAATAATAACAAAATTCTTATCAATCTCAGGGCCTTTTGTTGTGTGAGGCTTGAAATTTATTTATGGCTTGCTTCTTGTTATTTTTTTTTTTTTAACTTTATACCTTTTTAAGCAAAATTGATAATTTCAAAGCTCTGATAAATTAAAAAAAATATAAAAGAATTTTTGTAAATTGTTATCTACCTTTATCATGAAAAATTTAGAACAAACGACTTTTAGCACAGTTAAAAATGTAAAGTTTAGTCACGTTCATTAGAAAAAAATACAGTTGGGCCTCGATTATCCGTGATGGTCAGGACCAGAAGCATGACGGATAATCGATTTTCAAGGTTAATCGAATAACAATTTTAATTTTACAGTTTTTTTTTTTAATATTTTTCTTATTTAAAAAGTGAACATTGGTGTGCATATATATTTACATAAACAAAATTAATTCAAGAAGTTTATGTATACGTTAAATTTTCTGCTGAAAACATGAGGCAATTTCTTAAAAAGAGTCGTGTAGTGTTGTTTGTCTAATATTTTTCAACTGCCATCACGGACAATAGAGGTAATCACGGTTTTTCGAAGCAAACAATTTGAAAACATTGCAAACAAAAAACAATATACTGATCTTTGGTCATCACGGTTAATTGGGGTTATCGGAAGAGAAGAAGTTTAATAATTTTTGATTTTTAAATGTTATTAGCAGGGAAACCAGAAATATGCTCTAAAAAACATGTTTTATGCGCATGAAATATGCAGTAAAAACTGGAAAATATGCCCTGAAAAATGTTAAAAATATGCCCTAAAAAAAAAAAATTGCAAATTTTGAAAACAAAATATAACAATTTAATAACAGAATTTAAAAAAAAAACCTAAAAACATTATCGCCTAAGCCCATATTAGATTAAAACTCATATCAGAGTTATTTGTGCCGAATATTATCTGGGTTTTTGTCTTAAAGGGATTTTAGGTACGGCCGCTAAATTGTTAACAAATGTTATCATTTAAAGGAAGTTAAAGCTATTAAAGGATGGGAGCTTTGGGCAAATGTGAAGCGATTCGAAAATAATTTAATTTGCAGTAAAATATTTTTGTGGCGAATTTATTTTAAATACCATCATAATTAGATGGCTTACTGACACAAAGAGTCCTATTTGGAAAGAAGTTTTAATGGGGAATATGTGAAACTATAGAAAAAATTGGAACTTGTATTTTACGCACAAGGTTAACGTGGGCAGACAATTAGCCAGACGGACGGATGGACGTCTTTAGATCACTTTAAAAAGTGATTTTAAGTCGATCGGTATACTAAAAGATTGGTCTACATTTCCATTTATTATACACATCGCATAACATATATCCTTAATGACAACCTGCTTTGTCTTACAATTTTAGAGTAAAAATTAAATGTAGATGGCGAAATTGAAGTAACAGAATTAAAAAATTTTTTGCGAAAGCTCCTATAAGCATCTTAAAAAAATTTATCATGTATCAAAATATACTTAAAAAAAGCAAAATATGCGCTTTAAACTTAAAATATCCTGCAAAAAAGCTCGTTTAACTAAATTATGCACAAAAATGCTGCAAACGGCAAAATATGCAAAAATATGCACTAACAAATCGATGCCAAAATTCATAAAAGGCTCTAAAACGGATGAATATATCGTTTGTGCCTTCATTGGTCGCACAAGGAAAAACATGCAATTGCATATTTATGGTTTCCCTGGTTATTATAGTTTGAGCATCTGTTCTAATAGTCAACCAAGGCTTAAAGCACAAAATTGTAGAACTACTTCTTGTTCAATTCTTTTTCCAATGAGTTCTTCTCTGAATTGGTCTTTTGTTTCACTTTTTAAAAAATTTACTGTTTCTTAACTGACTTTCGCATTATTTAAATTGAAAAATATACTTAAATGTTACGATTTGTAAAAAAAGTTTTTAATAAAACTGAATTTTACGTTTTAAATTAGCGAATCTCATCGATGTCACGAAATTTTTTTTAAAGCTTAATAATGAATTTAATTTTATTTAAGTATTCTTTTTAACTGGCAAAAGTTTTGTAAAGTATTAGAAAAATTCTTCAATATCACGAAATAAAATCATAAAACAAAGTTATTCTTGTTTGAAGTTTTTGCAAGGTAAAAAACATTTTTTTGTAATTTTAACAATTTATTTAGTCAGTTTAACTAAAATATCATCAAATGATACTCTAGAACACGGCCAACTAGTTTATCTGGGAACCAGAAATCTAATGGAAGAATATTTGTCAATATAACAAATTTAACCAAAAAGAAAAAATTTCGAACTAAATAAAAATAAATTGTTGGTGTTTTGTTTAAGCTTTGGTATTGTTACAAGAAAGACTTTGTTTTTATAATTCTTATTCGCTTTAAGGTTTTATTTGTATAATATTTTAAGCTTTTCTAAAATCTTTGAAAAAGGTTTCCCGATGATCTGGCCTTAGCAACCAGTGAAATGCGCATAGCTTTCCCTCAACAATAAATTTCAGTGTATTTATCAAATCTGAAAAATTGGTAATTTGGCACGTCATAAAGAAATCTTATTAAAAAAAAATTTGTTGCTGTTATTAAAAATTTTGTTGTTATTTACCCTTATTTTCTACAATTATTGATTCAGTGGAATCAACAAAAAATTCTCTCCGTGTGCTCTATTAAACCAGTTATTGGTTTCAAACATTAAACGGAAGTTTTTTTATTGTTTTTTTTCGTTGGTATAAAACGTTTTAGTTGTATCATTTAAAAACAAAAGATGTTCAAAATAAAATCAAAAAACAAGTTCCTGAAAGTTTGTTTTTAGAATTTTAAACAAAAGTTTAAATTAATTACAGATCAATTATATTCAAACTTCTTAGATAGACTGTAGGGCACCACCAGTGTTATTGGTAAATTAATTTAAACAAAAATATATTGATAAGAAAATGTAAAAAAAAATGAAAAAAAAAATTCGCTTTTATTGAATTTTTATTTTTACATATTTTTATAAATTCTTTTGTTAAAAAATATTATAAACAATTGTTGTTAAACTTACATACATATGTTTATAGTAATTTAAAATTTATTTCATTGTTTTCAGATTTTGTTTTGCAGATAACAAACAACATTTACAACTAACTTGGCCCTCAAAATCCCATATACGTGTATGTACTCATATAGTCTTTGACTATTCTTCAAAATGCTTGAGAAGAGTCATACACAACACCAAGCTACCAAGGCATAAGCAAATACATACAAGTAGAACTTGTAAAGTATGTGTGTAAAGGGGTTCAGAGTTTTAAAGGAATAAGTTCTACGGTAGGCATAAGGGTGGATCGAAAAAATAAGTTTGGGGGAGACTGCCCTAAAACAAAAGATAAATCAATGATGTTAAAAAAAAAAAAATTAACTGTTTGCTACGCCCCAAAATACCGCTCATCTTGTTTAGCAAAAATTGATAAAAATATTTTATGTAAAACACACGATAAGTTAATTTTGAGAAAAGGAACGTTCAATTGGCCTCCAAAGACGTGCGATTTGACACCTCTTGACTATTTTCTGTGGGGCTACGTGAAGTTACTGGTTTATGCTGATAAACCAGCAACAATTGACGATTTGTAGAGAAACATTATTCGTGTTATTCCTTGCACGTCCAGAGTGCGCCGAGGTGCCCATACGGCAGAAATCATTTTCGAATATAAATGTCATGTATGAACCTTTCGAATAATTTTTTTTTTAATTAAAACACAAGTCGGTCAAGCTTGACCCTATGATATCCTTCACCACAGTACTTACAGTAAAATTTTCGTGTGTGTACCTTAATTTGGGCCAATGGGCAATCATGAAACCACCAAAACAAATTATGTTATGAGGCTAAAATTCATATAAGAGTTCTTTGTGGCGAATATTATCTAGATAACTACCTCTAAATGATTTTATGGATGGAGTTTTTTGGGATCAATAACCAATTCTGGACCTACCATCAAAATATTATAAAAACTAGTGTTCGCCTAATGGTCAAAATTCAACCATAAATGTTCATGTTCATATGAAGAAAACATAGTACATCTATGAATATATGAATGTACATGTTTCGAGCTTTTTTCCGTCTTAGTGGATCGGTTTGGCGAGGGACTAACCTCCGGTTCATATGTAAACTTCCACGTTAGTTAATCTAATTTTATAAGTTCAACTAGCGGGCCCGTTGCCTGCTTCGCACGGCAAAACAAAATAAGAAAAGAAACACACTTGTTTTTAATAAAGTTGGTTTTCCTGCGGCAAGAACACACTCACTTCACATACGCACCGCACACACATGCGTTATCGGATTTCAACCAAACTTCATATAAACCATATATGGGCCACTGCCTACGTAGTGTATAAGTTTGGTTCGCACGACGCGTTTATGAGTAGTTCGGCGACGTACATATACGGACTTATTTTTATATATATAGATATAATCAGAATTTATAAAAACTCCTTAATAGATTGCCACTCAGGGCATTGCATGTTTAATTTTATTTTTCTATGTCTAATATTAACGAAAATTAATCAAAGTACCAGATGTTGAACGAAAAAGTACCAAAAAAAACTCCCCTTACATGTTCTTATTCCCCCAGGACCAAAAATTCAAAACGTACCAAAGAAGAAACAAAAAGTACCAACATTATTCATTTTTTAGGTTTTCACATTTCTAAGTTCAATATTATAGAAAATTTTAAAATGATCACATTAAATTTCCCGTATTTATATAGTCGAAATATTCGAAAGCCGATTTCTAAAAAATGTCGAATAATTGATAACTTTTTTTTTATTTTATTTGATAATTGAAAAAAACAAATTTCTTGTATTTGTTTTAGTAGCAAATTTGAGCGCTTATAACTCCGAAATTATTAAATAGATTTTAATAAAATATATATTGTGCACTTCTGTAAGTAAATATCTTTCAAATCGGTTGACATATAGAGGAGGAAAGTGTTCTTAACTTTTTTGCCTTTGCCGATTTATATATAGATTATTGTTATCAAAGGTTTACTTGGGAGTCAAAAAATTTCATTAATAAGATTTAGTTTTAATGTGCGCTAAATTCCCAATTCTTACTATTGATAAACGGAAATTTATTGTTGGTGGCATAAGCTGTTCCTATGCGAATTTCACTGGTTGCTTAGGCTAGATCATCAGGAAACTTCATCCAAAGATTTTAGAAAAGCTAAATTTATTATTCAAATAAAACTGTTAAGCGAATAGGAATTATAAACACTCCCAAGTCTTAACCGTAATAATATCAAAGCTTAAGCAAAACACCACCAACAAACAGTGAGTTTATCTTTTCTTACAATCCCGACTACAACTGATTGTTGTTGCCAAATTTAATGTCAATACCAATATTTATAAAGAAGTTTCGTACTAAACGTTTTTTTCGGAAGTGGTATTTGACAGGAGCTAAGGTCAAATATGGAACGAGTCCAGGGCCAAATTAAATCTAAATACCAACAATAAGATGACTTATGGCACAAAGACTTTATTTCGAAGAAGAAGTTTGCATAAGGGCTATGTGAAGTTTTGGACCGATTTTTACCATTTTCAATAGCCTTGGTCTTTAAAATATGTTGAGAATCGTCAATTATCGTGGAAAACTCCACAAGTTGATTTACTTAAAAAGTCACGGAAATCGTTATTGTAAAATAATACAAGCTTTTGTTAATATTTGAACAATTTTAGCTTTTTTTGTTTATTTTAATACATACATACATATTTTTTCTCACAAAATATGAAAAAGCGGCAAGCGTTTTTGAATGTTAAAACTTATTTTAAAAAAATAGCAAAACATTTGAAATGCTGGTAGAATAACTAAATTAGCGAAGGTAGTCAACAGATAATTCAGTTTGTTTTGTTTTATTCAGGATGTCATAAACACCGAAAAGGCTACAAAAGTTAAGCAATCTAGAAGTAAACCCTGACTCGACTAAGACCTATACTGCCCTTCTAAGAAAGAAAGTCACATTTCAATTTTAGTAGTTTTTTTATCTTTCGCGTCTTAAAATTTAGTATTTTGAAAAAATCTCAAAAATGAGTTAAAAATATATTATGTATTTTATCCAATTTTATTAACCTAACAGACATGAGAAAATTTGATGATAAAGTAGAGAAAATGGACTTATGACTTTTTTGCCTAGTATAACCACGCAAAAAATCTTACGAAGACCAAATTGTACAAATAAGTTAAAAAAATTTTTTCAATTGAACATTTGAAGTTTCTAATGAGTGTGACGAGACAAGTTCTACAGCTATAATTAGGCGATGTTGACAGGGTTTGTTTTGATCAGGATATGATAGATATGATATAGCAAGATTTTTGTGAATGTACAATTTTGCGCTTGTTCTTCTGGCGGTGTGATTGATGGCTCATTATCAAAATTATCTTTAGTGGATTATTTTTTTTACCAAAAAAAAAAAACACAAGGCAAGTATAGTCGGTCAAGCCCGACCATATGATACCCTACACCACAGTATTAAAAAACACATCATGCTTATATGTCCATATAAATAAGTATTTATCTATGTTTATAAACTTCATTAAAATCGGTTTGAAAGTTTGTGAGAGGCAGAAATTGCCCCCTACCTACCCTTGTAATCCTATTTTTGGAAAACTGTATAGCTTATGTGTCCATATAGAAATGGATCTATCTATGTTTTAAATTTCATTAAAATCGGTTTAAGAGGCAGAAATTGCCCCTATCTCCCCACGTGGTCCTATTATTTAAAAAATGCATCCCTATTGTGTCCACAAAGATATGGTTCTATCTATGTTTTAAATTTCATTAAAATCGGTTTGATAGTTTCTGAGAGGAAAAATTTGTTCCCTAACTTCCCTCGTGGTCCTATGATTTGGCCCATTTTCAATATATCAAATTATCTCCAAAATTGCGACCTGTACTTTGCGCACAAGGTTACATGGACAGCCAGCCACCCAGCCTGCCAGCCGGACGGACATCGTTAGTCCAACTCAGAAAGTGATTCTGAGTCGATCAGTATACTTTAAGGTGGGTCTAGGACCAATATTTTAAGGCGTTACACACATCAGCACAAATGCATAATACCCTCTCCACTATTGTGGTGTGGGTATAAAAATTATGTTTCAAAGGTAGTTTTATGCCAGAATTTCGGATTTTTTAGTTATTTCAATAAACTAAACCGTTTTTGAGTTACGCGAATATATCTTGGTCAACCTCCACCATTTTCGAAAAAACGGTATATCTGAAAAACAAGAGCTAACCTAAGAAAGCCGTTAGCACCATAGCATTCAGCGTAAACGATTTAGGTAAAAACGCCAGGTGCCCGGCTTGTACAAAAAAAGTGTCAAATTCTAGACCAATACAATCATATATAATTCAAAAGTACAAAAGGTGTGTGGCACATGAACTGAGAGTATCAAACACTGAATTTACACATCAGAAATCCTGTTTCAGTGTTTAAAAAAAATGGATAAAAATCGATATATTACCAGAATCCAAAGTCCAAAATTAAAAGAAAACCGCGAATTAGAAAAATCGAAAAAGATTTCTCAATACCAAAATTTCATTTTTGTGAACAAAAACGAACATCGTTTTTTTTGGTGCAAATAATTTGTTTAAATCACATTTTAAGTCATTTGTATTTGATTGGTTTTTAAAAGTTCACCTGCAATCATTCATAAAAAAGAATTCGTAAAATGTTTTAAAATAAACTCGATTAAAAGGCAGGGCTAAAGTTTTTGCATCATAAAAGTTGAGTCTAGGATATTCTAGGTTTCATTTTTGATTTGGACCGAATTACATATAAATCTTTATCTTTATAAAATGCAGGTGGAGGGTTTTACAATAATTTTTTGAAGAAAGTATTAATTCTTTTAATTAATGCTTAAAAGCAACGGTTATGGGTATGAGTATTCGTTAAAGCAAAATGTATGTATGTCAGCTGTTGGGGTTTTTGCGGGTTTTTGGTTTTAAACTAAATAAAATTTATAAACATCTTTAATTTTTTTTTTTCAAATTCTAATAAATATTTTTACAAAAATTCACTAAAATTTATATCTTTTCTTTAGATCTCTGAACTATTTTAAGTATCTTTTCATGATTTTTTTTTAGGTACCTATTTAAAATTATTTTTTTTATATATATTTTGAAACACTTTCGGCACAACAACACCAATAACAACACAAACTTTTTTTTTAAATATATTAAAGTACTTTTTGTTTTTGTAAATTCTGGTACCTATTTTTTTTTATTTACAAAGTTTTATTTTCATTTTGTTTTTGTTTTTCCATTCTTTTTTTCTTCTTTTTTTTATTTATTTTTTTTTTTTAAATACAATTTGTGTTTCTGAAGCTTTTATTTTGTTTTGATTTTTCTCCGTTTGTATCTATTTTTATAATTCGTTTTCTATTGCAATTTTTCTAAAGTTACCGCAACTTGATTGTTGTTACCAAAAACTAATTTGTATCTTAGATATCAGAAAAAAATACTGTGTATCTTTTGGATTCACAAAATGGCCTCACGCCGATTAATCGCTCACGTACCTTACTCGTTGACGTTTGATTCTAAACTAAAAGTGTCCATTATTTTGGACTTTTGTATTGTTATTTTGTATTTTCAGCCACTTGTCGTTATTCGTTTGTTTTTGTTTGTTTCTTATTTCACTTTAAAAATAAATAGCACAAAACTGACAAACATCCACTAGTTTTAATTTTGGTGGAGCGAGTCTAGTGGAGCTTGTTTTAATAAGACATTAATTGAGCAAAAAAAAGAGAGAGAAAGAATAAAAGCTTTTTGTTCAGGGCTGCCAGATATTTTTTTCCTTATCCCCAAAAAATTAAAAACAAAACCTTAAAAAGCTATTTTTTCTGACCACATTTTAATTTTTTTTTTTTTAAATAGTAAGAAAAGTTTTAATACGAAATCCCTAAATAAAAATTTTTAGTTTGTACCGACTGGTTTCGGCATGTTTTTTTTTTAATTAATTTTATGCGATTCCAGCGAGGAATTACAAGCAGAACAATATGCTGTTTTTGAAGACGAATGAGCTGACTTATTAGAATATGGAGCGTGTTCAATCGGTTTTAACCATCCTTAAAATAAAAAATAAAAATATGTACTGTCAGCGTCAAAATAAAGTGTACAACTGGTTTTCCAATATAAAAAGTGTTATTTTAGTAAAAAAGAATACAAATTTTTAAAAGTTTATTATCATTTACAAGACTTTGGACAATGTTATTACAATTTAAAATAAAAAATTTGAAATACTTCAAAAACAACAAAAACAGTACAATAAAAAAACTAATATACTCCGTTTTAAAAGCGTCAAAAAAGTGTACAGTTTTAAAATACTAATAAAAGTGAAGTGGCTAATACTTTGTTTGATTTTTTTTTGCTTTTAGGACGTCTTCTAGTCTCTTTGGCATCGATTCCATCCATTTTTAAGTTTGCTCAGTACACAATTTTGGCCGTTCTTCCTGCAGAATTTTCTTCAGAGAGTGCTTGCTGCTTATATTTTTGTTTAATTTGTCTGTCCAAATGTTCCCAGATGTTTAATTGAGTTGATATCGAGCGACTATTGGGCTAATCCATCAATCTAAGGACGTATTACAAAAGCCAAACCTAACACGCTTCACTTTAGATACTGTATTTTTTCCGTTGAATTTCTTATTTCTACTTTTATCACTTTTTTTGGCTGTAGGAAATATCGCCCAAAGAAAAATCGCCCAAAAAAAAAATGAAAAATCGCCCAAAAAAATTGCATGTAAAATTGGGCCTGATTTCATATGAAAAATGGCCCAAAATTTTTGGGCTATTTATCGTTATTGTTGGGTGATTTTTCGTTTTTTAAATTTGGGTGATTTTTCATTATGAAAAATCACCCAAAAATGTTGTATGAAAAATGGCCCAAAAAATGGGCTATTTTTAAAATTCTACCATAATCTTACATAGCAGAGAAAACCATGTTTTATTATGGTTGCAAACAACAAAACTATTTTTCAAGAAACTAATTTAACCATTATATGGTTGTCGGCGACAATGATTTGGTTAAACTAAACATAATATCGGTAGAATTTTTTTAAAAATGGTTTTGTAGCTTTTTTCTCTGGGTGTATATTAAATATATACATATATATCGAAAATAAGGATTTTCTCTTCTATGGTATAACAAATACTGGCTTCGCTAACTAAAGCTTCTCTGTATCGCCGGCCTTCGGCCGGGCGCAAGGATTTTCTCCTCTATGGTATAACAAAGACCGGCTTCGCTAACTAAAGCTTCTCTGTATAGCCGGCCTCCGGCCGGGCGCAAGGATTTTCTCCTCTATGGTATAACAAACACCGGCTTCGCTAACTAAAGCTTCTCTGCATAGTCGGCCTTGTTCGGAAACAAGGCAGTTTTTCGAAGCTTTACTTAGCGAAACCGATTTTTGTTAGACCATAAAGGAGAAAATCCTTGCGCCCGGCCGAAGGCCGGCTATACAGAGAAGCTTTAGTTAGCGAAGCCGGTCTTTGTTATACCATAGAGGAGAAAATCCTTGCGCCCGGCCGAAGGCCGGCTATACAGAGAAGCTTTAGTTAGCGAAGCCAGTATTTGTTATACCATAGAAGATGAAATCCTTATTTTGGATATATATATTTAATATATACACCCGGAGTAAAAGCTATAAAAATATTTTATCCATATTATGTTTAATTTAACCAAATCATTGTCACCGACAACCATATTATGGTTAAATAAGTATCTTCAAAAAAATCACTTGAAATTTTAACGGTATTTTAAAAAAAAATTTACACATTTTTGATTATAAGTTAAGTTGCGGACGTTGCAAAGTGTCATAACGTCCTCGTCCTCGTCTTCGATGGACATTATGACACTTTAAAAGTGTCCAAGGACACTACGACACTGGACGTTATGACATGTCACCTAAATTTATATGAATAATAAACACTTTTTTGCAAATTTAATAATTTTTTTTTATATTTTTTTGGGAAAAAATTCGTTTATGCTTTTTGGGTCATTTTTCATTTTCTTTTTGGGCCCTTCTTCGTTTTTTTTGGGCAAAATTTCATATTTACCTTTTTGGGTCATTTTTTCATGTTCGCTTGGGCGATTCTTCATTTGGGCGATTTTTCATTTTTTTTTTGGGCCATTTTTCTTTGGGCGATATTTCCTACAGCCACTTTTTTTTTGTCCAACTTGCTTTCGTTAATTTTTGGAGCAACGTATTTTTTACAGATGACAGCAATCTTGAAGTCTGATGAAATTTGGCAAAGTAGAAATTCAACCTTTTATAACGTAACATAGCACTTTTATATTGGAAAACAAGCTGTACACTTTATTTTGACGCTCACAGTACATTTATCCGTCATTTAATTAATTAATTCTTCGATGCATCATATTAGTACTTACCAATAGCCCAGCATTTTTTCCCCCAAACTTTATTATAGTGTCTATCAAATTTACTTATTTTTGGAGAAGACATATTTGCTGGAAAATTGCCTTTGAAAAATCAAAAATTCTGTGTGTTTTCAACGGTTTTAGTCTATTTTAAAATGCTTCTTTTTAAAACACTTACTCAAGAAAAACAGCATAAGTTTATTAAGTACCCTTTACACACCTAACAAAAATGGTAATATTAATTAGGTCCCTTTACACCGTATAAGTTGTTGATAAGAGTAAGGTAAAAGTTTTGCTACATTTTTCATATTTTATATACGAAACAAAGAAAAATAAGAATTAATAATAAAAGAAGGGAAAATGTAGTAAAAATGTGTAAAATCCCTGAATTTTTTTTTAATCCCCCAAAAAATCCCCAATTCCCAAATGACTTTCTTTGTCCTTTTTGCTCGAATGAAATCACCAAATTTGGGGATAAATCCCCAAGTCTAGAAGCCCTGTTTATGTTATTAAAAGTTTTAATGTGCATTGTTGCCAGGTAGGGTTATTTTCAAATAAATAGGGGATCAATAACTCGTGTGTTTTGAATTTAAATAAAGGGTATGTTTTTCAAGACTTTTTTTTCAAAAGGTCAAGATTTTCAAGATTTTTTTTTCGAAGGTAATCAATCTTATTATTATTCTATTGTTATTAGAATTGGCAACTGTTTTATTATTTATCATGGACATATCAACGATTAAAAACTGTGCACTGTGCGAATGTTGGCTTACTTTAAAAATTTTATTGCTTGTCTTAACGGAATATTCTGTTTAAAAATGGAAAACTGACATTTCTTTAGTTCTGAGAAAAACTATGTACATACACCCTCATTTACCACTAGTGGTAGAGCACATAAAAAGCTATAATTTTTTCTCTATTTTCAGACATTAAAAAAAAGTCTTATTAAATATTATAAAATTTATTTTGTAATTTTTACAATATTGATCTTAGACCCTATAAAGTACAAATGTATATATATTCTGGGGCCTTTTGAGTAGCGAAGTTAATTAAACTCTTTTCGTCTGTGCGTGCGTCCGTGAGTATGTTGAAATGTATTATCTGAAGAACCCAGAAATAGTGTCACATATGAATACTCCGTTAAAGTTTGATGTTAAAATATAGCAAAAAAAACTACGACTGCCTCGAATTAAACCCATAAATACCTTGTTGTTGTTTTGCTGTATATATGGAGAATGACAACAGCCAATGTTTCAAAAAAAAAAAAAAAAATATGTTTCTAAAACGACTGCGCATATTAGAAACAATTTTGACCTTTCTTAAAGGAAATTTTATTGCGAAATTTTGGTGTTTTTTTAGTAATTTTTATAAACCAAACCGTTTTTAAATTACGCGAATATATGTATGTTGTGCAACCTCCTCCATTTTCGAAATAACGACATATCTCAAAAACAAGAGCTAACTTAAAAAAACGGTTAACACCATTGGTTTCAGCGTATCCGAATTATGTTAAAACGCCATGGCGCGCCATGTTGCTTGCCTATTTTTTCAACTAGCACAGTGTAGATATTTCTTGTTATTTTTAAGCTACATATGTAATAGAAAAGCCCTGGTAACATATTTAAATATTAAAAGCTTTGCTAACATTTAGCAGGTAACATGTTGTTGTGGTAATTTTAATTAACATAGTGTAAAGTGTTTATACTACTTTCTTGAAATTTTAACATTTAAAATTAATGTTAAAAAAATTAAAAAATAGAGGCTTTCACCCTTGATAGTAAAGTCACTTGTAGACCTTGTTAATCTTATTAATTTAGTTAAAATAATAAGATTAACAGCAGTGCAACAACAAAATTTATTTTACTAAAATTTACTAAACTGTGGTTGAAAAATCCAACAAAAAGCTGTAGGTGCTGGTTCACACAGGTCAAGTTTACTTGAACAGTTTTATTTAAATTTTCTTTTGAACTTGCGTTCACGTTCATGCACAAAATTAATTTTTGTTTTCTTTTCCTTCAACTTTGTAGCTTTTTATTATATTACGGATGAAAAAAGAAAAGAAAAATACAAAACTGACTGGTACGGTCAAGTATGTACCCCTTTCCATTCTCTTTACCCCTCTCTCCTAAAAGCTCGAGACTTGAAGAGTCAAACTTGACCTGTGTGAACCAGCACTAGTAAACACATTTGCTAAAGGTGTTATGATAGTTGCTATTTTTTGTATTCGATTTTTTTAGGATTGACTGAATGAAACAACAAATGCGAGAAAGAACAAGTAATACAATTTGATAAAATATAAACAAAACAAACAATACTGCCCACGTTTTTTCCCCACAAAAAATCGTCATAAAAGCTAAAAATCGCAAAAAAAAAAAAGTTAAAAACCGTTTCTTTCGATCAAAAACTAAAAAAATTGGCAAAAGTGCTAACAATTAATCTGGAAATGTCAATTTTAAGTTAAAAAATTTTATATTTCTTTTGACAGTCTTAGATTATTTATCCATAACACATGTATATTTGTTTGACATTTCAAGATTTTTTATGATATAATCATACTTTACACTTAGTCAGTTTTCCTATGCAAATATATTTGCACTGTTCTCCAATATAGAAAAAATACAAAAAATAGCAAGTATCATAACAGCTTAAATAACACAGAATAAAACGATTGACGAAACTCTATCTGTCTCTTTCTCTCACTCAGCAAATTCATTAATTTACTATACATACGAAAAAGACACTCATATGTCCAGTGTTGGCAAAATACATGGTTTGCGGTATTTAAAATACAAAATACTTCCACGTAGGGCTTCCAATCGGGATTGGTTTTTCTGAATCCCGGGATTCGGGATTGAAGAAAATATTTCGGGATTTCGATTTCGGGATCCCGGGTTTTTTGGGATATTTTGAATCCCGGGATTCACGGGATTTTTAAAAAATGTTCGGGATTTTTAAATTTTTTTTATACCAAATATAAAAAAAAAATAAACGGTAAAAAAAACAACTTAATTTTCGAGTTAAAATACACATTTCATGAACGTTTATTATTTATTTGTAGAAATATAATAAAAAAAAAACTTAAATTATTAATTGATCAAAATTCATAAAGACAATGTAAGCGGCTCATACACTTGCAATAAAATTGTTCAATTTTACGTATTGTACAATTATATTGCCAATGGCCAATGGTGGCACAATATATTGGCAACAATCAAAAGACATCTTGATTTTTATTGCACAACAATAAATGTGTTGGCAACATTCTACAATGCTGTTTATGTTATTCCTTTTTATTGAATGAATGAAACCATTGTGAGACTTATTGCATAAAGCCTGGTACTTTGTTCAACATTTCACGTGAAATGCTGTCATAACGCATATGAAAAACACTTGTGCGGAATATCTATGAAATAATGTTTTTGTTAACGGCACTAACACAGAGTTGTAAGCCATAATACAAAAACTGCAAAATTTAAACTGAACTAGAGTTGAGTTGTATTAAAAAAGACCAACATTTTAAGCAAAACTAAGCTGTTCCGTCAAAATTATGTATACAAACTTGGTTATGGCGGCACAAATATGTTTTCACATTACCTTAACCTAGTTTAACTGACATCTAAAAAACCCAGCCTAAATGTATTTTGAAATAATCCAAATATTTTAAATTTGTCAAATATATTTTAAAATTGTCCAAATATATTAAAAATTTTCAAATACAATTTAAAATTGTCCATATGTATTTCAAATCTATCCGAATGTATTTTAAACTTTTTTTTTTGTCAACAAATACACGTATCTTTATACAAGTTATTAAAAAAAATGTAAAAATAATAAAGAATAAAAAAAAATCGGGATCCCGAAAATCCCGGGATTAGAAATTAGAAATACCGAGATTCGGGATTCACCTAATCCCCAAAATCCCGGGATTTCCGGGATCGGGATTTTCCGATTGGAAGCCCTACTTCCACGTCATGTACATCTACATGTATGTATTTAAAATACGAAATACACCATTTTTATTTAAACCAAAAAATACATTAGATAAAACTTATTAACAAAACAATTGTTTTCTTTCATAAATATCAGATTTTTGAATGTAGCATCAGACAAACAGTTTCTTTTTGGAGAATAAATAAAACCTGCTGAAGAAAATAATCTTTCTACAGGTCTTGATGAGCACAAACTTGTATTAAATTCTATGAATACTCGTTTTATACCCTCCATTACAATTGGTTGTGAAGAGGGTATACTAAGTTTGTCATTCCGTGTGAAACTTTTTTATTATTCATCTCAGACCCCATAAAGTATATATAATCTGGGTCCTTGAGTAATTTTTAGTCGATTTAGCCATGTCCTTCTGTCTGTTCGTCTGTCCGTCTGTTGAAAACACGCTCACTTTCGAAAAACTCAAAAGAAATAAACAAACTTGATGTCAAATTGCTTGTAGTTATCCTAAGCAGTTTGGGATTAAAATCCAGCAAAATCGGTTCAATAGGATCTGAGCTATGAATCAAAATGTGGAACCAACACCTACAAAAAATTGATCATTTTGTTACAAAAACTAACAAAAACTGGTGGAAAAATGCACAGAATGATATAAGATTTCGCAATAATTCGTTTTATTCAACTGGAAATCACGTTGTAAAATTTCGAGAAGATCCGTCCCGGAAAACAGTATATTAAGCCTAAACCCCTAATTAACAATGCTATCATAACAAATTTTGGCACGCCAAAGTTAAATAGGACCAGAAATGACACTATTAAGTTTCGTGAAGATCGGTCTATAATTTACCCTTGGCCCCATATAAACCCTACTCCCGGAAAACAATTTAGTACGCATAAAACCATAAAAAATAATGGTATCATACCAAACTTTGGTACATCACAGTTTTTTAGAACAAGAAATTATACTGTGAAATTTCGTGAAGATCGGTTTATAATTTACCCTAGGCCCCATATAAACCCTACTTCCGGAAAACAGTTTAGTACGCATAAAGGCGTAAAAAATAATGCTATCATAACAAAATTTGATATAGATATTGCGGTAAACTTTCTTCCAGCTTAGCTTCATATGGCCAACAAAAAATGTTATGCAAATTTGTTATATACGGTCTATAATTTACCTAAGATCCCATTTCAGCAGCCTTCTGAAATACACTGCAAACGCTAAAACTAATTGCTCCGCTGTATTTTATTTAATTTATGTTTTTAAATACCAGAAATCACTCTGCAGGAATTTGGGATGATTGGCTCAAAGCTTTCCATGGCTCCAATATAATTTGCCCTCCTGAAAATCATTTAAGTTCAGCTTAGACTGTAACGAATCATTATATTTTACTCAAGCTATTTAAAATTGCTAAAAAAAAGCATTAAACTTTCTGATTGTCGGTCAATAATTCTATATAGGTCTAAACCGCTCCCAATTTCAATGCAGATGTCTGTTTTTATACAGATAAATTAGTAATAAGTAGACATCATACAGATATTACTCCTAAAACATTCGAACTGTCGGTGGAGGGTATCAAAGATTCGGCACAGCCGAATATAGCACTATAACTTGTTCTATTTGGAAAGCTGTCAAGAGTGATAATGTCTTTGCTCTTGTCACTGAGTAAACTGACAAATGCCAACTCCAAATTTGATGTCCTAGAATCACCATCATCCCTATCTACGAAAACAACAAAATCATCGTCTTCTTTACTGGTGCTTCTACTTCTGTTAATTCCAGGTATGTATAAGAAAATTTTAATTTATTTTTACTTTTTGAGTATTTTTACCAAAAACTAATTTACAGAATTTAACAAATAACCAAAAAAATAAAGCTAGAAAACTTAATACAGCTGTTGGTAAGCTCGCCAAGCAGTCCAAACCATGTCATTTTATGAAACCCATTTTCTGAGCTGGACTTTGTAAATGTTGGGCACCTTTATGTCGCAAAATATACTCCGTCCAATACACCGCCAAGTCTAAAGGTTTTATAGGTTGATCGTGATATCTTATAGACATTTCTCTAGCTCTCTGACTATACTGGGGATTAATTAACAATTCCAAAATCGTTCTTTTCAGGGGTCTAATCGCCGCATTCGATACTATCGTATCGAATAAACTATTGAATTTTTTTGCATACGGTAGACACTGGCGTATCGAATGAAAACTCGAAAAATGTAAGGTCGAGTTATTCGATGTCGAATGCTATTATTTCAAATTCAATACATTTCATTCGATATCGAGTTTCAAGATACCAAAATAAATAATTTCGATCAATTTTGCTCGATATCGTATGCGGTGATTAGACCCCAGCTGATTTTTGCTTAATTTCGTAAAGTCTAATTTCAAAGCATATCCTTGTTGTTTGGCTTTATTCACATTTAATTGTTGATCGAAAAACACGGGTAGACCCAATATTGGCTTGCCATGATAAATAGTTTCAAATGTGGACAAAAGGCCTCCATGAGATATAAAAAGTTTTATCTTTGGATGGACCAATATAGCACCCTGTGGAAACCAAGGAGATATAAAGACATTTTCTGGCGTTCCCTTTAATTTAGGATCTTCAAATTTCCATAGTATTCTATAAGGCAATTCGTCAAATACTTCATTAAATATTTTTAAAGTTTCTGCAGGAAAATCTCTACACTTTATATTTGAGCCCATGGAAAAGTATATTGCATCTTGTGGGGAATTGTTTAGAAAGTCCTGTACTTCTTGGGGTAAAGATTTAGCTTCGTGTTGTATTTGAAAGCCACCAACTTCTACAATATTCGGTACATACGAGCGAGGCGTACTCAAAGAAAAATGTTGATTCAAAAGAAATAACGATATATTTTGACGCAAAGACCGAATGAATATCTTCTTTAATGTGGGGCATTAATAATTCTTTAATACGTTGATGTCTGGGCATATGTACCAAACGATTGTGTACTTATTCTAAAAGTTTCAGTTTCATCATACGCTCTTGATAGGACATTTTTTCAGTAAATCCCGTAGCCCATGAGTTCATCTATTATAGGATCTGTACCGTAGGAAGAAACACCTATAATAGGAGCCTTAAAATGAGCTGCATAACTAAATCAGGCATCCGTTTTTATGGCCTCCAAAATAAGCAAATCAAATGTTTCAGTTTTTATTAACTTTTGTACTTCAGGATTTTTCATAACCGTTAGAGTGACATTTGTGAAAAAAACGGAGAGAAAAGTCATGCCGCCCCATACATTACGTTTCACTTGAGCTCCTTCTATAAAATCTGCGTAGGTATGAAAATAAAGAAAAAATATAATTATTTTTAAGATTGAAATCATTTAGTTCCAGTTTACCTTTTTGTATATCAAGCATTTCTATTACCGCTACATCTCGGTAATGTGTTATATTTTCTTTGCTGGGATAGGCATTGATAACGGTCAACTCATGACCTCGCTGGGCTAAAGTTTTTAAAAATGGCTGCACTAAAACGTATTGAGATCGGCCGGGAAAGGGAAAAATTGCTCAAATTTTCGCACTTTCTGTAATTTGTATAAAAACTAAGAAAATCTCTGTAAAAACTAAAAGAAGTTTCTTATTAAAATTCATTTCTTAAAGTATTTTTTTTTATTCATTTTCTCCAAGTACGTTGTTTTTAGAACCAAATGTTTAATCTTACTGAATGTGATTTGCATTTTTATTTTGCAATATACTCAGATTTAATTTTGCTAAAAATAAAATTTAAAAAATGTTGTTTGTTTGAATACATTTACATACATATTGTTGCGAAAGTTAAATTATCTAAGAATTATTTATAGTTATAGTTATAAGTTATCTTGTAAGTTATAGTTTTATGTTACTTAAAATTGTCATGTATAATTTTCAACACAACTGTTATTTTAAAATAATTCCTATATAAATTTCCCAGTCATTTCTAGAAATGGTTATAGAACATAATAAATAGTTTTACGGGAAGGTTCAGGAAAAATCTAGAAATAATTATGAAATATAAAAAGGGGTGACTAATGTAAAATTAGTTTAGTCTGTTTTGAGAAACGGTTCTGTTCGTAACTAACAATTGTGAACAAAATAATAAAGTTTGTAAAGTTGAATAAGTGTGTGTATTTATTTTTATTTGCAATTAAAAGAACTCAACGGTTTATTATAAAGGGAGTAAACCGAACGCGTTTATTAAAGGAAAAACGTAACAATTGGTGTCCGAAGTGAAATTGCAATAAAAAAAAAATAAAATAAATAAACAAATAAAAAAAAAGGATAAAATAAAACTGTACAGAGTCTAACAACAAGAAACGCATAAATGAGATTCGCTTATTACATGTGGAACCCAGCGAAGACTGGTCAACGGCGCAGAAAAGTGACCCCATATTAGCGCAAATTATGAAGGCTAAGAAAGAAGGTGAAAAGCCGACTCATGAAGAAATTAGATGCGGATGGTAAATGGCTGCCTTTACCGTACATGGGAAAGTACTGATGGAAAAACAGTTAAAAACCTTATTGTAGTACCGTCTTCTAAAGTATGTGGAGTTGTGAGGAAATTCCACGAGGGTACTGGTGGTAGGCATCTTAGTGTTACGAAAACCATAAAGAAGTTAAAAGCAAGCTACTTTTGGGTCGGTTGCAAGCAAGCCGTGATTGATTGCATAATTAAATGCCCACAGTGCGTTGCAGACGGTGGTCTAATTAGAGAAAGTAGAAATCCGGTCCAGCAGTACAACTTTGGTGAACTATCCGTACCAGCGAATAATAATGACTCTATCCAAGAGCAGAAAAACGAGTTAAGACGAAGGCGTGTTAAGTCATCAAATGACCAGATGAGAGCCAGAAACAATGGAGTGGCGAATTCGGAAGGCTTCAAAGAAGGCCAGTTGGTTTTACTTTTTAATCCGCAACGGAAGAAAGGACTACCTCCAAAGCTGCAGACTCATTGGGATGGCCCATATAAAGAAATAAAGAAATTGAATGACGTGGTGTATCGGATCCAGAAATATAAGAACCCAAGATCAAAAATGAAAGTGGTACATCTAGAACGACTAGCCAATTATGGAAAAGGAGAATCTGAGCCTATTCGGGACGAACAGGCTTAAGTGGACGGCAGTGTTACGAAAGTTAAATTATCTAAGAATTATTTATAGTTATAATTATAAGTTATCTTGTAAGTTATAGTTTTATGTTACTTAAAATTGTCATGTATAATTTTCAACACAACTGTTATTTTAAAATAATTCCTATATAAATTTCCCAGTCATTTCTAGAAATGGTTATAGAACATAATAAATAGTTTTACGGGAAGGTTCAGGAAAAATCTAGAAATAATTATGAAATATAAAAAGGGGTGACTAATGTAAAATTAGTTTAGTCTGTTTTGAGAAACGGTTCTGTTCGTAACTAACAATTGTGAACAAAATAATAAAGTTTGTAAAGTTGAATAAGTGTGTGTATTTATTTTTATTTGCAATTAAAAGAACTCAACGGTTTATTATAAAGGGAGTAAACCGAACGCGTTTATTAAAGGAAAAACGTAACAATATATTTTTGAGACTGATAATATTTTTATCGCTCTGTAAACAAGTGAGCATAAATTATATTAGAATACTAGAAATTAGTGACCGATTGTTTTCTAAGCTGGGGCATGTAATCTCTATTAAATTTTGAGATAATACAACTAGGGATGAAACGATACGAGTAAATACAAGTACATATTCGATACTTTTATATAAGTACCAAGTATTTTTGTAATCGATACTAAGCAATCGAGTACCAAGTAGTATCGGTAAAAAAATACTCAGTATCGATCAAAAGTAATCGTTTTACTTTGGTTTTGAAATTAATCTTAAATTTTTGTTTGACCAGCAAACACTAGGGATGCCGATCCCGAATACCGAAATCCCGGGATTATTCTTAAAATTTAAGTCCCGAATCCCGAGATTTTGAGCTTAGTAAAAATTCAAAAATTTAATATTAAATCATACTGGCCATGAACCTAATTTATAAATGGGGACAAAAAAGTCGCAAGTGAATAAATGTTACATGCAATGCATTTTGTACCACGAAAACAATATCAGAAGGTGTGGTCTTTTTTCTAAGTTAATGATAATAGAATTGCGCACGCAAAATGAAAGTTGTGCAAAAATGTGTTAAAAACTTTAGGGGGTTCTATCAAAGGTCTTTGGGCACATATTTGTTTAAGTTTATTTTATTAAATTAATACTTGCATATATATTTGAAATAAAATAAATTAAGTATTGCCATATAGCACATATGTAGCTATTTATTTACGAAACCCAAAAGTGTTGAATGCGAACATTGGTTTCGTCGGCAGCATATGTTTGCAATAAAATAAGGCATCAATTACACTGTGCAAGAAATTTACACTTTTTTTTGAGACAAGCTGTTTAATAAAATTCTTAAACTTGGCCCCTGCAGCGCGTAGGATGCCCCTAGTTGGGTCAATGTATGACCAACCCTACTTTATTTTTGATCACAATCTTTTATTTCTATCATACCTACCCGGTGGTAACTAAAAGTGGTCTCAATCTTTACACTTTTTATTTTGCACAAAAATTCTAATAGGTCGTAGTTCTTGTTTTATTGTATAGTACTAAAACACTATTAAGAAAGTTTTTAAATGCTATTCTATTCTATTCTTTTATCATACAAACGATACAAGTACCGATACAAGTAAGTATCAATACTTTTTTTCGATACTAAGTAGGTATCGATACTTTGCGAGCGATACCACATCGAGTAAAAGTATCGATACCTTAGAGGTATTGTTTCATCCCTAAATACAACTTCACATATTGAATTTTTTTCTTTGAAAATATTTTACAAATGACGCTACTTGATTTTGCAGATCTCCGCTAAATTCAAATGCAGTTAAATTTGTTAGCTGAAAGATCATCAAACGTTTTTTGACTTTGTATGTTAAAGAAGAAAAAAATGGCACGAGCATTTTTGAGTATGTTATCAACTTCAATTCTTTGATAAGGGAAGGAAAATAATATTTTTAGTTAAATCGGTCAAAAGATAACACAGGCCAACACTCAATCTGCTTCTTTGAATTTATCAACTGATTCTAGTTAATTTTGGTGCGCTGAATTCAAAACTGTAATCAGTTTGTCTCTATCAGCTCTAGTTTTCATGATATAACTTTTTATACCCTCCACTTATGACCTCCAATTACACCAATTACCCAAATTTTTTTTCCAAACTTTTTTTTTTTATCAAAATTTTTTATTTACTGTTATAGTTATTGCGAAAAAAAAAAGCTCCCAAATTTTTTTAAGTATTTAGAAAGTAAAACTTTTCCATAGGAATTTAAAAAAATAAAAAGAAGTTAAACTGTTTCATACAGAATTATTAAAATCAAAAAAAAAAAATACTTAACAAAATTTGGGAGTTTTTTTTTTTTTTGGCAATAACTATAACAGTAAGTCTGGGATCACACTATGAAAGTTTTCTTTCAGAAAATCTTAGTTTATGGGTGAGAGAGGAGAAAGGAAAAGCATGTTCTCTTCCCCTCTCACCAATTAACTTAGACTTTCTGAAAGAAAACTTTCATAGTGTGATCCCAGACTAAATAAAAAATTTTAATAAAAAAAAAAAAAATTTGGGTAATTGGTGTAATTGGAGGTCATAAGTGGAGGGTATAAAAAGTTATATCATGAAAACTAGAGCTGATAGAGACAAACTGATTACAGTTTTGAATTCAGCGCACCCAAATTAACTAGAATCAGTTGATAAATTCAAAGAAGCAAAAATCTTTTTTTATTTTGTCGGGCTGTGTAATTTGTATCATATTAAAAAAGATTATTTTAAAATTAAGATAAAATGAGATTTTGACTTAAAAACTTCTTTATTTCAAAAAATAAATAATAAAAATATTAATTTTATTAATAAAAAAAATATACATGTATTCGAATATGATAAATTTCAAGACCGGTACAATATCTTTACATTTTACCTACAGCACTTCTTTTAGTGTTTTTAAACGAGAAATATGCTTAAAGAAAAAATCTCGAAATTTTGTCAATATTATGAATACAAACTGCATATTTAATTTGCATCGAAAGTGCATGTATACATTCAAAGTTAAATAACAATTTAGCAAATTTATGGAAAAATTGTATAAAGGTGTCAAATTTGAAATAAAACATACCGAATAAAAAAAGTAAAAAAATTGTTTTCAAAAGTATGATCAAATAGCTATCGGAGCTTCTTGGGAAAAATTTTGCTAACACCAATAGGTAATAAGTTACATGGATGGGAAAGAACACCTGAATGGCCAAAACGTCATACTTTGACCCTCTCTTACTCAGAAACTTTTTGACCGATCTTGTGTCTAAACTACTAACCAATAGGACTAATGTTGGTGCAAATTTCATCCAAATCGGAAGACATCGATTTAAAAATTGGGTCACTTGACATGAAATCCCCCATATGTATTTTTTATATAAAGTTTGAATTTAAAATAACAAAAATAAAATTGCAACTTAACAAATACTTCAGAAAATCTAATCATTTGTGTTATCTTAATGTCTTCACGTTTTAAGAAAAGCCTTGATTTCATTTGTTTAAGAAGCTCAAAATAAAATTTCAATATATCTTCGCAGGAATTAAAGAACGCTGTAACTGACAAAAAATCGAAAATACGTTTCTTCCATCATTTTTATCAGAAAAAAATACTGCGCCGATTGGTCCCGGTCCCATATTTGTATGATGAAAAAAAATTCACTTACGCAAAAAAAAATCGTTTGCGAGAAAAAAGAAAAAAATACGTTTTTAAAATCATGTTCCTAAGTTGTATAGTTTTTGTGATATGAACTTTTTTTCTACTTTCATTCATACAGGTTTTTTGGCTCTGGTAAATATTTTATGTTTTGTCAGTTACAGCGTTATTTTATTCCTGCGACGATATGTAAGTATGTTTTAAAACTTCTAAAACGTCGTGTGAGTGAGTTTATGTGCATATTATAATAAAATTACTCAAAATTATGTAAATGTAAATACAAATATGGCTTTAATTCTTTATTATAAGCACACTGCTACATACATGTACAACATATCGCACTTGTTCAACAATAGTGTATTACATCAAAATTTTTATATTTTTCACTTTTTTGGAAAAAAATCGACACATCTACCCGCTGTGGCTTTTCTAAATTTTTTTGGAAGAATGTTTCCTGATTATCTGGCATAAGCAAGCAACCAGTGAAATGAGCATAGAACAACAATAAAATTCAGTGTTTTTATCTTCTCTATATATAAAATAGGATGTGTGTATGTATGTATGTATGTAACGTATGGACTCCAAGACGGCTGGGTCGAGTTTGATGAAATTTTCAGGGAATCTTCATAATATTCAGGCGTATGACACTTTGAAGTCTGATTTTTGATTTTCGGTCTGCGGGCGGAGGGGCGTGGCAAAATCCAATTTTCAAATTGCACCACCAATGACATCTATATAATTTGGACGATATTTTCTTTAAAATGATCGCCATGCTCCAACTTAGATTTATACGAAAAGAAAATTTTGCCCCGTCAACTTTTACGCCCACTTTTTTTGAATTACCTAAAATCAGAAAACGGCTCCATCGATTTGACAAATTTTTCTTTCAAATGTTCGTATTAATCCATTTTAAGATTTAATCGAAAGAAAAATTTACCACGCCTACTTTTACGCCCACTTTTTCTATTAAGCGCATAACTTGAGAACGGCTTGACCGATTTGGATGATTTTTTTCTTTAAAATGATTGCCATGGTCCAACTTAGGTTTTTACGGAAAGAAAATTTTGCCCCGCCCACTTTTTTCCATTTACCTGAAATCAGAAAACGGCTCAATCAATTTGACTAATTTTTCTTTCAAATGTTCGTATCTTTGCAATGGATTTTAAAAATCGAACGCAAACATTTTTCCTAATTTGGACAGGACAACGTCTGTCGGGTCAGCTAGTTAATTAAACATTTTATATTCCCAAAAAATTTCTTTGATAAAAAATATGCAAGTTTACGGCTTAAAAAACTCAACTGGCAAATTGTTTAATTTTGATTTTCTTGTGAATACAACAAAGCAATTTGTTTTTTTTTTTCTTACCCGCTTACAACTACAATTAATGTTGGGAGAATTTCAACTACATATTTGTAGAAGGGAATGTGAGAAAAGATAAAAACATTGTTTATTGTTGGCATTTTATTTAAGCTTTAATATCGTTGCATATTAGACTTTTTGAATGATACCTCAATTTTTGGACACCCTTTAGTCCTTCATTTTTTAATTACACCCAAATTAAGGGACATCCACCATAACTATATCTTCCTTATGCAGGTGACCTCATTTCAGATGGCCTTCTAGAAGCCTTCAAAGTAGAGAAGGCTAGGGCTTGTCACTAAAGACAAGCCGTGTAAATAAGAAATAAAGTTGGAATGAGGCTGGGAGGCCTTACATCTGCAAAATAAGCCTTTTAGAAGACCTCTTTATAACTTATTTTCCCCGCTGTGCTCTCTACAGAGACCTACGACTTGACGGCTTAAGCCGGCTGAGCTGAGCCGCGCCGCCGATTATTTTTAACAGCCGCCGACGCCGAAAATTCATCGACTAAAGTCGGCTTAAAATCAGACGCCGGTCACAGTCATTTAATCGAGTATTCCCTACAAGAAGTGCATAACCAAAATATAGTCCTTGTATATATTCAAAGGTTTTGCGGTAAAAATTTAAAATCTCATTTAAATAAAATCTCATAGATAAAAGTCCACAAGCATTAAAATAAGTATATATGCAAATTTATTTTATTATTTAAACTAAAATATGAAAGTTGGTAAAAAAAATAATTTTTAAATTGGCCTAAGTTTAAGTCGGCTTAAGCCGCCTTTGAGCCGCCGCCGGCAATATTTTTGCAAGCCGCCGCCGCCGACAAAACTTGACGGCGCAGGTCTCTGGCTCTCTATCTGCGATGTTGTGCGATGTTGTGCGCAGGGTTGTTAGATGTGACGATTTTTCGTCATTTTGACGATTTTTTATTGAAAATACAGTATAATGACGATTGACGATTTTTAAACTAAAAGTAATAGCGTTATGACGATTTTCTGGCATCAATAAAACACTAACAATAAATAATAACAATTATATTGGGAACAGTTCAAAACAACATTTTTCATTTTTTCGAATTTATTCTATGAGCTAAATTTCAGTTAAGTATTTTATAAAGCTTTTTTTGTAATAGTCCTATTCCTTTCAATTTTTCAGAAATGACTTTATACACTACCATACTATTATATTGTATTTTCTTGTTACATTTTACCTTAGCTTTCCTTTGGACAGCAATGGGGTATATTGTATGTACAGAAACATTTTCAATTATTGGACACCAGCAGAATATAATGCATTTTCTGGCCCGCTACGGCCTTCGTCAGCATTCTTTGTGTCACACTGGATAGTGATACTTTATAAATTGAATGTATTTAACTCAACAATTTTAGCAAATAGAAACTGGGAATTATTTCCTTCCGAAGGTTACTTTATATTATATTCAACATTTTTCATTTTTTCGAATTTATTCTATGAGCTAAATTTCAGTTATGTATTTTATAAAGCTTTTTTGTAATAGCCTTATTCCTTTCAATTTTTCAGAAATAACTTTATACACTACCAAACTATTATATTGTATTTTCTTGTTACAGTTCAAAACGAAAAAATCATTTTTCGAAATACAAAAATATTAGAAATTAAACAAAAAAGTTCTTCCCCCATCACAAACCAGGTGGTTTTCATTAAAAGCACTAGTAATTCGAATTCTTCAATTAAATAAATGCCATCGATACGACTAGAGCCCCGATTTGCGTCGGTCCTATTTGGTTCGCTTTTTAAAATTGGTTAAATCCGCTTTGCGTTTGAATGATTTCTATTTGCGTCGCTACATACGATTTCACTTTTTCGCTGAAGTCATAATCATATGTGAAGAATTTTTCTATTTGCGTGTAAAAAGCCGAATTCCCATTTAATTCTGTTAGGTAAGTTATTCTAAGTATAGTTGAGTGTTAGGAAGTAAGAAGTAAGTTCTTAATAAGAAGTTGTGTAGAAAAATGAGTGCAAAGAAAATGCAATAGTTTGGAACTAAAATTGGACGTCATAAATCGTTTCAAGTCGGGTAAAAAGACTGTTGATTTAGACAGAACCCTTAGTTTATCACCTTCAATAGTAAAAACAATTTGCATTAGTGATAGCGCTAAAAATTAATCATTTAAAGATATCTCGAGTTAATAGCAAATGAGATTTTATTTTTTATTGACTGTTTTTGTGAATATTGATAAATGAAATAAATAAATGTTTGTTACGTTTTTATGAAAATATATTTTTTTTTATGTACTATTTCTTTTCAAATGGTAAATATATTTCAGCCCACATGCTGAAATAAATGGAATAAAACTTAACAATATCACTTTCTTTATCATAAATATAATTTCTTGCTAAACATTTATATTTTTGAACCACTCAATGCAATAAATTATCTCCAATTTGTAAAATTTAAATATTTGACGATTTGTTGACGATCTTGTTAACTGTTCATGACGATTTTGACGAATTTTGTTTAAACTTTTGACGATTTTTTAAGAAAAAAGCCTAACAACCCTGGTTGTGCGTAAAAAAACCATGTTCACTCGTAAAACTGCTCTAAGTGGAGAAGCAGCTCGCGCTTTTTGTCATTATTTCTTAAGGGCAAACAGGTCGTTTTTGTTTGTCTGCTTTTGTTGCGTTTTGTGTTGTCACCCCGCATTGGTTAGTGTTTCGGCGTCGTATAACTGTACCGAGTTACAGTTTTTGCGGTATCTGCATTAACTATATGCAATCGTTTTTAACCTCAATTTGAGGTTTTGTCTGGTGGAGAACCATTAATAACTCATGTGACTGGTGGAGAACCAATATAACTCAGACGTTTTACTGGTGGAGTACCAAGGAAATAACTCAGACGTTTTACTGTGGAGACAAGATATACTCTGGAGCTTATTCTGGAAGCTCTTCGCCTTCCTATACGAAGGTCTAGGTCGATCGAGGACTTGTGGATGAGGCTCCAACAAACCGTGTGATACCCTGGCAATATAACTCTAGATAGTTAGCCAAAAATTTTTTAGTGTTTAAGCAAAATCAAAAAAAAAAACCATGTTGGGAGCTAAACAAGGATGACCCACAAAAATGTTGACGTAAAATTCTTGAAACTAAATAAATATTTATCTAGAATAGGAACACCAAATTTGACCCCCACTATGCAAAAAAAAAATAACATTTTTTAAATACATTTTAAAGATCTTTATATTTATGAAATATTTTCACATTTTCATTATAATTATTATTATAATTTTGTTTTGTTTTGTTTATTATGTTTGTTTTATTATTATTTTGAATACTTAAATAACTAATTGGTTGTATGTGTGTGTGTGTGTGGGTGTGGGTGAGTGTTTTGTTTGATCCAATATGATTTTATGTTTTGTATTCATTAATGTTTTTTTTTTTTTTTTTTTTTTTGTTAATTTTAATAATTAATTAATACAACTTAACTGTTAAAATGTTATTTTCATGCACGAACGATCATTTCAATGATTCATTTATGATGTCAATAAAATGTCAGTATATTTTTTTAAGACTTTTGTATTTAATTTATTTTAATATGTAATTTGATTTGAATTTTGTTAATTTATATATTTTGTTGGTTTTTTTTATTTGTATAATTATAAATATTTAGTAACATTTAGCTTTAATTTATTTATAATATATATTTCTATTCAAAAAGATGTGTTTTTATTCGCAGACAGAAGAAATTGCAACAAATTAAATGCAGCATATTTCTTAAATTTATTTTGTTTTTAAATTTCATTTAATTATTTGTAAGATTTTCTTTAAAAAAAAAAATAAAGAAAACTTTTAATAGATAGAATAGTTATAATAATAATTTATTTGTTTGATAGATAGTTTAAAAGTTTAGGTTACATATAGTTTATTTATGAATAAATTTATTTATAAATTTTGTTCTTTTTTTAATGATTAAATAGAGTTTTTTTATGAATAATAATAATAAGTAAATAGTGTAAATATAAACAAGTTCCTTAATTTTTTTTTTATTTTAATTACATGCTTTAAATAATTTTACAAAATTTTATTTTAAATTTAGAAAGATAAAAAAAAATAAACAAAGTTTTCAAAATCAATTACAGGCCTTAACTAGAAATTTTATTCAAAAGGGAATAAAGAGTTAAAAAATATTAAACAGAGAGAGAGAGAGAGAGAAATTTTTCCGAATAAAATGTCCTAAATAGTGGGCTTATTACTTTTTTTCAATAAGTATTACTTTCAAAATTGATTTTATTGTATTTAATGATAAAACCAGTGTTGCCAGACAACTTTTGGCTTATGTTCCTAATTTATATTTATAAGTCCACAAAAAATCCCAATTTCAAAACAAAAATCCCCAAACTTGTCCCTTTTATGAACTCGCCTTGTTCAAAACCTAAACAAATAACCGCAGAGCAATAAATAGTTCTAAAGTTATAAAAAGAAAATAATAAAAAACACGTAAGAAAGTATAGTCGGTCAAGCACGACCATATGATACCCTAGACCAAATTATTTAAAAATACATCATGCTTATATGTCCATATAAATATGGATTTATCTATGTTTATAAACTTCATTAAAATTGGTTTGAAAGTTTGTGAGAGGCAGAAATTGCCCCCTACCTCCCCTTGTGGTCCTTTTTTTCAAAAACTATATAGCTTATGTGTCCATATAGGAAGGTATCTATATTTGTTTTAAATTTCATCAAAATCCGTTTGAGAGGCAGACATTGCCTGTATCCCTCGTGGTCCTATTTTTAAAAAATGCATCCCTTTTGTGTCCATAAAGATATTGTTCTATTTATGTTTTAAATTTCATTAAAATCGGTTTGATAGTTTCTGAATGGAAGAAATTTCCCACTATCTTCCCTCGTGGTACTACGATTTTCAATAGGCTTGGTAATTATGCCAATGGGAACCTACGTCCCAAATTGTATCAAATTATCTTCGTAATTGGGACCTGTACTTTGCGCACAAGGTTACATGGACAGCCAGCCAGCCGGACGGACATCGTTAGTTTGACTCAGAAAGTGATTCTGAGTCGATCAGTATACTTGAAGGTGGGTCTAGGACCAATATTTTAAGGCGTTACACACATCAGCACAAATGCATAATACCCTCTCCGCTATTGTGGTATGGATTTAAAAATTAACTAAACAATGAAAATTCAAGTTCGATGCCTAAAACGGTCATAGAAATTTAAGCTCAAAATCGTGTTTCACTATACAAGTACAAAATCCTCTTTCAAAACATACTTGTCAAATTAAAATCTTTAAATAATTTTCCGCATTTTTCTTTATGTTGAACTTCTTAGGTTTCCGGGAATGAATATTATTTAATTTTTAAAAATAATTTATATACCCGCTCTCGAAAATCGTTCCCCAAATAAATGTTGAAGTCCCCAATTTGAGTACGAGTCATCTTATCTGACAACACATTTTTTACTTGAAATAGTTTCGACATTAAATTTGATATTTCGTTAACTTTGAAAATCTTTGGCATTCTTGCGATATTTATTTTGGTTAGATTTCTTGTTTATATTTTTCCACCATTTTAAACCAAGTTAAAACTTTTGTGGTTTCCAAAACACCCTTAAATCACAATTGTGATATTAAAATCATATGTGATTTGCAATTTTGTGATTTTCAGAACATGCCGGATAATTACATAATTTCGATTAAAAATACAAATACATAATTACAAACAGAAATTGAATAATAAACAAATTTAAATTTAGTTTTGGATTGAATCCATGTCAAACCGTTAAGTCGTTCGGCATCATCACCTCCGATTTGAATGAAATTCAACACAAATGTTGAATGTTATTGGACTTTAACAAAACATAAATTTTCAGACCCCAGATTCTTTCGGCTTCCGAAATATGACGTCATAAAAGATGAGAAAAATGTGAAAAAAAACTCAAAAGTCTCCTTACAAAAGGGGATAGAACTCTTGAACTACGCAAGATAATTTAGTTTTATTGGTATCGTTTTAAAGGTGAAAGTGCACCCTTTAAAATGATATGCATATTGTGTTTTTCTAAGAAAAGGTCAAAGCTCAATTATTGGGGTCTTGAGTTTAAAGCTCCATATCTAGAAAAGTATATTTTTTAAAATTCTTAAAAAAATATATGTTAAGTATTATACCCTCTTCAACATTTGCAGAAAATTTAAAGGTGGAGACTCGATTGGTGTCAGAGTTATATACCAGAACGGGATTCTAAGTATGTTTTGTGTTCAAAAACCCCTTGTTGTTGTTGTATTTTAATTATTTTTTCAGTATATCTGGAGATCGGCAAGAGCCAAAGTTTCCAAATTTAGTACACAAATTTTAGGTATCAATACACACCATCCCACAAAATGTGGTCGGGATTGGAGAAGTGGGCGTGGTACCGCCCGTACAAGAAATATCAAAAATTGTATAAAAACCTGAATCTTTGGACTGTCATATGGTCCATGGTTACGCCGTATACCTATATCAAAAGATCGGAAATCTTTAGTAGGAAATATTCTCTAAAAAACTCGGAAAAATCGGTTCAGATACAAAAATTTTTTGATATTTTTTGTACGGGAGGTACCACGCCCACTTCTCCAGTCCCACCCACATTTTGTGGGATGGTGTGTATTGATAACTAAAATTTGTGTACTAAATTTGGAAACTTTGGCTCTTGCCGTTCTCCAGATATACTGAAAAAAATAATTAAAATACAACAACAACAAGGGATTTTTGAACACAAAACATACTTAGAATCACGTTCTGGTATATAACTCTGACACCAATCGAGTCTCCACCTTTAAATTTTCTGCAAATGTTGAAGAGGGTATAATACTTAACATATATATTTTTAAGAATTTTAAAAAATATACTTTTCTAGATATGGACCTTTGAACTCAAGACCCCAAAAATTTACCTTTGACCTTTTCTTAGAAAAACACAATATGCATATCATTTTAAAGGGTGCACTTTCACCTTTAAAACGATACCAAAAAAACTAAATTATCTTGCGTAGTTCAAGAGTTCTATCCCCTTTTGTAAGGATACTTTTGAGTTTTTTTCACATTTTTCTCATCTTTTATGACGTCATATTTCGGAAGCCGAAAGAATCTGGCGTCTGAAAATTTATGTTTTGTTAAAGTCCAATTACATATAACATTTGTGTTGAATTTCATTCAAATCGGAGGTGCTAATGCCGAAAATGCCATATTTTCGTGATGGTTTGACGTGTTTTAACTCTTTGTCCAAAAAAAAAAATTACAGAATGAATTTCGATCGTATTGTAATTGTGTGAAAGGCCTGTATATTTAAATAAATCGAGTTTATCTTTTTTTTTTTGAAATATAACTTAATTTTATAAAAAAAAAAATTAAATTCTAGTTAAGTGTGAAGAAAATAGTTATACCCCCGTTATTTTGTGAAACACTTCACCTCACTAGAAAAATATTTTCATACAAATTTTTGAAAACTCAAAATATTTTATATGAAAAATTTTAAGGTTAATGGTTTTACAAAATAACCCTCATAATTTATTAAAAATACAAAATTTTGACATAAATTAAAAGATAATTTCGAAAATAAAAATTTAACATTCAACAAAAGTATAAAAATGTTGTAGAAACTTTAAAGATTGGCAGTTAAAATAAAAAAGCAGGTTTATACTTCTCAGGGAGAAATTCAAGTTTTTTTTTCTTCTAATTTTGACTATCGACTATGATATGACTAATGTTTGTGTATGTATAAAGGTGACAAAAATTCAAAATTCCTATTTCTGATTTCTGAATAACGGTCGCTTATATTATCCAATATTGTATTAAAAATCATTTAAGAAGACCCTGTTGTTGCATTAAAATTATTTTAAGCAATTAGTCTGAGTTCATACGGCTCATGTCTTATTGACAAGATTCTTCCTTTTTCTTCTTTGAACATGAATTGGCATTCAAATGATTTATGTCATGTTGACGACGTGTGCTTTTTTTATATTGAAAACAATAACAAAATTAAATAACGAATGAAAAAGCAAAACGTAAAGACAGTACATGGCAGGGCTGTCAGATATGGCGATTTCTCGCCAAACGTGGCGATTTTGAAACGTGTTTGGCGATGGGATTTTCCATTTGGCGACTGGCGACTTTTGTGGCGATTTTTGATATAACTGGCGATTTACTTGGCTATTTTTACCATTCATATTATTTTAGCGATTTTGAAATAAAAAATCTGCAATTTTATTTACATAAGCGGAGTTAGGCCTCTCCAGCTTAATATAGATATATAAATATATACATACATACTTAAAAAAAAAATCTGTCTAATTTTTTCACATAATTTTTGTTTATCATTTTAAGTGAATTTTATATGTATTCAGTCACTTTTTAATTCCAAGGTTTAAAAAACTGAAGTCGAAACCAAAACCTGTCGAGCAAAAAATGAAAATTTGTCAAAAATTTACATTAAATGAATTACAAGTAAAAGCAAAAGTTTTTTTTTGCCAATGACAAATGAAGAAGTGGAAGAGATGGCAGTTTATTCAACTTCGACTGCAGTTTTTTAAACACTGCTTAAATCTAATAGTACGTATGCAGGTCAAAACACCAGTAATGAAATCGATGAGTCTGAAGTGTACGATCTTATAGACTTCCAAATTTTAGTTTTTTCAACTGAATAAATGATCTCCATTTTATGTTTTAAAACAGAAAAAAATGACAGTTACTAAACAAAATTTACTTTCGGCGACTTTTTGTATTTTTTCTCAGTTTTTGGCGATTTTTGACTGCAATATTATATAAGCTTTTTTTTGTATGCAAGATTAAATTAAAACAAGTTAGAGTGCTATATTCGGCTGTGCCGAATCTTTGATACCCTCCACCGACAGTTTGAATGTTTAAAGAGTAATATCTGTATGATGTTATTATTATCTTAAACTGTGACGATTTGTTATTAATTATGGATTTAGGCGACTAAACTGTTTTCCGGTAGTAGGGTTTATATGGCGCCTAGGGTAAATTATGGACCGATCTTCACGAAATTTCACAGTCTTTTTCCCAGTTCTATAAAACTTTGATGTACCAAATTTTGTTATGATAGCATTATTTTTAACGGATTTAGGCGTACTAAACTGTTTTCCGGGAGTAGGGTTTATATGGGGCCCAGGGTAAATTATGGACCGATCTTCACGAAATTACACAGTTTTATTTCTTGTCCTAAAAAACTTTGATGTACCAAATTTTGTTATGATAGCATTATTTTTTACGGATTTAGGCGTACTAAACTGTTTTCCGGGAGTACGGTTTATATGGGGCCCAGGGTAAGTTATGGACCGATCTTCACGAAATAACACAATTTTATTTCTTGTCCAATAAAACTTTGATGTACCAAATATTGTTATGATAGCATTATTTTTTACGTTTTTAGGCGTACTAAGTTGTTTTCCGGAAGTAGGTTTTATATGGGGCCTATGGTAAATTATGGACCGATCTTCACGAAAGTTAACAGTTTAATTTCTAGTCCTATGTGACTGTGACTTGCCAAAATTTGTAATGATAGCATTGTTAGTTAGGGTTTTAGGC
This sequence comes from Pollenia angustigena, assembly GCA_930367215.1. Classification (NCBI taxonomy): domain Eukaryota; kingdom Metazoa; phylum Arthropoda; class Insecta; order Diptera; family Polleniidae; genus Pollenia; species Pollenia angustigena. Next base: position 51,929,857 of record OV884060.1, read on the forward strand.
TTAATATACTGTTTTCCGGGAGTAGGGCTTATATGGGGCCTAGGGTAAATTATTGACGGATCTTCACGAAATTTCACAGCGTGATTTCCAGTTGAATAAAACGAATTTTTGCGAAATCTTATATCATTCTGTGCATTTTTCCACCATTTATGTTAGTTTTTGTAACAAAATTATCAATTTTTTTTAGGTGGTGGTTCCACATTTTGATTCATAGCTCAGATCCTATTGAACCGATTTTGCTGAATTTCAATCCCAAACTGCTTAGGATACCTACAAGCAATTTGACACGAAGTTTGTTGATTTCTTTTGAGTTTTTCGAAAGTGAGCGTGTTTTCAACAGACGGACAGACGGACATACGGACAGACGGACAGACAGACGGACATGGCTAAATCGACTTAAAATTACTCAACGACCCAGAATATATATACTTTATAGGGTCTGAGATGAATAGTAAAAAAGTTTCACACGGAATGACAAACTGAATATACCCTCTTCACAACTAATTGTGGTGGAGGGTATAAAAACAAAAAAGATTTCGAAAACTGAACAAAATTGACGTTTGGCGATTTCTGACATCCGGTTTGGCGATGGAACTCAAAAATATCTGACAACCCTGGTACATGCATATGTGTACTCGTTTCTTTTCCCTTCGTCCCTCTCGCCTATAAAGTAGCAATCTTGTCAATAAGACATGAGCCGTATGAACTCAGACTTATGAAAGAAAGAAATTGTATCTTGCTAGAAAAACAAACAATCGATCGAATCGAATATTGTTTTCTTTGCTGACAAAAATGTTCAAGGGGAAATATGTTTCATTTTAAAAGTTTATGCAAAAATATTAAAAGTTGTCGTTTTCCTTTCAAAATATGTATGCTGCACAAACAAAAGGTAAATATCGGGTGATTTTTTAGCTATTATCTTTTTGGCAACACTAATTCAAACAGCTGCCGCACGTTTCGTGTTTTGTTTCACTGTCAAACATCTTCAGTTTGGTCTATAATTTAACCATGAATCGTCTTACAAACGAACAACGCTTGCAAATTATTGAATTTTATTATCAAAATGCGTGCTCTGTTAAGAAAGTTCATCGCGCGCTTCTTGTGTTCAGCGACGAAGCTCATTTTTGGCTCAATAGGTACGTTAATAAGCAGAATTGTCGATTTTGGAGTGAAGATCAGCCAGAAGCATTGCAAGAGCATCCAGAAAAAGTCACAGTTTGGTGCGGTTTATGGGCTGGTGGCTTCATTGGATCGTACTTCTTCAAAGAATATGCGAATCGTAACGTTACTGTGAATGATGAGCGCTATCGTGAGATGATATCCAACTTTTTTTTGCCCAAAATGCAAAAGCTTGACTTGCATGACACGTGGTTTCAACAAGACGGTGCCACATGCCATACAGCACGCTTAACAATGGACTTATTAACAGGCGAGTTCGGTGAACATTTTATTTCACGTTCGGGACCGGTCAATTGGCCGCCTAGATCGTGCGATTTAACGCCTTTAGACTATTTTTGTGGGGCTATGTTAAAGCTCATGTCTATACACACATGCCCGCTTCAATTGACTCATTGGAAGACAACATTTAAGCATTTATTCATGAGATACCGGCCGAAATGTTGGAAAGAGTATGCCAAAACTGGACTAAGCGGATGGACCATTTAAGGCGCAGTCACGGTCAACATTTGCATGAAATAATCTTCAAACATTAAATTATATGGACCGTACTATTGACTCAAATAAAGATTTCATGCATTTTTCTGAATTTTATGTGTTTTTTTTTTAAACTTTTATATAGCTCTTAAAAAATCACCCGATATGTTCCATATGTTATGCCTAGTTAAATTTTAGAGTGAGATACCCTTTTTTGCAGCTGCCTTAAGTACTGTTTTATGCAAGCAAGTGTTTACCTTTTTACTTTATTCATGTGTCTGCGTACAATTTGTTTAATATTAGCTGTGTTCATTTACTAAAAATAGTAAAAAATTTGTAACAATTGCTACTTGTGTTTAACATTGACTTGTAACAATTGACAGGGTTGAAATTCCTGTTCAGTGGGGTTTGACAAGTCATTACGAATCGTTTAATGCTAGAATAACACTTTCATATTGTGGAAATTTACTTTGAAACAAATAAATCTGTTCGCGAAGTTTATAGAGCACTTTGTCCCTTTAACGAAGCTCATTTCGGGTTAATCGCTACGTCAATAAGCAAAATTGCCGTATTTGGAGCATAGACAATCCTCTTTCGAATGGAGCAAAGAGCTGCCGTTACGGCGTATGGCGAGCGTTGTCGAGTAAAGCTGACTGAATTTTTGTTTCCAAAAATTAATGTCTATGAAATTGTGAATGGCGGTTTTTATTCACCCTTATTATGAAAGTCGACCCAAGTCGACGGCACCTGAACAGTAATGGTTATTTTCTGAGTCGTTATTGACAATAATCAATTACTATTGACAGTGAATTGATATTGTCTAAGGCGCTTTAAGTCGACGTCGAGTAGAATTGTCCCTGTTTTAGTCGACAGGAAATTTGGCGAAGGCTCAAAGGAAAGTTAAAGAATTTTAAATGAAATGTAAACATATTAATATAAAAAATTCAAATTTAAAAGAGGTTATGGGTACAAATTTTATTAGTAAATTTAACGCGCAAATTCGAAAAAGTTTGCCAAAATGGCGAAAATTCGCGAAAATTTTTAATTGAAGACGAACGCCGCAAAGAGACAAAATTGCAAAAACTCGGAAAAGTTTGCAAAAATAGCGAAAATTCACGAAGGAATGGCAAAAATTCGTTGAAAATTGCTCAATTAACGGAAATTCGCAAAAATTTGCTAACAGCGGCATGATAGAAAAAAATCTTATATATGTATACTAATAAACGTTAATGCTACAACGATTTAAAAAACTTACAGTAAAAATATCTCTTATCGAAAACATACCAAAAATTCGCGAAAAAATTCGAAATTGGAAACAAACTCTACGCTTGATTTGAAAAAGCTAAATCGGTTAAAAAAAATATGTCGGAAAATAGCATAAACAGCGTTAAAAATTGAGATATAATGATGAAGAACAAAAATAAATTAAAAATAATTCAAGATGGGTTTTTTTTTTGTCAAATTTTCGATAACTAGTCGACGTCGACACAACATTCTTATAAAATACCAAATTAACATCGCAGTCATCGACTTGATGTGACAACAATTTAAAATTTCTGTCGACGTTGACGACGACTTACATAATAAGGGTGATTATAATTTTTTTAAGTTTTGAATGAACATTTTTGAACAGCTTGTGACTTGTAAATCGCCAAGCAAGTTCTGAAACTCAGCCTTTTTCTTACGATATTGCACTTTGTTAAAATTGTGCTCAGCACTGCCAACATTCATTAATCGAAAAAAATCAGCTGTTTATTTAAATCGCCAAAGCAAAAGAGCACAATGAATAAAACTACAAAATCTATTTTAAATTTCCTTTTTTTCTCATAATAATTGTAAAAACGTTACTAATATCAATTCAAATATAACGAAAACATATTAAATTAATTTTATTTACCATTAAATAATTTCTTAGAAGGCTAAATACGTCAGATCACTTCAGTACACTGTTGCGATTTTAACTCGTAAAAAGTCTTGCGATTTCGTCTTACAGAACACCTCTTTTGCGAGTTCAAGTCACAATCGCAAATATAATGCAAGATACGAGTGTCAGAGCATGCCCGAATAACTAATACGTTATATTGTTCGGGGAAAAGCTTACAAATGTTTTTTTTTTCGACTAAAAATGTGTGGGCTTGTAAAAAAACTTCTGCTTTCATTGTGAACATCAAGTGAAAATGTTGCTGTCATTGTGATTCTGGCTTAAAGCTTCAAAATTCTTTTGCAAAAGACAGGGTTAATTTATATTTGGAAATATTCTAAACTTTTTCAGATTTGTTTTTCATTTGTTAGGCTTAAGACGGACTTTCTGAAATGTTAAACCATTCTATCAATCATCTTAAATTGTGTATAATAACCCATTTTTTAAGAATCTACAACTAAAATTGATTTAAAAATAAGTGTCAGAGATGTAAAGAATCATTCATTTTTGATTTTAATTCATTACGAATTAGCTTAATTTTGAATTAACCCTGCGGCCACACGTTCGAGTTGTTCTTGATAGTCTTTTACATATACTGCTTGTCAAAATTTACATAAATTGAAAGCTGTGACGTAGGCTGCACTCAATTTGTAAGCAATTTACTTCCAAGATGTCAACAACAACAGAGACAAACTTGTAGTCTGCTGTTAAATTGAAAGTAAATTGGCAAACAAATGGAAAGGTGAAATTGAAAGCCATCTCGTGTTCAATTTAAAAAGTGTGAGTGTGTTAGTAAAAAACTGAGAGTGTATTGCAAATTGAAAGGAATTGAAAGGCAAAACTTGATCGTGTGGCCACCAAGTAATTCATTTCACACAAAAAATGAATTGAATGAAATTAAAGTTTAGCAAAATGAATTGACTTTGAATTAATTGAAGTGAGTTAGAAAAAAATGAATTGCAATTCATTTCCAATTCATTTGAATTGATTTTGAAAAAAGACTACTGTAAGTAAATGTGAAGAAGCATTACTCCCGTTTTGTTATCCAACTCATTTTATTATATCAGACAGCATTACACTCATTTCGGATATCACCTAGTACGAGATAATAGTCGAAAGGCATAGAAAATAATAAGAATAGAAATTCCAATGATGTACTGTAATTAGCAGGTAACGGCAGAATATGACTTGAATTAGTAGGGAGCTGCGAAAATCCTATCAGCATGAGCATTAACTCATTTGAATTAATTCAAAATCAATTCAAATGAATTGGAAATGAATTGCAATTAATATTTTCTAACTCATTTGAATTAATTCAAAGTCAATTCAATTCAATTAAAAATGAATTGCAATTCATTTTGCCCAATTCAAATGAATTGACTCAAATTTCATTCAATTCATTTTTTTGTGTGAAAAGAATTAATTCAAAATTTGCTAATTCAGTGCATGAATGATTCACGAATTAATTCAAAAACGAATGATTCATTTACATCTCTGATAAGTGTATAGCGATTAAAGGAAAAGGCTTTTGTTGCTGTTAATTGCTTAAATCGAGTACCCGCTATATTTTTTCTTTATGTAAGCCTTAAAGTATGCTCTATATTTCGTTTTGTTTCTCTTGCCATTCTTTAAATTTTCTTTTATTTGTTGAAATCGAAGACTATTTTACATATTTTAATGTTTGTTTGTTTAATTTTTTTGTGATTTTTTTGTATATTTTATTTATTTTTTTTTTGTCATGATATTAATTCTACTTTGATTTAAAATGAGACCTTTAATTAAGTTTCAAAAGATTTGTGAATATATGTAAATGTATATCTGTGGCATTTTAACGAAACATCTTGCGTAATCAAAACAAAAACTGCAAAAATACAAAATTTTCTGTCTCATGACGACTCTGTGTGCTCTGTGGTATAAACAGAACGACTTCTATTGGAAAAGAAAATGTATCGGGTGTGAAAGAATCATTGGAAATTGTCTACAGTATAATTTGAAATACTAAAGAACAAATTAAAAGTTTAAAATAAAACAAAACATTTCAAATTGTCATTAAAAAGACAATGTTTCGAAGTTAAATTAATTGAAAAAAGGACCAGAAATAAAATTTTTTTGAAATATGGGCTATTTTCCTAAACGCCTGTTGCATTGTAGTAATACATGGCAACATGTTCTTAAATGCAACCATAAAAATTTTGATAATGCATTTAGTTCCGAAATGCAACTTTGTAGTTGTCACTGCGCAGAGAAAAGCAAATAAAGCAGTTAAAATAATGTAGATGCAAACCATATTCATTTACAACACAACGTAGGTAAAAATTTAAATACACAATGCATCAACACGGTATTGATACATTGTGAACACACGTTTAGTAAAACAGCCATGTAGATATAGAAAAAAAATTTAAAATTTTCAAAGTGTTTTGCATCAGTGTTCGAAAATAAACAGTACATTATTTAACGTTCGGCTCACACACCCAGGAACGATATCTATTTTTTTTTGTGATTGTGTAGACATACACAACCCTTAATAACGTTCGTAACTATTTTCAAGACAGAACATTTTATAATGTTCGGTTCTTCGTTAAAAAAACAGAACTATTGTAGTGATACTGTAGACAAACATTATATTTTAATGTTCTTTAAGGTTTTTTTCGTGTGTGTATTTTATAATGTTCGGTTCTTCGTTAAAAAAACAGAACTATTGTAGTGATACTGTAGACAAACATTATATTTTAATGTTCTTTAAGGTTTTTTTTCGTGTGTGTATTTTGTTTTTGTAAAAAATTTTTGGTTTTTTTTTATCGGCCAAAAGCGACGAACATTAACGAGCCGAACCGAACACATTGAAGTTTGTGGATTTAAAAAAAAAACCGAACGGAATTAAATGTTCACATCTTTTGTTGAGTTTGATAAAAACAGTAATATTTTTGTGTTCGAAAGATGACTTACAGGGAAACGTTATTTTTTTTAATGATTTTCTACACAAACAATATTAGCGTTTGTGTTTTCCACAAATCTACCGAACCGAACATTAAGAAACGATATTTAGTGTTTATTTTCGAACACTGTTTTGCATACACTTCCCTGTAGTAAATTAAATAGTCAGTTGCAAAAAACACTAACTATAAATTAACTATTTTTCAAATGACTACAAATTGGTTTAAATCTCATGCAGATATCAACCAAACATATTGCATAGAGGCACACGTAAAACACAAATAAAAGCAAAATAAGTAAAACAAGCATGTCATGAAGTCAAATGAAAAAAAATATTACAAACATATTTAAATAATTAAAAATAATTGAAAATTTAATCAATACAAATCTGTTTATATACAAGCAATTATGTAGCGTTTTTATTTCAGCATGTATTATACATCATCATTTAAAGCAATTTGATGCAAAATTTGCTTAAATAATTATTTCTATATAAATATATGCATATTAGGGTTTCTAATTTCCCGGACTTTTTCCATTCCCGGGAAACGAAACAAAAAAAATCCTATTCCCGGGAATCCCGGGATTCTTTGAATAAAACAATGATTTCATTAAATTAGTTCAAGACATCAGTTTTTACTTTTTTAAAAGACTATACACATCAGTCCAAAAAAATTAGCTTTATTAATTCCACACAAAACCAAATAAATTGTTACATTCATATGCACATTAGGGGTGGAATAGTGCACGACTATTTGATTTCGATACGCTAGAACCTCCAATTTTGTGAAGTTTGTAAAAAAAACGCATGAGCCAAAAAATTAGGGGTGTGGGATGGTGGTAAGTGGCTCCTCATCGGGTCAAAGCAAGGGGAAAACGATACAAAAGCCAAAAAAGTCTTCACATGTCGCTCCTAGAGGGGTAAAATGTAAGACTGACTTCCACCTATATTTCCCCCCCTACATTTTTTATTAACATACTAACCCCCTATCTGTGCTCCTTAAAGAGGCTCCCATAGTAAATATTATTTTTAATAAAATCACCCGCCACCGCCCTAACTAGCCCCAGAGTGCGCTTAGAGGAGTCAAATATGTGACGGACCCCCAATATTTTTGCTTCTCTAGAATTTTTTCAGAACATACCTAGTCTCCATCTTTAATAATTTAGGTGGTCCCCATACAAATATTTCCAAAATGCCGGAGTTGCACAACATATGTTCGCATAACAAAAACGCTTTAGCTTATTGAAAAAAACGAAATTCCGCAATAAAATTTCCTTTAAGAAAAGTAAAATTTAGTCGAATTTATGAAATTCTTAAATTAATTAAAATTTTTCGACTTTTGTGAATAAAATCAAAAGTTGCTTTCTACAGAAGTTGGTTTTATAGTAAGAGGCGCATCAAACAAAGATTATAAATTTGTTGGCCTGTTACCCGTGACTTCATAGACTTCAGATTCTTTTTTTAAGATTTTTTCAGGCTTTTGTATTTACTTTACATTTATGGTGTTGATGATGGTGTATCGTGTATCGTGTACATTTTCATTTTCTACTTCAAGAAACTTGTTTGACATTTCATCAGCAATTAAAAAGACCGTTGATTTATTGGCGTAGGAAAAATAGTTCGATTTGTAGGTAGTTTTTAGTAATTTTAGTAAATAATATTTTAACAAATTAAAAACTCAAAAAATTTTATTTGAAATTCCCGAAAAAAATTATCCGGGATTAATTTAAAAAATATGTCCCGGGATTCCCGGGAATTCTTTCCCGCGTAGAAACTCTAATGCATATATATAAAAATATACATTCATATGTATGTATGTATGTATGTTTATATGTACATATGTATATTTTTTTGACAAAAATTTTTTTAAATTGAAATAATTTATTATAAACCGACTATGTACAATACTATTAATTGACTACAAATTGGTTGAAAAATAAGTAGTTAGTAGTCAATTTAAAAGTCATGCAGAGATAACCAATTGACTACAGCCTATGACATGCCTATGTTAAAATAGTGAGTCGTCGACAAGGAAAATAGTCACTTAATCAACTAGATGTGGTTATAAAAAAACCAGTCTGAAGTTACTTAAAAATGTGTTTGACTTCCTACAGGGTTGTTAGTTAGTTCTCACATTAACATGGAATTCTATATACATTTTTAAATATAATTTTAACGTGAAAAGTTCTAATATATATAAATTAAAAAAACCATAAGTTTTGAACTTTAAAAAGTAAAATCAGAAATTGAAGAAAGTTTAGAACATTTAGGAAAAGGTATTACTAATTAAGAGAATAAATTTGTTTTTTTTAATGTTCTAACAACACGTTTATTTGACTTGGAAAAAGAAAAATGTGCGGTCTTCCGAATACCAAAAAAATGGAAATTGCATGCGCTGATAGTTTTTAGAAATGAGATACAAAAAGATCACCGTAAGCGGACACTGATTGAACAAAAGAAAATCACAAGAAAAAACATTTTTAAATGGAAATTAGAAGCCATTCGCAAATATGAACAATCTTGCAAAAGTGAACTGGCTTTGTTTTAATTAGTTTATATTATCGCGAGTGCACTGTATTTCGAATTTTCTCGTTAACTTTTTTTACATTCTTTTTTTAAAAATTTTCAAAATACAGTGGTATCCCGGTTTAACGAATTATATATTGTCAGACACTTTCGTTATATCGAAAAATTCGTTAAATTCCGAAGTTTTTTTTATACATTTTTATTAATAAAACAATAATACTATTTTAATTAAACAAAGTAAATTCGTTTATTTCCATTCAAAACACAAATAAAAAATAAATACTTCATATCATTTTCAATTAAATGAGTACAAATGAGGGCTTTTGCTTTTGATATATTCCTCTTGTTTCGAAACCAATTAGATCTTTGATCCGAAATTAGTCTTTTCCATTTCGCTCAAAAGTTTCCGTTTCGATTTTATAAAAGTGTATATTGATGACATTGGCAGCTGATATTTATTAGATAAAGCACTTAGTCGCAGGCCCTATTGTTACGGTTATATGGTTTAACTGTATACAAAAACAAACAAATATGTTTGCATTCATTCTATTTTGTTTTTTCAATATTTTTTTTTTGTAAAAATTCGTTATATAGAATACAAAAATTTTCCGTTGTTTGTAATATAAGGTACTCAATGGAAAAAATATGACCGTACGTTAAATCGCGAATTCGTTAAACTGAGTATACGTTAAACCGGGATACCACTGTATAGCAACAAATATGAAATTGTAGTTTGCTAATACTGGTTATTACAATCTATTTAAATTAAAAAATACATAATTTCAAAAAGGAGTTAAAATGAATTGAATATTAAAAAAAAACAGTAGAAAAATAAATTTAAAATTTCCCAAAAATTTCGAATTTTTAAAAAAATTTTAAATTGTAATTCGTTGAGACTTTTTTCTACATTCTATTTTAATTAAAAACAACATTTTTCAAATTTAAAAATGGAGAAGCAATTTTTTAAAATATAAAAATAATTATTTAAAGAATAATTAATGGGGAATGTAAGATGAGATAAACCCACTGTTGCTATAATTCTTATACGTTTAACAGTTTTATTTGGTTTAATATCTTTAGTTTGTCTAAAATCTTTATGAATGAAGTTTCCTGATGATCTGGCCTAAGCAACCAGTGAAATGCATAGGAATAGCTTATCCCATCAACAATGAATTTCAAGTGTTTTTGTCAAGAATAAAAACTGGGAATTAAGCACGAATCTTTTGAAATTAGAATTAAAAAATTTTCAAAATATAACAACAAATTTGAAATTGTAATTTGTTAGGACTGGTTTTTACATTCTATCTTGATTGAAAAAAAATTTCAATGTTTACAAAGGAGAAAAATTGAATTGAAAATTAAAAAAAAAAACAGTAGAAATAAAAATTTCGAATTCCAAAAAAATTTCGAAATTTCACAATACATATTTCCAAGGCCCATCTATCAGGTCTGCTTACTTGAACAAAAACACAAAACGACATGTACAGTCAAATCCCGATAATTCGTACCCCGATAAATCGTAATTCCCGATATTTCGTAATAAACTTTCGGTCCCTTGAAAAAATCTCGTTAATTCGTAAAATTTCCATACATTTTGGTCCCCTCGCAATTCGTAATTTTTTTTTCAAATAAAATCTTCTTTACCTCTTATAAATCGTAATTGTTTGCTAACTACCACTTATAATTCGTAATAAAAACAACAAAAACATGGAAAGAATGATTTTTTGATTACCATTTTTTTATTTTTGCGTGGGTTTTTGCTTGTGTGTGGATTAATTTTCTTAAGATCAGTTTGTTACATGCATAATTTTTATGTATAATTTTTATATATTTTATTTTGAACAATTGTTTTTTATGTTTTTTTTATCGTTTAAGTAAATAAATTGAAAACCCCCGTTTATTCGTATTTATTTTATTTTAACCCCGTTAAATCGAAACCCCGCTAAATCGAAAACCCCTATAATTCGTAAGAAATGGCCGGTCCCTTGCGATTACGAATTATCGGGATTCTACTGTATTTTGTGTGTGTAAAATTTCTTTTTAATTGTAAAAAACTTACTACAACATATACAAAGCAAAAGGAAAAAACGTGTATGTGTGGCATACCATAAACGTATGTGTGGGAAAAAACAATAAACGTAAACAAACATATACATGCACATTAAAGCAAAATGTAAACAACTTTTGACAACTAAAAAGAACATAAACAATGATCATCAGGCTTCTTGCGCAGACCTATTCAATGGGCCTTGCATATTTCAATTTTTAAAAAAAAAATCAAATATTTAGAAAATGTCATAGTGTTATTCGTTAAGACTTACTTTGACTTTCTGTCTTAATTGAAAATAAAATTAAAAATTCTATAAAAAAAAGTTTTTAAATTTCCGAACGAAAACCCGTTAACATCGGATTGAAAAATATTCTCCTTTCAATTCTTTCGTAGCGTTTTTTTATTATTTAGTTACTTTATTTTAGCTACCGATTTAAAATACGTAGTTCGATTATTTTCGATTGAATTTTATAGATTTTATAAAACTAATTGAAGTCTGGGATATAAATGTTTTAAATAATTCTTAGCATGAATCACTTCAAAAATTGTTCAATACTTTAAATCATTCACAAATCTTTAGAAAACTTTTAGTTTGTTTTTTTATTACTTTTTTTATTTTTAATTTCTTACATAATTTTTTTTTTATAATATAATTTTTTTCGCTTTTAGTTCATGTAAAAAATTCCTACATTTATAGCAGATATTTGTAATAAATATCTTAAATTTTATATTTTTTTATTTACTACAATGAAAGTGGAAAACATGTTTTTTTTTGTAATTTTATTTTTATAGAATTGTTTTTGTTTTTATTTTTCCCTAACAAAAAGTTATAAACTTATAAAAAGAAATAATACAAAAAACTTAATTTAATTAGTCATATAAGTAGTGTAACAGAAAAGGGCAAATTAATAGCAGATTAAGATAATAAAACTATATGTTAAAAAAAATTTAATGATCAAAATGAATTTTATAAAATATTTATAAGATCATAATAACTAAATAAAATATAATTTTTTTTTTAAATAAACAAGAACTAAATTTAGAGTAAAACAAATTTTTAATACTTAAACTTTTCCTTTGTTAAATAAAAAAAATTTAATTTTTACGACTAAAAAATATAAATAAAATTTATTATATTACAAAAAAATCACATAATTTGTGCTATTATTATGCCCTTAACTGTATATAAATACATTTCGAAATGTTTGTCTACAATTTTTTTCAATTTTAATTTTATTTTTTAATAAAATTTTAGTTTTTGATTTTATATATATTTTTTTTTAATTTAACTTAATTTTAAAAAATGTTTTCTTTGAGTTTTTTATATTGTGTTTGCTGTTTCGAATTTGTTGTAATATTTTTTTTTTTTTTTTTTTTTTTTTTTGTAAATCGTTAGACGCTTCTTTGTGGGATTTAGCTAAATTTGTTATAATTTGTGTTTTTTTTTATAAAATTTTTCATTTTATCTAAATTTGTATAAAATTTTCTTAAAACACAGTTTAAAAAGAAACTTATTTTAAAATAATACAAAATTGTAATCAGTTCATTTATTGTTAAATATATGAAATATGAAACGATATGAAATATACGAATAATTATTATAAATGAAGTGAAAAGAAATTTACAAAATTAATAATGTTTTTGTGAAAAATAATGAATTTAAAAGAATTTTTATAACAAAATTTAGGATTTAGGATGGTATGTCGTTTAAAAAAGAAAATCTTTCGAATTCGCATTGTATTGTACACTGTATTTCAAAAGTGTGTTCTTTCGAATAGAAGGATTAAAAACATGTCTATTGATCACGTAATACAATCGATCGGTTTTAAACTGTTTCATTAAAATTTACCATTTTTTATAAATTTTCAAGCCGTTAAATAAAATTTCAAACTAATTAAAATTACAAAATCATCACAAGCGTTTTCAACTCAAAAAAGTTTTATTTCCAGTAATAATTTTTTAGTCTGATCAGTTGTGCAATTGAATATCTGCAATCGAAAAGAAATGTGTTCCAAATTATATTAAAAATTCATTGCACTTGGAATATGTAATTACATAGCAGGACTTGTTTGTTCAAATTTTTAAATAAATCACTTGTCACTGTATCTTTGATCGACACAGGTTCTTAATGGCAATAGATTTTTTTCAGTAGCAAGTTTGTGAAAAGCCCCAAACAACAATACTCTAACCGATTGTCACTGTTGAACGCTTCGAAAGCATTCCTGCTCACTCCATTCCCCGTACTCACACGATGTCATTGCGAGGTAGGTCTTCCGCTCTCGCTTTTTTCGCAGTTACATAAGAATTGTAACTCGATCAAAATCATTATATTGTCTTTTGCTTTGGCACAAAAAAAAAAACAAAAAATTTTCTCATAGAAGGGAATGTGGAATGTGTGTGTTAATCCAATTTTTTTTTTTAATATTTTTTAATTAGACTTAAGTTCATCAAGGCCCCTCTTATGGTTTACAACTCAACTCAGTTGAGTTGTAATTTTTTAATTTTTGTATTATGGTTTACAACTTTGCTAAATTGCGGTAAACAAAAACATAAAAAAAATTACAACTGATCACAACCAGTTGTATTTATAACAACTCAACTGAGTTGAGTTGTAAACCATAAGAGGGGGCGCAAATTTAATTTTCATTAAACTATTTTTTTTGAAGAAAAGAATTTTACAACATGAAAATTAATTAAAACTGTTATTATCTTATCTTTTATACAAAAGAGCCGAGGCCTTCTATGAGGCATTCGTTAGCAGTTAGATAAGAATAATAATTGAATCACTAAAATTTTTAGCATGCCTTTCATAAGGACTAAAATAAGAAGGTCTTCTGAGTTTTCCCGCTGGGATTATATCAATTGACGGATACAGAAACATTAAATACCTACAAGATGCTTAAGTCCTTAATGAACACCTTCTCGTAGTTTTTGGACAATAAGCGACATTTACCCACGCAAACCCGATCAGCTTTGGCACAATTAAGATAACCCCCAACGAATTGTTCTCAAAACATAAAATCGTCGCTGTATTTGCCTTAAAATACAGTCCCAATCCCAAAAGGCCCCCAAACTAGCGCCCAACAGACCTATGGTTAAGACTACCCAAGGACACAAACACAAAGAATAAAAATTTTTGAAGTTTAGTGAAGAACTTTCGATGACAGCAAACCTCTTACAAAACCAATAAAAATTTGCATTTTATTGTTGTAGCTCTTACACATTTATCCAAACCAATTCGTTGTATCGTATGTGATGGTATAATGATCGCATTCAAATGTATTGAATTGAAGCAGCTAATTTTTAATTGACTTTTTTACACAAACTTTTGTTATTCACCCCTATCGCGAATGTTATGGGAATATGTTATATGGGAGCAAACCTATATTCTCATCCCCAACAAATCGGTAACGCAAATATTTTGGGAGTAAAAATTACTATTGTGAATTATTTGTTAGTATTTTATAAACAAACGTCTCTATTGTGAATAACTTGTTAGTGCTTGTATTGTGAAAGAAAAATATACAAAATAAAATTCTAATAAAAATATAATAAAATAAATAATGAATAGAGTTTATCTTCATTTTCTTAATTAAAACTCTTTCAATAAAAGAAAAAAGAAATATAATTGAGTCCAACCTTAGAATACAAATAAAAATTAACATGTTCCCTTCTCGATCACATTAACATTTGTTGGGAATTTATTTTGTAAAAAACTTCGCGGGAGTAAACATTGGTGATGCCAAATTTTTTAAGTTTTCATGGGATTAGTTGTTTGCGATAGGGGTGATTAGTCAAGTTTTATGCAGTAGATAACGGCTATAAGAAAATCTCATATAAGAAAAAAAAAAAACACTTTTAAGAAAGCATTTCAAAGGCACCGTGTATTTTTCGATCTGTGTCAATAAAAAAAGTAAAACTTGTAACTTTTTAAAAGAAACGAACTAATACATATTTTGCCATACACCAATAATAAAAAAAAGAAAATTATTTTTCCACGGCAACACTGCATTTGCTCATAAAAAATATCAAACCAAGTGCGTACATACTTGCTTGCACAAAATATCTAACTTAGGGCTATTATTATAACTTGGCGTTACCTGTTATCCGACAGTTTACAGACCCTTTTTGACAGATAATACATTATTATCTGTCAATTTAATCTTAACTTTAGCTAACTTCAAGTTGTAATAATGGCCCTTATAGTTTTGGCGCAACATTTTTAACAACATTGAAAATCAGAGTGGTTAACGCTTATTGGAATTAAAAGAATATTAAATTTTGAAAATCGCTACAACCGTGGTGAATATCGCTTATTAGTATAAACTTTGCTTTCAGTATTAAACACGCTAAATACACACAAGTGCAAAACATGGATATTATTTTGTACCATTGCAATTGAATCGTTTATTTCAGAAAACCGTTAACTGTCATTTATAAAATGCACACTTGACGGGTTTCTGAAATAAACGATTCAATTTAGAAAAATGTATCACTGTAAGCGTGCGTGTAACCTGATAAATATATTTTACACAATTATAATGCATTAATAGTTTTAAGAAAAGAAAACACCATTAGTGAGTACATTTGAATGGCCGTTTTAAACTTTTCTAAGAAACAAATTTTTATAAAAAATAATTGCTAAATAGAAAAAAAGCTTTTAAGAACAATTTTTGTGCCATTTTGCTTTTATTTTCTTATATCCATTACCTACTGTATAGGAATCGATTGTAGTTTATCCATTTGAAATATATAGATTTGATATGATTTTACTCACGATTTAAGGGCCAGTCACACATTCCGATTAAAATGATTTTTATCTCGTTGTTGCAATTTCGATCGCATTTTTTGTAGTTTCTTTAAATTATATTTTCGTTTTCTTTTTTCTTTTTTCTTTTTGAAAATCAAAACTGTTACAGCCTGTTTGACGATGTTGAACGTCATCGTTCGCATAGAAAATTACATTTAAAAAAAAAAAAAAAAAAAAAAAATTGTTTTTGTTTTATATGTAATATTCTATGCGAACGTTTACGTACGAAATCGATGAACAGGCGTTAGATTCGAAAAAAAACATTTTTTGAGAAGCTCCATAAAAATCTGCCATTTAATTTAATAACAATAGAGACTGCATTCAAATCAATTGAAATGTATACCTGATAGAAGTTTGAAAAAGGAAGCAAACGACCCACACGAGTGATCGAAAGGGATGCCGTTAAATTAAAAAAAGGAAACTCTTAACGACTTAAATAATCGGATAGGGAAAACAATACCATGAATAAGAAATTACTGATTTTCCTAAACAACTGTTAATCAATAAGTTAGCAGGATTTCCATAGTATATAAATTGGGCCGATCTGAACAACATGTTCCATATTTGTTCAAGCATTACAATGAGGTGGCACTTAAGTTATTTCAAATGTATTTTACGACTAATCAATAGCCTTTAAATACTTTTACAACTGTAATTTTTCTTCCTTCCTCCTTGAAATACCCCGGCATTTTCGTCGAGATTTTGAAAACGAAACTATTTTAAGCCGTTTTTAGTATTTTTAAAATTGAGTTCCAATACATTTGAAATCGATCTTTTTTTTTTATTAAAATTCATTTATTCAAATATTTAATTATTACAAAAAAGGTATTGCCTCAGCGTCCATAGGACATTTAATCGCAAAACACCAGAATTATTTTATAGGTTTCTAAAACTCGTGCGTTTTAATTGCGATCTGCCATAGTTTCTTATAAATATTCTAGTTCTAGTTACCTTGAGCATACTTTAGTATTTTGAAGTCGATAAACTTCTTGCTATTTACAAAGTCAGAATCGTTAATGTTTGACGTTTTTCGATATTGTCAGAACATTGCTGTTAAATTATTTTCATGGATATGGCAATTAATATTGTAAATTAAACTGAAACCGATCGATTTTCATAACATACTTGTTTACTGATGACCCAAAGTATTCATTTAAACTTAAGAAATTCTTTCATTTTTGAATCATATTTTAAATTTGTTAAAATCCAAGGGGGTAATCACCGCATACGATATCGAGCAAAATTGATCGAAATTATTTATTTTGGTATCATAAAACTCGATAGCGAATGAAATGTATTGAATTTGAAATAATAGCATTCGATATCGAGTAACTCGACATTACATTTATCGAGTTTTCATTCGATACGTCAGTGTCTATCGTATGCAAAAAATTCGAAAGTATATTCGATACGATAGTATCAAATGCGGTAATAAGACCCCAGGATACACCAAACAGGTAAACGAATTCGCCCAGCTGATTTTTTTTATATATATATATAAAGTTAGTTACTCTAAATGTCAAAATAACTTATAAAAAATTGACAGGCAGAAAAACTCTCTTGGATGCATATATTCACCTTCTTAATGTAACTTGATAAAAATCAATTTCCCTATTTTATGTAAACTTCTATTTTTACTTCAAAGGTTTTCAAACAATATTTCAAATGAATTTCTTAAAGAAAATCATTAGAGCGAAAATAATCAATCCCTTATTCCTGCTAAAATATTCAATTAAATTCTCCCGACAAAATCTTTTTTTTTAAGCCAAAACATGTTTTTTAAACCAAAATACGATGAAAATTAAAAAAAAAGATGTTTTATTTTACAAAATATAAAATGTTTTAACTAAAAACCAACTTAAATAATGAAGTGATTAATAAAAAAAATAAATCTTAAAATGTCTTAATAAAAAAGTGGTTTGTTTGTGTTTGTTTTGCGAACTATTTTTTTCGTAAATTTTTTGTTGATTGATTTTTTTTATATAATTTATAATTAATTTGATTTTTTATAATAATTATTTTATATTATTAATATTAATATATAATGGTATGATAATTATTATGTATATAGTTTGTATAAGTATATAATATGCTTAAATTGTGTTTTAATTTAATAATTGCCTTATAAAAAAACATATTTCATAATTTAAATTTAAATGTAAATTTATTTATATAAAAAAACACGGCTTAATGTTTTTCTTTTTTAAGTTTTTTTTTTAGGGTAAAAAATTGTTTAGCAGTTTAATGCTGTTTTTCATTATTATTTTTTTATTTCTCTCTTATTTTGTGTGTTGTTGTATTCTATGTTTATAATAATTATGTATAATATATATGGGGGCTTTTATTATTATATATTTATATATATATATATATATATATATAAAATACGTTTAATCAGATCCAAAATTATTTACCTAAAGATAATCATTTTATCTTCTGTTAAATTCAGATTTGATAGCTGGAGAAAATAGAAATAAAAAAATAAAAGTTTCATTAGCTTTTTATTTGTAAGTTATTAATAAAAAAAATATTTACCATCTATTATTTCTTGTTTAACTTTTTGTATTTCTTGTTTCATTTCTCTAACAATTTCAGCCTTTAATTGTTCCAAATCACTACCAGATAATGCTACCGATAAACCATCACCATTGACCTGCTAAAAGTAGTTTTTTTTTTTTTAATTAATTTAAAGAATTTTTTAGCTAAAAAGGGTAGTGCTAATTCTCTTGACATTACCTTAAGTATCGTTTCTTCACTTGCACTGCCAAAACGTTTGCGCATGGGCCTGGGTGATTCACCGCCACTGTTCGATGTATTATTTGAGTTTACATTTGAATTGCTGGAATTGGAATTGCCCAATTTGTGTGGCAGAGTATTAGATTTTTCCCAGGGTCGTTGTTTAACTTCTGGTTCTGGTTCGGGCTGTAAAAAAAAGAAAATTTGTTGTTTAGATATTTATTTTGCCAAAATTAGAAAGAAAAAACTAAAAACCAAACGAATCGCTAAGTGCAGAAAGGAAACTACTGACATTTTTGGTCAAATAGATTCGAATACGCTCTATTTAATGAATGCACTAAGAAAAGTATGCGAAAATTATTTGTTTGATTACACTACGTGACAAAATTTCAACAAAGTCGTGACCTAATGAATCTGACAGCTAATTATTATGTAAAATTTTCCGCTGAATCCGAATACGAAGTCGGAATTGTCAAAAGTAGAACAGTTTTGGAGATATTCCAAAATAACCGTTATTTGTGTTTTTAAAAAAGATGATGTGACTGAAATGCAAATATCTTCAAAAATTTTAAACGGGGTATGTAATTCTTTCTTTCTAGTGAAAGGTTATAAAATTTCTAAAATAACCATGGATTGCGTGTGAAGATTGGTCAAGAGATGACAGAGTTACAAGGGATAAAAGTAAAAGCTTCATTGAAAATTTTATGATTTTGTTCAATGTTGCTCTATTCAAGTTATTTTTTTTTAACCAATGATTTAAAAATCCTAATGGTTTATTGCATGCGACATTAGATTATTTTAATATGAACATTTTGCGCCTAACAGGACATAGATTGGTGCAAAAATGACAAAGCTACTGAATATTTAGTAAATTAACCCACATAGAAATTCAATACTTTTGAGCAATTTTTAAAAATTTAGCTTTGTATATTAATTTGTTGTGGGTTAGTTCAATTAATTTTCTGTAACTTTGTCATTTTTGCACCGATCCGGATTCTATTGGGCACAAAATGTTCGTATTGAAATAGGTTATAATTTTATTTTTTGGATATTTGCATTTCAGTCACAGCATCTTTTTTAAAAACACAAATAACGGTTATTTTGGGAATATCTCAAAAACTGTTCTACTTTTGACAATTCTGACTTCATATTCAGATTCAGCGGAAAATTTTACATAAATTAGTTGTCAAATTCATTTGGTCAAAAAATTGTCACGTAGTGTTATTAATAATTTTAAAAGTTTACAAACTTCCATTTAGTGCAAAAAGGGATCATCTTAGTAGACCTCTTTTTGCACTTAATTGCTAATTTTTTAAACTTTATATGCTATTTAGTTGCGTTATATTGTTGAACAGATTTTGTAATATTTATTTCCTAATCTTATTCTTCAAAGTAATATGCGTAAGCCTTTATGTCAATAAGGGGGGGTGCTTTAATACCATGTGAGATAAGGCCATAATGGCTTTATCTATCATTCAATAGGGAGATAAAGCCTTTTTTTTTTTTAATTTGAATGGGGGATATAGCCTTAGCTCACATTAGCAATATTAGAAAATGGCGTTATCTCTCATTTCAGTTCCGGAGACACTAAAGTCAAGTATTGAAATCTGGCTTCGCATACTAAAGTTTTTCCGCGTGGCGTCCTGCGGCCGTGCTTAGGGGTTTTTTCCTCCAGTAGGACGCGGCAGGTGGCTTCGCTGAATAAAGTTTTCCTGCGTGCGTCACAAGAATAAAAATATGTTTTTCAATGATAACTAAGGATTTTCCCTTTTACAGAATGTCTACACCATGCATAACAATATTCTGAAAAAATATGGCTTTATCTCTCATTTGCAAAAAAAATATGGCTATATCTCTCATTTCGCAAAATTTTTAATATGACCTTACCTCTCAATGATTGGGCAATAAGGCCATCATGGCTTTATCTCCCATTCAATTCAGCAATAAAGCCATCATGGCCTTATCTCACATGGTTTTAAAGCATCCCCCGCAATGTCTATTTTTACTATTAAATTGCTTTTAACAAAGAGATTAAAAAAAAACATCAACATTGTGAATAGAGCTGCGATAAGCAAATTAACGGCGCCGCGTTATTACTTTTATTACATAATACTGATAAACACGAATTTTAATGTAAAGAAGGCGGCCAAACTAATATGTAAGTTTATTTTTTATAAAATATTTGTGTTTTTAAGTTTATGCGTACATTTCTTTAATTTTAGATTTCTAAATGGTAAAAATAACAACTCGAAAACGGTTTGAACTTTTAATAATAAGGGTAATCACGATGGTCATTGTGCAAATTTGCAATGTGTAAATTTGCAGTGCATATTATGATTGATCGTGAGCGTACCACTTTTTTTTGGGTGCAAATATGATATTTTTCTAAAAATGTATTCTGGCAACACTAAAAACTTCTGGCAGCACTGTAAAAAACCTGCATTTGTTTACAATTATACACAAGCAAATTAAAATAAATTTTTCCTTTTTAATTAATGTAAATTTAATTCTCTATTTTATTTTACAATCTGCGAAAATGTTCAATTTATAAGTTTTCTTAAAATCAATATGGCACTTAATATGTCAAATGTTATTGTTTACATTTGTTTGCAACTGAGCAAATATGCACTACTAACTTTGCTCATGGTTTTTTAGTGCAAACGAAGTAAAAAAGAGCAAATTGAAAATATGTACATTTTGTTGTTGTGTTGTGCAAATGTGTGTATTTTTGCACGCATTTGCATCGTTTGCACACTTTGCACTATCCATCGTGATTTCCCTTAATAAATTGCTCGTTGTGTTCGGTCTTTTGGGGAAACAAAGCTACATGGAAACGTATCGCAGAATAACTGAACAGTTTTGGCAACGAGTGTGCGTACATTTAAAAACAAAATTAAAGAAAAAAAAGGTCGCAGAATAAACAAAATGTATACACTACCGGCGGAGGACCGTCAGATCAAATAAGTTTGGCCCGATTAAACAGGCTTCAGGCGAGCTTTTACAGATGGAGCTGGCAGTAAATGGAACCAGGTGATCAGCTCCAAAATACTAACGAGCAGCAACAAACAGTAGAGGCATATATTTTTCACGAGCTATGATTACGAGGGGAGCTAGGGTAATTTCTGCCTCTCTTAAAACATACATAGATACTTATTTATGCAATGCATTTTCAAAAATAGGACGACCAGGGGAAAATGGGGCAATTTTTGCCTATGCAAAACTTAATAGCAGATTTAAATGAAATTTTAAACATTTGTATATATCCATTCAGTTGGATGCATAAGCTATGAAAAAAAAGAACCACGATTGGAGGTAGGGGGTAATTTCATTTAAAACTTAAGGCTCAGTTAGTCTTTACTTTCTGTTTCTGTTCTGTTCCGTGCCGTTCTGTTACGAAATTGTTATAGTTACTTTTTCTGTAGTAACTTATCAGCCATTTATGACAAATTTATTAGTTTTGCACCGTCCTGTTTTATTTCAATAACTATAATGCACATATCAAAAAGTAATTTCAATTTTTGGGAATACAAAATTTTTAATTTCAAAAGATTTTATTATTCGTGCTTAATTCCCAGTTTTTATTATTGATAAAAACACTTGAAATTTATTGTTGATGGGATAAGCTATTCCTATGCATTTCACTGGTTGCTTAGGCCAGATCATCAGGAAACTTCATCCATAAAGGTTTTAGACAAACTAAAGATATTAAACCAAATAAAACTGTTAAACGTATAAGAATTATACAACAGTTCTACTTGTAACAATATCAAAGTTTAAACAAAACACATCAACAATAAACAACAGTGGGTTCATCTCATCTTACATTTCCCCACTACAATTAGTTGAAATTCTCTCAACATTAATTGTAGTTGTAAGTAGGTTAAGAAAAACAAAATGAAAAAAACAACAACTTACAAAAGATGTTGTCAATTAAGTGTTTTTTAGGCCGTGCACTGCCTGTTTATTATCAAAAAGTAATTTCAATTTTTGGGAATACAAAATTTTTAATTTCAAAAGATTTTATTATTCGTGCTTAATTCCCAGTTTTTATTATTGATAAAAACACTTGAAATTTATTGTTGATGGGATAAGCTATTCCTATGCATTTCACTGGTTGCTTAGGCCAGATCATCAGGAAACTTCATCCATAAAGGTTTTAGACAAACTAAAGATATTAAACCAAATAAAACTGTTAAACGTATAAGAATTATACAACAGTTCTACTTGTAACAATATCAAAGTTTAAACAAAACACATCAACAATAAACAACAGTGGGTTCATCTCATCTTACATTTCCCCACTACAA
The DNA here is from genome assembly GCA_930367215.1 of Pollenia angustigena. Taxonomy (NCBI): domain Eukaryota; kingdom Metazoa; phylum Arthropoda; class Insecta; order Diptera; family Polleniidae; genus Pollenia; species Pollenia angustigena. The sequence continues at coordinate 51,952,798 of OV884060.1, forward strand.
TTAGTTGAAATTCTCTCAACATTAATTGTAGTTGTAAGTAGGTTAAGAAAAACAAAATGAAAAAAACAACAACTTACAAAAGATGTTGTCAATTAAGTGTTTTTTAGGCCGTGCACTGCCTGTTTATTATCAAAAAGTAATTTCAATTTTTGGGAATACAAAATTTTTAATTTCAAAAGATTTTATTATTCGTGCTTAATTCCCAGTTTTTATTATTGATAAAAACACTTGAAATTTATTGTTGATGGGATAAGCTATTCCTATGCATTTCACTGGTTGCTTAGGCCAGATCATCAGGAAACTTCATCCATAAAGGTTTTAGACAAACTAAAGATATTAAACCAAATAAAACTGTTAAACGTATAAGAATTATACAACAGTTCTACTTGTAACAATATCAAAGTTTAAACAAAACACATCAACAATAAACAACAGTGGGTTCATCTCATCTTACATTTCCCCACTACAATTAGTTGAAATTCTCTCAACATTAATTGTAGTTGTAAGTAGGTTAAGAAAAACAAAATGAAAAAAACAACAACTTACAAAAGATGTTGTCAATTAAGTGTTTTTTAGGCCGTGCACTGCCTGTTTATTATCAAAAAGTAATTTCAATTTTTGGGAATACAAAATTTTTAATTTCAAAAGATTTTATTATTCGTGCTTAATTCCCAGTTTTTATTATTGATAAAAACACTTGAAATTTATTGTTGATGGGATAAGCTATTCCTATGCATTTCACTGGTTGCTTAGGCCAGATCATCAGGAAACTTCATCCATAAAGGTTTTAGACAAACTAAAGATATTAAACCAAATAAAACTGTTAAACGTATAAGAATTATACAACAGTTCTACTTGTAACAATATCAAAGTTTAAACAAAACACATCAACAATAAACAACAGTGGGTTCATCTCATCTTACATTTCTTAACCTACTTACAACTACAATTAATGTTGAGAGAATTTCAACTAATTGTAGTGGGGAAATGTAAGATGAGATGAACCCACTGTTGTTTATTGTTGATGTGTTTTGTTTAAACTTTGATATTGTTACAAGTAGAACTGTTGTATAATTCTTATACGTTTAACAGTTTTATTTGGTTTAATATCTTTAGTTTGTCTAAAACCTTTATGGATGAAGTTTCCTGATGATCTGGCCTAAGCAACCAGTGAAATGCATAGGAATAGCTTATCCCATCAACAATAAATTTCAAGTGTTTTTATCAATAATAAAAACTGGGAATTAAGCACGAATAATAAAATCTTTTGAAATTAAAAATTTTGTATTCCCAAAAATTGAAATTACTTTTTGATAATAAACAGGCAGTGCACGGCCTAAAAAACACTTAATTGACAACATCTTTTGTAAGTTGTTGTTTTTTTCATTTTGTTTTTCTTAACCTACTTACAACTACAATTAATGTTGAGAGAATTTCAACTAATTGTAGTGGGGAAATGTAAGATGAGATGAACCCACTGTTGTTTATTGTTGATGTGTTTTGTTTAAACTTTGATATTGTTACAAGTAGAACTGTTGTATAATTCTTATACGTTTAACAGTTTTATTTGGTTTAATATCTTTAGTTTGTCTAAAACCTTTATGGATGAAGTTTCCTGATGATCTGGCCTAAGCAACCAGTGAAATGCATAGGAATAGCTTATCCCATCAACAATAAATTTCAAGTGTTTTTATCAATAATAAAAACTGGGAATTAAGCACGAATAATAAAATCTTTTGTAATGCACATAAATTTAAAGAAATTAAATTTTATGAATTCTTAAAATCAAAAAATAGTTAATTTCAATATAAATATGTTTTTTTATTATTTATTTTGCTGTCACTTACAATTACTTAACAAGTTTTTGATTTTAACAAACAGAACAGAAAAACTAATCAATTTCATAGGCTTTTTAATAACAAAAACAAATCAGCTGATTCGTAACAGTACAGAAAGTAAAGACTAACTGAGCCTTTAGACAGAAGGGTACATAAGCTTTGCGTTTTTCCAAAAATAGGGCCATAAAGGGGGCAAGGGCATATTCTGCATTAAACTATCTAACTGATTTTTAATGAAACCCCTTTATAAATAAAGAATTTTTTTAGCGTAGTAGGACACCCCGGGCTGGTTTGTAAATAAAGGTAAAAGAAAATTACAAAAATTCATTTCAGAATAGTTTCAATATCATTACACGTTCACATATGTATATATGACCCTGTATTTTTAATTCCGATCGATTTTCATTTTATTATTTGTAAAAATAAAGTTCAAAATTGTCAACATTTTTTATACATATCGTTTCCGGAATGCAATCTAAATAGCTGAATTATTTAAAACGAGAAAAATTCTGAAATACTTGTATAATAGAAAATCAGTTATGTGCTGGAAATCGTAAACATAAAACGCAAGAATTTCAAAAGTCTTTTTTAAATAAGATTTCTGTAATAAAAGAATTTTATGACAAATATCAAGGCGAATTCATTTTTCAGGTGGCGTTGAAAGCACAGCTGTGCTACTTTTTTTTTTTTAAATTAGAGAGAGGAATGTCAAAAGTTACTTGTGTTTTTGACATATCGGCCAACGAAAGCAGCAACAAAATACATTGTTGTGTTTTTGGTGTTGTTACTTGTTGTAGTATCGACACCACCGTTTACATGAATTCGCCTTGACAAATATTATACAAATATTTCTCTATTAAACAGAATTTTATAACCAAAATTCTAAATAAAAATTCAAAGTGTATGAAAAACAACTTCGAAATTCTTGTGTTTTACGTTTTCGATTTCCAGCACATCCCTGAATGATAGACGTTCTATTTCGACAGATTTTAATTGGTGCGGACATAATGTCAAAAACGAAAAAAAGTAAAACAGGAACTTGTCTACTCACTTCTTTCTTTTCAGCTTGAGCACGTCGTCGCGCTAATGTTTTTGCCATTTCATCCATCATTGAGGCCATGCCATTAGTACTGCGTCCGATCGTGCCATAATTCCCACTGCCGCCGCTAGGTGTACTGCTACCACTGTTCTCTGTAGGTGGTGGGGGACTCTAAATTAATAAAAGAAATAACACTTTAAAAAAGGAATTTTGGAAGAAATAAGAAAATTAACCAACCTTCTTTTTCAATTTAGCCTGTTGCAATTGAGCAGCTAACGAGCCCATTAAATCTGATTGAGGATCATCCTTTTTCGCTGCTAAACCACCCATTGGAGGTGGTGGCGGCGGTGGAGGAGCGGCAGGACCACCACCGCCTACCATAGCTGGTGGGGCCGGTGGTGCAGGCGGTTGTGGTGGAGGTGGTGCTGCTGGACCACTGCCAGCATTAACATTATTGTTAAACATTTGAGGCGCGACACCACCAAATGTTGGTGGTGGTGGCGGTGCTGGTGCCCCTACATTAGGGGCGCCACCTGGACCACAGTTACTGCTCATACGATTGAGTGGAGGTGGCATAGGTGCATTACCACCGGGAGCATTACTTTGCTGTGGCATCATAGGTGGTGCTGCTGGCACCTGGCCATAGGGATTCTCCTGTTGTTGTATCTGACCACCGCCATTCATTTGGCCATAAGCATTTGGTGGTACGGGCGGTCCATTAGGCATTGCTGGTGGCTGGGGTGGTTGTGGAGGCATAGGTATGCCACTGCCTCCTCCAACTACAATGCCGGCGCCTCCTACTTGTGCTTGACTGGCGTAAACAACACTGTTGGCGCTTTGTGAATTCGGTATACCTGGTCCCAATTGTTGCTGCGAAGACACATAAATTGGTCCGCCACCGTTTTGATTTTGATGCGGTGGAGGCATGGGAGGTTGTGAAACTATTGGTGGCATTACTCCGGGCTGCTGTTGTGAATATTGATGCATATTAAGATTGGGATTAGAATTTGATAGAACATAATGTGTTTGTGGATACTGATTTTTTTATTTGTTGAATATTGAATATAATTGAACGGAAGGATTCAATTTAAAGAAAGGAGGATTTCAAGAGTTTTCAGCCAGATTTTAATATTGCAAATTGATGTTTGATTTTTATACAATTTTTTTTTTGTTGATGGGTAAAATTACAAATTGCAGGATTAAATTTTTTTATTTGTTTTGATGATAGGAGTTCAGATCAAGCAGTAGTTTGGGTTTTTTTTTTAATAAATTGAATTTTATTAATTTTTTTTTTTTTTTTTTGTAAAGGTTGGAAAAGCGTTCAGGCATGAAATGAAATGAGAAAAAAAGGATATAAAATAAAGAAATAATGAAAATATGTACATATACTTAAAAACTTTTCCAACTTAAAAAACATGCAATAAGTTGAAATAAAGGAGTTCTTTGTCTACTTAAATAAATTTACTTAAAATTAGAATTTAAAATTTAAAAAGTTAATACATATTTTAATTAAATAAATTTATAGACTAAGGGCCATTATTATAACTTGCCGTTAGTTAAAGGTAGAATTTTGTCGAACGTTGAACAAGTTATATATTATTTCAACTTAACTTTAACCTACCCGGCAGGATGAACTTGCCTTTTACGTATTGCTCACTTTAGTTTAAATCAAAGTTATAAAAAAGAAAAACTGTTTATACTTGGGACAAAATCCTACCTTTAACTATTTGCAAGTTGTTAAAATGGCCCTTAATTTTTCAATGCAAAATTCCCTTCGAAACTAACTTGTTTGAGTTGAAACATTTCAGCATTTTTTATATAAAACGTCTCTTTTTTTTAGTTAACACAAAAATTTAAAAAAAAAGTTGAACACAAAAAGTTTTATTTGTAAAACTGCTCTGGTTGGGCAAGCAGTTGAATCGTCATTATCTATAGGGGCAGTCAAGTCAGGCCGTCCTTGTTTTTGACTTTTTTGTGCGTTTTAGGTTTCATCTGCAATGGTTAATGGTTTGGCGTCGCATATTAGACTTATCAGGCGTAAGCCATAATTTGGGATGGCTTATGAAAATTTTTCGAAGCCAGATGTATTATTTACCAAAAATTCCATTTTTTACCAAAAAAAAGTGTAATTTTGCTCAAAAATTTACTTTTTACATCAAATAACAAAAAATTTGACAACTCTTTCAGAAAACTAAACTTTTTGTAGAGTAATTTTTTCTTTCTTTTCAATTGTTAACTTATGGCGTTTTCTTTTCTGAGTAAAATTTTCCATTTATTCTACCTTTTACATTTTTTGTGTTCTTTTCTGAAAAACATGTGTTTTTTTAAAAGTGTAAAGCGTTCTTTCCTGATGATGTTCCCTTTAAAATTAACAAAATGCTACATGTTCAACATTAATTTAAATAAAGGGGCAAGAGTGCAGCACTAGATCAAGGCGAATTCAGTACAAGGTGGTAGCAAGTTTCGAAACGTAAACACTAACAATGCAATAAAAAAAAACAGCTGTTGTTTCTGTTGGCTTTGGATTGTTGTAGTCTTGCCACCACCTGTAATTGAATTTACCTTTTGCTAATTCTACTTCATTGTTTAATGCCGAAATTTGTGTTCTTTTGTAAACGTAAAATATGAAGCACTTCTTAAAAATTAGGGGAGCATTTAAAAAAGTTGCCAAGTCACATGTAACACTTATGCAACACTTTTTTTTTTAGAAAAGAAAACGCCATTAGAATTCGACTCAATTTACTTAGAATTTATAGTTTATTTTTTTTTCAATTAACAAGATTTCGTTGGTCGTGCTTAATTCCTAATTTTTATTCCTGATAAAAATACTATAATTTATTGTTAATGGAATAAGCTATTCCTATGCGCATTTCACTGTTTGCTTAGGTCAGATCATAAGGAAACTTCATCCAAAGATTTCTTCGATAATAAACTAGCAAGTACACCGCCTAAAAGAAAACTGAACTGGCAACATGCTAGCAAGTTTTTTTTATTTTGTTTTTTCTTAACCTACTTACAACTTCAATTAATGTTGGAAGAATTCCAATCATTTGTAGTGGGGAATGTAAGAAGAGATAAACTCACTGTTTATTGTTGATGTTTTTGTTTAAACTTTGATATTGTTACAAGTAGAACTGTTGCTTATAATTCTTATTTGTTTAACAGTTTTATTTGTTTAATATCTCTAGTTTTTCTAAAATCTTTATGGATGAAGTTTCCTGACGATCTGGCCTAAGCAACCAGTGAAATGCGCATAGGAATAGCTTATCCCACCAACAATAAATTTCAGTGTTTTTATCAAGAATAAAAATTGGGAATTATGCATGACTAACGAAATCTAGTTAATTGAAAAAAATTTTGTGTACCCAAAAATTACTAGCACTGTAATAGAAATTGACACATTTTTATTAGACAAGCTGGGGATTTGTCGTTTTAACCTAATTCGGGTACACTGAATCCAATGGTGCTAGCCGTTTTTTTTTAGGTTAGCTCGGGTTTTCGAGATATACCGTTATTTCGAAAGTGGAGGAGGTTGCACAACATATATTCGCGTAACTCAAAAACGGTTTAGTTTTTGGGTTGGTCAAATGTATGACCAACCCCACTTTATTTTTCATCTCAATCATTAATTTCTACCCGCTATCTTCATTCCTTAAAAAAAAGTCTCAAAAATGCCCAGGAGTCGCCCCTAGTGGGATAAAATGTATGACTGACCTCAACTAGTTTTTTGTTCTTAACATTTTCTCGAGACATACTTGCCCCTTATCTCCACTTCTTAGGAGGGCTCCCATACACATATTGCGTTTTATGAAATTGTTAAATTAATTAAAATTTTTCGACTTTTGTGAATAAAATCAAAAGTTGCAAACAGATTTTAATCATTTATGGCTCGTTTTGTTTGCAATTTCACCTAGCTGCATTTTCCAAGTTTTTATGAATTTAAAAAAAAAACAAAAATTTCGAAATTTTGATAAAAAATGATTTTTTTCCAAAAAAAATATTAGAATTTTTTAGTAATTTTAATAAACTAAACCATTTTTGAGCTACGCGTACATACATATGTATGTTGTGCAACCTCCTCCATTTTCGAAATAACGGTATATCTCGAACACAAGAGCTAACCTTAAAAAAACGGTTAGCATCAATGGATTCAGCGTACCCGAATTATCTTAAAGTGCCATGTGCCCGGCTTGTCTACTTTTTAAACTAACACAGTGTAATTTATCTTTTATTTCAAAAATAATTATACAGCTTAAACCTTAATTTTTCATACTTCAGTTTTAAGTAAATTTTATAATCTCTATCTAAAAATAATTATACTTAAAAATACTTGATTTGGGTTGGGCAGTTCAGATCAAAAGTTAATTAAAGAGCAATAAGTTTATTCTCTATATAAATAAAAAAACGTAAATAACATAATTTACAGTTAACTATTTTTAAAATATATGAAAATAAAAGAAATATAAGTGCTAAATAAAAAATATCTACAATTAGTGTGTCCAAAAAAAAAAAAATTGGGGCTCAAGCTGAATTTAAAATCGTTGGGTATAGGTAATAATATCATAAACTGGGTACAAAGCTGAAACCCTGGTCTGGGGGGCATTAGGTTTAGGCATTTTGGGAGACCGGAATTGACATGTCTGGACGATTTGTCCAATGCGGGACTGAATTCGATCTCCTTGTTCTGCTGGGAATCGGGGTGGTTCGAGACTGCAGTGACCTCTGGGGGATAGTCTGGTGGATACTGGCTGACTCTTGTCACTGGCTAGGGGTATCACAAAGGGACCGCTATAAGGACGCAAGTGAGTCGTCGTCGTGACGGCTACCCATTTAACCTAACCTAAATGTAGGCTGTTTAATAAGCAAATTCATTGCAAAAACTTATAGCGGTTGTGCACAAAAATAAATCCTGGATATTTTTCTGTTAAACTATTTCCTTAAAAGTGAAGAAAATAGTGGTTTATGACAAAATTATGAAGAAAACTCAAAAAATACCGGCAAACCCGATTTTTGGCAAAGAATCGACTTGAGCGACCTCTAAACCACTTCCGAAAAATCTCAAAAATTCTTTACCATATAAGCTTTTAAATAATGCTTGAGCTTGAGCTACCATGAAAATAATTTTTTTTTTTTTGGACCCACTAATGTATTCAAATTATTTAAGCCCGGTAGTAAATTATAGTTGTAAATAAACTTGTAACATTGTATCACAAATGTAACAGACTAAAGCCAAAGTAAATTAAATGAAAATAAAAAAAAAATGGGAAAAATTATTGAAACTAACCTGATTTGGTTGTGGGGGATAACCGGCAGCATTGACCATTTGTTGTGAGGCATAAATAGAATGTTGTTGATGTTGAGACGGTTGCTGTTGTTGTTGCTGCAGCTGTTGGGGAGTATGATATTGTGTTTGACCTGGTACTGGTGGTGGCTGTATTTGTTGGGTTGGCTGCTGCTGTTGCTGTTGTTGTTGCTGTTGCATGCCACCGTTCTGAATTGGCCCATTACCAGTATGACCATATAAAGCTTGTTGCTGCTGTTGCTGTTGTTGTTGTTGTTGCTGTAGCATTTGTTGTTGTGGCTGGGGAGCCGGAGGAGCACTAAGGGAATTCCTTTAGTGTTTAATGTTTTGTAGGAAAAATAATATTTTTTGTTTTCGATTTTTTGTGTTTGGAATTTTTTTAAATTGATAAAATTTAGAGCCAATTTCAATGAGAATGTATGTGAATGTGAATGATAGAGCAAATAATGAGTGAGTGACATTACAAACGAGGACATAAAGGTTAGTATTAAGACAAATAACAATTATTATGTTTTAAATTATAAAAATGGATTTTTCATTCGTTATGAAATAGAAAAGTGATGAGGTGTTTTGAATTGTGTGTTAGTCAGAGAGTGTTAAAGTGTGTGGAGGATAAAGTTACAGAGATGTTAAAGGTGATGATAGTTGTTTAGTTTATTTTTTATTTTTTCAAAAGTTGACATTAGTAGCAAGCGTTGTTGTTTTTGTTTTGAAATAGTTGTTGGGTTGATTGATTGATTGATTTAGCAATGACAAGTTTTATATTTTTATGGCGATAGATGACGTTGAACGTTTGTTGAGTTTTTATTTTAACAAATTAAACAGAAATTTCCAACAAAAAGAAAAAACAGAAAAAAATACGAAAAATATAAATAAAATAGAAATGCATTCTAGTTAGGAAAAATTATTAAGGTACATTTAAGATACTATTAAACTAGCAATTACAACATTAATAATATTTAGCTTCTTAATACAGAAAAGATAATATAATAAAAGCTTTTCAAAAACAAATCGGCTGTTACCACTGACACAGAGATTTGTGTCTGTAATCAAAAAAAAATTTTAAAATTTAATAAAGTTATATTTAATAAACGTTTGTTAAATTTAATAATCGTTTATGAATACGAGTATTAGTGTTTAAATTTTGTAAGTCTTTTATCATTCGAGATCAATGATGTGTTAATAGAAAATTTTCTATAAAAAACCCGGTCTTCTTTTAACAAGATAACATTTCTTTTTATAGGAAACTGATCTTATTTTAGTGGGTGATTTTTTAAGAGCTATACGAAAGTTTAAAAAAAACACATAAAATACAGAAAAATGCATGATATCTTCTATTTGAATCGATAGTACGGTCCATATAATTTAATGTTTGAAGATTATTTCATGCAAATGTTGACCGTGAATGCGCCTCCGCTTAGTCCAATTTTGGCATACTCTTTCCAACATTTCGGCCGGTATCTCATGAATAAATGCTTTAATGTTGTCTTCCATTGCGTCAATTGAAGCGGGCATGTGTGTATAGAAATGAGCTTTAACATAGACCCACAAAAAAAGTCTAAAGGCGTCAAATCGCACGATCTAGGCGGCCAATTGACCGGTCCCGAACGTGAAATAAAATGTTCACCGAACTCGCCGCTCAATAAATCCATTGCTTAGCGTGCTGTGTGGTATGTGGCACCGTCTTGTTGAAACCACATGTCATGCAAGTCAAGCTCTTGCATTTTAGGCAAAAAAAGTTGGATATCATCTCACGGTAGCGCTCACCATTCACAGTTATGTTACGATTCGCATCATCTTTGAAGAAGTACGGTCCAATGATGCCACCAGCCAATAAACCGCACCAAACTGTGACTTTTTCTGGATGCGTTGGTAGCTCTTGCAATGCTTCTGGCTGATCTTCACTCCAAAGTCGACAATTCTGCTTATTAACATACCCATTGAGCCAAAAATGAGCTTCGTCGCTGAACACAATTTTTCGAAAGAAGCGCGAGATGAACTTTCTTAACAGAGCACGCATTTTGATAATAAAATTCAATTATTTGCATGCGTTGTTCGTTTGTAAGACGATTCATGGTTAAATTATAGACCAAACTGAAAATGTTTGACAGTGAAACAAAACACGAAACGTGCGTCAGCTGTTTAAACCAGTGTTAACAAAAAGATAACAGCTAAAAAATCACCCGATACAAGAGAATTTAATTATAGAAAAATTATTTATATCGCACCGGTGCCTCTAAAGGGAGTTAACTCAACAATTTTTTTTGTGCTTTTTTTATGGCGAAAGAGTAGAGGAAATTATTTTTACTGTGGGTAGATATCGTTTTCTTGCAAAGAGTAAAAAATTTGCAAATTTTGAGTTGACCCTCTTTAGAGGAACAGGTGGTGCGACATGTATTTTTTTCATGAAATTTTTTTTTTTTTTTCTATCTTTTCATTTCTTAACAAGAGACCTTTTCTCTTAACAAGAAAAAATTATCTAGAAAATGTATCTCTAGACAGAAGGAACTTTTTTTTTAGAAAAGTGATGTAGCAAAATAAATTTTAATTAGAAAATTGATCTCGTAACAAGTTAAATTTTTGTTAATATAATTGATCTCTTATCAAGAGACATGTTTAAAAAAAACAACTTTACATAAAAACTAATCTCTTAACAGGCGATATTTTATATGCAGACTTGTTCTGAAAATCACATGATTTCAAATCAAGTGCTTTTAAAATCAAAAGTGTGATTTTGTGATGTTCTGGAAATCACACTGTTTGTGTGTTTTTCGGTGTGCTTTTTGGCAATTGAAAATCACATCGAAAAACGCAAAAACGGAACACCACCATATCTTACGTGTGATTTTAAAAGCACATGTGATTTTCGAAATCAAATGATTTTTAGAACAGGCCTAACATTTTGCGTTTTTAGCTTCCATTACATTATCTGATCCAATAAAATTAAAAATGTTTTTTGGACTCGTTGGTTAACATAAAACTGATTACTAACCTGCTAGTACGATGATGACCCTGTTGTGGTGTCGGTGGGCTTTGTGGTATATTATTTTGATTTGTTTGTGAAGTTGGTGTTTGAGCTGATGGTGTGACCTGACCGGTAATTTGTTGTTGTTGTCTTAAAATGGCAGCATCTTCACTGGTCATGGTACGATAGCCCATATCCTCCTCATAGCCATTGCCATTTGTAGGTTGGCCTGGATTAGTGGGTACACGACCGCTTAGCACCTAAATAAGAAAAAGGCACACATTAAATACATTGTACTCTTAGTTAAGACTATAACTAAGAAAAACTTACATCTAAGGCATGCATCATTGCTCTAGCAAATGCCTCAGCATCATTTTGACTGGAAAAGTTTAGGCCGTAAACAAATTTGGAGTCTCGCCATTGATGAAATGTGGCAGTGGCTTGATTATATTTCAGTCCTTTTAAGATGGAACAATTAATTACAACTTCGTGATCTTGTAATTTACGTCCCACCACACGAAATGTATTATTCTGTGGATGATGGAATATTTGAACCTTACTGAGACCGGATGAGGTACCCGATGGTACCCATTTCTTTTGGTTGTCATCGTAAACCATAACGGAGGCTCGAGCTCCGATAATACTTTGTTCACTAAAATAAACAAGAGAAATAAATAAATTACTAAAGAAACCAATTTAATCAAGTTGTTAAAGAAAATAAAGAAACATTTCAAAACAGTTCATTGTCTTCTATTATTAATTATTTGTAATTATACGCTACATATCATCTTTAAATCATTAATAACTAATTAGCGAAAACTTTTTTTTAAATAGTTGTTTTTAGTTTATTAAACAATTAAATGTATTTTTTTAGTTTAAGTTTTATAAAAGTTGCGTTTTTTATATCGAAAGATCTGAAAATGATGAGAAAGAAAACAATTAAAAAAATTTAAATTGTAGTAGTAGTATTTATCTAATGAAACTTTGAAACTGCAAAGCATTACGAAAATGAAATGTTATACTTTCAAACTTAATAGACAGTTGCTAAAAAGAGCTGGACGCGATGAACGGTGGAAGTATGAAAACATTAATTAATTAAAATAGATGAATTTATATTTGCGGTGGGAAAATTAATTAGAAATTAACTTAATGAAATTAAGTCATTCTTTGGTTTCATAAACATTTTGGAAAAACAATGAGAAGGTGAGTTGCAAGACTCGTTCGTTACACTTTCGATTGAATTTTGAGAAAATGCAAAAAAAACATATTGCGCCTGATAAAATTGACCAAATTTGTTAAATTTAAGTCTGAAGTATTATGCCCTTCTTGATTAATAATATAAGAGTTGAACAATTTTAACTTATTGAAATATTGAAAAATAATAGATTTAATTTTGGAACGAACGAGTTTTGCTGCGAATTAACGGAAAGATACGAGTTTTGCTCTGCAATTCATCGAACTAGTTTTGAAAATTAATCATTGAACTTAAGTATATTTTGAATTTTATATTAATTTATTAAAATTATGCAAACAGCGCTATAAAATGCAACAATAGTTCTGTATGTAAGAGATTAACTACACCACTTAACATTTTTTTTTAAATACGTTTTTTATTCCGTTGGAATCAGAATTTGTTCCTCGATCGATGGGTGAATTCCAATAAGTTTTATCTAATGTACTTTTCGAGAAAAAGTTGAAAACAACACCAAGTCCAAATTGTTAAGAGGTAAAGGGCATCACATGTACTTAGTGTTATTTAGCACTAAATTTGTAGACAATAAGGAGAAGGTGCTTAGAGACAAAGAACATCCAAGTTTACTTTCGTGTAAACTGTGAAGTGAGATCTTTTGTTTTTAATAAAGATAAATTAAGAAACTGTAATTTTGGGGTCATTGTTTCTATTGAGTCGAATATTTCAACGAACTTGTTAATCATTCTCAGGAAAATTAAATATATTTTTTTATCTAAACATGTCGCTGCGCCTTGTTACAGTTGTAGTTTTCGTTTTTAGTGTAAAAGATAATTTGTATAATACAGTTTGAAGAGAAAAGTAAGGTAAAAACAAATTGTTGTAAGACTTGTGTTATTTTTGGGAAATACCTTGTTGGGCTTGTTACTGTTTGTCTCAAGGGATTGAACAGTACCAATTAGTGCTGGGAAACTATCGATAGACTATCGATATTATCGATAGTCTGAAAATATCGAAAATATCGATAGAAAAAATATAAATATCGATATTTTAAGTATTTAAAATACAGATATGAAGACATCTAACAGCAGGTATACACACAGTTTTTTGCCGCAAATTTTTACATGCTATTATTCATTCGCGCTAAATTACAGCAATGAACACAAACAATAAGAATGGCAAGTGGTATGGATTGCTTAGCAGTGCTTTTTACTGCTAATTAAAGGCCTTTAAGTCGAAATTTGTACATGTTTATATAAGGACTAAAATGTCAAATATTTTTGTAATGTTGGAAAAAAAAAAATGCAAATCCAAATGCAATTGCAAGCATAGGACAAAACAATGAACGACCATTAGAGAATAAGTCCGCTAGATTGATTACCTTTTTGTGTTTAAAATTAAGAAAATTTTTTAAAGTTGCAATGGAATATCTTATAGTCCCTGTTATTTCGGTTCCTTCAGAAAGGTACTTATCAATTTTTAAAAAGCTACCATCTAAAATAACGTGCGTATATACCCAGGCAGAAATTACGACTCTTCTAAATATTATGTACCGACACAACCCTATAAATACAAAATTGTGACTCTACCAAAAATATGGTACCATAACAACACTGCAGATACAAAATTACAACCTTAGTTTTTTAATACCGTTTTTAAATCACCCAGGCAGAAAAAGACAATCACGACGACGCACAGTGGTATTTTTTTGGCAAAAAGTCTATTTTTTTACAGTTATTTTTTAGAAATCTTATGATGCAATTCTGTAGCGAAATGTTTCAATAGTAGAAAACCATAATTTGTTTTCGAAAAAAATAAAATTTTGTATAAAAAAGAGTGTGGTAAAGTTATCTAAATATTATACAACGAAAACTGATGAAAATTTTACTACATTTCAGTTGGTTATACAATAAATATGGTTTAACTACGAATAGTTTTAGAGCATTCTTATTAAAATATAGTATTTTAAATTTAATAGGAAAGAAAAATTATTTAAATTACATATATAGTTTAAGAGATCTGAGCAAATCAAAAGGACTCCAAAAAATTTAGAATTTGCAGTTTTCATTAGAAAAAAATAAGTTAGCTCGGTCTACCTCCGTGTTAGTACTACTACTAAATTAAAGTTTGGAATGTTTTCTTTCATTTTATGTAACAAAATTCTGCGACTTTTTGCGATCGCTGAACAAACTTATAAATTTTGTGATAAAACTCACGTATTTTTTGTGAATATTTACAATAAATTGCAATGCATATTAACAGTAAAAGGTTTTGTATACTTTTAGGCTTTTACTTTTTAATAACTGATTGACAGCGATATCGAAAAAGTGCATACCAAAAAAAGAAAAACAAAACCATATGAATATTTGAAATAATAATATTTGCCAAAAAAAGTTTAAGAAAACTATTAAACCTAACTAATTTTTAAAATGGGTTCCTTTTGTGTTTCATATAGTGAATTGTGCAAGGAACTTATAAATTGCAATAATAATGTGGATTTATTAACTGATTTCATTTTGGGTTCTATGGGCGGTGGGTGGAGGGCGTGGCCAATTTTGATTAAACCTTATATTTTTCTTAATTGAGCTAAATAAAGGCTCAGAGCAAAATTTCAAAAACTTTGGTCCAAAAAAAAAATTTGGGTTCTATGGGCGGTGGGTGGAGGGCGTGGCCAATTTTGATAAAACTTAATTTTTTATTTAATTGAGCTAAATAAAGGCTCAGAGCAAAATTTCAAAAACTTTGGGCCAAAAAAAAATTTTGGGTTCTATGGGCGGTGGGTGGAGGGCGTGGCGAATTTTGATGAAACTTAATATTTTTCTTAATTGAGCTAACCAAAGGCCCAGAGCAAAATTTCAACATTCTACGAGCACTCCTTATATTTTTTGCCAAACATTGTATGGACAAATCCCTCTGTGCGACGCTGTGCCGACGTTGCAGGGGGTACTATCAACATCAATACAACGTACTGTTAACCAAATTTACAACGTTATCACACTATTAAAATGATAACGCCAAATGTGCGTCTTCCGACTCTTCTTTTTAGTGTTGTCACAGTACTGTAAATTTAAATTTACAATGTTGGATTCACGAATTTACAACGTAGTCACAACCGTCTTCCGACTCTTTTTATTTTCAATATTGTTACAAATATAAATTCGCTAAATAAACAAGCAAAAATTTTTATATTTTCTAACCTAAAATAGTTTTTGTGTTTTCATTTTAATACGACTCTATTAAATTTATAAGACAAAATGTTTGTATATACAGCGTTGTAGCGGTATAGAATTATTAAAAACGCGGTATAAAGAAATAAAGGTTTAATTCTTATATATACAGTGTTGTAGCGGTATAGTTTTATGGTAAATACGACTTTAAAAAACTTAAGTCGTATATTTGTATTTAGGGTGTTGTACCGGTGTTGAATCTTATTTAAAAACGGTATTAAAAAATTAAGGTTGTAATTTTGTATCTACAGTGTTGTGATGGTACCATATTTTTGGTAGAGTCACAATTTTGTATTTACATGGTTGTGGCGGTACATAATAATTAGAAGAGTCGTAATTTCTGCCTGGGCAGATTCAACACCGGTACAACACCCTAAATACAAATATACGACTTCAGTAGTGCGATTCTCCATTCAATTTTAACATAATTTAAATTGTTAAAAATATTTAACAGCAAAGTTAACGTACATTTTATTCAGTAACTTTTTCAACAATAACGTTAACCGCTAAGTTCTATCTTAACGTCAGGTATTTATGTTATCTTAGCGGCAAAATATTTTCCATTGTTTATTTTTAAATTCGTAGTTATTAATAAAAAAAAAAACAAACAAAAATTTTGGCAAATAAAAGCCACATTAATATTTTTAAAATTCTCGTTATTTACATACTACATTTAGCAAAAATAATATTAAAAAATTTGTTTTTTGAGAATTTACAAAAAAGCATTAAAAATATTACATTTTAGATGCAGCTTATGGAAATCACTAAAAGTGTTTTCTTTTCTACACAAAAAATAAGTGGTGGACTTTCCAATCATGCCGCTGTTAGCAAATTTTTGCGAATTTTCCCTTATTTAGCAATTTTTACCGAATTTTTGCCATCACTTATAGTTTTATTGGCTTCAATTCAACTTGATTGTTTGTTCGAAATATTAAACAATTTCGCGAATTTCGTTATTTTTGCAAAAAAAAAAAAATTTATATATTCCGACAATTTGTTTTTTAAGCGATTTAGCGATTTCAAATAAATTTTACGATTTTTTCCAAGTTTGCAATTCTTCGAGAATTTGAGCCATGTTCGCGATGTATGCGATTTTTTCCTGTGGTTCTTTAGAGCTTTAACGATTTTTAATAAATAGCCGCTGTTTGCAAATTTTTGCGAATTTCCACTAATTTAACAATTTTTACCGAATTTTTGCAATTCCTTATAATTTTAGCGAATTTCGCTATTTTTGCAAATTTTCCGATTTTTTGCAATTTTCGCTAGACTATCAAATCCTAAATGGGGTTTTGTTAGTTTCGAAAGTCGTTCCACACGAGAAGTATTTTGCACTCGATGGCAGTGTTCGTTAAATATACTAATTAATTAACAAAGATGCCACTTGATTGAAATTTTTAGCTATGTTGTTAAAATTGAGTTATTGAATTGCTGTATTGTTACCGTAAGCAATAAACTGTGTCGGTAAAATTAACGTTAACGTAAGTTGTTAAAAGTTAGAGAATTCCACTACAAATTGTTAAAGTCGTATTTACCATAAAACTATACTGCTACATAAATTTAAATTTACAGTACTGTGAGAACACTAAAAAGAAGAGTCGGAAGACGCACATTTGGCGTTATCATTTTAATATTGTGACAACATTGTAAATTTTGTAAACAGTACGTTGTATTGATGTTGATAGTACCCCCTGCAACGTCGGCACAGCGTCGTGGTGAATGTCTTTTTCTGCCTGGGTACATACGTCTCATACATTCAATAAAGTGATAAAAACAACGGACTGTAGCCTTATAAAAAACTAATTAAAGTTTTCCTGCAGAAGTACAAACATTCAGTCGATAGTAACATCGATATATCGATAGTGAAATCTGAACTATCGATAAATATCGATAGTGGAAAATATCGATAGTATCCCAGCACTAGTACCAATACCATCATGGGAGGTAAGGAACACCAAGTCCAATATTAATAAGTAAAGGTAACATTATATGACGAAATTTTATTAAGGATATCATCGACATGAAAAAAAAACATATAAGAGTCATATAAAATATTCGGAAAGGTAAATTTTAAATACAGAAATGGAAGTATTTCTGACTTTCAACATGTCATTATTTCGTCATTGTTTTTTTCTATTCCAGAATCAATATTATTTTTGTCTAAGACCGAAATGCATATACAATTTCAAGTCTTTATTGCCTTTCCAACTTTCCTCAAAGTGAGTAGATAAAAATATTCTCAAATCATTTTTCGGGTTAACACCCACATTAATGGGAAGTACACCTTCACTTTGAAGGTTGGAATTTAAAAGCATTTAGTGCTTTCACCACAGGAGCTACAGCAGATTTCCAATCATACAGTGAGCCAAAAAAAACACTTGTACACTTGTTAAATTAAACTAAAAGAAAACAAAGAGATTTAAGTAAAACCATATTATAACTTTTATTCACATCAATTAAATTTTAAGATCTATATTTTAATTTAAATAAAACTTCTTTTTCATTTTGTATATTTTAACGTTAAAAAAAACAACAAAAACATAAATATGCTAAAACTCATAAACCAAAAAAAAAGTTGTACAGGACAAAAAACTTAACGTAACTTTAAAAAAGATTAAAATATTAAGGTTTTCAGTATTTTGTATGGTGTCCTTTATCTTCTTTAACAGAAAGAAGTCTTCTTGGCAACGAATGGACTAGATTTTTTGTAACTTCTTGGGGAATATAACTCCAGATATCTTTGGGAGCGTTTTTTAAGGATTATTTTCCGGATATTTGGTAATTTCTTAATTTTGTTTTCATATGAGCCAACAAATGCTCAATCGGATTTAAATCCGGGCTCTGGGGAGGATGAGGCAAAACTTTTTTTGTGTTATAAAGCAACAATTCCCTTACGATAACGGCCGAATGCTTTGGATCATTATCTTGCATGAAAACAAAAACCATTCCCTAAACCGATTTTTTGGGCGGATTATGGCAAATTATTTTTCAGGATATTTAAATAATCTATTTTATTCATGATTCCCTCGATACACACAAGGTTACCTACTCCATTAGCACCCATACACCCCCAAACCATAACATTGCCGCCACCGTGCTTAACAGTATGAAAAATATTTCGTGGATTAAGTGCTTCTCCTTACTTTCTCCATACAGATTTAGGTCCATCACTTCCAAATATGTATTTACGTAAATCTGTCTGCACTTGGATTCGTAGATTAATTGCTTCCCCTTCCTTATGGTTTGCTTTAATCTCTGTGTTTCTATTTTAATTTAACAAGTGTACAACTTTTTTATTTTGTTCACTGTATATATGAACGTCGCTACCAAATTATTTTTGAATATACGATTTATAAAAAACAAATATGTTTACAAATTTGTTTACAAATCTGCATTTTTTAACTCCCTAATTTGACTCTCATCCATCAAGTAAAAGAGCTGTCATCAGTGAGGCCAACTTTTTGAGAGCAAAAAGCACTTTAAAATTTAAAAAAAGCACTAAAAAGCACTACATATTTCGAACAAAAAAAAAAGCGTAAAAAAGCACTAAGCCATTTTTACAATTTAATGAAACACAAAACAAGTTGCATTCGGCTGTGCCGAATATTATATACCTCCAAAATTTAAAAGAAGGCGACGGCGTTGAAGGGTACCATTTTCATTTAAGATTAAATAATAAATATATTTACATTTGTATATAAACATTTTTAAATGTATTATTATTATGTTCAATTAAAATAATATCATCCAAATCATTTGGAGTTTAAATTGGCCATAAAACAGTTTTAAAGTAATACAGTGCGAGCTCGATTTTCGTAACTCGAAAAAATCTGGCCTGTTGCAATTTCCGAAAATTTGCAATGGCCGACCATTGTTTATAAAACTTAAGGACAGCATAAATTTGAATAAGGTGTAAACTAGAAAAAACATGTATGTTTGCATTCTGATACTTAGTCAAACCTTTTTTCAATAGCACTAGAGGTGAAGTGCATAACACATAGAAAACTAAAGCGCATGAAAAATGGCAGGTTACACAACGCTCGTTATAAAAGTATTTTCTGTCGGCTGTTTTTAATTTATTTAACACTTTGCATATACCAAGCTACGGCTCTTTTTTTGTTTTTAAAGTCTTTGCGTTTTTTTTGTACGATTTCCGACTGCATGTTTTTTAACAATTCCTAAAATTTCCCAAGACATATTCTATTTTTGAAACAGTGTCTACATGTTTCTACAAAATGTTTACCGAAATACATCGTCTTTATAACGATTACTAAACACGTTGTCAACGCTTAAAAGTTCAACGTTTCGTAAAATTTCCAAATTGCTAGGAACCCTAGCTCTAACCTCGTAAATAAAGTTTTTGGTAAACGAATGTAACTTTCTTTTATCACTTTTTTTTATCATTTGATTATCTTAAAATCTTTACAAGCCTTCTCAAAATTATACCCCAAATAGCAAAGTTCAACTAAATCACCCTCTATATAATCGTAGTTTTAAAAAATGGTAGAAAAAAATAAAAGTTGTGAAAAGCACTAAAGGCACCAACGAAAAATTGAAAAAGCACCAACCCAGTAAAAAATGTGCTCCAAAAGGAGCAGGTTTTTTGTATGAATTCATACCTCAAAGCGCTTTAAACCTGCTGATGGTATGCCTGATTTTTGTATGGGGTGTTCCCGGTTTGGAGGACTATTTTCTGCTGACAATAAGCGCTTTTTTTAACATGCAAACAAAGCGCTCCTAAAGTGCATTTTTAAGAGCTAACTATATTAACATATTCATTAATGTTTTGCTTTTACTTGTTTAAATGCCATTTTTCAATCATTTTCGTAAACCATAATATATTTTTATTTTTTTTCGCTTTAAAACCTTCTTCCTTGTCAGCACTAAAATAGCAGCTTTTTTGTATGTTTTATTCTTTATCATTTACTGCTTTATAAGAGCTCTCTAATTGAAGCGCTTGATTATGCGCTTTTTCTCTGTAGTGCTTCAAAATACCCAAATTTTTTTTACTGGGAAGTTATTGCTTTTTTTTTAGTTTGGCACTCTATGCATACAATTTTGGCGTTTTGAGGCATCAAAAAGCACCATAAATAGTGCCAAAAGCACTAAGTTGGCATCACTGGTCATAATCAGTTGTTATCTAAATTTCTTCAATGTAAATAAAATTCAATTTTTAATTACAATATTTTGATCCCTGTTTTTTATTTTAACTGTAAGTGTAAAACTGTTTTTTTAATGGATTATCAAGCTGAAGGAATGTGTTTTGAAATTGTAATTAAGCAATAATTAGATATAGAAAAAACATGATATTTTTGCAAGCAAAGTTAAGAATAAATTTTCGTTTTGTTTAAATAAATATGTCCAACCTAAAATAAAACAGCGTTTAAACAAATAGAGTCAAAGTAGAAAAACTGCCATTTCTTCTGATTCATTACATGTAAACAGTCTCTGGCAAGCCAAGTAAAAATTATACACAAATTATCGTTTTTTGTTCGGCAGTTTTTGGTTTTAACTGCACTTTTTTAAACCGTGAAACAAAACGTAGTCTGTTGAATTATATTGTTTTATAATTTTCTGCAATAACTTGTAATTTTTTTAATTATATAAACTTGTGTCAGAAGTCCTTGGCTTAAGAAACTATAACCTTTTACATTATTTAAAATATTTGCAGTAAAACTTTAGGATATTTTGGCATGAAGTTGGAATCAAGGAAAGCTTCAAATGTTTTCTTTAAGTCTCAAAATTTCGTAAGTTCCGAAATTTCACGGAATTTACATAACATGACATTAATAAATAATGATAATTAATATATAAACAAAATATTATCACTCATTTAACATAAATAATTTAGGGCAGAAAAGTTGGTTTTTTGACCAATGTGCAACGTCAATATTTCGCAACCCATTTTATGTAGGCAATTATTTGGTACATGAGCTTAAACTTTTTACAATGTTACGCCCACCTGAAGGGGCTGGTAAAAAATATGGTTTTTAAGAATAACAATATAACAACAAAAACATAAAGAAATTTTATATGGTATATTTACAATAACATATCGTCAGCTCACTATTGGTTTGACCTACCGACCGATTCGTTTACACCTTGAGCCGACGTTATTTTTTTAATATCCCCTTTCTGAATTCTGTTTGATGAAATTTTTTCGGTTTCTGAAATATTAAGCATTAATTTTGCACCATATCAACTATTTTAAAGTTTTTGAAGTATTGTTTTGCTCTACACGCAACAAATTCCTTATAAAAAAAGTACAAAATAAATTTTACTTTTGCTTTGCTTCATTGCCGTAAGAAAAAAAGTAGTTTAAGACAAAAGGCAAAAAAAAAATGACAACAACTCAATACACAGCAGTTATTATACTAGGGATTGCTGTTCGGTTTTAACCGAAATCGAAACCGTGGTTTTAATGCCTGAAAACCAAAAACCGACCAAAAAAACTATGTTTTAGCTTTTACATTAAGTATGTATATTTTTATGCAAAATGAAATTGCAAATTATACATAATATTTACATAATACTCGAACTTCACGTAAAACAAGTTTATACATAACAGCCTGGCACAATGGCAATATATTTTAAAATTCTTTAAACTTAAAATAAGTTATAAGAAGAAGAGAAGTATACGTATGCAGCACAAAAAGATACTTTTTAAAAATAAATTAAGAAAAGTGGCGTATGCGGCACAAAACAATAATTTTCACTTTCAATAAAATATTACAGGGGTATTCTGGAAATGGATAACGCAAAACGCAACAATTTGAAAGTTGTTTTTAATACACTTTTCTATAAATATTTGTTATACAATTCTGTTTAAAAGAGAAATATTTGCATAATATTTGTCATAAAATTCGTTTATTACAGAAATCTTATTAAAAAACGACGTTTAAAGTTCTTGCGTTTTCAATTTCCAGAACACCCCTGATTATTAATTTTTAACTTCATTCGTGAAAGTTCACATTTTTCCTCAAAACATATGCCGTTAGCAGTGGTCGGGTATATATTCAGATAACTTCATGTAAACCTTCATTGTCGTTTTTCTCCACTACGACTTTTTGGCATATGCGCCAAGCCAATAATGCATATACAGTGCATATATAGTGAGCGTGTTTTTAAGAAACGTGACTAATTCGATTATAATGGGTCTGGAATTCAATGACTACTTCAGAAGTTGTCATGACGAGGTGGAAGAGGAAACTACATATGTTTCACTTTCTGTGTCAAAATCCTGAAATGCTGGAAATTAGAGAAAGATACCTAGGAAAACCAGTGTTTATCTGTTTGGATGATATTTTTTGGATAAAATGCAAGATGCGTTTTCTCTTTGGGAAAGACATTGACGTTGAGTATCACAATAGGACGACCGAAAGCCCAAGTTAGCTAAACGGACATGACTGAATTGACAGAGAAATATTTCTTATGGCCAATTTTCAGGATTGATTTTAAAACACATTTATTTTAAAATCGTTTTTAATACAAAATTCTCTTCGTCACTAAAAACTTAAGTGAAACTTAAGTCACCGATGTGGTACACTTAATTTCAACTTAAGTTTCCATTGTAATATTTTAGCAAGGTGGCCTCAATATCACGACAATACAACAACAACAGGCAAAGCATTAACAGTCAGCTGTTTTTTCAGACCACCTTGTAAATAAATACACTTTTTTATATTTTTTTTTGTATTTAGTAGTGCTACCATACTTTTATCTTAATTAAATAAGGCTTTTCAAATAAAACTCAAAAAACCAATCTGTATTTAAATACGATTTAAGTTTGTTATGAAAATTAACTTAATATAAATTTAAATACTATCCTGCAAAATTGGGCATTAGTGTTACACAACTTAATATTTTCTCTCATTAACCACTTTTGGTCGTAGAGAGTATACAAATCATCAGTCATAAATTTTGTTAAAAAAAAGTGAGAAAAACAGTTTATAGCTTTTTTATTTTAACTTAATTTTATTAATAATCAACATTTTAAATTTATTCATTAAATACTTAATTTTTTTTATATTCTTTAGCCAAAGAACAACAAAGTATATAATGCCAATATCCGACCTAATATGTCTTCTTACTCTTCTAGTTCATTTGAAAACATATTTTTCTAAAGATTCCTTAAGAATTTAAATCGTTTAAAATGAAAAGCAGGAAGTTGATTTTGTAAAATAATGAGTAAAACAAAATTTCTCAGCAATCATTTTCTAACTTCGAATAAAATACAACTGCAAAAGAACACCTGATATGATCAAACAAGGCATATGAATCATTTAAATGAAAACTAAAAAAATAATTTTCTAATACGAAAGAAATACTAAATAGTTTAATCACCAGTGAAACCAGTGTAAAATACTTGTTGTAAAATGGCAAAACGACTATACAAATACACAATAAAGAGCTAAGAAACAATCAGTGAAAAATAAGAACAAAATAATAAAAAAAAAATTATAAAGTATTTATCAGATACTTGCAACGAGTACATGAATGCATCTATAAACAGCATATGTATATGACAGTTAATGATAACTGGATACATGAGATGAACTTTTAAGATAAAGGTGAGAATTTCAGAAGCAACAGCACGTATAGATTAAGAGATACATACAAGCAAACAAAAAAATAAAAAAGAATAAAGTTTATAACGTTTTACTCAAGTTTTAAAATTACTCAACTCTAACAGCATTTCTTTCTTTGTTTTACTCTATTCTATTATATTTTATTTAACTTCTTTCTAAACTATGCGCCCGACATTTAAAGTGGCACTTGAAGTTCTTCTAAGGAAATTATTAAATATCCATCTAGACATTTATGGTTTGTTATGACGACAATGATGTTGAGTTTTTGCTTTACATTTGTTGGTTTATTCATTTCTTTCTCCACTTTTTTTTTAACGTTTTTGTCTTTTGTGCAAACAATTTTAGTTAAAAGTGTGGAAAAAAATTGTTTGCCAACTTTAAAAACTTAAAAAAGGTAAAATATTGGCCATTAAGAATCTAGAAGAAAAGGAGTATAAGAATTTAACACATCCGCCTGATTGTATAGAAAACACCTTCAAGTTGTATGTTTCTAGTTCAAGAAACAAAGTTATTATTTGTTTGCTAAACAGTGGGTCGGGGCTTTAAAAAAGAGATAACAGTTGGAAACAAAAATATAGCATAAATTCCGCATAAAAGAAAACATGTTCCGCTAATAAGTCAGTACCAGTGGCATTTGTAATTTTTTTTTTTTTTATTATTTATTTATAAAAGAAAAACAAACTTATATGCCCACATTTAACTTTAAAACGGTCAGATTTACAAAGTTTAGGGCACAAATGTGTTCTAGGCACGTCATATTAATATCCTTCAGCACAGGTGAAAAGATATTCTTTGTCCTTAGGAGTAGCAAAGTTGATTAACCGATATCTGACTGTAGATGTGTCCGTTAAATTTCCGATGATCGCAGATATGATGGGGACTAGGTTGTTATATATATTTACATAACAAATAGAGAAATGTGTATTAAATAAACAACCGTACTCAATATATTTTATTTTAATGTGTTTTTTTTACAATGTGCGTTAGTGGCTGGGTGGTCTAAGGTGCTTCGTTAGACACGCATTCTACTGGTTCTAAGCTCAAATTTATAATTACTTTTTGTACAGCACTCTTACTTGTTAAGATCTACAAAGATGCCGACAGTGGTCCTTTTAAAGTTGACTTCGCAAAATTTGTGGGCGATCTTCAGAATGACTAGTTCGATATAGAGTCAGAGTCAGCAGAGATCTTTCTTTGTTATTATCTAACTTTATTTATCATCAATATTGAAAGATTTATGTGCTGTTTCCAGGTGACAAGCAATTGATTGTGTAGACACTCAGTTTTTTGAGTGCTTTTCATATAAATTTTTCTTGTCACCTGAAAACAAAACATTAATTTTACTCCGCGTCAGGCGGATAGAAAATTGTTACAAAGATGGTGGGGTGATTCTTATGGGTCGATTAGGGATAGCAACACAACTGAAGTTGAGTTGCCAGCAGCGAAATTGGGCACGTCGCTCATGTTAAAATATACAAATTTTTTTTTTTTATTTTATATTTAATCAACCCATTGCATTTTTTGATGAAATTTGTCTCATTTAGCTTTTAGTACGTCTTTAACTAGAGGTCCACAAAACGCGTTCAATGCGTTTCATATTTTCTTGTATTTTTTCAAGACGTATCGAAGCATACAAAAGTAGAGTGTAGTCCTACTTCATGCGATCGATGCGTATATGCATTCTACGCGTGTGGTTAGTAACTTGTCAATATAATTTTATACTGATTCTGTTTTTTGACAGATGCATAAAGGTTTGAACACGGGATGTGAACCTCCAGCTTAACTCTCAGAGCATTCGTCGTTCAAGTAATATATAACATGCAATGCTAAGAACAAATAAACATCTCGAGCTACTGAGATAATTGGTAACGTCGCGACATTGGTCACGTTTTATTTTATGCATAGTGAAATATATCGGGTCCCATAAATTCAACTCCCTTTTATGACATCTAGCAAAAAACTTTAAACCCCCTTTTTGGAATTTTTTTTTTTTTTTGAGGGGAGGGGGGGAGTTTATAGTCTATAATAGAAAATTTTTTAAATTTGTTCTTCATTATATTTGATTAAGAATATTTCTTAAAGCACACAAAAAAATAAAGTTGTGCCAGTCGTCCCCTAAAATGAAAGATACGTCAGTGGAGTTTCTAAAACAGGAAACATTTTTTTGAAACGCCCCAAAATACAACACTTTTTGTTTTTAATATATAGAGCCACCCACCATTTAAAGTCCAATCTCATTATATCGCATAATGTTGTTCATGGCTTGACTATGGCTTCATAATTTTAACAACAAAATTTAATAAAAAAAAAAGTTTCTGTAAAGAATTTGTCTGATTAATACGAAAACATCTTGTTAAATCTTTAAAAAATAATAGCAGATAGACATTAAACGTTGATTTTGTAGATCGGAATTTCTACTTTAAGCATTAAGCTTTGTTCACAATCAGAGCAACAATTTCGTTTTTTCTTCTATCTTTTTTCTTCCCAAAGCATTTCATATATTTTCCTTTCATTTAAAGAACAAAAATGTACCTAACTAAAAATTTTTTAAAAATGTAACTAAAGCAACAATTTGTATGAAATTGTTTTTCACGTTTAAAATAATTTTCTTTAGTTTTGAATAAAAATTTTAACATAAAGTTGTAGAAAATAATAATAAATGCATAATATTATTGTGGCTAAAATTTGCAAACGGTTTCTTAATGCAAAATGTGTGTGGTAGGTAGCAAAAGAAATTGTTGCTCTATTATGAACACCAAGTAAAAAAAGTGTTTTTTTTTTATTGTGAACGAAGCTTTAAACCAGTGATAACCAAGCCCCGAACGTACGCACACAAAGATATTATGTGCTTGTGTGCGGTCCCAGAGACTGATGATAGTATGATCCCGGTGGCGTTTATGAGCGACATTGTCATTATGACATTTTCATTGATGAATCATCGCACCAGAGTCAGTAACAAGTTGATATTTAGGGAGTTATGCATGACAACGGCTTTGCAATGCCACTGTTCCCTTATGAATAGATCACGAAGTGAGCGCTGCAGGACTTTGTCTGTTAATGTACATGTCTCCGTCAATGAATAAATCAGAAAATACCGGACCGTTTCTTTTTCTGTTTGTTCTGTTCCATTTATTACTTGAGTTTATTGTGTTTTCCTTGTCACTCTACCTGAAACGATTCACTAATGAAAGTTGATGATATTGTCTGTTAGGACTCACAAACAAATGGACGCCTACAAGACAAAATCAACATTGGTCATCTATGACAGTTTGGACAAATACTTCAAAAAGTTATATATGACACCAAAGTAAAATCAACACTTGTCATCGATGATTTAATATTGTCAGCGTTTGTCACGCTGAATCACTATGACGTTTAAAACGAACAAAGTTGTTGCATACATGTGAATTGCCGACCGTGTCTGTGTGAAAAATACGATTATTGACTGCCTCGCGAGGCTATGGAGTGGCTATCACTGCTTTAGACTAACAGTAATTTTAAGTTTTAATCAAGTCATTTATTGTCCCCAAATTTTTATAATAATTTATAAAATTTTTGTTTGATTTTGATAACATCAAAAATTATTTGAATAAAAAGAAAAAATAGGCTTTTTGTCAGCAAAAATTCGAATTCGAATTCATATGCCAAAAAGTTGTAGTGGAGAAAAACGACAATAAAGATTTGCATGAAAATATACCTAATGGTTTTTTTTTATATTTTCACACTGCATAGTTTTGATGAAAAATTTAAATTTTTGTGAACGTTCATTAACGAACTTAGAAGTTAATAGTCACCCTTATTGTGTTTGGCGTATTAAAAATACGCCTACGACTGTTTGGTAATAGATTAAAGAGAACGTGAACTTTTTTTCTTTAATCTATTACCAAACTGTCGTAGGCGTATCTTAAATACGCCAAACACAATAAGGGTGAGTGTTTCGTGCCGCATACGCTATTTTAATATTTTTATAATTTATTTTTAAAAAGTAGCTTTTTGTGCTGCATTCGTATATACAGCAGTAAGTGTATTGAGTTGTTGACATTTTATTTTGCTTTTACGACTTTTTTTACGGCAATGAAGAGAAGCAAGAGTAAAATTTATTTTCTTGATTTCGCTTAAACTGTGAGTGAAATTTATTTTGTACATTTTTGCATGAGAAATTTGCAGCATTCGCCAAACAGTGGGGTGTAGAGCAAAACAATACTTATAAAACTTAATTAAACTTATTAAAATAGTTGATATGGAGCAAAATGAATGCTTAATATCTCAGAAAACATACAAATTGCGGGAGACATGTTTTGGATTCAGAAAGGGGGTATTCAAAATATATATCCCCATACCTAACTCAATTTTTTTAAAATGGTCGCTAGGTCTATCCAATAATGGGCTGACGACATGACAAAAAAATTCATAAAAGTTGAGATTCGAATAAATACCTTATTTACTTATAATTTAAAACTTTGAGGAAAAACATACATATGCATGAAATTCAACGCCCTAATGAGAACAAAATTTTTTTTTTTGTTTAGTTTTTGTCTACCGGCAATTTAATTAAGCGTTTTAGAATATTTTTAAGTTTAAAGCAGCAAACGTTTTAAGTTTTAATTTTTTACTATTTCTCTGCTATAATATTTCACACACTTTTTCTAAAACCACACTCAAAACAAACAAATTCAACTTAAGTTTTTGCGAAACTCAACACAATTGTAAAGAAGTTGAAAGGAAAAAAAAAACTGCTAAGTTGACAGATTTATGATTTTCTGTAATAAAAAGCCGGTAATATAAACAAAACCAAAAATGTCCAACCAACCGACAGACCAAACAAACATCAAAACTGGTAACTGCTGCTCAGTTGTCAAGTCTATTTAAGTTACGTTTGTTGAGAATGTTGTTTTTTGCATTAAAAAGCCAGTACTATTACGTTCTTTTGTGACTTATTCATATGGATGGATTGATGGATAGATGTTTCATAGAGTATGTAGAGAGAAAAATTCAACCCAAAAGTCATCTAAGTCAGGCGCGGATCCAGCTTGAGCCTTAGGGGGGGAAATTTTGTATGATACAAAAAAGTAAAAAATTTGTTTTTAAAAGTTTATTAAAAACAATATGTGTATTAGGGAAAGTACTTTTTGCAATTTTTGCGAATATCAAATTCTTCATCGCATAGCCGTATAGACCGTGAAAAATATTAAGAAATGATGTATTACTTTTTCGCGATCATGAAGAAAGTTTCCGCACCAAACGCGATAAAGTTTTGAATTTAAATTTTTCTCCTTTCTATACAAAATTCACATTTAATTACAAAATTTTAAATATTTTCTAATAATTTCATGAATATAACAAGATCTTACCATTTGTACGGAAGAAGGGCGCAAAAAAAATCGCGACTCTATTTCGCGGTTTTTTTAATAAACTATATTTGAATGGTAAATGATAGATGTTGTGATAGATGAGTTTTTTGGCGGATATATGAAACAGTGATAATTTTCAAAAGCGTAGAAATATATGCGCGGAACGAGCAATTAAAGTTGCACAAGATATTTTTCCATTATGTAAATCAACTCGCACTTTAAACTTAAAATTTATTTCATTTAACCCAAAAAAATAGCTTTACATTTTTGTTATACAGTTGCTTATTTCATGTATTAATGCCTGTATTCATAAAAATATTTTAAATTTAATAAAGGCTTGAAAACCAAATTGTCTATGAAAATTTTCCTTAATAAACGTTTATTAAATTTTATAATCATTTATGAATATGGGGGGTGTATGGAAATTAAAAAAAAAAAAATTTTTTTTTGAGGAGCTTTAGAAATTGCATTTGGCATTTTCACTATCAATACTAAATTGCCCATCGCGTGGTGGGATGAAGAAATGTTGTCCAAAAAAAGTCATTACCCTAATTAAAAAAACTCAACAAAAAGGTTAAATAAAATATAAGATCAGTTCAATATACATTCATCTTTTTAAATAAGTAATTTATGATTTCCTTGTAAAGCAAATTTAGACAGTACAGTCTATCTTCTGTCATTGTTGATCCGAGCCATGTTTTTATTCGACGAAGGGTAGGAAATGACCTCCCGCTCGTAGCTTTACTGACGAGCATTGAAACGAAAATTTTAAATATTTTTCTTAGATTTGGGTAGATATCTTCATCACAGTTTATTAAAGAATCTACAACGTTATCTGATAGATCAGGCCCAAGTTTAGATCCTAGTAGGTGTTTATCTCTTTTATCAAATATAATCAGCTCATCAGCTTATTGTGGTTTTAACAGTTTTGTATCTGTATATGACTTGATAACACTTTCAGGTAGAAGTTTAGGAAGTCAAGGCACATTATTAAAGTTTTGATAAGGCTTGATCCTTTTTACAATAAGTATCACACTTAATATGTATATTCCGCAAATAAATTTAAAAGTACTAAGTGAGTTCCTTAATATAAAGGTAGAGATACTACCTTTCCATTCAGATATTTTTTCCAAAGCTTCTACTATATGATGTACAGTTGTTGCAAAGACGCATAATGAAGAGAGTTTGGCTCCCAAATACTTTGCTAAAACTGTTTTTCGCTTGGGATGATTATATTTCAAAAAAATTTTGTCGTTTCTTTAACAAATGATACAACTTCTTGTATTAATGGCACTTTATTGCTTTTAGAAATTGAGTTGTTCGATTTATGGGAATAGCAAGGTGTTTATTTCGCATTTGTCGCTTTTCCAGAAATTTTGAACAGCTCCATTTTCTGCTGACATCAGAGGACACCCATCTGTTCCATCTCCTACACAATTTTTTAGGTTAGGACCAAAATTTGTCAAAGCTTTAAGAACTTTTGATGATAGTGCCTTCACATAAATTGACATATCATTTTGAAGCCTCTTCAAATGCGTTCACAACAAAGCCAATAAATTCTTCCCTAAAAACTTTTTGTTGTATGTTGAAATATCTTAAAGATAAGGAAATCTGGCTTTTCCCCGACAAATCACTGCTTTCGTCAAAAATTATCGAATAGAATTTTGATTCAGATAACACATAAATATATACATAAATATTGCAAATACTAAGGCTTTTTAATAATTCAACCGCACGCATTATCAAGTCAAACGTTTAGTCTTTGGATATAGATGGCACCTGCTGGGATTGAATGTAGAATAATAAGTATTTGAATACGGTAAACTAGATGTTTTATTTGAAATATCTATTAAATAACTATTAGGATTATTGAAAATTACGTTAGAGATTCAATAAAAAAAAACCTTGCTGGGATTTCCAAAAATTTTGTACATAAAAAAAAATATTATTATTGGGAGTTCTTGTATTATCGAAATTAACAAAACATGTTTTTATAATTTACGGGGGGAAATTTCCTTATTCCCCCCCCAGAAAACGCACCTGTCTAAGTATAGGTGTGTATGGGTACTTATGGCTACATTTGTTTATTTTATGTAGATATGTACATTAATAAACAAAATTAAATAAAAAATATAAGTCAAATATGACTGTTGGGTGATTTGACAGATTTTTCCCCCTGTAGTTATTCTAAGCTTAATATGTGTAAAGTTTTAGTTTAAACAAAAGGAATCAAAGTCTGCCTTGAGGCTTTAGCTCAAGATTGATGACATAATAGAAGATTTATTTAACATATTTATAAGATAAATAGCCGAATTTTATCTTAGAGGGTTTAAAATGATGTATTATAAATGTAAAACTTAATATCCTTCAAGCGCCTTCAAAATAATTTTAAGCTTAAACAAATTTTTTTATTTAAATTAAATGTATGCTTAATTCTTTTAAAAATTGTAGTTGTTTTCTTAAATCCAAATTCTTTGAAAGTGATTAATTTCGACACATTTCATACAACGGCTAAATATGCAAATTTGTAATTCAATAATAAAATTATTCAAATCCAAACCAATCAACCAGATTAAACGGAACAACAACTTAAGTCGATAAAAAAGTTAAAGATAAAATATGCAAACATGTTCGACTAAAATCGACCAAGAGCAAATAAAAATGCAACTCTAGTTTTAAAATTCAAGGCGAGACAACTGAAATCAGTAACAGAAACACTTATAACCCACACAAAACAAATTAAAGAGAGTGCATAAATAAAGGGCAATAG
This sequence comes from Pollenia angustigena, assembly GCA_930367215.1. Classification (NCBI taxonomy): domain Eukaryota; kingdom Metazoa; phylum Arthropoda; class Insecta; order Diptera; family Polleniidae; genus Pollenia; species Pollenia angustigena. The sequence continues at coordinate 51,985,064 of OV884060.1, forward strand.
CAAATATAAATTCAATTTAAAAAAAAAAAATTAAAAAACTAGTTGGTCCAAAATTATTGAAACGAGTTTTACTAACAGTCAAAACGAATCTATGCAGGCCTAAAGCAAATATTTTCGTTAAGATCAAAACTCCAGTAAAAAATACTTTATAGCTACATATGAAAATTTAGTACTTTTTTATAGAAAGTACTTTCAGATGGAAAGCGGGTTTAGTTTGAAATATACACAAGCAATTTTCGATAAAAAGAACTTTATTAATTTACATTATGTCCCAAACGCATACACATCATTACGTACATACTTTTCGATGACGGGTACTCAGAAGCTTAGTGCCAATTCACACGTTGCAGGTCTTATTGATCAGCTTTCTACCTTATAGGCGAGAGAGAGTGAGAGAGAAACGTTTATTTTCCTCTCTTCACTCTCGTTATAAAGTAGCAAGCTGATCAATAAGACTTGCAACGTGTCAATTGGGACTTATCAAATAAAAATTCTTTTTTTAAGCTTTTGGTGAAAAGTCATCGTCAAAAAATACTTTTCGATGGAAAATACTTTAAAACTTTTCAATTACAAATTTTTTTTTAAACTTCCGATGAAAAGTCATCTTGTACTTTTTTCTTTAAAGTACTCCAGTTCTTTTTGATGCAAAATGCTCTGGTTACAAAAGTTCTCTAGTAGTCTTCGTTAAAAATACTGTAGAACTTCTCGTTAAAAAAAATACTGTGGTACTTTTCGTTGAAAAGTACAGTAGTAATTTTAGTTGAAAAGTACAGAAACACTTTTAGTTCGAAAGTACTAAAGTATTTTTCATTGAAAAGTACAGTAACACTTTTAGTTCGAAAGTACTAAAGTATTTTTCATTGAAAAGTATTGTAAAATTTTTAGTTAAAAAGTGAACTATGTTGTACTTACAGCAACAGCAATTCTCTTTTAATGGTTACGTTGTTGACTCCTTAAGCGGATAAAATAAACATAGTGAGCGAGGCGAATTCATGTAAACGGTGGTAGACCAAAAATACAACATTGTATTTTTTTCATTTCTTTCTCTAAGTAAGTAAAAATAAAAAATAGCTCAGCTGCGTTTTCAACGCCACATGAAAAGTGCATGCGCCTTGATAGTGAGCTTATGCAATTTATATATCCTCTGTTTTTCTGCTTTTGCTGTATTCTTTTCCTAAAGTTTAGTCCCAGTAAGCTGACAGCAACAGTAACGTTGCAAATAAGCTGCTTCATTATGTTGTAAGTAAAGTAATTAGAACGATTATAGTTAGCAGTAAGATGTTACGTCTCAATCTGTAAGCAATAGATTGGTCTTACTTTTTTACGGTAAGATTAAGTTACTGTTACTCTCAGCTTATCGAGCCTTAAGTTAAGCAATAACAAAAGCATTTAAAAACGTCAAGCATTTTTTAACCCTAAAATGTACTTTAATATTTTGTTGATAAAAATTGCTTAAATACGTTTCGTACATTAAAAAGTTCTCTGCTATATGACAACCAAAAAGTCTTTAATACATTTCATTAAAAAGTACCTTAGTATATTTTATTGAAAAGTAATACAATGTACCAAAGATGTCATTTTCATTACGAAGTGCTCTAGTGGAACATTTTATTAAACGATTTTTAGAACTTTTCGCTGAGATAGGCTCTAGTACATTTTATTGAAAAGAACTTTCGAACATTTTGTTGAATACATTAGGACTTTTGCATTAAAAGTATTCGCTAGAGTACATTTCTCTAAAGCGGCCCATTCATTACACAATATTATTGTATATGTCATTCGCCCTATTACATATTTCCATTTTGCCTCATATTATGCAAGAAGTGGCCGAATGGTTTCATTTAAAATAGGACGCAACTTTTATTTAAAAAACACATAAACTACAAGCAAAACAACATTGTACAATGTTGCAAAACATTTCACTGTATATTTCACTCCTCTCGGTTGTGCAATATATTGTGCCACCTTTGAGTATCACATACACATTCATAACATCTTTATACAATACGAGAAATTTAACAATTATATTGCAAGTGTTTTCCGTATCCACCTTACGGTCTAGACCGGGCCCTGTCTACTAGTAGAATACCCTTCAATTCAGATGAACGTAATCAAAATTGCTTTGGTTCCTTCCTTCGGCGCGAAGTTCATATGTTACCAAAAATATGGAAATAGGTAACAATGGCCCGTACTTTGAGTAAATTAATATGGTATCAGTATTTCACAATGGGCTCATAAAATTTTTGGTTTTAACTGAAGTTCAAAAAAAAAAGGTTCCAATTACAGTTATATTTATAGTTTAAATTTAAATTTAGTTTCAGTCCATTTTATATCACAGGCGCTGTTTAAGAGCTCTCATTTGATTTATATTACCATCACAACTCGTGTAGAGTGATTTAGATATCAAAATTTCAAAAAAATAATCATAATAGTAAAACTAGAAAAAAAATTATACAATAATAAAAAAAAACATACGCAAATATTGTTGGGGATATGGTTGTATTACTGGTGCTGGTCATAAAATCCGTTTTAGACGACAAATTATCACGCGGCGTAGACAACGATGACGATGATGAAGTCGAAATGGAAGATAACGACATCGATGAGGATGGAGACGACAGCATCGACAATGCCAATTGAGGCTGATTTTGATCATAGTTATTATTACAATTCTGATTATAGACATCAAGTGGCGTTGATGCTGATAATGTTGCTGCTGATGATGATGGTGTTCGAGCTGTTGCACAAAGCGGAGAAGAGATCAAATGGTGTGGAGGCGGTGGAGGTGGTGGCGTTGTGGAAGATATTTGTGAAACCAAAGAAGAATTTGTTGTGGCAGATAATGATGTATTTGTATTCGCATTATTGTGATTATGCTGATTATAATTATAAGGCTGAGACTGTGAATTCGAATTCATTTGTGGTGCTTCATAGATGGGAGAAATTAAACGTGGCTGATGTTTTTGTTGTTGTTGTTGCTGCTGAAAACCATCTACAACATCATTAGATGTAGCCGATGAAGCCGGAGGAAGTTGCAATACCAATTGATTATGCTGATGGTACTGAACTTTGTTGTTGGTGTTACTATTATAAGCAGAGTGTTGTAATTGTTGCATTCTTTGTAAATGATGAAAATGAGGGTGTCGATGATCCAACATATGTAGGTTTTCCAATTCCGTTATTGTATAATAGTATGGAGATTCATCATTATAGAGTGTTGGTGAAGATGCCACTGCTACAGCCGCTGATGCTGCTGTCGCTGAGGTTGCATCTAAATTGTGAAATTTACTTACAAATGGATGTTTGGGTGTATATTTCATATTTGTGTCTTTTGGTTTTGCTGGTGTTGTCTGATAGGCCAGTATGGGATCATGATATTTGTAGATTTCCGCTTGAGAGGAAGAGGATGTTGATAATGTTTCGTTCTCCGCTTTGTGATTGGATTTTGTTGAACGATTTTTACTTGAGAATGAGGTTTTTGCATAAAGTTTTTTCATTTTTTTTTAATGTGTGATTTCTTTTTTAGGTTTACAAAATATTATTGATTTAAATTTATTTTCTTATAAATTAAATTTTATTTCTTCATCTAGAATTTGTTAATAGTAAATGTGAGCAGGGCGTTACAAAATTTTGCTTAGAAATTTGTTTTAAAAAATTAATTTTTTTAACTTTCAATTAAAACTTTTTTTATAAAAGAAACTTTTTGAAAAACGAATAGTGTAGAAAGACATGATTCTTATGCATAGCTTGGGAATAATGATTAGAAATCCTTATGATAAGCAATTGGATTAGAAATTTTAATTGTGCTGAAAAATTTATTAATTTTGATTAGTTAGCCATTTCAGACGATTACTAATTGATTAGATTAGAAATAATCAAAAATCTAATCACAATTAGTGACGATTAGTATTTCTAATCAAATCTAACCAAAACTAATCCAAAAAATAATTGATTAGATTTCTTGATTATTTTTGATTAGATTTGATTAGATTAACTATTTTTAACTATTTTTGTGAAAAGAAAATATTTATTTATCACATTTGTTGCTATATTTACATAATGTAACAGTTTTTGAATATTGCATTACACTTGACGCAGCTGGTTCATTTTGTTGTTGTGTTATTATTATTGTTAATTTTCAACGTGTTTTGTGGAAGTACAAGTATAATTTTTTTGTTTACTTAACATTGAAAGTAAAATCTTTGTTTTGTAAGATTGTAATTTTTGTTTTATTCAAATTAAATTATTGGTAAGTAAAAATGCACGGATTTTTTTTCTTTTATTTATCTAATCACAGTTAGTGATGATTAGCATTTCTAATCAAAAATAATCTAGAAATCTAATCAATTATTTTTTGGATTAGTTTTGATTAAATTTGATTAGAAATGATAATCGTCACTAATTGTGATTAGATTTTTGATTATTTCTAATCAAATCAATTAGTAATCTGAAATTTTTATCAAAATTCAATTCTAATGATTAGATTATTTTATATCTCTAATCGTAATGACTTCTAATTCTAATCCAAATTCCCCAGCTATGTTCTTATGTACTTTATGCTTACAAAATTATAAATAAAAATGTGAAGCGCTTTCCAGCAAAGGCCGTTGTGAATTTTCCGATGGATCAAATTTTCAATGAACTCAAGTGTTTGTTTTATAACTGGAAATAGATCAAACTGTTCTTAAATTTTATGCAGAAGCCACTTCAATTCAATAAACTGCAAATTTTGGATAATTGTGTGACTATTATTGAACGATTCCGCTGATTGCCAAAAATTATCATGTTTTTTAAAGAGTTTTGTACCGATTTGGTTAAATAAGCGATTTTCAAAAGGACTTTTTTTAAAAAACTTTTCATTTCAATTAAGCTCGAATTAAGCTCGAAAAATTGCTGTCACTTTTTTGTCTTAAGAATTTTTAATTTGAAAAAGAGTAAAATCGACTCACTCTTATATTAAGTGGCCCTAAACCTTTAAACTATACGTACAACTAGTTAAATAAACGTGTCGTTTCTGCGCAAACTACAATATTTTAACCGACTTTTAATTAAACTTCATCAAGAACTATTTTTGTAGAGTCCGATAGCGTTATTAGAACTTATAAAATCTTTTATGAATTTTTTTTTTCTGTATTTTTTTATATTTTATTTAACCGTGATCAACCAGATCTCTAACGTAATGATTGGTTGTACAAATTGATAAAATTAATAAAAGTTGCAACGTGTAGGGAGGCCGCATAAGGATCCTTAAATATTGAATAATGTTGAAATGAATATGGTGGAAATTACAAACGGAATGACACATCTAAGGGCTTAATTCTGGCAGTCGTGATCGAGTACTTTCTTGATTCGAAAGCAATTTTATTTATAATTCTTTCAGTCGATATACTGAACAAATCGAAATTATTTTTTCAGTATTGTGAAACTCAAATTAATGCTTTAACACACTGAAAAAATAATTCCGATTCGGTTAGAATTGACTGAAATTATTAGATATTCACCCCTATCGTGAATAACAAGTGGAATTTTTGTTCCCATGAAATGTTCATTCCCCTCGAAGGGAAAAAAGCAATTGTGAATCTCGTGTGAAAAATTTTTCACGCTATCAGTTCCAGTGAATGTAAAAAAAAGAAGAAAGATTAAAAAATATTAAAAATCCATGAAATATTTGTTCAAAAATATACAAGTATATATTTTTAAGAAAAGTTAAAATAATAAAGCAAAATATTTAGTATTGGAGGGATAGTTTGATTACAACGTTAGTTTTTTGCACATTTTAAATTTTATGTAGTAAAATATTTTCCAAAATTCTGCCACCAAGTCAATTGAAAGCTTCACAAATCCGCAGGCAATCGACCTGTTGTTTTGCATTTTGTTGAGCAATATATCGGTTTATGTCTAATTAACTTATTAACCCTTAATATTCGATTTATAGGAGGAGCTACTTACAGACATGTTCTGTTCCCTAGCAAAAATAAAGTGAGAAAATCTAAGGGAAATGTGAACAAATTACGAGGGAAACAATTTTTCACGATAAGGGGAATTTTTTCCCGTGAGCAATTTTTCACGTTATTATTCTCCTTTGAATTACAATTTTTCATGGGAGTTGTTCATGATCGCAAATATGTGAAAAGGGGAAAAATTACGAGAGAAAAATTATTCACGATAGGGGTGATTAATTTGCTTTCGAATCGAGAAAGTGCTCGATCACGACTGCCAGAATCAGGCCCCAGTTTCTTTTTTTAGTACATATGTATGCACCTTTTTAAAAGTACCTTTTTACATGTTTGTGGTACTTTTTTAAAATACCAAAAAAATTTTTTATGTGGGAAAGTTTCTTATATTTTTTTATTTTTTTTTTTTTTTTTTTTTTCGTTTTAATACTCTTTAATTTTAATTTTAAATGTCAAGGCCAAGTTCAACATTTTTGTAACGCCCTGTATTGAAATTAAGCTGCTTTGAGGGAAACCTTTTTTTTATTTTTTTTTTTGTTTACTTTAATTTTTGAATTCAGAACACTTGTTTTTCCCACGCATTCTATTTTGGAACATGATTGCAAAAGACAAAAATTCTCCCATATTTTTTTAACTCACGAAATTTTCACTTTTTGTACTTAAAATATTACTTTTTTATTAAAGAGAATTTTCGCTTTTCAACAAATTCACTTTTTTTTTTTAATTCGCGTGCCCGTTTCAAAATTTAAGCGAAAAAAATCTTAATTTAAAAGAAGCTGATGATCAACAATAATCATGCATGCGCAAACGAGCTCAAATCTCAACAAACTTCTCACAACAACTAAAACTAATCTTATAAGTCTAAAAAAGAGAGATACAAATTTTTAGTCATAATATTCTGTTTACTACTTGTATGTATTTGATGTTGTTGTTAATGTTGGGAATATTGCTGTTGGTCGTTTTCATACAAATTCATTACTTGTATTACAATACATTCATACATACATAAAGAAAAAACAACAGCACTAGACCAATATTTATAAACAACAAAAGTTGTTTCAAGTTATGACTTTTATAAAACAAACATTGTTTTTGTTTATAAGTAGTTTCCATCAGGGATGGGAAACTTTTTATATATGTATTATATTTTTTCATACATTTAACCCTTTCGGTCCTATTGGGATAATACATCCCAGACAATGTTTGAATGATCCGATTTGTTCTTTAAAGTAAAAAAATCACGTTTGCAATTGTCCCCGTCGAACTTTTTGTGTTATTTTATCAAAGAAGTAACGGTTGCCAATTTTGAGCACATTTTTATAAGATTTCTACATAGTTTCGATACTAGTGGGACATATTGTATTAAAAACCCGGTTGGGACAATAGTCCAAAAAATCCGATTGGGACAACATCTCAGACAATATCTCAGAATTATGAAAGGACTTAGGCCCAGAACAGACGGTGAAACGCAACTGCAACAAAACTGCAACTTCTAGTTATGTTCAAGTTTCATTTGAGTTTATGCCATAGACTCCTTTGAAGGACCACACACGACGCGACCATTTTGAGACCGGTTCGAAACTCGTGTTTGCGTTTCATCTGTTCTCAAAGAAAATCGAAATGATTGTGATAATTTCATTACATTCTGGTACAATTTAGGTTGCAGGGTGTGTGGAAAACGATTGAAACTGGTTTCAAAACAATAATTTCTAAAGGGTTTCGTTGCAGTTGCGTTTTACCGTCTGTTCTGGGCCTTACGGAAAAACTAATAATGCAAAACATAATTACTTTTTAAGCTTTTTCAATATGTGTAAACAGATTTTTTTATTTACATTGTTGTTTCTCAAATAAAAAGTCGGACCGAAAGGGTTAAGACTGTGTTGGCACCGCGATACTACCGCGGCTGATTTGATAAATGCGAAAATATTTTTTTTCGTATGTGCTATTTTTCCATCTTCGATATACATACATAGTGTTTCTCTTGGCAATGACTGGTTTCTATGAAATCTTAAATTTCAAATTTCATAGAAACACTGAATGGGGGTTTTTTTAAATTCATATCGGTCGAAATTCTAAATAGTAAACTTATGGTGTTTTCTTTTCTAAAAAATAATGATGCATTATAGTTGTGTAATATATTTATTAGGTTACACGAACCCTTACAAAGTGATACATTTTTCTTAACTACAATGGAACAAAATAATAGCTACGTTTTACACTCAACACTAATGTGTATTTAGCGTGTTAAATATTGAATGCAAAGTTTGTACTAAAAGCGATATTCACCACGCTTGTAGCAATTTTCAACATTAAATTTTCTTACAATTCCAATAAGCGTTAACAGCACTGATTTTCAATAATTAATGTCAGCTGTTGTTAAAAATTTTGTGACAAAAAAATATAATAAAAGTAAAACAAACGAAAAACAAAAAGTTTTTATATCCATCCCAATATAACTAAAAATCACAATATAACGCAAATTGTCCGCAAACACAAGAAAAACTAAATAAAAAAAATACTTGCTTGCATAAAAAAGTACTTTACGCAGATGCAAAAAAGGGTATTATCTCACACTCAGTTATAACTGCGGGTAAGAAATGGAACAATTTCCCATTTATTGTTGCAACATGTTTAGAAAGGAAAACGACAACTTCTCACAATTTTGCATATATTTTTAGAATGGAACAAAAACCTGCACGAATGGTAGCATATATGGAACATTATTGTCAGAAAAGAAAACATCATTATATACAATAAAGATCCCCCCTATTATGAAATAATGTCAACATCACAACAATTTCGTTCAAATTGTACTGTATTTGGATTTCCCTATAATGAATTACCATACAGTGAACTTTTCTTTACAATAAACAAGTTTTACAATTATAGTTTTGACTAACATATAAGTATGCATCTTTTTCTCTTTACATAAACATAATTAAATATTTAAAAAAAATCATAGGGGATTGCCAGAGGTTCAGTGCCCGAAAATGACGCTTTGACGAAAAAAAAAGATATACAGCCATGTCACAGAGTACAATTCCGTTCGGAACCGAAAAAAACATTTTTGTTTATTGATAGAAAGTATATTTTGAAACTTTTTTGTCCTTATAGAAACAGAAAACTCTCATTCCGTTCATGAAACAAAAATGGTTTCATTCCGAAAATTTGTTTCGTCATTTTCTGAAGCACCAAAATACGGAATGAATTCCGTTTCCGAACGGAATTGAACTCTGTGAAATGGCTGATAGAGATAAACAGTTTGGGCTAGCCTTCTAAGCACTTTATCAAATAATTAAAAAACAAGGCAGTTCTTTTATAAATGAAGAATACAAGCAATTAAGCACTAAACCCAAAAGGTTTCGAACCTGTCTCTTTAGGGATATTAATAAAGCAATGTTCAAATAAATAACCGCCGCGAAACAGTGTAATTCAACTTAAATCCCTGATAATTTCAATAAAATTGGAATGAAATATAATTTTTCTGGTTCCGTGCAGATTCATTATAGGGAAGTTTGAATGTAGTACATAATGTACTTTTTTATATCTTATATACATTTATTTCATATCTTGCACTGTCTAGTTCCTATTGAATCTTTAATGGAACATTTTTTTGTGGCCACTTAAAATGAACAACAAAATTGTTTTTAAAATTAATATAAAATATTAGAAATTTTACATTTTTGAATGTTTTAGTTCGCATTAAATTTCATTAGAAAAATATTTTAAAAACTACAGCTGCAGGTCCACACTAGTGATGGCCAAATTGAAAAAATATATCGATATATATCGAATCGATATTTTTTAAATGTATCGATATTTATTATTTCAAAAATACCGATGTATAGATATATCGAACGTATTACGATATTTAAAAATTTAATATATATACATACATACATACATATATATGAACAAATCTTATTATTTTTCCAAATATATATAGGCACATATATTGTTCTAAAACCGCATAAAATAAATTTTCAAGTTTGTTTGACTTTACTGTTTTAATTAGAAATATGCAAGGTGAAAACCCCGCTTCTTTCTTAATAAGTAAAGACTCATCACGTTAGAGGTTTTCTAATGTTAGAACACGTTTGTTAATGCAAATGTTTTAACAACGCTTTCATAACCATGTTATAACAGCAAATCATGGCAGTTGTAGACGGGGAGTTATAGATCTTCATATTAGTTTAAAAAAACATATGATGCTTGCAGTGATGTCAATTTTTAAATACATATTGTTCGAAAACGGATAAAATCTTGAGTTGTAAATGAAAACTGACTTTAAAAAATATCGAATTCGATAGTCGTATTTCAATATCGATACATCGATATATCGGTATTTTAAATATCGGCGATATATATCGATTATTTTTTTTTAAATATCGATATTTTGATATATCGATATTTTTTGCCCATTTCTAGTCCACACCAAGTGGTTTTCTTAACACTGCTAATCAGCATAAATAACTACGGTGACCATTTTCTTCAAACGAAAAAATAGGACATTTCGAAATGTAGTAAAAATGTTAAATAGTATCAAGGTTATTGGATAGGTAATAAGTTAATTCAAAGAATATTATATAATTAATTTGTATATAATTAAATTTTGAAATTTGAAATTTGCACTTTGTTATTAAAAGTGATTCTTAAGTAACCATAATCCAGCACACGGATCATCAAAATATTTTTTGCAATATCATAGGGCTCCTTTGTTGAGAGAGGAAATTTTTTTCAATGGAACGAACAATTGTAGAATTCGATCTAACGCTGGCATTAGTGTTAACCAGTGTGTTAACACTAATGAACAGACGGTGAAACGCAACTGCAACAAAACTGCAACTTCTAGTTATGTTCAAGTTTCATTTGAGTTTATGCCATAGACTCCTTTGAAGGACCACACACGACGCGACCATTTTGAGACCGGTTCGAAACTCGTGTTTGCGTTTCATCTGTTCTCAAAGAAAATCGAAATGATTGTGATAATTTCATTACATTCTGGTACAATTTAGGTTGCAGGGTGTGTGGAAAACGATTGAAACTGGTTTCAAAACAATAATTTCTAAAGGGTTTCGTTGCAGTTGCGTTTTACCGTCTGTTCTGGGCCTTACGGAAAAACTAATAATGCAAAACATAATTACTTTTTAAGCTTTTTCAATATGTGTAAACAGATTTTTTTATTTACATTGTTGTTTCTCAAATAAAAAGTCGGACCGAAAGGGTTAAGACTGTGTTGGCACCGCGATACTACCGCGGCTGATTTGATAAATGCGAAAATATTTTTTTTCGTATGTGCTATTTTTCCATCTTCGATATACATACATAGTGTTTCTCTTGGCAATGACTGGTTTCTATGAAATCTTAAATTTCAAATTTCATAGAAACACTGAATGGGGGTTTTTTTAAATTCATATCGGTCGAAATTCTAAATAGTAAACTTATGGTGTTTTCTTTTCTAAAAAATAATGATGCATTATAGTTGTGTAATATATTTATTAGGTTACACGAACCCTTACAAAGTGATACATTTTTCTTAACTACAATGGAACAAAATAATAGCTACGTTTTACACTCAACACTAATGTGTATTTAGCGTGTTAAATATTGAATGCAAAGTTTGTACTAAAAGCGATATTCACCACGCTTGTAGCAATTTTCAACATTAAATTTTCTTACAATTCCAATAAGCGTTAACAGCACTGATTTTCAATAATTAATGTCAGCTGTTGTTAAAAATTTTGTGACAAAAAAATATAATAAAAGTAAAACAAACGAAAAACAAAAAGTTTTTATATCCATCCCAATATAACTAAAAATCACAATATAACGCAAATTGTCCGCAAACACAAGAAAAACTAAATAAAAAAAATACTTGCTTGCATAAAAAAGTACTTTACGCAGATGCAAAAAAGGGTATTATCTCACACTCAGTTATAACTGCGGGTAAGAAATGGAACAATTTCCCATTTATTGTTGCAACATGTTTAGAAAGGAAAACGACAACTTCTCACAATTTTGCATATATTTTTAGAATGGAACAAAAACCTGCACGAATGGTAGCATATATGGAACATTATTGTCAGAAAAGAAAACATCATTATATACAATAAAGATCCCCCCTATTATGAAATAATGTCAACATCACAACAATTTCGTTCAAATTGTACTGTATTTGGATTTCCCTATAATGAATTACCATACAGTGAACTTTTCTTTACAATAAACAAGTTTTACAATTATAGTTTTGACTAACATATAAGTATGCATCTTTTTCTCTTTACATAAACATAATTAAATATTTAAAAAAAATCATAGGGGATTGCCAGAGGTTCAGTGCCCGAAAATGACGCTTTGACGAAAAAAAAAGATATACAGCCATGTCACAGAGTACAATTCCGTTCGGAACCGAAAAAAACATTTTTGTTTATTGATAGAAAGTATATTTTGAAACTTTTTTGTCCTTATAGAAACAGAAAACTCTCATTCCGTTCATGAAACAAAAATGGTTTCATTCCGAAAATTTGTTTCGTCATTTTCTGAAGCACCAAAATACGGAATGAATTCCGTTTCCGAACGGAATTGAACTCTGTGAAATGGCTGATAGAGATAAACAGTTTGGGCTAGCCTTCTAAGCACTTTATCAAATAATTAAAAAACAAGGCAGTTCTTTTATAAATGAAGAATACAAGCAATTAAGCACTAAACCCAAAAGGTTTCGAACCTGTCTCTTTAGGGATATTAATAAAGCAATGTTCAAATAAATAACCGCCGCGAAACAGTGTAATTCAACTTAAATCCCTGATAATTTCAATAAAATTGGAATGAAATATAATTTTTCTGGTTCCGTGCAGATTCATTATAGGGAAGTTTGAATGTAGTACATAATGTACTTTTTTATATCTTATATACATTTATTTCATATCTTGCACTGTCTAGTTCCTATTGAATCTTTAATGGAACATTTTTTTGTGGCCACTTAAAATGAACAACAAAATTGTTTTTAAAATTAATATAAAATATTAGAAATTTTACATTTTTGAATGTTTTAGTTCGCATTAAATTTCATTAGAAAAATATTTTAAAAACTACAGCTGCAGGTCCACACTAGTGATGGCCAAATTGAAAAAATATATCGATATATATCGAATCGATATTTTTTAAATGTATCGATATTTATTATTTCAAAAATACCGATGTATAGATATATCGAACGTATTACGATATTTAAAAATTTAATATATATACATACATACATATATATGAACAAATCTTATTATTTTTCCAAATATATATAGGCACATATATTGTTCTAAAACCGCATAAAATAAATTTTCAAGTTTGTTTGACTTTACTGTTTTAATTAGAAATATGCAAGGTGAAAACCCCGCTTCTTTCTTAATAAGTAAAGACTCATCACGTTAGAGGTTTTCTAATGTTAGAACACGTTTGTTAATGCAAATGTTTTAACAACGCTTTCATAACCATGTTATAACAGCAAATCATGGCAGTTGTAGACGGGGAGTTATAGATCTTCATATTAGTTTAAAAAAACATATGATGCTTGCAGTGATGTCAATTTTTAAATACATATTGTTCGAAAACGGCTAAAATCTTGAGTTGTAAATGAAAACTGACTTTAAAAAATATCGAATTCGATAGTCGTATTTCAATATCGATACATCGATATATCGGTATTTTAAATATCGGCGATATATATCGATTATTTTTTTTTAAATATCGATATTTTGATATATCGATATTTTTTGCCCATTTCTAGTCCACACCAAGTGGTTTTCTTAACACTGCTAATCAGCATAAATAACTACGGTGACCATTTTCTTCAAACGAAAAAATAGGACATTTCGAAATGTAGTAAAAATGTTAAATAGTATCAAGGTTATTGGATAGGTAATAAGTTAATTCAAAGAATATTATATAATTAATTTTTATATAATTAAATTTTGAAATTTGAAATTTGCACTTTGTTATTAAAAGTGATTCTTAAGTAACCATAATCCAGCACACGGATCATCAAAATATTTTTTGCAATATCATAGGGCTCCTTTGTTGAGAGAGGAAATTTTTTTCAATGGAACGAACAATTGTAGAATTCGATCTAACGCTGGCATTAGTGTTAACCAGTGTGTTTTGCTGTATTAATATTGAAAATTTTTGTGGTTTTGGGAAAATAAAACTTATAGTTTTTGAGTTTAAAGAAGAAGTCATAATCTTACAAAAGGACAATTCACTAAAAAAGGACATTCTACTGTCCTTAATTTTGAAAAAAATCTTAAAGGACATCGTATCAGGACGAATGGTCACCGTATATATAACATACTTTTATATATGAGAAACTTGAAGGAAATTATGCTTAATAAAAATGGTTAAAAATGACTAACATTTAGGGCTGATCTGATAACTGTTTGAAAATTTTCAAAAACTATAATGTCAGGGGGTATTACCGTCTAGGGAAAGCTGATCAGGCCCGCTTGTGCGATAGCTCGATGATGAGGGGCACCGGTGCAGGAGTCTACCTTGAGGATCTGAATAAAAGAAGGGCATAAAGGGTAGGTTCTAGGGATCCTGAAGGCCGTAGAAATGATAAGGGGAAACATTGCTAGGTGCCCGGAGGTCACTATATATGCGGACAGCTAAGCGACTATTAAGGCCTTGATGGGTTTTTTTGTGAATTCCAGGCTAGTGGATGAAGGAAATCTAAGGGTGGTATGTGGTGAGACTATGCTGCGCACCGGGTCACTGCACATCACCGGTAATGAAATAGCCGGTTAGCTGGCGAGACTGGGACCGGAAATGGAGGATCCAGACTGTGTGGAGACAATCAGACCTCCAATAGGCTTTTATTCTGGGAACATTAGGAACTGGGTTCTTAGCGAGCATAATCGGGTCAAGATCCGATTCGCTGCTGGTCAAGAGTTGGGTATGCATTAGGATATGTATTATCACGGACCACTGCATAATAGGCAGGACGGCGGTGGTAATGGGTAATGTCGAATTAATCTAGGTTCTTTCTATATTTTCACAATGGATTACATTGGTTACTGGCTGAGGATGTGAAGATTGGCTTCGTACCAACCTTTCTACCTAGCCCAATAGTCCGTCAAAGGACTAAAAAGTTCGTACACAATCAGAAACCACATTTTCCATCCCTGGTAGCAATTCATTATTGTACTGTAAGAATTGTTGTAATTATTTTTTAGTTTGCTACTTGACTCTCCTAAACGCAAAATGCGAGTATTAGTAGCGTGCTTGTATGTATGCGTGAATATGTGATTAAGTGAACAACAAGCAGTTCAATGGGTAATCAATGTTTTTTTTTTCTTTTTGTTGCTTTTGCTGTGTTTCTATTGAGTTTTGTTTACAAGAGTGTTGTTGTGCTCATATTTGGCGTGTTCAATATGGTTGGTTGGGTTCATGTTTAAATAAGAAGAATTGGCATTTATGGTCCAAAAAATATATTTTTATCTAGTTTTTAAGCTCACAAGTGATGCATTTAAGACAACAACAACTGCAGTAATATTTTTTTTTTTTTTTTAATTACAACAACTAAGAAAAAAAGATCAGAAAAAGAAACAGAGGCGTTTTCCTTGCGCGTCTTAACAAATGAGTTCTTTTTTTTAAATTGGTCATTTATATACATAGCTCTGGCATTAGGCATGAGCAACTCAATAAAATTGGTACTTTTTGTAGGAAAAAAGTACGAAAGCTTAAAATTAAATCAAATAAAGGGTGTTTTTTTAAAGAGTGACACAAGTTAAGATAAAAATAAACAACAAGAAAATATACTTTTTATATAAATGAAACGGGCTTTGTTTGAAAGAAAGTTTTATGAAATTAATGCTTAAATATGATTTCTGCCATGTGGCCGTCACGGCTGGCGCGTAGAAGGCGCAATCTGGAACACCAATTTTCAACAACTTTCCGCATTCTGACCATCACCGTTTTTGAAGACATATGGGCCAATGACTCCGCCAGCCCATAAAACGCACCAAACAGTAGTTTTCTATGGATGTAAAGGTGTTTCGACAAAAGCTTGTGGATTCTTCTAACTCCAAATGCGACAATTCCGCTTATTTACGTACCCATTCAGAAATGGGTTTCATCGGAAAAAAAAATTTTGAATTAAAATTCAAAATCAATATTCATTTGTGCTTCAGCCCATTCGCCGAATTATTTTGACTAGTGTTCGCCTAATGGTCAAAATTCGACCATACATTTTTATATAGATATGAAGAAAACATAGTTCATCTAGGTATTAGTGAATTAACTAAGTGGATTGATTTGGCGAGGAACCAACTTCCGATTCATATATTATCTTCTACGTGAATTAATTTAATTTTGTAACTTCAGTATAAAAAATATCAGAAAATATCAATTGAAAAACAAAAAAGTATCAAAAAGTCTCCTTTATAGATTGTCATCCACTCAGGACATTACATGTTTCTATGTCTAGTGTTAACGAAAATTTATCAAAGTACCAGATGCAGAACGAAAAAGTACCAAAAAGCTCCCTCTTATACATTCTTATTCATTAAGGACCATGCATGTTTATTTTTATCTTTGTAGGTCGAATATTAAGAAAAATTCAAATAGTGATAGATGAAAAACTAAAAGTACCAACTTTTTTCATCTTATAGGTTCTCATTCCCTCAGTAACCTGCACAAATAATATTATGTTTCTAAGTTCAATATTATAGAAAGTTTAAAAATTATCGCATGCAGCACGGAAAAGTAAAGGAATGAAATTTAATTTCCGTATTTCCCCTTTTTAATAATTTTTCCTAGAGTTTCGGTCGACAAACAAAGGAAGAAAACGTTCTTAACTATTTGCCAGTGTCGATTTTAACATAAAATTAATATAAACGAAATATTGGAAACCCGGTTTCTGAAAAATTTCGAATAATCGATCACCCTATTTTTTATTATTTGAAAATTGAAAAAAAAAAAAAAAAAATTTTTATTTGCATATCGTCAGCTCAGAATTAATTTGACCTACCGACCATTAAAAAAAATTTTTTGTTAGGTATGGGGTATGTATATTTTGAATACCACCTTTTTGAATCCAAAATCTGTTTCTGAGATATAAAGCATTCATTCAGGAAATTGCATGTTGATTTTTATGTTTTGAGGTCAAATATTAACGATAATTAAAAAATACCAGTTGTAGAACCAAAAAGCTGAAGAAATATATTAACTTTCCCGTATTTCCCATTTTGGTACTACTTCCCCCCCCCCCCCCCCCCCCCCCCCCCCCAATATAGTATCAAAAATTGCAAAATGCAAAACGTTTTGCAAAAAAGTACCAAAAATAGTTACGATTTTCACCCCTTAAACGTTTTTGAAAATTTTCGAATGTGGTATAAACTTTATTTCTAGGTTTATTGGATCAAAAGATAGATGGGCTGACAAAAACGTACCAAAATTCAGGTTTTACCCGTTTTCACCCTAAAAGAGCCGAATTTCAAAAAAGTACCACACACCTGTCCACTTATTTTTCAAAAGAACAGCGAAATGTATTACAGTTATTTTGTATCTCTTTTAGTTTTGTAGATAAAAGGTTTACGAATTTATACTTTTTTAGCCCCTAAACCTTCGAATTTTTAAAAATTCCGTCTTAGTTTGGGGAGAGATCCAACTCCGGTCCAAATTTCAAGTCTTTAGCTTCAGGCGTTTAGGCTGTACGATGATGAATGAGTCAGTCACAAACGCAATAAGTATACGTATGCAGCACAAAAAGCCACTTTTGTAATTTTTTTTATAAAAGTGGCGTATGCGGCACAAAACAATATTTTTTATTTTCAAAAAATACTATTAAATTCTAACTTTATTCATGAAAGTGCGCAAAAGTTTAAATTTTCCTTCAAAACATATACCGGAAGCAGGGGTAAAAATAAAAAAAAGTTCTATCGGGTACATTTTGTGAAATCTTCTTTGTCGTTTTTCTCCACTCCGACTTTTTGGCATATGCGCCAAACCAATTCTGAGCTGACGATATGTGTTCTGCATATGTGTTAGTAGCAAATTTGAATCCTTATAACTTTGGTATACATTTTGTTCAAATCGGTTGACATACAGAAGAGGAAAGTGTTCTTAACTGTTTTGCCTTGGTGTAAGTCGATTCATAATGAAATTTCAAAGCAAACTAAACAAAAAACAACTTTCAGCTGTTGAATAGGTGCTCAAATAAAACAGTGATGCCAACTTAAAGTTGTAAAAAAAACCCTTTATAAATTTTAGATATTGAGTTAGTTTTCTTCAATTAAATAAGGATATTAGGGAAATATGGCAAGAGCCAAAGTTTCCAAATTAAAAGTTTTATTTATATCTAAAAACGGTAAGGGCGGGACTAAAGAAGTGGGAGTGGCACCTTCGTACAAAGAATTTATAGATTTCGAATTAATGTTTAAGCATCTTGGTTATCCATACACAACATCCGACAAAATGTGAGCGGTATAAGAGAAGTGGGCGTGGCATAAAATAGATTTATTTCTATCCAAAGACCGGTATAAATAAAACTGTTCTTGTCCCGAATATAACACACTTTCTTGTTAACATTAGTACTTTTCATAAAAGTACCTTTTTTTAAATTTTACCCATTTAAACCAGCTCTGTTTTTCTCTTAAAACGCCTAGACATACACATTATGCGCTTGGCTGGTAAAAGTCTGTCTTAAGCACCTCATAAAATTTTAAATTTAAGTTCAGGCACAAGTCTTTAAACGCAGCAGACTCTTATTCGTAAAGTTTTACATACTATTTATTAAAAAGAAACGCAGAACAAACGGCCCTTTTTTAAAATCATCGCCATTATTTTAAGCTTCATTTCTCTCTCATCTAATGGAAGTCAGTCATAAAATCATGGGTTCATTTAAAATCAACCAACAGCATACGCTCAAAAAAAAAATACTTAAAGCCAAAAAGATGTAAAAGAAAAAAAAATTATAATTTCGGCCTTCATTGTTGTAGATAAATGAGTTTATTGACTCACGTGGGGAGTTTAACACTTCAATAAGAAAAGAAAAATCAATTGGGGATTATCCAGGTTTTATTGAAGGATAATAACTGAATTCAATAAAAATCATTTTAATATCTTTTTTTTCCTTAACAACTATTAATAACATTTAATAGAAATTCTTAAGAATAATTTTTAAAAAGTTCTTAAAAAAAAATTCCGGAAATAAATTTTTTATTGTGAAGTTCATTGGAATCTCAAGTATTTTTATAGTTTATGTCCGCATTTAAAAAATGTTTTTAATTTTCTTATAAGAATTTAATATAAAAACTATACAATAGAAAAAATCTTGTAATAAAAAAAATAAACGTAACCATAACTGTGAATTTATTGTGTTGATGGAATGAATAAAATGTCACAGGGAAAATAAACCTTAACAAAAGTAAATTAAATTATAGATATTTATTATGATGATATACGAGGGCCATCAATTATAAGAAGAAAAACTTGTAGAAAGACAAGTCATAAAATTTTTAAATTCTTGTCTATTTTATTAAGCTTAAGGTTTTCTTTTTATCTAAAAACTCATAACATTTATCTTATTACATTGTCCAATATTATAATCAGGGAAAACAAATTAAGACTTACCCTCAGGAACACAACTCCACGAAATTAAAACGTATATTTTATAAAACGCAACACAATAGCTGACACGAACGTAAAAGCGTATCTACTTACATCGTTAAGAATTCGAGGCTCAGTTAGCCGGGAGTAACAGTAACTTTACATTACCGTAAAAAAGTAAGACCGATCTATTTCTTACAGATTGAGACGTAACATCTTACTGCTAACTATAATCGTTCTTATTGCTTTACATACAACAAAAAAAAAAAAAAAAAATGAAGCAGTTGATTTGCAACGTTACTACTACTCCCGGCTTACAGCCGTTATTGTCATGGAAAAATACAAATATTTTAATTTAAAAGATTTTGTTATTCGTGCTTAATTTCCAATTTTTATTATTGATAAAAACACTGAAATTTATTAACTAGCTTAACCCGGTGCGCTTCGCTACACTGCTTTAACCACCTTTGAAGACTCTCCCTTTAATAGTTCTTCAGTAGAGAGATATTTAATATCCTATGAGAGGTATTTTTCCCCCTGCGCTTTATTTTTATTTTCAAAAGTGTATTATACCATAAGAATGACTTCTACAAAGTTTGAACATTCTTACTATAACAGTTCTTAAGATAAGAGATATTAAACATCGTCGTTCTATGGAGGTACCACTTCCCACGCTGCTATATTATTTCAATTTTGGGGCTCAGAAGATCCTACTACCAAAAGTTCAACAAAACGCGTGCAGTGGCTCTTATTAATATTTCTATCTATGAGGGGTACTGCTCCTCCCCTGTCTACCCCGCCCATTTTTATATTGAAATTTATAGTTTACCATAATAGTAGCTTTAACCACGTTTGAAGACTCTCCCTTTAAGTAATAGTTTTTCAGTTGAGCGATATTTAACATATGCATCCTATGGGAGGTATTTCCCCCCCTGCGCCTACCCGCTTTATTTTTATTTTCAAAAGTGTAGTATACCATAAGAGTGACTTCTACAATGTTTGAACATTCTCACTATTACAGTTCTTAAGATATGCGATGTTAAACATTGTCGTCCTATGGGGGATTCCACTTCCCCCGCTGCTATTTTATTTCAATTTTGGGGCTCAGAAGATCCTACTACCAAAAGTTCAACAAAATGCGTGCAGTGGCTCTTAAGATATGCGATAATTAATATTGTCATCCTATGGGGGTACCAATTCCCCTGCCCCTATCAAAAAAATAAGTAGCCTATTTTATTTTTAGGGCTCACGTGATGTCACTTTCAGGAAAATCGGTTCAGTAGTTTAGGAGTCTATAAGCCAACAAACATACAAACATTTTTCATTTTTATATACATATATAGATGGGATAAGCTATTCCTATGCGCATTTCAGTGGTTGCTTAGGCCAGATCATCAGGAAACTTCATCCATAAAGATTTTATAAAACCTAAAGATATTAAACCAAATAAAACTGTTAAACGTATAAGACTTATAAGCAACAGTTCTACTTGTAACAATATCAAAGTTTAAACAAAAACTTCAACAATAAACAGTGAGTTTATATCATCTTACATTCCCCGCTACAATTGATTGGAATTCTCCCAACATTAATTGTAGTTGTAAGTAGGTTAAGAAAAACAAAATGAAAACAAAAACAATGTGAAAAAGCATGTTGCCAGTTAAGTTTTTTCAGGCCGTGCACTGCCAGTTTATTATCAAAATAATTTTTGAGAATGCAAAATTTTAATTTAAAAGATTTTTCAGTGTTTTTATCAATAATAAAAATTGGGAATTAAGCACGAATAACAAAATCTTTTAAATTTAAATTTTGTAAAATAATCAGTCTCTGTCGGTTTTTAAACCTTCAACCCTCGAACTGATACTTAAAACTAGCCTAACGGGGCAACCATGTATTAGTTTTCCTGTTGTTATTTTCATTTTCGTAGTATTTCTTTAAAAGGATCTTGAAAAAAATAAAAACTTAAATTTTCCTTTAACTTTTGCTCACATATTTAAGGAAACAAGTGTTCATTTGAAACATTTAATAAACTGAAAAAAAAAATTTACTGTCCGGCCCATAATTTAATCTCTGACTGACTGCATTGCACATAATTTTAACACGACCGACCAGAAATCCAGTAGACTACCGGTGAATTGTGAGAAAGTCATGATTAATATTCTTGTCATGTTAAATGTGATAATGATTTTGTCTGGTTTCTTTTATTATTTGTAAAACGTTCTTAAGCACCTGGTTAAAAGTTAAAGAAAACTTTAATACAAAAAAAAAACTTTTTGTAAAATAATAGAACAAAAGAAAATCTATTACAATTATCGTTAACTAACACCATTTCAAATAAGAATTTAAAAGACGAAAAAGCTTTTTTGAAAGATCTTAAGAATAAAATTTTGAAAAGTGTATTAAAAATATGTTTTAATTCTACAATAAAATTAATATTTAGTCGACGATGAAACATGTTTCTTAGAAAACGGCTTTTAGTCAAAGACGAAAAATCTTTTTTTTTGAAAATTTACGAAATTGTCATCTCTTATCTACGGACGAAATTTTTAGTTGTCTTTGAGTCTAAAGACGAAATTTTGCTTTAGAAACTGACCATCTCTTAGTCTAAGGACAGAAAATGTGCTATAAAAATGATCAAAAGACAAACAATTTTCTTAAGTAAATTATTGTCTTTTATTCTGAAGGCAAAAAGATTTTTATAGAAAATTATCGTCTTTTAATCTAAGAACGAAAAATTATTATCTCTTTGTGCAAAGACAAAAATTGTTCTATTGTTAATAACCGTCTTTTATTTTTAAGACAAAACATTTTCTATAGAAAATGATCGTCTTTAAGTCTAAAGACGAAATTTTTTTTAGGAATTTATTGTCTCTTACAGTCTGGTCCACGATTTCGTTTGTATTTCAACGACAAACAGCTGATTTGCGCCCCACTAACAATGTATTTAGCACGACAAGTCGATCGACAATGCAAGCGAACGATGACTAAAAAATATTATGCTACCACGCATGGCAAAACCAGTCACTTGTGTTGTGGTTTCTATAGAAAATGATCGTCTTTAAGTCTAAAGACGAAACATTTTTTAAAGGAGTTTATTGTGTCTTAACAGTCTGGTCCACGATTTCGTTTGTATTTCAACGACAAACAGCAGATTTGCGCCCCACTAACAATATATTTAGCACGACAAGTCGATCGACAATGCAAGCGAACGCAAGGCAAAACCAGTCACTTGTGTTGTGGTTATCGACAGACATTTTGTTAAAATATCCCAACAAACACGAAGTCAAACCTTTGATATGAAATTACTTTATCGTTTGACATCAAACACAATTCTCAAACGTTTTCCAAGTGTTTGATTATAACATTGATAATGATTTTAAAATAAACATTTGACATCAAATGTTTTATCATTTATTTCTTGTGAAAAATAAAAATACATTGGTTAGGAATGAAGAAATTATAAGTTTGTTGTCTGTATGCGGTGGTACAATCCTCAATATAAAAGGGAGCCAAGTATTTTGTCTTTCCACGAATTAGAACACGGAACGAACATTATTTCATCTTTTAGCTATGGTGCTGAATGTCTATCTCTTATGGTGTTTTCTTTTCTAAAAAATAATAATGCATTATAGTTGTGTAATATATTTATTAGGTTACACGAACCCTTACAAAGTGATACATTTTTCTTAATACATTGATTAAAATACTCATCAAGCATTGTGGTAGTATTAGTGAAAATATGTTTGTATGTGTCACACCGACGATGCTGGATGGCAAATCAAAAAATTTAGATATGACGGCGAATATTACGTCAAGCACACGTACACGATGAATTCGCCGGCTGGACAAGCATTTGACAAGTGTATTTGGGCCTTTAATAAAGATGTTTCTTAAAGATAACTTCAAAAACTTTAGTTGACACAATTAATTAAAAAAAAATTTTAACTATTATTTTATCTTCAAACTAAAGAAATGGTGTATTATTTAATTCATTGCACTTGTGTTTAATACGTCAGTCATTCAGGCCATTTACCAATGTAATCATCTAACAGCCTGTCTATAACATTCAGCATCATCATCGCTATTGAAAAAAAAGCAGAGCACACTAATAATTACAGAAAACTTTTAAAACTCTTCTTAAATCTTAAGAAGAACAAGAAAAAAAGAATCTAAAGAAATCATTTCGATTTGATGCGCTTGTTTCTTTTCAACTCTGCGTGGAATGATGAAAATCCGTATCATTAAAATGATTAATACATAATTATGATGAGAAAGAAAAAAAAAAGAATTACATTTTATTTAAGGTTTAGTTTTGTTTGGTACATTACGATTTAATGGTTGGATTGGAAAATTACTTCAAGTAGTAAAAGTTTTAGGTCTAAGAAAAGATTTTAAATGAAAGTTTTTTAAAAGAATTTATTACATTTTTCTTTTCTCAAGAAGAGATAAAATAAAAGGTTAAATAGAAATTTTTAAGAATTTAATTGAAACATGCTGAGTTGAAAATTATTAGAAACGTTAAGTTTAATTAGGATTTGACGTAATGCAATTAGTTTATGTAGTGGAAAAATATTATAAAACAAGTTAGAGTGCTATATTCGGCTGTGCCGAATCTTTGATACCCTCCACCGACAGTTCGAATATTTCAGTAGTGATATCCATATGATATCTATTAATTATTAATTTATCTTTATAAAAAAAGACATCAGCATTAAAATTGATTGCGGTTTAGACCTATATTAAAGTATTGACCGACAATCAGAAAGTTTTATGCTTTTTTTTAAGCAATTTTAACAAGCTTGAGTCAAATATCATGAGTCGTAACAGTTTAAGCAAAACTTCAACGATTTTCAGGAGGAGAATTTATATTGATGCCATGGTAAGCCATGAACTATTCATTAACAAACTATACAGAGTGATTTCTGTTATTAAAAACCATAAATTTCAATACATCGGTGAAATTAGTTTTAGCGTTTACAGTGAATTTCAGGAGGCTGCTAAATAGGGGATCTAAGGTAAATTATGGACCGTAAATCACAGAATTGCATGACATTTTTTCTGGCCATATGAAGCTAAGTTGGAAGAAATTTTACCGCAATATATGTAAATATCTGCTACGGTTTTAGGCGCATTTAATTAATTTACAAGAGTGGGCTTTATATGGGGCCTATAGTAAATTATGAAACGATCATCACGAAATTGGCTAGTGTGATTTATTGTCATATACAACTGTGAAGTATTAAATTTTATTCTGATAGCATTATTTATTACGTTTTAAGGCGTAACGAACTGTTTTCCAGGGGGTAGTATTTTTATATGGGGCCTAGGGTAAATTATTGAACGATTTTCATGAAATTTTCAGTGTAATTTCTAGTCCTATACAACTGTGACGTGCCAAATTTTGTTATGATAGCATTATTTATGACGGTTTTAGGCGTACTTAACTGTTTTCCGGGAGTAGGGTTTATATGGGGCCTAAGGTAAATTATGGACAGATCTTCACGAAATTTTACAGCGTGATTTCCAATCGAATAAAACGAACTTTTGCAAAATCTTATATCACTCTGAGCAATGTTCCAACATTAATGTTAGTTTTTGTCAATTTATCAATTTAATAAGGTGGTGGTTCCACATTTTGATTCATAGCTCTGATCCTTCTGAACCTATTTTGCTGAATTTCAATCCCAAACTGATTAGGATAACGAGAAGCAATTTGACACCAAGTTTGCATATTTATTTTGAGTTTTTCGAAAGTGAGCGTGTTTTCAACAGACGGACATGGCTAAATCGACTTAGAATAACTCAAGGAGCCAGAATATATATACTTTATGTAGTCTGAGATAAATAATCAAAAAGTTTCACACAGAAGGGCAAACTTAGTATACCCGCTTCACAACTAATTGTGGTGGAGGGTACAAAAATGTTCAAGATTAAAAAAAATCTTATTTTCAAAGTCGAACATTCCGTAGATAAACCATGAAGGGCTCTTTACTCTTACGTCACACACTACGTTAGCAGCCAGGTGACATAACACGGCCAACCATTTAGTTGAACCTCAATGGTTTCAGAAGAAGACCATCCCACACGTGAAGAGATCTGTGCCCATGTTCTGTAACTTAAGTGAGAACTTCTTGCATCGAAAAGATGTGAAACAAAATATTCCATCGTTTCTCGAAAAGTGAGAAAAATCTGTGTCTGTAACTCATGTCGAAAACTGTCAAAAGAGATTACGTCGTTACGTTATAAATGTCATAATATTGCACTCGAAGCCGATGTGACATTGTAGACGTTCAGAACGCCAGTAACTCATATCGTTGACGGCGACCAAAATGAACTCAAATTTAAAATTTTTCAACGACGGCTGCGAAAATACAACCGTCGGCTATACCAAATTGTGTAAAGAGCGACTTTAATGTTTGTTGTTTGCAAACGAGCTTTGAAGACATTCGTATATTTTATTAAAATGTTTAAAGCAAAATAATAAAACATTGAAAAATGTGCCAAGAACAAAATATTATTATTATATTATTTATTATTATATTATTATTATTATTATTATTATAATTATTCTTTGCACTTTGCATTTTTAATTGTTTTTAGTGTTGACATTTTTTCTCGCCCCATTTTTATTCGTGAGTTTATTTGACAGTTCAAAGCGGGAACTTTTCTCACCAAAATGTTACAGACACACTTTTTCTGTAAATTGGCGAGTAATTTCCTTACGTGACAGCTTGTACTCGCCAAAAAAAAGTTACAGACACAGTTAAGTGAGAAAAACAGCTGGTTGTTTCAATTTATGGCATTTTTGTTTCATTTCACACATTTCAATCGAAAACTTTCTCGACGCGATAGTTACAGAACATGGGCACTGGATTCTTAAGTAGCGGTAACGGGGAAGTTCTGGAGTGAAATAAAACTGATAGCTTGCAAAAGTTCACGACGATTAGGTACGACGGGAATGAATATTTATACTATTACGTAAACATATACGTTGCGGATCAGCTGCTTCCTTTTCTTTACCAAACTTATGTATACATTCCATCGACGCACAAAACGTTTTCTTTTTACGTATTTAAAAAACTACCAACAATTGATATCCACTGCAACGTTTACGTTTCTGCAAAGTTTACAATTCCGCAACATTTTTACGTATGGGATTTCATCCAACCAGCAAGTGACATTCGAGATGCCCTACTTTGGAAGTTTTGGGTATTATAAGAAACTACTATCAGAAAAACCCTACTCATTTTTCTTAAGGTATATAATAAATTGAATCAATAATATAACAATTACTCTACAAAAAAATTTATGTGGCTCTAAAGAAAAACTTTTAAATATAAAGCATTCCTTACATTTCTTAAAAAAAAAATCTTTTAAAGTTTTTAATTCTTTATACTCGTATGAACTTTTACAAAACTAGATAATTGCCGCATAATTTAGGATTTTATCATCAATCTGCTGCTGGCGGCGGTGGCGGTGGTGGTGTTATAAGGCAAAACCAAGTGTTGTAACTAGTGATAATATGGTGACGATGAGATGAGTACGTCATCACGATATAGTTGCAATTACAAGCTTTACATAATACATTCTTAAGAATCTGACAGCACACAACACTTTATGAAAGATTTTGAAATTCTGATTATTGTGGTTTAATTCGTTTAATGGTTTTTATAATTATTAATTCCATTATTTTCTTATATTTTCATTGTGTTTAAATAAGGCGTTTTTAAAATGCATTAATTAAATGCCTATTTTTCAGGGCAGTAAGAAATTTACTTTTACTTTAAAGTATACCCCATACACTATCGAATTTTAGTTGAAAATTTCATTAACAGTTAATCAGAAAATAATTTGAGGTTGATGGATGACTGACGAAAACTAGCGGCAACACTGGCGAGCGAGCGAACATTTGAACAAAACTGACAACCATGATTGACTGTGTGTTCCCCACTTGAGTTTTAAAAGTTTCTAAATAAGAAACGGTTTTCTACAGAATTTTCCCCCTTAAATGAGAGGTAATGTTCTGTAGAAAGTTCTTTTAGAATTTCCCAGCGGTTAATATTAAAAGGACAGCAAATGGCAGGCCTTTTTGAAGGCCTCCTTTCTGAAAGATGCGCTTCGCATGATATCCTGTCTTCAGAAGCATGCCTTCTAGAAGGTATAAACTTCTTTTTAAAAGACCTTCTGAAATATTCAGTACACATTCGCTACTCCCTTCTTTGAGAAGGGAGAAAGGAAGGTGTTCAGTTTTATTTACTTTTTATTTTTAGTGACCTTCCTTGCTCCCTTCTTTGGGAAGGGATTTAAGTTCTTTTTAAAGGAAGTGTGGAAGGCCTTGCGCCCAATGACAACCTGTGTAAAAAATAAATAAGTATGGAATGCGGCGAGAAGGGCTCCTGACTGCTAAAAAAAGGCCTTCTATTAGGCCTCTTTACTCATTCTAGTTACCGCTGGGTTGTTTCTGTTTTAAATGTAATTGTTCGAAAGAAAAAATTCTTTCGCACATTCGAAATAGGCTATATATCAAAGACCTTTTTCAGGGCTGTGAAGTAAGAGTTAAAAAGTCCGAGTTGAGGTTTTTGTACCGGAGTCGGAGTGCCCACAAAACTCGCGACTCTGAATCCAAAATTTTTTGGCATAAAAATCTTAAAAAATTATCTAATATTTCCAAAATAAAAATGAATCGAAATTGGCGATGCCATATTTAAAATATCGATTCTTTCTTGCTATATTTAACCATTTGAAAGGTGATGCATTAAAAAAAAAGAGTTTAAAGTCAAATAACGACCAGTCTAATATTTGGTATAAATGTAATTCTATGTTCACACTGAGAGTTTGGTTTAGTTTATCAAAGCCGTACACATGACATGAGATGATTAAGATGACAGTTGATTATTTAAAAAAAAAACACAGAAAACTAATTTATATTTCTTTAAAGTATTAAAAATGGGGGACATACTTTAATAAAGTTATCAGAAGAATATTTTAAACATATTTATGATGAAATTGTGAAAATTTATTGATTACACAATAGAACAAAGTCAAACTTTTTTGTACGGTCTGGAATTTGATTGCAAATTTTTACTAATTTGAGGTCGCTGATTTCAAATCGTTATGTCCAAAATTTAGGCACTTTCACTACATAAATTGGAATAACTTAAAAACGATTGACTTGAATTCGGAACTCGGCAACAGTATTATCTTTTAGCCGTGCTTACATTGTTTTTAAATTTGCCCTGTAGTTTTAGAGATATTGTTGAATTTTTAAAGATAAAAAGGAACATTTTGAAGAAAGCACCACTTGGTTGTACTTTAAAAATTCATTAAAAATAAAATTGCGACAAGAATCACAGTTTTGGTATAAAAACATTTATCTTAACATAATTTGGTTTATTTCATTGTAATCGCTGCACAACTTTTGATTTTATTCACAATTTACTAAGAAAACTGAAGTGATTAACAAATCATTTCAATGTATGGTTAATCATCTTGATTTTCATGTGATTAGAGCTTAATCACAGTCGAGTTGCTTAAATGCGTTTAGAATCCCAAGTGTGAATATAGCATAACAGTAGGAGTCGGACATTAAAAAGTTTCAGCGGTTGAAGTCGGAGTTAGAAATATTTTTTGACGACTCCACAGCCCTGACCTTTTCTATTGAAAATTCTCTTTGAAGTTTCTTTAAATGAGAGTTAGTTTTCTGTCCTCTTAAAATGAGAGGAAATTATACGTAAAAAGTTTTCTTTAAATTAAATTTGAATTAAATTAAGGAGAAATGTTCTTCCTATTAAATGAGTGGACATTTTCTATAGAAAATTCACTCTTAATGAGAGAAAATTTTCTATAGGAAATGCTTACAAAACCAGACTGAGTTTTCTATCGCAAATTTTTTAAAAAAAAGGAAACATTTTTTTAAAAGAAGAGAAAGTTATGTATAGCAAATTGTCTCTTAAAAATAAAAATTTCTATAAGAACATGTTAACTAAGAGGAGAGAAATTTTCTAAAAAGAAAATAAAAATACCACACAATGAAAGAACATTTTTCTATAGAAAATTTCTAAAAAATAAAAACCTCTTTGAATGGAGGAAGTCTTTAATAGAATATACATATATAAAAATAAGTTGCATTGTGTTAGTAATTGATGTTCTCTGAAATGCGTGAACAGATTTTGTTTCTGCAAAGTTGACGTGGAAGGCGACGTCAAAACCAAGGTTTTTTTGTATCAACGGTCTTCAAATGTGTATAGGTGCATGGGTTATAGCCATTTTAGTGAACACTGCATTCATTCCGAAACATGTATTCATATTCCCATACAAATATCAACAAAATGTCCTCCATTTTGAACTCCTCCGAAACGGCTTGACCGATTCTTATGAAATTTTGTATGTGTATTTGTTAGGTATGAGAATAGGTCGTAAAGTATATTTTAGATCGCTAGAGGGCGCAAAATCTTCAAAGCTAATCAACCGGTTTCCTTAAAATTTGGCATGCAGACAATGTAACATCTGAAAGAGAATAGGGAATAGGGTGTGAAATAGGTTAAAAGGGCTAAAAGCTCCCCTTCCCTATATCTTCTTAACTAATCAACCCGTTTTCTTAAAATTTGGCATGCATACACTTTAACATCGGGAAAAAGGACAGGACATTAAATAGGGCAAGAGGGGTAAAAGCTCTGCCTCCCTATATCTTCTTAACCAATCAATTAATTTTCTTGAAATTGGGCAGGCAAATAGTGTAACATCTGGAAAGAACTATAGCCTATAATTTTTTCTTTAAATTTGGCTAGCAGACACTGTTACATCTGAAAGAATTAAGTTATGTGGCAAAACAACGTTTGCCGAGCCAGCTAGTAGAATATTAAAATACTTTGAATGATAGGAAACTTCCTATAAAAAAATTTTTAGTAAATAAGAGTAGATTTTCTATAGAAATGTCTTTATCTCTCTCTCTCTCTCTCTTTGTATATCCTCGTTTTTTTGTATGAGACAAAATTTCTATTCTTTTCCGTTATAAATTTATTTTTTTTTTTGAAAATTTTTCAAATCAACAAAGATTTTTTTGCAAACTTTATTTTGTTATTAATGTTGACCATATTTTTTTGTTTATTCAACATTAAACTTATGAACAAATAAAAACAAAGTGAAACGTTTTTTCCATCTATTGGCCATTTTAACTCATTGAATTTAAAGTGGTTAGTTAACGTTCGACAAATATGGAAGACAAATAAATATTCATTAAGAATCAATAAAGACAACAAACTGGCAAAAAGCAATTAACGATTAAAGAAAAAAAATATTATTTAAAAAAAAAATAATTTTTCCAAATTTGGTTTGTCATTATAATGATTGTATATTGCAACAATTTTCTTTGGCTGCAAACAGTAACTACGTCATAGTGCCAATTTTAATTACAAATTAAAAAAGCCAAAACCAGTAAGTAGAACTTCATTGTAAGTTGCACATACCTTAAATTGCGAATGGCAACAAAAGTTGCATACACATTTGTATCATTGAGATAATGAAATTTAAAGAATATAAAGGGTATTTTTTAAGTGAAGACATTAGTTTATGCTTATAAACTAGCCATTACTGACGCCTTGGAGGCCAAAATTGTTCGTGTTATTCGTGGCACACAATGATCAAAAATGACGTGGTCCGTGTTTCTGGGTCCAATACTAACGGAAATTCGAAAAGTACCAGGTAAAGAACAAAAAGTACCAAAAAGTTCCCTGTTATCCACTCAGGACATTGAATGCTGAATTTTATGTTTTAAGGTCAAATATTACCGATAATAAAGAAAAGTACCAGCTGTAGAACTAAAAAGCAACAACAACAATGTCCTGAGCGAAATGGAATCTGTAAGAGAGCTTTTTGGTACTTTTTGTTCTTTAACTGGCGCTTTTTGAATTTCCCTTTTTCCGCTCAGGAAATTGCATATTTATTTTATATTTCTAGGTCCAATATTACCGAATGTAAAAAGGAACCAGCTAAAGAACAAAAAAGTACCAAAAAGATCCCTGTTACATATTTTAATTCACTCATGTTCAATTTAATGTCCTTTCGTCCAATACTAACAGAAATTCAAAGAGTACCAGTTAAAGAACAAAAAAGTGTCAAAAAGCCATTTGAAAGATTCTCATTCGCTCAGGACTTTGCATGTTTAACTTCATGTTCATTGGTCCAATATTAACGAAAATTTAAAAAGAAAACAGTTAAAGAACAAAAAAGCTAAAGAAAGAAATGAAATTTTACGTATTTCCCTTTTTTAGTACTTTTTTCCTCCCCAATGAGTATCAAAAATTTCAATATTTAGAAAAATGCTTTATAAAAAAGGACCAAAAATAGTTACGATCTTCACCCCTTAAACGTTCGAATTTCGGAAAAGTACCAAATTCGTATTTTATTTATATGTCCGGGTTCACAATATGAAAGTTTTCTTTCAGATAGTCTTAGTTTGTTAGAGAGAGGGGAGTGGTTAGTGGCATATTCTCTTCCCCTCTCACCAATAAACTGAGACTTTCTGAAAGAAAACTTTCAAAATGTTAACCCAGTATATGTAAATTGTTTTAAAAGCAAGATGGGGCAACAAAGAAGTACTAAAATGCAGTTTTTACCCATTTACTCCCTAAAAGGGCCGAATTTCAAAAAAAATTTCCAGACAACTATCAGCTTATTTTACTAAGGAACAACGATGAGTATATGCTTGAAACCATTTTCAATTTTTTTTATTAAAATTAAGTTTATTTAATTATTTTCTTACATTTTCAAATTCTATCGGGCTTAAAAAAAATTCCATTTTTTAAAAAGTTATTGACTTGCAACACAGACACATTCACCCCTATTGTGAATAATTTTTCCCTCGTAATTATTCCCCTTTTCACATATTTGCGATCATGAAAAACTCCCATGAAAAAAAGGTAATTCAAAGGAGAATAATAACGTAGAAAAATGTTCACGGGAAAAAATTCCCCTTATCGTGAAAAGATTTTTCCCTCGTAATTTGTTCACATTTCCCTTAGATTTTCTCTTTTTATTTTTGCTTGGGAACAGAACGTGTATGTCAGGTGTTTCTCCTATAAATCGCCTAGATCCGTTAATAAAGCACAAACTGATATATTGGTCAGCAAAATGCAAAATACCAGGTTGATTGCCGCTGGATTTGTGAAGATTTCGAAAGACATGCGGCCGAATTTTGGAAAATTTTTAACTACATAAAATTTAAAAAGTACAAAAAACTAACGTTGTTATCAACCTAACCCACCAATAGTAATTATTGGCTCCGTGCAATAACTCCCAGGTGCAATAAGTCCCAGAGCAATAACTCCCAATGAATTAAATCCCAAAATAAATGAAATAAGTCCCAAACTGGAAAAAAGAAATAAATCCCAAAAAAAATGAAATAATTTCCAAGTCTTAAATGAAACAAACCCCAACTTTTGGGAGTTATTTCATAATGAAATAACTCCTAAAGATATTAATGAAATAACTCCCAAAAACAGTCCATCGAAAAGAAATGAAATAAGACCCAAAAAAATGAAACAACTTCCAAAGAAATTTATTACATATGTATTCGTTTTACTTGAATATTTACATATAGGTTACCAAAAAACTAACATTGAGTCCTCGACATTTTGACAACAAATGGGGCATTTTATTATATCCTGACCTCCTGCAATGGCAACTGCCTGCAGTTTAAGCACGCCGGGCACAAGGATTACCTCCTCTATGGTATAACAAACATCGGCTTCGCTAACTAAAGGAAAAACCGGCTTCGCTAACTAAAGCTTCTCTGCATAGCCGGCCTTTGGCCGGGCGCAAAGATTTTATACTCTTTGGTATAACAAACACCGGCTTCGCTAACTAAAGCTTCTCTGCATAGCCGGCCTTCGGCCTGGCGCATGGATTTTCTCCTCTATGGTATAACAAACACCGGCTTCGCTCACTAAAGCTTCACTGCATAGCCGGTAACCATAAGACACTGCAATTGCAATTAGCAAAATTTTCTTCTTTGATAAACTTAAGTCATTGTATTCAAATAGTTTGAAATGTCCCGTTATAAATACCGTTTAAAATTTTAAAAAATTTTAAGAAATTGCAAATAATTGAAAATGAAAAAACTCCCACAAAAAATTAAATAACTCCCACAGCAAATGAAATAACACCGAAAACCAAAATAAAATGAAATAACTTCCACGTTAATTTTTTCGGGGACTTATTTCATTTGGATTTTATTTCATTATGAAATAACTCCCAGGCAAAAAATGAAATAACTTCCAAAAAAAATGAAATAAAACCGAGAGGGCTGGGAGCTATTTCATAATGAAATTACTCCCACATTTGTATGAAAAAGTTTTGGGTCTAATTTCATTTTTTTCTTGGGACTTATTGCACCTGGGAGTTATTGCACGGAGCCGTAATTATTCAGCTTTATTATTTGAACTTTTCTTTTAAATATATACGTGTAATTTTTCATTCTTGACTCAATCTGGGCTCGAACCCAGGTGTTTACGGACAGGTTACCCTGACATGTTTCGATTGCAACCACTCAATCTCCTCAGAGGGCTTGCCGTTTAACACTCGCAGCCATCGACGACTGCTGACGTCATTAGTCAAACATCAATCCTTAAACCAAATTGTATTCAACGTTTGGTAGATCGAAATTTGCTTTGAATGATTATCTATTTTAATTTATTTTAACATGTTATTCCTTTACTTCTGTTTTTTCGTACTTTTGTCAAGAATTCTTCTTCTGAGGAGATTGAGTGGTTGCAATCGAAACATGTCAGGGTAACCTGTCCGTAAACACCTGGGTTCGAGCCCAGATTGAGTCAAGAATGAAAAATTATCAATAAATTTTAATGAATTTTCATGTTGTAAAATTCCTTTCTTCATAAAAATAATTTAATGAAAATTAAATTTAATGAACTTAAGCCTAATTAAAAATATTAAAAAATTTGGATTAAAAACCATAAATAGTTCAATAAAATAACCACAATACTAATAATTGTTAAAGCTAAGGCACGAGCTCTATGTTTGCATTTGTCCTTCAAGTTGTGCTGAAAAGGTCAACAAGAAAAAGAAAGACATAAAAATGAAAAAACAAAAATATGTACTTTGAACTTCAAGAAGAATTCTTGACAAAAGTACGAAAAAACAGAAGTAAAGGAATAACATGTTAAAATAAATTAAAATAGATAATCATTCAAAGCAAATATCGATCTACCAAACGTTGAATACAATTTGGTTTAAGGATTGATGTTTGACTAATGACGTCAGTAGTCGTCGATGGCTGCGAGTGTTAAACGGCAAGCCCTCTGAGGAGATTGAGTGGTTGCAATCGAAACATGTCAGGGTAACCTGTCCGTAAACACCTGGGTTCGAGCCCAGATTGAGTCAAGAATGAAAAATTATCAATAAATTTTAATGAATTTTTATGTTGTAAAATTCCTTTCTTCATAAAAATAATTTAATGAAAATTAAATTTAATGAACTTAAGCCTAATTAAAAATATTAAAAAATTTGGATTAAAAACCATAAATAGTTCAATAAAATAACCACAATACTAATAAATATATACGTGTATATTTTTGAACAAAAATTTCATTGATTTTTAATTTTTTCTAATCTTATTCACTGGAACTGATAGCGTGAAAAATTTTTCACATAAGATTCACGATTGCTTTTTTCCCTTCGAGGGAAATGAAAATTTCATGGGAACAAAAAATCCACTTGTTATTCACGATAGGGGTGATTAATTTATTTGAAATTTTTTTTTAGTTTGGGAAATTTTATCTTTCCTTTTCCTTTAAGTATGCAACAGTTTAGGCATTAAAGAAATGTTGAAATATACCTTCGGTGTTGAAGATTTTAAGTTTCTAAGGCCCGTTTTCACAACTTACCGATAGCTAAAGGTAGGATTTTATCGGCCGTATAAGAAGTGTTCCATTATTGCAACTTTACTTTAACCTACCAGGTAGGATGCACCTTAATCTACTTTATCGCTCACTTTAGGTTAAAGTAAAGACTTAATAATGGAACTTTTTTTACAAGGCCGGTTAAAGTCTACTTTTAGCTATCGGTAAGTTGTGAAAATGGGCCTAAGAATAATTTTCGTTTTAAAAAATCTTAATGAAATTTTTTTTTAAATATTTCTAAAAAAATTCTACAAAGCTTTTGCAACAATTTTATAATAAAGTATAAAAAACATAAAAACGAAAATTTAGTCCTATAAACCTTAATTGATGACAGGATTTTTTTTTTCTTTTACAATGACAACAAGAACACACCTTATTTCATTTTAAATAAAGTTGGCAAAACAATAGATACGCCTTTTTAAAAAAAAAAAAAGATGTAAGTCCAAAATTATAACATTGTTTCCGTTTATTGATATTTATAAATTTGTACAACTTTTAAATAGAAAAATATAACGAAAATTATTATTTCTCATTCGACCTCATTAGTTTTGACCCAATTTTTGTTTCTATTATTCAAATTAATTTTATCTTGTTTTTGTAGTTTTAATGATAATGATGAATGGAAGACGTGAAGTGCTTCTTAAAGTATTGTAGTTAGAATTAATTTAAGAAAAAAAAATTACAACTTAATGTTAGTTTACGGTAATTTTTTGTATAACAGAGTAAAAATAACTTAAATAGATAGTTGGAAAAACACTTGAAAACAATTAATTAGAATGAGCTTTAAAAGGCCCAACATTCTGACAAATGGAACACAGTACTTTATCTATTTCCAACACTAAAGCGTTTTGCGACTCCCCGCTATGAGAGGAAATTTTCTTTCGAAAATTATTTTTAGAAAATTTTATCATAAATAAGAGAAAAATTTCTCTAAAAAATACCCAGCGGGAAAACGAGGAATTTGTTACATAAATCACTAATATATAATGTATTATT
Organism: Pollenia angustigena; assembly: GCA_930367215.1. Taxonomy (NCBI): domain Eukaryota; kingdom Metazoa; phylum Arthropoda; class Insecta; order Diptera; family Polleniidae; genus Pollenia; species Pollenia angustigena. The sequence goes on from OV884060.1 coordinate 52,021,524, forward strand.
TTCGATAGAATAATAACGCATTCATTGGAATCGAGAAGGTTATTTAACTGACATAATAATTATGCATTGGTTACCACTTATATTTCCACATTTGCAGAACAAGGAATGTATTGTTTCAGTTCATGACTTTTATTCGTGTTTTTCTTAATAAAAATTCGTTACTTTTGCTGCCTACTAATTTTTATTAGTACAAACAAACGATAAATCATCAAATCTGGCAGCTCTGGTACAGACTAGTTTTGTTATGTAACCCTAGGTCTACACTAAAGATAAATATCTCAGCCAGTTGGCAATAACGTCGGCAGAATAACAAAGCAATATTGCTTATTGCTCCTCAGCTTATGTCAAAGGCATGGGAAAACGTATTTATGTTAACTCATAATTTGAAAAAAAAATCAAGGAAGAAGGTGCAGTTTAAAAACTGGCGCTTTCTTGCAAAAATTATTTTTATTGATATAAATTCTTTCTTATTCGACTTTATTATTAAAATGTATATTAATTTGTTTAAGCTTGAGGTCTTTTTTATAAAAAAATATTAATTTTACTTTAACAAAAAAAAAAATTAATAAAATTAATATTTTTATATAAAAAAGAACTCAAACTTAAACAAATTAATATAAAATTAAATAATAAAGGTCGAATAAGAAAAAAACTATAATAATAAAAATAATTTTTGTAATTTTATTTTAGTGTTTATAAAATTCATTAATTTAATTCTTTTACTACAATTATAATTTGCTACCATTTCACAAATTTAATTTCTTTCTCACACAATTTTCTTTTATATATTTCTTTTTTGCTTCTTTTTTCTGAATTCATAACAAAATTTGACGTTTTATGTAAGCAATAATTGTCAACGAAAATGGACTAACAATTATTGCAACATATATTGTCGGCAATAAATATGTACAAGAAATTGCGGTCTACATTAAAGATAACATAATTTTGACATTTACTGCAATATATGTCGCAATAATTATCTCTGGTAAAGACGGGCAGTAAACAAACCAATTTTTTTTACTAGCAATATTTTTGACAACCCGACCGCAGGAGCAGTGTTGTTGTAGAGTTGACCTCACCTTCTAGTCAATTCGCCTTGGAAGAAACTTTTTAAAGAAAATGTTCATCTAATGAAAGAAAATTTTCTATATAAAATTGTTATTTAATAAGAGAAAATTTTCTTTAGAAAAATGTCACTATATTAAAGGAAATTGTCCATTGATAATCAAAGAAAGGTCGCATTAAATAATGTTTTTTAATGATTGGAGATTTTTAAAACAAATTTGTCTTAAATGAAGAGCAAATTTTCTATACACTCACAATATTATGTACGTAAAATTTACTGAAATTGTAATATAAAATAAATGAAAATTCAATTAAAACCCGGTCTACTTATTTTTCATTTATTTTTAACAAAAAGTTTATTTAATTTTTACTGTCAAAAATTCAACACCATATTTTTTAAAATCAAATAAATATTCAGTTATTTTGTAAAATTTTACTGTCAAAAATTCAACACCATATTCAGTAAAAACAATTAAATATTCAGTTATTTTATAAAATTTTACTGTCAAAAAATTGACCCCATATTCCGTAAAAACAATTAAATATTCAGTTATTTTATTAAATTCAGTAATTTTCGTTGAGTTCATCCAATTTAATTTTCATTAAATTATTTTGACTGAAGGAAGGAATTAAAATTCAACCCGAGTTCGATCCCCAGCTCAGCCAAGAATAAAAATGATCAATAGATTTAAATAAATTTCATGTTGTAAAATTCCTTCCTTCAGTAAAAATAATTAAATGAAAATTAAATTTGATGAACTCAAACCTACTAAAAATATCAAAAATTTCTCTTAAATATTTTTATTTTTCTCAAATTGAGAGGAAATTTTGTATAGAAATTTCTGTCAAATTGAAAGTAAAGTTTTAATAAAAATTTCTTTAAAATTGTAAGCAAATTTTCTTTTCGGTTACATGCGAAAAATTTCGTTCCGAACAAAATTTCTTCCGGGCAAAAATTGCTCTCCAAGCAAAATTTTTGTACGGACAACAGTAATGCATTTTGAGGTTTTTTTGATAGGGTATTTTCTTTTTTAATATGTTTGAGTTAAAACATGGGAAACAAGAAAGTTTGTCAAACAAAAGGGACCAAATAAGCTACATAAGCAGTTTAATAGGAGCTTTTTTTTCATAGATCTTTGATCAAACCGCTTGTGTGGTTTATTTGAACCTTAACAAGCCAAAGAATGTTGTCAATAAAAGTAATGTTCGAAACAGTGTGAAAATTAGATTGAAAAATGTAATGAACAGTTTAATTTAGTGAGTTGAATTTAAATCCGAAAGCGTCTATATAGATTAGAAAGCACCACAGGGCCATTAAACATTCAAAAGGGCCGCAAATAGCCCAATTGTGCCACATTTTGTAACACTGCCGGACAAGATTGTTTTATATTTATTTTGACGTCTCTCTTGTTTTTTAAGAGAGGAAGAGAATATATTTTTACAAACAAGCTTGAATCACTGTTGGGATCTGACAATTCTTAAATTGTACCGTCTTAATGGCAAAATTGTACCAAATTGACATAAATTGTACCAAAATTTCGATATAAACTAAAAAAGCATGCATAATAAGAATTCATAACACTTTTTTATTTAAAAAAACAAAAACAAAACAAGTAAAAAAATTATAGTTATCTTCATATAAATGAGATTTATTTGCCTTTAAGTAATTTTAGAAAGGGGGTTTATATGGGACCTATGGTTAATTTTTGCCCTATCAGTGCAACCTTTTGTCTTGACAAAGTGGTCATCGTAAAAGTTATTGTCACCAATTTCTATACAAATACCAACATTTATAAGGCAGTCGCCAAATTTGGATCGATTTCAATAAAAAATGGTTAGATAATTTAGATTACAATTAAATAAGTCTGGACCAAATTTAATCAAAATACCAACGTAATAGGATGGTTAATAGGCAAAAATACTATTCCGGAAAGAAGTTTGAATGGGGACAAGTGAAATTATAGACCGATTCTCATCATTTTTGCTAAATTGAAACCTATGTTCCAAATTTCATCGAATTACCTTAAAAATTGCGACCTGTACTTTACGCAGAAGGTTACATGGACAAACAACAAATCGACTCAGAAAGTATTCAGTCCAATTATGAATAAAAATTCCCCGGGAGTGTTCTCCCTTCTCCCATTTTTCCTATGTAAATTGAATTGAAAAAATGGGAAAAGGGAAAAAACTACCGGGGAATTTGTATTCTTAATTGGGCTGATTATTTTGTAGTGTTAAGCTGTTATGATACTTGCTATTTTTTGTATTTTTTCTATATTGGAGAACAGTGCAAATATATTTGCATAGGAAAACTGACTAAGTGTAAAGAGTATGATTATATCATAAAAAATCTTGAAATGTCAAACAAATATACATGTGTTATCGATAAATAATCTAAGACTGTCAAAAAAAATATAAAATTTTTTAACTTAAAATTGACATTTCCAGATTAATTGTTAGCACTGTTGCCAATTTTTTTAGTTTTTGATCGAAAGAAACGGTTTTTAACTTTTTTTTTTTGCGATTTTTAGCTTTTATGACTGTTTTTTGTGGGGAAAAAACGTGGGCAGTATTGTTTGTTTTATTTACATTTTATCAAATTGTATTTCTTGTTCTTTCTCGCATTTATTGTTTCATTCAGTCAATCCTAAAAAAATCCAATACAAAAAATAGCAAGTATCATAACACCTTTACACACATCAGAACAATCGCATAATCGCATTATTTCTCTTTTTGCTCAAAAATGAACACACTTGGATCACCAAAACAATCGATAAAAGTGGCGATTTCGAGATACTTAATCCTAGGCTTCTAAAGGGATACGAGTACATACATTTACTTATGTATGTGTGTACTTAACATTAATTAACAATAATACAATTTTTGGTAGTTCTGGTCACGGCTGTTATTAAAATATTGAAAAGAATCCACCTCAAAGAAATGATAAAACTTCGTGGGTTTTTTTTTTAATTGTACCAAAAAAGAATGAATTGCACCATTGTACCAATAAAGTTTTGATTGTACCAAATTTGGTACAATTGTACCACAAATCCCATCAGTGGCTTGAATTGGTTTAATTTTATATTTTGTCCGTTAAAAAATTCAATCAAAGTAGAGAGCTTAACTTCGTCAATGAAATCTTAAAAAATCTTTTTTTTTTTTGGGTTATTGATTACTTTAGACTTACGGGTGTTTTTAAAATACTTAAAATAACAATAGCTTAGGCAGATCAACTTATTGATTATCTTAAATTTGCCTAATAAATTCTAATTTTAAATATTGCACTATTACGAAATGACTGATTTTCTTTGCAAAAAGTTTTTTTAGCGCAATCTATTATCTATGTAATTTTCCTTCTGTTTTACCGCTCGTCTATAACAGATATAAATATTGCCATAAATGCCAACATTTTGTTATCTTTAATGTAGACAGCACTTTTTTGTACATATTTATTGCCGACAATTTACATATGTTGCAATAATTGTTAATCATTAATTTTCGTTGACAATTATTGCTAACATAAAACGTCAAAGTTGGTAGTCAATTGTAAAAAAGGAGCAAAAAGAAAAAAATTTAACAAATTGTGTGGGAAAGAAATGAAGTTTGTGAAATGGTAGCTAATAATAATTGAAGTAAAAGAATTAAATAATTAAAAATAAACACTCAAATATTTTTTTTTGAAAATAAGCACTTAAATAAAATTGCAAAAGTTATTTTTGTTAACATAAATATTTTTTAAATTTTAATAAATTTTCGAGCCTAAGGTCTTTTTTTATAAAAAACTTTTAACTTTTATTTAAAAACCAATATTTCGGCACTTCCTTGAGTGCCTTCTTCAGGGTTATTTTTTTTTATTCGATCTTTTTTATTTAAATTTATATTAATTTTTTTAAGCTTGAGGTCTTTTGTATATGAAAATATTAATTTTTTTTTAACAAAATAAAAACATGTTAAATAAAATTAATATTAAAAAGACATCAAGCTTAAAAATTAACTGACATTAAAATAATAAAGGTCGAAAAAAAATGTATATTAACAATAATAATTTTTACACGGTACCTTTTGCCTTGATTTTCTTCAAATTATGAGTTAACATATTTACGTTTTCCATGCCTTTAACATGAACTGCGCAATACAAAATATACCGACGTTATTGCTAATTGCGGATAAATTTATCTTTGGTGTAGACCAGGGGCATAGATGGGGGTAGTGCACTCATTTTGCAGTTCCAACTCACAGTTAGTGATAGTGAAAAAATATTGCAATCATTTTGTTGATGTTGAGTGATGAATTGAAAATTTGCAGTCTCGCTAAACATGAGTGATAGTGATGTTAAAAAATTTTGCACTCAAAAAAAAAAAAAATAGTTTGATTTAAAAAAAAGCAATCATCAGCTTATTGCAACTTTTTTTTCTTCACTCATTTGAGTGCAACTTAAATTTTTGCACTAATTTTAAAATTAAAAACTTGTTTTCTCATGATTAAAGCCCATAATTATACCGTTTTTGACAAAATTTTATTTTGTTTAATGTCCTTTACTTATGCATATGCTCAACAGAAATAAAAAGCCATGCACATACAAAGTTACATTTTTAAAATTTTAATGACACAATATTTGTATGCAGCTTTTTTGATTGCATGTCCAAATTTTGCACTATTTGATTTGAGTGCAGATTTTTGCATTCAATCTGCGTTTAGTGATAATGAAAAAATTCGCACTATCACTAAATTTTTTTAGTGGTAGTTAAAAAAATAGCAATCATCACTAAAGCTGGTAAAAAAAGAGTGCAAACTAATTGTTTTGCCGTTTTATTTAGTGATAGTGCACTGCTGATGTAAATCAATATTTAGTGTACTACCCCCAACTATGACCAGGGGTTAGCGATATTGCCTGGACAAAAGCTGGCAACAGTTTTGTCCGGACAAGCATGAACTAAGTTGCCAATAGTTTAACATTTTTTACACAAAATTTGTGTTTGCAAAATTAAATTGTGAGTTATTATCTTTTTTCTGCCATTATGGCACCCAAAAAAATAAAAACAAAGCAAAATATAATCAGCCGATGAAGTACAGCCACCAACTTAAATTAATGTTTTGATTTTCCGGACCAAATTAACGAAATGAGTAGTAAATCTTGCTGCTGAAAACTCGCAGTAAAACAAATTTACTCCAGACAAAAACATTGGGCAACACGGGCGAATTGACCTTTTAACCTTGCAGCCACACGTTCAAGTTGTTCTTGATAGTCTTTTACATATCGTCATATTAAATGCAAACGGACGTAACTACACTTTTTATTTTTTTACAGGAGAAGCAAAAAATTTTACAAAATCAATAACAACAAGATGTAATTGGCGTTTGAATTTCGTTAATAAAATCGCCATTTTTGATCGTAGGAATCTAAAATTTTGCACGAACATCTCTTTTGATAAAACGAACCATAATCGATTAAAAACTCAATTTCTAAATTTTGTGTAGTTACGTCCGTTTGCATTTAATATGACGATATACTGCTTGTCAAAATTTACATAAATTGATAGCTGTGACGTAGGCTGCACTCAATTTGTAAGCAATTTACTTTCAAGATGTCAACAAGAACACAATTTATAAAGACAAACTTGTACTCAGCTGTTACATTGAAAGTAAAATTGCCAAACAAATGGAAAGGTGAAATTGAAAGCAATCTCGTGGTCAAATTAAAAAGTGTGAATGTGTTAGTAAAAAAGTGAGAGTGTATTGCAAATTGAAAGGCAAAACTTGATCTTGTGGCCGCCAAGTAATTGAAGGCACATATTTTTTGGTATAAATTCCTTCAGACTTAGAAGCAAAAACATTTTAAATTAGATTAGAAATGTGTCTCTTTCAATTAATTTAAATGCTTCGAAATAAAAGATGTTTGTAGCTCACTAAGAAGTTGGTATAATCCTCATTTCTTTTTATTTTATCTAAAAAAAAAAAACTTTTAAATTTCATGTGGTACATTCTTCAAACTATACAACAGTAGTAGTAAGTGTTGCACATATAAAAAAGTTTTTGCTGCTGCTTCTTTTTTTCGGTTTCAGATAATGCATCATGTGGTAAATAGAACAAACACTATACAGATGATAAACGAACAAACAAATAAATAACGTTGTTTTGGGGATGCTGATGGAAAACGAAAATAAATTTTAAAACCAAAATACGAATTTCACTTATTTCGCAGAAGCAGAAAAAAGAACAAATAGTAACAAGTAAAAATAAAGTATGTACTTAATAATTTGTAGAGCACTAATTAAAGTGTATAAAAAAAAAACAAATGAGGAAATAAAACCAAAAACCGCCAATGATATAAAATTTTGCTTTCATATGAAATATAACAAAAACATTTTATCGCAACTTTTACTAGATTTTGCATTAAACAATCACATTTAATTTTTTATATATTTTTTTCCCACTTTTATATTATAAAAAACAACTTTTGTTTTATCACTTGAAAAGCAGACTTAGCAATATATTTATAAACAATTATAATAACAATTATTCAGTAGTTGGAAATCCACAAATATTTTGCAGGAACAATCAGTTATAAAAAATATCTTGTTTTTAATTTCTGTATGCACTTTAAAGAAATAAACAATAAATACATTTGCCTACATTAAGGCGTCATTATAATAACGTTATTCTTGTAATTAAGTCTATTAGTGCTGGTTCACACTGTTCAAGTTTTAGCCGTCAAGTCTTTAGCTTTTAAGATAGAAGACAATGCCATTTATTTTCCTCTCTCTACTAAAATCTCAAGACTTCAGGCTTACAATTCAAAGAGTGTGATTCAACACCTAAACCATTTTTTGAATTTTAAAAAAGAAAGTATAAAGGGCAGTGATGGAAAATTCAGTACTTTGGTACTTTTTCATTTCAAATATACCACGGTACCCCCACGTCAGTTTTAGTACTCTTTCCTTGTTATGTTATGGAATTACAGACAAAATTGTAGACGTTTTGAGGAAAAACAATATTCCTCTGGAAAAATAATTGGGCTTACGACTGATAATTGCAATGTAATGATGGGGCAATTTAGTGGTGTTCAGGTCAGATTAAAAGAATTGTTACCAAATTTGTTCGTAAATGGCTGTGCATGCCATTATTTAAACTTAGCTTCGCTTATTTATGTCTACCTAAGAAAATTGATAAATTTATGAGGGAAATAATTTTTTACCTTTGTAATAGCTCAAGCCGAAAAGAAGAACTTCAACATTTTCAAGACTATTCACGTTATTTTATGGTACGCCCAAACTAGATGGCTTTCGAGACAGGCTGTGGTTGAAAGATTTTTGGAGCAATGGGAAGCACTAACGTATTTTTTTAATTTACATAACTCTGAAAGCGGAAATAAAAATTAACGCTTTAAATTTATTGGAACTTAAATTTTAAACGTTGAAACAAAGATGTATGTTTTAATTTTGTCATACATTTTAAGAATCTATTATCAATTTCGTGCGTTACCGGATTTTCCAGAAATAAAACATTTGAAAAATTAAGATATTTCGATTTTTTGGAAAAATGTAAGCCAAATTAAGAACGAAATGGACGAACTTATGTTTCCTGATATTTCACGTACTGTTTTCGAAATATTGTCAATATCCCATTCAATAGCAGCAGTTAAGCGCACGTTATAATTCAAAATGATAGAAAAACGAAAGAAAGAAATCGTTTGAAAGTAAAAACTCTTTCAAATTTAATTAAAACTAAAGATTTAATAAATTAAACAAAAGGCCTAATAGTCTTAGTCATCGAAATGTGTGTACCTTCCCAGCTAACATTTTCAACCGTCTAGGAGTCTACTGGGAATCTCAAAAAGACTCTTTTTGATCGTCGACGAGCTCATTTTTTAATTGTAGACGATTCCGAAAGACGCTCAAATGAATCATACCCTTTATGATGAATTGTTTATGATGTATGTAGAGATTATCAAACGAGTCTTTCAAAAAACATGCCAAGGGTCGTATGAGACTCATGTAGGGATTATTTTACAACTCGTGAAATGCTTAGCCGTATAACTGAGCTACCTAAAGAAGGGCATTAAGCCTATTTTACATGCCAAAACTTCTAATTTTTATATAATTTATATAAAACAAACCTTAAGGTCGCGAAATCAACACCATCCTGTCGGAAAAACCTTTTCACAGATCCTTAGGCCGGTTTATTTTATTGAAATTGTATTGGCAATAGAATTTTCATATTTCAAAAACGCTCTTATTTAGGTAGCTCAGTAATTGTTATACGACTCTTACAGAGAGTGGCAAAAGGTTCATTCCAAGATAAAAAGACGAGCGTGTCAAAAAATGAATAAAAAAGTAATAAATAAAAAAAATTTTTATGTTTTTGTTACTAGTCAGATAATCAGAAGAAGATTCTTTTAGGAGTTGTATATCAAACATAGTCGTCTAACAAACAGCCTTTGCTAGCTGGGTTATATTTTAAAGCATAAGCAAATACATAGTATGTATGTAAATGCATAATGTTTATTTCAAAAATTAAATTTTTTTTAGTTTCTTAACCAAAATATTTTATATTTTTTTTATTAAAATTAATTAGCTTTTTATTTTTATGTATTTTTGTTTATTATTTTCAAGTTTGTTTTTCAATAAAAATATGTTTAAAAAAAGTACCAAAATCTTGACAAAAGTACTCCTTTGCTTGGTGTTCAGTACCATCTCGATTTTTCAATTTTCCATCACTGATTAAGGGCCATTATTACAACTGGGCGTTAGTTAAAGGTAGCATTTTGTCGGTCGTATAAAAAGTTAATTATAATTTCAATTTTACTTAAACATACCCGGTAGTATGGACTTGCCTTTAAAACGCCTATTACACGGGCATACTTGGCATTTCAGCTCGGTATGATGGTATCCTACAACATGTGTAGTAGTGCAAAATTCGAGTTTGTCAGTTTGGCATGATGGTTTTCAAAAATGTTTGGTATTAGCACTCTGTTTCATCATAACAAACTCACATGCCAAGTATGACCATGAAATAGGCGCTTAACATACCGCTCACTTTTGGTTAAAGCAAAGTTGCAGTATTGAAAAACTTTTTATACATGGGACAAAATCCAACCTTTAACTTACGCCGAGTTGTAATAATAGCTCTCAGTTAATCAAAACATTTACTATTACATATTTTTATTTCACACGTTGTTCTGAATTACTGCTGCCTAAAAGTATGCTACGTTTTGTGTTTACTCTATGTTGAATAAATTTTGCAACTGAATTCAATTTTTTCAACTTTCAAATTAATTTTTGCTTTATATTCAAAAAATTTATTATTTTTCGAAAAACAATAAAAAAGTTTCAGTAACTTCCTTCATTTAAACACTCACTGTTAAGTTCTTTTTTTTATTTTAATTTCTTTTTATAAATTTTTTCTATAAATTAAAAATTTCCATCATTTCCTTTATTTTAACACTCACTGTTTAGTTGATTTTGTTTAATTTTGTTTTATAAAAATTTTTCTCTAAATAATTTTTTTTTTTTCAATCTCAGCCACTTTTTGCTTTTCTTTATACAAATTCTTTATCACACAATATTTTATTTTTAAAAAGTTATTCTTTGTTCTATCGCCCATTTTTAAGGAAAGAAACTTACTGCTCTTGCGGACAAAAGTTACCCATTTAAAAAAAGATTCCTTTTCAAAACAAAAACAAATTATCTTAACTAGTACTTTTAACCTGCGTTACGCATTTACTAACATTTTTGGTAAGTGATCAAAGTAAAATCTAAAAAAAAGCAAATTAAAAGTTTTTTTTACAACAAAAGACATTTAGAAAAGTAGAAAAAAACTGTTGTTTTTGGTAGTTTTTATGTTTTAGTGTTTTTTTTTTTTCGAAACAAAATTAATTTGAAAGAACACATAAAAACTTGAGCTTGTTTATATTTTGATGAATGTTGGGAATAAAACAACAACAAAATGCGTAAAGAAGCCCAAGGTGTTATCACGCACACCTTGTTGCCTCTAAGGATACAAAATACAGACGGACAGACACTTAGAAAATTATATTTGCAAGTTATAAACAAGTAAGAAAGTATAGTCGGTCAAGCCCGACCATATGATACCCTAAACCACAGTATTTAAAAACACATCATGCTTATGTGTCCATGTAAAAATGGATTTATCTGTTTATAAACTTCATGAAAATCAGTTTGAAAGTTTGTGAGAGGCAGAAATTGCCCCCTGCCTCCCCTTGTGGTCCTATTTTTTAAAAACTGTAAAGCTAATGTGTCCCTCTAGATATGGATCTATCTATGTTTTAAATTTCATTAAAATCGGTTTTTTTTTTTTTTTTTTTTTTTATTAATTTATTAATACATTTTCGTTACAATATTTGCTTTGCCCCAGCGTCATATGACATTGTTAAGGCGAGTTGGTTTATACATTTTGTGTCCCTATAGATATGGTTCCATCTATGTTTTAAATTTCATTAAAATCGGTTTGATAGTTTCTGAGAGGAAGAAATTTCCCCCTATCTTCCCTTGTGGTCCTACGATTCGGCCCATAGGTTTGGTCCTTGTGCCTATAAGAACCTATGACGCCAATTTTATCAAAGTATCTCCAAAATTGCGACCTGTACTTTGCGCACAAGGTTACATGGACAGCCAGCCAGCCAGCCTGCCAGTCAGGACGGACATCGTTAGTTCGACTCAGAAAGTGATTCTGAGTAGATCGGTATACTTTAAGGTGGGTCTAGGACAAAGATAGGCAAACACATACATGTGTATTTCATCATAATGTTAGTGCTATATGACTCTCCCGCTCTCATTGTTCTGCAGCGTTGCCATAATTCTTTTTTTTTAATATGATCGAACTTCATAATAATCCGTTACTGGGTAACATCGAAATACATAATGGTGACATAAAAGAAGAACTTCAAAAAATGCAAGTTGATTTATCTTTACCTCTAGAAAGTGGAATAAACTTCTGGAAAAAATATCAACAAAAACATATGTAGGTATATCCAAAAAGAAAAAATTAAATTCTAAAGATGTATTCGATCTTTGGATCAACCTTTATATGTGAATCTTCATTTTGTTTTTTTTTTTTAAGTTTATACAAAATAAACACAGAAATCGTCTCACAGATGAACATCTCGAAGACCTCATGCGTACAAAATGTTGTCCCTACAAGTTTGACATAGATGAATTAATCAAAAGTTTTGAAAAAGTTAAGTTCTTCTTTTCTGTCTCCATTTGTGTTTCACCTGACAATTTTTTGCCATAATAAACGGCAACTTCATATAAAAAAACGCTGAAAAAAATTATAGACTTTGACGTTTGGTATGACAACAAATGTTCAAGGGAAGAACCCATGTTAACAGAAAACACATTAATGCCCGTTTTTTACCGATAGCTTAAGGTAGGATTTTATTGGCCGTATAAAAAGTGTTCCATTATTACAACTTTACTTTAACCTATCAGGTAGGATGAACCTTAATTTACTTTATCGCTCACTCTAGGATAAAGTAAAGTTTTAAGAATGGAACACTTGTTAAAAGCCCGTTAAAGTCTACTTTTAGCTATTGATAAGTTGTGAAAACGGGCCTAAGTTATAATTCATTCTGCATTTAATTTGACATTTCTATGTTTCAATGTTTGACAAATTTAACCCTGGAGAGGTACACAATTGAGCAGCGCTTTAAAATTGTTTAAGCCTTTTCTAAAAATAGACGTTCAAAGCCGTGGCGAGAATTTTTTCCATATTTTGTTTCACACATAATTGTCACAGATCATAATAAAAAAATATATTATGATAATTCTCTGAAAACTTTTTGTTTTATTTACAATTAACATCGTGCGTTTTGGACGGACCACATGTTTATTTTTTTCGACATTTTAGCGAAAAGTTCCAGCAAATTCTCATATTGTCTCTAGAAATATGATTCTGTAGCCGTTACATTCTCAGAGGCAACTCTGTAGAAACAGAGACATAACATTTTTCTTCCAACATTTACCATTATCCTGCTTAGGGCATAATCTGTCAATTAAAGTAGAGTATTTTGTTATTCACAACGCTTAAATATTTTACAGTTGCTGTCGATTTTATGTCTGTTAAGTCTTTCAAGACACGATTTTATGATCATTGCCCTATCACTGAAATACATATTAATTTCACTAAAACACTTGCTCATACTACTGTCGAGTCTACAGACTCGTCTAACTCCCAAATGAAAATTGCACATATATATTCTCTAAGTGTATCTTCTGTTTACGTTCTAATGTTAGCGAAATAATTTCTTTTGTCTAAACTTTTAATAAGGCCATTTAGCATTATCACCCATAATGAGGATATTTTTTGAAATTGCTGCTTTTGTAATTTCTCTGAAAAAGGGAGGGGCTTAACAGACCTAACCCAGTGGGGTATTTAGAGTGACACAACGAAAACAGCGCAAAAATTAACTCTCATAGAAACAATAACGAAAAAAAAATTGGGACAAAAAGAAAATTGTTCATTTAAGGCTTTTGGAAAATTTATTATACGAAATTAGAAATATTAAACTAAATTTTAAAATTTAATGCAAAGAAAAACAAAACAAAAAAAGGTCTAAAACTTAATTTATAAAATGTCAGCAAACGAAATCACTTAGGAAATAACATGTTTTATATTTAAACAGGAAGTTCATTAATGTTGTTAATGTCGTGTATACAAGTTGCCACCTATTTTGTAAGTTCTTGTAAAACAATAAAAAGCATTTTTGTTAACTCACTTCAAGTCTTTGCAATTTATTTGAAAAGCTTTTGACTAGCGTAGTTTTAGTTTTAAAAATTTATCGTACTTTTTTTTCTTTTCTTTTTGCTTCAACAAACACAATTTTATTGTAAAATGTTAGTAAAAATATTTATGTCGTAAATTGCTTACAACAAATTCCATTGAAAACGTTACATTACCATCAACGTCATCAACATCCCCAACAACAAAAATGCAAATGTGAAATATGTGCTCTTTCTTCCATAGAAGAAAAATTAGAAATATGTATGTTTATTTGCATGAATGCTGCTCATATGAACGCCCTTGAACCAAAAAAAAATGCATAAACTTAGTTTCTATGATGATGACGACAATGGGTTTGGTAAAATGATGTGCATTAATAGTAAGCATAACATTTTCCAATGGGGCAAGTAAGTAAACAACCGTAGGGGCGAACAAATCTCTATTTCAGGCGTTTTTTGAAATGAAAAGCATTAAAATTCTAAAATATTTATGTAACACACAATTTCAACACAAAATAACCTCTTTAACATAAAATTTAATTTTTAACAAAAATTTACATTTTTTACACGAAAACTTGTGAACACAAACAGCCCAATTATGAATAAAAATTCCCTGGGAGTTTTCTCCCTTCTCCCATTTTTCTTATGTAAATTATAAAATTGTAAAAATTGGAAAAGGGAAAATACTCCCGGGAAATTTCTATTCATAATTGGGCAGAAAAACAAATTACGTTTTTAGATAAAAAGCAACTTTTTATACAAATGGTCACATTTTATATAAACGGGCACTTTTTACAGAAAATCTGACTGAAACTGACTTTTTACGCAAAACGTCACTTTTCGGATAAAAAAGGACTTTACACGAACAGCAACTTTTCTTTTGGCCCAAAATTTGACTCTTTCACAAAAACACACTTTTTACACAAAAATTCCTTTTTATATAAAAAACACTTTTTACACAAAAATTCCTTTTTTATATAAAAAACACTTTTTACACAAAAATTCCTTTTTATACAAAAATAAATTTTTACACAAAAATTCCTTTTTATCCAAAAATCAATTTTTACACAAAAATTCCTTTTTATACAAAAATCAATTTTTACACAAAAATTCCTTTTTATACAAAAATCAATTTTTACACAAAAATTACTTTTTATATAAAAATCACTTTTTACATAAAAATTACTTTTTACACAAAAATTACTTTTTATATATAAATCACTTTTTACACAAAAACTACTTTTATATAAAAATCACTTTTTACACAGAAATTACTTTTTATATAAAAATCACATTTTATATAAAAATCACATTTTATATAAAAATCACATTTTATATAAAAATCACTTTTTACACAAAAATTACTTTTATATAAAAATCACTTTTTACACAAAAATATTACATTTTACACAAAAATTACTTCTTATATTAAAATCACTTTTTACACAAAATTTCCTTTTTATACAAAAATCAATTTTTACACAAAAATTACTTTTTATATAAAAATCACTTTTTACACAAAAATTACTTGTTACACAAAAATTCCTTTTTATACAAAAATCTATTTTTACGCAAAAATTACTTTTTACACAAAAATTACTGTTTATATAAAAATCACTTTTTACATAAATAACTATTTTTACACAAAAATTACTTTTTACATACAAAACAATTTTTACACAAAAATTACTTTTTATATAAAAATCACTTTTTACACAAAAATTACTTGTTACACAAAAATTCCTTTTTATACAAAAATCTATTTTTACGCAAAAATTACTTTTTACACAAAAATTACTGTTTATATAAAAATCACTTTTTACATAAAAAACTATTTTTACACAAAAATTACTTTTTACATACAAAACAATTTTTACACAAAAATTACTTTTTATATAAAAATCACTTTTTACACAAAAATTTGTTTTTATATAAAAAATCACTTTTTACACAACAACCGACTTTTTACACAAAAAAAGTCACATTGTTTTTATTCAAATAGTCAAACTATTTTTAGAACAAGTTGCATAGAAAGTCAGATGTTTTTTTGGTACCCAGACTTTTATTAGTTTCCTTTTCGGCCTATTTGACATACAAATGTTATTACAAAATAAAAATAAATTTGCAATTGACTTTTTTATTTACAACAATAGCGGTTTTCGCCCTCGATAGTAAAGTCCATTGTAGACCTTGTTAATCTTATTAGTTAAGTTAAAGTACAAAGATTTACAAAACTGCAACAACAAAATGTATTAGACTAAAATTTACTACGCTGTGGTTGAAAAATCCAACAAAAAGCTATAGTAAACACGTTTGTTAAATAACCCAGAATAAAACAGTTGAAGAAACGATATCTGTCTCTCTCCCTCTCTCAGCAACTTCATTAATTTACAATTCTAACGAAAAAGACACTCCCGCTTCGTAGTATAAAATCATATTAAGTAAAGCAGAGTTGTACACTTAATACAAAGAGTGAAAACCGCTAATGTTTCAAGAACTTACGAATAAGTTAAAAGCCCTAGTAAAATGCAAATTACATAATACATTGCAAGATTTTGTATATATAAATAAAAAATAAATTCAGTTTTTACTAAATAAAAGGTACTTACGCCATTTTTGAAAAACTATTTTAAAACGTTTATGATGATTTCTTCTTATTTCTGCACGAAATCCAACGAAGTTTTTTCAACTTTCTTTTTCGCTCCAGAAATCTGTGCTGGTTGGTTTTTAAGGCTCAATGTATATTAAAAAACTTGTGTACAATTTTCAATAAAAATACATAAATAAATAAAATTGTTTTTTAATTAATACAATAAAATGGTTTTTTATGTTGTTTTGTTTTTTTTTTGTATTTCGTTGAATGTGGCGAGTATCTAGCAATTGTGTTTAAAAGAAAGCCTTGTTGTATTTCAGTTTAAGTCTTCTGTTGTTTGTTATTATTTGAGATTTTATTTAAAGTAATGCAGAATAGTTCCTAGGAAAGTTTTAGTTTTATATCTTTGATATATAGATTTTTTCTAAATGGAGTTGTTGTCTGTATGATGGAAAAAGTTTTGAGAATTTTCTTTTTATGTTATGAGATCTGTAAATAGAAAAAAGAAAAGTATGAGGGTTAGAAATTTGATAACATTATTAATTTAATAAACAGTGTTCTTAAAAAGCCCTAATTTTTATTATTAAAAATCTCTTTTTAATATAAAGAGTCTCACCCTAACATAAAAATTTGTACTTTTAATAAAAAAAAGTTATACTTTTTATATTAAATGTTACCTTTTCTATATAAAATGTTAAACTTTTTATAAAAAATGTTACACTTTTTATGTAAAATGTTACACTTTTTTTATAAAATGTTACACTTTTTTTAATAAAATGTTACACTTTTTATATAAAATGCTACCCTTTTTTATAAAATGTTACACTTTTGATATTAAAATTCTCACTTTAATATAAAAAGTCACACTTTTCATACAAAAAGTCACACTCCTTATACAAAAAGCTTTATAATAAAAAGTCTTACTTTGATATAAAAAGACTCACTTTAATGTAAAAAGCATCACTTTATTATAAAACGTTTCTCCTGAGTATAAAGTCTGAATTTAATATAAAAATTCATTCTTTTAATATAACGTAAATGTAACACTTTTTATACAAAAGGAAACACTTTTTATATAAAATGTTCGTTTTTTTTATAAAATGTTACTTCCCAGCGGGAAAATGAGGAATTGATTACATAAATAATTAAAAAAATAATGCATTATTTTCGAAAGAATAATAATGCATTCATTGGAATCGAGAAGGTAATTTCATCAGACACAAAATTTAAGCACTGATTACCACGTATATTCCCACATTTACAGAACAAGGAATGTATTGTTTCTGTTAGTAACAATTATTCGTGTTTTTGCTTTACATAAATATTTCCTTAATAAAAATCCGTTATTTTTTTGCTGCCTTTATGTCGCCTACTTATAATTTTTATTTTAGTCGCAGTTTGTGTTTGAAAGCGTACGGTCAAAGCACAAATTATATGTCTGTGGGTCAAAGTTATTTAAAGTTAACAGGTATTAAAAAATGTATTCCAAACGGCATTGGAGAAGACTTTTATTATAAGACTTTTGAATAATATAATTTATTCCAAAGAATGAATTATTTAATTCATTCGCAGGATACATTAAAATAATTTATTACAATCCTAGGACATGGTCTGTGTTAAGAATAATGAATTCTGGAATCAAATATCATACAAGATATGTATTACTTTCTCGATTCCTATTAATTCCATTTTCCCGCTGGGTTTTTATATGTATAATGTTAATATTTTTATACTTTTTGTATAAAATCTTCCTTTTTTTATATGATATGTTACACTTTTTATATAACAAGTCTCACTTAAATATAAAAAGTGTCACTTTAATATAAAAGGGCTCCTATTTATATAAAGTCATATTTTGCATACAAAAAGTCACACATTTTATACACAAATTCTCACTTTAAAATAAAAAGTCTCACTTTAATATAAAAAACCTCACTTTTCTATAAAAAAACATCACTTTAATATAAAAAGTCTCTCTTAAATATATGTAGTCTAACTTTTATTTAAAAATTTATTCCTTTAATATAACATTAATGTTACAGTTTTTATACACATTTTATACAAAATATAACTCTTTTAATATAAAATGTAGCACTTTTCATATAAAATGTTACCCTTTTTAAATAAAATGTTACACTTTTTACATAAAATGTTGCAATTTTTATATAAAATGTTACACTTTTTATATAAAATGTTAAACTTTTTATATAAAAGCTTAAACTTTTTATAATAATATTTTATACTTTTTGTATAAAAACTTTTTATATAAAAAATTATACTTTTAATATAAAATATTACACTGTTTTATAAAGACTTTTTTATAAAAAAACCCCATTTTTTATTTAAAAGGCCACACAGAATAGATATACAGTAGAATCGCGAAAAAGTTAACCAAAATATCGCAAGGGTTAACTTTTTCGAACTATTAACTTTTCTAAGCGGGTTTAATTTTGAATAATAAACAATTATAAATATGGATCTTTCAGAAATAAAACACTAAGCTTATTCCAATGGCTTAGTTTTCATCATACCAAAAAAGAAACTTTGATTGTTTTATGCATTCGCCACTGCCTTGAGAATTTCAAAAAATGTTTTTCTTATTTTTGAAATCCATTATCCAACGTTAATAGTTTTCCTTGAATATCTTGTTTAATTTTGCTCAAACTTTCTTTTTTCTGCTCATATGCGATGTTAACTTTTTCGTTATTCTACTGATTCATTTTTTTAGTCATACTTTTAAACTTTATTTATACCATTTAAAAAGTTTTCCTGTCCTAAAGTCAATAACCCTTTTGGAAAAGTACAATTACACATGTTGAAATATAAAATATATTGTAAGAGTTTGTTTTTAAAGAATATGTTGCAAAATATGTATGTAGAAAACGAGGAAAACAAGAAACAATTTCCCTTCATAGCCTGTCACTTCGAGTTTTTAAATCTCCTTATTTGACCGAAATAGAATTGATCGTAGTTAAATTCTTATTTTTTCACTTTTCTGTTTTTTATTATTTTTTTTTTTATTTTGCGCATTGCATGTCGTTCGGGATTTAGTTTCTTCAAATTCTTAGCAAATGCAATTCAATATTGCTTTTTTGTAGTTCCTACAACTTCTTCTATTGTATGTGTTTATGTACTGTGACATGAAATGCGAATTTTTTTATAAATATATGATAAAATACTTAAGGGTGTTCAGAAAATATTAAGTTAAAGTTCATAAAATAACTCATGCTTGAAATTCATAAAAAATAATATATTTAACAAATTTCTTTTTTGTAAAAATGCCCTTTTACCTACTTTTCATTTTTTACTTAAACATCCGCTTTTTGTCAACCAGTCGGACTACTTTCTATTGCGATGCTTATGAATAAGCCGGAATTTATACGATGTCTTTTCAGACATGTCTAACAAACACGTTTGTTTTGTTTGCAGGCGATCGGTTTAGAGAAGAAAGTGCGGTTTTTCAATATATATGCTTGCCAGTCAGAGGTGGCTCGATGAAACTACCTGTGGGGAAACCAGGAAAATCTGGCCCATCATAGAGGAAAAAAGAACACGGCGGGCATTACAGTTGTCCAGACATCATCTAAGAAACCTAATTGAGGTTATAACTGGCCAGTGGCCAATTGGGAGGCACGCCCAGACGCTGGGGCTCCCTTATAATGACTTACATATGTAGAAGTTGCGGCGATTAGGGAGAGGAAAAGTCAACGGAACATCTCTGTAATTGCCCGGCATTCGGAGATTTAAGACTCGAAATGTTTGGTTGAAGAGCGACAAAACTCATCTCTCTGATGTTGATGTTAAGAGGATCCACTCCTTAATTGAATCTGCCGGATGGCTGCATGGTAATACTAGCAGCCAGATAACATAGGACCCATGGGAGACGGTGTGACATGGTAACACAACGGGAACTAATTAATGGACCCACGTGAGCTGTGCTTGATCTCGGCTGCCAATGGAACCTAACCTAACCTAATATGTATATATTTATATTAGACATAAAAACCGACATATCTAATGGTGTTTTTTTTTTACAAAAAAATGTGATATTTAATTTAAAAAAAATGCAATTTGATGTCTGTTTCTTAAAAATATTACTCCCGAAAAGGGTGGCTTGTTTTATTCTAAAAAACTCACTCTTTTCAGCAGCAAAATTTTTAAGAAACATACAACAAATTGCATTTTTTTAAATAAAATGTCACATTTTTTTGTAGAAAAGAAAACACCATAAGAAGACATCGTGAAAATGTAAAAGGATTTTGGCAGCATGTTCAAAAGAGAAGGAATAAAACAGACATGTCTGAAATGACATCTTATAAATGCAGCCTAAAACTTAGATTGACAGTAATGAAATGTTAAAAAAATTAAAAAAAAAAAAATAAATAAAAAAGAAAAGTTAAGCTGCTTAGCGTGTTTTTGTTTAAAAAATTTATATTAAATAAATAGTGATGATTGGCGAAAAAAGTGCGAAAGATAAATACGCAAACGAATTAAAGAGTACCAATCGCTCGATTTGCTACCATTTTTTTTTTGCATCCCAAAAATCAATGCCTTTTACACGTTAAACCATGCTTTTTGCACAAAAAAATCATGGTTTTTTTTAGACAAAAAGTCACAATTTGTACGTAAAACGTAATATTTTTATACAAGATGTGACCGGTTTTGCAAAAAATTACTTTTTTATGCAAAAAATCGCTTATTTTACAAAAAAAATTATACTTTTCTTAAAAAAGTCATATGTTGTTACAGAAATAATAATACCTTTTTAACTAAAAATTAATACATACCTCTTAGGGCCATTATTATAACTTGGCGTTAGCTGTTATCCGACAGTTAACAGACGCTTTTTGACAGATAACACATTATTATCTGTCAATTTAATCTTAACTTTAGCTAACTTCAAGTTGTAATAATGGCCCTTATTAAAACAAAATCATTTTTTTAGATAAAAAGTCACACTTTTACGAGTCATATTTAAAACAAAATTACTGACCCTAAAAAAAAAAATATTTTTTCAAAAAGGCACACTTAATGTTTTAAAAGTCATACTTTTACACTAAAAGTCACACTTCTTACACAAAAAGCGCCACTTATGACACCAAAAACTATTTAGCTAAACAAAAAGTCTCGACCTAAAATTATGTTAAATCTGTTTACCCCCAAATACCTTCAAAGTCCGGTCTTTTGTTAATTTTTGTTTAGACTTTAGAACAAAACTTAAATCCTTTCTTTGGTTCGCCCTTAAGTTCATACCAAATACTTACAGGCATATTTGATATATATAAACATGTAATATCTATGTTAGTGTTAAAAAAAAAGAGTAAAATAAGAATAAAAAACTGAACTAGAGTAAAACGAGAATTTCTTTCCTGAAGCCACAAATATGTTGGTTCGTATAAATGCTAGTACATATATTTTTATGTATCTGTACTATTAAATATTATAGTACTAACTTACATATAAAGATGGATAGATACTTGCAAGTGCAAGTGAATGTATGATAAATGTATTTTCCCATTAAATATTTTTCATTTTAGCCGAACACACACACAAGGGAATTTTTTTAAAAATGAAATTACATTCTTTGCTAGAGTGTCTGACCGATTAATAAATGTCGGTTGGCTTCGTTTCCTAACTTCTGTTTTCTCTATTTGGCAGAGCTTGCAAAACTCAAAAAAAAAAACGATTTTACGAGAATTTGTTGAAAAGCAAGTGTTAAATTTGTGTAATAAATATTTAAAACCGAAAACATAAAATTGTATTTTTATTCGTTTTTACCTAAAACTAGGCAATACTTTATCAGTAGTGTATATATGTCTAAAAGTATATTAAAGTACATGACAGGAAATAAAATTTAATGAGATTTTTTATTTTTTTGTTAATAAAAGTTACGTATTGGTTTTAGCCTTTTAGGAATTTTTTTTTTAAATTATGTATTTGTGCAAATAATAATAAAAAGTCAAGAAAAAAAACGATAAATTTTTACAAAAAATCAAAAAAATTTAAATACAAAAAGATTTTAATATTAAATAATGGAACGAATGAAAAGACGATTTTTATTTTTATAAACTTTTCTATAACAGAAAGATAATTTTATTCAACCGCTGTTAACAGAATGATCCACTTGTTTTATATTACAAATACTAAAATTAAAACATTATGAATTTTTAGCTTGGAGAAACAGGCATAACTTTGGACTTTAATCAAAAGCTCTTTAACTTAACGATAGTCTTAGGATGAAAGAACTACAGTCGATAGACATCAAACGGCGATGTTGCCTAACGCGATTGTTGTTGTCGCGGGTTTTTGTATCATTTTTACTGAAGATGAAAAATGGGTGTACTTTGAGACTTAAAAACGAAATTTTTTAAAACGGCAGCAACAACCAAAATTAACGTCAAAGCAAAATATTAATTGTTTAAAGGTAATGCTCTAGATTTGGTGGGATCGGAAAGTTGTTTGGTTTGGGAGAATTGTCCCGACAACAACAATAGACAAAACCTTTTGATATTTTAAGGCAAACACACTTGTTTGATGAAAAAAAACCACCACACCAAAGAACGTCTTACCAAGTTTTATCTAAAAAGACAACCGGTAATCAGGCAGCAATGCGACAATGCGACAATGTTTATTTTTTTTTTTTTTTTTTTTTTTTGTATTTTTTCGTTTTTTAAGCTGGGATCACATGATAGCCGCAAATGTACCAATACGACACAATTTTGATTGTGCTTTTGTGCTTTATTGACGCAAAATAATGAAATTGCACCAATCAAACATTCTGAAATCATAAAATTTATAAAATTTTATTGCCGTTAGTTGGTACAAAGTGAAATGAGTGTAATAATTGCCGCAGCACAGTCAGACGATTGTTTTTACTTGACAACTGAGAAAACAGCTGTTGTGGTAGATTTTTTTAATTGTTTGCAAGTTCTAGTTGGTTGGTTTATTAAAAAAAAAGAAATATACTTAATAGGGATGCCAAACGGGAATGTATCAACCTTTGTGTACAAAAATGTTTTTATTGAATTTGTATACCGTATACAAAAAATAATAATTAAAAATTATATTTCAGTTGTATTTTTTATTTTTATAATTCTTATTTTTTATCAAAAAGTAATTTCAATTTTTGGGAATACAAAATTTTAATTTCAAAAGATTTTGTTATTCGTGCTTAATTCCCAGTTTTTGTATTCCCAAAAATTGAAATTACTTTTTGATAATAAACAGGCAAGTGCACGGCCTAAAAAAACACTTAATTGACAACATCTTTTGTAAGTTGTTGTTTGTTTTTTATTTTGTTTTTCTTAACCTACTTACAACTACAATTAATGTTGAGAGAATTTCAACTAATTGTAGGGGGGAATGTAAGATGAGATAAACCCACTTTTTTATTGTTGATGTGTTTTGTTAAAGCTTTGATATTGTTACAAGTAAAACTGTTGCTATAAGTCTTATACGTTTAACAGTTTTATTTGGTTTAATATCTTTAGTTTTTCTAAAATCTTTATGGATGAAGTTTCCTGATGATCTGGCCTAAGCAACCAGTGAAATGCATAGGAATAGCTTATCCCATCAACAATAAATTTCAAGTGTTTTTATCAAGAATAAAAACTGGGAATTAAGCACGAATAACAAAATCTTTATTCTTATTTTTCTTTTTCAAAAATATATGTTATATATATACCTTTTGAAAATTCATAAATAAATAAAAAGTGTTGTTTATATAAAAAAAATCCCGGGAAATCCCGGAATTTGATTTTCTAAAATCAATCCCGATTGGCATCCCTAATACTTAAACACATTTTTGTTAAATAGTTTTATTTTAATTTTTTAAGAAAAATATATGAAATAACAAAACATTAACATTAACTGCCTGTTTGTCTATTTCCGAGTGAAGACTTCGTTCGCTTTACTTACATTTTAAACAAAAACAAACTATAAAATATTGATTTTGTTTTACATATAAGTTAAGTGAACGAAACCCTCGTTCGCAATCGACGAACAGGCCATTAAAGAAAGAAATGTTATTTCCAGTTTCTCCTTTTTTGATACTTCTTTTCTCACCTTTGAAGTATCGGGTGATTTTTTAGCTATTATATTTTTGGCAACACTGGTTTAAACAGCTGACGCACGTTTCGTGTTTTGTTTCACTGCCAAACATCTTCAGTTTGGTCTATAATTTAACCATGAATCGTCTTACAAACGAACAACGCTTGCAAATTATTGAATTTTATTATCAAAATGCGTGCTCTGTTAAGAAAGTCATTGCGCGCTTCTTTCGAAAAATTGGCTGGTGGCATCATTGGACCGTACTTCTTCAAAGATGATGCGAATCGTAACGTAACTGTGAATGATGAGCGCTATCGTGAGATGATATCCAACTTTTTTTTGCCCAAAATGCAAGAGCTTGACTTGCATGGCATGTGGTTTCAACAAGACGGTGCCACATGCCACATGCCACACAGCACGCTTAACAATGGACTTATTGAGAGGCGAGTTCGGTGAACATTTTTTTCACGTTCGGGACCGGTCAATTGGCCGCCTAGATCGTGCGATTTAACGACTTTAGACTATTTTTTGTGGGGCTATGTTAAAGCTCATGTCTATACACACATGCCCGCTTCAATTGTCGCATTGGAAGACAACATTGAAGCATTTATTCATGAGATACCGGCCGAAATGTTGGAGAGAGTATGCCAAATTTGGACTAAGCCGATGGACCATTTGAGGCGCAGTCACGGTCAACATTTGCATGAAATAATCTTCAAACATTAAATTATATGGACCGTACTATCGATTCAAATAAAGATTTCGTGCATTTTTCTGAATTTTATGTGTTTTTTTTTAACTTTCCTATAGCTCTTAAAAAATCACAAATTATTAACAATTTCAAAATTGTAGTAGTAGAATATTATTTATAACGTATATGCCAAGGAATGGAGAAAAATAGGTTGTAAAAAAGTACGAAAATATGTACGATTTTCACCCCTAAACGTTCGAATTTCGAAAAAGTACGAAATTTATATAAGTATATTTTGGATAATTTACTAATGTGATATAATTTTTATTTCTATGTTTATTAGTTTAAAAGAAAGATGGCGTGACAAAAAAAAGCTCCACAATACAGGTTTTACCTAATTAATCCCCAAAATTACCGAATTTAAAAAAAATACCAGATACCTCTCTGCTATTTTTTTTTTTTTTTTGTTGAATGAACAACGACAATTACGAAATCTTTTTAGTATCTCTAGTATATCAGCTTATCTAATTTTTACTTTCTTACCGTTTTTACCCCCTAATCATCGATTTGACGAAAAACCAACCTCGGGTTCTGTGCGATTATGAGTCAGCCAGTAACGTTACAAATTTATACACATACATACATAATAATATAATCAAAACAAATATTTTTATTATATTCCTTTGTCCCATTTTTAAACAATTATTTTAATGACAATTCCAGTTAAAAGTAACCTTGAAAAAAGAACATAAAATGTACAATAAAACAAAAAAAAACGAAACCAAATGTCGAAGATACCTCCTCTATCAAATTGAAATTCATTGACAACTAATTTAACAATAGACTACAATGCAAAACAATATAAAATAATAAACTAAAAAATTCAAATAAAAGAGAATAAAAATAAAATGAAAATTTTCACCATCAAGATAAAACAAGCCACAAGAACAATGTTTCCTTTCTAATATACTAGATTTATAAAGTCCTAACTAAATACGAGTGTGTGTTTGAATTATTAAAAAAAAATATTGATTTTCTTTATTTAAAAATTCCAAACAATAGCAAGAGATAGACAGACGGACACTTAATAACAAACTATTGCGTTCATACTAAAGGCACATGTTTAATAAAAAGTGGTTGGATAGTCAAACGGGTCTATAGTTAAATAAACGTATTCCGTATTCGATTTTCTGGACATTTACACACATACCCACAGACACAAATCGTTATCATGTGTTTTGGACACGTGTAACACATTAACAACCAAAAGTATTCTCTAGTTTAATAACAAAAGGGAAATTATTACAAAAATGTGTAAATAAAAGTGAAACTATATAAAGAAAATGTGGTTGAGGCATAAAGGAAATTGAAGGACATATTTTCATCGATTTCAATTATAAAAAAAAGTATTATACAAATTTTTTGCAACAAACAAAAATAATTAAAAAAAATTTCAAAATTTCAAAAAAAGTCTATTTAACACAAAAAGTTTATTAAACATATACAATGCCCAATTTTTTCACAAAATGTAACACATTTTACGAAATGGTCACACTTTTTACACAAAAGACACTGCATTTATTTTAATTTAAAACAAGTCACATTTTCTGTGAAAACTTAATTTTTACACAAAAAGCCAATTTTTTTACAAAAAAACAGAGTTAAAAAAAAAAGAGTTCAACAATTTTTACATAAAAAGTGAGCATTTTAATAAAGAGTGATCTTCTGTTTAGATATTTCTTTCTTTCTGATATATATCCATAGACGAATCTGGCAACCATTAACTTGGTAATCGAGATGGCAACACAGTGGTGAAAGACGGATATATTATACATATACAACGGGGATTGGCATTCTAAAACCTTTACTAATGTAACACACATGTGTATCACTACTTAAAACAATAAAGCATTTTATTATTTACTAGCTTAACCCGGTGCGCTTCGCTACACTGCTTTAACCACTTCTTCAGTTGAGAGATATTTAATATATGCATCCTGTGGGAGGTATTTCCTCCCTGCGCCTACCCGCTTTATTTGTATTTTCAAAAGTGTGGTATACCATAAGAGTGACTTCTACAAAGTTTGAACATTCTCACTATTAAAGTTCTTAAGATATGCGATGTTAAACATTGGCGTCCTATGGGGGTAACACTTCCCCCGCTGCTATTTTATTTAAATTTTGGGGCTCAAAAGATCCTACTACCAAAAGTTTAACAAAATGCGTGCAGCGGCTCTTATTAATATTTCTATCTATGAGGGGTTCTGCTCCTCCACTGTCTACCCCGCCCATTTTTATATTGGAATTTATAGTTTACCATAATAATAGCTTTAGCCACGTTTGAAGACATGTTATTATTTTAAGACATATGACTTTATGACACCTTGTGAATACCCCAATTATGTTTCTAAGTTAAATATTATAGAAAATTAAATAATTATCACATGCAGCACGGAAAAATAAAAGAAAGAATAAGAAAGACAAAGTCTTGTCAGAAAGAATACGAAAAAAACAGAGGAAAGGAGGCAACATGTAATTTGAAATTTAGGTGATAATAACAGCAAATTTCGAACCACCAGTACTACTGGTTAAAGATTGATGTTTGACTGTTGGCTAACGGGCACCGAAGTTGTGCAGTGGGAAGAACTCAAAGATCTTCCGACGATAGAATGTGGTGATTCTTGAAACATGTAAAGATCAACCCGGGTTTAAATCCCAGCTCAGCCAAGAAAAATTATCAATAAATTTTAATAAAAATTCCAAGCTGTAAAATTCCTTCCCTCAGTGAAAATAATTTAATGAAAATTAAATTTGATGAACTCAAGCCTAATTAAAGAATATCGAAAATTACAAATTAACAGTTCAACTAAAATCAAAATTGTTCCTAAAAGAAAGAATTTTAATTTCCCGTATTTATATAGTCGAAATATTCGAAATCCGGTCGAATATTCGAACACCCTATTTTTTTATTATTTGATAATTGAAAAAAAAAACAAATTTTGTAGTTAGTAGCAAATTTTAACGATTATTACTCCGAAAATATTGAACAGATTCTAATAAAATATATATTGTGCACTTCTGTAAGTAAATATCTTTCAAATGGTGTATATTTTGTTCAAATCGGTGGACATACAGAGGAGGAAAGTGTTCTTAAATGTTTTGCCTTTGCCGATTTATATATAGATAATAAAATCTTTTTTCTGCCAAGCCCAATTTTTTCGATATTTTAATAATTATTGTCCCATTCGGAGCGGAGAAGAATCCAATAAATCAGAGGTCCTAAAAATCGGTATACCCGATTACTTACACGACTTTCTTTCAAAAATATATAGATTAAGAAAAAAGATTTGCAAAAAGTCACCCTATTTTATACAAAAAGTCACCAATTTTATACAAACTTACTTTTTTTTTATAAAAAGTGTGACTTTTTAAAGTAACACTTGTTACACAAAAATATGAATTTTTTATACAAAATTTAGCCCGTTTTAGGTAAAAAGACGCAATTTAATACAAAAACCACGCTTTTCCCTTCAATGATCAACAATTTATTCTGTTACACCAGCAACAACAAATTATTCCTATGCATAAAAACTTCTGTTTTTTTTTTAATCTTTTTACCGAAAAATGTGAAATATAATGTGAAATATATCAAAATAATATTTTTGCAATTAATTTTCTATAAAAATTCAACAATAATTGAGCACATGTTTTTGTGAGAAACGATTGAGAAAAAACTTTTTCCAAACAACAACAAGCATCATTTTTATCTATCGTTAGCTAAAATGCAAAAAGGCGTAACTAACAAAAAATTCGAAATCGCGTTTTTGATTGGTTATTTTTAGGAATGAGATTTTCATACACTAAAAATTTAAAATATGCGCTTGAAATATGCACTAAAAAAAATTATAATATGCACTAACAAATTAAAAATATGCACTAAAAACTGAAACAATTTCCATAAAAAATCGTTTTTCAATTTAACTAAAAACAAAAATATAAAAAATTCAGTTTATTGTTATTCAAATATCTTTAAAAAACTTAAATAACTAAAACTTTGTCTTGTACTTGAAGAAAGCCAATGCATTTTGAAAAAACTTGTTTTCAGATCCCACTTTGATTCCAGATCAGACCAAAAATATTTTAAATTTATTTTATTTTTTGAAATCCTTAATTTTCCTTGCAAAAAGTTTTGGATTTTTATGAATTTGTCGGGCTATTCTTCCTTCACATTGTTAATTTTACTTTCTGCAATATCAATTAATTTGACTTGAGTCTTAAGTGAACTAAATCCCTCCTGATTAGTAATTGATTCACCAATATATCCGTAATTGGAAAATACAAATGCTAATTGACTTCTGATGTTATTAAAATTTAATATTTCTTGTACTTGTTTAATTGAATAACCATCGGTATCAACAAGCTCTTCTGACATTCTTAAATTACTCAAAGTTTTTTTAATAGAACTCTAAAGCATCTAGCCAGGCCACAATCTTGTTACTTCTGGCTACGGTGGATGGCGAATCAAGGGAAACAATTCATTAAAAATTTTAATATTAGCGAATTGGCTTCTAATTTCCTCTGTAACGCGGTATAACCCATGTGCCAAGCAAGTAGTTTGTAACAGTTTTGGATAAAATATTTTAAACCCATGGGAAGCTTAAACCATGTAGGGTGCTGCATCGGTTTAAAAAAGAAGAATCTTTTGTAGAAATCTTGAAAATCTTGTATTTAAAGCAAGCTCCAAAAGAATTACAGCCATATTCATAAAAAGTTCTTATTTTAAGCTTATAGTATGTAATAACTATCAAACGCTTTTTGTCATATAAACCTCATATAAAAATTTGTATTCATAAATATACATTAACAGCGTTTGTACTATTAACTGTTTGTAGCGATTTTGTGTTTAAGTATGGCAACTTTCTTTATATTTTGCTGCCATTTTATTGCTAGTGATGCATGAAACTTCTATCCGGTTCACATAATATTCTATATTTAATTTTTTTTTTATAATTTTTTCTTAATTGTAAAACTTAAAAATTATTGTTATCAAATAAGACCATACTTACATTATGCAATTAAAGCCGCAACTTGCCGCAACTTTCGCATGCAACTTTTTGTTTGTTAGCAAGAGGTGTAGGGAAGAAAACGGGTTTGAAAAAGTGGAAAAAATGCTTGAAAAAAATGTAAATGTGAAAAGAGTTTCGTAGAAACTACTTTAAAAGAAAATAGAAAAAAACTCGGCGTTAATTGCATAGATCTAAATGCGGTCTAAAACTACATATTATTTTAGTTTCTGAACAAAATGTTTTTTTTTTAACCTTTTTTAAATATACGATAAGAAAGTATTCGAATAAAAAGTTTGTTTAATTCTTATTAACAAAAGTATTATTATGATTTGCTTAATTTATTTGTTTTTAATACTTTTGAACAATAATTTGTTGCTTTTAACAAAAAAAAAAACAACTGGTTACAATAACTTAATAAATAATTAAAGAGAATATCTCTTTGGCCCTGAACATATTCATTTAAATCAAATAATTTTTTTTAAATAATTAACAATATAACTTTAAATTGGTTGTCTAAAATAAAAAAAAATAAGTAAAATGTATTTAACATGTCTATATTAATAAATAATTATTATTAAATTATTTTTGTGAAGAAAGGAATTTTACAACATGAAAATCAATTAAAACTGTTATTGATAATCTTTCATTCTTGACGTGGCTCGGGCTCGAACCCTGGCCGGCAGGTTACCATGACATGTTTCGATCGCAACCACTCGATCTCCTCAGATGGATTTGCCGTCTTACACTCGCAGCCATCGACGACTGCTGACGTCACTAGTCAAACATCAATTCTTAAACCAAATTGTATTTTAACATTTGGTAGATCGAAATTTGCTTCCCTGAATGATTATCCATTTTAATTGATTTTACATGTTTTTTCCTTTACTTCTGTTTTTTTTTCGTACTTTCGTCAAGAATTTTTCTTGAAGTCCAAGTACATTTTTTTTTTTTTTTGTTTTTTCACTTTGTCTTTCTCTTTTCTGTTGACCTTTTTCAGCACAACTTGAAGGACAAATGTACACATAGAGCTCGTGCCCTAGCTTTAACAATAATTAGTATTGTGGTTATTTTGTTGAACTATTTATGGTTTTTAATCCAAATTTTCAATATTTTTAATTAGGCTTAAGTTCATGAAATTTAATTTTTATTAAATTATTTTTGTGAAGAAAGGAATTTTACAACATGAAAATCAATTAAAACTGTTATTGATAATCTTTCATTCTTGACGTGGCTCGGGCTCGAACCCTGGCCGGCAGGTTACCATGACATGTTTCGATCGCAACCACTCGATCTCCTCAGATGGATTTGCCGTCTTACACTCGCAGCCATCGACGACTGCTGACGTCACTAGTCAAACATCAATTCTTAAACCAAATTGTATTTTAACATTTGGTAGATCGAAATTTGCTTTCCTGAATGATTATCCATTTTAATTGATTTTACATGTTTTTTCCTTTACTTCTGTTTTTTTTTTTTTTTTTTTTTTTTTTTTTTTTTTCGTACTTTCGTCAAGAATTTTTCTTGAAGTCCAAGTACATTTTTTTTTTTTGTTTTTTCACTTTGTCTTTCTCTTTTCTGTTGACCTTTTTCAGCACAACTTGAAGGACAAATGTACACATAGAGCTCGTGCCCTAGCTTTAACAATAATTAGTATTGTGGTTATTTTGTTGAACTATTTATGGTTTTTAATCCAAATTTTCAATATTTTTAATTAGGCTTAAATCATGAACTAGTGACGTCAGCAGTCGTCGATGGCTGCGAGTGTAAGACGGCAAATCCATCTGAGGAGATCGAGTGGTTGCGATCGAAACATGTCATGGTAACCTGCCGGCCAGGGTTCGAGCCCGAGCCACGTCAAGAATGAAAGATTATCAATAACAGTTTTAATTGATTTTCATGTTGTAAAATTCCTTTCTTCACAAAAATAATTTAATAAAAATTAAATTTCATGAACTTAAGCCTAATTAAAAATATTGAAAATTTGGATTAAAAACCATAAATAGTTCAACAAAATAACCACAATACTAATTATTGTTAAAGCTAGGGCACGAGCTCTATGTGTACATTTGTCCTTCAAGTTGTGCTGAAAAAGGTCAACAGAAAAGAGAAAGACAAAGTGAAAAAACAAAAAAAAAAAATGTACTTGGACTTCAAGAAAAATTCTTGACGAAAGTACGAAAAAAAAAAAAAAAAAAAAAAAAAAAAAAAACAGAAGTAAAGGAAAAAACATGTAAAATCAATTAAAATGGATAATCATTCAGGAAAGCAAATTTCGATCTACCAAATGTTAAAATACAATTTGGTTTAAGAATTGATGTTTGACTAGTGACGTCAGCAGTCGTCGATGGCTGCGAGTGTAAGACGGCAAATCCATCTGAGGAGATCGAGTGGTTGCGATCGAAACATGTCATGGTAACCTGCCGGCCAGGGTTCGAGCCCGAGCCACGTCAAGAATGAAAGATTATCAATAACAGTTTTAATTGATTTTCATGTTGTAAAATTCCTTTCTTCACAAAAATAATTTAATAAAAATTAAATTTCATGAACTTAAGCCTAATTAAAAATATTGAAAATTTGGATTAAAAACCATAAATAGTTCAACAAAATAACCACAATACTAATTATTAATAAATAATTTTTATTATTTTTTAACATATTTCACAAAAATAATATCATTAAATGCAAACAGTTATCAAAATGTCATTTTATTTTTGGTTTAAAGAAGGGCAAATCCAACATTAAATTTTCTTGCTTTATGAAAGGTTTATTAAAGGTTTAATAGACTATTTTTCGTTTATAAATACAATTTTTGCTTAAAAACGATTAAGTAATCATAAATAAGTTTTTATGAATACGGCTGTTAATTTATTAATTTGGATATTTTTTGAAGGTTTTTTGTGTATTAAATTTTTTTTTAAGAAATTTTTTTTATAATATGCAAATTAAAAAAAAACACTCAAAAATGTCAAAATATGCATTTAAAACCTAAATATGCAAAAAAAAAATGCAGTTTCACCAAAATATGCAAGAATATGCAAAAACAAATCGATGACATTTTATCGCAAATTTAATGATTCGGAGAGATAATTAGTCGACATCGTTTTTAAACTATCGACAAAAAACATGCATTTGCAGGGAAATCGTAGCCCTAGTTATTATGAATGTCTTTAAACTACATGTTGCCTTGGCAAAATTTTACACTTCTGCGATCAAAAATAACGCTTTTATTAACAAAAAACAAAGGGACGTAACTAAAAGAGGGGGCGCCGTGCAATAAAGCCATAGGAAATAAAGCCATATGGCTTTATTACCACCACCCAAGTGCAATAACACCATAATCGTTTAGTTACCAAAGAGGAAATAACGCCATAACAGTGCAATTGTTATGGTTACAAATTGGCCAAAGAATGAGTTGCCATTGTCAAGTGTTGAAAAAATATGGTACGGTAGGTGGAAGTGGGGGAGCGCGTCCGGCGGGCGATCGCAGCGCGTGCGTCGCGTACGGTGCGCTCTATATTGCATATTGTCCGCCGTTCTTCAATATATTGAAAGCATTTTGTCTGTTGCTATGACCAACATTTCAAGTTTTCTGTGATACTGTACTTAGTTAAGAACTTATCAAAAGAGAAAGTAACGGTACTGATTATGTATAAAAAAATGTTTGTTCGTATCAGCAATTTTTTTATTATTACATGACATTATCAATTCAGTATACTATCCGCGTGTTACAAGCAAACATCATCAAAAAATTAAATAAAATAATTAAATGGAAGAAAACCTACGAATATAAATTAATACCTGGATTTAGGGCGTATTCGGCCTTCGTTCGAAAACAAGGCGAAACCGGTGGTTGTTATACAATAGAGGAGAAAATCCTTGCGCCCGGCCGAAGGCCGGCTATGCAGAGACGCTTTAGTTAGCGAAGCCGGTCTCTGTTATACCATAGAGGAGAAAATGCTTGCGCCCGGCCGAAGGCCGGCTATGCAGAGAAGCTTTAGTTAGCGAAGCCGGTCTCTGTTATACCATAGAGTAGAAAATCCTTGCGTCCAAAAGTGTTTTCCTTATATTTTTTATTTAAACACCCAGAGAAAAACCAACAAAACAATTTTTAAATAAATTGCAATTACAGTAGAATCCCGATAATTCGTAATCGCAAGGGACCGGCCATTTCTTACGAATTATAGGGGTTTTCGATTTAGCGGGGTTTCGATTTAACTGGGTTAAAATAAAATAAATACGAATAAACGGGGTTTTATTTACTAAAACGATAAAAAAAAACATAAAAAACAATTGTTTAAAATAAAATATATAAAAATTATACATACAAATTATGCATGTAACAAACTGATCTTAAGAAAATAATTACACACACAAGCAAAAACCCACGCAAAAATAAAAAAATGGTTAGCATAAAAGCATTCTTTCCATGTTTTTGTTGTTTTTATTACGAATTATAAGTGGTAGTTAGCAAACAATTACGATTTATAAGAGGTAAAGAAGATTTTATTTGAAAAAAAAATTACGAATTATCCAGGGGACCAAAATGTATGGAAATTTTACGAATTAACGAGATTTTTTCAAGGGACCGACAGTTTATTACGAATTATCGGGAATTACGATTTATCGGGGTACGAATTATCGGGATTTGACTGTATATGAAAAGAAAAAAATTTAAATGGGAAATAAGGCCATGTATGGCTTTATTTCACTCCTTACATGGAAATAAAGCCATATGGCTTTATTTCCTATGGCTTTATTGCACGGCGTCAAAAGAGAGTTTATTTTATAAATGCAAAATTACGTTATAACACATTTTTATTTCTAACAAAATATAATGAATTGGTTTCCTTTTAATTTTTTTTGGAGAATTCCATGGACGTCTTATCAATGCATGTTTTCTGACATGTCATTATAAAAAGTTCTTTTGCTTCTCCTGAAAAATTATTTTTGTTAATAACGCCTTTTTGCATTTAAGCTAGCTATATAGAATGGAACAGTTCCGTTATTTTTTCGCCTTCAAATATAAAAAGTGTTAATTGATCTAATTGCCTAAAATGATAATATTAAAGAAAATGTATTACGACTATAAAATAAATAATGAAATGGACAGAAAAGTTGACACCATGTGTTTCTTTTGCATTAGTTTGTATATTAAATCTGTTGTTAAAATTGTAATTTCGTTCAAAAAATAAACGATTGATTTTAACACATCATTGTCTGTCCTCTGTGTCTGCCTGGTGATAAAGTTTATGTTTACAATTATCGGATTAAAGCTGAGTACACAAAACAAAACTTCCCTTAAAATCTGAAATCGAGTAGCAAAATCCAAAAAGGTTAAATAAAGGATTATGTGTCAACAAAATATTAGCTCAAGCAATGAAAACATTCATAGTTGGGGTAAATTTTAAAGTACGAGTTGGTATAAAATTACTTTTCATACCTACGAACACACGTTAGCTCACATGTATGTAGTATATCCGAGAGTAGTGGGGGAGGTTCATGTTAAAATAAGGTTTCCTTTAAAAATACTTTGGTTTTTATATTTTTAATTGGAATATGTGAATGGTGTAGTTTATTTGAAGTTAAAATTTCCTATTTAACCTCAAGGTTAAATTTCGTAAGCAAAAACGAAAATAATTCAACAAAACAACTCTCTTTAGGTTTAAGCCCTAAAGGGACACAATGAGGAAAGTTAAATAAAAGAGAAATGGCACATTAGGGTTGGAAAATAAAACAAATTGGTACCAAACCATCAATTTGAACGGTTATGTTTTAACTTCCAGATTACTTAAACTCAATCTTGCAGCCACTCGCAATTATGTGGTGTTTATGGAACACGAGCGCCTTACTCGTCCGTTCAACTTACATTTTCGAAATTTGTTTTTGTTTTAAATGTAAGTTGAACGGACGAGTAAGGCGCTCGTGTTCAATTAACTACACATTAAAGACTTAGTAAGAAAAAGAAGTTCGTAGTAAAAATAAACCAAATCGGTTTATTATTTTTCATAGCCCAAAGCTAATGTCCTTGCGAAATGGCTGGTTTGGCGCAATAGCGACAACACTTTTTTTAATTTCTAAATAAAAATATTGTTGGGAATAACCAGCCTGCAAACGATATCGAATCAGTTTCGGCACATTGTCTATAGTGCCGAAAAGAGTTAAATTTGATATCAACACTAATATTTAGCCCGCTTCTTCGTTAGGGTCTCCCTTTCTTTCGTGAACATATTTATGTGCTTCTAGGTTCACATTTACTCAGGACCATGCCCTTTTAATTTTATGTTTCTAAGTTCAATATCATACAAAATACAAACGGAAAGAAATTAGTAGTGTCCAAACGATTAATCGGCTTCGGTATTGCCCAAAAATTGCTAATCGGCCGATTATCGGTGTTTGACATTAATTCCATTATATGTAAATGTTACAAAATCATGCACAAATAACCAACTAAAACATTTTATAAAAATTTCGGTTGTGGTAAATTATATTGTTTCTCAAAAAGGAACACAAGCAAGCAATATCGGAAGAAAAAAAGAAGAAAACCAATTAAAGTTTCTATATGGGAAATGCAAGACTTAATTCCTCACATTGCAGTGGAAGAAAATAATGAAAAAGTTCTCGAAAAGGAAAGATTTTTAAAAATAAATGGGGTTTTGTCATTAACGTCGAACTTCGGCATCGGATTCGGTCGGACACTAGAATTAAAATTTCCCATTTTGGATACTTTTTTTCTTCCCACTGAAGTATCAAAATTTTAAATACTGTAGTGGATGCCCATAATTTAATACGTATGAATATGATCAATAAATGGAGAAAAATGGTTTGTGAAAAAAGTACCAAATATATCTACGACTTTCACCCCTAAATGTTCCAGTTTCGAAAAAGTACCAAATTTATATTTGTTTTTTTAAGATAAATTACGAATTTGGTATAATTTTTCTATGTTTATTGGTTTAAAAGAAAGATGGGGTAACAAAAAGTTCCAAAATACTGGTTTTATCCGTTAAATCTCTTAAAAAGCCCAATTTAAAAAAGTACCAGACACCTGTCCACTTAATTTTTTAATGAACAGCAATAAGTAATGTTTTGTTAAACCCTCCACCACCACTAGTGGTTAAAGAGGGTATACTAAGTTTGTCATTCCGTGTGAAACATTTTTAATGTGCATCTAAGACCCCACAAAGAATATATATTTTGGGCCTTTGAAAAATTCTTAAAACGTTTAGCCGTGTCCGTCTGTTGAAAACACGCTCCCTTGAGAACAACTCAAAAGAAAATAACAATATTGGTGCCAAATTGCTCCGTGTTATCCTAAACAGTTTGGTTTTAAAATCCAGAGAGAAATTCAGCAGTTTAGTTGGATAAGAATTATGAATCCAAATGTGGAACCACCACCTTAAAAAATTAATAGTTTTGCTATAAAAATTAACATAAATTCGTTCTATGTATGTATGTAAATGACCAAAAAAAATTTTCTTTTAATTTTCGTGAAGATCAGTCAATAATTTAACATACCCCATATAAAGTCCACTCTCGGAAAACACTTAAGAACTTTACCGTGACGAATCACGCTATTGTAATAATATTTCGTCTGTCATAGTAATATAAGACTAGAAATCAGGCTGTCAAATTTTGAGAAGATCGGTCAATAGTTAACCACAGGCCCCATATAAGGTTTCTCTTGCAAAACCGATTCGTTTGCCCAAAACCTTAACTAATAATACTAGATGTCACAGTTTTTAAAAACTAGAAATCACACTGTCAAAATTTCTAAAGATCGGTCCATAGTTTACCATAAACCCCATATAAATTAAACTCTCGAAATACTTAATACGCGTTAAGCCGTAGCAAGCAAATTAAATAAAATTTGTTCTTTTGCAGTTTTTTGATTCCAGAAATTACTGTAAAAATAAACCTTTCTGCACCCTTTGCTTACTTAAGGTCCTACGTGTACCTCAAAGAAACAATTCTTCACTAAATACTAGTCTAAATTCTTGGAAGTACCATTCATCTTTACAAGAACAACTCTTAAAAACTTAAGTAATTTTGTATATAATTAAAATCAAAATCTCGTCCGATTTCAGTTCTACTTTATTTTGATTTCTAGAACATGCTCGATAACTACTCGTCGTTGCATTAGAATAGCCCGTGTTCTTCACGGGCTATGAAATGATGTTAAGAAATTACAGGGTACGTTCGTAAATGCATCAAAACTATGCATCACTGCTGCAGTGATGCAAAATATTGTTGATCATGCGTGATCACCAGTTGCGCTTGTCATGCTGATGCTGTTTTACTGCACAACCGCTGATCAATGTTGAAATTTTTGAACACGAGCTAAATTTTAAAAGTTTTATAAGCGAACATAAAATTATAATAAAAATGTTGTCAACGATAGCGATGACAAATTTAAATAAATATATTAAACCATAAAGTGACAGTTTTCTTATAAACTACAAGAAAAAGCATCAAAAAAGAAAAATAAAACAATTTCTTTTATGTTCAAAGTTATTGAATCAGGAAATTAACTGATGCTGACTGATGCAGTAACCCTGCAAATAATATTGGACCACCTGAACCGTTTTGAATAAATGGACTACTCCATAGACTTGTCCGATGTAATGCAAGCATGGACCATGTCATTGTTAAAAAGTGTTTGTAGTGAGACGACATGTCTTCGTTTTTTAACGAATAAAGTAGATTTAAAACTACTCCTTTGTAGTCCAAAGGTGGGTTATATGGTCCTGCCCTAGGACATCGTAGTGTTAAATATACCATGTTTTTCCATACGTTTGGGTTACTTTTGGACTAGTCCTAGTCCCTTGTGGGCTACTCTTTACTCGCGTGTTTGGACTGGTCCTATTATTTGCAGGGAATTGCCAAAATTTGCTGCAGAGCTGCATAAAAAAACTTTTGACACATGAGAGTGATGCCAAGTTTCTTGCAAGTGAAGCATTTACGAATATTAATCGTAACTAATGCGCAAATGATGCGCAACAACTGCATTTAAGAACGTACCAATTGTCTTAAAAAAGCTTTCAAGACAGACTAACGCCTTTAAAAGATGAACAAAACCCTAACATCAGCACTACACTACCGCACCTCACGCTAACACGATTTTTTGTGTTTATATAAGTTTATTAATGTATGTTTCGTGTAGACGGGGTTTCAGGAAAGGCACAAAAGAGAAAAAAGATTATGTGAATATTGTAAGTTAGCAAGCAGCGATGCCAATTTAATGCCTTTAAACTATGCAAAACGCGTTTTTTTTTTCATAAAACGCACTAAATTGACGCGTTTTTTGTCAAAGTAATTAGCAATGATTTTCTTAATCTTTCTTCTAAATTTTTCTAGTACTATTTTTTAAAACTATTTAAAACATTTTGTGTAGTTTTATTCCTATTATATTTCTTTGTTCATGATGCATATCTGGCATGTTCTGACAATTATGGAAGGCTTAACCGATTCTGACTCAAAACGCACAATAGGTGTTCTGTTAATCGCAAAAAAATTTGGTAACTTCAAATTGCAAAAGTATGCTCAATCGAAATAAAATATTTTAAATATTTAATATTTAATTTAATAATATTTTAAAAAAACTATAGCAGATCGCAAAGCAAAACGCAAAAGTTTCAGAACACCATAAAATTAATCTGGCGTTTTGCGATTTTAAATCGTTCGAATGTTAGAACATGGCATGGTATATTTTCTAATATCGGGTGATTTCTTTAGCAATTATCTTTTTGGCAACACTGGTTAAAACAGCTGACGCACGTTTCGTGTATTGTTACACTGTCAAACATCTTCAGTTTGGTCTATAATTTAACCATGAATCGTCTTACAAACGAACAACGCTTGCAAATTATTGAATTTTATTATCAAAATGCGTGCTCTGTTAAGAAAGTTCATCGCGTACTTCTTTCGAAAAATTGTGTTCAGCGACGAAGCTCATTTTTGGCTCAATGGGAACGTTAATAAGCAGAATTGTCGATTTTGGATGAAGATCAGCCAGAATCATTGCAAGAGCTACCAATGCATCCAGAAAGTCACAGTTTGGTGCGGTTTATGGGCTAGTGGCATCAGTGGACCGTACTTCTTTAAAGATGATGCGAATCGTAACGTAACTGTGAATAGTAAGCGCTACCGTGAGATGATATCCAACTTTTTTTGCCCAAAATGAAAGAGCTTGACTTGAATGACATGTGGTTTCAACAAGACGGTGCCATATGCCACACAGCACGCTTAACAATGGACTTATTGAGAGGCGAGTTCGGTGAACATATTATTTCACATTCGGGACCGGTCAATTGGCCGCCTAGATCGTGCGATTTAACGCCTTACGACTATTTTTTGTGGGGCTATGTTAAAGTTCATGTCTATACACACATGCCCGCTTCAATTGACGCATTGGAAGACAACATTGAAGCATTTATTCATGAGATACCGGCCGAAATGTTGGAAAAAGTATGCCAAAATTGGACTAAGCGGATGGACCATTTGAGGCGCAGTCACGGTCAACATTTGCATGAAATAATCTTCAAACATTAAATTATATGGACCGTACTATCGATTCAAATAAAGATTTCATAAATTTTTCTGAAATTTATGTGTTTTTTTTAACTTTCCTATAGCTCTTAAAAAATCACCCATTATATCGGCACCGGTTTCTCCAAAAAGGTTTAACTCAAAACTTATAAGTTTTCAGTAGAGGCAAAGGACTGTATTTTTATATCGACATGCTAAGTCGAAAAATGAATTTTGCAGAATCAAATTTAAAATTTTACAAAATTTAAGTTGAACAATGCTTCATTCAAAAACGTTAAAAAAAATATTAAAAACATGCTAAGTCGACTTAGCCTGTTTTGAATTTGAGCTGTTGATATGAAAGAAAAAGAGTAGAGAAAACTATGAAAGATTTTTACTGCATATCGTTTTCTTGCAAAAAACTAAAGTGTTTAAATTTCTGGTTGACCCCCTTTAGAGGAACTGGTAAAATATGTATCGACTTTCGCGCATTTTGTTTAGAAATATTTGTAAACGGTGTGATTAAGCGCGTTTTGATTATAAAAAGTTGGCAACGCGGATAGCAAGCAATTTATCAAATACTTTTAATTTTTATACTCTCTCCTTTTATGGATTTTTTAAAATTGCTTACGATAGAGCTGATAGCCATCTTTAGCCATTTCTTAAACAATCGTTAATTAATTCTAATAAATATAACGCAAAATATTTAATCAATTTACAATATTAACGACTATTAATATAATACGAATCTATAAATATAATAACCGAATTAAAGCTATAGCTGGCTCTATGTAGCTAAAAAAAGCCTTTCCAATTGGAAATAACCATTGAGTTGTGAGTCAATCATCCTTCAACCACACAAATCTTTTAACACCAATTTGTCGAAATAACATATTTTCGAAACACGTATTTGTCATTTATTTTCAAAAGAATTTTACGAGTTTTTTTTTTCGCTTTTCATTTACGAGTATTAAGTTTTTTTTTTTGCAATTTCAACTCTCTTTTGTTAGGACACGTAATATGTACAATAAACAACAACATTGTGAAAAAAGGGAGGAATTTTATTTGAATCACCATTTTTTTTTTCTTTTTTTTTTAACACAAGCAAAGGTTTAGTCCTAAACGTCTGTGTTATGACTGACTCCGCAAAAAAAAAAGAAAAAATCCTCTGTTAACTCTTTTTTTTAATATGAATGGATTTCTCTTAAGGATAAGGTCACTGTTTCTAAATTTAGTAGCTTTACTACTACTAATTTGAAGTACGAAATGTTTTTGCTACTAGTTAATGTTTAGTTTGCGTGTTTAAAATATTTTCATTTCTATGACACGCGTCATAGAACATGGCATAACTCATTTGACTGCCTTAAAAAAGTGTTATTTTTTAGATTTAAGCAGATGAAGTTTTAGCAGAAAAACTTAAACTTTTTAAAATATTTTTATTGTAATTGTTAGCAATTTGTTAAAAAATTAAAAAAAAAAATAATACATAATTGTAAGAGGACTGGCAGCAGTGTTGCCAATTTGCAATTTATTTTTTTTTTTTTTTATCTTGTTTAAAAATTTTTCTTATTCAAATTTTTTTTTAATATTTTTAATTAGGCTTAAGTTCATTAAATTTAATTTTCATTAAATTATTTTTTATGAAGAAAGGAATTTTACAACATGAAAATTAATTAAAATTTATTGATAATTTTTCATTTTTGACTCAATCTGGGCTCGAACCCAGGTGTTTACGGACAGGTTACCCTGACATGTTTCGATTGCAACCACTCAATCTCCTCAGAGGGCTTGCCGTTTAACACTCGCAGCCATCGACGACTGCTGACGTCATTAGTCAAACATCAATCCTTAAACCAAATTGTATTCAACCTTTGGTAGATCGAAATTTGCTTTGAATGATTATCTATTTTAATTTTATTTCAACATGTTATTCCTTTACTTCTGTTTTTTCGTACCTTTGTCAAGAAATCTTCTTGAAGTTAAACGTACATACATATTTTTTGTCTTTCTTATTCTTGTTGACCTTTTCAGCACAACTTGAAGGACAAATGCAAACATAGAGCTCGTGCCTTAGCTTTATACTTAATACTAATAATTTTTCTTATGTTTATTTCAGTGTTCGAAAATAAACACTAAATATCGTTTCTTAATGTTCGGTTCGGTAGATTTGTGG
The DNA here is from genome assembly GCA_930367215.1 of Pollenia angustigena. NCBI lineage: Eukaryota > Metazoa > Arthropoda > Insecta > Diptera > Polleniidae > Pollenia > Pollenia angustigena. Next base: position 52,064,425 of record OV884060.1, read on the forward strand.
AAAACACAAACGCTAATACTGTTTGTGTAGAAAATCATTAAAAAAAATAACGTTTCCCTGTTAGTCATCTTTCGAACACAAAAATAATACTGTTTTTATCACACACAACAAAAGATGAGAACATTTAATTCCGTTCGGTTTTTTTTTGAAAATCCACAAACTTCGATGTGTTCGGTTCGGCTCATTAATGTTCGTCCCTTTTGGCTGGTAAAAAAAAACAAAAATTTTTTACAAATACAAAATGCACACACGAAAAAAACATTAAAGAACATTAAAATATAATGTTTTTCTACAGTATCACTACAATTGTTCTGTTTTTTAATGAAGAACCGAACATTATATAATGTTCTGTTCTTTCTTGAAAATAGTTACGAACGGTATTAAGGGTTGTGTATTATTACACAATCACTAAAAAATAGATATCGTTCTTGGGTGTGTGAGCCGAATGTTAAATAATGTACTGTTTATTTTCGAACGCTGGTTTATTTTATTGTCATATAAAATTAATCTTGCATTTACAATTTTATTTCACTTTTTCTATCCGCTATTTATCGACTTTCAATCATTTTGTGCTTAAAATTTAACATTTTTTTATCGGTTTTTGTATTTAAACGTAGCAAATTATTGCGATAACATGTTCTTTTTTCAAATACTTTTGCTAGTTATAAAAAAAAAATCGTGATATGTATTGCCATTTACCCTAAAGGCCTGGCCTGTACGTCGATTTCGAACGAAGACGTCGTTTACTTAATTACATGTAAAATGAAAACAATATTTTATAATTTGTGCAAAATCGTTGCTATTTTATTTGATTTTCTTTTTGCTGTTATCATAGGAAATTTTTTGAAAATTAGTTGTTTTCATACGAAATTTTGCCGAAAATATAAAAGCGGGTTTCACACTTTGTGTTATGTTATTTATATTTACAACGATTTTAACCAACAAAGCTTGAGTGTCTTTTTCGTACGTATTGTAAACTATTGATACAGCTGATTTTTGTTTTGGTTTTCGTCAGTTTGAATGCAAAACGATTTTTTTACCACAGCGTAGTAAATTGTATTTATTAGTGGGGAATGTAAGATGAGATAAACCCACTGTTGTTTATTGTTGATGTGTTTTGTTCAAGCTTTGATATTGTTACAAGTAGAACTGTTGCTATAATTCTTATACGTTTAACAGTTTTATTTGGTTTAATATCTTTAGTTTGTCTAAAATCTTTATGGATGAAGTTTCCGGATGATCTGGCCTAAGCAACCAGTGAAATGCATAGGAATAGCTTATCCCATCAACAATAAAATTCAAGTGTTTTTGTCAAGAATAAAAACTGGGAATTAAGCACGAATAGCAAAATCTTTTGAAATTAAAATTTTGTATTCCCAAAAATTGAAATTACTTTTTGATAATAGAAAAACAACTACATTAAAGTATACTAGTATCTTAACTACATTAAACAAATTAAGAGGCCTACATGGGTACTTTATTACCTAGAGTAAAAACCGCTACTACTTTATTCGAAATTTAATATTAACTTACTTAACTTAGATCATGACGATTTGGCCAAAGCAACCAGTGAAATGCGCATAGGAATAGCTTATCCCTTCAACAATAAATTTCAGTGTTTTTATCAAGAATAAAAATTGGGAATTAAGCAGGACAAACAAATCCTTTAAATTAAAAATTTGGTATTCCCACACTTTGATAATAAACTTGCAAGTGCACGGCTAAAAAAAAACTAAACTGGCAACATGCTTTATTTTTTGCGAGAACAATAAAGCAAATTGTGTTTGTTTTTTTTTACCTAATTATAACAACAATTAGTGTTGGAAGAATTCTAACCAATTGTAGTGCAAGAAAAGATAAACTCACTGTTTATTGTTGTTGTTTTTGTTTAAGCTTTGATATTGTTGCAAGTAAAACTGTTGCTTATAATTATAATTCGCTAAACAGTTTTATTTTGTTTAATATCTTTAGTTTTTCCTAAATCTTTGGATGAAGTTTCCTGAAAATCTGGCAACAATAAATTTCAGTGTTTTTATCAAGAATAAAAATTGGGAATTAAGCACGACAAGCAAAATCTTGTAAATTAAAAATTTTGTATTCCCACAAAAATTCCTTTGATTAACTTACTACTTAGAAAATAAGTCAAAAGATAGTTTTTTCTTTTCAATAAAACGTTTAACGAAATATTTACTGTTTTGATTTTGTATGAGAATTTTTTTTTTTTAAATTTTATAACAAACAAATGTTTCTCTATTAAAAAGTCCAGTAAACAAAATTTGTTTAAAAAAGTTATGTTAAATCTTATACAAAAAAAACCATTTTTAAGAAAAGGTATAATACAAAATTTTTCTATAAAAACAAAATCTTATACACAAGTTTTTTTTAGAAAAATGCACTATACAGAACTTTTTCTACAAAAAGGCTTTTACACAACTTTTTGTATACAAAAGATATATGGGCATTTCCGTCAAAAGGTCCACCGTGACCGAATATTTAAAAGTTATTAAAAGCTGATTATTTTACGATATTGTTATAGAGAAATATTTAGATTTGACTAATTTTATAAATTTACCCATAAATATGTTCACTTAGATGAACAATCAGACTGCAAAGTTGTGCAAACGTAATTTCTTATATGTGAGAATGTTTTATTGTGGGTTTTCTATAATATTATCTTCCCTAATACCGTGTTCAGATATACCTTTTTAATTGAGTCAATATTCGGTTTATTGACATAATTATCTTTCTGTTCACACATACATAATTTAGCTTACTCAATTAGCAATTGGCAATTAACTTAGCAAAATGTAGACAACTTTTGACATCTTTAAAGAAATAAACATCTGGCTTTTGCGCAGACCTAATGGATGATGAACCTTTGTTTTTGTTGTTCTGTTTTTGGCGAAAATGTCAAAACACTTTGTTTAGTAAGTTGGGTTTTACTTACTAAACACACTTGTGACAGTGCACTGCAGTGTTGCATTTTAATTTTACTCAATATTTATAACAATTTCGTATTAATTGAGCAATAACTAAATTGCAATTTTGTATGGATAATTGATCTCAATAATGACATTTATTGCGTAAAACTCAATTAAGGTACATATCTGAACACGGTATAAAAGAGGTTATATTTGATAAAAATTATTCCAAAAAATTTTCTTACATGGTCTGATATCTAAGGAAGAGTTCAAAGAGAAATATGTTATTCGTATTAACGGTAAATTTTTCTTTTATTTTGATCATTATTCAGTTAAATTATTACGGAAAAAATTTCACGTTCGATAATTAAATTATTACGGAAAAAATTTCACGTTCGATATGTCACGTATCGACTTTGGCTTAAAAAAAAAAATACAGAAGATTTTGGAATCAAACCAAGACATTTTAATGTTACATTGCTACGTAAAATTCTGATAGTAGTTTGACTAAAAAACTGTGCCAGGTTTCGCTGAATTTCGCTGTTTTATACATGGCCACAAAAACTACTTCTGTTTTTTTCACTTTCGAACCGCTACTGCTTTTGCCATTATCTTTGACCTTGAATCGCGCCCGCCATAATCTTAAGCATAGATAACAGTGATTTCTTAGTGCTATAATTAAAGGGATAAGAGAACGTACAAATATTTTTTGTTTAAAACGTTATTGCATTTTTGATGCGTACGACTGTCACGTTCAGCACTTTGGAATTACCCATATGGGCAAATCCCAGAAACAGTCCACCAACCAAAAATTTTTCAATTTAATTTTTTTTTAATGGAATTTAAGACTAGATGTATAATATCATTTTTATATTAAAAAATATGTATTTCAATAATCATTAATGCAATAATTTTTACTAAATCCTACCCCACTGCTGATTTCTTAATGTTATACGTGAATTTAGCATTATTTTAGGTGATTTTTGTGCTTAAAGTAGCACTTCGTTAAAAAAAAAGTTGACATTTATTAGTTAAGAAATTAGTTTAAGAAATGCAGTTCAGAAAAATATAATTTGTTTTGTTAAAATAAATAAAATCTAATAATAAAATACTACTGGAAAAACTGTAGCGTGCGTCACAAAGGGTTCACGGCTTTTGTCAAAAAATTACAACATTTTTTGGCTGCGAATAAGTGCGTTTAGAATTCTCTTATAGTCATCTTTCTTTTAGGAATTAGATTTTGTATACCTTATCTTGCCAAATTCGCTAAAAATTAGAAAAACGCACTTCAACCTGTAAAGTTACTTCCACTTTTTGTAGCGTGCGTCACGAAACTTTGTGATCAATTATTTCGCAACAAATACTTGCTAAGAAATTATGATATATGCCATTCGTAAGTACATATTAATGTCACTAAATACTATATTTAAGTTGAAGCTATCTTTTTTGAAAGACCAAAAAATGTTTATATTTCAATCAGAAAACGCATAAACAGATTTGTATTGATTTAATTTTTAATTATTTTAAAATGTTTGTATATGTATATTTTTTTTTCATTTGACTTCATGGCATGCTTGTTATACTTATTTTGCTTTTATTTGTGTTTTACGTGTGCCTTTTTGGTTGATATCTGCATGAGATTTAAACCAATTTGTAGTCATTTAAAAAAAAGTTAATTTATAGTTAGTATTTTTTGCAACTGACTATTTTATTTACTACAGGGAAGTGAAAGAATTTTTTCCAAGTCAAGTTTTGTCAAAACTAAACTTTTCTAAAAGATTATTTTATAAGATCTCCTTTAACTATTGAAATACTGTTTCGTCGCAGGAATTAAAGAACGCTGTAACTGACAAAAAATCGAAAATACGTTTTTTGCATCATTTTAATCAGAAAAAAATACTGCGTCGATTGGTCCCGGTCCCATATTTGTAAGATGAAAAAAAATTAAATTACGCAAATAAAAATCGATTGCTGAAAGCCGCAGAATCACCGGGAATAATAGAATTGAAAGGAAATGTTTAGAGACAATATATAAAGCGAGAAAAAGTAAAAATACGTTTTTAAAATCATGTTCCTAAGTTGTATAGTTTTTGTGATATGAACTTTTTTTCTACTTTCTTTCATACAGGTTTTTTGGCTCTGGTGAACATTTTATGTTTTGTCAGTTACAGCGTTCTTTAATTCCTGTGACGATTTATAAAAATGTTTCCCAATATTTACTGTTAATAGAAAAATGTTTATTTTTTAATTAACTAGGTACTTTCTATATGTAGTTTTCTTAGAATTAACAAGGGACATTTTTATTAAAGAACTAACCCGCTACTTCGTTAGCGTCTCCTTTTTCTTCGTGGACATATTTGTATGCGAAAGTTTATTTTTCTAGGTTTAAACTTGTTTAAATTAACTCGCTACTTTAGTATTACCAAGAAGCTAAAGAAAACTAAAATTTCCCGTCATTCCTTTTTTGGGTACTATAATTTTCCCCAATTAAAGTATCAAAAATTTCAGTATTGTAGTGGCAGCCCATAATTTAGTACGAATATTTCAATGAATGGAGGAAAATGTTTTGTAAAAAAAAGTACCAAAAATAGTTACGATTTTCACCCCTTAATTGTTCGAATTTCGAAAAAGTACCAAATTTGTGTTCGTATTTTTTTGATAAGTATCGAATGTGGTATAAACTTTGTTTCTATGTTAATTGGTTCAAAAGATAAATGGGGTGTCAAAAAAGTTCCAAAATGCAGGTTTTACCCGTTGACTCCCTAAAAAAGCCGCTTATTTTTCTAAAGAACAACAAAAGGTATTAAATTTTTTTGTATCTCTTTTAGTTTTGAAGATATAAGGTTACCGAATTTTCCCGTTTTTACCCTTTTTTAACCCCCTAAACGTTCGAATTTCCAAAATTTAATGGATCGATTTGGGGAGTGACCAATCTCTGGTCTAAATTTCAAGTTTCTAGGGTCAGCGGTTTGGGCTGGGCGATGATGAATGAGTCAGTCAGTCACTCACGCAACTCGTTTATATATATGTATAGATTATGCTTATTTTTTTTATAGCAAAATTTTTATAGTCAAATTTTGCGAAACTAATTTTTTATAAAAAAACAAAAATTTGCTAAATTAACAAATATTGTTTTAATTATGACAACAAGTAAAACTTTTTATGAAATTCCCAAGGCAATCATTTTTTTCACATGCACCTAATCCACCAAAGAACATCCACTTCGCTTTGTTTCTAAATATATTTTATCTATCTATATCATCTATCCATCATTTAATTAGTAAAAATAAAATATGATTACTTTAAAAGATCCAGTATAAAATCAAAGATCTGTCATGTCATAAAACACAGAAAATACCTTAAAAATTATTCAAGAAAGGCAAACAGACATTGCAGTCAAAGTTCATTTTTTATAACAAAAAAAAAATTTACGAATTAAGAAGAAAGAAAATTGTAACGAAATGAAAACAAAAACAAAATAATAAACAAATCAAATTCAATTCAATTTATTCAGGCAATTGAGACAGACAACATCAACATCATCATCAGTGAAGTGAAACGTCAAAGTTGTTAAAGGAATGAATACGACAACGAATACGAGTATTATATTATTTTATTATTCTTCTCATATTTTTATTATAATATTTTTTTCTCAGTTTTTTTTTATTATTATAATCATCTTCAGTATCATGCTCATTTCATTGAGGAGGCTAAGAAGACATACCAACCCACTTTATAGAAACTAATTATAATAATAATGACAATAAAGGTCAATGGAATTATTTTGTACGTTTTTTGCGTTCTTTTCTTTTTCCATAATAATAACCGATGCAACAAGTTTTTAAATATCTGATAGATAATACGATTATGGTATTAATAAACGTTTTTAAAAAAAATAGAAACAATCACAGAAGCTTTGTTTATAACTCTTAATACCTTTAACACGAAATTAGATTAGAATTATACAAAGTTCGTTACATGATCAAAACAAACAAATTACCTTTTGACAGTTGATTGTCAAAACAATAATACATAATACATGAAAAATCAAGATAAAAAATAAAACGTTAAAAATATATTAAGTTGGGCAACCAGAAGTACTAACTGTTGAAAATTGTCTTATTAAAAAAACCTTTTATTTTTAAAGAAAGAAAATCGTATACATAATTTTTGCATAACAAAAACTAGTTGTTTAAAAAATCTTACTCATTTCTCTCTAAAACAAAAACCCTTTTCTACAGACAGTCTAATAACGAAATGTTTCTTAAAAAAATGTACATATACAGAACTCTTATACACAAATTTTTTATAAAAAAGTTTTACACATATTTTTTTATATAGAAAAAACCTGTAAGAACATATACATATTTTTTTATTATACTGTCTCTATAAAAAAAAAATAAGCTTTGATGATCAAGTGCAAGAAAGAAAAAAGGTGTTATAAATAACTTTTTGAATAAAAAAAATTTTCCTAAGCAGCATTTCTTTTAGAAAAAATTATTGTACACAAATCTTTACATTCTTTCTTTTCAATAGAAAATTCGTAAAGAAAAAAGTCTTATACACAAATTTTTCTATAGAAAGTCTTATTCGGCAATTTTTGTTAACAAACATTATTGTGTAGAGCTTTTGTAGAGAACTTTTGCTAAAAAGTCTTAAATAAAATTTTTTTTTAGAGAAAAGTCTTATACACAACTTGTTTTTAAAAAAAGTCTCACACAGAATTCTTATATAGAAAAGACTAACAAAAATTTAAACAAATATTTTTATTTTACTTTTTCCATAAAAAAAAGTCTTATACAAAACTTTCTATAAAGAAAAGATAAAGTATAATACAGAACTTTTTATAGAAAAGTCTTTAAACGAACTTTTTTTCATAGAAAAAGTCTAAAACATAACTATTTAAATGGAAAGAAAACCTATGTATATAAAACTTTTTCTACAGAAAGTCTAATAAAGAAATATTTCTAAAAAAATGTCATATACAGAACTCTTTTACACTATTTATACCCACACCACAATAGTGGAGAGGGTATTATACATTTGTGCTGATGTGTGTAACGCTTTAAAATATTGGTCCTAGATCCACCTTAAAGTATACCGATCGTCTTAGAATCACTTTCTGAGTCGAACTAACGATGTCCGTCCGGCTGGCTGGCGATAATTTGATGAAATTTGGGTCATAGGTTCTTATTGGCACAAGGACCAAGCCTATTGAAAATCGTAGGACCACGAAGGAAGATAGGGGAAATTTCTTCCTCTCAGAAACTATCAAACCGATTTAAATGAAATTAAAAACATAGATAGAACCTTATCTATATAGACACAAAATGTATGCATTTTTTAAAAAATAGGACACCGAGGGGAGATAGGGGCAATTTCTGCCTCTCAACCCGATTTTAATGAAATTTAAAACATACATAGATCCATATCCATAGGGACACATTAGCTATACAGTTTTTACAAAATAGGACCACAAAGGGAGGCAGGGGGCAATTTCTGCCTCTCATAAACCGATTTTCATGAAGTTTATAAACATAGATAAATCTTTATTTATATGGACACATAAGCATGATGTGTTTTTAAATAATGTGGTCATATGGTCGGGCTTGACCGACTATTCTTTCTTACTTGTTTTTTATAAAAAAATTTTACACATATTTTCTTATATAGAAAATTCTTATATGAACTTATAATACCTATTTTTTTTTGTTTTGTTTACTTTGAAATTTCATAATGAATCGACTTATCAAGCAACGCGGAAATATTTGAAACTTTTAATCAAAATAATTCGGCGAATGGGCTGAAGCACAAATTGATATTAATCTTCAATTTCCACTCAAATTTTTTTTTTCCGTGAAGCCCATTTATGGTTGAATAAGTACGTAAATAAGCAGAATTGTCGCATTTGGAGTGAGAAGAATCCACAAGCTTTTGTCGAAACACCATTACATCCAAAAAAATTACTGTTTGGTGCGCTTTATCGGCTGGCGGAGTCATTGGCCCATATGTCTTCAAAAACAATGATGGTCAGAATGCGAAATGATAAAGTACAATATACAGTAGACGCTCGGTTATATGGATACCCAGTTATATGAACATCCAGAATAGTGAACAACAAAATTTTTACACATGAGGTTCTAAAGAGTGAACACGACCTATCTCTATTATGTGAACAACTTGCAGACGTTGATTTTTTTTGTAACTATTTGTTGTAAAGGGTGTTCTTTAAAGTATCACAAATGAGTTGGCATCACTGCTTTATTTGAGCACCCATTAACCAGCTTATTGCTGCTTTTTGTTTTGTTTACTTTGAAATTTCATAATGAATCGACTTATCAAGCAACGCGGAAATATTTGAAACTTTTAATCAAAATAATTCGGCGAATGGGCTGAAGCACAAATTGATATTAATCTTCAATTTCCACTCAAATTTTTTTTTCCGTGAAGCCCATTTATGGTTGAATAAGTACGTAAATAAGCAGAATTGTCGCATTTGGAGTGAGAAGAATCCACAAGCTTTTGTCGAAACACCATTACATCCAAAAAAATTACTGTTTGGTGCGCTTTATCGGCTGGCGGAGTCATTGGCCCATATGTCTTCAAAAACAATGATGGTCAGAATGCGAAAAGTTGTTGAAAAATGACGCCTTCTATACGCCAGCCGTAGTGGCAGAAATCATATTTCAATTTCAAAAATGTTCTTTCCAATAAAGCCCGTTTCATTGATATTAAAAATATATTTCCTTGTTTTATTATGATTTAACTTGTGTTACTCTGCAAAAAAACACCCTTTATTAGAAATTTGTTCTTACCCGAAGTAAGCTAGTAAATTTGTATATACGAATGCAAATTAAATGTATAAGATGATTGGTGTTTGCTAAGTAATTGCTTGGAGTGAAAATAATATATCTGATATGAATGATATTTTGGCATTGCGAAAATGCAGGGACAAGGCATTACAGAAATCCCTTAAGGCAAAAAAATATAACCGACTACTTTCATGTACATTTATTTTTAACAAACTTATTTAAAACAAAAACTGAATATAGGTTGTGTATTTACACATATTAAAAATGATTTGAAATACTTATTTTTATATTGTCTCGATTATGTGAACTTTTCCATTTAGTGAACAGGCCCTGTCTGAATTAGGTCATATAAGCGAGCGTCTACTGTAATTCTTTAGCACAGAAAAAAAGGTTATATAAATAACTTTTGGTATAAAAAAAATTTTTCCTAAGCCACATTTCTTTAGAAAAAATTATTGTACACAAAATTTTCTATTGTTTTTTATAGAAAATTACATTATTCACAGCTTTTCGCAAAGAAAAAAGTCGTATACATAAATTTTTCTATAGAAAGTCTTATTCGGCAATTTTTGTTAACAAAAATTATTGTGTAGATCTTTTGTAGAGAAGTTTTGCTATAAAGTCTTAAATAAAACTTTTTTATAGAAAAGTCGTATACACAACTTGTTTTTAAAAAAATTCTTATTCAAAACTTTCTATTAAGAAACGAAAAAGTCTTATACAGAACTTTTTATAGAAAAGTCTTTAAAAAAACTTTTTTTTATGGAAAAAAAAGTCTTGAACATAACTACTTTTGATAGAAAGGGCACTTATGTATATAAAACTTTTTCTACAGAAAGTCTTATTAAGAAATATTATAAAAAAACAAGTTAGAGTGCTATATTCGGCTGTGCCGAATCTTTGATACCCTCCACCGACAGTTCGAATGTTTAAGGAGTAATATCTGTATGATGTTATTATTATCTTAAACTGTGGCGATTTGTTATTAATTATGGATTTAGGCGACTAAACTGTTTTCCGGTAGTAGGGTTTATATGGGGCCTAGGGTAAATTATGGACCGATCTTCACGAAATTTCACAGTCTTTTTCCCAGTTCTATAAAACTTTGATGTACCAAATTTTGTTATGATAGCATTATTTTTTACGGATTTAGGCGTACTAAACTGTTTTCCGGGAGTAGGGTTTATATGGGGCCCAGGGTAAATTATGGACCGATCTTCACGAAATTACACAGTTTTATTTCTTGTCCTATAAAACTTTGATGTACCAAATTTTGTTATGATAGCATTATTTTTTACGGATTTAGGCGTACTAAACTGTTTTCCGGGTGTAAGGTTTATATGGGGCCCAGGGTAAGTTATGGACCGATCTTCACGAAATAACACAATTTTATTTCTTGTCCAATAAAACTTTGATGTACCAAATTTTGTTATGATAGCATTATTTTTTACGTTTTTAGGCGTACTAAGTTGTTTTCCGGGAGTAAAGTTTATATGGGGCCTATGGTAAATTATGAACCGATCTTCATGAAATTTCAAAGATTTATTTTTAGTTCTATAAAACTTTGATGTACCAAATTTTGTTATGATAGCATTATTTTTTACGTTTTTAGGCGTATTAAGTTGTTTTCCGGAAGTAGGTTTTATATGGGGCCTATGGTAAATTATGGACCGATCTTCACGAAACTTAACAGTTTAATTTCTAGTCCTATGTAACTGTGACTTGCCAAAATTTGTAATGATAGCATTGTTAGTTAGGGTTTTAGGCTTAATATACTGTTTTCCGGGAGTAGGGCTTATATGGGGCCTAGGGTAAATTATTGACGGATCTTCACGAAATTTCACAGCGTGATTTCCAGTTGAATAAAACGAATTGTTGCGAAATCTTATATCATTCTGTGCATTTTTCCACCATTTATGTTAGTTTTTGTAACAAAATTATCAATTTTTTTTAGGTGGTGGTTCCACATTTTGATTCATAGCTCAGATCCTATTGAACCGATTTTGCTGAATTTCAATCCCAAACTGCTTAGGATAACTACAAGCAATTTGACACCAAGTTTGTTGATTTCTTTTGAGTTTTTCGAAAGTGAGCGTGTTTTCAACAGACGGACAGACGGACAGACAGACGGACATGGCTAAATCGACTTAAAATTACTCAAGGACCCAGAATATATACACTTTATAGGGTCTGAGATGAATAGTAAAAAAGTTTCACACGAAATGACAAACTGAATATACCCTCTTCACAACTAATTGTGGTGGAGGGTATAAAAAAAGGATAAAGATACAAGCAATCCAAAAAATCTTCGGGCTATTAGCTTGCTTCCAAACATCAGCAAAGTATTTGAAGTCTGTATCAATATTAACATTGTAAAGTTTTGCGAGGACAAAAACATAGTTAGTGAAAGACAATTCGGCTTCAAGTATAAACATTCAACGATACATGCAATTCATTTGCTTGTTTCAAATGTTCAATGGAACCTAAATAAATCGTTATATACTGGTGCCTGTTTAGTGGACTTCGAAAAAGCTTTCGATAGTATTTGGATACCAGGTCTAATATATAAATTATTGAAATTTAAATTCCCATTACATTTTATAATCCTTCTACATAGTATGTTGAATAACAAAACCTTTTCCGTACATGATGGGGAAACCGTTGGAACGAAAAGATTCACAATTGTCAATGGGCTACAACAGGGAACCGTTAATTCACCAATACTATTTAATTTATACCTTTTTGATATACTAGAGAAAATAGACAATATAATTGCTTTCGCAGACGACATTACTATCTTCCACGCCGATGACACAATTGAGAAAATCAATAGTGGGTTACAAAATAAGTTTTTAGCTATTGAAAAATATTCCAAAGATTGGCTTAGGAAAATAAATTTGAACAAATGCGAATGTATTCTCTTCAGGCCACCAGTTGGGAAATGTAACAGCAATATAAGAAGAAACTGGAAAACTTTTGGTATTAAGTCAAGTAATAATGTTAATATTACTGTAAAACAAACTGTTAAATTATTAGGTATTCATTTAGATAAATTTCTGTACTTTAACAACCATATAACCCAACAACTTATAAAGGCAAGAAAAGCATTTTTCATGTATAAAAAATTATTTTTTTCTAAATATATACAGCCAAGGGTTAAAATTATCATGTACCAGTCTTTAATAAGACCAATTCTATCATACGGTTGCCAAATTTGGTTTAACATATCCCCTTCTTATATGGAGAAGATACGGATATTCGAAAGGAAATGCCTCAGGTGTTGCACCTCATTATACAGATCCAAGTGTAGTAATTACAAAAAATATATATCAAACCAAAGGCTCTATGAAAAGGCAGAAATATCCAGATTTGATAATTTTATTGTTCATATTATAAGAGACCATATTGTAAACTGTGTAAATACTAACGAAAATAATCTAATCATGGCTCCCTACTATGTTTCTGGTGACTATATTTCTGAAACATTACAAAATGGTTATGTTGCACCTGAGGCTTTCCTTTTCCTCGATAAAAATGATTTCATCCAAAATAGAGATGGTATTCCTATACTTTATCATATTTACAGGCGAGCCAATATCAAAGCTATAAATTGTAATGAACTAACGTCTGAAAATTGTCGTTTTGACACAAGTATTTATTTGAATGATAAAAATATTAAACCTAATATAAACCTTAAAAAATATTGGTGGCTTACCTAATAGCTATCTTTTGTACTCGTATTTTAACCCTTGACCCTACTTTTTATCATTACCAATATAAAAGTAAGTTTTTTTGCTAACCTTTTTGCTTACATTTTCTATGATCTTAGTATTTTTTCTTGTATTATGTATATAGTTATCTAATAGAAAAATAACTTTATTTAATAAAAATTATACTTGAGAGCTCGTTAAAATGGGACTTTGTATATAGAAATAAGCTATATTTATACTTTTTGTTTATTTGAAGTTTGTAATTATATATTCATATTCATTAAATAAACGTTTAAAAAAAAAAAAAAAAAAAAATATTATAAAAAAGTGATATACAGAACTCTTTTACACAATTGGTTTTATAAAAAAGTCTTATACATAATTTCTTATATAGAAAATTCTTATAAAAACTAATATATATACCTACTTTTATTATACTTATTTTTATAAAAAAATAGGTTTTAATGATCAAGTGCAATATAATTCTTCAGTTGTTATAAATAACTTTTTGTATTTAAATTTACCTTAACCACTTTTCTTTGAGAAAAAGTTGTTTTACACAAAATGTGCTATTCTTTTTAATAGAAAATGGCATTATTCACAGCTTTTTGTCAAGAAAAAAGTCGTGTACAAAAATTTTTCTATAGAAAGTCTTATTCGGAAATTATTGTTAACAAAAATTATTGTGCAGTTTTTGTAGAAAACTTTTGAAATAAAATTCTTAAATAAAACCTTTTTTAATAGAAAAGTCTTATACACAAATTTTTTTATGGAAAAGTCTTAAACTTTTCAACATATTTTTATTATACTTTTTCTATAAAAAAAAAGTCGTATACAAAACTTCCTAGTAAGAAAAAGTCTTATACAACACTTTTTATAAAAGTCTTTAACATACCTTTTTTAAAGAAAAAATTTCTAACAGAGCTATTTTAATAGAAAGGAGATTTATGTACAGAAATTGTTCTACAGAAAGTCTTATACAGAAATGTTTCTAAAGAAAAATGTCATATACAGAACTCTTACACACTATTTTTTTATAAAAAAAACTCGTGCACATAAATTCTTATAAAGAAAATTCTTATAAAAACTTTGTTTTGTATTATACTTTTTTCTATAAAAAAATTCTATCAAAAATAACTTTCTATATAGAAAAAGTCTAATACAGAACCTTTCATAGAAAAAAATCTTTAACAGAACTAGTTTTACGGCCATTTTCACCAAGTTCGGTTATAATTAACTATCGGTTATAGCTGTCAAAACATATTTGTAACCGGAACTTTAATTGAAAGTTAGTTTTAACCGAGCTTGGTGAAAATGGCTGTTAGTGACAAAAGATTTATATATAGAGAATTTATCCTATCGGAAGTCTTTTACGGAACTTTTTCCAAAGAAAAATTTCCTATAAAAAAATGTCTTATAATAAACTTTTTCTTTATAATAATGTTTTTTGTATAAAATGGTTTTCTAGTGACAAAATTTGTATACAAAACACTTTCTACAGATGGAAGAAAGTTAAACAGACTTTTTTCTTTATAAAATTCTTTTTATAGGAAAAAGTCTATACAGAACAATTTTAACAAACAAAAAGTACTTTTTTTAAGCTAACCTTTTTGAATTTAAAAACGCTTTATTTCAATATTTCTTTAGTAATGCATTGTTCACATACCTGCAAAGAAAAAAAAAGATGTTTAAAATAAGTTTATTTTGTAAAATTTTAAGTTTTCATTAAAAGTTGTTATATTTTATAAAAATTTGTTTACATTTTGTAATAGAACAATCAAGTAGTTTATTACTCACCACTTGATTGTTGGATTGCTGTGTCAAAACTGAAGGGGCTTGGTATTTCAAAACTTCAGGCTTTTAGTACTTCGGCACGCTAGTAGTTAAAAGATTTGACATATTTGGAACAATTTTGTTTTAAACCAATTATACAATTTTATAAAAAATGAAGGTCGGGCATCATACCACACAGCATACAATATCTCATGATGTGTGTAATTGATGAATTATTATAAAGTAAATAACTAAATGACTGAGTGCATTTTGAAAATGACATTTAATGCTCAAGTTTTTACGAATTTGTTAAAATAAAAAAATGTTAACAGAAGCAATTAAATTATTTATTTACAATTTTTTATCACTTTAAATTTATATTTGAAGTCATCAAGAAAATAAAGTAAAGAAATTATTAAGTGTTTCTTTCTTACTTGAATAGGCAGGGGGTAAAAGTTTTACACAACAAAATTACAAAATTTTTACATTACAATAACAAGTATTACAGTGTAAACGGTTTTTAAACGGATTTCCTGTGAAATTTTAAATTCAAATCAAAAATAATATTATGTGCGTTCGGCGTTCGAGCAACTTTATAAAATTTAGGTCATATTGAATATTTTTTTTTTTTATTTTTTATAAAATAGCGAATAAAAAGAGATTTTTTTATTCAAACCATCGTAATTGTTTTTTTTTTTTTTTTTTTATTTATTCATTAAATCAACGCCAAGTCATTGTTGGGGTTTTATTTTGCAGCATGATGTTTGTATTAATTTATCTTGTTGCCACCTTTTTGTGGTAATTTATTGTTCTTCTTGATTTTCTGATTTCTTTGTGGCGAAATGAAATTAACTGAAAGTAGCTGAAGGCTGTGTTAAAAGAATTAAAAGAAAATCACAAAACAATGTATGCTGAATAAAGCTTCTGTCTGTCTGCCTTTCTTTACTTCTTGACTGTCAATACTCTGCTATCCTTCACCGTGGCAAAGTCATCAAATATGTATAACTTTAACATAATTCCTACTTTTTACTTCGATTCTTGTTGTATGCTACAACAAAAATGTTGAAAAATTCGTTGATCATGCGATTGATTGGTAGAGTGGCTTGTGCAACTCAATTTAAGAAGTTCGATTTTTACATTTTAAAATTCGGTTCTCTCAAGAATGGAAAGCAGGTTTTCTCATTATTTTTTAAAAACTTCTGCAGCTTTAATTGGTCCCGTTTCTTTCAGGATGAACGAATTATGTAGTTTTAAGCACAAATCTATATATATAAATGAGAAAAATGTTTGTATGTTTGTTGGCTTATAGACTCCTAAACTACTGAACCGATTTTCCTGAAAGCATCACGTGAGCCCTAAAAATAAAATAGGCTACTTATTTTTTCGATAGGGGCAGGGGAATTGGTACCCGCATTGGATGCCAATATTAAATATCGCATATCTTAAGAACAGCTTCATGCATTTTGTTGAACTTTTGGTAGTAGCATCTTCTGAGCCCCAAAATTGAAATAAAGTTGCAGCGGGGGAAGAGGTTTCCCCCATAGGACGCCAATGTTTAATATCGCATATCTTAAGAACTGTTATAGTGAGAATGGTCAAACTTTGTAGAAGTCACTCATATGGTATACTACACTTTTGAAAATAAAAATAAAGCGGGTAGGCACAGGGGGGAAATACCTCTCATAGGTTGCATATATTAAATATCGCTCAACTGAAGAACTATTAAAAGGAATAGTCTTCAAACGTGGTTAAAGCTACTATTATGGTAAACTATAAATTTCAATATAGAAATGGGCGGGGTGGCCAGAGGAGGAGCAGTACTCCTAATAGATAGAAATATTAATAAGAGCCGCTGGAAGCAATTTATTGAACTTTTGGTAGTAGGATCTTTTGAGCCCCAAAATTTAAATAAAATAGCAGCAGGGGAAGTGTTACCCCCCACAGGACGCCAATGTTTAATATCGGATATCTTAAAAACTGTTATAGTGAGAATGTTCAAACTTTGTAGAAGTCACTCTTATGGTATACTACACTTTTGAAAATAAAAATAAAGCGGGTAGGCGCAGGGCGGAAATACCTTCCATAGGATGCATATATTAAATCTCTCAACCGATAAAGTGGTTAAAGCAGTGTAGCGAAGCGCACCGGGTTAAACTAGTTGACTTATAAAATAAAGCAAATAAATAGTCTTGCTTCTTTTCTTGTCTTTCCAGAGTGGACTTATATCGGAGCGGATTATAGGCTACATAAGATTCCACTTAAGTGATTAGAATAGGGGCCAGGGGTGATAGAACCCCTATACTCAGAAAAAATTAATTATCGTTTTAGAAAAGATCTATTTAAGCAATTGTTTTTGTACTTAAAAGAAAAACAACGCCATTTTAACTTTAATACGCTGTTTACTCTCCATTCCGCCTCCAGTCTATCTGTCCGCTCGACCGTCCCCTGGCCGAATGCGAAAAAGACTTTTGCTTTTGCTGCCCTTTATCGGCTAAATAGCTGAACCGATTTTTAAGAAATTGGAAATGTAGGTTTTTTATTTTTTAAAACTAGGACCAAGAGGGAGACATAGGGAGAATTACTGCCTCTTTGAAAATATCTAAACAATTTTGATGAAATTTGACTCTTAGATAGATCAGCTTAAGTAAAACATACAGGGTTATTATTTTTTTTAAAGTTAGGAATATGAAGGGACAGATGGGCACTTTCTGCCTATCCGAAACTATCTCACAGATTTTTAAAAAATAATTTAAAGCATATGTAGAACGATCTACATACAATAAAAATCACACGTTTTATATTTTTTCAAACCAAAAGATCAATTTCTGCCTTTACCAAAACGATTTTAATTTTACTTTAATAATTAGTCACAAATTAACTTTGGGTGGGCAACGCTGCGGCACGGCTAGTACAAAATATACACAGGGAAAAGGAGAAAAATGAATTTGAAATAAATTTTTAAGGATACTGAAAACGACATTTTTGATTTTAAATCGTTTTGTTTTCAGAATAGTTTTCCATTACGTATTATTTTACTTTTATTTCCACAGCGGATTTAATTGTTTTTAGTTAGTTCAATTCACGAATCAGTAAAAGCAAACACTGCTTAGTTTAAAAAAAAACCCTAAATTCTGAGAAAATCGATTAAAACAGGGGTGCTACTATCTATTGCGATGCGAAAGCAATTTCGATGCGAAAGCTTATGCCAACTTGGTACTCTCTATCACTTTCGCAAAATTTTATGAAAATGAAGCAATACCGGCAATAAAAATTTAAGATGGCGCAGATTGACAGTAATGAAATGCTAAAATATGTAAAAATATTTGAAATTGAAAAATTTAAATAAAATAAATAGTGATGATTTCCGAAAAGAAAAAATTTATAGATGCGAAAGACAAATGCGCATACACATTAAAGAGTACCAATCGCTAGATTTGCTACCATTTTCTTTCGCATCGCAATAGAGGGTAGCCCCCCAGTTTTTGAAAAGTGTAATGCCAACCAATGCAGAGTTTTGCACGAGTATCGAATATTTACCCAGAAAATGCGCGTTATTTGCCGGGTTTGACCGAGATTGTCAATGGCTTAGGGATGTATTTTAAAAAATTAAATGGCGGCATTTACAGAAATTTTATTTTTTTTAACCTAGCGGTGTTTGAGTAGTCCATATCAAATAACATTTAGGGTCCAATCGAAGCCGGCAAATTCTTTAACAGATTCTTAAGTTCGGAAAATTTGTTGTGAATTCAGACAAAATACTTTCAAGGCGAATACATAGAATTAAAAAAGTTTTAAAGTCTTAATAACATCAAATAATATTACTCCTTTTTCTGTCTTGCCAGTTGCCATTTAGTTTCCTAGTTCTAATTAACCCTCGAAATTCCAAATTCTATAATGAAAACATAAAATTATTCACATTTCAGATCCAATTGGAGCTGACAAATCTTTTAACGGTTTCGTCAGGTTTTTTTTAACAAAAAGTTGGATGAAAAATCGGAACAAATTCTTTCATAACCAAAATATCACAAACTTCACTTTTAAAGTCCACTTGACTTAAGCATTAAAAGCAGTGTTCAAAAATAACCCGCTTAATATCGCTCCTTATTGCTCGGTTCGGTAGATTTGTGGAAAACACAAACGCTAATAGTGTTTGTGTAGAAAATCATTAAAAAAAATAACGTTTCCCTGTTTGTCATCTTTCGAACACAAAAATAATACTGTTTTTTTTATCTGACTCAACAAAAGATGAGAACATTTAATTCCGTTCGGTTTTTATTTAAAAACCACAAACTTCATTGTGTTCGGTTCTCGGTTCATTAATGGTCGTCGCCTTTGGCTGGTAAAAAAAGCAAACACTTTTTACAAAATAAAAAAAGCCAGCAAAATAATTTTACACAAACATAACATGTGACTGCGCATAGAGAAAGGGACCAGTAAGGTAAAGGGAACAGTAAAAACCAACTACACAAAACAAGAGGTAGGGACGACCTACGCGCGTTTTCAAGTTTGACTAACAAGGTTAAGATGTGTCGCTTTCAAATGAGACCAATACCAACACGCTCAGTGATGGTACACCAAAGATACACGTGTTTAAATCTTTAAAA
This sequence comes from Pollenia angustigena, assembly GCA_930367215.1. NCBI lineage: Eukaryota > Metazoa > Arthropoda > Insecta > Diptera > Polleniidae > Pollenia > Pollenia angustigena. The sequence continues at coordinate 52,084,245 of OV884060.1, forward strand.
TAGCAAAACCCTTAGGTGCCTTTCTATTTTTCGCGTCACATATAAAGGGTGTTTTTTTCAGTGGTATAGAACTTCGAATTGAAATAAAACACAAGAAAATCGTTTTAATGACCATCAATTTGCCTTTATTGGAAGGATAATTTTATGCCATTAATGTTTAAATATGATTTCAGGCATGTGGCCGCCGCGGCTGGCTCGAATAAAGCCAATTCTACAGGTCCAATTTTCAACCACTTTTTCGAGCATATGGGGACGTATGTCGGCAATAACGCCACGAATGTTGGCTTCCAATTCCCCTAACGTTTCTGGTTTGTTGGCGTAGACGAGCGACTTCACATATCCCCAAAGAAAATAATCCAATGGTGTCAAATCACACGATCTTGGTGGCCAATTGAGAGGTCCATTCCGCGAAATTATGCGCTCATCGAATGTTTCCTTCAATAAATCGATTGTGGCATGCGCTGTGTGGCATGTAGCGCCGTCTTGTTGGAACCACAACTCATCCACATTCATGCCATCCAATTCGGGAACAAAATAGTCGGTTATCATGGCTCTATACCGGTCTCCATTAACGGTAACTGCCTCTCCAGCATTATTTCGGAAGAAGTATGGCCCAATGACTTCACCAGCCCATAGAGCACACCAAACAGTCAGTTTTTGTGGATGTAATGGCGTCTCAAGGGTCTCATGTGGATTCTCTTCACTCCAAATGCGGCAATTTTGCTTGTTGACGTAGCCATTCAACCAAAAATGAGCCTCATCACTGAACAAAATTTTGCGATGAAAATCAGCATCGAGGTCAATCTCATTTTCGGCCCATACACCAAAATCACGACGCATTGCATGGTCTCGTGGCTTTAATTCTTGCACAAGCTGGATCTTGTAAGGTCGCAAGCCAAGATCTTTGCGCAAAATCTTCCATAAAGTTGATGGACAAAGCTCAAATTGCTGTGCACGGTGGCGAATCGATTCATTCGGGTCCTCTTCAACACTTTGCTCTACAGCGGCAATTGTTTCTTCGGTGCGCACTGTTCGACGTCTCTGCGGATGCGTATTATCACATAGAGTAAACGTAGTGCGAAAACGATCCATGGTTAACCGAATTAATTGCTCTGATGGACGATTATGTCGACCATAAAATGGACGGAGCTTGCGGTAAACTTCGCGAACTGAACCGTTATTTTCGAAATAAATTTGCACGATTTGCAAGCGTTGTTCTTTTGTCAACCTGTTCATGATGAAATGGCAAACCAAACTGAACATAAATGACATTAGAGTTGCCAGATTTGACCACAAAATGCCAGTTTTATCTCTATTCGAAAAACAAACCTGTAAAAAAAACACCCGATACACAATGCACACACAAGCTGTTCGTGCTGCGGTCGTTGCTAAAATTTTTTGTTTGTTCATTTCTTTATCAATGTAAAAAAGAAACATTACTTATATAGAACAGTAAAATATAATGTTTGTCGTCAGTATCACTACAATTGTTCTGTGTTTTTAACGAACAGAAGAACATTATAAAATGTTCGACTCTTTCTTGAAAATAGTTACGAACGGTATTAAGGGTTGTGTTCGTCTGCACAATCACTAAAAAAATTAGATATCGTTCTTGGGTGTATGAACCGAACGCTAAATAATGTGGATGTTTATTTTCGAACACTGATTTAAAGTAAAATCGTAAAGAAATTTCCCATGACCAAAAGATCTCAGATTATAAGCTTTTAAAGTTCAAATACAAATAACTTAAAACAGTCTTGCGTAACAGTTTCGGCTGGTTTAATTTAAGCATTCAAATTCATCTTATAGACATATGGCTTTATTTACAACAAATTCGAAAAAAACCAAAAGGACATAGGAACCATAGATTACTAAACAGATATGTAAAAATTGACGTGTGAAAAAGGCCAAAATCAGTTGCGAAGGCAGCTTTTAAAGAAAGAGACAGAAAGCATTTTTTGGTAGTGAAGTGGCAAGGTGTAAAAACAGGCCGCAACAATCAACACAAATGGCTTGATCAAAACAAAAAGAACAAAGCACAAACCACGTTAAACAACTGCATTAGTTCAACAAACGTTGTGTTTTGTACAAAAAAAAAAAATAATAAAGTAATATTGCCTTGTTTTATAATATAGCTAGCTGACCCGACAGACGTTGTCCTGTCCAAATTAGTAAAAATGTTTGCGTTCGAACATTTGAAATCCGTTTAAAAGATACGAACATTTGAAAGAAAAATTAGTCAAATCGATTCTGATTTTAGGTAAATCGAAAAAGTGGGCGTTAAAGTGGACGGGGCAGAATTCTTTCCGTAAAACCCTAAGTTGGATCATGGCGATGATTTTAAAGAAAAAATCGTCCAAATCGGTCATGGCGTTCTCCAGTTATGCACTTAATAGAAAAAGAGGGCGTAAAAGTAGGCGTGGTACACTTTTCTTTCGATGAAAACGTAAAATGGATTAATACGAACATAAAAAAGAAAATTTAGTCAAGTCGATGAGCCGTTTTTTGATTTTAGGTAAATCGAAAAAAGTGGGCGAGGCAAAATTTTCTTTCCGTAAAAACCTAAGTTGGACCATGGCAATGATTTAAAAGAAAAAATCGTCCAAATCGGGCAAGCCGTTCTCAAGTTATGCGAAAAAGTTAATAGAAAAAGTGGGCGTAAAAGTAGGCGTGGTACAAAACTTAAAATGGATTAATACGATCATTCGAAAGAAAAATTTGTCAAATCGATTGAGCCGTTTTCTGATTGAAGGTAATCTGAAAAAAGTGGGCGTAAATGTGGGCGGGGCAAAATTTTATTTTCGTATAACCCTAAGATGGACCATGGCGACCATTTGAAAGAAAAAATTGTCCAAATTATATAGATGTCATTGGTGGTGCAATATGAAAATTAGATCTTGCCACGCCCTTCCGCCCACAGACAGAAAATCAAACATCACAGTGTCATCAGAATCGGCCCAGCCGTTTTGGAGTCCATACGTTACATACACATATCCTGTTTTATATACATATATAGATTTACTTACTTAAATAATATTTACTCGTGCTGTGGTAAACTTAAAAGTTTATTTTTACAGGTCCTGCAATTAAATCTCAATTTAATAAATTTGTATTCATTGTATTGAGGCTTAAAATATGAAGCAAAGAGAGATGCAAAAAGGGCAGCTTTCGAAGAAAGAGACAACAAAAAACGCGAAATCTTCCTTCTTGTGACATGTTTAGTAATCTGTGATAGAAACTATCCGTAAAGAAACTTCCTTTGAGATTCCCTTTCCAATGTTACAAATTTCTCTTTTGAAAAATAGAATTTTTTCGTAGGGTATTTGAAATTTCCTCTATCACCTAATGAACAAAATTAACCAAACTTTAATTTGCTTATACTTTTAATTTGCCAGCTTGGTGGGTAGCTGGCTGCTACGTTATTAATATGTTTCGGTAAAGCAAAAATTACCTCTTTGGCATTTTAACGCACCTCCTTGTCCTTCAATCCTCCCTTCTACAATTCTTGTAGCGCCTTTTTTGGTTTTTTTTTTCTTTTCTCAAAAACTACAATGACTTTTGAATATGAATTTCTATATTACCTGTACAATATTCATATTCATACCTTGCTGCTTTATAGTACCAATACAACATTGTATGGAATGGCTTGAAACAATGGTGGTTGGAAGTATGGAGAGTATTAATAATTTAAATTTTGGCCGTAATAAGTAAAATATAGAACTGGTTTTTTGCCCTTAGTAACCGACTATTTGATTTATGTAAAATTGCATTTTAAATATATAGTTTTTTGGTTTTTTCTTTGAGTATCAGTTTTACCTCAAGTGTCTGGCTGGTATCTGGTTTTTTGTTCATTTTTTAAAGTGGCAAAAGGTCAAAAAATATAAGTGCAATTAAGAGGGAAAAACAAAAAAAAAGAGTATGATTTATTTATTTGACATTACCCAGAAAACATTTTGTAGGACATTTTCCACAAAATTATATAACAACAAGTTAGAAAGTATAGTCGGTCAGGCCCGACCATATGGTACCCTACACCACAGTATTAAAAAACACATAATGCTTATACTGTGAGCGTCAAAATAAAGTGTACAGCTTGTTTTCCAATATTAAAAGGGTTATGTTAGTTATACAAAGTTAAATTTCTACTTTGCCAAATTTGATCAGACTTAAAGCTTGCTGTCATCTGTGAAAAATACGTTGCTTCAAAAAGTGACAAAAGCAACTTGGACAAAAAAAAGCGTGATAAAAGATAGAAATAAGAAATTCAACGGAACAAATATAGTCTCTAAAGTGAAGCGTGATAGGGTTAGCTTTTGTAAAACGTCCTAAAACCGATGGATCAGCCCAACAGTAACTCGATATCAACTCAAGTAAACATCTGGAAACATTTGGACAGACAAATTAAAAAAAAAACATTGGCAGCAAGCACTCTCTGAATAAAATTCTGCAGGAAGAGTAGTTAAAATTGTCTACTGAGCTAACTTTAAAATGGGTGGAATTGATGCCAAAGAGACTAGAAGCCGTCCTTACTCCACGTCTCCATGCGCTTTCGATTTCAACATGACATGACCATAACGCCGGCAGAGCAACGGTATTAATTTGTTCATGTTATTGTATGTGGCGAATACGTGTTGATGTTCATGTTCTAATTGACCACAATTTTTGTTGTTGTGGCGTTTGTTTGTATACACAAAATACATTGTATGGCCAACATCATGGCGCACATGGATGCTAAGACGAATGTTTAAGCAACGATGGCAGCACATGGACGAAACATGAACATGAACAGTCTACACGAGTAGAATTCATGTGCGACATGCTGTTCTTACCAAGTTGATGGATAGTGGAGACGGCTAGTTAAAGCAAAAAGAAATCAATCAAAGTATTAACCACTTAACTTTTCTTAGTATTTTAAAACTGTACACTTTTTTTTGACGCGCTTAAAACGGAATAAATTAGTTTTTTTATTGTACTGTTTTTGTTGTTTTTGAAATATTTCAAATTTTAAGTTTTAAATTGAAATAACAGTGTCCAAAGTTTTGTAAGTGATAATAAACTTCTAAAAATTTGAATTCTTTTTTGCTAAAATAACACTTTTTATATTGGAAAACCTGTTGTACACTTTATTTTGACGCTGACAGTATGTCCATATAAATATGGATTTATCTATGTTTATAAAAGTCATTAAAATCGGTTTAAAAGTTTGTGAGAGGCAGAAATTGCCCCCTACCTCCCCTTGTGGTCCTATTTTTGAAAAACTATATAGCTTATGTGTCCATATAGATATGGATCTATCTATGTTTTTAATTTCATTAAAAATAGGACCCGTGGTCCTATTTTTTAAAAAATGCATCCCTCTTGTGTCCATAAAGATATTGTTCTATGTATGTTTTAAATTTCATTAAAATCGGTTTGATAGTTTCTGAGAGGAAGAAATTTCCCCCTATCTTCCCTCGTGGTCCTACGATTTGGCCCATTTTCAATAGGCTTGGTCCTTGTGCCAATAAGAACCTATGTCCTTAATTTTATCAAATTATCTCCAAAATTGCGTGTACTTTGCGCACAAGGTTACATGGACAACCAGCCAGCCGGACGGACATCGTTAGTTCGACTCAGAAAGTTACACGTTACACACATCAGCACAAATGCATAATACGCTCTCCACTATTGTGGTGTGGGTATAAAGATAATCTTAACCGGCCCATACACTTGCAATATTATTGTATATGATATTCGCCATATTAGTTCCATTTTGTCCTATATTATGCAGTAAGTCGCACAATGATTTCATTCATTCAATAAAAAGGTGAACATAACCTATAGGAATAACATAAACAGCATTGTTCCAACATACTTCATTTTCTTTTCGTTGTGCAATAAAAATGAAAAGTCTTTTGATTGTTGCCAATATATTGTTCCACCTTCGACTATCATATACACATTGGCGATATAATTGTACAATACGTTAAATTTAACAATTTTATTGCAAGTGTATGAGCCGCTTTAAAGATACTTTTAAAAAAGTACTTTCTACAAGGTACTTTTTTACATCATTCTTATATATTTTGTTGTCCCTTACAAAAAAAGGCGTGTAAACTTATAAGTTTATTGAACTTTCTTAAATAAAATTTCATACTTCCACTCTCGCCCAATCTTTAAGTCAAAAGCCAAACAAAAGAACAGAAAAAGAAACTGGAAAAACTTTCTAGTCAATGCCAAAAAATCACTACCAATTATTGTAATAAATGGAGCATAAATGTTGAATTAAAATTAGTTAGACAATTAATATTTTTCTTGTTCAAAAATAAAATAAAAAATAAAAAAACAATATGAAAACACACCCACCCGAAAATGTGTAGTTTGAAAAGAGTTGTGTTGTATGTTTGACGGTGTATTATTATCAGAAACAGTAAAATAGATTTCAAAAGAATTTTATTTTTGTGTGAAAACATCTTTTGTTTTGTTATTCCAACAAAATCTTACGTTATAAAAAGTTCACACACATTAATTTTTCTTAAGAAAATAAAATGAGAAAAATAAGGGTTATTAACCAATAATAACGAATATGCGACATGTTAGAGGTTGTCATGGGGAGGCTCTATTAAGGTTATGTTGTAGTTGAAGTAGGGTGTAGTTTACCTTTGACTGGGTGTGTTTTTAATTAATAAATACATTTTAATTTTGAAGATTGAAAAATAGATAATGTAAAAAAAGAAAGTTTAAAAAATTTAAGAAATTGGGTTTGAATCATTGTAAAAGACTCTTGTACAAAATTTTGCTTAAACTCAATGTAAGATCGCTTGAATAACCCTGGGTCAGTCCTCGAATCTAAGACAGTCGTAAGAAGTCCTACCTAATCCATATTCCACTGTAAAATAAGCCGTAAAAAATAATATATTTGCTCGCACCTACTGCAAGTTCATTTGGAGACAACTATTAGCCCATTTAAAGATTTCTCTTTCTGAAAGAAAAACCGTAGCAAATCTTTTGTGCAGCTCTGGGTTTGTAGATGTCAGCGGTAAGGTCGGGTTAAGGGAAAAACACTTGAGTACAGATTTTGTTGTACTCGGCATGTGACCTGCGCAACAAACTTTCCGAGTCTGAAAAATGTCTTACAAATCGGAACAGTTACACTTGCCGAAGACGGACGGGATCCTCAGAACCAAGTTTTCTGTTCTATTAAATCCACGGTGTTTTTAACACCGGATATAAATAATGCACCTTCGTGTAAAAAAAAATTAAGTACATGATTGTTTGGACTATGAATTAACTGCTTTCCTAGAACCTGGTCAAAAATTACCTTTGGGCGGTTAAAGTTAAAGCCATTGCCACGACGGAATGCTCGGGGTCGCACCCAGACCTTCTTTTTTAATTGCTGAAACCAGATAGGTCTCCGGTCAGGCGCAATCTTAATAAAACCCCCGAAGAGTCAACTCCAAACTTAGACGCGCAAATGTGAAAAAGATTTACATGGATACCTACTGATTAGGCCCACTCCATGGTGGATCTTATCCATTGGGTGACAAACAATTGCGTTTAGGAAGCAAGGTAAGTTATTTGAGTGTAAAGTCTTGCAAAATCAAACACTCAAATCCCTCAGGCAGAACTTAGCCTTTTAGCTGTCTTGCAACTTAACTTCACGGTGAATCCCTAACACATGAATCACGGTGAATCCCTAACACATGGTGTGTTAATATTAAGCATTTACCAAATGCCCCTGTGTGAGTGAAAGATAATTTTTACACACAGATAGCAATTCGAGAGCATAAATCACCAAAAAATTACACCAACCCATTGTTTAGGAGCCGGAGCTATATAACCTGCTTTTCATAATCCGAGCAGCTTCTGTTGAAAAGCAACATCACTTGGGGATCCCTCTACGAACAAAACTTTGATGCAGGGCAAATATCAGTCCTCCAACTGGACGTCAACTCACCCGCGACTTTTGGTTTAAGCCGCAACTTGCTACCCGAAAGTATATTTTCAAAGAAAAGCTAAGCTTCCGTAAAGACAATCATCCTGAAAGACAGGAGAAATTTCTCGCAAGAAGCATCTAACGGAGACCTCAGCAATAGTCATACCGGTGCCGTTTCACTCGGGGCTACTGTCACCCGTAACGCCTTAGTAAAGCTGTTAAGTTAAGGCACAACTCGAACCCAATGAAGTTTATGGACCCCAAGCAGCTCTGAATTTTTGGTGCATTCCAGGTTGCATTCACATGTTTTTAAAACATATGATATTCTGAAGAATGCCTGCTTTAGCAAAACAACCAAGGTAGAATTAATTTTCCAAAGAGTATACAACACCCATCCACCCATGCTTCATCCACGACCCTTAAAGGTACAGTACAACCCCCGAGGGGACTTCCTGAAAGACAAAATGCGTTTGCCACAAGAAGTCCGGTGCGGTGCCACCGGGGACTACTGACCACCGGGGACTACTGTATAACAGATAGGATCGCTGGTGGCCAGCAAGAGAGCGTGAAAATCTCCTGTAATCTGTCAATTTTTGATTTCCCAGGTATTGGCAGTATCTGATTATATTCGCGGAGAATTTTGAAATATCCTTAAGATGATCCCTACACTCCCGGCGGGTGCAACAGAGTCAGTTAAAGTTAGTGGTTTAGAATGGAAAAGTTCAAAGTCAAAGCGCAAATTCTCTCGTGGTCTAATAAAAATGCTTTTATTTTATTGCCCAAAAGCTTCTTGCTACCGTAAAAAGGAAGTCTTAACGGGTCCTGTTAGATCTGTTTGTGTTATTTCATTACTCCAGATCAATGGTGCCGTCTCCGAGATGTACAGATTCCCAGGATACGGCACCCAGTCAACATGCCTATGTATCCTTTTAAAGACAAACATCAATTATACAGACATAGACAGTGCATAGTTTCTTTCAAAAATTCTTTCCACTCATTTACACTTTGAGTCCACTGAAAACTTAACATAGCAAAGACCTAGTTTAGTCTTTTTTTCATATTTTTCCTTTTGCCTTCGAACGGATTTTCGTATCCCTTAAATGGAGTAGAAAACAATGAAAACAACAACAAGAACATCGGTAAAAACAGAATAAAATCTACCTACTAAAAAATCAATGACTTTTTAGGTCTTTGACTTTTGCTCAAATAGAATCAGCACAAAAAAGTAAAGGATACGCGCAAGGAAAAACATCCAAAGAGAAATATTTACAAGGCAAAAACTGATTGAAAGTTTGTTTTTTATTCTTATAAAAAACGACTTGAATGTTTAAAGTCATTGAAAAACCTTTAGATATGAAATAAAAGGGAAATAACAAAACAAATTGTTGTTTGTCTCTTATTTTTTCCATTTTCTGATGTTGTTTAAAAGCATAAACTCATTAAAGTTTTATAGTTTAAACAAAACGACAAAAATCTTTCATTTATTTCGTAATAAATGTTTGTGAGTGCTGTTTTAGTTTATAAACTACTAAAATATAATAATGTTTGTCTATTAGACGGTCTGTCTTTCTATGGGTTATTGTCATATTGTGTCGTTGGTGTAAGTAATTTGACGATAAAGTTTATAGTCACAGTTTATTACACAAATTCCTACATTTGTTGTGCTTTACAATCTTATAGACTGACACACAGCAAAAATAAGAATCTTTTTTGTGAAATAATGTGCTTTAAATTTAAACAAAAAGTAATAAAATTGATAAAGTTAAGGAGAAAATAAAACAGATGTTAGATACAAGTATTTTTGATAGGAATTAAACAATTTTCTTAAATATTCCATATGCTGAAATTGTAAATTTTCTAACAGAGTTTTATGAAAAGAGGTGTAATTTTCCAGCCAGAAAAATACTCCGATATTGTCTGAATCAATTATTTGTTGCAAATGACTGACTTCATTACTTAAGACTTCTTTCAGATTTCTGTCAGCCATTGAATATACGTACTGTCTTGCCGCTTTCTGATCACTTTCGCACATGAATTTATAGGGGGAATTTGTATACCGATATGTCTTATAGATTTCTGACTAAATTCATACAGGTGTGTCGAAAGAGACCTATTTGTTTTGTGAAAACAATGACAATTTTTAAAGTCGGCTAACACATAAGAATTTCCCATTACTTTTACATTAGATTTATGCCAGATATATATAAGAAATGACTGCAAAAACCTCAGAATTTCCCACGAAATGTCTGCCAGAATTCGTGTCAACCACTTCATACATTTTTGAAACAGTAATCTACCGGAATTCGTATACGATTCCGACTTTTTATCATAGTTTCTCTTAGATATCTGGAAGACGTCGGACTATTTTGCTGGCTGGATTGTAACGAGTTATCTATTTTTCGGTTTGAAAAGTAAAGTTAAATAAATGGCACATAAAGTTTTGATTTCAATGAAACTTTTATTTCACTAAAAAGCTTGAACCCTTCCATTACGTATGATATACAATGTCATTTAAATAACCACCTCTTGATTGGTTGCAGCAGTGTACTCTTTAGAGATAGTTTTCGAACTCTTTTTCGCACATTAAGGGCGATATCTCAAAAGGCTCCAGTGTAAGGGGATTATCTGCGTAGACAACTTCAAAATAACGTGTCTGGAGCACCACAAAAATGGTCAAACAACGTTAAATCGCATGATTTTGGTGACCAGTTGACGTTGCCAAAACGTAAATTACGAGTTCTGGAAACTTTCCATGCAATAAAGCCAAAATCGGTCGTGTTGTTTGGCTTGTTGCACCGTGTTGTTAAAACCGCATATCGTCAAGTTCATAATCTTCATTTGCAGGCCAAAAAGTAGTCGATTATCATACGGCCATAGCGCTTTGAGACGTTGAATCGCCAAATTCAGATTATCCATTACACTTTCACTAACAGAAGCGATATTTTCGACGGTGCGCCCATTGCGATGATGCACAGTCCTGCTCGCATTTGTAAAGCTTCCAGTCTTTTAAAGTTTCCTTATAATCTTGTCAACTCTTTGCACAGTTGGTCGATTATGACGACCATAATCATCCCGTAAGGCTCGAAAAGTGGCCACGTTTGAAAAACCACTTTTTTGTAGTAAGTTTTAACTATTTGTGCACGTTCTTAGGTTGTTAAACGATCAATATTCTTAAATGGCAAACCTCGCACTAAATAAATTACAGTTTAGATGAAACATATTTAACAGCTGACAGCCTAGCTGGGGTTTGAAACCACTAAATAAATAACCCCGTATTTGGGTGATATTTAAATCGAACTGTATATCGGCCAATTAGTTTGAACTATGAAGAGTTCTAACAAAAACTTGAAATTAATTCCGTGTTATTCGAAAGGGTTCAAGATGCTCCTACTGAGACTAAGGGGGTAATTTTGTTGTTCACTTCACCTTGCGTTGAGAAAATTTTCATATAAAATTTTTTGAATTTTCAAAATTTCAAAAAATTTTATATGAAAATTTTCTCAACGCAAGGTGAAGTGAACAACAAAATTACCCCCTAAATATTTGGGCTCAAATAACAGCAATTGATATCGAAACTCCCATTTAAGGGCCAATTTTGATAAAATAAAAGAAAAATTCGTTTTTAAATTTTATATTAATTTCTTTATAAGCTAACAATGATGTTACACATGTTTAAAAATAATGTAGGGAAGTTGACACGGGGTTAAAAGTTTTAAGAAAACTGCTGGAAATTGTTATTTTTCTTTTCCTCTTTTTGTTTAGTTGTCTTATTAAAAAGAAGGAAAGAAAGAAAAAAATATGTAATCATCTGTCAAAAACGGTTCGAACTAGAAGGAGCGTCCTTATTATTCCTCGGCAGCGGACCAACAAATAAAGAAATTATCATTACATCTCGTTATGAAAGAAGATCTAATGATATTTTAAGGAAAATTTGAAACGTTTTAAAAGCAATCGTATTCTCCGATACTCAAAATCAGTCTTGTACCCCCACCTTTTAATAAAATTCCAGGAACTGTTGACACATAATCCAAAAAAAAAATACTTCTTATAGAGAATCGAATCTGTTTCACAATATGATTTTTCAAAACACCGAATGAATCATAACTTTAAAGCGAACACACTTTATGGTAAAAGGATGTGTGGTTCACATATAAAATTAATAAATTTATGTTTATGTTACAACAAGAAACCGTACTGACGTGGTCGGAATTTTAATAATTGACCAAAATGCTTGCATCAAAATTATAAAATAAACAAAATCAAAGAAAAATCTTCACCATTTTTTTACCAAAAATTAAAGCAAGCTCAACACTAAACGCCACAAATTAACACAAATGACTGTTCAACCAAAGAAAACGAAAAATACAAACTCTTAAAATTCTTTGACATCAATTCAACCATACGAGAAGCACCAGTACCATGCTACAATGTTTTTAATTTTTTTACGAAAAAAAAAATTTATAAATAAAATACAACCATAAATCACTTTTCGTTATTCGACTGATAAAATTGTTGTGTAAACAATCAGTCAGTTTGACCGTCCGTCCGTTCATTTTGGCCGTTAAATGCAACCATGTACTTGTATTTGTTGTGGGGATTTCGCAAAGGTCAGCACTACCATCACCCCCACTACTTCAATGACCACTATTACATTACAGAGAGACTTCCGAATTAACCAAGCGACTAAACGAAGAAACGTATTGAAATTTCAATTAATTTTTTGTATGAAAACGAAACAAGTGTTGTTGCATGTGGTTTAATCTGGCATTAATTTCCGCAGAGTCAATGTTAAATATAGAATTATTAATCGCATGCTTATAGAAAAAAAAATGCTATAATTAAATGTTTTATCGTTTTTATTTGAGTATAAAATTGAGAGCAATTGCGAAAAACAATTAAGAAACTATTAAATGTATAAATAAGTGAAATAAAACGATTTTACAATTGGAGTTATTTTTAATTTTGACACAATAATTTCCCTAATACTCACAATTAGATCAGTTTATCATTATAATTTAGTTTCTGACAAGAACATGTCGATGTTAATTTAGATTAAACTGTTACTCATAGCAAATCTGCAAAGGAGCAAATACTGTTGTTTCTTAAGGGGTACATTTTACGATTCATTGGCCAATTTTGATTGGTTTGTTTTTGTTTGATTTTTTGTGGAAGAAATATTCTTAGTATATATGTATATGATGATATTTATATCAAAGTGCAACACACACAATAGGAATTTATCTCAAGTTTATCCGACCCTTAAATTAAGAGATCTATTGGAGGTTGCGACCAACTAGCGTCCTCCCCCTGTGGTTATGTAGGAAAACATTAGAAGTATATTCCACCTTTAAGTGTTACATCCTACGGGGAAATCAGATGCACTCAATACCTAAATTCGGGAGAGTTTAAAATTAACAGATATCGTAAGATCGTGGCTGACCAGAGATCATATCTGGTATCTGTACTCCGGACTGACTATTGGTGAGGACTCCTCTGGCATCAGTAGGTTGTTTTGGTTTATACCCAAAGTCGCGGGAAGGTAGTTCTTAAAAATGTTGGTTCAAGGGCTGATTTTTCACCACTTGTAAGAGAAGTTCGTCCTGTTGGCGGATCTTCCTGATTTCAAAAGCGTAGCGAGGGTAAGTTAGCTCCAGCTTCTTAACAATGGAGTGTACCATTCTGCCGCGTTAAACTCTCAAATTGCTACCTGTGTGTGCTGGTGGCGCTTACATCCAATGACAATTGGTAAACGTATTGTTTGTTACCCAAATGAGATTAGGCCGGGCAGGTTCACATGTAAACCTTTTCCACATCTGGACAGGTACCAAATGTACCAAGCGAACAATTTATCACGGGCCTTAATAGTAACTATTCTGTGGTTTATATCCAAATCGTTGGAAGCTAGATCTTAATGGTATCGAGTTAAAGGATATCTTTACATGCTATTGCTGTTCAAGAGAAACTGCTTTGGTATAGAAATTTAGATAGATTCGGCTCCTACTTAATAAATGGTAAGGTCATAAATTGCCACCTACATATCGAACCATTACCGCAAAAAATTTTAAGCCACAAAACCCCAATTTTACAGAAGGTTTTTTATTTTATTTCATAAAAATGTTGTATGAAGGCTTTTATACCATGTGAGATAAGGTCATGATGGCTTTATCTCTCATTCAATAGGGAGATAAAGCCTTTTTTTATTTATTTATTTTTTTTTTATTTTTTATTATATTTTATTTATTATTTTTTTTAAGCCATCATTGTCTTAGCTCACATTAGCAATATTAGAAAATGGCTCTATCTCTCATTTCAGTTCCGGAGACACTAAAATTAAGTATTGAAATCTGGCTTCGCATACTAAAGTTTTACGCGTGGCGGCCTGCGGCCGTGCTTAGGGGTTTTTTCCTCCAGTAGGACGCGGCAGGTGGCTTCGCTGAATAAAGTTTTCCTGTGTGCGTCACAAGAATAAAAAAATATTTTTCAATGATAACTAAGGATTTTCCCTTTTACCGAATGTTTACACCATGCATAACAATATTCTGGAAAAATATGGCTTTATCTCTCATTTGCGAAAAAAAAATATGGCTACATCTCTCATTTCGCAAAATTTTAAATATGACCATACCTCTCAATGATTGGGCAATAAGGCCATTATGGCTTTATCTCCCATTAAATTGAGCAATAAAGCCATCATGGCCTTATCTCGCAAGGTTTTAAAGCACGCCCCCATCCAAACTCTTCCTAAACCAACCCAGACAATGTGAATATGCAAGAAATTTGGTACAAAAAACGGCGCAAAAACCCAATAAAAAAGGAGCATCCAACGAATCTGGTTTGTAAGGGAGAAACATAAAAGTTTATCTTACCATATTGCTAACGGAAGCCATGAATTTTATATGACGAGTTCCCAATTTGAGGAATGTAACAATCAACTTTACACACTGAATTTGTTACCGTTATTCTTTAATATGCTCGCTCAAAAACCAGCTTCGTAGTAGGGGAATGTCGTGGCTCTTCAAATGGTATATACTTTTTTTGTTTAGGATTCGTTCCCTTATCTTACTACATCTTTTCATGTCTTATTTCGTAGCGCATAAATATGCACTTACTTTTTAAAATTTACTATTAATGCTTTGCAAAACAAGAAAAATTTTTATTGGGAACTTAAAACAATAGCGGGGTTTAGTATTAGTCTTGCAAAAGTGCAAATGCAAAATATCGTTGCTCTGTTGTTAAATCGAACAACAAAATACACAGAGTTTCTGTTAGATTTCATAAATGTGCTACGATATTTTGCATTTGCTCTTTTGCAAGCCTAATATTGAGCTCCACTATTGATGGTTAAACAAATTATTGCAACATAAGCGCGTGTTATCTATACAACAATTTGGACTATATGGACATGGTCGACATCTGGTTGCAGAAGGCTACACTGCGATTGCTACAGAGGATTTTTATAACAAACGATTTAAGGGTATTTATGTTTTTTGCGAAAGTAAAACGAATGTGGCCAGTAATATCATTCAACAGTAACGTTTTCTAATGTTGCAAGTTACTGTCCATTGCGATCGAAACGTTTTTGATTTCGTAATTGCTTTTCCGGTCGAATTTGTTTTAGCCTTTTTCATTCAATTTTTGTAGGGACTTTCGATCGGAATTGATTTCTGGGACAGACCAGCATAACTCACAAGCGATTGATGTTCTTAAAGTCAACAGAGCCAAAGATATCGTTCTGCGTAATTCAAAATTGGAATTCTCAGACCTGATCCATGGTCAAATCCGGAAGAATTGAATGAAAAATTAAAATAAGAAATCTCAAAACGACTGATCTTACACACAACTTGGTATTTTTTATTTAAGCATTAACTTATCTTTTTTTTCGATTCCAGCTTCTTCAGTTTTCTAATGAATAAAGTTATTAACACATCGTCATCGAATTCAAGTCCATTGCTCTCTGCACCGCCACTAAGCACAAACACAAAAATTTACAAAACTTTAAACGTCATTCATTTTTTGTCATTTATGAATGTAGTTGTCAAACAAACCAACCAAGTAATTCTCAAAATGTTAATAAACTCATAAATCTTGTTAAACAAACACTATTAAAAGCTAAATGGACACTATAAAGCCCACAAACGACATAAAAAAAAGCATAACAACAAATATTATGTGAAAAATTAACAACAAAATCACTTCTTGGAGATGCAACAAGATGATGCATTTTGTATAGAGCTAAAGATAATTGTACTCTTGAGTAACAAAACAAACTCACATTTCTCTGAACACAATCGATATGACTCATTTTGTCGTCATGCGGGATTTGGGATGTTCCTCTTATAAAATGACATAAATTCGTTTTTCTTTTTTTTTCGTTTGTTTAAAAATGTAATTTAATTTGATATTTGTTTATAAAATCAAAAAATTAATGTTTATGATTTTAAAGGGGTTGGACAAAAAAAATTGGTTTAAAAATATTAAGAAAATAACAAACTACCCAATTTATTTTGACCTTTATCCAGTGTTGCCAAAAGTAGGGAAAAATCCCTACATGTAGCGTTT
The DNA here is from genome assembly GCA_930367215.1 of Pollenia angustigena. Lineage (NCBI taxonomy): Eukaryota > Metazoa > Arthropoda > Insecta > Diptera > Polleniidae > Pollenia > Pollenia angustigena. Next base: position 52,100,719 of record OV884060.1, read on the forward strand.
TTGATACTAAAAAGTGGAGCGTAGGGAAAATCGGACTAATTTTTTATATTCCGCAAAATGTAGGTATTTTATCTCAAAAATGCTAAGAAATTTATTTTTAACAAGGATCGCCCGGTGGCCGAAAGTCGACCACTCGACATTTACTTTCGAGAAAACCTGTGCGTTATACAACAAAAACGTACACATTTTAAGAGAACGGCAAAACTGCACTATTCACCCAACTTTGTACGTTTGTATGTAAGATAAATTAAAACGCTTTTCAAATACTTTAATTCAAAAAATTTAGAAAAAAATATATTGTGCATATCTACACACAAATTCCTTTAAAACGATATATGTTTCATTACAATCGGTGGACGATAGGATACTTAAAAATCAACCACAAAAAAATTGTTCCCGTATTTATATATAACTAGCTTATCCCGGTGCGCTTCGCAACACTGCTTTAACCACTTTATCGATTGAGAGATATTTAATATATGCATCATATGGAAGGTATTTCTCCCCTGCGCCTACCCGCTTAATTTTTATTTTTAAAAGTGTAGTATACCATAAGAGTGAGTTCTACAAAGTTTGAACATTCTCACTTTAACAGTTTTTAAGATATCCGATATTAAGCATTGGCGTCCTATAGGGTGTAACACTTCCCCCGCTGCTATTTTATTTCAATTTTGGGGCTCAGAGGATCCTACTACCAAAAGTTCAACAAAATGCTTGCAGAGGCTCTTATTAATATTTCTATCTATGAGGGGAACTGCTCCTCCTCTGTCTACCCCGCCCATTACTATATTGAAATTTAAAGTTTGCCATAATAGTAGTTTTAACTACGTTTGAAGACTTGCCCTTTAATAGTTCTTCAGTTGAGCGATATTTAATATATGCATCCTATGAGAGGTTTTTCCCCCCTGCGCCTACCTGCTCTATTTGTATTTTCAATAGTGTAGTATACCATATGAGTGACTTCTACAAAGTTTGAACATTCTAACTATAACAGTTCTTAAGATATGCGATATTAAACATTGGCGTCCTATGGGGAAAACCACTTCCCCCGCTGCTACTTTATTTCAATTTCGGGGCTCAGAAGACCGTACTACCAAAAGTTAAACAAAATGCGTTCAATGGCTCTTAATAATATTTCTATCTATGAGGGGTACTGCTCCTCCCCTGTATCTCCCGCCCATTTTTATATTGAAATTTATAGTTTACTATAATAGTAGCTTTAACCACGTTTGAAGGCTCTCCCTTTAATAGTTCTTCAGTTGAGCGATATTTAATGTATGCATCCTATGGGAGGTATTTCCCCCCCTGCGCCTACCCGCTTTATTTTTATTTTCAGAAGTGTAGTATACCATAAGAGTGACTTCTAGAAAGTTTGAACATTCTCACTATTACAGTTCTTAAGATATGCGATGTTAAACATTGGCGTCCTATGGGGGATTCCAATACCCCCGCTGCTATTTTATTTCAATTTCGGGGCTCAGAAGATCCTACTACAAAAAGTTCAGCAAAATGCGTCCAGCGGCTCTTAAGATATGCGATAATTAATATTGGCATCCTATGGGGGGTACCAATTCCCCTACCCCTATCGAAAAAATAAGTAGCCTATTTTATTTTTAGGGCTCACGTAGGGTTTCTAATTTCCCGGACTGTTTCTATTCCCGGGAAACGAAACGAAAAAAATCTTATTCCCGGGAATCCCGGGATTCTTTGCATAAAACAATAATTTCATTAAATGAGTTTAAGACGAAAGTTTTTACTTTTTTAAAAGAATATACACATATACAACAGTCCAAAAAAATTTGCTTTATTAATTCCACAGAAAACCACAACAAAACCAAATAAATTCACACGCACATGTGCAATGCACACATTGTGCATATTATATATGCATGTATATATATATTTTTTTTTTTGGGAGATTACGCATTATTAAAACTTATTAATATATAGTAGGTTTTATTAATAGCAACTTGGTAAAATTATTTTAAGAAAAAATGTGTAAGTATTATTAAAGCATTTCTAATGCTCTCGCTTTCTACAGACGTTGGTTTTATAGTAAGAAGCGCATCATACAAAGATTTTAAATTTGTTGGCCTGTTACCCGTGACTTCAAATTCTTTTTTAAAGATATTTTCAGGCTTTTGTATTTTCTTTACATTTATTTTTTTAGAATTTGTAGATGGTTCATCATCTGGTGTTGGTGATGGTGTATCGTGTACATTTTCATTTTCTACTTCAAGAAGCTCTTTAGACATTTCATCAGCAATTAAAAAGACGGTAGATTTACTGGCGTAGTAAAAATAGTTCGATTTAAAGGTAGTTTTTAGTAATTTTAGTAAATATTATACATATTTTTATTGCTCGTTTTTGGTTTTAACGATGCTAAGAAATTAAAATTTCAAAAAATTTAATCTAAAATTCCCGAAAATTCCCGGAAAACAATTTCCCGGGATTCATTTAAAAAAAGTGTCCCGGGATTCCCGGGAATTCTTTCTCTCGTAGAAACTCTAGGCTCACGTGATGCTACTGTAAAAATTTCAGGAAAATCGGTTCAGTAGATTAGGAGTCTATAAGCCAACAAACAAACAAACAAACACACAAACACACAAACATACAAACATTTTTCATTTTTATATATATGGATATTTTAATAATTAAAGAACAAAAATGTTTTTGTACAAAAAAAGAAGAGTTCAAATTTAAACTATTGTCTTAACAATTTAACTTATGGCTCAATGATCTCATGCATGAGTAGAGACCAATCGCATACACGCAGAAAAAAATCAAGGTAAAAACGTCGAAAACAATGTTGATTTAAAATTTTTCGGTGTTGATTTTGCTTCATACGTTTTTCATGTTAATTCAACCTGATTTTTCGATAATTTGCGAACCACATTTTTTCCTTTTAAAATAACTATGCATAATTCATGTTAATTCAACGTTGCAGTAAAGTCAGAGCAAAATGTCATTTATATTGAAATAACAATCCGAATCACGTTGAATGAAAGTTATTTCAAGTTGAAACAACGTGAATTTCATGTAGAATCAAATTGGTTAGAGTGTGATATAACAATGTGAAGAAGCGTCAGAGACAACATATGCATTTCTTTAAGAATAATTCAAAACACTTACCCCTGTAACACATGTTTCACTTATTTTGTATATCCTTTGGCCCGATATGGTTTTCGTCATCATTCTACATTGAAAATTTGATGTACTATTTAACTAAATAATTTTAATTAAAAGAATACGGGAATTGTCTTCTTTTTATAACATATTTTAAACATGAGAATAAAAAAATGTACATACTTAAGCATGTATGCATGTTAATTTAACAAGATAAACTTTTGATTTTAATATAAAACAGGTTTTTATGGATTCAATATTGAACAATGTTATTTTAACAGTGAATAATATTTAATAAACGAAATTTAAGGTTATTTTAATATTTTTCATTTAAAATTAATATGAAATAATGATAAATTTAAATAATTCTCAATCAAAATTTCGCCATGTTAATTTTACATTGGTATTTTTTTCTGTGTGTACAATTAATTTTTCTGAAATTATAAAATTAATATGTAAAATTGTATAATTGAAGCACAGCCGCGAAAAACGTTGTAAACGCCACATTTTGCAAAAACTGTTTTTTTGCAGATAAACGTTGACTTTACTCTCTTACACAGTTTTAACATCAAATCAACCAAAACTATGCACCTTAACGCCTTCAAAATGGCGTACAAAGTGTCAGCTAGTGGAAGAACATTGCAAGTTACTAACATAATGATGAAACCGAAATGGTTTTGCAGTGCGGAATAATGTTTTAAAAGCCTTTTGCATTAAAGTTTTTATTATCACTATTTTAAATAATAGAAAAAAAAAATTTTTAAAACAAATAATGCTGCTTGTCAAAAAACGTTTTTTTGCTCTCCTGAAAAATTATTATTTTGTAACTTAAAACGTTATTCGCGGCTGTGCTTCAATTAATATATTTTGAGTTGTTTTGAAAAGTTTTGGATAAAACTAGTAAAAATAAAAACCTATAATGACGAGGTTGTATTTCCAAATTTATCGAAACTAGTACGGATTTTGTTTGTACTAATAGGCACTAGAAAAATCAATTAGAACGCAATACACATCTATATTATTTATAAATTCACTGGTTGCTTTTGTTACTGAATTAAATTAATAATATTTTTTTAATTAGGCTTAAGTTCATGAAATTTAATTTTCATTAAATTATTTTTATGAAGAAAGGTATTTTACAACATGAAAATTAATTAAAATTGTTATTGATAATCTTTCATTCTTGACGTGGCTGGGGCTCGAACCCTGGCCGGCAGGTTACCATGACATTTTTCGATCGCAACCACTCGATCTGCTCAGATGGATTTGCCGTCTTACACTCGCAGCCATCGACGACTGCTGACGTCAATAGTCAAACATCAATCCTTAAACCAAATTGTATTTTAACATTTGGTAGATCGAAGTTTGCTTTCCTGAATGATTATCCATCTTAATTGATTTTACATGTTTTTTCCTTACTTCTGTTATTTCGTACTTTTGTCAAGAATTTTTCTTGAAGTCAAGTACATTTTTTGTTTTTTCATTTTGTCTTTCTCTTTTCTGTTGACCTTTTTTCAGCACAACTTGAAGGACAAATGTACACATAAAGCTCGTGCCTTAGCTTTAACAATAATTAGTATTGTGGTTATTTTGTTGAACTATTTATTGTTTTTAATCCAAATTTTTCATATTTTTTCAATTAGGCTTAAGATCATGAAATTTAATTTTCATTAAATTATTTTTATGAAGAAAGGAATTTTACAACATGAATATTAATAAAAATTGTTATTGATAACACTACGTGACAAAATTTCAACAACGTCGTGACCAAATGAATCTGACAGCTTATCTTAATGTAATTTTTTACAGTAGATAAATATGACCAATCTATGTACAGATTTATTGCAAAAAGTGAAAATTAAATAATTTTGTGTTGACTCTCTTTAGAGGAACCAGTGCGATATGTATTTATGTTTAAAAACCTCTGGTTTTTTCATTTAATTCAATCAAAAGTAAAAGTAAAAAATGTTAACTTTAACGCGTAGATTTTTGTAGGGAAAATTTTTTCAACGTGTTAAGAAAAATCGGATTTTTTTTAGCATGCGTAGGTATTTTTCTAAAAATCTTCTGGCAACACTTCCGTTATCTCAATTGATCTTTGCTCCCTTATTGAGAATTTTGAAATCAAACCAATTCTCAAATATTATGCGTTAAAAAACAATTTCAACTTATTTGAGAATAATAACTTTCTCAATAATTTGAAAAAATTCCTACAAATATTGACATTATAAGGATAAAAAAAATTTTTATTAAAAACTTGTCCGAAAAATGTGATGAAGGGTTTTAAGTTGACTGCAGGGATGTTAGATGTGACGATTTTACGTCATTTTGAAGATTTTTTTCGATGAATTTACCAAAATGACGATTGACGATTTTTAATGTAGAGTCACTTAGGTTTTGACGATTTAATCGCGTCAATAAATTTATTTTAAACTTTAATCTGACATCAATTTTATAACACTTCAATCTGGCAAGTAAAGTTTTTTCTTAGTGTGTATATGTGTGTAGAGGCGAATATATATTTATACTAGCGGACCCGACGAACTTCGCCTCGTCCCAATTTTAAGCCTTCAGACAAACTTTAGAGTAATAATACAACACAAATATTTAAATGTTCAAAGTGATTTATTTAAATGGAATCAGTAGAGAGCGATTTGATGAACAATGATTTCGATTTGTTTTCCGGCGCAAAAACAAATAACGAAGACGGGTTTCCAACACGCGAACATGCAACGTACAGCTGACCGTGCGGAAAACAGTGAAATTCGAGATTAATCCCACAGACTTCTAGTGATTGGCTTTGTGATTTATTGATTGTCATTGCAAATGCCAATCGAACGCGGAACTGAATCCGCTTGAATTGGAATGGAAGGTCAGTTGGAATAATGGGAATTCGTGGCATAAGGACTTCTTCTCCTTTGAATTTGCCCTTGATTATTGTCGCCTGAATCACATTGTTCATTAGCTTTTTGACGGAGTTCCTGGTACATCAAGCGAGTTCAAAAATTTCGACGGGTAGCTGGTCGGTTCATTTTCGTCAGTTGTCCTGCGATTTGACTTTGAATAATTAAGTTTAAGCTATCGACGTCCTTATTCTTCGCTGCTAGTATTGCCCGCTCACGAATCCAATCGAGATTTTTGTAATTTTGTGCAATGCCAGGGAACACTTGGCTGATGAGTTCCTCCTTGGACGATGTGAATTCACAAAAATTTTCAGGGAACGATAACAATCCATTCGAAACATCAACAGGAATTTGGCCGTTGCCAAGCTCCAGCAGTTGTCCCGAGAATTTAGCCGATGGGTCGTTCTGCAACGCGACTCTCATGTTTGTGGTCAATTGCAACTTCTGGACATGCCTCCACAAAGACGGCGATTACAGGCACGCGATAAGTTCATCCGCAGCAGAAGATTTGGGGATGACAGGAAGTGTTTGATGAAAATCTCCGGAGAGCAATATCAAAGCCCCACCAATATATTTGTTGGTTTTGTATAATTTTATACTTAATTATTTTTTTATGTTTTAAAAGAGTAATTGATAAAATAATGATTTTTTATATGACGATTTTTTGACGGTTTTTTTCTGAACTAATGACGATTATGACGATTTTTTTTTCAAATTTTGACGATAATTCGAAAAATACATCTAACATCACTGGTTGACTGCGAAAGGCCGGGGATAAATTTCCAATTGTACTGGAGAGACATTCTAAATAATGCAGCTTAAAAAAGGGAATCCGCTTTGATTAACAACAACAATTAGTTGTGAATAGGGATGAAACGATACGAGTAAATACATGTACATATTCGATACTTTTATGTAAGTACCAAGTATTTTTGTAATCGATACTTAGCAACCGAGTAACAAGTAGTATCGATAAAAAAATACTCGGTATCGGTCAAAAGTAATCGTTTCACTTTGGTATTGAAATTAATCTTAAATTTTTGATTATTTTCCAAAGCTGGAGCAGCAGTAACGGTGTTGAGAAACCGTTTGACCAGTTAACGCTTATAAACCCAAATCGTCTAGGTCCATTTCCTCAATTTATGGCTATTGGAAGTCCATTATCATCTCGCGATAGCGAACACCATTCACGGTAATTGCTTGGCCGACCTCATTTTCGAAGAAGTACGGCCCGATACTGCCGCCAGAAAAAATCACGATGTGCGCTAAATGCATTTTGATTGAACGCCCATTTTCGTAAAATGCTTTAACAATCTTAACGCGCTGCTGAATTGTGTACCTCTCAATGGTAGAAGCTGTCAAATACTGAAACAAGAAATGTCAAATTAAGTTGCGCAAAAAACTTGACGTTAAGGTGTGACTCACAATTAACATCGTGAATTATGGTTTTACCATTCTTTATTATACATATATTTACCAATTTCAAAATAAAATTCAAATTTACATTTAAAGGTGAATATCCTGAACACGCTAAAAAATTTCGTTTCCTAAGATAAAAAAAAACTTTTCGGAAGGGAATTGGTACTAGGTGGTAACAAAAAGTGGTCTCAATTTTTACACTTTTCGTTTTGCACAAAAATGCTAATCTGTTGTAGTTCTTATTGTATTGTATAGTACTTAAACACTAATAAGAACGTTTATAAATGCTTCTTTCTATGCTTTTATCATACAACCCGACACAAGTACCGATACAAGTACCGATACAAGTAAGTATCGATACTTTTTATTCGATACTGAGTAAGTATCGATACTTTGCGAGCGATACCACATCGAGTAAAAGTATCGATACCTTAGAGGTATCGTTTCATCCCTAGTTGTGAAGAGGGTATATTAGGTTTGTCATTCCGTGTGAAACTTTTTTATTATTCATCTCAGACCCCATAAAGTATATATATTCTGGGTCCTCGAGTAATTCTAAGTCGATTTAGCCATGTCCGTCTGTCTGTCCGTCTGTTGAAAACACGCTCACTTTCGAACAACTCAAAAGAAATGAACAAACTTGGTGCCAAATTGCATGCAGTTATCCTAAGCAGTTGGGGATTGAAATCCAGCAAAATCGGTTCAGTAGAACCAGAGCTATGAATCAAAATGTGGAACCACCGCCTAAAAAAATTGATAATTTTGTTACAAAAAATAACATAAATGCTGGAACAAGGCACGGAATGAGATAAGATTTTGCAAAAATTTTTTTTATTTGACTGGAAATCACGCTGTTAAATGTCGTGAAGATCCGTCCATAATTTACCCTAAGCCCCATATAAACAATACTCCCGGAAAACAGTTTAGTACGCCTAAAACCGTACAAAATAACGCTAGCGTAACAAAATTTGGAACGTCACAGTTTTTAGGACTAGAAATAACACTGTGAAATTTAGTGACGATCGGTCCATAATTTACCTTAGGCCCCATATAAACCCTACTACCGGAAAACAGTTTAGTACGCTTAAAACCGTAAAAAATAATGCAATCATAACAAATTTTGGTTCGTCACAGTTTTATAGGACTATAAATGATACTGTGAAATTTCGTGAAGATCGGTACATAATTTACCCTAGGCCCCATTCAAAGCCTACTCCCGGAAAACAGTTACATAAGTACACCTAAAACCGTAATTAAAAATGCTAGTATAACAGAAATTGCTACGTCACAGTTTTAAAGGAATAGAAATGACGCTGTGAAATTTCGTGATGATCGGTCCATAATTTACCCTAGGCCACATATAAACCCTACTACCGGAAAACAGTTTAGTCGCCTAAAACCATAATTAATAACAAATCGTCACGGTTTAAGATAATAATAACATCATACAGATATTACTCCTTAAACATTCGAACTGTCGGTGGAGGGTATCAAAGATTCGGCACAGACGAATATAGCACTTTAACTTGTTAAAATTTTTATTATACAATTAAAAACTTTACTTTTTTTCATATAAGCAATTTTGAGATTGACTTTTAGCTGCCTTTCTTTTCTTTTTTTCAAGTTATCTCTAAAAAGTCAGCAAAAAAAAATTAGTTTTTAAAAAAATTATGGTCAGAATTTTGTTGTGCACACCCTTTTGTTGCTTTTTATAACTAAATAAGAGAAGAAACCTCTTTAGCAATTATTACATTATCTTATATTATAGGGGCCATTGTTTTCCCTTACAGATTTATTGTGTCAAGTTCATATGATTGTGTTTATTTACAATTAAATTATAATTGATTAACGATTTATTAATGTGATGAAATATTGGTTGAGAAAATAATGGAAGCAAAGAGATATCAAAATTAAATAGGAATATATCAAAATTCTGCTGAAAGTATTAGAAAATCAAGCAAAATACGACAGAAATTAAGACGATATTGAATTTGAAGATTATCCAGTTGGAAAAAGGCCGATTAAAAGCAGAGAAAGCCAGGTAAAGCATTAAGTATTCGAGAGCATTCAGTTTTTCATGGCAAACAAAACGCAAGAGTTTAAGACACACACATACAAAATTTAGTAAGACCCTGCCTAGACTTTCAATTAATGTTGCATCAATTCTTGAGTTTAAAGGTGAGATAGGTGAAGAGATTGAGGAGTTTAAGATCTCGAAAAAGAATCGAGAAGCTTTTTATAAGTATAAAGAAAAACTCACAAATTACAATATTAATCTTGGAGCGAAATCATGATTCATTAAATCATATGCATGGTCAGTTTTACTATCTAGCGTGGAGACATGGTACATAAAATCCTCTGACATTAAGATATAAGAGGCCTTTGAAATGTGCCCTTAAAGACGAATATTTAAAAGTACCGAACTATTAAAAAATGCACTGCGAAAGAGAGCTATTTACCGTCATAAAGAAAAGGAAGACATCATACCCAAAATATAAACTGTTACAATCTATAACACAAGCGAATACTAAAGGAAAAGCTGTTAAAGGAAGAAAAGCAACAACATGGATTGATAATATTCAAGTATGGACTGGACTCAGAAATATGGGCAGACTTATAAACAAAGCAAGATAAAGAGAAAATGCGGAAAAATATATAAAATTTTGTTCTTAAAATTCTAATATTTTTAATTTTTATGTCCGAGAAAGTCGATTTATATTTAATTCGTTCACTTTCTTTTTTTTTTAATTTGCAAAATTTTTAACAGTTCCATCCATCCATCAATTGTTTAAAAATACTTTGTGTTTTTCATCAATTGAAAGAATTTATTAGTTTTTCTATATTTGAATAATAGAAATTTTTAAATTTGTTTTACTTATATTATATTTTTAAAATACAACTGGTTAATTGTTTACAAAATGTTTTCTTTTTTTTTTTTTTTTTGTTATTCAGTAAACTATTTATGGTTTTGTTGAAAGAAAAATATTAAACTTGCAAAAAAAAAACTAATAGTCCGGTCAAAATAGACACAAAAAAAGGCTAACCTTGCATTAACTCGCATAAAGCTGAAAATTGGCATAGACCTTCAGTTCACGAATACAAAAAATATGTGAAAAGTCCCCGTTGATCCGATGCTTGCTAAAAAAGATATTCGAGGTCAAAGGTCAAAAATATACGTTTTTTGCATTTTTTTCGTAAACGGTAAATATATCGCGAAAATGGTTAAAGTAAAAGTTGTAGATTATTAAATTTCCTACAAAAAACGTTCTTATACTTTTTTTTTATTTATTTTTATTTTATTATTAAAAAATACAATATGAAATAAAATATGGTATTATTGGAAATTAGTTCATAAAATTATGTGAATTGATTTAAAAAAATTTTAATCTGACTGATAGTCTTCGAGCTCAACTTCAACTATAATGTCTTCGTTTTCTCCTTGGTTTTCTTCTACTTCTTCTTGTATATCTGTACATTGTTCAAATAAAAATTCATCAGATGATTCTTCGTCGATATCATTTAAATTTTCACCTGAGGCAATTGATATAGTATTAGAGCAAGACTGACCTTGACAATTAGTGCATGCTACTGAGCCAAACAATCCAACTTTTTTGCAGCCACTGTATACATGTACCAGTTTCTGTTGGTAAAATGTGAGGTGGTTTGTGAAAAACTGCGGCTGCTTCATACAACATAGTGTCAGTGTAAGATGCACACAAACCAAGAGACGAAAAAATTTCGATAAGTCGTTTTGATCCAAACCGTCGATGGAAAAATATCGAAAGACCTAATTGCAATTTTGATTTGAATGATCTAGGCCTAATAGCAGTCATAATAATATGACTAATATTTGTACACACTAATTTAAAGTGTTCTAATTTGAATCTTTTATTTTTAAGAATAAGTTTTTCTAAAAAGTATGTCAATGATTCCGGTATAACACTGTATATATCTTCAAACATTCGATTAGGCGAGGGATAATCACTATTATCAAATGTTAAAGATTGAATATCCTCTCGAATGATTGCTGCTGCAGCTTTCAGGAATCTAAACTTTTCTTCTTTTTCATTACTTTTTTTATTTTCATACCAAGTTTTGTTAAGAATATGATGCTGATTATCGATGAAACAAATAAATGTTACTTTTCCGGGGTTTTCAGTTAAAATAATTTTATTTCCATACTTCAACTTCAAACGCATCTTAATTGTTCTGCTATCTATAGTTGGAATTTCACAAATATTTTTTAATTCATCTAATGAAAACTGGCAATCATCACTATTTTCGATGTATGTAAATATTTTATCCATCGCAGAATTTATAGATTCATTTTGAGGACGACAGCTTTTCACCCCAGTAGTGGGTCTCAAGAAGGAGTTGTAGCAATTAATATGGTACTTAGCCTCAGCAGCAACTAAATCATACACATACTCAATGCGAGCAATAACATTTTTTGCAGTATCATCAGAACGACTTCGAGCTATCTTCATAATAGATTCTTTAAATTCTAATGTAGACACTTTACAGATTTTACGCCTACACTTTTGCGGTTGTTTTTTTTCAGCCTCTTCACTTGCATTATTGCCGCAAAAAAAGCAATAATTTTTAAAACTAAAATCAGGTTCACTTAGCTGCGCTCTAGTACGCGGTGGACTGATTTTAGATGTACTAGCTTGTTCTATGTCACGCTGCCTTTTAACTGCAGCAATAGAACTCTTACGAGTATACATTTTTCGGCATTGCGTATGAATGGTTACAGATTCACTATTACTTAGGTATTCAAAAAACCCATCATTTCTCTCAGCACTTGAATCAATTAAAGTTTTCATTCCACGTTCAACAACAACAATGTCACCTTCAGTCAAAGATTTACTACAAATAAAACACAAATTCGACATTTTTGTCAAAAACTATTAAACAATACAAATCGTGATAAAAAGCAGCAGTAACGAGTACGTATTTTCAATGCAAAGAAACATTCAACACTAAAAATATAAAAAAAATAATTTTTTTAACGTATAATTCTGTATGCAGGCGGCGTAGGCATCCAATCCAGTATTTCAAACGGGAATATCTCTGGAATGGTGGGTCGTAGCAAAAAAGTATAAGAACGTTTTTTGTAGGAAATTTAATAATCTACAACTTTTACTTTAACCATTTTCGCGATATATTTACCGTTTACGAAAAAAATGCAAAAAACGTATATTTTTGACCTTTGACCTCGAATATCTTTTTTAGCAAGCATCAGATCAACGGGGACTTTTCACATATTTTTTGTATTCGTGAACTGAAGGTCTATGCCAATTTTCAGCTTTATGCGAGTTAATGCAATTTGAAATGTTTATTTTGACCGGACTATAATTTTTAAATAAATTTTGATATTTATTTTACTTTTTTTAAGTTTTAATTCCGATTCAAAAGAAAAAAAAACAAACCAAAAGCAATTTTCACTTTATAAATTTGATGAGAATTTCAGATAAAAATTATATATAATGACTAATTTTTATTGCATTTTATTAGTTCAGAAGAGCTTAAGTAGTAGTTGTAGTCTTAAATCAACAGTAATTTCTATTTTAACTAATTGTTTTGCACGTCTCTTGTGATAAAAAAAAGCGTTAGAGCAGAAACAAACACTCAAACACAAATTTAATAACTCTTTTACTGAATAACTTTTTCCTAATTATTAACAGTGGAGGCAAATACTTAGTAGTTATAAATTAAAAAATGTTCAAAAACTTTCGCACAACTTTGAACTAATTTAAAATTAATCTTTAAAGAAATTTATATTACCATTATGCCAATTATAATTATTTACTTTAAAGAATTCTCTAACGTCCTTATTCTTTTTTACTCCACTGTGGAGATAAATAAAGTGCTCTTCAAATATTATTTACATTGTCTGACAACTAGATGATATTTAACTGTAGTTACACTTCTATTTAGATAAAGAGATGTGTAAATTAAAAATTTTGTTGTAGTGAATATCAACGAAAAATATTTGGATTAATAAATTACACTGAAAAAAGTCAATGCGAAAAACAAAAAACTATTCTTTCAAAAAATAACATTTAACGTAAATTATTTTATTAAGTTAAAATTGATAAAACAAAAATTATTCTTATCGTTAAATAATAACAAGCAAAAATTATAATAAATACATCAAAATAAAATTTCTTTCAGTGTATTAATTAAACTCTAAAATTGCATGTAGAGGAATTCCGCTTTTAACATTTTATTTTCTTCTTTTTCGCTTATTCATCGTTATTTGTTTAAATTCTAGAACTTGGTTTAAAATTTTGTTCACAATACTGCATTATTTCTTACATTTTCACATTTTTTTTTTTTTTTTTTTTTTTCGTTTTACTCGGTTTGCAAAACAACAATACAAAGTCAAAGTCAGTCAGCCATTGAAACATTCATACAGCCAGTTAGTACAATTTCAAAGTTAAGCTACTTAAGCAGATTTTATTTTTTTAAAAAACTTAATACCTCTTCAAAAAAGTAAATATTTGCAACATGTTTGCCAAAAGAATTAGAGAAGGAAAAAATTAAAAAAAAAAAAAAAAAAATATTTGCACAAAACTCCCTCTTTTAACAGAAATTTACTTTTTTTGAAAAAGGTTTTATTTACATAGAGAGTTACACTATTTAAAGAAAAGTAGGGTGCCCCGGTAGGCTTGTTGATAATAAGCTAGTCTACCGGAGACTACGGACTGTTTCACTACAGCGGGCTGAAGGTCATAATTACTATTGCTCGGTTAATTAAGTTAGAATATAATTTTTAACTGTATTTAATTTTTGCATTTTTGTATTATGGTTTACAACACTGTTTTATAGCGGTTTACAAAAACAAACAAAAATTAGAACTCATCACTAGCAGCTGTTTCAGTTACCACTCAGTTGAGTGTTAATCGAAAAAGGGGCTTTTTTGCGACAAACTCAAATCTTGCGTTACCCTTTAAAAAAAATTTTACTTAAAAGGTCACCCTTTTACACATAAAGAACAAACCCACTTGTTTTCTTTAATACTTCACTAAAAAAAAAATGTTCATACAAATTTTTAAAACTTCAAAATATTTTTTTTTTTTGTAAAAATTTCTTCGCACCTACTTTACCAAGTTCAGTTATAATTAACTATCAGTTATAGCTGTCAAAACATATTGTTAACTGGAAGTTAAAAGTTAAAGTAATAGTTAGTATTAACCAAACTAGGTGAAAAAAAAAACTTATTTTCAAGAAACTCTACTATGTTTCACACAAAATGTTCCACCTCAAATAAAATGTCCGTCCCATTTTCAAACAAAATATTCACAAAAATTCCAACAAAGAACAGAAAATCACGAATTTTACACAAAAAGTTTTTGGCTTCCAAAAAAAACTTATTTTCAAGAAACTCTACTTATTTTCAAGAAACTCTACTACCCAGCGGGAAAATGTAATCAATAGGAAACGAGAATGTAATACATATATTGATTAATATTTGATTCCAGAACTCATTATTCTTAGCACAGAGCATGTCCTAGGATTGTAATAAATTATTTAAATGTATACTGGGAATGACTTAAATAATTCTAAAAAAAATACGAGTAATTGTCCCGAACAGAAGAAACAACAGGAAGAATTGTTACGAACAGAAACAATACATTCCTTGTTCTGCAAATGTGAAAATATACGTGGTAATCAATTCATAATTATTTTGTCAATAAAATTACCTTCTCGATTCCCATGAATGCATAATTATTCTTTCGAAAATAAAACATTATTTTTTGAGTTATTTATGTAATCAATTCCTTATTTTCCCGCTGGGTAGGTTTCACACAAAATGTACCACCTCAAATAAAATGTCCCATTTTCAAACAAAATATTCACAAAAATTCCAACAAAGAACACAAAATAAATGGTGATTTTCCCCCCTCAATGTCACCTGCATTTTGTTGAATAAATTTTTATTTTTTTTTAGGTCATCTTTATTTCTTAAATTCATGCCTTATTTACTCTCCGTACTTGAAAAAACTTGACCCATTTTTTGACTCAACTACACATTAATTATATCACTTGTTATCTTAATTGTTGTTGGTTGGCTTTTTATCAGAACTTGTTTACATGATAATTTAGAATTTATTTCAACTTGTTTTACGACTTTGTAATAGAAACTTGTGGAATTTCAACTACAACTAACACTTGTACTCAATTTATAGTCATGTGTAATTTTATTCAATATTTCTTAATTATTTCCTTGTAAGTTTACAAATCACTGTCTCTACGGGTCTAGAAGCAGGCGGCAGGCGGCAGGCGGCAAAACAAGACACAGTTGCACAATTTTCTGTTGTTGTTATTGTTTTTTCTGTAAAATGGGTTTTGGTTTTATTTGTCTACAATTTTCGCTGTTGTTATCATTGTTGTTTTCATTCTTTTTATTAATAATCAGAATTTTTTTTTTAATTTTGAATAATTTATGAGGCAATTCTTTTTTTTTAATATTAAATCTTCTTAAGTCGGTTGTTTGTTGGTTGGTCGTAGCCAACCTCAGCTACAACAACAACAACAGTCTGGATTTTACAACAACAATTAAAACAACAACAAATAATTTCATTCATAAATTAAACGACGCGGATGCGTACGACAAACGTGTTTTGTTTAATATTAAATTAACTTTAATAAAATTATATGAAAAACAAAAACGAAAAGAAAAACAAATATGTAAAATGCTACAAATAGAAATCGGAAATCTTTAGACCAAATTACACTCTGCAAAGTAAGAATAAAGACAATAGGAGAAAAATAAATTAAACTCGATTTTCGACTGTGTTTTTTTTACAAAAAAAGTACACTTTATACAAAAGTTCACACATTTTAAACACAAAAGTCACACTTTTTATGAAAAAATGTCACACTTTTTATGAAAAAATGTCACACTTTTTATACAAAAATTTACACTTTATACAAAAAGTCACACTATTTATATAAAAAAGTCATACACTTTTTACAAAAATTCATAATTTTTATACAAAAAGTCACAATTTTTATACAAATAGTCACACTTTTTATACAAATAGTCACACTTTTTATACAAAAAGTTACACTTTGGTCAAGTTACACTTTTTATAGAAAAAATTACACTTTTTATACAAAAAATTACACTTTTTATACAAAAAATTACACTTTTTATACAAAAAAATATATTTTTTTATACAAAAAGTTACTTTTTACACTATAACTATAACTTTTTATACTTTTTACACATAAAGTTAAACTTTTAACACATAAAGTTACACTTTATACACATAAAGCTACACTTTTTAAACATAAAGTTATACTTTTTACACAAAAAATTTCACTTTTTTACAAAAAGTCACAATTTTTATCCTGAAAGTCACACTTTTAATACTAAAAGTCACACTTTTAATACTAAAAGTTACACTTTTTAGTTACACTTTTTAACGTGTGTGAAGATAAATATGAAAAGTTAAATATGTTTTAAAAAAATATCGCATGCGATAAAAAATATTTTAAAAAAATATCGCATGCGTATTATAAAGAAAATACGACTATTTATACGAAATTTTACAGTTTTTATGAAAAATTAATAATTTTTATTTAATATTTAAAACTATTTAAAACTATTTAGATATTTAGTTAGTCTTTTTATATTAAAATTTATGATTTTTGAAAAAATACGACTTAGAGTGAAATTCACATGAAAGTGCTGTGTGGGGGATATGGCCACTGTGTCCAAACCCTTCGATCTCAGGGAATCAAACCTAATGGAAAATGAAGACTATGGACAGGGCTACAATAACCTATAAGCACTTTATCCCAATTGTATTTGTGAAAATTTTTATACACAATACAAATACAATTGGGATAAAGTGCTTATAGGATATTGTAGCCCTGTCCATACTCTTCATTTTCCATTAGGTTTGATTCCCTGAGATCGAAGGGTTTGGACACAGTGGCCATATCCCTCACACAGCACTTTCAAGAGAATTTCACTCTAAGTCAAATTTTCAAAAATGTATAAAAATTTTCACAAATACAATTGGGATAAAGTGCTTATAGGTTATTGTAGCCCTGTCCATAGTCTTCATTTTCCATTAGGTTTGATTCCCTGAGATCGAAGGGTTTGGACACATTGGCCATATCCCTCACACAGCACTTTCAAGAGAATTTCACTCTAAGTCAAATTTTCAAAAATGTATAAAAATTTTCACAAATACAATTGGCATAAAGTGCTTATAGGTTATTGTAGCCCTGTCCATAGTCTTCATTTTCCATTAGGTTTGATTCCCTGAGATCGAAGGGTTTGGACACAGTGGCCATATCCCTCACACAGCACTTTCAAGAGAATTTCACTCTAAGTCAAATTTTCAAAAATGTATAAAAATTTTCACAAATACAATTGGGATAAAGTGCTTATAGGTTATTGTAGCCCTGTCCATAGTCTTCATTTTCCATTAGGTTTGATTCCCTGAGATCGAAGGGTTTGGACACATTGGCCATATCCCTCACACAGCACTTTCAAGAGAATTTCACTCTAAGTCAAATTTTCAAAAATGTATAAAAATTTTCACAAATACAATTGGCATAAAGTGCTTATAGGTTATTGTAGCCCTGTCCATAGTCTTCATTTTCCATTAGGTTTGATTCCCTGAGATCGAAGGGTTTGGACACAGTGGCCATATCCCTCACACAGCACTTTCAAGAGAATTTCACTCTAAGTCAAATTTTCAAAAATGTATAAAAATTTTCACAAATACAATTGGAATAAAGTGCGTATAGGTTATTGTAGCCCTGTCCATAGTCTTCATTTTCCATTAGGTTTGATTCCCTGAGATCGAAGGGTTTGGACACAGTGGCCATATCCCTCACACAGCACTTTCAAGAGAATTTCACTCTAAGTCAAATTTTCAAAAATGTATAAAAATTTTCACAAATACAATTGGGATAAAGTGCTTATAGGTTATTGTAGCCCTGTCCATAGTCTTCATTTTCCATTAGGTTTGATTCCCTGAGATCGAAGGGTTTGGACACAGTGGCCATATCCCCCACACAGCACTTTCATGTGAATTTCACTCTAAGTCGTATTTTTTCAAAAATCATAAATTTTAATATAAAAATGGCCATTTTCTCATTAGGCGATTATCTTTTTTCTCAACGAAAAACTGCACATTAAAGAAATTTGGTTTTCTCAATGTCTCATTTGCTTCGTTTTAATCGCAAAGCTAACCGGCACTCATCTGCCAATTATTTATTTTCCTTTTATTTGCCATACAGATAAATTCAATCAGCTGACTCCCATCTTTTACATGTATTTTGAGTGGCGTTGCCAGCTGAAAACTTTGTTTTTTGTCAGTATATTGAGAAATCCAAAATCGTTAACGGACAGTTTATCGGTCCAATAGATTTATGTTGACATTAAGTAACAGACAGTTTGTCGATACATTGAGAAAATGGCCAAAAGACTAACTAAATATCTAAATAGTTTTAAATATTAAATAAAAATTATTAATTTTTCATAAAAACTGTAAAATTTCGTATAAATAGTCGTATTTTCTTTATAATACGCATGCGATATTTTTTTAAAATATTTTTTATCGCATGCGATATTTTTTAAAAACATATTTAACTTTTCATATTTATCTTCACACACGTCACTTTTTACACAGAAAGCCAATTTTTTTTTTTTTTACTTTAAAAGAAAAAAATGTTCTTCTATTTACACAAAAAAAAAAGAGTCTTTTATAAAGTTAATAAGACTTTAAAAGTGGCATATTTTTGATAACTTATTTAATTAAAAATGGATAATCATTCAAAAAAGCAAATTTCGATCTACCAAACGTCAGCAGTCGTCGATGGATGCGAGTGTAAGACGGCAAATCCCTCTGAGGAGATATAGTGGTAGCGATCGAAACATGTCAGGGTAACGAGCCGCCTGGGTTCGAATCTCAGGTCAGTCAAGAATGAATGATTATCAATAACAATTTTAATTAATTTTCATGTTGTAAAATTCCTTTCTTCATAAAAATAATTTAATGAAAATTTAATTTGATGAACTTAAGCCTGATTAAAATAATTGAAAATTTGGATTAAAAACTTATTTGGAATTTTAAAATTTCGCTTATTAGCTGTTAACTGCTTATAATAAATAATTGAAGTATAGAAAGTAAATAGAAGAAAAGAATAGGAGAGAGAACAGTTTTGAATTTTTTATTAGAATTTTTATATTAAACAACAATTGCTCATTCAGGAAATGTAACGTGTGTGGTTACTGGTTTAACGGTGTGACAAGAAACAATATTACTAAATAATGAATCATCATTTTAAAAATTAATTAAAAAGGTCAGGTGCAAACGTAAAACTTACGATATTAAAAATTATTTATAAAATGTAAAAAAAAACAACTTTTTATGCAAAGTTTAAGTAATTTAAAAATCAAATCTTGCAAACTTAAATTGTATATTTTTCTTGCACAAGAGCAAGTTCAAAAAAAAAGGTTTTAAAAAACTAAAATTTAAATTAATTTTGTTGTAATTCAACTCCATATAAATTTAACACACTTATTTCTTGTTTATTTTTCATGCCATTTTTATTTCCATAACAAAAACTTAAAGAAAAATTATTATTTTAACCACAAGTCCTATAAAATTAAAAAGAGAAAATACAACCAAATAAAAAAAGAAAAGGTGTTGAATATTTTGGTTTTATTGGGAGTACATTTTCTTAGTTTTTCTTGCATTTCTTGCATTCTTTTGTACACAATTTATAATTTCCTGAATGCAAAATAGATGTTTAGATTGCAGAAGAAGAAACAACCAAAAGGAGGACAAAAACTAAACTGAATTTAAATTAAAATACATTAAGTATCGTGTACTTGTGTAAAAATAAAAACAAAGAAACATAAAGATAAATGTTACTAAACAGCAATATTTTGCTAGAAAAATTACTTTGGAGAAGATGTATGTATGTACTTTGTAAATAGTGTGAATAAATTTAAAAAAAAAAGTAGAATATTTCACAGTATTAAATGCAGATTAGTCATATTTACTACGACTGGATTTTATTTATGAGTTTTTTACTTAGAGAAACAACAATGAAAATTCACTCTCACCACTTTTTACATAGATTTTTTTTAAAGAAGCCACAAATTTTTACTTTTTATAAAAATACATAAATTTTTTACACAAATTATCAAACTTTTTACACAAAAAGTCACACTTTTTGCACGAAACGTGAGTTTTTACACTAAGCAACACAAAAAATTTCATTACTTTTGCACAAAAATTCCACAAAACACATTTTTTACAGAAAAAAAAGTCACACTTTTCACAAAAAAGTCATAATGAAAATCCACTCTTATAGCCTTTTTACCCTGATAAACATCTGACATCTACCATCAATTTGCCACAATTTGCGAAGGTGTTAACATCTTTCCAAAAGAAATACATAGGGCTAAAAACCAACATCTTTAAAAGATGTTCCTTTCTCATTTTATTCCATTCAACATCTTTCGATTATTTTAGCGTCATCACTAGAAAAATGGCAATAAGTCCTATTATTATTGTGGCATCATTGACAAAAAAAAAATTTTTTGAAAGCAGCGTTACCATTTGTCAAGTTTTCTCCTTTAATGCAATTTTTTTTGTTAAATATTTTTTATATTATCAAAAAGTAATTTCAATTTTTGGGAATACAAAATTTTAATTTCAAAAGTGCACGGCCTAAAAAAACACTTAATTGACAACATGCTTTTGTAAGTTGTTGTTGTTTTCATTTTGTTTTTCTTAACCTACTTACAACTACAATTAATGTTGAGAGAATTTCAACTAACTGTAGTGGGGAATGTAAGATGAGATAATCCCACTGTTTATTGTTGATGTGTTTTGTTTTAACTTTGATATTGTTACAAGTAGAACTGTTGCTTATAAGTCTTATACGTTTAACAGTTTTATTTGGTTAAATACCTTTAGTTTTTCTAAAATCTTTATGTATGAAGTTTCCTGATGATCTGGCCTAAGCAACCAGTGAAATGCGCATAGGAATTGCTTATCCCATCAACAATAAATTTCAAGTGTTTTTATCAAGAATAAAAACTGGGAATTAAGCACGAATAACAAAATCTTTTGAAATTATTTTTTATATTTTTAAACAAATGGAACTTCAAATACATTTTTGTGTTTTCTTTTTAAATTTTGGCACTTTTGTATAAAAACACATTTTTTTATTTTAAAAACATTTTTTTTTTTTCAAAAACGGTGACATTTTGGTAGATGTTAGATGTGAGCAATGTAAACGATGGTTTCACATTTTCTACATCTTTGATGGTAGATGTTAGATGCTGATAAGTGTAAAAAGCGTATTACAGAGTTGTGACATCAATGTTATAACAAATGGCATCAATAATGAAAAAAGTGACATTAATACAATGACGAAAGTCATTATAATCAGGGGTGTTCTGGAAATCGAAAACGCAAAACGCAAGATTTTGGAAGTTGTTTTTAATACATTTTTAATCTAATTTTTATAATGTTTGTTATAAAATTCTGTTTAATAGAGAAATATTTGTATAATCTTTGTCATAAAATTCTTTTATTACAGAAATCTTATCAAAAAATTAAAATTTCAAATTCTTGCGTTTTGCGTTTTCGATTTCCAGAACACCCCTGAATAGTTTGTCATATTTTATGCGCCATCTATGCTTTGACTACAGTGACATCAATTTGATGAGAAAAAATTCCCATATTCTATTTGTTTTAGTTATTTATTGAAATACATAAGGTTTTCAAAGTAGAATGATTACGAAAACCATATCAGGAATGCTGCTGGTGTCTTATAATTGAGAGTTCTTCTGCAAACAAAGGACGGAATACAACCAAAGTGAAATGAAACAAACATATGTAATGGGTAAGTAAATAATAATATTCTCTCACTTTTACTTATGTCAATCCTAATGATTGAATTAAATGTCAGTTTGTCATTAAATTGCGCCTAATGAGTCCTTTCTCCGATGCTTCTTAGTCATCGCACTGATGTCATGTTTTATTTAACTGACTCCGATTCGTCAATTCCGTGATGTGTCACTCAGAAGCAAAGGCAATTGTCAAAATACATCAGCGTAAGGACGCCTTTTCAATTAGTGTAGTTAAAATACTGGGTAGATCAAAAGAAATTGAAGTTTGTATTTTCGATATAAGTTTTTTATTTGGTACATATGTATTTCTTTCTTTATTTTTCAGTACATTGTAGAATCAACGTCTAGGATATTTGGTAGCCATGTTTATGACTGAATAACGAGCAATTATTGTTGAGTTTAATTTTGCTAGTCAGAATTCAATAATTCAAACCAAAAAATTTCGAAATTTTTTTAACACCAGAAATGCACCATCACTATACAGTGTTGTCAGATTTATTATTACCTCATTTGCCAAATTCAATGTCAAAAATCGCCAAACTTTGTCAATTTTGTTTTTCTTTACCCTCTTACAACTACATTTCGTGTCGGAGGGAAAAACGAACCAATTGTAGTCGGGAGCGTAAGTAAGGTAAACTCACTGTTTATTGTTAGTGTTTTATCTAAGCTTTGATATCGCATCAGATAAGACTTGGGTGTTTGTTATTCTCATTCACTCTGCAGTTTTATTTGCATTATATCATTAGCTTTTCTTAAGTCTTTGGAAAAAGGTACAACGTTAAAGAATTTTCTATTGTACATATATCTAATACTCTGTGCAGTTCATCATCCCAACATTCCTATTTGCCTTCTTGTTAGGAATACACTGTGTGGGAGTAACATTAATTTAACAAATCTTGCGAAGGTACAAAAGAAGTGCAACATGTGCTATTTACATTCATATAATTTGTAACTCGAAAAGAAGTTCGAATGCGAGTTTTAGTGGAGTTTGTTATTGAAAATAGTCTTTCAACACTGAAATATAAAGAATGCCACAAATTTCATACATAAAAATATCAGAATAAAAATAATACTATTTTTTTGCATTGAATCATCACAAATAGCCAACTATTTTATTAATATCCAAATCGCAAATTAGAACGCCAAAGAAGTTTTAAAATGACCACGTTTGGCGAGAAATCGCCTCATCTGACAACCTTGTCACGAAATAAAGTACGCAGTTTTGTCGCTCGTTATCAGTCATCTGGGGGCTAATTTTGACTGACAGTCGTGATCGAATACTTTTTCGATTCAAAAGCAATTTTATTACTAATTCTTTTAGTCGATACTGAACGAATCGAAATAATTTTTTCAGTGTTGTGAAAACTTTAGAATCGACTGAAAAAATTAGAAATAAAACTGCTTTCGAATCGAAAATGTATTCGATAACGAATACCAGAATTAGTCCCCAGGACCTGTCTTATGTCTGACTTATCACGGAGTGGATGATCGCTTAAAGCACGAAGACAATGTTATATTGAGCGAATTAGGGAAAGCGTAAATGAGAACCCTGAAATATCGACTCGTAAAAGTGCCACTCAGCTTCAAACGTCAAGAACTCTACAGCGGAGAATAATGAAAAAAAATGTGTGGCTGTTTCCGTACAAGATACAAATGCTATATGAAATTTAACCGTTCAGTGACTTATGCCCGACCCTGTATATAGTTTCAGTAAAAAAGATACAAGTTTAATAAAATATTTTTTAAATAAAGTAAAATAATTAGCTTTAGCTGTGCAACTATATAGTTTTAGCAAAACAAACTGAATCTTGTAGCTGATGTTTTATTAAAGAATAGAAAGAAGCATTTATAAACGTTCTTATTAGTGTTTAAGTACTATACAATACAATAAGAACTACGACAGATTAGCATTTTTGTGCAAAACGAAAAGTGTAAGTGAGACCACTTTTTGTTACCACCTAGTACCAATTCCCTTCCGAAAAGTCTTTTTTATCTTAGGAAACGAAATTTTTTAGCGCGTTCAGGATATTCACCTTTAAATGTAAATTTGAATTTTCTTTTGAAATTGGTAAATATATGTATAATAAAGTGTGGTAAAACCATAATTCACGATGTTAATTGTGAGTCACACCTTAACGTCAAGTTTTTTGCGCAACTTAATTTGACCTTTCTTTGTTTCAGTATTTGACAGCTTCTACCATTGAGAGGTACACAATTGAGCAGCGCGTTAAGATTGTTAAAGCTTTTTACGAAAATGGAAGTTCAATCAAAATGCATTTAGCGCACATCGTGATTTTTTTTGTGCAGCATAATCGACCAAATGTTTCCACAATCGGGAGAATTGTGCGCAAATTTCAGTCAACCGGGTCTGAAGGAAATGGAAAAACAAATGTGCATGCTCGCCCAGTTAGTTCTGCGGCTGGCGGCAGCATCGGGCCGTACTTCTTCGAAAATGAGGTCGGCCAAGCAATTACAATGAATGGTGTTCGCTATCGCGAGATGATAATGGACTTCCTATAGCCATAAATTGAGGAAATGGACCTAGACGATTTTGGTTTATAGGCGTTAACTGGTCAAACGGTTTCTCAACACCGTTACTGCTGCTCCAGTTGGAAAATAATCAAAAATTTAAGATTAATTTCAATACCAAAGTGAAACGATTACTTTTGACCGATACCGAGCATTTTTTTATCGATACTACTTGTTACTCGGTTGCTAAGTATCGATTACAAAAATACTTGATACTTACATAAAAGTATCGAATATGTACTTGTATTTACTCGTATCGTTTCATCCCTAATTATGAGAAGAAAAGGTTTGTGTATTTTACTCCAAATGTTTAAACTGGTTTCAATTCGTTTTTAACATTTAAGTCGAGGTATTTTTATTTGCAATGAAGATTGAAAATTGAACAAATGAGTCAGAATATAAAAAAAGATAGAGAAGCGAGATAAAATATTTTAGTGAATAACTAAAAATGGTCAAAAATATAGACAAAAATTTATACAATTATAAAAGTTTATTGAAATTAGTCATAAAGTTCTGAAGAAAAAGGTTATAATTCTAAATTGAGGTATAATTAAGCAAACACTAAAATTAATTTAGAAAAATATGTAATTCTTTTAAAGTAATTAACTCAAATTTTAAATCTATAACACTTTAAAATGTTTTATTAAGGTTATTCACGTCACAAGTTGCACCCTTGCGAAAAAGGAAAAGTGCAAAAACGTAGTAACAACTACATGGACAAATATTTCGCACAAATACTAGGGTGCAACTAGTGACATGAAACCCTTTTTTTTAAGTAAAAAAAATACGAAATGATCTCATTTAAAACGTTGCTGTATGAATTATCTCCAAACAATTTAGTTCAAATTTTCGTATATCTTTTATATAGAAGTTCGTCATTAAAATAAAATATTATCTTTTGAATTGAAAATCATTTGTAATGCATTTTTTAAATACAGTTAGTAAACTTTCTTTATATTTAAAATCGATAATGATAAGATAACAATTTATAATTATATAGAAAGTAAAAATTATGTCAGTCTTACTAATGGCCGGCGAATCAACAGAAAAAAGAACTTCGATGCATTTTTGTGTGACGATAAAAAATTTCAATTTTTATAAGGAATTTCGTTTGAATAAATTGATAAGATATGAAGGTACCTTAAGTCAATAAACAAATGACGAATTTATAAATCAAATTATTTGTTTGAGGGTAACAAAACGTTTTCTAGACTTTTTTTTAAATAAAGTGAACGGAAGAAATAACTTAGTATGACTAAACCGTCTTAAGGAGATAAGAGAAAATAATACTAATCTATTATTTTTATTTTATTTATTTTTGCGTAAAATGTATTTTTTTGAAAAACTGTGACTTTTTATAAAAAAAAAAGTGTGACATATTGTGCAAAAGAGTAAAAAGTTCAATTTTTTTTTATCAAAAGGTAAAAACTGTAAAATAAATATGAATTTTTTTTTTGTGTAAAAAATGTCAACTTCTATAGAGAAAAATTAGACTTCTTTAGTAAAAAGCAGGGCTGTCAGACTTGGGGATTTATCCCCAAAGTTGGGGATTTTATGCGAGCAAAAAGGACAAAGAAAGTCATTTGGGGATTGGGGATTTTTTTGGGGATTTAAAAAAAAAATTCGGGGATTTTTTGGGGATTTTACACTCTTTTAATATATTTTCCCTTTTATTATTTATGCTTATTTTTCTTTGTCTCGTATTAAAAATATGAAAAAAAGTAGCAAAACTTTTATCTTACTCTTATCAACAACTTATACGTTGTAAAAGGTCCTTATTAAGATTATCATTTTAGTTAAAAGGTAGTGTTAAAGGTACTTTATAAATTGATGTTATTTTTCCTTCAGGGTACAAACAAAATAAAATAATTTTTTTTACAAAAAATTTTTATTTGGGGATTTTTGGGGATTTCTAATTAAAATTTTTCTTACTATTTTTACATTTTAAAAAAAAAAATTTTAAATTTGGTCAGAAAAAAAACAAACAGAAAAATATTTACTTATTAAGGTTTTTTTTCTTAATTTGGGGATTTTTGGGGATATTTTTTTAATTTTTTGGGGACAAGGAAAAAAAGTACCTGGCAGCCCTGGTAAAAAGTGTGACTTTTACTCTTGTGTAAAATTGGACTCTTTGTATAAAAAAGTAATTGTGAGTTACACCTTAACGTCAAGTTTTTTGACCAACTTACTGCCTGTTTTTCAAATTTCAAAATTTGTTTTTGTTTTAAATGTTAATTAAACGAGTACAGGCAGTTAATTTGACATTTCTTTGTTTCAGTATTAGACAAATTCAACCACGGAGAGGTACACAATTAAGCAGCGCGTTAAGATTGTTGAAGCCTTTCAAGAAAACTTTACAAGGAAAATAATCTTTAGCGACGTGACACCTAAGTGGATCCATTAACAAGGAGAATTGCCGCATTTGGTTCAAACGAGTATCCACGAGTGATTGTTGAAAAGCCAATGCATCCACAAAGAGTGACTATATATACTATATATGGTGCGGTTTATGGGATTACGGCGTCATCGGGTCGTACTTCTTCGAAAATTAAGTTGGCCAATCAGTTACCGTGAACCGTGTTCGCTATCGCGAGATGAAAACGGAATTATTGTGGACCTGGACGATATGTGGTCCCAACAGGATGGTGACACTTGCCACACAGCCAATGAAACAATGGCTCGTTTGCGCGAGAAAGTCGTTGACCGTTTTATCTCACGTCAGGGGAATGTTAATTAGCCGTCACAGATCATTTGATCTGACACCTTTAGACTTCTTTCTTTGGAGATATTTAAAAGAAAAAAAATACGAAAATAAGCCAAAAACAAGAGTTAAAGGACAAGACAATTTGGCACATTAACGAAATTGAACCTCAATTATGTCTCAGAGTCATTGAAAATATGGACCATCCAATGTAGGTATGCCACCGAAGCCGTGGCGAGCATTTGGCCGATATTTTGTTGTACACATAATTGTCATAGATCCTTCTATAATAATAAAAATATTAAGATAATTGGACCACCCTTTAAAATAAATATGTATTACTTTTTGCATAAAAATGAAACTGTAAAAAGTTTAGCTGAGGTTTGGTTTAAAAAGTTTAATTTTGATGTAAATAGAGTGAGTATCTTTATATGTTAAAAATGTACCCCCATATTCATAAAAAATATTTTTGATTTAAAAAAGGTTCATTAAACAATTTTAAATAGAAAATTTGTTTCATAAACCTAATATAAACCTGAAATAGTTGTTATGAATATCGGGCGTAATCTTTACGTTAAAAGCTGTTGTTTTAAAATTTTTCGTGTAAAAAGTTTTTGTGTTAAAAATAATTTTACTTTTTATCTAAAAAGTCAATTTTTTTACAAAAATTTAATTTTTATTGAAAAAGTGAGACTGTGCCTTTTTTC
Source organism: Pollenia angustigena (assembly GCA_930367215.1). Classification (NCBI taxonomy): domain Eukaryota; kingdom Metazoa; phylum Arthropoda; class Insecta; order Diptera; family Polleniidae; genus Pollenia; species Pollenia angustigena. The sequence goes on from OV884060.1 coordinate 52,129,009, forward strand.
TGTGTAAAATAATTTTTTTTTTATTTAATGCACTAACTTCATTATCATTATAAGTTTATTATAAACATTTTATTACCTGTTTTAACATCTGTCATTTTTGTTTTGCTCTGTAGTAAAAATAAATTGTCAATTGCATAAAACACACAAATGCATTGACAAACACTAAAAAGCCATCTACAAATAATCAACTCTGTTAAAATTTCTTACAGATGACTTCTTTTAAGAGTTTAATTTTGTTTTTGCGACTTTCAATATGAAACTTTACTTTGGCAAAAGCAAAAGAAAAACAATATTATTGAAAACCAGTTTGTGTTTTCTGAAAAATTTTACACGCAGATAGTTTTTTGTTTTTATAATACAATTTTTTTTATGAAATTGTTGTTCTTATAAGTTTTTTGATTCTTTTTTTCAAAAAAAAAAAAAAAAAAAGAAAAACACTAAACAGACAACAAAACTAAAAAGCCAACAAATATTCACACAGCTGTGTTTTTATAATTTTTTTTTTTTTCGTTTTGCAAATTGAATCTTTGGAAACATGGTTTAGTTTAGAGTTCGTGCTTTTTTTTTCTTAAATAAAAAGTAGTTTTTTTGCTGTATTAATTAATTATACGTTTTGCTAATATATGCTACTAGTGATGTTATACGAATATTCGCCTATTTCATGACATTCGTATTCGCCAAATTCTAGCAAATACATATTTTAGTAAAATAAAGAAGAAAAAAACCTTAATTAAATTTAGACATTTCCATTGTGAAGTGACGTGCCATTTGTACGACAAAATGTTAAAAAAAATAAATGAAGTCAAATGTTTAAAAAGGTTTTTTTATATTTGCAAAGTAATTAAGTAGCAATATATTCAAAACAAACAATCGAACCTAAGGATTTAAAGATACTATGAGTAAAAAAAGAAAAAGCGCTGACGTGACGTTACATATAACAGAAGTGGGTTTTAACGCGCATTACAAAACTGCAAATTGGGCAAGACTTTTTATGAATTTTTAAAAACAAAAATTCCGAAATTTAAAAAAAAAAATGATTTTTTTTCCAGAAAAAAAAAATATGTTTCTAAAACGACTGCGCATATAAGAAAAACGTTTTACCTTTCTTAAAGTAAATTTTTCACTTAGCTTAAGCGTTTTTGAGTTACGCGAACATATGTTGTGCAACCTCCTTAATTTTCGAAATAACGGTATATCTCGAAAACCAAAGCTAACATAAAGAAAAGAGTTTTAACTTTCTTAAAGTAAATTTTATTGCGGAATTTCGGTTTTTTTTAGTTTTTCAATAAGCTAAAGCGTTTTTAAGTTACGCGAGTTGTGCAACATCCTTAATTTTCGAAATAACGGTATATCTCGAAAACCAAAGCTAACCTAAAAAGACGGCTAGCACCACTGGATTCAGCGACCACGAATTAGGTTAAAAATCTTATGTTCGTATCATACTAAAATATTAAACAGCAAATAGTTTAATCTATCTATACAATATATAATTTCTTAGTATGTCAGGATGTTTGCATGTATGTCCTATTCTTTCGGCAACTTTCTGAAGCCATCTAATGACATAGGAAGCTGAAATTTGGCACACTTGAAGTACTTTCTCTGCGGAAGATCGTAACGAAGCCATATTTTGGATTTTTGGCTTTTCAACTAGTATAACTATAAAGATCTGATAGAAAAGATGTTTTTTTTATAATATGGGGAACTTTGGGCCCCACTCGGCACGGCTAGGCACCGTCGGATTGACCGGAAAAATTAGATCATGATTTCTTACACCAAACCTCATATTTTAAGCAGCGCAAACAATTAAATTAAAAAAAAAAATTGCGACCAGTCTACTATGCATTTTATAAAAAATAGGACCACGAGGGGAGATAAGAGAAAATTTCTGCCTCTCAGAAACTATCAAGCCAATTTTAATGAAATCTAAAACGTAGACAGATTCATATTTATATTGACACGTAAGCAATGCATTTTTTTTTTAATAGGACTACGAGGGGAGATATGGGACAATTTCTGCTACTCAGAAACTATCAAACCGATTTTAATAAAATTTAAAACATGGCAGCTTCCATATTTATTAAACACATAAGCTATGATTTTTTTAAAAAATAGGACCACAAATATTGGTCATTATAGATCTCTGGTTAAAATGCACCCGTATGGGTAGGATGGGCCTAGGTTATAATGACTACTGCAAAAGTTATGATGATGAGGAGTAATCAAATGAATCGATTATAATCGTGTAACTGAAAAATAAAAATATTATAAAATTGTCTTCGTATTTAAGAAAAGAGAACAAATTTGTTGTTAGTATTTTTTATGTTGACATGGGTAATATAAAAACAATCAAAGCAAAGATATAAACAGTCGAGTTAATAACAAAAAAGCTAGCATTTCTACAATATTTACAAAAACAACCGAGTAGATTTTAATTGTATAAAATTAATAACAACTTCAATATATACTGGAAATGCTGCCAATGTTTACTCTAAAATATTCCTTTGGTATGATGAAAATACATAAGTTTATAAAATGGTTTAGAAAATAAACATTTACCGACCACTTGTCAAATTTTGTATCCGTATTTTGTCCTACTCAATACATTTTGCTTTAACATGATAAGAGTTTTTCATTCTACATAAAACATGCCTTAAGAAAGTCTTAAGGCTCAACCATAATATTTATAGCTTTGCTTAACCTACTGTCAAAAATTAACAAAAAGTCTCTGAAATGTACTTAAGAAAACAAAAACAAAATAAAAAAACATTTGATTCTGTACGGAATGTGCGATTAGATTCGCACCTTGCTTAAGCAAATGACAGTTTCTTTAAACTTAGCAAAATGTTTCCTTAAGTTCAATATGGTTTGCTTCATATAATTTACTGTGTTTCACTTTCTCTGACAATGCCCTGGTCTCGGAGATACTAGGACGAGACATTTTAGGAGACCAAAGTTGCCATGCTTAGATGTTCTATTTAAGGTAGGATTAAGGTAAATCTTTCTTTCTGCAGGAAACCAAAATGTTTGAAGGCTACAGTGATGTCTGGAGAGCAATGTGGTAAACACTGGCTTGGCTCTGGTCACTGGTTCAGGATATCACAATGAGAAAGCTTTAAATACCCAAGTGAGCCGCCCTCGTGTCGGCAGGCCATTGAACCTCACTTAATCTTAGTCTTTCAAATAAAAACTACAAAATCTGCAAAGAATTCTACATAAAACGAAAACAGGTTATATTATGCTCAAAAAATATTTTATTGATTCTGGACACAATTTTGGAATTTTTAACTATTTCTGATATTATTTGCCATTCGCAATAAATTTTTTTTATAATTCCTTATTTTGGCCGTTTTACACTATTACACTATCAATCTTAAGTAGTTTGACGAAACAAAAGGCTTGCCTTTTTATCATCTTTCCAAAATAGAAGCCTAATGGAGGTTTAACATAGCTAATACTTGCCCACCTATAACTTTAAATATACCGGTCGACTTAGTACCACTTTCTGAGCCGAATTTACGATGTCGGTCCGGCTGGCTGGCTCTAGATGTAAATCTTGGGCGCAAAGTACAGTTCGCAATTTTGAAGATAATTTGTGGATGTTTGGTACATAGGTTCTAATTGGCACTAATCGGAATAGAAGCGTTGTGCCTTTAAACCTTCTTATTATGCTGGTATTTTATTGACATCGATATATTTCCCTGACGAATCCCAGTAGATCGACTGGATTACTTAAAGCGGTACACCCCAGTTCGTCGTGAAATCTATCTCCTAGCCACTTCTGCCTGATACCCTGCATTCTAGGGCAATGGCACAGTACATGCTCAAACTTCTTTAGCTCCTCAGCATACTAATCTGCAGAAGTCAGGTATGGTATTGTCCCTTTACTCGTACCCATCAAAAACCGTATAAGGGTCCTGAGATCTCTCCTAATAGAACCCTGGTTGCTCCTGCAACCATATTGCCATTGCAATCCGTTCTATCCCTCCAGGAACGGTTATCGTAATCTCGGTATCTATACCGTATTACGTAGTGGCTTAAGGGGGGTTTAACCCCCAACCCTGTCCTTTACCACTAGGTCAAGATTCGAACCCTCCCTCGCAAATTCGTCCGACATTTAATTAGCATGCGCGTTGCAGTGTCCGGGTACCGAACACATCCTTACTGTGAATACCTCCGAGCTCTCTCAGAGCATTCCTACACTGTGCGACTAGGCACGATCGCACCGTATAATTAATCAATACTCTGAGCGCAGCCTGACAATCGACGTAAATTGTCACCACAGAACCACCAACATTGTGACCCAGCATCACCTCCGTCGCCCTTCAGTTCTCTAGGATCTCAGTCGGAAAGACACTGCCTCATCCGGGAGTCTGAATGACCTTTTCACGTCAGCGTGAGCAATATAAACACCGGCAATACTGCCCACCAGCCAAACTGCCCATTGGATCCAAGCCAAACTTCCGAAGTGTAAGGTCATAATCCTATGATCTAAAATTCCCTCAAGAATACATAGTACTCTGATCAAACAGACCCACTTCGTACTAGATTCTTGTTTGATCCTCCCGACTAGGGGTAACCAACGAAGACTGGTAGAGCCTAAATAAGTTCCAAGCAGCTAAAGAATGTGGATGCCTGTGACGTGCTTTTCCTTGTTCCCGTGATACCAAGAGACTCACTTCTTTGAGCCTTGTTGAGCATCTTCCTATAGCTATCCATCCTCAGCTCATCCAACCAAACAGTGCATCCATAAGTAAGAATAGACCTAACCCCGATGTATAAATCCAGTTTACCATATCCGGTCGTGTTCCTCAATTCTTACTGATGGAGTTCCTGCATGTGTAGTAGTCATAGAATCCCCTTTTCATCTTCTCCTAAGTAATTCTCTTTCAAGACAGTTTACGTTGGAGGAAGTTACTCAAAGGTCCCATCCTAAAGTCTCGCATACATACATATGTAGATGAAGATATCTGAATAATATTCGGCACAAAAAAGTTTTACATGAATCTTAACCTCATAAAAGGTATTAACGCAATATTTTAATAAAACTTATTTAAAAATTGTTAAATTTAACATTTTTGTAGATGAAGGTACATACTATGTATATTAGACAAAAATAAAAACAATAACAAAAAAGGGCGTGTTAGCATATTTCCTGGCAAAATGTATTGAGAATGAATGAATAAAATGGAAAGAAAAAAATTTTATATGGAAACAAATAAGAGGAACATTTAACATGCGCGATGACATTATTTTTAAATTATTTCCTTTTTTTTAATTATTCTTTTCAAACGATAGGTATGTATATTCTAAAAGGATTTAATATTTTGTAAATAAAGAATTTATTAAAAATAAAAACTTACCACATTATTTGGTTAATTCAATAAAATTTTAATTATTATTGTTTTCCTTGTTGTATAAAAACAAACAGCTCCTTTTTGCTAAAACAGTAAGAAAAAGAGAGTGAAGTTGTAAATAAAATTTCTAAGAGAGCAAGATTAAAGAAAAAATGTATGTCTGCAAAAACACTCTCTGTTTTTCTTTAACACTGTCAAATAATTTTTTTTTTTTTTTTTTTTTTGCTTTTCTTATGGGTATTTTTTTGTTAGGAATTCACACTTTTTATTAGAAAATAACTCCCTTTTTCTTATTATTATTTTATTAGATTTATATGATTAACTGCTATTTAGAGTCTATTTCATGAGTTTTATTAAATACATATGTAGGTATTTTTGCTTTAATCTATGTACCTATTTTGTTTTTAAACTTTTAAATATTTTCTAAAAAGTTACACATAAATTTATGGTTTACTTAAAATAAAAAAAAACACACTTTTTGCTTATTAAAGCATTTGCTGTTAAAACTCTGCATTAAACATAACATACACATCCACGCAATAATAAAAACAAAACACATTATCACAAACCCAACCAACAACAAAAAAAAAACACTGACTACCCAGCCAACCAAACTTACAGATTTTGTCTGATAAAAGACAATTCTGTTCAAATTCGTAAGTCTTTCGACATATCGTACAGAGTTCTTTAAAAATTGTTAACGAACTTTCGAGGAATTTTATATTTTGCTTATGCAGAAATGTCTCAGGATTTCGTTCAGCCTTCAGATAGAAACCTCGGAGGAATATTTCATATTCATTTGTTAAGAAATATCTGCACGAAAGCTTGCAGACTGCTGATAGATTTTACAATGGTTTTTATGTTTTGCTTGTGCAGAAATATCTGCAAGATTTCGTAAAGAACTCGGATCACAAAAGCTTGCAGACTGCTGATAGATTTTTCAATGGTTTTTATGTTTTTCTTGTGCAGAAAAATCTGTAAGATTTCGTACAGAACTCGAATCAAAAGTTCGAAGTTTTTTTTAAATTCTTTGTTTGATCAATGTTTACAATAAAAGTTAAATGTGTCTAACGGGATTATCCAATTTGAAGAAAAGAAAACATGTTAATAATCGTCGTTCACAGCAGTGTATCAAGTGAATTTGGAAAGAGAAGACGTGCTAAAAACATAAAGTGTTTAGTAATAAATGTCGTAATAATAATTAAATTGAATTTGAATTTAATTGAATTTGCACGATTTGTCGGCAATCATTTCAGAAATAAAAAAGATTTATTGTCAGATTAATGGCATATATCTGTACAAACTGTCCCAAAAACTATGCGAATTTTAAACGACTACAAGTACGATTTCTGTCCGACATCGATTGGAAATATCGGAAGGAAATCCAGAATTTCCCTAGGAAATAACATCAGACATCGTTCAGATATCAGACAGATCTATCTGTGAAGTTAAGGGAATTTCCCCCGTCAATTCTTACAGAACTCGTGTCAACCACTTCATATATTTTTCGTGTCGACTTCTAGACGAAATCAGTCCCGAAATCGGCAACTTGTGCAGAAAGTCGTTATGAAGTCTGAACGATTTCGTTGCATTTGGTTTGCTGGGTAATGAAAACTAACAAACACACACTCTCTATACATTTTTTGTTAAAAAGGGAATCGGTATTAGAGAGGCAACCTCTTTATAAAAACAATAGCAATAACAACAACAGCAAATACACAAAACATAAGAAATTCTTGTTAGTATATGATGATTTAAAAATGTGTGGAACAAGGCCCGTGTGGAATAAGCAGAATTTTTTATAGCTGCTTGCAGGCCATGCAGTGACAGCAGTAGGGCGGTGAATTTAAGGGAAAAAAAACTTGCAAGCATATTCACAGAAAAAACTCTGTATAAGAACTTCCTTAATGCTTCTTCTTTTTCATTTTATTGTCATAATAAAATTTACTGGATATTTTTGTAGGCTTATTTACTACCTATTAAAAATATTTTTTAAATAAAACTTTTATCTTTATACTTTCTTAGGCTTCTGCTTCTCCTTATCTCTAGAAGAAAAAACTTTTGTGTTCTATTTTATGCGATAACAGTTAGAGACGTATAGCAAACATTTAAAACAATTTCTTTCAAAATATTTCTGATAAAAAAAACACTCCTCACACCTTTTTCTTTATTTAAAGTTGTTTTTCCCCAATTTTTTTCGATTTTAATTAAATTTTATTGCAACTTCTTTTTTTCTAAACTACCCGCGACGTCAACCTGAATAAATTTCTTTCGACCGCACTCAAAAAAAGTAAACAAACAACTAAATAACGAGTTGACGTTCAGCCAGTGCTGCAAATTTTAATAGGAGTTTACAGAGAAAGAGCAAAATAATTAAAACAGAAAAGTTGTGAAAACAAAATTCAAGAGAAAAAAGAAAGTACATAAGACCGCATGATTTTGTTAAAAATCGCTATTTTATAAGAAGTTCAAAATACATATTTAGAAATAAAAATAATATGTAGATCGGAACTATATGTAAAATGAATCAGAATACATATATCCTAAAAGAATTTATTGAGCGAATCATCATATTTTTCAAAAATAAAGACGATTTGGACTTTGCTGGGTTACCTGCTATTCGGATTTTAAGGCCTCATGTATGTTTTGGATAAAATTTCAATTGGCTATATCTCAGAAACCAATTAGAATTTTGTATACTAGTCTTCTGCACAAGTGAAGCTATAGACTATGAGACAAAAAGTGTAAACAAACTATCCCGAAAAAACTTTTTTTTATTTTTTTTTTTTTAATTTCTTAAGCAAATCCCGCGAAGCTCTATGCTTGTCTGCAGGTAAGAATCGGCGGGAATTGAACCCGCAAGCCCGCCGCTGATAAACTAGCTCACTACTAGCTAGTCTACCGGGGCACTGCAAATAGTGCCTGAAAATTACTAAAATGTCAAACAAAATTTGTTTGTTTCCTCATTTTTGGCACTTAACTGCCAATCTGTGAGAAATTCAGTAAAACAATATCCACAATAATATTCCTTATATTATAATTCGTAATTTCTCAAAACAATATAATACTGGAAAAATCTTTTCCACATTTTCAAACTCTATTTTACATCGAAATGTTACGGAGAAACGTTTGAAAAATGAAGCAAAAGGCAAAATAAAATAGAACATGAATTAAGCAATATAGGAAAACAAAATTGCAATTGGTTTCCAAAATATATCCGCGAGAAAAATTTTATGTTCTCCGGAAAGATATACCTATGTAGCCTAGAATCATAAATCAGCTAAACTAGAAAAAACCCAAATGGGAATTCATTAGTTTCGATAAATACTTCGAGAAATTCTACACTTGAAGCAGGTGAAATCAAATGAAAATTTTAAAAGAGATAAACTTTGGAGTTATTAATATCTGAATCTAAAATTTTAGCTTTAACATCTATCGCTGAATCTCAACAAGTTTAGTTAAAACTTAATTTTTAACTTCCAGTTAACAATATGTTTTGACAGTTTTAATTGATAGTTAATTATAACTGACCTTGGTGAAATTGGACACTGGAATGAATCGCATTAATAAGGCCGTCATGCTTTTAACTTTAGGATTAAAGAATCAATTGCTTTGCTGCACACTCAGTTATAGTCACAAAAACTATATATTTAGTTCATGAAATACTTAGGCCCGTTTTCACAACTTAGTGCCGGTTCACACAAGTCAAGTTTAACTCGTCAAGTCTTGAGTGTTTAGGAGAGAGGGGAAAAGATATGGCATCCTCTTTTCCCTTCTCTCCTAAAAGCTTAAGACTTGACGGGTCAAACTTGACGTGTGTGAACTGGCACTTACTGATAGCTAAAGGTAGGTTTTTGTCGGCCGTATAAAAAGTGTTATTAAAACTTTACATAAACCTACCAGGTCGGATAAACCATAATTTACTGTATCGCTCACGTTAGGTTTAAGTAAAGTTTGAATAATGAAACACTTTTTATAAGGCCGTTTAAAGTCTAATTTAAGCTATCAGTAAGTTGTGAAAACGGGCCTTAGTCTAACAACAAAGATCTCTGCAACAACAAATACTTAAACATATATTTTATACGGTGAATAAACATGTAAATTAAGATCGCAAAATTCTGGAATACGTACAAGTTCTGATTTTAAAATCAAAAATATTTACTTATATGGAAGACGTATTTTGAGATTTTATTTTAGGTAATACCATAATTATCTTCTATATACATATATAATTTAATTATTTTTGTGTTCCTCTTTTTTCTCTCTCCAGAGCTTTTATGAAGCCCACTGATGGGCTAAAAACGGAAAATCGGTATGCATATACATAGTAAAACATCTAGGGTAAATCCCAACATAGCCGGATTTTTGGTCTGTGGGCGGATAATTAAGAGGAAAAAAGGGGAGTGGAAAATGCATTTTTTTACATTTTAGCTTATATTAAACACCCTAATGACATATGAAGCTGAATTGTCAAGCATAAATTCCTAACAATGGAGCATATCATAAAAGTAGAGGTATCTGAGATTTTTGGACTACGAGCGGAGAATTGAGAGGAAAAGGTGCGTGCCAAACTGTGTTATTTTACATTTCAGCTAATTTTGAAGCCCATTAAGATCAATAAGGCTAAAAATGTTAATTTTTTAAAAATTCTTTAATATTTTTAAAATAAACACTACAATTAACATTTATTACATTTATTCAAATAAGAATTAAGATAGATATAAAAACAGTATTTAACAATGTCTTGCATTGATTTTTACAAAATATATGTGTTCTAAATTTTCATTACCAATTAATTCGTTTCATTTTAAGTTATCGCTACTAATAGGCTTTTAAATAGATTTAACAGTAAAATTACCTAATTAAACCGCAAACTTTAGCAGATTTCTTTAAAATAATTAAAATTCAATTTAAAATTATTGATCGAATCTTATTAGCTTTTGTGCAATTTCGAGCTTATTAAATCCTTATTGTTCTACAGCATTTATTCAATAATCGGTAAAATCTACAAATATATCAAATTAACAACATTGTTATAGCATAAGCAGAATATTTTATAGCACTTTACAGACGCTGCAGCAGCGCAGTAGGGCGGTGAATATAAGGGAAAAATTATCAACTTCTCACTGAAAAAACTCTGTAGAGAACTTCCTTAATAAATTTTTATAGCCGCTGCCTGTTTTCGGTTTTTATGACAAGCAAAAATTTTTTATGCGTTTTTGCAAAAACTAATTTAAATTTTCTTTTTACACAACTTTAATAACTTTCTTTTAAAATTAATTACTTTTTCTTTATTTTCTGCAGCACTGCACTTTTTTTGACTTGAGAAAAAAATTTAACTCCACCAAATTTTGTTCCTGTATTGTTTGGATGTTTCAGTTCACGACAGAGACGTTTTAAACAAATTTTTTCTTTGTTTGTTAGTTTTAGGAACTATTTTTAAAGCATTTGCCACTTAAGCTTTTTTATTTTTTAAAATTCTTTGTTAACTTTATTAATTTTAAATATTTTTTAACAATTTTAGTTGTTTTTTTTCAACTTTTTTCAACAACCCGCAACGTTAACGACAACCAACCAAATTCGTTCGACCGCACTAAAAAAAAGTAAACAACTAACTACAACCAGCGAGTTGATGTACTACCAGTGCTGCCAATTCAAATTTTAATTTAAAAAAATGTACTATAAGATTTTATGTAAGTCAAAAAATAACTATTATCATTATTATTTTGTAAAATAAAAACAATTAACTTTTGTTTTCATGGCATTTTAAAAGTAACTCAATATTTTGAAATAATTTTTCCTTAAAAAATATATTTTATTTAATCAACGATTATTGTTATTAAGGCTGCCACCTTTTCTACATTTTAAGCAACAAAAATCGCTTATTTAGCAATGTCTAGCCAATGGGTCTGTGCAAGAAGCCAAAGGGCACTGCTACACGTTCAATAAATATCGTGATATTTCTAGTATCACGATATTTATTGAACGTGTAGCATGTAATATTGATGGATCGCATTCCATATCGCAGAATGGCCTAAAATATGAAATCCAGATCGCGGATCGTGGATCGCGTGATTAATATTGAACGTGTAGCATTTTCATGATAATAAATCATGATACGTCAGTAAAAACTGGCAAATAAAAGAAAATACGCAGTGAAAAAAATTAAACAAATGAAAAGTAAAACACAATTGACAAAATTTGTGTATTTTTTGCTCCACATTTTTCTTTCCACTTTTTTCTTCAATGAAAAAGCAAGCAAACTAGCTAAATAGGCTTCCTTTTGGGTTTCTCGCGACATTGATCAACGACCCGCACAGAACAAAAATAACATTAATACTGACGCGATAAATATTGAACATGTAGCATACGCCCGTGATCCATCAATATTTTAAAATGGATCGCGATCCAAATATCACGATATTTATTGAACGTGTAGCAGTGCCCAAATGTTTATTTGGTATATTCCGTGGTGGAATAAGCAGGTGGCATCGTTAACACAACAAATACAACATTGGGTGTGTGTGAAACGTTACCCCACGTCTCCATGCGCTTTCGATTAGAACATGACATGACCATAACGCCGGCAGAGCAACGGTATTAATTTGTTCATGTTCTTGTATGTGGCGAATACGTGTTGATGTTCATGTTCTGATTGACCACAATTTTTGTTGTTGTGCGTTTGGTTGTGTACAGAAAATACATTGAATGGCCAACATCATGGCGCACAAGGATGCTTAGACGAATGTTTAGGCAACGATGGCAGCACATGAACGAAACATGAACATGAACAGTCTACACGAGTAGAATTCATGTGCGACATGCTGTTCTTACCAAGTTGATGGATGGTGGAGACGGGTAGTTAGCAAAGTACTCATGGTGAAATTACTAGAAGGTGGCAGCACTAGGAGTTGTTGTACAACAATACAACAAAAACAGGCAAATTTGTTTGTGTAAAATAGTCCATTACAGGGATGATAAATTCGAAAACCAATATTGTACCAACGAACTTTTAAAATAGTACTTTTTCGGCCCCAATAGTACTAAATCATTTTTTTTATACATTTTGTTTATTTTATTTTTAAAAACAAAAATTTAATACATCAAAAAAAAAAAGTACTTAAAATTCATTTGTACATGTAGAGTATAGATAGCAAAAAATACATGATCATTAATTATACACAATAATAGAGTGGGTAAAGTTTTTTCGCGTCAAAAGCACATTGCGATTTTTGTTCTATAAGTCATTCTTAGAGACTTTGCCAAAGAAACCATAGGTTAAAAATTAATTTTGAGCCCCGGATTTTTCAAAATTGTTAGTTTTCCAAAATATTCAAGAATATAATCAAATTGTATTTGGTCTAGCCAGACCTGTATCATGAGGTTTTTAGGATCGAGAAATCCATTTATTTTTATTTTTGATTGCCGCCAGAGTGCGTTTTCATACACTTTTAAGAATTTATCGTTTTTTTTTTTTTGAACACTTACGAATATTTCTCAAAATGCAATCTCGAATTTTAAACGAAAATAAATTTTTAAGCGTTCGAAAAATATGTGCATACGATCATTTCGGATTGCGTTACCAAATATATTGTGTTTACAATTTTTAATTTGTACTGCAGAAACAGGAAAGCAGTAGACAGTCCGAATAAAAAAAAATTTTATTTAGCGTTTGTAAAATCTCCTTCAAAATAATTCGAAGTAAAATAATAATGGAGTGTCCTCCCACTGTTCCAAAATTCTGTTGATTACTTCTTGACTTGACAACCATCTTGTTGAAGAATATTTGAAAACTAGATGATCCGTGCGAATATTTCGCACCGTTAGTTGTCATTTTTGTAACATAAAATGAAAATAATTAATAGAAATTTTAGTAACTTCAATACATTTTAAAACATAATTTTTATCAATGAAAATATTAATTTTTAAATTTCTTATTATTTTTCGTCATTAGTGTTTGAAATAAGTTTTAAAATGAGATATCATTCATTAAATTTGATACGGTGGCATGGGAGATATTTGCAACCGACAAAAAAAGTGATTTAGAAATAATATACATATATGATATTATGAGTTTATTCCAAAATATTCTTGAATTGAGAGGCAATCGTCTATTATACTATGTAGAACTTTTGCAGATGTGGTTTCCTATATCTTTTAAAGACTTGTCAAAATCATCAGAAAATGCACGCTTATATGCTGCCGCTGATTTAGAATGTGGCATAAGCAATCGTTCAATGAACAAGTGCAAAAATCTATTCACAATAGCGGAGTTCGATGTTTGGTGCAAATGGTCTTGCAAAAGAGCAAGTGCAAAATATCATAGCTGTTTTGTTAAATCCAACAACAAAAAATAGAGTTTCCCTTAGATTTCATAAAAAAGCTACGACATTTTGCATTTTCGCAAGACTTTTTGCACCAAACACTAAACTCCGCTTATATTCATTGGACAGTAAATACGAGTTGCCATATTATATCAATTATACATATGTATAAAATACTATGTATTTTGTTTTTGTAAAAAGTTAGAGTGAATGTCAAAAATATTCGTTGAAAATATAAAATAGGAAATGGTTTTGTTAATAAAATATACACAATTGCTTAAGAAACTCCTCAATTGCAAATTAATTGTGGCTCCACTTATTCCTTACGCATCTTTAATTTTTTGTGTTTATATTTTTTCACTTTTTTTGTTTTATATAATTTAAATAAGTTTTTTTTTCAACTATTTATATTTTTATTGAATTTTAAATTTGAATTAATTTTTTCACAAAATGTAAACAAAGCTTGACATTCAGTATACACCCAAAAAAAAAAATAAACAATAAACAGATGACTGGAAAATGTCACCTTTATGAATTCGCCTTGTATGTAGGTTTGAAAAATTTGGAAATAGTACCAAATGAGTCAGGGGGGTTTTAGCGTACTTTTAAGTATTGAATTGTACCAAAAAAAGTACAATTGTACCAACTTTATCAACCCTGTGCCCAAGTTCTGTAACTCTCGCGTCGAGAAAGTTTTCGATTGAAATGTGTGAAATGAAACAAAAATGCCATAAATTGAAACAACCCTGCAAATAATAGGACCAGTCCAAACACGCGTGTAAAGAGTAGTCCACAAGGGACCAGGACTAGTCCACAAGTAACCCAAACGTATGGAAAAAACCTGGTCTATTTAACATTACGATGTCCTAGGAGAGGACCATATAACCCACCTTTGGACCACTAAGGAGTAGTTTTAAAACTACTCCATGGTATATAACCCACCTTTGGACCAGTAAGGAGTAGTTTTAAAACTACTCCATGGTATACTCAAGAGGATTAGTTTTGAAGTCGTTTAAACACGAAAGCATGTCGTTAAAAAACGAAGACATGTCGTCTCACTACAAACACTTTTTAACAATGGCATGGTCCATGCTTGCATTACATCGGACTAGTCCATGGAGTAGTCCATTTTATCAAAATGGGTCAGGTGGTCCAATTTTATTTGCAGGGAAACAGCTGTTTTTCTCACTTAACTGTGTCTGTAACTTTTTTTTGGCGAGTATAAGCTGTTACGTAAGAAAATTACTCGCCAATTTACAGAAAAAGTGTGTCTGTAATAAAGAGATGCACAAGCACAAGAAATATTGCTTACAAGCAATTTCATTGAATTTAGATAGTGTGTGTTTATTACTCCCCTGCAAATAAAATTGGACCACCTGATCCATTTTGATAAAATGGACTACTCCATGGACTGGTCCGATGTAATGCAAGCATGGACCATGTCATTGTTAAAAAGTGTTTGTAGTGAGACGACATGTCTTCGTTTTTTAACGACATGCTTTCGTTTTTAAACGACTTCAAAACTAATCCTCTTGAGTATACCATGGAGTAGTTTTAAAACTACTCCTTAGTGGTCCAAAGGTGGGTTATATGGTCCTCTCCTAGGACATCGTAATGTTAAATAGACCAGGTTTTTTCCATACGTTTGGGTTAGTTTCTCTCATTCTCTCATTACAAAACACATACTTCCAAAAACAATTGTTTTGTTTTACGATCAAAATATAGAAGAATAGAACAAAACTGCACTAGAACAATGCTGAACTAAAATAAAGCTGAATTAGAACAAAGATGAAGTAGAACATTAAAACAGAAATAGAACATTCCAAGCATGTTTGAATGTTTTGATTGTAAACATATACCAAAGAGAATTGCAAAGTGAGAAACATTTTCGTTTTGTAATGAATATGAAAAAGCTTAGAAAAGTTTATATGTAATATTAATTTTTATTTGCAAAAATTTATTGTTTATTATTTACATAAGTACATATAAAGGTACTTAGGTCTAATATTTAAATAAAATTAAGAAGAATTCATTATTTTCATAGATATAAAAAATAAAATCTAATGGTGTGTTTCACAATTTTTTGGGAAAATTGATAGCAACAAAATATTAATAATTATTTAACTAGAATTAGAAATATTGGTTAAATAAACGTTTAAAGTTTTATATAAAAATAAAACAAGACCTCAAGCTTGATAATTTAGTTATACATAATATAATAATAAAGGTCGACTAAAATAAAATATATGTACATTTAGGAAATATTTCAAAAATATAAATTTTTTTATTTTTTTTAATGTTCTACTGCACTCGATGCTTTTACTATAATTTACCGTTTCTTTATTTCATTGTCTGTTTTTGTGTTGATATTCTGTTTGTTTTGATAATACAAGCACTAACAAAGCAGAAGAGAAAAACTTTTCAAGTTATGCTTGTTTTGTTTTGGTGGAAGTAATGTGTTGTTATGTTTGTTTTGCTATGTACTATGTTTACAGTGAAATAATATAATTGATAGTTGTGTGAAGTAGAACATAGAGCATTAAGAATATTTTGCGCAGCCCTTTAGTCTGTAACATTTTGGTGAGAAAAGTTCCCGCTTTGAACTGTCAAATAAACTCACGAATAAAAATGGGCGAGAAAAAATTTTAACACTAAAAAACAATTAAAAATGCAAAGAATAATAATAATAATATTTTGTTCTTGGCACATTTTTCATTGTTTTATTATTTTGCTTTTAACATTTTAATATAATATACGAATGTCTTCAAAGCTCGTTTGCAAACAACAAACATTAAAGTCACTCTTTACACAATTTGGTATAGCCGACGGTTGTATTTTCGCCGCCGTCGTTGAAAAATTTTTAATTTTTGGTAAATTTTGGTCGCCGTCAACGATATGTGTTACTGGCGTTCAGTAGTGCGATTCTGTAATTAATTTTAACAATAGTTGTCATTGTTAAAAAAATTAACAAGCAAATTAACGATTTTGCTATTCTGTAACATTTTAAACAGCACTTGTTATAGTTAAGTCAGCTGTTTGTGTTAAGTAAACGACAACTTTTTTAGTGTTGTTTATTTATTGTTAAATGTCGAAAAAATAAAAAATATTTAGTTAAACGAAATAATATAACTTGAAAACGGCAATTAAATAATTTGCATTTAATTTAACTAGATATCCCGTGCGAATATTTCGCACCGTTAGTTGTAATTTTTGTAACATAAAATGAAAATAATTAATAGAAATTTTAGTAACTTCAATACATTATATTAAAAGTATAAAAATATTAGAAATCATAATATATATCATACATATTTACATACATACATATGTTTAAATGCTTTTATAATACTTCTTTGAATACAATGTTAGAGGTAATGACATGATCATCGTCAACTTTTTGCCCGTACGAATCCTTTATCAATGAAAATATTAATTTTTCAATTTCTAATTATTTTTCGTCATTAGTGTTAGAAATAAGCTTTAAAATGAGATATCATTCATTAAATTTGATGCGGTGGTATGGGAGATATTTGCAACCGACAAAAAAAGTGCTTTAGAAATAATATATACTAGATGACCCGTGCGAATATTTCGCACCGTTAGTTGTCATTTTTGTAACATAAAATTAAAATAATTAATAGAAATTTTAGTCACTTCAATACATTTTAAAATGTAATTTTTATCAATGAAAATATTAATTTTTCAATTTCTAATTATTTTTCGTCATTAGTGTTAGAAATAAGCTTTAAAATGAGATATCATTCATTAAATTTGATGCAGTGGTATGGGAGATATTTGCAACCGACAAAAAAAGTGCTTTAGAAATAATATATATGATGATAGTAAAATGTTTGGCTTATCTTCTTAAAAAAACCACAAAAATAAAAAAAATTATGTTTAGTTTTAATAATTTTATTTGTTTTTTTTTATTCCTCTTTGTGTTTTTCGTTATTTTGCCATTTTTTTGATAGTGATGCCACTTGACGTTAATTTTTATCTATGTTGTTAACAACAATTTACAGAATCACATAATCATTAGTGCAAACAACAAAACAGGTTGACAATTGTAACAACTGTTGTTATTGTTAAAAGTTACAGAATCCCACTACAGAACGTCTGCAATGTCACATCGGCTTCGAGTGCAATACTTATTATAACATTTATAACGTAACGGCGTAATCTCTTTTGATAGTTTTCGACATCAGTTACAGACACACATTTCTCTCACTTTTCGAGAAACGATGGAATATTTTGTTTCACATCTTTTTGATGCAAAAAGTTCTCACCAAAGTTACAGAACATGGGTACTGGTCCATTATGTCAAAAATATGAATTTAGCAAATAAGATAATAGCAAATTAACAGATCTTATTTGTGCAGATTTGTATGCTAATTAAATTTCAACCTCACTACAGCATGAACCCAAGCAAAGAAAAATTGCTCGCCATTATCCAGTATCATTATGTCGTCATCTGCAAAATCGTCATTTAAACTTCTGAACAAACGAGTGAAGTTCAAGTACTCAGCGGTAGTATCGTAAGGTTTACCTCCACCCAGGGCTACCCAGAAAAAGTTTTCCGGTTCTTCGGCCTCATTAAGAATTTGCAAACTGACCCAAGGACTATTAAACATTTCTTTGGCAATATCTTGAATCAGTTTAGCCTCTTCTGGACAACTTTTTGATAATAACCACACATAAACTACATACTTATACTCGATTAGGACTCGTTCTCAAGGAAGCATACGGTTGTATTTTTATAAGTCTTGTACATAGGGCACCGCCATTTCCGCTCGAGTATCCTGTTGTTTAGCCCATTTTGTTAAATCTGCGCCGTCTTCGATTTTAAATTTTGATTTTAAAATTTGAGTTTCCCAACCCTCCTGCAAACGCGTAACTAAAGCTTATGGGGCCCTAACTAAACGTGTCGATTTTTTCCAAACCAATTAAATAGGTCAGTAAAACAGTCAAGAATATAAAGATTTTTACTGAGGTTGTGTGTGAAACGGTAGCAAAGTTCTATGGTGAAATGAAATTTGTTTGTGGTAGAAAATTTTCATATTTGTGCTGTGTTAAATTGTAACATTTTTGACAACGTAAAATTTTGACATAAAGAAAAAAACAATTACTAATAGTTTTGCAAAAATGAATAAATTAAACAAACGTTTACCAATAATCATTTCAATTCTGTTGGAAATGAGATCGTCCCAACTATTTGATGAATTCGTTCTGATTTATTAACAATTTTTACAAAAAGTGTGGGCAAAAAAGCTTTTACATATTTAAATACTTACATCTTGTATAATTCTTTTTAATTTTTTTTGCCGCTGGTCCTGCTTTCATATTATTTTTTATTTTGTTTAAACAAATTTGATGAAAAAAAATAATTTTGTGGTTGTCAAAAATTTCTACACTAATGTCAAAATTTATACAAGCCCCTAGGGCTAGTGAAATTTTATTCACCTCAATAGTGTCAAAATTTTACTTCCATGAGTACTTTGCTACCGTTTCACACACACCCTGACTAGCAAAGTGTTGACCACTTTTTGTTCATGTATTTCAACCTGAGGCAATTCTAGATAGCCCATACCTAATTATACTTGGTATAAAATAGGCACAGGAGGGACGAAATTATCTTGGACATGTTGGACAATCTTTTGTTTGGGAGCTTCTTCTGAAATGCACTCCAAACGTTACCAAAATTCTTCACTTTCATCGCCTACAAAAATAAAGTTATTATTACAAATTTTTTTATTAAGAATATTAACAATATTTTGATATTACGGGTGTGTGTGAAACGGTAGCAAAGTACTCATGGAAGTAAAATTTTGATTTACATATTTAAATTTGATATAAAATGGCAACTCGTATTAACTATCCAATGAATATAAGTGGAGTTTAGTGTTTGGTGCAAATAGTGTTGCGAAAATGCAAAATTTCGTAGCTTTTTTATGAAATCTAAGGGAAACTTTATTTTTTGTTGTTGGATTTAACAGAAAAGCTATGATATTTTGCATTTGCCCTTTTGCAAGACCATTTGCACCAAACACTGAACTCCGCTATTGTGAAAAGATTTTTAAACTTGTTCATTGAACGATTGCTTATGCCACATTATAAATTTAGCATCAGCGGCAGCATATAAGCGTGCCCTTTCTGATGTTATTGACACGTTTTTAAAAGATATAGAAAACCACTTCTATATACAAAAAGAAGACTTCCTTTCGATTCAATATTATTTTGGAACGAATATTTTCAAATATTCGTCAACAAGATGATTGTCACGTCAAGAAGTAATCAACAGAATTTTGGAACAGTGGGAGCCCACTCCATTATTGTTTTAATCCGAATTATTTTGAAGGAGATTTTACAAGCGCTAAATAAAATGTTATTATATATGGACTTTCTACTCCTTTCCTGTTTCTGCAGTACATATTAAAAATAGTAATCACAATAAATTTGGAAATGTAATCCGCAGATGCTCGTGTGCACATATTTTTAGAACGCTTTAAAATTTTATTTTCGTTTAAAATTCGAGATTGCTTTTTGAGAAATATTCGTAAATTTTCCACAAAACAGACGATAAATTCTAAAAAGTGTACTAAAACGCTCTCTGGTGGCAATAAATAATAAAAATAATTGGATTTCTCGACGCTAAAAACCGCATGCCACAGGTCTGGCTAGACCAAATACAATTTGTTTGCCTCTATTCTTAAATGTTTTGGAAAACGAGCTATTTTGAAAAATCCGGGGCTTGAAATTAATTCTTTGTCAAAGTTTCTTGGAATGCGTTATAGAACAAGAGTCGCGATGTGCCCACCATATGATTATGTATAATTAATGATCATGTATTTTTTGCTTCTATACTTTACATGTACAAATGAATTTTAAGTACCTTTTGTTTTTGTTGAACTAAATTTTTGTTTTTAAAAATAATATAAAAAGATTATATAAAAATGATTTAGTACTATTGGGGCCGAAAAAGTACGATTTTAAAAGTTCGTTGGTACGATATTGGTTTTCTCCTTTATCATCCCTGAACATAGCATAAGAAAGTTCACCATGGATTGAGCAAAAAAATAATAGATTCCGTAGTGCTGCCACCTTCTAATTATTTCACCATGAAACAATCTGTCTTTTATGGGGTAAAAAAAATAAAAGTAAATACAAATTTATTCACCACGAAAATCGTATCCCAAATTATCACGGCAATACCGACGCACTGCACTATCGGTATTGTGATAAAATATTACAACTCAAGGCCTTTACCATGGTGGAATAAGCAGGTGGCATCGTTATGGAAATTATATCACCGTTTACGTCAAAAAATACTATAAACAAAAATCAAAGCGTGCCGCTGAGCGTAATGAAATAAATAAATTTTTAGCCAATTTTTATTTAATTATGGTCAATATCTTATTTATTTTAATTCAGAATTATCAAAAACTTTAATAAAATACAATAATCACAGCGCAAAACGTGGATTTTTTGTAAACATAAACAAAACTTTAACAAACCTAGACAAACAATGCAAGAGCAAAAATCGTCATCTAGCGTAAAACTGCCACCTGTTAATTTAAATAACAACAATAACACAAAAAGCGACAGTGATTTTGTTTGTGTAAAATTCCTCGCCGTTGGCAAAATCTGCGACCACACGATAAATTTTTTCTTGATAGCCTTTTACATGTACTGCTTGTCAAAATTTACATAAATTCAAAGCTGTTTCGCAATTTACTTTCAAGATGTCATCAAGAAAACCATTTATAAAGTCAAACAAATGGTTCGGTGAAATTGAAAGCAATCTCGTGCTCAATTTAAAAAGTGTGAGTGTGTTAGTAAAAAAGCTTGAGTGTATTGCAAATTGATAGGAATTGAGAGGCAAAACTTGATCGTGTGGCCTACAAGCTACTCATAGTCCAATTAGTAGGTTTGCGCGAAACGCCAATTGTGCAATTGTTTTTGGCATTTCTACCCAAACAAAATGCGTTTTAGTTTTTCTATTGTTAAACTGTTGTAGGTGTGCGCAGACCTACTAATTGGGCCATGCACATACTATATAATAATATAAACAAAATTTGATATCTATCTATATATATAAAGCAGGATGTGTGTATGCATGTATGTAACGTATACACTCCAAAACGGCTGGGCTGATTTTTTTGTGAAATTTTCAGGGAATCTTCAGAATATTCAGACGGGTGACACTGTCTGAATTTTGATTTTCGGTCTGCCGGCGGAGGGGCGTGGCAAAATCAAATGTTCATATTGCACCATCAATGAAATATACATACATATATTTTTATTTTTTGCTTTTTTTATTTTATTTTATTTGAAAGCCGTTGTCATGTTTTTCAAAACGATTATCAAACTCTTAAATCGGGTATATAGTTCCGAAGATATTTAAAAAAAAACTATGTATGTTAATAATGATCCAATATCAAAATTTTAAAACTTTCGAAATCCACGAATTCTGATGATTTCCAAAGATTTACCATTCCAGTTCAAGCGGCTCCAATTCCCTTTGCGTATTGCTTTTGCTATTACCATCAGCAAAGCACAAGGCCAATCATTGACTTTTTTCTGGCTTAAACGGCCAGTTGTATGTGGCTTGCTCCCGAGTTGGTACGCCAAATAATTTTAACATTTTTACACCAAATAAAAAAACAAAAACATTGTCTATCGGCTGGCCTTAAGATGAAGTAATAAATAAATATAATTTCCAATTTGCCTTAAATACATGCGTTTCTTTTTTGATTGAGCGCATATCTACAATATATGTAAGTTATTCTGTAAAAAAAACTTTATGATAGGTTTTCCATGGATTTTTATTTAAAGGCCGTAAATTTCGTTAAAAGCTGAATTTAAATCATGTGGTAATACAACACTAATGTTTGCTTAGGGCCAGCAACGCGGACCGGGTTAGCTAGTTTCCTAAAAAAAAAAGCCCTGTTGATTTTTTTTATTGTAAATTTGTTGTAGCTTCGAGTGTACCTGGTAAATTTCTGTCCGTGTGAACATGGTATTATGTATTCTCATCACACCAGCAGCCGTATTCTGTAATTCGCTAAAGCTCTATCGCTAAAAATCTAAAAAATTTGTTTTAGCGGTTTTTGGCTACGAATGCAATTCTGTAAGTGCCGGTTCACACACATCAAGTTCGACTCGTCAAGTCTTGAGTTTTTAGGAGAGAGGGGACAAGAAATGGCATACTCTTTTCCCTTCTCTCCTAAAAGCTCAAGACTTGACGAGTCAAACTTGACGTGTGTGAACCGGCACTAACGTGCATTGCGAAATTTGACAATGCCATACATATTTAATTCGCCGCAATTTTAGCTTTAAATGTCATCGCTAAAATTTTTCAATTTTGTGTTCTCTAATGCTATTTATAACAGGTGCCGCGAGATTACAACAATTGTACAATAAAACAAACAATAGGGCTTTTTATTGTTGTTGTGTGATACGAACTGTCAAACAGCAAAGGGGTTGATAAGCACAAAGCATACAGAGATGAAAAAAGTGACGTATGACAAATGCCCAAATCATTTGCAGGAGCAGCTTTCGAAGAAAGAGAAAGAAAATGTTTTTTGGTAGTAAAGTGGCAATGTGTAAAAACAGGCCGCTACTATCGACACGAATTGCGTAATCCAAACAAAAAATGCAACAAGGGCAGCTTTCGAAGAAAAAGACAGAAAAAAACACAATATTTTATGTCTCGTGACGCATCTGTGTGCTCTGTGTTGATAAGAAACAAAAAAGACAAAAAACTTGTTTACTTGTTTATTTATTTATTTCGAATATGAGTTTCTAATACAACAAGACATAATATCTTATAATTTAGAGTATTAGAATCAGACAAGTTACATAACGTGATTATAAAAATTTAAACAATTTAAATAAATTTAAATAAAAAAAAAAAATAAAAATAAGTATAAAAGAGTATAAAAGAGTATATGAAAATATTAATAAAAATAAAAATATACGTTCTAAAAAATAATTATATTTGTTTGTTTATGATAGTTTTTAATTTTTGATAGGGTTGTAGAAGTTAAAAAATTGAAAAAATTACAGTATATTACCATACAATTGCGAGAGTAAATTTTTAAATTTAATTGCGTTGCTAGTATTTTTAATATAAGCAGAAAGTTTACTATGCAACATTTGACAGTTCGTATCACAAAACAAGCAAATAAAAAATAATCAGCTGGCTTTCCGAGACTACCTGCTATAAATATACCTTGGTTTATACCACAGTATAAACCACAAAGTATACAGAGATGAAAAAAGTGACATATGAAAAATGCCTAAATCATTTGCGAGGGCAGCTTTCGAAGAAAGAGAAAGAAAACGTTTTTTGTTAGTGAAGTGACAATGCGTAAAAACAGGCCGCTACTATCTACACAAATTGCATAATCAAAACAAAAAACGCAAAAAGGGCAGCTTTCGAAGAAAAAGACAGAAAAAAACACAATATTTTCTGTCTCGTGACGCCTCTGTATACTCTGTGGTATAAACCACTGGTTTCGCTCTTTGAAACTAGATTGCCAAACATGCTGTTCATACGATTCATTCTTGTTTCATTTTGACATTTTTCTTGTGTTGTTAGTGTGATTTTTTTTTTTTTTTAATAAAAAAGTAAATAAAACATAAAAATATGGCTGACTTCCAAAACGTTAAATGTTTTGTATAAGAACAAAGTATAATGTTTCATTACGCCGCAGTACAATATATATGCAATGCAAACCCTTCCAAAACATCAATGGTATGTATAAGTAACGCAGCGAAAAAGCAATCAGAGCATCGGTTTTAAAATTGATACTTTGTGATATTTGACATTTAATTTGCAAGCAATACAGATTTATTTTAATATTATGCATTGCATCACTTACATTTCAAAATTCTATGAGCTAAATTTCAATTATGTATTTTATAAAGCTTTTTGGTAATAGTCCTATTCCTTTCATTTTTTCAGAAATGACTTTTTACACTACCAAACTATTATATTGTATTTTCTTGTTTTTTCTCTCTTTGTTTTGAGAGCTAGTTCAGATAAAATAACGATAAATTCTATCGAAATTGGAGATGATAGAACATTTTCCCTGTTTCGCAGCCTGTTTCAAAATTAAACGACTTGTTTCGCTATCAAAATTTTGTATTGGCAAACAAGTCGTTTCAATCATGTTTGGGGCGCGAAACAGGAATAAGTGAGTGAAACACGAATATTGCAAAGCAACTAATTACATTACATTACAAAAACAACTAATATCAACTCATGTTGCTTTTGTAAAAATTGTAAAACTTCCTGCAGATAATAATGACTACGTGGTCCATTTTGATCAAATGGACCACGTCATTGTTAAAGAGATTTTGTAGTGAAAAGCCATGTCTTCGTTTTTAAACGAAATGTTTTCGTTTTTAAACGAAGTTAAAACTAATCCTCTGGAGTATACCATGAAGTAGTTTCAAAACTAATCCACTAGGAGTATGTATGAACATGGAGTAGTTTTAAGACTACTCCTTTGTAATGCAAAATTGGGTTGTATGATCCACTCTTAAGACATCGTAATGTTAAATCAACCACCTTTTAGCCCTTTACGGCGTTATGTTGTATTTCTGCAACATACCCTTAAAGTAAGTGTAAAAATATTATATATGGTAGCATAGCAATTTAAGGCGATGTTGCAGTTTAGCAACATAGCATTCTTGCGGTTTAAAAACTATAAGTTTTCTAAACAGCAACACGTTTGTATTCATTTAATTCAAATGACACGTGTGTAGAAATCTGTTGTGCGCTTTTTGAATTCATTTTCAAAAAATTATTTTTTTAAGTAATAGCGATATTTGGCTATTGAAATTTGTTTGAGTGAAAGGCAATAGGATATATTTCAATAATCAATTACTAATATTTTTTGCAAAACCAATTTCGTTTACGTTTTATACTGATTTTGGTTTGTTGTATATATGCAACATTGCCTATTGAGGTGCATTATTTTACTATTTTTTCAACATTGCGTACAGATTCAAAAGATACGAAAAATGTCAGGATTATACATGGTACCTGTAGTCATCAAAAGATACGAAAAATGTATCTTTCGTATCCTAATGGCATCACTGCTACTCGCTCATTCATTTCTTGTAGGGAAGATTCACAAGGTCTGCAAGGGATCATACCAAGGCGAATTTAAGAAGGTAAACTAAACTTGTCAGCCGTTCATCAGATGTTTACAGGGCGAATTAACAAAAAATAGGGAAACGTCAAAATATAATTTTGTTCATGTTTTGCGCGAAAATAACATAGGGTCTTCACCTGACAGTTTTTTGTCATAATAAACGTCAAACTTCATATAAAAAAAAAAAACGCTGACAAAAATTTTAAAGATTTTTTTATATGGACTTTGACGTTTGGTATGACAAAAAATTGTCAGGTGAAGACCCCATGTAACCGAAAAAATTTATTAGAAAAACTGCGAATAACTTAAGTGAATTTAATAATCTCTTTTATTACCGAAACAAAATTTTTATTTTGTTTTTCAATCAATTTTTGCCTTGTCAGCATTTTTTACAGCCGCCTATTAAATTGCAAAAAATACATGGGGCTTTTTGTAATTGTAGAGTAGCACTAACCTTGTTAAATTCGCCTTGGACCATACTATCAAGGGCGAAAGCCGCTATTATTTTTTATTTTACTTATATCAAGGCGAATTTAAAAAGGTAAACTTAACTCGTCAGCCGTTCATCAGCTGTATCCACGTCGAATTAAAAAAATTACGTAATTGTCAAAATATAATTTTGTTTTGAGAAGAAGTTGAATGAAAACTGCTAAAAATATTATTCTTATAATAAAAAAATTTCAAAACTGCGAATAATTAAAGTTAATTTAATAATTTCTTTTATAAAAAAGTGATAAATTTAATTTGCAATAAAAAATTTTTGACAGTTATCTATTAAATTGCAAAAACAAAATACATGGGGCTTTTTGTAGTAGTAGAGCAAGGTATATTTATAGCAGGTAGTCTCGGAAAGCCAGCTGGTTATTTTTTATTTGCTTGTTTTGCGATACAAACTGTCAAGGTTGTATAGTAAACAAGTAAACAAGTTTTTTGTTTTTATCTTTTGTCTCTTTTCAACCCCTTTGCTGTTTGACAGTTCGTATCATAAAACAACAATAAAAAGCCCTGTTGTTTGTTTTATTGTACAATTGTTGTAATCTCGCGGCTACCTGCTATAAATATACCTTGTAGTAGAGTTGCACTTACCTTTTTAAATTCGCCTTGACTTATACCATCCGTGTCAGGAATGATGACATTTTCGAAATTGTACTTAATTCAGTGAAAAATTGTACCACAAAGTATACAGAGATGAAAAAAGTGACGTATGAAAAATGCCTAAATCATTTGCGAGGGCAGCTTTCGAAGAAAGAGAAAGAAAACGTTTTTTGTTAGTAAAGTGACAATGCGTAAAAACAGGCCGCTACTATCTACACAAATTGCATAATCAAAACAAAAAACGCAAAAAGGGCAGCTTTCGAAGAAAAATACAGAAAAAACACAATATTTTCTGTCTCGTGACGCCTCTGTATGCTCTGTGATTGTACTTGCCAAATTGTATGTCAATACCAAGGCGAATTAATTCCAGGTAAGCTCAACTCGTCAGCCGTTCGACAGCTGTATCCACGGCGAATTAAAAAAATGGTGAAACGTCAAAATATTGTTTTGTTTCTATACTGAAATTTGACAAGTCAGAAAATTGCAAAAACAAAATACATGGGGCATACATGGGGCTTTTTGTAGTTGTAGAGTTGCCCTTACCTGTTATAAATACGCCTTGGTCAATACCAACATTTATAATGCCCGTAATTTCTGCCAACAGATATCTTATCGTGTTCGTACTAGAGGTCTGCAAGAATAAATAAAAACCAATTTCAACACACTTATTTGTTTTTTACTACAATGTGTCGAGCACCCAATAATAACAAAACAAATGAAAGAATAACCAAAGACAAAACAAATAAAAACTCATTCAATTCAGTCAACTCAAGTCAAATGAGTGAAATGTTCAAATATAATTTGAATGTAAAATTTCTGTACCTACACTTTACGTATGACTGTGTAAGCTTAACTCGTATGCTGGGTACACACCAAGGTATATTTATAGCAGGTAGTCTCGGAAAGCCAGCTGGTTACTTTTTATTTGCTTGTTTTGTGATACAAACTGTCAAATGTTGTATACTAAACAAGTTTTTTGTTTTTATCTTTTGTCTATTTTGTATCTTTTCAACCCCTTTGCTGTATGACAGTTCGTATCACAAAACAACAATAAAAAGCCCTGTTGTTTGTTTTATTGTACAATTGTTGTAATCTCGCGGCTACCTGCTATAAATATACCTTGGTACACACTATGCAACACATTTACGCAATCTAGTGAATTAAATTCATTTTCATTCATTCCAGATTGCATCAACATCAAAACGCTTTGATATTTTGAGGTTGCATTGAAACAGATTGCATGTAGATTGCACTGTGTGTACCCAGCATTACAAATAAAACAAGCCACAAGCTTACACACATATTATGTCAATGTATTCAAATAAATGTATGCACATTCAAATTATTCAAAAATTATTCGAATGTTTTTTGTAAACTTGCTCTCTCTAACGGGTCATTCCAATGTTTTGTTATTTATGAATGAATCTCAAATTCATTTACAGTAAACAAGTTTTGTATTCAATTCATTCTCTCTTATTGTTGTATATGGTTTATTCTTTTCCTATATTTTTGAATGTTTTATATTTGAGTAAATGTTGTGCACTTTGAGTAAAGGCAAACAAGTGAATTATTTAAAGCAGACCTCTAGTTCGTACCTAACAGCTATCTTTACCTATCTGTACCCATGTTCTGTAACTTTAGTAAGAACTTCTCGCATCGAAAAGATGTGAAACTAAATATTCCATCGTTTCTCTAAAAGTGAGAAAAAAGTGTGTCTGTAACTCATGTCAAAAACTATCAAAAGAGATTACGTCGTTACGTTATAAATGTCATAAGATTGCACTCGAAGCCGATGTGACATTGCAAACGTTGAGAGCGCCAGTTACACATATAGTTGACGGCGACCAAAATTTACAAAAATTGAAAATTTTTCAACGACGGTGGCGAAAATAAAACCGTCGGCTATACCAAATAAAGTAAAGTCCGACTTAAATGTTTGTTGTTTTCAAACGAGCTTTGAAAACATTCGTATATTTTATAATATTAAAAGCAAAATAATTAAACAATAAAAAAATGTGCCAAGAACAAAATATTATCATTATTTTTCTTAATATTTTGCCTTTTTAATTGTTTTTAAGTGTTACAATTTTTTCGTGACAGCTAGTACTCGCCAAAAAGGTTACAGAAACAGTTTAGTGAGAAAAACAGCTGTTTGTTTCAATAAATGGCATTTTTGTTTCTTTTCACACATTTCAATCGAAAAGTTTCTCGACGCGAGAGTTACAGAACATGGGCACTGGTAAAACTATTTTGGAAATTTCAAACGTTAATTTTGCCTAGTTGTTTTTTTCCCTTAAGTATTCTTTTAAATATGGCAACATATGTATTTCTATTTTAAGTTTTTTGAATTAACTGACACAAATTATGAAAAATTCGTAACACCATAGATACTATACGCAGCTAGATATCCATTTGTAGAAATTTGGGGCATAAGAAAGTTATGGCATTTAAAGCTATTTTAGGGAGTAGTATTAATATGGGAGCTATGGTCAATAAGGGGCGATCCAAATAAAACTTGCTAAGATAATTTAATCTAAATAACAACATAAATACTAGAACTATGTTGTGAGTTTCCAGTTGATTGTATAAAGAAAAACTTGCAACAAAGTTGAGAAGACTGCCCAGTGTTAAATTCTAACTCTTCTGAAATAAAGAATAGAGAAAATTTATAATTAATTTTAAAGGAATTGGCTTGCCAATTTTAATTTCAATAATCTTTCAATATTTAAATCTATTTTAGTTCATTATTTTTAGCAACATAGGAGCATATTTTTAAAAATAAAAATCTACTTTATCAATATCAATTAAAAACATTAAAACTAATTTCAATTGAGTTGTCCATTTTTTTATTAACTAATTTTGATACACATCTAAAATTACTAGTTTAAAAATATTAATAATACTAATGACTTAGAAAATAATAAAGATCATACAAAGTACATACATATATATTTAAAAAACAAATATACTCAAAACAAAAAATTACAGTTGTACTTTTATACACATAAACAATTTTAATGGGTTTGGTCTGATTTTTTCATTCATCTATAAATAAATGTGCAATTACGTATAAAACAACTTAGACCTTGAAATCAGTATAATAATAATTGAAATAATTAAAAATATTTTAGAGGGAAAATAATATAAAAGCTAAGCAGGGAATAAAAATATATTACCAATATAAATTAATTGTTAGACATAATAGTTTTTGTTAAAGCTAAAATTCATTAAAAACTTGCGTTAAATCTTAAGCAAATATTTGTTTAATACAATATATAAATTATCATTAACTATTAATGGTTTTAATGTATTTTTGTTTAAATAATATTTTATGCTTGTAAACGTAGAAGAAGCCTTAAAAAATTTCATTACGATAGTTATTTATAAAATTCTTAATTAAGTCCGGTAATTCAGGTGCATGACAAATGAGTTTATGGCCATATTGCCGAGAACCCTCGAAACGATGAAATTCAACAGGACCCCAAGCTTTGCCACGAGTATCTAAAGCAATGCGATATAATCTATAACCCAGCTGAAAGGGTACAACATAATCATCTTCAGCATGTACTATTAATATGGGTTGACGAAATTCGCTGATATGTTGATCGGACTCAAAGCGTAAAGAATTGGCATACATGGGCCGCGAGATAGTATGATCAAACCAGGGTAAATGCTTAAAAGGCTGAAAATTGACAAGAATGGAATAAAAAATCAATTTCTTTTCTTATTAAATTATTTAAATAACAATTACCCTGGCAAAAGGATGCATTTTAATTTCATCTCTTATGTTTGTAAATGGTGCCTCCAGGATCACACCTCTTACACCTTTCTCATCCAAATTATTTAATTTTGATAGCATATTTGTTGCTACTCCTGTGCCCAATGAATGGCCCCATATAAATATGGGATTTGTTGTTAAATTACGTATGTAATAATACACAGCCAAG
The DNA here is from genome assembly GCA_930367215.1 of Pollenia angustigena. Classification (NCBI taxonomy): domain Eukaryota; kingdom Metazoa; phylum Arthropoda; class Insecta; order Diptera; family Polleniidae; genus Pollenia; species Pollenia angustigena. The sequence continues at coordinate 52,159,893 of OV884060.1, forward strand.
GCATCTCGTACTACACCTTCCTCTGTAGGTGAAACTGCATCAGAATCACCATAGCCTCTGTAATCGAATGAAATGACATGATAGCCTAATTTACGCAATAATTTATAGACATCTATACGATGACCGGATCCCCTAGAGGCCGTATTGCCATGGCAATACATTACAATATTATTATCGGGTATTTTAAGCAGGCGTTCATAGAAAAGTTGTTCATTTTCTGAGTTAACTATAGGAAAACTAGATTTAATAACCGGCTCTAATTGATCTAGAATTTTATCCTTAATATCAGTAGTATTTTGTAAATCTTCGTGGGCTTCCTAGGAATACAAAAAGATAAAAATAATTAGTATTTTAAAAAATACATTAAAGAAATAAATTTTCTAACATCTCCCAATTGCATTTCTTTGGCAAAACGCTTTACCACATGTTTGGGCAAAACATGCCATAAGCCAATACGAACGCTGGCTGGTTTTTTGACCACTCCATTGTGATCTTCATCATCTTTTTCGTTTTCTACATCTGAATCGGTAACATCTAGGAAAAAACTTCTTGTAGCATAAAGTCCAACACTGGAGGGATTACTTAAATCGAGATCTCTAGGATATGTGACTTTAAATGAAAACAAATTAAAATCAATCATTTTTTAATATAAAATGAAACATTGAAATACTTACTAAATGTTAAAAATAATATGCCTCTTTGTATCGTAACGGAATAACGAAATATCAAAGGTAAGACTATAAATACAACTGAGAATCCTATTAAACATAATTGTACTGTTGCTAAAGATATTCTAAAAATATAAGAAAATAAAACCAGAAAACAAATAGTAAGAAAGAAATAGATTTTGGATTAAATTCAGTTTATTAAAATTTTATTTTTAATGGTTAAAAAATAAAGAAAAGAAAAAACAATTTATGAAATATGAACCCATGAATAAAAAACATACATACATATACGATTTATTATAAAAAACGTTAATTTTAAATAAAGTGTGAAATGTAATAATAGCAAAAAAATGTTAAGTTTCAGTCAGTGTTCGAAAATAAACAGTACATTATTTAGCGTTCGGCTCACACACCGAAGAAAGATATCTATTTTTTTAGTGTTTGTGTAAACATACACAAACCTTAATATCGTTCGTAACTATTTATCTTCGTTAAAAAACAGAACAATTGTAGTGATACTGTAGAAAAACATTATATTTAAATGTTCTTTAATGTTTTTTTCGTGTGTGTATTTTGTTTTTGTAAAAAATGTTTGGTTTTTTTTTTATCAGCAAAAAGCGACGAACATTAACGAGCCGAACCGAACACATTGAAGTTCGTGGATTTTCAAAAAAAAATCGAACGGAATTTAATGTACTCATCATTTGTTGAGTATGATGAAAACAGCATTATTTTTGTGTTCGAAAAATGACAAACAGGGAAACGTTATTTTTTTTTAATGAATTTCTACACAAACACTATTAGCGTTTGTGTTTTCCACAAATCTACCGAACCGAACATTAAAGAACGATATTTAGTGTTTATTTTCGAACACTGGTTTCAGTTAATATTTGTGTAAATTGTGTTATTTTTATCTAAAACAATTTTGCAAAGTTATAATATAAACGTATTTTAAGGTGATTTTTAGATAAAGCAAAAATGTTTACTATTATTATTCAATTTAAACAAAAATGTTGTTTATCATTCATTCTAGTTACAGTGCAGTTAAATAATGTGCAAATACTTTTAAACATGTTCAGCAATATAAGCCCACAAAAAGTTAAATTACGGGGAAGAGAAGTAGTTTTTGACATTAATGTAGGAAATATTAGGTTCTTAAAAGTCGAAAAAGGAAATAATAGTTACAAATTTTAAAAGTAACTGGGATTGCATCCACAAAAATTTATTTTTTGACTAGAATTTTGGAATAGGTAAACTGTATTAATTAAGTCTCCGTACAGCTACTTGATTTTTAATTTATTTTATTTTATTTTTACATTACGTATAACCTAGCCTTTAAAGGCCATAATCGGTTACAAATTTCTAATAACAATTGTAAATAAATTAATATATGAATGTATGTATATAAAAATTTAAATATATTAAAGTTAAAATATAATTACAAAAGGTTTTAGCTATGACAAATCCCAAAACGAACGATTCAGAAAGTTATATGTAAATACATGTATACATACACCCGGTGGCGTTTATGAGCGACATTGTCATTATGACATTTTCATCGATGAATAATCGCACCAGAGTCAGTAACAAGTTGATATTTAGGGAGTTATGCATGATAACGGGTTTGCAATGTCACTGTTCCCTTATAAGGAACAACTTAGCGAATTCTCTGTTATGAATAGATCACGAAGTGAGCGCTGCAGGACTTTGTCCGTCAATTAATAAATCAGAAAATAACGGACCGTTTCTTTTTTCTGTTTGTTCTGTTCCATTTATTAATTGTGTTTATTCTGTGTTTTCCTGAAAAAATTCACTAATGAAAGTTGATGATATTGTCTGTTAGGACTCACAAGCAAATGGACGCCTACAAGACAAAATCAACATTGGTCATCTATGACAGTTTGGACAAATACTTTAAAAATTCATATATGACACCAAAGTAAAATCAACACTTGTCATCGATGATTTAATATTGTCAGCGTTGGTCACGCTGAATCACTATGACGTTCGCCACCGGGCATATGTATGTACATGCATACCCATATATGTGTGTATACATATACATACGCATGAGTAATAAAATAATAAAAATTTTTCCAAAATATTAAGAATTAATACATTAGTTAAGTTTACACAGAAGAAAACTATAAAGTGGATATTTATTAACTTCTAGAGTACAAATAATGATTTATTTTATGTTCATAAAGAAAATACTACACAACAAGCTTCACAGAAATAAATTTTTACATCTCATGAATATAAACCTTTAATGCATATTCAACACAACAATAAAAAACAATTACATAGAAGATTGATTTCCTGAAAGTTCCAAACACCAAAAGTTTTCAAAAAAATTAGGCAACTTATTATAAGACCGTGCAACTCTAACATAAAAAGAACGTTTCAATACGGCAGATAATTTCGGTATCTTTAACTGTCTATTCCTCGTTGATCTACAAAAATCAAATAACTGAATTAAATACCCAGGAGTTTGCAACCTATAAGACTTATAAAAGTGAATAAGATTTCTAAAATTTATGAACTCCACAAATGGAAAACCAAAAAATTTTAAAACAAATGGTGAGACATGCTGTCTTATTCTTATTTTTTTTAGAATATGTATAGCCAACTGTTCCAGAATACACCTTCAATCCATATAAAAAAGCTGGCATTATAAGCCCACAAACAATTTGTTTCTTAACATAAGTTAGCAACATTAAATCTGTATTGTACAATTTACGTAAAGTAAAGTTCACTTTAGATATTATGAAATTAACATGACCTTCAAATGATAATTTAGTATCAAGTATTACACCTAGACAATTAAGACGATCAACAAACTCAATTTCACCACCACTTAGCGTAATAGTGAACTCAGAACTATGTACTACATTTGCCAAACAATATAGCCTTAGTTTTACCAGTATTAACTACAAACGCATTATCCAGAACCCAACTATCTAACAACTGAACTGTATAATTGATCACATTTTGCAATTCATCAGAAAATTCAGGTGTGCCCTTAAACAAAAGCTGCACATCATCAGCAAATGAAAATGGAAGACACGAATTGCTAGAAATTGGATCAAAAAGATCATTAATAAACATAATAAAAAGTAAAGGTCCAAGGACCGATCCCTGAGGCACACCACTGTGAACTGGAAGCAAGCTAGAAGCCCGATTACCACTAACCACATATTGCCTTCTACCAAAAGGATATGAAGATATTAACTTGCAAGCAGAACTTGAAAAGTTCTAATATCTGTGCAATTTTTGAACAATTAGATAATGATCTACTCTATCAAAAGCCTTAGTAAAGTCTAATGACAATAAAATACAAGCACCTTCATTAGCTAAATTATTGGGAATATTATCCGTTAAGCCAAACAGTAAAGAGGTTGTACTCCTATTAGCTCTAAAACCAGATTGACAATCATGTAGAATATTATTATGATCAATATGTTTTAAAAGTTGTAAAAAAAAACGCTGACAAAAATTCTAAAGTTTTTTTTATATGGACTTTGACGTTTGGTATGACAAAATTTTCAAAAAATATCCTAGACGATTGAAAATGCTAGCTGGGTACTGTGTGACAAATTTATTTTTTTCTTTTTGGAAGAAATGCCTCTATATATCCATTAATCTAGAGACAAAACATAATCAAACTTCGTATAAATTTTTAATTTCACCATCTTTTGTCCAAAAACTTGAGAATATCTACATGAGTCTCATACGATTCTTGACATGAAAGTCTCGTTAGATTATCTTTAGCCACGTCTAAAACGATTCCCGCAACGATTGAAGAACGTCTTTTGCTGTGCTATGGAAGAATCTCACTCGTGTTACAGTTTTTCCAGTGTGAGGAATCTTCTACGATTAAAAATTGAGGTCATCGGCGATCAAATACGCTCTTCATAAGACTCCCAGTAGCTCTTACACGATTGAAAATGCTAGTTGGGTATGAAGTAATTATGTTTTTGTTTGAATGGTTTTTTTTATAAAAATCTAACAAAAATTTAAAAAAAAAACTAAATAATTAGTATTGTGGTTATTTTGTTGAACTATTTATGGTTTTTAATCCAAATTTTTAATATTTTTAATTAGGCTTAAGTTCATCAAATTTAATTTTCATTAAATTATTTTTATGAAGAAAGGAATTTTACAACATGAAAATTCATTAAAATTTATTGATAATTTTTCATTCTTGACTCAATCTGGGCTCGAACCCAGGTGTTTACGGACAGGTTACCCTGAAATGTTTCGATTGCAACCACTCAATCTCCTCAGATGGACAGAAGTAAGGAAAAAACAAGTAAGGAAAAAACATGTAAAATCAATTAAAATGGATAATCATTCAGGAAAGCAAATTTCGATCTACCAAATGTTTAAATACAATTTGGTTTAAGGATTGATGTTTGACTATTGACGTCAGCAGTCGTCGATGGCTGCGAGTGTAAGACGGCAAATCCATCTGAGGAGATCGAGTGGTTGCGATCGAAACATGTCATGGTAACCTGCCGGCCAGGGTTCGAGCCCGAGCCACGTCAAGAATGAAAGATTATCAATAACAATTTTAATAAATTTTCATGTTGTAAAATTCCTTTCTTCATAAAAATTATTTAATGAAAATTAAATTTCATGAACTTAAGCCTAATTAAAAATATTAAAAATTTGGATTAAAAACCATAAATAGTTCAACAAAATAACCACAATACTAATTATTGTTAAAGCTAAGGCACGAGCTCTATGTGTACATTTGTCCTTCAAGTTGTGCTGAAAAAGGTCAACAGAAAATAGAAGGACAAAATGAAAAAACAGAAAAATGTACTTGGACTTCAAGAAAAATTCTTGACAAAAGTACGAAAAACAGAAGTAAGGAAAAAACATGTAAAATCAATTAAAATGGATAATCATTCAGGAAAGCAAATTTCGATCTACCAAATGTTTAAATACAATTTGGTTTAAGGATTGATGTTTGACTATTGACGTCAGCAGTCGTCGATGGCTGCGAGTGTAAGACGGCAAATCCATCTGAGGAGATCGAGTGGTTGCGATCGAAACATGTCATGGTAACCTGCCGCCAGGGTTCGAGCCCGAGCCACGTCAAGAATGAAAGATTATCAATAACAATTTTAATAAATTTTCATGTTGTAAAATTCCTTTCTTCATAAAAATTATTTAATGAAAATTAAATTTCATGAACTTAAGCCTAATTAAAAATATTAAAAATTTGGATTAAAAACCATAAATAGTTCAACAAAATAACCACAATACTAATTATTGTTAAAGCTAAGGCACGAGCTCTATGTGTACATTTGTCCTTCAAGTTGTGCTGAAAAAGGTCAACAGAAAATAGAAGGACAAAATGAAAAAACAGAAAAATGTACTTGGACTTCAAGAAAAATTCTTGACAAAAGTACGAAAAAAAAGAAGTAAGGAAAAAACATGTAAAATCAATTAAAATGGATAATCATTCAGGAAAGCAAATTTCGATCTACCAAATGTTTAAATACAATTTGGTTTAAGGATTGAAGTTTGACTATTGACGTCAGCAGTCGTCGATGGCTGCGAGTGTAAGACGGCAAATCCATCTGAGGAGATCGAGTGGTTGCGATCGAAACATGTCATGGTAACCTGCCGGCCAGGGTTCGAGCCCGAGCCACGTCAAGAATGAAAGATTATCAATAACAATTTTAATAAATTTTCATGTTGTAAAATTCCTTTCTTCATAAAAATTATTTAATGAAAATTAAATTTCATGAACTTAAGCCTAATTAAAAATATTAAAAATTTGGATTAAAAACCATAAATAGTTCAACAAAATAACCACAATACTAATTATTGTTAAAGCTAAGGCACGAGCTCTATGTGTACATTTGTCCTTCAAGTTGTGCTGAAAAAGGTCAACAGAAAATAGAAGGACAAAATGAAAAAACAGAAAAATGTACTTGGACTTCAAGAAAAATTCTTGACAAAAGTACGAAAAAACAGAAGTAAGGAAAAAACATGTAAAATCAATTAAAATGGATAATCATTCAGGAAAGCAAATTTCGATCTACCAAATGTTTAAATACAATTTGGTTTAAGGATTGATGTTTGACTATTGACGTCAGCAGTCGTCGATGGCTGCGAGTGTAAGACGGCAAATCCATCTGAGGAGATCGAGTGGTTGCGATCGAAACATGTCATGGTAACCTGCCGCCAGGGTTCGAGCCCGATCCACGTCAAGAATGAAAGATTATCAATAACAATTTTAATAAATTTTCATGTTGTAAAATTCCTTTCTTCATAAAAATTATTTAATGAAAATTAAATTTCATGAACTTAAGCCTAATTAAAAATATTAAAAATTTGGATTAAAAACCATAAATAGTTCAACAAAATAACCACAATACTAATTGTTGTTAAAGCTAAGGCACGAGCTCTATGTGTACATTTGTCCTTCAAGTTGTGCTGAAAAAGGTCAACAGAAAATAGAAGGACAAAATGAAAAAACAGAAAAATGTACTTGGACTTCAAGAAAAATTCTTGACAAAAGTACGAAAAAACAGAAGTAAGGAAAAAACATGTAAAATCAATTAAAATGGATAATCATTCAGGAAAGCAAATTTCGATCTACCAAATGTTTAAATACAATTTGGTTTAAGGATTGATGTTTGACTATTGACGTCAGCAGTCGTCGATGGCTGCGAGTGTAAGACGGCAAATCCATCTGAGGAGATCGAGTGGTTGCGATCGAAACATGTCATGGTAACCTGCCGGCCAGGGTTCGAGCCCGAGCCACGTCAAGAATGAAAGATTATCAATAACAATTTTAATAAATTTTCATGTTGTAAAATTCCTTTCTTCATAAAAATTATTTAATGAAAATTAAATTTCATGAACTTAAGCCTAATTAAAAATATTAAAAATTTGGATTAAAAACCATAAATAGTTCAACAAAATAACCACAATACTAATTATTGTTAAAGCTAAGGCACGAGCTCTATGTGTACATTTGTCCTTCAAGTTGTGCTGAAAAAGGTCAACAGAAAATAGAAGGACAAAATGAAAAAACAGAAAAATGTACTTGGACTTCAAGAAAAATTCTTGACAAAAGTACGAAAAAGCAGAAGTAAGGAAAAAACATGTAAAATCAATTAAAATGGATAATCATTCAGGAAAGCAAATTTCGATCTACCAAATGTTTAAATACAATTTGGTTTAAGGATTGATGTTTGACTATTGACGTCAGCAGTCGTCGATGGCTGCGAGTGTAAGACGGCAAATCCATCTGAGGAGATCGAGTGGTTGCGATCGAAACATGTCATGGTAACCTGCCGGCCAGGGTTCGAGCCCGAGCCACGTCAAGAATGAAAGATTATCAATAACAATTTTAATAAATTTTCATGTTGTAAAATTCCTTTCTTCATACAAATTATTTAATGAAAATTAAATTTCATGAACTTAAGCCTAATTAAAAATATTAAAAAAAACTAAATTTTAAGATGTCCGATTTTTTTTGACGATTTTTCGAAACGATAAAAAAGATTTTTTATCTTTTCTCAGGAAACTAACGACTTTTTCACAAATTTGTCTGGCAGCCCTGGGACTAAATCTATTTCTCTGTTATGCTGGGAGTTGAGTGTTTCGAGGCTGCAGTAATTTCTAGGGAATAATCTGGGGGATGCTGGCTGACTTTTATCACTGGCTAGGGATATCACAAAGGGCTGATAATTGAACATAACCTAACAAGACATCAATCCCAAACACACCTCTAGATTATTAAAACAATGGCTCGTTTATAATGTTCCTTAGCAATTAAGCAATTCCCGATTAAGCATCTATCACTTGGAACGAAAGATTCGGCAGCACAATATAAAGAGTAAAGATCAGCTGAAATCCGTTATTAAGGAAGAGTGATATAAAGTAGATTCCCTGACAACAACAATGCTTCTGTTTTCCATGCATAGTCTTTTAAAAGCTGTAATTGCTCAGAAAGAAGGACCTATCACATATAAGAAACATTTTTGTTTAATATTGGGATTCTTTGCCCTAAATCGGTTAACTGTACGAAGACTTCTTTCGTGTTATTTTTCGAGCAATTAATGAATTTATCTAAATTTTTATGTTTTTACTAAAAAATTATTTGCAATTTTTTTTGTTGATTTCAAGTTTATAAGTATTTTTATACAATGAAATAAAAAAAATTTTAAAATATATACTGAAAAGCGACCATAAATTGCTAGTTTATATTATGATTATGTCTGTACGGAGACTTAATTGATTGATGTATGTATGTATATAAAAAGGTTGACAATGAGTAAAAAATTTTTCTACAGAAACATCTTAATAACTTACGTCATTTTACACCGATCCAGTTGACTGTTATTGAATTCTATAACGTCCAAAGGCCAACTATAAAAACATTGGGATAGTAACAAAATACCTTATTTCAAAATCCTGAAATGTCAAAATCCTAAATTTTTTAAATCCCGAATTTTTAGAATTCTAAATATCAATATCCCGATTTTTAAATCCTGAATTATGAAACCCAATATCAAATCCCGAATTTTGTGTTTTTTTACGTTCTTTAAAAGTATATTTGAAGTATTAAATTCCGACTTCAATATTTTTGTACGCATACCCTCTAATTCCTTTTCTTAAAAAAAATTATGTTTGATTTTTTTTATCAGCATCGAAGCATGCTTTTCAGGGTTAAAGGTAGAAATTCACCCATAAATTATCACTCATCGATTTGAATTTAACTTGGCTAATTTGTAGTTCGTAAACAAGTAAAACGCATTCGCTTTTGGTAATGGTCAAGAAGCATGATTAAGGGTACAAAATGACCCTTAACCCTTAACGAAATTATTACACCATGGAAATCAAAGGTAAATCAAAAATTTTTTGGTAGTCCCCAGTACTTAAGAAAGATTCCTGGTAGATGTATATACAATTTTTAATCATATTCAATAAAACTACTTGTTCACGGCGAATTAACTAGTTGAATTCGCCTTGCTTTTGTTGTTTTAAAACAGCGTTGCCAGAATTAAGATTTTATCTTATTTTTTAAGATTTTTTGAACAAAATAAGATTTAAAGATTTTTTTTCTCAAATTAAGATTTTTTATTTTTAGATATAAAGATTTTCAACTTTAAGTTTGTACAGTAAACAGTTAATTTTTAAAACAATGAGGTTTTATATCAGCTTGTTGTCTATTGGTTTAGCACACTTTTGTACTTTTGTATTAACATGCATCATTATTTCTGGGCATACAAAACATTAAAAAAGCATCATAGATTCGCCGTTGTTCATTTTGGGAATATTGATAAAAAAATTATTTGTGAAAAGAAAAAATGTTTAGTATATATTTAAAGATTAATTTATTAAAGAACAAAAAAGTTCATGTATTTAGTTACTATGTCTTAGTTCCAAAAGGTAGAACTAATGGAACTTAACCCTAGGATTACCGTCTTGCTCGGGCCAGACCAAATTTGTGTTTTCCTTGCAATATTTTTCGAATATAACAAAAAAACAGGGGCATGAGTTCTATTATGATACGTGCTGAATCGAATGAATATAATTTGGATTCGATTGAAGCAAACGAATGGGGTGAAATTTTATTTTTATATAAAAGTCTATGAAATAACTCTTTTGGCCAGACCGAATTCTTGTTTTCTTGCAATATTTTTCAAAAAGGAAAAAATATAAAAAAAAAACAAGTTAGAGTGCTATATTCGGCTCTGCCGAATCTTTGATACCCTCCACCGACATGATGATGTTATAATTATCTTAAACTGTGACGATTTGTTATTAATTATGGTTTTAGGCGACTAAACTGTTTTCCGGTAGTAGGGTTAATATGGGGCCTAGGGTAAGTTCTGGACCGATCATCACGAAATTTCACAGCGTCATTTCTAGTCTTTTAAAACTGTGACGCACCAATTTCTGTTATGATAGCATTATTAATTATGGTTTTAGGTGTACTAAACTGTTTTCCGGGAGTAGGGTTTCTATGTGGCCTAGGGTAAATTATGTACCGATCTTCACGAAATTTCACAGTATTATTTATTGTCCTATAAAACTGTGACGAGCCAAAATTTGTTATGATTGCATTATTTTTTACGGTTTTAGGCGTACTAAACTGTTTTCCGGGAGTAGTGTTTATATGGGGCTTAGGGTAAATTATGGACGGATCTTCACGAAATTTTTGCAAAATCTTATCTCATTCCGTGCCTTGTTCCAGCATTTATGTTATTTTTTGTAACAAAATGATCAATTTTTTTAGGTGGTGGTTCCACATTTTGATTCATAGCTCTGGTCCTACTGAACCGATTTTGCTGGATTTCAATCCCAAACTGCTTAGGATAACTACAAGCAATTTGGCAAAAAATTTTGTTCATTTCTTTTGAGTTGTTCGAAGGTGATCGTGTTTTCAACAGACGGACAGACAGACGGACATGGCTAAATCGACTTAGAATTACTCAAGGACCCAGAATATATATACTTTATGGGGTCTGAGATGAATAATAAAAAAGTTTCACACGGAATGACAAACTTAATATACCCTCTTCACAACTAATTGTGGTGGAGGGTATAAAAAAAGAAACGTGAATTCTATAAATGATATGTTCTGAACTGATGAATCAAGTTTGAATCAAATGTGTGGTAGATGCGAAAAAGCAATGTGCAAAATTAAGGACTACATTTTCGATGACTTGCATGTAAAATAAAATAATAAAAATATATAACAAATTCGTATAATCTAGAAAATAACATACGTTCAATAAAAAAAATATATTTATTAACTTTTTATTTAATTGGGTTTTTTAGCTGTTCTAATTGTGGTCTGCCTAGACCAAGATGAGTGTTACAGTTACAGTTAAGAGTTATGAAGCTTTTGGTTTGCAAATACCACATTCCATGTTTATGATAATTTGTAAACAAAGTATTTATACATAAATGCTTCACTAATTTCATCAGCAGTAACCAACTTTCAAAGCAGTTATTCCAGCAGTTCAGATGAGGCAAATTAAATCTTGCATGTGAATTTATGTGCTGGTCAAGAATTCCTACCATTACAACCTAATACGAATCGAGAAAGGAATAATTATATAATTAAAAAAAAAAAAAAAAAATGAAATAGCATTGGATAGAAGTCAACTAATCATAAGGATTCAGGGACTCTTGGGTACATGAATGATACATTTTCCATCAATACGCAAATACGAAGTGAACGCGCTAAAAGAATAAAATTAACTTTCAAAAATAATATACCAAAAGTTGTTACTCTACACCAGCGGTCACCAACTATTTTCATTTGGGGTCCGTTTTTTTAAATATCGCGACCGTCGCGGTCCGGAAGGTCATAAACTGAACTATTTAAATAATATGTTTAGATACTGTATCAATGGACAAACAAAATGAATGGGTTTCGATGCATTATTTTGTTAAATAATAAACAAATGCTTTGAATAAAATGAAGTAAGTACTAAGGGTTTTTACAATATTAATGAGAAAAAATTAAATTTGTTGTCTTGGACTATCCGTCTGAAGTTTAAAATAAAGCTTGTACAGGCTATTGTCATTAAATCTTGGAGATGTTCATCGGCAAGTCTGTTCCGGAATTTATTTTTAATGAAGTTCATCTTAGAAATTTTATTTATTAGCACAAACAAATTTTATCCAAAACTCTTTACAAGAAACTTCCTGTTTTTGGTGTTTTAAAACTGTATTTTCTTGGAAATCTATCATTTTCATCTGGAGAGAAGCTTTATTACTCCCGAAAATATTTGCAGCTTTATTACTCCATTAATCCCGAGGATTCAGAGAGTAAATGTTGCTGAGGATAACGACGACATTCTTAAATTTCTTAAAATCTGCGAATCTGTTTTCGAATTCCGATTTTAGATCCTCAATGAACGTCTTGTATTGGCCGACGTTAAGCTCGTTGTCATTGCAGATTTTTTTTTAAATTAGGGAAGGGCAGTCGTTCATTATCCACATCATTGTTTTCCTTTGCCTTGAAGTTTACAGTTCAGATCATTGATGTGTTTAAAAATTTCAAATAAGAAAGCAATGGAATTTACGTTTTCCTTATCGCTAAGAAAACTTAAGTAATATATTTCTCATGAATTTGTTGATACATAATGTAAAATATTTTGTATTGTTAACCCAAGGTCCGCATAAAACAGGTCTACGGTCCGGGTCCGGATCCGGATCGCGGTCCGACAGTTGGTGACTCCTGCTCTACACTGTCCATATATCTTGAAATCTCATTGATAGATAATTTTTAAAAACGCAGTTGTATTTAGAATAATATTATCCTTTTAGGGATGTAATTAACCCATGTAGGGATGTAATATAAATTGTTTGAAAAGTACATATATTAATCGTAAATTTAACCTTTGTCGTCAATTCGGTACGAGTAAACGTTTAGTACTTGGCTCTAAATAGAAAATTTAGAGATATGCGTATCGAATTTCTTAAAATTAAAATTTGTAATATTATTCGGAATATTAAAATTTAAGATTTTGAAATTCGGTATGTTACATTTCATGCTTTGACTTAAACTCAAACATATTATATATTTTTAAATAATGAAGGAATAAGACTATTAAAGTAAAAAATAAATGACAAAACAAAAAAAAAAAAAAAAAAAATACATCAATGTAATAAAATAATACAGGGTTATCCATTTAATGTTTTCAAAACCGGTGGTCTGGCAATACTGTCAACTGTTAAATATCGGTTATCTGAAGTGTCATTTATTTAGTGAAAGATTTACCGTTTACGAATACCTTACATAGTACCGGTTCACACCCGTCAAGTTTGAATCGTCAAGTCTTAAGTTTTTAGGAGAGAGGGGAAAAGAAATGGCATCCTATTTTCCCTTCTCTCCCAAAAGCTGAAGACTTGACGAGTCAAACTTGACGTGCGTGAACCGGCACTTTCCAGCAAATAATAGGACCAGTCCAAACACGCGTGTAAAGAGTAGTCCGCAAGGGACCAGGACTAGTCCAAAACTAACCCAAACGTATGGAAAAAACCTGGTCTATTTAACATTGCGATGACCTAGGAGAGGACCATATAACCCACCTTTGGACCACTAAGGAGTAGTTTTAAAACTACTCCATGGTATACTCAAGAGGATTAGTTTTGAAGTCGGTTAAAAACGAAAGCATGTCGTTAAAAAACGAAGACATGTCGTCTCACTACAAACACTTTTTAACAATGACATGGTCCATGCTTGCATTACATCGGACCAGTCCATGGAGTAGTCCATTTTATCAAAATGGATCAGGTGGTCCAATTTTATTTGCAGGGTTACTTAACTTACAACAAAAGTGTTTGTACAAGCGTGGCCACTTTTCGGGGTATTCATGGTCGTAATAATCGAACTACTGTGCAAGATTACAAAGGAATTCGAAGGGACTGGAAGCGTTTAAGATGTGGTCAGGACTGTTCGTCATAGCAATATGCGCACTGCCGAAAATATCGTTTCTATTGTTTAAAGTGTGGCCGATAATCCGAATTGGTCGATTCCACGGTATTATTAGCAATTGAGCGTTATGGCCTTATGATAACCGACTTTTTTAACCTGCGATTTTAACAAGACGGTGACACGAGTCACACAACACGACCTATTCTGGTTTTATTGCAGGGGAAGTTCAAGTTGTGGGGCTTTATCAAAAACTGCGCCCACGCGGATAATCTTCCAACGTTGGAGTATTTCAAAACCAACATTTGTCATGTTATCGCTAGTATAACGCCCGAATTGTATGAAAAAGTGGTCGAAAACAACCTCAAAAGGATCGACTGCTTTAACCACTCTAGAGGCGGTCATTAACATGACATTGCATTTCTGACGTAATGGCCAGGTCCAAGCATTAAAGTTAAATTAAAGTTTCATCGAAATCATGGCTTTGTGTTTTTTATTTAACTTTATTTTTGAAATGCTACTAAGTTATTTTTTTTAGCTTTACTACTCGCAGCCTTTCCAATCAGGCAGAAAAAAGCAAAAGTAACAATTTTTTTATATTCGTTTAAAAAGTAGCGGGCGGATGGATTAACCAGATCTTAAGCGGCTCATACACTTGCAATAAAATTGTTCATGTGACATTCGAAGGCGGCAAAATATATTGGCAACAATACAAAGACTTTTGATTTTTACAATGCTGTTTATGTTAATCCTATAGGTTATGTTCAACTTTTCTTTTTTTTTTTTTGAATGAATGAAACCATTGTGCGGCTTATTGCATAATATAGGACAAAATGGAAAAAAATATGGCGAATATCATACACAATAATATTGCCGCTTTACGAAAAGATCGTGTTCATTTTTTATTGTAAAATAAACTTAAGTTTCAGGTCTTGTATAATAGTTTACAAATTTTATGAGTTTCTTTAGGTAAACATATTATTGTGCTGTACTACTAAAATAAATTTTATAGATAACAAACAAAAATTACAACGGAAATAAACAAAAAATAAATCGTTTAATAACATTGAAGCTATTGTTTTAAAAACTTAAAAAGGTTGGCAGACAAATGTGAAAAATGTTTTGCAAGTGAACATAAAAGGGAATAAATATGTATGTGCATAGATGACAGGTTTAAAGATTTATCAGTTTTTTTTTAATTTTTTTTTTTTTTTATTTAAATTTTGAATCAGTATAATTTTTATAATTTGTTTAAGAACTGCTAAAAGCTACAAATTGAATCAAATTTTTAATTTCGAAGATAAAAAATTTAAAAAGTATTAGATTTACATAAAAAATTTGCTAAATATTGAAATAAATTGTTTTCGGGTAAATAATACGTTTTTCGAAATTATGTTCGAATTTTCGAACATTAGCTAAAAGGCTTTATCTTTTGATAGAAATCTTAAATTAATTAAAATAAATAATTTTTACTGATTTTTTCATGCATTTCTTGTTTCGACCATTCATAAAAATGGCTGTAAATTAAAAAAAAAATAATAAAAATTTGATATCCAATAAAAAATGTATGTAAAAAAATTATATTTATAAAAAAAAAAATTCAGATATGTCAACCATTTTGTAAAAAAAAAACAAAAAAATAAAATATGAGATACAGGATTTATGGGAGAGAGCAATACTTACAACCCAGTTAGCCAAATTATAATAAATACTCCGGGAATGATTGTGGCGCGAAAAAGTGAATTTAAAAATCTATAACTTTCGTACATAGCGCGTTTTATAAATTACTCTTTTTTATTTGTTTGTATTTTCTATAGTATAATAATAATTATAATGAAAAAAGCACAGATTCTTTATTAATTATTTTTGTTTTTTTTTTAATAAATACGCGTTTTATTCAAAAGCACAGAAACAAATGATGATTGCAAACACTTTACTTTTTTTTAATTTAAGTAATAATAAAATTATTGACATTATATTATCATGATGATGATGACGAATTGAAATAAGTGATTTGTAAAAATTTTTATTTTATTTGTTTTACTTAATTTAGTTTTTTTTATTTAATTGTTGCAAATTAGTTTACGTTTAAACTTAGAGAGTTTTTGTAAATACTGCGTCTCAAATGTTTGAACCAATTTGTGTTAAACTTAAATATTGTAAATCAAAATGTTTGATACGGATAACAACATTCAATATTTTTTTCATTTGTTTAGGGGGGAAAGAAAAAAAAAAAGAAAAAATAATAGAAAAATTAAAATTATTATTGTTGTTTTGTATTAATTTTTTTTTGGTGTTTTGTTAGGGTTTAGTAAAATATATCGTCACCTTAAATGCAAACGGACGTTAGTACAGAAACATTTGAAGTCGGGCTTTTAATAATGGTTCGTTTTTCAAAACAACTTTAATTATTATTGATTTTGTAAATTTGTTTGCTTCTCCTGTAAAATAAATTAAGGTGTTGTTACGTGCGTTTGAATTTAAGGTGACGACGATATGTACGTTTTAAGGTTGTTAAAAAAATGTTAAAAGGGATTTGAAATTCAATTAAATAAAAAGACATACATAACTAAAAATAGATAAAAAAAAAATTAAAAATTATAAACCAATCGTATATCTTTGGAAACTAAATAGCTTAGAGTTGCTAGAACCAAAAGTGTATTTTATTGATTGCCGGAATGAAAGTTATTTATAATAGTTTTTTATTATGATTTTATTTGTTTGGAAGAACAGGCAAGACTTTGAATTTTTTAAGCGAATTGGGAAACAAATTTTATCTACCTATCCACGCGTGCCTTTTTAAATCCTTTTTTCATAAAAATTAAAAATCATGCCTTTTGCTGCAAGCAAAAACTTATAATTAAAACAGATTTTAATAAAGACTTTTTTGCTTGGGAGAACAGAAAATACTTTTAACTTTATATGCGAACTGTGTAAAAAACTTTCTGTACTTATCTACGAATGCCTATTTTCATTCTTCTTTCGCAACAAAAGTCATGCCTATTCCCCCCAAGTAAAAACGTCATAATGTAAATACAGTTTTAGTTGCAATTATTAATTTTTTTTGTTTTCCTTCAAACTGAAACCAAACCGAAAATTAAAGAAACTTAAACAAAAGGTTTATAGTGTTAGTATATACTTAAAAACAGTTAAAATAATTTATAAAAAAAAAACAATTAATTATAACAAAAGCCAACAATTGTAATTCATATTTAGTAGAAAAAATTGTCACCTTTTAATGGAAGTCCGTCTACGCGTAAAAAGCATAACTAGAAAAAGAAAGTAAGAAACACAATTTATTTTTTAAAGAAATAATGAGTTAAATAAAAACAAGACATAAAATATTTAACACATTTTTCCACTTTATATCAAATTAATAAAATCAATGATAGAAAATTTTAGAATGGTGCATGTGATAAGAAATTAAATACATGAGTACAACAAGGTTAAAAAGAAATATAATCAATTTAACTCGACTTTATTTATTTATCATAATTAATGGGCAAATATTAAAAAAAAAACATAAATTTTTTATTAAAAATTGTAATTGTAAGTTAAAATAGCAAACAATGTTTTTTATTGATAAAAAATATTTGCACTCACAATACTATTGCAGTAACGGACTGTAGTTTATTTAAGACGTATTCCGTTCAGTCATTTTTAAATAAATAAACATTTGTAAAATTAAATTAAAATGTGTTACTGTCAAAAATTCAGCGCGAATTCCGTAAAAATAAATCAGTTTTTTTTTTATATAAATTAACTATCAAAAAATTAATTTTACAGAATTTTCATTTATTTTATATTACAATTTCAGTTAATTTAACGTACAGAATATTGTGAATGTGCTTCAAAAGCAAATAAGCTTTTTTAACGAACATTTCTGTTATTAATGAAAAAATGCTATTCTCTAACGAAAAGTTTTGTTATCGATAACAAAAAAAAAAACGTATTAAGATGGATGTTTGCAATATAAAATGTACAATAATAATAAACTCAAATGGACTAATAAATTAATTAAGGACAAGCAGACAAACGTTTAAATAAAGCTCTTTATTAAAAACAAAAGAAACGGAATTAAAATACAATATTAATAAAAATTTAAATCGGTATCGAATGCCGTTTTTTAACCTCTGATTTCGAACCAACTTTTAGGGCAGTTTCACCTAATGGAAAGTCGTTTGATGGTCCTTAAAGTTGGTTTAAAATCAAGGGACAAGCCAAGGCATTCGATACCTTTTAGAATCAAAATTCTGCGTTTCGATTCGGATCGAAATTTTCTCAGTTTGGCAACTTTGATATTCTGCGTGCCGTTTTGTTTCGGTTCAAATTTTTTCTTTCGATTGCAAATATTTTGCATTATGATCGTGGCTACATTTTTTGTAGTTGTTCACTTAGGACGGATTTTTGAGATGTGAATTAAGTTCAAACTTAGTTTAACGTAGTCTGAATCTCAGATTTTTCCCGCGAAATTTGATTTTTTTTTATTATTTCATTAAAGACCACCAATTAAAGTAAAATTTGGTAAATGCCGGCACAAATCTGTTTTTAGATTAACTAAACCTAGTTTAACTGAGATCTCAAAAAACCCAGCCTAAGTAACGGAAAGTTTATCGATTTTGCTTCGACATTGCCAAATTCTGTGCCTTACCTTAAGGGTTAAGCCAGATGCAGTTGCTTCTGTCCCACGTGTGTGTCTGCCCATTTAGTTTTTCTTTGACCTATAAATCTCTTTAAACCATTACACATTTTTATCACAAAGATATCATTTTTTATGTATGGATGTCAATAAAAGAAGTTGATTTTCATATTTATCGCATCATTTAAGAAATTCCAGTTTATAAATTTATAAAAAAAAATATTAAAATTTAAATAAATTTTATTCAAAATATGTTTATGTAAATTTCTATTCCTAAAACAAATAATTTTAATATAATTTATTTTCACTGTCAAAGATCCAAACAAAGGAGAACAATAATAACAAAACGCACTTTCAAATTATTGTGTATTTCTAAATTATTCTTTATATTTATTATACACTAATTTCAATTATGATATCATAAGGAAAACAACTACACTAAGAGAAGTCGGGAAAGGGTATACTTTTTGTTATTGAAATACGAGAAGAACTTTAGACCTGATAATAAACGAAAAAACTTTTGCAACAAATAAATAATTATCTGCATTGTAAGATTTTTTTTCTTATGCATTATTTTAAATAAAATTTTTTAACACCAACAAATTATTTAGCTTTTTGTTTAATTTTGTCCGAGTATTTGTTTAACGATTCACAACTACTTGCTTTTCTCAAGACCGACCGTTACAGACTTAATGGCAACATGTGCAAATTTAGTTTCTGGAGTGCTCATTTTCATATTTTTTTGTTGAACCATAAAAAAGTGAGTGCACTATTTTTTAATGTGAGTGTTATTGTTTGATTGGCAATCAAGCATTTACTAAAGAGAGAAATTTAATTGAACTACAAAGAAATTATGAATTATTATTATAGTTCAATTTATAAAGATAGTTAAATTCTAAAAAAATTATACATAATTTATTAGAAAATGTGCGCGTTATTAATTATGACTTTGTTTTAAGTTTTATTGTTTAACTTTATGAGTAATTGTTTTGAGATAAAGTACATTATTTTTTTTTTTTTTTGGTTTTCCTTAAAACTAAAAATTTTTTGGCGAACTATTTATAGTTATAATGCCAGGGTATCACACAAATTGTTGGAGCCACAACCGCAAAGTCATCGTTCGACCTAAACCTTCGTATAGGAAGGCGAGAGCTTCCAGAATCAGCTTCAGAGTATTTTGGTCTCCACCAGTAAACTTCTAAGTTACCTCCCTGGCACTCCACCAGTAAAACGTCTGAGTTATATATGGTTCTCCACCAATCACATTATTTATTTAAGGTTAAAAACGATTAACTATATAATGCAGAAACCGCAAAACCTGTAACTCGGTACAGTTATACGACGCCGAAACACTAACCAATGTGGGGTGACAACGCAAAACGCAACAAAAGCAGACAAACAAAAACGACCTGTTTGTCCTTAAAAAATAATGACAAAAAGCGCGAGCTGCTTCTCAACTCAGAGCAGTTTTACGAGTGTGAAAGTACATTAATTGAAAAAATCTTCAGCAGGTTTGCGGTGCAAACTAGTGCTGGGATACTATCGATATTTTCTACTATCGATATTTATCGATAGCTCAGATTTCACTATCGATACCGTCGATATCACGACTGAATGTTTGTACTTGCGCAGGAAAACTAACTAGTTTTTTATCAGGCTATAGTTCGTTGTTTTTAGCACTTTATTAAACGTATGAGACATAAGTATGTACGCACGTTAGAAACCAAAGTAGGGACTTGCAACTTTATATAATGCTATAAATTAGTTTTGATGTTCATTCTGTTGCCACGATTGCAATTGCATATTTTTTTACAACATTACAAAAATACTAATCATTACAAAAATATTTGACATTTCAGTCTCTATGTAAACATAAATAAATATCAATATAAAGGCCTTTAATTAGCAGTAAAAAAGCACAGCTAAGCAATCCATACCACCTGCCATTCTTGTTTTTTGTATTTATTGCTGTAATTCAGAGCGAATTAATAATTGCAAGTAAAAAATTGCGCCAAAAAACTGTGTGTGTGTACAGCTGATGTTTCATGTCTTCATAGATGTACATATTTTAAATAATTTTTTAATATTTTTAAAAGGCTAAAGATCTACCAAAGATTAAAATACAACTTGGTTTAAGGATTGATGTTTGACTATTGACGTCAGCAGTCGTCGATGGCTGCGAGTGTTAAACGGCAAGCCCTCTGAGGAGATTGAGTGGTTGCAATCGAAACATGTAGGGGTAACCTGTCCGTAAAAACGCCTGGGTTCGAGCCCAGCTTCAGTCAAGAATGGAAAATTATCAATAAATTTTAATTAATTTCATGTTGTAAAATTCCTTTCTTCATAAAAATAATTTAATGAAAATTAAATTTGATGAACTTTACCTAATTAAAAATATTAAAAAATTTGGATTAAAAACCATAAATACAAAATAACCACAATACTGATTATTTTAAATAATAATAATATCGATATTGATATTTTTCTTACGATTTTTCGATATTTTAAGGCTATCAATAACTCTATCGATAGTTTCCCAGCACTAGTGCAAACCCCTAATTATTGAGGATTTTTAAAAGTTAATCACGGGGTCTACTCTCTATTGCGTTGCGAAAACAATTTCGATGCGAAAGCTAAATGCCAACTTGGTACTCTCTATCACTTTCGCAAAATTTTCTGAAAATGAAGCAATAGTGGCAATACAAATTAAAGATGGCGCGGATTTACAGTAATGAAATGCCAAAGTGTGTAAAAATATTTGAAATTGGAAAATTTAAATAAAATAAAGTGATGATTTACGAAAAGAATAAAAGTTAAAAGATGCGAAAGACATATGCGCAAACGTATTAACGAGTACCAATCGCTAGATTTGCTACAATTTTCTTTCGCATCGCAATAGAGAGTAGCCCCCCAGGTAGGTATGTGATGGAGATCGATTTTGAAAACGAAACGATCTAAAACCGAAAATATCATTTTCAGTATCCTAAAAAATTTTTTCTAAAACATTTTCATTTTTTTTGCTTGTCTATATTTATGATTCGAAAATGGATTTCATCACACCTTTTTAAACGATCATTTTGAAATCGATAAATTTGCATCACATACCTGGCTGATTTTAAAAACTACTTTCGTATTTATTAATTTCAAGTAATACCATCAAGACGCGTAACACTTGCTGGAAGTGAACTATCTGTCGCATTACGAAATGTTTCATTATATCAATAAGTTTGGGGTGTAGAATTTCAGCATTACGATGTTTACTGGGATATGAGATACATACATATCGTCACCTAAAATGCAAGGGCGTAACAAGAAAAAAAATTCGAATTAAAATTTTTATTGATTTTTGTTCGTTTTATCGTTGTTTTTAGATCCCTGCGAACAAAAATGGCGACTTTATTAACGAAATTCAAATGCCAAGTACACCTTGTTGTTATTGATTTTGTAAAGTTATTTTGCCTGTCCTGTAGGTGACGATATGTATGTTGATGTTGAAAGAAGGACTCACACATAAAAGGAAGCAAAATAATCAAATTAAAGCTTTGTGCTCTGAAAAATTACTGTGTAAGTTCGGTAAACACTGTTGGAAGCTTGTGTTCGACACCGAAAATCTACAACATTATCAAAAATAAAAAGTTTGTCGAGATATGTATTAATTATTATTTTTTAAAACATTTTGTTAAAACCAATGCAAATTTACACCAGGTGAACTTATCTTGCTATGTAAGCAACAGCTGATTACTAACCTTTTGTCAAAATGGTATACCGTCCTGTTGGTTCTGGGGAATCTTAAATAAATTCTATAATTTTCGATAAAAATTGTGATATTTAAAACTTTTTTAAGTTATAACATTTCAAAAAAACACAATTAAATATAAAAACAAAATCAAATATTTGTTTGAATTTTTGACACAACGTTAAAATATTTTGCAGTGTTGTAGAACGTTTTCAAAATAAGACCACCTTGTATGAATTCGCCTTGAGTTATATGTTTAATTATATGTTTAATGAATATTGAATATTTCTGTTACCTATTTTATATGATTGTTATTGTATTCTTACATTTAAACCTTTTATTTTGTAATTTATTGTTACTTGTTTTATTATTGTTAAACAAGTCTTCCCTTATTTTTAAATTATAAAAATATGATATATAAAAAAATATAGTTCAGTTTTAAAAAAACTTTTGAAGAAAAATATAAAAAAATAAAAAAACAAATAAAATAAAGATTATATTTTTTTAAAGAGATATACATATAAACTTAATTATTCTTCTTAATTAAATTTACTGGCGCAGTCGGTTTTCGAACTAAATTTATTTTAAAGTTAAAAAACTAACGTTCTTTAAATGAGGATGTAAAAAAGTTTTTGACGGAGAAAAAATAAATGAAAATTGTTTAATATAAAAACTTTAAATCGTTTTTAATCGAGGTTCAAACGAATTTTAAATCATTTGTTTGAAGAGAAAAATACATTGCCTTTGAAAAAAAAGAACAAGAAGGAAGGAAAGAAGGAAGAAAAAACCGTTATTAACAGGAAAAGAAAACTAAAACTTTTTGCCAATAGTCTCAAGTTTATGCACAGCAATTGGCTAACAAAAGCAAGCAACAGCTAGATATCAATCAACTCAAAATATTAATAACAATCAATACTGTCATGGCTCTCAATGCGTTTACTCTCTTAGATGGTGTACCAGAATTTGATGGTAAAGCAGAAGAATTAGAAATGTTTACCAAGCATGTTGAGGAACTTCGCAAACATGTTGATGCAGCTCTACTATCACTATTCGATTTAAGAGTAAGAAATAAAATTATATCAAAAGCAAATATTGCTCTTATTAATAACAACAATCCAGTGAAATGGGATGAAATTAAGGTATTATTAAGAATTAATTTTAATATAGCAGAAAGTATTGAGTCTATTGTTAACAAAATTAAAACAGCAGAATTTAGAAATGATGTTAGTGATTTATATGAATTTATGTTAAAATTATTAACCAAATTAAATCTAAAAACCAGTACTGATAGGGAAACAAATCAATGGTATAGTTGCGCTAATAATGAAAAGATGGTTTTAAAAATTTTTATATCTAAATTGCCTAACGAACCCAAGTTATTATTAAATTCCAGAAACCCTCATACGCTATTAAAAGCGAAAGAAATTCTAATAGAAGCGGAATATTTTTACATAAAAAAATACAAATCTGCTTCAAATCATTTGGGAAATGAAAACAAATATAGAAATAAGTTTTATAGACAAGAATTTACAAATCCTCAATCAAATTCACAATCTTTTATTCCTAATTCTAATCAATTTTCACGTCATAGTAATAAAGATAATAATAGCAATGGTAATTTTAAATTTAGGAATCAATTCGAACACGCCAATGGAAATTTTCAAGTTGGTAAATATAGTTTTCCAAATTATCGGAACGGTAAAAATTGTTCTGAAAATTTTTAGAATATGACTAAAAGTTTTGATAATACAAGTAAAAATACTAGAAATAATTCTGAACAATCTAAACAAAAATCAATTAATAGCTCGGATAAAATGGAAGTTGATAATATTCAGGTGTCAAATTTTCAATTACTGGCCGGAGACCTTTACCCTGTATAATAGTGAAAACTAAGACTCTTCCAATAAAATTATTAATAGATACAGGATCAGGTACAACGCTCGTAAGAAGAGGCTTATTTCATAGTTCTTTCAGAAGAGAATTAGAAAGACCAATTACCCTTAATACTATTTGCTCTAAGACCGTTACTTCAACGAAGATAACAATTCCTCTATTTAAGGAATTTAATTCACCTGGGTCCAGAATCGAAATGTTAGAGACTGAGATATTCAGTGATTTTGATGGAATTTTAGGATGCAATATTCTTAAACCTTTAGGAGCGAAAATAGACTTAAAAGAAAATTTACTAATTACCACAAATGCGAAGATTCCTATAGTATATGACAATTCTACCATGGAATATGACAATAATGATATGACATATTTTGATTCAGTTGTGATAGACATAAATTTTAATGAACCAAAAATAGAATATTTAAATGAAAAACTGAAAACTCAGAACTTGAATATGGAAGAAATTAAAGAATTGACAAAGTTAATTAAAGTTTTTAAAAATGTTTTTATGTGGAGGGTGAAGATTTATCAGCGGTTGTGAAATACAGACATAGAATCCCGACAAAAAACGACATTCCAATATTTTCAAGAACTTATCGTTTTCCAGAAATTTATAAAGAGGAAGTAGAAAGACAGGTACAAGAAATGTTGCGTACAGGAATTATAACCAAATCATGTAGTCCTTATAATGCCCCAATATGGGTAGTTCCTAAAAAAATGGACAATTCTGGAAAGGAAAAATTTAGAATAGTAGTAGATTATAGGAAATTGAACGATGTAACTATAGAGGACAAATTTCCTATACCAAATATGGAGGATCTATTTTCTAAGCTAGGAATTTCACAGTATTTTAGTACTATCGATTTGGCCAAAGGTTTTCACCAGATTCCGATATTACCAGATTGCAGGCATAAAACAGCATTTTCAACTCCTACTGGGCACTATGAATTCACTAGAATGCCTTTTGGCTTGAAAAATGCTCCAGCATCATTCCAGAGAATGATGAATGAGGTTTTACAGGATTATATAAATAATATATGCGTAGTTTATTTAGATGATATATTAGTGTTTTCAACATCTCTCTCTCTCATCGTTGACAAAAATTTTTCAAAGATTATCTGAATACAATCTAAAGGTCCAAGTAGACAAATTCAATTTTTTTCGACGAGAGTCGGAATACTTGGGACATATTATTACATCCGAGGGTATCAAGCCAAATCCGGAAAAAATAAACATAATACAAAAGATTTCAATTCCAAAGACTCTCAAGGAGATAAGATCGTTTTTAGGCTTAACTGGATTCTATAGGAAATTTATTAAAGATTATAGTCGCATTGCTTTGCCAATGATTTCATACCTGAGGAAAAATTCTACCATAAATGTAAACAATTCAGACTATATTGATTCTTTTAATAAATTAAAGAAAATTTTATGCTCAACCCCAGTTTTGGCTTACCCGAAATTTGACAAAATGTTTGTTTTGACAACAGATGCCAGTAATGCAGCCTTAGGTGCAGTTTTATCGCAAAACGGACATCCTGTAGCTTTCAGTTCTAGAACTTTAAACCAACATGAACGTAATTACAGTGCAGTAGAAAAGGAATTGCTTGCTATTGTATGGTCAGTTAAATATTTTAGACCCTATTTGTTTGGCAGGAAATTCAAAGTACAAACAGATCACCGTCCACTTGTATGGCTTAACTCTTTAAAAGAACCTAATATGAAATTGCAGAGGTGGAAAATTCAATTAAATGAGTACGACTTTGATATTGAGTATATCAAAGGAAAAACAAATCAAGTGGCAGATTTTCTAAGTCGCCTTGAAATAAATTGATTAGAGGAAAATGACCAAATTGTTAATTCAGATAAAGCTACAATTCATAGTAGAATAGAAAACTTAAATGACCATATTTTAATTTCAGATTCGCCAATTAATATATTCAAAAACCAGGTAATAGTACAAATGGTGTATAATGGAAAAATTAGATATGAATTCATATCGATATATGGTTTTTGGATAAACATACAACTTTTTTAACATGTATTGATAAACTTACGAAACACGTATCAATACATTCTTTAAGTGATAAACATTCATTGACAATTGTAGAAAAGTTAAGGGAAAGATTTGCTATTTTGGGAAAACCAAATAAAATTATAGCAGACAATGAATTCAATACAGCTTTTATTCGAAATTTTCTGAACTCAGAGAAAATTGATTTTCATTTTACTGCCCCTAATACTCATACTGGTTACGCAGATGTGGAACGATTTCATCTTACATTGAATGAGCATATAAGACTATTCAAATTGGAGCAAAGCCACAATGATTTTGATAATAAATCCCTTGTCTATAAGGCAGTTCAAATATACAATGACTCAATTCATAGTACAACGGGTCATAAACCAAACAATTTATTACATAACAAATCTGTATGGGAAATTTTAAGTAATAAAATTCGTGAAAATAAAATTAATAGAATAAAGAAAATTAATGAAAATAGAGAAGATTGTCATGAATACAATGATAGAGAATTTGTGAAAAATC
Source organism: Pollenia angustigena (assembly GCA_930367215.1). Lineage (NCBI taxonomy): Eukaryota > Metazoa > Arthropoda > Insecta > Diptera > Polleniidae > Pollenia > Pollenia angustigena. The sequence continues at coordinate 52,186,800 of OV884060.1, forward strand.
TCGGATTTCAAAACCTTAAACAAAAACCCAAATATATTATAAAACAAGTAAAAGAGAAAAATAAAAAAAATTTTTTAGATGAAAAAGGATGGGGGAGTTATATGTTTAATTACAGTAGAATCCCGATAATTCGTAATCGCAAGGGACCGGCCATTTCTTACGAATTATAGGGGTTTTCGATTTAGCGGGGTTTCGATTTAACGGGGTTAAAATAAAATAAATACGAATAAACGGGGTTTTTCAATTTATTTACTAAAACGATAAAAAAAATATAAAAAACAGTTGTTAAAAATAAAATATATTAAAATTCTATATAAAAATTATGTATGTAACAAACTGATCTTAAGATAATAAATCCACACACAAGCAAAAACCCACGCAAAAATAAAATAGTGGTAAATAAAAAATCATTCTTTCCATGTTTTTGTTGTTTTTATTACGAATTATAAGTGGTAGTAAGCAAAAAATTACGATTTATAAGAGGTAAAGAAGATTTTATTTGAAAAAAAAATTACGAATTATCGAGGGGACCAAAATGTATGGAAAATTTACGAATTAACGAGATTTTTTCAAGGGACCGACAGTTTATTACGAATTATCGGGAATTACGATTTATCGGGGTACGAATTATCGGGATTTGACTGATATGTTTAATGAATATTGAATATTTCTGTTACCTATTTTATATGATTGTTATTGTATTCTTACATTTAAACCTTTTATTTTGTAATTTATTGTTACTTGTTTTATTATTGTTAAACAAGTCTTCCCTTATTTTTAAATTATAAAAATATGATATATAAAAAAATATAGTTCAGTTCAAGGCGAATTTACTTCAGGTGGCGGCGAGACTACAACAAGTCAACAACACAAAAAACAACATGTATTTTGTTTTTATTTTTCGGTCATGTAATGTCAAAAACAAGGCGAATTAATATATATATGAATTCGCTTTGTATAAAACAGTTGACTAAAGCAGGGCTACCAGATTTGGGGTTCTTATCTCAAATTAGTTTAAAACAATTAATTTCGGGCTTATATTGAGAATGTAAAAAAAAAACATTTTTCTTTTTAGGGAAATTATTGATAGATTTGTTTCTGTTACAAGCCGTCATACATATATAAAATCTGTAAGACTTTTTATGTACAAAACTCATTTTAATACAATATATATGAAACAAATTGTAGCGCAAATACAATATCGGACGGCTGAAAAATCTGATTTGCTGATCAGTAAATATCAGTTTTTTATTTAAAATTAATCAGCAGCATATTTTTCTCATCTAAAAAACGTTTGCCCCATTTGTTTAGATTGACCTGTTAAAACTCTATGAAGTAAAAATACTTTTAAACGTATTCAGGGGTGTTCTGAAAATCGAAAACAAAAAACCCAAAAATTGTATATGTAATTTTTTAATAAGATTTCCGTGATAAAAGAATTTTACGACAAATATTAAACAATTATTTCATTGTTAAACTGAATTTTATAATAAAAATTATACAAATTAGTTTAAAAGAGTATTACAAACAACTGAACAATTTTATTGTTTTGCTTTTTCGATTTAAAGATCTTGAATGGCTAAGCCAATTAATATTTTACGCGTTAAATGGATGAGTTTGTGGGTCGTTATTATAGCCCTAATTCTCCACATTTGGAATTTTCTGAAGTTGTGCACATTTCAAGCTCTTAAACGATATAAAATGGTGTAACATGGATTTCCAGGCAGACTCCATTAATGCTAGAAGCATGTTTGCCAATGTTCTCATGATGCTTTAAGGTTTATATTTTTACCACTAGTCATAGGAACAAGAAATTTAAAATCTATTAATTATATCTTAGATTAACTGATCACAACTTCCACTTCTTTTAATAACGTAAGATAATTACCAAATTGTAAAATTGGTTAAATGACATTATTGTTTTAGTGTGCTTATCTATGCTAAACTAAATAATTTTTTTTTTAAAGAATTATTTAGTGGCTTTTTATTTTTAGAGGGGATATTTTAAGTAATTTTTATTTTAAATTTGGGATTGAAGAAAAAATTTATCTGGCATCCCTAAACTAAAATTAACAAAAATAATTGAGAAAAAAAAAATGAAAAAAAAATAAAATTATTTTTGGAATTAAGAAAATAATAGTTTTTCTAACATAAACTTGTGCAATTTTTGTGAGCATTAATTCCCAAATTCGGTTGAATTTAATGTTGTATTTAAAATAATCTAAGCCGTTTCTTTTCTGTGTTAATTTTATACATTTAAATATTAAACTGCACATAATCATAGAAATAGCTTTAAGCTATAGTTATAATGGTAAAAATTAGTTTTGGTGATATAAAAAAGATTTTAACTTAATTTTTATACATAGTTTAATTTATCATTTCTTTATTGTTTAATTTTTTCATTTATAAGTTGTAAAGCAAAATGTTAATTTAAAAACTCAATTTTAAAAAGCACATGTAAACAAACTTTTGACACATCTGGCCTGAACAAAAAAAAAACCGGCTGTCTTTTCGACACCACCTGAAGTAAATTCGCCTTGGTTCAGTTTTAAAAAAACTTTTGAAGAAAAATATAAAAAAATAAATAAACAAATAAAATAAAGATTATATTTTTTTTAAACAGATATACATATAAACTTAATTATTCTTCTTAATTAAATTTACTCTTGGGAAGAAATAAGATAGAAGAACAAATTAAATTGAAATACATATGTGACGCGAAAAATAGAAAGGGACCTACATAAGGGTTTTGCCATTTTAAAGATTTAAATACGTGTATCTTTGGTTTACCATCACTGAGCGTGTTGGTATTGGTCTCATTTGAAAGCGACACATCTTAACCTTGTTGGTCAACCTTGAAAACGCGCGTAGGTCGTTCCTACCTCTTGTTTTGTGTAGTTGGTTTTTACTGTTCCCTTCACCTTACTGGTCCCTTTCTCTATGCGCTGTCACATATAAGAAATACTTTGGGAAGAAATAAGACAGAAGAACAAATTCAATGGTTGCTCTCATTGTGAACAAAGCTTTAAAAACCAATTTTTAAAGATACTGAGGCCCGCTTTCAAAACTTACCGATAGCTAAAAGTAGACTTTAACCGGCCTTATAAAAAGTGTTCCATTATTAAAACTTTACGTTTAGCTAAAGTGAGCGATAAAGTAAATTAGGTTCATCCTACCTGGTAGGTTAAAATAAAGTTGTAATAATGAACCACTTTATACGGCCTATAAAATCCTACTTTTACCGATAGCTCGTTTTGTTTTCAAAATCGTTTTTCATTACATTCTGAATGATTGGATTCTAGATAGAACCAGTAATTAGATTAAACGGGCTGCGAAGTTTTAAAGATCTTGAATTACGCAGGGGGTGTCGAGAAAAAATTATATGTATTTAAACGGGGACGGTTCTGTCGGTAAGATCTTAATTAAATGGTTATATTCCAGTGAAATAATTAATTAATTAGACTTTTCGACCAATAGGCTGAGGTTTTCAGATACAAGTGTAATTGGTTAAGGGACACACAGTTAAGTGTTTGCTAGGTCCTAGACTATGTATTATTTTTTGTCTTTATTTTGTACTTGTTTTCATAAGTCACTTAAGCAACGGTCACACTTATTAAATTTTTGAACAAATAAGCGAAGCCCCTACTTTTGTTAATAGTTAGTGAGATTTAAAATGGTATCACAAAATAAAATATAAAATTATACTACTAGACATAGCAAAAAACTGTTTTTTGTAAGATGTGGTATTATAATCAAAATAAATAATGGAATTCAAGGAAATTATTATATAGTCTGCTTGTTGCTCCAGTTTTTTCGTCAAATATTTGACAAGTCTGACCGTAGCTTTAGAATTGATTAGACGGTATGTAACAGATATACGGTAATTGCAGTTTTAAAACATACAATTTTGTTAAAACAGATAAAACTGTACATACATATGGGCATTTCCTGGGGTCACGAACGTACGTTCGTACGCTTTTGATGTACACATAATATAGAAAACAAAACTTTTCCTAGCATTTTTTTTGCAATTCGATAGCATTTGGGTAGCTCTATGTTTAGTACAAACGATGGATTTCATCGAGTTTAAGTTTTCATAATAAGAGTTAAAAACGTGTGGTCACGAACGTATACGTATACGCAAAATAGAAGTCAACTTCGGCTGACAGTAGTGAAATGTAAAAATCTGCGCAATGGAACGGAATATTCAAAAGTGATTAATTTATTTTAAAAGTGTATTAATGTAGGGCTCCATCCAGTATTTATAAAATAAAATATCTCTCCTGGTTTTTATTTAATTGGCTTATGTACCGGTCGAGAACGTACGATAAATGTCCCATAAATGTCTTCAAATTTCCTTAACAAAAAAACTTAATACTCCTTCTACAATTGATTGTAATGGAGAGATTATGAAGAAAGAGTGTAAACATAAGATATTTCTTGCATGTAAAATAAGTATATAAAAATGTCTTAAGAAGTAGAAAATACAGGAAATTATAAAATTTTTTCAGTTTCCAGCACAATTTCCTCAAGTAAAACAGCTCAGATATGCTAGGAAACCGTTCTTTTATAAGAACATAGATTTTTTTTAATAATAAACAATAAAAGACGATGATAATCAACATTTTATTTTTTCATCCTGGTAGACCATCCTGGGGAAATGCCCATATACAATAGACTGGTCGCAATTTTTTTTTTAAATTTAATTGTTTGCGCTGCTTAAAACATGAGGTTTGGTGTAAAAAATCATGATCTAATTTTTCAGGTCAATCCGACGGTGCCTAGCCGTGCCGAGTGGGGCCCAAAGTTCCCCATATTTTAAAAAAACATCTTTTCTATCAGATATTTATAGTTATACTAGTTGAAAAGCCGAAAATCAAAAATATGGCTTCGTTAAGATCTTCCGGAGAGAAAGTACTTCAAGTGTACCAAATTTCAGCTTCCTATGTCATCAGATGGCTTCAGAAAGTTGCGGAAAGAATAGGACATACATGCAAACATCCTGACATACTAAGAAATTATATATTGTATAGATAGATTATTATAGTATTTGCTGTTTAATATTTTAGTATGATACGAACATAAGATTTTTAACCTAATTCGTGGTCGCTGAATCCAGTGGTGCTAGCCAATTTTTTGGGTTAGCTTTGGTTTTCGAGATATACCGTTATTTCGAAAATTAAGGATGTTGCACAACATATGTTCGCGTAACTCAAAAACGCTTTAGCTTATTGAAAAACCGAAATTCCGCAATAAAATTTACTTTAAGAAAGTTGAAACTTTTTTCTTTATGTTAGCTTTGGTTTTTGAGATATACCGTTATTTCGAAAATTAAGGAGGTTGCACAACATTTATTCGTTCCCGCGACAATTGGGTCTACGTACCGGAACGACTCGGAGCATCAACTGCACCGACCAAAGATTGTCAACTCAGCAACACCAATACAAGTCGAGCTGTTACAACAACAACAACAACATATATTCGCGTAACTCAAAAACGCTTAAGCTTAGTGAAAAACTAAAAAAAAAACGAAATTCCGCAATAAAATTTACTTTTTCTTATATGCGCAGTCGTTTTAGAAACATAATTTTTTTTTCTGGAAAAAAAAATAATTTTATGAGAATTTCGGAATTTTTGTTTTTAAAAATTCATAAAATTAATTAAATTTAAAAAAAAAAATCCCATACAAGATGCGACCAGTCTAATATACAATCCACTTATGAATAAAAACTTCCCTAAGCATTTCTCATTTCCCATTTTTATGCCCTTCACCACAGGCGGAAATGTATACAATATTGATCTTAGACCTTACAAAGTATTGATATTCTGGGTCCATATGAGTTAAACGATGTCCCGTGTATGTTGAAATTGGGTTTCCGAAGCCCCATAAATGATGGGGACAGGATTTTTATATATTTATATCACATATACTTCGTTTAATTTTAATATTGAATTCCATCCAGATCAGTCCACAAATGGCTAAGATATCGCACCTGTTCATCAAAAGTAACACAACTCAAAATTTACAAGTTTTCATTAGAGGCAAAAAACTAATTCCGCCAATATGATGGAATTATTGTTATAAACAAATATAATGTTATAAAGGAAACTCACTAATATTTCAATAAAATCACAAAATTTATTTCTCTTCTTCCTTTTTCCGAAATTATTACGGATTTTTGATTTAATACAGTTTTCATGAAATTTTTTGATCTACATGTCAATATTATTTCAAGTTATGCTTATCACAACCCAAAATCAACAGCTATTGATAAACAGATTTTTAACATGAAAACAATCACAACTCGAATTAATACAGTTTCGCTGATTCATTTGAGCACCATAACCCTTGAACACTTCAACGCAACTAAAATTACAACTCTTTAATTGAATCAAAACAAACAATATGAGTACGCAAAGAAAGACATAAAGGCATTTCTCTCATGAAATATTACAAATAGAATACCAAAAATTTTACAGTCGTTAGATATGGTAATCATACACTGTTTCCTTCAAAAAAGTGGAAAATAGAATTTTTTGAGTTGTGTTACTTTTGATGAACAGGTGCGATATGTTAAAAAAAACCACGACTGGCTCTCATTTTTTTTGTTTTAATTTTTTTTTTTAATAAATTAATTTACATTACAACTTGCACCCTTGCGAAAAAGCAAAAGTGCAAAATCATAACAACAAACACATAGACAATTATTTATGTACAACTAATTGTCTATGTGGTTGTTGTTATGTTTTTTGCAATTTTACATTTTCGCAAGGGTGTTAATTTTTTTTTTGCATTTTTTTTCAGATAACAAACACGTACATGATTTGCCGCTTAAATAGAAAAATGTGTATTAAATGAACAACCGTAATTAATGCGATTTGCATTAGTTTTATCTTATATGTAGTAAAGGTGAAAATAGAACGTTGTTGTCCTAGGGTCGCGATATCTTTCTGTTCTGATCGCACCATGGTGAATCATATATAAGATTTGGAAAGGGAATTACAGCGCCGTTGCTTATTTTCTATTTAAATTTAATTGTTAAAATGGGAAAAGAAAAAAAAATTCCGGGGGAATTTTTATTCATAATTAAGTAGATACTTATGTACAAATTTCAACATCTTACAAACAACAACATCTTACAGAAATCAAGAATTTATTTAATAGATTACTTTCAAATTAAATTGTTCTGTTAATATTGTTGTACCACACTTTCTTGTCACATTAAACACATAATCTATTTGTTAAATACATAATGTAAGTAAATTTCAAAATTATAATAATCATAAACAAAAAATTACCTAAATTATGAACAAAAAAATTACCTAAATTATTAAACAAACGAAAATTAAAATTATAATGCTTTTTAGTTTTAAAGATTGCGCTTTATAAATGCTTTTTTAATATTGTTAAATTTTTTTGTTAATAATAATGAAACAATAGACGACTTAAATACACAGCACACAATAGTTTCTATTTACAGTGTTGAAGGTAGACTATTTTTAGAATAGCACAAAAATCTGTAACGAAAAAAGGAAGTTGAAAATATAGTTAATATGAAAGTAAAATTATCATTAGTTTCTAATTAAATTAATCATTTATTGTATGAAATTATTTTATATTTCAACTTGTATTTATGGAGCACCTCATTAAATAATAAAAGTCAATTACAATACAATTGTATCTAAGAAAAAAAGCATGGGAATTATAATTTTATAAAACAAATGTTGCGGTAGTACTATTTAAAATAAAAAAAATGTACTCTCTGACTCACCTAAAAAAAAAATGTTTGCCATTAATTATTTATTTAAAATTAATAATCATATTATCTAGTTTATACCTACTTGTTAATTGAAATTTTGTAAAGCACAGAATTCGTTTTCTATTTTTATAGTTGTACTTTTTTTGTTAAAGTACAATTACCACTGTAATTTTATGTTTCATCTAATTTGCTTATTATCATTATGTACTGATAGATTGCAAAAAAAGTTTGAGATAATTAACGGAAGAAAAGAACTACAAATAATTAACGTTAGTGACAACGCCCGCAAAACAGTTATGGCCAACAGATGTACGTACAAACATCATTAGAACAATTAGACATAAAAAAATTAAAAGGAATGTCAAGTAAAATACAATATGTGAATTTTATTGCGACAACATGAAAAAAAAAACTTATTGTATTTGAAACCTTACAAAACTTTACAATTATAGTTGAAACTAATTAAGAAAAATATGTATCTATAAGGCATGTGATGGAAATCGATTTTAAAAACGAAACGATTTGAAACCGAAAATATCGTTTTCAGTATATTTTAAAATGGATTTTAAATACATATGCTTTTTATGTTCAATCTTTATTCTTTTAAATTTTATATTATAAACGTTAACTGAAGTGTATTCTGAACGAAAATTTAAGACTGTAATTCAGAAATAGATTTAAAAATCCCTCGAAATTCATCATACCTTTTAAAAACGTTCGTTTTGAAATCGATCGATTTTCATCACATACCTTTACAGGTATAATTCGAAAACCTTCAGTCAAAACGAATTATAACAATGTGCAAAAAAAAAAAAAAATCAGCCTCAATACTTGCAACGCGAAATGAAACCAGAATATTGGTAGAGCAATTTTGGTTTCCGAAATATAAGCCCCTAAAGTTTTTGAATTTTTTGAAAAGACGTTTGGTATAAGTAAAAAATATATACTAAATGTACTTCTGAGCTTATAAATAATTTCAGATGTCTTCAGTTGAATCGTATGGCGATTCTTTTCTTAGAATATATTAACCTTCTAACAATAATTTGAAGGGATAATTTTTGTCCATTTTTTAACTTCCACACTAAAACGGCACTTTAGATGGTTACAATGTTCTAAGAGTATTTTCTGCATCAAATTTCACTAGGGGTGAAAGTTCGTGCAATGTATGTAAAACGGATTTTCGAAATTTCGGGCATTGAATTTTTGAATTGTTGCAAATGTTAAGGATCGCGACGATGACCCGAATTTTGTTGCACTGTGTAATTGCTGTATATGGGTGTTTCTCTGGTTATGCACGCGACATTTGTACGCGTTTTATTGTGTTTGAATATTAAAAAAATAGAAGTGGATTGGAATTTTAGAATGAATTCTAGAATCGTTACATTGTTTGTGATGAGTTCTTTCTAAAAAGTATATATAATGGTAAATTGAGCACTGTGTACCCAAATGCCATGCAATCAAAGTTGACTTACTCACGTGACAAATATAGAAGTGCCTTTTAGGACCGTAAGAAAAAGTGCGAAAGTAAGTGAATTGTAGGAGGTTTTTATTTCGGAAAAAATGTTTTTATAAAGGTTAGTAATGGGCCTTTATAAACATGTTTTGTTCAAAAGCAACTATGCATGGGTTCGCGAAGAAAAAAATAAATTGTAAATTACGCACGTGACATTACGCACGTGACACTTTTTCCATATGTTTTTTTAATATTATCTCCACGCATTTTCCCATAAATATCTTAAAATTTGCTTAACAAAAAAACTTAATACTCGTTTTACAATTGATTGTAATGGAGAGATTATGAAGAAGGAGTGTAAACATAACATATTTCTTGCATGTTAAATAAGTATATAAAAATGTCTTTAAAAGTAGAAAATACAGAAAATTATAAAATTTTCCAGTTTCCAGCCCAATTTCCTCAAGTAAAACAGCTCAGATATGCTAGGAAACCATTCTTTAATAAGAACATAGACTTTTTTTCTAATAATAAACAATAAAAGACGATGATAATCAACATTTTTTTGTTTCATCCTGGTAGACCATTCTGGAGAAATGCCCATATAGAAGTACATCGTATTTTGTTCTATGTTAGGTTAGGTTCCACTGGCAGCCGCAATTAAGCACAGCTCACGTAGGTCTAGAAATAAGTTCCCTTTGTGTTACCATGTAACACTGTCTCCCAATGTTCCTACGTTACATGGCTGTTGACATTCTCACCCAGCCATCCTATTGATTCAATGAAGGAATGGATCCTGTTCATATTGTTGTATGTAAGCTTTAAACTCCAAAAAGCTTTAAATACATCCCATGAGAAAATCGTAACTTTATTATATTCTAAAAACAGTTATTGCTTATTAAGGCCAGTTTACACGGTAATACAATGTATTACGACATGTCGAACAATTATGTAGAATGAGAAAAATCTTATCATGTAAAAGCAAAATGTATTGAGTAAGAGAGAATACGGATACAAAATCTGACAAGCGGTCGGTAAATGCTTTTTTTCTAAACCATTTTAGAAATTATGTATTCTCATTACACCAGGAATGTATTTTAACAGAGTATATTGAAGGTAATAGCATTTTTAAAAAAATTACTAAAACAACTAAAGCTGGGATCACACGATTGCCGCAATGCACCAATTTTCACACTTTTTAATACACTAATCGTGTGACTGCACATCCAATTGGCTCTTGCACCAATATTGTGCTTACATTGCAGCCACACGATCAAGCTTTTCTTGATAGTCTTTTACATATACTGTTTGTCAAAATATGCAAAAATTGGCAGCTGTGACGTAGGCTGCACGCAAGTTGAAAGCAATTTACTTTCAAGATGTCATTAAAAAAAAAAAATTATAAAGAGAAACGAAAAATTTGCTCACTATCCTTGAAATCAGCTGTTTTCTTGAACGTAAATTGAAACACTCACTGGCAAGAGAATTTTAAAGGCAAGTTCGTATCAATTTTTAAAAGTATGAGTGTATTGGTAAAAAAGTGTGAGTGTATTAAAAATTGATAGGCAAAACTTGATCGTGTAACCCTCAAGTAACTTTTACCAATCAAATGCAACCCTGGTGCGGAAATCGTGTGACTGTTTGCTATGCAACCGTGAGTCAATAAAAATAAGAAAAATGCACCAATATTTATTGTCTTCTTGTGCGGCAATCAAACAACACAATACGCGTCAATATTTGTCTTTTTTTAATAAACTTTACGTTTTTGTGTTTCCTTTAGCATGTAATGAAGATAAATATGTATTTATTTATTATGCATTTTAATTTTTGCTAATAACAAATACATATGTATGTTCACAAGCATACTATGTAGCTGTTAAGTGCGAATATTTTTATAAAAGATATTTAATAAAACTTTTCTTTTGCGGATATTTGTCGTTGATATTTCTTAAATAAAATATTTGTTAACTTGAAAACGGAAATAAAAAATTTGTTAAAGTAGCCGAGATTTCTCTTTACTAAATGATATCGGTAGTTAAATTAAAAGTTACAGCATTTAGTTACTGATTTAGATTTAGTTTATTAATCATACATACAAATTTTCATCCAAACGTTAACATTCGAAATTGTTGAACAGACTGTTAATTTTTGGAATTTCATAAATTTTTCTTAAAATATTTCATATAAAACTATTTAACAAAAAATTGTATAGTAGGTACCTACTATATGAACAAATTTTTCGTTTTTAATGAACATACTTACTAGAATTTCCAAACAAATGAAAAAGCTACCACAACAGCTGTTTTCGCAGTTGTAAAGTAAGTGCCGGTTCACACACGTCAAGTTTGACTCGTCAAGTCTTGAGTTTTTAGGAGAGAGAGGAAATGAAATGGCATTCTCTTTTCCCTTCTCTCCTAAAAACTCAAGACTTGACGAGTCAAACTTGACGTGTGTGAACCGGCACTAAGAACAATCGTGAGACTGTGCTGCGGCAATTATTGTACCCATTTCACTTTGTACCAACTAGCGGCAATTAAATTTGTATAAAACAGGACAATCGTGTGATTTCAGAATATTTGTTTGGTGCAATTTCTTTATTGTGCGTCAATAAAGCACAATCAAAATTGTGCCATATTGGTGCATTTGCGGCAATCGTGTGATCCCAGCTTTAAGCTCAGGAAATTTTCATGTTGTTTTTGTAAATATTTAAAACTGCAACCATCTGCTTTTTTGTTATTATTTTTGATTTTACTTATACCATCCGTGTAAACATGAATTAAACTTACAAACGATTTTTATTTTTTTCTTTTAAGCGCGGAGAGAATAATCTGTAATCAGTGGTACTGGTGGTTCGAAATTTGTTGTAATTATCATTTTTCAATTTTTTTGTTGTCTCCTTTTCTTATATTTTTTCATATTCTTTCTGACGTTTTAAATGCTTTCAAGTGATTTTGCAGCAAATAAAAAAGATGTTTTAAAATCTGGTTAACATATACATACATACATATTTTTCCGAAATATTCTTTGTGCCAATAAGTCATCTTGTTTAACATATACCTATGTCAATTTTTTTGGAATCGCTTCACATTTGGCTATAGCTCTCAAAAGAATATCATTCCCAAAAATAGTTTTATATTTATTCCTTTAAAATTACGCGACTTTGCCTAAAATCTCTTTAAAACGAAAAAGCCTCATATATCTAGATAGATGGGATCGAAAAAGAGTACACTTTCGAAAGTTTGTCTTAAATTACTGCGGTGCATGGTGTGGTAGTTTAATCGCCTTAAATTTTGACTGGTTTATAATATTAATTAATATTATTTAAATTTTTGAGGGTTTTGTTTAAAAATAAGCCATTTTTGGGGTTTATTTTTAACAATTTTTTGGGCAAATTCTCAAGGTTTTTTGCATATTTGTGAATAAAACATTTTTTAGTGCACATTTCCCGTTTCCCTTGTGATAGATATACAATTCTAATGTTCTGTAAGTCGCAATCGCAAGAAGTTTGGCGTCTTCAAATCGCAAATGTATGATCGAGGCAACTAAAATATTTTTAAGAAACTATGGCAGATCGCCAACGAAACGCACGAGTTGGAAATAAACCTGGCTTTTGCGATTTCAAATCGTGTGATTATCAGAATATGGCCGATAATTTTATAAAATTTCCAGCTTGACAGCAAAAATAAGTAAATGACTAAAAATTCAGCTATACATTGTGCTGTTATCGGATTAAGACAAATACATATAACATTTATGCTTACGAATTTATTATCTAATTCCTGCTTATCGTAGCATTAATATAAGAAACATAAATAAATAAATTGCTGAACTGCCAACTTAAACCTTATATGACAAAAACCCTGAAGGAAACCTGGGTGCAAGTGTCTCCAAGTCACCAGTTTTGTCGACTATATTAGTGACATTGTTAACGAAGTGTCTACACTACATTACCTTTGCCACTATATTTGGCTTTAATACGAAAAAGATTTTATCAATAACAACTGAGAAGTACAATTCCTATAAAATTTGAAGAAATAATAAAAAAAGATTGTAATAATTCCGTATTCTTACAAAAAGTGTGGACTACATTTACTAGAATGTACTAGCGATTCTCTGGTTCTAATGTCAACATATGTTCCCAAAGGAACTACCTAGTCAGTACCTAGTAGGGAGATCGATCGAAAAGTATTCGACCGGTTATTTTGGTCAAATAAACCGGTTATTTTTGTAATGTGTAATTTATATACATTTTCCTTACTTTTGTTATAAATTTACCCGTAATTTAAATGTTTTTTCTACTTGAATAATGGGCAAACTTGAACTTTTTATAAAGAATGTCAAAACAAAGTGTAACAAAAGTAAAAAAAGACATTATGAGCAATGTAAATACAAATCGCTTATAAAAGCGTGTGTTCTTGTAAAAAAAAAAACAAAAACAATTCAAAATACTACAAAAAAGTAATTAGCAATTTAACAGTATTCTAAATACTATCAGCCGTATTCATAACAAAAAGTTAGCCACAGTTTGTACACTACGTACAACGTGCTGCTAACTAGAATGCCGGTTAGGCTTAGCAGCTTGTTGACACAAAGTTAATTCATAACGAACTTTTTTCCATCTGCCAACTTTTAATAAATCAACTCTGCATTCTCATGCCCATACAATTTGTATGAAGCATACCTAAATAGCGCGGCGTCAACGCTCTACAATGGGAAAATCCGATTTTGACAGCGAGTTTAATAGTGAAGTTGGCCGCTTTGTTAATAAATAATGTAAATTTAGCTATTTTTTCGTCAATCTATCGGTTTTTTCTCTTATTTTTATTTCTATTATGTGGGTTTTATTAAACAAGAAAGTTAACACTACTGCTTGGGACACAACGTTGATGGTCTTGTTTGGGTATGGCATATCAGCGTAAGCGGATGAAAAAGTCCCACCTTCCTCTCTTGTTACGGCCACAGAGCACACAGAGGCGTCGCGAGACAGAAAATATTGTGTTTTTTCTGTCTTTTCCTTCGAAAGCTGTTCTTTTTTACACATTGCCACTTCACCACCAAAAAACGTTTTCTTTCTCTTTCTTCGAAAGCTGCCCTCGCAAATAATTTAGGCATTTTTCATGCGTCACTTTTTATCTCTGTATGCTTTGTGGTACGGCTGTTAAGTAGTTCTAGCATATCTTCATGCTTAAAACTACAACATATCGGTGATATCAACGATTTGGAAAAATTCTTAAGTTTTATTTATTTTAAATTACCAAGAACTAAAGCAAAATTTAAGGAATCAATCTCATGGAAGGGTATAAATTGTGATCGACGAATTGACAGATATTTCATACAAAAAGCATATTCATATTACTATTCGTTTTTATACTGCTGAAACAAAATAATTTAAAATATAAAACCCTGGATAAGAGGTTTTGTTTGCAACTTTTCAAAAATATATTTGAAGTCTACTGATTCATATAGACATGCTTAACCACCATCAATTAAAACTCATTTAAAACAAATTTGGGGGAATATCTCAAATAATAAATTTATTAAATTTCTATAACTTCTTAAAACCAAAGTGTTTCAAAACTTCTACAGATATGTTCACACCTATTAAATATTTACCGCCGTATTCATAAAAAATAAAACAAGTATGAAATGTGTTTTAAGGCAAAATTTTCATACAAATTTTTCTTAAAATACATTTCAAATCTATTTTATTTTTTTATGAATACGGCAGTTGATGTCTTACACGTCACCACTAGTTTTCTTAAAGAATTGTTTGCTTTTGCAAAACGTTAGGCCAGTGCAAACATTATTTAACAGTTTAAAGGTTATATTTAAAATGCTAGACCGAAAACCGGGTTTTTTTTAAATAACAGCTATTCGGAATATTCGAAAACCGGTTATTGAAAAGTCGAAAAATCGATCAGTAGAACCAACGTCAGTAATAGATTTCCAATGACACGCACATATTAAATGTCTATTGTAAATAAGATTGCCTGTGGTATAGTAAGTCACTAGTACTGGTGACTGTGTCAATAGTGAATCAGTACAGATTCACTAGTAACATTTCCTGCAGGGAAAGAAACTTAAAATAGTACGACTGCACAATATATCTCTATATATTTACATATGTATCTATATAACTTGTTTAATGCAATGCAATGCAATTCAATTAAATTTGTTCGTTTATTTTCAATGTAACTGACCTTGACTTTAGTATTTCAACATCATTGAGTTTGTTTATCTTAATTTTCTTTTTTACAACATTTTCAATACATTTTTTATTACATCAATAACATAAAAATTTTTCTTTAAATTATGTTCGTAAATTTTGTAAAACAACAATACTTACACACAAATTATTTTATTAATTTGTAGTCAAATTTATATTTAATTTAAGTTTTAAAAGAAAACCTTATTTTTTATGGAACTATTCTTGGTAATATTAAAAAATTCTTAATCACTTCCAAATTTAATTACAATTAAACCGCAGCTGACAGCCAGCGTTGCCGCTTAAGAATTTCGAAACCGTGCATAAAATAAAGAAATGGCTTATATATTTTTTTCAGTTTTAGTAAAATAAAAGGAGTTTATTAATTTAATACATAAGAAAAAAATAAAAGTTATTTAAAATAAAATACAAATATGTTTAAATTAAAAAAAAGTATATATAGGAATTAAAACTAAAAAAAGATCACAGCTATATGAGTTATTGAGCTGATGGCCATTGCAACTAAAAACGGAAAAATTTCAACTTTAGGGTCTCAATGGCAGCACTGCTGACAGCTGTTTGATTGATTTTTTGGGAGCAGTAATTTTAAAGAAATAATACAGGGTTGCTGTTAATAGTACTGTCATACCCAACGACGACACGAGCAATTTATGATGTCTGAACACAAGCAATAACGCCGGCAGAATAACTGCGTTAAATTGCCAATGTTCAAGCTTAGAGTCTAATGGCGATTTCTTTTCTGAGAAAAATGTTGCATTAATGTTACATGTTCAACATTTTTGTGTTCGTTTGTACAAAAAATACAACTGTGGGAAAAATTTTCAAGTTCTTTTGTGAATATGTTGATGAAAAACATGCAAAACATGTTGCATGTTTTACCCTTAAGCTGGATTCACCCATGCGTTCCGAACAATATTTTTGACCGGACAAAAATTTTTTTAAAGAGAGTTTTCTGCAGAACGATTCACCCATCTCGGAAAATTTGTCCGGACAAACAAAGCTACCATATGGTTAACAGATGTAAACGATTATTCAAAGTGGCAGCACAGTTAGCAAACTATTGGTCATTGCATTCATTGGATGATTAATGACATCAGGGTCACTGGCCATTTCTTCAAAAAGGCTTTGAAAACTTGCCGTATTTGAGTCGGTATAATTCGTTATGGTACAACTAAAAAAATTGTACTTTATGAATACAAAGTAGATAATGTGTAACAATATGCTTAAAAGATCTTACTCTTTATCTTCGCAGAAATTTTCGAAAAAATCCATTTCTGTCATAAGGATCTTAGAGAAGCCTCTTACTGCCACCCGTTCACTTCCACTTTTCCCATTATTTTTAGTTAAAGCTACTTTGTAGCGTCTTCGCAGACTTTTCCATAATATTTGGCATTCACTTCCTACAATAATTGGTAAACATTATGTTATACATTATACTAAATTAAAATTTACCATTTAAAATTTACTTACGACCAATTCCAAGAGATTTTTCTATTTCCGTCCATATATTTTGTTTAAGGTAAGTATTTTTATATGAACGATTGCCCATATCATAAATACATTCTCTTCCTGGTTTTTTTATTTCTTCTATAAGTTTCAAGGCAATATTTTCTTTAACATCCATCTTTTGTTTAACTTTTTTTTTTAATTATTCAGCACAAAACAAAAATGTAATATGTGGCAGCTCAATTCAACTTTATTTTGTACAAATTGAAAAAAGTGGCATCTCAGTTTTTTTTGTTCGGCACAAGAATTAAAATTAAACCAATTCAAGAAAAAATGTTCCGAACAAAATTATTGCTCTCTCTCTCAAAAGTAAAACGTCAAACTCAATATAAAAAAAATTTTGTCCGGACAAAAATTTTGTTCGGAACGCATGGGTGAATCGAGCTTTACTTTAACTTAAGGTGTTCATACTGCCCTGTTCTACAACTTTGGTGTTTACTACTTTGTTTGTACAACAAATGTTTTATTTTGTTCGTCATAATTCATACCGCTCATAATTTTGTTAAAAATTGATTTTAAAACAAAATATAAAAATATTTACAAATTAAAATCAAAAAAAGTCTATTTATATTATAATCGTTTTAATTTTTATAAGCCATTAGTGATATTAATATTTGTTTCCAACCCGTAATAGCATGCAGAAACTGCTTAAATAGCTTTAAAAATCGCTTATTAAGTACATTAATGATGAAAGTGTAATAGTTGTAAATAAAAGCACTAATTGTGTTCTATTGAAATTGCACAACATGTAACACTTCGAGTGATTTTAGGTAACATTAGAAAATGTTACACGTATGTACTGTAACAAATTTTTCTCAGAAAAGAAATCGCCATAACAAATATTCCTGGTTATTCCAAAATACGCGTCGAAGAAGTGAACATTTGCATGAAAACAAAAACAAAACCAAACCAAAGTGACGAAAACTGTTTTTGTTATCTATACAACAGAGTTCCCAGTTTTATTTTTTTAGCCTTATCCCCAATTTGTGATTTTTCATCCCCCAAAACCCCAAAATAGCCATTTTTATCCCCAAAAATCCCCAAATTGTCTTAAAAATAAAATAAAAATACTATGTATTATGTCAATGGAAAAATATGCATACATCGATTTTTTAAATAAATCCATTTGTGTAATATAATTAAAACAAATGTTATTTATTCTTTGAGTTCTACGTATCTATGTACACATGTATAGTATGTAACAAGGGTAACGCAAAAGAAAAATAATTATGCGTCAATACATATTCATCATTTCCAAAACTAGGGAATCCATAATCTTCGAATTCTTAAGCCAATACAATTTTGTTTTACATGTTATTTGTTTAAAAAGTACATTTAAGATTATTGAATAAATTTGTCACAGCAAGCTGCATTATTTTAAAGTGTGTATTTATTCTAAGAAGAGCTGCAAATATTGATTTTGGTTATATTAAAAAAAAAAGCTAGTTCAATAGAAGAAACGCTAGTTGGTACAAAAAGCATGTTTAAACCTATTTCGACAAGTTCTTGAAATAGTTTAAAACCGCAAAAAATACTAAAATTTATACCCACATCTTGACCAAATCGGTCTAGCCATTGCAAAAATTAAATTTATAATAATATATTATCCCCAAAAATCCCCACCGAAAAAAGAGCTTTTCCCCAAAAAATCCCCTGGGGATTTTCACGGAATTTTTATCCCCAATCACAAAAAAATCCCCAATTTGGGGATAAATCCCCAAAACTTTGAACACTGCTATACAATTCTAAAATAAAATTAACGCGAGAGTTATAACGCGTTTCTTTCTCTTTTAAAAACTGTAAATTTTGTATGATAAACAAAAACAATTTTTGTTAATTTGGTTTTGTTTTGTTTTTGTTATCATGTAAATGTTCACTTCTTCAACGCGTATTTTGGAATAACCACGATTATATAGAAACCGTGACAAAGAGAAACCTTTCTTTAGAAACTGTAACAAAAAGGTAATTAAATAAATTTCTTATAAAAAATAAACTAATGACTAATATTTTACTCCAAATGTACCTATCACCACGTAATAACCAATACTAAATTAGTGTAAAAATCGTGCAGAAAACCCTTCCGCACCGAATGCAATTTCAAAAAATGAACACATAATTTTCTTCTGTTAAATCAAACAACAAAATACAAAGAGTTTTCGTTGGATTTCTTAAAAGAGCTACGATATACTTTAGCGGCTTACAATTGTGACAATAATAAATTAAATAGTTTATTTTTTAAATATTTGGAAATTTGCAAACAAATTTAAAAAGTCATATACAGTATGTCAAAACAATATTCTGACATGAGGAAATTATATTACTTTGTGACTTTAATCATAAAAAAGGAACTAGTTGTTTAGTTAATTTTTTTTAAGTCGATTGATCTATATATTTATTAATTAACAACAACAATAAAACCCTAAAGCGAATAAGTCTTACTTGTACCAATATCAAAGCTTATACAAAACACCAACAATAGACAGTGAGTTTATCTTTTCTTACATTCCCCTACAATTGTTTGGTTTTTTCCGACTCGAACTCACTGTTTATTGTTGGTGTTTTGTTTAAGCTTTGATATTGGTACAAGCAAGACTTATTCGCTTTAGGGTTTTATTTGTATAATATTTTTGGCTTTTCGAAAATCTTTGGAAAAAGTTTCCTAAGCACCCAGTGAAATGCGCATAGAACCTAGCTTTCCCTCAACAATAAATCTCAGTGTATTTATTAAATATGAAAAATTGGGAATTTAGCACGTCATACAGAAATCATATTAATAATAAATTTTGTATTCCCAAAAATAACTTTGAAGAAAATAAATTGCGTAGGCATGCCTTGCTAACATAGCGTTTACATTTGCCAGTACTGGCAAGGCAGTAGCAATTCATTCAAACTTTTTCACTAATACATAAACACTTTTACAGCTATTTTGTTTTTGCATTGTTTTGCCAACTAATATGTATATGCTTACTGTCTTGCCAGTACTGGCAAATGTAAACGCTGTGTAAAATTACCTAAATTATTTTTTTGTGTGTGGTTACTTTATTTTTACATTTTGATTACACATTTTTCTTGTTCGTGGCAACGCCAATCCCTAGTTTCAATGCAAATTTGTATGAATGTGTGTAGACAATTCGAAAAGAGCTAAAGTGTTAGTGCATAATTTAA
Organism: Pollenia angustigena; assembly: GCA_930367215.1. NCBI lineage: Eukaryota > Metazoa > Arthropoda > Insecta > Diptera > Polleniidae > Pollenia > Pollenia angustigena. Next base: position 52,206,910 of record OV884060.1, read on the forward strand.
GGAGCATAGATAAAAATATCTGTGGCATTTTGACAAAGTTTAAAAAGTTGAAAAAATTTTGTTAATCATACGAATTTTCACCAAAAAACATTTTTGTTTACGTTTTTAAAATTTTGTATTTTAAACGAAATAAAGGTTTATTTTATTATTTGATAAAAATTATTTTTCCACCGAGTTTTTTTTAAAACTTTTTTGCTATTTTATCTCGACTTAAGATGTTTTGTCAAAATGCGACAGATATACATACATTTTTGTTTTGTCGTTTTTATACCCACCACCACAATTAGTTGTGAAGAGGGTATACTAAGTTTGTCATTCCGTGTGAAAATTTTTTATTATTCATATCAGACCCCATAAAGTATATATGTATATTCTGGGTTCTTTAGTAATTTTTAGTAGATTTAGCCATGCCCGTCTGTCCATTTGTCCGCCTGTTAAAATCACGTTCACTTTCGAAAAATTCAAAAGAAATAAACAAACTTGGTGTCAAATTGCTTGTAGTTATCCTAAGCAGTTAGGGATTCAAATCCAGCAAAATCCGTTCAGTAGGATCAGAGCTATGAATAAAAATGTGGAAACACAATCTAAAAAAAATTGATAATTTTGTTACAAAAACTAACATAAATGGTGGAAAAATGCACAGAATGATTTAAGATTTTGCAAAAGTTCCTTTAATAGGGCTAGAAATGACACTGTAAAGTTTCGTAAAGATCGGTCCATAACACTATGCAACAAGCAAAAATTACCTGAATAACCACTATATTTTTTTGATCCGCTATAGTCACCTAACTTCAAAAAACATAATTTTTTAAAATTCTACGGGAAGGGTTTTTTTTAAAAAATATTTTTCTAAAATTTGAGATTTATGAAGAGGCTGCTCCATACATCTTATCGTAACTTTGGAACGACGTACCCGATTTTGTTATCCAATCCGTCAAAACATTTTAAAGTTAAAGTACCTAGTTTTGACATTTTTTTTATCGCAAATTTGTGTTGAACAACATGTTGCAAACATAAATTAAACATGTTGCTCAACACAAATTCTCAAATTTTCAAAAAATCTAAAATTTTAGAAAAAATTTTTAAAAAAAAAAACTTAACCATAGAATTTTAAAAAATTATGTTTTTTGCAGTTTGGTGACTATAGCGGATCAAAAAATATAGTGGTTAGTCAGGAAAAAAAAAACTTCCCATTTGTTGCATAGTGTAATTTACCCTAGGCCCCATATAAACCATTCTTCCGGTACTCCTAAAACCGTAAAAAATAATGCTATCATAACAAAATTTTGTACATCAAAGTTTTATAGAACTGGAAATAAGACGGTGAAATTTTTTGAAGATCGGTCTATAATTTGCCATAGGCCCCATATGAACCCTACTCCCGGAAAACAGATTAGTACGCCTAAAACCGTAAAAAATAATGCTATCATAAGAAAATTTGATACATCACAGTGTTTTAGAACTAAAAATGACGCTGTGAAATTTCGTGGAGATCGGTCCTTAATTTACCCTAGGCCCTATAAAACCCTACTTCCGGAAAACAGTTTAGTACGCCTAAAACCGTAAAAATTAATGTTATCATAACAAAATTTGGTACGTCACAGTTTTATAGGACTTGAAATGACACTGTTGATTTTCGTGAAGATCGGTCCATAATTTACCCTAGGCCCCATATAAACCCTCCTTTCGGAAAACAGCTTAATACGCATAAAACCGTAAAAACTGATGCTATCATTTTTAAATTGAGTATGTCACAGTTTTATAAGACTAGAAATAACACTGTGAAATTTCGTGAATATCGGTCTATAATTTATCCTAGGCCCCATATAAACCCTACTCCCGGAAAACAGTTTAGAAAGCGTTAAACCATAATTAATAATGCTATCATAATAAATTTTGGCACGTCCCAGTTTTATAAGACTAAAAATGATACTGTGAAATTTCGTGAAGATCGGTCCATAATTTACCCTAGGCCCCATATAAACCCTACTCCCGGAAATAGTTTATTACGCCTTAAACCATAATTAATAATGCTATAATAACAAATTTTGGCACGTCTCAGTTTTATAGGACTAGAAATGACACTGTGAAATTTCATGAAGATCGGTTCATTATTTACCCTAGGCCCCATATAAACCCTACTCCCGGAAAACAGTTTAGTGCACCTAAAACCGTAGAAAATAATTCTATCATAACAAAATTTAGTACGTCACAGTTTTAGAAGACTACAAATGACGCTGTGAAATTTCGTGAAGGTCGGTCTATAATTTATCCTAGCCCCATATAAACCCTTAAACCTCAATTAATAATGCTATCGTAACAAATTTTGGCGCATCCCAGTTTTATAGGACTAGAAATAACACTGTGAAATTTCGTGAAGATCGGTCCATTATTTACCCTAGGCCCGGCATAAAGCCCACTCTGGTAAAGTAATTAAATACGCCTAAAACCGTAGCAGATAAAGATATTTCGGTAAACTTTCTTCCAGCTAAGCTTAGCCAATAAAAAATGTTATGCAATTTTGTGATATACGTTCCATAATTTACCTTAGATCCGATTTTAGCAGCCTTCTGCAATTCACTGCAAACGCAAAAACTAATTGCTCCGCTGTATTAAAAATTATGTTTTTTAATACCAGAATTTTGCGATAATTGGTTCATAGCTTACCATGGCTCCAATATAAATTGCTCTCCTGAAAATCATTTAAGTCAGCTTAAACTGTTACGAATCATGATACTTTACTCAAGCTATTTAAAATTGTTAAAAAAATGAGAACAACTTTCTGATTGTCGGTCAATAATTTAATATATGTCTAAACCGCAACCAATTTTAATGCAGATGTTTTTTTTATAAAGATAAATTAATAATAAATAGACATCATATAGATATTACTCCTAAAACATTCGAACTGTCGGTGGAGGGTATCAAAGATTCGGCATAGCCAACTAAGATAAAAGCTACTTGAAGTTAAAAACAAATTTATTCTGTGCTTAAATTAAAAATTGATTTTCGTTTAAGATTTTCCTTTTATATTTATTTTCTTTTTGTTTTATGCAAAAAGCTTTTTGATGTAGTGTTTTAGTTTTCCAGACATATTTTATTTTAATGCAGATTTCTTTCCACATATATTCCTTTTACACTTTACACCACACTCCCGTTAAACGTTCCAAATAAAATGTAAGTCACATAAACCAATGAATGGCTAACATATTTCCTTTAAAACAAGTCGTGGTGCTTAACTATTTATCTATTACTGTTGCTGCTAATGTTTGTTACTGCTTGAGTTCTTTAAAAATTCTGATATCAATTTGCCAGTATGATTAAAGTAAATGGAATGGTTGTTTTTTAATTTCATATTAAACAAAGGCAATCAACTACATTCAATTTGGACGCAAGGGTTTGGTATTCTAACAGCACATAAATAAAGTAAAAGAAGCTGCAATAAATTTAATGCTTTCAGACACTTGAATTTGAAAAACTTTGACTTAAATAAGAAATTGTTTAATCGGCAACAACATAAAAGGTTAAAAACAAAAATATTATATAGAAGTAATAATTTTATCTCATAGAAGTTTTTTTTTTGAAATAAATATATAATTTTTAATATTTTTTAATTAGTTCATAGTTAATTTAGTTCATCAAATTTCATTAAATAATTTTTTATGAAGAAAGGAATTTTACAACATGAAAACTAATTAAAATTGTTATTGATAATTTTCATTCAAACTTTTTCACTAATACATAAACACTTTTACAGCTATTTTGTTTTTGCATTGTTTTGCCAACTAATATGTATATGCTACTGTCTTGCCAGTACTGGCAAATGTAAACGCTGTGTAAAATTACCTAAATTATTTTTTTGTGTGTGGTTACTTTATTTTTACATTTTGATTACACATTTTTCTTGTTCGTGGCAACGCCAATCCCTAGTTTCAATGCAAATTTGTATGAATGTGTGTAGACAATTCGAAAAGAGCTAAAGTGTTAGTGCATAATTTAAGGAGCATAGATAAAAATATCTGTGGCATTTTGACAAAGTTTAAAAAGTTGAAAAAATTTTGTTAATCATACGAATTTTCACCAAAAAACATTTTTGTTTACGTTTTTAAAATTTTGTATTTTAAACGAAATAAAGGTTTATTTTATTATTTGATAAAAATTATTTTTCCACCGAGTTTTTTTTAAAACTTTTTTGCTATTTTATCTCGACTTAAGATGTTTTGTCAAAATGCGACAGATATACATACATTTTTGTTTTGTCGTTTTTATACCCACCACCACAATTAGTTGTGAAGAGGGTATACTAAGTTTGTCATTCCGTGTGAAAATTTTTTATTATTCATATCAGACCCCATAAAGTATATATGTATATTCTGGGTTCTTTAGTAATTTTTAGTAGATTTAGCCATGCCCGTCTGTCCATTTGTCCGCCTGTTAAAATCACGTTCACTTTCGAAAAATTCAAAAGAAATAAACAAACTTGGTGTCAAATTGCTTGTAGTTATCCTAAGCAGTTAGGGATTCAAATCCAGCAAAATCCGTTCAGTAGGATCAGAGCTATGAATAAAAATGTGGAAACACAATCTAAAAAAAATTGATAATTTTGTTACAAAAACTAACATAAATGGTGGAAAAATGCACAGAATGATTTAAGATTTTGCAAAAGTTCCTTTAATAGGGCTAGAAATGACACTGTAAAGTTTCGTAAAGATCGGTCCATAACACTATGCAACAAGCAAAAATTACCTGAATAACCACTATATTTTTTTGATCCGCTATAGTCACCTAACTTCAAAAAACATAATTTTTTAAAATTCTACGGGAAGGGTTTTTTTTAAAAAATATTTTTCTAAAATTTGAGATTTATGAAGAGGCTGCTCCATACATCTTATCGTAACTTTGGAACGACGTACCCGATTTTGTTATCCAATCCGTCAAAACATTTTAAAGTTAAAGTACCTAGTTTTGACATTTTTTTTATCGCAAATTTGTGTTGAACAACATGTTGCAAACATAAATTAAACATGTTGCTCAACACAAATTCTCAAATTTTCAAAAAATCTAAAATTTTAGAAAAAATTTTTAAAAAAAAAACTTAACCATAGAATTTTAAAAAATTATGTTTTTTGCAGTTTGGTGACTATAGCGGATCAAAAAATATAGTGGTTAGTCAGGAAAAAAAAAACTTCCCATTTGTTGCATAGTGTAATTTACCCTAGGCCCCATATAAACCATTCTTCCGGTACTCCTAAAACCGTAAAAAATAATGCTATCATAACAAAATTTTGTACATCAAAGTTTTATAGAACTGGAAATAAGACGGTGAAATTTTTTGAAGATCGGTCTATAATTTGCCATAGGCCCCATATGAACCCTACTCCCGGAAAACAGATTAGTACGCCTAAAACCGTAAAAAATAATGCTATCATAAGAAAATTTGATACATCACAGTGTTTTAGAACTAAAAATGACGCTGTGAAATTTCGTGGAGATCGGTCCTTAATTTACCCTAGGCCCTATAAAACCCTACTTCCGGAAAACAGTTTAGTACGCCTAAAACCGTAAAAATTAATGTTATCATAACAAAATTTGGTACGTCACAGTTTTATAGGACTTGAAATGACACTGTTGATTTTCGTGAAGATCGGTCCATAATTTACCCTAGGCCCCATATAAACCCTCCTTTCGGAAAACAGCTTAATACGCATAAAACCGTAAAAACTGATGCTATCATTTTTAAATTGAGTATGTCACAGTTTTATAAGACTAGAAATAACACTGTGAAATTTCGTGAATATCGGTCTATAATTTATCCTAGGCCCCATATAAACCCTACTCCCGGAAAACAGTTTAGAAAGCGTTAAACCATAATTAATAATGCTATCATAATAAATTTTGGCACGTCCCAGTTTTATAAGACTAAAAATGATACTGTGAAATTTCGTGAAGATCGGTCCATAATTTACCCTAGGCCCCATATAAACCCTACTCCCGGAAATAGTTTATTACGCCTTAAACCATAATTAATAATGCTATAATAACAAATTTTGGCACGTCTCAGTTTTATAGGACTAGAAATGACACTGTGAAATTTCATGAAGATCGGTTCATTATTTACCCTAGGCCCCATATAAACCCTACTCCCGGAAAACAGTTTAGTGCACCTAAAACCGTAGAAAATAATTCTATCATAACAAAATTTAGTACGTCACAGTTTTAGAAGACTACAAATGACGCTGTGAAATTTCGTGAAGGTCGGTCTATAATTTATCCTAGCCCCATATAAACCCTTAAACCTCAATTAATAATGCTATCGTAACAAATTTTGGCGCATCCCAGTTTTATAGGACTAGAAATAACACTGTGAAATTTCGTGAAGATCGGTCCATTATTTACCCTAGGCCCGGCATAAAGCCCACTCTGGTAAAGTAATTAAATACGCCTAAAACCGTAGCAGATAAAGATATTTCGGTAAACTTTCTTCCAGCTAAGCTTAGCCAATAAAAAATGTTATGCAATTTTGTGATATACGTTCCATAATTTACCTTAGATCCGATTTTAGCAGCCTTCTGCAATTCACTGCAAACGCAAAAACTAATTGCTCCGCTGTATTAAAAATTATGTTTTTTAATACCAGAATTTTGCGATAATTGGTTCATAGCTTACCATGGCTCCAATATAAATTGCTCTCCTGAAAATCATTTAAGTCAGCTTAAACTGTTACGAATCATGATACTTTACTCAAGCTATTTAAAATTGTTAAAAAAATGAGAACAACTTTCTGATTGTCGGTCAATAATTTAATATATGTCTAAACCGCAACCAATTTTAATGCAGATGTTTTTTTTATAAAGATAAATTAATAATAAATAGACATCATATAGATATTACTCCTAAAACATTCGAACTGTCGGTGGAGGGTATCAAAGATTCGGCATAGCCAACTAAGATAAAAGCTACTTGAAGTTAAAAACAAATTTATTCTGTGCTTAAATTAAAAATTGATTTTCGTTTAAGATTTTCCTTTTATATTTATTTTCTTTTTGTTTTATGCAAAAAGCTTTTTGATGTAGTGTTTTAGTTTTCCAGACATATTTTATTTTAATGCAGATTTCTTTCCACATATATTCCTTTTACACTTTACACCACACTCCCGTTAAACGTTCCAAATAAAATGTAAGTCACATAAACCAATGAATGGCTAACATATTTCCTTTAAAACAAGTCGTGGTGCTTAACTATTTATCTATTACTGTTGCTGCTAATGTTTGTTACTGCTTGAGTTCTTTAAAAATTCTGATATCAATTTGCCAGTATGATTAAAGTAAATGGAATGGTTGTTTTTTAATTTCATATTAAACAAAGGCAATCAACTACATTCAATTTGGACGCAAGGGTTTGGTATTCTAACAGCACATAAATAAAGTAAAAGAAGCTGCAATAAATTTAATGCTTTCAGACACTTGAATTTGAAAAACTTTGACTTAAATAAGAAATTGTTTAATCGGCAACAACATAAAAGGTTAAAAACAAAAATATTATATAGAAGTAATAATTTTATCTCATAGAAGTTTTTTTTTTGAAATAAATATATAATTTTTAATATTTTTTAATTAGTTCATAGTTAATTTAGTTCATCAAATTTCATTAAATAATTTTTTATGAAGAAAGGAATTTTACAACATGAAAACTAATTAAAATTGTTATTGATAATTTTTCATTCTTGACTTTGTCTGGGGCTTGAACCCTGACATGTTTCGATCGAAACCACTCGATCTCCTCAGAGGGATTTGCCGTCTTACACTCGCAGCCATCGACGACTGCTGACGTCAATAGTCAAACATCAATTCTTAAACCAAATTGTATTTTAACCGTTTACAATTTGGTTTAATGATTGATGTGTGTAGGTAGGTGTTTGAAGCTAGCGGATTTGTGCGCAGTTCAAGACTTTTACTGCATATTTCGTAGTCATAGGTTTAACTAATAGCACATTGAGATCTTTGTGAATGTGTGAGTTTTTTACATACAAGGGGCCAGCTTTGATTGTTTGAAGAAGTTAAATTTGGCGCCTTTGCATTTTTTCGATATTATTAGAGCAGTACCCCATAACTGAATACCATTGCACCAGATTGGCTCTAAGATGGAGTTGTTAAGTAGAAGTTTGCAATCGAGAGTAAGGACTGAGTTTCTTCTTTCAAAAAAGACAATTAATTTGAACTGCTTTTAGTTTAATTTGAGTTTAGTTTTATCTATATGGTATTTCTATTTTAAACGTCGATCAACATGTTTTTACATGTGAGTGTTGAGGTATTATTTCATTATTGATTTTACTATGGGGCATGATTTCCAACGTGAATTTTATATGAATGCATTGACATTTATCATCCATTGTTTTAATCATATTTTTAGTTGAAATTTGGGCATTTCCTGGGGTCACGAACGTACGTTCGTACGCTTTCGATGTACAAATAATATAGAAAACAAAACTTATCCTATCATTTTTTTTTCGATTCGATTGCATTTGGGTAGCTCTATGTTTAGTGCAAAATATGGATTTCATCGAGTTTAAGTTTTCATAATAACATTTATAAACGTGTGGTCACGAACGTACGCAAAATAGAAGTCAACTTTGGCTGACAGAAGTGAAATGTAAAAATCTGCGCAATGGAACGGAATATTTAAAAGTGATTAGTTTATTTTAAAAGTGTATTAATGAAGGTCTCTATCAGAGAACCTCAAAATTCACTATTTTTGTTGATTTATTCATACGCTAAAATTTACAATAACTCTATACATGCAAAACAAAGTTCAACGTTGGTAATTTTTACATCCTTTCGTACACATTTTATTTTTGCATTTATTCGTTTTTTATTGAAAGTGCTTTATTTGCATTTTTGTTGCTTACGCAATATAACACAACTGAGTAAATTCAAAAGAACACATTCTTATACTTTTGTTTACATTAACAACAACAATAAACCACTCGATAACGCTTTTTCCAAATTAACAACAATAAAAACAACAATAACAAAAATACATTGTACATACCCTGAAGAAAACCTGGGTGCTAGTGTCTCCAAGTCACCAGTTTTGTCGACTATATTGCAGACATTGTCAACGAAGTGTCTACACTACATTACCTTTGCCACTATATTTGGCTTTAATACGAAAAAGATTTTATCAATAACAACTGAGAAGTACAATTCCTATAAAAGTTGAAGAAATAAAAAAAAAGATTGTTATGACTTCGTATACTAACAAAAATGTAGAATACTTTTACTAAAATGTACTAGCGATTCTCTGGTTCCAATGTCTACATATGTTCCCAAAGGAACTACCTAGTCAGTACCTAGTCAGTAGTACCAACGTCAGTAGTAGATTTCCAATGACACGCACATGTGAAATGTCTATTGTAAATAACATTGCCTGAGGTATAATAAGTCACTAGTACTGGTGACTGTGTCAATAGTGAATCAGTACAGATTCACTAGTGACATTTCCTGCAGGGTACCTACTACTACTACTGTACTTTTTAAAATGAAAAAGTCTGTTTCTATGGAAATTGTGTGTACCTACATATGTATGTGTGTTTAGTTTCCCTGAAGAAAACCTGGGTGCTAGTGTCTCCAAGTCACCAGTTTTGTCGACTATATTGCAGACATTGTCAACGAAGTGTCTACACTACATTACCTTTGCCACTATATTTGGCTTTAATACGAAAAAGATTTTATCAATAACAACTGAGAAGTACAATTCCTATAAAAGTTGAAGAAATAAAAAAAAAGATTGTTATGACTTCGTATACTAACAAAAATGTAGAATACTTTTACTAAAATGTACTAGCGATTCTCTGGTTCCAATGTCTACATATGTTCCCAAAGGAACTACCTAGTCAGTACCTAGTCAGTAGTACCAACGTCAGTAGTAGATTTCCAATGACACGCACATGTGAAATGTCTATTGTAAATAACATTGCCTGAGGTATAATAAGTCACTAGTACTGGTGACTGTGTCAATAGTGAATCAGTACAGATTCACTAGTGACATTTCCTGCAGGGTTGATTTCAATTTTTTTTCTTGTACTACATACATAGTTAATGCTGAATAAATCCATGAGTAAGATTGCTTGATTTCTGGCTTTTTTGTTTGTATTTTTTTTTCTGTACCAAAACCACAGAGCACACAGAGGCGTCACGAGACAGAAAATATTGTGTTTTTTCTGTCTTTGTCTTCGAAAGCTGCCCTTTTTGCATTTTTTGTTTTGATTACGCAGTTCGTGTTGATAGTAGCGGCCTGTTTTTACACATTGCCACTTCACTACCAAAAAACATTTTCTTTCTCTTTCTTCGAAAGCTGCCCTCGCAAATGATTTGGACATTTTTCATACGTCACTTTTTTCATCTCTGTATGCTTTGTGACCAAAACAATCATTTTCGAACCGAACACAAAAACATCTTTATTAAAAAACGAAGCTAACGATTGTATAAATAACAAAGCACGATGTGCGTTATTTGAATGACTGCAAACCAGCAGCGAATATTTGCGGTTGAGGAAATTTCATTGTATGACCGCAAGCGAGTGTATTTGTTGCTGTTGATTAAATGCGATTTTTTTTCAATTGCATAAAGCTGTTGTCTGGTCTCTATCCAGTATTTACAAAATAAAATATCTCTCTTGGTTTTTGTTTAATTAGCTTATTTACCGGTCGCAAACGTACGATTTTCCCATATGTTTTTTATTATTATTATCAACACGCATTTTGCAATAAATGTCTTCAAATTTCCTTAACAAAAAAACTTAATACTAGTTTTACAATCGATTCCCAGCAAAAAAAGACATGAAAAAGAAGTAGTAAATGCATGGGTTCCGCGGATAATGCACTGGTTCTTTTTAGGGGAAACATGCATGATTTTAACATTAGCGTGTCGTTGGCGAGCATGGGTTCACATTTAGGTAAACAGCTCGTCATTAAAAACATTGCTTAGAACCAATGAAAGTTCAGTTATTAGATCGGGGTTTTCATTGATCTGGAGTATTAACTGAAATGATTGTGAATGAAAAGCAATGAATCTTTAATGATTTTAATACGTATTATTATATATACATTGGTGCTCGATATTAATTTTTATATGCATTATGGGAATGTATTATAAGTTACATTTTTCCTTTTGTTTTCCCTATGTAGTAGTAAGATTTTGACAACGGCGGGTAAATTTTACTCAAACAAAATGCCTGTTGTTTTTTGAATTGTTGTATAGGTAAGCAGACCTATTGGAAAGGTCTCGATTTATGCAATATAACAAATTTAAATACATATTAAAATAAAATGTATTAATATATGTATGTATATATTAACCAAATTTAACTCAATCATTAAAGTCAATATAATATTCGTGCCCTTTCAATCCTTAAAGAATTCCTAATTATAGTGAAAAATTGTAATTTCTACATAAGAATTGAATGGGTGGATTGCATGTAATTTTTCATGGGTTCACTTATTTAAAATTTATTCGAATTTTGGAAGGCATTTTTAATTCATTCAAGTAGTTAGGTGCTAAAGAAGTCATGAAAATATCCCTTCTACTTGAACAACTTCCAAAGTTTTTTGCTGGGTTGTAATAGAGAGATTATGAAGGAAGAGTGTAAACGTAAAATATATTTCTTGCATGTAAAATAAGTATCAGTGTTGCCATTAGGATACGAAAGATACATTTTTCGTATCTTTTGATGGCTTCACGTACCATGTATAATCCTGAAAATTTTCGTATCTTTTGAATCTGTATGCAAAATGTACTAAAACTTACTAAGACTGATCATCGTAACCGAATCAATACTTATACAATAGCAGCTTTCAAAATGGCGAAAGAAAACATTAAGGACGTTTCAACATACGATTCACCTAAATCGAGGAATACAAGTAGTGCGAAGTTGTTCGGAGGAAATATGAACCTCTTTTATTTCAGAAATTTATATGAACTTTTTGATATAATCTTGGTATTCACGACTTAACTCGTATATTAATTTTTACAAAAATAAATTTGTTTCGATAACATCCAAAGATAGCTACGTATAATTAATATTAATGTTTGCTTATTCTTTTTGTTTTTAAATTACATTTCTAATATTTATGACTTAAATAAATATTAAAATGAATTTATATGATATCATCAGGGCTGCCAGATAAATTTTTGAGGAAATCTTCAGTTTCCTGAGAAAAAATAAGAAAATCGTCTTTATCGTTTCGAAAAAATCGGACAACTTAAAATTAAACAATTAAAACATTTTTTAAATGGCACAGCGAAAGACGCTTCTTAAATCGTTGTGGAAATCGTTTAAGACGTGGGTAAAGATAATCTAACGAGACTTTCATGTCAAGAATCGTTTGAGAATCATGTAGATATTCTCTTACAAACCGTGAAATGCTCGCCGTATAATTGTTGAAAATATGATTTATACAGAGAGTCGTAAAAGGTTCATTCGATGATGGTTTGACAAAAGATAAACAAAGTGTAACATTGTTGTTTTTGTACTCTGAAAATAATCAAAGATTTTCTTAAGACTTGCATATTACAACCCGATTTTGACAGCTCATTTAAGTAATAGTAAAGTTTGCCGTTATTGCTAATTAATAATGGCAATTTAGCTATTTTTTTGGTCAATATAACGTTTTAATCGCTATTTTCATTTATAACTTCTGGGATTTATTAAACAAAAATGCTATCAATACTGTTCGTGACACAACGAACTCTTGTTAAGGTATGGCTGTTAAATATTCCAAAATTAAAAAACGAAATTGTCAGAAAATGTAATGTTTAATTCAGTCTTTGGAGACGGAAAAAATCGTCACTTTTTAGAAAAAAAACAGCAAATCGACAATTTGCTAATTTCGGAACAAAAATCGTCAAATCTGGCAGCCCTGGAGTATGAAATAAAAATGTAATGGTAGTCCCAATTTATAACGTTGAAATTGAAAGGCAGACATTTTTCTTATTTTCTTTTGAACTTGCCTTAACCTTTCACAATCGCGAAATTAATAGACAGACAGAAAATATTGTTTTCTTTTTTCGTTCTTTTTCGTTGTTGACGAAGATGAACATTTAACAGGCATTGATACTAAAATTACATTGGTGTGAGAAATATGATATGAAGCAACAACATGAAAATGCCGAAAAGTGTAAAAGATAAGCAAAAAATGTCCAGTACAGATAGTCATGTACTACACACTCTACCTCTACAACCCCTCACCAACAAACTTCGTCTGTCTGCCTTCCACTTGCCACATTGTAAAAGGGGACTTAATAATTGTTAAACGTTGAAATTGGACTTAAATGTTTTTTTTTTAAATGTATCTTTTTGGAAAAAAGTGTATCTTTTTGAAAACTAAAATGTATCTTTCTCGAAATTTCACTGGCAACACTGATAAGTATGTATATAAAAATGTCTTTAGAAGTAAAAAATACAGAAAAATATAAAATTTTCCAGTTTCCAGCCTAATTTCCTCCAGTAAAACAGCTGAGATATGCTATGAAACCATTCTTTTATAAAAACAAAGACTTTTTTATAATAATCTGTCTATATACATATATAAAATAGGATGTATGTATGTATGTATGTATGTGTGTATGTAACGTATGGACTCCAAAACGGCTGGTCCGATTTGATGAAATTTTTAGGGAATCTTCAGAATATTCAGGCGGGTGACACTGTGAAGTCTGATTTTTGATTTTCGGTTTGCGGGCGGATTGGCGTGGCAAAATACAATTTTCATATTGCACCACCAATGACTTCTAAATAATTTGGACGATTTTTTCTTTAAAATGATCACCATGGTCCAACTTAGCTTTATACGAAAAGAAAATTTTGCCCCGCCCACTGTTTTCGAATTACCTAAAATCAGAAAACGGCTCCATCGATTTGACAAATTTTTCTTTCAAATGTTCGTATTAATCCATTTTAAGTTTTCATCGAAAGAAAAATTTACCACGCCTACTTTTACGCCCACTTTTTCTATTAAGCCTTAAGTTAAGAACGGCTTGACCGATTCAAACGATTTTTTCTTTAAAATGATTGCCATGGTCCAACTTAGGGTTTTACGGAAAGAAAATTTTGCCCCGCCCACTTTTTTGGATTTACCTAAAATCAAAAAACGGCTCCATCGATTTGACTAAACTTTCTTTTAAATGTTCGTATTAATCCATTTTACGTTTTCATCGAAAGAAAAATGTATCACGCCTACTTTTACGCCCACTTTTTCTATTAAGCGCATAACTTGAGAACGGCTTGACCGATTTGGACGATTTTTTCTTTAAAATCACCGCTATGGTCCAACTTTTTACGGAAGGAAAATTTTAAAGGCCGTAAATTTCGTTTAAAGCTCAATTAAAATCGTCTGGTAATACAACACTAATGTTTGCTTAGGACCAGCAACGCGGACCGGGTCAGCTAGTAAACAATAAAAGACGATGATAATCAACATTTTATTTTTTCATCCAGGTAGACCATTCTGGGGAAATGCCCATATATGATCCTGTTAGTAACGAGTTGCTTTATGAAGGTTTTCGTGTACGCTAAGAAAAGCTGAATTATTATGTTAAAGTTTGGGTGTAGTTGTTTAATGACATGTCCGAAGTATCGGGTATTTTTTAGAGGTTCACAACTTTGAGTGGGCAACACTACTTTATTTGACAATATATTTAACAGCTGATAGTTTAGTTTGGACATTCCATTTTGGATAGGAACATTATTAGAAATTAGTTTATACCTTACTTACATACATGGCATTATTCTTTGCTGACATGTGGTTCCAACAAGAAGGAGTAAAATACCACACAGCGCACGCTATTGAAATATGGTTCAATAATGAAGACACGTTGTGCTATCGTGTAACGCTCGATTTTTGCTAACCCTTAACTGTTAGCTGTCGAATTGTTTTAGGGCTGCTAGCATTGGCTTACCACCTTTTCAAATTGCCAAAACGGGACACCACTAAAAAATCATAGAAAAATTCAAACAAATCAGTTTAAGTAATGGGTGCTTTTTAAGAGAAAAGTTTAAAAAAACAAATACAATTCAGAAAAATGCATCAAACTTGCGCAACCGCAAATATTCGCTGCTGGTTTGCAGTCATTCAAATAATGCACATCGTGCTTTGTTATTTATACCATCGTTAGCTTCGTTTTTTAATAAAGATGTTTGTGTGTTCGGTGCGACAATGATTGTTTTGGTAAAGAAAAAAAATACAAACAAAAAAAGCCAGAAATCAAGCAATCATTACTCATGTATTCATTCAGCATTAACTATGTAGTACAAGAAAAAAATTGCAATGAAAAGAAAAGCACATATGTAAGTAGGTACATACAAACAATTTCCATAGAAACAGACTTTTTTTCATCTTAAAAAGTACAGTAGTTCTGTAAGTAGGTACAATGTATTCTTGTTATTGTTATTGTTGTTAATTGTAACAAAGCGTCTCATCGAGTGGTTTATTGTTGTTAATGTTAACAAAGCGTCTCATCGAGTGGACAATGACTACTTGAATGCAAAAGTATAAGAATGTGTTCCTTTGAATTTACACATTTGTGTTATATTGCGTGCGCAACAAAAATGCAAAGAAAGCACTTTTAATAAAAAACGAATACATGCAAAAATCAAATGTGTACCGAACGATGTAAAAATTACCAACGTTGAACTTTGTTTTGCAAGCAAAGATTGAATGTAAATTTTAGCGTATGAATAAATCAAGAAAAATAGTGATTTTGCAGTTCTCTGGTACGGTCCATATAATTTAATGTTGAAGATTATTTCATGCAAATGTTGACCGTGACTGCGCCTCAAATGGTCCATCCGCTTAGTCAAATGTTGGCATACTCTTTTCAACATTTCGGCCGGTATCTCATGAATAAATGCTTCAATGTTATCTTCCAATGCGTAAATTGAAGCGGGCATGTGTGTATAGACATGAGCTTTAACATAACCCCACAACAAATAGTCTAAAGGCGATAAATCGCATGATCTAGGCGGCCAATTGACCGGTCCCGAACGTGAAATAAAATGTTCACCGAACTCGCCTCTCAATAATTCCATTGTTAAGCGTGCTGTGTGGCATGTGGCACCGTCTTGTTGAAACCACATGTCATGCAAGTCAAGCTCTTGCATTTTGGGCAAAAAAAAAGTGGGATATCATCTCACGGTAGCGCTCACCATTCACAGTTACGTTACGATTCGCATCATCTTTGAAGAAGTACGGTCCAATGATGCCACCAGCCCATAAACCGCACCAAACTGTGACTTTTTCTGGATGCATTGGTAGCTCTTGCAATGCTTCTGGCTGATCTTCCAAAATCGACAATCCTGCTTATTAACGTACCCATTGAGCCAAAAATGAGCTTCGTCGCTGAACACAAGAAGCGCGCGATGAACTTTCTTAACAAAGCACGCATTTTGATAATAAAATTCAATAATTTGCAAGCGTTGTTCGTTTGTAAGACGATTCATGGTTAAATTATAGACCAAACTGCAGATGTTTGTCAGTGAAACAAAACACGAAACGTGCGTCAGCTGTTTAAACCAGTGTTGCCAAAAAGATAATAGCTAAAAAATCACCCGATATAATTAATATATGTACAATATTATTTGGAAAATCAACAATAACACATTAATTCAAATTGTGTAAAATCTAGACTTATAAAACATTACCAAAACATAAACGTTAATAAATATAATATACATAGTTAATAACAATTGTAGCATAAAATAGAATAGAAAATGTACACCATTTTTGGATTATTTTATTTGAATGGGGGATTTCGGTCATAGAAATTGATGCACTAAAAAATCAAAAAAAAAAAATAATGACAAAAGGGAATCAAAATGTTTCAGTGTTGCTAATTAAGGCAGAATTATTTACCAGGTAGTCGCAGTTCCTTGAAGATGTAAAATTATTAAACAAAAGGCGAATTTTCTTTACATGTTCTCGTCTTTCTCATAGGGCACTGCTACACGTTCAATAAATATCGTGATATTTGGATCACGATCCATTTTTAAATATTGATGGATCACGAGCGTATGCTACATGTTCAATATTTATCGCGTCAGTATTTATGTTATTTTTGTGCTGTGCGGGTCGTTTATCAATGTCGCGAGAAAACCAAAAGAAAGCCTGTTTAGCTATTTTGCTCGATTTCACTGTCTTCTGCCATTACCCTTTATTTCATTAAACTTTTCACAAATTTTGTCAATTGTTTTACTTTTTATTTGTTTAATTTTTTCCACTGCGTATTTTATTTCTTTTATTTTGACACTTTTTACTGGCGTATCATGTCAATTATTTTACTTTTTATTTGTTTAATTTTTTTCACTTCGTATTTTATTTCTTTTATTTTGACACTTTACTGACGTATTAATTTTTATTAATATTATTTAATATCATGAAAATGCTACACGTTCAATATTTATCACGCGATCCACGATCCGCGATCTGGATTTCTGGATTTCATATTTTAGGCCATTCTGCGATATGGATCGCGATCCATCAATATTGCATGCTACACGTTCAATAAATATCGTGATAATAGAAATATGACGATATTTATTGAACGTGTAGCAGTGCCCATATACAATATAACTAGTGTATTGTGATACAAAGTTGACAGCTACAAATAAAAAAAAGTAATCTGCTGTAGAATCAAGAGTATCTAGTAAATATATCTGCTTAGGTTGGTAACACAGAGCACACAGAGGCGTCTCGAGACAGAAACTATTGTGTTTTTTCTTTCGTTTTCTTCGAAAGCAATTTGTGTTGTTGGTAGTGGCCGGTTTTTACACATTGCCACTTTTTTTTTTTTTGTTTTTTAATGGTTTATTTCAATTTCATTTAACAAAATTTAAAATATTGCCTCAGCGCCCATTATGGCTTTATAGAGGCTAAAAAAAAGTAATCAACAAAAAATATATTACACTGTATAATTTAAATTAAAAATTCGCAATATATTACATATGAATATAAAAAAAGAAAAAAAAAAATATATAAAATAAAAAATATGTACATATTTACATTTTTAAGTTAATTTGTAAGAAGTATTTCGACGTTATTAAGCAAGCACGGTTTATACTTCCTTTAAAAGTTGACAGTATAAAAATATTTTTAAGGTTGTCAGGTAATTGGTTATACTCGTTAGCTCCAGCGAAAGTAACTGGTTGTTTAGTCATCTCGAGGCGACATCTCGCTACATTCAGATCCGTCGCATGTCTTGTTATTCTCTGACTGTGTATAAGATTTTGATGAAACTGTATATTGTGAAATCCATATCCTTTAATACATTTAAAAACATAAATTAAAATTTGTTGTTTATAAATATAACCCTCGTATTGGAAGTATAGTTTTTGCAAAATTTTTAAATAAGTTAACTGTACTGTATCTTAACGGCAGATTAAACACGATCTTCAAAGCTTTATTCTGTGCTGATTGAAGAGATTTTATTACTGAGCTAGATTTAGAGGCATAGATCATTGGGAGATATGTTAAGTGTGAGTGAATTAAAGAATTGTAGAGTAAGATTTTCGTTTGTTTCTAAATTTATACAAAATACCAATTCCAGATGATATTTAAGATTTCAGCTGATTAATGTGCTTTTCCTATATAAGATTGTGACATAGATTAATTCCTAAATATTTAACACTCTCTGACTCATTTATCAAATTATCACCAATGTGTACGCTCATAACTTCATCGTTCCTTGAAATATATGGCTTAAACTTTTTAAATTTAGTTTTTCCTGAGTTTAGAATCAGTTTGTTAATCCTCAGAAATTCAGACAAAATAGAGGCGTCACATTCGATCTGTGTTTGCAGCAATTTTTCATGTTTATAATTGTATAAAAGACAGATATCATCAGCGAACATAAATAGGTTTCCATAAAACTTTATATTTTTCACATCATTTATATACATTTTTAACAACAGTGGGCCCAGGACGCTACCCTGTGGGACACCACATAACACATCAAGCATGCCACTTTTAGATTCACCAACTTGAACAAATTGTCTTCGATTCCTTAAATAATCTTTAAATAATTCAACAGCATTTTGTGAAAAACCAATGAAATCTTGTTTCTTTACTAGTATATCGTGATCAACCAAGTCAAACGCTTTCGATAGATCAAAAAAAAAAACACCTGCAACTCCTTTAAAACCTGCATCAAGTCCGCTACAAACATACTCCACCACATTTACAACAGCTTCTTCAGTTCCAGTGCCTTTTTTAAAACCGAATTGCCGATCAAACAAAATGTTATTTATCTCAAGGTAACTTGATAATTGCTCAAACAAAACTTTCTCCAATATCTTATCAACGATTGAAAGAACTGAAATCGGACGATAATTCTCCACTTTATTACTTCGAATACCTTTAGGTATTGGCATAATTTTGTGCACCTTTAGTACATTCGGATATCTCATTTCCTCTATCATTTTATTAAATATGTTTGTTATTTCTTCTGACACAGCTGCTTTTCGTACTAATAACATTTTAGGTGTAATGTTGTCACAACCGGGACTTTTATTTATTTCCAAGCAATCCAAGAAGTGATCAATTTTTGCTTTTTCTGTGGCTTCTAGAACAAATCTTGCACTTACAGAGGACATTGATATCTGTTAAACCTTTTAGTATAGTATCATACTGAGATGCCATAAACTGAATCGTCTCTTTTATTTCAGCCAGCTGATTCAATTGTGTTTTTATTTCTGCCAAGTCTTTACCCACAGAAACATTTTTTTTGGCGCACAAAAATGACTCTAGTACTCAAGAGAGTGATCATTAACTAGAGCATCATACTCTTTTTTATCTAATTCTGTGCAAATTGAGTGGAGTGTTTTTTTGCAAACATCACATTCTATAGGGTCCTCATCACTTTCCAATATTGGAGTTTTACATACTGCACAAATTGTTTTTTTTGTTTTATTTGTATTGTTGTTTTAACACAAAAAATTTTTTTATAAGCTTCTTCTCTAAGCAAAAAATTTTACGTTTATATCATAACGGGGTTGCCAGACTTTTCAAATCTTTCCACTTCACAACCAAAAACGTTTTCTTTCTCTTTCTTTGATAGCTGCCTTCACAAATGATTTAAGCATTTTACATACGTCACTTTTTTCATCTCTGTATGGTTTGTGGTTGATAATGTATAAAAAAAATCCAGTTCGGTCAAAAAAAATTTGTAGTACTAAAATAAGTGCTAAGGCTCTCAATTTTTTTGATTTGTTATGGCAGGTAATAAAAAAGTTAGTTAAAGAAAAAGGGGACAAAAAGCGCCCCGTTCAGAGTATCGACGGGACATTCCACTCTAAAACTGGACTGTCCCGGCGAAAACTGGCTAGTTGGCAAGTCTATGCTAGCACTTTGCTGCACAAATATTGCCTTAGTTCTGGGACACCCTTTATTTGTATTTGGCAAATTCATTAAACATTTTAGAAAATTGTTGCAGAAAAACAATACATGACAAAAATATTGTAGTTTTTACAGTATTCGGATGGAGAATGAAAAATCACTGTCTACAAAAATGCAAATTGCTTAATTTGGTTTAAAAACTTAACGAAAAATATTAAAAAAAATTAAAATTAAATTAAAAAAAAATTTAGGCTGGAATTCAAGTGGAATTACATTTGAAATCCAGTCACAATTTCCAATTTCCAGTGTTGAATTACAGCTGAAACACAGTTGAATTCAATAGCGAATCCAGCAAAATTAACCATTGAATTACAGTCGAACAAAACAGTACCTTTACAGTGTAATTCCAGGCTTAAATAACAGTGCGATTCAAGTTGAACCGAACCTGTTTTTACACTTGAATTTAAGCATGGAATTGCAGTGGAATTCAAGTCGAACCGAACCGTTGAATTCAAGCATGGAATTTCAGTGTTATTCAAGCTATGTTACAACAGTATTTAAATGTGTCATAACATTATTTGAACAATAATTTTGCAACAACTCTGTACCATATATAACATATGCTTCAAACAAATTTGTTGTTGTTTTTTAACAAACTTCAAACAGACTGGAAAAAGGAGGGATTTCAAATGTAATTCAAGCTTGGATTCCAACATTGGAATTCACAAAAAATTTGTGCTTATTGGGAACTTAATTAACCGGAAAATAATACTTTAGCACCTCAGCCCGTTGTAGTAAAACAGACCAGAGTCTCTCGCGGGCATCAAAAACGTAACCCTCAAACTGATAGACTAGCTCACTACCAACTAGCCAACAGAGGCACCCAAACTAAAATAACGTTGCTATTATTAATACATATTAATAATTGATATGTCGGAATTATTTATTTTTCATAAATAAATTTATTTTATTAAACAAAACAGGAAAAACAAGTTATTATGGTTAGGTTAGGTTAGAGTGGCCGTCACAAAGACCCCGCATAGACCAAATAGGTCCTTAGCGTTACCACGCTGTGCGAAAGTCCACAGAAGAATATTAGAAAAAGGTCATTCCGATGTAATGGTACTCAGAGTACCCCACACTCTCTTGACGAATGCCAGGAGTCTTATTAACCCAATTCCGGAAACTTCCCCGAGACCTTGGAAGTAATGATCTCCCAGACAATTCGCCCTGGAGCGCTCGAGTGCCGGACAGTAGCAGAGTAAATGCTCCACTGTATCCTTTTCCCTGGTTCCCCACAGAATCTACAATTGTCACTATTCAACCACCCTGCCCTCCGGGCGTATCAAAAAACCTACCAGAAGTCTGCAGTCACTTCTCGGTAGCGACAGAAGAATTTTTGTCGACTCCGGATCATAGGATCCCCACATTACCCTGGAGACCCTGCACGTTCTGGTGTTTTCCCAAATCGCCTCTGATCTCCTCCGTATAGCAGAGTTCGTATCCCTCCTTATGTTCTGAATTGGAGCCGGAATGGCCATCACCCTATCGTATGGTAAATGGACCCCCGTTTCGCCAATTCGTCCGCTTCCTCGTTGCCTTCTATGCCCTGGTGGCCACGAACCCAATAGATGTGAACTCTATTATTCGCACAGAGTCCATCCATCGAGTCCCTACACTCCTGGACGATCGAAGAGTATGAATAATCAGCGGTTATCGTCCCGATCGCCGCCTGACTATCGATGAAAAAATTTACGTGCTAGTTCCCAGTAATGGAATTACGTGCCAAATATTATGGTAGTGTAAAGAATCATTCCTAAGTATGTATATGCACATATGTATTTATATCTTCAATGTTAACCAAAAGTTGGCATAAGCATACAGTGTGTGAAATTTTGAGGGAATAGGACTATTGCAGGAAAGCTTTATAAATTGAAATTGAACTAATAGAAAAACATTCCTAAAAATTTTTAATATTATAAAATTTTAGTTATTATAAGTATAATTAGTATTTTTATTATTATATTAATATTAAAATTTGGATAAAAAATTAAATATAAGTATATATTGCAAAAGAATTCTTTAAAACTTAAAAAAAATAAAACAATATTTTTCTTTAATTAAATTAATCTTGGTAAATTCTTCCATTATCCTGATAAAACTGCGAATAGTTGTTTACTTTTACCAACCTTAATTCCTTTTTTTCTTTCCTGCTGCGGTTTTCTTTGTTTTCCATTTTAAAGTTAATGAATAATTAAGTGTATTTAAGTTATTTCTTACTGCGATTCTTTTCGTAACATTTTAATACGCTTAACAAATTGCATTAAATGAAGTGAATAAAAAATGTAAGAAAATAAAATGGGAAAATTGTGAAAATAACTTTTTTACAAAGAAATCTTTAGAAATGAATATAAAAATTTTTTAAGGTACAGGTTTAAATAAAGTTTTGTAAGGAAAAAGCTTAGGCGTAAGTTAAATATTAACTGCCTTATTTATAAAAAATAAAACATGTTAATAAAGGGTTTATTAAACGGAGTTCGTATGAAAATCCGTTTCATAAAGCCTTTATTAACCGGTTTTATTTTTTATAAATTAGGCCGTAAAAAAATAAAAGTAATCATACGCCTGTTATTCTTTAAATGGTAAAATCAGTAAAATTACACTTGACAAGAAGTAAAATTACCCAATTAATGTGTATTTACACCTGTACCGTAACTCTTTGAATTCAACTACCGATATCGTTAAGTAACGAGAAATCTCGGTTACTTTTACGAATTTGTTACACTCTCTTTTAAATAAACAAATATTTTTGCGTAGAAATATTGACGACAAATATCGGTAAATATATAAAAACGTTAAAGTTGGAAAATATAAAATAAATTTGCTTGTAAATTTTTTTTTCAATAAAACAAGAATGAAATTGATTATATTTCCAAACAAATAGGTTAGTTTCCAAACAAATAGGTTAGGATATGTGTTTGTACTTATGAGTGTTGCACATTTAATAATAGGTTCTACCTCACATGTCAGTATACCGATTTACTTGGAACCGATCTAACGAGGTCCGTCCTTCCATCCAGCTGGCTGGTTGTCTGTCTGAACTTACCTTGTGCGCAAAGTTCTTTCCGGAATAAGGTTTTTGTGCCCACAAATCATCTTGTTTAGTAGGTATTTAGGTTTAATTAGGACCCACAATATTTTATGGCGACCAAAATGAGCATAACAAGTTTAATTGGAATCGGTCTATAATTGACCATAGCTTCCATACAACTACACTCCTGATAATAGCTTATAAGAAGTAGCTTTTATAATAGCTTCTCTGTGTCATTTCATAGTAAAAGCACTAGATATTTAGATAATATTTGGTATTTAAATCTCTTATGTGAATCCTAACCTCACAACATACTCTTTTTGGCAGAAACATGATTTTCCATGGGTCCCAAGTACTGGTTTATGGTCGGGCTTCATCGACTATGCTTTCTTACTTTTTTTGCATTAAAAATTGGCATATTAACTATATATTTTTAATCTATTAACAGTACATTAATTACACTACGTGACAATTTTTTGACCAAATTAATTTGACACCTAATCTTTGTGTAAAATTTTCCGCTGAATCCGAATATGAAATCAGAATTGTCAAAAGTAGAACAGAACTTTTGACAGCGGAAAATTTTACGCAAAGATTAGCTGTCAGATTCATTTGGTCACGACTTTGTTGAAATTTTGTCACGTAGTGTTATCGTTATTACTTAACATAAACTTTTTACTTGTCGTTAGTTACCGTTATTGTCTAGTAGGGTATTCCTTTAATCGGGTTCTTGCTTTAATCGGTTAATCGCTCGATTAATTAACCGAGGTTTTGGTTTAACCGGTTGATAATCGGTTAATTTTGTTTTTGATCGGTTAACCGATTAATAATGTTTTTCTTATAAATTTAGTAATTTCATTAAATAAAAATGCAAAATTTTTTATTATTTGGAGTTTGTTAGTAAAAAAAAACAACAATAAAAAAACTAACATAACATTTCTTGATTTCAAACGACCAAACAAAAAAATAATTCATAAATATGCAATATTTTTTAATTAATGCTGTGAGATCATTTTTTAGTTATTTCAATAGAGATCTTATAAAATAATCTTTTAGAAAAACAATTTGGTTTTTATGTTTTGTATTTAGGCGATTCTTTTCATTTGTTTCGATTAAACTTCACTTGGAAAGCACTCTTTCATTTATCGTAGATGTTGGAGAAATCAAAAGTAACGTATAATATCTGTGGCATTTTGACAAAACATCTTAAGTCAAATTTAAAAAGTTGAAAAAAATGTTGTTAATCGTACAAATTTTCATTCAAAAAATATTTTTGCTTACGTTTTTAAAATTTTGTATTACAAACGAAATTATTCTTTAACTTCGGTGTATTTAATTATTTGATAAAAATAATTTTTTCACCGAGTTTGTTTTAAAAACTTTTTTGCTATCTTTTCTCTACTTAAGATGTTTTGTCAAAATGCCACAGATATAGAAAAAATAAAAATCTTCCATTATGCCATTAAAGTCCTGTTTTAATTTTTTTTAAATTTTTAACACTTCTAATGGTTTACTCTGATTATGTTAAAAGGTTGTTTGCGTTATTATCGAAAGTCTCTTCTGTTGTTAGGTCATCATATGACTCATCCTAGCAAAGCTCAGAACAGAACATTTTGCAAGAAATTTATTTCCGAATTTCTAAGTTTCTTTTTGTACTGTACTATAAGAATGTAGGAAGTATATTGTATGAAAAAATATTTTCTAATCACATAACTTTTGTATATGAGATGAAAAAAATAATTAAAAACACAAAAAAAATATTATGATCTACAAAAAAATTCAAAATTTTGTTACATCGGTTAATCGGTTAACCGACTGAAATTAACCGGTTTAATCGTTTATCGAAAATAGCCTATTTTAAATTAACCGATCAGTTAATCGGGTAGTAATTAATCAGTTAACCGATTAACGGTTAACCGAATGAATACCCTATTGTCTACCGATAAAAATTTTTAAAATCTTATTCCAGAATAGATCTCAAAGACAATTATCGTTAACTAACGATTTTTTACTACTTAGCGACAAATTTTCGTCGTTAAAAAGTTACAGAATTTCAGTACTGATATCAAAATAACGTTTTGTTTAAAAAAAACTTTTACAAAAAAGAAAAAAATTATGTTTTAAGGTTAAGATTTATATAAAAGTTCTTTGTGCCTAATATTATTTAGATATCTTCATCTTTATTAGAGTTTTTTGTACTGTAAGTAGCATTTGTTTGGCAGCTATGGACGGATGGATTGATTTTTCTTTTCAGTGTAACTTTGTCCATTGGAATGTTTTCTGAACGCAATGGGGGAAGCAATGTGGCCAGTTTCACAATAGAAAATTTTCTCGCATTTGTGTTTCAGTTACAACTTATATTAAAATCATACTGCATGTAGGGCACTTTTCCAAGCTCTCCCATATTTTGCAATAGCAATAAAAAGATAATTATAATAATAAAACTGAAAACCGATACAGTTCTCGACTAAGAATTTTTATCGTCAATAGATTTATTATCTAGCAATATATAGCAACCACTGAGGTTGCCTAATTTTTAAAGAGTTTTCAGCGTACATAAATTTCTATATCTCACCCATAAATTTTTTTGTGGATCGGACTATTACTTTGGAAGATATAAGTTTCCCGCCTCCTAAAAAATGTTATATCTTATATACACTCAAAAGAAAATTCAATCCATCCGTAATCAAATTAATCCGAAGCGGTATTAATAGTACGGTGAGTACGAATTTTCTTGAATCAAGTGCAGAAATATTGATTCAGGTACGAATTTTCAATCGCAAAATACTTAAATTATCCATATTCAATCCCGATTTCGTACTTGAAATAATCCGAAAATGAGATTGATTAAAATAAAACTAAGATTGATTCAAACTCAAAATGCGCTTGATTCAAGTAAAGGGTGGTTAAATTGTAAGGGCCGATGTTGAATGTGAACCACACCTAAACGCCAAGTTTTTTTCCGAATTTTATTTGACATTTCTCTATTTCAGACTTACTCAATATAATTGACCTTAGCTTCCATACAACTACACTCCTGATAATAGCTTATAAGAAGTAGCTTTTATAATAGCTTCTCTGTGTCATTTCATAGTAAAAGCACTAGATATTTAGATAATATTTGGTATTTAAATCTCTTATGTGAATCCTAACCTCACAACATACTCTTTTTGGCAGAAACATGATTTTCCATGGGTCCCAAGTACTGGTTTATGGTCGGGCTTCATCGACTATGCTTTCTTACTTTTTTTGCATTAAAAATTGGCTTATTAACTATATATTTTTAATCTATTAACAGTACATTAATTACACTACGTGACAATTTTTTGACCAAATTAATTTGACACCTAATCTTTGTGTAAAATTTTCCGCTGAATCCGAATATGAAATCAGAATTGTCAAAAGTAGAACAGAACTTTTGACAGCGGAAAATTTTACGCAAAGATTAGCTGTCAGATTCATTTGGTCACGACTTTGTTGAAATTTTGTCACGTAGTGTTATCGTTATTACTTAACATAAACTTTTTACTTGTCGTTAGTTACCGTTATTGTCTAGTAGGGTATTCCTTTAATCGGGTTCTTGCTTTAATCGGTTAATCGCTCGATTAATTAACCGAGGTTTTGGTTTAACCGGTTGATAATCGGTTAATTTTGTTTTTGATCGGTTAACCGATTAATAATGTTTTTCTTATAAATTTAGTAATTTCATTAAATAAAAATGCAAAATTTTTTATTATTTGGAGTTTGTTAGTAAAAAAAAACAACAATAAAAAAACTAACATAACATTTCTTGATTTCAAACGACCAAACAAAAAAATAATTCATAAATATGCAATATTTTTTAATTAATGCTGTGAGATCATTTTTTAGTTATTTCAATAGAGATCTTATAAAATAATCTTTTAGAAAAACAATTTGGTTTTTATGTTTTGTATTTAGGCGATTCTTTTCATTTGTTTCGATTAAACTTCACTTGGAAAGCACTCTTTCATTTATCGTAGATGTTGGAGAAATCAAAAGTAACGTATAATATCTGTGGCATTTTGACAAAACATCTTAAGTCAAATTTAAAAAGTTGAAAAAAATGTTGTTAATCGTACAAATTTTCATTCAAAAAATATTTTTGCTTACGTTTTTAAAATTTTGTATTACAAACGAAATTATTCTTTAACTTCGGTGTATTTAATTATTTGATAAAAATAATTTTTTCACCGAGTTTGTTTTAAAAACTTTTTTGCTATCTTTTCTCTACTTAAGATGTTTTGTCAAAATGCCACAGATATAGAAAAAATAAAAATCTTCCATTATGCCATTAAAGTCCTGTTTTAATTTTTTTTAAATTTTTAACACTTCTAATGGTTTACTCTGATTATGTTAAAAGGTTGTTTGCGTTATTATCGAAAGTCTCTTCTGTTGTTAGGTCATCATATGACTCATCCTAGCAAAGCTCAGAACAGAACATTTTGCAAGAAATTTATTTCCGAATTTCTAAGTTTCTTTTTGTACTGTACTATAAGAATGTAGGAAGTATATTGTATGAAAAAATATTTTCTAATCACATAACTTTTGTATATGAGATGAAAAAAATAATTAAAAACACAAAAAAAATATTATGATCTACAAAAAAATTCAAAATTTTGTTACATCGGTTAATCGGTTAACCGACTGAAATTAACCGGTTTAATCGTTTATCGAAAATAGCCTATTTTAAATTAACCGATCAGTTAATCGGGTAGTAATTAATCAGTTAACCGATTAACGGTTAACCGAATGAATACCCTATTGTCTACCGATAAAAATTTTTAAAATCTTATTCCAGAATAGATCTCAAAGACAATTATCGTTAACTAACGATTTTTTACTACTTAGCGACAAATTTTCGTCGTTAAAAAGTTACAGAATTTCAGTACTGATATCAAAATAACGTTTTGTTTAAAAAAAACTTTTACAAAAAAGAAAAAAATTATGTTTTAAGGTTAAGATTTATATAAAAGTTCTTTGTGCCTAATATTATTTAGATATCTTCATCTTTATTAGAGTTTTTTGTACTGTAAGTAGCATTTGTTTGGCAGCTATGGACGGATGGATTGATTTTTCTTTTCAGTGTAACTTTGTCCATTGGAATGTTTTCTGAACGCAATGGGGGAAGCAATGTGGCCAGTTTCACAATAGAAAATTTTCTCGCATTTGTGTTTCAGTTACAACTTATATTAAAATCATACTGCATGTAGGGCACTTTTCCAAGCTCTCCCATATTTTGCAATAGCAATAAAAAGATAATTATAATAATAAAACTGAAAACCGATGCAGTTCTCGACTAAGAATTTTTATCGTCAATAGATTTATTATCTAGCAATATATAGCAACCACTGAGGTTGCCTAATTTTTAAAGAGTTTTCAGCGTACATAAATTTCTATATCTCACCCATAAATTTTTTTGTGGATCGGACTATTACTTTGGAAGATATAAGTTTCCCGCCTCCTAAAAAATGTTATATCTTATATACACTCAAAAGAAAATTCAATCCATCCGTAATCAAATTAATCCGAAGCGGTATTAATAGTACGGTGAGTACGAATTTTCTTGAATCAAGTGCAGAAATATTGATTCAGGTACGAATTTTCAATCGCAAAATACTTAAATTATCCATATTCAATCCCGATTTCGTACTGGAAATAATCCGAAAATGAGATTGATTAAAATAAAACTAAGATTGATTCAAACTCAAAATGCGCTTGATTCAAGTAAAGGGTGGTTAAATTGTAAGGGCCGATGTTGAATGTGAACCACACCTAAACGCCAAGTTTTTTTCCGAATTTTATTTGACATTTCTCTATTTCAGACTTACTCAATTTGAACCATGGAGAGACACACAACCAACAACGTGTTAAAGTTATCCAGACTTATTATGAAAATGGGCGTTCAAATCAAAATGCATATCGTGCACTTCGTGATTTTTTTGGTCAATTTGATCGTCCAAATGTGCGTACAATCGCAAAAATCGTGGAAAAATTCGAGCAAACCGGGTCTGTAGAAGATGTGAGAACACCAGTGCATGCTCGTACAGCTCGTACTGCAGAAAATATTGCTGCTGTTCGCGATAGTGTGGCTGAAGAGCCGTCCACCTCAACTCGTCGTCGTGCCCAACAATTGCACCTCTCACGCTCGTCGTTGATGAACATTATGCATAAAGACTTGCATTTACACGCTTACAAGGTGCAATTGGCTCAAGAACTAAAGCCTCTTGACCATTCCAAACGTCGTGAATGGGCAGAATGGTGGCAAGAAATGGCAGCAGTGGATGATCAATTTTCGAAGAAAATCATCTTCAGTGATGAGGCACATTTTCACCTCAGTGGATGCGTCAATAAACAGAATTGCCGCATTTGGGCGAATGAGAATCCAAGAGTGATTGTCGAAAAACCAATGCACCCACAAAGAGTGACTGTTTGGTGCGGTTTATGGGCTGGCGGCATCATCGGGCCGTATTTTTTCCAAAATGAGGCCGGTCAGGCAGTTACTGTGAATGGTGTTCGCTATCGTGAGATGATAACGAACTTTTTGTCGCCCGAATTGGAAGATGTATGTGGACGATATGTGGTTTCAGCAGGACGGTGCCACTTGCCACACGGCTAACGAAACAATGGCTCTTTTGCGCAACAAATTCAATGGCCGTGTTATCTCACGTAATGGCGATGTCAATTGGCCGCCAAGATCATGTGATTTGACACCGTTGGATTTTTTTCTTTGGGGTTATTTGAAAGAAAAGGTGTACGTCGATAAGCCAGCAACAATTCAAGAGCTAAAGGATGAGATAATTCGGCACATTAACGGCATAGAACCTCCATTATGCCTAAGGGTCATCGAAAATTTGGACCATCGGATGGAGGTGTTCCGCCGTGGTCGCGGCGCCCATTTGGCCGATATTTTGTTCCATACATAATTGAGTAATACCAATATATCATAATAAAATAAAATTACAATCATTTCCTAAATAGTTTGTGGTTTATTCAAATCAACATCGGCCCTTGAAATTTAACCACCCTTTATTATTAAGTTAATTTTATCCCGAATTCGTGCTTGAAAAAAACCAAAAAAGAAATTAGAAAGAAAAAATTATTATTATTGATTTACTTACCCGTTTTACACCTTACAGAATGATAAAATACCAACATCATGCCCGATATGGTTTTTACTTTAAATCTTAACACTTGAGTCTGGCCAGACCTTTTTTTAAAGTGTATACAAAATCAAAACATACGTAAGCCGGAGGGTTAAACATGAAAATAATATATGATATTGTTGTTTTTGTTGTTTACTTAAGTCAAGAAATTCCGGGATTGATTTTAGAAAGTGATCCCATTTAGGATTGTTTTGAGTACGTTTTAGTGTTATTCGTACTTGAATTTTTGAGTACGACTTGAACTTAAAGTAATCATAAAAAACTTGATTTATCCCGAGCGTTTTTCTTTATGTGTAACAACTTGTAAATAAAACAAAAGTTTTCAGAGAATTACATATCTTAATATTTTTTTATTTTATAGAAGGATCTGTGACAATGATGTAGGAAACATATCGGCCAAAAGCTCGCCACGGTTTCGGTGGCATAGCTCTATCCGATGGTCCATATTTTCAATGACTCCGAGACATAATTGAAATTCAATGTCGTTAATATGCCGAATTATCCCGTTCTTAAGCTTTTTAATTGTTTTTGGCATAATAACGTACACTTTTTTTTTTAAATATTTCCAAAGAAAGAAGTCCAACGGTGTCAAATTAAATGACAGTAACGGCAAATCAACATCGCCACGGCGTGAAATAACACGGCCATTAAATTTCTCGTGCAAAAGAGCCATTGTTCTGTTGGCTGTGTGGCAAGTGGCACCATCCTGTTGGAACCACATTTCGTCCAGGTCCATATCATTGATTTCTAGCCATAAGACGTCCGTTATCATCTCGCGAAAACGAACACTATCAACGTGTACCGCTTGGCCGACCATAAACCGCACCAAACAGGTGTTTACACATTTCCTACGAGCCTGTTGGCGAAGTGCACGAAATACTTTTTGATTTGATAGCCCATTTTTGGCTTTTACAATCTTAACGCGCTGATCAATTGTGTACCTCTCCGTGTTTAAATTAATAAAAATTAAGTTGAGAAAAAACTTTACGTTAAGTTGTGAGTCACAATTAACATCGTGCATAATGATTGGTCCACCCTTTAACTCTTCCATACATTTATTGTGGATCAGATTACCAAACGTTACGGTGATAAACCCAGGTCAATGAATCAAGAAATTAATGGGAGTTCACATACTCAAACTCAAAATATTTTTGAATTTTTTTTTACTTCTTTTCGTTAAAATCAGCCCATAATTCACCAAAGGCTCTTTATAAAGGCCGCTCTGGGAAATCATTAAAATAAGCCTAAAACCGCAACATACATGCTGAGAAAAAACATGTTTTAATATGTTCGCCTCCAACAACACAATTTTTAAAGAAAATTTTAAACATATAAAACAACCATATTATGGTTCAATTAGTCCTCCGTCAAGAAGCCACAACCATATTATGATTGTCTCTAAACATGTTATGTAAGAAAAGATAAACTCACTGTTTATTGTTGGTGTTTTTTTTAAGCTTTGATTGTTTATAATTCTCATTCGCTTTTCAGTTTCATTTGTATAATATTTTTAGCTTTTCTAAAATCTTAAAAAAAGGTTTCCTGATGAACTCTCTCAACAATTAATTTCAATGTTTTTATCAAAAATAAATATCGGGAATTTAGAACGACATAGAGAAATTTTATTAATAAGAACTTTTGCATTACCAAAAACATCTTTGATGTTATGGTCAAATATGACAATAATTTGTTTTAAAATTAATTATTTATGTCCCACTCCTGAAATATTAAAGTATCAAAGATTCGGCACAGCCCGAGTTTAGCACTTTGACTTATTTTTTTATTGTTATTAATTGTTTTTTTTTACATTAAGCCATCGATATAGTCTTTAAAAAGTAATTTAAACAAATATTTGTATCTTCTTATTTTTCTAAAGAGCGCGAATTCATGGTATCCTAGAGAATTAAAAAAATTTTTTGGCTTTCCCGGGAAGTGAAAAAATCCTTAAATTAAAAAATTCTATTCATATACAAAGTGTTAACAAAAAATACAAATACAATATTGAATTCCTGAGAAAATGGATGAAAGACAAAATATAATTACTATTTTGTTAACAAACTGAGTGGTAAATGTTTAAATGAAGAAAATAAGACAGAATAATGCCAAAACACTACAAAATAAACTCTTACAAAGGAAAACTTTTAAAAAGTAGATCTTCTTAAAGAATAAAAAAAAAACAAAGAACAATTAAAAGAAAAAGAAAGAAAATTCTATAACAGGTTTCATTCAAGCTTTTTCCTCTTGACCAAAGTATTTGCTCAGTCATTTTAATTGGTTAATTACAGAATACAAAGAAAAAAATTAACAGTTAAAAAAGAGAACTTAAAAAAAATCTTGGAAAATAAAAATAAAAACAGAAACTAAATTAAAATGAAACCAACCAAAGTTCAGTGGAACTGGAGTAAGAAAAAAATTTTATTTTCTTCTCAAGGACATTAAGAATGATAATAAGTAAATAGAATATGATAAGAAGGGAGGTTTTAAGTTGAACAACAGTCAACATAAGTGCATAAAAAAGGAGACATTAATTAATTTTGTTGGTGCAATGCTGTAATAACCACGTACTTTAAATACTTTAACAAGCATTGCTTTACTTTTTGACCGACTTTCATTTCTAGCTGTTTTCTTTTAGAAAATAAGCAAAGTCAAAGATAAACAGAAAATAAAAAAGGTGCTTAAAATGAAGCTAATTATTGCAAAAAGCAAAATATAAAAAAATTATGTAAAAACTGGGTCTTAAAAAAATACTTATTTATAAAGAGAAGTAATATATTTTACGGGTATTTACATACATACATACATATTTTTTTCCTTAGCTTATTATTTATTTATTATTTTTTAAAAGCATTAATACGGCCAAGCTCGACTTTTTGGTACTCCGCACCACTTAGGTGTACCGAAAAATAGTTTTTGATTCTTCGCAAGGCTTTTAAAAAAAGTTTTTTTGCATATATGTACAATGATAGCTCCTGCAGGCAGAAACCGAACGTCGGCGCCATTTTGTTTCCCAATACATTTAGGTATGAGTGTCGAGTCCTTAAAGCCTTATGACACCGAAAAATTGTTTTTTTTTACACATTTATACATATGGGCATTTCCTGGGATCACGATCGTACGTTCGTACGCTTTTGATGTACAAATAATATAGAAAACAAAATTTTTTCTAGCATTTTTTTTCGATTCGATAGAATTTGGGTAGCTGTATGTTTAGTGCAAAATATGGATTTCATCGAGTTTAAGTTTTCATAATAAGAGTTATAAACGTGTGGTCACGAACGTACGCAAAATAGAAGTCAACTTTGGCTGACGGTACTGAAATGTAAAAATCTGCGCAATGGAACGGAATTTTCAAAAGTGATTAATTTATTTTAAAAGTGTATTAATGAAGGTCTCTATCCAGTATTTACAAAATAAAATATCTCTCTTGGTTTTTGTTTAATTAGCTTATTTATCGGTCGCGAACGTACGGATCGCAAACGCACGATTTTTCCATATGTTTTTTTTATTATTATTACCACGCATTTTCCCATACATGTCTTCAAATTTCCTCAACAAAAAAACTTAATACTCCTTTTAAATACAATTGATTGTAATGGTGAGATTATGAAGAAAGAGTGTAAACATAACATATTTCTTGCATGTAAAATAAGTATATACAAATGTCTTTGGAATTAGAAAATATAGAATAATATAAAATTTATCGGTTTTCAGCCCAATTTCCTCAAGTAAAACAGCTGAGATATACTATGAAACCATTCTTTTATAAGAACAAAGACTTTTTTATAATAATAAACAATAAAAGACGATGATAATCAACATTTTATTTTTTCAGAGCATTCTGGGGAAATGCCCATATGTACATTAGGGGTATAACCAATTTATTGGCATAGTACCATGAGGTCAACCATGTGCTAATTTTGATATTTTAAAAACTTGTTAAAAAGATATATCCCTAATGTACATAGTAAATGGTGTAAGCGTTTGAAAGACATACAATTACATATTAAAAAAAGTCAAAATTATTCATAATAAAAATAACTTTAATTTTTCATGTCTGCCCTTAAATCACAATGTCAACAAGAAGCTTAAAAAGTGGAAATAAAAAATTTCGTTTATTCTGATTTATTTGTAAAATGTAATTTATGTACAATGTGTTTTTTTACTTCATACAAAATATTATTTAAAAATTATGTAATCACTTTAACATTTATGAGTTTTATTACAATCCTTTAGGTTGTTATAAATCAAATTTAATAAATTTAAGCTGTTTATAATGAAAAAACTTTATTTAAAAATATTTTTTTTTTTAAAATAAATTCCTACTTATACATTTTAATTAATTTTTTTTTAATAGTGAAAGATTTTTTTCCCTCGACATGTCATTTATTTAACCAAATGAAATTAATGGCAGACATTTCGTGTGATAAATAAAACATAATTATTTAATTGTAATAATGTAGACAACTTTATAATGATAGTTTTACAAATGTAAATACATCCATTCACACTTAAAGGCAGATCAATTTTTTTCCTGCCAGCATTTTTAAAGGTTTTAACTGGCAAGTATTTGAGCGAAACAAAAGAGGAGCGAAACAAAAGAGTCGCTACTGCATTAAAATTATCACCAGGTTAATTACCTAACTGTAATTGCTGAAATATTTCTTTAGTATGCTTATTCTATAACGGAAAATCATTAGAGATGGGAAAAGGGTAAATACCCAATTGGTAAATACCCAGTAAAATGGGTAAATTGGGTAAAAATGGGTAAATACCCAGGTATTAAGCTAAAAGATGGGTATAAACTATGTTGTAATAAATTTATTGAAAAAATACATTGTGCAGCAAAATGTAGTGCATTTCATAATAAATTCAATAAATAAAAATGCTTACAGAACAGTTGAAAAATAAAAACTAAAGACAATAATTATATTATATAGAAATATTTACAAAATTACATTACATTAATCGAAATCACTGTCACTGTCTTCGTCAGTTTCACTTGGAACATCAATTATTTTTAAATTATCATTTAATGAAGAGTGAGGTGTAGTATGCGTGATACCAGTGGAAGTGGAAGGTGATAGGTCAAATGAATTAGAAGAATTGATGATTTTATCCATTTCATCATCCAGCGAATGGAGCACCAGATACAGTTATAGCCTTGGCTAGTTTCTCATGAAGGTTCTCTTTACACTCATCAGACATTATTTGGCATGATTTTGATGCTTGGATAGAACTCAATGAGATTTCAACATCACTGGACTGAGTAGAATTTTCCAATGAAATTATTGCCAGTTCACATTGATTCTTTTTAGCAATTTCTCGTTTGATCATAACTGGACATTTGACACAATTCATAAAATGTTTTGTCATTTTATTAAAATTTGCATGTTTATAAGCCGTGTCACAATATCTGCAAAGAATTGTTTTTTTGGCTGCTTGCACTTTCTGCAAAATGCTTCCATATTTGTTCATTTCTAGGTCTTCCCATGACTATATAGCTAAAACGATTTAAGTTCGTTGCTGCATTTCCTCAATATTAGATTCAGTAATAAATACGTACATACCTTCTCCACAATGTTAATTCTGTTAAGTACGGTTTTAATTAGATTTAATCCGCTTTTTGATATTTAACAAAACACGTGCTTTTGAAAATTTGTAACAAATAAGTCATTTCATATGACGTTTCAGCTGATTGAGAACCAGAGATTGCCAGGTGCTGTATTTCAAATGCTTTTTATAAATACCCAAATAAATACCCCGTATTTACCGGGTATTTACCCATACATCGGGTAAATACCGGGTAGAATTCCATCTCTAAAAATCATATCTGGGAATCAAGTTAAGGTTTCTTGCGCAGCCATCAATTAAGTCAGCTAGCTCACTTAGGTCCTGAAGTGGTTCCTTTGTTGGAATTTCAAAAATATACTTCTGGCCGACAATTGAAATTGATTCATTTTTTTACTTTCGACTTGAAGCGACAAAGTAAAATTAAAACAAAAGATAGGAATTCTATTCTGTTGTATTTTGTTTTTGTTAAATGTATATAATCGGCTTTCTTCAGTAGGAAGTTACAAAAAATAGAAATCGGAAGATCTAGTGGTCATTTTGAAGATGGACACAACAAGACCTTCTTTTAAAGAATCTTTTATTAGATATAACACATTTAAAAAACAAATTTAATTTATCTTCCAAAAGGTTTTATTGCAGTTGAGAAAGGAGTGCGTCAGGTATGTGTGATATCACTTGTTATGTTCAACCGGGTTCTTGATGTAGGCTCTAACACAAAGAAGAGGGATTGTGTGGGGAAAACTACAAGGTCGATTGGAGGACCCAGATGACATTTGCCTGCCGAGTCACTCATATTCCGAAATGGAAGCAAAGCTTTACGGCGAACAGGAAGCATCACAATTGGCCGGCTTAAAAATAAATATAGTCAAAACAAAATTTGTGCGGATCGACTGTAACATAGAGCGGAGTTGCGCTATGATGAAGTTTTTTAGTTCTACTACATCAGCTGACATAAGAGTGAGAAATATGTTTGCGCAGCTGATCCTCATCAAACATAACGAAAAAAAACCAAACTAAGAATTTTCAACTCCAGTGTGAAATTGTGACACACGGAGGTTGTGTGTTTTTACCATTTAATGCCTGTGTAAAATCGACGCATTATCTAGCCAAGGTTAATGATAAACACCGTGCTAAAGAGAAGAGCAAATCAATAGTTTAAGGGGTTACAAACATCAGCACAAAATCCATAATACCCTCTCCACTAATATGATGGGGCTTAAATATTACACCACACAATCCTCAAACCTTTACTTTATTTCTTAACTTCTGCGATAATAAATGTTTGCATGGCATACCTAGATATATCTGTTAAAGATAACTTGTTTAAAAGTGCTCATACTGTATTTACATTTGCAACTGCAACATTTTTAAAATGTTTTTCAATAAACATGAAAAAAGCACTAAATGCTATTTTGTTATTGTTGTTGATTTTCATAAAAGAGCAATCATTATAAATTGAGATAAATGAGTGTGTTTTTTATAATAATTATGAATGGTAGGATTGTTCATCATTAAGGAGATTTAATACTTTTTTTAGGTAAATTTATTAAAAATTTCCAGATAGTTGGAAGTGTCAAACATTTTTTGTTGATCTTTAAAATAGCAATTGGCAATATGAATTGGTTTTAAAACAGTTTTGGGAAATAATAAAGTTTTAATATTAAATGGAATCGGTTCGTATACTTTATATAACTTTAGTGTTATAAAATAAATAATACTTATACGCTTAAATACTCTTTTTAATATAAGCCAGTTTTGATTCGAAGCAATTACTTGAATAATATTTATTTACTGAATCTGACTTTACAATATGTCAAATCCGTTCCCAAACGGTTTAATACAGTATGACTTTATACTGCTGGCTAAGTTCTGTTTTTTGAATGTTTTTCATATCAGTGACGGGCACAAATGACTTCTAAATAATTTGGACGATTTTTTCTTTAAAATGATCGCCATGGTCCAACTTAGATTTATACGAAAATAACATTACGACCCGCCCACTTTTACGCCCACTTTTTTCGAATTCTTAAAAATTATTTCCATGGTCCAACTTAGGTTTTTACGGAAAGAAAATATTGCCCCGCCCACTTTTTTCGATTTACCTAAAATCAAAAAACAGATCCATCGATTTGACTGATTATTCTTTTAAATGTTCGTATTAATCCATTTTACGCTTTTACGCCCACTTTTTCTATTAAGCGCATAACTTGAAAATGGCTTGA
This sequence comes from Pollenia angustigena, assembly GCA_930367215.1. Taxonomy (NCBI): domain Eukaryota; kingdom Metazoa; phylum Arthropoda; class Insecta; order Diptera; family Polleniidae; genus Pollenia; species Pollenia angustigena. The sequence goes on from OV884060.1 coordinate 52,245,361, forward strand.
CCGATTTGGACGATTTTTTCTTTAAAATCATCGCCACGGTCCAACTTACGGAAAGAAAATTTTGCCCCGCCCACTTTAACGCCCACTTTTTTTGATTTACCTAAAATCAGAAAACGCCTCCATCGATTTGACTAAATTTGCTTTCAAATGTTCGTATCTTTTTAACGGATTTTAAAAATCAAACGCAAACATTTTTCCTAATTTGGACAGGACAACGTATTTACCAGGTTTTTACCGGGTCGGGTCAGCTAGTTTAACTATACGTTCAATCACTGTGTTGTATAAGAACTATGCGAAATTAAGAACTCATTCGTAACACTTTTAGTAGGCTTGATCCTTGTGCCAAATTTTATCAAATTACCTCAGAAAATGTGACCTGTACTTTGCGCACAAGGCTTACGTGTAAACCAGCCAGCCGGACGGACATCGTTAGGTCGACTAAGAAATTGATTCTGTGTCGATCGGAATGATTAAAGGACCAATATCTTTAGGTGTAACAAACATAAGAAATGTATAACACCCTCTCCACTATTGTGGTGTGGGTATAAAAAATATCTTAATACAAAATGTAGAACTTAAGAGCTGGAATTTTCTTCAATCTTTTAAACACAATCTATGGACTTCATGGGCTTCTGAGTAAAACCCATTATTAAAGCTTTTACACAACTTTTGTTAACTATTTAAGATTGTCTATTTTTCTCACTGAAAAAATCTCTTTATATCCAAAAAAATAAATCTAGCGTTAACAAATTAATAGAACAATGAATTTGAAGGAAGACACGAACAAAATAAATGCGAGCTATATTGTTGCCATTACTTAAGCTGTGATATATTTAAAGTTTAAAGTAATATGTATTTTTTAAATATTAAAATTAACTTTTATATTTGTATGATCCTGAGTACATCTAAAACTTTTTAATGTGATTAAATTTTCATATTGTAAGTCTTTAATGTTTATGTGGTACATTATTGTATTTATTTTATTGTTTTTATAATTTTTAAATAGACAATCCCTTGAAAAAGTCGACAAACAATCGACGAAACGTCGGGAACAAAATATTGTAATTAAGAATTGAATTTTATTTACATTGAAGAAATTTAGGCCCTATTAGCTTGACAAAAATAATATTCATAAATTCATCACTCTGGCCAAAAAAACAACTACAACAATAAATTAACATCGGAGAGCTTGCCGAAACAAACTTTATTTAATTTATATGAACTTTAAAATAAAAACAGGTACAGTACAAAAACAACATAATCATGAAGGGGTTTTTTAAACACACAGCACTCAAATATGACAATGAGACATGTAGAACATTAAAAGAATACTGCAACGAAACAAAAAGACTAATACAACAACAACAAAGGTTAAAATTTATTTTATCATGCAGAAGCTACGGAATAACCCCAAACCATACAAAGAACACGACTAAACAGGTTGGAAATCTTTTTGAATGTACAACAATAAAAAGAAAACTAATAACAATAGAACACAATTTCCATAAGAAAATTTTGAACTTGGAAATTTCACAGACCAATACAAATATTAAAATTATTAAACGTAAACTCTATCACTTAAATATTGGTATTAAAAACATGATAACAGAAGAGGACCACACTAAATTTATTAACAAACAAAGAGACAGATCAAAACAAATAGTGAAAAATGTTAAGGAGAGACACATTGGAAAATTAACTACACTAAAAGAAAAACAGTTCAAATTACATGGATTAGTATTTACAAACCACTGGTTTGAAAACAAAACGAAATACGATATCCCGATGGAATGTAAGTGGATATTATCACTTGGCAGAAAGTTCGCATTACCAATAGATAAACATAACTTCTCCCCATTACATATAATAGCTGATATAGAGCAATGTATACAGGCCATGGATGGGAATTTTGATAAAGAAAAGGACGTCGCTAGAACAAAATTGGCAAACCATGTATCCGCTTTTAAAAGAAGCATTTAAAATACTAAAAAGGATAAGTTTATCCTCACAATTTTTGAGAAAACTAAGAAACTTTTAAGGAAATATAACGACATAATTATTATACAGGCGGACAAAGGAAATAAGACGGTAGCTATGTACAAAAATGAGTATGAGGGGAAAATGCAAGCACTTATAGGAGACAAAAACACCTACAGAATTTCAAGAGCAGATCCAACTGACAAACTGCAGAAACAAAACAATACCATTATTTCTGACCTCTACAAAAATAATATTATTAATACAGGTGAAAAACGTAAACTTCTTTGTTCTGCGGCTACTGCACCTAGAATATACGGCTTACCCAAAATACATAAAGAAGGGACACCCTTACGACCTATTGTGTCGTCAGTTCAAGTACCATGTTACCAATTATCAAAATACGTTGGTAATATTCTTAAAGTCATAATTTCTGACAAATATAATGTTAAAAATTCGCTACGGGTAAAGGAGCAACTGAGCGGCGTGAAAATTAACAATAAAGAAACTATGATATCGTTTGACGTGATTTCACTATTCACGAACATCCCAATTCAGACGGCAATAAACACAATTATGAAAAAATGGAGTATTATTAAAAATCATACTAAGATGTCCAGCTCACAATTTTTAAGAATACTCAAATTTTGTCTAAATGACAATAATTATTTTATGTTTGGTGAAAACATTTATACTCAAATCTTTGGTATGCCAATGGGGAACCCATTATCACCTACTATAGCGGATATCATACTTGACAACCTACTTGACGATGCAATTACTGAACTGGAAAATGAAAATATTTTCATTAAATATATCGCCAAATATGTAGACGACATTTTGGCGATAACTCGCATAGAAGACAAGGACACAATTCTGTCAATTCTTAACAAACAACACCCTAAAATACAATTTACAACTGAGATTGAGAAAAACGGAGAAATCGCGTACTTAGACTCAAAAATTATACGCAAAAATAATAAGATTCTGTTTGATTGGTACACTAAAGAAACATCTTCAGGAAGGTTAATGAATTACCACGCTACACAACCCAAAAATCAAATTATAAACACAGCAAAAAATTTTATTTCTAGGGTATACAACATAAGTGATACACAATTTCATAATAAAAACAAACACATTATAACAAACATTTTAAAAAACAATAGCTTCCCCACCAAACTCACATCTACATTGATAGACAATACGATTAAACAATTGGATAAGGACAAAAATAACCACAACAAATCTGCAAACATAGAAAAAGAAGAGAACAAATTTTACAGTGTAAAATACATACCTGGGTTAAACGATAATAATAATATACGGTCGTCAATAAAAACAAAAAACATCTGTTTTGCATACAAACCCAATTTGACATTAAGTACAATTTTTTCTAGAGTTAAGGCGCCAATTAATAAACAAAAACAAAGTAACATTGTATACGAATTACAATGTGAAGGAAATGACAAACAGCCATGCGAGCTAATTTATATAGGAACAACAAAACGTACACTGGAGACAAGAATGGGAGAACACAAGATGGACATAATGCGGAGAAAAGAGACAACAGCACTAGCACAACACATCCTACATACTGGTCACACAATTAGGTTCGATGATGTAAAAATTCTAGATAAAGAAAATAAAGAAAGAAAGAGGTACACAATTGAAAGCCTAAGAATCCAACAACAAATTAATAGAACAATGAATTTGAAGGAAGACACGAACAAAATAAATGCGAGCTATATTGTTGCCATTACTTAAGCTGTGATATATTTAAAGTTTAAAGTAATATGTATTTTTTAAATATTAAAATTAATTTTTATATTTGTATGATGTACTCAGGCATCTAAAACTTTTTAATGTGATTAAATTTTCATATTGTAAGTCTTTAATGTTTATGTGGTACATTATTGTATTTATTTTATTGTTTTTATAATTTTTAAATAGACAATCCCTTGAAAAAGTCGACAAACAATCGACGAAACGTCGGGAACAAAATATTGTAATTAAGAATTGAATTTTATTTACATTGAAGAAATTTAGGCCCTATTAGCTTGACAAAAATAATATTCATAAATTCATCACTCTGGCCAAAGAAACAACTACAACAATAATTTCATTACTTTTAAATTCATGACTTAGCAAAAAAAAAGAACAATTGTTGTGCAAAGAAGAAAAAAATCTCAATTTATATGCATTTAAAAGTTCACTTATGTCGAAAATCACAACATCAACATTTAACAAAAATACAACAAAAATCTAGATTTAAAAAAACAAGCTGTTTTAGATAGAACATTAAGGTTGCACTACATCAACAACATTATAAGAAACAACTGCAGCAGTGGCAGCATCAGTTCCTGTTGCAGTTTCAAAAAAATTACAGAAGAACAACAAACATAAGATGAGCTCATTAAACTGACAACATCATTAACATTTATACCAACATTTAAACGGAAAATGGCAGTAGTTGCAGTTGTAGTTGTTATAGCTGCATTTGAACACATTTTTAGAGCTTTAAGTCTGTGAATGATGGCATTCAGGAAAATATTTTCTGTTTCTTCGTTGTTTTTCGTTTTGCTTCTAACATCACCAACATCAATTTGATGTTTGCAACAGAAAAAAAACTATAACACTCTATGGTGCATTCAATTTTTGAAAATAGCGTGTGCAAGTATGTGCGTTTATTTGAAAAACCATATGAACAGCAAGAAAATATTAAAACTTATACATACATATAAACTTAAATACATTTAGATGTTAACTTTCTTCAAGCTTCTTTAACATTAAAAAATATTTATACACTTTGCCAATGTTACACTCACTTACTCCCTTTCACATGAAAGCAAATGAGATTAAGTGTTGTAAAAACAACTGCCGCCCTGCCAAAACTTTTTGCAGATTTCTAATATACTTTATCCTCATCTAAACCCTCTCTCTACCGCTTAGCAACTTTTGTTTCTTTCAACACTATTTTAAAATATTCTTGCTAAATGAGCTGAACATTTTTTGAAAACATCTGTCAAAAAATCAAACTTAATCAAAAATACTATAATTTTCAGCCACGTACAAATAAACATGTATATGTATATTAATGCAATAGAAACTGCTTTAAGACATGATAAATGTTGATTTTATTTCTGTTTTCCCTATTCTAAAGAACAAGGGTGCCCAACGTTTATTGCCACTTGAATCATCTGACTTTTGTTTAGGCTAATAAATCACCGATGGTTTAATCGCTGGTTTAGTTGAACTAAACATAAATTTATATGTAGTTTAAATTCAACAACTATAAATCAGTGTCCCATGTAACACGTGGCCGTACTACGATAAGTCTTATGAAATTCATATGGTCTGTATTGGTAGTTTAAACGCGCAATTTTATGCGTTAAAAGATAGTTTATATAGTTTATATATGTTAAGTGATTAATAGATTTGTTGATCTAAAAACATCTTAAACTAAAAATAGAGTTTAATTTGCTCTGATTTTTTATAAATAATTTCGAAATAGCTGTGTTAGCGCTGCGAATAAAACTAGGGTCTAAATAGGGCATTCGCTATGGATCAAAATTCCCATTTTAATTGCATTCGCATTTCGATTGACATCTAGTACAGTAATTTGGCGCCCCGGATATCGAAAGTTTAATCCCATTGCCCTTGTAGCCTAGAATTTTGTCTGTGTTAACTACCATTGGTTTCGATTGATGTTAAATTTCCAAGTTCCTATAAAAAATTTGTAAATATAATAAGAAAAAAATGAAGGCACATTCATAAATTATATGTATGTAGACCGCAAATAAGCAAATATATGTATCATGAATTAAACTACACAAAATGCTTTAAATAGTTGCAAAAAAATGTAAAGAAAAAGACTAATGGCCGTTTTCTCATCAGGCGATTATCTTTTTTCCCAACGAAAAACAGCACATTAAAGAAATTTGGGGTTCTCAATGTCCTATTTGCTTATATTCTGTCACAAAGCTTACCGGCACTCATCTGCCAATTATTTATTTACCGTACAGATAAATTTAATCAGTTGACTCCCAAGTTTTACATGTATTTTGAGAGGTGTTGCCAACTGAAAACAACGTTTTTTGTCGGTATATTGAGAAAACCAAAATCTTTAAGGCAGTTTGTCGATACATTGAGAATATATTTTTCAATTTAAAAAAAAACGCAATAAAACGAAAAAATATCAATGGCGAAACGCGCTAAATTGGCATCGCTGCCTCTGAGATGGCTCAACCGAATTTTATAAACTTTTTTTTTTTTTTTACTGTTAGCACTCAGGGGATGACCCCTACTAATGCATTGCATTGTGTTGGAACTAGGAAAATAGGTTGTGGGAAGGATGATAGAGGGAGTAGAGTTTGTGAACATTCGATTTGAAAGTAATCATTTTGTAAGTGAGAGGGAAGAATTCTGCAGGAACGTTATTCCACATACGAACTGTCCGGGAAAAAAACGAATTCTCTCTGTAATGCGTTGTACGATTCACCTGCCAATCGACCACATATGGATGGGATCTTGAGGAAAAACGCGTATTATAAACAGATCCCTAATTTCGTCAGAACACATCCCATTGTAGTAACGATAAAACAGGCAAATACAACCCACATTGCGACGGTGCTCAAGGGAGTCAATATAAATGGATACCTTACAGTCACCAATGAGAACCTTCGCCCTCTCCTGCACGCTGTGGAGAAGCTCCAAATAGATTTTGAAGCACCGGCCCACACATGAGAGTTGTATTCCATACGCGGTCGGATATAGGTGGAATAAATAGTAAGGAGATCAGATGGATTGAAGTATATCTTACACCGTCTTAGAAAACCGAGGCACTTGAATGCTTCTTTCGACACCTTGAATATTTGTTCTGTCCATCGGACATCACATTGTATCCTCATGCCCAGAACATCAAGAGATTCTGATTCCTCAATAATTATACCACGCATATATACAGATGAGGCACCCCGGTTTGTCGCGCGTTTATGCGTCAGAACGCAACATTGGGTTTTTCGGGCATTAAAATCGACCCTATTCGCACGACCCCATTCCGAGACTATGTCAAGGTCTCGGCCAACCGTATCATTCATATTCTGCCTCATAGCACCGACATCGGATACGCTTGGTCTGCATTCAAATGAGTACGAATGGCAAAGGTTGCTGTCATCTGCAAAAGAGTAGATAGGGTTGGAAGTTTGACAAAGAAGGTCAATTAGAAAGATAAGAAATAGAGTAGAAGAAAGAACGGAGCCTTGCGGTACCCCTGAATGAATCTTGAACTCGTTTGACGAAACCCCATCTATAACAACTCGAATAGTGCGATCTCTGAGAAAACTCGATATAAACCGAGAGAAATTATCACCGACACCAAATGCAGCAAGTTTTGACAAGAGTGCACCATGCCAGACTCTGTCAAACGCCTTGGAAATATCTAAAGCAATTACCTTACTTTCGCCAAAATGGTGAATGGAACGGCACCATTTTTCCGATAACAGAGCTAGTAAGTCTCCAGTAGAGCGACCTCTACGAAAGCCATACTGGCGGTCGCTTAGTAGGTAGTTTGAGTCTAAATATTTGACAAGATGGTAATTTACCATACTCTCCATAACTTTGGAAAGTGCCGAACAAATTGCAATTGGGCAGTAATTTTCAGGGTAATTAGCGGTTCCCTTTTTAGGAAATGGCATTACGTTAGCAACTTTCCAGCAGACTGGAAATTCCGCGGCACGGTATAAAGTGCTGAAAAGATTTGCTAAGGGACGAGCTAGCCTCGAAGAGCACTGCTTCAAGACCAGTGCAGGTTTACCATCCGGCCCAGAAGACTTGTTCATGTCGAGATCCGCAAGAACCCTTTTAACAGCTCGACCCCGAAAAAATATTCTAGGCATAGTTACGGATACTTTTTCGAGTTCGGGTAGTGGTTGATTGCTAGCTGGTAGGTAAGAATTATTAGCAAATAATTCGGCAAAACAATTAGCCTTATCAACCGGGTCCGTGAATGATCGGCCATCCTTTAAAAGAGTTGGTATTGAAGAACTAGCATTAACCCTTACTCTTTTAACGAATGACCAGAAGCTTTTACTACCCCGGGGAGCAGCAAGAACTTCAGCACGAAGACGTTGCTCATGAAGAGTTTTTTCCCGTCTAAGTACTTTGGCACACGAAGACCTTGCCATTTTGCGTAGCAATTCAGTATCAACGTTTTTATTTTTACGCCAATTTCTGAATGCTTCCTCTCTGGATCTGACTGCTGATTTGCACAACTAATTAAACCAAGATTTGGATCGAGGCTTATTCGAAGCTTTTTTAACTGGAATGAAGATTTTCATTCCTAGCATTATTACGTTTTCAACCATTTTCGCCATGGCATTGACGTCATTGTCCAGGAAACAGAGTTTCCAATTGAAATGCCGAAAAAAGTCATTGAGCTCAGCCCAACGTGCTTTTCCGTAAACAAATATTGATCATTTCGTTGCCCGTCGTGAAACGTTCCGAAGTTCGGAGAACGGAAAAGAGGCGAAAATGGTGCAATGATCCGAGTTGCCGAGAGGTGCTAGAACCTCAACTTCGTACTTTTGAGGGTGCGAAGAGAGGAAGAGTTCAAGGGTATTGTGTTGGTGCCCATCAACACACGGAATATGTGTTGGTTCATTCACCAGTTGCATGAGGTGGTTGTGCCGCATATTGGCCTTCGTAAGTTGTACGGCTCGAGTGGGGAAGCCAAGAAGAATCGTGGACATTAAAATCACCAGCAACAACGATTTCACTGTCGGGGCAATTCTCAAGAATCTTCGCTATTGAGTCGGACAGGGAGTCGAAGCCCGATAAGGTAATATCCCTTCCCGCATTTGGACTTCTGTAAAGAAATCCGAAATGCAAATAGTGCGTATAGATTTTGAATTTAACCCAAAGACAGTTAAATTCCGTATCAAGCATGCCCATTGATTGCTGGCATTGATACACAATAGGGTGGGTCGAAAAAAAAAGTTGTGCCAGTCACCCCCTAGAATGAAAGATATGTCAATGAAGTTTCTAAAACAGGAAAAAAATTTTTTTTGCCGCGCCCCAAAATACAGCACTTTTGGTTTTTTATATGTAGCGCTGCCGTTTAAATTCCGATCTCATCATATCGCATATCGTTGTTCATGGCATGATAGTGGCTTCATTTTTGTCTTTGGTTACTTTTCAATCCGACCTGAAATTGTGGGCGCCACTTATGCCATCTCGGATCCTTCCCCCAAATGTCCAATTTTTCTGACGGTCCAAGAAAGTCCTTATAAAACTACGTATGTATTATATTTTATTTTTAACAATTGTTTTTTATGTTTTTTTATCGTTTTAGTAAATAAATTGAAAAACCCCGTTTATTCGTATTTATTTTATTTTAACCCCGTTAAATCGAAACCCCGCTAAATCGAAAACCCCTATAATTTGTAAGAAATGGCCGGTCCCTTGCAATTACGAATTATCGGGATTCTACTGTATTTGTTATGTTTATTTTTTTTTTTAACTGCACGGGCACTAATTTTAATTTATTTTTCCACAATTAGGACAAATTTAACGGACTAAACGTAAAGACGTGTGTACACGACAAAAGACAGAACACTACTGCCGGTAAGTATGAGAATAGGTCTTAGAGAATATTCAATACCGAAAGTCCCTATCAAGAATTTTTTGTAAATTTGTTGCCAAAAACTTTTTTACCCCAAATGTTGACCCTCCTACCCTCCCCATACAATTTTTTAATTCAAATAATAAAAAGAATAATAGCCAAATAGTTTCAAACAGAAGAAAACGGATCTACCAATTTTTATGAAATTTCTTATGTAAACATATTTGGTATACAATATAGGAATATGTCGTAAGTATATTTCATACTGCTAGGTAATTAGGGTTTCCCTATCCAGTGCCCATGTTCTGTAACTCTCGCGTCAGTAAACTTTTCGATTGAAATGTGTGAAATGAAACAGAAATGCCATAAATTGAAACAAACAGCTGTTTTTCTCACTAAACTGTATCTGCAACTTTTTTTGGCGAGTACAAGCTGTCACGTAAGGAAATTACTCGCCAAATTTCAGAAAAAGTGTGTCTGTAACATTTTTGTGCGAAAAGTTTCCGCTTTGAACTGTCAAATAAACTCACGTATAAAAACGGGGCGAGAAAAACTTGTAACACTAAAAAACACTTAAAAATGCAAAATACAAAGAATAATAATAAAAATATTTTGTTCTTGGCACATTTTTTTATTGTTTAATTATTTTGCTTTTAACATTTATATAAAATATACGAATGTTTTTAAATCGTTTGCAAACAACAAACATTAAAGTCGCACTTACATTATTTGGTAAAGCCGACGGTTCTAATTTCGCCGCCGTCGTTGAAAAATTTTCAATTTTAGTAAATTTTGGTCGCCGTCAACGTTATTTGTTACTGGCGTTTTCAATGTCTGCAATGTCACATCGGCTTCGAGTGCAATGTTATGACATTTATAACGTAACGACGTAATCTCTTTTGATAGTTTTCGACATGAGTTACAGACACACTTTTTTCTCACTTTTCGAGAAACGATGGAATATTTTGTGTCACATCTTTTCGACGCGAGAAGTTCTCACTATAGTTACAGAACATGGGTACAGAGTAAAATTTCCTATTTTTGGCCAAAATTTATCATTTTTATTAAAAAAATCAACTTAGTGGATATTAGTATTGTTATTGGTGTGTTTTGTATTATCGGCGGTCCTTGTCTTCAGCGGTACCATCCTCTTTCTTTTATAGATACCATAGAATAAATCCGTTTTTTTTTTTTATATAACAACCAAAATATTCACTAGAAATAATTTGTATGGCAAAACAACGTCTGCTTAGTCAGCAAAATTTTTTTGTGCCAATAACACTGGTCGGCATAAAAAAAATTTCTTAAATACAAATACATATGTATATGGAATATAAAGACTTTAAAACAATTAATTCAAATTCTTTATTAATTTTTTCTATCACGTCTATATTTTTTTGTGGGCTGGAATAATAATTCGCCCGAAATAACTGAAGCAATATTTGTCCGCTTTTGATCAAAATACTTACAAATGGTAGGGAATATTCATGATGTTGCTTATTTTATTATAATAATAAACCAGGCTTTCTGATAAATGAAATAAATGTAAAAGTTTTGGCCTGATAATTTTAGGTTAAAACATTAATGTTCGTTTAGTCAAGAATAAAAATCATTTAATTTAAATTCATTTCATGTTGTAGAATTTCTTTCTTCATTAAAATAGTTTAATTCGACAAACTTGAGCCTGATTTAAAATAAAATAAAAAAAAAAAATATAAAAAGAAAAGATAAACTCACTGTTTATTGTTGTTGTTTTGTTTAATATCAATGTTACAAGTAAACCTGGTGCTTATAATTCTTATTCGCTTAACAGTTTTATTTGTATAATATCTTTAAATTTTCTGAAATCTTTGGATGAAGTTTCCTTATGCAGATTAAGATTTTTGCTGAGCAGTGTAATATTATCTGATGTTATTTATTAAATTTAAGTAAAATCGAACAAGATTGGGATTCTAAGTCGATCGTTGTAAAACAAAATTAATGACCATCACTTTTAGGTGCTACTTACATCAGCACAAAGATATAAAACCCTCCTGACTTATTGCATTGTAGGGTACAAAAACATTACGTAATAAAAACATCAACATTCATCACTTGATATTTAACAAATAAAAGACAACATTTTATATTTTCTCGCTTCATACATATGAATGGGTTGAGAAATGATTACATACTAACTAATTCCGTTTTGCTTCTTTTTATTTGATTTTTCTAACAGTTTTTTTTTCTGAAAAGGGAAAAAAAACGTTTACAAATTTTAATGTTATGCTTGATGTTTGCATACCATTACAAGTTTATGCATAAAAATGAAATCTTTTGAATTTAAAATCAAATGTAAAGATAAGTAAAATCAAAAACAGCAGATTTTTATAACAAAAAATTTTGGAATAATAAATAGCTAAATTACCAAAAACTTTTTAAATTTGAAGATGGACATGAATTCAATAATTTGTTTTTATGAAAACTAAATTGGCTTTTAGTATTTGGGCTAATATGCGATTTAAGGGACATAATGAACATAGTACTCTAAAATTTCATTTTGCAACTTTGGCTCTCATGAGATTGTTATTAACTCGAATGCTAAATCCGTTAAGGCTCAGTTAGTCTTTACCTTCTGTTCTGTTACGAATCAGCTGATTGGTTTTTGTTATTAAAAAACCTGTGAAATTGATTAGTTTTTCTGTTCTGTTGCGGTTCAGTTTGTAAAAATCAAAAAATTGTTAAGTTATTGTAAGTGACAGCAAAATAAATAATAAAAAATACATATTTATGTTGAAATAAACTATTTTTTGATTTTAAGAATTTATAAAATTTAAGTTCTTCAAATTTATTTGTATTAAAGTGATTGAAATGAAACAATGGACGGTCCAAAACTAATAAATTTGTCAGAAATGGCTGATAAGTTCCTACAAAAAAAGTAACTATTTCAATTTCGAAACATAACGGCACGGAACAGAACAGAAACAGAAAGTAAAGACAAATTCTGCCTTTATCCTTCATAGAATCCATACATGGGACGCAGTGAAAGTCGACATTAGAACCCTCTGAGTTTTTATACATATAACTATAATGAAGTTTTTCTGGCCGGATACGAAATGGATATCCCCTGATTAAGGATTTCGTATTCAAAATCCTTTTTAATAAACTATGATTATCGAATGATCAACGACTTTTTAACTCCTAATTAACTGCTTTCAATTGGTTTTTTCTTTCAATTAAATTTTACTAAAATAGAGATGTACAAGTTTTTCATAATCGGGCGATTTCAAAATGTTTTGAATAAACTCGTGACCAAATAGTGATTAAGCTTAAATAACATTTAAGTTGCTCACTCGATGAATGGAGTATAGTCGGAGTACACAAATTGTCGTTTTGAATACGGTTGCTGGTGTTTAAATATCTGAGGTCTTCGAAAACCCCATTTCAGCAGACAATCGGACAGACAGACTTTGGAAAAATGAACTTCGCTACTCATTATAGGGTCAAAGAACAGTATTGTAGAAATTACAAATGGAATGACAGACTTATACCCTTTTACCTCCGGTGAAGGGTTTAAAAACAACACATTTACAGCCTGGCCCATGATACATTATCGTTCTGTCTGGCTGGAAGAGCTGTTCGTGTGTATTTATATTAAAATTTTCTTAAAAACCTTTAAACAACACAAGGATGGCTCAAACAAGATGTTTAAATTGTATTATTTATGATAGCAAATAGGGAAAATTTATATTAATAGAGCCCTAGACAAAGTATTTTTATTTAAAAATGTACTTCAAAAATATTTTAAATTATAATACAATACATTATTTATAACAAGTAACATATTTTAAATATATTGTCTTTTTAAAAAAAATCCCCCAGGATGATTTTGCATAATTCAAATAACCAAGATAGTAAAGAAAACACACTTAGCGTTTGTTTTTAAATATTTATTTAACTTTTTCCCATCAATTTAATTTATTTAGTTATAAATTTAATTTTATCTGCTTTTTTATTTAAAATTGTCACAACTAAAAATATTCTCTAATATTTGTTTATATTTTACTCAGCCTTTTAAAATAAGAAACAAAAAATACTATGACTGCTGATTTGTTTATACTTTTGCAAAAGCAACAGCAGCAACAACAAAGTGCATTATCATGATTTATAGGGTCAACAAATAAAATCATGAATGGCGGAGGCTACTGGAACTGTTTATTCGTTCGGTCACTTGTTTGAATTTTATGGCCTACTAAAACTTCAATCAGGCCAATATAAAATAAATAAAAAATATAGTCGGGACATTCCCAGCGGTATGATGCCCTTCACAACAAGTTCTTTATATTGGACATATGGTTATATATGGACCCAAAAAACACAACTTTTTACATAATTGAATGTTATAAATACAATTTTAAATTATATTCTAACTTCAGTAAGTTGTTGTAAAATAGACCGGAGTCTCTGACAGGAATCGAACCCACGACTCTCGAACTGATAGACTGCTCCGAATGAGTGATGCTCGAAAGTGGGTCTTTATTATTGCTGGGATACTATCGATATTTATCGATAGTTCAGATATGACTGTCGGTATATCGATATTACTATCGACTGAATGTTTGTACTTAAGTAGAAAAACTTTAACTAGTTTTTTATCAGGCTAGAGTTCATTGTTTTTATCACTTTATTGAACGTAAGAGACGTATGTATGTATGTACGCATGTTATTTTAGATGACAGTTTTTAAAAATTGTGATGCTGATAAGAACCTTTCTGAAAGAACCAAAGCAACAAGGACTATAAGATATTTTATTGCAACTGTAGATAGTGTACTAAATTGGAATTGATTCTCATCCCAACAGGTAATCAATCCAGCGGACTTTTCCTCTAATGGTCGTTCATTGTTTTATCCTATGCTCGCAATTGCAATTGCATTTTTATTTGATTTTTTTTTTTACAACATCATAAAACTATCTGACATTTCAGTCTCTATGTAAACATATAAAAATTTAGGCTTAAAGGCCTTAAGTTAGTAGTAAAAAAGCACAGCTAAGCAATCCATACCTTCTTGTTGTTTGTATTCATTGCTGTAATTCTGCGCGAATTGATAATAGCAAGTAAAAACTTGCAGAAAAAACTGTGTGTATAGCTGATGTAACATGTCTTCATAGCTGTATTTTAAATAATAATATCGATATTGGTATTTTTCCTATCGATATTTTCGATAGTTTACGACTATCGATAGTTTCCCAGCACTATTCTTTATAGATGCTATTAGCAATGGAGCGGGGTAGGATCAATATTTCTATGTGTTACAAACATCAGCACGAACCAGTAATACCCCCCTTATAAAATTAAATGAATTAATACTAGAATTTATAGATAACAATGTTTTTTTTCTTTTGTGATTTTATGAACGTCATCGACTAAATTGTTGTTATTGTCGACTGCAAAAAATTGATGTATGTATTATTAAAATTTATTTATAAAATTTTTTTTTTAATAAAAAATTAAAGAGAACAGTTTAAAATTGTACCTACAAGAACATCAGTAATTAAATCAGTGTTCGAAAATAAACAGAACATTATTTAGCGTTCGGCTCGCACACCCAGGAACGATATCTATTATTTTAGTGTTTGTGTATACGAACACAACCTTTAATACCGTTCGTAACTATTTTCAAGAAAGAGCCTAACATAAGTCTGAGTTCATACGGCTTATGCTTTATTGACGAGATTCTTTCTTTTTCTTCTTTGAACATGAATTGGCGTTCATATAATTCACGTCATGTTGACGACATGTTTTTATTTTGTTTTATTTGATATTGAAAACAAAAACAAAATTAAACAACGAATGAAAAAGCAAAACGTAAAGACCAAGGTATATTTACACAAGGTAGACTCATTTGGGAGTGTAGACATTCTGCTCTATAAAAGGAACCGAGTTGTCAAAATTGTCTTCATATAAAACAAAAACAATTTAACGCACACATGTACAAATTTTGGCTCATATACACGAAATTTGACGTTTGGGTTCCAACTAGGGGTAATCAGCTGACAAACATATGGGCCAACGAGTTTACCTTGTGTAAATATACCTTGGTAAAGACAGTACATGCATCTATGTTCTCGTTTCTTTTCCCCTCGTACCTCTCGCCTATAAAGCAGGGTTGTCAGATATGGCGATTTCTCGCCAAACGTGGCGATTTTCAAACATGTTTGGCGACCTAATTTTTGATTTGGCGACATGGCGATTTTTTGGCGATTTATAAAATAGTTAAAATCGCCAACTGGCTATTTTTAATGACCTATGAATTTGTTTTGAAATTCGTTAATTTAAATACTTAGAAATAATATTATTTTAACTCTCGTATTTTTATGAATGAAATTTCAGGCAAACATATGTATGATAGGTATTTGAAGGTATGTTCAAATGGCTGATGAAGTTAATGAAAATCTTCTGGAAAAGTGTTTTTTTATATATAAAATTGCTCTTGAAAAAATCAATAAATAGAATTCCTTAAAACACTAATATATATGTTTTAAGTGTATTAACATTTTCACATTATAATTATATATGTATGTATGTGGCAATTTATTATCACAGATAAAATATGTTGTTGTTAGTGATATTTTAAAGATTTTTATGAATTCTATCATACCTTTGGACGTTTATGAAACACAATGGAAAAAATAAACGTTGGTTTATTGGAAAGATAACTAAATAAGTTTAGGCCAATATTTTAAAGCTACAAGGATACGGCAGGTACGTAAAATTTTAAGGACGTTACATTGGCTGTCCTTAATACGCGTTGTAATAACCGTAATGCCTGTGTTGCAACTATGAACTCCACTAAAACTCGCCTTCGAATTAGAATTTAATACAAACTTCTCGGCGCGTTATTAGGAGTTATACAGGCATGTTCTTTACATCACAAGATTTCAAATCACAAGATTTCAAATCACTTGTGATTTTGAAATCACAATTGTGATTAATGGGTGTTTTGAAAACCACAAAAGTTTTAACTTATTTAAAAATTGTGGAAACAAATAGGCAAGTAATTTTAAATTGGCGGCCACTTAGCTGACTGGTTTAAAATCACAATTATGAAAAAAGCTTTTTGTCCAGACAACCTTTTTTGTGATTTAAAATCACTTTCAAAAAAACTGATTTTCAGAACATGCCTGATAAGTTATATGAATGGGAATGGTACATGTTGCACTTCTTTTGTACTTTCGTTGAATAAATGTAATACCTTCACAATGTATTCCAAATTAGAAGACAAATAGCGAGTCTTGACGGTGAAGCGTTTTAGATATATAATAAAACTGCAACTATTGTATAAAGTGCATTTCTAATATTTGTTTAAGCCTAGATTACACTATCTCACAAGTCTTACGTATTCCATAATACTTTGTGAGATAGAAATCTAATGAATTCTGTTGCGACTGTCAACCATCACACAAAGTATAAACACTCACACATGAAATAAAATGCAACCATGATCCAATGAAAAGTATTATTGTTTAGACATTTTTCAAAAAACGATGAATTCGTATGGGATGTCAAACTTTTTTCTTAATACTTGTCATTTTCGTGACACATTGCATTCACACTATCACACTTCGTCATATTACTTGAGTTTTTGACATGTATTAATACAAAGTATAACAGCCTTTAGTACTAGCCGCAAAAAAATTGTTTTGTTGCTTTAAGTAGATAACTTAAAATTATTTTATAGTAAACATCGTACCTTTTTTGTGTTCACTAACAATTTTTATTTCGCTCTAAATAAAAATTAAGCAAAATATATATTATGGCGACTTTTTGAATTTTTTGCGCATTTAAGCGTATTTAATAATTTAAAAAATATGTATTTTATTGTCAAAAACTTGGAAACAAAGGCTTTGGCGATTTTGGCGATTTCTGATATTGAATTTGAAGAAAAAGGTCAAAATCAATCTGACAACCCTGCTATTAAGTAGCAATCATGTCAATAAAACAAGAGTATTATATTCTTCTTTAAAAAACAGAACAGTTGTAGTGATACCGTAGACAAACATTATATTTTAATGTTCTATAATATTTCTTTTTATACCCTCCACCACAATTAGTTGTGAACACAGACATAAACAGATATGGCAACTTTGACGTTTAAAAATCGTGTTATCATATGTGGTTACCACGATTTTCTAAGCGAGAGGTAAAAAAACATAGCACCGTCTAGACAACGCGAAAGAAGAATAAGCTATACATTACCTTCAATGTAAACAAACCAATAAATACAAAAAAATTTTCAAGAAGAAATTTGTTGAAAAATGTTTATTTACTCATTAATTTTATTTTTATTAAGTTTAAGTGAATAAAAACAAAAAAACGATATATATTTTTCAATGCTGCATGGTAAGTATAAGCTGAAAAAAAAGAAAAATGTTAAAATTAGTTTTTTTGTTACCTTTTTGTTTTTTTCTTCCAGGCAGAAGTTGCAATGCATCTAGACGCACAAATAGGAAAAAATTAACACATCAATGGATTTCCGGAAAAAGTAAAGTACCTGAAAATATAAGAAAAAAAGGAAAATTACAATTTTTTAATGGTTTTGTTATATTTTGGTCTGCCGTTTTGGTCATATAAGTGGAATGAACTGTCTGTTGTAAACTTACCTGCGGAAATAAAATGTAGTGGCCGAATTCTTTCCAGTATCATTGGTTAGTATCCTCAAGTACCTGAAAATAAAAATAAATAAAAATTTTAATGTTTTTTTGTCTGTCTTGTGCAATCTATGCTAAACATCTTATAAATATGACAAATGGATGGACGTATTTGTGGCGAACGGGCTAAAATTTGTTGATAGAAAAAAAATCAACCACCAGCACCCATCATCAAACAAACTGTCCTTTTCAGGATTACAAATTTGTTAAAAAAAAAGAAAAAATTTTGTTTACAAGTGAGAGTGTTATATTAGACTGTGCCGAATCTTTCAAACCTTCCACATAAATATACCATGATGGTACAAAAAGCGATTTCATATAAAGAACATCAACGCCAGCAATACCTGCATCTACATTTATGTGTATAAAAACGATTGTGCCGTGTATGTGCTCCTAAAAGTTAACATCTGTAACGATCAAAATTTAACTGAAAAGGTGGCGGACGCTTTTACTGTAAATATATATTTTGTAATTTATACGATTTTGCTGAAACTCACAAAATATGTATGTATATCTGTTTCCAAATGACAGGCAAGTGATTGTGTATTCAAATTTATATGAAAAGCACTCAGTTTTTTGAGTAATTTTCATATAATTTTAACTAAACATTCACTTGCTCGTTATTTAGAAACAGCAAAATAATTAAGTTTTGTGATAAAATGTTGAAAAATAAAAATGGTTGTTTGTTCCCTACAGACTTCTAACCTACTGAACGGATTTTTCTGAAATTTTTAATTAATATTTTTGTATGTGATACTAACCTGCTGGTATTCCATTTGGTGGCCGATTTCTTCCCAGAATCGTTGGTTAAGTGCCTGAAAATATAGAAAAAGTGACTTATTAAAAGTTTGAAATGGTTTTTTTTTAAATTGTCGTTTTGGCCAAGTATGTCAGATGGATGTGCTATGGTATACTAACCTTTGGAAATACGATTCCGAGGCCGAAATCTTTCTAGGATAATGTACATTTAAAGTTTTACAGCTTATTTTGAGGAAATGAAAACAAAATTTCGTGTGAGATATTATATTGAAACAACAATAAAATACTGCTGTTACAGCCTTATTCATTTAAAATAAAACAGATGTATAAAAAAATCAGGCAACGAATTTTCTATTAAATTTTGTTTAATTAACCTTTAATAAACCGGTTTTGTTTTCGATGGATATGGTTGTAAAATCAGTATTTTATTGTTCTTTCAATATAATTTCTCATACGAAATTTTGTTTTCATTTTCTCAAAATAAGCAATAGTGGAGTGGGTATTATGCATTTGTTCTGATGTGTGTAACACCTTCAAATATGGGTCATAGACCCACCTTTAAGTATACCGATCTTTCTGAGCTGATCTAACGATGTCCGTCCGGCTGGCTGTCCATGTAACCTTGTGCGTGAAGTACAGGTCGCAATTTTGGAGATAATTTAATAAAATTTGACACATAGGTTCATATTAGCACAAGGACCAAGCCTATTGAATCGTAGGACCATGAGGGAAATTTCTTCCTCTCAAAAGCAATCAAACCGATTTTAATGAAACTTAAAACATAGATAGAACCATATCTATATGAACACAAAATGTATGAATTTTTTAAAAAATAGGACCACGAGGGGAGATAGGGGCAATTTCTGCTTTTCAAACCGATTTTAATGAAATTTAAAACATAGATAGTTTCAAATCTATATGGACAGATTAGCTATACAGTTTTTCAAAAATAGGACCACAAGTGTAGGTAGGGGGCAATTTCTGCCTCTTAGAAATTATCGAACTGATTTTATTGAAATTTAAAACATAGATATATCCGTATTCATAGAGATACATAAGCTATGAAATGAAGTTCACAAAATTAGGTCCCAAAAATTATGTGGTTAAATTTCTTGAAAGAAATAAAGATTTTTTTTCGACCTTATCTGGTCTAGATCCATCATGTTTTGCTATAAACAGCATCACCTCGTGTAGGATGTGGCTTTTCACCACGCATGATGGTCTTGAGTAAGGAGAAGCTTTTATGCAGATGCATTGTGTATTCGCTACACTTACTCCTGGATAGCAGTAAAATATGTTAATTACATTTGCAGCTTATAACAGAACTGCTTCATATTCCTTGATGCCGTCCCAGCAAACATAAAATGGATTATTAAACAAAAAAAGTTTTAGGCTTCAATATGAAGCAGATAATTCATTATATGTATTTTAAACGTTTAACGTTCGATTTAATTAAATCCAAATACAATATCATATTTTATGTTTGCTGAGATACTACAATC
Source organism: Pollenia angustigena (assembly GCA_930367215.1). Taxonomy (NCBI): domain Eukaryota; kingdom Metazoa; phylum Arthropoda; class Insecta; order Diptera; family Polleniidae; genus Pollenia; species Pollenia angustigena. The sequence goes on from OV884060.1 coordinate 52,265,909, forward strand.
GAAACTTATAAATATATGATAATAGACATATGAAAAGAAATATGTGTATATGTACATAACAGATATTAAACACAGAAGTTAAAAAATTATTTATAAAAAATACAATTCACATTTTCCAATTAAAAAAAAAAACAAAAAAATAAAAATATTAAAGCATTAATAAGTATATAATATACATATAATTTCTCTTACAAAGTTTTTGAATTGTGAATGTATGGTATGCATTTTTGGTGTGGTATGGTTTTCAATTGTATGTGTTGTGATGTGTTTAAATCTATTATTTACAAACATATATTTACATATGTATATTGAGATCAAATTCAGGTACTTTTGTTACATGTTTTGTCAGTGTTGTGTTAGTAAGTTCAAATAAATATGAGAAATAACAATATATAATATATGAGTAATAACAACAAAGTAAATAATAAAAACTAAAACAAATTCAATTATGCTTTTAAAAACAATGTGACTAGTGTAAAAAATAATGATTATAGGTACATATGTATATATATAAGAAAAAGGGGGAAAATATAAATGAAAGTGCTGAACTAAATTTTTTGACGAATTTATAGTAATTTAAAAAGTTAGTTTTATAAAAAATAAAGACAATTATTTATTGGTGTTTCAAAAAAAATGTCTGTGCTGAGGATCATTTAGATAGAGGAAATAAAAACGGTCATGGTCCTACTTATTGGAAACACATAAAATTTTATTTTTAAAGTTTGGCTCTTTCATTTCAGCATTGAAAAAACGAAGTAAGAAATAAATTCTGATGCGAATATAAAGATCCAGAACAGCCTCATGTGTAATTTTATTGCAACAAAGGTAGGGATTTTCCTTGACGAGTTCGTCAAAAATTATTTTACGTATTCCAATACGATGACAATGCTGATTAAATATAGGGTGAAACTTCCTCTCTAACACTGTGAAGTAGTCAACAAATCCTTGAGGAGGTTTCACCAAATGGCAATTGTCAAACTGCTTCTCGTGTGTAAAATAAAAGTCTGCTGGGACCTGTTCGTTCGGTTCGAAAGTTGGAAGAGGAGAAGCGCACACATGCACTCGATGCAGTTTTAGGTAGAAATAGCCGCAAATGTAAACAAATGCATTTCTTTCTAAAACGCCTCTTTCTCCTCTGTCCAGCTGTCTATCGTCGATGTCAGTGTTATTAGTGGCCGGGGTGGGGTTTGGAAGAGAATTAAATGATTCCCACTGGATATTATTATTATCAAAACTATAAGCTAAATCCACGATTGAAAAATCTAGGATTTTATCGTCAGGAGAAATATCCTCACAGTTACCATTTATAACAACATTAACATAATGCAATCCCCATCGCTTTTGAAACGAACTTGAAAAATTTCGGGCTGTTATACGGACGCAATTTCCAGAACCCTTTCGAATTTGGCCAAAAAAGTGTTCTAAATGATCCTGCGTCAGTCGACGTGTCTTAAGTCCATTAAAACCTTCTTGATTAAGATAGAGCCAAAGGCTCTTTAAGGCCGAAATGTTGATTTGCCAACCGGATATGAACTTGAAGGTATTAGTTATATTAACTCCCTTCTCATCAATAATTTTAAATGTTGTAAGTTTTTTTGAGGCATGCCTAAGAACACTTAATTGTTCATCAGAAAAATTGAAAACTGCGCTTTCTGCGCGGGTATTGAATAGGTCGAAAAGATTGTTAAAAAATTCTAAGTACTCAGCCGTGTTAAGGAATGTTAAATATTTAGAAGAATCTAGTTTCCCTGAAGCCTGCAATGTTCGCATTCCTATCACTACTGTTCTGCTGAGAACCTGGGCTGCTAAGTCAACTCTCATACGTTGAAAATTATTTGGATAAATGTGCTCCCTACTTAGCTTAGGAGCACATCTAACTGAATTTGAATCTACATTGTAAAAATGAATTACATCATTCCAAGAAATTTGTTTATTGTCAAAATAAACTTTATAGTCCCGATTAAGCAGACAATTTCGCGAACTTTTTAATAAATGAGGAGAATCATGCATGAAAAATATCCTTCTACCATTTACTTCGAAATACGGCCGTTGTTGACTGACTCCAACAAGTTTTGAAAAATTAACGAAATTGGCACCTTGGTCACAAACAAACTGGCAAGGTTTCAAGCCTATTGCTTCTAATTTAGATATTGCCTCATAAATATATTGTTTCATTATGTTGCCTTTGCAACTTCCCTGCACAAAGAAATATGAAACTGCTTGTGACCAGCTATTGCCTCCTATACCACTTGCCATAATAACCATAGCGCTAGTCGCTATATTCCGTGAACGATTTTCGTCCCCGAAATCCTGTAGGCCTATTATTTTATCTTTAAACCTATCGTAATCAAGAAAGCTTTTAAGAGACATTTCGTCACAAGATACGCTTATATATTTCTCCTCCTCAGAAAAATCACGCGCGCGTAATTTTAAAGCTTCAAACGTACCATTCAAATTACCTGGGGTTTTTGGCCATTCCTTTACAAACCGTTGTAAAGTTCTAATATCAGGCCAATCTAATAATCGTTTTAAATATCGATAAACTAAAGGAGAGAGAAAATGTACCGCTAAAGCAATTAATTTTACACCAATGCTATACCGACGACTTTTGGCATCACGATTATGATTAACTAAACTATTTTCAAGACATACCGATAGGGAATTTGATATTTTTGACGATACGTCAGTTTTTTTCTTCAACTCGAATTCCAATTTTTCTACTCTATCCTTATACTTATCTAATTGTTTAACTAATCTAACATTACTAGCCCTCAACTTAGATTTTATCCGTCTTTCTGCTAAATATTTCGTCCTGTAATGGTCAAGTGCAGTCTTTAGTGTTCTTAATTTAGAAGAAGCGTACGTACGTTTACTTGATTTGCTAGAAAAATCCGTACTAATGTCAATCCCGCCCATTGCTAAGTCACCTATGTCCATTTCCTTACTCTCACTGTCAGAATTCTCGGAGTCAACTACTAATACGTCACTACCTATTTGAAAACCTACACTTCTTTGTCTAGTATTGTCTTTCGTTTGTACGTCTGTGTCCCCTATATTGCCTGATCCCACTAAATCAATTCTATTATTTTCATCGATTGAAATTGGAGTTGAATTGCCATTATCAATATTCCCTATATTTGATTTTAGTTCAACACTTTCATTTGTTGGTATTGCAAATTTTGACGTTTTGTCACCATAGAGAAACTCTTCCGAAAAATGCCGACCGCATGCAAATAAGCGCTTCACCGAAGACTTCACACCTAAAATGCGAAGCCATTCGGCACGTCTAAAAAAAATTAATACAAGCACAGTTTTAGTATAATATATTTAACGGAACATTAATTACAAGTAATCTAATAGAACAGCCTAAAAAACGAAAGCAGAATTCACTATAAAACGAGTTAACGATGACGAATAGTCATTTCAGAACAAATATATCGTATAGTGTATTATCTCAAATTTAAATTTCTTCACTTTGGAAAAAAATCGAAATTTAATAATGATATCTAACCGCTTTAAAAATATCGTGCTATTTGGTTTACTTTTTGGTAATGAAACGATTGGATAAGAAATTCTTTTTGATATGCCTTTGATGTAAAATTAAAAATTGTTTCGCTACTACTGAAAATTTTTAAATTTTGAGTTAATACAGTATTGTTGAACAATATCGATATATCTATGGCAATGGTCACGTTCTTTAAAAATTTACATTTTGAATTTTCAAAACAAAAAAGAATTAAGTGAAAACTTTTAATAAAATAATATATTTATTTATTACGAAAAAATCTCGTTTATTCCAGCTAAATAGTGTCAATATGCCTTACTTTCTTCTTTTTGCTGGTAAAGCGTTCATTTACTTTTTTATTTTTTTGAGAAAAATTTTGTAAATTTAAAATAAACTCTCTCGTTGCAAGTTTGTGCTTGTATAGTTAATGAACACACCTATTAATATATAAAATATATCTGTGGCATTTTGACAAAACATCTTAAGTCAAATTCAAAAAGCTGAAAAAAAAGATGTTAATCATACGAATTTTCATTCAAAAAACATTTTTGTTCACGATTTCAAACTTTTGTATTACAAACGACATTTTTCTTTTATTTCGGTTTATTTAATTATTTGATAAAAATGATTTTTTCTTTTTTTTTTTGCAAAAAAATCTAGACTTTAGTTTTATTTTTATCAAAAGTAATTTTATTCTAGTTTCTTCGACCTTTTTTTAAATATTATTCTTCTTTATTAATACTTGAGCTTAAGGTCACTTTTATTTCAAATAGATCATTTATTTTTTATATCGATATTTTGATTTCCTTTGGAAATCTTCTTCTTCAAACACAACTTTTTGTTAATTTTTATTAAATTTTATTATTATAATATCCTGAAGATGATTTCCAAAGAAAATCGAAATATTGATATAAAAAATAAATGATCTATTTGAAATAAAAGTGACCTTAAGCTCAAGTATTAATAAAGAAGTTTTGAAATAAACGATTCAATGATGAAATATCAAAAAAAAATCAAAAAATACATATTTTAAAAACATAATTATTGTAATTTTTAATTTCAATCTCTAGTAAACCGATTAAATATTTTCATGAGCAATAAGAAACCAATTTTTTTTTACCAAGTGCAAAATACATGTATTCAATTCTTGTAGTTTTGTTTTTCTTTTAAACAATTTTTGCCCAAATGTCTTTTCAACAGAAAAACCCACTCAAAACACGACCTTTTTCAAATATTTGTACCTAAACAAAATTGTGTTCAACGAAATAAACCCATCGTTTTTGTTGGTAAAGAAACCAAGATATTTTTGGCAGTTTTTGTATTTTTTTTTTATATTAAATAATTTTTGCCTAAATGTCTTTTCAACAAAAAAAAAAACACAACTTTAAAGACATCAAAGAATTTTTTACAAAACAAGACTTTTTTCCTTTTAAGTATTTTTACCTGTTTAAAAAAACCAACATTTTTTTACAAAAACAAAATACGTAGGTATCATTACTTTAAATGTAAACCCATTGCAATCCCAAATTCTAAGCATTTCCAAGAACAAATAGCAACCAACACCTGCAGGTTATTTCTATGAAACAAAAATACTTTTAAAGATTGCACATTTATTTTGTTCTTATGAAACCAAAATACAAAACAGTAGTTACAATAATTGTTAAGGCACATAAGGGTGGCTCAGCAATAAAAGCCACAGAGGCAAAGACTTCTTTAATAACACACTTTTGAAACAAGTTCTTTCTTAAAAATCCAATTGGTTTTGGCACGGGAAACATTTTAATGATTTTGTACATTGAACAAATTTAAATTCATTCAATATACAAAACCCTTATGCCTGTGACAAAACCTTAACGCAGTTTTAAAACAAGTTCTTTCTTTAAAAGATCCAATTGGTTTTGGCACGGGAAACATTTTAATGATTTTGTACATTGAACAAAACAAAATTTATTCAACATACAAAATCCTTATGCCTGGACAAAACCATTACACACTTTAAACACACTATTTTAAATCACTTAGTTATCTACCGTAACATTTTGATGTAATGATTTGTAAAAAACTGTATTGGGAACTAGAGTTAACAATTTTTAAATAAATGTTGTACTTCCTAAAAGATTTATTCAAAAGCTTTCAATTAACACCAATATAGGTCATATACGATCAGAAATGTAATCGAAAATTTAGAGGTCCATAACCTTTTGCATATATTGTCTTATTTTCCTAACACCGAATGTAAATTTCTTTTTTTGTTTGTTTGGAGCTGTCTTGGCAAACTAATTTTAAGCATAAAGGCATTCAGACACTTCACTGGGATAATTTCACAAAAATTTCAATAACTTTGAACATTGAACTAAACTAAATCATTTAATATACAAAACCCTTATGCCTGTGACAAAAACCTTAACGCACTTTTAAAACACTATGTATTTCTTTAAAACATCCAATTGGTTTTGGCACAGGAAACGTTTAAATGATTTTGTACATTGAACAAATTAAAATTCATTCAATATACAAAATCCTTATGCCTGTGACAAAACCTTAACGCACTTTTAAAACACGTTCTGTCCAAAAAATATCCAATTGGTTTTGGCACAGGAAACATTTCAATAATTTTGTATAGGTACCTATTGAACAAACCAAAGTTTATTCAATACACAAAATCTTCACACTTAATTATAAAAAAGCAAAAAAGACTTACCTGGTCGGATCCTTTGGAAAGTTGTGTAGCTTCTCTCCTGGTGGACAACCCATTACACATTTACGACTCCTAAAAAAACAATATATTTAATTTAACAAAAAAAATTTAACAACAATATTTTTGTACTTACATTTTCTTTGCTTATTCTATGTTTTTTTCTGCCACTAAAAAAACATCCGCATCGTACGACATCCACTTACAAATGGTTCCACAAAATTGCGCCAAAACTATCATAATTTTCCTCAAAATGGAAGAAAATTATGATTTTGCGCCAAATTTAAAGAAAAAATCACAATTAGAAAAATTTACAAATGTAAACAAACTAATCTGATTACCAAGATAATATGAAAAAGACAGCTGTATATGAAAAACAAAATTTCCTGTCCCTTTCACATTATCGTGGTAATTTGGCCACACTATTTTTTCAGTGTCGAGTCTATTCATAGTCTATGGTTGTGAAGATGGTATATTAAGTTTGTCATTCCGTGTGAATCTTTTTTATTATTCATCTCAGACCCCATAAAGTACATATATTCTGGGTCCTTGAGTAATTCTTAGTCGATTTAGCCATGTCCGTCTGTCCGTCTGTTGAAAACACGCTCACTTTCGAGCAACTCAAAAAAACTTGGTGCCAAATTGCTTGTAGTTATCCTAAGCAGTTTGGGATTGAAATCCAGCAAAATCGGTTCAGTAGGACCAGAGCTATGAATCAAAATGTGGAACCACCACCTAAAAAAATTGATAATTTTGTTACAAAAAATAACATAAATGCTGGAACAAGGCACGGAATGAGATAAAATGTTGCAAAAATTTGTTTTTTTTTACTGGAAATCACGCTGTTAAATTTCGTTAAGATCCGTCCATAATTTACCCTAAGCCCCATATAAACAAAAACTACCGGAAAACAGTTTAGTACGCCTAAAACCGTAAAAAATAACGCTAGCGTAACAAAATTTGGTACGCCACAGTTTTTTAGGACTAGAAATAACACTGTGAAATTTCCTGACGATCGGTCCATAATTTACCTTAGGCCCCATAGAAACCCTACTCCCGGAAAACAGTTTAGTACACCTAAAACCATAATTAATAATGCTAGCATAACAGAAATTGGTACGTCACAGTTTTAAAGGACTAGAAATGACGCTGTAAAATTTCGTGATGATCGGTCCATAATTTACCCTAAGCCCCATATAAACTCTACTACCGGAAAACAGTTTAGTCGCCTAAAACCATAATTAATAACAAATCGTCACAGTTTAAGATAATAATAACATCATACAGATATTACCCCTTAAACATTCGAACTGTCGGTGGAGGGTATCAAAGATTCGGCACAGCCGAATATAGCACTCTAACTTGTTTTACATTGATACGACCACAGCAGGAACAGCTTGTGTGTGTGTATTTGTTTCGATTGTGTAAAATTATTTTGCTGGCTTTTTTTTCGTATGTGTATTTTTTTTTGTAAGTCTAAGTAAATTTTTGGTTGGTTTCAAAGTTGATAAAAAAAAACAAAATCCCGTATTCAAATTTTTCAAATAGTTTGTTTAAATACATCAAATACAAAAATAGAATGATGGCGGAAAACATATCGAGTCGGTCTGCCGCCGTTTTTGGTTACATTACTTCTTCATTAGCAAAGGAAAGGATAAAGCAACAGTGAGTGATGAAGAAAAACACTGTGAGTATAAATATGACTTCGTTCAAAAATTATTCCAACAAAAAAATGTGTCTCAAAGCCAGCCGGCCGCTCTGCTTCATCTTCGCCAACAGTGCTTGCTTGTGTGCGCGTCATTGCTTGTGCCAAAACTTTTTTGTTTGATTCAGCAAAATTATTTGTTTGAAATTTATATGAATTTCAGTAAACTTTTTGTTTGATTCTGTAAAATTATTTGTTTGAAAAAATCGGCGTTTTTTTCAATAAACAAAATGCAAACAAATTGTTTGAATATGCGAATTTGTTTGTAGGACCGATTTTAGACAAAAAATTGTTTGATTCTACAAATTTTTTGTTTGAATTGGAAAAATAATTTTTTCTGTGTACTGTCTTTACGTTTTGCTTTTTCATTCGTTGTTTAATTTTGTTATTGTTTTCAATATCAAAACTGCACATGTCGTCAACATGACATGAATCGTTTAAACGCCAATTCATGTTCAAAGAAGAAAAAGGAAGAATCTCGTCAATAAGACATGAGCCGTATGAACTCAGACTAAGCACAACAGAAACGAACGAACATTAATAAGCTGAACCGAACATAACGAAGTTTGAGGTTTTTAAAAAAACCGAACGGAATTAAATGTTCTCATCTTTTTGTTAAGTTGGCTAAGAGCAGCGTTTTCGAAAGATGACAAACAGGGAAAGGTTATTTTTTAAATGATTTTCTACACAAACACTATAAGCGTTTGTGTTTATCACAAATCTACCGAACCGAACACTTAGGAGCGATATTTACTGCCTGTTTTTAGAAAACGTAAACAAGTGAGTGAGAAATTATATTGAAAACAACAATAAAAAACAAAAATTTGGTTTTGTTTTCAATATACATAATTTCTCCTTCACTCACTTGTTTACGTTTTCTAAAAACAGGCAGCTAGAATTTACTATCGAACACTGTTTATTATAGATCCTATAAAGTAAATATACGTGGCTATTCTGGAATACGCGTTGAAGGCAGTGATGCCAACTTTTTGAGAGCAAAAAGCACTTTACAATTTTAAAAAAGCACTAAAAAGCACTATTTCTAACAAAAAAACAAAAAGCTTAAAAAAGCACTAAGCCGTTTTTACAATTTAATTAAACACAAAACAAGTTGCATTCGGCTGTGCCGAATAATTTAAAAAAAAATTTTATATGTATTATTATTATCTTCAATAAAAATAATATCATCCAAATCATTTGGAACAATAGTTTAAATAAAACAAAATTAAAATTGTGCAAAGTTTAATAAAACAATTGGCGTATGATATTATCCAATTATTTTGACCTGTGTACGCTTCTTAATAAAAAAGACAAATAAGGTGTAAAATAGAACAAAACATGTTTGTTTGTATTCTGATACTTAGTCAAACCTTTTTGCAATAGCACTAGAGGTAAAAGTGCACAAAACGCGGTTATTTGGAGACGAGTGTCGTGCGTTTGAAAACTAAAGCGCATGAAAAATGTCAGCTGTTTTCAATTTATTTAACACTTTGCTTATACCAAGTTACGACTCTTTTTTTTGTTTTTAAAGTCTTTGCGTTCTTTTGTACGGTTTCCTACTGCATATTTTTTAACTTTTCAATACGTTTTTTCTACATGACTCAAAATCGTTGTTTATTTTCCATTCACAATTCCTAATATTTTCCAAGCCATTGTCTATTTCTGAAACAGTGTCTACATCTTAAAAAAATGTTGACCGCATACATCGTTCTTATTACGATAACTAAATATGTTGTCAACGCTAAAAAGTGAAACGTTTTGTAAAATTTCCAAATTGCTAGGAATCCTAGCTCTTACCTCGTAAATAAAGTTTTTGGTTAAACAAATGCAACTTTCTTTTATCATTTGAAATCTTAAAATCTTTACAGGCTTTTTAAAAATTGTACGCCAAATAGCAAATCTCATCTAAATCATCCTCTATATAATCGAAGTTTTAAAAAATGGTAGAAAAAAATAAAAATTGTAAAAAGCACTAAAGGCACTAACGAAAAATTGAAAAAGCACCAAGCTTGTGCTTTTTCTTAGTTTGGCACTATGGATACAATTTTGGCGTTTTGAGGCATCAAAAAGCACCATAAATAGTTGGCATCACTGGTTGAAGGAGTGAACATTTACATGAAAACAAAAACAAAATCTACGAAAATTGTTTTTGTTATCTATACACTTCTAAAATAAAATTAACGCGAGAGTTATAACGCGTTCCTTTCTCTTTTAAAAACTGTAAATTTTGTATGATAAACAAAAAAAAATTTTTTGTCAATTTGGTTTTGTTTTTGCTTTAATGTAAATGTTCACTTCTTCGACTTCTTATATTCTGGGTCTTTATGATCGATCAACTTCGCTATTTAACGACGTCATTCTGTCTTTTGAAATGGGTTTCCCGAAGACCCCAGAAATTATGGGGACAAGGTTGTTATATATTTGTGTCACAAATTTTTTCGTTTACTTTTGCTATCGAGAATCAGACTGATCGGTCAACAAATATACAAATAGTGCCAAATTTTACAAATTAGATACAAGCATCTTGGTTATCAATATACACGACTTTGATGGTTGATCATTTCGTGGCGACAATACTTACACGGAAATAAGTGTATTTTCTAAATTATGTTATCAATTTTGTTTCTTAAAACAAATAATCCAAAAATAATTTTATGATTTTAACTTATTTTGTTCGTATTTCGTCAAATCTACTTTTTAAAATAATCAATATTTTTTTCTTTTTCTTTATTTATTAATACATTTTTTTTTAACTAAATAATTGTACGTTTTACTTTACAATGTTATAATGCTAATTTTTATGCAATTACGTTTGTTTATTTAATTACTCACTCAAGAATTATTGTTTTTTTTTTGCCAACTTGCTTCAACAATGCCTTTTAGGCGCTGAAGCTCAAAATTATAAAATTGTTATGAGTTATGAGCAGGGAAACCACAAATATGCAATTGCATGTTTTTCCTTGTGTGACCAATGAAGGCAGAAATAATATATCTATGCGTTTTAGATCTTTTTATGAATTTTGGCATCGATTTGTTAGTGCATATTTTGGCATATTTTGCCGTTTGGAGCATATTTTTGCATAATTTAGTTAAAATAGCATTTTTGGAGCATTTTTAAGTTTTTAGCTCATATTTTGCCTATTTGGGGCATATTTTGATACATATTCGATTTTTTTAGATGACTCTTGTAAGCTTTCGCAGCAAAAAAAAAATTTTTTTTTCGAAATTCTGGTTAACAGATGGCTTTTTTGTTTTATATATCTATCTGTATACCAACGTGTTGCTTTAATTTCGCCATCCACATTTAACGTTTACTCTAAAAAAAAGACAATGCTGGTTGTCATTAAAGATAATGTTATTTTAAGCTTTCAAATTTTACATAAAAGCAAAAATTAAGAAAAAAGCAATTATAAACATACGTTTTGGTGGTGTGTGCAATACATAGAAATCTGAGCCAATCTTTTAGTACACCGCTCGAATGAGAATCACTTTTTAAAGTGATTTAACTATATACATCCGTCCGGCTGGCTGGTTGTCTGTCCATTTTAACCTTGTGCGCAAAGTACAAGTTGCAATTTTGAACATAATTTAATCAAACTTGTTAAATTAATTTTAATTGTACCAAGGACGAAGTCTAGGTAAATGGTGAGAATTGATCTTTAATTTAATTTATTCCCCATAAAAACTTCTTTCCAAATTAGACTCTTTGTGTACGTTAAAGACATCTAATTATGTTGGCTTTTAGATTAAATTCTTAAAAAAAATATTAATTATATTCCCTTCGAATTGGTCTGTTAATACTATAGTGTTTGGGCTTTACCGATAATTTTAGTATTGTTTTTTTTTTTAAATGCAAATGTTGAATGCATAGACAAGTTAATTGGGCCATTACTTGAAATTGTTTTTTCATCAAGTTTCTTTGAGTAAATCATTTTTAGTGCCCGCCAGGCGCGGATTCAGGGGGGGTGAAATAAGGAAATTTCCCCCCCGTAAATTATAAAAATATGTTTTGTTAATTTCGATAATACAAGAATTCCCAATAATAATATTTTTTTAATGTACAAAATTTTTGGAAATCCCAGCAAAGTTTTTTTTTTGTTTTTTTTTAGGGAATCTCTAACGAAATTTTCAACAAGTATTTTTTTATTTTTTTTTTTTTTTTATTGAATCTCTAACGAATTTCAATAAGTATCTATATCTTACTCCTAATAGTTATATATTAGATATTTCCAAAGAAACATCTAGTTTACCGTATTCAAATACTTTTTATTCTACATACAATCCCAGCAGGTGCCATCGATATCCAAAGACTAAACGTTTGACTTGATAATGCGTGCGGTTGAATTATTAAAAAGCCTTAGTATTTGCAATATTTATGTATGTATGTGTTATATGAATCAAAATTCTATTCGATAATTTTTGACGAACGCAGGGATTTGTCGGGGAAAAGCCAGATTTCCTTATCTTCAAGATATTTCAACATACAACAAAAAGTTTTTAGGGAAGAATTTATTGGCTTTATTGTAAACGTATTTGAAGAGGCTCAAAAGATATTGATGACGTTGATGTGATCTTAAAGCTTTGACAAATTTTGGTATTGACCTAAAAAATTGTGTAGGAGATGGAACAGATGGGTGTCCTCTGATGTCAGCAGAAAATGGAGCTGTTCAAAATTTCTCGAAAAAGCGACAAATGCGAAACAAACGCCTTGCTATTCCCATAATTCAAACAACTCAATTTCTAAAAGCAACAAAGTGCCATTAATACAAAAAGTTGTATCATTTGTTAAAGAAACGACAAAATTTTTTAAATATAATCATCCCAAGCGAAAAACAGTTTTAGCAAAGTATTTGGGAGCCAAACTCTCTTCATTATGCGTCTTTGCAACAAGTGTACATCATATAGGAGAAGCTTTGGAAAAAATATCTGAGTGGAAAGGTAGTATCTCTACCTTTATATTAAGGAACTCACTTAGTACTTTTAAATTTATTTGCGGAATATACATGTTAAGTGGGATACCTATTGTAACACAGCCACTTAGTATCATTTTACAAAAGCAAGATCTTCTAAAAGGATCAAGCCTTATCAAAATTTTAATCATGTATCTTGAAGAAAAAAGAAACTAAGCCGAAGAACAATTAAAAGCGATTTCTGAAAAAGTTAAAGTTATTTGCGTTCAAATCGAGGTTCCTATCGAAAAGACAAGATTTGAACGAAATAATCACATCCAAAATGTTGAAGATTACTACCGAGTTGTAGGTTACATTCCTCTTATTGAATTTATTTTAGATACCTAAACTTCTATTTCAAAGTATAACCAAGTCATATACAGTTACAAAAATTTTAAAACCACAAGTAGCTGAAGAGCTGATTATATTTGATAAAAGAGATAAGCACCTACTAAGATCTAAACTTAAACCTGATCTATCAGATAACGTTGTAGATGCTTTAATAAACTGTGATGAAAATATCTACCCAAATTTAAGAAAAATATTTCAAATTTTCGTTTCAATGCTCGTCAGTAAAGCTACGAGCGGGAGGGCATTTGGTACCCTTCGTCGAATAAAAACATGGCTCAGATGAACAATGACAGAAGATAGACTGTACTGTCTAAATTTGCCTAACAATTAAATCATAAATTGCTTATTTAAAAAGATTAACTCATATTGAACTGATCTTATATTTTATTTAACCTTTTTGTTGAGTTTTTCTAATTAGGGTTATGACAAAATTTCTTCATCCCATCACGCGATGGGCAATTTAGTATTGATAATGAAAATAATTTTCTTAAGCCATTTTGGCCAAAAAAGTTTACGCACCAAATGCAATTTTTTAAGCTTTTTTTTAATTTCCATACACATTATATATGGTACATTTATTGTTTATATATGCTATTTATTTAAACCCCCATATTCATAAATGATTATAAAATTTAATAAACGTTTATTAAGGAAAATTTTCATAGAAAATTTGGTTTTCAAGCCTTTATTAAATTTAAAATATTTTTATGAATACAGGCATAAATACATTAAAAACTAATTAGTAGTTTTTATTAACCATATAAGGCCCTAAGGGCTCGGTTATGTAATCGAAGAAATAAATAAAAAAAAAAAAAAAATAAATTTTTAAATTTAAAGTGAGAGTTGATTTACATAATGGAAAAATATCTTGTGCAACTTTAATAGCTCGTTCCGCGCATATATTACTACCCAAATCTAAGAAAAATATTTCAAATTTTCGTGTCGATGCTCTTCAGTAATGCTACGAGCGAGAGGTTATTTTCTACCTTTCGTCGAATAAAAACATGGCTCAGATCAACAATGACCGAAATTAGACTGTACTATCACAATTTACTTATTTAAAAAGATTATTATTTTTTTAATATATGTTTAACGGATCTTATATTTTATTTAACCCTTTTGTTTTGTTTTTTTTTTTTTTATATAATATACACATATTGTTTTTAATAAACTTTTAAAAAAAATTGTTAACTTTTTTGTATCATACAAAATTTCCCCCCCGTAAGGCTCGAGCTGGATCCGCGCCTGGTGCCCGCTGTGTGGCATGTGGCTTCGTCTTGTTGAATCTACATACCAGCAAATTTAATGCCTTTTGTAAAATCTTCGATAAAGTGGAAGGACACAACCCTAGTTGCTGAGAACGGCGACGAATTTATTGATTAGGATCATCTTCAATGCTTTCCTATACAGTGGCTACATCTTCTTCAGTGCGCACTGTTTGTCGTCTCACGGGATGCATATTACCAGTAACAGTAAATGTGGTCCGAAAACGATCTATTGTTCTTCGAATTAGCCGCTCTGAAGGACGATGAGTTTGACGAATAGAACAATTATTTTGATTAAAAATTTCAACAATTTGTACGCGTTGCTCTGGTGTAAGTCGATTCCTTATGATACTTCAAAGCAAACTAAGCAATTAGCAGCTGTTAAATGGGTGCTCAAATAAAGCAGTGATGCCAATTCAAGGTTATGACACTTTTAAAAAAACACGCTTTACAATTCTATTCCCATAACAAACTTAGTAACATAGCCTAATGCTAGAGATTTTTCTAAGTTTATCGAGGAACAATTGAAGCACAGCCGCGAATAACGTTTTAAGTTACAAAATAATAATTTTTCAGGAGAGCAAAAAATCGTTTTTTGACAGGCAGCATTATTTGTGTTAAAAATTTTTTTTTTCTATTATTAAAAATAATGATAATAAAAACTTTAATGCAAAAGGCTTTTAAAACATTATTCCACACTGCAAAACCATTTCGGTTTCATCATTTTGTTAGTAACTTGCAATGTTCTTCCACTGGCTGACACTTTGTACGCCATTTTGAAGGGGTTAAGGTGCATAGTTTTGGTTGATTTGATGTTTAAACTGTGTAAGAGAGTAAGGTTAACGGTTATCTGCAAAAAAAACAGTTTTTGCAAAATGTGGCGTTTACAACGTTATTCGCGGCTGTGCTTCAATTATTTTGATTAAAAATTTCAAAAATTTACACGTGTTGCTCTGGTGTAAGTAAAAGCAAACTAAACAAAAAGCAACTATCAGTTGTTAAATGGGTGTTCAAACAAAGCAGTGATGCTAACTCAAAGTTGTGATACTCTAAAAAACACCCTTTATTAGTCAGGACTGCTCTTCCTTTTATCTCAAAACTGATGTTGTTTGTGTTGTTTATGGTGGTGCCGAGTTAGATAAAATCGATAATTATCTCAAAATTGTAGTTTTCTACTGAAAGTCTAGTTTTATCTTCGATTACTGCCAGATCCACTTTGGTAGATTCCTTTTCGACTTTCTCAAAGGTTACAGTTACGTCTCGTAATGTTCGACTTATGATGTGGATATCGTCGGCATAAGCGAGCAGCATGTGTTGTTTTGTGTATAGTGTGCCAGTTCATTCACATCTGCGTCTCTTATCACCTTTTCCAGCAGGATGTTAAAAAGGTCACACGAAAGACTATCTCCTTGTCTGAAACCTTGTTTAAAACGGAATGGATCGGAGAGGTTGTTTCCTATTTTCACTGAGGATCTTTAAGGTCATCCTGCAAATCCTCATTAATTTTGCAGGGGTACCAAACTCAGACAGGGCTTGGAACACCTTTGAACGTATTGGACTGTTGAAAGCGGCCTTGTTGTTGACATATAAATGGTAGGTGTCGATCTGTCTTTCTTGGGTATTTGCCATGGTGAATTTACCAGGTCCAAAGACGCATTGATATGGCTTAATAATCTCACCGACTTTAGTTTTACGCTTCGCAGTGTTTTGTATGCGATGGGAAGGATACTTATTCCTCTGTAATTGGCATACACTGTCCGGTTTTCTTTTTGTGCACGGGACGTAACACATATACTGAGGTTCCAATCATCGGGTATGCGTTCTTCTAGCCAGATTCTACAAACAATACTAGAATAATACAAAAACATCATTTTATTTTTATTGTTGCTTTAGTTGGTCGATACGTCAATAACACAGGCATTTTTTGTAAGTAAGAAAAAAACAAGCTCAGCTGTGATTTCAACGCCACACGAAAGTGAATTCGCCTTGGATAGGATGTTTTCACAAGTGGAGTTTTCTTTTACAAGGTACCTTGTCTGTTTTTAATATTTTCTGTTTTGCTTTTATAAAAAATTTGATTACTACAAAAAAACTGTTTTGAAACATGAAACTTAATCGTGTAAAATTAACATAATTTCTATAATATTCCATTTTACTGTTTTATAGCAAAGAAAAAAAAAAACAACAAAAAATCTTGGTGTCAATTTTTTGGCATGTCATTATTATAATTTTATCTTATAATTTTTTTTATCGATGCAAGTTCTTTTAGCTGCTGGTGTTATTCGAATTGCTGTTCAAATTACAACCACTACTACGGCCACTACAACATTTACTTTGACTTCTGATACAACAACAATGACTTGTGCCACACACCACTGAAGCCGAGTCAGTTGGGGAAAACTCAATGCACCATGTAACAAGACAGAATTCAATGGTTTGATGACATTACAAAGCACATCAATGGAAATCAGTAGTGGTGATGGTGTTTGCTGTCAGTGGCAATGGCAATAGCAACTTTAGTAGCATCACTAGCCAACGACAACAAAAACGGTAGTAACAACAACAACACTATCACAATAAAGTGATGTGAAGAGGAACGTTCAGTTGGTTACGTGATAGGAAATTAAATATTGTTTTCCTTTTAAATATTTTCTTCTATTTGTATTAAACATTATTTCATTTCGTCTTTTTTCCTCTCTTACCGAATTCCGTTATGAGGTAAAGATTTAGGAAAAATATGAAAATATTTTTTTTTAACCATGCAGCAGATTTGGCTTATAAGTTTAATTTGTTAAAGTTTTTAAATATTGATTTACACATTATATGATAAAGAATTAAAAAGTTTTATGATACATACTTAGTAGCTTTAATAAAATTAATTATTTATATTACATATAACTTAATGAAGAGTAAGAATATTTCTATAATTTCTTTAAGTATTAGAGCATAAATAAAAAATCAATATACATAAACTATTCCAAATAAATCACAGTAAAACATAACAATCACTATTTTGCCTTATCATTTATTACACGTGGTAATATTTCATTGCTTATCAGTTTCAAACCCTTTGATTTTGTCTACTATAAAAACTTTCTTTAAATTAAAAATAAGCATTAGTGTCTTTCTCTCTTTCAAACTAAAAAAATGGTGTCCAACACTTTATCCGGTCTCTTGCTCGTACTTGTATGTATACAAGCCGTTTTTGGCATCGCCATCGTTTCTAAATCAGAATGGGGTGGCGCTGCTGCTTCCAGTAAAACTTCCTTGGCTAATGGTTTGTCCCATGTTGTCATCCATCATACCGCTGGTGCCTACTGCTCCACCAAGGCTAGCTGCATTCAACAAATGAAAAATATACAAAGTTATCATCAAAAGACTTTGGGTTGGGCTGATATTGGTTACAACTTCTTGATCGGTGGTGATGGTAATGTTTATGAAGGTCGTGGCTGGAATGTTATGGGTGCCCATGCCACCAGCTGGAACTCTAAAGCAATTGGTATTTCCTTTATGGGTAACTATAATAACGATAAACCCACTGCTGCTCAAATCTCTGCTGCTAAAGGTTTACTGGCTGATGCTGTCTCTCGTGGTCAAATCAAATCTGGCTATATTTTGTACGGTCATCGTCAAGTTGGCTCTACTGAATGCCCTGGTACCAATTTGTATAATGAAATCAAGAAATGGTCTAACTGGAAGGCTTGAGTTAAAGGCAATTTGTTTGTAAAATTTAATGGAATAAAAAATTTATATTAAAAAATAAGGTTGTATATATTTTTTTTTTAATTTAAAAAGTTGTAGCTACTTTTTTTTTTGCTGCAAGACACTGTTTTAAAACTTAAGAGCCAAACACACAACACAAACGGTTCAACAAACATATCGTCGGCTTAGAATGTAAACCTGCTAACTCCCTTTTAACAAATTCTACAGGAGAGACAAAAAACTTTTTATTTTTTTGTACTGTCTATCACATATAAAAAATCCACAATATCAGGGAACCTGCAGCCGTATTTTGTAACATGCTTAGCTAAAGCTTAATCTCGGTCGCTAAAATGCCTTAGAGAATGCAAAAATTAAATTTTTTAGCGATGACATTAAAAGCCAAAATTGCTGCGAATTAAATTTTTATGGCATTGGTTAATCTAGCAATGCACGTTACAGTATTGTATTCGTAGCCAGAAATCGTTAAATCAACTTTATAGATTTTTAGCGATAGAGATTTAGCTTTAGCGAATTACAGAATACGGCCACTGGTTTTTTACTTTTAGCCACCTAAAAGTAGAAAAGGTCACACTGTGCCACTCCTTACTACTCTAATTGAAAACGAATACAAAGATGAGAATGTTATTTGCAGAACACCAAAAATGTTGAAGTAGTACACTTTCAAGTGCGCTCTGATTCTGAAAACACCCGCTTATTTTAGAAAATGGCATAAGTTTTTAAAAATTAACTTCAAAAAAAGTGTTATATTAAAAAATACATAATAAAATTTACAATAAAATTTTTTAAATTTACATAGAACAACAAAATTTTGGAAAAAATAAAATTATAAAAACAAGTAAGAAAGTATAGTCTGTCAAGCCCGACCATATGATACCCTACACCACAGTATTTAAAAACATATCATGCTGATGTGTCCAAATTAATAAGGATTTATCTATGTTTACCTCCCCTTGGGGTTCTATTTTTTAAAAACTGCGTAGCGTATGTGTCCATATACATATGCTTATGATTTAAATTTCATTAAAATCGGTTTGATAGTTTATTTTATTTCTTTTTCTTTTATTAATTTTTATAATAAACCACTTCTCCTTCAATCATGCATTCAATTCTTCTTTATTTGAATACGACTTTTACAAACAAAATTTTAAGCCTTCCAGTTAGACCATTTCTTAATTTCATTATACAAATTGTTGCCAGGACAATCGGTAGAGCCAACCTGACGATGACCATACAAAATATAACCCGATTTCATTTGACCACGAGAAACTGCAGAAGTCAATAAATTCTTAGCAGCGGTAATTTGAGCAGGAGTAGGCGTTTTATTGTGATAGTTACCAATGAAAGAAATTCCAATAGACTTAGAGTTCCAGTTAGAAGCATGAGCCCCCATAACATTCCAACCCCGACCTTCATAAATATTGCCATCTCCGCCGATCAAGAAATTATAACCAATATCAGCCCAGCCTAAGGTCTTTTGATGATAATATTGAATGTTTCTCATTTGTTGACTGCAAGAGGCTTTAGTATTGCAGGCAGCACCCTCGGTATGATGGATGACAGCATAGGACAAACCGTTAGCCAAGGAAGTTTTACTAGTAGCAGCAGCACCACCCCATTCCGATTTGGAAATGATGGTAAGACCAACGGCAG
Source organism: Pollenia angustigena (assembly GCA_930367215.1). Classification (NCBI taxonomy): domain Eukaryota; kingdom Metazoa; phylum Arthropoda; class Insecta; order Diptera; family Polleniidae; genus Pollenia; species Pollenia angustigena. The sequence goes on from OV884060.1 coordinate 52,285,752, forward strand.
CTTGAGAGAACACAAGTAAGGCCAAAAGACCAAGCAGGGTTTTAAAGAACATTTTTTATTTAATTGTGTTTTGATTAAAAATATTGGTAACTGATGATTTTTCTGGCTTTAGCTTTTTGCTTTTATAGTAAAAGTACTTGACCTGATAAGAATTTTTAGATAATTTTGAAATGATAATAATAAAAGGTAATTAAATGAATATGTATGTACATTTAAATTTCATTAAATGTAGGTATGTATGTATATTGAAATTATTTTGATAAATGCAATTTAGGCAAGGCGAATTCATTATTCATTACAATCTCGGTACTGCAACAAATATATAAAATATTAAATCATTGTACAATGTCAAAAACCGAAACAAAAACAAAGATAATAAACAAAATTTTAACATCCGAAAATTATAAAGCTAAAAAAAGTGAAGTTAGGGGAAAATATTAACATACATTTCATAAACAATTGGCTTCAAATTTACTCTGCAACGCGGTTTAACCCATGCGCCAAGCAAGTAACTTGTTACAGTTTTGGTAAAAAAAAATTTTAAACCCATTGGAAGCCTTATCCATGTAAGCTGCTGCATAGGTTTAAAATAGAAGAATCTTTGTTTAAATCCTAAAAAAATTGTATTTAAAGCAAACCTCCAATTTATTTATTTATTGATCTAAAAATTTTTTTTGAAAGTATTGAGACATTTTTTCCAGAACTTTTTTTATAATATGGAAATAAAAAAAATCACTCAAAAATTTCAAAATATGCATTTAAAACCTAAATATGCATTTTCACCAAAATATGCAACAATATGCAAAAGGAAATCGATGCCATTTTAACGCAAATGTAATGATTTGAATAGATAACTGGTCGTCATTGTTCTTAGACTATCGACAAAAAACATGCATTTGCATGGAAATCGCATTCCTACTTTTCAAAATACTCTTCAAGCATTGTGGTAGTATTGGTGAAAATGTGTTTTTATGTGTCACACCGATGATGCTGGATGGAAAATAAAAAAAAATTAGAAATGACGACGAATGCTACGTCCAGGACACGTACACGTGTAAATTCGCCTACTGAACAAGCATTTGACAAGTGTATTTGGCCCTTAAGATATCGAGCCCTTTTTGGGATTATATCGTTAGCGACAAAAGGCAAATTTTACAGGAGAGGGTATTTATTTCTTTTTTCTTAAGTTGTGCAACACTTTATTTGGCTTCATATTATGCATTTATTTACATATTTTTAAAATTATAATAGCGCATTCGATTGATTTTAAGAGCATGCTGAGTTTCAATTGATCATAGTGTCGGTCGTTTATGATAGTTTTAATGATGTCGCTTACTATGTAATTGCAAAAACTGCTCGATATTTTTTATTTTATTGATTTTGATTTAACGATGCCAACTTGCATTATTTTTAAGCCTTATATCTGCTAAAGATTTCTAATACTTAATTCAGTTCGAACATGTCGAAGCTGCAGATTTATTTGCATTGTTTATTTTCAAATATGGACCATTTTTCTAACCAAATTTTATTAGAATTCAATATTTTTATTAATAATCGTATTTTTTAAAGATTATGATGCTTAATTAAATCATTTAATATGCGGAAAAATACCCCTTCGAAATGGTACAAATGTCAATCGATTATATTAATAAGAATTAAGTGATTTACTTTATGGTGTTGTAATACTAAATTAAATTAAAAGTATAAAAATGTAGGTAGCATTTTAGATTATTTAAAAGATTTGTACAATTATAAGTATTTATCCCAATAACTATTTCTAATAAATATAAATAGCCCTTAATACGAGAAAATCTTTAAGTTGTAATTAAATGGTTACTACCATAGCAAGATCTATTAATTATTCATTAGTTATCTATACATGGATGTGTCAGAAGCTAAAGCGCCAAACTCCACAAAATAAAAAGTAGAATAAATAAGTATTTTTTTACAAATTTATTTCTAATAATATAAACTGGCCTAATTCTGTGGTTTCATGGGTAACCGCGCGTGTCATTTCGATTTGTTGACATAATAACCAAGTTCAAAAAGTATACCTAGCCCATAGTTGGATCTAGGATGGTTACTGGCTATCCTGAAAAATGTTTAATGGGTAAAACATTTAAATTCGCTAGCCTCATATCTCCTAAACTAAAAGAGGTACACAAATATACAATAATTATTTTCAACAAAAAAACGTACTTGTTTGTCACCCCATCTATCTTTTGAACAAATAAAAATTGCATCACATCTGTGTGTTTCCTTTTTGAAATTCGAACATTTAAAGGGTAAAAATCGTACCTATTGTGGTATTTTTCCCCTGATAGGTATTGGTATTGTGGTATTGAATGATAGGCTCACACTACAATATTGAAAATTTTGATCCTTTAATGGGGAGAAAAAAGTATCAAAAAGGGTAAATACGGGAAATTAAATAAAATGTCTTTCTTTAACTTTTCCGTTCAACATGTGATACATATGGTAGGGTATGTGTTCTAGGGATATAACTTTTTGCAATTTTTGCAAATATCAAAAATGCCCCCTCATAGCCGTGGAAGGCATGAAAAAATATAAAAAAAAAATGGTGCCACTTTTCCTCTTTCGTGAAAAAAGTTTCCGCACCGAAAGCGTTGAAGTTTTGTTTTTATTTATTTATTTTCATCATTAAATCAGTTACTCTTGTCTTAAATCAGTTCGTTTTTGTTTATATGTATAATCTTTAACATTAAGCCACTTTTCATAAGTCTAATGCAAAATCAAATGGGGTTACAAATTCCAAAAATTAAATTCACACATAATATGAAGTTTTAGGAAAAGCTTACGGTGCGGAAACTTTTTTCACCGAATCAGCTTAAAAAACTGTTTTTTATTATCAGAACAAAATTCCCCACATGGTGCTGGAGTGGTATTTTGCATTAAAAAAAAAAAGTTATTGCCCTAATTAGCACATTTAACAAATATTTGACGAAAAGAGCAAAAAAAAAGCGTGACCACTTTTTTAATATACTTTTTACTTTCGTTTTAATAATTTTTGTTAACCTACAAAACTTTATTACTGAAATAAGTGAAAAAAATTATGTAATTCATAAAATGTTAAATGCTATTTGATCTAGCAAACAAATGTTTAATAAAAATAGTGGTTACTCTTCGGTCGTAAAAAGTTTGTTAAATGTGAACATAACCTTAGAAACATAAAATTATAGGCAGTGTCCTAAGCAGTGTTGCCAATTTAGCCATTTAGTGGCTAGATTAAACCATTTTGCATCCTGTTTAGCCATTAAAAAATGAGTTTAGCCATTTTTTTTTTGGCATTTTTCAACTTATTTAGGGTACGATGCGTTTGTTCTGATGTTTGTAACACCTTAAAATAATGGTCCTAAGCCCACCTTTACGTATACCGATTGACTCAGGATCACTTTCTGAGTCGAATTAACGATGTTTGTCCTGCTGGCTGGCTGGATGTTTTGGAGATTATTTGATAAAATTTGGTACATAGGTTCAAATGTGGTGTTGACCGACTATACTTTCTTACTTGTTTTTATTGTAGATCTGGACTGAAAAGGTTGCACACAAAAAAATTCGTATCTAAGCGCAAGGGTAGCATGGCAGTATCAAAGTTTTTTAGGTAATATGACTATTAACTTAGGTAATTTCCATGTTCGAAAAATTATCTATAAGTTTTGTTAAATTAACTTAAAAACTTTGAAAATTCACCAATAATAGCAAAGTTATTTTATATTTTTGTTTTTGGAAAATAATCAAAGTTCAATTTTGTACAAGAACATAGCTTTTAGGTAAATTTACTACTTTTTTGTTAATTTAAATAAAATTAACTACCTTCTTCATTTCTTAACAACATTTTATTTATAAATATATATAATTTTTACAAAGATATAAATTTAATGATAAACTTTTACACGTTACGTAACATTTTAATTTTCAAGAATTAACTAAATAATCTACTGAAAATTTCTAAATAGTTGTCATTGTCTTTCTAAATCTAAGTACATATATACTTATTTTTAATAACTATTAGAAAATATGGATACCATTGGGTTACATTTCTTTTGCATTTACTTAAGCTTGGATATTGTTGAACAGGTTACATTATTTTTAGTTTGTTTTCCACCACTCAACGCAACATACGGCGTTTTCATCGAAAATGACCCCTCTTCCACTTCATTAACAATTTTATACAAATCGGCAGGTTAATTAGCTTAATCGGGATTATCTAAGTTCCATATTCTAATTTCCTTAGCATTTTTATTTGTCTCAAAGTCCATCATATTATTGGAATATTCATATCGATTTCCGGCCATGCCATTAGTAGGTATATCACCTTATGTCCTACAAAATTCAGATAATTTATGAAGTATAATATGTGAATCACGATTGGCCTCTAAATCCACTCAGATTTCTTAAGTATACTTTCCTTTTGTTTAAGGTTACGTGCTTTAGAGAGCACATGCTCTAGATCTTCTGTCTGTAAATGTACTTCAGAGTCTATGGGTTTATCTTGATTACTAGGGCTGTAATGGCACACCCACAAACTACCCAAATGTTAAGTATCTTTAAGTAACAAATTATCGCCTCTAAGTTTCCGTCTTAATTTGTATCTTTCTTGTTGGGTTTTTAAAATCTGAAAATAAAATAATTTCTTAAATACAAATACTGGAAAAGAATATGCAATAAGTACCTACTTAGCCATTTCCATTTTTTTTTTCTCACGTGCACCCTCTAACATAATGCCATTGATCAAAGTTTCACGTTACTTTTCATCCAAATTTCGGTGTCTTTAAATTCTTTGCCCATTTCCTATAAACATATTTTTTATATAACATACAAATGTACATACATAATTTGAAATTAAGAAATGTTTATACATACCATTTACGTTAATTATACTTTTTATTTCATTTCTTTTAGTTTTATTTAAATTTTAACGTTTTTTCACAAAAAAAAAAAAATCCAACTGACAATAAAATAAAACTATATTAAACAAATTCGAAGAAGATACCTAACTCAATTAGGAATATTATCAAAAATTTTAGGAAAAACTTATTTTATAATTTACCAATTATCTTAGGCAATTTAACTTAGTTTTTTGTTTTTATATGAAAATAAAATATCAATGCGAGCCTTGGTAAACTTACCTAGATTATTTTTTTGTGTGTGGGTAAATGTTGTCGTTATTATGATTTACCTTCAAATTATTAAAAACTAATAGGCCCGAGTGATTCCTATGAGATAAACAATATAACATCGAATTTATCGATGATTTAATTTTTTAAATATCTATCAAAATATTATTTTACGCTTATTTTTATTTTACAAATTGATCTTAACTTACAATTTCATCGTAAACCACTTTAAATGAATTATTTCTGCTTTGTTATTGAATTTTAATGTGTTTTTATTTAGCCCATTTTAGCAATTTTTAAGCCATTTTAATGTGTTTTTATTTAGCCCATTTTAGCAATTTTTAAGCCATTTTTTGTCACCAAGTTTTGGCAACACTGGTCCTCAGGGAAAGAGAACATATAAGATGAACAATTTTGGTATTTTTTTGTTAAAACCTTGAAACATAAACTTTGGATAAGTATGTCCACGAAAGAAAGGAAGACACTAACGCGGGTTAAATGCTAGTGGTATATAAAATGTTAAAACTATTTGGATGAAAAATTTTATATGGTTTTTAGTCCGGGAAGCAAATTACCGCATTCGAAACTGGGGCCTGATTCTGGCAGTCGTGGTCGAGTACTTTCTCGATTCGAAACTAATTTAATATCTAATTACTTCAGTCAATACTGAACGAATCTGAATTATTTTTTCAGTGTTGTAAAGCATTAATTTGAGTTTCACAATTCTAAATAAATAATTTCGATTCGTTCAGTATCGAATGAAATAAAATTGCTTTCGAATCGAGAAAGTATTCGATCACGACTGCCAGAATTAGGCCCCAGATCGACATTACAATCAACCCAAATGAAAATTTCAATTTGCCGTAATTTGCTCCCAAATACTTAGTAGTAGTGATATACAAAAGCCACTGCAACCGAAAATTATTATGACAAAAAACAAAAAGATCGATTTTTTAAAATTTAAAATTTTAATGGTTTGTTTTTTATTCACGCGTAAGTAAGTGTTCTTTTACTAAAAGGTACTTCACACATGACATTAAAAATTAATTGACCCTCTTTAAACTCATATCGCGTAAAATCTATTTAAGAATTGTATACTCTTGTTGTTTATGCATTAATTTGTTATTTACAGGGCTGTCATACTTGGGGATTTATCCCCAAAGTTGGGAATTTCATGCGAGCAAAAAGGACAAATAAAGTCATTTGGGGATTGGGGGTTTAAAAAAATATCGGGGATTTATTGGGGATTTTACACTTTTTTAATATACATGTTACTTTATAAGCTTATGTTTTTTTCTTGAGGGAGTGTTTCAAAAAAAAAAAAAAAAAAAAATTTAAACATAGAATCTTAAACCGTTGACAACACACAAAATTTTTAATTTTTTAAAGACAATTTTCAAGAAAAATATGTATGTCTTCCCCAAAAATAAGTAAATATGAAAGACAATATAATAAAGTTTGGGAAAAATAATGCTGGGATATTGGTTAGTAGTTATGATGCATCGAAGTACTAAATAAATGACGAATATATGTATGTATTTTTATTGTTGATTATAAGGATGTCCAAAACCGATTGGACAAGCTCCAAATTCTTATAAATTGGCTCATTCGTCTTCAATAACAGCATATTGTTCAGCTTGTAATTCCTCACTGGAATCGCATAATAAGGATTTAAAAAAACATGCCGAACCCAGTCGCTAAAAAACAAAATAATTTTTTGGACTACAAATTTTTATTTGGGGATTTTTGGGGCTTTCTTATTAAAATTTTTCTTACTATTTTTAGAAAAAAAAATATTAACTTTTTAAGGTTTTGTTTTTAATTTGGGGATTTTTGGGGATATTTTTTTAATTTTTTGGGGACAAGGAAAATAAGTACCTGCCAGCCCTGGTTATTTATTACTTTTTAAATGCTCTTGACCAACAAAGTAGCTTCTCTATTTGCACACTAGGGTGTTTCATGTTTTCCAAAGTTTTGTTTTTCATATGACTTTGCTCACGTTCCGGTGTTCGGTGATATAAAAGTTATATCTACGTAAGAGGCTTTAAAAGGTTGCTCGCTTCCTTTCGCACAAATACATTTGAAACAAAAACAAAGTTTTTAGAATTTGTCTTGCGTTTTAAATGTATTTTTGCGAAAGAAAGGAAGGACCGTCAATAACAGTTATCCATTTTAACTCAAAAACTGTCTATATTAGAGTCAAGGAAAACCTATACTGTTACTGTTACATAACATTTTTCAACGAAATAAATAAAATTTTGGTTGAAACTCTTAAAAAGAGAGTCATAAAATAGAACTCTTTTGAAGAGTTTTATTTTTTCCGTCTAAAATAGAATTGATTATATAATATAAGTACTTGTACTAAGTACAAGATATGCTTAGCGTTTCTGTTGTGTTAAATAGAAAACGAATTCGGTTAAAATTGCTGTGGTTTGCTTGCCGGCATCACACGCATGAAAGGTCTGCGTGGTCCAAACATTTATATTTTTTAACATTTTAAAAGCATATGGATTCTACTAGGTAAAAACGTTTGTACGACAATGCTATATAAAAAAAAATCCTTTGAAAACTACTTATGTCGAAGAATAACATGTGCGTTGGAAAGGAAGTCCTAAAATAGGGAAATCACCTAAGAGAAGACTTAAATGAGTTATTGCAACTATCTCTCCTCTACCTAGGAGGAAGGTTGAAACATTTCGTGGGTAAAACCGTAGATTTTGAAGAAAAAAGTTTAAGCCTATTTTATCACCAATCAATAAAGATGTTTTTCAAAACCCATGACTCCTAAGAAAACCTCATTGATACTCCCTGAGAACATGAGTGAGAAGATGCTATGATAAAAAAGATTAAAGAAACGGTAAGGGACGAGCAACAAAAACAATTCTTATAGCGGGTAGTTAAACACCACAGAAAAGCCATCACCAGACGAACAAAAAAAAAGACATTACGTCGTTTAAAATTGAATATATCGAGCTCTTACCGCAATAAAATTTTCGTTTTTTTTTAATAAATGACTTTATTGGCAACACTTGCATCATCTCCTAAAATATCATGGCCACATTAGATGCCGTTACGATGTTATAGTAAAAACAATTTTATCTTAAGCGACAACCTTCATACAAAATTTTAATCTAAAACTTTGTTGCTGTCGCTTAAGCTTATTCGCGGTAATGACTCTATATAACAATTGAACTCATGTTATAGTCTTGCCATTTATTTTAAATTATTATTTCTGTAGTAGTTTTTCTAATAAATGTAATTAATCTTAAAAAATCGCATATATTGTTTATTTTTTAAAATCTAGTTAAAGTATGCAACCTCTAAATGTATATATAACTTTCAAATTACCGATACTCGGGGCAAGCAAAGTCATACAAAATTGCATTTTTAAAAGAAAATTAAACACCCTAATACACACCGCCAATAAAATCACACGCTACTTACTAATTGATAAGAAGTCATAATAATCGAGATACTTTTCGATTTTTGGAAAAAAAACACTATAAAAGATTCATTGAGTAACCAGAAAATTATTAGTTATTGCTAAACTTTTTCTACAACATGATGTTAAAAGTAGTATTTGGGCTAATGGCCTTACTTGTGTGTTCTCAAGCCGTTTTCGGTGTTGCCATTATTTCCAAATCGGAATGGGGTGGAGCTCCTGCTACTAGCAAAACTAACATAGCTAATGGTTTGTCTTATGCTGTCATCCATCATACCGCTGGTGCCTTTTGCTCCACCAAGGCTAGCTGCGTTCAACAAATGAAAAATATACAAAGTTATCATCAAAAGACTTTGGGTTGGACTGATATTGGTTACAACTTTTTAATCGGTGGGGATGGTAATGTTTATGAAGGTCGTGGGTGGAATGTAATGGGTGCCCATGCCACTAGCTGGAACTCTAAAGCTATTGGCATTTCCTTTATGGGTAACTATAATAACGAAAAATGGACTGCTGCTCAAATCTCCGCCGCTAAAGGTTTACTGGCTGATGCTGTCACTCGTGGTCAAATCAAATCGGGCTATATTTTGTATGGCCACCGGCAAGTTGGTTCTACTGAATGCCCTGGCAACAATTTATATAACGAAATCAATAAATGGTCTAACTGGACGGCGTAAATTAATTTTTAGCAATATGGTATCTTGAAAATATACACAACTTTTTCAGTAAAAGTATTATAGATTTAAATAAAGTTAAAGTTTATTTAAAAAATTCATTTTTAGTAGATTTGCGTATAAGATAATAAGTATGTAATGAAAATCGATCGATTACAAAACAATTGTTTTTAGCAGGTGTGATGGCTTTCGAGAGATTTAAAAGTCCCGTTCAATTAACATAGCTATCAAGGTACATTAACACAAGGTATTCATCGATTTTGAAAACAAAAAAAAAATGTACAAAAATTTTATTAGAAATCAGTTTTTGAACGACATTATAGATATCAAAACGTTTTGTTTTCCAAATCTTTTTCCATCACATAGCTGATTTATAAAATTTTCATTAGAAAGTTATGTTTAATATATTTATTAAAAAAAATTAAGATTAACATTGTTTTCAGGTAACATTTTTAGGTATTTTCCTTTTTTAAAGGGAGAATTTAGCAATCTTATATGGGAATTTTTTATACCAGTTAATATTATTTCCAAGTATTTTTTAGTTGTTTTGTTTTTTATATAAGCGAAAGCAGTGTCAAGGATAAAAGGAAATTTTATTTTTTGAGTATTAAGAATAAAAGGACATAAATGGAAAAAAGTCCTGCGTAAAGAAATTTTACTAAAGTAGAAAACCATTTTGTTTTGCATTTCTTTACTTATTATAGCTCAAATGCTATAATCCATGTATGCAGTTAGCCATTTATAAAAAAACATAGATTTTGCTATACGTACATACAAATCATTTTATGTCCACTCTATAATTTATCCTTGCTTGAAACAATTATAGAATGTTCTTTGATATAAAATTTAGCACAGAAATTTATGAATAAAAACTATAAATTATATACTTTTGTTCAGCTTAATATAATAAATATTAGCACAAACGTAAAAATAATTTAGTAAAGTCTTAAACCCTTCTAAGGTTATGGGTACAAATGGAAAAAATTTGTTTAAAATTATCAGAGTCAAATGCAAATTTTCACACACAGTTAAATACAAATTTTCACAATGCACTCCGTCTGAAATTGACTTTAATCTTATGGTGTTTTTATGGTCTGTTTTTTAAAAATTTTGCTCCAAAGGGTGAGTTGTTTGGAATAAAACAAGCCATCCTTTTCGTGACCAAAATTTTTAAGAAACAGACACCAAATTGCATTTTTTTTAAATAAAATGTCACATTTATTGTAGATAAGAAAACACCATTAAACCAGAAAATTATACAATAATTAGTATTGTGGTTAATTTGTTGAGCTGTTTATGTTTTTTAATCCAAATTTTGATATTTGAATTAGGCTTAAGTTCATAAAATTTTATTATTATTAAATTACTAGCTGACCCGGCAGACGTTGTCCTGTCCAAATTAGGAAAAATGTTTGCGTTCGATTTTTAAAATCCGTTAAAAAAATACGAACATTTGAAAGAAAAATTAGTCAAATCGGTGGAGCCGTTTTCTGATTTTAGGTAAATCGAAAAAAGAGGGCGTTAAAGTGGGCGGGGCAAAATGTTCTTTCCGTTAAAACCTAAGTTGGACCATGGCGACGATTTTAAAGCCGTTATCAAGTTATGCGCTTAATAGAAAAAGTGGGCGTAAAAGTAGGCGTGGTAAATTAAATTAAATTTCTGAAAAATTGAAGGAATAGAACTATTACAAAAAAGCTTTATAAAATACATAACTGAAATTTAGCTCATAGAATAAATTCGAAAAATGAAAAATGTTGAATATAATATAAAGTAACCTTCGGATGGAAATAATTCCCAGTTTCTATTTGTTAAAATTGTTGAGTTAAATACATTGAATTTATAAAGTATCACTATCCAGCTTGACACAAAGAATGCTGACGAAGGCCGAAGCGGGCCGGAAAATGCATTACATTTTGCCGGTGTCTAATAATTGTAAATTTTTCTGTACATACAATATACCTCATTGCTGTCCAAAGGAAGGCTAACGTAAAATGTAAAAAGAAAATACTATATAATAGTCTGGTACTGTATAAAGTCATTTCTGAAAAATTGAAGGAATAGAACCAAGGCCCATCTATCAGGTCTGCTTACTTGTACAAAAACGAAAAACGATTCTTTTTAGTTGTCAAAAATTTACTACCACAAATACAAAGCAAAAGGAAAAAACGTGTATGTGTGGCATACCATAAACGTAAACAAACGTATACATGCAAGTTAAAGGATTTTGAACCGGTTATACTAAAAAAAACACTATTCGGGCGCCGTCAACTGCGCCTTTAATAAAACACTAGTGAGGTTAAAATTATTTATAATTTAAAATACAATTCAATTTATTTAATTACTATTTAAAATACAATTCACTTTATTTAATTATTGAATTAAAAGGATCAAATTTACTTAAGACTTTTATAACAATTCACTTTATTAAATTCCAACCGAACTCGTTCCACCGTAGCCAAGACTGCCTGTTCCCAGCCAACCTTGTTCGCTCGTTAAGTTCATTGATCACGTTGCACCAACATGCGCGAGTATGCAGACGCTGATCATGCAAAATTGTTTTCCCATAATTCTAGCAAGTAGGCAATTTCGTAATTGGATTGGAAAAGCGTGTTAAAGTAAAAATATTAAAAGAGCTTGAGTTGCTAAATTACTTTTTGGTAACAGCGTCGCCAATGTCGTTAACTCCTCCCTCCTTAAATGTCTGCGTCCCGCAGATCGGGAGATTTAATTTTTTTGTTTGTTGATGCCAAAGCCATCCAATGCAAAAGGTCATCGAACTATTTATGAAAATACAGTCACCTTTGATACCATAGGTCTCAACTTCCCCAACAAGCACCTTCTCGAAGCAAGTTATAAAGATTTTTTTTAAGTTTTGGTATTGACAGGGTGTACAATAGTAATGAACCATTCGTATAAACTGATGGGGTTCCGTACTCCACTGCTTCTATTGCATTGCCAGAAGGCAACGTTTCCAGCTCGTCAATTATCCTATTTATCTCTGATTTATCTAGCAGGTTTGTGTTAACGATACCACTCTTAGCCTGCTGACAGGCTCGGACGATTTCGTTTATTTCGTCCCTGAGGATAATAACCTCGTTGATTGTACTTTGCTTCATTAAGGAATATTCCTTGCCGCTCGTGATATTGTTTATTCTGGTGATGATTTCGTTGATTTTCCTTGCAACTTGATTCGTTTTCTGTTGAAGCTCTTTATTGATTTTGTACTGCTCATTGTTATTTACGATGATGTTTTCTTGACTCCTTAGTATATTATTCCAATCTGTTGAATCCGGACTTCCAGCAACCCATTTCCAAGCCGATCCAATCCAATCGATTGATCTAGGCGTCCTTTTCACGTTTGTCAATTCGTTCAGGCGCTCTTGCATCTGCAGCATGTGGTGCAAAATTAATTCTTTGTTTTTGCTTGGCGGAATGTGCCTTTGAACAAGAGATGATATATTTGCAGCCATTTCCGTGTACTGTTCCAAGTTGATGACATGTATTAATTTAAAGTTCCCATCGATTATCCATCCGTTGCCGATCTTTAATGAAACCATCGATGTTTTATACTGGTAGATTTGCAAACTATTTACAAGAGCAATCAGGTTAAGTGCGATGGAAGGAATAAACTTGAGATGCATGATTATAAAAGTGAAATTCTGAAAATAATATAAGTTAATTATATTGAAAAAAATGAGGCGTAGTCATGACAATGAAACGCTTATATGACAAATAGTTAAATTTAAAGTTTCGTTTTGCTTAAGAAGTACCCTTCCTCCTTTTTAATATTTTTTTTCTTTATATTTACATATTTCTTTATACTTATTTCTATCATAATTGGTTATAATTCTTCATCAGTCAGTTTATGGATAGTTCCTTGGTTCGCTTGGAACACTAAATAATGATCTTATACCCTGCTGCCATTGCATCTGTAAGCCTTGATGCAACTTGCCATTCCATGGCATAAGTACATCATCCGGAAACTGCCCAAGTCCGAGCTGATGTTCTCTTATTGCGTTATATAGAATTTATATTATATTATATTTATATGCTCATATAGGTATTTTAATTGTATAATCTTTTGTTTTTGTTCTACGTGCTTTTATTATTGCATCATACAAGGATATTTTTTAGAATTTTGATTAAAATGGGTGAGACGAAAAAGGATCTATAATTATTTATAAAACAACATTTTTCTTTGGACTTTGCCCATTTAAATTGTTTATATGTTCTCTTTCTTATATAGCGCTTTATTTTTCCCTTTAATCGTTTTAATAGCTACATAGATTTTATCACCCATCCTATATTTTCTAGGGCTTTGTCTATTTTTATTCATTCTTGCATTTCGATCTGCCATGTTTCGCTTGAGCAAATGCCTGAGATCTGTATTAATTTTCTTTTGTTCTGATAACAAATTTTCATAGTTTGTTCCAACGTTTCTATTGAAAAATAGGTCGCGGGGTCTTTTCTTTGTAGTTGAATGTAAGGTATTATTATACCTATCAACACAGATCTCGATTAATTCTTTCACTGATATGTTCGGGTATTCAACTTCTAAACATCTGTAAATTTCAATTATTGTTAAATGCAGTCTTTCGACTTGCCCGTTCACCTCACTTCTTTGAACTGGCGTAAGATATAATTTAATACCTAGCGATTTGATGAAAGTTTCTATTAAAGGGCTTAAGAAGCTCCGTTCGTTATCAGTAACAAGAATTTTTGGCACTGTGAAATAATGCTAAACTTTAATTAATTTTGTCCTCACTTGTAGCAACGACCTGTCCCTAATACTAAAGAATTTAGCAAATTTTGTGAATTTATCTATGCAGGTAATGAACCTCTGTCCCTGAATTTCCATAATGTCCATGTGAAGAATTTCGCATGGATATTTAGGATCAGGTGTACCTTGGCGGTGTATTTGTGGAGGTTTCCTGTCATATTTACATCTATTACAAACGTCGCAGCTAGCTACGTACTTCCGTATACTAGCGCGCATATGCGGAAAGTAGAATTGCTCTAAAATTTGTTCACCATTTTCTCTGGGATTACGGTGTGCTCTTCTATGTTCCGTTTCTATTATCTCGAATTGACGCTCCTTGGAAGTAATGTCTGTAACTAACTTTTGGGTAATTCTTACTTTATATCTGGAAAAATTACCAATATAAATGTCTTGTATAGTTCCAAGAAGACCCTCTGGGGCTTTTACTCCGTTAAGGATATTTGGGCGAAGTTTTTCTTTAAACAACGCTAAAAGCTTTTCCTTAGACCAATTTTTTGAGGAAATAAAATGTCTAGTATACCCACGGTGTGGTTCCTCCATAGCTGTCATGTCCATTCCGACTCCCAGTATAATCTGATTCCTGAAGACATTTATAGGTACTTCCACATGGGGTATTAAGTCAGAAGCATCTTGTTCTGCACTGTGGACTGTTGCCGCTAATGAAAGGTCATCATCTTCTCGGCCCTCTGAAGCCGTTAGAGTTTCATCCGAATTCGTAGCCATTCCTTCACTTGCTGCATCGGTAGAAGAGTGGTATAAATGATTTGACATTGTCTTTAACCTCAAGAGGGTATCGGCCACGTGGTTTGATTTACCCGGCTTATAAATCAACTCGTGGTTATACTCTTCTATGCGTGTTTTCCATCTTTTTAATTTGGCATTGAAATTCCTATTTCCCAATGCAAACGTCAAAGGTTGGTGATCAGTATAGATCTTGATTTTTTTGCACCATATAAGTAATTCCTGAGGTTGTCAAGGGCCCATACAATGGCTAACATCTCTTTCTCGTTCGTGGCATAGTTTTCCTCGGTTTTGTTGAGGGACCGAGAAATATACGCTATGGGTTTGTCCTTGCCGATTTCACCCTGTGACAAAACGGCACCTAGCGCAATGTTAGAGGCATCTGTAGTCAGGTTAAACGGTTTCTCAAAGTCTGGAGAAGACAGAAGCTCTGCTGTAGTTAACATAGATTTAAGTTCATTGAAAGACTTCAAAGACTCGTCTTCTAAGGTAATTGGCACTTTCTTAGACTTGTAAGGTTTGTAAGGGGTTTCGCCACTTTTGCATAGTCACGAATGAATCTCCTATAGTAGGAGGTCATTCCCAGAAAACTTTTCAATTCCTTCAGGTTCGTAGGCGGCAACAGATTTTCTATGGACTTCACTTTGGCAGGATCCGGTTTGATGCCATCAGAACCAACGATGTAGCCAAGAAATTCCACCTCAGTCTGCGTTTTATCAAGATTTATTTTCAGATTAGCTTCGTGAAGCCTTGCAAAAATTATATCTACGTTCTTCAAATGATTTTCTACATTCTCGCCAATTACTATTATATCGTCAATGTAGACAAAACAAATTTTCCCAATGTACTCGCGGAGGACATCATCTATCATTCTCTGAAATATTGCCGGTGCGTTCTTAAGGCCAAAGGGTAGTCTCAAGAATTCAAATTTCCCGTTTGCTGTTGAAAAAGCAGTTTTTGGGAATTTCCTTTGGTTTCATTGCTATTTGATGGAAGCCTGATGTAAGATCTATTGTTGTGAAATACTTTGCTTTACCTAAACTGGCTAAAGTAGAGGTGATATCTGGAATTGGGTAGGTGTCTGGAATCGTTACGGCATTTAGACGTTTGAAGTCCACTACCATTCGATACTGTTTTTCACCACTGGGTTTTGGCTTTTTAGGCACGACCCAAATGGGTGAATTGTATGGACTTTTGGAGGGCCTTATTACTCCCTCTGAGAGTAGTTATTTTATCTGTCTTTCTACTTCTTCCCTCATACAGACTGGATACGGATAGCTCTTCGTATATATTGGGTCTTCCGTACTTGTCCTAATCTCCGCCTGGACATTTGTTGATGCAAGTTTACTACCGTCAAGTGGTCCAAAAAGTGGTTTGAATTTATTAATGAGGCTTTCTATCTTTGTCTTAACCTCTGGTAGATATTCCTCGCCTAATATATAATTTGACTCAGTTGTTACTTTTTCTTTCAATGGGATCTTAATACAATTTTTCAAAACTAAAACATTCTCCTTTCTGTCAACTAAAGCACCTAAGTCTTTAAGGGCCATTATTATAACTTGGCGTTAGCTGTTATCCTACTGTTAACAGACGCTTTTTGACAGATAACACATTATTATCTGTCAATTTAATCTTAACTTTAGCTAACTTCAAGTTGTAATAATGGCCCTAAGTGTGTCATCCCCAATAATTCCATCAAAAGCTTTTAATGCTGGCAAGACATAAAATTGAATAGGTTCATTTATCACTAAAAATTTAAAAAATGGTCCAATTACTTTTCTATCTATATTGACATTTCCCCCAACCGACCGCACATTTATTGGTTTTTCTAAGATTATGCTACCGTATGACAAGCGTGGGCTGCAGAAGTTTTTATTAGAGCCCGTGTCTATCAGAAAACACAAAATATCACCAGTAGCCGAAGGGTATTCTATATAGGGCAAGCTTGATGGCTTCCCCCCATAAAATTTACTTCACCTACAATTTCTTCCTGACGGGAGTCTTCCTCTAAACCACTCTCGGCTATATGGTCTTCATCAGAAAAAGTTTCTATGTGATAAAGTCTGGGTTGTTTGTTACCTGTATTTACCTCGAATGCACCTCTTTTTTCCGCTTTCCTATTGTTGTTAATGTAATTTACCCGACGAGATTGTATTGTTCTATCGACTTCCATCGGTTCAAGTTTTATGGCCGGATACCTCGGTGGTAACGCTGGCTTATTATAATTCGTATACCCGTTTACTCGAAAGTTAGAATAGTTGTTGTTATGTTGCCAATTTCTAGGCCGATAATCTTGATTCTGCCACCCCGATCGCATAGGGAACGGCCTTGTTGGCCTTGAAGGCCCAGGACTTGGTTTTTGCATAAATTATGTTATTTCGCATAGTTAAGTTTTGCAATTCCAAACAAGCGGAATATGCTTCGGGGAGCGTTCCTGGTCGCTGTATAATGATCATACGGGAGAGATCCGGTTTTAATCCGCGTATGAAAATGTCCAATGCTCTGTTCCTGTACGTTTCCACTAAGGCCCTGATAGTTTCTTCGCTGTAGGATTCTGTCTTCAGCTTATTGATAATAAGCGAAAGTTGGTGGTTCACAGTCGAATAGAACTCATCGATGGTTGAGGATCCTTGGGAAAGCTGATTGAGCTGATGCTCTAGGCTTTGGATGTCCCTTTTATCAGCGTAGTGAAGGGAAAGAAAATTTCAACCCAATCACTGTCGAATACATTATAGGACACCAGTGCAGTGTCGACAATTTTTTGACGAACGCTCTGGATAATTGCACGATAAATCGGCTTGTCCCTAACAATTTCGAAATCTTTCAGTATGGTTTCCACGGAATGGACCCAGGATACATACTGGGTTGGGTTGCCCTCAAAGGTTCATAATTCTTTCACGCTGTCAGGAAGACGGCTTATATCTTTTAGCTCAACTTCGGTTTGTGGCCGTTGAAGGGATACCTCCTCCGTGACCACCGGGCCTACAGTGGCACTCGGCCTACTTAAAACATTTCCTATCGCATTGTTGCTGAGACTCGCTTCTATATTCCCTATTCTATTTTCTACCGACTTGATCTGCTCCATAAATCGATTTATGGCTCCAGTCAAAGTCGTTACTGTGGACCTCAAATCTTCCATTACTTTATTCTAGGCTGACAAGGGGGGAAAGAAATTTTTTCACGTACCTGAAATATCCGCAACACTCTGACGAAGAAGATTCTTGATCGTTGCACACTTTCACTTCACTTCTTTTTCTTAATTTTTGATTTATTCTTTTGTTTTCAAAAGGATAACTTTTCTTAAACTTTTTTGATTTATTCTGTTATTTTAAATTTTTCAAAAGGATATTTTTTGAAACAATAACAATATTTTTCTTCTCTTTTTTTTATAATTTACATTTTCAAACTTATTTTTTTTTATTTTAATTTTTTATTCTTTAATGATTTTTCTTTATTTTAATTTCTTCTTTTCAATTTTATATTTCTAAAAACTGCGTATTCTTAACACATTTATAGGGGAAGGAGAGAGAAAAAAAATGTATATTTATTTTTTAGCGAGCCTTGGCCAACGTACGCGACGCGACCGTTCAAACCCCTTTTGTCCTCGCGGAAGCTCCGTATGTTTCCGGTTTGGCGATCCACTTTTATAGTCGTGGATACCTACTGAGGTGCGGTTTACTTCACTTTCGCCTCGGTAACCTTCTGTGATGTTAGCGGATTAGCGAAGGAGGGGTTAAACTTATTGTTTTATTATTTTATTGTATCTATAGTTTTTATGGGTCCTGGAGTGCTCCGTACAGATCGCAGGCACGTTATTGTTTTATTTAGTTATTTTGTTGTATATGTATTTCTTATAGGTCCTGTAGTGCGATTCACTAACTTTTATAACGATAATCGAATCGTTAAAATAAGTATAACGAAAATTTATCGAATATGCTATTCTGTAAAAATTTTAACGATATTCGCTGTCGTTTAAAGTCAGCTGTTACTTTAAGCAATTTTTTTGTCGTTATCTTAGCGACAATAATTTAGTTTGTGTTTATTTTATCGATAAAATGTTTTTATGTTTAAAATAGCTTACATACATACAAAGATATATTCATATGTATATGTATGAACAAAAACAAAATAATAAATTTAAAATTTGCAAAAAGAAAGCAAATTAAGAACAAAAATAAAATTCTAAATGTAAAATTCACAAAAAAAAAAATATAAAACCACAAATTAACCCTTCGTCTTACTTATGAGTCTGGCCAGACCTTTTTCAGTGCATTTTAAATGAAAAAATATGTGTAACAAGGGGGGTTAAGAACAATTTCATATGTTTTTATTTTATTCTCTTTTGTGCTTTTCGTATTTTTTTTAACATTTTGTAGACAGAGATGTTACAATAAAAACAGCTGTGTACTATCGTTAAAAAAAATTACAGAATCACACTATCGTTACTGCAAGCGAATATAAATGTCGACAAATATTACGATTGTCGGATCGTTAAAAGTTAGTGAATCGCACCACTGGAGTGCTACGTAGAGATCGCAGGCACGTTATTGCTTTATTAGGAACCGCCGCTTAGCAGGGTCCCTGCTCGGGCGCCAGTTAAAGGATTTTGAACGGGTTATACTAAAAAAAACACTATTCGGGCGCCGTCAACTGCGCCTTTAATAAAACACTAGTGAGGCTAAAATTATTTATAATTTAAAATACAATTCACTTTATTTAATTATCTATATATAAATCGGCTAAGGCAAAATAGTTAAGAACACTTTCCTCCTCTGTATGTCAACCGATTTGAACAAAATATACATCATTTAAGAGGTATTTACTCAAAGAAGTGCACAATGTATATTTTATTAAAATCTGTTCAATAATTTCAGAGTTATAAGCGTTCAAAATTGTTACTAACACAAATGCAAAATAAATAAATAAAAATTTATTTTCAATTATCAAATAATAAATAGTTAGGGTGATCGATTATTCGACATTATTCAGAAACCGGTTTTCGAATATTTCGACTACATATATAAATCAGACCAGGCAAAACAGTTAAGAACGCTTTCTTCCTTTGTCTGTCAACCGAACCTCTATGGGGAGAAAAAAAGGGGAATTATGGGAAACTAAATTTCTTTTTTTTACTTTTCTGTGCTTCATGTGATAATTTTTAAATTTTCTATAATATAGAACTTAGAAACATAATATTATAGGTGTAAGATCCTGAGTGAGTGATAACCTATAAGATAAAAAATGCTGGTATTTTTTGTTTTTCATCTGGAACTTTTTGAATTTTCGTTAATATTCGACATATAAAGATAAAATTATACATTAAACTGGGTGAATAAGAACATGTAATGGGGGCTTTTTGGTACTTTGATTCATTTTCGTTGATATTAGACATAGAAACATAAAATTAAATGTGCAACGTCCTGAGTGGATGACAATATATAAAGGAGACTTTTTGATACTTTTTTGTTTTTCAATTGATATTTTTTATACTAAACTTACAAAATTAAATTAACTCACGTAGAAGATAAAATATGAACCGAAGGTTGGTCCCTCGCCAAATCGATCCACTTTGAAGGAAAAAATAAATGCTCGAAACAAATAAATTCATATATACTTAGATGATTTATGTTTTCTTCATATTTACAAAAAAAAAAAAAAGTTATGGTCGAATTTTGACCATAATAGCCTTTTTACACTGATCACCATCTAACATCTACCATCAATTTTCCACCATTTGCGAAGATGTTAACATCTTTCCATAAGAAATACATAGGGCTAAAAACCAACATCTTTAAAAGATGTTCCTATCTCATTTTATTCCATTCTACATCTTTCGATTATTTTAGTGTCAACACTAGAAAAGTGGCAATAAGTTCTATTATTATTGTGGCATCACTGATAAAAAGAAATTTGTTTTGAAAGCAGCGTTGCCATTTGTCAAGTTTTATCTTTAATTGCAATGTTTTTTTGTTAAGTATTTTTTATATTTTTAAACAAATTGAACGTCAAATACATTTTTGAGTTTTCTTTTTAAATTTTGGCACTTTTGTGAGAAAAAAACATTTTTAATTAAAAAATTTTTTTTTTTCAAAAATGGTGACATTTTTGTTTGATGGTAGATGTTAGATGTGAGCAATGTAAACGAGTGTTTCACATTTTCTACATCTTTGATGGTGGATGTTAGATGTTGATCAGTGTAAAAAGCTTATAAGGCGAACACTAGTTGAATTAAAAGGATCAAATTTACTTAAGACTTTTATAACAATTCCCTTTATTAAATTCCAACCGAACTCGTTCACACCGTAGCCAAGACTGCCTGTTCCCAGCCAACCTTGTTCGCTCGTTAAGTTCATTGATCACGTTGCACCAACATGCGCAAGTATGCAGACGCTGATCATGCAAAATTGTTTTCCCATAATTCTAGCAAGTAGGCAATTTCGTAATTGGATCGGAAACGCGTGTTAAAGTAAAAATATTAAAAGAGCTTGAGTTGCTAAATTACTTTTTGGTAACTTGCACATGTAAGCAAAATGTAAACAACTTTTGACAACTAAAAAGAACATAAACAATGATCATCAGGCTTCTTGCGCAAACCTTTTCAATGGGCCTTGAATAGAACTATTACAAAAAAGCTTTATAAAATACATAACTGAAATTTAGCTCATAGAATATATTCGAAAAATGAAAAATGTTTTTTATTTGATTTAAAACCATTTATTTCAAATTAAAAAACATGACGATCAATGTTTTTAAATTTTTTCTCCGATAAAAGCAGGCTCTTGATTATTTGAACAAATTTTATTTTGAACTACACAAAAGTTATCGAGTTTTTACAAAGAAAAGAATAAACCATTTTCACTTTCATTAATTGACAATAATTTTTGATTTTAGTTTTTAGACAATCTTTTTTTGTTCGGCAATGATTCTTATATGAATCCTTCTTCCATGGCTCAAATGATAAGCAGGGTTTAAAAAACTGCAGTCGGAATCAAAACCTTTCGCTTTTAAATGACAGCAACAGTTTTTTGGACAATGACAAATGAAGGAGTGAAAGAAAGATTTTGACTACAGTTTTTTAAACTCTGGTGTTAAGTCAGTTTTTAATCATTAAAAGTGATCTGAGAACTTTAAATAAAATTTATACATATTAATACAAATGGTTTTATTTGTATTGATATTTTATCTTTTAAAAGTTGTAGGTATTTTTGCAGAGGGGCAAAAAGCTTTATGTACATTTTTGTTGCAAGTACAGTAGTCCCATGATTTACGTCGTAATTGGTTCCGGCAAATTACGACGAACATCGAAACAAGGTAAATCGAATTTTAAAATGT
Source organism: Pollenia angustigena (assembly GCA_930367215.1). Lineage (NCBI taxonomy): Eukaryota > Metazoa > Arthropoda > Insecta > Diptera > Polleniidae > Pollenia > Pollenia angustigena. The sequence goes on from OV884060.1 coordinate 52,307,859, forward strand.
TCATATGTGTTTTATAAAAGCTACCTTCTTTAATAAAAAACTAAATAATTACGTCTAAAAAGCCAAATTTGTAAACAAATTACAAAACGTTTACAGAATTAAGCAAGTAGGGAAGTATATTTAAAAACCAATTTTCAATAGTGTACCATATTTGGGACCCATGGGCAACCATGGACCCGCAAGAAAATATTATGTTATTAAGATTCATGTAAAAGTTCTCTGTAGCGAATATTATTGAGATATCTTCATCTATATGAGATTTTTTTGCCTTAAAGTGATTTTAGATAATGGCGCTTATATGCAGTGTTCGAAAATAAACACTAAATATCGCTCCTTAGTATTCGGTTCGGTAGATTTGTGGAAACCCAAACGATAATAGTATTTGTGTTAGTCATTTTTCGAACACAAAAATAATACTGTTTTTATCAAACTCAACAAAAGATGAGAACATTTAATTCCGTTCGGTTTTTTTTAAATCCACAAACTTCATTGTGTTCGTTTCGGCTCACCCTGCAAATAATAGGACTAGTCCAAACACGCGTGTAAAGAGTAGTCCACAAGGGACCAGGACTAGTCCAAAAGTAACCCAAACGAATGGAAAAAACCTGGTCTATTTAACATTACGATGTCCTAGGAGAGGACCAGATAACCCACCTTTGGACCACTAAGGAGTAGTTTTAAAACTACTCCATGGTATACTCAAGAGGATTAGTTTTGAATTCGTTTAAAAACGAAAGCATGTCTTTAAAAAACGAAGACATGTCGTCTCACTACAAACACTTTTTAACAATGACATGGTCCATGCTTGCATTACATCGGACCAGTCCATGGAGTAGTCCAATTTATCAAAATGGATCAGGTGGTCCAATTTTATTTGCAGGGCATTAATATTAGTCTCTTTTGGCTGGTAAAAAAAAACCAAACGTTTTTTACGAAAACAGCATACACATACCAAAAAAAAAACAACCCAGCTAGCATTTGGCTGATTATTTTTTGTAAAAATCACCCAAATGATTATTTTCAGATCAGTTTTGATGATTAAAACCCGATTTATCACTTGAGTGATTAAAAAAGGATTCATATATGATTCATTTATATGTTTAAATAATGATTTTTAAATATTTTGAATTTTTGTTTTTGCCAAATGAAAAAATATAAAAATATAAACTTTTATGTCGGCCATACAAATAAAAAGCTTGGCTAAAAAGAAGCCCAAAAATTAAATGTGAGTGCAAATTGTTTCTTATCATCTTTGCGAAAAACCAATTACTTTCGTTTGGTTCAAAAGCCATAATGGTGCTGATTTTTCGGAAAAATGAGACGCAAACGATTCAATAATGATTAAAAAACTATCATTAAAATTATCAAAAAGGAATCAGAAAATTGTATCACAAATGATTCTTTCAGGTGATTCATCGGTAGGGTACCATTTTCTCACAACGAAAGTATCATTTATGATTGAAAAATGAGCTCATATACGGGTATTTTGCCCTTAAAGCTGTATGATTAGATTATGATACAAAATGCTAGCTGGGAAAAAGCCAACAAAATAATTTTACACAAACAAAACATATACACAATACACACACAAGCTGTTCTACTCACAAAAAAATTCATAGGTAAAATTACCCAAAAATATGGTATAAAATTAACTAAGCGCAAGGGTAGCATGGCCGCATCCAAGTTTCTTAGGTAATATTAACTTAGGTAATTTCCATGTTCGAAAAAGTATCTAAAAATTATGTTAAATTTACTTTAAAATTTTGAAAATTTACCAATGTTAGCATAGTTAATTTATATTTATATTTTTGAAAAATTATCTAAGTTAAATATTGTACAAAAACATAGATTTAAGGTAAATTGACTAATCTTTTTTGATAAAATAGACATTAAAAAAAACTCTATATAATTTTTTTATACCCTCCACCACAATTAGTTGTGAAGAGGGTATATTCAGTTTGTCATTCCGTGTGAAACTTTTTTACTATTCATCTCAGACCCTATAAAGTATATATATTCTGGGTCCTTGAGTAATTTTAAGTCGATTTAGCCATGTCCGTCTGTCTGTCCGTCTGTCCGTCTGTTGAAAACACGCTCACTTTCGAAAAACTCAAAAGAAATCAACAAACTTGGTGTCAAATTGCTTGTAGTTATCCTAAGCAGTTTGGGATTGAAATTCAGCAAAATCGGTTCAATAGGATCTGAGCTATGAATCAAAATGTGGAACCACCACCTAAAAAAAATTGATAATTTTGTTACAAAAACTAACATAAATGGTGGAAAAATGAACAGAATGATATAAGATTTCGCAACAATTCGTTTTATTCAACTGGAAATCACGCTGTGAAATTTCGTGAAGATCCGTCAATAATTTACCCTAGGCCCCATATAAGCCCTACTCCCGGAAAACAGTATATTAAGCCTAAATCCCTAACTAACAATGCTATCATTACAAATTTTGGCAAGTCACAGTTACATAGGACTAGAAATTAAACTGTTAAGTTTCGTGAAGATCGGTCCATAATTTACCATAGGCCCCATATAAAACCTGCTTCCGGAAAACAACTTAGTACGCCTAAAAACGTAAAAAAAATAATGCAATCATAACAAAATTTGGTACATCAAAGTTTTATTGGACAAGAAATAAAATTGTGTTATTTCGTGAAGATCGGTCCATAACTTACCCTGGGCCCCATATAAACCTAACTCCCGGAAAACAGTTTAGTACGCCTAAATCCGTAAAAAATAATGCTATCATAACAAAATTTGGTACATCAAAGTTTTATAGGACAAGAAATAAAACTGTGTAATTTCGTTAAGATCGGTCCATAATTTACCCTGGGCCCCATATAAACCCTACTCCCGGAAAACAGTTTAGTACGCCTAAAACCGTAAAAAATAACGCTAGCGTAACAAAATTTGGTACGTCACAGTTTTTTAGGACAAGAAATAACACTGTGAAATTTCGTGACGATCGGTCCATAATTTACCTTGGGCTCCATAAAAACCCTACTACCGGAAAACAGTTTAGTACGCCTAAAACCGTAAAATATAATGCAATCATATTGGCTCGTCACAGTTTTATAGGACTATAAATGATACTGTGAAATTTCGTGATGATCGGTCCATAATTTACCCTAGGCCCCATATAAACCCTTCTACCGGAAAACATTTTGGTTGCCTTAAACCATAATTAATAACAAATCGTCACAGTTTAAGATAATAATAACATCATACAGATATTACTCCTTAAACATTCGAACTGTCGGTGGAGGGTATCAAAGATTCGGCACAGCCGAATATAGCACTCTAACTTGTTTTTTTTTTTTTTGACATTGATCAATGTATCACCTTCATTTTTGTACTACACGGGACGGGGGAAAATACCAGCTGGTTGCGGTTTACACAACAACCAGCAAATATGGACCGACTGTCGGCGGCGCTGGTATGCTGGCGGATCGCGCGGCTTAAGCTCGCCGGATGGGGTGGTTCTTGCCAACCGACTGGCAGTAATCCCGAGTACAAAAAAATTCATACCAGCTATAAAAAAAAACATTAATACGAACTAAAACAAAAAGATATTTGGGACCCGAAGCAGTAAGTTGTTGCGACACTATGACCCACACACACATTTACATATAATTAGGCAGGTGGCTGGCCTAACAACAGCTTACAGCTTACCATGTTCACATATTTTCCCCCTTTACTCACCGATTCTTATTACTTCCTAAGCCAACATTTTAATTCATAAATGCATGTGAATTTCTGAGATAAACGTTATAAATATCTGATTTATTAGTATTATTAATTTTCAAGTTTGGCAAACATTTAGCATTATCCAAATTTTTATTAATTTTACAATACCAATAAAAAATTAGCAAAACAAAATCTTTAATTTTCCAACAACAACAAAAAAAATTGACTTTTATAAACTTTAAAATAAAATTGCTTTTGTCTTTCCGTTCTATTACTCTCAGCTTATTTAATTAACTGATTTATGGACACCTCTCTCTTTCAGTTTCCGTTCCTACGGCTAGCTGCTAATTCTTTGCCCTTCACCGGGATATGGCTGCTATGGCTGACTGCAAGCTGGGCTTGGAAGGTTTTGGTCATCCGTCGTTGTCCGAAGTCCAGGGGTTTTCCGGTAAGTATTTAATTTAATTTCTTGTATATCTTTTTTTTATTAATTTTCTTTCTTTTCAGTGTTCTTTTTCCTCTATTTGTGTTTTCTTTTTTTATATTCTTTTCTATTTTAAGGGAATTTTATTAAATTTCAATTTTTAACCACTAATTCTGGTTTCTTTCTTTCTTTCTACCCGACGATTTCTAGGCCTGAGCTCAACCCTACACTTCGCGCACGTGTGGCTCAAAATTCCCAAAACGGACTGGGCTACCCGCGTTAATCAAAAACTTTAAATAAAATTACCTAAAGAATTTTCTTTAATTTAAATTTTTTTTATTTTATTTTTTTTTAGATTCCGGTCCTGTCCGTCAAGTCGTCCAGGTTAACACTTTCTTACGTCTAAAAAACCTTGTTACCAAGCACCCCTGGCGTGGCGGTGCTTATGCAGCTTCTCCAGCGATGGATGAGTCGGGCTGTGTGGCGTAGCAAGTGGCAGTGGTATGGTGGTACAACTCCGTGTTATGTAATTTATTTATATGTCTTTGATTTTGACTTTACTTTCACGTTTTTATAATTTTCAAAAATTTAACTTTTCAATCTAGTTTTAAATCTTTCAATAAAATTTGTATTCTCAAAAAACCCACTTTGCTCAATTATTTCTTGACTCCGGACACCGAACTGACCATTCGTCAAAAGCAAAAAAGAAAAAGGAACGACATTTTATCTTTCGGCGGCCACGAAGCCTCTGTCACGCAAAATGTCGTCCAACCATTTTTACAATAAAATTGTCTTTCAGCAATTTGCTTATGTTTAATTGCTTCTTCTTGTTCTAGCTACATTTTTTATTTATATTTATCTTTGTCTTAACAAAAGCTATTACCGTCTCTTTTCTTTCGTGGTTGGCTTTGCCAATCATTTTCGACACCCCACAGGGTGCACATGAAATTTTCATTTAAACTTTGAGTGTTCAAATAACAGTTATACCCTCAGCACATTCATCCATATCATGGTCGACTTCAGCATTAAGGCTTTTCGGCGCTACTCTTTTTTACCAAGTCATTTACTCTAAATTCTTAGTCCATTTCCTCTAAGTTCCAGCCTGTTTTTGTCCAACCACTTTTGGTCTCGCTGAAGCCACTTCCTGATATCATTGATTTCGTCATCTGAATTTCCTAGAGTTTTAATGGGAGCAAGTTTTTCTTTCAAAGATATATTTAGATTGGCCTGTAGTGGAATCTCTTATTTCTGAAAAAGTTATTTTATATTTCAAAATATTTTACATAAAAACCATCCATACCTTTTTTACATTTATTTTCGTACATTTTATATTTTTATACTCAAAGTTCGTTTCATATTTCTTTCTTTAAATTAAATTTAAATATGAACGTTTTTTTCCAAAAAAAAAAATTCAATGGAAAATAAAAAAAATTTCATGCATAAAAAAAATCGAGGAAGATACCTACCCGATTAGTTATATTAACAAAAATTTTAGGTAATACTTATTGTATATAAAACCAATGTTTTAGATAATTAAACTTGGTTTTTTGTTTTCATAAAAAAATAAAATACCAATGCACGCCATGGTAAAATTACCTAGATTATTTTTTTGTGTGTAGGTGCGGTCGTTGCTAAAATTTTTTGTTTGTTCATTTCTTTATCAATGTAAAAAAAGAAACATTATAGAACATCAAAATATAATGTTTGTCTACAGTATCACTACAATTGTTCTGTTTTTTAACGAAGAACAGAACACTATATAATGTTCGTCTCTTTCTTTAAAATAGTTACGAACGGTATTAAGGGGTGTGTTCGTCTACACAATCACTAAATTGATGTGGTGTGTGTGAGCCGAATGTTAAATAATGTACTGTTTATTTTCAAATACTGTTTATATCGGACCTATGGTTCATTTTGGATCTACAAACACCCCATTTTGCCATGAGCAAGATGCTTTCGTGATTTATTTATAAAAAATTATAAAAAAGATATTTTCGGGATAGTATTTGTATGGGAACTTTAGACAAATATGGACCAATTCCAATATAATTTTTCAAGATAAAAAAATAAATGTCTTATGGTCACAAATACTCAATAACAATACAAAATCGGAAAAAAACTTGTATGGGGGCTATGTGAAATTATGAACCTATTCTCATCATTTTCAATTGGCTTGCTCCTTGTGAAATGTTTACCAAACTTCATGAAATTATCTCCAATGACAGCCAGCCGAATGGACGGATATCGTTAGATCGATCACTTTTTGATTATAAGTCGATCGGTATACTAAAAGTAGGGTCTGGGATCAATAATTTAAGGTGTTACAAACATTAACACAAACGCATAATACCCATAGCTACCGGGTAAAAATACCTAAATCGTCACAAAATCGTCGTTGTATAAAACCACTAACTTTTAATAAGTTTTGAAAATGTATTGTTTAATAAGGTTCTGTTTCTAATATTTAAATATGTATATTATTAAAAAAATCATAAACTAAAAATCTCGCTTTCATTAACTATGTATATACACACTATTTCTATAAGTTCATTTTTGTTTTAAATAAATGACTTTGCTACATACGGGAAGGATACAAATGTTTAAGAACTAAGAACTAGAGACGTTACTAAGACCAGAATTATAAAAGTAACACAACCAAAAAAATTGGCATTCGTAAAAAAGTAAATCGTGCTAAAGTGCTTAAAAAGAATGGTTGAAAATGGATTTAATAAAACGGTACCAACTAGGGTATTCATTCGGTTAACCGATTAATTACTACCCGATAAACTGATCGGTTAATTTAAAACTGGCTTTTTTCGATTAACGATTTAACCGGTTAATTTCAGTCGATTAGCCGATTAACCGTAATTTTTTGTAGTATTAAACCATATTTTTTTGTGTTTTTAATTATACAATAAATCATGTACAATTTAACAACGTTATCCGTACTAAAATTCACCAAAAAAGCTACCAAAGTGTACTAAAAACGGTATGTTAAGAATCATGTTCGACAAAATGTTCGGTGCTCAGCTTTGCCAGGACGATTTAGATGATGACCGGACAACAGAAGAAACTTACGATAGTAACGTAACAACAGAATCAACCCAAACAATTAGAAGTGTTAAAATTTTTTAAAAATAAAACAGGATTTAAATGGCACACACAAAAAAATAATTTAGGTAATTTTACCGAGGCGTGCATAGGCAATTTATTTTTATATAAAAACAAAAAACTAAGTTTTATTGTCTTAAATAATTGGTAACTTATACAATAAGTATTGCCTAAAATATTGTCAACATTACTAATTGGGTTAGGTATCTTCTTCGAATTTTTTTTATAATATGTATGTATGTATGTTTATTTTATTTTTCAATTGTGAAAAAAAACATTCAAATACAAATAAATTTAAATTTAGAATTTTTAAATATAAAATTAAAAAAATTAAATTAAAAACTATTCAATTAAGGGTAAAAATACAACGTATGAAAGTGAGTATTATTAACATAAGATAAAGAACTCCGCTGAACTTTTTAAAAACAAGACAGAATATATTAACAATAAAACCAATAATTATTTATTACTTTTATTGAAGATTATTAATTTGGACGACACGATGATGGATCAATATGGATTTTAAAGACAAGATAAGTTTTTATCCTTTGACCTCAAATGGGCACTAAAAACCGCCCGGAACTTTAAGAAACCTCAAAACAAATTTTTCAATGCCACTCTTATATACAACAAAAAGTTTCAGTATATCATTAAATTAATTGGTACACATACATATGAATTGATAAATAAAATATGTTAAAAAAAATACAGAGTTTTTTTTAAATGCTTTTTTATTTAAAAAAAAAGTAGTAAATTTACCTAAAGCCTATATGTTCTTGTACACAATTTAACTTAGATAACTTTTCTAAAATAAAAATATAAACTAACTTTGCTATCATTGGTAAATTTTCAAAGTTTCTTTGTTATTTTAACAAAATTATTAGATACTTTTTCGAACATAGAAATTACCTAATGGCGATTTCTTTTCTGAGAAAAATGTTGCATTAATGTTACATGTTCTACATTTTTGTGTTCGTTTGTACAAAAAATACAACTGTGGGAAAAAAATTTCAAGTTCTTTTGTGAATATGTTGATGAAAAACATGCAAAACATATTGCATATTTTACCCTTACTTTAATTTACGTTGTTCATACTGCCCTGTTCTATAACTTTGGTACTTACTAATTTGTTTGTATAACAAATGTTTTACTTTGTTTATCATAATTCATACCGCTCACAACTTTGTAAAAAATTTGTTTTAAAACAAAATATAAAAATATTTACAAATTAAAATCAAAAAAAGTCTATTTATATTATAATCGTTTTAATTTTTATAAGCCATTAGTTTTGTTAATATTTGTTTCCAACCCGTAATAGCGTGCAGAAACCGCTTAAATAGCTTTAAAAATCGGTCATCAAGTACATTAATGATGAAAGTGTAATAGTTGTAAATAAAAGCACTAATTGTGTTCTATTGAAATTGCACAACATGTAACACTTCGAGTGATTATAGGTAATATTAGAAAATGTTACATGCAGTGTTCGAAAATAAACAGTACATTATTTTACGTTCGGCTCACACACCCAGGAACGATATCTATTTTTTAGTGATTGTGTAGACATACACAACCCTTAATACCGTTCGTAATTATTTTCAAGAAAGAACAGAACAATTGTAGTGATACTGTAGACAAACATTATATTTTAATGTTCTATTGGTTTTTTTCACTAGCCAAAAGGGACGAACATTAACGAGCCGAACCGAATACATTGAAGTTTGTGGATTTTCAAAAAAAACCGAACGGAATTAAATGTTCACATCTTTTGTTGAGTTTGATAAAAACAGTAATATTTTTGTGTTCGAAAGATGACTAACAGGGAAACGTTATTTTTTTGAATGATTTTCTACACAAACACTAATAGCGTTTGTGTTTTCCACAAATCTACCGAACATTAAGAAACGATATTTATGCCGATTTCTTTTCTGAGAAATATGTTGCATTAATGTAACATGCTCTACATTTTTGTGTTCGTTTGTACAAGAAATACAACTGTGGGAAAAATTTTCAAGTTCTTTTGTGAATATGTTGATAAAAAACATGCAAAACATGTTGCATGTTTTACCCTTACTTTTACTTAAGGTGTTCATACTGCCCTGTCTAACAACTTTGGTACTTACTACTTTGTTTGTACAACAACTGCTTTATTTTGTTTGTCATAATTCATACCGCTCATAATTTTGTAAAAAAAATTATTTTAAAACAAAATTTAAATATATTTACACATTAAAATCAAAAAAGTCTATTTATATTATAATCGTTTAAATTTTTCTAAGACATTAGTGATGTCAATTTTTGTTTCCAAGCCATAATTGCGTGCAGACCCCGCTCAAATAGCTTTAAAAATCGCTCATGAAGTACATTGATGATGAAAGTGTAATAGTTGTAAATAAAAGCAGCTAATTGTGTTCTATTGCAATTGCAAAACATGTAACACTTCCAGTGATAATAGGTAACATTAGAAAATGTTACATGTATATACTGTAACATATTTTTTTCAGAAAAGAAATCGCCATAAGTTAAACGTTTTATTACCTAACAAACTTAGATACTGCCATGCTACCTTTGCGCTTAGTTAATTTTATACCATATTTTTAGGTAATTTTACCTATGATTTTTTTGTGTGCATAATGGACAATTTTATATGTTGAGAGAAATCCAGGAAAAATACTGAATTTAGATATTCTGTATTATGGGTTGCTTTCGATTTCTCCAACATCTACGATAAGGGAAAGATTTTTTTCCAAGTCAAAATTTATCGAAACTAAAGAAAAGAGTCGCTTAAATCCTGAACATTTTAATCAACTTATTTATCTAAAAGATTATTTTATAAGATCTTCTTAAACTATTTAAATTACTAATAAATTGATCTTACAGTTTATTTTTTAATAAACACATAATCGGCCTTGATCTGGAAATCGAAATAATGTGAAATTGAAAACGAATAAATTTTTAATTCTTCCTGTGTTTAAAGTTTTTAAAAATATTTCTTTTTTGTTACCTCATACTTTGAGGACCAGATATACTGTCAGCGTCAAAATAAAGTGTACAACTGGTTTTCCGATATAAAAAGTGTTATTTTAGCAAAAAAGAATTCAAATTTTTAGAAGTTTATTATCACTTACAAAACTTTGGACAATGTTATTACAATTTAAAATTAAAAATTTGAAATACTTCAAAAACCACAAAAACAGTACAATAAAAAAAACCAAATTACTCCGTTTTAAACGCGTCAAAAAAAGTGTAATTTTGGCTATTCTTCCTGCAGAATTTTATTCAGAGAGTGCTTGCTGCTAATGTTTTCTTTTAATTTGTCTGTCCAAATGTTTCCAGATGTTTACTTGAGTTGATATCGAGTTACTATTAAGCTGATCAATCCGTTTTAGGACGTTTTACAAAAGCTTACCCTATCACGCTTCACTTTAGAGACTATATTTTTTCCGTTGAATTTCTTACTTCTACCTTTTATTACTTTTTTTTTGTCCAACTTGCTTTTGTCACTTTTTGGAGCAACGAATTTTTCACAGATGACAGCAAGCTTGAAGTCTGATCAAATTTGGCAAGTAGAAATTTAACTTTTTATAACTAACATAACTCTTTTTATATTGGAAAACAAGCTGTACACTTTATTTTGACGCTCACAGTATTTACCAAAACTACTTTTAAAATCAGGAAAAGCTACGGTCATTTAAAAAAAATTGAACTTAAAATCTCCATCCAATTTAATTTCACGTGATTTCGATTCACAGAACGTGGTCGAATATGTATTGATCAAAAAAACGTATATAACATAGTTATGAATTATATATTTTTGCTCGTTTTAGTTCAACAATTAGTTGTGAAGAGGGTATATTAAGTTTGTCATTCCGTGTGCAATTTTTTTATTATTCATCTCAGACCCCATAAAGTATATATCGATGGTTTTCTTCCGCAACCACGTAACTCAAAAACAACTACTTTTCAGGTGAGACAAAATAATTTCTTTTTTACCAAATATTTGAAACTTTTTGCTATATATTCTTTTATAATCCAAGAATAAGATAAAATTCCAATATTCCGTCAAACAAAAAAAATGGAAAATTGTAATGCGGTATTTACTGATTACTTCTACAGTTAAAACAAAAAAAATAGGATAAAATCGAGTTACGTGGTTGCGGAAGAAAACCATCGATATATTCTGGGTCCTTGAGTAATTCTAAGTCGATTTAGCCATGTCCGTCTGTCTGTCCGTCTGTTGAAAACACGCTCACTTTCGAACAACACAAAAGAAATGAACAAATTGGTGCCAAATTGCTTGTAGTTATCCTAAGCAGTTTGGGATTGAAATCGAGCAAAATCGGTTCAGTAGGACCACTATCAATCAAAATGTGGAACCACCACCTAAAAAAATTGATAATTTTGTTACAAAAAATAACATTAATGCTGGAACAAGGCACGGAATGATATAAGATTTTGCAAAAATTTGTTTTATTTGACTGGAAATCGCGCTGTTAAATTTTGTGAAGATCCGTCCATAATTTACCCTAAGCCCCATATAAACACTAATCCCGGAAAACAGTTTAGTACGCCTAAAACCGTCACAGTTTTATAAATGATACTGTGAAATTTCGTGAAGATCGGTCCATAATTTACCCCAGGCTCCATAGAAACCCTACTCCCGGGAAACAGTTTAGTACACCTAAAACCATAATTAATAATGCTATCATAACATAAATTGGTACGTCACAGTTTTAAAGGACTAAAAATGACGCTGTGAAATTTTGTGGTGATCGGTCCTTAAGTTACCCTAGGCCCCATACTACCGGAAAACAGTTTTATAGGACTATAAATGATACTGTGAAATTTCGTGAAGATCGGTATATAATTTACCCTAGGCCCCATAGAAACCCTACTCCCGGAAAACAGTTTAGTACACCTAAAACCATAATTAATAACAAATCGTCACAGTTTAAGATAATAATAACATCATACAGATATTACTCCTTAAACATTCGAACTGTCGGTGGAGGGTATCAAAGATTCGGCACAGCCGAATATAGCACTCCAACTTGTTATTTATTGAAATTACCTAATTTATAACAAAAACTTTATTAATCGGTTAACCGATCAGTAACAAAATTAACCGATTAATAACCGATTAAACCAAAACCTCGATTAATTAATCGAGCGATTAACCGATTAAAGTAAAAGCCCGATTATATGAATACCCTAGTACCAACTGAGCAAATTGAACTCCAAAAAATATGCGTCACGCTAAATAACTCGTATTTTGTATTATTTGTATTACTACCAATCAAATAAATGAAAGTATCTGAGAAGCTAAAATAAAATGTAAAATTATATTAAAAACATTTCGCACTTAATCAACAAGATTAAATTTTTTTTCAACACGTTATATTCGCATCCAACCGCTGTACAAATATGGTGCTATATTGTCTACTTTTTTTTGAATTGAAACGGTTGGTTTTAAAATGGGTTTTCATATGCTTCAATGTTATATTAAAAATTGTTTTGCTTCTACTGAAAATTTTTAAATTTTGAGTTAATACCCTCTTGTTGAGTGAGTGCAATATCGAATACGATAATTAGGCCCCTGGCTGCCGTGATAATACCCTCTCCACTATTGTGGTCTTCGGAGCTCATATTTCTGTCCGTTGTGTTTGAATATTTCAAATAAAAACTGTGCATTCACGCTTTTTGCTTATAAAACATAAGCAACTGAGGCGACGAAAATAGATTTAATAAGGCACACAAAACCTGACGACGCAAATTGAATTTTGAAGGCACAACAAATTTAATGACTCAAACCGAAACAACGTTAATCGAGGCGACGTAAATCAAGGGTTTACTGAATTTTTCTTTTTCGAACTCGATGCAAATACAGCTCTTCGAAAGTGTTATAAATATGAACATTTAAAATTATCTCAAAATATAGTTACTCACCTTTATTTGATTACACATTACGACAAATGGTAGGGGTCAGTGATCTTCGGAGTTCACTATCGTATCGGGAAATTTTAATTTTTTGTCTTTTTTTCACAAACCATCTAAATGTCCGAAAATAGCAAAGTGAGGTTCAGCAAAGTTTTTAACCTCAATGCCGGCTACAGCATAGTCAATAAAAAAAGGGGTATTTTTTAATAGGAAAAAAGAATTCAAAGCCTAGTGTCAGTGTGGGACTTTCATCCATTAAAAACTCCTCTCGTCAGCACGGTTTACCCTCTAAGCTTATAGTATATATTATTTTTTAATATCAGCGGTGATGCTCGATTTCGTTGCTGTAATCGACACATTACGTACGTTCAATTAAAATTATAAATTACCGTACCCCATTTGTTTTTTGATTTCTTAACTTTTTGCGTGATGGATCATTTACGCAGTTGTGTGTTTTCTTTGTTGGATATTTAACGAGCCAGTCATGCGTCTCGTAATGGTTTCTTTTAAATCGTGTATTCCAGAGACACAGGAAACGTATGTGTTTCGCATAGCCTTCTTGGAGACCACCCTCCGCCACAATTAGTTGTGAAGAGGGTATATTAAGTTTGTCATTCCGTGTGAAACTTTTTTATTATTCATCTCAGACCCCATAAAGTATATATATTCTGGGTCCTTGAGTAATTCTAAGCCGATATAGCCATGTCCGTCTGTTGAAAACACGCTCACTTTCGAACAACTCAAAAGAAATGAACAAACTTGGTGCCAAATTGCTTGTAGTTATCCTAAGCAGTTTGGGATTGAAATCCAGCAAAATCGGTTCAGTAGGACCAGAGCTATGAATCAAATTGTGGAACCACCACCTAAAAAAATTGATAATTTTGTTACAAAAAATAACATAAATGCTGGACCAAGGCACGGTATGAGATAAGATTTTGCAAAAATTTGTTTTATTTCACTGGAAATCACGCTGTTAAATTTCGTGAAGATCCGTCCATAATTTACCCTAAGCCCCATATAAACACTACTCCCGGAAAACAGTTTAGTACGCCTAAACCCGTAAAAAATAACGCTAGCATAACAAAATTTGGTACGTCACAGTTTTTTAAGGACTAGAAATAACACTGTGAAATTTCGTGACGATCGGTCCATAATTTACCTTAGGCCCCATATAAACCCTACGTCCCAGTTTTATAGGACTATAAATGATACTGTGAAATTTCGTGAAGATCGGTACATAATTTACCCCAGGCCCCATAGAAACCGTACTCCCGGAAAACAGTTTAGTACACCTTAAACCATAATTAATAATGCTATCATAACAGAAATTGGTACGTCACAGTTTTAAAGGACTAGAAATGATGTTGTGAAATTTCGTGATGATCGGTCCATAATTTACCCTAGGCCCCATATAAACCCTACTACCGGAAAAAAGGTTTAGTCGCCTAAAACCATAATTAATAACAAATCGTCACAGTTTAAGATAATAATAACATCATACAGACATTACTCCTTAAACATTCGAACTGTCGGTGGAGGATATCAAAGATTCGGAACAGCCGAATATAGCACTCTAACTTGTTTTTAACAAAATTATCAATTTTTTTTAGGTGGTTGTTCCACATTTTGATTCATAGCTCTGGTCCTACTGAACCGATTTTGCTGGATTTCAATCCCAAACTGCTTAGGATAACTACAAGCAATTTGGCACCAAGTTTGTTCATTTCTTTTGAGTTGTTCGAAAGTGAGCGTGTTTTCAACAGACGGACAGACAGACGGACATGGCTAAATCGACTTAGAATTACTCAAGGACCCAGAATATATATACTATATGGGGTCTGAGATGAATAATAAAAACAATTCACACGTAATGACAACACAACTAATTGTGGTGGAGGGTATAAAAAGACCTCGAGCTCTAAATAAAAGTTAACAAGCAAAAACTTTCAGAATAAAACGAAAATCTAAATTATTACCACTGGGGGAATTGCATCCACTCGACTACAAGGAAATTTTTAATTCTGACAGAAATTGATATTAAATTACAACAATAAAACACCTTTTGATATATATTTTTTTATTGCCACAAATTTCTAAGTCATAGTAAAGCTGTTATTAAAAAAAAAGCCTTAAAATTTAACAATAAAAATTTGTGGTTTATTTTATATTTCTTTATTTAAAAACTATAATATTCGAATATTTTTTCTGGTTTGTTTGTTGTTGTCTTCCTTTTAGTGTGTATGTGTATTTTTCTTTGTTGTTAGTGTATAACATTTTACATACAATACAATAATAATAATATACGTATTTATAATAATATAATTAATTTTGTTTTTCATAAAAAGTCTTATTAGTTAATGATATAAGTATAAATATTTATGTAAAAGAAATTGATAATAAAATTAATAAAAATAATAAAAAAGTACATAATAATAATAATAATATAAATGAAACAATAATAATGAAATCAATTCACAATAGTTTAAACAAAAAAGTCACTATTTATAAAAAGAATTGTTTTAAAAAAAGTGCAATTCACAATAGTTTAAACAAAAAAGTCAATATTTATAAAAATAATTGTTTTAAAAAAAGTGCATAATTTGTTTTTCCAAATGTAAAACTACTTATTTGGTGAAAATTTAAAATTTACTACTAAAAATATTTAAATAGAGTTTTGTTTCGTTTTCTTAATAAAAAAAAAACAACTAGACAATTGTTTATTTTTCCTTTTTTTAATATTTTATGCATCCATTTATAGTTTGTGTTATTAAAATCTTATCGTTTGTAGGGGTTTAGATTTTCAATATTTAATATTTGTTTGTGGTCTTTTTTATTAAAGTTATATGTATTTATAAATAATATATATGTAGATTTATTTTATGTTTGTTGTTGTTGTTTTTTTTTTCTTTCGATCAAATTACAGTTAATATAAATTAAATAAGAGTAAACATAGTATTTAATGCTTTTATATATTAATTAAAAGAAATATATTATAATTTATGATGTCTTAATTTTGTTTGGGTTTTCTTTTTCTTTTTTTTATTTTCATTTTCATTTGAAATTTTTTAAGCATTTTTTGTTAAAGATAAGATTTGAATAAGTGCTTTGTTAGAAGAAAGAAAAGCACTTTTTTATTTAATTGTTTAGTTATAAAAATGTTCACCCTTATCGTGCATACAATTTTCCTCGAACTTTAAGCTGAAGGTCCACACCACGCGTTACTCGCTTTTTCCCAGCATACGCAACTGTCAAAAAAGTAGAATCTGTGTAGTTATACGTAGCAAGTAACATGCACAAAAGCGTAGATGCCTTGAGGCGAAAAGTAGGTTTACTTTCTACTTTTGTAAGCGTTACAAGCAGCGTTCGAACAAATCAGCTGATTTTGACAAATTAAATTTTATTTTTACTTGTGCTGCTGCTGCATAAAAAGCGTTGCATGTAACTTGAAAAGTATAACGCAAGTAAGATCATAAAAGCATGCGCTGCGTGGAGGCGAAAACGCGTGGTATGGACCTCCAGCTTTATTCCCTTCTTCCGTAAAAATTTATAAGGAAAAACGAGGGAAACACTGTTTAGTTTTTATTCACAATAGGCGTGGTTGTGTATTTTTTTTTTTTTTGTGTTTATTTTTCTTATTTCTTTTAGGAAAAATTTAAGATTATAGAGATTTTATAAAAGGTCCTGCATATTATTATATTTTTTTAAATCTGTTATTGTTTATATTTTTAATTTTCTAAATATGTATTATAAATTTTGTTTACAAACCAATTAAATTTTTTTTATGTTAAGAAATATATGAAGAAATTATGTTCGTTTGGAAGTTAATTAAAGAATTTAAATAAATTTGAAATGTGACGGTCAAAACCGCCCGTATTAAACTCGGCATCGCTGGAGGTAATAAAGTTGGTTTTGGTAGGTTAAATATGTGGAATTATTTAAGGTTATGTAAAAAATAAAGTGTTTGATAAATTTAGCCTTAGTACTGACTTTTTAAAAAAGCCTTGTGCAACATTTTTTTTGAAACCTTTAACAGGGCTAGGGTTGTTTAAAACCAATTTCTCTTTGAAAAAGTTATTCCTGTATAAAGAACAGCCATATGTAGGTAACAATGTTTTTGCGGTACTAATTTTTTTGTAACTATTTATGCGGGTTAAAGCCTTCCTTTCCTAAAGTACAACAATGTTTGGTATTCCCAAAGGCAGCCGTGCAACCATTGACAAAGTATGGCGTTCGCAGCTGATATACAAACAAGCGTTACTAGCGCATTATTTAAATTGGCAATGCTTTTGCCAAGTTTAAAATGAAATTATGTACATTCGCTTTGGAGTGTTGTAAAGTTGAGTTCAGAAAATTGATATATCGCTCATTTGCTGCAAGGCCGGCATAACTCAAAAAATTAAATTTTGGAGTTAGAGATGCAGAATTGTTCGCTTTGTTTTTCTTTATATTGTGTATTAAATTCATCTTTATATCTTTTATACTTTCCCAGTTTGAAGAGAATGTGTCTTCTTTTTTCTAAGTATTTAGAGCAAATCAAAAACTTTAAAGGCGTTTATCTCGAAATAGATTTTTTTGAGTTATGCCGGTCTTGCAGGAAATGAGCGATATGTCGTTCATATTAAAAAAATCAAAAATTTTTAACTTTTTTATTTACAGTCATGAACATGAGGAATTGAAAAAATTCTGCATTTCGTCACTCAAACTAATAATTTTAGTAACTCTCCTCACTAGTATTCTTGTTGTTGGTCGACAATTTGTACGACCACAGCACCACGACTAGCTTGTGTATGTATTGTATACATGTTTTGTTTGTCTTTTTTCCCCTGTGAAGAAGTTTAATATGACATTTAATCAAATTTTTCATATCTGAAAAATTCACGTATGAATTTCTTTGTTTGCTCACTTTTCATGAGCGAAGAAATTAATATTTTTATTCTTTAGTCTCATGAGGATGAGTAAGCAGCAATATTTAAAATGAAGAAACGTTTCGGTACGCTGTTGTAAAGTATACAAAATTGCTTGATAAAAACACTGATTTGACATACAGACGTTTTGGAAGGCAGTTAAAGTAATTTTGAATTTATCGGAATACTGCATCAGTACAAATGCATAATACTCTCCTCTGCTTATGGTATTGTAGGGTATAAAATCAAATTATATTATTAAAAAATTTAAAAATTCCATAAAAAATGTCACATTTTCATTTATTAACGTGATAATAGGTGTGTTCATTTGCTTTAGTAGCAGAAACCTGCAACGAGTTTGTAAATTTAAAAGTAACTTAATTTTCTGCCAATTAAAACATAAAAAAATAAATAAATAAAAACTTAAATAAACGCTTTGCCAGCGAAAACTAGCAAATTAGCTACATTGACAGTATCCAGCTGTAAGTTGCAATTTACACTATGGACATTTCTTTCCGGACAGACAAAGTTTGTAGGCGAGAGAGGAAAAGTGTAAGCATACAGTGTCGCCCAATTTCATCAATTAAAATTTTTTGAACTTGCTATTGTTCTTAAATTTAAGAAAAATTGATATTTTTTGTTTTTGAAAAACTTTTAATTTAAAAACTATAAAATTAACATATCAACCTAAATAAGAGCCGCAAGAGTTTTTTTTTGCTAAAATTTCTCTTTTTCATACAATTTATACCAAACAGGGGGTCTACTCTCTATTGCGATGCGAAAACATGTTCGATGCGAAAGCTAAATGCGCGGATTTACAGTAACGAAATGCCAAAGTGTGTTAAAAATATTTGAAATTGGAAAATTTAAATAAAATAAAATGATGATTTACGAAAAGAAAAAAATTAAAAGATGCGAAAGACACATGCGCAAACGTATTGAAGAGTACCAATCGCTAGATTTGCTACAATTTTCTTTCACAACGCAATAGAGAGTAGCCCCCCAGACCTCCGTATTGCGATTTTAACAACAGACTTAACTTACGTCGGTTGGGCAGTTAGCCGTAACATAAAACAAGGGGCTACTCTCTTCTGCGATGCAAAAGAAAAATCGAGATTGGCTCTCTTTAATGCGTTTGCGCATTTGTCTTTCGCATGTTTTATTTTATTTTCCGCATATCATCCCTATTTTTTTTATTTAAGTTTTCGAAGCAAACCCAGTTAAGCGGCTTAGCTTTTTTTTATTTCTACTTATTTTCACCTTTCATTATTGTCAATCTTTAATTTTAATTATTGCCAGTGTTTTCGTTTTCAAAAATTTTTGTGAAAAAATTTGCGAAGCGATTAAGTGCTAAATTGGCCTTTTACCGTATTTATATTTCATACCGAAATTGCATTCGCATCGCAAAAAAGAGTTGTTCAGAGGCGTTTGAATAACTCTTATAGTAAAAATTTTACTTGCAGAAATAAAAAAATGGTTATGGTCTTTCAAATGTGTATGCTCTCTTTCCACTCTCTCGTTTCAAGTTTGTCAAAAACGTGAACATTTACTAGTAACATTTATTGAAAATAGGCAATAATTTTCTGTTATTGAACACACCTAATAATTTATTAACTGGTCGATTACGGAGCATCACAACTGAAGTTAAGTTGCCAGCAGCAAAATCAGGCAACGCCGATCATGTTGAAATATACAAAAAACAATTTATTTTAACATGTGCGGCGTTGCCTGATTTCGCTCCTGGCACCCAACTTCAGTTGCCATACATAATCTACCCATAAAATACATATGTATTGTAACCAATTTAAAAATTTCAAAAAAAAATTCACAATTTTTTTAAATGTACATTTACATGTACAATTTACAAAAAAAAAAAAAAAAACTTCCACATCTTTGTTAATAAACAAACTCACCTCTTCATTTATTTCTTAACCACAACCCCCAAACAAAGTTACCTCTAAAAGTCAAGAATGCCTGTTTTAAAAAAAACTTTTTAAGCTTGACTTTCGTTACTATTATTTACTTGAGCATTATTAGGCGTAGTTGGGGTAATAGAGTTTTTATTAGTAGCCGCTACACCATTAACTTCAGTTGCTGGCCCTGCAGTGGGTAAAACCGGTTCAATAATAACATCATTATAAGAAGGTGGCACCAAAGCGTCTTCATTTTCAGTAGTACCAACAGTAGAAGTACCACCGACAGCACCCATTTCTTCGGTAATATTTATAACAGAAGTGTTCTCATTACGTCTCATGGGTGGTGTATTGTTGTTAACATGTACCGTGTTGTTATTATTAGAGGAATCATTATTATTATCCTCTTCTTCGCCGCCAGCAGAACCAGGCAAATTATTTTGTTGCTCCTGTGTTTGATAATTCGACATGGCCACTTGATAGGAGGGTGGTGGTGCTTGTTTCATATATTGAGCAACAGCTTCATCATAATTGGGCAAAAGGGTAGAGTAAGCTCTTTCCTCGCTACCCAAACTATTTGAAGTTAAATCGGGTATACCCAGAGGCAATAAAGTACGCATGCTTTGTTGACGCAAAGTCAAGTACTTATAACAACGCCAAACAATACCAATGGAATAGGCTTTAAGAAATACAATGCAAACGAAAACAATCAAAACCACAATAACCAATTCTTCTGGAGACAATTCTAACAACTTTTCACGCCAAGGCAAACGATGAGATTCATCAATTAAATGATGAATTGCTTGTAAATAACACAAATAACCGGCCGCAGTTAAACTTAAAAAAAGAATAATTCGAATAATTTAACAATTCATTCTATAACAAATATTCTCAAAATTAATACTTACGTTGTAATTGCAAAATCAAATAGTTGCAAACAAAAGAAGGGCAATAGATGGGAGGGTTTACCCTTAATGGCACCATAAATCATCATCATAGTAATGGCTATCATACAAGTACAGACTAAGCCACCCATATCATAGTTTTCTAGTTAAAAAAAAAAAAAACATTAAAAAATGTGCTTAAAACATATGTTTTATAATAAAACAACTTACGATATTGTTTACGATAATTCAAAGAATGGTCACGATACGCATAAGGGGGATCAACTTTACTTAAAGGTGTTGGCAAGGCCGGTGCATTTAGGTCCACATTATAATCATAGCTATTTTCCAATTCTTCCATC
Organism: Pollenia angustigena; assembly: GCA_930367215.1. NCBI lineage: Eukaryota > Metazoa > Arthropoda > Insecta > Diptera > Polleniidae > Pollenia > Pollenia angustigena. The sequence goes on from OV884060.1 coordinate 52,329,087, forward strand.
ATATGCGGATTACGCATAATAACCGCCAATAAACTTAAAGCCAAAATATTAAGAAACTATAAAACGATATCAAAATAAAAAAAAAAACGTGTTCAAGATTAGTTGACTTTATTTATTCACAATTATTTTCATATAAATTAACATATTTCGTTAATGAATTTAACGGAATTGTCGTGTTATCACCAAGATCACACTATGTTTGCTTATCCATTAACACCACACAAATTTTCAAAGCAAATAGACGTCAATTAATAATGAATGTGTTTTATATCACTTGGCAAATATTTATTTACATGTATTGAGTAAAACGTATACATATTTTTAAAAGTAGCAAGGAAACGAGTTTGCACACTTTAATGAATAGGTTTCTATAAGGAAATTTAACTAAATTTAAATTGAAATTAAATAAAAAGCAATTTTTAAGGATGACAAATTTTGAATGCTTTTTTCAAGTATTTCCTAAAAGTATATGCTTGCATAAATTTGCATATTACACAGGTTGGCTGCCGTTTTTAACAACAACAAAAATTGCTTTAAATATACAAACATACATCGGTCATTTTACTGCATATGCATTTTCTTATATCAAAAAGAAATTACATCGGCAAAGTATACCGATCGTCTTAGAATCACTTTCTGAGTCGAACTAAAGATGTCCGGCTGGCTGGCTGGCTGGCTGTCCATGTAACCTTGTGCGCAAAGCACAGGTCGCAATTTTGGAGATTATTTGATAAATTTGGGTCATAGGTTTTTATTGGCACAAGGACGAAGCCTATTGAAAATGAGCCGAATCGTAGGACCACGAGAGAAGATAGGGGAAAATTTCTTCCTCTCAGAAACTATCAAACCGATTTCAATGAAATTTAAAACATAGATAGATCCATATCTGTATGGACACATTAGCTGTACAGTTTTTCAAAAATAGGACCACAACGGGAGGTAGGGGGCAATTTCTGCCTCTCACAAACTTTCAAACCGATTTTCATGAAGTTTATAAACATAGATAAATCCATATTTATATGGACATATAAGCATGATGTGTTTTTAAATACTTTGGTGTAGGGTATCATATGGTCGGGCTTGACCGACTATACTTTCTTATTTGTTTTTTGTATGAAAAGAATTAATTCAAAATTTTGCTTATTCTTAATGAATTAAAATCAAAAATGAATGATTCATTTACAGCTCTGGTCTATTACATTACAAATATTTTAAGCCATAATAGACCGAAATCGGATAAAAACTAAAATTCCTTTAATAAAAAATTAATAGCCATAGTAGCCTCTCAAACAAGATATAATTCGTTTCACTTGCAACAGCCTTTGATTCTGGATGGTGGCTGAAAGAAAAGCATACAAGGGAAAAACACAATTTTACCGTTATCTGGGAAATATAACGTGATGAGAGTAAACTGAGCTAATATTCGGCTTAAGCATGTCAAAAAACATAAGAATCAATTGAAATAGTTTAAAAAAAATTTTTTCAATATCGACCTGTGTTCCAGCACATTTATTTTCTTTTAGAAATTTTCATGAAGTATTTATAAATATTTTGGTGATTATTAAAAACAAACCAATCAAAAACACCTGCAAGTTCATTGACAGTTTAATTTTTATTTATTTCATTATCAATTTTTTCAGGTACATACTTGAAAATGAAATTGATAGTCGTTTCGGTTTGATTTTTTTGCACAAGGAAAAAAATAAATATAAATATAGCTTTAGTCATTCACTGATTAAACATAATAAACATTGCATTTTAATATGTTTTTATAATTCTGCATTTTAAAGCAAATATAAATATTTATTTATTTAATGAACAATAATGAAAATTATAATTTTTGTATAAAAAAAAAACCTTTTATTTCAAAAAGTTGCATGGTACAATGAATAAGGTAAACATAGTTCTACAACAAGCAAAAACAACATGTATTTTTATGGTAGAAAATAAAATATGAGTATTTCTAGCAACCATAAGTACTCTCATTTGCAATCAAACAAAATTGTAAACCAATTGCGACATCATGTAAAGCACCTCATACACGCTTCAATTCAATGGTCAAATGAGTCTTTCAATCGAATTGAAAAACTTACTAGCCAACTTGAAAAAAACCAAATTTTTTGATTTTTCTTTAACGAACTCAACTAATGCCAAACTAATCAATTGATCGTGCCATACACGCCTTGATTTGGACAAAAAACCAACTCAGTTGTCAGTTGGATTAAAACGAGTATGGGGTGCTTAAGGTTCGTAAACAATATTCAGCTGGGCTACTAGGGTTACCTTATTAATTGTACCATGTGTAAAATCCCAAGGCGAATTTGTTACAGGTGGTCTTAAAAGCCCTGCTGATAACTTTTTTTTAGCTTTATCATTGTTGGATGTCAAAATTTTGTTCAAAAACAGACGAAAACAGACGTTGTACAATGATTTTACAAAAATAAATTGCTTGTGGCTTTTGTACGAGTTGTACTTGTTGTAGTACCGAATTTACCTAGAATGAATTCGCCTTGGTAAAATTTATGGTATAATAAAAAAAAATTTTAAAACAAAAAATTAAAAAAAAAAAAACAAGAGTCAAAAAATAAATGAATTTAATTTTTATTGAAAACTTTTTGATGTCAATATTAACCAAGGCGAATTCATGCAGGTGACATTTTCGAGTCATCTGTTTATTGTTTATTTTTTGTGTGAATACTGAATCTCAAGTTTTGTTTACATTTTGTGAAAAAAATTGTTTAAAATTAAAAATTCAATAAAAATAAATTTTATAAAACAAAGTGAATATAAAATATAAGCACAAAGATTTAAAAATTCGTAAGGGAAAATTATTTCATTATTCTTTGTTAGAAAAAATGTGTAATTACGTCGTTTTGCATATATAAAATAAAAACACCTGTAGTTACGTCCCTGGTTTTTTTGTTAATAAAAGCATGATTTTTGATAGCTGAAGTGTAAAACTTTGTCAAGAGATGTAACTTAATGGCATTCATAATAATCAATTAAAAACTCGATTTTGAATTTTTTGCTAGTTACGCCTTTTTGCATTTTAGCTAACGATATATAAAAAACAAAGTTCCAAACTAAACAAGCCATAAATAATTAAAATCCGTCTACAACTTTTAATTTTATTCATAAAGTGTCATATTAGCATTAGGAGCCCCTGTAAGGAGTGCAGATAAAGGGCAACAATTATGTTTTGAGAAAGTGTTTATGACGAAGAAATAATAGAGATTGGTCACATATTTCAACCCCTAGAGCGAATCCTAAGAAGTTATGGGACTTTTTCTTCGATATATTTCTAGCCAGTATTGAACATTTTGTATGCGAACTCCCTCAAGAAATGGAGATAGCGGGTAGCTTTGTTAGAAACAAATGAAGGGAACGAAAAATAAAGAGGGATTGGTCAAACATTTTTCCCATCTAGGCATATCCTAGGCGCTGCAGGGGCCAAATCCAAGAATTTTATTAAACCACCAAACCGTATGGATACCCCCTAATGGATGACGATAAGTTGCTAGTATGTTTTGAGAAAATGTTAAGATAATAAACTAATGGTCATAAAATTGTATCTTCCTAGGGGCGACTCCTAGGCAGTTATGGAACCTAATGTATATACTTTTTCTCAATATATATGAAGAATATAATTTATATATACTACAGAACAAGTACCATAACTGCCGAGGAGTCGCCCCTAGGGATATAAAATGTTTGAACGACCTCCATTTGTTTTTTAGTCTTCAGTAAAAGAAGCCGTTTTTGAGTTATGCGAATATATGTATGTTATAAAACCTCCTCCATTTTCGAAATGACAGTATATCCCAAAAATAAGAGATAACCTAAAACGGTTAGCACCACAGGCTTCAGCTTTCTCGAATTACCCGCCAGGTTCCCCGCTTGACAGTTTTTTCAGCTAGCACAATGTTACTGATAGTTAACAATTATCAAGTGAAGATTCAATAAATAACTATATGAAAATAAAATTATTTTATTTCGAAATATGCATGTGTGCATTTAATTTTCACAATTTAGAATTTTCTGTTAACACAAAAAATTAAAGGAAGAGGCGAATTTATCTTGTAGATGTGCCTGGGGTAAAATATTTTAAGCAAACATTTCATTGAACAAAAACTATATGAAAACAAACCTTTTGAACAAATACCTCTCTAGGTACTACTAAAAAAGTTGAATTTGAAAATTGATCTTTTTTTATTAAAAAGATTTAATAAATATCTCTTAAAAAAATTAATAGCACTTTTAAAAAATTTACATAAATACTTTTATGTAGGGTGTTTCACTTTTGTTGACCTGTGTTATTATGTGTGATTATTTATTTGCTTCGGCTAAAGGGGTTGGATAATGTTTTTTTTTATAATAAGTACAAACTTACTTTTAGAAAAAACGTAGGCCTTAATAATAACTTTTTTAAAACAATAACATTGAAATTTTATATAAATTCCTGAAGTTAAGTACGTTATACTTTGTTAAGTACATACAAATTTAAAAAATTTTGACTACTTTTTACTAACTTTGTATTTAGACAGCTGTTATTATTTCTTATTGTAAGTAGACATAAAAAGATATTTAATTCTAACAGATCTCAAACAGAACTACATTTAATTTTTTTCAAGCACGTAGTTTTTAATAAGCAAAAACATTTTGGTTCAAAAAAGTTTACAATTTTCTCTATTAATTACATAAAACTCCTACAATGGAAACAAAACTATTGCAAGTTTTTAAAAAGCAGTTTACACTCTAATATAGATATTAAAAACCTTGACAGTAATAAAATAATTAGTTTACAATTATTATTGTACCTAGGCTTTTTATAAAAAAAAAAGTTTATAAAATAATTGTCCCACCCTTTAGATACATTTAACTATTGTAAGAAAAAATGGATGAATAAACAAATCTGTTAAATATATTCATAGCAACCTTTTCTTTACATTTATTTTTTTTCTACAAGCAGAACGTGCATACATATCGCACCCTAAATCATAAACAGGCAGAACTCAAAATTCAAGAAAACGGGCTTTAAAAACATGGTTGCAATTTTTAATCAAATTGAGTTTCACAAATGTTAAAGAAGACAGTGGCGCAAGCGAAATTTTCATGGTCGCTAACGATTTGATTTGTGAACTAATAATTGAAAAAAAAAAAGATTTGGAAAATTTTAGGTTTGTCCTGCTTATGATTTAGTGTGCGATATGTATGGTTATTATTGTAAACTGTTTACTTAAGCATTTACAAAAATATTGGAAAGCATTTTATAAAAAAAATATTTGTTTAGAATAAAGTGCGAAATATAAAACCTTTTTGTTGAAGTATTTAACACGATATAAATTGTCAATTCAGCTCAAAACGGAAGTGAAACTTTTAAAAATTTGCATAATATACCTACTTAGGTTCATATTTAAAAAAAAAAAATCAGGGGGCAAATTCTGGCAGTCGTAATCGAATGCTTTTTCGATTCGAAAGCAAATTAATATCTAATTCTTTCAGACGATACTAAGCGAATCGAAATATTTTTTCAGTGTTGTGACAAATGAGATAATTGCTTTACAGTACTGAAATAATAATTTCGATTCGTTCAGTGTCGAATAAAAGAATTAGAAGTAAAATTGCTTTCAGAATTGAACTTGTTTAAAATTAATTAATAGCAATAAAAATTTAATAAGACTGGATTTTTTTGTAATTTATTGACTTTAGAAAATTGTTTTTTGTTTTTTTTTTATGCGTGCAGATAAGTCTTAACCATTTCGCTTACAAAACCGAAAGCCGTGTCTGTTTTCCAAAGCAAACAAGTCGCAATACCTAAAAAAACGATTTAGAAATATAACTGAATTGTGGAATAGGCTTATCATAAAAGATTTTCAACAACGTCTAAAGGTCGATTCATCCATATTGTTCGGACAAGGTTTTTGTCCGGATATAATGTATATAAATAATATAAAAAGGCAACTATTTTTATGAAAGCTTTTTCTATCATTAGACTTTAAAGCTTATTATATACTACAGACAAGCAATCGCGTCCCAGTTTTCTTCTTTAAGAATTTTTAATAAGTGTTTTACAATAGTGTTCAAAACACTTTTCTAAGGTTAAGGATGTTGTTAATAAGCTTATTATAAGGTAGTTATAATTCCTTTTGATTTGTTGTCTAACCTATATATAGATGTATGCATGTATATGTGTTTCTAATTGAAATCAGTGCACCAAAAAGAAAGAACTTCTGTAAAATTTAGAAAGTTGTTCATACCAAAATCTTTCTTTCTCTTTCTTTATTTTAAATAGTCTCTAGAAACAAAACCAGATTTTGGTGAAAAATAAACTGAGTCATGATTGAAAAAGACCTCGATTAAGCAAATGCAAAATAAAAATTGACAACCAATAAAACCAACAAAATTTTAAAAGATAGTAAAGAGAGATTTAGCAAAATATGTACATACCTACATACCTATATAAAAACATAAAAAGTTATATTAAAAACATTGGAACATATGTACTTACATATGTATCTATAGAAAAAATTCAATCTACGTAAATTGAAATGCAAGAAACATCTCAAACCATCCAACAACAATAACAACTCTATAATGACCCTGAACAAGGCCACGTATTATAGAAATAGAACAAAAACGACACCAACACAACAACCTTGATTGCAAAAGGTATAAGACCTTTGTACACTTTATTAATAAATAAAGTTCTCCTATTAACTTGTTAACAATACATAGAAATAAATTTGTATGTATAAGAACGAATTTTCCATTTAATTTTTAAAATTTCCGTTTCTTTTGCTTCATTTTTATAAGATTTTTTAATAAAGTTTCTACTATTCTTGCTGTTCCAAATAGCTTACCAAATGCCAAAGGCCAATCATAATGGTGGCGGTATGAACATGTAGGCCAAAACAACATGTCCACTCCTTGCTGCGCTGCAACTGCTGTCGGGGACCCATTTTGAGACGGATCCTTAGCATTGCCAAGACTGGCTGGTTAAGAAATCTGTAAGGAATTTACTCCTTTTTTTGTTTAACTTTGTATAAAATTATTAACCACAATATTTATCTGTAAAGGAATTTTTTAAGAAAATTTTTAACTTTTTCCACTTCACTTTTATCAACACATCTTACAAAAAATGAATACACAAGAAAAATTGACACAAAAGAATTGTGAAATTTTTTACCAAAAAATTTTTTTTTATTATTTTTCACATAATTTTTCTTATATTTTTTCGTTCTTGAAAAAAATATATACCTTTTCGTAGTAGTATTTAATAAAATGTACTGATAATTAATATTTAAAATTTTTTCTAAGCTTAATACGCGATATTTAACTGAAATATTAAAACGCAATACAGACAAAAATTGTCACCCTCTTTTTGTTTTGTTTTCCGACTCTTTTTTGAAGTTTTCTTTAAGACATTCACTAATAACTAATAACACCAGATATCTATGATGAACAATAATAAAAGAGATGCCAAGTAATGTAATTAAACGATAACTTTGTCATCGTCTAGTCAAGCAATTTTTGTTGCTGTAACTTTTTTAAAAGTTCTCAAACCGTTAAACTTTTCGCATAAAACGAGTGAATTTCAACAAAAACAAAGTAAAATTAAGCAAAAAACGATTTTTCTCACACAAGGGCTAGTGTACCTTTACTTTGCTAGAATTATCCGTCCTTTAAATTAAAATTTTCCAGCAATTATTAGAAGAATGTGAGTAAAGGGTTTCTGTTACAAAACTTTTTTGCGCTGTCATGGGGTAGGAATACTCAGGAGAGACTCAAAAGGGGTCTCAATGCTTACTATGCTTGCAGATCATCGATAGGTAGGAGCTGGGGACTCCGGCCGTCAGTGGTGGGATGGCTGTACACTTCGGTGGTTAGACCCATTCTTACGTATGGATGCTGTGTTTGGTGGGAGTCATTGAGATTGGCAAGTCGTAGGAACCTTCTTTCTAAGGCTCAGAGGTGTGCTTCAATTGGCATGACAGGTGCCTTGAGAAGTACTCCTCAGGCTGCCCTGGATGTCATTCTACATCTTCTGCCCATTGAGCAGTATGTGATGGGAATGGCGGCCAGGAGCATTCTTAGACTGAGGGAGTTAGGACTTACGAGGAATGACACTCAGGGTCACTCACGGATCCTGGGTGAGATTGAGACTGGTGGCTATTGCCTGGGACCGCCGGGATCCACTGATTATGTTAGCACCAGTTTGGATTTTGGTCGGTTGCCAGAGGTAATAATGCCCTCTAGGGAGAGCTGGTCGGGCAGGGGCAGATTATTTGGTGGATTTGCTATTTTCACTGATGGCTCAAAGATGAGGGGCACGGGTGCAGGGGTCTACATTGAGGATCTGAACATAAGAAGGTCATAAAGGCTTCCTGACGACTGCAGTGTTTTTCAAGCGGAGGTTCTGGGGGTCTGGAGGGCCGTGGAACTGATGAGGGACAACATTGATAGGGGCTCGGAGGTCACTATATATGTGAACAGCCAGGCGGCTCTTATGGCCGTAAGGGGCTGTTATGTGAACTCCAGGCTGGTTGATGAGTGTAGGAGGGCTCTGAGGGGAGCCTTAGGGGAGTATCTGCTAAGGTTATGCTGGGTGCCGGGTCATTGCGACATAGGCGGCAATGAGATTGCTGATGAGTTGGCAAGACAGGGCTCAGAGATGGAGGATCCTGACTGTGTGGAGGCGGTTAGGCCTCCATTGGGCTTCTATTTTGGAAGAATTAGGGAATGGATACTGAGCGTGACCAATCGGGCCTGGGGGAGCCGAACGGACTGTCGGGTATCGCGGACACTGTGGCCGGTGCTTAGGAAGTCCGATTCGGTGTCGCTGTTGGGCAGGAGCAGGGTCTGCGTTAGGACCATGATAGGAATTATCACGGGCCACTGTATGATAGGCAGGATGGCGGTGAGGATGGGATCCGACTTGTCGGATATATGCAGGTAGTGCGAGGACCCTGAGGAGTTGGAGTCAGTTGAGCACTTTCTGTGCCACTGTCCCAGGTTGCAGGGTAGCAGGTTGAGGTGGCTGGGCAGTAGATTCCTGGGCGAATTAGGGGATGTCTCGGGTTGCGGACTCGAGAATCTGATAGGATTCGTAATGGGGATGGCCTGGCTGCGCGAGGGGAGACTGGGTGCTAACCGCACGTAGGGCGGATTTGGTTTAAGTGGGATTTCTCTCGGGGTTGGTCCTTTACCTTCTTTTCTTTCCTTTCTTTTCTACCTATCTTTCGGATCTTTCTTATGCTTTTGCTGCTTATTTCACCTACTTTATACCTTCTTAGCTATCTCTAATTAAGGCGTCACAATGGACCATATTGGTCTCTGGGTGAAGGTGTGAAGAAAACTTCACACCGGCCTTTCTACCTACCTACCTACCTACAAAACTTTGCGAAAAGTTTCACAAAATATCTGTCAAAATAAGTTACATTTCAAAGGGATCCGCCAAAAACAATATTTTAAAGTTATAGATATTTTAAATTTAAAATGTGTTTGTAAACTATTTTTTTAAGTTATATAATAAATAGAAAGAACCTAAATAATGAACGAATAATTTAAACCACAAATTAAACATAATGTTTATAAAATTTTATCCGACCTTATAATTTTATTTCTTCTTATTTATAATTCAGACAGACAGAAACATTCCTGACCTTTAATTATAAATATAAGAAATAAAATAAAAAGGTCGAAGAAAATAGACTACATAATTTATGAATTAAACAAAACGCCAAAACGAAAGCAGACATCAAGAAGAATCTAAAATAAATTTAATAAGAAATTATAATAAACTAGGGGAAAAAATATGAATTACAATATTCTTAAAAGGAATCAGGAGACGAGAAGAGTAATAAATAAATATAAAACATTGAGAGACAGAAACATTAAATTAAAGGCGAACCTGACCTTGAGCTTGAATTATAAATAAGAAGAAACATACTTTTTATATATTACTTTTTGACATTTTTTTAGCATTTCATTGTTTTGGTTTTATAATTTATTGCTTCCGTTAAAGTTTCGCTTGGATTTCACACTAAATTACTGGAAATATTCCAGTAATAACAGAATCAGTGTTGTCTGTTTAGTTATACAAACTAGTTTTGTGCCCCATATACCATTTATTACACTCCGATTTTCTTGAAATTTTGCAGGCACATAGTTTTACAGCTGGAAAGAACTATAGCCTATATTTTTATTATTACGGGCGTGAAATAGGGAAAGAGGGGTAAAAGCTCCCCCTCCCTATATATATAATATAATACCTAATCAACCGATTTACTGGAAATTTGGCATGCAGACACTGTAAAATCTGAGAAAAATAACTTATATGGCAAAACAACGTTTGCCGTGGCAGCTAGTTAAATATAAGTTAATTAACAACTATCTCAGTTAATATACCAAAAATTATATTGAACATTTATTTCTATTAATTTGTTGTTTATATGTATACATTTATTCCTTTAACTCCCACTGGAGCATAGAGCAAATCACTTGTTTTCAAAAATATAAACATGGAAACTCAAATTATGATTTGGATTTTAAAAGTTTCCTTTTAAAAATTTGGAGGATAAACTGTTATATAAACTAACTGGAAATGTCTTAATCTGTTGGATTTTGATACATAATAAAGAAATTTATTATTTTAACTCAAATAAGATTTGAACATATTAGTTGTCAAATTTTTTGTAAACTGTAAACTAAAGAACAATGCAATCGAAAAATTTAACAAACACATGCACATTTTCAAAAAGGTCTTACAAAATACACATATATATATACAAATGTGCAAGGGCTAACAAATAATTTTAATCAAGTGGAGATAATAGCAGCAACAGAACAACCCGAATTTCTAATATTGTCGGAAACGTAAAAGAAGACGAAATTAGCCTGCATGATTATAACGAATTAATATCGTTGTCAAGCTCAACAAGAACTGGAGGTGTAATTATTTATTATAGAAAGGAATGGAAAGTAAGTCTAAATTTACACGTTTCATCTTTTGATGCTCAACTTCTTTTCAATTCCCTTTTAAAGATGCCAACATAATCACACGCAGCAATCCGTTTCAACTTTTTTTGGTTCAAAACAACAACAATTTCATTAACAGCGAATCAAAGAGAAAAAGAAAAGAAAAATATTACATGCAGCCATCGCTGGCATATACCAACGAATAAAAACACAAAGCGTACTGACCGAGTACAGGCATCTCTGTACTAACCCCCTTTCTTCTTTCTTCTTTCACCTAAAAACATAAGAGTTGAGCATCAAAAGATGAAACGTGTAAAAGCAGACTTACTAAGATACTTGAAAAGGTTGAAAATAGAAAACACTGGATTATTGCTTGTAGAGCACAGCGTGGGAACAAACAAATTATAATAGTGGCAATATATAGATCTCCGAGTGGTTCGGAATCAGAGTTTTGTGAAATTTTTCAAGAAACTGTGAAGAGCTTGAGTGAGGAAATATATGACATTATAATTACTGGTGACTTAAATATAGACTGGGCTACTAGTAATTTTTATAAAAATCGCAAATAGTTAATGAATTTACACGGGAAACAAAAACAACAAGAACTATAATTGACTATGTAATAACGAATAACAGCTACAAAATATCAGCACAAAATTGTAATAAAAATAAAATGTCAGATCATGAAATAATAAAAATTTCAGTCAAAAATGATAAAAAAAAAAAAGATATTGAGAACGAAAACAACAAAATCACAGATAAGTTTAAATATAATAGAGAACTATTTACGAGAAAACTAAGTGCAATAAGTGGATATGATGAAAATTTGGATGTTAGTCAGAATGTATTGATGTTTGATAACTGCATCGAGGAAACAATAAAAAAAATTTACTATAAAACAGACAATATAGAAACAAAATAATGTTAACCAGTGATTTAATAATGAACTGCGTCTAATAAAAGAAGAAAAAATAGTTAAATATGAAGTTGCAAAATAGTAATGAAGCATGGAATAATTACAAATTAATAAGAAATTTATACAAAGTAAAAGTAGAAAATGAGAAACATAAATACATAAACAACAAAATAAATAATGCAAAGGATCAAAAGCATATGTGGAGGGAAATTAAAGACCTCGTTATAAAGAAAAATCAAAATGTGATCAAATCTGTGATATTTGATAAAGTAGAATATAAGGAAAATACCCAAATTGCTAGTCATTTTAATAAGTATTTTATAAATAGTGTTAAGATAATACGAGACTTGACAACTGACGATGCTAATCAAAAGTTAGCGAAATATTGAAGAAAATAAATATAATTTTTTATAAATAAAAAGACCTCAAGCTTAAATAATTAAAAATAATTATTCTAAAAATAGTAAACAAATCACTGGAATCTGGAGAATTTCCAGAAAATTGGAAAGAGACAATTGTTACACCAATTGAAAAAGTGTCAAAAACAACCAAATGTTAAGAGTTTCGTTCCATAAATTCCTTAAAAACCTGTGAAAAAATATTGGAAAAAGTCGTAAAAGAACAGCTTGAAAAATATATTGAGAAAAATAATTTATTTTCAAAATATCAATCGGGTTTCAGAAAAAAATTTTCATGTGAGATAACGGTAAATTATGTAATTAATCGATGGAAGAATATAAAAAACAATAGAAAATTAATAGCAATATTTTTAGACTTCAAACGGGCGTTTGAAACAATTGATAGACAAATTTTAATACAGAAATTATATATGTACGGTATCCGGCAAAAGGAACTGGAATGGTTTAAATCATACTTGACAAACAGAAGACAATTAACTAAAGTAAACGGCCTGAAATCAAATGTAATGGATAATGACTTCGGTGTTCCACAGAGGGCAATTTTCGGGGCTTTGCTATTTATAATATACTAGCTGGACCCGGTCCGCTTTGCTGGCCCCTAGTAAAGACTTAAAATTTTATAAAATATGAACGTGTTTAATTGATTTTCAAAACAAATATATGCAAAAACACCTAATAAACCAATAATAATTTTTATTAAATATCGCAAAATTTATTTAACAAACGCAAAACTACACAGAAACACTCCTCATGCCTCATACATCAAACACACAAATTTTGGTCAAAGTCGGTGCAGTAGTTTTTGAGTTTAGCGATTACAAACAAACACGTCTCTTTTATATATATATATATATATATATATATATATATATATATATATATATATATATATATATATATATATATATATATATATGTAGATAGATGTAAACTAAAATTAACATAAATGTTTTGAATAAAACTGACTATTAAACCATATAAAGTTTTTTTTTCATTTTGGTGATTTTAGCGTATTTTAGGGAATTACCGCTGAATAGATAAATGTATATTGACAAAGATTTAGGCCTGTTTTCACAACTTACCGATAGCTAAAAGTAGACTTTAACTGACCTTATAAAAAGAGTTCCATTATCAAAACTTTACTTTAACCTAAAGTGAGCTATAAAGTAAATTAAGGTTCATCTTATCTGGTAGGCAAAATTAAAGTTGTAATATTGGAACACTTTTTATAAGGCCGATAAAATCCTACATTTAGCTATCGGTAAGTTGTGAAAACGGGCCTTAGTGACATACAATGCATCTAAATTTTAAAACATTATGTTTAGCGATTATGACAAAAATGACAAAAACATAAAAACGTGGTGCCATCTATCGGATAAATACGAAACTCCACAGAAACACTCCTCATGCATCAAACACACAAATTTTGGTCAAAGTCGGTGCAGTAGTTTTTGAGTTTAGCGATTACAAACAAACACGTCTCTTTTATATATATATATATATATGTAGATAGATGTAAACTAAAATTAACATAAATGTTTTGAATAAAACTGACTATTAAACCATATAAAGTTTTTTTTTTCATTTTGGTGATTTTAGCGTATTTTAGGGAATTACCGCTGAATAGATAAATGTATATTGACAAAGATTTAGGCCCGTTTTCACAACTTACCGATAGCTAAAAGTAGACTTTAACTGACCTTATAAAAAGAGTTCCATTATCAAAACTTTACTTTAACCTAAAGTGAGCTATAAAGTAAATTAAGGTTCATCTTATCTGGTAGGCAAAATTAAAGTTGTAATATTGGAACACTTTTTATAAGGCCGATAAAATCCTACATTTAGCTATCGGTAAGTTGTGAAAACGGGCCTTAGTGACATACAATGCATCTAAATTTTAAAACATTATGTTTAGCGATTATGACAAAAATGACAAAAACATAAAAACGTGGTGCCATCTATCGGATAAATACGAAACTCCACAGAAACACTCCTCATGCATCAAACACACAAATTTTGGTCAAAGTCGGTGCAGTAGTTTTTGAGTTTAGCGATTACAAACAAACACGTCTCTTTTATATATATATGTAGATAGATGTAAACTAAAATTAACATAAATGTTTGGAATAAAACTGACTATTAAACCATATAAAGTTTTTTTTTAGTTTTGGTGATTTTAGCGTATTTTAGTGAATTACCGCTGAATAGATAAATGTATATTGATGAAGATTTAGTGACATACCATGCATCTAAATTTTAAAACATTACGTTTAGCGATTACGACGAAAATGATAAAAATATAAAAACGTGGTGCCATCTATCGGATAAATACGAAACTCCACAGAAACACTCCTCATGCCTCATGCATCAAACACACAAATTTTGGTCAAAGTCGGTGCAGTAGTTTTTGAGTTTAGCGATTACAAACAAACAGATCTCTTTTATATATATAGATAGATATAAATGATATGCCAAAAATACTCGACAAATGTGAAATTGTTTTATATGCTGATGATACTTTAATATACACAGAAGCGGACACTAGTGAGAAGTGTTATGATAATATGATGGGCGATATAGATAATGTTAATATATGGTTAAAAAAGAATTAACTTAAACTCAATGAAAAGAAAACAAAACTTATGGAAATAAATATGAACACTAAAAAAGTATTTACAATAAATAACGAAGTTATAGAAAAAGTAAAAAATATTAAATATCTAGGATTTATAATAGACACAGAAATAAAATTCAAAGACCATATAGAATATATTTGTAAAAAAAATAGTAAAAAAATTGTTTTTTTTTTAAGTGATAAAGTGATCTGTGATAACTTCTATTAATCTATATATAAATCGGCTAAGGCAAAACAGTTAAGAACACTTTCCTCCTCTGTAAGACCACCGATTTGAATAAAATATACACCATTTGAAAGATATTTACTTACAGAAGTGCACAATATATATTTTATTAAAATCCGTTCAATAATTTCAGAGTTATAAGCGTTCAAATTTGCTACTAACACAAATACAAAAAATTTGTTTTTTTTTCAATTATCAAATAATAAAAAATAGGGTTGTCCATTATTCGACATTTTTAAAAACCGGTTTCCGAATATTTCGACTATATAAATACGGGAAAATTTAAAATGAATGGTGCAGGGTCCTGAGTGAATGAAAACCTATAAGATGAAAAATGTTGGTACTTTTTGTTTTTCCTTTGGTACGTTAATTTTTGTTAATATTCGACCTATAGAGGACCATGCCTGAGTGAAAATAAACCTGGAAATGGGGCTTTTTGGTACTTTTTCGTTCAACATCTGGTTTTTTTTATTGATTTTCGTTAATATTAGACAAAGAACAATTAAATTAAACATGCAATGTCCTAAGTGGCAATCTATTAAGGAGATTTTTTGATACATTTTTGTTTTATCAATTCTGATTATATTGAACGTGGAAGTTAAAATATGAACCGGAGGTTGCTTCCACGCCAAATTGATCCACTAAGACGTTTTTTCCGTTTTTTGCTGGAAATATGTAAATTCATATATGTGACAGTGCATAGAGAAGGGACCAGTAAGGTAAAGGGAACAGTAAAAACCAACTACACAAAACAAGAGGTAGGGACGACCTACGCGCGTTTTCAAGGTTGACCAACATGGTTGAGATTTGTCGCTTTTAAATGAGACCAATACCAACACGCTCAGTGATGGTATACCAAAGATTCGCGTATAAAATGGCTCTCCTAAACAAAACCCTTAGGACCCTTTCTATTTTGCGCGTCACATATACATAAATGTAGTATGTTTTCTTCATATAAACATGAAAATTGATGGTCGAATTTTGACCATTAGGCGAGCACTAGTATATATAATACAATAATAAAACCTCATTTTGAGTTCGGGTCTATATACGTGCTGTAACGAATCCCAAATAGAAAGACTTCAAAAGTTACAAAACAAAGCAATGCGAACTATGTATATTAAATATAATATACAAACAATGCTTGATATGCTCAAATGGCTCAACATTAAACAGAGACTTGCGCTAAATACTTTGAACTTTATTCACAAATTAAATATGGAAATCCACCTGAATATTTATGTGATCAAATCAAATATGTAGGCGATGTACAACCATATGGATTGAGAAATGCCGATAACTTTAGGCTTAAAAGGGTTACTGCAACAGCTGGGCAAAAATTACTTTTCTACAAAGGACTTAAACTGTTTAATTCACTAGCAAATGAAATAAAAAATGAAACAAATATTAATATTTTTAGAAAGGAATGTGTAAATTTTGTTAAAAATAATAATATATAAAATTTTATTTTATAACATCAATGTTTATAATATCAATGTGAAATTTTAAAGTATTTTGAATACTAATAAAGCATACATACATACATTTATAAATTACCAAAAATAATTGACACTTCTGTTACATGGTCAAAAAAAGTAAAAATAAATGAATTGTTTGATATGGGGTCTTCACCTGATAATTTTTTATCATAATAAACGTCAAACTTCATATATAGGTATGACAAAAAATTGTCAGGTGGACCCTATGTAAAGGCTAGATTACACTATTATACTTTGTATTAATACATGTCAAAATCTCACGTAATATGA
This sequence comes from Pollenia angustigena, assembly GCA_930367215.1. Classification (NCBI taxonomy): domain Eukaryota; kingdom Metazoa; phylum Arthropoda; class Insecta; order Diptera; family Polleniidae; genus Pollenia; species Pollenia angustigena. The sequence continues at coordinate 52,346,029 of OV884060.1, forward strand.
CAAAGTGTGATAGTGTGAATGCATTGTGTCACGAAAATGACAAGTGTTATGAAAAAAGTTTGACATCCCATACGACTTCATCGTTTTTTGAAAAATTTCTAAACAATAATACTTTTCATTGGATCAGGGTTGCATTTTTTTCATGTGTGAGTATTTATACTTTGTGTGATGTAAGAGCGGAAGCGTTTTTTGTATGTCAAAACTTCTCATTTGCATACAACTTATACGAAACAAACCATTAGAATGCGAATTAGAAACCACCCGGCTGATAAATCTTATTTGACAGATCGCTATGTCGGTTTGTTTTATTGAAATTGTATTTAAATAAAATTTTCATGTTTAAAAAAACGCTTGCCGCTTTTGTTTAGGTTGTTCAGTTAGATTTTTTGATAGTCGCAACAAAACTCGTTAGATTTCTATCTCACAAAGTATTATGGAATACGTAAGACTTGAGATAGTGTAATCTAGGCTTAAGGAATGAGCAAACTTTTGTTACATGATTATTTAACATTTCTAGACATTTTTTTATGTTTTGTAACTTCTTCATAAAGCAAGATTTTAGGAAATCTTTAATTTTATAAATTAGTTTTTTTAATTAAAAATTGTTAATGATCACATATTTTTGTTTGAACCCATTATTTTTTTAAATATTACTTTTTTATTAACATTCACCACGAAGTAATTACACTTATCATACTTTTTACACAGCTGATTGTCGGCCGTTTTTACATCATTTTCTTTTTTTTATGATTTTCTTATTGGATTTTTATACCAGTACATTTTTTTTCTTCTCATTAAACGTTGTTTTGAAGCGCGCAGTCCGAGATTTTTTTGTGCATATCTTGCCCCCAAATTTTTTGGGTAGTTTGTTATTTATAACTCCTTGTAAAACAGTAAATATTTTCAGAAATAATCATGGTTTTAACAAAAGAATATCGCATTTGTATGCCTTTATCGTGTGAAGAGGTTGGTTGATATTTATTTTCATTTTAACATGTGTTACTTAAACATTTGTTAAGAAAGTGTTAAAGTTCAATTGCATTTAAATCAACTTCTGTAATATTTTGTTGTTTTTTTGTTATGCAGTATCAAATTGGCCAATTGTATATGATAGCCCGCCACAGCTTGGAACAGTCGGGAGATGGCGAAGGTGTAGAAATTATTTCTAACGAGCCCTGTGAAGATTCAGAACACGGTAAAGGACAATTTACGGAAAAAAGAATACATTTGTCGAGGTTAGTTGATAGTTTGATTAAAAAGGGACACAAATCTAGAATATTAAATTTACTGTATTTTATACTACCTTAAGGATATTATGCAAAATATGCAATTTGAAAAAGTTTGCGAAATTTCGCGAAAATTTTTAATATTTTAAACAAGCCATAAAATTGATTAAAAGTCCTTAAAACTATATGGAATGGCAAAAATTGCTAAATAAGCGGAAATTCGCAAAAAAAAAATTAATAATCGCCCAAAAGAACATGAGAAATGACCCAAAAAGTTATATATTAAATTTTGCACAAAAGAAACGAAAAAGGGCCCAAAATAAAAATGAAAAATGACCCAAAAAGAAAAAAAATTTTTCACAAAAAAAAAAAAAAATTACCCAATTTGCAAAACAGTGTTTATTATTCATATAAATTTAGTAACATACAAATGTAAGTTTTATGTAAAAATTGCATTGTATCTTCAACAGCTGCGCGGCAGTATGGACAGTAATATTTAAGCCCTCCGCCAAACTTTGTACACTATTCAATAGTTAAATATTAATTAATCATTGCATAGTTATAATCAATTTCTCAAAACAGAATATAGCTTTTTGCAATGTGGCATGTCATAAAGTCCAGTGTCATACACGCAGAGAAAACCCTGTTTTATTTTTGTCACAACCAACAAATCTTTTTTTAAAGAAATTTATTTTACCATAATATGGTTGTCGGTCACAATGATACGGTTAAATTAAACATTTAAAAATGGTTTTGCTTTTTTTTTCTCTGCGTGCATATATTAAACATATAACGAAAACACTTTTGGGCGCAAGGATTTTCTCCCCGGCAGCGCTTACTAAAGCGTCTCGGCATAGCCGGTTTCGGCCAGGCGCAAGTATTTTCTACTCTATGGTACATATAACAAAAACCGACTTCGCTAACTAAAGCTTCTCTGCGTAGCCGGCCTTCGGCCGGGCGCAAGGATTTTCTCTTCTATGATATAACAAAGACCGGCTTCGCTAACTAAAGCTTCTCTGCGCGGACGTCCTTTGGGTGGGCGCAAGGATTTTTTGCTTTATTTCCTACAGCCGTGCATGTTACTTGCCGAGTACAACAAATCGAGCCCTAACCGCGAAAATAACGTAAGCGTTGACGATAAGATTGTTCTTGCTAAAAATCGTAACGCTACCTTATGTTATCATGTCATTTAAGGAGATAATGTTAATTAATAGTCATTTATTAAAAAAAACGAAAATCGAAAATGATATCCTTACGTTATTTTCGCGGTTAGGACTCGAAATTCTGTACGGATCTTTTTTTCCTTAACCCAACCTTACATCTGACATCTAAAAACCAAGAGTAACTCAAGTAACTTGTCGAGTCTGAAAGGGGTCTAACGGCGTCATAAAAGAAAAGTCTAATGTTAATCGAAAATCATTGAATCTGTAAAGAATCAGAAAACTTACAGAAAAAATCGTTCCTATACAGAAAAAATCGTTCCTATCGCTAAAATACGCGAAAATTTGCAAAATTGGATACAAACCCTTAAATTTATTTGAAATTGCTAAATCGGTTAAATCGGAAAATAACACAAAAAAAGTTTGCAAAAATAGGTAGCAAAACATTTTAATACCTACAATGTATTTAAAACAAGCCATACAAATGATTTAATGTCCCTAAAACTACCTATAAGGAATGGCACAAAATGCTAAATTAGTGTAAGTTCGCAAAATTTGCTAATAACGTCATGAAATAAATTCAAATATTTATTAAAATCGTTGAAGGAGTAAAGAATCGGAAAACATAAGGAAAAATAGCTTCTATCGCGAGCATGGCTAAAATTCGCATTAAATGTTGGAAAATAACATAAAAAGCGTTAAAAGCTGTGCTACAATGATGAAGAACAAACATTTTGCCAGGTGTTAAAAACAGGGCATTCCACATTTTCATTTGTTTTGTTTTGTTCTCTTTAAATACCGATCAGCAATTACACAGGGTTGGCAAGACATATTATGCATGCACCTTTTCAGAAGGTGATATTTTTTGTGTAGAAAAGAAAAAAAAAAAACACAAATCGATTTAGCCATTTGGGTTTCAAATTGTTTCTAGTTCTCCTAGGCAGTTTGGAATTGAATTCCAGCAGAATCGGTTCAGTAGGAAAAGAGTTATGCACGCAAATCCATAAATTCGTTTTATATTTTATATTAACAGTTAAATGGTTATTTTGTAATTGAATTATCAAATGTTAACTTAATCAATTTTGCCTTTGTTGGCTTACGATTAAATATGAATAAATAAATAAATTTCGCGTAGGTCGGTCCATGGATAAAAAAGGAACGAATAAGACTTGAAATCACACTACTAGATTTTGTGAAGATCACGTATTCACCCTTATTGTGTTTGGCGTATTCAAAAAACGCCTACGCCTTTAAAATATAGCCCACTACAGTCAAAAAATTAAATTTCCTGAAGGTAGGGGTATAATTTACCAAAGGCTCTATATAAAGCTCATTCTCAAAACACCTTAAACTGCTTCAAAATTGCTGCATGAAATTGCGTGAAATTTAGTTGGATAAAATAACAAAAGACGGAAGTCCCACATAGATTTATAAAAGTTTCATAAAAATATTCTTCAAAATTTTCTGTAATCCCGCAAATAATTCCAGGGAAAGCGGTAATTGAATACAAATTGAAAAAAAAAATTGGAATTCCCGAGACGTGAAATACCGGGAACAAACTCAATGTACAATATTCTTCATAACAATTTTTTAAAATATTAGATTTTTTTAATTATTTCAACGTCAGTAAAATCAATTTGCCTTCAGTAATATCAATCAGATGGGACAACACCATACCGGACTTCTGCAGATTATGCGATGATTCAGAGGAGCTGAAGACAATCGAGCATGTACTGTGCCATTGTCCCAGGATCAGGATGCAGGGTTTCAGACAGAAGTGGCTAGGAGATAGGTTTCACGCCGAACTGGGGTGCGGCTGATGTACTGGGGTTTGTCAGGGAAATAGTGCGGCTGTTTCTGTTGAGGGGACTGTAGAAAAAATAATAGTTCTACGCGATACCTACTAACTTTCTATCTTTCTTGTTTCTATCCATCTCATACTTTTTTTCTTTACTTTCTCTACATTTTCTTTTAATTGAAGGGATTCACAATGGACCGTATTGGTCTCCGAATGGAAGTGTGTCCTTGGACGCATAACCCTTCTTAACCTAACCTAATATCAATCAATAAACCAATAATATAATTGGAGTTTTATTTATTTAATTTTTTTTTTTTTGCAGCCGTTTGCCATACTGGGTACAAGCCATATGTCCACGTGTTTTTTACGTCACAGAAAAGTCATGGAATTTCTTCCCTTTTACAAAAACAGGTACATAATTAAATCCTTTTCATATTAAATAAAACTTTCATTACACAATAAACTCATTTAAAACAAATTAAAACAAAAAATAATAGAGTGATAGAAAATGAAGCTATAACACAAAATATAAAAGCAGGAGCGGCAAAACATAATTAAATATATTCTTTAATTTGTTTACTTGTTGTATTTATATCTTAAAAGTTTTTTTTATAGATTGACCTTAAGTATTACGTAAAACACACTGCTTTATTTTCATGACTGCTTTGTCATTTTATATTTTTGTATGGATGGGTTAAAGGATGTTCATAAGTTTAGGGTCCTATACACTTGTTGTTATTAAAAAAGCTACAACATTCTACTAGGCAGAGCACTGTATATGAATTTATTTATTTTGTGTTTGGGGATTAATTTTATTATGTTTGAAAATAATATCTGTGGCATTTTGAAAATATGTACATCTTAAGGGAAATTTAAAAAGTGGAAAAAATGTCAATCATACGAATTTTCATTCAAAAAACAATTTTGTTTACTTTTTTTAAAATTTTGTATTATAAACGAATTTTTTTTAATCTTGGTTTATTTTATTATTTAATAAAAATAATTTTTCCACCGAGTTTTTTTAAAACTTTTTTGCTATCTTATCTAGACTTAGATGTTTTTTCAAAATGCCACGGACATTAAATAATTTAAATTTCTTAATTTTAATGAATTTTTTAACTTTTTCTATACTTTTATTACATTCTTTTTTTTAATACCATTTAATATTCGTGAAATTTTATTTTGTTATACCATAAATATTAATTCTCACACTTCTACTTTATTATCTATATACAACTTTTTATATTCCTCTTGTCTATATTGTCATTTATAATCAAATGCCGTTCTACTTTTCCCACCCTTGATCTTTATGTTGTTTATTTTTTGCGAATTATAAATATTTTCCTTTTTTTGGCCATTACAAAATATGTATGTAAAACGTGTGAATGTATACATCTGTTTTATTTAAGCAATAAAACATCAGCCCAAAGTCATTTATTGTTTATGTTTTATATGAATATTGGTAATTTATTGTTTATTTGTTAGATGACAGTTAGATAATAGAAATCTATTGTTTAAAACGTTTTACATTTCTAAAATTAATGTTGTATGTTGAAAGCTTGATTTTCGAGATAGTTCTATCTATCAGATTTTGTGATAATTGCGAATTTTTCGTTTAGCAACATGTATTTTCTAGCTCAGTTATATATTTTTTGTTCAGTTTCAAATCAATTCTATATTGGTTCTAGTTCAGTTTTAATTAAATCTAGTTTAGTTTTAGTACAGTTGTACTTAAGTTGTTGTATAGCTCTAGTTCAGTTCTAGTTAAGGTCTTGTTTAGTTCTAGTTCAGTTTCAGTTTAGTTCATTTTTAGTTTGTTCGCTTGCTTGTTTTGTGTAACATAATTACAACTTTAAAAAAATTCTTAAGAGTTTTAAATATCATCAAATGTAATCTTACAACATTTTTATTATATCTTAAAATTAAATTATTTCAAGAGTTTTATTAAAATTGAAGTTTCTTTTTCTCTTTAATAATTAATTGCTTGCCATTTTTAAACTTTAAAGAATACACAGTAAGTTTTTGAAAAATGTTATAATATTTTAGCAAAATATATTTAACACAAAAATAATTCTTGTTTTAGTGTTCCTTTGTACCTAAATTAAATGTTTCTATAAAAACAAAATACGAAGATAATAATGGTAGCTCAGAAAATGTAAGTATTTTGTAATCAAATGAAAATTTTTGTAAAATTGCAAAACATTATTCTCCTTAAGTCTTTAAATTTAACTGAGGATCAGTTAAAACAACGTTTTGTGGATAATGTAGATATAGCCTTTGATGAATTGCCAAACAATAAACACTATAAAAAGGAAGAAGATCCAAAATTTTTCAAATCAACAAAAACAGGTATGTTTTTTGAATTGTTCAAATTTATTTTTATTAATTTTTTTGTTTTGAAAAGATCGCGGTCTTTTGGTGGAGGGTTGGCGTGACACTGACAAACCCATTATGTGCTCCTATAAACTGGTGGATGCTTGCTTTGAGGTCTGGGGCCTACAAACTAAAGTGGAAGACTTTATACAACGCTCTATTAGGGATGTCTTATTATTAGGTCATCGCCAGGCTTTTACTTGGATCGATGATTGGTATGGCATGACTTTAGAAGATGTAAGAGAATATGAACATAAAATACAAGAGGAAACTAATAGAAAAATGAATCAAGCCAATGCCACTGACACAGAAAATAACAAGGAAATAGAAGATAAGACAAATGAGGAGGAAAATGAAGAGAAAAAAGACATTTTAAACGATATTAATAATATTGATTAGTTGTGAAAAAAAATAATTAAAATGTTAGTCCAAAGTTAGCTTGCTAAAAAAACACTTTATCAATTAAACTGTACGAAAAAGAGTCCAAAATAGACATACTCAGGTGTTCCTTTAGAATAAACTTTAATTTTGTTTTAAAGAAACTATTTACATTACATACAAATGCAGCTTTGTTTATAGTGCGTAGGTTTTGTTATTTTGCACAAAGTCTATACTTACAGATATACGTAATTGTTTTAGCTTAAATGAGAACAAATTATACCCATTATAGTCCCATTTTTCTTTTTAAGCTTAACTTATTTGTTCCTTTATTTGTCTAAAAAGTTTCCTATCTTGAATTTGTTTACTTTTATAAAAAAAAGTCGTAATTTTTCCCAAAAATTATTAAGAAAAAAAATTATATTTACATACATTTAATGTACAAACGCCACAAATTTACTTAAATAAAAGAAATATTTATGAATATTTTAAAATAAGAAAAAACAAATAAATACTTTAAAACTTAACAAAATAAAAAATATTCGGTTAACCGAATAATTTTTTTTATATCACAAAATAATTTTTTTCTTTTTCAATTTCTTTTAAGGTAATTTCATTACTATCCAAGGCACACGACCATAATTTTTATAATAGTAATAATCATAAGCCAATTTACCTAAAATAAACACAATCATCGAGGCTAATAAACCATTAACCCAATCTAAAGCATGTATTTTAGATTCATCTTTTGGTTTACAAACATCTTCTCTGCTAATGGCTAAAACTTTGGAAGTTTTTATTTCATCTCCTTGTATATAAGTACAGGAAATATTCCAGGCATCTCTTAAAATTGCATTGTATTTATTTAATATCTCCCTAAATCTCATGGCAAATTTGCAAGAACAATGCCAGGGATTTCTGCTTAACAGCAAAAGATTAGCATTGGGATTATCGTCTAAGGCATTATCTAAAGCATACACAGGTATCTGGGTAAGAAAAATGTTAAGTTAAATATGGTTTTTTAGGAATTATTAGCGGTTTTCACCCTTTGTATTAAGTGTACAACTCTGCTTTACTTAATACTATATTATACTACAAAGCATGAGCGTTTCTTTTTTAAGTATTGTAAATTAATGAAGTTGCTGAGTGAGGGAGGGAGACAGATATAGTTTCTTCAACTTTTTTATTTTGGGTTATTTAACAAACGTGTTTACTACAGCTTTTTGTTGGATTTTTCAACCACAGCGTAGTAAATTTTAGTCTAATACATTTTGTTGTTGCAGGTTGTAAATCTGAGTACTTTAACTAAATTAATAAGATTCACAAAATCTACAAGGGACTTTACTATCAAGAGTGAAAACCGCTATTGTTTTTTTACCTTTTTAAGTTTGTTGTTTTTTAAATTCAGCAAACGAAAATGTTCCAACCAATAGCCACCCTCTAAAACATCTATGTTTTCCACTGAATTATTTTCCAAATGTACATCAACCACATAGCGATAATGTATGTTATTGCGTAGAGGTGAAATATCAGTAATCTGGAAAATAATTTGTAAGAAAACTTGCAATGATCAATAAAAATTTGCTGCTTATATTAAATTTCGCAAAAATTAGCTATTTGACATTATTTTGCGAAAAATTTACATATACGATTTTTTTATTAAATTGTATTTTGAAATTTTTCGAAAATTGGAAAATTTTTCAAAAACAAGGTATTTTCGAGATATGTTGCTCAAATTTGCTTAATTACAAAAAAAAAAAAAAAATTGACAAAATTTTATAAAAAATTTCCGTAAAATTTACTTTTTTTCCTATTTTCGAAATTTTTTTCTAAATTTGTATTGAAATTTTGGAAAATTTTACTAATTTCAGAAAACTTTACAGAAAATTCCATTTTCGCCGAATTAACGTTTTTGGGGAAATCTTGCGAAAAACTATTTTATGGAAGTTACGCGAAAATTCACTTAATTTTTTTGCTGATAAATTTTGCAAGAATTTACTTTTTTAGGGATATTTTGCAAAAATGTTCTAATTTCGGGAAATTTGTCGAAAATTAACTATTTTCTGGTAATTTTGAAATTTTTTTTTTAATAGAAAATTATGGAAAATTATAGGAAATTTTGAAAAAAAAAAAAAAAATTTTTTTTTGGGAAATTTTTCAAAATGTACTATATTCACTATTTTTATGACATTTTGGGAAGTTTTGTGCAAATTAATTATTTTTAGACAATCGTGCAAGAGTTTACTATTAACCGGAAATTATGCAAAAATTAAAATTTTGGAATATTTTGCAAAAAAAAAAGTGGGAAATATTTAAATGTAAATTTTCGAATATTTTGTATTTATAAAACATTAAAAAAAATATTTTCTTATCTATTCTTACCTTATTGTTATTAGCAAAAAACATAGTAGTATTTTCGGGCAGATAACTTGGCAGCCGTTCAAAACCCAAATTGGAACAATTCACTGTATACAAAGGTATATGAGATTTAGGTATAATATGATGCATAGTGCAAGTACAATTTTGTGTATCCGCGTGAGCCTGACAGTCATTTTTCAAAGTCTAAAAAAATATTAAGGGACTTTTTTTTTAAACAAAATTTTCATATTCCATAGTGTTCCAACATTTAAACACATTTTGCAAAATCGGGTTTAACTCTATTAAAATAAATATTAATTAAGTAATAGTAATACTAACCCATTTATAATTCATCACCGTCAACAATAGTCTGTCTTTATATTTACGATCGGAGCACGATATTACATCACGATCAGCTACCACATTGGCTTCTTCCGGTATCAAAAGCCATTTAAAATTTCTCGTACAATTCCAAGGATTACCTAAGAAGACACTGTAAAATTATAAGAAATTTTCTTTTAGCGATTTTTTTAAAATCCTCAATCATTTACCAGCCAAATACAATTCTTGAAAAGATCTAGGCAAAGCCAAAGGACTATCCAATTGTATTAGTTGGTTCCATCGTAAATCAACAATTCTTAAATTATAAATTCTCTTAAAGGTCCTGGGTGCTATGTGTGATAAATTGGTCCAGGATATATTAATGGTCTAAGGGAAAATATTAACAAGCATTAGTTCAATTCAGTTTTTTTTATAACAGTTTAGTCATTTACCTGCAAATATATCATTTCTGGGAAATCATATATTATTTCTGTCATATCACTATATTCAATTGTTAGGGATTTTATTTTCGGAAATGGTTGCAAGTCTACGACCGGATTAAATACTTGTTCGGGCCAGCCACAAAATATAATTTCTTCCATTTTACGTACTTTTTGATTGCTGTAAATATCGCTAATAATATAATGTTTGTGTATAAAACTTAGAAAATACCTGAATTATTTCATTTTGAAGACTTAAGAAATTTACCTCCTATTTTTTAATTTTAAGGATAAGAAAAAGGTAAACTGTCGTATTCAGAAAAAACTAACACCCCTTTTACGGTTAACAACTCAACTCGTTGAGTTGTAATTTAGACAACTGGTTCTGATCAGTTGTAATATTATAAATAATAAAAATTATAATAAAAACCGTTAATGGGGCCTAAATTGGATTTGAAGTCTATTTTAAAGAAAATTTGTATGATTATTTATTATTAAAATACATACATTTTAAAATCTAAATTTTTTTATGAATACGGCAGAAACGTTTTGAATACTTACTTCGATGTTAATAAATTATTAATGCCACCGTAACATCTCACAGCACCATACCGACCATATCTGGTGCAATTGCCGACCGTGGCCTCAGGCGCTTGTTTCCAATCCACACAGGAAAAGTAATGGTGATGGTAGTGTGAAATGTAGTCAGCGTGGAAACTGTAAAGATAAAAATAGCTTAAGGTGGATTATTAGATAAAGAGGACTGCATTCTAACCCCGAAAAAACACACAAATTATAAATACAAGATTTTTTATTAAAATAATGAGATGACGAACAGAAATTTATGACTTTTAAATTATAACGAAAATTATAATGAAGATGCTTTTAATTAAGCTCCAGTAGCAAAAGCTGTAAGAGATGAAATTTCTAGAAATCTTCATTAAAAATACAACAAAACCTTACTTATAGTTCCAGTTATTTATTAATTAAAAACATATTAAATAAAAAAAAAAAACAAAGCAAATATTTAATAGAAGTAACGTATGCATAAATAGAAATATTTTTTGTACTATTTATCATTATCTTTAAAATGTTTTATTATGTCTACCAAACACTGTGCCATAACTTTTGAAGAATCAGCTATTTCTTTTAAAGCTATAGCCTGTTCTTTTGAAGCTTGAGCTTGAATCTTTACTGCTTCAGCTTGTATTTTAGCCGCTTCCAATTGTTTTTTCATAACGTCCAGGGTTTTGTTTTGTATTTTTATTCGTTGACGTAAAAATTTATGTTTGTCATAGTTACTTTCAATGTTTTTCCTTTTTCTTTGTTGGTGAAATGGTAATCTTACTTCAACTTCCTTCCTTTCTTGTGTTTGTGTTGATGACAAAGTTGTTTGTTGTGATAATAGCAATGATTCTTGTGAATGCGTTTGTGTTGTTTTCAAAGGTGAGTGTTCAGGTGTTATGTTTGAAATATTTTGTGTAAAGATATCTGGCAATTGTTGGTATTTTTTCTGTTCATTGGTTCGTTTTGGTATAGTTGGTGTTACAACAGCTACTTTAACGTGAGTTCCACTAGGTGCTCCAGCGGATGAAAGGTGGCATATTCTGTCAATATGTAATTCCAGTTCTGTTAAATTATTAAATGCAAATGGACCACCTCCCATTCCGTTGAGGCTTTTGTTGTTTTCGGTTATCTTTTTTTTTAATCGACACTTTTGATCATGCCAAACCTGTAATAAAAACATTAGTTGCACATTGTATATACATAGGTACTTTATTAAATATCAAACTACCTTCTTCCACTCCCATCCGCTTCTAGTAGGTGGGCCCAAAGGGTTTACTCTTTCGGCCACAGCATCCCATGTCTGTTCTACCGCAGCTCTTTTGCTTCCAAATGAAATGGTGCCGTTTGCCAGATGTGGAAATTCCTCCATTAAATCTACCAATTTTTGAAATTGCACATAGGTCGTCTTTTTTAGACTAGAATCAAAGTTTGGTACATGTAATTTAATTAACATGTTGATATGTCGTACAATGCGTTTATTTACCACTTTTTATTTTTTAAATCCATAATACCTATAAACTTTCGTAAATGATTACTAAATTATTGCAGAAAAATATTATACGCTTGGTTTTTTCTGATTTATGTATTCAGGGATGATAAAGTTAGTACACTTGTACTTTTTTCAGTACTATTAGCATTGTAAAAGTACTGAAGAATTTATAAATAAAACACTAAAGAGTCCTATATTCGGCTGGACCGAATCTTTAATAACCTCCACCGACAGTTCAATTATTTCAGGAGTGATATCTACATTATATCTATTTATTATTAATTTATTTTATAAAAACAGACATCAGAGTTAAAATTGTTAAAATTGGTATATTAAATTATTGACCGACAATCAGAAAGTTGTATGCTTTTTTTTTTAGCATATTTTAACTAGCTTGAGTAAAATATCATGATTCGTGACAGTTTAAGCTGATCTTAAATGATTTTCAGTAGGGGAATTTATATTGGAGCCATGGTAAGTTATGGACGAATCATCCTTAAATTCGGCAGAGTGATTTCTGGTTTTAAAAACATACATTTCAATATACATATTTCAAAACAGCGGTGAAGTTAGCTTTAGCGTTTAGAGTGAATTTCAGAAGGCTGCTAAATATGGAATCTTTCTGGCGATATGATACTAAATTGGAAGAAATTTTACCACAATAAATAAATATATTTGCTACGAATTTAGGCGTATTTAATTAATTTACCAGAGTGGGCTTTATATGGGGCCTATAGTAAATTATGAACCGATCATCACAAAATTTATTATGTAGTGTGATTTATAGTCCTATAAAACTATGAAGTTTTTTTTTCATTATTTATTTATTGAATCTTCATATATTAAATATGAACTCACAATAATTAACCAAATCTTATCCTAATGCTTTATTTTATGTCCTGCCAGTGCCAGACTAAAATTTTCTTCATCACGGGTTCTGTTCACATATGTATATACATATGTAGGTGTTTATCGCTCATCTTAATGGGTAAGTGCTGCAGTGTCTCTTCTCCTTAAGCGAGAGTGGCCGCTATCATTTAAAATATTTCGAGCTAGTGGATTTGGGTGCAACTCTAGCCTTTTTAAATATTTTACCGCATACTTCGTTATAAAAGTCCTTACCAGTGGCACATTGAGATCCTTGTGGATATTTGAGTGTTTAGTATACCAAGGGGCAGCTGTAATTATTCGAAGAAGTTTATGTTGGCGCCGTTGAATTTTACGATATTTGAGACCGAGGCAGTGCCCCATAGTTGAATACCGTAGGACCAAATTGGCTTTAAAATAGCGTTGTATAGTAGTAGTTTGCAATCGAGACTAAGATAAATTCTTTCCAATAAACCAGTTAATTTGATTTGTTTTTAGTTTCATTTGGGTTACTTTTGCATCTATATGTCATTTCCATGTTAAACGCCGATCTAGATGAAGAGATATTTGACATGCGATTGTTGAGGCACTAGTTGATTATTGATTTTAATAGGGAGGCATGTTTCCCGACGCAAGGTGAATGTTATATGTACGCATTTTTGCTCATTGACCTTTATTCTCCATTGTTTTAACCACAGTTCTAGTTGTACGCTTAGAAAAGCTGTACAATCAGCAAAAGTTGAGGTTAGGGTGTAATTGTTTGTTGGCATGTCCGAGGTTTATATAAAGTACAAAAGTGAGCGCAGGATGCTTCCCTGAGGGACTCCAGCTTCAATTGGCTGAAGAGAAATTAAAAAATAACCTTCTTTAATAATAAATTTTCGACCGACCAGGTAGCTTTCTAACAGCTTGTGTGTATTAACCTAAACTATGAAGTATTCAATTTTATTCTGATAGCATTATTGATTACGATTTTAGGCGTACTAAACTGTTTTCCGGGAGAAGGGCTTATATGTGGCCTAGGGTAAATTATGGACCGATCTTCGCAAAATTTAACAGTGTGATTTCCAGTCGAATAAAACGAACTTTTGCAAGATCTTATATCATTCCGTGTATTGTTCCACCATTTATGTTAGTTTTTGTAACAAAATTATCAATTTTTTAAGGTGGTGGTTCCACATTTTGATTCGTAGATTTGATCCTACGGAACCGATTAGGCTGGATTGCAATCACAAACTGCTTAGGATAACTAAAAGCAATTGGACACCAAGTTTGTTCATTTCTTTTGAGTTTTTCGAAAGTGAGCGTGTTTTCAACAGACAGACGGACATGGCTAAATCGACTTAGAATTACTCAAGGACTTAAAGACCTAATAACCTATCTGCATAAATTTCAAAATTGAGTTTTTTATGGATTTTTATTCCCCATATCATAACGCATATGTGTGCATAATTTTGAACTTTTTATATTACAAAAGTTTTTGTACCTAGAGGACCTTTACGCACAAAAAAAGAGAAAAATAAATCTTCAAAAATCACGATAAAAGTTTAATTTTGTTGCATAGTGTAATTTAAACAAACATTAAGTACTTGTTTTTGCTTAAACCAGTAAAAGAAACTACTACTGTAATTATTTAATGTATATATTATTCATGTGTATAAATAAATCTTTATTTATTCATACTAATTAGTACTGCAGATAGGTTATTTGGTTTCAGATTTTTACAATTCTAAAAAACCTAAGTGTCATAACATAAGCTGTGATTAGAAAAACAAAATTTTCTCAACCGATATACATATATTTCTGGTTTCATTTGAATCAAAATGTGTAATTTTCGTTTCAATATCGTTTATAGTTCCAATTTTATAACGTTTTTTTCTCTCCTGTAAACTTTTGAAAACTGCAGATAGGTTATTTCGACTTTTAGGTGACGATATGTACTTTATGGGGTCTGAGATGAATAATAAAAAATTTTCACACGGAATGACAAACTAGTATACTCTCTTCACAACTAATTGCGGTGGAGGGTATAATAATGAACTTACTAACTATGTTTCCAGATATCCGTAGAATTGGCAACGCTATATTGTCGGAGAATGTGGAACATATTTTTTCATACCAAAATTAAATAAAATCAAAGTAAAAAATCTCCTTTATGTTAATACTGTATTGAATTTAATTTAGACAAAATATTAACTACAGCCTAAAGCTTGTTCAAAATACAGCAACAATTTTTTTCAAAAACTCACACATTTTGCATTAAAAAACCCTTTGCAAATTTTGTCCACAACAATATCACTTTTTATTATTATTTTTTAATTTTTTTATTAAAAACGTCATTTCAATTTCATACAAATTGTTGCTGAAGTGGAAGTAGACTCAAATTTTTAAAAAAACTTTAGTAAGATTTTTGTTTGAAAAGTGAAAGGAAAATATATGAAATACTTTGGAAAGAAAGAAGAAAAAACTTAATTGTTACTCCCATTGTGAACAAAACTTAATGAAACTTATTGCTGTAGTTTTAAATTAACAAAAAACTTATCGTTACTTTTATTTAGACTTTTTTTATATATTTGTTTTTTATCAAGTTTTATGTCTCAAACTTAAAAAAATGTACGCTAGAAACGCCCTTTCTAAATTAAAGTAACTTTATGTAGAAATTTATAAAAAAAAACTAATTTCCTACAGCAATCGAACTTTGATCACCTTGAAAAAAAATTAAATTATTATCGTGTTCCTTATATTACTTGATTAACATAGTATGATCTACATATATGAATACTTTAATATGGAATTAAGACGAAGACTTTTTAGCTTGATTTTTTAAAGTACAGTCAAGCGAGGTATAAGGGCTTTTAACGGGATACCAAATACAAAAAAAAACTTACTTTCTAAGACAATAAGACCGCATTTAGATCTATGCAATTAACGCCGAGTTTTTTTATATTTTCTTTTAAAGTAGTTTCTACGAAACTCTTTTCACATTTACATTTACATTTTTTTCAAGCATTTTTTTCAACTTTTTTAACAAAAAGTTGCATGCGAAAGTTGCGGCGTTAATTGCATAATGTAAATATGGTCTATCTTTAGGAAATTTTACCCTGCATTTATTAATTTAATTTTTGAATTAATTTCGAGAATCATTGAAAATCAAAATCAATTCAATTCAAATGAATCTCTAAAATGAATTGTAATTCAATTAAACAAATTCATTTGAATTAGAAACGAATTGCAATTCATCCTATAAATTCATTTGTATTTAAAATGAATTGCAAATCTTTTTTACCAAATTCATTTGAATTGTCTCAAATTTCATTTAATTCATTTTTTGTGCGAAAAGAATTAATTAAAAGTTTGCTTATTCGTAACGAATTAAAATCAAAAAAGAATGATTCATTTACAGCTCTGTTACCCTGTTTTACTATTTTTTTATTAAAATAAAACCTATGCTTCTTATAAAGTCAAAGGAACCAATATATCGTCGGCTTAATATGCATACTTGCTAAATCCCCTTTTTTAATAAATTTAGATTTTGATGCCGTGTGTCAGAGAAAGATACGCTTCGTCGACTAGTTTTTCTTAAATTTAAATCTTCAAGTGTCTATAACCAACTATATTTTTGTTTTTTCTCTCAATCTGCAAATATTAAATAAAAAAAGTTTTTTGTCTTTCTTGTAAAATGTGCTGAAAGGTAGTTAGCAGGTTTGCATATTAAGCCGACGATATATATAATAATAATGGCCATTTTCTTAATGTATCGACAAACTGTCTGTTACTTAATGTCAACATAACTTTATTAGACCGATAAACTGTCCGTTAACGATGTAACACATGTAAAAGTTGGAAGTCAGCTCATTAAATTTATCTGTACGGCAAATAAAAGGAAAATAATTAATTGGCAGATGAGTGCTGGTTAGCTTTACGACAGACCAGTAGCAAATGAGACATTGAAATTTCTTTAATGTGCACACAGAAAAAATTATTTTTCCAATTCAAACAAAAAATTTGTAGAATCAAACAATTTTTTGTCTAAAATCGGTCCTACAAACAAATTCGCATATTCAAACAATTTATTTGCATTTTGTTTATTGAAAAAAAACGCCGATTTTTTCAAACAAATAATTTTACAGAATCAAACAAAAAGTTTACTGAAATTCATATAAATTTCAAACAAATAATTCTGCTGAATCAAACAAAAAAGTTTTGGCACAAGCAATGACGCGCACACAAGCAAGCACTGTTGGCGAAGATGAAGCAGAGCAGAGCGGCCGGCTGGCTTTGAGACACATTTTTTTGTTGGAATAATTTTTGAACGAAGTCATATTTATACTCACAGTGTTTTTTCTTCAACACTCACTGTTGCTTTATCCTTTCCTTTGCTAATGAAGAAGAAATGTAACCAAAAACGGCGGCAGACCGACTCGATATGTTTTACGCCATCATTCTATTTTTGTATTTGATGTATTTAAACAAACTATTTGAAAAAATTGAATACGGGTTTTGTTTTTTTTTTTTACCAACTTTGAAACCAACCAAAAATTTATTTTGTTTCTTATAATGTGTTTTTTCTGTTGTTTAAAAAAAAAATGAAACGTTTTTTTTACCTGCTATTGTTTTTGTTGTTTTTTTTACTACAAACCTCGTCACGCTATTTTATCATTTTTCTTATTGCTGTACTTTTTTAAAGCGTCCAAAAATAGACTGCATGTGTTTTTTGTTGTAGTTCTTATATTTCACATAAAGAAGTGTTGCTTACAATCAATAAAAAAATGCAAAAAGACGACAACATTAAAGAGCGTTAAATATTTCATACAAAATTATGAAAACTTCAAACCAATATCGCGCTTATTAAATTTTTGAAGAGTTGTCCACATTTTTGTTAGTTAAATAAAAATCAAACAAAAATATTGATTGAATCAGTAAAAAAATTTGTAGAAATCAAAAAAAATTTCAAAAAGCGTTTGTTTGAAAATAATTCGGCAATAATTTTTTCTGTGCATTTTTCGGTGGAAAAAAAGAAATTCGTGTAATGAGAAAACTATTAAAAAATATAGTTTTGGGTTGAAGTACAATCAAGGTCTAAAAAGTACAATTTTCTGAATTAAGTACAATTTTGAAAATTTCATTTATCATCCCTGTCTGTATTTGTCATTACCCTGCAAATAATAGGACCAGTCCAAACATGCGTGTAAAGTGTAGCCCACAAGGACTAGGACTAGTCCAAAAGTAAACCAAACGTATGGAAAAAACATGATCTATTTAACATTACGATGTAGAGTTGTCAAATATTCGTATATTTCAAAAAACCGGTTTTGGATACTTCGAAAAATCAACTTCTAAAAAAATCGGGGTTTCCGTTTTGTAACAAAAAACCGGTTTCGAATAATCGGGTTTTCGGTTTTTTCAAATTATTTATTTAATAAAAAAGTAAAACCAAACAAGCAATTTGTACGTACATATGTACTTCAGATGTATATAGAGATCAGTTTTATACATAAAACAAACAAAAAATATTTGTTTTTATGCCCACACCACAATAGTGGAGAGGGCATTATGCGTTTGTTCTGATGTGTGTAACACTAAAAAAAATTAGTCTTAGACCCACCTCGTAGTATACCGAGCGGCTGGTTGTCTGTCAATGTAAATTGCAGGTTGCAATTTTGACAAAATACATTACAATACATACATTTCAATTGTCACAAGGACGAATTTTATTGAAATTGGTGACTTCTTTCCGGAATAGTCTTTGTGCCCATAAACAATCTTATTATGTAGGCAGTTAGATTAAAGTGTACTCAAAAATATTTTATTGCAACTTAAATCGTTACAAATAAGTTGGGGCCATTCGATTTCTCAACTAAGTTTTTATAAAGCACAATACTGAAAAACAATTTCACTTATCGTTGAGATTGGGTTAATTGTCAGTAATTCCATGTAAAGCAGATCTAATTTGGAAGATCTTTTAGAAAATGTATCTCTGTAGTCAAAATCCTCTTCTAAGTCACTGTTTTTTGACATTTGGTCTGGGTTTTGAATTTTTAAAGGTATCATTAAGCGGTTCTTCCATTACGGTTTACAACTCAACTCTGGTTCAGTTGAAATGTTGCAGTTTTTGTATTAGGATTTACAACTCTTTTTAGTGCAATTTACAAAAACAAACAATTTAAAACTCATAACTAGCAGTTGTTTTACTTTCAACTCAACTGAGTTGGGTTGTACACCAGAAACCGAAGCCAAAGTCAGAACTGTCGCTTAACTTATAAAAAAGTCAGTGTTGTAGAATTTGTCTGCAAGTTCAATAGCTTGGTACTGTGATGAATATGTTATGTAAGGTGACAACAATTAAAATACATACTATTGTGAATATCAAAAGTGGTTACTAAAATGTCATCGAATGCAAGATAATTAAAAAATTATATATAAGAAAATGTCGATTATTCGAGACCAAAAAACCGATTTCTCGAATACTTCGAAAACCGACCTTTTTAAACAACCGGTTTTAAAAAACCGGCAAAATAGAAAAAAATCGATTTTTCGAATACTTCGGGCAGAACCATATAACCCAGCTTTGAAGTAGTTTTAAAACTATTCCATGGTATACTCAAGAAGATTAATTTTGAAGTCATCTGCAACGACCGCAGCACGAACAGCTTGTGTGTGTATTGTGTATATTTTTTGTTTGTGTAAAATTATTTAGCTGGCTTTTTGTCTTCTTTCGAATGTGTATTTTGTTTTTGTAAAAATGTTTGGTTTTTTTTACCATCCAAAAGCGACGAACATTATAAGCCGAACCGAACACAATGAAGTTTGTGTTTAAAAAAAAAAACCGAACGGAATTAAATGTTCTCATCTTTTGTTGAGTTGGATAAAAACAGTATTATTTTTGTGTTCGAAAGATGACAAACAGGGAAACGTAATTTTTTTTTAAATAAAACATTTCCATATGAATAAATTTATAATAAATAAGTTTTTGAAAGTACATTTATTTGCATACCTATTTGTAAATTAAAGTACTTAATAACATGAGATCCGTAAACTAAAATTTTATGGACAGTGCTTGGCATATTATGCCACTCATAATGTATTAAATACATGTTTCTGGTGATTGTTAACAAGTCCTTAAATATGTTTACATTAAGGGTGTGTGTGAAACGGTAGCAAAGTACTCATGGAAGTAAAATTTTGACACTATTGAGGTTAATAAAATTTCACTAGCCCTAGGGGCTAGTATAAGTTTTGACATTAGTGTAGAAATTTTTGACAACCACAAAATTATTTTTTTTCATCAAATTTGTTTAAACAAAATAAAAAATAATAATGAAGCAGGACCAGCGGCAAGAAAAATTAAAAAGAATTATACAAGATGTACATAAGTATTTAAATATGTATAACCTTTTTTGCCCAAATTTTTTGTAAAAATTGTTAATATATCAGAACGAATTTATCAAATAGTTGGGACGATCTCATTTCCAACAGAATTGAAATGATTATTGGTAAACGTTTGCTTAGTTTATTAATTTTCACGAAACTATTAGTAATTGTTTTTTTCTTTATGTCAAAATTTTACGTTGTCAAAAATGTTACAATTTCACACAGCACAAATATGAAAATTTTCTACCACAAACAAATTTTATTTCACTTTGCTACCGTTTCACACACACCCTAAGTGGCAATCCACAAGATAACACTCTAATGGCCATTTTCTCAATGTATCGACAAACTGTCTGTTACTTAATGTCAACATAAATTTATTGGACCGATAAACTGTCCGTTAGCGATTTTGGGTTTCTCCATATACCGACAAAAAACAAAGTTTTCCGCTGGCAACGCCACTCAAAATAGATGTAAAAGTTGGGAGTCAGCTGATTGAATTTATCGGTACGGCAAATAAAAGGAAAATAAATAATTGGCAGATGAGTGCCGGTTAACGTTCGCCAAGATAGCAACGTAGGAAATAAAACCAAAGGGAATTTAAGGGCATAAAAGTAAACAATTTTGGGAATCTAGTGGCAATGAAAGTTAGCAACGAATTTAAAAATTTTTAAAAAGAAAATTTATCATCGATTTTAATAAAATACTCCTAGCCATTCCAGAGAAAAGTGGGTTCATCAAAAATGGTCAGTAAAAATCGTTGCTGATTTATGCCGGCCAAACTAGGCAGTGCCAAGGCATAAGCTCAATGGAATATGGAAAAATACCACTTAAATATTAAATAAATCAATTTTTAAAAAAATCTCCCGAGCCGTTCCAGAGAAAAGTGGGTTCATCCAAAATGGTCAGTAAAAATCGTTGCTGATTTATGCCAGCCAAACTAGGCAGTGCCAAGGCATAAGCTCAATGGAATATGGAAAAATACCACTTAAATATTAAATAAATCAATTTTTAAAAAATTCGCCCGAGCCGTTCCAGAGAAAAGTGGGTTCATCCAAAATGGTCAGTAAAAATCGTTGCTGATTTATGCCGGCCAAACTAGGCAGTGCCAAGGCATAAGCTCAATGGAATATGGAAAAATACCACTTAAATATTAAAAAAAATCAATTTTTAAAAAATTCGCCCGAGCCGTTCCAGAGAAAAGTGGGTTCATCCAAAATGGTCAGTAAAAATCGTTGCTGATTTATGCCGGCCAAACTAGGCAGTGCCAAGGCATAAGCTCAATGGAATATGGAAAAATACCACTTAAATATGAAATAAATCAATTTTTAAAAAATTCGCCCCAGCCGTTCCAGAGAAAAGTGGGTTCATCCAAAATGGTCAGTAAAAATCGTTGCTGATTTATGCCGGCCAAACTAGGCAGTGCCAAGGCATAAGCTCAATGGAATATGGAAAAATACCACTTAAAGATTAAATAAATCAATTTTTAAAAAATTCGCCCGAGCCGTTCCAGAGAAAAGTCGGTTCATCCAAAATGGTCAGTAAAAATCGTTGCTGATTTATGCCGGCCAAACTAGGCAGTGCCAAGGCATAAGCTCAATGGAATATGGAAAAATACCACTTAAATATTAAAAAAATCAATTTTTAAAAAATTCGCCCGAGCCGTTCCAGAGAAAAGTGGGTTCATCCAAAATGGTCAGTAAAAATCGTTGCTGATTTATGTCATGGACCACAGGCTTTTCCATGGTATACTCTCTGAAAGTAAAAAGTCTTTTGGAAAAATGAGCATTCATTTTAAAATCGGACGACCTGTTCCAGAGGAAATCGCGCTGAAAATTGGGGTTAGTTTAATGTAAAAAACGCTAAATTTGTAGTATTTTTTTATCACTGACACACTGTTTGACGTCATTGTTAGAAATTGCGCGAATTAGTTTTCAGCAACTCTGTAAAAGTGCGCAAATTATTTGCGCATTTTAAAGTGGCCATACTTATTTATTTATTTATTTAATTGTTTCTGTTTTTTGTAATTTGCTGGCAGGTATACAAATTGACAGACTACAACTATAACATTTTCCGATTTCGTTCTCCATATATTTTTCTGTGCGAATTGCAAAAGCACCGCACACAACAAAATAAGAAAAAAAAAATTGGGTAGTTATAAAAACTGATCCCTTGCAATAATATTACTCGTATTATTGAATAAGCTAACAGAAAAATTATTTTATAATCTATAATAACATTACATTCTTTACGAGCACTGTCTTTAAATTTATATGGCATATTAACAAAAAGTTTTTTACTTATATAATATTTAATATAATAATTAAATATATGTATATATATGTATCTAAATATATGTATATATTTCTTAAACTAACCCCAATTTTCAGCGCGATTTCCTCTGGAACAGGTCGTCCGATTTTAAAATGAATGCTCATTTTTCCAAAAGACTTTTTACTTTCAGAGAGTATACCATGGAAAAGCCTGTGGTCCATGACATAAATCAGCAACGATTTTTACTGACCATTTTGGATGAACCCACTTTTCTATGGAACGGCTTGGGCGAATTTTTTAAAAATAGATTTTTTTTAATATTTAAGTGGTATTTTTCCATATTCCATTGAGCTTATGCCTTGGCACTGCCTAGTTTGGGTGGCATAAATCAGCAACGATTTTTACTGACCATTTTGGATGAACCCACTTTTCTCTGGAACTGCTCGGGCGAATTTTTTAAAAATTGATTTATTTAATATTTAAGTGGTATTTTTCCATATTCCATTGAGCTTATGCCTTGGCACTGCCTAGTTTGGCTGGCATAAATCAGCAACGATTTTTACTGACCATTTTGGATGAACCCACTTTTCTCTGGAACGGCTCGGGCGAATTTTTTAAAAATAGATTTTTTTTAATATTTAAGTGGTATTTTTCCATATTCCATTGATGTTATGCCTTGGCACTGCCTAGTTTGGCTGGCATAAATCAGCAACGATTTTTACTGACCATTTTGGATGAACCCACTTTTCTCTGGAACGGCTCGGGCGAATTTTTTAAAAATTGATTTATTTAATATTAAAGTGGTATTTTTCCATATTCCATTGAGCTTATGCCTTGGCACTGCCAAGTTTGGCTGGCATAAATCAGCAACGATTTTTACTGACCATTTTGGATGAACCCACTTTTCTCTGGAACGGCTCGGGAGATTTTTTTAAAAATTGATTTATTTAATATTTAAGTGGTATTTTTCCATATTCCATTGAGCTTATGCCTTCGCACTGCCTAGTTTGGCCGGCATAAATCAGCAACGATTTTTACTGACCATTTTGGATGAACCCACTTTTCTCTGGAACGGCTCGGGCGAATTTATTAAAAATTGATTTTTTTTAATATTTAAGTGGTATTTTTCCATATTCCATTGAGCTTATGCCTTGGCACTGCCTAGTTTGGCCGGCATAAATCAGCAACGATTTTTACTGACCATTTTGGATGAACCCACTTTTCTCTGGAACGGCTCGGGCGAATTTTTTAAAAATTGATTTTTTTTAATATTTAAGTGGTATTTTTCCATATTCCATTGAGCTTATGCCTTGGCACTGCCAAGTTTGGCTGGCATAAATCAGCAACGATTTTTACTGACCATTTTGGATGAACCCACTTTTCTCTGGAACGGCTCGGGAGATTTTTTTAAAAATTGATTTATTTAATATTTAAGTGGTATTTTTCCATATTCCATTGAGCTTATGCCTTCGCACTGCCTAGTTTGGCCGGCATAAATCAGCAACGATTTTTACTGACCATTTTGGATGAACCCACTTTTCTCTGGAACGGCTCGGGAGATTTTTTTAAAAATTGATTTATTTAATATTTAAGTGGTATTTTTCCATATTCCATTGAGCTTATGCCTTGGCACTGCCTAGTTTGGCCGGCATAAATCAGCAACGATTTTTACTGACCATTTTGGATGAACCCACTTTTCTCTGGAACGGCTCGGGCGAATTTTTTAAAAATTGATTTTTTTTAATATTTAAGTGGTATTTTTCCATATTCCATTGAGCTTATGCCTTGGCACTGCCTAGTTTGGCCGGCATAAATCAGCAACGATTTTTACTGACCATTTTGGATGAACCCACTTTTCTCTGGAACGGCTCGGGCGAATTTTTTATAAATTGATTTATTTAATATTTAAGTGGTATTTTTCCATATTCCATTGAGCTTATGCCTTGGCACTGCCTAGTTTGGCCGGCATAAATCAGCAACGGCTCGGGCGAATTTTTAAAAAATAGATTTTTTTTAATATTTAAGTGGTATTTTTCCATATTCCATTGAGCTTATGCCTTGGCACTGCCTAGTTTGGCTGGCATAAATCAGCAACGATTTTTACTGACCATTTTGGATGAACCCACTTTTCTCTGGAACGGCTCGGGAGATTTTTTTAAAAATTGATTTATTTAATATTTAAGTGGTATTTTTCCATATTCCATTGAGCTTATGCCTTGGCACTGCCTAGTTTGGCCGGCATAAATCAGCAACGATTTTTACTGACCATTTTGGATGAACCCACTTTTCTCTGGAATGGCTAGGAGTATTTGGTTTTATTTCCTGCGTTGCTATTAATCGTTGCTATCTTGGCGAACGTTGCCGGTTAGCTTTGCGATAAATTCGAAGCAAATGAGACATTGAGAAAACCAAATTTCTTTAATGTGCAGTTTTTCGTTGGGAAAAAAGATAATCGCCTAATGAGAAAATGGCCATAAATATAATGCCAAAGTTATCAATAAGCCCCTCATCAATGTTATTTCGGCAGCTACGGAACAGTTTTAAAAAATCTTCGAGCAGTATTTCCGTCATTAGGTGCGTTTGAGTACTTTTACAGTAAAATGCAGTAAATGAGTAAACTGAAAAATTTGCTCTCACAAAAAGCTGCTGTCCAAAAAAGAACGCGAACGCAAAATTTGTAAAAATTCGTAAAATCAAGGCAACAGCTGATGGCAAATAATTGAAGTGTGGACAAATGTTTACACTTTTGACAACTTAACTCGTTTTCTTATCGGTACTCGATTAAATACTTTTTATAACACGAACATTTTTGGAAAATACAAACAAACTATTTTATGTAATCTTTCATATTTGTTTGTTTTTTATTTTATTTGATTTAACTAATTTGTAGCGGGTTAAATTATTTAAAAGAACATAAATACTTCACACTTTTACATCTCTGAAAAAATAACACAACAAAAAAATTTAAAAAGTTTGTACAATATATTCAAATATATGCTTCACAAACAAGTTTAATTAATAGTTATTCACTTTTTGTTTTGGTTTAATTTTTATTTCAACTTTTCTTTTATTTAACAATTTTTTCACAATATGTATGCTGTTTATTTGTTACTTTTGTTTGTTTACCTTTTGAAACATATGTTTTTTTTTTTGATTTACTACTAAATTATAACTGCCAAAATTTCTGCAGTAATAGCTCTGTTTCTTTACTCTACTTTGGGATCCCAATTTGCACGAAAACCGTTCGCGTACTTTTAATTTGTGTAAATGAGAGCGGATTTGAGAGAATTAAATTCTACTTCTTGCACGAAACAGCCCAGACTTTTTCTTCGTGCAAATTGTGTAAATTGTCAAACAGCTCAAAACATAAACAAAACAATGAAATGCAAAGGAAAAAAATCATAAACAAAATTTTGGAAAAATGCTGTGGAGTAAAATAATGTACATACTTAAATATAAAGTGTTGAAGTATTAGGAAAACATAATGTTAGTTATTGTAAAAGTGATTGTTTTGATTAATTTTTGATAAAATTAGTTTATTTCTGAAGACAATATACATACCAAGGCGAATTCATAAAGGTGACCGCATCATGAGATAGCATTATGCTAGCTATCCCTTTCTTTTAAAAAATACTATGTATTTTGTTTTTGGAAAAAATTAGATTGAATGTCAAAATTATTGGTTGAAAATATGAAAGGAATTTGTTTGTTTATGAAATACTTATACAAAATTGCTTTAAAAGGTAAATCTTTTTCCTGTATTGCAAATTTATTGTGGCTCCACGTATTCCTTACGCCTTTTAAAATCCTCTTGTTAATATTTTTGCTCACTTTTTTTTGTTTTATTACATTTAAATAAATTTTTTTTTCTTGATTTAGATTTTAAATTTTAACAAATTTTTTCACAAAATGTAAATAACGCTTGACATTTAGTATACACACAAGGAAATAAACAATAAACAGATGACTCGAAAATATCACCTTTATGAATTCGCCTTGATACATACATACAATTTTTCAAAAATGGCATAAACTTTTATTGTTTTGTAAGGACTGTCAAAACAATGAATTTTTATTTTGTGCTTAAAATTTGGTTTTTTCTGTTCCCGTACTTTTGTGTAATTTTGTCTTTTTATGAGAGAAATTTATGCTAAATCTTATTTTCACGAACTTTACCCAAAAAGTAAAGAAACAGAGCTAATATTTGTAAATACTCAGACAAGAACTGTCACTTTATGCTCTCAATTTGCGTTCTCATTTACTGTATTTTGTATACTCAAACGCAATTTCGTAAAATGCAGGAAAGTTCAGTAAAAATAAAAAACGTTTGTGTTCTCGAACGCAGCTTTTAGTGTTACCAAATCCATGCTTCTATTGTCTATTATTAGGCCAGTTCTCCTTTTGAATTGATTTTGATTATTTTCCAAAAACTGTTCTATAAACTTAAATAATTATTGATAGGTTGTGATGCTAACTCTCACCATGTAGCTTGGGGTAGTACTAACACCAACCGTAGGGGACAGGCTCTCATAGATTTCTTAAATACGAAGGACTTGATCACGTTGAATGTAGGGAATAAGGCAACCTTTGTCAATAGGATCAGGGAGGAAGTATTAGATATTACATTTTGCTCTGGGGACCTAATAAACGAGATCCAGCATTGGAGGGTTTCGGATGAACACTCCTTCTCGGACCACCGGTATATAAGGTTCAAAATTCTTCGGCCACCGCCGAAGCCGATAAAATTTCGGAACAGGTCTAAAACCGACTGGGTACGATTCGGGACCGGATTGAGGAACCGATTGGGGTTGAGCACAAGTCAATGCCGAAATAAGGAGGAAATAGACGCCAAAGTGGAAACGCTCACAAACGCCTTGGTTGAATCGTTTGAGGAGAGCTGCCCCCTACGAGAGCGGAGATCCCCACATGAGAAGCCGTGGGTAACGGGGGAGATTCGGGATCTGGGGAGGAATCTGCGCAAACTCTTCAACCGGGCAAAGCGTAAGAAGACTGCAGTATACTGGGATGAATATCACAGTAGGCTAAAAGAATATAGGAAAATCACTAGAAAAGCCAAACGAGACTCCTGGAAACTTTTCTGTGAACAGGTAGATAGCGTTAATGACGTTTCGAGGATTAAGAAATTCTTATCTAAAACCCATCTACAACCAGGATCAATGGTCGATGAGACTGGGAGAAGATTGGAAGATATAGAGGAGATCATGGAACTTCTCATGGACTCACATTTTCCGCCGACCGTAACGGGCGCCACGGAGGAACCGTTATGGGAGCGGGGAGACCAAAATGGAGGGATGGTCATAACGATTGAGATGATCAAGAAGGCGATCAGAAGTTTCGCACCATATAAGGCCGCAGGGCTGGATGGTATATTTCCGGCACTCTTACAGAGGGAGGTGGACCTAGTGTCAACTCATCTGTCAGTGATATTCACTTCGTGCTTAAAATTCGCATACACTCCGGTTAGATGGCAGGTTGCTAGGGTAGTATTTATACCCAAACCTGGGAAGCCGACCTATGCGACACCAAAGGCTTATCGCCCAATAAGCCTAACGTCCTTTCTACTCAAAACTATGGAGCGGATAGTCGATGCCATGATTAAAAGTGGAATACAGGACAGTGACCTGAAATATAAGCAGCATGCTTATGTAAAGGGCAGATCAGTGGAGACCGTATTAAATGAGGTAGTACACTATATACGGAAATCCTTCGATGACAAACTGTACACATTGGCGGTGTGCATTGACATCGAGGGAGCCTTTAATAACGTATTAACCGATACTCTTATCCGATCCTTGGACCAGTTTCTGGTTGACCGGGCGCTCAGCGACTGGATCACCCACATGCTAAGGAATAGATGGATAAGTTGCGAAATGTACGGTGTTACCACTAGGAGAAGGGTATTTCGTGAAACGCCGCAGGGGGGATCTTATCTCCCCTGCTATGGGTAACCACGATAAACAATCTCCTAAGGACCTTAACCGAAGCGGGGTTCCAACCGGTATGCTACGCAGACGATGTTGTTATACTCCTAAGGGGAAGGGATCCAAACTAATTGTGCAGAAGGGCCGAGACGGCCCTAAACACGGCCTTTAACTGGGCCCGGCCTAAGGGCCTAAATGTAAACCCGGAGAAGACGGAGATATGTCTGTTCACGGGGAGAACAAAAATTCCTGCCTACGAGGAACCACGTTTCTCGGGCAGGACAATACCAGTGACCGACAGGGTTAAGTACTTGGGCGTTACCCTTGATCGGAAACTGAAATGGAAACACCACATAGAGGACAGAACCAACAGGGCGAGCCGGTGTTGGGCGCTATGTAGGAGGACCATTGGCCCGAAATGGGGCCTGCGACCGAATGTGATACACTGGCTTTACAAGAGCGTAATAAGACCGATCTTAACTTACGCCTCTGTAATCTGGTGGACTTCTTTGGACAAAGGGTGCAACATAAGACCACTTCAGGGGGTCCAGCGTACGTGTTGCTTGGGTATAAGTGGGGCAATGTGCACCACGTCAACCAGGGCTCTGGAGACACTGCTGGATATACCACCAATCGAAACGCAAGTGAGATACGAGGCGGCACTTGCGGCCGAACGCCTCCTATCTCTTGGCGAACTATATATAGGTGACTTCAGAGCAGGTCATCAGTGTATACTGGGAACGTTGTCCGGATACACACACTCATCAGACATCCCCGACCGCATACCGGAGACGGAAATTGTCGGAAACTGCGGTATTATGATCCCTGAAAGGGGAGAATGGTCGGGCGGAACTCTAGTGCAGATGCCCGCGGGGATCTGTTGCTACACGGACGGATCTAAGTTGAGGAATAGAACGGGTTTAGGGGTCTTTGTTGAGAACCCGGAGACCGAGATATTCTACCGTCTTCCTGATCACAACACAAGCTTCCAAGCGGAAGTCCGTGCTATTACGGAGTGTGTGGAATGGATTGGATCGAATATGGGGCGAGTGGACGCTAACATTTTCACGGATAGCCAAAGGGCAATTAGGGCGATATCAGCTAGCAGGGTTAAGTCCAAAACCTTGCTGGACTGTAGAAGGGCCATTACCGAGTTTTCCTACGGGGGCAGGATCCATATCATATGGGTGCCGGGCCACTCGGGGATAGCCGGGAACGAAAGGGCCAATATACTGGCAATTCGGGGAAGGGAACTCGGGGCAGTTAACTTGGCGAACGCAAAACCGTTTGAGGCAACGAAAGCGGAGTTAAAGGCGTGGGCTAGAGAAACCCACACGGCCTGTTGGAACAACGGGACGGTGGCTAGGACCACTAGAATTTTATGGGGCAACCCAGATAAAAGGAGGACTAAGGGCCTCCTATATGGGAGCAAGTCCGAAGTCAGTATGATGGTACGTATCCTGACTGGTCATGCAGGACTACGGGCACAACTGTATCGAATTGGACGGGCAGATTCCGATGAGTGTAGAGCGTGCGGCGAGGAAAGCGAGACGTTGGAGCACTTTCTCTGCCACTGTCAGGCCTTTGCCGAATTAAGGTCCAGGCACCTCGGGAGCGATATCTTATCGGACCTGGAATCCCTGAGGAACGTCAACTGGAGAACTTTGAGGAGTTACGTCCGAGAAACCAGGTTTCTGAATACCGGACATTGACAACTGACAATTGGATGTCCATGTTCTTAAGGAGTGCACAACAGGCCCAGCAGAGGCCTAGGTGTATATCGTAAGATATGAGGAGGCATTTCGATGCTTCATCCTCCTTTCGACCTAACCTAACCTAACCTAAATAATTATTGACATTGATGTACCACAAAAAGAGGTGTGCATATAACGTATTACCTCATCCTGCTGAAAATTACATAATTTTAGTACACTCTTGTTAAGGGGTATGGTACACTATTTGACTTCCATATAATACCTTCTCAGTATTTCTTTAATCAAATTTATGATTTTAATGTTTTTTCATATAGCTTGTAACTTTACTGTAACATTATAGCTCTATTATACAAAAAATTTTGAAATTAGACCTATTTTAAAATGCATTTTTTGTTAAGTTGCGGCAAAAAGTCGGCACTAATCTTTTCACGGCCCTTTTAAGAACACTATTTGCTAAGAAAAAAAACGAAATAAAAAATGTCTGATTTTATATGACTTTTTTTTTTAAGTTCAAACAAATTTTTTTAATTTTTGGATTTTTTTGGAAGAATTTATTTTTTTGAGCGATAAAAACAAATTTTGAACATACCAAGGAACTGAAAAAACAAAACTTTAAACTCTTTTTGAAACAATTGAATTTTTGAGAGTTATTTTCTTCAAGCAATTCAATTCAATATTTTTTATTAATTCTTTCTTTAATTTTACTGATTTAAGCGAACTCTGGTGGAGTCTAGGAGAGTCACACGAAATCAATTCCAAAAAATTTATATGAGCAGTGTTGTTATCTATCGATCAATATACCCTTTATAATATTTTGAAACAAAATTTTTTTTTTTTTTTTGATTTTTGTCTATGGAACAAATCACCGTGCGTTGCCAGAATGAATATTACTTTCTATAAAGAAATATAAAGCCTGTGTGTTTTATTGTTCGTAGATCGATCTACATAAGCTTTAGATTTCTTCAAAATCGAAATTGTCCATCTGTCCCTTCATATTCCCAGCTTTGAAAAACATAAAACACTGTATTTTATGTTTTATATTTTCGGAGTGGCACCAATTCTCCGTATGTCCATTCTTGGTCATTTTCGCATTCGGTCAGGGGACGGTCTTTCTTTTTCTTTTGAGTACGGTACCTATTGCTTTAAAAGATCTCTTCTAAAACGATAATTAATATTTTCTGAATATAGGAGGTTTAGCGACCCTGAATAGGCCTGCCATACGTCCTGATTTTCCAGGATTGTCCTGGTTTTTGACTACTTGTCCTGGTGTCCTGGTCCACTATGAAATTGTCCTGGTTTTTTTACAGGTCAAGATAGAAAATTTGCTTTTTGCTGGTTTTAGTTGTTAGCAAAGGTTAAGATTTCTGTTATAACACTGCTAACATAAGGCAATTGTATAAACAACTTTAATTTAATTCAACTGTTATCTGGTGTTTACGTCGTTTAACTAAAAGCTTTCAATAAAATTAGATGAGAGTCAATTCTCTTCCAAATTTTGTTTCAACTAGTTGCTTTAAAAAGTTATACCGTGTTAACAACTTTTATAAGTAATCGAAAACCGATAACAAATTACTTTCTTCAAAATAGCCAATACACGTTTCAATTTAATTGTCAACTGAGTCGGTTATTGTCCAAATCAAAGCGTGTATGGCTTTGTCAATTGATTAGTATGACAGTTGTCAAGTTGGTTGAAGAAAAATCAAAAGATTTTGATTTTTCAAGTCTGCTCAATGGACTAACGAAAGAAACTCGTTAAAGACTGAAACCCTGGAGAGTAATATTTAATGTAAGTAACTATATCAAAGGCTGAAATTAAGTTCTAGAAAAAGTGCAATCTTCTGAAAAGTATTATAGTTTAGAACATTTTAAGCTCAACTTTTCATTATTTTTCATCGTTTTTATGTAAATGAAGTACAAGTAAATTTTTTTTATATATGAGAAGTGGTGTAACCCCAGACTTATTATGAGATGATGAGGAGTTAACACTACTCTTGCACTATAGTACTTGGTTGCTACGGCCCATCCAAAAACTATGTTTCTAGCGCCATCTGTTTTGGATACAAACAGTTGACTTACTCGACTATTGCACTGTTAAGAACAGTGCAAAGAACATATCCTTCACCAGAACCGTAACCAAGTAACCACTTCAGCGCTGATAGCTTCATATATTGTTGGATTTAAAAATAAAAACTGGATGGTTTTTACATATACATACCAGAGAAAGCCAAAAAGTTATATTTTTAATACTTATAACCTATTCATACGCCACCGAGCACGAGTGCAGGCAGGTATGACTACCAATAAGTATGAGCATGAATAAGTTTGTATATCCACCGGTATGAGTATGAACAAACACGCATGCTTATGGGTAATCCTTTGAATGCGTATGAGTAAAGGCATGTATCGTAAGTATCGACAAGTAACTTCAACATTTTGTATGGTTATTTTAAAGCAAGCAGTGTTGCCACGACCTAAAAATTTATGTTAAAGTTATATTAAAACATAAATATTTGCTATCAAATTAAAATAATGCTTCTAAAGCTATAATAAATTATAATCTATTTTACGAAAGAGGTTTTTTATATAAATAGTTAAAAAAGGAGGCTATCAACTATTTTGGGATCTTTTATGTTTCCAGCTAAAGAGAAATCTGAATCTAAAGCTGCGCTGCAGGCAGGAAATTTCATAAAATTCTTGATTCTTATTAAGACAACCGTGGATACCTTGTGGAGTTGTTTTTCCACCATAGCATGATGTCGAAGTCTTCTTTAAGGCTAACATTTTCGTTGGCATACTTATTGACTTCAGCAATTAAATTTTAAACCATTTTTTAACGTCTTAAAAATGCAACTGGCAATAGATAAGCTACTTAAACTCATAATATAAATGAATGTATTTACCTGTGATATCTCATTTCTTAACTGCCGATATGAATATTCGATTTTTTTTTTTGGATTACGGTAACTTTTTCTGTTTTTATTAAGAACGATTAAAATAACACGACGTGTTTTAATTTGCATCCATTTAGTAATTTTTTTAGATTTTCTTAAATAATAACGCAAATCTTTATATCACAGAAATTTTTTTAAAGTCAACAATCGTTTATAAAAAAAATTTGTTGAATTGTACTCAAACGATTTTGAAAAAACGTATTTATTTGTGATTCAGCAATTTGGAAAAAAAAAATTCTGGCAACATTTATGAAAAAATTTAACAAAAAAAAAAAAATGTTTGAAGTCAATGCTATAACTATGGGTGTGGCTGAATATGTGCGAGTATGAAACACAATAAGTATGATAACATACATGAATGAAATCAAATGCGCATGGATATACACAAGTTTTAGAATAAACAGATACGAGTACGCACACGTATTGAAAATTGTCGATATGTGCTAGAGTACTTTAATTTTTTTTATACCCATTGGCTTTCTCTGATACATACATACATATGCATTAAAAAAAATCTTTTTTGTTGGCGTAATTTTTTATCCATTTTTTCTATGTGTCCTGGTTGATAGGTTCAAACTTCCGGCAGCCCTAACTTAGAACCTTGCATGTTTAATTTAATGCTTCTAGGTCCAATACTAACGGAAATTCAAAAAGTTAAAGATCTAAAAAGTTCCCCCATAGAGTCTTTTCACTCAGGATATTGCATGTTGAATTTTATGTCCCTTTTTGGTACATTTTTTGAAGTATCAAAAAAAAAAAACAGGCTGTTAAGCCCTTTTTCCTAGTTGACACAGATATATAAAATAATTGTTCTAATAAACGTTTTCGAACCATAGTGCCTTAAATATTTAACTACATATTTACAACAAGTATTTTAAAGATTTGACTTATTTTTAATATTTTTAATTAGGCTTAAGTTCATGGAATTTAATTTTTATTAAATTATTTTAATGAAGAAAGGACTTTTACAACATGAAAATTAATTAAAATTGTTATTGTTAATCTTTCATTCTTGACGTGGCTCGGGCTCGAACCCTGGCCGGCAGGTTACCATGACATGTTTCGATCGCAACGAAAAAACAGAAGTAAAGGAAAAAACATGTAAAATCAATTAAAATGGATAATCATTCAGGAAAGCAAATTTCGATCTACCAAATGTTAAAATACAATTTGGTTTAAGGATTGATGTTTGACTAGTGACGTCAGCAGTCGTCGATGGCTGCGAGTGTAAGACGGCAAATCCATCTGAGGAGATCGAGTGGTTGCGATCGAAACATGTCATGGTAACCTGCCGGCCAGGGTTCGAGCCCGAGCCACGTCAAGAATGAAAGATTAACAATAACAATTTTAATTAATTTTCATGTTGTAAAAGTCCTTTCTTCATAAAAATATTTAATAAAAATTAAATTCCATGAACTTAAGCCTAATTAAAAATATTAAAAATTTGGATTAAAACCCATAAATAGTTCAACAAAATAACCACAATACTAATTATGATTTGACTTATATTTTCAAAACGATTCCACCAGGTGTTAATATCTACTACAAATAAGAGCACAAGTTCAAAATAAGCTGTTAAATATTACAAGATTTTTTGCTATTACATATCGAAAAAAAAACTTGATTGTGTTGTATTTAAGTTTTAATTGCGTGGCATTTTTTTTTTCTTTAAACTACACAAATAATAATCTACACACAAGTAAGTGTTTAATATGTACTTTATTAGCTAAATAAATCTTTGTGTAATTTAAATCTACATATTTACCGAGTACAATAACCCCATAAATATAAAAATTGTTTGATTAAAATGTTAGGCTATATGGAGAGTACCCTATATTAGGAGTTATGCCCGTAATTTCTACAAAAATAAAGCTGGTCCTGTTCGTACCTAACAGTTAAATTTACCTTTTGCAACCAACGTCTGGCCAACGTGTTTTATCCTTCAGTTGTCTTTTAAAATATGGCAGTTTTTACACCACAGTTTACTATACATAGCTAGATTTCTTTTTGTAGAAATTACGGACATTAAGAAAGAATCATGAAGATTAAGTTACGAAAGATTTTATGCATATTAAATAGCATAAATATATTACATTTGAAATGTGTGTATGTATCAGGAAAACCCTAAATATTTTAAATAAAATATACATACTTTAAATCATATTTTTTAAATATGTACCATAAATTTGAGCATCTATTTAACAGCTGATAGTTGCTTTTTGTTAAATTTGCTTGTTGACTTACACCAGAGCAAAGCGTGAAGATTGTTGAAAGTTTTAATCAAAATAATTCGGCGAATGGGCTAAGGCACAAATTGATATTGATTGTGAATTTCCATTTTAATTTAATTTAAGCTTATTTTAGAAAATTAAGCAACTTTGGCCAAGTTTTGTAAATTTTACCAAATTTATTATATTTGACTTAATTTTACAAAATATGGTAAATTCTACAAAATTGAGTCACTGGCAAAATGATGTAAATTTTACCAAATCTATATACATATGTATATATATGTATATAAAAAAATGAAAAATTTTTGTATGTTTGTTGGTTTGTTTGTTTGTCGCCTTATAGACTCCGAAACTACTGAACCGATTTTCCTGAAATTTTTGCAGTAACATCACGTGAGCCCTAAAAATAAAATATTATTTTTTCGATAGGGGCAGGGGAATTGGTACCCCCCATAGGATGCCAATATTAATTATCGCATATCTTAAGAGCCGCTGGACGCATGTTGCTGAACTTTTTGTAGTAGGATCTTCTGAGTCCCGAAATTGAAATAAAATAGCAGCGGGGGTATTGGAATCCCCCATAGGACGCCAATGATTAACATCGCATATCTTAAGAACTGTAATAGTGAGAATGTTCAAACTTTCTAGAAGTCACTCTTATGGTATACTACACTTTTGAAAATAAAAATAAAGCGGGTAGGCGCAGGGGGGAAATACCTCCCAGAGGATGCATACATTAAATATCGCTCAACTGAAGAACTTTTAAAGGGAGAGTCTTAAAACGTGGTTAAAGCTACTATTATAGTAAACTATAAATTTCAATATAAAAATGGGCGGGAGAGACAGGGGAGGAGCAGTGCCCCTCATAGATAGAAATATTAATAAGAGCCACTGAACGCATTTTATTAAACTTTTGGTAGTACGATCTTCTGAGCCCCGAAATTGAAATAAAGTAGCAGCGGGGGAAGTGGTTTTCCCCATAGGACGCCAATGTTTAACATCCCATATCTTAAGAACTGTAATAGTGAGAATGTTCAAACTTTCTAGAAGTCACTCTTATGGTATACTACACTTTTGAAAATAAAAATAAAGCGGGTAGGCGCAGGGGGGAAATACCTCCCAGAGGATGCATATATTAAATATCGCTCAACTGAAGAACTATTAAAGAGAGAGTCTTCAAGCGTGGTTAAAGCTGCTATAAGGGTAAACTATAAATTTCAATATAAAAATGGGCGGGGTAGACAGGGGAGGAGCAGTACCCCTCATAGATAGAAATATTAATAAGAGCCACTGCACGCATTTTGTTGAACTTTTAGTAGTAGGATCTCCTGAGCCAAAGTTGAAATAAAATAGAAGCGGGGGAAGTGGTACCCACCATAGGACACCAATGTTTAAAATCGCATATCTTAAGAACTGTTGTAGTGAGAATGTTCAAACTTTGTGGAAGACACTCTTATGGTATACTACACTTTTGAGAATAAAAATAAAGCGGGTAGGCGCATTTGGGAAACATCTCCCATGGTATGCATATATTAAATATCGCTCAACTTAAGAACTATTAAAGAGAAAGTCTTCAAACGTGGTAAGAGCTACTATTAGGGTAGGCGGGGTAGACAGGGGAGAAGCAGTATCCCTCACAGATAGAAATATTAATAAGAGCCACTGCACGTATTTTGTTGGACCTTTGGTAGTATGATCTTCTGAGCCCCAAAATTTAAACAAAATAGCAGCGGGGGAAGTGGTACCCACCATAGGACGCCAATGTTTAATATCGCATATCTTAAGAACTGTTGTAGTGAGAATGGCCAAACTTTGTGGAAGTCACTCTAATGGTGTACTACACTTTTGAAGATAAAAATAAAGCGGGAAGGCGCAGGGGGAAACACCTCCCGTAGGATGCATATATTAAATATTGCTCAACTGAAGAAATATTAAAGGGACAGCCTTCAAACGTGATTAAAGCTAATTTTATGGTAAACTATAAATTTCAATATAAAAATGGGCGGGGTAGACAGAGTAGGAGCAGTACCCCTCATATATAGAAATATTAATAAGAGCCGCTGCACGCATTTTGTTGAACTATTGGTAGTAAGATCTTCTGAGCGCAAAAATTCAAATAATATAGCAGCGTGGGAAGTGGTACCCCCCATAGAACGAAGATGTTTAATATCTCTTATCTTAAGAACTGTTATAGTAAGAATGTTCAAACTTTGTAGAAGTCACTCTTATGGTATACTACACTTTTGAAAATAAAAATAAATATCTCTCTACTGAAGAACTATTAAAGGGAGAGTCTTCAAAGTTGGCTAAAGCATTGTAGCGAAGCGCAACGGGTTAAGCTAGTATGTATATAAAAATGAAAAATGTTTGTATGTTTGTTTGTATGTTGGCTTATAGACTTCTAAACTACTAAACCGATTTTCCTGAAATTTTTACCGTAACATCACGTGAGGCCTAAAAATAAAATAGGCTACTTATTTTTTCGATAGGGGCAGGGGAATTGGTACCCCCATAGGATGCCAATATTAATTATCGCATATCTTAAGAGCCGCTGCACGCATTTTGCTGAACTTTTGGTAGTAGGATCTTCTGAGCCCCAAAATTGAAATAAAATAGCAGCGGGGGAAGTGAAATCCCCCATAGGACGCCAATGTTTAATATCGCATATCTTAAGAACTGTTATAGTAAGAATGTTCAAACTTGTAGAAGTCACTCCTATGGTATACTACACTTTTGAAAATAAAAATAAAGCGGGAAGGCGCAGGGAGGAAAAACCTTCCATAGGATGCATATATTAAATATCTCTCAACTGAAGAAGTGGTTAAAGCAGTGTAGCGAAGAGCACCGGGTTAAGCTAGTATAATATAATGATTAAATTTTTAAAGTATAATATTTAAACTAATTACAAAATAAAACAGTTTAATGTATTGTTTTAAAGTAATATGGAAGTACATATTATGCTTCTAAATTAAATTAATGATATCTGATAATCGATACCTTCCGACGATGCTGCCGACGAAACCAAATTCAACACTTCTGGGTGGAATCGTAAATAAATAGCTACATACATATATGCTATATGACAATATTTAATTTATTTTATCTCAAATATATATGCAAGTATAAATATAATAAACTTAACAAATATGTGTCAAAAGACATTTGGCAGAATTCCCTAAAGTTTTTAACAACTTTTTGCACAACCTGCCTTTTGCGTGCGCAGTTCTATTATCATTCACTTAGAAAAAAGACCACACCAAACTTTATCTTCTGAGTTGGTTTTCTGTGGTACAAAATGCATTGCATGTAACATTTATTCACTTGTGACTTCTTTTTGTAACCAGTTAAATATTAGATTCATTGTCAGTATGATTTAATTAAGCCCTATCCAAAAGGTCTGCTTACCTCTACAACAATAAATCAACATAAAGAACAACAAGCATTTAGTTTGTGTAAAATTCCTCGCCGTTGTCAAAATTTTGCTACAACATAGAGGAAACAAAAGGAAAAATTTGGTTTGTGTGCATGTAAAATTCCGGGATTCGGGGCTTAAATTTTTAGAATAATCCCAGGATTTTGGGATTGGCATCCCT
Source organism: Pollenia angustigena (assembly GCA_930367215.1). Taxonomy (NCBI): domain Eukaryota; kingdom Metazoa; phylum Arthropoda; class Insecta; order Diptera; family Polleniidae; genus Pollenia; species Pollenia angustigena. The sequence goes on from OV884060.1 coordinate 52,385,083, forward strand.
AATTGTAAACCTCTCACAACTGTTAAAAGTCATGAAAACGCATGCAGTTTACTCAACTTTTCTGACTTAACCCGTGTCCTAAAACAGCAAATTGCAAGCGAAAGACTTGAAAATTCAATATACGATGCAGAATTTTGTTGTCTGTCGAACTGCGTACTTAAATTTTTACATTTTTTAAATTATATTTTTGGCCTAATGTCCAGCTAGATTGTTCCCCTATGTGCGTCGACCTAGCTTCATAACCTGAGACACTTTACACTCAAAAGAAAAATCAATCCATCCGTACTCAAATCAATCCGAAGCGGTATTAATAGTACGGTGAGTACGGATTTTCTTGAATCAAGTACAGAAAGATTGATTCAAGTACGGATTTTAAATCGCCAAATACTTAAATTGTCCATATTCAATCCCGATTTCGTACTTGAAATAATCCGAAAATGGTTTTGATTTAAGTAAAACAAAGATTGAATCAATCTCAAAATGCTCTTAATTAAAGAATTATAAAATTGTTTTAATCTGAATTCGTACTTAAAATAATCCGAAAATGAGATTGATTTAAGTTAAACTAAGATTGAATCAATCTCAAAATGCACGTGATTCAAGTATAATAAAGTTGAGCCTATCCCGAATTCGCATGGTTTTTATTTTAAAATTTGTATGTACATATTTAACCTAAAATATAAACTTCGTGGTACACCTGAGTCTGGCCAGACCTTTTTTCAATGTGTATAGAAAATCAAAACATGCGTAAGCCGGAGGGAATTTAAGAATTTTAAGAAATTCCGGGATTGATTTTCGAAAGTAATCCCATTTAGGATTGTTTTGAGTACGTTTTATTCGTACTTGAATTTTTGGGTAAGACTCGTTCTTAAAGTAATCATAAAAAAACTTGATTTATCCCGAATGTTTTTCTTTCTGTGTAGTTTTAATAATATTATCTACCTAAATTTTGCTTTACCTACAACGTCTTTAATATTACCTACATATTTGTAGAGTTGTCTTTAACACCTAGACATAAAAATATTCATAACTTTTAGTTGTGACAAAGAAATTAACACATTTTTTATATAAAGATGTAAACAAAAAATGTCATAATTAATAAAACAAATATTTCTTTCAAGAATAGCGAGTGGAACTTTTTTCTTATTTGACATAAAACTAATTAGAGCTCATCAGTAGAGAGAGGTGTGTAAAAAATATATATTTTGCAAATTAACAATTGCTAGTTGGAGTCATGTGAGTTTTGGTAAATACCTTTTTAATTAAAATATTAGGAATGTTCAGAAATGAATGCAAACTTAATGATAAAAATAGAGTAAGTGTTAATTATGAAATAAGGTTATTTTGAATTGGTAAAGCAAATACATACGTGTAGAAAAATTAGACTATAACGATTGAAACCCATATAAGTATTAATTAATATAAAAAAATGGATGTTCTTAGAGGCATTTAACTTTTTTTAAAATAAAACAACAAATTCAATGAATTGGCCTAAATGTTGGCTCTATTAGCTCACAAATTGCATTGAATTTTATGTAAAAAATGAATTTCCAGCATAGGCCTCCGCGTCTGCGCTTTATGAATGCTTTATGAACGGCCTAATTGATAAATCGTTGCATGAGGGTTAATTTCATGGGGCTTAATTTTTAAGACCTACTTAAACTATTTTTACATAACCAACATTTCTTTTAAAGGATTCAAAGCTCTTTCTCTGCTCCTAATAGAAGCTTGCATAAAAACCGTAAAATAAAATTTTTCGAATGTAAGTTATTTTTGAAACATTTTGAAAACGAACATATTTACGTGAGAATTTACAGAGTTGAGTCATGATAATCTTGAAATCTAAAAAATTTTTTAGCAAAAATAAAAAAAATCTAAAATTTGCAAATTGCTGTTTGCACCACAAATACGTAAGCGACAAATTTGGCTGCAGTTACTTGTAAGTAACACACTTTTTAAAAAATATTTTCTACACCCTTTATAGAGTCGCAAAGTAACGTTTTATAAAAAAATGTTGTTTTAAAACAGACCAGAGTCTTTGGCGGGAAACGAAAGCAAATTGTGTGTTTGCCAAGCCATTCGTGTAGCTTGTTTTGTCCTTAAGAAAGATGACCGAATGTTATTATTAGAGGTTTTATTTTCCCGGCCTTTTTTATTTTCCGGGAAAGCGGGGTTTATTTTTAAATTTCCGGGAACATTTCCTGAGATCAATTAAAAAGGTTTATAAATTAGAGTTTCTACGCGGGAATCCCGGGAAATTTTTTCCGGGAATTCTCAGCATATAAAATCAAAAACGAGCAATCAAAATATATTCTTTACTAAAATTACTAAAACCTACCTACAAATCGAACTATTTTTCCTACGCCAATAAATCAACGGTCTCTTTAATTCCTGATGAAATGTCTAAAAAGCTTCTTGAAGTAAAAAATGTACATGATACACCATCACCAACACCAGAGATCCATCTACTATCTTTAAAGAGCACCTTAGAAGGCTATATCAAATTCTAAAAAAATAAATTTAAAGAAAATACAAAAACCTGAAAATATCTTAAAAAAGAATTTGACGTCTATGAAGTCACGGGCAACAGGCCAACAAATTTAAAATATTTGTATGATGTACAAGTATTATGAAAAAAGTTTGACATCCCATACGACTTCATTGTTTTTTGAAAAATTTCTAAACTATAATACTTTTCATTGGATCAGGGTTGCATTATTTTTCATGCGTGATTGTTTATACTTTGTGTGATGGTGTGAACGCAAACTGTCATGTTACATTAGATTTTTTGACAGTCGCATCAAAACTCATTAGATTTCTATCTCACAAAGTATTATGGAATACGTAAGACTTGTGAGATAGTGTAATCTAGGCTTAAAGGCTAGATTACACTATTATACTTTGTATTAATACATGTCAAAAACTCAAGTAATATGACAAAGTGTGATAGTGTGAATGCAATGTGTCACGAAAATGACAAGTATTAAGAAAAAAGTTTGACATCGCATGCGACTTCATCGTTTTTTTTTTAAATTTCTAAAAAATAATACTTTTCATTGGATCAGGGTTGCATTTTATTTCATGTGTAAGTGTTTATACTTTGTGTGATGGTGTGAACACAAACTGTCATGTTACATTAGATTTTTTGACAGTCGCGACAAAACTCATTAGATTTCTATCTCACAAAGTATTATGGAATACGTAAGACTTGTGAGATAGAGTAATCTAGGCTTAAGTATTAATAATTCGTGATCTCCAAAAAAAAAAAAAAAAACAAATATATATATGCATAATAATATGTATGTAAATATAAATGTAACAATTTATTTGGTTTTGTTTTGGTTTTTTGTAGAATTAATAAAGCAAATTTTTTTAAACTGTTGTATATATGTACAAGTATATTCTTTTAAAAAAGTCTTGAACTCATTTAATGAAATCATTGTTTTATTCTTAGAATCCCGGCATTCCCGGTAATAAGATTTGTTTTGTTTCGTTTCCCGGGAATAGAAAAAGGCCGGGTAATTAGAAACCGTAATAGAAATGCATTCAACTTTTTAATTTCTGTGGCAAAATGAAAAGGTTCTCAATGGCACCTTAAAATCTTTATGTTCAAAAATACACATTGGCAAAATTTTAATTATTTTGTATGATTTTTGAGGAAGTTATAGCAAAATTACTTTTTGGCTATCTTTTTTCATTGTGCAATAACATTTGGAATAATAAAAACTGCCGATCTGTGACCCTGCTTAGGAATAAAAACTTGAAAAAACTATAACCACAGAGAACTGATGATTATATTAAATTCGGAGTAAATTTCCAAAAGCCACCTTTAAAGTTTTAAATTGTTCTCTTATAAAACTAAACAAATAGACTTAAGCACTTATTGCCACATAATTAATTCAAAGCCAACAGCATTTATATAAAAAACCAAAAAAGGTAATTTATTTTAACAAACTATTACAAAATAATTCTTTTTAAATAGGATTTTAGATCAGAATAAGTGTTTACAGAATCTTTTGAAAGCCTATTTATAATTTTTATTAAGGAGATAACACGTTTCCCTTCTACGGATGTTTGCCTTTATATTCAAAGGAATATTATCGTCGGCTTAGAGTGTAAACCTGCTAACTCCCTTTTAACAAATTTTATAGGAGAGACAAAAAACTTTTTTTTTTCATGTTTGCTGCTTGAGAGAAAAACCAAAAATATTGTTGAGTTGTCACACTTCAGGACTCAAATCGAAGAAAAACTAGATGCTGGTCGACGAGGTATATCTTTCTCTACCATACGGCATTAAAATCTCAATTTACTTAAAAAGTGGATTTAGCAGGTTTACACCACAGAGTATACAGAGGCGTCACGAGAGAGAAAATATTGTGTTTTTTTCTGTCTTTTTCTTCGAAAGCTGCCCTTTTTGCGTTTTTTGTTTTGATTATGCAATTTGTGTAGATAGTAGCGGCCTGTTTTTACGCATTGTCACTTCACTAAAAAAAAAACGTTTTGTTTCTCTTTCTTCGAAAGCTGCCCTCGCAAATAATTTAGGCATTTTTCATACGTCACTTTTTTCATCTCTGTATACTTTGTGGTTTACACTCTAAGCCGACGTTATATAATCTCAAGACACTTTCAGTTCTCTAAGCACTTCCTTCAAAACTTGCAATTTCTTTAAAAAAAATATCAAAAATTAAGTTTTTTGCAACAAAGGTTCGATATGTCAAATTAAAAAACATATACTGAAAAGAGGCATATACAATAGTAATTTTTTTTTATTTTCATGGGTGCTCAGCAGAATTAAAATGCTTATAGGGTAAAGTATTTTTGAGATTTTTTTCAGATTTTTAGGAAGAGGCCGCTCAAGTTGATTTTTTCTTTCATAACTTTGTCCAAAACCACGATTTTCTTCACTTTTGAGGAAATAATTTAAAAGAAAAATGTCAAAGCTATAGTTTTGTGTGTATTCACTATAAGTTTTTGCAATGAATTTACTTAAAAAGTGGATTTAGCAGGTTTACACTCTAAGCCGACGTTATATAATCTCAAGACACTTTCAGTTCTCTAAGCACTTCCTTCAAAACTTGCAATTTCTTTAAAAAAATATATATATATTCGAATCGAATAAACGTTTTGTTTATTAATAACTATCCTTATCACCTCTTACAGAATCTAATCCCAAAAATCTTAAACGCAGCTGCTCTCCATATAAAACCATTTTTTCGTTTTTATAGCATAAATCCGGGCCTTTAAACAAATTAAAAAGTCTGTACATTTTTACTCTTCTTCTTTTGAAATTTCAAAACGTTAAATATTAAAAATTGCCTTACTTATCGGATATGAATTGACATCTCTTTGGCGGTTGGCAAAACTGTCTAAGTGAGAAACTGTAGTTTTACGTTATGTAAAATTGAATAATATTTATTTGGTGTATATCATGGCGTATATTTTGCCGATTTTTTGCCCCTAACTTATCAAAGTGCCGATTTGCCGATTTTTGCTCCAAAAATGCCGATTTTTTGACTAACACTTAAAAGACGATTACTTTTTGTTTGTTTGATAATAATATACTAACTTTAAGCGATAATGAAACAGTTGTAACATTCAAAAGAGACAACTGTTATAGTCAGCGCTTCTACTAAAGAAAAAAGGGTTAGTTATATTCAATATTAAATGCAGTGTTTGTAATGTGTGTGTTGGGTTAATACATTTTTATTTGAAAAATATTCCACTATGCAGAATTAAAGACCAAAGTTAAAAAAGAAATAATTTTTAAACCTAAAATAATTCAGTTAAAATTTCTTTTTTTATTAGGAAAATATAAAACACTTTATATATGTGTTTGAAAATGGATAGATAAATACTTACAAAAGAATAAAGGTAAGCTGAATTTATATTCACTTTTAATGAATATAATTTAAAAAATAATTACCTTGATAATTAAATAATTTTTTTTTTAGGATTATAACGCAATTGAGGACGATGTTAGTACATAAATTAAACAGCCAATTCTAATGTAAGAAAAATTAAATAAATTTGCAGACTTTTTGGCAAAAAATTTCAGATTTATAGCGTGAATATTTTATGGCAGCATTTGGTACAATTTTTGGTCCTTCCACATTCTTCCGCAAATGTGGAAAGAATTTTTTAATGTAACAGAGTTTTGATGTTCACTGGAAAATTTATCTTTGCAAGTTTTTCTTTTTTTTAAAGATTATTTAAAAATTAATAATTTAAACTGTTTTTATGCTAATATTCAAACGGATATAATAAAAAATGTCAAACTCAAATATTTGTAAATGGAATATACTTAAATATAAGAAAGTAAAAAAATTATATTTAACTAAAATTTCTTTGTAAAACGTTTATTTTTATTGATTCTTTTGAAATTTCATAAGTTAGTGCCGGTTCACACACGTCAAGTTTGACTCGTCAAGTCTTGAGCTTTTAGGAGAGAAGGGAAAAGAGGATGTCATATCTTTTCCTCTCTCTCCTAAAAACTCAAGACTTGACGAGTTAAACTTGACGTGTGTGAACCGGCACTTATAAACATTAGTCTGGGTTCACACAATGAAAGTTTTATTTCAGAAATCTTTGTAAAACGTTTATTTTGATTGATTCTTTTGATATTTCATAAGTTAAAAACATTAGTCTGGGTTCACACAATGAAAGTTTTCTTTCAGAAATTCTAAGTTTATTGGTGAGAGGGGAGAAAATAATAGCACGTTCTCTTTCCCTCTCACCAATAAACTCAGACTTTCTGAAAGAAAACTTTCGTAGTGTGATCCCAGACTTAGTTAATTCTGAGTTGTTCTTATTTGTAAGTAAGAATAGGTTTTATTGTATTTAAAATAGCTATTTTTAATTTGCCGATTTTAAATTAAAGTGCCGATAATGCCGATTTTTTATTAAAATTATCTGGCACCCCTGATTAGAAGCAGTAGTACTAGAGTCTAGTAACTAGACTAAAGGGATTTAAACCAAACAAAAAAAGAAATAAATTGAATTAAAGCTTACTTCTAAGATCTATTTCATGACACAAGTTATTTACAATTATAGCAGCAGTAAAGTTATCATAATTAAATTTAAAAAAAAATTCCGGGAATTCCCGCACAAATTTCCGCGATTTTTTTCCCCGAAAAATGTGCGGGATCCCGGATTTTTGTCCCGGGAAATTCCGTATGAAAAACAATAGTAATTATACATGAGCTTTTGTATTTAAAACTGCCAAACACCACACCTAAAAAATTTTCTATACAATGTTGTTGTAGAACTTACATATCGTCGCCTGAGAGTGAAAAGCTGCTATTTAACTTCTAGAAAATTTTACAGGGCAGAAAAAAAATTTAATGTTTTAATAATATGTATTCTATAGAGTCCCAAACTGAAGCAATTGTTTTTCTATTTTGGTAATTTAAACGTTAATTTTACCTACGTAAATTAACTATTGAAAATCGGTGGTGTAAAATACATTACACTTTAACCCGTAGGTAAGAAGTACGTTTTAAAATTTTGAAAATCATAGATACCTATACACAGCTTGATATCTATTTGTTGAAATTAAGGGCATAAGCCGACGATATATTACATTCTACGATTCAACAATAGAGCTTCAAAGTAACAAACATATTTCTGACTGGCGCAAGTGTTTTTATACCCACACCACAATAGTGGAGAGGGTATTATGCATTTGTGCTGATGTGTGTAACGCCTTAAAATATTGGTCCTAGACCCACCTTAAAGTATACCGATCAACTCAGAATCACTTTCTGAGTCGAACTAACGATGTCCGTCCGGCTGGCTGGCTGGCTGTCCATGTAACCTTGTGCGCAAAGTACAGCTCGCAATTTTGAAGATAATTTGAGTAAATTTGGGACATAGGTTCTTATGGAACAAGGACCAAGCCTATTGAAAATGGGCCAAATCGTAGGACCACGAGGGAAGATAGGGGGAAATTTCTTCCTCTCAGAAACTATCAAACCGATTTTAATGAAATTTAAAACATAGATAGATCCATATCTGTATGGACACATTAGCTATACAGTTTTTCAAAAATAGGACCACAACGGGAGGTAGGTGGCAATTTCTGCCTCTCACAAACTTTCAAACCGATTTTCATGAAGTTTATAAACTTAGATAAATCTATATACTTAGAACCATATCTTCATGGACACAATAGGGATGCATTTTTTAAAAAATATGACCACGAGGGGAGATAGGGCCAATTTCTGCCTCTCAAACCGATTTTAATGAAATTCAAAACGTAGATAGGTTCATATCTATATGGACACATAAGCTATACAGTTTTTCAAAAATAGGACCACAAGGGGAGGTAGGAGGCAACTTCTGCCTCTCACAAACTTTTAAACCGTTTTTATGACTTTTATAAACATAGATAAATCCATATTTATATGGACATATAAGCATGATACCCTACTGTGGTGTAGGGTATCATATGGTCGGGCTTGACCGACTATACTTTCTTACTTGTTTTCTACTTATTGAAAAATTATACTATTTTTTAACACTGAATTGTTTTACCGGTATCAAGAGAAACTGTATAGTTATACCTGTATTTTAAGCAAAGAAATAATTTCGATATCAATACCGGCATACCGCAAAAAATAATTTTGGTATCGTGGAAGCAACGATAACTATTTACATATGTATGTATGTAGTTTCTACTATGGTATTTATGTGCTGGAAGGCCCCATATAAACCCGTTCCCTAAAATCACTTTAAGACAAAAAATCTTATATTAATAGATAACGGTTTGACCGACCGACACTACTTTTTTAATTGTGTATTTATTTTAATTTTACTAATTTTGCAAAATGGTATTAAAAAAAATTGTTTAATGATTTTAACTTATTGGCATAAGAGACTATAGGTATTTTATCTATGTAGTGTGTTAACACCGAATGTTAGTGAACAGTGCTAAAGAGCAATTGTAAAAAATTGCCAACCATCAAACAACAACTCTCGTCCGGAATTAAGTTAGTTCATAAAAAGTTGTATAAATATAATAAACAAACGATTTTTATGGCGTTTATATTTTCTTAAAAACGAATTTTATGGCGTTTATATTTTCTTGAATATGTACGTTTTATTTTTACGTCAAGTAATAAAAACGTATACCCTAGAATATTAAGAAAAAACATACCGAGCCTTTGCTTGGGTATATAAGATATGTATTTGTATGAAATTTTTACACAATATGAAAAAACGATATGGCGATTTACTCCACACTATTAGGTAGTAGGCGGCTCTATGTTAAAGAATTAAAAACATTAGCTGAAAAATCAAGTTTTTTGCAACAAAGGTTCGATATGTCAAATTAAAAAACATATACTGAAAAGAGGCATATACATTAGTAATTTTTTTTTTTTCATGGGTGCTCAGCAGAATTAAAAAGCTTATAGGGTAAAGTATTTTTGAGATTTTTTTCAGATTTTTAGGAAGAGTCCAAAACCACGATTTTCTTCTCTTTTGAGGAAATAATTTAAAAGAAAAATGTCCAAGCTTTAGTTTTGTGTGTATTCACTGTAAGTTTTTACAATGAATTTGCTCATTTAGATTTAGATTTTATTGAATTCATATACAGTGTTATTCGGATATAAGAACATCTCATATAAGAACAAAACGCTTATAAGAAACTTTTTTAAAAACACCATGTCTTTTTTGCGATTTTTCTGACAAAAAAGGTTTCATATAAGAAAAACGCTTATAAGAAAAGAAACTGATAAAAGAACATTTTTCTTAAACACCAAAATCACAAAATCTATAGAAAAAGAATTTATATAAAAAACTTCCAACGGCAACACAGAATTTATGTAGTTTGCATGGACAACTCTGTTTTCTGACAGTTTTACAACAAGAACAAAGTTTTTTTTTTTTTACTTTTAACCTGGAGGTCCACACCACGCGTTACTCGCTTTTTCGCAGCATACGCAGCTGTCAAAAAAGTAGAATCTGTGTAGTTATACGTAGTAAGTTACATGTACAAAAGCGTAGATGCCTTGAGGCGAAAAGTAGGTTTACTTTCTACTTTTGTAAGCGTCACTTGTGCTGCTGCTGTATAAAAAGCGTTGCATTTAACTTGAAACGTAAGTAAGGTTATAAAAGCATGAGCGAGCTGGTACTCATATGAAGCTTTGTGTTTTTTGTCAATAAAAACAAAATTTTAAAAAGAAATACAAAACGGTATAAAAAGAAGCGAAATTGCAAAAAAATATAATATTGGACTTTCAACGTTATCTAAAATAGTAAAAAACTCAAAAGACATAGAAAATAATTATTTAAGGCGCCCGTACACGACATGTATTTGTCATCTGACATGTCAAATTTTCAAGTCACATGTAATTGTTCATGTCTGTCAAAATTGCTGTTTTACATAAGGTTTATAATATTCGGTCACAAACGTACATGTAATTTGCTTCTGACATTGTCTCTGTTTTTTTTCGCATTGTTATTGCAGAAACCAAAGTAGTTCTCGGTTTCAAAATAGCTTCCTGCCGCCACGAAAATATTTATTTGCGCCGTAAAATAATTTAGCCATCTTAACATTTTTTCTTTTATTTTAAAGATACCAAGTTAGAATTTTATAATTAAACGGTTTTTATGTATATATTTACATAAATTCTATTCAATGGTGAGATTAGCATACATATCTTGGTATTGCAATATATTAACTTCAGCCGGCTACTGATTCCGTCAATAGTTGACGCCGCTGCCAGTTTCTTCCCGGCATAGATTTCTGATGTCAGATGGTTTGTCAGAAGAAAATAGAGCACGCTCTAATTGAAATTTTGTCAGATGACTTTGCGTCTGACTTTTACAGAAGCAAAGTTAAAAAGGTAACACACGACATGTATGTTTTTTGCATTGGGAAATTTGACATGTCAGATGACAAAAACATGTCGTCTATATGCTCCTTTAAAAGTTAGAGACGTTAACATGGGGTCTTCACCTGACAATTTTTTGTCATACCAAACGTCCAAGTCCATATAAAAAAAACTTTAAAATTTTTGTCAGCGTTTTTTTTATGAAGTTTGACGTTTATTATAACAAAAAATTGTCAGGTGATGACACTATGTAACAAAAAAAGAGACAGAAAACCAAAATATGAAAGTGTTATGGCCATAGCTACTTATATAAGAAATAAGTTTCTTATATAAAATAGTTGTATATAAGAAAGAAACGCTTATAAGAAGCTTTTTTCCTGGATTTTTTAAGTTTCTTATATCCGATAAATACTGTAGTAATCCCGGAAGCCTAAAAGGCCGAATGGATTACATAGTTTTTCTACAAGTAGATACCTACATTTACTTTAAATTACTTAAAACTAGCCCTAGTTGCGCGAAACATGTATATTACAGGAATTAGGTACCCTACATTACAATTTTTCCATAAAGTTTATAAAAACCGCTTTATAACTTATAAATTTTTTTTTTAAGTTGAAAAAAACTAACAACGCAGTTTGAAAAATGAATTCATTCTTAATAATTTTGAAACAAATATTTTTAAATAGGCTCTAAACGTTTCTGAGTTATAGCAGTTTTCAGCTTTGTACCCAGTTTATGATATTATAACTTATACTCATATCAACTCATAGCGGGGAGTGGGGTAAAGAACATTACCCCCTCAAATAATTAAAATATCTTTTCTTTACTTCGCTAATAAACGGATTTTAATTCGGTTATATGTATATTGTATGTATGTATATAAGCCCTTTAATTTTTATTTTCTGGTTTTTATTTTATTGGTTAAAAATAATTCATATTTTGAAGCTTAATTTTTTTGCAGTCATAATTGGTTTATTTTAATTTTTTTGCAGACATAAATTTATTTATTTTTTTCTATAAACTTTTTTAAAATTCACTTTTGACATTCTTAGGCCAGCAAATAAATAATTTACTAAAACTTAAAACGAACTTAACTCAAAAAAACAAGTAAGAGTTCTATATTCGGCTATGCCGAATCTTATATACCCTTCACTAGCGTGCGATAATAACAGAAAATTATATTAATACCGTTCTAAAGATATACATAAATCAACTTTGTGCCACGGCCACTTGTCCAATCCCGCCCACATTTTGTCGGATTTAGTTTATTGATATCGTTCCTTAAACTAAAATAAAACAACTTTGTGCCACGCCCACTTGTCGAATCCCGCCAACATTTTGTCGGCTGTTGTGTAGTGATAACCTAGATGTTTGTACCTGATTTGAAAACTTTGGCTCTTGCCGTTGTCCAGATATTCTCAAAAAATAAAAAACAACAACAAGAGATTTTTGGGTAAAATTAGAGTCAGTCGTGGTTTTTTGCTCACATCTCAGCCATTTGTGGACCGTTCCAGACTATATGTGGCATAAAAAAATTGTAACTACCAAGTCCCCATCATATCTGGAGTCTTCGAAAAACCCATTTCAACGGACTCGCGGACAGACGGACATTGCTAAATCAATTTAGCTCCTCGTAAGGACAAACTTATATACTTTTACCTTCGGTGAAGGGTATAATTAAAGAGGAATTAAATAAATAAGATTTGTCTGCCAAAACAATTAAATTTGTAAAATGCAGTAGTGATAGAAATTGATTTTTAAGAAAAACCAGTATCAGTATCTTTAAAAGTTTATTTCTTATACACTTTTCTTTTGTTACCTGTCTTTAGTCCTTTAAGTTTTATGTTGTATCCACTATAACAATTTTTTGGATAAACAACTAATGTTAATTAAAGTCAGCTGTGGTAAAACAGTGTTTTACTATTAATAAAACCATTAATAATTTCATTTATCTGCCAGCTAATTTTGAAATTATATTATTTGGAATTGTTGAGTTTTGATTAGAGTTTTTTTTTCCCGGAGTTTTTCGATTCCCGGGAAAGCGGGAAAAATTTTTAAATTTCCCGGGATCCCGCTCCATACAAATAATACAAAGTAAACTTGGTTTTATTAATAAAAAAAACTTTTATAAACAAACGTGAGGGAACTTGTTTACAAAGTAAGTAAAATAAATGCTTAAATACTACAAAAATTAATTGAAGATTGAAAGCGGAACATGAATTATTATAACCTTTGGCTATTATAAGTAAATTCCGTATTATGATGATCTAGTACAAGATAAAATAAACATAACAATTGAGGTACTCAAGATATGAGATCAAAAAGTAAATTCATAAAATATATAAAATATTTTAACAAATATATTAACATTTTTTAACGGCGTAGGAAATTACTTTCTGACACACTCAAAGCGTTTAGTGAGTCGCCAAAGAGTATATTTCTGATTTTGTTTACTGATTACCATGTTTCCGAAAAATTTCGTTTACTTTTTTACCGAGGTTGGACAAATAATTAAAAGTGCACCGTTGTTGCATGCTTCTGATGTCAAGATTGATGCAAAAAATAGCATCATCCGGACTACGTCTTACAAACTATTTCTTTTCATTAGGTCCATCTGTAATCTTTAGGACAATGTGTTTTTCAAATTGAATGTTTTAGTAACTTACACGAGTTTCATTATTTTTTTATTTCGGTTTCCCCGCACTTCCCGGATATATTACCAAGCTCGATTTTTTTTTTGTAGATACGACTATGTTGCAATAACGGAGCGATATGTTTATGTGTATCCTATTTTTAAGACTTGTCCATGGACAATGAGAATTTACTGCCTGCATCTTATTTTGAATTTATGTTCTTTATCAATTCATCACTTCACTAAATTTATTAATTATCAACTGTTGCACTGCCCATTCTGCTTTTAATAGATTTATTGCCGCAGGAGACATTGATTTACGTTTGTACAGATTTCTTATAATTGATCTAATCGACAACCCATCCACAGATGCTAATTTTTAGAGAAAAGAAAACAAAATTTCAGAGTAAAAATAGCTGTTTTCTGAAACTATGAAGAACTTTTTATTTCCCGGGATCCCGCAACAAAAATCCCGGGAAAACGGGAAATATAATAAGTGAAATTCCCGGGAAAAAACCCTAGTTTTGATCCATTTTAAAGAAATAAATTCGTCTTGATATGAACCTAATGCAAGTGTTCTGCATTTTGAGAGTTGTCTGTTCAAGCCAATACTTTTATGACTATAAAGGGTGTTTTTAAGTCTCATTTTTAGTACCTATATATAATTTCTTTAAATTTCTTTTAATAATATTTCTTATAAAATAATGTATTTCCAATAAAACAGTTTTACTTTTAAATTTTGTTTAGTACAAATTTAAATTAATTTTTTCATACAAACATAAAATTTCCATTATTATTAATTTATCATAAATTTTCAATATTATTGACCGAATTTCTTTTACAATTAATTGAAGTGCAAAAGTGCATACGGTATAAACAAATTGCAATTTCTAAATAGTTAATAAAAACTCAATATTATTCGTGCAATAAATACAATACGTATTGCAATTTGTTTTTAAATTGCTAAAAACTTTTTGCAAATGTAAGTTAGAAAGTATGGTCGGCCAAGCCCGGCCATTTAATACCCTACACCACAGTGTATACAGGCAATTTTTCGAGAGTTTGCCCTTTTTGGGAGCCAATGTTATGAGGTTAAAAACCATATACGAATTCTTTGTGGCGAATATTAACTAAATATCAACATCTATGAGATGAGATTTGTTCATCCTAAAAAGATTCTAAATAGAGGGTTTATATGGGACGAATCAGAAAGAGGTTCTGAGTCGATCAGTATGTGTGTTACACACATCAGCACAAGCGCATAATACCCACTATAGTAGTGTGGACATAAAAAATATGTCTTAACATGTTTTTAGAATTTTTAATAGAAATCAAAATTTTTAAGAAAACATTAAATTTTACATTAAATTTTTTTGTACATACAGGTGTTTAGAATAATTTATTTAAATATATAAGTTTAATGGCAACATAGTCACTAACAAAAAATAATTTTTTTTTTTGGTAAACAACGATTTCGGAAAGTAAACAATGTTAAATTATGAAAAAAATTTAGCAGTAAGATTATAAATAATTGACATTATCACATTCTACATAATTTGTGTAGTTTATTTAAAGCGAACGTATGAATTCCAAAATGTCTAAAATTATAAAAGAATGGGCCTGGAGCAATGACTAACTAGAGAGCAGCATTAAAAAATTTTACAAGGTTCACTTTCTTTTCGTTGTGCAATAAAAATCAAAAGTCTTTTGATTGTTGCCAATATATTGTGTATGAACCGCTTTAGAGCTCTTTCAAGGCGAATTCACTAGAAGGGTGGGTCAAGTCAACATTCGGTGGTCAAGTTGTTAAAGTTTGTACACAAACTAGTTTTTTATGTAAACAAATCTTTTTTTTTACTACATAGTAATATTTTTGACAGGCGGTATGAACTAAGTCCCCAATGAACTAATTCCCCAAACCCAAAATGAACTAAGTCCCCAAACGAATGTATGTGAAAAAACAACAAGGATGCAGAGAAGCTTTAGTTAGCGAAGCCGGTCTTTGTTATACCATAGAGGAGAAAATCCTTGCGTCCGGCCGAAGGCCGGCTATACAGAGTAGCTTTAGTTAGCGAAGCCGGTCTTTGTTATACCATAGAGGAGAAAATCCTTGCGCCCGGCCGAAGGCCGGCTATACAGAGAAGCTTTAGTTAGCGAAGCCGGTCTTTGTTATACCATGGAGGCCCGAAACAATTTCTATATTTTTTCAATTTGGGGACTTAGTTCACTTTCATTAGAGGACTTTTTTCACTCTTGTGGAAATTTGGTGAAATTAGGGTCTTAGTTCATTCCTGTTTAGGGACTTGGTTCACCTGTTTGGGGGCTAAGTTCATATTGGCTTTTTCCCCAAATTTGGGGATTTAGTTCATTTTGGGTTTGGGGAGTTAGTTCATTGGGGACTTAGTTCATACCGCCTTTTTGACAATCCGACCACAGAAGCAGTATTGTTGTAGAATTGACCTCTCCTTCTAGTGAATTCGCCTTGAGCTCTATATTCGACTTTGCCATTTACCAAAAGCAATGTTAGTAAAATCGTACCAAAACCCTAATATCGGAAGTAGACTTTAATGAGGTCAGGTGATATAATAGACTGAAAAAAAGATTTATTTGATAAATATAAGAGGCAGTCGTCTCAGTCATTTGTGCACTGATCTTGCCGAAATTCTTATGCAAACTTTTCCGGGCTATATGTGAGTTAAATATATAACAACCTAGTACCCATCATAACTGGTGTCTTCAAAGAGCCCATTTTAACTTGCACCCAGACTTACGGTAATCGTTAAACTAACTGCGCTACTCATAAGGTTCGAAAACATATCGCACCGGTTTCTCTAAGCGGGGTGGAATTTTATATTCCCTATACAATAATATTGAAAATCCGACTGCTTTTTAGCTTAAATGGTCCGATTTTGCTCATTTTAAATACTTAAGCATCTTTATATATACGAAATTTCTGAGCCAAACTTGGTCCTCCTATGTCATAACTAGGTCAGTTGTGCACCAAATTGTTAAAAATAAAAGAAGATTTAAAAAAGTTAAAGTTTATTAGATGAAATTAAAGTTTTGGGTAAAAATTATAGGCAGTCGTGAGCTTTAGTTGATATGTTAGCCATTTGTAAACCGATCTGGCTGAATTGAATACTATTCCGGACTAACCGCGACATAAATTAATAACAAATTAGTTTCCCTCATATATGGGGGTCTTTGGAAACCACATGTCAACATACACACGGACAGACAAACTTAACGCTACTCATGAGGACCCACAATATATATCGTTGATCTCATGTAGAAAGGCCCTAACTCACATAAACGCAACTTTACAGGAATAGGCAAAAACATAATAGAAACTGTATGTATCATAATGTAAAGACGTATTTGTGGAAATGTATTGGAATCACTAAAAAACTCAATTTCGAAAAAAATCGAGTTATAGGGTTATATCAATATTGTAAAAGGAACATATTGAGTAACAAATTAATAAAAACGAACTTGCATATTTCGTTACTTACCTAAAACGCAAAAGGCCTTAACTAACAAAAACTTAAAAATCTACTTTTGCATTAAATTAACTAAATATCCACAAAAAATTTGGAATCTTTCGACCAACATTAGTGATTTGATTGACAAAAAACAAACGGCCCTACCAACAACAGATTATATGATAAACGCTAAAAGACTTAACTAACAGTTTGAATAATAAACAAGGTTTAACAGTTTAATGCAATTTATCATTTTTAAAAGTTTTTTTTTTCATTCTCCTGTAAAATTTTCAAAATGTAAGAGAGGGCGTTTTGCGTTTCAGGTGACGATGTGTACATATTTACCAATGTTGGCAACCGAAACGAAGATTCAGTATTGATATTGAAATATTTCTTATTTCAGTATTTTTTCGGATTGTTATCGGTATCGGTATTTTAATTATATCGGTATACCGGTATAGAAACTTTTATAACGGTATATATCGGTATTACAACAAAGTGAACCAAACAAAAACAAAAAATAAAAAATACTATAAGTATTAAAGATAACTTATTTAAAATAAAAGATAAATATTTTATTTATATACATATGGTGGGCTCAGAGCTGAAGCGATCCAAGTCAACAAGACAATTCAAAAAAATTCGAGTTTGAGTAAGTAACTGCCATTAATTTCTGGAGACATTGACTTAGGTTTATTACCGTTACCTTAGAAACGACACACTTTTTGGTTTTTATTAATGTTTAGACTTTTTTTTTGCTGTTTTACACACTACATATACATTAGAGCGCAATTGATTTAATAATATCCGTCTGTCCGTCTGTTTTTCTGTATATGCATCTGGAGAACGGAAAGAGCAAACGTTTCCAGATAACGTACAAGTATCTTGGTTATTAATACACAACATCCGAAAAATGTGGGCGGTATTGGAGAAGTGGGCGTGGCAAAAAATAGATTTATTTTTATCTATAGAACGGTATTTGTATCATTCTATTTTTATTGCACCATGGTTTATTAGATTCGGATATAGCACTTTTATTTGTTTTTATATCAGATCCTATTTGCGACAAAAGGATTAATGTTTGTTTTTAATATGGTTCCCTTTAATGTAAATACATATTAACTTTTTTAATTTTTATTGATTTTTTATTTTTTTTAAGTTTACTTTACTAAAGAATTTCCCTGTTTGTGGTTTTTTATGATATGGACCATTTTGCAACACAATTATCAAAAAAAGTTCAATTGATTTAACAAATTGATCTAATAAATTGACCATTCGTCTAATAAATTTGTTATTTTTTTACACAACAACAACATTAGACTTATTAATAGATTTTAACACGCACCTTCTTAAACAAATCATCAGCCAAATACAACAAAAAACATTTAAAGAATTTTTGTTTTTCAAAATATTGAATGGAAAACGAAATGTGGCGGCGCATAATTGACGTATCGCGAGTATTTTGGAAATAAACATTGAATTTATTTATGAGTTAAAAAATTATAATGTATTCTTTTTTTATTTTTTGTTATTTTTTAATGTTTTATTTTAGAAAATTTCGTTTATTTCCTGAATTAATTTTTTAATTTTTGCGCTTTTTAATTTATTTCAATACAATTTTTTGTTCTCTTTTCTTACTACATTTACCGGTAGCATCAAATTTTGTACTGAGTTTAAATTCTTTAAACGTTTATGTGTGAAGCGTTGTTTTGTTAGCTTTAACTTAATATGTATTATTTTTTAGTTATATAGCCCTACTTTATTGTTACGGTATTTTACACCCAGTAAAATGTTTGCCTTAAAAATAAAAAAAAGCAAAATACTTTTTACAATTTTAAAAGAACCAATGAATTTTACAAGGGATGTCTCAAAATTCACGTTGTTTTAAATAGTACTTAAAAAGTAGGTCATTATTTTTATTATTTAGAAATGTTAGAAAAAGTCAGAAAATACGCAATGTCTATCCAATAGGTCTGCGCAATAAGCCAGATGTTTATTTGGTTAATTCCTCAACGATGTCAAAAGTTGTTCACATTTTCCTTATACATACAGGTATATTTTTGTTTACGTTTTCGTTTTTTTGCCACACATAAATGCACACAAATCACATTTTTCCTTTTGTTTCCCTATGTAGTAGTAAGATTTTGACAACGGCGGGGAATTTTACACAAACAAAATGCTTGTTGTTTTTTGTATTGTTGTAGAAGTAAGCAGACCTATTGGATAGGCCTTGAAAATACGTGGTAACACATTACATTATAAAAACGTAAAATGTCACTAGTTACAATTTTACTATAACATAGCGTCTTCACCTGACAATTTTTTGTCATACCAAACGTCAAACTTCCTTCATATTAAAAAAACGCTGACAAAAATTTTTCGAGTTTTTTTATATAGACTTTGACGTTTGGTATGACAAAAAATTGTCAGGTGAAGACGCTATTTTAAGGTAGAAGTACATAACACGCATTAGTGGGCTCGCGCTCTGTAGACTTCTGTCAAAAAAAAAGTTAAGCTAGTGTTAAAAATATGTTGACGCGTTTGCGCGAGAAAGTTGGTTAACTTTGAACTTTTTAACGCGTTGTGTATTTTTGACAAGTAATCAGCTGAGAATAAAAAAGTTAGAGTGCTATATTCGGCTGTGCCGAATCTTTGATACCCTCCACCGACAGTTCGAATGTTTAAGGAGTTATATCTGTATGATGTTATTATTATCTTAAACTGTGACGATTTGTTATTAATTATGGTTTTAGGCGACTAAACTGTTTCCCGGTAGTAGGGTTTATATGGGGCCTAGGGTAAATTATGGACCGATCATCACAAAATTTCACAGCGTCATTTCTAGTCCTTTAAAACTGTGACGTACCAATTTCTGTTATGATTGCATTATTTTTTACGGTTTAAGGCGTACTAAACTGTTTTCCGGTAGTAGGGTTTATATGGGGCCTAAGGTAAATTATGGACCGATCGTCACGAAATTTCACAGTGTTATTTCTAGTCCTAAAAAACTGCGACGTACCAATTTCTGTTACGCTAGCATTATTTTTTACGGTTTTAGGCGTACTAAACTGTTTTCCGGGAGTAGAGTTAGAGTGCTATATTCGGCTGTGCCGAATCTTTGATACCCTCCACCGACAGTTCGAATGTTTAAGGAGTTATATCTGTATGATGTTATTATTATCTTAAACTGTGACGATTTGTTATTAATTATGGTTTTAGGCGACTAAACTGTTTCCCGGTAGTAGGGTTTATATGGGGCCTAGGGTAAATTATGGACCGATCATCACAAAATTTCACAGCGTCATTTCTAGTCCTTTAAAACTGTGACGTACCAATTTCTGTTACGCTAGCATTATTTTTTACGGTTTTAGGCGTACTAAACTGTTTTCCGGGAGTAGTGTTTATATGGGGCTTAGGGTAAATTATGGACGGATCTTCACGAAATTTAACAGCGTGGTTTCCAGTCAAATAAAAAAAATATTTGCAAAATCGTATCTCATTCCGTGCCTTGTTCTAGCATTTATGTTATTTTTTGTAACAAAATTATAATTTTTTTTAGGTGGTGGTTCCACATTTTGATTCATAGCTCTGGTCCTACTGAACCGATTGTGCTGGATTTCAATCCCAAACTGCTTAGGATAACTACAAGCAATTTTGCACCAAGTTTGTTCATTTCTTTTGAGTTGTTCGAAAGTGAGCGTGTTTTCAACAGACGGACAGACAGACGGACATGGCTAAATCGACTTAGAATTACTCAAGGACCCAGAATATATATACTTTATGGGGTCTGAGATGAATAATAAAAAAGTTTCACATGGAATGACAAACTTAATATACCCTCTTCACAACTTATTGTGGTGGAGGGTATAAAAAGAATAATTTAACAAATTTGTGAATCATAAAAGAAAAACATATTGAAGAAGTTAAAAAACATGCAATATTTATATAAAAAGAATAAATTCAATAAAATAAAACAATCTTGATATACTTTTTTCGTATCCATTTTCAATGTACAAATAAGTAAACAAATAAAAAAAGCTTGCAGGAATGGCTTTTGCAACGCGCGTTGTGTAACTTGCTATTTTTCATGCGCTTAAGTTTTTAAACGCACGACACATGTCGACGAATTAACGCGTGTTATGTACTTCCACCTTAAAGCATTTAAAGCAGCGTTACCGCTGTGACACTAAAGTATCAATTTGAACCTCTTTCGACAGTCTTGATACCCTTTTGTATATTTTTTTACTATTTGGTGCCACTTTTTGACCCTTTTTAAAAAAGGAACTTACATTTTGTTTTGTTTCAACTCTGCTGTGAAAACGTTAACGTCGCAAGCAACTTTTGTATGCATAGCGTTGCCGTTGTGCCCCTAACGTTGGAAATTTTTTTTTTGTTTTCATCTATGCTCAAGCTTAAAGCTTATAGGGTAAAGTATTTTTGAGATTTATTTTCAGATTTTTCGGAAGAGGTTTTAAGGTTGCACAAGTCGAATATTTGCCAAAAAAAATCGGGTTTGCCGGTCTTTTTTTGAGTTTTCTTCACAACTTTGTCAAAAACCACGATTTTCTTCACTTTTAAGGGAACTATTTAAAAGAAAATGTCCTAAATGAATGGACTCACCCTTCATTTCAATTTTTCTTAATTTGTCCATACATTTTGTGAATAACGCTTTATAATGAAGAAAACTTACAATTCAGTTAAAAAGATCAACTAATTCTAAATAATTTAGAAATAAAAATGTTTGAATTTGCTGTTACCGTTTTTAAGTTATTCCGGTTTTCAGCTTTGTACCCAGTTTATGATATTATTAAAGGTGTTTGCCAATTTACCACTCATACACAACAAACGAATATAAATCAAACGTGTTGCTTTGCTTAAAAACCATAAATCAGTTTCAGAAGTTGTGGCATTGATAAGACCGTATAATCGTCTAAAGCTCTGTTGAAAAATCTGAATAAAATCTCAAAAATATTTTACCATATAAGCTTTCAAATTATTCTTGAGGCCCAACAACTTTTTTCGGACACCCTAATGTACATGTTTTTCTTGACCATGGACTTACCCCTTCTAAAGAAACTTGAGCTGTCTCGCCTTCATTGCATCTGCCAGCTGGTCAAAGTTCGTCCCATCTAATTTTAACTTATAACATAGCAGATGCCCATAGAAACATTTGCAGCAGATCAAACTCCGCCTTATATATACATATTTAGAATCTCATTTTGGACCATTTAAGTTTAAAACAAAGGCATTATGTGATCCCCGAAGGTTTCTCACCAATAACAGTTCCGGGGTTAATCTTAAACCCCTAGTGCCTACAGGTTTCCGTTCAGTTGCTATTATTAGAAGATATGCTAATTTAAATCCCCCCAGACTAGCTTGATGTTTAAGCTGCAATTGCATACACTCAGGTCTCGTTTTATGCGGATTTTTTATGCGAATTCAAATTTATGCGATTTTTTAAAATTTTTACGATTTTGGAAATTTTGGAAACCAAGTTTGCATCACTGATATAATCGTTATAGTTTGTTTTGTGTTGTGTTTTTTTTATGCATAGCCGATACGTATGTATGTATAAGTGTTTTTAAACTTATGAGGAGCACATATAAAGCTGAAGGTCCACCACATGCGTTCATGCGTAGATGCGTATGATACTTTTTGTGCATTTTATGCGTTTCTAAATTCAAGTTACATGCAATGCGTTTTATGCGCCAAATTTGTTTTTTTTTATCAGCTGTTGTGCTAGTATGTTTAAGAATTAAAAACAATTTTGCCAAAAATGGAGAGTGTAATTGATATTTTAATGGAATTTATTTAATAGAATTCATAGAGGAGTAGGTAAGCTTTTATTATAAAAATATTCGTGATTTTTCACGGCATCAATAAGTTTCAATTCATAGCATTTGTTAAAAAAAATAATAAAAACACAACAAAGATGACACTCAGAAGATAAAAGTAATCGATAAGTAGAATGGCAAATTTTGTTGTTGTTAAATTGTGCTAAAAATTAATTTTAATGTATTTTATTCATTAAAGTTTATACAATCTTTATAACGAAAGCTTTTTCTCTTATTAAAAACCTTTTTTAATGCAAAAACATAGTAAAAAGCAATCCACCACACAAACATATTTATCGATAACATTGAAAATAAAATATGATTTGCCATCCATGGCCATCAATAACAGCTGACTTTTTTTCACCACACATGCGACGGATACAAAAGTAGAAAGTAAACCTACTTTCATGCGTTGATGCGTCTATGCATTCTCTGCATTTTGTAACTTGTCATATACAATTACACTGATTCAACTTTTTTGTCAAATGCATAAAAAGGACAGACGCATAAACGCATGGTGTGGACCTTCAGCTTAAGTCCCAATTCACACGTTGCAAGTCTTATTGATCAGCTTGGTACTTTATAACGAGAGTGACGAGAGGAAAAGAAACGTTTCTCTCTCACTCTCTCTCGCCTATAAGGTAGCAAGCTGATCAATAAGACTTGCAACGTGTGAATTGGCACTTAGTTTTACAACGAAGGCTTATTTCGGTGAAAAAAGAATAAAAAATTAGGTGGAAGTTAAAAAAATTCAAATTTAAACTCGTTTTTTCCTGTCTTTTACGGTACAACATTGTTATAACCACATTTACGAGTGTAAAGAAATTCGCATATCTTTTAAACTAATAGAGGTCCCATAATAAAACTTTTACAATATGATAAGGACACTAAAGGCCAATTTCGATTAAAAAAAATAGAACTAAGTTAGAAAAATTTTGATTTAAATGATAATTTCCGGTTTTGCAGATGAAATTTTTATTTCAATTAAATTTTTTTTATTTAAAGATCAATCGATTTGCATTAAGAATCACCTAAAATTTTTTTTCGTTTGATTAGTTTTTAGTTTGAAATAATAATTAAAAAAAAAAAAACATGTAAAATCAATTAAAATGGATAATCATTCAGGAAAGCAAATTTCGATCTACCAAATGTTAGAATACAATTTGGTTTAAGGATTGATGTTTGACTATTGACGTCAGCAGTCGTCGATGGCTGCGAGTGTAAGACGGCAAATCCATCTGAGGAGATTGAGTGGTTGCAATCGAAACCTGTCATGGTAACCTGCCGGCCGGGGTTTGAGCCCCAGCCACGTCAAGAATGAAAGATTATCAATAACAATTTTAATTAATTTTCATGTTGTAAAAAAAAAAAAAAAAAAAAAATTCCTTTCTTCATAAAAATAATTTAATGAAAAATTAAATTTCGTGAACTTAAGCCTAATTAAAAATATTAAAAAAATTTGGATTAAAAACCATAAATAGTTCAACAAAATAACCACAATACTAATTAATTTAAAAAAAAAAAAACATTTTTTTTTTAAACGGCAGCACTTTAACACCCCGTAACTCGACAAATAAACATCATAGAAAAAAAATATTTCGCACACTTTTTCATATCTACTAGAACTAAGTTGCCAAATATAAAGGACTTCCAACAAAATATTTTAATGGGATTGTCTGCTTCACATATACATATTTGTCGATTTTTATTTATGCGATTTTGTTTTGTTTTTTTAATAAAAATTTTAATTTATGCGGTTTTTCAGAATTTTGGAACGAATCATTAGTTTTTATATGAAGCTAGAGTATCGTTTTATGCGAATTCAATTTATGCGATTTTTTTTTGGAACGCATTTATCGCATAAAACGAGACCTGAGTGTATATCCTCCCGCCAAAAAGCAGTTAAAGGTATGACATTTGACTAGAAAACTTTTTTAGGTTAGTTTCGCATTCAACTGAATCAAAAGAATTAAGTTAAAAATTCTGTGATAGACGAACATAAAATTCGAAACTGAAAATCGGACAAACATTTTTTTAATCGCTTCTCGATTTCATGAAGTCTTTATTTAAAAGTCACCCCAAATGAAGATTTTTGATACAAAAGTATCTCCTCAATGGAGAAAATTTATGGATAGCGTACAGATAAGGTATATTTTTTTTGAAAATGGATTCAATCTATGAGTAAAAAAAGTAATTAAATTTAAATAAAATCGAATTTCGGTTTATCCTTGGAAATTTTGGAACAAATAGAAAATTTTTTTATCAAAGTTATATTTGGGAATACAAAATTTATTATTAATAACATTTCCGCATGACGTGCTAAATTCCCAATTTTTCATATATTATAAATACGCTAAAATTTATTGTTGGGCGAAAGCTAGCTTCTATGTGCATTTCACTGGTTGCTTATGATCTGTATACAAAAAGTATTGATAAATTGTGATCGTTTTTGCAATGGAACAAAAAAAGCTAGATCGTCTTCTGAGTCGATAGGTATACTTAAAGGTGGGTCTAAAAACAATATTTTAAGGTGTTACAAACATCAGCACAAACGGATAATACCCTTTCCACTATTGTAGTTTGGGTATAAAAACAAAGTAACTCTATTAAAGCCCGTAATTTCAACAAATAGATATCTAGTTGTGTGTAGGTATCTATGATTTTCATAATTTTAAAACGTTTTTCTTACCTACGGGTTAAAATGTAATGTATATTTCGCCACCGATTTCCGATAGTTAATTCACGTAGGTAAAATTAACGTTAAAATTTCCAAAATTGTGGTACCGGATAGGTAAAGAGAACTGTTAGGTTCCAACCCGACTATATATCTGTTTGTACACACAGAAAAAAATCAATGTAAATTCGTTCAAAACAAGGTTGATTTTACATTTTTCAGTAGTGATTTTGCTTCATTGTTGTTTCATATTAATTTAACATGATTTTACAATAACTTGCGAACAACATTTTTTTCTTTTAAAATAACTATAATTCATGTTAATTTAACATTGCAGTAAAGTTAGAGCAAAATGTAATTAATATTGAAATAACAATCCGAATCACGTTGAATGAAAGTTATTTAAAGTTGAAACAACGTAAATTTCATGTAGAATCAAATTGGTTGGAGTGTGATATAACAGTGTGAAGACAACATATGCATTTATTTAAGAATAATTTAATTTACCCCTGTAACACATGTTTCACTTATTTTGTATCTCCTTTGTTAACAGAAGCATCAGCAGAATGGCCCAATATCGTTTTCGTCATCATTCTACTTTGAAAACTTGATGTACTATTTAACTAAATTATTTTAATTAAAAGAATACGGAAATTGTCTTCTTTTTATAACATATTTTAAACATGAAAATAAAAAGATGTACATACTTAAGTGTGTATGCATGTTAATTTAACAAGATAAACTTTTGATTTTAATAAAAAAACTGTTTTTATGGATTCAATATTGAACAATGTTATTTTCACAGTGAATAATATTAAATAAACGTGATTTAAGATTATATTAATATTTTTCATTTAAAATTAATATGAAATAATGATAAATATAAACACAGGGCATACTTTTGCAGAAATTTACCATGATTCTCAAACAACATTTCGCCATGTTATTTTAACATTGGTATTTTTTTCTGTGTGTAGAAATTACGGGCATTAGTTTTGGAAATACTTTCAGCAAATCGCAAAGCTTTCTTTAAAGTCGACCTTTACTTTATACAATGTTTCCTAGTTCTTTATTAATGTTGTATTCATAACTCATTCGAATTTAAGTTGACATAAAAAGCCTTAAATATATATTTTTTGTTTCTCCCAATTTACAACAATTATTCAATTTTCAAATCCCAATAAAGGTAATTGATCTTAAGGTCTCGGTAAATTAATACTTATTTTTTGTTTTAGTCATTTTTTTATTTAATTCTTTTTTCCTCTTTTTAATACAAAACCAGTTTTTTGAATTATTAAATTCGTGTGTTTGATTTATTTAAATTGTTTCTATTAAACTGTTAATTATACCCTTTACCCTTTAGGTGGGAAGGGTTTATATAAGTTTGTCATTCTGTTTGTAGTTTCTACTTTATTACTATACAGTTAGGGACAAAATTGTTCACAAATTTAGTGTTATTGGCAAAATAGGCTTTAAATTTTTGTTTTATTTAAAATTATTTAAAATTTTTTAAATATATGAAAAGTAGAACATTTCAAGAACTTAAAAATAAAAACTTTTCCAAAAAAAATATGTGTTCATAATATTTTACACGGTATTAGTATTGAGTTCTGGATGATTATTGTTGTATTTGGGTCCTAACGTTTGGTATGTTGTCCACTTGCTCTTTTAAGCTGCCTTAATCCTTTTTTCCATTCTTTTACAAATGTTTTTAGCAGTTTCGGCTTTTTTTTCCAAGCTTTAACGCTAAGCGCGCAAAGCTTATATACAGTGTTAGGCGGGTTCCTCTGAGCATAAAAAAAAAATGGTGTTTTGGAATGGACCAAAGGTACTCAAGTGGGTAATATTCTGGTAAATTTATATAGGTAAATTTATTTTCGAATTTTTATTTTCTTCAAACTAACTTTTAGCTATTTCTGAAGTATGCTTAAGATCTTTGTCCTGCATAATGATATCACCCTGTCGTGGTTCTTAGCCGAATATGGCTTATCTTGGAATCAACGGGTCTTTAAGGATGATTATGTAGTACTTGGCACACATTTTTCTTCTGAATTAGCAGAGTACTCGAAGGCAATTATGAGATCATCAAAATTTTAACATTTGGAATTATTTCACTCTTTTACGCTAACGCTTTTTCGCCAGCCATGTTACCTCCCGTCAGCCTGCCTGCAATCTTATAATTTTTGTCCGATCTAAGCATGTTACACGCATTGAAACTTTAAAACTGAATTTGTCTTACTTTTTTGCAAACTTCAGCCGATTTCAGCTTTTATTTTGCTAAAAGGTGGGTTATCGCTAGGGTATTCATTTAATCGACCTTTTGCTTTAATCGGTTAATCGCTCGATTAATTAACCGAGGTTTTGGTTTAACCGGTTAATAATCGGTTAATTTAGTTTTTGATCGGTTAACCGATTAATAAAGTTTTTTTTATAAATTAAATAATTTCAATATAAAAAAAGGAATTAATTGCTTATTATTTGGAGTTTATAAGTAAAAAAAAAGCAATAAAATACCAAACATAACAATTCTTGAACTAAAACGAGCAAGCAAAAAAAAACAATTAATAAATATGTAATATGCATTTTCCAATTAATGCACAAGGTGTGGTATCAAGTCATATCGTCATAATATCCTAAATAAAATTTAAAATTTTTTAAAGTAAATATTTCAAACAAAATGAAAATTTTAATGCTGTGTTCATTGATTTGTCACAACTGTATATTTTAATTCAAAATAAAAGCAGTAGCTTACAGCAGTCATATCGTTGGCTTAATATGCAAACCTGCTAACTCACTTTCAGCACATTTTACACACTTCAAGACTTAAATAAAAGAAAAACTACATGCCGGTCGACGAGGCGTATCTTTCACACGGCAGCAAAATCTCAATTTACATAAAAAGTGTATTTAGAAGGTTTGCATATTAATCCGACGATATATATTTCCTGTAATTATTTATGACTACCTTGTGAATCCCCCAAATATTTACATATTTATACAAAAATAAACTGAGATAATTTTATTAGTTATTTCAATAGTTAAAGGAGATCTTATAAAATAATCTTTAAAAAAAGTTATTCATTTTAAATGTTTAGGATTAAAGCGACTCTTTTCTTACGTTTAACAAAATTTGAGTTGGAAAATATTATTTCACTTATCGTAGATGAATGTCTAATTTCTCAGTCCTTTTCCAGGATTTCTCTAAACATATAAAATACTCCATTATGCCATAAAAGTTGTTTTAAATTTTTAACACTTCTAATTGTTTCGGTTAATTCTGTTAAAAGACTGATATGAGAAGAAACAAATAACTAAACACATCCCAAAAAAGTACGTAAAACAAAAAAAGGTGTTGGCAATCAAATATTTAACCCATTTTTCGCCACATTCATATTGATCGATGATGAAGATAAAAAAACATTGAAAAATATTGTAATTTTAGTCATCGGTCCGCGGAAAATAGGTTAAAATAAATATAACTGAACACCTTCTTTGTTTGTACTAAAAAATATTTTCTAAACAAATACATTTTGTATATGAGACGAAACAAATAATTAAAAACACAAAAAAAATATTTTATTTTTTTTATTTGAATCGGTTAATCGACCGAAATTAACCGGTTTAATCGTTAATCGAAAAAAGCCAATTTGAAATTAACCGATCAGTTAATCGGGTAGTAATTAATCGGTTAACCGGTTGACGGTTAACCGAATGAATACCCTAGTTATCGCTCTTTATTCTACCTACTAGAACTTACGCAGCTTCGTATGATTTTAGTGCTTACATCTAATTTGTAATCTATATTCAGTATTTGCCGGACCTTAATAGCTATAAGTCGCTTTGATTCGCGAAAATCATTTGGTGGCATTTTTTTTTTTGGCGACTAGCTTTGTTGCTTTTGGTATCCAAACTACACTTTTTTTTTTTATTTAACATTCAAATCTCTCTGAAATTTTGTGTTTTTTGTGATCTTGCGATGTTACTGAGCTACCTAAATAACTGAGATACCTAAACAAGAGCGGCAAGCGTTTTTTCAAACATGAAAATTCTATTGGCAATACATTTTCAATAAAATAAAACGACTAAGCGATCTATCAAATAAGATTTTCCGGCCGGGTGGTGTTAAATTTGCATTCTTAATGTTTGTTTCGTATAAATTGTGTGAAAATAAAACGTTTTGACATAAAACAGACGCTTGCCGCTCTTATTTAGGTAGCTAAGTAAGAGCGGCAAGCGTCTGTTTTATGTCAAAACTTTTCATTTTCATATAGTTTATACGAAACAAACCTTTAGAACGCGGATTTAACACCACCCGGCTGGAAAATCTTATTTGATAGTTCGCTTGGTCGTTTTATTTTATTGAAAATGTATTGGCAATAGAATTTGCATGTTTAAAAAAACGCTTGCCGCTCTTGTTTAGGTAGCTCTGTTAGACTCCTTTTTTTTAAATTTTCACAATGATTTCTTTTAAAAGGGCCGCTTTTGACTTTCCATTCTTGAAAAAACTAGGCAAAATTAAATTGCTCAATTTTTTTTCAAATTTTAAAAAAATTAAATATTAATGAATTAATTTACTCACTTTAAAAGCAAATCCGACTGATAAAACTTGAATCTTTTTTTGGAATTTGTATGAAAGATTCACACAGGGTCAATATTGTTCACCAGGGTTGATAAAGTTTGTACAAGTGTAATTTTTTGGTACAATTCAAATCTAAAAAGTACGCTGATACCCCGTGGCTCATTTGGTACTATTTCCAAATTTTTTAAACCTACATATTTATAATTGATCTATAAAATGGCAACTCGTATTAACTGTCCAATGAATATAAGCGGAGTTTAGTGTTTGGTGCAAATAGTCTTGCGAAAATGCATAATGCTTTTTTATGAAATTTAAGAGAAACTCTATTTTTTGTTGTTGGATTTAACAAAACAGTTATGATATTTTGCATTTGCTATTTTGCAAGACCATTTGCACCAAACACTGAACTCCGCTAATGTGAATAGATTATACAAATAAATAATAACCCTAAAGCGAATAAGAACTATAAACGCTCAAAGTCTTACTTGTAACAGTATCAACGCTTAAACAAAACACCAACAATAAACAGTGAGTTTATCTTTTTGTTCCCATGAAATTTTCATTCCCCTCGAAGGGAAAAAAGCAATCGTGAATCTCAAATATTCTTACAAAATTCTGTCTGCACGTCTTTCGAAAGCTTCACAAATCCGCAGGCAACCGACCTGTTGTTTTACATTTTGTTGACCAATATGTCGGTTTGTTCATGAAATTTAATTTTTATTAAATTATTTTTGTGAAGAAAGGAATTTTACAACATGAAAATTAATTAAAATTGTTATTGATAATCTTTCATTCTTGACGTGGCTCGGGCTCGAACCCTGGCCGGCAGGTTACCATGACATGTTTCGATCGCAACCACTCGATCTCCTCAGATGGATTTGCCGTCTTACCCTCGCAGCCATCGACGACTGCTGACGTCACTAGTCAAACATCAATCCTTAAACCAAATAGTTTTTTAACATTTGGTAGATAATTTAATAAAAATTAAATTTCATGAACTTAAGCCTAATTAAAAATATTAAAAATTTGGATTAAAAACCATAAATAGTTCAACAAAATAACCACAATACTAATTATTGTTAAAGCTAAGGCAAGAGCTCTATGTGTACATTTATCCTTCAAGTTGTGCTGA
This sequence comes from Pollenia angustigena, assembly GCA_930367215.1. Taxonomy (NCBI): domain Eukaryota; kingdom Metazoa; phylum Arthropoda; class Insecta; order Diptera; family Polleniidae; genus Pollenia; species Pollenia angustigena. Next base: position 52,416,251 of record OV884060.1, read on the forward strand.
AAAAAGGTCAACAGAAAAGAGAAAGACAAAGTGAAAAAACAAAAAATGTACTTGGACTTCAAGAAAAATTCTTGACGAAAGTACGAAAAAACAGAAGTAAAGGAAAAAACATGTAAAATCAATTAAAGTGGATAATCATTCAGGAAAGCAAATTTCGATCTACCAAATGTTAAAATACAATTTGGTTTAAGGATTGATGTTTGACTAGTGACGTCAGCAGTCGTCGATGGCTGCGAGTGTATGACGGCAAATCCATCTGAGGAGATCGAGTGGTTGCGATCGAAACATGTCATGGTAACCTGCCGGCCAGGGTTCGAGCCCGAGCCACGCCAAGAATGAAAGATTGTCAATAACAATTTTAATTAATTTTCATGTTGTAAAATTCCTTTCTTCACAAAAATAATTTAATATTCAGTTATTTTATATAATTTAACTACCAAAAATTAATTTTTACTTATCTATAAAAAATGAATTGCTTGTTTTGTGTAAGCAATTCCCATTTTCTATTTGTTAATATAATTTAGTTAAATTCATCAAATTTTAAAAGTAAAATAATTACGAAGCCATATCGGTCATGCTGCTGGTGTCTTATAATTGAGAGTTCTTCTGTTAACAACGTGGTCAGTACAACAAAAGTAAAACAAACGTGTGTAACAGGGTAAGTAAAATTTACTTAGTAAATACAAATATTCTCCCTCTCTCGCTTATAAGAAAAACAAGCGGACAGGTGTCTGTCTGGTATTTTTTAGAAATTCGGCTCTTTTGTGGAGTAAACGAAAATTTAATAAAATAACTGAATATTTAATTGTTTTTACTGAATATGGGGTCAATTTTTTGACAGTAAAATTTTAAAAAATAACTGAATATTTAATTGTTTTTACTGAATATGGTATTGAATTTTTGACAGTAAAATTTTAAAAAATAACTGAATATTTAATTGATTTTACGGAATATGGTGTTGAATTTTTGACAATAAAAATTAAATGAACTTTTTGTTAAAAATAAATGAAAAATATGTAGTCCGGTTTTTAATTGAATTTTCATTTATTTTATATTACAATTTCAGTTAATTTTACGTACAGAATCTTGTGAGTGTATTCACATATTTTTAAAACGCTTTTCCATAAAAAAAGACGATAAATTCTAAAAAGTGTATGAAAACGCTCTCTGGTGGCAATCAAAAATAAAAATTAATAAATTTCTACACCCTAAAAACCGCATGATACAGGTATGGCAAGATCAAATACAATTTGTTTGCCTCTATTCCTGAATATTTTGGAAAACGAACTATTTTGAAAAATCCGGGGCTCGAAGTTAATTTTTGACCTATGGTTTCTTTGGAAAAGTTTCTTGGAATGACTTATAGAACAAAAATCGCGATGAGCTTTTGACGCAAAAAAATTTTACACACCCTATTATTATGTATAATTAAAAAATAAAATAAAATTATAAAAAAAGATTTAGTACTTTTGGGGCCGAAAAAGTACGATTTTAAAAGTTCGTTGGTACGAAATAGGCTTTCTCATTTATCTGGTATCACACTATGAAAGTTTTCTTTCAGAAAGTCTGAGTTTATGGGTGAGAAGGGAAAAGGAAACAGCATGTTCTCTTCCCCTCTCACCAATAAACTCAGACTTAGTATAACTATAAAAACTATAAATATAAATAAGTTTACATAGTATTAATTTAAAATAGTTTTAGAAAGTTTCCTAGTTCAAACTTTAATAGTTTTCATGATATACATAAATTTTTTATAATTTAATTTTGTCCCTAACTGTATGTGCATATTCTGGGTCATATTGATCAGCAAAGTTTATTTAACGATGTCGTCTGTCTGTTGAAATGGGTTTTCCAAAGACCCCAGATATGATATGGACCAGGTTTTTAAATATTTATATCACATATCTATAGTCCGGAATTGTTTCTTATGGAAATTGCTGAGACATGAGCAAACAATTTGTTGATTTTTCTTCTTTTTTTATTTTAACGTGTAGTTTTTTTTTGCATTTTACACATAACAAATACATTCATTCATACATGATTTGCCGTTTAAATATTGAAAAATGTACTCAAACATTTTTATTTTAATGCTGGCTAACTCTATGCTAGTTGAAAAAATAGACAAGCCGGGCACATGGCCTTTTAACATAATTCGGGTAAGCAGAATCCAATGGTGCTAACCATTTTTTAAGGTTAGCTCTTGTTTTCGAGATATACCGTTATTTCGAAAATGGAGGGGGTTTCAAAACATATATTCGCGTAACACAAAAACGATTTAGTTTATTGAAATTACTAAAAAAAAAACGAAATACCGCAATACAATTTCCTTCAAGAAAGGTAAATTTTTTTCTAGTAGTATACGACTTTTGTAAGTAAAAGTTGCTAACAGATTTTAATCATTTATGGCTTGTTCTGTTTGCAGCTTTGTTTTTTATATGTCTGCAACAAATTAGAAGCCTAGCTGCATTTTGCGATTTTTTATGAAGTTTTAAAAAACAAAAATTACGAATTTTTCAAAAAAATTAACGACAAGTGCCCAGCTTGTCTAAAAAAAGTGTCAATTTCGAGCACAGTGTTATGGGCGTTAGTGTATGAATGATCGCATGTGCAGCACAATGGTGAAGGGTATATAAGATTCGGCATAGCCAAAATAGTACACTTACTTGTTTTTTTCTTTTGAATTTAAATCAATTAGTAATTTCTTTTATAAATATTTTACATAGATTATGATTTGTTACTGGCTGTTATTTTATTCAATATATGATTGAATAACAATTTTAAGAATATTTTAGCAAGAAAAATATGTTTGTTTTTATTTCAATTTGTTTAATTGTCTTAGGCTGGCTTTTTAAGTTCTCAGTTAAACAAGGTTTAGTTAATCTGCGAACAGATTTGTGCCGCCATTATTAACAATTTTGTATACAAAATTCTGACGGAACAGCTTAGTTTTGCCTAAATTTATTGGTCTTTAATGAAATTATAAAAAAAATCGCATTTCGCCGTTAAAATTCGAGTTTCAGACTACGGTGAAATACGTTTAAATTTAATCCACATCTCAAAACCCCGGCCTTATTGATCGTTTTTAATCTCGATTTTTTTAAATTTTTTTTAGTTACTTCGGTATTTAACAGTTTGACAATTTATTGGCTCATCCTAAAGTCATCGTTCGGCCTTCGTGTAGGAAAGCGAGAACTTCCAAAATCCGCTCCAGAGTATTTTGGTCTTCTTTATTTACAGTAATATAATAATAAATAGTTTTGATTTCTATTAAACCATTTTTTCTTTAAACCAAGTTGTTTTTATGTATAAGATATCATTTAATTGAATTTTAAAAAGTACATACATACATATTGTACCTTTTGAATAATACTGTATTAACTCGAAATTTTTTGTTTTTCACTTTTTGGAATAAATCGACAGGTATTATTCCTATCTACCCGCTGTAAAAATATCGAGCTCTTTTGTGTACATTTTGGTAAAGAAAAGGTTGGTTTAATAAATACTTTTTTAATGCCTTTCATATTAAATTGAAAATTGTTTTGCTTCTACAGAAAAATTTTAAATTTTGAGTTAATACAGTATTGTTGAACGAGTGCGATATGTATTATTTTTTTTTTTAAGTTGTGTACTAATGTTTTGTCATAGCTTTAATATATTCAAACAAAAAAATTTTTTTTATATCTAATGTGTTTTCTTCTATTTTAATGACGACAATAATGCGTAGGAATTTTTGTAGGGGAAATTTTTTCAACGTGTAGGGAAAATCGGATTTTTTTTAGCATGTGTAGGTAGTTTTTCGAAAAATCCAATGGCAACACTGTTTCTACATGTAATTTATTTAGATACGAATCAGTACCAGTACAGTAATTTTTTTTAAATGTATTGGAACAACATTGTTTCACCTTATTTTGTATATGAGCCAAAGTACTGTGCACCACTCTAAAAAATTGATAATTTTGTTACAAAAACTAACATAAATGGTGAAATAATGCACGAAATGATATAAGATTTTGCTTTATTCCATGGGAAATCACAATGTAAAATTTCGTGAAGATCGGTCCATAATTTACCCTAGGCCCCATATAAACCCTACATTCGCAAAACAGTTTAATACGCCTAAAACCTTAACAAATAATGCTACCATAATAACATTTAATACTTCAGTTTTATAGAACTTGAAATCACACAATTAAACAAGTTAGAGTGCTATATTCGGCTGTGCCGAATCTTTGATACCCTCCACCGACACTTCGAATATTTAGTAGTAATATCTGTATAATGTATATTAATTATTATAATCTTTGTAAAAACAGAAATCTGCATTAAAATTTGTTGCGGTTAAGACCTATATAAAATTATTGACCGACAATCAGAATCAATTTAAAAAAGCTTGTGTAGAATATCAGTTTAAGCTGACTTAAATGATTTTCAGGAGAACAAATTATATAAAAGAAATGGTAAGCTATGAACCAATCATCACAAATTTTGCAGAACGATTTCTGGTATTAAAAAAGATAAATTTCAATACAGCGGTGCAATTAGTTTAAGCGTTTGCAGTGAATTTCAAAAGGCTGCTAAAATGGAATCTAAGGTAAATTATGGACCGTATATCACAAAACTGCATAACATTTTTTCTGGCCATATGAAGCTAAACTGGAAGAAAGTTTACCGGCTATTTAATTATTTTAACAGATTGGGCTTAAAATGAGGCCTATGGTAAGTTATGCACGGATTTTCACCAAATTTCACAGTGTCATTTCTAGTTCTATAAAACTGTGATGTGCCAAATTTTGTTATGATAACATTATTTTTTACGTTTTTAGGCGTACTAAACTGTTTTCCGGAAGTAGGGTTTATATGGGGCCTAGGGTAAATTATGGACCGATCTTCACGAAACTTCACAGTATTATTTCTAGTCTTATAAAACTTCGACGAGCCAAATTTTGTTATGATAACATTATTAATTATGGTCTTAGGCGTACTAAACTGTTTTCCGGGAGTAGGGTTTATATGGGGCCTAGGGTAAATTATGGACCGATCTTTACGAAATTATACAGTTTTACTTCTTGTCCTAAAAAACTTTGATGTACCAAATTTTGTTATGATAGCGTTATTTTTTACGGTTTAAGGCGTACTTAACTCTTTTCCGGAAGTTGGGTTTATATGGGGCCTAGGGTAAATTATGGACCGATCTTCACGAAACTTCACAGTATTATTTCTAGTCTTATAAAACTGTGACGAGCCAAATTTTGTTATGATAACATTATTAATTATGGTATAAGGCGTACCAAACTGTTTTTCGGGAGTAGGGTTTATATGGGGCCTAGGGTAAATTATGGACCGATCTTCACGAAATTTTACCGCGTGATTTCCAGTAGAATAAGACAAACCCTTGCAAAATCGTATGTTGTTCTGTGTATTATTCCACCATTTATGTGAGTTTTTGTAACAAAATTATCAAATTTTTTTAGGTGGTGGTTCCACATTTTGACTCATAGCTCTACTGAACCGATTTTGCTGAATTTCAATCCCAAACTGCTTAGGATAACTACAAGCAATTTGACACCCAGTTTGTTTAGTTCCTTTGAGTTTTTCGAAAGTGAGCGTGTTTTCAACAGACGGACAGACAGACGGACATGGCTAAATGGACTTAGAATTACTCAAGGACCCAGAATATACATATATACTTTATGGGGTCTGAGATGAATAATAAAAAAGTTTCACACGGAATGACAAACTTAATATACCCTCTTCACAACTAATTGTGGTGGAGGGTATAACAAAATGCCGTGATGGTCGGTCCATAATTTACCACAGGCCTCACATAAAGCCTACTCTTGGAAATTTAGTATTGAATTTTATTATTATTTATTACGGTTTTAGACGTACGAAACGGTTTTCCGGGAGTAGGCTTTATATGGCGCTTATGGTAAATTATGAACCGATCTTCACGTCCTATAAATTTAATTAAATTAATTCTAAAAAGAAAACTTTCTACTTTTTGTTGAAAACTGAATGAAAAACAGCATACATCCCTATATTTCTCCTGCACTTTATATTTAACGTACACATTTTAGTATGTACTTCTTTTTTAATACCCTTTTATACTACTCTGCTAACTTGAAGTGTAAATCACATTGTAATATTATTTTTAGTCGTTTCAATGAATTAAACTCAACACTTTTCGCAACCAATTTTAATAAATAATATATAGATAACATATACCCTCCTGAAATATTCAAACCGTCGATGGAGGGCATCAAAGATCGTCACAGCCGGATATAGTCTTACTGTTTTTTTTTTAATTTGAAATACTCTTTGTTCCAACTTGGAACCATAAGAATCAATATATATTAATACACCTAAAACCGTAGCAGAATAGATATTGCGGTAAAATTTCTTCCAACTTAGCTTCATATGGTCAGAAAAAATGTCCGTAAAACTAATTTCACTTTAATATCAGAAATAATTTTACAGAATTTTGGGATGATTGGTCCATTATTTACCATGGGTCCAATATAAATTCCCCTCCTGAAATTCATTTTAGTTCTGCTAAAACTGTAACGAATCATGATATTTTACTTACTGACATCGATCGCTTCACTTACATTTAAAACAAAAACAAAAAATAAAATATTGTTTTTATTCTACATGTAAGTTAAGCGATCGAAGTCTTTGTTCTTAATCAATGAACACGTAGAAAGTTTTCCTAAAAAGAAAACTTTCTACTTTTCGCAACCAATTTAAATAAATAATAAAGGTATTCACGTCACAAGTTGCACCCTTGCAAAAAAGCAAAAGTGCAAAAACATAAAAACTACAAAGACAATTATTTACGCACAACTAATTGTCTGTGTGGTTGTTGTTATATTTTTGCACTTTTGCATTTTTGCAAGGCTGCAACTTGTGACGTGAATACCCTTAATATATAGATAACATATACCCTCCTGAAATATTCAAACCGTCGATGGAGGGTATCAAAGATTCGGCACAGCCGGATATAGTCTTACTGTTTTTTTTTTTTTAAATTTGAAATAAAAATACTTTAAACACAATTTATTCCAAACATTTGATTATTTTTATTTTGTTAATTTACTTTTAGTTTTCTTGTGTTCATTTGAATTCACTACAACTGAAAAAAACTTTTATTTTTTTATTTCCAACTATTTGTGGAAAATAACATTATATTTGCTACAAATTATAATAAAAAAAATTGCTAAAAGCAACTGATATAATATTTAAGTTATAAAAAAATATTAATGTAAACATAATTACAATCACAATAAAGATTAAATAAGTTATTACAGCAATAACAAACTTAAAGTAAAATTGCACAATTTTGTTTGTAGGAAAAATAGTTCTTATAAACCTTTTAATATTTACGTTAAAAAAGAAAAAATTAAAAAAAAATACGCAGTTTTAATGAAACTATGCAATTTAATGTAATAATTTTACACAGTTTTACAAGATTGCTTGTCGATCTTGTGGTCTTTTTAATATTAAAAAAATATTGTTTTCTTAAAATTCTTTGTTTTTTAGGACGCAAAAATATTTGAAATTTGGTTTTTATCATTAAACTTTCTTTTCTTATATAATAAATATTAAAAATAAGCTTTATATAATAATTGCTATAAAGCTTTTTGACGGCATATTACTTTTCTAACACTTCTTTATTTACTTTTAATTGGCACAACAAACAAAAACTAAGTTTTATTTCAATAATCGAAAACAAAAAACAATTTAAGCAAATTTAAAGTTAAAGTAATTTTAAATCTTAATCTCACGTTTTACTTCAAAATTGTTTACTTTTTACTCAGCCTTTACTTTCCGTAATTCTGTACAACAACTTTTCTTAAGAATAAGAATTGGAAAGGATTTCCATTCCCCTTGTCGCCTTTTCTAAAACGCGCAACAGAAAGAATGAAAAAGGGAACTTACTACTTGCACATGAAAACTTGCTGTGTATATAATTTGGATATTTAATTCGTACTCTTATAAATATTTTTAAAGGGAATGTTTAAACTAAATAGCTTTTGGGATTAGGTACAAAGTAAATTATATAAAGTTAATTCTCTTTTAAAAAAATAAATAACAAAATTTAGCAAAACAATTTTTGTACTCAATAAGCCAACAATTAAAATTAATAAATAGCTAAATTTAAAAAAGCTCTTGCGTTTTAGACAAAAAAAAAATAAAAACACTAGTTCGACAATAAATTAATTATAACAGTTAAAAGATCATACAATACTAAACATTAAGGGGTCTTGATAAAATAAAAATGTTTTTTTTTTTATAAATAAGTTAATTAAAGGTGTTATTAAATGGTAAAATGTGTTTAATTTACTATAAAATGCTTAAGAGATGTTATGTGTATTTAAGTTTTTTTTTATAAAAAAAAAAACCTTTTTTATAAAAAGGTCTATTTAAAATATAAACGTCTCTATAATATTTATACTATTTGTTTTAAAGGAATGTTTTTTTTAATTGTATAATTAACATTAATTTTTCAAATTTACTCTCGTGTATTTTTTTGGCGAGTTTTTTTCTTAAATTACTTCATATATAGTAATTCTAAGCCTGTAAAATATGTTTTTAAAACAATACATAAGAATGATCGCGTTCTAATCTGGTTTTGGCTCTCATTGCTATATTACCCATAGGGTCGGAGGGTGGTGGTATACCAGTAATTTCTCGAGCTGGTTCCTTGTAAAAAATTTCTGTTCTACCCGATTTGTAGCCATAATAAACAGAATCGTATGAACGCAATATTAAGTCGGTTACTTGTTTATTATTCAACATGTCGCGGTGCATGCATTCTAGTGTATTAATTTCTACTGGATTCCAGGGACCATTACTTTCTAAAGCATCCCACTTAGAATCGATGCACATAAAACTATAACTGCCGTCACGTTTCTCTCCCTCGACATTTATGTTTAAGGTTTGACTAAGATGAGATTCCATGTGTGGAAATTTGGAAACGCAAATGTCGAACTGAAAAATAAAAAAAAATATTCGTCATCTTAAAGACCTAATAACCTATCTGCAAACATTTCAAAATTGAGTTTTTTATGGATTTTTATTCCCAATATCATAACGCATATGTGTGCAAAATTTTGAACATATAATATTTTGTACCTAGAGGACCGTTACGGACTAAAAAATGAGAAAAATAAGTCATCAAAAATCACGATAAAAGTTAAATTTTGTTGCATAGTGTTATTTAAACAAACATTTATTACTTATTTTTGCTTAAACCAGTAAAAGAAACTATAACTGTTATTATTTAATGTATACAATATTCATATGTATAAAGAAGTTTTTATTTATTCATACTAATTAGTACAGCTGGTTATTTGGTTTCAGATTTTTACAATTCCAAATAACCTATATGATATAACATAAGCTGTGTTTATTTCTGGTTACATTTTTATTTAAAATATGAAATTTTCGTTTCAATATCGTTAATAGTTCCAATTTTATAACGTTTTTCCCTCTCATGTAAACTTTTGAAAACTGCAGATAGGTTATTTCGTCTTTAAGGTGACGATATGTATAATAGTAAAAAGTTTTCATTTCTTAAATATCTGCAATAGTCGTAGTAAACATCAGGTTAAATTCGATTCGGGACAAAACATTTCCTATTAAAATTGTTCAAAAAAATATTTTTATAAAAAAGTTTCTAAACAACTCCGGAAGGAGTTATTTTCTTAATATGTTAAAAATCAGACTCAGGGCCAAGCGTTTTTAATAGAAAATCTTCAAATCGGTTTTGCAGCTAAAACGATTTCTATAAAAAATGCTAAACTCGAAAAAGTTCAAAAGAAAGGCGAATCAAAACATTTTCTATAGCAAATGTTAAAACCAAATTGAAAGCAAAACAACTTTTATAGAAGATGTTTGATTTCGGGTAAAATATGTTCAGTAGAAAACGTTCGAATTCGGGAAAAATGTTTTCTATAAAAGATGATCAAAACGAAACGGTTTCAAATCAGATTCAGTGCAACACAATTTCCGTTTGAAAATGTTTAATTCGAATTCAGGACAAACCATTTTCTTTAAAAAATATTCAAAATGATAATTAAATTTTATTCCTTCGACCTTTTTTATTAATAAAAATAAATAATATAATTTCCTTTAACTCACCATTTTCTGAACGATTTTAGATTGCTGCGAACATCCTTCCTCCATAATTAATAGCAGTGTCATATTTTGCTGGCCGCAAATATATAATTCAGCTTTTTGTAAACCATCCTGATTGCCCAAATTGGATGACAAACAAGTCAAAACATCAACAGCATCATCACATTTCAGTGAACTACGTTTGGCAAGAGTTTTGGAAGAGTTCAAAGGTGTCTGAATTTCTATATTAGCCCCAGGTGTAGCATCCCAAGCAGGACGTTCTTCATTTAGAGCCAACACCGACAGCTTAGCCATAAGAGGTGTCAAAGGTACACCACCCAATGATTTGCGTGAGGAAATCAAAGCGGGACGTTCACCTGAAGGTGTAGCGTCGGATATTGACTTTAAAGGTAAACTAAGAGATTTTTTATCCAGAGGTGTCTTGGGCCTTTGTTGATTAATGGAGTTTTCTAAATTTAAATTACGATCTGGTTTATTGTTAATCATATTATTGGAGTTAGGATTTCGTAGAGATTCATCTAATTTCTTTAGTTCATTGTCAAACTCTTTAAACTCTTCTATGAGTTTTGCTATATCTTCGTCTTGTTTATTATTAGTTTCCTCACGGGTCTCACCCCATAATTTATAGTATTTCTCTAGAAACTCCTGAAACAAACTGCGGGATATGGGTTGGCCATTGGAATTAAACACAGGATTGGTGGGATCTGTTATAGTGCGGGAAATTTTATTATTCTCATCGGAGTTATCGGAATTAACTTCTTCTTCATCGTCGTTTTCTATAAAATCGGGGGACACATCACCTGCCCCATTGCCATTGCGATTAACATCAGTCTTAAAACTTTGTGAGATTTGTTTTAAAGAAATCTTTTTGGAAAATTTCTTTAAAGAATCATGGATATCGGTTAGAGAGTTACGGCGTTCCATTTTGTTGGGATTTGTTATGAAGTTGTGGAAGAATTTTTCAAAATCTTTTTTTAAGGAATTGCGTCTATTGATTTGTTGAAGAGTGTTATTTTGTTCCACTTGTTTGTTGGAGTTATTTTCATCTTCTGGATTGGCGCATATAGACATTATATTGGCCACAGCCAAAACCTTATTCTCAGCCATTGGGGTGGAACAAACACTTGTGCGCCCTATAAATTCTGGATAAGAATCGGTTTCATCAAAGTTAATGGAAGCAATACCCGATTCGGGCAATTCCTTATTGGAATAATTTTTTATGCGCAACGGCAAATGTGTAGGCCGTGTCATCATAAGACTTTTTGGCCTTGCGGGTGCTGGAGCTGCTATTGTTTGAAGGGCGGTGGTGGCTTCTTCCCCTTGTTCCTCTGGCTGTTCATTAATGGTTTGTGTAGTTTGTTCTTCGGGTATGTGGGTAAATATTAAAGATTTATCCCTTTTCATTTTACGTTTATTATACTGAAATGGCAAAGGCCCCTGACCCAATTGAGTGGTCTGCAAATTCTGTGCTCTTTGGGCTTCAGCCTGCAGTTTACGATATTGAAGGGCTTCCAAATAGACGACCAACATCTGTACACCATTGGGAATGTGAAATTCACTAGAATTCAATTGTTCCCCCGTCGTTCTTATATGCAAAGGATTGGTTAGCACAATTTGTTTAGTAACAGCATCACTTAGTTGAGAAGCAACCACTCTGGAAAATGTTCAAAACAATTTAAATAAAGTTAAGGATTTGAAAAAAAAATTGTTTTCTTAAAACAGAATTACTCACTTGTTGTGATAGAGTATGGCCCCACCCAAAACACCTCTTGTCTGTTGACAACACTGCAATGTTTGTATAGCTTCCAAAAAGATATTGCTGGCCGTTTTGGGCATACGTAGCTTAGGAATATTTTGAAAAATATTGCCATTGTATTGTAAAATTGGTAGATATGTTTCAAATATATGATATAGTTTTTCCGATAAATTCTTGTACTGAGACTGCAAAGGAAATTGATCGTAGACCAGTTGTAAATCACGATGATAAAATTTAACCAGAGACGATAACAAATCAGCACGATGTTGTAAAAGATACTCTGAAATATTGCGATCGGTGCCAACGGCCTAAAACAATAATTGTAATTTGATTAAATAATGTTGTAATTTGATTAAAAAAAACACTTACCAAAATAAATCTTCCAAATTCTTTAAAAACAAATTTACCATTTTGTAGAGCTATAACGCGCGGCTTAAAGAAACAATCTTTAAGGAAATACGAAGAACCCATTAACTGACCACACAAAGCCACTTTTTGGGTATCTGACACCCAACTCGGATGAAAATATAAAACTGCCTTAACTGGATCATCAGCTTCCTCCTTCAAGCACTCAGTATCATAAACAAATACAATCATCGTTTCCCTAAAATTTTAAATCACATTTTTATTATGTATATTAATTTTTAAACAAATTTTTTTATTCAAAACCTCTCTTTGTATAATTTCATAAATTTTTCATTTTCTAAGTTCTGTTGTATGAGAGACCAACGTTTCAATTCTATCTTACGCCAGGTTTTAAACATTTTTACTTTTTTCTCTATTAATTGTTTTTGTTTGATTTTCTGTTAATATTTGCTTATAAAAAACAAATCTTATCTTTCTTTATTATGTCGATTTTCGTTTCGCTTATTTGATAAACTACAAGAAGAATTCCTTGCTTTAACATTTACACATTCAAACGTCTACTATTAACTGATAATAACATAGTAAAGGCCAATATTGCCAACCCCCCAATTGTCTACTACTCAGTACTACTGTTCTATATAATGACACACTGCCAACATCATCATTGTCATTTCATCTCATTCTTCTTAAACATAAAAGTATGAGTATTTTAATAGTTGTTTAAATAACCTCAGTCTTGGCAAACTTGTGATTGATATATTTTACGGTTGAGTGAAAACTTTACAGCCCTAAAATATTAATTGTATGCATTGTGGCAGTAGAAATGGTAGGTGGTGGATGGGGGACTCTAGACTTTGTGGAGACATCAAAATATTAATCTTGAAACTTTTAGTTTTTGTTAAATCCGTTGGTAATAAATACAATAGCGTTTTAAATATTTCCTTAAAAGTTGAAAAAGCATTGTTATAAATAATTGCAAAAGTTAAGCTTTTTATGTAATGATTTTTTATTATTTTCTATTTAACAAAATTAAAAGAAAACTGTTCGTAAAGAAACAAACGTTATTGGTAAATATTAAAAAAAGCATATGAACTTCTAGCAAATACTTTTTTTATATAAAATTTGGTTAACAATGATGGAATGAATAACAGAATTAACTGTCTGGCCCACAATGTCGACAAGAACATTTCTTACGTGTATTTATATTAAAAAAAAAAAAATAATAAAAAACGAAAATTTGTTTTTGTTTTCAATATAAATATACGAAAGAAATTTTCTTGTCGACATTGTGGGCCATTCAGTAAATAACTATTTTAAATTCTGATCAATTACCTGACATTTTTGCAAAGAAATTTCCCAAATATTCCCGAATAGAAATCCTAATACATACATATGTACATACCAACAAAAACTCTACCAAAAAAACTTTTAGAAATACAATTTTAAAACTTTAAAATACCAACTTAAAATTCTAACTGAGCTACCTAAATAGAGGTAAGCGTTTTGTATGTATGTATGTATGTAAGCTTTATTAGTATTCAAAATACTTTAAAATTTCACATTGATATTATAAAATACAATTTTATATACATATTATTATTTTTAACAAAATTTACACATTCTTTTCTAAAAATATTAATATTTGTTTCATTTTTTATTTCATTTGCTAGTGAATTAAATAGTTTAAGTCCTTTGTAGAAAAGTGATTTTTGCCCAGCTGTTGTTGTAACCCTTTTAAGCCTAAAGTTATCGGCATTTCTCAATCCATATGGTTGTACATCGCCTACATATTAGATTTGATCACATAAATATTCAGGTGCATTTCCATATTTAATTTTGTGAATAAAGTTCAAAGTATTTAGCGCAAGTCTCTGTTTAATGTTGAGCCATTTGAGCATATCAAGCATTGTTTGTATATTTGTATATCTATTACACTTTAAGATAGTTCGCATTGCTTTGTTTTGTAACTTTTGAAGTCTTTCTATTTGGGATTCGTTACAGTACGTATATATTATTGTAGACCGATTTCAAAATGAGGTTTTATTATTGTATTGTATATATGAATAGAAGTTATCACAGATATTTTGTTTCTTATTCTTTTAAAAAAAGTAAATTTTTTACTAATTTTTTTACAAATATATTCTATATGGTCTTTGAATTTTATTTCTTTGTCTATTATAAATCCTAGCTGCCGTATTCATAAAAAATTCAAATGGATTTGAAATATATTATTTAATATTTTTTACTTTTTCTATAACTTCGTTATTTATTGTAAATACTTTTTCAGTGTTCATATTTATTTCCATAACTTTTGTTTTGTTTTCATTGAGTTTAAATTTATTCTTTTTTAACCATATATTAACATTATCTATATCGCCCATCATATTATCATAACACTTCTCACTAGTGTCCGCTTCTGTGTATATTAAAGTATCATTAGCATATAAAACAATTTCACATTTGTCGAGTATTTTTGGCATATCATTTATATATATTATAAATAGCAAAGCCCCTAAAATTGACCCCTGTGGAACACCGAAGTCATTATCCATTACATTTGATTTCAGACCGTTTACTTTAGTTAATTGTCTTCTGTTTGTCAAGTATGATTTAAACCATTCCAGTTCCTTTTGCCGGATACCGTACATATAATTTCTGTATTAAAATTTGTCTATCAATTGTTTCAAACGCCCGTTTGAAGTCTAAAAATATTGCTATTAATTTTCTATTGTTTTTTATATTCTTCCGATTTTATATTCTTCCATCGAATAAACATAAACATAAAAATTCTATTGCGAATACATTTTCAATAAAATAAAACGACCAAGCGATCTATCAAATACGATTTTCCAGCCGGGGTGGTGTTAAATTCGCGTTTTAAAGGTTTGTTTCGTATAAAATGTGTGAAAAAGAAAAGTTTTGACACAAAACAGACGCTTGCCGGCCGCTCTTGTTTAGATAGCTCAGTAAAAAAGAAATAGAAAGTTCTAAAATTTTAAAAATTATTCGAAAATAAAAAAAAAATTATTCTACAATAATTATCCTAAATAACATATGAAAAAGTTTTGCGTATTAAAAGTTAAGTAAAATAAATAAAAATAAACATTTCTAACATAAAATTAACAATATTTAAGTTTAATTAAAAAGCTTTTCAAAAATATTATCGACGATTATGCACTGTTCAAAATGGTTTAAATACCTTTTCAATCGGTATGGAATTCTGTGTCAACCAGGTAACTTAAACATTTTGAAAGACATTCATTAAGTTTATATTTAGTCTTAATTAAAAGAAAAAAACTAATAAGTTTTTGAAAATTTACAATATTAAAACAGCTTTCGTTCTCTTAGTATAACTTCTATACACTAACTTAGCTGTATAAAAGACAAAAAATAAAAATTGTTCATTAAATTTAATTAGTCCAATTATTAAATCTTCCTTTCATTATTAAATAACAAAAACAAATAAAATTATTGAAAATTTTCTGTCGGCAATACTGAAAAAAAAGTCAATGAAATTATAAAAAAAATAACAACCTCTTATCATCACCATCCATAAAACTGTCCATAAAAACAACAAAATTATTAAAAATCGAATTAAGGAAAAGCATTGTTTTTTAACGTTTAATAATTTAATTATCTGTAAATAAAGTAAATAATTATAAAATTAAATGTAAATAAAATTAAATAAAGCTTAAAGAAAAAACTATATACTAACAAAATTCGCAACATTTTTCATGAATGTCGGTCGTGTTGTTTGCCAAAGAGGGGCGTTACTGCTTTACACTCGACTTTTTATTTCTGATCCAATACTCACTTTGCCATTTTTAAACAGATTTTTTGTTCGCTTTTATTAAAATTTACAAAAAGTATTTACTTAATTTCTAAAATTAGATAATTAAATTAATTATGTTAAAATTCTTTCACAACATTTTTTCCTTTATTATTTTGTTTTATCAATAAAATTCCACTGCACTTATGTTTTGTGTATTGACTGCACTAAAGGTATTTTATTGGTGTTTTTGTTGTTGGTATTACAACAGAGTTGTATTAAAAAGCGTTAGAAAACTGAGTAAAATAGCAGTAAGTACAGAGTTGTATTATATTAATGTAGACTCTACATTGTAGAGTGATGTGTATAGTAAGCTCACCACCAGCGTTGCCATTGTTGGTCTTTCCCGATCAAATTTGGTCGGATATTTTTCGTTTTCGGAAGGTAGTCTGACAAAATTTTGGTCAGTTGAGAATATGTGTTCCAAATTTTATTAAACATATATCTTTAAATATTTATGATGTAATTCGGAACACTTGTCGAAGAATAGGTAAGTAAAAATCTAATATCTACTTTAATAAACAGAAAATGTTCTTTGATTGTTGGAAAAAGACGGATGTGCGTAAAGAAAAAACAAAAATTAAACAAATTTCTTTATTTAATGAAATGGGAATTTAGCACATTATAACGAAACCTTGATAATTAATTTTTGAATTCCAAGAAAACTTTGATAACTAATATGCATGTGGCAGTGTAAATAAAACTGAACTGGCAAAATAAAAGAAAGAACTTTGTTTTATTTTTGTTTTTTCTTTACCCACTTACAACTACTTTTAGAGTTGACAAAAAATCAACCAATTGTGGTCGGGATTGTAAGAAAAGATAAACCCACTGTTTATTGTTGTTGTTTTTGTTTAAGCTTTGATGTCGCTTAACAGTTTTATAATATCTTTAGTTTTTCTAAAATCTTTGGATGAAGTTTCCTGACGATCTGGCCTAAGCAACCAGTGAAATGCGCATTGGAATAGCTCATCCCATCAACAATAAACTTCAGTTTGTCAATAGTATGAAATGGAAATTTAGCACATTATAACTAAACCTTGATAATTAATATTTGAATCCCAAGAAAAACTTTGAAAATCGGACATGTTTTAAAAGAACAGCAAAAAGCATTGTTATTTTCAACCACCGTTAGTTGATGCGTATAGAAAAATTATGCATATGGCGTATATCTACACAAAAATACCTTTAAAACCATATATCTTTTATTGAAAATGTTATTCCTGTATTTATATATAAGATACCGTTCTTAAGATATTTGTAAAACAACCTAGTCCTCATCATTTCTGGGGTCTTCGGAAAACCCTTTAAACATATTAACATACGGACGAACGTACAGACGGATATCGTTAAATTAAATTAATCGCTACTGATAAGAGCCCAGAAAATATGTATATACACTTTATAGGATGCAAGATCAACAACGGAACAAACGAGATGACAAACTTATACATACATATCGTTAGCTAAAATGCAAAAAGACGTAACTAACAAAAATATAATTTTACAGGAGAAGCAAAAAACTTTGTAAAGTGAAAACAATAAACATGTCAGAAAAACATGCATTGATAAGTCGTCCATGGAATTCTTCAACCAATTTTCAAAGAAAACCATATCATTATATTTTCTTAGAAAAAAAAAATGTGCAATTACGTCGTTTTGCATACATCAAACAAAAAAACTTGTAGTTACGTCCCTTTGTTTTTTGTTAATAAAAGTGCAATTTTTGATCGCAGAAGTGTAAAATTTTGTCAAGACATGTAGTTTTATAGCATTCATAATAATCAATTAAAAACTCGATTTTGAATTTTTTGTTATTTACGTCTTTTTGCATTTTAGCTAACGATATATACCATTTCACCTGTGTTGAAGGGTAAAAAAGAATAGTTTTGTCAAATAACGTTTAAATTTTCTTATTAAAACTTAGACGGAGCTTACGTCATTGCAATGTTGGCAAAGTCCATATAAAAAAACTTTAAAATTTTTGTCAGCGTTTTTTTTTTATATCAAGTTTGACGTTTATTACGACAAAAAATTGTCAGATAAAGACCCTATGTTACTTAGCAATGAAGTTTATGGTTTCTATGTAGAGTGTACGGATTAGGGTATTCAAACGGTTAACCGTTGTACAATTAATCGATTCATTTTGGGCAATAAACTGTTCGAATAATTTAAAATTGTATATTTTCGATTAACGAATAATTCGAATAATTTATGTCAATTAATTGGAAATTTTTTTCACAGTATTAGTTTTTTCTTTAATGTTAAAAACAAGACGGTACGTTTTAAATACCCTTTTTTGTTTCTAAACTCAGGAACATTTCCTTCGAGTAACAATTTTTTAAATATGGTATAGTGCAACCAGTACCCATGTTCTGTAACTTTAGTGAGAACTTCTTGCATCGAAAAGATGCGAAACAAAATATCCCATCGTTTCTCGAAAAGTGAGAAAAATGTGTGTCTGTAACTCATGTCGAAAACTATCAAAAGAGATTACGTCGTTACGTTATAAATGTCATAATATTGCACTCGAAGCCGATGTGACATTGCAGACGTTCAGAACGCCAGTAACACATATCGTTGTCGGCGACCAAAATTTACTTTAATTGAAAATTTTTCAACGACGGCGGCGAAAACACAACCGTCGGCTATGCCAAATTGTGTAAAGAGCGACTTTAATGTTTGTTGTTTGCAAACGAGCTTTGCAGACATTCGTATATTTTATGAAAATGTTAAAAGCAAAATAATGAAAAATGTGCCAAGAATAAAATATTATTATTATTAGAAGCCCAATCAGCTACTCATCTTAAAACAAATGATTACCGAAACCTCAAACAACGTAAATGGAGGCCCTATGCTCCTTATAGGAACTAAAGGAACCAATATATATATATATATATATATATATATTATTATTCTTTGCAGTTTGCAGTTTGCATTTTTAATTGTTTTTTAGTGTTCAAATTTTTTCTCGCCCCATTTTTATTCGTGAGTTTATTTGACAGTTCAAAGCGGGAACTTTTCTCACCAAAATGTTACAGACACACTTTTTCTGTAAATTGGCGAGTAATTTCCTTACGTGACAGCTTGTACTCGCCAAAAAAAGTTACAGACACAGTTAAGTGAGAAAAACAGCTGTTTGTTTCAATTTATGGCATTTTTTGTTTCATTTCACACATTTCAATCGAAAACTTCCACGACGCGAGAGTTACAGAACATGGGCACTGGTTCACACTCTTCCAGTTTTAGCCGTCAAGTCTTGAGCAAGGTATATTTACACAAGGTAAACTCGTTGGCCCATATGTTTGTCAGCTGTTTACCCCATTTGGAACCCTAGTGTCAAAAGTTATTTATGTTGGTTCCTTGTGTTTGTTTACATACTTACGGTTAGTGCGCGCCATTTTGAATTAAAAAAGTGTAAAATTGTGAAAAAACACTTTATTTTTGTGAAATTTTAATTCTTGTGATTACTAAGCAAACAAAATACATTTAAATGCATTATTTTTTGCAATAATACTTTATTTTTATGCTTGATAATGCACAATATATTAAAAATTGTTTCAGCTTATTATTCTGAACTGCACGTGTTGTTTTTTTTCAATTTGTGTTTTTATTTTAAAGGCACATTGTTGCGTTTTTTTTGACACCATGGTTCCAAATTCAAAAACAATTTGGCGTGTTGTTCTTGTCTTGTTGTAGCAACGAGTTTACCTTGTGTAAATATACCTTGGTCTTGAGCTTTTAGGAAAGAATGGAAGAGAGAATGCCATATCTTTTCCTCTCTCTCCTAAAAACTCAATACTTGACGGCTAAAACTTGAAGAGTGTGAACCAGCACAATAACTACGTCAAATTCACATGGCGAACACCTACATATGTATCTTAAAACATTAATTAAAATTATGTTGTGGAAATGTTGATTCATTGAGAAAAAAGATGAGCGTTAAAAAAACAAAAATATAAAATATTTACTTGCTTTGAAAGCATGTAATTATACCGGTTTTTCCTATTTATTTATTTGGTTTTATTTTTATAGGATTTTGTACCACAAAATTAATGCTTAACTTATTGCTCGTGTAGTTGGGGGGCAAAGGCATCTGGCAATAATGTATTTCATCGGTGTCAGTGGTGTTAATTTCTTGCTTTTTTCGCGACTCGAAATATTTTTAAACAGAAATTGAAAATGATAGCATGCATATAATATGAACTTTGTTAGAAAATAAATTCGAAATAAATTTAAAAAAAAAATTATTTTTTTAAACGTAGTGTTTTAAGTTTTGCATGCAACAACTTATATATAATAATTAACACAATGTTAATATAGTTTCAACAATTCAGCGTATTTTTCGAAAACATGTTAGAAAAACAGTAAAAAAACGCAAAATATACAACGTTGGTTTTATGTATACCCACAAATAATTTAGTTAGTAATGGCCGCCTACAGTAGTAACAACTAGTGTAAAGAAGTGTTAAAATTTTTATTGTGTTTTTGTGTTATTTTCTTAAATTTATCTTTTTTCTAAAGATTTTCTAATAAACTAAATAAAATAATAAAAACAAAACTATAAACGTTATAAAATTACTTGGTGAGTGTAGAAAAATTAAAAGGTTTAATTAAATTTATGTTTATGAAACAAAAATATGTAATAAATATAAATAGAATGAAAAATAAAATGAAGAAAATCATTTGAAGGAAAAAAACCAGCATAAAAATATAAAAAAATAATCCACTAAAAATGATGCTTACATATATTTTAACATAAAAAAAATATACCAGAAATACAACGTTGTGTATACAGTTGTACAATTTTTGTTTTTAAAGCTACTAGTGCTTTTGTGTGTGTTTGAAGAAAATAAGAAAACGTTAGTAAACTGCATTAAGAAAATAAAAAAGCGTAAGAAAACAAATAACAACAATTACATACTTGTTTATTTTTATATGTATATAGTGTATGTATTAAGTTTTTTGTGAGCTATACATGCATACATACATGTATCTATGTATGGGTTTTTATGTTTATGCCACAAACATCCATAAACTTTATGGATACGTAAAAAAGAGCAAACAGGTTTTTAGGAGTTACTTTTGGTTGCAATCAAGTTTCCAGTTTTATTTTAACTTGTTGGTTTTTTTCTATGGTATAACAATATGTGTGCTTTTTTAAGAAAATAAATGTGAGTGTTGAGTTTAATATGAGTTAAATTGTGTGTGTTTATTATGTTGCCTTTATGGTAAAATCTTTTTGTTTATTGATGGAGTATTATTTTTTTTCTTCTATTGTACTTATGGAGCCTAATAAGAGCATTAACTCTGGGGTTTCTCTTTTTTTTTATTAAACTCTTTGAATGTGTTGTATCTATGTATGTATCTACAATTTGTTAAGTTGTTTTTAATTTATGCAGAACAACAACTACGAAAAGCCAGTAAGACCAGTAAATCTACGACAACAAAATATTATGATAGTGGAAACATACATACATACATATGTAACTATGTATATTGTCTAGTGTTTGTTGTAAAGTAAATTTTTTTTTATCGTTAAGATGAAAAAATCATTTGTTAGGTAGGTACGTTCTTGCTAGTTAAACGAATACAGAAAATTTAAAACCACTATCGAAAACTGGTCATTAAAGTGAAGCTACAGGTGTATATTAATTATAATCTTTACACTATTTGACAAAATTTTCATTGAATTTAGGGCAATGGCCTCAATTTTTTTAGAATACCTAGGTACCTATCTTCATTTCCAAAAATAACAAAAAGAAATTTAAAAAAGGAAAGGATTAAAAAACGGAAAATAATTATCATCTTAAGTTAAATTATTATTGTAATAAAATAAAATATTTTCACCCCCCACCCCTTCTTGCCTAATAACCAAACATGACGACTTTTTGTCTGTTATATATGGAATATATAGTATATTTACTTATTCTGGCTGGCTGGACAATCTAGCTGCTGCGTTGCATTTAGTGACGGGTGTAAATATATTATAATTGTACCTACATGTACGTTTTAATACTTGTGTTTCGTATACGTGTGTTTGTGTGCATGAACTGTTTATTTTATTTATTATTATCATGTTCGTTTTTTTCTCTACTCTACTTAGTAGAGTTCGAACACTGTATTTGTTGTGTTGTTTTTTGCTTTGTGTGTTTAAAATAGTTCTTTGAAAATAAAAAAACAAAAGTACCTTACAACATTTTTATATGAAAACAAACAAGGGAGTGTGTAGTATAGATAACCAAAAAAATATATGTGCCTATGTAGGTATAAAAAAAAACTGAAAAAGCCTTAAAACTCCGTTTTTACCAAATGAAACAAAAAGTATGAAATTAAAGTTTTTTAGTGGAACCATTTACCAACAACAAAATTATGTCAGTGAAGTGTAAATATTTATTTTAAAACAAAAAACTCCCACAGTGCCGAAAAAGTAAGGGGAGATTTCGAAAAAAGTGTTACAAACTAAAAGCAAAATAAACCTTGAAAATCAAAATTACAATCCAGGAAAAAATAAATTAAAACAATAGGAACCTACCTGCCTATAATAACAAATAAATTAATAAATCAAAGAATTTTATAAAAATTAATAAGCAAAATTTAACAAATTAAAACAAACAATTGAAAAATTTACCATAAGCACCTAGGTATTTTAATTTTTCATTTATTTAATAAAAATAAAAAATGATTAGTCTTAATCAAAAGTTGGCTTAAGCAAAAAAGTATGTGAATTACCTATTAAGGTAATAGGTAGGACTATTTCAAGAAAACTTTATAAATAGGCACCTACATTCAAAAATAAAAATGGTTAATAGGTACCTAGGTATAATATAAATTATATACCTAGGTAGGTAATCAAATTATTAAAAGACTTAGCAAATTCTGAAACCAAAAACAACAAAATTAACATTTTTTAAACAAATTTTGAAAATTTTGAATATAAATTCTTTAAGTCAAAATATTGGAGATTGCAAATTGGATTAGGAAAAATAAAAAAAAATTGAACATTTTAAAATTGGGCTACAGTTACTTTTTTTTTTTTTTTGGAGATTCGCAAAGCCATGTTCTGTAAAAAAATTGTTTTCAAACCCATTGGTTGTAGTTTTGAGTTTCTACCTATTTCAATGTATCTTTTTTGATTGGTATAAAACTTTCACTTTTTAGAAATAATCAAAAAAATTAGACCGAATTAAAAATCAAATTATGACAGTTTTTGGATTTTACACCCATATCATATGTCAACACTGAGCTTAAAATCCACAATAAAACAGTTAACATGTCATGGCTTTAAAATTTTACTAGGGCAAGTTTACATGCACAAAAATATTAAATTTGCACAGAAATGTTTAAAATATGAATGCAATTACGTATACGAACAAATAATTTTAAATTATTTTATTTTGAACAAGTTTTTATTAAAAAGATTATACTTAGGTACTTTTGTGTTTTTTCAAGTTTTCAAATTTAAATGATCTTCGATTGTCACACAAAATCATAGAATATAATGAAAATATACGTTCAACATCAGTCGATGTTCTAATGGAGATACATAGTTTGTCAATTAATTTCGCTTTTATTAGAATACATAGGTATATTTTTAGTTTTTTTTAACTTATTCTACATGTAAATCATATCGCTCATTTGCTGCAAGGCCGGCGTAACTCAAAAAATTAAATTTTGGAGTTAGAGATGCAGAATTGTTCGCTTTGTTTTTCTTTATATTGTGTATTAAATTCATCTTTATAGTTACCTATCTTTTATACTTTCCCAGTTTGAAGAGAATGTGTCTTCTTTTTTTCTAAGTAGTTAGAGCAAATCAAAAACTGTAAATGCGTTTATCTCGAAATGGATTTTTTTTGGTCTTGCAGCAAATAAGCGATATGTGCCAAACTATATGAGCATAAGGAACCTTTTTTCAAGTTTTATGAAACTATCATTTGCTTAAGCAAAGTGTGAATCCGATCGCACATTCTGTACGAAATCAAAAATTTTTTGAATTTGTTTTTTAAATACATTTGAATGTAGCTTAAGCTAGCTCATGCATAATATAGTTGGGCTTAATTATTTCGATTGAAAACTTTACTAAACTTTTCAATAAATATTTAATTCTTAAGAATTTGAACTTTTTCTTTTACGTCTTCTCTATGACGGATAAAAATTCATGACCCCAATTGTACAAAAATAAAAATTAATTTAACCCATTTAAGCCCAAACAAAAACTATCGGACAAAAAATAAAATATTTTTTATTTTATTATTAAATTCATTACATATGTATAAACAAAAAATCATGGAAATTAAAGAGGTGTACCAAAATTGGCACAGTGGTCACTTAAAAAACAAAAAAAAAAAAAAAAAAAAAGGATGTGATAGAAATGTCTGAACTTTTAATTTATCGATTATGCAAACATACCTATATTGAATAATGTCAAAATCTTTGTCATAAGCCGCAAATAATGAAGTGTTCCCAAATTGGCACAACGTAACAAAAAATCGCAAATAACAATTAACTAGTACATTTATGTATATACTTATCTGTGGCATTTTGACAAAACATCTGAAGTTAAATTTTAAAAGTTGAAAAAAATGTTAGTCATACGAATTTTCCTTCAAAAAACATTTTTGTTACGTTCTTAAAATTTTGTAGTATAGAATAAATTTTTCTTTAATTTTGGTTTATTGTGTTATTTGAGTAAAATTATTTTTCACCGAGTTATTTTCTAAAACTTTTTATCTTATCTCAACTTAAGATGTTTTGTCAAAATGTCCCAGATATGTTTTAATTAAAAACCAAGATTTTTACATGTTTAAATAAAATAAACAAAATGTCGTAAAAAATACACTTGTACCGTAAAAAAAACTACAATATGTACTTTTAAATAGCGGTTTTCACCATATGTATTAAGTGTTCAACTCTGTTTTACTTAATAAGATTTTATACTACAAAGCGTGAGTGTCGTTTTCGTTAGTATTATAAATTCATGAAGTAGTTGAGTGAGGGAAAGAGACAGATATGTATAGTTTCTTCAACTGTTTTATTCTGGGTTATTTAACAAACATGTTTACTAAAGCTATTTGTTGGATTTTTCAACCACTGCCTAGTAAATTTTAGTCTAATACATTAGGGGTTTTCACCCTTGATTGTAAAGTCCCTTGTAGACCTTGTGAATCTTATTAATTTAGTTAAAGTACTAAGATTTACAACACTGCAACAACAATATGTATTAGACTAAAATTTACTACGCTGTTGTTGAAAAATCCAACAAAAAGCTGCAGTAAACACGTTTCTTAAATAACCCAGAATAAAACAGTTGAAGAAACTATATCTGTCTCTTTCCCTCTCTCAGCAACTTCATTAATTTACAATACTAACGAAAAAGAAACTCACGCTTTGTAGTATAAAATCGTATTAAGTAAAGCAGAGTTATACACTTAATACAAAGGGTGAAAACCGCTATTTTGTTGTTGCAGTGTTGTAAATCTTAGTACTTTAACTAAATTAATAAGATTCACAAGTTCTATAAGGGACTTTACTATCAAGGATGAAAACCGCTAATATTTTTATGTATTTTATACATTTTTAACGTCTTATAATCAGAAACCTGCGCCGTCAAGTTTTGTCGGCGGCGGCTGCTTGCAAAAATATTGCCGGCGGCGGCTCAAAAATTATTTTTTTTACCAACTTTCATATTTAAGTTTGAATAATAAAATGAATTTGCATATATACTTATTTTAATGCTTGTGGACTATAATCTACTCCTAAATGAGATTTTAAATTTTTACCGCAAAACCTTTGAAAATATACAAGGACTATATCTTACTCATTAACATTTTTATTTATTAAAAAAAACTGTTTTTATTAAAAATAAAAAGAATGGAAAAACATTTTTTCTAGTTTTGGGTTATGCGTTTCTTGTAGGGAATATTCGATTAAATGACAGTGACCGGTGGCTGATTTTAAGCCGACTTTAGTCGATACATTTTCGGCGGCGGCGGCTGTTAAAAATAATCGGCGGCGCGGCTCAGCCGGCTTAAGCCGTCAAGGCGCAGGTCTCTGCTTATAATAGAGATTAATCATAAATATATTTGTATTATTATATGTACATATTAGTAATTTCAGATAATGCCAACAAGAATTTGTAGAATATAGCAAATCTTTTGTTTGTATTTGCTTTCCAGTTTTTATAATATTTTGATATAAAAAACTCCTTTGTACATTAGCAGACGTATACGGAATACAAAAAAAGCATTAAAATCTTGTCCCGTTTAATGCAATTTTTTTGTTTTAATCTCTGCTCTTCTTTCACCAATCTTTTGCTTTAATATAAAAGTCATAAATCATTTTTTTTTTAATATTGGCAGATGATTGTAATAAATGTTAGTGTGATTTTCTTACCACTTAAAAAAAATCAATTAGTTTAAATAATGTTTTTTAATGAAAAAGAATCAGGTCTTATTTTAGTCATGTGCGGTTTATAGAACACGAGCGCAAAACTCGCCCGCTAAACTTACATTTAAAACAAAAACAAATTTCGAAATTTTTACCGGTCGAGTTTTGCGCTCGTGTTTTATAAATCACACATCATTCCCAAACTATTTGAAAAATATCTTACTAAATTTTTAAGTCATAAATTCTCTACTATAATTACACTTTTCCAGCAAGTTTTTGGCCTTTAAGGCGACAGTACACGACATGTGTTTGTCATCTGACATGTCAAATTTTCCACTGCAAAATACATACATGTCGTGTGTTACCTTTTTAACTTTGCTTCTGTAAAAGTCATCTGAAAAAAATTTCAATTAGAGCGTGCTCTATTTTCTTCTGACATCAGAAATCTATGCCGAGAAGAAACCGGCAGCGGCGTCCACTATTGACGGAATCATTAGCCGGCTGAAGTTAATATTTTACAATACCGAGATATGTATGATCATCGCACCATTGAATAGCATTTATGTAAAAAAAAAAAAAATATATATATATATATATATATATATATATATATAAACCGTTTCATTATAATATCCTAAATTGGTAACTTTGAACTAAAAGAAAAATATGTTAAGATGGCTAAACTATTTTCGTGGCGGTATTTTTATTTTGGTTTTTGCAAAATCATACATATTCATATTCTATTGTTCCTTAACGCAATACACCTTATTACCAGCAGTTGACAATGACTCTTTTCGTCGAATATGTGTAAATTTTATTGATCAATACAACTTTGGCTATTAATACTTTCAAACGCAATTTAATTATTTACTAAAAATGATTACCTAAAATTTGTTTTGTAATATCATTTAATGGTTGAAGTTTTTGGCAGAAAGGAACTAATGTATAGACATACCCCGTTAAAAAAAAATAAAACAGGTTTATTTTAGGTTTATTATATAAATTTGTAAAGAAAATTCGTTTCATAAACCTGTTTTATTTTTTATGAATCCGTTAATGAATCTGGCACAGGTGAAACAAGGTACATACATATATTTTTAAAAGAGCTGCTTCGTTTCCTAACATAAAATATGCGTCATAAGAGAAATCAATTTTACAGCATCTGAAATTAAGGCTCTGAATCTAATCGGGATGCCTACATTTCGATCTAAGGGTCAGCTGAACGACCGTTGGGTTGAACTGAAAATATCAAGTCTAGAGTGTGAGTGAATTAAGAAGAATCGTTCGGGTGACCCATTTATTGATAACCATGGAAATCGGGATGATAACCATTGAAATCGGGATGATAACCATGGAAATCGGGATGATTCCGCTAAGAATTCGAATTCTAGACTTCCTTTTACAAAAATAGTTTAGCTTGAATTTATAAATTTGTAAAAACTTTATTTTCAATCAAATTAAAAGAAATTAATAATTTAAAGTTAAAATAATATCTAGCATTATGCCAAGCTGGCTTACAACATTTATGTTATGCCAAATATAGATACCAAAATATTGTAAATTAATGTATATGTACATATGTACATATCATTAGCTAAAATGCAAAAAGGCGTAACTAACAAAATTATAATTTTAAAGGAGAAGCAATAAACTTTATAAAATAGAAACTATAAACATGTGAGAAAAACATGCATTGTTAAGCCGTTCATGTAGTTCTTCAAACAATTTTCAAAGAAAACTATTTTATTATATTTTGCTAGAAAAAGAAATGTGTAATTAAGTCGTTTTGCATTTATAAAATAAACACACTTGTAGTTACGTCCCTTTGTTTTTCGTTAATAAAAGCGTAATTTTTGATCTAAGAAGTGAACAATTTTGTCAAGAGATGTAGTTTAATAACTAGGGAAACCAGAAATATGCTCTAAAAAACACGTTTTATGCGCATTAAATATGCAGTAAAAACTGGAAAATATACCCTGAAAAATGTTACAAATATGCCCTAAAAAATCAAAAATTGTAAATTTTGAAAACAAAATATAATAATTTAATAACAAAATTTAAAAAAAAAACCTAAAAATATTATCGCTTAAGCCCATATTAGATTAAAATTCATATCAGAGTTATTTGTGCCGAATATTATCTAGATATTAATATCCATATGGGTTTTTGTCTTAAAGGGATTTTAGGTACGGCCGCTTAATTGTTAACAAATGTTAACATTTGAAGGAAGTTAAAGCTATTTAAGGATGGGAGCTTTGGGCAAATGTGAAACGATTCGAAAATAATTTAATTTGCAGTTAAATATGTTTGGGGCGAATTTAATTTAAATATCCTCATAATAAGATGGTTAATGGACACAAAGAGTCTTATTTGGAAAGAAGTTTTGATGGGGAATATGTGAAATTATTATCGTCCGATTCTCACCATTTACACAGACCTCGTCCATATCAAACTATCTGAAAATATTGGAACTTGTACTTTGCGCAAAAGGTTAACGTGGGCAGACAACCAGCCAGACGGAAGGATGGACATCTTTAGATCACTTTAAAAAGTGATTTTGAGTCGATCGGTATACTAAAAGATTGGTCTACATTTCTATATATTATACACAGCGCATAACATTTATCCTTAATGACAACCAACTTTGTCTTACAATTTGAGAGTAAAAATTAAATGTAGATGGCGAAATTGAAGTAACATAATTTCAAAAAAAAAAAAAAATTCTGCGAAAGCTCCTATAAGCATCTAAAACAATTTTTCATGTATCAAAATATGCTTAAAAAAGGCAAAATATGCGCTATAAACTTAATATGCTTCAAAAAAGCTCGTTTAACTATATTAAGCACAAAAATGCTGCAAACGGTAAAATATGCAAAAATATGCACTAACAAATCGATGCCAGAATTCATAAAAGGCTCTGAAACGGATGAATATACTGTTTGTGTATTCATTGGATGCACAAATAAAAACATGAAATTGCATATTTATGGTTTCCGTGTTAATAACTAATCAATCAAAAACTCGATTTTGAATTTTTTGTTAGTAATGCCTTTTTGCACGATATATACAATCTGAAAATCTATTAATAAATAATAAAAAAAATATTACTGGTAAGACTTTTGATTTAAATTTGATTTGAATCTTCGATATTAATACGTTTTTGAAACAGACATCCAAATCTTTTTTTTTTTCAAAATTTCCTAAACAATTTCTACCAGTGAAGGCACATTTTTCAATTTCAATGCAGGTCTAGGCGAATTATAAAAACATCAACTTTCGTTTGCTATGGTGTTGCTTTGTCGTTATATCTTCTGCTACTTCACAGAATCAGCGCGCCAAGCGCAATATTTTCTAGCGAATAGCCTTAACTCTAAAATAACATACTTCAAATAACAGCGCTAACGTTGTGAACAGTTATTTTAAGTTATTTTTACTGAATTTCACAAATCAAAATGGATATAAAACCGCTAGATTAATCTTAAAATAGCTAAATTGGCATTCTTTTTTAATTACAAAGCGTTGACGCCGCACTATTTGGATTTGCTTTCTACATTTTGAATATGCTTAAGAATTTTTAACAGATGAAAAACGCATGATGAGCTCATTTAAGTTGGTCTGTAAAACTTGCAAGTACTGAGGGGCTTAGAGCACAAGGGGTTTAAGTGCCTTTTTCTAAAATTTAGTTTACATATGGAATTATAGGTATAGTTCGGAGAAGTTGTTCAGAGCACAAGAGGTGAATGTAGGATTCTCATCCGGACGCTAGATATAGTGAACATTTCAAGCACTTGACATTAAAATACGTGCTTCGCTTGGAGCACAAGCGAAACAACCGCTTCTGTCTCATTATTTAAAATAAGTCACTTGAACCCCTTGTGCTTTAAGCCCCTCATATAAGAGTTCCCAAGGTACATTAACACAAGGTTGGCTCGTTTGGGAGTGTAGACATGCTGCTCTATAAAAATAACCGACTTGTCAATATTGAGAGTACCTATGTATGTGTTTTTCTGAAAAATCACAGATTTTAAACTTTGAAAGCACATTAAAAAACCGCTTAAATATTAAAAGATGACCTAATATGTTAAAAAAAATATGCTTCACTTTGTCTGCTTTTAAATTTATACAAAATACATGAACATTAAAAACTTTTAAAATATAAAATTTTATCTTTAAACGATGAATCGTGATTCATTTGGAACATAAAAAACTTCATTTTAATTTACATAAACTTCATGAAATACAATATTAAATTTATTGTAGAATATTGATTTGGTTTGAAATCTTTTCATTTTTTTTAGCTTTTTTAAATAAAACTTCAACTTTAATTTAAAATCTATTTATCTATATATCGCTTAACAAATTTTATGCATAGAACCTTCCATTTAATTCCTATAAAATGTTAATAACCTGAACGTTTTTAATGCTCTTCGAAATTTTTAAAAAAAAACTAAGAGAAATCACATTAGGGTTAATATTTCTAAGATTAACGGTTACTGAACAATTTTGGGATGTTTTGTTTATGATAGTGATTTATTTAAAAATGACAAAAGAATCTAAAAAATTTTAAATGTTCTAATGGTAAGAGACAACTTAAGAACTTTAAGACTGCATTGTTCCGTTCTGTTTTGTGTGATTTGAATGAATTTGTATCCCTCATAGAAGACGTAAAAGGAAACTTTCAAAATATTAAGAATAAATACATATTTATTGAAAAATTTAACAAAGTTTCTAGTCGAAATATTAAGCCCAAATAATGCATGAACTAGCTAAAGATACTGTCGAACATTTACAAAAAGCCTGTCAAATGCATTTAAAAAAACGAAATCAAAAAATATCAGATTCTGTATGGAATGTTTGATCAGTTTTGCACTTTGCTTAAGCAAACGACACGTTTATAAAACTAAACAAAAAGTTTCGTTATGTTCAGTATAGTTTGACACATATGAATTACTTGTATGCGTACAGTTGCTTAAGTCAGCTTATGTAAATTATGGTTGTGCCTTTGATCTTCAAAAGTTGACCAGCAGTCGTATTCTGTAATTCGCTAAAGCTAAATCTCTATCGCTAAAAATCTAGAAAGTTGATTTAGCGATTTTTGGCTGCGAATGCAATTCTGTAACTTGCTTTGCTAAATTTGGCAATGCCATACAAATTTCATTCGCCGCAATTTTAACTTTTAATGTCATCGGTAAAATTTTGAAATTTTGTATTCTGTAAGGGATTTTAGCGAACGAGATTTAGCTTTAGCTAAGCGAATTACAGAATACGGCTGCAGGTTAAAAAACAAAAAATATTTTTATTAAAGCGAAACCGATAAATATATAGACACACTATGTCCACGTGGACTAAGTGCCGGTTCACACACGTCAAGTCTTGAGTTTCTGAAAGAGAGGAGAAATCACATGGCTTTCTTCGACGAGTCATTTTATTTTATTATTATTGACTTTATGTTAAACATTTATCTTCAATATATTCTACTGTTTTGTGTAAAAATCGAAATTCGTTTTAATTAAAGAACTTGAAGAAAAAGACAGTTATGTATTAGGGATGCAAACGATAAATCGATATTTTCTAAACATCGATGTATCGTTCATAAACATCGATGTTTGGATAGACGATACATCGGCGATAAATCGCCGTCAATACTGAAAAAAACGACATCGACTATTTAATTTAATATTTTCATATACATATTAAATTTTTTTTTAATTATATTTTTACCATTTTAATTTTTATTTTTCCAATTAAACACTTTATTTAAAAATATAAAAATTGTATTTCAAAGCATAGCTGTACAAAGTACGTACATACATGCATACTATGCATTGTATAACTACATGTAATAAGGGTTAACCCCTTTTATAAACTAAAGATATGTTTAAACAATTTTGGAGACTGTGGAGGCCCAACTATAATATGCTTAAGTTGGTTTAAGCCACTTTAAATATACATGAATACTAGACTGGTCGCATCTTGTATGGGACTTTTTTTTTTTTTAAATTTAATTGTTTGCGCTGCTTAAAATATGAGGTTTGGTGTAAGAAATCATGATCTAATTTTTCAGGTCAATCCGACGGTGCCTAGCCGTCTTAACAGATTTTAATCATTTATAGCTTGTTTTGTTTGCACTGTTGTTTTTTATATGTCTGCATAAAATTATAAGCATAGCTGCCTTTTTCAATTTTTTATGAATTTTTAAAAACAAAAATTCAGAAATTTTAATAAAAAAATTATTTTTTTTTTCAGAAAGAAAAACGTTTTACCTTTCTTAAAGTAAATTTTATTGCGGAATTTCGGTTTTTTTTAATTTTTCAATAAACTAAAGCGTTTTTGAGTTACGCGAACATATGTTGTGCAACCTCCTTAATTTTCGAAATAACTGTATATCTCGAAAACCAAAGCCAACATAAAGAAAAAAGTTTCAACTTTCTTAAAGAAAATTTTATTGCGGAATTTCCGTTTTTTTTAGTTTTTCAATAAGCTAAAGCGTTTTTGAGTTGCGCGAACATATGTTAATCTATCTATTCAATATATAATTTCTTAGTATGTCAGGATGTTTGCATATATGTCCTATTCTTTCCGCAATTTTCTGAAGCCATCTGATGACATAGGAAGCTGAAATTTGGCACACTTGAAGTACTTTCTCTGCGGAAGATCGTAACGAAGCCATATTTTTGATTTTCGGCTTTTCAACTGGTATAACTATAAAGATCTGATAGAAAAGATGTTTTTTTTATAATATGGGGAACTTTGGGTCCAACCCGGCACGGCTAGGCACCGTCGGTTTGACCTGAAAAATTAGATCATGATTTCTTACACCAAACCTCATATTTTAAGCAGCGCAAACAATTAAATTAAAAAAAAAATTGCGACCAGTCTAATGTATACATGCAGTTAAATTATATTGTACTTAAGAAAACTTTTTGTTTAGTTTTATAAATCTGTCATTTGCTTAAGCAAAGTGTGAAACTGATTGCACTTTCTGTACGGAATCAAATGTTTTTTATTTTGTTTTTGTGCTTTTAAGTGTATTTGATAGGTTATTTGTTAATTTTAAACATAAGCCTAAGCATTCTTATGCATATTATAGTTGGGCCTTAAGATTTTTAGAAGCAAAGAAGATTACTACAAAGTAGTTTATAACATCGATGTTGAAAAATCGATGTATCGTATTTTTACCGATGTTTTTTAGTATCGATGCTTATCGTGGAAATATCGATATTTTTTAGAGCGATGTTGCATCCCTAACAGTTATATAAGTTAAGGTACGAAAGTACAGCAACAAAAGCTATTGTGCAAAATAAAAAAATTGCAACAATAAACACTTCTTCAAAATTAGCGCTGCACGCGCGTCCCAAAATAACTGAATAAAATACCTTTTTTTCATAGCAGACGCTACGTTGCATTTCTTACCTGCAAATTCCGTTCACATGAAATGTGAGTCCGTTTATGCTGATAAGCATTTTTGCCGTGGCTTCTTCTTCTTCCTCTAGAAGTTGTAGAGTTCTTTAGTTTATAGTTTCAGATTAAAAGTTAGTTCAGCACTGACACTCAAGACTTGCATAGCAAGTAATTGTAATTATAGTTATATTTGGATTTGTTTAAATAAAGTTATTTAATTATTTTTGATTTGTTTAAATAAACGGAAAATGAACAGAGATTAATTTGTGTTTTAATTATATTGACAACAAAACTAAGTGACACTCAAGACTTGCATAGCAAGTAATTACAACAAAACTAATTTATATATTTTGTAATAAACATTTATTCAAATTAAACTAAATACAAAATTTTTAGGTTTTGTTTCTTCGCGTGTATATTTTCAATTTTTTTTCGGTATATTTGCATGCATATTTTAAACATATTAAAGCATATTGAAACTTACCCTGTTAATAACGTATTTCCTCCCTTTAGAATCTTCTTTTCTATAAGAGTCTTTAAAACTTAAACTTATTTCAACCTTTCAACCATTAATCTATAAATTCACATATCTTTATTATTTCCATTTTATCCGTTAAATGTAAAAAATCTGTTACATTTGATTAAAACAAATAAAATCTACGCAATCCATGCAAACAAATACATAATTTTATTGAATCAAAGAAAACTACTCAGACTCAAAAGAAGAAATAGAAAATAAAAGGGGAGAGACTGAAAATCAATTGATTTTTTACAGTAGCGTGGAAGCGTAAAATATACAATTAATTCTATAGCGTTATATTTAGAGATTGAACGCAAAACTCAATTATTTTTTTTATTATTATTCGTTTTATTTATTTAACAAAATTTAATGTTTCTTTGTGGTTTTTATGATGCCATTTAACACCACCACCAAAAAAAAGAAGTTTTGTCATAAAATTAATAAAATCTAAATGTCATACCGCTTTAAGGCGTCAATATTCTTTCCCTGAAAACAAAAGAAAGTAAAATAACAAATACAAATTCATAATATATTATTGTTAATGGTTTTTTTCAATTTGGGTTTTATTTGCACTTTCCTGTAATGGTTCGAGTAGTTTTTTTAAAGAACCACACCCGTTTTATGTAAAAAAAAAAGAAAAAATAGATTAACCATCCTTTTTGACAATATTTAAGTGTGAACACGTTGTTAAATGATACGTTTGCTGTTAGATTTCTTTAGATAGATTTCAAGTCTGAAAATTAAAATTTCTATCTTTTAGGTTTCGAACTTAAGTACAAACTATGTTATTAAATTTGCTTATTTCGAATTGTACTTAAATAAAAAATAATAATGAAAAAAATATTGAGGCATACTTTTAGCCTTTACCGCAGCATCAAGATTTTGAAAATGAGATCAAAATTGTAAAATAATATATGAATTTGTAAAATATTGTTACGTTTTTTCTTTAATAAACGCGTTCGGTTTACTCCCTTTATAATAAACCGTTGAGTTCTTTTAATTGCAAATAAAAATAAATACACACACTTATTCAACTTAACAAACTTTATTGAAATTAATTATTTTGTTCACAATTGTTAGTTACGAACAGAACCCTTTTCCAAAACAGACTAAACTAATTTTACATGAGTCACCCCTTTTTATATTTCATAATTATTTCTAGATTTTTCCTGAACCTTCCCGTAAAAACTATTTATTATGTTCTATAACCATTTCTAGAAATTACTGGGAAATTTATTTATGACTTACAAGATAACTTATAACTATAACTATAAATAATTCTTAGATAATTTAACTTTCGTAACAATATTATATGACGCAACATCAAAAAACTGGTTATTGTTGTTATAACACTATAGTATACTATATCCACTACTATTATACATGAAAGGTCAGATTTCAGACAAACTTAAGACCGCAAATTCCTTGGTTTTTGTTATATCTTAAATAAAAAAAACTTTAAGATAATTTTAGGTCGGTGAACACGAATATGTTTATGTTTCTTAAAGTGCGTTATGGCGATATTCGCGAAAAAAAAAGTTTTTTTTTTAATAAATTATCTGAATAAATTATTGAATAGATATCTCTCTTTTTTCAGCCAATACAGTGATTATGTTGATCGGATAAAAATGTTTTGAGTTACAGGCCTTAAAAGTTTAAAAAAGTTTACTTTTAGAAGTTTTGTCAAAAACTATAATGGCCTGTTCAGATGAACAGGCAGTAATTTTAAATAGCTCCATTAAGATGATGAAATATTCGAAGTATATTTTTTTTTAAGAACAATATTTTTGTCCGTACAAAATTTTTATACCCACACCACATGATCTAGAAACTAAATCCGCTATCATATTAGAGTAACTACAAAATTGCATTTATATACATTCCAGAGCACCGTGTAAAATGCATCTAATTTGCGCAAATCTAAATTATTAACATACAAAGATTATATACTTTGCAAAAGATAAAATTTGATACCCATATTGCCTTATTTAAAACGAAGGGTTACCACCCCATTGCATATTTGTCAAAACGCGAACTAGCACGAATATCAAAAAAAGCTGAAACACGTATTTAATTAAATCGACTAAAGATTAAAATATGTTAATTTGGCACTTTTATTACAAACAACCCCGAACAAAAAATTCAAAAGCCGTTTTTTTACAGAAAATCCTTAAAAAAAGGACATGGATGATCGTCCTTGGACAAATTTTATATGCAGTTGGACGCGTCTTAAAAAAAACCTTTCTTACGGTACCTAACTTGTATATGTTGGTAAGGAAACAGATTCTTAAAGTAACAAAACATGCAAAAATATCCCCTTTTTCAAACTGGTCCAGCTCACGAGAGGTTAACCCTGGAGCCGAAATATTTAAAATGTCATCTTAAAAAAGTCCAAGGTTCATTTTTAGGAGGGTACATAAAGCACGAATTTTGCTTCCATACAACTTGAGTCGCTCTAATAAGCATGATGTGTTTTTTAATACTGTGGTGTAGGGTATCATATGGTCGGGCTTGACCGACTATACTTTCTTACTTGTTTTTATTGGCTTTGACGTCTTACTTTTAAGAGGGAGAAATAAAGTATTTTGTTCGGAAAGTTTTTCTTGAATTGGATACATTTTTCAATTTGTGCATAAAAGTTAATTGAGGTACCACATCATATGGGGTTTTTGCATTTATATAGCAACAATTATTTTATTGCTAAATAATAAAATAAAATAAAAATTAATATATAAATAAAAATAATACGATCACTTTCCTTTTTTCGTCCATTTTCTTTAACACACTTTTAGAAAACAATACAATATACATAAGTAGTTTACTAATTTTAGGCGAATCGTTTTGCAGAACACTCTCAGTAAAAAAATTATTTTCCGTACAAAAATATTGTTCGGAACGCATGGATGAATCCACCCCTTTAGAGTATAAAAAGTTTTCACTAAAGCTGCCCACACCCGACTGATTTTTGCATATGATTTGTTCTCCACACACCACAACAAAACACAATAACATTAAACGTCAAAAAGAAAACATGATAATGTTATTAAAATATATGAAAATTACACGTCCAGAAAAACTAAAGAATATTTTTACGCATTCACTTTTACTACAAATAATGCTTTAACTTTTCGGTGTAAACAAAAATACAAATTGAAGAAGAATACAACAAATGTTTGTATGCTAAACATCTTGCCATAGATACAACTTCTTGACGTTTCGGTGTACACTAAAATGAAAAAAAAAAAAATTTTAAATATTCGCGTACAAGCCCACCAATACATCTAACAAATCACTAGAAATCGAAAATATACAATTACTTGTGATTTGTGAGCGTACAGTCCCATTAACAAGTATCAAGACGTCAAGCACGAACAAATCACACGCACAAATAACTCGTGTGTGGGCATCTTAAATATTTTCTTATTTTTATCAGATCATATTGATATTAAGTTTCTTTTATTCAGCACATAATTGTTTTTTAAGTGTAGGCTGAAAAGAAATAATCAATAAAATTGTCTATTCTTATTAAGCAAATTTAGATTAAATTCATAAAATGGCTCCGTCTTCCAGTGCTGGCAGAGGGCTAAAAGATGTGTCGAAAAAAATTAAAAACATTATTTTTGTATTCGAAGTTTATTGGATGACTTTTTTTCCTTCATACATCGCCG
Source organism: Pollenia angustigena (assembly GCA_930367215.1). Classification (NCBI taxonomy): domain Eukaryota; kingdom Metazoa; phylum Arthropoda; class Insecta; order Diptera; family Polleniidae; genus Pollenia; species Pollenia angustigena. The sequence goes on from OV884060.1 coordinate 52,454,317, forward strand.
CATAATCCTAATGTACATTTGTTATATAAAATTTTTAATAATTTATTAAATGTTAGTGGGTTGTTCAAGGAAGGCTGGTTATCGGGTTATATGATTACTTTTGTGAATGCAGGCAAAAATGATTTTTAAAATGTTACAGATTGAAATATAATTGCAGTTTTGACTGTAATTTGTAATAGTTTTTTTTTTCGAAAATGTCGATTTTTCGAACATAACTTTTATTACTGATTAAACATTTTTTCATTTTTCGAATTTATTCTATGAGTTAAATTTCAGGTCTTTTTTTTTGTAATAGTTCTATTCTTTTAATTTTTCAGAAATGACTTTATTTATTTTATACTTACCCGCCGATTTCACCAAGTTTAGCTATAATTAACTATCAGTTATAGCTGTCAAAACATATTGTTAACAGGAAGTTAAAGTAATAGTTAGTTTTAACTGAACTTGGTGAAATTGGCGGTTAATATACAAAAAATTTTATTGTTTTTATTTATTTATTTAATCAATATATAAATCAGCAAAGTCAAAACAGTTAAGAACACTTACGACAATATAAATACGGAAAATTAAATTTCTTTCTTTTACTTTTCCGTGCTGCATGTGAATGAAAACCTATAAGATTAAAAATGTTGGTACTTTTTGTTTTTCATCTGTTGCTTTTTGAATTTTTGTCCAGGGTCCTGAGTGAATGGAAACCCATAAGATGTAAAATGTTGGTACCTTTTGTTTTTCATCTGGTGTGTTTTGAATTTTGGTCCTAAGTGTATAAGATTAAGTAAGGGGAGCTTTTTGGTACTTTTCTGGTACTTTGATTAATTTTCGTTAATATTAGACATAGATAATTAAAATTAAACATGCAATGTCCTGAGTGGATGACAATCTATAAAGAAAATATTTTGATTCTTTTTTGATTTTGAATTGATATTTTCTGATATTTTTGGAAGATAAAATATGAACCGGAGGTTGTCCCTCGCCTAATCGATCCACTTAGACGGAAAAAATATATGCTAGAAACATGTAAATTCATATATACTTAGATGAACTATATATAATGTTCGGCTCTTCGTTAAAAAACAGAACTATTGTAGTGATACTGTAGACAAACATTATATTTTAATGTTCTAAAAGGTTTTTTTCATTTGTGTATATTGTTTTTGTAAAAAATGTTTTTTTTTTTTACCAGCCAAAAGGGACGAACATAAACGAGCCGAACCGAACACATTGAAGTTTGTGGATTTAAAAAAAAAAACCGAACGGAATTAAATGTTCACATCTTTTGTTGAGCTTGATAAAAACAGTAATATTTTTGTGTTCAAAAGATGACTAACATGGAAACGTTATTGTTATTATTTTTATTAGTTATTAGCGTTTGTGTTTTCCACAAATCTACCGAACCGAACATTAAGAAACATTATTTAGTGTTTATTTTCGAACACTGGCTGTAAGTGCTATTTTAAGCACAAAAATCACCTAAAATAATGCTAAATTCACGTATAACATTAAGAGATCAGGGGTGGGGTAGGATTTAATAAAAATTATTCCATAAATGATTATGGAAATACATTCATATTTTTTAATATAAATTATACATCTTGTCTTATATTCTATTAAAAAAAATTAATTTAAAAATATTTGGTTGGTGGACTGTTTCTGGGATTTGCCCATTTATTGTTTTATATTTCGAATTTTAACTCAAAAGGGATGTTTAAAGATAATCGGGTGTGTTCTAGAATCCGAATCCACTCGAAAGTGGATAACTTCAGCATTTTTGGTGTTCTGCATTTCACATCCACATGTTTTTTTTCGCTTTCAATTAGAGTAGAAAGGGGTTGGTAAAAGTTAAACGAATCGACTTTTATTCTTATATCTGATACAATTTTTAACAAAAACAAATATTTTGTTTTTAGTTTATGTTCTTTATCCAATTTAATCAAAAATAAATCGTTATCTAAAACGCAAAAGGCCCTAACTAACCCAAAACTTAAAATCGATTTTAATGTAATTATAGCTCATTGTTTAACGCTTTAAATGTCATTTTCCGACAATTTGTTTTTTTAATCGCTTTAGCGATCCCAAATTAATTTTTGGGTTTTGATAAAAGCGATTTGTTCTTATAGTTTTCTGATTATTTACAGCTTAGGTGATTTATAATAAATAGAAGGAAGACTTTTCTATCATGCCCCGCTAGAAAATTTTTGCGAATTTCCGCTAATTTTGCAATTTTTACCGAATTTTTGCGATACCTTACAGTTTTAGGGACTTTTAAATAATTTTACGGCTCGTTTGATATTTTAAAATTTTTCGCGAATTATCGCTATTTTTGCAATTTTTTTTTTTTGTTATTTTCCAACATTCTGTTTTTTTTTACCCATTTGGCGATTTCAAATAAATTTTATGGTTTGTTTAGAAATTTGAAATTTTTGCGAATTTTAGCAATGTTCGCGATAAAAGCGATTTTTGTGATTCTTTACAGCTTTCAAGCTGCGGTTTGCAAATTAGCGATCTTTAGTTTAACTTAAGTTTTTTCGAACAAAAACTTCGAATACACAAAAACATGAGGATTTGAGAACACCAATTTATGAATTATTCGGATTCAAAAATTTTTCCTTTTCAATTCGAGTCGAAATCTAGAACATACCTAAATATTTAAAATTTAAAAATTAATTTAATAAAGCTCTTCAATTTTAGAAACAAATAAAATGTTAGACTTGATTTTGAATTTTTTGAAATTTAAGTTCCATAAATTGCAAACAGAATTACTTATATCGAAATATGTCAGTACATTTCACGTTTAATAACTTTAAAAGTTCTAACTTTAAAACAAAGTTATTTCCATCTTAAACTTTAGGGTTATTTTTTTTATTCCAGAAATGACTAAGAAATCTAATCATAAATAATTTGCATAAATTTGCATAAATTTCATATTTTTATTAACTTAATTTTCTAGTTTTATGTTTGTTAACTTTAATATTGGATTATTTTACTTAAGAGTCGTTAATGGCTGACTATTATACCAGTGATTGTTTGCATATCCTGCCAATAATGTTGTTTAATTTACCAACATCTCTGCCACATACATACATACATACAAATTTAAACCCAACATACTTTCTTATTGCTATGACTCATTCATGTGTCAAGATACATTTACACTAAGATACTAAATAAATATCTATGGCTTATATTTACAGTTTGCGGTATCATTTCCTTTTTGTGTTTGTCTTGTAAATATCTTTTTTCGTTTCTTAATTTTGAAAACAAAAATTGAATCATATTTTCCAAAATCCAAATGTATACAAATATGGAAGTTTTTAAGAGTTATTAAGTGTTGCTGAGATTTGGGGCGATAAAATGGTGGAAGTTTTTATTTGTTTAAGAAAAGTGTGTCATAAAGATGACATATTTTCTAATGTCATGTTAATGGTTGGAATGATAAGAGCTTATGAAAAAATACTTTAAATCTGTTTCTTTAGCTATAATATAATGTTTTATCTTAACAAATACACTGAAAAGAAAAATCAATCCATCCGTACTTAAACCAATCCTAAAAGGTATCAATATTACGGTAAGTGCAGATTTTCTTGAACTAAGTACAGAAATATTTATTTAAGTACGGATTGATGTTCGGTTTTAATCAAAATCGAAAATACGGTTTTAATGGATACAAAACCGAAACCGAAAACCGACCAAAAAACCTCGGAGTAAGCTTTTACTTTAAATATATATTTATTCCAAAAGAAATTGGAAATTATTCATAACTAGAGTTATCCTGCCCACGTTGCTGGACAATACAAAATAAGTCAAATGACGCGAGCATGCAGAGCCTTATACCGATAAAATGTAATTCTCATAGGGGGAAAAATACATTTTTTATAGGGAAAACACATCGTCATAAAAGTGCGCGTATAACGCATATTCGTAGAAATTTTTTTATAAACCATCAGTGAAAGTAGACCTTTCCAACGCATGTACTCGTTTGAAAATCGGTTTAGTGGTTCTCGAGTTATAAAATCACGAACATAGGACAACTCGTACTTCATTTAAAAAAAAACTTTAAACTTAACAGCCTGGAACAATGGCAAGGTATTTCAAAATTCTTTAAATTTAAAATAAGTACTAAGAAGAACAAATGTTTCTTTTTTATTTAAAGTACCGGAAATGAAACAAATAAAAGATTGTTATTAAATACAACAAAATTTATATGTATGTAGATTTACTTGGATATTTTCAAAACCGTCATTTTAAAACCGAAACCGCGGTGTCACGGTTTTTAGCAAACCCTAGATTCAAGTACGGATTATTTAAGTGCGAAATACTTAACTTTGCCATATTTAATCCAAAATTCGTACTTGAAACAATCCGACATGAGATTGATTTAAGTAAAACTAAGTTTGTATCAATCTCAAAATGCGCTTGATTCAAGTATTATAAAGTTGATTTTATCTAAATTCTAACCTTAAACACTTATCCCACAGACAGAAGGAGAATAAATACTATTATGATTGAAACCCGTTTTACACCTTACAGAATTTCAATTATAAAACACCAGCATCATGCCCGACATGTTTTCTACTTTTAAAATTTAAAGTACATTTTCAAATAAGAACATTTAAAAAAAAATGTTTTAAGAAACGCTTTTCTTAAAAAAGAACATATAAACAAAATTTTTCCCTCCCCCTAGATTTTATCCTGGCTACGCCCATGTATTCGTGCATTGTCATCGTGAATATGCATGCCTGCAAAGTTTCATCCATTTGCATTGAGTAAAAGGCGGTCAAAAAAGCATTTTACCAAAAAAAAAAATCCGCCCCCCCCCTATATTTTATCCCGGCTACGCCCATGTATTCGTGAATTGTCATCGAAAATATGTATGCCTGCAAAGTTTCATCCATTTGCATTGAGTATAAGGCGGTTAAATTAACGTTACAAGATTTGATTTTCCGAAGTGAAGTTAAAGAAAAGGTTTTAAAAAAATTTTGCCCTCCCCCTAGATTTTATCCTGGCTACGCCCATGTATTCGTGAATTGTCATCGAGAATATGCATGCTTGCAAAGTTTCATCCATTTGCATTGAGTATAAGGCGGTTAAATTAACGTTACAAGATTTGATTTTCCGAAGTGAAGCTAAAGAAAAGATTTTAAAAATATAAACTAAATAGGAACTTTACTTTCAGAGTGGCACTACCAACGAAAAGTTTAATTTTAATCATTCTTGGCTTAAGAATTTGGATTGGTTTTCGAAAGTAGTTCCATTTTGGGATTGTTTTCAGTAAGTTTAAGTGTTATTAGTACTTTAAGTACGAGTCGTACTTGAAACTAAAGTTATCCCGAGTGTTTTTCTTTTTGTGTACTTATTTTGTTAATTAAAAATCATCTGATTTGAAGTTAAGAAAATAAGAGTGAACACAAAGTATTGACAATTCTTAATATTAATTGAAGGCTAAAGGGTGTTTTTTAATCCCAACAGAACTTGAAATCAATAAAAATCACGAAGTTTTAGACAGTTGCGCGAATCTCTAACTGATTTCCAAAGTGCATTTTTATAGCGTTGTTTAAGCGTGAATCCATTCATGATGATTTACCAGAAAATACTAAACATAAATGTCAAAAATTAAGCACAGTATGACAGTTCGTTTGGAAGCTAACCTTTTCGTAATATCTATAGAGCTTTAGAAAATACTCTTTATTATGCACTTAGTGTAGCTATTACGTTTTGTTCTAACATCTAATTGTTGTTTTCTATTAAAAAAAATATGGCGATACCTACAATTGAGTGTATCAACAGGAAATGAGAGTAACCTCACAATATTGACAAATGTCATTACCAATTGACATTTACGTGAATATTACACTTAGCGAAAATAAAGTTGCATTCATAAACAATCATATATATTATTTCTAAAGCACTTTTTTTTGTCGGTTGCAAATATCTCCCATACCACCGCATCAAATTTAATGAATGATATCTCATTTTAAAGCTTATTTCTAACACTAATGACGAAAAATAATTAGAAATTGAAAAATTAATATTTTCATTGATAAAAATTACGGTGCAAAATATTCGCACGGGTCATCTAGTCTAAATGAAATAATAATAAGCTTTATTAATGACTTTAAAAACTGTTTAAATATGTAAATAAATGAAAAAATTATCTTGCATTTTTTGTTTTATTATTCGCTTAAATTTAAAATACAAAACAAAATTAAATTATGTGTGTCTACTTTAGAGATAAATTCATACAATAATATGTATAATTGCCGACACCAAAGTATCAATTGTTTATTTATTTATAAAATTTACTGATAACTGCAAAACAAAACCTTAAATTTTTTTTGTAGTTGCAGCATTTCCTGTATTTATCCGGAAATAAATAAAACTGAAGCCTAAACCGACAAAATAGTAAATACTTGTACTTCTACAAATCTGAATTTAAATATGTATTTCAATTTTATTTTCTAAATGTTAAAGTTAGTTTTGTAAACTCAACTTTTATCATTTATAAACTAATATAATTTTATTTTTTGACATTGACCTGTATTTGTTTAAATTTTCATCATCATTACCATCATAATCGTAATAGTGTGTTTAAAACTTCTACAAAAAAAAAAAAAAAAAAATGTGGATGTAGCTTTTCCTATAAATTATGCTTAATATGTAACTTTGCAGTACTTGTTCTTGTAGTGACTGAGCATTTAAAACTAAATTGTTCATTGTGCTCTAAAGAGCTTAACAAACAAATTGTTATCTAATTTCCTTTTTTTATTTATTCCAAAAGCGGTCATTTTCAGTAGTTTTATACTACTGACCATTAAATAACTACAAGTTATAAAATGACTAATTTATTTATTATAATTTGTTGCTTTTATATAATTATTTGTGCATTAAATTAAAATTATGATTTTTTTTTCAGTTACAAGAAAAAAACAATCTTTAGTAACAAGAAAATATAAAATTACTCATAGCACTAAATAGTATTTAAGTACGCCTCTTTGAAGTGATCATAACAAAGTTGCCAGATTTTGCAACATAAGAGTAAAAAGAGTATTTTTTTAATTTCTTTCTTTTTTTTTGACGGAAATTAAATGTGTATTTATGATACAGCTTAACTTTTAAACCAATCAGATTATATAGTTTGAGACTGTATCCACAAAACTACTAAAAATTACATTGATTAAAAGTGGTTACAGGTTTTTAATAATAATGCACAGCAAATAGAGTTCATTGAATTAAACACAGTTTTTCCTTCCTAAATTGGATTTCGTTAACATGTTGATTCAACATACTAAACATTCCGCGAAAACAATTCAATTACAGCATGAGACCTTTCCCGGTCGTGTTTGCTCTCATTTCGGTGAGCTTATTGCCTTTCTTAGAATTGGATGCTAAAATTGAATATCGTTAGATTTTTTTCAGGAAAACGGTACAGTTTTCTGAATGTTAGATATTTGTAGCACCTAATGTGGGCTAATCTCACTCCAAATACGTCAATTTGGTTGATTATTAACAAAGCCGGTAAGCCAAGCCATATGCCAACAAAATCACAAAGTTGTCTATAAGTTGCGCAAACGATGAATGGTTTTTAAAGTAAAATTGGATAGAAAAATATTCTTGTTAAGCATTTTGATCATAATATGTGCAAAAATCTTTTTCAAGAAATGTTACTCTTTAGACACAGACTATATTATTTTCTAAAATATGTAGTTTGAAATGTAGATTTGTCAAAAAATGTTTCGTGTATTAATTAATTAATAGTGGTAAGGGCTCTTATATCCTAATCTACATTCTGGCATCACTGTTCTCGCTTAGTTTAGTTGCAAACGTAAGTTGTTTAGGGTTTATATACAAATCAGCAACATCATACTCATACAAGTATTCAACTCAAACAACTTCCGCTGATCAAGTTTTTTTTCTAAAGTTGTTGTTTTATATATATTTTTTCTTGTTCTATGCAAAGAAATACATACGTATATAAAAGTGCGATTGTGTGTATGAGTCTGTCTATTATGTATAAATTGTTTTTGTTTTCTTTTACTCCATGCTATATACAATTTCTTCATCTTCGACAACAATCATTATGTTGTTATGTTGCTCCATGTTACACGTACGGGGGATACACGTAAAGAAAAATAAAACAACATACATATTGTAAAAATTTCTCAAGTGTTTACTTCTCTGTCAGTCTGGTTGTTTATTTATTTGTTTGATTTTTACACCATACTGCTGAGCAAGCACAGTGTTGCATACAGGCTGTTGGGAACACTTAAGCCTAAAAAACGCTGGAGAGTTTTTCTTTATTGATTTTTTTTAGACGTGTATAACTTTTTAAATAGTATAGGTATAAGTAGTTATAAATTTTTTTCTGTTTTATTTTTTGTTCAATATATCCATAAGTTACAATCCAGCCGTTAAACAAGTGCCTTATGTTGGCTAAATCGATTTGAAGTTGTTTTTTTTCTCTTTTGTATAGAAAAAAATTGTATGTTTGTAACCCAATAAATTTTTATATGTATGTACATACAAACATACATATAAGCTTATCAAACCATTATAAAAATGTTTTTTTTTTCTTCAATATGTGTATTTGTTATTCTTTTATTTCTTTACAATATGGATTCAAGAACATATTGAGAGGTATCAAAATCAAGCAACCTTATAAGTTTAAATAACCAGCAAACAAACCAAAAGCAAGCCAAACAGACGCATCAAAAAGGCAGACGCACCGGCAATCATACAGACTTCTAGTCAAGTCATTTAGTCAGTTAGCTTGTCTGTCTGTCTGTTAGACAACCACTGACAGAGACCTGTTTTCTCTTGTATAGTTTCTAAATTGAAATGCAAATTATGTTTATATATTTTTTTTTTAAATTGTGTATTCAAGTTTTTTTTATATGTACAAATATATTTTTCATCTACAAGAGTATTTGTGTATTAAGAAAAGTTAAAAGTAAAATAATAGACTTTATTAGTGTTTTTCTATAAATTTTTCTTTAATGTACTATAACCTAGATGATAGAACATTTCTTGTATATTTATTACCGTTATTTGATTTTTTTTTTTTTTTTTTTTTTTTTTGAAGCGCTACCAGAATGATCGACTTATTTTTCCTTGTACATTAAAGTATTTCTGTTTAACGGTTTAATAAGTTCAAATAAAATATTTATTCAATATTTTTTAATACGAATGACTTGAAAGCATTTTAGTCGTTTTAAATGATGGCAAGCGCCTAGATTTGTTTTATGGGTTTTGCAAATTTTTTAATTTATATTGAGGTATTGAAAGAATTACAGTTGAGTTTAAAGTATTTAAATGTACAATAATATAATTATTTTGCGGCTGGAATAAAGCATTTTTTCCTGATATTAATGTATAACAAACATAATAGCATTTTAAATTAATAATTATAATAATAACCCCAAAAATTTAATTAGAATTTTGCTTTAAGTATGATATTTTGAGAAATATCGAACATTTAGGCCCGTTTTCACAACTTACCGATAGCTAAAAGTAGAATTTAAACAGCCTTATAAAAGGTGCTCCACAATGAAACGTTACTTTTACCTAAATTGAGCGATAAAGTAAATTAAGGTTCATCCCACCTGGTATGTTAAAGTAAAGTTATAATAATGGAACACTTTTTATACGGCCGATAAAAATCTTACCTTTAGCTATCGGTAACTTGTGAAAACGGGCCTTAAAGTTAATTCCGAAAGTTCAAGAACTTAAGTTTAATCTCTATATATGGGCATTTCCATTTTGACGTGTCGTGATATTCTTACCACAAAATGTAAAAAAAATAAATGAAGAAGTCAAATTTGTAAAAAGGGTTTTTATATATACATATAAAGTTATGAAGTAGCACTATATTCAGAAAAAAAAATTACAGCAATCGACGGGAAGGATTTGCAGATATAAGCAAAAATATGCGCTGGCGGGACGTTAAAAAAACGGAAGTGGATTTTGACTTGCATTACAAAACTTAATAAGACTGCGAATTGAGCAAGACGTTTTGAATAAAACCTTTTTAGTAAGCTTTGGACTTGTATAGATTTATTTTTCAAGCTATTAGAATTAAAAATATTTGCTCGTTTAAAGGCACATATGGGCATTTTGAGCGAAAAGTCTACTTTTTTTTTTGTGTAACGCCAGAATGCAAATAAGGTTGTATTTTAGGACCAGGGCTGTCAGACTTGGGGATTTTATGCGAGCACAAAGGACAAAGAAAGTCATTTGGGGATTGGGGATTTAAAAAAAAATTCGGGGATTTTTCGGGGATTTTACACTCTTTAAATATATTTTTCCTTTTCTTATTTATGCTTATTTTTCTTTGTCTCGTATTAAAAATATGAAAAAAAAGTAGCAAAACTTTTATCTTAGTGTTATCAACAACTTATACGGTGTAAAAGGTCCTTATTAAGATTACCATTTTAGTTAAAAGGTAGTGTTAAAGGTACTTTATAAATGAATGCTATTTTTCCTTCAGGGTACAAACAAAATAAAATAACTTTTTTACAAAAAATTTTTATTTGGGGATTTCTAATTAAAATTTTTCTAACTATTTTTACTTTTTTAAAAAAAAAATTTTAAATTTGGTCAGAAAAAAAACAAACAGAAAAATATTTACTTATTAAGGTTTTTTTTCTTAATTTGGGGATTTTTGATTTTTGGGGATATTTTTTTAATTTTTTGGGGACAAGGAAAAAAAGTACCTGGCAGCCCTGTTTAGGACCATGTTGTTCAACCGTTATCCCTTTTGTTACTAAATGTAGAGCAAGTTGCGCTTTACACCACAATATAAAAAAGTAAACTATACATATACAATTTTTTGAGAAATAGTTTAAATTATTTTTGGCGTTACGTTACAAATAGTAGACTTTTCGCTGGATTTGCCCATATATAAATAATGTAAAAAATGTAAAGAAATTCATAAAATGAGAACGGTTGGGCCGATTTCTGCAAAATTTTTTGACAGTTATTCGTATTTTCGAGGAGAAGGTTTTTACGAAAGAATTTTGAAAAATCCCTCCGGAAAAGTTGGAAAAATCGAAAATTGATTTTTTTGTACGAAATTTTGTGTGAAAATATTTGTGTTGTATTATTAATCTAAAGTTTGTCTGAAGGTTTAAAATTGGGGCGAGGCGAAGATCGCCGGGTCCGCTAGTTAAAAATAAAAATCCTAAAAATAGGTTTGAAACTATCATATCTATTCTTTAAAAATATTTTTCTTTTGGTAATAAAATTTATAAATTAAAAAATGTCCCAAAAAATCATAGGTATATAAAAAAGGGAAATCTTATAAAAAATAACTTTTTCGAAAATTTCAAAATCAAGTTTTAATTGATATGTCAAATAAATTGTTGTCAATACAGCGTACCGACCAGGTTCAACAAATTTTTAATTTTACCAAATACAAACATTACAATGGTCGGCAAAAAAATTTTAATAAAAATATTTGGAATATAACAATTTTAAGGCGCTTATTTAAATCCGTTGTCAGTTTTTTTAATCTTGTTTAGTTTTTTTTTTTTTGGGCTAGACTTATATTTCGTCCGTCATAAGGCGGTTATGTTAATACATTTAATCTTAACTTGAGAACTATTTGTGAAATTTCAAATAAAGTTTTTTTTTTTATATTTTTATCTGTATCGGAGTTATTCAGAAATTTTTTTCATACAAACTGAGCACATTTTTTTGTTTTCAAAAACTCAAAAAAATTTTTAAAATTTGTCAATAAGGCACATGAAAATTAGTGGGCAAATTTTAATTTTTTTCATTATTATCGGCATGACTAAGTCTGCTATACTATCATAACTAGAGAACTGATTTACATAAAATAACAGGCAACTAATTTTAAATAAAATTTCCTTTAAGTCATCTTAGTCTGGGCTTCACACTATGAAAGTTTTCTCGCGGAAAGTCATGCTATTATTCTCTCCCCTCTCATCATTTAACTCAAACTTTCGGAAAGAAAAGTTTCGTGGTGTAAACCCAGACTTAACAACTGCTCTTTTTATATTTTGCATAGTTTCGGAGATATTCAGAAAAGAAAGTTTAAAATGTTTTTAATTTTTAATTAAAAATTAATTTTAAATATTGAGAATAATTGAGAATTCAGCGTCATAATTTTGTTATTTGCACATAGTAAGTTTAACCCTTATGTGTGTGACAGGGTACCCGGTTAACTTTTTTAACTTTAATTGCATTTTTCTTTTATTTCAAGTTTCTTAAGGGTGTGAAACCTCTTGAGAACTCTTATTATTGTGTTTTAAATATATTTAAAAAAATATTAGCTTAGTTTCTTAACTTGAGAGGGTGCTGTGGGTCAATTTACATTTAAAAATAAAATAAATTTTCTTGAATATTTATTATATTCTATTTTTGTTATCTAAAGCCTGGTACTCTGTTCAACATTTCACGTGAAATGCTGTCAAAACGCATATGAAAAAACTTGTGCGGAATATCTATGAAATAATGTTGATAGAGTTGTACTCTGTTCATTTTGTGAAAAAGTTCCGAAATGTTTCTGGCAACATTTTGTTACAACTGCGAAATAAAGTAAGCTGCACTTATTTCACGTGTAATTTTAAGCAAAAACAAAAAAGGATGAACTGATTATTTAATAAGAAATAAAAAATTAACATAACACAACCGGTAAAAGTTTTTTATCCATATTTACTTTCTTTTATTTTATTAAATTGTTTGTTAAAAAAAATAAATTTTAGTAAAATATGTACATGTGGGGTTTGTCTACATATGCAAAACAATGTCGCATACTTTACAGGAATAAAACCGTCAAATTGTAAAAACTCGCAAGATAGGTAACATCGATACATGTCAATATTTTCGTGTGAAATAATAAATGTTGCTCCATATTTTTCACAAATTTAAACAGAGTACTAGGCTTAAACAAAGAATTCTACTTAATTTTAACCATAATGTTTGTATAAAAAATGTAATTTCGTTGCCACATATCAATGGCTTAAACAAAAAAGACGTAACAAATTTATTTTTAATGTCGTTTTTGTGTATTTTGGCAGACTAATAAAAAAATTTAATTTTGCAAATAATTTTTTTAATTCAAAATAAGTTTAAAATTTTTTTTTAATTTTAAACAGAAAATTAATTTAGAATATTGAAATAATTTTAAAATTCAGCGGCATCATTTTGTTATTTTCACATAGTAAGTTTATTAATTTAAATAATTGTTTTTTTTTTTAATAAATATCTGAAAAAATAAATTTATTTAATTAATTTATTTATTTTCCGTTTAATTCGCTGGAATTTCTTGATTCCCAGCCAGTAGAACAAGTCTTAAATGTTTATACAGTTTCCTTTTAAAATTAAAAAAAAAGTTATCTTGAATATTTATTATTTTCTATTTTTGTTATCTAAACAAAGAATTCTACTTAATTCTAACCATATAGCTCGTATTAAAAAAATTCAATTTCATTGCACACCTTTTCTACATCTATGTTGATTTAAGAGAATTTAATAAAAACAAAACATCAGTTTTTCCTTATTTAAAACTTATCACCTCGTAAAACGCTCTAGCCAGAACGAAAACGCATGTGTTATTTTTTTAATAATTAATTCCTCGAAATATTAAAATTATAGATGCAAAACATTTAAACGAGATACATTCATTATTTATCAGATACATGCACATTTTTGTATCTATAAAGAATATATTTAGCAATTAAACAATTGTTTTGTACATGCTGCATTTGTATGTACAATAAGTATGTAGTATATAGCCATATACAAATATAAAAAATATATTTTCGTACTATATTTAGTGGACTATACAAAAATAGCCTTCAAAGAATACTTACTAGATTATTCATTCATTAAAATTCTAGCAATTCATAAAGCAAACAATCAAAAATATTAACAAAATTATAAAGATTAAAACGTCATTTAAGATAAAAAATTGCGTTTTGTATAAATTCCCAAGCATTGTATTGAGGCATTTGAAATACATAATTTATTTCCAAAAATTATATTAGGAAAACTGGTTTGAGTGTAATGAAACTCTTTAATTGCGTTTTGTATCATTACGAAGAGATAAATTAATTGTTTATTTCAATTTCTATCGTACTCGGAATAACATTATGTATATACATTTATAAATAACATTTATTTACAACCCCTGAAAACTTAAAAGGGCTTAAATATTTTGTCTTTCCGTTGTATGTTGAACAAAATAATTTGATTTAAAAAAATATTTATTCCTCGGAGTTGGAAAACAAAATTAATCATAACAAATAAGAAAGTATTGTCGGTCAAGCCACACCACAGTAATTAAATGGATGTATCTATGTCTGAAATTTCACTGGAATCGGTTTGATAGTTTCTGAAAGGCAGAAATTGCCCCTATCTCCCCTCGTGGCCATACTTTTTAAAAAATGCGTAGCTTATGTGTCCACAAAATATGGATCTATCTATGTTCTTAATTTCATTTAAATTGGTTTGATAGTTGGCACAAAGACCCTATTCCGGAAAGTCACTTGTATTAGGGATATATGAAATTATGCACCGATTCGCCATATTTTCAATAAGCTTGGTCCTAGCTGCTAATTAGAACCTATGTACCCAAATTCATCAAATTATGTTCAAAATTGCGCCCCGTACTTTGCGCACAAGTTTTAATGGACAGCCAGCCTCACGGATATCGTAAGATCGACTCAGAAAGTGATTCTGAGTCGATGTTAACTTTTATTTTTTCATTACCGTACGGTCATCTAAAAATTACCGTTTTTGAGAAGAAATTACCGTTCGCAAAGGTTTTTTAATTTAAACATTCAAACATTAAACAATATTCAAAAATAATTTACTTAAATTTTAAATGTGTTTTATGAAAAATGTTAATGAAAATCTTTGTTTTAAAACACATTTTAAACCAAAATTATTGTATTTTTATCAATACGAAAGTAAAAACATCATATAAATAAAATTCTAACGTTACTGTCAGACTGATTTATCATCGCACAGCCTAAACGACTAAAGTTTAAATTTTTTATGTTTTTTGTATCGTTTTAGTAAATAAATGGAAAAACCCCGTTTATTCGTATTTTTTTATTTTAACCCCGTTAAATCGAAACCCCGCTAAATCGAAAACCCCTATAATTCGTAAGAAATGGCCAGTCCCTTGCGATTACGAATTATCGGGATTCTACTGTAGTTTTGCTTCTACTGAAAAGTTTTAATATTTACTATAGGTAAATGCATCACATAGCTATTTTAAATGCATAAAAAATTTTTGATTTTGAAACAAACAAAAAGTTAATAATCATTTTTCATATTTTACACTTATTACTGTAACCTAAGCATTTGCAGAAACTTAAAATTCTTAATTTTTTGTATAACCCAGCAAAAACTTTGCTTACAAAATAAGAAGAAACATAATGAGAATTTTACGAGCCGTCTACTTACTTTTCTACTAGAAAAAGTACTTATTTTTGTTCGAGATGTCCCAAAAGTAATCCTTTATAATTTAGCCTATTATAATCTAAAAAATAATATGTTTTTTTATACTTCTGAGTTGAACTAACGATGTCCGTCCGGCTGGCTGGCTGGCTGGCTGGATGTCCATGTAACCTTGTGCGCAAAGTACAGGTCGCAATTTTGGAGATAATTCGATAAAATTTGGGACATAGGTTCTTATTGACACAAGGACCAAGCCTATTGAAAGTGGGCCAAATCGTAGGACCACGAGGGAAGATAGGGGAAAATTTCTTCCTCTCAGAAACTATCAAATCGATTTTAATGAAATTTAAAACTTACATAGAACCATATCTTCATGGACACAAAAGGAATGTATTTTTTAAAAAATAGGACCACGAGGGGAGATAGGGCCGATTTCTGCCTCTCAAACCGATTTTAATGAAATTCAAAACATAGATAGATCCATATCTATATGGACACATAAGCTATACAGTTTTTCAAAAATGGGACCACAATGGGAGGTAGGGGGCAATTTCTGCCCCTCGCAAACTTTTAACACGATTTTAATGAGTTTTATAAACATAGATAAATCCATATTTATATGGACATATAAGCATGATGTGTTTTTTAATACTGTGGTGTAGGGTATCATATGGTCGGGCTTGACCGACTTTACTTTCTTACTTGTTTTTTTTTAATTATTTTTTTTTTTTTTAATTATTTTATTTTTATTTTTTCTTATTCTATTTTACTTTATTTTATTTTTTTTTTTCTGTCTCTGGCGGGATTTGATCCTCTCTACCAGCTAGTCTACCGGGGCAGTGTAGTTTTTGTATTAAAAAACTATGTTTTTTGACTATAATGACTATAATGACATTTTTATTGTCATAATGAAAATATAAATTTTTCTGTATATTTAAGATATAATAATAAAGTTATTATTTAATATATTACTAATAATCCAAAAAGTGGCGAATAAAGCTACAAAGTAATGAATTCTTGAAGTCATTAAAAGTAGGATTGTAAGTAAAGTTTTTGCTGGGAACATTCATCTATTTTTAAAATTGCCGTTGAAAATCACCTCTCAAAAGTTAAAATCATAAAGCCTTCATATGAAAGTATGTATATGAATATTAAAAACCCAAATCTTGATATTACCGTATTTTAAACGAAATTACCTTGCTACATTTTGGGGCTAAAAATTACCCTAAAAAAGGGTAATTACCGTACGGTTAACATCACTGGTTACACACATCATCACAAATGAATAACATACTTTCCACTAATGTCGTGTGGGTATATTCCGAGATCATATTTGTATGGGTCACGGTGAAATAAAAACTCATAAATCTCTCTCATAAATAAACAATATTTGATTACAATTTTTTGAACTTAGCTTGTTTTGAATGGACCCTTTCGTATCAAAACCCTTAATTCAGGAGGACACTTGTATGGGAGTCTAGTGAAATGCACCTATTTGGCTCAATATTTTATGCTCTTTATATTTATGAAATATTTTAGGTCTTCCTAGCTCATTTGCTAAAGGCGCTATTGTGCCAAAGCCATTTTATTTTAAAAGAAAATATTATTATTCAACAAGTTAGAGTGCTATATTCGGCTGTGCCGAATCTTTGATACCCTCCACCGACAGTTCGAATGTTTAAGGAGTAACATCTGTATGATGTTATTATTATCTTAAACTGTGACGATTTGTTATTAATTATGGTTTTAGGCGACTAAACTGTTTTCCGGTAGTAGGGTTTATATGGGGCCTAGGGTAAATTATGGACCGATCATCACGAAATTTCACAGCGTGATTTCCAGTCAAATAAGACAAATTTTTGCAAAATCTTATCTCATTCCGTGCTTTGTTCCAGCATTTATGTTATTTTTTGAAACAAAATTATCAATTTTTTTAGGTGGTGGTTCCACATTTTGATTCATATCTCTGGTCCTACTGAACCGATTTTGCTGGATTTCAATCCCAAACTGATTAGGATAACAACAAGCAATTTGGCACCAAGTTTGTTCATTTCTTTTGAGTTGTTCGAAAGTGAGCGTGTTTTCAACAGACGGACAGACGGACAGACAGACGGACAAGGACCCAGGATATATATACTTTATGGGGTCTGGGATGAATAATAAAAAAGTTTCACACGGAATGACAAACTTAATATACCCTCTTCACAACTAATTGTGGTGGAGGGTATAAAGAAAATATTATTATTAGTCAACCAATAACAAACCGATTTGGCTAACTTTCACAACTTAATTAATTAAAAAACTAAGTTCATAGATGATAGAAAGCCTCCAAAAAGTAAAGTTTGTGGAAAAAATGAGCGACACTCGGTTTATTGCTTATAAATATATCAGCCATTTGTGAACAGATCTGGCCAAATATCAACAGTATTTCAGCAATCTAAACTATATGTAATATTTATAGTTATAAACTTGTTTTGCAATATACTGTAGGCATTGTGCACTTTTGGATTTTGTAGGCCTTATAGTCTATAATCAATTGGAAATTTTTTTTAAATAAATAAATGAATGAATTTTTTTATTATTTTAAACAAGTTCTTCGAATGATAGATATAACGAACGGAATGACAAACATATATATAATACCCTTTCCACCTGTGGCGAAGGGTGTTATTTTAGATAATTGAGGTACTTTTTATTTAACTTTGTATAATGAATTTAATATGACATGCATTCATTGCCATTTAATGTAGTTTTTCGAACTAATCTTTGTGTCTAAATTAAATTATTATTTTTGCTACAAAGAACTTATTTGTGTGCAGTTGTGTACTTTCCACTCATTAGTATTCCTCAGAAATTTGTATTTGTCACGTTTATCGATTGAAAAACAATCCTTTTATCTAATGTCATAGGAAACTTATGTGACTCATTTTGATATCGACAATATCCTCTTAACACAAAGGATTCCTTTCATGTTTTTGTTGATAGATTAAAAAATTAATAGTGTACATTTCGTGTATTATTCGATGTACATGCAGCAAAGAAAAGGTCGGATAATTTAACTATTTAAAGGAAATTTTTCATACTAAGGGTATTCACGTCACAAGTTGCACCCTTGCAAAAAAGCAAAAGTGCAAAAATAAAACAACAACCACACAGATAGTTAGTTGTGCGTAAATAATTGTCTTTGTGGTTGTTGTTATATTTTTGCAAGGGTGCAACTTGTGACGTGAATACCCCCACTATGTATGTATATATAAGTACACAGAGAAAACAGATTCGTGATCACAACCGAATTTGGCGCCAATCGAATTTTGTCGGTTGCATGTACTATCACACAATTCAGTTACAATTACTGAAAATTTCGTTGCTTAGCATAATATTTTTGATAGCAACATTTAAATTTTAGTACACTATCAGTTATGACAACAGATATTGTTAGTTGTTAGTATGATTATTAGAAATAAAAATTATGCTTACACCCGAATATATGATAGATGCAACGGAATAAACACATATACAAACACAATAACCGGTTACATAAACCATTTTCCCGATTTATAAGATAGAAAATCAAAATAATTGCAATAAACTCCATTTTTTGTTAGTGTATTTATTCATTAATATTTTTATGTACAGTTTACAGATTATTTAATTTTATACAAATACATACATGCAGCTTTCCACATCATCCAACGGATTTCCAAAGGTGTACAGCTTATCCCTTAATGTACCAACAAAAATAATCTTTGGCTTCAGAGTGCAATTTCTTTCAATAATGTCGTCTTGTTCTAGTGTCTAAAGTAAAACAGAATAATTAACATGTGGTTTTTACAATACCAACAGTGATTGAAGCTGTAAATTAATATGAAAATCACTAAAAAACTGAGCGATTTTTATCTTATGTACTTATAACATATTTGTTTGACCAATGTACACTCGGAGCAAAATATAAACAATATGTATATGTATTATACGTATGTATATATGCCTAAGATATTGCCCAGATAGCACTGGATGTTCGTTAGATGATTGTCTAACTCCTCAAATAATCTTTTGATGATTATCTGATGGGCAACAATAATAAAAACATCAAAATATTTTATTTATTAGTTTTTTATATATTTTCTGACACGCTTGTCTTTTAATCTTGGAATGAACCTTTTGCGGCTCTCCTTATGAGTCATATAACAATTACTGAGCTACCTAAATAAGAGCGTTTTTAAAACATGAAAATTCACTTGTTAATACAATTTTACTTAAACAAGCCGACGTAAGGATCTGCCAAATAAGATTTTCCAAGATGATTGTTGTTGAATTCCTTATCTAAAGGTTTGTTTCGTATAAATTGTATGAAAAAGAAGATTGATGCTCTTGTTTGGGTGGCTCGGTTATATGTGTAAGCATTCCACACGTTGTAACGGAATTCCTACAAGAGTCGCATAAGATTTTTGATGAGCTTTCTGAAAGCCTCATTAGAAAATCTTTACAGAAATCTCAAACGAATTCGCCTACGATCAACGCCAAATCAAATGTACTTCTGAGCTAAAAAAAAATTCAGATGTCTTTAATAAAATCGAATTGCGATTCTTTTCTTAGGATATAATAACCCTCTAACACTCATTTCAGTAAAATCGTATGGCTATTCTTTTCTTAGGATATATTAAGCCTCTAACACTCATTTTAAGGGGTAATTTTTGTCCTTTTTTAAACTTCCCAACAAAAGTATTTTAAAACGCCACTTTAGATGGTTTAAATGTTCCACAAATATTTTTTGCATCAAATTTTACTAGGGGTCTTCTAAGACCAAAAGTTCATGCAATTTATGTTAAACAGGTTTTCAAGAAATTCAAAAATTGCATGGCTAGGAATTTCGAAAATCCGTTTTACATACATTGCACGAACTTTTGGTCTTAACAGACCCCTAGTAAAATTTGATGCAGAAAATATTCGTGGAACTTTTTAACCTTTTAAGTATACTTTTGTTGGGAAGTTAAAAAAAGGACAAAAATTACCCCTTAAAATGAGTGTTAGAGGCTTAATATATCCTAAGAAAAGAATAGCCATACGATTTTACTGAAGACATCTGAAATTATGTTTTATCTCAGAAGAACATTTATTTTTTTTTTGAGTTATACCAAACGCCTTTTCAAAAAATTCAATAACTTTAGGGGCCTATATTTCGGGAACCCAAGCTTACTTTTCAAAACCCTTAGGCAAATTTGCTCTACCGATATTCTAGTTTCATTTCGCGTTGCAAGTGTTGAGGCTGGCGGCAATGACCCGAATTTTTTTGCACTGTGATATAAGCGTATTTCGCTGTGTTGTAGAAGTATCTCGCAGAGGAATCAGCTTGTGTAACATTTTCTCCCGTGCGAGGAATCTTTAACGATTAAAAATTACGCTCGTCGACGATTATTGCTCTTCATGAGATTCCCAGTAGATTCTTTCGATTGAAAATGCTAGCTGAGTACATATAGTACATATATGTATGTATGTATTTATAAGAAATACAATACATACATACATATGTACGTGCAAATGTACATAATAATAAAAATTCGTAAATTACTTACCCCTATTTATTAGGTTTTTGCACACTTTTCGTTTTTGAACGCAAACTTTTTATTTTAATATAAAATTAAAATTATTTTATTATATTTAATGTTTTGACAGAAAATTAGTAAACAATTTGGACATATAGCTTTTTATTCGGTTGTGAATACCAAATAATTATATTTTCATTTGTTGTACTCGAATTGAAACTATACTAGCAATCGATAATTAGCTGCAATAAATGAATTAACATTTATATTACAAAATTTATTGACAACAGCAAATTATTATTCACCCCTATCGTGAATAACAAGTGGAATTTTTGTTCCCATGAAATTTTCATTCCCCTCGAAGGGAAAAAAGCAATCGTGAATCTCGTGTGAAAAATTGTTCACGCTATCAGTTCCAGTGAATGTAAAAAAAAGAAGAAAGATTAAAAAATATTAAAAATCCATGAAATTTTTGTTCAAAAATATACAAGTATATATTTTAAAGAAAAGCTTAAATAATAAGGCAAAATATTTAGTATTGGAGGGATAGTTTGATTACAATGTTAGTTTTTTGCACATTTTAAATTTTATGTAGTAAAATATTTTCCAAAATTCTGCCACCAAGTCAATTGAAAGCTTCACAAATCCGCAGGCAATCGACCTGTTGTTTTGCATTTTGTTGAGCAATATATCGGTTTATGTCTAATTAACTTATTAACCCTTAATATTCGATTTATAGGAGGAGCTACTTACATACATGTTCTGTTCCCTAGCAAAAATAAAGTGAGAAAATCTAAGGGAAATGTGAAGAAATTACTAGGGAAAAATTTTTTCACGATAAGGGGAATTTTTTCCCGTGAACAATTTTTCACGTTATTATTCTCCTTTGAATTAAAATTTTTCATGGGAGTTGTTCATGATCGCAAATATGTGAAAAGGGGAAAAATTACGAGGGAAAAATTATTCACGATAGGGGTGATTAATTGCAAAGACCAATATTCAGTATTGCCCTGTATTAAATTCGGTTGTGATTCTAACCTTTTGTACTAATTTTTAGAAATTAATTAAATTAGTTATCATAACTAATAAAATAATTGAAGGAATCATATTTCAGTTAGAATAACGTTTAAATAATCAAGAGAATTAAAAATCAGTTAGATCTATACATTTTTAATAGTTGCAATAGTAAATTGTATTTCTTGATCAATATTTTATTACTGCAACCGTTTTCCAACCAATTTGTTTTCTGTGTGTAGTTGCTGTCACCATATTGCTGCCGCAATCATATTTTAATTTAATCAGACCTGTAATTGTATTTGTAATATTGTAATTGGCCACGTTCCTATTTGTTCTACTATAATTTATACTTTTATTAATTCTAATTATTGTAAGATTGCGCGAGTAATTATAACATGCTGCTTATGAAATATGGTAAATAAAGTTAAACATGTAAATGTTTATTGCAAACATAGAAATAGCTATGCACAACCATAATATGACTGCCGTAGTAGTAGTAGTGGCCGATATATGTATATCGATGTTTTAAAACCACTCGATGTAAGGTACATCGAAACAATCAGATGTTTTTTTAACCATCAACATCTATTGAATTTCGATGTTTTTGATTCGATGCATCGAAGGGACACAATGAATACAAAAACTTCGTTGCGTATGTTAATAATCGTTATCATCAACTATTATTATACCTTGTGCTTTCCCATACAAGATTTTGAGATCGAAGCAAAAAAGAAATTATCCTGATTTTTATTTTATAAAATCATATATATTATTTCTAAAGCACTTTTTTTGTCGGTTGCAAATATCTCCCATACCACCGCATCAAATTTAATGAATGATATCTCATTTTAAAGCTTATTTCTAACACTAATGACGAAAAATAATTAGAAATTGAAAAATTAATATTTTCATTGATAAAAATTACGGTGCGAAATAGTCGCACGGGTCATCTAGTTACAAATTAATGGTACTTTATTTTACGAGTTTTCATCAAAAGTGTCTGGCAACGGTCAAGAAAACAAAAAAACATATTGCGTTTTAAAATTTTCAAAGCCACAAGAAATGCAGCGTTTGAAATTTAAACATTCAATATAAATTTCTGTAGAAAACAACAACAAAATTATGAAATACTATTGATTTTGTTTTTGCTTTCAATGTAATTTTTGGCGTTGATTTTGGGTTTAAGACAATTAGGGCCTAAAATTCCAAATTGTTGGTACTTTATTTTATGATTTTTCCAGACAACGTTCAAGAAATGTGGACAGAAGAAAAAATTGCTGTTGACGAATCATGTGTTAAAACGTAAAAAAATCATTTACTTTTTATAATTGTAAACGTAATAAAGCTTTTTGTTATAAAAGTATTCACGTAATTTTGCTTTCACCTTCAACTTTCAGCATTTTTGAAACCATTTTTTAAATAATGCACTTTTCATTTGACAATACTCAAAGTTGCATGCACTTGCGATTATAAGTTTTTTGAAAATTACACAAAATTAAATAATTTTATTAATTTACAAGTCGAATTAATAACTTATCTACATAAAAAAATGTTTCAGAAACATAATTATTCAAGTATTTTTATTATTTCTGCTTCTTCCACATTTTCTTTTTTAATTGTTTAATTTTTTACAAACACTACAATTTATAATATTTTTCAATTAAAAAAAAATAAACGCCAAAATGGTATTTCTGCGTTATGTTTTACTGTAGAGTTGATTTCACGAGTACTTTTTATGCATTTTTTTCAATTTGGCAATCATAAAAAGTTGCAAAAATTTTATGCTTTTACTCTGATAATCTTGCACTTACTTAGATCCTGACAATTTTGCATCGTTTGTGCGAAATAATTGTCTATGTGGTCGTTGTTATGTTTTTGCACTTTTGCTTTTTCACAAGGGTGCAACTTTTAACGTGAATACCTTTTATGAAATGCCTATTTTATATAAACCAAATTCATAACTATTAACAGCCATGTTCTGACAATAGCACGATTTGAAATCGCAAAACGCCAGATTTATTTTATGGTGTTCGGAAACTCGTGCGTTTTGCTAGTGATCTGCCATAGTTTCTTAAAGTTCCCTTAAGCGTTCTTTTGAGGTTGGGAGTCACCAAATTTCTTGCGATTGCGATATACAGTTAACGTGCTATGCAATTCCAAGTCAAATCGCCAATGTTAAGCGTTTTGCGATTGTCTGAACATGCCCGTTAGTTACAAAAAACAATCGATGTAAAAAAAACATCGATGCAGTTCTCTATATATCGATATAACATCGATGCCTGAGTTCGGTGCATTACATCGAAAAAATATCGATGTATTTGATCATTGTTCATCAGTACCTAGAAGAAATGTAAGAGGCCAATTTAATCATTATATGATTGCGTCAGTAACCATACCAAATAAATTGTCTGTTACCATATCGAATCATATTTATCTTAAAGCTGGGTGTGGTCAGCTATGATACGCTCTTAATCACCTTGTATTAATACAAATCATTTTTTAATCGAAACTATTTGGGCCGCTATTTGCATTACTTCATTGACTGTTAATGCTACGGTTTTAATAAGTTTCCCACAAACTGCCTGAGAAACCAAGTTAACCCGTTTGCATAACTTAACCCCAAAATTTGTAATAAAACTTATGATTTATTACGTTTTACATAAATTATTCAAGGTAAAAATATGGTTGACAATAGATAGGTTAGTGAAATAAATTATATTTATTACAAAAAGTTAAAAATCCATAGATTTAGTTAAATGTTTATGTGTTTATAATGTAAAATATTTTCAACAAAAATTTAAGCTTTTTATAAAAGGTTATAGAACAATATTATAATTATTATAAAAGTATTTTTTAATTAGGTATATTAATAAAACTTAAAGCTTTTTTTTTATAACTAACAAAATATTTATTTATAAAAATTAAAAAAAAAAAATAAAGAATTATCTTAAGAAAGTTTTAATAAAAATTTGTTTTTCCATGGGAGTGTTAAGCAGCTCCCATGCAAATTAGAATGCATACCCCATGTACATTTGACATACATAAATATTTTAAAAATTTTATATTTGAAACAAATATAAAAACTCTAACATAATTTTTATTTCATGTGTGGCTGGAAAAAAAGGTTCAGCTTTAAACTGTTATACACAGCTTTAATGAATCAAAAACCTTACATTTTAGTTTGACATGCCATTAGTATTTTGTTAAGTTTCTTTTGTTGAGATTTTTTTTTTTGTTTTTTATCTTTTATTGTTTTTTGTTTTTTTTTTTAAAGCGGCAGTAGATATTGCTTTAAACTATTAAATTTAACTATGAGTCAAGCTTTTTTAACATGTTTATTTTGCTTGTAACTTATCGTTGTATTGAAAATGAAATTTTAAATTGAATACAAATGTTTTTAATATCTACAAACATACATATATGTATCCCAATAAGCATTTTGGCTGGAATTCAAGTGGAATAACATTTGAAATCCAGTCACAATTTCCAATTTCCAGTGTTGAATTACAGTTGAAACAAAGTTGAATTCAATAGCGAATCCAGCAAAATTAACCATTGAATTACAGTCGAACAAAACAGTACCTTTACAGTGTAATTCCAGCCTTGAATAACAGTGTGATTCAAGTTAAACCGAACCTGTTTTTACACTTGAATTCAAGCATGGAATTGCAGTGGAATTCAAGTCGAAGCGAACATGTTTTTACCGTTGAATTCAAGCATGGAATTTCAGCAAGCACAATTCTAGTCAACTAGCTCGTTTAAAATTTTTTTTCGACTCGTAAGATTTTTTTGCTCGACTCGTAAGCATAAATTTAATTATAAAATCATCATCATCACCGCCGCCAATGATTTTGCAACAACTCTGTACCATATATAAAATATGCTTCAAACAAATTTGTTGTTGTTTTTTAACAACCTTCAAACAGACTGGAAATAGGATGGATTTCAAATGTAATTCAAGCTTGGATTCACACTGGAATTCCAACATTGGAATTCACAAAAAATTTGTGCTTATTGGGATGTATTTGTTTATAATAGATAATAAATAAACATTTATTTATATGTGAACATTTATAAATAAATAATGAAATAAGAAAAGAAAAAAGAACAAATCATTTAAAAAAAAAATACTCAATCAATAATAATGTTTAAATTTTGCTACTAAATAAAACTCAGCAATCAAAACTTAATTAAATTTTTGTAAATCTTGCAATTTAAAAAATAAGTTTAAGAACAAGAGCAAAATATAATTTCAGAGTAAATGTTCTAAGAACTTTTTTCCTAATAACGGAAAAGTTTTTAAAAATAGCGAAAATTTTAAAATAATTAAAACATAAGCCATAAAATTAATTAAAAGTCCCTAAAACTATAAGGAAAGCCAAAGGTCGGTAAAACTAGCTGAACTAGCGGAAATTCGCAAAAATTTGCTAACAGTCTAAGGTGCCTATTATGAACTAAATTCGATTTTCGACAGCAGTCGAATTAGCTAATCGCACGAATTTTCATTTGGTATTATGGCGCGCATTCGATAAAAATTTACTATTGTGATTTTGTTAATTCACAGTAGTACATTTTCGATCAGCTGTCACTTAAAATAAAAAATGTTTGTTTACAAATTTAAAAAATAAAATTAAAGTTAAACGTGATTACGGCGAATTATGGTTGTTTTCAAATAATTTAGCTTTAGTGGGGTTTCATCCCATTTTTTTACATGCTGAACTTTGCTGCAAATCATTTGGTGAAAAAATAATTTTGTTCCATAAGGAATATGAGCGCTTCCAATTGCTGTTAACGACGTTGGACTTGCATAAAATGAACAAAACAGATTAAGAATATTGTATTTGGTATACGAACACCAAAAAATTTACAAATAGTGAAATTTTCAACAAGTTTTTTACATTTATTTGCACAGTCGAAAGCAAATTTGTTTTCGTTGAAAAATTCGATGCACAACGAAACTTTCGACAGTGCTGCCAACTCATAATACCAAATTAAGATTCGATAGCCAGCGAAAATCGTTTATCGAATGTAACTCATTATAGGGGCCTAATATTTAATAAAAATCGTCAAAGCTGTAAAAAATTAGAAAATTAGAATTTTCAAGATTGATATTAAAACACATTTATCTTTAAAATCGTTTTAAATACAAAACTCTTTACTTCACTAAAAACTTAAGTGAAACTTAAGTCACCGATGTGGTACACTTAATTTCAACTTAAGTTTCCATTGTAATATTTTAGCAAGGTGGCCTCAATACCACAACAATACAACAACAACAGGCAAAGCATTAACAGTCAGCTGTTTTTTCAGACCACCTTGTAAATAAATCTGTGGCCGTATGGAAAAACTAGATAACTCCATATTTTGAAAACACGAGAAAAACACACTTAAAGTTTTAAACATATTTCGCTAATTACTTAATTTGAATTTATGTTACTATGCATGCGTATTTAACAAAACGTAATTTTAAATAATGTTAAACATTTCTGGTTCCATTAAACTAATTTTTGGACATTAAATCCGAAAATCAATGTCACTTATCTTGCTTTTTCGAAAAATGGAGTTATCTAGTGTTTCCGAAAAAACTTTTTTTCTCAAATTATATTTATTAATATTTTACGGAATTAAGGCAACTTAAGTAATGATTTGTAGAAAAACATTAACTTTTTGACTCAGCACGTTAATTTGCCCGTTTTTACGAAAAAATGGAGTTAACCAGTTTTTCCAAAAAAAATTTTTTCCCCCCTTTATTCTTATATATCAAAAAAATCTTGATTTTATGAAATTAGTTGGCCAGTTTTTGGGACGTGGATTAACGTTATACTGGCTTTAATATACTGAAAAACAGCTATTGACTCTGTTGTGTAATTTTATTTCAATAAATATTAAAATTTTCAGTTAATTTGATTTTTTTTAATAAAGTTTGTTTGTCTTCCACGTTAAAAAATTTATTCTAAGAAAAAAAAAACTGGATAAAAGTAGTTTTTATTATTTTTGTACGTAAAAACACCTTAATATTATTTTTGCAACAGAAACAAAAAATATTAATGGCTAAGTTCAAACCTTTTTCAAAGTTATTGTACCACATAGGATAAGGTAGATCTATATGGGCAAAAAACTAATACTCGGAAAGATTTCGGGTATTTGGCAGTCGTATTCTATAAAAACTGCAGAAAAGATATAATATGCATATAAAGAATGCATATAATATTCTTTGAATTCCCTGATTGCAATTGTTCGGCTCAACATTTTGACCCAAATTTGTTGTATATCGCTCTTTGTCTCTTAGTTTTCGAGACAACACCGTTTTAAACTTTTAATTTTTCTGTTTTCTAAGACACTATGGAGTTAACTAGTTTTTCCAAAAAAAGCATGGAGTTATCTAGTTTTAACATAAAAATTGGTATTTTTCTGATTTTTGTTTTTCAAATAACTATTAAATGAGAAACTATATCGAAATTTCGATCTGACAGAGTGATAGTAAATGAAGCACGCTTTCTATTTTTGGTCTTATCTCAATATTAGTAAAAAGTGGAGTTGACTAGTTTTTCCATACGGCCACAGAAATACACTTTTTTATATATTTTTTTTTTTATTTAGTAGTGCTACCATAAGTTTATCTTAATTAAATAAGACTTTTCAAATAAAACTCAAAAAAACCATTCTGTTTTAAATACGATTTAAGTTTGTTATGAAAATTAACTTAATATTGATTTAAATACTATCCTGAAAATTGAGCATAAAACTCTTAAGAAAGCGCAATATTAAAAAAACAAAAATTAAAATTTATTTAAAATCGCTTAATGGGTTAAATAAAAAAACAAAATGTCGGAAAATAACAAAAAAAAAAGTGATTAAAGATGAGTTTTAAGGCAGAATAAGTTTTTACTTTCTGTTCTGTTACGAATCAGCTGATTTGTTTTTGCTATTAAAAACCTGTGAAATTGATTAGTTTTTGTGTTCTGTTGCGACCCAATTTGTTAAAATCAAAAACTTGTTAAGTATGTAATTATAAGTGACAGCAAAATAAATAATAAAAATACATATTTACATTCAAATAAACTGTTTTTTGATTATAATAATTCATAAAATTTAATTTCTTCAAAGTTATGTGCAAAGTTATTGAAATAAAACAATGGACGATGCAAAACTAATAAATTTGTCATGAATGGCTGATAAGTTACTACAGAAAAAAGTAACTATCAAAATTTCGTAACAGAACGGCACGGAACAGAACAGAAACAGAAAGTAAAGACTAATTCTACCTTTAATGATAAAGTCAACCCCAAACCATGATAGTTGAATTCATTGTTTTGTGGCCTTCGGACAAAAGATATAAAAATCGTTCAACCAAAAAGGACAATTTTTGATTCATCTGTCTATAGCACGTTTCTATTTTTCTTAAGACTTAATAATAAGAATAGATGTAACTACCCAATAAAAATTTTTACCATTTTGCGAAGCACTAAAGGTACATTTAAAAAAATAAGCGCACAATTATGCGCTACGCAATAAGACATACAGAAATGCAGTAAAGTAAGTGAAAGAACTCTCAACAACTTTTATAAAAAAAAAAATAACATTTCAAGTGCTACGGCATTCCCTTACTACGAAGCAGGTTTGTAAGGGAGAATACTAAAAAATAACTGTATCAAAACATTCAGTGTGTAAAGATGATCGTTACATCCAACAATATTTATGTGTGCTGAATAATGCGCTTTATGTGTCAAAAATGTATTGCTTCAAAGTGGGAACTCGCCATATAAAATTCATGTCTTCCGTAAGCGCAATGGTAAGCGAAACCCTTATGTTTCTCCCTTACAAACCTGCTTCGTTGGAAGCTCCATTTTTTATTGGGTAGTAGTGCTATTATTTTGGCTGTCACAAAGTTTAATGATTGGGGGAAGAGCTGTATTTTCTTTGGAACCGGTAGAGCATTCGTAAGTGTTCCTAAAGCTAAGCAAACACAGCTTTGTTCACTTTATAATGCTTGTAAAATCTAGACACAAGAGAATTATAAAGGGGTTTACTGTACACTAAGCCATTCCAGAGGATTTTAAACATATCGTACTTTTCTTTTAATTCAAATAACAAAACTGCACCGATTCTAAACATTTTTATTAGTTGTTTTTGTTTAACTGTAGGCCCACGTAAATAAATAAAATAAAAAACTCGTTATTTTTGTTTTTTTTATATTTTAATTTTGTTCCCAATATTTCGGTTAGCATCGCTAACCATCTTCATTTACTTTGACAGCTGTTTAATTTTGAATAAACACATGCAGCCGTATTCATAATGAAAATTTGGCATGAAGTTAGCACAAAGTTTATTTATAATACACTTACCAAACTCTGGCTAACGACTTGTTAAACTCTTGTTAAGGAGCTGCCAACTTGTGAAAAACAGCTGTTTAATGTTAAACAATTTGATTGGTTTTGTTTAAATTATTACTGTTTTATTTTATTTTATTTTAATATCTTTTTTTATTTTAATTTAAAAACCTTTAAAATTGTTATATCTGGAGAAAAAAACAAAAAAAATTTACAAAAAAAATGACAAACCAGCGATGTTTAATGCAAACGAGTTGCATTTTTGAGTTATACAATGTGGCATCATAAATATTCAGAGTTGATTTATTAAAAGTTGGCAGATGGAGAAAAGTTCGTTATGAATTAACTTTGTGCCAGCTGCTTAGCTTAATCGGCATTCTAGTTAGCAGCTCGTTGTTCGTAGTGTACAAACTGTGGCTAACTTTTTGTTATGAATACGGCTGATAGTACATATCTGTGGCATTTTGACAAAACATCTTAAGTCGAGATAAGATAGCTAAAAAGTTTTTTAAAAAAAACTCGGTGAAAAAATCAAAGACCCTATTTACATTATGCAATTAATGCCGCAACTTTCGCATGCAAATTTTTGTTTGTTAGCAAGAGGTGTAGGGAAGAAAACGGGGTTGAAAAAGTTGAAAAAATGCATGAAAAAAATGTAAATGTAATTGTGAAAAGAGTTTCGTAACTTCTTTAAAAGAAAATAGAAAAAAAAAAACTCGGCGTTAATTGCATAGTCTAAATGCGGTCTTTATCAAATAATAAAATAAACCAAAATTAAAGAAAAATTTCGATTATAATACAAAATTTTAAAAACGTAAACAAAAATGTTTTTTGTTTTTTTTCAACTTTTTAAATTTGACTTAAAATGCCACAGATATGATTTTACAGTAGACGCTCGCAAATTAGAACCGCTTTGTTTTTGAGGCGATTCTAATTTCTGAATTATTCTAATTTCTGGACTTTTTTCCGAATAAAAATTGAGTAAATTTACTTCCAAAAACTTAAATAAAAGACTTTTAAATTTTTTTTAATTCAAGTTTGTTTGATATAAACAAGAAAACAAAACGTAACAATTCAGTTCAATACATTAAATGTATTTTTTTAAATTAAATATATGAATATAAAAAAACTAATGGCAACAAAACATAACAATTCAATAAGGAAAAAACATATACATATGATTTGATAATTCCCCTTTTTAGTTTTACTATGATCAAACAGAATAAAAATAAACTGCGGATTTCTTGTGCTCAAATAACAAAAAAAAAACGCTCTAAAATTAGAATTTTAAATTCGAATTTAGAGCGTTTAATGTATTGCAAACACTGATTCTAATTTCTGGACGTTCGAATTGCTGAAAGCTCTAATTTGTGAGCGTCTACTGTATTATTTTTTTTTTTTAGGATATTAATGATTTTATTTCGTACATTTCTTTAAGAAAGTTTGGGTTCGAATTTTTTCTTTCTTGATTATTTCACAAATTTAACAAATTTAAAAAATTTTTAAATTTAGATTTTATCAAAATTTAAATATTTTCAATCAGGCTTAAACTCATCAAATTTAATTTTCATTAAACTTTTAAGATTTTATTAATTACATTTCTTTCAGAATGTTAAAATTAATTTCGAACATTCAAATTTATAATATTTAACAAGGTCTAAATCCAAGACTTAAGTGTGTTACAAACTTTAGTACAAACGATTTTAGATTCTGAAATTTCGAAAATATTAAAATAAATAAAAGAATTCGAAATAAAAAAGTTTTATAATCCTAATACATTGCATTTTTATTCAAAATATTCAAATTGAGCATAAATAGACACTAAAGAAGTTAAGAGAAGAAAATTATTTATTTCAAAATAGTGAAATTAAAAATAAGAATTTTATTAAGTTCGAAAGTTTTTAAACATTAAAATTTTTTCCACAATCAATATCAAAATAGTATTGTAAAAACCGCATATTCAATTTAAAAAAATTAAACGGAAATCAGGTATATGTTTGAAATTCTTTTTTTTTTCTACATATTTTTAAAATTCAAAATTATGTTTGGGTATTTTTAAAAAGCCGAAATTTCGAAAAGTAAAGAAACTAAAAAA
Organism: Pollenia angustigena; assembly: GCA_930367215.1. NCBI lineage: Eukaryota > Metazoa > Arthropoda > Insecta > Diptera > Polleniidae > Pollenia > Pollenia angustigena. The sequence continues at coordinate 52,486,725 of OV884060.1, forward strand.
AAAAGAATCTAATTTAAAAGAAGTTATACATTTAAAAAATTTAATTTTTAAATTTCTTTAGGTGTAAGAAAGAATTCTTTTAAAAACAATTGTTCTAACGAATTATACCAAAAAATTTTTAAGCTTAACTCAACATTTTTAAGACTTGAAAAAAGTTACAAAAAAGATTTAATGGTCGTGCAATAAAAAAATATATATTTTCAATCATTTTATTACTTTTGTTTGAAGTGTTGTTAACATTTTTGTTTTTACGTATACAACAACAATTTATGTATGTTTTTTTATTCTACCTGTTTATTGTTGTTGAAAGTATTTTTAGAGCGAGTCTGTCGTACAAAAGTCTAGCAGCAAAGCTTTTGTGCTAAACAATTACGTTTACCAAAAAAGTTTTTTTACAACAATATTGTTTTTGTTTTTTTTTTTTTAATAAATTATAATTCTTCTGTGCTATTTCTTTTGATTGGCATAATGTTGTATTTGATTAAAAGTTTAAGAAAAAAAAATTGTTTAACCATATTTTATATATTATACAATACAATCAAATCTAGGCGGTTACTAGTTTTATTGCTTTTGTTTAAATTTTTCTTTTATAATTTATGTATTTTTTTCATTCTTTCAGACTTGATTATTATTTCAAACAATTGCTGGTAGCACGCTTAAAAGGAATTAAAATTATTTATATGTAAATGTTATGAAAAAAACTACTTAAAACTGATTGTCTCTGGTATGTAAATTGCAAAAAATTTATTTAAATTAAAATAAAGCTACAACATCTTCTTAATAAACATTTAATTAATTACCGCTACACCCCCATTAATTTAAACAAAATTTTTTTAAGTTTAACTAAAATAAACAAAAAACTTGTACAAATAAGCTAAATAAGTAAATTAACACTAACCTTGTTTTAAAATAGTAATGCATACGAGAGTGGGTTTAAAAAGTTCTTTACCATAGCGTATATTTTTTTAAAGTTCCCAATAATTTTAGTAATTGTAAATAAAACGGTAGAAAGTGCTATGAGAATTATGTGTGAAACAAAATATCGGCCAAATGCTCGCCACGGCTTCGGTAGCATAACTCTATCCGATGGTCCATATTTTCAATGACTCTGAGACATAATAAAGGTTCAATGTCGTTAATGTGCCGAATTATCTTATCCTTTAGCTCTTGAATTGTTCTTGGCTTATTGACGTACACTTTTTCTTTTAAATATACACTAAAAAGAAGTCCAACGGTGTCAACGACTTGAGATAACACTGTCATTCGCGCAAAAAAGTCATTGTTTCGCTGGCTGTGTGGCAAGTGGCACCTACCTGTTGGTTCAACATATCGGCCAGGTCCATTCCTCAATTTCTGTTCACAAGAAGATCGTTATTATCTCGCGATAGCAATCACCATTCACGGTAACTGCTTAGCCGAATTAATTTTCGAAGAAATATGGCCCGATGACGCCACATACGAACTAAGCGAGCATGCACAGGTGTTTTCACATTTGCTACACACCCGGTTTGCTGAAATTTTCCCACAATTCTACCGATTGTGGACACATTTGATCGATTATGCTGAGCAAAAAAAAAAAAAAAAAAAAATCATGAAGTGTGCTAAATGCATTTTGATTTGAACGCCCAAAAGGCTTTAACAATCTTAACGCGCTGCTCAATTGTGTACCTCTTCATGGTTGAATTTGAAAACACTGAAACAAAGAAATGTAATATTACGTGCGACTAACATTAAACATCGTGAAATAAAGTTTAAAGGAAGGGAGTAAAGGGTGGTCCAACCGTAAGACCGCCCTTTAAATTTAAATTTAAATTTTTCAAAACTTCAAAGTTATAACTCCCTTCCTTTAAACTTTATTTCTTTTTTAATTGCTTAACTTTTAAAACACTTTCTGAACTGTCGTCATATACCCATAGTAGGGTTTCCAATTCCCAGCCATTTTTCATTCCCGGGAATACTCGGGATGTTTTTAACAGAATAACCTAAATCAGCACGCCAAGCTTTTTCTATCTGTCAAAAGATTGTATTACCATAAAAAATGTATAAAGCAACGCCAAATAAAGCGACGTCAAGACTTTGCAATTGGTAAATTCGATTTTGATAGCTCCTTAAGAATACGTTTTTTTTTCAACTAGTGCTTATTTCGTGAATGGTAACACTTAGCTCGTGTCTGATTTTACAGATAATTAGTTTTATCCTTCCTGAACGAATATGGTTGTGTATACGCTTGAACAACGCTGGTAAATATTGCGACATTACTTTGAAAATCATGGTAATGTTGCAGAATGTGTGCGATGTGTCAGCTCCGTATGTTCGTTATCTTGTGAAAAAAGTGAAAGAAACTGGCATCCTCGTCGATAAACCAAAGCGTGAAATGCCAAAAACAGTGCGTTCACCCGAGAATATTGCTGCTGTGGCAGAAAGAGTGCGTGAAGCGCCATTAACATCAATTCACCATCGTTCTCAACAATTGAACATTTCGGAGACATCATTGAGACGAATTTTGCATAAAGACCTTAGTATGACGCCATACAAAGTCCAATTGGTTCAGGAGTTGAAGCCAACTGACCATCCAATGCGTTTTTGCTTCGCTAAGTGGCCCCTGTTTTTGAAGATCGCATTATCAGCCGCAGAGCTGATGTCGTTTGGCCACCTCGGAGCTGCGATTTGGCACTGTTGGACTATTATTTGTGGGTTGCCGTCAAAGATAAGTGTTACGCCGACAAGCCAGAGACAATTGACGTTTTAAAGGACAATATTCGTGAAGCTATTGGTGATCGATAATGTGCTTAAAAATTGGACCGATCGTGTAGGTTACTGCATGGCCAGCCGAGGCAGCCATTTGAATTAAATTTTTAGCCATTATTAACTGGAAGGATTGTACTTTCAAATAAAAAAAGAAATTTGAGAAAATATTCAGTAGTTTTTTTATAGCATTTTCAAAAAAAAAAAAGTTATTGGCGGACCCTTAATTAAACCCCCCGCGTTCGCGTTGTCCAAGGGTTAAGAAGATAAAATTTTATTATATTTATCGTTTAGTAAAGTTCGCTATTAAAGCGAACAATAAGTGAAATATCACATCCTCGCCCAAAATTTGTATGCTTTATGCATTTTTCTGTACAAATATTTTTATTGAAAAACAAATTTTTGACATTTATGAACTGGAAAATAATACCATTCACTGAATGTTACAAAGCCTTAAATTTGAGTCAACGAATTTGCAGGTAAATTCCCAGAATTTCCTATCTTAAATTTCCGGTCATCTAAAAAATATTATTTGCCAAATAGAAACCCTAAATCCTAAGCTTACAAAAATAAATCTCTGCGTAATTAACCTTATAAAACAATTCTGATACATAATTCTCTAAAATTCTAGTTAAGCATTTGTATACAGATGTATTTGAACTAAAGCACACAGAAATCCATCATATTTTTATCACACACGTACACAAAACACAGCCATAACCATCACTATGTCACATTTTCACATACGATTGACGATCTCATGCAGATTCAATGAAATTTAAAATCATGCCATTCTTTTTTTTTTTATTTAATTAATTCTTGTAAGATTTTGTACTACATATGTATGTATGTATGTATGTATTTATGTGTGTATGTTTAATTTAGTATCTGTGAACTGATAGTTAGTCAGTCCACACACAAATCTATCTGTTTTTTAACTTTTTCATTAACTGATCAAGTAAATTTTACGTGTTTGTAAACAATTATGTATTTAACAACAGAAGAATATTACACATAATAAAAAAAAAAATTTATCAAAAATCCCACACACATGTTTGTGCATTTATCTATAAAACTCTCCAACTAACTGCATGTAGGGTAAATAAAATGAATCTAAAAACACTAATTGTTTAAAGACATTTTCTGAATACCATTTCGAAACAGCAGCCGTGAAAATGTCACGTATTTTAAAGCAGAAAGTTGTTATTTGCTATTTTCAAGATACAACATTTTTAACGCTTAAACTCTACTATTATCACAAACAAAATTTGTCTGTTTTAAAGTAACCAGAGTAAATTTTCCGCACGTGATTTTCCTACTATTTTCTGATGTGTTTCTTTTTTGTTTACAAGTCATTTTATTTGTTTTTCCAACTCATAAAATCTTCAAGGTACACTCACTTACAATTTACTCTCTCCCTTTCTTACCTAGTTACAAATGTAGTGGAAATGTGAATAGTGAATACCAGCTCTTTGTAAAAGAAATCATGTGTGACAGTTGGTTTTTCTCTTTTATTTTATTTCACTTTTAATCTCATTCACCTTTAAAAACGTAAATGTCTTACAAATATACACATTTTTTATACCTACATACATATATTAGTATTTATATGTCAGACTGTATATGGCGGTGCCCTTTTAATTTGCCCTCGCTCTATAAATGAACTCTATATTTTTTGTAGCTACTTTTTTATTAGTAAAAGAAATGATAAATTTTACCAGTGGTGCCAAGTGGAGAGACGTTAAAAAATTAAAATGCATTTTTTCTTAAAAGCAACAAAAAAAAGTCTACAGAATTTGTCTTTTGGAAATCTTATATTATTACACAAAATATTTGGCAATACTCAGCCAATGTCTCTTTTAACCCAGAACAGCTTTATAAGAGTTTTACTAACCAACTTCACTAAGAACTCTTTTTAAAAAAAGTTCAATTTAAATTTTCTCAAAAGTGAATATTTTGTATATTGGCCTGGCTCTCTTGTTGATATTTTCAGTCTGGATTACGATTTTCAAATAATAACTAATTCGCTATTTGCAAACGTATCTGAACATCATACGTTAGACTTTTAATTTTAAATTGGCGAACGAAATGAAATAAAGTTTCCAAATTTGGCAATCAAGTGACAATTCGACTTTTTGATAAATATAAAACCTAATGTCCCACCGAACGAACTTTTTCAACTTAAACCCGAAAAAAAAACTATTTAAACTTTTACGAATTACTAGCATTTAATCCGCTACTTCTTTGGCGTCGCTCTTTATTTCGTGGACATATTTATATGATAAAGCTTCAGTATATTTCTAGGTATTATCAAAAAAGTACCAAAATTTTTCATGTTATAGTTGATCATTCACTCAGGATACTGCACCTATAATTCTATATTTGTAAGCTCAATATTATAAAAAATTAAAAAAGTACCACATGTAGAACGAAAAAGTAAAAGAAAGAAATTTAATTTCCCGTATTTCTGCTTTTTCATACTTTTTTCTCCCCATCGAAGTATCAGAAATTTCAATATTCTAGCAGCAGCCCATAATTTAATACGTATTTATATGTATATCAATGAATGGAGAAAATGGTTTGGAAAAAAGTACAAAAAGCGGTACGATATTCACCCCTTAAAAGTTAGAATATCGAAAATACCAAATTCTTGTTTGTATTTTTTAGATAAGTTATGATTGTGATATAATTTTAATTTCTATGTTTATTGGTTTAAAATATAGATGGGGTTACAAAAAAGTTCCAAAATACAGGTTTTACCCGTTTTACTCCACAAAAGGGCCAGAAAAGTACTAGACACTATTCTTTTATATTGTATCGATCTAACGGTGTTCGTCCGGCTGGTTTTCTGTTAATGTAACCTTGTTCGCAATGTACAAACCGCAATTTGATAATTTGATGAAATTCGGTACATACGATTCATTGAAAATTGTGGTCCATATTTCCACATAGCCCCCATACAAACTTCTTTCCGGAATAGTCTTTGACCAAATTAACTATCTTCGGCTTAAATCTAGTTTACCGACGCAGCTCCAAATAAAAAAAAAAAGTACCTAGGTAGATAGAAAATTAAAAAATAAGAAGAAAAAATTAAATAAAAAAGTTGGCGGAAACGCTTAGTTTTCGAGTTATGGACGTTTTAAGTTTTTATATAAAAGTGTGATTTTCCACTACATTTTTATCTTTATATGGCCAATATTGGTATCATTTTAAAGCTTTTGACTTATCGAAGCCGGTACTTACTATCCCAAAGAGGAGCAATTCCTTGCGCCCGGCCGAAGGCCGGCTATGCAGAGTAGCTTTACTTAGCGAAGCCGGTATTTGTCATACCAAAGAGGAGCAAATCTTTGCGCCCGGCCGAAGGCCGTCTATGCAGAGAAGCTTTAGTTAGCGAAGCCGGTATTTGTCATACCAAAGAGGAGCAAATCTTTGCGCCCGGCCGAAGGCCGTCTATGAAGAGAAGCTTTACTTAGCGAAGCCGGTTTTTGCTATACCATAGAGGAGAAAATCCTTGCGCCCGGCCGAAGGCCGGCTATGCAGAGTAGTTTTACTTAGCGAAGCGGGTTCTTGCTATACCATAGATAAGAAAATCCTTGCGTCCGGCCGAAGGCCGGCTATGCAGAGAAGCTTTAGTTAGCGAAGCCGGTATTTGTCATACCAAAGAGGAGCACATCTTTGCGCCCGGCCGAAGACCGGCTATGCAGAGAAGTTTTACTTAGCGAAGCCGGTTTTTGCTATACCATAGAGGAGAAAATCCTTGCGCCCAGCCGAAGGTCGGCTATGCAGGAGTGTTTTCGTTTGCGACGCCCATGTTTATAACTTGATTACGTTTGTATTACACTTTTATTTAAATAAACTACATACTAACCTGGTGCACTTCTGTAATATTTTGATGTAAAATGCAAAAAGAATGTAATGTGAGGTAAAGAGATAGTAATTTTCAAATAAATTTTGTATATCTAAAAAGATATGGTCAAAAGCTTTGAAATGATACCAATATTGGCCATTTAACGATAAAAATGTAGTGGAAAATCAGACCTTTATATAAAAACTTAAAACGTCCATAACTTGAAAACTAAGTGTTTCCGCCAACTTTTTTATTTATTTTTTCTTCTTATTTTTCAATTTTCTATCACCCTGGGTACTTTTTTTTTATTTGGAGCTGCGTCGGTAAACTAGATTTGTTCCCTATCTTCTTATGTTGGTATTAAGATTAAATTTAATCCAAACATTTCTTATTGCAACATAAATCGTTTTACCAAGTTTTTTAAAATCGGTCCATACTTGACCATAGTCCCATACAAATACCGCTTCCGAGAAAATCATTTAAAATGTTGATATTGACATAAAATTTGTCAACGATAACTTTTATATTATGCAGCTTCTTTGTCATGTCGAAATTTTGTACTGGTAGGTCTAAAAGTGACCATAGGTCGCATATAAACCCCCTTAACAAAATCGCTTTAGTTTATATTTATTTTGTAACCAAATTTGTTTGCCTGTTCCATGAAGTTAAACAATTTTTCTTTATTGACTGATGTATAGGGTATCAAATGGTCGGGCTTGACCGATTAAACTTTCTTACTTCTTTAATTTGGACTTGTAACTTATTTAGGAAAACATTTTAATAGCTATGACATATTATTTATGCTACATTACTTTTATAGTCCATTCCGCTTAAAGGCCAAAAACGGATTAAAGCCAAAACTGTCATATTCACTTGCACATTCTTTCGAATTTCATACAAATTATTTGTTCTAAGGTCCATTTCGCTTGTAGTCCATTTTCGTTTAAAATCCACATTTTCTTAGCACGCATTTATAATTCTTTATGCAAAAATGGTCGCTTATAGTCCACTCTGTTTTTTATATTTTTTAATCAACAGGCAACATGTTTTTATTAACCTTTCTCGCAACTATTATTTTTAACAATTTATTCCAATTAAATCAATATTTGATTATGTTTTTAATAAACTTTTCTTTGTTTAAAAATAATGGTTTTATTGAAGAAAATAATATTTATATAGTCCAAAATGTGGATTATAATAGATTTCACTTATTATCCATAAAATGGCTTATAAAAAAAATCGGTTATAGTCCACAAAAGTTGTGCAACTAGAGTAGTAGACTATAAGCGAAAAGTACTGTACTAACGAATAAAGCCGGTGCGTTAAATGCTTCAATGAAAGTTTTATGCATTTCTCAGCCTAAATATAATTACATATGCACGTGCAAAAGTACATATGAATTATTATTATGTATGTACCTATATGAATTTTAAAATGTTAAACTGATAAAATATTAATATCCAAATATTTAAATACTTATCAATACTAAATTATTGTTAATTCTGTGAATAGCGATAACACATTTTGACATACATAAAAACTTTATTTGGGAAATTTTTATGAGATTTCACTTCACTAATATGGGAACCATTGCTTGTGTTATTATTGTTATTGCTTGGACTTTTATATTAACAACAAAACTACAATAATACTTTCATACTTACTTACATATCTTCCCTCATATTTGTTCTCTTTCTATCACAACCACCCTACTTTTACATACTTTCTTCTACAACTCTATGGGAAATTTTTATGAATGACAATAATTGTTAGTGTAATTACTCGTGCTTACATTGCAGAGTATATTAGTTACCTGTAATTTCTCCTAAATTCTCTCAACACTCCCTCTCTGCTGTAGTGTTTGTTGTATTAATAAACCACTTGTTATTGTTGTAACTAAAACGTGTGTAAAATTGTTGTTTAACTTACCACAAAAAAGACAACAACAAAACTAAATGGCAAAGTATTGTTAACACTAAACTCTGTGTGTGAGAATGTAAAGAAATTCATGTAGAAAATTATGATGAGTTGACAAAATGTAAACAACCTTAAAGTAGTTGTTAAAAGACTTTGGTGCTATAAGGAAGTTAAAAAGTAATAAGCCAAAAAAAAAACAAGAAGAATTATATGAAATAATTAAAATTGGTTTCTTTTTTTCTTGATTAAAAACAAAAATTTCTTATTCTTTTTTAAAAGTGTGTGTTTTTTCTAATGCTTGAATAAATAACAATCGCCGGAGGCTTAATTATGTCGAGATATTGTTAAAAGCATCAAGAGGAATAAAGCAAGATTTTTTAGATTTATGTTAAATTAAAAAAATACTATAATTGAACTTTTAACTTCCATCTTAAAAAAAATAAATTCGAAATTTTTCAAATATACAAAAAGGTAATTTACAAATCCAAAAACCCTTTTAAACAGGTTTAGTGTAGCTTTTTATTTCTCAAATCCATATTGGCGGCAAAACTTTTTGTTTAAGCTATTATTTAAATAATTGTTTTAGTGTAGCTTTTTATACATATCTCAAATCCATATTGGCGGCAAAACTTTTGTTCAAGTTATTATTTAAATAATTCTTTTGATTGATGTACATAAATAAAATATTCTAAAACTGTTTTATAATAACAATTGTCAGTGTTGCTGTCAAACTTTAAATAACTGTCAAATAGACAATTACAATATACATATATATGTACATACGTATAAAAATTAAAGAATTGCCGTATAATTGAAATGGATAAGAAGGAAATAATTTAAATATTTTATGCAAACTCATTATTGATTTGATTCGAAAACTTATATACAATCTTTAAGTGCTCTTAAATATAAATTAAAACAAGTTTATAAAATCGTGTCAAAATCGGTAAATTTTTGATATAAATAAAGTTTGTTTAAGCTACTTGTTCAACAAGTGATTTCAAATTTATTAGATAAAAAAAATGTGCGTGATTTTTTTTTAAATTTGTAATTTTAAAATTAAAAACTAAAGTTTGTTTAAGCTTACATGTTGTATATATAAGTAATTTTATTTTTATTTAAAAAAAAATCAGAAAAGTAACAAAGGAATTTTTAATTTACAGCCAGGCCCACGATGTCACACGTTAACGTTCTCATAGAATATTATATTTGAAACAAAAACAATTTCTAAAATTTGCTGTAAATTATTTGAAAAAAAGCTATATTTAATCGATAGATATTATTAATATGTTTTATAAAAACCTTTGCAAATAAAAAATTTTAGAAAAAGTGCTCAAAATTTAAAAATTCTGTGAAGTTTTTAATCATTGAACATTTCAATCAGACTTTGGCGTTTCGCTCTAATTTTGCATTAACATTAAATTGATCAAGTGCATGAATATTTAAATACCACTAAGGCCTGGTTTTTGAGATGTGGATTAAGTTTGAACTTAGTTTAACGCAAGGACTTAATAGCTATAACTTTTATTCGATAAAATTGCGAATAATTATTACGAATAAATTTATATTTTATTTATTAAGAATAATTATTATTTCCAATTTTTATTTTTAAAAATTAATGATAACTTTTATGGGTATCTAATAAAAGTATTTCTCAAACATAACTATTACTATTCGATAGATATATTACTAATTATTTTTAATAGTTATGAATAAGAAATAACATAACTATTATAACTCATTTTAATATATATGTATGTATACAATATGCACATGCATAATCTGCAAAAATAAAACAATTAATATCAAGAAAATATTCAAAATAATTATTATCGTAAATAAAAACAATAAAAATCTTTAGTTATCTGTAAGAGAAATAAATATTTATAGATCATAATAGTTATGGGCCAATGTAAAAAGATATTAATTGGATATAATAGTTATGATTAACAAATATTTATTTTCATTTTACATAATAATTAAAAGCAATTTTTATAGAATATTTCTTAAAAGTGGTTTGGTACCTGCAAAATAAACATAATAATTATTTAGGGTCCTTGGTTTAACGTTGTCTGAAACTCGGATTGTTCCAGCGAAATATGATTTTTAAAACCTTTTCTTTAGCTTCACTTCGGAAAATCAAATCTTGTAACGTTAATTTAACTGCCTTATACTCAATGCAAATGGATGAAACTTTGCAGGCATACATATTCCCAATGACAATACACGAATACATGGGCGTAGCCAGGATAAAATCTAGGGAGGAGGGGGGCAAAAACATTTTTTTTTTTTTTTTTTGTAAAATGCTTTTTTGACCGCCTTTTGCTCAATGCAAATGGATGAAACTTTGCAGGCATACATATTCCCGATGACAGTACACGAATACATAAGCGTAGCCAGGATAAAATCTAGGGGGGCGGGCAAAAATTTTTTTTAATGTTCTTTTTTAAGAAAAGCGTTTCTTAAAAATTTTTTTTTTAAATGTTCTTATTTTATTATGTATTTCAATAAAGACCAACATTTTAAGCAAAACTAAGCTGTTCCTTCAAAATTTTGTATACAAACTTGGTAATGACGGCACAAATCTGTTTTCAAATTAACTAAACCTAGTTTAGCTGAGATCTCAAAAACCCAGCCTAAAAGTGTATGTCAATTAATACACTACTGTTGCATTATTATTAAAAAACATCATGAATGGTTTATTATTATAATATTATCACTAGAAATAGTGAACATGAATTACGCACCATTATTGCATAATCAATAAAAGCTATTGTGAACAACACCCCTAAATAAAACTTGAAACTTTTTTGATCATATAACTCAAATAAGCAGAGACCGTAACAATTATGTTATTTATCATAAAAATCAAAATATAATTATCATATATTTTTAAGTTTAATGTTGAAAAATTTCAATGCATTAGCTTTTTTAATAAATTTGCCCCAGGTAGGTCTGATTTCAATAAAACAAAGAGAATGTAATTTTTTTAACGAAGTTGATGCCCTTTAGAAAAGGGAATTGCAAAAAAGACAATGGAACTAAATAGTTAAAATAAAATCAAAATTTCTTACGGTTTACAACTCAACTCAGTTGAAATGACAACCCAAGTGAGTTGAGTTGTAAACCCTAATAGGGGCCTTAAATGAATCGTGCTGAATGCAAACTAAAACAAGAAAACAGAATATTGAAATAATATATAGGAGATAAAACGTTAGCTCCCTTAACAAAATTAAATTTAATACCTTAAATTTTAAAGGTTTTTACTCTTTACTTTTAAAGTTTATTTATAAAATGCTTTGGTTTAGTTTTGTATACAACTCTGCACATCCATCTTTTTTGTTAACATTTAATTAATTCTTGTTTAAGTTTATAATCTATTTTCTGTTGAATTAAATTTCCTTTGAATTTGTTTAAAAAAAATGTGAAATATAAATACTTTTATAGAGTAGCCAATTAATTTTAATTTGAAATTCAACACAGCAATAAAAAGAACTGAAAACAATTAGAAACATATTGAATATGTACAAGTAATTGATATTTTAAAACCTCTATAAAGGTTTTTTGTTTTCTAAACTTTTAAAACAAAACAAATTTTTAAACTATAATGTATGTCAATGTAAAGTTAAATGCAAATAATAATTTTTTTTTTATTTATTTTCAGACCAAACAACGTTCTACTTACAAAAAACCAGACGTTTGCCACCAAACAACCTATAATTTGTGTGTAAAAACTTTTTGTGGTTCTTTTATTTTATTTTTCTTCTCTTAAATTTAAATTCAATCTAAAGTATTATAAGTACTTGTGCATACATGTTTGCTATTGCTATATTGAGTGTAATTGAAAACCCCTTTTATTTAAATTTACACGACATTGACTTCAATTTAAAAAAGAGAAAAAACCAACAATATTGAGCAAATATCCAGCCATATTAACAATTTCAATAAGTTTGGCCAAAAAAAACCGAACAAAAAAAAATTTAAAACAATGGAGTTAATAAACTAAAGCACCCCTTTGCTTTTCATCAAAAACAAAGGGGGGGTTTATTGCAACCCTACAGTAATAAAGTGAATCATCATCACCCCCAATTAAAACAATTTGGCTTAACCGTAAAATAGCCAACAACCCACAACTAAAGCCACCACCAACCAAGCAAAATTTATCACCTTCAAGGTTTATTGTTTTTTTGTTGGAATTTTTCTACAGTCAGCAAATACAATACCTACGACAGCAGAAACAAATCGTATTAAAAAGCTGTTGTTAATTTTTTGAAATTAAAATAATTACGGGAAAATTTTTTTTGCAACACTTTAACTACTACACCCAACTTAAAAATGTTTAAATTACAAGCTCTATTTAGTTCAAATAAGCTCAGCCGTAGCAACATCACCAACATGCCAACCACAAAAACCAGATCATCATCATCACCAACAACGACAGCAACAACAGCAGCAGCCACAAAATGTGCAAACGTATCATTTGTATTCTTAATTTGTATGGCTTATTTAATATGCCCCATCAGAGCATGGATGCCTGATGTTAGACCAGATTTACAATATAGTAAGTATATGTGCCATTGGCATTTACTTTTACAACTGTTTTAACATTTTTTTTTTTAATTTCTATTCAATTATTTTTGTTTGAGAATTTCTAAATTAATTATAAGTTGTTTTTTTTTCAGTGCTCTTGATTTTTTGGCCAACATTGTCACGAGAATGTTGTGAAATTGTTTTGTGCAAATTTATAGTTATATTATGATTTTAAATGTTGACAAAGATTCTATGAAAAAAAGGACAAGATGAATCACTTTTATTTTACAATTTGTTTTTGTTTAAAACTCTCTCCATGTAATTAGATTTTTAGAAATTTGTGTTGTTATTTATCTGGTAACTAGAATTGGCTACAAAGCTAAGAAACATCTTTTATATAAATAAACAATTTTAGATCAATCAGTTTATTCTTAATTTATATTTAATAAAAAAAGTGAAGTTTTTAATTAGTTTTTTTTTTTTTTTTTTTTGTGGAACTGAATCGAATAGTTGCCAAAATAAATGGAAACCAAAATCGAGTAAAATTTAAATCAAAGGAGATTTTCAGTTAAATATTTTAATGAACTTTCAAAACAGGACTTTTAAACTTTGTTCGATTTTAATTTCACTTGAATAAGATTTCCTTTCCCTTAATCTAATTTTATCATAAATAATTTAAGAACTCTTCCAAAGTTATTTTAAATAAGTTTAAAAAATTAGTTTCATTTCATTTTAAGAACTATGTAAGTCTTTCATAAGGTAAGGTAAGGTAGAAAGGCTAGTGAGAAATCGATCTTCAAACACTTACCCAAAGACCAGTATGGTCCATTGTGACACCTTAGGTCATAAAAGGAGATTAAGAAGAAAAGGAAGAGTGAAAGCCTTAGATATAGTGAAAGTTAACAACGGAGGGGAAAGAAAAACACTGTAGTCCTACATATGCCCAGTCCTCAGCTGCCTGTTATACAGCCAGGTGATGCCCATTACGAGTCCCGTCTGGTTCACGCGCTCACAACCCGATACATCTCCTACTTTGCCTATGAAATCGGATGCATTTAAAACCAGAAATCTTCGCCTTTTAACTAAGAATTTGAAACATCGAAATCAAAGTAAAAAATTTAAAAAAAAAATTACTAATTCTAGAACTGTTCCCAGTGTACCTTAACCAAGATCAATATTCTGCAGTCGTTAAAATAACAGGCTTCAACAATTTAAAAATTCTTTGTGATGTTTCATAAAAGTTTGAAATTGTTTTTAATAATAAAAATTTACTTCTAAACCCTTTCGTAGAACTAGTACAAAAGTGAACAAGTCTAAGCAAAAGTTATTAAGGAAGATGTACCACTTTTGGATACAATATAGTAATTTTAGTTTTTGTAAAATATTCTTTTAATATTTCAACAACTTTTTTGTAGTATTTTAATGAATTTGTTTAAAACATAATCATCAATGAATATCGAGTTCTTTACTGATTTGATTTGCGGTTTCATAAAAGAATATTTTGCGGTTTTGTTGTGTTATTTTTTTTTACTGTTTCTTATATTTTCTTTTTATCGGTCACAATATACATATTTACAATGTACTTTATTGAAAAAAGTACTTCCTATTATATACATACATATACATATTATATTTTAATTCACACATTTTATTTATTTTTTTTATTTACAGAACAAGATAAAATTTTAGCCAAATTCTTTGGCAATACAACCGACTATTTTAAAGTATTAAATCATGATGATACGACGATTTTAGTTGGCGCTAGGTACGTGATTTTTAATTCAGAATCATAACTTTTTAATATATGTATATCTTTGATTACTTTTTAAGAAAATTAAGTTATTTTTACCTAAATTACATAATGTTACTTCTTTTTATTTAACATTTTCATCTTTATTTTATTTATCGAAGCGAGAGCCCGGCAAACAAAAATGAAAGCAAATAAAAAACGAATTTTTGTTTCATTGTTAGCAAATGTTAAATTAAATCTTTTTTAATCCAAATTTTTAATATTTTTAAAGGCTTAAGTTCATGAAATTTAATTTTTCATTAAATTATTTTTATGAATAAAGGAATTTTACAACATGAAAATTAATTAAAATTGTTATTGATAATCTTTCATTCTTGACGTGGCTGGGGCTTGAACCCCGGCCGACAGGTTACCATGACATGTTTCGATCGCAACCACTCGATCTCCTCAGATGGATTTGCCGTCTTTCTTAAATCTTTTTTAAATATTATTTTACAATTCAGAAAGATTTCTTCCCAAGCTATTATGAGAGAGTTTTTTTAACGCTTAACTTTTAAGAATGTGTTTGATTTCGAGTCATTTATATTAATTATCAAGATTGCTTGTTTGCTGGGAGAATAGTCGGACATTTGTAAAAATTTTATTTTTGTTACAAATTATTCTTAAAAGCTCAATTAACTTAGTCCTTGTCCACATTATGAAACATTTGCTGCAGAAACTTTCTTCAATTCTCTTTTTAAATTGCATTTGTGTCTTTTGTTTGACAACATTTTATTATTTTGTATGCCAACTATCTTTCTTCTTTTTCCCTTCAATAACAAACTCAAAAAAAGCTGCACATAAAACGAAGTATACTTTTCCATTCATCTTCCCCTTACACCAGCAATCTCAAATGATTCGCAGCAAACGTTTCATAGTATGGACGATGTTTTAGATAAAAGTTCAGACTAAGAAACTACATACATAACTATGTATGTATTAGAGAAATTATCTTAAAATCAATTAGTAAAATTCATAGCTAAAAACGTCTCAAATTCATTTTGTGTTAGCTAAAGTTTGTGTATAAAAGAAAAAAATGAAATGTTTAAAACACAAGTATAACTGTTACTCTACCTGTACAATTTTTAAACTGTCATATTTTTAATCACTGCCTTATTTTGTTAAGATTTTAAATACATACATATATCATTATGTTATCTTTTTTTTTAACAGTAACTATTTAATTAAGATTACTTCCTATTCATAAATTTTCACCAGACCTGAATTACACAACATTTTTAGTATTCATATTTACTTAACTCTCCAAATCTTATCTTGAATAATGTAATTACTTTATCTCTTTTTATTATTTTATCCCCCTTTTTATCGTACGCAGAAATGTTATATACAATATAAGTCTTAATGGTTTACGTGAAAACAGCCGCATTGAGTGGTTGTCATCAGATGCTGATCGCGAATTGTGTGCCCTAAAGGGTAAACGTGAATCAGATTGCCACAACTATATTAGAGTATTTGCCCGCCTTGAAGATGGTCAAATACTATTGTGTGGTACTAATTCTTACAAGCCCAGATGCCGCCACTATGCTCCGATCGTGGATGAAACACAAAAGGCTGGAGCAGCACCCACTTATGAAATCGTACGTGATGTTGAGGCCCAGGGTCTGTGTCCTTATAGTCCCGTTCACAATAGTTCATTTGCCTACGCAGATGGTCAATTATATAGTGCGACTGTGGCGGACTTTTCCGGAGGAGATCCTTTAATTTATAGGGAAAATTTGCGCACAGAACAGTACGATTTGAAACAATTGAATCAGCCAGATTTCGTAGGTGCTATAGAGCGTAATGGTTTTGTTATGTTCTTTTTCCGTGAAATAGCCATGGAGTTTATGAATTCTGGAAAGGTATTGAAAACGTAAATGATTACTTAAAACAATATTTTTTTTAACTTTTTATCTATTCTGAATACAGACCGTTTATTCTCGGGTCGGCAGAGTTTGTAAAAATGACAGAGGAGGCCCCTATACGTTAAGCAAAAGTTGGACTTCATTTTTAAAGGCCAGATTAAATTGTTCGGTGCCCGGAGAGTTTCCGTTTTATTTTGATGAAATACGTAAGTTTTTTAAAGAAAATTATTTTATCACTTAAAAAAATAATTTTTCCAAAAACTATTTTTAACTTTTTAATTATACAAAATAATTTATCCAAAAAATGTTAACAAAAACAACGTTTTATAATTTTTTTTTTATTAATAAAAAGTAATAAATAACGAAAAAATATATTTTTTTTTTATTTATTAACATTATAATTTTTTTTATCCCTACTTTAAAAATGTTTTACCCCCACAGAGGCCATTTCACCAGTTGTTGAAAGTGGAACAAATCCTTTGGTTTATGCCGTTTTCACCACCTCTGCGAACGCTATACCAGGCTCGGCTGTATGCGCTTTCAATGTTGAAGACATTATGGAAGCCTTCCAGGGTCGTTTTAAATCTCAAAAGGACAGTCAATCTCAATGGTTACCTATACAAGAAGAACAAGTACCAGAGCCTCGTCCCGGACAATGTGTTGAAGATTCTCGTACACTTTCCTCCATAGCAGTGAACTTTGTTAAAAATCATCCCCTCATGGAAATGTCAGTACCATCGGTGTATGCTCGTCCTCTCTTAACAAAAGTCAATTTACACCATCGTCTTACCACCATAGCCATAGATCCCCAAGTACATGCCTTAAATGGTGAATTTCATGATGTCATCTATAGCGGTACAGATGATGGCAAAGTTACCAAATTCATTAATATACCCACTGCATCGAATGGCGGCTCCTCAGTCAGTATTGATTATCTAAAAACTGTATTAATTTCAGAATTACAAGTATTACCTGTGGGTACACCAGTGCGCGAGTTGGTAGTGTCATCCAAAACCAACACTTTATTAGTAGTTAGTGATGGTAGTCTTGTGACAGTACCATTACACCACTGTGCCCACATAGTGGATTGTGCCAGTTGTTTGGGTCTACAAGATCCAAATTGTGCCTGGGATCAACAAACTCATGAATGCAAAAGTCTTTCCATTTCAAATCATAAATTTGGTACAAAAACATTCCTTCAATCTTTAAATACCACAAAAAAAGCCGCTAAAAATCTATGTCCCAAAGCTTCATCGCGTGGCACAGTAATTGCTGAGGGACCTGTTATTAATCTGGGTGCTGTTACCGACAATAATTTGGATTCACAAGCCAATACTCAGATTCATATTGAAGAAGATTTAGCTAAGAAACATGTTTATGCCAATATGGGTTCTATTGGAGGCGTTTCAAATCCCATAGTACCTGATATAAGTTCTCCTGAATTAGATCTGCCCACAGCAATGGGTGGTGATTTCCTATTGAATAATTTTAATGATGATAATAAAATAACGCTGCATTCGGTGGATCCTCATGACTTAATGAATTCGGTTAATGGTAAGTTATTTTCGAGGGATATGAAAAGATATATTTTTATATTATTTTACTATTGTTTTTTTTTTCTTTGTTTATATTTAGATCCTTTGCAAGCTACAGCAGTGGGTGACGAACAAAAGCTGCAATTGGCTGGCAAAAGTTTTTACTGGGGCTTTGGTGTCTTGGCATTGGCTTTAGTGTTTATTATTGGCATAGTAGTGGGCCAACATGTATCCAAACGCAATTGCAAAACTCCCTCCATGCACAGTTCACATCGCAATCAATTTAATTCAAATCCGTAAGTAGTAAAGAAATAAAATTAAAAAAAACTTTTACAAAAATTTTCTGTTGGTTCCAAAGTTTCGTAATACGTATTTGTTAAAAAATTTAAATTTTTGCAAAGACTCTACTTATCCATAAACTAAAATTTTATTGTAAGCAGGGCTGTGGATTCGTAAAAAATAGTTCTTACTCCGACTCCAACAGCTGAACATTTTTAAGCCCGTCTCCGATTCAAACTTCGACTCCTACTCTTACATTGATGTTAAATGTATATGAGACTGGTCCTTATATGACTTTAAACTCTTTTTTATTAATGCGGTACCTTTTAAATGGTTAAATATGGCAAAGAAATTATTTTGTAATAATTGCAAAAGATTTTTATTTTGGAAAATATTAGAAAATTTTTTTAAATTTTTAATGCCGAAAAATCCGACTTTAACTCCGGTACAAAAACCTCAACTCCGACTCCACAGCCCTTACATATAGTCTACAACTGGCATGCAATGCTTAACATTAACACTAATACGATGTTAGTGTTAAGAAAAGACTCATCATGTTAGAGTTTTTCTCATGTTATAACACGGTTGTTAATGCAATTGTTTTAACAACGCTTTTATAACATCACGTTATAACAGCAAATCTTGTCAGTTGTAGACGGAGAATTAACATTCGAATTTTTTGCAAAGTTTCATAGAAATTCAAAATTTTTCTTAAATTCGTACAAAATTTTATTAAATCGAAATTTGCCAAATTTCCCATAAATAACAAGTTTTTTTTTCTTAACTACCCGTCTCCACCATCCATCAACTTGGTATGAACAGCATGTCGCACATGAATTCTACTTGTGTAGACTGTTCATGTTCATGTTTCGTCCATGTGCTGCCATCGTTGCCTAAACATTCGTCTTAGCATCCATGTGCGCCATGATGTTGGCTATGCAATGTATTTTCTGTATACAACCAAACGCACAACAACAAAAATTGTGGTCAATCAGAACATGAACATCAACACGTATTCGCCACATACAAGAACATGACCAAATTAATACCGTTGCTCTGCTGGCGTTATGGTCATGTCATGTTCTAATCGAAAGCGCATGGAGACGTGGGGTAAAGTAGCAAATCGTTGGCAAAATTTCGTGTAAATAGTATCTAGGCAAAGTTTTCTATAAATAGAAAATTTTTAGTATCAACTTTTTTGAATCATAAGCTATAAAGGGTATTCACGTCACAAGTTGCACCCTTGCAAAAAAGCAAAAGTGCAAAAATATAACAACAACCACACAGACAATTAGTTGTGCGTAAATAATTATCTTTGTGGTTGTTGTTATATTTTGTACTTTTGCTTTTTTCCAAGGGTGCAGCTTGTGACGTGAATACCCCCATAAATTCGGATTTCACATTTGGCAGTTTTAAAAATTTTGGCGTATTTAATGAATATTTAAAATACATTTTGAAATAGGGAAAAACAAAGTTATTGTATAATTTCTCTAACATTATTTTGAAATAGAAACTGTGAATTACATATTTCTTTACATAAACTACTTTATTATATTCAACATTTTTTATTTTTCGAGTAACAAGAAGATACAAGATAAAAGTCTGGAAGTGTATAAAGTCATTCTTAAAAATTGAAGGAATAGGACTATTACAAAAAAGCTTTATAAAATACATAACTGAAATTTAGCTCATAGAATAAATTCGAAAAATAAAAAATGTTGAATATTTTTTTGAAATTTTAAATTGTAATTGAAAATTTTATTTGTTTGATTTTTTCTGTTGCAGCACTTTTGGCCTTAAGCATGGCAAAGATATTAATCTGCTCATGAATACAAATCACTATTGTCATCCTGGCAAACCCAGTCTGGATTTGGAAAAAGATCGTAGTCATGAGTGCAAAAACTCTACAGAGAATCTTGAAAAAGAATTACCCTGTAAAACATCAACATTAACAAAAGTTAAACGCACATATATATGATTAAACTCAAATGTATGCTGGCATCTATGTCTATACTCTGGATTTTAAAATAGATAAACAAAATCACAAAGGGTACGATAATCATAAACATAATTATATTTCTTTAGTAAAATTTTTTTATACAAACAAAGTATTTTTTTTTTTTTGTTCTTCTTAGTTTAAAGTTTTTATTTTTTCTTTTTTTTTAGTTTTAGTTTTATACGCGAAGAAATTTTTCTTAAATTTTCTATTTAATGTAATGCGTTACTGATTTTTAACGAACTTTAAAAAAAGGATATATATTCGAATAGAGCTTTTGGTAACAAATGTAAATAGGACTCAAAAACTATTGTATAGTTTTATTAGACTTTAAAAAGAAAAATTATAAAAAAAAGTTTGGAGAATTGAGATGAAAAAGCAACAAACGTTTAAAAAAAATAAAGAAATTTTGGTTTATTAAGGACATTTTAATTTTTATGTTTTACTACTTATTGTTGTTAATAGTTATTAACTTTTTGGACAAAATTTTAAACGGTGATATCTGTTTGTTTTAGATTTTATTAAAGAAAAAACTCTACTTGAATTTAATATCCTTTTTTAAGTATCGTTTTTAAAATATTAGATTTTTTTTTTAGTTATTGTTAATATTTTGTTTTATTAAGGCTATTTGCTAAGGCTATTTAAAAGAGAATTTTATTTAGGCCCTGTTAGAAACGTTTGAAACGTTTTTAAGATATAAATAATTTACTTTTTTAAAAGAAGTCTATAGTTTATAAATTTATACAGTAAAATATTTTTTATACATACATGAATATAAATATTAGTAATTTTAATTGATAAATAGTGTTATTTTTATATATTAAATAAGCTTAAGTACAAATTAAGTATGTTTAACAACTTTTATATGATATGCTATGTAGTCTTACGATAAAAAAAGTAATCTCGATTTGAATGTTATATATATATATACATATCGTTTTTGAAAATCAACAAGATTCATGACAACATAAACACATGTGAATTATTATTTTTTATTTATGCAAACACTTTTTATACATGTTTTCTAATATAGAACAAACAATAAAGAAAAACATTTTTTTAAAGAATTGTAAACTGAAATGTGTAGACGATATATAGAAAAAAACACTTACTTAAAAGTGTTAAGCCAGGGTTAAAAATTTTTTTTAAATTAAACTAGCTTGCTTTTAAAAGACCAACATTTTTTATAAGTAAATTTTACATAGTCAGATTTGCAGACATAAAGCGCCTAGTAGAAGGTCAAACTTCGTATAACATACTTGTGGCCATTTTCTCAATGTATCGACAAACTGCCTGTTACTTAATGTCAACATAAATTTATTGGAACGATAAACTGTCCGTTAACGATTTTGGGTTTCTCAATATACCGACAAAAAACATTGTTTTCAGCTGGCAACGCCACTCAAAATACATGTAAAAGTTGGGAGTCAGCTGATTGAATTTATCTGTACGGCAAATAAAAGGAAAATAAATAATTGGCAGATGAGTGCCGGTTAGCTTTGCGATAAAATCGAAGCAAATGAGACATTGAGAAAACCAAATTTCTTTAATGTGCAGTTTTTCGTTGGGTAAAAAGATAATTGCCTAATGAGAAAATGGCCATTGGTCTGTTGCGAGAAAGTACTGTTGATATTCAACATACCAAACTAACATATAAGAATTTTTTTGCTATTACCCGAGTATGATGGTATGATGGCATCTATTAGGCGCTTAACACAGAAAAATGCAAGAAAACCTTATTATTTCCCTTTTACGGTTTACAACTCCGTTATCCGCACTTAAACAGGGCTGTAAACAATAATACAAATTTGAGTTATAAACCGTAATAGGGGTATATAATTAAAAGCTCCAAGACCGGGTTTTTGAGATGTGAATTAAGTTTAAACTTAGCTTAACGTAGTCTGAAACTCGGATTTTTCCGGCGATATGTGATTTTTTTTATTTCGTTAAAGACCAAAATTATAGCAAAAATTAACTTGTTCCGTCAAAATTGTGTATACAAACTTGGTGATGGCGACACAAATCTGTTTTCACATTAACTAAACGTAATTTAACTGAGATCTCAAAAACCCAGCCTAAATCTGTTTTATCTAAGATTATCTTACTCAATCTTTGTTTTAAGATGGCCTAACTTTTATACAAAAACTCAACACTTTTACAAATACAAGTATTTTTTTTACAAAAAAAAAACAAACAAAAATAACTTTATTAGACTGAATATACTATTATTTAATGATTTAGAACTCATACACACGTAAAGATATTTTATTTTTAAATTAAAATACTATTATGTACTATTTTTTAAGGATGCAACAAAATGGTATACAAATTAATGCTCTCTAAAGCAGCCCATACACGATTCAATTCAGTTGTCAACTGAGTCGGTTTTTCTCCAAATCAAAGCATGTATGGCTTTGTCAATTGATTAGTTTGACGGTTGCCGAATTGGTTGAAGAAAAATCAAAAGATTTTAATTTTTTCAAGTTGACTACTAAGGCCGAGTTTTTGAGATGTGGATTAAGTTTAAACTTAGTGTAACGTAGTCTGAAACTTGGATTTTTCCATCGAAATGTGATTTTTTTTTTTTTTGTTATTATTTCATTAAAGACTAACCCCCATTTTCATAAAAAATATTTTTATTTTATTGGAGGTTTATTGAACACATTTTCATAGGAAATTCGTTCAATAAACCTCCAATAAAATAAAAATATTTTTTATGAATATGGGGGTAACATTTTAAGTAAAACTTAGCTGTTCCGTCAAAATTTTGTATACAAATTTGAAAATGGCGGCACAAAACAGTTTTCAGATTAACAAATCCTATTTTAACTGAGATCTCAAAAACCCAGCCTAAATCTTTCAATTCGATTGTACTGTGTTGGCTCAAGTCTCTTGATTAGCTGTCAAAATTAAATTTTGTAGTTAAGTATTTTAAAAATTGGTTTTATTTAATTAAATCTTAAAATAAATTTAAAATCTTTCAACTCAGTTGACAACTGAATTGAACCGTGTATGGGGCGCATAAAAAGCCTTAATAAAACTAGTATATTGTTCAAAAGTTACCAAGTAAATGGCTAGTATTCTTGTCAATAACTATTTATAGTTTAAAATAACTAAATGTCCATCCTTTTAGCAATACCCACATCCTTATTTAAAAGCAAAACAAAATATTTATAATGTGTGTTTAGAAATTATCACTAATCCCCCCAGATATTTTCTTTAAAAAAGAAAGAATTTGCGGAATAACAAAAAAAAAGTTTTCAAAACAAAATTGCTTAAAAGACAAACCCATGAATTGAATTATGAATATGAATTATCAAAAGCAATATGTTTTTTAATCATCATATTTTAGAACGAAATTGTAAAAAGTTCATCCTCACTCATGAATGAACTATGAGTAAACATTTCGGTACTCTGGAAAAAAACTTAATGCCAAACAATAATATGCATAAGTTGGCTTAAGCAACTGTGCGAATACATTTAAATCACATGTGTCAAGCCATATTGAACTTAAGTCAACTTTTTGTTAAGTTTAATGAACATGTCATTTGCTTAAGCAAAGTGCGAAACTGATCGCACACCCCTTACGAAATCAAATGTTATTGATTTTGTTTTTGTTTTTTTTTATGCATTTGACATGCTTTTTGTTTATTTTTAACAGTAGCTTAAGCTAGCACATGTACATATCTGTGGCATTTTGACAAACAAGTTTAGAAAAAGCTCGGTCTCAAAATCATTTTTATCAAATAATATAACAAACCAAAATTAAAGAAAAATTTCGTTTATAATACAAAATTTTAAAAACGTAAACAAAAAGGTTTTTGAATGAAAATTCGTAGTTATTTTTGGGAATACAAAATTTATTATTATTAAGATTTCCGTATGACGTGCTAAATTCCCAATTTGTTCATATTCGATAAATACACCGAAATTTATTGTTTAATGAAAGCTAGCTTCTATGCGCATTTCACCGGTTGCTTAGGCCAGATCAACAGGAAACCTTTTCCAAAGATTTTAGAAAAGCTAAAACTATTATACAAATAAAACCCTAAAGCGAATAAGAATTTTAAACACTCATAATCTAACCTGTAACAATATCAAAGCTTAAACAAAACACCAACAATAAACAGTGTGTTTATCTTTTCTTACATCCCCCTACAATTGGTTGGGTTCTTTCCGACTCAAATTGTAGTTGTAAGTGGGTAAAAAGAAAAAACGAAATTAAAAAACAAATTGTTTCATTCTATTGTCTTCGCAAGAAAACAACGAAAAAAAACCAATTTGGCAATTCAGTTTTCTGCACGGGCACATGCAAGTATGTATATTATCAAAGTTATTTACGGGAATACAAAATTTATTATTAAGATTTCCGTATGACGTGCTAAATTCCCAATTTTTTCATATTCAATAAATACACCGAAATTTATTGTTGAATGAAAGCTAGCTTCTATGCGCATTTCACTGGTTGCTTAGGCCAGCTCATCACGAAACCTTTTCTAAAGATTTTATAAAAGCGTATGAATAACAAAATTTTTTTCAATTCTTTAAATTCGACTTAAGATGTTTTGTCAAAATGCCACAGAATATAATCACCCCTATCGTGAATAAAAATTCCTTGGGGGTTTTTTCCCTTTTTCCATTTTTCCTATGTTAATTCAATTGTAAAAATGGGAAAAGGGAAAAAACTCCCAAAGAATTTTTATTCACGATAGGGGTGATTATAGTTGGGCCTTAACTCAAAAACCTAACACCATGATTTTGTTAGTAAGAAATTTGATTACTTTGTTGTTATTTCACACGTACGGAATTTTGAGAGATAATTTACTATTTTGTTTTAAGAGAGTTTACTCTCTAGTCGTTTCCTTTTGCTTCAAAGATTTCCTTCGAGGGTATCTTAGTTGTTGTTTTTGTAGCAGTGTGATTTGAAGACCAGCTGTTGCTGAGTTGACAATCCTTGGTTGTTGTTCGTTGAACTCCGATTGAAATGGGAACGGGTCTCTTTGTTAAACGCATTCTTTGTAAGCCGGGTTTTTGAGATGTGGATTAAATTTAAACACTTTTCAACAATTTTAACAACTCCATTCATTAACTAAGACACATGGGTCCGTAACTTGGATTTTTCCGGCGAAAAGTGATTTTTTTTATTATTTCATATAAGACCAACATTTTAAGCAAAAATAAGCTGTTCCGGCAAAATTTTGTAGATAAACTGGTAATGACGACACAAATCTGCTTTCAGATTAACTAAACCTAGTTTAACTGAGATCTCAAAAACCCAGCCGTAAAGTTTTATTTTGAAAACAATTTTGAATATTTTCAAGTCTTTAAAGCATTGAATATATAAAAAGTTTTCCACAAATTCTAAATCTAACATTTCTTGTTGTCTAAATTCTGACTAATACAAATAACAAACTTAAAAAATCTATGTATATTTTTCAATAAACTTAAAATATTGTCAAAAAGGGAATTGATATTTGTTCAAATAAACCGATAATTATAAAAAAACATATTTTTCTACAAACAAAACAGGGTCACTGAAGCACAAACACAGTAAAAGTTATATAAAAAAAACAACAAAAATTTCTTAAAATACATAATACAAAATTTGCTAGAAATTTTACACAAAACATGTAAGAGGCCTTTTTTTATAAAAAATATAACATTTTGGCTTAAAATTAATATAAAAAAAGACTGTATAAAAGAAGTTTAAAGCAATTAAAAAAAAGTATATAAACAAATTTAATTTGAAATTTTATAAATTCTAAAAAACAAACCTGTATAGGTTCAAAATATAAATACAACAAAAAAAAATATTTAAAAATATGGCCTTATTGTCAATTAACCATAAAAGAAAAACAAATAAAAAAATATTTTTTAATTACAAAATATACATAAATAATTCTTTTTAAATAAAATAACCATGTATAAATAATTAATAAATAGAAAAGCTCAAATTTTTTTATAAAATTATTATAAAAATATTAACATAAAAAAGCATGTCCGTCCCACTAATTTTTAACAAAAAAAAAAAAAAAAAAAAATTGAAATTAAACAAAATTATGTATGTATTTAAAATTAAGTATTTAACTTAAATTTAGCTTAACTTTAATTTAAATATAATTCTTATATATCGTCATATTAAATGCAAACGGACGTAACTACACAAAATTTAGAAATTGAGTTTTTAATCGATTATGGTTCGTTTTATCAAAATAGATGTTCGTGCAAAATTCCTACGATCAAAAATGGCGATTTTATTAACGAAATTCAAACGCCAATTACACCTTGTTGTTATTGATTTTGTAAAATTTTTTGCTTCTCCTGTAAAAAAATAAAAAGTGTAGTTACGTCCGTTTGCATTTAATATGACGATATGTATTTTTCTATAACAAACTTTTTGTATAGTTTTGTTTTAGCATATTAAATTGTAAATAATTTGTAAGCCAGTTTTCGATTTTAAATTAGTTTAATTTCTTTAAACTTTGTTTATTATTAACATACTATTCTCTTCAAAAACTAAATTTGATCTTTAAACACTTCTCTGAAAAAAAATAATTCTTAACTAAACAAAATTAATTATAATTAAAAAAAAACCTTGTTGTGATAGCTTGTATTTGTAAACTTTTGATTTTTTTTCTTTTATCTACACACTGGTGTTTTCTCAATTTTATTTCTTAAAAGCAGTTTGTTTAGAGGCTAAGTAATGGTCTTCCGAGGAAAAGAAGAAGCTTAGCTAACTAATAAAAAAATAGCATGAGATTTTTTAAATTTAAATTTTTAAATGTATCAATAAGACAACTGCTTGTCAAGGCTAATTTTAATGTTTAATAATAATATTATTTTTTTGTTTTTAATGTGTTTTATTTTTAAACAGAAATAAAAAAGTCTTAATTTTTAAAATAAAGAAAATTCAATGCGTTTTCATTTTGCATTAAGCAAAAAAAAAAAACATTTTTTTTTTAAATATTTAATATTTAATGCTTTAAAGTGGATTTTTAAACGTATTCCCAGCTAGCATTTTGTATCATAATTGAATCTTATAGGAATCAGCTTCGCGAGCAAGATAACCGCATATGATCTCATTTTTCGATCATAAATTATATTCTCGTTTTGAGGAAATCGTACTCTACCGCTGAATCACCTGAAAAAACAAAGTAGTAAGCACCAAAGTTTTAGAACAGGGCAGTATGAACACCTTAAGTTAAAGTAAGGGTAAAATATGCAACATGTTTTGCATGTTTTTCATCAACATATCCACAAAAGAACTTTATAATTTTTCCCACAGTTGTATTTTTTGTACAAACGAACACAAAAATGTAGAACATGTAACATTAATGCAACTTTTTTCTCAGAAAAGAAATCGCCATTAAATTGAACCGACGTTAACTGGGTGCCACCTCAAATGTAGAAAATTTTTGCATACAACATACAAGAAAATATAAGCAAGTGGCAACTCTAAGCAGCTGACATTACAAAATAAAATATAAATAAAACACTGCATACCTTGTCGTTGAAAATTTTAAAAACGCAAAATTACAAAATATTTTTGACTTTTTGCTTGCATTGTAATTATTGGCATTGCGTTTTACACAATTAGGGCCTATACATATGTATTTTGTGTTAAAAGATAAAAGATTTCCTCCAAATCAATATTAATTGCAAAATATCGACCAATAAATTGTATTATAAACATTTTTAACTTTTTGCAAGAATTTTTTATTTGGATAAAACAGCTGAAAAAAAAGTTAGAGTGAATGTCAAATATATTATATAAGTACATATAATAAAATATACACAATTGCTTAAGAAACTCCTCAATTGCAAATTAATTGTGGCTCCACTTATTCCTTACGCATCATCTATTTCTTGTGTTAATATTTTTTTCACCTTTTTTTGTTTTATATAATTTAAATAAGTTTTTTTTTTCAACTATTTAAATTTTTATTGAATTTTAAATTTGAATTAATTTTTTCACAAAATGTAAACAAAGCATAACATTCAGTAGATATACACAAAAAAATAAACAATAAACAGATGACTGGAAAATGTCACCTTTATGAATTCGCCTTGCCCTAGGGGCTAGTATAAATTTTGACATTAGTGTAGATATTTTTGACAACCACAAAATAATTTTTTTTTATCAAATTTGTTTAAACAAAATAAAAAATAATAATGAAGCAGGACCAGCGGCAAAAAAAATTGAAAAGAATTATACAAGATGTAAGTATTTAAATATGTATAACCTTTTTCGCCCAAATTTTTTGTAAAAATTGTTAATATATCAGAACGAATTCATCAAATAGTTGGGACGATCTCATTTCCAACATAATTGAAATGATTATTGTTAAACGTTTGTTTAATTTATTCATTTTCACAAAACTATTAGTTATTGTTTTTTTTTCTTTATGTCAAAATTTTACATTGTCAAAAATGTTACAATTTCACACAGCATAAATATGAAAATTTTTTACCACAAACAAATTTCATTTCACCATAGAACTTTGCTACCGTTTCACACGCACCCAAATATTTGATTTTGTTTTTATATTCAATTGTTTTTTCGACTCGTAAAACTGCTCTGAGTGGAGAAGCAGCTCGCGCTTTTTGTCATTATTTCTTAAGGGCAAACAGGTCGTTTTTGTTTGTCTGCTTTTGTTGCGTTGTCACCCCGCATTGGTTAGTGTTTCGGCGTCGTATAACTGTACCGAGTTACAGTTTTTGCGGTATCTGCATTAACTATATGCAATCGTTTTTAACCTCAATTTGAGGTTTTTGTCTGGTGGAGAACCATTAATAACTCATGTGACTGGTGGAGAACCAATAGTATAACTCAGACGTTTTACTGGTGGAGTACCAAGGAAATAACTCAGATGTTTTACTGTGGAGACAAGATATACTCTGGAGCTTATTCTGGAAGCTCTTCGCCTTCCTATACGAAGGTCTAGGTCGATCGAGGACTTGTGGATGAGGCTCCAACAAACCGTGTGATACCCTGGCAATATAACTCTAGATAGTTAGCCAAAAACTTTTAGTTTTTAAGCAAAGTCAAAAAAAAAAAAATCGTTTTTTGTAATGTTATAACTAGGGTTCCCAACTTTTTTTGTTGCAATTAAAGTACATTGATTATTAAAGGTTAAGAAAAAAAAGTACACAGTATAAATATAAAGTACAATTAATTTCTTTTTATTGTTATATTTAAATTAAAAAACACATAAAAACTTAGCTATTTATAATATTTAAAATAAAAAAAAATTTTAATGCTTTTCGCAAGTTTTATCAGACAATTACACTGTGCTAGAATTTGACACTTTTTTTAAGCAAGCCGGACAACTGTCGCTTTAACCTAATTCGGGTACGCTGAATTCAATAGCGGTTCAAAAACGGTTCAGTTTATTGAAATTACTAAAAAAAAAAACGAAGATCCGCAACAAAATTTCCTTTAAACGTTAAATTTAATTCTAACATGCGCAGTCGTTTTAGAAACATAACTTTCTTTTGGCAACAAAAATAATTTTATAGCAATATTTCGAAATTTTTGTTTGCTAAAAATCTATAAAAAATTACAGCTATGCTTCCAATTTTTTCCAGACATATAAAAAACAAACAAAACAATCTATAAATGATTAAAATCTGTTAACAACTTTTGATTTTATTCACAAAAGTCGAAAAATTTTAATTAATTTCAAAAAACGCAATATTTGCATGGGAGCCGCCTTAAGAAGTGGTGATAAGGGACAAGTATGTCTCGAGAAATTGTTAAGGCGACTCCTTGGCTGTTATGGTATGTTTTCTTCAATATATTTCTAGTCTGCATTCATCATTTTGTATGGGAGCCCCCTTAAGGAGTCACTTTTGTTCTCGCGATCTAAAAGCAGGCAGTAATTTGAAAGAGTTTTGCACTTGTGTTTTAAAAACAGGCAGTTATTGTTCTCAAACAAAACAAACAAGTGAATAGTGCTGTCTGATTATTTTTTTCGAAAAATCGTCTTGCCAATATAAAAAAAACATCAAAAAATGGCCCTGACTAATATCAATTAGTTGTTCTTTAGTTTTTCTAAAAAAAACTTATACAATAAGTATAATAATTTTATAACTAATAAAACTCTAACTAATATAACCTGAATCTATTTTGAATTCTAGATAAATCTAATCATGCGAAATAAAGTATTTCCGCGTACTTTATTTTTCTCATAAAGTATAGAGTACAATTACTCGAAATAACGTACAATACTTTATTATAAGGTACGGTTGGCAACCAAGGCGAATTTATTTCAGGTGGTCTTAAAAGCCCTGCTGATATTAGCTCAAATCATTGTTGGATGTCAAAATTTTGTTTATTCTCTTTTATTATCTTTATTTCTGTTTTTGACATTGTACAATGATTTTACAAAAACAAATTGCTTGTGGTTTTTGTACGAGTTGTACTTGTTGTAGTACCGAGATTACCTGGGATGAGTTCGCCTTGGTTATAACTAAAAAAGTTTTAAATTTCACAATTTTAATCGAAAATTATAGAATTTAGTTAAGATTCCCCAGAACCAACAGGACGGTTTACCATTTTGACACAAGGTTAGGAATCAGCTGTTGCTTTCGTAGCAAGATAACTTCACCTGGTTAAACGCAGTTTTTTTTTAAATTCTCTAAACAATTTAATAAACTGGACGCAGAAAACAAGCGTTTAGATTATTTTTAATACAACTTTAAATTCAACCGAATTTGCAATTTAATGCTCACAAAAATTGCACAAATTTATACTGTTATTTTTCTCATTTTTGAAAATAATTAAATTTTTTTTTATTTTTTGATTCAAATGTTCTTATTAATTTTAGTCTAGGGATGCCAGATAAATTTTTTCTTTAATCCCAAATTTAAAAAAAAAATTTCTTAAAATATCCCCTCTTTAATTAAAAAATTATTTAGTTTTAAAATTAAGTTTAAGTAGGGATTAATTTTATCTTATAAATTTGTATTTTAAATTTATATGTTACAACATAGATAAGCATACTAAAACAATAACGTCATTTAACCAATTTGGTAATTATCTTTAAAATTCTGACCCTAAATCTACGTTACTGCCCGTCTATACCAGAGATAATTATTGCGACATATATTGCAGTAAATGTCAAAGTTATGTTATCTCTAATGTAGACTGCAATTTTTTGTACATATTTATTGCCGGTAATTTATGTTGCAATAATTGTTAGTCCATTTTCGTTGACAATTATTGCTAACGTAAAACGTCAAATTTGGTTGTCACCCAACAAACACGAAGGTTTGATTTCAAATTGAAAATGATTTGAAATCAAACGTTTTCTCAAACGACAAACGTTTGATAATGATTTGAAAATCATTTGGAAATCATAGCGTTCTCAACAAAAAGGGGAAATTATTTTCAAATTGAAAAATGCCCTTATTTTCCACTTGCTTTCAAACGTAATTCTCAAATGTTTTTCAAATGTGGATTATAATACAATGTGGAATATAAATAAAAATATTTTATTTTTTTAGTATAAATTTATTATTTATTTAAATAAACTGTGAGATAAACATTCGGCACCATAGCTTAAATATTAAATAATGTCCTCTAATTCTTGGAAAGACAAACTACTTGGCTCCCTTTTATTTTGAGGATTATAGCTCCGCGATCGTTCAACAAACTTTCTTCACTTTCCCGTTTTATTTTCCTTTTTTTCGTATTTTTAATAATAGAAATTACTCACAAATAATTTTTATTTTTCATAAGAAATAAGCTGTTCACTTTATATTAAAATTTATTTTTAATAGTAAAACACATGTAACCGCAAAGTAAAAAATTTAACTTTATCCGCCATTTTTAATGATTACATTTATTTTTCGCTTTAGTATTGCCAAGTTTATTTTTGATTTGATTTAACATTTGACAAACATTTGACATCAAATTGATAAAACATTTGATATCAAATGTTTATTTTCGAATCATTATCAATTTGAATTTAAATGTTAAATCAAACAATTGAAAACGTTTGAGAATTGTGTTTGATGTCAAATGACAAAGTCATTTTATATCAAAGGTTTGACTTCGTGTTTGTTGGGCAATTGAAAAAAGCAGCCAAAAAGAAATAAAATAGAAGCAAATTGTGGGACAAAGAAATTGAATTTGTGAAATGGAAGCAAATTATTATTAGTAAAAGAATTAAATAAAAGAATTAATTAAACACTAAAATAAAATACCAAAAATTATTTTTATTAAAATAATATTTTCTTATTCAATCTTTATTATTTAAATTTATATTATTTTTGTATAAGTTTGAGTTCTTTTTTATATAAAAATATTAATTTTACTTTAACAAAAAAAATTAATATTATCAAAAAGTAATTTCAATTTTTGGGAATACAAAATTTTAATTTCAAAAGATTTTGTTATTCGTGCTTAATTCCCAGTTTTTATTATTGATAAAAACACTTGAAATTTATTGTTGATGGGATAAGCTATTCCTATGCATTTCACTGGTTGCTTAGGCCAGATCATCAGGAAACTTCATCCATAAAGGTTTTAGACAAACTAAAGATATTAAACCAAATAAAACTGTTAAACGTATAAGAATTATAGCAACAGTTCTACTTGTAACAATATCAAAGTTTAAACAAAACACATCAACAATAAACAACAGTGGGTTCATCTCATCTTACATTTCCCCACCACAATTAGTTGAAATTCTCTCAACATTAATTGTAGTTGTAAGTAGCAGTGATGCCAACTTTTTGAGAGCAAAAAGCACTTTAAAATTTAAGAAAAGCACTAAAAAGCACTATTTGACACAAAAAAAAGCGTAAAAAAGCACTAAGCCATTTTACAATTTAATTAAACACAAAACAAGTTGCATTCCGCTGTGCCGAATATAATATAACTCCAAAATTTAAAACAAAGGTGACGGCGTTGATGTGGACCATTTTCATTTAAGTTTAAATTATAAATATATTTACATTTGTGTATTAAAGTTTTTAAATCTTCAATAAAAATAATATCATTCAAATCATTTGCTGAGTTTGAATTGGCCATAAATCAGTTTTAAAGTAATACAAAAGCGCATGAAAAATGGCAGGTTACACAACCCTACAAGAAATGAATGAGCGAGTAGTCACGTTTTTCATTTTGGTGCTGAGAAAATGATAGAAAGAAATGACCGAATGTGACCGAAAACTTTATTTCGGTCATTTCTTTCTATCATTTTCTTAACACCAAAATGAAAAATGTGACTACTCGCTCATTCATTTCTTGTAGGGAACGTTCGTTATAAAAGCAATTACTGTCAGCTGTTTTTAATTTATTTAACACTTTGCTAATACCAAGCTACGGCTTTTTTTTTTTTGTTTTTAAAGTCTTTGCGTTTTTTTGTACGGTTTCCGACTGCATGTTTTTAAACAATTCCTAATATTTTCTAAGCCATTTTCTATTTTTGAAACAGTTTCTACATCTATCAAAAAATGTTTACCAAAATACATTGTTTTTATTACGATTACTAAGTATGTTGTCAACGCTAAAAAGTGCAACGTTTCGTAAAATTTCCAAATTGCTAGAAATCCTTGCTCTTACCTCGTAAATAAAGTTTTTGGTAAAACCAATGCAAGTCTCTTTTATCACTTTTTTTATCATTTTTTTATCATATCAAAATCTTTACAGGCCTCCTTAAAATTGTACTAGTCTTGGGCTTAATCGTTCATTTAGGTGACCGGTCATTATCGTTCAGTTAAAACAAATGAACTAGTTCGTTCTTTTCGTTCAATCGGTCTTTTCTGTCAGCGGTCTTTTGTGTCAGTCGGTCTTTTGTGTCACTTGGTCTTTTGTGGCCTTCGTTTAGTCATTCACAATTGATTGAATACGGCTTGCCAGTGGCAATTTGGCACATTGTTTAGAAAATTTCATAGTACAATCTGGGCTGCCATATGTAGTGAATTCTCGCTTAACGTGGCGGTTTTAATACTTGTTTGGTGTTCTCATATTCTAAATGCTTATGTGTAGTTTATAGAACACAAGCGCCTTACTCGTCCGTTCAACTTACATTTAAAACAAAAACAAATTTCGAAATTATGTTTTGGTTTTAAATGTAAGTTGAACGGACGAGTAAGGCGCTCGTGTTCTATAAACACCACATTAAGCTTCGTAGAGACGATGGTCAGATCTTACAATGTTGTCATAAAAATTGCCTAAAAATGTATTGAAACTGTGTGAACATTGTAAGATGTGTAAAATTAATGCATCTGACAATGGCATCATTGTCAGAAAAATTACAACATTGTAAGATCTGACCATCGTCTGTACGAAGCTTTAGGTAACTTTATTTAAAGAGAAAGAATTACTTAAAAACTTTTCTTCCTGTTTTTCGAACTTATAATGTCATTAATAAATTTATATGATATAAAAGCATGTTGCTTGTCAATACACAATTCTTTTTTTTAATATAAAAGCTTGTGGCAAGATTTGAGTACTCGTATTTACTTCGTTTGAGAATTTTAGTAGTTAATATCAATCACATCAACGGTCAATTTCAGCAAGTTCAGTTATAATTAACTATCCGCTATAACTGACAAAATTGTTAACTGGAAGTTAAATTGGTCGCAAGTTATTTAATATACATGTTTTTCTACACAAGTAAATCTCGCGACAAGCTTTAAATCGTATAATTTATGTAACGACGTTTTAAGTTGATAGTAAAAGTTTTTAAGTTACATTATATTTTTTCTTTTCAGAGCATTTAAATAAAAGATGTTTTTTTTAAATAATTTTTTACTTTTAACTCGCAATCGTATTCTCAGGAAGTAATTTCAGTTGATACCCATATTGAAGATTTAGAGTCACTCAGCAAGCCCTCCCATTTGATACTCATATTGTTGGAATGCATTTAAAATAATAAGTCCGCCATCTTGGGTGTTTTACAATGTTGGATGTATAATAACTTTACACAGTTAACCATGCATTTTCATCCAAACTGAACATATGTTACAAAATGTCAGCCAAATCGGTTCGAGTAATCTGCTTTAAATTTGAGTTGCAAGATTTTACCCACAAACATACATTGCAAGTTAAATAAAAGCTTTTAAAATTCATAAGTAGTTTCTTATAAACTAATTTTTTTTTATATTAACAGTCTTATGCCCGTAATTTCTACAAAAAGAAATCTAGCAGTGCATAGAAGTCAATGGTGTAAAAGCTGTCATATTTTAAATGAAAACTGAAGCATAAAACATCAACGCTAAATAAATGTTAAAATAGGTAAAAATAACTGTTAGGTAAGAATACGACCAGCTTTCTTTTTTAGAAATTACGGGCATCATTCATAAACGAACGCTTAAGTAATATCTACATTAAAAATGGGGTTTCCATAATAATTTCGTGCTCTAAAACTTGACTAAGCTTTAATAAATAAATATGTTGACTATTGAATTTGGTTATTTATTTAAAGGTCTAATTTAAAAAATAAATGAAATAAATATGTATACAATTTTCTGCTCAAAAAAAAAATTGGCATTTGGCGGGTTTTATATTAAGAACAACTGGCAACGCTCATGTACATTGTAGAAAAATTGTAAATAGCAGCCAGGGTTGTCGGATTTATTTTGATCTTTTTTTGCCAAATTAATTGTCCAAAATCGCCAAAGCCTTTTTTATAAAAAATAAATGTCTTCCTAATTGCTAAAATTTGCCAAAAAAAAAATGGGGAAAAGTCGTCTTGATATATGTAGTATATTGTTTAATTAAAGTAAAATGATTGGTGAACACAAAAAAGATTTAGTTTATAATAGTCTAATTGAAGTAGCAAAACGTTTTTTTCTGGTTTGTATTAAATAAATATTGGATATATAATTAAACGCTATACACTTCACCGGCAGGGCAATTCTGGGGTCTAATCACCGCACTCGATACTATCGTATCGAATAAACTATCGAATTTTTTTGCATACGATAGACACTGACGTATCGAATGAAAACTCGATAAATGTATTGGCAATATCAAATGCTATTATTTTTAATTCACTACATTTCATTCGATATCGAGTTTCATGATACCAAAATAAATAATTTCGATCAATTTTGCTCGATATCGAATGCGGTGATTAGACCCCTGCTATTAACATTCATATAATTTATAACTCGTAATAACGTGCCAAGAAGTTTATATTGCACTTTATTTTGAAAGTGAGTTTTAGTGGAGTTAATTATTAAAAATAACTCTTTCAACACAGACATTAACAGTTGGAATAACATGCACATAAAGAGTTCTTTAAAATGGTACGTACCGGACGTATCTTATAGCTATAAACTTTTTTCAAAAACTAATTTAAATTAGATGTTATACCACCATTGAAATAGTCTTTCCAAATAACAAACGATAAATTTGCATACTAGTCTCAAAACGAATTCATGGCTTATACTATGCTCACACTTGGGTTCTTTAACTCTGCTTAACGTTTTATTTATTTTTTTTCTTAAATAATTCATAAATTTGTACAATTTTATCATTAATATGTTTAAAATAATCTTCTGATAACTTTATAAAGTATTTTTATCTATTTTTAATACTTAAAAGAAATATAAATTTGTTTGTTGGGGTTTTTTCTTAATAATCTGTCATCTTAATCATCTCAAATGTAATAACATTTTGCTTAAACACGTTTACACAGAAAAAATTATTTTTCCAATTCAAACAAAAAATTTGTAGAATCAAACAATTTTTTGTCTAAAAGCGGTCCTACAAACAAATTCGCATATTCAAACAATTTATTTGCATTTTGTTTATTGAAAAAAACGCCGATTTTTCAAACAAATAATTTTACAGAATCAAACAAAAAGTTTACTGAAATTCATATAAATTTCAAACAAATAATTTTGCTGAATCAAACAAAAAAGTTTTGGCACAAGCAATGACGCACACACAAGCAAGCACTGTTGGCGAAGATGAAGCAGAGCAGAGCAGAGCGGCCGGCTGGCTTTGAGATATTTTTTTTTGTTGGAGTAATTTTTGAACGAAGTCTTATTTATACTCACAGTGTTTTTCTTCATCACTTACTTTTGCTTTATCCTTTCCTTTGCTAATGAGTCGGAAGACCGACTCGATATGTTTTCCGCCATCATTTTTTTTTTTTTTTTGTATTTGATGTATTTAAACAAACTGTTTGAAAAAATTGAATACGGGATTTTGTTTTTTTTACCAACTTTGAAACCAACCAAAAATTTATTTTGTTTCTGATAATGTGTTTTTTCTGTTGTTTAAAAAAATTAAACGTTTTTTTTTACCTGTTTTTGTTTTTGTTGTTTTTTTTTACTACAAACCTCGTCACGCTATTTTATCATTTTTCTTATTGCTGTACTTTTTTAAAGCGTTCAAAAATAGACTGCATGTGTTTTTTGTTGTAGTTCTTACCCAACAAACACGGAGTCAAACCTTTGATATGAAATGACTTTGTCATTTGACATCAAACACAATTCTCAAACGTTTTTCAATTGTTTGATTTAACATTTAAATTCAAATTGATAATGATTTGTAAATAAACATTTGATATCAAATGTTTTATCAATTTGATGTCAAATGTTTGTCAAATGTTAAATCAAATCAAAAATAAACTTGGCAATACTAAAGCGAAAAATAAATGTAATCATTAAAAATGGCGATTAAAGTTAAATTTTTTACTTTGCGGTTACATGTGTTTTACTATTAAAAATAAATTTTAATATAAAGTGAACAGCTTATTTCTTGTGAAAAATAAAAATTAATCGTGAGTAATTTCAATGATTAAAAATACGAAAAAAAGGAAAATAAAACAGGAAAGTGAAGAAAGTTTGTTGAACGATCGCGGTGCTACAATCCTCAAAATAAAAGGGAGCCAAGTAGTTTGTCTTTCCAAGAATTAGAGGACATTATTTAATCTTTAAGCTATGGTGCCGAATGTTTATCTCACAGTTTATTTAAATAAATAATAAATTTATATTAAAAAAAATAAAATATTTTTTAATACAATGTGGAATGTATTATAATCCACATTTGAAAAACATTTGAGAACTACATTTGAAAGCAAGTTGAAAATAAAGGCATTTTTCAATTTGAAAATAATTTCCCCTTTTTGTTGAGAACGCTATGATTTTCAAATCATTATCAAACGTTTGTCGTTTGAGAAAACGTTTTTTTTTCAAATCATTTTCAATTTGAAATCAGACCTTCGTGTTTGTTGGGTATATTTATCATAAAGAAGTGTTGCTTACAATCAATAAAAAAAATGCAAAAAGACGACAACATTAAAGAGCGTTAAATATTTTATACAAAATTATGAAAACTTCAAACCAATAGCGCGTTTATTAAATTTTTTAAGAGTTATCCACATTTTTGTTGGTTAAATAAAAATCAAACAAAAATATTGATTGAATCAGTAAAAAATTTGTAGAAATCAAAAAAAAATTCAAACAAGCGTTTGTTTGAAAATAATTCGGCAATAATTTTTTCTGTGTAAAAACCCAAGTGTAAACATAGCATTATCAACCAACAAAATGATATGGCCTAAGCAACCAGTGAAATGCGCATAGAGGCTAGCTTTCCCTCAACAATAAATTTCAGTGTATTTATCAAATATTAAAAAATTGGGAATTTAGCACGTCATACGAAAATCTTAAAATCGCCATATATTTTAAAATCCACCAAAAATAAATCGCCATGACGCCAAATTGAAAATTAAGTCGCCAAGAAACTTGACAACCCTGATCGTATTATGAAAATGTGTAAAGCAATGAGTAAATGAAATAAGTATATTATATAGCATCACATATACACCACAATAGTATTGTTGTTTCTTTTCAACCAGTTGTTTGGTAAACAAGTGACCGACTGACTAAAAAGACCCAAGTGAACCATGCAAGTGACCAAGCAAGTGACCGATTGAACGGAATTGAACGATGAAACTGAACGGTCGTTCATCGTTCATCTGACTGACCCGTTCAATTGAACTAGTTCGTTCATGACCGACACAACTCTAAATTGTACCCCAAATAGCAAAGCTCATCTTAATCATCCTCTATATAATCGTAGTTTTAAAAAATGGTAGAAAAAAAAATAAAAATTGTAAAAAGCACTAAGGGCACTAACGAAAAATTGAAAAAGCACCAAGTTAGTGCTTTTTCTTAGTTTGGCACTATGAATAGAATTTTGGCGTTTTGAGGCATCAAAAAGCACCATAAATAGTGCCAAAAGCACTAAGTTGGCATCGCTGGTAAGTAGGTTAAGAAAAACAAAATGAAAAAAACAACAACTTACAAAAGATGTTGTCAATTAAGTGTTTTTTAGGCCGTGCACTGCCTGTTTATTATCAAAAAGTAATTTCAATTTTTGGGAATACAAAATTTTAATTTCAAAAGATTTTGTTATTCGTGCTTAATTCCCAGTTTTTATTATTGATAAAAACACTTGAAATTTATTGTTGATGGGATAAGCTATTCCTATGCATTTCACTGGTTGCTTAGGCCAGATCATCAGGAAACTTCATCCATAAAGGTTTTAGACAAACTAAAGATATTAAACCAAATAAAACTGTTAAACGTATAAGAATTATAGCAACAGTTCTACTTGTAACAATATCAAAGTTTAAACAAAACACATCAACAATAAACAACAGTGGGTTCATCTCATCTTACATTTCCCCACCACAATTAGTTGAAATTCTCTCAACATTAATTGTAGTTGTAAGTAGGTTAAGAAAAACAAAATGAAAAAAACAACAACTTACAAAAGATGTTGTCAATTAAGTGTTTTTTAGGCCGTGCACTGCCTGTTTATTATCAAAAAGTAATTTCAATTTTTGGGAATACAAAATTTTAATTTCAAAAGATTTTGTTATTCGTGCTTAATTCCCAGTTTTTATTATTGATAAAAACACTTGAAATTTATTGTTGATGGGATAAGCTATTCCTATGCATTTCACTGGTTGCTTAGGCCAGATCATCAGGAAACTTCATCCATAAAGGTTTTAGACAAACTAAAGATATTAAACCAAATAAAACTGTTAAACGTATAAGAATTATAGCAACAGTTCTACTTGTAACAATATCAAAGTTTAAACAAAACACATCAACAATAAACAACAGTGGGTTCATCTCATCTTACATTTCCCCACCACAATTAGTTGAAATTCTCTCAACATTAATTGTAGTTGTAAGTAGGTTAAGAAAAACAAAATGAAAAAAACAACAACTTACAAAAGATGTTGTCAATTAAGTGTTTTTTAGGCCGTGCACTGCCTGTTTATTATCAAAAAGTAATTTCAATTTTTGGGAATACAAAATTTTAATTTCAAAAGATTTTGTTATTCGTGCTTAATTCCCAGTTTTTATTATTGATAAAAACACTTGAAATTTATTGTTGATGGGATAAGCTATTCCTATGCATTTCACTGGTTGCTTAGGCCAGATCATCAGGAAACTTCATCCATAAAGGTTTTAGACAAACTAAAGATATTAAACCAAATAAAACTGTTAAACGTATAAGAATTATAGCAACAGTTCTACTTGTAACAATATCAAAGTTCACATCTAACAACCCTGGTTATTGCCAACTTGCTGAGATATTTATCTTTAGTGTAGACCTAGGGTTATTAAGGGAAAGGGAAATTTAATCATTCGGTTAATCTAAAATATTATTAATATTAATGAGCCGTGCGCTTAATAATGTTTTGTTTATTTTCGAACACTGTTTCTTACTAACTTTGTTACAAATTTGTTAACTCTCATCACTTAAGTGTTTTTAACAACTCACTAGGTTAGGTTAAGAAGGGCTATGTGCGAAAGTGCACACTTCCACTCGGAGACCAATACGGTCCATTTTAAATCCCTTCAATGAAAAAAGGTAGAGAAAGAGAAAAGTAAAGAAAATAAGTAAGAGGTGGATAGAATTAAGAAATTTAGTAGGTACCACGTAAAACTATTACCCTCTCTACAGTCCCCTCAACAGAAACAACCGCACTATTTCCCTGACAAGCCCCAGTAGAACAGCCGGATTACATCCAGCGATGCACCCACAGGGTGATACAGGGGCTTAACCCCCTGTCCCTTACCACCAAGTCCAGGTACCCAACACAGCCTTACATTGAATGCCTCCATGAGTTCCCTAAGAGCATTCCTACAAGGCACGATCGCACCGTATAATTTGTCAATGCCCCACGCGCCGCCTGACTATCGACGTAAATTGTCACCACAGACCCACACACGATGTGATCCAGTATCACTTCCGTCGCCCTCCAGATCGCTAGGATCTCAGCCTGGAAGACACTGCACTCATCAGTCTGAATGACTTTTTCACTTCGGTGTCCGCGATATATACAACGGCACCAGTGCCGATTTCCATCTTGGATCTATCCGTAAATAATACCCACCCCTCAAACAGTCCATTGGATCCACGCCAAATTTCCCTATCCGGGAACTCCACTGGTGGTTACACCGAAGTCTAGGGTCATAGTCCTTGATCCGAAATTTCCTCGAGAATAATACCCCGATCAAGCAGACCCACCTCGTACAAAATTCTCCTTGATGATCATCTTCCTATAGCTATCCACTCTCAACGCACCCCACCAAACATTGCATCCATAGGTAAGTATAGGCCTAACCACCGATGTGTAAATCCAGTTTACCATATCCGGCCTCAGACCCCAGTTCTTGCCTGCATATGTAGTAGGCATTGAGTCCCCTTCTCATCCTCACCTGAGTATTTCTCCTCCAAGACAGTTTGCAGTCCAGATAGTTACCCAAATACATTACACCGTCCGATAGAGTTGACTCGACGCCATCTAGCACTGGCCCCTAAATTCATCTATCATGTACCTTCTGGTAAATACCACCAGCTCAATCTTCACAGGGTTAACACACAGCCTCCTATCCTTTGCCCATGCCGAGAGTTCGCCCAGCATCACCTGCACAATTTCCCCGATCGTGGAAAGAAATTTTCCCCTGACCAGCAGAACTATGTCGTCCGCATATGCAACAACCTTCCTGCGCATGTAATCAAATGACTTGAGAATCCCGTTGACCGCAAGGAACCACAGTAGAGGTGAGAGAACCCCCCTTGTGGTGTCCCCCTGGTAACCTTCTCCTTATCACATGATCCCCCAGACAGTCCTTAACTCCCAATTCCATCAACGAATCTCTAAACGCCTCAATCCTAATGTCATGAGCCATTTCTTGAATATATTCATCAGCATGACAACACACTAGGTTTTAGACAACCGAGTTTCATATCTAGTTGTTTAAAGGCCATGTCAGATAAAACTTTTGCTTCGCTTTGCGTTAGAGATTCGCTTTGATATCCAAGATGAAATATTCATACTTATACGAAACATGTCAAAGTCCTTTTAACGCATAACGAAGCGAAAAGTTGGGCAAATCTCATCTTTTTGCGCGCTTTGACAGTTTGCTAGTATATTTTTTTTCTTTATTTATTTTCAACAAACAATTCGTGTGTGTTGTCACAGTGTTTCACCTTTTGCATTACGCTTTTCTGTCAAAGTTAGAAACGTAACACAAAACGATGAAGTTTTATCTGACATAACGATTAAAAAAAACTAAAGTTAACGTTTTCTTTAACATCCTTTTAAAAAAATAGCATTGCCTTATTGTTGTTGATACCAGCTGTTGTTATCAATCCCCTGTAAATGTCAACGGTGTGAAAAAAAACAATCAACAAACATTTGTTTGGTGTGAAATTTAAGTTGTACATTTTCGGCATTTGTATCCAATTAAATTCTAAATTTAAAATGAAATTTTTATCAGAAAGTAAGTTTAAACCTAATAATTTTTACACAAGAATATGTTTATTTAAATAGATATCTCATTTACAGAAGTAAATGGTAAACTCTTGTTAAAATGTGAAGACGAAGAAGAAGGCGAACCACATCCTCATTGCGCCCATGGACCTACTTTATTGTTTTACTATGATGACAAGGGTCCCAAAGACGGTTATTATGCCTGTTCCGCTTATAGAGATAAAAAATTATGTTCCTTTCATTTACCGGTCAAAGATTTGACTGCTAAACATTTAAATCGTGTCTACGATGTGTCCACTTTGCAGTTAAGGACTTTAAGAGCAAAGGTAGGAGAAATACGGGGGAAAAATATGTAGACTTCATGAAAATGTATATATGATAAATTTGGGTTTTTCTTAAAACTTTTTTGGTTTTTCCAGTTTCAAGATTCCAGTAATGAATCACAAAAACATTATTGTTTAACTTGTAATGAACCCCTAAGGGAAAGTGACATGCAACCACATCTTAAACATGAACTCAAACGCAACCTTGCCACAAAATTTTTAAAGAACCCAACTACATTTTTAGCGCCTATGGATAATGATAAGGCTCAAGCCCAATACTTTTTTGATGACAAAGCTTTGCATTTTTTTGAGAATTGTTTCAATGACTTAAAAATAAGGTAAGTTTATTTTTTTTAATTTATAAGAAAATTTTATTTTGCAATACCTATAATTTTTTACAGCAAAGTAGTTTGTATAGGAGCTCCTCGTTTACATGCCCATTTGACGAAAATGTGCTCAGCGAGTATAAAAAGTTTTCTATTGGATTTTGACTACCGTTTTTATTACTTTTATGGTGATCATGAGTTTGCCTGGTTTAATATGTGCAACAATTATTTCTTCGACGAATTGCAAAAGCAGGAATTTTTTCGATTTTTGAAATGTAAAAGGTAAAGTGATTCCAAAATTTTGGAAATATTACTGTTTTGTAAAATACATTATATTTTTTTTTAGCAATGAAAGGCTGTTAATATTTACCGATCCTCCCTTTGGCTGTCGCACAGAACCTGTTGCTGCAACTTTACTTAAACTTACTAAGCTCTTTAATCGTATCAATCAATTACCATATCAACCTTTGCCTATTTTCTGGATATTTCCCTATTTTTCAGCTCACTATATTCAACAACAAATGCCTGCCTTGCAAATGTCTGATTACAAAATAAATTATACTAATCACAGTTCTTATACCGATATGGGAAATAAATCCCGTAAATTAGGATCACCGGTACGTATTTTTACCAATGTCCCCCTGCAGCTTTTAAAATTACCCATACAAGAACAATATAAATATTGTTCAAAATGTGAAAAATATACTGCTTTGGAAAATCGACATTGCCAAAAATGTAATTTCTGTCCCTCAAAAAATGGTGCTACCTATAAGCACTGTGATATGTGTGGCCTTTGCGTTAAACCCTACTATGTGCATTGCAATAATTGTCGTCGTTGTACACAATTAGAGGGCCACAATTGTTTGGATTATCAAAATAAACAGAAATGTTGGATATGCCGCAAAGTTGGGCATACAGAGAACAATTGTTTATATTGGCAAAGAAAAACTCAATGTAGTAATATTTTTCCTCGTCAGACCATAAATCCAAAAGAAGCGGAAATCTTATGTCTGTTGTGTAAGGTTAAAGGTCACAACGAAATGTTG
The DNA here is from genome assembly GCA_930367215.1 of Pollenia angustigena. Lineage (NCBI taxonomy): Eukaryota > Metazoa > Arthropoda > Insecta > Diptera > Polleniidae > Pollenia > Pollenia angustigena. Next base: position 52,531,692 of record OV884060.1, read on the forward strand.
TGTGATAAGAGAGATTTGTTTCTGAAAGAATTTACCTTTATGAGTGAAACGCAATTAATAGATAATAAATAATTATAATTATTTTAACACTAGTTTTAAGTTTAACACAAAGTTGGCTTATCATTTTTTACAGAATATCTTTGTAATAGCATTTAAGTTATTAAAAAGGAATATTACTATTAACTTGACAGAAACTAAAATTCGTTTTTCTTTAATACCTATTTGGGAACAATTTTAAAATACTAAAAAATAAACTGCTTTGTAATACTGCAGTGTTTTACTGTTGGGGTCTCAAGTAACTTGTCCGTTGCGAGTAGATTTTAAAATATTTTGTCATTTTTTTTGGCCAAACTAAAAAAAAAAATCACGTGACATTAGCATAACATTTAAACATCAGACAAATTTTATTTATTTTAAAAACTATTCAAAAGATCTAGTTTTTAGAGGAATTTTAAACCTTTCATATATTTTTTTGTTTGTTTTCTAATACAGAATTTAAATTAATGCATTTTTTTCAGAACTTTGTTTTGTACATATAAAGTAATATTAAAATTCTTAAAAAGCTCTATAAATATAAACTGTATTTGACAATTAATGATAAATTTGACTTAATTAAATAGAAGTGCCTCTTTTATGCGACTTAAAACCACGTATACCACCATCATCTGTTGAACTCGTCTTGCGAGATGTTGAGGGCATTTGGTATGTATGTTCACCATCCCATGAGACATTATCACTATCAAGTATGGGTCAGCTCTTACTTTGTTCTTGTTTGCTGCTATATTCGTTGTCAGTAGTGTAGTCTGCCTCTATTTCTCGTAATTCTATTTTCTGTTCCTGCATGGCTTTCTAAATATATAAGAAATTTATCAGTACTTAATATGCACAAGTAAATTTTTAACACCTACCTTGACACACTCTTGATAGACCTTGAATATGGGAGCACACATGCTATCGTCGTTGTTTCCTTTTAAAAATCTTTCAGAGAACCATAAATTAAAACATTCATCATATTTACGTTTTAATTCGTTGCAATCATCACCCAAGCTATTCATTTTTTTAACTAACAATTTCAGTTATAAAATCAAGTATTTTGCAAAAGTAACAAATTTTTCCAATAAAAACACCTTCCTATTGAACTTTAATTAATTGCAATAAAATGATAACAAAACAAATATCATTTAGATTAATTAAATCAGAGTCGTCATGCGATTAAAACTTGGCATTACTTTTCCTTTTTCAAACTGTCAAATTTAATTTTTGGGGTTATATTTTTTAATTTCAATACTCTTTTACTCAGTTGACATAACTTGGCACGCGAAATTGCATTTAGTTTTTTATTTTTTGTGGATTTTCATAAATTATTTAATAAAATATCAATTAAAATATGAATAATTTAACTAAAACTGCCTTGCGCTTTGTGGCAAACACCTCTTTAAAAAATGTTTTCGGTGGCAAACGCGATTTTACCCGCACTTTATGGCACATGTCCAAAAGTCCAGAATTTTCCGGCAGCCAAAAGGGTAGTGTATTGCAGATACAAAATCCTACCTTGAACTGCAGTTGCGGTTGTGGCATGAAGCATATACACACCAAAGGTAAGGTGAAATAATCTTCAAGGAAGTTTTCATAAAGAAAACATAGACTTACATAACCTAACTATTTTTGAGGCAAACAAAGTTTTTGAGAAGCCGGCAAAAAGTAATTAAAGTTTTGCTATTTCTTTTTAAGGTGAACGTGAATTGGTAGAATTTCTTACAGAAGAAATATTGGCCGAGCGTAAAACCCAAAAAATCAAAACTGTACCCACTAATTTGGATGGATTTGCTGTAAAATTAAATGGTGCCGAAGTTGAGTTGAACAAACAATCTGAAAAGGAGAAGTAAGTACTTTAGGGACGTAAATTTCAGCGCTATGGAGTCGTCAAAAAATAATTCTAACTGCGACTCCAACCGCTGAAATTTTTTAAATCCAACTCCCGCTCTTAACACTGATACTAAATATATATGAGTCTGGTCCTTATTTGACTTTAAAATCTTTTTAATGCAGTACCTTTTAAATGGTTAAATCTATCTATATATGTAAAAGAGCGGCGTGAGTAACTGACTCATTCATTATCGCCCAGCCCAAACCGCTGACCCTAGAAATTTGAAATTCGGACTAGCGATTGGTCGCTCCCTAAATCGATCATTCGAAATTCGGGGGTAAAAACGGGAAAATTCGGCAACCTTATATCTCCAAAACTAAAAGAGATGCAAAATAAAGGTTATACTTATCGTTGTTCTTTAGAAAAATAAGCGGACAGGTGTCTGGTACTTTTTTGAAATTCGGCCCTATTAGGGAGTAAACGGGTAAAATCTGAATTTTAGTACTTTTTTTGCAACTTTTCACCAATAAACATAGAAACAAAGTTAATACCACATTCGAAACTTATCAAAAAAAATACGTATAATAATTTGGTACTTTTTCGAAATTCGAACATTTAAGGGGTGAAAATCGTAACTATTTTTGAAACTTTTTTTTACAAAACATTTCCTCCATTCATTGACATATTAGTTCTAAATTATGGGCTACCACTACAATAATGAAATTTTTGATACTTTAATGGGGAAAAATATAGTACCAAAAAATGGAAATACGGGAAATTTTACATTTTTCTTTAGATTTTTGGTTATACTAAAGTAGCGGGTTAAATGCTAGAATTTAAACAAATTTAAACCTAGAAAATAAACTTTGGCATAAAAATATGTCCACGAAGAAAAAGGAGATGCTAACGAAGTAGCGGGTGTATGCTAGTATATCATAACAAGAAAGTTATTCTGTAAAACTTTCAAATCGATATTTTTAATATGTACTGCATCGCGAATTTAAAAAAATTTTTTTTTGTAAAATATTAGAAAATGTTCCTTTTAAAAATGTTGGAGTCGGAGTTGCAAGTTTTTGTTGGTATTTCGACTCCGGTAAATAGTAAATTTCTTTAAAAATAAAAATACATAAAATGAATGTATGTATATTTCATGAGAATATAGAAATTAAAAACATTTTTCTGATGCTTTCTTAAAAGCACAAGGCACATTCATTAATTTATTTTATCCTGCACAATTATAAAATAAAAAAAACTGAAAATTAGCACGTCTAACTTTGTAACTCTTTACTAATTTCTTTTAGAATTATTATTAATTTTAATGTAAATCACACCGTTGATTCTGAAGAGGAGCCAGAAGTGAACCCTTCTGCTGACAAGCCCGATATTGGAGAAATGCGTAGCAAACCACAATTTGAAATTGACATTGTTAGGGGTCCCACCACACTCTCTTTTACTTGCTCATTCTTGCAAGGCACTCCACAAGAAGGAGAGTATAGTAAGTTTTATTTAATATATTTAATTCAAAATATTAAAAAACTTTTTAATTTATTGTAGATGACATCTTTGGCATTGATGAAATGACCATTTATCAAGGTGAATGGCATGAGAAAGTATATGCTGTAGCTGGTGATGTTTTGGATGGTGTAAGTTTTTTTTTTTCTTAAATTTAAAATAACAAATTTTCTTCTACTGTTTTCCTATTATTTTTTAGTACCTTTATGATTTGTTAATGAACTTGTTGGAAGAGAAGGGCATTAGCAATGAATTTGTTGAAAAGATGTCCGATTTAGCCACTGCCTATGAACATTCTTCTTACATTGGCTTGCTAGAAAGTCTCTCGAAATTCACCAGTGGAAAGTAATTACTTTCCTTTATTTTCCTTAATTTCTGTTGTAACCAACTAGTTCTTAAGTTTTAAAGTACCTTTATAATTTCCCTGATCATTATTAATTTCTTTTTATTTCTCAACACTAGTTATGAACAAAAAATAGCTACGGAAACTCTTGTTTGATTTAAAACAAACTCAAGATATTAATCAAGATAAAAGACCAAGTTGGCAAACTTAAACCAAATTTTTACAGCAAAAGAAGGATTTCCTTGTAAGTTTTTTGGTTTATATTGAAGAAACATCTTTTTTTTTATTTATATTTAGTTTTCGTTTGATTTTCTATGATTAAATGAAATTAAAATGTTTGTTTAACATTCTTCTAAGTTATTTTTTTTTTGTTTTTAACCATGCTTTTAAGGTTAATTTGTTGCAAAGTAGTTTTAACTTAGTTTTACTTTAACAAATTAACTTTATTATCCTTAAATATTATCCATATACTATTTTAAGAATATTCTTGTATACAAATAAACAATCGTTACGAAGTAATAAATAATATAATAATGACAAACAAAATATTTGTTAAAAACGAAAACAGTTTTTAATACATTTTTGGTAAAGTAATTGACCGTAGTGACCCAGAGAGTAACTTTGATTCGTCAAACGAAAGTATGTTGTGATTTTAAATGTTTACACTAGAGATGAGCGATATTTCTGTACCTGTGATTTAATCACTTTTAATGAAAAATCACGAATCTCAGTTGCGAACAAATTTTTCAAGTAACAGCTTCTTGCTTAGTCATTCTTTTCTCTTTTTTTTTGTTACATGCACAAATAAATGATAGGTCATAGTTTGCGTGGGGAATATCGTTTTTTGCATGCAATACCGAATAATATTGCATTTTTGTTATTGACTGTAAGAAAACCACAATATTGTTGTACTTGATAAAAATACCTTGTTTAAAGAATTTTAATTGTAAAAATAAACAAACCCGTTTTTAATTTCAAATAAAGGCATATGAAAAAGAATTTTTTAAAAAAGTAGAAAAAATGTCACGATATTTTTACATCGAGTAGGTATGAATATTCAGCCTTATTATGGTTGTCGTCAACGACAATGTCATTTTTTTTGCAATAGATTAAAGACCACAGGTTGTGAGTTACTTTAACCTTGACAGTCGTCGACGACCACGGCAACCGTAATAATGCAGATTACGTGTCGTTTTTTTCAAAAAAGTGAAAAAAAGTTTTTTGAGTTAATACCCCCTTTATGATCAAGTTCGATATGTTAGCGCATATATTCAGCCTTATTCCGGTTGTCGTAATCGATCAAGTCGTTTTTTGTAAGAGATTAAAGTTACACACAACCAGTGTTCTTTGATCTCTTACAAAATACGACTTGATCGATTACGACAACCGGAATATAATCCGTCTTGAAAGAAATTAAAAACTTCCTAGGATATATGGTAAAGTTGTTTTATTTTATGATAACTATAAAAGAATTGAAAACTCGTCGGTTGATTATTTAATTGCCGTATGTCGTATGTAATTTGTATCCACATACGACAATTAAATAATCAACCGACGAACTGACAAACAGTGAACACAATCAGTTTTGAGGAACAGTGATTTTTAATAATACACCTTCACTTATCACGATGTTTCTTAAAAATCACGGGGTCGCTCATCTCTAGAATTCACTATTATACTTTGTATTAATACATGTCAAAAAACTCAAGTATGTAACATGTAGAAGTGTGATAGTGTAGTGAATGCAATAGCTGTGTTCATTTGTAACAATTGTTACTAGTAAAATGTTCTTTTACATGTACTTTTAACATTTACTTGTAATAATTGTTACAAATTTGTAAAAAATTTTAGTATGTAAATGAACACAGCTATTGTGTACATATTAGAGCTGTTAATGAATCATACTTTTTTGAGTTTAATTCGTTACGAATTAGCTAAATTTTGAATTAATTTTTTTCATAGCAAAAAAAAAAAATTGAATGAAATTTAAATCAATTCAAACGAATTAGGCAGAAATGAATTTCAATTCGTTTTCCAATTCGAATGAATTTGTAGAATGAGTTGCAAGTCGTTTTCAATTCTAATGAATTTGTTAAAGTGAATTGCAATTTATTTTACATATTCATTTGAATTAAATTGATCCATAAAAATGAATTAGGAAAATGAATTGCAATTCAAATGAATTACTACAATTTACTATTTTTATAGCAGTTTGAATTTTCAATACAAAAAGTAAAAAAAAAATTCCAATGGTAGTAAAAGTAGCAAGAATTTTAGAGTAAACAAGCACAGATTTGACAGCAAAAAATGTTGTTGAGATTCATAGTTGCTAAAATCTTTAAAATTCGATTGAAAAATTTAAAAAAAAAGAAATTTTCCACAATTTACAATGAGATTATATAAACAAAATATTATTGTTAAACACCCTTTTATACTATTTTCACACTACATATTCGATAAAAATAAAAATTGAAGTTTCTTTTAGCATATAAATAATTTTCGCCTATACTTAATAATTTAATTCGTATTCTGCCGCTACCTGGCAATGTCATCAAAATCAATTAAAATTTCAATCAATTCAAATGAGTTTGAAATGAATTGCTAATTCTTTTTTCTATGAATTGCAATTCACTTTTACAAATTGATTTAAATCGGAAACGAATAGCAATTCATTTTTATCAAATTCATTTTAATTGACTCAAATTTCATTCAATTAATTTTTGTGCGTGAAAATAATTAGCTCAAAATTTGCTAATTCAGTGCATGAATGATTCGCGAATTAATCCAAAAATGAATTATTCATTTACAGCTCTGGTACATACAAATGTATGTATGTATCAGAGAACGCCCTGCAAATAATAGGACCAGTCCAAACACGCGTGTAAAGAGTAGCCCACAAGGGACCAGGACTAGTCCAAAAGTAACCCAAACGTATGGAAAAAACATGGTCTATTTAACATTACGATGTTCTAGGGCAGGCCCATATAACCCACCATTGGACTAGTTAGGAGTAGTTTTAAAACTACCCCTGCAAATAAAATTGGACCACCTGATCCATTTTGATAAAATGGACTGGTCCGATGTAATGCAAGCATGGATCATTTCATTGTTAAAAAGTGTTTGTAGTGAGACGATATGGAGTAGTTTAAAAACTACTCCTTAGTGGTCCAAAGGTGGGTTATATGGTCCTCTCCTAGGAAATCGTAATGTTGAATAGACCAGGTTTTTTCCAAACGTTTGGGTTACTTTTGGACTAGTCCTGGTCCCTTGTGGACTACTCTTTACATGCGTATTAAGACTGGTCCTATTATTTGCAGGGCTTTTATCTCTTACATTCATTTGAGACCTAATTACTGATCTTTTCTAAAGAAAACAGAAAAAGACAAAACAAAAACAAAGATAGTAAACAAAATTTTGACATTCAACAATGATAAAGCTAAACAAGTTAGAGTGCTGTATTCGGCTGTGCCGAATCTTTGATACCCTCCACCGACACTTCGAATGTTTTAGGAGTAATATCTGTATGATAAATAGACATTATTATTATAATCTTTGTAAAAATAGACATCTGCATTAAAATTTGTTGCGGTTTAGACCTATATAAAATTATTGACTGACAATCGGAATCAATTTTAAAAAGCTTGAGTAGAATATCCGTTTAAGCTGAACTTAAATGATTTTCAGGAGAATGAATTATATAAAAGCCATGGTAAGCTATGAACCAATCATCCCAAATTCTGAGAACGATTTCTGGTATTAAAAAACATAAATTTCAATACAGCGGTGCAATTAGTTTAAGCGTTTGCAGTAAATTTCAGAAGGCTGCTAAAATTGAATCTAAGGAAAATTATGGACCGTAAATCACAAAATTGCATAACATTTTTTCTGGCCATATGAAGCTAAACTGGAAGAAAGTTTACCGCGTATTTAACTATTTTACCAGAGTGGGCTTTATATGATAAGTTATGCACCGATCTTCACCAAATTTCACAGTGACATTTCTAGTTCTATAAAACTGTGATTTTTTTTGCAATAGATTAAAGACCACAGGTTGTGAGTTACTTTAACCTTGACAGTCGTCGACGACCACGGCAACCGTAATAATGCAGATTACGTGTCGTTTTTTTCAAAAAAGTGAAAAAAAGTTTTTTGAGTTAATACCCCCTTTATGATCAAGTTCGATATGTTAGCGCATATATTCAGCCTTATTCCGGTTGTCGTAATCGATCAAGTCGTTTTTTGTAAGAGATTAAAGTTACACACAACCAGTGTTCTTTGATCTCTTACAAAATACGACTTGATCGATTACGACAACCGGAATATAATCCGTCTTGAAAGAAATTAAAAACTTCCTAGGATATATGGTAAAGTTGTTTTATTTTATGATAACTATTGATACCTATTTGATACCCTCCACCGACACTTCGAATGTTTTAGGAGTAATATCTGTATGATAAATAGACATTATTATTATAATCTTTGTAAAAATAGACATCTGCATTAAAATTTGTTGCGGTTTAGACCTATATAAAATTATTGACTGACAATCGGAATCAATTTTAAAAAGCTTGAGTAGAATATCCGTTTAAGCTGAACTTAAATGATTTTCAGGAGAATGAATTATATAAAAGCCATGGTAAGCTATGAACCAATCATCCCAAATTCTGAGAACGATTTCTGGTATTAAAAAACATAAATTTCAATACAGCGGTGCAATTAGTTTAAGCGTTTGCAGTAAATTTCAGAAGGCTGCTAAAATTGAATCTAAGGAAAATTATGGACCGTAAATCACAAAATTGCATAACATTTTTTCTGGCCATATGAAGCTAAACTGGAAGAAAGTTTACCGCGTATTTAACTATTTTACCAGAGTGGGCTTTATATGATAAGTTATGCACCGATCTTCACCAAATTTCACAGTGACATTTCTAGTTCTATAAAACTGTGATGTATCAAATTTTGTTATGATAGCTTTATTTTTTACGTTTTTAGGCGTACTAAGCTGTTTTCCGGGAGTAAGGTTTATATGGGGCCTAGGGTAAATTATGAACTAATCTTCACGAAATTTCACAGTCTTATTTCTAGTCCTGTAAAACTTATATGTTCCAAATTTTGTTATGATATCATTATTTTTTACGTATTTAGGTTTACTAAGCTGTTTTCCGGGAGTAAGGTTTATATGGGGCCTATGGTAAATGATGGACCGTTCTTCACAAAATTTTAAAGTCTTATTTCTCGTTCAATAAAACTGTGATGTACCAAATTTTGTTATGATAGCATTCTTTTTTACGTTTTTAGGCGTACTAAGCTGTTTTCCGGGAGTAAGGTTTATATGGGGCCTATGGTAAATTATGGACCGATCTTCACGAAATTTCACAGTCTTATTTTTAGTTCTAAAAAATTTTGATGTACCAAATTTAGTTATGATAGCATTATTTTTTACGGATTTAGGCGTACTAAACTGTTTTCTGGAAGTAGGTTTTATATGGGGCTTATGGTAAATTATGGCCCGATGTTTACGAAACTTAATAGTTTCATTTCTAGTCCTATTTAACTGTGACGTGCCAAAATTTGTTATGATAGTTTTTGTAACAAAATTATCAATTTTCTTACATGGTCTGTAATCTAAGGAAGAGTTCAAAGAGAAATTTGTTATTCGGATTAATGGTAAATTTTTATTTTATTTTGATCATTATTCAGTTAAATTATTACGGAAAAAATTTCACGTCCGAAATGTCACGTATCGACCCAGATTTTGGCTTAAAAAAAAAAAAAATACAGAAGATTTTGGAATCAAACCAAAGACATTTTTATGTTACATTGCTACGTAAAATTCTGAAAGTAGTTTGACTAAAAAATTGTGCCAGTTTCGCTAAATTACGCCTTTTTATACATGGCCACAAGAACTACTTCTATTTTTTTCACGTTCGAACGGCTACTTCTCTTGCCATTATCTTTGACCTAGAATCGCGCCCTCCATTAACTTTAGCATAGAAAACAGTGCTTTCTTAGTGCTATAATTTAAGAATTAAGAGAACGTAAAAATATTGTTGTTTTAAATGTTATTGCATTTTTGATGCGTACGACTGTCACGTTCAACACTTTCGAATTATCCATATAACGTCAAACAAAAGAAATTGAGAAAAAAATTAAAACAAGCGTCAAAAATTAAATAAATTAATTTGACATTACATGGGTAAATAATGACAAATCTCCCTAATGAACCTACCTTGTACTTATTCTACATTGGTTTTAACAACTTTATTTAAAATACATATACATATATATATTATATTGTATCATTTAAAAAAGTTTTTATATTAAACAAAACGAATAAATATATAAAAAAAATTCCAATTGTAAAGTTTTTATTATGTTCATAAAAATCAATGTTTAAAAACTAGCACTTTCGTTTTTAACTGTAGAACAATTTAGCACTTTTTTTGTTGTCGATTTAGCATTTTTAATTCGAATTCTTCTGGCAAGCCTGGTAGCATGCTTTTGTTTAAACAACGTGGCATCTCTTTAAATCAGCAATTCTAATTTAATTCACCACTAGTTTAAAAATAGAAAATCCACCTTTAACAAAATTGTTCTTGGTTTTTGTTGATAAAAACCCATTGAAAATGATGGTCATTTTGTATACAACACCGTTAGTGCTTCAGTGGCGCAATTGGTTAGAGCGCGTCGTTTACACGTCTGGTTGGGTCTGGATCCGAGTTCGTATCGTAGTGAGGGAAAAACAGTTGATATGTAAAGAAAAAAGTTTTCCTTTCCTTCTTAGTTTGGCAGGAGTTTTTAGAAAGTCTTCTACGATTGAAAACTCTAATCAAAGAAGGTAGATAAAATCGCTCGCTCGCCGTACCCTGCTAATGGTCCGTTATTTGACTATTACACGGGTCCCGTGAAAACTAACATAAGAGCGCGTATAAATTTTTTCGTTCGACTAGTTTTTTTTATAGTAGTTTTTGGAACTAAATTTAGCATTTTGTTTGTTTCAAAATTTTCCGATTTAGCATTTTCTTTGGTATTTTTTCAATTATTCATGGTCTGCTCGAAACGCCAGCTGATTTTTTGCAGAGATGTGTTTTTTACGTGCAATTATTTTTGTAGCAATTGTTTTTCACATTTCTACAATTTTATTCTCAAACAAATGTTTCTGTTCTTGACATCTTTATCATTTTTTACCCAAACAAAATGCGTGTTGTTTTTTCTATTGTTGGATTGTTGTAGTTGCGCGAGTTATGGAATCACCCACATTAACACATCCACCAACAAAACCACCAAGACAAAATACTCACATTTTCTCACTTCCTGTACAGACAAAATTATTAGGAAATTTAAATAAATAATAATCAATTTTAACACACTTCTGTATTTAGTTTAATAATCAATTTTAACACACTTCTGTATTTAGTTACTAAGAATTTTTGTACTTAATGAATAAGCATTTTGTAAAACTTCATAATAAACACTTTTATATTTAGGTAATAAGTTTCATTTTATAATAAAACAAATAAATAATCAATTGTATTAAAACCATAAAAGTGAAAAGTTGTTTTTTTTTTCAATCTCCTCTAAATAAATAACATAAGTGGCGCAGTCGGTATCGCGGTCCCCAGTTAAAAGGAAAATCCTTGAGTGAATATCAAGGAAAGTGAACAATAATTAAATAAAATAAAAGCTCACAAAAAAAAAAAAATCCTTGAATGAATATCAGGGATAGTGATCAATAATAAATAAAATAATAATTTTAAAATCACAGAAAATCCTTGAAGGAATATCAGGGATAGTGATTCATAATAAACAATACAATAATTTAAAACTCACAGAAAATCCTTGAAGGAATATCAGGGATAGTGATCAATAATAAATAAAATAATAATTTTAAACTCACAGAAAATCCTTGAAGGAATATCAGGGATAGTGATCCATAATAAACAATACAATAATCTAAAGCTCACAGAAAATCCTTGAAGGAATATCAGGGATAGTGATCAATAAAAAACTATTATAAAATAATAATAATAACAATTGACATTTTACAACAATATCGTGGACGTTCACAACCTTTTAATTGGTGTGTTTTGACACTTAAGGACCGTGAGAACCTGAGGAGGAAAAAAAGAGCAACTACAAGAGGATTAAGGACACATCATGAAGCATATCATTCTTGGGTGCCTGTAAGTCAAAGTGAACTATTTATATTTTATTACTATTGATAGAAAAAAAATTTTTTTTTATTATAAAAAAAAAGGGGAAATTTTTACACCTAGAATAAGTTATATAAAAGAAATAATAATTAATAGGCTCGTACAGCCTTAACAAAGTTAAATAAAAACTGCGATTCCGCCAAAGGACCCTCCAGTTATAACAAGAAACTCAAATCTGCGATTCTGTAGCCCAAAAAGCCAGACCCTCCAGATTAGAAGAGTAAATAATAAAAACCATAATTTACTAACCTTTTTATAATTAGCATCATTATAAAAATAATAAAACAATAGATAGCGTTTGACGGAAATCTTAATCTGCAAGCAAGCAGTGCCGAAATAACGTTATTTAGTCCGCGTCTGTCCGAAATTTTTTTTGAAAAAAAAAGAAAACAAAATTTTGACAAAATTTTTTAGCAAAATTTTAAATGATTAAGAAAACTAGATCAGGAGCTAAATTCCATCCATACCCGAATCCACCACAATTAGTAACAATACCAGAAAACTCACCGCTAACAATGACGAATAACGACTCGAACAGTACTGCAAACGCAATATTTAACTCATTGCGTATCCCTGATGCGATTAAGGATCTCCCACGATTCGATGGAGATCAACGCCATTTGCATGAATTTATAAACAATGTAGAGGAAATCTTACTTCACCTAAGGGGAATCGATGGGACCCCGTACGCTCAAATCTTGTTAAGAGCCATTAGGAATAAAGTAGATGGAGAGGCCAACGAAGTGCTTAATATGCATGGCACTCCACTAGTACGGGACGAAATAAAAAAAACCTTACCTTACACTATTCTGACAAGCGGACTGAGACCTCATTGATCAAGGTTCAGAATTCACAGGAAACATCTTTAAAGATTTTTGCAATCAATATAATATAAACCTACACGTAACCTCATTTCAGCAGACTAGTAGCAACGGACCAGTAGAAAGATTACACTCCACAATAACCGAAATTTATAGAATCATAATGGCAAAAAGAAAAGAGTTAAGGTTAGAACAAGACCACGAAGAAATCCTGTCTGAAGCAATCATAACGTATAATAATGCAATCCACTCCACAACAAAAATAACACCATACGAACTTTTTCACGGACGAACTTATAAATTCGACAAAGACATAACGTTCAATAACGAACATGACTACTTAAAAAAGTTGAACCAATTTCAACAAACCCTGTACCCTTACATTAAAGAAAAATTAGAAAACGAAGTCAGTAATAGAATCAATGATATTAATTTAAACAGACAAGAACCCCAAAGTTTTGAGGCTAATGAAAATATATTTAGAAAGGAATGTAGACGTAATAAAATTACACCAAGGTTCTCGAAACACAAAACAAAACAAAATAACAGAATTACCTTAATTACTACAAGAAATCCAATTCATAAGCCAAATTAACTACAATATAGACCTACTAAGCGACCACCTTACAAACTTAGCCGAAGCAATTGTACTTGCTAAATTAAACATAATATCAAAATTTATATTAAACCAATATGAATTGCAAGCAATTTACGACACACTAACAGAACAATCTGTTGAACTAATCTCTTATGAGCACATATACGAGTTACTTGGATTACAAGCATACTATAATAATACTAACATAATATTTAACGTAAAAATACCAATAATAGACCCACAAGAATATAAATTTTACCACATTGTACCCCTACCAGTAAATGAAACAAAGCAAATTGTAACAAAACCTTATATAAGTTATAACGAAAATAATGTTCACTCCTTTGACAAGGCATGCCCAAGAATAGAACGAGTTTATTACTGTCCATCCTCCATCTACAAAGAAGAAACAGAAGCTTCAACTTGTGTGGGAAACTTGATTAATGGCAAACCTCCCCAATGTACCTTCAGCGACATAGGAAAATCGGAAACAATTTTACAACCGGAAGAAAACTTTATTTTATTTATAAATGTACCCAAAACTCTTATTAATTCTTCTTGCAGTAAGACTACATTTACAACAGAAGGAACAGCCCTGCTTCATTTCAAAAATTGTGAAGTCAAAATCAATGATGTAACGTACATCGACAACCCCACCATATTCTGGGACGAGGTTCACATCGCACCACCAATGTATAATCAAATCCAGCCAGTATCCATCATAGAAACAATTAACCTACAGAAGCTGAGAGACTACCACTTCGAAAACAAAGAAGCTGTCGTGACACTACAAAAAGAAACAAAAGCAAAAATATCAATCACGTATGCAGCAATAGGAGTAATTGGCGTGGTTGTTATTGCAGGAGCTCTCTTCATCACCAGCAGATTTATTGGCACATTCAAACCTCAAGCACCGCCAGTCATCGCTCAGGCCAACCCAAGTTCCTTGTGGCCCTCACTTTACTCTAAGGGGGGAGGAGTTATGGAATCACCCACATTAAAGGCCTAGTTAGGCGAACGTTGCTGTACCCGTAATGTACCGCACCGTACTGTAAGCACGTTGGTGCACTTATAGAACATTTAAAAACGTGGTTTATGTTTTTTCTATACATAAACAAAAAACAATAGTATACATAAAGCAAATCACACAGTGATGGGAATCAAAAATGTTTTAAAAAGTACCAAGTGATTTAAATGGTATTAAAAAAGTATTTTGTGTATGTAAAAAACGTTAATAGTTTAATGTTTATATTATAGATTTTCAATAAACAAATTTGTATTTTAGCATATATATTATAACAATAGATATATTGTATTGTGATGTATGCACCAAACAAGGTTTTGCTACCATTTAAAGCCTTTTATTCTTTTCACATTTCCATTGTATGTGTATATGCATTTGATTATATGTATCGTACATTTAAACATAAATATATTTGTTTATATGGAAATATGTTGTATATTAAGTTGTTTTGTCTCAATTCCATAGCTTAACTGAAAAAAGTACCAAAAACGAGCAAAAATACCCGCACTCAATTTAACATACAAGCAGCCCATCACTGCTTTACAACTGTCACGTAACAACGGTATACAAATCTGTTTAATACAGATCGAGACGTTCCGTCAACGTGACATTTAAATTCAGTAAGCATTTGCATTGTTTGCAAATGACAAAACGAACCAGACGTTCCATTAGGGGACGTGAACGTTAGGCTAACTCTGCCTTAACACATCCACCAACAAAACCACCAAGACAAAATACTCACATTTTCTCACTTCCTGTACAGACAAAATTATTAGGAAATTTAAATAAATAATAATCAATTTTAACACACTTCTGTATTTAGTTTAATAATCAATTTTAACACACTTCTGTATTTAGTTACTAAGAATTTTTGTACTTAATGAATAAGCATTTTGTAAAACTTCATAATAAACACTTTTATATTTAGGTAATAAGTTTCATTTTATAATAAAACAAATAAATAATCAATTGTATTAAAACCATAAAAGTGAAAAGTTGTTTTTTTTTTTCAATCTCCTCTAAATAAATAACATAAGTCGCGCACAGAGCTACTTATTGGGCCATGAATTATTTATTTAGCATTTTTATACCCTCCACCACATTTATGCTAGGAACACAACTGGGACGAACGACGAATTTCGCCCTACACCAGCCATCGGCAACCTATACTATTACATTTTGCGATTATGTGCGTTATATTCGCTCTCCCTCTCACCACGAACCGGTGTTGCCAGAAAAAACATTTTTCTCATATCCCCAATTTAAAAGTAAGAATCTCCAATCGTTAACATATTTTGATACATTACATCTTCAATATGTAATATATCATATGGATACAAATTTTTGCATGATTATTTGCTGACATATGCTTAGGAGAATGCACTGCTATAAATGACATGTCTCATCTTATTATCTGTATAAGAAGTGTTATGAACATTTTGTGTTATTCTCCAACAAGCATTATTTTTAAAAAGTTTGAATATAATGAGAACAGGGAAAATTGTCGTTCAAATTGTGAACAAAATACGTGGAGGCCATAATGCCTTAAGTCATAGAAAATTTAAAGATTTTCTTGAAGCCGTGCATGCTGAATATGGAGATTTGGTTATGTATACAGAAATAAGGTGGTTTAGCAAAGGTCGTTGTCTTCAAATACTTTTTAGCCTTCATAAAGAAGTCATAACGTTTTTGGACGAAAATGTAACAAACGAAACTAAGGCATTGTCTAAACATTTGAAAGACAAATCCTTTTTATTAGATTTTGCGTTTCAAAAAAATTTTGATATCAAACTTCATATTTTATTACATCATCAATATTTATTTCATATGGACAGGATTTTATGCGTAACAGATTTTCTAAATGCTTATCAGTCAAACGATTTCGACTTTTAGTTTGAATGTGTTTAAGTGCCGAAAATGTTGACTCACAAATGTAGGTCGATCCAAACATTGCATACAATTTAAAAATTTCGTTTTTAGCTTTCGGGTATAGATCTTCAGAAATATTTCTCCAAAACTCAATTCCATTAGTAAATGGTAAAGCTAGATCTTCCCTCATTTTAATAAGTTCTGCTTTAAGATCGTGATTATGTAGTTCAATATTACATAACAAAGGGTTGTTATGCATTTCAATCAAATTTTCAATTTTTTTAAAATCATGAAAACGATTGTTGTAATTATTTAACAGAGATTGGAGCACATTTACATACTCATTTAGTTTGCTATTGCTATTTGAAACTTCACTATAAATTTCAAATGTTCTTGTTAAACTTATTAAATTGTTATTTTTAAGGTTTTGTATTAAAATTTAAACTTTTCTTATAAATTGTTTAAGTGCAGAAAATAGCTAAAAAATTGTTTTGGTTTTTCCTTGCAACTGGATGTTAAGTTGATTGACAAATTCTGTTACATCAGTCAAAAACGCAAAATCTAATAAAAAGGATTTGTCTTTCAAATGTTTAGACAATGCCTTAGTTTCGTTTGTTACATTTTCGTCCAAAAACGTTATGACTTCTTTACGAAGGCTAAAAAGTCTTTGAAGACAACGACCTTTGCTTAACCACCTTATTTCTGTATACAAAACCAAATCCCCATATTCAGCATGCACGGCTTCAAGAAAATCTTTAAATTTTCTATGACTTAAGGCATTATGGCCTCCACGTATTTTGTTAACAATTTGAACGACAATTTTCATTGTATTCAATACATTCAAACTTTTTGAAAATAATGCCTGTTGGTGAACAATGCAATGAAAAACATACAAATCTAAATTGCTTTTTAGCAAATGTCCTACAAAACCCTCTTTTTTACCCACCATTACATTGGCACCATCAGTACATACAGAACAAAACTTATTCTTATCTGTAAAAGAAAGAACATTTTCATTCACGATATCAAAAATAAGTTTTCCTTTCACACTGTTGTGAAGGCCGTATAGGGAAAACATTTCTTCGTGCACGTCAAAATTTTCATTAACAGTCCTTATACAGATAATAAGCTGAGCTATGTCGTTCATATCCGTGCATTCATCTAAGCATATGGAAAAAAATTTGCAATTAAGCATTCTTTTCTTGATCTTTGAAAAGATGAAGGCACTGATATGCTCAGTCCGTCGAACAATTGTGCGAGCGGAGAGGGGAATATCATTTATCAATTTACGTATCTCTTCAGATTTTTCGCCAAAACATTCTAAAACATCGTTGCTAAGCTCTTTAAAAAAGTCGCCATCTTCAAAAGGACGACAACGTTTAGCTAGAGACGCAGCAACAACGAAAGATGCCTTTCTTTTTAATGAAAAATCGACTGCTTCTTTCGAGTTTAGTTCCGCATCAGCAATCATTTTTTCATAAAAAGTTTTCTTTAAATTAACAACAAGGGCTTCTCTTGCATCACCAGTAATACTTTCATATTCTTTGTGAAATGCTTGAAGATGCCTTTGCATGTCATGGGTTTTAATCCGTGACAAAGTACGCTGACAAACCAAACATTCTGGTTTGCCAAAATAATTTTCTGAAAATAAAAAATTCAATTCATATTCATCTACCATTTTGGTGGGGACAAATTTTTTTATATGGCAACGCTGATTTTAATCTTATTTTAAGCAACAAGCGATAACACGACCTGCCTTGTTGAATGCTCAAGCTAGACTGATTAATGTTGTTTAATTCTCTACTATGTGTGTGCACACGTACGTAATAAAAGAGAATAGAGAAAACGCGGCGCCCTGATTTTGCCGATGGCTGCCCTACACGACGAATTTTTAAGTAAAAATTCGCTGAGTAAATTCGTCGTATGAAACACAATAACGACGATTAACTAATTGAGAAAGCTGTTGCTGTTTGTGCAAAGAGAGAGAAATAGTGTGACCATAAGAAAAAAATTTAATTAAAAAAACACAAATATTAAAAAAACACAATTAAAAACTACTAGATGACCCGTGCGAATATTTTTCACCGTTAGTTGTCATTTTTGTAACATAAAATGAAAATAATTAATAGAAATTTTACTAACTTCAATACATTTTAAAATATAATTTTTATCAATGAAATTTCTAATTATTTTTCGTCATTAGTGTTAAAAATAAGCTTTAAAATGAGATATCATTCATTTAATTTGATGCGGTGGTATGGGAGATATTTGCAACCGACAAAAAAGTGCTTTATAAATAATATATGTATATGATTCTTATAATTATCTACTTTGTATATTTATTTTAAATGCGATAAAATAATAAAAAACAATTATTAAAGTAAAAAAGTAACTTTATATACTAAAATACTTGAAAACTAAAATCCAACATGGTCACCTGGTACTGATTTGTTCGTCGTTCGCCGGCGTATGAAATAGAAATAAATCTATTTCAAAGTCGGCCGACGCCTTGATTGTGTGTATTTTCATATACACAAATATGTTTTATTTTTGTCGACGAATATTCGCGGCCAAAAATTCGTCGTTCGTCCCAGTTGTGTTCCTAGCATTAGTTGTGAAGAGGGTATTCTAAGTTTGTCATTCCGCGTGAAACTTTTTTTATTATTCATCTAAGACCCCATATATATATATCTCAGCCGAAATACAACAGCTTCGCAGTGAAAATACTCGCCTTCAAAAAGAAACACAAACAATGAAGAACAGACTGGAAGTTGTTGATAAAGCAAGTCGACGCAACAACGTTGTTGTAAGTGGTCTCAAAGCCAATAATGTTTCTGATGCATTGACTGAATTCAAAGATATGTGCAACTACACCCTTAAAACCAATGTCAATGTGGTAGATGTACACAAAATTTCAAACGGATCATCGTGTATTTATAAATGATAAACCGTTTTCTTGGGCAGGGGGGAAAATCATTGCTGCGAATAATTTAGATGCGATCTTTTTGCGTGATCTACTATCCAAAGCCAATTTTGACTGTGAAATAGGAGTTAAATCTCAAGCAACAAGCACAGATCCTCTACCTACGTCATCAAATGGATTAAATTTAAATTAGCAACCAGAAGTGTGTCGATTGCTGTCCTATAATGTAGCTAACCTCAATAATAAATTTAAATTTGGAAATTTTTTTACATACATTAATAATTTTGATATATTTTTTCTTTTTGAAACGCATGTTTCAGCTGATAAGCGCATACAATTTTCTAGCTTCTTTAAAAATTATACTCTGCACTGGGTAGATGCTACCAGTAACCATAACATGGGCCGTACCATTGGTGGTGGATTGTATGGTTTCAGGAAGACAATACAAAACAAATATTCTTTGAAATTCTGTGAGTATCCAAACGGTGTTACACTATCTGCTGTTTTTAATGGTACGTCTTTTCATTTTATACCAAGCTATTTAAATTGCACAAACTGGTCACATGATTTTGAAAAACTTGAAAACTTAGTATATAGCCTGCACGCTTCCCCTTTTTGTATTGTTGGAGATTTGAATGCTCGGGTTTCAAATGCGCAAGTTTTAGATAGGGACATAGTATTGGATGCGCCCTTGGTCTCGCAGTATCGTATTGCAAAGGATAAAGTTTTAGATAGCAAGGGTAAAAAGTTGTTGGATCTTTTAGAGGACTCAGGGGGCATAATTATCAATGGTCGAGTCACTAGTGACGCAGAAGGTGAATATACTTTCTGTGGTGTTATGGGAAGTTCTATTATTGACTATTGTTGTTGCTCGTCGGATATTTTAAAACTAATAGTAGATTTCCAAATACATACTAAACCTTTTTCAGATCACATGCCCTTAGTCCTAACACTACATGCTGAAGGCAGCCCTAACATGAGTGAATTGTTGCTACCTAAAAAGCTCCCTTGGTACCCCAAAAACATGGATAAATACAAATTAACGCTTAACAATCTTACTAATCTAATTGCCTTCATAAATTTAAATTTTCATTATGACAATAAAAATGTCATTATAGTAATGAAACAAAAACTTTCAATCCACTTTCAATCAACGTTGTTATTGTTATTATGGACAATTTAATCTCATATTTACGGTCTTAATTGAGAAAAAAACATAGTTTTTTTATACAAAAACTACGCTGCACCGGTAGACTAGCTGGTAGTGAGCTAGTCTATCAGCACCGAGGTTACATGTTCGAATCCCACCAGAGACAGAAAAAAAAATAAAAAATAAAATAAAGTAAAATAAAATAAGAAAAAAGAAAAAAAAAAATAAATAAAAAAAAAAATAAAAAAAAAAAAAAAATTTTACTTTATTGAAAGTATTCATCCAATGAATAATATTCATGGATCTAATGTAATGTTTCATTAAGTCCTTTTAATGAAACAGGTTTCATTGATCCAACGAAGCGCTGCTAGGTTCCTTTATAATGCAATTTTTCATGGGATTAATGTCAAAATTCGTTAGTATTGCGAAGAAAATTCTTTCAGTGTAGTTCTGAGATCGACAGAAAATTATATGTGAGTAGTAGGTCCAAGTATGCTAGGTTATGTGAAGAGAAGAAGCTTAAATATAAAATTGAAAATATTGCAAAATTGAATAGTGTTAAAAATAGCAGTGACTGGTGGAAATTATCGAATTCATTAAAAAAGCGACAACTTAAACTAGGAAGCGCTTTAACCAGTGCTAATTTCTACGAATACTTTAAATCCCTGTTGTCGAATGTACCATATAATGGTAATTTTTTATTAACAGCTACTGAAATTATTGACCCATTTCTTGATTCGCCCTTTGAATATAGAGAGCTGCTACTAGTATTAGATGCAGCTAAACTAAATAAAGCCCCAGGTCAGGATAGAATTCCTTATGAGTTTTACAAAAATGCTCCCCAGCGATTTTTAAACGAAATACTAACCTTGCTCAACAATATTTTCCTACGAGAAGACATTCCAGACTCCTTTCGTCGTTCCATCATCATCCCTCTATTTAAAAAGGGTGACGTTAATATTGTTTCAAATTATAGGGGATTATCCCTCCTCGACTCTATTTACAAATTATTCACAGGCCTAATTCTCAACCGCATTAACACATGGGTGAATTATTATAATATAATAAATGAATATCAGAAAAGGAAAACTTATGCTTTTTTCGTGGACTTTTCTGCAGCGTTTGATATAATACCTAGAAACTTATTGTTTCATAAGCTAAGTAATTTAGGACTTTCCCACAAAGTCGTTCGTATATTGGCGAAACTTTACGACAATACAACCAGCCAGGTTTGGGATGGCACTTCATTATCAGATCCTTTCATTGTCACACAGGGCGTTAAGCAAGGCTGCTTGCTTAGCCCAGTTTTGTTCTCTTTATACATGAATGACCTCCATGATCATCTCCCAGGTGGCATTACTGTTGCTGAGAATGTAATAAAAGTTCTACTATATGCAGACGACATCGTTATATTGACGGACTGTCCAATAATACTTCAAAATATGATTGATGCTTTGTACTGTTATTGCACTAAATGGTGCCTGAAAATAAACTTGAGCAAGTCCAAGATAATGATATTTAGAACCGGTACAAGAATAAGCCTGAGCACGACTTTCAAATATGGTGATAACCAGATAGATATTGTAAACGAATACAAATATCTGGGTATCATACTGACACACAATTTATCTTTTAGAAAACATATCTCAGCTAAACTTACTTCGTCTAAATTCGCCATAAACTCTTCCTGGTCGAAATATATTCACCACCCGAGAATAAATCTTTCGAATAAAATTAAAATTTTCCAATCAGCTGCAAAGTCCATAATGTTTTATGGTGCACAGGTATGGGGCTTTATTAGTTTTGATGAGGTAGAAAAACTCTTGAGATATTTTTTAAAGAAATTGCTTTTTCTTCCACGCAACACACCAAATTATATGCTGTATTTAGAAACTGGTATATCTCCACTTTACCTCGAAACTCTACAACTGCATTTTAGTTATATTGGAAAGATATTTGAACTTCCGGCAAACAGACTTCCGCGTATTCTAGCGGGGAAAACGGTTGAGCTCGATACTTTCTGGGTATCACACTGGAGAACTTTGTATAGTAAAGTAGGTATTGCATTTGAAATTGTGACTAGGAGTAGCATTTTACTATCTCAACACAAGATCATCCTTGATTCATTGAGATCTACCGAATATGATAACTTTGTTGCCAGTGCTAGAAACTCGCGATTTCATGATCTATATCCATGTTTACAATATGGCAAACAAACTTATTTCCGTGACGATTATTCAGTTTACCTTGTAAGTCTTGTTATGAAAGCTAGAGGTGGGCTGTTAAATTTGAACGCTCGCTCATTTTATAGCAACACTACAAATATATGCACATTGTGTAATTCTAATGAAAATGAGAATACGTACCATTTTATTGCCAGATGCCCAATTTTTTCGGATGTTCGTTTAAGTATTTTTGGAAAAGAACATCTATTACTTGAAGAGGTCCTTGAAATATTGAACGGGGAAGATTATATGCGTTTATATACATTTTAAAAAATTTGCTTGAAATATAGAAAACTTATTGTAACCGAATACCGATAACGTAGTTAAATGAATTTGTACATTAATTGCAGTTAAAATTCCAGCACACAATTATAGTTATACTTAATTTTTTATGTAAATTAGCCAATCAGACACACAACAATTTCGTTATGTCTTTTTATGATTTTTTTTTTCTAATGTAAGTTGTATTTATTAATTGTAAAACATTTTTGAAATAAATCATATTATTATTATTATTATTATATTATATTATACATATATGTATATATCTGTGGCATTTTAACAAAACATTACATTTTGATTTCATATTTAATGAATAGTGTAAAAAAAATTATATTATATAAATTTATTTAAGTCATAAATATTAACATTAAATTTAACAAACGTTTATTAAGGAGGATTAAATTTAAAATTTTTTTACAAATACAGGCGTAATGGCCATTTTCTCATTAGGCAATTATCTTTTTTCCTAACGAAAAACTGCACATTACAGAAATTTGGTTTTCTCAATGTCTCATTTGCTTCGATTTTATCGCAAAGCTAACCGGCACTCATCTGCCAATTATTTATTTTCCTTTTATTTGCCGTACAGATAAATTCAATCAGCTGACTCCCAACTTTTACATGTATTTTGAGTGGCGTTGCCAGCTGAAAAGAATGTTTTTTGTCGGTATATTGAGAAACCCAAAATCGTTAACAGACAGTTTATCGGTCCAATAAATTTATGTTGACATTAAGTAACAGGCAGTTTGTCGATACATTGAGAAAATGGCCATAAGTATGTTAAATAAGCAACCATTAAAATTAATTATATGTTCTTTGGATGTTATTGAATACCAAGGCGATTATATCAAAAAGTTCATATAAATTTCCATCGAACAACTTCGCACTACTTGTATTCCTCGATTTCGGTGAATCGTATGTTCAAACATCATTAATGTTTTCTTTCACCATTATGAAAGCTGCTATTGTATAAGTATTGAGTCGGTTACGATGATCAGTCTTAATAAGTTTTTATACATTTTGCATACAGGTTCAAAAGATACGCAAAATGTTAGGATTATACATGGTACGTGAAGCCATCAAAAGATACGAAAAATGTATCTTTCTTATCCTAATGGCAACACTGATTATTACTCGTGTAGGCATTCAGCAGTTACTATGTAGTACAAGAAAAAAAAATTTTATGTAGGTACAAACAATTTCCATAGAAACAGAAGACTTTTTTTTTATCATTTCTTAAAAAGTACAGTAGTTCTGTATGTACAATGTATTATTGTTATTGTTGTTTTTATTGTTGTTAATTTTAACGAAGCGTCTCATCGAGGTGTCTATTGTTGTTAATGTTAACAAAGCGTCTCATCGAGTGGACAATGACTACTTGAATGCAAAAGTATTTTATTGAAAGCACTTTCAATAAAAACGCACAAGTGCAAAAATCAAATGTGTACGAAACGATGTAAAACTTACCAACGTTGAACTTTGTTTTGCAGGCAAAGATTTAATGTAAATTTGAGCGTATGAATAAATCAAGAAAAATAGTGGTTTTGCAGTTCTCTGCTCCTGAAAATCATTTAAGCTCGACTTGATATATTTTGATGATGATATTTTACTCAAGCTAGTTAAAATTTAAAAAAAGCATAAAACTGTCGGATTGTCGGTCAATAATTTAATATATGTAGGTCTAAACCGCAACCAATTTTAATGCCGAAGAATGTTTTTATAAAGATAAATAAATAATGAATATACGTACATAATTTTTAAAAATATAATGTATGAAATTTTGGTAAAATTAAGGGAATGACAAGTGCATGGGACTAAGGCTATAATAACGAACATATCGCATTTGTTCAAAAATAGTGTATTAATTCAAAATTTTTATTTTTTCCCGTTAAAAAAAAATCGCCACGTTATATTCTTATTTATCCGCTGTAAAAATATCGTGCTGTTTTGTCTACCTTTTTGGCAATGAAACGGTTGGATAAAATTTTTTTTTATTATGCCTTTAATGTAAAATTAAAAATTATTTTGCTTCTCCTTAAAAGTTTTAAATGTCTAGTTAAGTGGTGTTCATAATAGAGCAACAATTTATTTTGCAAGCACCCATATTTTACATTAAGAAACCGTTTCCAAATTTAAGCCACAACAACACTGAAAGAATTTTCTTCGCAATACCGCAATGAATTTTGACATTAATCCCATGAAAAATTTCATTAAAAAGGAACCTATGCAGCGCTTCGTTGGATCAATGATTCTATGAATATTATTCATTGGATGAATACTTTCAATAAAGTAAAAACATTTTTTTTTTATTTTTTTTAATTATTATTTTTTTTTTTTTTTTCTTATTTTATTTCACTTTATTTTATTTTTTATTTTTTTTCTGTCTCTGGCCGGATTCGATCGCCCAACCTTCGGTCCTGATAGACTAGCTCACTACCAGCTAGTCTACTGGGGCAGTGTAGTTTTTGGATAAAAAAAAACTATGTTTTTTACTCAATTAAGAGCAAGGCGAATTCATAAAGGTGACCGCATCATGAGATAGCATTATGCTAGCTATCCCTTTCTTTTAAAAAATACTATATACTTTGTTTTTGGAAAAAATTAGAGTGAATGTCAAAATTATTGGTTGAAAATATAAAAGGAATTTGTTTGTTTATGAAATACTTATACAAAATTGCTTTAAAAGGTAAATCTTTTTCCTGTATTGCAATTTATTGTGGCTCCACGTATTCCTTACGCCTTTTAAAATCCTCTTGTTAATATTTTTGCTCACTTTTTTTTGTTTTATTACTTGATTTAGATTTTAAATTTTAACAAATTTTTTCACAAAATGTAAATAACGCTTGACATTTAGTATACACACAAGGAAATAAACAATAAACAGATGACTCGAAAATATCGCCTTTATGAATTCGCCTTGATTAAGAGCGTAAATATGAGATTAAATTGTCAATAATAAACATAACAACGTTGATTGAAAGTGGATTGAAAATTTATGTTTCATTATTATAATGACATTTTTATTGTCATAATGAAAATTTTAATTTATGAAGGCAATTATTGAAATATGTGGCTTTTATAAAAAAATTTTTTGATTTCATAAATTTAATGGCATACATGTAACATTAGATGTACGAAATTATTAAATCATACATTTTTTAATTTACAATTAAACATTTTTTTAGGGAAACTACAATTTTGTATTAATTTATGAATATAGTTATGTTTGTATATTCCCTGTAGTAAATAAAATAGTCAGTTGCAAAAAACACTAACTATAAATTAAGTATTTTTCAAATGACTACAAATTGGTTTAAATCTCATGCAGATAACAACCAAACATTTTTCATAGAGGCACACGTAAAACACAAACAAAAGAAAATAAGTAAAACAAGCATGCCATGAAGTCAAATGAAAAAAATATATACAAACATATTTAAATATTAATAATTATTGAAAATATTTAAAAGGAACGCAACACAAATCTGTTTATGAACAAGAAATTATGTATGTAGCGTATTTATTTCAGAACTATTATTTATCATCATTTAATGCAATTTCATGCAAAATTTTGTTAAATAATTATTTCAATATAAAAATATATACAGATATACATACATATGTACATACATAAATACATACATATATTTTTTTGACAAAAATTATTTAAAATTTAAATAATTTATTATAAACTGACTATACTATTAATTAACTACAAATAGGTTGAAAAATAAGTAGTTAGTTGTCAGTTTAAAAGTCATGCAAATATGGCCAACTGACTATTGCCTATGACATGCCCATGTTAAAATAATGAGTCGTCGACAAGGAAAAAAGTCACTTAATCAACTAGATGTGGTTATAAAAAAACCAGTTTGAAGTTACTTAAAAATGTGTTTGACTTCCTATAGGGTTGTTTTTTTATGTTCCCAATTAAAATTTTTTGTTTAACTTGGACAAACTTAAGTTTTCATATATCCAATGAAAATTTTTAACGTAATTACGAAATCCAATGAAGCGATTTTTACGAAAATATTTCATTATAACTATGAAATTCTATTTAGACAATGAAAATTTTCATTTACCCAAGGAAATTTTTTTTATGAAAATGATTCATTAAATATATGAAGCATTTTTCTTTCAGTGAATATTATGCATTTATTATTATTTTTTACAACATTATGTTAAAATTTTTATTCAAAACTAAATAAAATTATTTTAAACGTCAGACACAATTTCATACAACCTAAATAAAGCAAAAAATCTCCAAAATTATTTTGGAAATTCCTCAAAAATATTTTTTTTATATTTTAATCAGGCTAAACTTCATTGAATTTAATTTTCATTAAATTATTTGTTATGAAGAAAGGAATTTTTACAATATGAAATGAATTCAAATTTATTGATATTTTTTATTCTTGGCTGGCGCGGGAATCGAACCCTGGCTTTCACGGACAGGTTACCCTTTAGGGCTTCTAATCGGGATTGGCTTTTCTTAATCCCGGGATTCGGGATTGAAGAACATATTTCGGGATTCTGATTTCGGGATTTTCGGGTTATTTTAAATCCCGGGATTTACAGGATTTTTAAAAAATTTTCGGGATAATTCGGGTTTTTTTTAACTGTATAAAAAACAACTTAATTTTAGAGTTAAAAAAACACATTTCATGAACGTATATTATTTATGTACATATTTGTAAAAATATAATAAAAACCAACTTGAGTTACACTGTGCTAGAAATTTACACTTTTTTTTAGACAAGCTGTCGTTTTAACCTAATTCGGGTACGCTGAATCCGTTGATGCTAGCCGTTTTGTTAGGTTGGCTCTAGTTTTCGAGATAAACCGTTATTTCGAAAATGGAGGAGGTTGCACAACATATGTTCGCATAACTCAAAAATCGAAATTTTAGTCATTTATGACTTGTTTTATTTGCAATTTCGTTTTTTATACGTCTGGAAAAAATTAGAAGTGTTTTATATGCAAAAAGCAGTTTCCATTAATTGGAACCTAAATTTTTCATGTGTTGATTCATGTGAAGAAGCCTGGATGACACATAATTAAATCGACCACCTTAAGGAAATCTTGAACAAGAGGCATGCCGGAAGTCTATTTCCTGCCTTTTATGGTAATTTACTTTGTACTTTTACTCCTAAAATGTAAGTTTATTTTAACATTTATATGTATGTATGTATAAACTTGCAGGTTCAGGTATAGATATAATGCTTTAAAGGTAATGACTCCTCATCTAAAGCATCTTGGCAAAAAATGGAACATTAAATAAGAATTCTAGTAAAGTTGGAAGGAAGCCCGTTTAATATCTTGGCAACAGACTGATAAAGGTACATATCCCTCAACAACTTGTTCCAATTTAGAGACCAATATATATATCAAATCAAGATACAGAAAATTAAATGCCGGTGCAATGTCAAAAAAAAAAAATATTCAAGACATCATCTCAAGGACGAGTGGTTTTTAGACTACTATAAGAACAATTTAAAATTAAATGAAGGATGGAACAAATAATTTATATTACAGAAAGTAAGATTTATTAAAAATTTTCTAATTTTTAACCATTAAATAATGTAATAATATTTGTCTCTTCAGCTGGTCGCTGCATTTGAAGTAATTATTAATAAAAACTCATAATGGTCGTATTAACAGATGAATTTCTTTTAATTTCTAAACCTATTACAATAAATGTTTTAATATTTTTCAAACGCTTATTTTTGTTCCTGTTCTAAAATCTTGTCGATTTGTAATTAATAATGGTATACGATATTTTACTCCTTAAATAAAAAATACAATTAACATAAGATTAAAAAATGTTGCTATTACCCACGATTTCCAATCGAACTGATTTACAGAACAAGGCGATATAGGTATTATTATTATTTTATTTAATTATAAGAAGGAATGAATCTACAATTGTTAGATTGTATACATTTTTATATAATAAATAGCGTTAGGTTTTAACTCTTTTACGTTGTTAGTTTGATTTTATGATAATTTTGTACAAGTAGAGATTCAAGTTTTATAAAGATTGTGCATACTATACGTATATATTGCGCCCGATTGTGTAAGACTTTATCATAAATGCCTATGTTTGTTTTTTGCAATAGGTTAATGGAACACCGTGTTATGTACCAACAAAACGACTTAGGCTTTTAGCCCGACGCCTTACACAAACAGGTCTATTATTGAATACAATTTTGTATAATTTATAGTTCAATTTAATACATTTACTGCCAATTTCACGATGGGGAAAGAACGCTTTCTTCCGCACAAATACCTTTGAAACAAAAATTAATTTTTGATAATTTGATTTTGTTTTTCATGTAGTTGTGCGAAAGAAAGATTTGTTTCGCCTTTAGTGAAATAGGCAGTTGATTACTTTGATACTCAAGATTATAAATTTCGTCAAATTAACGCCATGCTTAATAACGATTGATGTTATTCAAATTGACAAATTTTCTTCAAATTGATTATTTTACTAAATTTTTAAATTTGACTAGTTGTATAATGACCTACTTTTCTTCAAATCTACATGCTATTTTAAGCTATTTACCTCCCATTTTTGGTTCAGTGTGGTTTTGTTAACCTCACTCACACAGAGTTGTAAACCATAATACCAAAAACTACAAAATATTGACTGAACTAGAGTTGAGTTGTATTAAAGACCAACATTTTAAGCAAAACTAAGCTGTTCCGTTAAAATTATGTATACAAACTTTATAATGGCGGCACAAATATGTTTTCAGATTAACTAAACCTAGTTTAATTGACATCTCAAAAACCCAAACCATAAACTAAACCTAGTTTAACTGACATCTCAAAAACCCAGCCTAAATGTATTTTGAAATTATCCAAATATTTTCAATTTGTCAAATATATTTTAAAATTGTCTAAATATATTTAAAATTAATTAGTATTGTGGTTATTTTGTTGAACTATTTATGGTTTTTAATCCAAATTTTTAATATTTTTAATTAGGCTTAAGTTCATGAAATTTAATTTTTATTAAATTATTTTTATGAAGAAAGGAATTTTACAACATGAAAATCAATTAAAATTGTTATTGATAATCTTTCATTCTTGACGTGGCTCGGGCTCGAACCCTGACCGGCAGGTTACCATGACATGTTTCGATCGCAACCACTCGATCTCCTCAGATGGATTTGCCGTCTTACACTCGCAGCCATCGACGACTGCTGACGTCACAAGTCAAACATCAATCCTTAAACCAAATTGTATTTTAACATTTGGTAGATCGAAATTTGCTTTCCTGAATGATTATCCATTTTAATTGATTTTACATGTTTTTTCCTTTACTTCTGTTTTTTCGTACTTTCGTCAAGAATTTTTCTTGAAGTCCGAGTACATTTTTTGTTTTTTCACTTTGTCTTTCTCTTTTCTGTTGACCTTTTTCAGCACAACTTGAAGGACAAATGTACACATGTCATGGTAACCTGCCGGCCAGGGTTCGAGCCCGAGCCACGTCAAGAATGAAAGATTATCAATAACAATTTTAATTGATTTTCATGTTGTAAAATTCCTTTCTTCATAAAAATAATTTAATAAAAATTAAATTTCATGAACTTAAGCCTAATTAAAAATATTAAAAATTTGGATTAAAAACCATAAATAGTTCAACAAAATAACCACAATACTAATTATTGTTAAAAGCTAAGGCACGAGCTCTATGTGTACATTTGTCCTTCAAGCTGTGCTGAAAAAGGTCAACAGAAAAGAGAAAGACAAAGTGAAAAAACAAAAAATGTACTTGGACTTCAAGAAAAATTCTTAACGAAAGTACGAAAAAACAGAAGTAAAGGAAAAAACATGTAAAATCAATTAAAATGGATAATCATTCAGGAAAGCAAATTTCGATCTACCAAATGTTAAAATACAATTTGGTTTAAGGATTGATGTTTGACTAGTGACGTCAGCAGTCGTCGATGGCTGCGAGTGTAAGACGGCAAATCCAACTGAGGAGATCGGGTGGTTGCGATCGAAACATGTCATGGTAACCTGCCGGCCAGGGTTCGAGCCCGAGCCACGTCAAGAATGAAAGATTATCAATAACAATTTTAATTGATTTTCATGTTGTAAAATTCCTTTCTTCATAAAAATAATTTAATAAAAATTAAATTTCATGAACTTAAGCCTAATTAAAAATATTAAAAAATTTGGATTAAAAAAATATTTAAAATTTTCAAAAACAATTTAAAATTGTCCGTATGTATTTTAAATCTATCCAAAACTTTATACATACAAATGAAAATTTAAAACAGTAAAGAATATAAAAAAAATCGGGATCCCGAAGGTCCCGGGATTAGAAATTAGAAATCAGAAATCCCGAGATCGGGATCGGAATTTCCCGATTGGAAGCCCTATTACCCTTACATGTTTCATTTGCAACCACTCAATCTCTTCAGAGGGGTTTGCCATTTAACACTCACAGCCATTGACGACTGCTGGCAGTCAAAAGTCAAACATCAATCTTTAATCCAAATTGTAGTTATCCTTTGTGCTTGGCGACTCACACGGCAAACACACAGTGTCGCCGATATTTCGGTATTCCTTACATCCCTGCAAATTATATACATATGAATCTGATCAAAGATCAAGAAGAATCCAGTTCTCCACAAATATCGAGTGTTGACAAATGATTTTCGTTTACTTTTTACATATTATCAGAATTTAAAACTTTGGGCATTTCAGGTGTTGTAACATGTATTATTTAATGAATGCTTTACCCTAGAATGCGGCTACGCTTCAGTAGAGTTAAAGGAGCACATATTTGTATATCACCCTTTATTCAGAAAAAATTTTAGCTTACAATTTAAAGTTTTTTCTTCTAAAAGTTTTATTTGTTAGCTTAATCTTTTTGAAAGTCACTTTTGATCTTTGATATTTGGACTTTATATTACTAATTTATTTTACTACCAATAAATGTTTTAATTTGTCTTAAATTGCTTTAAATAAATATTCAGTCAGAGTCACTATTGTAATATAGATTAAAAAAAATTAAAAGAATTGAATTTAGGTCAAATGTTTAAAGAATATTAATGAAATTTATTTTCGATAAACCAAAAAAAAAGACGCAATCTTTTACAATTACTTTAAAGCAAAATTAAATTACTACAATCGAAATATTCTACATAGTTTCTCTTCAATTTACACACTCCCGAATATAAACTATGTATTCGAATAATTGCTTTAAAGTTCTTATTCATCTTATTAAAATTCCGCTCACGCACTTGCTTTAGAAAACGTTCCGCCAGAACATGAGTTCATAGAACAAATTATCATCATTTTAATTTTTTTTTTTTTTTTACAAAATGACAGAAAAATAATTTTATAATATTTTATGTTTGTGACTGACATCATTTTTAAATTCCCAACAGATATTTATTAAACAAAAGTGACATAAAAAGGCCTAAAGGGATCTCTAAAATTACAGCAAAAGTATAATTTACAAAATTGTTTACATTATTTATTTTCATTAAAATAAATAATCACTTTAAGTAAAAAAAGATGTCTTGTCATTTTATTTTGTTCAAATAATACATAATAATTAATCTATGATACCAACATACAAATGTAATTATTAAAGACTATAGTCGGTCTAGCCCGGCCACATGATACCCTTCACCACAGTATTAAAAAACAAATTTTGGAGAGTGTACATCTTACAAATACTAATTATATATATATATATATATATATATATATATATATATATATTAGTTCCTTTAAACTCCTACAAGGAGCATAGGGCCAAATAGGGTAATGTCATTTGGGCATCCGTCCGATGACAGCTAAAGTGAGAAGGCGTACAGTACTGAGTATCCAGAGTGCATGCTAAAACTGATGCGTCACTGGAAATTAGGTGTCAACCGGTAACAATAAGCCACTGAAACTCAACTGTATTTAGCCGGCCTAGCGGTGTGTTGGCAGCCCCAACTCTAGGATCGGACGCTCTGGCCTAATAAGTCATTCGTCTTAAAACTAAATTATTACTGAAACCAAATAGTAATTGGCTCTTGATAACCTCTTTAAGGGCCTGTTCGTGGATAACGACTTCGTTCGCTTTAATTATATTTAAAACAAAAACAAATTATAAAATATTGTTTTTGTTTTACATGTAAATCAATTCACAAGGCAACACAAAAAAAAAAATATAATATACATTAGAGTGGGTCAATTTGTTCGGGCCCAAAAAAAGTGGCGAAGCGTATAGCAAAATCGTAATCTACGGAAAATTCTAAGAACTTTTCCTAAAGAAACCATGGTTCGAAAATCAAAATCGAGCTTCCGGTTTTTGACTTGAAAGTTTGGTGCTCAGAAAATCTGAAAAAAATAATACTTTTTTGGAAATATTTATTGCAAGTGGTGAATAGTAGGCCTGTATCGCTGAAAGAGGGCTTGTTTAAAAGGAAATTTTCTCAGCTTTATATATCTGTGCTCATTTTTAGAAAAATCTGTACATCAATAATTGGTTAAGAGTTTTTTGTCAAAATAATCATAGCCAAGCTGATAAGAAACCTAAAACTGTTACAATTTTGATACACAAAAGTTAAATAAAATAATTAATTTAAATTTTAATTCAAAGTTAATTAAAATAAAATAATTTTGCGGCATTTTGACAAAACATCTTAAGTGGAGATAAGAGAGCACAAAAGATTAAAAAAAAACTCGGTGAAAAAAGCATTTTTGTTAAAAAATAAAATAAACCGAAATTAAACAAACAATTTTGTTCATAATACAAAATTTTAAAAGCGTAAGCAAAAATTTTTTTTAATGAAAATTCGTACGATTAACACCATATTTTTCAACTTTTTTATTTTGACTTAAGATGTTTTGTCAAAATGCCATAGAATTGATTAATCAAAACGAAAATTTCTTTAAATAAAATTTAAGCAAAAACTGAAAATAAAAAAATAAATATTTTTAATATTATTCTATTTTTTATTAAAACGCAATTTTTTGGAAAATTCACAACTTAAAAAAAGGAACCGATTAAAATAAAAATAAAAAATTAATAAAAAAATACTGGCCAAGCCGGGGGTAAATAAATTTAGTTTCGGCCTATAGAATTTACATACAATATCTTTTTTGCTATGTATTAATGGTATACTGTGCGGCTATTAATAGTTACTACCAAAATATCATCTCGATTACATTCTATGGCACGTAGGAAACATTGGTAAGCAATTGTACAAATCGCTCAGTTCCCTATTTCAGTAAACGGTAGATGCTTGTAGTAAATGGCGGCTCAGACAAATTGCTATCGTCCATTTGAAATACATGAAATACAATTTGACACTTTCAGAAGTTACAATTGGAAATGTTGAAGTTAAATCGGAAATTTCTGAAATATAGTTTTGAAAATTCTGATATACAATTGGAAATGGTGTAGTAAGAAACATAGACCCTAATTATATAATTCGCAACGTAACGCCATAGAATTACATTGAAAGCAAAAACATAGTCATAAATATTTTGTAATTTTGTTGTTGCTTTCTACAGAAATTTTTTTTTGCATTTTAAAATTTCAAACGCCTCATTACTTGTGGCGTTGAAAATTTTAAAACGGTACATGGCTATTTCCAAAAAAACGTCAACGACAAAAAATGGAAAAAAAAATTTTCTTTTCAAGATTTATTGAGAGAATTGCTTATATTTTTTTTAATATATGCGTTTAAATTAATTGATTGGAAAAAAAGATAAATGGTAAACGAAGTACTACAACTTTTAGCACATACTTGTGTATATTAGAAAATATGCATTTGGAACAACAATACTCTAATCTAAGGCATATTTATGATCTGAAAAACATTTTTTATTAAGTTTCTTATATAAAGGATTATAAATAGCAACATAAAAAAATTTTAAATCATGGTGGAAAAATTGTCCCGTTTACAATGTCCCCTTTACAATTTCTTTAACAATTTATTTTAAAAAATGTAATTCATATTTTATTTTGAAATCGAAACCATTTTTAGCGCACATTAGTACGCAACATTTTAAAATTAATCCCAATAAAATATTGTGTCAGATTTCGCAGAAATCACTGTTTAACCGGTTACCCCATAAAACCCACTTCCGTTTTTTGTCCCGTTTACAATCACTGGTTTTTTGCAATTATCTCGGAAGCCACGACAGTAAGCGAAAAATTTCATTTGCGGAAATTAAAGAGCTAATTGAGAGTTAAAAGAATCATTAATTTAAAAAATGAAAATCAGGTTGTTTTTTACAGTTTTGTCAATATAAACGTGTGCGAATGTCCCGTTTACAATCTTGGAAGTGCCCACATGAGTTTTTGTAGAAAGCAACAACAAAATTGCAAAATATTTATGAATTTGTTTTGCTTTCAATGTAATTCTTTGGCGTTGCATTTTACACAATAAGGGCCATAATTTAAAAACAAAAAAATAAATAGGTAATGAGAAACTGAAAAGTTTGTAATTCTATCGTTCACACAGTTTACCGTTAAAATTCTCACGTTTATTCTATTTTAGAAATGTATGGTAAACAAAAATAATTTTTTTTTTAATAAAAATTTTCACTTTTTCGACGCGTTTTCAAGAATAGCCAGCAATATTTAAAAAATGTACAAAAACTCGTATTAAGCGCATAAGTTTATAAGTGCTATATAGTTTAAAGGTTATGTTGGGCCTTGTGACCCAGGATGTAATGGTTCAATTTCTGGTTTTTCCAGTATTTTTTCTTTTAAACAAATTTTTATTGAAGTCGTTACCCAATAAATAATGGAGCTTCGAATGAAGCAGGTTTGTAAGGAAGACATGAATTTTATATGGCGAGTTCCCACTTTGAAGCAATACATTTATGACACATAAAGCATATAAATATTGTAACGATCAGCTTTATACACTGATACAGTTATTTTTTAGTATTCTCCCTTAACTGCTTCGTAGTAAGGGAATGCACTTAAAATGTTATTTTTTTAAGTTGTTGAGAGCTCTTTCACTTACATACTTTATAGTGCATTTACACCTACGCCATAAACAGGTTATAAGTTGTTTATGATGATAAACTAGTTTGAGAAACTTGTTTATCCAAACAAGTTATAAACACGTTTGTAACTAGCTTTTGAGATAAACTAGTTACAAACAATAGTAAAAAAAGTAAAATAAACAAAGAAAATGATTAAAAAAATTCCAAATTTATAAGAAATGTTAGTTTTTTTTACATATTTTCTTTTAGATGGACAACGGAAATAAAAGGTTTGTTTATATGTTTGTATGTATGTGCATCAACGTTTTTTTTTTATTATTGGGGCTAAGAACTTGTCAAAGATAAACAACTTTACTGTCAAAAATGCTGATGTAAACGGTATAGTTTATGAAAGTAGTTTACGATCGTAAACTAGTTTGAAAATTACAAGTGTAAATGCACTATTACTGCATTTCTGTGTGTCTTATTGCGTAGCGCATAACATTGCGCTTATTTTTTTTTAAATGTACCTACCATTAGTTCTTCGCAAAATAAAATAAAGTTTTATTTTATTTTTTTCATTTAGTTTCTTTTTTTAGAAGGTAGTGAATTTAAAATAGAAAATTGGGTTAAAAAAAAATAAAATACATACATTTTTTTTATTTTACCAGCTTGACTATGAACATTTTGACAAAAATCTCCTAACCAATTATTGATGCACAGATTTTTCAAAAATGAGCACAGATATATAAAGCTGAGAAAATTTCCTTTTAAACAAGCCTTCTTTCAGCGATACAGGCCAACTATTCACCACTTGCAATAAATATTTCCAAAAAAGTATTATTTTTTTCAGATTTTCTGAGCACCAAACTTTCAAGTCAAAAACCGGAAGCTCGATTTTGATTTGCGAACCATGGTTTCTTTAGGAAAAGTTCTTAGAATTTTCCGTAGATTACGATTTTGCTATACGCTTGGTGGGCAAAAAAATTGACCCACCCTAATATACATATTGTTAAGTTTTTCTTTTAATAATAGTGTTTCGGTTTATTCCCGTTATTAACCCTTTTTTTGCAAAACGAAATAAATAAACACTATATAATGTTCGGGTCTTTCTGGAAAATAGTTACGAACGGTGTTTAGGGTTGCGTTCGTCTACGCAATCACTAAAAAAATAGATATCGTTCTTAGGTGTGTGAGCCTCACGCTAAATAATGTACTGTTTATTTTCGAACACTGATTTAAACAAAAATCAAGTAAGTAATTTTTAAATACGCAAAATAATAGCGTAGCGTATTATTAATATTTAAAATAAATATAAATAAGAATTAAAAAACAACAAATTTAATTTCAAGTCATGGTAAAATTAAACTAAAAATAAATTATATTTAAACCAGCCAGCCAGCCTGCCAGCCAGCCGGACGGACATCGTTAGTTCGACTCAGAAAGTGATTCTAAGACGATCGGTATACTTTAAGGTGGGTCTAGGACCAATATTTTAAGGCGTTACACACATCAGCACAAATGCATAATACCCTCTCCACTATTGTGGTGTGGGTATAAAAAGGGGTTACTTATATTTAAAATTAATATAAATAAGAATGTTGTTTAAACAACAAAGTATTCTTAGCATTTGAACCAGACATGCAATGGAAAAAAGTCTCTCAGATCTTCTTCAGCTCAAACCCATAATACCCTCTCCACTATAGTGTGGTAGGTATAATAATCTTACTTTAACTGAATAATTTTCTAAATGTCAAATCATTATTTAAAAAATAATTTTCGCTAAGATGACTGGCTGTAACTGACCAACAGTATTTGCATTTATTAGTCTTATATAGGGGTACTCTTTCGAAAATGTTCCCGTTAATTTCCCTTAAAAATATTTCGGGAATTTCTAGAAAATTCTGAAAAAATTAGATATATTTCCGAAAGGGCTGGAAGGGCAAGTTCTTCGATCTAAAAACAAAAATTTTAGGACTTGATAGAACGCAAGCGAATGTTAGCTTAATTTAAAAACTCGATACTGGTAAAATTTGGAAACCTGGAAAATCATAAACATTTTTTAAGAAACTATCCTTGAGGCATAAAATTTTATTAATGGCTTAAATGAATACAAAAAGATTGCGTAAATTATCCCGAAACTAAAATAAAATATCCCTTTAACGAATAACTGTCCGAAAACCCTTGTCTTAGCCATGAAGCTTTTATTATATTGATATTTATTGTTTTTAAATTAATTGAAAACTTAGTAGACTTGGTAAGCAATGAGTATGTGAGATATCATAAAAGTTTAATAAAAAATTACATACTAAAAATTAAAATATTTTTGTTGTGACTTAGCAACGTTATTGAAATTAAAATGAATTTTTCAATTTCTAACCCCCGCATTCATAAACGATTATTAAATTTAAAAAACGTTTATTGAGGGAAATTTTCATAGAAAATTTGTTTTGCAAACCTTTATTAAATGTAAAATATTTTTATGAATACGGAAAATATTGAACAATAATATCAAGTGATTTAAATTGAAACTAAGTCCTTTATTCTAAAGTAAAAAATTCTTCAAGACTTTTTGGTTTTTATATAAAATCGAAAGTCCTAGTTATTTTTAAATTTTTTTAGATAAACTAATATTTTTTAAGAGCTATAGGAAAGTTAAAAAAAACCCATAAAATTCAGAAAAATGCATGAAATCTTTATTTGAATCGATAGTACGGTCCATATAATTTAATGTTTGAAGGTTATTTCATGCATATGTTGACCGTGACTGCGCCTCAAATGGTCCATCCGCTTAGTCCAATTTTGGCATACCCTTTCCAACATTTCGGCCGGTATCTCATGAATAAATGCTTCAATGTTGCCTTCCAATGTGTCAATTGAAGCGGGCATGTGTGTTTAGACATGAGCTTTAACATAGCCCAAAAAAAAAAAAAATTGTCTAAAGGCGTTAAATCGCACGATCTAGGCGGCCAATTGACCGGTCCCAAACGTGAAATAAAATGTTCACCGAACTCGGCTCTCAATAAGTCCATTGTTCAGCGTGCTGTGTGGCATGTGGCACCGTCTTGTTGAAACCACATGTCATGCAAGTCAAGCTCTTGCATTTTGGGCAAAAAAAGTTGGATATCATCTCACGGTAGCGCTCACTATTCACAGTTACGTTACGATTCGCATTAGCTTTGAAGAAGTACGGCCCAATGATGCCACCAGCCCATAAGCCGCACCAAACTGTGACCTGTTTTGGATGCATTGGTAGCTCTTGCAATGCTTCTGGCTGATCTTCACTCCAAAATCGACATTTCTGCTTATTTACGTACCCATTGAGCCAAAAATGAGCTTCGTCCCTGAACACAAGAAGCGCGCGATGAACTTTCTTAACAGAGCACGCATTTTGATAATAAAATTCAATAATTGGCAGGCGTTGTTCGTTTATAAGACGATTCATGGTAAAATTATAGATCAAACTGAAGATGTTGGACAGTGAAACAAAACACGAAACGTGCGTCAGCTGTTTAAAGCTAAAAAATCACCCGATAGAAATGAGGTAGACTAAAAAAATTAAACAATATCTAGAACTGAACTAGAACAAAACCAAAATTTGGAAATGAACTGAACTTAAACTAAACTAGAACAAAATTAGAACGAAACCATATAAAAGAACCGATCAAAGTTTTAAACGTGCTTATGAGTTTTCTATGAGTGGCATTTATATGGAACTAGTCTCAGAAAAAAATAAAAATTTACTTCAAATAGTAAATTTGTGATATTAAATTAAAAATTAATTAAATTTGCACCAGTAAACAGATTATTAGTACCAATTTTTTTTTGATATAAACAGCATTTTTTGCAGTATTGTTGTTGATATAAGTGGACATTTAATTCACTTGATTCAATTTTTAATAAAAACTGATTTTATTTTTGATCAATAGCTTAATTAAAAACAAAATGACGAGAATTTTCTGTGAGAATAAAATATGGACCGACTATCCAAAAATTTTATAGTGTTATTTCTAGCCATAAGAAATAAAATTTCGAATTTAAATTTTAATTATATGTATTAATTCATTCAATAACACTTTTAAATGAACCTAAAAAATAGTTTGATTACAAGTTTGCTCAATTTAATTACTTTATTTTTTGTTTAGTTTTAATCCTAAGGTATTTTAATAAAGTATAGTTTTTTTATTTAAAAATTTATTACTTGAATTGAATAAACATTGTTTGAAATGGCAAAGCTTATCAAAAATCTTTGGAAAACGTTTCCTGATGAGCTGGTCTAAGCAACCGGCGAAATGCGCATAGAAGCCAGCTTTCCCTCAACATTAAATTTCGGTGTATTTATCAAATATGGAAAACTGGGAATTTATCACGTCATACGGAAATCGTATTAATAATAAACTTTGTATTCCCGAAAATAACTTTGATAATATCATTTATTACACAGAAAAAATGAGAAACCAACTTCAATTAACGTATTTCTTAAAAATTTGTACTATTAATTAAATTCCTTACTGATTTTCCGCTTGCAAACAAATTGATCATATCAGTTAGCATATTTGTAAGTTTGAGCTTTTCTTGCTGTTCAGTTTCAATCAATAAGTTTAATTGAAATGGGACAACCAGCAAAAGTCGCTATATAAAACGTAAACACAAATCAAAATATTTTTTTCAATCAAGACTGTTAATTAAAACAATTAAAAAAATTGTTTGAAACTTAAAAATATTTTATAGTTTGTGTGAATGTTTTCATATTTGTAAAAACACACAAACAATTATTAGTGTTGTGGTTATTATGGTTTTTAATCCAAATTTTTTAATATTTTTAATTAGGCTTAAGTTCACCAAATTTAATTTTCATTAAATTATTTTTATGAAGAAAGGAATTTTACAACATGAAAATTTATTAAAATTGTTATTGATAATCTTTCATTCTTGACCGTGGGCGGGGCTCGAACCCTGGCCGGCAGGTTACCATGACATGTTTCGATCGCAACCACTCGCTCTCTTGAGATGGATTTGCCGTCTTACACTCGCAGCCATCGACGACTGCTGACGTCAATAGTCAAACATCAATCCTTAAACCAAACTGGTAGATCGAAATTTGCTTTTTCTGAATGATTATCCATTTTAATTGATTTTTCTTTTGTCAAGAATTCTTCTTGAAGTCCAAAGTACAATTGTTGTTTTTTCATTTTTTGTCTTTCTTTTTTCTTTTGACCTTTTTCTGCACAACTTGAAGGACAAATGTATACATAAAGCTCGTGCCTTATTTTTAACAAT
The DNA here is from genome assembly GCA_930367215.1 of Pollenia angustigena. Classification (NCBI taxonomy): domain Eukaryota; kingdom Metazoa; phylum Arthropoda; class Insecta; order Diptera; family Polleniidae; genus Pollenia; species Pollenia angustigena. The sequence goes on from OV884060.1 coordinate 52,572,759, forward strand.
AATTAGTGTTGTGGTTGTTTTGTTGAACTATTTTCGTTATAATTTTTTTTTTCAATAAGGGCAAATTAATTGGAACAATTAAAAAAATGGTTTGAAACAGCATTATAGAATTAATTGAAAAATTTTTATGAACATTTTTTCTGTTTTATAATTTTACAATTTTTAGTAATCAATGCTATCATTTTGGTTTACAAATTGTTTACTTAATTCTATGAATTTGGTGATTAAAAACGAAAATCAATTATAGGTTTTTGCGCCAGCACACAAAATAAATAACTAAAAAAAAAAAAAATTCATGTTTTCCCTATACGAAAATCATTCATCCTATCAGCGGGATTGTAATCGATTAGCTTATAACGCATTATTTTGCGCTACTCCCAGCATTACATCACACCAATTTATAAAGAACTTTATCGTTCGTTGCACAGTAGTCCACGTAGCTTAGTTGGAAAGAGCTAACAAAAAAAAAAAAAAAAAGAAAAAAGAAAGAAAGATCTAAGTTCAAATCTCAACTGAGGCAATAATATTTTTTACTTATATAAGTATTTATTACGATTTGTGTTTGTATGTAAAATTAATTTGTTAACAGGCAATTAAATAGTGTAGACGTGGGGCAGTGAGTAAGATTGACGACAAAAAGGTATAGACATTGTTTAGAAAAAGAGAATGCCATTTCTTTTCCCCTCTTTCCTAAAAACTCAAGACTTGACGAGTCAAACTAGACGTGTGGGAACCGGCACTAAGTAGCGTGTATTGTAAAGAGATATTTTGTTAAAGAGAAAAGAGGATGCCATTTCTTTTCCCCTCTCTCCTAACAGTTCAAGACTTGACGAGTCAAACTTGACGTGTGTGAACCGGCACTTAGGAGGAAAAATTTTTGTTAATGCTGGTTCACACTCTTCAATTTTTAGTCTTCAAGTCTTGAACTTTTAAAGAGAGAGGAAAAGAAATGACATTCTATTTTCCCTTCTCTCCTAAAATCTCAAGACTTGAAGGCTAAAACTTAAAGAGTGTGAACCAGCACTTAGTAATGTTAAATTCTTATTATTGATTTGTTTAGAAAATTCTAAATCGGGCTTATTAAGTTCATGTATTCTATGCAAATAAAAGATTATTTCATAATTTATTTTTCCGACGTTTCGTTGGAGATTCCCAACATCATCAGGGATATTTTATTAGATATATAATCCTTCGTCAATATTTCTGCATTTTGAATATTTAACACACATTCTGTTTTACATAAACACAACATAAAACATAAATTTAATTAAACAAAACAAATGCAAAAATATAAATAAAAGTAAAAAAAAATCACAGTATATTTAAATTGCATTAAACTAAGTATCACAGGAACAGAACTTATGTTTTTATATAAAAAAAAAAATCCAGTTAAAGTATAATTTTTTATTTTCATGTAAAAATTTAAAAGGTTATCATATTTATTATTCTGTTACAAAATTTTCCTAGACAAATATTAATGTGTGTCAGCCAGCCAGTTGCATTAGACGTTGAAAATTGGTAAGTTATTGCTCGTCTCATATTTTTTACAGTTATTAGTTAAAAAAAAAATTACACTAAGCTTTGTAGAGTCTATGCCTTGACTCTATATTGTCTTGTGTTTTAAAGCTATTACCACTTAACCCTTTTGACCAGGCACGCTTAAACAGCACCCACGACTTTTTATTACAAGATTTTTTTTTTTTTTATAAATTTTTTGTAGTTTCCTTTGTTTTAGCCTTAAGGTTTTCAAAGACAAACTTGTTTTAAAAATATGAAAAAAACAAAAACAACAAGCAAAAATAAAAAAACCATTCTTTTAACAATAGACTTGACACTAAATATTGGATTAAAGCATTTGGCAACGTATATTTTGTATAAGTAATAACAGTAAGTATGTACTTTTAAATAGATTTTTATAGCAAAGTTTTGTTACACATTTTCCTTTGTTTTTTTTGTGTCTTTAGTAGAAATTTTACCAATAATAAAACTTATGTAATTTAGTTCAGAGAAATTGTTTAATATATTATTTTTATGCATTATTGCACTTATGGCAGGCCACAATTAAACATGTAAGAAAAAAATGTATTGGAGTTAATGCACAATAAGTTAGTTCCCCATAAAATAATACCTTTATCAAAATTTAGCCCACTCATTTGGTTTAATAACTTTTGCTTTTTTGACCAGTCAATAAAACCCAAGAAAACAAAACAACAAATTGTCTATGTTAAAAAATTTCATTTATAGAAGTTGCAACTAAAGCCAATATACATAAATACAAGTAAAATGTAGTGCAATTAAAATGAATAAAGTAGCTTCGGTCCGTTTTTAAAAACCAACACAACTGAAGTAAAAACAGACAAATTTTACACCAAAATACAAAAAGATTAAATAATATATTATAACCCAGCAAAAACTTTACTTACCTGGTAAGTTAGCAATTAATGTTGGAGAAAAGTTCCTATTTTTATAGAAAATTTTGCGTAAATTTCCTATTTTTATAGTAAATTTTGAAAAGATTTGCTATTTTATAGGAAATTTTGTGTGAATTTGCTATTTTTATAGGATATTTATCATAAATTTGCTATTTTTAGAGGAAATTTTGCTTAAAATTCCTATTTCTATAAGAATATTTACGTAAACTTGCTGTTTTTATAGGACATTTTTCGTAAATTTGCTATTTTTATAGAAAATTTTGCGTAAATTTGGTATTTTATAGAAAATTTTGTGTTAATTTGCTATTTTTTTTTAGGAAATTTTTCGTATATTATAAAAAAAAAAATTTGCAATTTAATGGAAAATTTTGAGTAAATTTGGGAATTTTTTTTAAGAAAATTTGCTCCTTTTATAACAAACTTTGCATCAATTTATTATTTTTAAATTACATTTTGTTTAAATTTGATATTTTTATACGTTATTTAACCATAATATAGTTGCCGGCAATCAACACGCAAAAACATAGGTTCGTTGAAGGTGATCATAAATTTGCGTATTCTTGTAAACGTTTTTAAATTGCTGGTTAAGTGACTCCCAATGGTATTGCGCGTTCTTCTTGAGTTTGGCAACACTCTTCACGAAGTAATGCCTCCAATTCATAATTTTCGAACTTTTTTGGCTCGCATGACTTTTGTTTCAAAATCACCACTTGTGAACTGCACAAACTGTCTCTCACATATTAAAATCGATGGGACATATTAAGAAAAGGCTTCGCTAAGTAATCGAAGTGCCTAAGTTGCGAAGAAGTAAGGCAAAACTTCCCGAAAATGCTGCTGTTGTCACAAAATTCACCATTTCTGGACTAAAAAATATTAACCTTTGTTCTCTACACTATTTCATTTAAGGTCTTTGTGGGAATCAATTCTACAGTATAACCCGGTTAATTACCCCACGCTTAAATGCCTTTCACGCTTATTTACCTCGAGTTTTAAATCCCCGTTTTTTTCTTCCATTTTTTAAACAAAAATCCACGTTTAATTGCCATACGCTTAATTACCCGATTCGGATAATTGCCTTAAAAATGTAATACCCAAAACAAAATTATACCTAAATTTCCTTCGTTTAATTGCCTCAGTACTATTTGACAAAAACACAGTAAGTAATGCAACCAAGTTTTCCATGTTAATAATTTGAAAATATGCACTCAATTTTTTAAAAAAAAATATGCCTAAAAACAAAATATGGCTTGATTAAAAGCAAAATATTCAACAAATTAATTTTTGCATTAAAAGTTATGTTATGAGGTCAAGATTCATATAAGGGTTATATATTATCTAGATACACAAAATTTATGAGATATTTTGTCTTAAAGAGATTAAAGTTTGAAGTTTGCATGGGGACTACGTGATATTATAGACCGATTCTTGCAATTTACATAGGTTTCGCTTATGACAATTAAACATATTTACCCAATTTTATTAAATTATCTAAAAACTGCTGCCTTTACTTTTCGCACAAGGTTTACATGGACAACCAGCAAGATGGAGGGACGGCCACGAAAAGATTACTTAAAAAAGTGTTTCTGATTCGATCGTTTATTAAACGATGCCTCTAGGTTTCTATGTTATAAGTTGCGAAAAACATTTATCTTCAACAAAAACTTGCTTTGGCTTAAAATTGTACAGTGAAAGATTATCTCCGGTCTTGGAAAATCGAAACATCATCCCCGAACACCAATTTGGTTTTAGAAACAAACATGGCACTCCCGAACAAATTCATAGAATAGTAAATATTATAACTGATGCGTTAGAGAAGAAGAGATACTGTTCTGCCGTGTTTTTAGATATTCAGCAGGCTTTTGACAGAGTTTGGCATATGGGGTTACTCTATAAAATCAAAAAATTTTTGCCGGCGCCATTTTATCTTTTTTTCAAAAGCTATTTATCTAAAAGATATTTTTATGTCAAGATCAATGAAGAAACATCAGAACTACATGAAATTCATGCTGGAATATCACAAGGTAGTGTGTTAGGCCCAATTTTATACAATATATATACTGCAGATATGCCTGTAGTAGATAATGTCATGGTGGCTACGTACGCTGATGATACTGCAGTTATTGCTACTAGTGAATTTCCTGATGAAGCATCCTTATTTGTTCAAAATGAAATCAACGAACTAGATCAATGGCTAAGAAAATGGAATGTTAAAGTTAACTGTGAAAAATCGCAGCACATTACTTTTACACTCAGAAGAAACCATTGTCCTTCAATTGATTTAAACGGTTCTACAATTCCAAGGAGCGAAACGGTGAAATATCTGGGAATGACACTTGATAGACGTCTTACTTGGAAAACACACATCAAAAACAAACGAGAACAACTCAAAATCAAAACAAAAAAACTTTATTGGCTTATAGGTTCTAAATCTCAACTTAATTTAGAAAACAAACTCAGAATATATAAGGTGATCCTGAAGCCCGTGTGGTCGTATGGTATCCAATTATGGGGTACTGCTTCTAATTCAAATATCGATATACTTGAAAGATACCAATCAAAAACACTGAGGCAAATAACGAATGCGCCATGGTTTATTACGAACAAAGCAATCAGAAACGACCTTTCTATGTCTACAGTCAGAGACGAAATTAGAGCCGCCAGTGAGAGGTACTTGCAGAGGCTTAGTGATCATATCAACCCATTAGCTATATCATTACTGGATAGCACCACCGAAACAAGAAGATTAAAACGCAATCATGTCTTGGATCTCCCATTTCGGAAATAACGCCAATACATATTGAAATATTTGCTAATGTACATAATGTATTATATATACCTATTTTTTTTCTTTTACTTCTTTTTATATTTATTTTGATTAACTTGTATATATACACTTAAACAAAATTATTTTTTTTTTTTTTTGTTATGGAGTTGCATAACCTCTGTGATGTATTCTACTTTTAACAAATTTGCTTATTATCCATGGATAGATTGTAAATAAAGATCCTATTTATTTAAAAAAAAAAAGAAAAAAAGGTGGCGAAATTAAAGCAACAGAAATTACATCTGTTAACCAGAATTTTAAGCAATTTTTTTATTTGCTGAACATGTATTAAAATATGTTTTAATAACTTAAAATATGTGTGCAATAAAAATGCAGCAATGGCTAAAACATGTTAATTATTTACAAACAAATCGATACCAAATTCATTAAAAGCTCTAAACGCATAAATATAAAAATAAAATAAAAGTAAAAATTCATGTCTTAAAGTTTTTCATTCATCAAAGTTAAGTTATCTTGTAAATAAATACGTCTAATTACCTCACTGAGGTATTCAAACGAATTCGCTTAATTACCTCAATGAGGTAGTTAACCGTATTCTTATAATTACCTCAACGAGGTAGTTAAGCGTATTCGTTTAAATGCTTACCCCGCATAATTACCCAAAAATATTAGCATTTTTGTCGAGGTAATTATCCGTGGAATACTGTATAAGTTTATTCTCCTTAATGTTTAATAAGTTACTAAGGACACAAAGCACTTTTAAAATATATGAATCTCGTATTTTTAAGGTATACACCCAATACTATCCATAACTTTTTCAGGGTCTTGATAGCTTAGATTGTTAGTATTAAAAATGCTTCCTTCAGAGGTGATGGTAATTCGTCATATAACTGGCCTTTAACTTTGTATTACAGTACTTTAAGCTTTTTTATTTCATGCTCTGGTTTTAAATTTTTATTGTGTTTTTTAACAAAAAAAAAATATATACAATTTTCCTATTCCTTTTTAATTTGACCCGCCCCTTCTGTGGTCATATTATGGTAGACAACAACCGCCTAATATGGTAAAGTTTGTTTCGTTTTGTTTTAAATTTTATTGTTTTGGTTTATGTTATAACATTTAGTACTCAAACTACATTTATTTTATATTTTAGAGTTGAAACATTTAAAATGCAGTTATTTTTACCAGTTGATTGACTGCAATTGCTGTTTGGGGTTTTTGGTTTTATTATTTTATTTAATGTGTTTTTTACTAAGTATGGCATTTTGTTTTTTTTTTGGGTTTTCATGTCTTTTTTTTAGGTTTTGGTTTTATTTATTGAAGTCACGAAAGTTACAAAATATTTTGTGGCAAAGAGAATTCTGTGGCTGGTTTTAAGGTTTTTTTTATTTTATTTTATTTAAATACAACTACAACACTAAAATTCAAATCAGTTCATTATACCCTTCACCATTTGCGGAGAATGAGGGAAAACTTAGTTTGTCATTCCGCCTGAAACTTTTTTAATATTCATCTAAGGCCTCATAAAGTGTATATATTTTGGGACCTTAAGTCGAAGTAGCCATGTACGTCTGTCTAGCTGTCCATCTGTTAAAAATACGCTCACTTTCGAAAGACTCATGTTGATGTCAAATCTTATGCAGCTTGTGATGGAAATCCAGCATAATCAGCTCAGTTGGAAAATAAATATGAACCGAAATGTGGAAGAACATCCCTAAAAAATTTACAAAATCTAAATTGAATTGGAGGCGGAATTCAATAGCTAACATTAAATTTCATCCAATTCGTTTTCTATGCCACTAAATTTCGTGATGATCGGCACATATAAACCATATAAAGCCCACTGCCGAAAAACACTTTAGTATGCCTAAAACTGTAACGAACAACTCTATAAAAGTAACAATAAGTCTGTCATAGTTTAATTGGACTAGAAATCGCACTGCCTAATTCCGAAAAGATTGGTCAATAACTTACCATAGGCCCCATATAAAGCCTACTGTCGGGAAAACTCTTTAGTATGCTTAAAATTGTAAAGAATTTTACTATTGCAGTAAAATTTGGCCTATCACAGCTTCTTAAAATAAGAAATCACTCTGTCAACTTTTTTAAGATCGGTTCATTTATTATAAAGGGGGGTCTAACCATAGTTCAAATTTTTGCCCAACTTAATTCGACATTTCTTTGCTTCAGTGTTAGCCAAATTCAACCATGGAGAGGTACACAAGAGCGTTAAGATTGTTGAAGACTTTTACGGGAATGGGCCTTCAGCTCCAAATGCATTTCGTGCACTTAGTGATTTTTTTTGGTCAGCATAGTCGACCAAATTTGTCCACAATCGGCAGAATTGTGCGCAAATTTCAGCGAACTGGGTTTGTAGGAAATGTGGCGGCGTCATCCGTCCGTACTTCTTCAAAGGTGAGGTCGGCCAAGCAGTTACCGTGAATGGTGTTCGCTATCACGAGATGGTAGTGGATTTCTTGTGGCCAGAAATTGAGGATATGGACCTGGACGATACGTGGCTCCAACAGGACGGTGCCACTTTCCATACAGCTAGCCTTGTTATCTAACATCGTGGCGTTGTTAATTGAACGCCAGGATTTGATTTGCCACTATTGGACTTCTTTTTTTGGGGATATTTAACAGAAAAAGTGTACGTCAATTAACCAAAACAATTCAAGAGCTGAAGGATGAGATGCCGAGATGCCGAGATGCCGACATTGAACCTTAATAATGTCTAAAAGTCATTGAATATGTGGACCATCGGAGGTATGCCACCAAAGCCGTGGCAAGCATTTGGCCCATTTTTGATTTCACATATAATTATCATAGATCCTTCTAACACAATAAGAAATATTAAGACAATGCTCTGAAAACTTTTAGATTGGTTGATAATTTATGGAAACTATATAAAGCCCACTCTTGAAATATACGAACTCTCGGTAGAGGCTATTACAGATTCGGCAAAACCGACTATAACATTCTTACTTGTTTTGTATTAGTGTAAACTACTATCAAACTACTTTTATAAAAACACAGAACTAAATTGAATAAAAAAATAAAATAAAAATGTGGGTATAAAATATATAAATATTCCGCAATATTATGGTAAATTAAAATAATAATAAAAAAACTGTTAAAATACATTTATTTGTAGCATAACAGCAGCAGGTTGGTGTCTTAAGTCTTTTGTTTTAATATTCAACTCCATGTTAGTTGAAGAGAAAAATACCAAAATTATTCTCAGCAGTTATGTTGCTTAAGTCTTTCATTACATGTTGTGGTTTCTTACAAATCACATTTAAGCCACATTTAAGGGAAACAGACTTAGCTACTGCTGCTGTTGTACTTAAGTAAGAATAAAATAAACTTATTTCACACTAAGTGTTTTTAAAAAAAGTTTGTAAATTTATACATCTCTTTAAAAAAGTTTCTGTCAAACTCCGGAAAAACTTTATCACATTTTAAATGGCCTTAAAAAATATTTAAGAATATATATTAATTAAAAAGTTTTCGATTATCTTTAATGACTTTTTTTTTATTAATGCTGACTTCAGCAAATAATTTTACATTTACATATTTGCTTGTCCACTTTATGGATAAACTACTTTCAAAGTTGTTGTAGGAAAAAAAGAAACACCAATTTTTAAACTTGCATTTGATACAAGAAAAGTGTTATTAAAATTATTTATTCAAGTGATCTACATAGAAAAATATGTGCAATAAATACCACACCTACATAAAATAGATTAATAGTTTACAAAAAAAAAACACAAACAAGTTTATTAGTTTAAATACATTTGTATAGCTTTTTCTTAAGAAAACTATGGCAAACAAAAAAGGTTAAGTCATTAAGAATGTGTTATATAACAATAATACATGTTTTTGTGTTATGAAATATAAGAATTCAACTTTAAATCAGAGGCCAAATCGTTAAAATCGTAAGCAAATAAGGTTTCTTATCGAATAAAATTACGTGACTTATCGAAAACCAGATTGCGGCGGTATTCGTTAGAGTTTAAATTGATTTTTTTTAATGTAAAAGATGTTTTTGCTTTGTATTTTTATATGATGTTTTATTCAATAAGATTTTGTTTGTCGTGCTGTATTCCTATTTATTGTTGGGGGTATGCTAGTTTCTTTGCGCATTTCTCTGGTTGCTTAGGCCAGATCATTAGGTCACATTCTCCCATTTGTTTTTAGAAAAGCCAAAGATATAAGCAAACAAAACTGCAGAGTGAATGAGAATTGCAAACACTCAAAAAGTCTTATTGCATCAGTATCAAAGCTTAAACAAAATACCAACAATAAACAGTGTGTTTATCCTTTCGTTCATTCCCCACTACAATTGATTGGAATTCTCCCAACATTAATTTACAACTACAATTAATGCGGGTTAAGAAAAAACAAAAACAAATTACTTTAAGTTTTCACAAGAAAACCAAAATAAAGCAACTTGCTAGTTCAGTTTTTTATGCCGTGCACTTGAAAATGTATTAGCAAAGTTATGTAGCAAAAGAGCCATTACACTGTGATAGAAATTAACACTTTTTTTAGACAAGCTGGGCACTTTTAACGTTTTAACCTAATTCGCGTATGCTGAATCCAGTGGTGCTAGCCGTTATTTTTAGGTTAGCTCTGGTTTTCGAGATGTACCGTTATCTCGAAAAACGCTTTAGCTTATTGAAAAACCTAAAAATACCGAAATTCCGCAATTAAATGTCCTTTAAGAAAGGCAAAACTTTCTTAAATTTGGCACTTGCAGTGCCTAGGATGTATGACAAAACCTACTTTGTTTTTCATCTCACTCATTTATTTCTAACATACCCACCCGCTATCTCCATTCCTTAAGGGGTTCCCATACAAAATGTTCAACGCAGACTAGAAATATTTTGAAGAAAACGTCTCATTAATGCCCAGGAGTCGCCCCTAGTGGGATAAAATGTATGACTGACCTCAATTAGTTTTTTGTCCTTAACATTTTTTTCCCTTATCTCTACTTCTTAGGGGGGCTCCCATACAAATATTGCGTTTTATGAAATTCTTAAATTAATTAAAAGTTTTCGACTTTTGTGAATAAAATCAAAAGTTGCTAACAGATATTAATCATTTATAGCTTGTTTTATTTGCGTTTTTTTATACATCTGAACAAAATTGGAAGCCTAGCTGCATTTTCCAATTTTTTATGAATTTTTAAAAAACAAAAATTTCTAAATTTTGATAAAAAAATAATTTTTTTCAAAAAAAATATGTTTCTTAAACGAATGTGCATATTAGAAAAGAGTTTTACCTTTCTTAAATGAAATTTTGGTTTTTTCAGTAATTTAATAAAATATATGTTGTACAGCCTCCTCCATTTTCGAAAAAACGGTATATGGGCATTTCCGTCAAAAGGTCCACCGTGACCGAAAATTTAAAAGTTATTAAAAGCTGATTATTTTACGATATGAGCTGAACAATCAGACTGCAAAGTTGTGCAAACGTAATTTCTTAGTTGTGAGAATGTTTTATTGTATGTTTTCTTAAATATTTATCATTCTTAAAAGTGGTGACATTTGATAAAAATTATTCAAAAAAAATTTTCTTACATGGTCTGTAATCTAAGGAAGAGTTCAAAGAGAAATATGTTATTCGGATTAACGGTAAATTTTTTCTTTTATTTTAATCATTATTCAGTTAAATTATTACGAAAAAAATTTCACGTTCGAAATGTCACGTATCGATCCAAATTTTGGCTTAAAAAAATGAAAATACAGAAGATTTTGGAATCAAACCAAGACATTTTAATGTTACATTGCTACCTAAAATTCTGAACTAAAAAATTGTGCATAGATACCAGTGCTTTCTTAGTGCTATAATTTAAGGGGTAATAGAACGTAAAAATATTTTTGTTTAAAATGTTATTGCATTTTTAATGCGTAAGACTGTCACGTTCAACACTTTGGAATTACCCATATCTCTAAAACAAGAGCTAACCTAAAAAAAAATGGTTAGCACCATTGAATTCAGCGTACCCGAATTATGTTGAAACGCCATGTGCCCGGCTTCTATTTTTACAACTAGCACAATGTTATATATATATCGTATATATTGGTCGGAATTTGTTTTCAATCAAAAACATTCTCTGCCTATTTTACGATGTCACTCGAACGTTTACGTTCGCACAAATAACATATAAAACAAAAACAAAATTAAAAAATTTGTTTTTGATGAAATTAAAGAATTGAATTGAATTAAAGAATTAAAGAATTAAAATTATAACTTTACAGAAAATTAAATTTATGAACTTTGTTCGTTAAATTGATGAACTTTTTTGTTACATTAACGAACAGTTCATTAAAAATCAAATCTTTTGAAGAACGGTTGGTTATTTGTTGTCACAACGAACAAATTCTTTGGATGAAAATTAATAAATTTTTCGTTAGCTCAACGTACATTTTCGTTGTCTCCACGTACATTTTTGGTTCAGTGGAAGTGTGCGTGAGTAGCGCTTTCACTGGAACTTTAAAAAAATTGCAATTTTTATCAAAAATGACTAATAGAGATATTAAAGTTTTCGCAAAAATTTCGTTTAAAATTGTAAAAATTTCGCTTAAGTTTTCGCAAAAATTAGAAAAAATTACATATTTTGTAAAAATTTCGTAAAATTTTGATATTTTTACAAAATTGGAGAGAAATTTCTTATACTAAATTTCAGAGCACTATTTTACGTGCTATAGCTTTTAATTTTTTTTATGCCATTGTGCTCATTTACTTATTTTGTTAACTGTTTTGCAAAATCCTTTTATTTTTTGCTTTGTATTATTTAAACAAAAGATCTCCCAACCATAACGATAATTAAGTTTACTTTCAATTACCCAAACAAGTTCAATTGCAATTGTAACATTCCATTTACTTTGTTTTTTTTTTTTGTAAACACAAACCGTTCTTACTAATTGTTACAAATTTATGACAAATTATGAACTTTTTGTTGTCATTTAATATCGAAAAAGTGTTGGTGTTTATTTTTTATTTTTAAAGAAAACAATTAAAAAAAAAATGTTATAAAAATAACAAAAGTTTTAATATCAATCTTAAGTATTAGGGGTGTTCATAAAGGTAACTTTAGGAAAAAATGCTATATTATTTTAGAAATATTTATGCTTAATAGATAACTATATTTTAATATAATCAAATTAATAATAATATTTTTAATTTTTTTTTTCACAATACTAAACTGTTAACGCCCCTAATACTTGATTTTAATTAAACCTGCTTTCAAAGAAACAAAAACAAAAACAAATGTTTTAATAACAATATTATAATAAAATTTAAGCTGATAAAGCAAATAAGCAATTAATTAAAAAAAATAAGACAAGAAAAAGGTCGTTGTCTTCACTTTTTTTTGCGAGTTGCGGGTATGAAGTCATAATAAATATTTTCTTCTTAAAATCAATACTTTATGCCGCCTTCCCCTCTGACACATCCAAAACTAAGAAAATAAATTCTATTTATGGCTAAAAAGAAAAGAGAAGAGCTTGCAATAGAGTTAATGTAAAATTGCCATAGTTTCCGGCAGTAAGACAATATGCCTGCCATACGCTTTCGGATATTTCTTTAGCCGCCGCCTTTCTTCTCTGAGTCTTAAAAAAGAGTGTTCAAGCTTATGTTGGGTTCATTTACGATGCGGGCGTTTTTTTTTTCAATTATTTTACTAGACATGACTTGTTTAAGAATGTTAAAGACAATCTTATTATGTTTTAAATCTTTAATTTTGTTTTATTTTCTTTTATAGAGTGTGGAATGAAGGAAAAAATTCAAAAAAGAAATAGAATTGTTAATAAATTAAAATGTTCTACGCATCCCAGAAAAAAAAACAACAACCAAGATACAAGATAATAAAATTAACACTACACAAGACTGAGGGTAGAGTGAAGTTAAATAAGGTACAACATATATCATGTAAGAAACTTTTGAAAAAAAGAGTCGAAATCTTAAAGCGCTTTAAAAAAAACTTCCAAACATATTCTTAGTAACATTTTCCTTATTTCGTCTAGTTTCTGCATTTTTAACCAAAAAAAGGCTTTAAATTTTCTTACAAGACAAAGTTCTTAAGGAATAACCAATATATGTATAGCTAAAAATCATGCTACTATTATTAATAAGGATCGGCTTGTTATTGACCATGCGAAGAGGGGTTTTAATTTTACACTCTTTAACTTCCCGGAAAGGCAAGGATACAATTATGAATTTCTCGGAATTCCGGGAATTTCAGCTGTAAAGAAAAATATAAAGATACAGTGCTACTTCACAATACCAAACATTGAAGGGACCAATAAAATGTGTCCGTACAAGGGGGATGTTCTTTCAAAAGAACTTAGTGCTTTCCATATGGAAAGCACTAAGTTACTTCACAATACCAAACATTGAAGGGACCAATAAAATGTGTCCGTACAAGGGGGATGTTCTTTCAAAAGAACTTAGTGCTTTCCATATGGAACGCTTCTGGGACCAGGCAACAGTGTCATTCTAAAGTGGATGCCCGCTTATGAAAGGTGTCCGCTAACACATTGAGTGCCACGTTGTATGGTTGCGATTTTTAATTAAGAAGCCTCTACTGAATGAAAACATAAACAATAGAATAATTAAAGCGACGTACGTGTTTGTACAAAAGTGAATTTTAAAAATGCATATCAGTCATACAGTGCCATTCTTTTTTAATCATGTACACACACACACACTTATTTCTTAAAAAAAGTGATTGCCTTACTCAGTGGCGGATAAAGGCCTGCTTCACCCTAGGCACTTTTTAATATGCCGCCTTTTTTGTTTATATAGGAGTGATTATCTAAAAAAAAAAAAAAAAATTTTAATACTAAAATTATTGTGTAGTATTCATTTTTATTAATTTATATATGGGCATTTCCTGGTGTCACGAACGTACGTTCGTACGATTTTGATGTACAAATAATATAGAAAACAAAACTTTTCCTAGCATTTTTTTTCCGATTCGATAGCATTTGGGTAGCTCTATGTTTAGTGCAAAAGATGGATATAACCGAATTTAAGTTTTCATAATGAGTGGTCAACTTTGGCTGACAGTGGTGAAATGTAAAAATCTGCGCAATGGAACGGAATATTCAAAAGTGATTAATTTATTTTACAAGTGTATAAATGTAGGTCTCCATCCAGTATTTATAAAATAAAATATCTCTCTTGGTTTTATTTTATTGGCTTATTTACCGGTCCATATGTTTTTTTATTATTATCACCACGCATTTTCCCATAAATGTCTTAAAATTTCCTTAACAAAAAAAACTAATACTCCTTTTACAATTGATTGTAATGGAGAGATTATGAAGAAAGAGTGTACAAATAACATATTTCTTGCATGTAAAATAAGTATATAAAATTATCTTTAGGAGTAGAAAATACAGAAAATTATAAAATTTTCCAGTTTCCAGCCCAATTTCCTCAAGTAAAACAGCTGAGATATGCTTTGAAACCATTCTTTTATAAGAACAAAGACTTTTTTTATAATAAGAAACAATAAAAGACGATGATAATCAACATTTTATCTTTTCATCCTGGTAGACTATTCTGGGGAAATGCCCTTATTAGGGTGCTTCAAAATTGTCAACTCTTCAAGGCTGGATCATTACGTATGAACCACGCCAACATATGTATGTTCCAAATTTAAGTGAAATCGAATGACGTTTTAAGATCTTTAAAAATTGCAATTTTTCCAATTTTTTGTATGGAAATGTACATACAAATTAAAAAAAAAGTTTAAATTATATATGTAATGACTTATAATAACGTCCTTTAGGACTTCTTCATGAAATGTGAATCAAAATTTAATTACCTCTAACAAAAAATTGTTATAATTTTAAATTTTTATAACCAGTGTGCACAAAAAAGTACATTCTATATATTGTTTTGATCCTATTGATAAAGCTTAAAACAAAAATGAATGGCATACCCATTGCATGAAGGATAACAATATCCTGGGGATTCTTCATTAAATATGAGTTATTTTACCTTTTTCTTAACAAATTTTATGATAATGGACTGATTTTTCTTAATTTAAGCACGTTTTTGGAAATAAACTTCATATAGATAACGTTTTTTAGGAGAGTGGAAATTCTACTGGGTGAAAGTTTTATAATACAAGACGCCAACTCCGCATTATCACAAAATCCGGTATTTTATTTAACAATTTGATTTAATAATTGTAATTATCGCCAAAATATTTTACAGCTTTTGTGAATCGTGTTCTATGGTATTAAATTTAATGTTAATAATTTTTAAATATTTTAAATTTTTATTAACTTATAGTCGAAACCGGGCCTAACGGGCCTAGGCGTAAATCGACCACTGGCCTTACTGGAAAGGTTTTTATCAAAAACGCTTGGCAGTCAATATCAAATCTTTCGAATTCTTAATTTTTTAAAGGTTTTTGGTAATTTTTACATTTTAAATGAAAACAAAGCTTTAATTGATAACATTGAAATGGGCTAGTTAAATAAAATATTTATTACAATACTTAGATCTCTTACCGCAAAAACAGCTTAAGCGACAAAATAAAATTTTACAGGAAAAGGTTTTTTTATTTTATTTAAATTTAAGTTTAAGATCGTAAGGTTACCTTACCCAACGTTACCACATGCATGTAATTACTTGCAAGTAGCCCTGAAGGAAACCTGGGTGCAAGTGTCTCCAAGTCACCAGTTTTGTCAACTATATTGGTGAAATTGACAACGAAGTGTCTAAGATTTTATCAATAACAACTGAAAAGTACAATTCCTATAAAAGTTAAAGAAATAATAAAAAAAGATTGTTATGATTTCGTATTCTTATAAAAAATGTAAGCTTTTTTTTACTAAAATGTACCAGCGATTCTCTGCTTCAAATGTCTACATATGCTCCCAAAGGAACTACCTAGTCAGTACCTAGTCAGTAGTACCAACGTCAGTAGTAGATTTCCAATGACACGCACATGTTAAATGTCTATTTTAAATAACATTGCCTGGGGTATAATAAGTCACTAGTACTGGTGACTATGTCAATAGTGAATCAGTACAGATTCACTAGTGACATTTCCTGCAGGGAGTTTATACGTATTATATCGATGAAACAGCCGATTGGCTGAATGTACAAACATTTTGAGAATGTTAGTGAAAAATTGTGAGTGTATTGAGTTTTTCGAACTTGCACTTGCATGTGTAAAAGGGGGGGTTATGTGACTATGACATTTTAGGAGAAAATGCAAGTGTTGCCAATTCAACCACATATTAAAAAAAAACGAAAATTGAAAATTAAGTCGCTTAAGTTTTAATTTTGCGGTAAAAGCTCAAATAAGTGACTTTTTAACGAAATATATATAAACAAGGTGAAATAATTTTTTAATTGTTATATAAAAAAATTTCCGATAATCTCGCATTCTCAAATATACCGAAAAGTCCCAGGACAAGAAACTCCAAATTAAAATGAAAAGCTATTTTAATGTTTATAATCAGTTCGTAGTTAAAAATTAAAGCCCTCCAAATGCCGTCTTTTACACTTGTAGTCTATACAAAAACAGTTCTCTTATGTAAGTTTAAGTGTCGGAGGCATTTAAAAAGTCTACCATGGCAAATGTAGAGTCCATGATTGTTGGAAAAAACCACAAACTAAACAAATTGATCAGGAGAAGATTTGCCCCTTACAGTCGATATCGGAGTAGTATATGCACTAAAAATTTTTTACGAACGAGTTATAAACTTATATTTGGGTGGACGCCCTGTTACATAAACTGCCTTCTCTTGGCGCTTTGACAATCCAACCACTCGTAAGAAAGAAACATTCTTCGATTATGCAAGAGTTTATTCTAATTATCGTAATACTTCAATAATTTCCAAATGCATGAATTACAAGGTGTACTGTGTTCAAAAGGGAGCCAATGACAATAAAACAAAGCTAAGCTAAATTCTGTATCTGAGGTTTTCTTTAATGCCTCCAAACTGTTTACTGTCTTTAAACAACCCTTCTCTTCACATGTGTTTTAATAACTAAGTTACAAGAACACCACACAAGTAGTAATAAGACTAATACCTACATATAAGTCCGTTTTAACTTGTATGGAGCCGAAAAAAGTTATTTTGTTACCCTCTGAAAATAAAGTTTGATATGTTTTATAATGATTCCCAAGATTTTTTGGTTCTAGCGTTGGCCATCCATCCGTAAGCAGGACCATTTTTAAAAAAGATATTTTTTCAGTTTTTCGAATTTGTATGTACTTTACTCCAAGACGACATAGATACAATTTGGTATCATCGAAAAGAGTTTTTGAAGCAGCGTCCAACTTGACCACTTGCGGCATACTAATTGAGATATTTAACAAAATAAATATTTTCGTTTCGGGTTTTCATACAATTCTACCTTGTCGATTACTTTAATTTGAAAAGCAGAAAATTATTTCCATATACGTAGAATTTGTATGAAAACCCGAAACGAAAATATGTAGTAGTTAAATATCTCAATTAGTAGGTCGCAAGTGGTCAAGCTTTATAAACCATTGGACGCTGCTTCAAAAACTCTTTTTAAATACCAAATATGATGAAATGAAAACAAAAAAATTTGGAAACCTGAAAAATACCTTCTTAAAAAATGGTCCAGCCCACGGATGGTCAACGCTAGAACCAAAATATTTTGGGAATCATCATAAAACATGTCAAGCTTTATTTTTAGAGGGGTAACAAAATCACTTTTTTTTTGAGTCGCTCTACTACATATACATATCGCTCCTTTATTGCAACATAGTCATATCTCAACAAATCAAAAATTTCAAGTTACTTAATCAAATGTGTTCCTTAATACCTTCTTTATATGTTTATCAGCATTATATCTCAAACTGAACCGAAGTTTTAGCAAAATATATTTAACCAGCCAAGTTTGATTTTTTTTTGAGATATGACTATGTTGCAATAAGATACCATCTTTTCTCACTAGATGGCTACGCCAACAAGCACAATTTTGGCATATGGGGCTCGGAGAACCCAGAATTGATTGTTGAAAGGACATTGCATCTGGCAAAAGTGAGTGTTTGGTGCAGATTATGGTGTGGAGGAACCGTTACCTACAATTCAGAGCGCTATGGCCGCATGGGAAGTTTTCAGAACTTTCCAAAAGCGTAATTTCACGTTTTGGCATAAATTATTTTTGGTTGGAATATTTTTTGTGGGGCATTTACAAACCATCATTCGTCAAGTTATGGGCGAGATACCGCCCGGAATGTGTGAAAAAGTTGTCACAAGCCACCTTAAAAACATCAAATCCAAAGGCGGTCATTTAAATGGCATTGTGTTCTCTACTTAATGGCATGGTCCAAGCATTATAATGAAAGTTTAATCGAAATTATATATTTTTGTGTGTATCTTATATACAAGCAATCTATCGACTTATACAGTTTTATAGACAGTCGACCAGTGAACCCTTAATCTTATGACAGTCTTAAAAACTGACTATTGTCTAATACACTAACTTATCATTTTATGTGTACATAATAAGGTATTCTTGCTAAAATGCTTTAAAAGCCAACCATTGACAATAACTCCGATAAAAAAATACGACCGAAGAGATATGCATCACATTTAAATAATGTCGATCTATAATTTGTCAAAGTATCCATGTAAAGCTTTCTTTTGAAATTATCTTAAAAATGTTTTTATGTTTAAAAAACTAGCAAGATCTACTCAATTATGTGCTCACTTTTTAAAATTGTACGTGTTACACCAATTAGTTATGACTAATATGTTTAATTTTTACCGTAGGGCATAAATGTCGACAAATATCTTACATAGACAAGTTAATACATATTGTTGTAGTGGTTTGTATATGCCTATAACAAGACAATATTGTGTCTAGTTTAGTATAAAATATACAGATTATAAATGCGTGATTCTTTTTTCTTCAAACAACAAGAACTTCTTCCACACGCATTTATACGAACTGTTTAGTAGTTGTGTCTTGGTGATTTTTATTTTACGATAATGTCTGAACAAATTATGTTTTTGGCTAATCAAGAATCTTGTATAATTTATTCTTTGGAATAATAAATTTAATTTCGGCATAAATAAAATCATACACTCATCCATGTTCTTCAAAATACAACATGTTAACAGCATTTTTTTTTTATAATTATCGGTAAATAAAATGGAAATAAATCATTATAAAATTTAATGTTTAGAGTGTGTAACATGGAGAATACATGTTAAAGTTAGTGAGAACAACATTTATTTAACACCCACGATAAATTTTAGGTTGACTACATGAAATAAACATGTGGTAGAATTTATATTTAAAGAAAGAGGCTATAAAAGGATTATGAGAAATTTTGAATAGTGTTAAGCTTTATGACTTGTACAACGTTAAAACTTATAAACAAACTATAAACTTACACACCATGCATATACTACTGTTTTTATACCCATACATTATATCGTTTCCTCCACACATAACTGTTTTATTTATATGCGAATTGCAGCTTCATGCACGTTCTACAGTTTTTAAACTCTTCACCACAGGTTGAAGGGGTATTTTGTGTAAGTTTGTCACTCCATTTGTAATTTAAACAATTTTGATCTAAGACCCTTAAAGTATAACTGTGGCAATAAATAATAATGGCTTAGTCGAAATTTCGTGTTTTTAGATATTAAGGATTTTGTCTAAAATAAATTGTGTGTGCTGTTGTGTAGTTAAAATGTAAGTGCGTATAGTTTTATTTATAACTAGCTGACCCGACAGACGTTGTCCTGTCCAAATTAGGAGAAATGTTTGCGTTCGATTTTTAAAATCCTTAAAAGAGATACCAACATTTGAAAGAAAAATTAGTCAAATCAATGGAGCCGTTTTCTGATTTTAGGTAAATCGAAAAAAGTGGGCGTTAAAGTGGGCGGGGTAAAATGTTCTTTCCTTAAAAACCTAAGTTGGACCATGGAAATCATTTTAAAGAAAAAATCGTCCAAATCGGTCAAGCTGTTCTCAAGTTATGCGCTAAATAGAAAAGGTGGGCGTAAAAGTAGGCGTGGTAAATTTTTCTTTCGATGAAAACTTAAAATCGATTAATACGAACATTTGAAAGAAAAATTTGTCAAATCGATGGAGCCGTTTTCTGATTTTAGGTTATTCGAAAAAAGTGGGCGTAAAAGTGGGCGGGCAAAATTTTTATAAATCTAAATGAAAATTGGATTTTGCCACGCCCCTCCGCCCGCAGACCGAAAATCACATATCAGACTTCACAGTGTCACCCGCCTGAATATTCTGAAGATTTCCTGAAAATTTCATTAAAATCGGCCCAGCCGTTTTGGAGTCCATACGCACATCCTGTTTTATATATAGATGACATTTAATACTTGAAATTAAGCTGACTGATAGATCTTGAAGAGAACTAAGCTAAGATCCCACTATCGGCGCAAAGTACCAATTTTTGTCGTATTTCATGTGCCGATAGTGTGAACGGTCAAACTTTGTTAATATGCGACAATCTGTGCCGAAATTATGCTGACTGTGGACAATCAAAATTAACTTTGATGCGCCGATAATGTGAACACTCTTTTTCACAATGTGGAGCAATCAAATTGTTTAATAAGCACCGATTTTTATCGGCCACTTGTGCGCCGATCACAGTCGCCAATCAGCGCCGATACAAGGGATGGCAAAACGAAATTTTTAAATTGAACGAACTGGCTTCTAAAAAAATTCTTTTTTGAGCTTAATTGTACCAAAATTGCATTTGTTTTATCTATTATTTATGTATTAAAAGGTTAAATAGTACATTTGTACTTTTAAATGAAAGAAAACAATTCGCTTTAAACAAAACATTGCAGTTGTATCGATGTTGCTATCCCTGGTTTGTAAACATCTACTTATTTACAAAACAACAATTACAAAAAAAAAGAACAAGTGCAGAAGTCTCAATAAAATTGAATACATTCTCTTAATATATATTAATATATAATTTAAAATTGATAGGAAACATAATTGAATATTCTAAAGTAAAATTATGTCTGCCAACAAGCAAATAAACAAAAACATATAATTTAATTTCCCCAAATAGCACGATAGTGTGACCGCATTGTACCGATTATTGTCGCAATTGAGTTTTGGCCGATATGAACCGAAACAAATTGTCACAATGTGCGACGATTTTGGGATCACCCGAAAATAAATTGTGCAATGTTTTTATATGTGCGTCGATATAGCACGATAAAAATCGTCTCAGATTGTGCTATTTAAGCCGATAGTGGGATCTTAGCTTTAGAATATGTAATAAAATGAAAAAGCACTTATGTGACCTTAAGCCATTATTATAAATTGCCACTAGTGTTTCTACGCGGGAAAGAATTCCCGGGACATTTTTTTAAAATTAATCCTGGGAAATTTTTGGGAATTTCAAATTAAATTTTTTGAAATTTTAATTTGTTGGCATCGTGAAAATCCAAAACGAGCAATACAAATATATTCTTTACTGAAATTACTAAAAACTACCTACAAATCGATCTATTTTTCCTACGCCAATAAATCAACGGTCTCTTTAATTGCTGATGAAATGTATAAAAAGATTCTTGAAGTAGAAAATGAAACACCATCACCAACACCAGATGATGAACCATCTACAAATTCAAAAAATAAATGTAAAGAAAATACAAAAGCTTATGAAGTCACGGGTAACAGGCCAACAAATTTATAATCTTTATATGATGCGCTTTTTACTATAAAACCAACGTCTGTAGAATGCGAGAGCCCGTTTTCGGTATTAAACAATACACATTTCAACAAGGATTAGAAATAGAATCTCTGATGAGCTTTTAAATGCTTTAATAATACTAAAAATTTTTTGCTTAAAAGAAAATTAATTTTGCCAAGTTGTAATTAAAATTACTTCTAAATTATTAGTATTGTGGTTATTTTATTGAACTATTTATGGTTTTTAATCCAAATTTTTAATATTTTTAATTCGGCTTTAAGTTCATTAAATTTAATTTTCATTAAATTATTTTTATGAAGAAAGGAATTTTACAACATGAAAATTAATTAAAATTTATTGATAATTAAATTAAATTTTTATTTCTTCGACCTTTTTTTTTTTTTTAATTAAAAATAAAAAGTTTTTTCGAGCTCGAGGCCAATTATTTGTAAACAATATATATTATTTATTAATTAATTTGTTCCAATATTTCGATATCCATCGGATATCATTATCAAGGCTGTAACAATATAAGAAAAACAACAATGTACGAAAAATATTTACAACCACTGTGCTTAAATAAAGATAAAATACATAATTACAAACAAAAAGAAAACAATTCACTTACAATGAGTTACAAGTATATTTGTAAGAGACGTATTACTATCTCCACATTTAATATTGAACTAACTAAACTATTTAATTTTCTTTTTAATAATGTGTCTATAGCTATTGGCGCAGTTTTCCGTGTCTGTTTTAAAATTTATTCTCCTCTCCTTTGGTATGTTTATAATATGAAGAATCTCCAAAGTATACCGTTTATTATATTTTCCCTCTCTTTGTAATATCTCCACATTATCTAAGTTGGGTTTATGTAATCTCTCTGCACAGTGGGATGTGAGTGCAGTTTTTTGTGTTGAAATTTTATTTATGTTTTTAAAATCTGATTTATGTCCAGCTAAACGTGTCTTAAGCTTATTTTTTGTAGTACCGACATAAACTTGATCGCATATGTCTTGGTCATTTCCTGTACAACTTTTCTTATATATTACGTTAGTGTTATCCAATTTGTCAAGTTTAGATTTTGTGTTTGAGAAAAGTTGTTTTAATGTATTCGTCGAAGTGTGAGCAATCATAAATTTGTCCTTATTATAAATTTTAGCATTCTTTATTCTTTCTGCGATACGTGGTACATACGTCATTGATTTATATATCTTCGAATTCTCTTTATGTTCCATAGATGGTTTTTTTCCAAAGTTTTTAATTAAAGTTTCTATTATGTTTTTTGGAAAAGAGTTTCTTGTAAGAATATATTTAATTTTTCCTTTGTTGTGAGAATGGAATGACTCATCGCTAATGGAAAGGACCCTGTTAATGAGATTGTTGGCCGTATTAATTATTACCTTTTTTGGTTGACAAGAATTGAAATTAATAATTCTCCCTGAAGCCGTCGGTTTTTGGTACCAGTCTATTTTTATTCTGTTGCCGCTTCTTATGACCAGGGTATCCAAGTATGGGAGTTTTCCGTTTACCTCCTCCTCCATTGTAAATTTAATGTTTTTGTGGAATGTGTTCAGTTGCTCTAAGGTCCTTTCTATTGCACTTATCTTTATAATTCCAAAAAGGTCGTCCACATATTTCGTCAATAATTTAGGTTTTTCGTCAAGATTATTCATACAAGTTCCAAGGAGTTCCTCCATCACTATATCAGCCACAATAGGTGACGCCGGTGAACCCATTGGCAGTCCTTTGCATTGGATATATACTTTTTCGTTGTACTTAAAATATCTGTTATCCTTGATGCAAAATCTTAGAATTCTCAAAAATAGTTCCTTTGGTATATTCGTATGTTTCTCTATGTCAGTCCATTTGTTCTTTATGACATCTATTGCGTAGTCCACTGGAATACTTGGAAAGAGTGACACCACATCAAAGGAAACTAATTTTTCGTCCGTATCTATTGCACTGTTGTTTACCTTATTTCTAAATTGCACTGCACCCTTACGTTATAAACCGAAAATTCCGTTAGTTTTTTTAAAATATTTGTCAGTAATTTGCATAGCTCGCTGGCCGGCGAATTAACTGATGCACAGATTGGTCTAAGAGGGTAATCTTCCTTATGGATTTTAGGAAGTCCATATATTCTTGGTGCAGTTGCCGCGTCATTTTTCAGTCTTCTCTTTTCTATCACAGTAATATTATTGCACAAAAATAGTTCATCTACCAAATCATGGTTCTTCTTCTTAAGCGATAATGTGGGATCTTTATTTGTCCATCTATATGTCATCATATCATTAAGGATACTCTTCATTCTAATATCATAATCCTTTTTATCCATTGCTACTGTGACATTACCCTTATCCGCTTTTAATATAAGTATATTCTTATTTTTGTGCAAAAATTTTTTTAGTCTGTTCCACTGTGCTCAGTATATAACGGTCTCTCCTATTTAAATTCTGTTTGTTTATGTGATTTTCCAGCATTGAAGTGAACTGTGTTCTTGCTGTCTCTTGTTCTTCTTTGTCCTCTATAGTCTGGATGCAATCTTCCCCATCAGCAATAATTTTAAAAAGTGGGAATTTTCTCTTCTCTGTTGGTATCGCATATTTCTCTCCCAGTGATAAGAGCCATTGAGTCTCTTTAGGTATGTCCGTGCCCGTTTTGTTTATAAACCACTTGTCATTATAGATAATGTCTAACTCTTTTATTTGTTTTTCCCTTAAATTGTCAAATTTCTTTCTGTGTTTGGTCTTTATGTTAATATAACTTTTCCTCATTAGTGTCTCTTCACTACTCCAAAGTTGTGTTTTTTCGTCTGGTGTCAAATATTTATTTACTTTTCTCTCCATTTCATTTACCTCTACAGTAGTATACTTGACAATTTCATGTTTTTGTCTAATCAGCAGATTTAGTAATTTTCTATGAAAATTCTCTAATATTTTATTAAGTGTACTGTTTATTTTGTTGGGAATTGTCCGATTGTGTTCAAAGATTTTGACAACATTTTTTGTTGAATTGTCCAAAAAATTTGGTATAATACCTGTGTTCCTACATCTCATAAGAAATGTTATTGTAGACATCGCATTCAGTTGGTGTTTCTTCAAAGTTTTTCGTTTGTTAATGTAATTTTTGATGTTTTGGTGTTGATGTTTGATATTGTTGTACACCATTTTTACGGCGTGCTCTCCGTAATATATATTAAATTAAATTTTTATTTCTTCGACCTTTTTTTTTTTTTAATTAAAAATAAAAAGTTTTTTCGAGCTCGAGGCCAATTATTTGTAAACAATATATATTATTTATTAATTAATTTGTTCCAATATTTCGATATCCATCGGATATCATTATCAAGGCTGTAACAATATAAGAAAAACAACAATGTACGAAAAATATTAACAACCACTGTGCTTAAATAAAGATAAAATACATAATTACAAACAAAAAGAAAACAATTCACTTACAATGAGTTACAAGTATATTTGTAAGAGACGTATTACTATCTCCACATTTAATATTGAACTAACTAAACTATTTAATTTTCTTTTTAATAATGTGTCTATAGCTATTGGCGCAGTTTTCCGTGTCTGTTTTAAAATTTATTCTCCTCTCCTTTGGTATGTTTATAATATGAAGCATCTCCAAAGTATACCGTTTATTATATTTTCCCTCTCTTTGTAATATCTCCACATTATCTAAGTTGGGTTTATGTAATCTCTCTGCACAGTGGGATGTGAGTGCAGTTTTTTGTGTTGAAATTTTATTTATGTTTTTAAAATCTGATTTATGTCCAGCTAAACGTGTCTTAAGCTTATTTTTTGTAGTACCGACATAAACTTGATCGCATATGTCTTGGTCATTTCCTGTACAACTTATCTTATATATTACGTTAGTGTTATCCAATTTGTCAAGTTTAGATTTTGTGTTTGAGAAAAGTTGTTTTAATGTATTCGTCGAAGTGTGAGCAATCATAAATTTGTCCTTATTATAAATTTTAGCATTCTTTATTCTTTCTGCGATACGTGGTACATACGTCATTGATTTATATATCTTCGAATTCTCTTTATGTTCCATAGATGGTTTTTTTCCAAAGTTTTTAATTAAAGTTTCTATTATGTTTTTTGGAAAAGAGTTTCTTGTAAGAATATATTTAATTTTTCCTTTGTTGTGAGAATGGAATGACTCATCGCTAATGGAAAGGACCCTGTTAATGAGATTGTTGGCCGTATTAATTATTACCTTTTTTGGTTGACAAGAATTGAAATTAATAATTCTCCCTGAAGCCGTCGGTTTTTGGTACCAGTCTATTTTTATTCTGTTGCCGCTTCTTATGACCAGGGTATCCAAGTATGGGAGTTTTCCGTTTACCTCCTCCTCCATTGTAAATTTAATGTTTTTGTGGAATGTGTTCAGTTGCTCTAAGGTCCTTTCTATTGCACTTATCTTTATAATTCCAAAAAGGTCGTCCACATATTTCGTCAATAATTTAGGTTTTTCGTCAAGATTATTCATACAAGTTCCAAGGAGTTCCTCCATCACTATATCAGCCACAATAGGTGACGCCGGTGAACCCATTGGCAGTCCTTTGCATTGGATATATACTTTTTCGTTGTACTTAAAATATCTGTTATCCTTGATGCAAAATCTTAGAATTCTCAAAAATAGTTCCTTTGGTATATTCGTATGTTTCTCTATGTCAGTCCATTTGTTCTTTATGACATCTATTGCGTAGTCCACTGGAATACTTGGAAAGAGTGACACCACATCAAAGGAAACTAATTTTTCGTCCGTATCTATTGCACTGTTGTTTACCTTATTTCTAACCTTATTTCAACACAAAAAACTGCACTCACATCCCACTGTGCAGAGAGATTACATAAACCCAACTTAGATAATGTGGAGATATTACAAAGAGAGGGAAAATATAATAAACGGTATACTTTGGAGATGCTTCATATTATAAACATACCAAAGGAGAGGAGAATAAATTTTAAAACAGACACGGAAAACTGCGCCAATAGCTATAGACACATTATTAAAAAGAAAATTAAATAGTTTAGTTAGTTCAATATTAAATGTGGAGATAGTAATACGTCTCTTACAAATATACTTGTAACTCATTGTAAGTGAATTGTTTTCTTTTTGTTTGTAATTATGTATTTTATCTTTATTTAAGCACAGTGGTTGTTAATATTTTTCGTACATTGTTGTTTTTCTTATATTGTTACAGCCTTGATAATGATATCCGATGGATATCGAAATATTGGAACAAATTAATTAATAAATAATATATATTGTTTACAAATAATTGGCCTCGAGCTCGAAAAAACTTTTTATTTTTAATTTATTGATAATTTTTCATTCTTGACTCAATCTGGGCTCGAACCCAGGTGTTTACGGACAGGTTACCCTGACATGTTTCGATTGCAACCACTCAATCTCCTCAGAGGGCTTGCCGTTTAACACTCGCAGCCATCGACGACTGCTGACGTCATTAGTCAAACATCAATCCTTAAACCAAATTGTATTCAACCTTTGGTAGATCGAAATTTGCTTTGCATGATTATCTATTTTAATTTATTTTTAACATGTTATTCCTTTACTTCTGTTTTTTCGTACTTTTGTCAAGAATTCTTCTTGAAGTTCAAAGTACATATTTTTTGTTTTTTCATTTTTTTTGTCTTTCTTATTCTTGTTGACCTTTTCAGCACAACTTGAAGGACAAATGCAAACATAGAGCTCGTGCCTTAGCTTTAACAATTATTAGTATTGTGGTTATTTTATTGAACTATTTATGGTTTTTAATCCAAATTTTTAATATTTTTAATTCGGCTTTAAGTTCATTAAATTATTTTTATGAAGAAAGGAATTTTACAACATGAAAATTAATTAAAATTTATTGATAATTTTTCATTCTTGACTCAATCTGGGCTCGAACCCAGGTGTTTACGGACAGGTTACCCTGACATGTTTCGATTGCAACCACTAAATATTAATAAGTTGTAATAAATCGTGATTTCTCAAAAAATATATATAAACATACAAATATACTTTGATATAAATATCATCATATATATACTAAGAATATTTCTTCCACAAAAAAAATCAAACAAAAACAAACAAATATAATATGCATGTACATATGAATGTAACAATTTATTTGGTTTTGTTTTAGTTTTCTGTGGAATTAATAAAGCAAATTTTTTTTGGATATGTGTATATTCTTTAAAAAAAGTAAAAACTTTTGTCTTGAACTCATTTAATGAAAGCATTATTTTATTCCCGGTAATAAGATTTTTTTTGTTTCGTTTCCCGGGAATAGAAAAAGTCCGGGAAATTAAAAACCCTAATTAACGATGTCCGTCTGTGCGTCAGTGTATGTTGAAATGGGATTTTCAAAGACTGCAGATATAATCGGAACAATGTTGTTATGCATTTGTGTCACACGTACTCCGCTAAAATTTGTTATTGAAATTCAGCCAGATCGGGCCATAAATGACTAAGAAATAAGCAAAAAATCCACCACGGCCTATAGTTTGCCAATAAATCCTTTGTTGGTTTTTTCTGTATATCTGGAGAGCCACGAGTGCCCAAGTTTAACCAAAATCAGGTACAAGCATGACTCTTGATTATCAAAAAACAACCTCTCTAAAAAATGGACGGAATTGGAGAAGTGGGCGTGGCAGCTTCCATACTAAGACATTATAGATTTATGTATATCTGGAGAAAGGCAAGAGCTTGGTTAATAATACAAAACATCTGACGGAATGTGGGCAGAATTAGAGAAGCGGGCGTGGCACAATATATAATTTTTTATATCTAGAGCACAGTTGTAGAAAAATTGCAAATATTAAGTACACATAGGTAGGTTATCAATACACAACCTCTCAACAACGGGCCGGATTATGGAAGTGGGTGTGTCACAAAATACATTCATTTATATTTTGAGAATGGTTGGAGACAAATTTTCCAAATTTGGTTCGCATAGCTGGGTTGTCAATACACAAAATCCATAAAAAGTTGACGTTACTAGATAAGTGGCATTGACACCATTCATACAAATAACAAAAAAGATATATCCCTACTTAAATCAAGCCAAACCGGTGCCAATAGTACGGTTAGTACGGATTTTCTCAAATCAAGTACTGAATGCTGGATTCCAGTACAAATTATTTAAGTGCTCCGTACTTCAAATAATCCGAAGACGGGACTGACTTAAGTAAAAGCGGGATTAAACCAATCTCAAACTGCCCTTGATTCAAAAATTTAGAATTAAATTTTATCCCGAATTGGTACATGAAATAATAATTTTTTTATACTTTTTGCTTGTAATCCAAAGTAGAGAGAGGAGCAATGAAAAGAAGTTTCAGTGACATCATATGTACTTATTTTAGAATACCGAATTCTAAGCACTTACCCCAGGAACTAGAAAGAGAAAGAAATATTATTTTTTATTCTAGTGCTATGCATACGCAATATTTTACTTTTATTTTATTTCCCTCTTTTGTTTTCAAAATAATTCTCAATTATAAGTCACCAGCAGAAGGGTCTGATATGGTTTTCGTCATCATTCTATCAATTTACATTGAATATTTGATATTTTAAGCTAAATAATTTTAATTTTTTTTATAAACATGAAAATAAAAAAATTATGTTTTTCTTCTTGAATTGTTGTTGTTGTTACTACAACACACAAGTAAATCATTTTTTAAAGTTTTTTGAAGTGTAAATTTTTACTCCAAAAAGTAGTTTTTTTTTTAAATCACTGCAGGTTTTTAAATTTTTATCGAATAATATAGAAAAGCATTTATTCTAATGCAACAGTGTTATAACCATTATCGATTTAAAAAAAATTAATTAGCTTTTGTCGAACAGTATCAACATCCAACGATGAGGGGATATTTTCTTAAATTTATACAAATAAAGCCAAAACAAAATGTAATGTTTAAATATGGTCACCTCCAACAAAACTATTTTTAAAGAAAATGTTAAACATATTGTTACGAAAGTTAAATTATCTAAGAATTATTTATAGTTATAGTTATAAGTTATCTTGTAAGTTATAGTTTTATGTTACTTAAAATTGTCATGTATAATTTTCAACACAACTGTTATTTTAAAAATAGTTCCTATATAAATTTCCCAGTAATTTCTAGAAATGGTTATAGAACATAATAAAAGTTTTTACGGGAAGGTTCAGGAAAAATCTAGAAATAATTATGAAATATAAAAAGGGGTGACTCATGTAAAATTAAGTTTAGTCTGTTTTGGAAAACGGTTCTGTTCGTAACTAACAATTGTGAACAAAATAATTAATTTCAATAAAGTTTGTTAAGTTGAATAAGTGTGTGTATTTATTTTTATTTGCAATTAAAAGAACTCAACGGTTTATTATAAAGGGAGTAAACCGAACGCGTTTATTAAAGGAAAAACGTAACAATTGGTGTCAGAAGTGAAATTGCAATAAAAAAAAAATAAACAAATAAAAAAAAAAGGATAGAAAATAAAAAAAAACTATACAAACAACAATGAAATTCGAGGAGCTAAAAGTTGAACAGCTCAAGAAAGAGTTGGGCAAGTTGGATCTGCCTACTGCAGGAAATAAAGCTGAGCTGCAGAAAAGATTAATCGATGAATTTAAGCGACGCAATATTGACATCGCAACTTATGAATTTGAAGAAAAAGAAGAAATAGAAGTTGCTACCCGTGCAGTAACAAGCAACATGGATTTTGGTACAATGTTTGCTGCTATGATGGAGAAAATGGAAAAAATGTCGGCAGAAACTTCTAGAAAAATGGAAGAAAATTCTAGAAAAATGGAAGAAAATTCTAGAAAAATGGAGGAAATGGTAAAAGAAAATTCGGCTGTAACCTCTAGAAAAATAGAAGAAAACTCAAACACCATTTTAGCCGAAATTCAACAAAATTCCAGATTGACAAATGAAAAACTTGAGAAGCTTCAAGAGATTTCTACTGCTATAAATGGAAGAGTAGACGATATGGAGATAGAATTCAACCAGAAGCTGTTTGATGTTAAAACACAAGTCACTGTTTTTGATGGAAAACTACATCATTTGGAAGAAAAAGTAAATAGTCTTCAGTGCCAAGAGGGAGTGGTGCGAGTTTTTCCAGAAGTCTCGAATAGAATAAGAGCTCCAAGTTTTGACGGCAGCTCACCATTGAATGTGTTTAAGTTCCAGTTTGACACAGTTGCCAATAAAAATGCTTGGAACAATGAAGAAAAAGCCATAGAGCTGATTCTGGCTTTAAAAGGAACTGCGGCTGAAATTCTAGAAAGTGTACCAGTAAGTTGCAGAAATAATTATGATGACATTATGGTAGCACTGCAACGCAAGTATGGTGGTGAACATAGAAAAGAAATATTCAGAATGGAATTACGGGGTAGAGTACAAAAGCCAAACGAGACGCTACAGGATTTCGTATTAGAGATTGAGCGCTTGGTGCAGCTTACTTATCCAGGTGAAAGTCATCCATTGCTGGATCATTTTAAGACCGAGGCATTTGTAAACGGTATACGGGATGCTGATGTAAAACTAGCGGAATGTGCATCACAGAAGCCATCATTTGCAGAAACGGTATCATTTGCCCTAGCACAAGAAACCGCAAGGATAATTTCAAGGCCACAAACGTATATGGTGCGGAAACTTGATTTTGCTGCTGAAGAAGGAAGAGATATTTTAAAGGAAATGAGAAGCATGAAGGAGGCAGTTTTGCGAGCTTTGAGCGAGAAACAAGGTAAACACAAGGCAACATGCTATAATTGTGGTAAGATTGGCCACATTCAGCGAAACTGCAAAGCACCCAAACAACGATCGAGATCTGCTTCGCCGCAAAGGAACAAACGAAGAGCAAGTCAACAATCATCACGGGAGCCACCGCTAAAGCTGAGAAGAGCTAGCAGTGCAGAGGAAACTGAAGATCTTACGATCAATTTAGTAGTGAAAACGAGTAACAGAAATATTACGACCTGTGGTTACATAAATGGTGAAATCCGCATTTTGACTATCGACACTGGTGCAGGACATTCCATTATAAGAGCTGATTTGATAAAGGGAGCTGTCGAGCCGCTAAGTGGTGTAAACTTGCGAACAGCTACGGGAGAGCCTGTTATTGTCTATGGCAAAGCAAGAGTGGAAATAAGAATGGCCGATATGATAGTTTTTGATGAGTTTATTGTGGCTGAAATTATGGACGAGGTCATAATTGGAGCAGATTTTATGATTCGTCAAGGCATTAGTCTAGACATGGGACGACAAATTATGAATTGGCATGGTCTAGAAGTACCCCTTAACGTTGGGAATGGAGGTGAAGCCCTTGTAAGACAACTAGTCACTAGTGATCATAAGAAATTGTCCTCACAAAGAAACGATGAAAAACGTGGGAAAGCGAGCACATATTCAAGACGGCCCAGTAAACATAAAAGCAAGCACGGTATAGAGCCTAAAAACAAGAAACGCATAAATGAGATTCGCTTATTAGATGTGGAACCCAGCGAAGACTGGTCAACGGCGCAGAAAAGTGACCCCTTATTAGCGTAAATTATGATGGCTAAGAAAGAAAGTGAAAGGCCGACTTGTGAAGAAATTAAATTGAACGATCCACTAATGAAAGCGTATTGGGCGCAGTGGAGTAGTCTGCGGATGATAAATGGTTGCCTATACCGTACATGGGAAAGTACTGATGGCAAAACGGTTAAAAACCTTATTGTAGTACCGACTTCTAAAGTATGTGAAGTTGTGAAGAAATTCCACCAAGGTACTGGTGGTGGGCATCTTAGCGTTACAAAAACCATAAAGAAGTTAAAAGCAAGTTACTATTGGGTCGGTTGCAAGCAAGCCGTGATTGATTGTGTAATTACATGCCCACAGTGCGTTGCAGACAGTGGTCTAATTGGAGAAAGTAGAAATCCGGTCCAGCAGTACAACTTTGGTGAACTATCCGTACCAGCGAATAATAATGACTCTACCCAAGAGCAGAAAAACGAGTTAAGACGAAGGCAGATGAAAGTTATAAACAATGGAGTGGCAAATTCGGAAGGCTTCAAAGAAGGCCAGCTGGTTTTACTTTTTAATCCGCAACGGAAGAAAGGACTATCTCCAAAGCTGCAGACTCATTGGGATGGCCCATATAAAGTAATAAAGAAATTGAATGACGTGGTGTATCGGATCCAGAAATATAAGAGCCCAAGATCAAAAATGAGAGTGGTACATCTAGAACGACTAGCCCATTATGGAAAAGGAGAATCTGAGCCTATTCGGGACGAACAGGCTTAAGTGGAGGGCAGTGTTACGAAAGTTAAATTATCTAAGAATTATTTATAGTTATAGTTATAAGTTATCTTGTAAGTTATAGTTTTATGTTACTTAAAATTGTCATGTATAATTTTCAACACAACTGTTACTTTAAAAATAGTTCCTATATAAATTTCCCAGTAATTTCTAGAAATGGTTATAGAACATAATAAAAGTTTTTACGGGAAGGTTCAGGAAAAATCTAGAAATAATTATGAAATATAAAAAGGGGTGACTCATGTAAAATTAAGTTTAGTCTGTTTTGGAAAACGGTTCTGTTCGTAACTAACAATTGTGAACAAAATAATTAATTTCAATAAAGTTTGTTAAGTTGAATAAGTGTGTGTATTTATTTTTATTTGCAATTAAAAGAACTCAACGGTTTATTATAAAGGGAGTAAACCGAACGCGTTTATTAAAGGAAAAACGTAACAATATTATGTTTAATCTAAACATATTATTGTTACCGACAACCATATTATGGTACAGGTAGCTCTTCATCAAGATGTCATAACCATATTATGGTTGCCTCAGAACATGTTATGGTTATTAATAACTAAAATATGTTTAAAACTTATAATAGCATGGTTGATTTTCAACCATAACATGTTGCTCTTGGAAAAGAGCAAAATACTATTGTAAATTTAAAAACAAATTTGTGTCATATTTAACAAAATGTTAGAAGGCAAACATAATATGGTTGTGGCTTCTTGATGGAGGATTAATATGGTTAGATTAAACATAATATGTTAAAAATTTTCTTTAAAAATAGTTTTGTTGGAGGGGACCAAATTTATACATGTTTTTTCTCTGGGTGTTTGGACTAGTCCTAGTCCCTTATGGGCTGCATTTTTCATGCGTGCATGGACTAGTCGCATTACTTGCAGGGAAATTAACATCTAATACAAAAAAATTGTTCTTATATATACACAAACTATAGTTTGTTACACAATCTTCAGCCTTTTGGATATACTACAAAAGACTGTTTTTGCGCTAATTAAAGTCTTATACGCAAACTTAAGTCTTATACACCAAGTACAGACCTCGGCCCTAAACACTAACTACAGTTTTTTGTACGTACAACTATTTTATACAAAAACTTATTTCTTATAAACATACTTACATATTTAACAGGGGTTACTATCTTATACACAAAGTACAAGCTTTTATACAGAATACAGTCGCATCAACAGACTATTTTACATAAAAGGAAAAGATAAACTTACTGTGTATTGTTGGTGTTTTGTTTAAGCTTTGATATTGCTACAAGTAAGACTTAGAGTGTTTATAACTCTTGTTCGCTTTAGGGTTTTATTTGTTTAATATTTTTGGCTTTTCTAAAATCTTTGAAAAAGGTTTCCTGATGAGCTGGTCTAAGCAACCGGCGAAATGCGCATAGAAGCTAGCTTTCCCTCAACAATAAATTTCAGTGTATTTATCAAATATAAAAAAACTGGGAATTCAGCACGTCATACGCAAATCGTATTAATAAAAATTATAGTTATATGCAAACTCAACTTTTTCTATTCATAGACTACTACTTTTAAGACAAATTGCTACATATATTTCAAAAATTATATGAATGCTGCCTTAAATACAAACTACCGATTTTTATGCATATTACCATCTTATAAACGGATGACTGACTGTGTTGTAACTAAATTATAAACTTCCTCAATTACACACAAAACTGTCTTTAACACAAGAAGCTGTCAGACTTAATTCTAAATTATAGATTTTCCCCATAATTAAAATTCCTAGTATCAGATTCCATTTGACATTATTTTTATTTAAAATTTGTTTTAAAAAATTTTATTATTTCTTTTTGTTTTAGGAAAATCTTAAAATTTTCCCACCTTTATAAAATATTCATTTTATGTTAATTTTTAAATGTGTAACCCTTTAATTTTATTATTTGACCTTGCTTTGTATGTATAAACTTATACATTTATTATTCTGAACTAATTTAACTAATTTGTTTAGCATCAAGAGTTAAAAATAAACTAAACAAGTTGATTAAGGCGCCTAAAAAAATGGCGTGGCTTATAATTTGTAAATGCTACTATATAATAAAAAAGTGTTTAAGCGTTAAAAGAAAATAAATCATTTTAAATTTTAAGTCTCATATTTATGAAGGTCAGTTATGGGAACTCTTTAAAGTGTTTGTTTATTAAAAGTTTCCCCTTTTATGAAAAGGGGAATTACAACTTACAGTCAAGGTTGTTACGAAAAAAATAAAGCTTCTTGAATTAATTTACTTTAGATTAGCTATTGCTAGTTTTTATTCCACTTTAACTAAATTACCTTCCTTATCAGCATCTTTAATTGGAAATGAAAAAAAAAACAAAGAACTTAGAATTCAATTAGTTTCTTAAGTATTTTGTACTTTATTACATTTCAAGATAATTTTACTCAACTAATCGTTTAGAAAAAGTTCTTACAAGTCTTAGAACATAAAATGTTGGTGGCATGATGGTCTTTAGAAAACAGTGGGAAAATAGAATTAAAACGTTTTATTTAATTATTAATATTAACAATATAAAATATCTCAAACGTACACACAGAGCAAAAACATTTTTCAGCAAAACTATTTTTAACGAAAATTTTTACACATATAATGGTTAATTTTACTTTATTATTGTCGCCGAGAATCATATAATGGCCAAACTAATCCTCCATCTAGAATCCACAACCATATTTTCGATTCTCCGAATGAGTTTTGGTTAATAATAGCAAAATGTGGTTAATCATTTTCGTTAAAAATAATTTTGTGGAAAAATTTTTGCACTGGGTGTTGACCAAACATTCTTATTAAAAAAATTCAAGCTTTATACAGAGGATAATGCCCAATATATGTACATACGGCTGTATCAGTTAAGTGGTCACGCTTTTTTTGGGTTTTTTCTTCAAATATATGTTAAGTGTGAACACAGCTTTAGTAATAAAGACTTAAATTCAAGTTTAAAAACAAATTTATTATACTAAGGACAGTCGTTTGAATTGGTTTGTATGGTATGTTTATGTCGTTTTGGTAATACAGAGGTGATGGTAATATAGTTTTGTTATAGTTATGTCACGTCTTCTTGGACCTTAACAACAATTGTTAAATAAAAGATACTGTCTAATACTAGAACGACAGTCTTTTCCTAACTAAACTGAAGACTATGTTTTGCTTATGCTAAAAATTAAAGTCTTATATTTTGTATTAAAGCTGACTGTGTTGTAAAAAAACTCTTATAATAAATTAAGAAAACTAGCCCATACTTAAGATTATCCTCTTATCCTGGGGTCTAATTACCGTATTCGATACTATCGTATCGAATAAACTATCGAATTTGTTTGCATACGACGCACAGAGGAGTATTTGGCCTGAAAAGCTGGCCAAAAAGGCAAAACTGAATTTTAAGAAATCTTAAGAACTAAGTACGCAGCTCGACAGACAACAATATTTTACATTATATTGTAAATTTGAAGACTTTTAGTTGCGATTTGTAGCTCTGAGACCCTGCTTAAGTCAGGAAAGTGAAGAAAATTATATGAGATTTAAATGTTTTTTTTCGGTTTCTGGATGTTTATATGATATTTTTTTGCGGCTAAACGAATAAAGATTTAACAAAGATTTTTTTTCGCTGAAAGGTTTGATCAAAAGTTATTTAAAACAGCAAAAAAAAATTTAAAATATGTTGAATATTCATGTTGAAACAATTCGTTCAAAAGATAAAAAAAACAAATTATACACTTTTTTTTTGCAAAAAAAGGAAAAGAAGAGGTTTTTAAAGGTGAGGTTAGCATGTCTACGAATTATGTTTGATACCACAATAAAATTTGGAATCTCTAATTTTAGAATCCAACAAAAAGTGTGCGCAAGTTTGCGCCATTATTTTTGACGATTTTTTTAAATTTTCACATTTCTTCTATTTTGATCTTATACCTTTATATCGTCATAAACTTTTATGTATTTTGAATTATTGATTTCAACTGTTATTCACATCACTTTTATCACTTCACAATTTTAATACCTGCCTATATGTAATTATAAATTGCAAAAATTCTTAATTATCCATAATAGTTTTAAGGGAATGTCCCACACATCCCCATAAAAGATATTTTAAAGAAGCTGCCGAGGCCAGAAATAAGCACTTACGATTATATCGTACGAATTTTTCGAGGAAATTCAGCAGAAGCGGTACAAATCGAGATGTCTTGAATAGGTTATTTCTGAGCAGTGACCCTTTTATAAGCTGCAGTTCGCAAAGAGAACGGAATAATAAAAAAGCTTTTTCATCAGAAACCATCACACTTCTTCTTCCTGACACCGATGATGCAGCTAATGAGGATACACATACGACATAATAATTAGTAAGGAATTTTTATTAGTTTAACTTTTCCGTTTATAAAGTATTAAATAATATAAAATAAATATAATAAAGCATTTTTTCATAAAAAAATACTGTTTTATAAGAGCCTTACAATTTTGAAATTTTTTTTTTTTAATTAGACTGTAAATCATATGTACTTATGTATGTACATACAGTCTGTCAAGAATGAGTTTAAACCTTTAAAATCAACATTTGTTGATGAGTTTTGCGATTTATACCAACTTTTATTCATTAGGAATGTGGCTTTTAGAAAAATCTTAAAAATGTAAACTTTTTGGTTCTTAAATTTTCTTATTGCATTTTGAAAACAAAAAATTTTACGCATTTTGCATGTAAATTTTTTTTTCGCCATTAAACTTTTAATAACTCCAAAATAGTAACAGATAAAAAATAAATGTGTGTGGTTAGTTTAAGCAGAATTTTCCGTTGCATCTTCTGGTCCTCCTGCTATTAAAATCGGAGAACACGTTTTCAACTTATGGCAAAATATATGAGGCAACACGACGATTTAGGGGGTGAAGTATGCCACGCCTTTAAAAGAAAATCCTTACGTACTAGAGAAAAACGGAAAACAGATTTGAATTAAGGGCATCAAAATCCATATAGTCCACATACTTTTATTTCTAGGGTAGAGAAACATTTTTTTGTTGCGCAGTGTACTTTTGTTGCGCAGTGTAATTTTTTCAAAAACTGCCACTAGACTTTTTATATCATACTACACCTAAAACTATCAAAAAACTAAAACTTTTAATTCAAAAAACACGTTTAATAATTTTGGCCAGCTTTTCAGGCCAAATACTCCTCTGTGCGGCATATCGCTTAAATTTTTAAAGGCAGTTTTTCCCGGTGTTTCAACTCATTTGACACACATTTTTAATTCGGTCTTTACAACTTCAATTTATCCAGACATTTGGAAATCCTCTCGAGTAGCATTAGTCCCTAAGGTTAAAAATCCAGCTGCATGTTCAGACTACCGCCCCATTAGTATTATTTCCGTTAGTTCTAAGATACTTGAGGCACTAATAAATATGCAAATTACTGAATACATTACCAATAGGAAATTTTTGTCTGAGTATCAATCAGGTTTTAGGAAACGGCATAGTACTACTGCCTTAGTTTTAAATATACTGGAAGAAATGAGAATTGCGATGGATCATGAAAAGCTGGGATCGCTAGTAAGCTTAGATTTCAGTAGAGCTTTTGAATCGATATCTAACGAAGTACTTTTGAACAAGCTTTTTCAAATATATAATTTTTCAACCTCTTCCTGTCGATTAATGAATACTTTTGTTAGAGGAAGATCACAATATGTGCAGTATGGTAATCAAAAGTCCCTTGTTTAAATTATAGACCGTGGAGTCCCTCAGGGGTCTACTTTGGGTCTCTTATTATTTTTGTTATACATTAATAATTTACTAGGCCAATTATCTGGTATAAGAGGTTATTTGTATGCACGATTTGCAGTTAGTGGCCGTAGCTAATTCAACTGGCGAATTGGAAGGATCTCTAAATGCGAATTTGCGACACGAAGAGACTTGGTGCGTAAAAAATTTTATCAAATTAAATGCTCAAAAGTCCAAAGCTATATTATTTGGTGATGTGGATTTACAAAATTTACGCAGTATTATGGTGAGTGGGAACCCTTTGAGCTTTGTTTCATATTTAAAAGTCTTGGGAATTTATGTTGACAACAAGCTGAGTTTTGATAATCATATTAGTTTTATCATTTCTAGGGTGGTATTTAACTTGAGAAGATTGTATTCAGTTAGTTACCATTTCCCAATAAAAGTTCGAAAGAGAATTGCCCATGCATTGCTCATGCCTATAATTTTATATGGAATTGAAGTATATTCTTTAACAAATGATAACAATTTTAATAGAATAAGGAAATGCTTCAATAAAATAATTTGTTATGTGTATCATCTTGGTTTTCGCGATCATGTTACATCGTATGCTATCGATTTTTTAAACTGCACCTTCGAAGACTTTGTAAATGTTAAGCTGCTAACATTTTTCTATAGGACTGTCAAATATGGCTCACCTTCTTATCTTTCTTCTAGATTTGAATTTTTGAACTCAGCAAGAACATGCTCACTTAGAATACCTGCTTTTAATGTGTTAATCATGAAAAGATCTTATCACTTGAAGGTTGCTCGACTATGGAATTCTATTATCCCATACAATGAAAGAGATTTTTCAAAGTCAGTTGCGCAGTTTACAAGTCATGTTATCGATAATATTTAAATACTAAATTTCATTGTTAAGCCAAAAATCTTTAAAAATGCATACCCATATTCGTGTAAAAAAAGGAGAAATTAGGTTAGCATACTTAATTATAATACATTATACCTACTTATATCTGTAAGAATTAAAATGTGCTTGAATTTAAGTTTATCTTGTCATCTGTTTTTGGCCTATAAAGGCTTCTGGATTACGTTCAGTTGAATAAATAAATAAATAAATTGTCATATTTAACCATAACATGTTCGGAGGCATCCATAATATGGTTGTGGCCTCTTGATGAAGGACCAATTTAACCATAATATGGTTGTCGGTGACAATTTAAACATAATATGTTTACAAATTTCTTTAAAAATAGTTTTGTTGAAGGTGACAATATTTAAACATGTTTTTCCTCTGGGCGTACTTATTAAGGAGGCTAAAGAATAACGTCTTAATCTTAAGACTATCGTCTTAGACCTAAAACCATCTAAGACTTAAGACTAAGGCCTTAGATTTTAGACTACCATCTATGACTTAGACTTAGACTACCGTCTTAGACTTAAGACAACCGTCTTAGACTTAAGACTACCGTCTTAAACTTATGACTAACGTCTTAGACTTTAGACTACCGTCTTAGACTTAAGACAACCGTCTTAGACTTAACTGTCAACTGTCTTAGACTAAAAACTACCGTCTTAGACTTAAGACTACCGTCTTAGACTTAAGACAACCGTCTCAAGTTAAAGAATACCGTCTAAGCCTAAAGATAACAGTTTTAGACTAAAGACTACAGCCGTCTTAGACTTAAGACAATCATCTTAGACTAATAATCTACCATCTAAGACTAAATATGATAACATTTTAGACAAAAGGCAACCGTCTTAGACTTATACAAAAGACTAATCTAAGACTAAAGACTACAGCTTATACTTCTAGAAAAGAATTATTTTCAATTCTTAGCTATTTGATCCACTGTGCATTTTATTTCTAAGCCACTCAAGTTTATTAACAACTTAAGGCAAAAATAACAGCCTTAAGCTGTGTGGCAGCCAGCTAGCTACTCCTGCTGCTTGACACCTTAATAGACCATTTAGCTGAATATTTAAATTTTTCAAAAAGTTTTAACAGAAGAACACCACCAATCAAGCAAGCAGCCAACCAGTCAGCCCGCCATCTACACAGATAGTGAAGCAAATGCGCAATTTAAACACAATTCACAATAAAGTGTTGGTGTTAAAAAATTGCACTGAAATTTATGAATGCGCAGTGGCAAAAAACTATAGAATCAAAAGAGAAAAATCTAAAAAGTTGAAAAAAATTTAGACCATATAAAAAGCTAAAATAAGAGAAGCAAATTAATGACAAATTCTGTTCATAAATTTTGTAGATGGCGAAGAAAAAACACGTGAACATGGAAACTATTAACACCGACATTTATAAATGTAACAATTAGTAGGAGAAAAAAAACTCATCTTAAAAAATTAAACTTAGGCGTTTTTGTTATTAATGACTACAATTTGTCATACTCCTCAAATCTCATGACACTCGTGTTGCGTACTGCCTTCACAAACTTTTTATTTCCGTTTTGTTACTTACAAATTTGTTGTTTTATCTTTATGAATGATTAAACTAGACATACTTTATGATTTAGATGACACATCATTATTTTTTTTTTTTATTTCAGTTTCTTAAAAAAAATAAAAATACTCAATTAGATGTTATTTAAATATCCATAAAAAATGATATTATGTCTACATACGAGTAACAACAAAAATGAAATGTAATAAAGACCAACCTCTAAGACAACCACGCCAATTTAATGTATAATTTACTGTTGTTACTGTCACCACCTCTTCTCTATGAGCAACGAGCGCATGAATAAACCAAATGACCTTGATAACAATTTGTGTTTAATTAAATACCATTTGCAGTCATTTAAAGCCACGTTAACGCTTTTTATTTATTTTTTTTTTAATTTTTCTATATTTCTTTATAAAGCAAATACAAGTTATAATTTATTGAGACGTACTGGTAGATTGAAAATTTTTTTTTTTTAACTTAAACAAGCTAATTAAAAGAAATAATTAAATTGAAGAAACAAAATCTCCCAATTAATAATTGTTTACTTCAACAATAGTTATATTTGTTCGTACACTCAAATTGTTTATTGTTTATTAAGATTAAGCCAAGTCGTTGTAATAAGGAATGTTAACAAGTTGTTGGATTTATTATTTTTTAATAAGAACAAAAATATATTATTTTATTGTAATAAAAATGTATTGCTGCAAAGAAAAATATAAAAACATACAGAATTGAATAAAAAATATATTTTCGTAATTCTTATAATAAAAATTTTAGTATATAAAATAAGAAGGCTTAATATTACATAGATAAATGTTTCGTATAAAACTTTAGTCAAAGTAGGTTTGCGTCTGTCTTAAGTACTAGCCGATAGTTATCTTTAATATAAAATAACAGTTCTTTGTATAGAACAGAAAAGTCTTAGATATAATATTTAATCATTTGTGTAAGACGTAGTCTATAGCAGAGCAAAGTTAGTAATATAAAACAGTCGCCGTTCGCCTTACATGATAGCTTACTAATATAGATTACAGTCTTAATAAAAAAACCGTTTTAAGCATAAACAACTGTTTTCTGTTATAAGACGGTAGACTTAAGTGTAATACGGTAGTCTTTGATGTTACAAGGTAGACGTTGTTCTAAAAACGTATTTCTTAGTAAAAACAGAACTCCCCTTTATGGGACATTTGTTTAAGTGTAAAAGTTACAAAACTGTCATCTCTCGACTTCTTATAAGTCGGTAACTATTTCTTATGCTTTTTTCACACTAATAGTCAATATTGAGATACACTCTCTCATCCACGCCTGAATCTTTATTAAAGCAACATCAAGGCGAATTGAATACTAGGTGACCTCGTTAGCCAACGTCATCATCAGCTGTGCAAAGTCGAATTGGCAATTCAAACCCGAAGTGTCAAAAATTGCTGATGTTTTCATGTTGGCTTTCATTAGTATAATTAAAGTTAATAAATTGTGCAAGTGAAAATAATCTATTAAAATTTAGCAAACAAAAAGAAATTCTTTTCAAACGAACACTGTTACGCATTTTGTCATATCCCCTTAGTGTTTTAGTTAGATGTTTTTGACAGATTGGTAAAGATTTACCAGGTGTATTTCGTATTTTTTGTTGTTATAGCGATTAAGGCACTTAGTATTTAATGCGCTTTGACGAACATGTTTCGCCATTCAAAATTTTGAGAGAAAACCAACTTGGCTCAATCTGAATTGCTGTCCGAACCACGAAAAAATTGCTACACTGGTAGAAAAGGCGTCATAACGCTGATGTATTTTGACATCAGTACTATGACAAGTGTCTTCGTTTTTGACCCCATGGCACTTTTCATCCTAAACATCACTTGGCCAAAGTGTCATCAGAGTCAAAATGAAATTATGTCATCAAGGGGGTGACACATCGGCATCACAGAAATGACGAACATGTCCTTAGTGGGATGACGTAGTAACATCGGAGAAAGGACACATAAGCATCAATTTAATGACAGTTTGTCATTAACTCAACGTCATTGGAATTGACTTAAGTCAAAGTGACAGAATTTTATAATTTACTTACCCGTTACATATGTTTGTTTCACGTTTTTTGAATTACGACCTTTGTTTACAGCAGAACTCTCAATAATAAGATACCAACACCATGCCTTCAAATGGTTTTCCTAATTATTCTACTTTAAAAATTTGATGTATTTAAGTAAATAATTAAAAAAAATAGAATATAGGAATTTTTGCTTCTTATAATACATTGTAATCATGAAAATAATGTTAATAATATACAAAATGTGGCATCGAATTGATGTCACTATAGTCATTAAATAGATGACACGTAAAAAATGACAGAATTGTACGAAGACGTTAGTCATTGGATTGATGTTACTTTTTGCATCATTGATGCCATTTGTAGTAACATTGATGTCACAATTCTGATGTTAGGGCATCATCAATATGAAGATGCATTTTTCTATCAGTGTATCATATCTTAATCCTTAATGTTTTAGAAAATAAACATTTACCGACCCGACCGCTTGTCAAATTTTGCAGCTGTATTCTCTCCTCCTCAATACATTTTGCTTTTACATGTTAAGATTTTTTTTATTCTACATAATTTTTTGACATGTCGTAATACACTGTATTACCATTAGTGCTAGGAGACTATCGATAGTACTATCGATAGCCTAAAACTATCGAAAATATCGATAGGAAAAATATCAATATCGATATTATTATTTTAAATACAGCTATGAAGACATGTTACAGCAGCTATACGCACT
Source organism: Pollenia angustigena (assembly GCA_930367215.1). Classification (NCBI taxonomy): domain Eukaryota; kingdom Metazoa; phylum Arthropoda; class Insecta; order Diptera; family Polleniidae; genus Pollenia; species Pollenia angustigena. Next base: position 52,616,950 of record OV884060.1, read on the forward strand.
TAGTTTTGTGCCGCAAGTTTTTACTTGCTATTATAAATTCGCGCAGAATTACAGCAATGAATACAAACAACAAGAATGGCGGAATATGTTATAGTCCCTGTTACTTTGGTTCCTTCAGAAAGGTGCATCACAATTTTTAAAAACTGTCATCTAAAATAACGTGCTTACATAAAAACGTCTCATACGTTCAATAAAGTGATAAAAACAACGAACTTTCGCCTGATAAAAACTAGTTAAAGTTTTTCTACTTGAGTACAAACATTCAGTCGATACTAATATCGATATATTGATACTGAAATCTGAACTATCGAAAAATATCGATGGTAGAAAATATTGATAGTATTCCAGCACTAATTACGATGTTAACTAGTATTTAGAACACTCATAAGATTATTACAGTAAGTGATTGTGGGTTATTTAATTCGTTTTCCGTAATATTGAATAAAAATATATTTAGTTATTTTACGAATAACTTTATTTTTTAACATTTAGGTTTATATTTAAAAAACAACCACCAAAAAAATATTGTTTTTTCGTATTTATTTTGTTATGCAGTTTGATTTCTGCCTGTTAAAATATATTTTTTAAAAGTAAAAACTATTAAATTTTAAGGAATATACTGTTTAATAAATAAAAAATTTAACAAGTTAGAGTGCTATATTCGGCTGTGCCGAATCTTTGATACCCTCCACCGACACTTCGAATGTTTTAGGAGAAATATCTGTATGATGTCTATTTATTATTATAATCTTTGTAAAAACAGACATCTGCGTTAAAATTTGATGCGGTTTGGACTTATTTAAAATTATTGACCGACAATCAGAATAAATTTTAAAAAGTAAAATATCAGTTTAAGCTGAACTTAAATGATTTTCAGGAGAGCAATTTATATTGGAGCCATGGTAACCTATGAACCAATTATCCCAAAATTCAATACAGCGGTGCAATTAGTTTTAGCGTTTGCGGAGAATTTCAGAAGGCTCCTAACATGGGATCTTAGGTAAATTATGGAACGTATATCACAAAATTGCAAAACATTTTTTCTGGCCATATGAAGCTAAAATGGAAGAAAGTTTACCGCGTATTTAATTATTTTACCAGAGTGGGCCTTAAATGAGGCCTATGGTAAGCTATGCACCGATCTTCACCAAATTTCACAGTGTCATTTCTAGTTCTATAATACTATGATGTATCAAATATTGTTATGATAGCATTAAAAGTTTATGCGCACTTAACTATTTTCCGGAAGTAGGTTTTATATGTGGCCTAGGGTAAATTATGGACCGATCTTCACGAAAATTGATAGTCTTATTTCTAGTCCTATAAAACTGTGATGTACCAAATTTTGTTATGATAGCATTTTTTTTACGGATTTAGGCGTACTAAACTGTTTTCCGGAAGTAGGGTTTATATGGGGCCTAGGATAAGTTATCGACCGCTCTTCCTGAAATTACATAGTTTTATTTCTTGTCCTATAAAACTTTAATGTACAAAATTTTGTTATGATAGCATTTTTTTTAAGGTTTTAGACGTAATTAACTGTTTTCTGGAAGTAGTTTGTATATGGGGCCTACGGTATAGTATGGACCGATCTTCACGAAATAACATAGTTTTACTTCTTGTCCTATAAAACTTTGATGTACCAAATTTTGTTATGATAGCGTTATTTTTTACGGTTTTAGGCGTACATAACTATTTTCCGGAAGTAGGGTTTATATGGGGCCTAGGGTAAATTATGAACCGATCTTCACGAAACTTCACAGTATCATTTCTAGTCCCATAGAACTGTGACGAACCAAATTTTGTTATGATAACATTATTAATTATGGTCTTAGGCGTACTAAACTGTTTTTCGGGAGTGGGGTTTATATAGGGCTTAGGGTAAATTATGAACCGATCTTCACGAAATTTTACAGCGTGATTTCCAATTGAATAAGCCGAATTCTTGCAAAATCTCATCTCATTCTGTGCATTATTCCACCATTTATGTTAGTTTTTGTAACAAAATTATCAATTTTTTTTAGGTGGTGGTTCCACATTTTGATTCATAGCTCTGATCCTACTTAACGGATTTTGCTGAATTTCAATCCCAAACTGCTTAAGATAACTAGAAGCAATTTGACACCTAGTTCTTTTGAGTTTTTTGAAAGTGAGCATGTTTTCAACAGACGGACAGACAGACGGACATGGCTAAATCGACTTAGAATTACTCATGGACCCAGAATATATATACTTTATGGGGTCTGAGATGAATAATAAAAAAGTTTCACACGGAATGACAAACTTTATATACCTTCTTCACAACTAATTGTGGTGGAGGGTATAAAAATGAATGTTAAAATCATTTGTTTTAAATGAAATGTAAATGATCCGTTTTTTAAATGAATTTTAAGTTGTTTAAAATATTAAACATTTTTTCATTTTTCGAATTTATTCTATGAGTTAAATTTCAGGTCTGTATTTTATAAAGCTTTTTTGTAATAGTTCTATTCCTTCAATTTTTCAGAAATGACTTTATACACTACCAGACTATTATATTGTATTTCCTTTTTACATTTTACCTTAGCCTTCCTTTGGAAAGCAATGAAGTATATTGAATGTACAGAAAAATTTACAATTATTAGACACCAGCAGAATGTAATGCATTTTCTGGCCCGCTACGGCCTTCGTCAGCATTCTTTGTGTCTCACTGGATAGTGTTACTTTATTAATTGAATGTATTTAACTCAACTATTTTAACAATTAGAAACTGGGAATTATTTCCTTGTGAAGGTTACTTTATATTATATTAAACATTTTTTCATTTTTCGAAAAATGAAAAAATGTTTAATATAATATAAAGTAACCTTCACAAGGAAATAATTCCCAGTTTCTAGTTGTTTAAAATTAATTTTCTTTTGAATTTAACTACATAATATTTTGAGTGTATTACTCGGTACACGAAGTACATAAGCCAAATAAGTGATGAAATCAAAGAATATTTTTTTGCAGTTCTGTGTAATTTTTGTGAATCATCTGAAAACAAATTAATTTAATACAGTCGACTCTCGATTATTTGAAAATTATTAATTTGAATCTCTTGATAATTTGAATAACTTTTCAGACCATTTAATAAATAAAAAAAAAATCTATCAAATTCGGTCCCCTCGTTTGTTTGAAATAATTTGAATGACAGCTTGCTCGCTGACTTGCTATAATTTTAATATTTCGGCTTTTTGTATTATTTTAATGTGCTGTTTTGATAAAAAAAATAATATAAAAACGAAATAATTATTTGTTTTAGTTTTTTTGCATAACTTTACAAGCGCCATACAGCTCAATATTAACGAATATAAAAAAAGTACCTTCTTACAGATTCTCTTTCACTCAGGACCTGGCATGTTTAATTATCTGGTTCTAGGTCCAATACTAATGGAAATTCAAAAAGTATCAGTTAAATTACAATAAAGTACCACACACTTCTCTCTAATAGATTCTTATCCACTCAGGACATTGCATGTTGAATTTTATGTTTCTAGGTCCAATATTAACGATAATAAAAAAAAGTACCAGCTGTAAAACCGAAAAGCTAAAGGTTGAAATTTAATTTCCCGTATTTCCTCCTGTTGGTACTTTTTTTCTCCCCAAAGAAGTATCAAAAATTTCAATATTGTGATGGGAGCTCATTATTTAATACGGTTATGTGAATGAATAGAGTAAATTTTTTGTAAACAAAGTACCAAAAAATAGTAAGTATTTTTATCCCTTAAACGTTCGAATTTCGTAAAAGTACCAAATATGTTTTTGTATTTTTAGATAAGTTACGAATATGATGTAATTTTTGTTTCTAGGTTTATTGGTTAAAAGATAGATGGTGTATCAAGTACCAAACACAGGTTTTACCCATTAACTTTCTAAAAGGGCCGACACCTGTCCGCTTATTTTTCTAAAGAACAGCGATAAGTATAATAGTTTTTTGTATCACTTTTAGTTTTGTAGGGATAACGTTATCGAATTTGCCCGTTTTTACCCTTTTTTGCCCCCTTAACATTCGAATTTCTAGAAGACCAACCAACCACCGGTACAAATTTTAATTTTTTAGCTTCAGGCGCTTAGGCTGTACGATAACGACTCAGTTAGGCAATCAGCCAGTCTGTAAAAGGAACTCCATCTTGCTCGCCAACGTTTTATATTTTGAAGTTTGTTTTTTTACACTTTATAATTTGAACTTGTAAAGTAAATGTGTTCGTGTTTTCCTTGAATTTCAAATTATCGAGAGTTGACTGTATACATATTTTTAATTTTAAGCCAGTAGGAATTTTTCTCATTTAGGTTAAAAATTTAGGTGAAGTACCTTAAATAATAATGAAACATTAAGGCACGTTATCACAACAGGAACAGGTTGGGTACACATTCTTTTAATAAATACCTTGTAAGAAGGTTGATTTAAAATAATGAAAATAAACTTCTCTTAAAAACACGTACATGCTGCCAAAATTTGTAAGATATTCTTTTTGTAAATATCTCTAAAAAAAATTGTAGGTGGTTTTAAACAGTTTGTGCATGAAGGTGACGACAAAATGTGCTCTCATGTTTAAACGTGTCGAATGATAAAAATTTTTTTTAAAAAATAAACAATTTTCAAACATTTTTTAAAAAAAAAAACTACTGGTTTAAAATTGTGTGTTATCACGTAAAAAAATCACAAATTTTTACAAAAGAAGTGTGGTAGCAAACCAAACGGAAAAAGAGTTAACTCGATAATGAGGGTGTTCTTTGTGTGTTCGGGAAATTAAAAAAAAATTTTATAAATCTACAAAAAAAAAAAGCCGGAAAAGATCAAAAGAAATATTAAGAAAATTTTATTAACCTTGTAATCGCTTTTATTAATAATTTCCTAGTTTCTCCTTTCATTTATAAAACCATAAATATTACATTAAATTTTTCTTTTTTCTCTTTTTTGTTCAATACTAAAGTGTTGACTTGCGAATTTGTTTTTTTTTTTTAAATCGTGCAAAAGATTTTAAAAATGCTTTTTAAGCTAAACTTTTGGCAAACAATTTATTAACAAAACAAAAACTGTTTTTTTTTTTTCAATTCATTTTTGACAATCGATAAATCTGTCACTTGTAAAATTGAAAATGATCTTTTACATTAACAAAAACTACAAAATGATTTTATTTTTTGTCGGTTACAATTTTCTTGGTGAAGGGATCATCATGTTCAATTGCCAAAGCAGAAGAGCGCACAGAGATGGCTTGATTATATAAAAATACCCGAAAAAATAAAATAAAACTTAAAAGACACCATTAATACAAAGTACCCGTGCACTTACTCTCTGTCTGCAAATGTGAAGTGATAAAATGTCGTTTAGTAGATTTATGTGTGATTAGGTCACGACAAAATGCAATTTTCCATTTAACAATGCATGTGTATTTTATTGTTACTTATAGATTTATTTACTGGCTTACACATACACATACACACTTATTTAGTCACTTTAGTAGTTCAATCATTCACTTACTCACTCACCACTCACTTCTACATATGTACATACCGAAGAGGATTAGTTTCGCTGAAAAGTAGAAAATTAATGGATAAAGATTTAATTGAAAACATGTTAAACTAAAACAAAAAAAGGAAACATATAGTTTAGTAGTCATTTGTTAAAGTATTATGCTAAAATGTTGCGATTAAATTTAAAAAAAAAAATTACTTTATTTTTCAAAATGCTTTAAAATAAAAACTACAAATATTAAGTGTGTTAAGGGCCTTTAGACACAATGACAAATTAAGCGCTTTAAAAAACACGAGAGTAAGACAAAAAGTACCCTGAAAAATATTCTTTAACCCCTTATGACACTACATTTTTTATTCATTTGGGGGATTCACAAGGTATCATAAAGTCATATGTCTTAAAATAATAACATGAAAAAATTCGACTGTTGTGAACAACCCCTCATAATTAGGTGTGCTATTTTTATTTTCAATCAGCTTTTTTTAAAACAAACATCAGAAATAAATATTTACCTAAAATAAAAATATTTTTTAATTCAAATCCATGAATTAATAAATTAATTTAGATTATACCTGACTATTTTCCGTTTATCCGACGCAGATAACAAATAAATTTTATTTTGTTTGTTTACCAATCAGCAGAGTCCTAAGCCGTTCTAATTTGACGCCGCAAGTGATTTGTTGTAAAAATTGCTGGCCGCAGGTTAAATTCGGATGTTAGACGGATAAAACTATACTAAAACGGCGACGGCTTACAAAAATTAATGCGGTTCAGCCACTCAGCGCAGGTCTCCTCTGATTAATAACGACAGCACAATAAACATAGCAAGCAAAGTTCTATTAATTTAAGACCATTTTTGTGTACAAAGCAACAACAATATTTTTAAACTATTGTAAATTTTAGAACATATGACAATATAACATGATAGCACACCTTGTGAATACCCCGATTGAAATGATATGTAATTGATGGAAAGAAACAGTTAATGTTGGAAAGACCAAAGTGTAAAATGTATAAGCAAACATTTTTTTCAGTTTTTCTATTGTTATGATTTTGTTTATTTTATTAAATGTTGTCAACTTTTTTTTTTATGAGAAAAATAAAAACAAAACAAACAAAAAGCGGCAAATCGCTGAATTTGCCCATAAACTACTGATTCAGCAACATTTTTGCTATAACTGGATAAATAAATATTAAAATTTAGTTTTTTCATAAAAAAAAACTAGAGCTTAAGTAATAATAAACATTCAATATATGAGTTTTATTTTGAAAAATGCATCGTCAAAATGTTATAGGTACTGCCCTGTTACGCATGTGTAACAGCTCCTAAAACCCGTTTAAAAGTTTCATGGATTTGAAATTGTTTCTAGATCGCTGTGGGTATTAAAGGGTTAAGAATAAGATATTAGTCTTATATTTATAATTAAGTATAATATGGTTATCATTAACATAATATGGTAGTATAAGGCCGAGGCCACGCAATGAGCGGCTAAGCGTCAAGCGGCTGAGCGATGAGCGTCAAAGCGTCGAGTTTGAGCGGCAAGTGGCATATTACTGAGCGTCGCTTCTGAGCGGTTAGTTGCTTAAATGTCATTGTAAAGAATGGCTTCTTCAATGTTATAACGCGAAAATCGTTTTCATAAAAATTTAATGCGTTTTTTAAGAAAAAAAAAATTGCAGCCTGTTCGGCGATTTCTAGCGAAGACTTCGCTTAACTTACATTTAAACATTATAAACAAGTAAGAAAGTATAGTTGGTCAAGCCCGACCATATGTTACCCTACACCACAGTATTAATAAGCACATCATTCTAATGTGTCCATATATATTAAGCAAGGGAAATTAAACCATTTATATACAAATCTGCCCAATACAATACTGTCGTATGTCTCTGAAATCCTTTGATTTGCTGTTGCTAAAAGGGACCACCAAATTGACAAAACCAAAATATATTTCTTGGTCATATTATTATTTTTAAAATTTGGTAATCTGTCTTGCCACAATTCGGTCGGCTTTGTTCGGATGAAATCATAAGCTCCATATTCACTTTTGCCTTGTTTATTTTTTGACGCTCAGTGCCCATATTCTGTAACTCTTGCGTCGAGAAAGTTTTCGATTGAAATGAAACAAAAATGCCATATATTGAAACAAACAGCTGTTTTTCTCACTTTACTGTGTCTTTAACTTTTTTGGCGAGTACAAGCTGTCACGTAAGGAAATTACTCGCCAATTTACAGAAAAAGTTTTTTTTTTTTTTTTTTTTTTTTGTCATTATTGTTTTATTGAATCTTCATATATTAAATATGAACTAACAATAATTAATCAAATCTTAACCTAATACGTTATTTTATCTCCTGCCAGTGCCAGACAAAATTTTCTTCATCACGGGTTATGTTCACTTTTATAGGTGTTTATCGCTCATCTAATTGGGTAAGTGCTGCAGTGTCTCTTCTTCTTAAGCGAGTGTGGCCGCCATGATTTAAAATATTTCGAGCTAGTGGATTTGGGTGTTGTTCAAGCCTTTTTAAATATTTTATTGCGTATTTTGTAATCATAGATTTCACTAATGGCACATTGAGATCCTTATGAATGTTTGAGTTTTTAACATACCAGGGAGCGGCTGTGATTATTCGAAGAAGTTTATTTTGGCGCCTTTGAATTTTGTCGATATTAGAGGCCGAGGCAGTGCCCCATAGTTGAATACCGTAGCACCACATAGGCTTTAAGATAGAGTTGTAAAGTAGAAGCTTGCAAAAGAGCCTAAAACGTGATAAATTCCCCTATACGATACTTACTTACTTCAAATTAATTTTTAAGTTATTATTTGATGTACCATGACCAAACTAATGATGCAGAAGTTCTTCTTTTTGGGTCTACTTTCATAACCAATTATCAGAATTGAGTCCCGAAATCATGTGTTGTACTGTGATATACAAAAGGTACGTGTTTAGAAAATATTTGTTCATACAAAATATTTCCTTCTGGCAATACATTCTTAAAATACAGTACAAAAACGAAATACAAAATGTTTAGTGCTGAGCTTTGCCACGATGAGTCAGATGATGACCTGACAACAGAAGAAACTCTCGATGAGTCAGATGATGACCTGACAACAGAAGAAACTCTCGATAGTAACACCGGCAATCCTTTAACAAATTAACCGAAAAAATAGAAGTGTTAAAAATTTTAAAAATTAAAACAGGACTCTAAAGGAATATTTTATATGTTAGGAGAAATCCAGGAAAAGGACTAAACAATTAAATATTCTGTATAATGGGTTGCTTTTGATTTCTCCAACAGCTACGTTAAGTGAAAGAATTCTTTCCAAGTCAAGTTTTATCAAAACTAAAGAAAATAATCTAAAGCAAATTATTTTTCTAAAAGATTATTTTAAAAAATCTCCTTAAACTAAACAACTAATAAAATGATAGCCCACAGTCTATTTTTCAATAAATACATATCGAGCCATAACCGCAAAAAAAGCTTAAGCGACAAAAACACAGTTTTACATTGGAAGGTTTTTTTTATTTTATTTCATAAAATTTTGTATGAAGGTTGTCGGTTAAGATAAATTTGTTTTTGCTACAAAATCGTATCGGCGGTACCTTATGTGACCATGAAATTTTAGGAGATGATGCAAATGTTGCAAATAAAGTCATTTATTAACAAATACGAAAATTTAAAATTATGTCGCTTAATTTTTTTTGGCGGTAAAGGCTCAATATTATGTATTAATTAAAAAAAAATTGTGAATTATTGTTTTGTTTGCTCGTTTTAGTTCAAGAATTGTTATGCTTGTTATGTTATGGTTTTTACTAATAAACTCCAAATAATAAATAATTTATGCATTTTATTTATTGAAATTACTTAATTTATAAAAAAAACTTTATTAATCGGTTAACCGATCAAAAACAAAACTAGCCGATTATTAACCGATTAAGCTAAAACCTCGATTTATTAATCGAGGATTAAGCGATTAAAGCAAAAGCCCGATTAAATGTATACCCCAGTATTTAGTACAACAGCTATGCTTTCTTACAAGCCCTTAGTTTTTCATATAAAATCCTTTTTTTTTTTAATGTAAAATTTGAGTTTGTAGTACAACATTGCAGAATTTAACGTATGAATATGGTAGTCAAATTATTTAAGGGGAATTTAGTTATAACTTTATAAAAAGCTGGACTAATAACACAAGGGAACAAAATTTGAACTTTTATTGTGTTGATTGGAAGTTTAATGCAATTTTTACTAATTTTATATTAAAGGCGCCCGTACACGACATGTATTTGTCATCTGACATGTCCAATTTTCAAGTCACATGTAATTGTTCATGTCTGTCAAAATTGCTGTATTACATAAGGTTTAAAATATTCGGTTACAAACGTACATGTAATTTGCTTCTGACATTGTCTCTGTTTTTTTTTCGCATTGTTATTGCAGAAACCAAAGTAGTTCTCGGTTTCAAAATAGCTTGCTGCCGCCACGAAAATATTTATTTGCGCCGTAAAATAATTTAGCCATCTTAACATTTTTTTCTTTTATTTTAAAGATACCTATTTAGAATTTTATAATGAAACGGTTTTTATGTATATATTTACATAAATTCTATTCAATGGTAAGATGAGCATACATATCTTGGTATTGTAAAATATTAACAGCAGCCGGCTAATGATTCCGTCAATAGTTGACGCCGCTGCCAGTTTCTTCCCGGCATAGATTTCTGATGTCAGATGGTTTGTCAGAAGAAAATAGAGCACGCTCTAATTGAAATTTTGTCAGATGACTTTGCGTCTGACTTTTACAGAAGCAAAGTTAAAAAGGTAACACACGACATGTATGTGTTTCGCAGTGGGAAATTTGACATGTCAGATGACAAAAACATGTCGTCTATACGCTCCTTAAGGTGGATCGAAAAAAAAAGTTGTGTCAGTCACCCCCTAGAATGAAAGATATGTCAATGAAGTTTCTAAAACAGGAAAATTTTTTTTTTGCCACGCCCCAAAATACAGCACTTTTAGTTTTTTATATGGAGCGCTGCCATTTATAGTCCGATCTCATCATATCGCATATCGTTGTTCATGGCTTGACAGTGGCTTCAAACTCTGGGCGCCACGTATGCTATCTCGGATCCTTCCCCCAAATGTCAAATTTTTTTCACGTGCCAAGAAAGCCCTTCTAAAACTAAGTATGTATAGCTTTTAATATGCTTATTTTTATGACACGCCTCCAAATTATTAAGCCCCTAATTTTTTTTCACACACATATTACATTAAACCAGGTAGAAGCCAATATAAACCAAAAAATGTTCATCTGATGCTAAATATATATATAGGAAAACAAGCTGTAATTTAGGGCGTGACAAAAACGATTTTTTTAAAGTGCGTCAAACTTAATAAATATACCTTTTATTCTAGGGCGTGACTGATGAAAATTTTGAAATTACCTGGTTTTATGTAATATGTACGTGAAAAAGAAAAAGAGGGGTTTAATTTGGAGGCGTGTTATAAAAGTGGGCATATTAAAAGCTATTCATACTAAGTTTAAGAAAGGCTTTCTTGGCACGTGAAAAAAATTTGGCATTTGGGGGAAGGATCCGAGATGGCGTAAGTGGCGCCCAGAGTTTGAGCTCGGATAAAAAAGTCATCAAAGGCAAAAATGAAGCCACTGTCGAGCCATGAACAACGATATGCGATATGACGAGATCGGACTTTAAATGGCAGCGGTACATATAAAAAACCAAAATTGCTGTAGTTTGGGGCGTGGAAAAAAAAATTTTTCCTGTTTTAGAAACTTCATTGACATATCTTACATTCTAGCGGGTGACTGCCACAACTTTTTTTTTTTGTATGGAGGTCGACCCGGTCTATTGTATATTGAAAAATCATGAAAAATCCAAACGAGAAAAAGTTAAAGTCTTTTCACTTTGACGATAAGTCACATAACCTATAAACAAAATGAGATATAGATCATAAAAATCGACGAGCGCATTTCGCTTTAATTAAGTGAAGGTACCTCATTTTAAAGTAAATGAAAAACGAACAGCAGCAAGCACACCCATTAGAATGGGTCACTGATATATGAGACAAAAATAAAAGTTCTCGAATCATATTCTAATAGCAATGTTTTTTTGTCTTATTTTAAAAGAAAACCAGTTGCAAAAAAAGTAAAAAAGTCACATCATGAGCCCGCGCAGGAGCTCCTAACAATTAAGTATGTTTGAAAAAAGTCAATTTTGTAAATTTTAATATTTTATTTACTATCAATTATTATTAATTAAAACTGAAAACATTTTGTATGAGACTTCAAAAAAAAAATAAAACTTTGGTTCCTTTACACAATAAAACAATTAAATAATTTTTTGGTCACAAAATCTTGTGTACTGTCAATTTTAGGCATCTTTCGTCTAGATTCAAGTGTTGTTTATATTAAACCTTCTCTTGATTTTTCATCGCATAGAGTCAAGGATGTTTCTGACACTATTTTTAAAAGTTTTAGAGTTCTAAGAATAAAGTAATATGATTTTCTGCCATGCAATGGTCTGTTGTTATATTCAAAATTTAACAAAATTGAAGTTCAAAACGCGGCCTCTCACACTTAAAATAAATTAAAAATATTTTACAGGGGTCTAATGCAGATAAAAATACAACATATTTACGATAATAGAAGTCGATAATACCCACCCTAACAAACATATTAAAACATTTTATTTTTGTATGGAAATCGCGATTTTCATCAATTCAGTTTTCTTAGTAAATTGTGAATAAAATCCAAACTTGTGCACCGTATACAATGAAATAATGCTCATTTCATTCGAAATATGTTTAGCTAACTGTCTTTAGACCAAAGCTTTGATTTCTAAAAGTTTTTAAATTTGGAACAAAAATGGCTAAATGGCTGGGTCAGGAAGGCTACGGTGGCTGACTTTGCCTGCCGTAGAATGTTTGGCTCCAGATGGGGCCTTAATCCTAGACTGGTCAAATGGCTATACACAGCAATAGTATGGCCCATTCTAACATATGGATCTCTGGTATGGTGGACCGCGAGGGGCAGGAAATACGTCGTGGACCAGCTGGGAAGAGTACAAAGATCAGCCTATATTGGAATAACAGGCACTCTACGCACTAGTCCTTCAGAGGCTCTGAACCTTATTCCAATAGAATTACACCTTATGCCCATATCTGCATCGGGATATTGGAAGGCGAGGACGTACGGTCATGCAAGGATATTACAGAAGCAACCCACATCTCTGAAACGACCAACAGGCTATATGATACCCCGAACAGACTTTGATAAGAAATTCAGGGTCATATTTCCGTCAAGGCGGGAATGGAGCAGGGGAATCCTGGCTGATGAATACCGCACGGGATTTGCACAGATGGGTCAAAGATGACCTGTGGTGTTGGCTCTAGGGTTTTCTCCGCCTGCCAGATTGTTCCAGCGTATTTCAGGCTAAAATACTGGCGTTAAGAGAGGCAAGAAGAACACTGTACACTGTACAGCGGCAAAATTGGCATTTTCGTCGATAGCCAGGCGGCTCTGATGTCACTGAAGTCACATAAAACAATGCCCATTCTCGTCAACCAGTGTAAGGAGGAACTATCCAGACTGGGCAGCCTATATGACATTACCTTAATTTGGGTCCCTCGACTATATAATACCCTTCACCATATTAGAACTTATGTACCAAATTATCTCAAAAAATTCGACCTGAAAGTGATTCTGAGTCCACCGGTAAACTTGAATGGTCTAGGATCAACATTTTAAGTTCTTACAAACATCAGCACTCTCTCCACTATTGTGGTGTGGGTAAACATATTTTATTGTTATGGTAAAAATATTTACCATATTGATAAAAAATAAACGGTTACTCTAAACGATATTTACTTGGCTAAATACCCTCCCTTCTTCAGCACAAGACCATGGAAGTGTGAGCAACTTTATAGTAATTTCTGAAATTTGTAAAAGTTTTTTGTTGCCGCCTGCAGCTCTATATTGAACTACTTGCGACCAGAAACAGTGTTCTTTGTGTTGATCTATTTTAAAAATTTAATATTGGATGAATACTGTTCCTTTATTTTAAAAGATGTTTTATCATCATCGTTTATAGCGATTTTCAACATTTGTAAAAGTTGTGATTTAAATTAAATAGGTTTTATTTGTTAAAAATGTTATAAATTTTATAAATTTTCATAAGAAAATTAAAAACTATTATTTTAAAAGAAAAATGGCAAAAGAAATTTTATGCTAAGCAAGTTAAAAAATGGCTAATTTTTAAGCTCTCATTTTAATGTCTAAACAGTGTGAAAATAGCTAAATTTGCCACACTTACAAAAAGCTTGGTTATCAATGTGCCGGATTAATAAGTGGGCATGACCTGTACAAGAATTCTGTATGTGTATCTGAAGAACTGTAACTGTAAAATTGTCCAAACAATTGGGCGTTCATCCCATAACATTTTCACAAAGTGATAAAAGATAGACAATGATTTTATGATTCTATATTTAAGTCCATAACGGTTCGACGCAGGGCAGCGCTGGGTTTTACCAGCTTGTAATAAGTAATTGGAGTAAGATTCAACTCCATTGCATGCAAAACTCTGAAATCTTTTAGGGACTACTTTTTGTAAAAGACCCGAGACTGTAAAAGACGTATAAGACTAGTGTCAATTCTAGACTGTAGTTTATTTTGTTAGAATGCCTACTGACTAAAATTGTAATTTGTCTGTACAAGAAAATACTGCGGCTTATGTAGGAGAATAATGCACTCCCCATTATTAAAGGCTAAACTCTGAAACTGTAATATATATTTATATTTGTATAACAATATATACTTATATGAAAACAGCGACTGTATAAGACTAAAGTTTGCAGAAAAAAGAACTTTATATTTATTAGCATAAAGATTGTAGTCTGCAAAGAAAAGTTATAACTCATTAGAAAAAATTTAAGTATAATGTTTTGGAATATATAGAATTTGGCATATAAGACTCTAATTTAAATTAAATAATCAACTGTATAAGACTGCTGTCTGTAAAAAAGTTGGTATAAGAGTATATTTTTGTCTAGTATTTAATAAATTTTGTAGCAGCGTAAGTAAATATACAATTTAAAATTAGTTGGTCTCATTAAGCTTTAATTTATTCTAATAGTGATCTGCTTTACTAAAACATGTCTTAAAACTAGTCCACTTTATAACGTAACTGACTACGTTATAAAAATTCTCTCACCAACAGTATTTCTTACAAGAAATCAAGTCTTTTACTCTCATACTCCGGCACATATGGTTGCGAAGTTTTTGGTTAACTCTTTTTTTTTATTATTTTAGTTGTGGCTTTTTTAATTTTAAAGCTGTGGTTGTTGTTATTGTCGTTATTAAGCTGCTTTTTTGTTCAAGACTTTTCAAGTCTTTTAGCTTTCGGTTGTAAACCACCTTGAGTTAGTCAGTCGTGATACGCGTTTATGAGACGTGGTACGAGTAAAACTTACGGTTGGTCGAACGTTTCAAAGCATTTGGATATATTTTTTTTATGATTTGGAGTTTTTTTCTATAATTTTTTTCAACGATTTTGGGGAGGCAAAACAGTTGGTGACAAACGTGCGTTTTTGGTTTTTTTTTTGGATTTTTGGTGTGTGTGTGCGTTTTTTTTTTATTTTCTTTGATGTTTAAAAAAAAAAAGAAATTGAAAAGTTTAATTAAATTATTAAATGAAAACAACTAAAAACAAGTAAAACTATTTTTGTGTGTGGTGTTTTATGATTAAAATATTTAAACAAAAAAAAAAAAAAAAAAATTGCTTTTGTGTTTGTTTTCTTTTACATTTTTTGTTGTTGTTGGTGTTTTTAATTTAAATGCAAACAACGTTTGTTTGCATTTTTCTTAACCAGACGTAACACCAACGCGTTTTCTATACTAAAAAAAAAATAATAAAATATGGGTTTGAATTTTGATTTAAAAAAAATAATAAAAATAAAATAAGAGTCTATATGAATTCAAATAAGTGTGTATGTGTCAGAATTCACACTAACAATTCAACAAAACTAATAAAAAAAATACTTTAAATATTTAAACAACCACCCTTAATAAGCTTAAATGTTATCCATTTTTTAAATTTAAAATGAAAAACAGCTTTTGCCTATCAAAAAAAGTTTGACCATATGTAACGAAATATTATTTTTTTTTTTTTGTTTTAAACAAAAAATTGCTAACTAATGGATTATTTTTTTTGCTGCTGTTGCTGTAATCAAGTGTTATTTAGCTTTCAACAATATTTTATAATCATAAAAATTATTATAATCAAATGCATTCTTGCATTCAAGCGTAGAATAACAAAAAAAATTTAAATTTGCTTATGTTACAAAAAAATAATTAAAATATAACAAAAAAAAAAAAAAAAAAAAAAAAAAAAAAAACTAAACAAAAACTATTCAAAACGCTTAAATACTCTAAACAGTGCTTGTTTGTGTGGGTCTTAAGTCTTTTGTTTTGTTATGATATTTTTTTTAGAAAGGAAACTAAATCAATGATCTAATTTAATTACTCAAAAACAATACTTTTAAAAATTAAAAGCAATCGTATTTACAACAAAAAAAAAAAAAAAAAAAAAAAAAAAACAACTAAGTAATAATTACAAAACAATAACTTTAATTAAATATGAATTTAATAATTAGAATTTTAATAGAAGTGTTTTGAAATATAAAAGTTAACGTTGTTTAAAACGTCTAGCAAAAGAATTGCTAAATATTTGTTAAAATTATAAACAATTTTATTTGTTTAAATGCAAATTGTGTTAACTACTCTATTTGAAATTTAAGCAAATAAACAAAAGTATTTGAAAGCGAACAATTAGATTTAAGAAAATGTTTGCTAAAAATGACACTCAGATGGTTTTCAGATGGTTTCTCTTCCAGCAGTTTAAAAATTTAACAAGATTAAAAATAATTGCCTTAAATTAATTATTCATTAAAGAGAAAACTTTAATGTTCTGTTTTCACAACACAAGTGATTGAACGTGTAGTCAAATTTATATGAAAAACTCTCGAAAAATTGGGGCCAAATTACAATTTAAATGACAATTCGATTAATATCGAATGACGTAATTTGGCACCTGAATGTCGTCGTAATTTCTTTTCTAATAAATATCCCAGAAAAACTTGTGCTCCAAAAGGAGCAGGTTTTATGCATGAATTCATACCCAATAAAAAATGGAGCTTCTAACGCAGCAGGTTTGTAAGAGAGAAACATAAAAGTTTTGCTTACCATTGCGCTTACGAAAGACATGAATTTTATATGGCGAGTTGCAACTTTGAAGCAATACATTTTTGACACATAAAGTGCATTATGCAGCGCATATAAAAATTGTTGGATGTAACGATCAGCCTTGCACACTGAATGTTTTGATATAGTTATTTTTTTAAGTATTCTCCCTTACAAACCTGCTTCGTAGTAAGGGAATGCCGTAGCACTTGAAATTTTTTTTTTTTTTATAAAAGTTGTTGAGAGTTCTTTCACTAACTTTACTGCATTTCTGTATGTCTTATTGCGTAGCGCACAATTGTGCGCTTATTTTTTTAAATGTACCTTTAGTGCTTCGCAAAATTATAAAATTTTTTATTGGGTACCTCAAATCGCTTCAAATCTGCTGATGGGATGCCTGATTTTTGGTATGGAGTGCTCCCGTGTTGGAGGACTTTTTTCTGCTGACAATAAGCGTTTCTTTTAACATGCAAACAAAGCACTCCTAAAGTGCTTTTTAGGGGCTAACTATATTAACATATGCATTAATGTTTTGCTTTTACTTTTGTTTAAATGCCTTTTTCCAATCATTTTCGAATATTTTTATTTTTTTTCGGTTTGCAACCTTCTTCGTTGTCAGCACTAAAATAGCAGCTTTTTTGTATATTTTATTCTATATCATTTATATATATATATATTCCTCTAACTCCCACTGGAGCATAGGGCGCTCTTTTATTGAAGCGCTCGATTATGCGCTTTTTCTCTTAAGTGCTTCAAATAACCCAACATTTTTTTACTGGGTATGCACATTAAAATAAATATCTAAAGTCAATTTAATTATTAAACCACGTAAATTTCTTTAGAGAATAACTTTTATTTTGTTAAAAAAAAAAATAAAATCAAAAAAGAACTGTTATTTTTGTTAAAAAAAAAAAAAATTAAAAAATAACTGTTTTCATCGGACTTTTATCAAAAAAGGAATATCCTACAATTTAATGACAAACTGTCATTAAGTTGATTTATTTTGATTAACTTAAGTCAAAGTTTTTGTTTCACTTTTGTTGCATTCCGTCCTTGGTTTACAGAAGAACTCTCAATTATAAGACACCAGCAGCATGTTCAATATGGTTTTCGTAATCCTTCTACTTTGAACATTTTATGTATTTAACTAGATAATTTAAGCAAATAGAATATGGGAATTTTTTCTTCTTATTTTACTTCTTATTAAGCATGAAAATAATGTTAATAGTATAGAAAATGAGGTATCGATTTGATATCACTGTAGTCATTGGATTGTTGTTTGTCACTTCTTGCCTCCTTGATGCCATTTTTAAAAACATTGATGTCACAATTCTGATGTAAGGGCATCATCAATATGAAAATGAATTTTTCTACGAGTGTAGACTTTATTCTAATAGTTTGAAATTATAGCAGAGCACAACATAAGCTATGAGCTTTAATTAAAACAAAGGTATTGACTAAACCAAGCTTCGTTTATAGGCTATAATCTTTTATGGGGACTAGACTTTTCTATTTAACTAATTACAGAGCACGATAATAAATAAATAAACAAGAGCAAACACCGCAGTAGTGGAGATGGTATTATGCGTTTGTGTAGATGTTTGAACACCTTAAAATTTTGGTCCTAGACCCACTTTAAGTATACCGATCGACTTAGAATCACTTTATGAAAAGATATAACGATGACCATCCGTCCGGCTGGCAGGCTGGCTGCCCATGTAAATCTTGTGCTCAAAGTACGTGTCGTAATTTTTGAGATAATTTGATGAGACTTGGCAAGTGCTATAATTAAATGCTATAAAGACCAAGCTCATTAAAAGTAGCGACAATTGGTATCGATAATTTTACTTTTCCCTTATACAAACTTATTTTCGGAGTAGAGCCTTTGTGTACATAAGCAATCTTTTTATGTTGGTACATATTAAGATTAAATTTGTTCCAAATAAATTTTTTTTGCAATTAAGCCATTTAAATAAATTTTCTTGAAATCGTTACACATTTGACCAAAGCTTCCATATAAACTTGACTCCTAAAAATAGCTTTTAATGCCATAACTCAGCAAAAATTCATCAAGACTTGGATGTAGTCAAACACCATGAAAGCAATACATTGCTAACTTTATCGCAAAATTGATTTCTAGGTGCGATAAAGTAAGGAAACAATTAAATAATCGCTTAAGAATAATGGGAAACTTTTGCTTTTAAGCGGGTCATCTCAAACTAATATCATCCATGCGATCGTCTCCTTTCCAAAAATGCATCTAGGCTATTGGTTTTGGCATACATTTTAATGACAATAACTTTTACAATAACTGCTTATGCTGTAATTTAATGCAACTACAGCCAATATGACACAATAGAACAGTTTGTGAATAGCCAAATTATTACAATGTAAATTTGTTCAAAGTATAAACCATCTTAAGTTAAGAACGCTTCCCATATTTCTGGCCACATATTAGTCCCGAAGAAACGCTTGTTTTTCGAGTTCAAGAATGAATCAAACACATTTTAAATACTTTGTTTGGAAGTTAAGCGTATCCCATTGAGAGCTTTGAGCATCGATTAAAACAAGCGATATAAGACAATACTTCCCAAATACTATTATTTTAAGAGTTTTAGCTGACCTTGCAACATGTGCCTAAGCGTTATCCTAATGGATTATGAAAGCTTCATGTCTGGTTGTATATTCCGGGCAGTTTTGGGCCGAAGTTCGAACGAAACAAAGCAACTGTATTCGGTGTACAACACGCTTGTAATAATCTTAAATTTTAGTAGCTTAAATAAGATGGGACGCTTCTGGTTCTACCAAATACCATAGATGGGCATTTTTCAGTACCAGTACTTTTTCAGTATGTTCTTTTTTTACTGCTTACTGAAAAAAAAATCAGTATTCAGGGGGAAAAAAATCAGTATTCAGTAAATATATATATATATATATATATATATATATTTAATATATATAAATATGTACATATTTAATTTTTATTATTTATAATAATTTAATAAATAATTAATATTAGTATTAAATTTTTATTAAAAATGTTGACACATTAAAAGAATAATCTTTTTTTATATATATATATTTACTGAATACTGATTTTTTTTTCAGTAATCGGTAAAAAAAGAAAATACTGAAAAAGTACTGGTACTGCAAAATGCCCATCTATGCCAAATACAGGTCATTTCTATAGGGCCATATATTTTCGGCTTTGGAATTGTTTAACTTATTGCCGATCTTTAGATACGATTAACTGAGCTTCAAGGTTGTTGTAATGGATCTATTTATCACCGCCATTTGTTTTGTTAGGATCAGAACTTAGGGGATGACCCCTACTTGTGCATTGCATTGTGTTGGAACTAGGAAAGTAGGTTATGGGAAGGAGGATGAAGGGAGTAGTGTTTGCGAACATTCGACTTGAATTTTTTCATGTTGAAAGTAAGAGGAAAGACCTCAGCAGGAAGGTTATTTCACATACGAACAGTCCGGCCAAAAAACGAATTTTCCCTCTAGTGCATTGTACGATTCACCGGCCAATCGGCCTCAAATGGATGGGCTCGTGAAGAAAAACGTGTACTACGAACATAAGTACGGGCTTCGGCAACCATATCCCTAATTTCATCAGTACAGATTCCATTGTAGTAACGATAAAACAGACAAATACAACCCACATTGCGACGGTGCTGAAAGGAGTCAATAGAATTGGATACCCTACTGTCACCAATGTGAACCTTCAACCTTTCCTGCTCCACATATGAGGGTTGTAATCCATGCGCGGGCGGATATAGGTGGTATAAATATTAAGGAGACCAGACAGAGTGAAGTATATCTAACACCGTTTTAAAAAACCGAGTCACTTGAATGCTTCTTTCGACAACTTGAATATATGTTCCATTCATCGGACATCACAATGTATCCTTATGCCCAGAACATCAAGAGATTCTGATTCCTCAATAATTGTACCACCCACATATGTACAGATGAGGCACATAGTTCTGTGCGCGTATGCGTCAGCACGCAAAATTGGTTTTTTTCTTTTTTTTCTCGATTTCAAAACGTGTGGAATGCATTTTCTTTGCTATCGAATGAATTGTTCTGCTTGAAACACTTTGAAGTCGCTGCTGTAAATAGTTCTATAAAATAATTTTGCAAATTTTCCGTGAGTTCGACAACAGTCTTAATGTCATAATGCCTCGAATTCATGGTCTTTAAACTTTTTGTCTGGTTTTTGCCTGACGTGACAAAATATCCCATTCTACGCCGCACAAACCATCTTTCGCACACTGAAATTTATGGAGCTTTTTTGTTGGAACATTTTTAGTAAAAGCTTCGGTAAGCACTTGATGTGCTTCAACTACACTTTTGTTTTCCGATTAAATTGAAAAAGTAAAGCAAAACTTCCCGCAAGTGATGCTTGGTGGACACTAAATATTTTTAATCCTTCAAGTGTTGGGGAACAACCAATAAATTGGAAGGGAAGAGTGCGACGAAAAGTTAATAGAATGGCTTGCCGAAGAATTCTGGTTAAAATAATTTTTTTTTTCAAGACCGACAATATTTAGAAGTTGGTTCTCTTTTGTTCTTATTTATGTATTTATTGAATCTTAATCACAGGTTTTGTTCACTTATGTAGGAGTTTAGCGCTGTCCTAATCGGTTAAGTCCTGCAGTAACTCTTCTCCTTAAGCGAGTGTGGCTTTAAGAAACATCGATGAAGAGTTCAGGGCAATATTTTCTTACTTCAAAGGCTTTTCTTATGACGTTTTCTATGCTATGTTTATCTTCCTGCAAGTGATGCTTGGTGGACACAAAATAAGATATTAAAATAACAACAACTTGTTGTCTACATTTCTTCGTTTATACCGTGTTCAGATATGCACCTTAATTGAGTTTTACGCAATAAATGCCATTATTAAGCTCAATTATACATACAAAATTGCAATTTAGTTATTGCTCAATTAATACGAAATTGTTATAAATATTGAGTAAAATTAAAATGCAACACTGCAGTGCACTGTCACAAGTGTGTTTAGTGAGTAAAACCCAACCCACTAAACAAAGTGTTTTGATATTTTTGCTAACAACAAAACAACAAAAACAAAGGTCCATGCATAAGGTTTGCGCAAAAGCCAGATGTTTATTTTGTTTTTTCTTTAAAGATGTCAAATGTTGTTTACATTTTGCTAAGTTAATTGCCAATTGCTAATTGAGTAAGCTAAATTGTGTATGTGTGAACAGAAAGATAATTATTTCTATAAACCGAATATTGACTCAATAAAAAAGGTATATCTGATAACGGTATTAATGTGTAATTGAGAAAAGATAATGTGCCATAAAAACTCTTAAAGATACAAGCCATATGTAAAAGATATGACAGCTGTTGTTATTCTGCGTTTTTAAGTTATATACCCAATATATACTAAACTGTATATATGCTTAAGACCAGATTATGGTAAAAACTGTATGACATTTACACTCTAGACATGTTTATAAATTTGATTGTAAATTTTTCTGGTTTTTACACTTGTCACTTTTTAAAGAAGGGCGTGGTTTCTTTTAAATTTAAAATTTTGCAATACACAGAAAAAATTATTGCCGAATTATTTTCAAACAAACGCTTGTTTGAAAATTTTTTTAATTTCTACAAATTTTTTTACTGATTCAATTAAAATTTTTGTTTGATTTTTATTTAACCAACAAAAATGCTGACAACCATTCAAAAATATAATACACGCGTTATTGGTTTCAAGTTTTCATAATTTTGTATGAAATATTTAACGCTTTTAAATGTTGTCGTCTTTTTGCATTTTTTTATTTGATCGTAAGCAACACTTCTTTATGTGAAATATAAGAACTACAACAAAAAACACATGCAGTCTATTTTTGGACACTTTAAAAAAGTACAGCAATAAGAAAGATGAAGAGGTTTGAAGTAAAAAAAAAAAAAAAAATAGCAGGTAAAAAAACGTTTCACTCTTTTTAAACAACAGAAACAACAACAACATTATAAGAAACAAAATAAATTTTTGGTTGGTTTCAAAGTTGGCTAAAAAAAACCAAAATCCCGTATTCAATTTTTTCAAACTGTTTGGTTAAATACATCAAATACAAAAATATAATGATGACGAAAAACATATCGAGTCGGTCTGTCGCCGTTTTTGGGTTACCTTTCTTCTTCATTAGCAAAGGAAAGGATACAGCAACAGTGACTGATGACGAAAAACATTGTGTGTATAAAAAAAGAACTTCGTTCAAAAATTATTCCAACAAAAAAATGTGTCTCAAAGCCAGCCCGTCCGCTCTACTCTCTCTGCCATCATCTTCTAATACAGTACCTGCTTGTGTGCGCAGCATTGCTTGTGCAAAAACCTGTTTTTTTTTTGATTTTGAAATTTAGTATATGAATTTCAGTAAACTTTTTGTTTGATTCAGTTAAATTATTTGTTTGAAAAAATCAGTGTTTTTTTTCAATAAACAAAATGCAAATAAATTGTTTGAATATGCGAATTTGTTTATAGGACCGATTTCAGACAAAAAATTGTTTGATTCTACAAATTTTTTGTTTGAATTGGAAAAATAATTTTTTTTTTTTTTTTTGTTTAAATAATGTTTTAATAACAACCCAACAAAGTTTTTATTGATTTAAATTTTTTGCTATGAAAGCCTTGCCATTTCTAAGCATACAGTCTCTGCCAATGAATAGAAAAAAATGCTTTGGCAAAATAGCAAAACAAATTTTTTTTATATAAAAATCAAGTTCTTGTCTCAAATCTTTTGTTTATTTACTTGATACACTATAACAAATATTAATGACAAATATTTATATAGATTTTGTTTTGCTATTACAATTTAAAAACACAATTTAACATTTTAAAAGTAATTTTTTTTTGTTTTTTTAATTTTTGTTGCAGTGAGGTATGAGTTTAAAAGAAAAATTAAAAATAAAAACTTTATATGGAAACAAATGACCTTTAAGTTATTAAACGCGTTTAAAGTGGCAAACAAGTGGAAACAACACGAATTAAGTTTTTTTGTATTTGAGAATTATCATGAAAAAGTAACTAATAACTTTTAAGCTTTAAGAAATTTAAAAGTTTAAACAATTCTTTTATTTTTTTTTGTGTTTCCTTTTACGTGAATAAAAATCATGAAAATATAAAAATTTTATAAATGTCAATAAGCAATAATAAAGTTTGTTAAGAGATTTTTTTAAATAATATAAAAACATTTAAAAAATTTAAATAAAATCAAGGTGATTTACAAGTCACTAATAAACAAGAAATTACAAAATATATGAACTAATTTAACAACTAAAACAAGTTTTTTTCAAAAAAATAAAAAAAAAAATATTTAAAAAACACCGTTATTTGCTTTATTACAAAATATATAAAAAAAATTAAAAATTTTAGTGACTAAATTTAGCTAAACGTTCTATTAAATTTTAGCTACTAAAATTGCTGTTTTATAATTTTTTTTTGTAATTTAATAAAACCCATGTTTTTTTCTTAAAAAACTGGTTAATTTTTTTTTAATTTTTCTTATTTTATTTTTGTTTTATAATTTTGTTTTTTTTATCTGAAAAATTTACCTAAAAAAATTAAATAAAATTGCGCTTTAACTTGTCTTTTGTTTATCAAAAACAAATTTAAAAACTTAAAAAAAAAAACAAAATAATGACTTTACCGGCTTTAAAACAATCAGCTTTAAAACAACAACAGCTACAACGTTACTACAGCAACAACAACAGATACATACGTTTTAGTTATTGGTATTTAAAAATGTTTAACATGTCGACGGCAGGCATAATGCTGCCCATAGTGCTGCTGCTAATGCTGCAGCTGACGATGATGGGTAGTTACGTTAACGCACAAGGTGAGTAGCTTTTTTACACTTGTTTGGAAAAACACAATTATAATGAAACACAACATCTTGAAATTGATATTATTTTTTTTTCATTATTTCTGCTAAAACCTCTTCTTCTTCTTCTTCTTCTGTAAAAGAATATTTTGTCATTGAGAACAAAAATAAAATTTGATTTGGTTTTTTTGGACACAAAAATAATTGCCACTTTAAGGTTTTTAATAAAATTTCCAAGAATTTTTTAAGGAGTCCCCCATATGAATTAAAAATAATAAATACCTTTTAGTTGACATAACATGAGATTTTTTTTGGTTTTTTTTATTTTGCACAAGTAAAGTCATCAACCTTATTTATGGTATTTATTTTGTCAAGAAACTAAAGAAATGAGAAAATGTAAATAAATATTTTTCATCCTTTAAGTGTTATATCATACTTGGGGAACACACAATAAATGGAAGGGAAGAATGCGACGAAAAGTTAATAGAATGGCTTGCCGAAGAATTCTGGTTAAAATAATTTTTTTTTCAAGACGGACAATATGTAGAAGTTCCCTAGAGGGAAGCGAACTGACACCAAAGTAGTCCCGTGATAGGTCTTTGATGGTAGGGACCGGTTCTAGTTTTAACACTTTCTATGAATTAGACCTATCACTTTTACATGGGGTTGTCATTGGAGGGGGTCAATTGACACCATTTGACCAGTCACACATCTATTCTTAATGGACGTGCTTGGTGACAGTTACTACAATGTAGTTTTATTTCAATACAATGTAGTATTATTTCAATAAAACAAGACGTAGAATTGAATTCAAAAAACAAAATTTAGAAAGACCAAAAAAATTTGTCACACCACCGGTGAAGACTGTTCTGTAATTCATTACTTTTTCTACCTTTTTGTTCTGCATAAACCAGTTACAAGATTAATTCTCATTTCACTGGTCATAAGTTCTTTCTTTTTGTACCTGTTCTATTTTCACAACTCCCAGGACCTGTCTGTTGGACCAATTGACACAAATTTCCCGCAGGGTTGCTTCTAAAAAGACAAACAAAATACCCCCTTAAAAGTTCTCTTTTGTTCTTATTTATGTATTTATTGAATCTTTAATCACGGTTTTTGTTCACATATGTAGGAGTTTAGCGCTGTCCTAATCGGATAAGTCCTGCAGTATCTCTTCTCCTTAAGCGAGTGTGGCTTGGGGCACGCTGAATCCAGTTGTGCTAACTATTTTTTTTAGGTTAGCGCTTGTTTTGAAGATTTACCGTTATTTCGAAAATATAGGAGGTTGCACTAAATATATTTGCGTAACTCAAAAACAGTTCAGTTAATTGAAATGACAAAAAAAAACTGAAATTTCGCAATAAATAATAAAGTGGGGTTGGTCAAACATTTGACTCATCTAGAGGATCTTTCTAAGGCTAATTTGGCGATATTATGACATTTTGAATATGACATAACTTTCGAAAAAAATTAAAAAATTGGTTTTTCGTTCATATATGTTTGGAACGGAACCTTCTCTCCAAATTTCATTAAAATCGAAAGGGGTTGTGTCCCACTCTTGGTCGATTTGACATGGAATTGCGCAAACGTCATTTACATTTTCATACAAATTGTTGCTGATGTAGAAGTAGAACTAAACTTTTTAAAAAAACTTAAGTTATATTTTCGTAGGACCACGAGGAAAATAGGGGAACATTTCTTCCTCTCAGAAACTATCAAACCGATTTTAATGAAATTTAAAACAGAGATACAACCATATCTTTATGGACACAAAAGGAATGCATTTTTTAAGAAATAGGACCACGTGGGGAAATAGAGGCAATTTCTGCCTCTCAAACCGATTTGAATGAAATTCAAAGCATAGATAGATCCATATCTATATGGACACATAAGCTATACAGTTTTTCAAAAATAGGACCACAAGGGGAGGTAGGGGGCAATTTCTGCCTCTCACAAACTTTCAACCCGATTTTAATGATGCTTATAAACATAGATAAATCCATATTTATATGGACATATAAGCATGATGTGTTTTTTAATACTGTGGTGTAGGGTATCATATGGTCGGGCTTGACCGACTATACTTTCTTACTTGTTTTTTAAATTAATGTTGAAAAAACTTTCTTAAGTATTTTTTAAAGGTAACAAGGTACCCTTTAATAGTGGTTTTCGAACATTTGAAAATGCAAATTTTACATACTTTTTTTTAAAAAGTACCTTTTATTAAAATAGGTAATTTTTAAAAAAAATTTCAAATTTTAATATGTACTGCTAAAAAAATTTCTTTTGACAAAATTATTTAAATTTGTTTTTGGTAAATAAAACAATTTAAATATAGACTCCTAAAAATTTACTTATTAAACCCTTCACTACAGGTGGAATGGACGTTTCTAAGTTCGTCATTCCGTTTGAATTTTTTACAATATTGATGTTAAAGTATATTTATTCTTGGTATTTATAAGAAGCGAAGTTGATTTAGCTATGTCCGTCTGTCTGTTGAAGTGGGGTTTCTGAAGACCCCAGAAATTATGGGAACTAGGTTGTTGTATTTTTCTATCACATATGCTTCGTTGTGTTTTGCTATTCGGCCAGATAGGTCCATAAATGGCTGAGATATAAGCAAAACAACAACATTTTACATGATTATCTTCTCCTATACGAATAAATTTATAATTTTTTTTTTTTTAATTTATTTAACATTTGCACAGGCGAATAAAAAAGCACTCTGTGTTAATTAAAAGTGACACCATTTTTAATGTATTTTTTTACAAAATTTTTTTCCTGTTTTTACAAAGAGGTAGTTTTTTATCCCTTAAACTATTAACTTTTAGGGATTCTTGTCATATACAAAAAAGGGTGCACTATAAAAGTACTTTTTCAAAAATTAATAAAGCACTTTTTTTTAAAAGAAATAATACATACTTCTAAAAGAGTTTTTTTAAGAAACGCATATTAAAAAATAAAATTTATTATAATTTGTCTTTTAAAACAATTCTGTTTTTGAACTTAACAGCCAGTCCCACGAAGTCACACGTTAACGTTCGCATAGAAAATAACATTTAAAACAAAAACAAATTTTAGAAATTGTTTTTGTTTTAAATGTAATTTTCTATGCGAACGTTAACGTGTGATATCGTGGGATTGGCTGTAAATCTTTCAAAAGTTCTTTTAATATCCTTCGCCGAAGGTAAAAGGGTATAAATAAGTTTGTCATTCCGTTTGTAAATTCCATTATATATTTCTTGGACCCCATATAATATATATATTCTGGGTCTTATGAGAAGCGCAGTTGATTTAACGATGTCCGTCTGTCTGTTACATATACTTTGTTAACTTTTGCTACTAAAATCGGTCCACAAATGTCTGAGATATGAGCAAAAACCACGACTGCGTCTAATTTTACCCATAAATGCGTTGTTGTTGTTTTTTTTATATCTTGCGAACGACAAGAGTTAAAGTCTCCAAAGGTACAGCCATCTTCGTTTTTGATAGACAACATCTGAAAAAATGTGTGCGGCAGTTAAGAAATGGGCGAGGCACAAAATAGATTTATTTATATCTAAACAATGGTCAGGGAAACATGTTTTAAATTGCAACACATAGCTGGGTTATCAATGCACAATCTGTCTTAAAATATGAACGGGCCTGCAGAAGTGGGCGTGGCACCTCCCGTACATAGACATAATAGATTTCTGTATATCTGGAGAATAGTAAAAGCCAAAGTTTCAAAATAAGATACAAGCATCTTGGTTATCAATAGACAAAATCTGACAAAATATGGGTGGGAGTGGAGTAGCGCGCGTAGAACGAAAAGATTTAATTATATCTAAAGAACGGTATTTATATAACTTTCTGTTCTTATCGCATTATTGGGAAGTTTGTAGAAGATGCGGCATAGCCGAATATAGCAGTCTTACTTGGTTTTAATAAACTTGATTATAACCCACTTTCTGAAAGCTACTTTTTTAACGTCACTAATTTCCATGTCTTTTTTTTACAACAAAATGTTTGTTAGTATTTGAAACTTAAAATTTTTTTCTTAAAATGAGTGTTTGCAAATCGTTTATTTCATAAAGAACTTTCTTTAAAATGTCTATTTTAATTTTTACTTATAAATTTCTTCATATTGCATTTTGATTTGTTTTAGATTGTTTTCCTTGTAGAAATTCTTTGCTTTAAATAACAATTTTTTTTGCGTTAAAAACTAAAAGACGGACCACTTTAAGGCATTTTTGGAAAAACTTACTTCTTCACTTTAATAACCTTTAAATTTTTTTTAAAACATTATAATAAAGATGTTAAGCTTTTTGACTATTTCAACTTTTATTATTATGTTTAACAATTTTCTGTTACATTCATTATTGTATGTCCAAACTACTGCCCTGAACAATTATTTGCTCATGGCGGGCTTGTGCCATAAATAACTAAAACTGAATAAACAGAAGAAAGAAAAAAAAAAACTATTGCAAATAGCAAACAAATTTTACAAATAAACAATAACAACAAATACAAGCTGACATTTTGTTAAAAAGTACTAAAAAAGTAAACAAAAATAAAGCATGTTAATAAAACAAACAACAGCAACAATTGAAAATAATTGAAAAAAAAACCAAAGAAAAAGAGTCGAAAACCTCAATAAAGCGCCTGCTACTTTTTCTTCGTTCCAAAAACAAAAAAAAAAAAAAAAAAAAAAAAAACAAAACAAAAAAAAAAAACATCAACCATTGAAAATCAAATCAAAGACAGTGGACAAATAGTGGGTCTAACGAAATAACTTTTTGTTTATTGTCCATCTTTATTTTAAGTTTACATAAGTGTGTGTATGTGTATAAAGCGAAAGATACTTTATTGTTTTGTAAACAAATTCATAAAGACAACAAAGAAAATAACAATTCTACTGTTAACAAATAGCAAAACAAACAACTTTGACAGTTTGGAAGAAGAAGATAATGATGACTCTAACAAGAAATAGAGAAGACATCTACCTAGTCAAGTTAGAAAAAAATCGCTGAAAACTAGTAGTTCGATAAGCGGTTTACCTTAGATACGTTTTTTCTTGATTTTAGGTGGAGGAGTCTTGCAGGGGGAAGTGGCTTGATGCTGTTAGTTGGTGGTCTGGTTGGTTGTGGTTTTGTGTGCCTTGTAATTATTACACTTTAAGTTGATAATCAATAAGGAGAAGCGAACGAAGGCACACGTTTTGGTTAATTTAAAATTTTTTTGAATATGCCATGAAGTTGATTTTATTTTAAAGCTAAATATGGAGAAAAGTCCTTCTATCTTTGTGAAAAATACATTTTATGACAATATACACTTTATTATAGAGAAGATTTTTTTAATTAAAAGATTTTTTTAATACAAAAAAAAAAAAAAAAAAACACATTTACAAAAAGAATATTTTTTAGACAAGTCATCTTCGAATCAGCAATATCGCCATAGCTCAAAAGTATTTAGCATAATGGAAAAATAAAATTTTATTCTTCACTATAAGAATTTTCTTCGCAATACCAATGAATATTGACATTAATCCCATGAAAAATTGCATTAAAAGGAACCTATGCAGCACTTCGTTGGATCGATGAAACCTGTTTCATTAAAAGGATTTAATAAAACATTACATTAGATCTATAAATATTATTCATTGGATGAATACTTTCAATAACGTAAAAAAAATTTTATTTTTTTAAATTTTTTTTTAAATTATTTTTTTTTAATTTTTTTTTATTTTATTTTATTTTTTTTATTTTTTTTCTGTCTCTGGCGGGATTCGATCGCGCAACCTCGGTGCTGATAGACTAGCTCGCTACCAGCTAGTCTACCGGGGCAGTGTAGTTTTTGTATTAAAAAACTTTGGATTGAAAGTTTTTGTTTCTTTACTATAATTACATTTTTATTGTCATAATGAAAATTTAAATTTATGAAGGCAATTATTGAAATATGTTGCTTTTATAAAAAAATTTTTTGATTTCATAAATTTAATGGCATACATGTAACATTCGATGTATGAAATTATTAAATCTTACATTTTTTAATTAACAATTTTAAGGAAACTATAATTTGTATTAATTTATGAATAAAGTTATGTTTGTATATTGTTTTTTTATGTTCCCAATTAAAATTTTTTGTTTAACTTGGACCAGCTTAAGTTTTCATATATCCAATGAAAATTTTTAACGTAATTACGAAATCCAATGAAGGGATTTTAACGAAAATACTTCATTATAACTATGAAATTCCATTTAGACAATGAACATTTTCATTTACCCAAGGAAAGTTTTTTTATGAAAATGATTCATTAAATATATGAAGCATTTTTCTTTCAGTGTTTTGTCAATAGTTGAGCTTACAATATCCTCACATGGTATGATGAACACTTAATAAAACACGTGTTTTACCAAGCTTTAGTAATATTAAGCGGAAATTTAGGATTTTTTAATTATAACGTTGTTGCATCAAATGAGCGATATAGTCCCGTAAAGTTTGTTATTGAAATTCAGCCAGATCGGTGCTCAAATGGCTGAGAAATGAACAAAAAACGACGACTGCCTCTAATTTTATCCACAAATCCTTTGTGTTTTTTTTCTGTGTATTTGGAGAATTGCAAGTGCCAAAGCTTTAAAAATTAGGTACAAGAGTCTTGATGAAGAAAAAACAACCTTTCTTAAAAATGGGCGAGATTAGAGAAGTGAGCGAGGCAGCTTCCATACAACAAACGCATTATTGATTTATGTATATCTGGAGAACGGCAAAAGTTAAGTTTCTAAATTAGGTACAGGCATATTGGTTAACAATACACAATATCCGACGAAATGTTAGATGAATTAAAAAAGTAGGCGTGGCACAAAATATAGTAATTTCTGTGTAAAGAACGGTAAGAGAAAAATTTTTCAAGATCGGTACACACAGTTGGTTATCCATACACAACGTATCTAAAAAAATAGGCGGGATTTAAGAAGTGGGTGGGGCACAAAATAGATTTTTATCTTTAGAGCGGTAAGACAAAAATTTGGCAAATTTGGTACACCTAGCTGCGTTAACAATGCAAAACCTCTCTAAAATGGGCGGGATTGGAAAAGTGGAAGTTGCCTCTCCCATACAATTTAGAAATAGATTTCTGTATATCTGGAGCATCGTAGCAGTATTAAATGTAGTACAATGGATGACATCTGGCAAAAACTACTGGGCAGGATTGGAGAAGTGTGCGTGGCACAAAATACATACATTTCTTCTTTATCTGGAGAACGGTGGGAGTAAAATTGTCCAAATTCGGTACACATAGTTGGGTTGTCAATACAAAAAATCCGTCAAAACGTGGGTGTTATTGGAAAAGTAGCACCTTCCATACAAACAAAAAAATATATCAGTAACAGTAAAAAAAGACTTTCGAAAAAAAGTGGGCGGGCGTGGAGAAATGATCGCGACACCATCAATTTAATTTTGAATGTCTTGAGATAAATCGCGGGGTAGTAAACCGCACTGGGTTTAACTAGTCAATACATGTATGTATATTTATTTATATATCGATGGTTTTCCTCCGCAACTTCGTAACTCAAAAACAACTTCTTTTCAGGAGAGTCAAAATACTTTTTTTTACCAAATATTTGAAACTTTTTACTTTTACAATTCCGATATTCCGCCAAACAAAAAAATTGCAAAATTGTAAGGCGGTATTTACTGATTACTTTTCCGGTTAAAACAAAAAATCCGAAAAAATTGAGCGACGTGGTTGCGGAAGAAAACCATCGATATGTTTCTATTTAGTGTTTGTCTAGTGGTCGAAATTTGATCATAAATATTTATGCAAATATGAAGGAAACATACATATAAGTATGAATGTCCCAAGCATTTGATTTTTTCCTTCGTGAATCGATTTGGCGAAGGACCAACATATGGACTGAGGCATATGTTATCTACCGCTCAAGTGCTTTAATGTTTAATTACATTTTGTAGGCATAATAATATAAAAAAATCAATAACTACCAATTGAAAAACAAAAAAGTACCAACAATTCTTCTCTTAGATATAGTTTCTCAATCCCTCAGGACTCTGCATGTTTAATTTTATGTTTCTGGGCTTAGTTAAAAAAAAAAAAAATCAAAAAGTACCAGTTAATGGATAAAAAAGTACCAAAAAGCTTCCCTTACAGAGTCTTATTCACCCAGAACCATAAATGTTTAATTTTATGTTTCTGGGTCCAATATTAACGAAAATTTAAAAAGTACCAGTTGAAGGAAAAAAAAGTACCAAGAAGTTCCCTCTTATAGATTTTCATGCACTCAGAATGTTGCATGTTTAATTTTATGTTTCTAGGTCCAATATTAACGAAAATTAAAACGGTACCAGCAGTAGAACGAAAAAGTACCAAATTTTTCTTCCCACTAAAGTATCAAAAATTCCAATATTCCTGTGGAAGGCCATAATTAAATACGTATATGTCAATACATAAAGAAAAATGTATTCTAAAAAAAGTACCAAAATAGGTATGACTTTCGAATTTCGAAAAAGTACCAAATCTTTCAATTCATTTTATAGATAGATTACAAATTTAGTATAATCCTTATTTCTAAGTTTATTGGTTAAAAAGATAAATGGGGTGACAAAGAAGTTCCAAAATACAGGTTATACCCAATTACTCCCCAAAAGAGCCAAATTTTGATAAGAGGAATGGCCACCAGTGCGCTTGTTTTTTTTTTTTAAAGAACAACGATAAGTATTAAATTTATTTTGGATCCGTTTTAGTTTTTAAATATGAGGTAACAAAATTTACCCCCTTAAGGTAGAAGTACATAACACGCGTTAATGCGCGCGCGCTCTGTCGTCTTCTGTCAAAAAAAGTTAAACTAGTGTATTTTTATAGAACAAGCTACATGCAAAATATTTTGACGCGTTTGCGCCAGAAAGTTGCTTAACTTTAAACTTTTTAACGCGTTGTGTATTTTTGACAAGTAATCAGCTGTGAATGAAAGAAAAACTTATTGAAGAGCTTAAAAAATTTAGAATTTTTATATAAAAATAATAAATTCAATAAAATAACAAAATCTTGATAAACTTTCGAACCCGTTTTTAATGCACAAATAAGTAAACAAATAAAAAACAGCTGACAGGAATGGCTTTTGTAACGCGTGTTGTGTAACTTGCAATTTTTTACGTGCTAAAGTTTTCAATCGCACGATACTCGTTGACAAACTAACGCGTGTTATGTACTTCCACCTTTAGGTTTTAATGAAATATATATTGTGGACTTCTGTAAGACAATAACTTTCAAATGGGTAACCCGGAAGGCTAGTTTGTAGTGAGCTAGTCTATTAGTTCGGGGGTTGCGGGTTCGATTCCCGCCAGAGATTCTGATCTCCTGTAGACAAGCGTAGAACTTTGCAGGATTAGATTAAAAAAATGGTGTATTTTCTGTTTAAATCGGTTGCACACAGACGTGGAAAGCGTTCTTAAATGTTTTACCTTTGCCAATTTATATAAAGATGTAGATAAATATGTATATGCTATATGTATGTAGTATTTATTAATACAACTTTGTGTTCTTATCGCACCATGGTGAAGGGAACATAGTACTTTTTCTTGTATTTTATTAATCAATTAAAAAAATTTTAATTTTTTTTAACGATTTTAAACAGTTTTTTGATATAATTTCTAATGTTTTTTTTTGTTGTTTCTAAGAGTTTTATGGGATTTTTTATAATCGTTTTCGAAGAGATTTCCAAAAAAGACATTTTCTTTAGTTTTTGTGGAGTTTTGCCTGATTTGTCTAATAATTTTTTGATTTAAGCGTTTTTTTTATATTAGTGCTTTTTCATCACTTTTTAAAAAACGCTCGTTTTTAAAGATTTCAAAGTTTTAAGTTTTTTATATTGTTTTGTTAGAGTTTTCTTATTAAGGGTGTGTGTAAAACGGTAGCAAAGTACTCATGGAAGTAACATTTTGACACTATTGAGGTGAATAAAATTTCACTAGCCCTGGGGGCTAGTATACATTTTGACATCAGCGTAGAAATTTTAATTAACCATAGAACTTTGCTACCGTTTCACACACACCCTATCTAAAGCTTTTTTTTTTGTAGATTTTCTTAACTTTTTATGTGTTTTCCAAAAGTTTTCCAGATTTAAGCGTTTTATTTGATTTGGTGGTGTCTTTTTCTTTACCGTATAAATTTCTCAAAAGCTGTAAAATTTAATATCTCAAATAGCGATTATTAGTAATATGTTTTTTTTTTATTTTTAAATTTTCCAAAACCACAAAAACTTTCTTTTTTTTTTTTACTAAATTTTCACTTGACATTGTTTGACTCTGTTATTAAACTGTATCTGAGTGTGGTTTAACTGTTTCAATGCCATGTCTTTTTTGTTTAAACTTTTGCCAAGAAAAAAGTTTCCATTTGGAAAAGCCTAGTAAATGGAAAACTAAAAAAACGCATTGTCTGGGTAGCAGGAAAAATTTAAAAAAAAAATTAATAGTTTTCTTTTAAAAAACAAATAAATAAATAAAAGAAACAATAAAAAACATGATGATGATGATGGTTTTGTGATTTTCACACTGATGCTCATGACTGAGACTTAATGGATGAGTACATTTTGGTTTTATAAAAAAAAACTGATTTTTTTTTTATGGAATTTCTAAGAAAACATGCAAACTTTTTTTTATTTTGAATGTAAAATTTAAACAAAAGGAAGCTTAAATTTTAAAAACTTTAAATTTTTGTTTAAGCTAAAGCCTGAAAGGCTTGTAATTAATTAAGTTTTTAATGAAATTAATTAGAGCAGATTTATATAGTTGTTGAAATTTTTAAACAAATTGTTTTAAATTTTGTTATAAAATTTAAATTTCCTTTTGTTTACTTAAAATTTAAAAAAAACAAAACCTCTTCAACAGGTGTTTAAATTCATGTAAGTTTTTTTAGAGGTTTTTTTTTTTTGTTAAAGGAAAATAAATCGCCAAAGTTGTAGATTTTTATAGCATTTTCTTGTTGCTTTTATTTTATTTGGTTAAAGCAGCAAATCAATATCTACTGCTTTACTATTTTTTTTTTTTTGTTAACTTTTCATAAAAATCTTTATAAACACAATCTTTTACGACTTTTCAAATATGTAACAGCCACAAAAACTTTGAGCTTAAGCAAAATATTCATTAAAGAAAAAACTAGAAAAACTTGTTGGAAAATTTGTTTATTTACAATTTTTATTACAAATACACTAAATACATTCGTACTTGTAAAAAAAAACATTTCAAAGATACAATTGAAAAGATACGTACGTACGCGAATTCGTAACTTTAACTTGATACATTTAAATTTAAATCTAAAGTCTGTGTTATGCTCTAGAAAAACCATATTAGTATGGCTACAAAAATAGCATTTTAAAACAGAGAGAAATAAAACAAAAAAAAAAAAAAGTTTGTTTTGTGTTTTGCTGTTGTGTTTATTATGAAAAATACGAGGCTGTTAAATTTAATTCACTTTTGTTTTTTTTATTGTTGTTTTTTTTCCATTATTGTTATTATTATGAGTTTTAGGAAAAGCTGCTATAGCATTAGTTTACTAATGTCTATAACAAGTTTTGTATGAAATAATTAGATTTTTTTTTAAAGAAAGAGAGATAGAAACCAAAAACAAAGAAATAAATTGAATATTTGTTTGATAAAATCAAAAGACTTAAGACACAAACTTTAATGTTAAGTCAATCAAGAAGTGATGAAAAACGAAGAGTTTAAAATAAATTATTTTTGATAAAAAAGAATCAATAAAGTTTTCTATTGAAAACTTTGAAACTTTATTGATTTTGATAAAGGGTGATCCAACCATAATGCACGATGTTAATTGTGAGTCGCTCCTTAACGTTAAATGTTTTGACTGACCATTTCAAGCGTCGCCACGGGTGGTTGTTGAAAAGCCGATGTATCAACAAAGAGTGACTGTTTGGTGCGGTTTATAGGCTGGCGGAGTCATCGGACCGTACTTCTTCGAAAATGAGGTCGGCCAAGCAGTTACCGTGAATGGTGTTCGCTATCGCGAGATGATAACGGACTTCTTGTGGGCAGAAATTGAGGAAATGTGCCTGGAAGATATGTGGTTCCAACAGGGTGGTGCAACTTGCCACCCAGCCAACGAAACAATGACTTTTTCCGCGAGATATTCAGTGGCTGTGTTATCTCTCATCGTAAATTGGCTGCCACGATCATGTGATTTGACATCGTCGGACTTCTTTCTTTGGAGTTATGTAAAAGAAAAAGTGTACGTCAATAAGCAAAGATTTCTAGAGTTAAATGATGAGATAATTCAACACATTAACGACATTGAACCTCAATAGTGTCTCAGAGTCATTGAAAGTATGGACTCTCGGAAAGAGGTAGTGGACCGAAGCCGTGGCGAGCATTTGTCCGATATTTTGTTTCACAGATAATTGTCATAGATCCTTCTATAAAAATAAAAAATATCAAGATAATTCTCTGAAAACTTTTTGTTTTATTTACAATAAGCATCGTGCGTTTTGGTTGGACCACCCTTTATAAATATAATTATCAAATTTTATTTTTAATTTCCTGTACATGGGGTGTATATAAAATGTATATATAAAAATGCAATATCTTGGGTTAACTTTAAGAACAATTTATTTAAAGTTATGGCTATCGTAAGCCTTTGCCTTTGCCAAATTGCTAGACACGTATGGATTCCGCACAAAAAAAGAGAAAAAAAGATCTGTTTTTAAGGCCTATAACGAATCAATACAACTTTGCATACCCTGTTCTAAAACAGAGTCTTTTACAGTGAGATCGCTCTGCATTAATTAAAAAAAAAAGTTGAACTATA
This sequence comes from Pollenia angustigena, assembly GCA_930367215.1. Classification (NCBI taxonomy): domain Eukaryota; kingdom Metazoa; phylum Arthropoda; class Insecta; order Diptera; family Polleniidae; genus Pollenia; species Pollenia angustigena. The sequence goes on from OV884060.1 coordinate 52,654,366, forward strand.
GGGGCAAGGTAACTAGTAAAAGTCCTTGTACATTTTATGAAACAGCCAGCGGTTAAAAAACTGCAGTAGAAAAATTGCTTTTTATCACTTCTTCATTTGTCATTGGCAAAAAAAAAAAAAACCTGTTGCTTTTACTTCTGATTCATTAACTGTAAACAGTCGCTGTCAAACCAACTCAAAAAGCGAAAAGTTGTACAAAAATTTTCGTTTTATGTTCGACAGTTTTTGGTTTCGACTGCAGTTTTTTAAGCCCTGGTAACATCTAATGCGAAACATTTCAGTTTACAAGTGAAAGAGGAAAGACTAATGGAAAAGTGTGTGTACATGCAGTTGTTGTGAGTTTGTTATGGAGAGGAAGAAGAAAAAAGAAGGAAATCATTCAAAATACATTAAATACTGCAAAAGAAAAGTTTTATTATAGCGAAGCGAATGCAGTTTCAAAGGATCATCAAAGAAAATTTGGACGAGGACTGAGAAGGGTGAAATTAAACCTTTCAACAGTTCTACATCGCGTAAGTAGTTGAGCATTATTATGATGGAATATTACAGGTTCATTTGTGGTCGCATACTCATGGGACTTACAGCTAGTGATTGCTTTAAACAAATCAATTGTGTTCGCTGCAAGTCCTGTGCCATTGTCTGGATCGACTTCAGCAGCTCATAATAGATAATATTCTTTTGATCCCAAAAAAAAAAAACATTGCATTGAAATTATGGCTAAGCGGCTGGTTGGACGGCCTTCACATACGATTTCTTGTACTTGCAAATATAAAATTACGGGTTCATGTCAGATATTAAACTTCGGGCATTTTTTTTTTACTTTGGGGCTATTTTTCGTCAACTAATAAAAAATGCAAATTTTAAGAAATGAAAAATCACCCCAAACATTTTTACACAAATTTTATAAAATTCTATGTAAAAGTTTCTAGGGATAGTATAAAAACCCCGAATTCTTATACCAAAGTAGAGAAAATTGAGCGAAGCAAGTGTTCGTTATACCAAAGAGAAGAAAATCCTTACACCCGGCCGAAGTCCGGCTATACAGAGAAGCTTTAGTTAGCGAAGCCAGTGTTCGTTATACCATAGAGAAGAAAATCCTTGCGCCTGGCCGAAGGTCGACTATAACGTGAATCTTTAGTAAGCAAAGCCAGTGTTTGTTATACCATAGAGAAAAAAATCCTTGCGCATGGCCGAAAGCCCAACCATGCTACCAATTGTACTATTTTTAAAACCAAAACTGTATAATTATCCGGATTTTGAAATCGGGATTCTTAATTTGGGATTTTTAGTTTCGGGCATATGAACTCCACCGAAAAGGTTCAAATTCATTATAAATTTTGAGGTGATTTTTCATAATGAAGAATAACCCCAAATTTAGGGTCATATTTCATTTTATTTTTAGGGTTATTTTTCATTTTTTTGGGGTAATTTTTCATTAAAAAAATGGGGCCATATTGCATTATGAAAAAAAGTCCCAAATTTGGGGTCAATTTTCATTTATTTTTTGGGGCCATATTTCGCAGCGCCTTCGATTTATCGTCTTAATTTTTTTTTTTGCTGATTTTGGTGGGGTTTGTATTTCGTGTTTAAACTATAATTTCTGAACAGCTGAAACCATCAACGTATTTAGGATAAACTTTTGTAGGTAATAGAAGTGTTTTATTTCAAATTGAAGAAGTAAAGTTACTTTGTTCACTCAAATCAAATGTTGGCATGAAATTCAATCAAAAAATAATTTTTTCTTATATAAACTTTCGCAATTCACAAAATGTTCTATTGTGTCGTAGTGGTTGTATTTGCTTAAATTTTATAAATCTGACATTCATAAAATTAAAGCTTTGTGAATTGCCTTACTGTTCAAATACTTTGTTAAAGACGCAAGCGATACGCCGTTTTTCGTGATTCAAGCAATTTTAAAGCATAAGAGCATTTAAGTTTTTTTTAAATATTAAACTTAAAATGAAAAATTTTTTTTGGAAATAAATAATTTAAGTAAAATTTTTTAGGAGTCCCCAATTTTATAATTTGTAGAGAGGGTATTATGCATTTTTGCTGATGTGTGTAACGCCTTAAATTAGTGGTCCTACCCCCCTTAAAGTATACCAATCTACTCAAAATCACTTTCCGAGTCGAACTAACGATGTCCGTCCGGCAGTCTGGCTGGCTGTCCATGTAACCTTGTGCGCAAAGTCCAGGTCGCAATATTGGAGATAATTTGATAAAATTTGGGTCATAGGTTCTAATTTGCACAAGGACCACGGCTATTGAAAATGGGCCGAACCATAGGACCACGAAGGAAGATAGGGGAAATTTCTTCCTCTCAGAACCTATCAAACCGATTTTAATGAAATTTAAAACATAGATAGATCCATATCTATAGGGATACATTAGCTAAACAGTTTTTAAAAAATAGGACCACAAGCGGAGGCAGGGGGAAATTTCTGCTTCTCACAAACTTTCAACCCGATTTTCATGAAGTTTATAAACATAGATAAATCCATATTTACATGGACACATAAGCATGATATGTTTTAAATACTGTGGTGTAGGGTATCATATGGTCGGGCTTGACCGAATATACTTTCTTACTTGTTTTTTTTTTTATCTTGTCGCGTGTAATAGAAGAAGGTCATATAAAACTATATTGTCGGCTTACAGTGTAAACTTAGCAGGTTCCATCCATTTTTAACCGTAAATGATATTTTTTTTTCTACTTTTCGAAAGAAAAAGAGACGACATATCGTATTAGAAAACATGTACTTCAATTTGGAACTTAATATCATGTCAGAAAATAAACCAAATATATATAGGTTTTCTTCTTAAAGTAGAAATATCAATCATTAGAAGTTTTTTGTCTGCCCTGTAAAATTTTTTTGAAGTCAGTACCCATGTTCTGTGAGAACTTCTTCGTTTCTCGAAAAGTGAGAAAAATGTGTGTCTGTAACTCATGTCGAAAACTATTAAAAGAGATTACGTCGTTACGTTATAAATGTCCTAATATTGCACTCGAAGCCGATGTGACATTGCAGACGTTCAGAACGCCAGTAACACTTATCGTTGACGGCGACCAAAATTTACCAAAAATTGAAAATTTTTGAACGACGGCGGCGAAAATACTACCGTCGGCTACACCAAATTGTGTAAAGAGCGACATTAATGTTTGTTGTTTGCAAACGAGCTTTGAAGACATTCGTATATTTTATTAAAATGTTAAAAGCAAAATAATAAAACAATGAAAAATGTGCCAAGAACAAAATAATATTATTATTATTCTTTGCATTTTGCATTTTTAATTGTTTTTTAGTGTTCAAATTTTTTCTCGCCCCATTTTTATTCGTGAGTTTATTTGACAGTTCAAAGCGGGAACTTTCCTCACCAAAATGTTACAGACACACTTTTTCCGTTGTTGGCTTGTACTCGCCAAAAAAGTTACAGACACAGTTTGGTGAGTAAAACAGCTGTTTGTTTCAATTTATGGCATTTTTGTTTCATTTCACACATTTCAATCGAAAACTTTCTCGACGCGAGAGTTACAGAACATGGGCACAGTTAGCAGGTTTGCTCTCTATGGTTACGATATGAAGTAAAGGGTGGTAAAGGGCCGATGTTGATTTTGAATAAAACACAAATTACACTATTTTACAAAAAAAAGTGAACCTCAAAAATTAGATATTTTCTTAGCTAAATTTGGGCTGCTGAACACGAATGTGGCATTCATTTATTTTTCTCAAGAAGCGTTTTCGAGATATACGCGAAAATCGTGTTTTTCTAATGTTGTTTTCTAGATATACCGTTATGTCCAAAATTAAGGCACTTTCACTACATATATTGGAATTATTTAAAAACGGGTGACCATATTCAGTTAAAAAAAAATCCGAAACTCGGCAACAATATAATCTTTCATATATTTTCAAAATTTCCCTATTGTTTCTTCAAAAATTCTACGATATCTCTGAAACTACAGGGTGAATTTAAAAACAATGTAAGCACGGCTAAAATATAATATTGTTGCGGAGTTTCAGATTTTTTTTTTACTGAATATGGTCACCCGTTTTTAAGTTATTCCATTATATGTAGTGAAAGTGCCTTAATTTTGGACATAAGGGTATAGAGGAAAGTAGAGCTGTTAGAGAAAAATGGAGATTAGATTTGAAATCAGCGACCGCAAATTAATAAAAATTTGCAATCAAATTCCAGACCGCAAACTTACTGTTCCGCAGTGTAATTGTAGCATTCTTAAAAAAAAAAAAATTGTTTAGGTAAATTCAAATTCGGATGTTTTCACTAATTATGCCGTTATTTCTAAATTTTTGTCCGACGATAACAATTTTACACTTACTATGTTAAAAACAAAATAATTGTGGTTATTCCAAAATACGCGTCGAAGAAGTGAACATTTACACGAAAACAAAAACAAAACCAAATTGACAAAAATTGTTTTTGTTTTTCATACAAAGTTTACAGTTAATTTTATTTTAGAAGTGTATAGATAACAAAAAAAATTTTCGTCACTTTGGTTTGGTTTTGTTTTTGTTTTCATGTAAATGTTCACTTCTTCGACGCGTATTTTGGAATAACCACGATTATTTAAGATACATGTTAAAAAAGAATTTAAAACTTTTTTTTTTGTTGCCTTACTGGAGCGAATTAAAATGGTGAATTTTGAAAAAAACATAAAAATCACTTATTTTTCAAGTTTATTATCATCCCATGATAGCGAACACCATTTTGGAAAACATACGGCCCGATGATGCCGCCAGCCCATTAACCGCACCAAACAGTCACTGTGTGCGAGTGCATTGGTTTTTCGACAATAACTCTTGGATTATCATTCACAGAAAAAAATTTTTGCGCCAGTAAAAGAACTTATCAAAAATAAAATCAGTTTTAATTAAATATTTAATCAGGTGAATTAAAATTTCAATCAAGTATATTAAATGTTTAATTGACAATATTTCAATTAAACATTTAATTCACTTGGTTAAATGTTGAATTAACCTGATTATATATTTAATTAAAACTGATTTTATTTTTGATTAATTCTTTTACTGGCGCAAAATATATTTTCTGTGTTCGCCCAAATGCGGCAATTCTGCTTATTGACGAATCCACTGAGGTGAAAATGTGCCTCATCACTGAATCACGAAGTGCACGATATGCGTTTTAATTTCAACGCCTATTTTCATAATAAGCCTGAATAACTTTAACGCGTTGCTCAATTGTATATCTTTCCATGGTTCAAATTGAGTTAGTCTGAAATTGAGAAATGTCAAATCAAATGCAGAAAAAAAACTTAACGTTTAGGTGAGGTTCACATTCAACATCAGCCCTTAAAATTTAACCATCTATGCCAGTTTCTTGGAGAATTGTTAGTATTTAGCCATGCCAGTCTTTCGAAATTCTTAACTAAACTATTTCGATATCCAGTTTTTTTTAGTTCTCCTAAGCATTTTAGTATTAAAAGTTCGTCGTCAATTGATCATAAATGTAATGTAAGGGAAGTTGCTATTAAAGCAACAAAAATTATTCCAATAGATTATGGAGGGGTTATCAAAGATTCGTCATAGACAAATATATCACCCTGAATTATTTTTATTTTTCATTTCCTTCTTTTGATTTTCTGAAAACATACACCAAAGTCTGTTTTTCTTCCTTAATCAATTTGCTTTTTATCCGTACTCATATTTGGTTTATTAAACTCTAAAAGTTTAATACAAGTTTTTGCACTTTTTTTTAGTTGCTACAAAATCTTGTTTTATTTTTCGTAATTTGTTTTTTATGCATCGCAATCTTTTTTTTTTAAATTGCTATTTGTTGTTTTTTTTATCATTCAATTTAAAATATTAACTGTGTTTTCCCTCATATCAATTAATCATATTGGTGTAACTTGGTCAACAGGTTTTAGGTGACGATGGCTATTGAAAAGAGAGTAAGTAGTAAGTGTTTTTTTTACTGTTACACTTTTGTAAGATCTGTTTACAAACAAATCTCGGGTTGACCGTAGACAACACAAGGGGCTTTATGGTGTTAAAGTTGTGTATTGGAAACAATTGGTTTGTTTACAACTGGATTAAGAGCAGATTTTAAAATTTCCTATAAGTAGCAATTATTATTTCAAGATATGATGACATTAAAAAAATGTCTTAATTTACTACATTGCTTCATATACTTTAAATAGAAAAAGCTAAATCCTGAAATATTCTTACTATAAGTGTAGGGTAACGAAAATTCGGCTAAGACGAATATGGCTTTTTAACTTGTTGGCAAATTGTCTACATTTTTACTTTAAAACGTTTCCGTGTGCATATTTGGTTCAACATTAAAAAATAATTCTGATTTAAAGTTTATTTTTCTTAAGCTGGTTTTAAAAATTCATTTAAAACAAGTTTATTTTATGTTTAATTTTTATATCATTTTTTGTATAAAATCTGGTCTTATTTTTTTTCATATTTTTTGTTATCAAATAAAATTTTTATGATCATTTAGTTAAAAAAAAACCCTAAACCTTGAATAACAGAAATAACACGAGCTTCATAGAAAATCTATTGTTAAACAATTTTTGTCTGAATGAATTTTTTTTTCATTAGTCAGGCTGTCTAAAAGTGACTTTGGCATATTCAAACCGGAACTTTTTTTTTTTTTAAGAAATTAGAGTTTGCTTGTCTTTTTTTTCAAATTTACAACTCAAAATGTTTTGAATTAAGCTCGTATGTCTTTCAAACAAAGTAGTTGTATGAAAATGAAAGTGAATGAAAGTAAAATTACAACACTTTATGTGTTTTTTTTTTATTTCGTTCATTCGTCTATTCATATATGATGAACTAATTTTTTTCTTTATTTTTCTACAAAGACAAACAATAAAAAAAGAGTTAATTTTCTTTCGTTTAAAGCAGATGAAAGAAAAAATTGTTAACATTGAAAAAGTTTTAAACTTGTAGTGGTTTTTTTCGTGCCACTGTGTTGACTATGGAATTAATGTGTTGTGGAAACTGTAAAAAGCAAAAGTGTTGAAAAATGTTTAATAAAAGAAATTTATATCATTTCTTCAGCTTTTTTTCAAGAAATTATAACACGTGGGGCGGCTATCGTACATACATAATTGAGAAACAAACCCTTGTCTCTTTATTTTAGGTTTAAAACAAGCTGGTTGTAAATAACAAGTGTTTTTTAACGTCTTTTTTGGTAAATTTTTGTAAAAAAAAAACAAGTTAAATTGTTGTTGTGTTAAATAAAGATGTTGCCGTTTTATTTTTTTGGTAAAAAGTCATAAAGTGTAACGAGTTTGAATACTATTTTGTATAATTTAAAACAGCAAAAAATATTTTTGAAAAACTATTAAAAATAACAACAAAAAGATACTGTTTTTTAACTTTGCCATTAACATAAATAGATGGTAAAACAATTTGCAAGAATTAAAAATTAAAAAAAAATACTGTATAAATCAAGTTTTCTTTTATGTTTTTAAATATCTTAAGGCAATATTTGAAATTAATCTTTAAATTTTAGAAGTCTTTTAATGCATTTAACTAAATAGCAACAAAAAATCAGCAAGTGAAAAAAAAACATTAAAAGAAAACGAAAAACTTAAGCAACAAACTTGTTTTTTAAAGTCAAGAGATAAAACAAAAATAAACAAAAAAATATTAATATAATACAGTGTGGTGCAAAATAAGCTACATATGGGTATTTCCACAGGAAAGTCTATTTTTTGTCACGTTACGCCATTAAACATTTTAAATTGCTTCTCAAAGAATAATTTATATATAATTAAAATCTTCGTATTTTAGTGTAAAGCACAATTTTGTGGAAGAGAGTTATCTTCCCTTGAACAACATGGGTCTAAAATACAGGATTAATTGCTTGGTGGCTTAACGTGACATTGTATGGAAGTGCCCATATACGATTTAAATTGTTTAAAACTTTTTTTATTTTTTTATAAAGGGTGGTTAAATTTTAAGGGCCGATGTTGAATGTGAACCACACGTAAACGTCAAAATATTTTCTGCATTTCATTTGACATTTCTCAATTTCAGACTAACTCAATTCGAACCATGGAAAGATACACAATCGAGCAACGCGTTAAAGTAATTCTGGCTTATAAAGAAAATAAGCGTTCATATGCAAAATGCATATCCTGCACTTCGTGATTTTTTCGGTCAATTTAATTGTCCAAATGTGCGTACAATCGGAAAAATCGTGTAAAACTTTAAGCAAGCCGGGTATTTAGGAGATGTGAAAACAGCAGTGCATGCTCGTACTGCAGAAAATATTGCTGCTGTTCGTGGTAGTTTGTGCCCAACAATTGCACATCTCACGCTCGTCGTTGATGAGCATTATGCATAAAGACTTGCATTAACATGCTTACAAAGTGCAATTGACTCAAGAACTAAAGCCTCTTGACCATTCTAAACGTTGTCAACGGTCAGAATGGTGACAAGAAATGGCAACAGCGGATGATCAATTTTCGAAGAAAATCATCTTCAGTGATGCGGCATATTTTCACCTCAGTGGATTCGTCAATAAGCTGAATTGCCGCATTTGGGCGAATGATATTCCAAGAGTGATTGTCGTAAACCAATGCACCTAGAAAGAGTGACTGTTTGGTGCGGTTTATGGGCTGGTGGCATCATAGAGCCGTATTTTTTTCCAAAATGAGGCCGGTTAGGCAGTTACTGTGAATGGTGTTCGCTATCGTGAGATGATAACGCACTTTTTATGGCCCGAATTAGAAGATATGGATGTGGACGATATTTAGTTTCAACAGAACGGTGCTACTCGCCACATAGCTAAAGAAACAATGGCTCTTTTGCTCGACAAATTCCATAGCCGTGTTATCTCACGTGGTGGCGATGTCAATTGGCCGCCAAGATCATGTGATTTGACACCGTTGGATTTCTTTCTTTTGAGTTATTTGAAGGAAAAGGTTTACGTCGATAAGCCAGAAACAGTTCAAGAGCTAAACTTAACCACCCTTGGTTTTTTTTTAAATTCAGAATATTTTTTCAGAATTTTTTTTTTTTTTTTTTTTTAATACTTTGTTTTATGTCCTGGCAGTGCCAGACAAAAAATTTCGTCATCACGGTTTTACTTTTCTGATTAGGTGAGTGCTGCAGTGTCTCTTCTCCTTAGGCGAGTGTGGCCGCCATAATTTAAAATATTACTAGCTAATGGATTTGGGTGCAGGTTAAGCATTTTGAAATATTTTACTCCATTTTTCTTAATCATAGTTTTTACTAATGGCATATTGAGATTTTTATAGATATTTAAGTTTTTACCAGGGATTGTGGTTACTCGAAGAAGTTTATTTTGGCGCCTTTGAATTTTTTCCATATTAAGGCCGAGCCAGTGCCCCATAACTAAATACCTTAGCACTAAAGTGGTTAAAATATAGAGTTGTAAAGTAGAAGTTTGCAATGGGGACTAAGGAGTGAAATTCTTTCAATAAGTCAATGAATTTGAATTGATTTTAGTTTCATTTGAGTTAATTTTGTCTCTATATGGCTTTTCCACGTTAAACGCCGATCCAGATGTATACCGAGATATTTTACATTCGAATGCTGAGGAATTATTTGATTATTGAGTTTAATAGGCGCGCATGGTTCCCGGCGCCAGTTGAATGTCATATGTATGCATCTTTGCTTATTCACCATTATCCTCCATTGTTTTAACCATAGTTCTAGGTGAAATTTATGATCCCTTAAGTAACGAGATGCTTCATGACGGCTTTTGTGCACGCTTAGAAAACCAGTATCGTCCGCAGATATTGAAGTTTGGGCATGTCCGAGGCATAAATTAAGTATAATAGGGGGCCTAGGATGCTGAATTGCGCCAACTGGCTGAGGAGAACTTAAAAACCGCCCCGTTTTGTAATAAATTTATTATCTACTAAGTAGCTTTTTAACACCTTGTGTGTGTTTGCTGGTAAGTTAAGCCACAATTTGCGTAATACGCCGTTATGCCAGACTTTATTAAAGGCTTGCGAAACATCGAAGAAGGGTGCTGAGCAGTATTTTCTCTCTTCAAACGCTGTTCTTATGACATTTAATATCTTATGAGTTTGTTCAACTATTTTATCTTTTCTTCTAAAACCGAATTGATGGATTCGAATACAACTATATTACTAAGGCAACCTTCCATTCCTGAGGGAAGTATTTAAGGCGTAAAATACCAATACAAATAAAAAGAATAATTTTCTTTGCTATGCTAGGTAAGCCCAAAAGCATTTTATTTATAATAATTTTAATACAGGCCTATTGAGATATCTAGCTGCACGCTAAAATGAGTAATCAGATTGTGGAGTTGTATCAAGTTCCTTGATATATTTTTCCAGAGAAGCCATTTTCTGGGACAGCAGTAACTTTCTTAGCCTATTTTGCGCAAACGTATTCTATTGGAACTTAAATATTGCTAACAAATTTCGTCGGAATCAGTCTATTCGTTATGGTCACGTTCCTATACAAATAACAATCCCGCAAAGAGCAATTGACCATTGGTCCCATATAAACCCACCGCCATAAATTCTTTATAAACGCTCTTATGAGAATCTTAACCTCTGGCGCGTGCATGGCTGGTCCCAAATAGGGTTCATTATCGAAAGTTCGTCTCAGAAAATTATTGGTTAGGATATCATATGATCGGACTTGACCGACTACACTTTTTAACTTTTTTTATTTCCAAAGTCTTTTTTAGTATTTTTTTTAAGTAAAGAAATTTCAAAATTTCAGATTCTTTCAAATACTCACTTCTTTAACTGAAGACAGTCTAAAACTTTCTACATAAAATTGCATTTATTTCGAAAATTGCTAAGCCTTAATAATTTTTTTTTTTTAATTTACGTTAGAAACTATTTAAATGCAAATATTTGACATAAATATTAAAGTCTGTGGGAAACTAAATAAAAATCATAAGCAAATGAATATTATTTCAAAATTAAAAAGTGTTTATGGGAAATTTCCCTTAAATGGTTATTTAAAAAATAATAAAAATAAATATAAGTGTTTAAACAATTAAACTTTCCCCAATTAAATTGCATAATGCAATTTCTTAAACCCAAAACATCTATTGTTAAAATTAAAACTGAAATATAGCTTTTAAAAATGTTCAAATAAAAATGAAAAATAAATATTAAAATAAACAAAAAGTGCATTTCTTCTTCTCCTAAAAAAAAAAAAATTTAAATAACAAAAGACTTAAGAAATGAACTTTGTTTTAAATTTTATTTGAAGGCATAGTTTTTTGTTTACCTCTTCCATAAATAATTTCGAAATAAATTTTACAAGCCTTTCACACTTTTACACAAAATTTTTTCCATCTTTTAGTCTCTTATTATCTAATACTTAATTAGCACTCTGGTGTTACCAAGTCAAACACACTTAATACAAAAATTTATGCTAATAAAATCATGATTATGGCACAGAAAGTTGTAAAAAATGCTAAAAATTTAAATCTGGTTTTTTTTTTGTTTTAAATAAATCAATAAAATAAATAAAAAACTAATTTTGGTATAAAATTATTGCATCATAAAAGATGGGACAAAAAGAGTTAAAAAAAAACAAAATATGTTAAAAAACCAGTAAAAAAGTTAATATTAAAAAGAAGCTTTCAAAATTTTAAACAAATAACTTCAAATTAAGTTAAAGATTTGAATTTTTAGCTGGTAAATATTTATGTTTATGCAAATCATAAAAAGGTGGACAGGCATATTTTATAATTATAAAAAAAAACCAACGAGTTTATTTGGTGAAATATGTTGACATTTAGTTGGGATAAGCGAAGAATTTTATTAAACATTTGTTATTTATTGAAATATCGCAATATCAAAAAAAAAAAAAACAAAAAAAAAATTTTAAGCAAAATTTACCAAAAAGAAGAAATTATTTTTAAGAACTTTCTAAAAACAAAAAAATTTAAGAAAAAATCTCATGTAAATAGCAAGTTGGCATTAAAAATATTATAAATATCAAGCTTGCGTAAAATTGTATGCTAAAATCGCAAAATTTTTTACAATTATTATACATATTTGCAAAATTTTCTATAAAAAGTCTTTCCTATAAAAATATAGATAACAAATTTTTGTTAAATTTCTTATAAAAAACAATGTCTTGCAAAATTTCCTATAATTAATAAAGTTTTGAAAACTATCCTATAAAACAGAAAGTTTTAAAATTTTCTACAATTAGTATACATATTTGCAAAATTTTCTAGAAAAAGCTATATTTCCTATAAAAAGTCTTTCCTATAAAGAAAAAAATAAATAACAAATTTTTGTAAAATTTCCTGTAGATAACAAGTTTTTGTTAAATTTCCTATAAAAAACAATGTCCTGCAAAATTTCCTATAATTATAAAACAGCATATTTCTGAAATATTTACTATTAGCAGCCAATTTTTGAAAAATGTACTATATATAACCAATTTTTGGAATTTATACTATAAATAGCGAGTTTTTAAAAAATTTACTATAAATATCCAATTTTTAAAAAATTTACTATAAATAGCCAATTTTTAAAAAATTTACTGTAATTAGCTAATTTTTTAAAAATTTACTATAAATAGCCAATTTTTGATAAATTTACTATAAATAGATAATTTTTAAAAAATTTACTATAAATAGCTAATTTTTAAAAATTTTACTATAAATAGCCAATTTTTAAAAAATTTACTATAAATAGCTAATTTTTTAAAAATTTACTATAAATAGCCAATTTTTTAAAAATTTAACATAAATAGCCAAGTTTTAAAAAATTTACTATAGATTGCCAATTTTTGAAAAATTTACTATAAATAACCAATTTTTGATATATTTACTATTAATAGCCAATTTTTAAAAAGTTTACTATAAATGGCCAATTTTTAAAAAATTTAATATAAATAGCTAATTTTTTAAAAATTTACTTTAAATAGACAATAAATAGCTAATTTTTTAAAAATTTACTATAAATAGCCAATTTTTTAAAAATTTAACATAAATAGCCAAGTTTTAAAAAATTTACTATAGATTGCCAATTTTTGAAAAATTTACTATAAATAACCAAATTTTGAAAAATTAACTATAAATAACCCATTTTTTAAAAATTTAATATAAATAGCCACATTTTTAAAAATAAACTATAAATAGCCATTTTTTGAAATATTTACTATAAAAAGCTAATTTTTTAAAAATTTATTATAAATAGACAATTTTTGAAAAATTTTACTATAAATAACCAGTTTTTGCAAAATTTACTATAAATAGCCAATTTTTAAAAAATTTACTATAAATAACCAATTTTTGAAAAATTTACTATAAATAACCAATTTTTTAAAAATTTATTTTAAATAGCCAATTTTTGAAATATTTAACATAAGTAGGCAAGTTTTAAAAAATTTACTATAAATAGCCAATTTTCGAAAAATCTGCTATAAATAGCCAATTTTTGAAAAATCTACTTAAATAGCCAATTTTTAAAAAATCTACTATAAATAGCAAATTTTTGAAAAATTTCCTGTTAATAGCCAATTTTTGAAAAATTTCCTATAAATAGGATATTTTTGACAAATTTCCTATAAATAGGATATTTTTGACAAATTTCTATAAATAATAAATTCTTGCAAAAGTTCCTAAAAATAGAAAATTTTTGCAAAATTTCCTATAAATAGCCATTTTGTGCAGTAGCTCCTACATAAAGCCAATTTGTTGAAAAGATTCCTATAAATAGCAAATATCCAATAAAAAGCGAACTTTGGCTAAATATCCTATAAATAACAAATTTTGGCAAAATCTTCTATTAAAAGCGAAGTTTTGCAAACTTTCTGAACAAGGGTGAATTTTGGCAAACTTTCCTATAAAAAAGGTAATTTGGCACGCTTTCCTATAAACAGCAAATTTTGGCAAAATCGCCTTTAAATAACAAATTTTCCCATGAAAAGCAAATTGGCGCAAAATTCTAACAATAATCAAATTTATAGCAGATTTTGGCATATTAAGCTTTCAGCAATTAATAACCTTGTTAACTAGAAAGTCCAATAAGGAATCATTAATCACTCAATATTATTTTGGGGTAAAAAAAAAGAAATATTGTAAATTAATTTGACATTCAAAATGACATGATTACAAAAAACAAAAAATTAAATTTAAAACCCATTAAACATTTTGGAAACAAGTTTTTTTTGTTAACTTTAAAAGTTTTGTAATTCGTACACTTTACCTCTTTTGCTATGTTTATGCCCTGCCGAAACAAACAAAAGGAGGACATTCAGTGGCTTAACTTGACCCATTACAGAATTCAACTTATTATGTTTTGACTGTTTTGTGTTATTGATTATTTATGATCATCTTCGTGTTGATCTTAATTTCTTTCTGATAACCTCATTTTTGTCATAAAGTTGTAAAATTAAATTTTAAATTAAAATTTCAAATTAAAACTGTGGGAAAAATTTTAAATTATTTGTTTTTAAAATTTTAACTTTTATGAACACAAAACAAAACGTCTGACTTTGTCTTATTTAAAAGTAATAATGTAAAAATAGCTATTTTTTGTGTCATTAATTTTGGCCAAAAATATGAAAATATTTAAAAAAACCTACTAATATTATTATGTGAATGCCATTAAAGTTGCGAAATTTTTGTTTTAAGGAAATTGCAAAGAAATTAAACTCTCGTTTTGGGCAAAAAAAGCGCATTCGAAAATATTTAATAAAAAGAAAATTCATACAGCAAAATAATTACAAACGATTTTAAAAGGAAATAATAAATAAAAAAAACTATTATATAACAGCTAATAATAGAAAAAGAGAAATCTGCAAACTGTACAAAATATTCGCTAAAAGAGAAGTAAAGTATTTATAACAAACTTCCCTAAATCAGAAATTTCTTTATAACACAATCAAAAGATTTAAGACACAAACCCTAACACAAGAATAAAAATTCAATAGTATTACTAATCCCACTAGTAGTGATTCTGTTTCAATTAAAGCCACATACTTACATACTTCAAACATATTACTTAATCTTTTTTTATGAACCAAAAGAAAAAAAATATAATATTATTACTTGGATATTATTTTTAAATGCAGTTCGTTTATTATCAAGATTTACGTATTCTTTTTTCCTGCCAATTTTATATTTTTATACATGTATCAGTAGTCGGGATTGAAAACTAGAAGTCATGAGTTAGCTTCAACTTAAATTTGTGGGTTTTTTTCTATATTTCAGCATTTTATTTTGTTCCATTTTTGTTTACAGTTTGTAACAATTGCACATTAGCATAGAAAAAATGTGGTAAATCAAGTCATTTGCAGAAACACTCCTCAGAAAAAGTCAACATTACTTAACTTTTTATTTCAATGCAGGGCTGTGTAGTAGTTAGTTTAAAAGGGACATATGGAATTAAAATTTGGTAGTAAAAGTATATTAAAAAAAGCCAAAGGGAAACAGTCCCCCCAAAAATAAATATAAGATTAAATGTCGCGTTTGTAATAATAAAATTTTGGTTAAAAATTGGACTTTTTTGGCCAATTTTCATCCTTTAACAAAGTCCTTTAAAAGAGAGTTATTTGAAAATTGAATCGGTAATAATGAGTCATGGGGCGATAACTGGCTTTTAATGTTTAATACATTTATATATTTGAGGGGCTTAAAGCACAAGGGGTTCAAGTGACTTCCCAGTAAAAAATGTGCTTCAAAAGGAGCAGGTTTTGTGTATGAATTCATACCACAAATCGTTTCAAGCCTGCTGATGGGATGCCTGATTTTTGCATGGGGTGTTCCCGGTTTGGAGGACTATTTTCTGCTGACAATAAGCGCTTCTTTTAACATGCAAACAAAGCACTCCTAAAGTGCTCTTTAGGGGCTTACTATATTAACATATTCATTAATGTTTTGCTTTTACTTTTGTTTAAATGCCTTTTTCCAATCATATTCGCATATTTTTATTTTTTTTTCGGTTTGCAACCTTCTTCGTTGTCAGCACTAAAATAGCAACTTTTTTCTATATTTTATTCTTATTCTTATGCTTTATAAAAGCTCTTTTATTGAAGCGCTCGATTATGCGCTTTTTCTCTTAAGTGCTTCAAAAAACCCAAAATTTTTTTACTGGGTTATGTTAAATAATGAGACAAAAGCGGTTATTTCGCTTGTGCTCCAAGTAAAGCAGGTATTTTAATGTCAAGTGCTTGAATTGTTCACCATATCTAGCGTCCGGATGGGAATCCTACATTCACCTCTTGTAGTCTGAACAACTTCTCCGAACTTCACCTATAATTCCATATGTAAACTTGTGCTTTAAGCCCCTCATTTAATCCTTAAATTCCCAGTGGAACATATGGCCGCAACAAATGTTCTCCATTGTATTCTATCAGTAGACATCGCTTTCATCTCATTCCGGTACACACCATGCTCATGCAACTCGTTCTCAATTTGGCGTCTCTAAGTATTCGCCGGTCTAACAGGACTCCTGGAACCTTAGGGTTATATTAAATGGACGGCCAAGTTAAATCATTTGCTGGCTTTCTAATATTGTGCCATAGCCAGCTAAATTTACGCGATCGGTTATTCTTGATTAGATAAATTCCACAAATCTAGATTTGTTATCGTAGCAGGCCAGAATATACTATGTATACGCATGAGGCAGCGGTTTACAAAAGCTTGCATACAACTCATTTTACGACTTGAAATATTCCAGGTTTCCAAGCCATACAGAAGCAGAAGATATCATGTTTCCGATCTCCAGAATTTATAAGGCGTGCCATAAGCTTGCTTTACCTTGCAAAGTATATTCTGTATATCTTATTTGCTGCCCCCTCTTTTTAAATTTATACTCTCCAGATAACAAGAGATTTCAAAATCGTCAATACACAGAAAAAATTATTTTTCCAATTCAAACAAAAAATTTGTAGAATCAAACAATTTTTTGTCTGAAATCGATCCTATAAACAAATTCGCATATTCAAACAATTTATTTGCATTTTCTTTATTGAAAAAAACACTGATTTTTTCAAACAAATAATTTAACTGAATCAAACAAAAAGTTTACTGAAATTCATTTACTAAATTTCAAAATCAAAAAAAAAACGTTTTTTGCACAAGCAATGATGCGCACACAAGCTGGCACTGTATTGGAAGATGATAGCAGAGAGAGCAGAGCGGCCGGCTGGCTTTGAGACACATTTTTTTGTTGGAATAATTTTTGAACGAAGTCTTTTTTTTATACACACAATGTTTTTCGTCATCACTCACTGTTGCTGTATCCTTTCCTTTGCTAATGAAGAAGAAATGTAACCCAAAAACGGCGACAGACCGACTCGATATGTTTTTCGTCATCATTATATTTTGTATTTGATGTATTTAAGCAAACAGTTTGAAAAAATTGAATACGGGATTTTGGTTTTTTTTTTAACCAACTTTGAAACCAACCAAAAATTTATTTTGTTTCTTATAATGAGTGAAACGTTTTTTTCCTGCTATTTTTTGTTTTTTTTTTTTACTTCAAACCTCTTCTTCTTTCTTACTGTTGTACTTTTTTAAAGTGTCCAAAAATAGACTGTATGTGTTTTTTGTTGTAGTTCTTATATTTCACATTAGGAAGTGTTGCTTACGATCAAATAAAAAAATGCAACAAGACGACAACATTAAAAAGCGTTAAATATTTCATACAAAATTATGAAAACTTGAAACCAATAACGCGTGTATTATTTTTTTGAATGGTTGTCAACATTTTTGTTGGTTAAATAAATATCAAACAAAAATTTTAATTGAATCAGTAAAAAAATTTGTAGAAATTAAAAAAATTTTCAAACAAGCGTTTGTTTGAAAATAATTCGGCAATAATTTTTTCTGTGTAGGTTGGCCAGAATGCTGGAAGTTCGTATTGCATGAAGAATTAATGTGCATTCATTTAGTTTTGTTGATATTAATTTGCAAGCCCACTTTGCACTCACGTGTAGCAAAGGCTGGAATCTTGGGTAACATGCTAGAGAAGCGGTGGGATAGAAGACAGACGTCATCTGTATAGTCAATATCATCTTACCGTTCATGAATGCCCCACTAAATACCATGATGTATATCCATGCAGTGTCTCATAACTACGTCAAGTACTCTGTTAAACAGTAGTGGATACAAAACTCAACCTTGACGAACACCTACGTTTACTCTGATGCGTTTGCTTGCTGAGCTCTCATGGTGTCCTTAATGAGATTAATTATCTTTTCGGGAACTCCTTTGCACTTTAGAGCCTCCCATATCGCGTTGTGTTGTGATGTCGATTCTAAGGTCAGTGTGCTGATTCTATTGCTACGGCAGTGGCCTCCTTATGGTGCTCCCTGGGGACCCCCTATTGAAGTGGAAGCGAATTCGAGCGACAGTCTTTAGCATGTTCGAATGCTCATTTAAAAATAATAACGTCTCGGGAAGAAGGCATATTTTCTAAGTTTGCTATTGACTGTCACCAAGCTAAGCTGTTGGCTTAGCTGGCAACACCAGCACCAGCCTATTAGAGCTATATTCTCACTTATTCTCCCCGAAGTAAGATTGATTACTAAAACCTTTGGTATATGAAAATGTTAATATATCATTTAATGCAAAAAAATTTAATACTGTCATGGTGATGTGATGGTGAGGCAAAGCCGAGAAACCCGAAAGATATTAGTTTTCCAAAAGTAATTTTAAGGTTGCTAGGAAGTTTTCTTTGATTTACTCAAAATCAAAATATGTTCGCTTTACTGGTTTTTGAAAAAAGACTGAATTGTTGTCG
The DNA here is from genome assembly GCA_930367215.1 of Pollenia angustigena. Taxonomy (NCBI): domain Eukaryota; kingdom Metazoa; phylum Arthropoda; class Insecta; order Diptera; family Polleniidae; genus Pollenia; species Pollenia angustigena. Next base: position 52,673,093 of record OV884060.1, read on the forward strand.
ACTTATATTATTCCATGTGGCTTAAATTATGTAGTCTATTATTTCAGGCGATTAATTAGAACACGATGTGATTTCTCAAACTCATACGCCACATAAAGAGTCCCCCAATTGTAGGATAAAACATTGCAAATTGTTCGGTGGAACTGAGGAAGTTGGGATAGGTGGAACCGATCCTCAAAAGAAATGTTCAAAACGGTAGGAGGATAGTGTGGCGATTGTAGCCACCTAAACGATCTTGATTATGCAGACAATAATTGCCTACTGCCGCAAAGCTTGCCTTGTCGGAATCAGCAGGTTTAAAAATGAAGGTCTAAAAGACAAGAACTTTACGTATCGAGGATCTTGTGAGGATATTGATAATCGCTTGCAGCAAACATTTTGCCATCTAAGATCTATTTAGAAATCCCCTTTTCTATGTTTCGGTACGAAAATTGCAATCTTCAATGTGAATATAAAATCTAACTTTTTGTACGGCTACGAAACCTGCAGCGCTGCTACACGGGACATGCGAAATATGCAAGTATTCGTGGGAAGAAGTGACTTTTTAGTGCAAAAATTCTATTGCTGTTGAAAAAGTGAAGTGACGTTTTTGACGAAGAAATCAGTTTTGTGTAGGAAATAATTTGTTTTTGTGGAAAAACTCAGTTTTTGAGAAAAAAGAAGCTTTGATTTGACAAAAGTCAGTTTCTTGTGGAAAAAATTATTTTTTGTTAAAGGTAGTCCAACCATAATGTACGATGCTAGTTTGAGACTCAAACTTTGAGTCACCTTTACGTCAAGTATTTTTGTCCAATTTAATTTGATAATTCTTTGCTAAAGTGTTTGACAAATTCAACCATGGAGTGGTACACAGTTGAGCAGCGCGAAAATATTGTTAACGCCTTTTACGAAAATGGGTGTCAAAATGCATTTATTGGCACACTTTCACCTCAGTGGATTCGTTTACAAGCAGAATTGCCTCATTTGGGCAAATGAGAATCCACGAATAATTGATGAAAACCCGAAGCATACAAAAATAAATAGTGACTGTTTGGTGCGGATTATAAGCTGGTGGCGTCATCGGGCCGTCGTTTTTCGAAAATGAGGTCGGCCAAGCAGTTACCGTTAATGGTGTCCGCTATCGCAAGATGATTACGGATTTCTTTCGGCCAGAAATTGAGGATATGGACCCGGACTATAGATATGTGGTTCCCACAGGATGCGTTCACTTTCCACACAGCCAACAAAACAATAGCACTTTTGCGCGAGAAATTAAATGGCAGTGTTAACTCACGTCATGGCGATGTTAATTGGCAGCCACGACCATGTGATTTGACAACGTTGGACTTTTTTCTTTGGGGATATTTAAAAGAAAAAAAGTGTACGTCTATAAGATAATTCGGCACATTAACGACATTGAACCTTAATAACGTCTCAGCGTTATTTAAAATATGAACCATCGGATAGATTTGCCGCGGCCGATATTCTGTTTCATACATAATAAATCATATGTTTGATTTTTTCTGAAGATGTTGATTTATTTATATTAATATCTAAGATTTTTTGGGAATTATTTAAAGTATGTTTCTTAAGTCTTTTGTTTTAAGTGCATTTTTAAATCCCGAAATTTTTTTATAATTAAAAGCAAGTTAAAATATATTTTATTTGCAAAATAAGAACATTACATTTAAGTTTCAAACTAAATTTTATTTAATTTTTTTAAGGCAGAAAATTTTCTTAATAGTCCAATTAATTTTTCAAATGATTTTTTCTTTTTTCTGAAAGAAATTTTCACTTTTAAAAAAATAATTATTATCCAAACATTAACCAAGAAAATTTTCTGTAAGTTTTTGGGGAGTAAAACTAAAATTAAAGAAAAACTTGAAAATTTAACCACATCAAATTAATTTTAAAGATGTGCCACAACGAGCTAAAAACAAATAGAGATAAAGTGTTTTGAAGAATTATTAACAGCGTGGTGTTTGGTTTAAAATTTTGCTTACGGGCTGTTAGCTTTTGCAAAAAACTGCATTGAGTAGATAGACAACAACTATTCGTTGGTGGTGTTTGCAAATAAAGCGGTGGTTGTCTACCACATGAATGCTGTGAATGGCCTACTTTCATTTTGACAACATCATCATTATGATAATGATGATGATAAACATACAACAAACTCGTACCACAAACAGAAAACAAGTTATTTAAGCATCGAGCTACAGGAGAAAAAAAGAACCACCAGCATCAACAACAGCGCCCGTCATTATTACAATATTTTTTATTTAATATTAACTTAGATGTATGTAAAGTTTGTAGGTTATGATGATGATGCTGTTGTTGGTATTTTGGTGTTTTAAATTGATGTTAAACTTGGACAATTACAATACAAAAATCTTAGTAAAACAAAGAATATAAGAAAATAAAAAAAAAAAACATATTGCAATTCCTAATGTTAATTTTTTTATACAAACGAAATTATAAAAAAAAAACTTTAATATTTTAGCTAGAAAGATAATTAAGGTTTAATTCTCTTAAAATAAGCTTTAGTATTTAGCTCTCTTTATTTTCCTAAGACTCTTTTTTTTTGTTGCTTTTTTTTGGTTTTGCAACTGTATCTTAAAAAAAAAAGATATTTTTCTTTAACATGTTTTTTTGCGCTTCAAGACAAAACCATTAAAATTTAATAATAATGTTATTATATAGTTTTTGGTTAATAACACCAATAATGATGATCATGATGTTGGCAATCATGATGATGATGATGAGCTGGTGTGTTTATTTGGCAAAACAAAACAATAAATATTAAATAAAAACAAATATTCAAAAATAAACTAAAATGACGCCATAAATTTAACATATTTGTTAAAAAAAAACAACTAATTAAATAAAATATTTAAATTTAGTATTAAAAAAATAAATAAAGCCATCGGGGTTTAAAAACTTCATTAAACGCCAAATCTCAGCAAAAGTTTAATTAAAAAAAATAATAATGATAAGAAATTCTGCAAAATCTTCAATTATAAAAATAATTTTTAGGGTTTGTTTCTTAAATCTTTTGTTTAAAAAAATTTTATGACTGAAATTATTAACATTTTTTTATTAAACTTTTAGTAATCCAAATCATATAAAGGGTGGTCCAGCTAAAACGCACGATGTTCATTGTAAATAAATCAAAACGTTTTCAGAGAATTATCTTAAAATTTTTTTTTACGATAGAAGGAAACAAAAGATCGGCCAAATGCTCGCCACGGCTTCGGTAGAATACCTCTTTCCGATGGTCCATATTTTCAATGACTCTAAAACATATTTGAGGTTCGATGTCGTTAATATGCCGAACTGTCTCATCCTTTAACTCTTGTTCTTGACTCACACTTTTTCTTTTAAATATCCCCAAAGCAGGGCTGCCAGATTAATTTGTGGGAAAATCGTAAATTTCCTAAGAAAAAATAAAAAAATCGTGTTTTCCTTTTAGAAAAATCGTTAAAAAAAATCGGACAACTTAATATTTAGTTATTTTTTTTTTAACAATTTTCGCTCGATTTTTAAAAAATAAAGCATTCAAACAAAAACATAATTACTGCATACCCAGCTAGCATTTTCAATCGTGTAAGAGATACAGGGAGTCTCATGAAGAGAGTCTATGATAGTCGAATGGTCAAATGGGAAAAACTGTTACACGACTGATATTCTTCCATAGCACAGCGAAAGACGCTTCTTCAATCGATTAATAATTAATACCGAGTCTTTCATTTCAGGTATCGTATGAGACTCATGTAGATATTATCTTACTACCCGTGAAATTTTCACCGTATAATTGTTGAAAATATGATTTATACAGAGAGCCGTAAAAGGTTCATTCGATGAGGGTTTGACGCAAGATAACCAAAGTGTGACATTGTTGTTTTTGTTCTCTGAAAATAATCATTTTAAGATTTTCTTAAGACTTGCGTATTACAGCTTTACCTAAACCAAAGCGGCACGCGATAACTAGTTTTTGAATAGAGCGGCATAAACGCTTTGCAATTGAAATAACCGATTTCGACAGCTCGTTTAATAATAAAGTTTGCCAATATTATGGTTAATTTATAATGGAAATTTAGCTATTTTTTGGTCAGTCTACGTTTTTATCTTTATTTTTATTTATAATTTGTGGGTTTATTAAACAAGGAAGCTATCACTACTGTTCGATATACAACTTTGATGCTCTTGCTTGCTTCTATTAGCGTAAAAGCTAAGCGAAAGAACCCGTTCCACCTTCCGCTCTTGATAAGGTACGGCTTAAAAAACGAAAGTGTCAGAAAATTTAATGTTTTATTTAGACTTTGGAGACTGAAAAATTTCGTCACTTTTTAGAAAAAAAATCAGCAAATCAGCACTTTGCTAAATTTCGGAACAAAAAATCTTCAAAATGACGATAAATCGTAAAATCTGGCAGCCCTGCCCCAAAGAAAGAAGCCCAACGGTGTCAAATCTTATGGTAGTGGCAGCCAATTAACACCGCTACAACGTAAGATAACAGGACTATTGAACTTCTCTCACAAAAGAGCAATTGTTGGCTATGTGGTAATTGGCATCATCCTGTTGGAACCACAAATCTTTCAGGTCCATATACTCAATTTCTTACTGCTTGGTCGACCTCATTTTCAAGAAGTACGGGGTCCGATAAAGCCGACAGCTTATACGCCGCACCAAGTAGTCACTCTTTGTGGATGCATCGACCGTTCAACATTCGATCATGGATTATCATTTGCCCAAATACGGTTATTCTGCTTGTTAACAAATCCACTGAGGTGAAAGAAAAAAATCATGAAGTGCACGAAATGCATTTTTTTTGAACGCCCATTTTTGTAAAAGGCTTCAACAATCTTAACGCGCTGCTCAATTGTGTACCTCTCCTTGGTTGAATTTGCCAAATATTGAAACAAAGAAATGTAACTATAACCTTTTCTATAACTATAACGGTTTCTAATGGTCTAATTATAAAATGATGTATTTAAGTTTTTGTCAGGGTTAAAAAAAGTCGAAACCAAATAAGAAAATATGGCCGCTTCAAATTCTTAAAATGCATTTGTAAACCTGGCTTAGATTCTTGATATCAAAAATGTGAGTGGCAAAATTTATTTAAGAAGAAGAAATAAATAAAAGCAAAGAGTTAAAATTAATTAATTAGCTTTTTTTTCCCTTTTCATATCTTGTGTTTTATTTGGCAAAAAGAAAAATAATGCAAAATTACCCCATATTTTTAATGAAAAATTTCTCCAAAAAAATTAAAAATACCCCTTAAAATATCATTAAATATGACACTAAATTTAGGGTAATTCCTCATTATGAAATATCACATTAAGATTTTTAATTAATTTTTACCCCAAAAAAAGTTATAATTAAAAAAAAAATTAAATTTTTAATTGGATTCATTTGCCCGAAACTTAAAATCCCAAATTTAAAATCACGCATTTGAAAATCTCCAATTAAAAATCACGAATTTTATTTTTGTGGTTACACATTTTAAGACTTTCTTTGTTACAAGATTTATAAGCGATTCATAATGATTCATTTGAAAAATCACGAATTTGAAAAACCCAAGCATAAAAACTAAGAATTTGAAGATCCTTAATTTGAATTTTAATGGGCCTTCAGCCGGGCGCAAGGATTTTCTCCTCAATAGCAAACACCAAAAAAAAAAACTTCGCTAACTAAAGCATCTGTTCATGGCAGGCTAGGATTTTCTCTTCTTTTTGAAAATTATTTTGTTAAATTTTTAACAATTGTGATTTTTCATTGAACTGTTGGTGTTTAATTGATGTAGAACGGCAAAGAATTCTGCTGATGGGAATGTGGTGTTTCTCGAAACATGTAAATTCGACCCGAGTTCAATCCCGTGTTCAGACAAGAATAAAATTATCAAAAAAAAAAATGTTAATTAATTTGAAGTTGTAAATTCCATTCTTTACAAAAAACAAATTAATGAAAATTTAATTTGATGAACTTACCCAGTAAAAACTTCGCCTACAAAAATACTACTTCCAATTCTACCGAAAGAACCAATGAATTTTGCAAGAGATGTCCATAAAGAAAGAAATGAAATAGAATATAGAACAGAGTGTTAAGAATTCTTTGGATCTACTGAAAGGAAATTAAGAAGTTATAACAGTCATATTTATTTATTAACTTCCTAACTACTTTTAAGCTATAGAACTTCTTATACAGGTAACCCTCCTACAAGACGGCTTCCCACAAAACGATTTCGATCTTACACGAAAAATAATTTGCGGAAATCTCCTCATCTACAACGCGGTTTCATTCTAACACGATAAAATGGAATTGAAACTTTATCATGATTGAGTTGTTAAAATTGTACCAAAATAGTACAAAAGTACTAGTTTTTGCATCCCTGTTACGATTTAGTTAGATTTCAGTGATTCAGCAATATGTATGTACATATTTCTAATAAAAACAATAAGGGTCCTCATGATATCGCTTATAAGTCTCGTAAACTGTGCAAACTGTGCATTCTTACGCCCTCGTAAATGAACTGTCAAAAATTGTATGAGAATTCATTTACACAAACTGCTTAAATTTGCCCAACAATTTTGACTCGTAAACTTACGCAGTTCAATTGTGCATTTATACAGACAAATTTTTTTAATGCTTACCGCCGTTTTCAATGAAAACTTCAAGTGTAAATAAATCACAAACAATAAATTCTTGTAATAATATAAGCATATTAGTCTTTTGGCTTTCTTTATGCATGTTTAAAAACAAATTTCATTTATAATTTACAAATTCCAAGTTTTTTATTATATTTTTGATTATTTTTTTTAATATATTTTTTATTGACGTTTCTGTTTGAAATGACATTAATTGTTTAAAATTACACAAAACTTAAAAAGGATCTTCATGAAACGAGTCTCGCAAGTTTACCCATTTGCACAAATGGTAATTTTAAGCAACATCATGAAGACACGTGCATTGTTCCACCATTTATGCTAGTTTTTGTAACAAAATTATCACTTTTTTAAGGTGGTGGTTCCACATTTTGATTCATAGCTCTTACCCTACTGAACCGATTTGGCTGGATTTCAATCCCAAACTGCTTAGGATAATTACAAGCAATTTGACGCCAAGTTTGTTCATTTCTTTTGAGTTTTTCGGAAGTGAGCAAGGTTTCAACTGACGGACAGACGGACATGGCTAAATCGACTTAAAATTACTTCAGCAGCCAGAATATACATACATATATACTTTTTGTGGTCTGAGATGAATAATAAAAAAGTTTCACAAGGAATGACAAACTCAGTATACCCTCTTCACAACTAATTGCGGTAGAGGGTATAAAAAGCTAATTTATCAAATTTGTAAATCATGGAGGAACACTTATTGAAAAGTTTATAAGACATATCGACCCCTAATAGCAAAAATTATGTAACCAACAATATTTTAGATTTTTGTTTTTGGATGAAAATCGATTTTTTTGGTAATTTGCATCATCTCTAAAAATCTCATATCTCTGGGTAGTACCGTTACGAAATAAGAGCAAAAGCAATTTCAAACGAAGCAAAAATATTTAAAAAAAAACCTCCATAATTTTATTTTTGTTGGTTACATCATTTTTGCTATAAGAGCTCGATATAGTATTGTATAAAACAAAAAGCTTGGAATTCTATAAAAAAAAGTATTAAACAAACAAAACAACAGCTAAAAGGAAAGGCTTTTATAACGCGCGTTATGTAATTTGCCATTTTGCATGCAATAAAGTTTCTAAACGCACGATAATCGTCGACGAATTAACGCGTGTTATGAAGTTCTACCTTAAGGCCAATCTAGCGGCGGAAATCTGATATCTTAAAATGAATTGTCTGATGCACAAAAAATGTAAGGATAAGTTATAGGGATTAATAATACACACAGAAAAAAAAATAAAAAATAAATAAAAAAAATAAAAATAGAATTTAAAAATTTGTTATATTAATTAAAAAACAAGTTAGAGTGCTATATTCGGCTGTGCCGAATCTTTGATACCCTCCACCGACACTTCGAATATTTTAGGAGTAATATCTGTATGATGTCTATTTATTATTATAATCTTTGTAAAAACAGACATCTGCATTAAAATTTGTTGCGGTTTAGACCTATATAAAATTATTGATCGACAATCAAAATCAATTTTAAAAAGTTTGAGTAGAATATCAGTTTAAGCTGAACTTAAATGATTTTCAAGAGAACAAATTATATAAAAGCCATGTAAAGCTATGAACTAGAGGTCTGCTTTGAATGACTCACTCGTTTGCCTTTATTCAAAGTGCACAACATTTATTCAAATATAAAACATTCAAAAAGATAAGAAGAGAGTAAACCACATACAAAAATAAGAAAGAATGAAATGTATAAAAAACTTGTTTACTGTAAATGAATTTGAGAGTCCTTCATAAAAAACAAAACATTGGAATGACCCGTTAGAGAGAGCAAGTTTACAAAAAACATTCGAATAATTTTTGAATAATTGAATGTGCATACATTTATTTGAATACATTGACATAAAAGATGTGTAAGCTTGTGGCTTCTTTTACTTATAAGAGTTAAGCTTACACATACATACATAATGTGTTGGTACAGATACTTTATATTCAAATTATATTTGAATATTTAACTCATTTGATTTGAGTTGACTGAATTGAATGAGTTTTTATTTGTTTTGTCTTTGGATATTCTCTCATTTGCTTCGTTATTATTGGGTGCTCGACACATTGTAGGTAAAAAGCAAAATGCAGAACGAAAAAACATAAATTTCAATACAGCGATGCAATTAGTTTAGGCGTTTGCAGTAAATTTCAGAAGGCTGCTAAAATGGAATCTAAGGAAAATTATGGACCGTATATCACAAAATTGCATAACATTTTATCTGGCCATATGAAGCTAAACTGGAAGAAAGTTTACAGCGTATTTAATTATTTTACCAGAGTGGGCTTTATATGAGGCCTATGGTAAGTTATGCACCGATCTTCACCAAATTTCACAGTGTCATTTCTAGTTCTATAAAACTGTGATGTATCAAATTTTGTTATGATAGCGTTATTTTTTACGTTTTTAGGCGTACTAAGCTGTTTTCCGGGAGTAAGGTTTATATGGGGCCTATGGTAAATTATGGACCGATCTTCACGAAACTTATTAGTTTCATTTCTAGTCCTATTTAACTGTGACGTGTCAAAATTTGTTATGATAGCATTGTTAGTTAGGGTTTTTGGCTTACTATACTGTTTTCCGGGAGTATGGCTTATATGGGGCCTAGGGTAAATCATGGACGGATCTTCAAGAAATTTTACAGCGTAATTTCCTGTTAAATAAAAAGAACTGTTGCAAAATCTTATATTATTCTGTGCATTTTTCCACCATTTATGTTAGTTTTTGGAACAAAATTATCAATTTTTTTTAGGTGGTGGTTCCACATTTTGATTCATAGCTCAGATCCCATTGACCCGATTTTGCTGGTTTTCAATCCCAAACTGCTTAGGATAACTACAAGCAATTTGACACCAAGTTTGTTTATTTCTTTTGAGTTTTTCGAAAGTGAGCGTGTTTTCAACAGACGTACAGACGGACGGACATGGCTAAATCGACTTTAAATTACTCAAGGACCCAGAATATATATATACTTTATGGCGTCTGAGATGAATAATAAAAATGTTTAACAAACTTAATATACCCTCTTCACAACTAATTGTGGTGGAGGGTACAAAAAAACTTACACTCATAAAATTATTACAGTAACTGATTGTAGGTTATTAAATTCGTTTTCGGTACTGTTAAAATTGAATAAAAATATAGTTATTTTACGAATAAATTTATTTTTCAACATTTATGTTTGTTATTAAAAAAACAAACTACCAAAAAATAATGTTTTCCGTTTTTTTTTTTGTTAATTTGTTTGATTTTTATCGGTTAAAATATATTTTTTAAAAGTAAAAACTATTCAATTTTAACGAATATGATGTTCAATAAATAAAAAACTTAGATATTACTGAAAAAATCATTTGTTTTAAATGAAATGTAAATGATCCGTTTTTTAAATGAATTTTAATTTGTTTCAAATGAATTTTCGTTTGAATTTAACTACATAATATTTTGAGTGTATATTTTACATTGTCTCCTAGCCTCATATAAGACGTTTTCCTACAACACGGCGTTTTCCAGGAACCTATCCACCGTGTTGTAGGAGAGTTACCTGTATTTTCTTCCTACTTGTATAGTTTGTTTCGTTATTGATTTTGTTTCTTAAAACTAAATTAATCTTAGACAACTTTTTGAAAGTTCATTAAACTTAAATGATGGCAAAATGAAGCCAAACATGTCTTCAATTTATGTTGTGGGGACAAACATTCATTTTTTTGTGCTTTTGGCAAACTTTTATTTTTCTAAACTAATGCCCTGTCATTAGAAAATAGGAAAAAGGTGAGAGTGGAGAAAATATTAAAGTAAAGCTTTATAATTTTTTAAAACTTAAAATTGTGCTATCATATGATTCATTTATGTCTTTTTAATTTATTTCTTTAAAGGAAATTTCTTTTTCAGTTCTCTGTCTGTCATCAATCTATCAATTTGTCAAAAAAAAGGTTTAAACTAAAAAAAAAAAAAAAATTATAAAAATTTTTCATTGTAGTGTCATTCACTGTAAATCATTTTGTTTACTTATTTTTTTGCGCTTTTCTGCATATTTAAAACCATTTTAACTCTTTTCTTTTTCTTATTAACTGCAAGTATTTTGGTGGTGTTTTAAAATAAATTTTGTTGCATTTACTTAATGCATAATGCATGGGCGTTATTTTATTAAAAAAACTTGAATAATAAATTCCTTTAAAAATTATAAAACCACAAAGATATTAAAATTTGCATTTCTGTTGATTTAAAACAAAAAATATAACGGATTTTAAAGTAGTGGCTGGCTTTACAGCACACACTGGGGCTAAACTCACACACTCACAATATTATTACAGTAACGGACTGTAGTTTATTTAAGAAATATTCCGTTCAGTCATTTTTAAATAAATAAACATTTAAAATTCCAAGCAAATTTATTTTTAACTGATTCTAACAGTTATTCAAAAAACTAACAGCCGTATTCATAACAAAAAGTTAGCCACAGTTTGTACACTACGTACAACGAGCTGCTAACTAGAATGCCGATTAATCTTAGCAGGTTGTTGGCACAGAGTTAATTCATAACGAAATTTTCTCCACCTGCCAACTTTTAATAAATCAACTCTGAATTTGTATGATGCCACATTGTATTACTCAAATATGCAACAAGTTTTGCATTAATCATCGCTGAATTTGTAATTTTTTTTCCTTTTTTTTGTTTTTCCCTTCACATATAAAAGTTTTAAAATTAAAATAAATTAAGTAAAAGACAGTAAATTAAAAAAAAAACAGTCAATTAAAAAAAACCAACAAAATTGTTTGACATTAAACGGCTGTTTTTCACAAGTTGACAAACGTTTGGCAGCTCGGTTACAATAGTTTAGCAAATCGTTAGCCAGAGTTTGGTTAGTGTATTATGAATAAGGTTTTTGCTAACTTTATGCCAAATTTTCATTATGAATACGGCTGTAAGTGCCTATTAATACGGATTTACAGTTGCAGCTAATATTGTCCGTTGATTGAGTTAAATTCTTCCTTATGTTAAATTAAATAAAAATGTAATTTAAAGCAACGAAAAGTTCATTTAATTTTTACTGTCAAAAACTCAACTGCGAATTCCATAAAAACAAATGAAAATTTAGTTATTTTATAGAAATTAACTGTCAAAAAATTAACTACATATTCCGTAAAAACAAATGAACATTCAGTTAATTTATATAATTTAACTACCAAAAATTAATTTTTACTTATCTATAAAAAATTAATTGCTTGTTTTGTGTAAGCAATTCCCATTTTCTATTTGCTAAAATAATGTAGTTAAATACATCAAATTTTAAAAGTAAAATAATTGCGAAGCCATATCGGTCATGCTGCTGGTGTCTTATAATTGAGAGTTCTTCTGTAAACAACGTGGTCAGTACAACAAAAGTAAAACAAACTTGTGTATCAGGGTAACTAAATAATAATATTCTCCCTCCTTCGCTTACAAGAAAAACAAGCGCACAGGTTTAACTGAATATTTAATTGTTTTTACTGAATATGTTGTTGAATTTTTGACAGTAACATTTTACAAAATAACTGAATATTTATTTGATTTTACGGAATATGGTGTTGAATTTTTGACTGTAAAAATTAAATGAACTTTTTGTTAAAAATAATTGAAAAATAAGTAGACCGGTTTTTAATTTAATTTTCATTTATTTTATATTGCAATTTCAGCTAATTTTACGTACAGAATATTGTGAGTGCAGTTTTTCCTTTAATAAAATAAGTACTTATGTATATGAAATATTTTATTTAGCAAACTTTTGTATACACTGAAAAAAAATTTTGCACCAGTAAAAGCATTAATCAAAAATAAAATCAATTTTAATTAAAAATTTTAATCAAGTGAATTAAACGTTTAATCAAGTGAATTAAACGTTTAATCAATTGAAATTAACGTTTAATTGGTATTATTAATTTGTTTACTGGTACATATTAATATTGTCAATTAAACGCTTAATACAATTGCTTAAACGTTTAATTCAATTGATTAAACGTAAAATTCACTTGATTAAATTTTTAATTAAAACTGATTTTATTTTTGATTAATGCTTTTACTGGTGCAATTTTTTTTCTGCGTACCATCGAACCATTGGGCTAAACGTATTGTTTCTTATACATTTAAGTTTTTAATAGCAACCAATTTGAATCAAAACTTCACACTTGAAATTGTTTTAAAGTAATGTTTAGGTCTGTGATTCTCATGCACTAGAAAATCGAAAATATGCGCTTAAAATATGCACTAAGAAATAAAACATATGCACTAAAAAAATAAAAAATATGCACGTAAATCTTAAAAAATTTCCATAAAAAATCGTTCTTTAATTTTATTAAATTAAAAAAAAGCAAAGAGTTTAGTCTATTCCCTAGAGGGAAGCGAAATGACACCGAAGTAGTCCTGTGATAGGTCTTTGGTGGTAGAGACCGGTTCTAGTTTTAACACTTTCTATGAATAAGACCTATCACTTTTGCATGGGGTTGTCATTGGAGGGGGTCAATTGACACCATTTGACCAGTCACAAATCTATTCTCAATGGACTTGTTTAGTGACAGTTACTAAAATGTAGTATTATATCAATACGATGTAGTATTATTAAAAAAAAAACAAGTCCAAGAATTAAATTCAAGTGCCAAATTTTAGAAAGTCGCAAAAAAATGCATCACACCACCGGTGAAGACTGTACTGTAATTCATTACTTTTTCTAACTTTTTGTTCTCCATAAACCACCCAGGCAGATATTACGACTCTTCTAAATATTATGAACCGCCACAACCCTGTAAATACAAAGTTGTGACTCTACCAAAAATATGGTACCATCACAACACAGTAGATACAAAATTACAACCTTATTTTTTTAATACCGTTTTAAATAGGATTCAATACCGGTACAACATCCTTAATACAAATACACGACTTTAGTTTTTTAAAGTCGTATTTACCATAAAACTATACCGCTGCAACACTGTATATACAAGAATTAAACCTCGTTTTCCTAATACCTTGTTTATAATAATTCTATACCGCTACAACGCTGTATATACAAAAATTTAGTCTATTAACTTTATAGTGTCGTATTTAAATGAAAACACAAAAACTATTTTAGGTTAGAAAATATAAAAATTTTTGCTTGTTTATTTAGCGAATTCATATTTGTAACAATATTGAAAATAAGAGTCGGAAGACGGTTGTGACTACGTTGTAAATTCGTGAATCCAACATTGTAAATTTAAATTTACAGTACTGTTACAACACTAAAAAGAAGAGTCGGAAGACGCACATTTGGCGTTATCATTTTAATATTGTGACAACATTTTAAATTTGGTTAACAGTACGTTGTATTGATGTTGATATGTCGTGGTGATTGTCTTTTTCTGCCTGGGCAGTTACATGATTGGTTCTCCTTTCACTGGTACTGAGTTTATTCTTTTTGTACCTGTTCTATTTTCACAACTCTCAGGACCAGTCTGTGGGACCAATTGACACAAATTTCCCGCAGGGTTGTTACTTAAATATCTTTTAAAAACAAATTGAAATTTTTGTTTGATGATGATTTTGAATCAAACCCAAATTATTTAGGAAATTATTGTCATTTCTTTTTAGTATGATAATATTGGCATGGTTCAATTATGTATTTAACAAAATATCGGCCAAATAGTCGCCGTGTCCTCAGCGGCACACCTCCATCCGGTGGTCCAAACTTTCGATGACGCTGAGGCATAATTGAGGTTCTATGCCGGGAATGTGCCGAATTATTATTTCTTGCCACCATTCTGACCATTGACGACGTTTGGAATAGTCAAGAGCAGCGTGGCCATTTTGGAATTTTTACAGCTAGATTTAGCTGCATTGTCTTTAGCATTTTCTTTAGCATTTTTCAACTACATACTTAGCATTTTTTAGCATTATTTAATTTAAGAGAAAATCTACCACACTTTTTTGTTGAATGCCTAAACAAATCCCTACTCTTTTGCTATAGAAACTGTACAATCTTTTAAAAGATCTTTCATATCAAATTGTTTTAAAATTTGGACAGCTTGATCGATTATTCATGTTAAGCTCAATTACGATTTTGAAAAATTTTTGGAAACGAAAAGATAACTCTTAAAATAGAAAAACAAATTCGAATTACATGCTGGCATTTTATAGCTCAATTAATTTGTCAACTTAGACAACGATTGCTAACAATTTTCATAATTTAACAAATTCTAACTTTTTTGTGCAGATGCAAATGCAAATTAAGTCTGGGTTCACACTATGAAAGTTTTCTTTAAGAAAGTCTGAGTTTATGGGTGAGAGAAGAAAGATTAAAAGCATGTTCCTTTCCCCTCTCAACAATAAACCCAAACTTTCTGAAAGAAAACTTTCATAGTGTGATCCCAGACTAAGCTAACATTTTAAAGAAGAAATGATTGATTTCACTGTAGAAGAAATTACAACTTTGGAACATCAGCGGCAGAAACTAAATTCATACGAATTGTTAAATAGGAACTCAACAGTTGATTTCTGGATAAATGTTTATGGATATAAAAATGCATTAAATGAAAATCCATTCATTGAATTAGATTCTTTTGCAACGAAAGTTTTTGGTTTTGCCATTTAGCAACGCGGAAGTTAAAATAGGTTTTAAGTGGTATAAATCTCCTTCCGAAGGTAACTTTTATATTACATATATTCAACATTTTTCATTTTTCGAATTTATTCTATGAGCTTAATTTCAGTTATGTATTTTATAAAGCTTTTTTTTAATAGTCCTATTCCTTCAATTTTTTAGAAATGACTTTATACACTACCAGACTATTATATTGTATTTTCTTGTTACATTTTACCTTAGCTTTCCTTTGGACAGCAATGAGGTATATTGTATGTACAGAAAAATTTACAATTATTAGACACCAGCAGAATGTAATGCATTTTCTGGCACGCTACGGCCTTCGTCAGCATTCTTTGTGTCACACTGGATCAACAATTTTAACAAATAGAAACTGGGAATTATTTCCTTCCGAAGGCAACTTTTATATTATATTCAACATTTTTCATTTTTCGAAAAAGCTTTATAAAATACATAACTGAAATTTAGGTCATAGAATAAATTCGAAAAATGAAAAATGTTGAATATAATATAAAAGTGGTATGGTACCTTTTGTTTGAAAACTTTTTATGTACGTATATAAAGACTGAAATATATTTCGTCGTGCGGGAGTTTATGTGCTCTATCCGCCATTTTACACATTTCGAGTTAATTATGCCACTTTAGGTTTTCGACCCCAAATTTTTCAAATATGTAATCCGTTTTCGGCTATCTCATCTAGTTTCTGAGATAAATAGTGTCTGTTTTGTTCTATATCCTTCAAACCTGAATTATGTTAAAACTTCAAGATCGATTTTCTCAAAATACACTTTTGGCATATAGAGCACATAAACTCCCGCACGACGATTTGTTTAATAGTTTTAAGACTTTTCATGTTTAATAAATATTTTATTGTTATTTTTTAATCAGTTTGTTCTATTTATATGATTATAGGGAAGAATTATGTAAAATAAATCATGTATAAAGGTATATTAACTAAAATAACAAAACAATAATACATTTAAATTTTAGCATTATTTTTTGGCAGTTTAGGATTTTTTTTTTGGCATTTTTTAGCATTGTTTGAAAGCCGATTTAGCTGTAAAATATTTTTGGATATGGCCACACTGGTCAAGAGGCTTTAGTTCTTCAGTCAATTGCACCTTGTAAGCGTGTAAATGCAAGTCTTTATGCATAATGTTTATCAACGACAAGCTTGAGAGGTGCAATTGTTGCTCACGACGACGAGTTGAGTTGCACGGCTCTTCAGCTACACTATCGCGAACAGCAGCAATATTTTCTGCAGTACGAGCTGTACGAGCATGCACTGGTGTTTTCACATCTCCTACAGAACCGGTTTGCTTAAATTTTTGCACGATTTTTACGATTGTACGCACATTTGTACGATTAAATTGGCCGAAAAAATCCGAAGTGAACGATATGCATTTTGATTTGAACGCCCGTTTTCATAATAACTTTTCATGAATTACCTTAAAGCGTTGCTCGATTGTGTATCTTTCCATGGTTCAAATTGCGTTAGTCTGAAATTGAGAAATGTTAAGTGAAATGCAGAAAAAAACTTGATGTTTAGGTGTGGTTCAAATTCAACATCGCCCCTTAAAATTTAACCACAAATATGTTTTATATTTTTCCGAAAGTAAAACTTTGTCCGTTCGGACGCAGGAAACATTTGTAGATGTTGACATTGAGCCCCGACAAAAAACATTGTTTTCAGCTGGCAACGCCACTCAAAAAAAAATGTAAAATTTTGGAGTCAGCTGATTGAATTTATCTGTACGGCAAATAAAAGGAAATTAAATAATTGGCAGATGAGTGCCGGTTAGCTTTGCGATAAAATCGAAGCAAATGAGACATTGAGAAAACCAAATTTCTTTAATGTGCAGTTTTTCGTTGGGAAAAAAGATAATCGCCTAATGAGAAAATGGCCATAAAAGTATCAATAAAATATTTTTTCGATATAAACAACATTCTCTGCAGTAATATTGTTGATATAAGTAAACGTTTAATTCATTTGATTAAATTTTTAATTAAAATTTTATTTATTTTTTATTAATGGTTTAATTGATAAAAAAAAAGAAATTGGCGAGATTTTTTCTGGGTAGTGTCCACCAATACAGTTAAAAGATAAGCATGTCTTTTAATACTACAGTATTCCACGGATAATTACCTCGACAAAAATGCCAATATTTTTGGGTAATTATGCGGGGAAGCATTTAAACGAATACGCTTAACAACCTCGTTGAGGTAATAATAAGAATACGTTTAACTACCTCATTGAGGTAATTAAGCGAATTTGTTTAAATACCTCAGTGAGGTAACTAAGCGAATTCGTTTAAATACCTCAGTGAGGTAATTAGACGTCTTTATTTACAAGATAACTTTGATGTATGAAAAAATTTAAGAAAGGAATTTTTACATGTACCAGCTAAATCTTAAGAGATAGCAATAAAAAACAATGGGATTTGTTGTCTTAAATTTTATCTGTAGTGCTTTTTGAGATGTCCTATCATACCCTACTACTACTCATGAAAGCCGTAAATATGCAATTGCATGCTTTTTCTTGTGCGACCAATGAATACAGAAACAATATATTTATGCGTTTAGAGCTTTTAATGAATTTTGGTATCGATTTGTTTGTAAATAATTTCCATATTTTAACCATTGCTGCATTTTTATTGCACACATATTTTAAGTTTTTAAAACATAATTTCAAAAGATTTTGTTATTCGTGCTTAATTCCCAGTTTTTATCTTGACAAAAACACTTGAAATTTATTGTTGATGGGAAAAGCTATTCCTATGCATTTCACTGGTTGCTTAGGCCAGATCATCAGGAAACTTCATCCATAAAGATTTTAGAAAAACTAAAGATATTAAACCAAATAAAACTGTTAAACGTATAAGAATTATAGCAACAGTTCTACTTGTAACAATATCAAAGCTTAAACAAAACACATCAACAATAAACACCAGTGGGTTTATCTCATCTTACATTCTTTTTAATACATGTTAAGCAAAAAAAAAAAATCCTTTAAATTCTGGTTAACAGATGAATTTTCTGTTGTTTTAATTTCGCCACCTACATTAAATTTTCACTGTACAATTTTAAGCCAAAGCAAGTTTTTGTTGAAGATAAATGTTTTTCGCAACTTATAACATAGAAACCTAGACGCATCGTTGTTTAAGTAATCTTTTCGTGTCCGTCCGTCCATCTTGCTGGTTGTATGTCCATATAAACCTTGTGCGAAAGAAAAGATAGCAGTTTTTAGATAATTTGATAAAATTTGGTAAATACGTTTAGTTGTCATAAGAACAAAACCTATGTAAATTGTAAGAATCGGTCTATAATATCACATAGTCCCCATGCAAACTTCAAACTTTAATCTCTTTAAGATAATATATAACTCTTATATGAATCTTGACATCATAACATAACTTTTAATGCAAATATTAATTTGTTGAATATTTTGCTTTTAATTAAGCCACATTTTTTTTAGGCATATTTTTTTAAAAAAATTTTGGTGCATATTTTCAAACTATTAACATGTAAAACTTGGTTGCATTACTTGCTGTGGTTTTTGTCAAATAGTACTGAGGCAATTAAACGAATAAAATTAAGGTATAATTTTGTTTTGGGAGTTAAATTTTTAAGGCAATTATCCGAATCGGGTAATTAAGCGTATGACAATTAAACGTGGATTTTTGTTTAAAAAATGGAAGAAAAAAAAAACGGGGATTTAAAACTCGAGGTATATAAGCGTGAAAGGCATTAAAGCGTGGGGTAATTAACCGGGTTATACTGTATTCCAAAAAAATGTTGGGTTTGTGTCTTTGCTTACTTTTTAGCAAATATAAACTTGTTATTTTATTTCTTTGAGCTTTATCTCATTAAATTATGAACTATTGTTAAGATTCTTGTTACTTATTTTTTTAACGTACAATCGTTATTTTATTTAAGTAACATTTGCATTGCAAATTTCGTTGCTTATTTCTTCTTCATTCATGCTTTTTTGATACCTTTTATTAGTCATTTGTGTATGAATTGTTTTTGTTTTGAAAAAAATCAAGCTTTTTAGTTTAAATTTCTGTTACTGGCATTTTCTTAAATGTCATTTCTTTTACTTAAAGTTCTTTAAATGTTGATTTTTGATATTTTTGCTGTGCAGTTGACATTTTTGTAAGATTTTAGCATTGGAGTTTTTCCTGAGTGTTTGCTAAATTAAATAAATTTTAGTTGAATTATGTTGAATAACAAAAATGAAAAGGTGTGTTAAACTAATAATAATAAAAATAAAAAAATTATTAAGAAACTGTTTTTGCCTTTTTTACGTGAAAATTAAAATTTTTATGGAACATCTGAGTTTTTATAAAGCATGCAAGTGTGTAACTTCTTGTTAAAAATGTGACTTCTCTTGGAAGAGATGACTTTTTGCGGAAAAGTAGACTTTTGACAATTGAGTGAAATATGAAATTTTGTAGAACTGGCGGAGTTTTTGCAAACAAGTTGACTTTTGGTAACAAAGGGATTTTTGTCGAAAAAGTTACTTTTTTTGAAAAGATAATTTTTCTTGGAAAAGTTTTTTTTTTGTGGAGAAGGTAACTTTTAGAAGATGAAGTGCCTTTTTGTGAAAAAAGTGAATTTTTGTGGAAGTGGTGACTTTTTGTAAAAAATCGAAAATCGAAAGTTATAGGGGTGATAATCTTACCAAGTTTTGGTACTTTCTTCACAAAACATTCTTCTCAATTCATTAGCACTTACATATTAAATTATGGGTTCCCACTACAATTTTTAAATTTCGATACTTCAATGGGAAGAAAAAAGTATGAAAAAGGGGGAAATACCGGAAATTTAATTTCTTTTTTTACTTTTCCGTGCTGTATGTCGTAATTTTTGAATTTTTTTATAATATAAAACTTAGGAGCATACAATAATAGGTGCAGGGCCCTGAGTGCATGAAATCCTTAAGATAAAAAATATTGGTACTTTTTTGTTCTTCAAGTGGTACTTTTTGAACTTTCGTTATATTGGACCTAGAAACATGAAATTAAACATGTATGATCCTGAGTTAATAAGCATCTGTAAGGGTTAGCTTATTGGTACTTTTTCGTTCTACAACTGGAACTTTTTTATTTTCGTGAATATTGGACCTTAAAATATAAAACTAAACTTGCAAAGTTCTAAGTAAATGAGAATCTGTAAGAGGGTTATGTTTGGTACTTTTTCGTCCCTTAACTGGTATTTTTCAAATTTATTAATACTGAAGTAAGAAACGATAAATTTAACATGCAGAGTCCAGAGTGATTGAGAAACCATAGGAGGAGACTTTGGTACTTCTTTGTTTTTCAATTTGAAACTTTTGATTTAATTTGATTTTGACACTCACGGACTTAAGTGGATGATAATATTTGGAGCAGAGGTTGGTAAAAACCAAATTGTTTCACTCAGGCGGAAAAAACAAAAGATAGCAACATGTTAATTCATTCGTGCCTTTATATATGCATGTTTTCTGGTCGAATTTCGTCTACTGGAAAAACACTATTTTATTGAGAGTACGACTGAAAGTAGAGAAGCTGTTAGTTTTTGTTAAAAAAAAGAACATATTTTTTGGATAACGAGAGACTTTTTGTAAAAAAGTGTTTTTTCTTTGTAGAAAAAATTATTTTTTCATTAATCGCGAAGAGTTGTATACTAAAAGATACATAATTTTTTTTTTTAAAACAATATGTTTCATGGAAAATTTAAAAACATTGCATTAGAATTGTTAAAATATTAAACAAAATCTTAATGTTTTTATTTTCCTTGAAATCATAAAAAAAACTAATTAATTATCATTTTCGTTATGATATTTTTTTGAGAAGTCATTTCGAATAGCAGTATATTAAATATTTCCTTCATCAATGTTTCTTCCGTCATAATGTCTTCATTAAAGCAACACCACTGCTAAGTTTTTTTTTTGTCATAAATCATCCAACAGTAAATTCCCAAAATAAGATTTTTATATACACACATACATAAATATCTGCAATTTTAATTTTGAATTTATTTTTTTTTTAGTAAATAGAAATAAACGGTTGAACAAATGCATTAAACGTCAACAATTTGTATTTATGTATAGCTATGGAAATTTATTTATACAGTCGGTGAGAGGAAATAAGGAACGAAATTGAAAAAAAATCTCATGATGTTTTGAAGAATGTTTGATGTTTGACTATAGACTGACAGCCGTCACAGTGGCGGAAAGGTTAAAACTGCAAAGAACTCTGATGTTGAGTTCGACCCGGGTTCAATCCCCTGTTCAGTCAAGAATAAAAAACAAATCTTTCTAAATTTTTTTATTCATTTTATGATGTAAAATTCCTTCCTGCACTAAAATAATTTAATGAAATATAAATTTGATGAACTTGAGCCTGATTTAAATTAAAAATCAAAATTTGGATTAAAAACATATATCGGGTGATTTTTTTTAGCAATTATCATTTTGGCCACACTGGTTTAAACAGCTGACGCACGTTTCTTGTTTTGTTTCATTGTCAAACATCTTCAGTTTGGTCTATAATTTAACCATGCATCGTCTTACAAACGAACAACGCTTGCAAATTATTGAATTTTATTATCAAAATGCGTGCTCTGTTAATAGTGTTCATCGCGCGCTTCTTCCATTTTAGACGAAGCTCATTTTTGGCTCAATGGGTACGCTAATAAGATGAATTGTCGATTTTGGAGTGAAGATTAGCCAGAAGCATTGCAAGAGCTACCAATGCATCCAGAAAAAGTCACAGTTTGGTACGGTTTATAGGCTGGTGGCATCATTGGACCGTACTTCTTCAAAGATGATGCGAATCGTAACGTAACTGTGAATGGTGAGCGCTAGCGTGCGATGATATGCAACTTTTTTTTGCCCAAAATGCAAGAGCTTGACTTGCATGACATGTGGTTTCAAGAAGACGGTGCCACATGCCACACAGCACGCTTAACAATGGACTTATTGAGAGGCGAGTTTGGTGAACATTTTATTTAACGTTCGGGACCGCTCAATTGGCCGCCTAGATCGTGGGATTTAACGTCTTTAGGCTTTTTTTGTGGGGCTATATTAAAACTTATGCCTATACACACATGCCCGCTTCAATTGTCGCATTGGAAGACAACATTGAAGCATTTATTCATGAGATACCGGCCGAAATGTTGGAAAGAGTACACAGAAAAAATTATTGCCGAATTATTTTCAAACAAACGCTTGTTTGAAAATTTTTTTGATTTCTACAAATTTTTTTACTGATTCAATCAATATTTTTGTTTGACTTTTATTTAACCAACAAAAATGTGGACTACTCTTCAAAAATTTAATAAGCGCGCTATTGGTTTGAAGTTTTCATAATTTTGTATGAAATATTTAACGCTCTTTAATGTTGTCGTCTTTTTGCATTTTTTTATTGATTGTAAGCAACACTTCTTTATGTGAAATATAAGAACTACAACAAAAAACACATGCAGTCTATTTTTGGACGCTTTAAAAAAGTACAGCAATAAGAAAAATGATAAAATAGCGTGACGAGGTTTGTAGTAAAAAAACAACAAAAACAATAGCAGGTAAAAAAACGTTTCATTTTTTTAAACAACAGAAAAAACACATTATAAGAAACAAAATAAATTTTTGGTTGGTTTCAAAGTTGGTAAAAAAAACAAAATCCCGTATTCAATTTTTTCAAATAGTTTGTTTAAATACATCAAATACAAAAATAGAATGATGGCGGAAAACAAATCGAGTCGGTCTGCCGCCGTTTTTGGTTACATTTCTTCTTCATTAGCAAAGGAAAGGATAAAGCAACAGTGAGTGATGAAGAAAAACACTGTGAGTATATATATGACTTCGTTCAAAAATTATTCCAACAAAAAAATGTGTCTCAAAGCCAGCGGCCGCTCTGCTCTGCTTCATCTTCACTAACAGTGCTTGCTTGTGTGCGCGTCATTGCTTGTGCCAAAACATTTTTGTTTGATTCAGCAAAATTATTTGTTTGAAATTTATATGAATTTCAGTAAACTTTTTGTTTGATTCTGTAAAATTATTTGTTTGAAAAAAATCGGCGTTTTTTTTCAATAAACAAAATGCAAATAAATTGTTTGAATATGCGAATTTGTTTGTAGGACCGATTTTAGACAAAAAATTGTTTGATTCTACAAATTTTTTGTTTGAATTGGAAAAATGATTTTTTCTGTGTATGCCAAAATTGGACTAAGCGGATGGACCATTTGAGGCGCAGTCACCGTCAACATTTGCATGAAATAATCTTCAAACATTAAATTATATGGACCGTACTATCGATTCAAATAAAGATTTCATGAATTTTTCTGAATTTAAATAATATGTTTTTTTTTTAAAAACTTTCCTATAGCTCTTAAAAAATCACCCATTACCATGTTTGATTAAACCACAAAGAAACTAATTGTTATTGTTATTGTCGAAAAAATTTTTTAATGTCACTGACATTATGGTGAATTTATTTTTAATCAATAAGAATTTTTAGAGAAGGCGAATAAATTTGTAAATCATTAATTGGATGGCCCTTGAATCTTTTGCTACTCAATCGAATTTGTTGTCTTATGTCAAACTTTTTCTTGTCACTGCCTGTAAAATATTTTCAAAGACACACACAGCTACTTAAAATAATGTTAAACCGGATGTTTGTAGTTTTGTGGCCTATTGGATATTTTTATTTTTATTTTACAAAAACTTTTTGTGTAATTATGTGGTTGTAGGATTAAACATTAATATTATCAACACTTCGTTATAAAAAACTAAAAACACAATAAAAAAAGAAACTGAATTTAATTCATGTATGTAATTTTTTAAGAAACATTTTATGGTGGTTTTGACCGGCTATCAAGTGCCGAGTTTAGAACGGAAATTGTTTAAAGGTTAAGATTTTGTATTGAAGTCATAGTGAAAAAAAAAAATAAAAACATAAAAAGAACGGGGTTGTTTATTGATCGTAATTTTTTTTTTTTTGGTATTTTGCATTTGAAAAATAACAAAAGTATTTGTAGTTTGTGGTAAAGTTTTTTTCAGCTCTAGTTTAAAGTTTTTCTTGACCGAAAAGGGGGTCAGGTTTAATGTTTATTTTGGTATTTTCTTGTACTTGTAAAACAAATTATGTCCGAAACATAAATAAACTTTTGTGGATTTACAAAAGAAAAACACTTGCAAGTAAGGTCGTTTACAAGGTTTTTGACGAAAGAAAATCTTCAAATACCTTTAAATATTTTTTTTTGGGAAATCAGGACAACGTCGATTAAACACAAAAAAGGAGGATGAACAACAAGTGTAGCGTTTTTTATGCATGGTTTGTGTCTGAACTTAATTATATAAAAGGTAAACATCTGTCAATTAATCTCACTTAGATATTGAACAAGATAACGTATACAACAGAGTTGTTTTTAGGTCAAAATTAAAAATTTTGTGTCAACAAAGCATCATTTACATGCTTAGAGGCAACCATAATATGGTTGTTGCTTCTTGATGGAGGTCCATTTGATGTGATAATTTTGCTATGACATGAGGAATAAAAAAATCACGAATACTTTCCTGTAGCATTCATTATTCACGGTAATAATGAAAACTACTATTCTGCTTGTTAACATAACCGTTAAGCCTGAAATGAGCCTTATCGCTGATGATGATTTGACGATAAAAAATTTTGTTTAAATTCCAGTTGTTCTCAGCCAATTTTCCGAATTCGTGTACCATTTGGATCCTCTATGAATGTGGGCCAAGGATCTTTCCCTAAAGTTTTCCAATTAGTGGAAGGGCAGTGAGAACGGCGGCGTATCGATAAGTTCAAGTCCTTTGACACACACACGTCTACAGCTGCGATCGCTTCTTCTGTACGCAGCTTACGGGCCCGTTTTGAATGGATATAATCCCAAAGAATTAATGTGGTCATGAATCGATCCATAGTTTTGCGTATTAGCTGCTTGGATGGACGATTATGGCCACAGTATAACGCGAATCTTAAAAATAAATTTCTAAGTTCTGGTGGGAGTTTTTGCGCGAAGGCTTAACAAGGTAAACTGAAAAAATAAGCCAAAGCTTACTTCATGATAATGACAGATAGTTTAACATAAATCCCTTTCGAAAGTCCTATCGTCTAGAAACACCCTTTTTTAAATTATATTTCTTGGGTAGTTTTGGCTGATCATCCGTCTCATAGTCTTGACCCTTCTTAACTGACTATTAAACCTCTTTACTGAAATACCCTTGACTTTAGAACAGGTTAACCGAAATTGGCTTGATTCGTTCTTACCATCAAACAAAATAAGAAAAATTTAAGCCTACGATGGCCAAAACTTGCCGAAAGTCTTCGCAAAATTCAACACAGAAAAAAAAAAATAAAAAATGTTTGAGATTAATAAAAAAATTAATTAAGTAAACAAAATGATAGTATCAATTAAATATTTTTTTGATATTTAAAACATTTTGTGCAGTTATGTTGTTAATTTAGGAACATGTTTAATTTACTTGATTAAATTTTTAATTAAAACAGATTTTATTTTCTATTAAAGGTTTAATTGAAAAAAATTTGCGAGAATATTTTCTGTGTAAGGGATATTTATGTATAAATTTTGTTTAAAGGTTTATTTAAATAATTTTAAACTTTATTCAAACCTGATTAACGGTTTTGTAGAACTTCAGCCTGTTATAGGCCAGAGTCATTACTAGCAATCGAACCCGCAACCCTTAAACTAATAGACTAGCTCATTGCAAGTTTTTAGAAAATTTTAATTTGGAAAAAATCTGCTTGTTTTCCTAAAAAAATACTTAAAAATTTAAAATATTTATGAACTATAAAATAAATATCGATTAGTAGCAATGTGTGGTCTGCTTACCATAATAAATGTACATATGCCCACAATTTTCTTCTTATTCATTAAATTTAACAAGCAAAATGACGTATTTTGCCTTTTCTGGTAGCCTACACTTGTTATCCTTGAAATTAAGCAACTTTTTTCTTAAAAAATAAAGTCCACCAAAAACCAGTCAATTGAATAAAATATTATATGAGTAAAATAAAACAAAGCAAGCCAACTTCAATATCTCTTTGTTCTGCAAACAATTTATGGTAACAACTTTGTAATACTGTCCCTTGTTGAATAAAACTTTTTTTTAGTTCGTAAAATTAAAAAGAAACTCACTTTACAGCTACGTAGGATGGAAGTTTAAAAAAAGGCTGTAATGCAAGAAAAAAAATGAGATACAAAATTAATGATAATGTTTAAAAGAAACAGCTTAAAGCTGACAAATACAACGGGAATTTTATGAGTTTTAAAGCTTTTGTAACAGACAGACCGAGGGACAGCCACAAACACATCCATACGTTTGTAGCAGGAACTTGAAAAAGTAACATTTTTTTTTCAAGTAACAACTTCAGTCATCTTGTGCCTTTTTACGCAAGTCATTAAAGAAAAAACTGCGATGATGTTGATAAATCTAGACAAGAATTGTAATTTATAAATGAGAGTAGAAGTAGTTTTCTTGATTTTTAAAAACAGTTAAGAAGGATATGAACAAAAGTCATTTATCTGACAAAAAAAAAAAAAAAAAAAAAAAAAAAAACTTAAAAAAGACCTTGAATTTTGTTTAAACAAATTTAACAGGCAAAGACTTTTTAAGTATCTTTTGCTTTAAAATTTAACAAAATTGGTTTTTATAAAATTTTTAGAAAAAAAGCCAACAAGCCTTCAGTTTTTCTTATAGATCTAAGAGAAATTTTTATCTTAAATCTCTTGCTTTTTTAATAAAAATTGCTATTCTTTTGCAAAAATTTCTTAAAAAAATGTTAAAAAACTGTGGCATAAATTTACGATTTTTTTTGTTTTTATGAAAACAAAAAAAAAAAAAAAGTTAATGTCTTAAGTCGTTTGTTTTTTAAGCAATTTTGTGGCACATTTTTTTAAATTTAATAAATTCACTTTAATTTAAATTAATTCACATTAAAAGAAATTAAACCCACACCACCCCAATAGTAGAGAGCACGTTATTTGTTTGTGTTAATGTGTAACTAGGTAAATCGAAAGGTTATTATCAGGGTTGCCGTTCGAAAAATGCATTTCACTGGTTGCTTAGGCCAGATCATCAGGAAACTTCATCCATAAAGATTTTAGACAAACTAATTCTTATACGTTTAACAGTTTTATTTGGTTTAATATCTTTAGTTTGTCTAAAATCTTTATGGATGAAGTTTCCTGATGATCTGGCCTAAGCAACCAGTGAAATGCATAGGAATAGCTTATCCCATCAACAATAAATTTCAAGTGTTTTTGTCAAGAATAAAAACTGGGAATTAAGCACGAATAACAAAATCTTTTGAAATTAAAATTTTGTATTCCCAAAAATTTAAATTACTTTTTGATAATAAACAGGCAAGTACACGGCCTAAAAAACACTTAATTGACAACATCTTTCGTAAGTTGCTGTTGTTTTTATTTTGTTTTTCTTAACCTACTTACAACAACAATTAATGTTGAGAGAATTTCAACTAATTGTAGTGGGGAATGTAAGATGAGATAAACCCACTGTTGTTTATTGTTGATGTGTTTTGTTCAAGCTTTGATATTGTTACAAGTAGAACTGTTGCTATAATTCTTATACGTTTAACAGTTTTATTTCGTTTAATATCTTTAGTTTGTCTAAAATCTTTATGGATGAAGTTTCCTGATGATCTGGCCTAAGCAACCAGTGAAATGCGCATAGGAATAGCTTATCCCATCAACAATAAATTTCAAGTGTTTTTGTCAAGAATAAAAACTGGGAATTAAGCACGAACAGCAAAATCTTTTGAGATTTTTAAAATATTTAAAATCAATAAAATGCAAAAGGGCCTATCATAATTTTTAATAAATTTCAGTAGCGATACGACTGAGATTACAAAAACCATTATTTAGGATAGTGTAATGTTTTAACGATATTAACCAGAAAACCCCGTTGTTATAATCATAATAGCTGCCCTTTTAAAGTAACTTGCTCCTAACGTAATATCAATGCCATATCCATAGTTTCATCAACAATAAAAAAAAAAAATGTTTGTGTTTGGTAAAAAAGCTATGAGATTTGTAATTGTCTGCTATCCGTCCAATTTTCTAAATCCGTAGGTAGGTTTGCCCTACCATCCGACCAAACCAAAAATATCCGACCAAATTTGGTCGGAAAAGACCATGTTCGGCAACCCTGGTTATTATCCTACCGTCATAAACCGTTTTAATTAAAATGGGAATTTAGTACATTTAAACGAATTAAATTAGTTTTTTGACTCCCAAGAAAAACCAATTAAATAGATCATCATTCAAAGTAAATTTCGATCTATCAAAGGTTAAATACAGTTTTGTTTAAAGATTGATGTTTGAATATTGACTGCCAGCAGTCGTCGATGGTTGTGAGTGTTAAACGGCAAAACCCTCTGAGGAGATTGAGTGGTTGCAATCGAAACATGTCAGGGTAACCTGTCCGTAAAAACGCCTGGGTTCAAGAATGAAAAATTATCAGTAAATTTTAATTAATTTTCATGTTGTTAATTTCCTTTCTTCATAAAAATAATTTAATGAAAATTAAATTTGATGAACTTACGCCTAATTAAAAATATTAAAAATTTGGATTAAAAACCATAAATAGTTCAAAAAAATAACCACAATGCTAATTATTTTTAGAAATTTATATTTTGATAAGTCTACTGTAAGTGCTATTTTTAGCACAAAAATCACCTAAAATAATCCTAAATTTGGTAAAAATTATTGCATTAATGATCATTGAAATACATATTTTTTAATATAAAAATTAATTTATACATCTAGTCTTATATTTCATTAAAAAAAAAATTAATTTGAAAAATTTTTGGTTGGTGGACTGTGTTTGGGATTTGCCCATATGTTTTTACTTTTACTTTTGTTGAAAATATTCCCGAATTTGAAGTATTAGTAATTGTTACATTTTTCAGGATCTATTTTAATTTTGTTAATATTAATATTAATTTGAATAAACCTGATTAACCTGTTTTTTTAAGTACTTAACCGATAGTAACTATTGAAAATAACCGAAAACCGGGTTTTAAAAAAGTCGAATACTAGGTTAGGTTAGGTTAAGAAGGGTTGTGTGCCCACAGGCACACCTCCACTCGGAGACCGAAAACGATCCATTGTGATTCCCTTCAATGAAAATATGAAGTAAGAGATAGAGATAAGAGGAAGTGAAAAATAGAAAAAAGGAAGTAAGATATAGACAGAAAATTAGAAAGTAGGAACAATACCCCCCTTACAGTCCCCTCAACAGAAACAGCCGCGTTATTTCCCTGACAAACCCCAGTATATTGGCCGGATTACATCCAGCTATGCACCTCAGTTCGTCGTGAAACCTATCTCCTAGCCACTTCAGTCTGAGATCCTGCATCCTAGGACAATGGCACAGTACATGCTCGATCGTCTCTAGCTCTTCCGAATCCTCGCATAGCCTGCAGAAGTCCGGTATGGCGTTGTCCCATCTGCCCGCAAAAGCCCTGACAGGACAATGACCCGTCAAGAACCCTATAAGTGTTCTGAGACTACCCCTATCCAATCCCAGTAGAACCCTGGTTGCCCCCGCGTCCAATTTGTGCCATAGTGCCCTAGACACCCTGCAATCCATTCTGCCCCTCCAGGATCGGTTAACGTCATCACGGAATTTCTCCCGTATCACCCCATAGTAGTAGCATAGGGGGGTTTTACCCCCTGTCCCCCACCACTAAGTCGAGACCCGAACCCCCTCTCGCGAGTTCGTCCGCGACCTCATTCCCATCAACCATGCAGTGTCCTGGTACCCAACACAGCCTCACGTTGAATGACCCCATGAGTTCCCTAAGAGCGCTCCTACACCGCGCAACCAGGCATGATCGCACCGTATGGCTGCTCAATGCCCGAAGCGCCGCCTGACTATCGACGTAAATTGTCACCTCAGATGCACCCACGATGTGATCCAGTATCACCTCCGTCGCCCTCCAGATCGCTAGGATCTCAGCCTGGAAGACACTGCACTCATCAGGGAGTCTGAATGACCTTTTTACCTCGGTGTCCGCGATATAAACACCGGCACCAGTGCCGGTTTCCATCTTGGATCCATCCGTAAATACTGCCCACCCCTCAAACAGTCCATTGGATCCACTCCAATTTTCCCTATCCGGGAACTCTACTGGTGGTGTTGCACCGAAGTCCAGGGTCATAGTCTTGTGATCCGAATACTAAGTTGAATACCTAGTAATATTGTTTCGTACTATACCGATCGACTTGGAATAATTCTCTGATTCAATCTAACTTTGTCTGTCCGTCCGTTCGGCTGGCTGGTTGTCTGTCTGCTCATGTTACGTTGTATGCAAAGTACAGCTTGCTATTTTGAAGATAAATTGATGAAGAATTTGGTACATACGTTTCAATTGTCATAAGGACGAAGTCAGTAAAAAATGGCATGAATCGGTCCATAATTTAACATGGCTTCCATATAAAGATCTTTCGAAATACTGTCTTTATGCACATAAGTTGTCTTTTTATGTTGCTATCTAGATTAAAAATGGTCCAAAAAATATCTTATTGTAGTCTTAATTATGCTGCCAAAACTGATTAAAATCTATCCATATATGACTATAAATCACATACAAATACCACTCCCGAATATAATTGCCTTATAAATGCTGCTTTTGTTATAAAATTTAGCGACGATAACTTTAATATTAACAGCGATGTCATGGCAAAATTTTGTACCGTAGGTTAAAAATTGACCATAGGTTCTATATAAAGCCCTCTCTCTATTAATACATAAATGTTGATATCTGGATAATATTCGGCATAAAGAACTCGAATATGAGTCCTAACCGCATAACATAATTTTGTTATGCCGGTCCATGATTGCCCATGGGTCCCAGGTTCGAAAAATTTTCTGTGTATACTGTAGTATAAGGTGTTTAATGGCCAGGCTTGAGCTACTAAACTTTCTTACTTGTTATTATTAATTTAATGCGAGGAACAAAATTGAATCACAGATCGTTAGGACGTATTTACACGCCACAATTTCATCGTGTTTTCGCTGAGTCCGAATATGAAGTCAGAATTGTCAAAGTAGAACAGTTTTTGAGATATTCCAAAATAACCGTTATTTGTGTTTTTAAAATAGATGATGTGACTGAAATGCAAATATCTTTAAAAATTTTAAACCTACTAGTTATGCATTTCTTTCTTTTTAGTTAGAAGTTATATATAGTAGATACAATTTCAAACTTCATTATAAATTTCATGATTTTTTTACAATTTAGGTGTCAGATTCATTTGGTCACGACTTTGTTGGAAATTTGTGAACCAGTGTAATCAGCCATGTTCTAGAAATCGAAAGCGAATAAAATTTAAATAGAAGGAACTTTTCCATTAAAGTAATTTAAAAATTATCGTAGTTTTTAATGATTTTGAGAGTAATTCTAATAAACATAAGTGGACGTTTAAAAAATGGAATATTTGTATGAACCTTTAAAATAGGATCGTTTTGAAAATTTTTCGATTGAAATATCTTTCGCTTCCGCTTTCCACAACTTGTCAAATTCTTTTCGAAACAAAACAAAATATCAAAGGTTTTCTTGGCACTCAAAAAATTTCATTAATAGGATTTAGTTTTAATGGGCTAAGTTTCCAATTCTTACTGTTGATAAACTGAAAGTTATTGTTGGTGTGATAAGCTCATTTTATTGGTTGCTTACACTGAAAGAAAAATGCTTCATATATTTAATGAATTATTTTCATAAAATAATTTTCCTTGGGTAAATGCAATTTTTCATTGTCTAAATGAAATTTCATAGTTAAAGTGAAGTATTTTCGTTAAAATCGCTTCATTAGATTTCGTTATTACGTTAAAAATCTTCATTGGATATATGAAAACTTAAGTTTGTCCAAGTTAAACAAATAATTTTAATTGGGAACATAAAAAAACAATATACAAACATAACTATATTCATAAATTAATACAAAATTATAGTTTCCTTAAAAAAATTTTTAATTGTTAATTAAAAAATGTAAAATTTAATTATTTCATTCATCTAATGTAAAATGCCATTAAATTTTCGAAATCGAAAATTTTATTATAAAAGCAACATATTTCAATAATTGCCTTCATAAATTTAAATTTTCCTTATGGCAATAAAAATGTCATTATAGTAATGAAACAAAAACTTCAATCCACTTTCAATCAGCGTTGTTAATGTTGTTATGGAACAATCTCATACTTACGCTCTTAATTGAGTAAAAAACAAGTTTTTTTTATCCAAAAACTACGCTGCCCCGGTAGGCTAGCTGGTAGTGAGCTAGTCTATCAGCACCGAGGTTGCGCGATCGATTCCCGCTAGAGACAGAAAAAAAAATAAAAATAAAATAAAATAAAATAAGAAAAAAAAAAAGAAAAAAAATATAAATCAATTAAAAAAATAAAAATAAAAGTTTTTTAACTTTATTCATCCAATTAGTATTCGTCCAATGAATAATATTCATAGATCTAATGTAATGTTTCATTAAATCCTTTTAATGAAACAGGTTTCATTGATCCAATGAAGCGCTGCATAGGTTCCTTTTTAATGAAATTTCTCATGGGATTAATGTCAAAATTCATTGGTAATGCGAAGAAAATTCTTTCAGTGTAGGCCAGATCATCAGCAAATTTCCTCCAAAGATTTACTTATGATATTATCAAATAAAACTGTTAAGCGAATAGGAATTATAAACACTCAAAAGTCTTACCCATAATAATATCAAAGCTTAAACAAAACACCAACAACAAACAATGAGTTTATCTTTTACAATATCGGCTACAATTAATTGATTTTTTGTTAACTCTAGTTGTCGTTGTAAGGGGAAAACAAATGGGTAAACCAAAAATAAAAAAAAATACCTTATTTCATTGTTGTCAGTTCAGTTTTTTGCACTGACATTTGCAAATTTGGTATCAAGGGTTTTATTGGGAGTCAACAAATTTTATTAATAAATTTCATAATATCAAAATATGTTTACGACGAAATTGTGATACGATCTTACGACGTACATTCCAATTCTCTTCCACGCATTAAATAAATAAAAACAAGTAAAAAAGTATAGTCGCTCAAGCCCGGCCGTTAAATACACT
This sequence comes from Pollenia angustigena, assembly GCA_930367215.1. Lineage (NCBI taxonomy): Eukaryota > Metazoa > Arthropoda > Insecta > Diptera > Polleniidae > Pollenia > Pollenia angustigena. The sequence goes on from OV884060.1 coordinate 52,706,501, forward strand.
ACACCACAGTATATGTATACAGATACTTTTAACGTTACGTAATACGTTCTTAATGAAAGCTTACACGATTACAAAATACAACCCTGTCACGATAAGTCGTTATAGTTTTTTGAAAATTTTCAAAGTATAATTAGATAAGATTCGATTTCCAGAACATGGATATTAAATAATTTTCAAATTTATTAAAACTAAGTTTTGTTCACAATCAGAGCAACAATTTCGTTTTTTCTTCTATCTTATTTCTTCCCAACACAGAAAAAAATTTTTGCGCCAGTAAAAGAATTAATCAAAAATAAAATCAGTTTTAATTAAATATTTAATCAGGTGAATTAAAATTTTAATCAAGTGTATTAAATGTTTAATTGACAATATTTCAATTAAACGTTTAATTCATTTGATTAAATGTTTAGTTAACCGGGTTAAATATTTTATTAAAAGTGATTTTCTTTTTGATTAATTCTTTTACTGGCGCAAAAAATTTTTTCTGTGAAGGTATTTCATATATTTTGCTTTCATTTTTCGAACAAAAATGTAACTAAAGTTTTTTTAAAGAGTTGAGTCAACTTCTACTTCATCAACAATTTGTATGAAATTATTTCTGACGTTTAAGATAATTTTATTTAGTTTTGATTGTAAATGTTAACAAAATGGTCCAACAAATAATAATAAATACGTTACATTGTTCTGGGCAAAATTTGCAAACGGTTTCTTAGTTTAAAATGTGTGTGGTCCCGAAAAAATTTTTGCTCTATTATGAGCACCCGTGAAAATGTTGCTGCTTATGATGAACAAAGCTTAACTGTCTATTTTTTCTCTGTTTTCAAATATTTAATTCAAAAATGCAATAATTATTTTATTTTATATTTTTAATTTTCTTTTTCGATAACAATACAGTCGCATCATCCCGGCAGGTCGTTTTTATATCTGTATGAACTTATTGCCTGTTCAACAATTTCGAACTTAAACGTTCGCATAGAATTTTATATTGAAAATATTTTTAAAACTGAGTGTTTTTCATACAAATTTTCTATGCGAACGTTAACGTTTGAAGTTGTTGAACAGGCAGTTAGTTATTCTAAATGTCAAAATTCGATAACAAATATAATGAGAATGCTGGCTGTCTCTCCCTCTCTCTGTGTCTGATGTGCCTTTGGCAGGCCTGCCATTTTTGCCGATTTATCGGCTTTTTGCCGATTTTTTGCACCGAAATTATCAAAGTGCCGATTTGCCGATTTTTGCTCCAAAAATGCCGATTTTTTGACTAACACGTAAAAGGCGATTAATTTTTTTGACTTTAAGCGATACTGAAACAGTTGTAACCTTGAAAAGAGACAACTGTTATTAAGTCAGCGCTTCTACTAAAGAAAAAGGGGGTTAGTTTTATTAAATATTAAATGCAGTGTTTGTAATGTGTGTTGGGTTAATGCATTTTTATTTGAAAAATATTCCACTATGAAGAATTAAAGGCCAAAGTTAAAAAATAAATAATTTTTAAACCTAAAATAATTCAGTTAAAATTTCTTTTACTATTATGAAAATATAAAACACTTTATATTTGTGTTTGAAAATGGATAGATAAATACTTACAAAAGAATAAAAGTAAAATAAATTTATATTCACTGTCAATGAATATAATTTAAATAATAATTACTTTGATAATTAAATAATTTTTTTTTTTTTTTAAGATTATAACGCAATTGAGGACGATGTTAGTACATAAATTAAATAGCCAATTCATTTGTAAGGAAAATTAAATAAATTTGCAAACTTTTTGGCAAAAAAATTTCAGCTTTATAACGTGAACATTTTATGGCAGCATTTGGTTAAATTTTTGGTCCTTCCACATTCTTCCGCAAATGTGGAAAGAATTTTTTAATGAACAGAGTTTTGATGTTCACTGGAAAATTTATCTTTGCAAGTTAATCGTTTTTTAAAGATTATTTAAAAATTTATTATTATTCTTCATAAAAATAATTTAATAAAAATTAAATTTCATGAACTTAAGCCTAATTAAAAAATATTAAAAATTTGGATTAAAAACCATAAATAGTTCAACAAAATAACCACAATACTAATTATTGTTAAAGCTAAGGCACGAGCTCTATGTGTACATTTGTCCTTCAAGTTGTGCTGAAAAAGGTCAACAGAAAAGAGAAAGACAAAGTGAAAAAACAAAAAAATGTACTTGGACTTCAAGAAAAATTCTTGACGAAAGTACGAAAAAACAGAAGTAAAGGAAAAAACATGTAAAATCAATTAGAATGGATAATCATTCAGGAAAGCAAATTTCGATCTACCAAATGTTAAAATACAATTTGGTTTAAGGATTGATGTTTGACTAGTGACGTCAGCAGTCGTCGATGGCTGCGAGTGTAAGACGGCAAATCCATCTGAGGAGATCGGGTGGTTGCGATCGAAACATGTCATGGTAACCTGCCGGCCAGGGTTCGAGCCCGAGCCACGTCAGGAATGAAAGATTATCAATAACAATTTAAATTGATTTTCATGTTGTAAAATTTCTTTCTTCATAAAAATAAGTTAATAAAAATTAAATTTCATGAACTTAAGCTTAATTAAAAAATATTAAAAATTTGGATTAAAAACCATAAATAGTTCAACAAAATAACCACAATACTAATTATGATTATTTAAAAATTAATAATTTAAACTGTTTTGATATTAATATTAAAACGGATTTAATAAAAATATTAAACTCAAATATTTGTATATGGAATATACTTAATTAAAAGAAAGTTAAAAAAAAACTTTATATTTAACTACAATTTCTTTGTAAAACGTTTATTTTTAATGATTCTTTTGAAATTTCATAAGTTATAAACATTAGATAATTCTGAATTGTTCTTATTTGTAAGTAAGAATATGTTTTATTGTATTTGAAATAGGTATTTTTAATTTGCCGATTTTTTTATATTAAAGTGCCGATAATGCCGATTTTTTTTTATAATATGCCGATTTTTTATCAAAATTATCTGGCACCCCTGGCCTTTGGATTTGCGGATATTTTAAAATGTCGTTTTTATTTTTTTATTTATCATTTAATTTTTTATAATTTGCTGTATTTCAAGTTGTGCTTCGTTATCTTGAGTCTCTGAAGTCTTTCCTATTGGTTTTTAGAACACGAGCGAAAACTCGTTTAAATCGTTTAATTTACATTTTAAACAAAAATACAATTTTTAAATTTGGTTTTATATAAATTTTGTAGCAATTTAATGCTATTTTTAACATTGTGACAAACAACGCCCGCAAAAACTTCTTATTTTCAGTTTCTTTTAAATAATAAAAAAAAAGTTTGCCTCTTAAATCTTTCGTTTTGAAACCCTTTGTTACTGGTTGTTAATGACGGCATACTAAGGCCGGGTTTTTGAGAGGTGGATTAAGTTTAAACTTGGTTTAACGTTGTCTGTAACTCGGATTTTTCCAGTGAAATTTTATTTTTTTTCTTATTTCATTAATTTATTAAGCAAAACTAACCTGTTCCTTAAAAATTTTGTGCATAAATGTGTTAATGGCGGCATAAATCTGCTTTCAGATTAACTAAACCTAGTTTAACGGAGATCTTAAAAACCCAGCCTCAGTTTGGCATAACGTGTGAAACTATTTTAATATTAATTTAAAAAGCCATAAAGTAGACATTTTCTCGGTCCTTGAGTTATTTTATGTCGATTTAGCCATGTCCGTCTGTCTGTCTGTCTGTCGAATTCATGCTCACTTTCTAACAACTAAAAAGCCAATTACTGTTTTGGTGTCAAATATTTCGTTATTCTTAGCAATTTGGCATTGAAAACCAAACAAGCGGTTCAGTATGAAAAGGTAATAGAGCCAAATGTGGAACAACCACCCCAAAAAGTTGATATTTTTATAACAAAAATCGATTGTAATTAAATTTTGCACAAATTTTTTGTGAATGGCTAAGAATCTTACCGAAAAAATTCGTGAAAATCGATCCATAATTTAACATAACCTCCATACTTTCAAAACAACTTTAGAACGCCTAAAACCGTAACAGATAACGCTATTTTCGTAAAACTTAGTTCGTTCATAGTTCTATTAGGCTAAAAATAACACCACTTAATTTTTTAAAGATCGGTCCATCGGAGATCGAAGGGTTTCAAAGATTCGACACAGCCAAACTTTTATTAAGAAAACTTAATGAATTTTGTTTTAAAAACTATTAAAAAAAAATAAATATTTGAAATTGGTTTTTTTAGTAAATCTTTAACAAGTTTTTATTTAAAGTCTTCCTTTATTTTCTATCTCTTGCTTTTAAAAGTTATTACAATTTGTAGTTAGTGTAGTATGAAATAGTACTATTAACTAAAAATTATATCTTTTTTCTTTGTTTAACTAACACCTTTTTGTTGTTGTTGGTTTTTCCTTTAATTTATTCAAGTATGTGCATGATTTTTCTTAATATTTCTTGAACATTTTTTTTAAGATTGTTAATTTATGCAGATTTGCAATCGTTATTTTACTTGCATGTAATTGTTGAAATAAATCAACAATTAGAGCGTCTAAAATATGCGGTTAACTTTTGTATATATTAAATTTAAAATGTTTACTAACTTCTACTAAAGTGGCCGGAGCTGCTTTTAAAGTAAACGAAACTAAATTAAGCTTAACTAAAGCGAAATAAAAAATAAAAAAAAAAAATATGTAGTTAATTTGTTTAAGATTTTTAAAATTAGAAAAGCGAAATCGATTGTTTAGATGTTAAGAATTTAAGTTTAATCATTAAATACAAATTTATAGCAATTTTTTTACGTTTGATTTAAAAGTTCTGAATTTTAATGTTTTGAAATGGTATTTAAAAGCTTAAGGTCTGGTGTTTTTCATTTACATAATTTCAAAAAATTACTTAACATATTTAATTATAAATTATTTATTTGAAATTTGGATGTATTTAACTTTAATCAACATTGGATTGGGCAGAGCTAAAATATAGAATTTAAAGGGTTATTTATGACATAAAAGAATTTTTTAGCAAATTTTTTGTCTCTCAAAAAAGAAGAAAGAAAAAGTACTAATTAAAGTACGAGACTGACAAAAAATGATTTTAAAATATAATAAATTTTTGGGCATATTTCTTAAGGCTACCTTACACTATCACACAAATTTGCATATTTTAAGGAAATTACAACCCTGTCAAGATAAGTTGTTATTGGTTTTTGAAATTTTTCAAACAATAATTAGATCATGGAAGCATTTTCGTCAAAATACGTAAGACTTGTGCGATAGTGTGAAGTTCCCTTAAATAATACTTATTAAACTGTTTTAACTTTTTTTCATATCTAAAACAATATAAAATAAAAAATGCGAAAACAAATTTCTTACAAATGGTTTGTGTCTTTACTAACTGACAGTCATTCCGTCATTTATTTTCTCTTAGCAACTTATTGAATTTAATTTTTGGTCTTAATAACAAAGAATTTGTGTTAAGAAAACATCATTTACGGGAAATTTTGCAGTACTTCTTCATATTTAAAGAAAGGGCAACCAAATTAAATCGATAGCTCACCGAATCTCATCCTTAATAAATGATATGATATCGATTTGATAGAGACGGCTTGTATGGCTTGTACTGCCAAGGTCAGCAAAAAAAGATAGAAATTGTTAAATTGATGTCAATAATCTATGAAAATTATTGTCAAGCTCAATTAAAAGCCTTAATAATGGGAAACCTTTTAAGCATTAGTCTTAAAATATTATCAAGACGTAGGATTAATCCTTAAGCAAGAAAATTGAGTACTACAAGAGTGCAAGCCGAGAGACTTAGACCACATTTAGACTATGCAATTATCGCCGAGTTTTTTTTTCTATTTTCTTTAAAAGAGGTTGCTACGAAACTCTTTTCACATTTACATTTACATTTTTTTCATGCATTTTTTCAACTTTTTCAACCCCGTTTTCTTCCCTATACCTCTTGCTAACAAACAAAAAGTTGCATGCGAAAGTTGCGGCATTAATTGCATAATGTAAATATGGTCTTAGCAAGCATATTCTGCAGCTTAAACGCCATAGAAAGAAATAATTTTTCATTGAATTATTTCTGGCGATAAAAAAATAAATCCATAACGATTTCCCAAAGTATGTTAATTTTCGTCAACCTGATGGATTAAAGTCAATTCCGGATATCCATGGTATTAAAGTTATTCCCCACGGAGGTGATAATTTGTATTTGATATTTTGGTGTTACATCCTCCTTGGAATAACCAGATGTATGCATACCTGGGATACGACAAAGCGACAGGATGCCTTAAGTCTTCGTGACTTCTGGAGACTGAAGGCTTATTAGAGATCCTATCTAGCTGTGGTCACGGGAGAAGGTAGCCTCCTGTGGGAAAGCTACCCTTCTTACTATTAGTTGAGACCCCCTTTACTAGGCTTCTTGCAAGAAATGCTTTCTGTTCTTGAGGATTATTATCTTTGAAAAAGCTTTACCTTGCTGATAGAAGGTTGCTTTTTATAAAGTTGTTTTCCGTCGATGAGGGAGTGCCTGTTTTAAGGCATGAAATTACAAAAAAGATCAACGAAAGGCGTATTCTTAGACAAAGGGATACTCGCGTCGAGGCTGGAGTAAAAACTCAAATCGCAGGCAGGGGTATCATCAATCGTGAGCGCAGCTAGCTACTAGCGTTGGGTACTAAATGCCGGGCAAATCATTCCAAGGTGCTGTTGCAGCGAAGGTAAGATAGCTCCGGCTCCTAAACAAGTGTCGGGTGTATAATTTTTGTCTGATTATACACTCAAATTGCTGCCTGAATGTGGTAGCTGATGACACATGGGGGCGGTTGGTAAACACATTGTTTGTCAGTGGTTTAGATTAGGCTATATGGCAGGTACACATGGAATGGTGGGACGAAAACCGTTAAATCTGTTGTTAGCAATTGATTTAAGGCAAGGCGATCACAGAAGAACTATTATCGTTATTGTAATTAGTTAGAATTAGGATGAGTAGTGATGGGATTGTCAATAAAACCTCTAGGCAGGAGTAGAAGCAACAGAGCTTCAGGGAAACTTATTAGTACGATTGTTACCGAATTGCCTGAGAAGCACCATACAAAGAAGATGCCACTCAGGTTTTTTGTGAATTGTTCTAAGTAAGCTACTGATAAACGTGTGTATATACAGCATTTCCTGGCGATACTCGGTCTATGACCAGAAGTAAAACCCAATAAAAAATTTTATAATTTTGCAAAGCACTAATTATACATTTATAAAAATAAGTGCACAATTATGCGCTATACAATAAGACGAACAGAGATCTAGTAAAGTAAGTTAAGGAACTCTTAACAAGTTTTATAAAAGAAAAAATAACATCTCAAGTGCTACGGCACACAGAGGGATTTGTCCATACAATGTTTGGCAAAAAATATAAGGAGTGCTCGTAGAATGTTGAAATTTTGCTCTGGGCCTTTGGTTAGCTCAATTAAGAAAAATATAAAGTTTCATCAAAATTCGCCACGCCCTCCACCCACCGCCCATAGAACCCAAAATTTTTTTTTGGCCCAAAGTTTTTGAAATTTTGCTCTGAGCCTTTATTTAGCTCAATTAAATAAAAAATAAAGTTTCATCAAAATTGGCCACGCCCTCCACCAACCGCCCATAGAACCCAAAATTTTTTTTTGGACCAAAGTTTTTGAAATTTTGCTCTGAGCCTTTATTTAGCTCAATTAAGAAAAAAATAAAGTTTAATCAAAATTGGCCACGCCCTCCACCCACCGCCCATAGAACCCAAAATGAAATCAGTTAATAAATCCACATTATTATTGCAATTTATAAGTTCCTTGCACAATTCACTATATGAAACACAAAAGGAACCCATTTTAAAAATGAGTTAGGTTTAATAGTTAATGAAAGAAAACATTCCAAACTTTAATTTAGTAGTAGTACTAACACGGAGGTAGACCGAGCTAACTTATTTTTTTTTCTAATGAAAACTGCAAATGCTAAATTTTTTGGAGTCATTTTGATTTGCTCAGATCTCTTAAACTATATATGTAATTTAAATAATTTTTCTTTCCTATTAAATTTAAAATACTATATTTTAATAAGAAGGCTCTAAAACTTTTCGTACTTAGACCATATTTATTGTATAACCAACTGAAATGTAGTAAAATTTTCATCAGTTTTCGTTGTATAATATTTAGATAACTTTACCACACTCTTTTTTATACAAATTTTTTTTTTTTTCTAAAACAAATCATGGGTTTCTACTAATGAAACATTTCTCTACAGAATTGCATCATAAGATTTCTAAAAAATAACTGTAAAAAAATAGACTTTTTGCAAAAAAAATACCACTGTGCGGCATTCCCTTACTACGAAGCAGGTTTTTAAGGGAGAATACTAAAAAACAATTGTAAAAAAACATTTGTGTCCATTTTCTCAATGTATTGATAAACTGGCTGTTACTTAATGTCAACAAAAATTCATTAGAGCGATAAACTGTCCGTTAACGATTTTGGGTTTCTCAATATACCGACAAAAACATTGTTTTCAGCTGGCAACACCTCTCAAAATACGTGTTAAAGCTGGGAGTCAGCTGATTTAATTTATCTGTACGGCAATTAAAAGGAAAATAAATAATTGGAAGATGAGTGCTGGTTAGCTTTGCAACAGAATAGAAGCATTAGACATTGAGAAAACCAAATTTCTTTAATGTGCAGTTTTTCGTTGGGAAAAGAGATAATCGTGTAATGAGAAAACGGCCATTAGTGTGTAAAGCTAAATGCTACTTTCCACAGTTTTTATATGCGTAGAATAAAGCGCTTTTTGTGTCAAAAATGTATTGCTTCAAAGTGGGAACTCACCATATAAAATGCATGCCTTCCGTAAGCGAGATGGCAAGCGAAACTCTAACATCTCTCCCTTACAAACCTGCTTCGTTTGATGCTCAATTTTTTATTGGGGAGTTGCTTGGTGAATTCAACAAACAAGTCAATTCTAGCCCTCTGCAAGTGATTGGCAATCAGAGGGCTTTCAACGTCTGTGAAGATCCAAGTTCCCCCAAAAGGAGATCTGTACCGAAGTTGGCATTTTCCCAAACAATTTTCGGAATATGCGACCAGATATGAAGCTTAAAAACTACATCATAACAACGCTGGGCTTATAAAGAATAAAGTCATAATAAAGTTTTGCCTTTTACGCCCAATAAGCCCAGACCTTGCTTTATCTGACTTTTATTCGGTTCGATCGATGCAGAATGCTCTCACTATAATATACTAAACTTCAGAAAAAGAGCAATCAAAATTGGAATATGCTTTACTCTAGAACAGGGTATTCAATATTGTCTTGATTTAGTCTGGCTTAAAAAATTGGTATTTATTTTGTCTCAGAATCAATATGTTAACGAAAAGATCGAACACTTTGGCCTATTCTTGAAATAAACATGTATTAAACCAAAATGTTTTACAACAAGCGTTAAAATTTTGATTTAATTAGAAATTTCTAACTTAGTACTTAATAATAATAGCACTAAATTTTCACAGAAAAAATTCTCGAAAATTTGTTTTCAATTGAACCATTAATCAAAATTAAAATCTGCTTTAATTAAAAATTTAATCAAGTGAATTAAGTTAACTTATATCAACAAAATTACTGCAGAAAATGTTGATAATACCAAAAAATACTTAATCGATACTATTAATTGGTTAACTGGTGCATATTTAATTAATTTTTAATTAAAATCACAAATCTCTTAATCGAAATCAATTTTGATTTTTTCTATATTGTTTGCTGTAAGTCACCTTGAAATTCTATTTAAGCTAATAAGCCTTATTAACTTTAAACTTATTCTAAATTTAAACTAATGACGGTGTTCCTAAAAAAATATTCATATGTGCATATGCATGTTTGTTATTTATATGTATGCGGAAAGAAAATGTTTTTTTTTCTGTTTATGACTTGTTTAAAAAATTCATTTTTAAATGACAGGTTAAAAATTTTTGAGCTGTTTAAACCCTGATCTGCTTTTTTTTTCTCTTTTTTGCAAAAACTCATAAATCACTTATAGATACTTACGTAAGATAAACTATTAGGGTTCAGGTTTCATTAACTTGTTTTAGCTCTCCAACTGACCATGATATTGTTTATATAATTAATAATAATTTCTTGTTCGTTCTTAACAATTATGTTAAATAATTGTTGACGTTAAAATAACCGCAAGCTTACACACCAAATAAGCTTTTGCCAATATTTTTTTTAATAAAACACTATTAAAAGTAACACTTTTAATAAACTGTGAAGAAAAATAAAAAAAAACAAAAAGTTGGCTTAAAAGTTTTATAACGTTTCTTTGTTATTGAACTCGTTTAACAGGTTCCAGTTACGGGTAATAGAGAACATGCAGCAACAACTTCTAGTTTTGTAAATGTACTTACAATGTTTGACTATGGTCATTTTGTTGAACAACAAATAAATAACCAACCAACAAATAAAAACAATTTCCAAGAAATTTCATGTTTGTTTTTGAACACAGAAAGTTAGAATGCTTTTGTTAAATGTTCTACAGGGTGGCGCGTTGTGATCTATTCAGTGATAAACTTTTTGCATTCTAATTTCAATTACCGGTGATTTTTATTAAAATTTAGATTGTATGTTATAGTCATGTTCGGACCTTAAGGCAGCCCTAAAAATACGAAAGCCATTAAGGCAAGAGAACACAGTGGCCATATCTTAGACCAGAAAAAGGCAATATTATTAAATTCCTGAAATTTTGCGCAGGAGATTCGCAGTTGCACTTGTTGTGTGAGCTGTGGCCTAAAAATAAGTTCAATCCTTACCCGGTATAGAATGCCATTCACATTTATCGTAAGTTTTTCTCATTACGAGGAAAATATAGTTCAATGATGCTTTCTCAAGTTATTTCTAACTAAAATGTGTCTCTAAGTGGGTGCATTGTCGGTTCCCAATACATACTCTGCAATTGTGTTTATTTATATGAGCAGTAAAAGTCGCCGTTTGTGAAAAAATCTTTCTTTTCTATCCGGCGTTCTGAAAAATAACGACTTTGTTCTCTCTCTCCCTTTCTCTTTCTCTCGTTGATGCCTATCCTGTACACAGGGATGATAAATACGAAAACCAATATCGTACCAACGAACTTTTAAAATCGTACTTTTTCGGCCCCAATAGAACTAAATCCTTTTTTTGAACAAGTGCAAAAACCTATTCACGATAGCGGATTTCATTGTTTGGTACAAATGGTCTTGCAAAAGAGCAAATGCAAAATATCATAGCTGTTTTGTTAAATCCAACAACAAAAAATAGAGCTTCCCGTAGATTTCACAAAAAAGCAAGACTATTTGCACCAAACACTAAACTCCGCTTATATTCATTGGACAGTAAATACAAGTTTCAATTTTATATCAATTATAAATATGTCGGTTTGAAAAATTTGGAAATAGTACCAAATGAGTCATGGGCATACCAGCGTACTTTTTAGTTGTGAATGGTACCAAAAAAGTACAATTGTACCAACTTTATCAACCCTGCCTGTACATGATGTATGCGAATCACAAATTCCGAAACAAGTTAAGTGGAAAAAGTAAGTTTTGCAGGGGAAGCTCTAAAAGCTTACGGGCAAAACGACATTCAGTTGTGCTCTGAGTTTTTTTTTGTGCATAGCTTTGGATCAGATATGCCGATCAACATCAAAATTTGAAAGAATTAAATTCAAAAATTCAAAAAAAAATTAAAAGCAAGCTAAGTCGACTTAGCATATTTTGGAATTGAGCTGTCGATATTTTGTATAATATTTGCAAAATTATCTCTTTGGTTAGTCAGGCAGGCCAAACCCTCGCCTACTTCGATTTTGCCTTGGATTATAAGGAGAAGCAGTTCATATTTTCTCTGCTGATGATGTGACGAAAATATGAAGTTTACCGGACTTTGACCGAATGGAGTGTTCAACCTTCTTAATATTTCGTAATTGACTCGAAGGAGACTACGATAATAAGGGATGCAACATCGTTCTGCAAAACATCGGTAAAAACACGATACATCGATGTTTCCACTTGTATCGTTTGCATCCCTCACGATAAGTCCACATGCCAACCATACTAAATGCTTAATTTGTGCATCATTTGTCTTATACAAGTGGAAAAATTTAAAAAGATGCCTAACTACATATTAAAAAAAGTTTCTGAATACAGCTTTTGTTCAGGACAAATAGATGAATCCACCTTTATGTATTCTTAGCAAAGATTGTCTTGTCTTAGCAAAGATTTTGACGATTTTCGGAATTTTACTTAATACTGGCTTACCAGATTCAAGTTTGCATACAATTTTGCCTTTCATAAAAAAAAAAAAAAAATCTTGATTTTGAAAAGAATTCTTGACAATTAAAAACTTCCTTACATAATCTTTTATAAAAATAATACAATTGTAAAAACCAGTTAAAAGCAAAAATCAACTCACTCACAATTTGCCTTGACCAATCTGTCAAAAATTTTCGCTCAACTTTCAAACACTTTTAAAGAAGCAAAATTAAATTTATGAAAGCCAGCACAGAAAAAATTTATTTTTATTTATTTATTTACAAAAATTACATTACAACAAGACTTTTTATCTTATATAATAGTACTGCTGATACAATGGCAGATCTTTTTTCCAATTAAACTTTTAATCAAAAATAAAATCAGTTTTAATTAAAAATTGAATCAAGTGCATTAAAAGTTTACTTATGCCAATAACATTACTGCAGAAAATGTTGTTTATATCAAAAAATGTTTAATTGATATCATTTATTATTAATTTAATTAATTTCTTAATTTATATCACAAGTTTTTTAATTGAAATCAATTTTAATTTTTTTATATAATTTTTTTTCTGTGAACATGAAAACATAAGCAATTTTTGAAATTTCGGGTTTGAATAGCAAATTTGCTTTGCACAGCTGATAATGACGTAGGCTAATGACAACTAGTTACAATTCGCCTTGACGTTTTTAATTATCAGTATTGCATTTCAGTGTTGACAAATTGTTAGTGTTGAATAAAGGAAACAGAGTTTTGATAGACGATGAAATATTTATTTCCTTTATACACGGCTTTTTTTTAAGGAAAACGTTAAATGAATTTTAAAAATAATGTGTTTTTTTGGTTGGGTTTTAAAAAATTTGGCCAAATACATTTTTTCTTGATTTTTGACGACTACTAAAAATTCTTGTGAAAAATTCTTGATTAAAAAAAAATCAAGGCCATCTGGCAAGCCTTTTTGTACTCGAATAATGTTTAAAGCATTTCAAACTTTACAGAGATCTTCTAATAAATAAAAACAAATTCTCGACAATTTTTTTTCATTTAAATCATTAATCGAAAATAAAACCAATTTGAATTAAAAATTTAATCAAATGAATCAAACGTTAACTTATATCAACAACATTACAGCAGAAAATGTTGTTAATATCGAAAAAATATTTAATTGATACTAATTATATCTTAATTTAATTAATTTTTTAATTAATGGCAAACATTTTTTAATTGAAATCAATTTTTTTTCTGTATACGCGAAAGGTCACAATCAGTAGAAACGTGAAGCACTCGACGCATGTCGACCAGTAAAGATATTTCCATAGGATCTTTTATTCAGTTTTCGAAAATAAACAGTACATTATTAAGCGTTTGGCCCACACACCCAAGAACGATATCTATTTTTTAGTGTTTGTGTAGACGAACACAACCCTTAATACCGTTTATAACTATTTTCAAGAAAGAGCTGAACATTATATAATGTTCTGTTCTGCGTTGAAAAACAGAACAATTGTAGTGATACTGTAGATAAACATTATTTTTTAATGTTCTATAATGTTTCTTTTTTTTGCATTGATAAAGAAATGAACAAACAAAAAATTTTAGCAACAACCGCAGCGCGAACAGCTTGTGTATGTATATGCTTTGATTCTGTAAAATTATTTTGCTGGCTTTTTGTTTTTTTTCGTATGTGTATTTTGTTTTTGTAAAAAATGTTGTGTTTTTTTTTACCAGCCAAAAGGGACGAAAATTAATGAGCCGAACCAAACACAATGAAGTTTGTGGATTAAAAAAAAAACCGAACGGTATTAAATGTTCTCATCTTTTGTTGAGTTGGATAAAAACAGTATTATTTTTGTTTTGAAAAGATGACAAACAGCGAAACATTATTGTTTTAATGATTTTCTGCACAAACACTATTAGCGTTTGTGTTTTCCGAAAATCAACCGAACCGAACACTAAGGACCGATATTTACTGTTTATTTACGAACACTGATTTGTTAATTTAAGGCTGACTTTAAAAAGTTCTAATTCTCTGTTCTAATTCTCCCTGAAACTTATTCATATCATATATCATATTTTATATTTATGCGTTACCCTGTATATGTGGGGATGGTACTTACTTGATTTCTGGTAAGCTAAACACCAATTTTTTTAGCTTTTTCTTTAATATCAAATCGAAACTGGTTTCATTTAAAAAAAAAAAAAATAACTAAGAGTGAAGTCAATATTAGTCCTTGAAATAATAAAAAGTTTTTAAAGTTTTTTAATTTTTTTTTATCAGAATATGATTGATTAGAATGGTTTTTTATTTTCTACACAAGTGCTATTATTTAAATAAATAGCGAGTTATGAAAAGAAAATTGTTTAAAATAATAAAATTAAATAAAAGGTGGGGTTTTTGCTAAGCTCTAATTAAGTTTGAAATAATTGTTAACGTAACATTTAAGATTAGTCAGCAAAAATTTACAAACGAAATAAATATGTGTGAATATTTGAGTGAAAGATTATTTGTTGTTTTCAAAAACCGGGGTTTAAATGGTTTAATAATTTTTATAATTAAACAGGAAACGAAAAATCCAGATTTCTTCGACATTTGAAAAATTGTAAATGCGAAAAAACCGGGAAATTAACAACACAAACCAGGCTTGAAATCGCTTGAAACCCCCAATCGTTCATCCTAAAAATTTTTTTTATTTAATTTAATTTTTTATTATAAAAATTATCAATTATGGTACAGAAAATATACACTAAATTTAAGTAGATTACCAGAGATTTCCTCCAAGACACTAACACTGTCTTTAATGGCAAAAATTGTTGAGTAAAATTTTTTTGCTAAAATGTTAAATATGCCACTTTATGCAAAAAAGCAATTTCTTAAAATTTTTTTCGATATGTGCAAAAACACTTGCCCAGTATCATACAAAGCATTGTATCAGGCCAATAACTGATACCTCTGACTGAAGTTTTTATTTATTTTTATTTAAAGAATTTGGGGATTTATTTCTCATGAAGAGTAAAATTTCCTGCAAATAAAATAGGACCACCTGATCCATTTTGATAAAATGGATTACTCCATGGACTGGTCCGATGTAATGCAAGCATGGATCATGCCATTGTTAAAAAGTGTTTGAAGTGAGACTACATGTCTTCGTTTTTCAACGACGTGCTTTCGTTTTTAAACGACTTCAAAACAAATCCTCTTGAGTATATCATGGAGTAGTTTTAAAACTACTCCTTAGTAGTCCAAAGGTGGGTTATATGGTCGTGCCCTAGAACATCGTAATGTTAAATAGACCATGTTTTTTCCATACGTTTGGGTTACTTTTGAACTAGTCCTAGTTCCTTGTGGGCTACTCTTTACACTCGTGTTTGGTCCTATTATTTGCATTGATTTATTATAAAAATGTTCATATAAATCGAATGTGTATTGTAAGTCAAATAACAATTTATAAAGCTTTCATACTTTTATAGTCTTATACCTTTAATATTTTCCTGGAATATTTTCTGTTATTTCCTGTTAGATTTATTTTATAGTGTGCCGAAGCTCATGCGTTTTGCTTGCGTTCTACAAAGTTCCTTAAAAGTATTGTAGTTCCTTTGATCATACTTTTGCAATTTGAAGTCACCAAACTTTTTGCTATTGCAATATACAGAACACCTATTATGCGATATAAAGTCAGAATCGGAAATATCAAGCATTTTGCGATTGTCAGAACATGCCTATTTATTAAAGCAAAGCTAGACTCAATTCGGGGAAAGCCTGTCATTCGTTAGCGATTACAAAATATTTTGCGGTAGCTTAAACGAGGCCGTAAGAGCTTTCTAGAAGAATACAGCAGTGTTCGATCGGTTGATGTGCTTTCGCCAGAATAAAATCCACAAAATTGTATTGGATGATTGTCGGCTGAAGGTGCATGGTCTAGGTTAGGTTAGGTTAGAGTGGCCGGCTGGACAGAGCGCACGAGTGCCGGACAGTAGCATAGCAAGTGCTCTACCGTCTCCTTTTCCCCTGTTACCCCACAAAATCTGCAATTGTCACTATTCAACCGCCGCGCCCTATGGGCGTATACCGCAGTCCAAAAATGACCCGTAAAAAAACCTATCATGAGTCTACAGTCCCTTCTCGATAGCGCCAGAAGAATTCTCGTCGATTTCGGATCATAGGATCCCCACATTTCCTTCGAAACCCTGCACGTTCTTGTGTTTTCCCAAAACCCGTCTGATCTCCTCCGTATAACAGAGTCCGTATCTCTCCTAATATTCTGAATTGGAGCCGGGATGGCCATCATCCTATCGTTTGGTAAATGGGCCCCCCGTTTTGCCAATTCGTCCGCCTCCTCGTTGCCTTCTATGCCCTGGTGACCGCGAACCCAGTAGATATGCACTCTCCCCTTGGCACAGAGTCTATCCATCGAGCCCCTACAATCCTGGACGACCGAGGAGTATGAGTATTCAGCGGTTATAGCCCTGATCGCCGCCTGACTATCAATGAAAAAGTTTACGTGCGAGTTCTCAGTACTGGAAACACGTGCCAAAAAATCTCCGCCTGGAATACGCTGCAGTTATCGGGAAGCTTATACGATTCCCGGATACCCAGTACCCGGCAGTAGACTGCAGCTCCAACTCCGTCCTTCATTTTGGAACCGTCAGTGTAGAATCTGAAGGTCGTCTCGCCAGATCGGGGTCCTGCCAACCAACCGTCCTCCTCTAGGGTAACTTGCGATTTCCTTCCAAGTGTCAGTCTCGGAATGGTGTAGTCGCTGCTTCCTTATGGTCACGGTAGTACCATAGAGTCCGTATGCAAATTGTCCCGTCGCCTTTAAGCGGATCGCAGACTTTCTTGCAGTTTCTTCTGCCACTAGATGAATCGGTTGCAAGTCCAGGATCACATCCAGTGCGTCTGGACTAGATGATATAAAATCTAGTCTAGATGATATAAAAAGCATTTCAAAACGAGCTTTATGAGCAAAAGGATAAGATGCTGAGCGCAAGATAAGTGCCCCATTTTCTCACAATAGAACAAAAACAGTGTCGCTAAGATATTTCAAAAGAGTCTTTGGTAATGTTTTGCACCAATAAAGCTGTGTTCTTGTGTGTTACGTGTCCAAAGAAGGTGTATTAGGTTACATTTGCAGCCAAGGGATGCGCCTGGGATAATTTCATCAAAAAGATGTAATTTCTTTTTATAGAAAACTTTCATAAAAGTTGCGAAAAAAAACAAATTGTTAACATTTTTGAACTGAACTACGATTTTCAACAAAATAAGCTAAATTGCAAGAGTTTTCTGTTCTAAATATTTTGGTTTTAAAACAGTGATAACCAAGCCCCGAACTAACCAAGCCCCGAACGCACGCAAACAAAAATATTATGTACTTGTGTGCGGTCGCAGAGACTGTTGATAGCCTGATGTTTTGAAACGAACAAAGTTGTTGTATACATGTGAATTGCCGACCGTGTCTGTGTGAAAAATACGATTATTAACTTACTCGCGAGCCTATGGAGTGGTAATCACTGTTTTAAAACAACAAACCAAAATTTTAAAACATGATAAGGGCGTTGCCAGGTTTTATAAACATATGAAGAGAAACTTTTTTAATATTTTTAATTAGGCTTAAGTTCATTAAATTTAATTTTCATTAAATTATTTTTATGAAGAAAGGAATTTTACAACATGAAAATTCATTAAAATTTTTTTTATTGATAATTTTTCATTCTTGACTCAATCTGGGCTCGAACCCACGTGTTTACGGACAGGTTACCCTGACATGTTTCGATTGCAACCACTCAATCTCCTCAGAGGGCTTGCCGTTTAACACTCGCAGCCATCGACGACTGCTGACGTCATTAGTCAAACATCAATCCTTAAACCAAATTGTATTCAACCTTTGGTAGATCGAAATTTGCTTTGAATGATTATCTATTTTAATTTATTTTAACATGTCATTCCTTTACTTCTGTTTTTTCGTACTTTTGTCAAGAATTCTTCTTGAAGTTCAAAGTACATATTTTTGTTTTTTCATTTTTTTTTTTGTCTTTCTTTTGCTTGTTGACCTTTTCAGCACAACTTGAAGGACAAATGCAAACATAGAGCTCGTGCCTTAGCTTTAACAATTATTAGTATTGTGGTTATTTTATTGAACTATTTATGGTTTTTAATCCAAATTTTTTAATATTTTTAATTAGGCTTAAGTTCATTAAATTTAATTTTCATTAAATTATTTTTATGAAGAAAGGAATTTTACAACATGAAAATTCATTAAAATTTTTATTGATAATTTTTCATTCTTGACTCAATCTGGGCTCGAACCCAGGTGTTTACGGACAGGTTACCCTGACATGTTTCGATTGCAACCACTCAATCTCCTCAGAGGGCTTGCCGTTTAACACTCGCAGCCATCGACGACTGCTGACGTCATTAGTCAAACATCGACAGCAGTCGTCGATGGCTGCGAGTGTTAAACGGCAAGCCCTCTGAGGAGATTGAGTGGTTGCAATCGAAACATGTCAGGGTAACCTGTCCGTAAACACCTGGGTTCGAGCCCAGATTGAGTCAAGAATGAAAAATTATCAATAAAAATTTTAATGAATTTTCATGTTGTAAAATTCCTTTCTTCATAAAAATAATTTAATGAAAATTAAATTTAATGAACTTAAGCCTAATTAAAAATATTAAAAAATTTGGATTAAAAACCATAAATAGTTCAATAAAATAACCACAATACTAATAATTGTTAAAGCTAAGGCACGAGCTCTATGTTTGCATTTGTCCTTCAAGTTGTGCTGAAAAGGTCAACAAGCAAAAGAAAGACAAAAAAAAAATGAAAAAACAAAAATATGTACTTTGAACTTCAAGAAGAATTCTTGACAAAAGTACGAAAAAACAGAAGTAAAGGAATGACATGTTAAAATAAATTAAAATAGATAATCATTCAAAGCAAATTTCGATCTACCAAAGGTTGAATACAATTTGGTTTAAGGATTGATGTTTGACTAATGACGTCAGCAGTCGTCGATGGCTGCGAGTGTTAAACGGCAAGCCCTCTGAGGAGATTGAGTGGTTGCTATCAAAACATGTCAGGGTAACCTGTCCGTAAACACCTGGGTTCGAGCCCAGATTGAGTCAAGAATGAAAAATTATCAATAAAAATTTTAATGAATTTTCATGTTGTAAAATTCCTTTCTTCATAAAAATAATTTAATGAAAATTAAATTTAATGAACTTAAGCCTAATTAAAAATATTAAAAAATTTGGATTAAAAACCATAAATAGTTCAATAAAATAACCACAATACTAATAATTATGAAGAGAAACCTTTAAGCAAATTGCGTGGATTGTAAATGATTAATTTAAACAAAGCTTTTCATTAAAATGAGCAAGAAACAGATATTTTCTTTTTTAAAAATTGTGCACAGTTTAGCGATTAGGGCTTCATTCAACCCATTATAGTTGATTTTAACCACTTAACCATTTTTAAATATTCTTTGCTACTTAAATTACTATTCCAATAGACTTTTAATGCCATATACATAGATGAAGTTTTTGTTAAAAAAAATAGATCAAGGTAAAAATTTACAAGTGCGGCATTTTGTTTTATCTTTTTTTCTACTTTAACAAACAAATACATTTAAAACAAATGGATTAAAAAAAATATATATAATTCAAAACATAATTATGCAATCAAGCAAAACTAATCAAACTTCTAAAAAAGTAATAAATGTTGTATTGTATTAATGAAAATTAAATGTACAATTTTGTTCTACTAATTGAACTATTTAAAGAATGGTATTGCTGCAGCAAAAAGTATTTAATAACATATTTTTTCAAATTAGTATTTATATGTTTGAAATAAGTTGAACAATTTAGCACCCAGCTTAAAAAAGCAAGCAACTTGCAATTAGTTCTTAATACAGTCTAATTTCATTGTTTAATTTGTTTGTGTGTCTTAAGTCTTTTGTTTTAAAAGTCTCTAATTAAAATTCTTAAGAACTTAAATATGATATCATAAGAAAGGAAAGAAGAAAAAAAATGGATATTAATTTTTTGTTCATAAATTTTTAAATTTATTGTGGTTTTTACAGTTTTCAGAAAAAAGGAAATACCTTAATTATTGTTTAAACTCAAAAAAAAAAATGAAAAAAAAACATCCAAATGATGATTGTATTTTTTTAATGTGTTTATATTTTTAAGAACATTTATTCATAATTCTTTAGGTTAGTGGTGTGTCTTAAAAGTTAAATGAACTTCTTTTTTATTCATCAGAAATGTATGTTGAGGTGATTTTGGTAATACAAATTACAATTTAATGACTTTTAATTGATTTAAAGAATTAAAGTTTTTTTTTTTGATAAAATTAGGTAAACTCATATCGCACTTGATCAAGAAAAAGAAAAAACTTTTTGGAAAAAATCGATTCGTTACATGCAAATTAGGGGTGCGGCGAACCTTTATTAGGTTAAGCGAATGGAAGTACTGGAATTAAATACTTGCGAATTTTAATACGAATGCGACTTTTTATATATATTTGTTCCTTTCACTCCTCTGGTTAGTATAGGGCCGATATTTAGTCATATTCTAAGTCATAGCTAAAATTAAAGTCAAAGTCATAGTAAATCTCATATCTATACACACAGAAAAAAATCAAGTTAAAAACGTCGAAAACAAGGTTGAGATAACATTTTTCGGTGGTGATTTTGCTTCATACGTTTTTGATGTTAATTCAACCTGATTTTACAATAACTGGGAACAACATTTTTTCTTTTGAAATAAATATAATTCATGTTAATTTAACATTGCAGTAAAGTTAGAGCAAAATGTAATTTATATTGAAATAACAATCGGACTCACGTTGAGTGAAAGTTATTTCAAGTTGAAACAACGTGAATTTCATGTAGAATCAAATGGGTTTGAGTGCATTTTAACAGTGTTAAGAAGCTTCAGAGACAACATTTGCATTTATGTAAGAATAATTCAAAACACTTACCCTGTTACACATGTTTCACTTATTTTGTATTCTCCTTTGTTAACAGAAGCATCAGCAGAATCGCCCGATATGGTCATCATTCTACTTTGAAAACTTGATGTACTATTTAACTAAACAATTTTAATTAAAAGAATACGGGAATTGTCTTCTTTTTATAACATATTTTAAAAATGAAAATAAAAAATATACATACTTAAGTATGTATGCATGTTAATTTAACAAGATACACTTTTGATTTTAATATAAAACAGGTTTTTATGGGTTCAATATTGAATCCAGATTTATTTATATTTTAATATTTTTTTTTTTATTTTTTTAACAGTGAATAATATTAAATAAACGTAATTTAAGGTTATTTTAATATTTTTCATTTAAAATTAATATGAAATAATGATAAATTTAAGTAAAGGGCATACTTTTGCTGAAATTTAACATGATTCTCAATCAACATTTTTCCATGTTAATTTTACATGGGTATTTTTTTCTGTGTGTACTTATAGTTAGAGTCAGAGTCATAGATAGCAAAGTAAAAGCAAAGACATAGACAAAGTCATAGCAACGTAAAAGTCAAAGTAAAATTCAAAGTCAAAGTATGAGTAAAAGTCATTCATTATCATAGCCACTGTCATAGTTAAAGTCATAGTAAGAGCCATGGTAAAAATCATAGTCAAAGTCAAAGTTAACGTCATGGTCAAAGTCATAGTCAAAATAATAGTCAAAGTTATAGTCAAAAGCATAGCCAAAGTCAAAGTCATATTCAAAGTCAAATTCATAGTCAGAGTCATAGTCAAAGTCGTAGTTAAAGTCGTAGTTAAAGTCATAACAAAAGTCATAGTTAAAGTCATAGTCAAAGTCATAGAAAAAGTTAACGTCATGGCCAAAGTCATAGTCAAAGTCATAGCCAAAGTCATACTCAAAGTCGTAGTTAAAGTCATAGTCAAAGTCATAGTCAAAGTCATAGTTAAAGTCATAGTCAAAGTCATAGTCAAACTCATAGCCAAAGTCATATTCAAAGTCAAAGTCAGAGTCATAGTCAAAATCATAGTCGAAGTCATAGTCAAAGTCATAGCCAAAGTCATAGTCAAACTCATAGCCAAAACCATATTCAAAGTCAAAGTCATTGTCATAGTCAGAGTCAGAGTCATAGTCAAAGTCATAGTCAAACTCATAGCCAAAGCCATATTATAGTCAAAGTCATTGTCAGAGTCATAGACAATGTCATATTCGAATTCATAGTCAAAGTCATAGCCAAAGTCATAGAAAAAGTTAGCGTCATGGTCAAAGTCATGGTCAGAGTCATAGTCAAAGTCGTAGTTAAAGTCGTAGTTAAAGTCATAGCCAAAGTCATAGTTAATGTCATAGTCAAAGTCAAAGTCATAGTCAAAGTCATAGCCAAAGTCATAGTCAAAGTCATAGTTAAAGTCATAGTCAGAGTCAAAGTCAAAGTCAAAGTCAAAGTCATTGTCAAATCATAGTCAAATTCTTAGTCAAAGTCATAGTCAAAGTCATATTCAAAGTCATTCAACAAAATAAAATTACCAAAATATTGGATTCTATAGCTAATAAATTTCATGGAATTTAATTTTTTTAAATAATTGCTGTCATGTGGCCTTCGCGACTGCAACTTATAAACGCCATTCTGTCGGTCCAATTTTGCTTCACTTTTTCGAGCGTAGCCAGTGCTATTTCGTGGCTAGTTCATAGAATTTTGGCTTCGTAATGATCAATCATTGCTGGTTTATTAGCATATTCCAGAGATTTGAAGTAGCACCACAAAAAGGAATTCAAAGGTGTCAAATCACACGAACTAGGTTTCTATTTCCCAGTTCCATTTTATGAATAAAATTTGGTCACCAAACGTTTGGCTCAACAAAGTGTTGGTTGCAAGCGCTGTAAAGCGTGTTACGTCGCACAGTGGCTGAAAATCGTTTTTCATCGGCCAAATTTCCAACAGTTTTATTTTTATTAAAAGCAGTTTTTGAGAATTTTAAGGTCAAAGCTGAAGTTTTGATGTTTTTAAGAATTTGGTATGAAAATGATTTTCATTGAGATTGAGAATTATGGTATTTTTTTATTCAAAGAGGGGGCTGGTTTTAAGTTTACTCTTTTAAAAACTTTTTAGTCTACCTGCTTGCCAAATTTGATTATATTTTTATTCATGTCAGATTTACAGATTTATGTCAAAACTTAAAATTACTATTTTTTACTGATATTGAACGCCCTTTCATTAATTTACACTGTAGAAATAATGATAGAATATAGAAATAATGATAAAATAAGAATAATAATTTTAAAGTTATGTAGACTGAGGAGATCTTAAAACAGTGGACTTAAATCATTCCCATTTCTTTTTAAGAAATACCCCAAAATCCCAATCTCCGAATAACGCTTCTAAAATAGTGGCAAAACTTTTTGATCAGAATTTTAACATAATAACAAAATGTCGAACTTTTGGCCGATGAAATTCAATTTCAGCCACAGTGCGTCGTCTAGTTGGAATTATTTCTCCTTAAAATCATTTACAATGATATGAGGAATAAAAAAAAAAAAGTTCAGCATTAACAGTTATGTTTGTATCGGGTTGTGATTTAAATATAAATGGGCAGATGGAGCCTTCTCTATTTTTCGGGATGTAATGAAGTCTCATGACGACAATTCTTTGAAGAAAAATGTTGGCAAATTGAGCTTTTAACTACTACTCGCTCTTCCAGAAATTATATTCAATAAATTTTGATCCTATCCTTAGAATGAGCTCTGACTTTAAGACATTTTATAATTACATTGCTCAGATTATATTGGCATTGAGAATACCCTGTGTTTTAAAATAACTTTAAGACAAAATTTTAATTTTTTTTAACTAAAACTTTTGATTTAATTATTTTCAGCATATCAGTTGGTAATAAATAGTAGTTTTATTGACGAATTATCAAAAAAAAAAAAAAAAAAAAATTTGTTATCAATGGGTCATTTTATAATTTTAAGGACATTTTGGGAAAAATTAGTGTTACAGAAAGTTTAATTAAAATTTTGTTCTTTGTTTGAAATTTTGCAAAATTTTCAATTATGACGTAACTTAGCAAAAACAAAAAAAAAAAAAAAAAAAAAAAAATGCTATTTAAAGCTAAACTAGCTATAAATAATATTTATTTAAATATTTTAAACTTAATTCCAGTCTTCTTAATCGTTTCCACTCCCATTTTCTATTATTTATTTAGGTTTAGTTTCTAAATCGTAAAACTTCAACTTTAAACTTTAAGTAAAACAAGTTCTTGTTTTAGTCGTTTATGTCTTCGGTCTTAGTTTTTCTTAAATTCATTTTAAGTCGGTTTAAACTATATTTTATACATTTGCTCTGTTTAGTTCTTGCTGGTGGAAGTTAAGCAACTATTTATCTTTTTCACTGATGTTTTGTGGTACTAGTGTAACTACACCTTCAGGCTATTAAATGGAAAAATTTGAACTATAATAAATTGTGGCTATTTCACTAAAAAAAGTCAAACACAGATCAACAGTATGTAATCAATATAATGAATAATATCTTGAAATATAAAAAAATTGTGGGAAAAAACAAAAGACTTAGGACAAATACTTCCTTAGGTAGACAATAATGAAATAGTTGTAATAAAGTTGTAATAAAGACATAAATAATTTATTACATATTTACATAGCAAATAAAATCTGTAAAATTTCTATAATCAAACAAAGCATTTTTGCTTCAATATTTTCATTTTTAATTGACATTTGTAATTTTTATATTGTTTGTAACAAATGTTCATTTATTTTTTGTTTGTTTATTGTTTAATTTTATTATTCGTGTTTTCAGCATCAAATAAATGAACATAAATTTAAAGAAATCATTACATGCCATTAAAATTTTACATTTTTATTCAAATATTGAAACTTGGTGTGAATTAATACTCTTAAATCAATATTTATTTATTACAGTAAATCTTCGGTATTTTTGAAAGTTGAAAAAAAATTTTTTTTTGTGTTTTAAATATGTTAATTGATATGAAAAAACATATAAATAAAATAAAACCAAAATCAAAAACCGTTAAGTTGTAATATTTTTATTTATTTATTAAAGACATGTAATGCCATGATGAAATTTATAGCTTGCTAGATTGATATGTTCAACGGAAGATATCGAAGTAAGATATTGGAAATTTATATTTATTTTATATATTTGAGGAGATGATAATTATATTAAAGCTTTGTATAAATATTATGGAATAGTAACAGAGGGATTTGGTGGGAAAAACTTCGTGTGTTTGGACAGAGAAATATAAATTTGAAGCTACGGACAGTGATTTTTATAACAGAATACCTGCTAGGCATTTTAAAGCGAAATTAAAATCAATGCCATAGTTAAAGCCGATTGCAAACTAGTAGCCTAAGTCAAAGGTAAGTCACAACAGCCATGATACCAGTTGTAATCAAACCATAGTCCAGTTTAAGTCAATTCATATTCGAGTCAAAGACAAAGTTAGGCTCAAAGTCGTAGCCAAAGTCATAGTCAATGTTATAGTCGTTATCGTAGTCATACTTAAAGTCATAGTCACATAGTTAAAGTCAAGTCTCATTTAAAGCCATAGTCAAAGTTATGGTCAAAGTCAAAGTCATAATAAAATTCATAGTCAACATAATAGTGATAGTCAGAGTCAAAATCATAGTCCGGTCGTAGTTAAGTCACAGTCAAAGTCATAGTCATAGTCAAAGTCACAGTCACGTCAAACTTGAAGGCATTATCAAAGTCATAATAAAAGTCATAGTCAGCCTCATAGTCTCAATTTTAGTCAAATTCAGAGTCAAAGTCATACTCAAAGTCATCGTCAAAATCATAGCCACGTCAAACTCAAAGCCATAGTCTAAGTCCAAGTCATAATGTTATATCCATAGTCAACATCATAGTGAAAGTCATAGTCGAGTCATAGTCAAATTCAGGGTCAAAGTCAAAGTCATAGCCATAGTCATAGTCATAGTCATAGTCATAGTCATAGTCAAAGTCAAAGTTAAAGTCAAGTCATATTCACAGTCTAAGTCATAGTCAAAGTTATGGTCAAAGTCAAAGTCATAGTCAAAGTTATAATCAAATTCATAGTCAACATAATAGTGAAAGTCAGAGTCAAAATCATAGTCGAGTCGTAGTTAAGTCACAGTCAAAGTTATAGCCACGACATATTCAAAGCTATTTCCAAAGTCATTATCAAACTCATAGTCGAAGTCATAGTTAAAGACATAGTCAACATCATGGTCACAATTATAGTCAATTTCAGAGTCAAAGTCATACTCAAAGTCATCATCAAATTCATAGCCACGTCATACTCAAAGCCATAGTCTAAGTCCAAGTCATAATCATAGTTATGGCCATAGTCAACATCATAGAGAAACTCACAGTCGAGTCATCGTCCAATTCAGAGTCCAAGTCATAATTAAAGTCAAAGTCATATTCAAAGTCAAGTCAAATTCAAGTCATAGTCAAGTCATAGTGAAGTCACAGTCACAGCCATAGTCAAATTCATAGTCAAAGTCATAGTCAAAGTCAAAGTCAAAGTCAAAGTCAACATCATAGTTAACATCATATTAAAATTCATAATAAAAGTCATACTCAAAGCCATACTCAAAGTCATAATCAAAGTCATAGTCATAGTCAAAGTCAAAGTCATATTTAAAGTCATAGTCGAAATAATAATTAAAGTTATAGTCAACATCATAGTCAAAATTATAGTCAAATTTAGAGTCAATAGCCACGTCATATTCAAAGCATAGTTTAAGTCCAAGTCATAGTTATAGCCATAGTCAACATCATAGTGAAAATCAAAATCATAGTAAAAGTCATAGTCACAATTATAGTAAAATTCAAAATCAAAGTCATACTAAACGTCATCATCAAAGTCATGACCACGTCATACTCAAGGCCATAGTCTAAGTCCAAGTCCAAGTCATAGTCATAGCTAAAGCCATAGTTAAAGCCACAGTTAATATCATAGTGAAAGTCATAGTCAAATTCAGAGTCAAAGTCATAGTCAAAGTCAAGTCAAATTCAAGTCATAGTGCAGTCACAGTCACAGTCAAAGTCATAGTCAAAGTCGCAGTCAAAGTCATAGTTGAAGTCAATATCATGGTCATAGTCAACATCATAGTTAAAATCATAGTAAAATTCATAGTCAAGGTAATAGTCAAGTCAAAGTCGTAGTCATAGTCAAAGTCATAGTTAAAGAAAAGTCATAGTCAAGTCATGGTTACGTCATTCTTAATACCATAGTCATATTTATAGTCAAAGCTGTATTAATTTATAG
This sequence comes from Pollenia angustigena, assembly GCA_930367215.1. NCBI lineage: Eukaryota > Metazoa > Arthropoda > Insecta > Diptera > Polleniidae > Pollenia > Pollenia angustigena. The sequence goes on from OV884060.1 coordinate 52,734,053, forward strand.
TCATAATCATAGTCTCAGAAGTAGTCATAGCCATACCCACACGCATAATATTTCCAAACAGAATCAAACTACATTCAAAGTCATTGGTTATTCCAATAGCCATGTTAAAGTAGGGATCATAGTTAAACAAAACATAAAAGACATGGTCATAATCACGGCAAACATAAAGTCTAGTTTAAGTCATATCAATAGTCACAATAAATTTAAGCTTTTGTATATGTTAAATTCATAGTCATGATAATATTTATGGTTCACAATTTAAGTTGTAACTTTCGACATAGTGATAATCTTAGCTACAGCGTGATTCCTAGTAAGTTTCAAACTAATTTTTTTTAAATTTAATTTTACTAAATATTCTAACTGAACTGTTTTGTTAACAATAGTTTTGTAAACTAAATGACAGTTTTTAAGGTTTAGCAATAGTTGCACTTTAAATTATTGTTTTTTTTTTTTGACACGTTCATTTTATTATACTTGTTATTGAAAAACTAACAGCCTCAAGCCTTTCAATTATACATTCATTCCTCCAAAAACTACAACGTTTAGCAATCTCAAGATGCTCAAAAATCAAGCACAATCATCTTAGACAATCAAAAAATAACCTTCACTTTTTTGAAGTAAATGATTTTTTCTATTTTTTTGTTGAAGAATATATTACACTCAATAATTTAAAAAATTATTATGATATTTTGATATGAGAGCTTAGACAACAAAAAAGAGAGAGAATCATGGCAACGCATCTTATTACATCATAAAATTTTTGGCAAAATGACATGAATTTGCTAAATAAAAATAAACCAAATTTTTTTTGATAAAATGTATTACAAATACTTTTAAGTTTTTGTTTACAAAGTAATTTTAATACACAATTAGAGAATTTCTTGTATATTTAACTTTTTGAAACTAGATTTTAATGTTTGTTTTTATTTATTATACAGAACATGTTTCAAGTTTCTTAATTTTTTTTATTTGTTTTTCATAAAATAAAAACAATAATGACTTAGAAAACATGAAAAAAAATATCAAAAACAAGTGGAAATGCCAACAAGTTCACATTGCAGATCTCAAAAGAAACCATAATCTTTTAGCAACAAACCTGGTTCACTAGAGAAGATTATGATATTTGAAATTTCAAAAACAAAGTTTTTTTTTGTTGTTAAAATTACGAACCAAATCATGTTTTGCCAATATACTTTATTTTTGGTAATAATATGGCATGCAAGAAATACTTATTGGCAATAAAAATAATCAAAAAATTATATTTAATTGCAGCAAATAGTTTAAAAGTTTTGAACTTTAATCGATAAAATAATTTTTAATAATATCTTTAAAAAAAGTTGTTGTAAGTAAAAAATTTTAATAACTAAAACGAATTTTTCGTAAGTTAAAAAGTGTGCAAGACTTCTGACAAAAAACTTGTTGCAGTGAAGTTTCTACTGTCCCAGTTTTATTTGCCATTTTTTTTTTTCATTAATATGTTATCAATGTAAAATTTGTGAAAGTCACATCAAAAGTCAAAAAAAGAGTTAAAACTGTAGTCAAATTTGATTTCATAGTCAAAAATGTGTACTTAGACCTCTTCCAGATTCGGCAAGTTAGTTGCACAAGTCACTTGCCGAATGCAAAAAAGATTATACTTAATTCTTTTCCCCTTAAACCGAGCTTACCGCTGACATCTACAAGCCAAGAGTTGCGCAAGAGACTTGCGCAAGTAGCTTTCCGAGTCTGAAAGGGGTCTTATGGCATAATCAAAATTATATCCCAAGACAAAGTTAAAGTCGTAGTTATGGAATAAATCATAATAGTCAAATTTATGAATAACGTGCCTGCCTTTAAACAACAAACAAGTAAATGCCATAGTCAAAGATACAGGCAAAATAACAGTTAGCCAAAGTGTTCGTCAAAATCGTTGTCCAATGCATAGTAAAAGTTTAAATCAAATCAAATTCATTATCAAAGTTGTAGTCAAAGTCTTGGTCATATTCAAAGTTTTATATCGGGTGATTTTTTAAGAGCTATAGGAAAGTTTAAAAAAAAAAACACATGAAATTCAGAAAAATGCATGAAATCTTTATTTGAATCGATAGGTCCATATAATTTAATGTTTAAAGATTATTTTATGCAAATGTTGACCGTGACTGCGCCTCAAATGGTCCAGCCGCTTAGTCGAATTTTGGCATACTCTTTCCTACATTTTGGCCGGTATCTCATGAATAAATGCTTCAATGTGGCCTTTCAATGCGTCAATTGAAGCGGGCATGTGTGTACAGACATGAGCTTTAACATAGCCCCACAAAAAATAGTCTAAAGGCGTTAAATCGCATGATATAGGCGGCCAATTGACCGGTCCCGAACGTGAAATAAAAAGCTCACCGAACTCGCCTCTCAATAAGTCCATTGTTAAGCGTGCTGTGTGGCATGTGGCATGTGGCATGTGGCATGTGGCATGTGGCACCGTCTTGTTGAAACCACATGTCATGCAAGTCAAGCTCTTGCATTTTGGGCAACCAAAAGTTGGATATCATCTCACGGTAGTGCTCACCATTCACAGTTACGTTACGATTCGCATCATCTTTGAAGAAGTACGGTCCAATGATGCCACCAGCCCATAAACCGCACCAAACAGTGAATTTTTCTGGATGCATTGGTAGCTCTTGCAATGCTTCTGGCTGATCTTCACTCGAAAATCAACAATTCTGCTTATTAACGTACCCATTGAGCCAAAAATGAGCTTCGTCGCTGAACACAAGAAGCGCGCGATTAACTTTCTTAACAGAGCACGCATTTTGATAATAAAATTCAATAATTTGCAAGCGTTGTTCGTTTGTAAGACGATTCATGGTTAAATTATAAACCAAACTGAAGATGTTTGACAGTGAAACAAAACACGAAACGTGCGTCAGCTGTTTAAACCAGTGTTGCCAAAAAGATAATAGCTAAAAAATCACCCATTACATAGGCATATTCAAAGTCTTGACCAATTCAAAGGCATATTTAGAGACGAAGTCTACGACTCAATCAAACTTATAGTTGTTGTCAAAGTTATAGTTAAAGTCATAGTCAAAACCATAGTAAGAGTCAAAGTCATAGCAAAGGTCGCCATCAAAACTGTAGCTAATTTTAAAGTCAAAGCTATATTCAAAGTAAAAGTTTTAGTCATAGTTTGATTGCTAAGTCAAAATTACTGTATTCAAAATCCTGTTCACAAAAATCGCGAAAAAATAACGAAAAATCGCATTTAATAGAATTGGATTGATTTAAATTGAACAATGATTCCAATATTTAAAAAAAATTATGGCTTTTTGGTACTTTAGCATTTAAATATTTTATCGCAAATACAAGCACTAACTTTAAAAAACGGTTATCATCATTGAACCCCGCGTAATCGTATTAGCTTTAACAGCTGGGCACCCTAGCTTGTTTAAACTTGCTACTAGCACAGTGTTATTATGCAGTAGTAATAGTTGAATCGCTATTTCAAAAAAGGCTCAGGTACAAAAATAAAAAGTGTTTAGGTGACACATAAAACTGAATAACTCTTAAACCAGTTGCCTTTTTGAAGTAAATTTGTTTCCTACAATTGTTAGCCTCTGTTAATGTTGTTATAGTAAAAACAAACAATTACTTAAATCAATATTTGAAGGGAAAAATTGTCATTACAGTTTCCGTTGATGAGCCCTTTTCGAAAAATATTTTGGAATTTTCGTGGTCTTAGTACCAAAATTGTATATTTAAGGTTTCTAATTTATTGAACAACACAAATATTAAAATAATTTTAAAAGGTTTATTATAAATTTGCATTATAAATTAAGATTAACAACAGTGTTGCCAAAACTTGGTGACCAAAAATGGCTAAATTTACGGCAAAAAATGGCTAAAAGCTTTTTTAAATAAAATAATGCGTTTTTATTAAATAACAAAACAGAAATAATTAATTTAAAGTTGTTTACGATGAAATTGTGAGTTAAGATCAATTTGTTTAATAAGAATAAACGTAAATTGATATTAAAAAATTAAATCATCGAAAAATTCGATGTCGTTATTGTTCATCTCATAGGAATCACTCATTAGTTTCAAATAATCATAAGCTTTAAATAATTTGAAGGTAAATCATAATCACGACAACATTTACCCAACCTTTTGAGTCCAGATCTACAATAAAAAACAAGTAAGAAAGTATAGTTGGTTAAACAAGACTTTATGATACCCTACACCACATTAGAACCTTTGTACCAAATTTTATCAAATAATCTCTAAATTGCGACTTGTACTTTGCGCACAAGGTTTACATGGACAGCCAGCCAGCCGGACAAACATCGTTAATTCGACTCAGAAAGTGATTCTGAGTTAATTGGTATACGTAAAGGTGGGCTAAGGACCAATATTTTAAGGTGTTACAGACATCAGCACAAACGCATAGTATCATCTTCACTATTGTGGTGGTATAAATATTGTATTGTTATGGTAAAAATATTTACCTAATTGATAAAATCGAATTAACGGTTGCTAAATGTAACCTAAACGATGTTCACTTGGCTAAATCCCCTTTCTACTTCAGCATTAGACCATGGAAGAGATAGCAACTTTTTAGTAAATTCTGATATTTCTAAAACAATTTTGTTACCGCCTGCAACCCTTTATTGAAATACTTGCAACCAGAAAGAAAGAGCGATGTTTGTGTTGATCCATTTTATAAATTTAATAGTGGAATACTGGTCCTTTATTTTGAAAGCGTCGCACAGTGCTTTGTCCCCATATAACGAAGGGACATAAATAGAAGGAGTTGTCAGAAATTTTTGAAATTTGGTACACAAGCATAGAATAGCTTAGTTAAGAAAAATGTGAATTTTTGGACAAATCGGTCTAAGGACACGTCACCTCCCATGTGTCCTGAAATGGAAAAATGTAATTTTAGCTTCAATAATGCCCACAAAACTACAAAAAATGGTCATACTAATACACACACAACTAGCAACGTATGTGGAAATTTTCACTTAAATCTGAACAAGGACTCAAGGTCCGCCATATATCCTTTTTCTTAAAAATGTTATAACACTTCCAAAAATTATCCGATAGTAATAAAATTTGGTATGAAAATTGATATTTGTTAGATATATATGTGTGTGATAAATTTTGGTAGAATCGGATTATAAATGTGAAAAATACAAAAACATCATTTAATGAAAAATGAGTGAAAAACGCTTAAAATGCTCGTGCAAAAATAACAAGTAAGAAAGTATAATCGGTCAAGCCCGACCATGTGATATCCTATAGCATAGTATTTAAAAACAAAGTTCCTAGATTGTAATCTATTTGGGACCCATGGGCAATCATGGACCCACCAGAACAAAATTATGTTATGAGGTTAAGATTCGCTTCAAAGTTCTTTCTGCCGAATATTATTTAGATATCTTCATCTTCACATATGGGTTTTTTGGATGAGGGTTTATATGTAACCTATGGTTTATATTGGTATGTTACTACATATATTTTTAAGGAAGCTGGCATTAAAAGCTATTTGCGGGAGAATGATTTGTATGGGAGCTATGTTCAAAAATAGAAAGATTCCAATAAAATTTGATAAGCTGATTTTGATTGCAATAAAATTGATTAGAGATGTGCACGTTCATTTTTTGAACCACGCGCCCTCACTTTTACTCGTTTGTAAAAGTAAGTATTTATTAAATATATAAATTGATTTAACATTTTAATAGAAAATTTTTATTTTCTTTTAAATTGAAAACCCTGTATGCAATATTTTCGAACACTCCACAATAGAATTGCTCTTACTACAAACAAAGGCTGTTACCAAAAAAAACTTCTGTCACGTAACCATCTTCAATTTAAATAAAAAATAACGGCACTAAGTCACATTTTGAAAATATTCTTTATACGATGAAAAACCAACGTCATCTGGGAATTTAGCGCCATCTTGTGTCGACAAAAAGAAACAGACACAACTGTTATACTAATTTTTTTTAATTTATCTTGTCAATTTTTCTAATTCAATAGTATATATATTTGGATTTTTTTCTTATTATGTTCCTAGTTTATTTTTTTTTAACTAATTCAATCTATGAAAGTTTGAGCAAAAATCACGAAAATAGCATTTTTTTTAAATAAATTTTTTTTTTAAGTTGTGGTAAAATTTTTTAAATTTTTTTTTTGTAGTTATTAGAAAACAGTCTAAATATTCGAAATCAGAAAAAAACCCATAGACCATATTTTTCTTTTTTTTTTAATATTCCATCAAAGTTAAGAAATTTTTAGAGCTTAACTAAATAATAAGCATTTTTCAAACCATTAAAAAATATGTATAGGAGCATAATTCCAGTAAAAATTTTTTATAGATGGTTTAGAATATAGTTAGCTGTTACAGAAAAAAATTTGAATCTCGTAATCCAAAAAATTAATTTTTTACAATTATTTTCTTGAAACAATAAAAAACTAAGGGCATTTGTGATTTCAGCGCCCTCTTATGCCGTAAAATGCAGACAAACACAAACAATTTTTTATACATATTTTGATTTTTGTTGTTTTTTATTGAATGGTATAAGTTTGAATTAATATTTCACAGTATTTGTAGTTAATTGTCTTTTAAACTCCTGAAAACTATCAAAATTTGATCAAAAATCATGAAAATAGCCATTTAAAAAAAGTTTTTTTTTTCAAGTTGTGGTAAAATTTTTTCAATTTTTTTTTTTGTAGTTATTAGAAAACAGTCTAAATATTCGAAATCAGAAAAAAAACCCATAGACCATATTTTTCTTTTTTTTTTAATATTCCATCAAAGTTAGAAAATTTTTAGAGCTTAAGTAAATAATAAGCATTTTTCAAACCAATAAAAAAACACTTATGAGAAAATAAATCAATAAAAATTTTTACAGTTAGTTCTAAATATAGTAAACTACTACAGAAAAAAATTTCAATCTCGTGCTTTAAAAAACAACAGTTTTACAACAGTTTTCCTAAAGCATGTAAAACTCAAGTAGTTGTTTGGCCATTTTTACTATAAATTCTCAAACTTTGGCGCCCTCTAGCGCCGACAAAAAGAGTTAAATCTTAAAAATCTGTACATTTTTAAGCACAATATAAGACTTGTTTTTTTTTTGATTTATGTCTATGGGCCAAAGCACTGTGCGTCGTAGTTTATAGAGATTTTCAACATTTGCAAAAGTTGTGATTTAAATTAAAGGCGTTTTAATTGTTCAAAATGTTTATTTTACTTTTATAATAAAATAAAAATTATGCTTTTAAAAGAAAAACGGCAAAAAAATTTTATGGCTAAACAAGTTGAAAAATGGCTAAATAAATGGCTAATGGCTAAAATCATTTTTTTATGGCTAAACAGGGTGAAAAATGGCTAAATCTATCCACTAAATGGCTAAATTGGCAACACTGATTAACAACCCCTTTGAAGATTCTCATAACAACTCAAAAATTTAAATAAAAGTTAACAACAATTTCAAAGAAAACTTTTTATTATAAAGGAACATTAAGAACATTTCGTTACATTTTTATCTGTCTATTAAGAATACAAATTAAACAATAATAATAAATAGCAAAAATGATGTAACCAACAACATTTTAGATCTTAGCTTTTTGATGAAAATCGATAATTTTTGATCATTATCACCATCGATAAAAATCTCATATCCCTGGGAAGTACCGTAACGAAATTAGAGCAAAAGCAATTTCAATCGAAACCCTAGACTTGAAGCAAAAATATTTAGAAAAAACCTTCTGCCAGTGATGTCAGCTTAGTGCTTTTGGCACTATTTATGGTGTTTTTTGATGCCTCAAAACGCCAAAATTATATCCATAGTGCCAAACTAAGAAAAAGCACTAACTTGGTGCATTTTAAATTTTTCGTTAGTGCCTTTAGTGCTTTTTAAAATTTTTATTTTTTACTAACTTTTTTTAAAACTTCGATTATAAAGAGGATGATTTATATGAGATTTGCTATTTTGAGTACAATTTTGAAAAGGCCTGTAAAGATTTTAAGATTTCAAATGATAAAAAGAAGTGATAAAAGAAAGTTGCTTTCGCTTTACCAAAAACTTTATTTACGAGGTTAGAGCTGGGCATCCTAGCAATTTTAAAATTTTACAAAACGTTGCACTTTTTAGCGATGACAACATTTTAAGTACTCGTAATAAAAAACGATGTATTTGTTTTCGTTTTTTTAAAGAACTAGACACTTGGGGTATTCACAAGGTGTGCTATCATGTTATATTGTCATAATGTTCTAACATTTAACAATTGTTTAAAAATATTGTTGTTGCTTTGTGAACAAAAGTTTGTCTTAAATTAATAGAACGTTGCTTGCTATGTTTATTGTGCTGTCGTAATTAATCAGAAGAGACCAGAACTGAGCGGCTGAGCCGTATCGCGTTAGTTCTTGTAGCCGTCGCCGTTGATGGTATAATTTTATCCGGTTAACATCAAAATTTGACCTGCGGCTAGCAATTTTTGCAAGAAATCACTTGCGGCGTCAAATAAGATTGGCTTATGACTCTGCTGTTTGGTAAACAAACTAAATAAAATTTTTTTCTTATTTGCGTCTGCAAAATGGAAAATAGTCAGGTAAGATCCAATTTAATTTATTAATTCATGGAAAATAATTAAAGAATATATTTAATTATTTATTATTTATGTATATTTGTTTTAAATTAGCTGATTTAAATTCAAATTAGCATACCAAATTATGAGGGGTTGTTCACAACAGCCGTATTGTTCATGTTATTATTTTAAGACATGTGACTTTATGACACCTTGTGAATCCCCCAACTGTTTCAAAAATAGAAAATGGCTTGAAAAAATTAGGAATTGTGAATGGAAAAATAAACAAAGATTACGAGTCATGCAGAAAAAACGTCTTGAAAAGTTAAAAAACATGCAGTCGAAAACCATACAAAAGAACGCAAAAAAAAACTTTGCACGATTTTAATTTAGATTTATTTAAACGATAAAATATAAGTGTTTTTTATCAAATATGGGCTTTCATTAAGTTTAATAAACAATGGTCGGTCATTGCAAATTTTCGGTAATTGCAACAGGCCACATTTTTTTAGCTACGAAAATCGAAATCGAAACTCGCACTGTGCTACTTTAAAACTGGCCAATTCAAACTCAGCTGATGATGCTGATATTATTTTTACTGATGATAATATTAAAACATTTAAAAATGTTTATATACAAATGTAAATATATTTGTTACTTAGTTTTAAATGTAATTGGTCCACAATAAACGACGTAGCCTTTTTAAATTTTGGAGGTATTTAATATTCGGCACAGCCAGTTGCAACTTGTTTTATGTTTAATTAAATTGATAAAATGGCTTGGTGCTTTTTTACGCTTTTATTTGTTCGAAATAGTGCTTTTTAGTGCTTTTTTTAATTTTTAAAGTGCTTTTTGCTCTCAAAAAGTTGGCATCACTGCCTTCTCCTGTAAAATTTTATTTTTGTTGGTTACTGCATTTTTGCTATAAGTGCTCGATATACATTCGTGGACCAAAAAAGAAAATATTTTATCATGATCAACATATGAATTAGAAATCTTTAACTTTCTATATGTGCCTGTAAATACATTTCGGATGGCTTTTGCAAAATATCTTCATAAAAATTTTCGAAATCGGCCATCTGGACATCATTATTCTCCGAGCAGCTGCATTCACACATTTTCAAAATGAAGATAAACAAATTGTGTTATTATATGAAATTTTCTCCTGAATCGGTGTTCACTATTCAGATTTTTTAATACTGCCGAAATCAAAAATAGTTTTTTTTTTAACAAATTGAACACATAGTCAAAACTTACCTCTCACTGTTAAAATGTTGAATTCAAGTTTTTTTCATTTGCTAACTTAAACACACATATTAATTATTCTAAGTTAAAATTGAGATCAGCCCTATTCGAAATTCATTTTAAAAAGCCACCGCCATGGAGGGGGGTATATACACTTTCTTTCTCTCAGTATATCGGTCTATATGTCTACCTCCAAAAGCAGCAAAAAACCCAATTTCTAAACATTTTTACCTGAGCCCTTTTCGAAATGATTCAATTATATTTATTGATTCAATTATATTCGTCATTATTGTTTAAGTCTAAAGCAGTGATAACCACTCCATAGACTCGCGAGCCAGTCAATAATCGTATTTTTCACACAGATACGGTCGGCAATTCACATGTATATTACAACTTTGTTCGTTTCAAAACATCAGACTATCATCAGTCTCTGCGACCGCACACAAGCACATAATATCTTTGTGTGCGTGCGTTCGGGGCTTTCTTAGTTCGGGGCTTGGTTATCACTGGTCTAAAGCGACATTTATACGATGATTTTTAAGACATGTTGTTTTATTTATAGACGGATTTGGTTAAAAAGAAAGGGGGTAGAAAAAATAAATCATTTCTATTCTTCGTGTTTTTTTCTAATTTTCTTTCACTGTCACTTCAAATTTTGCTGTTATGTTTTATTTGCGTTCGTTTTTTTTAAATAAAAATAAAAAAATGACATGTCTCAAAAGTCATCATGTAAATTTAAAAAAAGTTTTGGTAGCAGCTTTTTAAGAAAATTTACACGTTGTTTAAACGCCGCCATAGTAATTTTGTAGCCCCAGTCTTCTTTTTCAGTCCGCTTGACTCCCTATGGAGCACTGGACCTCATATTTATATTTTAGCTAATGTTTTATCCCTGTCATTTGCGTAACCACAGATCTGATCCAAATCTAATTTTAACCTTTGACCACACTCTTAATTATGGTCACAGTTGTTGCTTTTGCTATCATTTACTTTACTTATTATAATTCTCACAAGCCCAAATATGAAAAAAGTTGTTTGAAAAGAGAAAATTTCTTTTAATTCAATTGTCATTTCAATTAAATAATGACGCTTTAAACAAAAACCCACAATGCTTTTACCGCACCTAAATAAAATCCACACATTTTCTTCATTCTGAATAATTCTTTAATTTTTTTTTTGTTTTTATTTTATTATTGAAAAATTTGTTTAAGCCACAATAATAAAAAAGCAACAATTTAGGTCAATTCTACTTTACGAATATTGAATCGCTTATAAGAATTTCAATTTTGTGTTTTTTTCCGTTTAAATTTATTTAATTTTATTTGCGAACACATACAATAACAGAACTCATGCACAAGTGTTTGTATTTGTCATTTCAAGAATTCATTGATTATTTGATTGAGAATGTGTGAGAATGCATTTGTAATCGTGGTCATACCAAGAAATGTAGGATTGTATGTATTTGTTTGATATGATTCATACGATTGCGTGTCTGTTAATTCATATGACATTTAACAAAGTAATTTTATTAGCAATATTTCTTTTTGGCATTAAAACATTTTTAATTTTTCGTTTACATTTGCTATTTATTTATGGATTGTTTAGGCTTTTTATTTACTAATGCGTCTGGTTACATTGTGAATAAGTTGTTAAAGCACGTGTTCGATTTTGTTAGAAAATGTGTGTTACAAGGTAATAGTTAATAAATTTTTTTATTGGTACAAGATTATTTTTTTTATTTTAGGAAAAAAAGCAAAGATATGTTAACCAAACAATAAACTGTTTTATTGCCTTACAAAAACATGGTGATAAGCTGATATCAATACAAATGTGTCAGCAAATTGTGGAATGCTTTCAAATAAAACAAAAGACTTAAGACACAAACATGGTAGGGATTGGGTGCTGCTGGCTGTTACAGCTGCAGGTTTGAGTAATTGAACTAGTATTTCATATTTTAAAACTTTAAGGTTATTAAAGGTTTTAAAAAACACAATTCCGAGTAATTATTAACAATAAAATTTTGTACAAATGGGGGTTTCACAAAGTCGTTTACAAAAAAAAATTTTTTTTGTCACTTGAAATTTTTTTTAATAACTGGCCTGTGCAATAATTTCGAACGTTAACGTTGGAATTAATTATTAAAATGTATTGTTTTTGTAAGAGAATTTAAATGCGAACGTCAACGTACGTAATCGCAAAAACTATTTTGGGAGTGTGTAGCCCCAAAATTAACATGCTTTTTAAAAATATTTCACCCAACATAATTTCTGTAAAAAATGTTTCACCAAAAACCTTTTTAAAAATTTTGAATTAAAAAAAATGTAGCGGCAAGCGATTGATTGTGTAATTAGGTACGTTCGTAAATGCATCACTGCGCTGCATTAGAAAAGCAAACTTTTTTAATGGCGATAAAAGAATAATTATAAATTTCATTATTGTGTGACTATTATTTTTGTGGAGTATTTCACAATTTTTGGTCCACATTTACTTCACTGATAAATATATAACCACTTGAAATCACTTATGCAGCGCAGTGATGCTTTTACGCACCCATTTTCACAAACTGCATGTCTGTCTTTAAATTTTCTTTCAAGCAGGCACGCCAAAAGCTTTTTATATTTTCATGACGACTTTTGAGAAGTCGCTATTTTGTTGTTTTAAAAAACAAATGAATATTTAACATAATAGCAAAATTTAAATAACAATTAACGAAATTAAGAAGAAAAAAAAAACACGAAGAACAGAAATCATGTCTTTTTTCTACTTTACCGAATTCGTCCACAAATAAAAAAACATGTCTTAAAGACATGTTTTTAAAAATCATCGTATAAATGCCATATTTCTAAATTATTTATTATTTACAAAATTAATTAATTACAAAATTATAGAAATATCATAAAAAAATACGAGATTAGCTCATTTGGGTCCTTAGAATGGCCTCCTAGGGTACCCTGAACCAGTAATTAGGATAAGCACTAGATTACTCTATATCACTGCAGCTTCTTATCTCATCCTTGCTGGAAAGAAAGATTGAATCTAGTCCAACCTCAAAAAGAAAGAACGGACAGAGCAATTCCTGTCTCCCAAAAGGTTTAATTCTTACATCCAAAAGACATTGACAACTCTTGCAGTCATCATTATAATTTATGCCCAGTCTTATTGCATGTGTTTTTTTTTAATCAGTGACAAGAAATAGTCGATTTCACTATTCAAAAGAAGATCCCTTCCAAACTTAAGTAGCACGTTGGTTTTCCCCGCCATTAAATCCCGTCAAAATAGCAAGTGCTTTTACCCACCCATCTCCATTGAGTCCTTATTACACGTCTCCACGTCTTCACCATCCATCAACTTGGTAAGAACAGCATGTCGCACATGAATTCTACTCGTGTAGACTGTTCATGTTTCGTCCATGTTCTGCCATCGTTGCCTAAACATTCGTCTTAACATAACAAAAATTGTGGTCAGTTAGAACACGAACATCAACACGTATTCGCCACATACAAGAACGTGCACAAATTAATACCATTGCTCTGCCGGCGTTATGATCATGCCATAATCATATCGAAAGCGCATTAAGACGTGGGGCTATGTATGTCCGACTCACATTGAACGAGAGTCCGGCAGCGCGCCATTGAAACGACAATTAGGCTGCTAAGAAACATGTCGTTCAAAAGACTACCCTGTTTGGCTGGGTTGTCCGTAGTATGGTTTACCAGACAGCCACTTTGTTTGGGATACACTGGCATGTACCTTAAAATAGTTTTGCAAACTTGTTTAGAAATATCCATCAATTTGCAGTTATTTTAGATGTCGTACAGTCACCACGTAGAGCTTAACTTGTAAATATTCATATATCTTTTAAGATTTTCATTATTCCTTAACCAACAAGCAGCCGGATTAATATAAGAAAGTTTTGCCCTGCAGTTCCAGGATGTAGAAAATGGGTGTTCGTTTCGCTGCATGAGAACTTGCGATATCAATAACTATGATTTGACAGCCGAAAATGCCAAACTCTATTGACATTTTCTTTCAGAAAAGACCCTACCATAATGTGCTTAAGTTGGCTTAAGCAAATGTGCGAATACATGTAAAGCACATGAGGTAAGCCATATTGAACTTAAGAAAACTTTTTGTCAAGTTTTATGAAACTGTCATTTGCTTAAGCAAAGTGCGAAACAGATCGCACATTCCATTTTTGGTTTTGTTCTTGTTTTCTTTTTGTTGGTTTTTGACAGTAGGTTAAGCACGGCTATGCATATTATGGTTGGGCCTTAAAGTTTGGCAAGTCATCATGAATCGTTGAACGCTAGAGATATGCTTCCGAATTGTGGAAAATTTACTTTGGAAAAAAAATAAATCTGTTCACGAAGCTCATAGATCACTTCGTCCATTTTGTGAAGCTTATTTCTGATTAAATAGCTACTTCAATATTCAAAGTTGCCGTATTTTGAGCGAATACAATCCGCAAGCCTTTAATGAATCCCCATTATATCCATAAAAATCAACTGTTTGGTGTAGGTAACACACTCTTTTGAAATAAGCAAGGAGCCATGTTGACTGAATTTTTGTTTATAAAATTTAATCAGCTAAACAACAACGTAATTTTGTTCCAACAAGACGTCACAACTTGCCATATAACGTGCCTAACAGTCGATTTATTGCAAAATCAATTTGGTGGCAACTTTATTTCTGGCTTCCTCTATCGTGCGATTTAAGACCTACGGATTACTTATTATGGGGCGATGTTAAGTCATTGGCTTATGCTGACAAGCCAATATTCAAGTCATCATTGACGCCATATGTCCAGATTTATTGGAAGAAGTTGACAAAAAAATGTACTGATCGAATGATTACTTTTTATGGGGCGATGGTAAGTCATTGGCTTATTCTGACAAGCCGGCAACTCTTGAAGCATTGGAAGCCAATATTCAAGTCATCATTGACGCCATGCCCAGATTTATTGGAAAAAGTTGACAAAAATTGTACTGATCGAATGATATCAAAACAATCATTCTCAAACAAGGACCGGATTTTACGAACGGAAAACACAAAATTAAATTTTATTTTTTAAATAAAAAATTTTTGTGTGTGAAAAAAAGAATATTGTTTTTCTGTGTTTAAAATTTAAACGAAAAAGAAAAAAAACATTTTCTTTGAAAACAAAATTTATAGTTTCAAAAAATAGCAAAAACTTTTTTTGTAAAAAAAAACAAATACAAATTTTCAAAAAACTTTTTTTTTTGTTAAAAAATATTTTTTAAAACGTTTTTTTTTTAGAATTTTTTTTCTATGTACATATGTATTTTTCAAAAATGAAATATGTATGTATGTATTCTCAGAAACCTCTTCATAAATTTTATTGAAATTTGTTTTGAAGAATGAAATTTTTATGACAATGCTTAAATATAATTATTTTGTTTTTGTTTTTTTATGTTTTAAAGAAAACGTTTTATTTTAAAAACTTTATTTTATGTTTTTAAGAAAACGTTTTATTTCAAAAACTTTATTTTTTTTATTTTTTTCGACGGCTTTTTTTTCAAAACTATTTTAGAAATTTTTTGTTTTCTGTAAAATGTAGAATTTTTAAACTTGCACAATAAATATTTTTTTAGAAACAAAATAAAAAACAGTTTCCGATCCTTGTTCTCAAACAATATTTCTCAACCAGCTTAAAAAAACCCTATATTTTACTACAACACATGTGTCAAAATATAGTTTATTAAAATGTTTTTCACTAGAATTTCTTTTTTTTCACTTCAAAAATGTTACACTTCTGCTTATTTAGGCTGTAAGAAATTCTAGATTTCACCTTTTAAGACCAGACGGAATTAAAAGTCAAAGTTGTCGCATAGTGAAATGTAAATCCTTTTTCCTCTCTCTACTAAAACCAAAATTCTTGCTGGAAAAAAGCTTGCTATATCGCATTTGATCAACAAGAGGCTATTAACTCAAAATTTAAAAACTTTCTGAAGGAAGTAGAAAAGTAGACAAAAAAGTGAAAAGAATTTAAAGTTAATGCTCTCTTTATGATCAAGTGTAATAAGTTTATTCCCTTTAAAGAATTATTGCTATTGAAATATTGCTTTTTAAAGTTTTTGTCTTAAGTCTTTTGTATTTGAATAATTTCTTATTGATTTTAGTTAGACTGGTTTCTCATTACAAACTTTCTGAGTGGGGAAGCCGGTATAAATTAATTTTATTGCTATGTTTCTAAAACATTTCATAATAAACCAAAACTTTTTTGCAGAAATTTTATTTTCTCTTAAATTTATTACACAATTTATAATGGCTATTTTTATTTAAAATAATAATTTTAACTTTCGCTTTTAATCGCTTTTTTTACAAAACAAAAAATAATATTAATTATTTATGCCCCCTTAAATTATAATTTATTACAAAATTTTGCTCCATTATGGTTTGTAAAATAAAAACATGATAAAATGTAAAATAAACTTATGAATATAAATAAAAAGTCATACCTAAACGTTTTCACATTTTACCTTTTTTCTGCTTTAAACACCTGTGGAAAGATTTTTAAAAAATTAACATTACAATTATGACAGAAAAGTTATTAAAAAAAAAACGAAATGTGAAAAGTGTTAAAAATAGACATTAATTTTTTAAAAGGTCTTTGTTTGTTTTTATGTTCAAAATTTTAAGCGTTAAAAATAAATTGTAGCTTTATTGTTTTACTAATTTCTTTTTATGATGTTTTTTCTTTGCAGATTATTACTTTTCTAATCCAAATTCACAAAATCGTTTTGTGCCATCCTCACAATATCAAAATACTCGACATTTTAACCGTGGAAGCTCTTCTACGTCATCGGCGGGCAGTCCTGGTTCCTATCAAGAGCAAATTTTATTTATAGGCAATGAGAGCAAACAGCCCCAAAGTCAACCTTTAACCTCGGCGGCTTATACACCTTTTGGACAACAATATACGGTAAGTCTTAAACACCTTTAACACGAGACAAAATGTTATATTCGCCTGTAGTGGTAGCCTTCAGATAGAATTTGATTTGTATTTATTGGAAAAATTTAAACAATCAATTGTAGTTAAAGGAAATTTTATAAAGTTTTCCAGCACACTTTTTCTTCATATGAAACTCATTTATAACTATATTTTTTTTTCACAATATTATGTGCGCTTTATAGCAAATAGAAGAACAAAAAAACTATTCTATTTATTATTATTATTCTATTCGCAGTGGTCAATTATGTATCACAAAGTCTAAAATTAACTTTATACAGGACTTACGGTCTCTTATGGAAGTGCAATTTTCAGTAATATAACATTGAACTGGACGAAAATTCATGACGATATAATTATTTGTTAAAGTTTAGCAGAATTGAAAAAAAAAATGTTCAAAAGTGATCTATAAATCAGACACTGACAACTGATCTTTTTTAAAGTTTTTTATTGGGTGTATAACCTAAAATGTATGTTGGGTGTATAACGTAAAAACGCACTATTTAAGGCAAAATTTGGAAGCTGATACAAAAAAGGAACATCATGAAGCAAAAAATGCTAGATGACCCGTTATTGGCCACAGCCGGGAAGCACGAGAAAATCCTTTAAAAAATATTTCCAGTCCCAGAGAAATAGAAACAGGAGCAAATAACATAAGAGACCTTTTCCAACTGATAGGCCGCCTTGCTAATCAAAGAATGAAAAGCGATCAGATGGTAAAAGACAGATCCCCGTATGAAAAAAAGTTCAAGTTCACAGTAGTTAAACAATACATTAAGCCCAGCAAAAGTTTTTAGGCTTAAAGTTTAGTTTAAAGTATGCACTTTAACGTTTTTTACATAAGACGAAGAGAAGGCAATCTTCTCACTAACGTTGAAGATCAAACAAAACGATAAAACAATAATTTGAAACTGTAAGTGATACCATTGATACTGAAAACGAGGTAAACCTCGAAACTGCTTACATGGAGTCAACCAACATAGTTAACTAGTCATACAATATTAACCGAGACTCCTAACTAAGAGGATATAAAGCCTGCTATTTAATAACTTAAGAAGAAAAAAGCACCGGGAGAGAACGTACTTCCAGCAGAACTTCTTCAATCAAATCTCACAGCTGTAGCCCAAATCATATTTCCACAAATAGAGATGAATGGATAATTGAATGCCTTCCATGCTCATGTAATAATCAAACTGCCTGAGAAAAACGCTATGACAGAATGCAGCAATTTGAGACGTATAACTGTCCTCAATTCGATTAACAACATATTGTTCATTACTATAAGCAATAAACTACGGTCCATTGAAAGTCAGCTAAGGGACGAACATAGGGACGAACAAACAGGTTTCCGTCCGTTTATAAAATGACTTGGATTGAACGGTCACGCTAAGTATAAAAGTTAATCAAGCAATCAATAGGGTGGCGAGCACCGCTGTATTTAGTATTTGTAGACTTCGAGAAAGCGTTTGACAGAATAAAACGGAAGGTCATTTGGAGCGAACTTGAAGCAAGAGAAGTACTGGTAAAGCTGATCCAAATATCGAGCCCTTACCGAAAAAAAGTTAAAGCGACAAAAACACAAATTTATAGGGGTATTACATAACATTAAAATTTTGAAATTGAATTGAAATTGGAGCTTAAGCTGAAATTGTTTTTGCTATAAAATCGTAACGGTACCTTATGTGTGCTTGATATTTTAGGAGAAGATGCAATAAATTCATTTATTAAAAAAGAGAGCGTGAGTGAGAGCGTTTTGCATTTATAAAAAGCAGTCGATCGGGACAAGTTCTGGCCTAAAGAAATCTGTGGGGCTAGACATTAAAACAACTATTCTCTATATAGTAATAGGAAATAAGCCGTCATCCAATGAGAGCGTTTTGCATTTAGAAAATGTAGTCGATCGGGACAAGTTAATTAAAACCACTATTTTCTTAATATGTAGTATCTATGCAACAAATTTTGCATCGTGTGGCTAAAAGCTGTCACGATCGAATATTTCGGTTTTACGTTTTGTGGCCAATGCTGGCTTCAAACGAATTAGGATTTCCTGTAATTGTCTAGCCTAATCTCGGTAGTTTATAATAGATAGGACCCTTCTGGTTCTACCAAATATAGAGACTTTTTGTTTGCAACATTCGGATTTCGGCTTTGGTGTTGATATTGCTAGTTAACTAGACTTAGCATAAAATGTTTTGTGCCTCGAGTTATTGTAATGGATCCAGTGTTGCCAGCAAAGTTTCAAATAAAAGTTACTCTTTTTAATACCGTTCAAGTATCACAACGGACAGGAAAATTCGTATTTAGGCTTCTTTTGGCTTCAACTTGTTTTTTACTAAATTTTTTTTCTTTCTCGCTTTTTAGTGAATATTGCTGCTGGCAAATGTTTAGAAATTGCTGATTTTGTGGTTTTCAATGATTTTTAAAGTGGCTCTTGAGTTTGACAACGATCTTTACAAAGTAGTGCATTTATTTCCCATATTCTAACTTTTTTTTGCTAACTTGGGAGGCCTTTGTCTTCCGTGTCAAATTTACCACTTTTGAAAAGCACAAAACGCATGATAAAAGATAGTGCAGCTGCAGGTTTTTTCAAATTAAAGAAGTAAAGCAAAACTTTTGGTAAATTCGGAACGAAACTCGACATTTTTCGAAGCACTTAACATATTGATGTTTAAGCTTGAGGTCAAAACCATGCGTTCAGTGCATTAATGCGTTTATTTATCTGTCAAATGAAAAAAACCATTGGTAAGATACAAAGCAAGTACATACACGTATCGAACGCATACACGTATCGAATGCATAAAGAATAACTTTTTTCTACTTTTGCATGCATCGAATGCATCAACAAAGTTTCAAACGCGTGGTGTGGACCGCTAGCCTTACTCCATATTATTTGGCGACTAAGAGGCAATAAATGAAAGATGTTCTTCTCTGTCGTAAAAACCATGTGTTGTATATTGTGGATTTTTAAGTTATAGAAGAGTATACATTTTGTTTTGGGAATTGGAGTACATTTCGGTATAACTCTTTTTCTACCGGACCGATGTTGTTGGTTTTTATTTGTAATCTGCTAAGCAAATGGTCTTCAGAATTGAAGTATCATTTTAATTAAAAAAAAAAGTTTTTTTTTAAGATATAAAAACAAAATGTTTATTGTAGTTTATTACAAATAGTTTCCGGTTAAAAATGAAAAATGAAGGAAGCTTGATCGACTGGCTCGGCAGTCTCTCGATCAGTTTTTCAAAAAACTATTGTCAATGGTTGATATCTGCTCGATAATGTTGCTTTTTAGCTCTTGACCTGTTGTGGGGTTATTGCTGTACACTTTCGATATCAAAAATCACTACTAAAAATAGTCTTAAGATATCAAATCGCAGGTCTTGGTGGCCACTCCTCCGCTACGATGCATAATGCGATTTTCAAACATTCCTTTCAAAAGATCCATTGTTTTTCTGCTGTGTGGCACCATCCTGTTGAAACCACATATTCTCGACGTCTAGATCATAAATTTTTCGCCACAAAATCTTTGGATTATCTCCTTATAGCGATTTCCATTGACCTCAAATTTGGACACCCTTTAGAACTAAAAATAATTTGGCATTGGAATAGTACTTTTCCATTAAATCGTTAAAAAGTGAAAGTGTTTTCAACAGGCAAAAATAGCAAAATCGATGAAGAATTATTCAAAGACATAGAATATATCTAGTTTATTGAGTCCTGAGTGAATATTTCTTGGTGTTACCTATGGAATAGAACACCTTATATACCCCAAATATGTTCACAATTTATAGTTCAATATTTTATTAAAAAAAATATTTACAATTAAACAAACTACACAATAAGCCATCAGTAAAATTTTAGAAACAGGTAGAAAAACTTAAAGCAAGAGAAATGAAGAAGAAAGAAAAGAAACTAAAAAAAAACTAAACTGCATTTGGTCAAGTGAAAGTTAAATAGCAGTTATTAAGTCATACATTCATGTAAAAATAAAATAATGGAATTCAATTTACAAAAAAAAAAAAAAAAAAAATAAACAGGCAGACTAAATTAGCGCAGCAAATCAATTATAAATTCAAGTAGTCTACAATTTTGGTGAAATATGTATTTTGTGAAGCGTGACGTATGTGAATATTTGTTTGACTTTAACTAGCCCTATTGATGGAATATGATTAAATTAAAAAAGTTTAAAAAAAATACATAAAGAGTTCACGACCATAAAGTCGTTAGCCGGTGAAATGCATATAAAGTATTTAATAATATAGAAATGATTGATGTTTGGATAATAAGAGAAAATAAAGGTTTAGAAATGGTTAATTAAGGTGGCAAGAGTTTTGTAGGCACAAAAGAAAAAATTAAAGATATGCAAGCGAAAAAGCTCAAAAAAGATGACTCAAAATATTAAAAAAAAAAAATCTCTAATAAAAAACCTTTAATTGCTATTTTATCAATAAATTGATTAATAAGTAAATGGGGAAAAATGGTATGAAATTTTACAACTTTCTTTTTTTTTAATTTAAAATAGCATTTAATGCACATATCACTTAGATATATTAGAAACAGTTTACTTTATTTTAACGAATAAGTCTAAAGCTTTGTTCACATATCAAAAATTTTAAGTCCTGCAGGTAACAACAAGTTTTATTAAAAAAAATTTTGCTTTTGCAAAACGTTTGCTAGATCAAACACCATTGAACTGTTTCTAAATTAAATTAAACAATTATCTTCTTACCAGTGTTGCCAATTTAGCCATTTAGTGGCTAGATTTAGCAATTTTTCAACCTGTTTAGCCATTAGAAAATTAGTTTAGCCATTAGCCATTTTTTTTTAGCTATTTTTAAACTTGTTTAGCCATAAAATTTTTTTGCCGTTTTTCTTTTAAAAGAATAATTGTTATTTTATTGTAAAAATGTATAAATAATTTTATTTTAATTTCTTCGACCTTTTTTAAATATTTTTCTTTTTAATTAATATTTGAGCTTTAGGTCACTTTTATTTTAAATATTTCGTATATTTTTATTATCGATATTTCGATTTCCTTTGGAAATCTTCTTCAGGATATTATATTTACAAATTTTAATAAAAATTGACAAAAATTATGTTTGACAATTAATAAAAATTAAAATTTATAAATATAATATCCTGAAGAAGATTTCCAAAGGAAATCGAAATATCGATAATAAAAATATACGAAATATTTAAAATAAAAGTGACCTAAAGCTCAAATATTAATTAAAAAGAAAAAAATTTATAAAAGTAAAATAAACATTTTGAACACATAAAACGCCTTTAATTTATATCACAACTTTTACAAATGTTGAAAATCGCTATAAACTACGACGCTGAAACATCATTCAAAATAAAGGAACAGTATTCCACTATTAAATTTTATAAAATGGATCAACACAAACATCGCTGTTTCTTTCTGGTTGCAAGTATTTCAATAAAGGGATGCAGGCGGTAACAAAATTGTTTTAGAAATTTTAGAATCGACTATTAAGTTGCTCTCACTTCCATGGTCTAATGCTGAAGTAGAGAGGCTGTTTAGCCAAGTAAACATCGTTAAAAGTAATTTGAGAAATAATTTACATTAAGCAACCGTTAATTCGATTTTATCAATTAGGTAAATATTTTTACCATAACACTACAATATTTATACCACCACCACAATAGTGGAGATGATACTATGCGTTTGTGCTGATGTCTGTAACACCTTAAAATATTCGTACTTAGCCTACCTTTACGTATACCGATTGACTTGGAATCACTCTCTGAGTCGAATTAACGATGTTTGTCCGGCTGGTTGGCTGTCCATGTAAACCTTGTGCGCAAAGTACAGGTCGCAATTTAGAGAATATTTGATAAAATTTGGTACAAAGGTTCTAATGTGGTGTGGGATATCATAAGGTCGGGTTTAACCGACTTTACTTTCCTACTTGTTTTTTATTGTAGGTCTGGACTCAAAAGGTTGGGTAAATGTTATGATTATTTGAAACTAATGAGTGATTCCTATGAGATGAACCATAACGACATCGAATTTTTCGATGATTTAATTCTTTAATATTAATTTATTTTAATATTAATTTACGTTTGTTCTTATTTAACAAATTGATATTAACTCACAATTTCATCGTAAACAACTTTAAATAATTTAATTATTTTTTGTTATTGAATTTTAATGTGTTTTTTCCCTAAATTTAGCCATTTTTGGTCACCAAGTTTTGGCGACACTGCTTTTTACAAATAAAGTTAAGTTAGTAAATAAAACCTTTTAAAAATAAAGGACCAACTATACTAAAAAAATGGGTTTGTCTATGTTTGTAAACTCCTTTAAAATCGATTAAAAAGTTTGTGTGTGGCAGAAATCGCCCCCTACCTCCCCTTGTGTTCCTATTTTATGCATACATTTGTGTCCATATAGAAATGGTTCTATCTATGATTTAAATTTCTTTAAAATCAGCTTGAAAGTTTCTGAGAGGCAGAAATTTTCCCCTATCTTCCCTACTGGTTCTTTGATTCGGCCCATTTTCAATAGACTTGGTCCTTGTGCCAATAAATGTCCCAAATTTTATCAAAATATCTCCAAAATTGCAACCTGTACTTTGCGCACAAGGTTACATGGACAGCCAGCCAGCCGGATGGACATCGTTAAATTGACGCAGAAAGTAATTCTGAGTCGATCGGTATACTTTAGGGTGGTTCTAGGACCAATATTTTAAGGTATAACACACATCAGCGCAAATGCATAATACCCTCTCCACTATTGTGGTGTGGGTATAAAAATATTTTGTTCCGTACGGAGAGTGCGATCTGTTTCGCACCTTGCTTAAGCAAATGCCACTTTCATAAAATTAACCAAAAAGTTGTCTTAAGCTCAATATGGTTGGACACATATGAATCCGAAGTATGCTATAACTGCTTAAGCCAACTTAAGCATATTATAGTTGGGCCTTAAAGTTTGATCACGTTTTTTTTTTTTGGATTTTTCGTCAAATATTTGTTAGGTCTGAACACATACCTTAAGAAGAGTTGACATTGCAAACTATAGACACACACCAAAGTCCCGAATTTCGTTGTTTCGATTTGCGTCGCTTTTTAAAATGTTGTACGAGCCGCTTTGCGTCGTTTGGATTCCGAGTTTCTTTGTTTCCAAATTTGGTTCAATCAAAAATCATAGCTCAGCAGCATCTGTTAATAATGCCTTTAAATATTGCCAGAAATTCGTAGCTCCAATGAAATCCTTAGCAATTCACCAAAACTTAAAAAATTTTATTAACCAGTTGACAAGGTCAACTAATTAAATCGATATAAGTATGGTTGATTTAGATTCATTTGATGAAGATATGCATTTTAGAGCAGTACTGTCAGTATAAATGTCTTGTAGATGGGTTTTTCGTTTTTCATGTTTTAAGCCTCAAGAATCGGTGGGGCTTGTAAATGAAGAGACAGCTGTTCGCATTTGTAATCTCTTGTAAACCCTTGATGGAAAGAATAACATATTTTTTTCGAGTGTACAATTTAAAAATTAATTAAAAAGTATTATTTTTTTGACCATAAGAGATTCTGACCTGACCATAAATAAATTTCCGACCTGTTATTTGATGTAATTTCTTTTTGTATATTATTTTTTTGTTAATTTTTGTATCTTTTTCTTAACCACAAAAGTTCAGTGTTTATGTCGCTTTCATTAAACAATAATTTCTTGATTTCTTCTTTTTATTACGTTTATTTTTAACAACACATATATTTATTATTATTTTTAATGTAACAATCAGGAAAGTTTTTTTGTGCACAAAATTGGTAAAAAATATATACAAGAAAAAAATATTTAAAATCGCAGTGTTACAAAAAAACAAGTAAGAGTGCTATATTCGGCTCTGCCGAATCTTATATACCCTTCACCATTGTGCGAGCAGAATACAGAGCAACTAAATAATTTTTACATATACATTAATATTTATAATACTTAAAACTTCATTATAAATGATATTCAAAAAGCGAAAACTGGTAAATATTTTTTTAAATCGTTTTTAGAACATAAAAATATTAAAAAAAATTTCTTTTTAAAAAACCAAGATTCGAACCAGGGAACTCACAGTTTCTAAGTTAACATACCCCCTAAACAACTGAACCATGAAGGAACGTTGTATAAATATCATTAAAATGAAATATGGACCGTTTACTGTTCACAACTCACACGACAACCGGATTTGAACTTCGCTTTTCATAAGGACCCAGAATAGATATACTTTATAGGGTGTAGGATAAATATTGCAGAAATTAGAAACGGAATGACAAAGTTATATATACCCTTTTACCTTCGGTGAAGGTTATAAAAAACAAACTTAATTATAAATAAAAACAAGTAGGAAAGTATAGTCGGTCAAGCCCGACCATATGATACCCTACACCACAGTATTTAAAAACACATCATGCTTATGTGTCCATATAAATATGGATTTATCTATATTTATAAACTTCATGAAAATCGGTTTGAAAGTTTGTGAGAGGCAGAAATTGCCCCCTACGTACCCTTGTGGTCCTATTTTTGAAAAATTTTATAGCTAATGTGTCCATATAGATATGGAAATATCTATGTTTTAAATTTCATTAAATCGGTTTGAGTGGCAGAAATTGCCCCTATCTCCCCTCGTGGTCCTATTTTTTTAAAAATGTAAACATTTTGTGTTGATATAGATATGGTTTTATCTATGTTTTAAATTTCATTAAAATCGGTTTGACAGTTTCTGAGAGGAAGAAATTTCCCCCTATCTTCACTCGTGGTCCTACGATTCGGTCCATTTTCAATAGGCTTGTGCCAATGAGAACCTATGACCCAAATTTTATTAAATTATCTCCAAAATTGGGACCTGTACTTTGCGCACAACGTTACATGGACAGCCAGCCAGCCGGACGTCGTTAGTTCGACTCAGAAAGTGATTCTGAGTAGATCGGTATACTTTAAGGTGGGTCTAGGACCACTATTTTAAGGCGTTACACACATCAGCACAAATGCATAATACCCTCTCCACTATTGTGGTGTGGGTATAAAGAGTAATTTATTGGATTTCAGTATTTTGGTCATAACTCAGCTATTTCTTAACCGATTTGGCAGATTTATATACCGACGTGTTAAAGAAATTTGCCAGTTATTTTGGATATAAAACTTGGACTCAAGAAGATCTATGGTTCCCGAAATGGGTATTTTTAAAAAAAAAATTAATATTTTGGTCATAACTTTTTCGTATCTGAACCGATTTTCCCGAGTTTTTCAGAAAATATTTTTACCAAAAATCTGATCTTTTGATATATAAGGCGTAACTTAAGGTCATATTCAAGTATGGGCACCACTACATTGAAAGCTTTGCATGGTTGGCATTGTATTGGTTTGTTTACGGTTGCATTTGTTGGTATTATGCTCTTTTGCTCTTTGTTTTTTGTGTATGTATACACATCGTTCGCTCTTTTTGCATTTTGATTTTGCATTTGCCCATAGCTGGTCATATTTCAGTAAAAAAATTCAGGTTTTTATACAATTTTTGATATTTTTTGTATTGGAGGTACCACGCCAACTTCTCCAATCCCGCCCACATATTATGGGATGGTGTGTATTTATAACCTTAATGTTTGTACCAAATTTGAAATTTTAGCCTTTTGCCGTTCTCCAGATATACAGAAAAGAGTAATAAAAATACAACAACAAGGGAGTTTCGGAAAAAAATTAAAGATAGTCGTGGTTTTTTGGTCATAACTCAGCCCTTTGTGGACCGATCTTGCTGAATTTCAATAGCAAGAAATGAAAGACTATATGTGACATAAATGTAAAACAACCTAGTCGCTGTCATGTCTGGAGTCTCCGGAAAACTCATATCAAACGTAAGACGGACGGACAGACGGATGGACAGACGGACATCGATAAATCAACTTCTCTCCTTATAAGGACCCAGCATATATATACTTTATAGGGTCTAAGATCAATATTATAGAAATTACAAACGGAATGACAAACTTATACATATATACCCTTTTCCACCTGTGGTGAATGGTATAATAATGAAACAGACATACCTGGGATGCGATAATTTTTTTCAAGCAGGTGTTTTCGAGTACAATAAGACTCTGTCCTTGAAATTTGCGAAACACCTCCAAAATCTAAAGAAAACCGGGGTTTGGTACCTTTTGCACTTATGTGCCAGTTACTTTGTTAACCGATTTTAAATTTCTCAGCTGATTTGGAAAGAAGAAACTGAGACCTTTCGAAGATGTGAACATGAAAATTATGTTATATTAATGTAACTATAAACTCTATTTTGTAAAAAATGTTCTCTATTTTTTAATTTTGGAGATGTTTTTGTACATTTTTCTATTTAGGCATCGTATTATTTTTGAATTTTTTATAAAAGTATGTTTAGTTATAAGTAAAATGCTACCTTGTTTTTAAATATTCGTTAAAAATAGTCTGAGAATAAAAGTAACTTATTTATAAATTTTATTTTTATTTTTATTTTTATTTTTATTTTATATCAGAATTTTTGTTTGTATATTTCTGTTACGAGGCTTACTTTAGCTATCCTTTGGCTAGCAAGCAAGTAAATTGTACAGACTACTATTACTATTAGATACCAGCAGAATATAATACATATAAATAAATTCCCAGATTCAATTTGTAAAATGATTAAGTTTAATACATACAATTTACAATAAGCACTATACAGTTATAAGATACAAAGAAAGCTGACGAAGGCCGTAGCGGGCCAGAAAATGTATTACATGTGCCAATTGACTCCTGCCAAATTGGTAGCAAGCTGCGTCATTTAGTTTGTGTTTGACAGCTATGATTGGAGACCTTAACTTTAGGGTGCGTACAGAGTGGCCGCTTGTGGCCGAGCCGAGCCGACTGACGCTTATTGCGAGAATTTGTTCATGCGAGAAACAAGTTTGAGTGTGCATAGTGGATGCGAAAATCAGCGCTGATATTTTTTCTATATTGGTGTTTTATGTATGTTTGTATGCATTTTTTATAATTGTTATAATTTTATTTGATTTTTTAAATTTTTATTTTTTTGATTAATTTTTATTTTATTTTTTAATTTTTATTTTTATTACAAGTTGAAATCATAACAACATAACATAAACAATTGTATAGCACCAGTTTTCTCGCATTAGTTCTCGCAATAAGCGTCAGTCAGCTCGGCTCGGCAGCAATCGGCCACTCTGTACGCACCCTTAAGGTAGAAGTACATAACACGCGTTAATTCGTTGACGTTTGTCGTGCGTCTAAAAACTTTAGCGCATGAAAAACTGCAAGTTACACAACGCGCGTTACAAAAGCCATTCCTGTCAGCTGTTTTTTATTTGTGCATTGAAATCGGATTCGAAAGTATATCAAGATTTAATTATATTATTGAATTTATTCTTTTTAATAAAAGTGGAAGGTTTCCTTAGTCACCATGATACCTAAACCAGGAAAGGATCACACAAAAGTTGAGTCATATAGGCCCATAAGCCTACTTTCTAATATATCAAAGCTGTTTGAGAAGCTGTTAGCGTCAAAATTAACCCCAATTTTAAATGAAAATAGATGTATTCCTAACCACCAATTCGGCTTTAGAAGAGAACACAGCACAATTGAGCAAACCCATCGTATAGTAAACGCAATAAGAAAAGCCTTTGAAGAAAGAAAATATTGTTCCGCTCTCTTCATCGATGTTTCTCAAGCTTTTGATAAAGTCTGGCATGAAGGCTTATTACATAAATTGAAGCAAAATTTACCAGTAAACACATACAAGCTGTTAGAAAGCTACTTAGTCGGTCGAAAGTTAATTATTAAAGAAGGTGATTATTTAAGGTCTCCTCAGCAAATTGACGCTAGAGTCCCTCAGAGAAGCATCCTGGGCCCACTTTTATACTTAATATATACCACGGATATGCCAACAAACAACTACACACAAACTTTAACATTTGCTGATGATACAGCTTTTTTGAGCGTGCACGAAAACCGTCAAGAAGCATCTCGATACCTACAGGATCATATATTTCAACTCGAACTATGGTTAAAGCAATGGAGGATAGAGGTCAATGAGCAAAAATGCGTACATATAACATTCCCTTGCGTCGGGAATCATGCCCCCCTATTAAAATCAATAATCAAATAATACCTCAAAATTCGCATGTAAAATACCTCGGTATTCATCTAGATCGCCGTTTAACGTGGAAAAGCCATATAGAGGCAAAATTAACTCAAATGAAACTAAAAGCCATCCAAATTCATTGGCTTATTGGAAGAAACTCTGTCCTTAGTCTCGACTGCAAACTTCTTCTTTACAACTCCATCTTAAAGCCAATCTGGTGCTATAGTATTCAGTTATGGGGCCTCGGCCTCTTATATCGAAAAAAATTCAAAGGCGCCAAAATAAACTACTTCGAATAATCACAGCTGCCCCTTGGTATGTTAAAAACTCAAATATTCACAAGGATCTCAATGTTCCATTAGTTAAAACTATGATTAAGAAATATGCAGTTAAATACTTAAAAAGGCTCGAATTGCACCCGAACCCAATAGCATGAAATATTTTAAATGATAGCGGCCACACTCCCTTAAGAAGAAGAGACACTGCAGCACTTATTACTAAAAATTGTAAGAATTTAATATTTTGAATATTTTTTTTTCAATAAATGATATTTTTAATTTTAATTTAACAATGTTTTGATTGATTTTGACAATTTCCAAAAACAATTTCACAAGTTTAAATTATTTTATTTTAAACGAAATAATTTTTTGTTATTTAATTATTATTTTAATTAAAAATTTATTTCAAAACAAATAAAATGTTAACTAAATCAAAATTATATTTTTAATTTTCGTTCAACAAAAAAAAATAATTGATTCAATTATCACATTAATTAGGTTTTAATACTTTTACAACAATTTTTTTAATTGATAAAAAACTACTAATAATTTTTTCTGTGTTGTTTTTCATTTAAAAAGTTACGGACTTATTAAACCTTCTTTGTATTTCGATTATAATAGATTCCCCCTCACATCTTAATAAAGTCCTTAATGGCAAAAAAGTTAAATTTTTTTAGTTAAGAAATTGATTGCTAGCATATTCCTTAAAAACCTCGCGAAATATGAAAAATTTGACTTTTCATAGAAAAAGCTTGAAAAACTTGCCCTCGTGATAATGTTCAACTTTCTTGAGACTGAAATTTTACATTTAATGGCTCCATTATTGGCTGTGGCAAAGACTTGGAGGTTTGTTTTAGAGTGAAAATTCAAAATAAAAAAACACTTGAGTTTTGAAAAAGAAAAGAAAGGAAAGAAAATCAAAATAGTACAAGATAAAAACATGAATGTATAACAAGGTCGGAAAGATTATGTTAAAAATTTGTTAAATTTAATACTTTTGAGTTCAAGAAAATCATTAAATAAAAAAAAAAAAAAATAAAACAAAACAAATGGGAAATATAAAAAGATAATTTCATCAATCAAGTTAAAGTTTTCAATGATATCAAAGTATTTATTGTTTAATTAACTTAATTGAAGGTAATTTGGCTCTTTTATACAATTACAAATTATACTCTTAGTTTTAAAAAAGTACCCTATTTAATTATTAAAATTGGGTTAAACTTTTTGTTATTGCTGGCTTGGGTAAATTTAAACCAAATTAAAATGATCATAAATCATAAAATTTTGCGGCTTAAATTAAAAGAAAAAAAAAAACAACAAATTTGGAAAGTAAAATCTATTTAAGGGGAACACAAATTGGACTGGTAATTTTTTAGGGAATTTGATGGAAGATTGTTAAATCTGATTAATTTAATTTAATAAGTTGTTGCTTTAATATTGTCGTTGAATAAGTTTGTATACCATTATTTAGTTAACATTATGGCTTTATTATAAGGAAATATCAATTGATTGAGGTCAGTATATTGGAGTAACGGGTTATTCTTTTTTCGGTTAAATAAACACACAAAAAGCTAAGAATTCTATACATCTTTTATTTTGTTATAATGCTAAGACCATGCCATTAAGTACAAAATACAATGTCATTTAGATTGGTTGCCGCATTCGATGCTTTTGAGGTAAACTGAAAAAAATAAAAATTTATTTCAATTAAAAAATTTGTGATATTAATTAAAAAATTAATTAAATTCGCATCAGTTAGCCAATTAATAATATTAATTAAACAATCTTTGATATAAACAGCATTTTCTGGAGTAAATATTTTTTAATTCATTTGATTAAATTTTTAATTAAAACTGATTTTATTTGTGATTAATGGTTTAATTGAAAAAAATACTTGGCGAGAATTTTATCTGTCTAGTTTTCGACTACTTCTTCGCACATTTTCGGCACGTTTTTGTCCTCGTTGACAAGGTTTTTGACGTAACCCTACAAAAAAAGTATTACGGCGTCAAATCGCATAATGTTGGTGGCCAACTGATGTCCGGAAAACGTGAAATGCAATAAAGCCAAAATCGGTCGAATGGTGTGGCACATGCCATTGTCTTGTAGAAAACACATATCGTCCAGTTAATAATCCTCAATTATAGGCAATAGCACCCAATCAGAATTTCTACGGCACTGTGAATAGTCAGCCGGCTTTAATTGTTGCATGATTTGGAGTTTATATATCGGGTGATTTTTTAGCTATTATCTTTTTGGCAACACTGGTTTAAACAGCTGACGCACGTTTCGTGTTTTGTTTCACTGTCAAACATCTTCAGTTTGGTCTATAATTTAACCATGAATCGTCTTACAAACGAACAACGCTTGCAAATTATTGAATTTTATTCTCAAAATGCGTGCTCTGTTAATAGTGTTCATCGCGCGCTTCTTCCATTTTAGACGAAGCTCATTTTTGGCTCAATGGGTACGCTAATAAGATGAATTGTCGATTTTGGAGTGAAAATCAGCCAGAAGCATTGCAAGAGCTTCCAATGCATCCAGGAAAAGTCACAGTTTGGTGCGGTTTATGGGCTGGTGGCATCATTAGACTGTACTTCTTCAAAGATGATGCGAATCGTAACGTAACTGTGAATGGTGAGCGCTACCATTCTTTTTTTTGCCCAAAATGCAAGAGCTTGACTTGCATGACATGTGGTTTCAACAAGGCGGTGCCACATGCCACACAGCACGCTTAACAATGGACTTATTGAGAGGATTTTATTTCACGTTCGGGACCGTTCAATTGGCCGCCTAGATCGTGCGATTTAACGCCTTTAGACTATTTTTTGTGGGGCTATGTTAAAGCTCATGTCTATACACACATGCCCACTTCAATTGACGCATTGGAAGACAACATTGAAGCATTTATTCATGAGATACCGGCCGAAATGTTGGAATGAGTATGCCAAAATTGGACCATTTGAGGCGCAGTCACGGTCAACATTTGCATGAAACAATCTTCAAACATTAAATTATATGTACCGTACTATCGATTCAAATAAAGATTTCATGCATTTTTCTGAATTTTTTGTGTGTTTTTTTTAAACTTTCCTATAGATCTTTAAAAATCAATCATTAGATGGGGTGCAAATCCTAATCCATAACACGCCATAATGAGCCGTAAGATAATCCCAATTGCTGAGAACGCAGTGGAATTGAAAAATTCGGATTATTCTCCACACTTTTACTACAAAAGCGATATTTTCGGCAGTGCACACATTGTGATGATGCACAGGTCTGACATCATGTGTAACTTTTGTAGTCTCTTCAAATTTCTTTATACACTTGCGAATTCCTTGCACAATAGGTCGATTTGACCGACGATTATCACACGTAATGCACAAAAAGTAACCACGATTTTAACCCGTTCTTCGATTGTTAATTGGCAAACCTTTTACTAAATAAATGACATATATTTAACAGCTGTCAGCCTTGCCGGACCGGCGGTCTTAAAACCACCAACATATGCCCTGTATGTTTTTGGAAGACCCAAGATTTTTTGTAAACTGGTTTTTAATTCATATTTTTATAATTTCAAGAATTTTTTATTGACTTTTAGCATAATCTTTTCACTAACGGCAGAGATATGAGTAAAAAAATTTCTAAAAATTAAGTAAAAATATTTAGCTAAATTTCATAAAATTTCTTAAGAACAGAAAACTACTGTCACATTTTATAATTTTTTTTTAATCTCTTGTACTACTTCTTTAACAATTTAAAAATTCATACGACTGTTATGAATTTTTAGCCCCCCCAATAGTGACGAATATGTGGGTTTACTTAGTTTGTCGTTCCGCGTGTAGTTTTGTAGTAATCATCATAAGCTGGAGTTCTACACCACGCGTTATACGTCTTTTCGCTGCATATGCATCAGTAAAAAATGGCTTTGCAAAAATAAGGTTAACTTTATAATCGGCACAAGCAGCGCTCTAACAAATCAACAGATTTTGACATATGAAGTTCTATTTTTGCTTGTGGTGATGCTGCATAAAAAGCGTTGCATGTAACTTGAAACGTAGAACGCAAGTAAGGTATACAAATCTTGCAATTCGTGGAGATGAAAACGCGTGGTGTGAACCTCCAGCTTTAGACTCCATAAAGGTTATGTAAGTGTTAAATTATCGATTTAGCTATATCCGTCTGTCTGTCCGTCGGCTGAAATCACGCTCACGTCTTAAAAAAAGAGAGCACTATTAGTGTCAAAATGTGTCTAGTTCTCCTTAACAATTTGGGGTTGAAATCCAAAACTAGTGCTTCAGTAGGAAAAGAGTTATGACTACAAATTGGACCAACCATCCTAATTAAGTGATATTTCTTTTAGAAAAGCTAACATTAATTGGTGGCGGAATGCATTTTGCGCAAACTCGTTCCATATGACTAGTAATCATACTACTAAATGAGAAAAACACTTTACTAAAATTTTGTTTGTCAAAGTTTCATGAGTTCAGAAATCACACAGCTGAATTTCATTATAATCGGTCTATAATCTACCCTAGGCCCCATATAAAGCCCCCTCTCGTAAAGCAACTTAGTACGCCTTTATTTGTTAAAAATATCGCTTTTGTAGTTTAAATTTGTTCTGCCATCCATAGTTTCATATGTTTAGAAATCACACTGCTGAATTTCATGGTGGTCGGACCATAATTCACCATAGGCTACATATAAAGCCTCCTCTCGGAAAACATTTTTATATGCCTTAAACTGTAACTTATAATGCTCTTATAGTAAAATTTGGTCTGCCATAGTGTTATAAGACTAGAAATCACACTGCCAAATCTCATGCAAGTTGGTCCATAGTTTACCATAGACCCCATAAAAAGTACACTCCTTAAATATTCTTACTCTCGGTGGAGTATATCAAAGATTCGACACAGCCGAATATAGCACCATTATTTTTTTAATAATTTTTGTTTAATAATTTTATCTTACTTTTAGAATACTCGCAACAATGACTTCTATGAAATTTCCCCACGTCCCTTTGGCGTACCTGGCTCTGCCACAGGCTCAGCCTCTTCCAACACCTTTACACGTTCCAAGTCATTTAAGCCTAGCAGCAGTTTTACACCAAACAGTGGATTTGTGCCACAACGAGTCAATGTGCCACACCAGCAGACACAATTTCTGCAGCAATTCAATGAACCAGCGGTAAGTCAACAATTTTTACAAATTTCAAAGATATTTTGCATTATCTAACCTTGCCAGAAATTGTTTAATTAAAAAAAAAAAAAAAAAAAATGCATAATAATACCGCTAAAGGGGAAATGTATGTAAAAACATTCTCTTTTTTGTAATTTTCAAAATCAACACCCAGTTTTTTTTTATTGTAAATCATGTTAGTTGAACTTATTTTTTTTTGGAATTTACAGTTTCTGGTATTTAAAGCTGAATAGCAAAAAAAAAAAAAACACAAACTCATCAATTTGTTGTTTGATTATTGCAACACGTGATATAGTTTTTTTTTGTTTTTGTTAAAAATATGTGGTATTTTTAAAATGGCTGTGATTTTTTTTTTACAATGTCACTTCCATCACATGGCTCATATGTTGTCTTTTGAACGAAGAGGGCTTAAGACAAAAGTTTATCTTAGGAATTACCACATATCTGAAGTATGTATGTATATCTATAGTATATCACTGTCGGTTTTGTCTATATGCCATATATACATACATATGTATCTATCCAACCAACTTAACTGTGTGAAATATTAGAAATCCATGAAATTTATATGAATTACAAATGAAGTAAACTGCTCTAAAAAATAAATAAAAATTGAATTGAAACCACTAATTAAATATACAAAGAGCCATACCAACAATGAGCAACAACAACAATTTTAAAAGAAAGAAAAAAAACGGCAAAAAAATTAAAAATAAATTGTAAATGTAGTGAACCTTTTTTCTAACACAATAAATGCGAATACAAATGTAGAGTAAAATGTTCATGATACCGACAATACAACACCTACCCCTCCCTCCCTTCCTCCACCATTTTAAGATTTCAAAAAGTTGAAAAAAAAATACGAACCGTGCAAAGGTACTTTACGTGGGAATGTTGTGTTTCATAATATTTGCCACAATTGTTTAATATTGTTGCTAAAACATGTTGTTGTTTTTGCTTCATTTATATTTTTTTTTTTTTTTGCCAAAAATCCACTTCAGTTTCTTAAGAATTTTGAAATGTTTTGAATATAAAACATAATAAACATTTAATTTAATTGAAATTCATAAATAATTTATTGCAAAATTTATTTGGTTTTATTTTCGCTTGTTGTTGCTGCTTTAAAGAGACAAGAAAAACATAAATTTTCTGCACGCGTTAAAAAAATGTTTAAAATAATATTTACCTCATCTCAAGAGGAAAACTAAATTAATATTTTTACTCAAACCTGTCTGAACATACATAACTATTAAAAATAGAGCAACATTTATGAAAGAAAATATAGCATAGATGTAAAATTTACTGAAAAAATTCGTAAAATAAAATTTTTTTAAACAATCTCCTATTAATACTAATTTACATAAAATTTCCTTTTATTAGCATATTTTTTTTTGATATAGAAAATTAATAATTAGTATTGTGGTTATTTTGTTGAACTATTTTAGGTTTTCAATCCAAATTTTAATAGTTTTTTAATATTTTTAATTAGGCTAAAGTTCATCAAATTTAATTTTCATCAAATAATTTTTTTTTTATGCAGAAAGGAATATTGCATCATGAAAATTAATTAAAATTGTTATTGATGATTTTTCATTCTTGACTGCAGCTGGGGCTCGAACCCAGGCTTTTACGAACAGGTGACCCATACATGTTTCGATCGCAACCACTCAATCTCTTCACAGCGATTTGCCGTTTAACACTCACAGCCATCGACGACTGCTGGGTTCGAGCCCCAGCTGCAGTCAAGAATGAAAAATTATCAATAACAATTTTAATTTAATGTTGTAAAATTCCTTTCTTCATTAAAAAATTAATAATTAATTTTCTAAAATTCTTCATAAAAAAAAATATGCAATGAAAATTAAACTTGATGAATTTTAGCCTAATTAAAAATATTAAAAAAATATATAGAAAATTATTATCAAACTTCCTAAAAATCGTAAATCTTCGAATAATTTAAAATAAATTGTAAATTTTTGGAAAACCTTAAGCAAATCGAGAATTTTCTAAAAATTCCTTTAAATCAAATATCTAATAATAAATAATTTTTCAAAAAATCTTCTTTAAGTCAAACATATTTCAATAAGATTTCTGAATGACGTGCTAAATTTCCAATCTTTCATATTTGATAAATACACTGAAAATTATTGTTCAGGGAAAGCTAGCTTCTATGCGAATTTCACTGGTTGCTTATGCCAGCTCATCAGGAAACCTTTTCCAAAGATTTTAAAAAAGCTAAAAACATTATACAACTTAAAGCGAATAAGAATTATAAACACTCAAAGTCCAACTAATAACAATATCAAAGCTTAAACAAAACACTAAAAAGAAAATAGTGAGTTTATCTTTTCTTTCATTCGTATTTCAATTAAACCCTTATTTATAAAAATGTCTTACAAAAACTTTCTAAAAGTTTCGAAAATTTATTATAAGAAGCAAGTTTTAAATTTTTTTTTTTTATTTTGAAAAATTTCCAATGAATAGAAATTTCTTGTAATATTTCCTATTGAGATCCAATTTTTGAATAGCTTAGGTTCCATTGGCAGCCGTGATCAAGCACAGCTCACGTGGGTCCATTAATTAGTTCTTGTTTTGTTACCATGTCACACCGTCTCCCATGGGTCCTATGTTATCTGGCTGCTAGTATTCCCATGCAGCCACCAGGTCGATTCAATAAAGGAGTGGATCCTGTTTACATCAACATCAGAGAGAAAAGTTTTGTCCCCAAGGGCTCTTCGACCAAACATTTAAAATCTTAAATCTCCGAATGCCGGGCAATTACAGAGAAGATGTTCCGTTGACTCTTCCTCCTCCTCGTCGCCGCAACTTCTACACAAGTCATTATAAGGGAGCCTCAGCCTCTGGGCGTGCCTCCCAATGGGCCAGTGGCCAGTTATAACTACAATTAGGTATCTAATACTATGTTCACACTTGGGTTCTTAAACGTGATTAAGCAGCTCGAACGTGATTAAGCTCTAATCACTTCAAAATCGAGATGATTACCCATACCCAAATTGATATAATTACAACTAAATCACTTCATAAACTACAAAGAATCGACTGAACATACCTCAAACTGACATGATCGTGTATAACTCAACATGATCGTGTATAACCGGCCACGATTTCTGCTTAATGTTTTTATTTTTTTCCTTAAATAATTCATAAATTTTCACAATTTCATCATTAAAATGATTAAAATAATCTTCTGGTAACTTTATAAAAGCATTTTTATCCATTTTTAATACTTTAAATAAATATAAATTTGTTGTTGTGTTTTTTTTTTCTTAATCATCGGTCATCTTAATCATCTCAAATGTAGTGTGAACGGCTTTGATTAACTTAATCAACATTTTGCTTAAACACGTTTAAAAACCCAAATGTGAACATATGATAAGATGATGTCTGGACAGCTGTAATGCCCGCCGTGTCCTATTTTCATTTATGATGGGCCAGATTTTCCTGGTTTCCCACAGGTAGTTTCATCGTGCCACCTCTGACTAGCGATTCGATGAAACTTGTGCGCTATAAGTTGCTTACTCCATGGGAGTGAAGCACCTACATTATACGTTGAACCGTCTCGATTCAAGGTGGTGCCGGGGACCCAATTAAGGGTGACCAGTGAATGTCTCGCGATCTCCTCCAGAGACATCCGGCATTCTCGGCTAATTCTCGATATGATGAACACATTCTCCAGGGATGCTTTCGGTAATAATGTGAATATCCCTTCCAGATATTTCACCGTACCGGATGCGTCTCGCGGCTGTATGGATGGCCATTATCTCGGCCTGGATGACACTGCAGTGGTCCGGCAGCCTTTTAGGAATGCTCCAGTTCCCCGTCCGTGAATATTCGAATCGCATTCGCGGGAATTTGTAGGTCATCATTGTGGATCACGTTATCCAAAATGCTAACCGTGAAGCCAGGATAAATTTTTGAATAACTTCCCAAAAATAAAAACTTATTTCGAAACAATCTACTAACTAACAAATTTTTAAATGATCGAAATTAATTTCCCATAAATGGCAAGTTTTGGAAAAGTTTCCTATAAAAGCAAATTATTAAAAAATCTTCCAATAAATAGAAAATTTTCAAAAAAAAAAAAATCTTAATTATTAGTAAAATTTCAAACAAATTACTTACTTATATTATGTGATTAATCGCGATTGCGGCTACGATTATCATATGAAAACACTAATATAAAGCTAAATTGCACCCAATTTGACCACAATGTCTACATATATTTGCTACGGCTTAAGGCATATTTAAATGTTTTCCGACAGTGGCCTTTATATAGGGCCTATGGTAAGATATAAACCGATCGTCACGAAACTCAAGGTACGTTCAGACTAATGAAATATTTGACAAAAATATTTGTTCTGATATTTGCTTCAAACTGTGTGAAACAAAAAAATATTTTGTTTAATGTTCACACTAAGCTCAAATATTTGACAATTTTTGTTTGTTAAAACAGTTGGAAAATAGTGTCAAATAAAATAAAGGAGATCATGTTTGCCATGCGTTCAGACTTAGACAAATATTTGCATCAAAGAATTATTTAATGAAAGTGTTCAAAAATTGAAATATATTTCACAAATAGTAAAAATTGCCATATTAGCCGAAATTTGCAAAAATTTGCCAATAGCGGTATGATAGCAAAGCCTAATAGTTATTAAAAATCGTTAAAGCTGTAAAGATTCACGGGGGAAATCGCTTCTTCGCGAGCATGGCTAAAATTCGCGAAAAATTGCAAACTTGAAAATCGTTTAAAAAAACAAATTGTCGGAAAATAGCAACAAAAAAAAATGTTTTTTTTTGCAAAATAAGCGAAAATTCGCGAAAATTTTTAAAATTTTAAAAATTACCAAATTAGCGGAAATTTGCAAAAATTTGCTAACAGCGGCATGATAGGAAAGCTTAACAGTTATTAAAAATCGTTAAATCTGCAAAGAATCACAGAAAGAAATCGCTTCTATCACGAACATGGCTAAAATTCGCGAAAAATTGCAAACTTGAAAACAAACCTTAAAATTTATTTGAAATCGCTTAATCGGTTAAAAAATACAAAATGTCGGGTAAAACCAAAAAAAAAAAATTTGCAAAAATAGCGAAAATTCGCGAACAGTTTTATGATTTCAAACAAAACCATAAAAAAATTAACAGTGCCTAAAACTATAAGGAATGGCAAAAATTCTATAAAAATTGCTAAATTAGCGGAAATTCGCAAAAATTTGCCAATAGCGGCATGATAGCAAAGTCTAATAATTGAAAAAGGTCAACAGAAAAGAAAAAGACAAAATGAAAAAAACAAAAAAAGGTACTTGGACTTCAAGAAAAATGCTTGACAAAAGTACGAAAAACAGAAGTAAGGAAAAAACATGTAAAATCAGTTAAAATGGATAATCATTCAGGAAAGCAAATTTCGATCTACCAAATGTTAGAATACAATTTGGTTTAAGGATTGATGTTTGACTAGTGACGTCAGCAGTCGTCGATGGCTGCGAGTGTAAGACGGCAAATCCATCTGAGGAGATTGAGTGGTTGCAATCGAAACATGTCATGTTAACCTGCCGGCCGGGGTTCGAGCCCCAGCCACGTCAAGAATGAAAGATTATCAATAACAATTTTAGTTAATTTTCATGTTGTAAAATTCCTTTCTTCATAAAAATAATTTAATGAAAAATTAAATTTCATGAACTTAAGCCCAGCGTTTAAAAAGCTGCAGTTGAGATAGTAAAAGTCATAAGATTGTGCTGTAACTTCGACATCTTCATTTGTCATTGGACAAAAATAAACCGTTGACTTTACTTCTGATTCATTAAATGAAAACAGTCGCAGTGAAGGCAAAAGCAAAAAACGAAATGTTGTGCACAACAAAGAACATCGGCAGTCAACATGTTCGGAAGTGTTTTGTTTGACCGACTGAAACTTTTAAAAAATCCCGTAGTTAACGAAGATGGGACGTTGCATTTGTGTTTTTGTTTCCATATTTTTTTTTTAAATAATACATGCGTACATAAATACATAAATATGTACATACATATTTATTTATTTTAAAGCTTAACAAATCTTTTTAATTTTTTGAAATTAAATAAAACTTTAAATAACATTATCGCTTTCATATACATACAATGAACACAACGTCCCATCTTCGTTAACCTCGGTATTTATTAAAAGTTTCAGTCTGTCAAACCAAACACTTTCGAACATGTCCGCTGCCGATGTTCTTTGTTGTGTTCAACTTTTCGTTTTTTGCTTTTGCCTTCACTGCGACTGTTTTCATTTAATGAATCAGAAGTAAAAGCAACGGTTTATTTTTGTCTAATGAAAAACCAGAAAGTGGAAGAAAAAGCAATTTTTTGATTTTGACTGCAGCTTTTTAAACCCTGCTTAAGCCTAATTAAAAATTTGGATTAAACACCATAAATAGTTCAACAAAATAACCACAATACTAATTAATTATAAAAAATCTTTAAAACTGTAAAGAATCCGAAAAATTACAAGAAAAATTGCTTCTATAGGTAACATAGCTAAAATTATTTGTCGTTGTTTGCTCTTACAATTTTTTGTAATATCAAATAAATGTTTGCTCTAAAACTACTAAAATATTTGATTTTTTGTGTTCATATTATGTTCACATTGGACAAATATTTGTTTGCCGGCAAATAATTTTATTTGATCAAAATCAGCTGTTATTTTATTTGACACTCAAAAATATTTTGTGTTCACACTACGTTAGTGAAATATTTGATGTTTGCTATCAAATATTTCATCAGTCTGAACGTACCTTCAGAAGTATGATTTATTGTCATACAGAACGGGTTTATGCAAAATCTTATATCAATCCGTGCATTTCGCCATCATTGATACCATTTTGATACCATTTCCACATTTAGATTCTTAACTCTTATCCTACTACACCGATTTTGCTGGATTTCACTCCAAAACTGCTAAGGGTTACTAGAAATAATTTGACACCAATATTGGTTTTTATTTGTTTTGAATTGTTTGCAAGACGGACAGATGGACATGGCTTAATAGACTTTGAATTGCAAAATAGCCGAGAATATATACTTTACGGGGTCTAAGATTAATATTCAAAAAGTTTCATACGAAATAACCAAAAGTATACTCTCATTCACCACTTGGAGTAGTAATATAAATAGAAAGTTTTTGAAAAATAAATACAAAATTTTCTTAAGGTAGAAAACTTTTGAAAAATTTCCTATTAAAAGTTAATAACAGAAAATAAATTTAAACAGCAAATTTTCGTAAATATTTTCTATAAATATCAATTTTCTTAAAAAAGCAAGCTTTTGAAGAAATATCCTTTAAAAAGTTAATAACAAAAGAGGTTTCCTGTAGATAGAAAATTTCAAAAAATTGTCTATAAAAAGAAGTTTTTAAAAAATTTTATGTAAAAACAAATTTTCGTGGATTGTTTTTTTTTTTTTTTAATAGAAAATGTTAGTGAAATTGCCTAAATAGCATTCTTTTGAAAAATTTTATAAATAGCTTTCGAAAAGATTTTT
This sequence comes from Pollenia angustigena, assembly GCA_930367215.1. Classification (NCBI taxonomy): domain Eukaryota; kingdom Metazoa; phylum Arthropoda; class Insecta; order Diptera; family Polleniidae; genus Pollenia; species Pollenia angustigena. The sequence goes on from OV884060.1 coordinate 52,775,961, forward strand.
ATAAATATCAAATTTTCCAAAAATTATTTTACTTCATTACTTATATAACATTTTTATATAAATTGAATATTTTCTAAAATTTTCTATAAAAAGCCAATTTTCGAAACATTTCCTAAAAAAGCAAATTTTCGAACATTTTCTATGAAAGCAAATTTTCGAAAAATTTCCTATAAAAAGCAAATTTTCGAAAAATCTCCTATTAAAAGCATATTTTCAAAATATTTTTTATAAGAAGCAAATGTTTGAAAATTTTTCTATAAACATCAATTTAAAAAAAATAAAATTTTTATAAGTAGAAAATTTTCGAGAAAATTGCTTTAAAAAATGAATTTTTAAGAAATTTAATCGGGCATGTTCTGGAAATCGAAATCGAAACAAATTTTGAAAACTCTTCCGTGTTCAGGGTTCATAAAAATATTTCCTTTTATACACCTCATACTTTGAGGACCACTTTCTTCTACCTAAACTTTTTTGAAATCAGGAAAAGCTACGTTCATTTTTACAAAAATTCAATTGAAAATCTTCATCGAGTTCAATTTCACGTGATTTCGATTTTCAGAATATGGCCGAATATCTATAGGAAATTTTAAAAAAATTCTTTCAAACAGCAACTTTTTCAAATATATCCTATATCTTTAAATAGAATATTTTCGAAAAATATCCTGCAGATCCTCCATTTGCATTGAATTTACATTTCGTCGGGTGGTTACTGGCTTGCCATGTGCCAACCCCTTTTGTACCCAATTTATACATTTAATACACTATATGTATTTTAAAATGTCTTTTAAGTAGGTCAAAGTATTCGTTAAAGCAAACACAAAATAGAAACCACATAGTGTATCGTCGGGTGGGTACTGGTTTACCGCACGGAACAAAAATGTTTTGATCTACATTCTTTGAACTGAACATGCAGCATAACACGTACAAACAATAATATTTGTTTACTTTTACATTGGACAATTGCTTCATAGTACAAAAACTGACGATGAGGCAATGTTAGGGTTCGGTATCTCTTAATATTGTTAAGTTACTACCTTTCAATAACGTTTTGGTTTTTTTTCCTTTATAATAAACCGTTTCGAGTTCTTTATTGCACTTTAAAGAAAACTAAATAATCACAACACTTTACACACTGTTTATAATTAACACACCTTTATTTAGTACTTAGTCACTTTAACAACCGTAATTTATAGCTTTTATTCGCCAACTATAATTTTCTTAGCGTGATACGTTTTTAAAAAAGTCTGAACTTAGAATTTTCTTTTTATGCTATCCGCCGCAAGTATTGAAGCTGGAGGTCCACACCACGCGTTACTTGCTTTTTCGCAGCATACGCAGCTGTCGAAAAAGTAGAATCTGTGTAGTTATACGTAGTAAGTTACATGCACAAAAGCGTAGATGCCTTGAGGCAGAAAGTAGGTTTACTTTCTACTTTTGTAAGTGTCACAAGCAGCGTTCGAACAAATCAGCTGATTTTGACAAATTAAATTTTATTTTTACTTGTGCTGCTGCTGCATAAAAAGCATTGCATGTTACTTGAAACGTAGAACGCAAGTAAGGTTATAAAAGCATGCGCTGCGTGGAGGCCAAAATGCGTGGTATGGACCGCCAGCTTTATACTCTAGCCCAGACGTCTAGATGGCTCTAGAAAATTCGCCTCATAACGGCTACTTACTCTATAGTTACTATTTATATGGCTGAATTAATTTAGTTATTAGGCATCATAAACTAAGGCATACTTTTAGGCGTTACCATAAATTGAGATAACATAATAACGAAAATTCTAGTATTTACAGTGGGGTTGGAGTACAATTACGCACAACAATTTTAACATTACATTTGTACATTGATTTTTACACTAGAAGTGTGCATAACTTATACAATAACAATTTGCGCTAATAAAATATCTAACAAATACTTAATAACTAATCAATACAAGATAACACATAAATAAACCTAATTCTTAACTAAAGTTACTTTCGTAACAATATATTTGAGATATCAAAAAATGGATTGAAAATTTAAAAAGAGGTCACTTTTGCTATATAGACGATTTATCTTTGAAAATACTTCTAAAATTTAATAAGCTATACGTTTTGTGGTATTTTACATAGTTCTTTACATTTTCAACATATTTAACACATGTAAACATTTGGTTGAACTTTTGATTTATAGTGCATTTACACCTACGTTATAAGTTGTTAATGATGATAAACTAGTTTGAGAAACTTGTTTATCAATACATATTATAAACACGTTTGTAACTAGCTTTTGAGAAAAACTAGTTATAAACAACCAGTTTTTGTTAATGCAACTCTGTTTTTTCAGATTTTGTTCTGGCAACGCTAGTGATATTTGACACTTCATCAAGAATAAAAAATTAAAGTAAAAAAAAATTACTTTTATCTGAAAAAAAACAATAAGGGCCATTATTATAACTTGGCGTTAGCTGTTATCCGACAGTTAACAGACGCTTTTTGACAGATAACACATTATTATCTGTCAATTTAATCTTAACTTTAGCTAACTTCAAGTTGTAATAATGGCCCTAAGAAAAATAAAATAAACAAAGAAAATTCCAAATTTATTAGAAATGTAAGTTTCTTTAAACAGTTTTTTCAATTAAATTTCTTTGATTTTGTTTTCAATTGGATAATTTTTATCAAAATTTCGTTATCTGTACCGCAATTTCGTACATTTCCTTAACAAGCTAATGTATAAATAAGTTCTCTTACGTAAATGTTACGTTACGTTGCTAATATAATAAACAAATAAGATTATAATTTTTTCTTTGTTCTTACGTATCAGCTGTTAAAATTTTTATTTTTTTTTATGTTGTTTGATAATGCGAACATTTTATCGAAGTAAACGAATGACGGCGTTCTTTTATATTTTTTATACAAAACGCGCAAAAAACAAAAGATAAGATTTATCGGTTATAATATTGACCAATTGTCTGTCTAAATACGTTTACGTATTTTTAGTATCTACGAAGCATTCAAGTCTGCCGCAAAGTTTACGTGCCGCAACATTTACGTATGAGTACAGGACCTTTAGTTTAACCCACCAAATGTGAATTGAGCGCCTTTATTTTCCCCTTTTTGTTTAAGCAATAAAATAAGTAATCAAGCAAATCAAATAAATTATTTTACTAACAACATTAACTTCTAAGTTTTTGTTTAGTTTAACGTTTTTAATATTTTTTTTTTCGGAGTCTCATTGATACACAATGCTCCAATTTTAATGGAGCGAGATACCGACTGGTCTGTGGTCTGCGTGGTTTGGTTTACTTTTTAATGTGTAAACAAAACCAACATTTCTTGTTCAGTTCATTTAAAATAATTCATGTTCGGTTTTCTACATATTTCTGGTAGTTGTTTGCTTTTTTTATTCCATTTTTTTTTTAAACATGATGCTTTAACGCTCTTGTTATGCAATTTTGATAGTTTTGTGGCGTTTAAAAGCATTTTTACTATTTTATTTGGTCAAAACTTTTGGTCTACGTATTTTACTTTCATTTTCTTCTATTTTTCGTTACGTTTGTAACAGTTTTTTTCAATTGTTAGACTTAAAGCAAAATTGAGAAAAATATTAAATGAAATCTCATTTATATTGCTTTTGCTTTTATTAATGAGTTAGTTGTTGGTTTGTTTGCGTATCGATTTCTTTATTTATTAACTGCAGTTTGTGGGAGCTGTTCACCACTCAGCATGTTGCAAATTACTATAGTTTCGGGGTTCCCGCCTAAGGCAGGTGTATGTAGCGCAGTATATAATCAAACTGTTGTGCATATAAATTTGATAGATTTGGAATTGTACAAGAAATTGTAAATTAATTCATTTCGTTTAACTGAGAGAAAAGGGCAAGCTATTGAATAAGCTAACAGCAATTATGGCAATTGAAAATGATTGTTATAGAGAACTGTTGTTTTGCAAAATATATAGATCAAAATGTTGGAGATTTTATTTAGCGAAATGGGGTTAATGAATGTATGTAGTCTAAAGTATTGTTGATTTGCAATTGTTATTAAAGAGGAACATTTCTAGAAAATTGTATAAATTTTACGAAAAGAACCTCTTAATAGAAAATATTTCTTAGCATTTGTTTAAGCAAAACGTTTAACAATTTTTCATTTTTAGGAAACTAACTATACCCTGCGCGTTGATGCCGTAATCAATTACATAAAATTAATAAAGATTTAAGAAGAATATTTTTATACAATTTCCATTAATTAAATTCGAAATATTTTATATGGAAAATATGAAGAAAACAAAGCACATCTAAGTATATATGAATTTTCATGTTTCGAGGAGTTTTTTCGTTTAAGTGGATCAATTTGGCGAGGGACAAACGTCCAGTTCATATGTTACTTTCCGCGTAGTTCAATATAAAAAATATCAAAAATTCTTCGCTTATATATTCTCAACTACTCAGGACATTGCATGTTTTTATGTTTCTATGTCTAATAATAACAAAAATTAATCAAAGTACCAGAAGTAAAACAAAAAAGTACCAAAAAGCCCCTCTTAGATATTCTAATTCACTCAGGAGCTTGTATGTTTAATTTTATCTTTGTAGGTTGATTATTAACAAAAATTTAAAAAGTACCAGTTGAAAAATGTTGGTACTTTTTTGTTTTTCAACGGGTACTTTTTTAAAAAGTATCGAAATTTCTCCTCTTATAGATTCTCATCCATTTAGGACATTGCATGTTTACTTTTATGTTTTTATGTCTAATATTTACGAAAATTAACCAAAGGACCAGATGTAGAACAAAAAAGTACCAAAAGCTCCCCCTAACATATTCTTATTCAGTCAGGACCATGTACGTTTAATTTTATCTTTATAGGTTAGGTTAGGTTAGAGTGGCCGGTCACAAAGACCGGTTGATTATTAACAAAAATTCAAAAAGTACCAGTTGAAAAATGTTGGTACTTTTTTGTTTTTTAACGGGTACTTTTTGAAAAAGTATCAAAATTTCTCCTCTTATAGATTCTCATCCACTCAGGACAACGCATGTTTAATTTTATGTTTTCATGTCTAATATAAACGAAAATTAACCAAAGGACCAGATGTAGAACAAAAAAGGACCAAAAATCTCCCCCTTACAGATTCTTATTCACACAGGACCATGTACGTTTATTTTATCTTTATAGGTTGATTATTAACAAAAATTCAAAAAGTACCAGTTGAAAAACAAAAAAGTAGCATCATTTTTCAACTTATAGGTTCTGATTAACTCAGGAACCTGCACCTATAGTATGTTATTTCTACGTTCAATATTAAAGACTATTCAAAAAAAGTACGAAAAAGTAAAAGAAAGAAATTGAATTTCCCTTTTTTCCCTTCTTGATATTTTTTTCTCCCCTTTACGGTTCGGTTGCCAAACAAAAGAAGAAAGCGTTCTTTAAGGTGTTATCATACTTGCTATTTTTTGTATGTTTTCTATATTGGAGAACAGTGCAAATATATTTGCATAGGAAAACTGACTAAGTGTAAAGAGTATGATTATATCATAATAAATCTTGAAATGTCAAACAAATATACATGTGTTATCGATAAATAATCTAAGACTGTCAAAAATATATAAAAATTGACATTTCCAGATTAAATGTTAGCACTGTTGCCAATTTTTTTAGTTTTTGATCAAAAGTAGCGGTTTTTAACTTTTGTTTTGCGATTTTTAGTTTTTTTGACGGGTTTTTGTGGGAAAAAAACGTGGACAATATTGTTTGTTTTGTTTACATTTTATTTTGGAATCACAAACAATTTATTTTTTTAAATATGTGCAATAAAACTTAATACAAATAATGAAAAAATGTTTAATATTTTATTAAAACCAGTTGAACGTTTTAGATAACGTTTCCCTACCATCGTCCTTCTCGTCCTAGTTTTTAAGGAATTTAAAGCCTACGTGAATTTTTTAATGCGGACATATCTATGATTTAAGTTTCATCATAATCGGCTTAAGCATTTCGGAGAGACAGAAATTCCCCTCCTATCGCCTTCCTGTTCCTAGTTATGAAAAAGGTATGTATGAGGGGCGTAGATGAAAAGACTGCAACGTCCACTTTTTTCACAAACGTAACTAATAATACCTCTTAAGCCCGTTTTCATAACTTCCCGATAGCTAAAGGTAAGATTTTATCAGCCATAGAAAAAGTGTTACATTATTACAACTTTACTTTAACCTACCAGGTAGGATAAACCTTAATCTACTTTATCGTTCACTTAAGGTTAAAGTAAAGTTTTAATAATAGAACACTTTTTATAAGGCTATTTAATGTCTACTTTAAGCTATCGGTAAGTTGTGAAAACGGGCCTTAGTTGTATTTAATGAAAGCTTCCAATTATTGAATATTACATTACCAGAAACACTTTTATCCCATAAAAAAGTATGTTCAAAAATTAAGAATGGGTGCAAAAACGGCAATGTCCATTGGAGATTGTAGTTTTTGCAATGATCACAGTTTGTTAAGCTCTTTTTCTCTCAACTATTTTCGAAAATGCATTCTTTTGTTTTATTTTGTTTCTTTTTAGGAAAACAAAACTAAAAAGAAATTAAAAAATATAACAAATTATTTTGTATATGAAACAGTTAGTTTTATTGTTCATTTTATAACTTTGTCTTTAGTCGTAATTATGGAGCTAAGTTGTTATAAAGTTCCTCCAAATCAATCGAGAAAAAACTAATCATTTGTTAAGTTTAAGAATTTTATAACTACTGATTTTTTTAAGTACTTGCCAATGCCAAAAAAGCAGCAATGCCAATTTGATTAGAACAAACACAGCAATCTCCAATTTTATTATTATAATTGCCAGCAAACCGCTATATCGATTTGGTTGAAACTTGCGTCATATCTTCATCATATTCTTATTTACTGAATAGCATGTTATACATTTCATAAATATGAATATACTTTGAGCTAGAGGTTTTTACTATTTACTACGAAAACTATAAATGTGGACATTGCAGTCTTTGCATCTATACCCCTTATATGTAGCCTTTGTGAATCAATGATTAAAATTAATCAAAATCGGGTTAAACATTTCGGAGAGGCAGAAATGTCACAACTGTCACCTTTCTGGTGACTTTCTAGAGGCGGACCTATCTTTGACTTAAATTTTATCAAATTCGGTTTAAGCGTTTCCTAGTTTTTAAACTTCCCGGAGGAGCATTAAATAGACCTTCAGCCAGTTAAAGCACAGCAGAGCAGAGTCTCTGGCGGGAATCGAACACATAACCCTCGCAAGTATTTTTTAGTATTTTAAAATTTTTAATTTCTGGTAAGTTTTTCAATATACAGAAAATTATTCGAATAATAGTTCTATTTAAAAAATTTATAACAAAAATTCATAATTTTTTTTTTTATTATTTTCGATTAAAAGAGAATTCTTTAAAAAATTTTAATTTTAAGGAAATATTTGGAAGACTTTGTTTTAAAAAATTGTATTTCTGAAACTTTAAATTTAGAACAATTGTGTTTTTTTAGTTAAACTTTCGATTTTTAATTTGAAATTTTGATATTGAGTTTATTTTTAGAAAATGTTTCTAAAGTTTTTGAATTATGGGATATTTTTCAAAAAATAACTTCTTATAGGATATTTTGCAAAAAATTTCATATAATGAAAATTTTTTCGATTTTTGGATTTAAAACCTAAAATTTTGTTTATAAAAAAATTTTTTAATTTGTAAGAAATTTTTGATATAAAGAAAATGGCGTGTTCATTGACTTTTTTAAAATTTTAAAATTTTTCTATTCATTAAAGCTTTTTAAAACTGTTCTCTTAATGTAATTTTAATTTTGTGTAATTTTAAAAATGTGTATTTCTTCTCGTTCTAGGTGGATAAACCTTCAGCATCGAACCGTTTGTCGGCATCAACAGGGTTTGGCAATTCAGTTGCAAGACCTTTTGGCAATGGTGGATTCTCTCCAAGTTCAAATCGCAATCGCCCTGCAGCGTCAAGCTACAACTCTGATTCTCCTGTAGGACCACAAGCGCAACAACTTCCATTCCGAAACACCAGAAATCGTTTCCAACCTAGTTCGGCAACAACTACTACGACGTCTTCAACAACCACAGAATTTCCCACATCGAGCCGCAAATATAATCGTTTTGGAGGCCGCACACAAAATTTATCTTCGGGCGGCTTTAAATCCACAACACAAACTACCACTCTAGCTAATAATCCCGAACTGAGTAGACAAAGTTTTAAATCAAGCAATCGCCGACCACCTTTTGTTAGTCGTGAAGTAAATGAGCCCATACAAGCGAGTAAACTACAAAAGAGTTATCCAGTAAAGCAGGGAAGAGTAAAGCTACCCCTTAAAGAAAAATTGCTTAAGCAGCAGGTCTTAGCATCTTCCACACCTTTTAGGCCAGCCTTACCTTTTGCTGCTCAGAAAGAAAGTGCTGAATATGAGGATACCCAAGAGATTGAGCTGAATAAACAAGAAGTTAAGGATCCAGTTTTTGAAAAACTTCAGTTGCAAGAGGCTGAAGCAAAACCACCAGTTCCTGACAGTACGGCCAAGTCTACGGAGATTATCACTACCACATTAGAATTTAAAACAAGTGCCAAAGATGAAACTGAGGACGTGCAGGCTCAAAATTCTGCCAATGCGTCTCAAAGTAAAGAGATACAGAAATCGGATGAAAATGATGAAGATGGTGGAGAAAACTATTCCGATGAGTATTCCCAAGAAGAAGCTCAAGATTTAGAAAAAGGTAATAAAGAAGTTGCTACACATGTTTCAGATGAAGAAGGTGAACATACTACAGAACTTGCCCAAACAAATGATGAAGAGTACCATGAGGAAGAAGAAAATGAGGAAAGCTTAAAGGCAACTGTAATGCCTGTAATAGAAACTACTGCCTCCAACAAACAAGAAGAGCCCCAGATTATAACCACTACTGAATCCCACGACGCAGCTAAAGCTGATAAAATAACGCCAACAGTTCTAATAACAACTACGGAATCTTCGGGAGACAAGGATGAACATCAAAATGAAGAAGAATCGAGTGCGGATTATGATGAAGAAGACTATGAAGAAGAGAGTGGTGATGAAGAAAGCGGTGATGATTTGGAGGCTGAGGAAGAGGACGGAGAAAATGAAGAGCATGAAGAAGAACATGAGCATGAGGGCTCGGCTCATAGTTTGGAAAGTACTGAAGACCCTGTGACAACTACCTCATCAACCACCACCACTACTTTGGAACCCAGTCCTTTGATCTTGGATCGGGAAGTTATATCAGTTGTTACCACAAAGAGTGTAGTTAATGGTTCAACTGCTTTTCCTTCTCCCATAACTCCAAAATCCACTACCTTGTCTATGGAAGAGGAAGCAATATTTACCGAAACAAAAGTATCACCTGCCTCTGACGAGTCAGTGAAGGAAACTTACGAGTCCACCACCTCAACTCCTAAAACTGCTAGTGAGGAAGGCTTGATTAATACTACGGAGGGCTATGTAGTAGTTGCTTCCATACAAACCAGTAGAAGTATCAATGGCGCCCGTTTCCTTCCCTTCCCAGCTATACAACAAGAAGAGTCAAAGAAATCTTTATCGGAATTAGAACGCAATGCCAAAGCGAGGGCTAGTAAGAATAGCCAAGATTCTGCCTCCGAACAGACCAATGAAAGTGGTGAAATAGATTCTACAACTTCGGCACAAACTGAATCTACAACTGAAAGCACAACCTCCACACAAGCTTCTTCGTCTACTGAAAGTATCATAGATAAATTGGATAGAGTACAATCAGAGTTATCCAGTGGTCTATTGGCCGGAAAATATCCCATTATCAGTCAAATGGGGGTATCAACACCCTCTACTACATCGACTTCGGGCAATAGATTTGCTCCAAATATACGCAAATTCCAACCTAAGTCCACAGCAGCCCCTAAAGTTAAAGTACACCATTTTGATGAACCATCTGCTGCCAAAGTAAAGGTACATCATATTGATGAAACTGAAATGGATGAATTGGCCAGCTTATTGCCCGAAGGCTTTAAAAGAACTTCATATAAAAATCGTAAAATAACCACCAGCACAACCACTACCAAGAAACCCCAACAAGAAATTGAATTTAAAAAGCCCTTAAGAAATTCCACTATAAGCCGTTCCTTTAAAAACACCCCTGTAGCACAAGATGTTTCTTTGGCCGGTTTATTGCCCAAGGGCTATAAACTGCCTTCGACTACCGAAAATCCCAAGAACGATCTACAAGATATTTTAAGCAAAATCAAGTTTGATGATAACCTCGATAAATTGCTGCCCAAAGACTATAAAGAAAAGGCTACTACGGCCAAACCTGCGGTAACTTTGGTAGATGATATCTCCAAATTTTTACCACCAGGTTACAAGCTGACAACAACACCTACAACACCTGTGCAAAGAGAGGAGCAAAACGAAGAGAAGAAACAACAATTGTCTGCTGTAACAGTAGCTGAAGCTGATGATATTACTAAATTCTTGCCTCCTGGTTATAAGTTGAGAACTACCAGAAAACCTTTGCCTAAAATTGAACCAGAAGCTATTGATATTTCCCAACTATTGCCCAAGGGTTATAAGCCTTCGGAGGAAAAGGAGAGAGTTGATATGGATGTTTTCAAGAAAATAGAATTAAAAGAAGTTGGATCCCTATTGCCTCCTGGCTATAAAATGAATAGCAGTGAAGACTTATTGCCCAAACATCCAGCTTCTACCAGTACAACCACAACTACAACTGCCAAGCCAAGTGAGGAAGCTAGTAGCAATAGCACTTCCTCCTCCAGCGCAGGTTTCAAGGTGGTATTCCCTAAAGGTATACATAAACGTTTAGGAGCTCAACGCCTAACAACACCAAGAAGTGTGGACTCAGAAGAAAATATACCTGGTTCACCGCCTGTGGTTGTTAGGAAAGGTCCTCCTACTAGAGCTACTACAGAGTTCACAGGCTGGCCTACACCCTCTACTACACCAATTTCCATAGAAAAGCTATTGGAGCAAGCCAAGACGGCCTCAATTAATTTTGAAGAGTTGCTGTTATCCTCCACTACCTCTACTACAACAACCACTACTACCACAACTACTACCACTACAACACCCAGACCCACTAAGCCCGGCTTTTGCACGGCTGATTGTGATTTGGCAGCCACTATTAAGATTATAGATGGTGTAGCCTGGAAACCAGAATTATTGGATCACAATACAGCCGAATGGAAGAATTTGGCCAGAGAAGTAGAGGCACAAGTAAGTTGATAAGTTGGTTTAAATTTAATACAAAAAATTTAACTATTTATTATTTTAAATTCAAGTTAAACGAAGTCTATTCCTCTGCTCCCCAACTAAGCAAGTGGTATAAGAAAGTACGCATTGATAGCTTCAGCAAAGGCAGTGTTTTAGTGGACTATTATGTAGAATTAGCCAATATTTCCAAGGAAGTCAATACTTTGGAAATTAAGAAATTATTCCACGAGGCCTTGACACCTCAGCCGTTGTTGCCCCATAAGCCCGAAACTGAAAATGAAACCGATAATGAGGAGGATAGCAGTTACCAGGATATCAAAGAGGAAAAACTAGTCAAAGAAACTTTCCTAATGGGTAAATATATTATAGATCCAGTGGCCACAGATTTTTCAGGTAAATATTTTTTTTTTGCTTTTGCTATTTGAAAAATGTTTTTTAATTTATTTGTTTTCAATTAATTTCATTAAATAAAGTCATACCTAAGCCATTGACCCCCAATGTGGAATTCGCCGAAGAGGATTTATTGATACCCCAATGGGCCATAGTGGTCATAGTCATAGGTGTGGGTTCTTTGGTATTTGTGGTTATATTTGGTATAACAGTGGTAAGTTGTGGTTCCAATAAAAACAAATGAAAACAGGGGGCAAATAACGGCATTCGATATCGATCGAAATTACAATACAATTTAAATGGACATTTCAATCGATGTCGAATGCCATAATTCTCCCCCAGATTTGTTGGGTCAATAAAATTTTTTGTTAATTTAATAAACTATTTCAAGGCGAATTCATACAAGGTGGTCTTATTTTGAAAACGTTTTACAACACTGTTAAACATTTTAACGTTGTGTCAAAAATTCAAAGAAATATTTAATTTTGTTTTTATATTAAATTGTGTTTGTTTGAAATTTTATAACTTAAAAAAGTTTTCAATTTCACAATTTTAATCGAAAAGTAAAGAATTAAGTTTAGATTCCCCAGAACCAACAGGACTGTATACCATTTTGACACAAGGTAAGTAATCAGCTTTTGCTTACGAAGCAAGATAAGTTCACCTTGTGTAAATTCGCCTTGAACTATTTTTTAAAACAAAATTTAAATTTGTTTTGCCAAATGGTGTTTTCTATTCTACAAAAAAATGTGACATTTTATTAAAAAAACATGCAATTTGGGGTCTGTTTCTTAAAAATTTTGCTACCGACAAGGGTCGCTTGTTTTATTCTAAAAACTCACCCTTTTCGGGAGCAAAAGTTTTAGGAAACAGACGCCAAATTGCATTTTTTTAAATAAAATGTTAAATTTTTTTGTTGAAAAGAAAACACCAAAAATTTCAATGTTTGGATTAACATTTTCGTTATTCAAAAATTCGTTCTTTTTTTCAAATGGATGCTTTTTATGAATCAATGAAATGGATTTTTTGTCTTGATTAATTTGTTATCAATGAAATAAATTGGTTTTAAAAAATATATGACTGAAAAATTTGAGTTCTAATAACTAAACTTTCATTGCATTGATTAACATCATTAATAATAAAAAAGTTAATTAATTTTGTTATATCTATTGAATAAATCTATTTTGTAGTTCTAAATAAAAGAACTTTTGATTAATTTTATCCTGTTTTTCTTTATTCTTTAGTTACTCAATCGCCAGAATCGTGCTAAAAAGACTCCAATACCTTTGACCAATGACATGTTGAATGAATTGAAAATTAATCACATGGGCGGCGTTGACAATTATGGTGTGGAAGATTTCTATAATATAGATGATGCCTGGAATGATACAAAACAGCCGATTAAGCCAAAGGTAATACGAAAAACAAATTTTTATCAAGTTCAGAGCGCCATGAATTGCATTTTTTTTTTAAGTCAATAATTGAAATCAATTTCTTTGATATAAAAATAAATAGTCAATGTACTTAGCAAACTCGTTAGTTCCTAAAATGGCCTTTAATTTAAATTAAAAAAAGACTGGCTTCTTTTTCGGCTACCACGATATAGTAAAATGTACAAAGATTGGTTGACTATACTTCTAACGGACATTCTCTTTGAGGATTTCAAACGTCTAAGGTCTTTTGAAAAACCCCTACAAAAAGAAGATCACGAAAAGGAGAGATAAAAATTCAGCCCTCAGAATTTTGTTTGCAGGTCGTGCCATCTACGCCGTTGCGCCATCCTGTTGAAACCACGTGTTTTCCAGTCCCAACTCATCCATTTAATGTCGGAGAAAGTCTTTGAGCATGGCTCTTTAGCACTCGCCGTTCACAGTTGTCATATTGCCCTCTACATTTTCGAAAAAATAATAAAATAATAAAAAATAATAAAAAACATCACACCAGCAAAGTAATTTTGAATGGGTGTAATGGTTCTTCGTGTGTTATACGAAGATTTTGCCAGAAGCAATGATTTTGCTTATTCACGTATCCATAGAGATACAAGAAATAGAAAGAATAATTCCGCGTTCTTAAAAAATGTATAAATGTTATCAACATATTTGATTTATATTTTAGTTCTGAGTATTAGTGGGTGAGTGATCAGAAATGCTGCATTACTTTAGGTGAAGGGTATGAATTTGATTTGGCGCAGTCGAATAAATCAATCTTTCTTATTACACCCTTCACCACAGGTGGTAAATAGGGTATATATAAGTTTGTCATTCCGTTTGTAAATTCTATAATATTAATGTTAGACCCTATAAAGTATATATATTTTGGGCCCTTATTAGGAGCGAAGTTGATTTAACGATGCCCGTCTGTCCGTTGAAATGGGTTTTCCGAAGACCCCATATATGATGGCGGCCAGGTTATTATACATTTATGTCACACATGGTCCGAAATTGCTTGCTATTGAAATTCAGCAAGATCGGCCCACAAATGGCTTAGATATGAGTAAAAAACCACGACTGCCTCAAATTTTTTCCTTTAAAGGTTCAATTAGACGTGAAATTACCATACCAACACTTTTTTACCAAAACGACATAAACATACCATACTAACCAATTCAATTTTGGTTTCTTCGGTCATACAGTGGCTATGGTAATGCAGTGTTGGCAATGTGGTTGTTTTGTTGTTTTTTTATACCCTTCACTACAAGTGGTGGATTTTATTTGTTATGTGTTTAATTTTACGCATACACATACACATTAATGCATGTATATGATATGCCGCTCAAATAAAGAAACAAACTCATAGACTCAATATATTTTAATTTAACGCTGCTTTAGTAAAAGCATTCGTAGCCGAGTTGTTAAGTTCTCTCCTGAGACTGATGATATTGGCAGTTCGAATCCCAAAAATAATTTTTTTTAAGTTTTTTATTAAATTTTTGTATGTTCTAAAAAACGATTTTAAGATTAAAAGACGAATTTCAAACATCAACTTTGGCAAAAGAGGAAACGGGCTTAGGTACATATATAAATTTTTTGTTTTTTTATATTCTTCGGCATGGCGAAATGAAAAGTTGGCTTTGCTCAATTAACATTTATTTATACCTATCTAAAGAACGTTATTTATGTATATAACTTTTTGTTCTTATCTCATCAAGGTGAAGGGTATATAAGATTCGGCATAGCCGAATATAGCACTCTTACTTGTTTTTATATAGTTCTGAATTTTTGTAGTACTATAAATTTTAAATTGACTTCATTTCTGACTACCAAAGGACAGTTAAGACATGAATTATTGTTTCATCGATGCTAAGAAATAACGATAATTTTTGCTATTAAATATAATTAGTTTGTAAAATCAATAATATGCAACTAAAATTTTACACTAGCTACCATTCTATCTACAAAGGGACACTAAAGTGCGAACTCGTCACCATTTAATGGCAAAAGAGCTCTTTTTTAACTTAGTTAACAAATTGCTTAAAAAAATGTTTGACTTATTTGCCAACTAAATATTTTCCTATATTACAGCGCTTTACCAACTCCATGAATGACAGCAGCGGTTCCAATATCTATGACAGTTGGCGTTCAACTCGCCATGGTGACTATTATTACGATAATCAAAATAATTTTTCCTCCCAAAAGGGTGACTCTTTGCAAAGATCTCTTAAACATCATCCCCACTCCCAATACTCCAATCACTCACAGCATCAACAGTCGCTGTACGGTGGACATCAGTATCCCGATGCTTTTGCGGATGCCCATCAAATGTATACGTATAATAATCAAACGAATAGTAGATCATCACGTTATCCACGTGATTATGATCCCGATTTTTAGTTTAAATTAAAAAAAAAAATACATACATACAAATTAAAATTAAAGACAACATGTATATAAACTATCTACAAAATACTTTCTTCAAATTCTTTATCTACATGTTCTTTTATTTAACATTTCTAAACTAATTCTAATGCAAATTGTTCAAATTTGATATAAATAGTTTTTAAGTTTAATTATTTTAAACTAATGATGCTCTTAAACTTTTAATTTACTTAATATTTATTGTATTTTTTAATTTCCTTCCAATTTTTTTTTATGTATCGAATTTTTTTTTTTTAACAAAATTATGTGCCTCTATTTTTTTTGAAAAATGAAAAAAATAATGGACATTTTCTTAATATTTTTTTTTAAATTATATAAAATCATTCTGAACTTTAAGTTTAGCTTTAATTTAAACAATTGAATTTAACAAATTTTTTTATTTTGCTGTTGAAAATCAAAATAAAAGAATTTCTATGAAATCAGTCAAGTTTTTAGTTTTTAATAGTTTGTAAATTAAATTAATATAACTTTATTATTAATTTATTAATATTAAAATAAAAGAAAAGAAAACATTTTATACCTACGATTTATTTAACTATAGTTTATCTGTTTACTTTTAAGTAATATAATATTTAAAAAAAACTATTATTTTAAATAAAAAAAGAAAAAAATTAACTAGAAAGTAAAAAATAAGTTTTTTTTTTGGTTATTCGTAAAAAAAATTTAGAATTTTAAGAATTGAATACTATCCCTAGAGGGAAGCGAATTGACACCAAATTAGTCCCGTGATTTGGTGGTTTGGTTTTGGCTCTAACACTTTACATGAATGGGACATATCACTTTTACATGGGGTTGTCATTGGAGGGAGTCAATTGACACCTAACAGCCACCATTTGACAAGTCACACATCTATTCTCAATAAACGTGGTTAATGTTATTTACTAAAATGTAGTATTATTTCACTAAAACAAGTCCTTAGAACTAAATTTTAGAAAGTGCCACACCACCGGGGAACGCTGTTTTGTAACACTGAGTGTATTTTTTTAAGTCATGGCAAAATAACCATATACTAACACCACTACGTGGTAAAAGACCAAAAAAAAAAGAACCGTATCTCCCAGTTTTGCCCAAAGTCATGCACTTTTTTTTATGGGCCCCCGAAGATTTGGGGCCTCGGTGTCATTTTCGCAAAAAGTGATAATTTTCTCAATTTTGATTTACCTTCTGAGACAAAGTTGTAGTTCTTGTCATAAAAAGCAAAAACTGTGAACATATAAAATCAGAAAAACTTCATCTTCAAGATCAAAATCGCAAAAAACTTTAAAAAATCGAATTTTTTTTACCTTTTTCCCTCTGTTCAGGTCTATAGGTAGCAAACCGTTCAAAATTCAAGGAAACAATATACCAAAAAAATGTACCTTGGATCTCAATAAACAACTTTTTAGTGCATATAAACTTCTTAGGAATTATTCTTAACACCGTGTCTCAAATGGTAAATCAAAATTCCGAACGGTTTGCGAAATATGAGCCTGAGAAAATGATCACTATTTTGCACATATGACACCAAGGCCCCAAATCTTGGGGGCCCATAAAAAGAAAAGTGCATGACTTTGGGCAAAACTGGCAGACACGGGTCTTTTTTTTTTGGTCTTTTATCACGTAGTGGTGTCCGTATATGGTTATTTTTTTTCGTGTTGCAC
Source organism: Pollenia angustigena (assembly GCA_930367215.1). Taxonomy (NCBI): domain Eukaryota; kingdom Metazoa; phylum Arthropoda; class Insecta; order Diptera; family Polleniidae; genus Pollenia; species Pollenia angustigena. The sequence continues at coordinate 52,793,097 of OV884060.1, forward strand.
TGTGTAATTCGCTACGTTTTGAACCTTTTTTCTTCGCATACCAGTTAAATGTTTGGTTCTCCTTTCACTGGGCATGAGTTCTTCCTTTTTATACTTGTTTTATTTTTACAAGTCTCAGGACCAGTCTGTGCAAACAATTGACACAAGTTTCCCTCAGGGATCCTTCAGGATGGCAAGACCACAAAAAGTTGAGTCATAAAGGACTATTAGTTAATTGTCGAACATCTTAAAGCTATTCGAGAATAAATTTATTTCTAATTAACCACAATACACATAGACCAGTAAATGTCTTTAGAAAAACTTTTGAAGAAAAAAAATATTGTTCTGCGCTCTTGATGATTGATGTTTCTTAAGCTTTTGATAAAGTCTAGCATGAAGGCTTAATACATAATCCGAAGCTTAACATACTCATAAATACTCACAAGCTGCTGGAGATCTATTTGATTGGTCGAAAATTTATTATTAAAGAAGGAAATTTTTCAAGTTCTCCTCAACCGATTAATGATGGAATCCCACCAGAAGTGCGGTTCACTAACTTTTATAACGATAATCGTATCGTTCAAATAAACATAACGAAAATTGATCGAATTTGCTATTTAGTAAAATTTTGTTGTTTGAAGTCAGCTGTTACTTTTAGCAATTTTTTTTGTCGTTATTTAAGCGATAATAATTTACTTTGTGTTTATTAAATCGATAAAGTGTATTTTATGTTTAAAATCGTTGAGGCCCGACGTCTTACATACATGCATACAAACATATATCTGTGGCTTGGTGCTAAAAGGGCTAATGTCAATATTTTTCTGTTTTGAGTTAATCGTTGCATTAGGTGTTTTCTCTTAACATCTTTTTGTTTTTGTTTTTTTTGATGAAACAGCCAATGTTTTTAGCCCAGAGCAGCTTCGTAAGTGTTTTGTTAGCAAATTTCAGTAAGAACTCTTCTCTAAAAACAATTTAATTTAAATTTTCTCAAAAGTAAATATTTTGACATTGGCCTTTTAGCACCAAATGTAAAATTCACAAAAAAAAAAAAAAAAAAATATGAAAACCGCAAATTAACCCTTCGTTTTACTCATGAGTCTGGCGAGAGCTTTTTCCATGCGTTACACGGAGGGTTAAGAGCAATTTCATTTGTTTTTATTTTAATGTCTTTTGTGCTTTTCGTTTTTTTTTATCATTTTGTAGACAGAGATGTTACAAAAATACAGCTGTTTACTATCGTTAAAAAATTACAAAATTACACTATCGTTACTGCAAGCGAATATATGTATATTAGGGTGTCCCAAAATTTTTTTTTGTCAGAGGCTCAAGCATAATTTGAAAGCTTATAGGGTCCAGTATTTTTGAATTTTTTTTTAGATTTTTAGGAAGAGGTTTAGAGGTCGCGCAAATCAAGTCTTTGGTCAAAATCTGGTTTTTCGGCCTTTTTTCAAACTTGACTCATAACTTTGTCAATAACCACGTTCATTTAATTTTTTGACCGAATATTTCTAAAAAAAATTTCCTAAACTTTATTTCCATATGCAAAAACTTTAAGTTCCGGCAATATTTTGGTCCATTACGATTCCACATATTAAGTATTTTTGTAATTTTTTAACAAATTCTGTACAAAACGGTTTATTACTTTTCAAATTTATATGAGAGGTATAAAAACTAGTGACGCGATTTTGAATACCGATAAGTTCTAAACAATTATGAAAAACAAAAATGGAATTTTGTCCTACAGTTTCCGAGTTACACCTTTTTTATAGTTTGTACCTAAAAAAATGGTGATACTTTTTTCGTTATAATTATTGTATATTTCCATAAATTTTTATAGCTGGGTTTTAACTGTCATTAACTTCTGACATTTATTGATCTAAATCGTTACACGCTGTCATTTTCACTTTCTATTTTATGTGTATTCTCCGCTATAATATTGTCGTTATACGATTTTACATAAAAAAAATTTTTGAGTTAGCTGACCCACGAATCAACTAGAAAAGTTTTTTGTATATATACAAGTTTTCGCCGACGTACCGGTAAGAATTTTTTTATTTTTTTTTGTTTTTTGTTAATCCAAAAATGTGTAATTTTATTCAAAATAGATATGAATTTTGTGAAAACAAGAAATGTGTGGCTTGTGGGAAAAATGATTGATGTCCTTGATCCCTCCAAACCGCCGACAAAAATGCAAATTCTGCAAAGATTTTTTAAATAACATTTAATCCAAAAATATTCTGTCACAAAGAGTGCCAGAATAGTAGCAAAAAATGTTAAAGATATGTGGGAAACAAGTCAAGAGGTACGTAACATTTCTCGTGAAATCGTAAAATAACACTCGAAGTGGATAGTTTTAAATAAGAGTAAATCTAGAAAACACGAAATCGAGAAGAAAAAACGAGGTAATTTCTTGCGCGACATGAAGAGCTTGTTCGGAAAAGTAATTCAACCTTCCAAAAAATCCAGAGAATTAAACAGAGTTCTTTCAACTAAATGGGAATATCAAAAATAGCTCCAGCGTTGATAGCGATTGTTCGGATGATTCAATATATGAACCATCGGACGAGAGTTCTGAAGATTTCATGTATGAACCAACAAAAAAAGTGGCCCATAAAGAAATTCCAGCTTTCTCAAGAAATCAGCAGCTTTGTGCAACTCTTGACAGAACCGGAATTAGTTGCCGGAAAGCTTCCTTTATAGTAAATTCCTGCTCAGATCCTAGCTAAAACATCGCAAAAATTGTATGCTCAAAGAGTTCAATTTGGAGGGAACGTATGTATAAAGCAGCGACAGATTATTGCAGATTCCATTAAAAAATCGTTTGAGGTTTCAAATTATATGACGGTACATTGGGATGGAAAAATAATGCCAGACTTAAAGAATAAAAAGAAAAAAACTGATCGGCTCTCTATAAGTGTAACCGGAAATTCGGACCAAAAACTCCTAAGAGTAGTACCACTTCAATCGGGAAGGGGAGAAGACCAAGCTGAGGCAGTGTTTGAAATGCTTAAAACCTGGAATTTAATTAAAAATATCCAATTTATGCCTGCAGATACAACAAGTTCCAACACTGGACGCCGAATCTCTGCATGTGCTTTACTTTGCCAAAAAGTAAAAAAAGACCTTATATTTTTGGCATGCCGGCACCATATGTTGGAGCTTGTGGCTGGCTCAACCTTCATCACCGCAAATAAAAGTTTTCACCACACTCCAGCAGAGGTGGGATTCTATTAAAAAGTCTAGTTTTTCCGACTGCATAAATCACAAAATTGTTGAAAAGATTATTCCGGAACCAATACTTAAGCAATTTTATTAAAGGCCAACTTGAAGACACACCAACCAAGAGAGGACTATAAAGAACTACTCCATCTGAGTCTTATATTTTTGGGTGATAAATCTATGCCCTACCCAACAGTAAAAGCTCCAGGAGCTATCAATCGGGCTCGCTGGATGATGAAAATTATCTATTCTTTGAAAATATGCATTTTGCGAAACCAGTTGCAATCTTATATAGACAAATCAACAGTTGATAACTTGCTTGAATTTAGTTAATTTATTTTAAGAATATATATCAAATTGATATTTACAGCCTGTTCATCGATTTCGAACGTAAACGTTCGCATAGAAAATTATATTTAAAACAAAAACAAAATTCGAAAATTTGTTTTTGTTTTAAATGTAATTTTCTATGCGAACGTTGACGTTCGAAATCGTTAAACAGGCAGTTATTCTTATTTGACCATTATTTTATAATTACTTTTAATTATTTAAGCTTGAGGTCTTTTTTTATAAAAAATTACATTTATTTTCTTCAATATTTCGCTAACCTTTGGTTAGCATCGTCAGGAAATTAACAAATTTGAATAATAACAAAAAACGATAACAAAATTATGAAAAAATTTTTGTCAGAAATTAAATTCAAAAACCTATTTGTCATAAAAAATTTTTCAAAAACCATTATAACAAAATATAAAAATTTAACTTAAGTATAACAATTCATATAAACTGAAAAAATTTTCTATCTATAAACCTAATTCGAAAACCATATTTACAATAATAAAAAAATGTTTTGGCTAATGAAAATTCCTATAAAATAAAATTTTTTTTTTAAAAACTAAACTTATTTTTATCTTATCTTACATACATAATTAAACTTATTTTCATTGTTACAAAATAATATGTATGTCGTGACCTAAGGCCAAGAAGGTCCTAGTTTTCATGTAACAAATTGAACCCTCTTGTCCCAAGGCTGCTATATACCTATATTTATATTATTATATCTAATCTTCTATCCCTTAATAACTAAATTCCTATAATTATTCGCTATATGAGGATACAATGTGATGTCCGATGGACAGAACATATATTCAAGGTGTCGAAAGAAGCATTCAAGTGCCTCGGTTTTCTAAGACGGTGTAAGATATACTTCACTCCATCTGATCTCCTTACTATTTATACCACCTATATCCGACCGCGTATGGAATACAACTCTCATGTGTGGGCCGGTGCTTCAAAGTCTATTTTGGAGCTTCTCGACCGCGTGCAGGAGAGGGCGAAGGTTCTCATTGGTGACAGTAGGGTATCCAATTCTATTGACTCCCTCGAGCACCGTCGCAATGTGGGTTGTATTTGTCTGTTTTATCGTTACTACAATGGGATGTGTTCTGACGAAATTAGGGATCTGGTTCCCGAAACCCGTACGTTTGTTCGTAATACACCTTTTTCCTCAAGAGTCCATCCTTATGTGGTCGATTGGCAGGTGAATCGTACAACGCATTACAGAGAGAATTCATTTTTTTCCCGCACAGTTCGTATGTGGAATAACCTTCCTGCAGAAGTCTTCCCTCTCACTTACAACATGATTAAGTTCAAATCGAATGTTCACAAACACTACTCCCTCTATCCTCCTTCCCACAACCTATTTTCCTAGTTCCAACACAATGCAATGCATTAGTAGGGGTCATCCCCTGAGTGCTGGTCCTAACAGTAAAAAAAAAAAAAAAAAATATGTTCTGTGTCTGCTTTAAAATTTATTCTCTGTGCCGTTGGTGTATTAATTATGTGTAACATTTCCAATAAGTATCTGCGTTTGTAGTTAGTTTCAGTGTTTAAAACCGATACTTCTTCAAAATTTGGATAGTGATTAGATTGATAACAATGATGACATAATGCTGTCTTCTTAGAATTAATGTCCCTATATTTTTGATCGGATCTATGTCCCGCAATTCTAGTCCTTAATTTGTTCTTCGTTGTACCTATGTAAACTTGGTTGCAACTTTCATTATCATTTCCCTTGCAAGGAATTTTGTAAACAATGTTTGACATATCCCATTTACTAGTTCTATCTTTTGTCTTGCTAAATAAACTGTTCAATGTGTTATAAGCTTTGTATGCTACCTTATATTTGTCAGTGTCAAAGATTCCCGATTCTTTTAGGTTCTTTCCGCCCTCTAATTCTTGCAAAGACAACATTTGCTCCCTTTATTTTGAGGATTGTAGCACCGCGATCGTTCAACAAACTTTCTTCACTTTCCCGTTTTATTTTCCTTTTTTTTGTATTCTTAATCATTGGAATTACTCGCAAAAAATTTTTAATTTTCACAAGAAATTAACTGTCCACTTTATATTAAAATTTATTTTTAATAGTAAAACACATGTGACCATAAAGTAAAAAATGTAACTTTAATCGCCATTTTTATTGCTTTTTTCGCTTTAGTGTTGCCAAGTTTATTTTTGGTTTGAATTTAACATTTGAAAAACATTTGACATCAAATTGATAAAACACTTGATATCAAATGTTTATTTTGAAATCATTATCAATTTGAATTTAAATGTTAAATCAAAAAATTTAAAATCGTTTGATAATTGTGTTTGATGTCAAATGATAAAGTCATTTCATATCAAAGGTTTGACTTCGTGTTTGTTGGGTAACTCTATATTAAAGCCAATCGTGTGCTTCGGTATTCAGTTCAGTTCAGTCTAAAGGCGGCAAAACAAGATTCTTCGAATCATCACATCCTCTTCCTGGTACGTAAAAAACTTTAACATTCACAAAGACCTTAAAGTTCCTTAAAGTAAAAGCTATAGCATTGGCAACACTTAGGAATTAGAATAAGATTTGACTAAGTTTGATAAGTTCACATTAAATATATGAAAATTCAATAAATAAATTATGAAAGAAAAAAATTTCGGTAATTCAATTCAAAATTTTATTCGATTTCTCTTTATTTTATCTGTAAAGTTTTTTTTAAGAACACAGAGAAAAAAAACGTTTTTAAATTGTCAATTGATAGTCTTAAAATGACAAAAAAGCGTTATCAAATTTCAAATAACGATCGTTGTATTAAAGAGTATTTGGCCTAAAGAAGTGGCCATAAAGGCAAATACGAATTTAAAGAAGTCTTAATAACCCCAGCAAAAACTAACATATTAAAGTGATGAGTTAAAAAACTAATAGAACTACTTTTCACTACCTACACAATAGAATTTTAACTCATTATTTTAACACGGTGATGTCATTGGAGGCAAGTACTTACCACCCTTGCTTACAATAAGTCATTAGCACATGCGCTAACAAATAGGTACTTCACATTGGTATCAACAAAACTGAATTTGTCAAAAAATTATGTTTTAATTTAATTTACTTTCTAATATAAAATTTGACTACCCGGCCCTGTTTAACTCATAAACCATAGCTAATACTTTTAAGTGAACATGCCACACACCCCCATAAAAATTTTTTTTTTACCTGTGGTCTATATAACTCACACTTAAACAGAAACAGGCACAACGCAAAATTTTTCAAATCTTTCTTTTTAACTTTTCTGTTTTAAAAATTGTGAAACTGCGTTTGCTTAAAAAATTGCAAATATGTTTTTAAAGCTAGTTTTCCGCCTCTCCTAAACAGTTTTTAATTTTTAATTGTGCCTGTTTATGATTAAGTGTGCTATATTTATCTAATTAAAAAATTTTTTTTTGAATATGTGGTCTATAAATTATTAATTAATAAATTATTGGATCGATCATCAATAAGACTTAGGACCTAATTATATAAAACGAATGGCCAAAGAATTATGTACATTGAAATCAAAAACAAAGTGATAAATATAATTTTGTTGCTGTTTTCTACAGAAATTTATGTACCGTTTTAAAATCTTCTACGCCACAAGTTATGAGGCGTTTGAAATTTTAAAAGGCAATGCGAATTTCTGTAGAAAGCAATAACAAAATTGCAAAATATTCATGAATTTGTTTTTGCTTTCAATGTAATTCTTAAGTGTTGCGTTGCGTTTTACATAATAAGGTCCTTAAGCTTTTATTTCAAGTCATATAAAGCCAAACTTGAACTAATTCGTAACAGTTGTAGTTGTTCTAAAATGATTTTCAGGAGGGGAATTCATATAAGACCCCTGGTAAATTATGGATCAATCATAAGAAAATTCTAAAGATTGATTTCTGGTGTTGAAAAAACTAATCAAGACCAAATTTCAATACAGGATTGAAATTCGTTTTAGCGTTTTATATATTCTAAAGTGATTTTCTGAACCTATGGGACCTATCGTGAATTTTTAGTCTAGTCTTATAAAACGGTAACATACAAAATTTTCTTCCAACACATCATTTCGTTACTTTAATGTAGAAAAGCCCTAACAAACATTTTCCTTACTTTACAGGAGAAGGAAAAACCTTAATAAAAGTTATAGTCTTGTAGCCGCGATTTTTTTTAAACGCAGTTTTTTATTAAATTTTTTAGAGAATACAATTTTTATTAAGTTGTTTCCTTTTCCTGTAAAGTAAGGAAAATGTTTGTTTGGGTTTTTCTATATTAAACTAACGATTTGTTACAGTATAAGAATAAAGGGTGTTTTTATACCCTCCACCACAATTAGTTGTGAAGAGGGTGTACTAAGTTTGTCATTCCGTGTGAAACTTTTTTATTATTCATCTCAGACTCCATAAAGTGTATATATTCTGGGTCCTTAAGTGATTCCAAGACGATTTAGCCATGTCCGTCTGTCTGTCCGTCTGTTGAAAACACCCTCAGTTTTGAAAAACTCAAAAGAAATAAACAAACTTGGTGTCAAATTGCTTGTGGTTATCCTAAGCAGTTTGGCATTGAAATCCATCAAAATCGGGTCAGAAGGATCAGAGCTATGAATCAAAATGTGGAACCACCACCTAAAAAAAATGTATAATTTTGTTACAAAAACTATCATAAATAGTGGAAAAATTTACAGAATGATATACGATTTTGCAAAAATACGTTTTATTTAGCTTGAAATCAAGCTGTAAAATTTCGTGAAGATCCGTCTATACTGAACCCTAGGCTCCATATAAGCCCTACTCCCCGAAAACAGTATAGTACGCCTAAGAAAAGAGTTTAGTACGCCTTAAGCCGTAATTATCAACGCTATCATAATAGAAATTGGTACGTCACTGATCTGTAGGACTAGAAATAACACTATGCAATTTCGTGAAGATTGGTCCATAGTTTACTCTAGGCCCCATATAAACCATACTCCCGGAAAACTGTTTAGTACGACTAAAACCTTAATTAACAATGCTATCATAATAGAAATGGGTACGTCAAAGTTTTGTAGGACTAGAAATGATACTGTGAAATTTCGTGAAGATCGGTCCATAATTTGCCCTACGCCCCATATAAAGCCCACTCTGGTAAAATAATTAAACACGCCTAAAACCGTAGCAGACATAGATATTGCGGTAAACTTTCTTCCAGCTTAGCTTCATATGGCCAGAAAAAATGCTATGCAATTTTGTGATATACGGTCCATAATAACCCTTAAATCCATTTAAAGCAGCCTTCTGAAATTCTTTGCAAACGCTAAAACTAATTTCTCCGCTGTATTGAAATTTATGTCTTTTAATACCAAAAATCACTCTGCAGAGTTGTGGGATGATTGGTTCATAGCTTACCATGGCTTTAATATAAATTGCCCTCCTGAAAATCAGTTAAGTTCGGCTTAAACTGTTACGAATCATTAAATTTTACTCAAGCTATTTAAAATTGCTAAAAAAAAACAATAAACTTTCTGATTGTCGGGCAATAATTTAATATAGGTTTAAGCCGCAACCAATTTAAATGCAGATGTCTGTTTTTATAAAGATTATAAATTAACACATCATACAGATATGACTCCTAAAACATCCGAACTGTCGGTGGAGGGTATCAAAGAATCGACACAGCCGAATATAGCACTCTAACTTGTTAAAACTAATTTTGAAATTTTGTTTTAAATGTTAGTTGGTTTTAGTTTTTTTACATAAGATAATATATACCCACAAACCTGAGCACCTGTACGGTAAACTTCGTATTTCAGACATAATCAGGGGGAAAAGAATTAGATCGTTCGGATATAAAAGTTTAATTTCTGAGTGGCATTTCTACATATTCGCAGTATCTCTCTGGAATTCTATACCCTATAGACTTTAGTTTTTAAATAACGCACGAAAATTCAGGGAAAATATTTTTAAACTGTTTTCAGCATAGCACTTTGAAATATAATTACTTGAGATTAAAATATATAAAATTATCTAAATTTTTGATTATTAAAATATGTATACTGTTTTATTCTTTTTTAAATATTTAAATTAAATTAAATTATCTTAATTTTTTTTTTATTGTTTAAACTTAATTGTTTTGTTGAACAAAGCAATTCGGCGGGCCCTCCGATTGTTCTATAATTTTAAGTATTTATCGACCTTTTTTGATTACTCTAAATAGTTGTTTTTTTTTTGCTTACTTATATAAAAATTGTAAATCTGGTCGTGTTCGTACCTAACAGTTATCTTTATCTATGCGGTAAAACTAGTTTGGTAATCTCAACGTTAAATTTACCTACGTGTTTTTTCCTTTAAATTTTCTTTACAAATATGGCAACATTTGTGTTTTTATTAATTTTTTGAATTAACTGTCAAAAATGGGTGGTGTAATTTACACTACAGTTTAATCAGTAGATAAGACATACGTATTAAAATTATGAAAAATTCGTTACACCATAGATATCTATACACAGCTAAATATCTGTTTGTAGAAATTATGGGCATTAGTTATTAAGTTATTAATTAATTAATGATTTTAAGTTTAACATATTCTCAGTTCCATACTGCAAAATGAGACCCTTAGTCTTGTGTATGGAGCAATTCAATGAATAAATAAATAAAATAAATAAATAAAATAAGAAGTTAACCAGTCACTTTTGTACTCGCGTTTTAAAAACAGGCAGTTTAAAACGGTTTTTTTGATATGAATAAATAAAATGGTACAACAGTTCAAGAAACTGTCTTATCTGAATTACGGTTGTTGTCCGAAATATAGAAGGTTGTGGTATTTAATAAAAACATTACGTGGCGAATTCCTAATTAAAATTGTAGAGTTTATAAAATTTAGTAGAGTTTATGAAATTTAACATTAAAAAGTTACCAGCCTTATATATTTAAATATTTACGGTTAATTTAAATGACACAAAAAAAAAAAAAAACAAAATCACCACGATAACATACACCTAATTTTCACGATGATTTAAAAGACATGTCTTTTTTGTAGTTCTCTTTTAAAGAAACTTCCAAAAACATGCAAAATTTTCACAATGTTTCTTTTTTTGTTTGATTTTTTCTGTTTTCCTTATTTATGTATGTATGTATTGAATTTTTTTTAAATAAAATTTGTTTATTTTTTTATATTTTAAAAAGCAATTGTCATTTTGAAATAAAAATACAACATAAATAAAAAAAAAACAAAATTAAGTGCAAAGAGGAATGTCAAAAAAATCACAGAAAATACGATTTATGTCTTTTTTTCTACCCTGCTTACTTCACTCCCCCGCTAGCTGTCAAACTAAAAAAGACATGTTTCAAAAATAGGGGAAAAAATCATCATGAAAATTGGGTGATAGTAAAACTCCGTTTTTTTGCACCTTTTTATTTCCCGTGAAAGCGGAGCAAATTTTGAATGTTACAGAATCCCAAAAATTCATATTCTAACGAAAAAACCAATATTGCTTTTTAATTTCTAGGCAAACGTTTACGGCTTTGAAGGAATTTAGGATAGAATTTTTTTATACAGGGTGGGCCAACTTGGATTGGCTGATTTTAAATGCTTAAAATTTTTGGCATATTGTAGCCGTTGTGGTGCATCCCTTGGCAATAATTCTTGGGCCAATTGAATTTTATACGGAAACATCTTCAGATCAACTTTTAGAATACGCAATAGCGATGTTCTGGAGATTTTCAATTGAGTAGCTCGTCGACGAGTAGACACAGTTGAATCCGTGTGAACACTTTCTCGTAGAGCTTCTATAGCTTGTTCAGTGCGAAAAGGACGAACAACATTTCTACGTAGTTCATTACCCACTGAATCCCAATTCTTAAAACGGGTCATTAAGCTTCTTATCATGTTTACACTGGGAGTCTCTGCAGTATTTAAATGCTGACGGTATTTTCTTTGCGTTGTAACAATTGATCGGCCGGAAACATAATCAAATTCAACAAATTTACACGCTCTTCCATTGAGTATGGTGACATTATAAAATTCAGTATTATCTGCAAAAAAAAAAAAAAAAAAAAAATATAAAAAAATAAAAAATACTAAAATTCTAAGCATTTGAAATCAGTCAGTCCAAGTTGGCCCAACCTGTACATTGTCTTTCTCTATATGGGTATATAAAGACTTAATAAAATAAATATTCAATAACAACTGACAAATAATAAGTTTGAGGACACTTAGACTTGAAAACAGGTCGGTTACATGCCAATTTTTTTTTGTTAAAAAGCGATGCTGTTTTGCTATTTGGTACAAACTAATTAGAAGAAAATATATATCAAGTTTGAACCAAATTCACTACGATGTTGAGAAATAAATCTAATACAAACATTGAAGAATAAAACACGTGCGGATGGCTTTACTTAAATTTGTTTTTATTTTAAACAATAAAAAAGAAAAAGTCTGAAAGGGAAAGGTAATTTTCTAGCTTTTTGTTTTAGTGAATTACCAGAGTGCTTTTACCATGACAGCACCACTTAAGAACCGCTTCAAATAAATTTTTTGGTTTCAAAGACGTTTCAAAATCTTAAGTGAAGACTTGAATTTTCGATAACAGACTACTACGAGAATTCAGCTTTTAAAGTCTTATTGCATGCTACTCCATCATTTGAATGAGTGTGGTGACATAAGGTGGCATATAAATAACCGACATTTTTTTTTTCTTTAGTTGTCTGCACCAACTCTTCTTCAGATGCATGACTTGGAGCATAATTCAGCAAAAAGTAACTTTAATGGGCAAGTTTTTTGTTTCAAATGTAAAACGTGCAACACAAGATACTTGTAATTAATATTACGCTTCATACGTAGGAAGAAAAAACTCGAAGTAATTTTAAGTTTACAAATCGTTTGAGTACTAATAACACCAAAAAGTACTTAAAACAATCCTAAATGAGATTACTTTGGAAAGCCATTCCGTGTGTTTGTAAACGTTTGTTGTAGAAACAACAACAATAACACTACAAATTAATTAAAAACGATTTGCTTGATTTGTGAAGAAACAACAACACTGCTACAATAGGAAAACTATTATTTCCTTACATGTATAAAAAGCATAATAAGCAGCCAAAAATTCCCGAAGTCTATTTGCTAAAATTATTTACATTAAAATAAAATAAAATAAAAATGGGGGTTTTTGGTATATATTTTGTTGGATTTTTTTTTTTTGCTTTAAGAAAAGAAGGAAAAAAGGTTGAAATTTCTTGTCCTCTCTTTTAAAAACGGCATAAACTTGGACAGTCTATTTGCTAAAATTATTTACATTAAAATAAAATAAAAATGGGGGTTTTTGGTTTATATTTTGTTGCATTTTTTTTTTGCTTTAAGAAAAGAAGGAAAAAAGAATGAAATTTCTTGTCCTCTCTTTTAAAAACGGCATAAACTTGGACAGCGTGAACCAGCTCAAGCACATATGAACTATGGATTAATTGGCCTTTCAATATATAGTGAAGTGTAAACAAAATTTGGCTAAGCCAAATGTAGATTTCACATTAAATTGTTTAATCTCTTCTCACGATTCAATGCAAAACGAATTTTTGGAGCGCTAAAAATAAAAGTGTACAATATGAAAGCTTGTAGTTCAATATGGCTAGAGTTAAGTTTTTTGATACCCAGTTCCCTAAATTTTGAAAGAATACAAAAGTTTTTAAGAAAATATTTTTGGTTTAGAGACAGCCAATAAATCTAAGAGTTCTTCAGCATTTGATTGGATCGCTTAATTTTTCTTATTCTCACACGTTTCTTGTCTTCAATATCAAAATCTTTATCTTTTTAAGCATTTAAGCTAAGAACATTTTCGTATTTTAAATGGTTAATAAGAACTTTTTATAGCACTTGACAACTCTTTTAACTAAAGGAATAAAATTAAAATTCTTATTCTACCACCTCTATTAAAATCCTATAAATCACAATTAATTGTTAAAAAAAAACAACACAATGGGTTTTTCTAGCTTTTATTTGAATATTTTTTTTCAACAATTAAAATGTTCTCCTAACTAAATGCTAAAAAAAACTTGTTCCCAAGCAATAAAAAGTTCATTTTGCAAAGAAACAACGACAAAATTTAAGTAGTTGTAACCTAAAAAAGGGAGAAATAAAATACAAAAAACTGAACGCAATTTAAAATCAAATTACAAATAAGTCTCATAAAATACAAACAAAGTTTAAGAGAAAAATAAAACAATTAAAACTTAAAATTGTTATTGCAATTTGAAAACAATTGACAAATTATGTAAATTTACACAATGATTGTTAAAATTCTAAAAATACCAAGACCAACAGTAGAAAATAACTTAAAAAAAATAAACAAATTTAGGAAAGAGAAACTCAGAAACCTTAACAAGATTTTGTTCTAACAGGGAAAATAAAGGAAAAACGGATACCGGAAATAATACAAAACCAAGTAGCAGCTTCCTTAAGAATTTTTTTTATATACATATTTTACAATTTACAAACACTTATTTTACACATCCACACATTTTACATTCACACATTCCTTTAGATTTTAGTTTCCTTTAAATGTATTTATGGTTGTTTGTACATGACTACGATTGCTTGTGTGTTTTGGGGTATTATTGTGTGTAAGTGCAAACAGTTGTTTACATATGTGAGACTTTGTTTGTCGCTGCGAGAGTAAATTTTCTTTTTTTACACTTTTCTTAAAGGACTGTATAAACATGAGGTTTTGCAAGAGTTGCCGGATTAAATATAAAGAAAAACGTAAAATTTTAAATGGTGGCGAAAAGATTTTTGAAAGTGACCCTAAAAATGAAAGCTTATGTTGTTCCATTCCGACTCTATGACTTTTATGTATAAGGGTGATTGTACACGCAGAGAAAAACAGGTTTGAATATTTTCACCTCCAACAAAGCTATTTTCAAAGAAAATTTTTAAACAGATTATGTTTAATTCAACCATATTTATTTTTAAATTTACAATAGTATTTATTAACCCGTTCTACTGTAAGTGTTCAACATATTTTAGTTATTATTATTATTAAGTAACATGTTCGGAGGCAACCATGATATGGTTGTGGCTTCTTGATGGAGGAATAATTTAACCATAATATGGTTGTCGGTGACAATGATATGGTTAAATGAAACATAATATGTTTAAAATTTTATTTAAAAATAGTTTTGTTAGATGTGACAATATTTAGACAAATTTTTATTGTGAGTAGTTAAGGTACTCTTAAAAAATCGATTATATATCTAGTCCTCCATTTTGTGATCTAAGTAATTGAGAGCTAAATCAAAGAGGAGCTATTGTCAATTATCAACTGATTTTAAAACAAGTAAAGAATACTATATTCGTCTGTATTATATCTTTCAGACCCACCGTCATGGACTGAAATTGTGTGGAATAAAGTTTACGTGGGCTTTGTGGAAAATTACATTGCTTTACAAATTTTTGATTTGGAAAAGACCAAGAACGCCACATGCCTAGATAAGTTAATTGGGACCTCCTGAAAACGAAAAACGCTGTAATTTTTTTAGATAACGATACTTTTGTGTTTTTCGGTGTATGGTCCCACTCAAACCCTTGTGGAGCCCAACCGAAAAATCCGATCGAAACAAGTGGCACATTGTTGGAAAGGTAATTGAATGCCTTTTCCGTCGATTTCTATATGACAAGAAATGGCTGAGCTATTTTACAACCTTCGGTTGGGCTCCACAAGGGTTCGAGTGGGATCATACACTGAAAAACACAAAAGTACCGTTATCTAAAAAACGGTACTTAGGAAAAAAAATTACAGCGTTTTTCGTTTTCAGGAGGTCCCAATTAACTTATCTAGGCATGTGGCGTTCTTGGTATTTTTTGGCTGTAAACCGGTGTTATTAACCAATTTTTATAAAACCTGACAATACAATCAACTCATGTGTTCACAATTTCTTGACAGTATTATTATTGATTTGCTATTTGTTTGCTAAACTGAATTTTATTCCGATGATAGATATGTGGAAGGCCATAAGCACCACGACCCAGGGAATCTTTTGTGCAGCAATTGTATCTTCCCATGTCAGGTACGTAAAAAGACCTGCCTGGTGAAAGATCATAAATTTCAGTTGGGCTTATCATTTGCCCCTCGAAAAATTTCCGTCTGGAAGTCCCCAAGACCGGACAACAGCTAAGCAGATGCACTGTCTTTTCTACATGAACCTCACAAAATCTGCATATCTTGGCACATACATTTCCTATTAAAAGCGGGTGGTGTCTAAAACCATAGTTTTATCAATTAGGCAAACAAGCAGTCTAAGTTCAACTTTCTGAAGCAAAAGAAGCTTACCTTCCTTGCCACGGGACAGTGTCACAAATCTCTTGGTCAGTTCTAACCCAGAAGTGGACGTGCATGTGTGAAGAAATTCACGTTCGGACCATTCGATATCTTAATTCTAACACGTACCGCATTGAGCTTTAATATAGTTATCAAGCATAAGAGTAGCTAGACTGTTATTTTGGGGTGAGCAACTGCATCCTTTTCTTAAAAAAAAAAATAAATAAAAATACTTTTTTTTAAAACCATACTAGCTGACCCGGCAAACGTTGTTTTGCTATATAACTTATTTCTAGTATACCATGATCGGCGATGAAAAACAATAGCAATTTATTTCTGTTCGTTACATATTCAAAAGTTAAACAAAAAAAAGTGATGTATTTTTTATCCTGAAGTATGAAAATTAAACAGAGATAATAAATTTTCATTACGAAAAGCAATTACGTGTACGAAATTTTTGATCAGTCCGTCTTAAGCCAACACAAAAAAGATCGATGGCTTGCCGACGCGAGAACATGCCACGCTTGGCCTTGCGACTTACTGATTGTCATTACAAATGCCAATCTAATCGAAAATTAAACGCGTTTGAATTCAACTGGGATGTCTGTAAGAATCATCGGAGTTCGTGGCAGCAAAACATTTTCGTCTCGGAATTTACCATTTAAAATGGCACCATTCAAATTCCGAAGTAGAATAACCGGAGAAAAAAATTTGTAAACAAAATGTACATAAAATTTTCAAGAGAATCGGTTAATGAATTAAGAAGGCATAGGAGGGGGTGCTTTTACCCTTTTTGCTTTATATTACGCCGCAAATTTAAAAATTTATAGCCTTTAGTTCCTTCAGGACATGAAATTATTATCGGATAATTAATTAAGTACACATACATAGTTAGAGTGAGCTTTGACCCGCTTGCCCTATTTAATGCGCTTAATGTTGGAATTTCCAAAAAATGTATATCTTAAAGTTCCTGTAGATGTTACAGTGTCTACATGTCAAATCGCCCTCCAGCGTTATGAAATATACTTTACGACCTATTGCGAATGTCATTGTACACATAAGACATTACGATACATGGTTTGGTAACTTTTTAAGTGACAATAATAAATCACAATATGGAAAATGAAAGGCATTTTGTTTATATTTATATATTATAGGAAAAAGTCTAAATGCCATATGCATGAACTACTGGGCCAATTTCGTGCAAACTTTACATAAACCATCTACAGACTATCCCTAACGTACCCTGAAATTTTGGTTAAAATCGATAAGATAAAATTTTATTAAAACAAAATAATTTTTAATGAAAATCAAATATATTTTTATTAAAACATTTTTAAATTAAACGGCTATTTAAAATATCAATATATATTAAAAAAAAATGTCAAACGAAAACCGCATTTTAAAAAAAAGGGAATAAGTCTGGGGTGGGCAGAATCGGGTTTGAGGCTGGACGGAGTAGCAAGTTTTTGTGGGTACTTCGACACCGACTCCGATACAAAAACCTCAACTCAAACTCTACAAGTTCGACTCCACAGCCCTGCTAATAAGACCAATATTTTTTTAAGTATCGTCCAGTGTTACCACCAGCAAAATTCAAAATTACACTTGAGATGAAGCAAAATTACCCGATTTAAATGAAATTACACCGGATATAAAATTGAAGTTTTATTTCATAAAAAGGCATTTAAAAAGCAAAAACACAAAAACTCATTGAGAGAAGATCAATATTAGTCAAACTGTTAAGATTCTTATTGTAATTTTAAATAAATTTACAAAAATAACATTAAAGACTTAAAAATAATTAATAAAACATACATCAAGCTTCTAAAATAATTAGTTTAACTTACACCTTTGGTTGCATATATCTAGGGAAGGTTCAAAATACTCATTGCCATTGCTTTATAATGGGTGCTTTTTTTTAGTTTACAAAAGGTTAGCTGTCAAACGAACCGTCATACTGCTTTCACTTTTAGCTCGAATAGATTCATGCTTGAACAACGCCACCAAATTGGATTAGAGAAAATAAACTGTCAATTAGACTTTAAGGCCGTGCGATGTGACACCTCTTGATTGTTTTTCGTAGGGCTGTGAAGTCACTGGTGTATGCTGATAAACCAGGAACAACTGACGTCTTGAAACAAAATTGTTCATTTTATTCTGGACATGCACTGAAATCGACTCTTGATTTTATTTGGTTATCTGAAGTAAGAATTTTAAATTACACCTGAATTAAACCTAAGAGAAATTACCCACGCTCTACCCACGATGGTAAAAATTGTACCAAATTCGGGTAATTACCCACAAAGTGGCAACACTGGTATCGTCATTTGTTAGCGTTAAAGGCACATTTAAAAGTTTTTAAACGGCGCTTTATATGGGAAGTATGGTAAGTTGTTATTGAGCGTCGATCATCGCGAAAGCTTCGAGTATAATATCTATCGGGTAATTTTTTAGCTATTATCTTTTTGGCAACACTGTTTTAAACAGCTGACGCACGTTTCGTGTTTTGTTTCACTGTCAAACATCTTCATTTTGGTTTATAATTTAACTATGAATCGTCTTACAAACTAACAACGCTTGCAAATTATTGAATTTTATTATCAAAATGCGTGCTCTGTTAAGAAATTTCATCGCGCGCTTCTTGTGTTCAGCGAAGAAGCTAATTTTTGGCTCAATGGGTACGTTAATAAGCAGAATTGTCGATTTTGGAGTGAAGATCAGCCGGAAGCATTGCAAGAGCTACCAATGCATCCAGAAAAAGTCACAGTTTGGTGCGTTTTATGGGCTGGTGGCATCATTGGACCGAACTTCTTCAAAGATGATGCGAATCGCAACGTAACTGTGAATGGTGAGCACTACCGTGAGATGATATCCAATTTTTTTTTGCCCAAAATGCAGGAGCTTGACTTGCATGACATGTGGTTTCAACAAGACGGTGCCACATGCCACACAGCACGCTTAACAAAGGACTTATTGAGAGGCGAGTTCGGTGAACATTTTATTTCACGTTCGGGACCGGTCAATTGGCCGCCTTGATCGTGCGATTTAACGCATTTAGACTATTTTTTGTGGGGCTATGTTAAAGCTCATGTCTATACACACATGCCCACTTCAATTGACGCATTAGAAGACAACATTGAAGCATTTATTCATGAGATACCGGCCGAAATGTTGGAAAGGGTATGCCAAAATTGGACTAAGCGGATGGACCATTTGAGGCGCAGTCACGGTCAACATTTGCATGAAATAATCTTCAAACATGAAATTATATGGACTGTGCTATCGATTCAAATAAAGATTTAATGCATTTTTCTGAATTTTATGTGTTTTTTTTAAACTTTCCTATATGTCTTAAAAAATCACCTATTAGCAATAAAAAAAAGCTTATTTTTTCCAAATTTTATGGTAATACCTATATTTCGCCACGAATTCTAATAGCAAAAGAGAGAAAATATCGATTTTTTAGAGAGGTTTGTTAACATTTGGAGCCAAAAATTTTCAATTCTTGTTCAATAGATTGAGCTTGATTTTAATGCGAAACTGATGGCAGTTTGTTCAGACTTGTGGAAATTTTAACAGATTTACAGACAATGCTTAATCGTCTCAAAATTACTCAAGAATATTTACTTTATAAGGTCTTAAATGAATATTTAATTTTTGGGTGTAACACACAAAGTAACAACCTTAATTAAACACTCACGGTGGTAAATGGTATAAAAAAATCTAAAAAGATAAAACAAAAATCGTCAATTTAAAATTTTTCATAAAAAAAAAATCACCAAAATGCTAATAAATCTTTTAATCTGGCATTATTGGTTTATAGTATGTTTATTTTCCCTTAAGATTTATAACCATATTTTTTTTTTTACATAAAATAGCTGCATAAGGAAAAGTGTTTATGAATTTGTGTAAGCGTGTTTGTTTGTAAGTGTATTTTCCTGCTTTTATGTGCATCCGTATAAATAGACAGACAAAGTTTTGTTTGTTTATTTCATTTTGGTTGTTAAAGAATTTGCATAAAAATTCATGACTGTTTAAATTAGTTTAGCTGGAGAGTTCTTTCACTTCTTTTATCTTTATTTTGCTTAGATATTAATAAATTTTAAAACTTTAAGTTGATAATAAAATCATAAAAATGAGAGTCAGGAATATTAAGAAAAGAATGTAAAAATTCAATTATAAGTTTACCATTTTTTGTTTTGACACGCTGTAGAAGGACAGTGGCTCGGAGAAGGCGGAATAGTTATAAATGAAAAATAAGTGTCGAAATAATATACTGCGAGCAAATTATGACATTCGATATCGATTGAAATTTCCATTAAAGTTGCATTGTAGTTTTGGTAGATACCACATGCCGTAATTTGAACCTCGTTTCAATTGTTCCACACTGAGTTCAGTTTAAGCTCAATCGTTTAGCGATCTGCGTACTTTAATTTGAACCGCGTTTCAATTGTTTCACACTGAGTTCTGTTTTGGTTCAATCGTTAAGCGATCTGCTTGCTTTTAGTCATGAAAGCGCTTACATTTTCGCTGCTCCTATGTAAAGGGTTTTTTTTAAGCGTGATAGAAGGCGAAATTATAAAAATATACATACAAAATTAAATTTTATGAACAGATTTTTTTTTTTAATTCAAAAGATTAATACATGAAAAATATTTCGGGCAAAGTGGCACCGCTGTTCTTGACAAAGAGCAGTATGTACTACCAATTTTGGGAAAATAAGTGCATTGCAGGCCGTATACTATGAATAACACCACAAATGTTGGTCTCCAAGGAGTCTATTGTTGCTAGTTTATAAGCATAAACCAGTGAAATCATGTAGCCCCACAAGAAATAATCGAGAGATGTCAAACTACAAGACTTTTGAAGCCAATCCATTTCTTGAAATTTACTTATTGCCTAATTTTAAATTCCTAAGTCTATGGTTGCGGTCGGCGTATGCAGGGCTATCAGATATTTTTGAGCTCCATCGCCAAACCGGATGTCAGAAATCGCCAAACGTCAATTTTGTTTAGTTTTCGAAAACTTTTTTTTTTAAATTAAATTTTTCAAAAAAACTGATATAATATTACAGTAAAAAATTGCCAAAAAACTGAATGAAACAATCAGCCATGTCAAAGAGTACAATTCGGTTCGGAAACGGAATTCATTCCGTATTTTGGTGCTTCAGAAAATGATAAAAAAATGTTTCGGAATGAAACCATTTTTGTTTTCATGAACGGTATGGGAGTTGTCTGTATCTGAAAGGCCATAAAACTATCCAAATACACTTTCCATCGACAAACAAATATGTTTTCTTCAATGTCAAACGGAATCATTCCGAACGGAATTGTACTCTGTGACATGGCCCAATGTTTAAAAAACTGCGTTCGAAGTTGAAAAACTGCAATTTCTTCCACTTCTTCATTTGTCATTGGACAAAAAAAACCTTTTGCTTTTACTTCTAATTCATTAAATGTAAAAAGTCGATGTCAAACAAAAGCGAAAAATTGTAGACAAATTCTCGTTTTTTGTTCGACAGGTTTTGGTTTCGACTGCAGTTTTTTAAACCCTGGAATTAAAGAGTGACTGAATATTAAATTCACTTAAAATGATAATAAAACAAAAATCATGTAAAAAAATTAGCCAGATTTTTCTTAAATTAGTAATAATAACAAAAAGTGACAAACTATTAAAAAAAATTTATAAGTATGTATATATTTATATATATTTAACTGGAGAGGGTAACTCCGCTTTTGTAAATAAAAATGATAATTTTTTATTTCAAAATAGCCAGGTAAATCGCCAGTAATATCAAAAATCGCCACAAAAGTCGCCAGTCGCCAAATGGAAAATCCCATCGCCAAACACGTTTCAAAATCGCCACGTTTAACGAGAAATCGCCATATCTGACAGCCCTGGGCGTATGGCACGTAGCGCTACTTATTTCGCCTGGACTTATTTCATCCACCTGTTAAATTTTTCTCAATAAAATGTAGTCTGTAATGTCGGTTGGGGTTTAGTTTTACTGATTATGCGACAATTTTGATTTTCAAAGTCAATTTGGAATCTATTTGCCAGAATATACTGATCATAAGTATGACAGTTCGATTGACAGCTAAACCTTTCGTAAGGGTGGGTTTACACTATTAACGTTTTCTTTCAAACGATTCCGAGTTTATTGGCGAGAAAGGAAGAGAAAATGAATTTCTTCTAACTCCTCTCACCAATAAACTCAGACTTTCTGAAAGAAAAATATGGGCAAATCCTGCGTGACGAACGCTACATTCAAACGCGTTTTCTGTTTGAAATATTAACCTTTTTTGGTCTTTCAAAAAAGATAGCATCAACTTATACATAGTATTTAGTGACATTAATATGTACTTACGAATGGCACATACCATAATTTCTAAGCAAGTATTTGTTGCGAAATAATTGATCACAAAGTTGTGTGACGCACGCTACAAAAAGTGTAAGTAACTTCAAAGGTTGAAGTGCGTTTTCCTCATTTTTAGCGAATTTGGCATGACAAGGTATACAAAATCTTATTCCTAAAAGAAAGATGACTAAAAGAGAATTCTTAACGCACTTATTCGCAGCCAAAAAATTTTGTGATTTTTTGACAAAAGCCGTGAACCCTTTGTGACGCACGCTACATAACGCACGCTACAGTAGTATTTTATTATTATTTTTTAATTATTTTAACAAAACAAATTATATTTTTATGAATTGCATTTCTTAAACTAATTTCTTAACTAATGAATATCAACTTTTTTTTTAACGAAATTTATATATTGATAAGTCTGCTGTAAGTGCTATTTTAAGCACAAAAATCACCTAAAATAAATTCACCCAGCAGTGGGGTAGGATTTGGTAAAAATTATTGCATTAATCATTGAAAAACATATTTTTTAATATAAAAATGAAATTTTACATCTATACACAGAAAAAATTATTGCCGAATTATTTTCAAACAAACGCTTGTTTGAAAATTTTTTTAATTTCTACAAATTTTTTTACTGATTCAATTAAAATTTTTGTTTGATTTTTATTTAACCAACAAAAATGTTGACAACCATTTAAAAATATAATACACGCGTTATTGGTTTCAAGTTTTCATAATTTTGTATGAAATATTTAACGCTTTTTAATGTTGTCGTCTTTTTGCATTTTTTTATTTGATCGTAAGCAACACTTCCTAATGTGAAATATAAGAACTACAACAAAAAACACATACAGTCTATTTTTGGACACTTTAAAAAAGTACAACAGTAAGAAAGATGAAGAGGTTTGAAGTAAAAAAAAAAAAAAAAAATTGCAGGTAAAAAACGTTTCACTCTTTTTAAACAACAGAAACAACAACAACATTATAAGAAACAAAATAAATTTTTGGTTGGTTTCAAAGTTGGTTAAAAAAAAACCAAAATCCCGTATTCAATTTTTTCAAACTGTTTGCTTAAATACATCAAATACAAAAATATAATGATGACGAAAAACATATCGAGTCGGTCTGTCGCCGTTTTTGGGTTACATTTCTTCTTCATTAGCAAAGGAAAGGATACAGCAACAGTGAGTGATGACGAAAAACATTGTGTGTATAAAAAAAGAACTTCGTTCAAAAATTATTCCAACAAAAAAATGTGTCTCAAAGCCAGCCAGCCGCTCTGCTCTCTCTGCCATCATCTTCTAATACAGTGCCTGTTTGTGTGCGCATCATTGCTTGTGCAAAAACCTGTTTTTTTTTTTGATTTTGAAATTTTGTATATGAATTTCAGTAAAATTTTTGTTTGATTCAGTTAAATTATTTGTTTGAAAAAATCAGTGTTTTTTTTCAATAAACAAAATGCAAATAAATTGTTTGAATATGCGAATTTGTTTATAGGACCGATTTCAGACAAAAAATTGTTTGATTCTACAAATTTTTTGTTTGAATTGGAAAAATAATTTTTTCTGTGTAGTCTTATATTCCATTAAAAAAAAAAAAAATCATTTGAAAAATTTTTGGTTGGTGGACTGTTTCTGGGATTTGCTCATATGTTATTTCCAGAGAGCATATTTGCAACCTTTAAGTTAATGTAAGTTAGCTTTTAGGCTGTCCGCCCACCCTTCCTTTTACTAAGGGACAATATGTTAAATGCTAGTTTTTCCTCGACATTAGGAAAGCTGTTCGCTCTTAAGACACATTTTTTAAAAATTTAGAATTGAACTCAATCGTTTTAACCCTTCGATCCTCTTTATCTCTTTATTTTTGCATTTCTAAACTACTGTCCCCTACTTAAAGTCATTACCACAAAAATATTGTAACTAAATTGTGGCATTAACCACAGCAGCAATAACAAAAA
Source organism: Pollenia angustigena (assembly GCA_930367215.1). Taxonomy (NCBI): domain Eukaryota; kingdom Metazoa; phylum Arthropoda; class Insecta; order Diptera; family Polleniidae; genus Pollenia; species Pollenia angustigena. The sequence continues at coordinate 52,817,233 of OV884060.1, forward strand.
AAAAAAAATCTAAAAGAGCAAAACGTAAAAAAGAACAAATTGTAAAATATTAAAAATACTTAATAGAAAAAATCTTGTATAGTAGCAAAACTGCCTGGAAAAAAAACGTAAAAAATTAGAAAAAATGAACAAAGTTTTAGTTTTCTTCTTTAGCAATTTTGCCTGGTTAGAGGGCGTTTGCTGTCTTTTCGTACATAAAGTTACAACTGAAAAATTATGGAAATTGCTAAAACAAGTGTTGCACATTTTCTTTAAGTTTGTCTTTGAGTTTTTGCTTTAGACAACTTTTTATTTTATATCAGTTTATTTTTTCCATTTTATTTTCTTGCTACGCTCAAACGAACTCAGCCATTGTGTCCTTCTTTTGTTCGTTTTTTTTCATACTCTTTATTTATGTGTTAGTCAGTATCAGAGTTTGTGTGTGTGTGTGAATGTATGTAAGTGCTCTTTTTCTTTAGTTGTAAAAAATCGCCAAAGGCATTATTCTACATTTGACCCCACTTACATGCTTATGAAAGTTTCTCCTGTTTTTTGTTTGTTATCTGTCTGGTTGAATGGTTTGTTAGTTGTCGGCTGGCTGGTTAGTTGGATGCTTGCAACGTTTATTTGGTTTGATGAAAGTTTTGTGTTGAGTGCTTTGTTGAAATATTCCTGCAGGTAACACCTGTTGTCAATTGTTGGCACAACGGAAATGAAAATTATTTAACAAAATTATTATTACAGTTGGTTTTTTCTGCTTTGTTTATAGTTTTTGGCTCTGGGTGAAACCGTAGATTTTTTATATGAAATTTAATTTATGATATAATTTGTTCTACTTTCTACAAAACTTGATGTTATAAGATAAAAAATTCAAGAGAAATGAATTAAAAAAAATCGAAAAATTTTTGCACAATTTAAATAGCAAATTTTTGAAAAACTTTTTATTAATGACAATTTTTTTTCAAATTTCCTATGAATATCAGATTTGTGCAAAATCTCCTAAAATACCCAATTTTTGCAGAATTTACTGTTAATAGTACACTTTTGTAAATTTTTCTATTAAAATAATATTTTTATAAATGTTCCTATTAATAGCAAATTTTTTCCTATTAATAGCACATTTTTATAAATTTTCTATTAATCGCAAATTTTTGTAAAATTTCCTTTAAATAGCAAATTTTTGTAAAATTTCCTAAAAATAACAAATTTTTGTAAAATATCAAATAAGTAGCAAATTTTTGTAAAATTTCCTATAAATAGCAAATTTTTGTAAAATTCTTAATAAAATGCAAATTTTTGTAAAATTTCTTATAAATACCAAATTTTCGTAAAAGTGTCTATAAATAGCAAATTTTGATAAAATTTCCTATAAATAGCAAATGTTTGTAAAATTTCCTATAAATAGAAAATTTTTGTAAAATTTCCTATAAATGGCAAATTTTTGTAAAATTTCCTTTAAATGGCAAATTTTTGTAAAATTTCCTATAAATACCTAATTTTTGCAGAACTACCTATTAATAGTATATTTTTGTACATTTTCCTATAAAAAGCTAATTTTTCTAAAATTTCCTATAAATATCAAATTTTTCTTAACTTTCCAATAAAAAGCAAATTTTTGTAAACTCTCCTATAAATAGCAAATTTTTGTAAAATTTCCTTTAAATAGCAAATTTTTGTAAAATTTCCTATAAATAGAAAATTTTTGTAAAATTTCCTATAAATGGCAAATTTTTGTAAAATTTCCTATAAATGGCAAATTTTTGTAAAATTTCCTATAAATACCAAATTTTTGCAGAACTACCTATAAATAGTATATTTTTATACATTTTCCTATAAATAGCTAATTTTTCTAAAATTTCCTATGAATAGAAAATTTTTCTAAACTTTCGTACAAATAGCAAATTTTTGTAAAATTTCCTATAAATGTCAAATTTTTGTAAAATTTCCTATAAATACCAAATTTTTGGAGAATTAATTAATAATAATACATTTTTATAAATTTTCCTATAAAAAGTTAATTTTTCTAAAATTTCCTATAAATATAAAATTTTTCTTAACTTTGCAAATTTTTGTAAACTCTTCTATAAATAGCAAATTTTTGTAAAATTTCCTTTAAATAGCAAATTTTTGTAAAATATCCTATAAATAGCAAATTTTTGTTAAATTCTTTATAAATAGCAAATTTTTGTAAAATTTCTTATATATAGTAAATTTTCGTAAAAGTTTCTATAAATAGCAAATTTTCGTAAAATTTCCTATGAATAGCAAATTTTTGTAAAATTTCCTATAAATGGCAAATTTTTGTAAAATTGTCTATAAATACCAAGCTTTTGCAGAGTTACCTATTAAAAGTACATTTTTATAAATTTTCCTTAAAATAGCTAAATTTTCTATTAATAGTATATTTTTATAAATTTTCCTATAAATAGCTAATTTTTCTAAAATTTCCTATATATAACAAATTTTTCTAAACTTTCCTATAAATAGCAAATTTTTGTAAAATCTCCCATAAATAGCAAATTTAATAAAATTTTCTATAAATAGCAAATTGTTGTAAATTTTCCTATAAATAGCAAATTTTTGCAAAATTTCCTGTATATAGCAAATTTTTGTAACATTTCCTATAAATCAGTGTTCGAAAATAAACACTAAATATCGTTTTTTAATGTTCGGTTCGGTAGATTTGTGGAAAACACAAACGCTAATAGTGTTTGTGTAGAAAATCATTAAAAAAAATTACGTTTCCCTGTTAGTCATCTTTCGAACACAAAAATATTACTGTTTTTATCAAACTCAACAAAAGATGTGAACATTTAATTCCGTTCGGTTTTTTTGAAAATCCACAAACTTCAATGTGTTCGGTTCGGCTCGTTAATGTTCGTCCCTTTTGGCTGGTAAAAAACATTTTTACAAAAACAAAATACACGCACGAAAAAGACATTATAGAACATTAAAATAAAATGTTTGTCTACAGTATAACTACAATTGTTCTGTTTTTTAACGAAGAACCGAACATTATATAATGTTCGGTTCTTTCTTGAAAATAGTTACGAACGGTATTAAGGGTTGTGTATGTCTACACAATCACTAAAAAAATATATATCGTTCCTGGGTGTGTGAGCCGAACGTTAAATAATGTACTGTTTATTTTCGAACACTGCTATAAATAGCAAATTTTTGTTAAATTCTTTATAAATAGCAAATTTTTGTAAAATATTTCTTATATATAGCAAATTTTCGTATAAGTTTCTATAAATAGCAAATTTTCGTAAAATTTCCTATGAATAACAAATTTTTGTGAAATTTCCTATAAATGGCAAATTTTTGTAAAATTTTCTATAAATACCAAACTTTTGCAGAGTTACCTATTAATATTACATTTTTATAAATTTTCCTTAAAATAGCTAAATTTTCTATTAATAGTATATTTTTATAAATTTTCCTATAAATAGCTAATTTTTCTAAAATTTCCCATATATAGCAAATTTTTCTAAACTTTCCTATAAATAGCAAATTTTTGTAAAATCTCCTATAAATAGCATATTTAATAAAATTTTCTAGAAATAGCAAATTTTTGTAAATTTTTCTATAAATAGCTAATTTTTGCAAAATTTCCTATATATAACAAATTTTTGTAACATTATCTATAAATAGCAAATTTTTGTAAAATTCGTATATATTAAAATTTTTTGTTAAATTTCCTATAAATAACAAACTGTCCACTATTCGCAACCTGTGGACGATAGTTGTGCTTCCCATAATAACACTAACCAATAAATGTAAATGCCTAGGAGACTTATATGTTGGCGAATTTCCTCCTACATGCGGGAATTTTTCAAGTTTTTAAAAAGTTTCCTATAAATAGCAAAAAATTTCATATAAAAAGCAATCTACAAAATTTATCTTAGTATAAAACGTATTTTATTTAATTTATAGTTCAAATGGGTACAAGTTTACTAAAACGTTCACAAATAATTAAAAAAACACAATTTTTACTACTATTTAAAAAAAAAAAAAATTATTTACATTGTTTTCTCAAATATCTTATTTGTCTTATTCAAATGTTTGCCAAGTTTCCTTTTATTTAACAGTAAAATTTAAATTAAGTTTTTAATTTTAATTAACATTCGATCAAATAGTTTCAACAATAACCATTTTAAAGGGCATACTTTTTTAAAATAATTTTTCCAATTCGCTTAAAAAAATATGTTAGTGCAAAATTATTTTATCCACTTTTTTTTCTATAAAAAAAAGGAAACAAATAATAATAAAAAAAAGTCCTTCAATTAAAACACGCAAAAAAATAACAAAAAAAAAAAAAATCAAACGGAAACGGAACTCCAATCAGCCATAAAGTTTAAATCACATACGCTTGTTATTGAAACACACACAGCTACACAAACAAAAACTCTTTCCAACAAACACATCCAAACATAAAAGAAAACATTCAAACACACACAAAGTAACTTGACTACTTCTCCTGTGCGCGAGTGTAAATTCACAAAATAATTTAAATCAGCGGTGGCAGTCCTTTTTACTAAAAACAACATTTTTAAAATTGGAAAAATTACTAAAAAAAAAAAACAAGAGAAAAAGAGCACATCTGAAAAATAGACTCGATAACTACATCAAGAAGTGTTCAATTAAAAAGCTTTTGTTGCAATCGAATGCAGTATTCAGTTTAAATGGTGAGAAAATATCAAAATCGTGCTAGGATTTTTTTCGCAAAAGTTATTAAGTTGTTTTTTTAAATGAAATACAAATAGAAAATGTTTTATAGAAAGTTGCCAAAATTTTCTATTTAGAAGAAATTTTCCTACTTATAGGAAATTTGGCTATTTAAAGAATATTTGTAGAAAAATTCCCTTGTCGTACTGCATTTATTCGCTTTTCTTGTATAATTCACTTTATTAAGACCAATTTATTTAAACTACATATCGTCAGCTCATTATTGGTTTGACGCATTTGTCAAAAAGTCACAGTGAATAAAAACGACAATGAAGTATTCTGAAAATATACCCGATAGAATGTTTTTTAATTTTTACCACTGCTTCTTTCATATGTTTTGAAGAAAAATTGGAACAAGTCCAGTTTACCAACGCAGCTCAAAATAAAAAAAAGTACATAGGGTAATAGAAAATCGAAAAATAAGAAGAAAAAATTAAATGGCAAAATTCTCGCAAACGCATAGTTTCCGAGTTATGGACCTCTGAAGTTTTCATATAAATTTGCGATTTTCCTCTGAACGTATATGACCAATATTGGTATCGACAAATTTAAAATTTAAATTACATGCAAATTTACAGTTTATAACTTTTTTTTTAGTGGAAAAACGTTTCATATCCACAATCACGATGCCATTTAAAACGTTCTTGCACTAAACAAAGCATCATGACTGATGGCTTTTAAAACGTTATTCCACGTTAAAAACCATTTACTTTGTATCATTTTTAAGTAACTAACAACGTTCTTCCATTAGCTGACTCTTTGTATGCCCTTTTTAAAGGCTTTAAGGTGCATAATTTTGGGTGATTTGAGGTTTAAACAGTGTACGAGAGTAATGTTAACGGTTATCTGCAAAAAACAGTTTTTGCAAAAAGTGGCTTTTACAACGTTATTCGCGCGCGGCTCTGCTTCAATTATTGCAATATACGCCACCTTCCTTAATTTATTTCTAAAAAGAAGCTTTTTGTGCTGCATACGTGTTCCTACTGCTGCATTTTATTTTCCGTTTGCTTTAAATATTTTTTTCTTACGGCAATGGAGCGAAACAAGAGTAAATTTATTTTGTACGTTTTTGTATGAGGAATTTGCTGCAATCGCCAAATAGTGGCGTGTAGAGCAAACTAATACTTATTAAGCTGTAAAATAGTGCTAAATTTATGCTCAATATCTCAGAAACTATAAAAATTTCGCTAACAAAGTTTTGGTTTTAGAATGGGGATATTAAAAATATATGTATATATATTTTTTTAATAAGGCTAAAGTTCGTCAAATTTAATTTTCATTAAATTATTTTTATGAAGAAAGGAATTTTACAACATGAAATTATTTACATGTCCGTAAAAACGCCTGGGTTCGAGCCCAGCTTCAGTCAAGAATGAAAAATTATCAATAAATTTTAATTAATTTCATGTTGTTAAATTCGTTTCTTCATAAAAATAATTTAATGAAAATTAAATTTGATGAACTTTAGCCTAATTAAAAAATATTAATAAAAAAATTTGGATTAAAAACCATAAATAGTTCAACAAAATAACCACAATACTGATTTTTTTTTTCAAGCCAATAATGAGCTGACGATATGTTTTGCCTTTAATTCGGATTGTACATCAAATAAAGGACCAATAATACACATTTTGACTTCTTGTTGCCCCATTTAATTTCTAAAATATATGTATTATCAGTGGTATTTTAAGCTGATAAGCAATTATTAAAAAAAACCTTAATCTTTAGTATGTACAGTAAAATCCCGATAATTCGTAATCGCAAGGAACCAGCCATTTCTAACGCATTATAGGGGTTTACGATTTAGCGGAGTTTCGATTTAACGGGGTTAAAACGAAATAAATACGATTTAACGAGGTTTTTCAATTTATTTACTAAAACGGTAAAAATAACATAAAAAACAATTCGCTCATTTGCTGCAAGACCGGCATAACTCAAAAAACGAAATTTTGGAGTTATAGATGCAGAATTGTTCGCTTTCTTTCTTTTTCTTAATATTGTGTGTTCAATTCTTCTTTATATCTTGTTTACTTTCCCAGTTTAAAGAGAATGTGTCTTCTTTTTTTCTAAGTAGTTAGAGCAAATCAAAAACTTTAAATGCGTTTATCTCGAAATGGATTTTTTTGAGTTATGCCGGTCTTGCAGCAAATAAGCGAATTGTTAAACATAAAATATATAAAAATTATTCATCTAACAAACCGATCTTAAGAAAATAAGCACACACACAAGCAAAAATCCAGGCAAAAAAAAAAAAAAAAAAAAAATAGCGGTAAAAAAATCATTCTTTCCATGATTCGAGGCGACCAAAATGTATGGAAATTTTACGAATAAACGAGATTTTTTCAAGGGACCGACAGTTTATTACGAATTGTCGGAATTACGATATGTCGTGGTACGAATTATCGGGATTTGACTGTATATCACAAGAGATAGTAAAAGTCTCTTTTTATGCATTTTGCTCCATTATTCGATTATTGCTCTCAATAGTACTGTTATTCAAGTTTGTGCGAAATTATTTTAAAAACAAAATTGCGAACGTTAACGTTCGCATAGAAAATTACATTAAAAACAAAAATAAATTTTCGAATATTCAGCCATGTTACAGAGTACAATTCCGTTCGGAAACGGAATTCATTCCGTATTTTGGTGCTTCAGAAAATGACGAAAAAATGTTTCGGAATGAAACCATTTTTGTTTTCATGAACGGTATGGGAGTTTTCTGTATCTGAAAGGCCATAAAACTCTCAAAATACACTTTCCATCAACAAACAAATATGTTTTCTTCAATTCCGAACGGAATCATTCCGTATTGTATTCTAAGACATGGCCCATTGTTTTTGTTTTAAATATAATTTTCTATGCGAACGATGACGTTCGAAATCGTTAAACAGTAGCAAATAAATAAAAACTTCGATTTAACAAAAAAGGGTTATTTCAAAAAAAAGGTTTAAATTTTTACGACTATATATTCCTTCTTGATCTAACATTTCGCGAAAAACTATAAATTATTTCAAATTCAATGCCAGCTTAATTTAAGAGTTCATTCTATATTATAGCTTTATTTTTAATACAACAAAAGGTTTCCAAACTATTTGACCCAGCGGTAGGTTATTGGGTCAAAAACAAAACAAAGACCTTACGTGCATTGATCCGAACCTGCATTGAAATTCAGCTGGGCAGCTCACATAGTTCCGGAGATGAAGCGTTACTAACAAACACACAAGCGATTTTATATATGTACTAGCTGTAAAGCCTGTTCATGCCAGCCAGGAAGAAAAACTACTTTAAGGGAAGCTTCAACGTCAGTACCCTATGCTTGGTAATTCTTAGCTTCATTGGTCTTTAGGGGGCTTCAAAATTAGCTGAAATGTTAAATAACACAATATTGCTACACCCCCTTTCCTTTCAATTCTCCACCCGTAGTCCAAAAATCCGAGATACGTCTACTTCAGGCTATGCTCCATAGTTAGGACTAAAGCTTTGCAATTTAATATGAGCTAAAATTAAAAAAAAAAAATTATTTTGCCACGCCCATTTTTCCTCTTAATTCTCAAAAATCCGGCTACGTTAGGATTTGGCCTAGATGTTTTTCTATATGCATGCCAAATTTCAACGTTCTAGCCCATCATTCGACTTCAAAAAGCTCTGGATAGACAAAAAAAATAAAAGAGTAACACCCCCAACAAAACTATTTTTATAGAAAATTTTAAATATATTGTGTTAAATATAACCATATTATTGTCACCGACCGTTCTACATTATTATACGGATGCGAAACGTGGAATGCGACCCCTCGTGATATGCATTCCCTGCAAGATTTCATAAACAAATGCCTTAGAAGAATCCTACGAGTCTTTTGGCTTCAAACGAATCAATCCCCCATAACTATTGAAATACAAAGGCGAAAATGGAACTGGATTGGACACACCATACGAAAACCGGTCACAGATATTGCAAGAACATCGGATCGGATGGAATCCTCAAGGCAGCCGTAGAAGAGGTCGAACAGCTCATACATGGCGAAGACAAATTGAAACCGAAGCGTCAAATATACAAACAAGCTGGAACGAAGTAAAAAAAATCGCTATGAACAGATCAAGATGGAAAGACTTTGTTGACGCCCTATGCTCCTTATAGGAACGACGGGAACATATATATTTATTTATATATATTGTCACCGACAACCATATTACTTTAAATTAGTCTTCCATCAAAAAGCCACAACCATAACATGGTCACCTTTAAACATGTTATGGTTAAATATGACAATAATTTGATTTTGAATTAACAATTGCATTATCCTCTTTTCTAAGAGCAACATGCTATGGTTGAAAACCAACCACGCTATTATAAGTGTTAAACATATTTCAGCTTTATGAACCATAACATGTTCGGAGGCAACCATAATATGGATGTGGCTCCTTGATGAAGGACTAATCTAACCATGATATGGTTGTCGGCAACAATTATATGGTAAAAATTTACACAATATTAAAGCTAGATCTGTTGGAGGTGACCATATTTAAACACATTTTTTCTCTGGGTGAACATGTAGATATGGATAGAATATATTGCCTTAAATTTCTATTTATAGGAAATTTTGCCCAGATTTGTTATTTAAAAATAAAATTTGTTATGAAAAGCAAATTAGCGTACAATTCTTTAAAATAGCTAAATTTTTCTTATAATTGGAAAAATAAATACTTTTCGCTTCTTTGATTCAAGTGAATAAAATCCTTTTATTGTCATATATTTAAATTGTTAAGAATTTTGCTTTTTCCTTTTTATTCTTACAAAACCTAAAAGTCCCAAATTACTTTAAAAAACTTCTGCCTCTTTATTAAAGCCCTTTTAAAAGAGTACTTAAAAAAAGCGCATTTTTTCATTTGAATCCGATAAAGAAAAAAAAAAAAAAATGTCCTACAAGCACCCGGTTTTATCTATAATTAAAAAAAAAAATTAAATCTTTTTCGTTAATATGATTACGACCTTTTTGTTGTTGTATGTAGTACTATATGTGTGTGTGTGTTAAATTTTATATGACTGCGTGCATCAAACTGATCCCTTAACAATCCTTTTAATACAACATCTTGTGTCTTGGTCCCTGCTTTACAGCGAATTTTATTATTATTTTCGTTTTCCTCTTGGAACAAAAATATATTTCCACTTAACGCAGGTGTCCATTTTAATTAAAACGTTTGTGATACTGGTTGCAACCATGTTACAACATGGACACATTATTTTTGTCTTTTTTGCGATTTTACCAAAAACGCCATGGAATAATATCTATGGAGAAACAATTAAAGAAGTAATGGGCATAAAGAGAGTTTTTATTAAGAGAGAACATATTAAAGTTTTTTATTCGTGTGTTTTATTGATGTAGTTTTATTTTTAAAAACTTCTGAATTTGTTTGTTTCGATGATTATTGTTGTGTTGTGCTTTAAATGTAATTTGATTATTTCGCTTTCTTGTAGATTTGGAAGCCTAACGCTGTTTTAAAAACAACACAGCACAAATTCGTCTGAACAAAACGTTAATGAAAATACATTTTTCATAGAAACCAAACGAAAAAAAGATGGCAAAATTTGCGAAATAACAGAACAATGGGTGTTTTAATCGTCAAAAAGCACAATACAAATTTCCAACGAAATCGGAAAGAGTATTAAAGAAAAACAAAAAAAAAACAAAAAAAAAAAAAAAAATGGGCACTGGAAAAATAACATTTGATGCCAATATTTAATGACTTGTCCAAGAACAAGTTTGTTCATGTGAAATTTGAAATATTTTTATTAATTTACTTGAACATTATTTCTTATCAAATGCAATGCAAGCCTGCTTTCAGTTAAATTTACAGGAGACACAAGACACTTTTTATATATAACTTTTGCAGCAGAGGAAACCCAAAAATTTGTTTCGTTTAACACACTTCAAGACTCAAATTGAATAAAAATTACATGCTGGTGGACGAGGCGTATATTTCTACCACACGGCATCCACTGATCACGCGTAGATAATGTCAACATAGCACACATAATAGTCGGGCAATCTGTAGAATGGTGGTCTTCGCTTTATCTCACCTTTATAGATTTTAAAAAAGCAATTGATAAGCTACAACATCAGGATGTTTGAAACACACTTCAATGAAATGGAGTGCCACACAAAGCCATAAAGTTAATTAATAATAAAATAAAATAATATATTTAATAAAAAATAAATAAAAAATAAAAATAAAATAATTAATAAAAGTTTCCATTTGGCATCTAAACTGCGAGCGAGGTCCGGGTTAAAAAAAATTTTGATAAATAAAAAACTATGAGCGTCAATACTTCGACGAATAGGCCTTTTACTCTGTACGATGCAAAAATTGAATAAGTAAACTCCTTCACATACCTCGGAAGTTATATCTCCAGTAATGGCAATTCCAGTGAATATATAAAGTCTGGTTTGTGTAAAGCTAAAGTTGCCTTCGGTTCGCTATCTAATCTGCCACTAATCTGCCAAGCTAAACTGCTAAACTAACACTGCCAACGTAAAGCCAGTGCTTCTTTACTCATGTGAAACATGGAAGCCGTCCTCAAATTTCAAACAATGCAACCTTTTGCGTATCATTATCTGCATGCAATGCTCCGAATATTATGGCATATTTCCACTACAGAAAAATCTACTTGTTGTCACGTTACGCCACCAAGGATTTTAAATTGTTTTTCTAAGAATAATTTATATATGATTTAATTTTTTTGTAAAGCATAACACAAATTTGAACAACATGGGTCTAAAATACAGGATTAATTGCTAGGTGGCGTAATGTGACACTTCGGCACAAGTGCCCAGATGTAGTTATTTTGTGATGATTACAATTTTACGCAAATAACGTTTGGAACAAACTTTTTTTTAAGATAAATGTTAAAACAGAATTTTCGAAATTTTGTTTCGCCTTACTGGATCGACATAAATTGGTTAGCTCAATCACCAAACTTATATCCCATAGAGAATATTTTCGGCATTCTTATGCGCCGGTAGGAGCTGGTCGATTCAAAAAAAAAACAGGAGCTGTTAGATTGCTTAAAATTAGTGTGGGAATCAATGCCATCAACAATTTCAACAAATCTTATTGATTCTATGTCAAAACGATGTGTGGAGTTCATAAGCAACAAATTACTGAAAGTTGCTTAAGTTTCGAACAGTTATTCAAAGAGTTGACTTAACTTTTTACTTGTTTATTTCTTGGAAGGGAATAACTTTCAATTTTTGTGGTTACTGTTAGAAAGTAGTTGCATAATATAAAAACAAGTAAAAAAGTATAGTCGGTCAATCCCGACCATATGACACCACAGTATAACACATCATGCTTATATATCCATATAAATATGGATTTATCTATGTTTATAAACTTCATTAAAATCGGTTTGAAAGTTTGTGAGAGGCAGAAATAGCCCCATACCTCCCCTTGTGGTCCTATTTTTGAAAAACTGTATAGCTAATGTGTCCATATAGATATGGATCTATCTATGTTTTAAATTTCATTAAAACCGGTTTGAGAGGCAGAAGTTGCCCCTATTTCCCCTTGTGGTCCTATTTTTTTAAAAAATGCATCCCTTTTGTGTCCATAAAGATAAGGTTCTATCTATGTTTTTAATTTCATTAAAATCGGTTTGATTGTTTCTGAGAGGAAGAAATTTCCCCCTCTCTTCCCTCGTGGTCCTAGGATTTGGTCCAATTTCAATAGGCTTAGTCCTTGTGCCAATAAAAACCTATGTTCCAAATTTTTTCAAATTATTTCCAAAATTGCGACCTGTACTTTGCGCGCAAGGTTACATGGACAGCCAGCCAGCCAGCCAGTCAGCCAGCCAGCCGGACGTACATCGTTAATTCGACTCAGAAAGTGATTCTGATTCGATCGGTATACTTTAAGGTGGCTCTAGGACCAATATTTTAAGGCGTTACAAACATCAGCACAAATGCATAATATCCTCTCCACTATTGTGGTGTGGGTATAGTAACTGTGTTATCAAAGCTAATTTTGGGGATACAAAATTTATTATCAATAAGATTTCTGTATGACAAATACACTAAAATTTATTGTTAAGGGAATTCTAGCTTCTATGCGCATTTCATTGGTTGCTTAGGCCAGATCCTCAGGAAATCTTTTCTTTGTTAGTTTTATTAAATCTACTTTAAAATAAAATGTAAGACTATATAATGTCACAAAAAGTTGCTTAGGTTTCGAACAGTACTGTAAATCGTTGACGGCGACCAAAACTGAAAAACTTTTAACGACGGCGGCGAAAATACAACCGTCGGCTATACCAAATAATGTAAAGTGCGACTTCAATGTTTGTTGTTTGCAAACGAGCCTTGAAATCATCGTATATTTTGTAGAGAGAGTTACAGAACATCGGCACAGTATAGAGATGGGTTGAGGGAAGAGTAAAAAATAGTGTAAATCTATTCTCAAGATTTTAAGTAATAGCCGCAAAAACTGCAAAAAACTGGTTTATTTTACAGGAAATTTTGCAAACGCTTTTTGAGAAAAATAAGTAAATGGAATAAAGGTTATGGAATAAACTTAAAAATGTGTGAAATAGTGTTATTCAAAATGCACAAAAAATAAAATCGTTAGCTCATTGTTGGTTTGGCGCATATGCCAAAAAGTCGGAATGGAGTAAACTGACAAAGAAAATTTACATGAAGATTTCTCAAAATGTATACGATCGAATTTGTTTATATCTTCTCCGCTGCTTCTGGCATATGATTTGAAGAAAAATGTAAATTTTTTTCATGAATGAAGTTAGAATTTTATAGTATTTTGTTGAAAGTGAAAAATATTATTTTGTGCCGCATACGCCACTTTTCTAAAAATATTTTTAAAAAGTAACTTTTTGTGCTGCATACATATACTTATTGCTATGCATTGAGTAACTTGCTGAAATGAAAGATTCTGTATTAACAATCTAATAAAAAATCAACATTGATGATTTTTTTCTTTTATTTGCTGGAAATCAAGTGCAAAACAATTGGTATTCAAGTTTGAATTTCAAGTTTCAAGGGTTGAGCATTCTCCAGTAAAATGGGAATTTCAAACCAAGTGTAAATAAGTAAAACATTTTTAATCTTGAAAAGCATTTTAAAATAAGTTTGAACTCGAGTTTATTTCCAGTTAAATTTAATTTTTGAGTTCTAACTGCGATTTTACAAAAAAAGTTCCATTTTTATATTTTTAATAAATTTTAGAAACTTTTTCTATTTATTAACACGTGTTTATTATTTTAAAAAGATATTTTTTCTTGTCATTTTACTTAGCTTTTTCTCATGGTACACTTATTTGGTCTAAGCAGCAATTCAACAATTCTAAACACAGCTAGCACTTTGTTTCTCTATAACATGATGAAGAAGATATCAAAAATAATTGGTACAAAAACAATCTGTCGTTTTGCGTAGACCTACTGATTCGACGATGCCTTTGCTAACACTTCTGTTTTTTTTTACGACAATAAAGCAAAGCAAGAGTACAATTTATTTTGTACGTTTTTATATGAAGAATTTGGTGCAATCGCTAAATAGTGGCGTGTAGAGCAAAACAATACTTAAAAACTTTAAAATTATTGATATGCAGCAAAATGAATGCTTAAAATCTCAAAAACCACAAAAAATTTCGCGAAATAGGTTTTGGATTTAGAAAGGGAGCTTTAAAAAAACATGTTCCTCATACCTAACTCATTATTTTTTTTTAAATAGTCGGTATGCCAAACCAATAATGAGCTGATGAAATGTAAAACTTATTTCAATTATGATTCCCCTCAAACAATATAGACCTGAGAGATGGGAACACCGCTGCCTGCAGTTTAGACGTTAACATCCTTATTTATCAATCATGGTAGGGGAGTGTTTAAAAATAGCAGCTTAAAACTATAATTTACTGTACACCGCAATGAAAGTACTTGATTAATTGAAAATACTACTCAATTTTACTACGTTTACTTTATAATTGCTAATTAAGCTAAAAGCCATTATAATTATTGTTAAAAATATTTTATAGCAAATTAAATAAAAAACGTTCTTGCAACAAACCAAAGAGCAAACTATAAACCAGTTGAATTCCCTTAGCATTTAATATTATTTCCTTCGTATTTTACACATAATTGAACAGCAATGGAATAACAAGAAAATGGCAAAATCCTGGGGTTGTATCAATAACATCAACAACAAAATCAACCCCAACAACAGCACCATGTTGTCGATAACTTGGGTATACGTTTATTTGGTTGTAAAATTTTTGGACGGGGGGTTTATTTGCATTTATGAAAATTCATGTGTTTTTAAAGCAGCAGCAAAATGCAGGAGTTTTTTTTTTTTTTGGAAGCGCAAACAATCACGTGCCAACAGAATTTTCCAACTCATGTCACATGATTTCAATTTTAAGCTGCTGATAATGTTGCAAAAATATTCCAACATTGTTTTACCCCAACTTGCTGCATTTTGTGTTTTTTTTTTTTCAATATAAAAAAATTTATTAATATTTAAATAAAAGCATAATAAAACTATTTTTTCATGTAACACATTGCTAATATTTACTACGTTAGCACAGAACTAAATCAATTAAAAGTTTTCCTGCAAAAAATTTTTATAAATGAAGAACTTTTTTTCGCTGTTCTCTACTAGTTTTATTGTGTTTAAAAAATTCATCAATTACTTGGCAAAAATGAGTTTAGTGAAGTGTATGAAAATGTTACAATGTAATTTGTTTAATTTCTAAAAAAGTTGTTCAACTAATAAAAAAATAAAATAAAAATTTTGAGAATTTAAAATTGGTACAAAAGATTTAACAAAAAGCTTGTCTTATTTTTAATGCCTCATCTGTATATATATATATACAGATGATATATATATATATATATATATATATATATATATATATACAGAAAAAATTATTTTTCCAATTCAAACAAAAAATTTGTAGAATCAAACAATTTTTTGTCTAAAATCGGTCCTACAAACAGATTCGCATATTCAAACAATTTATTTGCATTTATTTTATTGAAAAAAAAACGCCGATTTTTTCAAACAAATAATTTTACAGAATCAAACAAAAAGTTTACTGAAATTCATATAAATTTCAAACAAATAATTTTGCTGAATCAAACAAAAAAGTTTTGGCACAAGCAATGACGCGCACACAAGCAAGCACTGTTGGCGAAGATGAAGCAGAGCAGAGCGGCCGGCTGGCTTTGAGACATATTTTTTTGTTGGAATAATTTTTGAACGAAGTCATATTTATACTCACAGTGTTTTTCTGCATCACACACTTTTGCTTTATCCTTTCCTTTGCTAATGAGTCGGCAGACCGACTCGATATGTTTTCCGCCATCATTCTATTTTTGTATTTGATGTATTTAAACCAGCGAAGGGCAGATAGAGAACATTGAATAAAAGAGAGTAAATTAGTTTATTTACACTTAGAGAAATGTTTGAAAAGTTTTTCAAACTGTATGTAAATTTGCAAAACAAAAAAAAAAAAAAAAAAGTTTAGTAAAAATATTATTATTATATAATTCATCAAGTTTTCCTTAACGGTAAAACATATATATGCATATTGTCACCTGAAATCGAAAAGACCGTGAGCACAAACTTCAAAATGTGTACTATTTATATGTAAATATGCAAAAAAAAAGAAAATCAATAAAAAAACTTGGTTATTATATAATTCATCATCCCACATGATTGCTGAAAAGTTTTTAAAAAAAGCTGAAAAAACAAACATAAGCACAGCTTGATCACAACACAATAAATATATTGTCAGTGTACCACTACGAAATTGCAAAATTTGCCAAATTAACAACATGCGCAACAGTCCTGCTCAGTGTTACCGTTCGCCCGACTAAAGTCGCAATTTGACCCTTTTTCAGCGGTTTGCGACTTTTTGTGAGACTTTTTTTTATCACCGACTTTTGCGACTATTTTAATTTTTCTGCTACTTTTTACCCTTTTTGTTAAGATTCTTACAAAACATTCAATTTTCTTATTATTTGTATCAAAAAAAAAATTCGTCAAAATAGCCTCGTCAAAATTTAAAAACAATTCATAAATTATTGTTCATTTGGCAACACTTTTATTACATTTTTGCAACCTTGTCATGTATACAACGTATTTGAGGCGAATTCAGTTCAAGGTGGTGGCAAGTTTTGACAGTTCGGACCAATTTGTTTTAATTTGTCAGTGTTTTGTTAGCAATGCAATGCAAAAAACCTCTGTTGTTTCTGTTGGTTTTGGATTGTAGTCTTAGCACCACCTGTAGCAAGGCGAATTCAACCAGGTAAGTGCAACTCTACAACTACAAAAAGCCCCATGTATTTTTTTGCAATTTAATAGGCGGTTGTCAAAAATGCTTACAAGGCAAAAATTGATTGAAAAACGAAATACAAATTTTGTTTGGGTTATAAAAGAGATTATTAAATTCACTTTATTTATTCACAGTTTTTCTAAGAAATTTTTTCAGTTATTTTGGCGCAAAACATAAACAAAATTATATTTTGACGTTTCCCTATTATTTTTAAATTCGCCGTGGAGACAGCTGATGAACGGCTGACGAGTTGAGTTTACCTTGTTGAATTCGCCTTGACCTGTAGTTTTCGAATCGTAAACACTAGCAAAGCAATGTAAAAACATGCAATTCAATGCTGTCATCTTTAAATTTAATAGACAAAGATATAGAAGACTGGATTCCCTGCGAAGAACTTATTTCTAAATATAGAAATTTCAAAAAAGTAGTATTTATGTATGTAGGTATGTTAAGAAAAAGAAATGCTGCGCCAAGATCAAACGAACGGAATTAAAGTAAAATTTTCAAGGGGATTTAATAGGACAAGCTTAAATTTTGTCAAAAATATATTAACCTTAACTTTTTTTAAACAGAAATTCTACTCCTTTGACCTTGGCAGCATCCGACAAATTTATTAAACTTAAGTAAATGTTTTCACTATACATGAAAACATGGACAAACATGTACATTGTTATGAAATATGATAAAAATGAATTCTGCAATAAGCTTTTTGTTTCAATTGTTTTGTTATGCTTTTTATTAATAAAAAACGTTAAAAAAAAGATGTGCGACTTTTATTTTCTGAAACGACTTTTTTGTGCGACTTTATTTTTATAAAACAACCTTTTGTGCGACTTTTCAAAAATTCCTAACGGTAACCCTGGTCCTGCTTCGTTGAAATTTATTAAGCAACTGAATACAATTTTAGTTTTTTTCCTTCTGTTGTATTTATTTTTCGGGTTGCCTTTGTTACTGTTTATGCATGAAACAATGAATTCAAGATTTTCGGTTTGTGGGCAGTAGTAAATGAACGAAAACAACATCACACAAACACGTGTATGTGTTATACGGTAAATTTTTTCACATTCTGATTTCAATGTAAATATTGTTGTTTCTTCTTTTTTTGACTGCTAAAAAATAGTTTTTTATTTATTTTCTCTATTTTAAATCTACTTTTTTTAAGTAAAAAAGTAGTATAATAAAACAAGTGTATGGTATGTTTTGGGGATTTTAAGGAATACCTTAGTAGGGCAGTTTTTGCATTTTTAGCAGCTCTGGTAAAAAAATACACGATGAGTAAATGTAAAAACCCGGAAAACTTCGTATTCCAGGCAAACCAGCGCCCATCGCTGATTTAAAGAAACTGTTTGAAAAAATTGAATACGGGATTTTGTTTTTTTTTTACCAACTTTGAAACCAACCAAAAATTTATTTTGTTTCTGATAATGAGTTTTTTCTGTTGTTTAAAAAAAATTAAACGTTTTTTTTTACCTGCTATTGTTTTTGTTGTTTTTTTTTTACTACAAACCTCGTCACGCTATTTAATCATTTTTCTTATTGCTGTACTTTTTTAAAACGTTCAAAAATAGACTGCATGTGTTTTTTGTTGTAGTTCTTATATTTCACATTAAGAAGTGTTGCTTACAATCAATAAAAAAATGCAAAAAGACGACAACATTAAAGAGCGTTAAATATTTCATACAAAATTATGAAAACTTCAAACCAATAGCGCGTTTATTAAATTTTTGAAGAGTTGTCCACATTTTTGCTGGTTAAATAAAAATCAAACAAAAATATTGATTGAATCAGTAAAAAAATTTGTAGAAATCAAAAAAATTTTCAAACAAGCGTTTGTTTGAAAATAATTCGGCAATAATTTTTTCTGTGTAGGTATATATGTAATCCTTTAATTCCCTGTGGAACAAAAGGCCACTTATTATATACATTTGCATAGGTTTCAGTAATCATTTTAACTTCGGGGAGAATAAGTGATTGGCCAATAACTCTCCTAGGCTGGCGCTGGGGATGCCAGTTAAGCCACCAGCCTGGCTTGGTGAAAGTCAATAGCAAACTTAGCAAATATGCCTACTTCCCGAGACGTATTTTTTTTTAAAATGACCATTCGGATATGCTGAAGACCGTCGCTCGAATTAGCTTCCACCTCAACAGAGGTGGTCCCCAGGGAGTACCACGAGGAGGCCACTGCCGCAGCAATGGGATAAGCACGCTGACCTACGAGTCGACTTGGAGTGAATTACTAAGGATACCTTATACTCGTCAGTTTTAGGGATGACAAATCTTACTTAGGAACGCTTTAACCAATTTGCCTTACACAGTCCCATACTCCTCAATCTGTATATATGGAATCATAATCTTTGATGTTCCCGGCAAGAAGATAAAATGTGATGTCAAGTGCCTCAGTTTTTTAAGACGGTGCAAAATATACTTTACTCCATTTCGAGCGGAAAGGGCGAAAGTTCTCGTTGGTGACAGTAGGGTATCCAATTCTATTGACTCCCTTGAGCACCGTCGCAATGTGGGCTGTATTTGCCAGTTTTATTGTTGCTACAATGGGATGTGCTCTGATGAAATTAAAGATCTGGTTTTCAAAACCCGTACGTTTGTTCGTAACACACGTTTTTCCTCAAGAGCCCATCCTTTTGTGGTCAATTGGCAGCTGAATCGTTCCCCCTCTCACTTTAAACATGAATAAGTTCAAGCCGAATGTTCACAAACACTACACAGAAAAAATGTTCACCAAAATTTTTTCAATTGCTGTTTCAAACAATTTTTTTAATTGTTCCAATTAATTTCCCTTAATTGAAAATAAACTTTATAATGTTTGTCTGTATATTTGCAAATATGAAACATACACACAAACTTTAAAATATTTAAAATTTTCAAAAATTTTTAATTGTTTTAATTAACTGTGTTGATTGAAAAAAATATTTTAATTTGTGTTTACGTTTTATTTAGCCTCTTTTGCTAGTGGTCATATTTCAATTAAGCCTATTGATTGAAAATGAACAGCAAGAAAAGCTTAAACATACAAACGTGTTAATTGATATGATCAATTTGATTGCTGGCGGAAAATCAGTACAGAATTTAAGTAATAGTAAACATTTTTAACAAATACGTTAATTGAAGTTGGTTTTTAATTTTTTCTGTGTACTCCCTCTATCCTCCTTCCCATAACCTATTTTCCTAGTTCCAATATATTGCAATGCATTAGTAGGGGACATACCCTGAGTGCTGGTCCTATCAAAAAAAAAAAAACTTTTTTAAATAGTTTTTAACTGGTCTTGCAAGATGTGGCCGATCGTTGTTATGCTAAAAGATTACAGCTTCATATCGTCGTTTTTTTCCGATGCTTGATTTAAGCGAATAAGTTTTTTTTTTTGCATGTCTCCTGCGAAAGTCTGGCCCAATCTCAGCAGTTTATAGTAGTAGAAGTGCATAACATGCGGTCATTTCCCTTCAAGTCTTGTGCGTTTGAAGACTAAAGCACATGAAAAATGGGAGGTCACACAACGTTCGTTAAAAAAGCCTTTTCAATCAGCTGTTTGTAATTCATTTAAGGCTTTGCTTATACCAAGCTACGTCTCTTTTTTGTTATGTTTTTGCAGCCTTAGCGTTCTTTTGTACGGTTTCTGACAGCATGTTTTTAACTTTTCAATACGTTTTTCCTACTTGACTATTTTATACTCATCGCGCTAAAAAGTTTTTAGTTAACCAGCTTCCTATCGCAAACTTTTTTGACTTCTACCGTAATTCACTATTCTACACAATCGTACGATTTATTTACCCGAAAATCTGACAGAATTCTTTCCGACATAAAGAAATGTTCCCAAAGTCTGTTGGCAATGCCGCACTGGCACACAAAAGAGATGCAAAATCATATTAGTGTATAGAGTGACTTATTTCATGCATTGGCAACACATACAAAAGTTGTTTGAATTGACTGGATTTAAACAAGATATACATAATAATAAAAACCTTCTCCTCTAAAATTTTGTTTTTGTCGCTTATTATTTTTAATTTAGCCATATTTTATCAACATATCGATACCTTCCCGTAAGAATGTATTAAGCGACATTTCTAAAATTGTGTAGGAAACGAAAAAAACGTTTCATTTAGTTATTTATTTTTCGGATTTTATTGAAAGAAACATATTTGGAAAGCGATTTTCAGAATACAAAACATATTTAAAAATGTGGCTTAGCATAGTTTCTTTGGCGGATAATACAAATTACAGGGTGCAACATTATTCCAGTGAGAAAACTTGACGGTTGATACAATTTTATTTTCACTCTAGTTTCCTTTGCATCCATGATAGGGCAGCGAAACCCAGGCCAAAATGTGGCGCTTAACTGCTAGTATAGTTCCACATCAAAAAGTCATTTTCGAAAAAAGTGTCGCTTAATACATTCTTACGGGAAAGTATCGATATCGAGCCCTAATAGCAACAAACCAACAAATATAAAATTTTACAGGAGAAGGTTTTTTTTAAATATTTTTGCTTCCAGTCTAGGGTTTCGTTTGAAATTGCTTTCGCTATTATTTCGTAACGGTACTTCCCAGAAATATGAGATTTTTAGAGATGATTCAAATGATCAACAATTATCGATTTTCATCAGAAACCTAAACGTAAAATGATGTGGGTTACATAATTTTTGTTATTAGGGCTCGATATAGCTTAGCCACATTCTAACTAAGTATAGTATAATCCTAGTCTATTCATAGTTATAATCATCTAGCCATTTAAATTCTTTTCTGGTCAGATCCAGACAGAGACTGCCGAAGGCTTAGGCAAAGTCTGACCATATTTTGACCCTAGTCTTTTATAGTTTGGCTGGCGTAGTATGTTCCTATATTCTAGAATATATTCTATTAAGAGTTATGTGTTAACTATTAATATAGTTCATATGAATTTATATTTAATATTTTACTATGTACATGTAAACATTGATATTCCTTCATTAAATAAACAAACGCTTTAAACTTTTCTTTCGCAAACTCTTTAAGTTTAATACACAATACTTTTACTTTATCACACATTTACAAGGGATTTATGGCTTTTTAAGTGTTTGCAATTTCCGGTTTAACCAACATTATCATACTTCATACGGCTTCGTATGTGTTTTTTTTTGCTTTTGTCTGGATTGCTACTTCGCAACAAATACCGGAAATACCTGTTTAAACTATTTGCCAACAATAGAAAGACAATAATGTTTATTTATTGAAACCTTTTAAATAAACGTTACTTTAAAGTTCAATTTTAAATTTAACAAAACTTAATGGATGAAGTTAGAGCGCTTTATTCAGCTTTGCGAATTTAACGAATCTTTAATCGTTTAAGAAATTGTGTAGAGTGGAAAAAGGAAACATAATTAACACTAATCAAATGCAAAAGTTCTGCTGAGTTTTTAAAAAACATGCAAAACACAAGCATTTTTAAAATGTAGCACATAATTTGGAATACATCTCTTTACCAAACACCCATATTTCCATGCTTTTTACTAGTTTTTCCATACAAAATATAATCCCGTAACCGGACACGCTTATAACTGGACAAGGACACTAAATTAAAATTTTTTTTTCAAAATATCTCTAATGAACGGAAAGCATCGTTTAAATCAGGACTGCCAAAATCCCGGGGTTAAAAAAAGCCCAACCCAGTGGGGTTTAACATGTATTTTATTGGGATTTTTTTGGTTTGGTTGTTTTTTTAAGCAATGTTGTCAACTCAGGCCGTTTCGGTATAGATTAAGCAAGGAAATCTTCAAGATTTTTTTAATGGCATCATCATCAAATGCATGAGTGGTTAAAAGAAAAGCTACGACTTAAATACATCTTTACAGCGCAAAAGTGGTGTAAGCTAAAGAGATGCACAAGCACAAGAAATATTGCTTACAAGCAATTTCAGTGAATTTAGATAGTGTGTGTTTATTACTCTCTCATTACAAAACACATACTTCCAAAAACAATTGTTTTGTTTTACGATCAAAATATAGAAGAATAGAACAAAACTGCACTAGAACAATGCTGAACTAAAATAAAGCTGAATTAGAACAAAGATGAAGTAGAACATTAAAACAGAAATAGAACATTCCAAGCATGTTTGAATGTTTTGATTGTAAACATATACCAAAGAGAATTGCAAGGTGAGAAAGATTTTCGTTTTGTAATGAATATGAAAAAGCTTAAAAAAGTTTATATGTAATATTAATTTTTGTTTGCAAAAATTTATTGTTTATTATTTACATACATATAAAGGTACTTAGGTCTAATATTTAAATAAAATTAAGAAGAATTCATTATTTTCATAGATATAAAAAATAAAATCTAATGGTGTGTTTCACAATTTTTTGGGAAAATTGATAGCAACAAAATATTAATAATTATTTAACTAGAATTAGAAATATTGGTTAAATAAACGTTTAAAGTTTTATATAAAAATAAAACAAGCTTGATAATTTAGTTATACACAATATAATAATAAAGGTCGACTAAAATAAAATATATGTACATTTAGGAAATAATTCAAAAATATCAATTTTTTTATTTTTTTTAATGTTCTAGTGCACTCGATGCTTTTACTATAATTTACCGTTTCTTTATTTCATTGTCTGTTTTTGTGTTGATATTCTGTTTGTTTTGATAATACAAGCACTAACAAAGCAGAAGAGAAAAACTTTTCAAGTTATGCTTGTTTTGTTTTGGTGGAAGTAATGTGTTGTTATGTTTGTTTTGCTATGTATGTTTACAGTGAAATAATATAATTGATAGTTGTGTGAAGTAGAACATAGAACATTAAGAATATTTTGCGCAGCCCTTTAGTGTAAGCCTTAATTTTTCATACCTTGACTTATCTACGCCAAATTGATTGAAACTGCGAAAATAAAATAAGAAAGTAGTTTATCTCTTATTTTACCAATCACTAACAGCAAGCGTTGCAAAAGTTTGTGTTGCATTTATTTATTTTTACTCTACTTATAATACAAAAGAAGCCATAAGCCACACATATACGAAATAAATGTAATGTGGCTTACACCACTTATGAGCTGACGGCATATATTATATGCCTCAATTGCCAAGTGATGTACAGTGGCACTTTTTTGAACCTTGAATTTGACAATGACATTAATAGAATTTTTTAAATAACATTTAGTTGTATAAAGAAGTTTTAAATCTCCAACAAATGTTACTCAAAGTTCATAAAGCTATAAATGCTTTACAAAGTGACTCCGTTACAATTGCAACTGCCATTGATTTTGTTGAAAAGCGTACATACTCCAACTCATTATTTGGCGAATATGATGCATCCCAAATATGTATGTATGTATATATACAAATTAACTACAGAGTGGTACAAAAAAGAATAAAACAAAAATACGTGGGATGCGATTGAAACTTGCGAAACACCTCCAAAATCTCGAGTTACGGGTAAAATCCGGTTTTTTGTAAAACTTGGGGTTTTTTTAAACAAAATACATATTTAAGCCCGGGTAGGTTTTTCCCAGTGGGCAGCCAATCTTGGTTTGAATACGCCAACAAGAATTTTATCTTTTTAGTAGTTCTTCTTTTTGAAACTTTGATTCATATATGTGTGTGTTAATTCTAATAATAATAATGGTGATTCCCTTCTTAACACAAAGGTACATGCGTTGAGTAAGGCAAAGTTATTGTCAAGGCGAATTCACGAGAAGGTAGGGTCAAGCCAACATATGGTGTTTTTTCGATGGTGTCAAAGTTTGTATAAAAACTACAGTTTTTTATTAAACAACCTTTTTTACTATCAATATACAATCGGACCACAAAAGCAGTGCTGCTATTCTTCTTGTGAATTCTGCTTGGTCATTGTTGTTTACTAAAGCAGTTGTTTGTTTGGCTCGTATTGTCAGCTTTATAATCACAAAATTGATTTCGGAAAGCTACATAGATTCTCATCAGCTTGTTATAATCTTCCGTATTTTTATGACGAGAATGTTATCTTATTTTCAACGTGTGCTAATTAAAAAGACTGTATGGTCCGGTCCATGGCTTTGACGAGTTTTTTAAAGTAGATAAAAAAGTAGATATTAAATTCAAGTGCTGTGGTGGAGCTAAGCCAGTCTGAAGACGAGATATGTACATGTTAAAACATGGGCACTTCCAAGATTGTAAACGGGACATTCGCACACGTTTATATTGACAAACCTGTAAAAAACAACCTGATTTTCATTTTTTAAATTAATGATTCTTTTAACTCTCAATTAGCACTTTAATTTCCGCAAATGAAATTTTTCGCTTACTGTCGTGGTTTCCAAAATAATTGCAAAAAAACAGTGATTGTAATCGGGACAAAAAACGGAAGTGGGTTTTAAGGGGTAACCGTTTAAACAGTGAAACCTGACACAATATTTTATTGGGATTAATTTTAAAATGTTGCGTACTAATGTGCACTAAAAATGGTTTCGATTTCAAAATAAAATATGAATTCAATTTTTTTAAATAAATTGTTAAAGAAATTGTAAACGGGACATTGTAAACGGGACAATTTTTCCACCATGATTTAAAATTTTTTTATGTTGCTATTTATAATCCTTTATATAAGAAACTTAATAAAAAATGTTTTTCAGATCATAAATATGCCTTAGATTAGAGTATTGTTGTTCCAAACGCATATTTTCTAATATACACAAGTATGTGCTAAAAGTTATAGTACTTCGTTTACCATTTATCTTTTTTTCGAATCAATTAATTTATACGCATATATTAAAAAAATAAAAGCAATTCTCTAAATAAATCTTGAAAAGAAAATTTTTTTCCATTTTTTGTGGTTGACGTTTTTTTGGAAATAGCCATATCTGATTCCTCAAGTTCTAAAACATAAATAAGTAAATGAAAACAACTTGCCCGCTTAAAGAATTTCGCCAAAGACGACTTAGCCGCATATTAACACATCAAGATTGGTATAAGTCTATTATTGCTTTAATAAATTGTATCATTGTAAATTATTTAAAAAAATAAATGTGAAGCTGTCTTATTAACACCTCTCATAACCAGATAAAATCAACGCGACCGTGAGTTATAGAAGGTTTCACTGTATTACCATTTATTCATGTGTTTGAAAGCTGAATTAATGTTGTTTTTAAAAAAAAGTTCGAAAAATTTTATGTTTTGTTCTTAGATATAATTAGAGCCTTCCGAATTTTATATATATTTTTTAAGGCTGCCAGCAAAATGACTCTAATCAAAATCACTCAAAAGCAATGTGGAAAAAATTTCCCAAACGAAAAATGTCCAAAACGAAAAATGCCACAAAATATTTAAATGGAATTTATATCCTAAAATGGTAAAAAGGGCAAAAAAAAAAAAAAAAAAAAAAAATAGAGAAAATTCACACAAATTTTATTTTCAAATTTTTACTTAATAAATATTGCAAGGTAGTTTTAAAGCAGTGAAGGGCAACACACATATTATCATATTTATGCAAACGAATGACACTTATCTGCTCTGGGTCTGCAACTGATAACGAAATGACAACAAAGCAACAGCCGAACGTACATTGTCAGAGACAACACGAAGAAGTTTCTAATGTTCATGTGTCGACGCCACACAAGCAGCATTTTTTTCCTATGCACGCGTACATAGGATTTGCAAAAGCGCCCTTCACTGTTTTAAACCTACATACATATTTGAGTTTGGTGTCATATGCACGTAACTTTAAATCCAGAATTTAAAATCCCCAATTTCAAAATTCCAATTCACTAAGTAAAGCTTTTCTGCATAGGATGTCTGATGTTGGGATTTGATATCGGGACTTTAAAATTTAGGTCTTCAAAATTCAGGATTCGACATTTTGAGATTTTAAAAAAAGAATTAAAAAAAATTTTGGAATTGTTATACTTTCCTTGATTTTT
This sequence comes from Pollenia angustigena, assembly GCA_930367215.1. NCBI lineage: Eukaryota > Metazoa > Arthropoda > Insecta > Diptera > Polleniidae > Pollenia > Pollenia angustigena. The sequence goes on from OV884060.1 coordinate 52,844,162, forward strand.
TGCCACTGTTCAGCAGTATGGGCATTGGCGGGTCCGTCAGCTGTTATGTTTTGAAGAATTTGTCAAAATAAGAAATTTGGAACATTATCTTTGAGAGATATCCATTTTCTGCTTCGCACATACATCCGAAATTTCTTTTGTTCGATAATGCAGTTATTTATAGTAAATTCTCCAAGTCTTCTTTAAAAAGTTCTGAAAAAATCAAAGAAAAAATTATAACTAAAAAAGTTATAAAGAATTCAAGCCATATAGCTCATCCTGCGCTACCCTGCATAAAACTATTATTTTGCCAAAAATTATACAAAAAAATTAAACAAACTGTTGAAATTGTTATGTATAATTTTCAACACAACTGTTATTTTAAAATAATTCCTATATAAATATCCCAGTCATTTCTAGAAATGGTTATAGAACATAATAAATAGTTTTTACGGGAAGGTTCAGGAAAAATCTAGAAATCATTATTAAATATAAAAAGGGGTGACTCATGTAAAATTAGTTTAGTCTGTTTTGAAAAACGGTTCTGTTCGTAACTAACAATTGTGAACAAAATAATTAATTTCAATAAAGTTTGTTTAGTTGAATAAGTGTGTGTTTTTTTTATTCGGATTTGCAATTAAAAGAACTCAAACGCGTTTATTAAAGGAAAAACGTAACACTATATTAAAACCTCTGCGTATTAATTTTGTAGCACAGTGTAGTAATACAATTTAGATTTTGTAAATTTGACCATTTACACGTTATTTTTTTCCTATTGTCCCCGCTGTAATTTACTGTGCATTTCCCATTTTTCGCCTCTTTCCTTTAGAAATGATAACATTGAAGTTATTTTATGCCAGAAATGTTTGGAAGCTCTTAATATTGTTAACAAAAGTGTTGGTCATAAAAAACAAGAACACAATGGTTTTCTTTAAAAGTTTTTTTTAAAAAAAAAGTTTTCAAAATGAAAATTAAAAAAAAAATGTTTTTATATAACAAAAAAGTCATTAAAGACATCAACATAAGGAGTAAACAAACAGCCACAAATAAACAAGAAAAACTTACAACAACAAAATAGAAAAAAATAAAATAGTTTTAAAAAAATGTTTACAAAGTATGCAAATGTATTTTTATTTCCGTTTCCTTTTAACATTACAAAGTGCATTTTGGGGTAATTTCTTTTTCGTTTTATACTTTTTTGCTGCTGCAGTTTTTCTTATTGCTTGCTTTTCTCTTTATATACTTAAGCATGAAATAAAGAGAACAAAAATGAAAGCGATAACAAAAGGGAATAAATAAAAGTGGTAAATGTTATTTTAAATACAATTAAGTAGAAAATGATATTTCGTTTAAGGAAATTCTGCGTAAATAATGCAGTTAAGTGTTGCCGTTTTAACTATTTAGTGGCCAGATTAAAGCATTAATCATCTTCTCTAGCCATGAAAAAAGAAATTTCATTATTAAGAAATTTTTATCCTGTCTTATTTAGCAACATTTGCAGAATGTGGACATTTTTAAGTAATTCAGCTCGTGAAGAGCTGGCAACTCTGTTATGATTCTTTACAGCATTTAAGACTTATTATGGCATATTTTTCCAGTAAATTGAACATGTTTTTGGTCAGTTAATTTTTAATGAGTTTATAAGATATATTCAAGTTTACTTAACATTATGTCTGGTGGTTTGGTATTGTTTAATATAAAGAACTTATAAGTAAAATCAATAATTTTGGTTGTAAAGTTAAATGAAATAAAAGAAAAAGAAAATTCAAAAGTAATAATATGTGTACTTACACTGTACTAGTTTTAACCTGATTCGGGTACACTGAATACACTGAGGCTTACGGTTTTTTAGGTGAGCTCTTGTTTTTGAGATATACCGCTATTTCAAAAATGGGAGAGGTTTTGTTATTAAGATTTTTGTATGACGTGCTAAATTTTAAATTTTTCATATTTGATAAATACACTGGTTTTGCATAACATACATTCGCGTATCTCAAAAGCAGTTTAGTTATAAACTAAAAAAAAAAATAAAACTCAGCAATAACCTTAAAGTAAAGTTTAAATTTTTTCTATTATGCGCAGTCGTTTTAGAAATATAATTTTGGCAAAAAGGAAAATATTTTTTTTAGCAAAATTTCGAAAGTTCGAAATAAAGTTCCAAACAGCACAAGACGTAAATGATTCAAATCTGTCTACAACTTTTGATTTTATTCACAAAATATGAAACATATACGGGCGTATTCTAGAAAACGAAATAAAGTGGAATTTTGATTTAATTTTTTTTTACAAAATGATCGTAGTTCTTCCTGTTTTTAATAGTTGACCTTATTCTTAGCAACTCTTCACTAAGCATTTCCTTAAATGTTCTTGGCTACGAAGTTCCCTCTGATCACCGTCCATTGATTTGTATATTACATAAATCAACTTCAATCGAGTTTGACACAAGTCAATTCAACTATAAATCAACTAATTGATCACTCTACCAAAATTATGTCGAAAACAGAATACTTTTGCATAATGTTTTGCACACTAACAAGAACTCGATTGACTATGACATCAAAAAACTTATTCAAATAATCTTAGTCAGTTCAAGTAACAATAATCTTATCCCAAAAGATATAATAAAGTTCATAAAAACAAGGCGCTATCTCTACAGAAAAATGAAAAGGGCCTCTATTCAAACCGAGTCAAATTTATATAAGCAGTCCATTAAACTTATAAGTATAATAATTGATAACAAAATAAACAATAATAGAAATGAAAAATGGACTAAATTGCTATCAAACTTAAAACCTGGAAATAAGGCGTTTTGGAAAATAAGTAGAGCGTTAAGAGGCAAACGTAACAAAACAATTCCGTTTCTACTGAACGGAAATCAGAAAATTTCTGCTGATGAAGAGAAAGCTCAACTACTAGCTGATTCCTTTCTAACGGCAAACAATTTAACCACAAATTTCAAACACTCTATTGAGTCAATAGTTGACAAGACAGTTAATATAAAAGTTAATCAATTCAAGAAGGAAATCATAAGATCTGACGGGTCTAATTTTACTTCGATTGATGAGTTGCATACAATAATAAAAAATTTAAAAACATCAAAGTGCCCAGGACTAGACAACATTTCTAATTTATTACTTAAGAATCTGCCCTCTAAAGCATTAAAACTTTTAGTTCTTATATTCAACAGTTGCCTTAAATTAAATTATTTCCCAAAGCACTTTAAATCTGCCAAAATTATTGCTATTCTAAAACCAAATAAGCCTAAAATGGATCCTAATAGCTATAGACCAATTAGTCTATTAAGTAACCAGGGTAAATTATCTGAAAAAATAATCCATGCCAGACTTTGTCAGTATGCTGTGGATAATAATTTAATTGCTAAAGAACAATTTGGGTTTAGAGAAGAGCACAGTTGCATTCAGCAAATTAACAGAATTGTCAACACTGTAAATTAAAATAAAGGCAAAAAACTTTCTACGGGGCTTATACTTTTAGATATAGAAAAGGCGTTCGATACTGTTTGGCATAAAGGCCTTATCTACAAATTACTTCTATCAAATGTTCCAAAATATCCAAAAATATTATCTTCCCATTTAACAAATCAGCGAAACGACTACCAGCTCGTAATTTAAGATTTGGTGGAGAAGAAATTCCTATTGTTAATACTGTTAAATACCTTGGTGTTCTACTAGATAAAAAACTTAAATTTAGCAATCACATTGACGAAACTGCAAAGAAAGGTTCAAATGTGCTAAAGTCCCTTTGGCCATTAATTGGCCATCGTTCATCTCTTAACATGAAAAACAAAATTCTTATTTTTAAAACTGTAATAAGACCAACATTGACTTACGCTTGTCCCATATGGCTCAAAGCTGCACGCAGAGAAAAAATATGGTTGGGCATGGTTACGGCAACAACACTATGTTAAATGTAACAATATATTGTTGTCGTACACAAATAATTGTTATTTTTATTTAATATCAACAATATTATAGTTACTGTAAACATATCAATGTTCATCGCAATTATGAATTTGAGTATTGTTGACCGAAAAATAATTATTTTTCTAACAACTTATGATTTCACACAATCATATCATGATATTTAATAGCCATAACATGATAACTTTCTATACATTTATCATATTATGTTAAAGATGCAATCAAACTATTTTTACTCTAACGATATTATGTTAGCGCCATTTGTAAAATAATTTTGAAGCAGTTGTGTCGTTTTTTTATTTGTGAGCGGTTTAACAATTTAAAGATAAAATTCCATAAAAAAATAAGTTTGAAGAAATTAAAAAATTAAAATATTAGCGGAGTTCATTCAAGTATTAGTGATGTAATAGTGCAAATGCAAAATATCATAGTTCTTTTTTTTTTGTAAAATCCAACAACAAAACACACAGAGATTTCGTTATATTTTATAAAAGTGCTACGATATTTCCGTCTTAAAACAAATTGTTCAGGAAAGCCGAAAACCCATTCTAGATCAAACTGTGGGCTAGGTAGCGCACTTTTTAAACTTTGTCATTACGTTAAAAAATCGGAATTGATCCATATTTTTTCAAAAAAATGTAAAGAGCGTTCAAAATTAGGCAATATGGCATCAACATCTTAAAATCGAAAAAATGGACACACGCGGTTGCCCATGAAAACCACAGATTTTTCATTTGCTCTTTTGAAAGCCTTATATTGAACTCCGCTATTTGATTAACATTAAGAAAAATTGTAAAAAGCCACAAAATAAAAGATCAATGCAGAAATATTTTAATTTATTTTGTATTTTTATGACAGCTATGAAAGGTGCTGTATCATAATATGATTGCTTCTTAATTTATTATGATTAACATGATGATAATACGATTACTTCTTAGCTTATTATGATTAACATGACAATAATTTGATTTTTTCTTAACTTAGTATGGTTAACAGAATATTATTATGATTAAGGGAAAAATATTATGATGTAATAGTACGAGTATATTTAGTCATAATATGATTCAATAATAATCTTAATATGGTGACTACAATCATAATTCTTATCATAATATGTTGCTCTTAGAATATGTTTACCACAACCATGTTTTTTCTTTGGGTGTGCCAAAACACACATTAAAAATTACAAATAATTCAAAATAAGTGCTTAAAAATTATTTTTAACCTACGCTGGAGGTTCCCCACTAATATTCTTCATAGTAGAACTGGATTTGAAAAATATATGAATTTATTTAAAAGCTAAGTCAAAAATATTTTAACTTTAACGCGCATTCCTCTTATCCATTAATAAGGGCATGTCAAGAATTATAAAACAAAACCATAAAGAAAATTTTCACCCTGACAACTTTATGTATAAGACTGTTTACCTAGTAAACTAATCTTTATTCATTAATATTCTCTATCAATGTTTGAAGTAATTAGATCAGAGAAAGGTTTTTCCTATTTTTTCCTTTAAAATTATTAAAAATACATACTTTAAATAAGTCATAAATAAGTTATTGATCTCATTTGTTGTAATATTAAAAATAAAATATCAACCCTTGTAAATATGTATAAACTAAAACAAAATGAAATAAAGATGATATTATTAATTGAAAAAATTGAATAGTTGATCTCGTAAAGATAATTGGTATAAAGATTATGTAGTATGTAAAAAGGAATATTTTTATGAAATGTCTTTACAGGCTTGGATTTCAAAATTTTTTCGATTTTCATTCCACCTCATAACGTTTTATAGAGCCCGATAAATTTAACTTAATTTAGAATTAAGATTTTTATATAACGCTTTATTTGTATTGTGGACCCCCTGAAGGGTGGAGATAAAAGACGAGTTTGTTGAAGAACATGTTAAGGACGAAAACTAATTTTTTTGTTCACTTTGAGCCAACACTTAGGGGATGCCCCTTACTAATGCAATGCATTGTGTTGGAATTAGGAAAATAGCTTATGGGGAGAAGGAAAGAGGGAGTAGCGTTTGTGGACATTTAATTTGAATTTTTCCAAATTGTAGCCGACTGGGAAGACTTCTGCCGGGAGTCTATTGCACATACGGCTAGTTTGACCAAGAAACGAATTTTCTCTGTAATGCGTTGTGCGATGCATTGGACAGTCGGCAAGAAACGGATATGACCTGCTGGAAAGGCGAGTATTACGGGCATGCACCCGCGTCTCAGGGATGAGTTCGCCCATCTCAGCTGAGCATCTTCCGTGGCTATATCGATAGAACAATGCCCACATTCCGACGATGCTCCAAAGAGCCAATAGAGCTGGATACCCTACTGTCATTGATGAGCTTCAACGCACTCCTTTGCACCCGATCCAGAAGCTTCAAGATAGACCTTGAAGCACCTGCCCAGATATGGGAGTTGTATTCCATTTTCGGTCGGATATAGGCGGTGTAAATAGTGAAGAGATCAGATGGAGTAAAGAAGTTCTTGCACCGTTTTAAGAAACCAAGACACTTGAATGCTTTCTTTGACACTTGAAAGACATGTTGGTTCCAACGAATATCACATTGAATTTTCATGCCCAGAACATCAAGAGTGTCTGATTCCTCAATACCTATACCTCCCATGGATACAGATCACGCTGACTCCACAAGACGTCTGTGGGTCAACATGCAACATTGAGTCTTACGAGCATTAAAATCGACCCTATTTGCAAGACCCCACTCGGAGAATCTTGAAAGGTCAAGATTGAGTGTGTCATTCATATTCCGTCTCATAGCTTCAACCTCAGTAAGGCTTGGTCTATGATCAAAGGAAAATGAATGACAAATGCTGAGGCTGGTCATACATTTTCTCGCCCTAGGGGCGAAACCTGGTCAGTTATAGGACTTTTTCTTCAATATATTTCTAGACTGTGTTGGAAATTTTATACGGGAAATAGCGGGTAGGTATGTAAAAAATAAATTATGGAGATGAAAAACAAAGTGGGGTTGGTTTATTGCGAAATTAAGTTTTATTTAGTTTATTCAAATAACTAAACCGTTTTTGAGTTACCCGCCACTTGTCAAAAAAAATTATTATTTATAAAATTATAATTTGATAATTATCAAATTCTAGTAGCACAGTGTTATTATTTTATAATAACTATAAATCATACGCCTCATAGTTCCTTTCACATATTCTATCTTTAAATAATCATACGCCTTGTAGTGCAATTCATAACTTTAAACATATTTTCTTAATTTCTTAAAATATTTTCTTAAATATTTTAAAATTTTAGCAATTTTTTTTTTATATGAATTTTTAATATTTCTTCTTCCACAACATTAAATATCTTAAGAAAGGCAAATATTTATATTTATTGTTTTTCTTCTTTTAAAATGTTCATTATAGCAAAATATTTTAAATGAAAATAAACAAATTTTGCCGTAAGCAATTGTTTATAAAAATTAGGCCAAGTTTTTGTACACAAAAAATACAAATATGCAAGCAGAAATATGTTTTTTTGTTTAGCAAAGAATTGACTCAAAAGTTAAGTATATTATTCAAATCAATAGAAAATATGGGAAATATCTCATTTATTTTAATATTAAAGGGTTTAATTGCCAATAGTTTTTCGATTATCAGAGATTCCTTTCAAAATCCGTAATAGAGCCGTTAATGGCAAAAAGTTACAATATTTTTAAGAAATTGATTGCCAAATATTTCTTGTCCACGGATGGGATAGAAAGCTGCAAATTTGTATGCATATTGTTAAGCACTAAGGTCAACTCCTAAAGTTGCAGGATATTTTTTATTTTTGGGCTGTGGGCGGAGAATTAATAGGAAAAAGGAGCGTGAAAAATTAATTTTTTTAACATTTTAACATTATAGCTAGGAAATTACCTAGCATACATACAGAAAAAAATCAATGTAATGCCTCGAAAACAGGGTTGATTTAACATTTTTCGGCAGTGATTTTGCTTCAAAGTTACTTCATGTTAATTTAACAAGATTTTACAATAACTTGCGAACAACATTATTTTCTTTTAAAATAAATTTAAATCATGTTAATTTAACATTCCCGTTAAGTTTGAGCAAAATGACAGTCATATTGAAATAATCACGTTGAATGAAAGTTATTTCATTAAACAACCAGAATTTTATGAAGAATCGAATTGAATTGAAATAAAAGTGAGAAGAAGCTTCAGCGACAACACATGCACAGAGAGAGAGAGAGAGAGAAAGAGAAAGAGAGAGAATATAATTACATATTTATTTTCCTGTACAGGGTTGTCAGATCTTTTTGAGCTCCATCGCCAAACCGGATGTCAGAAGTCGCCAAAAATCGCCAAACGTCAATTTTGTTCAGTTTTCGAAATCTTTTTTTTTTTTATAAATTTTGCATACAAAAAAAAAACGCTGATACAATATTGCAGTCAAAAATCGCCAAAAACTGAGAAAAAATACAAAAAAGTCGCCGAAAGTAAATTTTGTTTAGTAACTTTTATTTTTTTTTTAAATAACATAAAATAGAGATCATTTATTCAGTTAAAAAAACTAAAATTAAGCACACAAGTCTATAAGATCACTTAGGCTCATCGATTTCATTACTACTGTTTTGACCTGCATACGTACTATTAGATTTAAGCAGTGTTTAAAAAACTGCAGTCGAAGTTGAAAAGCTGCCATCTCTTCCACTTTTTCATTTGTCATTGTCAAAAAAAAATTTTGCTTTTACTTGTAATTCATTAAATGTAAATAGTCGCTGTCAATCCAAATCAAAAAGCGAAAAATTGTAGACAAATTTTCGTTTTTTGTTCGACAGGTTTTTGTTTCGACTGCAGTTTTTTAAACCTTGGAATGAAAAAAAAAATCGCTGAAATAATATGAATGGTAAAAATAGCCAATTAAATCGCCAGTTATATCAAAAATCGCCAGTCGCCAAATGGAAAATCCTATCGCCAAACATGTTTCAAAATCGCCACGTTTGGCGAGAAATCCCCATATCTGACAGCCCTGTTCCTGTAACACATTTTAATTTTTTGTTTTTCCCTTTATTTACAGTAGCACTAACAATTAAAAGACAACAGCAGAATGGCCCGATATGGTTTTCGTCATCATTCTACTCTGAAAATTTCATGTACTATTTAACTAAATAATTTTAACAAAAAGTATACGGGAATTTCTTCTTTTTACAAATAATTTTGAACATGAAAATAAAAAAATGCATGTTTTTCTTTTAAAGTGTTGTTATTGTTTCTATACAAGAAATTATAGCAAGATTTTTTGGATTCAATATTAAACAATGTTATTTTAACATCTTTAATTTAAAATTTGTATGAAACAATAATTTTAAATAAAGGCCATACTATGGCAGAAATTTACTATGATTTTTAATTAACATTGTGCGATGTTAATTGAACATTGATATTATTTTCTGTGTGTATAGTATAGCAGAATTGAGTGGAAAAGGAGGGTAGCAAATTGTGGTATTTTACATTTCAGCAAATATGAAGTTCCCTTAAGACCAATGAAGCTAAGAATTGCCAAGTATATGGAACTCACGTTTGTGTATCTAGTTTATATATATAAATATATATATATATATATATATATATATATATATATATTTATATATATGTATATATGTCAAAACTTGTGCGAAATTCTCTTCAAGGTTTTACTCTATTAAGATCTATAATGGACAAAATCAAAAGGTGTTTCGTTCCTAATTTAACATCAATAAGCTCAAGTCAATGGCTCCAGAAATTAATGGCAGTTCACTTACTTAACCTTAAAATATTTTAGAATTTTTTTTGACTTCGTTTGATTCAGCTCTTAGCCTTATTTATGGGCCTATAAAGCAATTTTTTATTATTTTTTCATCTTCAAAATGTGGAACTCACAACAGATGGCATTTATGCAGGTTAACCTTTGTCTTTTGTTCTCATTTAGTTCTCAAGAAAAATTGTGCGATCAAACTATCATTCACGGGAAGTTGAGCTTTAGTTTTTGATAAATAAATAAAAACCCCTGAACAATCATAGGATTTATTTAAACGAAAATCTGACAGAATTCTATTCGTCAAAAAAATGTCTGCAAAATCGGTTGTCAATGCCACACCATCACACAAAAAGACGAAAATTATAGGACCGAGCTACTTTTTGAGGAAATCCAATTTTTAATGCATTTACCATTTAAAGAAAATATTCATAAGCATTTGCAAGTTGGACATACTTTTTGACCATACATGATTTTTTTTTTTTAAGAAATTGTCCGACACTGGCTTAAAGGTCATCGATTATTGACCGATTGAGCGAGGGTTGATTTATACCTTTCAAAATTTGTTAATCTGACAACTCCCTGTAAAAGTAAGATGACGATAATTGATAATCAAATTTGTTGTTCAGAGAGAACTTGGCAAATCGTTGGATGCCATTAAGGCAACGATTTGAAAAGGCTTGCAATTCCAAAATGAAAGAAATTGGGTTCTACACGAATTAAAGTCAACAGACTTTAAAACCCATTTTGCATGACCGAAATTGAACTTAAATCGCATAAAAAGCAGCCATTTCGAAAACCTGATGCTAAGAAAATCGTTTGTAAATCCTGGTAAACCAGCCAAATAAACCCCAATGGCTAATATCCTGAAACGAAGCTGTAGACTTGCGCAGGTTAATTGCCGTGACGAAGAATGCTGTAGATATTCACACGGATAGTCGTGACGACGTTAAAACCCTGTATTTCCCCTCCGTGAGAATGAAAACAGCCCTTGACTTGCTCATCTCTAATAGAGATGACTATGCAGTTTTATACCAGGATTAAAAGGTTACCAGAGTTCAGGCGATGAGCTTGCTAGGCTTGGCACTACCTTGCATTTTTCACTGGATTTGGAATGCGTTTGGATGACTCCATTCTCTAGCAAACTCAAACTTCGGCGATCAACTTTCTATATTACTACTGACAGATTGGTCGTGAGCGATGGATGCAGGATTGCCATTCAATTACGGCTCCGCATCGATGATGGACGGAACCATGAGCAAAAGGGTCTTATCAACTTTGATATTTGATGTCACGGGACACTTCATTATAGGTAGGCATGCACATTATCTGGGGCGGATGTTATGATTACTACAGCTGCGATAACGAAAATGACGACCAGCACTGGCTAGAAAGCGACTGGCTGAAAAATGATCCGCCGCTTTTGACGGATTGTATCGGGTGATTTTTAAAGAGCTATAGGAAAGTTTAAAAAAAGACACTTAAAATTCAGAAAAATGCATGAAATCTTTATTTGAATTGATAGTACGGTCCATAGAATTTAATGTTTGATGATTATTTCATGCAAATGTTGACCGTGACTGCGCCTCAAATGGTCCATCCGCTTAGACCAATTTTGGCAAACTCTTTCCAACATTTCGGCCGGTATCTCATGAATACATGCTTCAATGTTGTCTTCCAATGCGTCAAGCGGGCATATGTGCATAGCCCCACAAAAAGTAGTCCTTAGGCATTAAATCGCACGATCTAGGCGCCCAATTGACCGGTCCCGACCGTGAAATAAAATGTTCACCGAACTCGCCTCGCAATAAGTCCATTGTTAAGCGTGCTGTGTGGCATGTTCCACCGTCTTGTTGAAACAACATGTCATGCAAGTCAAGCTCTGGCATTTTGGGCAAAAAAAAGTTGGATATGATCTCACAGTAGCGCTCACCATTCACAGTTACTTTACGATTCGCATCATCTTTGAAGAAGTACGGTCCAATGATGCCACTAGCCCATAAATGATACAAAACTCTGACTTTTTCTGGATGCATTGGTAGCTCTTGCAATGCTTCTGGCTGATCTTCACTCCAAAATCGACAATTCTGCTTATTAACGTACCCATTGAGTCAAAAATGAGCTTCGTCGCTGAACACAAGAAGCGCGCGATGAACATTCTTAACAGAGCACGCATTTTGATAATAAAATTCAATAATTTGCAAGCGTTGTTCGTTTGTAAGACGATTCATGGTTAAATAATAGACCAAACTGAAGATGTTTGACAGTGAAACAAAACACGAAACGTACGTCAGCTGTTTAAACCAGTGTTGCCAAAAAGATAATAGCCTAAAAAAACACCCGATATGATATTTCTGACATTGAACAGGAGTATTTTTTAAACTTCGTTAAAAGTTCGGGTTTGTTCTACGGTGGGGGTTTTGTTAAGTGGAACTTCATTGTACAACCGAAAGTCTTGCAAGTGGCTTGAGTGTTTATACAGTCAGTTGTAAGTTTATTTTTCAAATGTTCTCGAAGAGAAAACATCTTATGAAAAAAGCTTTATTTTTGTATTTAAAATATTATGTTATGTTAACGATATAACTATATTAATTTAATTACTTCTTCTTTATGTAGTTTTTGGTTCATCTTGTTGAAAAAATTATTTTTATTTTTAAAATTATATATAAATCCAGTATTGCCGTATTTCTGATATCATAAAGAAAATATTTTGATTTACAATATTTTTCAAGGTTCTTGAAATTTATGTCTAAAAATACCATTAAGATGTGTTGCTGTATCGAACTGATTTTTTTTTGAATTTAAATTTTTATAAAAACAATGAACATCAGCTTTAAACATTTTTTTTCTCTTTTACTTAGTACTAGTATATTCATTTGTCATTTTACTTGCTGCAAACATTGTCAAACATTTACTTGCAAGCAAATTCTCTTGCAAGTTGAGCTGCATGCACGAAAAATGTGATGGTGTTGGTGAAAAAGTGTGAGTGTATTGAGTTTTTCGAACTTGTTCTAGCATGTGTTAATACCACGTTAGTATGTCAGATTAGTACTGACTGCCTTTACTACTTAGCCTAACGTTTGGTTGGAAGTGAGGCTGGACGATCACAAGGGACCTGTACCGAGCACAAATAATTTGATTGACCGAAAGATGTCTGGAGTATGGCGCGAGGCATAAAGCCGTAATATTCTATAAGGAAAACAATCGGAAATAGTGTTTAAAATATTTGCCGCACCCGCCTTATAAGCCCAACAATGGCCCGTCCATTTACTTTTGGTTTCGATCGAACGCTCTTACTGAAATATGCTTTAGAACAGGGCCTGATTCATTGTGGATCTTAAAAAACGAACCCTTATTTAATGTGCAATAGATATGCTGCCAAAAAGTTCAATAAAAGTCATTCTTAACGATGGCTTAAGCTTTAAATAAATTTATTTTTAGCCCATATTTTCCAATCAGAGTCTTGCGAAATGTGCAAAAACCTTGAAAAACTTACCCTAGTATTAATATATTTAGCTTATAATTTATTATGTGCTATACAAAAATGAACACTAGTTATCAAAATAGTTATCTAAATATTGGTAATGTTAAAATTATGTTTAATTATGAGCAAGTTGTTTAAAGCCTAAGTGAAATATGAACAACAATTTCCTAATAGTGAAAGTAAATGGCGTTATACATTTTTTATAAATTCTTGGTATAATGAAAATGCCATCAGTGTAAACCAGTGATAACCACTCTATAGACTCGCGAGCCAGTCAATAATCGTATTTTTCTCACAGACACGGTCGGCAATTCACATGTATATTACAACTTTGTTGGTTTCAAAACATCAGACTATCATCAGTCTCTGCGACCGCACACAAGCACATAATTTCATTGTGTGCGTGCGTTCGGGGCTTTCTTAGTTCGGGGCTTGGTTATCACTGGTGTAAACACTAACTTGATTTTCTGTTAATTACTGTGTTCTTTTATAATTTATTAAAAATTGCTTCTATTCACCAAATTCATAGAATCAAGCAAACAATTTGTTGATTTTGCAAAAATTTAAAATTGTGAATAATTTTTGTTCAATAATTGATATTTTTAATTTTAATTAGAAAAATGATGAAAATGATGAATGTATGAACCGTTAACCACACAGGGTCATCATAATAAAACAGACAATTGGACAATCCTAAAACATAAATACTACTACAATTAATAGTTTAATTAACATTTGATTTCAAAACAGCTTAAATGTTAATTTTATCAAAATTATATTTATTTATTACCCAGTAAAAACTTCGCCTACAAAATAATGTGCTGAGTAATCAGAAAAACATAAAAGCACTACTTACAATTCTACTGAAAGAACCAATGAATTTTACAAGGAACGTCCCAAAATGAACACACTCAAAAGTAAGTCAATTTTTTTACTTAAATACATCCAGAAAAAAAGGAGTTATAGAAGTTGTTATAGACGCAGTTATAGAAGAAAGCTACCAAATAATGAGTTAAAGAAGCAATTCATTTTGAAAAAGGAGGCGAAGTTTTCTGGGTATTTAGTAAAAATTTAAATACTTTTTAAACAATTTTTTTAATTGATAAAAAACTACTGATATTTTTTTTGTTTACTTTCTTAAAAAAATTTATTTAAAAAAAAACTTGTTTTTTTCAAATTTCTTATTTGATTTTTGTTGCAGTAGTTGTTATATGTGTATACATATTTGGCTTTTATGTGATAATTTGAAAAGTTTATTTAATACAAAACGTGATTCAATTACAACAACACCATTAAACATAAAACGAATAGCTAACAAAAAACTATATACAATCAGGTATTTATAAAGAGAAAACCGTAAAACACACACACAGACACACCCATCAACTTGTGCTGGTAAAACTAACTAGAAAAAAAGAAAAACACCTGTAAGTACATTTGCTCTGAATGTGTATGAAGAATCAATACAGGATATAAATGTATATGTTCTTTTACATGACTATTGTATATGTGTTTGTGTAAGGGCATTTATGCCCTGCAAATAATAGGACCAGTCCAATCACGCATGTAAAGAGTAGCCCACAAGGGACTAGGACTAGTCCAAAAGCAATCCAAACGTATGAAAAAAACATGGTCTATTTAACATTACGATATCCTAGGGCAGGACCATATAACCCATCTTTGGACTACAAAGGATTTGTTTTAAAACTATTCCATGGTATACTCAAGAGGATTAGTTTTGAAGTCGTTTGAAAACGAAAGAAGGCGAAAAAAAAAACGAAGACATGTCGTCTCACTTCAAACACTTTTTAGCCATGACATGGTCCATGCTAGCATTACATCGGACCAGTCCATGGAGTAGTCCATTTTATCAAAATGGATCAGGTGGACCAATTTTATTTGCAGGGTGGTATTTTGTTATAAACATGGAAAGTCCGAAAAGTCTTTAAGAAGAGATACAATTTTTTTCTGGGATGCAGCGGTAGGTTATTCGCTAATGAGCTAATATATCAGTGCAAGGGTTGACGATTTGAGCGACGCCAGAACTTGAAGTCTGTATCACTCCACTGCACTAAGGTATAATTCGGCCAAACCTGTATTTATTTTTTTAAAACAATATTGATGCAATATTGGAGCTAAATAGAGACTGCAGAGGGGCCTGAAAATAAGTCAAATAACACCCAGTAAAAACTTCGCCTACTTTTTAAAAACGAATAGCTTCTTTCACTCATTATTTAGTTAATTTCTTCTATATAACTACTTATTTTTCAAATGTATGTAGGTAAAAAATAATAACTTGCATAAAAATGCGTTCATTTTGGGACATCCCTTGTAAAATTCGTTGGTTCTTTCTAAAGAATTGAAAGAATTACTTTTACTTTTTCCTGATTACTTAACACACGATTTTGTAGGCGAAGTTTTTACTGGGCAATTTATAAAGCTTTCGTACGTTAAGTCCTATTCCTTCAATATTTTCCAGGATTTTTTTAGGAGTTTAAGAGCCTTAACAAAGAGGTTCACAAGTCAGTTCTATGAACTCTGCAACCAAGTTCGACTTAGTCTTTTAATTATTACCTTTTTGTGATCCATATTATGACGGACTTAAAACCTTTAAATGTGTGAAGAGGCACTTGGTTCTGTGTAGTTTTATAAATTTATTTTAAGTTTTTTCTTAAGAAACAACCTAACTTCTACATTTAAGAGTTTTAAAGAACAGTCAGAAAAATAATCACTTGTAACTTTATTCTAACTACTTTTCAAATCACCCTCCTATATCTAACACACGAAAATATTGTTAACTGTATTAAAAGGTATTATTTTCAAGCTAAAAAAAAAACGTTTTTTTAAGTCTGCATCCATTTTTGCTACACATGACGTTTGTTGTTAATCCTGCGGAAATGAATGAACCGGATGTATTTGTGGTCGCGTACCCCAAAATGCAAAATATTGCACAACAAAAATCTAAATGCTGTTTGTGGGTTAACTCAATTTTATATTTTTTCTATTTTCCTCTTAAAAACACATTGAATTTTTAGAATTTTAAAATTTTTATTATACAACGTAGGGATTGCTGTTCGGTTTTAACCGCGGTTTTTAGTGCCTAAAAACCGAAATCGAAAACCGACAAAAAAGCCTCTGTTTAAGCTTTTACTTTAACAATGTATTTATGCTTGAAAAAATTGCAAATTAAACCTCATACTCGTACTTCATATACAAAAACTTTATACATAACAGCCTTCAGCAATGACAAGTATTTCAAAATTCTTAAAATTCAAAATAAGTACTAAGAAGAACAAATGTTATCTTTATAACTCATAAGTACACACCTTATCTGTGTGGCATAAACTGCCACCTGGGCCACTTGAATTTTGTATGGAGTTTCTTGTGGCTATAGAAAAAACTCACACTAACGAACCCCTGGGCAAGGCTGCGACTACTTTTATATGTATGGAGTTTTATGGCTATAGCAGGAACATTTTGTTGGGAAATAAAATAATTAAAAAAAAAAAAAAAAAACAGGCCCAGGTGGATACAATATGCACAAAATTTTCATTTGGCCAATTGCGAAATTGAGGAATACATAGAATTTCGTTCTAATATACTTAATAACACTACGTGACAATTTTTTTAACAAATGAATTTGACACCAAATCTTTATGAATCCGAATATGAAGTCAGAATTGTCAAAAGTAGAACAGTTTTTGAGATATTCCAAAATAACCGTTATTTGTGTTTTTAAAAAAGATGTTGTGACTGAAATGCAAATATCTTCAAAAATTTCAAACAGATTATGTATTTCTATTTTTTTAGTGAAAGTTTATTTAATTTCTAAAATAACCATGGGTCGTTTGTAAACATTGGTCAAGAAATTACAGAGTTACAGTGGACAAAATTTGAAAATTTATGAAAAATTTTATGATTATTTGCAATTTTGTTCTTTTGAAGTTATTTTTTTTAAATGAAACAACTGAAAAGTTTATTGTTTTATTCCATGAGACATTAGTTTTTTTTGATACGAACATTTTGTGCCGCATAGGATCTAGATTGGTGCAAAAATGGCAAAGTTACAGTAGATTAATTCAATTATCCCCCTTTGAGATTTTTATAAAAACAAAAACAAAAAAAAAAAAAAAACAGAACAGTAAATATAGAAAGCTAATGGTAGTAACAACTAATATGTAAAATGGCTTAAAACTGTTGAATTGCTTTGCCTTTTGTGATTATTTTATGTTTCTCGAACACGGAACCAACAATAGTCGCCCAACATCGCCTCATCAGACGGCCCTTGATACCGACGAGTTTTGCATGAATTGCATAAAGTATTTGGGGTATAAGATTTCGAAATATTTTCCGGATTGACTTTAAAATACAGCCAAAATGCATTTTGTAATTGCCTGGAAAAATTTGATGGCTGCGCAAAACTATAAACTCCACAAGCATAAAAAAAATTGCTTGGATTGTTCTTGCAGATAAAAGCACGTTGTGCATTTTGTTCTTTTTAGATAGAATTATACGTTACAAGAAAATCTAAACTTTTACCAAATAATTTGCAATTTTAAGCTGACAATTAAAGCAATGTCAACAAAAAAGGCGTTGTTGTCAAAAATCTTTAATGAATGGAACTTTTAACGCTTTTCCATTCTTAAAAATATTTTCTCGCGCATTATTTTTATTAACATAAGCACTTTTTAAGTGATTTTTTTTACAAATTCAATGTTTCTAATGTTTACAGCGTTCGTTTTTCCAATTCTGCGTATTTACTTCCTTTGCGTTGATAAAAAGCGAAAAGTGGGTTAATTCACTAAATCTTCTGTAGCTTTGTTATTTTTGCACAGAAATTAGTCTCGTTGGGCGCAAAATGTTCGTATCAAAATAAACTAATGTCCCATGTAATAAAACAATAAACTTTTCAGTTGTTTCATTTAAAAAAAATAACTTCAAATGAACAAAATAGCAAAAAATCATAAAATTTTTCATACATTTTCAAATTTTGTCCACTGTAACTCTGTCATTTCTTGACCAATGTTTACAAACGACCCATGGTTATTTTAGAAATTAAATAAACTTTCACTAAAAAAAAAGAAATACTTACTGCCTGTTTTTAGAAAACGTAAGCAAGTGAGTGAGTGAGAAATTATATTGAAAACAACAATAAAAAACGAAAATTTGTTTTTGTTTTCAATATAATTTCTCACTCACTCACTTGCTTACGTTTTCTAAAAACAGGCAGATAATCTGTTTGAAATTTTTGAAGATATTTGCATTGCAGTCACAACATCTTTTTTAAAAACACAAATAACGGTTATTTTGGAATATTTAAAAAAAACTGTTCTACTTTTGACAATTCTGACTTCATATTCGGGTTAAGCGGAAAATTTTACATAAAGATTTGGTGTCAAATTCATTTGGTCACGACTTTGTTGAAATTTTGTCACGTAGTGTAATTATATAAAAAAAAAACTGGAAAAGTCAAAAAATGCCTGGAGGCTTATTCTAAATTGCGATGCGAAATCAATGCGATACGAAAATGCATAAATGTGAACAATTGCTATTTTGTATTGCGATATTCGCAAAGTTTTTTTTTTTAATCGCATTACATATGCGAAAAGGTGACAAGTTGGTATTCTACATTGCGAAAACAAATGTCAAATTCGCCAAATTTATTCGACAACAAAATAGCATTCGCAAAGTACAAACATGTTAGTGAAAGATAATATTTGATTTATTTATTCATCATATATTTATTATTTAATTCAGGGAAGCAAGCAATAAGACCACCAGACCGCGTCAATTTGAAATAATGATAGAATTTATGAATAAGCACAGCCAATTGGCAAGAGGTCATTTGAAAACACCAAATGCACGTCAGTCGGCAAATACTTTGTGGCAAACGTTAACTGAAGAACTAAATATCAATGGAACACCTATTAGAGAAGCTGCAGGATGGAAAAAGTATGAAATACATATATAAACCAGTTAAAAAATATTTGACTTCAACTTTAATTTTAATAGGTTTGGGCCGATTTTAAAGTACACACAAAACATTTTCATTTTCTTCGAACCACACACGCAAAGAAAAAACATGGTTGTGGTAAACATATTCTAAGAGCAACATATTATGATAAGAATTTTGATTGTAGTCACCATATTAAGATCATATTATGACTTAATATACTCGTAATATGTCATCATAATATTTTTCCCTTAATCATATTATTTTTATGTTAATCATACTAAGTTAAGAAGTAATCATATAACTGTCATGTTAATCATAATAAGCTAAGAAATTAATCATATTATTGTCATGTTAATCATAATAAGCTAAGAAGTAATGATATTATCATCATGTTAATCATAATAAATTTAGAAGCAATCATATTATGATACAGCACCTTTCATAGCTGTCATAAAAATACAAAATAAATTTAAATATTTTTGAATCGATTTTTTATTTTGTGACTTTTTACAATTTTTCTTAATGTTAATCTAACAGCCGAGTTCAATTAAGGCTTGCAAAAGAGCAAATGCAAAATCTGTGTTTCCATGGGCAACCACGTATCTCCATTTTGTCGATTTTGAGATGTTGATGTCATATTGCCTAATTTTAAACGCTCTTTACATGTTTCATAAAATTTTTGAAAAAAGATGGATCAATTCCGATTATTTAACGTAATGACAAAGTTTAAAAAGTGCAATACCTAGCCCATTTGATCTCGAATGGTTTTACGGCTTTCCTGAAACATTTGTTTTAAGACATACGCGGTTGCCCATGATAACCACAGAAATATCGTAACACTTTCATAAAATATAACGAAATCTCTGTGTGTTTTGTTGTTGGATTTTACCAAAAAAACTATGACATTTTGCATTTGCACTATTACATCACTAATACTTGAATGAACTCCGCTCATATTTTAATTTTTTAATTTCTTTAAACTTATTTTTTTTATGGAATTTTATCTTTTAATTGTTTAACCGCTCACAAATAAAAAAACGACACAACTGCTTCAAAATTATTTTACAAATGGCGCTAACATAATATGATTAGAGTAAAAATAGTTTGATTGCATCTTTAACATAATATGATAAATGTATAAAAAGTTATCATGTTATGGCTATTAAATATCATGATATGGTTGTGAGAAATATAATATGTTTAGAAAGTTATCATATTTAAGTTGTTAGAAAAATAATTATTTTTCGGTCAACAATACTCAAATTCATAATTGCGATAAACATTGATATGTTTACAGTAACTATAATATTGTTGATATTAAATAAAAATAACAATTATTTGTGTACGACAACAATATATTGTTACATTAAACATAGTGTTGTTGCCGTAACCATGCCCAACCATATTTTTTCTCTGCGTGCAGTGCTACAAAATCCATTTTTAATTATTTTTTTTTATTACAGAATGTCCTAAATATATTTTTTAAAAAATTTTCACAGCCAAACACAAACAATTTATTTATTTTTAATTTGACGTTTATTGATACTGACGTATATTTGAGCAGCGTTGCCACGATTTAAAATAAATTGCGAATGCGACTGCGAAAGTCTAACAGAATAACAATTTTCTTTCGCATCGCATTTCATTTGCGCATCGCATTGATTTTCGCATCGCAATTCAGAATAAGCCTCCTGGCCAGACCCAGGTATACACTTAACGGCGAATAAAAGTACCTGAATTGAAACAAATTAAAAAATTGTTTTACATGCAAAAAAAATATATATGTTTATGTATGAATTTAACTTTGATATTTTCAAAACCGAAACCGACCGGTTTTAATAATTTAAAAACCGAAACCGCGGTTTCACATTTTAACGGTTTTTAGCAAACTCTAATACAACGACTATTTGCTCTCTATTATTTCACAACAAAATGAATGTTAAGAACACATATGAAAAACTTTCTATGACGCATGATTTGTAAACAATTTGTTTAGAGTTAGAATAATTTTTTTCTGCATTTTCACAAAGGCTCAAAGTGTAAAAATAAAAAAAAAAGATATTGTTGAAAAACTATTTACCAAATAAAAAACATAACAGTTCAAAATTTTAAATTTAATGCCTGTATTCAAAATTTTTTTTTAAATTTAATAAACGTTTATATTAAACAAATTTTGTATGAAAATTTTCCTAAATAAGCGTTTGGTAAATTTAATAATCGTTTATGAATATGGAGATAAGCCTTTAGTTAAAGCAGGTAGCAGATATTTATAAAAAAAGTTTAAAAGCATTTTGTCTTTCAGGTCATTTAGAAAAGTTTTTAAAAAGTTTTAAATTTTGCAAAATTTCCTATAGAAAGTGAAATTTGGATAAATTAATCGAAAGTAAATTATTCCTAAAAATTAATATTTGCCAAAATTTCCTATAGAAAGTTTTAATTGGCAGAATATTTTTTTTAGAAAGTGAAAGTTGGTAAAAGTTCCCATAGAAATTGAGGTTTGGCAAAATTTTCTATAGAAAAAAGAATTAAATAGCATTTCCTGTAGAAAGTGAAATTTGGCTGAATTTTCTATAGAAAGTGGAATAAGATAGCATTTCCTGTGAAATTGTATTGAGTGAAATTTGGAAAAATCTTCTATGAAAAGCGGAATTTGACAAAATTTCCCCGACCTAGTGGGTTGGAAGATCAGCTCTTTGAGGCCTTGTTCCCGTTTGAAATTGCAATATGTGCCTTGCAAACGGATTTCGTTTTCGGGTTTCTAATGGGTGATTTTTTAAGAGCTATAGGAAAGTTTAAAAAAAAAACACATAAATTTCAGAAAAATTCATGAAATCTTTCTTTGAATCGATAGTACGGTCCATAAAATTTAATGTTTGAAGATTATTTCATGTAAATGTTGACTTTGGCATACTCATTCCAAAATTTGGCCAGTATCTCATGAATAAATGCTTCAATGTTGTCTTCCAATGCGTCAATTGAAGCGGGCATGTGTTTATAGACATGAGCTTTAACATAGCCCCACAAAAAATAGTCTAAAGGCGTTAAATCGCACGATCTAGGCGGCCAATTGACCGGTCCCGAACGTGAAATAAAATGTTCACCGAACTCGCCTCTCAATCAGTCCATTGTTAAGCGTGCTGTGTGGCACCGTCTTGTTGAAACCACATGTCATGCAAGTCAAGCTCTTGCATTTTGGGCAAAAAAAAGTTGGATATCATCTTACGGTAGCGCCTACCATGCACAGTTACGTTACGATTCGCATCATCTTTAAAGAAGTACGGTCCAATGATGCCACCAGCCCATAAACCGCACCAAACTGTGACTTTTTCTGGATGCATTGGTAGTTCTTGTAGGCTGATCTTCACTCCAAAATCGTCAATTCTGCTTACTAACGTACCCATTGAGCCAAAAATGAGCTTCGTCGCTGAACACAATTTTTCGATAAAAAAGTGGATCTTCGGCCAACTTTCCATGAGCCCATTCACCACAAATTCTACGTTGCAGTAGGTCGTTCGGCTTCAATTATTGCAACCTCTGTATTTTGAAAGGCTTCACACCTAAATCCTTCCGCAAAATGTTCCACGTTGTTGAGTAACAGAGGCCCAATTGCTGCGAACGGCGACGAATCGATAATTGATGGTCATCATTAACGCCGATACAGCTGCGATATTTTCTTCACTTCGCAATCTACGTAAGCGTGTTGGTGGTTTAATGTCCAACAATGTAAATTTGGTACGAAATTTAGTCACTTTATCCCGAATAGCCGCTTCAGTGGGTCGATTTAACTGACCATTAAATGGAAGAAACGCGCGATGAACTTTCTTTCTTGGTAATAAAATTCAATAATTTGCAAGCGTTGATCGTTTGTAAAGGCCCAAATACACTTGTCAAATGCTTGTCCAGCCGGCGAATTCATCGTGTACGCGTGCTTGACGAATTATTCGGCGCCATATCTTAATTATTTGATTTTCCACCCAGCATCATCGGTGTGACACATACAAACATATTTTTATTAATACTACCACAATGCTTGATGAGTATTTTGATCAATGTATTTGGGCCTTAAGAACACACTGAATATGTTTGACAGTGAAACAAAACACGAAACGTGCGTCAGCTGTTTAAACCAGTGTTGCCAAAAATATAATAGCTAAAAATCACCCGATAGTTTAATTATATGTATATTTTGCATGGACTTTGTAAAATTCATCTTTTACCAGAGGAAACTCTAAGTCACTACAAATTTTCATATTTCCTCTGTGCTCTGGTAAGGCTAAGTTTAGTTTTGTCACTAATAAACCGGTGAAATCTAGAGGCATTTAGGCAAAGATCCCCATACATGTTTCTTTCCCGAATAGGGCCTTTGTACTCATAAACAATATTTTTATGTTGCTATTTAAATTAAATTTGGTCCAGACTTATTTTATTTCAATCAAAATCATCTTACCAAATATTATTAAAATCGGTCCCTATTTGACCAAAGCTCCCATTCAAATATTTTTCCCGAAAATAGCATTTAATATCATTGGCGACAATACCAAAATGTTGGCTTGGTGGGTCCAAAATTAACTTTAGGTCCCATATAAACACCCATCCTAAAATCTCATATAGATGAAGATATCTTAATAATATTCCGCAGAAAGAACTTTTACATGCATCTTAACCTCATAACATAATTTTGAGTTAAGGCGGGTTCCTGATTGTCCATGGGTCTCAAATAGGGTACACACAGAAAAAAATACCAATGTTAAAATAACATGGCGAAATGTTGATTGAGAATCATGGTAAATTTCTGCAAAAGTATGCGCTTTATTTAAATTTATCATTATTTCATATTAATGTTAAATGAAAAATATTAAAATAACCTTAAATCACGTTTATTTAATATAATTCACTGTTAAAATAAGATTGTTCAATATTGAATCCATAAAAACCTGTTTTATATTAAAATCAAAAGTTTATCTTGTTAAATAAACATGCACACACACTCAAGTATGAACATTTTATTTATTTTCATGTTTCAAATATGTTATAAAAAGAAGACAATTCCCGTATTCTTTTAATTAAAATTATTTAGTTAAATAGTACATCAAGTTTTCAAAGTAGAATGATGACGAAAACCATATCGGGCTATTCTGCTGATGCTTCTGTTAACAAAGGAGATACAAAATAAGTGAAACATGTGTTACAGGGGTAAGTGTTTTGAATTATTCTTAAATAAATGCATATGTTGTCTTCACACTGTTATATCACACTCCAACCAATTTGATTGTACGTGAAATTCACGTTGTTTCAACTTGAAATAACTTTCATTCAACATGATTTGGATTGTTATTTCAATATAAATAACATTTTGCTCTAACTTAACTGCAATGTTAAATTAACATGAATTATAGTTATTTTAAAAGAAAAAAATGTTAACATGAAACAACAATGAAGCAAAATCACTACTGAAAAATGTAAAATCAACCATGTTTTGAACGAATTTACATTGATTTTTTTCTGTGTGTAGATACGCGAAACTTGATTTAATATACTACGGTGTAGGGTATCATATGGTCAAGCCTGACAGACTTTACTTTCTTATTTGTTTTAATTCAAAGGATTTTCTTATCAATCCAGTCAAGCGGTTAACCAGTTCTACAGTTTCGTGCAGTTCATGGAAACAAAATTGGTGGACTAATATGGAAATTATTAATAATTTTTAATTAAAGTACTTTTCAAATTTCTTCGACAGACAAGGTAGTAAGCTAAAAGGTTTTTGAGATGATGGTAGAGTTGAATCCTTGTCCGGCTTTGGTATCATGATTAACTTAGAAATTTTTCAATTTGTTGAGAAAAAATCTAATTAAAAAGATCGCATTATATAACAAATATATTAAATTTATGGCCACATTAGGTAGGTTCTTAATCATGAATGATGATATCGAGTGATATCGTGCAGATTTTGTAGTATTCGTATGTTTACTGATAACCATTTTAATATCTTGCAAATCGATATTTATTGATTCGTAGGAGTGGTTCTGAAGTTCTCACCCAGGCCATTTGTTGGTCCATTCGCTTAAATGAACTGCATAATCTACAACCACCACTAGATAATACATAGTAATTTTGTGGAAATTTTTAAGATAATCTTTAGTATCTTAATAAAATCATAGTTTAATATTTCACTAAAACCAAAATTATATTAAATTCTAAACAAATTAATTTTTAAATCAAATTAATTTATTTGCAAATTGTTTCGTATGTGGATTAATATTGACAAGACATTGTTCTTTTTCGACATGTTTTAACATGTTTCCATCATGTTTAATTTATTTAGAAACAAAATTTTAAGACAGAGAAAAAACATGTTGAGGTTTAAAAAAGCTTTTAAAAAATTTACTTGGTGGTTTAATGCTCTTACAAAGAAGTTGTATTTGTTTTGCCCAAAAAAAAAAAAAAAAAAAAAAACGGAAATTTGTTTAAAATATCCAAAAGAAAAACAATTTGCACTCATACACAGCCATTTACCCAGATTTTGTTGTCAAAAATTAAAAAAAAAAAGAAAACAAGTTGATTATTTTCCATAGAAATCTCTTTATTCGCTTTTTATAAATTTTCATACTCCATAAATATGGAACTCTATGGCTCTTTGGATGTTAAGATTTAGTCAGTCAAGTTCGACCGTGTGATACTCTACTAAAGTTTTGAGTTAAGAAATGGTAGGCCTTAAAGTTATTTGAGTTCATATTTTTAACGCTTTTATAACTTGTAAGTGATTTTTCCAAGTCTAAATTTACACGTGTCATCTTTTGATGCTCACCGATCCAACGCAGCAATCGGGTTCAATTTTTTTTTGGGTTCAAAACAACAACAATTTTATTCACAGCGAGTTAAAGAGAAAAAGAAAAGAAGAAATTTACATGCATCCATCGTTGTGCATATACTAACGAGTAAAAACACAAAGTTCGCTTACAGGCATCTCCGTACCAACTCCCTTTCTTCTTTCTTCTCTGACCTAAAAACATAAGTGTTGAGCATCAAAAGATGAAACGTGTTAAAGAAGACCAAGTAAGAATAATTTTTGGCAGACGTTTTTTAAAAAAAGCCTTTTTTTGTACTAAATTTTCTTAAGTCCTAATCGACTGAAATTAGCCGGTTTAATCGTTAATCGAAAAAAGCCAATTTGGAATTAACCGATCAGTTAATCGGGTAGTAATTAATCGATATACGGTTAACCGTAGTCTTAAGTGTTAAACGCAAGGGCTATTTTTTTGGAGTCATAGAGTCGTTAAATTCGAGTCTCGTATCACAGTGGCTTCTTCTGTACGCACGGTACACAGAAAGAAATAAAAATAATAAAAATTAATTTCAATTAAAAAATTTGTTATATTAATGAAAAAAATTACTTTGATAAAAAACTGGCAAGTGCACGGCTAAAAAACCTAAACTGGCAACATGCTTTATTTTTTGCGAAACCAATAAAGCAAGTTGTTTTTGTTTCAATTTTGTTTTCTCCTAACCTACTTACAACTACTGTAATTGTAGTGGGGAATGTTAGACAAAATAAACTCACTGTTTATTGTTGTTGTTTTTGTTTAAGCTTTGATATTGTTACAAGTAAAACTGGTGCTTTTAATTCTTATTCGCTTAACAGTTCTATTTGTGTAATATCTTTAGTTTTTCTAAACTCTTTAAACGATTTGGCCGAGGCAACCAGTGAAATAAGCAAAGGAATAGCTTATCCCTCCAACAATAAATTTCAGTGTTTTTATCAAGAATACAAATTTGGAATTAAGCACGACAAACAAAATCTTGTAAATTAAAAATTTTGTATTCCCAAAAAAATTACTTTGAAATTAATTTAAAAGTAAATTTAACTTGTACCAATAAACAAATTAATAGTATCCATTTAAGGTTTAGTTCACTTGATAAAACGTTTAATTCACTTGATCAAACGTTTAACTCACTTAATTAAATTTTTAATTAAAACTGATTTTATTTTTGATTAATGCTTTAATTGGTAAAAAATTTTGGAGAATTTTTTCTGTGTACGGGCTCGATTTAGATCATTGGTGTCCAGCCCATACAACAATTGTGACTACGATATTAATGAAAAAAATAGTTAAATTTGCACCAGTAAACACAATTATTGTATCAATTAAATATTTTTTGATAATAACAACCTTTTCTGCAGTAATGTTGATATAAGTTAACGTTAAATTCCCTTAATTAAATTTTTTATTAGTACTGTTTGGTTTTTTTGTTAATGGTTTAATTGGAAAAAATTGGCAAGCATTATTTCTGTGTATCCGAAGTTCCTGACGTCTAAAAAGAAACACACTTTATTATCAGAAATTTTTTATCAATTAAAAAAATAGTTTTAAAAGTATATCAATTTAATTAATGTAATAACTGAATCAATTATATTTTTTTGTTGAAAGACAATTAAAAATATAATTTGGATTTAATTAACATTTTAATTACTTTGAAATAAATTTTGAATAAATATATTATTTAAATAACAAAAAATCTTAATTGATTTTTTTCATTTTAAATAAAATAATTAAAACTTGTAGAATTGTTGTTTGAAATGTAAAAAGCTTTATTTAATTAAATCAATTAACACATTGTTTGAAACGGCAAAGTTTTTTTTTATCATTTTTTTAATTACAAATGTCATTTATTGAAAAAAGTATATATTTATATATTTTATATTTTAACAATTTTTAGTAATCCATATAATCAAGTTGGTAATACGTGCAAAATAGACAAATAGTTTGCTTGATTCTATGAATTTGTTGATTAAAGACAATTTTTAATTTTTTCTGGGCCTCCTTTCATTCATTTTTATAAATTTGGTTAATTTATATAAACTAGTGTTCGCCTAATGGTCAAAATTCGACCATATATTTTTATGTACATATGAAGAAAACATAGCACATCTAAGTTTATATGAATTTACATAGTTCGAACATTTATTTTTTCGGTCTTAGTGGATCGATTTGGCGAGGAAGCAACCTCCGGTTCATATTTTATCTTCTACGTGAGTTAATGTAATTTTATAAGTTGTAACAGAGTTGATTTTTATTATTGTCATTATAAGCGTATTATTTTGTCGTTAGTATTATTTTACTTTTATTTTATTTTAATAGAATTTTGATTCATTTAATTTTGTATTATTTCTTTTATTTGGTTACCTTATTTTAAGTCACACTGTAATTGAAATTTAACTTTTTAATTTTTATATATATGTACTTTGTTCTGTAACTGAGTTTAATTGTTATTATTTACTTTTATTTTTTTAACATTGAGTGATCTTGTTTATTTATTGTTGTTTGTTTCATAATCATGCAAAATTAAGTAAACCTCTAATTATGCCGTTATAATAACTCTCAATATGTATAAATTGTCACTCATTTCCAATATTCCAATTATTCCTTTTATTAATTTCCAATATGTAAGTTGACCTATAAAAGGCAACACATTAAGATAATCGATCTTCTTTGCTGTTTGACTACCGAATAAACAACTTTAAAAATATAAAAAAATACAAGCGTTTTACTTTTTGTCTACTAACTAAAAAATTATTTAATCTTGCTGGCGAATAGGACAATTTTTGTCTGTTCAAGCTTCAAGTATTAATATAAAAAGTGGATATTAGGAACTGTGGTCAGTTAGGACATTATTGTCTGACTTTGACACTTTCCAAAGAGACTCATCCTCTACAAAGATCAATATAAAAAATATCAATTGAAAAACAAAAAAGTATCAAAAAGTATCCTTTATAGACTGTCATCTACTCAGAACATTGCATGTTTAATTTTATGTTTTTATTTCTAATATTAGCGAAGATTAATTAAAGTACCAGATGTTGAACGAAAAAGTACCAAAAAGCTCCTCTAACATGTTCTTATTCACCCACTTTAACGTATAATTTTATCTTTATTTGTCGAATTTTAACGAAAATTCAAAAGTTTTCATATGAAAAACAGAAAGTATCATCATTTTTCATCTTATAGGTTTTCATTCACTCAGGACCCAGCACCTATAATGTTATGTGTAGGGATGAGATTTTCATGCACTAAAACATCGAAAATATGCGCATAAAACATGCACTAAAAATTCAAAACTATGCATTAAAAAAATAAAAAATATGCACTAAAAACTTGACCATTTTCAATAAAAAAACCGTTTGTTTTTTTTTTATTTTATTTAAAACAAAACAAAATAAAAAATTCTATTGTTGTTTTTATTCTATTGTTATTCAAAGGTATAATATTTTTTAGAACTTACCCCCCTGTTCATCGATTTCGAACGAAGACTTCGTTCGCTTAACTTTAATGTAAAACAAAAACAATGTTTTATAATTTGTTTTTGTTTTAAATGTAAGTTATGCGAACGAAATCTTCGTTCGGAAATAGATGAACAGGCAGTTAATTTAAATATTAACTAAATCATTTAAATTGCATAGTTAAATAAATACTTTTTATATTATCAAAAGTAAGCCTTTGTCTGTTAAAAAGCTTTTGTAGATGGAGAATGATCTCTCAACGTCAACCGAAGTTGAGGCATACTTCAAGGATGCAAATACATTTGAAGAATATTAATTTCTAATTTCTTTATTTTTTGAAATCCTCTATTTTTATTTGCAACAGTTTTTGGATTTGTTTTTTTTTTTATTAGTCGGGATATTTTTCCATCCACATGGTAATGTTACTTTCTGCCATATCAATTAATTTGAGTTGACTATTAAGTGAACTTAATCCTGTATGAAACCAATAAATCAATATTATCGAATTGGCTTCTAATTTCCTCCGCAACTCGGTGTAACCCATGTGCCAATCAAGTAGCATGTAACAGTTTTCGATAAATTGTTTTAGGACAATTGGCAGCCTTAACCATGTAAGGTGCTGCATCGGTTAAAAATTTAAGGATCTTTTGTCGAAATCTTGTATTTTTTATACAATTTGGAAATTTTTCGAAGAACTTTTTTTTAATATGGAAATTTAAAAATATATATCACTCAAAACTGTTAAAATATGCAAAAATATGCATTTAAAACCAAAATATGCAACAATATGCAAAAACAAATCGATGCCATTTTAACGCAAATTTAATGATTCGGAAAGATAATTGGTCGACATCGGTTTTAGACTATCGACAAAAAACATGCATTTGCATGGAAATCGCATCCCTAGTTGTGTGTATAATTTCAATTTTATAGAAAATTTAAAATTATCACGTGCAGCAAGGAAATGTAAAAGAAAGAAATTTAATTGAAATTTATTTGATACTTTTTTCTCCCCATAGAGGTTCAGTTGACAAAAAAAGGAGAGCGTTCTTTATTGTTCCGATTTATACATAAGATTTATATAGTCGAAATATTCGAAAACGGTTTCTGAAAAATGTTGACTAATCGACCACCCTATTTTTTTATTATTTGATAATTAAAATAAACAAAATTTTTATTATGTGTTAGTATCAAATCTAAACGCTTATAACTCTGAAATGATTGAACAGATTTTAATAAAATATATATTGTGCACTTCGATGAGTAAATACCTTTCAAATGGTGTATATTTTGTTCAAATCGGTTGCAATACAGATGAGGAAAGCGTTCTTAACTGTTTTGCCTTAGCCGATTTATATCGACCCCTTTGCGCGAAATGATCGTATATGTCAATTTTTTTGAAATTGAGTTTTTGATGCAATTTTGTTCTACATTCAAAGAGACGTCACCTGACAAAATATTGTAGGCGAATTCCACATCGTTGCTCCAAAAATTGAATGTATATTTTCATTTTGATATTGCAAGTGATAGCAGAGAAAAGTAGAAAAATGGCTGTCCTGTAAAATTTGGTTTTTGTAACATACGATAATTTCGCGCAAAGGGGTCGATATATACATAGATTTACTTCTGGAAAAATATTTGCTCCGATAATAATTTTTAAAAAATATTTGTAAATGTTAAAGGTATTATCGTATTATTATGGTATCATGCCCAATGCAAAGACTAACCGCAGTTTGAAATTTTCTAATCATGGGCTAGATTTTTTCATAACTTAAGCTTATACATACTCATATGTTAGTAAGTTATATGTGCATATTAATATTTTTTCTTAACTAACAGTAATTTAGAAGAACTAAAATCATTTTGTGGCATTTTATCTGTGTAAAACAAGCTCTACATGAACAAAGAGACTGATGCATATCATAGTACTAAAATGGTTAACTGTTACAAAAACCACCCTTAACGCATAATACCTGAATGTAGTTGGGTTACAAAAACTAAAAATTTTCAAAAACTGTGACAATTTATCGCCGGTTTGCAGCAGAAAAGTTCTTTTAAAAGCTTTTTCTTTAACACATACATACATATTTAAATATACAACTACATAGAAATATTTGCCAGCACTTACATGCAAAATAAATAAGCCAAATCTTTTTCAGAGAAGCACTTAGCCACACATACAAATATATTTGTATATATATATATATATATATATATATATATACATATATATATAAAATAAATAAAACCTACATCAGGGATGGTAAAGCAAGTTTTAAAATGATTAAACTTTGATGGCTTTGCAAGTTTCCATATCATATTTGAAAGTAATATGTTGAACAAATCCTTTCATTTTGTGTCTTGTCTAAGACTGTTGACCGGCTAGCTATCCGTTGTTTATAAACTTTCAATAAAACATTTTCAGGTTAATTGTGCCAAACCACATTTTTATCTTGTTGTTTTTGATATTATTTAGTTTTTACAAACAAATTTTTGATCACAACAATCTGTAACTGTAAGAAACTGTAGCAAACTGCAGATTTATTTATTAACTTTAAGTGTATCGCAGAGCATACACGGCTACAGTATAAGCGATAATTCGAGCTGAAGCCTTAGTAGACTAGTACAAATTATCCTGACATATCTTGCTATGGATGATATTCCCCGCCGGGATATGAAAAAAACATTTTAGGGATATTTCACCTCTTGATACTACAAGCTTGACAGATATAGTCAATGCTTGTTACTTGGAAGACGCAAAATTGGTTGGTCCCTTGTGTAGCCCAAATAACCACAAGTCAAATCTGGCAGATAGGGAGATTTAAAAAAATCGGTTTCAAGAGCTATTTTTCCATATTGAAAAATAAATTAATTATGTTTATACTAGGGATGCCAAACGGGAAATCCCGAATCCCGGGAATTTCGGGATTTATTTTTATTAATCCCGGGATTTTTGGGATTTGTAATATATCAACTTTTGTTACAAAAATTTTCGTTTTTAATGAATTTTTATACTCTATACAAAAAAAAAAATTATTAAAAATTATATTTCAGTTGTATTTTTTATTTTTATAATTCTTATTTTTCTTTGAAAATTCATAAATAAATAAAAAGTGATGTTTATTTAAAAAAAAATCCAGAAAAATCCCGAAATCCCGGGATCCAGAAATCCCGGAATTTCAAAGTCCCGAATCCCAGGATTTTCTAAAATCAATCTCGATTGGCATCCCTATTTTATACATAGTAAATACTCTGTTAACTAACATATAATTATTTTAAGGAAAGTTGATGTGTATTTGTGTCATGGCTGCCAGCAAATTAACAAAAAAAAAGCCCAACGTACACGCAAAGAAAAAATATGGTTGGGCATGGTTACAGCAACAACACTATGTTTAATGTAACAATATATTATTGTCGTACACAAATAATTGTTATTTTTATTTAATATCAACAATATTATAGTTACTGTAAACATATCAATGTTTATCGCAATTATGAATTTGAGTATTGTTGACCGAAAAATAATTATTTTTCTAACAACTTAATTATGATAACTTTCTAAACATATTATATTTCTCACAACCATATCATGATATTTAATAGCCATAACATGATAACTTTCTATACATTTATCATATTATGTTTAAGATGCAATCAAACTATTTTTACTCTAATCATATTATGTTAGCGCCATTTGTAAAATAATTTTGAAGCAGTTGTGTCGTTTTATTTATTTGTGAGCGGTCAAACAATTAAAAGATAAAATTCCATAAAAAAATAAGTTTAAAGAAATTAAAAAATTAAAATATTAGCGGAGTTCATTCAAGTATTAGTGCAAATACAAAATATCAAAGTTTTTTTTGTAAAATCCAACAACAAAACACACAGAGATTTCGTTATATTATATAAAAGTGCTACGATATTTCTGTGGTTTTCATGGGCAACCGCGTATGTCTTAAAACAAATTTTTCAGGAAAGCCGAAAAACCATTCTAGCTCAAACTATGGGCTAGGTATTGCACTTTTTAAACTTGTTCATTGCGTTAAAAAATCGGAATTTATCCATATTTTATCAAAAAAATGTAAAGAGCGTTCAAAATTAGGCAGTATGGCATCAACATCTTAAAATCGAAAAAAATGGACACACGCGGTTGCCCATTAAAACCACAGATTTTTCATTTGCTCTTTTGCAAACCTTATATTGAACTCCGCTATTTGATTAATATTAAGAAAAATTGTAAAAAGCAACAAAATAAAAAATCGATGCAAAAATATTTTAATTTATTTTGTATTTTTATGACAGCTATGAAAGGTGCTGTATCATAATATGATTACTTCTTAGCTTATTATGATTAACATGACAATAATATGATTAATTTCTTAGCTTATTATGATTAACATGACAATAATTTGATTACTTCTTAACTTAGTATGATTAACAGAATAATAATATGATTAAGGGAAAAATATTATGATGACATATTACGAGTATATTTAGTCATAATATGATTCAATAATAATCTTAATATGGTGACTACAATCATAATTCTTATCATAATATGTTACTCTTAGAATATGTTTACCACAACCATGTTTTTTCTTTGCGTGTAAACGAAAAATGGCCCAACAAATAAATAAAAATGGAAATTATACCCAAAAATGGTTTTTAAATTTGTATTTAATAATTCTTAAATTCTGAATCAAAAAATTCCGAATTCCTATATCTGGACTCCCCAACTCCAAATTCGTATTTTTCGTATATGGGTAAATCCAAAGTGTTGAACGTGACAGTCGTATGCTTCAAAAATGCAATAACATTTTAAACAACAAATATTTTTACCTTCTCTTAACCCTTAAATTATAGCACTAAGAAAGCACTGTTATCTATGCTAAAGTTTATGGAGGGCGCAATTCTAGGCCAAAGATAATGGCAAAAGAAGTAGCGGTTCGAACGTGAAAAACATATAAGTAGTTTTCAGGGTTGTCAGATTTTTTTGAGCTCCATCGCCAAACCAGATGTCAGAAATCGCCAAAAATCGCCAAACGTCAATTTTGTTCAGTTTTTGTAATTTTTTTTTTTTTTAATTAAATTTTGCATAAAA
Source organism: Pollenia angustigena (assembly GCA_930367215.1). Lineage (NCBI taxonomy): Eukaryota > Metazoa > Arthropoda > Insecta > Diptera > Polleniidae > Pollenia > Pollenia angustigena. The sequence continues at coordinate 52,878,670 of OV884060.1, forward strand.
ACGCTAGTATAATATTTCAGTCAAAAATCGCTAAAACTGAGAAAAAATACAAAAAAGTCGCCAAAAGTAAATATTGTTTTGTTTCTGTAATTTTGTTTAAATAACATAAAATGGAGATCATATATTCAGTTAAAAAACTTAAATTAAGTCTATAAGATCGTGCACTTCAGTCTCACCGATTTCATTACTGGAGTTTTGACCTGCATACATACTATTAGAATTAAATAGTGACTGAATATAAGATTCACTTAAAATGATATCAAAATAAAAATCATGTGAAAAGTTGCAAGTTTTTTTATATTAGTAATGATAACAAAAAATGACAAGCTGTTAAACAAAATCAACGAAATTATATAAATGGTTAAAATAGCCAATTTAATCGCCAGTTATATCAGAAATCGCCATAAAAGTCGCCAGCCGCCAAACGGGAATTCCCATCGCCAAACACGTTTCAAAATCGCCACGTTTGGCGAGAAATCGCCATATCTGACAGCCCTGGTAGTTTTTGTGGCCATGTATAAAAAAGCGTAATTAAGCGAAACCTGGCACAATTTTTTAGTCAAACTACTTTGAGAATTAAACGTAGCAATGTAACATTAAAATGTCTTTGATTTGATTCCAAAATCTTTTGTATTTTTTTTTTAAGCCAAAATCTGGGTCGATACGTGACATTTCGAACGTGAAATTTTTTCCATAATAATTGAACTGAATAATGATTAAAACAAAATAAAAATTCACCGTTAATCCTAATAACATATTTCTCTTTGAACTCTTCTTTAGATTACAGACCATGTAAGAAAATTTTTTTGGAATAATTTTCATCAAATATCACCTCTTTTCAGGAAGATAATATTAAAGACTTCTAAGCCAAATTGCTTAGCTAAACTGGAAATACTTTGGCAATAACAATCATTCTTCTTTATTTAGTCCGTATAACGGACATGCAGACGTGCAGACGCACAGACAGGTGAAAAAAGTTTCATCGACTAACAGCCAGTTTCACCACGTTCGGTTATAATAAACCATCAGTTATAACTGTCAAAAACATATTATCAACTGGATGTTAAAGTCATAGTGAGTTTTAACTGAACTTGGTATAATTATCCGTAAGACTTACCCAAAGATCCATAATGAACATAATTTAGATAAATATTTCAAGACACGAAATTACAAAGTGTTAATAAATTTATTTACCCCTAGTGTTGCTGGAGGGTATACAAATTACAATTGAACTAACTTTGCCAACCCTGACTTAAATACATCTGTTGCGGTTGTGCATTTTACAACAACAAACTCAGATCTGTAACAAAGAAAAAAAAACAGGATTTTTGGTGGGAGGAATTGGTTGGTAAGATCTTTAAGGTTAAAATTTCGACATTCGAAACTCGGTTAAACTTAAATTGTTTTTTGTTTGTTTTAGTTTTTCCTATTTAATAAATACGAAAAAGCAAAAGCTGTTTTAATGGCAAATTTAAGATAAATTTGACAAAAGAATCACAAACATACATATAAACGTATGTGAATTTGTGTTTCTTTTAGCGTGTTTATTTGAAAATAAACATTTTAATTTAATTAAGTTTCGAATTGTTATGACAATTTTACCAATTTATGTTCTTAATACTTGTGGCCTTTTTTAAAAAACAACTTAAGTCAAATTTAAAAAGTTGAAAAATATGTGGTTTATCATACGAATTTTCATTAAAAAATCATTTTTATTTATGTTTTTAAAATTTAGTATTGTTAACGCAATTTTTCTCCAATTTTGATTTATTTTACTATTTAAGAAAAATTATTTTTTCACCGAGTTTTCTTTTAAAATTCTTGCTATCGTATATCGACTTAAGATATTTTGTCAAAATGCCACAGTTATGAGAAAGAAATTAATAATGTAATTATAATATTGGCTTATTTTGCAAACATTAATTGGACTTTAAGGCATAAAATTAAAAAATAAAATATTGTATGCCTTAAAAATGTATGTGTAATTAAAATTTAAATAATTAAATTAAGCAGAAATATTTGAGACATTGCTTGTGAACAGGGAACCCGAAAATGCGCTCCAAAGTGTTTAATGCGCATCAAATATGCATTCAAAACTTCAATATATGAAAAATTTGTTCTAACAATTTTATTCAAATAAAAAACAACCTTTTATTTGAATGCGCTAAAAAGGAAAAAAAATAATTTTTGCTTTAAAACTTTTACTATCAAATTATAACGTCATAAAACAATTTATATAATATAAAAGCTTGTCCCGAGATTAAAGTTCTTTTATTTACTTAGTTTGGAAATTTTAATAGTTAAAATCAAGTTATTAATTAACTTGTTTTCTGCACAAGTAAATCTCGCGACAAGCTTTTATATTATATAAATTGTGTAATGACGATATAATTTAATAGTACACAAAAGTTTTAAGGCAAAACATTATTTTTTTTTCTTTTTACCGCATACAAATATTTTGTTTTGTTTTTTAAAAAGGTTTTTTACTTTTAATTTATTTTTTACTTTTCAGCGCATTTAAATAATTGCTTCTTTTTAAAAAAGAATTTTTTTACTTTTAATTTTTTTTTAAACTCGCATTCGTATTCTCAGCAAGCATTTAAAACTTAGTCTAGAGTGACCATTTTGTTTTTCGAGTTTTTCTTCTTAATTTGATACCCCCATATTGTAAATGTGCATTAAAAATAACTAGTCCGCCATGTTGTGTGTGGCCTCCATATTGGATTTATAGTGACCACTTTATTTTTCGAGTTATTCTTAACAAGCCCTTTGTTTTGGTACATTAAAAATAACTAGTCCGCAATGTTGTGTGTGCCCGCCATATTGGCACACACCCATTTTGTATAAGTGCATTAAAAATGACTATTCCGCCATGTTTTGTGTGTCCAACAGATTTTATTTAGAGTGACCCTTTATTCTGAGCAAGCACTTTCATTTGATACCCATTTGGTAGAAGTGCATTACAAATAACTAGCCCACCATATTGTGTGTGCCCGCCATATTGGATTTAGAGTTACTACTTTATTTTTCGAGTTGTTCTTAGCCAGCTCTTTAATTTGTTACCCATATTGTAGAAGTGCATTAAAAATAACTTGTCCGCCAGGTTGTGTGTGCCTGCCATATTGGATTTAGAGTTACTACTTTATTTTTCGAGTTGTTCTTAGCAAGCTCTTTAATTTGATACCCATATTGTAGAAGTGCATTACAAATAACTTGTCCGCCAGGTTGTGCGTGGCCGCCATATTCGATTTAGAATGACGTCACACCGTTTACCATGCACTGTCATCCAATCTGATCGTGTATACAAAATTTCAGCTAAATCGGTTGAAGATAACTGCTTCAAAATTGAGTTGCTAGATTCCACCCGAACAAACATACATACATTGTAAGTTAAATAAAAGCTTTTAATAAAAAAACAGAAATGGGTTGTTTAAAAACAAAACATTCAAAAATTGTATAATACATATTTGCATATAACAAACAAGTAAAAAAGTATAGTCGGTCGATCCTAACCTTATGATACCATATAACACGATATTTACAGATAACATTTTCGAGACGGTACCCACTTTCGAACCCGTAGGCAGTCGTGGACCCACCAAAACAAAATTTGTACCAAATATTATACCAATTTTCACCATTTTCAGTAGGCAAATGCTGAAATTGCAACCTGTAAATTGATAACAAGCCGGACTTTGCAACCAGCTCGATTTAGAAAAAAATTATTTTAACCAGAATTTAAAACACTTTTAATAAATTTTATATTTTAAAAATATGCTTAAAAAGTGTGAAATATAATCTATAAACCAAAAAAGTGCTATGTTAACTAAATATGCTTTTAAACCGATAAATATAATATTCCTGCCTTCATTGTTGGCACAATGAAAAACATGCAATCGCATGTTTACGGTTTCCCTGCTTATGAATTTTTATCATACAATTTTGTTAATAAAAGCAGCCCCAAGGAATGTGTTTGAATTTGAAATAGTAATTAAATTAGTAAATAAATTTGTAAAATTGTAAAAAAAAAAAAAAAAATTAATTCAATATAAAATATTATGGATAAATTGTGCTTAATAAAAACAATTGAGTAACTTGTCTTATTCGGGACATACGAGATTCAAGATTAACAGAGGTTTGAAAATAGTTTTTTTAAGTTTTTAGTAGCGTTGTTATGTCGTAATTAATGCTTCATACCAGATTTAAGGAAAATAGCCTGCCAGGAATCAAGAAAATTGATTTTGAGACACATATAGCGAGAATAGAATAGCGAACGAATAGTATTCGGCCGGGTTTAATCGGTTATTCTAGTCTTGCCCAAGTCGAATATTTTAAAATGTCTGTTTTTCGAATAAACCGGTTATTTTGGTAAAATACTTCGGTTATTTAAGCAATGTGTAATTTATATACATTTTCCTCACTGTTGTTGTAAATCAGTGATAACCAAGCCCCGAACTAACCAAGTCACGAACGCACGCACACAAAGATATTATGTGCTTGTGTGCGGCCGCAGAGACTGATGATAGTCTGATGTTTTGAAACGAACAAAGTTGTTGTATACATGTGAATTGCCGACCATGTCTGTGTGAAAAATACGATTATTGACTGCCTCGCGAGGCTATGGAGTGGCTACCACTGTTATAAATGTACCAGTAATTTAAATATTTTTCTAGTTGAATATAGGGCAAACTTAAACTTTGTATAAAGAATCTCAAAACAAAATGTAACAAAAGTAAAAAAAAACCATTATGAGCAATGTAAATGCAAATCGCTTATATAGGCGTGTGCACGCAGAGAAAAATAATATGGTTGGGCATGGTTACGGCAACAACACTATGTTTATTGTAACAATATATTGTTGTCGTACACAAATAATTGTTATTTTTATTAAATATCAGCAATAGTATAGTTACTGTAAACATATGTGTTTACATTGATATATCAATGTTTATCGCAATTATAAATTTGAGTATTGTTTACCGAAAAATAATTATTTTTCTATCAACAAAATCATGATAGCTTTCAAAACATATTATATTACTCATAACCAGGGCAAGGGACTTCATGCAAATGCATGTTTGTTGTCGGTACTCTGAAACCCACCTAAAGTTAATATCTTTGCGAATCACAATATTTCCAGTAAAATGGCATCAATTTGTTAGTGCATATTTTGCTTTAAATGCATGTTTTTGCATATTTTGATATAAATGCATATTTTTCGTCATATTTTGTTATAAATTCACATTTTTCGTCATATTTTGTAATATTTATAAAAAAAAATTGCTCTTTTCTTAGTTTTTTGTTTAGAAATATCTTTCTGTTCAAGGCGAATTCATTATAAGGTGTAGTCAGTGAATCAGCTGGTTATAGTTGTTTCAGCCCTGAAGCTGTCAAACAGTCAAAATAGTATGGGAAAATCTGCTAACTTCGACATTTTCAAGGAGGCATCAAAGAGAGAAAGAGAGAGGGAGAGAGAGAGAACAAAGTCGTTATTTTTCAGAATGCCGGATAGAAAAGAAAGATTTTTTCACAAACGGCGACTTTTACTGCTCATATAAATAAACACAATTGCAGAGTATGGGGAACCGACAATGCACCCACTTAGAGACACATTTTGTTAGAAATAACTTGAGAAAGCATCATTGAACTATATTTTCCTCGAAATGAGAAACACTTATGATCAGGGCAAGGGACTTCATGCAAATGCATGTTTGTTGTCGGCACTCTGAGACCCACCTAAAGTTAATATCTTTGCGAATCACAATATTTCCAGTAAAATGGCATCAATTTGTTAGTGCATATTTTTGCATATTTTGCTTTAAATGCATGTTTTTGCATATTTTGATATAAATGCATATTTTTCGTCATATTTCGTTATAAATTCACATTTTTCGTCATATTTTGTTATATTTATAAAAAAAAAATTGCTCTTTTCTTAGTTTTTTGTTTAGAAATATCTTTCTGTTGAAGGCGAATTCATTATAAGGTGTAGTCAGTGAATCAGCTGGCTATAATTGTTTCAGCCCTGAAACAGTCAAAATAGTATGGGAAAATCTGCTAACTTCGATATTTTCAAGGAGCAAAAACAACATGTTGGTGTTTGGTACTGAATTACCTACATTTTATTATAAATTCAACTTGTTTCTTTTACTTTTAAAAAGTAGCACATACAAAAATTATACAATTTGTATACTTGTGCACATAATTGTTGAAGTAACAATAAAACAGTTTTCGACATTTCATTTTGTTCGCGGTTTTTTTTACTTGAAGGAACAGCAAATAAAAATAATGTTCGGCGAAGAAAAAATAGAACTCAACATAATATTTTTGATTTACGGTGTAAGAAGTATGACCTAAAATCCAAAAAGTATTAATAAAATAAATTGTTTTTAAGGAAAAAAATGCCAAAAGAAAAAATATCAAAAAATAATCTTTTAAATAAGTGTGTTTTTGAGTCTTCAAAATAGAGGGAAAAGTACTTTTTTGCAAAGTTTACAAAAAGGTGTTTCATTTAAAAATTTCAAGTAAATCAGCACCTTCAAAGCCAGAAACACAAAGATTTATGTTTTATGAAAACGTTTCGCAAACTTTAATTTCAAGAAAATCAAGTTTTGGGGATAAGACTAGCAAATTTAGTTTTGAATTGTATAAGGCTCTGGTGTCTGCAGATATACCTCTATATTAGCTAATCAACCAAAATTATAGAATTTTTTTAAACAAAAATTAACAATGAAACCATTCCTACCGAAACAACCCTTATAAAAACTTATATCTCCAAGTTGTACACTATACAACTATGTGACATTGTTGAAAGAATTAAGTGACATAATTTGTGGCTTTCTATTGACGAAGCAATGGACACAGAAGGACGTTGCGTTGTCAACGTAATTGGGATCTTGAATGCAGAAGAAGATCTTGAATGCAGAAGAAGAACAGAGTAAACACAAATTTTTGTTAAATATTGTAAAGTTGGAAAAGGTGGATCATGCTTCATTAGCTCGAACTTTCAAAGATTCAATTTCTCTTTTAGAATCCTTTAATAAAAACAAAATTTTGCTCTACTTGACCTTTTTTTTAGATATCTTACTCAAAAATGTTACATGCCACATGCTAAGCTCATGCCATGCATGAAAGTTTTTAAAGTCACCTTTTCGTTTCAACCATGTATAACAAAATGGGGTACCTGGTTGCAGGCAGTTGAGTATTATGCCAAAAATTTTGAAGAATTTAAAGATGTGGTAAATAATTTTAACGAAAATAATGCAGTCGCGATAAAAAAGTAAAAAATATTTTAAATGTACCTAATATAAAGGCTCAATTAGAATTTATACACTCAAACAATGGGTTTCTAGTCGAGACAATAACCGAACTTCAGGGGTTTAAATCATTGAACACCTCGGTTAAACTCGTTGATGACGCTGTCATTAAAATAAGAAGAGTAGAAGGTCAAATCGGCGAAAAAATAAAAGCCAACATATATGCAGTTTTAAAATAGAATGCCGGATTTAAAAAAGTTAAAGAAATTGGTAATATTTTTAATTTACCTTCCAGTAAAGAATATTCTACAAAGCAGTTGACCACTTTTTTTGTTAAATATGGTTAAATAAATATATATTTTTAATGCATATTTTTTACTTTTATTTTTGCATATTTTACGATTTTTAGTGCATGTTTTATGCGCATATTTTGCGATTTTAAGTGCATGAACTTCCTTGCCCGGCTCATACCCATATCATGATATTTAATAACCATAACATGATAACTTTCTATACATTTATCATATTATGATTAAGATGCAATCAAACTATTTTTACTCTAATAATATTATGTTAGCGCCATTTGTAAAATAATTTTGAATCAGTTGCCGTCTGTTGAAAACACGCTCACTTCCGAAAAACGCAAAAGAAATGATTGTAGATATTCTAAGCAGTTTGGGATTGAAGTCCAACAAAATCGGTTCGGTCGGATCAGAGCTATGAATCAAAATGTGGAACCACCACATTAAAAAATTGATTATTTTGTTACATAACATAAATGGTGGAACAATGCACAAAATGTTATGACATTTTGCAAAAAATTGTTTTATTCGACTGGAAATCACACTGTAAAATTTCGTGAAGATCGGTCCATAATTTACCCTAGGCCCCATATAAACCCTATTCTCGGAAAACAGTTAAGTACGCCTAAAACCGTTATTATTATTGCTATCATAACAAAATTTGGCTCGTCCCAGTTTTATAGGACTTGAAATGACACTGTAAAATTTTGTGAAGATCGGTCCATAGTTTAACCTAGACCCCATATAAACCTTACTCCCGGAAAACAGCACAGCCAAAGATGAGTTGCCTAGATAATTATTAAAATAATAAAGTTTCCGGTTTGTCACCTTTCGAACACAAAAAAATACTGTACTTTTTCAACTCAACAAAATAAGATGCGCCTAGAAGCTAGCTTTCCCTCAACAATAATTCTCAGTGTATTTATCAAATATGAAAAATTGGGAATTTAGCACGTCATACAGAAATCGTATTAAAAGATGAGAACATTTAATTCCGTTCGGCTTTTTTTAAAAATCCACAAATGCAGCATGTTTTGCATGTTTTTCATCAACATTTTTGCAAAAGAACTTGAAATTTTTTCCCACAGTTGTATTTTTTGTGCAAACGAACATAAAAATGTAGAACATGTAACATGAATGCGACATATTTCTCAGCAAAGAAATCGCAATAATAAAGTGTTCGTTGGGCTAACGAGAGATTCATTGTTTTATCGTACCCGCACGTTCAGTTAATGACACCGCCCCTAAAAATTATTATTATTGGAAGTCGTGGTCTTTGGCTAATATCTCAGCCATTTGTAAGCCGATCTTTCAGAATTTTCGCACTTAACGTGATATAAGTCCCCATCATATCTGAAGAGTTCGGAAAACCTATTTAAACATACAAACGGTCAGACAAACCAACGGATGGACAGACGGACATTGTTAAATATACTTCGCTTTTCATAAGGATACAGAATATTGTATGTATATTCTTTATAGCGTCTATGATCAATATCGTAAAAATTAAAAACTAAGTGACAAACTGACATTTAAGCCAACATATTTAAACCTTTACCACCTATGGAGAAGAGTATAAAAATAATAATTTCTAATAATGAAAATTCATTAAATAATATTTTGGTTAAAATATCATCAAAAATATGATAAAACCACTCCAGCAACGCTGCACGAAACAAAGAATGTCCACGTTTCCAATCGTTTTTCCCCTTTCGTCATTAAACTTTATTGTTTCGAAGCAAATGTTTTATAATTTGAACAAGGGCTTAGTAGTTTAAAATTGACGACAAGCAAAGCCGGTCCAGAAATATGGACTTAACTTTTAAATAGTCAAAATTGATTTAAATTACTAGTCTATTTCCGATGTGCGAAATAATTCTTTCTTTCGAACAATTATATTTAAAACAAAAACAAAGTTTTAAGAATTTCTTTTTGTTTTAAATGTAGTTGTACGAAAGAAAGAATTCTTTCGCACATTGGAAATAGGCAATAAGAGAAGTTAAGGAAAGAAGTTTTCCTCCAAATCTAAATCTTTTTCTATTAAGAATCAAAATTGGCTTAAAATGTGTTTTCTTATAAAATTAAACTTATTGTTAAAAAGTTTGATGAGTTTCTGGAATGTGTTTGATGTGTTTTTTGTTCAACATTCATAAATCCTTATTAGTTTTATCTACAAATGAAAAATGTTTCATAATTAAAAAGCAACGCATTAAAGTTTTTCCTAATTGCATATTCATATTCAATTGAGTGTATAAAAACTTCTTATAATGTTCATTTAATTTATTTATATGAATTTCTAATTTTTTGCTTTTGTTTCTTGATTTCTTATTTCTTAACGAATAATTTCAGGAAAAATCTTATTTATTATTCTTAACATGTTTTTACTAATGAATACCTTAAGAAAACATTAATTACTTATTGCCTGGCTAAAATAACATGTGTTTTATTTACCATAAATTTTCTTTGTTTTTACACTAACACACATATACATAATACAAAAATACAAACGCATTAGAAAAAAGAGATAAAACAAAAATTAGAAAAATAAGAATAATAATAATAACACAAATTGATTTTGCTACAAAAATAACTTCAATGTACATATTTTGGAAAATAAATAACCTTAAATAGCAAACTAAGACAATATTTTGCTTTCTTTTGGATAAAGAACGATAAAACTGAGCAAATTAAATATTAAGGGTTTTCACGATGGGTGGTGTAAAGTTTGACAAACGGTGCAAATATGTGCAGAAATACAACCATTTGCAAAACACAACAACAAAATGTATGTACGTATTTGTAATTTGCTTGAATTTACTTTGTTTGCACTAATAAATCTTGAGCAAAAATTGTAGTGCATATTTGCTCAGTTGCAAGCAAATAACATTAGACACATGATGCATAAATTAAAATTTTACGTTGGCATTAATTAACATAGTTAAAAAAAGAGGAAAATATTTTGAATATGATTGTATATAATTGTAAACAAATGCCGGTTTTTGCCCACTTATGTTAGTGCTGCCAGAAATATTTTGTGTTGCCAGAATACATTTTTAGAAAAATAGCATTTGCACAGAAAAAAAAAACCGGTATGTTAACGACCAATTACAAGTCATGCACTGTAAATCTTTAAATTGCAAAATGCACAATGATAATCGTGAAAACTCTTATTAATTAATTAATTTACTCCAGTATTAAAAAAAAGATTAAACACATGTGGCAATACCTAAAATGTTCAGTAAGGTTCGCCATTTCACCATTATTTGACTAAAAAATGAACACTCTGCAAATTATTGAATTTTATTATCAAAATTCGTTCTGTGCGAGAAATGTCTTTCGTAAATTACGTTTATTTTATGTTGAGCAGATAATCGCACGTTTTGGAGCATTCTTTTGGCCACCAAGATTATGAGATTTGACGTTACTAGAATATTTTTTGTGGGAATATGATGAAGTCTCTTGTGAACATGGGCAAGTCAGCCACAATTCTAGCTGTGGAAGACAACATTACAGCTGTTATTGCTGAGATAACGGCTGAAATACTGAGAACAGTACGCCAAAATCGGAGCTGACGGATGGACCACCTTCGGCTTAGCCGCGGTCAACATTTTCATGAAAATGTATTTAAAAAGTAAACGATAGACGTTCATTTATGGTCCTGAATTATTATTTTATTAATCTTTGCAAATGTTCTGTGGTTTTGTTCTACTTTTCAAAACCCAAACGATTAAAAAAATAAGCCGTTAATAACAACATGTTTGGGTGAAGATATACCAAATGCAAATTAAAGGTTTTTCCTCTATTGGCCATTTGCTTTGGTAAAGTTTTATAAAGCTTACTTATTTTTTAACTCTTCCCTGTCATAGTTTTTGTATTGTTAGCATCAACACCAAGTTTCGTAAAAGTATCTGTCATATTATCCCACCAAGATACTCATCTTCGTCCTCTTTGCCGCACTGCATTTGGTTTTATCTGGAACACAAGCTTCGGTATTACATGCTAATAAACAGAAAAAATGTTCACCGAAATTTTTTCAATTAATTCAATAATGCTGTGTCAAACAATTGTTTTAATTGTTCCAATTAATTTGCCTTAATTGAAAATAAAAATTACAATGTTTGAGTGTATTTTTGCAAATATAAAAACGTACACACAAAATTAAAAATATTTTAAAGTCTCAAACAATTTTTTAATTGTTTCAATTAACTGCGTTGATTGAGAAAAATATTTTGATAAGTGTTTACGTTTTATTAGCTTCTTTTGCTGGTGGTCACATTTCAATTAAACCCATTGATTGAAACTGAACAGCAAGAAAAGCTCAAACTTACAAATGTGTTAATTGATATGATCAATTTGTTTGCAGGCGGAAAATCAGTATGTAGTTTAAGTAATAGTACAAATTTCTAGCAAATACGTTAATTGAAGTTGGTTTTTAATTTTTTTTGTGTACCATCTCAGTTTATATTTTTATCTATTTGTTTGTTGAGTAATTAAACTTTAAGATTGTTTTAATGGTTTCATTTCTGATCCTTCTGGTCCTTCCTGCTATTCTAAGTGCTTATTTTATTTCTGTAGCCTGTACCAAGGTTTTTCTAGAAAGAACTTGCATGCTAATTTTTTTTGATATTTTTCGAGCAAAATGTTCTAGAACGTATATAAAGTCCTTGTTGCGAGACTCAAGCGCTTACTGGTGTAACATTTCAATATACACGACAGCATTTTGAATAACGTCTGCAGCAACTATTTTGCTGCTTTATAAAGACAACTTGCAGCAGAAAATGTTAATTCTTCTGCACCCAGAGAACATTATTTTTAAAGAAAATTTCAAAAATATAATATTTAGTTTAACCATATTTTTGTCACCGGCAACAATATTATGGTTAAAGTAGACCTACACAAATATATTATGGTTGCCTCTGAACATGTTATGCTTTAAAATAACTAAAATATGTTTAACATTTATAATTGCATGGTTGGTTTTCAACCATAGCATGTTGTTCTTGGAAAAAAGGAAACTACTATTGTTGATTTAAAAACAAATTATTTTCATATTTAACCATAACATGTTTGGAGGCAACCATAAAATGTTTGCTTTGATGCCTTGATGAAACTAATTTAACCATAATATGGTCGTCGGTGACAACAATATGGCTAAAATTAACATCATATGTTTAACATTTTCTTCTAAAATAGTTTTTTTTCTGAGGTGACCATCTCCCTAAATGTTTTTTCTCTGCGTGTGGAGAACAAGTGTTAACAAGAGACTTCATTTCGAGCTGCTTGTTTTACTTTATTTATATAGGCGTCATTTTTATCCTTTTTTATACAACTTTTAAAGAAAATGTAACATATAACTGCATCACTTTTTTCTTTTAATATTTCTTAGCGTACCAAACATTGAACAAAGGCCATTTTCTAAATAGAACCCGATTCTTTAAAGCCATGGCTCAAACACACATAAAACTTTGCACCTTAAAGCGTCAACTTGATTTACAATAAAAATTTAGTTCATTTCTGTTTGACTATATTTTCAAGTTCTTTTTGCTTTTAACTTTTTGGGTCAAGTACTTTAACCAGCACTTAGACAGTTTGGCACGTAGGCAAGACAAAACTAGAAACACACAAAAGGACGAAAATTGTAATAAAAATAATATATAAACCATTAAAATCTACTAAACTAAAGAGAAATAAAATATGTACATATGTACCTTATTTTTTCTTATGGTCAATATGAATTTACGACTTAATGTCAAAAACTGCTATCAACATGTATCAGCTGGTTTGAGTTCATTTATTTATACTACATGTTTATCAATGTTGGAATAATTTTTCTAGTCTTCCTCAATATTTTTTGCTGTGTGTTTGGAGACTGTATTGGTAGAAAAACAAGAAATATTTATGGCCTACTAATGAATCTTATATTTTCTATTGTATATCTAGTATTTATGTCAAGTTTATAATGTTATTTATTTGTTCTATATAGTAGCGAGAAAACTATAAACATCAGTACTATTCCAAGCTGGTTTTATAATAAGAAGGTGAATAAATTATATAGTGTTATGCTCATGTTTTATGCGCATTAAATATGCAGTAAAAACTGGAAAATATGCCCTGAAAAATTAAAAATATACCCTAAAAATTAAAAATTGCTCATTTGAAGACATAATATTCAACAATTTAAAAACAAAATCTAAAAAAACCTAAAAAAGGTTAAAACTCATATAAGAGATGTTTGCGCAGAATATTATCTAGATATTAACATCCATATGGGTTTTTGTCTTAAAAGGATTTTAGGTACGGTAGCTAAATTGTTTACAAATGTTAACATTTAAAAGGAATTTAAAGCTAGTTAAGGATGGGAGCTTTGAGCAAATGTGAACCGATTCAAAAATAATTTGATTTTAAGTAAAATATTTATGGCACGATTTTAATTTAAATACCATCGTAATTAGATAGCTTGCGGACACAAAGAGTCTAATTTGGATGTGAAATTATAGACCGTTTCTCACCATTTGCATAGAGTTCGTCCATTTTTTTATAAAATTATCTACAAAATTAGAACCTGTATTCTGCGCAAAAGGCTAACATGGACAGACAACCAGCCAGGCGGATGGATGGTCATCATTAGATCACTTTAAAAAGTGATTCTGAGTCGATCAGACTACTAAAAGATTGGTCTAGATACAAATCGCATAACATTTATCCTTAATGACAACTTGCTTTGTCTTACAATTTAAGAGTAAAAATTAAAGGCAGATGTCGAAATTGAAGTAACAGATTTTCGAAAAAAAATTTTTTTTATTTGCTGCGAAAGCTATTGTAGGCATCTAAAAAATGTAATATGTATCAAAATATGCATTAAAAAAGCAAAATATGCGCTATAAACCTAAAATATGCTGCAAAAAGGCTCTTTTTACTAAAATATGCCAAAAAAAAATGCGGCAAACGGTAAAATATGCAAAAATATGTACTAACAAATCAATCCCAAAATTCATAAAAAGCTCTAAAACGGATAAATTTATTGTTTCTACCTTCATTAGTCGCACAAGGAAAAACATGCAATTGCATATTTTTGGTTTCCCTGGTTATCAGTTTGTGTCGTAAATTTTATTATTCTCTACCTTTAACTTAAATTCATCTATCATATTACGAATATAAAAACAAAAAGAAAAAAGACAATTAACAAGTACGGTCAAGTCTGTAACCCTTTCTCTTTCTTTCTTTTCTAAAAACTCAAGACTCGACGGGTCAAACTTGATGTGTTTGACCAGTTTACAACCCATATCCGCATGGGTGTGGAGGGTACTATGCGTTTGTGCTGATGTATGTTAAATATAAAAATATTTGTGCTATTTAGTACAGGGGTCGATTAAGAATCACTTTCAGGATCGAGCTTACCATCTCCGTCAATTCTGTCCATATAAACTTTGTGCGAAAAGTACAGGTTGTAATAACCTGATTAAATTTTGTACATACGTTAAAATTTTCGTAAGCCCAAAAGGGTTGCTTGATTTGGCCCATAATTTCACAAGATACCCTTACATAATTCTTTCCGGAATTTAGTCTTTTTGATGTTGGCATTTAGATTTAATTTGGTCCAAAAATATTTTATTGCAACCTAAATAATCTTACAAATTCTTTTTGTGTAATACGTCCACATTTAAACTTAGCAACCCTAAAAATAACACTTCCAAAATTAGTTTTTAATGCAATAAGTTCCCTATTAACATTAGTATTAAATTTGTCGGCGATAAGTTATAATAAAGTCATAGTAAATATAAAGCCCAGCATAGTCCCATATGAACTCCTCCCTTTAATCACTTAAAGACTAAAAAATCTTATAAAGATGCAGATATTCGATAAAAGTCGGCACAAAGACCTTTTATATAAGCCTTATTGTGTTATATTTTCTGAAAAAATTATGACTATTATACGTGTAATATATTTATCATGTTACACACACCCTTAAAAATTATACATTTTCCATATTTCAATGGAACAATATAATATCTATGTTTTACGTTGAACAATAATGTATATTTAGCGTGTCAAATACTTAACGCGAAGATAATACTAATAATTGATATTTAACATCCTTGAAGCGATTTTAAATATTCAAATTTGTGTGAATCACAATAAGTGTTAACAACACTAATTTTAAAATAAAAAACTGTTTTAATAAACAACAACTTTAATATCTACTTTTATTGCTTTTATATATTAAATGAAGTACGAATAACATTTAAACGTACTTTAAACAATCATTAATGGGATTACTTTCGATAATCAATCCAGGAATTTCTTAAAATAAGTACAAAATTCGTAAATCAAGTAAAAAAAGATTAAACTTTTCGTTGGTAGTGCCATTCTGAGAGTAAAATTACAAAGCGAGCGTTTTATTCTCATTAAACTTATCAACGTTTTTTTGTAGACGCTACATCCCCACCCCCCCCCCCTCCTTCCCCACCAAATAGCTAAAAAAAAACGAGTTGCTTGTTGTGTGTAGATACAACAAAAACAACATTTTCATGTTTAAAAAGTAAAATTGAGAACTCTTGCTTCCCATTTAGTTTATATTTTTAGTTATATACAAATGTACATTAAGTTTTTAAAGTAAAAACCATATCGGGAATGATGCTGGTGTTAAAACAATAATAATAAAATTCTCCTTCTAATTATACTTTTGGCTTATTCCAAGTACGATTCGGGATTGAATAAAAATTATAATACGTGAATCAAGCGCATTTTGAGATTGGTACACTCATAGTTTTATTTAAATCAATCTTATATTCGGATTATTTCAAGAACGAATTTGGGATTAAACCAGCTTTTTATAATTCTTAAATCAAGAGCATTTTCGAATGGATTGATATCGTTCCCTGAAAATTTTTGTGAATTCACATCGTCCAAGGAGGAACACATCAGCAAAGTGTTCCCTGGCATTGCACAAAATTACAAAAATCTCGATTGGATTGGTGAACGGGCCATACTAGCAGCGAAGAATAAGGACGTCGATAGCTTAAACTTAATTATTCAAAGTTAAATCGCAGGACAACTGCATACGTACAAATCTGTTGACTGCGTGCCCAACGAAAATGAACCGACCAGCTACCCGACGGAATTTTTGAACTCGCTGAATGTACCAGGAACTCCGCCGCATAATTTACAGCTGAAGGTGGTATCGATCATAATCATGTTGCGGAATCTTCATCCTCCAAAATTGTAAGTAACAAAACAAAATGGTAAAAAATTAAAAAAAATTATGAAAAAAAATACATTGGCAAGAGCAATACAATCATACTTTATACAATTATAAGACAAATCCAAAACAATTATGATTATTTGTAATGCTTAAAAATTTCTTTTTTGAATTGCAAAGCGTTACTAATAAATTGTAGATTTGGCGGTAGCTCGTTCCTAAGATGTATAGCAAATATATAAAAATGATGTTCAGAGAAAGAGTTTCTTTATCTGATTTGTATCATATCATTATATCTTCTAGATCGAGTAGGGACTAATCTGTTAAATAAGTATTTTGGTTCACATGTGAAAAGAATTTTATAAAAAAGTAACAAAGTTCTTATCTCCAAAAGATCAATAATGTTAACCCCTAAAAAACGTTTCTCAAATGCTGAGATATGATCATATTTTCTTAAGTTGAAAACATATCTTAATATGGAGTTATAAGTCACGGTAAGTTTTTTCTTAGTAGTAGAATTAAGGTTGGCAAACACTTCACATCCATACAACAAAGTAGTGGGGTAAGGTATTGAGTAGTCCAAAGTGTACGTATCATGGAGTAGGGTTTTCCGGCTGCGGCATTAATATGATCAGACCAAGAAAGAGTATTATTAAAAATAATACCCAAATTTTTGGTTGAGCTTACAACTTTTTTTTTTTTTTTTTAACATTTCATTTCTTTATTGAATCTTCACTTAATAATTGTGAACTAACAATAAGTATTCAAATCTTAAGACTAAATAAAAATATTCAATCCAGCCAATGCCAGACAAAATTTCATGCTTTCATTAAATTTAACTTCTCACAAGTGGGCCAAGTCAGCAGTGTGCCTCCATCAACAACTTGAATTGGTTGATTATTAATAGATACTGTTGGTTCAGTAACCAAGTTTACTAACTTACGGGTTTTAGGCATTTCGATTTAGATGGATAAATGCAGAGTCCATTAGCTGTTGCCCAAGTGTGTACATTAGCCAGATCTGCACTCAATTTATCCACACAAGTAGTAATTTTATCTGTTTTACTATTTATATATATCTGCACATCGTCAGCATACAAATGAATTCTGCAGTATGATAGATGTTTAACTATTAACTATAATATAGATCGAAAAAAGAAGTGGACCCAGAATTGAGCCTTAAGGCACACCCTTAATCACAGGCAAAGCACGTGAATTTTGGTTATTAAAAAACACAGATTGGAAACGACCAGATAAGTAAGACGATATGCGGTTGGTAGACGAGGATGAAAAATTAAACATTGTTAATAGTTTCGTGCATAGAATATTGTGGTCGACCGTGTCAAAGCTTTAGAGTGATCTAAAAGAACAAGAAAACATACACGCAGAGCAAAAATATCTTTGGGCATGGTTACGGCAACAACACTATGTTTAATGTAACAATATATTGTTGTCGTACACAAATAATTGTTATTTTTATTTAATATCAACAATATTATAGTTACTGTAAACATATCAATGTTTACAGTAATTATATTTCTCACAACCATATCATGATATTTAATAGCCATAACATGATAACTTTCTATACATTTATCATATTATGTTAAAGAAGCAATCAAACTAGTTTTACTCTAATCATATTATGTTAGCGCCATTTGTAAAATAATTTTGAAGTAGTTGTGTCGTTTTTTTTATTTGTGAGCGGTTTAACAATTTAAATTAAAAAAATCAAAATATTAGCGGAGTTCAGTTAGTATTAGTGATTTAATAGTGCAAATGCAAAATATCATAGTTTTTTTTAAAATCCAACAACAAAACACACAGAGATTTCGTTATATTTTATAAAAGTGATACGATATTTCTGTGGTTTTCATGGGCAACCGCGTATGTCTTAAAACAAATTTTTCAGGAAAGCAGAAAAACCATTCTAGATCAAACTATGGGCTAGGTATTGCACTTTTTAAACTTTGTCATTACGTTAAAAAATCGGAATTGATCCATAATTTTTCAAAAAAATGTAAAGAGCGTTCAAAATTAGGCAATATGGCATCAACATCTTAAAATCGAAAAAATGGACACACGCGGTTGCCCATGAAAACCACAGATTTTTTATTTGCTCTTTTGCAAGCCTTATATTGAGCTCCGCTATTTGATTAACATTAAGGAAAATTGTAAAAAGCCACAAAATAAAAAATCGATTCAAAAATATTTAAATTTATTTTGTATTTTTATGACAGCTATGAAAGGTGCTGTATCATAATATGATTGCTTCTAAATCTATTATGATTTACATGATGATAATATGATTACTTCTTAGCTTATTATGATTAACATGACAATAATATGATTAATTTCTTAGCTTATTATGATTAACCTGACAATAATTTGATTACTTCTTACCTTAGTATGATTAACAGAATAATAATATGATTGAGGGAAAAATATTATGATGTAATAGTACGAGTATATTTAGTCATAATTTGATTCAATAATAATCTTAATATGGTGACTTCAATCATAATTCTTATCATAATATGTTGCTCTTAGAATATGTTTACCACAACCATGTTTTTTCTTTGCGTGTATATCACCATCATCAATACTTTCACGTATATCTTCCGACACATCAGTAAGGGCGGTTACGCAACTGTGCTTATTACGAAAACCTGATTGTCTGTCAGTTAGCAAAGTATTATCATGAAGGTATTTGTTCATTTGTTGGTGAAGCAACTTTTCATACACCTTCGATAAATATGGTAGAATTGCAACAGGCCTGAAATCATTATTGGACTTTGGTATAGGAATAATTTTGGCATATTTCCAATTTTTTGGAAAGTCACTTTTCGTAATTATTGTGTTAATAATATATGTTAGATAAGGTTACACTGCAGGCAACATACATAGCTTTAACAAATTTGGGATGCAATCCATCATATCCAACAGCATTCGATTTTACAGCACAACAGCTTGAGAGAACATCTAACTGCGTTACACAATTGAAGTGTAATTAATCTCGAATTTCCCTGTTTTTCACACAGTCAGCTGTACGTTGCATGTTCGCGTGTTGGGAAACCGTCTTCGTTATTTGTTTTTGCGCCGAAAACAAATCGAAAAACATTGTTCATCAAATCGCTCTCTACTGATTCCATTCAAATAAATCACATTGAAAATTTAAATATTTGTATTGTATTATTACTCTAAAGTTTGTCTGAAGGCTTAAAATTTGGACGAGGAGAAGTTCGTCGGGTCCGCTAGTATACATATATATTCGCCTCTTCATACGTGTATAAACTAACCCCCCGTTTCCACATGCAAGTTTGAAAAACACAATACACTGACGCTTTTTCACTAACATTCACACAATTTTTGTACATTCAGCCAATCGGCTGTTTCCTCGATTTTTCGTTGATAATACGTATACACTTGCAAGTAATTACTTGCATGTCGAAACGTTGGGTAAGAAAAAACTTTACTTGCCAGATTGAAGTGTTATAAATTGATGCCGGATTAAAGTTTAAACTAAATTTATTGACGGGATTAAATCCTCAAAACCTATGTGACTCTACATTAAAAATCGTCAATCGTCATTTTGGTAAATTCATCGATAAAAATCGTCAAAATGACGTAAAATCGTCACATCTAACATCCCTGACCGTACTATTAATGTCGCTTCGGAATTATTGAGTACGAATGGATTAATGGATTAAGAAAAAATGCTTGATTGTATAATAAAGTACTTTAATGGCCATTTTCTCATTAGGCGATAATCTTTTTTCCCCACGAAAAACTGCACATTAAAGAAATTTGGTTTTCTCAATGTCTCATTTGCTTTGATTTTATCGCAAAGCTAACCGGCACTCATCTGCCAATTATTTATTTTCCTTTTATTTGCCGTACAAATAAATTCAACCAGCTGACTCCCAACTTTTACATGTATTTTGAGTGGCGTTGCCAGCTGAAAACAATGTTTTTTGTCGGTGTATTGAGAAACCCAAAATCGTTAACGGATAGTTTATCGGTCCAATAAATTTATGTTGACATAAAGTAACAGACAGTTTGTCGATACATTGAGAAAATGGCCATAAGAGTATTATATCACCCTTGAGCCTGGAACTCCATTCAACATTTCACGTGAAATGCTG
The DNA here is from genome assembly GCA_930367215.1 of Pollenia angustigena. Taxonomy (NCBI): domain Eukaryota; kingdom Metazoa; phylum Arthropoda; class Insecta; order Diptera; family Polleniidae; genus Pollenia; species Pollenia angustigena. The sequence continues at coordinate 52,899,571 of OV884060.1, forward strand.
TCAAATCTCATATGAAAAAAACTTGTGCGGAATATCAATTAAATAATGTTGATAGAGATATACTCTGTTCATTTTGAAAAGTTTTCGAAATGTTTCTGGTAACATGTTTTTACAACTGCGAAATAACATAAGCTTCACTTATTTCGCGTTTAAAAAATTAAAAAAATTATTTAAATAACACAACCGGTGACGGGGTTTCGTCATTATTTACTTTGTTTTTTCTTTAATTTCTTAAAAATATATTTAGCAAAATAAATGTGTGTTTTTATTACATCAGTGTTGAAAAATAAACAGAACATTATAAAACGTTCGGCTTACACACCCTGGAACGATATCTATTATTTAAGTGTTTGTGTAGACGAAGCCCAGCGGTAAATATTGAAAGGACCGCCGGTGGCAAGCCTTTTTGAATACCTCTATACTTCTTTCTAAAAGATTCGCTTCGCATGATATCCTGCCTTCAGAAGCATGCCTTTTTCAATACACATTCGCTACTCCCTTCTTTGAGAAGGGAGAAAGGAAGGTGTTCAGTTTTATTTACTTATTATTTTTAGTGACCTTCCTTACTCCCTTCTCTGGGAAGGGATCGAAGTTGTTTTTAAAGGAAGTGTGGAAGCCCTTGGGCCCAATGACAACCTGTGTAAAAAATAAATAAGTATGCAATGCGGCGAGAAGGGCTTCTGACTGCTTGTGACTGCTAAATAAGGCCTTCTATTAGGCCTCTTTACTCATTTTAGTTACCTTTGGGAGACAACCCCTAATACCGTTCGTAACTATTTTCAAGAAAGAACTGAACATTATATAGTGTAGTGTTACTGTAGACAAGCAAACAATTTAAGCAACTATATAACACCAGCCAAAAGGGCGCTTAGCACAACAGAAACGAACGAACATTAATGATCTGAACCGTACACAATGAAGTTTGTGGTTAAAAAAAAACCGAACGGAATTTAGTGTTCTCAACTTTTTGTTGAGTTGGATAAGAACAGTATTAGTTTTGTGTTCTTAAGATGACAAACAAGGAATCGTTTTTTTAGTTATTTACTGCACAAACACTATTAGCGTTATTAGTAATATATAGTGTTTATTTTCGAACACTGGTTTACATACGCAAAACAATATCGCATTCTTTAAAGGAATAAAAGATCAAATTGTGCAAACTCGTGATGTTGGTCACATTGATACATGCCAAATTTTTTGGTATGAAGGGTCGGTATGAAACGGTAACAAAGTACTCATTGAAGTAAAATTTTGACACTGTTGAGGTGAATAAAAGCCCCCACTAGCCCTGGGGGCCATGGTGAAATTACTAGAAGGTGGCAGCACTACGAGTTGTTGTACAACAATACAACAAAAACAGGCAAATTTGTTTGTGTTAACTAGTCCATTATGTCAAAAATATGGATTTTCACCACACCAAATAAAAAAAATTCGAGAAATTTTACAATGCAATGAAGAGGAAGCTCCCCGCAGTTTTAATGAACTTTACAAGCGAAATTTTTCCGGGAACAAAAGATTACAATCGATGAGCACGTTGTAAAAAATACAGAAAAACTTGACAATAACGCAACAGAACAAGTGTATGTTGAATTCAACTAAAAAAGAAGGAGAAGGAGAAATTTTGCTCGCGGATATTTTGGCTCAAAAAAGACGTGAGGATAAACGTAGGTTTCGCAAAAGTAAACCCACACACATACAGGAAGTCAGATGTTTGGTGGATATACAAATGCAGGCTTTGCAACAGTAATCATAAAAGATCAAGGAATAGCAGAAGTTGCAGTGAAGATATTTAAAAAAAAACAAGTAAGAAAGTACAGTCGGTCAAGCCCGACCATATGATACCCTACACCACAGTATTTAAAAACACATCATGCTTATGTGTCCATGTAAATATGGATTTATCTATGTTTATAAACTTCATGAAAATCGGTTTGAAAGCTTTTGAGAGGCAGTAATTGCCCCCTGCCTCCCCTTGTGATCCAATTTTTTAAAAACTGTTAAGCTAATGTGTCCCTATAGATATGGATCTATCTATGTTTTAAATTTAATTAAAATCGTTTTGAGTGGCAGAAATTGCCCCTATCTTCCCTCGAGATCCGATTTTTTTAAAAATTTATACATTTTGTGTCCATCTAAATATGGTTTTATCTATGTTTTAAATTTCATTAAAATGGGTTTGATAGTGTCTGAGAGGAAGAAATTTCCCCCCATCTTCCCTCGTGGTCCTACAATTCGGCCCATTTTCAATTGGCTTGGTCCTTGTGCCAATGAGAACCTATGACCCAAATTTTATCAAATTATCTCTAAAATTGCGACCTGTACTTTGCGCACAAAGTTACATGGACAGCCAGCCAGCCTGCCAGCCTGCCAGCCAGCCGGACGGACATCGTTAGTTCGACTCAGAAAGTGATTCTGAGTAGACCGGTATACTTTAAGGTGGGTCTAGGACCTCTATTTTAAGGCGTTACACACATCAGTACAAATACAATGTGTGGGTATAAAAATCAAACTACAGGAGAAGTCGCAGTTGTGAAGATAAAAGAAATCTCTACGAGCCTACAAAAGACATTGTCGGCTTAGTATGCAAACCTGCTAAATCTACTTTAAACCTGAATTGAGATTTTGATGTCGTGTGATAGAGAAAGATACGCATCGTCGACCAGCATGAAGTTATTCTTCAATTTGAGTCGAAGTGTGTAAAACCAACAATATTTTTGGTGTTCGTCTCAAGCAGGAAATAAGAAAAATAAAAAGGTTTTTCGTCTCTCCTGTAAAATGTGTTGAAAAGGAGTTAGCAGGTTTGCATATTATGCCGACGATATCTGAAGTAACCAAGGATCTAAACACAAAAGATTATATAACAATAAAGATTATAGATGAAAGTTATAAAAAGATTTAAATAGACGAAGTTTATAATTTTCTTTTAAATATTTAAAAAACCTTTTTCGATTTATGTGCCGAGTATAGCCAGACATGAAATTATACGTGAAAACTTTTAAATAAAGGTTAATGAGAAAAAACTTAATAAAAATTAGTCTTAAATTTTCTGTTAGCTCATCACATAAAACACCACATAATGAAACATAATTTGTTATGTACATATTTAAGTGACATTACCTCCAAAAAAAAAAAAAAACAAAATTATTTTGACATAATGGAAGTTCACCATGCATTCAGCAAAATATAATTGATTCCGTAGTGCTGCCATCTTCTAATTATTTCCCCATGCTGGGGGCTAGTATAAATTTTGACATTAGCGTAGAAATTCTTGACAATTTTTATTCACCATAGAACCTTGTTATTGTTTTACACACAACCAAAATAATAAACGTTGCTCAACATTTTTCATAAATTTGAATAGAGTTCTAGGCTCTTATATGGCGCTATGGCAGAACGCCCAAAACCAAAAATGTCATAACACCCAAAAGTTTTACCGTTTTGCCGTTTGGGCTATATGACATTGAATTTGGGCGATATGTCTTTTCAAATTATAGTCTAGGTCATAACGCCCAAAAGAAAAACTGTCGTAAGGCCCAAAAAGTAAAAAAAAAAAACTAACATTGAGTCCTCGACATTTTGACAACAAATGGGGCATTTTATTATATCCTGACCTCCTGCAATGGCAACTGCCTGCAGTTTAAGCACGCCTTGTACAAGGAGTACCTCCTCTATGGTATATTTAAGAAAATGTCACAAGTTTAAGCACGCCTTGTACAAGGAGTACCTCCTCTATGGTATATTTAAGACGCCCAAATAAATCTGCTTACTTTTCAAAAAAATGTCACAACGCCCAAACTTTGTTATTTGGGCGATATGACATAGCATTTGGGCACTTTGTCATTATTTTTTTTTGGGTTTTGGGCAATACAACAAGATTTGGGTGTTATGACATTTATGGTTTTGGGCGTTACGCCCTTGGGCGTTCTGCCATAGCGCCCTCTTATATAACTTGGAGTAAGATATAAAACAAATTTACCATTTGTTTTTGCAACATATTTGGAAAGGAAAACGATAACTTCTAACTTTTTTCATACATTTTTAGAATGAATGCGAATGGCAGTATGCAAGCAACCATTTTGTCTGAAAAAAAAACAACAAAAAACAAAGTACACTGTGAAAAATTTGTCAATAATTACTGTGATGTAGGGCATCACATGGCACGGCTTGACTGACTATACTTTCTTACCCGTTTTCTTTTTTAATTTAGGTTTATAAAAAATCGACACATTTTGTTTTGGAAACCACCTGTTTCTTAATAGAATTTCATTTAATTTTGTTCAAAAATACTTATTTGTGAAAATAACATGCTTTACAAATGTAAAGATACAGACATTTTATATGAAATTTACAGCTTTGGAAATTCTTTTATGATTGTGTATGTACATAGTAGTTTTTTTTTTGTCATTGCTGCCAAGTACTATATTGAACTTTTTTTCAAGAAATTTCACAAAATTCCTTTTTTTTTATATTAAGGAAAAAGTATATTGATCCTCTTTGGATTATTGTTTTTACTGGTGTGTTATCGGCAGTAGATGAGGGTGTAGTGGTCAATGATGTGCTGTTTTCTATTATAACCTCATAAAATTATATATTTTATAGGCAATTTTATTTGCCCCTCAAAGTATGTGCTAGTTTATGTAAGAACTTTTTGTACTTATAGGTAACTACATACTACATTAGTTTATTAATAAGCTTTGAGGCTAATTTTTTTGCTTGAAACCTAAAACTTTATGAGATTTCTCGTGTATTTTTTTTTTTTGAAAATTTGCAGCAGAAAATTTAAGACTAGTATTTGTTTAAAAGTAAGCAAATTTAATAAAACTACAACAAGATTTTTCTTAATTATATTTAAAAATTCTGTTGCATATAAAAAGGCTTAGAATATTTTCTTTGAATCTAAAAAGTGTTTGTGTATTTAAATCAAACACTTCCAAATTAAACAACAAATATCAATTTCATAGTAACTTCGATTTGTTGATGCATTTGCATTAATATTAGTTATTTAGTTAGTTTTACTTCTACTATTATTATTGTTAATCAGAGTACAGTTGCATACATTTTATAAAACAAATTATCAATATAATTTCAAATTATTTGTTTAATATAAAGAATGCCTATTTGCATTTGATTCTTATGTTTAATTACAATATAAATTTATGTGAAATGAATGAAAATTGTATTTGTTATTTGTTGTTAAATATCCAGAGAGTTTATTTTATACTGATTTCGATTCAAATATATTTTTGATTTTAATGCTTTACATTTAATTGGCTTTTTCTTGAAATCAAATTTGCATTAATAAGTGTTTTAGTTTCTATGTTAAAGAAATTTTAATTTAAAGTATAAAAGTGTCTAACCAAATAAATTCAAATGTTTAATTTAGACAATGTCATAAAATCTTATTGTTTAAATTTTTATTAACAAATAGTTCAACAAATTAAGTAAAGCCGGCACACAGAGCACAAAAGCTGAACTTTATCATTCACAGCCATGTTTAGTAATTGGTAAAAGTAAACAAAGTTCTAAATCACTTACTGCTTAAATTGCTGCTTTGAGCCACTTACTGTAGTGCAGTGAATGATTAAAATCAAAAAATTTTTACAAATTATGCGTGCCCTGGTTAAGATTGAAAATTAAGATATCGATTGCCTGTATTTTGTAAAAAATTTTCTTAAAGTAAAATTAACTTTATTTAATAAGTTCTGCATTGATAGATGATTTGGAAATGTTTTTAATGTTTTTTTTTAACCCATTATTGCCCGGTACCCGAAAACGTGAACCAATTTCGTGGAGACTTTGCTCATATTATTTTTTTGGTCTAACTAAAATGGAACGATTGATTTCTGAGATATGAGTTGGTAAGTTTACTTACCAGTTGGCCGATTTGTTAAGTATTTTTGGAATAATACAATAATCCAACCTCGCAGATCTAAAAGAGATTAAAAGGAAATTCCCCGTTTTTCAAGTCGATTTAAGTAAGAAATTAATCCACCAAAGCATAATTAACAACCAGGTGGCATTATTACGCCAAATAATTATAGGGTGATTCATCGTAAGGTTTGATTAATTGTGTTAAAAAAACATTAATTTGAAGGGGAACTTAAAATTGTTATTTTAAGTAAAAAAAAAACAAATTGTGATATTTACTATTTGAAAATGCCATCACGTAAATGTTGGCCATGACTACGTCTGAGGTGGTTCATTCGGAACTGAATGAAAATCCGGTGTTTCATCGTGAAATTTTGTTAAGTGATGAAGGACATTTCTGGAAGAGTACCACGATCTCCTTACATCCATTTAAAACAACGGTATGGTGTGATTTATAGGCTGGTGGAATCATTGGTCTATATTTCTTCAAAAATGAGGAAAATCAGAATGTTTTCGTCAATGTTAACCGTTATTGCACCTTGTTAACGGACTATGTGCACGCAAAGAAAAAACATGGTTGATACAATCAGAATCGCAAACTATCATTAATGTTTGTGGTTATGATTGTGTCAAACACGTCTTAAGTAACAATATATGTTCAGACATAATGTTATAGCTAATTATTGTCTCAAACATATTATTATGTTCAGAAGAAAAGCGCAAACGATTATTCAAACCATGTTTCTATATTTCGAAACACCATGCAACAAGTCTATTTTAACATGTTATATGATTGTCACAATAAAACCAATAAAATATTTAATATCAAGAATATATTTTTTATTAAAAACACATACATATATAATTCAAATACATCTAAAGTATATACATATATTAAAAAATAACGTTAAATACATAAATTTAGCACTTGTAAAAATAAACTAAAGACAAACTTACTTTTTTTCTATTATAAAATCCACTATTTTAATACACTCTGGGACAGCTATTGAAATACTTTCCAAGACGGCTTCAATGTTGTAGGTTTTCTTTGCTGTTAGAAAGGCAACGTTATTGCATATTTATACTTGATTATAATTTTATATAAATAACATACCTGTTCCAATAAACTAATTTATGTTGTAAGTTTTGCATCGCAGCATGGCCTTTTTCTCCCCGAAAAACTTCTTAATTATTTTGTAATCATTCATGATTGCCGATTTACTGATGCTCGCGGACGGAAGAACATTTTTTTCTTTATAAACACACACTGTTGGTTTTAACAATAAATGTTTGATTTATGCCCAATTTTCAGGATAGTATTTAAATCAATATTAAGTTAATTTTCATAACAAACTTAAATCGTATTTAAAACAGATTGGTTTTTTGAGTTTTATTTGAAAAGTCTTATTTAATTAAGATAAAAGTATGGTAGCACTACTAAATACAAAAAAAAAAAATATAAAAAAGTGTATTTATTTACAAGGTGGTCTGAAAAAAAACAGCTGACTGTTAATGCTTTGCCTGTTGTTTTAGTATTGTTGTGATATTGAGGCCACCGTGCTAAAATATTACAATGGAAACTTAAGTTGAAATTAATGGCGATTTCTTTTCTGAGAAATATGTTGCATAAATGTTACATGCTCTACACAAAAGAGATAGAGCATGTAACATTTATGCAACATATTTCTCAGAAAAGAAATCGCCATAAGTGTACCACATCGGTGACTTAAGTTTCCCTTAAGTTTTTAGTGATGAAGAGAATTTTGTATTTAAAACGATTTTAAAAATAAATGTGTTTTAATATCAATCCTGAAAATTGGCCATTAGAGAATGTATTTTAAAGCAAACAAATATTATGGTATTAAACATACCTTTTGTGTGCAACTTATATTATGATTTTATTTGTATAGTTGAAAATATATTTATTATAGTAGCAAACATTTCACATAATTTAATATGTTTAGGTGTAAAACACCATATAATATTATTATACTGATTTTAAAAATGTTAAGGACAAAAAATATTTTTTCAAGTTATATTAGGACTATAAGAAAATTATTAGGGTAAACATATAAGGCAAATATGAATAAAAATGGTCGTAGGGATCACTCAGTAATCATGTTTTTTCTGTGCGTGTGCTTCCTGAAATTCAAGCCCATGGTCTTGGTGAGCTCTGGTTTCAACAAGACGGCGCTACGAACCATACAGCGCGGGAAACAATGACCTTGTTGAGAAATCATTTTGGTGAGCACTTAATTTTACGTTTTGCTACGGTAAATTGGCCACCTAGATCGTGCAATATCAAGCCTTTGGACTATTATTCTCCAGAAACCAATCGCTATGCCCAAACGCCCGAAATTAGTGCTTCCGAATGGCTCACCTTATTTGAGTCGTGGCCGATATTTACCTAATATCATTTTCAAACAGTAATTGCCAAAAATGTTTCTTTCAACCGATAATCAAACCTCACGATGAATCACCCTTTATTAGATCATTTTATTTGGAACGCAAAACTTTCAAATACCGTCAAGCCAAATTTATAAATCGCCCGAATTCGCTCTTGAAAATATTCAGCTTATTTTTTAAAAATCCCAAGGCGAATTAGAACAAAATACACGTACACAGAAAAAATTATTGCCGAATTATTTTCAAACAAACGCTTCTTTGGAAATTTTTTTAATTTCTACAAATTTTTTTACTGATTCAATTAAAATTTTGATTTTTATTTAACCAACAAAAATGTTGACAACTATTCAAAAATATAATACACGCGTTATTGGTTTCAAGTTTTCATAATTTTTTATGAAATATTAAACGCTTTTTAATGTTGTCGTCTTTTTGCATTTTTTATTTGATCGTAAGCAACACTTCCTAATGTGAAATATAAGAACTACAACAAAAAACACATACAGTCTATTTTTGGACACTTTAAAAAAGTACAACCGTAAGAAAGATGAAGAGGTTTGAATTTAAAAAAAAAAAACAAAAAAATAGCAGGTAAAAAAACGTTTCACTCTTTTTAAACAACAGAAACAACAACAACATTATAAGAAACAAAATAAATTTTTGGTTGGTTTCAAAGTTGGTTAAAAAAAAATAAAATCCCGTATTAAATTTTTTCAAACTGTTTGCTTAAATACATCAAATACAAAAATATAATGATGACGAAAAACATATCGAGTCGGTCTGTCGCCGTTTTTGGGTTACATATCTTCTTCATTAGCAAAGGAAAGGATACAGCAACAGTGAGTGATGACGAAAAACATTGTGTGTATAAAAAAAGACTCCGTTCAAAAATTATTCCAACAAAAAAATGTGTCTCAAAGCCCCAGCCGGCCGCTCTGCTCTCTCTGCCATCATCTTCTTATACAGTGCCTGCTTGTGTGCGCATCATTGCTTGTGCAAAAACCTTTTTTTTAATTTTGAAATTTAGTATATGAATTTCAGTAAACTTTTTGTTTGATTCAGTTAAATTATTTGTTTGAAAAAATCAGTGTTTTTTTCAATAAACAAAATGCAAATAAATTGTTTGATTCTACAAATTTTTTGTTTGAATTGGAAAAATAATTTTTTCTGTGTAGCAAAACACAGTCAGCTGATCTCTCGAGTTCACATGTAGTAAATTCGCCTTGAATACCATGTAAAAGTACTGATAAATTAAGCTTGCGGCGAATTTAATTCGCCATTGCCACAACCTCATTCAATTCGCCTTGAACAAACCTAAAGTTTTAAAAAAGTGATATGCTTTGTCACGATTCTAATAAATCTTGCCTAATTTGCTATATGTTTCTGCCCAATGGTAGGTAAAATTACCACAAGGATAGTTGAGGTTATTTCAAACTTTTAGTAGAAGTAAATCAAACTGAATTGTGTACATAATAAAAGCAGCCGAAATTAGGTTTTAGAAACAGTTAGTACAAAACAAATTTTTATTTCTTAAAAAATAAATATCGTTCAAATTGTTTTCTTCAAAGGCATTAAGTTAAAGTATAAACCAAACGAAAGTTAGATATTTTTATAATATACACAGCGAATATGCCAACAAACCTGTGCACGCATACCTCTACATATGCAGAAGACGCAGCATTTATTAGCGTTAACCATGACCCAAAAGTCGCATTGCAAAATCTGCAGTCGCACATCAATGAACTATAGGCCTGGCTAGAAAAATGGAGAATAAAGGTTAACCCGGCTAAATGTGCTCACTTAACTTTCACGCTCAGAAGACAAACGTGCCCAGTTGTAAAAATAAATAACATCACTGTTCCGGTAGAAAACCATGTTAAGTACTTGGGAATTCATATAGATAGACGCTTGACCTGGTCTCGTCATATTGAAGCGAAAATAACGTCTATAAAACTTAAAGCAGCTCAACCATATTGGCTTCTCGGTCGAAACTCAAACTTGTCTTGAGACAACAAAATTCTCTTATACAAGTACATCATAAAACCAAAATGGACATATGGCATCCAATTATGGGGTACTGCATGCGCATCTAACATCCAAAAGCTTCAAAGAAGACAGTCTAGAATATTACGACAAATTGTCTGCTCCCCATGGTATATACGTAATGATATTATCCACAGAGATCTCAACGTCCCCACTATCCAGGAGGAAATTAAAAAATATTCAATAAGCTACATCGATAAACTAATGGCCCACCCTAACTACCTCGTTCGGGGTCTGCTTCAGTTCGAAGGTCACCAGAGGCTAAAAAGAACCGATACCCTGAGCCTAACTAGAAGACATTTTTAAAATTTTAATACAGCAGTTAGTGGTTACATTGGTAACAACTAATAAACAACAACTAGAATTAAGATTTGAATACATATTGTAAATTTCGATAAAAAAGATTCAATAGTAAAATCAATTAAAAAAAAAAATATATGGCTATTTCCAAAAAAACGTCAACCACAAAAAATGGAAAAAAAAATTTTTCCTTCCAAGATTTATTTAGAGAATTGCTTATATTTTTTTAATATATGCGTATAAATTAATTGATTCGAAAACAAAAGATAAATGATAAACGGAGTACTACAACTTTTAGCACATACTTGTGTATTTTAGAAAATATGCATTTGGAACAACAATACTCTAATCTAAGGCATATTCATGATCTGAAAAACATTTTTTATTAAGTTTCTTATATAAAGGATTATAAATAGCAACATAAAACAATTTTAAATCATGGTGGAAAAATTGTGCCGTTTACAATGTCCCGTTTACAATTTCTTTAACAATTTATTTAAAAAAATGTAATTCATATTTTATTTTGAAATCGAAACCATTTTTAGGGCACATTAGTACGCAACATTTTAAAATTAATCCCAATAAAATATTGTGTCAGGTTTCGCAGAAAACACTGTTTAAACGGTTACCCCTTAAGACCCATTTGCGTTGTTTGTCCCGTTTACAATCACTGGTTTTTTGCAATTATCTCGGAAACCACGACAGTAAGCGAAAAATTTCATTTGCGGAAATTAAAGAGCTAATTGAGAGTTAAAAGAATCATTAATTTAAAAAATGAAAATCAGGTTGTTTTTACAGTTTTGTCAATATAAACGTGTGCGAATGTCCCGTTTACAATCTTGGAAGTGCCCATATACATATAAGTTGAAGCTATCTCTTTTGAAAGACCAAAAAATGTTTATATATCAATCAAAAAACGAGTGCGAATGTAGCATTCGTAACTCAGGATTTGCCCAGATGTTCTGATCGGACTACCAATGGCGACACAGTCTACAAAAAACTGAAAGGGCGGTATCCTTTGGCATGAGAAAAAATTAAAAAAAATTTTTTCTTTAATCCTAGTGGGTGACAGGCTCAAATTTATTTTTAGAACCACACTTATGCATATCGAGCACCTAATTTAAAAGTTACTCAACTCAAACTTTTCATTGAGCGCTTTTATGCTTAAGCTATGCACAATACACTTGCTTATCTATAAAATAAATATTTGTATACTTTGTTTTGTTAACTGTTCCACTGATTTTCTTTTATAGATTTTTTTCAAAACCATTTTTTTTTAAATAATGTGTAGGTATAGTTATTTCAAAAAAAAAATATATATATATATATAAATATCGATAATAATGGGCTTACCTGAATTAATTTTTAGTTTACCTTTGTTTCAACACAGTGTGCGGCATTTTGTTTCGAATAGAAAACTTAAACTGACTCTAGCATTCTTTAAAAGTTAGTGTTTGACATTTTTATAGATAATTTTAGTTAAATCGAGATTTCTATAAAATATCTTAAAACGACTTGTGTTTTTTTATTATTTAGGGGCTGCTCAAGATTTCTAAAACAACTTTGGAGGCAAGTCGAGATTTTTATAAAAATATTATAGAAGGACTCGAGATTTCTATAAAAATTTAAGAGTCCACTCGAGATTTCTTTAAAAAATCTAGAGGCCACTTGAGATTTCTAAAAGAAATTTGGAGGCGACTCAAGAATTTAATAAATAAATTTAAAGAAGACTCAAAATTCCTTTAATAATCTAGAGGCGTTGCGAGATTTCTTAAAGAAACTTGAGAGATAACTCTATATTTATATAAAGAAAAATTTCAAGACTTGTATAAAAAATCAAAATGTCAATTGAGACTTTGAGACTATAGAAAATTTAAAACTTACTTGAGGTTGCTGGAGTCCATGCTTAATTTCTTTTAAAATTGTATAACTCCTCGAGATTTATTAAGGAAATCTAGAGGACGCCCGAGATTCTAAAGGAGGCTAGTCAAGATTTAAAATAAAAAAGAAATTAAAGACGACTCGAGATTTTTTTAGATAATCTACAAGCAACTCCAGATTTCTCTAGAAAATGTAGAGGCCACTCGAGATTTCTTAAAAAAAATAATTTGGTTGACTCGAGATTTCTTTAAATAATCGAGAGGCGATTTCAGGTTTCTAAAAGAAACTTTGAGACAACTCTTTGTTTCTATGAAATAACTAGATACTTCTATACCAAATCAAAAGGTGATTTGAGATGCCTATAAAAAAAATCTAGAGATTTCTTTAAAATATTAAAATATTAAGGATTTCTATAGGAAAGCAAAGTCGAGATTCTTTCGAAAATCAAAAAGTGAATTTTAACAAACTTTTATTTTGGAAAAAATTTGTTTTGTAAACCTTTATTAAATTAAAAATATTTCTATGAATACGGCAGAAAAGTTTTAAATCCTACTATTTTTTTTTTACTTTAAATTTGCTTTCAGCTTGAAATTTAATTTAAGAGTACTTTAAATGATGATGATAAATTCCATACATTAAATAATTGGAAATATTTGTTGTTGATATTCCACTTTATTGGCTCCAGTATTCAAACTTAAGCCAAATCGTTTCATAATCAAAAAAATACCACAGGAAACTGAAAGAAAATTCTATAAAAAACGCTCAGAGAAATACTCAACGATACTTAACTGTTGATGTAGTTATAAGTAAGTTGTGTACATTTTTTCAACGTGTGTAAACTTAAAACTAAGTCGTTTCTCAAAAACTCTACTTCAATACTGTTTGTTTTAATTTGCAATTTGTGTAAGGCAGTTTGAAGAGAATTGATATAAATGCAGTGTTGCCACTTTGTGGGTAATTACCCAAATTTGGTATAATTTTTACGGTCGTGGGTAGAGCGTGGGTAATTTCTCTTAGGTGTAATTCTGGTGTAATTTGAAATTTTTAATTTAGATGCCCAAATAAAATCAAGATTCGATTTCAGTGATGACATTTATTTCCTTTTGAATATTGTTGCTAAGCACAGCCTTCTGAACCAATGTCTCGGTTTCTTTTTAAGAAACGACTTCAATCATTAAACATACATATATTTTCAAATGTTTGGTAGTGAATGTCGCAAGATGGACCCTTAGATTTGGATAAAGATGCCTATCATAGTGATTTAGAACCTGAAGTTAATTGAAAAAAGTTATTCAAACTAAAAACTTGCTTGGGGGATGATATGTATGTTAATTTTATTTCTATCTTGCTACTTTTTAATGCTTTAGTTTAAAGAATATTTAACGCCCTTTACAGTTGTAAAACTGAATTCTGCAGGCATTTTGTTTACTAAATAAGGTATAAAGGGTATTTTTTAAGACCATGAAAGTTAAAATGGTAGACAACACAAAAAAAAAAATAATTTTAATCGCAGATCGGTACACGGCATAACGATTTAAAACTTATTTAAAACAAATAGATACCGCGCCTGTCCTTGACGAAACGCATTGCAGACGTCCAATTTTGTTTCTCTTGTTCGAATAAAATAAAAAACAAAGTTGGCCTTCAAGACACCGATTGTTGCTGGTTTATCAGCATTAACCACTGACTTCACAGCGCTACGGAAAACAATCAATAACTATCACATCACACGGCCTTGAAATCTTATTGACGGTTTATTTTCTCTAAATCAACACATCGCCTTCATTTGTGAAAAGAAGTTGCGTCATTTAAATCATGAAGTCACCTTTAAGTTGCGAAAATCGATGGCTGATTTTGGCAGTATATTTGGATAATTTGGTGGCGTTGTTCAAGCATGAATCTATTCATGATGATGTGCCTGATCAAAAAGTGAAAATAGTATGACAGTTCGTTTGACAGCTAACCTTTCGTAAGCTCTATGGGGCTAAGAGCCTCTATTATAAAGCAATGACAAGGAACATTTTAAACCTTCCCAAGATATATAAACCAAATGTGGAAGTTAAACTCATTATTTTAGTAGTTTTATTTTATATTTTCGTAATTTTATATCAGGTGTAATTTCATTTAAATCGGGTAATTTTGCTTCATCTCGTGTAATTTTGAATCTTGCTGGTGGTAACACTGTATAAATGTATATTTTGCGAGAGTTTCTTGTAATTTTTGAGGAAAGTGCGCGGCAGAAAGATATTACAAAGCATTATTTTTTATTTTTTAGTAGTGTATATGTGATAAAAAATAACAAGCCAAAGCCAAACATATTTTAGAGGTCCAGTTAAGAGAGTTTTTCTCGCTGGATTGTGTTGTGTGAAAGCTTCGTTTTATGTTAAGTATGAATGCCGACCACTGATCTAAGCTCATTCTGGGAAACAGTTTATCTAACTTCAATTGAATATTTTTGTTTTGCGTAAAGACTTTCTTTTAGATTTTAGAGAGTTCTGGTATGTATTTAAATTTGTTTATTTCTTATTTTCTTTTCTATTATATTTAAAATTATACTTAATACTTCTGTTTTACTTTAAAATATGTATTGGCATTTAACCAACTAAATAACATGACATTATAGAGGGTAGTAAAATAAAAAATTATAAATACCTGTGGCATTTGTTCAAAACATCTTAAGTCAAATCTAAAAAGTTGAAAAATAATATTGTTAATCATACGAGTTTTCATTCAAAAACCATTTCTGTTTAAGCTTTTAAAATGTTTTATTATAAACGAATTGTTTCTTTAATTTTGGTTTATTTTATTATTTAATAAAATTGATTTTTTTCCGAGCTTTTATAAAAACTTTTTTGCCATCTTATCTCGACTTAAGATGTTTTGCCAAAATGCAACAGATGCATGAGTAAGTTACAGAATACAGACTTAAAAGAGTTAACCCTTTAGGGAGCAGCAATTGAAAAGTTTAATGTAGAGTTCGTTTCTTTTTTTTTGTCATCGTAAGTTCTTAAGCCACAAAATTCAAATTTCAGAAATTTGTTAATCTAAAATTCTAAACTAAAAACGGAAACCTTCAAATATAAAGGGTTAATTTAAGTCTTTCAAGTTTTATAAGAATTTAAAAAAAATAACTGTTCTTAAGGTCATCATAACCAATTTGTATGTTTCTCTAAAAAAAATACTTTTTATAAAGAAAGTAAAATATAGCAAATATTTAAACAAAAAATGCAAAATGACATGCATAAATGTCTGATAAGATGACGTATCACAAAGCAATTTTCATTTACCCTTTGGCATTCTATTTTTCGAAATTCAAGTCTTTATATAAATAAATAAAATGCAGTGATAAAGAAAATAAAACAAATAAAAAAATATTCAAATGCTTAAACTTTAAACCTGTAATGCAATGGAAATCTATGCATTGAAGTTGTAGAAACTTCCTATAGACATCCAGAAGGCTTGGCTTCTTGAAAATTCGTACTTATAAATCTTATAGCCCTCGCTCCCAAAATATTTCCGATAGAAATGTTATAGTCCTGACTTTTGAAATTTTTGATGGCTCGAGATATCTTTAGAATATTTTGAGACGAGCTAAGATTTCTTTTAATAAATCATAAGATAATTTAAAATTTGCATGTTAGTGAGCTTGTCTCTCAGTGGGAGTGATGCGGGTTCGATTTCCGAGATCTTGGCCATAAGAATTTACTGGTGCCAGAACTAAGGACAGCGGCCATATATTGCAACGTGTGTCTTGTGAATGGACTGAGAATCAAATGTAAGTTGAACCAGATTTTTATCGTTTAAGCATCTTCAGGGATGAGGCTCATTTCTGGCTTACCGGGTATGCAATGGCAAACGCTAAAGGCAAATGATTCGTGATTTTTAAATTTTTTATTATTTTGTTTTATTAAGGAATAATGGTTCCAACAAGAGGTCGAAACACGCCATACAGAGAATGAAACCATAACTTCGTTGAGCCAAACTTTTGTTCACCAAATTATTTCAAGCAACGGACCATGAGAATTGGACTCGTGTGATTTGACACTCTTGGACTACTATTTTACGGGTACGATGAATTATTTAGAAGTCCAAATTCATTGCACTATTGACAAAATAAGACCCTTGAAACGGTGGTGCAAAATAAGACTGACCGGATGGTGTCATAAGACGCAATCGCGGAGACAAAATGCCAGAAATTATTATTATTATTATGTTTTATGGACCAATCATCAGTAAATAAAGGGGGAGATTTCTAGAAAAATAGTCGAGAGAGTCTACAGAAATAATAAAACAATTCGAGAATTTTGTATATAAAAAACATGCGGCTACTCATGTTTTTTTTTAGTAAAATCTTAAGTCGTCTGGAATTTTTTTGGAAAATCGCAGGAATAAATATTTATAGACATTAAAAAAATAATTAAAAATTGTATAGAATTTCTAACTAAAATCTCGAAAAAATCTTGGGTCGACTCGATAAATTTTTCATTAACTAGTCTTAGATATTAATAGACAATATTGAGTCGACTTGAGATTTTAATTAACAATCTTTAGTCGACCCAAAATCAACACGTAGTCGATTCGTCATTTCTATTGACTATATTAAATCGATATGTGTTATAGAAAACTTAAGTTGGTTCGAGATTTCTGTATTTTTTTAAATTCACCTTATTAAAGATCTTGATTTGACTCTCATCTTCTAGTGTTTTTTTATTGGCGATCTTGAGTCAAGTTAATATTTCCTAAGTCTAGTCAATTTCTAAAAACAATGTACAATCGATTTTAGTTTCAATAGAAATCGTGAGAATTAAAAAAAAATTCAAAATTTCTTAAAACAATCTTGAGACGACTACACTCAAAATATTATGTAGTTAAATTCAAACGAAAATTCATTTGAAACAAATTAAAATTCATTTAAAAAACGGATCATTTACATTTCATTTAAAACAAATGATTTTTTCAGTAATTTCTAAGTTTTTTATTTATTGAACATCATATTCGTTAAAATTGAATAGTTTTTACTTTTAAAAAATATATTTTAACCGATAAAAATCAAACAAATTAACAAAAAAAAAAATACGGAAAACATTATTTTTTGGTAGTTTGTTTTTTTAATAACAAACATAAATGTTGAAAAATAAATTTATTCGTAAAATAACTATATTTTTATTAAATTTTAACAGTACCGAAAACGAATTTAATAACCTACAATCAGTTACTGTAATAATTTTGTGAGTGTAGGTATTTTAAAAAACAATATTGAGGCGTCTCAAGATTTTTAAAGGCAATCATGGGTCGACTCGAGATTTCCAAAGGCAATTTTGGTTTTTTTGAAATTTTCATAGACAACCTTAAGCCGATTAGATATTTGCGCAGATAGCAGTTGTCTCGAAAAAATCTTTAAATGGCTCGAGACTGAAATTTAAAGGAACATTTTATTCATCTCAATATCTCTGTCGGCGATCTTAAGTCGACTCGAGATTTTTATTGATATATTTATATATTTTTACAGACAATATTGAGTTCACCCGATATATTATTAAGATGGCTCTAGATTGAGTTGTATAGAAAAATGTAAGTCATATCGAAATCTTTGTCGGCAATCTAAAGTCGGCTGGAAATTTTTATTGAAATATTGAGATATTTTAATAGACAATATTGAATTCACTCGAGATATTATTAAGATGGCTCGAGATTGAATTATATAGAAAAATGTTAGTCATCTCGAAATCTTTGTCCACAATCTAAAGTGGCCTCTAGATTTTTATTGAAATATTGAGATATTTTAATAGACAATATTGAACTCACTCGAGATATTATTGAGATGGCTCATTATTCAATTATATAGAAAAATGGTAGTAGTCATCTCGAAATCTTTGTATACAATCTGAACTCGACTAGAGATTTTTATTGAAATATTGAGATATTTTTACAGACAATATTGAGTCAGTTCAAGCAATTATTGAGATGGCTCGAGATTCAAATATATACACTAATAAAATTTTTACAGTAACTGATTGTGGGTTATTAAATTCGTTTTCCGTACTGTTAAAATTGTATAAAAATATAGTTATTTTTCGAATAATTTTATTTTTTAACATTTATGTTTGTTATTCAATAAACAAACTACCAAAAAAGAATGTTTTACCGTATTTATTTTGTTTTTTGTCGGTTAAAAGATATTTTTTAAAAGTAAAAACTATTCAATTTTAAGGAATATGATGTTCAATAAATAAAAAATTTAGAAATTAATGAAAAAATCATTTGTTTTAAATGAAATGTAAATGATCCGTTTTTTAAAAGAATTTTAATTTGCTTAAAATGAATTTTCGTTTGAATTTAACTACATAATATTTTGAGTGTAGAAAACTTTTAGTCATGTTGAAAGCTCAATTCAGGTTTTTATTGAAATAATGAGATATTTTTACAGAAATTTTGCGTCGATTCGAGATATTCTAAAGATGACTCAAACTGAAATATTGAGATATTTTGACAGACAATATTGAATTCACTCGAGATATTCTTGCGGTGGCTAGAAATTGAATTATATAGAAAACTGTAAGTCATCTTGATATCATTTTCGATAATCTGAAGTCGACTAGATGTTTTTATTAAATTATATTGAGATGTTTTAACACAGAATATTGAATTCACTCGAAATATTATTGAGATGGCTCGAGATTGAATTATATAGAAAAATGTTATGCATCTCGATATCTGAAGTCGACTAGAGATTTTTATTGAAATATTGATATGTTTTTGCAGACAATATCGAGTTCACTCGAGAAATTATTGAAATGGCTCGAGATTTAAATATATAGAAAACTTTTAGTAATTTCGAAATTTCCATCCAGGTTTTTATTGAAATAATGAGATATTTTTACAGACAATATTGCGCCGACTCGAAATATTCTAGAGATGGTTCAAACTGATATATTTAGATAACTTTACAGACAATATTTAGTCAACACGAGGGTTTTATACAAATACTAGAGTTGGCCCCCCAAGATCTCTAAAAAAAATCCAATTAAAAAAACTAATTTAAGATTTTCATGATTTCTTTGCTTAAGCTGGTCTTAATTTTCCAAATTTATTTGACTTGTTTTGATTTCAGGGTGATTGCCTTTTAAATAGAATTATTTAAATTTTATTATATAAAGTTTAATTTATTTTATTTTTTACTTTTTAATTCCAATGTGTTATTTTTATGTGAATATTTTTATATCTTGTACAGGAAGTGTAAAGGATGTAGTACAAGTGGGCTAGACAGTAGTTTTGGGTACAAAATATATGCTGGCATATTTATATGTCCTTTTAAATACATGTGTTTGCGTTATATATTTGTTTATGAGAGTGTGTGAGTGTGTACATATGTATTTTGAAAGTTTCTGTGTGTGTGTATTTTAAACTATTTAGAGTTTAAGCAAACATTCCGTTTATTGCTTGGCATATTTTATTTACATTTGTTTTATGGCATTTGCCATAAATAAAGTAATAGTTTACAATTGCTGAAACTCAAATATACTAAAACTATTTAAAACGAAGGCAATATGAAAAATTGCTTTTTTAAACTAAAGTGGTGGCTAAGGAAACAACTAAATGCTGAACTAAAATCTTTTTACTTTGCTAGCAAAATAAAAGTTCTTTTAAGGCTACTCTCGTATTATTGTTGGAATAAGTATATTTGATTTCTGCCTTTGCTCTTGTTTGTGTGTTTGTGTGCGAACATTGTGAACAAGTCTTCAACAAATACTTTTGCCAGTTTAAAATAGTTTACAGCTCTAGTTTGAATTAAAAGACATGAAAACACCAGTAATGAAAACAGTCATTTGAACAAATATTGGCAAATATTTCAACAATGACGTTAAGTTTAAAGAAAATACTAAAATTTGTGCAAAACTACAAAAATGTTGTTTTTTTTCTGCATAAACTAAATCTTAAAATTTTTATTATCATCTTTTCTTACACCCAGAATAGTGGTTAAATAAATTTAATTAAAATACGAAACAAAGCTTTAAATGTTTATTTATTTATAACAAACTAATATATTTAAAAATAATCGAATTAATTTATTTGCTTCAAAATATTTGCAGCATAAATTTCTGAATTTTGTAATTGTATTTAATATATTTGAATGTAATTTATATTGTTCAGCATGTGGTCGTAAATAAAAGTTTGTAATATTTTATATACATTAATTTGTATTAAACATGAATTTATTTTTGTTTTCTAGGAAAATAAATTTTACTAAATTTGATAAACATTTTTTTTATGGTTTTAGAAATAAATGTTAATTTTATTAAATGGTGCATAAGGATATTTGCTATTTATAACACTTTCATATTTGACAAAATGTTAAATGTTTAAAAATAAATTATGTAATGGAAGTTTCGTTTTGTCAGCTTAAAGAACTTATTCAATATTATTCAGCAATATTCAAGTCTTATTTTTCTAAATAAAATTAGTTCTGGGCAATATCCCTTTAAAAAAATCATCAAGATAACTTCTAAATAACGATCGAGACAAAAGGATTTCTTAAACAAAATTTCAAGTCCTAAAGCAATCTATAGAAAATTGTTGTCAAATCAATATTTCTTATAAAGTCGACTTAAAACATATTGAACTCTTGAGACGGCTTAGGGTTTTTTAAATAAATCTCAAAGCAACTTAAAGTTTTAATAGAAATTTCAAGATGATTTAAAGTTTTCTAAAACAGTCTTAAGTG
Organism: Pollenia angustigena; assembly: GCA_930367215.1. Taxonomy (NCBI): domain Eukaryota; kingdom Metazoa; phylum Arthropoda; class Insecta; order Diptera; family Polleniidae; genus Pollenia; species Pollenia angustigena. The sequence continues at coordinate 52,920,791 of OV884060.1, forward strand.
CAGACAGAGTTTTCTATAGAAATCTCGAGTGGAAAAAAATTGTTTATTAAATTCTCGAGCCAACGCAAATTTTTTATGTGAAAATCTCGAATTTACTTACAAATGTTTTTAGAAATCTCGATTTTACATTTCCATAGAAGAATGAGTTGATTTAACATTTTTTACAGGAATTCAAGTAAACATAGGAAAATTTTACTCCACTAACTGCCTGTTTTTCAAACTTTCGCCCTGCTACTCTGTTCAGCATTTCACGTAAAATGCTGTCAAAATGCGTTTGAAAAAAATTGTGCTGAATAATTAGAATTGTGGTTATTTTGTTGAACTATTTATGGTTTTTAATCCAAATTTTTAATATTTTTAATTAGGCTTAAGTTCATCAAATTTAATTTTCATTAAATTATTTTTATGAAGAAAGGAATTTTACAACATGAAAATTAATTAAAATTTACTGATAATTTTTCATTCTTGACTCAATCTGGGCTCGAACCCAGGCGTTTTTACGGACAGGTTACCCTGACATGTTTCGATTGCAACCACTCAATCTCCTCAGAGGGCTTGCCGTTTAACACTCGCAGCCATCGACGACTGCTGACGTCATTAGTCAAACATCAATCCTTAAACCAAATTGTATTTAACCTTTGGTAGATCGAAATTTGCTTTGAATATCTATAAATAATGTTGATAGAGTTGAACTCTGCTCATTTTGTGAAAAAGTTCCACATTGTGTCTGGCAATATTTCTTACAACTGCGAAATAATGTTAGCTGCACTTATTTCATGTGGAATTTTAAGCAAAAGAAAAAAAGTATGAACTTAATATTAAAAAAGAAATTAAAAATTAAAATAACACAAACGGTAATTGTTTTTTTACATTCTTTTTTATTAAAAAAACTAATTTAAGTAAAATACAAGAGGCAGTTTTTTTTTTAATTTCCTAAGCTAATCTTCGCTTGTCTGCAGGAAAGAAAGCAGAGTCTCTGGCGGGAATCGAACCCGCAACGCCGGCGCTGATAGACTAGCTCATTACCAGCTAGCCTACCGGGGCACTTTCCTTATTTATGTTTGAAAAATTGAAAAAAATATATTAAGTGAAATTAAGGCTTCTGTATAAACCCAAAGTATATTTATTACAAGTACATGCAAGTGATCAGCTGTTCAGTTGTTTATATTATTTTTTTTTATTTATTTCGAATATGGGTTTCTAATACAACAAGACATCATATCTTATAATTTAGAGTATTAGAATCAGACTTGTTACATAATGTGATTCAAATTGGACAATGATTATTAAAAATTTAAACAATTTAAATAATAAAAAAAAAAAAATTAAAATAATTATAAAAGAGTAAATAAAAATATTAATAAAAAATAAAATAGTAATACAAATATAAGTTAAAAGATTGAAAAAGTTACAGTATATAACCATGCAATTGCGTGAGTAAATTTTTAAATTTAATTGCGTTGCTAGTATTTTGAATATAAAATAAAAAACTGCCTTTCAGATGCCGTATCATTATGCCGAAATTGGATGATGCCATTACCCCTCGATGATCTAGTGAACTGTAGGCGAACAAAAAGGTATCTCGGCATTTTTGTCATAACAATTTTGTGTAGCAGAACAAGTTTTTTTTGCATTAAATAGTTATCAAATGTCATACCGAAAATACGAGTAGAATACTGAGATATGTGATCAAATTTTTTAAGGCCGTAAATGTAGCGTACAACGTTATTAAAAGTAGTTTTGAGTTTCAACGTATCCTTTGAATTACAACCATAAAAAACCTCAGATGAATATAAAAGAGTAGGTAATATATACGTTTTCGCAAGAAGTAGCCGTCTTTTTAGAGGTGTATAATACTGTGTAGTCCATAAGCTCCTTAGCATACAATATACTCTGCCACATGTTCTATTAATATGGTCAGACTAAGTTAAGGTATTATTGAAAATCACGCCAAGATTTCTGACGGAACTAACTATATCAATTTTTGTACCGCCAAGGAAGATATCAATTTGAGATTCAATTTTGACAGATTTTTTACAAATTATTAGGCATTTAGACTTATTTGGGTTAAGACGCAACCCATTTGCTGACGCCCAGAGAAAAATACTATTAAGATTAGTATTCAGATCATTTACACAAGAGGTAATGGATGCCTTGGAACTACTCAGGTAAATTTGAATATACATTTGTATACTGGAATACTTAAGTTGCTGCGGTATGTCATTTGCATACAATGAGAATAATAATGGTCCAAGTATGGAACCCTGTGGAATACCTCTTACAACACATAAAGGATATGAAACAAGTCCATCATATGAAACGCTCTGCAGTCTATCCGTTAAATACGATAAGATTAACTTAACAGCAGTTGTAGAAAAGTTGAATATTTTCGATAGTTTCAAGTACAGTATAGAATGGTCAACCGTGTCGAAAGCTTTTGAGTGGTCAAGTAGTACCAACATCGATATTTTTCCAGTATCTAAGTTACCCCTAATCTCTTCAACAGCATCAGTTAGAGCTGTCACACAGCTATGCTGAGGCCTAAAGCCCGATTGGCGCTCAGTTAGTAAGTTTTCCTCTGTAACATATTTAAATATCTGGAGCTGAAGCAGTTGTTCAAAAACTTTGGATAGGTAAGGTAGAATTGAAATTGGGCGATATTCGCATCCTGTTTTTGGGACAGGAATGACCTTGGCATACTTCCATTCCATAGGGAATGTACTAGTGATGATAATAGTGTTAAATAAATGCACAACAAGGGCAGGATTAATTTAATAAATCTAGGATTAATATCATCCAAGCCCACAGAGTTAGATTTAACTTTATGAAAAACTTCCACAACATCTTCCGCAGTAAAGCATCTAAAACTGAATTTCAAAATAGCAGGATCAAATGATGCGATTCGAGAGTAAAAATCAGGGCTCAGTGTGGGCATGGGGATATTAACAAATAGTTCATTAAGTTCGTTTACATTCGCATCAATAACACGACTTTTTGTCCTACCAATACCAATATCTCGGATTTGTTTCCATGTCTTATTCATATCGACTGCGCTATTAAATTTATTTGAGTAATAGGCACTTTTTTCATGCCTTATCCTAGAAACTACAGCCTTTCTAGTGATACGATACTCCTCATAAAACACAGGTATTCTGTATCTTTTCCACTACCGATACTTGATATCACGACGTTGTATAAGTAACTTAATCCAAATTTTTAATATTTTTAATTATGCTTAAGTTCATCAAATTTAATTTTCATTAAATTATTTTTATGAAGAAAGGAATTTTTACAACATGAAAATTAATTAAAATTTACTGATAATTTTTATTCTTGACTCAATCTGGGCTCGAACCCAGGCGTTTTTACGGACAGGTTACCCTGACATGTTTCGATTGCAACCACTCAATCTTCTCAGAGGGCTTGCCGTTTAACACTCGCAGCCATCGACGACTGCTGACGTCATTAGTCAAACATCAATCCTTAAACCAAATTGTATTTAACCTTTGGTAGATCGAAATTTGCTTTGAATGATTATCTATTTTAATTCATTTTACATGTTCTTCCTTTACTTCTGTTTTTTCGTACTTTTGTCAAGAATTCTTCTTGAAGTAAAAGTAACTTAATATCATCATTAAACCATGGTCGGGCTCTGGCTCGAACAGATTGGAACATGCTTGTTATAGAGATATAGAATACATTTGTTTAGAAAAGATACTTGCTCATCAGGAGAAGGTAAGTAAAAAATCTGATCCCATAATATACCATCAAGGTCAGATTCTAAATTCAAAATATTTAAATTATTCAAATCACGATAAGTAAACTGTCGAGCAGGGTTATCCATTGCAAAATCATATGTCATAAAAATAATATCATGTTTCGAAAAGGCAGGAGCAGAAAGTTGATCATAGAGTAGAACTTTCTTACTATTACTGACAAACAGTACGTCAAGCAGAGTGCAAGTCGTGCTTGAAAAGTGTGTAGGTCTTGAGTTATTAACAGGTAATAGATGAAATGCCAACATTGTTTCAGATAAACTAGTTTCCACGAGCAAATTCGAATTGAAATCACCCGCGATAATAACGTCTAAATAAGACACTGACAAAAGTTCCAACTGAGCCATGAGATTATCAAACTTTACAGTTTTGTCCGGAGATTCTAAATATATTTTCATAGAAGGCAGACGTATTTTCTTCAATTAAAAATATAAAATATATAAATATTTTTCAAATACATAAAAAAAAAATAAAAATTTTCACAAGCAAAAAAGAAAAGTTTATGTTCGATTACTTAAATGGATGAACCGCTTATACCCGTCTGTAATCAAATTAAAAAACCACCAGATAAGCTTATGAATTCTTCAATTATCAAAAATGCGGCCAAAGTAAATGTTTCCAAGAATGCATATGAAATCAATTGTTCTATTGGATGTGGATCAGTCTCTGATAATGTCAATTCTATTCCCAATTCTCAACTTCTTCAGTACCCTCTTAATGGTTCCGGCACATCGTCTGAAAGTAACAATCTCAGTAATGTTGAACTTACTGAGTCAAACGATATGGATGTTCAAAATTCTTCCTTGCATCAGATTAATCAACAATCCAAATACATTGATGATGTCGCAAAATCTTCAGGTGATGATATTGATTTTGAAATAGTTAAGAATAAAAAATTTAAAAGAAATTCTAATGGTGCGGTTAAAATAGGTTTAGCAAATTTGCGTTCCGTTGATACTCCTAGTTGTAGTCAGAATAGATTTGCTTTTTTAGAAGATTTAACTGTTGAGCCAAACGTAAATAATAATGTAAAAAATAATCCGATAGCGAAAAAGTCAAAAAATACTATTCAATTTTGTCCACCTATTTTTCTCTATGGAGTTAACATTAAATCTTTAGTTGAACAGTTGAAAGTAAAGGGCCTTGATTTTAAAATTGTGAACAGGAGTAATTTTAAAAGTAAGCTTTATTTAAAAGATGTTGCTGCGCATACGGAAATAATGCAACTTCTTAGAGAAAAAAATATTGAATCATATTCCTTTACTCCCTCTGAGTTGAGACGACAGTCTTTAGTGTTACGTGGTCTGTATTATGATTCGAACTTATCTGATATTGAGTCTGATTTAAATTATTTAGTACCTGGTGTAGTTCAATCAGTTTCAAAATTTAAAACAACTTTTTCAAAAAAAAAACAATCTAGAAACTGGTTTATTTTTGATAACTTTAAAGGAAGGTAAACGTTTAAGCGATTTGACTGGCATCCGTTTAATTTTAAATCAGGTTGTTTCTTGGGAAAAACCGAAAAAGAACCAAGAAATTGTTCAATGCTATCGTTGTCAAAATTTTGGCCACATGTCTAAGAATTGCAATCGCTCTTATGCATGTGTTAAGTGCTCTTCATCCCATGATCCTGGAAAATGTGAGTTCAGTCAGAATGCTAACAGTTCTCCTTTTTGTTCCAACTGCCAAGCATTTGGTCATCCAGCTAGTTGGCGTGGTTGCCCTTCTTTCAAAAAATATTTGGATCTGAAGAAGAAATTATCAGATAAAAATAAAGAAAGGAAAGCTCAGATTTCTAATAATGTTTCCTTTGCTATTAAGTCAAATTTTATTGACCCCAATCGATCTTTTGCAAGCCATTTTAATAATGATTCTTCTAATAAACCTAACTTTGTAAATGAATTTTTGAATATAGCCAAGATCTTATGTGAACCAGACACATTAGAAATTAGAATAATGAACTTTATGAAGAATTTCAAATTAATGTCAAAAGATCAAGCCATATCCGAATGTAAGAGTCTATTACGTGAAGTATTATCAACATATGGTTTGTAAAATGTTAAGAATGTGTACTTTTAATGTAAGATCACTCGTGGAAAGAAGTAGAAGAATTGATTTGTCAAATTTACTAAATTGCAATAATATTGATTTTGCCTTCATTCAGGAAACACATTTGAAATCAAACCACAAAGTTTATTTGGATAATTACAACTTTATTAGGGACTTTACAACGCAGGGTGTAGGAATTGCTATTAAAAGAAATTATTCCTTCTGCAAGGTTATTATTCCTGGTATATCATTCCCAAGTATTTTTATTGAAATTCATATTTCGGTAAACAATGAAATTAAAAAAATTTTGCTTGGGTCTATCTACATTCCCTGTAACTTAATCCCGTCACAATTTGAAAATGGTTTATCAAATTTTGCATATTTTTCCAGAAATTTTGACGCTTTAATAATTGGTGGTGATTTTAATTCGAAAAATATTTCTTGGGGAGATAATATAAACAACTTAAATGGTAACACATTTTCTAATTGGCTAAATATCCATTCCCATTCATTTGTAAGATTATGTAGCAGTGTTCCTTCATTTCCAAATGGGTGTTCCTTCTTAGATCATTTTCTTTTAAGTTCCAACGTTGTTGATCTTATCGATCCAAATTATAATGTTGAAAGTCTACCTACTTTTTCTGACCACTTTCCGCTGATTTTAAATTTAAATTTATCTGAGTTTGATTTTATTTTGAATCATCCTAAATCATATATATCTTTTAAAAATACTAATTGGGATGTTTTTAAAAATGATTTGACTTTAAAGATATTACAAAATTTTCCTCCCTATGCAAGAAATTTGATAATAAATGAAATTGATTTTTATATTAATTCATTTTCTTCGGCTGTTAGTGAATGTGTTGATAATCATTCTGAAAAAATTGAATTAAATACAAAAAAGTTTAAGACTTCTGATTTTGTTAGGAAATTATTCGGAATAAAATACCTTTGGCAGAAAGAGTTAAGAAAAATTTATGGAAGAACATTAGACCGGCATAATTCCCAATACAGACTAATTTCTAAGCAGATTCAACTTTTAAATACTATTATTAAGGAGAGAGTTAGCAAGGAACATATTCAAAATTTTTCTGAAAGATTGGAAAATATCAAACCTGGTCCACTTGCACATAAACAGATTTTTAATATGTTGGGGTATAAACGTAGGACTTCTCTTGGAGACTTAACTGTTAATGGGTTAATTATTGATGATAATATTAAGTTGGATACATTGGGAAATCATTTTTCGGGAGTATATAGGGAAAATTTATTGGATAGGGATACTTCAGTTATTGATGATTTTTTAACCTCATTGGACCAGAATGTTTTATTCAATTTTGATAATGGTTTTTCGGCTCTGAATTTTCAAAATTGTGATAGGTTCACCAATTTAGATAATATTATTTGCCATTCTTGTGAACTAAATAATAAAAAATCGGCTGGGATTGATAATATTTCAAACTTTATAATTAGAAAGTTTCCTATTAAAGCTTTTGAGTTTTTAGTTATAATCTTTAACAACTGTTTGAATAATGCTTATTTTCCTGATAGTTGGAAAATTTCGAAAATAGTTCCCATCAAGAAGAGGGCCAATTGTAATGACATTAATAATCTACGACCTATTTCTTTGCTGTCAAATTTAGGCAAATTATTTGAGAAAGTTGTTAGAAAGAAGATGGATATTGGTTTAGATGAAAATTATTTATCAAATTTGCAATTCGGTTTTAAAAAATGCCATTCTACTGTGGATGCTCTTTCAAAGTTCCAAAATGATGTTTTATGCAACTTGAGGCAACGATGCTGTACAGTGGCGATTTTCCTTGACGTAGAAAAAGCATTTGATAGAGCATATCATAAAGGAATTATTTTCAAAATGAAAATGATAGGTTTTGATCTCCACATAATTAAACTTTTCAGAAGTTTTTTCGATAACAGAAGCTTCTGCATACAATGGAATGATTCTCTTTCTGATTTTTATCAAATTTCTTGTGTAGTTCCCCAAGGCTCGATTTTGGCACCGCATTTATACAATATCTTCATTTACGATTTCCCTCACCACTTTTTGAATTCAGCTGGCATTCTGTACGCAGATGATTCACTTGTCTATGCCCATCATGAATCTCCTTTAGAAGCATTGAAAATACTGTCTAGACATTTGAATAAAGTAAAAGATTTTTATGATTTTTGGGGCATAAAAATAAATGCTTCTAAAAGTGAAGCAATTTGTTTAAGAAATGCATCTGGAAAATGTGCATACTATGTTGTCCCTGAAAGTAAAAGACTTAAATTATTTTTAGATGGTATTGAAATACCTTTTAGAGATAAATTTAAATATCTTGGTATATATTTCAATAAATTATTTAAATTTAATGAGCATGCCAAATTTGTACTAAATAAAGTTTATAAAGTTAAAGGATGTTTTGGTAGGATTTTATCACACAAATCACTTCCAATTAGAACGAAATTATTAATTTATAAGACTTGCTTAAGACCTGTGTTGCTATACGCATTTCCAATTTGGTTTTCTATTTCTCCTACGGTAATGAATAAATTTGAAATTTTTGAAAGAAAGGTTTACGATCTTGTATTGGCAAGAACTTTCTTTCTAGATTTAAGAGATTTTCAAATAATGTAATTTATAAGGACTCAAAGGTAGTTCCTTTGAGCTTTTATGTGATAGACATTATTAATAATTATATTAAAAGATTACAGCTTCATGAGAACATTTTTGCTAGAGAAATAATTAACTCTCAAATTGGTTACAGCTGGACTAACACTCCATATTTGTCTCCTTTTGGGTTACAAAATGAAACTATTGTTTATAGTATGGCTAATTCTTTACCGGATTTTTTTAATCAATCCTTTCCCGGCTCTCATAGAGGTTAATTGTATATTTTATAGGTATTCTTTTTATTTTGAAGTTTTTTTTATTTTTTAAGTATTAGTTTTAAGTTTATATTTTTTATAAGATTTGAACTATCATGACACTGTTCGCCCCGGGAGCAAGGGCATTTCCTGATAAATTATTATAAACAAAAAAATCAATAATATTCAAGTTTGGTACTGTTTATTTACAAATTTATATTTTTAAGACATTACATTATAATCTTAAATGTTTCTTTGTTAATTTATTTTTTTAAATATGTATACTTATATTTCTAAAAAAGGCTCAATAAATTTTTTAACTTTAACTTTAACAGTTTTGTCCGGCCTATATACGCATCCAAGTAGTAAAGTGGATCCGTTACAATTAAAATCAACAAATATGTACTCAACATCATCCGTTATATTATAACTACAATTAAACCGGCATGAGATATAATCCCTAACGTATATTGCTACACCACCTGCATGCTTTCTTCTATCGGATCGAAAAACACGGTACCTATTTAATCCGTATAGGCCATCACATATGTCACTTCTAAACCATGTTTCCGAAATGAAACGAAATTCATCCAATTTGTTACACAAACTTTGGGCGTTGATATGGCATATGCTAAGGCCTTGTTTTCTTTTTGACAAAATTCGAATCATACTATAGTTACCATCCCTAGAACCGAGTTGCTCATACATAATATTCGTCATATTGAAATTTTAACGCAACGCAATTAAGTAACCATATAAATAAAAAATTTAACATACTAATTGTATTGATCATACATGAGAAAAAAATTAAGAGAGATTAGAAAATCGACCAAGTAGTCCTTAAGTATATATGTAGTTAAGTAAAATATAAAATTAATTTTAAAAGATTTCATTTTATATCGATAGTGTCAAAATTTGCTTACATTTTTAGTGCGCCATGATTTTTTTATTTTTTTTTTTGTTTATGTTTGGCTGTTTGTCAGTATCAAGAGTTTTTACACAAACAAAATGAATGTTGTTTTTGTTGTTGTTGATTTGTTGTAGACTTGTTGTAGACTAGCATGTACTTGGTATAAACATACTTTGTATAAACCTTTCTCCACAGAAATCTATTTTTCCCCGCACCTAGCTCCAAGTTGCAGTGGCTCGGTACCTAGCACAGCCTCACCACACACTTATAATCACCAGTTTGCGAAAAATGGTCTAAGAATGTCTCAATAACTTTAAGTCTCTTTTAATTCTCTATAAAAATATTCTGGCCAAACATCATGTTAAACAGGGACTTGTGGGTAAGGGCAAAAGAAACGCCTATTCGTATAGAAATCGAAGAAAATGAAATTATACAGGTCAGATTTTAAAATGGTGACAAACCTATGATATCTATCGAATAAAGCAGAAGGAAATATCAACACTTGAACAAGGAAGGATATCAGCGGTTAGGAACGATTTCTTGGCGGCCATAGAGAAGTGAGCTCACTTTGATATATTCTACAGATTCTGAACATTGACCATAAAATAAGCCGGGTCGATTAATTAAAAAATGTGTTTGATTTAATCGACCAGGAGTTCCATCAACTTTTACACTTTTTACACATCAGCTGCTGTTACTAATATAGGAATTTGGGAATTTATGGAGTTACTTATTAGGCGTCATTACAAGATTCAACTAATTCGTCTTCCCAATAAAGAGAACAAGCAACCTTAGTTTAATCTTAGATAGATCATCCAAGCACACAAACAACGGTTTTTGCAGGTATCTTAACCTAATGTTCTAGTTCCAAGACAAAGACACAGCAAATTAAAAACAATTTCCTCTTCCTCCTTGGCATTAAATACCAGATCCATTCTGCTCGCATGGGTCCCTAACGGCCAGCTGCAGGTTATCACTGAGACCACTGTTCTAATCTGGTTATTGGTATTAAACTTTTGGTCTTCGTTCCTCATTGCCAGGTCACAATACCCTTGATAGGGAGCAGGAGGAGATTCGGGAGTCCACCTCAACTGTGCAAGTATATAACACTCGCGCTTGATGAGTGACTTGCACACAGCCATTGAAAAGCCAACGAATTAATAGATGAATCTGTCGTTCAGAAGACCAACTCGTTTCGCAAGCTCAACTACTATCTGGTTACGCTGATAGTTCGCCTCCACATTACCGTTACTTTCGAGTGCTCCGCAATCTTATTTAGAGACCTCAGGCATTCTGAAATTATCCTAGCTTTCATATAGACGCTCGCTAGGGATGCAATGGCAGGCTTGCTATTAGTAAATATAAATATATCCATCTATATGCGACAATACCTTAGCCAGTTAACCACCTGAGATTTTCGCTTGCAGGAGACTGCAGTCATCGGAACCTTTATATCTAGTTTTTCTATGAAGAAACCCCAGTCAACTTTACCTCATTTTGGCGAACCGTCAGTATAGACCCTTAGGGTTAGTTCAGGGAAAGGCATTGCAATACACAGTCTATTTTCGTGTGCCGTATGTGCTATATGTGCTATAGTCTACAACGCCAAAGGACAATGGAGTGATTGAGTATCCTGGAGTGGCTATAGTCACAAGACGACCAGCTGTGCGCCGCATCCAGCCATACCGCCGGGCATAGAGCCACCTGTCTAGCGGTTATATCCACCGGGAACCAGCTTAACCCTGATTGTTTTTCAAAACTTCAACAGAAGCTTTAGGTTTTACAAGATTTCTATGGATGATTAAGCCTGTTTGGGATTTTCTCTTAAAACTTAAGTAGATTTAAGACTTTCTTGGCCAATTGCAAGTTGATTCACAATTTTCCATTGACACCTCTGCTACTTAAGATTTCCTGTAAAAATCTTAATTTTAAGTCACGTCAAAATTGTTTTGAAGAAATCTGAATTCGAATAATAATTTCTGTATAAACTCTAGTCGACTCAAGATTTTTCGGGGATTTTGTTTTTTTTTTTTAATATTAGAGAAATATCAAACGATGCACTAGCGAGCTGCTTTGATTAAATTTTTATAGAAATTTGATGTTGCCTCGATATTTTCCATACAAGTCTCAAGTCATGTTTAACTGTCTGTTTTCGTATTAAGAATAAAAACTTTCGTTTGGGATTTTACATTAAAACAACAATAAAAGGAAATTCAAATTGGGTTTTAACATAAATCCTAAACGAAAACTTATATTTTTGTTAGTATTTTCTATACAATTTTCTAAACGATGAGCTGTTAAATATTTTTTATAACAATATTTGCCAAATAATATATTTTTATTTTTGGAGGTTCTAGGGTCATTTCCGGTCTTAGTTTTATAAAATATATAAATTTTTTTTTAGTATTTAATATTATTTTGAGCTAAGTACCATGTCCTTGGCCAAATTATATTTATTATTCTTTTTTTTTTTTTTTGTTTTCAATCAAAGTTTGTTTTTCTTTTATAATTTCTTTATTCATCTAAGTAAACAGCTTAAAAAAAAACTTTGCGCTAAAATAAATCTTTATACATATTGACTGTTTTTCCATTCTTTCGTATTTCTTTGCTAATATTTTCTTACAGCTAATTAAAAGTAACCTTACAAACACTTTTCTTTACTTCATTCCATTAATTTGATCCTTTTAAAGAAAAGAGGTTTAACTAAATGAATGTATAACAACTGCATACACAAACAAAAGCACACACACACAGTTCCAAACAAATTACGTTTCATTACTTCACTCATGTGTTAAACTAAACATAATTATAAATGAAAATTAGGTTTGTGTTAAGCTAATATAACATTTTTATACATTTCTGCCTACATTCTTACTTTTCCCCCTTCCCTTAACCGGCACCAGTGAGTTGATGTTGCTCGAGTCATAAAAAGAATTTACTTCACATCACATAATTTCAGCAAATAAATTTCAAAAACAAATAGAGCTACATTCCACACAATTATGAACTAACAAATCTATTATGTAGTCCCAGGGCTGCTTGTTGTTTTTCCGTCATTTTCATGCAACAATTATATAAAAGAATCTGCATTTAATCTCTGCCGTATTGGTTAAAAAAAGGAAACGCTAAAACATTTTGTTGCAAACGAAACTTGACAGAAAATGCAAAAAAAAAAAATGCTTCAACAAACAACTCATCTTTAAATATTCCACATAATTGTTATTTGCTTATGGCACTTTTCATCTCAAACTCATAATTATACAGCTTCAACGTAATTTTAATTAAAAATGTTTATTTCTAATAAAGCGCAATTGGATTGGACGAAAAGTTTGTTATATTGTTTTTTTTTTTTAACAAAATATACTCTTAACAAATGAGAAAGCTATCAGCAACTGTGCCTAATCTTTGATACCCTACAAAGAAATTTTGAAAAGTTGAAAATTTTTTATATTTTTGAGTTATACATATGGGCACTTCCATGTCATCGTACGTGACATTTGTACGTCTTCAAAGTGATAGAAATTTTGCAAAAATAGTATTAACTAGAAAATTTTTTTTATCAAAAAAAAATATTTTCGAATTCGGAACCTTGTTCTCCAAAATATCGGGCAAAATAAGTGCATATCGTACGTGACATAAATTTGCGAATTGTGGTAGGGGTTTCTCCTTTTTTTAACTTCATATATTAAACCACATATTTTTTCTTTATAATCCGTTATTGTAAAAAAAATTGGTTTTATAATGAACAAAATGTAAGATCGTTCGTGACATACCGTACGTGACAGATTTTTCTCTTATAGTATTTACATGGCATGACATATATTTTTTGTAAATATATGTATATAAAAACTTAAATCAAACAAGTAAGAAAGTATACTCGGTCAAGCCCGTCCATATGATACCCTACACTATAATATAAAAAAAAAAATTTTTTTGAGTGTTTACCCTACTTGGAGCCCTTGGCCAATCAAAATCTCCAGAACAGAATTATGCTATGAGGTTAAGAATTATATAAAAGGTATTTGTGCCGAATATTATTTAGTTATCTTCATCAATATGAGACTTGTTTGCCTCTAGCCGATTTAAGGAAGGGGGTTTATATGGGACCTATGGTTAATTTTGGACCTACCCGCACAACATTTTGTCATGTCATAGTACTATCGTTAAAGTCATTGTCGGAAATTTGTATGTAAATACCAACATTTATAAGGAAGTTATGGCACTTAAAGCTATTTTCGGTAGTAGCACTTGTATGGGAGCGATGGTCAAATATGGACCGATGCCAAAACAATTTTGTAAGATGATGTTGATTGTAATAAAATAAGGTTTGACCAAATTTAAACTAAATACCAACATAATAAGATGATGCATTTAGCATTTTAGTACTTACAATATCGTACGTGACGAGCTTTAAAAGCTTATAAATTTTTTTATTCCAATTTAAAAAAAAAAAATTACAATCAATATTTTTTCGCAGTAAAAATCTTGCTTTGAACTTTTATTTTGAAATACCTAAGACTGACCAATTTCAAATGACAAAGATAAATTATGTTTTCGCACCATGTACGTGACATTAGAATAGCATCCAAAACAAACACAAAAATATGCCGCCAATCGAACTATAAACTTGTTCTTCGTCATGGATCTTGTTTATTGTTGTTGTAACATTAGTTTTAAAATATAATTGCAATGTTACCAGTATCTGTATTTAATCGGCAGAATATTAAAAATTGTCAATTACAGTTACTTAAAATGAATCAATGAGAAAGTGAGTTAAAACTATTATTTTTTGCTTTTTAAAAATTGCAATAAGTCATAAGTTACTCGGCATAGTAAAGTTTGGGTGTGTTTTTTCTTTCTACCATATTTAAAAAAAAGTTTCAAGCGTTTTAATTTTTTGAGTCGTGGTTGACATTCTCATGGAAATGCCCTAATATATCTGTGTAATTTTGCCAAACATCTTAAGTCGAGATAAGATAGCAAAAAAGTTTAAAAAACAACTCAGTGTGCAAATCATTTTTACAAAATAATAAAATAAACCAAAATCAAAAAAAGTTTCGTTAATAACACTGGTTTACAGCCAAAAAATACCAAGAACACCACATGCCTAGATAAGTTAATTGGGACCTCCTGAACACGAAAATCGCTGTAATTTTTTTTCCTAAGTACCGTTTTTTAGATATCAGTACTTTTGAGTTTTTCGGTGTATGGTTCCACTCAAACCCTTGTGGAGCCCAACTAAAAAGTCCGATTGAAATAAATGGCATATCGTTGGAAAGGTAATCGAATGCCTTTTTTTTCGATATGCTACAAATTTCTATCTGATAAGAAATGGCTGAGTAATGGCACCTCAAAGTTCAAAAAATGTAAATTTTTTACGTTTTTTTCCAAATTTTTCATTTTCATTTCGTTTTTCACTACGTTATATTAAATATCTGGAATGTTTTATTTCTTAACCAAATAGTATATTTAATTACAAACATTTTAAGCGTAATTTGAAAAAAATCGGATGAAAATTAAGGATTTTGTGGAACGACAATATTTTCATCTCATATAAAATTCCGTGTTTTTTAAATTCATCAGTTTAAACGTATTTAAAAAACACGGAATTTTATATGAGATGTTTTGAGGTGCCATAACTCAGCCATTTCTTATCAGATAGAAATTTTCAGCATATCGAGTGAAAAGGCATTAAATTACCTTTCCAAAAATCGGACTTTTCGGTTGGGCTCCACAAGGGAGTGGGACCATACACCGAAAAACACAAAAGTACCGTTATCTAAAAAACGGTACCTAGGAAAAAAAAAATTACAGCGATTTTCGTGTTCAGGAGGTCCCAATTAACTTATCTAGGCATGTGGTGTTCTTGGTATTTTTCCAAATTAAAAATTTGTAAAGCAGTGTAATACAAAATTTTAAAAACGTAAACAAAAAGATTTTTTGAATGAAAATTCGTATTAACCAAATTTTTTACATCTTTTTAAATTTGACGTTTTATCAAAATGCCACAGATATGAACTAATTACAACACTGCAGAACAGTCATTTTGCGGTCTGGAATTGGATTGTAAATTTTTACTAGTTTGAGGTCGCTGATTTCAAATCTTATCTCCATTTTTCTCTATCAGCTCTACTTTTCGAGATATACAGTTATGTTCAAAATTAAGGCACTTTCACTACATATATTGGAATAACTTGAAAACGGTTTTTCATATTCAGTTAAAAAAAACGTGCTTACATTGTGTATTAATTACAAGTGATGCGAACACAACTGATAAGTTCAAACATCATTTATTGACTGAAATCCCACTAATTATAATATCTTAACCATAGGTAAATAAGAAATATATATCGTTGGTCTCATGTAGAAAGGCCCTAACTCGATTTTTTCGAAATTGAGTTTTTAGTGATTCCATTGCATTTCCCACAAATACACCTCGTCAATTTAATACAATAGCATCAAAAATCAGTTTAACAAGCAATTGAAGAAGCCCTTTTACATTATGAAACATACAGTTTCTATTATGTTTTTGCCTTCCCCTGTAAAGTTGCATTTATGTGAGTTAAGCTCGATTCACCCATGCGTTCCGAACAAAATTTTTGTCCGGACAAAATTTTTTTTATATTGAGTTTGACGTTTTACTTTTGAGAGAGAGAGCAATGAATTTGTTCAGAACGTTTTTTCTTGAATTGGTTTAATTTTAATTCTTGTGCCGAACAAAATGAACTGAGATGCCACTTTTTTTCAAATTGTACATACAAATTCAACTGAGCTGCCACATATTAAATTTTTCGTTTTGTGCTGAATAATTAAAAAAAAAATTAAACAAAACATGGATGTTAAATAAAATATTGCCCTAAAACTTATTGAGGAAATAAAAAAACCAGGAAGAGAATGTATTTTTAATATGGGAAATCATTCATATAAAAATACTTACTTAAAACAAAATATATGGACGGAAATAGAAAAATCTATTGGAACTGGGGTCTAATCACCGCATACGATATCGAGCAAAATTGATCGAAATTATTTATTTTGGTATCATAAAACTCGATATAGAGTGAAATGTATTGAAATTTAAATAATAGCATTCGATATCGAGTAACACGACATTACATTTATCGAGTTTTCATTCTATGTGTCAGTGTCTATCGTATGCAAAAACATTCGATAGTTAGTTCGATACGATAGTATCGAATGCGGTGATTAGACCCCTGGTCGTAAGTCCATTTTTACACACTTTTATAAAAAAAACTAATAGTTTGCTAACTGTTTGACAATTTTATTAGAGCATTTGATACTTTTTTATATTTCTAAACGTTGTTTTTTTATTTGCCCAGTAGTTTCAGAGATGTCTTTAAATTTTTGAAAAAAGGAAAATTTTGAAAAAAAACAAATTTTTTGCTCCTTAAAAATTAAAAAAAAAATAATAATGCGGCAAAAATCACATTTTTGGTCTAAAAACATTTAGCTTAAAATAATTTCGAATGAAATGAGGTTTATTTCATTGTAATCGGTGCACAACTTTTAATTTTATTCACAATTAACTATGAAAACTCAATAACGATTTCTATACAAAAAGGAAAAAAAAATCATGACACATACAATGAATTTTTTATTTACAATTAAATTAAATTAAATTGCTTTTTGGAACGATAACCTCTGTTATCCGAAATGAAGAACAAATTATTTTTTTCCGCTTACTTTTGGACAATTAAAAAACAAAACTTAAATAAACGAAGAAAGAGAATTTCCCAACGTACTGGAAGCATGTTCTGTCAAAATAACTTTTTTTAAGAAAAATATAAAAAACGACATGAAAAACACAAACCATGTCTTTTTCTTCTCTACACCGTTCGCCATCAAATAAAAAGAGACGTCAAA
This sequence comes from Pollenia angustigena, assembly GCA_930367215.1. Classification (NCBI taxonomy): domain Eukaryota; kingdom Metazoa; phylum Arthropoda; class Insecta; order Diptera; family Polleniidae; genus Pollenia; species Pollenia angustigena. The sequence goes on from OV884060.1 coordinate 52,938,275, forward strand.
AAAGCGACGTCGTAAAAGCGCCCGTGTGAATTGAGTGTTAAGCAGTTTGGGATGCAAGTCAAGCACAATCGCTCCATTACAGAAAAAGCTGAAGACAAAAAAGTGGAACAACATCCCAGAAAATTAATTTTTCTGTTGCAAAGTCTAATTTACGGGCCTGTTCTGAAAATCACGTGTAATTTTGTGGTGTGGGACACTAAAATATCACACGTGTGATTTAAGTAGGCACATGTGACATGTAATCACGTGATTTGAAAATTAAAGTGATTTTCAGAACAGGCCTAATAAATTGGTATCGAAGTGCTTCAATCGTCATTAAATTTTGCACAAGCTTCTTTTATATGTCTGTCCTAGTCCTAATTCGTCCTAATTTCGTCAAGATTTACCATGGGCCCCATATAAAGTAACAAATAAGGATTTTGTGTTGAAAATTTGTCCAATCAAGATTTCTATGGCTATAAGTATCACCTTGAATATTTTTCAGATAATTTTCCATAGGTCGCAAATAAAGTGCATTTTCCAAAAACCCACTTTTAAATGCAATAGTCCATTTCTTAAATATTCTAATTCTCAATCGAGGATAGCAAAGATTTGGCACAGCCGAATATAGCTGTCTAACATGTTTGTACAGTTAAAGCTTAGTGTAGCAATAAAATACCTAAAAGGCGTTACGGTTACATATGGGAATTCCCGTCAAAAGGTCCACCGTGACCGAAAATTTAAAAGTTATTAAAAGCTGATTGCTTTACGATATTGGTATAGAGAAATATTAAGATTTTACTAATTTTATAAATTTACCCATAAATTTGTTTACTTAGATGAACAATCAGACTGCAAAGTTGTGCAAACGTAATTTCTTATATGTGAGAATGTTTTATTGTATGTTTTCTTTAATATTTATCTTTCTTAAAAGAGGTTATATTTGATAAAAATTATTCCAAACAAATTTTCTTACATGGTCTGTATTCTCAGGAAGATTTCGAAGAGCAATATGTTATTCGGATTAACGGTAAATTTTTATTTTTTTTAATCATTATTAATTTTAATTATTATGGAAAAAATTTGACGTTCGAAATGTCACGTATCGACCCAGATTTTGGCTTAAAAAAAAAGAAAATACAGAAGATTTTGGAATCAAACGAAAGACGTTTAAATGTTACATTGCTACGTAAAATTATGAAAGTCGTTTGACTCAAAAATTGTGCCAGGTTGCGCTGAATTAAACCTTTTTATACATGGCCACAAAAACTACTTCTATTTTTTCACGTTCGAACCGCTACTTCTTTTGCCATTATCTTTGACCTAGAATCGCGGCCTCCATAAACTTAAGCATAGATAACAGTGCTTTCTAAGTGCTATAATTTAAGGGAAAAGAGAATGTAAAAATATTTTTTGTTTAAAATGTTATTGCATTTTTTATGCGTACGACTGTCACGTTCAACACTTTGGAATTACCCATATGTTTGTATTAATGTATATGTTTAGATTAAAGCACCTGCATGGTAATGTATCAGCACTATTATATTTACCTCTTAATGTGCTTTGACTTAACGCCCACATCGTAGAAACTTGCGTAAGTGCGTTACAATTTCACTCTATTGTTTACAGTTGAGGTAGAGAATTAAGCGAATAATAAATGTGCTTATTAGTAAAAGCTTATGTCATTTACATTTTGCTTTATAATTTGTAATTTATACAATGTTGAAGCTAATCTTTGTAAAATTTTCCCCCAACAAATGTAATTTTGATTAAACTTTTTTTGGTTTTCGCACAAATTGTCGATGAAAAATTGTGGCAAATATTTGTTGGCGGAACGCAAAAGAAAAATCCACCCTTAAGCTTAATGAGGATCCTTTATCCTTCTGTAAAAAAGCAACAAAGCAAGTACTATTTTTATTTGCGAAATTTTTAATATTTTCTTTTGGTTTAAGAAACTTTTTTCTTTTTTGTCAAACATAAGCTCAAAGGAAAAATATTAACATTATTCGCTTGGTTGTTTAAAAGCAAAATTAGTCTCAAGTTAATTTAAATTGTTTGGAAAGTAAAGTTGGGATTTTAGAAAAAGAACAATTTTAAAGGAGGAGGGAAATTTTATTTTGAAACCCATTTTTTAAAATACATACCTGAGGCAAACAACACCCATTTAGAATTAAGGCTATTGACGCAGGATGTTTGTACAGGGTTTTTTAAGACTTTTGCTAATAACGAATTGACTTAGCACATTATTACTAACAAACAACTTTAGTGAAAACTTGCAGCCAAGTTTGATCCTTCTCGCTTCTTTCGGGTATATCAACTCTTTTATTCTGGAAGGAATTCATACAAAAATGTTTTTGCATAAAAAGAGGAAATAAGTGGAATTTGACAGTTGGAATCAACTCGTTTTGGCTTTACAATGTTTTGCATGGAAATCAAGGCAAATTTTCAATAAGCATTTTTTACTTTTTTTATTGAATCTCTAACGATTTTCAATAAGTATCTATATGTTTATCCTAATAGTTATTTATTAGATATTTCCAAAGAAACATCTAGTTTACCGTATTCAATTACTTATTATTCTTCATTCAATCCCAGCAGGTGCCATCTATATCCAAAGACTAACGTTTGACTTGATAAAGCGTGCGGTTGAATTATTTAAAAGCCTTAGTATTTGCAATACTTATGTATGTATGTGTAATATGAATCAAAATTCTATTCGATAATTTTTGACGAAAGCACGGAGTTGTCGGGGAAAAGCCAGATTTCCTTATCTTGAAGATATTTCAACATACAACAAAAAAATTTTAGGGAAGAATTTATTGGCTTTGTTGTAAACGCATTTGAAGAGGCTTCAAAAGATATTGATGACGTTGATGTGTCAACTGATGCAAAGGCACTATCATCAATAGTTCTTAATGCTTTGACAAATTTTGGTCTTGACCTAAAAAATTGTGTAGTAGATGGAACAGATGGGTTTCCTCTGATGTCAGCAGAAAATGGAGCGGTTCAAAATATCTTGAAAAGCGACAAATGCGAAACAAACGCCTTGCTATTCCCATAAATCGAACATCTCAATTTCTAAAAGCAATAAAGTGCCATTAATACAAAAAGTTGTATCATTTGTTAAAGAAACGACAGAAGAAACGACAAACTCACTGTTTATTGTTGATATTTTTGTTTAAACTTTAAAAATATTACAAGTAGAACTGTTGCATTTAATTCTTAAACGCTTAACAGTTTTATTTGGTTTAATATCTTTAGTTTTTCTAAAATCTTTTTTTTTTAAGATTTTTGTATGACGTGCTAAATTCCCAATTTTTCATATTTGATAAATGCACTGAAATTTATTGTTGAGGGAAAGCTAGCTTCTATGCGCATTTCACTGGTTGCTTAGGCCAGATCATCAGGAAACCTTTTCCAAAGATTTTAGAAAAGGAAAAAATATTATACAAATAAAACCCTAAAGCGAATAAGAATTCCAAACACTCAAAGTCTTACTTGTAACAATATCAAAGCTTAAACAAAACACCAACAATAAACAGTGAGTTTATCTTTTCTTACATCCCCCTACAATTGGTTGGGTTCTTTCCGACTCGAATTGTGGTTGTAAGTGGGTATAAAGTAAAAACAAAATTAAAAAACAAATTGTTTCATTCTTTTGTCTTTTGTTTTTTCTTTATACCCACTTACAACTACAATTCGAGTCGGAAAGAACCCAACCAATTGTAGGGGGATGTAAGAAAAGATAAACTCACTGTTTATTGTTGGTGTTTTGTTTGAGCTTTGATATTGTTACAAGTAAGACTTTGAGTGTTTGGAATTCTTATTCGCTTTAGGGTTTTATTTGTATAATATTTTTAGCTTTTCTAAAATCTTTGGAAAAGGTTTCCTGATGATCTGGCCTAAGCAACCAGTGAAATGCGCATAGAAGCTAGCTTTCCCTCAACAATAAATTTCAGTGCATTTATCAAATATGAAAAATTGGGAATTTAGCACGTCATACAAAAATCTTAATAATAAATTTTGTATTCCCGTAAATAACTTTTTTTTTTTTGTGGAAAATTTACGAAATTTTTTATTATTAACTGATCTAGCGCAACAAGATAAAATCTTATAAATTACAGCGCTAGTGATATTATCAATATAATTTCAAAAAATAAAAATCTAATATATCAAAGTACATAGATAAAAACATTTATAAACAATACAAAAAAGTAAAAAGTAAAGATTATTACAAAAATTAAGGTATAAGGTATTAACAAGTATTTCTAATAACTTCTTTTTAAACGAGTTTGCGTTGCTTAAGAGTTGAAAGTGGGTTGGAAGGGCGTTCCAAAGAAGGATTGTAAAAACAAAAGTTGGATGATGTTTCCTGACGATCTGGCCTAAGCAACCAGTGAAATGCGCATAGGAATAGCTTATCCCATCAACAATAAATTTCACGAATAACAAAATATTTTAAATTAAAATTTTGTATTCCCAAAAATTACTTTGATAAGAAACGACAAATTTTTTTAAATATAATCATCCCAAGCGAAAAACAGTTTTAGCAAAGTATTTGGAAGCCAAACTCTCTTGATTATGCGTCTTTGCAACAAGTGTACATCATATAGTAAAAGCTTTGGAAAAAATATCTGAGTGGAAAGGTAGTATCTCTACCCCTATATTAAGAAACTCACTTAGTGCTTTTAAATTTATTTGCGGAATATACATATTAAGTGTGATACCTATTGTAACACAGCCACTTATACTATATGTAGTGTCATTTTACAAAAGGATCAAGCCTTATCATAATTTTAATCATGTGCCTTGACGAAAAAAGAAATAAAGCCGAAAAACAACTTAAAGCGATTTTTGAAAAAGTTAAAGTTATTTGCGTTCAAATCGAGGTTCCTATCGAAAAGACAAGATTTGAACGAAATAATCACATCCAAAATGATGAAGATTACTTCCGAGTTGTAGGTTACATTCCTCTTATTGAATTGATTTTAGAAGATCTCATAACAACTTTCCCAATAGATATTCCAAATGTATTGAACATATGTACCTAGACTTCTACCTCAAAGTGTAATCAAGTCATATACAGATACAAAACTGTTAAAACCACAACTAGCTGATGAGCTGATTATATTTGATAGAAGAGATAAACACCTTCGAACATCTAAACTTGAGCCTGATCTATCAGATAACGTTGTAGATGCTTTAATAAACTGTGATGAAGATATCTACCCAATTCTAAGAAAAATATTTAAAATTTTCGTTTCAATGCTCGTCAGTAAAGCTACGAGCGGAGGTCATTTCCTACCCTTTGTCGAATAAGTGCAAGGCTCAGATCAACAATGACAGAAGATAGACTGTACTGTCAAAATTTGTATATTGAACTGATCTTATATTTTATTTAACCTTTTTGTTGAGTTTTTTTAATTAGGGTAATGACTTTTTTTGGACAAAATTTGTTCATCCCACCACGCGATGGGCAATTTAGTATTGATAATTTTTTTTTTTTTTAATTTATTTTTATTATTGAATCTTTCTTATCGAAATTTACAATATGTATTCAAATCTTAATTCTAGTTGTTGTTTATTAGTTGTTACCAATGTAACCACTAACTGCTGTATTCAAATTTTAAAATGTCTTCTAGTTATGCTCAAAGTATCGGTTCTTTTTAGCTTCTGGTGACCTTCGAACTGAAGCAGACCCCGAGCGAGGTAGTTAGGGTGGGCCATTAGTTTATCGATGTAACTTATTGAATATTTTTTAATTTCCTCCTGGATAGTGGGGACGTTGAGATCTCTGCGGACAATATCATTACGTATATACCATGGGGCGCAGACAATTTGTCGTAATATTCTAGACTGTCTTCTTTGAAGCTTTTGGATGTTAGATGCGCATGCAGTACCCCATAATTGGATGCCATATGTCCATACTGGTTTTATGATGGACTTGTATAAAAGAATTTTGTTGTCTAAGGACAAGTTTGAGTTTCGACCGAGAAGCCAATGTAGTTGAGCTGCTTTAAGTTTCATAGCCGTTATTTTCGCTTCAATATGACGCGACCAGGTCAAGCGTCTATCTATATGAATTCCCAAGTACTTGACATGGTTTTCTACCGGAACAGTGATGTTATTTATTTTTACAGCTGGGCACGTTTGTCTTCTGAGCGTGAAAGTTAAGTGAGCACATTTAGCCGGGTTAACCTTTATTCTCCATTTTTCTAGCCAGGCCTCTAGTTCATTGATGTAGGACTGCAGATTTTGCGATGCGACTTTTGGGTCATGGTTAACGCTAATAAATGCTGTGTCGTCTGCAAATGTAGAGGTATGCGTGCTCAGGTTTGTTGGCATATCCGCTGTGTATATTATATATAGAAGCGGTCCTAATATGCTGCCTTGGGGGACACCAGCAGTAATTTTCTTGAGGGGGGAGTATTTATCTTGCGACCTTACTATGAATGTTCTGCCTGTTAGATAGCTCTCCAGAAGCTTGTGAGTGTTTTGAGGAAGCATTCGTGTTATTTTGATGAGTAGCCCAACATGCCAAACTTTGTCAAAAGCTTGGGAAATGTCTATAAACAGTGCTGAGTAGTATTGCTTTTTCTCAAACGCCGATCTAATAAGGGTGACAATTCTATGCACTTGTTATATTGTACCATGTTTCGCTCTGAATCCGAACTGGTGATCCGGGATGATGTCGTGTTCATTTAGATGAGGAGTTATACTTAAAACGAATATTTTTTGGAAAAACTTCGATAGGATTGACAATAAGCTTATCGGTCTGTACGACGCAACCTGGCTAGCATCTTTTCCTGGCTTGGGAATCATCACAATTATATATTCCATGAGGATGGGAAGTATCCGACTCTTAATATAGCGTTAAAAATGAGCAGCAAGATTCTGGAAGCAGACGATTTAATAAACGTTTATTAAGGAAAATTTTCATAGAAAATTTGGTTTTCAAGCCTTTATTAAATTTAAAATATTTTTATGAATACAGGCATAAATACATAAAATAAGCAACTGTATAACAAAAATGTAAAGCAATTTTTTTGGGTTTAATGAAATAAATTTTAAGTTTAAAATGCGAGTTGATTTACATAATGGAAAAATATCTTGTGCAACTTTAATAGCTCGTTCCGCGCATATATAACTACGCTGCTGATTCATATATCCGCCAAACAACTCATCTAGCACAACATCTATCATTTGCCATTAAAATTTAGTTTATTAAAAAAACCGCGAATAAAGTCGCGATTTTGTTCGCCCTTCTTCCGTACAAATGGTAAGATCTTGTTATATTCATGAAATTATTAGACAATACTTAAAATTTTGTAATTAAATGTTAATTTTGTATAGTAAGGAGAAAAATTTAAATTCAAAACTTTATCGCGTTTTGTGCGGAAACTTTCTTCACGATCGGGAAAAAGTAATACATCATATCTTAATATTTTTCACGGTCTATACGGCTATGCGATGAAGAATTTGATATTCGCAAAAATTGCAAAAAGCAGTTACCCTAATACACATATCGTATTTAATAAACTTATAAAAACAAATTTTTTCCTTTTTTGTATCATACAAAATTGTGAACATTTATGACTTATTTAAGATGTCGGCCGATTCTTTTAGATATGTTCAGAGGATTCTATGTGATTTAGTTGTAATCATGTAAATTTATAGATAACGTGTTTTTTGAGAGTGGAAATTCTATGGAGTAAAAGTTTTATAATACAAGACGCAAACTTTACCAAAAAAAAAAAAACAAGTTAGAGTGCTATATTCGGCTGTGCCAAATCTTTGATACCCTCCACCGGCAGTTCGAATGTTTAAGGAGTAATATCTGTATGATGTTATTATTATCTTAAACTGTGACGATTTGTCATTAATTATGGTTTTAGGCGACTAAACTGTTTTCCGGTAGTAGGGTTTATATCGGGCCTACGGTAAATTATGGACCGATCATCACGAAATTTCACAGCGTCATTTCTAGTCCTTTAAAACTGTGACGTACCAATTTCTGTTATGCTAGCATTATTAATTATGGTGTTAGGTGTACTAAAATGTTTTCCGGGAGTAGGGTTTCTATGGGCCCTAGGGTAAATTATGTACCGATCTTCACGAAATTTCCCAGTATCATTTGCAGTCGTACAAAACTGTGACGAGCCAAAATTCGTTATGATTGCATTATTTTTTACGGTTTTAGGCGTACTAAACTGTTTTCCGGGAGTAGGGTTTCTATGGGCCCTAGGGTAAATTATGTACCGATCTTCACGAAACTGCTTAGGATAACTACAAGGAATTTGGCACCAAGTTTGGTCATTTCTTTTGAGTTGTTCGAAAGTGAGCGTGTTTTCAACAGACGGACAGACGGACAGACAGACGGACATGGCTAAATCGACTTAGAATTACTCAAGGACCCAGAATATATATACTTTATGGGGTCTGAGATGAATAATAAAGAAGTTTCACACGGAATGACAAACTTAATATACCCTCTTCACAACTAATTGTGGGGGAGGGTATAAAAACGAGTTTTGTATCCGCATTATCACAAAATCTGGTATTTTTGACTTCATAATTGTAATTATCGCCAAAATATTTTACAGATTTTGTATATCGTGTTCTATGGTATTAAATTTAATATTAATCATTTTTAAATTTTAAATTTTTATTAACCTATAGTCGAACTTTATAAAGACCTTAAAATTAAATTTTTTGTTAAGCGATTTTTGTATCTATTACCGAAATAAAAAGTTAAGATACAAAGGTTTTTTAATAATAATATTTTATTTCCTTTATTAAATCTGTGATCAGAATCATATCTAAATCGACTTGCTAATTAATAATTAAATTCAACAATTACTTGATATGTAAATTTTAATATAAATTTCGTATTCGCTTAAAGTAAAACTTGGCAAATCAATTTTCGAATTAGAATTCCCCTTACATTCTTTTACCTTTAAATTATTGCGCCCTTTAAATTATGAAGCCCTAGACCCGGACCTAACGGGCCTAGGTTTAAATCCACCACTGGTTATGGGACTATTATTTTAAAGTGTTGTGCACATCATCACAAACACATAATACTCTCTACACTTTTGCGGTGTTGGGATGAAAATCACAACAAGTAAAACCATTTTCTAAAATATACTCCATTTATTTTGCAATTAAAATTATCACAATTTATCACTTAGTAATTCATGGTTATTTACAATATTGTAATAAAAAACATTTCGATGTAAATATGTATGTGTTGGTTGTACCAAGACCCAGTAGATCTGGGGACTACTTGTCAGCTGATAGTTACAGGAAAAACTGACTAACAGTTATGCGCGACTTAAGAGAATTACTTGAATTGGTTACTTTGTCTATTCCCAAGTAATCTATAACAGTGTATAAACTGATTTTTAGCAATGTAAAAACTGGCACACTACTTAAAAAAATACGACATTTCAAAGCAGCTCAGTGAATAAGTTAGTTGTAAAAATTATTCTAATATCAATTGAGTAGTTTTTGCATTTCAAACAGTGTTCGAAGATAACCATAACAATATTAAGCGTACGGCTTATACACCCAGAAACGATAAATATTATTGTACGTACATTATAAAGTGTTCTGTTCTTCGTTATAAAACAGAATAATTGTAGTGGTTCTGTGGACATACATTAAATTTTAATGTTCCATAGTGCTTTTTTTTTACTTTGATGAAGAAATAAGCAAACAAAAAATTTTAGCAACGACCATAGCACGAATAGCTTGCATGTGTATTGTGCACACGTTTTGTTTGTGTAAATTTGTTTCCCAGCCAAAAGGATGCACAACTAAAACCAACGAACATTAATGTGTTGAACCGAAGACAGAACGCAATTAAATGCTCTCATCTTTTTGTTGAATTGGATAAGTACAGTATTTTTTTTTTTGTATTCGAAGATCACAAACAGGGAAGCGTTATTTTTTTTAATGATTTACTACACAAACACTATTGGCGTTTGTGTTTTCCGCAAAAGACGGTATTTAATGTTTATTTTGTAACACTGATTACAAAGGGTATGGTAATGTCTTGTTTAAAAGTAGCTAACTAATTAGTTGCAGCATTTCGGCATTTATTTTATAAATATATCTTCAAATATCAGTTAATTTCTTGCTACATTACCTAAAAACTGCCCAGTGACTAAAAATAGAAAAAAAAGTGATTTAAATCTAAAGCGCACAAAAGCTTTTTTGTGAACTTTAATTGAATATTTTTTTTTTCAAAATTTTTAGTTACAGAAAACGTTGATATTTGTGTGTTCTAAAGGCGCCCGTACACGACATGTATTTGTCATCTGACATGTCAAATTTTCAAGTCACATGTAATTGTTCATGTCTGTCAAAATTGCTGTTTTACATAAGGTTTATAATATTCGGTCACAAACGTACATGTAATTTGCTTCTGACATTGTCTCTGTTTTTTTTCGCATTGTTATTGCAAAAACCAAAGAAGTTCTCGGTTTCAAAATAGCTTGCTGCCGCCACGAAAATATTTATTTGCGCCGTAAAATAATTTAGCCATCTTAACATTTTTTTCTTTTATTTTAAAGATACCAATTTAGAATTTTATAATGAAACGGTTTTTATGTTTATATTTACATAAATTCTATTCAATGGTAAGATGAGCATACATATCTTGGTATTGTAAAATATTAACTTCAGCCGGCTAATGATTCCGTCAATAGTTGACGCCGCTGCCAGTTTCTTCCCGGCATAGATTTCTGATGTCAGATGGTTTGTCAGAAGAAAATAGAGCACGCTCTAATTGAAATTTTGTCAGATGACTTTGCGTCTGACTTTTACAGAAGCAAAGTTAAAAAGGTAACACACGACATGTATGTGTTTTGCAGTGGGAAATTTGACATGTCAGATGACAAAAACATGTCGTCTATACGCTCCTTAAGTTCAGCTAACTGCTTTCTGCTTTACCTAGAATCAGCCAAGTAATTAGAAATATGTTAAAGTAATTTTAAATTACTCGTCTTAATTTACACCTGCATGGTCATTTATAAACAAAAACGTTGATATTTGTTTTCATAAATTTCTGTTTTTATTTAGTGGTTTATTATTATTTTACTCTAAGCTTTAAATGCTATTTTACTAATTTGTATTATAAAATTTATTACTTTACAGAGTGTATAATTTTCATTTAAATACAAATTATTTTACACGTATTTTTGTTACAATGAGATAAATAAAAAATTCATAGTCGGACGTATTGCGTCTAAAAACTGAATTATTTATAGCAAAATAAATTTTAAATACATCTGTGCTATTTTACGCAAATAAATAGCAGTTTTTGTAGTTTTGCATTTGCATAAAGCTAATCCATAAAACATTGGTGAAATATTAAATAATAAAGTAATAAACAATTTTGGGGAGAAAATCTAAATAAATTGCATTAAATATGAACGTATCCGATTTGGGTGTTTATTTATAATAGATAACGCGTTCTATTTGCAGTTTTTGAGAATATGAAAAAATGGCTTTAAAATATATTTTCTAAAATAATTACGAAAGCAGGGTTAGGCAAAATACATGCTTTTATGTATTTTAAATGCAAAATACATTTAAATCGTTTATTTAAAATACAAAATACATTAAATATGCGTTTAAAATGTATTTTAAATACAAAGTACATTCAAAAAGTGTATTTAAAATACTAAATACAAAATTGTTTTTTTATTTTAACCCTAGAGCACGAATGATCGGCGATTCGATGAGCATCGCTCCCTTTTAACCAATTTGTTTTTAAATGGGTGTGCCCAACACTCTCAAATTATGTATGCTAGTAGTAGATGATTTACGTTTGTTGAGTGTAAATGTGTTTTGTATGCCGCGTTGGTGGAACATTGCTTTTATTCGTTATGTACTCGTCGAATCGACGAGTTCACTTTGGTTCATTTTGGAAAATCAAATCTTGTAATGCTAATTTAACCGCCTTATATTCAATGCAAATGGATGAAACTTTGCAGGCATACATATTCCCGATGACAGTACACGAATCGCCAGGATAAAATCTAGGGGGGGGGGGCGGGCAACATTTTTTTTAAATGTTCTTTTTTAAGAAAAGCCTTTCTTGAAAACATTTTTTCAAATGTTCTTATTTACTTTATGAGCAAATATTAGAAAAATTGTTACTCCAAATAATAGTGGCAACAATGACCAGCTAATGAGCAAATACAAAAAATAAAACAAAAGAAGTGGATAAATGCGTAAACCCCATCCCGGAGAGCACAAAGTAAGCTTTGTGACTTAAGCTCAAGGTGATATTGAAAGAAAATTTTTTTTATTTTTTAAAGCTTAAAATGTATTTTTTTAATCAAACCATCAAAAGATGAAATTTTGGAGTTATTGATGCAGAATAGTTCGTTTTTGGTTTTTGTGTTTTTACTGCTCATCTTTATATTTATTATACGCGTACTTTTCCCGTTTGAAGAGAATGTATCATTATTTTATCAAAGAGATGCAATAATATTAAACACGTTTATTTTAAAATGTATTGACTTGAGTTATAACGATGTTGCAGCAAATGAGCAATGTGTTCAATATTCACTTTAGTACCAGCCCCAGCGCAAAACTAGTATTTCCTTAATGAGCACTGAATATTTAAATATAAAGGGTGTATTTTAAGCGGTCAAACGAACTGTCATACTATGCCCGCTTTTTGACATTTATGATCAGTATACCTTCGGAAAATTATCATGGATACTTTCAAGTTTAACTTTTTTTTTTAAGAACTTAAAAATGTATTCAGTGGTTAAAATTTACTTAACCAAATTAACGGAAGTTATTAAAAAATAAAACCGAAATGATCACCCGGGTGGGTATATTTTTTAAAATAGCAGGTAAATTTCCCTCATCAGAGATGGCACTGACTCCAAGTTAGGTCTACTGTCCCCACTCCGTTTTGGTTAGCCAAAGGACCCTCGGCTTCCTAGAGAAATTTAATTAAGTATTTTGCTAGTGTTGCACTGACTAGGGACGCAATAATTCTGCCGTGCCCGTAATGTTTGCTTCTAGCCCATGCCAGCGCTGGACAGTTACACAGAAAATGCCCGGTGGACTCATCTCCATCAAGACATAGTCTGCTTTCCTGTTCTTCTGCCAGGCCCATCCGAAAAAGTTGGTACTTGACAGTGTGGTGACCTATTAGATAATTCGCCAACTATCGTAGTTCCTGTCTATTAAGACCTTCCGTCCCTATTGTAGTACCGGAAAATATCAGTCCTATTTCCGGACGTGTTCCCGGAAGTGATAACCAGTATCTCCTATGTTCCCTGACTAGATCATCCGTGCTATCATTTCCCGTCTTGCTCCTGTAGCTTTTTCGGTATTCCGTCTCCAAGTTTGAGGATAGTTTCCAGGAAGAGAGTGCTTTAATGGCCGCTTGGCTATCAGTGAATATTACAATGCTGTTGCCAAACATTCCAACCATTCTTTTGTGAAGAATGTTAAAGCAAAACACATCAATAGCGTACATTTTTTCCAGGAATACGCAGGGCAATTTACCCAATACCCGGGTGGGTATTGGTAAGGCGAAGGTTAAAAAATGTATACAATTTTATTTGGAAAATCAGTCATCATTATAATCGCTAATTAGCGGTCTTGTTTGTTAATAAACTACATTGCAACACATGGAGTGAGACCAATCCACAACAGAACCTACAGACTCTTTACATCCAGAAAAATTAATATTTCTGTATAAATAAAGAAAATTGTTCGTTCGTCTTTTAGAATCAGAGAAGCAGACTTTTCTTTAAGAATAAATGAAATAGTCTAAGGCCCGTTTTCATAACTTACCGATAGCTAAAAGTAGACTTTAACCGGCCTAATAAAAAGTGTTCCATTATTAAAAATTTAATTTAAACTAAAGTGAGCGACAAACTAGATTAAGGTTCATCCTACCTGGTAGGTTAAAGTAAAGTTGTAATAATGGAACACTTTTTATACGGCCGGTAGAATCCTACCTTTAGCTATCGGTAAGTTGTGAAAACGGGCCTAAAAAACAATCTATCTGCCCCTGATGACAAACTATTATTTGAAATACTGCCCAGCCCTGTAAAAAAGTCCGACTATAAGATACCGTTCATCAATATGGTGCAATATACTACAGTGACATTAAACCAATCCTTTATAGAAAGCCGTTACTATCTTATTATTGTTAATAAAAACATTTATATGGTAAACATGAAAACTGGTATTATCTGTTTTAATATCACTTTTAACTGTATACGCAGAGAAACTACATTTATCAAAAGGGACACCTCTAACAAAACTTTTTTTTACCGAAAACATGTTAAGCATATTATGGTTACTTTTTTTAATGTCACCAGCAACCATTATTATTAGTAAATTAACGTTATTATTAACCCTAACATGTTCGAAGGGAACCATAATATGGTTGTTGCTTCTTAATAGAGGATTTATAAAAAAAAAATTGGAGGTGATAATAATATGGTATAATATGGTTAAAGTAGCCCTAATATGCATTCAAATTTTTCGTTAAAAATAGTATTGTTTGAGGTGACCATAATGAAAAAAAAACTTTTATAGCGTGTTCCTTCATATGAATTTCGTCATTGGTTGTTATCCAAAAGTCAATTTGTAAATTCAATTAAATTTATAAAAAAGTTCTATTTTACGGTCAAGTGTTTTTCAGTCCACTACGACTGACTGATTCGAAATGCTAATAATTTCTTTTTTACAATTTTTAATTTTGATTATATAGCAATCTTATTAAACTACAAAAATAGTTTTCAAGATGGATAGTGCAAAGTGTGCAAGCAATGCAAATAAAAACATTTGCACAATACAACAACAAAATGTAATATAAATTTATTTGCAATTTGCTTAATTTGACTTCGCTTGCACCAAAAACTCCGAGCAGAAAGAAGCCAGTAAAATTACATGCCGTCTAGATGAGCCATCTCTATGTTAAAACAACTAACATCTTCTTGTGCATACATGAATTTGGAAAGTGAATACTGCAGTTGTCGACGTTTTGTTCTTGTTTCATCGTTGTTAAAATATTGTCATATAATTAAAGCCATCTTGATTGTTATTGCTGCTTTTTATATCGGTTTTCGTGCCATACGTTTTGCCCACATCGAAGAACATAAATAGTTGTGCGTTGCTTACACCAGCTCTACACCAAAGATAAATATCTCAGCAATTAAACACTAACGTCCGCAAAATAATAGAGCAATATTTCTTATTGCTCAGCTTATGTTAAAGCCATGGGAAAACGTGTTAATGTTTACTCATAATTAAACGCCATCTTTTATTATTCGACCTCTTTCATTTAAATATCTATTAATTTACTTAAGATTGATGTCTTTTTATACCCTTCAGCGAAGGTAATTTCTACAATATTGATCTTAGACCATATAAAGTATATATATTCTGGATCCTTATAAGAAGGGAAGTTCAAATATGGTTGTCCGTCTGTCTATTGAAATGGGTTTTCCGAAGCCCCTAGATATGATATGGGCTTGGTTGGTATATATTTATGTCAGGTATGCTTATTATAATTTTGCTATTGAAATTCAGCCAGAAATCTTGTTAACACTGGAGAAACTGTGGATACTGTAGAAGAAAGTGCCCACATGAATCTTTCTGAGTCAACTTGTCGACGTGCAACTCCATGTGACATCTCCAGGAATTGCTGCGGCGCATTCTTAAAGTTGTTCTGATAACGTTTCCATATAAAAATCAATTGGATCAAAAATTATTTCCTAGGGATGTATCACAACGGCTACAATTTCTCTCATTCGATTTGTCGATATAGGGCCACCTTGTATATGAAAGCCAGTATATGACCAGTTCTACACCAATTTGAAGGAAATTTCGTTAACTTAAAAACACCACCACAAGCTTACAATACCCTTCCACCATTAATGATATAGTTCACAATTATATTTTTCATTTATTTCTTCAAGTCCTAAAAACCATTAGAAAATTGAATTTATCAGCTTTTCTTTTCTTCCTTTTGTCCAAATTTCTTAATGCCTCCCTTTAAAAAATTCCAATGTAATTGATTGTATATCATGCTCTTAAAAGAAATGACAATTAAAGCCAAAATGTTTTGGTCAATGAACACAATGTCTGTGTCATACTTTATAGTTTTCTTTGGCAAAGATTTTTATTTTTTTTTTTTTTGTACTTGTTTTACAATTTTTCAGTTCATTTCAGTTTTTTCTTCGTTCGTTCGTTTTCATGTAACTACATCTTCAGTTCATTTACAATATTTAACTCGACATGATGTTGAACTATTATGGTTAACAAACTCGCATGACAGTTTTAATTACGAAACTTTTTCTTGAGGTTTTTGTGTGTTACAGCAAAAACTTTTATGATTTTCCCTTAGCTTACTTTTTTTTCTTTATTTATTTCATTCGTTCGAATTTTTTATTTGTGATTTTTTGACATTTTATTGGTCAGTCTGCAGAGAGACTGGAGTTTAAAAAAAAAATGGTCTGAAAAAGAAATTGTAAACTATTGGTAAGTTAAGTTACTCCAACATTTACAACTGTGTCTACGTTTTTCTGTTAAACTAAAATTCATTTTGTGGCTTTGATTTCGAACAATACACTACTGACCAAATTCAACCTCAATGGCACAAGTTGTCCAAAAAAAAAAAACACAAAATAGTTTTCATTTATTTTATAGATTTAGGTTTTTTACTTCAAGTTAAAAAAAATTTTTTTTTTTCAAATTCCTTTCTATTGACTAGAAACAATAGTTGTAGTTGCAATTAAATTGTTTTACAGAGCTTAGCAAATTGTTTTGTTAGAATAAGTTTGCAACAAAAGTTTGCATCGAAAACAGTTTTCTCTGGGGACTTAAAGTTGCCTATAGAAAAACAATAGTATGATTTTAGGAGGTTTTATATAAAAGCATACACCCTAAGGCCTGCCATATACGACAGTTTCTTACATCTAAATTGTCAAACCTTCTTTCAGAAGAAGTGGAGGAAGGTATTAAAATATGTTTTTAGAAATCTAAGCCGTGAGGAAAGAGGCAGCAACTGTCCACTATTGGCGGAAGCATAAGCCGGCTGAAGTGCATATTTAACAATACCGATTTATGTATGTTAGTTATTTAACCCATTTAATAGGAATTGTGTTCATACATTGTACACGCAAAGAAAAAACATGGTTGTGATAAACATATTCTACGAGCAACATATTATGATAAGATTCATGATTGTAGGCACCATATTAGGATTATTATTGAATCATATTATGACTAAATATACTCGTAATATTACATCATAATATTATCCTGTTAATCATAATAAGTTAAGAACTAATCAAATTATTGTCATACGAATCATAATAAGCTTAGAAGAAATCATATTATCATCATGTTAATCATAATAAATTTAAAAGCAATCATATTATGAAACAGCACCTTTCAGAACTGTCATAAATATATAAAATAAATTAATTTCTTTTTTCATAGATTTTTTATTTTATGGCTTTTTACAATTTTTCTTATTGTACATCAAATAGCGGAATTCAATATTAGGCTTGCAAAAGAGCAAATGCAAAAGCTGTGGTTTTCATTGGCAACCGCGTATGTCCATTTTTCCGATTTTGAGATGTTGATGCCATATTGCCGAATTTGATACATATGTTTCTAAAAATGTTTGAAAAAAGATGGATCAATTCCGATTTTTTAACGTAATGACAAAGTTTAAAAAGTGCTGTATCTAGCCCATAGTTTGATCTAGAATGGTTTTTCGGCTTTTCTGAAAAATTTGTTTTGAGACATACGCGGTTGCCCATGAAAACCACAGAAATGTCGTAACACTTTTATAAAATATAACGAAATGTCTGTGTGTATTGTTGTTGGATTTTGCAAAAAACTACGATATTTTGCATTTCCACTATTAAATCACTAATACTGAATGAACTCCGCTAATATTTTAATATTTTTAATTTCTTTAAACTTATTTTTTATGGGAATTTATCTTTAAATTGTTAATCCGCTCACATATAAAGTAAGCAACACAACTGATTCAAAATTATTTTACAAATGTCGCTAACATAATATTATTAGAGTAAAAATAGTTTGATTGCATCTTAAACATAATATGATTAATGTATAGAAAGTTATCATGTTAGGGCTATTAAATATCATGAAATAGTTGTGTTTAATATAAAATGTTTTGAAAGTTATCATAATTTAGTTGTTAGAAAAATAATTATTTTTCGGTCAACAATACTCAAATTTATAATTGCGATAAACATTTATATGTTTACAGTAACTATAACATTGTTGATATTAAATAAAAATAACAATAATTTGCGTACGACAACAATATATTGTTACATTAAACATAGTATTGTTGCCGTAACAATGCCCAACCATATTTTTTCTCTGCGTGTAGTATGCCTGCGGTAAATTTAAATACATTGTGGTAATTTAAATTGCGAATGTAACAATACGTATTTTTGCCGTTACGATGCCGATATTTTAAAAGAAATATCGACGATATCGATTCCCATAGGCATATTCAATTCGAATTCAAGTTAAACTTAACAAATCTAATGTAAAACATGTAATGCAAAAAACATTATATTATATTCAGGTAAATGATGGAAACGATTCCGAATATAAAACGATTTGACATCGAATATATATTTTCGCCTTTCTTGCTTCCTATCCCGCTATTTTCTAGTTAAAACTAAAACGCTATATTTGTGATCAATTCAATTACTTATAATTTTATTTTATTACAAAAGTAAGATTACTTTTTCAATTTGGAGAAAAACGTGTTTGCTAATTCGAAGATTCGAGAATACTCATCTTCGTCATCGAATGAGTTAAGTGATGCCAGAGAAATCGGCAAATCTAAAGTATCACCGATTACCGGTATCGCATAATTAAAATTCAGTCGGGACAGCCTCTAACCCCAATTTGTTTATTTTATTTTTTATTGCGCCAAAGAAACTAATAGTAAAGGCTAGATTACACTATTATACTTTATTTAATACATGTCAAAAACTCAAGTTATATGACAAAGTGTGATAGTATGAATGCAATGTGTCACGAAAATGACAAGTATTATGAAAAAAGTTTGACATCCCATACGACTTCATTGTTTTTTGAAAAATTTCTAAACTATAATACTTCTCATTGGATCAGGGTTGCATTTTTTCATGAGTGAGTGTTAATACTTTGTGTGATGGTGTGAACGCAAACTGTCATGTTACATTAGATATTTTGACAGTCGCATCAAAACTCATTAGATTTCTATCTCACAAAGTATTATGGAATACGTAAGACTTGTGAGATAGTGTAATCTAGGCTTAAGAATAACTAATTCTTTGAAATTGAAAAATATAAACTAAAAACTATTTCAGGACACTAAAGGCCCAAGAACAATATGCATAAGCTGGCTTAAGCTACTGTCAAATATTAATAAAAAAATTAAATAAGCATTTAAAAAAGCAAAAGCAAAATCAAAAAATATTTTACTCCTTATGGAAAGTGCGATCTATTTCGCACCTTGCTTAAGCAAATGCCAGTTTCATAAAATTAACCACAAAGATTTCTTAAGTTCAATATGGCTGGACAGATTTAAATCACATGTATTTTTACAATTGATTAAGCCAACTTAAGCATATTATAGTTAGGCCTTTATTCTTGATTCTTATCGAAAAAGGGATATAAATAAATGTACATACATATAAAGATTCTTAAATTTAGACAACATACTTCGGATAGAATTAAAATGTTGAAGTTTAAGAGGAACACAATTTCTGGAATGGCGTATTGGAACCAAAAACTTAATTATACAAAGTCGGAAATCTGCTATAATTTCACCGTTTAACAAATTAAGCATGTTAAGATATAATTTTCAAAAATTTAAGTTTGATGTCATACGGCGGCAAGTTGATTTTTTGATTCCAGCGTTATATTAGGAGACAAAATAAAACGAATTGCTATATTAAAGATTTCAGTTTTTTAGAATGTTCCTCATACTATGGATCCTAGAAGAACAATGTCCAATGGACATTCCCGTTTTTGCATCAATTCTTAATTTTTGAACATACTTTTTTATGGGATAAAAGTGTTTCTGGCAATGTTATATTCACTAATTGGAAGCATTCAATGATAACTAAAAGGTATTATTAGTTACGTTTGTGAAAAAAGTGGACTTTGCAGTCTTTGCATCTTACCCCTCATATAATTGTATTATAATATTGAGATCATCAAACTGCTTTCCGTAACGTTTGAAAAACACAGTTTGTGATCAGGTAATACACCTTTGTCCAGCGTTTAAAAAACTGCAGTCGAAGAAGAATTACTGCCATTTCTTCCACTTCTTAATTTGTCATTGACAGAAAAAAAACTGTTGCTTTTACTTCTAATTCAATAAATGTAAAAAGTCGTTGTGAAAAAACTCAAAAAGCGAAAAGTTGTACACGAATTTCTGTTTTTTGTTCGACAGTTTTTGGTCTTGACTACAGTTTTTTCAACCCAGCCTTTATCGATAAAAGTCTCCACTCTTAATAGCTTCAGAGTACTAAACTTCTACTGTAAAAGTATATATGTTAACATTTTTCCGAGCTTAGGTCCATTAAATTTATATCGCCAATATAAGTTTAAACTGCTTAGGCCATCTTAAAGTAAGGACATAGTTGACCTTTTGTAGCTGAGGAAAAGTCGACTTAAGTCGACTCGCCCAGGGAGGGTCATAAGACCTAATCCAAAAAAATTTTTAAAGCAAATGAAGCACAGAAGCGAATAACGTTGTGAGTGACAAAATAATTATTTTTCACAGGATTTTTAATTTTTTTTTTTAAATTATCAAAATTTATGATAATAAAAACTTGTATGCAAAAAATTAAGAAATTTGAATTTAAAATAACATGCAAATTTACAGTTTATAACACTTTTTAGTGGAAAAACGTTTCATTTCCACAATCGCGATGTCATTTAAAACGTTTTTGCGTTGAAAAAGTTATTTCAATTTGCAAAACCATTAGATTGTACCATTGTTTTAAGTGACTTACAACGTTCTTTCACTGACTGACTCTTTGTACTGCATTTTGAAGAGGTTAAGGTGCATAATTTCGGTTCATATGATATTTAAACAATGTAAGAGAGTAATTTTAACGATAATTTGCTAAAAACTGATTTTGCAAAAAGTGGCTTTTACAACGTTTTTCGCGGCTGTGCTTCATATGTAAAACCGTAACGAATAACGATACATTCACCAAATTTGGCAAACAAAATTGTATGTAACTACAATTTACTATAATTTAATTCTTTCGTGCGCTTCATGCCGTGCATTGAGCACGGAAACATCATAAGAATCATAGTGGAACACTCTGTATAATGGGGGCCTCCCCTTTGCCTCCTTGTTTTAGATTTCGAAAAAGCTTTCAATTCTCTCGACCAAAAAGCCTTCAGGAATGCGTAAGCATTCAAAGACACACCGCCAAAAATCATTTTAACCAATCAAACTCTTCACAGTTAGGCCATATGCAAAGTTCTCCATGAAAGTCAACTGAGCGACCAAATATCTTTGGCAGTTGGTGTGAGCCAAGGATGCTTAATGTCATCACTTCTGTTTAAAGTTGTTATCAAGTTGTTAACACCACCAGTGAGGTATATTGGGACAACTTGGTGAATTGGAACATGCGAACGATATTTGACTACAAGCCAAAAACACAGCGATATGACAGCCAATATTAAAGCTGCTTGAAGAAATTGCTCTAAAAACTGGGCTTAATATAAATAGCAATAAACAAAAGTCAATTAAAACGAAACTGGGAATACATGAAAACTGTGGACAACATAAAACTTGTAAGAATACAAGAAAAGTGTAGATCTTTTTACCTCTGTGGACCAACCAGAAAACCGGGAATGATGGACCGTACCTCATTTTAAAGATAACAATCCCAACTAACTCGTTGTCAACTTCTTTTTAATAAAAAAAATTTTTGTGTGGATTTTTTAAAGCATTTTAGGTAGATTTTGAAATGCACTTTTTGCTAATATGATGTTTAGGGGATCTTTTTACCACTGTGGACCAACCAGAAAACCGGGAATGATGGACCGTACCTCATTTTAAAGATAAAAATCCCAACTAACTCGTTGTTATTCAATCTAACTGCCTCTTTCACGGTGAAATAGCGATAATATGAAATAAAAAATTTACTAATTAAAACCTAATCAAATTCTTAAATGTGCGTCCTGCCAATAACTAAAACGCGTTGGGATTTTTGCAGGGTAAAATATTTGCAACGTAAAATATTTGCAACGAGTAGGGAAAAATCTGGATTTTTGCAGGGGAAATTTTCAAATTTCAACGAGTAGAGAAAAA
Organism: Pollenia angustigena; assembly: GCA_930367215.1. Lineage (NCBI taxonomy): Eukaryota > Metazoa > Arthropoda > Insecta > Diptera > Polleniidae > Pollenia > Pollenia angustigena. Next base: position 52,960,626 of record OV884060.1, read on the forward strand.
TCGAATATTTTTTAGTATGCGTAGGTAGTTTTCCAAAAATATTCCATCAACGCTGCTTGGATTAAAGTAAAGATATTAACAATTAAAAGATCCGAAAGGCAGCTATTTGAAAAGGCCCTATGTTCTGCATTTGAACAATGGAGTAAAAATATTATGTTTATTTATTATTAAGTGCACTTTTTTAACCCTGAATGGTTACTCCTAATTTTGGTGCATTAATCTTCGTCGAATCGACGAACTTTAAAAAAAAAAAAAAATTCTAACGGAACGATTTTTAAAGAAAAAATTAAACAAATTCTTTTTTAATTAAGCATTTTATTACAAAATAAACTTAAATAAAATTCTTCATCTATCTCCATATTTGATAGGAATTGTAGCACTTTTTTATGTATTCAAATTTACTATTTTTTAAAGCTTAAGTCATCAGCTAACGTTGTTAAAAATAAGAGCGTAATTTGCTTACTCATATAAATGTTATATATTCAAATGTAAATTAGCTTCGTCGATTCGACGAACTGTAACCATCCAGGGTTAAAGGCACTTTTATTAAGGGAACTTTTTTTAAAAGTATTGCTTAATTTACTTTTTTACAGGTACCCTTTTTAAGGTATTTGAGGAAGTTTTTTAATGTAGTGTTTCAAATGCACTTTTTTGAAGTACAGTAATTTTGACTTAGCTGCACAATCTCCTTTGCACGATTTTTTGTGCGGATAAATCAAAAATGCAGCTATCTTAAATGTATTTAGCTGCCTTAATGAGCAGGTACGCAATTGTGGCTACCTGTATAAAAGTGCAGCTAAAGTAAAGTGTTTGAAAGAGGAGTAACAACGTTTTTATTAATAAATTGTTAATAACAATGACGTTCAAACAATCTGTAGGCATTTTTATAATGAACGAGGTTGCCAAATTGGTATCAACAAAATGGAGATCAGAATAGTCGCTGTTGTACAACGTTAAGAATAGCGCTGACTTGTTTGCGATTTTGGTTTTTATAAACAGCTTTAATTGAATATTTATATGAAAAAGTGGACACTATATTTTTTAATGTTTGCTAGCTGCGTTCATGATTTATATGAAAATATTTTAAAACTGCCGAAAAATATGATAAATATGCATGTATACAAAAGGCACGTAAGCAAGGATTTTGAAGAATAATCACAGAAAATATGAATTTTGTGCAGTTAAGTCAAAGTGCAGCTAACTTTAATTTTTTGTATGAAAATAATTTTAAAATGTCAAAAATTTTAGACATTTATCTTAAATGTGCAGGTATAGAAAGTGCACTTAAAAAAGGAATTTGTATGGTATTTTAAACAATATGACAAAAAATATTAATTTTGTGCAGTTTATTCAAAAGTGCACTTAAGCAAAAGGCAGTTAAGTCAAAACTACTGTATAATTTTTAATGTTCTTCCTTGAGAGGTACCTGTTGAACTTTACCATCTTAACGTACTTTTTTAAAGTGTACATTTTAAAGCTGCTTCCTAAAGGACCTTTTTTAGATACTTTTTCAGAGGTCCTTTGTTTTTTGTAGGAGTTTCAGAAATAAATATATAAAATTAAATATATATTATTCAGAACTTCTGTTTTAAAAGTATTTTTTAATGAACTTTCTTAAAAGAACCTTCTAAATGTTCCATTTTTAATAAATACTTTTAAGCAATGTTTTTAAAAAATATTAAGTTTTGATATCAAACTTTCCTTAAACAAACTTCATAATCTTCCACAAAATCGTTCACAAATTTCTTTTAAAATATATTTTAAGAGATCGCCCCTGTTTCAAAATTTAATTTAAATCTAATTTATTAGTTTTCTAACATCATCGTCATATTAACACCATTTTTGATTTTATTTTATTTTTTTTCTGACAAATCATTTTTCGCATTGTTAAATAGTTGTTGACAGTTGTTGATATTGCCAAAAAAAAGATGAAGTACAATTCTTGTCTGTTGTCATTGAAATGCGATGAAGCTGTTAAAAATACAAGACTCTGACAATCCCCTGCTGTTTTAGCAATTTCTCTTATTCAACTATTCGTGGCACTTTACAATTCTTGTCAGGAGCTCATACATACATACATATTTGGCTACAAACTCATATACTTTTAGTTTTTGTGCTATTTTTATATACGTTTCAATGACAAAGTGTTGATACATCCATCTATGAATAAGTAATATTACATATATATTTCTTTTATATAGAGAAAAATATAAATTCAACAATATGCTAAAAATCTGTCAAATAAAATATTATTTTTTAATATTCTTAAAAAAGGGAGATAAACAAATAAGGAAAACTAAAATTTGCTACTCTAGAAGGGAAACAGTGGAAATTTGCAAACGTTAGATAATGGTTTAATATTTAAAATTGGATTAACATCTTATGTATATCTAACATCCAGAAGTTAGGGGAAAAGTATATATAAATAGTTTGTTGTAAAAAATAAAGCATAGTTTTGGGGGCAACATAAGTTAAAGCATACATAAAGAAGTGAAAGTGAAAAACAAGAAATTTATTAAATTATAGTTATAATTCTGTTATTAAGTTTTGAAATTAGATAAATACCTTAATAATTATTAGACTTTAGTATGATACTACTAAAGCAGCTTTAATAAAACTTTTTTAATACAAGTTAAATAAAAGTGAATTGTAGTTTTTGAACTTATTGTGATTTTAGTTAAAGTTAAGGGATTAGATATTTAATATTGAGAGGAACTCACATTAAAAAACGCGATAATGTAATAAATGTTTTATACCCGCACCACAACAGTTTGAAATATTGTTTCTAGAATCTAGACCCGCCAATCAACTCAGAATTACTTTTTCAATTAATCTAACGATGTTCGTAGGTATGCTCCAACGAAAGTATGCATTTTTGGAAAAAATTTGTTTAAACTTTGTATGTGTTGAAAATTATAACAACCAGGCCAAAATTTCACTTAGCCCTTATACATGCTTCTTAAATGGAGTCCTTGTATCCAAAAACCATTGTTTTATATTGGGGTTTTTATACCCACACCACAATAGTGGAAAGGGTATTATGCATTTGTGCTGATGTGTGTAACGCCTTAAAATAGCGGTCCTAGACCCACCTTAAAGTATACCGATCTACTCTGAATCACTTTCTGAGTCGAACTAACGATGTCCGTCCGGCTGGCTGGTCGCAATTTTGGAGATAATTTGATAAAATTTGGGTCATAGGTTCTTATTGGTACAAGGACCAAGCCTATTGAAAATGGGCCGAATCGTAGGACCACGAGGGAAGAAAGGGGGAAATTTATTCCGGGTATCCCTAGAATTGACCATATGTCCTATATTCCCTCTCCCTAAAAATTATTAAAGACGAAAAAATCTCATAAGGATATACATTTTTTTTCTTCACTACCCGCTTTGCGAATATATGACTTCAGCAAAGCATCTTCATCTTTAACGATTTGTTGCACTTGTTTTCGCGTCTGCCCATGTAAGATTACACTGTCCTTGTTCTTGAATAATCGATCAGTCTATTGTTATTTTGCGTTGTATTAGTTTCGTTAATCGGTTATTTTTGCAGCTGAGTAGACGATTGGTCTACAATAGCAGGTCCTAGGATAAGGGGGCAGCCACCTGCCGTTGCCTAGAAACAACGGCCTTCGTGTATTTGATACAGCAGCGGGGACCTTGGTAATCTTTGATTACCACTTTTTTCCCAGGGGGTGGTGGCTGCCTGTACTTTGCCATGATGTTATCCTCTTTTCCAGGTGGATGGGTCGTCAGGGGGCTTATTGGATGGATTTTATGTATGAAGCCACTTTATTTGTAAAACTCGAAAACCTTTGTAGGCAAGCAATTTAACCAGTACACCACGCCGCACTATGGGATTTCTGCTGCAAAAAAGGCATTTTTTGATTATTACTTTTAAAAAATCTAATGATTCTATTTTATAGAGAAGAGTCTGGCAATCCAAAAACTGCATTTCTTTTAAGATATATGTATATATATTCTTAGAAAAGATCGGTTGAAATCAGGTTAATGTTGTGAAAGGGAAATATATGGTAATTTTGTTCAAATTCAGAGATTTATATATCGAAGATGTTTCGAGCGGAAAAATCTGAGTGTCGACTTTATTTAAGTCCAAAGCCTTGTTTTTAATTTAAAGGAAAAAAAAAGTTATTGCATACATAGTTTGGGAGATATGAGTGCATCAAAATTGTCCTTAAAAATTCAGCATTGGCTGTTTTCGTTGGAGAAAAAGTCAGTTAGCTCGGTTTACCTCCGTGCTCTCAGTATAACGAAATGAAAGGTAAAAGGCTCTTCTTTCTAAATATTCAAAAAAATTCACCAACTTTTGTCAATCTTTAAAAAAAAATCCAAATTTAGTAAAAAAAAGTCACGAATATTGCACCCTAGTATTTGTAATAAAAAAAGTTTTGCATACCTTTAGGCTTAACGGTTTAAAGAAATTTGAGTTATTAATTATAACAACAATTTCTTAATAAATTGTTGACAGCTGTTTTTAAAAGTGAATATGATTAAAAAAATAAAATAAACAAAATCATATGTGTTAATAAAAGAAAATGTATAGAAGAAAACCGCTTAAATTGAAAACAAAATTTGCAACCAGTAAATAGTTAATGTTAATAAATAAATAATAATAAATATTGTAATAAAATTTAAAATATTATCAAAAAGTAATTTCAATTTTTGGGAATACAAAATTTTAATTTCAAAAGATTTTGTTATTCGTGCTTAATTCCCAGTTTTTATTATTGATAAAAACACTTGAAATTTATTGTTGATGGGATAAGCTATTCCTATGCATTTCACTGGTTGCTTAGGCCAGATCATCAGGAAACTTCATCCATAAAGGTTTTAGACAAACTAAAGATATTAAACCAAATAAAACTGTTAAACGTATAAGAATTATAGCAACAGTTCTACTTGTAACAATATCAAAGTTTAAACAAAACACATCAACAATAAACAACTGTGGGTTCATCTCATCTTACATTTCCCCACTACACTCAGTTGAAATTCTCTCAACATTAATTGTAGTTGTAAGTAGGTTAAGAAAAACAAAATGAAAAAAACAACAACTTACAAAAGATGTTGTCAATTAGGTGTTTTTTAGGCCGTGCACTGCCTGTTTATTATCAAAAAGTAATTTCAATTTTTGGGAATACAAAATTTTAATTTCAAAAGATTTTGTTATTCGTGCTTAATTCCCAGTTTTTATTATTGATAAAAACACTTGAAATTTATTGTTGATGGGATAAGCTATTCCTATGCATTTCACTGGTTGCTTAGGCCAGATCATCAGGAAACTTCATCCATAAAGGTTTTAGACAAACTAAAGATATTAAACCAAATAAAACTGTTAAACGTATAAGAATTATAGCAACAGTTCTACTTGTAACAATATCAAAGTTTAAACAAAACACATCAACAATAAACAACTGTGGGTTCATCTCATCTTACATTTCCCCACTACAATCAGTTGAAATTCTCTCAACATTAATTGTAGTTGTAAGTAGGTTAAGAAAAACAAAATGAAAAAAAACAACAACTTACAAAAGATGTTGTCAATTAGGTGTTTTTTAGGCCGTGCACTGCCTGTTTATTATCAAAAAGTAATTTCAATTTTTGGGAATACAAAATTTTAATTTCAAAAGATTTTGTTATTCGTGCTTAATTCCCAGTTTTTATTATTGATAAAAACACTTGAAATTTATTGTTGATGGGATAAGCTATTCCTATGCATTTCACTGGTTGCTTAGGCCAGATCATCAGGAAACTTCATCCATAAAGGTTTTAGACAAACTAAAGATATTAAACCAAATAAAACTGTTAAACGTATAAGAATTATAGCAACAGTTCTACTTGTAACAATATCAAAGTTTAAACAAAACACATCAACAATAAACAACTGTGGGTTCATCTCATCTTACATTTCCCCACTACAATCAGTTGAAATTCTCTCAACATTAATTGTAGTTGTAAGTAGGTTAAGAAAAACAAAATGAAAAAAACAACAACTTACAAAAGATGTTGTCAATTAGGTGTTTTTTAGGCCGTGCACTGCCTGTTTATTATCAAAAAGTAATTTCAATTTTTGGGAATACAAAATTTTAATTTCAAAAGATTTTGTTATTCGTGCTTAATTCCCAGTTTTTATTATTGATAAAAACACTTGAAATTTATTGTTGATGGGATAAGCTATTCCTATGCATTTCACTGGTTGCTTAGGCCAGATCATCAGGAAACTTCATCCATAAAGGTTTTAGACAAACTAAAGATATTAAACCAAATAAAACTGTTAAACGTATAAGAATTATAGCAACAGTTCTACTTGTAACAATATCAAAGTTTAAACAAAACACATCAACAATAAACAACTGTGGGTTCATCTCATCTTACATTTCCCCACTACAATCAGTTGAAATTCTCTCAACATTAATTGTAGTTGTAAGTAGGTTAAGAAAAACAAAATGAAAAAAACAACAACTTACAAAAGATGTTGTCAATTAGGTGTTTTTTAGGCCGTGCACTGCCTGTTTATTATCAAAAAGTAATTTCAATTTTTGGGAATACAAAATTTTAATTTCAAAAGATTTTGTTATTCGTGCTTAATTCCCAGTTTTTATTATTGATAAAAACACTTGAAATTTATTGTTGATGGGATAAGCTATTCCTATGCATTTCACTGGTTGCTTAGGCCAGATCATCAGGAAACTTCATCCATAAAGGTTTTAGACAAACTAAAGATATTAAACCAAATAAAACTGTTAAACGTATAAGAATTATAGCAACAGTTCTACTTGTAACAATATCAAAGTTTAAACAAAACACATCAACAATAAACAACTGTGGGTTCATCTCATCTTACATTTCCCCACTACAATCAGTTGAAATTCTCTCAACATTAATTGTAGTTGTAAGTAGGTTAAGAAAAACAAAATGAAAAAAACAACAACTTACAAAAGATGTTGTCAATTAGGTGTTTTTTAGGCCGTGCACTGCCTGTTTATTATCAAAAAGTAATTTCAATTTTTGGGAATACAAAATTTTAATTTCAAAAGATTTTGTTATTCGTGCTTAATTCCCAGTTTTTATTATTGATAAAAACACTTGAAATTTATTGTTGATGGGATAAGCTATTCCTATGCATTTCACTGGTTGCTTAGGCCAGATCATCAGGAAACTTCATCCATAAAGGTTTTAGACAAACTAAAGATATTAAACCAAATAAAACTGTTAAACGTATAAGAATTATAGCAACAGTTCTACTTGTAACAATATCAAAGTTTAAACAAAACACATCAACAATAAACAACTGTGGGTTCATCTCATCTTACATTTCCCCACTACAATCAGTTGAAATTCTCTCAACATTAATTGTAGTTGTAAGTAGGTTAAGAAAAACAAAATGAAAAAAACAACAACTTACAAAAGATGTTGTCAATTAGGTGTTTTTTAGGCCGTGCACTGCCTGTTTATTATCAAAAAGTAATTTCAATTTTTGGGAATACAAAATTTTAATTTCAAAAGATTTTGTTATTCGTGCTTAATTCCCAGTTTTTATTATTGATAAAAACACTTGAAATTTATTGTTGATGGGATAAGCTATTCCTATGCATTTCACTGGTTGCTTAGGCCAGATCATCAGGAAACTTCATCCATAAAGGTTTTAGACAAACTAAAGATATTAAACCAAATAAAACTGTTAAACGTATAAGAATTATAGCAACAGTTCTACTTGTAACAATATCAAAGTTTAAACAAAACACATCAACAATAAACAACTGTGGGTTCATCTCATCTTACATTTCCCCACTACAATCAGTTGAAATTCTCTCAACATTAATTGTAGTTGTAAGTAGGTTAAGAAAAACAAAATGAAAAAAACAACAACTTACAAAAGATGTTGTCAATTAGGTGTTTTTTAGGCCGTGCACTGCCTGTTTATTATCAAAAAGTAATTTCAATTTTTGGGAATACAAAATTTTTTTTTTTTTCATTTTGTTTTTCTTAACCTACTTACAACTACAATTAATGTTGAGAGAATTTCAACTGATTGTAGTGGGGAAATGTAAGATGAGATGAACCCACAGTTGTTTATTGTTGATGTGTTTTGTTTAAACTTGATATTGTTACAAGTAGAACTGTTGCTATAATTCTTATACGTTTAACAGTTTTATTTGGTTTAATATCTTTAGTTTGTCTAAAACCTTTATGGATGAAGTTTCCTGATGATCTGGCCTAAGCAACCAGTGAAATGCATAGGAATAGCTTATCCCATCAACAATAAATTTCAAGTGTTTTTATCAATAATAAAAACTGGGAATTAAGCACGAATAACAAAATCTTTTGAAATTAAAATTTTGTATTCCCAAAAATTGAAATTACTTTTTGATAATAAACAGGCAGTGCACGGCCTAAAAAACACCTAATTGACAACATCTTTTGTAAGTTGTTGTTTTTTTCATTTTGTTTTTCTTAACCTACTTACAACTACAATTAATGTTGAGAGAATTTCAACTGATTGTAGTGGGGAAATGTAAGATGAGATGAACCCACAGTTGTTTATTGTTGATGTGTTTTGTTTAAACTTTGATATTGTTACAAGTAGAACTGTTGCTATAATTCTTATACGTTTAACAGTTTTATTTGGTTTAATATCTTTAGTTTGTCTAAAACCTTTATGGATGAAGTTTCCTGATGATCTGGCCTAAGCAACCAGTGAAATGCATAGGAATAGCTTATCCCATCAACAATAAATTTCAAGTGTTTTTATCAATAATAAAAACTGGGAATTAAGCACGAATAACAAAATCTTTTGAAATTAAAATTTAAAATATAATTCTAAAAATGATTTTATTTTCTGTGTCATATAGTGAATTGTGCCCGGAACTTATTGATTGTGGTAGCAATGTCAATTTGTTACCAAATTTTATAAAACAGGAAAATTCGGTGCTTACTATTAATGAAATTGAAATAGTGAAAAAGGCAGTTCAAAAGAGGTTTTTGGTCATTTTTTAAATCCATGGGGAGAAGCGCGACTTGGTTAGAAAGTAAGTACATCTTTAAAAAATAAATTAATAAAAATAATTCATTTTGAATATTATGAAATTTTTTTTCATCGTTTGCTTGAGTCGTCCGATCCATATATTAGTAGCTTACGACGTCAACCTCATAGAAATATTTTAGAATTAGATGATGAAGTTAAAGATATGATAGTTGATGAATAAAATGCATTTCTTTAATTAAATATTACTAGTATTTTCAATGAGAATTATATTTATACGAAATTTTATCATTCAGGTTACATAAAAGACGACGCATTTCATCCAAAATTTTTAGTTTTTTCTTTTATCAATTAATACGCGTGTGCCAAATTTAATCAAATTCTATTGACAATTGCGCCCTATACATTGAAAAGAAAATAACGTGGAATAATGGGGGTCCATAGGAGGTACCCTAGGAGTCGACGGATTTCAACCAAAATTTGTAGCGCTCTTTTTTAGATCAACTTATGGACATCTGCTAAATTTTTTCAAATTCCGTTGCGAATTGCGGCCCATACGTTTAGAAGAAAATTAAGAAAAAAAATGGGGGTCCAAGGGAGGTAGCCCTAGAAGTCGACGGATTTCAACCAAAATTTGTAGTGCTCTTTTTAAGATTAACTTATGGACATCTGCTAAATTTTATCAAATTCCGTTGCGAATTGCGGCCCATACGTTGAGAAGAAAAATAAGCAAAAAAAAAAAAAATGGGGTCCAAGGGAGGTACCCCTCGGAGTCAATGGATTTCAACCAAAATTTGTAGTGCTCGTTCTTGGATCAATTTATAGATGTGTGTCAAATTTCGTAAAATTCTATAAAGAATTACGACCTATACATTGAGGACAAAAATTCGTGAAAAAATGGCGTTCCAACGGAGGTACCCCAAGGAGTCGACGGATTTTAAAATTTTTTTGTATTTTTCTTTTCTACTTAAATTTAAACATGCATGCAAAATTTCATCGTTGTAGGATCACTCCTTCTATTTTTTGCAGTTAGATGTATGAAGAAATACCACTGTGCGCCGCAACCACAAATATAAATATGTAGACAATATTTCGCATAGAGAACTCTTAGACGATATTACCTCTTATATGAATATTAACTCATTTAATTATTTCTTTTTTGGCGAGTCCATGTGCACCAATGGGTCTAAAACAGGGTACGCTCTCGAAAAGTTGTCTACTAATACTGAAGTGTAGGGTATCGTATCATCGAGCTTGACCGACTATATATTTTTTAATAGATTTCTTACTTAGGCCAATTAATTATCTTCAAAATTGCATCTTGCACTTTGCGCACAAATTTACATACGCCCAGAGAAAAAACATGTTTAAATATGGTCACCTCCAACAAAAATATATTTAAAGAAAATTTTAAACAATTTTAATTTAACAATATAATTGTTAGTGACAACCATATTATGGTTAAATAAGTCCTCCATCAAAAAGCCACAACCATATTATGGTTTCCTCCGAACATGTTATGGTTAATAATAATTTTGATATGTTTAACACGTATAATAGCATGGTTGTTTTCAACCATAGCATGTGTTGCTCTTGGAAAAGAGGAAAATACTATTGTTAATTTAAAAGCAAATTATTTTCATATTTAACCAAAATATGCTTAGAGGCAACCTTAATATGGTTATGGCTTCTTGATGCAGGACTATTTTAACCAAAATATGGTTATCGGTTACAATAATATGGTTAAATCAAAAATAATATGTTTAAAACTTTCTTTAAAAAATGTTATTGTTGGATATGACCATATTTAAACATGTTTTTTCTCTGCGTGTATACAAACAACCATTCAGGCGGCCGGACATCGTTTAATCGATTTAGAAAGTGATTTTGCGTCGATCGGTATGCTTAAAGGTGAGCCTAGGAACAATATTTTAAGGTGTTACAGAACAAACGCATAATAAAAAAGTATAAAAATAGCACAAATGAAATGTATACAAATTTTGCAAAAATCTCTAAATCCCACCCAACGAAAATCTGTTCCTAAATAAATGTAGAAATTCCTAATTTGGAAAAAATCGCCTCATCTGGCAGCATTGTCCCTTAGCATCATTTGCTTTGCATCTCAGCAATTTTGACCAACTTTTAGTTAATTCTTCTCAATCGCTGACTGGCACATGAAGTTGAATAAAAAAGAAAGTAATATCTATTCTCGTATTTGTGAAAGTAAAAAAAGTGAGGAAATGTTAAGCCAAAACCTTTATTTAAAATGCAAATTGATTAAATGTGTAATTCAGCAGGTGAATGGACAAGTTTGCATGCGGTCAACAGGTTTTAGAGGTTTCGTTTGCTTCTGGAGGTTTTAGTTGAAAATATATTGATTTTATTTCTGGCTAAAGACATGATGCCACAGATGACTATTTTCTTTAATATAGAAATTTATATTGCTTTTAAATAATATTTTCCCTTATTTTATTAATTTACAAAATATATTTCTCTTTGGTATAATGTTGCATGAATGGCTATTAAATAGTTCCCCCAAACATCAGGTGTATAATATTAAAATTAAGTTTGAAAAAAAAAATAAAAAATTTTTGTATGCAAAATATTAAAACTGTGCATTGAAGCATAAAATAAATATCTAATGTTTGTTTAATCGCCTAAATGTATGCCATGTATATTAATGACTTGAAAATTTTGTTGAATGCCTAAAAGCAGAAATGCAAAAAATCGCAAAATTTCTGAAAATGTTAATTTTAAATATTTTGCCTTGAGAGAATTGACATTTGCATCGTTTATCATAAATAGCGATATATGGTTTTGTTTCTTTTTTGTTATGAATTTTTAAAGGTTAATTTAATTATGTTTTAAATATGCACTGACACTTGGGCAAAGTAAGTTTACCGTGATTGTTTTGTGGCCAAATTGTGGTGCAACGAGCCTGTTAGAAGATTAGCTTGGCCAGAATTTCAAAGTTTTGTTAAAAAATGCTGTTATAGAGTTAAGGCCCAACTATTACTACGTTTATACGTAGCCTATTCGCGAATAAAAATCATTTGCGATTAACTAACTTACTGTTTATATGTCAAATTTCTTGATGAAAATTCTGAATTTTAAGTGATGCCAGATGGAAAATTTATTCATTAAGTAGCACTGTATGTATATAAACTTTTTATTTTTTAAAAGAAAAAGATCAAAAATTATTGTGTATTAATTAGTATTGTGGTTATTTTTTTGAACTATTTTATGGTTTTTAATCCAAATTTTTAATATTTTAATTAGGCTTAAGTTCATGAAATTTAATTTTCATTAAATTATTTTTATGAAGAAAGGAATTTTTACAACATGAAAATTAATTAAAATTGTTATTGATAATCTTTCATTCTTGACGTGGCTCGGGCTCGAACCCTGGCCGGCAGGTTACCATGACATGTTTCGATCGCAACCACTCGATCTCCTCAGATGGATTTGCCGTCTTACACTCGCAGCCATCGACGACTGCTGACGTCAATAGTCAAACATCAATCCTTAAACCAAATTGTATTTTAACATTTGGTAGATCGAAATTTGCTTTCCTGAATGATTATCCATTTTAATTGATTTTACATGTTTTTTCCTTACTTCTGTTTTTTCGTACTTTTGTCAAGAATTTTTCTTGAAGTCCAAGTACATTTTTTGTTTTTTCATTTTGTCTTTCTCTTTTCTGTTGACCTTTTTCAGCACAACTTGAAGGACAAATGTACACATAGAGCTCGTGCCTTAGCTTTAACAATAATTAGTATTGTGGTTATTTTGTTGAACTATGTTATGGGTTTTAATCCAAATTTTTAATATTTTAATTAGGCTTAAGTTCATGAAATTTAATTTTCATTAAATTATTTTTATGAAGAAAGGAATTTTTACAACATGAAAATTAATTAAAATTGTTATTGATAATCTTTCATTCTTGACGTGGCTCGGGCTCGAACCCTGGCCGGCAGGTTACCATGACATGTTTCGATCGCAACCACTCGATCTCCTCAGATGGATTTGCCGTCTTACACTTGCAGGCATCGACGACTGCTGACGTCAATAGTCAAACATCAATCCTTAAACCAAATTGTATTTTAACATTTGGCAGATCGAAATTTGCTTTCCTGAATGATTATCCATTTTAATTGATTTTACATGTTTTTTCCTTACTTCTGTTTTTTCGTACTTTTGTCAAGAATTTTTCTTGAAGTCCAAGTACATTTTTTGTTTTTTCATTTTGTCTTTCTCTTTTCTGTTGACCTTTTTCAGCACAACTTGAAGGACAAATGTACACATAGAGCTCGTGCCTTAGCTTTAACAATAATTAGTATTGTGGTTATTTTGTTGAACTATTTTATGGTTTTTAATCCAAATTTTTAATATTTTAATTAGGCTTAAGTTCATGAAATTTAATTTTCATTAAATTATTTTTATGAAGAAAGGAATTTTTACAACATGAAAATTAATTAAAATTGTTATTGATAATCTTTCATTCTTGACGTGGAAAAAACAGAAGTAAGGAAAAAACATGTAAAATCAATTAAAATGGATAATCATTCAGGAAAGCAAATTTCGATCTACCAAATGTTAAAATACAATTTGGTTTAAGGATTGATGTTTGACTATTGACGTCAGCAGTCGTCGATGGCTGCGAGTGTAAGACGGCAAATCCATCTGAGGAGATCGAGTGGTTGCGATCGAAACATGTCATGGTAACCTGCCGGCCAGGGTTCGAGCCCAAGCCACGTCAAGAATGAAAGATTATCAATAACAATTTTAATTAATTTTCATGTTGTAAAAATTCCTTTCTTCATAAAAATAATTTAATGAAAATTAAATTTCATGAACTTAAGCCTAATTAAAATATTAAAAATTATTGTGTATTTTTAAATTTATTTGCACATTTTTGATTTAATTTTACTTTTGTTGTCATATGAATATGCCACATCAAAACCGTTAAAGTTGTGGCAATGCCTAAAATTTCATTTGCAAATAGTGTCGTTAATCAAGAATTGTATTCATGAGTTAGCTATTCGCAAATAAAAGTTTAATTCACTGTTTAAGCGGCAAAATTCTCTACTTATATATGTTTATTTGCCTATAAACGTTGTATATTAAATCAATAAGCTTGCTTAAGCTACTGGCAAAAATAAACAAAAAACCTACCAAATGTATTTAAAAACACAAAAATAAAATCAAAAAATATTTGATTCCGTACGGAAAATGCGATCAGGTTCGCACTTTGCTTAAGCAAATGATATTTCATAATATTTAACAAAAAGTTTTCTTAAGTTCAAAATGGTTCGCACATATGAATCATATGTATTCGTTCACTATTGCTTAAGCCATCTTAAGCATATTATAGTTTAGCCTTTAAGTTTTTAAAATTCGAAAGAGAGATTTTTAGGCTAATTTATTAAAAATCACCGTAATTTTTCCTATTTTTCTAAAGTATTCAAAAAAGAGCATTATTATGAACCTTGAAAAGTTTACTTATGTGCATGACTGTAAAAATAGTTTTTATCAAATTATTCATCGCTTTGTGTGTAACGAAGGCCCCTATTATCAGTTACATTCGACAAACGATTTTCGCTGGCAATCGAACACCGACTATCGAATGTACGTTTTGTATTATAAGTTGACAATACTGTCGAAAATTTCGTTGTGCGTCGAATTTTTAAACGAAAAAATTTTACTTTAGATGCTGCAAAAAAATGTCAAAAACTTGTTAAAAATTAAAGTATTTGTAAATTTTTTAGTTTTCGAATACCAAATTCTTTATTCCTTTTGTTAGTTTATGCAAGTCTAGGGACGTTTAATGCTATTGGAAAGGCTCGTTTTCCTTATGGAACAAACTTTTTTTGTAATAAGCTCATAAAATATTTCAGCATAGATCGAAGAAAATCGTAGTCGAACATTGCGAGATCTGACTTTTTCGTCTACACAGAAAAAATTATTGCCGAATTATTTTCAAACAAACGCTTGTTTGAAAATTTTTTTCTACAAATTTTTTTACTGATCCAATTAATATTTTTGTTGGATTTTTATTTAACCAACAAACATGTTGACAACTATTCAAAAATATAATATACGCGTTATTGGTTTCAAGTTTTCATAATTTTGTATGAAATATTTAACCCTTTTTATATGATCGTAATCAACACTTCTTTATGTGAAATATAAGAACTACAATAAAAACACATGCAGTCTATTGTTGGACGCTTTAAAAAAGTACAGCAAAAAGAAAAATGATAAAAAAAACCTGAGGAGGTTTGTAGTAAAAAAACAGCAAAAACAATAGCCGGTAAAAAACGTTTCACTCTTTTTAAACAAGAGAAACAACAGCAACATTATAAGAAACAAAATAAATTTTTGGTTGGTTTCAAAGATGGTAAAACAAACAAAATCCCGTATTCAATTTTTTCAAACTGTTTGCTTAAATACATCAAATACAAAAATAGAATGATGACGAAAAACATATCGAGTCGGTCTGCCGCCGTTTTGGTTACATTTCTTCAGCTGAAGGTCCACACCATGCGTTCATGCGTAGATGCGTATGATACTTTTTGTGCGTTTCTAAATTCAAGTTACATACAATGCGTCTTATGCGCCAAATTTGTTTTTTTTATCAGCTGTTGTGCTAATATGTTTAACAATTAAAAATAATTTTGCAAGAAATTGAGAGTGTTATTGATATTTTAATATAATTTATGTAATAGAATTCATAGGGGAGTAAGCTTTTATTATAAAAATATTCGTGATTTTTCACGGTATCAATAAGTTTCCAATTCATGGTATTTGTTAAAAAAAAATAATAAACACAACAAAGATGACACTCAGAAGATAAAAGTAATCGATAACTAGAATGGCAAATTTTGTTCTTGTTTAATTGTGCTAAAAATTAATTTTTATGTATTTTACTCATTAAAGTTTATACAATCTTTATTACGAAAGCTTTTTCTCTTATTAAAAACCTTTTTTAATGCGAAAACATAGTAAAAAGTAATCCACCACACAAACATATTTATCGATAACATTGAAAATAAAATATGATTTACCATCCATGGCCATTAATAACAGCTGACTTTTTTTCACCACACATGCGACGGATACAAAAGTAGAAAGTAAACCTACTTTCATGCGTTGATGCGTCTATGCATTCTCTGCATTTTGTTGTGTAACTTGTCATATACAATTACACTGATTCAACTTGTTTGTCAAATGCATAAAAAGGACAGACGCATAAACGCATGGTGTGGACCTTCAGCTTTCTTCATTAGCAAAGGAAAGGATCAGAGATCAGCAATGAATCACTTTTTCGCTACTTATACTGACTCATGCCAATTGTAAGTATAAGTGCGTAGAAATCATTTAAACTTAACTACTCTGATTCACTCATACTCACAAGATAAATATTTACGAGTGCGACGTCGACATTATACTCATACTCATAAATGACCTCAGCTTGATTTATAATTTCAAGAAAATACTTATAATACTCACAATGATTCAAATCATTTAGCTCATCCATTTACCGTTTTAACACAACAAAGAAAACACACAACTTAATAATCAGCGCTGCCAGATAAATTTGCCGAAAAATCGTCTACTTCATACATGTTCTTTAGTAAACTGTAATTGCCAAATCGTCACTTTGCTATTTCGGGGACAAATCTGGCAGCCTCGCATTTTGCTTCGCCTATACAAATTGACTTGAGTGGATTCTAAATCAAACACTACAAATGTTGGTAAATATGAGTACGATGAATAAAATGAAACTTTGGAGTGAATATGAGTTTGAATCACATTGGAATAAGTATGAGTGCGTATAAGTACAAGAATTTATGAGTCATGATTTAGCTCTACTCACTTTTTCACTACTCAATGCTGATCTCTGGAAAGGATGCAGCAACAGTGAGTGATTATTTTTTTTTTTTTTTGGCTTTCTTAAAACTAAAATTTTTTTGGCGAACTAATCATAGTTATATTGCCAGGGTATCACACAAATTTTAGGAGCCTCAACCGCAAAGTCCTCGTTCGACCTAAACCTTCGAATAGGAAGGCGAGAGCTTCCAGAATCCGCTCCAGAGTATATTGGTCTCCACCAGTAATCTTCTGAGTTTTTTTCTTGGTACTCCACCAGTAAAACGTCTGAGTTATATTGGTTCTCCACCAGTCACATGAGTTATAAATGGTTCTACACCAAACAAAACCTCAAATTGAGGTTAAAAACGATTGCATATAGTTAATGCAGATACCGCAAAAACTGTAACTCGGTACAGTTATACGACGCCGAAACACTAACCAATGCGGGGTGACACCGCAAAACGCAACAAAAGCAGACAAACAAAAACGACCTGTTTGCCCTTAAGAAATAATGACAAAAAGCGCGAGCTGCTTCTCCACTCAGAGCAGTTTTACGAGTGCAGTGAGTGATTAAGAAAAACATTGTGTGTAGGTATAGTATAAATATTATTTCTAAAGCACTTTTTTTTGTCGGTTGCAAATATCTCCCATACCACCGCATCAAATTTAATGAATGATATCTCATTTTAAAGCTTATTTCTAACACTAATTACGAAAAATAATTAGAAATTGAAAAAATTAATATTTTCATTGATAAAAATTATATTTTATATAGAACTGCAATAGAACTGCATGATAATACTGTTCAAACGTGGTAACACAGGGTCGCTTAACAGAACTGCATGATAATACTGTTAAAATGTGTTAATACAGGGTCGCTTAATAGTAATGCAGGTCTACATAATGTAGTACGTATTAGAATCCATTCTGGCAATACCGCTATTTACTATAATGCCGTTTATTACTAAGTCAGTTATATTCATCATTTTCATTGATAAAAATTATATTTTAAAATGTATTGAAGTTACTAATATTTCTATTAATTATTTTCATTTTATGTTACAAAAATGACAACTAACGGTGCGAAATATTCGCACGGGTCATCTAGTAGTATAAATAAGACATCGTTCAAAAATTATTCCAACAACAAAATGTGTCTCCAAAGCCAGCCGGCCGCTCTGCTCTGCTTCATCTTCACCAACAGTGCTTAATTGTGTGCACGTCATTGCTTGTGCAAAAACTTTTTTGTTTGATTCAGCAAAATTATTTGTTTGAAGAAATCGGTGTTTTTTTTCAATAAACAAAATGCAAATAAATTGTTTGAATATGCGAATTTGTTTATAGGACCGATTTCAGACAAAAAATGTTTTGATTCTACAAATTTTTTGTTTGAATTGGAAAAATAATTTTTTCTGTGTACTATTTTCTAAGTGGTTTTTAACTGGGCTTTAACAGCGCATTGTGATAATATTATAATACGACAATATTTGACCGGACATAAGGCACAATGCTCTATTAAAGCGAATAAATTGTGTTCGGTTCCCTCTTCAATAGTTTTAAATAGATGTAACCCTTTTGGTCCCACTAAACTATCAGCCTGGACATTGATTTTGACAGTAATGTTTCGAAAAAAATAGTTCTTTTTATGGCGTTCAAGTAGCCTTTCAGACAAGCAGAATTGGTTTTTATCACACGTTGAAGACGAGAGATCTTAAATCTTGATGTTTGTATGACTCTATTGAGTAATGCATCCAGCTTAATAACTTATTCCCATATTTTGAAAATATCATAATGGCCCTAGCATAGTCGAATAGTCCATTGAAAACTGTTAAAAAAATTATTTTAATTTTTCGCGGTTTTCAAAAAAGGGTTACTCACAAAACGCCGTAAAGTTGGAAAACTATTTTTTTTATTGTTATTTGTACGTATACATTTAGCCAAAAACAACACGCACATTAAATTTGAAATTCATGTCCTGTTATAATTAAAAAACTTTTTTAACTTTTTTTTCATTTATTAATAAAATATTTAAAATTTTGTTATTAAATTTTTTTCTTCAGGGATTTTAGAAAATCGCTTTTGTGTTTTCGTGAATAACACAATATTCGCTATCGCGTAGTGCTAGGGCCAATAATCTATACGGAGTCTCCCTTTAATGTCTGCTAAAAATTCGCACTCTTATTTTTTAGAATAAAATAATAGATAAACACCCAAATATACATATTTTCGGCAAAATACGTTTTTTCAAACGCCACGAAGCCGCAATATTGTAATACGTAGACATCATTGTATGGTGTCTAAATGGCAGTTTTACACAGAAAGAAAAACAAACGGGATAAATAAAGTTTTTTTTTCTTACTTCAAGTACGAGTCCAAGGGGTATCCAATAGGTCTGCGCAAGAAGCCAGATGTTTATTTGATTTATTCCTCAACATGTCAAACAAAATGCCTGTTTTTTTTGTATTGTTGTATTGTTGTAGAAGTAAGCAGACCTATTGCATAGGCCTTGTATGAGTCGTAATAAAAAAATTCAATCACGACTAACACAAGGACGTACTTAAAACAATCCTACATGAGATAACTTTCGAAAATCAATCCCGGAATTTCTTAAAATAAGTACAAAATTCTTAAACCAAGTAAAAATAGATTAAGCTTTTCGTTGGTAGTTGGCGCTCTGAGAGTAAAATTACAAAGTGAGCGTTTTAATGTGTAGAAACAACAAAAACAGCGAAAAGACGAAAACACATTATTTTCATGTTTAAAAACCTGTGTTCGTTTCCCAGTTCATTCAAGAATGAAAAATGTTCAATAAATTTTAATTTTTTCATGTTATAAAATTCCTTTCTTTAATTCAATGAACTTTTGCCTGATTAAAATAGTAAAATTTAATTAAAAACTTTTTTTTTAAATTTTTTAAAAAACTAATTATAGAACTTCAATTTTCAAGGTTACAAACTTATATATTGTTACAACTAGAAAATATGCCCTAACAATTTTTAAAAAGTTGCCCCAAACATACAATAAATGGCTTATTTGAAAACAAAATATGTGACGCGGAAAATAGAAAGGATCCTAATGGTTTTGCCATTTTAAAGATTTAAATACGTGTATCTTTGGTGTACCATCACTGAGAGCGTGTTGGTATTGGTCTCATTTGAAAGAAACACATCTCAACCTTGTTGTTCAACCTTGAAAACGCGCGTAGGTCGTCCCTACCTCTTGTTTTGTGTAGTTGGTTTTTACTGTTCCCCTTACCTTACTGGGCCCTTTCTCTATGCGCTGTCACATATGTATTGAACAATTTCAAAAGAATTGCAATTAAAAAAACAAACCAAAAATAAAAATCGGTAAAGCCCATATCCAGATGGCCAGTTACGGGCCCACCAAAACAATAGGTAAAATATACGTCATAAACTCAAAAATTGCTGGTAAAATTCTATTTTAACTAAATTATGAAAAAAATGCTGCAAAGCATAAAATATGCACTAACAAATAAATTCCTAATAAGCTCTAAAGTGGATAAACATACATATTTTTTCTGCCTTCATTTGTCGCACAAGGAAATAAATGCAGTTGCATATTGACAATTTCCCTGATTATGACTTTAAAAATTGTAGAGATTTTACCCAACTTCTGGCAACACTGAGTTTAAGTAAAGTCAAAACAATCAGTTTACCAATTTTATTCTGTTTAAATTTCGATTCAAATATATCGAGCCCTAATAGCAAAAATGATGTAAGCGACATAATTTTCAATTTTAGTTTTTTTTATAAATATTGGCAACACTTGCATCATCTCCTAAAATGTCGTGGTCACATAAGGCATCGTTACGATTTTATAGCAAGAACAATTTTGAGGTAACCGACAAATTTCATACAAAATTTATATTGAATAAAATACAAAAAAAAAAACACTCTCCTGTAAAATTTTATTTTTGTTGGTTACATCATTTATTTAAATAAAGACTCTTTAAATATTTATTGAAAAAAAAAAGAAAACTAAACCCTAATGCTCCATTGAATATTACCCTGTTATGTCTTTTTTTCTTTCGAATTATTACAAACATGTTGCTCGAATTGTAAGCAATGAAAAAAATATGCCAATAAGTTACTGAAGCAAATCAATTTAATTGTAATTTAATTTATTAGCTTTTTTCTTTGGCAGCATACTTTTCATTTTAAAAACATAAAGTTTCTTTACTGTAAAGCTGTTGAAAGCTATCAATTTTTGTCTGGGATCACACTATGAAAGTTTTCTTTCAGAAAGTCTGAGTTAATTGGTGAGAAGGGAAAAAGGAACAGCATGTTCTCTTCCCCTCTCACCAATATACTCAGACTTTCTGAAAGAAAACTTTCATAGTGTGAACCCAGACTTTGTACATAAATTTTCCCCAGTTTTTTTGCATTTGGTGTCGTAAATTTTTTTTTTTAGCCAATAATTATTTTTTATATGTATGTATCTTTTGTGGTACCTACATAGTTTTTTTGTTTGTTTGGGTTCTTAAATATTTTATATTCAACTGGCTGAATTTCCATTTGTTCTTCTAGTAAATTAAACTTTAAGAAAAGTTCTTTCAAAGTTTTGCAGGTTACCAGGTTTTTACCAACATTTGGTTGGCTGAATATACTCCTACAAAATAAACTGATTTCAATTATTAATTTTTTACTATTTCATATGGCAAAATTTTTTAATTCAGCAAGCTTCAGTTCGTTTAAAAGAGTTATTTGTTTGATATTTATTTTGCTTGTGTAAAATTAAAAAATCTTCAAAAACGAAATATATTCAGCTAAATAAAAAAAATATAAGTTTTATATATACAGCCGACTAAATTATATAATTAATAATTATAAGATTATTATATTTCGCTTACTATTTTTATTTTTTATATTTCTGCTATTGAGAGAACTTAACATATTCTCATATTAAACTCAGCTCGTTTTTTACTTCAGCTTTCTTACTGTGCTTCTTATACATAAACAAATCTCTATATGTGACAGTTTCAGTTAAAAGGGACCTATGGGCAAAAAATGAGTTTTGGAGAAAAATGATTTTGAAGTTAACACGTTAATTTTCTTTTCTTATCAAAGGTGTATTTTAAAGCTTACTTATGACAAAAGTACTGAAGTCAGAAAATTGCGCTTTGCTGCATTAGAAAGAGCGTATTGTTTCACACAAAGCATACAGAGATGAAAAAAGTGACGTATGAAAAATGCCTAAATCATTTGCGAGGGCAGCTTTCGAAGAAAGAGAAAGAAAACGTTTTTTGTAAGTGAAGTGACAATGCGTAAAAACAGGCGGCTACTATCTACACAAATTGCATAATCAAAACAAAAAACGCAAAAAGGGCAGCTTTCGAAGAAAAAGACAGAAAAAAACACAATATTTTCTGTCTCGTGACGCCTCTGTATACTCTGTGTTGTTTCATCCATAGGTCCCTTTTAACTGAAACTGTCACATATGTATTTGGGTTTTTGTTCCTTCTTTTTCTATTATTGTGTATTAAGCAGTCTGAATTTGGTTTTAAGCAACTATTTTTTTTATGAAATTAATAATCTGGCTGAATAATGTTAAAAATTATCTAAAGTTTAAGCCGATTTCGATGAAATTTTGAAATATTTTCTTTATTCAGCTAGCTGAATATAACATTTTAGATCAGTGTTCGAAAATAGACAGTACATTATTCAACGTTCGGCTCACACACCCAGGAACGATATCTATTTTTTTAGTGATTGTGTAGACATACACAATCCTTAATACCGTTCGTAACTACTTTCAAGAAAGAACCGAACATTATACAATGTTCGGTTCTTCGTTAAAAAACAGAACAATTGTAGTGATACTGTAGCCAAACATTATATTTAAATATTCTATAATGTTTTTTCGTGTGTGTATTTTGTTTTTATAAAAATGTTTTTTTTTTTAACAACCAAAAGGGACGAACATTAACGAGCCGAACCGAACACATTGAAGTTTGTGGATTTTCAAAAAAGCCGAACGGAATTAAATGTTCACATCTTTTGTTGAGTTTGATAAAAACAGTAATATTTTTGTGTTCGAAAGATGACTAACAGGGAAACGTTATTTTTTTTTAATGATTTTCTACACAAACACTATAAGCGTTTGTGTTTTCCACAAATCTACCGAACCGAACATTAAAAAACGATATTTATGGCCATTTTCTTATTAGGCAATTATCTTTTTTCCCAACAAAAAACAGCACATTTAAGAAATTTGGTTTTCTCAATGTCTCATTTGCTTCGATTTTATCGCAAAGCTAACCGGCACTCATCTGCCAATTATTTATTTTCCTTTTATTTGCCGTACAGATAAACTCAATCAGCTGACTCCCAACTTTTACATGTATTTTGAGTGGCGTTGCCAGCTGAAAACAATGTTTTTTGTCGGTATATTGAGAAACCCAAAATCGTTAACGGACAGTTTATCGGTCCAATAAATTTGTGTTGACATTAAGTAACAGGCAGTTTGTCGATACATTGAGAAAATGGCCATTAGTGTTTATTTTCGAACACTGTTGTAGATATTCAGCTAGCTGAATACAATATTAAGTCACAGTATAACATATTTATATGCATTTTATATTGTATTTTTGTTTTGGCAATGACTAATTCAGATACAGACAGTTATTATTCTTTGATTTTTTAAGCTTAATAAAATTAGTCAAATTAAATGCAATAAACATACGTTTTTATTAACAGAAAATTTTTAAACATAAATCGTTTTCTTAAAATTCGCAACTTAAATTTATTTTTATTAATTTTTTAAATAATTCACTCGAGTGCAATTTATTCGTGTCTAAAATGGGTTTGAATAGTGTTGCCTTAAACATATTTTTCTTTTACTGATTAAATAAATGATTTCAGCATTACCAGCTTGACTGCCTTTTAAAAGATTTAAGATACTGGTGGTATTTTTAACGACAAGACGGCAGACGGTATAAGTGTTGATGATAATGTTGTTATTACTTAAGGACACTGAAATGCAATCAAAGACACCAAGGGGCCGATAAAAATTGTGGGTTTTAAGAAAAGCTGCGAAACTTAGAAGAGAGAATGTTATTTATCAAGGCAGGTGTCAAAGCTTACTCTTCTGTCTGGCACAGGGCACATACATATGGTAGGTCCATTAGAGAGAACAAGGTGTATTCTTAATTCCAAAAGATGTTTAATATATCTGCATTTTGCAGGTTTTCTAAGCATTGTGCAGTTTGGAAGTTTTTGGACTAAAAAATTAGTTTTTTTTTTAATTATGCCGATATGGCAGTTTTACATTACAACTTTCTTACTTTAAATTTTGTTATGTTATTTTTTATTTCTAAAGCCATAATCTGTTCTTAACACATAATCGTATTGTAGTGGCAAGCTTTAAAAGTAGTTATTTTTATAAGGGTCTGGCTTAACCCGGTGCGCTTCGCTACACTGCTTTTACCACTTCTTTAGTTGAGAGATATTTTATATATGAATCCTATGGGAGGTGTTTTCCCCCTGCGCCTACCCGCTTTATTTTTATTTTCAAAAGTGTACTATACCATAAGTGTGACTTCTACAAATATTACAATACAACAAGATATACAAAATCTTTTAGATTATAGTAGGGATAACAGGTAGTTATACTATAAAATGCAAGGACCCTAAATAATAATTATGCTCATTTTTCAGGTACCAAAAAATTGACCACTTTTAAGAAATATTCTAAAAAATTGCCCATAATTATTATGTATAATGAAAATAAATATTTGTTAACCTTACTATTATATCCAATTAATATCTTTTTACATTGACTCATAACTATTAAGATCGATAAATATTTATTTCTCTTACAGATAACTATTACTAAAGATTTTTATTGTTTTTATTTACGATAATAATTATTTTGAATGTTTTCTTGATATTAGTTGTTTTATTTTTGGAGATTATGCATGTGCATACGACATACACATTAAAATTGGTTATGTTATGTTATTTCTTATTCATAACTATTAAAAATAATTAGTAATATATCTATCGAATAGTAATAGTTATGTTTGAGAAATTCTTTTATTTGATACCCATAATAGTTATCATCAATTTTTAAAAATAAAAATTGGAAATAATAATTATTAGTATTGTGGTTATTTTATTGAACTATTTATGGTTTTTAATCCAAATTTTTAATATTTTATTTTTATTCTTAATAAATAAAATATAAATTTATTCGTAATTATTATTCGCAATTTTTATCGAATAAAAGTTATAACTATTAAGTCCTTGATAACATATTTATAACATGGTACTTATTATTTTATATAAAACATTAACAAAAGTGTTGAGAAAAAAAATTAATAATAATAAATGAATTACAATAACATTTATGAATAATATAAAAACATGCATAAAAACAAAATTTTAAAACATAAAATGATTGAAAAATTATTAATATCAAGAAAACTATTTAATAATTTAATTTGTGAAAATATTCGCATTGCTGATTGTTTGAATTCTGTTTGGAAGTCTGTTCCACAAACGGATAGCATTAATGAAAAACTGCCGCTCTGAAACCTGACACTTGTTTCTAATACTTGTTAGCATTAGTTCCAGGGATTTTCTATTTAATTATAGCCACTGTAAAAAAATGATGTCAGGAAATAAAAGTAAATTCAAATCCGATAAAAAGGCTATGTTTTATGTTTGTTGCTCTGAAATTTCGAACTAGTAAAAGATAATGAAAAAAAATATACACAATTTTAAATTTTTTGACCCTATAACGTCATCTTCGTTTTTTCAAGGCACTATAAAATATGTCGTAAGCAAAAATGGGTACCAAAATTGATTTATTTTATATTAAGTAATTTTTTTGTTTATTCATCGATTTCGAACGTTAACGTTCGCATAGAAAATTACATTTCAAACAAAAACAAATTTTAGAATTTAGTTTTTGCTTTAAATATAATAAATATTTTCCCATTTGCTTAAGAAAACTTAATGATTTTATATGCAGAGCACCTGAATAAAAGATTGTTTAAGTTTTTGTTCTCTTTTTAACAGTCAAGTTTTGAGTTTTAAGGAGGGAGAGAGGAAAAGAAATGACATTCCTTTTTTCCTTCTTTCCTAAAAGCTCAAAACTTGACGGCAAAAACTTGCAAAGTGTGAAGCAGCACTAAAAGCGGATGACAAAACTGAAAAATTAACATTTAAGGCAATTTTGAATGCAGCAATTAGGAAGGACAACGCTAATTCGATTCAAAGAGAATTATTTTCTTTAAAAAAAGATTCACAAGTTGGTGAAGGAAGTGGTGAAAAGCATGAAAGTGGCCAGAGATTATAAAATGTTCTTATATTTTGCACCATTTTATATTGAGCGGGTATTCCCGGGAAGCTAAAAAAAATAATCCAGCTTTCCCGGGAAATGAAAAATTCTATTTAAGAGTCAAATAAACTACACAAACGGCCTTGGGAATATATACTTTCCGATTACAAATAAAAGACCCAAATAATGTTTTAATATAGGATCATATTCTTACATAAAAATAGAACTTAATTGAGCTTATTTGGAAATAAAATATGATTTTATAAAAAAAATATCCTGGACCTTGAGCATAATTACTCAATAAAAATAGAGCTTCAAACGAAGCAGTTTTGTAAGCAAGAAACGTAAAAGTTTCGCCACCATATCACTTACGGAAGACATTAATTTTATATGACGAGTTCTTACTTTTACAAAGAAAGCGCTTTATTAAGCGCATATCCCTTTCAGACCTAACTGAATCGATTGTGCGGTCTGCATTTGTTTGCCTCAAATTACATAAAATAATAATTTTTTGTCTATTAACCGGCAAGCAATGATTGTGAGTTCTTGTTTCTGTTTAAAAAAAATGAAAAGAAAAAAACTATCCAGCAAAAATAAAAAACTACAGCTTAAACATGCGTTCACAAGTAAAGTGTTTTTGTAAAATAATATTGAAATACGTTTTTAGTTTTCGTAGTGGTAACTGTATAATGAGTATTTGCAACAATTAGGCTCTTTAGTGTTGATATTGTGCATAGTAACAAGGTTTCAGCGCTCAAGAAAATACAGATAGCACAATTGTGATGATCAGACACAACATGACATTTTGTTTTATGCTCACGTTTGTGCTACCTAATAATTTTACAGGGGAATTATGATGTTGGGGCAGTTTTAAAAATTTTTAACGATTCTGATGCTGACATCAGTGTTGATGATAATGTTACTAATGAAACATGGATCCCTTGTAATGTAAATACTGATGCACAAGAAAGTTATGAAAGCTCATGTAATCCAAACACTTTCCCTAACACGATTGGCCAAACAAGTACACCAGTCAAGCAATCATACTCCTAGGACCACCCAGATACAGCGTAACTATCATCAGTTTTTAGATCCAAAATACCAAACAGGCACGTTATATTGAAAAGTTTATCATTTCCGATAACTTTTATAACACCATTACAATATTTTGAAAGCTTATTTCCAGAAATATACCGAGGAAGTTGTGAAACAAACTAAAATGTATGTATGTGTTGAGTAAACTGGTCATGGCGTGACGTACCAGCAGATATAAAAAGATTTGACTGGTGCGCGATCATGATGGGGTGTCTCAATTTTACCCTGCGATAAGAATGTACTGGGCGAGTGGAAGCAAAATTACTGCCGTTTATAACTCCATGTCCCGCGATAAGTTTTTACAGCTCCGTTCATATGCACATTTTGAAGATAACTCCACACCACACTCGACAAATAAGTTTTGGAGAGTTCAACCAAAATATGGTGTTATGATTTGGCAACAGAAATCTCGAATTACTTAATTGATGGGCAGATTATATTTTTTTGGGAAGATATCTTGTACTTGAAGTAATTAAGCCAAACCACAATCCGTTGGGCTGAGAAATCTTGTCTGTGCTATTACAAGAGTTGGCTTAGTGAACTTTTAAATATTGTAGATTAAAGATTTGGGTATTGATCATGGACCGTTTATATCCATTTATATATATTTCGGACCGACTTTTTACACAAATACTACTGTCTGAAGCATTACACCAGATGGGTTGGTAGCAACAGGTACAAGTATGGCAAATATAGTGTAAAATTCTCTTTGGACAAAGAAATGAGTCGGGGCGAATATCCCAATTTACCAATATCGAAATTGAAGCTGTTTTGAAATGGAAGGACACATAGGCAGTGATAGTCAGTAAAATTGCTAGTAGTGAGATATGCTATCAGTATGGGGGTTGCGATTTAAATTCCCGCCGGAGACTGGTCTCCTGCAGACAAGCGTAGAGCTCCTCGGGATTAGCATAGGGGGAAAAAGTAAATGTGGAAAGGATCCTGTAAGAAAAATTAGTAGATAGAACAAAAACTTGAAACTCTTTTGATTAAATTCTTTATTTCTTATAAGGTAGTAAAGTATCTGCATTTTTTAAGTTTAATGACCGCTAGAAAAGTTCCAAGCAAAGTTTTATCATTTCGAAGATTATTTGCAGATATTGACCTAGACCGCACAATTGTGCGATGTCCTGTTTGCCAAAAAGGACCCTGTAGGAATATTTTATGGGTCTATCTAATACAAAATACAAAAATATTTTGTTTGATTTTTATGATTTAGGGTAATTTGAAAGCAATGTAAAGCTTGGGTCTGAAAGGGATATACAAATTGGTGAATGTTACGATTAGATTAACACACTGAATTTTTTTCTGTTACCATTATTTGTTAATTTGTAATAAGGAAATGCCTTGGATCTTCAAATGTTATATTTGTTAAATTTGCTTAGAATTCGATCGCTTACCTTACTGCATCTCTGTATGTCTGTTTGCATAGCGCACAAATATTCGCTTACTTCTTAAAATTTACCATTAGCGCTTAGTTAAATAAGAAAATTTTGTGTTGATTAAGTACTTATTTTATGGCAGAATAGAAAGGTCGAATAATAGCCAATTAAAATACTAATAAAATGTTTATCCTCGTCAATTCCTTTATGTTTCGTCTTCTTTGTCTATACAATGCAAAATTTCCAGTAATCACTGATTAATTAAGCACTCGGTGGCGCTAGCCGTTTAAAAAATATTTAACATTTCGATTTTTCTACAAACATGCTTAAATCAGCAATAAACAAAAGGTTTGTGCAAACGAACAAATTTGACATGCTTGCCAAGGTTTGTACAAATGAACAAATTCGACAAGGTTTGCACAAACAAACAAATTTTACATGTTTCCCAAGCCGATTGTGTAGTTTATTTGGCTTTTAATTTGATAGTGCAATTATATTCCATTTTGTATCTGTGTGATTTTTGTAGCCGATATTTTGTTGTTTCTTTTTATAGCCTTCACCGAAGGTATGTGTTTGTCATTCCTTTTGTAATTTCCATAATATTGATCTTAGATCCAAAAGACTGTGGATCCGTATGAGTAGCGAAGTGGATTTAACGATGTCCGTCTGTCTGTTGTAATGGATTTCCCGAAGACCCCCAGATATGCTGGAGACTTGGTTGGTATATATTTCTGCCGCATATGCTCTTGTACTTTTTGCTATTGAAATTTACCCAGACGGTTCACAAATGGCTGAGATATGAGCAGAAAATCACGACACAAGGTACAAACATCTTCGTACTTATTAGCCATCTCTCGCCAACATGTGGGCGTCACAATATATATTTATTATTATCTAAAGAACGGTATTTATCTAACTTTCTGTTCCTATGGCACCATAGTGAGCGGTATATTTGAGTCGACTGCATCGAATATAGCACTCTACTTTGTTTAATCTTAACCTTACCAACACCCATCCGGGTGACCATTGCAGTTTTATTTTTTAAACTACTTTCTTAAATTTGCTCAATAAAAAGAACATTTTTAAGCTCGATTCACCCATGCATTCCGACCAATATTTTCGTCCGGACAATTTTCTTTTTTAAATTGAGTTTGACGTCTTACTTTTGAAAGAGAGAGAAATTATTTTATTCAGCAAGTTTTTTCTTGAATTGGTTTAATTTCAATTCTTGTTCAGAACAAAATGAACTGAGATGCCACTTTTTCAATTTGTACGTAAGAGTTTTTATAGTGTTTTTGCTATTCAATTACAACAATTGCTTGGTTGCTGAATAATTAAATAAAATGATAAATATAATCAAGTTGTACAGAAAAAGGTCAGTGGTAACCTGCCGGCCAGGGTTCGAGCCCCGGCCACGGTCAAGAATGGAAGATTATCAAGAACATTTTAATTAATTTTCATTTGTAAAAATTCCTTTATTCATAAAAATAATTTAATGAAAATTAAATTTGATGAACTTAAGCCTTATTAAAAATATTAAAAATGTACTTTGGACTTCAAGAAGAATTTTTGACAAAAGTACGAGAAAACAGAAATAATAAAAAAACATGTAAAATCGATTAAAATTGATAATCATTCAGGAAAGCAAATTTCGATCTACCAAAGGTTAAAATACAATTTGGTTAAAGGATTGATGTTTGACTATTGACGTCAGCAGTCGTCGATGGCTGCGAGTGTAAGAAGGCAATTCCATCTGAGGAAATCGAGTGGTTGAGATCGAAACATGTCATGGTAACCTGCCGGCCAGTGTTCGAGCCCCGGCCACGGTGAAGAATGAAAGATTATCAATAACAATTTTAATTAATTTTCATTTGTAAAAATTCATTTCTTCATAAAAATAATTAAATGAAAATTAAATTTGATGAACTTAAGCCTAATTAAAAATATTAAAAATTTGGATTAAAAACCATAAATAGTTCAACAAAATAACCACAATACTAATTCTAATTAAAAATAATAAAATCACTTTCCTTTTTTTCCATTTTCTTCAACAAACTTTTAGAAAACAATTCAATATAAGTAGTTTGCTAGTTGTGCTGCCATTTTGTATAATTTTTTACATCTGTTAACCATATGGTAGCTTTGTTTTTCCGGACAAATTTTTGGAAATGGGGGAATCGTTCTGCAGAACACTCTCAGTAAAAAAATTATTCTACGGTCAAAAATTTACTCACTGAATAAATTGTTTTCTAAGATTTTTCTTCTTGATAAAATCACTGAAATTTTTTGCTAAAGGGATCGTCAGGAAACTTCATCCAAAGATTTTAGAAAAACTAAAGAAATTAAACAAATAAAACTGTTAAGCGAATAAGAATTATAAGCAACAGTTTTACTTGTAACAATATCGAAGCTTAACCAAAAGCAACAACAATAACCAGTGAGTTTATATTTTCTTACATTCCCCACTACAATTGATCGGAATTCTTCCAACTTTAATTGTAGTTGTAAGCACAAAGCATACAGAGATGAAGAAAGTGACGTGTGAAAAATGCCTAAATCATATGCGAGGGCAGCTTTCTAAGAAAGTGAAGTGAAGTGGCAATGTGTAAAAATAGGCCGCTACTATCAACACAAATTGCGTAATCAAAACAAAAAATGCAAAAAGGGCAGCTTTCAAAGAACAAGACAGAAAAAATACAATATTTTCTGTCTCGTGACGCATCTGTGTGGTCTGTGGTTGTAAGTAGGTTAAGAAAAAACAAAATGAAAAAAACAATAACAACTTGCTTTATTGTTTTCGCAAAATATAAAGCATGTTGCCAGTTTAGTTTTTTTAGCCGTGCACTTGCCAGCTTATTAATAATAATATCTATCGTGGGAATACAAAATTTCAATTTAAAAAAAAAAATATTAAAAAAATTTTTATCAAAAAACTTCTTTAAAAAATTTAAAAAATAAAATATGACGAAAATTTCTTCTCATCGCTCAAAAACAAGCAGTTACACCTGCGGTATTGGTAAACGATGTACATATTAAAATTCTTTGGTAAGGCGAAGGTTAAAGTTGAATACTATAATTTTAATTGCGGTAAGTGTGAAATACATTTTGTGTCAAATGAGGCAACAAAAAAAAAAAAAAAAAAAAAAAAAAAAAAAAACTGTAAGAATTCATATACCGTTTTACCCCCCTTATTTCTTTGTGTTTTTTTTTTGCACAGTTTTTAAAGTAAAATTCAGGTTTTTTCTCTTAACATGTAGTTTTGTTCACAAAATTGTGGAAACGCTATCTTTGAGCCAAAAGATGTGCTTGTGTGCGATAAATTTTGACAATTTGGAATTTTCGGTTAACACAAAAATTTAGAAGCGATGAGTTCACCTTGTGCCTTAATATGGAATATATTCAAAATCTCAAATATACATTCATATTTTTAACTTATAGTCTCTTTCAGCCTTCTAATGCTTTTATATTATTGGTTTAAAAACTAGCAAGGACTTTTTATATTTTCGTTTTCCCTTTTAACGTTTTTGACATAGAGACTTTGCGGTTTATTTACAAATAGTTTGTCTCTAACTCATGAATGAAAATGTGTAAATTTTTGCAACTTTATTTTATTTCTTTCATTCTCGTTTTTTTTTTATTCTTGAAGAGACGAAGATAATTTATTGCGTTGTTTTGTTTCCGTTTGGGACGTGACGACGACACTATTTTGACGCATTTAGCTCGTTATGAATTATTAAATTATACTTAAATTTTGCTCGAGGTACTTTTCAATTCTCTGGTTTTTTCGTATTTTCTTTTCAATCTGAAATTGCAGTAACATGTTTTTATGCTTTTTAAGTAAATTATCATTTTCATTTATTAAATAGAAACCATATTTATGCTATTTTTAGCATTTATCTTTTATAATGTTAAAAAGAACATTAACCAAATTAAATGCTGATTTATTGCTCATGTTTACTTCAGTTTTTTATTATTTCTTGGCTTTTTAGTAAAGTAATGATATTTCTTTGGCAAACAACTAACATTAAATTATAATAAAATCTTTTTCATTTAATATAAATCTTTTGCATTTGCATATGAAGCTGTATATATTCGAGTAAAATATTTTATATGGCAATAGTCATTTTGCAAGCAATTTTCTTAAAATCATTTTGTTATTTGGATTTTGCCAGTTATACTTTTGCACTTATCTTAATCATCAATGAACCTTTCAGATTATCGACAAGTATTCGTAATATTGAAATGAAGAAAATCAGGTACAATAAAACAAATATAATATTTTTAATATTCTTATGAAGGCAACAACCAAACTTATAAACTCTTAAGAACTTGTGAAATAAATTAAACAGAGATAATTAAAGTCATTCATTACCAACAGGGGTTAATATAAATAAAATATCCGTAAAACAAGATTTTTAAATAGCAAATTTTTGTAAGATTGCCTTAACTAAAAATCTTTAAATAGGATCTTCCGACTTTAAACAGTTGACAGCAAGCATAATGCTGAGCTTAATCTTTCAAATCGCTCCCATTTAACCAATATCTTTCGCCATAACCCTACGGACAGTATCTATATATCATTGATGGAAACTTCAATACTATGTTGGTATTTTCAGTACTTTTTCCTTTCAAAAATACCACGATACCACCACGTCCATTTTAGTACTCTTTTTGTTATGCTTCTTCTTTAGAAATTTAGTGTTGATTTTTTTTTAACATTGAGTCGTCAACAAAAAGTACTAACTCTGACTCCAACCGCTGAAATTCCAACTCCGACTCCTAATCTAACCTTAATGCTAGATGTATATGAGACTGGTCCTTATTTGACTTTAAACTCTTTTTTTAATGCAGTACCTGTTAAATGGTTTAATATAGCAAAAAAAGGATTCTGTAAAAGTTTCGAGTCAATATTTTTAATATTGCATCGCAAATTTCGAAGTATTTTTATTTCGGAAATTATTAGAATATTTTTTAAAATTTTTTGTGTCGAAAAATCCGGTACAAAAACTTTAACTCCGACTCTACAGCTTCGACTCCACAGCCCTGTTTACAACATTGCCTACACAAAATTTATTATTATCAAAAGGTTATGGCAACACTGCTTGTTGGTACATATATTTTAATTCTAGAATTTTGCTGTTAAATTTAGTTGAAATTTATCTCGGTCCATAAATGGCTGAGAAATGAGCAAAAAAAAATGTTTTAAAAAAGTACCAAAATGTTGAAAAAGAACTCTTTTGCTTGGTGGTCAGTACCATCTAAATAATTCAATTTTCCATCACTGCTATATATAGATCGTACAACAACACGCGCAAATAATAAAATTTAAAAAACGAATAAGGTTGCCCTAATTTTATTTGAAAAATCCTTTTAAGCATTTAGACCTACTTCTGGATGAAAAAGTAAGTCAAAAATCCGTTTTTCAAATTTTGAACAATACAAGTCCAGATGAAATCCAAGGGCGTCCGTTAAATGCATTACGAAAAAGTTACTGTTCGATGTGGATTTTGATCTGGCTAAATCAACGGTACATATTTTTTTAAAGAACGACGTTGACCAATCAACGTGAACGGCAAATGGCCCATTGGGACATTGGGAATTTTTACGTGGCGGTAACAAGAACTGACAGTCGAGATCATGCGATTTACTGCCTGTTTTTAGAACGCGAGCGCAAAAGTGACTCGTTTAGTTAACAAATTTTGAAATTTTGTTTTAAATGTTAGTTAAATGAGCCACTTTTGCACTCGTGTTCTAAAAACATTCAGTTAACCTTATATGACTTTTTTTTTGTAGAGCTGTCTACAGTCGCAGCACTATGTGAATAAACCACAAACTAAAGCGACCCTTTAATCTAAAGGAACATAACAAATAAAGCCTGATTTAAGCGCCAGAGTTGTATGGAAAATAAGATGAAAGAAAATTTTCGCAAAATCTATATATCGCACACTAAATAATAAACAGTCACAACTCAAAATTTACCATAAGCCAGTTATCAAATCAAATCTATAGCTTCGTCCGTCTTCTTTAACATTTGTAAAACTTAATTTGATTACAAAATTAAAACCATGTTTTTAAGCCAGTTTTTTGCTTTTCTTGAACATTTTTGAAATTTGAGTTGTAACTATTTATTTATGATTAAGTGTGCGAAATGTAAAAATTAAAATGCATTTTTTTGGTATGTTTGTTCGTGCCATATAAATTTATGACCTACTAAGCCATTTTCCTGAAATGTTTAAAACTTCACATAGGCTATACGTTTTTAAGTTTCCGGGAATCCCCGCCCAATAATTAATTAATTTATTTGAACAAAAAACCAACAACAATTTATAAGATCCATTAAACATAGAGTTTGCTAAAAACCGTAAAAATGTGAAACCGCGGTTTAAAACCGGTCGGTTTCGGTTCGGTTTCGGTTTTGAAAATGTCAAAGTTAATCATAAAAATATATATATTTTTTATTTGTTTCAATGCAGGTACTTTTATTAACCCTTGTATACCTGGGCCTGGCCAGGAAGTTTTTGGACTTGTTTCCAGTTTTTTTTTTATAAATTTTATTAAGTATATCAAAACGAAACGTTATGTTTTCCTCAATCAAAGTGTTTTTTACAAGAAAATGAGAAAAAAGTGTAAACACCGTGGGCGTCGCAATTGGCCAAATGAAAATTTTGGTTATAAAATCAAAATGAAACGTATCAAAAAGCATACGCAATACATAAGAATTCTTTCTTTACTATTTTTTCGAAGAATTATTCCACTTCCCGACAAAATTTTCCTGCTATAGCCATAAAACTCCATACATATAAAAGTAGTCCCAGCCTTGCCCAGGGGTTCGTTAGTGTGAGTTTTTTCTAAAGCCACAAAAACTCCATACAAAATACTACTGGTCCCAGCTAGGCCCAGGTGGTAGTTTGTGCCACATAAATTAGGCGTCTGTTTAAGAGTTAAAAAGGTAACATTTGTTCTTCTTAATACTTATTTTGAATTTAAAGAATTTTTAAATACCTTCCATTGTTGCAAGCTGTTATGTATAAAGTTTGTGTATATGAAGTTCCAGTATAATGTATAATTTGAAATTTGTTTAAGCATAAATATATTGTTAAAGTAAATCCTAAAACCGAGGTTTTTTTGTCGGTTTTCGGTTTTGAGTTATTTAAAACCGCGGTTTCGATTTCGGTTAAAACCGAACAGCAATCCCTAATTAAACATAATTGCATAAAAGTATTGGTATAAAATCAAACAAGTAAAATTATTTAATCAATCAAGGAAAAACTTTTTGGAATTTAGTAATAGGTGGTAGGTTTTTCATACGTTACATGGTACGTAGTTCTAATTACAATTGTCATTATTCTGAAAATTTCAATAAGTACTTACTAGTAATGACCTCAGCAACTACTTATTACTTCTATTATTTTCACTACTGAACATTTGCTTACTAATAATCGGCTCAATAACTTCTTATTAGCTGTGTTGCTTTCAGTACTGAATATTTTCTTGCTGCTAACGTACTCAATAACTAGTTATAAGGTCTATTAACTAGTGATTTTTTGGCTTCTAGTAAGTATATTGTAAGTACTTACAATTCAACTTACTCGAAGTTAAATAATAATAAGACATTTTTTGACTTCTCATCAAAAATAAGTAGTTATTCAGCCGAAAAATAAGTTGTGTTTACTTTTCTCCAACATTACTTGCTAACTTACTGGGTAAGTAAAGTTTTTTCTGGGAAAGTATTACAAAATATTTCTTTGAATATATTCTATAGTCCCAATTCACACGTTGCAAGTCTTATTGATCAGCTTGCTACTTTATAACGAGAGTGAAGAGAGGAAAATAAACGTTTCTCTCTCACTCTCTATCGCCTATAAGGTAGCAAGCTGATCAATAAGACTTGCAACGTGTGAATTGGCACATATATAGAATTTTAGTACAGAATACGATTTTACAGATTCGCTTGATATCCTATTTCTTATGTTATTTAAGAAGATTCCTGACAATGAGAAACACGTTCACATGTTTTCCTTTAGACAAACGAGCTTACCCAGTAAAAACTGCGCATTCAAAGTAATGTCTTGAGTAATCAGAAAAACATAAAAGCACCAATGAATTTTACAAGGGATATTTAAAGATGAACGCATTCAAAAGTAAGTCATTATATTTTTACCTAAATACATCCAGAAAAAAGTTGTTATGGAAGTTGTTATACAAGAAAGCTACTTAAAAATCACTGAACTCCGCTGGTGCAATATTTTCAAGGTAATTCAATATGCACTTTATTTGGATTTTGGCTTCTAATAATACTTATTGAAACTAGAAAAAACCTGTTTGGGTTTTCTGGCTTAGCTAGGACTTAGATTTTAAAGAGTTATTAATATGTTGCCTTTAACTTAATTTTGAACATTTTTTTTTCAAAGAAAACTTAATATATCTCGTAAGTCTATTGGAATGTTGTAACCTGTCTTCACCACTTTTGAAGGTTTGGAAAGTGCACAAAAGCGTAAAACAAAATGTTTAAAAAAAGCTGCATATAGTGTTTTTTCTAGTTTCGATTAGTACTATTAGAAGCTGTGGTCAAAATGTGGTGCACATTTTAAGTGTTGCCCTGTATGATAGCAAACTTTTGTTCAATTTCAAAATTAATGTTCTTAATCCCATTGCTCTTTAAATATTTATAAAGTTTTCATTCACACCGTTTGCAAACTCCATAGTTTTGTTAATTGTTTCAATTAAATTATTTACAGTTTTTTTTATTTTTGAAATACCGTTTTGTTTGTCAGTTGTTAGGTCACATTATTTAAAGCTGTTTACAAAAAATTTTTGCAATTCAAAGAATCCTTTAAAGCATTACCTATGACAGCATTATCTCCTTTTATATAAGAACATTAAATGCTGTTGTTAGCTGTTTTCTATTTTCAATTGTTGTTGACTATTTTATTATTTTTTATCAGGGCTTACATGCATTTTCTCTATTATTCTAAATTTAGAAAAATTTTTGTTACCAACAACTAAAACTACAATTATCGATGTTGCTGCTGCTAATTTCTTTGTGTGATGTTGCTGAAGTGAACTCAATTGAACTAAACTAAACTAAACTAACACAAAAAAAAAAAAACAACAAAGAACGAACAAATTTAATGTTGTGAATACCTATATAGAATAGAAGCTTAGCAAAAAAAAGAATAAATAGCATTTGTTGTAGTGTAAAGTAAAATGGAAGTTTGACTATGACTGAGTTACGGCTGCACGTGTGGTAAATATTTTATCACGTGTTCATGCCACCATATCACGTTGTAGAACAATTGACATTAACTGGCATTCATGCCATTTAGACAAAGTTGAGTTGACTAATTGCTTTCCGTTATTAGTCAACAACAGCCAATGCCACCATAGTAATAGCTAAATGCACAGCAGCAACAGCAACAACAAATAACATGCAAGTAGCATCAATAGCTACACCAACTCGTACATACATATATGCATGTATGCTGCACAAAATCGTTGCGGTTGTAACTTAAGTCAGCAGCAGTAGCAAAAACAATGGCTTCAAAAAACTACTGACAACAACAAAAGTAAAGAAATAAAGAAAAATAAAAGAATAAATACTACGACTACTAGAATCATATGTCTAGGACTTTTGCAGC
Source organism: Pollenia angustigena (assembly GCA_930367215.1). Lineage (NCBI taxonomy): Eukaryota > Metazoa > Arthropoda > Insecta > Diptera > Polleniidae > Pollenia > Pollenia angustigena. Next base: position 52,998,923 of record OV884060.1, read on the forward strand.
ACTTATTGCTGCTACTCAGTTTACTTTGAAAAAGTGACTAAAAAATTTAAGCAACATATATTTTGTTGTTGTTGTTGTACTGCTTGTTGCCTGATAAGTTGTCAGCATAAAACAAGCACTACACAAATACACATACAATTTATAGCAAATAAATAAAAACGAAAGACTTGAAATTTGTAGAAGGCAGAACTATGAATCAATTAAGTTTGTCAATGGCAAAAAATTAGCAAAAAAAATGCAAAATATACTTTTTATTCAAAATAGCAAATTTGCAACAAAAAAATCTTATAAATTTGGGCCAAACTTCCCATAAATAGCAAATATTTTCTAAAAATAGCATATTTAAGCCAAATTTCCTCTTAATAACATATTTAAGCAAAATTTTTTTGTGAATATATATTTATCTTGTTAATAACAAAATCTCGGCATAATTTCCTTGAAACATCAAATTTTGAGAAAATTTTCTTATAAAAAAAAAATTTATTTATAACGATTTCGTATAAATAGTAATTTTTAGCCAAATTTCCTGTTAATAGCACGTTTTCACAAAATTTCGTACAAATAACATTTTTTTTGGCAAAATTTTCTATAAATAGCAATCCTTTGCTCAAATTTCTTATAAATAGCAAATCTTGGAAAATTTCTTATAAATAGCAATTTTTGGCAATATTTCCTATAAATAGAACATTTTTGTTTAAATTTCTAAAAATAGCTAATCTTCGAAAATTTTCTAATAAATAACAAATTATGGCAAAATTTCCTATAAATAGCAAATCTTGAGTAAAATTTTCTTAATATAGCAAATTTTGCCGAAATTTACTCTAAATAGCAAATCTTTAAAATTTTCTTATAAATAACAATTTTTGGCAAAATTTCCTATAAAAAGCAATTCTTTAGTAAAATTTTCTTAATATAGCAAAGTTTGGTAAAATTTACCATAAATAGCACATTTTTGTTCAAATTTCTAAAAATAGCTAATCTTTAAAAATTTTCTAATTAATAGCAATTTTTGGCAAAATTTCTTCTAAATAGCAATTCTTGAGTAAAATTTTCTTAATAAAGCAAATTTTGCCGAAATTTACTCTAAATAGCAACTCTTTAAAAATGTTCTTATAAATAGCTATTTTTGACAAAATTTCCTACAAATAGCATTCTGTAGTAAAATTTTTTTAATATAGAAAGTTTTGGTAAAATTAAGTATAAATAGCACTTTTTTGTTCCAATTTCAAAAAATAGCTAATCTTGAAAATTTTCTAATAAATAGCAATTTTTGGCAAAATTTCCTATAAATAGCAATTCTTGCGTAAAATTTTCTTAACATAGCAAATTTTGCCGAAATTTACTCTAAATAGCAAATCATTAAAAGTTTTCTTATAAACAGCAATTTTTGGCAAAATTTCTTATAAATAGCAATTCTTTAGTAAAATTTTCTTAATATAGAAAATTTTGGTATAATTTACTATAAATAGCACATTTTTGTTTAAATTTCTAAAAATAGCTAATCTTTGAAAATTTTCTAATTAATAGCAATTTTTCGCAAAATTTCCTCAAAATAGTAATTCTTGAGTAAAATTTTCTTAATATAGGATATTTTGGTAAAATTTACTATAAATAGCACATTTTTGTTCAAATTTCTAAAAATAGCTAATCTTTGAAAATTTTTTTATAAATAGCAATTTTTGGCAAAATTTTCTATAAATAGCAATTATTTAGTAAAATTTTCTTAATATAGAACATTTTGGTAAAATTTACTATAAATAGCAAATCTTTGAAAATTTATAATAGCTATAAATAGCACATTTTTGGTCAAATTTCTTATTTGGAAGGATTTCTTATAAAAAAATAATATATATTTTGGAAAATTTTCTTATAAATAGCAAATTTTTGGCAAAGTTTCCTATAAAAAGCGATTTTCGCAAAATATCCTATTAGAGGCGAATTCTTGAGCACACTCTTTTAAGCTGCTGTTCAATAATCAATAAAAAAATTTGTGACTCGTTTTTCGAAGTTTTTTATTTTCTTAAGTATCGTCTATTTTATTTTGTGTGTGTGGCTTTTAGTGCATATTTATATTCATATAAGCGTTTATGTCTTTAATATCCTTATTTGTAATTTTCAATGACTGACTTTAACTAAATGCTTTAAAAAAACAAAACAAAACAAAAATATTTTTCAATTTTGTTTTAGTATCTCTAGCAAAATGCCAAGTATTTTTTTGATGGTGGCAACGAAATTTAGCAGTCAATGAATGATTATACAATAATTAAAAAAAAAAATACTCAAAAATGCAAAAACCTAAAAGAGAAATGAAAACTACACAATTTTTTGTTATTGTAAATGTTGTATTTTTTAATCTTAATATAACAAATTTTTGTAAAAAAACTATAATTTTTAAAAAGTCTCGTAAAATTTCTTAAAAATATTATCAAAGTATATTTTTAGGAAAAGCTTATCCCTTCAATGAAAAATTTCAGTGTTTTTATCAAGAATAAAATTGGGAATTAAGCACGACAAAAAAAATCTTAAAAAAAAATTTCTTTAGTTTTATTTTTACATCGAGTACAGAAAGATTGATTCAATTACGGATTAGATTCTCAACCGCGAAATACTAAACTTACCCATATTCAATCCCGAATTCGTACTTGATATAAATCGAAAATGAGATTGATTTATGTAAAACTATGATTGAACCATTTTTAAAATGCGCTTTATTTACGTATTTTAAACTTTATGAAATAAGAAGGAGAATTTTATTATGATTGATTTACTTACCCGTGTTGCACCTTACGGAATTCTAAAACAATAGCATCTTTCCCGATATGGTTTTTACTTAAGAAACTTAATGTACATATAACTGAAAATATAAACTTAAAGAGAAGCAAGAGTTCTCAATTTTACTTTTTAACACGAAAATTATATGTTTTCGTCTTGTTCTGTTGTTTTTGTTGTATCTACACACATCAAGCAAATCGTTTTTAAACTATTTGTGTCGTGTTGTTGTAGCATCTACAACAAACTTTGATAAGCTTAAAACGCTCACTTTGTTTTCTTGATTTAAGAATTTTGTACTTATTTTAAGAAATTCCGGGATTGATTTTCGAATGAAATCCCATTAATGATTGTTTTAAGTACGCTTTAGTATTATTTGTACTTGATTGTTTTTCTTTCTTTGTAGCTAATTTCAGTAAAGTGCACAACATTTTATTATCAATAGCAAATTTAATATTAGCTATTTATGGTAAATTTAGCTAAAATTTGCTATTCATAGGAAATTTACCTAAAATTTGCTATCTACAGGAAATATAAATAAAATTTGCTGTTTAAAGGAAATTTACCTAAAATTTGCTACTGAGAGGTAATTTACGTAAAATTGGGTACCTATAGGAAATAAAGCTTGAATGTGCTATTTCTAGGAAATTTACTTAAAATGTTCTTTATAATTCATATAAGTAATCTAAAATTTGCTATTTTCAATTCTACAATTTGCTATTTATAAGAAATTTACCTAAAATTTTATTTTTATAGGAAATGTACCTAAAACTTGCTATTTAAATGAAATTAACATAAAATTGGCTTTTGATAGGATATTTACCTTAAATTTGCTATTTATAGGAAATTTACGTAGAATTTTGTTTTTATAGGAAATTTAGCTAAAATTTACTATTTATAGGAAATTTACCTAAAATTGGCTTTTAATAGGATATTTACCTAAAATTTGCTATTTATAGGAAATTTACCTAAAATTTACTATTTATAGGAAATTTACCTAAAATTGGCTTTTAATAGGATATTTACCTAAAATTCACTATTTATATGAAATTCACCTAAAATTTTCTATCTATAGGGAATTGACCTAAAGTTGGTTATTTATAGGAAATTTACCTTTAAATTTGCTATTTATAGGAAATTAATCTTAAATTTTCTTTTTATAGGAAACTTAGCTAAAATTTACTATTTATAGGAAATTTACCTAAAACTTTCTATTTATAGAGAATTTACCTTAAATAGGCTATTTATAGGAAATTTACCTTAAAATTTGCTATTTATAGGAAATTTTTCTAAAATTTGCTATTTATAAGAAATTTATCTGAAATTTTCCTAAAAAGTGCTATTTATTGGAAATGTGCTATTTCTAGGATATTTACTTAAAATGTTCTTTATAATTCCTATAAGTTATCTAAAATTTGCTATTTTCAATTCTACAATTTGCTATTTAAAGGAAATTAACCTAAAATTGGCTTTTGATAGGATATTTACCTAAAATTTGCTATTTATAGAAAATTTACCTAAAATTTTCTTTTTATACGAGATTTAGCTAAAATTTTCTATTTATATGAAATTTAGCTAAATGTACTATTTATACGAAATTTACCTAAAATATAGGAAATTTACCTAAAATTGGCTATTTATAGGAAATTTACCTTAAAATTTGCTATTTATAGGAAAATTTTCTAAAATTTGCTATTTATAAGAAATTTACCTAAAATTTTCTTTTTATAGGAAATTTACCTAAAATTGGCTATTAATAGGAAATTAACTTTAGATTTGCTATTCATAGGATATTTACCTAAAGTTGGCTATTGATAGGATATTTACCTTAAATTTGCTATTTATAGAAAATTTACTTAAAATATGCCATAAATGCTAAAATAAGCGTTTTTATTTTAAATTTAGCTAAATTTTCTATTTATAGGAAATTTTTACACACTTAGCTTTTATTCGCAAATTTTCATTTATCTGAAATTTTTCACTAAGTTGTAAAAAATTTTCTATATTAATTTTTTTTTTTTTTTAATTGCCTTTTTACCTTGCAAGTTGTCGTAAATTAACCCTTATTAAGCAAATTATACAATAGCCTTAATCTATATTAAATATTATTTAGCAAAAATCCTTAAATTTGCTTTATATAGCAAATTTTTGTATGATTTCCTTAATAAATTTTCGTAAAACTATCTTTCTACAATAAATTTTCGTAATACTTGCTTTACACACTAAATTTTTGTAAAATTTTCTTCTAATATAAAAGAACTGTACGTCGATTTCTAACGAAGACTTTGTAAGCTTAAATTTCAATTAAAACAAAAACAAATTATTAAATATCGTTTTTGTTTTACATGTTAGTTAAGCGAACGAAGTCTTCATTCGATATCGACGAAATGTTCGTAAAACTTTCCCTATCCAGCAAGTTTCGCTGTATATTTTCCCAAAAATTACCTTAAATTTCCCCCATATAGTAAATTTTTATAAAATTTTCTTTGTATTTTCTCTCAATATTCCAAAAAAATTACTTATCATAAATTAAGTTTAAATGTAACTTCCATTACAATCTCACCTGTTCATTGTTGTCTATTGAACTATTTCCTTCTCCCTTACAATTATTTCGTTTGTCAAGTGATATGACAGCATTGTTCAAGTTTTATTTTCCAATTTCAGATTTTTCTTTGATTTTACTTAATATGGCATCAAATTGTTTGTAAACAGTCACTTAGTCATTTTGTACATTTCTGTTCATATTTCATAACTATTGCCAAGCAATGTGTATTAAAACTTTGTTATACCCACACCACAATACAGGGGAGAATATTATGCGTTTGTGCTGATATGTGTACCACATAAACATATGGCTTTTAGACTTTTGAGTATACCAGTAGACTCAGAAGCATTTTCTTAGTCGTTCTAACTAGGCCCGTTCTTGCAGCTGGCTTGGCTACCATGTGCGCCAAGTACAGCAAGCAATTTCGAATATAATTCGGTACATAAGTTTTAATTGACACAAGGACGAAGATTATCCTACATGGTTAGAATCAGCCAATTGTTTCCCATAGGTCCTATATATACCCTTCTTTGCGAAATAGAGTTATTATATTTATAAACCATCTTTAATGTTGGTATAAAGATTAGATATAAACCAAAAATATTAAAAATTATCTTATCAAATTATATTTCTTTACTTCTTTAAAAAATTTAGCATTTATATACGGCCATGTTCTGACAATCGCACGATTTGAATTCGCAAAACGCCAGATTGATTTAATGGTGTTCTGAAACTCGTTCGTTTTGCTTGCGATCTGCCGTAGTTTCTCAAAGTTCGCTTGATCATACTTTTGCAATTTGAAGTTACCAAACTTCTCTCGATTGAGATTTACACGTTTTATGCAATTTCAAGTCAAGATCGCAAATGGTAAGCGTTTTGCGATTGTCAGCACATGCCCGATATAATTAAGTTGTGGTCACTTTTATAATATCTGTTATGTAATGGCAAAGTTTTTTCCTAGTACGTTGAGAATTGAATACAGGTTCCATATACATATATCCCCTCACTTAAATCACTTTGAGGCGAATAGATGTAGAACTCTAGATAGTGAACGGCACAAAGAGCTCTATATAACTCTAACGGCCAATTTCACCACTTCCACCAATATATTTAAATATCTTTTTTTGTTTAAATTTCGTTTTTTATGACAAATAAAAATAAAATTATATGAATAACTATATTTGAATATGAATTGATACTTAAATAGAATTGGTGACATTGGCCATTAATCCCATAACATAATTTTGTTTTGCCGCGACCATGATTGCCCATGTGCATGAATTGTTGTGCGGGGCACAAAATGGTCGGGCTTGACAGACTATACTTTCTTATTTGTTTTGTTTTTTAGGGAAAATGAGAAAATAGAACATCAAACATATTTTAACTTTGCATCAAACAGACAAAACTTTTTGAAAATATAAAAAGAATAACAAACAGTCTTATCAATGACAATTTTCAAAAGTATTTTACGTTTAAATTCTACATAAGTTCATAGAAAAAAAGGAAAGTTATTTGGTTATTTCTCTAAAAAAAGTAAATAAAGTTTCATATATAATCCAGTTTGCACTAACTACCAAGAGAACTTTGCAGAAGATTACATATTTTACATTGTGCAAAATGTTGTTTCTAAAAAAAGTCTTTAATATTTATTGATTTAAGTAAATATTTTCTTTTTACCTTGTTAAAATGACAAGGATGTTACTCAAATGTGCCAACTCTTCAAAATGTAAAATGACTTAACTTTTAGCAAAAAATAAAATTCTTAACAAGATTTCATTGCAAATACATGACAATATCGTTCTTAAAACTGATACAACTAGTTTTTGACACTAAAATGTTAACCAAAATGGCTTCCATAAGGTCGAGAGTAAACTCTATAGGGTCTATGTTAAATTATAGGTCCATCTTTTTAAGATTTTATACTAAAATTTCTAGTCATCTAAATAGTGTTTATATCCAAATTACAGACAATATCGTCAATACTTTATTATTTATTTAAATAAATGTGTTTTTCCAGCCTATCGTGCAATTTATCCAGAAAATTAAGTGATAGGTACTGGCAAAGTGAACACCAAAGGCCACTTCCTCCTTGCATATGGGGACGACATTAATGTCGTCGGAAGGATAGAACAATATTTAACTGGTGCTTCTTCCGAGGTTAAGACCAAACCTATGTTTGCAATTGCTAGGAAAACGTCGCGACAGAAGGGTGACATTGTGAAGCCCGGCAATGGCAGTGCCGATGTAGTGGAAGCGTTTTTATACCTTGGCTCCGCTATCAATAGAAATGATGATGCTAGCATAGAAATAACGCGAAGGACCGTGTTGGCAATAATGTAAAGGGCGGTTGAATGTCATTGAACATTTCTCAATTTCAGACTAACTCAATTTGAACCATGGAAAGATACACAATCGAACAACGCTTTATAGTTATTCAGAATGGTGGCAAGATATGGCAACAGTGGATGATAAATTTTCGAAGAAAATCATCTTCAGTGATGCATATTCACCGCAGTGGATTCGTCAATAAGCGGAATTGCCGCATTTGGGCGAATGATAATCCAAAAGTGATTGTCGAACTAACTAATGCACCCACAAAGAGTGACTGTTTGGTGCGGTTTAAGGGCTGGCGGCATCATCGGGACGTATTTTTTCCTCACTGAGGCCGTTCAGGTAGTTACTGTGAATGGTGTTCGCTATCGTGAGATGAAAACGAACTTTTTATGGCCCGAATTGGAAGATATGGATGTGTACGATACGTGGTTTCAACAGGACGATGCCACGCCGGTCAGCTAATGAAACAATGACTCTTTTGCGCGACAATTTCAATGGCCGTGTTATCTTACGTGGTGGCGATGTCATTGGCCGCCAACATCATGTGGTTTGACACCATTGGACTTCTTTCTTTGGGTTTTTGACAGAAAAGGTGTACGTCGATATGCCGGCAACAATTCAAGAGCTAAAGGATGAGATAATTCGGCACATTAACGAATAATACCTCAGCGTCATCGAAAATTTGAACCATACGATGGAGGTGTGCCGCCGAAATCGCGGCGGCCAATATTATCATATTAAAAAGAAATGACAATAATCTCCTATATTTTTTTTTTTTTTTTGTCATTATTGTTTTATTGAATCTTCATATATTAAATATGAACTAACAATAATTAATCAAATCTTAACCTAATACGTTATTTTATCTCCTGCCAGTGCCAGACAAAATTTTCTTCATCACGGGTTATGTTCACTTTTATAGGTGTTTATCGCTCATCTAATTGGGTAAGTGCTGCAGTGTCTCTTCTTCTTAAGCGAGTGTGGCCGCCATGATTTAAAATATTTCGAGCTAGTGGATTTGGGTGTTGTTCAAGCCTTTTTAAATATTTTATTGCGTATTTTGTAATCATAGATTTCACTAATGGCACATTGAGATCCTTATGAATGTTTGAGTTTTTAACATACCAGGGAGCGGCTGTGATTATTCGAAGAAGTTTATTTTGGCGCCTTTGAATTTTGTCGATATTAGAGGCCGAGGCAGTGCCCCATAGTTGAATACCGTAGCACCAGATAGGCTTTAAGATAGAGTTGTAAAGTAGAAGCTTGCAATCGAGACTAAGGACAGAATTTCTTCCAATAAGCCAATGAATTTGAATGGCTTTTAGTTTCATTTGAGTTAATTTTGCCTCTATATGGCATTTCCACGTTAATCGCCGATCTAGATGTATACCGAGATATTTAACATGCGAATGTTGAGGAATTATTTGATTATTGATTGTAATAGGGGGGCAAGATTCCCGGCGCAAAGTGAATGTTATATGTACACATTTTTGCTCATTGACCATTATCCTCCATTGTCTTAACCATATTTCTAGTTGAAATATATGATGCTGTAAGTAACGCGATGCTTCATAACGGTTTTCGTGGACGCTTAGAAAAGCTGTATCGTCTGCAAATGTTGAAGTTTGTGTGTAGTTGCTTGTTGGCATGTCCGAAGTATAAATTAAGTATAATAGGGGGCCCAGGATGCTGCCTTGTGGGACTCCAGCGGCAATGGGCTGAGGTGAACTTAAGAAATTTCCTTCTTTAATAATAAATTGACGACCGACTAAGTAGCTTTCTAGCAGCTTGTGTGTGTTTGCTGGTAAATTTTGCTTCAATTTGTGTAATAAGCCTTCATGCCAGACTTTGTCAAAAGCTTGCGGAACATCGATGAAGAGTGCTGAGCAATATTTCTTTTCTTCAAATGCTTTTCTTATGACATTTACTATTCGATGAGTCTGCTCGATTGTGCTGTGTTTTCTTCTAAATCCGAACTGATGGTTTGGAATACATCTATTTTCACTTAAAATTGGTGTTAATTTTGAAACTAATAATTTCTCAAACAGCTTTGACATATTTGATAATAAGCTAATAGGTCTATAAGACTCAACTTTTGTATGATCTTTACCTGGCTTTGGTATCATGGTAACTAAGGAAACCTTCCATTTTTCAGGATAGTATTCAAGGCGTAAAATAGCATTAAAAATAAAAAGAATAATTTTCTTTGCTATGCGAGGTAGCTCCAAAAGCATTTTATTACTGATTTTATCAATACCAGGTGCCTTCTTAGTGTTTAAGTCACAAATAGCCTTTTCGATTTCTCTTATCTCAAATCTGAGGGGAAAAGCTGCTCTAGCATCAACAGGTGGTAACTCGACCGCAATATTGTGAGATATATTTGGTGTAAATACGTTTTTCAAATGATTTACAAACAGGTTTCCTTTTTCATTATCATTTCTTGCCCAACTACCATTCAAGTTTCTTAATGGTGGCTTAGATATAACTGGCCTTTTTAGATTTCTAGCTGCACGCCATAATGAGTAGTCAGATTGTGGAGTTGCATCAAGTTCCTTAAGATATTTTTCTAGAGAAGCCGTTTTCTGATTCTGTAGCAACTTTCTTAGCCTTTTTGTGCATTCTTTTAATAAAATCTCAAGTTGCGGGGATCTGTAAAGTTGCCACTCTCTTCGAACTCTCCTTTTTTCAGTCAAGAGCCGCTCGACATCTGAAGAACATATTTTATTATTTTTAATTTTTTTGGGGGTAACGCTGGAGTGTTGAACAGCTAGTTTAAGATAACTGTCAAAGTTAACAAGAGAGAGATCCACATTCTCCGGTGTACTAAGCGGAATATTTTCTGTGCAATGGGCACTGAGAAATTTTTTATATTTTAACCAATTTATTTGTGTGGCTGGCGTCGCTAAGTAACCTGACGGAAATACAATTCTATTTGGGTTCGATATAGTAACAATTGTAGGTGTGTGGTCGGATGATAATTCTAAGGAAGCTTCAACATGAATCGTTTCTGTGGGGATGTTTTTAACCACGCCAAAGTCGATAACATCTGGAATTTTTTGCTGATCAGTAGGCCAATATGTTGGTTGCCCGCTCGCGACCACATTTAAACCCATTTTAGAGATTGTGTTAAACAAAACACGACCTTTTGGTGTTATAAGTCGTGACCCCCAGAAGGTATGTTTAGCGTTATAATCGCCAGCGGCCAGAAAACAGGGTCCTAATGATTTAAAATATTTATAATATTGGCCTTCTGATATGGAAAATCTAGGTGGAGAGTATAAAGAAGAAATTACTATGTTTCGATTTAGCTCCTCAACACAAATAGTCGTTGCTTGCAGATAGTCTTCACGGTGATCACACATAATGTAGTGTTTGACTCGAGTTTTTATTAAGATGGCAGAACCTCCACAAGCTCTATCTCGAGGGTCCTTGGTATCATATAGTATATAACCATTGATTTTAAACGTATTTCTTGAGGTCAAATGAGTTTCAGAAATCATCATGACATCAATTTGTTTATTTTTAAGAAAGTATTCTAATTCATTTTTATGTTGGCGGATGCCGTTTGCGTTCCAAAAACAAATTTTTAAACAGTTCATGGTTTGTTAAGTACAGCTTGCAATAACATCGATTGCATTCTAAGCATTTCCTGCATCATATTACCCATTGTGTTCGTAAAATTATTTACTGTTTGCACTAATGTTTCCATGGTTATTTCTAAACGACTTAAATTAGAAACCGGAGTTTCATCATTACTTGGCGAGGCACCTGCATTGGCTGATGGTTTGATTTTAGGACGTTAGCGTAAGAGGTTCTGTTATTACTAGGCTGGGGGGCTTGAATTGCATTTGTGTTTACCTGATTTGCAACCTGCATTTGAGGGGTATTTGTTTTCGGTCCAACCGTCTGCTTGACAATATTATATACTGGGCATCCTCTATAATTGGCAGTGTGATTACCGCCACAGTTGCTACATTTTTTTACGTTGGGGTCGGTTTTAGACTTATCGCAAGAAACGGTACCGTGTAGTTCACCACATACTACGCAGACAGGGGGTAAGTAGCAGTATGCCTTGGTATGGCCAAATTCTTGGCAGTTTAAGCACTGAACAGGTCCATTTTTTTTGTGTGGCTCTTCTATAGTTATTCTTCTGTAGAGAATATATTTTAAATTGTAAATAGGATGTGTTTCGTTTTTTTTAAGTTTTACGTCGCCGGGTTCAAACTCCACTCGAAAAAGTGGTTGGGGAATTTTTTCTCTATTTTTAATATTTACTACATGTTTTACCTTGAAGCCTTTTTCTTCTAGGAATGTTTTAACCTCTTCTGGGTCCACACATGAGTCAATACCCTTAATCACTACCTGTAGACCTTTACTGCTTTTCAGTTGGTAGGTATAAAAGTTTTTTTTAAGCGTTTCGAAGTTGTTTACTATTTTGCGAAAATCATTCTCATTATTGACTTGTATTTTTGTCTCGTTTATACTTCCACGCTTTATAGCCGCTACGTAAAACGAATTTTCACCTATCACCGATATCAAACTCTTTATGAGCTCATTTGAATTTTGCTCCCTTAGATATATCGGGGGAGGCTTGGATGGTTTAATGACGTTTGGTGCTTCAGAGGATTCATCCTCCAGAATTGCAAAACGATTTTGAGTATTTATTTTATCAAAAGATGGTACTTTTGAGGCCGAAGCAACTGCTGCAGAGGTAGGGCTGCGTCCCCGTTTAAGCACTGTTATGTACCTGTCCATACCAACTTGTACTGTAGGCTTTTGACAACTTTTTACAGGGGGGTTTTCCATTGCATTTGTGTTTGAGTTCATGGTATCATTTCCCACTAAATTTGTTTTTGACGTCACGGCAATACTTGCTGGCCTGGCAACACTTGTCACCAAATCTTGTTGTAGTTTTTTTAATGAGTCACTATCCACCGTTTGTGTAAATACCGAGGGTGAGAGGGAACGTGTTCGAGTAATTGGCTTAGCCGTTAGGTAGTTAATATTGTTTTGTTTTGTTTTATTTATTTCTTCATTATTTTCATTCGCATTAACTAAAACGTAAACGTTTCTTTCATTTTGTCTTAGTGTTGTTTCACTGTTTGTACTCATGCAAAGAGTTGTTTTTGTTTTTCACCGTTTTGCTTTGCTTTAATATTTTTATTATTTATTGTATTTTACAACAACAAAAGAAAAAACCAGAATTTAAATGTTTTGTTCAGAATATGTATACACATGTATGAACATTCATACGTACATACATACATATATATTTTTACTGTTTTATTTTGTTTAATTTTATCGTTTTAAATTGTTCACTATTATGTTAAGTAATTTAAATAACAAAATATATTATTTTTTTTTTTAAGCGTCCATTCGCTGCTTATATTTATGTATTACAAAATCAAATGTGATTAATTAATAGTTCAAATCGTATGCGGGGCTAAAAATACACGTCTGTATCACAACAAAGCACAAACAAATAATCTCCTATATAAAATGTGTTTTATTCAAAATCAACATCGGCCCTTAAAATTTAACCACCCTTTAGATGCTACTTTGGAGTTAGCAGACAGTTTAAGAATAGAGCTCTCTCTCTCGACGAACTAAAATAAGTTTATGCAACACTCTTATTCTACCTCTGATTTTTTATAGCGCTGAAACATGGGTATTACGAATGCAGACGAAGCGGTGTTAAGGGGTTTTAAGACAAAAATCCTTCGCTAAATCTATGGAACAAGAACTATAGGCGTAGAACGAACCGTGAGCTCTATGAGCTTTATCCCGTCATAAGCGAAATTAAGTGCATCAAAATATTTGGATGCGCTTGGATAACAACTACCACGGAAAGGCAGATGATGAAAACCGAGACTCCGGTGGAAACACTAAGTGGAAGAAGACATGCAAATCCTTTGTATAATGAACTAAAGAAAGTTTGGACAAGACCTAAGTACTTGGAAATAATCCATTAATCAGGCCAAGACCAGCCACAGGTTGCAGAGCCAACTTAAGATAATAAGTTAACAAAATGTTTTCCCTGAATTAGGTTTATTAATCGTTCTTCATTAAAATTCTGCTAAAAAGTTCATTATCTCTGTAATTATTACAAACAGCAAACCAAATTTAGTAGGATTCCATATTTAAAACTCAAACAGAAATCAATTTAAGTCCTTGAAGTATGCTACAATTTAACTATAAATTCATTAGGAACACATATCCCAGAAATATGCAATGTATTTTTGCTTTTAACTATAGTTAAAACAATATTTTTCTATCTTTATATGCAATTGCATAAAACGAATTTAGATTACCAAATCTAAAACAATAGTTCTGTCTAATTCTGAAAAATTTCAATGAATTTCAATTTAAGTTCATTTAATATTTAGCACTTGATCAACAAGACGGTGTTAACTCGAAATTTTCGGTAGAAGCAAAACAATTTTTAATTTAATATGGGAAAAATAATGTTCATTACCAAAAAATACACAAAAATGCAGGTTATTTTTTTTACAGCGGGTAGATATGAATATTACGTGTCGATTTTTTTAAAAAGTGAAAAAATAAAAATTATGAGTAAATACCCTCTTGTAGATCAAGTGTGATTTGTAGTCGTTACCAGTGTTGAAAAATTGAAATTTTGAAATGGTACTGAACTTCAACTTAAAGAGTATTTTTCCCACCAAAAATTGTACTTTTTGTTAAAAAACAATAATTTATGAAAATATAAGGACCAACAAATTTTTTATTAGAATTCTGTGGCATTTTGAGAAAACATCTTAAGTCGAGATAAGAAAGTTTTTAAAAAAATCTCGGCGAAAAAAAGATTTTAATCAAAAAACAAAATAAACTTAAATTAAAGAAAAATTTAGTTAATAATACAACATTTAAAACGTAAACAAAAATAGTTTTTAAATGAAAATTCGCATGATTAACAACATTTTTTTCAACTTTTTAAATTTGACTTAAGATGTTTGGTCAAAATGCCACAGAATTCATTTGTCTAAGTATTTAATAGCAAACAGTATTTATATTTGAGGTATAATATTGGCTATATTTTTCCAGGAGATTTAAAAATATTCAGTTCTGAAATGCTTTATTTCTGAAAGATCCGCTAGAACACGGAATTGTGAATTGATATTATTATAGTTTTCTTTATCGTTTGTAAATAATATTAACAATATCAGTATTATGCTAATGGTTTTTTGGGAAACAATATTGATTATCACTTTTAAGGTTTTATGTTCAAAACAAAATTTAGTTCCTAGTGTTTCGCACATTGTCGAATAAAACGATTTCGCAGTTTCTTTTACTTTATAAACCATTTCCCTCACATTGCATGTTTCTATAAATATGGGTTTCATTTAAATTTTCCACAAACATATTATCCTATGCATCCTTTTTTATAAAGTATTCTTGCCAGTTGTAAGAACAAATATCCTATTCTCGAAACCAAAATATGTATCCTGGCATCCACGCTTTGCATTTCAATATCAACGTCGTTTATTATTTTTAAAATACAACAACATAAATTTTGCAGCAAACACATGATAACCTAAGCCTGCTATCGAAATTATCACATCACAGTTAAAAAAGCTCGAAGGATAAAAAAAGTACTGAAAACAACGCGGGGCTACTGTGGTATCTTTAATATGAAAGAGTAATGAAAAAAGTACCAAAGTACTGAATTTTTCAACACTGGTCGTTACATATACATAAATTTGGAACTTCATTTATTCTAACTCTACAAGTTTTACTTTTAATTGAGGTAAATGAAAATTATTCAATATTCCTTTGTTTGTTGTATAAAAATAAACAAAATATTGGCAGTAAATCCTAAACTTAATGAAGAAAAAAATTGTATTTCTATGCAGTTTTAAAACAAAATAAACAAAAAGGATTCTAAGAGCAACAAAGAAATGAAACGTTAAGTCGATATTAAAACAAGTTAAAAGCGAAATTTGTATCCCCTACACAAGAAACAGCAATAAAATTAATTTGACTAAATGAAAATTAACAGCCTGGCACCCGATATTGCTTACATTTTCAACGACAAACAGCTGACTTGCGGCTCACTAAGAATTTTTAGCACGACAAGTCGATCGGCAATACAAGCGAGTGATAACGTTACAGTCTTCATACAAATTTGCGGCCCACAAAGAAACATAATGCGAACACAAATGTCATAATCAGTCACTTGTGTTGTAGTTGCCAACAGAGGCGTTTTGCTAAAATATTTAACAAAAGTTTTCTTTACTTGAGGGTGACACGATCAAGTATTGCCTATCAAGTTTTAATGCTCTTACACTTTTTTACCAATACACTCATACTTTTAAAAATTGATACGAACTTGCCTTTAAAATTCTCTTCCCAGTGAGTGATTTAAGTTCAAGAAATCAGCTGATTTCAAGGTTAGTGAGCAAATTTTTGTTTATCTTTATAAATTGTTTTCTTGATGACATGTTGAAAGTAAATTGCTCAAAAATTGAATGCAGCCTACGTCACAGCTTTCAATGTATGTAAATTTTGACAAGCAGTATATGTAAAAGACTATCAAGAACAACTGGACCGTGTGGCCGCAGGGTTACACAAAAACACAAAATATTTTTTTTTTATTACATACATATGTATATATTTTAAAAACACCATCACCAAGACGAATGCATTACAGGTGGTCTTGAATGCCCTGCTGATATCTTTTTTTTTAAGCTTTACCATTGTTGGATGTCAAAATTTTGTTTACAACCCTGTAGTAAATAAAATAGTCAATTGCAAAAAACACCAACTATAAATTAACTATTTTTCAAATAACTACAAATTGGTTTAAACCTCATGCAGATATCAACCAAACATATTGCATAAAGACACACGTAAAATTTAAATAAAAGCAAACTAACCCTGTAGTAAATAAAATAGTCAGTATCAAAAAACACTAACTATAAATTAACTTTTTTTTTAATGCTTGTCAAAAAACGTTTTTTTTTGCTCTTCTGAAAAATTATTATTTTGTAACTTAAAACGTTATTCGCGGCTGTGCTTCAATTATTTATATATCAAAATATATAAAGATAAACATATGTATGCATGTTCATATGAACATATGTATATTTTTTTTGACAAAAATTATTTAAAAAATAAATAATTTATTATAAACTGACAATACTTTTAATTAATTACAAATAGGTTGAAAAATAAGTAGTTAGTAGTCAGTTAAAAAGTCATGCAAAGATGGCCAATTGACTACTGCCTATGACATGCCTATGTTAAAATAGTGAGTCGTCGACAAGGAAAAAAGTCACTTAATCAACTAGTTGTGGTTATAAAAAAACCAGTTTGAAGTTAGTTATAAATGTGTTTGACTTCCTACAGGGAAGTAAAACAAGCATGCCATGAAGTCAAATGAAAAAAATGTATACAAACATATTAAAATAAATAAAAATTAATTCAATACAAATCTGTTTATGTACAGCAATTATGAAGCGTATTTATTTCAGCACTATTATACATCATCATTTAGAGCAATTTAATGCAAAATTTTCTTAAATAGTTATTTCTATATCAAAGTACTTATAGATATACACATATATCGATCCCTAACCGCGAAAATAATGTAAGCGCCAAAAATCAAATTTTACAGGAGAGAGCTTTTTTGTTTTATTTCATATTAATTTTGTATGAAATTTGTCGCTTACACTAAAATTGTTTTTGCTATAAAATCGTAACGGTACATTATTTGCCCATCATATTTTATTTTAGGAGATGATGCAAGTGTTGCCAATAAAGTCATTTATTAAAAAAAACGAAAATTGAAAATCATGTCGCTTACGTTATTTTCGCTGTTAGGGCTCGATATGTACGTTCATATGTACATATATTTTTTTGACAAGAATTATTTAAAATTTAAATAATTTATTATAAACTAACAATATTATTAATTAACTACAAATAGGTTTAAAAATAAGTATTTAGTAGAAAGTTAAAAAGTCGTGCAAAGATGGCCAATTGACTACTGCCTATGTTAAAATAATGAGTCGTCGACAAGGATGTGGTTATAAAAAAACCAGTTTAAAGTTACTTAAAAATGTGTTTGACTTCCTACAGGGTATCATTGTTTATGTTTTATTTTATTTCTGTTTTTGACATTGCAAAATGATTTTACAAAAACAAATTGTTTGTAGTTTTTGTACGAGTTTTACTTGTTGTAGTACCGAGATAACCTGGAATGAATTCGCCTTGGCCACCATTAATAAAATTACATAGTTTTTTTTTTAAATATTTTTCATAAATATTTTTCTATTCTGCTTTGTGTTTAGCCAGAGTTCTATTTAATGGCTTAATTTATCAGTGTTTGAAAATACATTATTTAGCGTTCGGATCACACACCCAGCAACGATATCTATTTTTTTGGTGATTGCGTAGACAAACACAACCCTTAATACCGTTCGTAACATTACAAAATGTTCTGTTCTTCCTTAAAATTTAGAACAATTGTAGTGATACTGCAGACAAACAGATACAGAAATGAACTAACAAAAAATTTTAGCAACGAACAGCGTGTGTGTTTATTGTATATATGTTTTGTTTGTGTAAAATTATTTTGCTGGCTTTTTGTTTTTTTTTTTTAAATTTTTGTTTTTTTTACCAGCCAAAAAGGACGAACATTAATAAGCTGACCCGTACACAATGAAGATTGTTGTTTTTAAGAGAAACCCGAGTGTTCTCATTTTTTTTGTTGAGTTGGATAAGAACAGTATTTATTATTTTTGTGTTCGATAGATGAGAAACAGGGAAACTTTATTTTTTTAATGATTTTCTACACAAACACTATTAGCGTTTGTGTTTTCCACTAATCTACCGAAGAGAACACTTAGGAGCGATATTTAGTGTTTATTTTCGAATACTGTAACTTATATGTTTTGCCGATTTTTATTTGTGAAATTGCTGATGTGGCAAGACATTAATTTAACAATTAATAAATGAATAACGTTAGAAACGTGAAACCTGACGAGTGACAAGTCAATAGTTAGTGGGCTGCTGAAGAGAACGAAAAACGATTGACTTGTTGTCGCTCGCTTAATTTGTCGATCGACATCGGGGCCTGGCAGTAAAATTCCTCTTCATACTTAAGGCGTTAGGAAATTTGTTATTAAAATATTTTTAATTGTTAAGTCCTCGTCCATATTATGAAACATTTACTGAGCAATTTTTGAGTTTGAGGGTGAAAGGGAAAGACAAATGGGAAAGTGTACTTTATTTCGCGTACAAGCAGTTTTTGTGCGTTTGCTATTGAAAGAAAGAAAAAGAGAGAGAAAGGCATACTAAATGCTTAACTGCCCGTCTATACCAGAGATAAATATTGTTACATACATATATTGCAGTAAATGTCAAAATTATGTTATCGTTAATGTAGACAGCACTTTATTGTATGTACATATTTTTTGCCGCCAATTTATGTTGCAATAATTGTTTATCAATTTGACATAAAACTTCAAATTTGGTTGTCAATTGAAAAAAAGAAGCAAAAAGAAAAAATAAAATAAGAGAAACACTATTTTTTTTTAGTGATTTTTTAAGAGCTTTTAAAGTTTAAAAAAAAAAAATAAAATTCAGAAAAATGCATGAAATCTTTATTTGAATCGATAGTACGGTCCATATAATTTAATGTTTGAAGATTATTTCATGCAAATGTTGACCGTGACTGCGCCTCAAATGGTCCATCCGCTTAGTCCAATTTTGGCATACTCTTTCCAACATTTCGGCCGGTATCTCATGAATACATGCTTCAATGTTGTCTTCCAATGCGTCTGTTGAAGCAGGCATGTGTGTATAGACATGAGCTTTAACATAGACCCACAAAAAATAGACCAAAGGCGTTAAATCGGACGATCTAGGCGGCCAATTGACCGGTCCCGAACGTGAAATAAAATGTTCACCCAACTCGCCTCTCAATTGGTTCATTGTTAAGCGTATGGTGTGGTATGTGGCACCATCTTGTTGAAACCACATGTCATGCAAGTCAAGCTCTTGCATTTTGGGCAAACAAAAGTTTGATATCATCTCACGGTAGCGCTTACCATTCACAGTTACGTTACGATCCGCATCATCTTTGAAGAAGTACGGTCCAATGATGCCACCAGACCATAAACCGCACCAAACTGTGACTTTTTGTGGATGCATTGGTAGCTCTGGCAATGCTTCTGGCTGATCTTCACTCCAAAATCGACAATTCTGCTTATTAACGTACCCATTGAGCCAAAGATGAGCTTCGTCGCTGAACACAATTTTTCGATAAAAAAAGTAGATGCACTTTCTTAACACAGCACGCATTTTGATAATAAAATTCAATAATATGCAAACGATGTTCGTAAGATGATATGTAAGATGATTCATGGTTAAATTATAGACCAAACTGAAAATGTTTGACAGTGAAACAAAACACGAAACGTGCGTCAGCTGTTTAAACCAGTGGCTTAAATAAATTAATATACATTTATGTAAATAATAAAGGTCGAATATAAAAAATGTATCCTAACAAAAATAATTTTTGCAAGATGGTGTCACTGTTACACTGCGTCTTCTTTAACTAAGCTGAGGAATAAGAAATATTGCTCTGTTATTCTGACGACGTTATTGTCAAATTGCTGAGATATTTATCTTTGGTGTAGACCTGGCGTAAAGGCAAAAAAAAAAAAAAACACGAATGCACTTTTAAAAGAGGATCGAAGAAAGTTTCCTCTGCAAATGTTTCATAATACGTACAACTAAAGCCACTCGAATTGAGAAACTGATTTTATGTGTTGTTTTGCTATTAAGTTTATAGATTTTCCAAAAATTCTCTGATATTAATTAAAATGATTTTAACATTTGCCTCATATGTTACCAAACTTTCAAATATCTAATATGCACCAACCAATGTCCTTTAGTTAGTATGTTTATGTTATACAATAACAAAAACAAAAAAAAAAAACAAACTTTATATACTCTCTTCACAACCAGTTGTGGAGGGTATACCTTAATAAACAAACATTTACCAAAGAACTGATTTTAATTGCTATTGAATTTTGACCAAAATATTAATGACAAAATTTCCAAAGTTTAAAAAAAACAAACAATTTAATCTTCATTGGTTAAGGGATATTTTGAAAATTTGAAAAATAAAACTGAAATTAAAACGACTTGGTTAAAAAATAAAAGCCTTGACAATGTGTTTGTGCAATTGTAATTTTTGCATAATTTTGCGAAATTTACAAAAAACAAATTGTTGACACACATTTGTGAACAGTGGGGAAAAATTAAGTGGAAAACGTTAAGAAAACACCTGTTAAAGAATAATTTTTATGAAACGAGTAAAAAAGCAACAGCATAGAAAACACAAATTTGGTCTGGAAAGCGCAAAAGGGTAATTCTAGGGTTAAACTTTCACATTCTAGTTGGGGATTTATTGTAGGAAAACCAAATGTTATCACTAATTATCGGAGTAATGACTTCTTCTTTTATTTGAAACCAATACATAAATCACTTTTCCAGAATCAGTAATATAATTAAAATAAGTGAAGACATTGTTTTCGCTTAAAAAACAAACAACCAGGTATTTTATGGCTTACAATTAGAGGCAGTTTTGATTTTAAGCTCATATTTCAGCTATTTGGGGACCGACCAGATCTGGTTGAACGTAAATAGCGAAAAATTCCGGACTATTTGTGATATAAATATATTATAAACCTACTCCCCATCATATCTGGGGTCTTCGGAAAATCAGTTATAACGGACACACTTTATAAGTTCTATCATCAATATTGTAGATATTACAAACCAGATGTGCTGAAGGGTATACAAATATTGTTAACGAAGCATATTCTTAAAATATGTTTGTTTAATTTTTAAAGAAATTTGTATTAAAACCGTTTTATCAAAACCTTAAGACTTGGGAAGTTTTGCGATGTTTTTTCCAATTAATAGCATATTTGATATTATTATGACCACTGTGTTTATGATTTTTTTATTGATCTATTTTTCATTTCTATCTCACAGAGTAAAAGAGATAAATATCTGTGTTAGTATTTTGCCTGCAAAGTTGTTGAGTTCATTGCCTGCAACATTACCCAGCACATAAAATTGGACCACCTGATCCATTTTGATAAAATGGACTACTCCATGGACTGGTCCAACGTAATGCAAGCATGGACCATGTCATTGTTAAAAAGTTTTTGTAGTGAGACGACATGTCTTCGTTTTTTAACGATATGCTTTCGTTTTTAAACGACTTCGAAACTAATCCTCTTGAGTATACCATGGAGTAGTTTTAAAACTACTCCTTAGTGGTCCAAAGGTGGGTTATATGGGCCTCTCCTAGGACATCGTAATATTAAATAGACCAGGTTTTTTCCATACGTTTGGGTTACTTTTGGACTAGTTCTGGTTCCTTGTGGACTACTCTTTACACGCGTGTTTGGACTGGTCCTACTATTTGCAGGGTATGCATACACATATGCACACATAAACACATACATAGAAACAATTTGAATGGAAAACAAAAAACAATTGTAAAATTACAACATTAACACATGTAGAAAAATGTGCAGTGAGAGAATAAAAGTTTTGAATGTAAAATGGCTTTATAAGATTTCACAAAACATTTGTTTTTTATTAACAAAAATTTGTTTTGTCGATTTATTAAGATCGAAAAAACGGGATTCGCAAAATATGGCTTATTTTGTCGGGTGATTTTTTACCTATTATCTTTTTGGCAACACTGGTTTAAACAGCTGACGCACGTTTCGTATTTTGTTTCACTGTCAAACATCTTCAGTTTGGTCTATAATTTAACCATGAATCGTCTTACAAACGAACAACGCTTGCAAATTATTGAATTTTATTATCAAAATGCGTGCTCTGTTAAGAAAGTTCATCGAGCGCTTCTTCCATTTATGGTCAGCTAATTTTTGGCTCAATGGGTACGTTAATAAGCAGAATTGTCGATTTTGGAGTGAAGATCAGTCAGAAGCATTGCAAGAGCTACCAATGCATCCAGAAAAAGTCACAGTTTGGTGCGGTTTATGGGCGGGTGGCCTCATTGGACCGTACTTCTTCAAAGATGATGCGAATCGTAACGTAACTGTGAATGGTGAGCGCTGGTGACATGATATTCAACTTTTTTTGCCCAAAATGCAAGCGCTTGACTTGCAGGACATGTGGTTTCAACAAGACGGTGCCACATGCCACACAGCACGCTTAACAATGGACTTATTGAGAGGCGAGTTCGGTGAACATTTTATTTCACGTTCGGGACCGGTCAATTGGCCGCCTAGATCGTGCGATTTAACGCCTTTAGACTTCTTTTTGTGGGGCTATGTTAAAGCTCGCTTCAATTGACGTATTGGAAGACAACATTGAAGCATTTATTCATGAGATACCGGCCGAAATGTTGAAAGGAGTATGCCAAAATTGGACTTAGCGGATGGACCATTTGAGTCGCAGTCACGGTCAACATTTGCATGAAATAATCTTCAAACATTAAATTATATGGACCGTACTTTCGATTCAAATAAAGATTGCATGCATTTTTCTGAATTTTATGTGTTTTTTTTCTTAAACTTTCCTATAGCTCTTAAAAAATCACCCATTACATATGGTTTGTGTCTTTAATAACTTATATTGAAATTTGGGGTGTAAACAACTGCCTACACAGTTAAAGCTCTTTCTTGGCTCTTTCCGTCACCGAATGGATCATTGAAATGTGCCCGTAGAAGAAACATGTCCGAGCCTTAGAGCACGCTGCCGCTACTGTTCGTCGTAAAGACGTATACGAACGTACTTGTTTACTTTTTCTGTTTGTGTAGTGCATTTAATTAATTTTTGCAACAAATATGAGTGATTCATTTCAAATAAAGCTCTTGAAATTTTATATTTATTTTTATTATCTTGCATTTTTTTTTATGTTATAAAAAATTCACACTATTACACATTCTGAATTTACTTCAGTTCAAAATTGTTTATCTTTTTTGCTTTTGTTTAAGCTTTAATATTGCTACAAGTAAAACTGGTGCTTATAATTCCTATTCGCTTAAAAGTTTTATTTGTGTAATATCGTTAGTTTTTCTGAAAATCTTTGGATGAAGTTTCTTGATGATCTGGCCGAAGCAACCAGTGAAATGCCCATGGAAATAGCTTATCGCAGCAACAATAAATATCAGCGTTTTTATCAAGAATAAAAATTAAGAATTAAGAACGAAAAACGAAATCTTGTTAATTTTAAATTATTAAAAAAAAAAAAAAAAAAAAAATCAAAATCAAAATCTTCCAAAAATTCTTCAACAAAGAAGATTTTTCTTTCTTTTGAAAAGCAGAATTTGAAAGAAAACTTTATTTTATTTTACAAAAAATTAAAATAACTTCAATTGTTGTTAAATCTAAAATTTTTTTAGTGTAAAACTATATGGCATTTTCTGGTTGTTGCTATGCTTAAAAATTGTTGTTAGAGTTGTTTTTGGCATTTATTGCAAGCTATGTGGCAACACAAGTGATATGCATAAATACTTTCAACCTTTTCTATAGAACAAGAGCTTTTAGCCAATTTTAAAGCAATAAATTCACCAATGACGTTTCCGTTTGTTTAAGTTTCAATACTTTTTTTTTGTTTTTTTTTCAAACTCTTGCTGTTGTTGTCGTTGCTATTGGTGTCTTTCATTTATATTTCATGTTGTTATCCTTTTAATATTACTTTTGTTGAGAAAAACTTATTTTTCTTTTATTGTTGTTACTTTTGTAGAGTTTCTTTAAAAATGTTAGGACATATTTTTAGCTAGAAAACAATTTTATTTTACTTAAAATAAGCGCTAGGAAAAAGAGACTAAAAAATCCATAGCCAAGAAATATTTCTGAGAAATTTTGTTCATTTACTCTCTTACTTCGTCGTCGGTCTAACTAAAGTCAATAAATACTGAATACGTGCACAACAAGTTAATCTTAACAAATTCAACCCAAGAACTCTTAAGATTTCTTGGCCTCAATTGTCAATTAAATGCTCTGTATTTTGATTTAAATTTTCTTTGGTGTATAATATGCAAAATTTTCTTATTAAATTTTTAATGTTTGCAAAAATATTTTTGTCCTTTTAAAAATTTCCCTTTACATTGTTAATGTTTTAAACGGAATTTTGTAAAAAGTTTTTAAGTTATAAGTTTAAACGCTAATTACTGCTTGATCTCATAAACATGAACGTTTATTTTGTGGTACGATTTTGTTTCTGTTGTTGCATTAAGTAGTTGTCAAACAAAAAAAAAAAGTTTTGAAAAATTGCAAAAACTAAGAAGTGAATGAAGAAAAATATATATACATAATGTCAACCTTGCTATAAAAGCACTAAAAAATTATGTTCTTAATAAGGGAAACCAAGCTAATATCAAAAAGCTAATTTGCGAAAAAATTTTGCATAAATAGCAAATTTTTGCAAAATTGCGTTCTGATTTTCCTATAAAAAATTTGCAATCAAAAGTAAACTTTAGCAAAATTTCCTATTAAAAGCAAACTTTCGTTAATTTCCTATGAGAAGTAAAATTTTATATAAATAAAATATGTTTGCAAAATATCCTGTAAATAGCATATTTTTTCAAAATATCCTATAAATAGCATATTTTTGCCATAGATGGGCATTTTTCAATACCAGTACTTTTTCAGTATTTTCTTTTTTTACTGATTACTGAAAAATAAATCAGTACTCAGTAAAAAGTACTGATTACTGAAAAAAAAAATCAGTATTCAGTAAAAAGTACTGATTACTGAAAAAAATTAGCACTCAGAGCATTGGACAGGCCTGTCTTTACTTCTCGTGATAATTTTAAGTTTGGTTTTAACTTCTCAATTACATCACGTCGGGGTCACCAAAATGTTAATTTCCGCAGGAATTGAGTTGTACACACTTATTTGATTAAAATATAAAATAGAACTCAATTTATTTTCTTATATTTTTTCCTTAAATACTAAAATTCTTATTACTAAAACAATAACAATATTCCTACCTACTAGATTTTATAAATTACAATAACACATCGTCGCCCCGAAATTATTTTGACGTATATCCCGAAAATCGAGTATTGGCAAATTAACTTTTCAGTTTGAAGCGAGATAAATAAAAATTGGTTCGAAAGACTTTTATCGATATTTTACACACTCATAGTGTCATTTATTGAGTTCATTTTGACATAAAAAATAACTAGTTTAGAACCAGAATCCTTATTTTAAAGGACTTTTGCACAAAACCATGCTGCCGTACACGCCATTTATGCCGAAATTATTTGCAGTTGTATTACGTAAGGCAAAATAATATTTACATACGGCAAAATAATAGAAATAATAATGTACATAAGAAACCATTTATACGTACCGAGGTTTATAATTTATAAACAAAATGTAAATAATAAAACATAAAAAAACAATAATTTCAATTAATTTTTTTATTACAATAATAAAAATAAAATAAAAAAATTCATTTTTCTTAAAAAAATTTATAAAAAAAATAACAATTTATAAAAATATAGTAGGTGAAGATGTTAGTGAAGCGGTATTTTCAGGATGTTTCTCTTGAAAAAGACTATACATTTTGGATAATGTTAAACCCTCCTCCAAATATTTTCGTGAAGAGTTGGCTCGACAATAATGCGAGTCAACCGTAGGAAAACTCTTAAAGTGATCTAAAATTTTATTTTTTGATTCTTCAGAAACACTACGTTTAATATGTAGGCCTCTTTTTAAGCTTTTAGTAACTCCAGTTGCCTCATCACGAAGATGGTTAAAGTGATAATATATACGTTTGTCTGAAATGTTTAATGTATTTAAAAAGAAGAACTTACATACTTGATGAATTGTACTATCTTTTTCTAAATAATACAAAAAAGTATTTTTTTTTTTACAGAATTTTCCATTCTTCGTCTTTTAACATCTTTTTTCACCACAAATTTCGCATAAAATCCATTTTTTTCATTATCATTAAGAGACCAAAATCTTTTAAAAATGGATTGTCTAATATCCTCACCAAAATTTTTGGTACACAAATAAAAGCAAGATGGTGCACATGGAGGTTTCAGTTTTTTTTCTTGAGTTGCAACTCCTTTAGATGAAATATAAGACAATCCTTGTTGACGACGTTTTTTACGAATATTTTGTTTCCAATTTTCTTTATTAGTTTGTCTTTTCCGAGTTATTTTAGGTGTGAGTTCCGAAGTTTATGATATACAAATTGATGGTACACTAAGTAAGTTATCATTTTCATTCTGATTTTTAGTATTTGGTGATTTATTTTTATCGTTAGTGTTGGTTTGAATATCCCGACTATATTCATCAGTCGATTCTAGATTAAAAAGATTAATAAAATTACATAGGAAGTAATTGTGAATTTTTACCATCTAAAAAGTTTTCGTAAACACGCTTGAGTTGCGTTCTTTCCTTTATAATATTAAAATCAGGATCACGTGCCGAATCATCTGAATCAAAGTCTTCTATATAAAATAACTTATTTAAATTTAATTTAAAAATATTTCAGTTACCAATGCTGGAACAATCCTCTGATATTTTATCTTCGCCTAATATTTGATCGGCCATACTAAAAAAAGAATATATCGTTGAAATTTTGCCCAGAAATAAAATAGCAATGAAATTATATGAATAGTATATATTGTATAATATCAATATCAAAATAGTTCATAAAAACTTACTCGAGTAAAACTGATTCAATTTCGGGTGCCGGAGATTCCATATTTACATGTTCTTACCACCGCAATCAAAACACAACTGCGGCAAATGGAAAATTTTGTATAACAGTATTGCGAAACAACAACAAATTTCGTACAGGTACGGCAAAATAATATGGTATTTAAATTAAAATTATTCTGTTGCACGTTTTAAATGTCACAATAATGTCGGGTTTATAAATTCCGTATTTTTGCCTTAGTTTTTGCCGTATATCCAAAAAAATGGTGAATACGGCACAATAAGAATAATTCTATTGTTTTTTGTGGTGCGTACGTCAAAGCCAACAGAGAATATCTCGCTATACATAGAGGGTAGGAACATTACGAGAGCACAGATCGATAGAGCTGGAAAAAATTTTCAATATTGCGTTTTTAACTTTTTTTTTTGGCAACGACATACATGCAGTCTAAATAAACAAAAGATTAAACTATCGTTATAAACGCATTACTGTTTATTACAACAATAGGAGATTAAAACTCTGTTGTTTACAACAACAAAAAAGGATCGCTCACATGTATGTATGTATTATTATTTAAATGTGCGCACCACATGTTGAGTTTAAAGTAATATTCTGGCGATCTTGTTTATGATGTGTGTACAGCAGATCTTATATTAAACTCAACAGCATATTTTTGCAAATGTTCGCTAAATTTCCTATAAAAAGAAAATTTTCAGTATTTTTGCAAAATATCCTAGAATTAGCATATTTTTGCAACATATCCTATTAATAGCATATTTTTGCAAAATATCATATGAAGAGCATATTTTTGCAAAACTGCTATTTGTAGTAACTTTCGCAAATTTCCCAACAATAGCATATTTTTGCAAATGTTCCTTTAATTTCCTATAAAAAGCTAAATATCATAAAATAGCAAATTTTTGCAAAACATCTTATAAAAAGCCAATTTTTGCAAAATTTTCCATTAAAAGCAAAATTTACACAAAATTCCCTTAAAACCAAATTTCCTATTTATACAAAATTTCCGCAATATTTCCTATAAACAGCAAAGTTTCACATGTTTATCAAATATAAAAATTTAGGCAATATTTCCCATGAATAGCTGCCATAATTTTCGGGAGGTGCTTTTAAACCATGTGAGATAAGGCCATGATGGCTTTATTGCTCAATTGAATGGGAGATAAAGCCATAATGGCTTTGAGAGGTAAGGTCATATTTAAAATTTTACGAAATGAGAGATATAGCCATATTTTTTTTCGCAAATGAGAGGTAAAGCCATATTTTTTCAGAAAATTGTTATGCATGGTGTAAATATTCTGTAAAAGGGGAAATCCTTAGTTATCATTGAAAAAGATTTTTTTATTCTTGTGACGCACGCAGGAAAACTTTATTCAGCGAAGCCACCTGCCGTGTCCTACTGGAGGAAAAAACCCCTAAGCACGGCCGCAGGCCGCCACGCAGAAAAGCTTTAGTATGCGAAGCCAGATTTCATTACTTAACTTTAGTGTCTCCGGAACTGAAATGAGAGATAAAGCCATTTTCTAATATTGCTAATGTGAGCTAAGGCCATGATGGGCTTATCTCCCATTCAAATGAAAAAAAATAAGAAGGCTTTATCTCCCTATTGAATGAGAGATAAAGCCATCATGGCCTTATCTCACATGGTATTGAAACACCCCCCCCCTAATTTTCGCAGGTTTATCAAAATTTTTGCAAAGTTTCCTATAAAAAGAAAATTTACGCAAAATTTGCTATAAAACGAAAATTAACGCAAAGTTTCCTAAAAAAAGCAAATTTACGCAAAATTTGCTATAAAAAGAAAATTTACCCAAAGTTTCCTATAAAAAGCAAACTTGCGAAAAATTTCTCATGAATAGCAAATTTTTCAAAACATGCTATAAATATTTAATTTTTCAAAATTTCCTACTAATAGCAAATTTTTGGGAAATTTTCTATTTATTTACATACTTAATTTGATATTGTTTACCCCTAAATGTATGCACTTTAATGGAACAACATTAATATCTAGAAGAAACCTTCCCTTTCCCTTTCCCATTTCTTTTTCTCTTAAGTTAATTTTTGATTTTGGCAAAGGTTAGTAAGCGTTGTTTTTTCTGCACTCATTTTGCCTTCTTATTTTCTCTAGCACAAACAATGTCATTCATTAACTCTCAACTTTTAGTGGCTTAACAATGTCTCAAGTAAATGAGTGTGTTTAAGATATAATACGTTTGTTTGTGTGTAAATATTATGTAAGTGTGTTAATGTTTTTTTTATATAAAATTAAGTAGTTGACTGTCATTGTGTTTATGGTTAAAACTGTTTGTTCTCTATTGCTAAAATGTACTGATACAAATAGGAGTACATAACAAGTCATTAACAACTTTTAATGTTTCTTAAATTAAGACAACCAAAATTTAGCAAAAAAAAAAAAAAAAAAACATTTCTTACAATAGTGGTAGCCGCATTAAATATTTAGTTGCAACAATTAGTATTGTGGTTATTTTGTTGAACTATTTATGGTTTTTAATCCAAATTTTTAATATTTTTTATTTTATTTATTTAGTTGCAACAATTTTAAAACAACAAATACAACGACAGTGTCATGAATAAGAATTTGTGTTTGTAAATAATAACATGCACACAATGTGTACGAGTGCATGTGCTTATAAGTACTGTGTTATGTAAGTTAATGCAGTTCAAATAAAAAAAATTTATGAATTTTAAAAGAAATATTTTTAAAATATCTTGTAAATGCCCTGCAGGAAATATCACTAGTGAATCTGTACTGATTCACTATTGACACAGTCACCAGTACTAGTGACTTATTATACCCCAGGCAATGTTAGACATTTAACATGTGGAAATCTACTACTGAAATTGGTACTACTGACTAGGTATTTCCTTTGCGAACATATGGGCAAATCCCAGAAACAGTCCACCAACCAAAAATTTTTCAAATGAATTTTTTTTTAACGGAATATAAGACTAGATGTTTAATTTAATTTTTATATTAAAAAATATGTATTTCAATGATCATCAATGCAATAATTTTTACCAAATCCTACCCCACTGCTGATTTTTTAATAAAATACGTGAATTTAGCATTATTTTAGGTGATTTTTGTGCTTAAAATAGCACTTAGAGCAAACTTATCAACATATAAATTTCGTTAAAATAAAAGTTGATATTCATTAGTTAACAAATTAGTTTAAGAAATGCAATTCATAAAAATATAACTTGTTTTGTTAAAATAAATAAAATATAATAATAAAATACTACTGGAAAAACTGTAGCGTGCGTTACGTAGCGTGCGTCACAAAGGGTTCACGGCTTTTGTCAAAAAATCACAACATTTTTTGGCTGCAAATAAGTGCGTTTAGAATTCTCTTATACTCATCTTTCATTTAGGAATCAGATTTTGTATACCTTATCAGGCAAAATTCGCTAAAAATTAGGAAAACGCACTTCAACCTTTGAAGTTACTTCCACTTTTTGTAGCGTGCGTCACAAAACTTTGTGATCAATTATTTCGCAACAAATGCTTCCTAAGAAATTATGATATATGCTATTCGTAAGTACATATTAATGTCAGTAAATGCTATATATAAGTTGAAGCTATCTTTTTTGAAAGACCAAAAAAATGTGTATATTTCAATCAGAAAACGCGTGCGAATGTAGCGTTCGTCACGCAGGATTTGCCCATATGTAGACATTGGAACCAGAGAATCGCTAGTATATT
Organism: Pollenia angustigena; assembly: GCA_930367215.1. Lineage (NCBI taxonomy): Eukaryota > Metazoa > Arthropoda > Insecta > Diptera > Polleniidae > Pollenia > Pollenia angustigena. The sequence continues at coordinate 53,030,015 of OV884060.1, forward strand.
TTAGTAAAAGTAGTCTACACTTTTTGTAAGAATACGAAATCATAACAATCTTTTTTTATTATTTCTTCAAATTTTATAGGAATTGTACTTCTCAGTTGTTATTGATAACATCTTTTTCGTATTAAAGCCAAATATAGTGGCAAATGTAATGTAGTGTAGACACTTTGTTGACAATGTCACCAATATAGTCGACAAAACTGGTGACTTGGAGACACTTGCACCCAGGTTTCCTTCAGGGTGTTTTTTAAATAGTCGCATGTATTCATGTTTGTCTGAGAGTGTGGGTATATGTGTTAACACTTACAAAAGGCTTAAATGAGTAAAAATTTTACAACATTTTTTTAAGCATATTTTTGGGGTTTTTATACAAATGTTTTGAAAAATGCTTTGCACATACATAAATATTTATTTCAAAGCGAGCACAAAACATGCATCCATTAGTTTGATTAATTTCTTGTAGAAAACACATTTTTTGAAAGAAACAGACAAAGAGGTCATTATATGATGAACTAAACTAGTTTTTTGGGAATTTGAAGAACGCTTTAAAATTTACTTTAAGGAAAATTTTTTTAAGATCTGCATTTTAAAAATCACATATTTGTTTTAAAGATCTTTAACGATTCGGTTTCGAGTCAGGTTTTTTAAATTTAAATAGGTTAATTCGACATTTCAATTTGATACGATTCTTTTAATTTTTATTCAGATGGTTGTCCTTTCTTGTCCGGACATCTTTAAAAACGTTTCCCCGCTTCTTGAAACAATGGATCCATAAATGCTTTTCACATCACAGCAGTAGCAAGATATAATTCAAACCGATCAAACCGTGTTACCCTTTATCGCCGTTTCAACATTTTTTTGCCTTAACCAACAAACAAATGTCGGATTCCTTGTTCTTAAATTGTCATTTCCAGCAACTCCCGAAAGGATATATCCGATTGCTCAGTTAAGTAGATGCCATATCCTTACAAACCTGCTCATACCTTTGCACTGCTCGTCTTAAATAAGACGAGCGTAGGAAAATCTAGCTAAGGTAGGTCTTTAATAATGGATTAAATTACTAGTTTTATGAAGGGTACATAGCACATTCCCACCGACGTCCACAGTTGATTGCAATAGATAGCCCTGGTCCTATGGAAAAATGTCCTTAAGAATTGATTAAATTATACCTAAAGAATTAAAGAATAGCCGTGTTATCGGTACAGAACCTTTCTTAAAATAGGCGTGATTAGAGCAGTGGGCGTGGTAGCCTTCGTACAAATACTTTGTATATTTCCGTATATCTGCAGAACAGCAAGAGCCAAAGTTTTTAAATTAGCTACGAGCATCATCTTGTTTATCAAAACACAACATCCGGCAAAATGTGGGTAGTATTGGAGAAAGAGGCGTGGCACGTTAATTTATATCTAAAGAACGGTGTTGGTGGTTGAGTGGTGTAGTGGTTGAAGTGCTTCCATACAAAAACAAGAACCCCAAATTCGATCCCTGGCAGCGGAGGAAAAATTTTCATCATGATGGCGGCTCCATTGTTTTAGGACTCCCCCTTCTCCTAGAAAAGAGGATTGCAACATGGCAAAGGTCGGGCAGACGCCAGACCCTGGGAAAAAAGGTAAGAATCAAGGTTTAACAAGGCGTTGTTTTCGAAAATTACCTATTAAAAAGTTTTTTCTTTTCTAGGATATTTTAAGAAATTCTGCAATTTTTAAGGCATGTTCACATTTAAAAAATGTTTGACGTAAAAAGCGTGACTACTAAATTTTTCAACAATATACGAGCACGTTCGTAAAAACGCCTGGGTTCGAGACCAGATTGAGTCAAGAATGAAAAATTATCAGTAAATTTTAATTAATTTTCATGTTGTAAAATTCCTTTCTTCATAAAAATAATTTAATGAAAATTAAATTTGATGAACTTAAGCCTAATTAAAGATATTAAAAATTTGGATTAAAAACCATAAATAGTTCAACAAAATAACCACAATCAGCGTTGCCAGAATTAAGATTTTATCTTATTTTTCAAGATTTTTTGAACAAAATAAGATTTAAAGATTTTTTTTCTCAAATTAAGATTTTTTTATTTTTAGATTTTAGATATTTTTACAACATACATAATTTTCTTTTACAGTTTTTTAAACAGTAAATTTTTAAAACAATGAGGTTTTATATCAGCTTGTTGTCTACTGGTTTTGCACACTTTTGTACTAACATGCATCATTATTTCTGGGCATACAAAACATTAAAAAAGCATCATAGATTCGCGGTTGTTCATTTTAGGAATATTGATAACAAAATTATTTGTGAAAAGAAAAAATGTATAGTATATATTTAAAGGTTAATTTATTAAAGAACAAAAAAGTTCATGTATGTATTTAGTTACTATGTCTTAGTAAAAAAAGGTAAAACTAATGGAACTTAACCCTAGGATTACCGTCTTGGTCGGGCCGGACAAAATTTGTGTTTTCCTTGCAATACTTTTCGAATATAACAAAAAAAAACAGGGGCGTGAGTTCTATAATGATACGTGCTGAATCGAATGAAACTAATTTGGATTCGTTTGAAGCAAACTAGTGGGGTGAAATTTTATTTTTATATAAAAGTCTATGAAATTACGCTTTTGGCCAGACCGAATTCTTGTTATCTTTAAAATATTTTTCAAATAGGAAAAAATATCAAAAAACAGAAACGTGAATTCTATAAATGATATGTTCTGAATTGAATGAATCAAGTTTGAATCAAATGTGTGGTAGATGCGAAAAAAAACAATTTGCAAAATTAAGGACCACATATTCGATGACTTGCATGTTAAATGAAAGAATAAAAATATATAATAAATTCGTATAATCTAGTAAAGAACATACGTTCAATACAAAAATATATTAATTAACTTTTTATTTAATTGGGGTTTTTAGCTGTTCTAATTGTGGTCTGCCTAGACCAAAAGGAGTGCTAAAAAGTTACAGTTAAGGGTTATGAAGTTTTTGGTTTGAAAATACCACATTCCATGTTTATGATAATTTGTAAACAAAGTATTTATACATAAGTACTTAAGAATATCTGGTTAAACGTGTACCACCTTATTTTAATAAAAATTCATTAAGAATATATTTAGGAAAATCCATTGTTTTCAGTGAGTTTTTTTTAATGCAATTTTCTCAAAATGCCTTCGATATAACAGCGGTATCAAAAAATATAATATTAAAATGAGCTTCATAGCTCCCAAACCAAAATTTTTTTGCCCAAAATTTATATGTACATCTCTAATATAAAAATTTAATTACTTTCGATGAAACTTCTTTATATAGATGGACTTTTTTAACGTTCTTATTTATTAGAAATTAAGTGCATTTAAAATGTATTTTTTTGGAAAATATAACTAAAACATAATTTTAAACCTACAATTTAATTTTGTATAACTACCGCAATTACGTATTTTAATTTAAATATGTAGTTACCATAATAAAAAGTAGTTTCTTTTAAAAAATTAATAATTTTTACTTTTTTGCCTTTGTTATATAAAATTTCAAGATTTTTCTCTTCAAAATAAGATTTTTTTTTTCGCCAAAAGAAGATTTTCCTTCCAAATCTTCTGGCAACGCTGACCACAATACTAATTATTGGAACAATAATATTTTAAAGAACCTGTGGCAGATCGCAAGCAAAACGCGTGAGTTTAAGAACACCATAAAATAAATATTGCGGTTTGCGATTTCAAAACTTAAGATTGTCTGAACATGGCCGACAGTTTGATTAAAAAAAAATTGTTTTATTTATCAGATATTAAAAGAAATCAAAGTAAAATTAAATTTATAAAGTGTTTATGGATGTTTGATTGGGCAAACGCTGTGTAAACAAATTTTTGAAACAAATGTTCAATTAAAATTTTTCGAAAATTTGCTTTTTATAGGAAGGCAGTGTGGCTATAAATTTTAAAAAAGGAACTGAATAGATTTTCCTTTTCTTTAACATTTTACACTTTTTCTTATCTTTTAGTCTATAAGATTTAGTATATAAAAGGATGCCATTCAAAATTATTATGATGATACTCTTACTTAAAATATGTATAGAATTTCTAATTATACTCCTAATACTTACACAACCCTGATAACTACATATAACAATCCTAATTACATCAGATACTTGGTTGTGTGGCATATCAACTATCAATGACTTTAGCTAATACCTCTTTATTATTTAATAATTACAAAGAATTTGAGGACATTTACAGTACAAGCACGAATCTGCTTAACAAGTCGAAATGAAAAACTCGAGGTCTTTTTGAAGTGGTATAATTTATATAAAATATTTTTTGCATAATGGCAAAACTTGTTTTAGCTTATTATGCTACTTGAGTCAATTTATTAAAATTAATTAATAATAAAAAAATAAAATATTATAAAATGCTCTTGAAACTGCATGTGATAGTGATGTGAAATATTGATAAAATTTTGCTAAGCTAAATATTTTTCAATGGCAAACAGCAAATGCACGTCACACAGAAATCTATATATATAAAATTGTAACGTTACTGACTAATTCATCATCGCACAGCCTAAACGCATGCACTGAACCAAATCTCCGTAGGTAAAATTAACAAAAAAGCATCGGTAACTTTTAACGAAAAAAATATTCAAATCAACTGGGTTTTTATTCAAATACACAAAAACATACTTCAAATAAACTATTTTTTATTCTAATCAACAAAATTTTTTAGTTAAAATTTATTTTAGTCACATTTGTTAATTTGAATAAAATTTTCTTAAAAATAACACACAAATTCTGTCAAATAAGCAAAAATTTATTTAAAATAGTGGTAGCTATTCGTAAAAATATTTATTTAAAAAAACACATGCATTTATTAAAATTAACATACCTAAATTAATTCAAATTGACTAAAGGCACGTAAAAATTAAGAAATTTTGTTAAAATTAAATAAATCATTTTAGTTAAATTGAATAAAATTCTTCAATTTAAATAAATTTCTTCACATTGAATAAAGGCATGTTGAATTGAAAAAACTTCTTCAATATTTAAAAACATGCGGTTGACAAGCTGCATCGTTTGCTTTAGTTGTCATTAAGAAATTTTGTTAAAATTAAATAAATCATTTTAGTTAAATTGAATAAAATTCTTCAATTTAAATAAATTTCTTCACATTGAATAAAGGCATGTTGAATTGAAAAAACTTCTTCAATATTTAAAAACATGCGGTTGACAAGCTGCATCGTTTGCTTTAGTTGTCATTTCGTACTTAAAGTGTGCATAAAACACAAAGAAACACAATATAGATTCAGAGTTTTAAATTAAAATATCTAAAATAATTATAAATATATAAATAAAAAATGGCTGTAAACATGGACGAACAATTTCTCGTATATAACACATGCAAGAAAGCATCAGATATCCAATTGAAAGATCGCGAAAGAACTGTTGATTACGATTATCAATTTCTTAATAATAACCCGGAATGCAGTGAGACCTATTTGGCAATATTTGCTACAATACCCAGTGACTCCACAAATATTAATTCACGTTCAAACTCTTGGATGACACCAAATGCCACTGAATAAGTTCAAAAACTGCTTAATTAATGGAATTTTTTCTCTGTATTTTCTGGTAATATATACAATTAACTTTACACCTGAACATTTTGTTAATCAATTTTTAATTTGTATATTGCAGGTTAATGCAATGAAGTTAATGACTCCTAATCATCTCAAGCAACTTGGAAACAAGTGGAATATAAAATTAGGCATACAAATCAAAATTGAAAATTGTCTATGTCTTGGCAATACTTTAATAGAAGTAATTCTTTGCCTGACTCAGAAAGGAACAAATAACGGGTTTCAGAAAAAATATGTATAGTTATCGATGGCTTCATATTGAAAAGGCATATCTCATTTATATGAGAAGAAAAATACAGTTTTATTATACAATCAACAAGTTTGATTACAGAAGCCTAATATAATTGCGTTAAGTCAATTTTTAGCGCAGAAAACTAAAATCTGGTAATTAGAAGCTCCATTTAAAAAGAAACTCGAGACACGCATCTATATTAAGACATCGATATATTTTTACTATGGAAATTGTAATATTTCGTAAGAAAACAACGTTTTAACTATAGGTCCGTATAGTGATTTCTAATATGTATAACAATTTTTATGCATACGTAATAATATAAAAGATTATACAAATTTAATTTATGTTTATATAATTTTTATATAATAAACAATGTTAATTTCTAGCACTGAAATAGTTTTTGTTTTAGTTTTTTTATATCATTATTTATTATTAATGCAATTTTATCTAATTTAAACAACATTATGTTATATATCGATACTTTAATATAGAAAAGCCCTTAGTTATGTTTTCCTTACTTTACAGAAGAAGGAAAAAACTTAATAAGAACTCAAGTTTTGGATTCTGGAATTTTTTTTTAAGCGCAGTTTTTTGTTAAATTGCTTAAAAAAATTGTTTGACTGCAAAACTAAAATTCTTTTTAAGTTTTTTCCTTCTCCTATAAAGTAAGGAAAACATTACTAAGGGCTTTTCTATATCAAAGTATCGATATAATTATATTGTGTATAATGATATAAAGCATACAAATATAAATATTTCCAACCGGGATATTAAAACGTTTAATAAATTAACGAATATTCGTAGAACTGAATAAAAGGGAAAAGTTAAAATGAAGAATTAATTTTCATTTTGAATAATTATTTTTGTTAAATTAACTATTTTTTTTATTTAATTTAACAAAATTTTATTCAAATTAACACCATGAAAAACAACAAACGCACTTATTCAAATTGATGATTTTTCTTCAATTTGACTATTTTAATCAAATTTAAAATTTTACTAAAAATGTGTGTTAAATAGACGAAAATTTTTGTTAGTTGTATAATAACCTTCTTTTCTTCAATTCTACACCCTATTTTGCGTACTTTTTTGTCACCCCATCTATCTTTTAAACCAATAAACCTAGAAATAAACTTTATGCCACATTCGAAACTTATAAAAAAATACGAATATTAATTTGGTACTTTTTGGAAATTCAAACGTTTAAGGGGGGAAAATCGTAACTATTTTTGGTCCTTTTTAGAAGAACATATTCGTACTTAATTATAGGCTCCCACTTTGATACTTTGATTATCTTTAATGTTGGAGCTTAAAACTTAAAATTCAATTCAATGTCCTGAGTGGATACGAATATATATGAGGAAACTTTTTGGTACTTTTTTGTATATTAACTGGTACTTTTTGAATTTCCGGAATTTAAACAAGTTAAACCTAAACAAAACAAACTTTTTCATACAGATATGTCAACGAAGAAAAAGTAGACGCTAACGAAGTAGCGGGTTAAATGCTTGTTAATAATAAATTTTGTATTCCCAACAATAACTTTGCAAATGCTCACGTTCGTTAATATTTTTTTAAAAATTATTTTAATTATACCCACACAACAATAGTGCAAAATGTATAATGCGGTTTTGCTTATCTGTGTAAAATATAAAAATATTGGTTATAGCTAGGCCCACCTTTCTGAGTCGATCTAACGATATCCGTCCGTCCGTCCGGCTGGCTGTATATCCTTGTAAACATTGTGTGCAAAGTACGTGCCGCAGTTTTAAAGATAATTTGATGAAATTTAGTACATACGTTGTAATAATCATAAGGACGAAGCTTATTGAAAAGGTAAGAGACAGTGCATAATTATACATGGTCCCCATACTTCTTTCCGCAATAGATCCTATGTGTCCTTAAAATATCTTGTTATATTGATATTTAAAATATATGTATTTGATCCAAAAACATCTTATTGCAACAAAAATCGTTTTGACAAGTTTTTTTTTAAAATCGCCCCATTTTTAACCATACGTCCTTAAACGGCCATATTTCCACAATTTAGGATCAGTTTTACATTTTGTGCTCTTATGTAAAATCGCAAAATAACATCATTTTATCTTTATAAGTCATCGTCCAGACTTCCAATTTTTGTTGCAAGAATTCTTGAGTTTATAGGTAAGAGCGGGTTTCATGAACTCTGCAATTCTGTTTTTTTTTGTAGTTCTCACAAGTTTCCATATACATATAAAATAAAAAAATAGGAGAGGAAAGACATGACAAAAATACAAAAATTGGAAGACAAGAATTTTGTATTTCTGTACCCATGTTCTGTAACTTTGGTGAGAACTTCTAGCATCGAAAATATGTGAAACAAAATATTCCATCGTTCCTCGAAAAGTGAGAAAAAAGTGTGTCTGTAACTCAAGTCGAAACTATCAAAAGAGATTAAGTCGTTACTTTATAAATGTCATGATATTCCACTCGAAGCCGATGTAAAAAAACAGACGTTGAGAACGCCAGTCACACTAATCGTTTGACGGCGATCAACATTTTTTAAAATTTAAACGACATTCGAATATTTTTCAAAAATGCCGTATTTTTATTCTTTACATTTTGCATTTGTAGTCTATTTTATAGTGCTAAAATTTCTTTCACCCAGTTTTTATTTGCGAGCTTATTTGACAGTTTAAAACGGAACTTTCTCACAAAATTTTACAGACACACTTTTTCTGTTAATTGGCCATTAATTTCCTAACGTGACAGCTATTACTCGCCGAAAATGTTACGACGCGGTTGTGTGTTTCAATTTATGGCATTTTTGTTAAATTTCTAACATTTCAATCGAAAAGTTTTTCGACGCGGGATTAACAGAACATAGATGGGCACTGGCCACTAAAGTAATTTCGAAGCAGAATTTTAAAAAGTATAGACAATGACTTAGCAAATAAATGTATATCGCTCAATTTATGCGACATCGATATAAGTCAAAAATATTGGTGTAACATAAGGCTCCGTGCAATAACTCCCAGGTGCAATAAGTCCCAAGAAAAAAATTAAATTAGACCCAAAAATTTTTCATACAAATGTAGGAGTAATTTCATTATGAATTCGCTCTCAGCTCTCTCGGTTTTATTTCATTTTTTTGGAAGTTATTTAATTTTTTGCCTGGGAGTTATTTCATAATGAAATAAAGTCCAAATGAAATAAGTCCACGAAAAAATGAACGTGGGAGTTATTTCATTTTATTTTGAGCTTCGGTGTTATTTCATTTGCTGTGGGAGTTATTTCATTTTTTGTGGGAGTTTTTTCATTTTCAATTATTTGCAATTTCTTAAAATTGTTTAAAATTTTAAACGGTATTAATAACGGGATATTTCAAACTATTTGAATACAATGACTTAAGTTTATCAAAGAAGAAAATTTTGCTAATTGCAATTGCAGTGTCTTATGGTTACCGGCTATGCAGAGAAGCTTTAGTTAGCGAAACCGGTGTTTGTTATACCATAGAGTATAAAATCCTTGCGCCCGGCCAAAGGCCGGCTATGCAGAAAAGCTTTAGTTAGCGAAGCCGGTGTTTGTTATACCATAGAGGAGAAAATCCTTGCGCCTGGCCGAAGGCCGGCTATGCAGAGAAGCTTTAGTTAGCGAAGCCGGTGTTTGTTATACCATAGAGTATAAAATCCTTGCGCCCGGCCAAAGGCCAGCTATGCAGAAATGCTTTAGTTAGCGAAGCCGGTGTTTGTTATACCATAGAGTATAAAATCCTTGCGCCCAGCCGAAGGCCGGCTATGCAGAGAAGCTTTAGTTAGCGAAGCCGGTGTTTGTTATACCATAGAGTATAAAATCCTTGCGCCCGGCCAAAGGCCAGCTTTGCAGAAATGCTTTAGTTAGCGAAGCCGGTGTTTGTTATACCATAGAGTATAAAATCCTTGCGCCCGGCCAAAGGCCAGCTATGCAGAAATGCTTTAGTTAGCGAAGCCGATGTTTGTTATACCATAGAGTATAAAATCCTTGCGCCCAGCCGAAGGCCGGCTATGCAGAGAAGCTTTAGTTAGCGAAGCCGGTGTTTGTTATACCATAGAGTATAAAATCCTTGCGCCCGGCCAAAGGCCGGCTATGCAGAGAAGCTTTAGTTAGCGAAGCCGATGTTTGTTATACCATAGAGGAGGTAATCTTTGTACCCGGCGTGCTTAAACTGCAGGCAGTTGCCATTGCAGGAGGTCAGGATATAATAAAATGCCCCATTTGTTGTCAAAATGTCGAGGACTCAATGTTAGTTTTTTAGTAACCAAATATGTAAATATTCAAGTAAAACGAATACATATATAATAAATTTCTTTGGAAGTTGTTTCATTTTTTTTGGGTCTTATTTCATTTCTTTTCGATGGACTGTTTTTGGAAGTTATTTCATTAATGTCTTTAGGATTTATTTCATTATGAAATAACTCCCAAAAGTTGGGGTTTGTTGGAAATTATTTAATTTTTTTTGGGATTTATTTCTTTTCTCCAGTTTGAGACTTATTTAATTTATTTTGGGATTTAATTCATTGGGAGTTATTGCACTGGGACTTATTGCACCTGGGAGTTATTGCACGGAGCCGTAACATAAAACGACTTTAAAGTTTTTAATTTACACACAGCATAATAGAAAACGAAAATTGTATACTTCTCTCAAGAGTTAAGCGTACATTTTTTTCATTATTTCTTTATTGAATGTTCATAAATTAAATATGATCTAAGAATAATTTATCAAATTTCATCATAATACTTTATTTTATGTCCAGCCAGTGCCAGACAAACATTTTCTTCACCACGGGTTCTGTTCACGTATTAAGGTGTTTGTCGCTCATCTAAATGGGCAAGTGCTGCAGTGTCTCTTATCATTAAACGAGTGTTTATCATTGAGCCAGGTTGTTCGGATGCAGTTCGAGCCTTTTTAAGTATTTTACTGCATATTTCGTTATTATAGTTCTAACTAATGGCACATTGAGATCCTTGTGAATATTTGAGTTTTTAACAGCTGTGATTATTCGAAGAAGTTTATTTTGGCGCCTTTGAATTTTATCGATATAAGAGGCCGAGGAAGTGCCCATAACTGTATACCATAGCACCAGATTGTCTTTGAGATGGAGTTGTAAAGTAGCAGTTTGTAGTCGAGACTAAGGACAGAGTTTCTTCCAATAAGCCAATGAATTGTGATGGCTTTAAATTTCAGTTGATTTAATTTTGCTTCTTTATGACTTTTCCAAGTTAAACGGCGATCTAAATGTATACCGAGATATTTTACATGTGAATTTTGAAGTATTATTTGATTATTGATTTTAAAAGGGGGGCATGGCTCCCGACGCACGGTGAATTTTATATGTACGCATTTTTTGCTCATTGACTTTTATCCTGTTTATGATCCTGTAAGTAACGAAATGCTTCATGACAGTTTTCGTGCACGCTTAGAAAAGCTGTATCGTCTGCAAATGTTGAAGTTTGTGTGTAGTTTTTTGTTGGCATGTCCGAAGTATAAATAAAGTATAATAGAGGACCCAGGATTCTGTCTTGTGGGATTCCAGCGCCAATTGGCTGAGTTGAACTTAAGAAATTTCCTTCTTTAATAATAAATTGACGACCGACTAAGTAGCTTTCTAACAGCTTGTGTGTGTTTGCTGGTAAATTTTGCTTCAATTTATGCAATAAGCCTTCATGCCAGACTTTATCAAAATCTTGTGAAACATCGGTGAAGAGTGTTGAGTAATATTTTTTTTTTCGTCAAATGCTTTCCTTTGACATTTACTATTCGATGAGTTTGTTCAATTGTGCTGTGTTTTCTTCTGAATCCGAATTAATGGTTTGGAATACATCTATTTTCACTTAAAATTTGTGTTAAGTTTGAAACTAATAATTTCTGAAATTGCTTTGACATATTTGATAATAAGCTAATAGGCCTATATGACTCAACTTTTGTATGATCTTTTCCTGGCTTTGGTATCACGGCAACTGAGGAAACCTTCCATTTTTGATGATAGTATCCAAGGCGTAAAATAGCATTAAAAATAAAATTAATGATTTTATTTGCTACGCGAGTTAACAATATTTTCATAAGAAATATTAACAACATCTTTGTAAGAATGATTAACTATGCATGAAAATTTGCGATTTTTGACATATGACGGGTTTGCTAAAAATAAGCAATATGTAACAATTAGGGATGAAACGATACCTCTAAGGTATCGATACTTTTACTCGATATGGTATCGCTCGCAAAGTATCGATACCTACTCTGTATCGAAAAAAAAGTATCGATACTTACTTGTATCGGTACTTGTATAATTTTATATGATAAAATAATGGAAATAAGCACTTATAAACTCTCTATTAACTGTTTAAGTACATACTATACAATACAATAAGAACTACGACCCATAAGAATTTTTGTGCAAAACGAAGTGTAAAAAGTGAGACCACTTTTAGTTACCACCTAGTACCAATTTTCTTTCAAAAATCTTTTATCTTGGAAACAAAATTTTATAGAACGTTCAGGATAACAACCTTCATTCACCTTTTATTCCAGAAATTAACAATGTCACTATGTATTTATTTTAAATGTAAATATGTACTTTATTTTTAAATTGATAAATATAAAATAAAGGGTGGTAAAACGATAATCCTCGTCAAGTTTTTTGCGCCACTTTGACCTTTCTTTGTTTCAGTATTTGACAAATTCTACCATTGAGAGGTACACAATTGAGCAGCGCGTTAAGATTGATAAAGCCTTTTACGAAAATGGGCGTTCAATCGAAATGCATTTCGTGCACATCTTGATTTTTTTGGTCAGCATAATCAACCAAAATTTTTTATTTTTCCTAAGCTAATCCCGCGAAGCTCTATGCGTGTCTGCAGGAAAGAAACCAGAGCCTCTGGCGGGAATCGAACCCGCAACCCCGGCGCTGATAGACTAGCTCGCTACCAGCTAGACTACCGGGGCACACATGTTTCCACAATCGGGAGAGTTGTGCGTAATTTCAGCAAACCGGGTCTGTAGGAAATGGGAAAACATATGTGCATGCTCGGCCGTACTTTTTCGAAAATGAGGTCCAATTACGGTGAATGGTGTTCGATATCGCAAGATGGTAACGAACTTCCTATAGCCAGAAATTGAGGAAATGGACCTGGACAATATTTGGTTTAAAGGTGTTTACTGCACAAACGGGTTCTTGATACCGTTACTGCTGCTCCAGATTTGGAATATAATTAAAAATCTAATATTAATTTCAATACCAAGGCGAAACGATTACTTTTGACCGATACCGAGTATTTTTTTACCGATACTACTTGGTACTCGGTTGATAAGTATCGATTACAAAAATACTTGGTACTTATATGAAAGTATCGAATATGTACTTGTATTTACTCGTATCGCTTCATCCCTAGTTACAATACAGAAAATTAAATGGTGATACTTAAGTTAATTTTAATTCCGTAACGGTGGCCCCCAAAAATTTAAATTATAAAATTAAAAAAAGTAGTAGAGAGTATACAAATTTAACAATGCAGTCACATTAACAAGTGCCTAAAATTACACTAAGTGCGATATGCACGTACATAAATTTGTATAACTTTTAAACTAGTGGATATTACATTTCAAAAGGGACAACGTAGGCTAATTTCGGTTATAAAAAATAATAACAAATTTATTGGGACTAAGGTAGGAATTTTGTTAATGAAATGGTCACTACCGGTTTCGCAATGCGAAAACCATGGATAGTTATTTAAGTTTATTTTAAGCTTATTTATGTCCCAGTTCAAAACGTTAACAGTATTATAAGTATCCTCCAGGCTAATTTCGCCCCTTGGGGCAAGTATAAATTTTGACATAAGCGTAGAAATTCTTTTAATTTTGATTTACCGTAGAACTTTGCTATCGTCTCACACACACCCTAAATTATAAAAATGGGAATTCGTAATGATCATTTGCAGTTCTGAAATGCATTACGCGCGCATAAAAATAAGCATAACTTCTAAACTTATGGAGACCCCATTTTACAGTAACATGAGGACACCCTAGGCTAATTTTAGGGGAAACAAGTTAGAGTGCTATATTCGGCTGTGCCGAATCTTTGATACCCTCCACCGACAGTTCGAATGTTTAAGGAGTAAAATCTGTATGATGTTATTATTATCTTAACCCTTAATAGCCTACTGGTTCCGCTAGGAACCAACCAAAAAAAATCAGATCTTTGTTCAACAGTTCTTTGTTTTACTTTACGCTGTGACTTTTAAATTGTTTTTGCTTCAACCGTTAACATTTGCGCTCAACGCCACTTGAATCTAAGCTTAGTTAGCAGGTGGATGTTCAGTAGTGCGTGACAACAGCGACGGGAAGGTATTTGTGCGTAACTGTGTGTACACTGAAAGAATTTTCTTCGCAATACTAACGAATTTTGACATTAATCCCATGAAAAATTGCATTATAAAGGAACCTATGCAGCGCTTCGTTGGATCAATGAAACCTGTTTCATTAAAAGGACTTAATGAAACATTACATTAGATCAGCGAAGGGCAGATAGAGAACACTGAATAAAAGAGAGCAAATTAGTGGATTTACACTTAGAGAAATTCTTGAAAAGTTTTTCAAACTGTATGTAAATTTGCAAAAAAAAAAAAAAAAAGTTTAGTAAAAATATTATAATTATATAATTCATCAAGTTTTCCTTAACGGTAAAATATATATATATCCATATTGTCACCTGAAATCGAAAAGACCGTGAGCAAAAACTTCAAAATGTGTACTATTTATATGTAAATATGCAAAAAAAAAAAAAAAGGAATTCAATAAAAAAAAAACTGTATTATTATATAATTCATCATCCCACATGATTGCTGAAAAGTTTTTAAAACAAGCTGAAAAAACATACATAAGCACAGCTTGATCACAACACAATAAATATATTGCCAGTGTAAAACTACGAAATTGCAAAATTTGCCAAAATAACAACATGCGCAACAGTCCTACTTTGTTGAAATTTATTAAGCAATACAATTTTACTTTTTTTCCTTCTGTTGTATTTGTTTTTCGGGTTGCCTTTGTTACTGTTTATGAATGAAACAATGACTTCAAGATTTTCAGTTTGTGGGCAGTAGTAAATGAGCGAAAACAACATCACACAAACACGTGTATGTGTTATACGGTAAATTTTTTCACATTCTGATTTCAATGTAAATATTGTTGTTTGTTCTTTTTTTGACTGCTAAAAAATAGTTTTTTATTTATTTTCTCTATTTTAAAAGTAGTATAATAAAACAAGTGTATGGTATGTTTTGGGGATTTTAAGGAATACCTTAGTAGGACAATTTTTGCATTTTTAGCAGCTCTGGTAAAAAAAACACGATGAGCAAATGAAAAAACCCGAACAACTTCGTAATCCAGGCAAACCAGCGCCCACCGCTGCATTCAGCGTTGCCAGAACTAAGATTTTATCTTATTTTTCAAGATTTTTTAAACAAAATAAGATTTAAAGATTTTTTTTCTCAAATTAAGATTTTTTATTTTTAGATATAAAGATTTTTAACTTTAAGTTTGTACAACATACATAATTTTCTTTTACAGTTTTTTAAACAGTAAATTTTTAAAACAATGAGGTTTTATATCAGCTTGTTGTCTATTGGTTTTGCACACTTTTGTACTAACATGCATCAATTTTTCTGGGCATATAAAACATTAAAAAAGCATCATAGATTCGCGGTTGTTCATTTTGGGAATATTGATAAAAAAAATTATTTGTGAAAAGAAAAAATGTATAGTATATATTTAAAGATTAATTTATTAAAGAACAAAAAAGTTCATGTATTTAGTTACTATGTCTAAGTACCAAAAGGTAAAACTAATGGAACTAAACCCCAGGATTACTGTCTTGGTCGGGCCAGACCAAATTTGTGTTTTCCTTGCAATATTTTTCGAATATAAAAAAAACAGGGGCGTTAGTTCTATAATGATACGTGCTGAATCGAATGAAACTAATTTGGATTCGATTGAAGCAAACTAGTGGGGTGAAATTTTATTTTTATTTTATTTTAAAGTTAGAGTTAAGGGTTATGAAGCTTTTGGTTTGAAAATACCACATTCCATCTTTATGATAATTTGTAAACAAAGTTTTTATACATAAGTGCTTAAGTATATCTGTTTAAACGTGTACCAACATTATTTCAATAAAAATTCATTTGGAATATATTTAGGAAAATCCATAGTTTTCAGTGAGCTTTCGATATAACAACGGTATCAAAAAATATAATATTAAATTGAGAACCCTCAAGATTTCATATGATGTATGAGCTTTATAGCTCCCAAACCAAAATTTGTTGCCCAAAATTTATTCATCTCTAATATAAGAATTTAATTACTTTCGATGAACCTACTTTATATAGATGGACTTTTTACGTTCTTATTTATTAGAAACTTAGTGCATTTAAAATGTATTTTTTTGGAAAATATAACTAAAACACAATTTTAAACCTACAATTTCATTTTGTATAAATACCGCAATTACGTATTTTAATTTAAATATGTAGTTTCCATAATAAAAAGTAGTTTCTTTTAAAAAATTAATAATTTTTACTTTATTGCCTTTGTTATTAAAAATTTTAAGATTTTTCTCTTCAAAATAAGATTTTTTTTTCGCCAAAAGAAGATTTTCCTTCCAAATCTTCTGGCAACGCTGGCTGCATTAGATCCATGAATATTATTCATTGGATGAATACTTTCAATAAAGTAAAATTTTTTTTTTTATATTTTTTTTAAATTATTTTTTTTTTTCTTTTTTCTTATTTTATTTTATTTTACTTTATTTTATTTTTTATTTTTTTTCTGTCTCTGGCGGGATTCGAACATGCAACCTCGGTGCTGATAGACTAGCTCACTACCAGCTAGTCTACCGGGGCAGTATAGTTTTTGTATAAAAAAACTATGTTTTTTTCTCAATTAAGGGCGTAAATATGAGATTAAATTGTCCATAATAACAATAACAACGTTGATTGAAAGTGGATTGAAAGTTTTTGTTTCATTACTATAATGACATTTTTATTGTCATAATGAAAATTTAAATTTATGAAGGCAACTATTGAAATATGTTGCTTTTATAAAAAAATTTTTTGATTTCATAAATTTAATGGCATACATGTAACATTAGATGTATGAAATTATTAAATCATACATTTTTTAAATAACAATTAAACATTTTTTTAATGAAACTATAATTTTGTATTAAGTTATGAATATAGTTATGTTTGTTTATTGTTTTTTTGTGTTCCCAATTAAAATTTTTTGTTTTACTTGGACAAACTTAAGTTTTCATATATCCAATGAAAATTTTTAACGTAATTACGAAATCTAATGAAGCGATTTTAACGAAAATACTTCATCAAACCTATGAAATTCCATTTAGACAATGAAAATTTTCATTTACCCAAGGAAAACTTTTTTATGAAAATGATTCATTAAATATATGAAGCATTTTTCTTTCAGTGTATTGTAAAAAAGTTTTTGTGCTAAATTCTCCGAAATCGGAACGGAAAAAAATATTTCTATAATCTTTCTATTGTTTAAAAGACGCTGTAAGTATTTGGAGTAAATGAAATTTTTTATTTAGTGTTTGTTTTCGTATTCATTGGTTGGTTCCGGGAGTTAAAAATTAATAATTTATATGTGTGTTTGTATGGTGGCGTTTTTTGTTGTTCTTATAGTTAATTTTTTGGATATTGCACATGAAGAACTTTCCGAGTATGTTAACACAATTGCGTGGTCAGATAGCGAAGATGATGGGGATTTTTCCAGTGATAATTCGGAACTTGACCCAGATTTCGAATTTGAAGCTGCGTTTAGAAATGAAAGACGGCTTGAAGATGAAGGGGGAGATGAAGTAATTGAAGCAGCAGATGCTGAGAACATTGAAAATGATGCAGCAAATGATATGGCTGATGTAGAAATCGGTAATAATGTTGCAAGCAGTCCACATATTGGGGTAAACGTAGAACCAAATGCAGGTAAATACTAATATTATTATTCCCAGCGTGACCTGAGGGAATTTTTATTTACTATAGATGTTGCAGTACTCCCAACTATTGTTGGTGATCGTTCGCGATGGCTAGAGTATGCAACAATGTTTGAAGGTATAACTATGGATAAAGACTCTAATGTCTTTAAAAAACCATTGTGGCGGAAAAGACATCTGCAATTGTCTGAGAATGTTGTTAAGTTTCGAGGGGATGACACTTTGACACCGGAAATACTGGAATTAAAATCTCCACTTCATTTTTTTTCGTTTTTTGTTTCCAACGATATTATTTCAAATATCGTTGAACAGAGCAACTTGTACGCCATACAAGAAGATATCGCAAAACCTTTAAATACCACGTCCGATGAAATCAAGAGGTTCATGGGCATAAACTTTTATATTTCGGTATTCAAATATCCAAGTGTTCGATCATATTGGGGAGAATATGGTTTCAGCCCTATTATGGAATCAATGACTCGCAATCGTCATGACAAAATTAGACAGTTTCTACATTTTAATAGCAACGAAACAATGCCCCGTCGACAGTATGGACTCATTCCACAGAACGATTCTAGCTACGATCGGCTATACAAAATACATCCTATTATCACCGCCCTGAACAATAATTTTAAGAAAGTACCAAAGCGAGCACGATTGTGTGTTGATGAGCAAATCTGTGCAACAAAAATTAAACACTATTTGAAACAGTACATGCCAGACAAACCACACCCATGGGGTGACAAACTGTTTCTTCTGTGCGATGATTCTGGTTTTTGCTACAGTTTTGAAATTTATTCCGGTGACGACGACCATCGTGAAGATAATGAGCCCAATCTGGGTGCGTCTGCCAATGTTGTAGTAAGATTGGCTCGTTCGATTCCTCGATTCGTCAATCACGCTTTGAATTTCGATAATTACTATACATCTATTACCTTGATGGTATATTTGCGAACACAAGGAATATACACACTTGGAACTGTTCGTCGTCCACGGGTTCCACTGTGCAAATTACCACAGAAATTTAAAAATCGAGGTGAATACGAAGAATTCGTCGCAACGTTTCACGGAATCGACGTTACCACAGTCGCATGGAATGATAATAAAGTAGTGAACATGGCATCGACTTTGGCCGGAGTGAAGCCATATATTTTGGCTGATTTACCAACTCCCGAGAATGCACAAACTATTGAACGGTACAACAAAAAAGAAAAAAATATGGAAAGTGTTCAGTGTCCAAATATCGTGCATGAGTACAATAAGTATATGGGCGGCGTCGACCTTTTGGATTCATCTCTCGGTCGTAGCCATATACGAATAAAGTCAAGGAAATGGACAAATCGTTTATTTTACCACATGTGTGATATGGCGATAATAAACGGCTGGATTTTGTACAAGCGACATCATGCAGCGTCTGATCTAACAGAGCCAAAGATGATGTTGCATGAATTTGTTTCGGAAGTTGCTCATTGCTTAACAAAATCTGGTAATGCAATGAGAGTAGGAAAAGGTCGACCAAGTAATCTTGAGGCTGAAATTGCAGCAAAACGTCATAAAAAAGTTTCACACGGAATGACAAACTGAATATACCCTCTTCACAACTAATTGTGGTGGAGGGTATAAAAATAAAATAAAAATGGGTGGAAGTTAGAAAAATTTTAATTGAAGTTGGTCGTTCCCGGTTTTTTTTATTTTTTTTTTTAAGACCAAACGATTTCTTTTAAGAGTCACTTATCTTAAATGTGAAATGTTTTCAAAAGCAATAACATTTTATCACCCACCCAATAACTCAAGGGGTAATCATCATACAAAAAACATTTATATCTACTAAAAGTGTTGTAATGCCGAATATTTAGAAATTTCGAAAAAATATTTTTTTGGGTCGGCCGCTTCACGAATAATGCTTCCTATGAATGATTCTTCACCTCACAACATAATTTTGTTTTGCAGGGCCCATAATTTCCCACGGGTACCAGTATAGTGCACTTTTGAAAAAGTGGATTTTTATACTGTGGTGTAGTGTATCAATTGGTCGGGTTTGAGCGTCTTTATTTTCTTAATGTTTTTTAAACTTTATATCTATGTACATTAGGGTGGTTACAAGAAATCAGCGCTGGATTTTCCATCGGCGCAATCCTCTAATATGTGCCAAAAGCATAAGAAATGCGATTGACAAAGTTTGAGCTTAACCGAATAACGCTAACATGTGCCTCATTGAGAATAAATTAAGGAAAAACAGCGATTTTTTACTAAAATTCGTATTTCGTTGCCTTTAAAACCGAAACTATTCATTCTAGGAACCTGAGTCGAAACTTGTTTTATAGGAAATGTTATTCTTATTAATTTTAATATTGATAGTTTTGTTCCTTATACCAATAGATAAAGTGATATTTAGCATTAATTAAGGACAAAGAAATACGAATTTTAGTGAAAAATCACTGTTTTTCCCTAAGTTATGCTCAATGAGGCACGTGTTGGCGTTATCCGCTTGGGCTGAAACTTTTTCAATCGCATCCTTTTGGCACATATTAGGGGTGTGCCCCAAGGGAAAATCCAGCATTGATTTCTTGTAACCACCCTAATGTACATGTTCCTTTTTTTTAAGGAAATGAGCTGTTTTTTAATTTACTTCTTTTTAAAATTTTTTTTATTTGTGTAAACAATTTTGAGGCCATATAAACCTTTTAGGTGCCAATGGAACCAATATGTATGTGACAGCGCATAGAGAAAGGGACCAGTAAGTTAAAGGGAACAGTAAAAACCAACTACACAAAACAAGAAAAAGGGGCGACCTACGCGCGTTTTCAAGGTTGACCAGCAAGGTTGAGATGTGTCGCTTTCAAATGAGATCAATACCAACACGCTTAGTGATGGTACACCAAAGATACACGTATTTAAATCTTTAAAATGGCAAAACCCTTAGGTCCCTTTCTATTTTGCGCGTCACATATAAACAATTAAAAAAAACTAGTTAGCCACAATGTTCGGTACTTTTTTGAAATCTCGGTTGCTTGTTGAAAGGAAGCCTAAATAGTTGAATTCTAAGACTTGTTAAATTGGTTGCTGTCATATGACTGGAATTTGTTTTTTCCTTGAAATGTTCAAATTGAAAGATTCTGCTGCCCTCTCAAATCGATATAGAAGTCTCTGCCAGTTGTCTTCAGTTTCGGCTACAAGAACTGCAACATCTGCTAAACATATTACATTTAATTCGTCAGTCAAACCCTATCAAACGCTTTTGGTAAATCGACAAAGCACATATACGCTGGGTTATGGATTTCTAAAGATTTCTCACATATTTGTCGCAAAACAAATGTTCACGTCTGAACCGAAGGTATCGAATTTCCCATCCCTGGTTTCTATTTTGAATGATGATGTGCCCTAAGACGAATTGACAACTTGAGGCGGCGCTGTCATCATGTATTATATTTAAAATTTTTCTTTTAATTCGTATGTATTTGTTGTTAATTTTTTATTCTTGTTACTGAAGTCGAATCGTTGTTTAAAAGCCATATTGGACGGCTGTTTTTTATACTCGCGTTTTAACTTGAAATTATTTAAATTGTTTAGAAGTTTAATATTTTATAATAAATTTTGTATTTTTGCATTAAATAAATGGAACCTTTATAACGTTTTGGAAAACAAGGAAATGTTTTTATATGGTTAAAAGTGCTTTTCTTTCGTTTTAAATACCTGTGCCTTTTTCTGGTTCTCTTTTTAGCCTCTATAATATCACCAAGTTGCTTGGATACTTGGTTGATATTTTAGCGCTAGATCTCGAAGCCACCCTACACACTCCACGAAACGTATCGGCGTTCTCTAGGGGAATATACCAAGGTGTTTCGATCCTTGGCTGGTATTCTGGAGCTGTAGTCCAAATCCACCCCTATATACAGTCCACACTCCACGAAACGTATTGGCGTTTCGTCCGGACCATTACAAGACGTAATCGGCGTCTGCGGTTGATCTGTTTCTTCTAATTCATTTACTTTAAATGCTGATGGACTGTCTGCATTTTTAATAAAAAAATTTGTGCACCTTCAATATATATCTGATCCAATTTGACTGATAAGTCGGTAAAGTTTTGTGCGAGCTAGCACATATTCAGTGTTTTGAATAAAATAAATAATTGATAAATTGGGTTGCGACTTCCGTGAAAATGTATGTTTTTTTGTCGGTAGTCTAAGAACGATGACGACCAGTTACCTTTCCGAATCATTGAATTGGCGTTAAAATGGCATCGATTTGTTTTTGCATATTGATGCATATTTTAGTGAAAATGCATATTTTTGTTTTAAATGCATATTTTGACATCTTTGAGTGCCACTTCCATCCAAATGCATGTTTTTTTCGGTAGTATAAGAACGATGTCGACCAATTATCTTTCCGAATCATTAAATTTGTGTTAAAATGGCATCGATTTGTTTTTGCATATTGTTGCATATTTTGGTGAAAATTAATATTTTTGTTTTAAATGCATATTTTGACATCTTTGAGTGCGACTTCCATCCAAATGCATGTTTTTTTTCGGTAGTCTAAGAACGATGTCGACCAATTATCTTTCCGAATCATTAAATTTGCGTTAAAATGGCATCGATTTGTTTTTGCATATTTTGGTGAAAATTCATATTTTTGTTTTAAATGCATATTTTGACATCTTTGAGTGCGACTTCCATTTAAATGCATGTTTTTTTCGGTAGTGTAAGAACGATGTCGACCAATTATCTTTCCGAATCATTAAATTTGCGTTAAAATGGCATCGATTTGTTCTTGCATATTGTTGCATATTTTGGTGAAAATTTATATTTTTGTTTTAAATGCATATTTTGACATTTTTGAGTGATTTCTTTTTTAAATTCCATATTACAAAAAAATTTCTTCAAAAAATTGCAAAATACACAAAAGAAATGTTTCGAAAATATTTTAAAATTCAATAAATAAATTCTTATGGAACTTTGCTTTAAATACAAGATTTTCATATATGGAACCTCAAATATATCTTTCTCGGAATTTCACTGGTAACACTGGATTTAGTTCACTTAATAATCCAGTCAAATTAATTGATATTGCAGAAAAGAATATAAACAATGTGGAAGGAAGAATAGCAAGACAAATTAAAACAAAATCCAAAACGATTTGCAAAATAATTAAGGATTTCAAAAAAAATAAAATATATTTTGGATCTGATCTGAATTCAAACTGGAATCTGAAATGTAATTTTTTTCACATGCATTGGTATGTGTCAAGGATTTCCCTATGACCTAAGTTAACGTTGAGGAATAATTTTCCGTGTACAAAAGTTTTGTGCATCTGAAGAGACAAAGTTTTACTTTTGAGAAAACAGTTATAGCCAAAATAAGTGGGCGGCTTATAGGTAGGTAGGTAGAAAAGCTGGTGTGAAGTTTTCAACCTGCACACATCCGATAAGTCGGATCCTAATCTCAACGCTATCCTGCCTATCATACAGTGGCCCGTGATAACCCCTATCATGGTCTTAACTCAGACCCTACTCCTGCCCAGCATTGACTCCGAATCGGACTTCCTAAGCACCGGCCACAGTGCCCTTGATACCCGGCAGCCCATTTGGTTCCCACAGGCCCGGTTGGTCGCCCCCAGAATCCATTTCCTGATTCTTCCAAAGAAGAAGCCCATTGGAGGCCTAACAGACTCCATACAGTCTGGATCCTACATTTCCGAGCCCTGTCTCGCCAGCTCATCAGCCAACTCATTGCCGATTATGTTGGAATGACCTGGCACCCAGGACAGCCTTAACACATATTCCCCTTAGACTCCCTCCAGAGCCCTCCTACAATCATCAACCAGCTTGGAGTTCACATAGCAGCCCCTTACAAATATAAGAGATGCCTGGCTGTCCACATATACAGTGACCTCCGAGCCCCTATCGATGTTGTCCCTCATCAGTCCCACGGCCCTCAAGACCCCCAGAACCTCTGCCTGAAAAACACTGCAGTCGTCAGGAAGCCTATATTACATTCTGATGTCAAGATCCTCAACGTAGACCCCCGCACCTGTGCCCCTCATCTTCGAGCCATCAGTGAATATAGGAAATCCACCAAATAATCTGCTCCTTCCTGACCAGCTCTCCCTAGAAGGCACTATTACCTCCGGCACCCCCCGAAATCCACCCTAGTGCGCACATAATCGGTAGAGCCAGGCAATCCCAGGCAGTAGCACCCAGCTCACCTAGGATGCGTGCGTGACCTTGCGTGACATTCCCCATCAATCCTAACTCCATCAGCCTAAGAAGGCTCCTGGCTGCCATAGGCAGAAGATGCAGAATGACATTCAGGGCCGATTGAGGAGTACTTCTCATTGCACCTGTCATGCCGAGTGAAGCACACCTCTGAGCTTTGACAGAATGTTCCTTCTACTATCCAATCTCAATGACTCCCACCAAACACAGCATCCATACGTAAGAATGGGTCTAACCACCGAAGTGTACAGCCATCCCACTACTGACGGCCGGAGTCCCCAACTCTTACCGGGTTATTATTATTTCAGCAACTGGATGTTCTTAACATTTTGGTACCACTCGGTATCAATTTGGAAATCTATATATATAAAAAGAAGTGTACATTTTGATTGTCACTCCATAACTCGAGAACGGCTCGACCGATAGCCATAAAATTTTTAGGGAAGGTACAGGGAGGAGTGATGATGGTTAGTTGATTTTGAAATCCAAAATCGGGGCAGGGGAATTGGTACCCCCCATAGGATGCCAATATTTAATATCGCATATCTTAAGACCCGCTGCACGCATTTTGTTGAACTTTTGGTAGTAGGATCTTCTAAGCCCCAAAATTTAAATAAAATAGTAGCGGGGGAAGTGGTTCCCCCCATAGGACGCCAATGTTTAATATAGCATATCTTAAGAACTGTTACAGTGAGAATGTTCAAACTTTGTAGAAGTCACTCTTATGGTATACTACTTTATTGAGAATAAAAATAAAGCGGTAGGCGCAGGGGGGAAATACCTCCCATAGGATGCATATATTAAATATCGCTCAACTGAAGAACTATTTAAGGGACAGCCTTCAAACGTGGTTAAAGCTACTATTATGGTAAAATGAAAATTTCAATATTAAAATGGGCGCGGTTGACAGGGGAGGAGCAGTACCCCTCATAGATAGAAATATAATTAAGAGCCGCTGCATGCATTTTGTTGAACTTTTGATAGTAGGATCTTCAGAGCCCCAAAACTGAAATAAAATAGCAGCGGGGGAAGTGTTACCCCCAAAAGGACACCAATGTTTAATATCGCATATCTTAAGAACTGTTATAGTGAGAATGTTCAAACTTTGTAGAAGTCACTCTTATGGTATACTACACTATTGAAAATAAAAATAAAGCGGGTAGGCGCAGGGGGGGAAATACCTCCCATAGGATGCATATATTAAATATCACTCAACTGAAGAACTATTAAAGGGAGAGTCTTCAAACGTGGTTAAAGCTACTATTATGGTTAACTTTAAATTTCAATATAAAAATGGGCGGGGTTGACAGAGAAGGAGCAGTACACCTCATAGATAAAAATATAATTAAGAGCCACTGCACGGATTTTGTTGAACTTTTGATAGTAGGATCTTCAGAGCCCCAAAACTGAAATTAAATAGCAGCGGGGGAAGTGTTACCCCCCATGGGACACCAATGTTTAATATCGCATATCTTAAGAACTGTTAAGTGAGAATGTTCAAACTTTGTAAAAGTCACTCTTATGGTATGCTACACTTTTGAAAATAAAAATAATGCCGGTAGGCACAGGGGGAAATACCTCCCATAGGATGCATATATTAAGTATCTCTCAACTGAAGAAATGGTTAAAGCAGTGTAGCGAAGCGCACTGGGTTAAGCTAGTAAAAATATATAAATAGCTTAATTGTGAAAAGGTATTTGGCTAATTCCTTTACTTTTCTTTTGAAAATTTGAATATTTGTCTCTTTTAAGAGAGTGTTAGTAAATAAAAAAGAACATAAATAATCTTATATAACAAAGTAAAGTTTAATAGTTGTGTTGTTTTTCAATTTTTAATCTCAATTCTTACAAAAACTTGAGTGAATCCATGATTTTTTTTCTTCAATTCCATCAATCTAAAATTTTCTAATTAAATATCATTTTGTCATGTTATTTTGCCATCTCTACTTCTAACAATTGTTACAGTTACAAACCAAATCAATCTTTTGCTATCAGTTTTTAATCTATTCATAGAAAAAAATCTCCATAATTAATTATGTATTATTGTTGTTTGCTTGTTTGTTTTTCTATTCATTTAGTTTCTTTTCTAGAAAATAGTTATAAAATACTTCCTTATTGTCTTTAACTGTCACAGATTATAGAAATGAACAGACTACAACTAAAAAAGAGAAAAATCTTTTCCAATAGACTTACAACGTATGGTTGCATAAATATATTGAATGTTTTGGAATTGAATGCGAGTTATAAAGTAACATTAGCATCTGTTTTGCCATAAACATAAAACTCTTTGACACTGCATATCTAAATATGCAGTTTATCCTTTTTTTCTCTATTTAGTACAAATAGTAGTTATTTTCCTTTTCTACTTAACTACTTGCAACTTTTCTATTTATTCTGGCAGTTATTGTTGTTTTCTGTTAAAGGAAAGAAAGAAAGAAAAGTGGAGAAAAAATTTCCAACCTCAAAACATAATAGTATTTGCTGTCTTTTTAATAATTGATGAAGTTTCGGTATCTAATTTGATTGTAATCACATATGCCAGTGTTACATAAATTGGCATAAGACAATGTCTGTAGTGTATCGCAAATGTATCGTATTAAATCGTACACTAAAACAAATTTTTATGGTTACATTTATAAATAATATTAATAAGAATAATAAGTAAACTAACATATATTTCAGATCCAATCAAGATTTTTTTTTTATCGAAGCTACGAAAAATTTTAGCTGGCACTATATGTATGTTGGAAAATTTTCAGCGTTTAAAAAACTGCAGTCAAAGCAGAAAAACTTCCACTTCTTCATTTGTCATTAGCAAAAAAAAAAAAAAAACTGTTGCTTTTAATTCTGATTCATTAAGGGCCATTATTATAACTTCGCGTTAGCTGTTATCCGACAGTTAACAGACGCTTTTTGACAGATAACACATTATTATCTGTCAATTTGATCTTAACTTTAGCTTACTTCAAGTTGTAACAATGGCCCTAAATGTAAGCAGTCGTTGTTAAACAAACTCAAAAAGCGAAAAGTTGTACACAAATCTTCGTTTTTTGTTCGACAGTTTTTGGTTTCGACTGCATTTTTTTAAACCCTGAAATTTTTTTTTTTAATGAAGTTTTTGTTAAAGCAGTAGTAAAGCAACATAATAGAAACATTTGCTAAAGCAACATCCTTAAAAAAAGTGGATTTGAATATTTATTTTGTTAAATGCTGATATTTTGTTAGTTTTGTCAATCGATATAAAGAGAAATTATATCATTGAAGAAATTTTGTAAAAAATAATATTAAAAAAAGAAAAAAATAAAACTTATTAAATAAATATTGTAAAAATTTATTCATATAACAATGAATTTTTTTTTTTTATTTGAATAAATTAAATTTTTGTCAAATCAAACAAAATATTTGTAAATACTTACGTAATTGTTATTAAAAAACAAGTAATGGCCATTTTCTCATTAGGCGATTATCTTTTTTCCCAACGAAAAACTGTACATTAAATAAATTTGGTTTTCTCAATGTCTCATTTGCTTCGATTTTATCGCAAAGCTAACCGGCACTCATCTGCCAATTATTTATGTTCCTTTTATTTGCCGTACAGATAAATTTAATCAGCTTACTCCCAACTTTTACATTTATTTTGAGTGGTGTTGCCAGCTGAAAACTTTTTTTTTTGTCGGTATATTTCGAAAACCAAAATCTTTAACGGACAGTTTATCGGTCCAATAAATTTATGTTGACATTAAGTAACAGACAGTTTTTCGTTACATTGAGAAAATGGCCATAAAACTTATTAAAATAAAGTTCGTAAAAATTGCTGGAAATTGAAACAAATGTTTTTTTTAATAATCCAGGAACACAATGGTGTCGTACGTCGCAAAGTAGCGCCTTTTCATTAAACCTGTAGCAATAATACAACATTTGATGACAAAATTTTGTGAAATGAATGAATACATCGTATAATAATAATAATAAAATAATAAAAATTATAAGTAGGTGGAGTTGCTCAAAGGCGAAAATTTTTTTAGAAAACCAAAAAAAGGTGATTTAGACGGCATTTACATTATGCAATTAACGCCGCAACTTACCGCAACTTTCACATGCAACTTTTTGTTTGTTAGCAAGAGGTCTAGGGAAGAAAACGGGGTTGAAAAAGTTGAAAAAATGCTTGAATAAAATGTAAATGTAAATGTGAAAAAAGTTTCGTAGCAACTACTTTAAAAGAAAATAGAAAAAAAACTCGGCGTTAATTGCATAGATGTAAATGCCGTCTTTGAAAGAAATGCACTTATGAGTTGAAAAATCAGAAATGCAACCGTTCGATCACTACTTTTTTCAGGCTCCCTACTCTTTCGGTAGTAACCGTTTTTCAGATACCCTATATTAAGGTCGTTTTTACAAATAAAATAAAGCATATCAAAAAATGGCCAAACATGATTTCGCCCATATTTTCTGAGCGCAATTTTAGTTTATTTTATTTATTTATTTAATTGAACTGTTCCATACACAAGACTTAGCCCCCTTTCACACTCAGCAAGTTACTTGCGCAAGTTACTTGCCGACAACAACAAAGTCTGTACAAATTTTTTTGAATTTTTTTTTCCTTACAGACTTTGTTGTTGTCGGCAAGTAACTTGCCGAATGTTAACAACTTAATAACTAATTACAGTTTAATATATATAAAGCAAATCAATTAAAATCAAACAATATTTAAATAACTTAATCATATCGTTAGCTAAAATGCAAAAGGACTTAACTAACAAAAATATAATTTTACAGGAGAAGCAAAAAACTTTATTAAATGAAAACTATAAACATGTCAGAAAACATGCGTTAATGGGTCATCCATGGAATTTTTTAAACAGTTTTCAAAGGAAACCATTTCATTATATTTTGTTGAAAAAAAAAAATGAGTAATTACGTAGTTTTGCATTTATAAAATAAACACACTTGTAGTTACGTCCCTTTGTTTTTTGTTAATAAAAGCGCAATTTTTGATCCCAGAAGTGTAAAATTTTGTGTAGACATGTAGTTCAAGGGCATTAATAATAATCAATCAAACACGCGATATGAATTATGTTTCAAATTGTTATGTTGAAAACAGTTTAAAAATATTTTCCTTAAATTTTCGTGCGTTACTTAAAAGTTGAAAACTATGGGGTATAGAATTCCAGAGAGATATTGAGAATATGTAGAAATGCCACTCCGAAATTAAACTTTTGTATCCAAACGATTATTTGCTACAAAATACTTTAAATAATTTAACTAAGCTTGGTCACAACAAGTTGCAGCTTTTGGTGAAATAAGAAGAAAACTGTTACAATCTCAAAGCGAAAAATACAAAAATTCAACAACTTTACAAAAAAGGAGCAATTTCAGAGTTTTTGTCATAAATCGGACATTTTTTAAACGATTTGACAGAAATCTTTTGTAATAAGAGTTGGACTCAGGAAGATCTATAGTTCCTGAAAATAGATATTATAAAAAAAATTTTATATTTTGGGCAAAACTTGTTTGTGTTTTTTTTTTTTAACGAATTATAACGCTATGGTTTTAAGCGTACAATTTTACCATGGATAGGATATATACAATTTTAAATCGGAGAATTTTTTTAACATACCTACTAAAAAAAAAGTCTTAAAAATTCACGCGTAAAAAAATAAAAATTAAAAAAAAAAATTTTTATAAATCTTTTCTGGAATAATTTTAAATCATAAAAGCCTTTAGAAAGAAACATAAAAAATCAAAAATTATAAGATATATTTTATTTTACTTCCCATAAAATAGATTTTTCCACAAAATTCAACTTTGCTTACCCATTAGTAGGCACCTTAAAGGCGTATAACGCTTTTCAAACGCTCATTTCATAGGTTGAGCAATTATCTATCATACGCCTTCTAATTAGCCATTTATTATCTCATTTGGTTCAAAAGTTATGATGTTTGCAACGAAAAAACTCAAATGGCGCCACTGTGCGTCGTAGGAACGTGGAGGTATCACCGTAAATTTATACAAAAACGCTTACATTACCCACAATTCAGTCGAAAACGAATTTGGTTTCCTATTGAAAAGAATCTTTAAAAAAATCAATTTTTATTCCAATTGTTGTTTATTTTTAACTGTTTTATTTTTTTTTCAAAAATTAAATTTGAAAACACAAAAATA
The DNA here is from genome assembly GCA_930367215.1 of Pollenia angustigena. Classification (NCBI taxonomy): domain Eukaryota; kingdom Metazoa; phylum Arthropoda; class Insecta; order Diptera; family Polleniidae; genus Pollenia; species Pollenia angustigena. The sequence goes on from OV884060.1 coordinate 53,060,265, forward strand.
AACTAAAATCATATTTTTACCATCTTTTTTGTTTGGCGTATGAAATAGAAATATATTTATGTCAACGTACAACGTAAATACACTCTCACGTTACTGTCAGGTGTTTATGCTTTTGTAGAAAATATTATACGTTTTAATTTGAAAACGTATCAACGTCGTAGGCCACTTCGTTCATACGGTGCAATTGTGTTCCTACTGTTAATTAAATGTTTGTCAAATCAAGCAAATAAAGGCTGGTCTAACCATAAGGCACGATGTTTTTTGCCCAGCTTAATTTACCATCTCGTTATTTCATTGTTCGACAAATTCAACCATGGAGAAATAAACAATTGAGCATTGATTTAAGATTGTTGAAGCCTTTTTCGAAAATAGGCGTTGAAATCAAAATGCTATTTGTGCAATTCAACCAAATGTTTCTACAACCGGAAAAATCAAATCAAATTTTAGCAAACCAGGCCTGAAGGAAATATGAGAACATCTGTGCATGCTCGCCCAGTTCGTTTCGCGAAAAACATTTCTGTTGTAAGTCATCGGGCCGTATTTCTTTATAAATAAGGTCGGCCAGGCATTTACCGTGAATGGTGTTCGATATCGCAAGATGATAACGGACTTCTTGTGGCCAGAAATTGTGGATATTGACCAGGACACTCGATAGAACACTTTCATTTAACGCACATTTCTCAAAAATATCCCAAAAACTAAAAAAAAAGAAACAACATAATTCAAAAACTGACAGGAACAACCCGGGGAGGTAACCCAAACTGCTTGCGCATATCTGCACTGTCCCTGGTATATTCCACTGCCGAATATGCAAGTCGAGTACGGCTAAATAGTCGCCATACACAAAAAATCGACTCTTAACTTAACACGACAATGAGGTTAATCTCTGGAACTCCAACAGAATGGCTGCCAAAAATATGTAATATAGTACCACCAGAGTTGAGGAGAAAGCAGGCATTGTTACGATAGTATAACAAGATAATAACGACTTACGTTACCCTCCAAGCCGAAGCTCCACTAGACCTCGCCAAGAACCTACTCATCGAAAACTTTGATATCAACGCAGCTTGGTCTAGTCAATGGTCTAACTCACACAGATCTAGCCCATTATTTGAAGAACGAAGCAGCGCAGCAGTCCTTCAATTGCCGAGGAAAGCATGGTGTAACCTGAACAGATTACGAACTGGTACCGGTAGAACCCTGGAAACTCTCTACAAATGGGGCCAAGTAGATGATCCCAAATGTCCATGTGGAGCCCCCCGTCAAACAACCGATCACATCATTAAAGAATGCCCAATCTTATCCTACAAAGGACCATTGAGCGATTTCCACACTTTGACGACAGTTTCATGGTTAAACTCATTGCATTTGTAAACAATTTACATATATGTTCTTTGTTTCATATTATTCCATACGCTAAATAAATAAAAAAAAAATAAAAAAAAGTGTACGTAAATAAGGCAAGAATAATTCAAGAGCTCACGGATGAGATAATTCGGAACATTAACGACTTTGAACCTTAATTATGTCTCAGAGTCATGGATCCATATGGACCATCGGTATGCCACCGAAGCTGTGGCAAGCACTTGGCCGATATTTTGATTCACACATAATTGTCATCGATCCTTCTATCATAATAGAAAATATTAAGATAGTTCTCTGAAAACTATTTTCAACAAAAATAGTGTGAAATGAACCAAAAAATGGTTTTTCTCACACAAGTGTTTCTGTATCTTTTCTTTGCGAGAATTATCTGTCATTTAAATAATATTCCAGCAATTATTGGAAGGATGGGAGAAAAAGTGTTTCTGTAACAATATTTTGCGAATAGTTTCTTACAAGAACTGTCAAAAAAAGTCACATTTGAAATTGGTGCGTGAAAAACAAAATGTAGATATTTTAAATTTAAAATAGGTTTATATACCTTTTTTTTTAAATAAATAAAAAATAGAAGGAATTTAAATGATGAATGCATAATTTATTTGATGAAAATAAACAAAACACAATTTTTATATTTTGTTATTTTAATTTTTTTTTAGCCTTTCCTTGTTTTGCTTTTATTCAGTGCTGCCAGATAAATTTGTGTAAAAATCGTCAAATTCCCGAAAAAATAATAAGATCATCTTTTTTGTTTAAAATAATTAAAATTAATTTTAAGCAAATTTTGTTCGATTTTTTTTAAACATAATCAAACAAAAGCATAGTTAATGTTCATGCCCAGCTAGCATTTTGTATCATAATCTTATCATTTAGGAATCAGCTTCACGAGCAAAATACCCGTATATGAGCTCATTTTTTAATCATAAATGATACTCTCGTTGTGAGAAAATGGTATCCTACAGATGAATCACCTGAAAGAATCATATGTGATACAATTTTTGATCCTTTTAATGTTAGTTTTTATAATCATTATTGAATCGTTTTCTTCTCATTTTTCAATCGTTAATTATATAGTTTTTGATTATAATTTCAAAAGATTTTGTTATTCGTGCTTAATTCCCAGTTTTTATTCTTGATAAAGACACTTGAAATTTATTGTTGATGGGATAAGCTATTCCTATGCGCATTTCACTGGTTGCTTAGGCCAGATCATCAGGAAACTTCATCCATAAAGATTTTAGAAAAACTAAAGATATTAAACCAAATAAAACTGTTAAACGTATAAGACTTATAGCAACAGTTCTACTTGTAATAATATCAAAGTTTAAACAAAACACATCAACAATAAACAGTGGGTTTATCTCTTTTTGATTATATTTCATATCATTTTTTCATTGCCATGTTTTTTAATTTTTCTTCGATAAAATCAGCACTATTATGGCTTTTGATTATTCAAACAGCTTTATTTTGAACAAAAAACGAACTTTGCACTTACATTTATGCTCATAAATTGTCAATAATTTTTGGGCTTCTTTTTTATTCAAGCTTTTTTTTTTTTTGATTTGGCAAAAACAAAAATTCAAAATATTTAAAAATCATTATTGAAACATATTAATGAATCATATATGAATCCATTTTCTATCACTCAAGTGATAAATCCATTTTTAATCATCAAAACTGATCTGAAAAGATTCATTAAGTTGATTTTTACAAAAAATATACATACATACATATCAATTGTCTATTGTTCGACCTTAATTTTTTTTAATTTATATTTATTTTATTATGCTTGAGGTCTATTTTTTTAAAATTATTTATTTTCATTAATCCGATAACAATTTTAAGTTGTTATTTTTGCCTGAAGAAGTCACACAAAGGCGGGACAAAATATCATATTGAACAAAAAATAAAATAAATATTTTTTTTTAAACAAAAGCCAAGTCGGTTCATTACTTCACCTGGTTCTGATACAAGCAAGTTTCCTCTCGAAATTAAGGTTTTGGTGCGATTTTTAATGTTATGGTGAAGGGTATATAAGATTTACCATAGCCGAATATAGCACTTTAAATTGTTTTATTAAATCATCTTGACTCAAACTTTTTTCTATATTGACTATTTTATAATTGTTTTGAACACAAACAATTGTATTAAATAATCACAGGAATAAAAAATAAACACTTTTCCCTCGAAATTTTGCTTTTGCCAATATATTTTTTAAGGAAGAGGCAAACAATTTCGAGGACAATTTTCACAATAGGGATACATATGAAAATTAAGGCTGCCTTGTTTCTAAAGATATCTTTTTTTGTAATGCCTAGTAACCAAACATATAAAAAGATTTAAAATTGTCTTATTTCAAAGACTAAATAATATCGTCCCTTTTTTAGAAAAAATCAGCAAACTGGCTCTTTGCTTATTTTGGAACAAGAAAATCGTCAAAATTACGATAAATCGTCAAATCTGGCAGCTTTCTTTCGTTGATGTTTCGCTTTCATTTGACACTTGATTACTGGAAATATTCCAGTTAAAACGAAATCTGTGTTGTCTGTTTTCGCATTCAAATACAGAAACACTTTTTTCTCACATATCGAGAAACAATGGAATTTTTTGTTTCACACTTCATGTGAAAAATTTTACGATGCGAGAAATACAGAAACGAGCTACTGGGTGCAAGTGTCTCCGTCACCAATTTCGTCGACTATTTTAGTGACTTTTTCGTCAACATTGTTAACCAAGGGTCTAATTACCGCAATCGATATCGAGCAAAATTGATCGAAATTTTTTATTTTGGTATTATTACTCTCGATATCGAATGAAATGTATCGTAATTTGAGATGATAGCATTCGATATCGAGTAACCAAAGCCATTACAACTCTCTAGTTTTCATTCGATACGTCAGTGTCTATCGAATGCAGAAAAAAACGATAGTTTACTCGATACGATAGCTTACTCGATATCTAATGCGGTAATTAGGCCCCAATTGTCTACACTTTTATGTTTGCCGTTAAAACGAAATAAAATTTTGCTATGAATTCGTATTAAATTTTTTTTTTTTAATAAAAAAATGAAATGTTAAAAAAAATCAATTTTCAATTTGACATCTACCTTAAAAATGTTCCAAAACAGAAGACTAGATTTACCAAAATGTACTTGTGATTATCTGGTTCCAATGTCTACATATGGTCCCAAAAGAACTACCTAGTCAATAGTACCAACGTCAGTAGTAGATTTCCAATGACACGCACATGTTAAATGTCTATAGTAAATAACATTGTCTAGGGTATAATAAGTCACTAGTACTGGTGGCTGTGTCAGCAGTGAATTTGAGTGCCCCGGTAGGCTAGCTAGTAGTGAGCTAGTCTATCAACCCCGGGGTTGCGGGTTCGATTCCCGCCAGAGACTCTGGTTTCTTTCCTGCAGACAAGCGTCAAGCTTCGCGGGGATTAGCATAGGGAATTTAAAAAAAAAAAAAAAAAAAAAAAAAAAAAATCAATACATATTGCTGAAATTTTTGTTTAAAATACAGCTGGAAAATGTAAGTTATGAAATATTTAATAACGATTTTTCCAAAGATTCCTTTACTGAATTTTTCACAGTTTTGCAGCTAAATATTGTGAAAAAGTATATAAAAAATTAAAATTTTTCTCCATATGGCAATTTTGAGAAACTGTTTAAATGCAATGTTTTTACTGTAACTTTTTTAAACATTTTTTTTTCTACTTCCAATTGGATACCGCAATTGAATTTTGCTAGTTTCGATAAGTACTTCGTGAAAGTCCCCAAGAGAAGAAGTTTGCACTTGATGACTTCAATTATGATGCACTGTATTACTTACCTTTTATTTCAACTATTAGCCTTTATTTATCAACACTTTTTTGTTTCAGTGTATGTACTTTTATGTTTCTAATATTAATGTATATATAATTGACTATGTATTGGCAATTGCATTTGCCATAAACACAGATATGGTTATAAATGTAGTTTGCTAAAAAAAAAAAAAAAACAAACAAATAAAACAACAAGTTACAAACAAATCCAAAAGCAACAAAAAATTAATATACGTGTGTATATGTGTGTGTTTGTAAATAAATAAAGCTTGAGAATTGTTCTGTAATATTAGAAACATTTTTAGTACTTTTACCAATACAACTGTTACCAACAACGGATAACAACAGCCACCAGAACAATTCGCAACAATATCGAAAAGATATGTCAGTTTTATATAGCTTCATATGGTGATGATACTTGCTTATTTGCTTAAATGCCTGCCATTTGCACAATGGGCTTGATGTTAAAAATTTCACAATAATACAAGAAATAAAAACGATTTCGATAAATTTTAAGTTGTGATCTATCGAAATAACCATCGATGCATAAGTTTTTAGACCCCATTTGAATTTACCTCATATAATAGGAGTTTTCTATAATAGCGGCCTTATAATAATAAATGCTACTGAAATTAGCTAAGATATATTCTATAGACATGGTTGTTTGCCTTTTGAACAAGGCAACGGTGTTCCACAATATCACAAGTCGCTTTATACATTTCTCACCAGAATTAGGGCTTTGACAAACTCTAGGCCGTTATGGATATTTGGAAATGAAGCAAAACTTTGAAAACTGATCAAATTAGCAAAATATTTTGTTTGGTATTGAAAATAGGTCAGTTATTTCAAATATGTAGATCCAATACAAACGACTTTTCGTGAGTAAGGTGACATTGGGTTAAATCTTGTTTTTTTTTTTCTTTCTCAACTATGAGTGATAAAAAAAGGCATAATAAGTTTGCTATTTTATATGAAACACCAAAAAATAAATTTATCTAAGACCCTATAAAGTGAATATATTGTGAGTTGTTTAGTAATCCTAAGTCGGTTTAGGCATGTCCGTCCGTCTCAGTTTCGAACATCTCAGCAGAACAGAATGATTTTGGTGACAAATTGATTCTCATATCAAAAAATCTTTATATTTAAGTGATCGACTTAAGAATTCAAACGCAGTTTATTATTATTAGTGTGCTTGGTTTCGGAAATGTTTGCTCTTGCTCGTGGCAGTCCAAGCCTCCCTAATTCTTATCTTACTGGAGAGGTGTTAAGCTCCTTATACCGTCCATTAGATAGCAAACATTATTTTTACCTTATTCTTAAGATAAACCAACAAGGCTTTTTTTCATTTACTCCTTCTATTTTCGGAGATAATCGTTGTATTTTGGCTAGAATTCGCTTTTCGAACTATTCTAAGTCCAGGCGGCATAACAGAAGCTAACGCGTTCTTCTTGCGATTGTGATGGTGAGCTGAAAACACTTTTTTTAACCTCATACCAAAGTCAAATTCATCCATTCTCTCCGTTGCAAGTGTCTTAAAAGCAGAGTCCCCCTACAAGCTTACTAAATCGTAGCAAGTCCGAAACAACGTCTTACCCCTTACCCTATAAAATGTACCATTCAAGGTACTATTCGTTGTTTGCCTTTAGATTGACTATAACAACTTTATTCTTAATGTCCTCTTCCATCATGTTATCTCTCTTGTTGTCAATAAGAGATTTTGAAAAACTGGGAAGTATTCAGTTAATTTAAAAATATTTTCCTCAGTTTTTGTTTATAAAGGGTGTTTTTTAGGCGTATAGAACTTCCGATAGGAATAACTGTTAAAGAAGATGTCATTCTAATGACGTTTGTTTCGCATTTTTTTAAGTATACTTTGTTAAATCACCATGCAAGGACTTACAGCAAAACAACTTTTACAAATGGTAGAAATTTATTTTAAAAATTCGCGTTATTTTCGCCAAACACAGCTAGTACTGTTAAAAATTGGTCAATTCACGATCACATTTACTCTTTTGAAAAATATTCATCCAAATCGTTTCCGTACCGTGCGTAAAGTAGAAGCCATTGCCGACTGTTGACGTGAGTGAGTGAGTGGCCGTTAGCTAGTTCAAACATTTTGCGGAAAGATCTTGGTCTACATCTACATAAGATCAAACTGGTGCAATAATTTAGACCACTGGGCCCTCAATTAAGACTTGGTAAGCTCAATGTAGTGGTGTTAAATCGGACCGACAGGATGGGTTCAGAAATTATTGATAAACATTAAGGGCCTATTTCACCAATTCTATTTAAATATCAATTTAAGCTTTAAATTCGTTTTTCATGTCAAATAAATAATAAAATCTTTATTTAAAAATTAATTGATATTTCAATAGAATTGGTAAAAGGCCCTAAATACCAAGAAATTTGTGAGCCAAAATGATGGTCATTTCATTGAATTTGTTGTGTTTGTGTTGTGTGTAAAGATAAGATCCCACTATCGGCGCAAGGTACCAATTTTTGGCGTATTTCATGTGCCGATAGTGTGAACGGCCAAAATGTTTTAATATGCGACAATCTGTGCCGAAATTGTGCTGACTGTGGGCAATCAAAATTAACCTAGATGCGCCGATAATGTGAACACTATTTTGCACAATGTGGAGCAATCAAATTGTTTAATATGTACCGATTTTTATCGGCCACTTGTGTGCCGATCACAGTCGTCAATCAGCGCCGATACAAGGGATGGCAAAACGAAATTTTTAAATTGCAGAAACTGGCTACTAAAATTTTACTTTTTTGAGCTTAATTGTACCAAAATTACATTTGTTTTATCTATTATTTATGTATTGAAACGTTAAAAAGTACATTTGTACTACTAAATGGAAGAAAACCATTCGCTTTAACCAAAACATTGCAGTTGTATCGATGTTGCCATTCCTGGTTTGTAAACTTCTGTTTACAAAACAACAATGACAACAAAAAAAGAAGAAGTGCAGTAAGTTTGAATGAAATTTAATATATTTTTTATTATACATACATATATTAATATATTATTTAAAATTGTTAGGAAACATAATTTAATATTCGGACGGAGAATTTTGCCAATTTCTAAAGTAAAATTATGTCTAACAACAAGTAAATAAACAAAAACATTTGATTTAATTTGCCCAAATAGCACGATAGTGTGACCGCATTGTACCGATTATTGTCGCAATTCAGTTTTGGCCGATATGAACCGAAAAAAATTGTCACAAAGTGCGACGATAATGGGACCACCCAAGAATAAATTGTGCAATGTTTTTAAATGTGCGCCGATATAGCACGATAAAAATCGTCACAGATTGTGGTATTTGAGCCGATAGTGGGATCTTAGCTTAACAAGGAAAAAGCACTTTTTTCTTTGGAGTAACTGCAGTGTTATTGTCTTGCCTAAAACATTCTTCCCTTAACCCATTGTGCTTTTCCAGCATTCTCTAGATTTCAATTGAGTTTTTTTTTTGTTAATTTTTTGTTTTAAGTTTTGTTTTTTGTTTTGGTTATTTTGTGTAATTGTAGAATGCGTTCATCTCAATTGTGTATCTCCTTATTTTATAGGCCTGTTCACAAAACTACGAATTAACAGATACAAAAACAAAATATAAATGGCATAGGAAAAAACAACAACTACGGCAAAACTGCAGTAAGAAAAAAGAAAGAAAAAAACAACTATCATTGCAGGCGGCCAACTTGAAATACTTCCCAATTCTTTGTGTACTTAGCATTTGGGAATTGCTTATGTCAGTGGTTTTAACATTTTATGGTATTTATTTTCTATACACAGATACTTTTAGCCAAATCCAATGTGGTATTAAGCTGGTAAGGATGCAGTTGTTGTATTCAGTGTATATGGAGTATGTAGCAGTGGCATGGAAGATATTGTGTCATTTCATACATGTGTATGTGAGTAAGTGTGTGTATGTGCGGGCTTAAACCTAATGAATAAACCACAGATATAAATTTCATAGAGTATTCATTTGGAGCAGGAGGGGAGGAGGGTGTTGCTTTGCTTTCAAGAATGCATATTTGCTTACACTTTTGGGTAATGAGAAAATTTTCCCAAATTCATTCTTTTGGCATTTAACTACATAAATATTTTTTGTTTTTTTTTTTTTTTTTTTGAATGGGAAAGTGGAAGGAGAAAAAGATAGAGCTGGGAAAATTATGTAAGCATATTTAAATAGTCTTCGTATGTTTGTAAATATTTTTGCGTTATTGTTGCAAGTTTTATTTGATTTATATAAAATCAATAATTGAAGAAAATTACCATAATGAAGCTTTAAGTAAAATGTTTCCATGCTGGTCTTATACAAGGCACAAATTTAAATTATGTATACAATTTTTAGGTCTCCCAAAATTTGCTCTAAATTTGAACAAAATTATCTGTTTAGTATGTAATTGATTAAATGTGTGAGTGTTTATACAACAAAAAGATATGCAAGTTACCAAAACTTTGGCTTTATTTTGAAAGCTTTATTACTTATTAATGCAATTCTGGACATAAGCAATATATTTTCTATGAATTATTAATCAAGCGCCTCCAACTATACTTTAGGAATTCAAACAAATAATATTAGAAAATTTTGCTGAAGTGTTTTTTCACAAGTGCAGGCATATTTATTACATAATTTCCATTTTAAGCCAAAGGGATGTTAAAAATTTGGCTACGTAGTAAAAAAAAGTTTTAAAAATTTAATTTTAGAATTTTTTCGGTAATTATTATTTCCTCAATAAATGCAAGTGGTGACTATGGGTATATTTAGTTTATTGTTGTTTTTTCTAATTCTTTATTTTATCTCCTGCCATTGCCGGGCAAACATTTTATCCCTCACGGTTGCTGTTCATATACAATGGTGTTCAATGTTCTCCTCATCGGATGAGTCCTGCAGTATAACTTCTGCAGTATCTCGTCTTCTTCTTAAGCGAGTGTAGCTTAATTTAATATACATCGAGCTAGTTAATGCATATTTTAATGCATATTTCGTAATCATAGTTTATTCTTTGTGAATATTTGAGTTTTTAGCATACCAGGTTGCGGCTGTAATAATTCGAAGAAGTTTATTTTGGCGCTTTTGCATTTTTTCGATATTATGGGCATAGGCAGTGCCTCATAGCTGAATACCGTAGCACTAGATTGGCTTAAAGATAAAGCTGTGTAGTAGAAGCTTGCAATCAAGACTAAGGACAGAATTTTTTCCAATAAGCCAATGACATTTCTGCGTGAAAGGCTGATATAGATGCATACCGAGATATTTTACATGCGAGTGTTGAGGTTTTATTTGATTATTGACTTTTATAGTGGGCATGATTCCCGAAACAAAGTTATCTTTATCCTCCATTGTTTTGACCACGTTTGTAGTTGAAATATATAATCCTCTAAATAACGAGATGCTTCATGACGGTTTTTGTGAACGCTTAGAAAAGCTGTATAATCAGCAAATGTTGAAATTTCCATATAGTTGTTGACGGCCGAAGATACTACCATGTGGGACTCCAGCGTAAATTTGCTAAGCAGAGCAAACAATATTGACTTCCTTAATAATAAATTTGCAACCGACTAAGTTGCTTTCTAACAGCTTGTCTGTGTTAACTTGAAACTTAAGCTTTAATTAATGTAAAAAGCCTTCGTTCCAGACCTAATCAAAAGCTTGAGAAACATATAAGAAATGTGCAGAGGGATATTTGTTTTTCTGAAAAGGCTTTTATTATAAACTCTCTATTGGATTGTTCATATGTGCAGTGTTTTCACCTAAAACCGTATTAATGGTTTGGCATATATCACTTTCATTCCAAATATGGGTTAATTTCGAAACTTTTGGCTTCTCAGATACGTTTGATATATTTGATATAATAAGCTAATATGTGTTTATGACTTCACTTTTGTGTGATCTTTTCCTGGTTTTGGGATCATGGTAGCTGAGGAGACCTTCCATTCTGGATTGTACTAAAATAGCATTAAAAATTACAAGAATAATCTTTGCTTTACAAGGTAGCTGCAAATGGGTTTTGTTACTGTTCTAATCAATACCAGAGGCTTTCTTAGTGTTAAAATTATAAATAGCCGTTTCTATTTCTCTTATCTCAAATCTTAGGGAAATAGCTGGTGTAATATTAACGAGCGGTAACTCGACTGCTATATCGTGAGATATATTTGGGGTAAATACTAGGGCATTCATTTAATCAGGCTTTTGCTTAAATCGGTTAGTCGCTCGATTAATTCACCGAGGTTTTGATTTATTCGGTTAATAATCGGTTAATTTTCTTTTATCTAATTTTGATTTAACTTGACTTGGAAAAAATTATTTCTCTTATAATAGATGCTGGAGAAATCACTAAAATCATGCATATCAAACGTACGTGAAACAAAACCTGTTGACAGCAAACACTTATTCGAAATGAAGATCACGGAACACCTTCTTTGTTTGTATGACAAAATGTTTTCTAAACACATACCTTTTGTATATGTGTGTTTCCGTCTCAATAATTAAAAACACAAAAAAATAAAAAAATTATAATACAACAAAAAATTTAAAAGTTTGTTACATCGGTTAATCGACTGAATTAACCGGTTTAATCGTTAATAGAAATTGTCAATTTTAAATTAACCGATCAGCTAGTCGGGTAGTAATTAATCGGTTAACCGATTAACGGTTAGCCGAATGAATACCCTTGTAATTTCGTTTTTCAAATGATTAATAAACAAATTTCCTTTTTCAGCATCATTTCTTGCCTAAATTCCATTCAAGTTTCTTAATGGTGGTTTAGAGAAATCTGGCCTTTTGAGACTTCTAGCTGTATGCCATTATGAGTAGTCTGATTGTGGAGTTGCATCAAGTTACTTAAGATATTTTTCTAGTAATGCTGTTTTCTGTGACTACAGTAAGCTTCTTAGCCTTTTTGTGATCTTTTTTAATAAATCCTTAAGAAAGGGGATCTGTGCAATTCCCACTCTCTTCGAACTCTTCTTTTTTCAATGTTCTTGCAAGAGTTTTTTGAATATAAAATAATTAAAAATGGCATATTCGGTGGTGCTGAATCTTTGATACTCTCCTCCAAGAGTTTGAATATTTCAGATATTTACTTTATATCGGGTATATGGTAAATTATGGACCGACCTTTCCAAAGTTTGGTAGTGTGCTCTCTAGAGCTATGAGAATATGACTGACTTAATTAGAAACTGCAAAAACATTAGCGGAGTTCAGTGTTTGGTGTAAAATGGTCTTTCATCGTAGCATTTGCAAAATGGTATAGTAAATACTGTCGTATACTTTTGATCAGCTTGGTTCACTGAAATTAGCTGCCTGGTTGCAATTAAGTGTTTCATAAGTCGAGTAAATATAAATTATTCCCTGCGGGAAATTTGTGTCAGTTGGTTTTAAGGCACTTATCCCGTGACAAGTGAAAGCAGTTTTATAATAAAAGGGAACGAATTGTGATGGGTTAAAACAGAACATATCACTTAACTGGTGATAATGTGCTAAAAGAGTAGTTACACCAGAAGGTAATTGACAAAAAACTTGTCATTTAACTGGGTAATGACTGATTGATTCTACCTGGTTCCATTACTTTAAATGAAGGGGATCCGCCCTAATAAAATGGTTCATTTGGGACAATATTTGCGACAGGCATTATTTTAACTGAAATTGAATGTGTCCATTTAGGTTGTTTCTGTGACCTGTTACAAAGCGTCAAAAAGGTGCCAATTAACTCCCTCGTAGGATATAGCCATGTTAAAGTGACAAGTCCCCTTCATATAAAGTGTTAGAACTCGAACCGGTCCCTATCACTGAAGAACGGTCACGTGACAAGTTAAGTGTTAGTTCCATTTCCTCTAGGGTTGGTTTAAGGCGTTGCGTATTTGCAAAAGAGTAGCAAGTGCATTGCTGTATATTTTGTTGGTGTAGAGTAAAAATATACTATACCATATTACTATAATCCCAAAAGTAAATACTAAACAAAATCTTGCAGCAGAGCAGGGTTGTCAGATTGATTTTGACCTTTTTCGCCAAATTTAATGTCAAAAATCGCCAAAGCCTTTATTAACAAGTTTTTGACAATAAAATACATATTTTTTAAGTTATTAAAAATATTTTTTATAAATCCTAAAAAATAAATTAGTTCCGTATCGATAAAATACGCCAAAAATTAAAAAAAGTCGCCATAATATATATTTTGTTTGATTTTTATTAAGAGCGAAATAAAAATAGTTAGTGAACACAAAAAAGGTACGATGTTTACTATAAAATAATTTATAGTAGTCTACTTAACAAAAAAAGAATTTTTGCGGCTAGTACTAAACAAATATTAGAAATGCACTATATATAATAGTTGCAGTTTTTTGCCTTCTTATTTGGAAAACATTATGAGGGTAATTCATTTATTCAACGAAAGTACAATAGAAGCGCAACATGTACTATTCCCATTCATATAACTTATAACTCCTAATAACGCGTCTAGAAGTTCGTATTGCATTCTAATTCGAAGGCGAGTGTTAGTGGAGTTCATAGTTTCAACACAGGCATTACCAGCTGTAATTACCGCATATAAAGGACAACCAAAGTAAAGTCCCTAAAATTGTACGTACCCGCCGTATCCTTGTAGCTTTAAAAACTTGGCCTTAACTTATTTAGTTGTCTTTCCAATTAACCAACGCTAATTTTTTCCATTGTGTTTCAAAACATCCAAAGGTATGATAGGATTCATAAAAATCTTTAAAATATCACTAACAACAACGTATTTAATCTGTGATTATAAATTGCCACGTACATATATAATGTGAAAATGTTAATAGACTTAAAACAAATTAATGTGTTAAGGAATTCTTTTTATTGATTCTTACAAGAGCAATTTTTAATATGAAAAACACGTTTCTAGAAGATTTTCATTAACTTCACCAGCCATTTGAACATACCTTCAAATACCTATTATACATATGATTGCCTGAAATCTCATTCATAAAAATACCAAAATTAAAATAATATTATTTCTAAGTATTAAATTTAACGAATTTCAAAACAAATTCATAGCTCATCAAAATAGCCAGTTGGCGATTTTAACTATTTTATAAATCGCCATGTCGCCAAATCAAAAATTAGGTCGCCAAACAAGTTTCAAAATCGCCACGTTTGGCGAGAAATCGCCACATCTGACAACCCTGCAGCAGAGTGTCAATGACTGGGCAAACCCAAATACATTTAGCAATTTCATTGGTTTATTGCAAAATCTAAACCATACTTTTAGGAGCTTTAAGAACAATTTTTCGCTGCTTGCCTTTAAAATTTACATACGCTTCGCTTTTATATTACATATTTTGTTAAGAAAACATTTATTTATTATTCTTTTACTTGTTTCAAAATTCTTAAAAAGTTTGGTCGTTTTGCTTTTTCCTCTTCTCTCTATTGTATGTCTGCTCTTGCTCTTGGCTGGTTTCTTTCATTTTTGTGATTAACCACAAGCATAGTTTGTTAACTTGAATTTTTACGACATTCGAAACAGTTTTTAGTTTTAACTTCTTTTTTTTATTTTGTTAAATTTTCTTTAAGCTCTGATGCAGAAAATCAAACATTTTCCTAAAGCTTATTTATATCTTCATACATATATATTTTGTTTTTATTTTTGTAAATTTCTTTTTCTTTTTTCCTTCTATATGATTTTTAAATAGCCAAAGTTTTGATTGGTATTTTACTGAGTTTTAACAAATTTACTGCTTGCTGTTCTCTAAATAGACCAAAAGAAGAGAAAATGAAAAATATACAGTTTATTTTATGAGTAAATCTACTCCCTCTCTTATAAATATATATCAAAAAAAAAAAAAAAAAAATCGCCAATTATTATAATTTTTAAACAGGGAAACAAATAAAAATATTTTCAATTTCTTTTGCATGCAAAAACAGTTTTTGCTGATAAATATGAAAATAAAGAAAAAAAAAATAACTAAAATTGCCATGTTTGCAAAGATGTGGTATAACTTTAAATAATATAAAATTGCTAGCATACTTTTCAGGGAAATTGAGAGAGATCAAACTAGAGTTGCAAAGTAAATGAATAACAGCATTTGCTTGAATAAATTTATTGGAAAATATTAAATAAGTGTGTAAATATTGAATTATTAGCTATTAAAAGAAAAAAAAAAAACACTAAAGTGAATGGCATATCTTAGGGCGCTTATAATAAAAATAAAATGAAGCAGAATTGCAACAAATGTTAATTCCAGTAACCTTAACACACTTTTGACAGAGTTATTAAGCTGCGGTCACACTTATTAACATGCTACATGGTCGTAATATCACAAAATAAACTAATTATTCTACTACAAATAGCCGAATACAGTTTTTTGTAAGATGTGGTATTATACTTAAAATAAATGTAGGAATTAAAGGAAATGCTTATTAAGTTTGCTTGTTCGTCCCGTTTTTTCGTCAAATATTTGACAAGTGTGGCCGTAGCTTTAGAATAAGATGATGTTAGAAAAACTTTTAAAATAGAAAAAATTTTTAAGTTTAAACAAATAGAATTTTGGAATTATTTCTTTTTCATAAATTGGGAGTAAGTCTCTTGTAAAAAGCTTTAAAAATTTAAATTTTACTCATAAAAGCACATTCGAAAAAATTGTTAATATAATTTTAAAGTTTCTTAAAAAAAAAAAAACTAAATTAAGTTTAATAAAAAAAAAATATATTTTTTGAATGAGCAATGGCATATGGTTCTTAAAAAAGCGTATTCTGAACATATGCCACTAATAACACGAACAATGTTGGGTTAAAAGGTGTCAATTGATGTTGGCCTATAAGCATTATCCAATTCATTATCCAAAGAACAGAAAAACTGCACCAACTCTTTCACATTTTTGGCATGCATGAAACATTAAGGCATGCTTAACAATTTGTGTTGTGTATTAAAAATAGAACATGGGACAGACCCAATAATTTTTTCTAAATTATTTAATAATACTCGAATTATAATACAGAATTTAATTTAAACAAATAATGAACTTCTAAAGATGTTGGTTTTCTTAAATCGATCAAATAAAAAAAGGATTTGTCAATCAAATGAGTGGTAGCATCCTTCAAATTAAAAGATTCTTCAAAAATTATTAGTATTGTGGTTATTTTATTGAACTATTTTTGGTTTTTAGTCCAAATTTTTAATATTTTTAATTAGGCTTAAGTTCATTAAATTTAATTTTCATTAAATTATTTTTATGAAGAAAAGAATTTTACAACTGCTGACGTCATTAGTCAAACATCAATCCTTAAACCAAATTGTATTCAACCTTTGGTAGATCGAAATTTGCTTTGAATGATTATCTATATTTAATTTATTTTAACATGTTATTCCTTTTAATTAATTTTTTTCATGTTGTAAAATTTCTTTCTTCATAAAAATAATTTAATGAAAATTAAATTTAATGAACTTAAGCCTAATTAAAAATATTAAAAATTTGGATTAAAAACCATAAATAGTTCAATAAAATAACCACAATACTAATAATTGTTAAAGCTAGGGCACGAGCTCTATGTTTGCATTTGTCCTTCAAGTTGTGCTGAAAAGGTCAACAAGAAAAAGAAAGACAAAAAAATGAAAAAACAAAAACAAGAAGAATTCTTGACAAAAGTACGAAAAAACAGAAGTAAAGGAATGACATGTTAAAATAAATTAAATATAGATAATCATTCAAAGCAAATTTCGATCTACCAAAGGTTGAATACAATTTGGTTTAAGGATTGATGTTTGACTAATGACGTCAGCAGTCGTCGATGGCTGCGAGTGTTAAACGGCAAGCCCTCTGAGGAGATTGAGTGGTTTCAATCGAAACATGTCAGGGTAACCTGTCCGTAAACACCTGGGTTCGAGCCCAGATTGAGTCAAGAATGAAAAATTATCAAAAAATTTTAATTAATTTGCATGTTGTAAAATTCCTTTCTTCATAAAAATAATTTAATGAAAATTAAATTTAATGAACTTAAACCTAATTAAAAATATTAAAAATTCTTCAAAAATTTTAAAAGTTTGGGTTAATTTGGCTTCAAGTGCATTAAAGGGTTAATCTCCATTTTCGCACTGTTTTGTCTTCGTATGACTTAAGGGTATATTTTTCTCCAGTTTAATAAAAATCTGTACACAAATATACAATATTTTGCTATATTTCCTTTAAAAATTCTTGTGCATTGACATTTTTTTGCCCATACAGCTTTGGAGCACTCTAATGTAACTACGTATATTAACGTAGTAAAATTTATATGAAAAGCACTCAAAAAAAATTGAGTGCTTTTTATATAAATTTGACTACACAATCACTTGGCTGTCATTTGGAAACAGCACATATCGCTCATTTGCTGCAAGACCGGCATAACTCAAAAAAATCCATTTCCAGATAAACGCATTTAAAGTTTTTGATTTGTTAGAAAAAGAGAAGACACATTCTCTTCAAACTGGGAAAGTATAAAAGATATAACGATGAATTTAATACACAATATAAAGAAAATCAAAGCGAACAATTCTGCACCTCTAACTCCAAAATTTCATTTTTTGAGTTAAGCCGGTCTTGCAGTAAATGAGCGATATGTAAGTCTTTTTCAAAAAAACAATAATTTCTCAACAAAGTTGTTAAGTTCTATACAAATTAATAAATATTATAAGGAAATATGATCGGAATAGTCAACCTTTTCCGATATTTTTCTATGTTTTGTTCTATATGAAGAATTGTTCTTGCTCTTTCCTTACTTTTAGTTTTACTTGAATTATAATTAGAAACATATACATACATGCATATCTGTGGCATTTTGACAAAACTTCCTATGTTGGGATAATATAGCAAAAACGTAAAAAAAAACTCGGTGAAAAAATCATTTTTATCAATTAATAAAATAAAGCCAAATTAAAGAAAAGAAAAATTTGTTTTATAATACGAAATTTTAAAAACTTTTTTTGAATGAAAATTCGTTTGATTAATAAAATTTTTCAACTTTTTAAATTTGACTAAAAAGTTTATTGAAAAATAAATACTGCTTTTAACTCTGCGTCACTCAAAATTAAATTTTTGTCTACTCAAACACCTAAATAAGCTACAAACCTTGATTTCATATAGTTGTGTTTGCAACAATTTTTTTGAAAATTAAGAAATTAACAAAATAATTTTTTTTTCCTATCTGCATTCATTAGTTTTTTTCTGAAAACTATATTCTACAAAACATTTAAAAGTGATTAATTACCCTTATTCTATTTGGCGTCGTCAACAGTAAACAACGCCGTTTTTTATGTTTTGTTTCCATTTCCCGTTGGCAATATTGCCATATTTCGATGACAGTTAACATTTGTTTGGTATTTTCTAAGAAAAATTGGCGTTGCTGTTGCCTTTAATTGCCTTTGATTTTGTTTCACCTTTGTTTCACCGTATGGTTGGCTGCGGTTTTGATATTTTTCTGCATTTGTGTTGTGTTTTGATATATTTTTTGTAGAAATATGTAATTGAAAAAATTAAAATAACAGCCAAGTGCCAGTTCGAGAAGCTAGTGGAAGAGCTTGTAAAAAATCTATCACTAGCCAGTGGATTTTGCAGGGTCTCTTTTCCTAATAAATTAAATATCCCTTGTAGAGATGGTGGTCTTGTTTTATTTTTTGAGCTAAAATTTTACTGTGGGTTCTGTCCACACAGCCAATTACACCTGGAAATGCTGCTTTTCAAAGAAATACAACTTTGGTTTATCCATTGTGGACAAAGTTCTCTCTCCATGACTTCCAGAGTCTCGGACAAAATTTTTAAGCTAGTCGCTGGGACAGTCCAAAGTTGAAATAATTTCCAACGCTGAGCTGGTACGACCCCGGGGTCAAAAACGCAATGTTGCTGCAAATTATATTGTGTTTATTTCCAACACATGTTTAAAAAGAGTTTTGTTCAGCCGAAAATAACTTTCAAATTCTAAAAAGTTTAAATAAATCCATTAGGCACTTGGGAAATTTTAATTTAATAAAAAATTTTTTTATTTAAACATAATTTTTTACAAACAAATTTTTATTTAACTTAAAATTTCGCACAAACAGTACAGAATTTTTTTTATTATCAAAAAACAGTAAACAAAATTAATCAGCTGATTCTTATATTAGAGATGTGTTCTGTATTTTATTAACATTATAGATAAATAGTCAACGACGTTATAATTCTCTTACAAAATACCAATTTAACATAGAATTGATGTTGTCTTTGATAAGAATTGATGTTGCCTTAAAATTGCCGTTGTTATTGCCGACGCCAAATAGAATAAGGGTATACAGTATATACTGTTATGTCGTCATATTTAACTTTCAACTATTTATTAAAAAAAATCGCGTGCATTTAATTAGCAACCTCTGGAAAATATTAAAAGTAATAAAGAAACAGAATGTAGAAAACGTAAGTTCTAGTTAAAAAACTTAAATAAACAACCAAAGTGGCAATATATGGATGACTTATTTTATGATTTGCAATCTAAATACCGGCAGAAAAGTTTCGTAGAAAAGAATTAAACGGAGTCTTCTGGAGTAAGACAAGTTCCGGTGGCTTACTCTGGTAGTCGTGATCGATAACTTTTTCGATTCGAAAGCAATTTCATTTTATATTTTTTCAATTGCTACCGGTGATTTTTTCAGTGTTGAAAACAATTTACATGAGCTTTAACAAGAATTAAAAGTAAAATTACTTTCGAATCGAAAAAGTATTCGATCAACACTGCGAGAATTAGTCAACTGGACTTTCAAAAATTACACTTTTAAAAAAATCGGTATTTGTTTTTGTTACACTCTAATGCGATGTTAATACAAACGACAGAAGCAAATATCAGGAATTTGCATATTTATACAATTATAAAAACCCAATTAAATAGTGTGACATTGTTGCCCCAACTTTGTTATAAATTACTTTCTTAAACACATCTATTTAAACTAGTTTTAACTATTTTATCTATTAAACAAGTGAGAGTGCAATTTTAGTAGAGTTTGCTACAACCCGTAAAAATGGGAAACCGCGACTTCGATTTTAAAATGATTAAAAACGGTCTGTTTCGGTTCAGTTTTCGGTTTTGAAAATATTCAAGTAATACTACATACATACATATATATTTTTTTGTATGTAATAAATGCAATATTTTTATTTGCTTCAATTCAGATACTTTTTTTTTTTAAAAAGAAACATCTGTTCTTCTTAGTACTTATTTTAAATTTAAAGAATTTTGAAATACTATGCCATTGTTTAAAGGCTCAGTTAGTCTTTACTTTCTGTTTCTGTTCTGTTCCGTGCCGTTCTGTTTTGAAATTGTAATAGTTACTTTTTCCGTAGTAACTTATCAGCCGTTTATGACAAATTTATTAGCTTTGCACTGTCCATTGTTTTATTTTAATAACTTTAATGCACATAAATTTGAAAAAACTAAATTTTATGAATTCTTTAAATAAAAAAACAGTTTATTTCAATATACATATGTATTTTTTTTTATTTATTTTGCTATCACTTACAATTAATTAACATGTTTTTGATTTTAACAAACTGAACCGCAACAGAACAGAAAAACTAATCAATTTCATAGGTTTTTTAATAACAAAAACAAGTCAGCTGATTCGTAACAGAACAGAAAGTAAAGACTAATTGAGCCTTAATTTTGCCTTAAGGCTGGTTTATATAAAGTTTTTGTATATGAAGTACCAGTATTATGTATAATTTGCAATTTCTTTTAGCATAAATATATATTTTAAATAAAAGCTAAAACCGAGGTGTTTTGTTTCGATTTCGCTTAAAACCGAACAGCAATCCCTATATTTTAGGCTATGCAGAATCTTATAATAAATACCCTTTACCATTTTTTGATAAGAACTGAAAGTTATATTAATATCGTTCAGCTATGTCTACCAAATTTGGATAATTATACCCACACCACAATACAATACACAATACAGGTCGCAATTTTGGAGATAATTTGATGAAATTTGGGTCATAGGTTCTTACTGACACAAGGACCAAACCTATTTAAAATGGGCCGAATCGTAGGACCACGAGGGAAGAAAGGGGGAAATTTCTTCCTCTCAGAAACTATCAAACCGATTTTAATGAAATTTAAAACATAGATAGATCCATATCAATATGGACACATTAGCTATACAGTTTTTCAAAAATAGGACCACAAGGGGAGGTAGGCGGCGATTTCTGCTTCTCACAAACTTTTTAACCGATTTTCATGAAGTTTATAAGCGTAAATAAATCTATATTTATATGGGCACATAAGAATGATGTGTTTTTAAATACTGGGGTGTAGGGTATCATATGGTCGGGCTTGACCGACTATACTTTCTTACTTGTTTTCTTTAGATATAAACAAATCTCCACTCCCACCCATATTTTTTCGGATGTTTTAACCCATTTAAGCCCAAACAAAAACTACCGGACAAAAAATAAAATTTTTTTTTATTTTATTATTAAATTCATTACATATAAACAAAAAATAAAAAAATGTTTTTTTTTTTTTTTTTTTTTTTTTTTTTGGAAATTAAAGAGGTGCCCCAAAATTAGCACAGTGGTCACTTAAAAAAAAAATCAAGATTAATCAAGATGCTTGTACCTTACTTGGAAACATTGGCTGCTGACTTAATCTTTTTCTTTGTATGGGAAGTGCCAAACCCACTGCTACAATCCCACCCATTTTTTAGAGAGGTTTTGTATTGATAACCCTGCTGTTTGAATAAAATTTAGACAATTCTTTTCCAGCCGTTCTTAAGATATATATAAATCGATGCTGTGCCACACCCACTTCTCTAATCCTGCCCAGATTTTGGACGCTGTCTTTTGAAAACCAAGAGGCTTGCACATAATTTTAAATTTTGGCTTTTGTGGTATTCTAGATATAGATTTATGGGCAAAATTAACGCTGTAGTGGATCTTGGCTCATATCTCGGCCATTTGTGGATTGATCAGGCTCAATTTCATTAGCAAACAATTCCGGACTATATGCGATATAATTATACAACAAGCCAGTCCACATTATGTCTGCGGTCTTCGGAAAACCCATTTCAACGGACACACGGACAGTCGGACATCGTTAAATCAACGTCGCTCCTCATAAGGACCCAGAATTTATATACTTTTTATAGTCTAAGATCAATATTGCAGAAATTACAAACGAAAGGACAAACTTATATAAAATAGAGAATTGAAAAACCTTGTCTTAAAAGAA
Organism: Pollenia angustigena; assembly: GCA_930367215.1. Lineage (NCBI taxonomy): Eukaryota > Metazoa > Arthropoda > Insecta > Diptera > Polleniidae > Pollenia > Pollenia angustigena. Next base: position 53,082,686 of record OV884060.1, read on the forward strand.
CGATATCTTCTAATCTATTTGGTATATCTTTTAAATATTTTAAGCATGCCTTGCCTAGGATGTCGTCTTTAAAACGAATTCATTACGTATTCTATTTTCACACTTTAAGTTTTACCATTTATGGCCACCCTCTCAACACTGAGCACTATCCTTTTAAAACCAAATCAAACAAAATATCATTAATCATGGTAAGGTTTCGATCTTCATTGACTGTTACGAGGGCTTCGGGTTAATTTTGGAAGATATAAGTTCCGATTATGCCGCCAGCGTGTAAACCGAACTAAAATTTCCATTTTTCTGGATGTAGCAGTCTGAAGTGTCTGTAGAAAGCTCCTACATATGCGGCAATTTAGCTTATTAGCAAACTCGTTAGAGCAAAAATCAGCCGTGCAGCAAAAATGCTAACTAACTGATTTTCAACGTTATTTTGGATAATGTGGTAGCATTCCGCAATCGTTAATCTATTAATAATGATTTGCCAAAGTATACTGATCAAACATATCAAAAAGTGAGCGCAGTATGACAATTCGCTTGATAGCTGTCCCTTTCGCAAGTTCTATCGGGTTTAGAAAAACACCATTTACTTCTTAAAATAATAAACTTTAATATATCAGTTTAAAAGCATATCGTTGCCTAAAACGCAAAACTCCATACCTAAAAAAAATGCAATACCAACATTTTTACAAATTCCGATGTATCTCGTTAAAGTAAATCGGATATTGTAGAAAAGTAGGTTTTTAATTTTTTGATAGTTAGGGCCTTTTGAGTTTTAATTAACGATATTCACACAAAAAAAAAAAAACATTAATTGGCTTATTTTTTACTAAGCCAATTATTAAACTTAGGTTTTTAAGTTTTTCTTTTTTGTTTCCATTTATAAAAGAAGAGTTTTTTAAAGTTTTTTTTTTTTTGATTAGATATTTTAATCAAAGCAATTAATTTAATTATAAGATAACTTTTCCAATTTTCTCACATTACGAAAAGAAATTATTTTCCATAAAACTTTTTCAATTTTATTTGTCTTTACATGAGTACACATTTTATTTAGTTCCTTGTTTTTGACTTGCAACATGACATTTCTTGTTTCGGAGGTAATTTAAGGTCTGGCCTCTACACTTTTAACATACAATGGAATATTGACAGCTACCAAAATGAGCCAAAGAGTAAAGCTGCAGCTTAAGCTGATCTGGCTGCTAATGCTTACGTATTCTCTTTCGGTTACATTAACTATAAATTCTTACAACATCTTTTTGGCCTGTCGTATGAATTGAACAATGTTTTTTTTCTTTTAAACTTTTAATATGAAGCCAAAGTAAAGCAATCACATGGGGAAGCAGGGGAGTTAAAAACAAAACAAAAAAAAAAAAAAAAAAAAAAGCTGCAACAGCGGTGATTCTTATCGCTACTTTCAATTATTTTATTTGGTTCAGATGTGGCCAAAAGATAAAATTGTTAATATTGGAACCAAGTTTTGTTTGATGATGTTGTGTTTTTTGAAGCGGCCTGGCTGTTTTTCTTTTCTTTTTGTATGTTTTAGCATCAGCTCATCACAATCTGGTAGCTACGATGAGAGCTAAACAAAATAACAATAAATACGTTATACGGATATGTTGTTGTTTTATTTATTTTTAAAGCTACCAAGTCACTAACAGTATTATTTTAAGTTTCTTTCAGTTTTGCTTTTTTGAATTTTTTTTTAGTTAAAAAAAGAATTACGAGTTTTAAAGAAGCCATTGACTTTGTGCTCCTGTTAAATAAGGAACCCTTTTTGCTGCCTGTTTCCTCTCAAACCTCAACCAACAGCCACCACAATAGTTTGCCACAAGTGAAAATAGTATATTGTGTGTGTATACTAATGTTTTTCTATATTTATATACGTATGCAGCTAAAGTTACTACCACCACTGCTGCAACAGTTTCCACTACTATGACTTAGCTTATGTAATATTTTTTAAGCCTTTTTTTTTAAAAAGAAGGAAAACATTGTACTCAGCCAACATTTAATTGACACAAAAAAGCTTTGCCGCTAACATACCAGTTGCTGCCACAAATGGCAGCATCACAAAAACAAAATAATATGTGGTAGATGCTACTAGGGTTCTTTTTTTCCGAGGATAAATGTGCAATTTTATAGTATATGACTGTTTTATAGGTGTAGTACGACTTAAACTCCAACAAAGAGAGTCAAAGTAGCGACCAAAACTAAAAAAAAGAATTTACTAATAAACAAAAGCTTTGTTTTATCAGTAATTTTTTGTTCTTTCAACTGAAATATAAATAAATAAAAAAATGTATTTAACATTGACTTATTTCTATACAAATTTCGTTTTCAGTAAAAATCTAAGTCTATTGGTAGCACAAAAGATAATTACACAACCCAACATATTTTAAACTTTAAGTTTTATTTGATTGAACACTTTATATCACATTTTAATTTGCTGATAAACAGCCGTAACTTCAAACAGGAGTTTATTAATGAATTCATTTCCTATTTGTATCGGAAGGGCACGGGTTTTTTTTGATAGCTTCTACCTCCTTTCTACCTTAAAAGTAAAATTTAGTGACATACATAGAACATTCCATTTTATGGTAGCAGCACTTGCTACAATGGCAGTTCCTTAAGTCATTTATAAATCGTCAGCTCATTGTTGGCTAGGCGCATATGCCAAAAAGTCGGAGTGGAGAAAACCGACAAAGAAAGTTTATACATATTAAGATTTCTCAAAATGTATACGCTAAATTTCTCCGCTGCTTCCGCCATATGTTTTTAAGAAAAATGTAAAGTTGTGTCAACTTTCATGATTGAAGTTTAAAGTTAAAACTATTTTATTGAAAGTAAAAAATATGATTTTGTGCCGCATACGCCACTTTTCTAAAAATATTTTTAAAAAGAAGCTTTTTCTGCTACTTATTGCTATGCAGTGAGTAACCCGGCAAAAACTTTACTTACCTGGTAAATTAGCAAGTAATGTTGGAGAGAAATAAACACTACTTATTATTAATCGAGGTATCCACAGAATTCAGTACTTGCAATACACTTTCTAGAAGGCAAAAAATATCTAGATATTATTTAACTACGAGTGATGCCCGTAATTTCTACAAATAGATATCTAGTCGTGTTCGTACCTAACAGATATCTTAACCTATCCGGCAACACTATTGTGGTAATATCAACGTTAATTTTGCCTACGTGAATTAACTATCGAAAATCGATGGTGTAAAATACATTACACTTTAACCCGTAGGTTAGAAATACGTTTTAAAATTATGAAAACCATAGATACCTATACACAGCTAGATACCTATTTGTAGCAATTACGGGCATAAGTTGAATTGTAAGTACTTACAATATACTTACTAGAAGCCAAGAAATCACAAGCTAATAATAAATAGTTATTGAGTACGTTACCAGTAAGTACATATTCAGTACTGAAAATAGCACAACTAATAAGAAGTTGTTGAGCTGATTATTAGTAAGCAAATATTCAGTAGTAAATAAAATAGAAGTAAAAAGTAGTTGCTGAGGTCATTACTAGTAAGTACTTATTGAAGTTTTCCGAATAATGACAATTCTAATGACAACTACTTACCAGGTAACGTATGAAATAACTACCACCTATTTCTAAAAATCAAAGAGTTTTTCCTGGGAACTTGCTGAAATGAAAGTTTCTATATTAACAATCTAATAAAAAGTCAACATTTATAATTTGTTTTTCTTAAAAAAAAAAAAAAATTGAATTATTATGTTATTAAATAATTTTAGAAATTTGTACTAGGGTGGTTAAATTGTAAGGGCCGATGTTGAATGTGAACCACACCTAAACGCCAAGTTTTTTTCCGAATTTTATTTGACATTTCTCTATTTCAGATACACAATCCAACAACGTGTTAAAGTTATCCAGACTTATTATGAAAATGGGCGTTCAAATCAAAATGCATATCGTGCACTTCGTGATTTTTTTTGGTCAATTTGATCGTCCAAATGTGCGTACAATCGCAAAAATCGTGGAAAAATTCGAGCAAACCGGGTCTGTAGAAGATGTGAGAACACCAGTGCATGCTCGTACAGCTCGTACTGCAGAAAATATTGCTGCTGTTCGCGATAGTGTGGCTGAAGAGCCGTCCACCTCAACTCGTCGTCGTACCAACAATTGCACCTCTCACGCTCGTCGTTGATGAACATTATGCATAAAGACTTGCATTTACACGCTTACAAGGTGCAATTGGCTCAAGAACCAAAGCCTCTTGACCATTCCAAACGTCGTGAATGGGCAGAATGGTGGCAAGAAATGGCAACAGTGGATGATCAATTTTCGAAGAAAATCATCTTCAGTGATGAGGCACATTTTCACCTCAGTGGATTCGTCAATAAACAGAATTGCCGCATTTGGGCGAATGAGAATCCAAGAGTGATTGTCGAAAAACCAATGCACCCACAAAGAGTGACTGTTTGGTGCGGTTTATGGGCTGGCGGCATCATCGGGCCGTATTTTTTCCAAAATGTGGCCGGTCAGACAGTTACTGTGAATGGTGTTCGCTATCGTGAGATGATAACGAACTTTTTATGGCCCGAATTGGAAGATATGGATGTGAACGATATGTGGTTTCAGCAGGACGGTGCCACTTGCCACACAGCTAACGAAACAATGGCTCTTTTGCGCAACAAATTCAATGGCCGTGTTATCTCACGTAATGGCGATGTCAATTGGCCGCCAAGATCATGTGATTTGACACCGTTGGACTTTTTTCTTTGGGGTTATTTGAAAGAAAAGGTGTACGTCGATAAGCCAGCAACAATTCAAGAGCTAAAGGATGAGATAATTCGGCACATTAACGGCATAGAACCTCCATTATGCCTCAGGGTCATCGAAAATTTGGACCATCGGATGGAGGTGTGCCGCCGTGATCGCGGCGCACATTTGGCCGATATTTTGTTCCATACATAATTGAGTAATACCAATATATCATAATAAAATAAAATTACAATCATTTTCTAAATAGTTTGTGTTTTATTCAAAATCAACATCGACCCTTGAAATGTGTGTGAAACGGTAGCAAAGTAACATTTTGACACTATTGAGGTGAAATAAATTTCAGTATAAATTTTGACATTAGTGTAGAAATTTTTGACAATCACAAAATTATTTTTTTTTCATCAAATTTGTTTAAACAAAATAAAAATAATATGGAAGCAGGACCAGCGGAAAAAAATTAAAAAGAATTATACAAGATGTAAGTATTTATGTACATATGTATAAGCTTTTTTGCCCACACTTTTTGTAAAAATTGTTAATATATCAGAACGAATTCATCAAATAGCTGGGACGATCTCATTTCCAGCAGAATTGAAATGATTATTGGTAAACGTTTGATTAATTTATTCATTTTCACAAAACTACTAGTAATTGTTTTTTTCTTTATGTCAAAACTTTACGTTGTCAAAAATGTTACAATTTCACACAACACAAATATGAAAATTTTCTACCACAAACAAATTTCATTTCACCATAGAACTTTGCTACCGTTTCACACACACCCTTTGTTAATAAATAGTAAAAAAAAGTGTTTATTATTTGGAAAAACTATTTATATTTCTTGTTGTCATTTTATTTTGGTTTTGCTCATGGTCAAATTATTAGGTCTATGCTAGGGCTTTCCCAGAAATCGCGAAATTCCGAATTTCAGGATTTTCGGGATCCCGATTTTTTTTTTATATTCTTTGCGAGTGTTAAACGGCAAGCCCTCTGAGGAGATTGAGTGGTTGCAATCGAAACATGTCAGGGTAACCTGTCCGTAAACACCTGGGTTCGAGCCCAGATTGAGTCAAGAATGAAAAATTATCAATAAATTTTAATTAATTTTCATGGTGTAAAATTCCTTTCTTCATAAAAATAATTTAATGAAAATTAAATTTAATGAACTTAAGCCTAATTAAAAATATTAAAAATTTGGATTAAAAACCATAAATAGTTCAATAAAATAACCACAATACTAATAATTGTTAAAAGCTAAGGCACGAGCTCTATGTTTGCATTTGTCCTTCAAGTTGTGCTGAAAAGGTCAACAAGAATAAGAAAGACAAAAAATGAAAAAACAAAAAATATGTACTTTGAACTTCAAGAAGAATTCTTGACAAAAGTACGAAAAAAAAACAGAAGTAAAGGAATAACATGTTAAAAGGAATTAAAATAGATAATCATTCAAAGCAAATTTCGATCTACCAAAGGTTGAATACAATTTGGTTTAAGGATTGATGTTTGACTAATGACGTCAGCAGTCGTCGATGGCTGCGAGTGTTAAACGGCAAGCCCTCTGAGGAGATTGAGTGGTTGCAATTGAAACATGTCAGGGTAACCTGTCCGTAAACACCTGGGTTCGAGCCCAGATTGAGTCAAGAATGAAAAATTATCAATAAATTTTAATTAATTTTCATGTTGTAAAATTCCTTTCTTCATAAAAATAATTTAATGAAAATTAAATTTAATGAACTTAAGCCTAATTAAAAATATTAAAAATTTGGATTAAAAACCATAAATAGTTCAATAAAATAACCACAATACTAATAATTCTTTGTTATGTTTACATTTTTTAATAACTTGTATAAACAATTACACCCTAACCTCAACTTTTGCGATGATACAGCTTTTCTAAGCGTGAAGCATCTCGATACCTGCAGGATCATATATTTAAACTAGAACTGTGGTTAAAACAATGGAGAATAAAGGTCAATGAGCAAAAATGCGTACATATAACATTCACCTTGCGTCGGGAAACATGCCCCCCTATTAAAATCAATAATCAACTAGTGCCTCAACAATCGCATGTCAAATTTCTCGGTATTCATCTAGATCGGCGTTTAACATGGAAATGCCATATAGAAGCTAAATTAACCCAAATTAAACTAAAAGCAATTCAAATTAACTGGCTATTGGAAGAAATTCTGTTGTTAGTCTCGATTGCAAACTACTACTTTAAAACGCTATTTTAAAGCCAATATGGTGCTACGGTATTCAATTATGGGACACTGCATCGGCCTCAAATATCGAAAAAAAATCAAAGGCTCCAAAATAAACTTCTTCGAATAATAACAGCTGCCCTTTGGTATGTTAAAAACTCAAATATCCACAAGGATCTCAATGTGGCACTGGTAAGGACTATTATTACGAAGTATGCGGTAAAATATTTGAAAAGGTTGCACCCAAATCCACTAGCTCGAAATATTTTAAATGATAGCGGCCACTCTCGCTTAAGGAGAAGAGACACTGCAGCACTAACCCATTAAGATGAGCGATAAACACCCCGTGATGAAGAAAATTTTTGTCCGGCACTGGCAGGACATAAAATAAAGCATTAGGATAAGATTTGATTAATTATTGTTAGTTCATATTTATTATATGAAGATTCAATAAATAAATAATGAAAAAAAACTTGTATAAAGATACGTGTATCAGTTTGCAAAAAAAAAAGATTAAATTACATTTGGATAAATTTAAAATACAAAAGGACAATTTTAAAATATATTTAATAAATTTAAAATATTTGGATAATTTCAAAATACATTTAGGCTGGGTTTTAGAGAAGTCAGTTAAATTCGGTTTAGTTAATCTGAATATTTGATTCGCCATTTCAAAGTTTGAATACATAATTTTGACGGAACAGCTTAGTTTTGCTTAAAATGTTGGTCTTTCATATAACTCAACTATAGTTCTGTTGAAATTTGGCAGTTTTTGTATTATTGTTTACAACCCTGCATTAAGCCTAGTACTCTGTTCAAATTTGTGAAAAATGTTGAGCAACATTACGCTGGGTCTCCACGTAGCAATTTTTATTGCTAAGTACAAGCAATAACGTCGGCAGAACAATGACAGAACAATGGAGCAATAATTGCTGATTATATTGCTGGAGAACACTTGAACATAAATTTGCGATTTTCACCTCGAGTAGTTGTAAAAAGATATGTGGCTGTATTTATAACAAATGTTTTATGTTGTGTTTTGAAGTGATTGTTAAATTTTCTTTTTTAAATTAATAAATTTAATTAATAAAATAATTAATTATAATTGTCGTAGCTGTGTTTTGTATTGCTTTTTTGTTTATTTGCGTATGAAAAAAAAACTAAATCTTGTAATGTTCTATTGAAAAAATAAAAATATATAAAAAAAAAACAAATTCGTCGTTTGCTTTTGTTGATATTGACGTTTATTTAAAAATATAATATATAAAAACTTTTTCTGTATTTTGTTGAAGTATTTTTTCACTTAGCGGCTTTTTCTTGATTGCTTTTTTAATAAATAAACACACTAATAAATAAAGAACCGTACAGAGAAATGAAATTTCAGATAAATTACAACTCATTTGACAGCAGATTGCTTAGCAATAATTGCTCAAGCAATCAGAAGAGCAGTCATTGTGCAATGGATTGCCACTCATAGCAATTTGCGGTCTATACGTCGCAAATTTAATGGAGCAGTCAAATTTGACGTTTGCCGCAATAAATATTGCTACGTGGAGACCCGAGGTTAATTATTTCACACGAAAATTTTCACATGTATGAATGTTACCTTTCATGCGAGTTTGTACAATTTGTCGTTTTTATTCCTTCAAAGTGTGCGACATTATTTTGCGTATGTAAACAAACGCCACATGTATTTTACTAAAAATAATTTTTTTTTAATTGAAAAAGGAAAATAAATAGGGATAAAAACTGTTACCGGTTGTGTTACATAAATTTTTTATAATAAGTATTGTAGTTCTTTTGTTGAACTATTTATGGTTTTTAATCCAAATTTTTTAATATTTTTAATTAGGCTTAAGTTCATCAAATTTAATTTTCATTAAATTATTTTTATAAAGAAAGGAATTTTACAACATGAAAATTAATTAAAATTTACTGATAATTTTTCATTCTTGACTCAATCTGGGCTCGAACCCAGGCGTTTTTACGGACAGGTTACCCTGACATGTTTCGATTGCAACCACTCAATCTCCTCAGAGGGCTTGCCGTTTAACACTCGCAGCCATCGACGACTGCTGACGTCATTAGTCAAACATCAATCCTTAAACCAAATTGTATTTTACCTTTGGCAGATCGAAATTTGCTTTGAATGATTATCTATTTTAATTTATTTTACATGTTCTTCCTTTACTTCTGTTTTTTCGTACTTTTGTCAAGAATTCTTCTTGAAGTTCAAAGTACATATTTTGTTTTGTTTTTTAATTTTTTTGTCTTTCCTTTTTTTTCTTGCTGACCTTTTCAGCACAACTTGAAGGAAAAATGCAAACATAGAGCTCGTGCCTTAGCTTTAACAATAATTAGTATTGTGGTTCTTTTGTTGAACTATTTATGGTTTTTAATCCAAATTTTTTAATATTTTTAATTAGGCTTAAGTTCATCAAATTTAATTTTCATTAAATTATTTTTATGAAGAAAGGAATTTTACAACATGAAAATTAAGCAAAATTTACTGATAATTTTTCATTCTTGACTCAATCTGGGCTCGAACCCAGGCGTTTTTACGGACAGGTTACCCTGACATGTTTCGATTGCAACCACTCAATCTCCTCAGAGGGCTTGCCGTTTAACACTCGCAGCCATCGACGACTGCTGATGTCATTAGTCAAACATCAATCCTTAAACCAAATTGTATTTTACCTTTGGTAGATCGAAATTTGCTTTGAATGATTACCTATTTTAATTTATTTTACATGTTCTTCCTTTACTACTGTTTTTTCGTACTTTTGTCAAGAATTCTTCTTGAAGTTCAAAGTACATATTTTGTTTTGTTTTTTCATTTTTTTGTCTTTCTTTTTCTTGCTGACCTTTTCAGCACAACTTGAAGGACAAATGTAAACATAGAGCTCGTGCCTTAGCTTTAACAATAATTAGTATTGTGGTTCTTTTGATGAACTATTTATGGTTTTTTTATTTCTTATTAAATAATCAGTTCATATTTTTTTGCTTTTGCTTAAAATTCCACGTGAAATAAGTGCAGCTTACTTTATTTCGCAGTTGTAAAAAATGTTGCCAGAAACATTTCGGAACTTTTTCACAAATTGAACATGGTACAGCTCTATCAACATTATTTCATGATATTCCGCACAAGTTTTTTTCATATGCGTTTTGACAGCATTTCACGTGAAATGTTGAATAGAGTACCAGGCTTTAGTGCGGTTAACAAAACCATCTATGTATTTACAACTCATCACTAGCAATTTCAACTCAACTAAATTGAGTTGTATACAATAATAGGGGCAAAAATAATAACAGCCTATTTCACGATGTCACCAAAAACAAATTTTTTAATTTTGTTTTTGTTTTATATGTTATTTGTGCGAACGTAAACGTTCGAGTGACATCGTAAAATAGGCAGTAAATAAAAATTACACTTCGCGGGAAAAATCTGAGTTTTATACAACGTTAACCAAAGTTTAAACTTAATCAACATTTCAAAAGCCCGGCCTGAGAAAACTTAAAAATATATTTGGACAATATTAAAATTCATTCGGAAAATTTCAAAAACAATTGGAAATGGTGTAATTTTTTTTTTATCAATAATTAAATATGGAAAAAATAAGATTTTTATGTCTGTATGAATTTTGATCAATAAATAGCACTACGTGACAATTTTTTGACCAAATGAATTTGACACCTAGTCTTTGAGTAAAATTTTCCGCCGAATCCGAATATGAAGCCAGAATTGTCAAAAGTAGAACTGTTTTTGAGATATTCCAAAATAACCGTTATTTGTGTTTTTAAAAAAGATGCTCTGACTGAAATGAAAATATCCAAAAAATAAAATTTTAGCCTATTTCAATACGAACATTTTGTGCCCAATAGGATCCAGATCGGTGCAAAAATGACAAAGTTACAGAAGATTAATTGAATTAACCCACAACAATCAAAAATTTACAAAGCTAAATTTTTATTAACAAAAATTTCTTGAAATTATTGAATTTCTATGTGTGTTAATTTACTAAATCTTCTGGGGTCAAAATGTTCATATTAAAATAAAATAATGTCGCATGGAATAAAAAATTAGGATTTTTAAATCATTGGTTTAAAAAAAATAACTTGAAAAAACAAAATTGAACAAAATTATAAGATTTTAGAAATTTTATTACCTTTCACTTAAAATAAAGAAATACATAATCCGTTTAAAATTTTTTAAGATATTTGCATTTCAGTCACATCATCTTTTTCAAAAACACAATAACGGTTATTTTGGAATATCTCAAAAAATTTTCTACTTTTGACTAGGCTGCTAGATTCATTTGGTCACGACTTTGTTGAAATTTTGTCACGTAGTGTAATTTAAGTTTGTATATATTTTATTTTTACAAATCAATAATATACGTTCATGAAATGTGTATTTTAACTCAAAAATTAAGTTGTATTTTATATAGTTTAAAAAGTTTTTTTATATTGGGTATATAAAAAAAAAATTTAACAAACCCGAAATATCCCGAAAATTTTTTAAAATCCCGTTAATCCCGGGATTAAAAATATCCCGAAAATCCCGGGATCCCGAAATCGAAATCCCGAAATATTTTCTTCAATCCCGATTGAATCCCGAAATACAACAATTAAAAAGACAACACGCACTTTGTTTGTGTATAACATAATGGAGATATCTAAAACAATTGTATGCATAAAAACACAACTCTACAAAAAGTCATCAGTGGTTTTGCGTAGAAATACTATTTTTTTTCTTACGGCAATGAAGTAAAGCAAGAGTGAAATTTATTTTGTACGTTTTTTTTTTTTGGGAATTCAAATTTTGAAACTTAAGATTTTTAATCCAAAATGTTTAATATTTTTTGTTTGTCGTGCTTAATTCTCAAATTTTAAATTTAAATTTTTTTAAAAAAGGGATAAAGGGATAAGCTATTCCTATACGCATTTCACTGGTTGCTTAGGCCAGATCGTCAGGAAACTTCATCCTCATATTCCTCATACCTAACTCATTTTCTTAAAAATTGGTTAATAATAAGCTTGTTCAACAATAGTGTATTAACTCAAAATTTATTCGTAAAATTTTTGGAGAAAATCGACACTAAAATTCATAAAAAGTATGTACAAAATTTGTCTCGTTTTTGGAATTGAAACGGTTGGATTAAAAACTATTTTTTATGTGCGTTTAATGTAAAACTAAAAGTTGTTTTGTTTCTACTGAAAATTTTTACATTTTGAGTTTATACCGTCTGGTTGATTAAGTGCGATGTTAATCTCAACTTCCAGATGTAAAATCAAAATAATTTACCTACAGTTACCATACAGATAATATTGGACTACGTGGTCCATTGTGGCTTAAATGGACTAATTACAACATGGTCCAATGTACTGTAGTATGGAGTGCTGCCAACAACTGCATGATGTTTTCTTTTCTATAGTTTACAGTATTACACAGTGGTAGCCCTGTTGGTGTCCATTATTAATTGTTTTTTTAAAAGTGAAAGTTTGTGAAATTTGTGGAAAAAAGGTAAAAAAATTAAAAATACCAAGTAAATATATTTAATAACTAGCTTAACCCGGTGCACTTCGCTGCACTGCTTTAACAACTTCTTCAGTTGAGAGATATTTAATATATGCATCCAATGGAAGGTTTTCCCCCTTGCGCCTTCCCGCTTTATTTTTATTTTCAAAAACTTAGTATACCATAGGAGTGACTTCTACTAAGTTTTAACATTCTCACTATAACAGTTCTTAAGAAATGCGCTATTAAACATTGGCGCCCTATGGGGGAACCACTTCCCCCGCTGCTTGTTTAATTTAATTTTGGAGCCCAGAAGATCCTACTACAAAAAGTTCAACAAATTGCATACAGCGGCTCTTAAGATATGCAATATTTGATATTGGCATCCAATGGGGGTACCAATTCCCCTGCCCCTATCGAAAAAATAAGTAGCCTATTTTATTTTAAGGGCTTACGTGATGTTACTGTAAAAATTTCAGGAAAATCGGTTCAGGAATTTCGGAGTCTATAAGCCAACAAACAAACAAACACAGAAAAAATTATTTTTCCAATTCAAACAAAACATTTGTAGAATCAAACAATTTTTTGTCTGAAATCGGTCCTATAAACAAATTCGCATATTCATACAATTTATTTGCATTTTGTTTATTGAAAAAAACACTGATTTTTTCAAACAAATAATTTAACTGAATCAAACAAAAAGTTTACTGAAATTCATATACTAAATTTAAAAATCAAAAAAAAAAAAGGTTTTTGCACAAGCAATGATGCGCACACAAGCTGGCACTGTATTAGAAGATTATGACAGAGAGAGCAGAGCGGCCGGCTGGCTTTGAGACACATTTTTTTGTTGGAATAATTTTTGAACGAAGTCTTTTTTTATACACACCATGTTTTTCGTCATCACTCACTGTTGCTGTATCCTTTCCTTTGCTAATGAAGAATAAATGTAACCCAAAAACGGCGACAGACCGACTCGATATGTTTTTCGTCATCATTATATTTTTGTATTTGATGTATTTAAGCAAACAGTTTGAAAAAATTGAATACGGGATTTTGGTTTTTTTTTAGCCAACTTTGAAACCAACCAAAAATTTATTTTGTTGCTTATAATGTTGTTGTTGTTTCTGTTGTTTAAAAAGAGTGAAACGTTTTTTTACCTGATATTCAGTGATGTCAATTATGATTGCGTTGGTGAGATTACTCTTATCTCTTACATGCCCAGCGGGCGAAATATGCGGTTGCGAGGCCTATTGCGAGGCCTTATTAAAGACCTTTTCTAAGGGTCATCTATGTTCGATTAAATTGTTGGGAATCAGGTAAGGTATTAAAACTTACAAAACATTTTCATGAAAGGGCGATGCAAACACCAGGGCCAGCATTATGCGAGGAAATATAGTTCATGCTTTCCATTCATTTTTCATCAGACCATTTAAAGTTAACTTACATTTATTGCTATGAAGACTTAAAAGCAATAAATAATAATACAATTATCGAAAAATGTTGAGTTATGGACAGACACAATCAGTTATTATTTAAATAAATTTAATTTGGAACCTCAGAAACTTTGCTTATTTTTTGGAAAAATTGCGCAGTTCACAATATTTTAAGTCTTTTTACAACCTAATACAATTCTTTCCAATATTTTTCGTTTTTTGCTCAACATACCTTTGCGAATTTTAACAATGAAAATTCATTTGCTCATACTAATGCAAATATTAAGTTTAAAAATATTCTGTAAGTATTTACCACCATTATAAAAAGAGAAGATTTTACTAGCCTATAATAAATACTTTTATTTACCAATAATATCTTCTATATTTATATTGCAGTTTCGAAACAACAAAACATTTTTTAGGTTTGCGGATGTTAATTTATTGCGTTGTTTTGAGCAAATGTATTTCAAATCGGAAAATATTTGTTCGCAAAGATATGTTGTGGAGAAAAGCGACAAACATTTGAAGGAATTTATTTTTAAAATAGGATATAGCGCCCTGTCTAAATTTTTCCAGAACTCAATAATATTTTCCCTGTCTGGAGGATTAATTTCGCTCCTAAGTATGATAAGTTCCGACTGGATGCTGAATTCGTAACTCGCAATGTGACACTTAAAGGGATTTTGGAATATGTTAAGTAGTGGTTTTATATCCTCAAAATCTTGAAAACGATCTTGAAAGTTGTAAAAAAGGTTTTCAAAAATTGCCAAATACTCAGATTTTTTCAAATATTTCTCCTTGTCATGAATAAGCAAAGTTTTAGGAAAGTTGGAAAAATCTTCATTATTTATTTCATTTGTTAATAAAAATAATTTGGTTTTAAAATTAAAAACAATCGTATATATGTCACTTAAATTGTTTCCCTTTCCTTGTAGTTCCAAATTTAGCTCATTTAAAATACTGCTTGTATCCGCCAGAAACGCAAGGTCTAAAATGAACTCATAATCATTCAACTGTATTAATTCACATTCGTCTAAATTTTCAGTTTCCCAAAAACGCAACACCTCTTTTCTAAGATCGAATAACCTGTTTAGACAATCACCCCGACTAAGCTAACGAACTTCCGTAAACATTTTTAAGTCGTGGTGATTGGCGTTTACGTTTTTAAGAAAACTTACAAATTTTCTGTGCGTTAATGAATGATGACCCCCCCGTATTCTATTGATTATCCGCTCTGCAGTCTTAATAGCGGCATGATCACTTATAAATTTTGAGGCAAGCATGGACTGATGAATTATGCAATGGAAAGCATGTACATCAATTCCATTTTGCTTAAGCTGTCCTACGAAACCTTCATACTTCCCGGCCATAACGTTTGCACCATCCGTGCAAACTCCTGCTAATTTTGAAGCTTGTGTAACAGATATCAGGTTTTCAAAGACTACGTCGTATAATACCTTACCTGTTACATTACCGTAAAACGTTTCAAGTGAGTACATAGTTTCAAAAACATTGTACTCACTATCTATGCATCGAACACAAATGACTAATTGGCAAAGATCATTAATGTCGGTGCTTTCGTCGAGGCAAAAAGAAAAATATTCACAATTTTTTAACTTTTCCCTAATCACAGATTGTATATGTGCAGCTAAAATTGATGTGCGCTTGACGACACTATTTCGGCTCATGGGAAGCGTTTTTATTACGCTGCAATCGATTTTCAGTTTTTCCAAAACTGCATTGAAAAGCTTTTTTATAAATGCCCCATCGGAAAATGGTCTTCCCTGTTTTACTATTTCCAAAGTTAGTAAATTTGATATTTCTATTTTTAACTCTTCTATCCTATCTTCATGCTCTTCTTCTTGTGATACCCAACTTTTCAAGCTATCCAAATAAACCTTTTTTTTAATCTTATATTGGTTTTCCCTTTCTTTTACTTCATATTGTTTAATATCATTATGGAAATGATCATAATGTCTTTTCAAAGTATACAATCTCTTAAGTTCAAATGTTTTAAAACATAAGAGACATTGAAAATAATTAAATGCATTTTTTATCATAAAATATTTTTTATATGGCATCATTTATCTTTTTTTTAATAAACTCATCCGCTTGCACGTCCGTTATCGCAGTCTACAAGACATTAAATGAAGTTCTAATTTGAAGTTTACAGGTATACACAATTGTACATAGAAATGGATTTCCCTGGTCTATTTATTCAAAAATAAAATGAATTACATGAGAATTATAACGTGAAAAAGTCATTTTAGTAAAAAGTTAGGGTATTCATAGTGGTAAGTAAAATAGAAAGGGTATTCACGGTGTTGGGTTACTCATACTTCAAACATCTGTGCATACATTTTAATTCTAGCTAATGGTATATCATAACTTTTTACAAAATACCAAATGCGCACCTGAGTTTGCCTGCAAAAATGTATAAAGTCATTATAACAGGTCAAAGTTACGTTAAATAAATACCATAAAGTAGTAAGGTTTACTCTTTAGACTCGGTCATATAATTGTAGCATAAAAAAGTAAGCAATAAAAATAGTGCGAAACAATAAAGTTTCATTAATACATCAATAAAACACATCTTCTTACCCAAAAATTTTACCTGCTGTCACATTTGCTTTTATGTGTATAGGTTTACACATAAATTGTAGCAAAACAAGACTTTTTTAACTTGTTTTTTAAATATTTTTACCTACTTAAGAAAAGAGTTTTCAAAAAAAAAAACCCACCGACGCGATTGGTACAGAAACAAAAATATTTTTACAATCACAAAATACCAACAAATTCTTGTGGCTTTTTCTTTTCTTAATAATTTCTGCATTTAGGTACGTCTTTTGAACGAAAGAAAAAGGGACCCTGTTACAGGCATCAACGAATTTTTTTCACGAACAAAACACATATCGTTAGCTTAAATGCAAAACAATTATTTTGAAAATTTGAAATTTTTGTTGATTAGGATTCACTTTACATATATATTTTTGTAAAATTTTAAATTCTATCTTAAAAAATAACCACAATTGCACAATTGTGCAAAGAAATGGAAATCCCTGTTTTAAAATCATTGTACAATGTCAAAAACAGAAATAAAACAAAACAAAAACATAGATAATAAATAAAATAAAAAAGATAATAAAACAAAATTTATATACATAAATATATTTAGAGGCCTCAAAACAGGCCTTGCAATATTTGCGATATTTCCCGCTGAATGAGAGTGTTTCTCAGTAAACAATTATATTTTACGCTCGCAAAATAAAAGAGCGTAAGCGTACATGTGACATGAAAATAGACTGTATGTGTTTTTTGTTGTAGTTCTTATATTTCACATTAGGAAGTGTTGCTTACGATCAAATAAAAAAATGCAAAAAGACGACAACATTAAAAAGCGTTAAATATTTCATACAAAATTATGAAAACTTGAAACCAATAACGCGTGTATTATATTTTTGAATGGTTGTCAACATTTTTGTTGGTTAAATAAAAATCAAACAAAAATTTTAATTGAATCAGTACAAAAATTTGTAGAAATTAAAAAAATTTTCAAACAAGCGTTTGTTTGAAAATAATTCGGCAATAATTTTTTCTGTGTACAAACATTTTTCATTTTTATATACATATATAGATAGCAATAATAGCGTACAGTACACACCATAAAAGGCGATTAGTAAAGGTGAAAAAGAAAAATGCTTAAACTACCCCTTAAGTGTACTCCATACTGTTGTAACATGGAGTACTTTTAAAACTAACCCACTTTAGTATTCCATGGAGTTGTTTAGGGACTACTTCGGTGGGTTATATGGTCCCCTCCTAGGACATCGTAATGTTAAATGGACCACCTTTTACCCATATAATTGAAGTAGATTTGGAGTACTCCTACTCCTTTATGGACTACTCTTTACAGGCATGTATGGACTAGTCTCGTTATCTGCAGGGTATTTCTTATAAGTGCTAGTGCACACTCTTTAAGTTTAAACCTTCAAGTCATCAGCTTTTAGGATAGAGGGGAAAACAGAATGCCATTTCTATTCCTCTCTTTCCTTAAAACTCAAGACTTGACGACTAAAACTTGATGAGTGTGAACCAGCACTTAGTCGACCACATTATAAAATAATATGACAAGAGTCAAATATTTTTTTATACTGAGTAGTTTTATTATTTTCACATTCTCCGAAAAAGAACAATTTTATTTATAATTTTCTACCAAAATCCAATTAAAAAAAAACAATCTCTAATACAAAAATTAAAAAACATTAAAAATGGCTGTAAACTCTTAAAAACGCTCAAATCAAAAATGTGGATAAACTAAAAATGGCTGCAGCTACTTAAATAACGCACAAATAGAGTTTCTACGCGGGAAGGAATTCTCGGGAATCCCGGGACATTTTTTTAAATTAATCCCGTGAAATTTTTGCCGGGAATTTCAAATTAAATTTTTTGAAATTTTAATTAGTTTGCACCTTTAAAATCAAAATCGAGCAAAGAAAATATATTCTTTACTAAAAACTACCTAAAAATCGAACTATTTTTCATACGCCAATAAATCAACGGTGATTTTAATTGCTGATGAAATGTCTAAAAAGCTTTTTGAAGTAGAAAATGAAAATGTACAGAGATACACCATCACCAACACCAGACGATGAACCATCTACAAATTTAAAAAAATAAATGTAAAGAAAATACGAAAGCCTGAAAATATTTAAAAAAAAGAATTTGACGTCTATGAAGTCACGGGCAACAGGCCAACAAATTAATAATCTTTGTATGATGCGCTTTTTACTATAAAACCAACGTCTGTAGAGTGCGGGAGCACTCTTTCGGTAGTAGGCAATATACCTACATATCAACAAGGATTAGAAATAGAATCTATGATGAGCTTTTTAATGCTTTAATAATACTAAAGAATTTTTTCTGAAAAGAAAATTAATTTTACCAAGTTGCTATTAATAATAACTACTTAATATTAATTAGTTTTAATACCCTGCAGGAGATGGAACTAGTACCTTATTAGTACCAAACTAGTACTAAAATAACCAGTACTAGTTTTCAACTGTAAACTTTTTTATACCATTTTAATGGTCAAATTAGCATTGAGTGTGCTTGGAACATAACTAGTACTCTTGGTACTAGACGCTTACTAGTACACTTGCACCACATTGGGTGCTTTTTGCATTAGCATTTTGCATTTGAACATTTTTTATAATAAAAATGCCATAAATAACTGATTTGAAATCAAATTTAAGAAGCTGTATCAAAATAAAAATATGTACTGGAATTTTAGTTTTGTTACAAAAAATTCTATCAGTCTACAAGTAGTGGCCTTGTACTACATCAAGTACTGGTACTCATATTCACTAGTATTTTTATATAAAAACTCTGACCCCGTTAGCACT
Source organism: Pollenia angustigena (assembly GCA_930367215.1). NCBI lineage: Eukaryota > Metazoa > Arthropoda > Insecta > Diptera > Polleniidae > Pollenia > Pollenia angustigena. The sequence continues at coordinate 53,101,996 of OV884060.1, forward strand.
AGTACTTCTTGTTCTAGTAATTGTACTAGTGATATTTTGTCAATTAACTCTTAATCTTCTGCAGGGTATATACAGACTATTGTATATGTGTATATTATTTTAAAAAAGTAAAAACATTTGTCTTGAACTCATTAAATGAAATCAGTGTTTTATTTAAAAGATTCCCGGGTATAAGATTTTTTTGTTTCGTTTCCCGGGAATAGAAAAATCATATTTTCTTTTAACCAAATTCAACTTTTTAATACAAAAAAATTTAAATGAAAATGTAAAATTGCTGTTGTTTTAAAACAAACAAAAAAAAAAAAAAACGCAATATACCATCATACAGCACTGCTGATTAAGGGTATTTCTCCTTAATGCTGTATTTATTAAACGGTGAATTTTTTTCCAAATTACTACTTCGTTATGTTGAGCTTTCCTCTTCTATTCACCCTTCCCGAAATTAGATTCCCCTAAGACTACAATACTTTTAACCTAATTATGCAAATTTTGATCATATCCGCAGAACGAGCTCTGAATTTATAAATGTTTTTACGTATATTGATTTTTTTGATCCTATTGGCGTCAAAAACAACCTCTTAATTGTCTTAAAATACCTTTAATTTTAAATATTTTCGTATTTATTACACTGTGTGTAATTTTTCGTGGCAAAATAACCATATACGGACTAGTCTACGTGATAAAAGACCAAAAAAAAAAAGACCCGTGTCTCCCAGTTTTGACCAAAGTCATGCACTTTTTATGTGGGCCCCCTAAGATTTGGGGCCTCGGTGTCATTTTTGCAAAAAAGGAAATATTTTCTCAGGCTCATATCTTGCAAACCGCTTGGAATTTTGATTGACCCTCTGAGACAAAATTGTAGCTCCTGCCATAAAGAACAAAAAATATAAAATCAAAAAGATGTAGGGCAGTCTGGAAGCAACGTGCCTGTGGAAACCATAATTTCTGAATCAGAGTCAGATTAGGACGACGATTTGGATCCACAACTGATGAGAATGCGATTTGTTATTCCAGAGCCATCAACATTATAGACATAATGCGAAAATAATTTTTTTTTAATATTTTAATATCTCAATGTTGAAGTAAAGAAAAAACTAAAAAATTTACGGGAAATTTTTCACTTTTTCTGCTACCTAAACGGTGTTAAGAATCATTCCTAAAAAGTTTATATGCTCTAGAAAGTTGTTTATTGAGATTTTAGTCTGTGTTCATACGGCTCTTGTCTTATTGATATGATTGCTACTGTATAGGCGAGAGGGCCGAGGGGAAAAGAAACGAGTACACAGATGCTTAATTTTGTTATTGTTTTCAATATCAAAAAAGCACATGTCGTCAACATGACATGAATCATTTCAACTCCAATTCATGTTCAAAGAAGAAAAAGGGAGAATCTTGTCAATAAGACATGAACCGTAAAATTAGATTTAATACCTTAAAAAAAGATTCTTAAAAAAAATAATGTGATCAATCATATACTTCATCAGAAATCAACTTTTTCATGCTAAAAATATGGAAAAACTAAATTTGGCTGTATATTCTTAAATACGGACCTTAATCAGTAAATAATTGATCATTGTTTCAAACATCGCCTATTTCATGCAACGAAAGTGACATAATTGTATGATAAATCATATTTATCATAAGAAATCAACCTTTTAAAACAAATGTATTAAAATAAATTATAAGATAATTTCTAGAAATAGGGCTTTAATTGCAAGAGGACTTTGAACTATGATTACGCATTATTTGCAGCAAAAATTAATTTTTTTTAAGCAAAAATATAGCTGAAGTTTTTAAAATAACACTGACATCGAGAAATTACGTTATAATGTGATTAAATATGATATATGATTTTTCATCAGTTTTTTTAAACTTTTTGATAAAAAAAATTTCAAAAAGTTTTAAATAGCTGAAGTTCATTAAACACGCTAAAACTGAGAAAAATGCATTTAAATCAGTGTTCGAAAATAAACAATACATTATTTAGCGTTCGGCTCACACGCCCACGAACGATATCCTTAGTGATTGTGTAGACGAACACAACCCTTAATACCGTTCGTAACTATTCTCAAGAAAGAGCCTAACATTATATAATGTTCTGTTCGTCGTTAAAAAACAAGAATACAGTTGTAGGGATACTGTAGACAAACATTATATTTTAATGTTCTATAATGTTTCTTTTTTTTACATTGATAAAGAAATAAACAAACAAAAAATTTTAGCACCGACCGCAGCACGAACTGCTTGTGTGTATATGTTTTGTTTGTATAAATTATTTTGCTGGCTTTTTTTTTGCATGTGAACTTTGTTTTTGTAAAAATGTTTTCAGGCAAATGGGACGAACATTAATGAGCTGAACCGAGCACAATGAAGTTTGTGGTTAAAAAAAACCGAACGGCATTATATCGTCCCCTCAATAAAACAATAGTGTATACGCATATACACCATTAATTTTATAATAATAATAAGAATCTACATAACTGATTCTAAATGTGGTAAAAATTTGGTGAAATTCTACTTCTACAAAGTGGGTCAAAAGATCAATTGAAATATGTATTAGATTATTTTCTGATATATAACTGTTTTCCCAGATGTCTAATAACACAAATATTATCAACTCCATTATCTCGAAATGACAAAAAAATTATACACTTTTGTTTTACTAAGGGTTCTCATCTTTTGTTAAATTGGATACAAACAGTAATTTTTTTGTGTTCGAAGGATGACACATAGGGAAACGTTATTTTTTTAATGATTTTCTACACAAGCACTAGTAGCGTTTGTGTTTTCCACAAATCTACCGAACCGAACACTTAGTAGCGATATTTAGTTTTTATTTTCGAACACTGTTTTTAATGAAATTACTGATATTTTTTTTTTATCAAAAATCTGCTTAAAAACGCTTAAATCAATTTAAGGACGTTAAACTTTACAAAAAAATATTTTTTTTTATTTTTATTCCTTTTTATGGCATTTGCAAATAAAAAAAAAACATTTAAATTATCAGCATTTAGACTATAAAATGATTCTCAGTTCATAAATTACCTTTTTGAAAAGTGATAACATCATTTTTTCTCTTTTTGGTAAATTCCCTTTGTTGTGGTAGGAGTTAAGAGTCACCTACCAGGGCTACTTGTTTAAGTCAGTGGTCATAATTTTAAAAGTATTTTTTTAGTTGAAACGCTGCCTTGTAAAAGGTTTATTTTTCTTATCTCCCAAAAGGTGGTTAAATAAATAACAACTTCCTTTTGCCTTTGAAAGCCAATAACGTTAAAAAGAGTAAAATATAATGATCACTGAGAGATCTTTAAGTTCTGTTTTTTCATTTATTCGTCATATGGGTGTCTGTGGTATTTGTTTTAAAGTTGTATGTAAGTTTAATGCGTTATTGAATTTATTTTTGTTTCTTTTGGCATTTTATAGATTATTTTCTGAAGATTAGTATTAAGGTTATTGTTATGTTGAAAATAAGACTAAATCTTTATAAACAAAAACTCTTTAATGATAATGTTATGAAATAAACAATGGAGATTTAATACTTCTTGGTTAACAGAAGCCCTTAAGGTAAGGTAAGTTTAAAAAAGGGATTATGATGTTAAACTACTTAAATTTTAAAGCTTAAATGAGATTTTTTTTTAATAAAAGTTTAAAAGAGGCCAAAATAGAAAATTATACTAATTTGTGTTTACTTATATCTTTTTCATACAAAATAAAGACTCCTTTTTACGTTAGTCTTAAAATTCGAAAAAAAACCATTTATATGTGATGATTCATTCAAAACCAAGTTTTTTTTAGCGAAAAAGGAAACAACTAAAAAAATTTTAATAATTTAATGGTTTTATTTATCTTATATCGTAATATTTCGTTCTTTACAATTGCTGTCAATCAATTATTAACAAACTGTTCTTATAATTAATATTTTCAATATTATTAAAAACTAGCTTAACCCGGTGCGCTTCGCTACACTGCTTTAACCACTTCTTCAGTTGAGAGATATTTAATGTATGCATCCTATGGGAGGTATTTTCCCCCTGCGTCTACCCGCTTTATTTTTATTTTCAAAGGTGTAGCATACCATAATAGTGACTATTATAAAGTTTGAACATTTGAACAGTTCTTAAGATATGCGATATTAAACATTGGCGTCCTATGGGGGTAACATTTCCCCACTGCTATTTTATTTCAATTTTGGCGCTCAGAAGCTCCTAATATTTTTATTTTCAAAAGTGAAGTATACCATAAGAGTGACTTCTGCAAAGTTTGCACATTCTCACTATAACAGTTCTTAAGATATGCGATATTAAACATTGGCGTCCTATGGGGGGTACCAGTTCCTCCGCTGCTATTTTATTTTAATTTTGGGGCTCAGAAGATCCTACTACGAAAAGTTCCACAAAATGCGTGCAGCGGCTCTTATTTATATTTCCATCTATGAGGGGAACTGCTCCTCCTCTGTCGACTCCGCCCATTTTGAATTGAAATTTAAAGTTTGTCATAATAGTTGCTTTAATCACGTTTGAAGACTCTCTCTTTAATAGTTCTTCATTTGAGCGATATTTGATATATGCATCCTATGGGAGGAGGTATTTCCCCCCTGCACCTACCCGCTTTATTTTTATTTTCAAAAGTGTAGTATACCATAGGTGTGACTTCTACAAAGTTTAAACATTCTCACTATAACAGTTCTTAAGATATTTAAATTTTGGGGCTCAGAATATCCTACTACCAAAAGTTCAACAAAATGCATGCAGCGGCTCTTAAGATAGAAATATAATTAAGAGCCGCTTAATTATATTTCTACCTATGAGGGGTACTGCTCCTCCTCTGTCAATCGCGCCCATTTTTATATTGAAATTTATAGTTTACCATAGTAGTAGCTTTACCCACGTTTGAAGACTCTCTCTTTAATAGCTCTTCAGTTGAGCGATATTTGATATATGCATCGTATAGGAGGTATTTCCCCCCTGCACCTACCCGCTTTATTATTATTTTCAATGGTGTATTATACCATAAGAGTAACTTCTACAAAGTTTGAACATTCTTACTATAATCGTTCTTAACATATGCGATATTAAACATTGGCGTCCTATGGGGGAAACCACTTCCCCCGCTGCTATTTTATTTAAATTTTGGGGCTCAGAATATCCTACTAAAGATATGCGATATTTAATATTGGAATCTAATGGGGGTACCAATTCCCCTGTCCCTATCGAAAAAATATGTAGCCTATTTTATTTTAAGGGCTCACGTGATGTTACTTTAAAAATTTCAGGAAAATCGGTTCAGTAGTTTAGGAGTCTATAAGCCAAACAAACAAACAAACATACAAACATTTTTCATTTTTATATATACCCAGCGGTAACTAGCATGAGTAAAGAGGCCTAATAGAAGGCCTTATTTAGCAGTCACAAGCAGTCAGAAGCCCTTCTCGCCGCATTCCATAGTTATTTATTTTTTACACAGGTTGTCATTGGGCGCAAGGCCTTCCACACTTCCTTTAAAAACAACTTCGATCCCTTCCTAAAGAAGGGAGTAAGGAAGGTCTCTAAAAATAAAAAGTAAATAAAACTGAACACCTGTCTTTCTCCCTTCTCAAAGAAGGGAGTAGCGAATGTGTACTGAATATTTCAGAAGGTCTTTTAAAAAGAAGTTTATACCTTGTAGAAGGCATACTTCTGAAGGCAGGATATCATGCGAAGCGAATCTTTAAGAAAGGAGTATAGAGGCCTTCAAAAAGGCCTGCCACTTGCGGTCCTTCCAATATTTACCGCTGGGTATAGATAGATATGTATATATATATATATATATATATGTAGATGTTTAAGCCTAGATGTATGCAACACATTTTAATACAAGCCAGCAATACAATATTCGTGAATTTTCTAAGAAAATTTATGAGTTTGTTCAGCAATCGTTGAAATTTATATATTCCTTCTTTCCTAATTAGGAATCAAAAGGGTTACAGGGTGTTAGTTTCTGATCAATTATATAGGGTTTCCCGTAGGACAGTTGCTGTTTTTCCATTAATAGGCAAGATAGAAAACACCGAACTGATTAAAATAAAAATAAAAACTATAAAATATAAAAAATAAGGTTCTGTTTTTGGTGGTTATGAACGGCAAGCGTCTTTTATTGCAAAAATCTAATTAAAAACTACTTTAAAAATTCTTGCGTTTTACGTTTTTCCAGCACACCATTGTTAAACTTATTTTCCTTCGTGACCAAATAAGCGAAAAACTGAAACTATTTGTAATTACTGAGTAAATTTAAAAAAATCTAAAATGCATATGTGACAGCGCATAGAGAAAGGGACCAGTAAGGTACAGGGAACAGTAAAAACCAACTACACAAAACAAGAGGTAGGGACGACCTACGCGCGTTTTCAAGGTTGACCAACAAGGTTGAGATGTGTCGCTTTCAAATGAGACCAATACCAACACGCACAGTGCTGGTACACCAAAGCTACAAAGATAAAATGGCTCTCCTGACCAAAACCCTTAGGTCTCTTTCTATTTTGCGCGTCACATATTTAGTTGGACTACGTCGTTATTTCAAGTCTTTTTTGACATTCCCAGCATAGCAGAAATCGCATTAGCGGAAAAAATTACGGCATACTTTTGGGTGCCTCAATTAATAACATATTGTTGCATAATTTTTGATAAACAAATACAACCAGAAGTAAAATTATTTCATTTTAAAGTTGATTTACCGAAATTTATTTTTCTTGTGTTCCATTTATTGTGGAAACTTACATTACTGACAAATTTTGCAGTTGAAAACTAAAAATAAAAAATTAAACCCCTAAATAAAGCATACCAAAAAAATTTTATCAAACACCCTCAAGTAAAGATTTTTTTATTAAGATCTTTGTATGATGTGCTAAATTCCCAATTTTTTTTGTTAACATTCTGACACTTGATTTAAGAAATGTATATGAAATCATAGAACAACCTCAATCCAAAGTAAATCCCAACAATATTAAATTGCTGCCAAGATAATCAAAGAGTTTTAAATAAAATTCTATTAGAAAGTTTAAATCAATTTGCAAATTTAAAAGATTTTAAATCTTTTGTAAAATATATTTTTCTTTATGTTAAAAAAAAAAAAATACCTTAAGGATATTGAATAATGAACCCAAATAAGGCAAATAATTGCCAACAAAATTATCTATCAGTCTCTAAAGTTTATAGTCACGTTTTCAATTTTTTTTACTATTATTTTACCCTAAAGTTATTTTGCTTCTTTTGGAAAATACTTTGTCATAATAAAATTAAAACTAAAACTTTAATTGTAATTTTTCGGTGAAACAATTCAGACAAGTTGTATAAAATTTTATATGAAAACTGGCACGTAGAAAACATTTAAGCAGTTAACTGAAAAAAAAAAAACAATTTAAATTGAAAGTTATTTAAGTAAAAGGAAAGCAATTTAAGAAAAACGTAAGAAAAATAAATAAATTTTATTTCAAAGTTCTTATGTTTCATAATTAAGCAAAAACTAAGTAAGAGAGTTAATTAAAAGTCATACTTTCCAAAAGCAATCCTTGAGAGTCAGAAATTCATATCATTATCGCCATTATTTTAGAATAGAAATTCGTGCAAGTGATTTTTTTTTCTAGAAATGTGTTAAATTATCGGAAAGATTTTTTTTGGAAATTCGTCGGATTTTGCAAATATTTTCTATTAAAATTTCTGCGATTATCGCTGTGATTTTCTTCCAGAAAATTAGATTAAAGCAGTTTTTTTGTATGAAAATTCAAGCGAAACCCGGAACGCGCCGTAATTATTGTTTAAAACTTCGCTAAATAAAAGCAGTTTTTTTGAACTTCGTCCGATTTTTGTAGCGATTTTGTATTAAAATTCCTGTGATTATTGCAGTATATTTCTTGTTAAAATTTGTGTTAAATCGCAAGAATTTTCTGCAAAAAAGTTCGTGCAGTTATCGCAGTGATTCCTTCCCTGCTTGAAATATGTGTGATAATCGCGGTGATTTTATTCTTAAAGATGTAAAGCTATCGCAGTGATTTTCTTCCAGATTAACGCATTTTTCTTTTGTGTAAAAATTCAAGCAATTCCTAACAGCGTTTTTCTGATGGGATTTTTGCTATAAATTATTAGCGATTTTTTTCTGGAGGAATGTGCGTGCTATTATCGCATTGATTATCGTAAACTGTTATTTCGAAACTGTCAAAAACTAGAAGGATAGCAGTGATTTTCTTTTGCAATATTATGCAAGCAATACGTGTGACTGAAGACGGCCATTCTCTATACAATTTCAGTGTTCAGGTCTGGCACTGCGCAAACAAAACTTATGACATTCACTATACAAGTAAAATGTGGAATTTTTTATTTTAACTTTATAAGCGAACAACACAACCTGTACAGATAAAAAAAATCGAAAATTGTTTGCTTGTTTTAATTTTTCTTTTAACATTTTTGTTAATTTTTCGCAGGATTTGACTTTCATGAGTCTATTGCATAGTCCTAGAAACTCTGTTTAAAATATATTTGTTCTCAACTCTTAAAAACCACGACAGAACTGAACGTTTTTAACATACACTACGGTATTACAAACTTAAGAAAATATCAAACTAGTTTTGTTTTTTACTCAGCTCCTACTGCCAGACTTGAGCCCCGAACTTGTGTAGTGTATGGCCGGCATTACGCAGTAATTTGTAAAAAAATTTAAGCGATTTTCGCTGCAGTGCTTATAAGGAAACTTGTGCAATTACCTTAATAATTAATTAAAACAAATGCCTGTAGCAATTTTCTTCAACTACTACAGCAATATTTTATTAAAAATTCGTAAGTTTTTAAACTGATATTCTTAAAGAAATTTACTGCCTGTTTAACGATCTCGAACGTCAACATTCGCATAGAAAATTATATTTAAAGCAAAAACAAAGTTCTAAGACTTGTTTTTGTTTTAAATGTAACTTTCTATGCGAACGTTAACGTTCGAAATCGATGAACAGGCTTTTAATCTAGAAATTCGTGCAATCGTTACGGTATTTTTTTTTTATCTGAACTCTATGCGATTATCGCAGGATTTTTCTCAAGATTATCGCAGAATTTTTCTTTAACATTTTCTGTGGCATTTGCAAATATTTTCTAGTAGAAATTTTTGCTATTACAATTTAAATTTTAGATGGGAGAATATCGCTTATATGTTGGTTTGATTTAGAGGAAGAATATCATGCGATTATTAGAGATACGTATATGCCATAATTTTATTATTTTGTACTAATTTCGCTTTTGTTATTCGATAACAGCCAAATTAGATTAACCTTAGCATTAGCTACACGATTACGCTGTAAAATCTTTTATTCGCCAAAACTTTTATCCAAGTTTTTTTTTCGAAATACAACCATTATTTGTTCCCAAAACAGTAAAAATATCTGAATTTGCTTACTAGCCGCATTTCGGTAATCAAAAGCGATAAACTTAAACTTTTCCAAACCCAAATCGTTGAAAACAAAAATAACAAAAACTCATCACAGCCAACAAGCGGCGGTTTTTGGTCTCATCCCATCAAAAACGTGGTTTAGTGTGGTTAGTGAAGAGCAGAAGTCGAAAATCTTGATAAGCCAAATAAAATACTTACTGACTGACGAGTACGACAGACAGCAACAACTGGAAGCCAACACAATATTGTTTGTTGCATTTCTTCGATACGAATGTTATCAGTGAATTTTTCTTTATTTTCGTTTGTTTGTGTGGTTGGTTACTGTTTTTTTTTTTGCTGTTGCTTTAAATTCATTTGTTTTTCTGCTGTTGCTGCTGAGCTGAGTTGACAATACTTTTACAAATAGCTTTGGGCCATACAGATGCTACTTAAAGATTTTTAACTGATTTTTATTGTTGCTGTTGTTTTAGCTGTTGTCCTGGTTACGACTTTAAGCAAAAAGCAAAAGATTAAAAAGAAATATTTTTGACATTATTGATTTCCTTCCTTATAGATGGATATGATAAATAACGATAATGACTATGGGAATGTCGTTTCTTCAGAAATATAGTTTCTTAGTATGAAATGAATTTAAGTTTTAAAGAAGAAATATTTAAATATCGTCCTGGTGACTCAATATTAGCTGTCTTCTGCCATTATACAACATTTTGCATCTGTCAAAATGTCAAATGAAAATGTTGTGACATTAAGTGTTTTAATAAATTTATGAGAACTCTATTTAAGCATAAGTGAATAAATGAAATGATTATGAGACATTGATATACGAAGGTGCAAGTTATTAAATAAGACAGAGCAAAATACTTCCTTATGAAAATTGACATAAACAAAGTATACGAAAGTGTCAGATTATAATTTACAGAACTAAATACTTATCGCAACAATAATCAAATAAAGTTCGTATCAAAGTGCTTCAGTCGCATACATTTCCTAAACAAAGTAATGCGATTATTAGACGAATCTCTTAAAGAAATATGTGCGTTGATACTCACACGAATTCCTTAAAGGAAATCTGTGCAATAAAAGCACGCATTTTTTAAGAAATCAGTTTGACAATCGCTTGAACTTGTTTAAGACAATTAGTGCGATCATCGCACGCATTTTAGAAAAGAAGTTTAGGCTATCATTTAACAAATTTCTTAAGCGAAATCTATGCGAGCATCGCACAATTTCATTAGCTTTTTTGCCCGTGACTTCGTGCACACTTTTTCTCCTATTAGGTTCGCAGAAAGTACACTATATATTAGAAACTCTCGATAGTACTAGCGATAGTCTTAAAATATCTATAGGAAAAATATCAATATCGCAGACATCTAACAGCAGCTATACACACACAGTTTTTTGCCGCAAATTGCTGAATAACAGCAATGAATACAAACAACAAGAATGGCAGGTGGTATGGATTGCTTAGCTGTGCTTCTTTTACTACTAACCTGAGACATTTATGCCGAAATTTTTATATGTTTACATAAGGACTGAAATGTCAGGCGAGAGTTTTATGATTTTGTAAAAAAAAAATCAAATAGAAATGCAATTGCAATTGCGAGCGTAGGATAAAACAATGAACGACCATTAGAGGATAAGTCCGCTAGATTGATTACCTTTTTGGGTTGAGAAATAAAACCTATTGAGAAAATTATATAGAGTTACAATAGAATATCTTATAGTCCCTGCTACTTCGGTTCCTTCAGAAAGGTAGTTATCAATTTTTTAAAAAACTGTCATCGAAAATAACGTGCGTATATACATACGTCTCATACGTTCAATAAAGTGATAAAAACAACGAACTGTAGCCTGATAAAAAACTAGTTAAAGTTTTCCTGCACAAATACACAGAAAAAATTATTGCCGAATTATTTTCAAACAAACGCTTGTTTGAAAATTTTTTTAATTTCTACAATTTTTTTTACTGATTCAATTAAAATTTTTGTTTGACTTTTATTTAACCAACAAAAATGTTGACAACCATTCAAAAATATAATACACGCGTTATTGGTTTCAAGTTTTCATAATTTTATATGAAATATTTAACGCTTTTTAATGTTGTCGTCTTTTTGCATTTTTTTATTTGATCGTAAGCAACACTTCCTAATGTGAAATATAAGAACTACAACAAAAAACACATACAGTCTATTTTTGGACACTTTAAAAAAGTACAACAGTAAGAAAGATGAAGAGGTTTGAAGTAAAAAAAAAAAAAAAATAGCAGGTAAAAAAACGTTTCACTCTTTTTAAACAACAGAAACAACAACAACATTATAAGAAACAAAATAAATGTTTGGTTGGTTTCAAAGTTGGTTTAAAAAAAAACCAAAATCCCGTATTCAATTTTTTCAAACTGTTTGCTTAAATACATCAAATACAAAAATATCATGATGACGAAAAACATATCGAGTCGGTCTGTCGCCGTTTTTGGGTTACATTTCTTCTTCATTAGCAAAGGAAAGGATACAGCAACAGTGAGTGATGACGAAAAACATTGTGTGTATAAAAAAAGAACTTCGTTCAAAAATTATTCCAACAAAAAAATGTGTCTCAAAGCCAGCCGGCCGCTCTGCTCTCTCTGCCATCATCTTCTAATACAGTGCCTGCTTGTGTGCGCATCATTGCTTGTGCAAAAACCTGTTTTTTATTTTGAAATTTAGTATATGAATTTCAGTAATCTTTTTGTTTGATTCAGTTAAATTATTTGTTTGAAAAAATCAGTGTTTTTTTTCAATAAACAAAATGCAAATAAATTGTTTGAATATGCGAATTTGTTTATAGGACCGATTTCAGACAAAAAATTGTTTGATTCTACAAATTTTTTGTTTGAATTGGAAAAATAATTTTTTCTGTGTACAAACATTCAGTCGATTGTAATATCGATATATCGATAGTGAAATCTGAACTATCGAACAATATCGATAGTAGAAAATATCGATAGTATCCCAGCATTACTATATATTAATGTAGGCTTTAATCTGAGTGTATACCAAATTTATCAAGAAAACATATACATTTAATCCCGTTCTTACCCCCTCAAATATACCATTTTTTCTCCCTTTTTTACCCCTTACAGCCGTACCTAAACACGAGCAGAAAGCGTTTTCAAACTGTCATAACATGCCCATACAACTTGTATAAAGCATCCCTAAATAGCGCGGAGTCAACGCTTTGCAATTGGAAAATCCGATTTTGACAGCGCGCATAATAGTGAAGTTGGCCGCTATTGTTGATTAATAATGGCAATTTAGCTATTTTTAGGTTAATCTAGCGTATTTTTCTCCATTTTTATTTCTGTTGAGTGAGTTTTATTAAACAAGAAAATTAACACTACTGTTCGTGGCACAACGTTGACGCTGTTGTGTGGGTATGGCATATCAGCGTAAGAGCTAAGCGAATGAAAACGTTCAGCCTTCCGCTCTTGCTTAGTTACGGCTATTGAAAAGTACGATATATTTTAATCTGGACTATATGCAATCTGAATACCAAACTTATCAAAAAGAGAAAAAGTAACAAATTAAAAAGAACCCTATATTTAAATCTGCTGTCCGTCTACCAAACTTTAATTGAATACTTGCACGAGTTTCTAAAGCAGAAATCATTGAATTTCCAGGAAGAAATCAGAGCGGCAGTAGAGGGAAAAAGGACAATTTAGCGGCGGAAAAATAAAATAATACCAAATACAAAGAAAATTAAACAAAGCATCAAAGCAGAAAAATCAATGTATTTAAAAAAAAAAACATTTTTCAATACGGTCACTTTCATCAAAACTATTTTTAACGAAAAGTTTTAAACATTTTATGGTTAATTTAACAATATTATTGGTACCGGCTGCCATATTATGGTTACATTCCCAGCAAAAACTTTGCTTACAAAATAAGCAGACAAATAATGAGAATTTGACGAGCCGACTACTCACTTTTCTACTAGAAAAAGTACTTATTTTTGTTCGAGATGTCCCAAAAGTGATCCTTTATAATTTAGCCTACTATAATCCAAAAAATAATTATTTTTTTTATACTTAAAATTTTTTTAAAAATATATAGTTACACAAAGTCAATAAAGTAAAAATTTTTTTATTTTTTTTTAATTTTTTTAAATTATTTTATTTTTTTTAATTATTTTATTTTTATTTTTTCTTATTTTATTTTACTTTATTTTATTTTTTATTTTTTTTTGTGTCTCTGGCGGGATTCGATCGCGCAACCTCGGTGCTGATAGACTAGCTCGCTACCAGCTAGTCTACCGAAGCAGTGTAGTTTTTGTATTATAAAACTATGTTTTTTGACTATAATGAAATTTTTATTGTCATAATGAAAATTTAAATTTTTCTGTATATTTAAGATATAATAATAAAGTTATTATTTAATACATAACTAATTATCCAAAAAGTGGCGAATAAAGCTACAAAGTAATGACTTCTTGAAGTCATTAAAAGTAGGATTGTAAGTAAAGTTTTTGCTGGATTAGTCCTCTTTATTGTTGTATCTAAACATGTTATAATTTGTTTTAAGGAGCAACATTAATAACTTTCTAACATATTTTTGTTATAATTAACCATAGCCTATTTTAAGGAAACCATAATATGATTGTGGCTTTTTGACCAAAATATGGTTGCCGGTTAAAATAATATGGTTACATTAACCATAATATGCTTAAACTGTTTGTTAAAAATAGTTTTGTTGGAGGTATCCATATTGAAAAAAGTTTTTTCTCTGAGTGTATTCATTGAGTAAAAATTGGGTTGTAGTTCTTTATTGATTTTTATTCAAATTTTATGGCGTATTAAATTGGAAGCGCTTGATGTTTTCAGACAAAGACAAAATTAATAAAGTGTTATATTAGTTATTTGAAACAACTTTTTTTTTTTTTTTGCTTTTTCGGTTAAGGTTTAATGCGTAAGTATATGTAGAAAAATCATGTTTTGAAATGTCGTAGAAATTGCATGAACTTGTTGATATACCTTAGCCAGGGCTGGGAACCACTAATGATGGCAATACCGACACACATTTTTTTCATATCCTAATCTTGCTGTGCCAATAATAAGAATTAAGGAACATCTTCTGCAAAATTTGGGAATTGTTCTAAGTAATCTGGCTTGTGATTATGCTGTTGATACAGACGCATGCAGAAAACTTTCTAGAGAAATTATCAGTAATTTTTAATTATATGTTACAATAAAAAAATAAAAAATTAACTTTAATGAACTTTATCCTGACTAAAAAAAATATTAAAATTTGGATTTAAAACCATAAACAGTTCAAAAAGTTAATCACAATGCTTATTATTGTTAACAGCTGAGGCTCAAGCCCTATGTTTATAATTGCCCTTCAAGTCGGGCTGAAAAAGGTCAACAACAAAAGTAAGAAACATGAAAAATATAAAAATGTACTTTGGTAAAACAGAAGAAGAAGAGGACCATGTAAATCAATTAAAATAGATAATCATTCAAAAAACAAATGTCGGTGCGAGCTAAACGGCAAACCCTTCTGAAGACATTGTGTGGTTACAATCGAAACATTTCAGGGCAACCTGTCCGTGAAAACCTAGGCTCGATTCCTGCCATTCAAAAAAAAAAAAAAAATATCAATAAATTTTAATTAATTTCATGTTGTCAAATTCCTTTCTTCGTAAAAATAGTTTAATAATTAAAGAATACTAAAATTTGGATTAAAAAACAAAAATAATTCAATAAAAAACACACAATACTAATTATGGAAAAAATTTATATCGCTAGTACAACATTCCTTCCAGCCTACATAAAACAAAAAAATTATTTCATTGAAGTGTACCAGAAAAATGTCTCGCGAATTAGCCATGAGGGATCTATTAAGTCCGTAACTCTATACTTCAAATCCCGTTATATCATCGTAACTTAAAAAGACATCGTATAAGACCGGACGTCTTTCTTAAGCCGTACAAGATTTATTTTTAAGATCTAGTATTCAAGAAGATTCAGAATCCGTTAATGACTTTACGGGTGACGGTGTATAGAAATTTTTTTTTTAATTAACTAAATTGTAAATCAAAGTGCGAGTTTGTGCTTCGTTTAGACTTTCTATTGGAATAATACTGTATGTAGAGAGCCAAGAAATGGCATAGTTTGCAATAGCAATAAACACAAAAATAAGGAAGTAAAACTGAAAACTGATGCAGTTGACGACTAAAGAATTTTATCGCCAAAAGAGTTCTTATCTAACATCTAGCGGCCACAGTGTAATAAATAGCTGCATTATTTTTGATAAGCTTATATCGTAACCATTAATCAAAAATAAAATCAGTTTTAATTAAAAATTTTATCAAGTGAATTAAACGTTTACTTATATCAACAACATAACTTAAGAAAATGTTGTTAATTTAAACAATATTTAATTGATAATATTAATCTGTTCCCTGGTGCAAATTGAATTATTATACCCTCCACCACAATTAGTTGTGAAGAGGGTATATTAAGTTTGTCATTCCGTGTGAAACTTTTTTATTATTCATCTCAGATCCTACAAAGTATATATATTCTGGGTCCTTGAGTAATTTTAAGTCGATTTAGCCATGTCCGTCTGTCCGTCTGTTGAAAACACGCTCACTTTCGAAAAACTCAAAAGAAATAAACAAACTTGGTGTCAAATTGCTTGTAGTTATCCTAAGCGTTTGGGATTGAAATCCAGCCAAATCGGTTCAATAGTATCTGAGCTATGAATCAAAATGTGGAACCACCACCTAAAAAAAAATGATAATTTTGTTACAAAAACTAACATAAATGGTGGAAAAATGCACAGAATGATATAAGATTTCGCAACAGTTCGTTTTATTTAACTGGAAATCACGCTTTAAAATTTCTTGAAGATCCGTCCATGATTTACCCCAGGCCCCATATAAGCCCTACTCCCGGAAAACAGTATAGTAAGCCTAAAACCCTAACTAACAATGCTATAATAACAAATTTTGGCACGTCACAGTTAAATAGGACTAGAAATAAAACTATTAAGTTTCGTGAAGATCGGTCCATAATTTACCATAGGCCCCATATAAAACCTACTTCCAGAAAACAGTTTAGTACGCCTAAATCCGTAAAAAATAATGCTATCACAACAAAATTTGGTACATCAAAATTTTTTAGAACTAAAAATAAGAATGTGAAATTTCGTGAAGATCGGTCCATAATTTACCATAGGCCCTTACTCCCGGAAAACAGCTTAGTACGCCTAAAAACGTAAAAAAGAATGCTATCATAACAAAATTTGGTACATCACAGTTTTATTGAACGAGAAATAAGACTTTAAAAATTTGTGAAGAACGGTCAATCATTTACCATAGGCTCCATATAAACCTTACTCCCGGAAAACAGCTTAGTAAACCTAAATACGTAAAAAATAATGCTATCATAACAAAATTTGGAACATATAAGTTTTACAGGACTAGAAATAAGACTGTGAAACTTCGTGAAGATCAGTTCATAATTTACCCTAGGCCCCATATAAACCTTACTCCCGGAAAACAGCTTAGTACGCCTAAAAACGTAAAAAATAACGCTATCATAACAAAATTTGATACATCACAGTTTTATAGAACTAGAAATGACGCTGTGAAATTTGGTGAAGATCGGTGCACAACTTACCATAGGCCTCATATAAAGCCCACTCTGGTAAAATAATTAAATACGCGGTAAACTTTCTTCCAGTTTAGCTTCATATGGCCAGAAAAAATGTTATGCAATTTTGTGATATACGGTCCATAATTTTCCTTAGATTCCATTTAAGCAGCCTTTTGAAATTTACTGCAAACACTTAAACTAATTGCACCGCTGTATTGAAATTTATGTTTTTTAATACCAGAAATCGTTCTGCAGAATTTGGAATGATTGGTTCATAGCTTACCATGGCTTTTATATAATTTGTTCTCCTAAAAATCATTTAAGTTCAGCTTAAACTGATATTCTACTCAAACTTTTTAAAATTGATTCTAAACCGCAACAAATTTTAATGCAGATGTCTGTTTTTACAAAGATTATAATAATAAATAGACATCATACAGATATTATTCCTAAAACATTCGAAGTGTCGGTGGAGGGTATCATAGATTCGGCACAGCCGAATATAGCACTCTTACTTGTTTTTTAATTAATATAACAAATTTTTAAATTCTATTTTTTTTTTTTTATTTATTTTTTATTTTTTTTCTGCGTGTATTAATCCCTATAACTTATTCTTACATTTTTTGTGCATCAGACAATTCATTTTAAGATATCAAATTTCTGCCGCTAGATTGGCCTTAAGGTAGAACTTCATAACACTCGTTAATTCGTCGACGATTATCGTGCGTTTAGAAACTTTATTGCATGCAAAATGGCAAATTACATAACGCGCGTTATAAAAGCCTTTCCTTTTAGCTGTTGTTTTGTTTGTTTAATACTTTTTTTATAGAATTCCAAGCTTTTTGTTTTATACAATACTATATCGAGCTCTTGTAGCAAAAATGATGTAACCAACAAAAATAAAATTTTACAGGAGAAGGTTTTTTAAAATATTTTTGCTTCGTTTGAAATTGCTTTTGCTCTTATTTCGTAACGGTACTACCCAGAGATATGAGATTTTTAGAGATGATGCAAATGACCAAAAAAAAAATCGTTTTTTATCCAAAAACAAAAATCTAAAATATTGTTGGTTACATCATTTTTGCTATTAGGGCTCGATATGTCTTATAAACTTTTCAATAAGTGTTCCTCCCTGATTTACAAATTTGATAAATTAGCTTTTTATACCCTCTACCGCAATTAGTTGTGAAGAGGGTATACTGAGTTTGTCATTCCGTGTGAAACTTTTTTATTATTCATCTCAGACCACAAAAAGTATATATGTATGTATATTCGGCTGCTCAAGTAATTTTAAGTCGATTTAGCCATGTCCGTCTGTCCGTCAGTTGAAAACCCGCTCACTTCCGAAAAACTCAAAAGAAATGAACAAACTTGGCGTCAAATTGCTTTTAATTATCCTAAGCAGTTTGGGATTGAAATCCAGCCAAATCGGTTCAGTAGGGTAAGAGCTATGAATCAAAATGTGGAACCACCACCTTAAAAAATGATAATTTTGTTACAAAAACTAGCATAAATGGTGGAACAATGCACGGAATGATATAAGATTTTGCAGAAGTATATTTTATTTTATTATTGGACTGGAAATCACAACGTAAAATTTCGTGAAGAGCGGTCCATAATTTACCATAGCCTCCATATAAACCCTACTCCCGAAAAACAGTTTAGTATGCCTAAAACCGTAATTAATGATGTTATCATAACGAAATTTTGAACGTCACAATTCTTCTTGATGATCGGTCCATAATTTACTATAGGCTTCATATAAAGCCCGCTCTGGTAAATCAATTAGATACGCCTAAAACCGTAGCAGATATATTTATTGTGGTAAAATCTTTTTCAACTTAGTTTCATTTGGCCAGAAAAAAATTTATAAATTTTGTGATATACGGTCCATAATTTACCTTAGACCCAATATTTAGCAGCCTTCTGAAATTCACTGTAAACGCTAATAGTAATTTCACCGCTGTATTAAAATGTATGTTTTTTAATACCAGAAATCACTCTGCAAGCATTTGGGATGATTGGTTCATAACTTACCATGGCTCCAATATAAATTCCCCTCCTTAAAATCATTTAAGTTCGGCTTAAACTGTTACAAATCATCATCAAGCTAGTTAAAATTGATAAAAAAAAGCATAATACTTTCTGATTGCCGGTCAATAATTTAATATAGGTCTAAGCCGCAACCAATTTTTATGCTGATGGTATCACTCCTGATAGGAATCACTCCTGAATAACTGTCGGTGGAGGGTATCACAGATTCGGCATAGCCGAATATATTACTCTAACTTATTTTATTGTCAGCTGATTACTTGTCAAAAATACTCAACACGTTAAAAAGTTCAAAGTTAACCGACTTTCCGCCGCGTACTCGTCAACTTGTGTAACTTGTTCTATAAAAAACACTAGTTAAACATTTTTGACAGAAGGCTACAGAGCGCACGCGCACAAATGCGTGTTATATACTTCTACTCTTATTTCCCTATGTGCAGCAGTCGTACAAATTTATTATTGACAATTTATGTAATAATTACAAAAATTTTAAAATGAAAATCGATGCAAAACACCCATGAAAATTGTAGAAAATTAGTACGAAACTCACACGTTTTTTTTTCAAAAAACTATGCAATTTTCGCATTCTTATCATGTACAGATTAATTTTTTGAATATTGTCTTTATTTCTATCGATCTTTATACAGTAGAATCCCGATAATTCCTAATCGCAAGGGACCGACCATTTCTTAAGAATTATAGGGGTTTTCGGTTTAGCGGGGTTTCGATTTAACGGGGTTTCGATTTAACGGGGTTAAAATAAAATAAATATGAATTAACGGGGTTTTTCAATTTATGTACTAAAACGATAAAAAAAAACAATTGTTGAAAATAAAATATGTATAAAAATTATTCATGTAACAAACTTATGTTAAGAAAATAAACACACACACAAGCAAAAACCCACGCAAAAAAATAGCGGTAAACAAAAAAAGCATTCTTTCCATGTTTCTGTTGTTTTTATTACGAATTATAAGTGATAGTTAGCAAACAATTACGATTTATAAGAGGTAAAGAAGATTTTATTTGAAAAAAATTACGAATTAGCGAGGGGACCAAAATGTATGGAAATTTTATAAATTAACGAGATTTTTTCAAGGGACCGACAGTTTATTACGAATTATCGGGAATTACGATTTATCGGGGTACGAATTATCGGGATTTGACTGTATATATTTTTTTTTATCTATATATATAAAAAGAAGTGTACACTTTGATGTCACCACTAACTGCGGAAACGGATCGACCGATTTCAACCGAAATTTTATGGTACGTTGGGGATAGTCTGTAGATGGTTTAAGTTAAGTTTGCACGAAATCAGCTTAGGGGTTCCGCAGATATGGCTTTTAGATTTTCCTATATATTTCCATACAAATATCAACAAAATGCCCTCCATTTTAAACTCCTCCGAAACGGCTTGACTGATTTTTATAAAATTTTGTATTTGTTAGGCATGAGAATAGGTCGTAGACTATATATAATATCGCTGGAGAGCGCAAAATAGGGCATAAGCTCCCCCTTCCTATATTTTCTTAGCTGTTTTCTTAAAATTTGGCATGCAGGCATTGTAACATCTGAAAGAAAACAGGGAATAGGACGTTAAATAGGGCAAGAGGGGTAAAAGCTCCCCCTCCCTATATCTACTTAATAAATCGACCGATTTTCTTGAAAGTTTGCAGGAAAATAGTGTAAATAGAGCTATAACCTAAACTTTTTATTATTTAGGGCGTGAAATAGGGCAATAGCAGTAAAAGCTCCTCTTCCCTATATCTTTTAAACTAATGAACGGGTTTTCTTAAAATTTGGCATGCAGACACTGTAACGTCTAAGAGGAAATAGGGAATAGGATGTCAAATAGGGCAAGAAGGGCAAAAGCTCCCCTTACCAATATCTTCTTAACTAATCGGCCGATTTTCTTGAAATTTCGCAGGCAAATAGTGTTACAGCTGGAAAGTACTATAGCCAATAATTTTTATTATCTTCTTAACTAATCAATCGGTTTTTTTAAATTTGGCATGCAGACACTGTAACATCTAAAAGAAATAAGTTATATGGCAAAACAACGTTTGCCGGGCAGCTAGTTATTTATACATACATTGAATCGTCAAATATAAAATATGAACTAACAATAATAAAATCACATCTTATTCTAATACTTTATCTTATGGCCTGCCAGTGCCAGACAAAAATTTTCTTCATTTCGGGTTTTGCTTACATATATAGGTGCTTATCGCTCATCTAAATGGAGAAGTGCTTCTACTTAAGTGAGTGTGGCCGCTATCATTTAAAATATTTCGAGCTAGTGGGTTTGGATGCTGGAGGGCAGCTGTGATTATTCGAAGAATTTTTTTGGACGCCCTTAGGCTTTTCTACGTTAAACGGCGAAATAGATTTTAACCAATATATTTTACATGCGAATTTTGAGGTATTATTTGATTATTGATTTTAAAAGGGGGCATGATTCCCGATTTATATGTGTTATTTGTGGAGGAACCACGACCGTACGATGGCCTAGTAATATTTTTTGTCACTGTAATTTTATTTGTGCCGAAATTTGCTCTACAATGACCGGTAAATTAATCAAACTGTAGCCTTAGTTTTAAAACATGTATAACGTAAGTAAAAACTGTTTAAAGGTGTATGATCTAGCAAACGTTTTGCAAAATCAACTAATTTTCGTGGTTTCGTGTAGAACATCAAATTTTTAATAGATGTGAACATAGCTTAAGTCCAAATATTAATATAATCCTGGTTTGGTGCAAGTACGATAAATATATCCGACTGCAGCTGCATCCCTTAAACACCGACGAAATGTGTGCTATTTTATCGTTGCTACAATGGGATTAACGCTATGAGACTTTTGGAAATCTACCCAGCTTACTCAGGGCCATGAAAAGGACGTGCTGCAGAACGGTTGCAGTTGTGGCTATGAGTAAAGATTCCAGACTATTGTCTGAACTTATGGAGTCCGCATTGGACGTCCTAACAAATGGTGCCAAGTATGTGGACTGGATGTAAATCCTGCCAAAACAGAACTGGTACTTTTTACAAGGAGATACAAAATTCCCACATCTGATACCCCGTGGATTAAGGGGGTCTCACTGGAACTGTCTGACAGCGCCAAGTATCTTTGGCTAATATTGGACAGCAAACTGAACTGGAGGACTAATAATGCCAAAGGGCCATTGGCCTAAACTGGGGAATTAACCCGAGCATTGTATACTGGCTATACGAATGTGTCATTAACCCAATTCTATTCTACGAAACATCTATTTGGTGGCCGGCGCCCAAGGTGAAGAGTCATCAAACTAGGTTTGTACGTACAATGAGAACGGTGGCGATAACGGTAACATGTGCCATTAGCACCACCCCCTCATTGTTTACGATTTTGAACTGGTTACCACCAGACATTTTGGCGAAAAGGCTATCGGCGAAAATGCTATCTTCGAACACGGCGGTAAGGCTGAGGGCCACCGGAGCATGCAGGGATTACAATATCGGACATTCTTATATACTGATCGACAATTGGCAAATGGATGTTGATTATGTCACGCCCGAGGCAATCATTGATCCTTGCTTCACTGTAAGCATATTCGATAACGTGGTCCACTATGATGACCAACAATTTCCCGCGAATGTGATTCAGACATTCACTGATGGGTCTAAGACACTATACGGTGTCGGCTCTGGCATATTTTCCGAGCAGCTAAACTAGAGTATTCCTATTAGGCTGCCAGACACTGCAGTATCATTCAGGCCGAAATATTGGCCATATACACAGCCGCGAGACACATCGGTATGGTGAAATATCTAGCAGGGCTATTCACATTATTGCCGATAGCAGGGCGGCCATTAGATCCCTGGAGAATGTGTTCATTACTTCGAAAATTATCCAAGAATGCCGGATGTTTCTGGAGGATATCGCGACATATTCAGTGATTACCCTTAAGTGGGTCCCCCGTTGGCGCATGCAGGCACCACTTTGAATCAAAACGATTCAACATACGATATAGGTGTTTCACTCCCAAGGAGTAAGCAACTTATTGCACAAAAGTTTCATATTGTTGCCGGTCAGAGATGGCTTGATGAAACCACCTGTGGGTTTCATCAAGTGTTTTTTGCAAACAAGGAGACCCTACCTTAGGTTCCTTTGGCAGCCATCAAGAATGTAGCTTTCTTGGGTCCTATTTTTATGTGTTACAAACTTTAACACAAAATCATAATTTCCTGTCTTCCTATTGGTAGTGAAGGGTAAAAAGCCAAGACAACTCGTTTGTTTTAGCTAAAACGTCTTTCTTTCTTTCCTTTTTGTACTTATTCCTGGGATTAAGTGCATCTTCTTTATATTTTCCTGACGCTCGTCAAGCAGTTTTTTGTTTGTTGGTGTTTTTTTTTTTGTTCCTGCTGTCGTTGCCGTAAAGCTTTTGAATGTCTTCTACATACGAGTATTATGTTAAAAGTGCGTAAAAGCATCGTACATCAATTTTAAATCAATATATCAAAATATTGTAACCATCAAATGACATGTAACACAGTATAAGAATGTTCATTCTAGTTTAACGTTGAAGTGAGTTTGTGTGTGTGTACGTGTGTACGTGGATCTGTGTTATATTGGCATATGTGTAAGTTTGTCATACAGTTTGTCTGTTTTGAGGTTTTTTGCAGTTGTTTGTTTATAATGCAAGAGACAAGTTATATGGTCTTTGATAAAATTGCCATAAATATGTCAAAAACTTAAGAAATAAAGGAGTGTTTTAGCCAGTGTTACCACCAGCAAAATTCCAAATTACACTTGAGATGAAGCAAAATTACCCGATTTAAATGAAATTACACCTGATATAAAATTGAAGTTTTATTGAATAAAAAGACATTTACAAAGAAGCAAAAACACAACAAACTCATTAAAACAAGATCGATATTAGTCAAGCTGTTAATTTTATTAAAATTAACAAAAATAACATTAAAGACCTAAAAAAAATTAAGAAAACATAAAATAAAACTGCTAAAATAATGAGTTTAACTTCCACATTTGGTTGATATATCTTGGGAAGGTTTAAAATCTTCCTTGTCATTGCTTTATAATGGATGCTTTTTAGCCCCATAGAGCTTACGAAAGGTTAGCTGCTAAACGAACTGCCATACTGTTTCACTTTTTGATCAGGCACATCATCATAAATAGATTCATGCTTGAACAAAGCCACCAAATTATCCAAATACACTTTGAAAATCAGCCATCGATTTTCGCAACTTAAAGGTGACTTCATGATTTAAATAACGCAACTTTTTTTCACAAATGAAGGCGATGTGATGTGTTGATTTAGAGAAAATAAACTGTCAATTTGACTTCAAGGCCTGGGATGTGACACTTATTGATTGTTTTCCGTAGGGCTGTGAAGTCAGTGGATAATGCTGATAAACCAGCAACAATCGGTGTCTTGGAGGTCAACATTGTTCATTTTATTCGAAAAAGAGAAACAAAATTAGACGTCTGCAATGCGTTTCGTCAAGGACAGGCGTCTGTTTGTTTTAAATCAGTTTCAAATGGTAATGCCGTGTATCAATCTGCGATTAAAATTAATTTTTTTTTGTGTTGCCTACCATTTTAAGTTTCATGGTGTTAAAAAATACCCTTTATACCTTATTTTGTAAACAAAATGCCTGCAGAGTTTTATACAACTGTCCCTTTCGTAATTCAGTTTTACAACTGTAAAAGGCGTTAAATATTCTTTAAACTAAAACATTAAAAAGTAGCAAGGTAGAAATAAAATTAATTATATGTTGCAATATTGGAAACAAATCTTCCCCCAGGCAAGTTTTTAGTTTGAATAACTTTTTTCAATAAACTTCAGGTTCTAAATCACTATGATAGGCATCTTTATTCAAATCTAAGGGTCCATCTTGCGACATTCATTACTAAACATTTGAAAATATATGTATGTATGTTTAATGATTGAAGTCGTTTCTTAAAAAGAAACCGATACTTTGGTTCCAAAGGCTGTGCATTTGTTAGCAACAATATTTAAAAAGAAATAAATGTCATCACTGAAATCGCATCTTGATTTTATTAGGCCAACTGAAGTAAAAACTTCAAATTACACCTGAATTACACCTAAGAGAAATTACCCACGCTCTACCCACGACCGTAAAAATTAAACCAAATTCGGGTAATTACCCACAAAGTGGCAACACTGGTTTTAGCAGAAGAAAATCTAGAGAGTAGAGGAAATAAAATAAACACAACTTTAAAATAATACTAATACAGAAGAACGTTTATAAGAAGATACATATTTGTAGTGGGTAATAATTCTTAACTGTGCTACGGTGACTTTTTCCTGTCTGATTTGAAGATGGACATACATTTAAAAACAAGAATGAATGATAGATAGATTTTTGAGGTTAATATATGTGATAGGTAAATATTTAAGCAGAATTTTAAGGCAATTTAATATTTTTGAGGTTACAGTCAAATACAAATATGATATTTATTTGTTATACGATAAATATAAGGAGAATTTTGTAAAACAAACTTGTTTTTAGAGAAAATTCTTGTCAATAAATACGGGGTGGCCATATAGGACGTACCAGTACCGTTGTTGGTGGGGTTGCGGTAGCAGCATTGGCACTTTTTGAATTTTTATATAGAGGCATCTTAGGATCCAACTTTAAAGTTTTTGCAATATTTGCCGGATCCACGGCGAGTTGCGACAGAAGGATAATATTCAACACTATGCCTCACAGCTTGCACTTTGGTTTTAATGCGCATATTTCTATGAGAACTTCTTCCAGGGCGGTCGATCACTGAAACCCGTCCCTTTAAACGGCAGTCTCATTTCCTAATCATTAAGGCCATGGAAGCTGATCTTGATTTAATATATTGACAATATTTTCCTGTTACTGTTTTGTGCAAGTGGCAGTTCGGAAACTTGGCTTAGTGCGATTATAAAAAATGAAGAGCTTTACGAAAGAACAAAGCGTTATAATTGTGAAAAAATACGTTAAAATGATAAAGTGAATTCTTACTGAGACACCCTTAAATTATGGCCCTAATTGTGTAAAACGCAACGCAATGCCAAAAATTGCATTGAAAGCAAAAACCAAGTCGAAAATATTTCATAATTTTGTTGTTGCTTTCTACAGAGATTCATATCGAATTTTTAAATTTCAAACGCTGCATATCTTGTTTTCAAAATTAGGGTGATGAAATAGAGGCATTACTTGATGAAAATTGCTGCCCTATTAAAAAAATAATTTCAATTTCATAACGTTTGCAAACAGTTGGAGACGTTCAAAAGCAAAAAGTATTTGAAAACGAGTTTGCATGACTTAAATCCTGCTCGACCGCCATAAGAAGAAATAATTATTTTGAGTGGAATCATTACAAGTGAGAAAAATAAATATACTACGATAACCAGAAACGTAGCCCGGCTAATCAGCCGAATGAGCGCTAATTGCGGATATCTATAGCGCCATATAAATGCTTTGTATTTGGCGGGACCCGAAATGTGCCATCTATTATGAGGTGTTTGAATTGGGCAAAAAGTTCCCAGGGGCCAGTAGCTTAAAAAAAAACATCCACAATATGATATCATACGTACCTTCTGGTTGGTAAGCATGCTCTGAGACTCGGTTATCCTTTTAATGAATGCTGCAGGGAACCTAGAACTAAGGAGAAAGTATTTCATCTCCTATGTTATTGCCCAGCGTTTCATTCAACACGTCATGGATTATCTGGGAACAGCCTCAGGACTCTCTGAGATCCCAATAAAAAATTTTATCATTTTGCGAAGCACTAAAGGTACATTTAAAAAAATAAGCGCACAAATATGCGCTACGCAATAAGACATACAGAAATGCAGTAAAGTAAGTGAAAGAACTCTCAACAACTTTTATTAAAAAAAAAATAACATTCCAAGTGCTACGGCATTCCCTTACCACGAAGCTGGTTTGTAAGGTAGAATACTAAAAAATAATTGTATCCAAACATTCAGTGTGTAAAGCTGATCGTTACATACTTAGCAACTTGCTGAAGTATCTCAACGGAACGGGCTGGCTCTAGCCACCTCAGTATTGCCACTGGGTCCGGCTTGATCGGGGGTTCCTATTCTTGACGAGTTGTGTGGTGTCAAAAGGAGCCACTGTCGACTCTACTTGTAGCTCTGTGCGTGCTACCACGTTAACCAACCAACCAAGATATCAGACATGGAGCTTGTCCACAAGTTGCAGCACCAGTTAAATACTATTCAGAAAGTGTGGGTGGAAAGTTTTGCCTTACCCGCCTTATTGTTAAAATGTTTCCCCATTTCACTAACATTAAAACTTTATAGCAAAGTATTCGAAGCTGGCTTGAATCGATCGTGGCCCCAAAAATGGAGTAGTTCTCTTGGTGTAGCCAAGTTTATAGATGACAATGGCCAGAACATATTAAATGCTTTAAGTTGGCGTAAATTTCCGAATTTGTAAGTTATAAACAAAATATACAAACATATCAGCTTTTGAGCAAATATCATATTAATAGCAAATTTTTCAAATATCTATTTGCTATTTATAGGAAATTTTGCTTAAATTTACTGTTAAAAAAAATGTCGGAAATTTGCTCCGTCTAGGATCATGTTGCAAAGATTTTCTATTTTAAAAAAAGTCCCCTTTATATAAAGTATTAGAACTAGAACCTGTTCTTGCCACTTTAGAACTGTCACGTGACAAGTTTTGTGTAGTTCCCTTTCCCCTAGGGTATCTTTACATGATAGTTAGTAATTTCAATGGCCCAAACTCATAGTCAAAATAATGTATACTTTAAACTAAACAGGCTTTAAAATCATGAGCACACCATTGTTCTAAAGTGAACTTTAGAAAAAATGGACTTCATTTTGACTATGATTATGGGCCAATATGTATGTCATATTTTTATACGATATATGCATGTTTTGTATTCATAAATAAGTACATATCGCACACTCAATCAAAAGCAGTCACTAGTCAAAATTTATCAGAACCGTTGATTTGTTCATAAACAAACGCACAAATGAAATCTATAACGTCCGCAAATATCTCGTTTGCGTCACTGTCTTCTTTGACTTTTTTTACATTTTTGAATATGATTTAAGAAAAACTGCAACCATGTTTTTGAAGCCAGTTTTTTGCTTCGCTTTGACATTTTTGAAGTTTGAGTTGTGACTGTTTATGATTTAGTGTGCGATATGTACATTAACCCTCTCTGTCAATAAAAATATTCCTATGACGTTTTTATATCCCCTTGAGAACTTTGATAAGCAAAAGTTTTAAAAATCGTTCAACTTTTTTTGAGAAATACATTCAATGTTTCTTGAGAAGTCTTGTGAAAGTGTTTTTTGTTTAAAGTTTTGTGAAAACTAAAGCCCACACCTTTTTCCATACAAAAATCTCACTTCAAATTCACATAAAAAAAACACATCCTTTGATGACGTACATCCAGTTCTAAAGTACTTTTACGACATATACGCAAAGGGCTTTAGTTGCTATTTTCTCAGGCGCTTTACATTGCAAACGCGTGTGATTTTGAGATGTTGTTAAAGGTCTTTCAAGCAAACAACAATGTATAAATTCTTTTACTTTAAGATACATTAAGATCGTTTTTTTTTTGTTTTTGTTTGATGTGGGTTTGTGTCATAATTTCAACGCCTCACAACAATATCACACATGGGTTTGTCAGTGCGGTGCGTCTGTCTGTCTGTCTGTCTGTCTTAGCATGTCATACAAAACGTCATCATCAATGTTGATAAGTTGCTGCAGTTATTGGTGTTGTATTTGTTGTTATTGTTGCTGTAACTGTTTTTTTCTTCTTTCAAGTTATAAGAAAGAAGAGTTTAATGAATTATGGCCTTTTTGAAGAAAATATATGTTGAAGAAATGCTGTTGGTTTAAGGAGTTTGTTTTCAAAATTAAATTTTCAAAAACAGGAACAAACATTTTAATATTTCACGCTAAAAATTAAGACCACACAGTGGGTATTGAAAAAAACACTAAAGACCAAAAACTAAATTTGCGTTTAAAATGTTCCTGAAAGAATATACTGCTGGAAGTGTTTTAAACCCATCAAACTGTTGCCAAAATGTTAACACTGTTTTTTTTTTGTGATGAATGTTAATTTTAGTATATTTTTTATGCAAATTGAATTAAGGTTTAACAGGGAAAGTTTTCCGAGCTTTCTGCTTAAGAAATGCATGAATTTGAATACGAATTAAACTGCGGTAACAATTTTTGTTCTAGTAGAATATCAAGAATGATTTTCTCTTCCAAATTATTTTATTTGTCACATTTAAATCGGTACCGGCATTTTCAGAATTAAATACTTTTTAAACTTTGTTGGTTATAAGAGCAAAAAAAGTATAGTCATATAAATGTAAAACTTGCTCTAGTAATCAGTTTTAAAAAGACAAACTTTCTTTTAGTCTTTTTGCGAAAAGCGTTTTAGGATTTTTAGCCGATTGAAATAATTCATATCAGAAATATTAGAAGAAATTACATTTGTTGTAAACTATTTTGAGATTCTTTAAAATTATAACTGTATTGCTATTTGGACAAATTCTATCTCACATACAGAGGACTGTTAAGTTAAATCTTCATTTACTACATTTAAGAACTAAAACACAAGTATTCCCTTAAACTCAACATTAACTATGCAGAATCATAGTTAACCAACATGCGTGCATACGCGTGTGCTTGTAAAATGTTGTTTTAGAAACAAAAACAACACTACAAACAAAACAACAACAAAAACTGCACTTGACTTATACGAACTTGAATCCAGCATTCGGTACTTGATTTAAGGAAATCAGTTGATTATTCCTTTTCAGTGTAATGAAATAAGTCCCGAAAGCAAAAATTAAATAATAACCAAATTTTTTATACAGAGAACAACAACATCGACTTAAGGGAGTGCGTTAATTTTTTTTTTTAATTTCAAATATTGATATATGCACGATTTTGAGGGTTGGGGTCAAATGACCGAAATCCTGAATTCTAAGACTCGAATCGCTTACTAGTTAAAGTTTCTCTGCATAGCCGGCCTAGACCGTGCGCAAGGATTACCTTGTCTATGGTATAACAAACATTTGCTTCGCTAACTACATCGGTCTACTTCGCAACTAAAGCATCTAAATTCATAAAAGTTGGATTTTTAATTCGAACTTTTCTTTATCGAGGACCTCGAGCTTGAGTATTTATTTCTTTGAGATTCTCACACAAAATCTCTCAAAATTTCTTAGGTTCAGCTTCACCCAAACTCAACAACAAAATAATGAAACGTACCCACGATAATCGGTTATACGCAACGGAACGACTGGGAGTCCAATAAACACTGACCAAGAATTGTCAATTTAACAACACTTTTTCTTAAGCTCCCACTGCTAGAACAACAACAATTATCTTGCTAACTCAATCATAGCATTTTTGGCGAGCTGAGTTAGGTTGTCTATTGAGTCGAAAAACTTTGAAAAATACTAGTTAGTCATAAAATATTAACTATTACTGTAATTTGTCCCCCGATATATTTTAGCTGTTGGTGTTACATCCTCATAGGTAAATCAAGTGCACGCATACCTCGGATGTGACAAACATCCGAAACGAAAGGGGTGAATTCTTTGAATTTCTGAGTCCGCAGTTTCACCAAAGTACTTTCTCCCACTGGTGCCACAGGACTCGGAAGCCTTCGGTGATTATAACGGACCAGTTTGACTTCTTGCGGAACATAAGCTTAACTTTTCTGAAAGGAGGTTTATTTTTGTCAAGTTGTTCTCCTCCGAAGATGAAGAGGCTTTTTCAAGGAATGAAGTGATACTTTCAGAGAACACGATTTTGCTATGGTTTATACCCAAAACCGTATTAAGGGATGTCATAAATCTTCAGTAGAGCTATTCGCTTCGCGGAGGGCACTATCTTCGAGGACGAAACTGCTGTAAGTTATTCCTAAAGCAGCGGAGGTTAGATAGCTCCGGCTCCTAAGCAAGGGGCTGGTGAATAATTTTAGTCGGACTATACACTCATATGGCTACCTGTGTGTGTGTTAGCTGAGCACATAAGCAGCAGTTGGTAAACGCGATGTTTGCCACCCATTGGTTAAGATCCACCGTGAGATAAGGCCATATGGCAGATGCTCATGTAAATCTGTTTTCATATTTGTACTATTTTAAACCCTAGTAGAAAATAGGAACGCATATTAAGTTGTTTTTCCTTTTGGAGAGATATCCTCCGGAAGGAGTGGTGATAGGTGCAGCCAATACCTGGCTTTGAATGGTGAAATTGACAGGTCTTCTGTCTTTCTTTGTAAGAGGTGAATCGCAGCTAACCAGGAATTAAGAAGTGGCAGTGGTTTATTCCTAAACTCAAGGAAAGAGCGATCTTTATAATCTGTTGACGTTTCTGCCTGTGTTCTGTTGCTATTCAACAGATGCTGCTTTAAGCAGCGGGGGTCAGATAAGCTCTAGCCCTCAAGCGTATCCCATACTGGGTTCCGCCGAATAGCATACGCTTAAATTGGATACCTGTTTGGGAGTGAGGCCGCGCTTCCATGACGGCATTATTTGAGTGTGCTTTTGTTCTCGAATGGGATCATTGGTAAATGCTTTGTTTTTGATCCAGTTTTTCGCTCACCATAAGATTAAGTCATAAGGCAGGTGCTCATGTAAATCTTTGCAATACTGGGGGAAATTAAAGCATTCAATATCGATCGAAATTACTATAAAATTTAAATTTCTATCGATATTGTATGCCGAAATTTGCCACCTGTTCTTCGTTTTACTATAGAGACACCGTTGGAGTTATAGTGCTCATGTACTGTTTCAAAACATGTCGGGTTTAGGCAGATTTAATAGGTAGCCACCTAGATTTGTTCTTCTTTATTACTCTTTATAGCAGACCTTAATTTTAAATGAAACAAAAAAAAAAAAAAAAACAAATTGGGATTTCAACAGGAGTTCAGGAGATATTGTTTTTAAACTTATTTAGGACTTTATATTATTCTGTTATTTATATGTTATATTAATTATTATTACAGTAATCATAATATTTTTCAATTTTCTACAAGCATAAGAAATAAGAAAGCCAAATTATTATATACATACATATTTCTTCTCTGGGTGCGGAAAGAGACTTTTCACCATCGATTATGGCTTCTCTATAGGTTCCACTCCCAAATTCGATTTTTTGCTTATATTGTTTTAATAATAAGTATAAATTAATAAATATAAATTCAACTTAACAAATTCGCTTTGAAATTAATAAAGAAATGATTTGTATGCAGTGCGTGTTGCATTCTATTTTACTTGGAACTCTTAACCGACCTGAATCTAAACCAACTTTCTTTCCGTCTTTTGTACGTTTTACTGACATTCAGTCTTTCGTTTCGTTAAATGTTAAAGTGTTCTTATCATTACAGAGTATTTTTGTTTTAAGAGTTTATTTTTTTTTTTTGTATTTAAAACACAAGTGGCATATGAAGCCTAAATTGTAAATTTTGTTTTATTTTATTTTTATATTCTCTGTTCGGTTTATTTTCTTTTTGATTTAAGTTTTTTTTTTATTACAGATAAGCACGTGCAGGAGTCCACCATATAAATTCTTCTACATCACCAACATCAAGGGATCTTTTTTTCTGTTTTAAATAAATTTTTCATACACTTGAGCATTGTAGTTTTTGTCTTATAAAAAAAAAAAAAAATTTTTTGACATTGATTTAAATTACATGTTGTTGTTCATTTTAATATTCTTTGGCTTGTTTTTTAACGTTTTTGATTTCATTGCATTTTCGCGTTTATTTTTGCATGAATTGAAATTTTAAAACAAAATAAAGCAACTCATTTCTTTTGGAAACATTTTGCTTTCCAGAGCAGTACCATTTTGGTTTCCATTTTTTTTTTAAATATTGTACCTGCAAACGATTCGATTTTATTTTTTAAAGGTGCTAACGTAAATTGGTATGTCAAAATAAAAGATA
Source organism: Pollenia angustigena (assembly GCA_930367215.1). NCBI lineage: Eukaryota > Metazoa > Arthropoda > Insecta > Diptera > Polleniidae > Pollenia > Pollenia angustigena. Next base: position 53,135,055 of record OV884060.1, read on the forward strand.
AAAATTGTTATCAGTTTTCACGTTTTTAATGAGATTTCAATAATTTGAACGGACAGCAATCATGGCAGGTTCATATATGTATCTCTCTGCTTCAGTTTCTTTTACTTTATTTTAACTAATTAGAATCCTTTTCTTCAGGCTGTTGAGATGCGTTTAAATCTGCGTTTATTTATATATATGAATGTATGTATGTACATGTTTTTTATACACTTCACCACAGGTAGAAAAGGTATGCATAATATTTTATACAAGTTTGTCATTCCAAATCCAAAATTTTTCTACTTTACAATTGTAAATAACTATATTAAAGCTAAATGCGGTACGTGTTAAAACTTAAATATAGCTTCGAAATTTCTAACGGATAATTTTCTTGCTATAGTTAACTATTTAAGAGGCATTGCATGAAATAAAAAAAGCTTAAAGTCAAAAAAGGCCCAGTCTCATATACATTAAGCCTTAAGGTTAGAGAAGGGGTCGGAGTCGGACTAAAAAAATTTCAGCGGTTGGAGTCGCAGTCGGAGTGAGACCCATTTTTGACGACATCAGCCCAATTATGAATACAATTTCCCAGGAAGTTTTATGCTTTTCCCATTTTTACAATTGAATTTACATAGGAAAAATGTGAGAAGGGAGAAAACTCCCGGGAAATTTTTATTCTAATTGGGCTGTTTATATATTATGGATCCTTATGTGCGTCTGTTCATCTGTCAGCTTCTCTTTCTGTGTCTATTGAAACGGGGTTTTCAATGACCCCGGATACGATGGGGACTGGGTTGTTAAATAGATATTTACTTCACATATAGGCTGTAATAGTTTGCTATTTAAATTCACCTTCATTAGTTTACAAGTGGCAATGTTATTAGGAAAAATGCACCCATACAATATGAGCTAGGAGGAACTCGGTCCAGATATTTTTATATGTATATAAGAACTATAAAATATTGAAAAATAAGGTAAATCGGTCCATTATTTTACCAAACCTAATACAAGTTTTCTCCGGAGTTTAGAGTTTTTGTACGACAGGGCCATACAAAACGATCTAGGTTGATAAAATTAGGCTAAAATATTCACTTCACATGAAATTTGTTTGATTTTAAAAATAAGTGAAAGCGACCTTAGCATCCATAAAATTATGCTTTCGTAATAAGAATTTTGACACGAAATCTTCGATACAATATGCGCTGAGAAACAATTAGCATCCCAATACTTTGGTAAAATGTATATGAGATTCGGCACAGTTGAATATAGCACTACTACTTGCTTCTTTTAATTTACAAAATAAACGACAGATCTTTTTTAATTTGTTTAATTCTTCTTATGTAAAAGCTGGTTTTTTGGCAAGTTACGTAGGCTGTATGGGAAGCGTTGACGTAGAATGCATTTAGAAAACAAACAAAAAGTGTCAGAATAAATATTCGCAAAAAAATATGGTTGAAGGTTATCATAATCTAAGAGCAACATACTATGTTGTGGTTACGATACAATTATATGGTTGCAGTACATTAAAGAGTAGTTCAGTAAGAAATAAAAAAAACGTAATATAAAACAAAACTTTATAATGCAATTATCCATACCCAAATGTATGAGAATAATGTGAAATAATAAATCGATTTAACCCTTTGAAAACAATTAGCCGGTTGTCGTTGTCGAAATCGATCAAGTTTGTTAGAGATTAAAGTAACACACAACCAGTGTTCTTGAATCTCTTACCAATATCGACAACGACAACCGGAATAAGGCTGAATAGTTTATTTTTATAAAGAAATTTAGGTTAAAAAATTTGCCTATATAATTTATCTTATTTATTATCTTCCTTATTCTTAGCTTTCAAACTAAAATTATTGTTGTATTACCATAATATTGATTTTCTATTGTAATTTCAGTGCAACTTTGATAGTCCGGACATGCGCCAGTTCGGCCATTCCACCATTCGGCCGCTTCTACATTTCGGACAATTCAAAATTTTTGCGTCTTCAATCCTGATACATTTTTTTTACGCAACTGTTTAACCATTTTTACCTCTAATGTGTTGTTAAACACACGTTGATTCACATTTTGCACTGTCATTCTTTCAGTTTCGGTACTTTCCTTTGCCAGCGTGTTTGTCTAACATCGTCCCAAGGACCATGCTTTTATATAATAAACGAAAAGATAAAACAATTAATTATATTCTTATTTCTTCGAACTTTTTCTAAAAACTATAATTTATTTTATATACGCTTTAAGCTTAATGTCACTTTTTGTTTGTTAAATAAATCAGAACATGTATTTTTATTTCTCAATATTTCGATTGCCGTTGGAAATCTTCTTCACGATTTTTTAATATAATATAAAATAACAAAATTGTTTTTGACAACAAATGAAAAAAAAAAAAAAACGATTTGAAACATTAAAAAATAACGAGAATAACGAACAATTTATTTCGAAAATCAACAATGGATTAGGCAACATCTAGGCCCATTGAAAAGGTCTGCGCAAGAAGCCTGATGATCATTGTTTATGTTCTTTTTAGTTGTCAAAAGTTGTTTACATTTTGCTTACATGTGCATGTATACATTTTGTTTACGTTTATGGTATGCCACAAATACACGTTTTTTCCTTTTGCTTTGTATATGTGGTAGTAAATTTTTGACAACTAAAAAGAATCGTTTTTTGTTTTTGTACAAGTCAGCAGACCTGATAGATGGGCCTTGGGCAATATAAATACAAAAATGACGTATTAAACGATTTTTATAATACAACTCTTTTCTTCAATAATTTTCATTTCTATAGTCCGGAAAACTCGATAGTCCGACCGAGCCCAAAACTAAATGTATTTATTCGAATTGTGGAATACATAAATTAAATATCCCGATGTGATAATTTAATTTAAAAACAATCAAAAATCTTATTCAGGAAGCATATTTATATGGGTGCTCTGTGAAACTATAAGTCGATTTGGCTGAATTTCCATATATACTATTCTCAATATTAACCTTTCTGATACAACTGGATTCAGTAGCTCACGGTCTGACTATTGGTCGAGGCCTCACTTAGTATGCTTCTGACGAGAAATGCTTTCTGTCTATCTGGGGGATAGCCTTTACGAAAGTTTCGCCCTTCCACTGACAGGATAGTTTCGGGCATTTTAGTGGCTGTGGCTTAAGCCCAAAGTCGTGGGAAGGGGTGGTAGTAAAATGCCAACTAATGGGCTTTATTGGAAAGAAAATTGTATGAAATCAATGTTTAAATATGATTTCTGCCATGTGGCCGCTACGGCTGGCGCGTAGAAACGCAATCTGGAGCACCAATTTAAGACAACTTTTCGCATTCTGACCATCATCGTTTTTGAAGACATATGAGCCAATGACTCCGCCAGCCCATAAAGCGCACCAAACAGTAATTTTCTGTGGATGTAATGGTGTTGCGACAAAAGCTTGTGGATTCTTCTCAGTCCAAATGCGACAATTCCGCTTATTTACGTACCAATTTAACCAGAAATGGGTTTCATCGGAAAATAAAATTTTGAATGCAAACAATGAAATTTCAAAGCAAACTAAACAAAAAGCAACTATCAGCTGTTAAATGGAGGCTCAAATAAAGCAGTGATGGCAACTCAAAATTGGGACACTCAAAAAAAAAAAAAAAAAACACCCTTTATAATGAATTTGAATTTATTGACAATGTTTCATTCACATGTTGATTTCCCATTTTTCGATAGTGAACAGTCTATCTCTTCAGAAATTTTTGCCGTTTAGCACTTACCGCCATTGACGATGGCTGGCGAAAATACTTATGAATGTAGCAAAAAATCGGATTTATCAAACTTAAGGTCAAGATATCTCAGAGAAGGAACAAGATATCACAAAACTTAAACATTTATTTTAAAGGTAGCCAGTAGGACTTAAAGACCAAGTATCAAATCTTATAAGTTAAGATAAGTTCGTTTGGTTATAACATCTCGAAAACAGGGGAAAACAGGGTTTCAACTCAACTTTGTATCTAAAACCTTTTAAAAGTTTCCTCTGGCCCAGAGGTTGAAAATTGGTTTGCCTGTGTTATTCGCGACCTGCTTGAGAGTTCGGGCTTTTCAACAGAAGCTGCTGGGATTTTTCAAAAACAATGGAGGTTAAAAAAATTCCACCTCCTAATGTGGATTGGATCCACCATTTTGGATTATGTGGATTGAATCCAATGAACTCAAAAAGCGAAAAGTTGTACACAACTTTTCGTTTTTTGTTCAGCAGTTTTATGTTTCGACTGCAGTTTTTTAAATCCTGGTAGGGATTATCTAAGAATGTTTTACGTTCAGATGTTGTTACATACTTAAAAGCATACTAAGGTGCAGCTAAAACCTGAGATTCAGCAAAAATCCAAAATTGACAGATCAGACCAGATCTTCCAGATCTCTTGCCATAAAACGGCACTCGACTGCCTATTGGTTGAGACCTCTGTCTGTCCACTGAAAGAATACTTTTGGAAATCACGTGGCGGCTGTGTTTTACTACCCAAATTCGCGGAAAGAGATATCCTGAGGATTATCCCAAGTTGCTGTTGTTGCTCAGCAGATGCTGCTTACTTTTATCCAAAGCAAGGGGCAAGTCATAGTCTTGCCGGACTATGCATTCAAATTGCTACCTGTGTGTGTTTGTTGATCCCATGGCGGTTGTAAAAGGCATTGTTTGTCACTAAGAGATTTGGCCACCCGGTAGAGGCTTATGTAAATCTTTTCACAACCCGTTCTTCCTGTGGTGAAGGCTATATAAAGGAAATTGTTCTTTTAAATTTATTCTTATTTATTCAGCAGGTGTAAAATAGCTTAAAACTTTATAATAATAATTTTTAAAGCAAACACTTAAATAGTTTTAAAACATTTTCAAATAAACATTGTTATTTTAAAAAGTTTATAAGCTTAAAGCGTGTTTTAGAAGGACATTTTTTTTTAACTATAACTAGGTGTATTGGAATTTTTTTTATAACTCAAAAAAATCCACTTGTTGCCTTCAATTTACATCGTTTTGTAGTTTGTTTTCAAAAATTCCCTTTAAACTCAAAAAATATTTCTGCTCTGACACATGTTCTTTAGAAACAGCTGAAAGCAAACCTTTTGACATATATTAACCTTCAGCAAATGTAATGCGTTTAAAAATATTATAAGACTTTATACAAAATAAATTTTGTTTGAGGTTTTTGCCTTTTTTTTTGCAGACAACAGGAAAATAAAATCCATATGAGTTTATTACCCGCTTGTATGCCATACCAAAAAAATAAATATTGCAACAATCGTCTTCCGAAGAAATAAAACAAAGTGCCAGACCAATATACAGACATACAAATGTATGAATATAAAAAATCAAGACCAAAACTTTAACTACCAAATAATGCTGGATGTACTAGAGTCCCCTCAATGCATTAAGGCAACGCAGGGAATCCTAAACTTGTATTAAGGAACTTTAAAAGCATTAAATATTTTTTATATACCACATTTGACATGGCGAAAAGAATTTTTTTGATGACTCAGAAGATGGTTGACGAAGGGTGTAGAAACGCCTGCGGGGTAAACAATGCAGCACGACATGTAAAATCAAGCAAAAATTTGATGTCCATCTTTAATATGTTTATATTAAAATGTAATAGTAAAATTAAAAACTTATGGTGTTTTGTTTTCTACAAAAAAGTGGGACATTTTATTTAAAAAAAATGCAATTTGCTGTCTGTTTCTTAAAAATTTTGGTCCCGAAAAGGATGAGTTTTTTCGCTTAAAACAAGCAACCCTTTTTGGGAGCAACATTTTTAAGAAACAGTCACCAAATTGCATTCTTTAAATAAAATGTCACATTTTTTTTGTAGAAAAGAAAACACCATTAAATTCCAAATTGTGTCTTGTAGTTGGCAGCAAAAACGCAACGTCTGAACGTGTACGAGTGTTCGAAGGTACACCAAAAAGAAATTATGAATATTGTTTCAGTATTATGTTGCACAGGCAAAAGCTACTTTTTTGTAAAGTGGATAATTTTTGAAGTAGCTAAATTATTTTTATACCCTTCACCGAAGGTAAAAGTGTATTTATGAGTTTGTCATTTCCCAGCGGTAACTAGAATGAGTAAAGAGGCCTAATAGAACGCCTTATTTAGCAGTTACAAGCAGTCAGAAGCCCTTCTTGCCGCATTCCATACTTATTTATTTTTAACACAGGTTGTCATTGGGCGCAAGGCCTTCCACACTTCCTTTAAAAATAACTTCGATCCCTTCCCAAAGAAAGGAGTAAGGAAGGTCACTAAAAATAAAAAGTAAATAAAACTAAACACCTTCCTTTCTCCATTCTCAAAGAAGGGAGTAGCGAATGTGTACTGAATATTTCAGAAAGTCTTTTAAAAGCCATAGTTCTGAAGGCAGGATATCATGCGAAGCGAATCTTTTAGAAAGGAGTATAGAGGGCTTCAAAAAGGCCTGCCACTATTTACCGCTTGGTTAGCTTGAAACTACCACACTATTGATCCTAGCCCCTTTAAGGTATTTATATTCTAAATACTTATGAGAAGTTCAATTGCGGTAACCCGTCTGCCCATCCGTCTGTTGAAATGGGTTTTTCGAAGACACCAGATATGATGGGGACTCATATATACTCGATGAAGTTTTGCTATTAAAGTTCAGCCAGATCGGTTCATAAATGACTGGTATATGAGCAAAAAACCAAGACAAGAATTTAGACGAAAATAAACACATAAATCCCTTGTTGTTGTAGTTTTTTTTTATTCGTTTTTTCTGTATATCTGGAGAATAGCAAGAGGCAAAGTTTCCAAATTACGTGCAAGCATCTTGGTTATCAATACACAACATCCGACAAAATGTGGGCGGGAAACTTTGCTTTCAAAGACATTATAGATTTTTATTAAGCATGATGAAGGGTATATAAGGTTTGGCATACCCGAATTTAGCACTCTTACTTGTGTAATTCCTGTGGTATTTTGACAAAATATCTTAAGTCGAGATAAAATAGCAAAAAAGTTTTTGAAAAAAATAATAATTAAATAAACCAAAATTAAAGAGAAATTTCGTTAATACGATTAATATTCAACTTTTTAAATTTGACTTACTGGGTTTTTTTTTTTAAATAACACAGATATAATTTTCATTAATAAGGTACTAATTTTGTAGAAGGTACTTTTTTCATCGTTTACCACACATGAAAAGTTGTAGAATTTGCTGGTATTAATAAGAAAAAAGCCTGTTCGCATATTAATTGAAAAGACCCCAGAGATTATGCAGTTCGGTCACTTTTAGTCCAATGAACAAATTTTTGGCTCAGATATATGTATAATATATAGAAGTATGTACAGGGTGGCACATGTCACAAATGGTTTATAACTTTTTAATTTTTGCGATTATTATTACTTTTTTTCTCTTTAAATACAGTATATTATTCGGGAATGTTTTTCAATTAGCTTTGAAGCGATATATTGCAAGTGATGTCCTTTTTCTGCTTCGCAAATACAATTTTTAAGAGAGTTTAGTTATTCACAATTAATTCCCCAAGTTTTCTTCACGAAATGCTGAAAAAAAATTAAAAATAATAATTTAAAGAGTATAGAGAATTCAAACCGTATAGTTCATTCAGCGCCACCCTGTATAAAGTATTTATAGCTTATAAAAAAAGCCAAATCGGCTACGAAAAAAGGATTTTTGCGACTGAAATTAGCTTCAGTTATTGTTTTTGCAGTTTTTTGGCACTAAAATAAACTTTATTTACCTATTTTTTTTACTAACCTCCCTTATAAATATCATTCCTAAATCCAACTTAACATATTTACATACATACACGCAAAGAAAAAACATGGTTATGGTAAACATATTATAATAGCAACATATTATGGGTGCTTTAATACCATGGTAGATAAGGCCATGATGGCTTTATCTCTCATTCAATAGGGAGATAAAGCCTTTTTTGTTTTTTTTTCATTTGAATGGGATATACTAAAGTTAAGCATTGAAATCTGGCTTCGCATATTAAAGTTTTTCTGCGTGACGGCCTGCGGCCGTGCTTAGGAGTTTTTCCCTCCAGTAGGACGCGGCAGGTGGCTTCGCTGAATAAAGTTTTCCTGCGTGCGCCACAAAAATAAAAAAATGTTTTCAATGATAACTAAGGATTGTCCCTTTTAGATAATGTTTACACCATGCATAACAGTTTTCTGAAAAAATATGGCTTTATCTCTCATTTGCGAAAAAAATATGGCTATATCTCTCATATCGCAAAATTTTAAATATGACCTTACCTCTCAAAGATTCGGCAATAAGGCCATTATGGCTTTATCTCCCATTCAATTGAGCAAAAATGCCATCATGGCCTTATCTACCATGGTTTTAAAGCACCCCCCTCCCCATATTATGATAAGGTTCATGATTGTAGTCACCATGTTACGATTATTATTGAATGATAGTATGACCAAATATATTCGTAATATTACATCATAATATTTTTCCCTTAATCATATTATTGTTGTGTTAATCGGAATACGTTAAGAAGTAATCATATTATGCTACAGCACCTATTTGCATAATTTTTTTTTATTTTGTGGCACTTTAGAATTTTTTTTTAGTGTTAGAGTCTGTATATTTTTAAATTACTTTAATCTTGTATTTTTTAATTGGTATTTTCTTTTTTAATTGAAGCACACACCCAGAGAAAAAACATGTTTAAATATGGTCACCTCCAACAATTCTATGTTTAAAGAGAATTTAAACCATAATATGTTAAATTTAACCATATTATTGTCAACGACAACCATATCATGGTTAAAATAGTCCTCCATCAAGAAGCCACAGCCATATTATGGTTGCCTCCGAACATATTATGGTTAATAATAACTAAAATATGTTTAAGACTTATAATAGCATGGTTGGTTTTCAACCACAACATGTTGCTCTTGAAAAAGAGAAAAAAACTATTTTTAATTTAAAATCATATAATTGTCATATCTAAACATAACATGTTTAGAGGCAACCATAATATAGTTGTGGCTTCTTGATAGGCGACTAATTTAACCATAATATGGTTGTTGGTGACATAAATATGGTTTAAATTAAACATTATATGGTGAAAATTTTCCTTAAACATAGTATTGTTGGAGGTGAACATATTTAAACATGTTTTTTCTCTGCGTGCAGCCTCGAACGTTGTAAGTGACAAAAAAAACATAGTTGGACGAGCTGTGTGCGCTGTGGCTCGATATTATTGGAACCAATTCTGGATTTTTCTTAACCTCGTGCCTTATGAATACCATTCACATTAACCGCAACTTATTTATCATTCGATATCGTCATTCGAACGGCGAAATTTTGCCCCTAAATTTTGGATGCCCGTATTCTGTAATTTTGTGTTTTCACGTGGCCACACGCAAAGAAAAAACATGGTTGTGGTAAACATATTCTAAGAGCAACATATTATGATAAGAATTATGATTGTAGTCACCATATTAAGATTATTATTGAATCATATTATGACTAAATATACTCGTACTATTACATCATAATATTTTTCCCTTAATCATATCGAGCCCTAACAGCGAAAATAATGTAAGCGCCAAAAATCAAATTTTACAGGAGAGAGCTTTTTTGTTTTATTACATATTAAATTTTGTATGAAATTTGTCGCTTACACTAAAATTGTTTTGGCTATAAAATCGTAACGGTACATTATATGACCTTGATATTTTAGGAGATGATGCAAGTGTTGCCAATAAAGTAATTTATCAAAAAAAACGAAAATTGAAAATCATGTCGCTTACACTATTTTCGCTGTTAGGGCTCAATATTATTATTCTGTTAATCATACTAAGTTAAGAAGTAAGCAAATTATTGTCATGTTAATCATAATAAGCTAAGAAATTAATCATATTATTGTCATGTTAATCGTAATATGCTAAGAAGTAATCATATTATCATCATGTTAATCATAATAAATTTAGAAGCAATCATATTATGATACAGCACCTTTCATAGCTGTCATAAAAATACAAAATAAATTTAAATATTTTTGAATCGATTTTTTATTTTGTGGCTTTTTACAATTTTCCTTAATGTTAATCAAATAGCGGAGCTCAATATAAGGCTTGCAAAAGAGCAAATGAAAAATCTGTGGTTTTCATGGGCAACCGCGTGTGTCCATTTTTTCGATTTTAAGATGTTGATGCCATATTGCCTAATTTTGAACGCTCTTTACATTTTTTTTAAAAAAAGTTGGATCAATTCCGATTTTTTAACGTAATGACAAAGTATAAAATGTGCAATACCTAGCCCATAGTTTAAACTAGAATGGTTTTTCGGCTTTCCTGAACAATTTGACATACGCGGTTGCCCATGAAAACCACAGAAATATCGTAGCACTTTTATAAAATATAACGAAATCTCAGTGTGTTTTGTTGTTGGATTTTACAAAAAAACTATGATATTTTGCATTTGCACTATTACATCACTAATACTGAATGAACTCCGCCAATATTTTAATTTTTTAATTTCTTTAAACTTATTTTTTTTTTTGTGGAATTTTATCTTTTAATTGTTTAACCGCTCACAAATAAAAAAAACGACACAATTTCTTCAAAATTATTTTACAAATGGCGCTAACATAATATCGTTAGAGTAAAAATAGTTTGATTGCATCTTTAACATAATATGATAAATGTATAGAAAGTTATCATGTTATGGCTATTAAATATCATGATATGCTTGTGGGTAATATAATATGTTTTGAAAGTTATCATAATTTAGTTGTTAGAAAAATAATTATTTTTCGGTCAACAATACTCAAATTTATAATTGCGATAAACATTCATATGTTTACAGTAACTATAATATTGTTGATATTAAATAAAAATAACAATTATTTGTGTACGACAACAATATATTGTTACATTAAACATAGTGTTGTTGCCGTAACCATGCCCAACCATATTTTTTCACTGCGTGCATTAAGATGAAAACCGGCTTAATCGCTCATCATCTACATAATCGAATGTTGACTTTCAAAATAAAATTGTTTTATGCTGAGTCTTTCCATCATAAAACAACCGCGAAACGGTCAAAACTATCAAGCAGGCGGGGCAATACTTCAAATCGCTTTATTTTGAAAAATTGCAACATGTGGCCGAGAAAATTTGCAACACGTGGCCGTGCATTATTAAAAAACGAAAACAATTTTGGAAACTCTGCCATTAATATTTTTGTTCTTATTTCGAATATATTTATATAGATTTTTTTTTGTTTCCATTCCCGATTTAGTTTAGTTGAATTTAGCTTAGCATTGCAATATTCATATGCCATCATGTGGCGCAATTTTCTGCAATACAAAAGTGACAATTTGATTTATCACTACACTTTGGGTTTTATTGCGGCATTTGCAGTAACAGCAACAGCAGCCTTTAGAAATTTTTTTTTTTTCGTTTGTCCGTTTCAATGTACAGATGTATTATGGACATGGACAATTGTCCAAATATCCCAGTGCGAGAGTACAAGTGTGTTGAGTAGCAGATGCTGGCGATGCAAAAATGGCAGAAAAGCCTTAATAAAGCGTTGTATTTGCTTGCTTTCCTTAAATCAAAAATACATTTGCTTTTATTTTTGGATTTGTCTTGGACTTGCTTTTCTTTGAAAGTTTTTTGTTCTAAAAAAAATATTTTTGTTAAGATTTCAATGGTATTTAAAAGATTTTCTTAACATATGACTTCAGTTACATACTTTATACATCAATAGGGAGAGATTTTTTTTAAGGAAAAAAAAAATATTTGAAATATCAAAAAAAAAAAAAAAAATCAAAGCAAAGCAAAAAGCCATTAGCTTTTTTGGCATATAACTCTAAGTAAAAACTCTAAGAATAGAAAAAACATAAAGTCAAGGAAATATATTCAAACTCAACTGTCTTCGTTTATGACTGGTGCTGACTGTTGTTGCCTTATTCACCAAAAACTACCAAAGCATTCGAAATAAATTTCGTCTAATGTCTTAGTTTTAAATTATAGACGAGTAAAATACTTTTTAGCCATAAGTATATTGACTTCTGTTGCCTTGTTTTTTAGTCGATACAGCAAAAGATTTATAAATTCTATAAAAATAAATGTTGTGACTAGTGTTTATGACTATACAATTGATATGAACAACTTTGGTTTAAAACTTGGCCATTAGCTATCTTTAGGCCATAAAATCGTACAGCAGTCATTCAGTTATTAAAATATATTAATTCTACCTTAATACACACACATTAAAAAATCAATCGATCTTAAAACAACAAACAAAATCCTTTAACTTTACTGAAAAATGCCCGTATAAACAAACTGCCACAGTTTTAACCATCCATCATAATATGGAAGCTTTCATTATCCTGGTATAATAATTTGAAAAAAAAAGATATTAAAAATTTTGTTATATTTAAGGTGGCGTCTAGTGATTTTCTACATACTACGCGTATCGTCGTAGTCATTTATTACCACCATCATTCATTTTGGCTACGCAAACAATTCATTCCATTTTTGAAATTACTAAAGCACAGTGGCGTACATTTTTTCCATTAGTGAAAAAAAGTCAAGAACTTTTAAACGTTTTGAAAGGAAAGCCATAAAGCGATTATATTTTTTCCCAACGAGAAACTGAAGATTAGAGAAATTTGGTTTTGCAAATGTCGCATTTGCTTCTATTCTGTCGGAAAGCTAAGCCTCCCCTGCGAAATTATAGTTTTTGAAATTTTTGTTCTCAAATTATTATTGTTTGTTGTTATTGTTGCAAAAGTAACGGAAAACGATATTAATATGATTATTACCACGTCATATTTAGGAGACAACGGTCTCGCCAAATGTTAAGTTACCCAACTTTCCGGCGCAAACGCGTCAAAATATTTTGCATGCAGCTTGTTCTATGAAAATACACTTGTTTAACTTTTTTTTGACAGAAGACGACAGAGCGCGCGTGCACTAACGCGTGTTATGTACTTCTACCTTAATAGTATGTATGCAGGTCAAAATATCGGTAATGAAATGAATGAGGCTGAAGTGTACGTTCTTATAGACTTGTGTAGTTTATTTTGGTTTCTTTAACTGAATATATGATCTCTATTTTATGTTATTAAAAAAAAAATAACACAAACTAAACAATATTTACTTTCGTCAACTTTTTTGTATTTTTTCTCAGATTTTGTTGATCTTTGACTTTTTTGTATGCAAAATTTTGTTAAAAAAAAAATGTTACGAAAACTGAACAAAATTGACGTTTGCCGATTTTTGGCGATTTCTGACATCCAGTTTGGCGATGGAGCTCAAACCAAACCTGACAACCCTGCTTACAGTCGCCAAATTACGAATTTACGTGTCGATCGGCTTTCATCGGATAAAAAATAGCTGAGTAAAAGTGGATAAAAACTAAAACTTTTAAGTTTTTCAATGCGGAAGATGTGTTTTTACAACAATTTTTAGTTTTTTATCACAATCACCACAAGATCCTCGTGAAAAAACTTATTTGCAAAAATAAACCTTTCCGGCGCCTCAAACAATAGATTGCCTCGTGCCGTGCTATTACCGTGCTGACTACCGTGGTATAATATAGGATCTTTGGACACCCGCGATCTCAAGAGATTTGTAAATTTTTAGTTTAGCCGAACACTGCTTTAACAGAGAATATCGTCCCCTTAATATAACAATAGCGTATGTACTCATACGCTATTATTTTTTTATTGCATATTTAGAATCTCCATCATTGATTTTATGTCTGGTCAAAATTTCGTCAAATTCTACTTGCAAAAAGTGGGTCAAAATGTCGTTGGAAAAAATAGTGTATAATATCTTGTTCAAAATTTTCCTTCAATAAGTGTTTAAGCTCATATGCGCTATTTTATTTGAAATTGCCACTCCAAAGTTGTTAAAAGAATAATAGTCCCAGTAAAAACTTCGCCTACTTTTTAAAAAAGAATAGCTTCGTTAACTCATTATTTTGTAGCTTTCTTCTATAACTGCATCTATAACAACTTCCATAACTACTTTTTTCTGAATGTATGCAGGTTAAAAAAAAAATAATGACTTAAGCTGGGATCACACGATTGCCGCAAATGCACCAATATGACACAATTTTGATTGTGCTTTATTGACGCACAATAAAGAAAGTGCCAATTCACACGTTGCAAGTCTGATTGATCAGCTTGCTAACTTATAGGCGAGAGAGAGTGAGAGAGAAACGTTTCTTTTCCTCTCGTCACTCTCGTTATAAAGTAGCAAGCTGACCAATAAGACTTGCAACGAGTGAATTGGGACAAATTGCACCAATAAAATATTCTGAAATCACACGATTGCCCTGTTTTATACAAATTTAATTGCCGCTAGTTGGTACAAAGTGAAATGGGTACAATAATTGCCGCAGCACAGTCACACGATTGGTCTTACTTGACAACTGCTAAAGCAGCTGTTGTGGTATTTTTTTCATTTTTTTGGAAGTTCTTGTTGGTATCATCATTAAAAACGAAAAATTTATTCATATAGGTACAATTTTTAGTTGGATAGTTTTATTTGAAATATTTTAAGAAAAAGTTATGAAATTCCAAAAATTAACAGTCTGTTCAACAATTTCGAATGTTAACGTTTGCATAGAAAATTTTTATGAAATAATAAAATTAAAATAATATTATTTAAAAATCAGTAACTAAATTCTGTAACTTTATTAATTTCTCTTTACTTAACGATATCAGAAAAGAGAAATCTTGGCTACTTTAACAAGTTTCAAGTTAACAAATATTTTCCTTAAGAAATATCAACGACAAATATCTGAAAAAAAAAAATAATACTTAGTTTTATTAAATGTCTTTAATTAAAATATTCGCACTTAACAGCTACATAGTATGCTTGTGAAAATACATATTTGTTAATAACAAAAATTAAAATGCATAATAAATCAATACATATTTATCTTCATTTCTTGCTAAAGGAAACACAACAACGTAAAATTTATTAAAAAAAGGCAAATATTGGCGCATATTGTGTTGTTTAATTGCCGCACAAGAAGCCAATAAATATTGGTGCATTTTTGTTATTTTTATTGACGCGCGGTTGCATAGCAAACATTCACACGATTGCCGCACCAGGGTTGCATTTGATTGGTAAAAGTAAGCACAATATTGTCCTCGATTGGTACATGAGCCAATTGGTTGTGCAGTCATACGATTGGTGTATTAAAAAGTGCGAAAATTGGAGCATTGCGGCAATCGTATGATCCAGCTTTACTTTTTAATGCGTTCATTTTGGGACATCCCTTGTAAAATTCATTGGTTCTTTTAGTAGAATTGTAAGTAGTGCTCCTATGTTTTTCTGATTACTCAAAACATTATTTTGTAGGCGAAGTTTTTACTGGGGTGTATACTCATTATACTCCATGTTAGACTGTAGAAAAAAATACAATTTATGAAAACTTTAACTCATAAAATAGCTTATAATAATATACACTATTGTTTGAGAAATAGTTTCATTCCGAAAGCTGCATGCATGATCTCCAAAATTTGTGCAAGAAGAATGTAATTCCTCGTGGCTCGCAGTTATTTTTTTTTAACTTACATGGTGGAAAGAAGCGAAATTGTTTAGATGAGCCAGATGTAGCAGAGGAAGAGAAAGAAGACGAATGAATTTCTAGTTATTTTTGATTTACGCAATGTATACCTTAATTTGTCATAATTTTTTGTTTATAATAACCCAAATGGGAAAGTAATGAATATTACCACTGAATCAACAAAACTATGAATTAATCACTGTTTTATAATTAAATTGATATTTTTGAGATCAAATATTTAAAAAAAAAATACCGTAAAATTATTGAATAAAACAGTTATACCATACAAAATAAAATAGTGTATCAAATACATCTTACGAATTCCTTAAAAAATAAAATAGCCTATATGGACGACTTGCACTTTGAATTACATTATTATGGTCTTAAAGGATGCGTAGAATAAAAAAAATTGGTCAATTTAAAGACAAGAAACGGTCGAAAAATCCAATATGAAGAATTTTCATTTACCGGCGATATTGAGGTTTTAAGAGACATCCGATTTGAAAAAAACTTTAAACACGATTTTCTCAAAACCCCAAAAAAATTATACGCTATTGTTATATTGAGGGGACGATATAATACCAGAAGGTGAAATCTCCTTAAGATACACAAATAAACTATTGTGTATTTCTCTTATAATTCTAAAAGCTCTAAAATTATGACATCCCTTTTCGAATTCGTTGCCACTGTATCCCGATATTTTCGTACAACTGCAAGTAGAATGGAGTAGCCAGCCGTGTGAGTCACAGCTGCGTGAAATGTAAATATTTCTTTTATATGACTTCAATTTAGTTCATCATGAAACTGGTTCAGACAAATATGAATAAATATTTCTTTTTTTAACTTCGCGTTAAACTCCAAGAGATTCTGGATTTTTGTATGCAAATTCTAGTCTCTCTTATATTTCGTTTGGATTTGAATTGTGGGTTCTTTATGTTGTAATGTTTGTTTGGTGTGATTATTTATGAGTTCGATTGTTATATGTGATGCTTTTCTTACGCATTCATGTACAAATGTAAAGTGTGTCTGCGTATGGTCTTGTTTGGAGCAGTGATTGTGAGATAAAATTTCTGTGATGTGAGTTGAGTTGAGTAAAAGACAAAGTTGGTTTGGAAAATGATGCATATAATTATTATAATGATGATCTCATTTTAATGGAATGTTTTAGAAATAAAGAAAACAATGTTTAAAAACTTGGTAAAACAATTTAATTGAGCTTAAAGCTTTAATTGATTTAAAAAAATTTTCATTTTCTTCGTTTGCGTTTCAACAAGTCTGTATACAAATATTTAAGAACATTATTTAAATTAGTGTTTTGCACTGTTTCTTAAAAACTTCAAGATCTTAAATGTTTTGCACTTAATATTTGATTACTTGATAAAAGCTTTCAATATTTTAATTTTACTCCAAGGCGAATTTAACTACAACAATCCAAAAGTGACAGAAACAACATAGGATTTTTTGTATTACATTGTTTGTGCTTACGGCTCGCAATATCAACCATTCCTAACATGGGGCTGAAGACCTCACAATTTTTTGTCATACCAAACGTCAAAGTCTATATAAAAAATTAAGTTTGACGTTTATTATGACAAAAAATTGTCAGGCGAAGAGAAGACCCCATGTAACAAAACACTAATCAAAACAAATTGGTTCGAACTGTCAAAATCAGATGGCGTTTCGAGACCACCTGTAGTTGAATTCGTCTTGGTTTTACTCCAGAATCTTTAAAACTTTTCGCTTTTTTTACATTATTTCATTAGGTTGTATACAAATATGAGATATGATTTTAAAAGGATTTCTTATTTAAAGCATTTATTAAAAATTCTTATAAAAGCTTTTTATAATGACTTTCTAAAATCTTTTGATTTGTAGGTATAAAAATTTGTTAAGGATTTAAAATCACAAGCTGTAAAAAATGGTATGTAAATCGTTTAAAAATTTTTTAGTATGTACATATGTATTTTAAACCAACTTTATTTAGATTTATTTTAGTTAATTATTATTATTTAAAATTGATTAAGCTTGAGGTCTTTTTATAAAAAATGGTATTTTATTTAATTATTTCTCAATATTTCGCTAACCTTTGGTTAGCATCTTCAGGAAATTAACAAAATTTTATATAAAAATAATAAAAAACAATAACAAAATTATGAACAAATTTTTTGTCATAAATTAAATTCAAAAACCTATTTGTCATAAAAATTTTCAAAAGCCATAATAACAAAAAATTAAATATAACTAAAGTATAAGAATTCTTATAAACGGATTTTTCTTTGATGCCAATATGTTCTTTTATAAACTCACCCTCTTATAAAATGTGCAGATATTTGACAAATATTTTAAAAAGAATAACTGAACATTCTATATCGTCCCCTTAATAAAACAATAGTGCATAATTTTTTTTGGGGTTTTGAGAAAATCGTGTTTAAAGTTTTTGTCAAATCGGATGTCTATTTAAACCTCATAATCGCGGTAAATACAAATTCTTCAGACTGGATTTTTCGACGAATACATAATACCGTTTCTTGTCTTTAAATTGACCAATTTTTTTTATTCTACGCATCCTTTAAGACCATAATTATGTCATTCAAAGTGCAAGTCCTCCATATAGGCTATTTTATTTTTTATATGTATATTTTTTTTTGTTTATTTTGTTTACGGCATTTTTATTAAAATATTTGATCTCAAAAATATCAATTTGTAACATTATAAAACAGTGATTAATTCATAGATTCAATGGCACATATTCATTACATTCCAATTTGGGATAATTTAAAAAAAAAAATATGAGAAATTAAGGTATACATTGCGTAAATCAAAAATAACTAGAAGTTCACTCGTCTTCTTTCTCTGCCTCTGCTACATCTGGCTCATCTAAACAATTTCGCTTC
Organism: Pollenia angustigena; assembly: GCA_930367215.1. Lineage (NCBI taxonomy): Eukaryota > Metazoa > Arthropoda > Insecta > Diptera > Polleniidae > Pollenia > Pollenia angustigena. The sequence goes on from OV884060.1 coordinate 53,153,498, forward strand.
TTTCCACCATGTAAGTTAAAAAAAAAATGACTGCGAGCCACGAGGAATTACATTCTTCTTGCACAAATTTTGGCAATTTCAAGTAAAATAACGGATATGAGCTACACACTTATTAAAGGAAAATTTTGAACAAGAAATTATACACTATTTTTTCCAACGACATTTTGACCCACTTCTTGGAAGTAGAATTTGACGAAATTTTGACCAGACATAAAATCAATGATGGAGATTCTAAATATGCAATATGCAAAAATAATGGTGTACATGCGTACACACTATTGTTTTATTGAGGGGACGATATGTATTTTAAAACAACTTTATTTACATTTGTTTTAGTTAATTATTATTATTTAAAATTGATTAAGCTTGAGGTCTTTTTATAAAAAATGATATTTTATTTAATTATTTCTCAATATTTCGATAACCTTTGGTTAGCATCTTCAGGAAATTAACAAAATTTTATATAAAAATAATAAAAAACAATAACAAAATTATGAAAAAATTTTTTGTCATAAATTAAATTCAAAAACCTATTTGTCATAAAAATTTTCAAAAGCCATAATAACAAAAAATTAAATATAACTAAAGTATAAGAATTCTTATAAACGGATTTTTCTTTGATGCCAATATGTTCTTTTATAAACTCACCCTCTTATAAAATGTGCAGATATTTGACAAATATTTTAAAAAGAATAACTGAACATTCTATATCGTCCCCTTAATAAACAATAGTGCATAATTTTTTTTGGGGTTTTGAGAAAATCGTGTTTAAAGTTTTTGTCAAATCGGATGTCTATTTAAACCTCATTATCGCGGTAAATACAAATTCTTCAGACTGGATTTTTCGACGAATACATAATACCGTTTCTTGTCTTTAAATTGACCAATTTTTTTTATTCTACGCATCCTTTAAGACCATAATTATGTCATTCAAAGTGCAAGTCCTCCATATAAGCTATTTTATTTTTTATATGTATATTTTTTTTTGTTTATTTTGTATGGTATACGCTGTTTTATTCAATAATTTTACGGCATTTTTATTAAAATATTTGATCTCAAAAATATCAATTTGTAACATTATAAAACAGTGATTAATTCATAGATTCAATGGCACATATTCATTACATTCCAATTTGGGATAATTTAAAAAAAAAAATATGAGAAATTAAGGTATACATTGCGTAAATCAAAAATAACTAGAAGTTCATTCGTCTTCTTTCTCTGCCTCTGCTACATCTGGCTCATCTAAACAATTTCGCTTCTTTCCACCATGTAAGTTAAAAAAAAAATGACTGCGAGCCACGAGGAATTACATTCTTCTTGCACAAATTTTGGCAATTTCAAGTAAAATAACGGATATGAGCTACACACTTATTAAAGGAAAATTTTGAACAAGAAATTATACACTATTTTTTCCAACGACATTTTGACCCACTTCTTGGAAGTAGAATTTGACGAAATTTTGACCAGACATAAAATCAATGATGGAGATTCTAAATATGCAATATGCAAAAATAATGGTGTACATGCGTACACACTATTGTTTTATTGAGGGGACGATATGTATTTTAAAACAACTTTATTTAGATTTGTTTTAGTTAATTATTATTATTTAAAATTGATTAAGCTTGAGGTCTTTTTATAAAAAATGATATTTTATTTAATTATTTCTCAATATTTCGATAACCTTTGGTTAGCATCTTCAGGAAATTAACAAAATTTTATATAAAAATAATAAAAAACAATAACAAAATTATGAAAAAAATTTTTGTCATAAATTAAATTCAAAAACCTATTTGCCATAAAAATTTTCAAAAGCCATAATAACAAAAAATTAATTATAACTAAAGTATAAGAATTCTTATAAACCGAAAAAATTTTCCCTTATCTAAAAATCTAATTCAAAAACCATATTTACAATAATATAAAACATTTTGACTAAAGAAAATTCCTATAACATATAAACATTTTAAACTAAACTTTTTTTTTATCTAACATACATATAAAAACATTTTTAATTAAATTTATTTTTATTCTTACAAACGTATCTGTATATCGTGACCTAAGGACAAGAAGGTCCTAATTTTCATGCAATTTAGGTGCAAATTAAACCCTCTTGTTCCAAGGATACGATAGGTATATTTATATTATATCGAATCTTCTATCTCTTAATAACTAAATTCCTATAATTATTCGCTATATGTTCTGTGTCTGCTCTAAAATTTATTCTCTGTGCAGCTGGTGTATTAATTATGTGTAACATTTCTAATATATATCTGCGTTTGTAGTTACCCTGCGGGAAATTTGTGCCAATTGTTCCAACGGACTGATCGTGGGATTTGTGAAAATAGAACAAGTACAAAAAGAAACAGCTCATTACTAGTGAAAGGAGAACCAATCATTTAACTGGTATATGAAGAACAAATAGGTAAAAAAAGGAATGAATTGCAGCTTAGTCTTCACCGGTCGTGTGACACATTTTTTGGGACTTTCGAAAATTTGATTCTTGATTTTAATTGTAGGACTTGTTTTATTGAAATAATACTACATTGTAGTAACTAGCACTAAACACGTTCATTGAGAATAAATGTGTGACTGGTCAAATGATGTCAATTGATCCCCTCCAATGACAACCCCATGTAAATGTGATAGGTCTTATTCAAACAAAGTGTTAGAACTAGAACCGGTCTCTACCACCAAAGACCTATCACGGGACTAGTTTGGTGTCGGTTCGCTTCCCTCTAGGGTAGTTTCAGTGTTTAAAACTGACGCTTCTTCAAAATCTGGATAGTGATTAGATAGATAACAATGATGACTTAATGCTGTCGTTTTAGAATTAATGTCCCTATATTTTTGATCGGATTTATGTCCCGCAATTCTAGTCCTTAACTTGTTCTTCTTTGTACCTATGTAAACCTGGTTACATCTTTCATTATCATTTCCTTTACAAGGAATTTTGTAGACAATGTTAGACATATCCCATTTACTAGTTCCTTCCTTTGTCTTGCTAAAAAAAACCCTGTATTATAAGCTTTGTATGCTATCTTATATATATATTAGTGTCAAAGATTCTTGATTCTTTTATCCTTTCCGAAACATTTGATATGTACGATAATGATTTGTATATCATTGGTTCTGTTGTACTCATAAGTCTAGCATTCCCATTACTCCTATCTCTATATTGATTAATTAACCCATAACTCAAACTTTTTGGAAAATTGTTATCCCTTAATATATTTCTAATTCTAATAATGTTTTTTCTGTGATAAACCTTGTCACTAATTGTTAGTACCCTATTAATTAAATTTCTAGCAGTATTTATAATAATCCGTCTACTGTGTCCAGAATAATAATTAAAAATTCTGCCTGATGCTGTTGGTTTTTGATACCAATCTATTAATAAATTATTTCCCTTTCTTATTATCAAAGTATCTAAGAAAGGTAATTTTGAGTTACTTTCCATTTCCAAAGTGAATTTAATATTACTATTAAACTCATTAAATGTGTCCAACAACTTATTTACCCCACATTCATTAATAATGCAGAAAATGTCGTCAACATATTTTATCATTATCTTAGGTTTAATATTCAATTTTCCAATGGATGTGTCAAGTAACCTTTCCATTACAATATCCTCTACAATTGGAGGAGCAGGAGATCCCATTGGAAGTCCTTTCAGTTGTGTTTATACTTTCCCATTACAACCAAAATATCTGTTGTCCTCTATACAAAATTTTAAAATTCTTAAAAACAGTCCCTTGTCAATGTTCGTATATTGCTCTACTATGCTCAATTTTTCCTCTATTATTTCAAGTGCCAAATCGACTGGTACACTAGGAAATAGCGATACCACATCTAATGAAATTAATTTTTCATTTGTTTGTATACAATGATTTCTTAACTTCTCTTTGAATTGCACTGAATCTTTAACATTATACAGTATTTATCGGATATAAGAAACTTAAAAAATCCAGTAAAAAAGTTTCTTATAAGCGTTTCTTTCTTATATACAACTATTTTATATAAGAAACTTATTTCTTATATAAGTAGCTATGGCCATAAGACTTTCATATTTGGTTTTCTGTCTCTTTTTTTGTTACATACATAGAAAAAAATTTTTGCGCCAGTAAAAGAATTAATCAAAAATAAAATCAGTTTTAATTAAATATTTAATCAGGTAAATTAAAATTTTAATCAAGTGTAGTAGTTTAATTGACAATATTTCAACTAAACGTTTAATTCACATGATTAAATGTTTAATTAAGCTGATTAAATATTTAATTAAAACTGATTTTATTTTTGATTAATTCTTTTACTGGTGCAAAAAATTTTTTCTGTGTAGTGTCATCACCTGACAATTTTTTGTTATAATAAACGTCAAACTTCATATAAAAAAAACGCTGACAAACATTTTAGAGTTTTTTTATATGGACTTTGACGTTTGGTATTACAAAAAATTGCCAGGTGAAGGCCCCATGTTAACGTTTCTAACTTTTAAATAATTATTTTCTATGTCTTTTGAGTTTTTTACTATTTTAGATAACGTTGAAAGTCCAATATTATATTTTTTTTGCAATTTCGCTTCTTTTTATACCGTTTTGTATTTCTTTTAAAATTTTAACTTTTGTTTTTATTGACAAAAAAACAAAGCCTCATCTATAACTAAAGCTGGAGGTCCATAATACGCGTTTTCGCGTGTATAAAAGCGCATGCTTTTATAACCTTACTTGCGTTCTACGTTTCAAGTTACATGCAACGCTTTTTATGCAGCAGCAGCACAAGTAAAAATAAAATTTAATTGGTCAAAATCAGCTGATTTGTTCGAACGCTGCTTGTGACGCTTACAAAAGTAGAAAGTAAACCTACTTTTCGCTTCAAGGCATCTACGCTTTTGTGCATGTAACTTACTACGTATAACTACACAGATTCTACTTTTTTGACAGCTGCGAATGCTGCGAAAAAGCGAGTAACGAGTGGTGTGGACCTCAGGCTTAAAAGTAAAAAAAAAAACTTTGTTCTTTTTGTAAAACTGTCAGAAAACAGAGTTGTCCATGCAAACTACATAAATTCTGTGTTGCCGTTGGAAGTTTCTTATATAAATTCTTTTTCTATACATTTTGTGGTTTTGGTGTTTAAGAAAAATGTTCTTTTATCAGTTTTTTTCTTATAAGCGTTTTTCTTATATGAAACCTTTTTTGTTAGAAAAATTGCAAAAAAGACATGGTGTTTTTGAAAATTTTTCTTATAAGCGTTTTGTTCTTATATGAGATGTTCTTATATCCGAATAATACTGTTTATAGAATATTCAGTTATTCTTTTTAAAATTTTTGTCAAATATCTACACAATTCACAAGAGGGTGAGTTTATAAAAGAACATATTGGCCTCAAAGGAAAATCGGTTTATAAGAATTCTTATACTTTAGTTATATTTAATTTTTTGTTATTATGGCTTTTGAAAATTTTTATGACAAATAGGTTTTTGAATTTAATTTATGGCAAAAAATTTTCATAATTTTGTTATTGTTTTTTATTATTTTTATATAAAATTTTGTTAATTTCCTGAAGATGCTAACCAAAGGTTAGCGAAATATTGAGAAATAATTAAATATAATATCATTTTTTTATAAAAATTTTAAATAATTATAATAAAAAGGTCAAGTAATACTAAATAACATTAGTTAATTATTATTATTTGTTTAGTCAACATTTTTCATTTTTCGAAATTTAGCTCATAGAATAAATTCGAAAAATGAAAAATGTTGAATATAATATAAAGTAACCTTCGGAAGGAAATAATTTCCAGTTTCTATTATTTGTTTATGTTAATTATAATTTTCCACTTAAGACCTTTGAATAAATAAATCCACTGATACAAACTATTTCTAATTATTTATAATAATTAAAGAAAACTCCTCCATGAGAATCTTTAAAACGCAAATTTAATAACTCCAGGTATCTCTCTTAAGCTCCTGCTTATCATAAATATTCATTTAAAAACACTTTTAAATTCCAGCATTCTCTACCATTTTATTTCTAGAAAAAGATTAATGGTATTATTTTTAAAATAAGTCAATTTTTATAGTAAACTTTATTCTTTCATTTTACACCATAAATGTATGCATGTTTTACTTAATTATGACTTCCTGTCAAAATATAAACATCAATTATGTCCACCTTTAATTGCTTACAATTTAAAGAGAGAGGGGAAAAATGATGCAGGCGCACAGTTTCTGGCCTAGGCCAGTGTCAGAATACAATACATGGACGCTGTTAGTCATGGCAGTAAAGCATTTAAGTAATAATGCATTTTGCATTGGCACAGAAATCTAAATACTGGCCAAAATCCCTGGGCACAAAGTAACAGCATTGATTTTTATTTATTTTTTTTTTTTTTTGTTTAATAAAATAAAAACTAAAAATCCAAATACTACAAAACTATAAAAGAAATATATGATCAATATTATATGGTATTGTATGTTAAGGATGGAAGTTGTTTTTTTTTTTTTTATTTAAATTTATGTAAAATTCATATGGAATTGTAGATATAAATACAAAGATGGACAGACAGACGGACATGCAAGCAATATTCATATAAAATAAAATAAAAAAAAATTCATAGTACAAGTACGATTTGCACTATTTTAAGCACGTAAAATGATAAACTCATAAATTATGAGTAGCACAACATTGAATGTCATTTGCACACAACACTTTTAGTATCAAAAAACCGCCTTGTCTAGATACAAATACAGTGAAGAGCAAAAGTCGAAAGACAATTTCACTGAAAAGCAGTGTTCGAAAAAAAACACTAAATAACGCTCATTAGTGTTCGGTTTTGTAGATTTGTGGAAAACACAAACGCTTATAGTGTTTGTATAGAAAATCATAAAATAAAAAATTACGTTTCCCTGTTAGTCATCTTTCGAAAATAATACTGTTTTTATCAAACTCAACAAAAGATGAGAACATTTAATTCCTTTCGTTTTTTTTTATATCCCCAAACTGCATTGTGTTTGGTTCGGCTCCTTAATGTTCGTCCCTTTTGGCTGGTAAAAAAACCAAAAATTTTTTACAAAAACAAAATACACAAACGAAAAACAAACAAAAACTCAGCAAAATAATTTAACATAAACAAAACATATACACAATACACACACAAGCTGTTCGTGGTGCGGTCATTGCTAAAATTGTTTGTTTGCTTATTTCTTTATCAATGTAAAGAAACATTATAGAACATTAAAATATAATGTTTGCCTTCAGTATCACTACAAATGTTCTGTTTCTTGACGAAGAACAGAACCTTATCTAATATTCGGCTCTTTTTTTTAAATAGTTACGAACGGTATAAAGGGTTGTGTTCGTCTTCACAATCACTAAAAAGAATAGGTATCGTTCTTGGGTGTGTGAGCCGAACGCTTAATAGTGTACTGTTTATTTTCGATCACTGCTGAAAAGCTTAAACATTTTAAAAATGGTTTAATAAAGTTTTCCCTTAAGATCATAAGTTTATATATAAGAGTTTGTAAAGCCTTCGTTTTGATTTTTACTGTCTCTCATCCATACTAAATGTATTTGCAAGTATGCCAATAAAAGGTAAATTTTCTACTCTGCACTGAACGAAATCTTCTTTATAATATTATGAAAAAAATTTGGTAAGTCCTTAAATTTAGAAAAATGGTAAAAACATTGTGATCAAACATTGATGCTTCTTTCGGTAATTATTGGTACTTTCCAGTGTTGCCAAAACTTGGTGACCAAAAATGGCTAAATTTACGGAAAAAAATGGCTAAAAAATGGCTAAAAATGGGCTAAAAAATGGCTAAATGCTTTTTTAAATAAAAACACATGAAAATTCAATAACAAAACAAAAATAATTAATTTAAAGTAGTTTACGATGAAATTGTGAGTTAAGATGAATTTGTTAAATAAGAATAAACGTAAAAAAATTTTAAAATAAATTAATATTAAAAAATTAAATCATCGAAAAATTCGATGTCGTTATTGTTTATCTCATAGGAATCACTCACTCATTAGCTTCAAATAATCATAAGTTTTAAATAATTTGAAGGTAAATCTTAATCACGACAATATTTACCCAGCCTTTTGAGTCCAGATCTACAATAAAAAACAAGTAAGAAAGAATAGTCGTTAAACCCGACTTTATGATACCCTACGCCACATTAGAACCTTTGTACCAAATTTTATCAAATAATCTCTAAATTGCGACCTGTACTTTGCGCACAAGGTTTACATGGACAGCCAGCCAGCCGGACAAACATCGTTAATTAGACTCAGAAAGTGATTCTGAGTCAATCGGTATACGTAAAGGTGGGCTAAGGACCATTATTTTAAGGTGTTACAGACATCAGCACAAACGCACAGTACCTTCTCCATTGTGGTGGTGGTATAAATATTGTATTGTAAAATATTTAACTATAATTTGATAAAATCGAATTAACGGTTGCTTGCATTATACCATGCAAGTGAGAGCAACTTTATAGTCAATTCAGAAATTTCTAAAACAATTTTGTTACCGCCTGCATCCTTTTATTGAAATACTTGTAACCAGAAAGAAACAGCGATGTTTGTGTTGATCCATTTTTATTAATTTAATAGTGGAATACTGTTCCTTTATTTTTAAAGATGTTTCAGCGTCATAGTTTATAGCGATTTTCAAGATTTGTAAAAGTTGTGATTTAAATTAAAGGCGTTTTAATTATTCAAAATGTTTATTTTACTTTTATAAATTTTTATAATAAAATAAAAATTATTCTTTTAAAAGAAAAACGGCAAAAAAATTTTATGGCTAAACAAGTTGAAAAATGGCTAAAAATATGGCTAATGGCTAAACTCATTTTTTAATGGCTGAACAGGGTGAAAAATGGCTAAATCTAGCCACTAAATGGCTAAATTGGCAACACTGGTACTTTCTAACTTTTAATGTAATTTTTTACAGGTAGAAATTTTTTTTTAGTTTTATTAAAGATGTTTTTTACATAAAGAATTTTCGACTGGGGTTACTGTAAAACTAGCTGCCACACAAATGATTTGTGTTCAAAATTCTTTAAATAGACTTTGCAAAACACCGTGCGAAGACTTACACAGGAACAATGTTTATAAATCGAGAAGGTTTATTTCCAAACTTCCCGCTCTTTTCGCAAAACTTACAGATCACTTTGTTAAGTTTACGGTGTGCACAATCGTCCATCTGAGCAGTTAATATGCAATACTATATATTGATTCATGATAACGTTTACTATTTTGGATAATATTCATCCAAAAAGAGTCCATTCCGTTCATACAGAAGAAACCATCGCCGCTGTAGATGTAAGTGTGACAGAGTACACAGTTCTCAGCAACTCCATTACTGCCCGTCCACTACTTGGAATATTTTAATAAAAGATCTTGGCCTAATATATAAGACCCAAATGCTGCAAGAAATAAGCCATCGGACCCTCGATTGCGTCGTGTGCTCGGTGAATAGGTCGAGGTCCAACTTTAAGTTGAACCCGATTTGTATTGTCAAATCATCTTCAGGGACGAGGCTCATTACTGGCTCAACGGATATGCAAACAAGCAGAATTGTCGTTTTGGGAGAGAGTGCAATCTACGAAAGACCCCATTACATACGAAAAATTACTGCCGAAGACGACAGTCCCATTTATATTTAAACTTGGGATTTTTGTATTCCTCATGGCATTGAAAATCATTTGGAGATGAAACCATTAGTTCGTTGAGCCAAATTTTTTTAAACGAATAATTGCAAGAAATGGAGCTGTGGATTTATTTGCAACCGTTGCACTCCTTTTTTGGGGGGCACCTCAAATCTCTGGTCTATGCTGATTAACCACACCCAGAGATAAGACACGTTCAAATATGGTCACCTCCAACAACCCTATTTTTGAAGAAAATTTTAGACATATTATATCTCATTTAACCATATTATTGTCACCTACAGTCATATTATGGTTTAATTATTCCTCCATCAAGAGGCCACAAAATATGTTTGACACTTATAAAAGGATGGTTGGTTTTCAACCATGGCATGTTGCTTTTGGAAAAGAGAAAAATACTATTGTAAATTTTAAAACAAATAATTATCATATTTAACCATAATATGTATAGAGGCAACCATAATATGGTTGGGACATCTTGGTGAAGGACTAATTTAACCATAATATGGTTGCGGGTGACAATGGTAACATTAAATATATATGTTAAAAATTTTCGTCAAAAATAATTTATTGGTGGTGATTATATTAAAACATGTTTTTTCTCTGCGTGCAGCCACGATTGACCACTAAGAAGACAATATTTGACGCACTTTTGTCAAAAAAAAGACCGAATATGCACGAAAAAGAGGTGCAAGGTCAGACCGACAGGATGGCGTTCATAAGGCGCAGGCGCGGAGGTTATATGTCAGAAACTATTTTTAAATATTAACGGTCTGTTTAACTAAATGCGAAGAACTCTTTCTTATATATGGTTTTGTTTACAAATGTTCAAATGTGTAAAAGAAAGGTTTCTTTAGGCATCGTGAAATATGTATAAATGCCATAAAATGTATAAGCTATAATAAGCCAAAACTTTGTTCATTCCATTGAATTTGCTATGTTTTATTTAAAAAAAAGAAGTTCTATGCTTCTTACTAAAAATACGCCTCTTAAGGTTATCAGTCCATTTTAAAATTCTACAATCCGTGTGTTGGATAAATGGGTCTGCCGAAGACCACCGGATTGGATTTTAGCCAGATCGGCTTACAAATAGCTGAGATATAAATAAAATACTACGACTGCCCCCAGCTTTTACCCATAAAACTAAGATTTTTGAGATCTTTTAAGTTATAAACTTCTTTCTCCACTTTCATCTTCAATAAAGTTTGTTAAATACTGGTAGAAATTTTTGAGGCGAAAATAGGACTTCCAGAACATTTTAGCTTTAAACTTTCGGCCGATTTTAAAAGAAATATTTTGCAAAATTTCTATTTTTAAAAAACACAGATCTCGTGGAAACCAAATCAAACAAAACATCAACAAATTTAAAGCTCTTACATGAAACTGCAACCTTAACACAATAGTGAAGAGTAAATAGGATTAGACAAAGCCGTATATGGCAAAGCCGCGGCACGGATCCAGCTTGAGCCTTCGGGGGGGAATATTGTATGATACAAAAAGTAAAAAATTTGCTTTTAAAAGTTTATTAAAAACAATCAGGGATGTGCTGGAAATCGAAAACGTAAAACGCAAGAATTTTAACAGTCGTTTTTTAATAAGATTTCTGGAATTAATTAATTTTATAACAAATATTTCTCTATTACACAGAATTTTATACCAAAAATTATAAAAATTAGATTAAAAGTGTATTAAAAACAACTTCCAAATTCTTGCTTTTTACGTTTTCGATTTCCAGCACACCGCTGAATATGTGTATATTATATAAAAAAAAAACTCAACAATAAGGTTAAATAAAATATAAGATCAGTTCAATATAAATTAAAATAATTATTATTATTCTTTTTTAATAAGCAATTTATGATTTCCTTGTGAGGCAAATTTAGATAGTACAGTCTATCTTTTGTCATTGTTGATCAGAGCCATGTTTTTATTCGACGAAGTATAGGAAATGACCCCTCATTCGTAGCATTACTGACGAGCATTGAAACGAAAATTTGAAATATTTTTCTTAGATTTGGGCAGATATCGTCATCACAGTTTATTTAAGCATCTACAATGTTATCTGATAGATTGTCAGGTATTTTCCATGTTTGTTGCCAATGCAACAGTTCAGGCTCAAGTTTTGATGTTAGTTGGTGTTTATCTCTTTTATCAAATATAACCAGCTCATCCGCTAGTTGTGGTTTTGAAAGTTTTGTATATGTAAATGATTTGATTACACTTTGAGGTAGAAGTTTAGGTATGTTCAATACATTTAGGATATCTATTATTATTATTATTCCCAGTAAAAAATGTGGTCCAAAAGGAGCAGGTTTTGTGTATGAATTCATACCACAAATCGCTTCAAACCTGCTGATGGGATGCCTGATTTTTGTATGGGGTGTTCCCGGTTTGGAGGACTTTTTTCTGCTGACAATAAGCGCTTCTTTTAACATGCAAACAAAGCACTCCTAAAGTGCTTTTTAGGGGCTTACCATATTAACATATTCATTAATGTTTTGCTTTTACTTTTGCTTAAATGCCTTTTTCCAATCATTTTCGAATATTTTTACTTTTTTTCGGTTTGCAACCTTCTTCGTTGTCAGCACTAAAATAGCAGCTTTTTTTGTATATTTTATTGTATATCATTTACTGCTTTATAAAAGCTCTTTTATTGAAGCGCTCGATTATGCGCTTTTTCTCTAAAGTGCTTCAAAAAACCCAAATTTTTTTACTGGGTTATTATTAATATTTATTTAATGCAAATTAAATTTTCAGAAAATGTATAAAGAGAAAAGGACTGGCTGCCAAGGCCTTCGCCTTTAATAAATTGAGATTTTAAGTATTTACATAGATAATTGGTTACAAAAGAATATATAATAAAAAGTATAAAATGGTTTATAATTTGTTTCCTACGTCCTGAGGTAGATGTTTTTTTAGATGGTTATAATCCAAGTTCTGTATGGATTCCGTTAAAGAGGTTATTTGGTTGTTTTTGTTGAAGCAGGATAAGAGGTGATCCATAGTTAAGTTGTTGCCGCAGTTAGGGCATGTTGGTTTTGAGGAGCTGTTCTTAAGAATGTATTCGTGGGTTAATTTTGAGTGACCTAGTTTAGGATATCGATTGGGAAAAGTGTTTTGAGATCTTCTAAAATAAATTCAACAAGTAAGAAAGTATAGTCGGTCAAGCCCGACCTTTTGATACCCTACACCACAGTATTAAAAAACATATCATGCTTATATGTCCATATAAATATGGAATTTATCTATGTTTATAAACTTCATTGAAATCGGGTTGAAAGTTTGTGAGAGGCAGAAATTGCCCCCTACCTCCCCTTGTGGTCCTTTTTTTGAAAAACTGTATAGCTAATGTGTCCCTATAGATATGGATCTATCTATGTTTTAAATTTCATTAAAATCGGTTTGATAGTTTCTGAGAGGAAGAAATTTCCCCCTATCTTCCCTCCTGATCCTACGATTCGGCCCATTTTCAATAGGCTTGGTCCTTGTGCCAAAAAGTTCCTATGTACCAAACTTTATCAATTTATCTTTAAAATTGCGACCTGTTCTTTGCGCACAAGGTTACATGGACAGCCAGCCAGCCAACCGGACGGACATCGTTAGTTTGACTCAGAAAGTGATTCTGAGTAGATCGGTATACTTTAAGGTGGGTCTAGGACCACTATTTTAGGGCGTTACACACATCAGCACAAATGCATAATACCCTCTCCACTATTGTGGTGTGGGTATAATAAGAGGACTGTTACTACAACTCGGTAGTAATCTTCAACATTTGGGATGTGATTATTTCGTTCAAATCTTGTCTTTTCGATTGGAACGTCGATTTGAACGCAAATAACTTTAACTTTTTCAAAAATTGCTGTAAATTGTTCTTCGGCCTTATTTCTTTTTCTTCAAGGCACATGATTAAAGTTTTGATAAGGCTTGATCCTATTTGAAGATCTACATCGTGCTTTCCTAAAATGATACCATGCGGCTGTGTTACAATAATTATCACCCTTAATATGTATATTCCGCAAAAAATTCAAAAGTACTAAGTGAGTTCCTTAATATAAAGGTAGAGATACTATCTTTTCACTTAGGTATTTTTTCCAAAGCTTCTACTATATGATGGACACTTGTTGCAAAGTGTAAAATTGAGTCGTGACGGTCCACCTATTTTGTCTCGCATAATGTAGAGAGTTTGGCTCCCAAAAACTTTGCTAAAACTGCGTTTCGCTTGGGATGATTGTTTTTAAAAAATTTTGTCTTTTCTTTAACAAATGATACAACTTTTTGTATTAATGGCACTTTATTGTTTTTAGAAATTGAGTTGTTTGATTAATGGGAATAGCAAGGCGTTTGTTTCGCTTTTGCCGCTGTTTCCATAATTTTTTAACAGCTCCATTTTCTGATGACATCAGAGACACTAATCTGTTTCAACTCCTATACAATTTTTTAGGTCAAGACCAAAATTTGTCAAAGCTTTTAGAACTATTGATGATAGTGCCTTCGCATTAGTTGCCACATCAATGTCTTCAATATCCTTTGAAGCCTCTTCAAATGAGTTTACACCAAAGTCAATAAATACTTCCCTAACAACTTTTGGATGTATGTTGATATATTTTAAAGATAAGGAAATCTGGCTTTTTCCCGACAAATCCGTGCTTTCGTCAAAAATTATCGAATAGAATTTTGATTCATATAACACATAAATATATACATAAATATTGCATATACTAAGGCATATTAATAATTCAACCGCACCGCACGCATTAATTATCAAGTTTAGTCTTTGGATATAGATGACACCTGCTGGGATTGAATGTAGAATAAAAAGTATTTGAACACGGTAAACTAGATGTTTCATTGGAAATATCTAATAAATAACTTTTAGGATTAAGATTTGGATACTTATTGAAAATTTTGTTAGAGATTCATTAAAAAAACAAAAAAATACTTATTGAAAATTTCGTTAGAGATTCAATAAAAAAACAAAAAAAAAACCTTGCTGGGATTTCCAAAAATTTTTTACATTAAATATTTTTATTGGGAATTCTTGTATTATCGAAATAAACAAGACGGATTTGTATAATTTTATTAATTTTTTATGATGCCAATAAAAGAGAGTTTATTGTATTTTTATTTTATTGTTGTTGTTTTTGTCTAAGCTTTGATATTGTTTTAAGTAAAACTGGGGCTTATAATTCCTATTCGCTTAACAGTTTTATTTGGTTTAATATCTTTAGTTTTTCTAAAATCTTTGGATAAAATTTCCTGACGATCTGGTCTAAGCAACCAGTATAATAAACTTCGGTTTGTCAATGGTATGAAATGAGAATTTAGCACATTATAACGAATTCTTGATAAAAGAGAGAATTTCTGCTTTCAAAAAAAACCCAAGTCTTAAATGCAGTATTAACGATAAATTCAATTATTTAATTCGTTAAATATTTTTTTAAATTTTGTACATTTTCCCAAATATTTTTGTTTCAGTGTACTAAACTAGTAAATAAATATGAATATTTGGCAAGCATCTGCAGCCACTATGGATCAACAAAAAAAAAAAAAAAACTTTATAATAATACTATAGTGAATAAACACAGGCAAATGTGTACTGGTAGGACGGAAGAACAGACTGGTATGCTGACTAACAGATAAACATTTTGCACAGAAGTATAGACGGATGAGCCAAACAAAAGTTATCATTGACTATTTTCTACATTTGTTACACTTACAAAACCGTGTAGATATGGGACATATTTTAATAAGGATCTAAAGAAAAGAATTTTTGTGGCTTAATGATATCGAAAATGGATTCTCAAAAGTGGCGTGTTACATGAGCAATGAGTAATAAATATGAGAAATGGTAAATAAATAAACACATGATTTGCATAGTGGTTGGTAGGAATGAAGTTTGGATTAAGAACATAGTTTTGAGCTTAAAATATATCAGAGTAGCAATCTGAATTATGTATATTGGAGATAATTAAAATAACTTTTTCCAGTTGCTAGTTAAAACGCAAGCATATTTCGTTTATTTAATGTTCAAAGTAAACAACACTTATACCACACTATATTTGCTTAATTGATACTCTATCGAAAAACCCAGATTATTTTATACAAACGGATAACGGATATTTTTTATATTAAGGATATACATATGTTTATAAATGTCAAAATGCAAAGGTTTTGCTATCAGATAACCTTAATTAGCAAAAAATTTTAAATATAACTATAGATTTGAATAGACTCGTCAGCCTACTGAGAGGAAAAGAGAACGTATGCTGTGTATGAGATATCAAAAGAAAAAACATCTATATGGAGACAAATTTAATTAAATATTAAGAAAAAAAAAAACCTACAATAGATCCAAAGGGTGTCATAATTCGATTCAGATCGTAAAGAAGAGTTCTCAAAAACGAGCGAAAGATCGAGTAACACAGGGTCTCCACCTGAGATAAGATATAAGATTTTTATATCAGCAAACGTCAAATTCAATCGCAGAGAGTATTATCTTACGTGTGGACTCTCAAATAGTGTTAGTATTAATATTATAATAATTGTTATGAGACAGTTGTTATAAGAAATCTTATAACAACTATCTTATAAGATGAGCTGTCAAAAATACACATACATACACACATATAAAACAATAATAAGACGCATTCATTAAAATGTTTGGTTTTTTTGTGCAAATAGTGAAAATCTTGTGATATGTGTTTAAAAAACCATTTTTTTAATTAAAAAAACAAGACAAAACTAAAAAAAAGAGTAAAAACTACACAAGTTTACTGCACGAGAATCATTCGATTATGAAATCTTATAAGATACGTATTCCCCTTGTTTAAGATTAAGATTAACATGAAGAAATTTGTTCTCTCATTCTGCCGACGTTCTCTCACATATTATATCAGATATTATCTCAGGTGAAGACCCCATGTTAGATACATAAAATAGATTCAATTAAAGTGAACAGATCAAATAGAGAAAAGCTATGGTTTGGAATTTTTTAATATGTTTCTTAATGCTAAAATATTTCAGAGATTAAAAGTTATTTTTAGTGCTTACTGGTATGCAACCAACTAGAGCTTAAAAATACATGCATATAAACATAGCTCTGAGCTTGCTATCTTGTAAGCATTATGCAATAATAAGGTGGAAGCATTAACCCAAATGATTGCAATGTTTTTTTTGTCTATTTAATAACCCAGGAAAAACTTTTTGATTTTTAGTAATAGGTGGTGGTTATTTTATTCGTTACATGGTAACGTACTTACTATTAATGACCTCAGCAACTACTTATTACTTCTATTATTTGCACTACTGAGCATTTGCTTACTAATAATCAGCTCAGTTGTATTTAGGGTTTCTAATTTCCCGGAAAACGAAACAAAAAAAATCTGATTCCGGGAATCCAGGGATTCTTTGAATAACACAATGATTTCATTAAATAAGTTTAAGACAAAAGTTTTTACTTTTAAGAAAATTGTTTTTAGTTTTATTAAAGCATTAAAAAGCTCATCAGAGATTCTATTTCTAATCCTTTTTGATATGTATATTGCCTGCTACCGAAAAAGTGCTCTCGCACTCTAAGACGTTGGTTTTATAGTAAGAAGCGCATCATACATGGATTATAAATTTGTTGGCCTGTTACCCGTGACTTCATAGACGTTTTTGTATTTTCTTTCCATTTAGTTTTCTATAATTTGTAAATGGTTCTGGTGTTGGTGATGGCTTATCGTGTACATTTTCATTTTCTACTTCAAGAAGCTTTTTAGTCATTTCAGACCGTTGATTTATTGGCGTAGCAAAAATAGTTCGATTTGTATGTAGTTTTTAGTAATTTTAGTGAAGAATATATTTTTATTGCTCGTTTTTGATTTTAACGATGCTCAAAAGATTTAATTTGAAATTCCCGATAAAATTTCCCGGGATTAATTTTAAAAAAATGTCCCGGGATTCCCGGGAATTCTTTCACGCATAGAAACTCTACTTGTATTGTTTTCAGTACTGAATATTTACTTACTGGTACCATATTCAATTACTACTTATTAGGTCTATTAACTAGTGATTTTTTGGCTTCTGGTAAGAATATTGTAAGAATTTATAATTCCACTTACTAGTAGTTAAATAATAACTAGATTTTTTTGTCTTCTAGTAATTGTATCGTAAGTACGGAATTCTGTGGACACCTCGAACAAAAATAAGTAGTTATTTATTAAAATGTTTTGTAGTAGAGGTAATGTTTACTTCTGTCCAACATTACTTGCTAACTTACCAGGTAAGTACCCCCTATGGGCACGCGTTAGTCCCTTTGGATCCCAAAACGAATTTAGACTCAGAACGGTTTTTTTTTACAAGATCCATGTTTAGATATTGAGATAGCGCTTTGGCATACAGGAAAAAAATTCGTATTTTGTTAAAAAAAAATAATGCGGCTCTAGACACATTTGTGCTGTATAGGATATTAAGTTTTTTAGTTAATCGACGACGAGTGTACGTTTTACCGAAGTTACTGATACTAAGAGCCTGGCGCCGCAACAAAAATGCTCCGATTGGCCTGACACTTTCCACATTTTTTTAATATAGTTTTTTTTTCATACAAAGTTGTCAAGATTAGAATGCAATCGGCTACCACCCGATCGCATATTATTTAGTACCATTAAAGCCAAAATAGTCAATTTCTTTTCGTCTCCAAGTAGTAGTCGGCCTTCCCCTGTGCGGATTCCAATCAAGAACTGAGCGTCTAATATAATAGGATTTCCAATGACCAATCTACATCCACTTGCAGCGTCAATTTCTGAGGCTATTGGGCCCTGGTGCGTGGGCGACTATATAACTACAGTGCGGTGATGTTCGGTTAGAAGATGAGCGTGATTTTAAAGCAGCGGTTTATGAAGGCTTGCAAAGCCTGCAATTTTATACAATAGAAATTGAAGATTTTAGTAGATGAAATTAAAGTTTCCAGCACCAAAATTGTTTGGGTTTTTTGTGTCTAGCTAAAAATCAATTAAATAAAAAATTCTGCTGTACCTCGCAAATTGTATCACTACCGACTTTTTAGAAATTTTCCTAAAAATAGTAAACTTCTTGTTAACCTTTAAGGGAATAACTAAAAATAAGTAGAAGGGCACGTAAGCAATGCAATTGTTCTCTTAAAATATTTAGGGTGTGATTGTGACTTTTTAAATGAATTAATTGGTCAAAAGTCATTTCAATATTAATGTCTGTCACAGAAATCAATTCCGATCACAAGTGGAAGTAATACCGTATTTTGCTTCTCAACAAAACAAAAATTTAGTTTAACTGCCGAAGCTAAACAAAAGCATGATCATACAATTTGTATAAAGCATCCATAAAGAGCGGTGCGACACACGCTTTGCACTTGCAAAATCTGATTTTGAAAGCGCATTTAATAGTGAAGTTTCCCGCTATTGTTAATAAATAAGGGCAATTTAACTATTTTTTTTTGTCAATCTAGCGGTTTAATCTACATTTCAAAATTTATTTTATGTGGTTTTTAATAAACGATTTCTTCTATTCGTGACACAACGGCGACGCTCTTGTTTAAGTATGGCATATCAGCCTTAAAGCTAAGCAAAGGAAACTGTTCCATCTTGCGCTCTTCTTTAGGTACGACTTTAAGGAAGTTAAAACAAATTGGACCGGAGATAAACCACGAAATTAAAACCATTTCGATTGGAGTATACATATGTATATTTTTAAATATTTTTTTTATCACTTTTCCTATCAAGTGTATATGGGCACTTTCACAGAAAAGCTCTCTTTTGGTCACGTCACGTCACCTAGCAATTATTCTTGTATTTTAGAACCACGTTGTTCAAATATTTCCTCTCTTTCACTAAATGAAAACCTAGTTGCCTCTACACCCAAATGCGAAAAGATAATATTTCATTATTCTTTGAGAAACAATTAAAAATGGTTGGTGACGTTACGTGACAAAAAGTATACATTTCTGTGGAAATACCAATATCGCACTTGATCATAAAGAGGGTATTTACTCAAAATTTTTATTTTTTCACATTTTAGAAAAAAATCGACAAGTAATATTCATATCTAACCGTTGTAAATATATCGTGTTGTTTAATATCCTTTTTGGCTATGAAACTGCTGGCTTAAATATTATTTTTCATATGCCTTTAATAAATTTAAAATTGTAATGCTTCTACTGAAAGTTTTTGAGTTAATGCCCTCTTTATGATCAAGTGCAATACAAATTTATTTCTACTAAAGTATTCATTTCTACCATATGGAATATTAACATTAAAATACTAGTGTTCGCTTAATGTTAATTAATTCAATCGATCTTTTTTGATATCATTTCGATAATTAATTTTTGACTTTTAATTACTTGACCTGCTTTGAATTTCGTTTTTAACAAAACAAATTGTTGTGTGGGGTGGCATTAAATTCGAAATTAGCCAAACTGAGAACAAATTTAAATATGCTTAAAAAATACAAAAACTTAAAAAGCCCATCCGTAAAACTGCTTATCTTTGCCATTGCACATCTGTGGTACTTTTATTTTAAATCTCCTAAAAATTATCCTCTCTAAAACCTCGCACCATATTCTGACAATAATTGGTCATACATGTATACACTGAACAAAATAAAAAAAATTAATGCAACCAAACATCATTACTGCCCCATTCGTTTATGCGCAGAGATAAAAACCCACCAATATTGCTGGGTTTTAATGCTGTTTTAGTTTCGATAACAAACAACAGCAACAAATCGCAAATAAAAGAAAATAATCATAAGCGAAGCTCACTGGCGCGATAATGAACCCCATTTTAAAGTCACTACCATTCAATACGATTTGATTTACAATCCCATTTCGATTATAATCGATGATGATGTGTGTGCAGGCTTTGCTGCAGCCGAAAGGAGCAAAAGAAACAATTTTTTATTTGTATGTGTTAAATAAAAGTTAAAATGACTGCAACAGCAACAAAATCAAAAGCAAAATTTTTAAACCTCAACATTTTTAAATACATAGAAATTGGAATTGAAAGTAGCAAGCAGTGTTTTGGAAAAAGAGGTGTGAATTATGAACTAAGAAAGTGTGCAGGATTGAAAAAATGTCAAAGGATGAATTAAAATGTAATGTAGTAATAAAGTTGCTATACGTTATTTTTCGTCCGAATGTCAAGACATCTGACAAAATTATTAAGTATATTATGCCTTCATATACTTACTTTTGGAATGTTAAGGAAATTGTTATTCGAAAAATAACACTACGTTTTATTAATATGAAAAACGTTTGCCAGAAAGTTACTTAAATCTTGTTAAAGTTAGTGGCAAACATGTTCTTTCTGGAAATATTTTCAAAGCCTAGCTATGACGCTTAAAATATAGAAATTTCAATTTAAATTTAGTTTAGAGAGTGAGCTAGTCTATCAGCACCGGGGTTGCGGGTTCGATTCCCGTCAGAGTCTCTGGTTTCTTTCCTGCAGACAAGCGAAAAGCTTCACGGGATTAGCTTAGGGAATAAAAAAAAAAAAATAAAAAATTTATAAAAAAAAAAAAAAAATTTATTTCAGTACATATAAATATAGCTTATAGACCATAATCGGTTTTACTTTATTAAATTTGCAATCGAACTACGTCCAGGAGGACTAAGTATGTTAAAAAGGGTGTTTTTCCTAGACGTATAGAGTTTCAGTTAAGGATAAATGTAAAACTAGTTGCCATACTAATAAAGTGTGTTAAACTTTTTCCAGTTTACTTTGGAAAATCACCATAGATACAAAGACTTACACCAGAACAACTTTTACAAATTGTGGAAATCTATTCCCAAAATTTTGAGGAAAGACCTTGGCCTTTATTCATTTCAGATCCAACTGGTGCAAGAATTAAAGCCAGCGGACCAGCAATTGCGTCGTGTATTCGGTGAATGGGCTGGCAATCAACTAAGGGTTGAACCAGATTTTCATAGTCAACTTATCGCCAGAGAAGAGCCTCACTTCTGACTTAACGGCTGTTCAAACAAGCATAATTGTAGTTTTTAGAGAGAGCACAATCCTCATGAGACTATTTAGACTCCATATACATATGGGGGATTTCATGTCAAGTGACCCAATTTTTAAATCGATGTCTTCCGATTTGGATGAAATTTGGTTAGCCCTATTGGATAGTAGCTTAGACGCAAATTTTCTGAGTTAGAGGGAGCCAAAGTTTGACATTTTGGCCAAACAGGTGTTTTTTCTCATCCATGTAACTTATTACCTATTGGTGTTAGCAAAATTTGTCCCAAGTATCAAATCACTGTTTGGTGCAGCTTACATGCCGAACGCTTCATCGGATCATTTGCGTTTCAGCCCGAAACCGGTGCCAACATTACTGTGAATGGCGAATTCTACAGGCAAATTATTCGTGATTTGTTATTTCTCATGTCATTGCAGATCATTTGAAGAGTAAATTATTGCAAAAGACGGTGCAACAAGCCTTACAGCACGTGAAATCATCACTTTGTTGAGCGAAACGTTTGGTGGCCGGATTATGTCAAGAGATCGACCAGCCAATAGGCCACTTTTTGTAGGGGTACGTCAAATCTGAGGTCTATGCTGCCAAACCACTAACAATTAATTAGACCGGGTAAACTCGAAAAAGGAGTGCAAAATTGGACCGACATAATAGCCCTCATAAAACACAGTCGCAGAGGCCATATGGCAAAAACTATTTCTAAACACGAAGTGTTTGAATTAGTTTTGTTGTGTTGTATTTTTTTAAAAAAGTGCCAGAATAATAACCCTAAGCTAAATTGCGCAAATCTATTTGTGAAAAATCGGCCGAAAATCGCGATTTTTCGTTATTTTTGGGTAGTATTTCAATTTTACTATAGTCAGAAAAATTTTATAGGCGATTTTTAGTTTTTTTGAAAAATGTTTCAATAATTAGTTAAAAATAACGGCTCCCAGATCTGGTATGACAATATTTATTTGCAGTTATTAATATATTGTTATTCATTAAAATCCCGATTTTTTAGATCCCGAATCGCTAATTTAAGGGAGCAAGGATTTTCTCCTCTATGATAAAACCAACACCAGCTTTATTAAATAAAGTTTCTAAACCCAGCTCTGAGCGAAGCCGATGAAGAGGGCCGGCAATGATGAGAAGCTTTGGTTAGCGAAACCGGTGTTTGTTATACAATAGAGGAAAAAGTTTTAGTTAGCTATTATGGATTTAAAGATTCGAGATTTTGAAATTCGGGATTTAAGATTCAAGTATTTATATGCCCCCAGCACCAATTATGTTTGTTTAAAACAACTTTGTACGAATTATTAAATAAAAATAAAACAATAAAATTCTTCGTTATTTTTTGGGAATTTTTTCACTATTTTTGGGTATAATGTCCATTCTTATTTTTTTGGCCCATTTTTCGTTTACGTTGGTTTGGAAATTTTCTAAAATTACATTCGGCGATTTTTCCAAGGGTCGTTTTGCTGGCAGCCGAATCGGGTAAGCCGGGATCTATTTGAGACAAATTAATTTCAAATCCCACACAATCTTAGGCCGAGGCCACGTAATGAGCGGCTAAGCGTCAAGCGGCTGAGCGATGAGCGTCAAAAAATTAAAACATATGAAATACTATTGAAGTGGCCACGAAATGAGCGGCATGCGAGCGAAATTTTTGAGCGGCTAAGCGGCGTCGCTCAGAAACAAAACTTGTTCTAATTTTTAGTTGTTTTCTGACCGTCAAAAAATAAACATGGCAAAAGTTAATATAGAGCTTATGATTTCATCCGTACAAAGCCGACCGAATTATGGCAAGACAGATTATCAAATTTTAAAATAAAACAAGTTAGAGTGCTATATTCGGCTGTGCCGAATCTTTAATACCCTCCACCGACAGTTCGAATGTTTAAGGAGTAATATCTGTATGATGTTATTATTATCTTAAACAGTGACGATTTGTTATTAATTATGGATTTAGGCGACTAAACTGTTTTCTGGTAGTAGGGTTTATATGGGGCCTAGGGTAAATTATGGACCGATCTTCACGAAATTTCACAGTCTTTTTCCCAGTTCTATAAAACTTTGATGTACCAAATTTTGTTATGATAGCATTATTTTTTACGGATTTAGGCTTACTAAACTGTTTTCCGGGAGTAGGGTTTATATGGGGCCCAGGGTAAATTATGGACCGATCTTCACGAAATTACACAGTTTTATTTCTTGTCCTATAAAACTTTGATGTACCAAATTTTGTTACGATAGCATTATTTTTTACGGATTTAGGCGTACTAAGTTGTTTTCCGGGAGTAAAGTTTATATGGGGCCTATGGTAAATTATGAACCGATCTTCACGAAATTTCAAAGATTTGTTTTTAGTTCTATAAAACTTTGATGTACCAAATTTTGTTATGATAGCATTATTTTTTACGTTTTTAGGCGTACTAAGTTGTTTTCCGGAAGTAGGTTTTATATGGGGCCTATGGTAAATTATGGACCGATCTTCACGAAACTTAACGGTTTAATTTCTAGTCCTATGTAACTGTGACTTGCCAAAATTTGTAATGATAGCATTGTTAGTTAGGGTTTTAGGCTTAATATACTGTTTTCCGGGAGTAGGGCTTATATGGGGCCTAGGGTAAATTATTGACGGATCTTCACGAAATTTCACAGCGTGATTTCCAGTTTAATAAAACGAATTGTTGCGAAATCTTATATCATTCAGTGCATTTTTCCACCATTTATGTTAGTTTTTGTAACAAAATTATCAATTTTTTTTAGGTGGTGGCTCCACATTTTGATTCATAGCTCAGATCCTATTGAACCGATTTTGCTGAATTTCAATCCCAAACTGCTTAGGATAACTACAAGCAATTTGACACCAAGTTTGTTGATTTCTTTTGAGTTTTTCGAAAGTGAGCGTGTTTTCAACAGACGGACAGACGGACAGACGGACAGACAGACGGACATGGCTAAATCGACTTAAAATTACTCAAGGACCCAGAATATATATACTTTATAGGGTCTGAGATGAATAGTAAAAAAGTTTCACACGGAATGACAAACTGAATATACCCTCTTCACAACTAATTGTGGTGGAGGGTATAAATATGACCGAGAAAATATTTTTTTGTTTTGTCAATTAACTTTCAGCAACAGCAAATCAAAGCATTTCACAGACATACGGCAGTAGTGTATAGGGTAGATTTGTATATAAATGGTTTAATTCCCCTTGCTCGATAAATATGGATACATTAGCATGATGTGTTTATTAATACTGTGTTGTCGGGTGCCATATGGTCGGGCTTGACCGACTATACTTTCTTACTTGTTTATAATTTGTTTCTGTTTTAAATGTTAGTTAAGCGAACGAAGTCTTCGCTCGAAATCGACGAACAGGCTGCAATTTTGTATACCCACACCACAATAGTGGAGAGGGTATTATGTATTTGTACTGATGTGTGTAACGCCTTAAAATATTGGTCCTAGACCCACCTTAAAGTATACCGATCGGCTGGCTATCCATGTAACCTTGTGCGCAAAGTACAGGTCGCAATTTTTAAGATAATTTGACCAAATTTGGGACATAGGTTTTTATTGCCACAAGGACCAAGCCTATTGAAAATGGGCCAAATCGTAGGACCGCGAGGAAAGATAGGGGACATTTATTCCTCTCAGAAACTATGAAACCAATTTTAATGAAATTTAAAATATAGATAGAACCATATATTTATGGACACAAAAGGGATGCATTTAAAAAAAAGTAGGACCACGAGGGGAGATAGGGGCAATTTCTGCCTCTCAAACCGATTTTAATGAAATTTCAAACATAGATATTTCCATATCTATATGCACACATAAACTATATAGTTTTTCAAAAATAGGACCACAAGGGGAGGAAGGGGGCAATTTCTGCCTCTCACAAACTTTCAAACCGATTTTAATGAAGTTTGTAAACTTAGATAAATCCATATTTATATGGACTTATAAGCATGATGTGTTTTTTAATACTGTGGTGTAGGGTATCATATGGTCGGGCTTGACCGACTATACTCTCTTACTTGTTTTTCTTAAAAAAACGCATTACATTTTTATAAATACGATTTTCGCGTAATAACATTGAACAAGCCACTCTTTACAATGGCATTTTAACAACTAACCGCTCAGAAGTGACGCTCAGTAATAAGCCACTTGCCGCTCAAACTTGACGCTTTGACGCTCATCGCTCAGCCGCTTGACGCTTAGCCGCTCATTGCGTGGCCTCGGCCTTAGGCCATAAGCTCTTAAATTCTCTCGAGGCCTCAAGGCTAAAGGTAGGAAATTCTTAAGATGCTTACGCATGTCTGCGGGGATTTATGCAACAGAAAATTACATTTCCTTTGAAGCGTTCAATATTCTAAAAAATTAAGAAAATTCGAGCTTAAGCAGAGGGCAATCAAAAGTCGAAAACCGTGAACAAGTACAATTAATCTCTTTCAGAAATCTCAAAACCAAATCTGCAAACGGATTCAACGAACAAAGCCACATCAAAGCAAAATACCGAATGCGCTAAGAAATTGTTCTGTATTTGATTGGATTAAAAGGTTGTTTAAAAATAATGGGCTACTGAAACTGGACTATCAACGTAGAATAGAACTACCAACACTTAATCCTTTCAAAATAAGGCGGTCAACGAAATACGACGAATTTTTTTTAGGGACTTCTACCTTAAAAAATATTTTTCGAAAAATTAAGTGGTATTATTGAGACTACAATGTATTAAATAAATACTGCAAATATCTATCATTCTTTGAACATTATTTTTCCTCTTTTCGGAAAACCCTTTCCCAACAATACTCACACCGAAAATACCAAAGAAACCCTAAATGAAACTCGCCAAATTGTAACATAAACTCTGTAGGACACATTCACACAAATGTAGTATGAATTTTTAAAGGGGCTTTAATGGCCGGCCAACTGTTTGGCTTTAGTTGCTGTCGATGAACTCTTTGCTCTATATGATGGTTCCACTATGTAGATGGGTGTTGAAATCCGCATATTTAACAACGGTTCACATATAGAGACAGAGAAAGAGAGAGGACACCTCAAGCATTGGATTTGCTTGGAAAAAAAGTTTCTTCTTTCATTTTCCAAATGTAAAAATATCTACACCAAATCATAGTGAAAAGAGTCAAAGGAAATACTTAACATACATTCATATTTATTCATAACCGAACACATCATCTCTACAACTAGTGATGCGGTCAGAAAAAGCTGAAATAAAGCAAAAATCCTACAATAAGGTAAAGAACAACAAGTTAAAAGTACAATTGGCTTATAAATCGTTTTCCACTTCATATTTCTGCTCTGAGTTTATGCGCTTGCTACTATTGCGGAATTGTATCTGAGGTGGGGGCTTCAGCTTCCTTTAGTTTTCAATTGAACCACTTGCTTATTTTTAAAGTTTTTGTTTTTGTTGCTTTAAAGGTGCAATAACAAAAATTTTAAATATCCTTTAGCTGGTTGCCATTATTCTTTTTGCATTGGAAAGTGAAGAAACGAACGTTAGTGTGCGGTATGGATTAGAAGGTGTTAAAGTCATAAAAGTTTTAATAAATATAATACAAATAAAACAAATATGTATATGTGCAGTCGAGGTTTTAAAAAGAACAAAAAAAAATTTTATAATAAGGGGTTCCTAAAACAAACATTGAATTTCGTTTGTCCCCAAATTGTCACAAAATTCTTAGTACATATGTAGGATACATATGTG
Organism: Pollenia angustigena; assembly: GCA_930367215.1. NCBI lineage: Eukaryota > Metazoa > Arthropoda > Insecta > Diptera > Polleniidae > Pollenia > Pollenia angustigena. Next base: position 53,180,882 of record OV884060.1, read on the forward strand.
TCAGTTTTAGTTAAAAGGAACCTATGGTTGAAAAAGTCGATTTTTACTTTTTTGTGATTCTTAAAATAGACAATACGCTCTTTCTAACTGCATTACTTTTGCCATAAGTAAGCTTTAAAATACACCTTTGATAAGAAAAAAAATTAACTTGTTAACTGCAAAATCGTTTTTCTCCAAAATTCATATTTTCCCAAAAAAAAAAACTGTCACATATGTACATTAGGGCTGTAACATTTTCACACTTTTTGCGAAAATAAAAAACGGCATAGTATAGTCGTGTAGAACATTAAAAGTTATTAATAAAAAATGTGATAATTTTTTCGGATTGTTAAAAAAGTGCACGCAGGGATCGGGTTGAAGTTTGAAAACAACCATTTAATCTCATGGAAATTTTAAAAAATACCTGATATTTGTATATATTCCTATACGTATCACTTAAATGCTGTTTTAGAATTTATCTACAGCTTTAGATTTAAAAAATTTTCCTACGGTTTACAATTCATCGCGGTTCAAAATTTCTTAGAAGGTTTTAGAAATTTGCTTCCCTGCGTGAGGTTTTTTTCGAAAAACGACGGGAGGCAGGTGTTTTCATTACTAAAACATTCTTGGCCAATCCGTCGTACTATGCCAATAATTTGGTTATAGCCCTAATGTACATATGTAAATTATTTCGAAAATAGAAAAAAAAAATTTTTTTGTATGAAAATTTAAGCAGAACTTTTTGTTGGCTAAAAAGTTGTCTCAAAGTTAAATATTTTTATTTATTTCTTAATGTTTGTCCTTAAACATTTATACATAAATTGGGACAGGACTCTTGGTACATTAAACAATTTGTTTAAAAATTTGATCAGAGTTTTAGGCTATTAAAAATTTTATTTTTAGATTTAAAATTTTTAGAAAAGTTTGTCCTAAATTTAGGACCATCATTTATTAACAATTAGAGCAGATTTTTTTGTTGAAGGAATATTTTAATTCAAAATTTTAATAGATGTTTACCTTAACTAAAATGGTACATCTAAAGGCGCCTGTACACGACATGTATTTGTCATATGACATGTCAAATTTTCAAGTCACATGTAATTGTTCATGTCTGTCAAAATTGCTGTTTTACATAAGGTTTATAATATTCGGTCACAAACGTACATGTAATTTGCTTCTGACATTGTCTCTCTTTTTTTCGCATTGTTATTGCAGAAACCAAAGTAGTTCTCGGTTTCAAAATAGCTTGCTGCCGCCACGAAAATATTTATTTGCGCCGTAAAATAATTTAGCCATCTTAAAATTTTTTCTTTTATTTTAAAGATAATAATTTAGAATTTTATAATTAAACGGTTTTTATGTATATATTTACATAAATTCTATTCAATGGTGAGATGAGCATACATATCTTGGTATTGTAAAATATTAACTTCAGCCGGCTAATGATTCCTTCAATAGTTGACGCCGCTGCCAGTTTCTTCCCGGCATAGATTTCTGATGTCAGATGGTTTGTCAGAAGAAAATAGAGCACGCTCTAATTGAAATTTTGTCAGATGACTTTGCGTCTGACTTTTACAGAAGCAAAGTTAAAAAGGTAACACACGACATGTATGTGTTTTGCAGTGGGAAATTTGACATGTCAGATGACAAAAACATGTCGTCTATATCGAGTCATAACCGCAAAAAAAGCTTAAGTAACACCATTTTCCATTTTCGTTTTTTTTAATAAACGGTCACATTAAGAACCGTTACGATTTTATAGCAAAAACAATTTTATCTCAAGCGACAATATTCATACAAAATTTTTATGAAATAAAATAAAAAAAAACCTTCTCCTGTAAAATTTTGTTTTTGTCACTTAAGCTTTTTTTGCGGTTATGACTCGATATGCTCCTTTAACAAAACATCTCAAAATTTGGACACAATTTTTGTTCCATATAAAATTTTTTCTCAAATTTGCCTTAGAATATTCGTTTAAAATTCAAACAAAACATTTATTGATTTTAAACACAAAAGAAAAACAAAATTGAGGCTAGAAAAAAAATCTTCTTCTAAAATTAGAAATATTTTTTTTTAATAAAATTTTGACATAAAATTTGGGAAGAATTTGTATTAATAAAAACTTTAGGGTAGTTTTTTTTTTAATTTTGGCTATTTCTCAGAAATATGTCCAAATTTTTAAAAATTGTTGAAAATTAAAAACTTGAGGAAAATATTATTTCACAAAATTAAATTTTAATACAAGATAGTTTTATTCTAAATGTAGAATAAAAATTCTATTTTTTTTTTTTTTTTTAATAAACAATTTTAATTCAAAAGTGTTTCTTCCCAAATTTAGATAGAAACTCAAACCTCAGAACATTTTTATTCAAAATTTTAGTCTCTAGAAAAGCGATGCAAAAATCTGTAAATAATTTTGGTTTTGTAGATAACTTTGGGACAAAGTAATTCCGATTCAAAATTGGTTTGATTAATATATTGGATTGATTAATATATTGCTTGAAATTAAGAAATTAGTTTTTTAACAAATTTTTAAAACATTCTAAATTGCTACACTTTTTATACCCACACCACAAAAGTGGAGAGGGTATTACGCATTTGTGCTGATGTATGTAACACCTTAAAATATTGGTCCTAGACACACTTTAAAGTATACCGATCGACTCAGAATCACTTTTTGAGTCGAACTAACGAGTACAGGTCGCCATTTTGGAGATAATTTGATAAAATTTGGGACATAAGTTCTTATTGGCACAAGGACCAAGCCTATTGAAAATGTGCCAAATCATAGGATCACGAGGGAAGATAGGGGGAAAATTTCTTCCTCTCAGAAACTATCAAACCGATTTAAATGAAATTTTAAACATTGATAGAACCATATCTTTATGGACACAAAAGGGATGCATTTTTTAAAGAACGAGGAGAGATAGGGGCAATTTCTGACTCTCAAACCGATTTTAATGAAATTTAAAACATAGATAGATCTATATCTATATGGACACATAAGCTATACAGTTTTTCAGAAATAGGACCACAAGGGGAGGTAGGGGGCAATTTCTGCCTCTGACAAACTATCAAACCGATTTGAATGAAGTTTATAAACATAGATAAATTCCATATTTATATGGACATATAAGCATGATGTGTTTTTTAATACTGTGGTGTAGGGTATCATCATACTATAAAAAATTTGGGAGTTTTTTTTTTTGGCAATAACTATAAAAGTAAATAAAAAATTGTGATAAAAAAAAAAAAAATTTGGAAAAAAAATATCATGAAAACTAGAGCTGATAGAGACAAACTGATTACATTTTTGAATTCAGCGCACCCAAATTAACTAGAATCAGTTGATAAATTCAACGAAGCAAAAATCTTTTTTAATTTTGTCGGGCTGTGTTATTTAAGAAAAAAAAAAAAAAAAAAAAAAAAAAAAAAAAAAACATTAAACAGAAATCGTGGACGATTGTACATGTTCATGTTTGAGGTATGTTCAGAGGATTCTGTCTGATTAATGAAGTGATTAAGTTGTGATCATGTCAATTTTAAGTGATTAACAAATCACTTCAATGTATGGGTAATCATCTCGATTTTGATGTGATTAGAGCTTAATCACGTTCGAGGTACTTAAACGCGTTTAAGAACCCAAGTGTGAACATGGTATTAGTCTGTTTTGTTGTTCACAACATTTCTAGTCGATTCCAGAACTTTCCGCTCGAAATTTAAATATAAAATAAAATAAATGTTATACTTTTAAATCAATCTTTGGTCTAGCCTTAGGCGTAACAAATTTTGTATTACAATACTTGAAAGTTCAATACAGTGGAGTTCATAACAATTTTAAGTGTATACGACATACAACTATGTATATCTATTTTCCTTTTATCCTTTTGACAAACGTAAATGAACTAAAAAAAAAAATTGTAATGTTGTTGTAAATTCTTCATTGCAAATTAAAAAAATAATATATTCTTCATTGAATTACATAAAATATAAAATATACCTACAAAACAAATTATTATTAATATTATTTATACTAGAGAGCTCTTGTATGGGACATTGTATAATTTGAATTTATATTGTTAACTTTTGTTTTTGTAGTTTAATTTTTTATCAAAAATGAAAATAAATAAACGATGTAAAAAAAAACAACCTGTATCTAAAACTACAAAAAATTCTTAGATAAATCTAGGTTCGTTACACTGCCCTTCAACTAAGCCTGCCTTCCAACTAAGCCCCATCCCGCTTAGTCTCAGATTATTCTCTTCCATAATAGGCTACTCGTTCTAAATATACCACTTTAATTTTTAATCTTGGACCTTATGTGGTCCACCCCAATGAGTCTGCAGCTTAGGAGAAAATCCTTTCTTCCGTTTTGTATATAAAAAATATAGCGTTGGTGTTTAAAGTAAAAAGTAATTCCGTTTAATACTGTAACACTCTGCCGACAACCACAGCACAAGTGACTAAGTTTGAAATTTGCGGTCGCTTAATTTTTCATAATGGGGCGCAAACTTGCATGAAAACTGTTAAGTAATCGCTCGTTTGCATTGTCAACCGACTTGTCATGCTGAAAATTTTAAGTCGTAGGAATTGCAAGCGATCGATAGCGGTCAAATGTTTTCAAAATTAGATCAGTTATTTAATTTTTTTTTTGGAAAATTTGGTACTAAATAGATTTATATTGCCACTTATTGTATGTCCTTGATATTATTTTGCTTAAATTTTTTTCGGAAATTAGAAACTGTCCACTTTTTTCTATTAAAGTTTTTGAAACTCCCATTATTTTCTATAGAAAATTTCAGGTAAAATTTGAACTGAGAACTTTTGAAAGTAAAATGTTGTTATAATGTTGTGATTTCGTTATATTTGAAACATTTTTGATTAGAAAATTTACTTTCATACACACAGAAAAAAATTAATGTAAAATCATCGAAAACGAGGTTGATTTTACCGTTTTCGGTAGTGATTTTGCTTCATTGTTACTTCATGTAAATTTATCATTTTACAATAACTTGCAAACAACATTTTTTCTTTTAAAATAACTCAAATTAATTAATTTAACATTGCAGTAAAGTTAGAGCAAAATGTCATTTGCATTGAAATAACAATCCGAACGTGAAAGTTATTTCAAGATGAAACATCGTGAATTTCATGTAGAATCAAATTGGTTTGAGTGTGGAGAAGCTTCAGAGAAAACATATGCATTTATTTAAGAATAATTAAAAACACTTACCCCTGTAACGCAAGTTTCACTTATTTTGTAATCTCCTTTGTTAACAGAAGCATCAGCAGAATGGCCCGATATGGTTTTCGTCATCATTCTACTTTGAAAACTTGATGTACTATTTAACTAAATAATTTTAATTAAACGAATACGGGAATTGTCTTCTTTTTATAACATATTTTAAACATGCAAATAAAAAAATGTACATACTTAAGTATGTATGCATGTTAATTTAACAAGCTTTTGCGTTTAATACAAAACAGGTTTTTATGGATTCAATATTGAACAAAGTTATTTTAACAGTGAATAATATTAAATAAACGTGATTTAAGGTTATTTTAATATTTTTCATTTAAAATTAATATGAAATAATGATAAATTTAAATAAAAGACATACTTTTGCAGAAATTTACTATGATTCTCAATCAAAATTTCGCCGATTTGATCGATAGCGGTCAAATGTTTTCAAAATTAGATCGGTTATTTTTTTTTTGAAAATGTGGTACTAAATATTGGCATTAATTGTATGCTTGATATTAATTTGCTTTAAATTTTTTTTGGAAATTTGACACTGTCCATTTTTTTCTATGGAATATTTGGAACTTCCATTATTTTCTACACTCACAATATTCTGTACGTAAAATTAACTGAAATTGTAATATAAAATAAATGAAACTTCAATTAAAAACCGGTCTACTTATTTTTCATTTATTTTTAACAAAAAGTTCATTTAATTTTTACTGTCAAAAATTCAACACTATATTCCGTTATATCAAATAAATATTCAGTTATTTTGTAAAATTTTACTGTCAAAAATTCAACACCATTTTCAGTAAAAACAATTAAATATTCAGTTATTTTTTAAAATTTTACTGTCAAAAAATTTACCCCATATTCAGTAAAAACAATTAAATATTCAGTTATTTTATTAAATTTTCGTTTACTCCACAAAAGAGCCGAATTTCTAAAAAATACCAGACAGACACCTGTCCGCTTGTTTTTCTTATAAGCGAGAGAGGGAGAATATTATTATTTACTTACCCTGATACACACGTTTGTTTTACTTTTGTTGTACTGACCACGTTGTTTACAGAAGAACTATCAATTATAAGACACCAGCAGCATGACCGATATGGCTTCGCAATTATTTTACTTTTAAAATTTGATGTATTTAACTAAATTATATTAACAAATAGAAAATGGGTATTGCTTACACAAAACAAGCAATTCATTTTTTATAAATAAGTAAAAATTAATTTTTGGTAGTAAAATTATATTAAATAACTGAATATTTAATTGTTTTTACTGAAGATGGTGTTGAATTTTTGACAGTAAAATTTTATAAAATAACTGCATATTTATTTGTATTTACGGAATATGTAGTTAATTTTTTTACAATTAATTTATATAAGATAAAGGAAAATTCATTTGGTTTTACGGAATTCGTGGTTGAATTTTTGACAGTAAAAATTAAATGAACTTTTCGTTGCTTTAAATTACATTTTTATTTAATTTATCATAAAGAAGAATTTAACTCAATCAACGGACAATATTAACTGCAACTGAAAATCAGTATTAATATGTACTTAGTTTTTTGAATAACTGTTAGAATCAGTTAAAAATAAATTTGCTTGGAATTTTAAATGTTTATTTATTTAAAAATGACTGAACGGAATATTTCTTAAATAAACTACAGTCCGTTACTGTAATAATATTGTGAGTGTATAGAAAATTTCAGGTAAAATCTGAACTGCGAACTTTTGATAGTAAAATTTTGTTATATTTTGTGATTTCCTTATATTGGAAACATTTTTGATTCGCAAATTCTCTTTTATAGACATTTTCATGACAAATTCAAGTTCTGTAATTTTTCCAAAGTAAATTGCTTGACAATATGGAATTGATTAAGAGTTCTCTTATTCTTTTTATTATTAGATTGACAAAGCTGTAGCAATGATTTCGAAATTTTGTTGGACTAAAAAAAGTTTTTTTTTTGATACTTTAAGGGTGCGTTCTGAGCTCATTTTCAAATCTCTGATTAAAAATCTTTTAAATTTATTAAATTATGCACATTTGGGAGTACCAACTAATAAAATTCCACACATGTTAAACTTTAGCATCTTCAAATAACATTTATTTGATATTTCCTTTTATTTTTTGTTTGCTTCAGCAGTCTTTCTTCTTCATTTTTATTTCAAAGAATTAAAAAAATATATATTTTTTTGGATCTTATTGTTATTTTTTAAATAGTGTCTCATTGTTTACATATCATTTCCAATTAAATTGCCATAAATTTTTCACTTACTGGTTGACTGCCTTTTTTAACACTACCAAAAAAATAAGTAAATATATTTATAAAAAAATATCAAAAATAAAATAAAACTCCAAGAATCATGCAGAAGAGCAACGTTTATTGGAACTTCTTTGAGCGGGCTTTTGGGCTCTGAAATTGAACGAGTCAAAAATAACAGCCAGACATTGAGACAGGCATTGATATTAAAAAAAAGAAGCCACGAAATGAAGTCAAATGCATTTGTGTTCTCGAGTATTTTTGCATAAATTTGAATTTATTCTTTATTTATATGTTTTTTTTTTTAAAGATTTTCGTTGAAAGGTTTAAAATATATTAGCAACCAATTCAGCTTATTGTCATCATCTTTTGCATTAAATTTTATTACACTCAATTTAGTTTATTTTTATTTTTTGTCACAGTTCAACTTCAAAACCAAATTGTATATTACCATCATTATATTAAATCATTTTTATTTTGGAAAAAAGAACAGTAATTTTGTAGAAGATATTAGACGACTTTGAAGATACTTTTCATAAAGAGGAAGGAGCTTCTTTTATTCAGCTAAAGCACCCCATCCGTTATACAATAGTATTTATATGTAATTCACCATATTCTTTCCATGTTGCCCTATATTATGTAATAACTGGTACAGTAGTTTCAATTAAAATGTTGCACCACTTTCAAAAACAAGGTAGACTTAGCCTTTAAGCATAACAACATTTAACAATGTTGCTAACACATTTCACAGCATTTGCACTTTTTATTGTTGTGCAATAAAAACCATAAGTCTTTTGATTATTGCCAATATATTGTGCCACTTTCAAATATTAGATACACATTGGGGATATAATTATACAAAACGAAAAATTTACAAATAATATTGCAAGTGTATGGGCCACTAAAACACTACATGGAAAAAATAAAGAAATTTTCAAAATTTCTACTATCAACCATTTTGGGACAATTTTTCTAAATAGAAACCTTTGTCATTAAATGGCTTTGCAATTTTTTCGGTTATTATTATTGTCACATTTTTTTTTTATAAAAAATCTCTTTATACCCTTTTTTAAATTAATTTGGTACAAAATTGTATTTTATAGAAAATTTTGCGATAAATTTGTTACAAACTTTTTTGCTACAGAAACATTTAATTTTAAATAGAAACATAAATTGTATTCTATATAAATTTAATTATCAAAATTGTGACAAATTTCTCATTTACAATTGGGGGACTCACAAGGTCTCATATGTCTTAAAATAAAAGCATGAAAAATACGACTGTTGTGAACAACCCCTCATAATTCAGTGTGCTATTTTGAATTCAAATCAGTTGATTTAAAACAAATATAAAAAATAAATATTTACAAAAAATAAAAAATTTGTTAATTCTAATCCATAGCTGGGGAATTTCGATTAGAATTAGAAATCATTACGATTAGAAAAATAAAATAATCTAATCATTAGAATTGAATTTTGATAAACATTTGAGATTACTAATTGATTTGATTAGAAATGATCAAAAATCTAATCACAGTTAGTGAAGATTAGCAGTTCTAATCAAATCTAATCAAAACCAATCCAAAAAATAATTGATTAGATTTTTTGATTATTTTTGATTAGATTTGATTATAAATGTAATCGTCACTAATTGTGATTAGATAAATAAAAGAAAAATAATCCGTGCATTTTTACTTACCAATAATTTTGAACACTTTAATTTGAATAAAACAAAAATTACAATCTTACAAAACAAAGATTTTACTTTCAATGTTAAGTAAACAAAAAAATTATACTTGTACTTCCACAAAACACGTTGAAAATTAACATTAATAATAACACAACAACAAAGTGAACCAGCTGTGTCAAGTGTTTAGTTTAAGAACAGGGTGCACTAGACTGGTCGCATCTTGTATGGGATTTTTTTTTTAATTTAATTGATTGCGCTGCTTAAAATATGAGGTTTGGTGTAAGAAATCATGACCTAATTTTTCAGGTCAATCCGACGGTGCCTTGCCGTGCCGGGTGGTGCCCAAAGTTCCCCATATTATAAAAAAACATCTTTTCTATTAGATCTTTTACCTTTCTTAAAGTAAATTTTATTGCGTAATTTCGGTTTTTTTAGTTTTTCAATAAGCTAAAGCGTTTTTGAGTTGCGCGAACATATGTTAATCTATCTATACAATATATAATTTCTTAGTATGTCAGGATGTGTGCATGTATGTCCTTTTCTTTCCGCAACTTTCTGAAGCCATCTGATGACATAGGAAGCTGAAATTTGGCACACTTAAAGTACTTTCTCTGCGGAAGATCGTAACGAAGCCATATTTTTGATTTTCGGCTATTCAACTAGTATAACTATAAAGATCAGATAGAAAAGATGTTTTATTTATAATATGGGGAACTTTAGGCCCCACCCGGCACGGCTAGGCACCATCGGATTGACCTGAAAAATTAGATCATGATTTCTTACACCAAACCTCATATTTTAAGCAGCGCAAACAATTAAATTTAAAAAAAAATAAAATTGCGACCAGTCTAGGGTGCACCGTATGCAATATTCAAAAACTGTTACATTATGTAAATACATATAGCAACAAATGTGATAAATAAATATTTTCTTTTCACAAAAATAGTTAAAAATAGTTGATCTAATCAAATCTAATCAAAAAAATCAAGAAATCTAATCAATTATTTTTTGGATTAGTTTTGATTAGATTTGATTAGAAATGCTAATCGTCACTAATTGTGATTAGATTTTTGATTATTTCTAATCTAATCAGTTAGTAATCGTCTAAAATGGCTGACTAATCATAATTAATCAATTTTTCAGCACAATTAAAATTTCTAATCCAATTACTAATTATTAGGATTTCTAATCATTATTCCCAAGCTATGTTCTAATCCATGAATTAATAAATTTAATTAGATCTCACAAGACTATTTTCCATTTTTAAGACAAAAATCAGAAATAAATTTTATTTTTTATTTGTTTACCAAACATCAGAGTCCTAAGACGATCTAATTTGACGCCGCAAGTGATATGTTGCAAAAACTGCTAGCCGCAAGTAAGTTCGGATGTTAGCCAGATAAAATTCTACCACCAACGGTGGCCTTTCATCGCAGGTCTCTTCAGATTAATTACGACAGCACACTTTTTGTTTACAAAGCAACAACAATATTTTTAAACCATAGTAAAATGTTAGAGCATTATGACAATGTTACATGATAACACACCTTGTGAATACCCCAAATATAAAAAAAAATTAGGCTAAAATGATATATATAACTTTTTAAAATTCTATATACTATATATATAAAATATTTGTGACAAATCATTTTATTTAATTAAATAATTAATGGATTTTTTATGTTTTAATTTCCGCTGTCGACAATTTTGTGATAATTTTCTGACACTGTGACACTTTTTGGAGTGTCATAGTGTCCACGGACACTATGACATTGGACGTTATGACATTCCATCAACGAAAACACTTTTGGGCGCAAAGATTTTCTACTCTATGATAAAACAACTACTGGCTTCGCTAACTAAAGTTTTTCTGCACAGATGGCCTTCGGCCGGGCGCACGCATTTTCTCCTCTATGGTTTAACAAGTCCCTGCTTCGCTAAGTAAAGCTCCTAAGATCTTCCTAGTTTCCAAACGAAGGGTAACTACGCAAAGACACTTTAGTTTGCGAAGCCGGTATTTGTTATAACAAAGAGAAGAAAATCCTTGCGCGCGGCCGAAGGCCGGCTTTGCAGAGAATTTTTAGTTAGCGAAGCCGAATTTTGCTATACCGTAGAAAAGAAAATCCTTGCGCCCGGGTGACGGCCGTCTGTGAAAAGTAGCTTTAGTTGGCGAAGCTGGTATTGGCTGTACCATGAGAAAATCCTTTCGCCCGGCCGAAGGCCGGCTATGCTTTCGAGTTTGTAGACATGTTGTGGACATTATAACACTGCTCTGATGGACACTTTAAAAAGTGTCATAAAGTCCATGGACACTGTGACACTACGACACTGGACGTTAAGACATGCCACCAACCAAACATCATTTACAATATAAAAAAATGTTAGCTTAATGATAAAAATCTATTAAATATTTTTTACAAAATTCTTTGTCACAATAATCTTTTGACAATTTTCCTACGTTTCTTACAAGGCGAATTTATAAAGGTGACCGCATCATGAGATAGAGTTATGCTAGCTATCTCTTTTTATTGAAAAATACTATGTATTTTGTTTTTGTAAAATGTTAGAGTGAATGTCAAAAATATTTGTTGGAAATAAATATAAAAAAGGAAATTTGTTTGTGAATAAAATATACACAACTGCTTTAGAAAGTCCTCAATTGCAAATTAATTGTGGATCCACTTATTCCTTACGCATTTTTAATTTCTTGTGTTTTTATTTTATATTCACTTTTTTATTTTATAAAATTAAAATAAGTTTTTTTTCAACTATTTAAATTTTTATTGAATTTTAAATTTGAATTAATTTTTTCACAAAATGTAAACAAAGCTTGACATTCAGTATACACGAAAATGTCACCTTTATGAATTCGCCTTGGTTCCTTAATAGAAAATATTGTCATAAATCGGCTTTAAAATTTTCTACTATCGACACTGTCACAAAATGTTTTTTTTTTAATTCTCGGGAGAATTTTTTAGCAAATTTAACAGTAAATATTCCTTTTCATTAACAATATAAAAAATTTGGGCTTTAATTTAATCTGTAACACATTTTGTGACACATCTTATTATTGAACTAAAAGTTTCATTGAAAAAATAATGAAAAGTTTAAAATTTCTACTGTCGGTCATTTTGTGACAACTTTTCTAAGTTCTTTTATGGAAAATATTGCTATAAATCGACTTTCACTGTCACATATATTTCTTATTTAAAAATTAAATGACCCATTAAGCACTCAAATAAAATTTCAAGCGCTTAAAGTTTAACTTGAAATAAACATTAAAAATATTTTACTAATGTTCACTTGAGTTCAAATTACCATTTTACTGGAGAATACTATTGAAATAAAGTGTAACAAACCTTTGAAACATGAAATTCTTCGAACTTGAATACCAATTGTTTTGTACTTGATTTTCAGTAAAATTGCTTATTGGGAAAATTAAATTCTTTACATAGCGTCTATAAAAAAAAACTCGAAAATTTTTGTCAGCGTTTTTTTAATAAGAAGTTTGACGTTTGGTATGACAAAAAATTGTAAAGGCTATGCTAGGAAACTTGGACTAAATTGTTTTTTACAAACTAAAAATTTTCTTTAAACAATTTTGTAACAAATTCACAACAGCATTTTCATTGAAACAAAGTATTTAGAAATTTTTGATATTCTTTAATTAGGCTTGAGTTCATCAAATTTAATTTTCATTAAATTATTTTCACTGAGGGAAGGAATTTTACAACTTGGAATTTTTATTAAAATTTATTGATAATTTTTCTTGGCTGAGCTGGGATTTGAACCCGGGTTGATCTTTACATGTTTCAGGAAACACCACTTTCTATCGTCAGAAGATCTTTGTGTTCTACCCACTGCGGTGCCCGTTAGCCAACAGTCAAACATCAATCTTTAACCAGTAGTACTGGTGGTTCGAAATTTGCTTAATATCACTTAAATTTCAAATTACATGTTGCCTCCTTTTTCCTCTGTTTTTTCGTATTCTTTCTGTCAAGACTTTGTCTTGAAAACCTGAATACATTTGTTTATTATGTTTTTTTGTCCACTTTCGTCGACATTTTTATTTGTACAAATTAAAGTACAAATGTGAACATTAGAGCTTGTGCCATATCTATTTCTAAGAACAATTTTTGATTTTTAGTTAGGCTTGAGTTCATCAAATTTAATTTTCATTAAATTATTTTCACTGAGGCAACATGTAATTTGAAATTTAAGTGACAATAACAGCAAATTTCGAACCACCAGTACTACTGGTTAAAGATTGATGTTTGACTGTTGGCTAACGGGCACCGCAGTGGTGCAGTGGGTAGAACACAAAGATCTTCTGACGATAGAAAGTGGTGTTTCTTGAAACATGTAAAGATCAACCCGGGTTCAAATCCCAGCTCAGCCAAGAAAAATTATCAATAAATTTTAATAAAAATTCCAAGTTGTAAAATTCCTTCCCTCAGTGAAAATAATTAAATGAAAATTAAATTTGATGAACTCAAGCTTAATTAAAGAATATCAAAAATTAAAAATTAACGGTTCAACTAAAGATCAAAAATTGTTCTTAGTAATATTTAGAAATTTTTCTAAAGAATAGAAATATATTTTTTCCGAACTGGGGACAAAGTTTTCTTTTATATAAATTGTAAAGGGTGAGTTTTCTAGCCTAATAGAACTTCATACTGCGCTCAGCTTTTGAGATTTAAGATCAGTATTCTCTGGCAAATCGTTATGAAAAGATTCTTGCTTAAACAATGTAGAGCTGTTGCTTATAATTCTTATACGCTTAACAGTTTTATTTGATTTAATATCTTTAGTTTTTCCAAAATCTTTGGATGAAGTTTCCTGACGATCTGGCCTAAGCAACCAGTGAAATGCGCATAGGAATTACAGAGCATACATACCTGAAAAAGGGAAGTATGAAAAATGCCCAAAGCATTTGTGAGGGCAGCTTTCAAGAAAGAGAAAGAAAACGTTTTTTGGTAGGGAAGTGGCAATGTGTAAAAACAGGCCGTCGCAATCATCACAGAAAAAACACAATATTTTTTGTTTCGTGACGCCTCTGTGTGCTCTGTGATAGGAATGGCTTATCACATCAACAATAAATGTCAGTGTTTTTGCCAAGAATAAAAATTGGGAATAAAACACGACTAACAAAATCTTATAAATCATAATATTTTTCTATATCAAATTTTTCTTAATTTACTAAAAAAATTAAGCAACTTTTTGAACCAGAATCGACACGTTTTCTGCAAAAAAATTTTTTTCTTTCAACAAATTTTTTGACAAAATTGGAACAGAATTTTCTTCTGTAGGAATATGTTACGAAAAATCTGGACTAAAATTACTTTTTCAGAAAATCGATGGCCAAAGTTGATTTTTAGTCTTGTAAGAGTCTCATATGCATTATGTAGGGTATTGTAAGATCAGCAAAAGAACATTCTTTCTGTTTTTGTTGTTTTTTTTTTTTATAAATTTCACAAAAGAAACTACAAATAAGTGAAAGGACCTCCTTATTTGTATATTGCGGCAGCGTCAGCAAATGATTGCAACCAAATAATCTGCTTCAGTAGTTGGTCATGTACATTTATTCCAAAAAATGTTTTTCTTAAAGAGAAAATTTATAGCAACCACGTGACAAAGTTTATGTCGCCGCTTATTAAATTTCATTTAATATCAACAATGAAAACAATAGCAATTGAGTTTATTTGGAAACTTTGTGATTCTCGATTAAATTTTTTTTTTATTAAACTTCTTTTTTAGTTTTGGCCATTTTAATTCAAAGATAAAAAAAAATTTCACACCTTTAAATTTTATTGTTTGTTAAAGAAAAGTTCATTGTTATTTGGTACCTTTTTCTTTATAAAGGAAAAAAAATCAATTTTTTTTTCTTAATCAACTCAAACGATCGAACGATATTTTCGCTTTATGATCCTGGTCAACATAAATCATGATATGAAACCTTAAAAAAAACAATTGTTAAAATATAACAAAGAGAAAAATTGCCACAGAAATAAACTTTCAATTTTCAATGATCAAATATTAAAAGGAAATTGGGTGGAAATTTATTAAAATTAAACAAAAACTATATAAAAAGCTATAAATTAAAAACAAAATATTTTAATATCCGGTCAAATTTCGAAAGTTTTATTTACGAAAAATCTGATATAATTTTAAAGAAAAATAGCTAAGTAAAAAGTTTTTTATTAAAATCTTAAGGAAAAATAAATTAAACTCAAATCTAAGAAATTAACACGCATTATTTATTCTACAACGCTGCTTGTTGTGGAACCTTATATGAAGGATAGCTCGGGGAAGCTATCCCTGTTAATGTTGGTGTACGACAAGACCTCATTATATCCCCACTTCTGTTCAACATGGTGGCGGACACTGTGGTGCGACATGCTGCCAGAAGATGAATAACAAGGGGTCTTGAGGGCAGATTAGAGGATTTGGATTTTGCAGAAGATATATGCTTACTCTACCAAACCTTTGAGAAACTGGAAAGGAAAGTCGGCCTCAAGACCAACTTCAGCAAAACCAAAGTTATTCGAATGAACACCACCAATACCTCAAAATTCCAAGTAAATGGTGAACTGGAGGAAGTAAATAGCTATTGCTATTTGGGCAGCATAATTTAATCCTCTGGAGGATCTGACGAGGATATAAGAAGCCGTTTAAATAAGGCGAAGCAGGCATTTGATGCCCTTAATCCTGTATGAAGATCTTCTCTTACTCAATCAACACCAAACTGCGACAGTTCACCTCAAATGTAGCATCTTCCCTGTTGTATGGATGTGGAACACATCTTAACGCCATATTAACAGCCTACAGGCGTTTTAAATCCTCCAAAAAATGTGAAATCCTCAAAAAAAAATAAATAATGGAAATGGTTAAGTCATATTCTAAGAATACCACCAGAAGATATTGCAAGAATGGGAATGGATTGGAACCCAAAAAGCAGTATACGACCAGGAAGGCCAGCCCATAAGTGAAGAAGATCGGTTTAAATCGAAGTAAATGGGAAAATACAGATCGTTGTGGCCCACTATGGAACCCTAGGGTTCAATAATTATAAAATACTTTTAAAAGATTTTGTTATTCGTGCTAAATTCCCAATTTTTATTATTGGTAAAAACACTGAAATTTATTGTTGATAGGATAAGCAATTCCTATGCGCATTTCACTGGTTGCTTAGGCCAGATCATCAGGAAACTTCATCCATAAAGATTTTAGAAAAACTAAAGATATTAAACCAAATAAAACTGTTAAACGTATAAGACTTATAAGCAACAGTTGTACTTGTAACAATATCAAAGTTTAAACAAACAAGTAAGAAAGTTTAGTCCGTCAAGCCCGACCATATGATACCCTACACCACAGTATTAAAGAACACAT
Organism: Pollenia angustigena; assembly: GCA_930367215.1. Taxonomy (NCBI): domain Eukaryota; kingdom Metazoa; phylum Arthropoda; class Insecta; order Diptera; family Polleniidae; genus Pollenia; species Pollenia angustigena. The sequence goes on from OV884060.1 coordinate 53,197,457, forward strand.
CATGCTTTTATGTTCATATAAATATGGATTTATCTATGTTTATAAAATTCATTAAAATCGGTTTAAAAGTTTGTGAGATGCAGAAATTGCCCCCTACCTCCCCTTGTGGAACTATTTTTGAAAAACTGTATAGCTTATGTGTCCATATAGATAGGGATCTATCTAGGTTTTGAATTTCATTAAAATCGGTTTGAGAGGCAGATATTGGCCCTATCTCTCCTCGTGATCCTATTTTTTAAAAACTGCATCCCTTTTGTGTCCATAAAGATATGGTTCTATGTATGTTTTAAATTTCATTAAAATCGGTTTGATAGTTTCTGAGAGGAAGAAATTTCGCCCTATCTTCCCTCGTGGTCCTAAGATTTGACCCATTTTCAATAGGCTTGGTCCTTGTGCCAATAAGAACCTATGTCCCAAATTTGATCAAATTATCTCCAAAATTGCGACCTGTACTTTGCCTACAAGGTTACATGGACAGCCAGCCTGCCTTAGTTCGACTCAGAAAGTGATTCTGAATCGATCGGTATACTTTAAGGTGGTCCAGGACCAATATTTTAAGGCGTTACATACATCAGCACAAATGCATAATACCCTATCCACTATTGTGGTGTGGGTATAAAAACATCAACAATAAACAGTGAGTTAATCTCATCTTACATTCCCCACTACAATTAGTTGAAATTCTCCCAACATTAATTGTAGTTGTTAAGAAAAACAAAATGAAAACAAAACAAATTTCAAAAGCATGTTGCCAGTTAAGTTTTTTCAGGCGTGCACTGCCAGTTTATTATCAAAATAATTTTTGGGAATACAAAATTTTAATTTTAAAAGATTTTGTTATTTGTGCTTAATTCCCAATTTTTATTATTGATAAAAACACTGAAATTTATTGGGTATTAAGCACGAATAATAAAATCTCTTCAAATTAAAATTTTGTATTCCCAAACATTATTTTGATAATAATTATAAAATATAATAAGCAATTTGTTTATAAAATAAAACTTAATCCAAATTTTCTTAATATTCTCAATTAAGCTAAAGTTCATCAAATTTAATTTTCATTAAATTATTTTTATGAAGAAAGGAATTTTACAACATGAAAATTAATTAAAATTTACTGATAATTTTTCATTCTTGACTCAATCTGGGCTCGAACCCAGGCGTTTTTACGGACAGGATACCCTGACATGTTTCGATTGCAACCACTCAATCTCCTCAGAGGGCTTGCCGTTTAACACTCGCAGCCATCGACGACTGCTGACGTCAATAGTCAAACATCATTCCTTAAACCAAATTGTATTTAACCTTTGGTAGATCGAAATTTGCTTTGAATGATTATCTATTTTAATTTATTTTACATGTTTTTCCTTACTTCTGTTTTTTCGTACTTTTTGTCAAGAATTCTTCTTGAAGTTCAAAGTACATTTTCTGTTTCTGTTTTTCATTTTCTTGACTTTCCCTTTCCTGTTGACCTTCCCCAGTACAACTTGAAGGACAAATGCAAACATAGAGCCCGTGCCCCAGCCTTAACAATAATCAGTATTGCGGCTATTTTGTTGAACTATTCATGGTTTTTTCAATCCAAATTTTCTTAATATTCTCAATTAGGCTAAAGTTCATGAAGAAAGGAATTTTACAACATGAAATTAATTAAAATTTATTGATAATTTTTCATTCTTGACTGAAGCTGGGCGTTTTTACGGACAGGTTACCCTGACATGTTTCGATTGCAACCACTCAATCTCCTCAGAAAAAACCATGAATAGTTCAACAAAATAACCACAATACTGTTTATAAAACTTAATTTTTATCAGAGACCGTATTTTAATACATACTTTTAAAACAATCTTTTTGTTTTTTTTCATATAATAATGAAAAAAAGAACAATAATAATGAAAAAACTTGTTATTAAAAAATTTTTTTTATCCATCTGGATTTTTTTTAATTTGGGGAAAAACTACGATTGGGGTTCTGCTATAATTTATAATTTTTAGTTGCTTTATATAAGAATTTTTTTGTTTAGAAAAAAATTTTAATATAAAAATTTAAAAATTTAAAGATTTATCCATCTGGATTTTTTTTAATTTGGGGAAAAACTACGATTGGGGTTCTGCTATAATTTATAATTTTTAGTTGCTTTATATAAGAATTTTTTTGTTTAGAAAAAAATTTTAATATAAAAATTTAAAAATTTAAAGAAAATTATTCTGTGGCATTTAGAAAAAACGAGATAGGATAGCAAAAAAGTTTTTAAAAATATGTCTGTGAAATAATCATTTTTTGTCAAATAATAAAATAAACCACAGTTAAAGAAAAATTTCGTTTATAATACAAAATTCTAAAAACGCAAACAGAAATGATTTTTGAATGAAAATTCGTACGACTTACAACATTTTTTCAACTTTTTTAATTTGACTTAAGATGTTTTGTCAAAATGCCACAGAATTATTTGGCCAATTTTTTTTTTTTGAGATTTTTATTTTTTGATCCTGACGGATTTTAAATAAATATCAATGTTTGATATTTATTCACTAAATGAAAATTTATTTTAATCAACAAAGATATTTATATGATATGGAAATAAAAATATAAAGTTTTCGGGTCTCTCATTTTTATACAGAAATATAGTCTTAAAGGAGATTTATGGGGTAAGTTCCTTTCAATTCCTTTTATTTAAAAATATTTGACTGAAATGTGCCCATGTTCTGTAACTCTCGCGTCGAGAAAATTTTCGATTGAAATGTGTGAATGATACAAAAATGCCATATATTGAAACAAACAGCTGTTTTCTCACTAAACTGTGCCTGTAACTTTTTTGGCGAGCACTAGCTCTCACGTAAGGAAATTAATCGCCAATTTCGTTCGTCTGTAACATTTTTATGAGAAAAGTTCCCGCTTTGAACTGCCAAATAAACTCTCTAATAAAAACAGGGTGAGAAAAAAATTTTAAGACTTAAAGACAATTTAAAATGCATATGCAAAGAATAATAATATTTTGTTCTTGGCACATTTTTCCATTGTTTAATTATTGTGCTTTTAACATTTTTATAAAATATACGAATTTTTTCAAAGCTCGTTTGCAAACAACAAACTTTAAAGTCACACTTTAAATTAGTTAGTATATCCGACGGTGTATTTTGGTCGCAATCAAATATATGTATGACAGGCGTTCTTAACGCCTGCAATGTCACATCGTCTTCGAGTACAATGTTATGACTTTTATAACGTAACGACGTAATCTCTTTTAATAGTTTTCAACAAAAGTTACAGACACACTTTTTTCTCACTTTTCGAGAAAAGATACAATATTTAGTTTCACATCTTTTCGAAGCGAGAAGTTCTCACTAAAGTTACAGAACATGGCTACTGGACGGTCTTTGTCCTTACTTACCTACTCTCGATCTCTTCTACCTTGGAGTATAATTTTCATACAGAGTCTTCTTAAATTTTTCTGGGCTGTAGTTTTTGCATTTTTCGGGTCAACACCACGATTCGTAATGGTTTTCTTAATCTTCTAAGCCCGCTTTAACGGGAACGAGTTAATTTTTCTTTGAGTACTTGTTGCGATAATCTTGTGACATTCATTCGCAATACTTGAGAATAAATTGTTGCCCTCCAAAATTCCATACAAGTTACTTAAGGCACAAACCATTGTTGTTAATCCCGCATTTTTAAATTATACACAGAATTTAATTCGATAAATTTTTTAATGTTCTATATTTAAAATTTCTTTATTATTTTCATTAATATATAATTTTATAGTTTTGTCTTTATAAGTAATAATTGTATCAACCACAAACGATTTAAAAAAAAAACCACTTAAGCCTGGTGGTCTGCCAAACGTTTTTTTTAATATTTCAGTATTGTGGGCGTTTAAAATTTTATTTCTTTCATTCTTAAATGTTTTTGTTTTTTTTTTTTTAATTTGTTTCATTCATTTTTTTTTTTAGCTGGAAAGTTTTTTTGTTTTATTCATATATAAATCTTTTGAATGGCCAGAAAAGCAGAAAGAACTTTTACTATGTGATTTTCGTTGTTTTCATGGCCAGGGTTTTCTGGGAACAAGGCGTTTTTTTGCTGCTTTGTTTTTTGTTTTAATATAAACGGAAGACAATAATTTCAGACGTCTATAAAATTAAGTCATATAAATGGCTCGACCATGCACAGCAATAATAGCAACAATAACAACAACATTAAAAATAACAGCAGCAACAACATTAACAAAAACAAAAAGATCAACAGCACATGGCAAACATTACGAAGGCGTAAATAACATTAACAATTAAGTTGTAATAAATTTCGTAACACACCAACGCATTGTTAAGAATTTTAAATGAAAACAATTTACAAAATGTGCAAAAAATTACAAAAAATAAAGAAAGAATTAAAATCAGCGAAACCCGAAACACTTTTACAAGTCATACACAGACTATTTTGAAAATTAAAGGAAAAATTATATTTAAAGCCGAATTTTTGATGCCCTAAAGGAAAACCTTATAATTTTCAAGTCACACATGCACACAGATGAAACCCATTTTGCTCTGTGGTCAACTCAAATAAAACTATATTAACAAAACATTTTTAAAACATATTATGGTTATCTTCGAACGTGCTATGGTTAATAATAAAAATAACACTTTTTCCCACTAACTAAGTTACCATTACTTTTTAGTAAATCAGGCGATATTTTTTTTACACCAAAGCCTTCGACATAAATCGCATGACGTTTTGGAGTAAAATCCTTTTTAAATATACGATGATTTTTAAGCCAAGTTTTCTTATTTATAGCCGAATTTAGTGCACTGAAAGAATTTTCTTCACATATCCAACGGATTTTGACATGAATCCAATGAAAATTAACATTAAGTCAACTTATGTAACGTTAAATTGGAATAATGAAGAATGTTTCATTAGGCCCAGCTAATGAAATTTTTCATTAAATCGATCAAAATTTTTCATTAACTAATGCAAGAAATGTTATTTATACTGCGACAATATTTTAGAACTGACAACTTTGGTAAATGAGGGATTCGTCAACAACCAGCATACCGACGTTATATATACCGACTTCAGTAAGGCATTTGATAAGGTAAATCACAACCTTCTTTTGAGAAAAATTTATATAATGGGTTTCGACAAAACTTATTTAAGCTGGCTAAGGTCATATCTTCCCGACAGAATACAATGCGTAAAATTTGGGTTTTCAACATCTAAACCTATATTGGTAAAATCCGGTGTTCCCCAAGGTAGTCACCTTGGCCCTCTTTTGTTTCTGCTCTTTATCAACGACATGCCTGATATTACTAAACATTCACATATACTAATGTTCGCGGATGATGTAAAAATTTGTTTAAACTTCACGAACTCTTTAGACCATATTTATCTTCAAGAAGACTTGGATACCTTTTATAATTGGTGTAAACATAACCTAATGGATTTAAACCTAATGAAATGTAAACATATGCGCTTTTCTAGAAAACGTAGTATTTTAAATAACTATAAACTCGGTGACTATAAAATCGAGATAGTTGACACAATTATGGATCTTGGCATCTTACTGGATGTAAAATTGGATTTTATTCAACACATAACAATGACTGTCAACAGGGCTTGTTGTACTCTGGCTTTTATTAAACGTTGGGCGAAAGAATTCCATGATCCTTTCGTCACTAAACAACTTTACACATCTCTCGTTAGACCAATCTTGGAATACGGTTCGATTGTATGGGATCCACATTATATGGTTCATAGTGAGCATATTGAATCCATTCAAAAACAATTCTTGCTTTATTGCCTGAGAGATACATATCGAGGATATGATAATCTCCCCTCATATTCTAGAAGTTATGCTAAATGTCTCATTTGTAATTAACTTAATAAATGGAAAAGTATGCTCGAATTTTTTATTAAGTAGTTTATCATTTAACATTCCACGACGTACGGAACGGTACTATAATCCCTTATTTATAAAAACTTTCCGAACTAACTATGCTATAGCAGACCCATTTAGAAAACTGTGTTGTTGCTTCAATGAAATGTTTGAATTTATTGATTTTTCTCTGGATTTAAATATTGTTAAACGTAATATTATACTTAAGTTAAATACTCATTTGTATTAGGCTGTAAGGATTTATCCATAGACCTAATTATATATATATTAAATAAATAAATAAATACAAAAATTATATGAAACAAACTTATCATTTACACAATGCTGAACAGTGAAACGTTTTAAAAACTTACGTTCATTATTTTAATGAAAAGGTTTTTGTATTTAAATTAAATTTTTAATTTGTTCAAAGACATTCAAGACAAGAGATTCAATAAATAATAACTAAATTTCGTACTTTTTATAACAGTCTTTCATTAGTTTAATGATTATTGGTTATTTTTTTCACCTATTTTTTAATATGCGTTGTGGGCTGTTGTGAATTTTATTTCGTTTTATTTATTCCTGTCTATTAAATTTGTAAAATTTCATTCTCATTATAAAGTTTTTAATTAAATTAAAGACAAAAATTAATGAAATTGATTCATTGGCTTAATAAAGCATACTTATTTTAGTGTAGAGAAGAAATAGGGGTAAAAAAGGACATTATCGGGCCTGTTGTCAGCGTTGCAAGAATTAAGATTTTATCTTATTTTTGAAGATTTTTTGAACAAAATAAGATTTGAAGATTTTTTTCTCAAATTTAGATTTTTTTAATTTTAGAAATAAAGATTTTTAACTTTAAGTTTGTACAACATACATAATTTTTTTTTACAGTTTTTTAAACAGTAAATTTTTAAAACAATGAGGTTTTATATCAACTTGTTGTCTATTGATTTTGCACACTTGTACTTTTGTACTAAAATGCATCATTATTTCTGGGCATCAAAACATTAAAAAAAAGCATCATCGATTCGCGGTTGTTCATTTTAGGAAAATTGATAAAATACAATTATCTGTGAAAAGAAAAAATGTATTTTAATAAAGATTAATTTATTAAAGAACAAAAAAGTTATTGTATTTAGTACCAAAAGGTAAAACTAATGGAACTTAACCCTAGGAATACCGTCTTGGTCTGGCCAGACCAAATTTGTGTTTTCCTTGCAATATTTTTCGAATATAATAAAAAAACAGGGGCGTGAGTTCTAAATATAATGATACGTGCTGAATCAAATGACTAATTTGGATTCGATTGGAACAAACTAATGGGGTGAAATTCTACTTTTATTAAATATGTCTATGAAATTACCCTCTTGGCCAAACCCAATTCTTGTTTTCTTGCAATATTTTTCAAATAGGACAAAATATCAAAAAAACAGAAACGTGAATTCTATAAATGTTATGTTCTGAATTGAATGAATCAAATGTGTGGTAGATGCGCAAAAGCAATGTGTAAAATTAAAGACTACATATTCGATGACTTGACTGTAATATAATATAATAAAATTATATAATAAATTCGTATAATCTACCATAATAAGCATACGTTCAATAAAAAATATACTTTTTTACTTCTTATTTAATTGGCTTTCTTCTCCAAGAGGAAAACTTAGTGGTAAAAAGTTACCGAGAATCCTAGGGCTAAGAAGCTTTTGGTTTGAAAATTCCACATTTTATGTTTATGATAATTTTTAAACAAAGTATATATATGTACGTACGTAAGTGCTTAAGAATATCTTTTAAAAAGTGTACCAATATTATTTTAATAAAAATTCCATTAGGAATATAGTTAGGGAAATCCATATTTTTGATGAGCTTTTTTTAAATGCAATTTTCTCAAAATGCCTTCGATATAACAACTTTATCAAAAAAATATAATATTAAATTGAGAACCCATAAGATTTCATATGATGTATGAGCTTTATAGCTCCCAAACTTTAATTTTTTTGCCCAGCATTTGTACATCTCTAATATAAGAATTTAATTACTTTCGATGAAACTTCTTTATATAGATGGACTTTTGTACGTTGTTATTTATTAGAAATTAAATGCATTTATTTATTTTTTTTTTTTTTTTTGGAAAATATGACTAAAAACACAATTTTCAACCTACAATCTAATTTTGTATAATTAAAATCATCCATAATAAAAAGTAGTTTCTTTTAAAAAATTAATAATTTTTACTTTTTTTGCCGTTGTTATAAAAAATTTGAAGATTTTTCTCTTCAAAATAAGATTTTTTTTCGTCAAAAGAAGATTTTCCCACCAAATCTTCTGGCAACGTTGTCTGTTGCGAAAATCACGTGATTTCAAATCACGTGCTATTTAAATCACACGTTTGATTTTGTGGTGTTCTCAAAGTCATACCGATTTGTGTTTCCCGGTCACACCGAAACACACAAAAACGGAACTCCAAAATATCCCGCGCGTGTTTTTATAGCCGCGTGCTTTGAAATCAGAACAGGCCTGTACATCTGTTCTTTGTGTTTTTTCTATTTTTTTTTAGTGATATTTGAAAATTTTATATTATGTTTTATTTTTAAGACAACAATAAAAAAAGATAAGTCGAAAAAGTCATCATGTAAATGTTATAAGATTTTGGTAGTTGTTTTGAAAGAAAACTAAAAAAGACATGTCTGGAAAATCGTCGTATAAATGACCCCTAAATTAAACAGATAGATGTCAACCATAAAAAAAACAACTATCTATTCTTTTTCAAGCTACATTTTTTTAAATATATTTTCAGTCATATGACTTCTTGGAATTGACTGCTTTTTTTGTCAATCAAGTGGATTTATGATCAAGTGTGTCTATAAGAACGTAACACGAAAAATAATGACTTCAAATAATGATTTCAAAAATTAGATTCGACAACTGAAAAGAGGCTAATTGAATTGTTTAATTAATCTCTTCACGGTTGACGAAGCTTTAACACTATTTCGATCATATTTTGTAATTTTCAAAATGCAGACGCCAAGCTTTCATTATTTTTGAAATATGGTTCAATAATGAAGACACGTTGTTTTGTCGTGTAACGCTCTATTTTTACTAACCGTGAACTATCAGCTGTCGAATATTTTCTCGTTCTCATCGTCTGCAATTTTACATCGGCTTTGATTTGGATACTTTGACATTTATAACGTAACGACGTTAACGCATTTGTAAGTTCTCGACATGAGTTACAGCGACATTTTATACCCGACTTGTCAAAATGTTTACCATATAAAACAAAAACAATTTAACGCACACATGTGCAAATTTCGGCTCATACATACGAGTTTGACTATTGGGGCTTATGTCTGTCCGCTAACGAGTCTACACAGTGTTAATGTACCTAGGAAAGTACCTTTTTTTTATGTGAAAAGTGACTTTTATGTGAAAAAGTTATTTTTTTTTTTTTTTTGTTTTAAAAAGATACTTTCTCATTTTTATGGTGAAAAAGTGCTTCTTTTCTTAAAAGCAACTAGTGACTATTTTCTGATAATTTTCTTTTTAGAATATAAAAATTGTGACAAAAAAGTTTTGCGTCGGAAATTATTTTCAAAGTACTTACAATCAAGCGTGCTGTCTTTTCCCATTTTATCTGTAATTTCATGTTAGTATTTTGTAAAATCATTTTTGTGTAAAAATCCTGTAATAAATAAAATACAAATTAAATCAATATACAGGTAATTCTTTAATGTTGTTAAACAAACCACTTTTTTATTTTATCATTTCAAGATCATAAATTATTTAATAGACCAAACATTCACTGGCAATAAATAAATACACCATTTACAACTACAGCAGAATATTCGCACGAGAAGGCTCATGAATATTAATTTAAATTTTGTTTTTGTTTTATAAATTTAAATAAAATGAATACAACATCAAGACAACACCAAACAATGATTTAAAAAAAACACGTGAATATGATTGGGGGGAAAAGAGAACGAAATAAAAAGACAATCCTACCGGCTGGTATATAAAGTGTTAAATTGGATTAATCCACAAGATTTACGCTGCGGGTGATACTAGTTTAATAACAGCAACAACAACAATGTTGGCGACTCTAGTGATGACGATGAGGCCGTCAACAAAAACAAAAAATTCTTTATGACAATATATGTGAGCCATACTACAACAACATGTTAACGAAGAGTCGTATACTAACTACGTAGCAGAGATGACATTGAGAATTTTAAAAGTGTACCAACAGACTTTAAAAATTGTACTTTTTTTTTACCTTAATTGTACTAAAAGATTATTTCTAGTTAAAATACATTTTTTATGTTTATAAAAAGCAGCACAAAAGGGAATTATAAATCTTTTTTGTATATATGTACTATGATATAACAGAAAAACAATTCAGTTCAGCGGGATATAAAAATCAAATTTCCGGGATTCAGGGTTTCAGGGTTTCCCGCACGTATATTAATTTTTATATTTATTTTTTGATTTATTTACTTATTTCTCTAATGTAACTTTTACTTATTACTAGCTAGTATGCTTAAAATAACAAAATCCAGTATTTATTACATATGTAATACGGTGCAACACGAAAAAAAATAACCATATACGGACACCACTACGTGATAAAAGACCAAAAAACAAAAGACCGGTGTCTCTCAGTTTTTCCCCTGTTCAGGTCCATAGGTAGCAAACCGTTCAAAATTCAAGGAAACAATCAACTACAAAAATGTACCTAAGTCTGAGTTCATACGGCTCATGTCTTATTGACAAGATTCTTCCTTTTTCCTCTTTGAACATGAATTGGCGTTCAAATGATTCATGTCATGTTGACGACATGTGCTTTTTTGATATTGAAAACAATAACAAAATTAAACAACGAATGAAAAAGCAAAACGTAAAGACAGTAGATGCATCTGTGTACTAGTTTCTTTTCCCCTCGTCCATCTCGCCTATAAAGTAGCAATCTTGTCAATACGACATGAGCCGTATGAACACAGACTAAGATCTCAATAAACAACTTTCTAGAGCATATAAACTTTTTAGGAATGATTCTTAACACCGTTAAGGTAGCAGAAAAAGTGAAAAATTTCCCGTAAATTTTTTAAATTTATTAGTTTTTTCTTTACTTCAACATTGGGATATTAAAATATTAAATATTAATATTCGTATTATCCCAATAAAAAATTTGATCATTTTGCGAAGCACTAAAGGTACATTTACAAAAATAAGCGCACGATTGTGCGCTACGCAATAAGACATACAGAAATGCAGTAAAGTAAGTGAAAGAACTCTCAACAACTTTTATTAAAAAAATTAACATTTCAAGTGCTACGGCATTCCCTTACCACGAAGCAGGTTTGTAAGGGAGAATACTAAAAAATAACTGTATCAAAACGTTCAGTGTGTAAAGCTGATCGTTACATCCAACAATTTTTTCGTGCGCTGAATAATGCGCTTTATGTGTCAAAAATGTATTGCTTCAAAGTGGGAACTCGCCATATAAAATTCATGTCTTCCGTAAGCGCAATGGTAAGCGAAACTTTTATGTTTCTCCCTTACAAACCTGCTTCGTTGAAACCTCCATTTTTTATTGGGATGTTTATAATGTTGATGGCTCTGGAATAACAAATCGCATTCTCATCAGTTGTGGATCCAAATCGTCGTCCTAATCTGACTCTGATTCAGAAATTATGGTTTCCACAGGCAAGTTGCTTCCAGACTGCCCTACATCTTTTTGATTTTATATTTTTTGCTCTTTATGGCAGGAGCTACAATTTTGTCTCAGAGGGTCAATCAAAATTCCAAGCGGTTTGCAAGATATGAGCCTGAGAAACTATTTCCTTTTTTGCAAAAATGACACCGAGGCCCCAAGTCTTAGGGGGCCCACAAAAAAAAAGTGCATGACTTTGGTCCAGTGTTCCCAGTTTTGGGGATTTATCCCCAAATTGGGGATTTTTTTTGTAATTGGCGATACAAATTTCGTAAAAATCCCCAGGGGATTTTTTTGGGGAAAAGCACTTTTTTCGCTGGGGATTTTTGGGGATAATATATTATCATAAATTCCTTTTTTGCAATGGCAAAACCGATTTGGGCTCAAATTTTAGTCTTTTTTGCGGTTTAAACTTTTTCAAGAACTTATTGAAATAGTTTTACATATGGTTTTGAACCAACTAGCGTTACTTCTGTTGATCTAGTCTTTTTCTGTAATGAATACAACTAAACTCAATATTTGTAGCAGAATGCAATATAAGTTATTAGAATTAATAAGAATAAATACACACTTTAAAGTAATGCAGCTCGCTGTAACAAATTTATTCAATCATCTCAAATGCACATGTAAAACAAAATTGCACTGGCTGAGGATTTTTCCTAGATTTTGAAATGATAAATATTGACGCATAATTATTTTTCTTTTGCGTTTAAACGTTACCCTTGTTACATACTATACACGTGTACATTAGGGGTACAACCAAAATAAGGCCCAATCACCACGCTGTAGCCGACGTTGTGCTGAAACCGAAAACTGTTTCCTCAGGTCATTTCGGAACAAAAACTTTCCGCGTCGAAGCCGATTTCTGAAAGCACTTTAATACTTTTTTTATTTTTTCAAAATTTTGTATTTTTTTAAAAAAATTTTTTTATTTTATAATTATGTAACTATGTATTTACATTTCTTAATGTAATTATATGATTAAAAAAATCACAATCTAAAAACTATCTTAGAAAGCATTTCTGAGCATTAGTAAAGCCCGATTATGATTTGTTTAAGGCTTCGCAGTCATTTTTATTGTAACAATGTTCTGAAAACCAAATGATGTACCAAGGGCCACATATAAATTCGCATATTGCATATAATTTGCTACGATATTTTGGAATAAGTATGTTAGCTAGAATTGCAAGAATTGCTTATCACCATAAACAATTTATAAACTGTTTATGGTGTAGATCCCAAACTTAATTGCATTGGACGCGGAACCTTTTTTAACGATATCGAAAATCTAAAGATGCAGTTCTTATTGTTTTTTTAAGCACTACATGGTATGGATAGGGCCATTTTGATATTTTCAAAAATTTTAAAAAGTTGTTTCCCTTAGTTTGAATAATATGTATTACACACTGAAAGAATTTTCTTCGCAATACCAATGAATTTTGACATTAAGCCCATGAAAAATTGCATTAAAAAGGAACCTATGCAGCGCTTCGTTGGATCAATGAAACCTGTTTCATTAAAAGGATTTAATGAAACATTACATTAGATCTATGAATATTATTCATTGGATGAATACTTTCAATAATGTAAAATTTTTTTTTTTTAAATTTTTAATTATTTTTTTTTTTTTTTTTTAATCTTATTTTACTTTATTTTTTTTCTGTCTCTGGCGGGATTCGATCGCACAACCTCGATGCTGATAGACTAGCTCACTAACAGCTAGTCTACCGGGGCAGTGTAGTTTTTGTATAAAAAAACTATGTTTTTTACTCAATTAAGAGCGTAAATATGAGATTAAATTGTCCATAATAACAATAACAACGTTGATTGAAAGTGGATTGAAAGTTTTTGTTTCATTACTATAATGACATTTTTATTGTCATAATGAAAATTTAAATTTATGAAGACAATTATTGAAATATGTTGCTTTTATAAAAAAAAATTTTGATTTCATAAATTTAATGGCATACATGTAACATTTTTTAGTTAACAATTCAACATTTTTTTAAGGAAACTATAATTTTGTATTAATTTATGAATATAGTTATGTTTGTATATTGTTTTTTTTATGTTCCCAAATAAAAATTTTTTTTTAACTTGTACAAACTTAAGTTTCATATATCCAATGAAAGTTTTTAACGTAATTACGAAATCCAATGAAGCGATTTTAACGAAAAAACTTCATTATAACTATGAAATTCCATTTAAACAATGAAAATTTTCATTTACCCAAGGAAATTTTTTTTTATGAAAATGATTCATTAAATATATGAAGCATTTTTCTTTCAGTGCACAAATGGATTTATTTATATAAATCGATGTATGCATATTTTTCCATTGACATAATATTATGTATTTTATTTTTAAAAAAATGTGGGGATTTTTGGGGATAAGAAAATAGCTATTTTGGGGATTTTTGGGGATGATAAATCGAAAATTGGGGATAAGGCTTAAAATAAAACTGGGAACCGTGCTTTGGTCAAAACTGGGAGACACGGGTCTTTTTTTTTGGACTTTTATCACGTAGACTTGTCCGTATATGGTTATTTTTCCATGAAAAATTACACACAGTGTATTAAATACGAAAATATTTAAGATTAAAGGTATTTTAAGAGAATTAAGAGGTTATTTTTGACGCCAATAGGATCAAAAAAATCAATATACGTAAAAACCTTGTTAAATTCAGAGCTCGTTCGGCGGATATGATCAAAATTTGCATAATTACGCTAAAAGTATTGTAGTCTTAGGGGAATCTAATTTCGGGAAGAGTGAATAGAAAAGGAAAGCTCAACATAACGAAGCAGTAATTTTGAAAAAAATTTAATAAATACAGCATTAAGGAGAAATACCCTTAATCAGCAGTGCTGTATGATGGTATACTACGTTTGTCATTCCATGTGAGTAAAGGGTGGTTAAAATTTTAAGGGCCGATGTTGATTTTGAATAAAGCACAAATTATTTAGGAAATTATTGTCATTTCTTTTTATTATGATAACATTGGTATGGTTCAATTATGTATGGAATAAAATATCGCCTGTGGTCCAAATTTTCGATGACGCTAAGGCATAATTGAGGTTCTATAACGTTAATGTGCCGAATTATCTCATCCTTTAGCTCTTACATTGTTGCTGGCTTATCAACGTACGCCTTTTCTTCCAAATAACCGCAAAGAAAGAAGTCCAACGGTATCAAATCAAATGATCTTGGCAGCCAATTGACATCGCCACCCCGTGAGATAACACTGCCATTGAATTTGCCACGCAAAAGAGCTATTGTTTTGTTAGCTGTATGGCAATTGGCACCGTGCCGTTAAAACCATTATTGTCCACATCGATATCTTCCAATTCGAGCCATAAAAAGTTCGTTATCACCTCACGAAAGCGAACACCATTCACACCATGACCGGCCTCATTTTGGAAAAAATACGACCCGATGATACGGCTAGCACATAAAACGCACCAAACAGTCACTCTTTGCATTGGTTTTTCCACAATCACTCTTGGATTATCATTCGCCAAATGCGGAAATTCTGCTGCTTATTGACGAATCCACTGAGGCACATTTCACTACTGAAGATGATTTTTTTAGAAAATTTATCATCCATTTTCATACTAAGCTTGTATAACCTTAACGCCTTGCTCGATTGTGAATCTTTCCATGGTTCAAATTGAGTTAGTCTGAAATTGAGAAATATCAAATGAAATGCAGAAAAAAACTTGACGTCTAGGTGTGGTTCTCATTTAACATCGGCCCTTATATATCTCTAACGTTAGCCAAAACTGTAGTTTTTCTTAATTTTAAATTTAAAGTTATTTATTTGGCGTATTTCATAGCCTTTGGTTTTCTAAATGGCAGACGATTACGATTAGTTGCAGTTGTGCTAGACTTAAGTTATTGATACTAAAAGGTTGACAAATAGTTTCTAGTACTCCTAGGCAGTTTGGGATTGAATTCCAGCATCTTGTTAGTATGGCTAAAAGCATAACGAGTAATGCTTTAGTGGTGCACTCTGCTTTCATAAGACTTGAAATCACACTATTAGATTTTGTAAAGATCGAGCCCTTATTAAACATACGCCCCATATAAATATACTGCCGGGGACACTTTTACTACGCCCTTAACCGCAAAACTTAATTATATTTTTGTTAAATTTTGCCGACCACAATTTGCTAAGACAGGATATAAAATTTGGTGAAAATATGTTTATATTTCACCTTAAGTATAAAGCCCATTCTCAAAAATCAGCTTTATAAGCCCTCAATCTGCAGCAAATTTAAATATTGCGGTGAAATTTAGTTGGATTAAACAACTTAAGACACGAGTTCCACATGGATTTACTAAAGTTTTATAATTTTTTTTTTTTTTAATAAATAACCCGTGAACCTATCTTAGCAAAACAATTTGGCGTATCTGTTGTGGGCCACTTCCCCACATGATAGATTGCAGGATTCAGATTAAAAATTGAATTGCTTAAATAACTCCATAAATATTTCTTTTTTTAATGAGAATATCGTTGCAAACCTGCTAACTCCCTTTCAGCACATTTTTAAGGAAAACGTGGATTTAGCAGGTTTGCTTATTAAGACGACGATACATAAAATACTTTATATTTGTGTTTGAAAATAAATACATACCCTGCAGGAAATGTCACTAGTGAATCAGTACTTTTTCATTATTGACACAGTCACCAGTACTAGTGACTTATTATACCCCAGGCAATGTTATTTACAATAGACATTTAATATGTGCGTGTCATTGGAAATCTACTACTGACGTTGGTACTACTCACTAGGTACTGACTAGGTAGTTCCTTTGGGAACATATGTAGACATTGGAACCAGAGAATCGCTAGTACATTTTAGTAAAAGTAGTTTACAATTTTTGTAAGAATACGAAATCATAATCTTTTTTTCTTATTTCTTCAACTTTTATAGGAATTGTTCTTCTCAGTTGTTATTGATAAAATCTTTTTCGTATTAAAGCCAAATATAGTGGCAAATATGTAGACACTTCGTTGACAATGTCACCAATATAGTCGACAAAACTGGTGACTTGGAGACACTTGCACCCAGGTTTCCTTCAGGGTACCTACAAAATAATATATATTTCCTTTATTTATCTAAAAAAATAATATGAATATAAAAAATGGTAAAAAAAATATTTAAATAAAATGTTCACGGAGAACATTCATACATATTTACTATCAATGAAAATAATTTATATAAAAAATTGTTCTTTTAAGATTATAATGTTATTGAGGACGACTTGATCAAATAGGCTATCTAATGTAAGAAAGTTCAATAAACTTGAAGACTTTTTGGCTAAAATTTTCAATTTTAAAACAAAAACGGCTGCATTTTTGGTCATACCACACTCTTCGCCAAATATGGAAAGAATTCTTTAATATAACAAAATTTTGATGTTCCCTGAAAAAAAATCTTTGCATGTTTTTTTAAGGATTATTCAAAATTTAATAATTCAAACTGTTTTGATGCTGATATTAAAAAGGATTTAATAAAAATTTAGAGGTTTAGAGGTCGCTCAAGTCGATTTTTTGCCAAAAAACGGTTGTGCTGGCCTTTTTTATAAGGTTTCTTCATAATTTCGTCAAAAGTCACGATTTTCTTCACTTTTAAGGAAATAAGAAAAACTGTCCAGATTTATTTTGGTGTACAAAGACTATAAGTTTTTGCAATGTATTTGATCATTTATGCATCCTACAATACAATTTTTTGTAATTATTCCATAAATTTTGTATATAACGCATTATAACTTTTAAAATTTCTATGAAAATGAAACAAACCAACAACGCAGTTTGAAAGATCAATTTATTCTAAATAACTTAGAAAAATAAAAAATATTTAAAAAGAAAAAAGAAAAAGAAATGAATATTTTTAAATTCGCTCTTACCGTTCCTGAGTTATACCGTATTCAGCATTGCATCCAGTACCCATGTTCTGTAACTTCAGTGAGAACTTCTTGCATCGAAAAAATGTGAAACAAAATATTCCATCGTTTCTCGAAAAGTGAGAAAAATGTGTGTCTGTAACTCATGTCGAAAATTATCAAAAGTGATTACGTAGTTACGTTATAAATGTCATAATATTGCACTCGAAGCCGATGTGACATTGCAGACGTTCAGAACGCCAGTAACACAAATCGTTGACGTCGATCAAATTTTACTTAAATTGAAAATTTTTCAACGACGGCGTCGAACACACAACCGTCGGCTATGCCAAATTGTGTAAAGAGCGACTTTAATGTTTGTTGTTTGCAAACGAGCTTTGAAGACATTCGTATATTTTATTAAAATGTTAAAAGCAAAATAATAAAACAATGAAAAATGTGCCAAGAATAAAATATTATTATTATTATTCTTTGCATTTTGCATTTTTAATTTTTTTTAGTGTTAAAATTTTTTCTCGCCCCATTTTTATTCGTGAGTTTATTTGACAGTTCAAAGCGGGAACTTTTCTCACCAAAATGTTACAGACACACTTTTTCTGTAAATTGGCTAGTAATTTCCTTACGTTACAGCTTGTACTCTCCAAAAAAAGTTACAGACACAGTTAAGTGAGATAAACAGCTGTTTGTTTCAATTTATTGCATTTTTGTTTCATTTCACACATTTCAATCGAAAACTTTCTCGACGCGAGAGTTACAGAACATGGGCACAGTTTATGATTACTCATACCCAACAAACAAATAAATATTAAACGTTTTGCTTTTGCTTTGTTTACAAATCATTAATAACGGTTCTTACGATGTAGTTCCATGCCCAGCAATAAATTATTAAAATCAGTTTCAGAAATAGTGTCATTGATGTAGGTGTTATCCCTTACCAATACATTAAGATTTGAACATTCTATTAAAGGCCAGATTGAAGACACGCAACCAAGAGAAGATTATTATTAATTGGCCTATCCAAAAGTAAAAGCTTTAGAATCTATTAATTGGTCCAGCTGGATGATGAAAATTATATATTCTTTAAACTTATCACTGGAATCTTGCAAGGACAATACAAAATTCGATGTTTCGCTAGAATTGAATTCATTTATTTTAAGAATAAATATTAAAAACTGTGGCTTCTAGTAATGCCATCGATTCACATCTCTCAATTCTCTTAGTCTAATAAAATTGCTAGATAACTTCAAAATTATTAATGAAGCAGTTGATCGCGCCAAGTTAAAATCTTTTCTACGTCATGAGTGGTACTTTATCTCAAAATTGGTTACCTTAGCGTTTCTTGATAAACATATCGACACCAAAACCTTGTGTTGTCCAGAAAATATGGAAGCCAACAAGTCATTTCAAGATACAAAGAACAAAGTTAAACATTTACAAGTGTTAAATGATGTTGCAGAACGAGGTGTGGCTTTGGCTATCACTAACTTTAATGCCACAAATTCTGAAACTGATTTTCAGAAAAAATACGAAAATGTTAATGTAGGGTGCATAAATGAGCGACCTCTAAACCTCTTCCGAAAAATCTCAAAAATACTTTACTCTATGAGCTCTTAAATTATGCTTAAGCCTACATACAAATTCAAAAAAGATTATTTTTTGGGACACACTAATTAACATACTTAAATACAAAAAAATTAAAAACAGAAATATTTAATATTAACTACAATTTAATTGTGAAACGTTAATTTTGTTTAACTTGTTTGTTATTTTTTAATTTATAAGTATTAGTTAACGCTGAATTGTTCTTTTTGGTTCATAACAATAGCTTTTACTGATTTTAAAATAGGTATTTTTAATTTGCCGATTTTTTAAGTGAAGTGCCATAAATCCCGATTTTGTTTTTAAAAATATGTATGCCGATTTTTTAAAAAAATCATCCGGCACCCCTGCTCCCAAATTAGAGGAAAGAAACAGAGCTAAAGTTGTCTATATGTTTTTTCTCCAAAAAATTGATTTTACCTAACTGTGCATTGCTCGCAGTGTTGCCAGAGGTAGGGAAAATCCCTACAAAATTTTCCCGTATTTTTGTACATTTTTGTCTTTTAGTGAGAGCAATAAAAACCAAATTTCTGCTCCAGTAGAAAACGTTAATATGAAACATGTTTAAATAAATACATAAATTGTTCATTTTAACAATATTTCTAATATTGATTATTTTGGTTAACTTGCTTGCAATTTGCCCATAGAAAAAGTACGGGCTAATTTGTGCAAGAAGATTAATAGTTTTCTCTTAAAAGCTCTCTCACCTTTCCAAACTTTGAGTACGGGAACAGTTTTCGGTAAGATTGGGATCCCGTGGGCTCCCAACGTTGAGTACGGGATAACACCTACTATTAAAAGACTTAATTGAACTCAATTCAAAGAACATACATATGCATAATTTTTTTTTTTTAGTTTTGTACTTATTTTATGTCAAATCTTAAAAATATACATATTCAAATTGAATATCTTTTACAGCTAATGTATTTTCTTCTATTTTAATGATAATAATGCGTAGGGATTTTTGTAGGAGAAATTTTTTCAACGTATAGAATAAAAACTGGATTTTATTTGGAATGTGTAGGTATTTTTTGGAAAAATCCACATTGCATTGGTGCCATTTAAGATTTTATTTTCAATAACAAGTTGCAATTACTTTTTTATTTATTTATTAAATTTACTTTTGAAAATTGATAAGTTCGTTTATCTAGAAAAAAAAAACAAAGCGCATTTCACTTACCCATTAATCTAATCTTATGTTAATTATACAAAAATAAACTCAAAACAAATATTTAATTTCTCTGCATTATTTGATTTGCTTGGTGAAGTTAAAAAAAAATAGAATTTAGTTGTCTAAATTGTTTCGGAGTGTCCGCATGTATTGCACTCCCATTCTCTCTGTGTCGGGTTCAGTAAAATGAGAGCCGGTAAAAATTTTATATTTCTTTACCATCTATTGAGTATTTCATCGTTTGCCCAAGAATATCGTTTAAGCAAAGATGTCATACCCGATTTGTATGACATACATATTAAACCTTATCTGCGATTAGAATCCGGTAACAAACAATTTACATTTGACGGCGAAGTCAATATAACACTACACTCTGTTGTTAACAATTTAAAGGAGATAACGCTGCACAAAGATCTCATTGACATATCAGAGTCGGTACTTTACGATGCAAATGGACTCGTTGTGCAAAAGATAAATAGCGAATTTTTGGTTTATGACTCTGAAACTGATAAGCTGACAATAAATTTATCCGCGTCGTTAGTAGTGGGTAAATATTATATTTTATACTTTAAGTATTATGGTGAGATACGTAACGGTTTGGCGGGGTTCTATAGAGCTACTTATGATAATGTCAAGTAAGTTAAGAGTATACATAAGTACCTATATGAATAAAATTGTAAAATCAATTACATAAATATTATTTAATTCCGTTACACACAATCCCACAAAGTCGTTCGTATTTTATGAAAATGCTTCCCTGATCTAATTATTTTTTATACATTCTCAAAAAACAATAACAACTTATCATGACAGGGTTGCATTTTCATAAAATACGTAAGACTTTGTAGTATAGTTTGAAACGGCCTTTATTAACACAGCAAATATTTGGTATGGAAAAATTATCTAAATAGTTTTCCCATTTAGCAAAAATTGATCGCTTATGTGTTGGTAATCAAACTGATGTTGTAACATCATTCGAGAAGAAGTGTGCAACAACAGAAATTTATATTGAGTGTTGTCACTTTATGGTTAATTAACCGAATTGCGTGTAATTTTTACTGTCGCGGGTGGAGCTTGGGTAATTTCTTTTAGGTGTAGATCAGGTGTAATTTGAAATTCTTTCGTTTAAAGACAAATAATGTTAGGTTTTTATTTCAGATATAACATATATACCTTTTCAAATATTGTTGATTTAAGAACTTTACAATCTTCTTAACCAAAGTCAATATTTTTTAAACAAAATTTTCCACCGTTTATTAAACAAAAGCTTGAAAGGTTCCACAGCGTTTCCCAAAGTTTATGGGAAAAAGGTATTCATACTAAAAAATAACCTAAAGGAAAATATGTTTTTAAAATTACAATCAATATCGATTTTTGTTATATTACATTACATTTTTTTGACGAGGAGTATTTGTGTGAAATGTATTTTCACTAAACAACTCAATTTCGAAAAAAATGAGTAAGGGCCTTGCCACATGAGACCATGACATATATAATTAATCAGAAAACGAGAAGAAAGCCTACAAATGTAAACTCACATCACAGCATACCCGTCGACTTAAAGTCGTTTCTGACGTTCGTCTGTTATTCATAAGTTCTTTTAAATTTGCATTTCTTTTTTTAAACTTATTCAACAAATATATTTACTTGTTAACTTAAATTTTTGTAACTTTCATCACAGAAAAAATTATTAGTAGTTTTTAATATTAAAAAAATTATATAAAAAGTTCTTAAACTTAGTTAACGTAATAATTGAATAAATTTTTTTTTTTTGTTGAACGAAAATTCAAAATATAAATTTTATTTAATTTACATTAAAAATTTGGATTAAAAACCATAAATAGTTCAACTAAATAACCACAATACTTACATTTTAGTTGTGTTGAAACAAATTTGAGAATTAAAATAATAATCACATAACAAAAAATTATTTCGTTTTAAATAAAATAATTTAAACTTCTGAAATTGTCAAAATCAATCAACCCATTGTTTGAAACGGCCAAGTTTTTTGATAATTTTTTTAATTTAAATTGAAAATATCATTTATTGACAAGTATTGATTCAATTATTACGTTAACTAAGTTTAAGAACTTTTTATATAATTTTTTTAATTGATTAAAAACTAATAATAATTTTTTCTGTGATGAAAGTTAAAGAAATTTAAGTTAACAAGTGTCGTTGTCGACTTTTATAATAGGGGTAATTGACAAAATTATAACAAGGCAATACATTATTATTTTTTTTTTTTTTTTATAAAAATTGTAATTAAAACTATTTTTGTTTGAATTTTGACACTGTCCGAAGTACAGAAGAAAAGTCTGTTATTTTTAGTAGCAAACACATTAGCCCCTTTTTAGAGTGGAGATTGTTATGTGTGAAGCACTGTGAAGACTAAAAATCTCCTTCTGATCCGATCTAACGATGTCCGCCCGACCGTCCGGCTGACTGGCTCTCTGTCCATGTTACCTTGTTTGCAAAATACAAGTATCAATTTTAATTTGAAAGTCGGTAAATTAGTATGTACGTTTAAAGTGTCAAAAGAATGATGCTTTTTGAAAATGGTTTTACTCGGACCATAATTTCATATCGAAGAAAAATCAATCCATCCGTACTCAAATCAATCCGAAGCAGTATTAATAGTAAGGTGATTACGGATTTTCTTGAATCAAGTACAGAAGATTAATTTAAGTACGGATATTCAAGTGCGAAATACTTAACTTATCCATATTCAATCCCGAATTCGAACTTGAAATAATCCGACAATGAGATTGATTTAAGTAAAACTAAGATTAAACCAATTTTAAAATGCACTTGATTCAAGTATTATAAAGTTTATTTAATCCCGTATTAGTGCTTGAAATAAACCAAAACTGAAATTAGAAGGAGAATTTTTTTATGATTGATTTACTTACCCGTTTTACACCTTACAGAATTTCAATTACAAAACACCAGCATCATTCCCGATATGGTTTTACTTTAAAAACTTAATGTACATATATAACTGCAAATATAAACTAAATGAGAAGCAAGAGTTCATAATTTTACTTTTTAAACATGAAAATAATGTGCTTACGTCTTGTTCTGCAAATCGTTTTTTAACTACTTGTGTGGTGATGTTGTAGTGTCTGCAAAAAACTTTTGATAAGCTAAATGAGATTAAAACGCTTACTTTGTAATTTTACTCTAAGAGTGGCACTACCAGCGAAAAGTTTAATATTTTTTTACTTGATTTAGGAATTTTTTTTACATTCAACATTTTTTATTTATCGATTTATTCTATGAGCTAAATTTCAGTTATGTATTTCATAAAGCTTTTTTGTAATAGTCCTATTCCTTCAATTATTTAGAAATTACTTTATACACTACCAGACTATTATATTGTATTTTCTTGTTACATTTTTACCTTAGCTTTCCTTTGGAAAGCAATGAGGTATATTGTATGTACAGAAAAATTTACAATTATTAGACACCAGCAGAATGTAATGAATTTTCTGGCCCGCTACGGCATTCGTCAGCATTCTTTGTGTCACACTGGATAGTGATACTTTATAAATTGATTGTATTTAACTCAACTATTTTAACAAATAGAAACTGGGAATTATTTCCTTCCGAAGGTTACTCTATATTATATTCAACATTTTTTATTTTTCGAATTTATTCTATGAGCTAAATTTCAGTTATGTATTACATAAAGCTTTTTTACCCCCTTTCCAAGATGTTGAAATTTAGAAGGGTACACTATCCAAGTAGTGTCTGTATATACTGTGGTGTAGGGTAGCAAATGTTCGAGCTTGACCGTATGTACTTTCTTACTTGTTAATAGAGTTAATGAGAGTAAGTAACTAGATAAACACATTTAATTACCCCCAATTTCACCAAGTTCAGTTAAAACTTACTTTAAAACAGCTTTAGCTGATAGCTGTTAAGTAAAAATTAGTAATCGTAATAGTTACTTATTTGATTACTTTTTTTAAAGGGTAAAGCAATTATTACAATTAAGATTATTTTTGGTTTTGAATGATTACTAATTGATTACGATTACAAGTAATCAAAATATAATCAGGATTACTACAAAATAATCAAAAAGAATCAAAAGTAATCAAAATGTAATCCGATTATTTTCAACGATTATTTTAATTTCTTTTTGATTACTTTCAACAATTTCGTATTCATTCGTACTAAAATTTTTTTTGGAAACAGTTAAATGTTACCAATATTAAAGAGGGTCTGCCGAACACTTTTATCCACATAAAATTGGACCAGCATTTGACTGTAGTTATTTATTACAAAAAAAAAACAAACTGTAATCAAATTGATCGGTTTATATCACCAGCGGTTGTTGCTGGGAAATACACTTTTTCTACGAATAGTTTATACAAACGTTAAGGTGTTCTAGAGAAATACTCTTTTTTTGAATCTGAAGCACTTTTCAAGTTTTACTGTTATTGCAACTACTAAAATATCCCCAGGAAATTTCATGCAGGCGTTATACATACGGAATGAAGTCTGGTCCAAAAAAATACCCATATAGATATGACAAATTTTTCGCAAAAATGGCCGAAATGCACAAGTGTAGACGATTATGCAAAAGGAATTATAAATAAGAGGTATCGAATCAACTCTTGCGCAATGTGATGTGCACATGAGAGTTGTATTTACATGTTGAATTTCATTTAAAACGGAGATGGTAAAAATATAAACTCTTCAATTTGTAAGGGCCATTATTATAACTTGGCGTTAGCTGTTATCCGGCAGATAAGACGCGTTTCTTCACAGATTACGCATTACTATCTGTCAACTTAATATAAACTCTAGCTAACTTCAATTTGTAATAATGGCCCTTAGAGTTATCGGGTATAATTTATAGCTAAACTTGGTGAAACTTGGGGGTTAGTGCACAGAAAAAAGTAAAAAAAGGTTTTGATCACCAAAAGAATTGAAACAAGCAAAAAATTGTTTAATTTTGCACCTACCACCGAAATGATTATACCAATTACTCAAATTTACAAAAATTGCAAAACAAGGATTTTTTTCCAATTAAAAAGTTTTTACATTTTAATTACAAAAATAATTGAAAAAATTATTAATATTAAACAATATTTTAATGGAATGAATTAACAAATTAATTTAAAAAAATCAATATTTTAATTGAATGAATTACTAACGTAATTGATTACAATACAGGAAATTAATTATTTTAATAATTGTATTGATTAAAACAGTGATTGAATTTTTGCATTAAATCGATTAAATTTTTTATTGAATAAATTAAACAGTGTATTTGAAATACCATCTAAATTCAATTACGCAAATTATTCAATCAGTTGTTAAATGAAGCAAAATAATAATATTTAAAATATATGTTTTATTTAAACATGGTTCAAAAATAACTTGTTTAATTGTAATAGCTCATGCTTAATTCTACAAATTTTGGAAGATTTTTTTGACAAAGGAATTTCATACATAACAGCAACAGGGTATTCTATATTGAAAACAAAAAACTGTTTTTGTTGTGTAATTTGGCTGTACTTTTTTCACCTATTCACTTTAAACCAGTGTTCGAAAATAAACACTAAATATCGTTTCATAATATTCGGTTCGTTAGATTTGTGGAAAACACAAACGCTAATAGTGTTTGTGTAGAAATTCATTAAAAAAAATAACGTTTCCCTGTTAGTCATCTGTCGAACACAAAAATATTACTGTTTTTATCAAACTCAACAAAAGATGTGAACATTTTATTCCGTTCGGTTTTTTTTTTAAATCCACAAACTTCAATGTGTTCGGTTCGGCTCGTTAATGTTCGTCGCTTTTGGCTGGTAAAAAAAAATCCAAACATTTTTTACAAAAACAAAATACACACACGAAAAAACCTTATAGAACATTAAAATATAATGTTTGTCTACAGTATCACTAAAATTGTTTTGTTTTTTAACGAAGAACCAAACATTGTATAATGTTCGGTTCTTTCTTAAAAATAGTTACGAACGGTATTAAGGGTTGTGTATGTCTACACAATCACTAAAAAAATAGATATCGTTCCTGGGTGTGTGAGCCGAACGTTAAATAATGTACTGTTTATTTTCGAACACTGCTTTAATCACACAACATGAAATGACGCCAAAAATAATTCAAGCATTAACAAACAAAGAAAATAAACACCAAATTTCGATTGCGATCATAACCACCGTCAACAGTGTGGTCAGCCACAAGGCGATTTTTTATTTTACGCATAATATACATACATAAGTATGTAGGCTCATTATTGACATTGGTGGTGGTCATAATTGTAATTAGTCTATAACAAATCTCAGTTCATTTTTTACTTGTTGATAGTTTTTTTTTGCACGCGACGCTTACTGTTCTTCTTGATGACAAAAACATGTGTGTTTGTGTGTATGTACATATAAGGGCATAGACAATAAATTTACAAAGATGTTGGTTGCACTTGTAACATTTTTACGCAAACTGCTGATGAGGGAGAAAAGCAAGGAGAAAGAAACAAAGTGTTCAATTCAAACAACCGAGTTGATTAATTCAATTAAACTTATAATTAAAATTAAGCTTAAAATCAAGTAAAATTTTAATTAAAAAAAAAATATTTTTTTTTCATTCAATCAATTAAGAACGTAATCAAATTTATTTTAAAAGTCAAAAATCGCTATTAATTGAAAAAAAACTGCCAATAATTTTTTCTGTGTTTTAAGACTTAAACTATTTTCTTATATTATTACCGAGTAGATTTTAAGTTAAAATTGTAACATTTCAGTTGGTATGGAACAACTCAACTTCATAGAATCGATGCACGCACAGTATTTCCCTGCTTTGATGAGCCCGAATTTAAGGCGAAATTTCGTATGCACATAAGTCGTCCCAATCAATATAATTCAGTATTTAATACTCGTCTTGTACACACAACAATGGATGGGTAAGTTCACACAAAATAAATCAAACGATCATAATCTATATTGTTGTTTTTGTTTTAGAATCAATCGTTCTATTGATCATTTCGAGGAGACTCCTTTGATGTCCACATATCTAGTAGCGTTTGTAATAAGTGATTTCGAATCGTATGGCAATGAGGATTTAAAAATCATTATGCATTCAAAATTCAATAACAAAACAAATTTAGCCTTTGAGGTGGGATTTAAAGCATTAGAGGCCTATGATAACTATACCCAGCTGCCCTATAAATCCATGGGTAATACAATCATGCAAAAAGTTGGTTCTAATCATTTTCCCCATAGTGGTATGGAGAACTGGGGCTTGGTGATTTACAAGTATGTTTTTTAATTTTTTAATTAATTGTAAAACATTTTTAACTATCATTAAAAAGTTTATGTTTTCTTTTTAAAGGGATTCTGCTTTGGCTCATGAACCCGGCTTTAGCGATGGTTGGTCTAACAAACAGTATACTGTTGGTTTAATAATGCATGAAACTGCTCACATGTGGTTCGGTGACAGTGTAACTCATAAGTGGTGGAGTTATTTTTGGTTAAATGAAGCTTTTCCCAACTATTATCAGTATTTTTTAGCTCATGAGGTAAGTTAATGAAAATAAAACATCATCATCACATTAATCTCAATTATGCTAATTTCGTTTAATTGATATTTTAGTTTTATCCGGAATTTGAATTGGATAAACAATTTCTTATCAAAGAACTTTATCCTATATTTGATGTTGATGCTTCTAATAATACTCAGCCAATGACCAGTCTCGAGAAATCTATTAATACACCCCAAGAAATTGGTTCAAAATTCAGTAATATCGCTTATTCTAAAGGAGCAGCCATTTTACGCATGTTTAGTAATTTAATGGGTAAAGAAAATTTCAACAAGGCTATAAGAAATTATTTAAAAGAAAAGTAAGTTTATAATTCCATAAAATTTCAAAAATTCCTCAAATAATTTCTCTCTACAGCCACTTAAAAACTGCTGTGCCTGAAGATCTTTTTAAACACTTAAAAAATCATTGGCCTTCTAACCAAATCGTAGATCTGGATATATTTCTCAAGGACTGGACTGAACAAGAGGGTTATCCTTTGGTCACTGCTTCGATTAGCCCCAGTGGTCGTTATTCGGTTAAACAACAAAGATTCCTTTTGGATCCAAAAGATGGCAGCAATGCCACCTTAAAATACACCATACCAATTACTTTTAACAACGATAAAATGGACGATTTTAACAATTTGGTACCAAAATTCTACTTGACAAAAGATCAAGATGAAATATTATTTGGTAATGCATCGCATCACAGGTGGTTTATAGTTAATACCCAACAATCCAATTATTATAGAGTTTTCTATGATACCGAACTTTTAAAGCAAATTAAAAGCGTTTTAAAGGAAAATAAACATGCAGGCATACACGTTAATAATCGTGCCGGCATAATCGATGATCTTTTCGCTTACAGTCGTAATGGATTAAGAGGTTATGATGAAGTCTTGGACTTTTTGGAGTATTTAGCTACGGAAATAGAATACTTATCCTGGCAAGCAGCTTTTAAAGGTTTTGATACTCTTTACTATCGTTTAACTTTGGCGCAACATGATAAATTTAAAGATTTCCTGTTTGAAATTCTTGATAAAGTTTACAAGAAATTAGGCTTTGAAAATCCAAAGGATACTGTTTTGGATATCTATAATCGTAACAACGTAATTAGCTGGCTTTGTAAATATCATAATGACGATTGCAATAGACAAGCTCGAAAAATATTTCGCTTACATTTGTCAGTTAATACCAAGCCAAGTCCCGATTTTCGAGAAACTTTATATTGCGCTGCGGTTCGCAATGATAATTCCGATATTTATGCAAATTTGAAGAAAGTGTTCTTAAGCGAGCAATTGGCGAGCGAAAAGCAAAAGATTTTGCGGGCCATGGGTTGTACGCGTTACTTTGTTCAAGATCATTTTGAATTTGTTTTGAGTAATAGTGTCACTCTTGATTTGAAGACACTTGGATTGAAAAGTTTGTATAGTCAAACTCCCGAAAACATTTTAATAGTATTTGATTTAATAATGGATTATCCAGAACAGTTAGCAGAAGTGTAAGAACATACATTTAACCAGAGAAAAAACATGTTTTAATATGGTCACCTCCAACAAAACTATTTTAAAAAAAAATTGTATGCATATTATGTTTAATTTAACTATTTCTTTGTCATCGACAACCATATTATGGTTAAATATATTTTAGTAATAACTTAAATATATTTAACACTTATAATAACATGGTTGTTTTTCAACCATAGCATGTTGCTTTTGGAAAAGAGAAAAATTCTATTGTTAATTTAAAAACAAATAAGTTTCATATTTAACACTAACATGTTAAGTGGCAACTATAATATGGTTGTAGCTTCTTGATGGAGGACTATTTTAACCATAATATGGTTGTAGGTGACAAAATTATGATAACATTAAACATAATATGTTTAAAATTTTCTTTAAAAATAGTTTTGTTGGAGGTGAGCATATTAAAACAGGGTTTTTCTCTGCGTGTACCTACATACATATTCTTTTAAATTAATTTTTTTTTTTATTAGTTTGCAAGGCTGGGACTCTACTGCTGTCGTTGTGGAAGATATTGCACAATATTTGACTACCCAGGAACAATTAACACGTTTAAACCAATTCACAAAAGAAAAAGGTCCTCTCTTTGGCCCATTTGCTAATGTTTTGGTGAAATCTATTCAGATAGTCGAAACCAATTTGATATGGGCATCTGCTCGTCTAGGAAAGTTAATGAATTATCTTACTCTTCGCAGCGCTGAGTATCGTTTAACTAAGGACATCATACCCGATTTATATAATATTTACCTTAAACCACATCTGACACAAGCAGAAGGTGATAAACAGTTTACATTTGATGGTGAAGTCAATATAACAATTCGTGCCATTAAGCCTAACCTAAGAAAGATAACGCTTCACAAAGATAATATTGATATTTTGAAAGCAGTATTGTATGATTCCAATGGAATAGTGGTTGAGAATATCACTAGTGGATCTATGCTCTATGAATGCTTAACAAATAAACTTACGGTGTATTTATTAATGCCATTGGAGGTGAATACAGCTTACACAGTGTACTTTAAATATCAAGGTCAGATACGCAGTGGTTTAGCAGGAGTTTTCAGAGCCACTTATGATAATGTCAAGTAAGTTGGTAAACTAAGAAATAAAGGCGGATTCACCAATCTTTGAAGAACAAAATAGTTTCATCAAAAAAGAGAGAGGGAAGGGAAGGGACTTCAAACGACATATGTTTACAAAACTTTTATAGAAGTAAATGGGTAAAACCGTTTTTAAGCTAACTCTTTCTTTCTTAAGGGGAAGATCTTCAAAAAAAAAAGATGGCAGCACACACTGGTCCCAATGGTAAATTTAGCGCAAAAAAGTCATAAGTATATTTTATAAGTACCTACTAGAGGTCTGCAAGAATAAATAAAAACCAATTTCAACACACTCATTTGTTTTCTAACTACAATGTGTCGAGCACCCAATAATAAAGAAACAAATGAAAGAATAACCAAAGACAAAACGAATAAAAACTCATTCAATTCAGTCAACTCAAGTCAAATGAATGAAATATTGAAATATAATTTGAATGTAAAATTTCTGAACCTACACATTACGTATGTATGTGTAAGCTTAACTCTAACAAATAAAAGAAGCCACAAGCTTACACACATATTATGTCAATGTATTCAAATAAATGTATGGACATTCAATGATTCAAAAATTATTCGAATATTTTTTCTACTATTTTTTACTACTATTTTTTCGTCAAAAAAATCCACTTCGCATTACCAAATTTCATTGATTTTATTACACAATATTGTCGAGCTCCATTCACGAAAATAACGTACATAAGTTATTTTTTACAGAAGAGAGTTTTTTTTAATTTAATTTGTCGCTTACGATAAAATTGTTCTTGCTATACAATCGTAACAGTACCTTATGTGCTCACGGCATTTTAGGCGATGATGCAAGTGTTGCCAAAAAGTCATTTATTAAAAAAAAAACGGATGTCGCTTACGTTATTTTCCCGGTTGTGTTTAGATATCAATAGCAATCTTTACCAAGACTTCTTCCAAAAATATCGACGAGGCTTTACTAGGAAAAAGGAAATATTCATTCAGCCAATATTTAAAAGTAGACTCGAAAACATTTTTTGTTCGATGTGTCTGCATCCCCTTTTTCGACAGTTTGCTTATGAAATTTAGAGCTGCTTACTTTACTTTATTTTCATGGTCATTATTTTTAGCATTTGCTGTAGCACTTTTGATGAAAATGTAGAATATGACACCGTAACTTTTTCTATTTTTATCTTTTTCAGCGTACCAAACATTGAACAAACTACTTTTGGTGAAAAACACTGCAACCTAAAGATTCGATATAAAGTGTTGAGGCAAAAATAGGCAGTTTATTTCTTAAACAATGAATAATTCAAAAGTTATAGAAGCGACAGCTGGTGAAAGTCACATATAAAAGTCTAATGGCCGCTTTCTCTTTAGGCAATTATCTTTTTTCCAAACGAAAAACTGCACGTTAAAAGAATTTGTTTTTCTTTCTCATTTGCTTCTATTTTGTCGCAAAGCTAACCGGCACTCATCTACCAATTATTTATTTGCCGTACAGATAAATTCAATCAGCTGACCCCCAACTTTTACATGTATTTTGAGAGGTGCTGCCAACTGAAAACCAATGTTTTTGTCGGTATACTGAGAAAACCGAAATCGTCAACGGACAGATTATTTTTTTAACAAATTTATGTCGATATTGGGTAGCAGGTAGTTTGCCGATACATTGAGAAAATGGCCAAAAATCAAGTTATAATACAGATAAAATTGCACAATTTAGAAATGTTTTTTAATTTTCATACAGCTTTTTCTAAACGGAATGCTAAGTCAACGGTACATTTTAACCCTAGAAACATAACGTTATTTTTTTGTACTGAAAAGATAAAAGATAACGACACGTCTGAAAGACGTATGCTTGCTTCTATTCTTTAAAGGATATCACCGAAAATAATATTGATCAATTTTATTCTTGAAAACATTTATTTATTCTATTTCTTTTAAAAAATATAATTTTTAAACAGAAAATTATAATAAAAATAAAATTAAAAATGAAATTCAATTAGCATTATCAAGTGCAAGATTTACAAATTTAAGTTTTGTGGTCGCCACATACAGGTATACAGGTATTTTTCACATACCATTTTGGACATAAGTTTAATTTCTAATGGACAGAAGCCACCGTATTAGCTCTTTTTTGATTCACGCTGTTATCCACTACAACCTCATTCATAGGTTACTGCATCTGGTAAAATTTGTTCAATGTTGTCGATCAAAGTTTTCGATAAAATAGGAATTTCTAGACTTAAAATTTAACAATTTATGGAAATTTCGGCACTGGTCCATTCAACAATTTCCGAAATTATTTCGGTAGTAAAAAATATCGAAGCATACAATTGGGTCGTTCAGTGATTTGCATTCCCGAGTTGGTCCTCTTGCCCTACGAGCTATATTCATTGAAGAAATTCGGCCATCACTTTGACCCTTCGATGTAGCCCACTTACTTTTACTTCTTAAAGTAGGTGGAGATATCGCAATAACGCAGCTATCGGAAGAACTAGTAAAATGTTCAGGTTCTTGAGGATTTTCCTGAATTGGTGGTATATTCTCGTCAGGCTTAAGGATATCAAAAGCATATCTTCCACATCACTTTGAAGACTATCCACCATTAACTCATCTTCCGATTCACTCACATCTTCCAGTAAAACCGAACCCTCCAACACGCTTTGCAAAATACCACCAATTTCTGCGTCGTCCAAGCCGCGCTTACAACACATTTTGAAAACAATACCTTAAAATTCAACCAAAACACAAAGTTATCTTCGCTACAAAAGTAACACTAAAGATAACGATACGTCTCTCAGACATATGTTGTGTTTATTTGTGTTAAGTTCTCAAAAGATACATAACTTACAACATAAAAACTGCCACCACCAACTAGTTGCTGCTAACAAATGAGATAATTGAACTTGAGAAAGTTGTATGTTAGCAAATGTGAAATTAAGAGCACAAAATTGAAAAGGCGTACGTCTCGCATACGTACCTTATCTTTCTAGGGTTAAATTAAAAAAATAAATGCATACCTCTCTTGTTTAAATGAAACCAACAAATATTTTTGCTTTATTTTATTAGGTCTCCAAACCAAAAACAATTAACGATTGATCTCTTATTAAAAACAAAATTAAGCAGTTATTTGCGCAGTTTTACTGCAGTGATAATATTGCAAATATACTAAAAGAATGTATACCGTTTAGCGTGGTGGGTACTTTCCATTAAAAAATCAACAAATTTTTTTACTTATGTATAATCCCTAAATCCTTTTTTCGCGCTTAATATGCCATTGGGTCCACTGTGCAGCAGTCTAAGAATTTTAGTTAAGAATCCAAAATACAAAGTTTTCTGAAAATTTCATAGTTAAGCTATTATTTGTAAAAACTAATAAGTCTATTTTCATTTAAGTTGGTATGGTATAACACAGTTGCAAAGAATTGATGCACGCACAGCATTCCCCTGCTTTGATGAGCCCGATTTTAAGGCGAAATTCCGCATGCGAATAAGTCGCCCAAGAGAATATAATTCTGTGTTTAATACCAAACTAAACAAATCCATAGTTGAAGGGTAAATATGAGTTTTTTTTTATTATAAAAGCAAATTTATTCCAATATATTTTTTATTTTAGTACCGATCGTTATGTGGATTATTTTGAAGAAACTCCCTTGATGTCAACCTATTTGATAGCATTCCTAATTAGTGATTTTCAGTCTAAGGGAAATGAAGATTTCAAATTAATTATGCACTCAAAGTTCAGTAATAAAACCAACTTTACCTTTGAAGTAGGTTTGAGGATATTAGAGGCTTATGATAACTATACGCAAATACCATATAAAACTTTGGGCAACTCGATTATGCAAAAGGCCGGCTCTCCAAGTTTTCCCCACAATGGCATGGAAAATTGGGGTTTAGTCATATACAAGTAAGTAAGATAGTTGGTAATTTGCTGTGCATAAAGGAAAAAGTAAACAATTACAACATATTTCTCAAAGGCACTCTGTGTTGGCGCATGAACCTGGTTATACAGACGGTTGGTCTGACAAACAATACACTGTTACAATTTTGGCTCATGAAACTTCACACATGTGGTTCGGAAATAGTGTTACATTTAAATGGTGGAGCTATTTCTGGTTGAACGAGGCTTTTGCGCGTTATTATCAATACTTCTTATCTCATGAGGTACATTATAAATTTTTATTATTTTTTATCAAATATTTCTAAAGTTTTTCTTGTTACTTTTAAGATTTATCCTGAATATGAATTAGACAAACAATTCGTTGTAAGTCAGGTCCAACTTATATTTGGTACAGATGCATCAAATAATACGCAACCTTTGAGTAGTCCCGAGCAATCCATAAATACTCCTGCTGAATTAGGCTACAAATTTAGTGGCATTACTTATGCCAAGGGCGCGTCAATTGTACGCATGTTTGCCAATTTAATGGGTACAGGAAATTTTGATCAAGCTGTAAGAGAATATTTAAAGGAAAAGTAAGTAAAAGTTATACAATTAATGGCAGAACATTATTAATCCTCCTACCTGCAGCCACTTGAGAAATGTTGTACCCGAGGATTTATTTAAATATCTGAAGAAGCATTGGCCCAAGGAGCATAATGTAGATTTGGATGAATTTTTTAAGGACTGGACTGAACAAGTGGGTTATCCAGTGGTCACAGTTTCGCACAGTTCAAATGGCAGATTTTCTTTAAAACAAAAAAGATTTTTATTGGATCCTAATGATGGCAGTGATTCCTCCATAAGATACACAATACCAATCACCTTTAATGATGATATGAGAACGAATTACAGTGATTTTACACCTAAATTCTATTTCAACAAAACTCTTGAAGAAGTGCAATTTGAAAACACAGCCCATCACGTTTGGATCCTAGTCAATACCCAGCAATCCAACTATTATAGAGTTTTCTACGAATTGGACTTGTTAAAACATTTACGCGTAGCATTTGAGCAGCCTAATTACTCGGGTATACATGTTAGTAATCGTGCCAGTGTTGTGGATGATCTTTTTACTTTTGGTCAAGCCGGCCTTAAGGGTTATGATGAAATTTTTGAGTTCATGGAATATTTAGCTACAGAAACAGAATTTACTCCCTGGTATGCAGCTTTTAAGGGTATCAATACGTTGTATGTACGCATGACATTGGAACAACATGGACATTTTGGTCCATTCTTGTATGAGCTGCTAGACAAAGTGTATAACAAGTTAAGTTTTCAAAATTCAAATGATTCTGTGCTAGATGTCTACAATCGTAATAAAGTTATCAGCTGGCTTTGTAAATATCATCATGAGGATTGCAATACCCATGCAAAGCATATCTTCCTCTCTTATCTATCTAAGAGTACAAAACCAACACCAGATTTTCGCGAAACTTTATATTGTGCTGCTTGTCGCAATGATAAGTCCGATATTTATGGCTATTTAAAGGAAATGTTTAAACATGAGGAATTTTTAAGTGAAAAGGAAAAAATCGTGCGTGCCATGGGTTGTACACGTTATAATGTGAATTCCCATTATAAGTTTATTTTATCTAATAAAGTTCCCCAGGATCTTAAGACTATTGCCTTAACAAGTTTATACATGCAAACTCCCGAAAATATAATGACCGTATTTCAATTGATGATTGAAAATATTGAGGAGTTATCGGAAGCGTAAGTCAAAAAAAGATTTAAGCTTATTCATCTTGCAAAAAAATTTTTTTATTGATAATTTTCATTTTATTTTCATCTAGTTTTCAAAGCTGGCCCACCACAGCTGAAGTTATTAGTGGTTTATCCGAATACCTAACCACTCAAGAACAATTGAATATGTTTCAACAATTTACGCATGAAAAAGGTCATATTTTTGGAACATCTGTTAATATCTTAGAAAATTCAATTGAAACAATAGAACGCAACCTCGAATGGGCTGATTTACATGTGAGCAAACTTTTTCAATATCTAAGCCAACGTAATGGTGCTGCAGCAATTAGTACTGCCTTATTGACAATTCCAGTCCTGTTGGTAACATTCAAAATGTTTATGTAACCTTAATTTTAAACTCAATTTTATGATCTGAAGAAAGATTTACTGTCAAAACAAATACATATCGCACTTGTTCAACAATGCTGTATTAACTCAAAATTTAAACATTTTCAGCAAAACCAAAATAATTTTTAATTTTACATTAAAGACATACATATGATTAAGAATTATTAAATCAACCAACCGTTTCATTTTTAACAAGTGGGTAAGAAAGCATAATCAGTCAGACCCGACCATTTGATACCCTACACCATACTATAAAAAAACATTTTTTGCTAATGTACTCTATTTGGGACTTATGGCCGTAGGGGAAGACGAGTAAGAGTGCTTTATTGGGTTAATACCGAATCTTATATACCCTTTACCAGAAAATAGCAGAAAGTTTTATAAATACCGTTCTTAAAATGAAAATAATTCAACTTTGTACCACGCTAACTTGTTCAATAGACTGCTCGCAATTTTTTTTTTTTAATTTATCTGTATGCGCTGCTTAAAATATGAGGTTTAGTGTAAGAAATCATGATCTAATTTGTCAGGTCAATCCGACGGTGCCTAGCCGTGCCGGGTGGGACCCAAAGGTCCCCATATTATAAAAAAAACGTCTTTTCTATCAGATCTTTATAGTTATACTAGTTGAAAAGCCGAAAATCAAAAATATGTATTTGTTACGATCTTCCGCAGAGAAATTACTTCAAGTGTGCCAAGTTTCAGCTTCCTATGTCATCAGATGCCTTCAGAAAGTTGCGGAAAGAATAGGACATACATGCAAACATCCTGACATACTAAGAAATTATATATTGTATAGATAGATTAAAGTATTTGCTGTTTAATATTTTAGTATGATACGATGAAAGATTTTTAACCTAATTCGGGGTCGCGGAATCCAGTGGTGCAAGCCGTTTTTTTGGGTTAGCTTTGGTTTTCGAGATATACCGTTATTTCGAAAATTAAGGATGTTGCACAACATAAGTTCTCGCAACTCAAAAACGCTTTAGCTTATTGAAAAACTAAAAAAAAACCGAAATTCCGCAATAAATTTACTTTAAGAAAGTTAAAACTTTTTTCTTTATGTTGGCTTTGGTTTTCAAGATATACCGTTATTTCGAAAATTAAGGATGTTGCACAACATATGTTCGCGCAACTCAAAAACGCTTTAGCTTATTGAAAAACTAAAAGATGAACAGCAAAATGAAAAATTTTAATGAAAATTTCATATTCCCCTTTAAGTCTTAATTAAAGGAATTTTCTATCATCACAGATGTTGGCACTAAGGAAAGAAATAATCTATGTCATAAAATTGTATGTACCTTCAATGTGTATTGTAAGCTCTTTTTTACAACACGAATGTAAATATTGTTATACCTTCTAGTGTACTGAAACTTTTTTGAAAAAAATGGTATCCTTATACCTGTACGGTTGTTAGGAAATCACCCTTCAAATTAATACGGGCAAACAATTAACTTCTCAAGTATCCAAACAAAATGCAAAACATGTTGAAAATCCCCACATGTGGATATTTTTGATACAAAAAAAAGCGTTGGAAAAATCGGACAAATTTTTTTATTGTCTCCATTATGTAGGGATTTTTCGTCATATAAGTATAGTATATATAGTTCGTATAGTAATATTTTCTTGTCCAAAACTAAAAATAAAAAATGTATCTTAGAAAAAAATGTTTCCTTCATCACTTATTGTTAACGAAGAAGCTAACGAATAGTCGATACCAACTGTTACAGCTATAAGTGTCTGGAGTAAGAGATGTGTGTAGGACAAAATGCCAACCATTTCGCTAGTCTCTAATGGCAATGGTTCTTTCTTATAACACTGGGATATTATTCAATGTAAAAAGATTTAATTGAATTTATTAAAAGTACATAGTATGTAGTAGTACTACATACATATGTATAATTTTATTCGCTTTGTACTTATTTTTTTCAAAGCTTTTATATACATACTCGAATAAAATTTATTTTTTATAACTAATTGTTTTTCTTCCATTTTAATGACAATAATACTTAGGGAATTTTGTAGGGGAAATTTTTCAACGTGTAGAAAATAATCGGATTTTTTTTTAGCATGTGTAGGTATTTTTCGAAAAATCCGCTGGCAACACTGATTAAAAGTGAACTTTTATCACTTGTGTTTTATATTTAGTTTTTGTTTAGCTATTTAGTTTTTAGTATAAAAAAAAAGAACTGATCTTGCGGAGATTGAACTAGTTCCTAACCAGTACAAAACTAGTACAAAAATATCCAGTACTATTACTCAACTGTAACTTTTTTATACTATGTTAATGCTATAGCAGTACGTTAGGTTAGGTTAAGAAGGGCACACTTCCACTCGAATACCAATATGGTCCATTGTGAATCCCTTCAATTAACAGAAAAAAGAAAAGCCAGTAAAGAAAATAAGTATGTGATGGATAGAATCAAGAAATATAGAAAGTAAGTTATAGGATTTCGCGTAGAACTATTGCCCCCTCAACAGTCCCCTCAACAGAAACAACCGAACTATTTCCCTGACAAACCCGTGTAGATCAGCAGGACTACATCCAGCGATGCATCCCAGTTCGTCGTGAAACTTATCTCCTAGCCACTTTTGCCTGAGACCCTGCATCCTTGGACAATGGCACAGTACATGCTCGATCGTCTCCAGCACCTCTGAATCATCGCATAATCTGCATAAGTCCGGTATGGTGTTGTCCCATCCGCCCGCAAAAGCCCTAACAGGACAATGACCCGTCAAGAACCCTATAAGCGTTTTAAGACTACCCCTATCCAATCCCAGTAGAACCCTGGTTGCCTCCGCGTCCAATCCTGGCCATAGTGCCCTGGACACCCTGCAATAAACTGTCTGATTTGTATATAAAAAGTTTTAACATTAATCATCACGTAATCGTTTTTACTGAAACTTGGCTAAACGATACCTTTTTGGATACGGAAATACTTTCTAATAAATATAATATTTTTAGACGTGACCGTGGTACCTTAACGAATGGTGGTGTTCTTATTGCGGTCTCCAGTATTTTACCATCTGAGTTGTTATTAATTGATTCTTCACCCAATGCAAAAAAATATTTATCACTTGTTCTTATATCCCTCCATCATCCCCTCAGTCTTTATATGATACACATGGCGAAGCTATTAAATTTGTTCTTTGCGATGCTAGTCCGGATGACTCAGTTATTGTTCTTGGTGATTTCAATTTACCTTCAATAGCCTAAAAATTCTTACCTGATGATAAATATTTTGTTCCGTCTAAATCAAATAATAAGTGTGATGAGCTTTTCAATATTTTACATGATATGAGTCTTTTTCAAATTAACGGTATACTTAATAATAATTTTAAATTATTGGATTTAATATTTGCCAACGAAACTGAGGAGTGTTACATAAACCGAACAAAACCAATTTCTACTCCTGAAGACCGATATCATCCAACCATTGAAATTAATATATCCGTTCCATCTGGACTTGTAAATAAATCTTCTAAAAATAATGATAAATGTTATTGTTTCACGCAATCAAACTACTTTATGTTAAATGAACTTCTAAATAGTACGAACTGGGATAACCTATTAACTTGTCCCTCAAACACAACTGCTGCTATTGATCATATGACTGATGACTTCTACAACACGATGTATTCAATTATGGACTTATGTATTCCGAAACGAATTACCAAAGTACTATCCGGGCCGCTTTGGAACACCAAGCAACTGGCTAAAGTTAAAAATAAAAAAAATAAAGATTTCAGATTACAGTTGCTCATGGATTAAGAAAGCTTAAATTTTCCTACAAAAGTGGACTTGATAAAATTCCTAGTTTTATCTTAATTAAATATGCAGACGTTTTAGCTATTCCATTAACACTTATGTTTAATACATCAATAAAATATGGGTATTTTCCAAATAAATGGAATGATTCCTTCATTATTCCGCTATTTAAATCTGGAAACAAGTCCGACATTACAAATTATCGAGGTATTGCCAAATTAAGTATTATACCAAAATTGTTTGAAAAACTTATAACGGATCACCTATGTCATCAAGTCAACACTTTAATTTCTCCCTTCCAACACGGTTTTCAAAAAAGATGTTCAACTTCAACAAATTTATTACAACTTACTACAATAGTCAATCGCGGGTTTCTTCAAAGAAAACAAACAGATGTAGTTTATACAGACTTCAGCAAAGCTTTTGATAAAGTCAATCACAAACTTCTTATAAAGAAATTACACTTGATGGGATTTGCTAATGTTAGCTTAATGTGGATTAACTCATATTTAACAAATAGAAAGCAAAGCGTACTTTTCAACAATGAATCTTCTAAAAATATAAACGTATCATCCGGGGTACCACAGGGCAGCCACCTTGGACCGCTTTTATTTTCCTTGTTTATAAACGATTTACCACAAGTTATTCAGTTTTCAAGTATTTTAATGTATGCTGATGATGTGAAAATTTTCTTGAGTATTAGTGAATACTCCAACCATGTTTTACTTCAAAATGACTTGGATTCGTTTTACAAATGGTGTAATTCAAATTCAATGGAGCTGAATCTAAAAAAGTGCAAATATATGCGTTTTGTCCGAAAGCGACCGATATCTGTTAATTATATGCTGGGCAATTATCAACTAGAAAAAGTGGATAGCTTTTTAGATCTTGGTGTTTTATTGGATCCTAAACTAAGTTTCATTAATCATATAACAATTATGGTAAACAAAGCCAGAGGAGTACTTGGTTTTATAAAACGGTGGGCTAAAGAGTTCAATGACCCTTATGTAACTAAAACCTTATCCACATCACTTGTGAGACCTATTTTGGAGTATGCTTCCATAATTTGGGACCCTATGTACCAAACTTATATCGACAGGACAGAATCTGTTTAAAAACAATTCCTGTTGTTCTGTCTTCGAAGTTTAAATTTCAACCCATTAAGTCTTCCACCATATACCAGCAGGCTCGCCCTTGTTAAGCTGCCAACCTTAAAAAGCCGATGATCTATGTTAAATTCCTCGTTTCTATTGAATATTATTAACAGTGATGTTTGTTCTGGTTTTCTGATCAACAATATTTCGTTCAACATTCCTCAACGACCAACACGTTACTTCTCACCATTAACCGTTCAGTTTTTTAGAGCTAATTATGCAAACGCTGACCCTCTCAGGAGAATGTGTATTCAATTTAATGAACTGTTTAGATTTATAGATTTTTCTTTAAATCTGTGGCCGTATGGAAAAACTAGTTAACTCCACTTTTTGCGAAAATTAAGATAACACCAAAAATAGAAAGCGAGTTTCATTTACTATCACTCTGTCAGATCGAAATTTTGATATAGTTTCTCTTTTAATTGTTATTTGAAAAACAAAAATCAGAAAAATATCAATTTTTATGTAAAAACTAGATAACTCCTTGCATTTTTTGAAAAAACAAGTTAACTCCATAGTCTCTTAGAAAACAGAAAAATTAGAAGTTTTAAACTGTGTTGTCTCGAAAACTAAGAGACAAAGAGCGATATAGAACAAATTCGGTTCAAAATGTTGAGCCTAAAAATTGCAACTCTAGAGAATTCAAAGAATATATTTATGCATTCTTTATACATATGCATATTACATCTTTTGTACCCGAAATCTTTCCGAGCAATAGTTTTGAGCCCATATAGATCTACCGTACCCTATGTGGTACAGCAACATTGAAAAATGTTTTAACATATTTATTTTTATTTGTTTCTGTTGCAAAGATAATAAATAGAAAGGTGTTTTTACGTACAAAAATAATAAAAACTATTTTTATCCAGTTTTTTTTTTCTAAGAATAAATTTTTTGAATCTGGAAGACAAACAAACTTTATTAAAAAATGGAGTTACTTAGTTTTTATATACGGCCACAGTTTTCTTATAAAAAGATCAAATTAACTGCCTGGCCCATGATGTCGACAGGAACATTTCGTATATTTATATTGAAAACAAAAAGAATTTTAGTTTTCCATTATTGTTTTAAATATAAATATCGATACCTTCCCATAAGAATGTATTAAGCGACATTTCTAAAATTCTGTAGGAAACGAAAAAAACCTTCTCATTAAGTTATTTATTTGTGTATTTTTTTGAAATTTTCAGAATACAAAACATATTTAAAAATGTGGCTTAGCATAATTTCTTTGGCGGATAATACAAATTACATTATTCCAGTGAGAAAACTTGACGGTTGCTACAATTTTATTTTCTCACTAGTTTCCTTTGCATCGAAAAAAGTGTCGCTTAATAAAGGGTGGTTAAATTGTAAGGGCCGATGTTGAATGTGAACCACACCTAAACGCCACGTTCTTTTCCGAATTTTATTTGACATTTCTCTATTTCAGACTTATTCAATTTGAACCATGGAGAGATACACAATCCAACAACGTGTTAAAGTTATCCAGACTTATTATGAAAATGGGCGTTCAAATCAAAATGCATATCGTGCACATCATCTTCAGTGATGAGGCACATTTTCACCTCAGTGGATTCGTCAATAAACAGAATTGCCGCATTTGGGCGAATGAGAATCCAAGAGTGATTGTCGAAAAACCAATGCACCCACAAAGAGTGACTGTTTGGTGCGGTTTATGGGCTGGCGGCATCATCGGGCCGTATGAAAACGAATTGGAAGATATGGATGTGGACGATATGTGGTTTCAGCAGGACGGTGCCACTTGCAACACAGCTAACGAAACAATGGCTCTTTTGCGCAACAAATTCAATGGCCGTGTTATCTCACGTAATGGCGATGTCAATTGGCCGCCAAGATCATGCGATTTGACACCGTTGGACTTTTTTCTTTGGGGTTATTTGAAAGAAAAAGTGTACGTCGATAAGCCAGCAACAATTCAAGAGCTAAAGGATGAGATAATTCGGCACATTAACGGCATAGAACCTCCATTATGCCTCAGGGTCATCGAAAATTTGGACCATCGGATGGAGGTGTGCCGCCGTGGTCGCGGCGCCCATTTGGCCGATATTTTGTTCCATACATAATTGAATAATACCAATATATCA
Organism: Pollenia angustigena; assembly: GCA_930367215.1. NCBI lineage: Eukaryota > Metazoa > Arthropoda > Insecta > Diptera > Polleniidae > Pollenia > Pollenia angustigena. The sequence continues at coordinate 53,240,931 of OV884060.1, forward strand.
TAATAAAATAAAATTACAATAATTTCCTAAATAGTTTGTGTTTTATTCAAAATCAACATCGGCCCTTGAAATTTAACCACCCTTTACATTCTTATGGGAAGGTATCGATATGCAAAAGAAATGTTCTTTTCGACATTGTGAGCCTGGTTGTAAATTTCTTTATTTTTAAATTAATCTAAGAACATATTCATATTTTTAACACTTTACGATATGAAATACTAATAAAATTTTAATATGAATTAATTATCTTCTCAGTGTTAAATGGTCATCAATAAAACTTCTCTTGAGCTTTTTCCGACTTGATTTCAGTTTGTTTTCTGAAGTATTTATTTCTAAATTTACGAGTTCTTTGTCCGATTGCTCGATCACGTTTTGCTTCCTTTTATTTTCTTCCGTGCTGCCTTGTGGAATAATTTCCTCCAATTTAGTCTGTTTTGCATGAGGTCAAGGTCTGGATCTAAGTTTATGTAAGTCGGTCGCATTGTTGATTTTCTTGAGTTGATTTTTATATTTTTTGATTTTTATATTTTTTGCACGTACGTTTATTTTTATCAAAAAAAAATAAAAAACAAAGTAGAAGCGTAAGACATTGTTTTAAAACTAAAAAGCTAAAAACGATCTCATTACCAAGTTTAGTATAAACATTTAACGGAACACCTTTTGTTTAAAATTTTAATATGTATTAATATAAAGTTAACCACAAAGTCAGGTTCAACCTATGTTAAACCGATTATAATGTTAATCAACGTCCTTTAAACTGGCCAATTCATCTCATAAAATCAAGAAGGGTAAATTATAGAGTTGTGTCGGTCATGAACGAACTAGTTCAATTGAACGGGTCAGACAGATGAACGATGAACGGCCGTTCAGTTTCATCGTTCAATTCCGTTCAATCGGTCACTTGCATGGATCACTTAGGTCTTTTTAGTCAGTCGGTCACTTGTTTACCAAACAACTGGTTGAAAAGAAACAACAATACTTTGTGATGTATATGTGATGCCAGTATAATATTCTTATTTCATTTACTCATTGCCACATTCTTTTACACATTTTCATAATACGATCAGGGTTGTCAAGTTTCTTGGCGACTTAATTTTCAATTTGGCGACATGCGATTTATTTTTGGCTGATTTTAAAATATATGGCGATTTTGTTGTAAATTTGATAATACTAACTGCCTATTTCATGATGTCAATCGAACGTTTACGTTCGCACAAATAACATGTAAACCAAAAACAAATTTTTTAATTTTGTTTTTGATTTATATGTTATTTGTGCGAACGTATACGTTCGAGTGACATCGTGAAATAGGCAGTTAGTCCCAATTTACACTAGGGACATTTCTTGCCGGATATTTTTTGAATTTTCTTTTAATTTTACCTGAAGCGTTTACATATGAAACATTAGAAGTCAGACGGAAATTAATACTTGTATGTAAACTACAAAAAGTAAATAAAAAGAAAAGAAATGTCTAGTACAGATTGTCATGTACTAAACACTCTACCTTTTCGACCCCTCGCCATCAAACTTCGTCTGTACAGCAAGAAATGTCCCTAGTGTAAATTGGGACTAATGGGTTTTAAAACGCGTTTAAGCTAAATGTTATTACATTAGAGATGATTAAGATGACAGATTATTAAGAAAAAAACCCAACAAACAAATTAATATTTCTTTTAAGTATTAAAAATGGATAAAAAATACTTTATAAAGTTATCAGAAGATTATTTTAAACATATTAATGATAAAATTGTAAAAATTTATGAATTATTTAAGAAAAAAAAAAACGTTAAGCAGAGTTAAAGAACCCAAGTGTGAGCATAGTATAAGCCATGAATTTGTTTTGAGACTCGTATACAAATTTACCGTTTGTTATTTGGAAATACTATTTCAATGTGGTATTCCATGTAATATAAATTAGTTTTTGAAAAAATATAGTATAGCTATAAGGATACGTCCGGTACGTACCATTTTAAAGAACTCTTTATGTGCATGTTATTCCAATTGTTAATGTCTGTGTTGAAAGAGTTATTTTTAATAATTAACTCCACTTAAACTCGCTTTCAAAATTGAGTGCAGTATAAACTTCTTGGCACATTATTACGAGCTATAAATTATATGAATGTAAATAGCACGTTAATACTTTCACATGATAACTGAATCGTACACATTGTTTTCCAAAAAAACAGTAAGAATGCCTTACCGGTGAAATGTATAGCATTTTAGATATATGTATATCCAATATTTATTTAATACTAACCACAAGAAATCGTTTTGCTGCTTTAGTTAGACTATTGTAAACTATTGTACCTTTTTTGTGTTCACCAAATATTTTAATTAAACAATTTATGTATCAACGCGACTTTTTCCCATTTTTGGCAAATTTTAGCAAATAGGAAGATATTTATTTTTTAGGATTTATAAAAAATATTTTTAAAACTGTTAAAGATATATTTTATATTGTCAAAAACGCAAAAAGAGGCTTTGGCGATTTTGAACAATAAATTTGTCAAAAAAGATCAAAATTAATCCGACAACCCTGGCTGCTATTCACAATTTTACATGAGCGTTGCCAGTTGTTCTTAATATAAAACCCGCCAAATGCAAATTTTTTATTTGAGCAAAAAATTGTATACTTATTTATTTCATTTATTTTTTAAATTAGACCTTAAAATAAATAACCAAATTCAATATTCGACAACTTTATTAATTAAAGCTTAGTCAAGTTTTAGAGCACGAAATTATTAGGGAAAGCCCATTTTTAATGTAGATATAACTAAAGCATTCGTTTATTAATGATGCCCCTAATTTTTAAAAAAGAAAGCTGGTCGTGTTCGTACCTAACAGTTAGTGCCGGTTCACACACGTCAAGTTTTACTCGTCAAGTCTTGAGCTTTTATGAGAGAAGGGAAAAGAGAATGCCATTTCATTTCCCCTCTCTCCAAAAAACTGAAGACTTGACGAGTTAAACTTGACGTGTGTGAACCGGCACTTATCTTTACCTATTTCAACAATCATTTAGCATATATGTTTTATCCTTCAGTTTTCATTAAAAAATGACAGCTTTTACACTATTAATTACTATGCACTGCTAGATTTCTTTTTGTAGAAATTACAGGCAAAAGACTGGTAAAATAAAAAAAAATATTAGTTTATAAGAATCTACTTATGCATTTAAATTGCTTTTATTTAACTTGCAATGTATGTTTGTGGGTAAAATCTTGCAACTCAAATTTAAAGCAGATTACTCGAACCGATTTAGCTGACATTTTGTAACATATGTTCAGTTTGGATGACAATGCATGGTTTACTGTGTAAAGTTATTATACATCTAACATGTATTGACAAGCAACATGCTTTTATATCATATAAATTGATTAATGACATTATAAGTTCGAAAAACAGGCAGTAACATTTTTTAAGTAATTATTTCTCTTTAAATAAAGTTACCTAAACATTTACAGCCGTATTTATAAACTCCATTTCAAATCTGCTTTAAGCATAAATCGTTAAAATTGTATTCATAAACGAATACAGTACTTTTCGCTTATAGTCCACTACTATAGTTGCACAACTTTTGTGGACTATAAGCGAATTTGGACTATAACCGATTTTTTTTTTATAAGCCATTTTATGGATAATAAGTGAAACCTAGTATAATACACATTTTGGACTATATAAATATTATTTTCTTCAATAAATCCACTCTTTTTAAACAAAAGAAAAGATAACCAAATATTGATTTATTTTAAATAAATAGTTACAACAAAAATCTTTTTTATTAATTAATTCAAATGCTTCATTTTAATTCTTTGGATGACGAAATCAAACACAACATAAATATCAATTTCATAGGATCTTAACATGGGGTTTCCACCTGACAATTTTTTGTTATACCAAACGTCAAATTCTATATAAAAAAAAAAACTCTAATATTTTTATTTGTGTTTTTTTTATGAAGTTGGACGTTTATTTAACAAAAAATTGTCAGACGAAGACTCCATGTCATGAAATATAAATTGCGAAATTTGGCATTTATAATAGTTGCCAGAAAGGTAAATTAAAACATGTTGCCACTTGACTAAAAATATATAAAAAACAGAGTGGACTATAAGCGAACATTTTTGCATGAAGAATTATATATGCATGCTAAGAAAATGTGGCTTTTAAACGAAAATGGACTACAAGCGAAATGGACCTTAGGACAAATAATTTGTATGAAATTCGAAAAAATCTGCATGTGAATATGACAGTTTTGGCTTATATCCGTTTTTGGCCTTTAAGCGGAATGGATTATAAGCGAAAAGTACTGTATTACCTTAAAAACCCTATTTTAAACCTTGTGTAAATAAGCGAATTTTAAAATTGGTTCGACCCTTGTTTAAACCTATTTTAAAATGACATTTTTGCTTTTTGCTGTGTGTTTATGGTCATTTTGAACATTTTTGCGAGAAATTTTAAGACAATATATTATTATGTATTTAAACATTAAAAATAAAATGAAATTCAAAAATATGTATGTATGAAAAATGTATATTATTAATATATTTTTCAATTTCACAAATTAAAGCTCAAAAAATTATTAATTGTACATTATGAACTAGTGATGTGTAAACGATCAAAACAAATAAAATAAAACTCGTTATTTGAATACTTTTTGATATCAGCAATAAAATCATCATCTAAATTGCACTTTGTTTTGTTTTGTTTGAACTCTTTATTTTTTTAAATATAAGAGACAACTATTCATATATAAAAAACAATTTTTTTCTCACACACGACAAAAAAAATTTTAGATACGAATACGAGTATGAATTAATAACCACTGTTTTACATTATTATGATTCATGTGACAAATAAAAGAGATAGCGTTGCCACCATTAAATTAAAAAATACGGTAAAACGTTTATTAGTTAAAATGCTGATTATGAATACGAATTAAAAAAAAAGCTTTTTTAGGCTTAAAATGTTTTTTAACTAAAATTCATCTAAAACCTGAATTATGATTTTTTTTATGAATACGGCTGTTAGAATATTAGAACACCAAACAAGTATGAAAACCGCCACGTTTAGCGAGAAATCACTACATATGGCAGCCCAGATTGTACTATGAAATTTTCTAAACAATGTGGCAAATTGCCACTGGCAATGTGTTAAAAGAAACAAATATAGTATACTGGTACAACATAAACATTTTAATAGTATTGTTTCTTTTCAATCAGTTGTTGGGTAAACGAAAAAACAACTCAGAATTTTTCGTTTATTGTTTTCTATTTTTGGGTACACTCAAAAAGTTGTACAGTAACTGAATGTAATTTACTAAAATCATTTTCCGTAGAGTTAAAACTTAATAAAATTTTATAATTAAACTAATTCTTCAACTATTTCTATATGTTTCTCCAAAAAATATATGTTCAGTTATTTTTTATGCATAAAATAAAACTGAAATACTTAACTGCAAAGATATTTTAAATTATTTTATTATTTACATACTTATAGGAACATGTGCACATAAATTAAAAAACACAAATTTTTCGCTGATTTGGTAGGTAATAATGACAGGTATAAATAGTGTTTTAGCTGTTTTAGTATGTAATTTAAATTGAGTTAAAATTAATTGAAAAAACCTTTGAATGTATTTTTTGTAGTTTGTACATTGAAATAACAGAAAAATTTATTAATTTTTAAAGAATTTCTTCGTTTTAAAATTAACATTAAAAAATAGCCGCAAAATTCCTTTATTTTAAATGAAATTTTAGTTTTTCAAACTTAATATTATTTTGAATTTACCTACATAATATTTTGAGTGTAACATCAAACAAATATGCTATACTTGTTTCTTTTAACACATTGCCTTATTCAATCAATTGTGAATGAATGAACGAAATCCACAAAAGACCGACTGACACAAAAGATAAACTGACCCAAAAGACAAGTGACCCGAAATGAACGACTGAACGAAGTGAACGAACTCGTTCACTGTTTTGAATTGAACGTTAATGACCGGTCACCTAAATGAACGATTAAGCCCAAGACTAGTAAATTATTATATTCTAATTATGTTTATGCATAACAACAGACAAAAACTCAGCTTATTTTTTGATGTATAAGCATAAAGAGAAAAAAATATTTTTTGGAAAAACTGGATAACTCTATTTGTTCGTAGAAAAAATAGGTAAATTAACGTGCTGAGTCAAAAAGTTAATGTTTTTTTACCAATCATTACTTAAGTTGCCTATATTCCGTAAAATACTAATATAATTTAAGAAAAAAATTTTTTTTCGGAAAAACTAGATAACTCCATTTATCGAAAAAACAAGATAAGTGACATTGATTATCGATTTTAATGTCCAAAAATCAGTTTAATGGTACCAAAAATCTTTAACTGAATCTAATATATTGTTTTGTTTAATGCGCATGCATAATAACATAAATTCATATGAAATAATTTTTTTTTATTTTTTTTTTTTAAATCATAATTAATTATTTTATGTGAGTTATTAACATTTGTGTTGTATAAATAGTCTGTAAGGATTAATTCCATAGACGAATAAATTAAATAAATCCGTTCTGTCCCCCCAGGACCGGTTAACGTCATCACGACATTTCTCCCGTATCATCCCATACCGCTAAGTCCAGATTCGAACCCCCTCTCGCGAGTTCGTCAGCCACCTCATTTCCATCAACCATGCAGTGTCCAGGTACCCAACACAGCCTTAAATTGAATGCCTTCATGAGTTCACCAAGAGCATTCCAACACCGAGCGACCAGGCACGATCGCACCGTATAATTTGTAATTGCTTTAGCATTAAGTATGTTTGAAAAATCGCTAGTACCATGGTTTCTAGAACTAGAACACTTTAACCACATTGGGTGCTTAAGAACAAGTCTGTTACTAGTTCTTGTGTATAGAAAAAAGAAGCATTCTGCATTTTAAATTTCAAAATCGAATTTTAGTAACAATATCAATATACAAATATGAACTCGAATTTTAGTTTTGTTACAAAAAAACCTTTCGTCTACCAGTGGTGCCCTTGTACTACATCACTGGTACTTGTACTAATAAGCACCAGTATTTTTATATAAAATCTTTTACCCCGTTAGCACTGGTACCTTTTGTACTAGTTGTTGTATTTTTGGCATTTTGACAATTAACTTTTTATCTACTGCAGGGAATTTTTCGATCATAAATGATACTCTCGTTGTGAGAAAATTGTACCCAACCGATGAATCACCTCAAAGAATAATTTGTGACACAATTTTCTGATCTTTTTTTTTAACAATTTAATAGTAGTTTTTAATATATTTTTTAAGTTGATCTAATATATTTTTTAAAGGTGATCTAGGAAGATTCATTTAGGTGATTAAGCTGGGAACAACTTGAAATAAAATTTATGTATAAACATTAATTCCAATGGTTTCGTTTGTATTGATATATTATTATTTAAAAGTAGGTTTGGTTTGCGTAAGGACTTTTCAAAAATGTGTTTAACATCACTGCCTCTCAGAGTGATTATGACGACATCAGCAACAAGAACAATGTAATCATCGCCAGCACTAAGAGAAACAAAAAAAAAAAAAAAAAAAAAAATCAAAGTTGTAGGGAACAACATCAATACGTTGACGTTGTGGGCCCTAGAGTTTTGTATGGAACAATGTAACGAATCAGAATAAATTTTAATTGAATTCATTCGCTTTGTTCTTTTTTGCTAATAATTGGTTGAGAATAAACTAGAAAGTCTTGGTGGTGACAAAAAGAAGACTTGTCTGTGGACATGCCTATATACCCTTTTCAACTGGGGTAAATGGTATAAAAAGACATTTTGTCACTTGCTTAAAAAAAAAATTTCTTAGTTTCCCAAAATCAACTTATTCTACAAAAATAAATTTTCTTACAAAAGATAAGATTTTAATTCCAAACATACACTCAAAAGAAAAGTCAATCCATCCGTACACAAAGCAATCCAAGCGGCATTAATAGTACGGTGAGTACGGATTTTCTTGAATAAAGTACAGAGAGACTGATTCAAGTAGGGGTTTTCAATCGCGAAATACTTAACTTATCCATATTCAATCCCGAACTCATACTTGAAATAATCCGAAAATGAGATTGATTTAAGTAAAACTAAGATTTAATTAATCTCAAATGCGCTTGATTTAAGAATTATAAAGTTAATTCAATCCCGAATTCGTACTTGAAGTAAACCAAAAGGGAAATTAGAAGTAGAATTTTATTAAAATTGATTTACTTACCCGTTTTACACCTTAAAGAATTTCAATTATAAAACACCAGCGTCATTCCCGATATGGTTTTTACTTTAAAAACTTTATGTACATAAATAACTGAAAATATAAACTAAATGAGAAGCAAGAGTTCTCACTTTTACTGTTCAAACATGAAAATTATGTGTTTGCATCTGGTTCTGGTTCTGTTTTTTTTTTTTTTTTTTTTTTTTTGTTTCTACGTACAACAAGCAAATCGTTTTTTACTCTTTGTGTGGTGTTATTGTAGTGTCCACGACAAACTTTGATAACTTTAATGAGATAAAAACGCTCACATTGTAATTTTACTCTCAGAGTGGCACTACCAAGGAAAAGCTTAATCTTTTTTTACATGGTTTAAGAATTGTATACTTATTTTAAGAAATGCCGGAATTGATTAATGGAGGCAATCTTATTAAGGATTGTTTTAAGTAAGTTTTAGCACTTAAATTTTTGAGTACGACTCGTACTCAAAGTAAGTATAAAAAACTTAATTTATCCTGAGCGTTTTTGTTTCTTTGCAACTTTGGAGGGCACTGGCCAAGATCAAGTTTCAAACGCAAAACCAATGTTTGATGGTTTCAAAAGTAAATTGTTTTACAAAAATGTCTCTTAATTTGGAAAAAGTCAGTTGCATTGTAGAAAGTCACTTTTTTAAAAAACTAAATTTCAACATTTGATTTTCAAAAAAATTAAAAGCCAACCTTTCGATCTATAACACAAAATCTTCTTTTACAAATAAAACTTCTTTTACAAATAAAACAGAAAACTGTCTTGGAAAACAGCGTTGCATTTTTTTATCAAACTGAGTTTCCCAAATGTTAAAAAACACGGTGAACCAAACGAAATTTTCGTGGTCGTTATGTTTTGATTTGTGATATGTGCCCATGTTCTGTAACTCTCGCGACAAGAAAGTTTTCGATTGAAATGTGTGAAATGAAACAAAAATGCCATACATTGAAACAAACAGCTGTTTTTCTCACTTTACTGTGTCTGTAACTTTTTTTGGCGAGAACAAGCTGTCACGTAAGGAAATTACTCGCCAATTTACAGAAAAAGTGTGTCTGTAACATTTTGGTGAGAAAAGTTCCCGCTTTGAACTGTCAAATAAACTCACGAATAAAAATGGGGCGAGCAAAAATTTGAACACTAAAAAACAATTAAAAATGCAAAATGCAAAGAATAATAATAATATTTTGTTCTTGGCACATTTTTCTTTGTTTTACTATTTTGGTTTTAACATTTTTATAAAATATACGAATGCCTGTAAAGCTCGTTTGCAAACAACAAACATTAAAGTCGCTCTTTACACAATTTGGTATAGCTAACGGTTGTATTTTCGCCGCCGTCGTTGAAAAATTTTCAATTTTAGTAAATTTTGGTCGCCGTCAACGCTATGTGTTACTGGCGCTCTGAACATCTGCAATGTCACATCGGCTTCGAGTGCAATATTATGACATTTATAACGTAACGACGTAATCTCTTTTGTTAGTTTTCGACATGAGTTACAGACACACATTTTTCTCACTTTTCGAGAAACGATGAAATATTTTGTTTCACATCTTTTCGATGCAAGAATTTCTGACTAAAGTTACAGAACACGGGTACTGGTTTATGTAAAAAAAAAAAAAAAAAAACGATTTTGATAAATCTTGAGTTTGTGCCTGTTAATGCTTTTGTGTGCGATATACACAAACAAGAAAAGCAAAAGTGCAATATACGGCTAGACCAGTTTCGTAAATTTTACGAAGAGTTTTTTATTAGATCTATTTGAAACTATATACCGATCATCAGGAAATTCGAAAAACAATTGTTTTGTATTAAAAAAACTTTAATGCAAAAATAGAATTTTTGGTTTTTGTTTTGAAGTAATTTTTGGAAGGCCGTTTTGTCGTCACAAAATGTTATGGTTTACTTTAATAGCATTATTTGTTACGGTTTTCGTACTAAACTTGTTTCAGAGAGTGAACTTTATATGAGGTATATGCTAAGTTTTAGACTGACCCTTACGACAGACGAAATTTTAACACAATAGCATTATTCGTTACGAATTTAGGCTAACGAAAATGTTTTCCGAGATTGGGATTTATATGGGGCTTATGGAAATTATGGTCCGATCTTCACGAATCTTCACACAGTATGACTTCTAGTATTATAAAACTATGACAGAACAAATTTTACAACAACAGCATTATTCGTTAAGATGTTAGGCGTACCAAAGCGTTTATAGTAGTAAATTATGGACAGATTCCAAATTGTTAAGTTCTCGTCCATATTGTGAAACATTTGCTGCTAAGCATTTGACTTTGATAATTAAGCGGGGAAAGACGAATGCTAAAGTGTTCTTTGTTTCGAGTAAAAGCAGTTTTTGTGATGTTGTTTTTGAGAGGAGAAAGAAGAAAAACTTTTCTATCATATGAAATACTTATGTAGATGCAGCAAAAGAATGGTTTTATTGTATGAACACGAATGCTGTTTTAAGATAGAATTGGAAAAAGCTTATGCAGCAAATATTTCATAATACATATGGACTAAAGCCTAATGTACACGGAATATGAAAAGCCACATGCGCATGTGGCTCTGATGTTAAGCCACAACGGCCATTGTGTTTGCTGTGTGATGACGTCAAAATTATGTCAGAACCGCATGCTCGTGAGGATTTTAACCTTCCTTCTACTCTAGTCTTGAGGTGAACAAAATGAATTCGACGTCCAAATTATTCTTTTCTATCAAAGTTATTTTCCGCGAATACAAAATTATTATTAATAAGATTTTTTATGACCTGCTAAATTCTCAATGTTTCATATTTGATAAATACACTGAAATTTACTGTTGAGGGCAAACTTTTTTGTTTAGTCTTTCGCAAGAGAGCGTGTTTTCAACAGACAAACATGGCTAAATCAATGTAGAATTTGTCAAATCCCGAGAATATGCAAATTTTATAGAATATTAGACGAATATTAAGAGAGTTTCACACGAAATGACAAACTAAGTATACCCCCATTCACCCCACTAGTAGTGGAAAGTGTAAAAATCATTTGATTTAAAACAATTTTTTTTTATATGATTTTTTTACAAAAAATCGTTTGATACTTGAAAAATCATTTGATTGACGTTTTTAAATATAGACCCGGTGAAAAAGTAACATTAAAAAGCCAATTCATCAGCATCGATTTAGAAAATTATTTTAATATATATGTGCCTATTTTTTCTAAAAGTCATTCCACTGTGCCCACACTACCAAGTTAAGAATTATTTTTTTATACCGTTCACCGAAGGTAGAAAATGTATATATAAGTTTGTCATTCCGTTTGCAATTTCTAAAATATTGATCTAAGACCCTATAAAGTATATATATTCTGGGTCCTTATGAGGAGCGAAGTTGATTTAACCATGCCCGTCTGTCCGTTGAAATGGATTTTTCGAAGACCCCATATATGATGGGGGCCAGGTTATTATATATTTATGTCACATATGGTCCGGAATTGTTTGTTATTGAAATTCAGCAAGATCGGTAGACAAATGGCTGAGATATGAGCAAAAAACCACGACTACCTCTAATTTTTCCCAAAAATCCCTTGTGGTTGTGGTATTTCTATTACTTTTTGCTGTATATCTGGGGAACGGCAAAAGCCAAAGTTTCCAAATTAGGTACACACGTTTAGGTTGCCAATACACACCATCCTACAAAATGTGGGCGGGATTGGGGAAGTGAGCGTGGTACCTCCCGTTATGACCATAATTAAAAAATGCCTGAGTTATAACCGAAATACTGAATTCCCAAAAATTACTCTTCTTATACCCTTCACCGAAGGTAAAAAGGGTATATATAACTTTGTCATTCTGTTTGTAATTTCTACAATATTGATCCTACACCCTATAAAGTATATATATTCTGGGTCCTTATGAAAAGCGAAGTTCAAAACCGGTTGTCTCTTATTCGGGCCATATTTCATTTTAATGATATTCAAACAACGTTCGTTTATGGTTCAGTCGTCTAGGGGGTTGAGTTTAGAAACTGTTAGTCCTCTGGTTCAAATCTTGGTTTTTCAAAGAGAATTTTTTTTTAATTTGAATGTTCTAAAAACGATTTTAAAAAATATTTACCAGTTTTATTTAGTTTTTGTCTACACTGAAAGAATTTTCTTCGCAATACCAATGAATTTTGACATTAATCCCATGAAAAATTGCATTAACAAGGAACCTATGCAGCGCGTCGTTGGATCGATGAAAAGGATTTAATGAAACATTACATTAGATCTATGAATATTATTCATTGGATAAATACTTTAAATAAAGTAAAAAAAATTTTATTTTTTTATTTTTTTTTAATTATTTTTTTTATCTTTTCTTTTTTTTATTTTACTTTATTTTATTTTTAATTTTTTTTCTGTATCTGGCGGGATTCGATCGCGCAACCTCGGTGCTGAAAGACTAGCTCGCTACCAGCTAGTCTACCGGGGCAGTGTAGTTTTTGTATTAAAAAACTATGTTTTTTACTTAATTAAGAGCGTAAATATGAGATTAAATTGTCCATAATAACAATAACAACGTTGATTGAAAGTGGATTGAAAGTTTTTGTTTCATTACTATAATGCCATTTTTATTGTCATAATGAAAATTTAAATTTATGAAGGCAATTATTGAACTATGTTGCTTTTATAAAAATTTTTTTGATTTCATAAATTTAATGGCATACATGTAACATTCGATGTATAAAATTTTTAAATCTTACATTTTTTAATTAACAATTTAACATTTTGTTAAGGAAACTATAATTTTGTATTAATTTATGAATATAGTTATGTTTGTATATTGTTTTTTTATGTTCCCAATTAAAATTTTTTATTTAACTTGGACAAACTTAAGTTTTCATATATCCAATGAAAATTTTTAACGTAATTATGAAATCCAATGAAGCGATTTTAACGAAAATACTTCATTATAACTATGAAATTCCATTTAGATAATGAACATTTTCATTTACCCGAGGAATGTTTTTTTATGAAAATGATTCATTAAATATATGAAGCATTTTTCTTTCAGTGTAGTTGCTCTGTATTCTGCTCGCACAATGGTGAAGGGTATATAAGATTCGGCACAGCCGAATATAGCACTCTGACTTGTTTTATTCTTTTTTCGGTTGCACCATTTTTTTGTGGCTTAAAATTTGGTATTTTGGTCATTTTTTTTGTATTAAAAAAAATTTTTTGCTAGGCAACTGTATGTGTGAGACAGTATTATAACATTCATACACCGTTTTGCTCACATCACATCGTAAGAACGTACATTTGTACTATGTACTCCATATGCATGTATTTAAGTCTGAGCATTTGCATACCCAACAAACACGAAGTCAAACCTTTGATATGAAATGAATTTATCATTTGACATCAAACACAATTCTCAAATTTTCCAATGGTAAAATTAATTGCAATAAGTTGACATTAGCAAAAAAAAATTGGTTTACCTTTACAATTAGAAATCTAATTGACTTCTGTTAATCCAATTAGATATTCAATTAGCTCGAATTAGAATCAATTAAATATCCAATTAGTTTTACCATTGGAATAAAAATTTCAATTATCTAATGGGAATTAGTTGAACTAGTTCTAATTGTTTGATGAATTAGAGAATTTCACAAAAGAAGGTTAATTAGCAATCATTAGCATTATCTAATCATTACTTAACATGTATGGTTTGTAACATGTTAAATTCAAATAAACTTGGGAATACTAAAGCGAAAAAAAATGTGATCCTTAAAAATGGCGATTAAAGTTATATTTTTTACTTTGTGGTTACATGTGTTTTACTATAGCTTATTTCTTGTGAAAAATAAAAATTATTTGTGATTAATTACAATGATTAAAAATACGAAAAAAAGGAAAATAAAACGGGAAAGTGGAGAAAGTTTGTTGAACGATCGCGGTGCTACAATCCTCAAAATAAAAGGGAGCCAAGTAGTTTGTCTTTCCAATAATTAGATGACGGAAAGAACATTATTTCATCTTTTAGCTATGGTGCCGAATGTTTATCTCACAGTTTATTTAAATAAATAATAAATTTAAATAAAAAAAAAAATTTAATATTTTTATTAATATTCCACATTGTATTATAATCCACATTTAAAAACATTTGAGAATTACGTTTGAAAGCAAGTTGAAAATAAAGGCATTTTTCAATTTGAAAATAATTTCCCCTTTTTGTTGACAACGCTATGATTTTTAAATGATTTTCAAATCATTATCAAACGTTTGTCGTTTGAGAAAACGTTTGATTTCAAATCATTTTCAATTTGAAATCAAACCTCTGTGTTTGTTGGGTAACTGCATGTTGTTGAGTGACAGTGTATGTGTAAGTAGAGTAACGTAAAGAATAGTAGAGTAAAACATGCATAAACTATATATAGTGTGAGTATGTTTAAATGCAGTGTTTGCCATAACTACACCGGATGCGTACTTCAACACTACCGGAAATATACAAGTCTTTTATACTTTTACGAATGATTTTTTAGTTGCTGCGGCTGCTGCTGCGAGAGTGCGATTGTTTAAGTAACATGTAGATACCAGTATATGAGTGAATTCGATGAATGTCTCTAAAACCATGAATATGCAGCTCTATGAATTTTTAGCAAGTGCAATTCTTCTTTGTAGTTTAAATTTTGTGCAATTTTTTTTTCCTATAATTTTCCATTTCTCGCTGTTATTTTGTGTTTCCGCGGCAACAATGTGTTCCTAACTATAAGTGACATGTTAACATACAGCTCCACCTCGTCAACTATTTGTTGAATAGATGGATGGAAAAATTAATGGATGGATGAATAGATGAATGAATTGGTTGGTTTGGTTTGGTTACCAGTTTTCTTTTCTTCTAGTTTTATTTTTTTCCTTTACACATTAAATTAAAGTATCTGATCAAAGTTAATAGTGTAGAGGTATTAAGAATTTATACAAAATGCTACTATGCCTTTATGTCTTATCGATTATATATTATCTACAATTCTGCTGCTCGTGTTTACGATTTTGTCTTTGCTGTCTCTGTCATTTCTTTAAGTTTCCAGTTTTTTTTCTATTCCTTCACTTTGTGATTATCATTGGAGCGCGTTAATTGCACAAATTATAAAACACTTTCAGGTTTAATGATTAGAAATCAATCAATGGAAACCCGTTCACTAGTGCAACACTTAAACTATTGCTGTTGCTGTTGTTGCTGCTGCTGATTCTGTTGCATTCAATGGGTAATTGCTGCAAAATTAACGTTTTACTTTTACTATTTTTTCCTGCCTTATTGTTCATTTATGAAATGGATACTTAAGCTGTTTAGTGCCAAAGAATTATTTTGTTTTTATCTAAAGGAGATGAGAATATATTTAATCATTTTGAAATTGAATTTAAGTTGTTGGCTACAGGATATTAACTGATCCACTAATTGGGGAGAATTTAAATTTATTAAGATTTATAGGATAATGGAGGACAAAATAGGAGTTAAGTTAATTTATTATTAATAAATAACATTCTTGTAGTTATTAGAAAATAATTAAATTGCTTGCGGTTTTCAGAGGAACTTAAAAAACGCAAAAGAAAAAACAAAGTTCTCAAGTCTGATAAAGGCGCCCGTACACGACATGTATTTGTCATCTGACATGTCAAATTTTCAAGTCACATGTAATTGTTCATGTCTGTCAAAATTGCTGTTTTACATAAGGTTTATAATATTCGGTCACAAACGTACATGTAATTTGCTTCTGACATTGTCTCTGTTTTTTTTCGCATGGTTATTGCAGAAACCAAAGTAGTTCTCGGTTTCAAAATAGCTTGCTGCCGCCACGAAAATATTTATTTGCGCCGTAAAATAATTTAGCCATCTTAACATTTTTTTCTTTTATTTTAAAGATACCAATTTAGACTTTTATAATGAAACGGTTTTTATGTATATATGTATTTACATAAATTATATTCAATGGTAAGATGAGAATACATATCTTGGTATTGTAAAATATTAACTTCAGCCGGCTAATGATTCCGTCAATAGTTGACGCCGCTGCCAGTTTCTTCCCGGCATAGATTTCTGATGTCAGATGGTTTGTCAGAAGAAAATAGAGCACGCTCTAATTGAAATTTTGTCAGATGACTTTGCGTCTGACTTTTACAGAAGCAAAGTTTAAAAGGTAACACACGATATGTATGTGTTTTGCAGTGGGAAATTTGACATGTCAGATGACAAAAACATGTCGTCTATACGCTCCTTAACAAATAATTTTATTAAATGAATTAGTTTCAAATAAAACTTTTCCATAATTTTCAACAATATTCTCAAATGCAGAAAAATCGCATTATTTACAAAAAGGTCTTTTAATTTATAACTTCTATTTATTGTGATCTTTATCCTAAAGAGTGCCCAAAAACTGAGGTGTCATTTTAATTTTAATAGAAAAAAAAAATTTTTTTTTGACATATTTAAATTATTTCTACTACAGTTTATTACAAATAGATTCCGGTTAACCCTGCTGTTAGGTTAGAAAAAACTTACGAATGTTAGGTTAATGGACCATTTGGTCCATAAAAACAGCTAATGGAAAAAACAAGTATGGGATATTTCTTTTTATTTTTTTTTTTATCAACATAGATTTAATATATAAAAGACAATTGTGGGATGCCCCGTTTTTAATTTTTGTTGTCAAGAAACACATATATTTGCATTTCAGTTTGTGTGTTGTTTTCAATAGTTCAGACGTGAACTGTGGGACCGTTGGCAATAACTTCTTCCAATGTCTTATAATTGTTACGAAAATGTCACCATTGATAAGCAACTTGTTGCATTCAACATAAAAACTAGAAAAATATGATTTGAAATTTTGGTTATCGGTGGACTCTAAGTCAGGCTACGAATGGAAAATACAACCATTCCTTGGTAAGTCTAAAAATGCACAGCCTCAAAAGAACCAAGGGCAAAACGTTGTATTGGACTTGACAGAAGGCTTGAAAGGGCAAAATATAAAAGGCGACATTTTCTTCCACTTTTGAGTTGGTAAAAAACTTCATATGTAGGGTTTTAAGGTGACGTAGATACTGCTAATCAAATGGTTGGTTCCTACATCACAAAACGCAAAACAAATCGATGGCCAAACATTGTATTTGAAAACATACTTGAATTCTTGAACGCTTTGAATGCATACATACTATTTTCTAAAATAGACGTTTCATAGGCTCCAGCTGATCGGAATCGCAGGAGACCAGTATTTTTGCGTGACCTATAACTTTTCCTGGCTTAGGCGTATATGATG
Organism: Pollenia angustigena; assembly: GCA_930367215.1. Lineage (NCBI taxonomy): Eukaryota > Metazoa > Arthropoda > Insecta > Diptera > Polleniidae > Pollenia > Pollenia angustigena. The sequence goes on from OV884060.1 coordinate 53,258,473, forward strand.
AGACGGACTAGATTACCTCAACAAGAGTTCTCAGCACAATAATTGACTGAAATACGATCACCATGCATAGTTCCAGTGGCCTTTTCGAATAATAATACTTATAACTCAGGTGCTCGAAAGCGTGGAATTTGTAGTTGCTGTAAGTCCAAGTCTTAGATAAAATGCTCCATTTGCAGCAAGTTTATTTGCAAAACTAACCGAAAAACATTTTGCTTATCACGCAAAGAAAATTAACCTAAGATTCGTAAATTTTAATTTTTCTCAGTCCTGTTTTAAGTCAGAACCTTGAATTTTTGTAAAAACCATTGTTTTATAAAACGACCACGTGAGCTTAAAAACTAAGTCAGTATATATCACCGTTCAAAAATTACAAAGGAAACAATTCAAAAATTAGACCAAATGGGCTTATCATAACAGCAGGGTTAAAAATGAAAAATTATGCCCATCCTACTGGCTCAGCAGGCTTCCAAACTTTTAGCGAAATTCTCAATCACGTTTTTCAATGGTTGATATCAGCTGGATAATGTTGTTTTTAAGCTCTTGAACTGGTTTTGCTGTACACTTTCGATTTAAAAAAAAACCCTACAAGAAATGGTGTCAAATCGTATGATCTTGGTGGCCAATTCACTCCTCCTCTACGAGAAATAATGCAATTTTCAAACTTTACTTTCAAAACATCCATTGTTTCTCTTGCTGTGTGGCAAGTGCACATACTCTCTACGTCTAAATCATGAATTTTTTGCCACAAAAAGCTTCGCATCATCTCCCTGTAGCGATTTCCATTGACCGATGATCATTTTAAATTTCTGTTTATCTGGAGAACGGAAAGATCCAAAATTTCCAATTTAGGTACAACATCTCGGTTATCAAAACACTACATTACACAAAATGTGAACGGAAGTGTTTTTATATTAAAAAAACGGTAAGAATTTTTTTTTCCAAATTTGGTAGACAAAGCTGGGCAATTAATACCCAACCACTCTTAAAAAATGGACGGGATTGGAGAAGTGCGCTCACTAGATTTATTTATTTCTAAAGAACAGCATTAAGGTAACGTTCTGTTCTTATTGTACCATGGTGAAGGGTTTATATGAATCAGCATAACCGCAATACAGCACTCCTACATGTTTTTTGTTGGTTTTGTTCATTAAATTGTAATAAATACCGTTATAAAAGTTTCTATACCGGTATACAGATACTAGGATTGGGCAATACGGTTTTGTGGAATCGTTCTGACCGATCCGTTCCTTTCGTTCTTAGTTCCTGTTTTTTACTTTGAACAGGAAGCGAGATAACTTTTCTGCCGTTCGTTAAAAACCCCACAAATAAACATTTGTTATTGTTTGTTTTTCTACTGTGGTGCAATGACTGAAGAAGAATTGTTATATGTTTTTTTAAATGTTTGTAAAATATTGTTACGAAGTTGGATTTATCTTAGAATTATTTAAAGTTTTAGTTATAAGCTATCTTGTAAATTAAAATTTATTTATGTCGTATAAACTTAAATTGTTATTTGCTCCGCTGCAGCACAAATACATAATACCCTCTCCACTATTGTGGTGTGGGTATAAAAATACTTTAACTTAGGAAAGTTCTGGAATTATCACTAGATTACAAAAACTATTAAGATTTCACTCACAAAATATCACTTGACTCACAAAAGGTCACTTACTTTTTTGTTTGTTGCTTTTTGACAGAATGATTCGTAGATCACTTGATATAAGAAAAATTTAATTGATTTCATAAAACCACAAATCATTACAAAATGATTCATTTGATTTTGATAACGATTAACTGATATATAAAAAAGATCTCTTGATTTTAAAATGTGATCTATTGCACCAAAAAATTGTCATTGGATTAAACTTAAGTCCGGCTTTTTGCAAAAAAAGTTCTTGTTAGTATTTATTTATTTTATTTTTTGTTTGGTTGTTTCTTTAAAGTATAGTTTTAAATTATCAAAAATATTAGATTTAATTAAAACTTTGTTTAATTTATTCTTCATACCATTTATGTCATTTTTCTCATATGCTTCTTAAAAGACATTTACGTCCGTCGCCCAACCATTTAATGGCAACTACCGCCAACAGTTCGAGCTTCCTTTTCCCCTTCTGGCTGAAAGTACAAAAAACTATACAGAAGACTTAAACTGAAAAGTAATAAAGAAGAAAGATGAAAAGGTGAATAATATAAATGTATGTGAATTTAATTAAAATATGCAAATTGTTTTGGCATTTTGATCAAGTATGTTTTTGGCCTGAACCATGTGTTACGTATAATTTTTCTATATTTTTTTCGTTTTTTTTTTATATTCATACGTTTCAAGTGAGAAGTTAAAAATTACTTTTTGTTTACTTTTTTAACTACTTTCAAGGTACGAGGAGCCAGAAATCAGTTGAAAAATATATTTTGCATATACAAAAGTTTGTTTAAATTTCGAGTTGGTCTTCTGGTCGTTCGGTCGCTTGCTCTGTTTAGCAGAAAGTAAAACCTTTGAGGAATAGTTTTATGTCAGCTTGCAAAAGTAAGAAAAAAAAACTTAAATATTAGGCTGCAATTAATAGTTGAAGGAAATTTTTGTTGCGAATTGCTTAGTGTTTTATTTGAATCTGTAGGCCCCTAATTTAAATTTGGTATGGACTTTATCTTGTCTAGTTGTATGTGTGTTTGGTATTTTTTTTTTTTTTTTTTTTGTTTTCTCTCCCTTGTATCAGTATCAACCAAAAAGATTAAAAGAAGTTCATCAAGTTAAGCAAATATGCAAGTTTGAGTGAGAGTGTCTTAAATATAGATTAAAAACCCAACCATTAGAGTAATTTTATTTCCTGGATAAGCGCAACACTTTAAAATTTATGGTGTTAAATTGAAATTTAATACCAGAGTTAGTTAGAGATTTCCGCTTTAAGTTGAATTTCTTTAAGATTTATTTAACAAAAAGATTTTTTCTGCGAAACTAAAGACAATAGCTGAGAAAATGGATTAAGTGAAAAAAAAAAAACGGGAAAAATCAAGTTATCTAATTTATTAACAAGTATAAAGATATAAATAGACTTCACTAAGTTGCATTGATTTAAACAAGAATTGGTTAATTAAGTAAACTCTTAACAATCTGTTATTCTATAAAAAAATATTGCTTAACTGAACTTAATTTCAATAATTAGAAATAAGCTCAATAAGAAAGATTAAATAACAAAAAAAAAAAAAAAATTTAAAGCCAACTAAATCTATGACAAACTATTGTAACCAGTAGACCAACTCAACTTGTATGGAGCTGAAAAAGTGATTTTGTTACCCCTTTGAGAATAAAGCTTGGTATGTTTTATGATGATAAAAAAGGTGTTTTTCAGTTTTTCGAATTTTTTGTACTTTACTCCAAAACGACATTGATAAAATTTGGTATCATCCAAAAGATTTTTTGAAGCAGCGTCCAATGGTATATAAAACTTGACCACTTGCGACCTACTACTTGAGATATTTAACTAAATACGTATTTTCGTTTCGGGTTTCACACAAATTCTACGTATGCGGAAATAATGTTCTGTTTTTCAAAAAAAAAAAAAAAAATTTCCTGAAGAAGATTTCCAACGGAAATCGAAATATTGAATAAAAACTTTTTAATTAATTTTTTAAAAAAGTGACCTGAAGCTTAAATAATTTAATAAAGTATAAAATTTAATAAAAAAGGTCGAAGAAAAAGGATTATAATTTACTAAAATATATTTTACAAAATTAAATTTATTTTACAAAATTACGTAATTATTTTATTATTGATTTTACTGAAAATCGATATGTATGTCATAGTACTAATTCTGAGCAAATTTGCTTAATATCTTAAGATAGATTGCAAATAAAGAATGAAAGAAAAAAAAAAAAAAAAATTAGTATTGTGGTTATTTTGTTGAACTATTTATGGTTTTTAATATTTTTAATTAGGCTTAAGTTCATGAAATTTAATTTTCATTAAATTATTTTTATGAAGAAAGGAATTTTTACAACATGAAAATTTATTAAAGTTGTTATTGATAATCTTTCATTCTTGACGTAGCTCGGGCTCGAACCCTGGCCGGCAGGTTACCATGACATGTTTCGATCGCAACCACTCGATCTCAATAACAACTTTAATAAATTTTCATGTTGTAAAAAATCCTTTCTTCATAAAAATAATTTAATGAAAATTAAATTTCATGAACTTAAGCCTAATTAAAAATATTAAAAATTTGGATTAAAAACCATAAATAGTTCAACAAAATAACCACAATACTAATTATTGTTAAAGCTAAGGCACGAGCTCTATGTGTACATTTGTCCTTCAAGTTGTGCTGAAAAAGGTCAACAGAAAAGAGAAAGACAAAATGAAAAAACAAAAAAAAATGTACTTGGACTTCAAGAAAAATTCTTGACAAAAGTACGAAAAAACAGAAGTAAGGAAAAAACATGTAAAATCAATTAAATGGATAATCATTCAGGAAAGCAAATTTCGATCTACCAAATGTTTAAATACAATTTGGTTTAAGGATTGATGTTTGACTATTGACGTCTGCAGTCGTCGATGGCTGCGAGTGTAAGACGGCAAATCCATCTGAGGAGATCGAGTGGTTGCGATCGAAACATGTCATGGTAACCTGCCGGCCAGGGTTCGAGCCCGAGCTACGTCAAGAATGAAAGACTATCAATAACAACTTTAATAAATTTTCATGTTGTAAAAATTCCTTTCTTCATAAAAATAATTTAATGAAAATTAAATTTCATGAACTTAAGCCTAATTAAAAATAAAAAAAAAAATATTATAATTTTACAATATTTAATAAATTTGGTGAAACTTTGTAAATTTTACAAAATTTATTATATATTCCAAAAATTTAATATATGTATATGAAAAAATTTAGTAAATTTTACAATATTTTATAAATCTTACAAAATTAAGTGGATTTAAAAAATTAGTAATTTTACAATATTCAAGTTGTGCTGAAAAATGTACTTTGGACTTCAAGAAGAATTCTTGACAAAAAGTACGAAAAAACAGAGGTAAAGGAAAAACATGTAAAATCAATTAAAAATGCATAATCATTCAAAAAAGCAAATTTCGATCTGCCAAAGGTTAAAATACAATTTAGTTTAATGATTGATGTTTGACTATTGACGTCAGCAGTCGTCGATGGCTGTGAGTGTAAGACGGCAAATCCCTCTGAGGAGATCGAGTGGTAGCGATCGAAACATGTCAACCGCCTGGGTTCGAATCTCAGGTCAGTCAAGAATGAATGATTATCAATAACAATTTTAATTAATTTTCATGTTGTAAAATTCCTTTCTTCATAAAAATAATTTAATGAAAATTAAATTTGATGAACTTAAGCCTGATTGAAAATATTGGAAATTTGGATTAAAAACCACAAATAGTTCAACAAAATTACCACAATACTAATTATCTATATAATAAAGTAGCACCGGGGGAAGTGGTTTCCTCCATAGGACGCCAATGTTTAATATCGCATATCGTAAGAACTGTTATAGTGAGAATGTTCAAACTTTGTAGAAGTCACTCTTATGGTATACTACACTATTGAAAATAAAAATAAAGCGGGTAGGCGCTGGGGGGAAATACATCTCATAGGATGCATATATTAAATATCGCTCAACTGAAGAACTATTAAAGGGAGAGTCATCAAACGTGGTTAAAGCTACTATTATGGCAAACTTTAAATTTCAGTATAGTAATGGGCGGGGTAGACAGAGCAGGATCAGTTCCCCTCATAGATAGAAATATTAAAAGGAGCCGCTGCACGTATTTTGTTGAACTTTTAGTAGTAGGATCCTCTGAGCACCAAAATTGAAATAAAATAGCAGCGGGTAAAGTGTTACCCCCCATAGGACGCCAATGTTTAATATCGCATATCTTAAGAACTGTTATAGTGAGAATGTTCAAAATTTGCAGAAGACACTCTTATGGTATACTACACTTTTGAAAATAGAAATAAAGCGGGTAGACATAGGAGGGGAAATACCTCCCATAGGATCCATATATTAAATATCACTCAACTGAAGAACAATTAAAGGGATACTCTTCAAACGTGGTTGAAGCTACTATTATGGTAAACTATAAATTTCAATATAGAAATGGGCGAGTAGCCAGAGGAGGAGCGGTAGCCCTCACAGATAGAAATATTAATAAGAGCCGCTGCAAGCAATTTGTTGAACTTTTGGTAGTAGGATCCTCTGAGCCCCAAAATTTAAATAAAATAGCAGCGAGGGTAGTGTTACCCCCCATAGGACGCCAATGTTTAATATCGGATATCTTAAAAACTGTTACACTCAATTTAAATGATGAATTTTATGACGTCCAATTTTAGACGTCATTTTTTGTTTGGGAGCAAGCGGTGTAGAGGAGAAAGAGGAAGAGAAAACAGAAATCATGTCTATATTTCTACCCCTCTTTCTTCTCTACATCGCTTGCTGCCAAACAAAAAAATAACGTCAAAAATTGGAAGTCATTAAATTCATTATGTAAATTTAGTGTTATAATGAGAAAGTTCAAACTTTGTAGAAGTCACTCTTATGGTATACTTCACTTTTAAAAATAAAAATAAAGCGGGTAGGCACAGGGGGAAATACCTTCCATAGGATGCATACCGTTAGTCTAATTCGCAAATGTGTTAAGTCCCTTTTTTCAAATTTTACAGGAGACACAAAAAACATTGTAGATTTTTCAGTTTTTAAAATTTGTAAACTTTTTTAACGCAACTATTTTAACAAAATATCTCTCTTTAAATGACCTTGATCAAAAATCGATTTCCACAAAATTTGGGGAGGGAAAGTCACACTTCCTGGACTTAGCATTTTTGCTTTGTAAACTTATTCGTTTTATTGTGGACTTAGCACATTTTCCTATTAAAAACTGGTTAATTAAAAAACAACTTTGATTTAATTTTCTTTATTAATTTTATTAAAAAAAACAGAAACTTTACACTTGCTCAGTTCATTTTTATTAAAAAGATACAAAAATATAACTATATTCATTTTTAAGGTTGATTTGAAAAATTGTAATGGTGTATTTATAAAAAAATTTTAATATGAAAAAAGGTTATCAAAACAAATTTTATATGAAAATTTTCCTTAATAAACGTTTGGCAAATTTAATAATCGCTTATGAATACGGTTGTAAGTCTTCATACTTTCATGCAATAATTTTTCTAATTTTTGCAAAATCTAGTAAATTACACAATATTAAATACATTTTGCAAAATTTTTAATATTTCATAAATATTACAAAATTTAATAAATTTAACCAAATACATATAGAAAATTAATATTACCAAATTAGTTTATTAAACCACATTTAGTAATTTTGAACAAATCTAGTCAATTTGACCAAATTAAGGAAATTTTACAAAATTAGGTCAATTTGACCAAATTTAGTATATTTTAACAAATCTTGTATATATAACGAAATAAAGTAAATTTTACCGAATATAGTAATTTAACGAGATAAGCATATATATTTCTAAATTTAGTAATTTGTCGAAATTTCGTAAATTTAACAAACATTTTGTAAGTTCGACAAATATTTTGTAAATTTATATGTGAATTTTTTTTTGTAAATTACGAAATTGAAAAAATTTAACCAAATTTACCTGTAGTAAATATAACCAAATTTAGTAAATTTAATTTCATTTAAAAATTAACCAATTTAATCAATATGACCAGAAACATTTTGTGAATTTATATGTGAAATGTTTTTGTAAATTTAAAATGGTTTTCTAAATCAAAATTTTGTAAATATAATAAACTCTCTTTTAAAAGCCCAAAAAATTAGAGAAATTTCCCTAATTTTACCAATAATAAATTTTCGTTATTGCTTTTTTGCTAAGAGAAATATACAGGACCTACAAAAATTAAAAGTCATTAATTTTCTTCATTTTAAATCAGGCTCAAGGACATAAAATTTAATTTTCATCGAATGTTTTTAATGATGAAAGGAATTTTCTATTATAAAATTAATTAAAATGTATTGATAATTTTTATTTTTGACTGAACGGGGGATTGAACTCAGGTCAAACTTACATGTTCCGACAATAGTCAGATTTTCATCATCAGGGTTTTTTGCAATTTTATCCTTTCGGAAACTGCGACGGATGTCAGTCTATAGTAAAGCATTAATCTCTTAACCAATGATATATACATAATAATACTCTATGATCGAACTGTAAATGCCTAAGATATAACGTAGGCGACCCATACATTAGGCCAAAAAACTTCCTTGCAAAAATTCTTTATATTAGAGGGTGTACGAAGAAGCAACAAAACTAACTTTGAAGTTTATTTACCCTAGAACGTCATACTTCGTCGAATCGACGACGCATGTTTTAATTTAGTATTTCCTTTTCGGTATTTGTGTTCTTTTTAAGCTGATTTTTCATATACCGGCATCCGTTGATATCTCTCTTGATGTGTGCGCTTGTTTAGCTGTCTACCCATTGGCTTAATAGGTTTTACTTTGCTTGTATGTCTTCAAAACGACGAAGTATGATGTTTATGTATCTTTTACTATAAATTTCCAGTGTATTATTTTTTCAGTTAGTATCTTAGACTTTATGTATGCTTTATAATATCAAAAAGAGCAGTTTTGATAGATAAAGATATTACACGCAGAGAAAAAATATGGTTGGGCATGGTTACGGCAACAACACTATGTTTAATGTAACAATATATTGTTGTTGTACACAAATAATTGTTATTTTTATTTAATATCAACAATATTATAGTTACTGTAAACATATCAATGTTTATCGCAATTATGAATTTGAGTATTGTTGACCGAAAAAAAATTATTTTCTCTAACAACTTAATTATGATAACTTTCTAAACATATTATATTTCTCACAACCATATCATGATATTTAATAGCCATAACATGATAACTTTCTATACATTTATCATATTATGTTAAAAAATAAGTTAAAAGAAATTAAAATATTGGCGGAGTTCATTCAAGTATTAGTGATGTAATAGTGCAAATGCAAAATATTGTAGTTTTTATTAGTATTGTGGTTATTTTATTGAACTATTTATGGTTTTAAATCCAAATTTTTAATATTTTCAATTAGGCTTAAGTTCATTAAATTTAATTTTCATTAAATTATTTTTATGAAGAAAGGAATTTTACAACATGAAAATCAATTAAAATCTACTGATAATTTTTCATTCTATGACTCAATCTGGGCTCGAACCCAGGTGTTTACGGACAGGTTACCCTGACATGTTTCGATTGCAACCACTCAATCTCCTCAGAGGGCTTGCCGTTTAACACTCGCAGCCATCGACGACTGCTGACGTCATTAGTCAAACATCAATCCTTAAACCAAATTGTATTCAACCTTTGGTAGATCGAAATTTGCTTTGAATGATTATCTATTTTAATTTATTTTAACATGTTATTCCTTTACTTCTGTTTTTTCGTACTTTTGTCAAGAATTCTTCTTGAAGTTCAAAGTACATATTTTTTGTTTTTTCATTTCTTTGTCTTTTTTTTTTTTTTGTTGACCTTTTTCAGCACAACTTGAAGGACAAATGCAAACATAGAGCTCGTGCCTTAGCTTTAACAATTATTAGTATTTGTCCTCGCTTAAACGACAAATGACAAAATAAGTGCACAAAATACAACTTTGTGCCTCATGCACAAATTTAAGACTAAACAAACTGAAAACCGTAATTACTTTTTATTTAATAAAAAAATTTTTTTTTTTTCAATTTATGGTTTGTAGCCCCAAGTATTCTCTTTAAAATGACATCAAAATCATCTTCGTATGTCAATTAGTTTTCGAGATATTGAAGAAATAAGCTCAACACATTCGGCTAATTCTGCGAAATTATGACATTTTGAATATGACATAACTTTCGAAAAACAAATTTTAAAAATTTTTTCGTTCATATATGTTCCTAATAAGATAAAAGGAACCTTCTCACCGAATTTCATTAAAATCGGAAGGGGTCGTGTCCCACTCTTGGTCGTTTTGACATGGAATCACCCATATAATATTAAACTAAGAGTATTTGTGTAATTTATTTTATTAATATCAATAGCAAGTTAATAAACCAACAAAATTTTGTAAGTATTTTATCATTTTTGCTCTTGTGATTACCACCGTCGCGACGCGTCGTCGATTCGACGAAGTATGACGTTAACGACATACAAAAAAAGTATGATATTCTAGGGCTAAAACTCGTTATGTAAATAGTGGTACATTTGGTTTTAAATCTATACCAGCTCAATAATATTTTCGTTCAAATTTTGATTTAGTGTATGCGAAATTCCTACTTCAACTCTTTTCTTGGTCATCTTTCATTCCTTTAATCAAAATTTTTATCCTCATTCAGTTTACAATGTATGTAAAAATCTTAAAAGTGCATAAATCTTAACATTAAACCTCTATAAACAAGATAATCGTCTAAAATTTTACCTCTAAGTACTTTAACTTATAAATCAATATTCTGCACACATTTTGCTAAGATTCCGCAAAAACTGCAGAAATATGAAAATAATAAAAAAAAAAAAAAATCAGCTGCGTGTGTTGAAAAAAAAAATAGAATTCCTTAATAAAACTCTATTATTACTTTATAAAGAGCCATTAGATTAAGAAAGAAAAGCATAAAAAAAATAACTCCAAGAAATTGTGTCGCCAAATCTTAGGCCACCCATTAAAAAATTGTTTAAATACGTTGTGTCTACTCAGCCTGAAGAATTCATGAGTCCATACTTTCATATAAAGCATGTGAGTAAGTTTCTTAGTTAGGCAGGCGTTGCCAGAGATTATGTTAAATGAATGCGTTCGTTCTCTTCCTGCCTTGAGCTGTGAAGAAAATTAAAAAATGTTCCTCTGTATGAGTTATAGTGTAAAAGTAATATAAATAATTTATACAGTGTTTATAAAAAAGTAAGAAAAATAAAGGCTTTAAAGAATTTTGGATGCCCTATATTGTTATTGATTTTTGTGTTAGGTCATTGAGTTATGGATGTATTTAGAAAGGCTAAGACCCCCATGAATGCAATAAATTTCTTACCTCGAAAATTGATTTCAAAATGCGGTGAAATAAGGGAACGATTTTATAATACTTGCTGTAGTCATATATTTACATGATAAAAATTTCAAACGTACATATTATGTACATATCGAGCTATTACCGCAAAAAAGCTTAAGCGAAAAAACACTATTTTACAGGAGAAGGTTTTTTTTTAATATATTTAATAAACATTTTGTATGAAGGTTGGTGCTTAAGCTACAATTGTTTTTGCTTTAAAATCTTAACGGTCCCTTATGTGACCATGGCATTTAAAGGCGAGTTTACACCATTATATTTTGTATTAATACATGTCAAAAACTCAAGTAATATGAGAAAGTGTGAATGCCATGTGTCATAAAAATGACAAGCATTAAGAAAATCAATTTGACAGCCCATACGACTTCATCATTTTCTGAAATTTTTCAAAACAACAATACTTTTTTATATAGACGACCCTTGAAAAAGTAACCAAAAAAGTGAAGAAACGTCGGGTAAAATGTAATAAATTTGTTTTATTTACATCAACATCATTAGGTCTTATTAGCTTATGAAGTAAAATAAACTGAAAATTAATAATCAATTGGCCAAAGTAATAAATACAAAACAATACTTTTCGTTTATTCAGGGTTGTATTTTAACAAAAGCATTTCATGTATGATAGTGTGACTACAAACTGTAATGTTACATTAGATTTTTTGACAGTCGCAACAAAACTCATTAGATTTCTATCTCACAAAGTATTATGGAATACGTAAGATTTGGGTGATAGTGTAAACAAGCCTTTAGCAGATGATGCATATGTTGCCAATAAATTCATTCATAAAAAAAGATAGTTGAAAATTATGTCGCTTAAGCTATGTTTGCGTTAAGGGCTCTATATTTAAAAACTAAATTGCCTAACAACTTTTCCTTAAAATAGATTTCAATCACAATCTAGTTTTGTATGTATAATGGCAGAATTTGCTTAAAATAATAAGCAACATACACTGTTGCTTTTAAGCCGCTCATCCCCAACAAAAATTATGCCGTATACATGTGCATTGGTAAGTAATTCCATAAGAATTTTTTGTTGGGAAGTTCCCTTGAACTACTTTGCCATAAGTGCAGGATATTCTCCTTAAACTGCAACCTTTTGATCAATTAGTTCGAACTTAACATTTTAACTGGAGGATTTTATCACACTTCTCCAATTGTCATGTATGATCGTCATTTCATCTCACTTACGGAAGCCATGAATTTTATATGGTGAGTTCCCACTTTGAAGTTATACATGTTTGACACCAAAAGCGCTTTATTCAACACACATAAAATCTAATGAGTGTAGCTATTATTTTTACACACTGCATATTTTTACAGTTGTTTTTGTAGTATTTTCCCTTACAAACCTGCTTTGTACTTTTTTAAAACTTGTTAAGAGTTCCTTCAATTCTTTACTGCATTTCTGTATGTCTTATGGCGTAGCGCATAATTGTGCGTTAATTTTTTTAAAAGTACCTTAAGTGCTTCGCAAAATGATAATTATTTTTATTGTGATATGCATTATTGTATTTTTTTAAAATAGTTTTCAGATTTTTCGGAAGAATTTAGGGGTCGCTCAAGTCGAGTTTTTACTACAAATCGGGTTTGTCGGTCTTTTTTTTTTAGTTTTCTTTATAACTTTGTCAAAAACTATGATTTTTTTCACTTTTAAGGAAATAATTTTAAAAAAATGTCCAAGCTTTATATTTCGCGAAGTGATCGTTAGCGGCATTTGAAAAAAAAGAAAAAATTGTGATTATAATTAATATTTAATGGACATATCCACGTTTTCTTATCAACAAAATGTCAAAATTGGTAATGACGTCCAATATATAAGATGTTTGATTTGATCGAGATTCGGCACTTAATATCACTTCGCAAAAAAGGGTCGATATTTTCACCACAAATAATTGTGTAATCTTGATCGTAAAATATAATTAAAAACAAGCAAAATGTTATTGTTAAATTTTAAGTGATTGCAATATTCTAGTACATGGTTGTGGGCAACTATAATATGATTGTGGCATACACAAAAAGGATTTTTCATAATAAGTAAAAGCTTTTTGGTTTTAATTTTACACATATTTTTCAGAGTTGTACAGGTGTAAAAAATAATTTACATGACTACCTGCCATATGGTCCTACCTCATGTTGGATCTTAGCCACTAGGGGATTAACAATGCGTTTACCAACTGCCGATACACTATCCTCTTTATTAAAGCTGGAGCTATCTAGCCTCCGCGGCTTTTGGAAAAATGCCACCGGCATCTGTTGAGAAGGAACATCACCTAGGGATGATCCGTTCCTCAGGCCGAACTCGCCAGAATTGGTGAAAAAACAGCACTTGTAGGGGTTTTTTCATGACATCCCTTCCCACGACTTTGGGATCAAACCAAAACAACCAGGTGAACCCCGACAGTATAATTTCAACGGATAAGCAAAACTCCCCACAAAGGCAATCTGCCTGAAAAACTTAAAGCATTTTCCACAAGAAGTATACTTTCAGAAAACTCAACTAATCAGTGGCATACCACCAGAGACTACTGACTCCCGTGGTAAAAGATAGGATCTCTGTTCAGCAGTGATCTCAAGAGATCTGTGTAGTTCTCCTCGGACCCACCAACTTTGGATTTTCTCCGAATCTCAGGTATGATGTCCCCAGAGGATCTAACACCAGAAGGTATAATATACTAAAGGTTATTTCCACAAACCCCCGGGTGGTCCTAGGTTTACAGGTGAACATTAAAGTAATGAATTTCCAGCGCATGGTTCTACCTTACAGATTTCACTGACTGAATTTGTTTAACAGACATTAATGGCCTCTTATGATTAATAATCATAACAAATCCTTGTTTTAAACTACGAGGAAGAGCGCAGCTTCTATCTGCGATTACTAGCTTTTAGCTAAATTTAATCTATTTGCGGGATATGGAAGCCTTTTTTGGACTAAGACAAAAAGTATTTAACATAATTTTCTTGACCTAAGCCAAAATCATTAAATGATTTTCAATAATTCCACAACTTCTAGAATTGCCTTAAAGAACAACAAACTAATTGTTAACAACTTATAAACCCAACGATAAGTTCATACACTCCTACTGACGCTGAAGTGTATAAGAAAAGAAGGCGAACTAAACATAATTTTAATTTTAATTGTAGTTGAAGTTTGTTGTGGATGCACCAGAGCAAAAACTCTTTTAGGAATAGACACCAAAAGTGTAACTCTTTGGTTTTAGCCGAATGTTGAAAGTGTAGTTAAATCATTAATATGCAGACAACAGTATCAATTACATTTAAATTACTTGGTGGCAAGTGTTTACAGCAAAAACTCTCTAACCTGGAAAAAATCCACGAAGGTTGTTTGTTTCTTTATTATTTTGTTCAGTTGTACTTTTTCGTAATCATTTTGAAAAATAAATAAGAAATGACAAGTGTTTTTTTTTTTTTAATTTTCATTTAAAAACCTCACAAAGAAACACTTAACTTATGTGAGAGATGGTAGGGGAAAAAGTAAATTTTTCTTTTAAGTAAAAGTTTTTTCTGTTTAAATAAAGGAATATTCCAACTTTTTCTTTAACCCAATATTTCTTAATTGAAGTACATTTTAAATTCGTAAAACATAAAAAAACAAAAAAAAATGATTTCTCATTTCAAGAAATTCACTTGATATCTTTGTCTATTTGATGATTTGTGAGTGAGTGTAGGAATATTTTTTTCAGCTTTTAAAATGTTTTAATTTTTTTTCTGTGCATTTCTATGAAAAAATGTACTTCAAAGAAGAAAATAGCAAAAAACCGACGGCTTAAGGAAAGACAAATAAAAGATACAAGTCATTTAGTAAAGTAAAATAAAAAAAGAGCTAAAAGAAAACTTAAATAGTCAAATACTTTAAAAACTGATCAAATATAAATCTTAATATAGTTGAGATGATATATTTATAGAGCAGAGACTGAAATGGTTTTTAATATCACTAAATCTAACAAAATTGTCCAATAAATAAATTGAAAATATACTTAAGTGCTTATATTAAAGCTACACAGAACAAATTCTCGCCAATTCTTTTTTCAAGCCATTAATCAAAAATGAAACCAGTTTGATTAAAAATTTAATCAAGTAAATAACACGTTTACTTATATCGACAACGTTACTGCAGAAAATGTTGTTAGTATTAAAAAACATTTAATTGATGCTAGTAATTTGTTTACTGGTGCAAATTCAATCAAATTTGTAATAACTCTATTACAAATTTTTTTTATTGAAATAAATTAAATTAAATTTTATTCCTTCGACTTTTTTATTTTAATAAAAATAAAATAAATTTTGAGTTCGAGGCCAATTATTTGTAAAAAAAGAATATATTACATAGTGTTACAAAATTGAATGAAATAGAAAAACCTGGAACCGGATATTATTCTTCTTGTAGGGCTTGCCGAGTAAAACAAGATTCCAATAGTGAAATATGCCGGACACCTCCAAAATCCGAATTTACGGTTAAAAAACCGGTTTTTGTACCTTTGCGCACCTTTAAGCCTGTAATTTTGTTGACAACGATCCGATTTTCAATTTCTTACTAGATTTGGAAAGAAGAAACAGATATCTTTCGAACGATATATGACTTATTTAAGAAAACTTGAGAAATTTGGGTGTTATTGTCGAGCAAACACAAATTTTGTAGGTTTTTCAAAAATTTTTCAACTTTGGTGACGTTTTTATACATTATTTTATTAAGAAACTATAATACTATTGAATGTATTCAAAAAGTACGTTTATTAATGATTGCAACGCATATTTGGGTTTAAAAATAGATAATTAATTGGCTGAGTTATTTAATTTTTCACGAAAATAAACTTTTAACCATTTTATAAAAATTTTATTAATCAATTAATAAATGTTTCCTAAACACAAAAAAAATTGTAATGAGAGTTTTAGTCATTCAAAAATATGGTTTTTGTTTTGTTATTGTTTGTTTACGACTACCTTGCGAATACCCCAATTATTATTTGTAAAAATACATATATTATTATTAAATTATTTGTTCCAATATTTCGATATCTTTCGGATATCATTATCAAGGAATGTAGAATAATGAATGTGGAGATTGTAATACTCATTCCTTGATAATGATATCCGATGGATATCGAAATATTGGAACAAATAATTTAATAATAATAATAATAATATATGTATTTTAACAAATAATAATTGGTGTATTCACAAGGTAGTCGTAAAGTTGTTAAGTTAAGAAATATCTATGACTGCTGTGGGCAACCGCTTATAATTTAATTTTTTACTTTACAGTTATGACGAATCAATAACACAACATAAAAATTGTTATTTTGAAACACAAAAGTATTTTTTTTAAACAATTGTAAAATGTTATTTAGCACATTATGACGATATGACTTAATAGCACACCTTGTGAACCCCTAAATCGAAAAACTTTTTATTAAAAAAAAAAAAAAAAAATTTAAATAAATTTTTATTTATTTCAGTTAATTTCCGCAAAATTTGCAATAAGTGTAAATTTGCGCAACACTTTCCACAAATAATTAATTTACGCAAAACTTCCTATTATGGTTAATTGTGACACGTAAGGCAGTACAGTACAATCCCGATAACTCATAATCGCAAGGGGTCCAGTTTTTTTTTTACAAATTACAGAAATTTTCAATTTAATGCGATTTTGGTTAAACGAAGTTAAAATAAGAAACATACGAATCAACGGGGTAAACGTATTAATTTATTGGAATGAACAACAAAAAATACAACATAAAAAAACATGTAAGAAAGTCTAGTCGGTCAAGACCGACCATATGACACCCTACACCACAGTATTAAAAAACACATCATGCTTATATGTCTATATAAATATGGATTTATCTGTGTTTATAAACTTCATTAAAATCGGTTTGACAGTTTGTGAGAGGCAGAAATTGCCCTCTACCTCCCCTTGTGGTCCTATTTTTGAAAAACTGTATAGCTTATGTGTCCATATAGATATGGATCTGTCTATGTTTTAAATTTCATTAAAATCGGTTTGAGAAGCAGAAATCTCCTCTCGTGGTCCTATATCCCTTTCGTGTCCATAAAGATATGGTTCAATTTATGTTTAAAATTTCATTAAAATCGGTTTGATAGTTTCTGAGAGGAAGAAATTTCCCCCTATCAAAAAGTGATTCTGAGTCGATCGGTATACCTTAAGGTGGGTCTAGGACCAATATTTTAAGGTGTTACACACATCAGCACAAATGCACTATTGTGGTGTGGGTATAATTAAAATAATTTTTGGGAATACAAAATTTTAATTTAAAAGATTCTGTTATTCGTGCTTAATTCCCAATTTTTATTCTTGATAAAAACACTGAAATTTATTGTTGATTTGAAAAGCTATTCCTATGCGCATTTCACTGGTTGCTTAGACCAGATCGTCAGGTTAATTTTTCCAAAAAGATTTTAGAAAAACTAAAGATATTAAACCAAATAAAACTGTTAAGCGTATAAGAATTATAAGCAACAGTTCTACTTGTAAAAATATCAAAATTTAAACAAAAACATCAACATTAAACAGTGAGTTTATCTCTTCTTATATTCCCCACTTGGAATAGCTTATCCCACCAACAATAAATTTCAGTGTTTTTATCAAGAATAAAAATTGGGAATTAAGCACGAATTACCTGTTATAAGAGGTTATCAACAAGCAATTATGATTTATAAGAGGTTAAATAGATTTTTTTTAAACAAAATTCGAATTATCGAGGGAAATGTATTGAATTGTTGCGATTTAATGCGATTTTTTCAAAGAAACCAACAGTTTGTTACGAATTATTGAGATTTTCGATTTAACGGGGTGCAAATAATTGCGATTGTACTGTAACAGAATACTAAAATGAAAAAAATTATGACAATAAAGACCAAAAGCTTCGGAAGTAGTGGAAGATAATATAAGAAAAACAATCCCATGCCGTCTAGTGTACAGCCGGGACATGCCCATTACGAATTTTATCAGATTCTCGAGACCACAAACTGAGACATCATCCAATTCACCTATGAACCCAGCCATCTCTGATTGCTTTTCTATAGCTAAGGACAGTTGTGAAAATTATTAACAGGACTACCTGCCTTGCGGCCTAATACCGTGTTGGATCCAATCGACGTTGGTGTAAAATAATGCGTTTACCATACGCGAACGTGTGTACACGTACTCTACACCCAGGTAGCACTCGCCACTTGTTTACGAGCCGGAGCTATTGTATCTCCACTGCTATAAAAAAATCAAGCAGCATCTGTCGAATAGCAACAGCATCTGATGGCCGAAAATTCACCCAAAGTTGAAAAATTAGCCTTCCATGTCGAAGTCTCCCTTACCCTTGTTTTTGGATTTAAACGTTAGATAGGCTAGGTAAAAATAAATAACATCACTGTTCCGGTAGAAACCCATGTTAAGTACTTCGGAATTCATATAGATAGACGCTTAACCTGGTCTCGTCATATTGAAGCGAAAAAAAAACGGCTATGAAACTTACAGCAGCTCAACTACATTGGCTTCTCGGTCGAAACTCAAACTTGTCTTTAGACAACAAAATTCTCTTATACAAGTCCATCATAAAACCAATATGAACATGTGACATCCAATTATCGGGTACTGCATGCACATCTAACATCCAAAAGCTTCAAAGAAGACAGTCTAGAATATTACGATAAATTATCTGCGCCCCATGGTATATACGTAATTATATTATCCACTGAGATCTCAACGTCCCCACTATCCAGGAGGAAATTAAAAAATATTCAATTAGCTACATAGATAAACTAATGGCCCACCCTAAATACCTCGCTCGGGGTCTGCTTCAGTTCGAAGGTCACCAGAGGCTAAAAAGAACCGATAATTTGAGCCTAACTAGAAGACATTTTTAAAATTTGAATACAGCAGTTAGTGGTTACATTGGTAACAACTAATAAAAATCAAGTAGAATTAAGATTTGAATACATATTGTGAATTTCGATAAGAAACATTCAATAATAAAAATAAATTAAATAAAAAAAAAAAGATAGGCTTTCGAAAGGACAAAAAGCTTTTCTCGCCAATAGTATACTAACGGAGGCCTTAGCGTAGTGAAAATCGGACAGATTTTTTATATTCGCCAAAATGTATTTATTTTTTCTTATATTGCATTGTATTCGAAATAAATGCTTAAAAATTGTTTTTTAAATAATGATTTAACATTTAAAGAAATGGAATTCTTAAGTCCAGAATATATTTTTGGATAAAAAAAGATGAGTACAAATTTCAACTATTGTCTTAACAATTTTACTTAAGCCCCAATGATCTTTTGTATGACTGTAGAACAATCGCATAAAATTAATTTTCTGAAATTGTGAAACTAAATTGTTTTGAAACATGGATCTGGAACCCTTTTCGATAAAAATGGTAAAGGAAAAACTATAATGACAAGGTTGTATTTCCAAATTTATTTAAACTGGTTCGGATTTTGTTTGCTCTACCCAATGCAAATGATGATGCAGAGAGCACACCAGAAAGCCATATAAGATATTTTTTGCAAAACAATGAAAGAGGCTGTTTTAATTTCGAATATACTAATGGTCACTTAAGAAAATCCCGTTCAAAACAAATACATACATTCAGCCATGTCATGGAAACCGAAAACATGTGAAATTGAACTCGACGAAGATTTTCAATTGAATTATTTTAAGAATCAACGCCGCTTTTCCTGAATTCAAAAGAAGTTCAGGTATACAAAAGGAAAAATTTTTTTTTTGAGCTTTGAATATGGGAGAGTTTTCAAAATTTGTTCGATTTAATTTTCACGTGACTTTGATGACATGGCCGATTATTTATAAAATAGCCTGTTGCTTTTGTACCTGAATTAAATTAAAATTGTCATATAAAGATTACCTGCCATATTCATAAAAATAATAATCTATATATATAAAAGTGAATGTATGTGTATATATTTGTATATATATATATTTGTGCCTTATAGGAGGCCAAACCACTTGACCGATGAACTTGAAATTTTCACAGCATGTAACTGTGACCCTGGAAGAGACATTAGGCTATATAAAATTGTGACTGGGCAAAGGGGCGATGCCACGCCCATACAACCCAAAATTTAAATTCGTGTTATTTATGAAATTTTTTGCCCTACGGCGATAATATTTGGTATATTTGTTGTTGGCATGAACAGAAATACGTTTAATTAAAAAAGTGGGCGTGGCCCTGCCCCTTTATAGAAAAAGTAAAAAACGTTATATCTAATAAACTACTGAACCGATCGTCACTAAATTTTCACAGAAGGCTATTGTTCTGAATTAATGTGTCGTTGGGTTCAAAAAGGTGTGGTTGGACAAAGGGGCGGTGCCATATTTTTTTGTGGATGTCAATAATAAATAGCTCATATTTTAAGAGCCGCTGCAAGCATTTTGTTGAACTTTTGGTAGTAGGATCTTCTGAGCCACAAAATTGAAATAAAATAGCAGAGGTGGAAGTGGTACCGCCCATAGGATGCAAATATTAAATATCACGTTACTGAAGAACTATGATAGCTAGAGTCTTCAAACGTGGAAAAATCCACTATTATAGTAGGTAGGTAGGTAGTAAATATAAAAAGAATTTTAAAAGAAAAATGGGCGGGGTTGACGGAGGGAGAGCAATACCCCCCATAAAATTAAACTACTGAATGCCACGGAATTCTGTTACTACGAAGCAGTTAATAATTTAATAAAAACATTTTTGTTAAAATATATTAAAAATACTTATATATTTTATAACGATGGGGGTAGCGAAGCACACCGGGTTAAGCTAGTATTTTTATAAAGGTTTACAAAACAAATTTTCTATGAAAATTTTACTTAAAAACCGTTGTTAAAGTTAAGAAATGTGTATGGGTACATTCACTCTTATCGTGTTTGGCGTATTTTGAAATTTATTTTTTTCAAAAATCCTCTTGTTTTTTAATTGAATTTAATTTAAAGTACCTAAATTTGTTCAGTTTTATTACTTATTTTTGTTGTTAGAGCTTTACTAAATATATGCGAAAGAAATTAGTTTTTTTTTATAACTATTGTTTTTTCTAAGACTTCAATGATAACGCGTAGGGATTTTTGTAGGGAAAATTTTTGCAACGTGTAGGGAAAAATCGGATTTTTTTTTTAGTATGCGTAGGTATTTTTCAAAAAATCTTCTGGCAACACTGCCTTAGCCAATCATTAGTCCGGCGGCATGTTCACCGGGTGTTACTGACTGTCCCGAAGCATCAGACAACAAGGTACTTTGGTAAGCACGACGGTCTTAATAAATCTTCATGAGCCCTATAATTTTTGACATTTTCAATGTCCGAGGAAGGCATATCGACACAACAAAATGTCATGTCATGCTCCTCTATCTATCTACCATATCTCTCTAAAGAGAACTCCTTGGCAGTACGACTAAAACACGAAAATGATAAATCACCGATTAATCAGATAACAAGCTACTCTGGTAGGTACACCGGTCTTAAGAAATTACGAAAACCTAATGAGCCCTTGTATTTTTCATGTTTGTTACATCCCAAGATAAAAAGATAAATCTTTCGATTCCTCAAGACCGGTTCTCTATGGTCTAGGCACTAGGCCAATTTGGTATCCTTTTGGTTTAAGGCTTTGACCATTTGCGCAAAATATCCTTTAACTAGTAAATAAGCCCAAAATTATCTTTAAATAGTAAATTGGAGCAGAATTTCCTTTAGAAAGTTGATTGGTGCAAATTTTTTTTTTTAAATAGAAAATTTGCGCAAAATTTCTTTTAAATAGTAAACTTGCGCAAAATTTGCTAAAAATAGTTAATTTGAGCAAAATATCCAATAAGTAGTTAATATCCGCAAAATTTTCTCTAAAAAAAATATGATTGTCGGATGGTTTAATTAAACATAATATGTTTACGATGTTTTTTCTCTGGGTGTAAAAATATCTTATTTACGCAAAACTTTTAATATGTAGAAAATTTGCCGAAAATTTCATACAAATAGTAAATTTGGGAATAATTTCCTTCAAATAGAAAATTTTGAGAAAATATTATAAAAGAAACATATAATGAAAAAATTTGCTATAAAAAGCAATTCTGTTGAAAAATTTGAAGAAGAAATTCTATTCTATCAAATAAAAATTTTTCTTATAAGTATCGTATTTTTTAAAATTTGTATTTTTCATGAGCTCAATTTGTGAATTGCACTCTAAATGCTGAGAAGGAAAATAAACAAAATCTTAATGATTTTATAAGATTTTCTCCTGTTTGAATTGTATTTGGCTTTTTTTTTTCCTTATGTCTTATTCCTCCCAAGACATAAATTGTTGAACAATTTTGTATATAGTGTTCATAAATTGTTGAATTCATTTTGCTCCTTCTAAGGATTACATTCGTATAGTATAGACTCTAGATTTTGCTTCAAACAGTTCCTTTTAGTCATCTAAACTCTTGTGTTTGCAGTTGCTTATTTTCTTTTTCTTCTTTTTTTAGAATAAAAAAGATTTAAGGCCTTAATTTAAGCTGTGTTGGGTAGAGTTGCATGTGGCATAAAGGCAGTAGTGTGTCGGTATTGGATTTTTATAGACTTTGAGCTTTTATAGGCATATTGTTATAGATTTTTCTTTTTGTTTTTGTTTGTTATTGTTAAAATTGTCATCCTGCTGTGTTCTAGTTTTATTTTTCAGTTCAGTTCAGTTTTTTTGTAAGTTTGTTTATTTTTAATACAGCAAACGTGTTCCCGTTTAACATACAGACATAGAGAGCTAAAGGATGTAGAAGGTTTATACAGTGGAGCACTATTAAAAAAAAATTATTCAATAAAATATAATTTCATCGCAGTATGTCGCATGGAAACAAAATCATGAAAAAAAACTTCTGGTAATTAAAAAAAAAAATCCCCACTTCTTTCTTCTTCTGTCCTACTGTCTTAATTTGCATACTGTAACATTTTTTCATCTACAATTTTTATTCCGTTCTGTTATCCAATGCGTGGTACTACAATTTACAATCTATAACTGCAAATCTTTTGAACTAGTGTCTCCACACTCGAAACATTTTTTTATGCTGTATAAAACTGCTATTGCAACAACAACAACAACAACATTGTTGCAAGACTACAAAACTCAATTCAAATCACAGAGTTTTTCGGGGGAAAAAAGCTAAGCCAAAGAAGAACTAGAACTAAAACCGATACCTCTTGAATAACAAATAAACAAACAAACGAACAAACACACATGAACAAATGCAAATATACAGTCAAACATTTAATCGAGCTTATTGCGTACATTGGGAATTGTTGTTTGTTGTTGTTGCTATTGCAAGCCAACTCTATTACAAACACATGTATCTACTAGAACAAAATATCTATATATCAGGCTAGATACAGATAGAAACGATGTGATTTAAGAGCTTCAGTTACAAACAACAACAACAACAACAAAAGTAGAAAAATAGGAACAGATACAATAAGAAGAACAAACGCAGCATACAATTCATTTGAATACATAAATACGTATGCCCTTTTTTAATCAATACACCATTTACAAAATGTTTGTATTTCTGTCAATTATTTGTAAACAACTTTTGAATCGATTAATTTTTCTTGTTTTGGCGAAAGATTGTCATTGTTGCTATCTTTTTCCTTTTATTTGTTTCAGACTATGTGCCCTAACCCCGCAAAAATATTCAGTTTTTCTTCTTGTGTCCTTTGCAAACGAGGTAGTTGTCTGAATGACAGATTCATTGATCAATTCGTTGGCCATAGGCTTATTGTAAGTCACTGATCAAACGCGAGTCTTAATGACTCGCTCACTGGGGCCTGGCTACGATGAACGGATAACTAGCTCTCTACTTAAATGAAATAAAATTGATTATAAATATATTGAAATACAAACTGGGAATTATTTCCTTTCGAATGTTACTTTATATTATATTCAACATTTTTTATTTTTCGAATTTATTCTATGAGCTAAATTTCAGTTATGTATTTTATAAAGCTTTTTTGTAATAGTCCTATTCCTTCAATTTGTCAGAAATGACTTTATACACTACCACACAAGAAAATACAATATAATAGTCTGGAAGTGTATAAAGTCATTTCTGAAAAATTGAAGGAATGGGACTATTACAAAATAGCTTTATAAAATACGTCACTGAAATTTAGCTCATAGAATAAATTCGAAAAATAAAGAATGTTGAATGTAATATAAAGTAACCTTCGAAAGGAAATAATTCCCATTTTGTATTTCAATATATTTATAATCAATTTTATTTGTTTAAATTTTGCCAACAAGCCTCTCTAATGCCAATCTGGTGCTGAGGTAAAATTGTAATATTGTTATATTTTATAATAAAATTTGAAAAAAAAAAAAAAAAAAAAATTATGTGTAGGGGTACGCCATTGGTCTGTGTTAACCGGGCACTAGCCGGTGGGGACTCAGCCGAGGAGAATGGGTCTGGAGTTCAATATCTTATGCAGAACTTGTCATGAGGAGGAGAAAGAAGAAACTGTGTTGGATTTGTTTTGCCAGTGTCCTGCAATTTGGGACATTAAGGAGAGATACCTGGTAAAACCGGTGTTTGCATGTTTGGATGATTTATCTAATGCTATGTTCACATTTGGGTTTTTAAACGCGTTTAAGCAAAATGTTGATTTAGCTAATCAAAGCCGTTCACACTACATTTGAGATGATTAAGATGACAGATGATTAAGAAAAAACACACACACAAACACACAAAAAAACAACAAACAAATTTAAATTTCTTTAACGTATTAAAAATGGATAAAAACACTTTTATAAAGTTATCAGAAGATTATTTTAATAATTTTAATGATGTAATTGTGAAAATTTATGAATTATTTAAGGAAAAAAAATAAAAACATTAAGCAGACATCTTGGCCGGTTGTACACGATCATGAGCGATTCTACATTATTAGGGTATGTTCAGTGGATTCTATGTGGTTTATGAAGTGATTTAGTTGTAATCATGTCGATTTGAAGTGATTAACAAATCACTTCAATGTATGGGTAATCATATCGATTTTGAAGTGATTAGAGCTTAATCAGGTTCGAGCTGCTTAAACGCGTTTAAGAACCCAAGTGTGAACATAGAATAAGTCAGAAAGTGGGTTTCTTATTCTCTTTATTAGGAAGACGAACTGGTTGAATTCTGTGACGAAGACTTTTAAGTAGCTGCTCAGTAGAATGGGAATTGACGTTGGGTATCACAAAGCAACCACTGAAGGCCCCAAGTGAGCTGTCTTATCGATGGTTGCTCAAGTAATCACAACTTACCTTTTGTCTGCCTTCAAAAACTCGTACACTTTCAGACGTTATGTTTTTAGGGGAATGCCACAATCGACAGTTTAATGTTTGAAGCCAGAATCACAATGAAGACAACATTTCCAATGGGTATTCACAAGGAAAGTAATAATTTTTTTACAAATACACAGTTTTTCAATAAAAAGAAAAAATAAGCATAAAAAATATTATTAAATTAAATAAAAAAGTAAAAATTTTTATTTTCAAGATATTTTTTTTTTTTAATTTAGATTAAAAACTTATACAGTATTCTGATTTTTTTTTAACTGTTTATGGTTTTCAATCCAAATTTTCATATTTTAATCAGGCTAAAGATCATTAATTTAATTTATACAGGTATGTGATCGAAATTGATTTCAAAAATTAAACGATTTCAGATTTCGTTTTTACCATCTTTATACCCTCCACCACAATTAGTTGTGAAGAGGGTATATTAAGTTTGTCATTCCGTGTGAAACTTTTTTATTATTCATCTCAGACCCCATAAGCTATATATATTCTGGGTCCTTGAGTAATTCTAAGTCGATTTAGCCATGTCCGTCTGTCTGTCCGTCTGTTGAAATACGCTCACTTTCGAACAACTCAAAAGAAATGAACAAACTTGGTGCCAAATTGCTTGTAGTTATCCTAAGCAGTTTGGGATTGAAATCCAGTAAAATCGGTTCAGTAGGACCAGAGCTATGAATCAAACTGTGGAACCACCACCTAACAAAATTGATTATTTTGTTACAAAAAATAACATAAATGCTGGAACAAGGCACGGAATGAGATAAGATTTTGCAAAAATTAGTTTTATTAGACTGGAAATCACGCTGCTAAATTAAATAAGCCCCATAGAAACCCTACTCCCGGAAAACAGTTTAGTACACCTAAAACCATAATTAATAATGCTATCATAACAGAAATTGGTACGTCACAGTTTTAAAGGACTAGAAATGACGCTGTGAAATTTCGTGATGATCGGTCCATAATTTACCCTAGGCCCCATATAAACCCTACTACCGGAAAACAGTTTAGTCGCCTAAAACCATAATTAATAACAAACGTCACAGTTTAAGATAATAATAACATCATACAGATATTACTCCTTGAACATTCAAACTGTCGGTGGAGGGTATCAAAGATTCGGCACAGCCGAATGTAGCACTCTAACTTGTTTTGAATTGATTTTATAAAATGTTTACTATAATTCATAAATGGATTTTAAAATCGCTCAAAATTCATCACAGCTTCCAAAAAGATTTGTTTTGAATTCGCACACCTGTACCTCGTTTCTGTATTTCTCGCATCGTAAAATTTCTTACATGAAGTGTGAAACAAAAAATTCCTTCGTTTCTCGATTTATGAGATAAAAATGTTTCTGTATTTGAATGCGAAAACAGACACAACAAATTCTGTTTATACTGAATTTTTCCAGTAATTAAGTGTCAAATAAAAGCGAAACGTCAACAAAAGAAATAAATATAATAAAAACGGGGCTGCAAGATTTGACGAGTTATTGTCTTTTTGACAACTTTTTGTTCCGAAATTAGCAAAGTGACGATTTAATGATTTTTCTAAAAAAAGTGACGAAAGCCAAAACAAAATCAAAAATATTTTATAATTTTGTTGTTACTTTCTATAGAAATTCATATTGAATTTTTAAATGAATGAAATGGACCGATTTGGCTTATTTTGAACATTTAATACTTCTAATATACATTAACAAAATATGATTGATATTTGGGTGTATCAAAAGTAACGGCCGTTACTTTATTAATGTGCTGTTTTTAAATGTCTGAAACAAAAATCATGTTTTTTAAAATTTTGCACAGGATATGTCAAGTTAAATATCTGATTTAATTCTTTGAAATGATTTGTTTAAATAATACATTATAAAAATTACAAGTTTTTTGCGTGTGAATTCATTTATTATCGGTGACAAAAAAAAAATATATTTTTGTTAGTATAAATAAAATTAAAGTTAATCTTTAGGAATATGACACGATACATTTATTTTGTATAATAGCGGAAAAATTAATTCAAAATAAAAATTAAATTTTTGAGCTATAAGGGGTCAAGTTCTGTGGAAACACCCTTTTGATATTCTTATCTTATATGGACATTTTTGGGCCAAAACCATTATTTCTTCAAGAAAAAAGTTGTTTGTCTGCGAAAAACAGCTGATGCTGTTGTTAAATGAGTTAAACACAACTTCAGCTGGTTTTAAAATTAACATCGGGTTTAACGTGTAAAGTATGCTTTTGCTTGTCTATAGTAGATCAAAAGCATATTTTTAATAAAAGTTTACTTTAGAACTCTTAAAGTATGCTTTGTTTATGACTATAGTTATGGGCCATTTATTTTATTTTTTGTTTAATATGATATTTTCTCATGCCTTTGTGTGACTTCTTCAGGGAAAAACAATTTTTAATTGTTATCGGATTAAAGAAAATAGATAGTTTTATAAAAAATTATCCTTCAGCTTAACAAAAGAAATATAAATTTAAAGAAATTATTAAATACCCATGAACTTTAACTTTGTTTTTGTTTGATTATGTTTTAATAAAAGTTGAAACAAATTTGTTTAAAATTTATTTTAAATTACACGATTTTTAAAACAAAAAAGGAGGATCTTTTATATTTTTTTCTCAGAAAATTGACGATTTTTACACAAATTTATCTGGCAGCACCTAATAAAACCAAAACAAGGAAAGGCTAAAAAAAATTTAAAATAACAAAATATAACAATGGTTTTTTGTTTATTTTCATCATATAAATTATGCATTCATCATTTATATTCCTTCTATTTTTTTATTTATTTAAAAAAAAAATAGTATATAAACATATTTTAAATTCAAAATATCTACATTTTGTTTTTCTCGCCACCAATTTCAAATGCGACTTATTTTGACAGTTCTTGAAAGAAACTTTTCGCAAAACATTGTTATAGAAACACTTTTTCTCGCATCCTTGCAATAATTGATGGAAAATTATTAAAATGACAGATAATTCTCGCCAAGAAAAGATACAGAAACACTTGCGTGAGAAAAACCATTTTTTGTTTCATTTCACACTATTTTTGTTGCAATTCACACGTTTCATGCGGAAAATTTTACGAAGCGAGAAATACAGAAACGAGGTACTGGGGCCTGATTACGGCAGTCGATAGCGATCGAAATAACAATACAACTTAAATGGAAATTTCGATCGATGCCGTAAGTTGGCCCTTGATAAAAACGTTAGAGGCATGAAAAAACCCCCAAAAAAAATAATGAAATAACCCGTCCAAAAGTTTGTACAGAGAACAACAACAACGTTTTTTAGGGGGTTATTTAATTTTATTTGGGGTGTTATTTAATTTTTTTAATTGGGGGACTATTTCATATGAAGCAATCCCCCAAAAAATCGTTATGAAATAAAGCCCCAATATATTTTTTCGGGGATTGTTTAATTTTAAATTTATAACAATAACGTTTTTGGGCGCAAAGGTTATCTCCTTTATGATATAACAAACGGCGGCATGAAATAACCCCCCAAAAAATAATGAAATAACCCCCCAAAAGTTTGTACAGAGAACAACAAAAGCGATTTTTGGGTTGTTATTTAATTTTGTTTGGGGTGTTATTTCATTTTTTTAATTGGGGTATTATTTCGTATGAAATCATCCCCCAAAAAATCATTATGAAATAAAGCCCCAATATATTTTTCGGGGGATTATTTCATTTTCAAATTCATAATGAAAACGTTTTTGGGCGCAAGGATTTATCCACTTTGGTATACAGAACACCGGCTTCGATAAATAAAACTGCCCTGCATAGCCGGCCTTAGGCCGGTCGCAATGACTTTTTCCTCTATGGTATACGAAACGCCGGCTTCGCCGACTAAAGCTTCTCTGCGTAGCCGGGTCGAGTCGGTATTTGTATACAGGCCTGCCATTTTGACGATTTATCGGCATTTTGCCGATTTTTTGCCGCTAAATTATCAAAGTGCCGATTTTTGCTCCAAAAATGCCGATTTTTTGACTAACACGTAAAAGGCGATTACTATTTGTTTGTTTGATAATAATACACTAACTTTAAGCGATACTAAAATAGTTGTAACATTGAAAAGAGACAACTGTTATTAGGTCAGCACTTCTACTAAAGAAAAAGGGGTTAGTTTTATTAAATATTAAATTCAGTGTTTGTAATGTGTGTTGGGTTAATACATTTTTATTAGAAAAATATTCCACTATGAAGAATTAAAGGCCAAAGTTAAAAAAGAAATAATTTTTAAACCTAAAATAATTCAGTTAAAATTTCTTTTTCTATTAGGAAACTATAAAACACTTTGTATTTGTGTTTGAAAATGGATAGATAAATACTTACAAAAGAATAAAGGTAAGATAAATTTATATTCACTATCAATGGATATAATTAAATAATTTTTTTTTTAAGATTATAACGAAATTGAGGACGATGTTAGTACACAAATTAAATAGCCAATTCGTATGTAAGGAAAATTAAATAAATTTGCAAACTTTTTGGCAAAAAATTTCAGATTTTATTTTAGCAAGTTATTCGTTTTTTAAAGATTATTTAAAAATTAATAATTTAAACTGTTTTGATATTAATATTAAAACTGATTTAATAAAAATGTCAAACTCAAATATTTGATATGGAATATACTTAATTATAAGAAAGTTAAGAAAAACTTTATATTTAACTACAATTTCTTTGTAAAACGTTTATTTTGATTGATTCTTTTGAAATTTCATAAGTTATAAACATTAGATAATGCTGAATTGTTCTTATTTGTAAGTAAGAATATGTTTTATTGTATTTAAAATAGGTATTTTTAATTTGCCGATTTTTTTATATTAAAGTGCAGATAATGCCGATTATTTTTTTTAAAATATGCCGAAGATACGACAACCGGCTTTGAACTTCGCTTTTAATAAGGACCCAGAATATATATACTTTATAGGGTGTAGGACCTTCGGTGAAGGGTATAAAAAACAAACCTAATTATAAAAAAAAGTAATTTTTGGGATTTCAGTATTTTGGTCATAACTCTGCTATTTCTTAACCGATTTGACAGATTTATATACCGACGTTTTTAAGAAGAAATTTGCCAGTTATTTTGGTTATAAAAATTCGACTCGGGAAGATCTATGGTTCCCGAAAATGGTTAATTTTCAAAAAAAAATTAATATTTTGGTCATTACTTTTTCGTATCTGAACCGATTTTCCCGAGTTTTTTAGAAAATATTTTCTATTAAAAATTTCCGATCTTTTGATATATAAGACCTAACCATAGGTCATATCACAGTCAAAAAAATTCAGGTTTTTATTCAATTTTTAATACTTTTTGTATGGGAGGTACCACGCCCACTTCTCCAATCCCGCCCACATTTTCTGGGATGGTGTGTATTTATAACCTAAATGTTTGTACCTAATTTGAAAACTTTGGCTCTTGCCGTTCTCCAGATACACAGAAAGAAGTAATAAAAATACAACAACCACAAGGGATTTTTTGGAAAAATTAGAGGCAGTCGTGTTTTTTTGGTCATATCTCAGCCATTCTTGGACCGATCTGGCTAAATTTCAATAGCAAGAAATAGTGGACCATATGAGACATAAATTTAAAACAACCTAGCTGCTATCATGTCTTGAGTCTCCGGAAAACACATATCAAACGTAAGACGGACAGACGGAAAGCCGGTCGGATATCGTTAATTCAACTTCTCTCCTCATAAGGACCTAGAATATATATACTTTATAGGGTCTAAGATCAATATTGTAGAAATTACAAACGGAATGACAAACTTATATATACCCTTTTCCACCTGTGATGAAGGGTATAAAAAAATAATAAATATATTGTTCTCGTCAAAATTTTAGTACTGTATGTCATAAATATTTTGTTTCATTAAAAATGTACATATTTATGTGCAACATGTCGCATAGTGTGAAGCAGGTCGTTAAAAAAAGTCATCGATGTCTCATTTTGGAAATGGTGTTGATTTGCTTAAACCATTTCTTAACTAGATCTACAAAAGATTCCAATACAAACTGCATACAAACACTTGTATAAATAGTGAGACAAACAGATATTACACTATACATACATATACGCAATGAATTATAAAGGATGCAACATTCAACAACAACAAAAACAACAACAGCAACGGTATCAACTTCAACATGAGCAACAAAAAACTTGAGTTGAAATTAAGAAAAACTGGGTGGTATGTAAGCATTAAAATTGTCAAATTTAAGACAGTTGAAATGGATTTAGTGTCTTTGGTAATTAAAGACTTAACAAAACATATAAATTTTCCAATATCAGGCAACACAAACAACCAACAACACCCATGACTTTAACCCGCCAAATTGAATAAAGGGGAAAAATAGAGTCAAAAAAGAACTTAAATAAAAAAGTGAATAATTATGTTGTCTATAACAAAAATTTAAGAATTAATACACATAAGTATGTACATTTGTATGTTGTTTTGTGTGTATTTTGTTTAAACTTAAAAACTGTTTCAATCTTTAAGCCAAATACACAAATTAATATATGCACACACTCGAATGAACACATGTACTTTAATGCATTCAGAATGAATACGAGTAGCAGACATGCAAGCATGCATGAAAATGCATGCCTGAAACAACATAAATTAACAAATAAACAAAATGTTTTTCTGCTTTTTTTTTGAGTTTTTAATGTTAAAATTTAAAATATGTCAAATATTTTATAATAATCGCTGAACGTCAGATATGCCATTCAATATAACAAATAATATTTGTTGTATTTTTTGTGTTATTTTTACAACAATGACACTATTTAACATTCATACGTAAATGTTAATCAATTTGTGGTGATTTTTCAATCAAGCATGTGGAAGAGTTTTTTTTTGTCGTATTTGATAATGAGTTAATACTGTTTTAAACATGAATTTTCGTTTTTATGTATGAGGATATTAGTTTATTTGTTTTTGATATCCTTCACCATCTCTGCAGGTGCATAAGGGTATATTTGGTTTGTGATTCCTTGTGTTACTTTAAACATTTTTTTGAGCTTGGACGCTAGAAATTTACAGGTTCAAGTCAAAATTAAAAGTCGTTGCTAGTATGTTAAGACTGCACTCAAAATATTAGTGGTATTTACACCGAACTTGTTAATTTGTTACTCGTTAGTTTGTTAATTTGTTAAAGTTACCAACTCTGAACGACCCCCTTTTTAAAACTTTGTTAGTCTGGTAACTTTAAAATAAAAAAATCATTTAATTAACATACTTACTCTCAATGTACACGAAAATTGCCAAAACACAAATATTTTTTTAAGAAATGTATCACAAATGACTTTTTTATTATATTTATTAAGCAACTGCAACAGCTGATTGTGAGTTACCAACTAACAATTATTTTATCAGGGGTGCCATGTCGTTAATTTGTTAAATGTTAATCCGGTAGCGCGTTAAATATACAAAATACGTGTAAAAATGTTACGATTAACGACTTATAAACTAACAAGCTCGGTGTGAATACCACTAATATGTAGTTAAATTCAAACCAAAATTCATTTTAACAACTTCAAATTCATTTAAATAACGGATCATTTACATTTCATATAAAAAAAATTAATTTTCTATTAATTTAAAAATTTAAAATTTAATAGTTTTTTATTTTGAAAAATATACTTTAATCGACAAAAAAAAACTATTTAATTAAATAAGTACTGAATCAGCCTTATTCCAGTTATCGTTGTCGTAATCGATCAAGTCGTGTTTTGTACGAGATGAAAGTAACACAAAACCACTGTTCTTTATATTTATATTCAATTTTAACTTGGGGAAACAGTGATGAATTTGAACAACCTTCGTTGGTGAAGAGTATAGAAAGCCATGAGATATAGATAAGCCTTTTTTATCTTTTGCCTACAAATTGTCACATCATGCCTGGTCAACTAACCAAAGAAGTCACAATATGAATCCAGTCAAACTAGAAAAGGTAAAACGAAATTATTTGGCTTACCTACAATAAATAGAATTACAATTTGTTTTGGTTGATTTATGGGTTAAACTTTGTACAGACGGTGTCATATCTTACAGTGTTGTCACTAAAATTGCCTTAAACTGCCTTGCAACTGTGTGAGTATTGTAAGCTAATTTTTATTTGGCAGATGAGGAAAGTTAATGCATTTGACAATGGCACCATTATCAGAAAAATATTTCTATTGGCAACACTGCGTACAATATTGTAAGATCTGACAACCGTCTGTACATAGCTTAAGGTTTATCTATCGCTCTTACAAAAGTGCCATCAGCGGAAAACTATTAATCCTGTATTAAATCGTAAGGAATAAAAATATTGTCTCAAGCCGGCAAATTTTAACTGAATATTTCAATGTTTTGTGGATAAACGTTGTGTAAAAGATTAGGACAAAAGGATAACGTAAACTTGCGCCGCAATCAAGCTAAAGTTCGAAGGTGAAATTACAAGGGGAAAAATATTTATTTTTTTTTTAATTTTTGTAATTATCTTGCCATCAAAAATTTATTTTTGCAATTTAATATAGAACAATAAAAATGTGAACGTTATTATCGTTCTAATGAGATATGATAGACAAAAGTTGGAAAAAAATGTTAGAGCTATTAAAATTTCCCCAGGCCATGAACAAGGAATGTAGGAAAAAAATTAACGCATCTTGAGAAATATTTGAATAAGAGCTAATTTTTATTAATATCATACCCGTTTAACCTTGTATATGAGGTTTTTCTTTTAAGGATACCGTTAACCCATTCTCAGGTATGACAAAAACAAAATGTTTCGGTTTATTCCCTTTATAATAAACCTTTTAGTTATCTTAATTGCGAATTAAAATTAATACACACAATTATTCAAATTAATAAATTTTTTTGATAAGAATTATAATGTTCCCAAAATGTATCCTCTGTAGTTAGTAGTGAACTTAACCGTTTAATGTCTCAAATAAAACTAAACTAAATATTCAGAGTTGCCTGTAATATTTGCAACCATTTCTAGTCGATTCCAGAATTTTCGAATTCGAATTTTTTTAAATTTTTTAATAATTTCGTTACAATTGAAACTATACAATGTGACGATTTTTATGAAACTGGAGAAAAATATACCCTAAAGTCATATGAAGACAAAACAGTGCAGCAATGGAGATTAACCCTTAAACAACATGTAATAAAATTAACAAAATCATAACAAAAGAAAAACGGAAAAACAAATTTTGTTTAAATTTTTTATAGTTTGCTCTTTCCAACATAAAAGCTTAAGGCAAAGTAAATTCCGCTTTTTATTGGTCATAAATCAAAAAGGCTATAAATCAATTTCATTTGTTATTTGTTTTTAATAAATAACGTTAATTTAATAAAATATTGTAAAACAAGAATTTTTTAAAATAAAAATACAACCTTTTTTCATCCTTAATCAAGAAAATAATAATAATAATAATAATAATAAAGCTGTAGGGTATCAACGTTTCTTCATAACCCAATATAAAATTTTAGCATGTTTTTCTATGCATTTAATTTGTTTATATTGTATAATTTATCTAATTATGCATTCAATTTTAAAACCCAAAAACACCGTGGAAATCAAGCAAAAAAAAAAATATATGATTATTATTTTCACAATACAAAATAATTCCCAAATATAAACAAGAAAAAAATATAAATCAGCTTAGGGAACTTTAAACAAAAAGTTAGGAGATTTATTTTTATTATAATAAGTGTGTGTGTGCGCGTTTTTTTTTACCAGGTGTCAATTTTATTTCAATAGTCAGCGATAGTGAATATTGGTTTACCGACCAAAAAAAAAAAAAAAAATAGCATAAATAAATAAAATGTTAAATACCCACTGGTATTTAAAATTTCATTTTGTTGGGGTCAATAGGTTTTTTATTCTTTTAGGAAAATAAAAACTAAAATAATTTCACTGGCAAGAAAAAAAAAAGAATTTAATATATTTTATTAAAGTTTATATTTCTAAAAACGCGAGGTTTTTGGCAAATTTTAATCGTTTATTGTGGAATATTGAACAAGGTTATCCATTAAGTGGTTCCAGTCAGTCAGCCAAGGCTGTCAGCTTTTAAATATTTGTTATTTGAAGTAGTATTAATTAAGTGAAAGATTGCATGGATCGTTTAGCAGTCGAAGATCGCGTTAAAGCTATTAAAACTTCTACAAAATTGGTTGTTCAAATTTGGCCACTTTTCAAGCATTACGGTGATTATGGTCGTCGTAAAGGACCTAACTCCTTGCAGAGATTGGCAAGACTTAAAATGATTCTGAAATTTGAAGAGACCGCGTTATAGATGTGGTAAGTTCTGAAATTTGAAGAGACCGCGTTATAGATGTGGTAAGTGCTGTGCATCATCGCAATGTACGCACTGCCGAAAATATCGCTTCTGTCAGTTAAAGTGTGGAGAATAATTCGAATATGTCGATTTTCGCTATGGCTGTATGATAACCAACTTTTTTTTTGGCCTGCAATTGAATTATGAGCCGGAAGATATGTGGTTTGAACAAGACCTATTCAGTGATTTTACATTTTATAGAAGGATCTATAGGCTATATATTTCTTTAATTTTTAATGTATATCTACTGAACGGAAAGATCAAAAGTTTACAAATTTGGTACAATCATCTTTGCTATAAATACACAAAATCCGAAAAGATTTGGGTGGAGTTGGAGAAGTGGGCGTGGCATAAAATCGATTGCTTTTTATCGAAACAAGGGTAAGAGAAAAATTGCGCAAATTTGGTACACTGGATTATCAATACGAAACTTTTAACAAAAAGAAGGTGGGAGTGGGTTAGTAGTCAAGGTACCTCGCACCCACAGGCACAAAAGAGATGTCAGTTAGTAGTCAAGGTACCTCGCACTCAAAGGCACAAAAGAGACGTCAGTATATCTAGAGAACGGTAACAGCTAAAGTTTCCAAAGTTGGTACAAATATCTCGGTGATCAATATGCAACATTAGCGCGATTAGATTAGTGGAAGTGGCACAACATATTATCTGTAAATGTAGAATTGCCCAAATTTGGTACAATAAGAATGGTTATCATGTGCGGGATTAGAGAAGCTAGCATTAAAAGCTTTTTCGGGAGAATGATTTGTATGGGAGCTATGTTCAAAAATAGAAAGATTCCAATTCAATTTGATAAGCTGATTTTGATTGCAATAAAATTAGTTTGGTTTGGACCAAATTTAATCTTGCCGATGTAATAAGATGGCTTTTGTAAAATAATGGACCGATTCGTTCAATTTTTAATAGGCTTGGTCCTTGTACCAGTCAGAGCCTCTGGGACAAATTTCATCAAATTGTCTCCGAATTTGCGATCTGTATGCACAAGGTTGCATGGACCGCCAACCGGCCGGACGGACATCGTTAGATCGACTCAGAAAGTGATTCTGAGCCGATCTAATGAATTATTTGGAATTATTTCTTATTATATTCCTAATTTATTTTCTTTAAACTAATTTATTTATTATTTACATATGTATGTTCATATTTTTTAATTACAATAAATCATCTTCAGTACTGAATTCTTCCAAAAAAATATTGCCGCTCAACGAAACATTTGTTTCGTCATCTTTAACTGGTACATTTTCTCTCAGTATATATTTCTCAACTTCTTAAAAAAATATATTTTTTTTAGTCTTTGGATTCCTGTTTGAAGATAACAACGGATCTGATGAATGTATTAAATGAGTCATTAAATCTTTATGAGTGTCGTCGTGACGTTTTTCTCGTATGGGAAAGTCTGGTTTTTCTCACGATTTTGTGATTGGCTTCCAATGCTTCTTCGGACAAGCACCCTGAAATTTATTTTAGTTATTAGTTCTTTTTTTTTAATATTCCATCAAAGTTAGGAAATTTTAAGAGCTTAAGTAAATAATAAGCATTTTTCAAACCATTAAAAAATATGTATAGGAGCATAATTCCCCTAAAAATTTTTTATAGTAAGTTTAGAATATAGTTAGGTATTACAGAAAAAAATTTGAATCTCGTAATCCAGAAAATGAATTTTTTACAATTATTTTCTTGAAACAATAAAAAACCAAGGGCATTTGTGATTTCAGCGCCCTCTTATGCCGTAAAATGCAGGCAAACACAAAAAATTGTTTATACATATTTTGATTTTTGTTGTTTTTTATTGAACGGTATAAGTTTGAATTAATATTTCACAGTATTTGTAGTTAATTGTCTTTTAAACTCCTGAAAACTATCAAAATTTGAGCAAAAATCATGAAAATAGCAATTTAAAAAAATGTTTTTTTTCAAGTTGTGGTAAAATTTTTTCAATTGTTTTTCTTGGAGTTATTAGAAAACAGTTTAAATATTCGAAATCAGAAAAAAACCCATAGACGGTAATATTATTTTTTTTAATATTCCATCAAAATTAAAAACTTTTTAGAGCTTAAGTAAGTAATAAGCATTTTTCAAACCAATAAAAAAACACTTTTGAGAAAATAATTCAATAAAATTTTTTTACAGTTAGTTCTAAATATAGTAAACTACTACAGAAAAAAATTTCAATCTCGTGCTTAAAAAAACCACAGTTTTACAACAGTTTTCCTAAAGCATGTAAAACTCAATTAGTTGTTTGGCCATTTTTACCATAAATTCTCAAACTTTGGCGCCCTCTAGCGCCGCCAAAAAGAGTTAAATCTTAAAAATTCTTCAAAATTCATTTTAATTATTTTGTTATTTATCGATCTGTACATTTTTAAGTACAATATAAGACTTGTTTTTTTTTTTGATGTGTGTCTATGGGCCAAAGCACTGTGCGCCGTTGCCCATGAAAACCACAGAAATATCGTAACACTTTTATAAAATATGACGAAATTTCTGTGTGTTTCGTTGTTTGATTTTACAAAAAAACTACGATATTTTGCATTTGCATTACATCACTAAAACCGAATGAACTCTGCTAATATTTTAATTTCTTTAAACTTATTTTTTTTCTATGGAAATTTATCTTTAAATAGTTTAACCGCTCACATATAAAACAAACGACACAACTGATTCAAAATTATTTTACAAATGGCGCTAACATCATATTATTAGAGTAAAAATAGTTTGATTGCATCTTAAACATAATATGAGTAATGTATAGAAAGTTATCATGTTATGGCTATTAAATATCATGATATGGTTGTGAGTACTATAATATGTTTTGAAAGTTATCATAATTTAGTTGTTAGAAAAATAATTATTTTTCGGTCAACAATACTGAAATTTATAATTGCGATAAACATTGATATGTTTACAGTAACTATAATATTGTTGATATTAAATAAAAATAACAATTATTTGTGTACGACAACAATATATTGTTACATTAAACATAGTGTTGTTGCCGTAACTATGCCCAACCATATGTTCTCTCTGCGTGCATAAAGTGGCCTTCGAATTCAGATGCATAAAATCCTACAAAAGTTTTATTACTGTATTGAAATTTGGTACACAGAAAGAAAAAACTCGTACTTAATTTAAGTTTTTTCTTCTTACCTTAGTACGAGTTGTATTGAAAAATTTAAGTACGGATAACACTTAAACGTACCTTAATGGGATTACTTTCGAAAACCAATATGCGTACATACGCGTGTGTTTATAAAAGATTGTTGTAGACACAACAGCAACACTACAAGAAGAATAATATAGATTAGTTTCATATTTAAAAAGTAAAATAAGAAGCAATAATTCCCATATTCTATTTGTTCAAATTATTCGGTTTTAAAGTAGAATAATTACGGAAACTATATTGGGCATACTGCTGGTGTGTTGTAATTGAGAATTCTTCCGTAAACAAAGGGCGGAATACACAAGAAGTGAAATAGGATGTGTTATGGGTAAGTAACATAATAACATTCTCTCTGGTTCTGTGGGGTAAGTGTTTAGGTTAGAATCAATCTTATCTCACTTTCGGATTATTTCAAGTACGAATCGAAAATTAAACCGTCTTAAAAATTCTTGAAGCGATCACAGTCAATCCTGTTTTCAGATTACTTTAAGTACGAACTCGGGATTAAATATGGATAAGTATTTTGCACTTGAATAATCCGTACTTGAATCAAGCGTTCTGTACTTGATTTAAGGAAATCCGTACTTACCGTACTATTAACACCGCTTCGGCTTGATTGAAGTACGGATGGATTGATTTGTTTTTTAGTGTATAATTTAGATTTTTATTCAAAAGATGGATCCATAATTTATGATAGGTCCAATGTACAACACCCCCTGAAAATCCCTTTAACACGCCTTAAACTTGAACAAATAATAAGGTTATTTTTTTCAAATGAAGTAAAACTAAGTTTTGTATGCCTTTTTGGAATAGACTTTAATTCGCCATAAAGCAAAAATAATTAAAATACTCTCGGTTAGTTCTTAGAAAAATAAGGTAATTATGATTTGGTGAAGAGATAATTTCAAGATCCCGTAAGTTAGGTTAGGAAATCAAGCATAGCTCACGTGTGTCCATTAACTAATTCCCGTTGTGTTACCAAGT
The DNA here is from genome assembly GCA_930367215.1 of Pollenia angustigena. Classification (NCBI taxonomy): domain Eukaryota; kingdom Metazoa; phylum Arthropoda; class Insecta; order Diptera; family Polleniidae; genus Pollenia; species Pollenia angustigena. The sequence goes on from OV884060.1 coordinate 53,298,401, forward strand.
TTCCCAAGGTTCCTATGTAACCTGGCTACAAATATTTTCACTCAGCCACCCGGTTGATTTAATGAAGGAGTGGATCCTGTTTAAATCAATATTAAAGAGACAAGTTTTGTGCCCAAGGGTTCATCGAACAAACAGTTCAAGGCTTAGATTTGCGAATGCTGGACAATGACAGAAAAAATGTTCTATTAACTTTTCCTCCTCCTCGTCCTGCACCTTCTACATATTTCATTTAACGGGAGGCCTAGCCTTGGGGCGTGCTTTCCTTATAAACTCAACTCCTGAAATATTCGAACTCTCGGTGGAGAGTATCAAAGATGCGTCACAACCGAATATAGCACTCTTACACTCTTTTACAGTCTTCTTTTCTTATAAAATCTCTCCCACTTTGTTATAATTTATTTAATTTTCCCCTTTTTAAATGCATGATACTAATTTTATAATTAATTATTTAATTTATCTTTAAATTTTGTGTAACTCACACTTAGACATAATTGAGCACGTTTTGAAACGTGTAGGTTGGTTTAATGTCTTTGATTTTTTTCCTTCTAAGAAAATAAAACATGACAAGCAAAATTTCAAATCCTTGTTGCAAATATCTCTTACTACACATTTATAGGCATACAAATAGAACAAATGACAATGTTTAATGTTATTTTATGACTTAATGTAGGCATATTATGTCAAATGATAAAAATGAACGACTACTTTTCTGTATCTTCAACAACTACTGGGGAAAAGGAGACACAATCCAACCAAATCCCACCACCATCATCAACATCATCATCATCATCACCGTCATCAGCCAAAGAGATGACAACGCTTACACGCACTCTATTATTGAATTAATGCAACAAGCAAATAATAATACAATAATAATAAATGTATAAATGCAACAACAAACAACCAGATAAGTGCCACCAAACTAGAAACCAACAACCAAAAAACGCACAGATGAAAATAAGATTTAAAATTGTGTGACTTTTTTTGCGTTTTTTTTCGAAAACTTAATCAAGGCAAAATAAACACATTGAAATGATGCGTTTGAAAGGCAGCAAGAGCTGGAAGAGGGTTTAAATCCTGATCCAGAAAAGTTGCCTCTATAAATGATAAAGATTATTCATGCGTTTCTAAAAGACAAAAAAAAAAAAAAAAAACCAGGGAAAATCTTTAACATAAGCACATGTGTAGTAGAGCAAGAGCACTTTGGTTAAGGGAGTGTAAAGCTTAGCGATCATGCGTATGATGGCAATGATGACAACACAACAACAACAACAAATAAGCAAACAGAAACAAAAAAAAACTTAAAATAATTTTATGTTTATGCCTCATGTTGCTGTTTATAATCATAATGCACGCCTCTGTAACATTGCAAATCTGATTTTGCTTCCTTGGCTGTTTTTTGTAATTTTTTTTTTTTTTTTTTTGGGAAGGCAACGAAGCGAGTAACATACTGTCGCCGCCAATATGTGCAGTACAAGCAAAAAAAAAATAATATCACAAAGACGTCATAAAGGCTGCAGATGTTGGCAATAGTCTACACTTTAAATGTAGGTAATTTTGGAAAAGGACTGTAGTTTTCAAGCACAAATTAGGGAATGTGAATTATTTAATTGACTAAACTTAAATTAGTCTTGGCTTTAGTTAAGTCTAGAGTCTGACTTTCATCCAAGCTAAAGTCTGAATAAAGACAGGCTTGTAATTTAGACTGTATAACTGCATCCATAATCTAGAATATAATCAAGTCCATTATATGGGCTAAATTTAAGTTCAAAGTCTTCAAAACATAGTCAAATATTTATTCTAGCCCTTGACAGAACATAACGGTGCGAGTCAAAAGGAAATCATTGCCCTGTATACCTGCAAAATGGTCTTTGGCAGATTGTGCGGATTAGCCCAAAGGACAGTCCACTAAATCTATACGACATTTGTTCTTTCAATACTTCCATACAGCATACTCGTATGGTGGCCAATCTTGGATGCAAGGACTTACTTTGGAAAGCTGAGGAAGGTACAGAGAATGGCCTCGCTGTGCATTACAGGGGCTCCTCGCACCACTCCTTCCCATGCGCTAAATGTTATCTTTCATCTTCAACCCTTGGATCTGTTGGGGAAAGGTATGGCGACAAGCTCGGCAATTCACCTCATATGTACCCAACAGCAGAGTAGATATGGCTGCAGACACTGTAGGGCTATGAACACGACAATCTCGAACCGGAAGATTGATCACACCTCTCCAGTTTTGGTTTGCGATCGTCGCTACAAAACGCTGAAACCAATCCAGAATGCATGGAAAAACGGTGTTCATGGAAAGAGTATAAGCGTTAATTTCTACACGAATACCTCATGGTCGCGAGAAGGAGTGGGCTTTGGAGTATCCTTAAGGGAGCTAAACCTTAATTTATCTCGAAAACTTCGGGACTACCGTAAAGTTTTCTAGGCAGAGATATTTGCGATCAAGGAATCAGTAGTCTGGCTTAAACTATCTGCTGTGGATATTTGCACTGATAGCCATATGCCGTTATGGCCTTGGATTCCCTCTCGCTGAGAACGAGACCAGTCCTTGACTGCCGCTCATCTCGAAACGAGATGGTTGAGCAGTTTGATATCAGGATCATGTGGGTTCCAGGGCACGGGGATATTCTAGGGCACGTTAGCTCAGATAAGCTAGCTAGACTTGGCTCCACCTTACGGGTTTAACTGGATCTAGAAAACGTATGGGTGACTTTGCTCTCCTGCAAACTCTAACTTCGGCGATCGGCTATCGGTATGCTAATGATAGATGCGCTGCGAACACTGACTGCAGGATTTCCAGGCAATTATGACCCCGCATGGGCGAACCATGTCTCTTCTATCGATGACTCCGCTCACCTGCAAACTCTAACTTTGGCAACCGACTATCGGTATTGTTAATGACAGATGGGCCGCAAACATTGGATGCAGGATTGCCAGGCAATTGTGGTCCCGCATGGGAGAACCATATCTCTACTATCGTGGACCAAGAGGGCCGTAGTTATGACTAAAGTCTTGACTATGGCCTTGACTTTGGTCTAGTCTAAAGCCAGTACTTATAAAGTAGCGCACAATTAGTCTTATTCATTTGCATCGCACTACTTCCTTTTATTTATCACAGCACAGTGCTAATTTGTATTCAACGAATAGTTGCTTTGTTAAGACCCTACGAATATCTTTCCGTTCATTCCTTGTTTTGTAAAAGCTTGGTATTCTCCTCAGTTTATATTGCGTACCAATACAATTTCCAAAAAAGCAACAAAAAAAAAAAAAAACAAATAAATGAATGCTAAAAAGAAAAACTGACAGAAATTGCGTACGTTTATTTTTCAACAGAGGCATAGTTTATGTTTGTCATCTCCTCCGCACAATTGTTGTTCATTTCAGTTGTTCCTTTTTTTCTGTTTTGATCATCTTGCAATTTTATTTTTCTACTATTTTATATTTGAAGTTGATGGCATTCAAAATTGTGAAAAATGTAGAAATTTATTATTGTAAAAGGCAAAATGTAACCAGCTAAGTTAAATTTAAGTTTTAGGAATTTAGAGCGGGATTTGTTAGTCCTCTGTTAGTTTTGAGTGCTTTATTGAAATTGTTGGTACTGTTTCTTTCGTGTTATGGTTTCTCAATGATATATATGCCCATATTCCATACTCCATTCTGCATACTCTTAGCAGACAACGAGACATGTCAGCACATCAGGAGGTTACTTTATTTTGTGGCAAGCACTACTTTTTTGCGCGGCCCACATGTATGCAATAAATGTTAACGAATTTTTTTTTTTGCTTGCAACATTTTTGAATTTTGCATATGATCACATAGAGAATTTACAAATACTTCTCCTTTTTTTGTTTTGTTTTGGTGGCTTAGTCATATGTAGATGTTGCTAAAGAAATACAAAATTATATTTAAATTGTTCCAATTTGCTACCTACCGAGCAATTGCAATTCTTTTTTTTCTGTCATCATCAACATCATCATCTCTAAGATTTTTATTAAATTCATTTGTGTTTAAAAAGAAGCTACTGTTTGGATTTTGAAATGTTATATTGTGGTATGGTGAATGCAAATTTGTTATTTTTGTTTTTTAAAGAAAAAAAAAATGGAATTTGTTTATGGAGATTTTGTGGCTTTATTTACTGCGCACAGTGGCATTACTTTAAAAAGTTAATTTACATAAAACTAACTATCGTTTTAAGAACTTGGCTTTGGATTTTATTTAATAAGATTTGGCATATAATTTTTTTCATATATCCGAAAAGAACACACAAATTCCTATCCATAGATGTATAATTGTTGTATAATTTCCCATAATTAAATGATTTCCATGTTTAAAATTAATAGCGAAAATTTCAAATCTGAGAAAAATTTAGCTGACATTTGCAGTGTCTTAGATAAAAAATTGGCTAAATGGTTACAATGTTTTATCTTAATTACCAAGTTTTTTTTTAAGTTTATGTCATTGTGCATATGTTAACGTTTTTTTATTTGGTTAGGTTTTTGTGTTTCTTTTAAAGTAAAAATTATGTGGTCTATGGTAATGAGTTTAGATGACAAAGGATTAGCTGTCACTATGTTTAAGCTTTAAAAGGCAATTGTTATTCATAAATTCCAAATTTATTTGAAAGTTTTACAATGTTTTTCAATTTTAAGTTTCAAAAAAGGATATGAAAATTTATTATACTTAATTTTTAAAACCAATTCTATTATATTGATTTATATTCATTTAAAGGAAATGTGTTGACAAGTAAACTTTTGAAGTGAAAATTTGTGAATTTCAGCCAAAAAAAAATTAAAATATCACGACAACAGCACCACCTTTTGGGATTAAACTTAAGAAAAACCTGGTTCCAGACTAAAACTAATTTATTGTCTAAGTTTAATGTCAATCGGTCCAGCGGCTCTTAAGTTTAAGTAAAACGTACCAGGAAAAAAAGTTTTTTTATATATAGAAGAAGATTTAAAAAAGCGAAAATACAAAAAAAAAAAAAAAAAAATAAATAGCGAAAACCCAGATTTTCAAAATTCAGGTTAAGGTATCTCAGAGATGGAACAAAATATTACAAGGTTTAACAATTATTATTAAAGTTATTTTCGGGAATATAAAATTTATTATTAATACGATTTCTCTATGACGTTTCTGCAAACATGCTATAAGTGTTTGTCTAAACAGCAAACACCCCCATAAACAGCAAAAAATATTTGTACAAACTAGAGCTTCTACGCGGGAAAGAATTCCCGGGAATCCCGGGACATTTTTTTTTTTATTAATCCCGGGAAATTTTGTCCCGGAATATTCTGGAATCTAAATCGCTTAAATCAAAAACGAGCAGTAAAAATATATTCTTTACTAAAATGAATAAAAACTACCTACAAATCGAACAATTTTTCCTACGCCAATAAATCAACGGTCTTTTAATTGCTGATGAAATGTCTAAAAAGCTTCTTGAAGTGGAAAAGTACTATAAAACCAACGTCTGTACGATAAGTTGTGTTTTAGGGGGTGTCCGCCCCTCAAAGTTTGCCATCAAGCCATTTATTAAAATGTAATTTGTTTGCATATGACTATCTCTTAAAAACAAAATTTTACAAGAATGTGATATATGGGCTAATCCTGCGTTACGGACGGATTGACACAGCTGGTGTTAACATTGGAATATTTTCATGAAATTTTTTGCAAAATGCAGTTCTTTGGGAGTACTTTAAACTTAAAGGTTAACTGTTTTTGAAAAAAAAGTTATGCTAGCTTAAAATTCCGTTACGGACGTTACAAACAATGGAAGTCGACTTTGAGGCTTATGTGCATTTGCACATTTTTTAGCTAATTTTGCATAATAAACAAAAAAAGTCCATATACAAAAAATTAAGTGGAATATATGACCATATCAATCCATCTTAGAAAAGAAGGCTAAAGCGGCTCATACACTTGCAATAAAATTGTTTAATTTAACGTATTCTACAATTATATCGCCAATTTGTATGTGATATTTGATGGTGGCACAATAAATTGGCAACAATCAAAAGACTTTTGATTTTTATTGCACAACGAAAAGAAAGTGAAATGTGTTGGCAACATTGTGCAATGCCGTTTATGTTATTCCTATAGGTTATGTTCACCTTTTTATTGAATGAATGAAGCCTTTGTGCGACTTATTGCATAATATTGGAGAAAATGCAAATAATATGGCGAATATCATATAGAATAATATTGCAAGTGTATGGGTTGCTTAAACAAAAATCTTAATTTTTGTCTGTTACGGACGTTACGTTAAGGACGTTACACTTTTTCCATTAAACCAAATTGTTTATATAAAAAACATTCATGTATTTAAAAATCTTTTTAACCTTGTAATTATTTATTTATTAGTTACAAAAAAATTATAGAATATTTAATTTCTCTTATATTACTTATATTCATTTATAAAGTTGTTTATTTAACCGCCTAACATTGTGTCTTATGGTTAATAGACCCAGCTGTTCGAGCTACTTTTATAGTATTGCCATTGCAAAAGCACAAAAAAATAATGATATGATTTAAGAGCTGTAATATTTTTACATTTATCCATGTTTTTTATATTTCGTCATATGTAGTTTTGACAAAATTTTTACCAACGTAAATTAGGGACAACGCCATTTATATTTTTTTTTTTTTTTTTGCTAATTTGTAAAAATCTCGAAAGTTTTTTAAGATGAGATTTTGGGCTTTTACTAGTTGCCAAACTTTTCGCTTAACAACAGCGCCAACACCGTCCACCGCACCTTTTCCACGCGAAGTAGTAAAAATATTCCATTCAAAAGTCTGTGTTCATACGGCTCATGTCTTATTGAGAAGATTGCTACTTTATAGGCGAGAGGAACGAGGGGAAAAGAAACGAGTACACAGATGCATGTACTGTCTTTACGTTTTTCTTTCTTATTCGTTGTTTAATTTTGTTTTTGTTTTCAATATCAAATTAAACAAAATAAAAAACATGTCGTCAACATGACATGAATCATTTAAACGTCAATTCATGTTCAAAGAAGAAAAAGGAAGAATCTTGTCAATAAGACATGAGCCGTATGAACTCAGACAAACAACTCACATTCCATTCTTTACGAATTGTGGAATGTTTCTCAGAATGTATTTATGTGCCTCTCTAAACTTGGCCACTCGTTGTCTATTATCGTTTTTTATTCTTTTTGCCTGTGACACACTATTTTTTAACTGTTCTTTGATTTTCTCAAGATATGCTCGCTTTCTTTCTGCCTCTTTAGTTTTAAACACCAACAGTTTTTCAGTATTATTTTCAAATTTGCACGAAATTTTTTTACTCTGTCTGCATTTGAAAACATTTTAATTAATACGAATATATTTGTCACCACGCGCAAAATTTTGGCAAAATTTTGAGATCAAAGCAAGAATTGCTTAAAGATTTCTAACGGAAAATCCAGTACGTAAACATTGCAAGCATGGGCGTACCACCAAATTTTTGAAGGGGTGCATGGAGGTTGCGGTTTCATCATGGTTATTAATTACTAATTATTGATATTAAGGAATTATTTTAGGTTTCAGAAGAATTCGAAATTCATCTCAATTTAAGTTGCAGACTGGCGGATCGCATGTTATTTTAACACACTTTTTGTTACTTTGTGGCGAAGTTTTTCGGATTCTCGGCAACCTAGAGCAATTTTAAGTCCAGATTCAGATTCAGCAGGTGAAAATCCATTATTAATACTTACTTCCACCTCATAATATTAAAATAAAACTTTTGGGTATTTTCATGCCGTTACGGACGTTACACACTTTGTCATTTATATTAAAAAAAAAGTGTAACAACGGTATTTCTTTTTTTCATCAGATTAAAGTGCATAATAAACTATGTTTCTAAAGCTAGTTTGGAAAACAAAATTATAAAAATTCATTCTGTTAAATTTAAAAAACCCTATTTTCCGTTACGGACGTTACACACAGTGTACCCACTTTTAGTTCAAATTGTTAATAAATATTAGATAACTTACATATATGATTTTTATCTTAAAAAAAAGAAAATTAAACAAATTAAAGTTTTGCTTAACGCTAAATACTGAAACGACTGTTATGCCGACTTTTTTGACCATGGAAAATACCCTTTTTTTACAAGAATAAAAGAAAGCAAGAGGTACGTTTAGGTTAGCCTCTGCCAAGAACAAAAAAACCACCGTAAAACCTTATTGCTTATATATTTTGAAGCTTGAATATGTATCCTATTATTCCATTAACAAACATTTGGATTTTGGGCAACTTTAAATTTCTGCCTTTAGTTTAAAAATTTTCTGATTAGCCCATATGGGAAATGATTACCACCCTATTGCTATTCTACCTTACTTTTCCAAGGTCTTCGAACACTTAATGCATAAACGAATAAACAAGTAGACCGAAGCCAGTCAGTTGTTAATAATGGACTTACTCCTCGCTCTCTACCCGTCCCCAGAGGTGTCCCACAGGGGTCAATTCTCGGTCCACTATTATATAGTCTATATGCTAACGATCTACCGAAACAACTTCGCTTTTGTAATATACAGATTAGGGCGACAATGAAATATATGGGAACAATTTTTTTCCAGAATTTTAAACAAAAATGTGAAGATTCTTTTGCCACTTGGTCTAAAACTTACTTGCTGAAAATTTGAGCCAAATCGGATAACTCTATCCCGTGCACCTTTGAGGTCAAAGTTCAAATTTTGGGAAATATAGTGTATTCGCCTATATTGGAGCTAAAAAAATATCTTTTCGATATGAATTATACCGAAATCCAATGGGATTAATGTGCCACATAGTGTTGAACTTGCATGCTGAAAAAATTTGCCGAATCGGGTAACTCTATGCGTGCACCTTTGAGGTCAAAGTTCAAATTTTGGGAAATTCTTTATATTTAACTATAATTGCTCTAAAAATATCGTTTTTTTAAGTATATTCATTTAAATTGTACAGAAACTGGATGTTTTAGATATTTTTAAAAGTATTCTGAAATATTATGAGTAAATTTAACCCTATTTTGCTACGGGGGTCAAAACTACACATTTGATTAAATTAGCTATAAATCCAATATTTAAAAAAAGTTCAAAATATTATTTCTAAAAACGAAAAACTGAAATTTTAAAACCAATATTTATGTGAATGTTTTTCGTATAGAAGCAAAAGCAGTATATTTTAATTGGAATAAAAATATGTTTTTAATATAAAAAGTAAGGCAACTTGAAAGGTCTTTTTCGGTAAGTTTGATTAAATGTAATCATTTCTTAAATTATTTAAATTCGCATGCTTCGTATATTGTTGTAGATAGTTTTGAACAACCTAAAAAGAAACACAATAAATATTTAAATGTAAATTAGTTAAATTTATATCTTACTTTGAATAAATATTGTCGCTGCTGTTCATCTTTTGTGATCTTCTCATGATAATCTTCAACAAGCTTAATACCTCGTTTGGCGCAGTCATTAACAACCTTTAGTTTTTGAATAATAAATTTTCCTTTTCTATAATCTTCACAATCTTTCCAACTACTTGTGTCTTTTTGTAAAAAATCCATTGAAATTTGGAATCTCTTCAAAACACTTTTCGTATTTTTGGATACAAGTTTAATCAAAATTGATGAATTATTTTTAGCGAAGAAAGTATTAAGATTTTCTTTTTTAATTAAAAACTTTTTCAAAATTTCTTCTTCCTCAAGGTCCATTTTGTTTTTTGTTTCAAAGTCTATTCTATCATCGAATAAACTGAATGCTACGCATTCTTCATTAAGGTAATATAGATGATTAATAAACTTTGTTATGGCTCTATCAGCAATTTGTGCATTTATTTTTTTATAATCTTCTAAATTTCTCAAAAATAATATGTCGTTTAAGGGAGCTTGCTCCACTTTATTTGAATTGAACCAGAAAAATGCATAGCACTTTATAACAAAGCCTGCAACTTCAACTAAACCATTTATTTCCAATTCTGTGATTTCTGGGAATTGATTGCGAAACATCAATATCTTAAGGCAATCTAGCTAAATGAAGAGAACCGGGTTTAAAAAATGCCACTAGGAGGACTTCCACCCAGAAATATGATAATCAATTCCAGGAACTCTTTGTAGTCATTTCGTGGAAAGTCCTCTTTAACTTTTATATTTGCAAAATCTAAAATTTTAGCGCAATCATCACCTACTATTTCTTTTATTCGAGGTATTGCTAATCCCGTCATATACTCATCCTTTTTTACGTTCGACCATTGTTTTTTGAATTTTTTAAATAAGCTGACTTCTGGGCCAGTCGAAGAACAAATTTTTGTTTCATTAAAAACAGCTGCTAAAATTATTTCAAATAGTACATGGTGTCTGCATCCTAGGAAAAAATGTCTCTACGTATTTTTTTTCTAATATATTGCTATATATTATATATATATATATATATATATATATATATATATATATATATATATATATTTAAAGAGGCCTAAATTTGCCAGTGTTTGAGGCGGTTGTGTCAAAGACAAATGCCTCGATTCTATCCAAAACTTGATACTCTTCTAATGAATCATATACTGCAGATGCTATTTCAAAGCCAGTTCCAGCCGGTATATCAGGAATATTAATTATTTGTTCAAAATCGGGGGCGGTTGCAATTATTGACAGTCGCTCTTCGTTTTTTCCTGATATGCCAGATAACAGTTTTGTATCCCAGTGTATCGTTAGTGGCTGAGTATTGGATTGAAGTTTTAACCCGATTCGAGTACTATTTGCTTTTCTGAATGCATCCCTTTGCTGATGAATAGACGTGCGGTTAATAACATACTCTGATGAGTTTAATCCAACTCTGAGACAATCCCCTATTGATGGAAGCTTACTCCCAGTTAATTGACTTTTTTCCAAACCGATGAGATAAATTTCATTGACAAAATACCACTTTGCACTGTTAACTCGAGCGTTTAACGCGTCAAACTGATTAAAATATTAAAGCTTTGCAATTATTTGTAATTTCTTGTAAAAAAAAAATAGATCTAGTATACCTTGACTTTTTTGTTTTTCATCCGTTAAATTTAAATATTATCGGTTTTTATCTACACCAACTGATAAAAATCATGTTTTACAGGGGTTGAGGTCTGCACTAACAGGTTACATACAGGGCGGTTCATATATATTTTTATTTCGTAATGAAAACAAAATATTTCAAATGGGTAGTTTTGACCCTAGTAGCTAAAAAGGGTTAATATTTCTATTAAAAATATTTTTCGTTATCCAGGATTAGTATATCACCTTTTTTAAATGTTGTATTTAAAGCTAAGAAATTTGGTCGTTTTGACCCCCGTAGCAAAAAAGGGTTAAATTTACTCATAATATTTCAGAATACTTTTAAAAATATCTAAAACATCCAGTTTCTGTACAATTTAAATGAATATACTTTAGAAAACGATATTTTTAGATCAATTATAGTTAAATATACAGAATTTCCCAAAATTTGAACTTTGACCTTAAAGGTGCACGGCATAGAGTTACCCGATTCGGCTAATATTTTCAGCATGCAAGTTCAACACTATGTGGCACATTAATCCCATTGGATTTCGGTATAATTCATATCGAAAAGATATTTTTTTAGCTCCAATATAGGCGAATACACTATATTTCCCAAAATTTGAACTTTGACCTCAAAGGTGCACGGGATAGAGTTATCCGATTTGACTCAAATTTTCAGCAAGTAAATTTTAGACCAAGTGGCAAAAGAATCTTCACATTTATCATTAAAAATCCAAAGTTGATTTTTCATTGTCACCCTAATACAGATGTATGCTGATGATGTTCAGTTATACCTTAGCAGTACCAAGGAATTAATCGTCACCAAGTTAAATGAATTGAATTCTGACTTGAACAATATTTTTGTGTGGGCTTCTACAAACACACAGTGTGGTAGATCGCAAATCTAGCTGGACAAAATTTCTTAACCTCGTTAGGTTCACTTCTCACTCCTGAATTAAATAAAAAATGAGATCAAATATATTAATGAATATGGAGCGGGATCCCGGGATCCCGGGAAATTTAAAAAAAATTCCCGCTTTGCATGGAAAAAAACTCTACTTCTAGTATATCTTGAAGGGCATATCTAACCATTATTAACGTCAATAATACGTCTTTCCGATGTATTTTGGGAGTTTTTACCCATTCTTCAAAAATTTCCTTTCGCCAAAGAGTGGAGGTCATACTGGAAAAGTGAAAAAAATGTATGGCGGTCGCAAAAACGCGTTAGATATTTTTGATTTATCTTAAAGTGAACACTTAAAAGATTAACCCAAATATAGTTTTACGCCGGAATTATGCGGAATTAACAGTTTTAACTCTACTTGAAAAAAGGAAATATTTTATTTTTTGCACTTTCTGAACTTCTTACAAAAAAAACTTTTTTTAATACTTACAATGGAAATAATAGTGAAAAAAAATATGACAATAAAATCACTGTAGTCTTTTTAATCATAAACCGAAGTCACACAAAAAATACGCTTCCCTTTGAAATCTGAATGTACGTCCTGACAACAACTGGCTTTAAAGCTTATTTATCCTAATCAGAGCTAAAAACAAACTAAAACAAAACATGAATTACAGTTACCTATTGTATTGAGAAGCTCACTAAACGATCAGAAGGAATGTTGCCAGACATTTTTTTTTTATTTTGTCCACCTAGATTTGTGATTTACCACAGTGTGAAACAGTTTGAAAATAAATCCAAACAAGTCAATATTCTTGCCAATTTCTAGAAATAACACAAGAATGGAAAATGAATTTAATGTTTCAATTGGACAATCGAGAATTGATCTTGCAAATACCGGAAGAAATGTAGGTGTAATTTTCAAACAAAACTTTAACTTGGTCTGACCATATTAATCAGGTATGTGGTAAAATATACGGTATGTTACCTAATTTGTGGGCCACCCAACATTTCACCCCAATAAATATAATAACTTTGTTAGCAAAAACTTATCTTCTGCCTACTCTATTATACGGCTCTGAAATCTTTGCTGGATGTTCCTCTATAGATAAGAGGAAGCTCAACACCACTTATAATAACAATATTCGGTATGTTTTCGGTTTAAAAATATTTGACAGAATTTCGGAATTCTCTAGTAGATTTATAGATTTATCTTTCAATAACCAAATAAAAATGAAATGTCTCATTTTTCTACACAAAATCATAATTACAAAAGAACCAGAATACCTTTTTAATCGAATACGATTTGCCAGATCGCGTAGAGGAATTTATATTATTCAATTTCGGCATCGAAGCCATGCATCTGAATACCAATTTTTTGTTTTTAGCATACACTGAAAAAATTTTCTTCACAGATCCAATGAAATTTACATTAAAGTTCAACCTATGTAACCCTTCATTGGATTAATGAAATGTTTCATAAAATCAATGAAAATTTTGTATTAGTTTAATGACAAACGTTTATTTTATCCATTTTTTCAATGAGGATTCATAAAATCAATGAAAATTTTGTCATTGATTTTATTAATCCTTCATTAATCCAATGAAGACTTACATAGGTTGAATTTTAATGTAAATTTCATTGGATCTGCAAAGAAAATTTTTTCAGTGTACGTCTCTGGAATCAACTTCCAAGTCATATCCAAAACACAAACAACGCAATAAATTTTAAGAAAATGCTTATTGATTTCCTAACGTAATTTTAAATCAATGTTTTTATTTCAATTAGTTAAATATATTTGTGTAAATTGTTACTACACACATATACTTTTATTATTTTTTTTTTTCAACATAAATTGATCTTTGTTTTTATGTATTTTTTCTGTTTTCCAAAAATTAATGTATTTTTTCCCCAAAAATTTTGTAAAACTTTTGACATTTTATATTATTATTTAACAACTCTGATTCTAATACTGCAATTTATAAGATATGCTTATCTTGTCGAATTAGAAAATCGATATTAAATAAATAAATAAATAAATAAATATGGCAATATTTTAGATCTGCTAGGGAGCAACATTAGCCTCGAAGAAAGTTTGTTGCTAAAATTAATATATTAGAAAATAATTAAGAAAATATATCAAAATAACAAACTTATTATATACGTTTTATATATATAAAAGGCGGATTTAATGTCAAGTGACCCAATTTTAAAATCGATGTCTTCCGATTTGGAAAAAATTTCTTTTTAAAAATTTTTTTTTGTTTTTTTTTTTAAATTAAAATTTTTTTTTTAAATTTAAAACTTGGCAAAAAAAAAATAAAAAAAAAATTTTATGTTTAAAAAAAAAAAAAAATTAAAAAATGGTTAAAAAAACGAAAAAATAATTTTTAAAAACATTGGTTAAATAGCTATCTAAGCTACTTGGGACAAATTTTGCTAACATCAATAGGTTATAAGTTACATGGATGAGAAAATATACCTGTATGGCCAAAATTTCAAACTTTCACCCCCTCTAGCTCAGAAACTTTTTGACCGATCTTGTTGAAAATGTGTGCCTTAACTACTATCCAATAGGACTAACATTGGTGCAAATTACATCCAAATCGGAAGACATCGATTTTAAAATTGGGTCACTTGGAGGGCTTCCAATCGGGAAATCCCGATCCCGGGATTTTCGGGATTAGGCGAATCCCGAATCTCGGGATTTCTGATTTTTTATCCCGGGATTTTCGGAATCCCGATTTTTTTTATATTTTGTATTATTTTTACATTTTTTTTAGTAATTTGTATAAATATTTGTTTCTTGGTGTATTTGTTGACACAAAAAGTGTTTGGTACGCCCTGTTGTTCAAAAATAAACAAAACATACTTAAACAAAAACTATGCTACCTTTCACTTGAGAAAACAATAATTACAATATGTACAATTTATAAATAACAACAATTTTTTTTTTTTAATATGTCGATTAAATAAATTAAAAGGATTTTTTATTAAATTAAAAATCTATTTTCAAATTGTCCAAATCTTTTCCTGTACACAATTTTTTAAAATACATTTGGAAATGGTGTAATTTTTATATCAATAATCAAATATTGATAAAAATAAAATTTTTATATTTTTTTGTTACGTTTTTATATATGATCTTTATGAATTGTGAGTAATTATTATTTTAAGTTTGTTTTTATTATATTTTTACAAATAAATAACACCTATATGTTCATGAAATATGAGTATTAACTGGAAAATTGAGTGTTTTTCATACAACTTAAAAAGTATTTATATTGGTAACCTTTGGAAGAAAAAAATTCCCAGTTTCTATTTGTTAAAATTGTTGAGTTAAATACATTGGCCCATAACTATAGTCATAAACAAAGCATACTTTAAGGCCCGTTTTCACAACTTACCGATAGCTTAAAGTAGACTTTAAACGGCCTTATAAAAACTGTTCCATTATTAAAACTTTACTTTTACCAAAAGTGAGCGATAAAGTAAATTAAGGTCCATCCTACTTGGTAGGTAAAAGTAAAGTTGCATTAATGGAACAGGTTTTATACGTCCGATAAAATCCTACCTTTAGCTATCGGTAAGTTGTGAAAACGGGCCTAAGAGTTCTAAAGTAAACTTTTATAAAAAATATGTTTTTGATCTACTAAAGACAAGCAAAAGCATTTTTCACACGTTAAACCTGTGGCCGTATTCTGTAATTCGCTAAAGCTAAATCTCTATCGCTAAAAATCTATAAAGTTTATTTAACGATTTTTGGCTACGAATACAATACTGTAACGTTCATTGCTAGATTTAACAATGCCATAAAAATTTAATTCGCAGCAATTTTGGCTTTTAATGTCATCGCTAAAAATTTTAATTTTTGCATTCTCAAAGGCATTTTAGCGATCGAGATTAAGCTTTAGCTAAGCATGTTACAGAATACGGCTGCTGGTGTTAATTTTAAAACTAGCAGAAGTTGTCTTTAACTCTTTTAACAACAGCATCAGCTGTTTTCGCCAAAAAAAAAAGTTCTTGCAAAAAGTTAAAAATGTTTATGTTACAAGATGTTGGTCAATATTTTGCAATAATTATTGATTTGGAGGAAATCTTTTATCTTTTAACACAAAATACATATGTACACAGAGAAAACTGATTCGTGATCACAACCGAATTTGGCGCCAATCGAATTTTGTCGGTTGCATGTACTATCACACAATTCGGTTACAATTACTGAAAATTTCGTTGCTTAGCATAATAGTTTTGATAGCAACATTTGAATTTTAGTACACTATCAGTCATAACAACAGATATTGTTAGTTGTTAGTATGATTATTAGAAACAAAATCGTGCTTATACCCGAATAAATGATAGGTGCAACTGAATTAACACATCATTGGTGTTCATAACAAGAGATTTGATTGTCGTTATCAATATATTTTTTTTAACCGGTCAAATGAAGCCCATAAGGGGCAAGGAATTGTCCAAAGGTAATCTCAATGAATGGAAAAAATTGGTTATTTTACAGTACGATGTCCTAGGGCAGGACCATATAACCTAGCTTGCATTACAAAGGGGAAGTCTTAAAACTACTCCATGGTATAATCCAGAGGATTAGCTTTGAAATCGTTTCAAAACGAAAACATGTCGTTAAAAACGAAGACATGTCGTTTCACTGCAAACTCTTTTTAATAACGACATGGTCCATACTTGCACTACATTGGACCAGTCCAGGATCAAAATGGATCAAGAAGTCCAATATAATTTGCAGGGTAATAAAAACAATACATACATTCATACATACATATGTATGTACGTGTATATGTTCATACCTATAAGAATACGTAAATTACTTACCCCTATTTATTAAGTTTTTACATTTTCCATTTTTGACCGCAAATATATTTTTTAAATATAATACTAAAAATTAATTTCAAAAGATTTTGTTATTCGTGCTTAATTCCCAGTTTTTATTATTGATAAAAACACTTGAAATTTATTGTTGTATTAATTTAATCTATCAAATGTTTTGACAGAAAATTTAGTAAGCAATTGGGGCTTTTAACTATTTTTTGGTTGTGAATTCCGAATAATTATATTTTCATTTGTTGTACTCGAATTGAATCTATTCCAACAATCAATAATTAGCTGCAATAAATGAATAATCATTTATATTACAAAATTTATTGACGAAAGCAAATTATTGATTGCAATGACCAAAATTCAGTATTGCCCTATATTAATTTCGGTTGTGATTCTAACCATTTGTACTAATTTTTAGAACTTAATTAAATTAGTTATCATAACTAATAAAAGAATTGAAGGAATCATATTTCAGTTGGAACATCATTTTTATAATCAAGAGAATTAAAAATTAGTTAGAACTATACATTTTTAATAGTTGCAAACATAAATCATGTTACTTGATCAATATTTTATTACTGCAACCGTTTCCCAACCAACTTGTTTTCTGTGTGTATGTGTAGGCCCTAATTGTGTAAAACGCAACGTCAAAAATTACAATACAAGCAAAAACAAAGTCAAAAATATTTTGTAATTTTGTTGTTGCTTTCTACATAAATTCACATTGCGTTTTTAAAATTTTCAACGCTACAAGGTATGCAGTGTTTTATTTATATTTTAATTTTTAATGTCAGCTGCTTGCCACTTGCTTATATTTTCTTGTATGTTGTATGCAAAAATTTTCTACATTTGAGGTGGCACCCAGTTAAAGTCGGTTCAATTTAAAACATACTTTAATTTCGCCTATAGTAGCAAAATAATTAAAAGAATGTTTTTCTTTTAAAGTTGTTTTTAAAAAGAACCGACTTTAGCGTTTGACTATGATTATGGGCCATTCAATTTATAAAAGTATCACTATCCAGTGTGACACAAAGAACGCTAACGAAGGCCGTAGCGTAGGTCTAATAATTGTAAATTTTTCTATACATACAATATACCTCATTTCTTTTCAAAGGAACGCTAAGGTAAAATGTAAAAAGAAAATAAAATATAATAGTCTGGTAGTGAAAAAAGTCATTTCTGAAAAATTGAAGGAATAGAACTATGTATTACAAAAAAGATTTTGCTATTCGTGCTTAATTCCCAGTTTTTATTATTGATAAAAACACTTGAAATTTATTGTTGATGGGATAAGCTATTCCTATGCATTTCACTGGTTGCTTAGGCCAGATCATCAGGAAACTTCATCCATAAAGATTTTAGAAAAACTAAAGATATTAAACCAAATAAAACTGTTAAACGTATAAGACTTATAGCAACAGTTCTACTTGTAATAATATCAAAGTTTAAACATAACACATCAACAATAAACAGTGGGCTTATCTCATCTTACATTAAGCACGAATAGCAAAATCTTTTGAAATTAAAATTTTGTATTCCCAAAAATTGAAATTACTTTTTGATAATATTGTTTTAATTTTTAATTAATTTTTTTATTTTCAAAAATTAAAATTGCATTCATTTAACATTATTGTTGATAGTTTTAGCAATTCCTTAAGGCTTATAACTATGCACCAAAATCAATTGAAAAGATCTCTGTTTAAAAACAAAATCAAATTTAAATCTTATTGTTTGAGATTTATATGCAAATTTTTTTTTAGAGTTTAACAATCTGTAAAATCGTTTTTAGGAAACAAACAAAAAAAAAAAAAAAACAAGAGCTTTAACTGATGCATCTTCACCTAAAATAAGAAAACATTCAAAAATATTTATACCAAAAGCTAAATCAAGCATCTTTTGAAATCTTTTATTTTAAAAATGTAATGCAAGAAATTAAGTAGTATTAGTTAAACCTAAAGTTGGTAACATTAAAAAAAAACTAGATGGATTTTAATTAATGGTGTCTTCTTTTCTACAAAAAATTTTAAAAAATGCAATTTGGTGTTCGTTTCTTAAGGTGCATGTAGACGACATGTTTTTTACATCTGACTTGTCAACTTTTCAAGTCAAATGTAATTGTGCATGTCTGTCAAAATGGCTGTTTTACAGAAGGTTTATAATATTCGGTCACAAACGTGCATGTAATTTGCTTCTAACATTGTCTCTGTTTTTTCCCATAGTTGTTGCAAAAACCAAAATAAAAATGCCGCCAAAAAAATTTTTATTTACGCCGTAAAATAATTTAGCCATCTTAACACATTTTTTCTTTTAATTCAAATTTTCCAATTTAGGATATTATAATGAAACGGTTTTTATATATATACATATTTACATAACTTCTATTCAATAGTGGGATGATCATACATATCTCGGTATTGTAAAATATTAACTTCAGCCGGCTAATGATTCCGTCAATAGTGGACGCCGATGCCGGTTTCCTCTCGGCATAGATTTCTGATGTCAGATGGTTTGTCAGAAGAAAATAGAGCATGCTCTAATTGAAGTTTTGTCAGATGACTTTGCATCTGACTTTTACAGAAGCAAAGCTTAAAAGGTAACATACGACATGTATGTATTTTGCAGTAGGAAATTTGACATGTCAGATGACAAAAACATGTCGTGTATGGTCGCCTTTAAAAATGCTTTGCTCTCTAAAAGGGCAGCGTGTTTTATTCTAAAAATATTCACCCTTAAATTGTGATAGGGCATTGCACATTACGCCCCGTATAAATCGAGAGTGTTGATAATGCCCTGTACAAAGATGGCTTCTGTTTATATATAGGGTTCCCAGACGAAGTTGGGGAAAATTTTAAGTTTTAATAGTTATTTTTTCTATTATTTTATAGTAAAACATAAAAGAAAGCATAACATTGTTAATGGTTGTCAGTAAAAAAAAATTTAAATGGATTCGGTGTTATAAAATTGTTTTTGAAAAAAAACGTCAAATCAAGAAATCTTAAAAACTTGGTATTAATAAATCGGCAATCTGGCAAAGGTATTTTCTTGTTTTCATATTTTATGAAAAACAAACTAAAGAAATTGGAATTTGGTCATTCATTTTGTTCATTTATTTATTTATTAAATATCAATATATTAACAAATTTTGGTTTATGTATATTTTTTTTTATATTTTGAAGAACACATTTTTTGATTTATGTACTTTTTTTTATATGTATATTGAAGAACAAACTTTTTATCAGCTGTTAAAAACAGGGCGATTAAATTTTTTTGTTTTGTTCTCGTCAAATAAAAAATTGCATTATTACATGTTTGGCAAGACATAAGGAATGCAATGCATAAGGAATTTCCTCTTAGAAAATGAAATTCTATACCAAATATCAAGTTGTAAACTACATAAATAGCGATAGTTCGTGTGATACTTTTACTGTCTCATTTAAAAGAGAATCATTTGTAGCCAATCTCTGCCAGTAGATCTAGGAAGAAAACTAACCGTTAATTCAGGCTTAAGTCAAAGCTTGCAATTCTACAAAAGGACCTTATGAATAACCTCTACATGCAAGCGCGGATCCATGGGAGCGGTCATGATCCCCCTGAACTAGTCAAGCACGGGTGTTCTAAAATTATAAATTGGGTTTAAAGTCTGTCCTAGCTGACTTTCTACTATGTGTTACCCCCACTAGCTAAACAGAAGGCGGATCCAGCCCTTGTTTCCTGGTGGTCATGACCCCCGAACCCGTCTCGCAACGGTAGTCTAAAAGCATAAATTAGGCTTAAGGGCAGTCCCGACTGAATTTCCACCTTGTTAACCCTCTAAAAAAAGGCTGAATTAACCCTTGTATCCCGGATTCATTAAGAGCCAAGGTTCCTGGTAGCAGATAAGGCTTTCGATATTTGTATTATATTTGTTGTCACCAAAAAATGAACGTTTAAAAGACAATCCACAATCTGCTTAACGTGTTGAGACATTAACAACTAAGGCTGGGTTTTTGAGATCTCAGTTAAACTAGGTTTAGTTAATCTGAAAACAACAGCTTAGTTTTGCTTAAAATGGTGGTCCCTAATGATATAATAAAAAAAATCACATTTCGCTGGAAAAATTCGAGTTTCAGACTACCTTAAACTAAGTTTATACTTAAACCACATTTCAAAAACCCAGCCTAAGAAGTATTCAATTTAATCGACTTTTATCCATTTTAGTTACAATTTCCTTAAGCCTGATATTTCATTGCACTCTACTCTTAAATTGATTTCAAATCGCAAAAATCCACCAAATAAAACTAAAGAGAAACCCAAAACCTAAACTCCTTTTGGCCAAAATTTAATGCAAATTATGATGGGAAAATTCAAATTAAACTGCACTAATGAATCGTTGACATTATCGACAACGTTCATGGTGGCGGCTGGCATGCTAACATTTTTTTCAACTCTTTTCTGTTTTCATCGCTTTAACAATCATGTTTTTTTTTTTAAGTTAAACGGGGGGCCTTTTTTCCAGACAATCTAAAATTTATTTATTTTAATCACATTTCATTACTCTAGACAAATCGCTTAGGGCTCAGATCGTTTTTCAATGATTTGTCTTAGCGGTTAGTTGGGATTTTTTCGTGTTGAAGGATTTTTATTTCTGTTTTTCATTTGTTTTTTTTTTTTTCGTTAAGATGAAAACTTTTTGATTAAATGCATGAAAAACTTGAACAGCAAACAAAAATTTTAGCTGAGATAATGAAGTGATTAAAAAAAAAAGATTTTTAACAATATAAAATCTAAATAAATAAAATAATTTAAAAAGATAATTAAACAAAGAGTTGAAAAAGAATTCCTGAGGCTGAAAAATGCTTAAAATTGTTTTAAAAAACGGAAGTAAATCATATTAAGAGATATTTTTTTCTTTTTACAAAAATATACTTTTAGAACTAAAAGATACCTTAACAAATAAAAAAGATAACTTTTAAGCAAAAAGATACTTTTTGAATTTCCAGGGATGCCGGAAATTTCCGCTTTAACCCTAGAGCCATAATGAACGTACATTTTACGTTTAATTTTTTTAAATAATTGCTACGCAAGCGTTAAGCAGCCCAACGGTACCAAATTCAACAAGTGCTCGCTTTTAAACAGGCACGAAATCAAAATATAACCTGTTCAGTCTTTAAAGTGTTTTGAGCGAATTCTTTATAAAAGACTACACGTTAATTTTACACCAAAATCGGCAATATGCAGTGAACACCATATTTTTGTTTATATTCAAAAGTGTTGTGCACAATCAACATTAAAGCTCAAATTAGACGTGACATAAACATAATGCCCCAGTCGTAACAGCAAATTTAGAAACCAACATTGAATTGGTTTGTATGGTATGTTTATTTCGTTTTGGTAATACAGTGGATATGGTAATACAGTTTTGCTATGTCTATGTCATGTCTAATTGGGCCATTTTTTAAAAATCGTTTTTGACTGTGTGTTAACATGAACCTTATCCACACATAGAGGTACACATAACCTGGGGATGCAATAGAAAATTTAAAGAACTCCATTACGCAGGCGAAATCTGGATCATAGCACACGGAAATAATGGCATGCAATGCAAGCAAGATTTTGTACATGCAAAGGCAAAGTTGGTCTTAAAATAAACATCGGCAAAACGAAAGTTATGAAAATCGACGCACAGTGGGGCCTTTTGACTTTTTTCGTTGCATAAATCATAACTTTTGAACTGATAAAGATATTTAAAAATTTTAAAAAGCATTTGAAAGGAAACTCCTTTAGCTTTAATATACATGATTTGCAAGGTCATAGGTAAGGCGCGGCACTATGCACAGTGTCTGCTTTCGACTGTTTTTATTACAAACATCATAACTTTTGAGGTCAGAAAGATATTTTAATAAAAATGAGTATCATTATTGGCCATATCTTTGTGGAGGCACTGTGCACAGTGGTTTTTTTGTTGAAAAGATCATAACTTTTGAAGTTACCAAGAAATTTGTAATGGGGAAAAAACACTTGATTTTTAAATCTTTTAGGATCAAAATAAGTGCTCCCTTATTGTGATAGGCATTGGACACGATGACACCTTTGACCTTTCTTGTCGCAAAAATCATATATTTTGAAGTAATGATATTTTTAAAATTTCTCAAACATTTAAAACACATTCTTTAAATGACATTCTCATAGGGAAGTCTAGAAAAAATGCTACTCTAATATAACATGTTATATTAATATAACTCTTTTTATTTATATTACAGATAAAAATTATTGAAATATTTTTAATACTAATGTTAATTTATAATATTTTATAGTATGATATATTATAATATGATATTGAGTTATTTTTATTAATTTTTTTAATAGTTAGTTTTCTTCAAAATAGTCATTAACATTTTGAGCGACTTGTAATAGACTTAACATATCGGAGCTATAATTATATTCTTCCAAATCCTTTCGAGATGTTACATGTCTCCGCGATGAAATCAGTGGGTCTGAAGAGGCCGCCAACATATTAAAAAGATCCTCATTCTGTCTAATCCGTGAAATTTTGCAAGTATTCGCATATCTAAAGTGCTTGTAATCTTTGTTTCTCCTTTGACAATCCCAAGTCCATAAATAACGCTAAGGCTTCTTCTATGCTATACTTTGTGGGTAATGCATTCGGAGGAATTGGAATACTTTCTTTAATCCTTCGCAGTCGATCTGGGCTAGCAAGCTCCACAGCTTTTGTAATATCAGACCTTGATTTATCTTTTACGTACTTAAGACATAATGCTTCTGACAGATTCGATGTAGATATATCTTTTGTAGCATTTTGAAGTTTACGTTTTTTTGTGTACTCCGAACACTCGTTTACAGTTTTAGCAGGTCTTCCTTTTCTGCTGTCCAAAGATCTATGCGGTTCTTCGATGTTTTCAAAAGTTGTAACTCCATTTAGCCAGTCTGAGTACTTTTCCATAATGGTTTTTGTCGTACGGTTTGAGGCAAGCCATTTTCTACGAATATCCAAGAAAACGAAGTGAATTTTGTTTTTAACATCCTTTCCCTGGTATCCTGATAAACCGTGCAATTTTTCCACAATAGCCAAATTAAATACATTTTCATTATGTGATTTTCTTAATAACTCGAACAATTCCGAATTTTGAAATGACATTATGACATTTTTGTGCTTAAGATAACATAAAATATAAAAAATATTAAATGTTTGGTAGCTTTTTTCCTTATTTGGCAATTTTTTTTTAATTTTGGTTGAAAAAATATCTTGGCTGTAGCAACGCTGGCTATAAGATTGTAACATCTTTCTTCAAATTTCAAGAAAACCTGTCATTTTTTGTGGCCCAATTTAGCTAAATTTTTTAAAGTATTGTGTAGTAAATATGCTAAGAAAATATTGGCGTGACCATTTTTGCCCATTTTTAGATATTCTCTATTTAATTTGTAAAAAGGACCTAAATATAGGGTGTCTGAAATACAGCAACTGCCAAAAAAGGAGGGTATCTGGTGGACATTTTCTTACTTTTTTTAATAAACAATAAATATACCTTTAAAACAATACCAAAAAAGTAGTGACCACATGGCAATATTTCTGACACTTCAATTCTAAAATGTCTTTTTTTTTCTCAAAATCACCTTTTTTTGGACTTTCCAATTAAGAAAAACGTTTTTGAATTCTGATCAGTAAAATGGTCTTTATACGATGTGTTCATTCATTTTACAAAATTTTGTCATCAAATTTTGTATTTTTGCCACGGTTTTTGGGAAAAGGCGCCACAGTGCGACGCCACAAATACCGCTTGTCTATTTATCAACTTTCTGTTACCTCGGGAGCATGCTGACTACGTCTGGCTGATCCAGTGCTGACAGCCGAAACAGAATAAACGCTAGAAACCAGTATAACGTCGTCTGAATCCTACTTAGAGATCTTAGCACATTTCTTCCAACACAAAACCTTAAATATTCAACATGTTCGTAAAATCTATGCTTCTGTACGGATTCGAGTGACGGAAAGCAGAAATTTTAGATTTCAACGCAATCCATACACTCAACAATCGCTGTCTACAAGACATCCTAAAAATATTCTGGCCAGCAACAATCTCCAACCAATCCCTATGGCAGGGAAGAAAGCAAGTCGCAGTCTAAACGGAAATTCTCCGAAGGAAATGGCATACCCAGTTAAAACGGAGGGTGGCATTTCAAAAGCAGCCATCAAATTGAACCCACAGGGAAGCCGAAGTAGTTCAAGACTAGCTCATACTTGGAGAAGACAAATAGAGAAGGAAGCTGCAAGACACTGGATGACTTCGAGTCAACTGAAGTATTAGCAACTGATATATTTTTTTTTTTTTTTTAATTTATTTTTATTATTGAATCTTTCTTATCGAAATTTACAATATGTATTCAAATCTTAATTCTACTTGTTGTTTATTAGTTGTTACCAGTGTAAGCACTAACTGCTTACTAACTTCTAGTTAGGCTCAAAGTATCAGTTCTTTTTAGCCTCTGGTGACCTTCGAACTGAAGCAGACCCCGAGCGAGGTAGTTAGGGTGGGCCATTAGTTTATCGATGTAACAACTAATTGAATATTTTTTAATTTGCTCCTAGATAGTGGGGACGTTGAGATCTCTGTGGATAATATCATTACGTATATACCATGGGGCGCAGACAATTTGTCGTAATATTCTAGACTGTCTTCTTTGAAGCTTTTGGATGTTAGATGCGCATGCAGTACCCCATAATTGGATGCCATATGTCCATATTGGTTTTATGATGGACTTGTATAAGAGAATTTTGTTGTCTAAGGACAAGTTTGAGCTTCGACCGAGAAGCCAATGTAGTTGAGCTGCTTTAAGTTTCATAGCCGTTATTTTCGCTTCAATATAACGCGACCAGGTCAAGCGTCTATCTATATGAATTCCCAAGTACTTAACATGGTTTTCTACCGGAACAGTGATGTTATTTATTTTTACAGCTGGGCACGTTTGTCTTCTGAGCGTGAAAGTTAAGTGAGCACATTTAGCCGGGTTAACCTTTATTCTCCATTTTTCTAGCCAGGCCTCTAGTTCATTGATGTGGGACTGCAGATTTTGCGATGCGACTTTTGGGTCATGGTTAACGCTAATAAATGCTGTGTCGTCTGCAAATGTAGAGGTATGCGTGCTCAGGTTTGTTGGCATATCCGCTGTGTATATTATATATAGAAGCGGTCCTAATATGCTGCCTTAGGGGACACCAGCAGTAATTTTCTTGAGGGGGGAGTATTTATCTTGCGACCTTACTATGAATGTTCTGCCTGTTAGATAGCTCTCCAGAAGCTTGTGAGTGTTTTGAGGAAGCATACGTGTTATTTTGATGAGTAGCCCATCATGCCAAACTTTGTCAAAAGCTTGGGAAATGTCTATAAACAGTGCTGAGCAGTATTGCTTTTTCTCAAACGCCGATCTAATAAGGGTGACAATTCTATGCACTTGTTCTATTGTACCATGTTTCGCTCTGAATCCGAACTGGTGATCCGGGATGATGTCGTGTTCATTTAGATGAGGAGTTATTTTTAAAACGAATATTTTTTCGAAAAGCTTCGATAGGATTGACAATAAGCTTATCGGTCTGTACGACGCAACCTGGCTAGCATCTTTTCCTGGCTTGGGAATCATCACAATTATAGACCTCTTCCATGAGGATGGGAAGTATCCGACTCTTAACATAGCGTTAAAAATGAGCAGCAAGATTCTGGAAGCAGACGATGGTAGGTTTCTTATCATTGACCCTGTGATGCGGTCAGGTCCGGGAGATTTTCTAATATTCACTTTTTCTATTGCAGATTTTATTTGAGTTATGTTAAATTTTAATGGATGGTTTACCTTATCAGGAAGGATTGGACGACAGGAACAAGTATGTGCATCATGTGGCGTGAAAACTTACTCAAGATGGCCCGCGAAAGCGTTTAATTTTTCATGTGTGTTTTTGGCCCAAGAGCGGTTTTCAAGTCTTAATGGAGATTCTTGGGTTATAGGGCATTTCATATGCCGTACAGCCTTCCATAAGCTATAATTGGAGTTTTTTGTGGCGTCTAGACTGTTTAGATAGCCTTCTATTGCAGAGTGGTCAGGCATAATTGTAGTTGGGCCTTAGTGGTTGGGGAACGACTGTTTTGCCATTGTCTTCTTAACTTCCTTTTTTCTCTGATAAGGGTCTCTATATCCGTCGATGTATTGTAAGGAGCACGTCTAATTGTCCGCTTGATTGGGGTTGCATTTCTTGCTGCAGTATTCAAGACTTCTGTAAATCGGTCGACAGCTATTTGGATGTCAGATGAATTTTTTAGGGGAATGCACTGTGACAGGTGAGAGCTCACATACATTTTATACTTTAACAAACTTGTGTTTCTGTTTGGATAGGAAATAAAGTTTGCAACTGCAGCGTCAGAGTTACCTTTTAAAATGAGGATTGAAGGTAAATGATCAGACGAAAGATCAAAGGAGGAACTAACTAGTACCTGATCGCGTTTGATGTTTTTAATTACAGCAAAGTCAATAAGGTCTGGTAGCTTATTGAAGTCGGTTGGCCAATAGGTAGGCTATAGGTATAGCAACTGATAGATGTCAATTTAAAAGAATTCGTTTTTGGAACTGAAAATACAAAAAAAAAAAACGATTGTGCATATTTGTGTAAAAATCGGGCGTTTTGATAATTTTTTTGTTCAGGATGTATAAAAATGTATTGTTCTCTACAAAATATGGTTCAGTGTTAATATGTCGTATCGTCACCTCAAATCCAAAAGTCTGTAAACAATAAAAAAATTCAAAATCGAATATTTGATGGATTAGGATGTATATTGGTTAATTGTCTACATCATGCATTTATTATTGGAAAATATACGCATATTTATTATTAAAATAGAAACTGTCAAAACTAATCTATACTAACTGTCTGTAATATTTAATATTTATTTATTTAATATTATCTTTAATTGTTATTTTCTAACAACAATATGTTTTTATTGCATTAAAAAAATCAACAGACTTCGATCAAAAAAGTGTTTCTAGTACGAATTTTTCTTAATAAAAAAGTGCTGCTGAAATTGAACCACTTCCCGAAAAATTTTATGGCATGCATTCTCCATTTCTTGATGAGATTTTGTGCTCAATCCTTAATTAATTACGACACTGATTGTAAAATTTTCGTCAAACACAAAAACATATTGCAAATTCTTAAACAGCAAATGATCATCGAATACTGGCTTGCACATCGAAAATGCTGATTCAAACATAAAATTATTATTTTTAAATTTTTTACAAAGTCATTTTTTGTTTCCAATAGAATTATTGTAATAATTTTTGAATATTTTTTTAAGTGATGGAACCAAGGCGAATTCATCCCAGGTAATCTCGGTACTACAACAAGTACAACTCGTACAAAAACCACAAGCAATTTGTTTTTGTAAAATCATTGTACAATGTCAAATACAGAAATAAAACAAAACAGAAACAAAGATAATAAAAGAGAATAAACAAAACTTTGACACCCAACAGTGATTTTAGCTAATATCAGCAGGGCTTTTAAGACCGCCTGTAATAAATTCGCCTTGGATGGAACCTTGTTGCCTTTGATAAAAACAAAAATCATTTGAATAAAATCAAAAATATGTTATTTTAGCAAAACACAACATGCCAGTTTATATGCATTCTTAATTCTGTGGCTTGGTGCTAAAACGGCCAATGTCAAAATATTAACTTTTGAGAAAATTTAAATTGTTTTTAGAGAAGAGTTCTTACTTAAATTTGCTAGCAAAACACTTATGAAGCTGTTCTGGGCTAAAAACATTGGCTGTTTAATTAAAAAAAAAAAAGATGTTCAGAGAAAACACCAAATGCAACGATTAATTCAAAACAGAAAAATATTGACATTGGCCCTTTTAGCACCAAGCCACAGAATTATTATATGACAAAAAATGCATTAACGATAAAATATGCAAAAATATGCACAAACCAATCGATGCCACTTCTCAGCTTTTTTTTCTCAGTTTCGGATAAAAACCTTATTCACTTGGATTTTAAACGTTCGAGGAAAAACATGCATTTGCATGGAATTCCACGCCCTAATCATAGCCCATCAATCAAAAAGTGAATTTTGAATTTTTGGTCCCTTACGGCCTTTTTGGTTTTAGTTGACGATATGAAAATCAAAATTTTTACATTAGTTTAAAAGTTAACATTGTGTTATTTTACAATTTTAACTCTTTTTACATCATAAAACACCTTTTTTCAAACAATCGTTTAACTCTACTCTTTTTCGCTTTTTAGCTTTTAATAATACAGAATTAAAATATAGTATTAAGATCCTCCTGCAAAATCTTTAACCTATAATTTAACGTTTAATAAATATAACTAGTACAGTGCAACCTCGGTTAATGAAACCAATAGAAATTTAGTTTGTTTCGTTAACAGAGTCAATTATGCCTATTTCTCGATTATGTCAATCAAAGTTTAAGGTATATTTAAAAAAATAAATGTTAGCTTTAAGGTTAAATGTATTTATAATAATTAAAATAAAGAAAACCCAGAAGAATGTCGGATGTGTTTTAATAAGATTCCGAAGCATTCAAGGGTAACGCTCATATGGCTATCAGGGCATACGGACTGCTCGGGTAACCAGATAGTAGATGAGCTGACCAAACGATGTGTTCGCATGGATGACACATTCGTTGATAAAATCGTTGGCCTTCCAAGGACTCACTGTAGTTACCTATCAAGCGCGAGTCTTATAGAATTGCGAAGATGGGATAGATTTTATAGGCAACCTGCGCCATATCATGGACACTGGCCTGTCTAGTTAGCTCTCTACAATAGGAAGATGTATTGGTTAAAATCTGCAGTGACGCCATCTGAGTAGATGCTTTAGAGGATGGGCATTGACGCTGGGTATCACAAAGGGACCACTGAAGGACCCAAGTGAGCTGTCTCTTGATGGCTGTCCATGGAACGTAACCTAACCTAAAGAAAAACCAATAAAAAAAAATTATTATAACTAAATAAAAAAAATACATATATTAATGTGTATATGTAAATGTTAAATAGCAGTTTTAATCAAGATTCGTGTTTATAAGGAAAAAGTGTTTAATTTTCGGTTCAATTTTTTTACATGAAAGAGCTGTTATTCTTAACCGCCCATTGAAGCTAACCGCCAAAGCTTTTTATAGCATTCTGACATAAAATTTAAGGTAGTACACCTTTGATGCATTCAAAAATAAATCAAGATTTTGGGTGTTGCGATTACCGAGGAGTTGCGTTTATCAAGGGTTGCCTTAACCGTGGTTACCCTGTATTATAATTTGAATGCAACTTCTTTTATTCATTTATGTTCAATGTCTATTGTCTATATTCAATATAACACCACATCCAAAAGCAACAACAACAAAAAACACAATTTGAAAAATTGTTGAAAAATTAAAAAAAAAAAATATGTTAGACACCAACAACAAAATGTAGGCAGTAAATTGTGTCTAAACAAAAATTTGAAACCATTTGAAAATCATTTAAACTATTTACAATTTGCCATCATCACGACATTTTAGAAAACAGCCATCCATGTATGAGCAAAAACAACAACAAAATTTTTAATGCAAAAATTGTACATGCAGCCATTTAAAGTCGAGTGCCAGAAGAAACACAACAACACCAAACAAACAACCAGCCCAACAACAAACCAACCACCGCTATTCAACTACGAGTAGTTAGTTGCAACATAAACTTGCAATATGGATGATGACGACTAATCGTTCGTTAAGTCGTTGTTCAAGCCCGTTTCCTTTTGGTTGGAAATATCTTTAAAAGGGTTTATTTTTCTTGTAAATGTTTATAAACTTAAGTAATTCTCTTTTAAAAGTTTTAGTTTAAACAAAATAACAACAACAACAACAACAATTTTTTAAGTGCCTTTTGTGAAGTATTTTTTTTTTCAAACTCATTTTGTGGTATTTGAACTGATTGTAAGTATTGTACTTAAGTCAAAATGTAATATGACTTACATTTTGAAGAAAAAAAAAAACAGCATTTAAACAAAAAGAAACATTAGCAAAAAAAAACTCTTAAAGAGTTTTGAGTTTTGTATTTTTAAAACAATATAATACTGGCAAACAAAATCGAGGTTAAAGGTCAATATGATTTGAAGTTGAGCTTTTTGTTTTACAACGATTTTCATTCATTGTTTCTCCCAGTCTCTGACAAATGTTTAAATGGTAATTTTTGTAAATTTTAAAAGTTAGCAAAAAATTATTTATACTTTAAAATAAGTGTTTTTAAGTGAAATGTAAAGGCATTTTAGGAAAACAAATTAATTTTAGAAATGGTAAGAAACAAAGCCATTTGGGGAAATTTTGCCAAGAATTAAAAATACACCAAAAAAATTTTTGGGATTCACAGAAGTATTTGTAAGAAGTAAAAATTTAAAGCAAATTTTGTGATATTTAGAAAATTTTGCAATTAGTAGAAATATTTCTATGTAAGGAATGCAATTTATCCACAAATGCATGACTTTTTTGACTCACACCACAATAGGAAAGAGGGACCTAAGCATTTATGTTGATTTTATTTGTTCTAGACCTACCTTTAGTACACCGATCGACTCAAAATCGCTTTCTGAGCCGACCTAACAATGTCCATCCGTCCTGCTAGCTTATTGGCTGTTCATATAACCTTGTGAGCAAAGTACAAGTCGCAATTTTGAAGATAATTTGATTTTACTAAAAATTGTAAATGAGGGTATACTGAGTTTGTCATTCCGAGTGAAACTTTTTAAATATTCATCAAAGACCCAATTAAGTATATATATGCTGGGTCCTTCAGTAATTCTAAGACAATTTAGCCATGTCTTCCAGTCTGTTTAAATCACGCTCACTTTCAAACGACTCAAAAGAAAAGAACAATATTGAAGTCAAATTGTTTTCTTTTGTCTTCTAAGCAGTTTGGAATTGAAATTCAGCAAAATAAGCTTTGTAGGGTAAGAGTAATAAGTCAAAATGTGGAACAGCCACCCTTAAAATTGATAAATTTGTTATAAAACCTAATATAAATATTGGCCTAATGCACATATTGATATATGATCGGTGCATAGTTCCGTATGATCTCGGTGCATAGTTTACCATAGGCTAATCTAATCACACACACTGTCAACTTTCGTACAGATCGGCAGCGCTACCGTTGTGGTACTAAAGTATCAAATTTTTAAATTATTTTGCGCGAAATATTTTTTTATTATTCCTCTCAGACCCCATAAAGTATATTTATTCTTGGTCCTTGAGTAATTCTAAGTCGATTTAGCCATGTCCGTCTGTCTGCCCGTCTGTCCGTCTGTTGAAAACACGCTCACTTTCGAAAAACTCCAAAGAAATAAAAAAAACTTGATGTCAAATTGCTTGAAGCTATCCTAAGCAGTTTGGGATGGAAATCAAGCAAAATCGGTTCGGTAGGATCATAGCTGTGACTCAAAATGTGGACCACCACCTAAAAAAATTGATAATTTTATTACAAAAAGTAGCATAAATGGTCGAAAAATGCACGGAATGATATGAGATTTGGCAAAAAATCGTTTCATTCGACTGAAAATCACGCTGTAAAGTTTCGCGAAGATCCGTCCATAATTTATCCTTGGCCCCATATAAGCCCTACACCCTATAACGCCTAAAACCTTAATTAATAACGCTATCATTACAAGTTTTGGCATTTCACAGTTTTATAGGACTGGAAATGAAACAGTAAAATTTCGTGAAGATCGGTCCATAATTTACCCTAGGCCCCATATAAACCCTACTTCCGGAAAACAGTTTAGTACTCCTTAAATCATAATTATTAATGCTATCATAACTAAATTTTGTACACCACAGTTTTGTAGGACTAGAAACAAGTTTGTAAAATTTCGTGAAGATCGGTCCATAATTTACCCTAAGCCCCATATAAACCCTACTACCGGAAAATAGTTTAGTACGCCAAAAATCATAATTAATAATGCTATCATAACTAAATTTTGTACATCATAGTTTAATGGGACGAGAAACAATTTGCAAAATTTCGTGAAGATCGGTCCATAATTTACCCTAAGCCCCATAAAAACCCTACTACCGGAAAACGGTTTGGTACGCCTAAAATCATAATTAATAATGCTATCATAACAAAATTTGGTAAATCACAGTTTTATAATTACTAAAAATCACACTAATAAATTTCGTGGTGATCGGTCCATAATTTACTATAGACCTCATATAAGCCCACTCAGGTAAAATAATTAAATACGCCTTAAACCGTAGCAGATATAGATATTGCGGTAAACTTTCTTCCAACTTAGCTTCATATGGCCAGAAAAAATGTTATGCAATTTGGTGATATACGGTCCATAATAACCCTTAGATCCATTTAAAGCAGCCTGCAAACGCTAAAACTAATTTCTCCGCTGTATTGAAATTTATGTGTTTTAATACCAGAAATTACTCTGCAGAATTTTCGGATGATTGGTTCATAGCTTACCATGGCTCCAATGTAATTTCCCCTCCTGAAAATCATTTAAGTTCGGCTTAAACTGTACATGTACATGATTTTTTACTCAAGCTAGTAAAAATTGCTAAAAAAAAAAGTCGTAAAACTTTCTGATTTTCTGTCAATTATTTAATAAACATATATCTAAACCTCAACCAATTTTAATGCAGATGTCTGTTTTTTAACCCTAGAAAGATAACGTTATTTTTTTGCACTGAAAAGATAACGATACGTCTGAAAGACGTATGCTTGTTTATATCCTTTAAAGGATATCACCGAATATAATATTGATGAATTTTATTGTTGAAATCATTTATGTATTATATTTCTTTTAAAAAAATATATTAAAAACTAGAAACTAGAAACTAGAAAATTATTATAAAAATAAAATTAAAAATAAAATTCAATTAGCATTATCAAAAATTAAAGAGTTTTTATAAAGGACTTCAGTTCGGTTCTAAAAACTTAAATAAATATTTTCTTTGTACTTTATGTAGATAATGTTATCTGTATTAACTTAAATAAACCAAAAAAAAAAAAAAAAAAGAATTTGAATAACATTATGTGCAAGATTTACAAATTTAAATTTTGTGGTCGCCACAAACAGGTATACCGCACTTGACACATACCATTTTGGACATAAGTTTAATTTCTGATGGAGAGAAGCCACCGTATTATCTCGTTTTTGATTCACGCTGTTCTCCACTACAACCTCAATCATTACTTTTTGCATCTGGTAAAATTTTTTCAATGTTGTCGGTTAAAGTTTTCGATAAAATAGGGATTTCTAGCCTTAAAATTTAAAAATTTCTGGCAATTTCGGCACTGGGTTTAAACAATTAAACAATTTCCGAAATTATTTCGGTAGTAAAAAATATCGAAGCATGAAATTGGGTCGTACAGTGATTTGAATTCCCGAGTAGGTCCTCTTGCCGTACGAACTATATTCATTGAAGAAACTCGGCCATCACTTTGACCCTTCGATGTAGCTCACTTACTTTTATTTCATAAATTGGGTCGAGATATCGAAATAACGAAGCTATCGGAAGAAGTAGTAAAATGTTCAGGTTCTTAAGGATTTTCCTGAATCGGTGGTATA
The DNA here is from genome assembly GCA_930367215.1 of Pollenia angustigena. NCBI lineage: Eukaryota > Metazoa > Arthropoda > Insecta > Diptera > Polleniidae > Pollenia > Pollenia angustigena. Next base: position 53,332,782 of record OV884060.1, read on the forward strand.
TTCTCGTCAGGCTCAAGGATGTCAAAAGCTCATCTTCTACATCACTTTGAAGACTATCCACCAATAATTCATCTTCCGATTCGCTCACACTTTCCAGTGAATCCGAGTGCTCCAACACGCTTTGCAAAATAGCGCCAATTTCTGCGTCGCCCAAGCCGCGCTTACAACACATTTTTAAAACAATACCTTAAAATTCAACCAAAACACAAAGTTATCTTCGCTACAAAAGTAACACTAAAGATAACGATACGTCTCTCAGACATATGTTGTGTTTATTTATGTTTATTTCTCAAAAAATACGTAACTTACAACATAAAAACTGCCACCACCAACTAGGTGCTGCTTACAACTGAGAATATTGAACGTGAGAAAGTTGTATGTTAACAAATGTGAAAGTAAGAGCACAAAATTGAAAAAGGGACGTCTGCGAGACGTACCCCTTTCTAGGGTTAAGATAAATCAATAATAAATAGACATCATATACTCTTAAAGCGTTCGAACTGTCGGTGGAGCGTATCGAAGATTCGGCATAGCTGAATATATCACTCTAACTTGTTTTTTGTTAACATTGCTGAACAGTAATGCTTCAGCTGAACAAATGTTTTCGAAATTAGCATTAACTTTAAAATAAACTTTGGAACAGACTCAAAGTTGAAACCATGATTTCTTCTTTTAATTTGTTCGAAGCGGAAATGAAGGAATGGGCTTCAAGTGAAGATTTCATAGCAAAATATAGGACGCACAATCCTAAAAAGAAGTTTGTTTTCGTAAAACGTTTGTGTTAAAACATTTTTTACGACTTCAAAATTAGATTTTCAATTGTAAATAGCACAAATTAAAGTATAATTTCATAACTGTTTTATTTTTAAATCGCATATATATTTTTAATACACATATCTTTGTTATTTATATATATACTTTTTTTTGTTTAATGAATAACTAATGGTATTTTCTTTTCTACAAAAAAATTTTACATTTTATTAAAAAATGCAATTTGGTTTTCGTTTCTGAAAAATGTGTTGCTCTCCAAAAGGGTAGCCCTTACTAATGGCATAAGGCATTAAATTTTTCGGCCAATATAAATCGACAGTGTAACCCTTTAAAATAGGGGAGGTAGGCTTAGATATGGGGCTTTTTAAAAAACGGCGACAATTGTCTCAAAGAGCAACAAATTTGGTGAAGACCCGTCTATTATTTACCCTAGGCCCCTTATAAGCCCTACTCCCGGAAAACAGTATAGTACGCCTAATACCCTAACTAACAATGATATCATCACAAATTTTGGCACGTCACAGTTAAATATATTTAAAAATGACACTGAAAAGTTTCGTGAAGATCGGTCCATAATTTACCCTAGGCCCCATATAAACCCTACTCCTGGAAAACAGTACGCCTAAAACCGTTAAACATAATGCTATCATACCAAAATGTATTACATCCCAGTTTTTTAGAACAAGAAATGACACTGTGAAATTTCGTGAAGATCGGTCTATAATTTATAATAGGCCCGATATAACCCGTTCTTCCGGAAAACAGTTTAGTACGCATAAAACCGTAAAAAATAAGGCTATCATAACAAAATGTGGTACGTCACAGTTTTATTGGACTAGAAATGACACTGCTAAGTTTCGTGAAGATCGGTCTATAATTTACCCTAGGCCCCATATAAAGTCCACTCTGGTAAAATAATAAAATACGCCTAAAACCGTAGTATAGATGTTGCGGTAAGCTTTCTTCCAGCTTAGCTTCATATGGCCAACAAAAAATGTTATGCAATTTTGTGATATACGGTCCAAAATTTATATTAGATCCCATTTAAGCAGCCTTCTGAAATTCAACGCTGACGCTACTACTAATTGCTCCGCTGTCTTGAAATTTATATATTTTAATACCAGAAATCACTCTGCTGCAATATAAATTGCCTTCCTGAAAATCATTTAAGTTCAGCTGAAACTGCTACGAATCATGATATTTTACTCAAGCTAGTTAAAATTGCTAAAAAAAAAAGCATTAAACTTTATAATTGTCGGTCAATAATTTTATATAGGTCTAAACGCAACCAATTTTAATGCAGTACCCATGTTCTGTAACTCTCGCGTCGAGAAAGTTTTCGATTGAAATGTGTGAAATGAAACAAAAATGCCATAAATTGAAGCAAACAGCTGTTTTTCTCACTTAACTGTGTCTGTAACTTTTTTTGGCGAGTACAAGCTGTCACGTAAGGAAATTACTCGCCAATTTACAGAAAAAGTGTGTCTGTAACATTTTGGTGAGAAAAGTTCCCGCTTTGAACTGTCAAATAAACTCACGAATAAAAATGGGGCGAGAAAAAATTTTAACACTAAAAAACAATTAAAAATGCAAAATGCAAAGAATAATAATAATAATATTTTATTATTGGCACATTTTTCATTGTTTTATTATTTTGCTTTTAACCTTTTTATAAAATATACGAATGTCAACAAACATTAAAGTCGATCTTTACACAATTTGGCATAGCCGACGGTTGTGTTTTCGCAGCCGTCGTTGAAAAATTTTCAAGTTAAGTAAATTTTGGTCGCCGTCAACGATATGTGTTACTGGCGTTCTGAACGTTGCAATGTCACCTAGGCTTCTAGTGCAATACTATGACATTTATAACGTAACGACGTAATCTCTTTTAATAGTTTTCGACATGAGTTACAGACACACATTTTTCTCACTTTTCGAGAAACGATGGAATATTTTGTTTCCAATCTTTTCGATGCAAGAAGTTCTCACTAAAGTTACAGAACATGGGTACAGATGTCTGTTTTTATAAAGATTATAATAATAAAATAGACATCATACAGATATTACTCCTAAAGGAGCATATAGACGACATGTTTTTGTCATCTGACATGTCAAATTTCCCACTGCAAAACACATACATGTCGTGTGTTACCTTTTTAACTTTGCTTCTGTAAAAGTCAGACGAAAAGTCATCTGACAAAATTTCAATTAGAGCGTGCTCTATTTTCTTCTAACAAACCATCTGACATCAGAAATCTATGCCGGGAAGAAACTGGCAGCGGCGTCAACTATTGACGGAATCATTAGCCGGCTGAAGTTAATATTTTACAATACCAAGATATGTATGCTCATCTCACCATTGAATAGAATTTATGTAAATATATACATAAAAACCGTTTAATTATAAAATTCTAAATTGGTATCTTTAAAATAAAAGAAAAAATTTTAAGATGGCTAAATTATTTTACGGCGCAAATAAATATTTTCGTGGCGGCAGCAAGCAATTTTGAAACCGAGAACTACTTTGGTTTCTGCAATAACAATGCGAAAAAAATAGAGACAATGTCAGAAGCAAATTACATGTACGTTTGTGACCGAATATTATAAACCTTATGTAAAACAGCAATTTTGACAGACATGAACAATTACATGTGACTTGAAAATTTGACATGTCAGATGACAAATACATGTCGTGTACGGGCGCCTTAAAACATTCGAACTGTCTGTGGAGGGTATCAAAGTTTCGGCACAGCCGATTACAGCACTCTAACTTGTTTATGGTTAATTTTATTCCAAATTATTTTTTCTAAAATATTTTCTTAACTTTTATTTATAAAAAATTTACTTAGGAATGTCCACTCCTTTCACACAAAATTTTGCAAATTGTTTTAAAATCTATAAAATAGCATTGATAAATTAAATCTATTGGAATAATTTTTAAATTTATTGAAATTATTTCTAAATTTTTTTTACCATACACAAATGTCCAAAACAGTTTGTTTCAAACAAAAAAAAAAAAAAAAAATCATAAAAACATATTTATTTAAAACATTAAAATAAAATAAATTTTTAATGCCAAAAATTATGCTGGTCATATTAATATTTATGAAAAACTTTTTAAAAAAATTCGTGTTTGTGCATCTCTGTGAGTGACTTTTTGTGTAAAATACAGTTCAAAAATTACAATTGGACTCACACACACACACACACAAACTTTTTTATTTTACAGATAAATCCATGTGTCTGTGTATATAAATCTAATTAGTGAATTATTTGAAGCGTGAAATTGAAAAATATGTATTTCTCTCACAATTTTCATAATAACGTAAAAGATAAAATTTTACCGAAACCGCCATTCACAATTTACAAAAAAACACACGCACAAAAAAAGTAAAACTGGCCATTAAATATTTTTCATATTCAGGTATATTTTTGTTCTGTTTTTTGGAGATTTTAAATGCTTTGAGCTGTAAGTTTTGAGAATAAACGTAAAAATGTTTTAATTTAAAAAAGGAACCAAAATTATAATATGATTTACATTAAATGTTATCATTTAATTTATAATTGCAACAATTTGCGTAAAGTGTAAATAATTCTTATCATATGCTTTGCAAAAAGATATTTAGGTGCTAAAAAAATATTACAGCTAGAACACAAAATTATAGACAAGACAAGGGCAAAAAAATGTTTAAGCTAATTTTGTTATTTAAAAATAAAAACTATGAACAAAAAGCAAGAATTAATAGAAAAATTACAGCAGTTTTAGGAAATTCTGCGTAAATTTGTTATCTACATAAATTTTGCACAAATCTGCTACATATTTATAAAAAGATTTGCGAACGTTAGTATTTTTAAAAAATTTGGCTTAACTTGTTTTATTCGCTATTTGTAGGAAACTGCACAATTTCGATATTTAAAGACCATTTGCGCAAATTTTACATTTTCTAAGAAATTTTGTTTTCTGTTTATTTAAAATTTCGCACAATTTTGCTATTCATAGAAAAATTTGTGCAATTTTGCTATTTATGACAAATATTTTCCATTATTGCTGTATCTATGTAAAAAATTTTCCTTAATTTTTATGTTTTAAAAAAAAATTTGCAGAAATTTAATATTTAAAAGGAAATTTCTTGTTTTAAGGAAATTAGCTACTTAAAGGTAAATAGTCTAAATTTGCTTTCTACTATTTTAAATAAATTTTATATTTTTTATAATATTTAGTCGGTATTTAATTAAAAATTCAATTTAAAATACTTTTAATAATTTCTGACCACCATAAATTTTTATTGTGTTATTAGAATTTTTGTTTGCCATGAATAATAATAAAATATTAGTTAAATTAAATAAAAATGATAACGAAAAAAAATAGCAACAAACATTAAAAACTATTCAGATAGAAATAAATTAAAAATTTATGTTGATAAAATGTAACAAAAAAAAAAAAAAAATATTTGCATTTTTTTTAGTTACAGTTTGAAATAAATGCTTTTAATGGTTGGGGTTAATTTTTGGTTGTTAAAAGGCTACCAGAAACTGATACATGTTTTAGGAATAGTAGGAAATATAGAAAAATATAAGAAATGAAGGTTTGATTTAAACTCTTCTTTTAAAAAACATTAACATATTTTAATTAGTTCTTAGTTTTTTGGTCAAAAGTGTAGAAATCATTTTAATAAAAGCCCTCGCTTTTAGTCGTTTTTTATTCGAGGGTTCTCTTGTTGCCGACCGAGAGGTTGACTTTTCCCAGTTTAAGGTGGGCAAAATAAAAAAAATAGCACTTAAATTGTTAATGATCTTTAGCTTTTCTTAGTTTATAGAAAAATAAAAATTGATTTTAATTAAAAAAAATTCTCTTATTAATTAAATTTGCACTAGTAAACAAAATAATAGTATGTTTCTAGCAACATTTTTATTTTCCGTGTGAAACAAGTGCAGCTCCTATTATTTCGCACGGAATTTTAAGCAACAACTAATCATATTTTGTAATTTTGTTTTTGTGAAGTGGAGTTTCAAAAATAAAAATGTGGAAAAGTGCAAAAATGAATAATCAAATGAAATTTTTTTGTTTTTTACTATAGAAAATAATTAAAATAAAATTGTTTTACTTTTTTAATGACATTCATCAAAACACATGGTTTTGTCATAGATTGGGGTAGTGCACTTGTTTAAAATTATTGTAATAATTTTGTTAATGTTAAGTGATGATCTGAAAATTTTCAATCTCACTACACATAAGTGACTATAATGTTAAAACATTTTGTGCTAAAAAAATAGTTTGATTTAAAATCAAGCAATAATCAGTTTATTGCAATTGTTTTTTCTTCACTGACCTCTGCAACATTATTTTTGAATGTAAGCAAAAACCATAGATGGGGTAGTACAATAAATGTTTACTTAAATCAACATTGCACTCTCACTAAACAAAACTGCAATAAATTATTGTTTACAAATTTGTACCAGCTTTAGTGATGATTGGTATTTTTTTTACTTGCACTAAAAAAATTATTTGGTATTGTAAATTTTTTCACTATCGCTAACTGTGATTGTCTGCATAAAATCTGCACTCAATCCAAATTTGTAGTTCAAAATTTTAACTTGCAATGAAAAAGTTGTACGAAAACATAATCATCATCATATATATTATTTCTAAAGCACTTTTTTTTGTCGGTTGCAAATATTTCCCATACCACCGCATCAAATTTAATGAATGATATCTCATTTTAAAGCTTATTTCTAACACTAATGACGAAAAATAATTAGAAATTGAAAAATTAATATTTTCATTGATAAAAATTATATTTTAAAATGTATTGAAGTTACTAAAATTTTTATTAATTATTTTCATTTTATGTTACAAAAATTAAAACTAACGGTGCGAAATATTCGCACGGGTCATCTAGTATCACTAAAATTTAAAAAAAATTTAATTTTGTACTTGCATGGTTTTCGATTTTTCCGATGATATGCATTATCATAGAAAATTAAACTAAATGAAATTCTGTCAATAACGGAATAATTCTTGGATTTAATCATGCAAACACAAGTTTTGTATTTTAAATTGTGTGCTAAATTTTTAGTCAAATAAGTGAAGAAAAAAAAATTGCAATAAACTGATGATTGCTTGATTTTAAATCAAAAATTTGGTTTTGAATGAAAATTTTAACAAAATGTTTACAAAAATAAAAATAAATGCATAATATTATTGTGGCTAACATTTGCAAACGGTTTCCTGATCGAAAATGTGTGTAATTACAAAAGAAACTGTTGATCTATTATGAACACCAAGTGAAAATGTTTTTTTGATTGTGAACGCAGCTTAAAGGTTCTAAATTCCCATTTCATACTATTGATAAACTGAAATTTATTGTTGATGGAAAAAGCTATTCCTATGTGCATTTCACTGGTTACTTAGTTGATTTTATTTTTGATTAAAGGTTTAATTGAAAAAAATTGGCGAAAATTCTTTCTGTGTGCTGAATATTTAATAACCGGTTTTCACTATTAGCATTCCTTTTTTTTTAACAATTTTTTGTACCACCTGTAGTCCTGTCTATCACATATCAAAAAATCAATAAAGCATCATGTGCACGACATGTCTTTTACATCTGACTTTTAAAATTTCGCATTGTAAAAAACATACATGTCGTGTGTTACCTTTATTACATTGCTTTTGTAAAAGTATAATGCAAAGTCATCTGACAAAATTTCTATTAGAGCGCGCTCTATTTTCGTCTGACAAACCATCTGACATCAGCTGTGTCAGATATCTATGCCGGGAAGAAACTAGCAGCGGCGTTTCAGTATTGACGAAATTATTAGCCGGCTAAGTAAATATTTAACAATACTGATATAGGTATGATCATTTCACCATTGAATAGAAATTATGTACATACAATATTTAAAAAAAAACAATTTCATTATAATATCCTAAATTGGTATGTATCTTCAAATTTAAAAAAGAAAAAAAAATTCAAGACGGCTGAAGTCTTTTACGGCGCAAATAAAAATGTTTGTGGCGGAAGCACGCTGTATAATAAATACGCGAAAAACAGAGCCAATGTCAGAAGCATATTACATGTACGTTCGTGACCGAATATTATAAACCTTATGTGAAACACAAATTTTGACAGACATGCACAATTACATGTGACTTGCAAAGTTGACAAGTCAGACGTAAAAAGACGACTACATGCTCCTTAAAGGTAGAAGAACATAACACGAACGAAAAAATGTTGATATAGTTGTACTCTGTTTATATACGAAAAACCTGCGAAATGTTTCTAGCAACATTTTTATTTTCCGTGCGAAACAAGTGCAGCTCCTATTATTTCGCACGGAATTTTAAGCAATAACTAATCATTTTTTGTAATTTTTTATTTTGTTTTTGTGAAGTGGAGTTTATAACAAGCGTTTCAAAAATAAAAATGTAGAAAAGTGCAAAAATTAATAATCAAACGAAATTTTTTTGTTTTTACTATAGAAAATAATTAAAATAAAATTGTTTACTTCTTTTAATGACATTCATCAAAACAAATGGTTTCGTCATAGATGGGGGTAGTGCACTTGTTTAAAATTATTGTAATAATTTTGTTAATGTTAAATGATGATCTGAAAATTTTCAATCTCAATACACATAAGTGACTATAAAATTAAAACATTTTGTGCTAAAAAGATAGTATGATTTAAAATCCAGCAATCATCGGTTTATTGCAATTTTTTTAGTGCTAGTAAAAAAAAAATACCAATCATCACTAAAGCTGGTACAAATTTGTAAAAAGTAATTTATTGCAGTTATATTTAGTGAGAGTGCAATGTTGATTAAAGTCAACATTTATTGTACTACCCCCATCTATGGTTTTTGCTTACATTCAAAAATAATGTTGCATACTTGCAGGTTAGATAAGATTGATACATGACAAAATTTTCGTGTGAAATAATCAATGTTGCTCAACATTTTTCATAGGTTCGAACAGAGTACTAGGCTTTATACTTGAAAAAAGTTTGAATTTTTACAGTTGAGTTTTTTTGAACGCCTTCTCTTCTATTGGTTTTCTATCAACAAATTTATTTGAAATAGCTTAATGTTTTTAGGTGTTTGCATCATAAAATGTTAAGAGCGGAACTAACACTTTGTTATATTATAAAGTTTATGGATTCATTTTTATGGAGAATAATAGCGGATCTAAAGGAAATTTCCAAATTTAAAGGGAATGATAAAAACATTTAACAGTTAAAACATGAAGAGGAGGTAAATAAAATAATATAAAATTTTTCCTTAAATTACAGTTGTTTTTGACGAATTTTTTTGCGTAATTATTATTTATTATTATTATCCAAGTTCCTAGGAGGACAGAGGGCCACAATTAAATTTTTTGTACTATTTAACTTAATAATTTTTATTTAAAGAATACGGACAATTCTTCTTTTAATAACATATTTTAAACATGAAAATAAAAAAATGCACATACTTAAGTATGTATGAATATTAATTTAACAAGATCAACTTTTGATTTTAATATAAAAAAACAGGTTTTTATGGACTCAATATTGAACAATGTTATTTTAACAGTGAATAATACTAAATAAACGTGGTTTAAGGTTGTTTTAATATTTTTCATTTAAAATTAATATGAAATAATGATAAATTTAAATAATTTTAAATCAACATTTCGCCATGTTAATTTTACATTGGTAATTTTTTCTGTGTTCCTTTTGAGGGCTTTATTTTGCAATATTTCCACCACTTCCTGGTTTTCATTTGGATATTCGATTGCACCTTTCGGTAAGATGTTGGTTCGAGATATTATTTTGCCAATAGATTCACAATATTCTCCTTAGACATCTGCCGACAAACGATTGTATTCTGCCAATGGCTTTTGTTCCATGTTTCGCAACCATATGGCAGCAAAGCATTTACATTGGAATTGAATATACGTAGTTTAGCGTAATGTTTAATCTGTGACGATTTTTTTTTAGGGCTCCAAATGATACCGAGATTATTTAATTCCGTCACGTCTTCCAGTGGTGTGTTGCCTAAGATAAGTGGTGTTCTTATTCCGGTGCTTATGCGCAAGGATTTTGTTTTGAAGCCATTGAGTCAAATTTTATTAACCTTCTTGTCAAGTTTTTAACGCGGGCAGACGGCAAACTTTATTAAATCAATTCTTAAAATGGATCTAAATGCTTAAAAGTACTTATAGAAAAAAATCAATGTAAAATCCTGAAAAACAAGGTTGATTTTGCATTTTTCGGCAGTGATTTTGCTTCATAGTTACTGAAGTAATTTAACATGATATTACAATAACTCGCGAACAACATTATTTTCTTTTAAAATAACTATAACTCATGTTAATTTAACATTCCCGTAAAGTTAGAGCTAAATGACATTCATATTGAAATAACACTCCGAATCACGTTGAATGGAAGTTATTTGAAGTTGAAATAACGTGAGAAGAAGCTTCAGGGACAACATATTCGTTAATTCACTTACCCACTGTACCAGAGCGAGAGAGAATATAAATGTTTATTTTCCTGTAACCAGTGTGACCATATTGGCTTTTTTCGAGCTAAATTTAGCTTTATTTTTTAGCTTGAGATATTTCATTTAGCTTTAAGCTTTTTTCAACGATGCATTTAACTTTTCCTAGCCTTTTTTTAATTTCAATTTTGTGTTTTTTATATTTTTTAAACTAACAGTTTATCCGAATAAACTTATGCGTGATTTAGTAAAAAGCGTAATAGTCTGGCACCGCGGAAGAAATCGCTGTTGCAGATTTGATTTACATACATAACAGTGCTGCGAAAATTAAGAATTTTTGTCAAAAGTTACACTTCGAAAAATTTCTATTCCATATTTCAGTGATAATATCAAGACCACAAATCAATTATTGAACAAAAGCAAAGCTTAGAGTAAGTTTTATGCCTACTTTTCCTTTATAGACACTACAGTTTTTAGTCACTTTATCGATATATATCAATTTATCTGTTTTTTCTACCGTTATAAGTAAATTTAATTTAAAGGATTTACGTGATAGTCCATTAAGCGATGAAAGCATATTTGCCACATACTTATTTCATCTATAAGCAGGCATCAAGAGCAAAAGTAAATCGAATTATGGGCGTTATAGTTACATTAGCAAAACGTTCTACGTTCTTTTTAACTTTCGAAAACTCAAACCATTAAAAGAACTAAGAATAAAATCGTTTATTTTTTTTATCATGAAAAAATTAGTTTTTGGCCTTCTTATTAGAGTTGTTATCGTGGTCGAAATATAGTCGTATTTAAAAGTGGGCATTATGATTAACAATTTTATTCTAATTTCTTCGACCTTTTTTAAATATTTTTCTTCTTTATTAATATTTGAGTTTAAGGTCACTTTTATTTTAAGTATTTCGTATATTTTGTTATTCGTGCTTAATTCCCAGTTTTTATTCTTGATAAAAACACTTGAAATTTATTGTTGATGGGATAAGCTATTCCTATGCATTTCACTGGTTGCTTAGGCCAGATCATCAGGAAACTTCATCCATAAAGATTTTAGAAAAACTAAAGATATTAAACCAAATAAAACTGTTAAACGTATAAGACTTATAGCAACAGTTTTACTTGTAACAATATCAAAGCTTTAACAAAACACATCAACAATAAAAAAGTGGGTTTATCTCATCTTACATTCCCCCCTACAATTAGTTGAAATTCTCTCAACATTAATTGTAGTTGTAAGTAGGTTAAGAAAAACAAAATAAAAAACAAACAACAACTTACAAAAGATGTTGTCAATTAAGTGTTTTTTTAGGCCGTGCACTTGCCTGTTTATTATCAAAAAGTAATTTCAATTTTTGGGAATACAAAATTTTAATTTCAAAAGATTTTGTTATTCGTGCTTAATTCCCAGTTTTTATTCTTGATAAAAACACTGAAATGCATAGGAATAGCTTATCCCATCAACAATAAATTTCAAGTGTTTTTAATAAAAATTAATTAATTAATTGTCAAACATAATTTTTGTTAATTTTAATTAAAATATATCCTGAAGAAGATTTCCAAAGGAAATCGAAATATCGATAATAAAAATATACGAAATTTTTAAAACAAAAGTGACCTTAAGCTCAAATATTAATAAAGAAGAAAAACATTATGATTGACGCAAACGACATATGTACGGCGTACATTTTACTTATGTGTTTTACATTGTCGTTGTCGTGATTTCGACTTTCAAACGGCTGCGACTTCGAACACGACAACGACTTCCGTCAATTATTTTTCGAAAGTTTCTTGAAAATTTCGGCTAGTAAAAATTTTACTAGTTAAGTTATGTTCATACCTATTAAATATTTGGCGTCCCTTGTTTTAATAAAAAAATCATTTGCTTTTGCAAAACGTTTGGCTAGATCAAACATCATTATACAGTTTCTTAATTACATTATACAATTATCTTCTTACAAATAAAGTTAAGCAAATCCATAGAAATTGTTAAAAATAAAGCTAAAGTTTGATCAATTTACTGGTCAAGCTTTTTTTGGAGTTTTTCTTTCGTTTATTTATATAATTATTCTCAGCTATAATTACATACTTTGTATTAATACATGTCAAAAACTCAAGTAATATGACAAAGTGTGATAGTGAGAATGCAGTGTATCACAAAAACGACAAGAATTATGAAAAAAGTTTGACATCCCATACGACTTCATCGTTTTTTGAAAAATTTTTAAACGATAATACTTTTCATCGGATCAGGGTTGCATTTTATTTCATGTGTGAGTGTTTATACTTTGTGTGATGGTGTGAACACAAACTGTCATGTTGAATTTGATTTTTTGACAGTCGCAACAAAACTCATTAGATTTCTATCTCACAAAGTAATATGGAATACGTAAAACTTGTGAGATAGTGTAATCTAGCCTTAAATGAAAAATATCGAAGTAATTAAAATTTACTACAAAACTTAGCTTTTTTTTAGCTCTATTTTAAACATGATTTAGCTTTATATTTTTAAAAAATCTGGTCACACTGCCTGTAACACAAATTACAATTTTGTTTTCCCCTTTCCCAACAAACATGAAGTCAGACCTTTGATATGAAATGACTTTATCATTTGACATCAAACACAATTCTCAAACGTTTTTCAATTGTTTGATTTAACATTTAAATTTAGATTGATAATGATTTGAAAATAAACATTTGATATCAAATGTTTTATCAATTTGATGTCAAATGTTAAATTCAAATCAAAAATAAACTTGGCGATTAAAGTTACATTTTTTACTTTGTGGTTACATGTGTTTTTCTATTAAAAATAAATTACAATGGTTAAAAATACGAAAAAAAAGAAAAATAAAACGGGAAAGCGAAGAAAGTTTGTTGAACGCTACAATCCTCAAAATAAAAGGGAGCCAAGTATTTTGTCGTTCCAAGAATTAGAGGACGGAAGAAACATTATTTCATCTTTTAGTTATGTGGCCGAATGTTTATATCACAGTTTATTTCAATAAATAATAAATTTAAATTAAAAAAAATAAAATATTTTTATTTATATTCCACATTGTATTATAATCCACATTTGAGAAACATTTGAGAATTACGTTTGAAAGTAAGTTGAAAATAAAGGCATTTTTCAATTTGAAAATAATTTGCCCTTTTTGTTGAGAGCGCTGTGATTTTCAAATGATTTTAAAATCATTATCAAACGTTGGTCGTTTGAGAAAACGTTTGATTTCAAATCATTTTCAATTTGAAATCAAACCTCCCTGTTTGTTGGGTTGTTTATAACAGCACTTACAATCAAAAGACACCAGCAAAATGGCCCGATATGGTTTTCGTCGTCATTCTACTTTGAAAATTTTATGTACTATTTAACTAAATCATTTTATCAGAAAAAATACTGGAACTTTTTTTTATTTTTATAAATAATTTTTAACATGAAAATAAAAAAAATTATGTTTTGTATTTGTATAGTGTTGTTATTGTTTCTATACAAAACAAATAAACAGGATTTAATGGATTCAATGTTGATCAATGTTATTTTAACATTTTTCGATTTAAACTAATATGAAACAATGCTAATTTTAAATTATGTTGATACTTTTGTGGAAATTTACTAGGATTTTTAATCAACATGGCGCAATGTTAATTATACGTTGATATTTCTGTGTGTAAGTATTTCTTTAAAAACAAAGCAACTTTTATTGCCACAAAAATTTAAAAGTTCTTAAAACTGACCTGATTTTTTATAATACTTTTTTTATATCTCCTAAAAAAAAAAACTTGTTTATTTCTAAACATGTTAAAGATCATGACCTCCTTTTCTAAACAACAACTTCAGCAATTCATATTTTGATATTTTGTTAAAAAATTGCAAATACTGTCTTTTTTTCTTCCTTAACTTTAACTCAAATGGGTTTTCCAATTTTTTTTTTTTTTTTTTTTTTTGCTATTACCGCAAATATTTTCTTAAGAAGCTTTAACTATTTAGTTTGATTTTGGTAGCAAATATCAATAAAAATTTAAGTTTTATTGTGGCAACACAAGAGGCAGCAGCATCAGGCAGCAATTTAACTAAATATTATTGTTATTGAACAGCAATTGTACTTAAAATCAAACAAACAAATGTTAAAATAATTTGAGTTGAAGAAAAGAAAGAAAACATTTTTGAAAAATATAGAAAATATCTTCATGACCATTAAAAAGTAAAGCGCTACATGACACGACTACAACTTATTGTTGCCAGTTTAATGTGATTCCTTTAGCTAAAATGTTGCAACAAACAACCAACAGCAGTTCTCTAGACAACATGTACTGTAGAGCACATAATTATATGCCAAAATAAATGAAAGTTTTTTTTTCTTTTACTGCAAATGCTTGAAAAAGTTTCATTTTCAGTTTACAGTATTTAGAAGAAAAGCAAAATATAAAAAAAGTTTAACAATTGAAAACAAAGAAAAGTTCAAGACCTCATTCATATAAAAAAACAAATGAAAAAAATTAAACATAAACAAATTAGGCGAAATTTTTGCTAAAATATAATTTTGTTTTTAGTTGGCAAATGATCTTTTGTTTGCTGGAAATAACAAGAAGTTAAAAGTTATATTTTAATGATTTTTTTTATTTTTTGTTTGCAAGTTTTTCCTTAAACAATAGGACTTGTGTCCTAGTTAATAAAAGTTAACAGAATTTTTATTGTGTTTTTTTTTAAATTTGAAATATGATTGTTTAAAACCTAAAATAAGATTTTGCAATAGGAAATTTCAAAGTCAATAATTCCATGGCAAAATAAAAAGTTCTTGCTTTGATATAGCGAGCATACTGTTGAAACGTTTTCAGTCAAACCGGAATTTTTTATTTTATAATTTGTATTTAAAAAAATAAATCTCGAGGTGATATTATTTCTACTAGAAGTATAGTTGTGCCAAACTGTGGCAAAATATCTTTTTTAGGTTGTCCGCTTCAACAATAATGCCTCAA
The DNA here is from genome assembly GCA_930367215.1 of Pollenia angustigena. NCBI lineage: Eukaryota > Metazoa > Arthropoda > Insecta > Diptera > Polleniidae > Pollenia > Pollenia angustigena. The sequence goes on from OV884060.1 coordinate 53,348,014, forward strand.
TTACAAAAAGCTCAATATAGGAATGTTCTGAACAAAATACAGTTGATTTCGGTTAATTGAGCCCCGCTTACTAGATTTTTCCCGTTTTATTGCGCTAAAAATCATGGAACAAAATCATTCAGTGTAACTGTTTATGTAAAAATACCCGTTTAGTTGAGTTCCGTTTAGTTGCGCCACCCGCTTAATTATTTCCGTCTACCTAATGTGTTTTTGCTCCACAAACGTAAACAAAAATTTTTTGCGCCAAGAAAGGCATGTTTCATGTTTTTTGTTATATGAAATAAAGAAATGAGTTTTATTTTCTATCTAAACTTGGTTGTTACGCTTAATTGCACATCTTGCTCAATTAAGCGATTTTTATTGCTTCGGCTAGTCGCACTACAATCTACCTCACATAATTTGGAGTGGCGAATTTAACACGATGATAACACGAGTACATAATCTTTACCTACCATAAGGGTTAGCTACGTTTATCTTTAAAGCTGCTGGCAAAAAGCAAACGATTTTTTTGTTGTTCTAATAACGGGATCTATTTCCGATACACATTATTTTGTGTTGTCGTTGAAAAAAATGGGTTTCTGCATTACTTGAAGATAAAGAATTAGCTAGCGAAACGGGAGTACCTATTTTAACATGTTAGCACCAGATATTGGTGTCTAGGGAAAGATTTAGGTATTTAGGTATGATTTAAATGCCCCATCAGTAGTCACTAGTACAAACTGAGTAAACGTGCTAACTATTTCGCCAGTATATACACAGAGAAAACAGATTCGTGATCACAACCGAATTTGGCGCCAATCGAATTTCGTCGGTTGCATGTACTATCACACAATTCGGTTCCAATTACTGAAAATTTCGTTGCTTAGCATAATAGTTTTGATAGCAACATTTGAATTTTAGTACACTATCAGTCATAACAACAGATATTGTTAGTTGTTTGTATGATTATTAGAAACAAAATTGTGCTTATACCCGAATAAATGATAGGTGCAACTGAAGATAATTGGTGTTCATGACAAGAGATTTGATTGTCGTTATCAATATAATTTTTACCCGGTCAAATGTAGCCCATAAGGGGCAAGGACTTGTCCAAAGGTAATCTCAATGAATGGGAAAAATGCGTTATTTTACAGTACGATGTCCTAGGGCACGACCATGTAACCCAGCTTGCATTACAAAGGGGAAGTCTTAAAACTACTCCATGGTATACTCCAGAGGATTAGCTTTGAAATCGTTTCAAAACGAAAACATGTCGTTAAAAAACGAAGACATGTCGTTTCGCTGCAAACTCTTTTTAATAATGACATGGTCCATACTTGCACTACATTGGACCAGTCCAGGATCAAAATGGATCAAGAAGTTCAATATAATTTGCAGGGTATAAAAAATAATACATACATTCATACATACATATGTATGTACGTGTATATGTTCATACCTATAAGAATACGTAAATTACTTACCCCTATTTATTAAGTTTTTCACATTTTCCATTTCTGACCGCAAATATATTTTTTAAATATAATATTAAAAATTAATTTAATCTATCAAATGTTTTGACAGAAAATTTAGTAAAGGTGTTATGATACTTGCTATTTTTTTGTATTGGATTTTTTTAGGATTGACTGAATGAAACAACAAATGCGATAAAGAACAAGAAATACAATTTGATAAACAAACCCTTTTTTCTGATTGACATTTCTCATGTTTTTTTTTCTTTGACAAAAACAAAAAAATGGTAAAAGCTTGGGCAGATAAAACTATTTTGTTTCTGATCAGTGAAATCAAGCAGGTGCCCTTCATTAGGATTTCAAATCATAAATTTTTTTACATTATTTGCATTAAATTTTATTGTTTATAAAAAAAAATTGGTTGTGATTCCAAAATAAAATGTAAACAAAACAAACAATACTGCCCACGTTTTTTGCCCACAAAAACCCGTCAAAAACGCTAAAAATCGCAAAAGAAAAGTTAAAACCCGCTACTTTCGATCAAAAATTAAAAAAATTGGCAACAGTGCTAACAATTAATCTGGAAATGTCAATTTTAAGTTAAAAACTTTTGTATTTTTTTTTGACAGTCTTAGATTATTTATCGATAACACATGTATATTTGTTTGACATTTCAAGATTTTTTATGATATAATCATACTCTTTACACTTAGGGCCATTATTATAACTTGGCGTTAGCTGTTATCCGACAGTTAACAGACGCTTTTTGACAGATAACACATTATAATCTGTCAATTTAATCTTAACTTTAGCTAACTTCAAGTTGTAATAATGGCCCTTAGTCAGTTTTCCTATGCAAAAATATTTGCACTGTTCTCCAATATAGAAAAAATACAAAAAATAGCAAGTATCATAACAGCTTAAGCAATTGGGGCTTTTAACTATTTTTTGGTTGTGAATTCCGAATAATTATATTTTCATTTGTTGTACTCGAATTGAATCTATTCCAAAAATCAATAATTAGCTGCAATAAATGAATAATCATTTATATTACAAAATTTATTGACGAAAGCAAATTATTGATTGCAATAGCCAATATTCAGTATTGCCCTGTATTTAATTCGGTTGTGATTCTAACCATTTGTACTAATTTTTAGAACTTAATTAAATTAGTTATCATAACTAATAAAAGAATTGAAGGAATCATATTTCAGTTGGAACATCATTTTTATAATCAAGAGAATTAAAAATCAGTTAGAACTATACATTTTTAATAGTTGCAATAATAAATCATGTCACTTGATCAATATTTTATTACTGCAACCGTTTCCCAACCAATTTGTTTTCTGTGTGTATGCATATGTATATATTAGGGAGATCGATTATTCGGTGGCATGTCATAACGTCCAGTGTCATAGGGTCCATGGACACTGTGACACTTTTAAAAGTGTCATAATGTCCGTGGGCACTGTGAAACTTTGGAAATGGACATTATGTCACTTTTAAAAGTGACATAAGGTCCATAATTACTAAAGAAGTTATATACAAAAAAAGATCTACATACGCGCAGAGAAAATCATGTTTTATTATGGTCGCAAACAACAAAACTATTTTTAAAGAAACTAATTTAACCATAATATGGTTGTCGGTGACAATGATTTGGTTAAATTAAACATAATATGGGTAAAATTTTTTTAAAAATGGTTTTGTAGCTTTTTTTCTGGGTGTATATATTAAATATACAGGTATCCCTCGATTTACGCGGTACTTTATTTGCGCGGTTTTGATTTAACGCGGTTCATTAATAGCAACCATTTTTTTATATAACGCGTTTTTTTACGCGATTTTACTTTAACGCGATTTGAAAATAGTGGCAACCCTCGAATTGCGCGGTTTACAACACTAATTTTGTAAACATTATCAGCTGTTTGTTAAAAAGAACAGGTTAAATTTAATTTTCAGTGGAAAACAACTTTAAATGTAGTAAAATAAACTATTTGCTGTCGTTTTGTGTTATTAATTTTATTATTTTAGAAATGCCACCAGTAAAATCAAATTTAAATCCAAAAAAGAAGGTTTTGTCATTGCTAGATAAAATAAATATTTTGGATCGTTTGCAGAAAGGAGAAAATGTAGCATCCGTAGCAAAATCTCGGAGCTTGAATGAATCAACAGTAAGAACAATCCAAAAAAATGATAAAAAAATTCGAACAAGTGTTTGTGCTGGAGCTTTTGATACTGCAAAACGTACCTCCTATACCCGAGATGCTTCAATAGAAAAAATGGAAAAACTATTAATTATTTGGATTGAACATGCCATTGATAAACACATTCCACTTTCCACTAATGTTATCACACAGAAAGCTCTACAAATATATGATTGTTTGGAAAAACCAGATGACACAACTTGTAAAAGTAAATTTGTAGTAAGTCATGGGTGGTTTGAAAAATTCAAAATGAGGGCTGGTCTACGTAGTCATCTGGAGATAAAAATGCAGCACAAGAATTTCCTATTAAATTCCTCCAATTAATACAAATAATATTTTCTTTTAAATACTGAGAAGTACAAATAAAGGTTTAATTTGCATTATATTATTAATATGCTTGTTTTACACGAATTTCCGGTCCCAAATTTGAATTTCGTATTAAGTAAGTGTTTCAATTTGTGCGGTTTATTATATTTCTGGTCCCAAAATAGAATTTTGTACTGATTTAGAACCTTTATTTACGCGGTTTTGAATTACGCGGTCTTTTCTCGGTCCCAACATACCGCGTAAATCGAGGGATACTGTATATGTATATCGAAAATAAGGATTTTCTCTTCTATGGTATAATAAATACTGGCTTTGCTAACTAAAGCTGCTCTCGTATATTTTTCATTCCCTTGTTAATTTTTAGAGTAGATCTTATACCCGCACTTTCACTAAATAGAGTTGCATTTTTTTCAGTTATTTTAATGTGTATTCAAATGGAATTGTGAAGTGCAAAGTTTGTACTAAATGTTTACTATTCTTACACTGGATTTTCATTAAGATTTTTTTGTTTTGGGAAAACAGGCATGTATGTTTTATCTTTATCTACAAGGAAAACAGATCCACTAAAAAATTTTGTATTGAAAATAAATTAGTTTTTACAAAAAGGTTTTTTTTTAATAAGAAGAGCCCACTTACTGTTTTTACAAAATTCTTCGTTTCAGATGTTTTTGAACAATTTTTAGTTTCTAGCACTTGGGAAAGAAATGATGATTCTGATTCGTGTTCATCTCTTGATTTGTTATTCAAATTAATTAACAACAAAGTCTCTTAATAAGATGACGAATTTGACATCAACGTGAGTTCCATGGTTTTTTTTTTTTTTGTTTCATTTAAGCAGAAAATTTAAATTAAATTCAATTTAATTTTAAACAGCATCAAATTCATTCAATCAAATGCAAAATATATTTTCTGAAATCTCAAAATAAAAAAAGAAACAAAATCGTTGTTAATCATCTCATTAAGAAAAAAAAAAAATATTTTTGGTAATTTATTTCAATGTGATTTCTTAAGCAAAAACAGTTAATTTAAATTGAAACCTTTAATTCTTGAGTTTTTTTTCTAACGTTTTTGACTATTTTTTTTTTTTTAACAATTAAACAAATGTTACAATACTATTAAGGCTTTTTTGTGTGGCAGTTGTTATTCGAGTACTTAAAGGCCAATCCCTGAAAATGAATTAATCTTCTCCTTATTTAAAAAAGACTAGACAAAATAAAATCCAATCATGCCTCAGAGAAAAAATAGACAAAACAAATAAAAAAAACTGCTTTACAACATTGACGATGATGGTGGTGATGATGATAATGACGATGTTAATGATGACGTCTGCGTCTACTTTGGCGATCCCTATTTATATTGAATTTCTTTTGCCACAATTGCCACAGACAACAAAACATTTGTTTGTAAATGATCTGTTTTGTGGCAGCATTTTGATGTTGTTGTTGCTCTTGTTGCTTGTGTTGTCGTTTATTTCCTTTCTGCCCAAAATAGTAGAACTATATTTAAAATCAGAATTTAGTTCACAACTTAAATGAAAACCTTAAATCTCTAAATCTGGACGGTGTGTGTCTCTTTTTTTTTCTCTAAAAGTAGTTTTTTTTTTCTTCAAATAGTTTTGTATTGTTTTGTTTAATGTGGCAGACAGTTTGTGCAGCATTTTGTGGCTTAACAATTGTGTGCGAACGTTAAAGACCAAATAATTTAGATCACGAATTTCTTGTCGTATGCAAATTAATCAAAAACGAAACTCACCAAAATCCAACAAAAAAAAAAAAAAAAAAAAATCCAAAACTCTTTAAAAACTTTAAATAAATTTTATTTCTTTAGAGCCACAACAAAACGAAAATGAAATGTATGACAAAAGCAGAATAAAATCTCCAATTGTGGTTGGTATTAAGATGAATTCATGTAGGAAAGGACAGACAACTAAAAATTGATTTTTTTTTGGTTCCCTGGGTATGTTTTGCTGTTTTTTTTTCGCCAATTACTTCAATTAATCAATTTTATTTTAAGATTTTTGTACATAAATGAAAAATAATTTAACAATTTATGACATGCGCTAGCAACATTTAAGAAAATTAAATTTCCTGGAAATGGGGTTATTTTCTTTAGGCTAAACGGTTCGAATAAGAAATTATTAAATTGATAAATTATTCCCGTGAAAATAAAAATGAGGGGCTGAGACGAGACGCCATATGACACAATGTCAATATTTTGCGCACTGATTTATATTCATCAAGGATCAAGGACAGTGCTGTCAGATTTTTTTGAGCTCTGTCGCCAAACCGGATGTCAGAAATCGCCAAAAATCGCCAAACGTCAATTTGGTTCAGTTTTTGTAATTTTTTTTAAATTAAATTTTGCATACAAAAAACGCTAGTATAATATGTGAGTCAAAAATCGCCAAAAACTGAGAAAAAAAAAATTCGCTTAAAGTAAATTTTGTTTTGTTTCTGTAATTTTTTTTTAAGTAATAAAAATGGAGATCGTATAAGTAATCAGTTAAAACAGCTTAAATTAAGTACACAAGTCTATAAGATCGTAAACTTCAGCCTCACTGATTTTATTACTGGAGTTTTAACCTGCATACATACTATTAGAATTAAATAGTGACTGAATATAAAATTCACTCAAACTGATAACAAGACAAAAATCATGTGGAAAAAAGTTGTAAGTTTTTTTTTATATTACACAGTACAACAGCCAATCTGGGGGGTGAGAAATTCCAAGTCAGGGTGATGGTACAAGGTCAATATAGTAAAACCCTCAAAGGGTTTGGCGTTCGTATGTGTCAGTTTTTTTTATGACATTTTAAATTTTTTCCTTATCTTGATGTTTTTTTGTTTAACATAACTCGAGAACCACTTGTCCGATTTTGCTAAAACAAACTCAAAAAAATTTAGAATTACAATTTCTTTAATCCGTTCATATAACGTTTTTCTTTATAATCAACAGTTTTGCCGGTAAAAATAAATTTGTGGAGAATTATAATTGATAAGTGCAAAAAAATGTTCAAGCCTGGATGTATGCAGCAGATTTTATCACAAACCTGCACTGCAATTTTTGTGACTTTTTTTAAGCGATCGGTGAAAATCGTCGGACTTTTGTTTTTTATTTGAAAGAATACACCCACATTCAGTGATGCCAACAGTAGGGGATTTCCCCTTTTCTAGGGATTTTTTTTTCGGAAAATTTCAACCGTAGGGAAAAGAGGACACATTTTTTTATTTTAGGGCATATTTATTTATTTATTTATTTAATCAATGGATATTATCCTTACTGACTAATAACAATATTGACTTAAAATTAATGAATAACAATATGCATTTTAAAATATACTACAAATTTACAGAATATATGTAGTACATAAAAATTTACGAATGAAGAAAAACAATAAGAAAAATCAACAAATTGTGACATAGAATTAAATTGTCTACATAACCTCGAAAAAGGATCAGCAATAGCGTAATTTTCTCTAAAAAAATTTAACAACAAGCAGATTATAACGACGCGTATTGCGACAAGGTATATTAAATTTAGCAGACTCTACAGAAAATCACAACAAACATTACCATTAATAAGATTAACCATAAAAGAAACATTGAACATTGTACGACGACTTTTGAGCGATGGTAATTTTATTAATGCCAGTCTTCTAGCATAGGAAGGAAAGTTTGTCGAGTAACTCCAATGAAGATCACGTAAACAGAATAATAAAAATTGTTTTTGGACCGATTCAATACGAGAATTGTGAATGTTGTAAAATGGATCCCAAATGATTGACCCATATTCTAAGATTGGTCTAACGAGTGATACGTAAAGTTACTTCGTTATGTATGGATCGGTGAATTTTTAACCCAGCGCTTAATAAAGCCAAGAACGCCTCGAGCTTTATTAACAGTTAATGTAATATGAGAAGCAAAGTTTAATTTAGGATCCAGTAAGACTTCAATATCAAGAAACGAATCAACCAACACCAGTTGATGACCACCAAAAGCATAATTAACAGCAATACAGTTATTTCTATAAAAACGCATGCTTTTGCATTTCACAAGATTCAGCTCCATCATATTATGATTACACCATAAAAAGAAGTTACTAAGATCCGATTGAAGATAAAAATGATCCGAAAAAAAATCCCTAGAAAAGGGGAAATCCCCTACTGTTGGCATCACCGAATGTGGGTGTATTCTTTCAAATAACAAACAAAAGTCCGACGATTTTCACCGATCGCTTAAAAAAAGTCACAAAAATTGCAGTGCAGGTTTGTGATAAAATCTGCTGCATACATCCAGGCTTGAACATTTTTTTGCACTTATCAATTATAATTCTCCACAAATTTATTTTTACCGGTAAAACTGTTGATTATAAAGAAAAACGTTATATGAACGGATTAAAGAAATTGTAATTCTAAATTTTTTTGAGTTTGTTTTAGCAAAATCGGACAAGTGGTTCTCGAGTTATGTTAAACAAAAAAACATCAAGATAAGGGAAAAATTTAAAATGTCATAAAAAAAAACTGACACATACGAACGCCAAACCCTTTGAGGGTTTTACTATACTGACCTAGTACCATCACCCTGACTTGGAATTTCTCACCCCCCAGACAATAATCCCAAAAATGTTCCATAGTGTTATTAATGATAACAAAAAATAAGCTGTTAAACAAAATCGCCGAAATAATATAAATGGTAAAAATAGCCAAGTTAATCGCCAGTTACATCAGAAATCGCCACAAAAGTCGCCAGTCGCCAAATGGGAAATCCCATCGCCAAACACGTTTCAAAATCGCCACCTTTGGCGAGAAATCGCCATATCTGACAGCCCTTATCAAGGATACGCTTAACTCAAATATGTCCTTTTGGAAATACTTAAAAGTTAGAGCAGCTATTGGTCCTGTATCCAATACTTTTTTCCGAACTTTTTTTTCTGGAAAACATTTTTCATGTTTCACTTTCAATCACTCACTGAAAATAATGCGTGTTGTTAATTGAACAGGCGGCACTGGAAAAGATTAATAAATTAAAAAAGATACAGAGTGTAGAAAATGAAGGTTCTAGCCAAAAAACTTTAATAATCAAACACAGTTGAAATATGTGGATAAATGTCTTCTTGATTTGGAATCTACATACCTTCAAGAAAGCTTCATAGAAGAAAGAAAGGTTATCATGTGGAGCAAAAGAGTTTTGGACCATCAACAAATACATTAAAAAAATTGGTCCTAAAAATTTGGTCCCATAAGCTATTTTTAAGATTTTGCATATTTATACAAACCTTATAAAGGACTTCAAAAATCTATCAAAATAATATTTCATTGTTGACCTGACATGTGTTTTTAATACTTTTAACAAAAAAAAAAAATATATAATTCAAAAACCTCATCTTTAAAGAGATGTAACTTGTAATCTTTTGGGTGTATCTTACAAATATTTCAGGTATGCCTTGCCAAGGATGTTTTCTTTAAACGCATTCATTAGTTGTGCTATATCCAGACTTTTAGCGAAGTTAATTTATGGCCACCCTCACAACACTGTGCGATGTTAGTACGTCCAGCTGGCTTGTTGTCCATTTGTCCATGTAAATCTTTTGCGCAAAGTACAGTTCGCAAGATAATTTGATGAAATTTGGTACTTACTAGGGTCTGGTTTTTGCAAATCCTGGAATTCCAGATTTCGAAAATCAAATCCCGAGATTTTTGGGGATCCCGGGATTTCACGGGATCCAGGGATTTGTCGGGACTTTTTATAGATATTTGTTATAAAAAGTCTTTAAAAGATTTTTACAAACGAAAATATAAAATTCATTTACGGCCCATTTCACCAAGTTCAGGTAATACTAACTATTACTTTAACTTAAGTTAACAGTATGTTTTTGACAGTTATAACTGGCAGTTAATTATAACTGAACTTGGTGAAATTGGCCGTTAGTATTACAAAGTTAAATAAAATTTACTTGTATTTTAAACGTTTCATGGGCGTATGCCCATTTTTTCGATTTTGAAATGTTGTTGCCATATTGCTTAAATTTAAACGCTCTTTACATGGTTCTAAATATTTTTGAAAACAGATCAATTACAAAGTACAAAAGGTGCAATACCTACCCCATAGTTTGATCTAGAATGGTTTTTTGGCTCTACTAAAAAATTTTATTTTAAGACATACGTGGTTGCACATGAAAACCACAGATACTTCCCTGCAAACAAATGGAAGATAACCCTTAAGGCAATAGTTTAGCAATATCCCCAAATTGTCATCTAGAAGAAAATAATCAACGTAATTTTTTATTTATAAATAAATATATTATTAATAAACATACATATCGAGGGTTATTATTCAAATAGTGGCTATCTGCAAAATCACAATTTTATAGAAGAACGAAAAAACTAATTTTTCGATAACTCTAGAGTATTAACTTAACTTTATTTTACAATGTTATTTAAAAACAACGTCTAAATCATACATATGGGGGATTTCATGTCGTGGGGTGCTTTTTAACCATGGGAGGTAAGACCGTGAGAGATATAGCCATATTGTTTTTCCCCCCCAAATGAGAGACAAAGCAATATTTTTCCAGAATATTGTTACGCATGGTGAAAACATTCTGTAAAAGGGAAAATCCTTAGTTATCATTGAAAAAATAACAACCAAGAATTAATATTTTAAGTTCCTAATCACATGTGTGTTATCAGTTACTAGTTATCAATCACAACGCCACGCAGAAAAACTTTAGTATGCGAAGCCAGATTTCAATACTTAACTTTAGTAAAAGGGAAATTCATTACCTCTTTATTAAAAAAAATAGGAAAACTACTAATCAATGTAAAATGGAAAAGTTCTTCAAAACTGAAATGAGAGATAAAGACATTTCCTAATATTACTAATGTGTACTAAGGCCATGATGGCTTTGCTTCCCATTCGAATGAAAAAAAAAATAAAAGGCTTTATCTCTCTTTTGAATGGGAGATAAAGCCATCATGGTCTTACCTCCCATGGTTAAAAAGCACCCCCCCCCCCCCCCCCCCCTTCCTTTTAAATCGATGTCTTCCGATTTGGATGAAATTTGCACCAAGGTTCTATTTGATTCTGAGTTAGAGAGGGTCAAAGTTCGACATTTTGGCCATACAGGTGTTCTTTCTTATCCATGTAACTTATTACTTATTGGCATTGGCAAAATTTGTCCCAAGTAGCTTCGATAGCTATATGATCAAACTTTTGAAAAAAATTTTTTTTTTTTATATTTAAAATTTTTTTTAATTTTTTTTTCCGGCATGTTTTTTTTTGCTTAAGGTAGTTTTGGTCACTTTTTGGGATGCGAGTGGGATATGTATAAAAAAAATAATTTCTAACTCAAGACGGGGGTTTTTAAATTTTTAGCATATGCAGTGCTCTTTCCCATCCATCTAACTTATTACCTATTTGTCCAAAGTAGCTTCGATAGCTATATGATCATTCTTTTGAAAAAAATTTTTTTAAATTTAAAACTTTTTTTTATTTTTTTGTTATCCGAAATGTTGAAATGTCTTATAGAAAAAATTCAAAATAGTGCTCATACACTGAAACAATTTTCTTTACAGATCCAATGAAATTTACATTAAAATTCAACCTATGTAACCTTTCATTGGATTAATGAAGGATTGATAAAATCAATGACAAAATTTTCATTGATTTTATGAATCCTCATTGAAAAAATGGATAAAATAAACGTTTGTCATTAAACTAATGCAAAATTTTCATTGATTTTATGAAACATTTCATTAATCCAATGAAAGGTTACATAGGTTGAATTTTAATGTAAATTTCATTGGATCTGTGAAGAAATTTTTTTCAATGTATGCTAAAAATTGAAAAACCCTCGTCTTGAGTTAGAAATTTTTTTTTTTAACATATCCCACTCGCATCCCTAAAAGCGACCAAAACTACCTTAAAGGAAAAGCCATAAGCTTTCTTTTAAGCAAAAAAAAAAAAATATAAAAAAAATTTTAAATTTAAAAAAATTTTTTAAAAACCGATCTTGTTGAAATTTTGAGTCTAAAGTACTATCCATCAGGACTAACCTTGGTGCAAATTTCATCCAAATCGGAAGATATCGATTTAAAAATTTGGTCACTTGACATGAAGTCCCCCATATGTTAATTTTTTCTTAATTCCAGATATTCGCGCTTATATGTCTGATAGCACTATTTGCAAATTAAAATTTCATCGAATCGAACATTGAAATAAGCAGATGCACTACTTGAACAAAAATGAAAATGAGCTGTAATGAGAACTATTTGAGACTTACGAATTTTTATTAAAAAAATAAGTAAAATGAAAAGAAACGCGTAACCAGTACCCATGTTCTGTAACTTTAGTGAGAACTTCTTGCATCGAAAAGATGTAAAACAAAATATTCCATCGTTTCTCGAAAAGTGAGAAATATGTGTGTCTGTAACTCATGTCGAAAATTATCAAAAGAGATTACGTCGTTACGTTATAAATGTCATAATATTGCACTCGAAGCCGATGTGACATTGCAGACGTTCAGAACGCCAGTAACACATATCGTTGACGGCGACCAAAATTTACAAAAAATTCAAAATTTTTTAATGACGGCGGCGAAAACACAACCGTCGGCTGTACCAAATTGTGTAAAGAGCGACTTTAATGTTTGTTGTTTACAAACGAGCTTTGAAGACATTCGTATATTTTATAAAAATGTTAAAAGCAAAATAATAAAGGAATGAAAAATGTGCCAAGAATAAAATATTATAATTATTATTCTTTGCATTTTTAATTGTTTTCTAGTGTTAAAATTTTTCCTCGCCCCATTTTTATTCGTGAGTTTATTTGACAGTTCAAAGCGGGAACTTTTCTCACCAAAATGTTACAGACACACTTTTTCTGTAAATTGGCTAGTAATTTCCTTACGTGACAGCTTGTTCTCGCCAAAAAAGTTAGAGACACAGTTAAGTGAGAAAAACAGCTGTTTGTTTAAATTTATGGCATTTTTGTTTCATTTCACACATTTCAATCGAAAACTTTCTCTACGCGAGAGTTACAGAACATGGGCACAGGTTAACAGAAATCGATATTAAGTTAAAATTTTGCACTAGCCTTTACCCGTATATTTTAAATTATCGTAAAAATAATGATATTCTTGCGAAATAACAGGCTTCAATGCTTTGTAAATGCATCTCCATTTGCTTAGTTGAATAGGAAGTGGGCCAGATTATAAGAGATTCGCTTCTATTTATATGTGTTCGAAATACGACAAACAGGGAAACGTTATTTTTTTTAATGTTTTACTATACAAACACTAGTAACGTTTGTGTTTTCCACAAATCTACCGAACCGAACACTTAGGAGCGATATTTATATACACTCAAAATATTATGTAGTTAAATTCAAACGAAAATTCATTTTTAACAAATGAAAATTCATTTAAAAAACTTATCATTTACATTTCATTTAAAACAAATGATTTTTACATTCATTTTTAAATTTTTTATTTATTGAACAACATATTCGTTAAAATTGAATAGTTTTTACTTTAAAAAAAAAATATTTCAACCGACAAAAATCAAACAAATTATCAAAAAAAAAAAAAAAAAAAAATACGGTAAAACATTATTTTTTGGTAGTTTGTTTTTTTAATAACAAACATAAATGTTGAAAAATAAAATTATTCGTAAAATAACTATATTTTTATTCAATTCTAACACTACGGAAAACGAATTTAATAACCCACAATCAGTTACTGTAATAATTTTATGAGTGTAATTTTTGGTCTTATTTTTTAACTTTTAAACTATACAAAATTACAATTATTCCATTAACCGAATAATATTAAATTATTTAATTATGTATTATTCGATTAAATTTTTTTCTCGAAAATTTATTTACGCGATTAATACAAAACATCAATTATTTGAATACCCAAGTATTTATATTTCAATATAACAAAAACTTTTTTTTTTAATATTTTTTTTAAGTACACAGAAAAATAAAAATTTATTTTAAGTGCCAATTCACACGTTGCAAGTCTTATTGATCAGCTTGCTACCTTATAGGCGAGAGAGAGAGATAAACGTTTCTTTTTCTCTCGTCACTCTCGATATAAAGTAGCAAGCTGATCAATAAGACTTGCAACGTGTGAATTGGCACTAATCACTAAATTTGTTGAAACCAAGCAAACATAGTTTGTTGATTTTGCACCATTCACCATTCATCGATTACTACAATTTTTAAAAGTCGAAAATTGTGAACAGTTGGAAAATTATATGTTTTGATACAAAAAACGCTTGCCGCTCTAATTTAGGTAGCTCAGGTAGAGAAATAAAACATTAAAAAGCACAGCATAAAATCAAAACAGAATAATAAATGTCATTATTTTAATTTTAAGCCGTTTTGCTTTGCACCGTAGTGCAGAGGTTCGACCAAAACCTAACAAGATTTTAAAAATAACAAGTTAGAGTGCTATATTCGGCTGTGCCGAATCTTTTTATTTATTTATTTCCAATTCTACAAGACTTAAAGCACTTTTGCCAGAAGTGCAGATTTCTCTGCATTTTGCTGATTTCTCATTGCAAAAATGACGAAGTGAGATTTGCAGATTTTTTCTGTCAAATTGCAGATCTTTTAAAATTGAAGAAATTGTAAGGACTTTTATATTAAACTTTGTGACCAACTTTTTAAAATATTGGATTTTGGAGTTCAACTAAAATGTTAAAAGGGAATAAATCCAAATATTTTAGTTAATGGTGAGTTAAACTCAATATTTGAAGTTTTAGATAGATATGCATACAATTTACTCTTGATTTCCAATATTATATAAATAAAAAAACCATTTATTACACTTTTGGAAAAATAAATGTGAAATTACAAGTTTTGACTCAAGAATATTATTCCGAAAATTATTAAAAAAATATATATTTGCCAAATTCATCAGCTAATGAGGAACGAATATTCAGTAAATATTAGGGTATTCATTAATTAACTACTACCCGATTAACTGATCGGTTAATTTAAAATTGACTTTTTTCGATTAACGATTATACCGGTTAATTTCAGTCGATTAACCGATTAATCGTTGTAACAAAAATTATAATTTTTTGTAGTATTAAAACATATTTTTTTGTGAGTTTCAAAACTTCGGTTGCAAAGCAATTCCCTTTTTCAATTACATTCTACAGTGCAACCATGAACAATTTTATAGCGTTATCCGTGCCAAAATTTACCAAAAAAAGTTGCTAAAGTGCACCATAAAAGTTGTGTATAGAATTATTTTTGTATACAATATATTTCCTTCTATAAGTACATTTTTAAAATGCAGTACAAAAGCAGAAATTAGGGAATTCGGAACTTAACTTTTTTTGCAGAATGTTCGGTGCTGAGCTTTGCCAGGATGAGTTAGATGTTGACCTGACAACAGAAGAAACTTACGATAGTAACGCAACAACAGAATTAACCCAAACAATTAGAATGGTTAAAACTTAAAAAAACAGGATTAAAATGGCATAATGGAAGATTTTATATGTTAAGAGAAATCCAGAAAAAAGACCGAGAATTTAGATATTCAGTATTATGGGTTGCTTTCGATTTCTCCAACATCTACGATAAGTGAAAGAAATTTTCCGAAGTCAAAATTTATCAAAACTTAAGAAAGTAGTCGCTTAAATCCAATACAGTTTAACCAAATTATTTATCTAAAAGATTATTTTATAAAATCTTCTTAAACTATTTAAATTACTTATTAAATGATCTCACAGTTTATTTTTTAATGAATACATAATCGGCCTTGTTCTGGAAATCGAAATCACGTGAAATTGAAATCGAACAAATTTTTAATTATATCCTGTATTTAAAATTAATAAAAATATTTCCTTTTCATTACCTCATACTTTGAGGACCACATATCTTTACCAAAACTAATTTTGAAATCAGGAAAAGCTACGTGTTGTTATCTTATTGTTTTTTTTACTACTAAACTGTAAATAATAAATAATATTTCATTTTAATTCATTGAAAGTACCTTATTTATAAAAAATACTTTATTAATCGGTTAACCGATCGAAATTAGCCGATTATTAAACGAAAAACAAAAACCTCGGTCAATTAATCGATCGATTAAATCAAAAGCCCGGTTAAATGAATACACTAGTTAATGTACATAAATAAAACAAAGCACAAAAATCGTTTAGATAAAGAATCGCTTGAAAGAATTTTGTACACAAAAGACTGAAATTTACAATAAATAAATGCATAAAATTTTTTTAAATACCTACGATGATATGATACTATGTATACACAATTGGGGGATTCACAAAGTGTTCTATCAAGTCATATCGTCATAATGTCCTAAATAACATTTTACAATTGTTTGAAAAATATATTGTTGGGTTTCAAACAAAATAAAAATTTTAATGCTGTGTTCATTGATTCGTCATAACAGTACAGTAGAAATCTAAATTATAAGTGGTTGTCCACAGCAGTCATATATATATTTCCTGTTATTATTTAAATACATATGACTTTACAACTTTATGAATACCTTTCGATTTCGCATGAATCCGAAAATAAAAACAAAATCAACCCCAAAATAAATTTTTTTAAGTTCCCAGATTTTTTTGCAGATTTTAACAAATTTTTTCCAGATTTTTTAGTCCAATTTTCAGATTTATAAGAAAAAATTTCTGGCAATAGTGACTTAAAGCCTCTTATTGCAGTATAGAACATTGTTTTAGCAGAAACATTTATTATTATAATTTGTAAATGATAAAATTTTAAACAGAAGAAAAAATTTAAAAGAGCGAAAAAAAATGAATAAATTAAATTGAAAATTAACAAAACCATAATAATAAAAATCATAAAAAAAATAAAAAAAATTAACTTGGAAAAAAATTAAAAATGCTTTTTTTAAAGCTCAGTGCGCTAATAATTATTTGTATAATATGCGAGAGTAGGTTCCAAAGACGGATTGCATTAAGAAAAAATTGCCAATCGGAAGTTAAACATTGGTGTCTAAACAATAAAATTCTTTTACCTCTATCACAGAAAAAATTATTTTTCCAATTCAAACAAAAAATTTGTAGAATCAAACAATTTTTTGTCTAAAATCGGTCCTACAAACAAATTCGCATATTCAAACAATTTATTTGCATTTTGTTTATTGAAAAAAACGCCGATCTTTTCAAACAAATAATTTTACAGAATCAAACAAAATGTTTACTGAAATTCATATAAATTTCAAACAAATAATTTTGCTGAATCAAACAAAAAAGTTTTGGGACAAGCAATGACGCGCACACAAGCGTTGCTGTACTTTTTTAAAGCGTTCAAAAATAGACTGCATGTGTTTTTTGTTGTAGTTCTTATATTTATCATAAAGAAGTGTTGCTTACAATCAATAAAAAAAATGCAAAAATACGACAACATTAAAGAGCGTTAAATATTTCAAACAAAATTATTGATTACACAGAAAAAATTATTGCCGAATTATTTTCAAACAAACGCTTGTTTGAAAATTTTTTTAATTTCTATAAATTTTTTTACTGATTCAATCAATATTTTTGTTTGATTTTTATTTAACCAACAAAAATGTGGACAACTCTTCAAAAATCTAATAAACGCGTTATTGGTGACAAGTTTTCATAATTTTGTATGAAATATTTAACGCTCTTTAATGTTGTCGCCTTTTTGCATTTTTTTATTTGATCGTAAGCAACACTTCTTTATGTGAAATAGAAGAACAGCAACAAAAAACACACACAGTCTATTTTTGGACGCTTTAAAAAAGTGCAACTATAAGAAAAACAATAGCAGAAACAACATTAGGTCTGCCTGCGTACACATATTTTGCGCAAAATGTTGCAAAATCTTGCAAAATGTTGTCTGCGTACTCCAAATCTCTTGCGGCGAGAGAGCCAAAAAGAGAATTTTTTTACAGTTGGAAGTTAGAGAACTTGCAAAATGTTACTGGAGAAATTTCCGCTTGTAAGATTTTGCAAATAGTTTGAACAGCTGTTTGAATGAAATAGTTTTTGTGAAATGAAAATAAAAATTGAAATTTAACAATGGCAGAGGAAAGTAGTTAGAATTGTGTTGATTTTTAACGTTTATAATAAATTATAATAAACAAAACATTTTACGTCATGCTAGAAACGTCCAAATATACAGTGCGACCGTGGCGTAAGTGGAGTGGAGATGGCAGAACCGATAGAACCATCAGAACTTTGTGGGACAAACTTTGCAATTGAAGAGGCGAGTATTTGAAATTGTGTTCCTGACGAGCACTTCACATCCAAATTATTTTTCTAACAGTGTAATAAACAAGTTTTTTAATTTACAACACTTTTTAAGCTTCATTTTAATTAATAATTTTTTAATTTACCTCGAGAGTTCAATTTTGCTTACACATATGCTAAAATTCTTTTGCTTTGTTATTTCAATTGTTTACACACCGATCAGCTGTTTTCTTGCAAAATTTCACTGGATACTGTCTGCGTACTTTTTGAGATTTTTTCAGCCGATAGAGTAATATTGGTCTTACTCTCCCAAACATATTTACTAAGTATTTGCTACTGGAAAAGTACCCAGACAGACCTATTATAAGAAACAAAATCCCGTATTCAACTTTTTAAAACTGTTTGGTTAAATACATCAAATACAATAATAGAATGATGACGAAAAACATATTGAGTCGGTCTGCTGCCGTTTTTGGTTACATTTCTTCTTTAGCAAAGGAAAGGATACAGCAACAGATGAGAGTGATAAAGAAAAACATTGTGTTGTGTGTATAAATAAAATAAAATAAGACTTCGTTCAAAAATTATTCCAACAAAAAAATGTTTCTCAAAGCCAGTCGGCGGCACTGCTCTGCCGTCATCTTCTCATACAGTGCTTACTTGTGTGTGCGTCATGTCATGTCATTGCTTGTGCAAAAACTTTTTTTTTTACTTTGAAATTTAATATATGAATTTCAGTAAACTTTTGTTTGATTCAGTTAAATTATTTGTTTGAAAAAATCCGTGTTTTTTTCAATAAACAAAATGCAAATAAATTGTTTGAATATGCGAATTTGTTTATAGGACCGATTTCAGACAAAAATTTTTTTGATTCTACAAATTTTTTGTTTGAATTGGAAAAATAATTTTTTCTGTGTAGACCTAGATATGGTTAAGCGGTTATACAGATGTTGTGGTTGTTGAGTAAACACGATTTTGTTTAATATCAGCACTCTTGTTTTGAGAAGGTCATGCAACTGAATACCATATAATTTTACCGTAAAAGGAGAAACAGAATAAAACCTTTTCACGCCATATACTGAGTTTGATTTTCTTGTACTTGCCGCATCACATTTGACAAATAATTCGCATCCATACATCAGAATTGGCAATAAATAGGTTTTGGCAAGAAGTATTCTTATTTTGATAGGTGTACAATACTGCGTTTGCCAGAGAGTACTAAGCATGGAATATGTACGGCCACATGCATAATTAATATGGTTGCACCATGTCAGGTTCTTATTAAAAATAATACCAAGATTTTTTGCTGTATTTACCCTTTCAATACGCTCATCACCAAGAAAAATATCACGTATATGATCGGTTATCGTAGTTCGTTTTTGGATAACAAGATATATAGATTTTTTGGGTTGATACTAAGACCATTAGTAGTAGCCCATTCATATATATATGTTTTAACTCAGTATTAAGAGTTAAGACACATTGTTCAATTTCAGATGTATCACAGCTGATGTAAATCTGAACATCGTCAGAATACATTCTGACTTTGCAGTGTGAAAGTTGACTCGAAAGGTCATCAGCATAAAGCGAAAATAGAAGGGGCCCAATAATTGACCCCTGCGGTACACCCCTCGTCACAGGTAGAAGTTTTGATTTATTGTTACCACTTTGAACATACTGATGCCTGTCGGTAAGATATGTTGATATAAGACGTGTAGCAGCTGTAGAAAACATAAACATGTATTGTAGTTTGAAACATAGGACGTTATGATCGACTGTATCCAAAGCTTTTGAATGATCCAAAAGTACAAAGATGTTTGTTTTTCGTTCATCTATACTATCTGTGATACCCTCAGCCGGCATTTCAAATATTTCCGGAGTGATATCTATATGATATATCTTAATGATATATATATATATATATATAATTATAAAATTATCTTTATAAAAACAGACATCAGCATTAAAATTGGTTGCGGTTTAGACCTATAATAATTTATTGACCGACAATCTTGAGTAAAATATCATGATTCGTAACAGTTTAAGCCGAACTTAAATGATTTTCAGGAGTAGAATTTATAATATAGCCATGGTAAGTTATGAACCATTCATCCCAAAATTCTGCAGAGTGATTTCTGGTATTAAAACACATAAATTTCAAAACTGCGGTGAAATTAGTTTTAACTTTTACAATTTTTTTCAGAAGGCTGCTAAAAATGGTATATAAGGTAAATTATGGACCGTATATCACAAAATTGCATGACATTTTTTCTGGCCATATGAAGCTAAGCTGGAAGAAAGTTTACCGCAATATCTATATCTGCTACGGCTTTAGGCATATTTCATTAATTTACCAGAGTGGGGTTTATATGGGGCCCATAGTCAATTATGGACCAATCATCACGAAATTTATTAGTGTTAATTATAAAACTGTGACGTACCAAATTCTGTTATGATAGCATTATTTAATACGGTTTAAGGCGTATTAAACTGTTTTCCGGGAATAGGGTTTATATGGGGCCTAGGGTAAATTACGGACCGATCTTCACGAAATTTAACAGTGTGATTTCCAGTCGCATAAAACGAATTTTCGCAAATTCTTATATCACTCCGTGCATTTTTCCACCATTTATGTTAGTTTTTGTAACAAAATTATTAATTTTTTAGGGTGGTAGTTCCACATTTTGATTCATAGCTCTGATCCTACTCAACCGATTAAGCTGGGCTTCAATCCCAAACTACTAAGGATAACTACAAGCAATTTGACACCAAGTTTGTTCATTTCTTTTGAGTTTTTCGAAAGTGAGCGTGTTTTCAACAAACGGACAGACAGACGGACATGGCTAAATCGACTTAGAATTACTCAAGGACCCAGAATATATATATGTACTTTATGGGGTCTGAGATGAATAATAAAAAGGTTTCACACGGAACGACCAACTTAGTACACCCTCCTAACAACTAACTGCGGTGGAGGGTATAATTAAATAAAATAAGTTTTAATAATTCAAGTTGCAAACTAACCTGTTACTCCTTTAATAGTTAAATATACGAGTCATTTTTAAATGTTTTCCACAAAATTGCCATTTATCTATTACCAAAAAAAAAAAACAATTTTCCCATTAAGACCACCACAAGCAGGGTGGTCTTTTTGGTTGCCAATACAAAAATTATTTAGTTTTCTTTCCGGATTTTTTTATTGATTCACTTTAATTTGAATCCTTGGCGTCATCTTTAAATATAATGTCTTTACAACCAGCTAAACACAACAAACATTATCTAACATCTAAACGATTAAAAGAAGAAACAGAATAGAAAACAACAACTACAAAAAAAAATTAAATGATTTTTTTCCTATTTAACTTTAACAATATAAATTTTTTTTTATTTCATTTTCTAATTGATGCTTGTTGTAACAAACAATCAAGACTTCAAAACTTGACTATAAAAAGTCAGAAGATTTCCCCAAGACTAAGACAACTTAAGCCCTGGCTAACCATGATTTGTAAGAGAGAGAGAGGGAGAGATGGAACAGAAAAAAAAGCGCTGATGACTTTTAAGTCATCTTTAAATGTGCAGGGAAATTGATGGAATCAGTTTCTGTTTGCCAAGAAATAAAACCAACAAAACAATATTTCAAGGTATTTTTTTTTATATGTGTGTCTGCTGGAGTGTATAGAAAAAAATTGAAGTCTACAATTGCAAATGTCATTGGAAAATATTTTAAGACTCTGAAAGATACTCAATGTCAAGCGAAATATTTAAATAACTATTTTCGAACGTTTTTTACCTTCTGCTGTTTTTCTGTTTGATCTTTTATCAGTTTTAAACAACAACAAAAAAAAAAAAAGACAAGGAGAAAAAAAGAGCGAAGAGATGCTTAAATTATTTATCCAAAAATCAAATTAAAAAAAGTAAGAAATTGCAACCGATAGAGGGTCGCCCAAATCACACCCTACACTTGAGATTTTAAGATTCAGAAATGGGAGCTTTTTCTTTCGGCTTCAAAACAAGCAATAAATATATGGGTAATTTTACACATGGTTTGTGTCTTTAATAACTTAAATTACATTTTAAAATATTAAAATCTGTCGTTTCTTTTCACATACTTAGTTATTGAATAACAAGTGTTAAAAAAGTGCAGCTGAAGTACAACGATTGCTCCCCGAAACTTATCTTCCGGTCGGATTGGAGAAGTGGGCGTTACACATCCCATACAAAGACAATATCTGTGGCTTGGAGCTAAAATGGCCAATGTCAAAATATTCACTTTTGAGAAAATTGGAATTAGAGGTTTTACAAAAAACTTTTAAAGATGCTTTCATAGTGACATCGGCCAGCATTTTATTTATGAAGCTGTTCTGGGTTAAGTATGACTTCAGCTGTTTGACCATAATGAAAGAGAGCAAGAATACAAATCTAATGCAATGATTAACTCAAAAGAGCAAAAGTGACATTGGCCCTTTTAGCTCCAAGCCACAGATATAGTCTTCTGTATATCTGCTTACAGTGAAAGTATTAAAATTGTTTACAAATATATTTTTTACATCTGTCAAAACTAGGCTCAATTGGAAAAGTAGGTGGGTAACCTCCCATACAAACTAAATATAAATTACAGTATATCTGGAGGACGGGCACAGTAAAACTTTTAAAATTTGGTACAAATAGAGTAGTTACCAAGACAAAATACCTATCAAAAAGAGGGCTGGGTGAGAGAAGTGGAAGTGTAGCCTCCCATAGAAAAATAATTTAAATTTCTGTATATCGCGAGGACGGTTACAGCAAAAGTTTCAAATCTTTTATACATAAATAGCTTCATTATCAATGGACAACATTTTTTAAAAAGCAAGATGGTACCTCCAATCCAAAGACAATATAGATTTATATATTTCTGAAGAACAAATGAGGAGGTCCATAACAAAACGCAATAATTACATTATTCAAGTTTTTTGATTGAATCCTATTCAACACATTGAAATCTATATTACCTTTATAACAAAGCATTCCAAAACTCAATAACTACACTGCAATTCATTATCAATATCAAAGCAATAATTATACATCTTTGCAATAAATCGTAACAAGAAATATAAAAAAAGTCAACTTTATAAATAAATTATGCTCGTGTGATAAGTCTTATTTAACTGTAAAACGTAAGGAATTTTTGTTTAGTTAATATCTTTTGCCTTAGTTAAGTTGATTTTGAATAATATTTTCATACAGTTCAAAGCAAAATGAAATAAATACTATGGACTCGGACCAAAACGCAATAATTCCAAATTTGTTATCTAAATAACTTTAAAACAAACTGTCAGATGAAATAATAAATTTGTGATTATTATTATTTTTTGTAGACCTCAATAATTGTTTTTTAAAAAAATTATGGGCTACTATCTTAAATTTCATTTTGTCGTCTATCCAAAAAAATGTTATGGTGTAATTATTGCGTTTTGTTATGGATCTCCTCAAATTTTTCACTTTAAATGATGATAGTAGCGCTTGGAAATATGCTGCAAGACGGATTAAAAACTAAAATTA
This sequence comes from Pollenia angustigena, assembly GCA_930367215.1. Taxonomy (NCBI): domain Eukaryota; kingdom Metazoa; phylum Arthropoda; class Insecta; order Diptera; family Polleniidae; genus Pollenia; species Pollenia angustigena. Next base: position 53,371,758 of record OV884060.1, read on the forward strand.
AATGAAATAACTAAAATTATTTGCCTCAACAGAATTGTCCCGTGCGACTACGATTTGTTTAGATCAGCGCAGATCCCTTTGACTGGAATACGCCCTACTTTAGAACCAGGCATACAAAGGCCTTAATTGCCGTGGGTATAAAAAACATAATTTCTTTTTTAAGCGGAATCCATATGTCAGCTAATAAAAGAAAAAAAGGCATAGCTAACGATGGCCCTAACTTAAAATATGTCTGTGTATATTGAACTAATGTCTTATCATAAGAGCTAAAAGGTTGCTTAAAATTTCGACAACGAGCAATTTCTTTACTTTATAAACTTTTCTTTCGTATAAAAAACTTAATTTAAATACATTTTTTACAGCTATAACGAAAACAGTGATATTGACTATTTTTAATAAAAATTTATAGTTTTTCCATTTTCTTTTACAGTATTTGTTTGTATGTTTGCACTTTAATACTTTACAAAATGTAAAGGTCAATTACAAACTAAAAAAACTACATAAATATATTCTCAGAATTATTAAACGTTCATAGCACAATTAAAAGTGGAAAGCAATAATAAAAAATACCCAGAATTTATTCAGATTATTTTTTCGCAATTGCTTCAAACAAAAGTCAATCGCATTATTAATAAGCTGTTGATTTTTGTATATAATTTTATATGTTTGGAAAATAATTTAACTTTAAATTAATGAAAGAATAATAATATTAAAAATTCTTTAAACTACAATTTGATAAGATCATAAAAAACGTATTTATTTTCAAATAATAAAAATTGCTTTCGAGAAAAAAGTTTTTTAATAATTCAGATTAAATAAAAGGTCACATAAGGAAAGAGAAAATAAAACAGTATTAGAGAGCAAATAACAATAAACGAAAGCTTTTTAAGGGAAAATTTAAGCAATTGATAATTTTTTAAAAATAATCGATAAGTCTTTGAAATGATAAAGTCAAATTGTACAAATGATAGCGTTTTTACAAAGAAGTAAAGCAAACTAAAATTTTTATATTTAAAAGTTTAACAAGCGATAGCTTTTTAATAGAAAAGTTAAACAATCGATTACATTTTTAAAGAAAAGTTAAAAAAAAGATAACTTTTTTAAAGAAAAGTTAAGGAAACGATAACATTGCTTCAAAAAAGCTAAACATACGATTAACTTTAGTAACAAACGAAAACAAACCATATCGTTTTTTTCTTAAAGTAAAACAAGCGATACATTTTTAAAGGAGATTTAAATAAACGATAACTTTTTATAGAAAATGTCAGATAACGAAAACATTTCTAAAAAAAAGTATTACTTTTTTAAAAAAGTTAAAAAACCGATAACTTTTCAATAGAAATGTTAAGCAACCGATAACTCTTCTTTAAAAAACAATTAAGTAAACAATAATTTATTTTTAAAGTAAAATGAAACAATCTTATCGATTGTAAGCAAAATATAACAACCGATAAAGTTTTAAAAAAAAAATTAACTTACCATTATTTCTAAAAAAAAATTAAATTAACGATAGCTTTTTAAATAAATTAAAAACCAGCAATAACTTCTAAAATAGAAAAGTTAACAAACGATAACTTTTCTATACAAAACTTTTACAACCGATGACCAATATGTATTTTCTTAGCAAAAGAAATTTATATTTGTATAAAATTTAAAGGAATGTTATTGACAAATATACAATTTTATAGAAAACATATCGATAGCCTTACAAATGTATAGAAAAATGATCAACGACTTAACAAAACTATAAAAAAATTTAATTTTTCAACAGATAAATCGATAATAATACACATCGTTGAAAAGTAAAGTTATTGATAACTTCAGAAACCTGTGGGAAAGTACTTAACTAATCAAAAAAAAAAAAAAAAAAAAAAAAATTTCTTGGCTGAGCGGGGATTTGAACCCGGGTTGATCTTAACATGTTTTAAGAATCACCACATTCTATCGCCAGAAGATCTGTGAGTTCTACCCACTGCGTTGCCCGTTAGCCAACAGTCAAACATCAATCTTTAACCAGTAGTACTGGTGGTTCGAAATTTGCTGTTATTATCACTTAAATTTCAAAATTACATGTGGCCTCCTTTCCTCTGTTATTGTTTAGTATTCTTTCTGTCAAGACTTTGTCTTGAAAACCTGAATACATTTGTTTATTATGTTTTTTTGTCCACTTTCGTCGACATTTTATTTGTTCAAATTAAAGTACAAATGTTAACATTAGGGCTTATGCCATAGCTATTTTAAGAACAATTTTGATTTTAGTTGAACTGTTAATTTTTAATTTTTTTTGATATTCTTTAATTAGGCTTGAGTTCATCCAATTTAATTTTTCTTGGCTGAGCGGGGACTTGAACCCGGATTGAAAAATTATCAATAAATTTAAAAACAATTCCAAGTTGAAAAAATTCCTTCCCTTATAAATAATAAAAAAAAAATAAAAAATTTTAAATTAACAGTTCAACTAAAATCAAAATTGTTGTTAAAAAAATATATATATATAAAAGTTCTCGATTTCTTTACTAATCTTCTGTAAAGTAATCGCTTACCTTACTTTAAGTATTTTTCAATTTATAAAAAGTTATGGACAACTTATAAAAAAAGTTGATAACTCTTCTTATCAATAGAAAATTATCGATAACTGTTCTTATCTATAGAAACATTATCAATAGCTGTTTTTATAAATAAAAGAGTTATCGATAATTGTTTTTTTCTAAAGAAATGTGCTCGATAACTGTTCTTATCCATAGAAAAGTTATCAAAAACTGTTTTTCTCCAAAGAAACATTTTCGATAACCGTTCTTATCCATAGATAAATTTATAATTCTTTACAAAATGTATCGATAACTATTGTAATAAATAAAATAGTGATAGTTAATAAAATCTATAAAAAAAGTTATATAAACTATTACAATCTATAGAATAGTTATCCATAACTTTTCTTATCTATTGAAAATGTGTCGATAACTATTCTCATCTAAAGAAACATTATCGAAATATTAACTTATCCTTTAAAATGTTAGCGATAAATTTACTTTTATTCTTTAATCATTTTTAAAAAACAAGTTATCGATAATTTATATAATCTAAAGAAAATTAAGCGATAACTACTTAAATTTGGAGAACTGTTATCTGTAACTTTGCTAATCTAGAGAACTGTCAACGATAACTTTTCCAATCTAAAGAACAGTTTTCGATGAAAATAAAAAGTTCCCGATAGCTATGTGTATCTTTAGAAAAGTTATCGATAAGTTTCCTAATCTTGTAACGTTACTATGCTGTATTATTCATCTTCAGAAAAGTTTTCAATAACTCTTTTAATCCATTGAAAAGTAATCGATAATTCGAATAATCTAAAGAAAAGTTGTCGATATCTATTCTAATCTAAAGAAAAATTATCTATTAATTTACTTGTCATTTGACTTTATTCCAATCTATAGAATAGTTATCCATAACTTTTCTTATCTATTGAAAATGTGTCGATAACTATTCTCATCTAAAGAAACATTATCGAAATATTAACTTATCCTTTAAAATGTTAGCGATAAACTTACCTTTATTCTTTAATAATTTTTAAAAAACAAGTTATCGATAATTTATATAATCTAAAGAAAATTAAGCGATAACTACTTTAATTTGGAGAACTGCTATCTGTAACTTTGCTAATCTAGAGAACTGTCAACGATAACTTTTCCAATCTAAAGAACAGTTTTCGATGAAAATAATAAGTTCCCGATAGCTGTGTGTATCTTTAGAAAAGTTATCGATAAGTTTCCTAATCTTGTAACGTTACTATGCTGTATTATTCATCTTCAGAAAAGTTTTCAATAACTCTTTTAATCCATTGAAAAGAAATCGATAATTTAAATAATGCAAAGAAAAGTTGTCGATATATTTTCTAATCTAAAGAAAAATTATCTATTAATTTAGTAATCTTTTGACTTTACCGTGCCAAAAAACTAATCTACAACTTTACCGTGCCTAAGCTAATCTACAAAGGTAATGATTATCATTACTATAGTCTATTGAAATGTTTTCAATGTCTTTACAAACTCTGAAGATCTTTTTGGATAACTTTACTTTTCACTGACTTAAAAGATCTTAAATGATCGACAACATCATTATTTTGCCGAAAAATAATGAGGTTATCATCTTAAATGTTTTTTATTTAAAATTTAAGTAACTGTGGAGTTTTAGAAACAATGTCAAATTATTGGATTTTTTGTTTTCTTTTTTTTTGTTTGATAATTTGTTTACACCGATAGTGAGAACGAAATTTGTAATTTTACAGAATGTTATCATTTACCTTATTGATAGGAATTAATATTTTCTAACTTTAACCTTTAACCTTTATTATCTCTAAAGCTTAAGTAGGGTACATACATTGTCCATGATTGCTGTACACCAATACAGTGCAATACTACAGTCTTGTCACTGATAGACAATATATATGGGATCATTTCAAATATTTTGTAATTAATTGAAAATCAATGCACAAAATAAAACAGAAGAATCCCATAGAAATCTGATCAATCTAAAACATGAATGTGTACAAATGTGTATGTTTTTTTGTTTCGCTTCATTTTCGTGCTCAATGATAATAATTTGACTTATTTCTAGTATTCGATGGCTTAAAATGTAATTTGTGTGGTCATGTTTGTTACTGTGTGTTGCTGGTTTGGTATTTGATGCCATACTGATAATTTGTAATTAATTACAATGTTTTCAATGAATTTTAATACGAAACATCTGTAGAAAAGAAGTGATGAAATAATTGGTCTTTAACATTATAAATTTTGAAAAGATTATAAAATCATTAGATTTCTTGACACTATAATTATCAAAGTGTGTGTTCTGATTTTTGGAAAGTGTAGAAAGAATTTAAAGGAAAAAAGGTTTTTATAGGTATGTGAAAAAAATCAATTATTGAGTTTCTTATTTAAAAAGCATTTAAAGTTTTTTCATTCAATTAAAAATAACTCAATTCTGATTTATGTATATTGTATAGTAATTTCAACTAATATCGAATGCCGTAATATGTCCCCAGTATTTTTATACCCACACCACAATAGTGGAGAGGGTATTATGCATTTGTGCTGATGTGTGTAACAGCTTAAAATATAGACCCACCTTAAAGTATACCGATCGACTCAGAATCATGTTCTGAGTCAACTAAAGATGTCCGTCCGGCTGGCTGGCTGTCCAAGTAACCTTGTGCGCAAAGTACAGGTCGCCATTTTGGAGATAATTTCATAAAATTGGGGTCATAGGTTCTTATTGGCACAAGGACCACAAGAAAATGGGCCGAGTCCTAGGACCACGGAGCAGATAGAGGAAATTTCTTCCTCTCAGAAACTATCAAACCGATTTTAATGAAACTTAAAACATAGATAGGACCATATCTATATGGACACAAAAGGTAGGTTTGCATTTTTTAAAAATAGGACCACGAGGGGAGATAGGGTAAATTTCTGGCTCTCAAACCGATTTTAATTAAATTTAAGCCATAAGACCACAAGCCAGTGACAATTTCTGCCTCTCACAAACTTTCAAACAAATTTTAATGAAGTTTATAAACATAGATAAATCCATATTTGTATGGACACATAAGCATGATGTGCTTTTTAAATACTGTGATGTAGGGTATCATATGGTCGAGCTTGACCGACTATACTTTCTTATTTGTTTTTATTTACTTAATTTTCATATTTTAAAAAATAAATCCATGTTATTTAAGATTCTTTTCTTATTTGTATTAGTTTCTTTTTTGACCAAATTTAATAAATTTTCTACATTTTTATTGAAATTTAATTTTTTGTTAAAGCTCTTTAATCCCAACACTCATCAACAATTGCTAAAAGTTTAAGATTTTATTGTAAAAGATGTCCTGCAAATGATTTCATTGTGTTGAAACCATTTTTAGATCTCGTATAAGGTTTGTATAAATTTAATAGCTAAAGATATTCATTATTTTAACGAAAAACGCTTGTGTTCATATTTATATGAAATTTTAAGCGCTAGTTTTAAAGATTTTATTTTCAAAATTTGCTATTTATAGAAAATGTTTTGAAATTTGCTATTCATTTTAAAGAACTGCCATTTCTTGGACCGAAGTTTTACAAAGGCATTTTTCTGACAATATGATTTCCCCACAGTCTCTTTATATTCAACACGCCAAAGCTATTAAATATATTGCTCAGTTTTCTAATGAATCTTGGAAATATGTGACTGAGGATAAATATTATGTTTCGGTTAAACTTAGTGAGAGTTCAAAGTATTTCATCGACATATTATATGACTTGGGTCTTTATCAAATTGATGGAGTAATAATGATATTTCTAAAATTCTTGATTAATCATGGTAGCTGATGTTAAACGGACAATCCCAGTAACTATTCCTGAAGATCGATTTCATCCTGCTATTGTGTTAAATATAAACCTCCCATCTGAAAACAAAATTGCCACCATCTCCCATTCGAGAAAAAGTTTTTTCATTTAAGTAAAGAAACTACCACGCAATAAATGAATTAATCGTAATTGTAGACTGGAATAGAATTGTATCAAATCCTTCGAAACTAATACAGATATGGATCATATATTTAAGGTGCTATACAATAAATTTTTGCTTTTATGGATTTTTGTATTCCAAAACATAGAATTAAAACTTAATCCGGCCTCGACCTTGGAATAATAAGCAATTAGTCGGGCTTAAATAACAAAAAAATAACCTTCAAAACAATCAAACGTCCTGGATCTTCTGTTGATTATTCAAGATATGTTTTAAGTTAAATGAATATACGAGAGTAAATAAATTGTGCCATGCACACTTTACTTGGATGAAATCAAAAATAGTATAAAATGTGATCCGAAATCATTCTAAAATGTTATTCATGCAAAAAAAAAAAACAACTAGTTATCCTGCAGTTATGAAATTTAATCAAAATGCATCATGTGATGTAGCCTGTATAGGTAATATGTTCGCTGATGTTTTTCTACAACTTATTTGAATGCTGCCTATAAAAAACTGGTAGTTATTCGTTTCCGTTAGCAGAAAATCAGGCTATATAAATACCTATTTTCGATAATCAAATTGTCGCAAATTGTCTAATAATGTCCGACCGAACACTTTTTTTGAGACCGAACCCGAACTTCGGTAAATTTTGGCATGTTCGGCCGAACCCGAACCCGAACTTTTTTAATGTATTTATTTAAAACAAAATAAAATTTCGGGAAATTATTACATTTAAACTTTTGAAAGGATGCAACATAAAAAGATAAATTGCACTTTATAGTAGTCAAAACTATTTTATAGTTAAAAAAAAGAGGTAATTGCTTTTTTTAAGACAAAAAATAAAAAATTAAGTTCAAGTTTAATACAGTATACATTGGGGCTATAACGTTTTCACACTTTTTGCGAATATCAAAAAGGCATAGTATAGTCGTGTAGAACATTAAATTAATAATAAATATGATTATTTTTTCGGATTGTTAAAAAGTTCACGCAGGGATCGGGTTTATGTTTGAAAACAACCATTTAATCTCACGGAAATTTTAAAAAATATACATCTGATATTTGTATATATTCCTATACGTATCATTGCGGTTCAAAATTTCTTGGAAGGTTGTAGAAATATGGTTCCCTGCGTCAGGTTTTTTTTCGCAAAACGACGGGAGACATGTGTTTTCATTAATAAAACATTATTGGCCACTCCGTCGTACAATGACAATAATTTGGTTATAACTCTAGAATACATATTTGTACTCAAACCTCTACAATGTATTTTTTGAATTCGTTGGGGTGTATTTTCTCTAAGTGCCGTTTAATATTGGAGGTAGTTTGTTTGCTTGGCAATGAACTCCCCATTGACATTTCTTTGGCGCAACATTTGCATTGAGCGCTTTTTTCAAAAAAACTCCAAAATGACATTTTTATCTGGAAATATGTATTCTACACACAGAAAACAAATTGGTTGGGAAACGGTTGCAGTAATAAAATATTGATTAAGTAACATAGTTTATTATTGCAACTATTAAAAATGTGTAGGTCTAACTGATTTTTAATTCTCTTGATTATAAAAATGATGTTCCAACTGAAATATGATTCCTTTAATTCTTTTATTAGTTATGATAACTAATTTAATTAAGTTCTAAAAATTAGTACAAATGGTTAGAATCACAACCGAATTTAATATAGGGCAATACTGAATATTGGTCATTGCAATAAATAATTTGCTTTCCTTAATAAATTTTGTAATATAAATGATTATTCATTTATTGCAGCTAATTATTGATTGTTGGAATAGATTCAATTAGAGTACAACAAATGAAAATATTATTATTCGGAATTCACAACCAAAAAATAGTTAAAAGCCCCAATTGCTTACTAAATTTTCTGTCAAAACATTTGATAGATTAAATTAATTTTTAATATTATATTTAAAAAATATATTTGCGGTCAAAAATGGAAAATGTGAAAAACTTAATAAATAGGGCTGGTCCAATGTAGTGCAAGTAGGGACCATGTCATTATTAAAAAGAGTTTGCAGTGAAACGACATGTCTTTGTTTTTTAACGACATGTTTTCGTTTTGAAACAATTTCAAAGCAAATCCTCTGGAGTATACCATGGAGAAGTTTTAAGACTTCCCCTTTGTAATGCAAGCTGGGTTATATGGTCCTGCCCTAGGACATCGTACTGTAAAATAAACCATTTTTTCCATGCATTGAGACTACCTTTGGACAAGTCCTTGCCCCTTATGGGCTACATTTGACCGGTTAAAAAAAAAAATATATTGATAACCACAATCAAATCTCTTTTTATGAACACCAATTATGTGTTAATTCAGTTGCACCTATCATTTATTCGGGTATAAGCACAATTTAGTTTCTAATAATCATACTAACAACTTACAATATCTGTTGTTATGACTGATAGTGTACTAAAATTCAAATGTTACTATCAAACCTGTTATGCTAAGCAACAAAATTTTCAGTAATTGTAAACAGTACACAGAGAAAACAGATTCGTGATCACAACCGAATTTGGCGCCAATCGAATTTCGTCGGTTGCATGTACTATCACACAATTCGGTTACAATTACTGAAAATTTCGTTGCTTGGCATAATATTTTTGATAGCAACATTTGAATTTTAGTACACAATCAGTCATAACAACAGAAATTGTTAGTTGTAAGTATGATTATTAGAAACAAAATTGTGCTTATACCCGAATAAACGATAGGTGCAACTGAATTAACACATAATTGGTGTTCATAACAAGAGATTTGATTGTCGTTATCAATATATTTTTTTAACCGGTTACATGAACCATTTTCCCGATTTATTAGATAGAAAGTCAAAATTATTCCCATAATCTCCATTTTTTGTTAAAACTATTTATTTATTAATATTTTTATGTATACATAGTTAACAAATTATTTAATTTTATACAAACACCTACATGCAGCTTTCCACATCATCCAACGGATTTCCAAAGTTGTACAGCTTATACCTTAATGTACCAATAAAAGCAATCTTTGGCTTCAATGTCGTCTTGTTCTAGTGTCTGAAGTTAAACAGAATAATTAACATGTGGTTTTTACAATAGGAACAGTGATTGAAGCTGTAAATTAATATGAAAATCACTAAAAAAAACAGCGATTTCCATCTAATGTACTTATAACATATTTGTTTGACCAATGTACACGCGGAGCAAAATATAAACAAAATGTACATGTAGGTCTAAGATATTGCCCAGATAGCATAAGATGTTTGTAAGACGATTGTCTAACTCTTCAAAGAATCTTCTGATGATCAAAATTTTTTATTTATTCGTTTTTTATACATTTTCTGACACGCTTGTCTTTTAAACTTGAAATGAACCTTTTGCGGATCTCCTTATGAGTCATATAACAATTACTGAGCTACCTAAATAAGGGCGTTTTTAAAACATGAAAATTCACTTGCTAATACAATTTTATTTAAACAAGCCGACGTAAGGATCTGCCAAATAAGATTTTCCAACAGGATTGTTGTTGAATTCCTTATCTTAAGGTTTGTTTCGTATAAATTGTATGAAAAAGAAGCTTGATGCTCTTGTTTAGGTGACTCAGTTATATGTGTAAGCATTCTGCAAGTTGTAAGGGAATTCCTCCAATAGTCTCATAAGATTGATTCATTCACTCATAAGAAAATCTTTACAGAAATCTCAAACGAATTCGCCTACGATCAATACACTGTGCAACAAAAAAAACAGCATCAATACTTGCAACGCAAAATGAAACTAGAATATTATTAGAGCAAATCTGCCAAAGGGGTTTGAAAAGTTAGCTTTAGTTCCCGAAATATGGGCCTTTAAAGTTTTTGAATTTTTTGAATAGGCGTTTAGTATAAGTCAAAAAAAATATACTTAATGTACTTCTGAGCTAAAAAATAATTGCAGATGTCTTCAGTAAAATCGTATTGCGATTCTTTTCTTAGGATATATTAATTCTCTATAACTCATTTTAAGGGGTAATTTTTGCCCTTTTTTTAACTTCCCAACAAAAGTATTCTAAAACGGCACTTTAGAGGGTTAAAATGTTCCACGAATATTTTTTGCATCAAATTTTAAGACAAAAAGTTCAAAAAAAAGTTTAAGTTCAAAAATTTCAAGGCCAGATATTTCGAAAACCCGTTTTACATACACTGCACGATGTTTTGTTCTTAGAAGACCCCTAGTAAAATTTGATGCAGAAAATATTCGTGGAACTTTTTAAACCTCTAAAGTGTCGTTTTAGTATACTTTTGTTGGGAAGTTAAAAAAGGACAAAAATTACTCCTTAAAATGAGTGTTAGAGGGATAATATATTCTAAGAAAAGAAGACATCTGAAATTATTTTTTAGCTCAAGTACATTCTAGTTTCATTTAGCGTTGCAAGTGTTGAGACTGGCGGCAATGTCCCAAATTTTTTTGCACTGTGATAAAAGCGTCTTTCTTTGTGTTGTAGAAGTATCTCGCAGAGGAATCAGCTTGTGTAAAAGTTTCTCTCGTGCGAGGAATCTTTTACGATTAAAAATTGCGCTCGTCGACGATGAATGCTCTTCATGAGATTCCCATTTGATTCTTTTGATTGAAAATGCTAGGTGTGTGTATTTGTAAGAAATATAATACATACACACATATGTACGTGCAAATGTACATAATTATAAAAATACGTAAATAACTTACCCCTATTTATTAAGTTTTTGCACATTTTCAATTTTTTAACACAAACTTATTTATTTTAATATAAAATTAAAATTATTTTATTATATTTAATGTTTTGACAGAAAATTTAGTAAACAATTGGGACATATAACTTTTTTTTTTGGTTGTGAATACCAAATAATTATATTTTCAGTTGTTGTAATCGAATTGAAACTATACTAGCAATCGATTATTAGCTGCAATAAATGAATTAACATTTATATTACAAAATTTATTGACGAAATCAAATTATTAATTGCAAAGACCAATATTCAGTATTGCCCTGTATTAAATTCGGTTGTGATTATAACCATTTGTACTAATTTTTAAAACTAAATTAAATTAGTTATCATAACTAATAAAAGAATTGAAGGAATCATATTTCAGTTAGCATAACGTTTTAGTGATCAAGAGAATTAAAAATCAGTTAGAACTATACATTTTTAATAGTTGCAATAGTAAATTGTATTTCTTGATCAATATTTTATTACTGCAACCGTTTTCCAACCAATTTGTTTTCTGTGTGTATATATTATATATCATCACGGATTTAAAAAAAGGCTGCTCTTACACAACAAACCTTCTTTAACTCATGATTGCAATCAATCGTGGTTTTTTCGAAAGGAATATTATCAAAACTGATTTCAATCAATCGTGGTTTTTTCGTAAGGAATATTATCAACACTGATTTCAGCAAAGCTTTTGATAGAGTCAATAATTTTCTAAACATTTTTTTTAACTTACTACCGTGTGTCACATCCTAGGAGGTAATCATTAAGACTCTAGCGGTATAAGTTTTTGATAGAAATAATTTTTAATATTTATTTTTTAATTGAGCGAGGCACCTCGCAACACTTGCATAAACAAAATATAGCCTACGTTTCCTTCCAGACATATTGGAAAGCGTTGTAAAAATTTCTAGAAAATCGGTCAAGCTGTTCAACCATCTATAGACTTCAAACAGACGGACAAACATTTAGATGCTCAAAAAATTTGATTTTATAGGAAATGTTTCAGAAATTTACTTGTTATAGCACAGGAAATATTTTAAAGATTTTGAAATTTTTTCAAAAATTGGCTTATTTTAGGACATTGACAATTTTCTAAATTGTTCTGAAAATTGTTTTTTTTTTCAAAAAGCTGTATTTTGAAAATAAGTTTTTAACCAAGTTTTGTCATCATCGAATAAAATTTTATTATGTATTTTTTGCCAAAAAAAAATACGTTTTCTTTCACTTGCAAATACTTTTTTCAGAATAAGATTTACATAATAATTAAATATGTTTAATTACATATAAATATGTTCCTACACTTAAACCTCAAACAAGATTATTACTTTAGTTCCCTTTTTGCAATGAATTGGTATTCGTAAGCAATACTATTGTAAAATAAAACATATTTAGCACAGTGTTTAAAATTGCTTAATACAAAATTCGTAAAATAATGTTAAAATAAAAAACTAAAAAAAACAAAGTTTAGGCAAAGTCAATTTGATCTTCTCGATATAAACAAAACTTCATTTTCTAAAACAAATTTTCATACAAAACCCACTGTATTAAGTAAATTTAATCCTTAAAAAAATATTCAATACGATTTAATATTTTTCTTTAATTAAAAATGAAATAAGCATTTAAATCGATGTATTTGATAAATCATAATAAATACCAAACAGTAAACCATACTCAACCTCAAAGTGGACAATCGAAAGATGGCTTTGGGAAAATTTTATGAATTTCCAAATAACCTAAATTTTTTTTGACTTAATGCACTTGGAAAGTAGACTTCCAAAACATACAATAAAATTTTAAAAAATTAAATAAAGAAAAATTATTTAAACAAATTTGATTACATATAAAAGAAAATGCTTGCAGTTTAACCACAGATAATAGATAAAGTTGAGATACACACAAATACAGCAATAAGGGCATTCGCAAAGTGTGCGATAAATTAGCTTACAAACTATTTACTATATATTAGGAAGATAGAAGGGTGTTATTCTTGAAATCCCGAATTCCAAAATCGTGAATTTAAGTCACCTTTATCGTTGTTGGAGAATTTAAAATACGCCTGCGACTGTTTGGTAATAGATTAAATAGATTCGAATAACTAGCAATTTTCACTCTTTGTATTAAGTTTATAACTTTGTTACGCTTGCAACGATTTTTTACAAAGCGTGAGTGTCCTTTTCGTATATGGGCATTTCCATTTTGACGTGTCGTGATATTTGTACCGCAAAATTTAAAAAAAATTTAATGAAGAAGTCAAATTTGTAAAAAGGGTTTTTATATATACAAAGCAATGAAGTAGCACTATATTCAGAAAAAAAAGGACAGCAATCGACGCTAAGGATTTGCATAATAAGCAAAAATATGCGCTGGCGTGACGTTAAAAAAACGGAAGTGGATTTTGACTTGCATTACAAAACTGAATAAGACTGCGAACTGAGAAAGACGTTTTGTATAAAACCTTTTTTAGTAAACTTTGGATTAGATTTATTTTTCAAGCTTTCAAATTTAAAAATCTTTGCGCGTTTAAAGGTACATATGGGAAGGCGCTGCGAAATATGGCGCCAAAAAAATTAATGAAAATTGACCCCGAATTTGGGGCTATTTTTCATAATGCAATATGCCCCATTGGCGGTATGAACTAGGTCCCCAATGAACTAACTCCCCAAACCCAAAATGAACTAAGTCCCCAAATTTGGGGACGTCGTTCACTTATGGAAAAAACCCGAAAAAGCCAATATGAACTAAGCCCCCAAACAGGTGAACCAAGTCCCTAAAGTCCCAATTTCACCAAATTTCCACAAGAGTGAAAAAAGTCCTCTAATGAAAGTGAACTAAGTCCCCAAATTAAAAAAATATAGAAATTGTTTTGGGTCTCCATGGTATAACAAAGACCGGCTTCGCTAACTAAAGCTTCTCTGTATAGCCGGCCTTCGGCCGGGCGCAAGGATTTTCTCCTCTATGGTATAACAAAGACCGGCTTCGCTTGCGCTGCGAAATATGGCCCCAAGAAATATGGCCCCAAGAAATATGGCCCCAAGAAATATGGCCCCAAAAAAATAAATGAAAATTGACCCCAAATTTGGGACTATTTTTCATAATGCAATATGGCCCCACTTTTTTAATGAAAAATTACCCCAAAAAAATGAAAAATAACCCTAAAAATAAAATGAAATATGACCCTAAATTTGGGGTTATTCTTCATTTTGAAAAATCACCTCAAAATTTATAATAAATTTGAACCACAAAAAAAAAAACACAAAGCAAGTTACATTAAACATTTTCGGTGGAGTTCATATCCTCGAAACTAAAAATCACAAATTTAGAATCCCGATTTCAAAATCCGGATAATTATACAGTTATGGTTTTAAAAATCGTACGATTGATAGCATGGTTGGGTGTTCGGCCATGCGCAAAGATTTTTTTCTCTATGGTATAACGAAAACTGGCTTTGCTTACTAAAGCTTCACATTATAGACGGCCTGCGGCCTGGCGCAAGGATTTTCTCTTATATGGTATAACGGATACTGGCTTCGCTAACTAAAGCTTCTCTATATACCAGGCCTTCGGCCGGGTGAAAGGATTTTCTTCTCTTTGGTATAACGAACACTGGCTTCGCACACTAAAGCTTCACTACATAGCCGGCCTTCGGCCGGGCGCAAGGATTTTCTTTTCTATGGTATAACGAACTCTGGCTTCGCTAACTAAAGCTTCTCTTAATAGCCGGCCTTCGGCCGGGCCCAATGAGTTTTTACTCTATGGTATAACAAACATCGGCTTCGCTAACTAAAGCATCTCTGCATAACCGGCAAGGATTTTCTCTACTTTGGTATAAGTATTCGGGTTTTTTATACTATCCCTAGAAACTTTTCCATAGAATTTTATAAAATTTGTGTAGAAATATTTGGGGTGATTTTTCATTTCTTAAAATTTAAATTTTTTTTTAGTAGACGAAAAATAGCCCCAAGGTAAAAATTGTGATTTTATTTGGGCCGTTTTTCATTCCTTGATATTGGGGTCATTCGTCCAATTAAAATGCAAAAACACCCTAACGAAAAAATGAAAAATAACCCAAAAAAAAAAAAAAAAAAATGCCCCAAAATTGCGTGTTGTTGTGTCTCATGTAAAATGTTGGGGCAGTTTTTAATTTTACTTTTGGGGCCATATTTCATGGGATCATTTTGCGCACCGCCGGCTTCGCTAGCTAAAGCTTCTCTGTATAGCCGGCCTTCGGCCGGGCGCAAGGATTTTCTTCTCTATGGTATAACAAAGACCGGCTTCGCTAACTAAAGCTTCTCTGCATCCTTGCGCCCGGCCGAAGACCGGCTATACATAGAAGCTTTAGTTAGCGAAGCCGGTCTTTGTTATACCGTAGAGAAGAAAATCCTTGCGCCCGGCCGAAGGCCCGCTATACAGAGAAGCTTTAGCTAGCGAAGCCGTTCTTTGTTATACCATAGAGGAGAAAATCCATGCGCCCGGCCGAAGGCCGTCTGTTCAGGGAAGCTTTAGTTAGCGAATCCGCAAGAATGAAAAAAGTCCTCTAATGAAAGTGAACTAAGTCCCCAATAAATAATTTAGGGGTTTAGTTCATTTTATTTTTTGGGGACTTTGTTTATATGTACTAACTCCCCAAAAAATAAAATGAACGATGTCCCCAAAAACGTGAACGAAGTCCCCAAATATCGTTGTTGTTTTTTCACATAAATTCGTTTGGGGACTTAGTTCATTTTAGGTTTGGGGAGTTCGTTCATTGGGGACTTAGTTCATACCGCCTGCCCTATTTTTTTAATGAAAAATTACCCCAAAAAAATGAAAAATAAAATAATTTGGGGTTATTCTTCATTATGAAAAATCACCTCAAAATTTATAATGAATTTGAACACCAAAAAAGAACACAAAGAAAGTTACATTAAACATTTTCGGTAGAGTTCATATGCCCGAAACTAAAAATCACAAATTTAGAATCCCGATTCCAAAATCCGGATAATTATACAGTTTTGGTTTTAAAAATCGTACGATTGATAACATGGTTGGGCTTTCGGCCATGCGCAAGGATTTTTTTCTGTATGGCATAACGAAAACTGGCTTTGCTTACTAAAGCTTCAAGTTATAGACGGCCTGCGGCCTGGCGCAAGGATTTTCTCTTCTATGGTATAACCAATACTGGCTCCGCTAACTAAAGCTTCTCTATATAGCCGGCCTTCGGGCGGGTGTAAGGATTTTGTTCTCTTTGCTATAACGAACACTGGCTTCGCTCACTAAAGCTTCTCTTAATAGCCGGCCTTGGGCCGGGCTCAATGATTTATTCCCCTATGGTATAACAGACACCGGCTTCGCTAACTAAAGCATCTCTGCATAACCGGCAAAGATTTTCTCTACTTTGGTATAAGAATTCGAGTTTTTTATACTACCCCTAGAATCTTTTACATAGAATTTTATAAAATTTGTGTAAAAATTTTTGGGTGATTTTTTATTTCTAAAAATTTGCATTTTTTTTTAGTAGACGAAAAATAGCCTTAAAGTAAAAATTGTGATTTTATTTGAGGCCATTTTTCATTCCTTGATATTGGGGTCATTTGTCATTCCACTTAAAATGCAAAAACACCCTAACGGAAAAATGAAAAATAATCCCAAAAAAAAAACAAAAAAATTCCGCCGAGATTGAAAAAAAATTTTTAAAAACTATTTCGATTAAATTAATGTGATAATTGAATCAATTATTTTTTTGTTGAAAGAAAATTAAAAATATAATTTGATTTCATTATTATTTTATTTGTTTTGAAATAATTATTTAACTAAAATATTAATTAAATAACAAGAAATCTTAATTGATTTCTTCGTTTAAAATAAAATAATTTTAACTTGTTGAATTGCTGTTGGGAAGTGTCAAAACGGCCAAGTTTTTTGATAATTTTTTTACTAAAACTGGCAACACTTTATTGTTTAAAGCAGGTTGTTTTTGTTTTTTCTTAACCTACTTATAACTACAATTAATGTTGGAAGAATTTCAACCAATTGTAGTGGGGAACACTCGGCAACTTACTTGCGCAAGTAACTTGCCGACAACAACAAAGCCTTACCGCTGACGTCTACCAGCCAAGAGACTTGCGCAAGTAACTTGCCGAGTGTGAAAGGGGTTTAGGAAAAGATAAACTCACTGTTTATTGTTGATGTTTTTGTTTAAACTTTGATATTGTTACAAGTAGAACTGTTGCATTTAATTCTTAAACGCTTAACAGTTTTATTAGGTTTAATATCTTTAGAGTTTCTAAAATCTTTGGATGAAGTTTCCTGACGATCTGGCCTAAGCAACCAGTGAAATGCGCATAGGAATAGCTTATCCCATCAACAATACATTTCAGTGTTTTTATCAAGAATACAAATTGGGAATTAAGCACGAATAACAAAATCTTTTAAATTTTAAAAGTTAGAGTGCTATATTCGGCTGTGCCGAATCTGTGATACCCTCCACCGACAGTTCAAATGTTTAAGGAGTAAAATCTGTATGATGTTATTATTATCTTAAACTGTGAGGGTTTCTATGGGGCCTAGGGTAAATTATGTACCGATCTTCACGAAATTTCACAGTATCATTTATAGTCCTATAAAACTGTGACGAGCCAAAATTTGTTATGATTGCATTATTTTTTACAGTTTTAGGAGTACTAAACTGTTTTCCGGTAGTAGGGTTTATTTGGGGCCTAAGGTAAATTATGGACCGATCTTCACGAAATTTCACAGTATAATTTATAGTCCTATAAAACTGTGACGTTCCAAATTTTGTTACGCTAGCGTTATTTTTTACGGTTTTAGGCGTACTAAACTGTCTTCCGGGAGTATTGTTTATATGGGGCTTAGGGTAAATTATGGACGGATCTTCACGAAATTTAACAGCATGATTTCCAGTCAAATAAAACGAATTTTTGCAAAATCTTATCTCATTCCGTGCCTTGTTTATTTTTTGTAACAAAATTATCATTTTTTTTAGGTGGTGGTTCCACATTTTGATTCATAGCTCTGGTCCTACAGAACTGATTTTGCTGGATTTCAATCCCAAACTGCTTAGGATAACTACAAGCAATTTGGCACCAAGGTTGTTCATTTGTTTTGAGTTGTTCGAAAGTGAGCGTGTTTTCAACAGACGGACAGACAGACGGACAAGGCTAAATCGACTTAGAATTACTCAAGGACCCAGAATATATATGCTTTATGGGGTCTGAGATGAATAATAAAAAAGTTTCACACGGAATGACAAACTTAATATACCTTTTTCACAACTAATTGTGGTGGAGGGTATAAAAAATATTTACAATTTTAAATTGTTAAAATTTTTAGTAATCTACATAATCATTTTGGTAATAGTTCCAAATTAACAAATTGTTATCTTGAGTCTATGAATTTGGTGATTAGAGACAACTTCTAATTTTTCTTTTTTCGTGTACGATTGAAGCTCAATCTCTTATTGGGAACCTACATGTTCGCTTAAATTTATTAACGCCTGCGTTTAAAAATGGTGACTTAGTTAAAAAATTTTCAACTCCAAGAATACTTTGTTACATATTATTGATTTTGCAAAGTTTTTTGCTTCTCCCGTAATAAAAAATTAAAATGAAGTTATGTCCGTTTGCACTTTAGGTGACGATATAGTGCATGGCTTTACAAAAACATTTGAACAGGCACAGACAAATAGTAAAAGTATTAGATTCCTTAAATTAGTTTGTTGTTGATATCAAAATTGATTAGAGAAACTTTCCATTCTTAAAATAATTAGAAAACGACAATAACAATAAAATTTAACTAAAATTTTCACGTAAATTTTTAGGAACCCATAGATTTTTATTTACACATTTTAATTTCAAATCCTTTGCTAACTTTTATTGGATTTGTAAAATTTGTTCCTTATTGAACATTTTTTTTTCTAACCAAAACATAACCTAGAAATCTGTGTGTTTAAGAGTAAAATATTTATTATTTCTACCAGCGTTGCCATTTTGGTGCCTTTCGGGTATTTTTTGGTGCTTTTTTGCTCATGCAATACCCGAAATTTTGTTAAACACCCGTTTTTGAAAAGCGGGTATTTATAGTGCTTTTAACAATTTCTCACAGTGCTTTTTAGTGCCTTTTACAATATTTATTTTTTTTGTACCATTTTTTAAAACTTCGATTATATTGAGGATGATTAAGATGAGATTCGCTATTTGGGGTACAATTTGGGAAGGCCTGTAAAGATTTTAAGGTTTTCAATGATAAAAAAAACTGATAAAAGAAAGTTGCATTCGTTTTACCAAAAACGTTATTTACGAGGTTAGAGCTAGGCTTCCTAGCAATTTGGAAATTTTACAAAACGTTTACTTTTTTGCGTTGACAACATATTTTTTTTATTAAAATTTGGGCTGTCATTAAGTTTTATAAGGAATGGTCGGTCATTGCAAATTTTCGGTAATTGCAACAGGCCAGATTTTTTCTAACTACGAAAATCTAGCTCGCACTTTATTACTGTTTTACGACCAATTCAAACCCAGATGATGATGATCCAAATGATTTGGTTGATATAATTTTTATTGAAGGTAATCTATGTATATATAAATCGGCTAAGGCAAAACAGTTAAGAACACTTTCTCCTCCGTATGTCAACCGATTTGAACAAAATATACACCATTTAAGAGGTAGAAGAACAATGTATATTTTATTAAAATCTGTTTAATAATTTCAGAGTTATAAGCGTTCAAAATTGTAACTAACAAAAATGCAAAATAAATAAATAAAAATTTATTTTCAATTATCAAATAATAAAAAATTAGGGTGATCGATTATTCGACATTTTTCAGAAACCGGTTTTCGAATATTTCGACTATAAAAATCAAACCAGGCAAAACAGTTAAGAACGCTTTCTTCCTTTGTTTGTCAACCGAACCTCTATGGGGAGAAAAAAGGGGAAATATGGGAAACTAAATTCCTTTTTTCTTACTTTTCTGTGCTTCATTTGATAATTGTTAAATTTTCTGTAATATAGAACTTAGAAACATAATATTATAGGTGTAGATCCTGAGTGAGTGATAACCTATAAGATAAAAAATGCTGGTATTTTTTGTTTTTCATCGGAACTTTTTGAATTTTCGTTAACATTCGACCTATAAAAATAAAATTATAAATTAAACTGGGTGAATAAGAACATGTTAGGGGAGCTTTTTGGTACTTTTCGTTGTACATCTGGTACTTTGATTAATTTTCGTTAATATTAGACATAGAAACATAAAATTAAACGTGCAACGTCCTGAGTGGATGACAATATATATAATCGAGACTTTTTGATAATTTTTTGTTTTTCAATTGGTATTTTTTATACGGAACTTACAAAATTAAATTAACTCACGTAGAAGATAATATATGAACCGGAGGTTGGTCCCTCGCCAAATCGATCCACTTTGAAGGAAAAAATAAATGCTCGAAACAAATAAATTCATATATCGTCATCTTAAAGGCCTAATAACCTATCTGCAAAAATTTCAAAATTGAGTTTTTTATGGATTTTTATTCCCTATATCATAACGCATATGTGTGCAAAATTTTGAACACGTAATATTACATATGACAAAGTTTTTGTACCTAGAGGACCGTTACGCACAAAAAAAGAGAAAAATAAGTCATACAAAATCACGATAAAAGTTTAATTTTGTTGCATAGTGTAATTTAAACAAACATTAAGTCCTTGTTTTTGCTTAAACCAGTAAAAGAAACTACTACTGTAATTATTTAATGTTTATAATATTCATGTGTATAAAGAAATTTTTATTTATTCATACTAATTAGTACTGCAGATAGGTTATTTGGTTTCAGATTTTTACAATTCCAAAAAACCTAAGTGTCATAACATAAGCTGTGATTAGAAAAGCAAAATTTTCCCAACCGATATATATTACTGGTTTCATTTTAATCAAAATGTGTAATTTTCGTTTCAATATCGTTAATAGTTCCAATTTTATTACGTTTTTTCCCTCTCCTGTAAACTTTTGAAAACTGCAGATAGGTTATTTCGTCTTTTAGGTGACGATATACTTAGATGAATTATGTTTTCTTCATATTTACAAAAAAAAGTTATGGTCGAATTTTGACCATAAGGCGAACACTAGTAATAATAAATTTAAAAATGTTTATATACAAATGTAAATATATTTATTATTTAATCTTAAAAGAAAATGGTCCCCATCAACGCCATCGCCTTTTTTTAAATTTTGGAGGTATATAATATTCGGCAACGAGTTTTGTGTTAAATTAAATTTAAAAAATGGCTTAGTGCTTTTTTACCCTTTTTTCAAATTAGTGCTTTTTAGTGCTTTTTTTAAATTTTAAAGTGCTTTTTGCTCTCAAAAAGTTGGCATCACTGATTTCTACATATAAAGTTCGGAAAATGAAAAGAGAAAAACAAATTTACTTTGAGCTTAAAGAAGTAGTCAGCATGTAGTATTTGTATTTGAAAACAAATTTTTGTTTAAATTTTTTAAGAGATTATTTAGCAGTGGATGGCACAGAGAGAAGATGGATGAAATGTGAGATAAATGGTGTGTTGTTTTCAGGGTTGCCGAACTTGGCTTTATCCGACCAAATTTGGTCGGATCGTAGGCTAAACCTGATTTTGGTCGGTTTGAGAAGGCAAGGCTATTTATTTTTCCGGCAACGCTATTTACTTTTCAACAGACGAAAAACAAACAAAATTTTACATCGCGAAGCAGGCAAGTGAAAATTATAAGAATGTAGCAAAGACGAATTATAATGTTGGACGGAATTAGTTCTATAAAGGATAGTATTGTACACAATTTTTTTTCTTTTAAAACAATTTTTTATCAACAAACAATATTCCTTTAAAAATATTGATCGGATTCTTCGAAATTGGAGATGCAATATTTTGCAGATCACTATGAATAAGTATATTTTTTTAAATTAATTTTATGAGAGTAGGTTCATTCAAGTACTTTACTTAAATATTATAAAATTTTGTGATAATTAAAATTTTTAAGGTATATTATTTAACAAGATTTTTCTATTCTTGTAGATTAAAATTTTGAGTTTGTTGTTTATTAAGTAGGATAAGTATATGGGTATTTGTTTTTATCGAAAAGTCGACTTTTTGTCACGTTACGTCACCAAGCCTTTTAATTTGACTTGTTTATAAAAAATTAATTTATATATTATTGAATTTAGTGGAAGAGAGAACAAATTTGAACAACATGGTCTAAAATACAAACTTAATTATTTGTTGGCGCAACGAGACGATTCTGTGGAAGTGCCCATATTGGTTTTTAAATATATAAAAAAATTGTTCGGTTTCAAAGGATTTTGGTAATTTTTAAACGTTTATAAAAGCGCATGCTTTTATAACCTTACTTGCGTTTTACGTTTCAAGTTACATGCAACGCTTTTTATGCAGCAGCAGCACAAGTAAAAATAAAATTTAATTTGTCGAAATCAGCTGATTTGTTCGAACGCTGCTTGTGACGCTTACAAAAGTTAACCTACTTTTCACCTCAAGGCATCTACGCTTTTGTGCATGTAACTTACTACGTATAACTACACAGATTCTACTTTTTTGACAGCTGCGTATGCTTAAAAAAGCGAGTAACGCGTGGTGTGGACCTCCAGCTTAATACCCTTTTTACACTTGCATAAATTTTAGAGAAACGCATGGCAGATGTTGAAAATGTGAAATACGCGTTCACACTTGAAACATCAAACCAAGAATGATATGATGATGATGAAATAAAGATTACGCCTTGCGCATGTTTTACCGTTGCATGACGTAGTAGTTCCCTTGTAAAGATTACCAAGTCTCTTTTATGTGTGAAAATCGTAATTTCTTACAAAAAATTTATGTATTACGTGATAGATGGCAACCCTGCAATCACTTTACTCAGAGAATTCAAATTAAAAATATTTTATCAATTGTCAAAAAACTAAAAATTGTGCTTTAAATTTTATATAAAAAATATTATTGCAATAAATAAAAATTTTAAAAGTGTTCAAACGTGTTATTAAAGTAGCGTAATAAAAAAAATTAATAATAATAGAAGAGAGCAGAAAAGAGTACAAACATAAAGACTGCAGTGGGAAAATGCCAACAAATTAACCGCAAAAAAACAAATGCGGAAGTTGTGCGAAAAACTAACGTGTTGCGTCCTTTTAATTATATGTCTATATTTTTAACTATAGCTAATATAGAGATAATATATACTTATGCTGTTAAAATTCTTCTGTACGCAGATGACATTGTCATTTTGGCCGATTCCCCAAGTGAACTGCAAACCATGATTGATGCTCTTCATTCTTACTGCTTGATATGGTGTCTTAAGGTAAATTTGGAAAAATCAAAGATAGTTGTTTTTCGTAGTGGTGTAAGGCTATCTAATAATATTAAGTGGAATTTTGAAGAACGTAATATAGAAATTGTCAATAACTACAGATATCTGGGAATGGATATTAATTTTAACTTATCTTTTACAAAGAACTTAGGAAACAAATTAACAACAGCGAAAATGGCGATTGCATCAACATGGTCAAAATATATAAATCATACTAAGATATCGAACAACAATAAACTTAAAATTTTCGTCGCTGCTTCCAGATCTATAATGTTTTACGGTGCTCAAATTTGGGGATTTAAAAAATATGATGAAATGGAAAAATTATTTCGATACTTCATAAAGAAAATGTTACTTTTACCATTCAATACGCCAAACTACATGCTTTATTTAGAAACTGGTCTAAACTCCCTGTATATTGATACTTTAAGGCTACATTTTTCTTACATTAATAGAGTTCTACAACTGCCTGAGCATAGATTGCCTCGAATGTTAGCTGAAAAAATTATTTCAATGAAAACCTTTTGGGCTGAGGAGTGGGTAAACATATGTGAAAAAATTCAATATGTTTCTGAAAATGCTACTAAACCCCTGTGTGAATACTAGAAACCAATACTTGAACTTTTTAAAACAACGGAAAGAGAAGATCTTATATCTAATGCAGTGATAACCAAGCCCCGAACTAAGAAAGCCCCGAACGCACGCACACAAGGATATTATGTGCTTGTGTGCGGTCGCAGAGACCGATGATAGTCTGATGTTTTGAAACGAACAAATTTGTAATATACATGTGAATTGCCGACCGTGTCTGTGTGAAAAATACGATTATTGACTGGCTCGCGAGTCTATGGAGTGGTTATCACTGATCTAATGCAAGAGGCTCACAATTTCATGATGTGTATCCGCAATTAACTTTTAGCGCAAATCCTATTTTTACTTCAGAATTTTCGTCGCGTACTACAAGTCTAATAATCAGAGTTCGTGGAGGTCTTCTTGATTTAAATAGTAGAGCATTTAGACGTACTTCTGTTGGCCTATGTACCCTTTGTAATCTTGATGTATCCGCAAATACGTTTCACTTCCTTGGAGTTTGTCCTATTTTTAATGAGTTCCGGTTTAAATATTTTAGTAAAACATTTTTGGATATGAACGAAGTTTTAAATATACTTAATGGCAACGATAATAATTACTATAGTTTATACTAATATGTGGAAATTTATTAAAAGTACAGAAAACTTATCCTAAATGAATTCAATTAAATTCCTTTAATATTTATTATTAATTTTTAATGTACAATTTATTCTTTTTTATATAATCAATTTAAAATTTGGTAGAACCAAAGTAAATTTGCTTATAAATTAATTTAATTAAAATTTAATTTAAATCAGCTTTAAAATGCCAATCTGGCTCACAACTATTATAGTTAAGCCAAATATAGATACATAAGACCTGAAAAATTGTATTACTTACCTTTGTAAATATTGATAAAAATATCTATTAAATAAATAAAAATAAAAATACTTATGTAAGCAAAAAATGAAACTATGAAGAAAAAAGTAACTTCTAATAAAAAATTTTCAGTTTTCAAACAATTTAAATAGAAAAATAATAAATTGTGCCACTGTCATGTTAACACATAAACATAACATTTTGAGAGTTAAAAATTATTATCCAATGAGATCGAAGGTTGTGTGACGTCACAGTTCCTACATGCGCAGACACTTGCATACAGTGATGTTAACCGTACGGTAATTACCCTTTTTTAGGGTAATTTTAGGCCGCAAAAGGTAGCAAGGTAATTTTTTTTAAAATTAATTTAAAGAAATTTGGATTTTTGGTATACATAAACTAACATAAGTAGGTTTTATAATTTTAACTTTTACGAGGTGATTTTCAGTTTAAAAATAGATAAATTTTATAACAAAAAATTAAGAACTTTAATTATGTTTCTGCAAATTTTTTCGTAAGACCGATAAGTGCAAAATAAGAAAAATTTAATTACTCTTGTTTATTATTAATTTTATTTTAAAAATCAACAATTCTTAACATAACATATGAAATAGTATTTTATTTTTTGATATCAGATTTTTACCGTGCGTAGATATGACCACTGTTCATCGATTTCTTGCAAAAAGTAACAATTGAAAAATTTGAGCTGACTCTCTTTAGAGCAACAAGTGCAATATGTACGCTAAGCGTATTAAATAAAAATATTTTGAGTTGAATGAATATACATATGGGGATATCCGTCAAAAGGTCCACCGTGTCCGAAAATTTAAAAGCTGATTATTTTACGATATTATTAAAGAGAAATATTTGGATTTTACTAATTTTATAAATTTACCCACAAATTTTTTCACTTAGATGCAAAGTTGTGCAAACGTAATTTCTTATTTTTGAGAATGTTTTATTGTACGTTTTCTTTACTATTATCTTCCTGAAAAGAGGTTATATTTGATAAAAATTATTCCAAAATAAATTTCTTACATGGTCTGTAATCTAAGGAAGAGCAATATGCTATTCGGATTAACGGTAAATTTTTATTTTGTTTTAATCATTATTCAGTTTAATTATTATGGAATTTCACGTTCAAAATGACACGTATCGACCCAGATTTTGGCTTAAAAAAAGAAAATACAGAAGCCTTTTGAATCAAACCAAAGACATTTTAATGTTACATTGCTACGTAAAATTCTCAAAGTAGTTTGACTAAAAAATTGTGCCAGGTTTCGCTGAATTACGCTTTTTTATACATGGCCACAAAAACCACTTCTATTTTTTCACGTTCAAACCGCTACTTCTTTTGTCATTATCTTTGACCTAAAATCGCGCCCTCCATAAACTTTAGCATAGATAACAGTACTTTCTTAGTGCTATAATTTAAGGGTTAAGAGAACGTAAAAATGTTTGTTGTTTAAAATGTTAATGCATTTTTGATGCGTACGGCTGTCATTTGGATTTACCCATATATGAACCTATTTTATTCAAAATTATTTTACTTCCTTATTCATAAAAAATAAAATTCTTGTTGAAAATGTATTTTAACACAAAACTTTCCATTCAAATTTTTCTAAAAACACATTTAACAGGAGATGGACCTATTGCTTTTAATATAAATTTTACTACACAATCAATCGCCTGTCATTTGGAAACAGCATATTAATGTTTTGATAAAAAACATATTTGCGTACGGTAAAAAAAGGTAATTTTAAGAGGTCCGCAAGGTAATGAAAAAATAAAAGTTAACATCACTGCTTGCATACATTTCGGAGGAACACATGGAAAATGTTGAAAATGTGAAATACGCGTTCACACTTGAAACATCTAACATCTACTGTCATTAAAAATGTCACCATTTCTGAAAAAAAAACTTTTATTTTCTTTTTAAATACTTTTTTTCTACAAAAGTGCCAACATTTCAAAAGATAACACCAAAATGTATTTCTAATTCATTTCGTTTAATAATTTTAGCAAAATTTAGCAAAATAAGGCTTGCAAAAAAGGAAAAACTTGAGAAGTGGTAACGCTGCTTTCAAAGCAACTTCCATTTTGTCAGTGATGCCACAATAATAACAGAATTTATTGCCACTATTCTAGTGATGACACTAAAAGAATCGAAGAATGTAAAAGCGAACAAAATGAGATAGTAACATTCTGTAAAAATGTTGAAAAATTTTGATTTTTAGCCCTATGTTTTTCTTATGGGAAAATTCCAACATTTTCGCAAATTGATGTTAAATGTTAAATGTTGACAAGTGTGAAAAGTCTATTATGGGAAAGTTCTAACATCTTCGCAAGTTGATGTTAAATGTTGCCAAGTGTGAAAAGGCTATTAGTCAAACGATTATATTTAGAGTTGTTTTTTTTTTTTTGGTATCACTATTTCCGAAATATTATTTTTTTAAATTAAATGCGCCGTTTTTTGAAATAAAAAAAAAATAAAGCAAAAATTAAGAAACAATTTGCACTTTGGTCATAGATAAACAATAAGAGCAGTTTCTGTGAAATATAACATGTTTAACCTCTGGCAGCCTTTAATGCATGACGATGTTTTTAAGGCATACAAAAAATATTGAAGCTAATAAAACTTTTATATGCACACAAGGCTTAAGTTTTAAAGTACAAAAATCACATTGTGGACATTGTAAAACAAAGAACATTCTGGTATAAAAAAATGAATGAAAAAAAATTATTTTTTTCTTGTAATGCCAGCATTCATATAGTATTTATGACACTGAATTTATATAAAATACACGGCCATGTTCTGGAAATGAAAATCGGGTAAAATTGAAATAGAAGGACATTATTAATTAAAATTTTGTTAAAAATTACAGCAATTTTGTATGATTTTTTAAGTTATTTTAATAAAAAGGCTACTCAAAATATGACGTATATAAAACTGAATAATTTAATGAACATTTAAAATATGATCGCTTTGAAAGTTTGTTCGATTTAAGTTTCACTCGAATTTGATTCCCAGAATATGGCTGATAACACTATACAACAAATGGCAAACAAATTTGTTTTCTTAAATAACCACTATATTTTTTTTGATTCGCTTCAGTCACCTTACGTCAAAAATCATCACTATTTCAAATTCTATGGTTAGGTTAATTTCTAAACTTTTTTTTTTCTAAGATTAGAGATTTTTAAGGTGGCTGCTCCATTCATCTTGTCGTAACTTTGAAACGACGTACTCGATTTTGTTATGCAGTCTTTCAAAAAAATATAAATTTTTCCAGATTTAAGTCTTTTTAATATCATTATTTCATTAAACACTAGTTTTGGAGTTATTGAAGCACAAATGGAAAAAATTTTTTTTTTGTTTTGTTTTTTTTTTTAATGGATTTCATTTGAATTTTAACCCCATAACACAATTTTTTGCTGGAACACTCGAAAATGTATCTGTTTATATTAGGGCGTAGGTTTGACTGTGCTGTAAGATTTGATCATAATTTGAAAATGAAAACGGAATGTGTTCATAATTTGCCATATCTCAAATATTACGTCAAGATTCGAAATTCTCGATAAATACTGTTCAAATTCCATGTGGAGGATTTTAAAGATATTTTGTCTTTCTGCTAAAATTTTTATTTAAAAATATTTTAAATTTTAATAGAATTTTTTTAATATTTCTGATCAACCTTTTAAGCCTTTGTCTTTTACAATCTTTAATATTTGTTGGCAATAATTTCACATACAGACTTCCCCTTCGATTCATAGAGTCGTATTAACTTTTTTCCATTTATCGGATGGTTGTTTGCTTTAATTTTTTTTTATTACTCCTTTTATTTGTTGCCCAGCCAAATATCTATTTATGCATTGAACTTTTATTTCCTTAAAATTACTTTTTAAGAATATTTTTCTGCAGTCTGAGCCAAATTTATACTCTGTTTTTCACGTAATAGTGTCACATGTATTTCTCATTTCTTTTAATGGCTGTGTCTGTCTGCTTTAGAACTTTTTGTCTTGATGGCACAGTAACTTGAGCATTTATTTGTCTTGATATGCTGGGGTAAATACTCTTATGGGTATTTATAAACACCTTTTGTTTCAGTTTTCTGTACTGAGACGACAACAACGACAACATTTTACCATCATCATTCCAAGTTTTGTTAACGATTTTCATTTTGTTGTTGTTTGCTGTTTTAAAAAGTTTTGGCTTAAATTCATTTGGAACACATACGGGACTCTATTTGAAATTCATTTGCCTGTATTTGGCGGTGTGTATTGGAATATTAAAACAAATGTAAAATATTTATACAAGTTTACTTGAAAGGACTTTTGGAGAAAAGGCGATTTTATGTTTAAATAAAAATTTTGCAGTTTGGAATTAAGAAGTCTGGCATGTACGACTTTTAGAAAAATGTTCCAAAAATAGTGACATAATAAGAGTCTTTTGTGGAGCAATGTGACAATTGGTAGGGAACAGAGATCAGCAATGAATCGTTTTTTCGCTACTCATATTGACTCATGCAATTGTAAGTATGAGTACGTAGAAATCATTTAAAATAACCCTGCCGTCAAATGAGTAGCTCACTACAAAAAAAGCCAATTTTAAGTTAGCTTGTATAGACTAGCTTAAAGCCATCTACTAAGTAAGCAATGGAAAATTTTCATTAACCGAAATGTATACAAACACTATGTATTTTAAGAAGAGAGAGCCAAGTCGATTGGAAAACAAACGGCTCCAATACCCACAAAAGATTTAATTATTTATGGCCATTATTACAATATACGTGGTAGAAATTGGTAATCGGTAATGGTCAGGTAATAGTATAATTAAAAAATTAAATAAAATAACTAAATACAATTTTAATAAAATAGTTTATTTAAAAAAACCATCTTAAAGCTAACTTAAAGTAGTAAGTTTATAGCTAGCTGCAAAAAGTTAACTTTAAAGTTAACTGAAAGTAATGCAGAGTCGGACAATTGACTACTTCCTAGGACATCGCAATGTTAAAATAGTTAGTTAATTTCATATAAAAGTAATGTAAGTGTCAACCACCACTACTTGAGAAGTAGTTAGCTTTCAGTTAATTTAAAGTTAACTGAATGTCCGACAGGGAAACTACTCTGATTCACTCATACTCAAAAGAGAAATTAATATGAGTGCGATGTCGACATTATACGCATACTCATAAATGCCCTCAGTTTGATTTAAAGCCCTGCAAGCAACTCAGTTGACTTTAAGCTAACTTTATGTTAACTTTTTTTAAGCTAGTTGTGATTGATGCCTGGATTATTTTTAATGGAGCCAACTGACTAATTTAACATTGGCATGTCATAGGAAGTAGTCAATTGTCCGACTCTGCATGACTTTTCAACTAACTTAAGGTTAGCTACTTACTAGTTAGCTTAAAGGGAGTTAGTTAGTAGTAAGTTAAAAGTTAGTAAGGTAGTAGTTAGCTTTTAGCTAACTTTATGTTAATACACCATAAGCTTAATAAGGAAAAGATTTAATTTTTAATTATTAAAAACTATTTTATTATAATATTTTTCATTTTATTTTGAATTCAGTTATTTTAATATTTTAGGTTTCTATTTTTTATGCATTCTGCATGGACTTTTCGTTTTTTTTTTTACAAACTTAGAGGCATTTCTAATGTCCGTATCTCCATCATTTGAGACAATAAACTGTTATAAAAATCAAAATTCAAAATAACAAAGGAAAACAAAGACAAGAAACAAACGAAAATAAAAAAAAAATTGCCGCACAGAATTCACTCGCATTGATTTCGGGGAATTTCTGCTTTTATTTATAGTTAGTTGTTAAAAAGTTAGTTATAAATGCGTTATTTTTGTAGTCGACTACCAAATTGCTTGCAGGGTTGCAGGCGCGGATTCAGGGGGGGTGAAATAAGGAAATTTCCCCCCGTAAATTATAAAAATATGTTTTGTTTATTTCGATAATACAAGAATACCCATTAATATTATCTTTTTTTAATGTACACAATTTTTGGAAATCCCAGCAAGGTTTTTTTTTGTTTTTTTTATTGAATCTCTAACGAAATTTTCAATAAGTATTTTTTTGTTTTTTTATTGAATCTCTAACCAAATTTTCAATAAGTATCCAAATCTTCATCCTAATAGTTATTTATTAGATATTTTCAATGAAACATCTAGTTTAATGTATTCAAATACTTATTATTCTACATTCAATCCTAGCAGGTGCCATCTATGTATAACCAAAGAGTAAACGTTTAACTTGATAATGCGTGCGGTTGAATTATTAAAAAGCCTTAGTATTTGTAATATTTATGTACATACATATATATGAGTTATATGAAAAAAATTCCTATATGATAATTTTTGACGAACGCAAGGATTTGTCGGGGAAAAGCCAGATTTCCTTATCTTTAAAATATTTCAACATACAACAAAAAGTTGTTAGGGAAGAATTGCTTTGTTGTAAAAGCATTTGAAGAGCCTTCACAGGATATTGATTATGACGCTGATGTGTCAATTGATGCGATGGCACTATCATCAACAGTTCTTAAAACTTTGACAAATTTTAGTCTTGACCTAAAAAACTGTATAGGAGTTGAAACTGATGGGTGTCGTTTGATGTCAGCAGAAAATGGAGCTGTTTAAAAATTCTGGATACCGCGACAAATGCGAAACAAACGCCTTGCTATTTCCCGTAAATCAGGCAAAACACGTTTTTACTAAAGTATTTGGAAGCCAAACTCTCTACATTATGCGAGACAAGATGGATGGACCGTCACGACTCAGCTTTACACTTTGCAACAAGTGTACATCATATAGTAGAAGCTTTGGAAAACATATCTGAGTGGAAAGGTAGAGATACTTCATCAAGAGCCTTATATTAAGGAACTCACTTAGAACTTTTGAATTTATTTGCGGAATAAACATATTAAGTGTGATACTTATTGTAACACAGCCTGTTAGTATCATTTTACAAAAGCACGATATAGATCTTCAAAAAGGATCAAGCCTTATTAAAACTTTAATCATGTGCCTTGAAGAAAAAAGAAATAAAGCCGAAGAACAATTTAAAGTGATTTTTAAAAAAGTTAAAGTTATTTGCGTTCAAATCGAGGTTCCAACCTAAAAAACAAGATTTGAACGAAATAATTACATCCAAAATGTTGAAGATTTCTACCGAGTTGTAGATTTCATTCTCTTGTTGAATTTATTTTAGAAGATCTCAAAACACCTTTCCAATAGATATCTTTAATGTATTGAACATACCAAAACTTCTACTCAAAGTGTAATCCAGTCATATACAGATATAAAACTTTTAAAACCACAACTCGAGATAAACACTTACTAACATCTAAACTTGAGCCTGAACTGTAGCATTGGCAACGTACATGGAAATTATCTGAAAATCTATCAGGTAACGTTGTAGATGCTTTAATAAACTGTGATGAAGATATCTACCCAAATCTAAGAAAAATATTTCAAATTTTCGTTTCAATGCTCGTAAGTAATGCTACGAGCGAGAGGTCATTTCCTACCCTTCGTCGAATAAAAACATGGCTCAGATCAACAATGACAAACTGAACATAGACTGTACTATCTAAATTTGCCTCACAAGGAAATCATAAATTGCTTATTTAAAAAGATTAGTTTATTTTAATTTATATTGAATATTTTATTTAACCTTATTGTTGAGTTTTTTTAATATAATATACACAAATTGCTTTTAATAAACTTTTAAAAAAACAAATTTTTTTTTTGTATCATAAAAAATTTCCCCCCCCCCCCCTAAGGCTCAAGCTGGATCCGCGCCTGCAGGGTTGTGAGTATGAATATGAGTTTAAATAACATTGCAATAAGTATGAGTGCGTATAAGTACAAGAATTTAACAAAACTCAATTAAAATCGTCATCAAAGTACTTATTTTTTTTAGAATAGGAGAAAATCTTTGAAATTGCTAAATTTTTTACACAAATTTTTTGTAGCTGTTTCTAAAGTCAACTGTAGGGTATCCATTTAAGCTTGCTATAAACAAAGTTTTTACACTTCATAGAGTATCTCCAATGAATGCAAAGGCAACAATATAAGTCTTTGAATTCTTGGGTGTTCCTTTATGAGGTAATCTCAAGCGAATATTTGACATTATGCAAATATTTATAGTCCGGCTTAGAAAAGATATATTTTTAAAGACATACATACATACATACAGTCATACATACATACAGTCATACATACATACAGCCATACTTACAATCTTTTTGAAAATGCTTAATATGATATGATATGATAATTTCTGTTCCCGCAAATTTAATAGCCTGTTCACCGATTTCGAAAGAAGACCTCGTTCGCTTAACTTAGATGCAAAACAAAAACAATATTTTTAAATTTTTTTTTGTATTAATTGTAAATCTAGCAAACGAAGTCTTCGTTTGGAAACTGTTGAAAAGGCAGTGATATTTAAAATAAAACAAGTAAATAAGGCTATGCCAAATCTTCTATACCCTCCACCGAGGAGTGGGCATTTTATGGGGCCTATGGTAAATTATATACAAAACTTTACAAAATTTAGTTTTGTTCTTTCTAGTCTTATTAAGCAATGACACACCAAAATTTATTAGAATAGCGGTATTCCTTACAGTGTTAGGCGTACTAAAGAGTTTTCGGAGAGCTTTATATAGAACACTATGATAAATTACAGACTGATCATCACAATATTTAGTAGTCTGATTTCTAGAACTATAAAACGAATTTAGGCAAAATTTGATAACAATCGGTGCATTCTGCTAAAAAGAAATGTTAGTTTTTAATACAGAAATAGTTGTGTGTGGTTTTTGGTTCACATTTGGATTCATAACAATTTTCCAACTGAACCGATTGTGCTGGATTTCAATCCCTGTTGCTAAGGAGAACTAGAAACAAAATGGTCAACATTTTTCTTTTTTGCTGAGTCTTTCAGCAGACTGACAGACGGGCATGGCTGAATCGACTTAGAGTTTCTAGAGTGCCTCGAACTTAATTGTGGGTTTCATGAATATTAAAAAAGATGGTGGTGGTGGTTTTCTCACGAATAAGAAATCTTAAATTTGTTATTTTCTTTTTGATTCATGATATTCTTAAAAATAAAACACATTTTGATTTTGTGAATTCAATAATGATATGACATGGTTTCTTTAATTTTATTTATTTTCAAAGTGAAAAGAACGCAAACAACGCAGTTTATTAATGTTACTAAAGTTTTTTGCATACACACCGTCTCCTATGGGTCCTATGTAATCTGGCTGCTAGTGTTCCCAAGCAGCCATCCGGTCGATTCAGTAAAGAAGTGGATCCTGTTTACATCAACATCAGAGAGACAAGTTTTGTCCCCAAGGGCTCTTCGACCAAACATTTTAAGTCTTAGATCTCCGAATGCCGGGCAATTACAGAGAAGATGTTCCGTTGACTCTCCTCCTTCTCCTTGCCGCAACTTCTACATAAGTCATTGTAAGGGAGCCCAAGCCTCTGGGCGTGCCTCCCAGTGGGCCAGTGGCCAGTTATAACCGCAATCAGGTTCCTAAGATGATGTCTGGACAGCTGTAATGCCCGCCGTGTCCTTTTTTCATCTATGATGGGCCAGATTTTCCTGGTTTCCCCACAGGTAGTTTCAACGTGCCACCACTGACTGGCGATAATATGAAACTTGTGCGCCATGAGTTGCTTACTCCTTGGGAGTGAAACACCTACATTATATATTGAACCATCTCGATTCAAGGTGGTACCTGCATACGCCAACGAATCCGCCATGCAGTTCCCCGGTATGTCCCTGTGACCGGGGACCCAATGACCAGTGAATGTCTCGCTATCTCCTCCAGAGACATCCGGCATTCTCGGACAATTCTCGATGCGATGAACACATTCTCCAAGGATCTTATGGCCGCACCTGTTACCGCTATCGCCATCATTCTCATTGTACGTTCAAACCTAATTTGATGACTCTTCACCTCGAGCGCCGGCCACCAAACAGCCGCCCCGTAGAATAGAATGGGTTTAATGACACATTCGTATAGCCAATATACATTTCCCGGGTTAATTCCCCAGTTAAGGCCAATGGCACTTTTGCAGCAATATAATGCAGTTGCCGCCTTATTAGTCCTGGAAATGGTGTTCATCCTCCAGTTCAGTTTGCTGTCCAATATTAGCCCAAGATACTTGGTGTTGTCAGACAGATTTTGTTTTTGGTAAAATGCTTTTTTGACCGCCTTTTACTCAATGCAAATTGATGAAACTTTTGTAGGCATACATATTGCCGATGACGATACACGAATACATGGGCGTAGCCAGAATAAAATCTATGTGGGGGGGTGGCCAAAAAAATTGTTTTTTTTTTGTAAAATGCTTTTTTGACCGTCTTTTACTCAATGCAAATGGATGAAACTTTGCAGGCATACATATTCCCGATGACAATTCACGAATACATGGGCGAAGCCGGTATAAAAACTAGGGGAGGGGGGCAAACATTTTTTTTTTGGTAAAATGCTTTTTTGACTGCCTTTTACTCAATGCAAATGGATGAAACTTTGCAGGCATGCATAATCTCTATGACAATACACGAATACGTGGGCGAAGCCAGGATAAAATCTAGGGGGGGGGGGGGGGCAACATTTTTAAAACTTTTTCTTTAGCTTCACTTCGGAAAATCAAATCTTGTAACGTTTATTTAACCGCCTTATACTCAATACAAATGGATGAAACTTTGCAGGCATACATATTCCCGATGACAATACACGAATACATGGGCGTAGCCAGGATAAAATCTAGGGGGGGGGGGGGCAAACATTATTTTTTAGTAAAATGCTTTTTTGACCGCCTTTTACTCAATGCAATTGGATGAAACTTTGCAGGCATACATATTCCCGATGACAATACACGAATACATGGGCGTAGCCAGGATAAAATCTAGGGGGGGGCAAACATTATTTTTTAGTAAAATGGTTTTTTGACCGCCTTTTACTCAATGCAATTGGATGAAACTTTGCAGGCATACATATTCCCGATGACAGAACACGAATACATGGGCGTAGCTAGGATAAAATCTAGGGGGGGCTGGCAAAATTTTTTTTTAATGTTCTTTTTTAAGAAAAGCGTTTGTTAAAAAAAATTTTTTTAAATGTTCTTATTATTTTTGCATCGATTTTTTATTTTGTTGCACTTTATTTTAATGTTATTTTTTTTTATTGTTGTTCCCACTCACTAACAAATAATTCGATAGGCTGTTAGATTCGATTAGCTGTTAGAAAAATGATTATTTTTCGGTCAACAATACTCAAATTTATAATTGCGATAAACATTAATATGTTTACAGTTTCTATAATATTGTTGATATCAAATAAAAATAACAAGTACTTGTGTACGACAACAATATATTGTTACAGTAAAGATAGTGTAGTTGCCATAACCCTGCCAAACCATATTTTTTCTCTGCGTGCACACAGGAATTTCGTGCTATGTGCATTTCTATTGCCGCAAACTTCACGTCCTTTTTACTTATTTATGAATAATGATAAAAATCGAAGAAACTAAATTATCTCATGAATGAACAAACGCAAAATGTATTTTATCCTTCCTATTCAGGAATAAAAACATGCAGCAAACTTTTAAAACGTTCATTCTTACTCATAAATGGGCGATAAGTAAATAATATTTTGGTATATTAATTTATACGAAACTTTGTTTAATCTGTTGCAAGTTCCATGATACATTGACAGGCGGTTGGACATCACTAGATAAGTTTATAATGTTTAAAAAATTCAGAATCATCACAACTAACTAAAGCCAATACTTTTAATAAATGCTTATTGTATGTACCAATATATCACAACAAACACTAAAAATTTGCGACAAATCCCACATTTTTAAGTTAATTTGGACTAGTGCCGATCAACTTAAAAATATACCCCCAATCAGATTACCCTTTACCACTATTATTTAAAAAATGTTTTGCATAGAATAACAAGGATTTAACTGAATCCCAATACAGCTTCGCCTCCTTTGCTGCCAGAGTTCATGTACATCCACCTGTAGTAGAGTTATTTTGGCTGCATGACTGCAAGAAGCTGGAAAGACAAACGAACACGTTTCATCAGGTAATGGGTGTTCATTGGAACACAAAAGAATATAAATGAAAAATATAAATAAAAACCGAAATACTTTGTTCGAAAAGGATCAAAATTGCAATGTAATGACCTATAAAAAAGCAGTAAACAAACAAATAGTACACACAATTTAAATGCATATTTTATTATTTAAACAAAGACAAAAACAAAAAGTTTGAGAAAAAAATGTTATAAACATTTGTTAACTTTATTCTTGCAACAATTTCATCTACTTGACCCACTGAACCATTTTGTAATCAATATTTGTTTTCTTCATTTCCCAACTCATCTTACAGTTAACAATTTTTATTTTTCGGATTCAATTGTTTTTTTTTTTAAATTATAACTATTAAATATGAAAATTTAATTTCATTTATTATTGGCAAACAACTGCAACAATAATGGGAGCGTACAACAAGAAATAAAGAAAAATGAAAAAAAAAACGTAAAACAATTTCCATATAACCACAATTTTAACTGTCATAATGACACTGCTGCCACTTTTCTCTCAATCTAAAGTGGGGCTTTGTGCCTCTGTTAAGTATGCCACCACTTTGTTGCCGGTGCATTATGGAAAATTATAGTTTTATTCAAAATTACAGTAAATACAAATTGTAACTGGTGTTTGGTTGTCAGCTGGTGGTGTTGGTGGCAGTTAGAAGCTAACAACTGATTGGAAATCAATAATTTGTATGCATTTTAGAAAACACACAAACAGTGGGTAGGAAAAGTATTAAATGTAACAAACATTTTCCAAAGAAAAGTTAAATTTTGTATTGACTTATTTTTTATTTCTTTATAAGACTGAAACTAACTATTTCTAGTTTTCTCAAATTTATGATAAGATATTATAGTCGTGTTCACGATTTGTGCGATATGAGGATTCCAAAGAGCTTAAGTTGAAGACTTCATCTCTTTGTAGTATAAAAAGAACAATTTTCAATAGAAAACATTTGAGTAGTATTTAATTATCGCCCTTTTCTCGTTTTTATACTTTTTTCACTATGAAAATATAATTTTTTTTTATCAAATTTGGTTTTCCGGTTCGGGCTGAGATCATTAGATCGCTATTTAGAAACAACTACAGTAATTACTAATTTTATAGCCTTCACTACAGGTGGAAGGGGTATATACAAGTTAGTTTTTTAGATAAGTTTATCACTCATTTCGTAATTTTTAGAATATTGATCTTAGAGCCTATTAAGTATAAACATTCTGGATCCTTAAGTAGCTGAGTAGTTTTACCGGTATCCAGCTACCCATACCTCTGTTTGTCTGTTCGCGTGTATGTTGAAATGGATTTTCCGAAGACCACAAAAATCATAGGGACAAAGATTTTATATATTTATATCTTTTAGAATTCATACAGTTGAGCCCAAAAAAGAGCTTGGATATTAGCAAAAGACTCCGGCAACCTTTAATTTTTACCCCTAAATCTTTGCTTTTTAAAGCCTTCTTATAACATGCAACAAAATTCGGGTCATCGCCGCCAGCCTCCACACTTTAAACGCGAAATAAAAGAAGACTACTAGTAGAACAAATTTGCCGAAGGGTTTTGAAAAGTTAGCTGGGGTTCCTTAAATATGGGCCCCTAAGGTTTTTTAATTTTTTGAAAAAGAGTTTGGTATAATTAATAAAAAAATATATAAAAAGTACTTCTGAGCTAAAATATAATTTCTTATGTCTTCAGTAGAATCGTATGGCGATTCTTTCCTTAAAATTTATTAACCCTCTAACTCTCATTTTAAGGGGTCATGTTTGTCCTTTTTCCCAACTCTTACACAAAAGTATACTAAAACGGCACTTTTAGGGGTTTTAAAGGTTCCACGAATATGGTCTGCATCAAATTTCACTAGGGGTCTTCTAGGACTAAAAGTTCGTGTGATGTATTTAAAATGGATTTTCGAAATTTCGGGCATTGAAATTTTTTAATTTCTTGAAAAGGCGTTTGGCACAAGTCAAAAAAAGTATACTAAATGTACTTCTGAGCTAAAAGATTATTTCAGATGTCTTGAGTAAAATTTTATGGCGATTCTTTTCTTAGAATATGTTAGCCCTCCAACACTCATTTTAAGGGGTCATTTTTAACTTCTACACAAAAATATACTAAAACGGCACCTTAGAGGGTTAAAATGTTCTATGAATATTTTCTGCATCAAATTTCACTATGGCTCGCAAGTACATTTAGTATACTTTTTTTGACTTGTGCGATACATTGGACAGTCGACAACAAACGGATGTGATCTGCTGGAAAGGCGAGTACTACGGGCATGCACCCGCGTCTCAGGGATGAGTTCGCCCATCTCAGCTGAACATCTGTGGAAATATCGATAGAACAATGCCCCACAACCCACATTCCGACGATGCTCCAAAGAGTCAATAGAGCTGGATATCCAACTGTCATTGATGACCTTCAACGCACTCCTTTGCACCCGATCCAGAAGCTTCAAGATAGACCTTGAAGCACCTGCCCAGATATGGGAGTTGTATTCCATTTTCGGTCGGATAAAGGCGGTATAAATAGTGAAGAGATCAGACGGAGTGAAGTAGTTCTTGCACAGTTTTAAGAAACCAAGACACTTGAATGCTTCTTTCGACACTTGAAAGACATGTTGGTTCCAACGAACATCACATTGAATTTTCATGCCCAGAACATCAAGTGTGTCTGATTCTTCAATAGCTATACCTCCCATGGATACAGATGACGTTGACTCCACAAGACGTCTGTGGGTCAACACGCAACATTGTGTCTTACGAGCATTAAAATCGACCCTATTCGCAAGACCCCACTCGGAGATTATCGTAAGGTCAAGATTGAGTGTGCATTCATATCCCGTCTCATAGCTTCAACCTCAGTAAGGCTGGGTCTATTTATTTAATATTTAATATATGTATATAATTACGTCTATGGATAAATCCTTACAGCCTAATACAAATGAGTATTTAACTTAAGTATAATATTACGTTTAACAATATTTAAATCCAGAGAAAAATCAATAAATTCAAACATTTCATTGAAGCAACAACACAGTTTTCTAAATGGGTCTGCCATAGCATAGTTAGTTCAGAAAGTTTTTATAAATAAGGGATTATAGTACCGTACCGTACGTCGTGGAATGTTAATTGATAAACTACTTAATAAAAAAATCTAGCATACTTTTCCATTTATTAAGTTAATTACAAATGAGACATTTAGCATAACTCTGCGACTTTTCAGTGTTGGCAAACGTATTAAAGATAATCTTGTAGAATATGAGGGGAGATTATCATATCCTCGATATGTATCTCTCAGGCAAAAAACAAGAATTGTTTTTGAATGGATTCAATATGATCACTATGAACCATATAATGTGGATCCCATACAATCGAACCGTATTCCAAGATTGGTCTAACGAGAGATGTGTAAAGTTGTTTAGTGACGAAAGGATCATTGAATTCTTTCGCCCAACGTTAAATAAAAGCCAGAGTACAACGAGCCCTGTTGACAGTCATTGTTATGTGTTGAATAAAATCCAATTTTACATCCAGTAAGATGCCAAGATCCATAATTGTGTCAACTATATCGATTTTATAGTCACCGAGTTTATAGTTATTTAAAATACTACGTTTTCTAGAAAAGCGCATATGTTTACATTTCATTAGGTTTAAATCCATTAGGTTATGTTTACACTTATTATAAAAAGTATCCAAGTCTTCTTGAAGATAAATATGGGCTAAAGAGTTCGTGAAGTTTAAAAAAAATTTTAAATCATCTGCGAACATTAGTATATGTGAATGTTTAATAATATCAGGCATGTCGTTGATAAAGAGCAGAAACAAAAGAGGGCCACCGGATTTTACTAATATAGGTTTAGATGTTGAAAACCCAAATTTTACGCATTGTATTCTGCCGAGAAGATATGACCTTAGCCAGCTTAAATAAGTTTTGTCGAAACCCATAATATCAATTTTCCTCAAAAGAAGGTTGTGATTTACCTTATCAAATGCCTTACTGAAGTCGGTATATATAACGTCGGTATGCTGGTTGTTGACGAATCCCTCATTTACCAAAGTTGTCAGTTCTAAAATATTTGTCATAGTTGATGATTCTTTACGAAATCCGTGTTGAAAAGGTGTTAATAACGGTGAAACTTGATGAACCAATGAATCTAAATGCATTTTTCAAAAAGTTTTGGAATTGCGCTAAGTTTGGCTATACCTCTGTAATTAATTATATTTGATTTATTTCCAGATTTGAACAAAGGAATTAAATATGACTCTTTCCATATTTTTGGAAAATAGCCATTTTTCAAAGAAATATTAAAAATAATTGACAACGGCATGGCTTAAGCTTCCATACATTTGATTAAAATACTGCTTGGTATACCATCAGGACCCATTGAGTTTGAATATTTAAAAGATTTTAAGCAATTGATAATATTAAGTGTGGTTATTGGTGAAAATGAAAAAGTTTGACCAGTAACTATATTAAATGGATAATTGACATTTTCAGCACAATGTGCATCAGAATATGTGGACGAAAAAAAGTCGGCGAATAAATCACTGATTTCCTTTTCATCGTGTGTTTCAGTACCCATATATTTCATGACCTTCGGTGCGCCAGAGATCTTTCTTTTTGAATTTACAAATTTATAGAATGCTCTTGGATCGTATTTTAAGTTGTTTTTTATTTTAATCAAATAATCGTTATATAATTTAGCATTTAGCAAATTGTATTTTGCACGAAGGACGGAATACTTGCTGTAATCGCAGTGGGATCCAGATTTATTATATTTTCTGTAATTCTTGTTTTTTAAGTTTTTTAACGAAGAAAGTTGTTTATTACCCCATGCTGGTCCTGATTTTGAGCTCAGTGAAAATTTTGGTATATGATCAAAGGAAAATGAATGACAAATACTGCTGTCATCTGCGAAAGAATAGATAGGATTGGAAGTTAGACAAAGGAGGTCGTTAACAGAAATAAGAGAAAGTGTAGGAGAAAGAACAGAGCCCTGCGGTACACCTGAATTTAAATGAAACTCCTCCAATGAGAACCCATTTATACACGTATAGAGAAAGAACAGAGCCCTGCGGTACACCTGAATTTAAA
Source organism: Pollenia angustigena (assembly GCA_930367215.1). Lineage (NCBI taxonomy): Eukaryota > Metazoa > Arthropoda > Insecta > Diptera > Polleniidae > Pollenia > Pollenia angustigena. The sequence continues at coordinate 53,414,001 of OV884060.1, forward strand.
TGAAACTCCTCCAATGAGAACCCATTTATACACGTATAGAGCGGTCCTTGAGAAAGCTCGATGTAAATCGAGAGAAATCACTACCAACACCAAACGCAATAAGCTTTGAAACGAGTGCACCATGCCACACATGACTAAACGCTTTGGAAATATCCAGAGCAACCACTTTGCTTTCTCCAAATTGGTGAATAGAACGACTTCAACGTTCCGAAAGAAAAGCTAACAGGTCTCCCGTAGAACGACTTTTACGAAAGCAATACTGTCTATCACAAAAAAGTGAATTGGACTCCAGATAATTTACCAAATTGCTATTGGTCGGTAGTTTGTAGCCTCACTCCTTTTTGGGATTGGCTGGACGTTGGCTACCTTCCAGCAAGAAGGAAAAACTCCTACCCGGTACGAGTAGCCAAACAATTTTGCCAAAGGACGAGACAATGGCAATGCAAACTTCCTCAAGACTAAAGCCGTAACACCATCCAGACTCGGGGACTTGTTTATGTTGAGATCTTCAAGGACCCTTTTAATTGCACGCGCATAGTAACGGATACCCTTTCGAGTTCGGGGGTTGGTTGATTGCTTTCCGGCAAGTATGCATTCTTTGCAAACATGTCAGCAAAAAGGTTGGCCTGAACTAGTACTATTCCTTAACCTGTTAACAAATGACCAAAAGGTCTTACTACCCCGCGGAGAAACAAGGACCTTAGCACGCAGACGCTGTTTGTAAAGAAGTTTTTCACGTCTGAGTACTCCGGCACTTTCATTTCTCGCCCGTTTGCGTAACGCGTCAGTAACTGGGTTTTTGTCATTAAGCCAATTATTGAACGTATCATCTCTGGATCTGACTGCATACCTGCACGTCTGATTAAACCACCACTTATGTCCAGGTTTAGTGGAAATACGCTTGGATGGAATGAATAATTTCATTCCCAGCTTTATCACATTTACCCGCATTTTTGCCGCAGCGTTAACATTGTCATCAAGAAAACAGAGTTTCCAGTCTTATATATAAACAGTATTAAAAAATACGGATCAATTAGTTTTTCAATATTATAATGGAGGGAATATAAGATTCGGCAAAGCCGATTAAAGCGCTTTTACTTGTTTTCTTAAATATTTATTTACGAAAAATATCATTTTTGACGAAAGGTATATATATATATTATCACAAATTGTCGTATTTTTCCCGATTAGAATTTTATTAAAGGAACTTAAGCAATTTTAAGCTTCGAATTAACATTTTCGGATAAAGAAAGTTAAAATTACTTTTTGATAAAATTAGTGAGTGACCACAGGTTAACTAACATCTTTATACCCTCCACCACTAGTGCACCGTGTGCAACTTTTTAATATCTATCTACCTTGGAGCCCATAAGGTATACTTATGTATTAAATGGGTCTTTAAGTAATCCTTAGTCTATTTATCTATGACAGCCTGTTTTTCTTTCTGTCTGTCCGTCTGTTCGTAATACACACAGAAAACAAATTGGTTGGGAAACGGTTGCAGTAATAAAATATTGATCAAGTAACATGATTTATTATTGCAACTATTAAAAATGTATGGTTCTAACTGATTTTTAATTCTCTTGATTATAAAAATGATGTTCCAACTGAAATATGATTCCTTCAATTCTTTTATTAGTTATGATAACTAATTTAATTAAGTTCTAAAAATTAGTACAAATGGTTAGAATCACAACCGAATTTAATATAGGGCAATACTGAATATTGGTCATTGCAATCAATAATTTGCTTTCGTCAATAAATTTTGTAATATAAATAATTATTCATTTATTGCAGCTAATTATTGATTGTTGGAATAGATTCAATTCGAGTACAACAAATGAAAATATAATTATTCGGAATTCACAACCAAAACATAGTTAAAAGCCCCAATTGCTTACTAAATTTTCTGTCAAAACATTTGATAGATTAAATTAATTTTTAATATTATATTTAAAAAATATATTTGCGGTCAAAAATGGAAAATGTGAAAAACTTAATAAATAGGGGTAAGTAATTTACGTATTCTTATAGGTATGAACATATACACGTACATACATATGTATGTATGAATGTATGTATTATTTTTTATACCCTGCAAATTATATTGGACTTCTTGATCCATTTTGATCCTGGGCTGGTCCAATGTATTGCAAGTATGGACCATGTCATTATTAAAAAGAGTTTGCAGTGAAACGACATGTCTTCGTTTTTTAACGACATGTTTTGTAATCCTCTGGAGTATACCATGGAGTAGTTTTAGGACTTCCCCTTTGTAATTTAAGCTAGGTTATATGGTCCTGCCCTAGGACATCGTACTTTAAAATAACCCATTTTTTCCATTCATTGAGATTACCTTTGGACAAGTCCTTGCCCCTTATGGGCTACATTTGACCGGTTAAAAAAATATATTGATAACGACAATCAAATCTCTTGTTATGAACACCAATTATGTGTTAATTCGGTTGCACCTATCATTTATTCGGGTATAAGCACAATTTTGTTTCTAATAATCATACTAACAACCAACAATATCTGTTGTTATGACTGATAGTGTACTAAAATTCAAATGTTGCTATCAAACCTATTATGCTAAGCAACGAAATTTTCAGTAATTGGAACCGAATTGTGTGATAGTACATACAACCGACGAAATTCGATTGGCGCCAAATTCGGTTCTGATCACGAATCTGTTTTCTCTGTGTACGTCTCAAGCCGTAACAAATAATGATAGTGAAGTAAAATTGGTTTAAGTCATAGTGAACTAGTCTACACAGAAAAGAGATTCGTGATCACAACCGAATTTGGCGCCAATCGAATTTCGTCGTTTGCATGTACTATCACACAATTCGGTTCCAATTACTGAAAATTTCGTTGCTTATCATAATAGGTTTGATAGCAACATTTGAATTTTAGTACACTATCAGTCATATAAACAGATATTGTTAGTTGTTTGTATGATTATTAGAAACAAAATTGTGCTTATACCCGAATAAATGATAGGTGCAACTGAATTAACACATAATTGGTGTTCATAACAAGAGATTTGATTGTCGTTATCAATATATTTTTTTTAACCCGTCAAATGTAGCCCATAAGGGGCAAGGACTTGTCCAAAGGTAATCTCAATGAATGGAAAAAATCGGTTATTTTACAGTACGATGTCCTAGGGCAGGACCATATAACCCAGCTTGCATTACAAAGGGGAAGTCTTAAAACTACTCCATGGTATAATCCAGAGGATTAGCTTTGAAATCGTTTCAAAACGAAAACATGTCGTTAAAAAACGAAGACTTGTCGTTTCACTGCAAACTCTTTTTAATAACGACATGGTCCATACTTGCACTACATTGGACCAGTCCAGGATCAAAATGGATCAAGAAGTCCAATATAATTTGCAGGGTATAAAAACAATACATACATATGTATGTACGTGCATATGTTCATACCTATAAGAATACGTAAATTACTTACCCCTATTTTTTAAGTTTTTCACATTTTCCATTTTTGACCGCAAATATATTTTTTAAATATAATATTAAAAATTAATTTATGGCCTGTTCGTCGATAGCGAATGAAGACTTCGTTCGCTTAACTAACATGCACAACAAAAACAACATTTTATAATTTGTTTTTGTTTTAAATGTAATTTAAGCGAACGAAGACTTCATGCGCTATCGACGAACAGGCCATTAATCTATCAAATGTTTTGACAGAAAATTTAGTAAGCAATTGGGGCTTTTAACTATTTTTCGGTTGTGAATTCCGCATAATTATATTTTCATTTGTTGTACTCGAATTGAATCCATTCCAACAATCAATAATTAGCTGCAATAAATGAATAATCATTTATATTACAAAATTTATTGACGAAAGCAAATTATTGATTGCAATAGCCAATATTCAGTATTGCCCTGTATTTAATTCGGTTGTGATTCTAACCATTTGTACTAATTTTTAGAACTTAATTAAATTAGTTATCATAACTAATAAAAGAATTGAAGAAGTCATATTTCAGTTGGAACATCATTTTTATAATCAAGAGAATTAAAAATCAGTTAGAAGTATACATTTTTATACCCACACCACAATAGTGGAGAGGATATTATGCATTTGTGCTGATGTATGTAACGCCTTAAAATATTGGGCCTAGACCCACCTTAAAGTATACCGATCGTCTTAGAATCACTTTCTGAGTCGAAGTAACGATGTCCGTCCGGCTGGCTGGCAGGCTGGCTGGCAGTCCATGTAACCTTATGCGCAAAGTACAGGTCGCAATTTTGGAGATAATTTGATGAAATTTGGGTCATAGGTTCTTATTGGCACAGGGACCAAGCCTACGAGGGAAGATAGGGGGAAATTTCTTCCTTTCAGAAACTATCAAACCCATTTCATCGAAATTTAAAACATAGATAGAACCATATCTATATGGACACAGAATGTATGCTTTTTTTTAAATAGGACCACGAAGGGAGATATAGCAATTTCTGCCCCTCAAACCGATTTTAATGAAATTTAAAAAATAGATAGATCCATATATATAGGGACACATAAGCTGTACAGTTTTTCAAAAATAGGACCACAAGGGGAGGTAGGGGGCAATTTCTGCCTCTCAACCCAATTTTAATGAAATTTAAAACATAGATAGATCCATATCTATAGGGACACATTAGCTGTACAGTTTTTCAAAAATAGGACCACAAGGGGAGTTAGGGGGCAATTTCTGCCTCTCACAAACTTTCAAACCAATTTTCATGAAGCTAATAAACATAGAAAAATCCATATTTATATGGACACATAAGCATGATGTGTTTTTAAATACTGTGGTGTAGGGTATCATATGGTCGGGCTTGACCGAATGTACTTTCTTACTTGTTAATAGTTTCAATAATAAATTATGTTACTTGATCAATATTTTATTACTGCAACCGTTTCCCAACCAATTTGTTTTCTGTGTGTATCAGTGCGACGGTTGTGTGTTCCGTGTCCCGCCAGAGATTCTGGTCGTATTGACTTCAACGGGGTGAATATCTAATTTACTACTGCCATGTTAATTGAATTAGAACATAACTTGTATTTATATTTGTAACTCTTAACAAAAAGTGAATATAAATATTTTGAACATTTTTCATTTTTCGAATTTATTCTATGAGCTAAATTTCAGTTATGTATTTTATAAAGCTTTTTTGTAATAGTTCTATTCCTACAATTTTTCAGAAATGACTTTATACACTACCAGACTATTATATTGTATTTTCTATTTACATTTTACCTTAGCCTTCCGTTGGAAAGCAATGAGGTATATTGAATGTACAGAAAAATTTACAATTATTAGACACCAGCAGAATGTAATGCATTTTCTGGCCCGCTACGGCCGTCGTCAGCATTCTTTGTGTCTCACTGGATAGTGTTACTTTATAAATTGAATGTATTTAACTCAACTATTTTAACAAATAGAAACTGGGAATTATTTCCTTCCGAAGGTAACTTTTATATTATATTCAACATTTCTCATTTTTCGAATTTATTCTATGAGCTAAATTTCAGTTATATATTTTATAAATAGAAAATACAATATAATAGTCTGGTAGTGTATAAAGTCATTTCTGAAAAATTGTAGGAACAGAACTATTACAAAAAAGCTTTATAAAATACATAACTGAAATTTAGCTCATAGAATAAATTCGAAAAATGAAAAATGTTGAATATAATATAAAAGTTACCTTCGGAAGGAAATAATTCCCAGTTTCTATTTGTTATAAATATTTTGTATAAAACAATTTATATATACAGAGAGACGATACATGTAGCCTTCATAACTTGTTGCTACCTAGTAAATCTTTTAACATTTATTTTAACTCTCCAGACTATCAATTTTATTTGGTAACCTCAATTGCCTTAAAAGAACTAAACAATTTCCAAAATAAAGAAATCAATTAAAGGTCTTTAACTAGTTCAATAAAAACTTTTACTCTTTCGTTTTCTTTTTCGCAAATAGCCTGCAACTGTTTGAAATCAACTAAAGTGAAATTTGAAGTGAATTTCTTCCAATTTTCTTTGAAAATTTTCAAACAAAAATAAAAACTGGGGGAAAAAGAGAAATAACAAGGTGTAGCATTTAAGTCAGCTTTGTTAGAAAAAACATCAAACAACATGTTGGCTCAAATACAATTGGGAGTTGATTAGTTAGTTAGTTAACAAAACTAACTAACCAAACAATACACAGGTATCACAATTTAACTGAATGCACACACACACTCACAAAACAAATACTCTGGCAAATATTTACCAAAAACCTATTGCAGAGCTTAGACCGAATATCTCCCGCAAATACGATGAACGGACAGACAGAAATGTCAATAAATATTGTTAGATGAAACCACAAACAACAAAATCAAGTGCAGTGTTTTGTCATGTTGCAGATGAGATTTTGTTGAAAAAAAACTGTTCGGATGGACGCTTAAATTAGATGGATGGATGGTCATTTAGTGTTAGATATGATAATGTTTAAGATTTTTCTCTATTTCTCTTTTAAAAGTGCAGAAAGGCTAAGGAAGAGGGAGAGAGAGAAAAAGATTAATTAAAATATTGGTCTATGGGTCACATATTATGCTTCACCCAGAAAAAAAACTGAAAAAATTTTAAACATATTATGGTTAAAGAGAAGCCAAACCCAACCTTAGACTGCCATAGATCATCTTTTGGCAAATAATAGTATGTTTAACATTAATTATTGTATGTAGGCAAACATTATATGATTTTGGCTTTCCACTTAAGAACTGACTTAACCATAATATGGTTGCTATAGTGCAATTGTTCATCATAACACAAGTGAACATTAATCATAACATGATTTGAGGTTATCAAAGAAAAAAATTTATTGCTTACACTATCTTACTCAATGACTACACTGAAAGAATTTTCTTTACAGATCTAATGGATTTTGACATTAATCCAATGAAAAATAACATTAAAAGTCAACCTATGTAACCCTTCGTTGGATAAATGAAGAATGTTACATTAGCCCCCCGTTAATGAAATGTTTCATAAGATCGATAAAAATTTTGCATTATTTTAATGTCAGATAATTTAATTAAGACTATGAATATTTTTAATCACATTAATGAAACATTTCATTAACATAATGATAAAGAGTCAAACGTTTAAAGCCATTTTTTTTTCATTATTTTAATATAAATTTTTTTATATTTAAATGAAATTTTTAATTTGTTCAATGACATAAATTCATTAAATTAATGATTAAATGTGGTAATTTTTATGACAGTCCTTTATTAGTTTAATGACTGTTATGGACCATAACTTAGGGTTATATATTTATGTTTATTTATTTCAGCCATTTTTTCAATGTGCGTTTTGAGTTGTTGTGAATTTAAATTCTTTTTTTATTCCTATTTCAAATCATCAAGTTTTATTAATTTTATTTAGTTTTTATATTTCTGTTACATGATGTTAAGTTCTACTTTCATTAGATTACCTTTAAGTAAATTGAATTTAATTAATTTTCCAGCCCACGACGACCTTCATCTTCCTTATTTGTACTACTACGTAAATTTTGTGTATTTAAATTAACAATTAAAGAAAAACTTTTCATACATTTTCATGTCTATCATCTGAAGTGACATTTATTAAGGAAAAAGTTTGCCATTTAGAAATATTAGAAAGTGGTGGTTCAAATGTGATCGCTTTTCGACCATTGGGGTGATTATGGTTATTCTAGTCGACCTCCTGCCCGAAGAATTGGTTAGACTATACAGAAATTTGAAGAGACTGGAAACTGTACAGATGTGGTCTTGCCTGTGCATCATCGCAATGTGCACACTGCCAAAAATATCGCCGAAAATATCAGAAGAACCGTTAACGCCAATTAAGAGTGCTATGGCGGTATAATAAACGACTTTTTTTTTTGGCTGGCATATGAATATTATAAAGAAAACGATATGTGGTTTCAGCAAGACGGTGCCACGAGCTTCACACCATGACCGATTGGGCATTATTGCATGGGAAATTTCAAAAACACGTAATTTCACGCTTTGGCGGCGTCAATTGGCCACTTATGCCCAATTTTCAGGATAGTATTTAAATCAATATTTAGTTAATTTTCATAACAAACTTAAATCGTATTTAAAACAGATTGGTTTTTTGAGTTTTATTTGAAAAGTCTTATTTAATTAAGATAAAAGTATGGTAGCACTACTAAATAATAAAAAATATATAAAAAAATTTATTTATTTACAAGGTGGTCTGAAAAAACAGCTGACTGTTAATGCTTTGCCTGTTGTTGTGATATTGAGGCCACCTTGCTAAAATATTACAATGGAAACTTAAGTTAAAATTAAGTGTACCACATGGGTGACTTAAGTTTCACTTAAGTTTTTAGTGAAGAAGAGAATTTTGTATTTAAAACGATTTTAAAAATAAATGTGTTTTAATATCAATCCTGAAAATTGGCCATTAGACCATGATATTTGATGCCGTAAGACTTTTTCTGTGGGGCTACGTGAAAAACTTTTCTACCCGGATAATTTCTTAACATTAGAGCATATGAAAACAAAAATTCGTTAATTTATCGCCGAGACACCGCGAAAAATGGGCAAAAAAGTGGTCGAAAACAAGGATCGATTGCTGCAACTACTCTTGAGGCAGTGATTTTAATTACATTGTATTTCGTGCGTGTTGAAAGGTCCAAGCATTACCTGAAATAAAATTTTTATTCAAATCATAGCTTTATGTGTGCTTTATTAAACTTAACTTTTAAAATCCAAAAATTGATAACCCGTTTCTTATGTTTATAAAAAAATTCCGAAAATACTCGGCTCTTGATTCGTATAAGTGCCTTTCTTTGCACTTAACTAAATTTAGCCTGTTTTAAATTTAAGAAAATCATTTTCCCCCCTTTTTTAATAGATGTTTTTTTTTTCAATTCTTTGCTAATATTTATTTTGATTGGTAACAGATTTATAAACCAAGACAGGTGAAAGGCTAAATTGTCAATTTGCAACTTCAACCAACAGCCAGAAGATTTAACCAGCCAAAGCCAAGCCAACAATTTTATTTAACCAACTTACAGAAAAAAAAAGTGGGCCAACCAAAGACGTTATTTTATCTCCAATTTATTTTTGTTAGCAATTTTTTTTTCTTGCTATTTCTTTCATTTAGTTTCAGGAAACTAAAGTACCAGTTAAATATTTTGCTATTTTAAAGTCAATGATTTTTTTCCATGACTTAGGAAAATTATTACATTGTTTTAATAAAACAGGTTAGTAGTAAATTTTTATGTTAGGAAAATTTTCAATATAGTAATTTTTTGGCTAAGAAAAAAACCTTGAAAATGAAATAGTTTTTCTTATGAACATTTAAGTTAGTTGACTATAGACTATAATGAAGTAACCAACAGTTAACTAATAATTATGCTAAAATTATAGTATTTTAGAGTCGTTTTTTTTTTTGTTTGCTAAAGCTATTTGAGAATTTATTTGTGTTTTTTTAAGTTTACGATATTTCCAATATAAGTTTAAATTAAATAAATTTGAAATTGTAGTGAAGGGAAATAAATTCCGAAAGGACAAGTGGCCAACATTTTGTTTTATACAAATATACCAGAAGCATTTGATAGGGCTGAGATTTTCTAAAAAAAACTTTAAAAAGCTGTACTGTTGTCGTTTAAGGTTAAAACGCCACTATTTCGAAAAATACCAGTTTAATTGTGCTTTAATTTTATCGCTAAAGAGATAAATGTTTATATATGTACATTAGAGTATATATATATATATATATATATATATATATATATATATATATATATATGTCCTTTATTTATTTAAATACAATATAGATACAGCGATATAACATAAAAATGCTTAAATAAATTGTTCACGAAGAACATAGAGCGTCAAAATTTGTTGACATTTCTGTAATCATACGAGCTTAGGAAGATTGACTGATTAGGCCAAAGCCTCCGATCCTAGAGTAGGGGCTGCCAACACCGCTAGGCCGGTTTAATACAGGTGAGTTTCAGTGACTAAATGTTATCAGCTGTCACCTATTTTCCTGAGACGCGTCGGCGTAAGCCTGCACTCAGGATACTCAGTTCTGTACGCCTTCTCACTTTAGCTGTCATCAGACGGGTGCCTGAATAACATTTCCAGGGAACACTTGGTCTAAGACCGGAAGTTGTGAGATGCTTGGGAATTTCAGACAAAGGAATCGCTTCTTGCTATCCCCAAGTGGATAGCAGACAGAAAGCTTTCAACCTCTGTGAAAGACCCCGTTCCCCAATACATTAGAGTGACCACAAAAAATCGGTGTTGGTCTTAACCCCACAAAATGATTCTCCTTTCCAGATATTGATATAGCCAAAATTTGAGCTCGATTAAACAACGCTAACCCAATGAGCTCGTCGTTCAAAATTTTTAAAAATCGATATTTTGGGCAAAAATCTGACATATGGAGCCATAACACCAGAACTGTAAATAATAAAAACACACTTAATATCTCAAAAGAAAGCTAATATTGTTTACATCATATACATAATTGTTGTTATTTTAAGTCAAACCGAGTTACAACAGCTTTTATCCCCAACCAACGAGAAATATTTTATCCTTGGTCCTGGTTTGTACCAGAGAACAGCTTTATGCAATTGAAAAAAAAATCGCATTTAATCAACAGCAACAAATACACTCGCTTGCGGTCATACAATGAAATTTCCTCAACCGCAAATATTCGCTGCTGGTTTGCAGTCATTCAAATAACGCACATCGTGCTTTGTTATTTATACAATCGTAAGCTTCGTTTTTTAATAAAGATGTTTTTGTGTTCGGTTCGAAAATGATTGTTTTGGTACAGAAAAAAAAAAATACAAACAAAAAAGCCAGAAATCAAGCAACCTTACTAATGGATTTATTCAGCATTAACTATGTAGTACAAGAAAAAAAATTGAAATCAAACTAAACACACGTACATATGAGTCGTTCAGTGGATAAAGGGAAAGAGTCCAAAAATTTTAAATGGAGAAAAACGACAGAACAGTTGACGTTGACCTTAAAACTAGTTGTTACAACAAAGCTCAAAACTAAAATTGCAAAATTAATTATTAGGGCTTCTTTTACAATTTGTAAATATATAATGTTTGTATGTAAGTGTGTGTGTTCAAAAACCCTGTTAATATGATACAAATACATTTTTATTGATAAGAGTTTCAGTGGAAAAAGGGAATAAGTCCACCAAATTTTTTGTGGTTAAAATCGAAAGCGTAAAAATTCAAATTTGTTATGTTTTGACTTTGAGCATTCGTTCGGAAATAAAAAAAAAAAATCAAATATCCATCTAAATATTGGCTTACCTCGTGTAGTGTTTAAATTGAATTAGTATATTTTGGGAAGAGTACATTTTTTATAATTTGGCAAAAAAAAAGGCTGCAGCTAATTTTTTAGTTTAGTGCATTCGCTCAGTTTTATTCTAAATGAAGTTAAAAAATAACATAAAACATTTCTTCTTTTTAAAACAAAAATTAACTAAAAAAAATTTCTTCTTTTTAAATTTAACAAAATAATGTCTTCTTCAGAATAAGCTTCCTGACTTTATACTGTTTTCAAGTTTTTTTAGAAAGTATGGTACACGGGAGGGATATATTTTAATAAATTAATTATATCCTTTTCCTTTTCTTTTGTTATAGCTCTAGTTTCAGGATACAATAGACTTTGACTTACGCTATTCAATAACATTACTTTACCTTTCTTTCTTATGTTTATATTTTCAAATCCAAATTTTTGTATCGATATTATTTTTATATTGTATTACATACCTATGGTTTCGATCTATCTAGTTTGATCCACCTCATTTGGAGCTGGTTTACCGGTGTTACCGCGGTGTTGGTTTTGCGATTGCAAACGTAATTTTCCAAAGATTTTGTAGAGAAAAAAGCAAAACTGGTAATTTTAACCACTCTAAACTGTTCTTTCATTTTGCATGTTGAACACAAAACAATCCGATCGTGGGTATCAGCAAACATTTTTACGTATTTGACCAAACAAGAGGCTCGCAAGCATTGTTTTGAAACTCATGGAAAGCAAAGTTAACAAGTGATTAATGCAATATAAATGCAAGCGTGGACTTATTCCCTTTTTCCACTGAAAATAAAAATTTTGTGTTTCGTACAAAAAAATGTTTTGTCTTTAAAAGGGGGTTACCGTTGAAATTTGACAACAAAATTTTTACCATACATTGTTAGTCATAAAAGGAAGTGTATCCACGCTAAATCTCAAAAACGCCAAAAATAGACTCATTCCCTTTATACACGGAACGACTCATATGTAGGTACACACAATTTCCATAGAAACAGACTTTTTTTCATTTTAAAAAGTACAGTAGTAGTAGTAGTAGGTAAGTACAATGTATTCTTGTTATTGTTGTTTTTATTGTTGTTAATTTGGAAAATGCGTCTCATCGAGTGGTTTATTGTTGTTGTTAGTGTAAACAAAAGTATAAGAATGTGTTCTTTTGAATTTACTCAGTTGTGTTATATTGCGTAAGCAACAAAAATGCAAATAAAGCACTTTCAATAAAAAACGAATAAATGCAAAAATAAAATGTGTACGAAAGGATTTAAAAATTACCAACATTGAACTTTGTTTTGCATGTATAGAGTTATTGTAAATTTTAGCGTATGAATAAATCAACAAAAATAGTGAATTTTGAGGTTCTCTGGTTTGTACAACTGATGTGGCTGCCATTTCACTACGTTACATATTTTCAACAAAGTGATGACCAAATGAATCGTTATGTAAAATTTTCCGCTGATTCCGAATATGAAGTTAGAATTGTCAAAAGTGGAACAGTTTTTGAGATATTCCAAAATAACCGTTATTTGTGTTTTTAAAAAAGATGATGCGACTGAAATGCAAATATCTTCAAAATTGTTTGTATTATGTATTTCTTTATTTTTATTGAAAGATAGTACAATTACTAAAATAACCATGGGTCGTTTGTGAACATTAGTCAAAAAAGACAGAGTTACAGTGGACTTTCATTAAACATTTGATGATTTTGTTAAATTTTGCTCTTTTCAATTTATTTTTTGAAACCAATGATTTTAAAATCTTAATGTTTTATTGCATGCGACATTAGATTATTATAATATGAACATGTGGGTTCCTATTGAGCACAAAATGTACGTATTGAAATAACCTAAAGTCGTAAGTGATAAAAGCTAAAAAAAATTTATTGTTTGGTTTAAAAAAAAATTAATTGAAAAGAGCAAAATTGCAAAATTGCAAAAATTCATCAAATCTTCTATATAATAAAAATGATATGTTGTCTGTTGCTGATCGCATAACTTGAGAACAGCTTGACCGATTTGGACGGTTTTTTCTTTTAAATAATCGCCAAGGTCCAACTTAGGTTTTTACGGAAAGAAAATTTTGCCCCGCCCACTTTTTTCGATTTACCTAAAATCAGAAAACGGTTCCATCGATTTGACTAATCTTTTTTTCAAATGTAGGTATTAATCTATTTTAAGTTTTCATCAAAAGAAAAATTTACCACGCCTACTTTTACGCCCACTTTTTCTATTTATTTCAACGATTTGGACGATTTTTTCTTCAAAACGATCGCCATGGTCCAACTTAGGTTTTAACGGAAAGAAAATATGGCCCCGCCTACTTTTACGCCCACTTTTTTCGATTTACCTAAAATCAGAAAACGGCTCCATCGATCATTAGTATTCAGCTACCGAGCGAAGCCGGGGCGGCTAGCTAGTTTAAAATAAGGTTTGAAATTTTGTCCACTATAAATATTGACTCATCTTCACAAACGACCCATGGTTATTTTAGAAATGTTTAAAAGTTTTGAAGATATTTTCATTTCAGAATTTGCATTTCATCTTTTTAAAAACACAAATAACGGTTATTTTGGAATATCTCAAAAACTGTTATACCTTTGACAATTCTGACATCATATTCGGATTTAGCGAACAATTTTACATTAGGTTACAAAAGTGTCACGTAGTGTAATTATCCCAAGCGATACGCAGTTTTAGCAAAGTATTTAGGCGACAAACTCTCTACATTATTCGAGACAAGATGGGTGTACTGTCGCGACTCAATTTTACACTTTGCAATAAGTGTACCTCATATAGTAGAAGCTGTGGAAAAAATATCATCAAAAGCCTTATATTAAGAAACTCACTTAGTGCTTTTGAATTTATCTGCGAAATATACATATTAAGTGTGATACTTATTATAACACAGCCGCTTAGTATCATTTTACAAATGCACGATATAGAACATCATAAACGAATAAACTTTAATCATGTGCCTTGAACAGAAAAGAAATAAAGCCGAAGAACAATTTAAAGCGATTTAAAGTTTTTGCGTTTAAATCGAGTTTCCAATCAAAAAGACAAAATTTGAAAGAAATAATCACATTCAAAATGCTGAAGATTACAACCGAGTTGTAGGTTTCATTCCTCCTATTGAATTTATTTTAGAAGATCTCAAAACACCTCTCCCAATAGATATCCTAAATGTATTGAACATATCTAAACTTCTACCTAAAAGTGTAATCAAGTCATATACAGATACAAAACTTTTAAAACCACAACTAGCGGATGAGCTGATTATATTTGATAAAAGAGATAAACGCCTACTGACATCTAAACTTGAGCCTGAGCTGTTGCATTGGCAACAAACTTGCAAAATATCTGAAAATCTATTAGATAACGTTGTAGATGTTTTAATAAACTGGGATGAAGATATCCACCCAAATCTTTGAAAAATATTTTAAATTTTCGTGTCAATGCTCGTCAGTAATGCTACGAGCTAGAGGTCTTTTCCTACACCCAGAGAAAAAACGTGTTTAAATATGGTCACCTCCAACAATACTATGTTTTAAGAAAATGTTAACCATATTATGTTTAATTTAACCATATTATTGTTAACGACAACCATATTATGGTTAAAAATAGTCCTCCATCATGAAGCCACAACCATAATATGGTTGCCTCCGAACACATTATGGTTAATAATAACTAAAATATGTTTAACACTTAAAATAGCAAGGTTGGTTTTCAACCATAGCATGTTGCTCTTGAAAAAGAGGAAAATACTATTGTCAATTTAAAAACTAATTATTGTCATATTTAACCATAACATGTTTAGAGGCAACCATAACATGGTTGTGGCTTCTTGATAGGAGACTAATTTAACCATAACATGGTTGTCGGTGACAAAAATATGGTTAAATTAAACATAATATGGTTAAAATTTTCTTAAAACATAGTATTGTTGGAGGTGACCATATTTAAACATGTTTTTTCTCTGCGTGTACCCTTCGGCGAATAAAAACATGGCCCAGACCAAAGACATTGAACATTTTGTATGGGAGCCCCCTTAAGGAATGGAAATAGCGGGTAGGTATGTATGTTAGAACTAAATGATTGAGATGAAAAATACAGTGGGGTTGGTCATACATTTGACCCATCTAGGGGCATTTTAGGCACAGCAGGGGCCAAATTTAAGAATTTCAACCATACAAATATGGCGGTTTTATAAATTTCTTAAATTTGACCCCTGCCGTAATTAATTTATATGAAAAATACAGTGGGGTTGGTCATACATTTGACCCATCTAGGGGCATTCTAGGCACAGCAGGGGCCAAATTTAAGAATTTCAACCATACAAATATGGCGGTTTTATAAATTTCTTAAATTTGACCCCTGCCGTAATTAATATATATGAAAAATACAGTGGGGTTGGCCATACATTTGACCCATCTAGGGGCATTCTAGGCACAGAAGGGGCCAAATTTAAGAATTTCAATCATACAAATATGGCGGTTTTATAAATTTCTTAAATTTGACCCCTGCCGTAATTAATAATGCTAACAGAATAAAATTTAATACTTCACAGTTTTATATGTCTAGTAATAAATTTCGTAGCAGATATAGATATTACGGTAAAATATGGCCAGAAAAAATGTCATGCAATTTTGTGATATACGGCACCGTTTAAAAAACTGCAGTCAAAGTAGAAAAACTGCCATTTCTTCCACTTCTTAATTTGTTATTGGCCAAAAAAAACTCTGTTGCTTTTACTTCTAATTCATTAAATGTAAACAGTCGCTGTCAACCCAACTCAAAAAGCGAAAGGTTGTACACAAATGTTCGTTTGATGTTTGACAGTTTTTGGTTTTCACTGCAGACTTTTAAGCCCTGATATACGATCCCATATTTAGCAGCCTTCTGCAATTCACTGTAAACTTAAAAACTAATTTCACCACTGTATTGAAATTTATTGTTACTAATCATGATATTTTTCTCAAGATTGTCGGTCAATAATTTAATATATGTGACAGCGCATAGAGAAAGGGACCAGTAAGGTAAAGGGAACAGTAAAAACCAACTACACAAAACAAGAGGTAGGGACGACCTACGCGCGTTTTCAAGGTTGACCAACACGTTGCTGACGTCATGAGATGTATCGCTTTCAAATGAGACCAACGCTCAGTGATGGTACACCAAAGATACACGTATTTAAATCTTTAAAATGGCTCTCCTGAACAAAACCCGTAGGTCCCTTAGGCCGGATATAGCACTCTTAATTGTTTACAGATAAGTTATGAATTTATATTGCGACAACATTTTCTTTTTATAGTGATTCTCGCTTCTACTTCTAATGAGATTTTTATCTTTAAATAAAGAAAATATTAAACATAGATTTAACATAATTAAAATTTAACAAATCATATGTATAAATAAATATTCATTAAAAAATGTTTTTTCCCCAAAATATTTCACCTACGTGTGTGGTAACTTTACACAAATCTACGCACTTCTCTTAGAATAGTCCCCATAATTCTATAGAAAATCAATTTTTAACCCGAAAACACCTACATTTATTTATGCCTGCCATTTACAATAGACTGTGAAATCTTTCAAATCTTTTTCACAACAATTCTTTACATAAAGAAAAATTAAAAAAATATAAGTTTTCGTTTTTGCATGCATGAAAATATTTAACTAATTTTGCATATTCTTCCCCTTTACAAAAATTGTGAGTAGTTAAAGTTTTGAAAAGAAGAACAAAATTAACAGATTTTCTTTTCAAAACTTTCTACGAAGTGATGAAATTGAATGAATAAGGAACGCATGTACCTGTAAGGAAGAGTACAAAAGCAAGGAAAAATTCAATTATAGTTTATTACCTTTATGAAGTATGAGCATGGGATTATAAGTTCTAGGGAAGACACTGACTGAATGGCATACTAACAACATATTGACTTTGGTTTTAGTTTATTTTTATGGTAGTGCTAGAATGTTTGTAAGTTGTGGCAAAAAAAAAAAGATAAATGTTTGTTTAACAAACAACCAAACAAATCATATGGTTCGGTTTTGGAAGATGTTGGAAGTTGAATGCTGATGATGATGATGTTTCTTTTTTTACTGTTTATTTTTTTCTTCTTTTTTTTTTTTGTAAATTAGTTACTCGCATATCTATCAAAATAACCCTAAGGAAATGTTTTTGTTGTATTTTTTTTTTTTTAAATTTTGCATAAATTTTATTATAGATAAACTTATATTTATGACGTCTTAAAAAGAAGATTTAATTAAAATTAATGAGTGAGCGGGGAGTTTAAATCATGTTTAAGATGAAAAGTTCATAAATGTTGGGCAAAATACAAACAACATTACAGAAGTTATTATTGGAATTAAAAGTTTTATAAAAAGTTTTTGCTTAACAAATTTTTGTAGACATTTTGCATACATAGTTTTATAAACCTTTTATTATCATGAAAAATTTGTTATTAAAAATGTGGTAATAATTAAAAAAATCTTTCTACATACCTACAAAACTTTAAGTAGAAAATAATATTAATTTACTTATTAATGTATAAATAAACTTATGTATACAAGTATAAAACAACAAGTATAATGCCCGATTTCACCAATTTATTTTAATATAAATTTATGTTTACAGTTCGTTATAAAATTATGTGAAAAACTATGAGGGAGTTTACACGGTGTCTTTCCAGACATGTCTATTTTTGACATTCTCTTTTGAACATGCTACCAAAAACCTTTTGTCTCTTCACGATGTCTTTCCAAACATGTCTGTTTTCATGTCTAATAGTCTAATACACATAACATACAAATTGAGAACATGAAAATTCATATAAATAAAAATGAAAACTCATTTCATGTCTGTTTGGCAACCCCTCTTTCTTCTCTACCCAACAAACAAAACAGACGTGTCTGTCAGACATGTCTGAAAAGACACCATGTAAACTCCCTCTATGTATATTTAAATATGAATTGTTATTTAAATAGAATTAGTGAAACTGGCATTTAGACTTAAACTTATATCGTCGGCTTAGAGTGTTAAACTGCTAAATCCACTTTTTAAGTAAATTGATATTTTAATGCCATATGGTAGAGAAAGATATGCTTCATCGACCAGCATGTAGTTTTTCTTCAATTTAAGTCCTAAAGTGTATCAAATCAACAATATTTTTGGTGTTCCTCTCAAGCAGCAAATAGGAGAAATAAAAAGTTTTTTGTATCTCCGTAAAATTTGTTAAAAGGGAGTTAGCAGGTTTACACTCTACGTTACTCGTTTACCGCAGCTACAGTAAAAAAAAATCATATTATAAAAAATCTGCAGTATAAACGGCGCTTAGTATAAGATTTCCTTCGTATACTATATTCTTTAACAAAAGAAACTCTTTTACCAAGTGTTGTTGCATTCGCCGCCGCCGAAAGTTCCGGCTTCTTTCGGCCAACCAGCTTAGCTGAACATATTTTTGGTACGAATAAAAAATTCAATATGGTTACACTGAACAATAATAACCCTGTGCGTTGCAAATAGGTCTGTGGCATTTTGACAAAACATCTTAATGCTATGTTCACATTTTGGTTCATAAACGCGATTAAGCAACTCGAACGTGATTTAGCTCTAATCACATCAAAATCGAGATGATTACCCATACATTGAAGTGATTTGTTAATGACTTCAAATTGACATAATACAACATACATAACTTAAACTGAGTAGAATGTAGAATCGGTCACTATGAAAGTAACCCTCACGTGTACAACCGACCGCGATTTGTTCTTAATGTTTTTATGTTGTCCTTAAATAATTCATACATTTTCACAATTTCATCATTAATATGTTTAAAATAATCTTCTGATAACTTTATTAAAGTACTAGCTGGCCCGGCAAACGTTGTTTTGCCACATAGCTTATTTCTTTCAGATGTAACAGTATCTGCTAGCCAAATTTTAAGAAAAAATTATAGGCTATAGTTCTTTCCAGATGTTACACTATTTGCCTGCCCAATTTCAAGAAAATTAATTGATTAGTTAAGAAGATATAGGAAGGCGGAGCTTTTACCCCTCTTGCCCTATTCAATGCCCTGTCCTCTTTCCGATGATACAGTGTATCCATGCCAAATTTTAAGCAAACCGGTTGATTAGTTAAGAAGATAGAGGGATGGGGATCTTTTACCCCTCTTGCTCTATTTCAAGCCCTAAATAGTAAAAACTATAGGCTATAGTTCTTTCCAACTGTAACTGTTACCTGCAAAATTTCGGTTGATTAGTACGAAGATATAGGAAGGGGGAGCTTTTAGCCCTCTTACCCTATTTCACACCCTATTACCTTTTCTCTTTCAGATGTAACATTGTCTGCATGCAAAATTTTAAGAAAACCGGTTGATTAGTTAAGAAGATTGGGGAGTGGGATCTTTTACCCCTATTGTAATATTTTGCGTCCTCAAGCGATATAAAATATACTCTACGTCCTATTCTCATACCTAACAAATACACATACAAAATTTCATAAAAATTGGTCAAGCCGTTTCGGAGGAGTTCAAAATGGAGGGTATTTTGTTTATATCTGTATGGGAATATAAATACTTGTTTCGGAATGAATGAAGTGAAGACCGTTGATGCATAAAAACCTTGGTATTGACGTCACCTTCCACTTGCACTTTACAGAAAGAAAATCGGTTCACGCATTTTAGAAAGAAAATCGGTTCACGCATTTTAGAGAACATCAATTACTAACACAATGCAACTTATTTATATATATATAGATTTAGCCTAATTTCTTCGACCTTCTTAATATTATTTCCTTTCAATAATTTCTCAAGCTCAAGGTCCGTTTTATATAAAGATTTAATTTTAAGACAGATGCGGACAATGTAGCTCCAAATTACAAACATTTAATTTGTAAGAATAAGACAGGAAATTAAATAAGTTTATAAAAATGTAATAGAATAATTTTTGTTTCCTGTGTATAATTTTTATTAATTTTCATAATTGACAATTTTGTTGTTTCATTAAATTTTGTTTTTTAAAAATTTGTTTGAAATATAAAAAAACCAAAAAATCCCTGAAGAAGCTATTGAGATAGCGAAATATTAGATAAATTTTAAATAAATATTCTTTATATAAAACAGACCTTGAGCTTGAGAAATTATTGAAAGGAAATTTATTAAAGAATTTTTATAAACTTTTAATACCTACTTTAAAGAAACATAAATTAGTTTGTTGTTTTTTTTTTTCCTAATCAGCTGTCCTCTTAATCACCTCAAATGTAATGTCAACGGCTTTGATTTACTTAATCAACATTTTGCTTAAACGCGTTTAAAACCCAAGTGTGAACATAGTATAAGTTGAGTTAAGATAGCAAAAAAAAAACTCGGTGAAAAAATTGTTTTTATTAAAAAAAAAAAAACAAAAAAATTATAAAAATAAAAAAAATTTTAAAAAGCCAAAAAAAGACAAGCTTTTAGCAAGTGTAATCGGCCCTTAAGATAATCGTATTGCACAAGAAACGAAACAATGGTATAAAACAGACTTTTCATACTCGAGAATATAATACAAGGCAATTATTTTACACAAAAGACTCCAATGATAATGCGAAAGATTCACTGGAGAACTGCTATGGTGGCCTACCTTACAGTGGTCTTTGCGGCAATTATACAATCGCCTTTTGTAAAGGAAGAAAATCTTTTAGCTTCCGCTGTGCCTTTAGAAGCAGCATCTACTAAGTTTTTTTTTTTAAATATAGTTTTATTATTGAATATTTTTTATCGAAATTTACAATATGTATTCAAATCTTAAATCTACTTGTTGTTTATTAGTTTTTAACAATGTAACCACTAACTGCTGTATTCAAATTTTAAAAATGTCTTCTAGTTACGCTCAAAGTATCGGTTCTTTTTAGCCTCTGGTGACCTTCGAACTAAAGCAGACCCCAAGCGAGGTAGTTAGGTTGGGCCATTAGTTTATCTATGTAGCTAATTGAATATTTTTTAATTTTCTCCTGGATAGTGGGGACGTTGAGATCTCTGTGGATAATATCATTACGTATATACCATGGGGCGCAGACAATTTGTCGTAATCATCTACTAAGTAGCAACAGCACCTTGTTAAATACGTCAGCAGCCGAACTTTTCGTCAAGGTGAAGAATCAGTCTGGGAAGCCGACCACAACGTAATACTCGAAGGAGCCTCAAACAACAGTCAGACTGGAACCGTAGTTCCAGCGCTACTGGCACCCGAAGTACCAGATTGGCTCTTTGCTCAGCCACAAGCACAAGAGATCTGTCAATTCTAAATTCTGCTGAATTCCAGTTATTTACTGCACCTGATTTTACCGGAGTCCATAACACCAAAAGGTGAAATATCCTTAGAATGTCTCCACCACACTTTTTTGAGATACCAAAAAGTTTTTAATTTATTTAAAGTTTTTCAAGCTTTTAGTATGTAAGTTTTGGAAGTTTTAAAAAAATGAATGTAAACTTAAACTTGCCTTAAAAATTCAAAGATATTTATTTAAGTGCTGAAGTAATTTCAGCACTAGCTTCATATAAATTATCTGAAGATGATAAAACAGACTTAAGAGTTCATTTTTAAAATTTTATGTTGAACTTTGCAATGTTTTGATAACGACTTCCTTAAACAAATTGAAGTTTTAGAATGTACAGAAAAAATATTTGACAAAAATTATTCAATTATATAATTCATTGGTGTACATTCATTTTTTCAATTAATTTTTTGTTTGCTGCAATTAATTTTGCTTATCAAAATACATAAATTTGAAAGTTTGTGTATGTATATGTTGTGCGTTTTTTAATTTATGCAATTAATTTTTTAATTGCCTTAATTTGTGTGGCATGACTCGAAAATACAAACGCCTTAATTGATATGATCAACTATTTTACAGGGGCAAAAATTAGCTAAAAATTTAATTGTCTGAACGAATTGTTTAATTAAAGTCGATTTTCTATTTTTTCTGTGTGTAATAGAAGGTTACCAAAATAATATTGCTCAATTATGTGCTATTTTCACAAATTTTGTAGATGTAAGTGATATTCACTTTGATTTTTCAGAACATAATTTACAAAAGAGCAAAATATTGAGAGTTTTTGGGAGGATGTTTTTAAAGTAAGATGTGTAAGATGTGTTTTCAAAGTGTCGATTTGCCGATTTTTACTCCAAAAATGCCGATTTTTTTATAAACACTTAAAAGACGATTATTTTTTGTTTGTTTGATAATAAAATACTAACTTTAAGCGATACTGAAATAGTTGTAACATTGAAAAGAGACAACTGTTATTAAGTCAGCGCTTCTACTAAAAAAAAAAGGGTTAGTTTTATTCAATATAATGTGTGTGTTGGGTTAATACATTTTTAGTTGAAAAATATTCCACTATGAAGAATTAAAAAAAAGAAATAATTATTAAACCTAAAATAATTCAGTTAAAATTGGATAGATGGCTAGATAATTACAAATATATATAAATTAAATAAAAAAAATGTATTTTAAGATTATAACGCAATTGAGGACGATGTTAGTACATAAATTAAATAGAAAATTCAAATGTAAGGGAAATTTAATAAACTTGCAGACTTTTTGCCAAAAAATTTCAGATTAATAACGTGAATATTTTATGGCAGCATTTGGTACAATTTTTGGTCCTTCCACACTCTTCCGCAAATGTGGAAAGAATTTTTTAATGTAACAAAGTTTTGATCAGCGTTGCCACAACCAAAAAAAGATTGTAACCAAAATGTAAAAAAAGTAGCCAAAAGCGAGAAAAAGTAACCAAAACAATTTTGTATCAAAAGTTATATTTTAGTCGCACTTCAGTTGGAAAATATGTCAAAAGAAGAAATTGTGTTCGTTTGTATTTTGTAGGCTCGTAAACCGTTTGACCGATTTTTACAAAGTTTTGACAGTATATTACCGGTCCGGAATGAACAATCAAAAAATTTGGAAAATTTTTAGTGGACGTGGCACCTCCTATAAAAAGTTAAAACTTATTTTGGTCTATTTTAAGAACATTATGAGCAAGACCTTTCAACCTTTTTATATAAATAGCTCTTACAAGTAAAACGTTTTAAGTCTTGCTATGTAATTATCAGGGAAGCCAGATAATAAAAAACGCGTTGGTTGAGCATTAAATATGCAGTAAAAACTGGAATATAAACCCAGAAAATGTTAAGAATATGCCTTAAAAATCAAAAATTGCTCATTTAACGGCAAAATATTTAACAAAATGTAAAAAAAAACGTAAGAATATTATCGCTTAAGCCGATATTAGGTTAAAATTCATACAAGAGATGTTTGCGCCAAATATTATTTAGATATTAACATTCATATGGGTTTTTGTCTTTAAGGTTAAAGAAAGTTAAAAATTTTAAGGGAGGGAAGCTCTGGGAAAATGTGAACTGACTCGAAAATAATTTAATTTGCATTAACATATTTTTGGGTCGAATTTAATTTAAAAACCAACATAATTAGATGTTTTGCAGACACAGAGATCTAATTCGGAAAAAAGTTTTTATGGGGGATAGTAAAATTATAGACCGATTCTACATATACAAACCAGGCTGACGAACGGATGGACATCGTTACATCACTTTTAAAAGTGAGTGTGCGTCAATCGTTATACTAACATATTGATCTAGCTTTCTATGTTCATCGCATAACATTTATCTTTAATGACAACCTGCTTTGCCTTGCAATTTTGAATTGCGTATACAGATATATATTTAAAACAGGAAAGCCATCTGCCAACCAGAATTTCGGAAAAAAATTTTTGCTGCAAAAGCTCTTGTAGGCATCTAAAAAATTAAACATGAATCAAAATATGCCTTTAAAAAACAAAATAAGCGCTATAAACTTAAAAAATGCTGCAAAAATGCTCGTTTAACTACATTATGCACAAAACTGTTGCAAACGCTAAAATATGCCAAAACATGCACTATAACGGCTAAATATATTGTTTTTGCCTTCATTGGTCGCACAAGGAAAAACATACAATTGCATATTTATGGTTTCCCTTGTTATTATGCTATCAAAGTGTAAAATTGAGTTTAATTATGCGGTAGATTTTTTAATATAGATGCTTTTTGCCCGGTGGAAATAGAATCACATTAAACCGGATGGGAAGGTAGCAGATAATGGCCAATTTCAATTCAAAGTATATACCTTATATGGTTAATTTGATAGTCTGTTAAAGTTTAAGCTTCTAAACAAATAATTTTTAAATAGACGAAAAATGTATTGGTTTTGGATGCGCAAATACCACCCACTACTTTAAGGGTCAAATGAGCGGACCGGGTAATTCTTGTTCCCAAAAAACTAAAAATTGGTTATTTTTGTGTTGCAAACAAGTAACCAAAATGGAAAAAAAGTACACAAGTACACATTGGAAAAAAGTAACCAATTTTGGTTAAAAGTAACCAAAACGGCAACGCTGGTTTTGATGTTCACTAGAAAATTTAGCTTTGCAAGTTATTCTTTTTTTAAAGATTATTAAAAATTATCAAAAAGTAATTTCTTTGGGAATGCAAAATTTTAATTTCAAAAGATTTTGTTATTCGTGCTTAATTCCCAGTTTTTATTCTTGATAAAAACACCTGAAATTTATTGTTGATGGGATAAGCTATTCTTATGCGCATTACACTGGGTGCTTAGGCCAGATCATCAGGAAACTTCATCCATAAAGGTTTTAGAAAAACTAAAGATCTTAAACCAAATAAAACTGTTAAACGTATAAGACTTATAAGCAACAGTTCTATTTGTAACAATATCAATATAAATTCCAAGTGTTTTTATCAACAATAAAAACTGGGAATTAAGCACGAATAACAAAATCTTTTGGAATTAAAATGTTGTATTCCCAAAGAGATTACTTTTTGATAATGAACAGTGCACGGCCTAAAAAAACACTTAATTGACAACATGCTTTTGTAAGTTGTTGTTGTTTTCATTTTGTTTTTCTTAACCTACTTACAACTACAATTATTGTTGAGAGCATTTCAACTAATTGTAGTGGGGAATGTAAGATGAGATAAACTCACTGTTTATTGTTGATGTGTTTTGTTTAAACTTTGATATGGTTACACTCAAAATATTATGTAGTTAAATTCAAACGAAAATTCATTTTAAACAAATTAAAATTCATTTAAAAACGGATCATTTACATTTCATTTAAAACAAATGATTTTTACAGTCATTTTAAAATTTTTTATTTATTAAACAGCATATTCCTTAAAATTGAATAGTTTTTACTTTAAAAAAATACATTTTAACCGACAAAAATCAAACTACATAAAAAAATAAAAACGAAAAAACATTATTTTTTGGTAGTTTGTTTTTTGAATAACAAACAAAAATGTTAAAAAATAAAATTATTCGTAAAATAACTATATTTTTATTCAAATTTAACAGTACGGAAAACGAATTTAATAACTCACAAACAGTTATTGTAATTATTTTATAAGTGTACAAGTAGAACTGTTGCTTATAAGTCTTATACGTTTAACAGTTTTATTTGGTTTAATATCTTTAGTTTTTCTTAAATGTTTTGATGCTGATATTAAAACGGATTTAGTAAAAATGTCAAACTCAAATATTTATATGTGTCAGTTTCAGTTAAAAGGCCCCTATGGATGAAAAAATCGAGATTTACTTTTTTGGTGATTCTTAAAATAGGCAAAACGCTCTTTCTAATGCAGCAAACCGCAGGTTTCTGACTGCATTACTTTTGTCATAAGTAATCTTTAAAATACACCTTTGATAAGAAAAAAAATTAACTTGTTAACTTCATAATCGTTTTAATTTTTTGCCCATAGGTCTGGTCCCTTTTAACTGAAACTGCCACATATATGGAATATACTTAAACATAAGAAAGTTAAAATTAGTTTTTATTAAACAACAATTTATTTGTAAAACGTTTATTTTAACTGATTTTTTTGTAATTTCATAAGTTAAAAAC
Organism: Pollenia angustigena; assembly: GCA_930367215.1. Lineage (NCBI taxonomy): Eukaryota > Metazoa > Arthropoda > Insecta > Diptera > Polleniidae > Pollenia > Pollenia angustigena. The sequence continues at coordinate 53,440,311 of OV884060.1, forward strand.
ATTAGTTAATGATGAATTTTTCTTTTATGTAAGTAAGAATAGGTTTTTTTTAATTTGCCGATTTTTTTAATTAAAGTGCCGATAATGATGATTTTTTTTTTTAAATATGCCGATTTTTTATCAAAATCATCTGGCACCCCTGGTTGTGATAAGTCCAAAGTTTTTCCATATTTAAAAAAAAATTAGTTTATTCAATTATGTCGCTACCAATATCTACAGCAAATGTATATCGTATTTCCTTTAAAATTAATTTAAACAAAAATAGTGTTAGAAACTAATTAGAAGTACATATCAACTTTATGTGGTATTTTACAAACAAAAAACTTTTTGAAACAAATAACAGTGATTGTAGGAACTTTTAGCAATCAAAAGAAATGGCTAAATTTTGTTTAATTTTTTTTTATGTCTGCAAATAAAATGAATTCTTAATACATTTTGGTATTTTCTTTTAAAAATTTGGCACTTTTGAAAAAAAAAAGTTTTTTCTTGCGAAAACAAGTTTTTTTTTACTGAGATAACAAGATTTTTTTTAAATATATGTTGTAACGCTGGTCACAGATTACAATTCCGTTCGGAAACGGAATTCATTCCGTATTTTAGTGCTTCAGAAAATGACGAAAACATTTTTCGGAATGAAACCATTTCTGTTTTCATGAACGGAGTGGAAGTTTTTTGTGTCTAACAGGCCAAAAAACTATCAAAATACACTTTCTATCAATAAACAAATATGTTTTCTTCGGTTCCAAACGGAATTGTACTCTGTGACATGGCTGTATATTCAAAAATCATTCTTTTTCAAAGTAAAAAAGGAGTATAATTTTCTTTTACTTAAATTTAAATTAAAATGTCTTAAATCTTTACTTCTACTTATTTTTTAGAAAAAAATAAATATTTTCTTTAACATTGTCCTTAGCCTAAACGCTATGTGCCATTAAAATTGTCTTAATTGCTCTATTTGTATTGAGTACAGCCATAAATTGTCTCATCGAAAGCAATTTCAATATATCAAACGCATAATGCAAAAGCATAGACTTAATAGACAGACACATACTTTCAAGCATATACATACAAACATACATCCATACATATATTGTAAAAAAATTACTGACCTCAGCTACTATAAATTGTCTTGGCATAATCTAATAGTCACACAAATTTCTACAATAAACTTAAGTTATTGTTCTTCTATTCTTTTGTACTGAAATAGAAAACAAAAAAAAAATATTTGCTATAAAATGTTGAATTCATCATCACTGGCAGCGTAACTGTGTGGTTGGTAGCTGAAGCAGTAGTAAGTGCTCGTCGCACTTATTGCAGAAATAGTAGGAGTATTTGACTTTTGAAATGGCTCGTTTAATTTTAACGCTCAATTTAAAATAATATATGCATACTAATGCAATTTTCACAAGCAAACGCACACACATGCATATATTTAAGGCTATGTAGATGTTAATACAAGCATCCTCAGACAAAGGATATTCTAGTGAGTGCATAGTTAAACAATGTCTCTGCTTGTTAGTGAGTGAGGGTGTGTATGAGTTAGTGTGCTTAGGACACTTTTTCATGTGCATAAGTTAACAAAGACAGTAAAACAGTAAAACTATATACTTTGTCATGTAAGCAGGATAATAAAACAACATGCAAAACTGACATTAAGGATACTTTTTTCTTTTCCGTATATATTTTAAGAAAATATGATATTTTCACAAGGCATTAAATTAATATTTAAATATGCATGTAAATATTGTTGTTGTTTATTTATGTTTATATAGTAGTTGCTGTTGTTTTTGTTTTTCTTTCTTATATAGTGCTTCATCTGATCCGTGTATAATTAAAGCAACATTTTCTCATCATTATGATTTTTCATAAAAAAAAAATCTTAAGTGAAATAGTGGCAGGTGTGTTAGTTTCATTTAAGTTTGTTTTAAGATTACACACATTTTACGCATGATAAAGTTTTTAAAAGCCCTACAATTGGTAGAATATCTTATAGAACATTCGAGTTACGTGCATTCTTGAATGGAATTAAGTGGATATTTTTAACTTATTCAAAAGAGAAGAATTGATACTAAATTAAGGGAAAAACAAGCCTGTTTTCGCCCGCATCGAACCTTCATCGATCATGTAAATGTTGTATGCAATCTGTTGAATAGAGCTAAGCGCTTTATCCCACAAATATAGATTTTGAAATAAGCCTTAAATAAGCTGCAACACCAGTACCGCATACAACCATAAATTTAATTTGGCCAATCTACAATTGAAGCACAGCCGCGAATAACGTTGTAAACGCCATATTTTGCAAAAGCTGTTTTTTAGCGGATAACCGTAAACCTTACTCTCTTACACAGTTTAAACATCAAATCATTAAAAATTAATCACCTTAACGTCTTCAAAATGGCATACAAAGTGTCAGCCAGTTGAAGAACGTTGTAAGTTACTATTAAAATGATGTAACCAAAATGGTTTTGCAGTGCGGAATAATGTTTTAAAAGCCTTTTACATAAATGTTTTTATTATCATTATTTTTAATAATATAAAAAAACGTTTTTTAAAACAAGTAATCCTGACTGTCAAAAAACGTTTTTTTTCTCTCCTGAAAAATTATGATTTTGTAACTTAAAACGTTATTCGCGGCTGTGCTTCAATTGTGCAAATTGTCGCTCCAACACCGTTCGAATTCTAGGCAATAGAGCTTCCTTACTAAACTGCGTTAGACAAGAAAGTATCCTACGCAGAGAAAAAACATGTATAAATATGGTCACCTCCATTCAACAAAACAATTTTTAAAGAAAATTTTAAAAATGTTATGTTTAATTTAACTTTATTATTGTTACCGACAATCATAATTTGGTTAAATAAGTCCTACATCAAAAATCTTAAGGTTGCCTCGAAAAATGTTATGGCTAAATATGACAATAATTGTTGTTTTGAAATTAACAATAGTATTTTCCTCTTTTTCAAGAGCACCATAACTAGTTGAAAACTAACCATGCTATTATAAATGTTAAACATATTTTAGTTATTATTAACCATTACATGTTCAGAGGCAACCATAATATGATTTTGGCTTCTTGATGGAGGACTAATTTAACCATAATATAGTTGTCGGTGACAATAATATGGTTAAATTAAACATAATATGTTTACAATTTTCTTTAAAATTACTTTTGTTGGAGGTGACCATATTTAAACACGTTTTTTCTCTGGGTGTATTCGTGTTATATACTAATGTAGGCAGCCCATAAGCAACGAGTGTCTTTACTTCGAGGAATAGTATATTCAAACTTTACATTACATATCTCGGTAGTACTATCTCCTCTATTGGCGTTTCCAGTGAAGACGTTAGGTCATGACTATATAGGCTTATTAATTTATTGGTTTTAAACCACCAGTCTGGCAAGTCTCTCAGCTGTTAAAAATCTGTCATTTATTAAGTGAAACGTTTGCAATTTACAAAATACATAGTTTAAACTTACTAGAAGTGACCGCCACACTTTTCGAGTATTACGGGTTGGTTATGGTAGTCATAATCGACCTACTGTGCAAGGAATTTGTAAGATTATAAAAAAATTTTATGACAGCGGCAGCATCACATTTGTGGTCAGACCTGTGCAATATGTGCACTGCCGAAAAATCCTTTCTGTTAGTGATTCCACGGCACTACGGCCGTATGATAACCGACTTATTTGGCCGTCGTTTGAAGATTATGAACCGGACGATATGTGGTTTAAACTAGACGAGGAGTCACGAGCTACGCAACACCACCGTTTTTTTCTTGAATGCATTGGAAGTTTCCATAACGCGTAACATCCAAATTTTATCGCCGCCAATTAGTCACCAAGATTATGCGATTTTACACCTTTCGCTTTTTTTTAGGGCTACGTCAAATACCGTGTCTACACGGACAATTCCTTAACATTGGAGCGTCTGAAAACCAACTTTCGTCAAGCTATCACCGTAATATCGCCCGAAATATGCGAAGAAGCGGGCGAAAACTATCTCAAAAGGACCGACTGCTACAACCAATCTAGAGACGCTCGTTTTAATGACATTGTATTTCGTACGTTGTGGCAAGGTCGAAGCATTATAATGAAATGGAAGTTACTTTTCAAACCGAAAATGGATAACCCGGTAACAAGCTAAAGCTGCCTTCAATATTCTCTTTGGTTTAGCAATACACAACCATATTCAGAAACTAAAAATAAACATCTTAAAATCCAATCTAAGGCCTGTCCTTCTCTGCACATTAGAAACGTGGAACCCATCCAACCAGTAATTACAAACCATGCAGGCGTTTGTAAACCATTGTCTGCGTAGAATTCTGCAAAATTTCTGGCACAGATGGAAAGCCGTTGGTAAGGCCCTAACTTCTTAAAACGATGTACGAGTAATATAAATATAGTTCCGGGGTTAAGCCACGTTTTATAATTCTAAAAAAATATTATTCATAATCTTTGTGAAGGGCATGAAAGATTCGGCATAGCTGAATGTAGCATTTTATCATGGTAAATTTTATTATTTTACATTTTAATAACTTAAAGAAATCTCTGCAAAATTCTCTCATAAAAGAAGAATTTTGTCTACACATTATTCAAATACAGAGTAGAAAGGTAATTCAAGAACTTTGCTAAATATTTGTGTTGCTCTCAGTCGTCGTCTTCTTTTCCTTTGAGGGCGTTTTTGTTGAAAAAATGTCACATGATATTTTTTTAACAACAAAAACAACAAAGAAACTAAACCTTAAAAACAATTTTACCTGCTTGGTTTGAGTAGATTTGATGAGTTTTGACAAAAATAAAAATGACAATATTTAAGTTTTTTGTCCTTCATTGTATTTCCTTTCGTTTGGAAGAGTTTTTAACCTTTTTGTACCTTAAATATTTATTTATTCAGTTTAAATATGTGGGAAATAACGTTTATATGTCAAACTATTTTGAAGTGTTACGACAGTTTGCAATTTTGATTTTTTAAATTTGATATCTTTTTATTTTCAAAGCCCTTTTTCTTAATTGTTGGAATGTGTCTGAGTGTTTCAGCACCTTTTGGAATTTTTTTCAAATGGAGTTTTTTTAAGGGCGTTACATTTCTATCGATTGAAAGAAAAATTGTGTATCGATTGTCAGATTTTTTATTAATTCTTTTTTTGGTATTGATTTGTTTTCGAAAGATATCAAATTATTATGTAATTTCATAAGCGGAAATATGTTTAAGTTGGGAAATTAAAGGTTTGTGATATGATTTTTTTTTAAACAGCTGAATTTATAAGAGTAGGGAAATAATTTTTGTATTGAAATCAAATTAAGATTTTAATGTTAACATCAAAATATTAATTACATTTGCGAAATATATAAAAACAAAGTCTTTGTGTCGAGAGCAGAAAATTTGATTCGATTTGGTTATAGACAACTTTTTCAGAAAAAGCAAATTTATTTATATATTATCAAAGAAATTTCCAGGAATACAAAATTATTTAATTTAAAAGATTTTGCTATTCGTGCTTATTCCCAATTTTTATTCTTGATAAAAACACTGAAATTTATTGTTGATGGGACAAGCTATTCCTATGCGCATTTCACAATATCAAAGTTTAAACAAAAACATCAACAATAAACAGTGAGTTTATCTCTTCTTGCAATCCCCACTACAATTGATTGGAATTCTTCCAACATTAATTGTAGTTGTAAGTACCCAGGAAAAACTTTTTGATTTTTAGTAATAGGTGGTAGTTATTTCATACATTACCTGGTAAGTAGTTGTCATTATTCTGAAATTTTCAATAAGTACTTACTAGTAATGACCTCAGCAACTACTTATTACTTCTGTTATTTTCATTACTGAATATTTGCTTACTGGTAACGTACTCAATAACTACTGAATTTTTTGGACACCTCGAACAAAAATAAGTAGTTATTCAGCCGAAAAATAAGTAGTGTTTATTTTCTCCAACATTATTTGCTAACTTACCAGGTAAATAAAATTTTTGCTGGGTAGGTTAAGAAAAAACAAAATGAAAACAAAAACAACTTGCAAAAGCATGTTGCCAGTTTAAGTTTTTTTAAGCCGTGCACTTGCCTGTTTATTATCAAAGAAATTTCCGGGAATACAAAATTATTTAATTTAAAAGATTTTGCTATTCCTGCTTAATTCCCAATTTTTATTCTTGATAAAAACACTGAAATTCATTGTTGATGGGAATTAAGCACGAATAGCAAAGTCTTTAAAATTAATTTTTTTGATATTTTTAGTTAGGCTTGAGGTTATCAAATTTAATTTTCATTAAATTATTTTTACTGAAGGAAGGAATTTTTACAACGTGAAATTTTATTAAAATTTATTGATAGTTTTTATTATTGGCTGAGCTGGGGATCGAACTCGGGTTGAATTTACATGTCTCAAGAATCAGCACATTCTTTCATCAGAACTCTTTGAAGTTCTAACCGCTGCATCCCTGCGGTGCCTGCCAGCCAACAGTCAAACATCAATCTTTAACCAGTTTTAGTAGTTTTAGTTCTAATTTTTTTATCACAACTATATTATGATAAAATTTATATTGTGACATAGAATTTTGCTTTTAATATCAACGCCACAATAGTGAAGGGGGTACTATGCGTTTGTGCTAATGTTTGTAACATCTTTAAATATTGGTCATAAGTCCGGCTGGCTGTCCACATAACCCTTATGCGCCAAGTTCAGGTCGCAATTTAAGAGATAATTTGACGAATTTTAGCAAAGGTTCTTATTTTCACAAGTACTTAGCACATTGAAAATGGTGAGAATCGGTTCATAATTTCACATAGCCCCCATACAAGCTTTTTCCGAATAGTGTTTTGGGTCCATAAAACATTTTATTATGTTAGTATTTAGAATAAATTTGATCCAAATTAATTTTTTTAACAAATTTTATTTGAATGGGTTCATATTTGACTACTACTACCATACAAATACTACTCCCCAAAATATTGGTTTTAAAAATTAAAATTTGTGACAATATCTTTTGCGAAAGCTACATGACAAAATGGTCCCATATAATACCCTCCCTAAAATCACTAAAATGCAAGCAAGTCTCATATAGATGACGATATCTAAATAATATTTGGCACAAATAATGGGTGATTTTTTAAGAGAACAAAAAATAGTCTTAAGGCGTTAAATCGCACGATCTAGGTGGCCAATTGATCGGTCCCGAACGTGAAATAAAATGTTCAAATGTTCACCGAACTCGCCTCTCAATAAGTCCATTGTTAAGCGTGCTGTGTGGCATGTGGCACCATCTTGTCATGCAAGTCAAGCTCTTGCATTTTATGCAAAAAAAAGTTGGATATCATCTCACGATATCGCTCACCATTCACAGTTACGTTACGATTCGCATCATTTTGAAGAAGTACGGTCCAATTATGTCACCAGCCCATAAACCGCGTTGTTCGTTTGTAAGACGATTCATGGTTAAATTATAGACCAAACTAAAGATGTTTGACAGTGAAACAAAACACGAAACGTGCGTCAGCTGTTTAAACCAGTGTTGCCAAAAAGATAATAACTAAAAATCACCCGATAGCTTTTGCGTGAATCTTAGCCTTATAATATAATTTTGTTCTGGAGCGTCCATGATTGCCCATGCATCCTGGTACACTATCGAAAATTTGTTTTTAACTACTGTGGTGTAGGGTATCACATGGTCGGGCTTGATCGACTGTACTTTCTTATTCGTTTTATCCAGTTTAAGAGCAAACTGATATTTAAAACCAAAATATGACCATAGACAACCATAATTTAGTTCTGGTTGCCCTATGGTTGTCTGCTTTTCCCATACCATAGCTGCGGTGACAATAATCATGGTTAAAACAATAACCATAGTATGTTTAAATCTTTTCGGTAAAAAATTAGATCTAGTTATATAGATCAAAGATGTAAGGACATATTTTACTTCACTGCGTTTGCAAAATTATCTTTATTCAAAACTTTTCCCACAGCATAGAAATATAAAAAAAAATTCTAGTACATTTATTTTAACTTCAAAAATATGACAGCCATTATTTTAATGCAAAAAAAAACCACTTCCTCCTCTAAAGTCTTCCCCCTAAATTGTTTGGTCACAAAACTTTTTTCTTTCCATATTCAAACTTCTCCCAACAGCTTGCCACATAGATTTACGTTAACTTCAATTTTCATTGACCAAATTTAGTAAAATTATACAATTAATGTTAAATAAAATTCTTAAATGTAAAACTAACTACTTGTTTTTCTCTATTAACCAAGCAGATAAAGTCACCCACCATCATATTTAGTTGGGTTGGCAGAAAAAAAAAACAAAACTTTTTTTAAATCTCAAATGATAAACCTTGAACATATTTCAATGGTTTGTTAGTTCTTGTGCTATTTTCTGTATGCAAGCAATATATTCTTTTTTTTTTTAATAAAACCTTACTTTACCTTCTCTTCACTAAAGCAAAAACTATATATTTAGCTGAATATAAACTTCTAAATCATATCTTGCGTAAAATTATAATTAAACATTTTTATAGATCCATAACCACAGACGATAATAAAATAAAATGAAAAGAACGCATAGTAGTTAGAAATATTATGTACACTTCACAAATAAAACTATTTGGACAGGGAAAAGGTAGTTTCTTAATCGAGTGCATTAAGAGTAAATAAATTAGTTAACTAAGCTGGGTTGTGTCTTTTGTGTCCTCAACACTGTTAAAATATAAGTTTCAACTTTCAATGAAAGAATTATGCAAATTTCAGTTACATGCTCTAAACGAAGACGTTTACCAGTATGAGCGCTAATAAATGCAAAATAAATGGTAAGACGAAGCGTAGTCTGAGCCATATGGCGGATGAAGAAATATTTTTTTTTCAATAGTTTAACTCAGTGTTCGAAAATAAACACTTAATATCGCTCCTTAGTGTTCGGTTCGGTAGATTTGTGGAAAACACTAACGTTTATAGTGAATGTGTAGAAAATCATTAAAAAAAATAATGATTCTCCACAAACAACATTTACATAAAACACACACAAGCTGTTCGTTGTGCGGTCATTGCTACAATTTTTTGTTTGTTCATTTCTTAATCAATGTAAACAAAGAACATTATAGAGCATTAAAATCTAATGTTTGTCTACAGTATCACTACAATTATTCTGTTTTTTAACGATGAGCAGAACAATATATAATTTTCGGCTCTTCTTGAAAATAGTTACGAACAGTATTAAGGGTTGTGTTCATCTACACAATCACTAAAACAAATAGAGGTATGTGAGCCGGACGCTTAATCATGTATTGTTTATTTTGAAACACTGGCTTAACTGCGCTTACTATGTGGCCGAGTTTTGTCATGATGGATTATTACGGCTTTATGTCTGGGACCTGTTTCTCAAAACTACAAGTTGCAGACCTGCAAGTAAAATATATTGGAAACAAAAATTATAAAATTGTTGTTTTTTTAAAGTATTTTGCTTGTCGCATATATCGGCTTAACCCTTCTGCATCCCTTGGATATGTGCCCTTCCTATGATCCTTTGGGTCAATATGACCCAACAATAAAATGTTAACAGCATTTCATATTTAAGTGAAATAAAACCAAAAGCGATTCTATTGATTATTTGACCGAACAAATTATTTATCGATGATTCTGAATGAAGATGAACTCAATTCAATAGAAAACAAATTTTAAAGTGGAATTAAACTTGCAATATCGCATGTTGGGTCATATTGACCCAAAGGATATTAAATGTGTGTAAATCGTGTTTTTTGGAGGGGGAAGGAAAAACTAAAATTTTATTATTTTCATTTAAATTTATAATTTTTGTCCCTGTAATGGATAAATTGAAGTTTCACGTCCATATCTTATATTAAAAGGGACAAATTTTGCGTTTGAAAACCAAAATTGGGTCAAATTGCCCCAAGGAGTGCAGAAGGGTTAAGCTCATTTTAAACTATTCAATTTGTAATGAATTCAGTTTGTACTGTCAGTAATGATTAAATGCTAAATTGACCTCTTTTCATTGCGTTTAAACACTATATCGCACATGCAAAGGCGTCTTACAATATCGTTCGGCTTTAAGTTGTTTCCTATAAAAATTTTTTTGCCTTTGGGATGTATTCTAGGGCTTGCAAATGTTTTTTAAATTCTACTATTGTGGATCTTAATGTATTTTAAAGTTTGTCAACAATCTGAATTTAGTCCATTCCAATTTATATCATCAAACTTTTTTCGGCTGACGTAAGGCTGTCTTTGTTTTTCGTGTCATAATCATCACTTTTAAACTGCACAAACCACCTCTCAGACGGTTGATTCCGAGGATGAGCTTTAGGTGACTATTATGAACTAAATTTGATTTTGGACTGCAGTCGAAATAGCTGATCAAAGGAGTTTTCATTTGGTATTATGATGCACAGTCGATAATTGTGACAGTCGATTGTGAATTTTACCTATTAATTTTATTCACAGAACAAAATTTCTATAAGCTTGCATTTTAAATAAAAATTTTTGTTTGAAAGTTTGAAAATAATATTTAAATTAATCATGCCAACGACGAATTTATAGTTCGTTGATTCCAACATTTTGGAAAGGGACCACACTTCGTTAGTAGATCCCAACTATATTTTGAGTTCAGGGAAAGAATAGTACTAAGTTATCCTTTGAAATGAAGCAAATTAGCTCCTGCAAGTTTTCATCCCACTGTTTTACAGCCTAAACTATGACGCAAATTTGTTTAGCCAAAGAAGAATTTCGTTTCATTAAGAAACTTTACGATCTTAGACCTGCATGAAACTAACAATAATAATAAGGAAAGTGTCGTTTGGTTCACAGATACATGCATCAAAATTATTTAGGAAATTATTGTCATTTCTTATTATTATGATAATATTGGTATGGTTCAATTATGTATGGAACAATATATCGGTACATAGCGGCACACCTCCATCCGATGGTCCAAATTTTCGTTATCATCTCACAATAGCGGACACCATTCACAGTTACTGCCTCATTTTGCAAAAAATACGGCCCGATGAATCCGTCAGCCCATAAACCGCACCAAATAGTCACTCTTTGTGGGTGCATTGGTTTTTAGACAATCACTCTGTGAAGATGATTTTCTTCGAAAATTTATCATCCACTGCTGCCATTTCTTGCCACCATTCTGACCTTTGGCGACGTTTGGAATGGTCAAGAGGCTTTTGTTCTTTAGTCAATTGCACCTTGTAAGCGTGTAAATAGAAGCCTTTATGCATTATGTTCATCAACTACGAGCGTGAGAGGTGCAATTGTTGGGCACGACAACGAGTTGAGGTGAACGGCTCTTCAGCAACACTATCGCGAACAGCAATATTTTCTGCCGTACGAGTTGTACGAGCATGCACTGGTGATTCACATCTCCTACATACCCGGTTTGCTCAAATTTTTGCTCGATTTTTCCGATTGTACGCACATTTGGACGATCAAATTGACCGAAAAAATCACGAAGTGCACGATATGCATTTTGATTTGAACGCCCTTTTTCATAATAAGCCTGAATAACTTTAACGCGTCGCTTGATTGTGTATCTTTCCATGGTTCAAATTGAGTTAGTCTGAAATTGAGAAATGTCAAATGAAATGCAGAAAAAACTTGACGTTTAGGTGCGGTTCACATTCAACATCGGCCCTTTAAACCACCCTTTATATGTGTCAACTAGGGTTGCCATATTTTTGAAAAAAAAAACTGACAATTTACAAAAGAAAAAACCATTTTTAAGGAAAAAACTTCTCCTTAAAGAAAACTTAAAAAAAAAATAATAAAACCATATCTGTGTATTTTTATTGCTTTTTTTCAACTTCAATTTAGGAATCAAAAAAACATTAGAACATTTGATGTCAGATTAAAAAGCCACTATATGCAAAAATTAGCCCATAGCCAAAGCATGAACAACAATATGCGTTATTGTAAGATCGGTGCTTATTTTAGATGAAAATATGAGTGATTACCAAATAAGCTTTTCGAAAACACTACTATCATTATCAAAATAATAATATTCTCCACTTTCAGTCAAAGTTGTTCTTATTAGACCTTTCAAAATTAAAATAAATAAAAATGAATCTAGCTCGAGGCCAGTGTTTTTTTAATGGTAATATTTCTTTCTTTTTAAGCAATGGTGTTTAAATCATACTGATTATTTGCTCAAAATTAATATACGAAACATCCTTTGGTTCCTTTTTGAATTTTCTTATATTTTTACGCACAGATCTCAGAAGGTTACTAAAATTTCGCCATCATCGTCATCGAAACATGTCTGGCAGGTTGCAACATATCTGAAGCAAATATTTCGCTTCTCAGTAGGAATTTAACAAGCAAGAATGTCCCAGGGGAAATGAGATTTGGATGCATATTTTCTTTGGCATAACATATATTTGTTCCAACATCAATCTGTTTATCTTTATTCTTTCTTTTCCTAGCATTTGCTTTTCCTCTTTGGCGCAAATAAGCTGCACTATCTATTTAAAGCTTTTTTGGTATCCGTTATTTGTTTTGATGTCTAATGAATTTTCTCTTTCCTATACCCAACCCAAATTCAAAGAATATATACAGCAAGTTAGAAAATTTTAAGAAACATATAAAAAATAATACATCTAACTAAAGAACGACTTGAAAAACTCTTCTCTGGTTAGTTTTGTTATACGAACATGCAAGTATAATTCATATTTTTTAGCATTTTTTTCCTGCTGTCTACATTTACTAATATTCATAAGAAGATAATAAAAAATATTGTATTTATTTATATATGGAACTCTCTTCTTACATGGAATATACTGCATTTTGGCACACATTAATTTTAAAACGAAAAAAAAAAAATGCAAATGGATAAGAAAATATGAAATGTACAAGAAGCAATTGTAGATTTTTGAAGCTTCTTTTAATTTTAAGCAGTTAGAGCAGTTGTATGCTCGAATTGTCATAAAATGTCAGACGCTAATTGACGTTACTTTTCAATTGCATACCTATTATGTTTACACATTAAGCGGTTTTACTAGTTATACATATATTTACTAATGCAGTTATTGGTGTTCAACCATCAGTTTATATATACATATTTATGTGTACACCATGTATCCCTTATTTGCACACCAGTTATATGTATTTTACGTTTTAATGCAACCAAACTTCTGCAATTTTAGTTTGCTATTTACAATCACCGAAACAGTATTTACCGGTTATATGCTCGTCGGTTATAAGTATTTCCCGCTTTTTTACATGTAAGTTCGTGCAATTTCAGGTCGCAATTTAAATTTCTTCTATAAGCATTTCGCTTATATGAATTTCTCGCTTTAATGCAGGCAAAATTTTATACAATTTGAATAAATTGCATGAAAAATGTCTTCTATATGCATCATTCCTAAATTTGCAACAATTTTACCAAAATTGTTCTAAAATGATAAATTCACTGTCACTGTCATAAGTCAGCTGTTAGATAAAAAAGTAAATGAGCGTGTTCCTAAATTAAATTACTACATACAGGACGAGGATGATGATGAATATTTACCAGTTCCAACTGCCTTGGAATATCTTAATGGCTTACTTAAGTATGTACATTTTTTTATTTTCATTTTTAATATAAGTTATAAAAAGAAGACAATTCCCGTATTCTTTTAATTAAAATTATTTAGTTAAATAGTACATCAAGTTTTCAAAGTAGAATGATGACGAAAACCATATCGGGCGATTCTGCTGATGCTTCTGTTAACAAAGGAGAATACAAAATAAGTGAAACATGTGTTACAGGGGTAAGTGTTTTGAATTATTCTTAAATAAATGCATATGTTGTCTCTGAAGCTTCTTCACACTGTTAAAACACACTCAAACCAATTTGATTCTACATGAAATTCACGTTGTTTCAACTTGAAATAACTTTCATTCAACGTGATTTCGATTGTTATTTCAATATAAATTACATTTTGCTCTAACTTTACTGCAATGTTAAATTAACATGATAACATGAATTATAGTTATTTCAAAAGAAAAAAAATTTTGTTCGCAGTTATTTTAAAATCAGGTTGAATTAACATGAAAAACGTATGAAGCAAAATCACCACCGAAAAATTTTAAATCAACCTTGTTTTCTACGTTTTTAACTTGATTTTTTCTGTGTATACAAACGAAAATAACTGATTTTTTTTTAAAGGCAGTATTCGTATTAAGTAGACAAAATATTCCATTATAAGCCACCAATTCCCAATTGAATTTTAAAATGCTAGTGTAATGAGTAGCGATATTAATTTATGCTTGTCATAAATACTTTGCACAGCAAAAAAACCAACACTGACAATTTTCCTCTAGCATATATGTACCTCCAATGACAAGCATTTGATAAAATCTTTACTCACTTCAATGATGGTACAGTTCTAATAAGCAATGAAATTTTTACTTTTTATGTTATTAACCTAGAGACTGTTTTAGTGAAATGCTACCTATGGTACAAAAATATTTTTTATTATACATACTAAATTATATCAATTTTTTTTTTTTTTTTGGGAAAATATTTTTTCAAATAAAAACTAATATAAAAAATTTAAATATCTTTTTGTCTACACACAGAAAAAAATCAAGTTAAAAACGTCGAAAACAAGGTTGATTTAAATTTTTTCGGTGGTGATTTTGCTTCATACGGGTTTCATGTTAATTCAACCTGATTTTACAATAACTGCGAACAACATTTTTCTCTTTTGATATAACTATAATTCATGTTAATTAAACATTGCAGTAAAGTTAGAGCAAAATGTAATTTATATTGAAATAACAATCGGAATCACGTTGAATGAAAGTTATTTCCAGTTGAAACAACGTGAATTTCATATAGAATCAAATGGGTTTGAGTGTATTTTAACAGTGTGAAGAAGCTTCAGACAACATTTGCATTTATGTAAGAATAATTCAAAACCCTGTAACACATGTTTCACTTATTTTGTATTCTCCTTTGTTAACAGAAGCATCAGCAGAATCGCCCGATATGGTCATCATTCTACTTTGAAAACTTGATGTACTATTTAAATAAACAATTTTAATTAAAAGAATACGGGAATTGTCTTCTTTTTATAACATATTTTAAAAGTGAAAATAAAAAATGTACATAATTAAGTAGGTATGCATGTTAATTTAACAAGATAAACTTTTGATTTTAATACAAAACAGGTTTTTATGGGTTCAATATTGAATCCAAATTTATTTATATTTTAATATTTTTTTTTTTTTTTTTTTTTTTAACAGTGAATAATATTAAATAAACGTAATTTAAGGTTATTTTGATATTTTTTATTAAAAATTAATATGAAATAATGATAAATTTAAGTAAACGGCATAATTTTTCTGAAATTTAACATGATTCTCAATCAACATTTTTCCATGTTAATTTTACATGGGTATTTTTTTCTGTGTGTATATGCAACCATTATGCAAACATCAGAGTTTTTATATATGCACGGCTGATGCAATTACACGAGTTTTTTTATAAGCACCATATTTGCATATAAACGAGTTGTTATATTTGGATTTCCCGCTTATATGCACCGAAAATTATGAATTTTCAGGAATGCTTGTAACCGATAAATACTGTATACATATCACGCATTTATGCATCACAATATAATAAAGTTTTAAAAAATTGTGTTGAAAAAATTCTCAATAAAAAATGCACAAAAATTACTTCATCAAAGCTAAATTTGCTAAATTTGAATTACTTAGGCACTTTCGAAGATTCTGATAAAAAATAAGTGTATTTCTTTTATAGTATAGTATATGCTTATAAGGGAGTTTTTACAAAAGAATGCATCGTTTAAAAGCACCAAAATTAAGAAATGCTAATAAGCGATAAAGATTGTAGACACTTTTCTATTTGTACTCGTAGTTTTATCGATATTAGTCTACACAACTATGGGTATACTACTAAGTATTATACTTAAATACGAATTGTCGAACTTTATTATACGATCAACAAGTCTTGTAACAACATTTTTTAAAAGTCCTAATGTTTTAAACACTTAAACTAAAATCTGGAAGTATTATACTATGCTTACAAAGTTG
Organism: Pollenia angustigena; assembly: GCA_930367215.1. NCBI lineage: Eukaryota > Metazoa > Arthropoda > Insecta > Diptera > Polleniidae > Pollenia > Pollenia angustigena. The sequence continues at coordinate 53,456,370 of OV884060.1, forward strand.
TATACTTCAAACTATTTTTGTAAGTATAACTTAAGTATAATACTTACACAAAAGCGTATTACAACACCACAAGAAAGTTACAAAAATACCTAGAACCCTTATACGTACATTAGAGCATTATAACCTAGTTTGAAAAATCTTATGACAAAACTAGCAAGTGTTATACTTATACACGCACATTTTATACTAAGACAAGCAAGTATTATACTTTGTATTAAACAAGGAAAAGCTGGTCTCAAACTAAGACTTATACTAAGACTAGGTAGGGATTCTTATAATAAATCTAGCGAGTATTATACTATTACAAGTGAGTTTTATGCTAAGACTAGCGAATCGTATACTTCGTCGCGTGACTGACAAGTTTTATGCTAATACAAGCAAGTTTTATACTAAGAAAAGCGAGTCTTATTCAACCATGTCTTATACAAATACCAACAAGTCTTCTACAAAAACTAACAAGATTTATACAAAGACAATAAAGTCGTATAGAAAGACAATAAAGTCTTATTCTAAGACTAGAAAGTCTTATGCTAAAAACGGCAAGTCTTATACTAAGATAAACAAGTCAGAATAGCAAGTGTTATACTAATCAAGCAAGTTTTATACTAGTGACTGTCAAGTTCTATTTTAAGAAAGGCGAGTCTTACGCTAGAATTATACTAGCACTGGTGGATTTTGTACCAAGAATAGGGATTCTTATACTAGGACTAGCGAGTCTTATTTTTGAACTATCGAGTCGTACACTAAGGCTTAGGCTGCCGAATTTTATACTTAGACTTTCGAATCTTTTACTAAGACCAGAAACTCCTATGCTTAGCTTGTCAACTCTTATACTAATACTGTTAACTGGACGACTACCATCTTATATACTAAGCGTAACAAATCGTTTTCATAGCTAACGACTAACGACTCCTAAATTTACCTTAACATATTTCAATGCTGGTGTACACATCGTCTTATGTATTTATTTTTCTAAGAGGTTTTCTTTATGTGTTTGACCAAAATTGCTATATTTATCTATCTGTGTTAGATTATGAGTTACTAGCTGCTTATGGCACTTACCTGTGTACATCTGTATTCCGATGTTGCTGTTGTGGCATTTCTAGTTGTAGCACTTGTTCATGCTTTCTTTGTTATTTCTGTTTATTTTTTCTCCTCTTGAATTCTGTTCACTGCCCTGTTGATTTCAATTTTTTTCCTGTGTGTGTTGCATGATGTTAACAAGGTAAACTGATTTCCTAGCATGTTACCACCACCACAATCACTAACAACACCAACCATACATTAAGATTTGTTCTGGAGTTTTTCCTTCTTTTATTTTTTTCTTTTTGGTTTGAAATTGTTGCTATTGCACTATTGTGGGGCATGCAGTTGTCTCAGCTCACTTTATTAGTAGCAGTGCAGTTGTTTAATAAATGTTTAACATGAAAATCTTTAGCTAGTTTTGTTTTTTGTGGCATCATTTGTTTGAAGATATTTATTTTGACTTCTTCTTTTGTACTTTTTTGCATACGTTTTTTTTTGCTGTTGATCTCTTTTTTTTAAATTTTTTGTTTGAGTTTTTTATTTTAGTTGTTTTAATAATTCTACAAGTGTAAGTTGCCTTGTACCATGAGCTTGACCTGATTTATACACATTTGAAGAAAAAAGTAAAAATACATCAAAAATAGAATTGTAGCAGGTATTTTATTTTTTTGCACATTTCTCCATAGATGTTGCATATCAAATTAAATTATAGAAAATTTTTACTTAAACTTGTTTTCGTTGGTGATCCAAATGTAGTTCATATGAAAAATAGACTACATTTTTTTTTTAAATACATATAGTTTGTATTAAATTCAGTTTGCTTTAACAGCTAATTTTTTTTTAAATTTCATAGGATATTAGCTGCCTGTTTATCAAAATAAAATAAAAATGTTCGCTTTGGAATTTATATTGAAGCAACAATATAAAAACTCAAATCTGTTTTGGTTTTCAATATAAATTTCTAAACAAAAAGGTTTTCCTAATAATTCTACTTTGAAAATTTATCTAAATAACTAAAACAAATAGAATATGGGAATTTTTGCTTCTTATTTTTCTTTATAAACATGATGTTTCGAATTGATGGCACTGTAGTCATAGCACAGTTGACGCATAAAATTTGAAAAACTTGTATGATTACGTTCGTCACTTTTTGCCCCATTGATGCCATTTGTAATAACATTGATGTCAGAATTCCGATGTTACGGCATCATCAATATGAAGATGCATTTTTCTATGAGTATATCGTTACCTAAAATGCAAAAAGGCGTAACTAACAAAAAATTCAAAATCGTGTTTTTGATTGATTATTATGAATGCTATTGATCTACATGTCTTCACAAAATTTTACACTTCTGCGATCAAAAAGTGCGATTTTATTAAAAAAAAATCAAAGGGACGTAACTGCAAGAGCGTTTTTTTTATATGAAAAACAACGTAATTAACCATTTTTTTTTCAACAAAATATAATGAAATGGTTGCCTTTGAAAATTGTTTTAAGAATTCCATGGACGACTTATGAATGCATCTTTTCTGGCATGTTTATAGTTTTCATTTAAAAAAGTTTTTTGCTTCTCCTGTAAAATTATATTTTTGTTAGTTACGCCTTTTTGCATTTAAGCTAACGATATCGACTACCAAACTATGGACCGATTTTGGTGAAAATTTCAAAACGTCAAGTAATTATTACCCGTCGCTTAACAACGGCCATACCTATTTGTAAATTTTAGGTGGTCGCGGCACTTTCTATAAAAAGACACGATAAATTTCAGTTTGTACGGAAAAAAATAAAAATTTATTTTAATTAAAAAATTTGTGATATAAACTAAAAATTAAATTAAATTTTCACCAGTTAACAAATTAATAATAGCATTAATTAAACATTTAATTGACTTGATTAAATGGATAACATTTTTAATTAAAACTGATTTTATTTTGATTGATGTTTTAATTGGTGAAAGATTTTGGATAATATTTTCTGTATAACTGGGGAACAGTTACAGTAAAAATTTTTGATGCCCGTAATTTCTACAAACAGGCATCTGGTCGTGTTCGTAACTTACAGTTTTTTGATGCTCGTTATTTCTACGAACAGACATCTGGTCGTGTTTGCAACCTACAGTTATCTTTACCTATCCGGTTAAACTATTTTGGTAATTTCAAAGCTAAGTTTAAATACGTTTTATTCGTGAGTTTACTTGACAGTTCAAAGCGAGAACTTTCTCACAAAAATTTGACAGCTATATTTGCCAACAATTTTACTGGCGTAGTTAAGTGAGAAAAACAGTTGTTGGCTTCAATTTATAGCATTTTTTGTTTTTTTCTCATGTCGAAAAGTTTCTCGACACGGGAGTTACAGAACATGGGCACGGCAGAATTATAACACGAAAAATATCTTAATTTAATACAAATTGATTTGTTATTAATACACGAGATCCTTCTTAAAAAAATTTTACCTACTTTAATATAATAGAGGAATCAAAATGCACCGTGGTAGCTAGTCTCCCATAAAAAGAACATTTTGCAAGGACTTTTTTTTAAAATTTTTTTTTTTTTTTTTTTTTTTTAATTTATTTTTATTATTGAATCTTTCTTATCGAAATTTACAATATGTATTCAAATCTTAATTCTACTTGTTGTTTATTAGTTGTTACCAGTGTAACCATGGGCACAGACAATTTGTCGTAATATTCTAGACTGTCTTCTTTGAAACTTTTGGATGTTAGATGCGCATGCAGTACCCCATAATTGGATGCCATATGTCCATATTGGTTTTATGATGGACTTGTATAAGAGAATTTTGTTGTCTAAGGACAAGTTTGAGTTTCGACCGAGAAGCCAATGTAGTTGAGCTGCTTTAAGTTTCATAGCCGTTATTTTCGCTTCAATATGACGCGACCAGGTCAAGCGTCTATCTATATGAATTCCCAAGTACTTAACATGGTTTTCTACCGGAACAGTGATGTTATTTATTTTTACAGCTGGGCACGTTTGTCTTCTGAGCGTGAAAGTTAAGTGAGCACATTTAGCCGGGTTAACCTTTATTCTCCATTTTTCTAGCCAGGCCTCTAGTTCATTGATGTGGGACTGCAGATTTTGCGATGCGACTTTTGGGTCATGGTTAACGCTAATAAATGCTGTGTCGTCTGCAAATGTAGAGGTATGCGTGCTCAGGTTTGTTGGCATATCTGCTGTGTATATTATATATAGAAGCGGTCCTAATATGCTGCCTTGGGGGACACCAGCAGTAATTTTCTTGAGGGGGGAGTATTTATCTTGCGACCTTACTATGAATGTTCTGCCTGTTAGATAGCTCTCCAGAAGCTTGTGAGTGTTTTGAGGAAGCATTCGTGTTATTTTGATGAGTAGCCCATCATGCCAAACTTTGTCAAAAGCTTGGGAAATGTCTATAAACAGTGCTGAGCAGTATTGCTTTTTCTCAAACGCCGATCTAATAAGGGTGACAATTCTATGCACTTGTTCTATTGTACCATGTTTCGCTCTGAAACCGAACTGGTGATCCGGGATGATGTCGTGTTCATTTAGATGAGGAGTTATACTTAAAACGAATATTTTTTCGAAAAGCTTCGATAGGATTGACAATAAGCTTATCGGTCTGTACGACGCAACCTGGCTAGCATCTTTTCCTGGCTTGGGAATCATCACAATTATAGACCTCTTCCATGAGGATGGGAAGTATCCGACTCTTAATATAGCGTTAAAAATGAGCAGCAAGATTCTGGAAGCAGACGATGGTAGGTTTCTTATCATGGACCCTGTGATGCGGTCAGGTCCGGGAGATTTTCTAATATTTAATGGCAAATATTTATTTTATTTTAATTTCAATGTTTTAAGACTATTTCAAAAAAAATTAGGTTTTAGTATATTTAACCCTCCAATCCCAGTAAAAAACTTCGCCTACAAAATAATGTGTTGAGTAATCAGAAAAACATGAAGGCACTACTTACAATTCTACTGAAAGAATCAATGAATTTTACAAGGGACGTCCCAAAATGAACGCATTAAAAAGTAATTCATTATTTTTTTTACCTGCATACCTCCAGAAAAAAGTAGTTATAGAAGTTGTTATACATGTAGTTATAGAAGAAAGCTACTAAATAATGAGTTAGAGAAGCTATTCATATGGAAAAAGTAGGCGAAGTTTTTACTGGGATGTTCATTAGACTGGTCGCATCTTGTATGGGATTTTTTGTTTGTTTTTAATTTAATTGTTTGCGCTGCTTAAAATATGAGGTTTGGTGTAAGAAATCATGATCTAATTTTTCAGGTCAATCCGACGGTGCCTAGCCGTGCCGGGTGGGGCCCAAAGTTCCCCATATTACAAAAAAAAAACATATTTTCTATCAGATCTTTATAGTTATACTAGTTGAAAAGCCGAAAATCAAAAATATGACTTCGCTACGATCTTCAGCAGAGAAAGTACTTCAAGTGTGCCAAATTGCAGCTTCCTATGTCATCAGATGACTTCAGAAATTTGCGGAAAGAATAGGACATACATGCAAACATCCTGACATACTAAGAAATTATATATTGTATAGATGGATTAACATATGTTCGCGCAACTCAAAAACGCTTTAGCTTATTTAAAAACTAAAAAAAACCACAAAAGATGTGGCGGTTTAATAAAATTCTTAAATTTATTAAAATTTTTCGTCTTTTGTGAATACATAAAATCAAAAGTTGTTAACAGATTTTAATCATTTATAGCTTGTTTTGTTTGGAATGTTGTTTTTTATATGTCTACATAAAATTAGAAGCAATTTTCAATTTTTCAATTTTTTATGAATTTTTAAAAACAAAAATTCCAAAATTTTAATAAAAAAAATTATTTTTTTTTTCAGAAAAAAAATTATGTTTCTAAAACGACTGCGCATATAAGAAAAACGTTTTACCTTTCTTAAAGTAAATTTTATTGCGGAATTTCGGTATTTTTTAGTTTTTCAATAGGCTAAAGCGTTTTTGAGTTGCGCGAACATATGTTAATCTATCAATACAATATATAATTTCTTAGTATGTCAGGATGTTTGCATGTATGTCCTATTCTTTCCGCAACTTTCTGAAGCCATCTGATGACATAGGAAGCTGAAATTTGGCACACTTGAAGTACATTCTCTGCGGAAGATCGTAGCGAAGTCATATTTTTGATTTTCGGCTTTTCAACTAGCATAACTATAAAGATCTGATAGAAAATATGTTTTTTTTTTTAAATATGGGGAACTTTGGGCTCCACCCGGCACGGCTAGACACCGTCGGATTGACCTGAAAAATTAGATCATGATTTCTTACACCAAACCTCATATTTTAAGCAGCGCAAACAATTAAATTAAAAAAAAAAAAAAAAAATTGCGACCAGTCTAATGTTCATATATTTTTTCAAAATTAGCGGAGCTGCCTTACCCAGTAAAAACTTCGCCTACAAAATAATATGTTAAGCAATCCGAAAAATATAAAAGCACTATCTACAATTCTACTGAAAGAACCAATGAGTTTTACAAGGGATGTCCTAAAATGAACGTAATTAAAATTAAGTCATTATTTTTTTAGCAACATCCCAATAAAAAATGGAGCTTCCAACGAAGCAGGTTTGTAAGGGAAAAACATAAGGGTTTCGCTTACCATTGCGCTTACGGAAGACATGAATTTTATATGGCGAGTTCCCACTTTGAAGCAATATATTTTTGAAACATAAAGCGCATTATTCAGCGCACATAAATATTGTTGGATGTAACGATCAACTTTACACACTGAATGTTTTGATACAGTTATTTTTTAGTATTCTCCCTTAGAAACCTGCTTCGTAGTAAAGGAATGCCGTAGCACTTGAAATGTTATTTTTTTTTAGTTGTTGAGAGTTCTTTCACTTACTTTACTGCATTTCTGTATGTCTTATTGCGTAGCGCAGAATTGTGCGCTTATTTTTTTAAATGTTCTTTTAGTGCTTCGCAAAATGGTAAAATTTTTTATTGGGATACATCCACAAAAAAGTAGTTATAGAAGTTGTTATATAAGTAGTTTCCCAGGAAAAACTTCGCCTATAAAATAATGTGTTGAGTAATCAGAAAAATATGAAGGCACTACTTACAATTCTACTGAAAGAACCAGTGAATTTTACAAGGCATGTCCCAAAATGAACGCATTTAAAAGAAAGTCGTTATGTTTTTACTTAAATACATCCAGAAAAAAGTAGTTATAGAAGTTGTTATAGAAGTAGCTATAGGAGAAATCTACTAAATAATGCGTTAAAGAAGCTATTCGTTTTGAAAAAATACGCGCAGTTTTTACTGGATATAGAAGAAAGCTACCAAATTATAAATGAAAAGAACTGTTCATTTTGAACAAGTAAGCGAATTTTTTACTGGGTAGTCTATGATAACCCAAGGCATAGAGCGCTTAACACTATGAAAAAGTTAAATCTTAATTTTGAATATATTTTTTGAAAAACATTTATTAGAAACCACTTTCGTTAATCAAGCACAAATGGTTATGTGCAGACCCCACGAACATTCGATGCAATAACATAGATATAAGCCCCATTGTTCTTTGTAAATTATATTAAATATAATATTCAAATGAACTAATAATACAGATTAAAAGAATTGAATATTAATTAGTATTGTGGTTAACTATTTATGGTTTATAATCCAAATTTTTAATATTTTTAATTAGGCTTAAGTTCATGAAATTTAATTTTTCATTAAATTAGTTTTATGAAGAAAGGAATTTTACAACATGAAAATTAATTAAAATTGTTATTGATAATCTTTCATTCTTGACGTGGCTGGGGCTCAAACCACGGCCGGCAGGTTACCATGACATGTTTCGATTGTAACCACTAAATCTCCTCAGATGGATTTGCCGTCTTACACTCGCATATATAATATTAATATTAATAAAATAATTTCTAAAAGATTATTTCTAACGTTATTTCTATGGGTCTGGCCAGATACACTTACCGTATCATAAGGCACCGCACATCTGAGGGTTAAAAGCTAATCTTATAATTTTCTGAAGTTAAAAATAATTATATTTCTTAACAATTTAATGCCTTCTTAACACTCAAGTTAAAACAAGACACAAAAAACTTACCCTTTTTAAGCGTTTTGTCCCTTTTCTGTTTTCTTTAGTTCAATAATTTTGTTTTTAGTTGCTACAACTATTTATTTGAATATTAAGTATTGTCTTAACACATAATTATACCATTTGTCAATTTTTTAATACCATAGTGCAGTTTTCAACCTCAACATTGTTGCACCCATACTGGTACATAAAAGCTATCAAAAACCCCATACACTTCTTAAGCGCTTAAACATTGCCTTAAAATTATTGTTGTTTTAATAACACATACAAACATTTGCACACAAATTCGTATAGAGGAGCAAATGTGTTTTAATGAAATTATTTCACTGGTCCTGCTAGCTAAGAGCCCAGGTAGCTGGTGTGTATGTTATACATGGCCAGAGATTATGACCACTGGGCCAAAGGCAACTAAGCAGGAGGGAGCAAAATTAAACAGCAGAGAGACCCCAACTTAAAACAAGTAGTTGCAATGTGCAGCAATATAAAATTGTAGATGCATTTGTGTTAGTAATGGTGTAGTAGTTGTAGCAGTAGCAGCAGTAGTTTGAACAACTAAAGCTAGTTAGCAGTATGTACATACATATATATGTATGTTTGCAGCAGTTATAGTTTTATTATAACTGCTATTATAAAATGCAATTGTTTTTTATATGTTTGAGTTTATATTCATTCCTTTTGGTAACCTCGACCAGGTTAAGCTTTCAAAACTATTAAACTGACTATTGGCCTAGTTAGCAATGCAAAAGGTAAATCTACTGACTGCTGCACTACAATTTCAGCCAATTCTTTTTATTCTGCCACTAGACAGAGTCTAAGCAGCAATAAAAAAGGGTCTGACTGACTATTATTATTATGAAACTAAACTACAACTTCCACTTTGCTTCGGCTCCCAGCACCAAAAACACAAACCTTACTAAACCTTTGAATATTTATTAAAAGCGTATTCATAGATACACCAACACATTCACAAACTTTTACATAAAATTAAAAGCAGGTGTTTTTTACGATGTGTGTCGACTGCAAACAACAACAAAAAACACACAAGCAAGTATGAATATTAAAAAAGACTTAAAAAATATCTCAGTGTGTTTGTCTGTGAACAATTTTTATTTTCAACATAAAACAAAAAGTGTAATAATTAATAGTTAACTAAAGATACTTGCGTGTATGTGGCTTTGAGTGTGTGTTTATATGTATGTGTGTGTGTGTGTGAGCTGGTGTCAGAGTATTTATGTGGTGCCAATTTAATTCATTGCTTTAGCAGGAATAGTTAAAATAACAGGGTTAAGGATACGTAAGGGATAATTAATAAATGTAAACGATCACTTTCAATTAAATGTATGTATGTAAGTTGTTATACATATATATGCACATTGTACAATATGAATAACTTTTTTTATATTACTAAATTTATAATCATTTTATTTAAATTTACTGCCAAGCTTTAGGGTAACAAAAAATATTCAGATTTCAAGTTTTCTATAAAAAAAAACCAAGTTTTTTGCAAAGAAAATTGTAACAACTAAAATTTTGTAAAGAATTTGGTTTTTTTTTATTTCCTTTTTTCAGGAAATCTTCTAGATATTTCTATTTATAAAAAATTTTGAAGATAGTTTTATAAAAAAATTACGAAAAATTTGCTATTTTTTATAGGAAAATAAGAAAAACTATTTATATGTAGAAAATTTAAAAAAAGCTGTTATTCCCAGATAATTTTCCAAAAAAAAACTGTTCAATGGAAATTTTTAAAAAACCTGATACATATTTATATTATTCCAAGTATTTGTATTTGTTAAACAATTTGCTATTTATAGGACACTTTAAAAAAATTTGGAATTTATAGAAAATTTTGCAACAAATTGCAATATTAAACTTTGCAATTTATAGGAAATTTTTCAGAATTTTCTGTTAATAGAAAACTTTACAAACATAATTATACACCTAGCGATAAGTAATATTATGACCAAATGGAATGTGCTACAAAGTCACACTAAAATACCGAGAAATTTTGCTTAAATGAAAATAATAATATTATTAATTTTATGCATGATAGCAAATTATACCAACAGACATACGGGATGCCAATGGGCAACCCATTGTCACCGACTGTAGCCGACATTATATTGGAACAATGTTTAGAAGAAATACAAATGAACAATAAACAAATAAGACTAATCACAAAATATGTAGATGATTTATTTGCCATAATAAAATATACAGACGAAGACATAATATTGAAAACATTTAACTCATATCATAACAAATTGAAATGTACTCTAGAGAGGTAGAAACACAATGCAATACCATATCTGGATATGAAGATACTCCGACAAAATGGCAAAATAATAACAGATTGGTATATGAAACCAATTGCTTCTGGACGCTTAATGAATTTCCACTCAACACAACCCATGAAACAGAAGATAAATACGCCAATTAATCAAATTGACAATGTTATAAAAATAAGCAACGTAAAATTTCAATCTAAGAATATGACAAGAATAAAGGATATCTTAATGAAAAACAATTTTCCAAAGGGGTTGATTAATTCATTACTTGCTAAAGTTAAAAATAATATTTCTTCAGCGGGAAAAAACAGAAATGACACATCTGGTAACGCCAAATACTATAGTCTACCGCAGGGCTGCCAGAAGTTTTCAGCAAAAAATCTTAATTTCACCAAAAAAAAATCTTATTTTTGAAGAAAAAATCTTATTTTTGGAAAATATATTTATTTAATACATATAATAAACTAAAAAAAAAACATAACAAAAAATTCAATTTCTTATACTAAATTGTACATTTGTTTCTGCCGTAGAATGTTGCAAACAAAATCAAACTGAGCGCGTCCTAAAACCTTTTTTAAGTCGTTTTTGTTCTGCCACAAGAAATTTTCGGGATTATTTTTTAATCTGGTTAGATTGTTTTAAAAACAAGGACAAGTGGTTTATACAGGCAAACGGTAAATTATCTTCAGCCATAAAAGCACTTAATTTAATTTCCAAATTTTGCACGTACCTTAATTCACCGGGTTTTTTTTTGAAATTCCTCGTCTATTGTTGTTTGGTTGCCACTAATACAACTGGTCTTTTTCTTATGCAATTTGTATTTTGGTGTTTTATAATGTCAGACTTACCACCACTTCCTTTAAGGCTTTACCTTTTTAGCCTACAACAACACAGAAAAAATTATTGGCAGTTTTTTTTTTCAATTAATAGTGATTCTTGAATTTAAAAATAAATTTGATTACGTTCTTAATTGATTGAATTAAAAAAAAAAAATTTTTTTTTTCAATTAAAATTTTACTTGATTTTAAGCTTAATTTTAATTATAAGTTTAATTGAATCAATCAACTCGGTTGTTTGAATTGAACACTTTGTTGCTTTCTCCTTGTTGCTTTCCTCCCTCATCAACAGTTTGCGAAAAATGTTACAAGTGCAACCAACATCTTTATAAATTTATTGTCTTTGCCCTTACATGTACATACACACAAACACACATGTTCTTGTCATCAAAAAGAACAGTAAGCGTCGCACAGTGCTTTGGCCCATAGACATAAATCAAAAAAAAAACAAGTCTTATATTGTGCTTAAAAATGTACAGATCGATAGATAACAAAATAATTAAAATGAATTTTGAAGAATTTTTTAGATTTAACTCTTTTTGGCGGCGCTAGAGGGCGCCAAAGTTTGAGAATTTATAGTAAAAATGGCCAAACAACTACTTGAGTTTTACATGCTTTAGGAAAACTGTTGTAAAACTGTTGTTTTTTAAAGCACGAGATTGAAATTTTTTTCTGTAGTAGTTTACTATATTTAGAACTAACTGTAAAAAAATTTTATTGATTTATTTTCTCATAAGTGTTTTTTTATTGGTTTGAAAAATGCTTATTATTTACTTAAGCTCTAAAAATTTTCTAACTTTGATGGAATATTAAAAAAAAAAGAAAAATATGGTCTATGGGTTTTTTTCTGATTTCGAATATTTAGACTGTTTTCTAATAACTACAAAAAAAAAAATTGAAAAAATTTTACCACAACTTGAAAAAAAAAAACTTTTTTTAAATGGCTATTTTCATGATTTTTGATCAAATTTTGATAGTTTTCAGGAGTTTAAAAGACAATTAACTACAAATACTGTGAAATATTAATTCAAACTTATACCATTCAATAAAAAACAACAAAAATCAAAATATGTATAAAAAATTGTTTGTGTTTGTCTGCATTCTACGGCATAAGAGGGCGCTGAAATCACAAATGCCCTTGGTTTTTTATTGTTTCAAGAAAATAATTGTAAAAAATTAATTTTTTGGATTACGAGATTCAAATTTTTTTCTGTAACAGCTAACTATATTCTAAACCATCTATAAAAAACTTTTACTGGAATTATGCTCCTATACATATTTTTTAATGGTTTGAAAAATGCTTATTATTTACTTAAGCTCTAAAAATTTTCTAATTTTGATGGAATATTAAAAAAAAAAGAAAAATATGGTCTATGGGTTTTTTTCTGATTTCGAATATTTAGACTGTTTTCTAATAACTACAAAAAAAAAAATTTAAAAAATTTTACCACAACTTAAAAAAAAATTTATTTAAAAAAAATGCTATTTTCGTGATTTTTGCTCAAACTTTCATAGATTGAATTAGTTAAAAAAAAATAAACTAGGAACATAATAAGAAAAAAATCCAAATATATATACTATTGAATTAGAAAAATTGACAAAATAAATTAAAAAAAATTAGTATAACAGTTGTGTCTGTTTCTTTTTGTCGACACAAGATGGCGCTAAATTCCCAGATGACGTTGGTTTTTCATCGTATAAAGAATATTTTCAAAATGTGACTTAGTGCCGTTATTTTTTATTTAAATTGAAGATGGTTACGTGACAGAAGTTTTTTTTTGGTAACAGCCTTTGTTTGTAGTAAGAGCAATTCTATTGTGGAGTGTTCGAAAATATTGCATACAGGGTTTTCAATTTAAAAGAAAATAAAAATTTTCTATTAAAATGTTAAATCAATTTATATATTTAATAAATACTTACTTTTACAAACGAGTAAAAGTGAGGGCGCGTGGTTCAAAAAATGAACGTGCACATCTCTAATCAATTTTATTGCAATCAAAATCAGCTTATCAAATTTTATTGGAATCTTTCTATTTTTGAACATAGCTCCCATACAAATCATTCTCCCGAAAATAGCTTTTAATGCCAACTTCCTTAAAAATATATGTAGTAACATACCAATATAAACCATAGGTTACATATAAACCCTCATCCAAAAAACCCATATATGAAGATGAAGATATCTAAATAATATTCGGCAGAAAGAACTTTGAAACGAATCTTAACCTCATAACATAATTTTGTTCTGGTGGGTCCATGATTGCCCATGGGTCCCAAATAGATTACAATCTAGGAACTTTGTTTTTAAATACTATGCTTTAGGATATCACATGGTCGGGCTTGACCGATTATACTTTCTTACTTGTTATTTTTGCACGAGCATTTTAAGCGTTTTTCACTCATTTTTCATTAAATGATGTTTTTGTATTTTTCACATTTATAATCCGATTCTACCAAAATTTGGCACACATATATATCTATCAATTTTCATACCAAATTTTATTACGATCGGATAATTTTTGAAAGTGTTATAACATTTTTAAGAAAAAGGATATATGGCAGGACCTTGAGTCCTTGTTCAGATTTAAGTGAAAATTTGCACATACGTTGCTAGTTGTGTGTGTATTAGTATGACCATTTTTTGTAGTTTTGTGGGCATTATTGAAGCTAAAATTACATTTTTCCATTTCAGGACACATGGGAGGTAGGCGTGTCCTTGGACCGATTTGTCCAAAAATTCACATTTTTCTTAACTAAGCTATTCTATGCTTGTGTACCAAATTTCAAAAATTTCTGACAACTCCTTCTATTTATGTCCCTTCGTTATATGGGGACAAAGCACTGTGCGTCGCGTGCAAAAAAGAACTATCAACAAGTAAAAAATTAACTGAAATTTGTTATAGACGAATTACAATTATGACCACCAACAATGTCAATAATGAGCCTACATTCATATGTATATTATGCGTAAAATAAATAATCGCCTTGTGGCTGACCACAGTGTTGACGGTGGTTATGGTCGCAATCAAAATTTGGTGTTTATTTTCTTTGTTTGTTAATTCTTGAATTATTTTTGGCGTCATTTCATGTTGTGCGTTTAAAGTGAATAGGTGAAAAAAGTACAGCCAAATTACACAACAAAAACAGTTTTTTGTTTTCAATCTTGAATACCGTGTAGAATCAAAGTTATTCTACAATTTTATACAAAGTTGTATGTATGAAATTCCTTTGTCAAAAAAATCTTCCAAAATTTGTACAATTAAGCATCAGCTATTACACACAGAAAAAATTATTAGTAGTTTTTTATCAATCAAAAAAATTATTTAAAAAGTATATAAATTTAATTAATGTGATAATTGAATCAATCATTTTTTTTTGTTGAATGAAAATTAAAAATATAATTTTGATTGAATTAACATTTTAGTTGTTTTGAAATAAATTTTGAATTAAAAAATTAATTAAATAACAAAAAATTATTTCGTTTAAAACAAAATAATTCAAACTTGTGAAATTGTTGTTAGAAATTGTCGAAATCAATTAACCCATTGTTTGAAACGGCAGAGTTTTTTTTAACAATTTTTTAATTAAATTTAAAAATATCATTTATTGAAAAAAAAATATATTCAAGATATTAAATTTTTACAATTTTTAGTAATCAATATAATCATTTTGGTAATAGGTGCAAAATCAACAAATGGGTTGCTTGATTCTATGAATTTGGAACAAATTTGGTGATTAGAGACAATTTTTAATTTTTTCTGTGCAATAAAACAAATTATTTTTAAACCATATTTAAATAAAACATATATTTTAAATATTAATATTTTGCTTCATTTAACCATCAACTATATTGATTTAACAAACTTATTTAATTAACTATTTGTTTAATTGAATAATTTGCGTAATTGAATTTAGATTGTTTATTTAATTGATTTATTCAATTAAATATTTAATCGATTTAATGCAAAAATTCAATCACTGTTCTAATCAATACAATTATTAAAATAATTAATTTTCTGTATTGTAATCAATTACGTTAGTAATTCATTCAATTAAAATATTGTTTAATATTAATAATTTTTTCAATTATTTTTGTAATTAAAATTCAAAAACTTTTTAATTGGAAAAAAATCCTTGTTTTGCAATTTTTGCAAATTTGAGTAATTGGTATAATCATTTCGGTGATAGGTGCAAAATTAAACAATTTTTTGCTTGTTTCAATTATTTTGGTGATCAAAACCGTTTTTTACTTTTTTCTGTTAAAGGATATATGAAAAATAAAAGTTACGGACGCAGTTCTAAATAAGAAACAAAATATATAGATTGACAGAAAATCGAAAAATAAGACGAAAAAATAATTAAAGGATTCAAACAGGTGTGCCAAGTTTTTGCATATTATTTTTTCCCATGTTCTATAATCCTGAACACTTTTGTTTTATTTGAACTCGCCAAAAATTTGTATTTTGCCACAATATCTTCAACCAAATAAACACTGCTTTCTTCTCCACAAGAACTGTTGGTGGAATCAACACCATCTACTTAAAAAAATCTAAAATTTACTTTAAAACATATCAATATGTATTTCGATGCACTTATTTAATTTTTGAGAACCTAAGTCTGACTTGCAATATATTCCGTTTTTGCAAAAGAATAAGCGCGCAAAGCTTACACCTGATCACATTTTTAAGTATTTTTTTCCAGTAAGCCGCAAGGATGCATTATTCAGTTTAAAAATTTTCAAATGGGAACAAAGAATTTTTTTTTTTAATTGAACCTGACGTTCGTCTAGACAAAACAAACACAATTCGAGTCGGAAAGAACCCAACCAATTGTAGGGGAATGTAAGAAAGGATAAACTCACTGTTTATTGTTGGTGTTTTGTTTAAGCTTTGATATTGTTACAAGTAAGACTTTGAGTGTTTAAAATTCTTATTCGCTTTAGGGTTTTATTTCTATAATATTTTTAGCTTTTCTAAAATCTTTGGAAAAGGTTTCCTGATGATCTGGCCTAAGCAACCAGTGAAATGCGCATAGAAGCTAGCTTTCCCTCAACAATAAATTTCAGTGTATTTATCAAATATGAAAAATTGGGAATTTAGCACGTCATACAAAAATCTTAATAATAAATTTTGTATGCCCGTAAATAACTTTGATAAAAAATCTTGTTTTTGGGGAAAAAATCTTAAAATCTTTTTCGGTTAAAAAATCTTAAAAAATAAGGTAAAATCTTACTTCTGGCAGCGCTGGTCTACCGTTTATTCCAAGACTTAAGGCTCAACCATAATATGCATAGACTTGCTTAACCTACTGTCAAAAACTATCAAAAACTCTCTCAAATGTACTTAAGAAAACAAAAACCAAATAAAAAAACATTTGATTCCGTACGGAATGTGCGATTAGATTCGCACCTTGCTTAAGCAAATGACAGTTTCATTAAACTTAGCAAAAAGTTTCCTTAAGTTCAATATGGTTTGCCTCATATCATTTGCATGTATTCGCACATTTGATTAAGCCAACTTAAGCACATTATGGTTGGGCCTTTACTGAGAACAACAAACTGAGAGAGATAATAAAAGACCAACAAATAATATTCGCGCATAAATCAAACAAGACAATACATAATTTATTTACACAAACAAAAACAAATATTGAGCGCAGGGATCAAAGTGATGTTGTTTATCAAATTGAATGTGATGGCGGTGATAATGAGGAGTGTGGAAAAATCTACATTGGTACAACGAAAAGAAATTTAGGCGTGAGAATAGACGAACATAAAGCTGACATAAAAAGAGGAACAAATTCAACTGCACTTGCACACAGTGATGCCAACTTTTTGAGAGCAAAAAGCACTTTAAAATTTAAAAAAAGCACTAAAAAGCACTATTTTGAACAAAAAAAAGCGTAAAAATCATTAAGCCATTTTTTAAATTTAATTAAACACAAAACAAGTTGCATTCGGCTGTGCCGAATATTATATACCTCCAAAATTTAAAAAAAGGCGATGGCGTTGATGGGTGACCATTTTCATTTAAAATTAAATATACAGGTATGTGATGAAAATCGATCGATTTCAAAACGACCGTTTTTAAAAGGTGTGATGAATTTCGAACGATTTTAAAATCTATTTCTGAATTAAAGTCTTTAATTTTCGTTCAGAATACACGTCACTTAACGTATATAATATAAAATTTTAAAGAATAAACACTAAAATTAAAAGGAATATGCATTTAAAATCCATTTTAAAAGATACTGAAAACGATATTTTGGGTTTCAAATCGTATCGTTTTTAAAATCGATTTACACCACATACCTGATTATTACATTTGTATATAAACATTTTTATATTTATTATTATTACCTTCAATAAAAATGATATCAACCAAATCATTTGGATCATCATCAGCTGAGTTTGAATTGGTCATAAAACAGTAATAAAGTGCGAGCTAGATTTTCGTAGTTAGAAAAAATCTGGCCTGTTGCAATTACCGAAAATTTGCAGTGACCGATCATTCTTTAACAAACTTAATGACAGCCCAAATTTTAATAAAAAAAATATGTTGTCAACGCAAAAAAGTAAAGGTTTTGTAAAATTTCCAAATTGCTAGGAAGCCTAGCTCGAACCTCGTAAATAAAGTTTTTGGTAAAACGAATGCAACTTTCTTTTATCATTTGAAAAATTTAAATCTTTACAGGCCTTCCCAAAATTGTACCCCAAATAGCAAATCCCATCTTAATCATCCTCAATATAATCGAAGTTTTAAAAAATAGTACAAACAAAAATAAATATTGTAAAAGGCACTTAAAAGCACTGTGAGAAATTGTTAAAAGCACTATAAATACCCGCTTTTCAAAAACGGGTGTTTAACAAAATTTCGGGTATTGCATAAGCTAAAAAGCACCAAAAAATACCCGAAAGGCACCAAAATGGCAACGCTGCTTGCACAACACTGCATTGAAAACGGACACAAGCCAAACTTTGAAAAAGTGAGAATTTTAGATAAACAGAAAAGGGAAAATAAGAGGTACACGTTGGAGAGCTTAAGAATACAACAAAAATCGACAAGTGCAATCAGGGATGTTAGATGTGACGATTTTACGTCATTTTGACGATGTTTTTCGATGAATTTACCAAAATGACGATTGACGATTTTTACTGTAGAGTCACTAAGGTTTTGACGACTTAATCCCTTCAATAAATTTATTTTAAACTTTAATCTGGCATCAATTTTATAACACTTCAATCTGGCAAGTAAATTTTTTTCTTAGTTTGTATATGTGTGTAGAGGCGAATATATATTTATACTAGCGGACCCAACGAACTTCGCGTCGTCCCAATTTTAATCCTTCAGACAAACTTTAGAGTGATAATACAACACAAATATTTAAATTTTCAATGTGATTTATTTGAATGGAATCAGTAGAGAGCGATTTGATGAACAATGTTCTTCGATTTGTTTTCCGGCGCAAAAACAAAAACCGAAGACAGTTTCCCAACACGCGAACATGCAACGTACAGCTGACCGTGCGGAAAACAGGGAAATTCGAGATTAATCCCACAGACTTCTAGTGATTGGCTTTGCGATTAATTGATTGTCATTGCAAATGTCAATCGAACGGGGAACTGAATCCGCTTGAATTGGAATGGAAGGTCAGTTGGAATAATGGGAATTCGCGGGATAAGGACTTCCTCTCCTTTGAATTAGCCCTTGATGATTGTCGCCTGAATCACATTGTTCATTAGCGTTTTGACGGACAACCGCGTACCGTTGCACATTTTTGGAGGATTGATATTCCACAATATGATTATGATCGATACCACATTGAGCTGTTAAGTATGCGGCGGAGTTCCTGGTACATCAAGCGAGTTCAAAAATTCCAACGGGTAGCTGGTCGGTTAATTTTCGTCGGTCACGCAGTCAACAGATTTGTACGTATGCAGTTGTCCTGCGATTTGACTTTGAATATTTAAGTTTAAGCTATCGACGTCCTTATTCTTCGCTGCTAGTATTGCCCTTTCACGAATCCAATCGATATTTTTGTAATTTTGTGCAATGCCAGCGAACACTTTGCTGATGAGTTCGTCCTTGGACGATGTGAATTCACAAAAATTTCCAGGGAACGATACCAATCCGTTCGAAACATCAACAGGAATTTCGCCGTTGTCAAGCTCCAGCAGTTCTCCCGAGAATTTAGCATCCGATGGGTCGTTCTGCAACGCGACTCTCATGTTTGTGGTCAATTGCAACTTGTGGACATGCCTCCACAAAGACGACGATTACAACCACGCGTTAAGTTCATCCGCAGTAAAAGATTTGGGGATGACAGGAAGTGTTTGACGAAAATCTCCGGAGAGCAATATCAAAGCCCCACCAAATCGCCTTAAGTATTAAAATTCTATATTTTTTGGTTTTGTATAGTTTTATACTTAATTATTTTTTTATGTTTTAATAGAGTAATTAATCCGTGTTGATAAAAAAACGATTTTTTTTTTTCTTCAAATTTTGACGATAATCCGAAAAAAACATCTAACATCACTGAGTGCAATAAACACAAAAGAAGACAAAGACAATACAAATGCAAACAACACCATTGCAATACTTTAGTAATAATAACAACCCAACAAACACGGAGGTTTGATTTCAAATTGAAAATGATTTGAAATCAAACGTTTCTCAAACGACAAACGTTTGATAATGATTGTATAAATGATGATGTTGTATCAATTTGATGTCAAATGTTTGTCAAATGTTAAATTCAAATCAAAAATAAACTTGGCAATGCTAAAGCGAAAAATAAATGTAATAATTAAAAATGGCAATTAAAGTAACATTTTTTACTTTGTGGTTACATGTGTTTTACTTGTGAAAAATAAAAATTATTTGTGAGTAATTACAATGATTGAAAATGCGAAAAAAAGGAAAATAAAACGGGAAAGTGAAGAAAGTTTGTTGAACGATCGCGGTGCTACAATCCTTAAAATAAAAGGGAGCCAAGTAGTTTGTATTTCCAAGAACTAGAGGACGGAAAGAACATTATTTCATCTTTTAGCTATGGTGCCGAATGTTTATCTCACAGTTTAATTAAATAAATAAAAAATTAAAATTAAAAAAAAAAATAAAATATTTTTATTTATATTCCACATTGTATTATAATCCACATTTGAAAAACATTTGAGAATTACGTTTGAAAGCAAGTTGAAAATAAAGGCATTTTTCAATTTGAAAATAATTTCCCCTTTTTGTTGAGAACGCTATGATTTTCAAAGCATTATCAAACGTTTGTCGTTTGAGAAAACGTTTGATTTCAAATCATTTTCAATTTGAAATCAAACCTCCGTGTTTGTTGGGAACTGTGATCTAAAAAGAACAAATTTTCTATGATAATTTTTAAATTTACATATATTTATTTTAATATTTTGTGTTGTACAAAATACTGTGATATATTTTATAAATGATGTAAACTGACGAAAAAGATTATTTATTGTAAGTTAATTTGTCAAAAATTAAGATTATAATTATTGTTATTATTGACTTCTTTTTTACTCTGTATTTTTACAATGTTGCCAGATTTTAATAAAACTAAATCCCCGAAGAAGTTGAAAAGAATACCAACGAAACGTCGGATTTTATTGATAATGAAATAAATAATCTTTTATTTACATTAAATTAATGACCTTGAAAGCCTGTATAGAGAAAACTATAAAAAACTATTTAGGAAACTTTGCAATTTATAGGAAACTTTACAATATATAGGAAATTTTGCAATTTATATATATAATATATAATATATATTTAAATTTTATTTAGTTTTTACTTTTTTTTATCTTAGTGGTAGCGGAGAAACAAACCATAAAGATTTTTGATGTTTGTCTCAGAAAGGTGTCACAGTAAAATTGCACTTTTTAAATTTAGTGTAATTTTTTGTGCAAGTGGCAGCTCTGAAATTTGGCAGCTGTCACATATGCTTATTCCGATTATTAATAATGGGGAGCTTTGAGAAAGAACAAAGCGTTACAATTGTGAAAACTTACTACTTAAATTTGAAAAATTATGCTGAGAACGCTTGCAAACTTCAATGAAGCGCATTTCTATCTGAATGGCTTCTCCTGCAATCCATGAGAAACAAATGACGGAAACAACGGAAACGGACCTGATAACGGAGTTCTTGTGGCCTCACCTGGACGGCATGGACCTGGACGACATGTGGTTTCAGCAAGATAGATTTATTGCAGCAACAATTTCCAGAACAAATAATCTCAAGAAATTCTGCAGTATACTTGCCACCAAGATCATGCGACTTAACGCCGTGCAATTTTTTTCTCTTCTTACAGAGACACCCTTTACAACTGGCCGTGCGAAAAATATGCATTTCCTAAGTTCAAACCAGCAATATTTATCGTTAAGCAATTTTTGTGTGTTACATGGGGTGGCGCATAAGCAACGTTACTTATCGCCAAAAAAAGAAGCCATGGCTTGATGAGCTATAGCTCCTTCTTATTGGAACCACAATTCTGGATTGTTTTATCACCTTGGGCCTTTAAAAATGTTAAATCATTTTGTGTTATTGAATGCCATTCACATTAACCGCAACTTATTTTTCGTTTTCGAAAATATGTGGCAAAAAACAAATAGTAATATATATGTATGTATGTGCATTTAAGCGGGTGCATTTGATTCACAACAATTATTCTTTGATTTTGGGTGCCCCATATTATTATTAAGATGACCAGTGAGGTGATCTTTAAACTGAACCAAAAATAAGAAGGAAAACAAAAAAAAGGTATACGCTTATTAAACCATCACGTCCATTAAGCGCCACCCTGTATATATAGATTTTGTGGTAGATTTTAAATAATTATTTTAATATTTTCATACAATAATTATTGTTTAATTAAAAAAAATGACATCATTAATAACTTTCATATCATCTGTCAATATGTTGTCGTGTTATTTTCAATAGTTTTTTTTTGTCCGTTGCAAATTCTGATGTGTGATGTTTTATTTGTTAAAACAAGTATTAAATTTATTTCATTCCCCTCCTTCCGCCCTTGACTAACACACAACTTGATATAGATTCTTAAAAAAAATGTTAATGATAAAAATAAAGGTAAGCAAAAATAGTATTAGGGAGCACCCGACTTCCTCCAAATCTTCTTATAAGTTTTATTAAAACTTAATAAAAATAGTCTATGAAAGTTTTACTTAAAAAACGTTTGTTAAATAAAATAATAAAATAAAATAAGTATTTTTGAAAATGGTGTTTAGCATTTTATTTTCAAAACTTATAAACTTTTTTTTTGGAAATATGAACAAACTTACTGAATTTTCATTACATCACATAGTGTATGATTATTTGTCTGTTGCACGTCTGTCTGTCTGTCTATTTATTTAAAATTTGTTTCCTTCTGTCTGATGATGAGTTGTTTGTTCTTTTGTTGCGCTGTGTTGCCTTCATGTGCGTGTTTTTAATAGTTTTCATGTTTTAAACATCATGATGTTGCAGCAATTGTTGTTGATGCAGTTGCACGTTGTATAGTTTCATGTAAAAAATTAAACCATGCGTTGGACGTCTGTCCAGTTCAGTGATCATCAATTACACATGCTAATGCTTTTACATGTTTTAACATAATTTATACAACAACTTTTTTCATATATTTTCTTTTTTCATTTTTAATTTCAAAAAAGAATTATTGTTAAGCAAAAAGTATTTAATAAATATAATTATACAATTATGTATTTAAAATCCGTCTTACGTGTTCATTTATTTCGTTAATGAAGTTCTAAAAGTCAAAATTTAACAAATAGTTTAAGTCACTTTAAAGCCTTTTTTTCTTTTTCTCGCTTTAGATTAATTTATTGTCCTAAAGCAGGAAGTTTTGCCTTCAGATAGGGAGGCGATTGTATGTTAAAGTAAAAGAATAAGTGGAAATATTTTTTGGTCTATCTATCTATCTCCTCAATAAATTTAGAATAATTTTCGAAAATATTTGCAAAATTTCCTATAAATAAAATGTTGAATGCAAATTTGTTTAAAACTTCTTATACTCGTAAAGGCAAATTTTATATCAAAAAAATTGTTCCAAATTGTTTTACAAATAGCAAAATTTCAAAGTTTTTTATATACAATTTTTTTTTTTTGCAAAATCAACTTTAAATAGAAATTGTTTTTTTTTTTTTTGTTAAATTTTTTATGGAATCAAATTTTTGGAAAATTTTCTTTAAAAAGCTAAATATCACATAAAAAGCACAGGTTTGTAATATTAGCAGAATTTTTTAATCTTTTTAATTAAAAGCAGAATTTTGTAAACTTTCCTATAAAAAGAAAGCTTTTGTTAAATTTGCTATGAAAAGCAAAGAAAGTTTTTGTAAAATTTGCTATAAAAGGAAAATTTTTGTAAAATTTGCTATAAAAGATCATTTTTGTAAAATTAGCTATAAAAGGTAATTTCTGTAAGATTTCCTCTATAAAGAACATTTTTATAAAATTTGCTATAAAAAAATAATTTTTGTAAAATATGCTATAAAAAGATAATGTTTGTAAAATTTCCTCTAAAAAGAAAATTTTTGAAAAATTTCCTATAAAAAGCAAATTTCTTGAAAAATTTCTTATTAAAAGCAAATATTATCAAAGTAATTTTTGGGAACAGAAAATTTTAAATTTACAAGGTTTAATTTGTCGTGCTAAATTCCCAATTTTTATTCTTGATAAAAACACTGAAATTTATTGTTGATGGGAGAAGCTATTCCTATGCGCATCTCACTGGTTGCTTAGGCCAGATCGTCAGGAGACTTCACCCAAAGACTTTAAAAAAACTAAAGATATTAAACCAAATAAAACTGTTAAGCGTATAAGAATTATAAACAATAGTTCTACCTGTAACAATATCAAAGTTTAAACAAAAACATCAACAATAAACAGTGAGTTTATCTTTTCTTACATTCCCCACTACAATTGGTTTTAATTCTTCCAACATTAATTGTAGTTGTAAGTAGGTTAAGAAAAAACAAAATTAAAACAAACACAACCTGCTTAAAATAATAAAGCATGTTGCCAGTTTTAGTTTTTTTAAGCCTGTTTATTTTCAAAGTAATTTTTGGGAATACAAAATTTTTAATTTACAAGATTTTATTTGTTGTACAACTACAATTAATGTTGGAAATATTCTAACCAATTGTAGTGGGGAATGTAAGATGAGATAAACTCACTGCAAGCAACCAGTGAAATGCGCATAGTAATAGCTTATCCCATCAACAATAAATTTCAGTGTTTTTATCAAGAATAAAAATTGGGAATTTAGCACGACAAATAAAATCTTGTGAAAGCAAATAACTTAAAAATTTCCTATAAAAAGCAAATTCTTGAAAAATTTCCTATTAAAAGCTAATTTTTGAAAACTTTAATATAAAAAGTAAATTTTTGAAAAATTTCCTTTAAAAACCAAATTTTTGAAAAATTTCCTTTAAAACCCCAATTTTTGAAAATTTCCATTAAAAACCAAATTTTTTAAAAAATTCCTATAAAAAGCAAAATTTTCTATGCATAAAAATTTTTTGCATTTTTTTATGAACTTTTCCATAAATAGCAATTTTTAAATAATTTCCCATATACATCAAATTTTTTAAAAATTCATTTTTGCAAAATTTCCCATATACAAAACTTACTGTAATAAGCAAATTTTTCAAAATTTCCTATAAAAAGCTAAATTTCTTTTAAAGAGCCAAATTTCATATAGACAACATAATTTTGAAAAGTAACCTATAAATAGAAAAATTTCCAATATTGTCCTAAAATAGGAGATTATTGCAAAATCTGCGTAAAATAGTAAATTATTTTACAGTTTACTTTACAAAGCATTAATTTGTAAAATATCCTCGATATAATAATTTTTTTTTTTCAAATCTCTTTTTAAATTCCATGAAAATTTATGTTATAAAATGATATCAACATTTTTATTTTATAAGTACAGAATAGCTTAAAAAAATGATTTTAGTGTTGGTTGCAAACACTTTATTACAACAACATCAACTGCAGCAGCAATAAAAACCATAATCAATAAAGCCATAACAACAACAGCAACGACAACAACTGTAACTCTATAAACGTCACATGTTCTTAACAAAAAGCCTACCAAACATAAGCTCGCTTATGTGTTGGGCAAAACAAGTGATGTAAGTTGAAAAGCGGCATTCAGCGAAAATGCCTCTGATGTGCATTCAAAATTTTGAATAGACCTGTAAACGCATTTTCAAGTATGGCATTCTATGAGTGCAACTACTATACAAATAATAATGACAGCCTACATAATTTTAGTTGTTATTGTTTTCTACTGCAACAAAATACCTGATGCCGACAGCAGAAATGAGCACTTCTTCCCAACCCTCTACAGGTTTTAACCAAACATTGTTGCCAGATAAGTGGATCTGCCCTTAAAGGCCCAGTTAGGCACCGAAATGTAAGTACGTTGGTGCACTTATAGAACATTTAAAAACGTGTCATATGTTTTTCCCATACATAAACGTAAAGCAATAGTATACATAAAATAATACACACAGTGATGGGAATCAAAAATGTTTAAATGGTGACCGCTGTGCAGAAAAAGTACCAAGTGATTTAAATGGTATTAATAACGTATTTTGTGTTTGTAAAAACCGTTAATAAATATATATTTATTTTATAGATTTACAATAAACAAATAAGTATTTTAGTGTATATATTTTTAGCATACATATATTGTAAATATGCATACACCAAACAAGGTTTTGATACCATTCAAAGCCTTTTATATGTTTCTCATTTCCATTGTATTTGTATATGCATTTAATTATGCTGTACTTCTTAGCATATGAAAACTTGTATATATGGAAATATGTTGTATTGTAAGTTGTTTTGTCGCAATTCCATCGCTATACTGAAGAAAGGACCAAAAATAAGAGCAAAAATACCCGCATTCAATGTAATATGTAAGCCGCCCATCACTGTCTTACAAATGTCGCGTAACAACGGCATAAAAATCTATTTTATAGAGATTGGTACGTTGCAACTACGGTACACTGCATTTCGGTAACAAAAAGCGAACAGCAGATGGATACAGTACAGATACGGTACAGCAACGTTCGCCTAACTGAGCCTTAAATTAGTGATTTCAGATTTCGATGTAGAGGAATTTAGAGATTTTTGCAAAATATGGGATCGTTACATTTTTAAAAACTGGGCACAGTGGGAGCAAGGCAATGCCAATATGGTGAACTGCGGAAATGGCTAAAAAACGCCAGGTAAGCCGGAAAACCCTTTAATAAGACACAACGTAATGGTGTTTGAAATAAATACAAATGCTAATTGAATGGATTCAAAAATTTTATTGGGATAGCTAAATACAGTCATGGAGGAAATACTGCAGCAATGTGAAAAACTCCCCGGAGACACGTCGGCTACTTAAGATTTTATCATCTAGACAAGCTATTCCATCGTATGAACAGAAAACATAAGGATCCTGGATCATGAGCAGTCAGGACACGTTTGAAGTTCTGATGAATACACACTTCCGAGGCTGCACTGATGATGTGCCGAGGGAGGAAACATTAAGTTCGGGATATTTCTAAAGTTCCAATAACTCGTATAACTCGATAATCGTAGTGAATTGTCGGTCAGAAGCTTCCATCCCTTTAAATCTTCAGGCCTGTATTAGATTCAATGAATCTGATTAATGCCATAGCTGTTTGCGATATGAAAGGTATGTCAGCGTTTTTCACATGAGCGGCAAGCAAGATTGTCTTCATTTCAAAGCGAAGGAAGACATCCCATACTTAAGCTAATTAATGACTTTAAACCAGAGATCAGCAATGAGTAGTGAAAAAGTGAGTAGAGCTAAATCATGACTCATAAATTCATGTACTTATACGCACTCATACTTATTCCAATGTTATTCAAACTCATATTCACTCAAAAGTTTCATTTTATTCATCGTACTCATACTTAGCAACATTTGCTGTGTTTGATTTAGAATCTACTCAAGTCAATGTGTATAGGCGAAGCAAAATGCGAGGCTGCCAGATTTTTCCCCGAAATAGCAAAGTGACGAATTGGCAATTACAGTTTACTAAAGTTACATGTATGAAGTAGACGATTTTTCGGCAAATTTATCTGGCAGCGCTGATTATTAAGTTGTGTGTTTTCTCTGTTGTGTTAAAACGGTAAATGGATGAGCTAAATGATTTGAATCATTGTGAGTATTGTAAGTATTTTCTTGAAATTATAAATCAAGCTGAGGTCATTTATGAGTATGCGTATAATGTCGACGTCGCACTCATAAATATTTCTCTTGTGAGTATGAGTGAATCAGAGTAGTTAAGTTGAAATGATTTCTACGCACTTATACTTACAATTGCATGAGTCAGTATGAGTAGCGAAAAAACGATTCATTGCTGATCTCTGCTTTAAACCAATAAGTCTATTCCTACTTTCTACTGAAAACACTGAATAGGATTATAGGTATTCATATAAGATCATCGCTGGGACATGATTCCTTGTCAAGGGCTCAACATGGCTATACGATGGGAAGTAACACTGAAACTGCGTTTCGCCCATTAGAGACCTATATATATATCTCTGTACCTTGATATTAAAGGAGCTTTCAACAATGGTAGACCTGAACGCCATTGGAGTTTTGGACAATTAGTCAGCAGTATCATGCACAAAAGGCTTATCGAATCTAACTTGGGTACCTCGACCATTTCAAAGGTTGTATATAGGGGCATCCCACAACGATGGAATCCTGTATGATATAAATTGCCAAACTGACGTTGGTTATGTCACACCTAAGCCAATCTTTGATCGCGGCTTCACCGTTAGCATTTTTAATAGCATGGCTCACTACGATGACCTACAAATTTCCGAGGATGCGATACAGACATTCACCAACGGATCTAAAACACTGCATGGTGTCCGTTTTTTTTTATTTTATGTAATATAAATTTTGTATGAAGGTTGTCGCTTACGATTGTTTTGGTTATAAAATTATAACAATACCTTATGTGACCATAACATTTTAGGAAATGATGGAAAGTGTTGCCAATAAAGTCATGTATTAAAAAAACGATAATTGTAAATTATGTCGCTTAAGCTTTTTTTGCTGTAATGCCCCGATATGCTATATGTGATTCACTTAAAAGCAGTCAGCAACTCATTGCACATAAACCGGAGATGGTTTTACGAAACTACCTGTGAGGAAACAAGGAAAATCTGCCCCCCATAATAGATACAAAAAATAACTCGGCGGGCATTAAGGCTGGCCTCATCAGGAACCTGTGCTCCAGCTTTGAACTGTCAAATAAACTTAATAATAAAAACGGAGCGAGAAAAAATAATAATAATAGTTTGTTCTTCGCACATTTTTTAAAGTTTAATTATTTCGCTTTTAACATACATAGTTGACGGTTGTATTTACGCCGACGTCGTTGAAAAATTTTCAATTTTAGTAAATTTTGGTCGCCGTCAATGATATGTGTGACTGGCGTCCTCAACGTCTGCAATGTCACATCGCCGTCGAGTGCAATGTTATGACATTTATAACGTTACGTTTGATAGTTTTCGACATGAGTTACAGACACAGTTTTTTCTCACTTTTCGAGAAACGATGGACTATTTCGTTTCACATCTTTTCGATGCGAGAAGTTCTCACTATAGTTACAGAAAATGGGCACTGATCGCATTTATAACTGGCCACTGGCCCATTGGGAAACACGTCCAATAGGGTTTCCTTATTATGAACTATGTAAAGGGTGGTTAAATTTTAATGGCCGATGTTGATTTTGAATAAAACACAAATTATTAAGGAAATTATTGTCATTTCTTTGTATTATGATATTATTGGTATTGTTCAATTATGTATGGAACAAAATATCAGTAAGATGCTCCTAGATGGGTCAAATGTATGACCAACCCCACTTTATTATTTATTGCCGAATTTTGTTTTTTTTTAGTAATTTCAATAAACTGAACCGTTTTTGAGTTACATTTTCGAAATAACGGTATATCTTGCAAACAAGAACTTAAATAAAAAAAAAAAAATAAACGGAAAGCACCACTGGATTCAGCGTGCCCCAATTAGGGTACCCCATTAAGGCCCTGCGTTGCGTTTTCGCAACGTTCACTTAACCCATTAAAGACTGACCCCCGATTTCGTGGTCGGATTTTGATGAAATTTCACACATTTGATATTATGGGCATTTATACTGACATTACGTTTTTTTTTTTTTTACCTGTCAAACCTTGGCCCCTAGACCATGGGTATTTTTCTACCCACTTCGCTATTAAAGAGTTCTAAAATACAAGATTTTTTGAAAAAAAAAAAAAAAAATTAAAAAACTTATTTATTGCATGCATTGATGTGAAAGTTGTGTGCTTACTTCACTATGTACGTAGAAAGGAAGGAAAAGGAAGAAGTACGGATGCCTTCAAGAAGGGGTTTGTATTCTTTGTAAAGGCTGGCTAAATTTTAAGGGCCGATGTTGATTTTAAATAAAACTCAAATGATCGTCAGTTCTTTTTAGTATGATAATATTGGTATGGTTCAATTATGTATGGAACAAAATATCGGCCAAATGGCCGCCGCGACCTCGGCAGCACACCTCCATCCGATGGTCCAAATTTTAGATGACGCTGAGGCATAATTGAGGTTCTATGCCGTAAATGTGCCGAATTATCTCATCCTTTAGCTCTTGATTGTTGCTTGCTTATCGACGTACACCTTTTCTTTCAAATTACCCCAAAGAAAGAAGACCAACGGTGTCAAATCTCATCACCTTGGCAGCCAATTGATTTCGCCACCATGTGAGATTGCACGGCCATTGAATTTATCGCGCAAAAGAGCCTCAGTTTCGTTAGCTAAGTGGCACCCTCCTGTTGAAACCACATATCATCCACATCCATATCCAATTCGGGCCATAAAAAGTTCGTAATCATCTCACGATGGCGAACACCATTCACAGCAACTGCCTGACCGGCCTCATTTTGGATAAAATACGGCCCGATGATGCCGCCAGCTCAAAACCGCTCCAAACAGTCAATCTTTGTGGCTGACAATCACTCTTGGATTATCATTCGCCCAAATTCGGCAATTCTGCTTATTGCCGAATCCACTGAGGTGAAAATGTGCCTCAATATTGAAGCTGATATGCATTTTGATTTGAACGCCCATTTTCATAATAAGCCTGTATAACTTTAACGCGTTGCTCGATTGCGTATCTTTCCGTGGTTCAAATTAAGTTAGTCTGAAATTGAGAAATGTCAAATGAAATGCAGAAAAAAACTTGACGTGTAGGTGTGGTTCACATTAAACATCGGCCCTTTACAAGGCCTGCTCGCTCCATTCCATACTTATATCTTTTTACACACGTTGTCATTGCTCTCGCTTCTTTCACAGTTACATAAAATGGTAACGCGATAAAAAAAATTATTCTTTTGCTTGTGCTTGATACTCCTTCTCTTCTCTGTTGTCATAGAAGGGAATGTGGAATGTGTATCTTATATTTTATACGAAAGAGCCGACCCTTCTTACTAATGCTTTGGATGCTTGTATAGTGTATGCCTGGAAATTACACTGCATGCTAAGAAAAGCTGAAGGATCTCCAATCATGAATCAATTTTATTTCGTGTGAGCGTTGTTGAAGCAATGTGAAGCAAAAGTTTCACACATTGTACAATCCACATTGTACAAAATGGAAATTTAAGTTACACCCAAAGGCTTGTTTTGTACAGTTTCGTGCTGGCTTACCAAAAAACATTAAAAAGATAAAATTATCTCAATAATCGATCACGAGTGATATTTCTTTCATTTTTTACTAATAAATAGTTCATTTTACATAAAAGAACGCATTTTTACTTGCCAACAAATTAAAGAAAATAATATGTGCTTTGAACCCTCGGACAGCGAAATGGGTATTTAAATACCCATGTCATTGAATCAAACCTGTAGTCAACTTTATTGACCCAATTTAGCTAATATTTTTTTCTAAAACAGTGCACACCTAAGGCTATAAGTCACCAAGAGGGTTTTCCGATTTCCCACTCTCCCAATTTTCCGTTGTCGTTCTCTTTTTTCAAATATTGAAAATTGCTAACCTTTGAGCCGCTAACTTACCCAGTTAAAGGGGGAAAAATTTTGCTTAAAAAATTTGTTTAAGTAGTCCTATCCTTTCTTTATATTTATGTAAAAACCAATTTCCGATAGCTATTACATGAAGTTAGCCAGAATTTTTTAACGAAGGCTCTGTTTTTGGGTATTTAAATACCCATCCGTCCTTAATGGGTTAAACCTTCCCTTAGGCATTTTGTTGTTACGTGATATTTTTATAAAGCACAGGGAAATAAAATTTAACTTAATATCTAATACAAAATAACAACTTGTATATATGTTTATTATAAGTTGTTGTTATTTATGTGTTTTGAAATTTTCGATAATTTTTTCACCTTTTTCGAGCTAATGGCCAATTTGAAATGCAGGATATTTCGCAGTAGGTAAATTCTCTATGACAATTTCTTTTTTTTCTTATGCCAAAAGTGTATTATTTTCCTACAAGGAAGCAAACTTACACCAAAGTAGTCCCGTTATAGGTCTTTGGTGATAGAGACCGGTTCTAGTTCTAACACTTTATATGAATAAGACCTATTACTTTAACATGGGGTTGCCATATTTCAATGTAACAAGTCCCCAAAAAAGTGTCACACCAACGGTGAAGACTGTACTGTAATTCATTACTTTTTTACCTTTTTTGTTCTTAATATACCAATTAGATTATAAGTTCTCCTTTCACAGGTCATGAATTCTATCTTTTTGAACTTGAGTGGGCATTATATTGAACCTGTGGTAAATTATGAAGCGATCTTTACGAAAGTTGACAGTGTGATTTCTAGTCATATAAAACTGTGACAGAACAAAATTTATTGCAATAGAATTATTTGTTATGGTTTAAGGCTTGCTAAAGTGTTTTTGGAGAGTGGGCTTTATATGGGGCCTATGGTAAATTATGGACCGATCAATATCAAAGGGGAGAAATGTGACGTAGCAGTGCACCCAAAGTGCTTTGGAGCATATCATAATTGAATAAAAAATGAAATGTATATGAATAGCTTTTTTAATTTTTTTCCTAAAGACGTGAATAAGAAATTTTAATTTAATATGTTTGCAAATGCGCTTCATTTTTATATCGTTAAGGCCCAACGTTGCGTTTTCGCAACGGGGGTTATCTGGGCTCCCACGTATCTGATTTGACCAAAATTTGTTTTCTTTCATATTTAAGTATAAACAATAACATTTTAAAAGTTTCATCATTATAGCTCAATGGGATCATGGGTCGCTCCTTAATGGGTTAAAATGCCAGATGCCCGGCTTGTCTGTTTTTGCAACTAGCACAGTGTACTTATTGCTCCAAGTTACATTATTAAAATTCTATTTTAGATAATTTTTTTAAAGGTTGCGTAAGAAAAAAAATCATATCTTAAAAAAGAAAAAAAAGCACCTCCTTCAAAGTTTCAGGATTTTTAAAGAACAGTTGGAGGTATTATACAAAAAAAAAATCAGCCAAATAAAAAAAATACGTTTTGGACTCAGTCCGTGTTTAAAATTTAATATTTTGCAGATATAACATTTTTCAATATATGGTTATTTTGCTTTTCTTTTCAATATATGTTATGTAGCCCCAAGTATTCTCTTTAAAATGACGTTAATGTCATCTTCGTATGTAAAGTTGTTCTCGAGATATTGAAGAAATAAACTCAACACATTCGGCTAATTCGGCAAAATTATGACATTTTGAATATGACATAACTTTCGAAAATAAAATTTTAAAATTTTTGTTCGTTCATATATTTTCCTTATAGGATAAAAGGAACCATCTCACCAAATTTCATTAAAATCGAAAGAAGGGGTTGTGGCCCACTCTTGGTCGTTTTGACATGGAATTACCCATATGTCAAAACGACCAAGAGTGGGACACGACCCCTTCCGATTTTAATAAAATTTGATGAGAAGGTTCTATTTATGTTATTAGGAACATATATGAACGAAAAAAATTTTTTAAATTTGTTTTTCGAAAGTTATGTCATATTCAAAATGTCATAATTTCGCAGAATTAGCCGAATATGTTGAGTTTATTTCTTCAATATCTCGAAAACTACTTGCCATACGTTGATGATTTTGATGTCATTTTAAAGAGAATACTTGGGGCTAGGAGCATCCTACGCGCTGCAGGGGCCAAATTAAAGAATTTTATTAAGCCGCAATATTTGTATGGTACAGCGCGTAGGATGCTCCTAGATGGGTCAAATGTATGACCAGCCCCACTTTATTATTTATTGCTGAATTTTGGTTTTTTTTTGTTATTTCAATAAACTAAACCGTTTTTGAGTTACGCGAATATATTCTGTGCAACCTTTTACATTTTCGAAATAACGATATATCTTGAAAACAAGAGCTAACCTAAAAAAACGGTTAGCACCACTGGATTCAGCGTCCCCAATTAGGGTAAAATGCCAGGTGCGCGGCTTGTCTGTTGTTTGCAACTAGCACAGTTTACTTATTGCTCAAAATTACAATATTAAAATTCTATTTTAATATTATTTTTTTAAGGGTTGCGAAAGGTAAAAAATCATATCTTAAAAAAAACACCTCCTTCAAAGTTTCAGGATTTTTAAAGAACAGTTTGAGGTATTATACAAAAAAAAAATCGGCCAAATAAAAAAATTTGTTTTTGACTTAGTCCGTTTTTAAAATTTAACATTTTGCAGATATTACATTTTTCAAAAAAAATTTTTTTTTCAATATATGGTTTGTAGCCCCAAGTATTCATCTTCGTATGTTAAGTAGTTTTCGAGATATTGAAGAAATAAGCTCAACATATTCGGCTAATTCTGCGAAATTATGACATTTTGAATATGACATAACTTTCGAAAAACAAATTTAAAAAATTTTTTTCGTTCATGTATGTTCCTAATAAGATAAAAAGAACCTTTTCACCAAATTTTATTAAAATCGGAAGGGGTCGTGTCCCACTCTTGATCGTTTTGACATGGAATTACCCATATGTGTTAGTTTAATTATTATTTACAAATTTTAAATTTATATTTAAAAAGTGTATTTTTGGTGGTTTCGAACTTTAAAATGGGGACATGAGCCAAAAGTTAACTGGTAACATTGCAGACATAAAACAGTTTGAGTTGAAGCTTTTTAAAACAAAAGATATTAATTCAATGATGCCCAGCAGTTCTAAAGCCTTCGTCTGAAGAAAACTTATTTCGTCGTTCTTAAGTAATCCAAAGTGTACTTGGAAATAAAATATTTAAATGATCAATTGTCTCTAAACCAGTTTTAACATGTATTTCTAGTAAGATCGGACATTTATTACTATTCTTAGAACTATGGGGCATAAATACTCTTTTTGCATTCATATACATTGTAGTTTATTGCTTTTAAATATTGTTAGTAGCGTTGATGTTGGCTTGTAGAGCACACAGTTTAATTTTAATTTGTATTCATAATTATTTCATATATTTACAAACATGACGTAAGAAACCGAAAATTAAAAAAAAATGCTTAAAAGTAACTAATACTTTACAAGAAACTTACTACATATTTATTATAGCAAGAAGGTACGTTTGCAAAAATTTGCTGTTTATAGGAAATTAAAACAAATTTAGCAAAATATTCATGCACAAACCGACTGAAACACTGAAATATTTAACAAACAAAATTATGTTTGTGCATGTGTTTTCTATAGACAACAGACAACTGGAAACATCAACAACTGCAACATCGACGGCAACATTGCAGTGGCGTGTGCAAATATAAACATTTGCACAACTCTACAAACATTTACATTCTCATGTGTAACTTGCAACGCGTCAATTTTGTTGTTCAAGTTCATGTTTTCAATTTATAAGCGCTTTTATTTTTATACCCTCCACCACAATTAGTTGTTTATACCCTCCACCACAATTAGTTGTGAAGAGGGTATATTCAGTTTGTCATTCCGTGTGAAACTTTTTTACTATTCATCTCAGACCCTATAAAGTATATATATTCTGGGTCCTTGAGTAATTTTAAGTCGATTTAGCCATGTCCGTCTGTCTGTCCGTCTGTCCGTCTGTCCGTCTGTTGAAAACACGCTCACTTTCGAAAAACTCAAAAGAAATCAACAAACTTGGTGTCAAATTGCTTGTAGTTATCCTAAGCAGTTTGGGATTGAAATTCAGCAAAATCGGTTCAATAGGATCTGAGCTATGAATCAAAATGTGGAACCACCACCTAAAAAAAATTGATAATTTTGTTACAAAAACTAACATAAATGGTGGAAAAATGCACAGAATGATATAAGATTTCGCAACAATTCGTTTTATTCAACTGGAAATCACGCTGTAAAATTTCGTGAAGATCCGTCAATAATTTACCCTAGGCCCCATATAAGCCCTACTCCCGGAAAACAGTATATTAAGCCTAAAACCCTAACTAACAATGCTATCATTACAAATTTTGGCAGGTCACTGTGACATAGGACTAGAAATTAAACTGTTAAGTTTCGTGAAGATCGGTCCATAATTTACCATAGGCCCCATATAAAACCTACTTCCGGAAAACAACTTAGTACGCCTAAAAACGTAAAAAATAATGCTATCATAACAAAATTTGGTACATCAAAGTTTTATAGAACTAAAAATATATCTTTGAAATTTCGTGAAGATCGGTTCATAATTTACCATAGGCCCCATATAAACTTTACTCCCGGAAAACAACTTAGTACGCCTAAAACCGTAAAAAATAATGCTATCATAACAAAATTTGGTACATCAGAGTTTTATAGGACAAGAAATAAAACTGTGTAATTTCGTGAAGATCGGTCCATAATTTACCCTGGGCCCCATACAAACCCTACTCCCGGAAAACAGTTTAGTACGCCTAAAACCGTAAAAAATAAAGCTAGCGTAACAAAATTTGGTACGTCACAGTTCTTTAGGACAAGAAATAACACTGTGAAATTTCGTGACGATCGGTCCATAATTTACCTTGGGCTCCATATAAACCCTACTGCCGGAAAACCGTTTAGTACGCCTAAAACCGTAAAAAATAATGCAATCATAACAAATTTTGGCCCGTCACAGTTTTATAGGACTATAAATGATACTGTGAAATTTCGTGAAGATCGGTACATAATTTACCCTAGGCCCCATAGAAACCCTACTCCCGGAAAACAGTTCAGTACACCTAAAACCATAATTAATAATGCTATCATAACAGAAATTGGTACGTCACAGTTTTAAAGGACTAGAAATGACGCTGTGAAATTTCGTGATGATCGGTCCATAATTTACTCTAGGCCCCATATAAACCCTTCTACCGGAAAACAGTTTGGTTGCCTTAAACCATAATTAATAACAAATCGTCACAGTTTAAGATTATAATTACATCATACAGATATTACTCCTTAAACATTCGAACTGTCGGTGGAGGGTATCAAAGATTCGGCACAGCCGAATATAGCACTCTAACTTGTTACGTATAATTTTTGCATTTATTTTTTATTAAAACAACAAAATTGTTTTTTCATATTTTTTATTTTTTTTTACCAGTGAATTATTTTAGTGTAGTTGCTACACGCACCTTAAGTTGCAATCAACACCAGTTTTGGTGCGTATTTTCGAACACTTTTAAAGTCAGGTATTACTGTTTGGTTTGATTGCAAATATAAATTATTGTACATGTTGTTAAAGTTTTTTTTTTTTTTTTGGCAGAGGTCTTTAAAGAGAAGTCCTTTTTGGAACTGACAATTTTTGTTTTGCTTATTTAAGTCCAATCATGTTGTAAAGTTTGTGTTAAAAAATTTTGTTTACTCGATTTATTTTGATTGCATTAAAAATTTAACCCAGACGGACGGACAGACAAATGGACCTACAGAGTTGGTTATTAAAAAACTTGTTTAACCACAACTACTGCCTGTAATTTTCATTGAATCACTTTTTTTCTTGTTGCTTCTTTTCCTAAAAGCAATAAATTGAATTTATTACTACTAAATTATAGTTAAGTGATTTTTGTATTTTGCTAAATGTCACCAAAATCTTGTAAAATGTTTAGTTTTTATAAAAATAAATAATTATGTACTATGTAAATGAGTGAGTGGTATTAACAAGTTCAATGACAAAAGCTGTTTTTAAGAAAATTTCAAAATAAAAATATTGTTTCCAAAAACAGAAAAAAA
The DNA here is from genome assembly GCA_930367215.1 of Pollenia angustigena. Classification (NCBI taxonomy): domain Eukaryota; kingdom Metazoa; phylum Arthropoda; class Insecta; order Diptera; family Polleniidae; genus Pollenia; species Pollenia angustigena. Next base: position 53,493,858 of record OV884060.1, read on the forward strand.
TTTAATAATCCAGATCTGGGAAATCGCATATACATCATTGTTTCTTTGATTTATTCAGTACCCCTTTAACTGCAAATTATAGAAATTATTCGACCACGAAACAATCATAAAACCATCACGAATTACGGCATTATCGATAACCTACACTTCCCTGTAGGAAGGCGAGCTTCTAAAATCGTCTTCTTAAGCTGGGATCACACGATTGCCGCAAATGCACCAATATGGCACAATTTTGATTGTGCTTTATTGACGCACAATAAAGAAATTGCACCAATCAAATATTCTGAAATCACACGATTGCCCTGTTTTATACAAATTTAATTGCCGCTAGTTGGTACAAAGTGAAATGGGTACAATAATTGCCGCAGCACATTCACACGATTGTTATTACTTGACAACTGCGAAAACAGCTGTTGTGGTCGCTTTTTTATTTGTTTGGAAGTTCTAGTTGGTATGTTCATTAAAAACGAAAAATTTGTTCATAGGTACTCTACAATTTTTTGTTGAATAGTTTTGTTTAAGATATTTTAAGAAAAATTTATGAAATTCCAAAAATTAGTTCAACAATTTCGAATGTTAGTTTTATTAAATATTTGATAAAAATATTAGCACTAAGCAGCTACATTTGTTAATAACAAAAATTGAAAAAAAAAAATTAAAATGCATAATAAATAAATACATTTTTATCTTCATTACTTGCTAAAGGAAACACATAAACGTAAAATTTATTTAAAAAAAAGACAAATATTGGCGCGTATTGCGTTGTTTGATTGCCGCACAAGAAGACAATAAATATTGGTGCATTTTTGTTATTTTTATTGACGCGCGGTTGCATAGCAAACAGTCACACGATTGCCGCACCAGGGTTGCATTTGATTGGTAAAAGTAAGCACAATATTGTCATCGATTGGTACATGAGCCAATTGGTTGTGCAGTCACACGGTTGGTGTTTTAAAAAGTGTGAAAATTGGTGCATTGCGGCAATCGTGTGATCCCAGCTTTATGCTATGTTCACATTTGGGTTTTAAAACGCGTTTAAGCAAAATGTTGATTTAGCTAATCAAAGCCGTTCACATTACATTTGAGATGATTAAGATGACAGATGATTAAGAAAAAACACACACACACAAACACACAAAAAAACAACAAACAAATTTAAATTTCTTTAAAGTATTAAAAATGGATAAAAACACTTTCATAAAGTTATCAGAAGATTATTTTAATAATTTTAATGATGTAATTGTGAAAATGTATGAATTATTTAAGAAAAAAAAATAAAAACACGGTTGTTGGCGATTCTACATTTGGGGTATGTTCAGTGGATTCTATGTGGTTTATGAAGTGATTTAGTTGTAATCATGTCAATTTGAAGTGATTAACAAATCACTTCAATGTATGGGTATTCATCTCGATTTTGAAGTGATTAGAGCTTAATCACGTTCGAGCTGCTTAAACGCGTTTAAGAACCCAAGTGTGAACATAGTATTACAATTATTAAAAAGAGTTTTTGATGGTTCTCCACCACGTTGTAAAAAATAAATAAATAAAAATTCCTACTCATATTAAGTGGATTCTCCTGAATCAAGTGCAGAAAGATTGATTCAAGTACGGATTTTTAATTGCGAAATACTTAAAGCTGAAGGTCCACACCATGCGTTTATGCGTCTGTCCTTTTTATGCATTTGACAAAAAAGTTGAATCAGTGTAATTGTATATGACAAGTTACACAACAAAATGCAGAGAATGCATAGACGCATCAACGCATGAAAGTAGGTTTACTTTCTACTTTTGTATCCGTCGCATGTGTGGTGAAAAAAAGTCAGCTGTTATTGATGGCCATGGATGGCAAATCATATTTTATTTTCAATGTTATCGATAAATATGTTTATGTGGTGCATTACTTTTTACTATGTTTTTGCATTAAAAAAGGTTTTTAATAAGAGAAAAAGCTTTCGTTATAAAGATTGTATAAACTTTAATGAATAAAATACATTAAAATTAATTTTTAGGACAATTTAACAAGAACAAAATTTGCCATTCTACTTATCGATTACTTTTATCTTCTGAGTGTCATCTTTGTTGTTCTTATTATTTTTTTTAACAAATGCCATGAATTGGAAACATATTGATACCGTGAAAAAACACGAATATATTTATAATAAAAGCTTACTCCCCTATGAATTATATTAAATAAATTCTATTAAAATATCAATTACACTCTCAATTTCTTGCAAAATTGTTTTTAATTGTTAAACATATTAGCACAACAGCTGATAAAAAAAAAAATTTGGCGCATAAAACGCATTGCATGTAACTTGAATTTAGAAACGCATAAAATGCACAAAAAGTATAATACGCATCTACGCATGAACGCATGGTGTGGACCTTCAGCTTAACTTATCCATATTCAATCTCGAATTCGTTCTTGAAATTGTGTTAAAATAAGATAGAAACCATCTCAAAATGCGCTTGATTCAAGTACTATAAAGTTGATTCAATCCCGAATTCGTACTTGAAATAAACCAAAAGTGAAATTAGAAGGGTCATTTTATTATGATTGATTTACTGATCCATTTTATCCAATTTACACCTAACAGAATTTCAATTATAAACACCAGCATCATTCCCGATATGGTTTTTACTTTAAAAACTTAATGTATCGGGTGATTTTTTAGCTATTATCTTTTTGGCAGCACTGGTTCAAACAGCTGACGCACGTTTCGTGTTTTGTTTCACTGTCAAACATCTTCAGTTTGGTCCATAATTTAACCATGAATCAGCTTACAAGCAAATAACGCTTGCAAATTATTGAATTTTATTATCAAAATGCGTGCTCTGTTAAGAAAATTCATCCACTTTTTTTTATCGAAAAATTGTGTTCAGCGACGAAGCTCATTTTTGGCTCAATGGGTACGTTAATAAGCAGAATTGTCGATTTTGGAGTGAAGATCAGCCGGAAGCATTGTAAGAGCTACCAATGTATCCAGAAAAAGTCACAGTTTGGTGCGGTTTATGGGCTGGTGGCATCATTGGACCGTACTTCTTCAAAGATGATGCGAATCGTAACGTAACTGTGAATGGTGAGCGCTACCGTGAGATGATATCCAACTTTTTTTTGCCCAAAATGCAAGAGCTTGACTTGCATGACATGTGGTTTCAAAAAGACGGTGCCACACAGCACGCTTAACAATGGACTTACTGAGAGGCGAGTTTGGTGAACATTTTATTTCACGCGCGATTTAACGCCTTTAGTTTATTTTTTGTGGGGCTATGTTAAAGCTGTTGTCTATACACACATGCCCGCTTCAATTGACGCATTGCAAAACAACATCGAAGTATTTTTTCATGAGATATCGGCCGAAATGTTAGAAAGAGTATGCCAAAATTGGACTAAGCGGATGGACCGTTGGAGGCACAGTCGCGGTCAACATTTGCATGAAATAATCTTCAAAAATTAAATTATATGGACCGTACTATCAATTCAAATAAAGATTTCATGCATTTTTCTGAATTTTATGTGTTTTATTTTTTTAAACTTTCCTATAGCTGTTAAAAAATCACCCATTACATATATAACTGAAAATATAAACTAAATAAGGAGCAAGAGTTCTCAATTTTACTTTTTAAACATGAAAATCATATGCTTCCGTCTTGTTCTGCTATTGTTGTTGTTTCTACACACAACAAGCAAATCATTTTTAACTATTTGCGTGGTGTTGTTGTAGTGTCTGCAACGAACTTTGATAAGTTAAATGAGATTAAACCGCTATCTTTATAATTTTTATCTCAGAGTGGCACAACCAACGAAAAGTTTAATTTATTTTAATTGATTTTGGAGTTTTGTACTTGTTTAAAGAAATTCCGGGATTGATTTTCGAAAGTTATTCCATTTAGGATTGCTATAAGTACGTTTAAGTGTTATTCGTACTAGATTTTTTGTGTACAACTCGTACTTAAAGTAATTGTAAAAAACTTAATTTATCCTGAGCGTTTTTCTTTCTATGTAACTTTGGAGGGCACTGGCAAAAAATGGATAATGCGTCAAGTCATACAGCCAAAAAATTCTATCATAGCAACGCTTGGTCACATGTCGGAAATGATGTAACAACTTTGTAGTCCAGTGCCATGTTCTGTTACTCCCGCGTCGATAAACTGTTCGATTGAAACGTGAGAAATGAAACAAAAATGCCATAAATTGGAGCAAACAGCTCTTTTGCTCACTTATCTGCTTGTGTAACATTTATGGCAAGTAAAAGGTGTCACGTAAGGAAACTACTCGACAATTTACAGAAAAAGTGTGTCTGTAATATTTTTTTGTAAAAGGGATGAGAAAAAATTTCAACACAAAAAAATATATTAACCCTTTGACGAGAAATGGGACACATATGTCCCATTTAGTTGTTTTTGTCGTTTCATCTTCATATTCGAATGGATTTTTATCTTATTCGCGTTATTCGATAAAAAAAAACAAATGCTTTCTTTACTATTCGTGCTATCGATAAGATTTTGTCGTGTCAACTGGGCTTAGGGGTTTCTTAAAGTCAGAAATTCGTATGAATTTTTTGCCATTTAAATTTGCTGTTATTTCGGGCTCTAGTAAAAACAGTTGGATACACTTTTAGTATTGTATGCACTTATGCGTTATGCAAATTTATTGATTAACACATTTAAAATTGGTTGTATAGTTTTCTCGCTGCATCTGAAAGTTTGATGGGACATATGTGTCCCACTCGACGTGAAAGGTGAAATGAAAGACGAATTTCTATTATTTTTATGAATTTTAATTAATTTGTTATCATTAAAAAACAAAGAAATCATAAACAATTCAGTAAAAACACAAAAAATTTATTTAAGTCATGAGATCCCATAAATATTTCATATAAACTAAATCAAAATCAAATTTGGTTATAGTAAATTGCAAAACAGTTTTTGTTACCAGTAAAGCACATTGGGTTTTCGCATGCGTAACAAATTGTGTTTGCTCGACTTTTTTGGGCAAACAAGACATCACTTACTGACTCTCCTCTCATTCTTGGTTGGTAATGTCCAGCTTAATTTTATACCGCTCCCAATTTGGACCATTTAACGGTCTCGAGTCAAAACCTTGGAAATAAACACATATGTCCCATGTTTTTTCTCGAAGAAGGAGTAACAAATTTAAGATTTTGACAGCACTTTAGTCATGAAATGTTGCCATTCCGAGTAAGAATCCACAATAACATTTTAAAAATTGTCAGCGAAAAATTCTTCGTCGTCAAAGGGTTAAAACTGCAATGACTAAAAATACGGAAGAGGTCAGTATTTTGTTCTTGGTTGATTTTTTCATTGTTAACCTACTTATTTTGCTTTCAACATTTTTAAAATATATGTATACGAATGTTTTCAAAGCCATTTTGTAAACAACAAACTAGGGAATGGTAAATGAATTCCAAAATCGATTTTCGATTTTTCGATCGAAATTTTTCATTTCGGTTTTTGAAATCGATTAATCGAACCTCAAAATCGATTTCAAAATCGTTTAAGATTAATTTGCAAACTTATACTTTATATCGCAAAGGGGGATAGGATACACCAGCATTTTTTTTTTTTTGCAAACTACTAGAGAAATTAAACTGAGATTTTTACGGTGGGTAGATATGACTACTTCTTATATATTTCGTGTAAAAAGTGAAAATGTGTAAATTTTGAGATGTTCTTTAAAGGTTGTTCCTTTCACATATTAAAATTGTATTCCTGTATAGTCAGTCAGGCCTGTCACATAAATTAATTCCGATCGAAAATGGAAGTGATTTCGTATCTTGCTTCAAATAAAACGAAATCAATTTTGATCAGAATTAATTTCTGTGGTAAGTCTGAATGTATGGATAGTACTATTTGAAAGTATTATAGTTCCTGATCGGTGCCGACTGTTTATTTGCTAAGTTACTATTAAGTTAGTTTAAGAAAACAAATGTTTGCATGTCGTTGATGTCAGAAAGATGCAGAGATATTTCCTTGTAATTTCGTTTTTTCACTCTACTTATAACTTGATTTAAATATCGCTCACACGCTGGTCTGTTTCAATATTAGCATATTTCCACAGGAATGCCATGGCTTAATTCATCTGTTGTGTGTCTCTAATATGTTCATTTTCACGAAGCTGACTTTCAGTGTTTGGTTCGGTACGATATGCTTAGAACTTTTTTGTTCACTGTCCATTGATGACTTTAATTTCTGAAGAACAAGAGCCCTTATAATAAAGTTGGCAGTGTAACAGGGGTACTAATAGATAAATACGTAAAACTACAACGTTACCTTCGAAAACTGCATAAGCATACCTACAGACGTATGTACGCACAAAAGTTAAAGTTTTATTGTGTATTCCCATAATTTATCGATTTAATTAAGAATAAAATTAAAAATTGCCAAAATTTTGATAAGAACAAAAAAAAATCGATTTTAAAAGCCCAATAATCGATTTCAGTATAAAATCGCATACGTAAGTTCGATTGCAAAAAGTCGATTTTTTTTTACCACAAAATCGATTTTCGATTGGAATCGAAATCGATATACCATTCCCTACAACAAACATTAAAGTTTCACTTTACATTATTTGGTAAAGCCGACGGTTGTATTTTCCCCGCCATCGTTTTTAATGTTTACATTTTATTAAATTTTGGTCGCCGTCAACGATATGCGTGACTGGCATTCGCAACGTCTGCAATTTTACATCGGCTTTGTGTGGAATATTGTGGCATTTTTAGCGTAACAACTTGATCCCTTTTGATAATTTTCTACATACATAAGTTACCGAAACACTTTTTTCTCACTTTTCAAAAAACGATGGAATATTTTGTTTCACATATTTTCGATGCAAGAATTCTCTAACCAAAGTTACAGAACATGGGTACAGACCTCATTCCGTCTGTTTACTATTTATTTCATTCGATGCAGAACGCTCTCACTGGAATACGTCACACTGCAAAACAGAGTATATGTTCGAAGTTAGCCCTTAACCAAATTTTCGGCAGTTTTTGCTCATTTTGCTTTACGAAAATTCATTAATAAGCAATTTGTAACAAATAAATTAATCACACAAATACTTTCGAAAAGAAAAACTTAAACAACAATCATGATTTCACACATCATCAACACCTTTTCTTCTAACGCAAAAACTCGACAAGCCAGTAATGAATATAACACAAGACCCAAATCAATTTTTCTAATGATCCTCATATTAAAGCGTTTCCTATTGAACTTCTCAGAAAACATCAAACATTTTGACTAATGATCGCGTTTGCTTAAGAAATAGAAAGAAAATTAGAAATATCATTTGAAACGGAAACTTCAAAAACCAGTAGGTGTTTTGATCATATTTTGTTTAGATCTCTTAAGTAACAGCCCCAAATTTTCTTTGTATTCTCTTAAAGTGTTCTTAACTAAGCGTATGCGCAAAAGCAGCAACATGCGGTTTCTGTATCCTTTTTTTTAATATACAAAGGACCATTTACTTTTTTTTTTGTATTTGAAAGATCTTCAAACTACAGCTGCTTAATGATGTAGCTGCGGATGCTCACTGTATGTTTAGTGTTAAAAATCACACTTGATTTGCTTGAATCAAAAAAAAAAATATTTTTTTAAAATTTCTTTCAACTCCTTATGAAGCCCTCTTCATCGTCATAATCCCCGTAAAGATCATTAATCAATTTTGAGCATCAAACCAACAAACGAACAAACAACGAAATAAAATATCGTTAAACTCTGGAGTATTAAAAGTAATAAATGATACTTTGTTGTATATTTGCTATGGATGTTATTAAAAATTCATTAACTTTGTATGCTCCGTTGCTCTGTAAGTCATGAGAAATTGGTATTTTTCATTTAAAGTTGTAAAAAATTATTTAATGATCAATTTTTTCCAATTATTCTTCTCCTTTTATGAGTATTAATCCTTATTTTTAATAATTTCTTCTTTAACATCATGTTTTATTAGTTTTTGTGTTAATTATTTAAGGTTTAATAACTAAGAAAGAAAAAAAAGAAGGTGGCCAGTAGAAAAATTGCAACTTTTGGTAAAGAAAAGTGCAAAGTTTTGAAGAAAAAGTGCAACTTTTGTTAAAGACAAATCCAAATTAAAAAAAAGTGCAACTTTTGCCAAGAAAAATGGGCAATCTTTGAAAAAAATTTCCACCTTTTTTTTAGAAAATGTGCAACTTTTGTAAAAAGCAAAATTTTAACAAATGAAGGGACTTTAAACAGAAATGGCGAGTCAGTTAAAAACTTAGGTTTTTGCCGAAGCAGTGACACCTCCCATATCGGATACCTCCGATAGCGCCCATTGATTAGTTTTTTCATTCAAAATGTATTCCCATAAGAGGACACTCTCAGAACCGAACGCCGCAAAGAGGGGTATAATCGCAAAAAATGGAGATTCATTAAACTACTAATCCAATTTTAAAAATTCTTTCACTATTAGAATGCTACATTATCACTGAGTGACAAAGGCTACACGTCTTTTGGAAAAGTGCAGCTTGACAAGTAAACAACATATGACATTGAAATTTTCAGTAGTGATGTAGAATTTTATATACTGTAATCGGTTACTAAATATTTTTCAAAAAAACACATTTTAATTTTTCAATTAATATCCATTTTTTGCGACTTCACCCCTCTGTGCGCCGTAAACAACGACATCCGATATGATGAGGTCAAACCTTAACGCCACTCTCAAGGCATGAACAACGATATGCAATATGATCGGACTTTAAATGTCAGCGCTATGTATAAAAAACAAAAAGGGCTGTATTTTGGGGCGTGGCAAAAAAATATTTTCCTGTTTCTTCATTCACGTCCTTTGTATGGAGGTCGACCCGGTCTAATATACACTTAAGATGACTATATTGAAATATTAAATTTATGCGCTGTAGTGGAGATAAGTAATTCTAAACACGAGGTTCATGTAGAAATATGTGATTATGGAAATATTATGAAGCATTAAAACCAGTGTTCGAAAATAAACACTAAATATCGTTTCTTAATGTTCGGTTCGGTAGATTTGTGGAAAACATAAACGCTAAAAGTGTTTGTGTAGGAAATCATTAAAAAAATTAACGTTTCCCTGTTAGTCATCTTTCGAATACAAAAATATTACGTTTTTTTTTCAAACTCAACAAAAAATGTGAACATTTAATTCCGTTCGGTTTTTTTTTTGGAAAATCCACAAACTTCAATGTGTTCGGTTCGGCTCGTTAATGTTCGTCCCTTTTGGCTGGTAAAAAAAAACCAAAAATTGTTTACAAAAAGAAAATACTCACACGAAAAAAAACATAGAACATTAAAATATAATGTTAGTCTACAGTATCACTACAATTGTTCTGTATTTTAACGAATAACCGAACATTATATAATGTTCGGTTCTTTCTTGAAAATAGTTACGAACGGTATTAATGGTTGTGTAGGTCTACAGAATCACTAAAAAAATAGATATCGTTCCTGGGTGTGTGAGCCGAACGTAAAATAATGTACTGTTTATTTTCGAACACTGATTAAAACAAACTGACTGTTTAAAGAATTTTTGCAAAAGACTATTTTGTGCTATTTTAACAGATCAGAAAAACATAAATTCATTTTTAAACTCAACAGCTCAAATAAAACCGGTCTAAAGCTAGATTTACACGATTGAAGGTACATATTTTGAAGTCTTATCAAAATTTTGAAAATTTATTTTGATGTTCTATTTACACGTTTAAAAAATTTGATCAAAATATTCTTTCAATATACATACATATATCAAAATCTTTTGATAAAGATTTGTTGAAGCTAATTTACACTATTGGTTAACTGTTTATATTGAAAATATTAACCATCAGCTGTTTTGCTTCTTTTGTGAAATAATTTATTATTATAAAAAATAAATTATTATTATAAAAAAAAAAACAATTAATAAGTATGGATTACGACACAATCATCAAAGCATCAACATTTTTAATATTTTTTTTTTTTTATTTATGATACTGACTAATAACAATATTGACTTAAAATTAATGAATAACAATAAGCATTTTTAAATATACTACACTTTACAGAATATATGTACATACAAATTTACGAATTAAGAAAAACAATAATTTTATGCTTTATGGAATTTAAACATAAAGAAAAATCAACAAATTGTGACAGAGAATTAAATTGTCTATATAACCTTGAAAAAGGATCAGCAAAAGCATAATTTTCTCTATAAAATTTAACAAAGAGCAGATTATAATGACGCGTATTGCGACTAGGTATATTAAATTTAACAGACTCTAACAAAAAATAACAACAAACATTACCATTAATAAGATTAACCATAAAAGAAACATTTAACATTGTACGACGACTTTTGAGCGATGGTAATTTTATTAATGCCAGTCTACTAGCATATGAAGGAAAGTTTGTCGAGTAACTCCAATGTAGATCACGTAAACAGAATAATAAAAATTGTTTTTGGACCGATTCAATACGAGAATCGTGAATGATGTAAAATGGGTCCCAAATGATTGACGCATATTCTAAGATTGGTCTAACGAGTGATACGTAAAGTTGCTTCGTTATGTATGGATCGGTGAATTCTTTAGCCCAGCGCTTAATAAAGCCAAGAACACCTCGAGCTTTATTCACAGTTAATGTTATATGAGAAACAAAGTTTAATTTAGGATCCAGTAAGATTCCAAGATCAAGAAACGAATCAACCAACTCCAGTTGATGGCCACCCAAAGCATAATTAACGGCAATACAGTTATTTCTATAAAAACGCATACATTTGCATTTCACAAGATTCAGCTCCATCATATTATGATTACACCATAAAAAGAAGTTATTAAGATCCGATTGAAGATAAAAATGATCAGCGAAGCAATTAAAAGAATGGAAAATTTTTACATCGTCAGCATACATCAATATATTGGCGAACTTGATAACGTTGGGCAGATCATTAATAAACAGCGAAAATAAAAGTGGGCCAAGATGACTGCCTTGGGGAACACCGGACGAAACATAAATGTACTTGGATATACAATTATTGAATTGTACTTTTTGCTTTCTTCCAATTAAATAAGAACTTAACCAGCATAAACTTCTACGGGATAAACCTAATAAATCCAATTTAGTAAGAAGAAGGTGATGGTTAACTTTATCAAACGGTTTACTGAAGTCAGTATAAACAGCATCAGTTTGTTTCTTTTGTGTAAATGCACAATTAATTAAAGTTGTTAAATGAAGTACATTCGTTGTAGTTGAACAGCCTTTTCTAAAACCATGCTGGCAAGCTGCCAGTAAGGACGAGGTGTGATGACTGAGGAAATCAGTAACTAGTTTTTCAAAAAGTTTTGGAATCTCACTCAATTTGGCAATTCGTCTATAGTTTGTTATATCCTATTTATTGCCAGATTTAAATAAAGGTTTTATATACGAATCTTTCCATAATACGGGAAAATAACCACATATAATCGACGCATTAAACATAAAAGTTAATGGCGTAACTAATGATTCAGCACATTGATTTAAAATACACGTTGGAACAAGATCAGGTCCATGACTAAAAGACATCTTTAGCGTTTTTAAGTTAACAAAAATATCATTGCTATTAAAAGTAGGGAAAGAGATTGCATGGTTTGATGAGAGCATATAGGGATAACCATTACTATCATCGTATACAGCATCAGAATAAGTCGTGGCAAAAAAATCGGCAAACATATCACATATGACCTGAGAATCTCCAGATTCTTGGCAACGAAATTTCATAACGGATGGATATCCATTAGATTTTCTTTTAGAGTTGACGAATGCAAAGAACGATTTTGGGTCTCGAACGAAATTGTTTTTCACCTTATTTATATATTGATTATAAAAAGCATGATTCAGCAGATTATATTCTGAACGACTGACAGAGTATTTTCCGTAATCAATAAATGATCCAGACTTTTTGAATTTTTTATAATTTTTATTCTTTAGATTTTTTAGCCTAGTAAGCTGTATGCAAAAAAAAAAGAAGAAAACAAAAGGAACATTGGGTTCGACCTTTTCTTTCGGAAGGAAACAGTATGTATGTCTCTTTTAGGGAGCGATTGAAAAAGAATGATCTCGACCTATACAAAAACTTTGTGGTAATGTCACCAGACGATTTTGATTATTTGCTTAATCTCGTCACCCCATCTATAGAAAAGGCCAATTTTAATATGCGGGAATCTATATGCCCCGGAGAATACCTGGCAATTACTTTGAGATTTTTAGCGACTGGCTACAGTTACGCAAGTCTGATGTTCTTGTTTAAAAGATCAAGATCATCGATATGCAATATTGTGCCTGAAGTCTGCGCTGCATTATATCGGGTGATTTTTTAGCTATTATCTTTTTGGCAACACTGGCTTAAACAGCTGACGCACGTTTCGTGTTTTGTTTCACTGCCAAACATCTTCAGTTTGGTCTATAATTTAACCAAGAATCGTTTTACAAACGAACAACGGTTGCAAATTATTGAATTTTATTATCAAAATGCGTGCTATTTTAAGAAAGTTCATCGCGCGCTTCTTCCATTTTATGGTCAGCTCATTTTTGGATCAATGGGTACGTTAATAAGCAGAATTGTCGATTTTGGAGTGAAGATCAGCCAGAAGCATTGCAAGAGCTACAAATGCATCCAGAAAAAGTCACAGTTTAGTGCGGTTTATGGGCTTGTGGCATCATTGGACCGTACTTCTTCAAAGATGATGCGAATCGTAACGTAACTGTGAATGGTGAGCGCTACCGTGAGATGATATCCAACTTTTTTTTGCTCAAAATGCAAGAGCTTGACTTGCATGACATGTGGTTTAACAAGACGGTGCCACATGCCAAATAGCACGCTTAACAATGGACTTATTGAGAGGCGAGTTCGGTGAACATTTTATTTCACGTTCGGGACCGGTCAATTGGCCGCCTAGATCGTGCGATTTAACGCCTTTAGACTATTTTTGTGGGGCTTTCATAAAGCTCATGTCTATATACACATGCCCGCTTCAATTGACGTATTGGAAGACAACATTAAAGCATTTATTCATGAGATACCGCCCCAAATGTTGGAAAGAGTATGCCAAAATTGAACTAAGCGGATGGACCATTTGAGGCGCAGTCACGGTCAACATTTGCATGAAATAATCTTGAAACATTAAATTATATGGACCGCACTATCGATTCAAATAAAGATTTCATGCAATTTTCTGAATTTTATGTGTTTTTTTTTTAAACTTTCCTATAGCTCTTAAAAAATCACCCTATATAAAGTATTAAAAGATGCATTTTTAAAGGTAAAAGGTAAATATATATTGAATCAAAAGAATGAACATGCTATCAAATTATTTATAGTTATCAATATTGCCAGATGCGATTTTGATGCTCAATAAATTTTGATCAATAAGTTTTGAGGAGATTTTGCTGTTTACACGAGTTTGAAGCATTTTGAAGAAAATTTCATTCATGTAAATCCTAGCTTAAGTTAAAGTCTACAAAAACCGAAATTTTTTCAACCACAATCGACAAGTCTTTTTGCTTTAGTTTTCAAATAAAATATTTCAAATAATAAAATTTTACCCCTTTCATAGGCGGACAGCTTTCATAACCGGACAAAAACACTGCGACGGTTGGTGTCAGGTTATGGGGGTTTCACTGTAAATGGTACTCTCGAATGTTATTTTAGAAAAAAATAGATATCTGGCTCCCTTTTTTTTCTTACTTTTATTCCTTTTAACTATAAGTTTTATGTAAGATTTGCTAACCTATAAAATCAATCAAGTTGCTCATAAAGTCGCTTATTACAACCGCTCCATAGACAGTATTTTCCCCTAATCCTCTTTTTTGCATTACAATAAACTCATGTTAAATTTCATAACAATTTGTTTGCATTGCAGCCGATAGTTGCATTGACGCTGTTTACAACTTCTTGGCAATATTATTTTTTTTTTCACTTTCCGTAGCTATTGAAGGCATAAATTTTCATTAACATGACTTTTGGTCAGTTTAATAGGGAATATTTTATGTTGGCAATTTTTTTCTCATTTTTTGCAAATGAAATGTTGTTTACAGTAGCAATGATTATAAAAAAGAAGTTGTTCCTATGAAATCATATCGATTAAGCTCTAAAATTTCAAGGTGTGTATTTTGAAAGGGTTTTTAATAAAGAAACAAAGTTGTTTGAGGTTGTTAAAATGTACGCAAATAATATTTTGGTATTGGTTAGATATTTATTTGTTCAGTACATATTTTTAAGTTTTGATATATTTTAAAAATTTTGTATAATTATGGTGTTTTCTTTTCTACAAAAAAGTGTGACATTTTATTTAAAAAAATGAAATTTGGTGTCTGTTTCTCAAAACTTTTTCTCCAGAAAAGGGTTAATTCTTTAGAATAAAACAGGCCACCCTTTTCGGGAGCAAAATTTTTAAGAAATATACACAAAATTGCCTTTTTTTAAAATAAAATGTCACATTTTTTTGTAGAAAAGAAAACACCATTAGAAACAGTCTTAAAAGAAAATGTTTTTCTAAAAGCTTTTTGCTATTAAAATAAAGATTGAAAACAATCTTGATAAAAATCAAAACGTTGTTTTGTGAAGTTTAATAACCCAACTATAGAATTAGTGCTACACAGAACGTAAAAGACGTTGAAAAATTGTAACAAAATTATAGTTGGCTCGCTTTTGACAACAAACGGTGTCGACTTTGTATTTTTATACCGGATTGTTCCCTCTGAGTAGTTTTTTGTTTGCATCAAAATTTCTACCCTTTTAAAGCTTATTTCTCTAAAATGATTTCTTAAGTATCCAAAAACAGTTCACCATTAACATTTTCTGGCTGCTGACTAAGAAGCCAATTTGTTTGTTTTCTTTTATTTTTAAACCGCCGTAAATTTGACACAATAAAAACAGCAATAATTTTGCTAAAATATGTTTAATTAAAAAAAGGAACTTAAATCGAAAAGTGTATTGAAGAAAAATGTTAACAAAACCTTTAAAAATTATAATTTAAATTATGGCTGTGCTGTTAATTTCATTGTTAAATGGAAATGATCAGGTAAAATAATTATGAAAACCTTTTAAATGAGCAAAATGATGAAATAATCATTAGCATCAATATACAACAAAAAACAAGCCAGCTTAATGAAAATACTAGTCAAGCAGATTAAATGAAATATTTTTGCAAAAACAGGATTTTTTGTTTAGACTAAACAATAAAACATAACGGAACGGTGGTATAAAAATCTGAAGAATAAATAACGATCTTTAAGAGACTTTAAGACTTTGCTAAACTTTATTCTTAACAAATTTTTGTGAAAAAGTACTTTATTACTTTGAACTACACCGAAATAAACATGCTTTAATCCAGAGTTGGAAAAAAACTGTACACTAAACGCAGTGAATTTTTTGAAAACAAAAACTCCAAAACTTTTTTTGTGTTTCTGAATTTGTTCGCAAACAAACTATGTGTACACAACGATTGTGAGTGTGTATAGTGTTTCTTTTATCGTACGCGTTGTGTATTTTTAGCGAACGCGTAGTGAAATTTTAATAAACGTGTTGTACTGACCTTATGTTTGCTGCATTTGGGGTTTTTTATGAATGATATTCTAATGTATGCTAAAACAAGATCGGTTCGTTATCTTAGTATTTGTGTTCGTCAGTTCCCAGTCGTTGTTTACTGTATTTTGTTTTTGTATAAGTTCACGAAACCATTTTTTGATTTTGTATTATTGTATACAAATGTTTATGTGTACTGTTCATGAAAAATACTGTACGGTACACTTACGTGCCGTACCTTATTTTTTTCATTCAAAGTCTTCTTTTAGCTTATTTTCGAAAACTATTGGACATGTTTGCAATCGGTTTGTTTTGTACCACGCGTTCAATGCGTTTATGCAATAGTCGAAAAAAGTAAAATTGTTTCAAAGTGCTCGCGTAGAAAACATATGCGTATCGAACACATTAAGAAGGATAACTTTCCATTTTCGCATGCGTCGCTTTGGTCTTGAAAAAAATTTCAAGAAAATATCATACGCATAGAATGCGTGGTGATAGATGACAGTTCTTGAAAAATTGTGCTGTTGATAAGCACCTTTCTGAAGGAGCCGAAGTAGCAGGGACTATAATATATTTATTTGCTATTTTAAATAATGTTCTAAATTGGTTTTGATTCTCAACATAAAAGGCAATCAATCTACCGGACTTTTCCTCTAATAGACTTATGGCATTTGTATTTTCAATTTTTTTACAACATTACAAAAAGATTCGACATTTTGGTCCCTATTAAAAAATATACAAATTTTGACATAAAAGCCCTCAAATTAGCATTAAAAAAAGCACAGCTAAGCAAGCCATACAACCTGCCATTCTTGTTGTTTGAATTCATTGCTGTAATTCGGCCCGAATTAATAATAAGCAAAAAACTCTGTGTGTATAGCTGCTGTTACATGTCTTCATAGATAAATAATAATAATATCGATATTTTACCTATCGATATTTTCGATATAGTAAGACTATCAATAGTATGAATATATATACGTAGATATGCATATTATTTCGTAGAAATTCAGATAACATAAGTCCGGCGATATGTGTCAAGACAATGCGAAATATTAATCTTTAAGTAATCTTTTGTGAATAAAATTCCTACCAATGAATCTTTTTCCAAACGGTTCTTCTATGACTGAATAATATACATATTTCGTTTATCAATGCAAGAAGTGCAAACAGTACAAACATAAGGACAATGTAAAGAAGTTTCCACAGACAATTGCATTTTGACAATTGTGGGACTAAAATCTGCAAAATGCAGATAAATCTGCATCGCTGGGCATTATCAAAAAATTCATTGTCAAAATATTTATTATTATTAAGACTGCAATCCTCTGAAGAGATCAAGTGGTTGTGATCGAAACATGTCAGGGTAACCAGCCGCCTGGGTTCGAATCTCAAGCCAGCCGCCTGAGTTCGAATCTCAGGTCAGTCAAGAATGAAAAATTATCAATAACATATTTAATTAATTTTCATGTTGTAAAATTGCTTTCTTCATAAAAATAACTTAATGAAAAATTAAATTTAATGAACTTAAGCCTGATTAAACATATTAAAATTTGGATTACAAAACCATAAATAGTTCGACAAAATAACCACAATTCTAATTATTGTTAAAGCTAAGGCACGAGCCCTATGTGTACGTTTGTCCTTCAAGTTGTGCTGAAAAAGGTCAACAAGAAAAAGAAAGAGAAAATGGAAATGGAAAAAGCAAGAATGTACTTTGGACTTCAAGAAGAATTCTTGACAAAATGTACGAAAAAACAGAAGTAAGGAAGTACATGTAAAATCAATTTAAAATGGATAATCTTTCAAAAAAGCAAATTTCGATATACCAAAGGTTAAAGTACAATTTGGCTTAAGGATTGATGTTTGACTATTGATGTCATCAGTCATTGATGGCTGCGAGTGTAAGACGGCAAATTTTTCTGAAGAGATCAAGTGGTTGTGATCGAAACATGTCAGATGACCAGCCGCCTGGGTTCGAATCTAAAGCCAGCCGCCTGGCTTCAAATCTCAGGTCAGTCAAGAATGAAAAATTATTAATTATAATTAATTATACCCACACCACAATAGTGGAGAGGGTATTATGCATTTGTGCTGATGTGTGTAACGCCTTAAAATATTGGTCCTAGACCCACCTTAAAGTATACCGATCGTCTAAGAATCACTTTCTGAGTCGAACTAACGATGTCCGTCCGGCTGGCTGGCTGGCTGGCTGTCCATGTAACATTGTGCGCAAAGTACAGGTCGCAATTTTGGAGATAATTTGAGGAAATTTGGGTCATAGGTTTTTATTGGCACAAGGACCAAGCCTATTGAAAATGGGCCAAATCGTAGGACCACGAGGGAAGATAGGGGGAAATTTCTTCCTCTCAGGAACTATCAAACCGATTTCAATGAAATTTAAAACATAGATAGAACCATATCTATATGGACACAAAATGTATGCATTTTTAAAAAACATAGGACGACGAGGGGAAATAGGGGCAATTTCTGACTCTCAAGCCGATTTTAATGAAATTTAAAACATAGATAGATCCATATCTATATGGACACATTAGCTATACAGTTTTTCAAAAATAGAACCCCAACGGGAGGTAGGGGGAAATTTCTGCCTCTCAAAAACTTTCAAACCGATTTTCATGAAGTTTATAAACTTAGATAAATCTATATTTATATGGACACATAAGCATGATGTGTTTTTAAATACTGTGGTGTAGGGTATCATATGGTCGGACTTGACCGACTATACTTTCTTACTTGTTTTCATGTTGTAAAATTCCTTTCTTCATATAAATAATTTAATGAAAAATTAAATTTGATGAACTTAAGCCTGATTAAAAATATTAAAATTTGGATTAAAGAACCATAAATAGTTCGACAAAATAACCACAATACTAATTATTATTATTATTATATATCACATACTTTTTGCTTAAGTTAACCTTTGGTTAAGATTGAAGCTTCAGAGACATACATTTACTTAGGAATGATTCTATACACTACCAGAATATCTTGTATGTTCTTGTTGTATGTTTGACTTTAGCTATACGAAAAAATATTTGAAATTATAAAATAATTTATTAAAAAGAATTAATTCCCACATTCTCTTATTAACTCTTGTAAAAGTTTGTTTTTTTTTTTTAACAAAAAGGAAGTATAGGGTGCCCGAAAAATATAAACTGAGAATAAATATAAATAAATAAAAAAAAAAAAATTAAACAAAAGATGAAATAACAAAATTTATGACTTTAGCGATAATGAAAGGCGCCGCAAGGTGCAGACATTTTAACAATGACTTTACATTTAAAATTCAATCTTTAATATACAAAACAAAACTTTTAAAATTACAAACAAACAATGACACTTAAACAAAAACAACTTCCGATTTGTATCAGAAGGAAATTAAAACCACAAAAAGTAAATTCTAACACTTTTCTTAAGATACTTTATTAAACTTCTACTCCAGTTAATGAAATTAAAAGACCCCAAAAAATAACAAAAAAACAAATACGTAAAGAAAATACTTGAGAAAGATTCTAATATGAAATCGATATCAATGTCTGGCTGGATTGTTTTAGAAAAAAAGCAATTTAACCAAAAGCCAAGAAAAACAAAAAGGTCAATATTTAGAACAATAGCTAAAATGTGTTAAAGTATCGAATGGTATCTACGAAATAAAATAAAAAACTCACACAAACACACAAGCACTTAAAAATTAGACAAGAAACACAAAGTCTGATAGACGGAAAGACGGAAAGACACACTCATTCACATACTCTTGATATACTTTTATATTTTAGTTGTTGGTTTTTTCTTTAATACACTTTACTAATATAAATATAACCAACACTTAAAACATCATCATTTGACACTTTTTTTTTGAAAATCTTAAAATGAAATATTAGACGCCAATTTTTGTTAGATATTCCTTGGGTTTCCTAACAGAATTCTTTCACCATTCTGGTCACTCTCTGTTTTGGGACAAGAAAAGTCTCTAAATGTTATTAGTTTTATTATATTTTCAGAGCTTTTTTTCTGTTGTTCTTTTGAATATAATATCATAATGTCTGTAAAACATTAAGATATCAGTGTGATATTTTTCATTTTAAGCTTTTTTTTTTTTTTTAATTTTAGACTGCATATAATGAGACACTCTACTTTTGGGTCAGGGTGCTGCAACAAATAAAATGAATGCATTAATATTATTATAATTTTTTGGCTATTGAACAAAATGGCATTTAAGATTTGACAATTTTTACAAAATCTGCTCCACTGAGCAAGTTTTTGAGCGGGCGGATAGAGTTTTAAAGTTAGATTTTAACAATTAAAATAAAATTGTTTATTCTAATTTGCAAAAAGAAATTAAAAAAATAGATGTGATATATTTTTTCAATTTCTACTTTGATTATATTCTTCACTACACAGAAAAAATGAAAAACCAACTTCAATTAACGTTTTTGTTAGAAATTTGTACTATTAATTAAATTCTGTACTGATTTTCCGCCAGCAAACAAATTGATCATATCAATTAACACATTTGTAAGTTTGAGCTTTTCTTGCTGTTCAATTTCAATCAACAGGTTTAACTGAAATTTGACCACCAGCAAAAGAGGCAAAATTAAACGTAAACACAAATTAAAATATTTTTTTCAAACAACACAGTTAATTGAAACAATAAAAAAATTGTTTGAAAATTTAAAATATTTTAAAGTTTATGTGTATGTTTTCATAATTGCAAATATACACACAAACATTATAATTTTTATTATCAATTAAGGGAAATTAATTGGAACAATTAAAAAAATTGTCTGAAACAGCAATATTGAATTAATTGAAAAAATGTTTGGTGAATATTTTTTCTGTGTAGGCGGATTGAGATACTGCAAAAAAACTTTACAACTCATTTCTGAATTTATTAGAATTAACAGGATGTTTTAAGGAAAATAATTGGAATTTAAACTGAAATTTTTTTAAAACTATAAGAGACAACTTAGAGAGATAAGCTATTTTTATCTTCCTAGTAGCTTATTACAAAGTTTTATTCACTGAAATCTGTCAATGGTTGCACAAGTTACAACCTTTACAATGTTTTCCTTACACGTGGTGTTCACCGTAGACACCCTATTTCTCAACTTGTATCCCAACAGCGTTGTCATAAACTCCATTTCCTTAAAGCCTATATCCTCATCTATTGAACCCGCTGTGCGGGGTGGGGTTTAATTGTGCATAATGCTTTGTTTTTATCTCAGAAAAACTTTTATATTTTAGTGATCATTTTTTATAAAGAAAATTTAAGATTTTTTTAATAAAAAATTTTATTTCAAATGTTTTAACTTATAAAACATTTTTTTAATCTTTTTGGACAGAAGTTTCTTTAGTAAAAATGTTCGATGTTCTCCTAGAAATTTTTTTTATGTTTTTGAAAAAAGTTTTTCATTAGAAAAATAATATAAATACCGCTCTTTAGATATAAGCAAATCTACTTAGTGCCACGCCCACTTCTCCAATCCCGCCTCCATTCTTTTGGATAGATAATTACATTGTATAACAAAATCAAATTTTTTCCAAAATTACAAGGTCCGGCCTATAAATTTTGATGGAGGAGACAAAAAAAAAAAAAAAAAAAGACGCGTGTATCGTCGTTTTGAAAGTTTACATCTGAATTTTATTTGAGGGCGGGTTAAAGTTTTCCAGCTCTGCTTCATTCTTATTGTTAATCAGCATAAGAAACTATGTGACCCTTACATTTTAGGTATAAAATGTGTTCAGCAAATTTATGTAGAATGTTACAAAGAACATTTTTGTTAAATATTCTAACCCCCTAACTATACAAGGTATGGGTCTTTTTTGTCCTTCTTTTAACCATTAAAACAGGGATAAAAGGGGTTAAAATGTTCCGCAAAAATAATATGCGTGAAATTTTACTAAAGGACCCTGAATACACCAAAACGGAAAATTCAACCAGAAAGTCAGAAAAAAGACACAACAAAAGAGAGCATAGGGTTAATTTCGCATTTATTAAAAATTGTATTTAGCATGAAAAAAATAGTTTAAATTTAACTGAAAATCATTAATATCTCTATTATTTTACCTTCGATAGCAAATTTGGATATGAAGTATTCATTAATTAATTTTTTTTTAGCTCTAGGCAATTCCACTTCATTATCATACAATGTCCAGCATATTTCAGCGATACGCGAATGAATGCTTTTGCCTTTATAGCGTTCTTCAATGGGTGCGCATGTCTGATGAAATTGTTCATCATGCTCATCCGATTCTGTTGACAATTGTTTCTCAAAGTAATCCATATGGGAATAAAAACAATTAAGAAAGTATAGTCGGTCAAGCCCGACCATATGATACCCTACACCACAGTAATAAAAAACACATCATGCTTATATGTCCATATAAATATGGATTTACCTATGTTTATAAACTTCATTACAATGGGTTTGAAAGTTTGTGAGGGGCAGAAATTGCCCCCTACCTCCCCTTGTGGTCCTATTTTTGAAAAACTGTATAGCTTATGTGTCCATTTAAATATGGATCTATCTATGTTTTAAATTTCATTAAAATCGGTTTGAGAAGCAAAAATTGCCCCATCTCCCCTCGTGGTCCTATTTTTTAAAAGATGCATCCCTTTTGGATATGGTTCTATAATTAAATCGGTTTGATCGTTTCTGAGAGGAAGAAATTTCCCCCTATCTTCTGTGTGGTCCTACGATTTGGCCCATTTTCAATAGGCTTGGTCCTTGTGCCAATAAGAACCTATGTCCCAAATTTGATCAAATTATCTCCAAAATTGCGTCCTGTACTTTGCGCACAATGTTACATGGACAGCCAGCCAGCCGGACGGACATCGTTAGTTCGAATCAGAAAATGATACTGAGTCGATCGGTATACTTTAAGGTCTAGGACCAATAGTTTAAGGCGTTACACACATCAGCACAAATGCATAATACTCTCTCCACTATTGTGGTGTGGGTATAAAAATGAATTTTTGTTGACATATGAACGGCTAGTTTTTTAAAAGCTCTAAGCATGGTGTCTACGTATATTCGAGCAGTAGGAGAACGGTTTTTGCCTAAGACATTGTCTATCACTTGCTTAATGCTTTTCCACGCATCGAGCATTTTGTCAAATTCAGCAGATGGAAGGGCGACCAATATTCCAAAAAACAATGGAAGTTGAGAGCTAAGGGAACATTAGGAGAGAACAATATCGTTCTATATCAAACTTGGTGTGGTAAAAAACTTTGTTAAATGTCTGAATACAAATGAATCCTCAAAGAGTAAAAAAGGTGGGTATATGTTCTTCAAGTCGTTTTTATTGTTGAAAGCCTTAAAATTGGTTTCATATCAACAGGTGTTTTTGTTTGTCCAGATATAAAAAAACCCCTCTTTAACTTTAGCATAGATAACAGACAGCATTACCGTTGGTGCCACTAAAGTGGCAATTTGCCACTTTTTCGGCTGCTTGGATACTATTTGGCCACTTTTACAAAATGCACCCAAATGTGGTACTTTTTGTGATTCTTGCCACTTTTGTGATACTTTTTACGTTAGGAAAATATACTTTTTTTTCTTTCTGTTTTATATTAACTCCCAGCTTTAATATGCTAAGAAATTAGCGTCCTTGGTGGGTTCAAGTCTTTTCCAACCGCCACAAAATGCTTTAGAAAATACACTTTTATAAGAATTTTTTTCTTGCCATGCGTGGTTAGCTGAAAATCGGTTGAATAAACTTTCTATTAACCTGTTTTATTTATTATGAATAAGGGGGTAAAGATATCTCGCATATATGGAGGGCTCAGAGCTGAAGCGAACCAAGTCAAAAAAGAAAATTCGAAAATTTATTGAGTTTGAGTAAGTAAATTGCCATTAATTACTGGAGCCACTGACTTGGGTTTATTACCGTTACCTTAGGAACGAAACTGTTTTTGATTTACCCCATTACAGAACTGGATTGAGTTAAATTTTGCGGAGATATTCGTACCAGATTTGAAATACATATACGTGATATATTTTATGACTTGGTTCGGTTCAGCTCTGAGCCCTCCATATATATTGGTCGTGAAGCAGAAACCGAACTGTTGTGTACCGAAAACTTTTCTAAAATTTGTGTAATTGACATTAAAAACCAAAAATTGTGTAAAGAATTGATAACAAGAATTGATATAAAAAACAAAAAGCTTAATATATTGAAGTATTTAGACCAATTATATATAGTGTCTCATGAAGATATAAACTACTTCCAATTAGTTTCTGAGGTTAAACATATTATAACTGACCCAGATGCATTTATACATGAATTTAAACTTCAAGAGAGTAAAGTAAATGACACGAATTAAGAACACAAATCGATGGTTTTCTTCCGCAACCACGTATCTCAATTTTTTCAGATTTTTTGTTTTAACTTGAAAAGTAATCAGTAAATACCGCCATACAAATTTGCAATTTTTTAGTTTGGCGGAACATCGGAATTTTTCCTAATTATTGGATTATAAAAGAATATATAGCAAAAAGTTTCAAATATTTGGTAAAAAAAAGAGTATTTTGTCTCTCCTGAAAAGTAGTTGTTTTTGAGTTACGAGGTTGCGGAAGAAAACCATAGATATTTAAAATTTCGAATGCTGAAGATTTTTGGCGTGAAATTGGAACATGTATTCAAAAGGAAAAGGACAAGAAATATATTTATTAATGTATTTATAAAACACCTTACGTAAATATCTTCTATTCGCTGCAACAATGTCATAATCCAAAAAACATGTTTTGGCAGAACACAAGTTTAACGTTTTTTAATTACCAAAACATTAAAATAAATATTTTATAAAAATTACTTCTCCAGAGAAATATTTACAAAATATTTATTTTAGTTTTTACAACAAATGAGCCATTTGTTAGTAAAAATGTATGTCTATTGTAATACGATCAATTGTTTTTTAGTGTATTTAATTACTATATAATGTTTTTTGTTATGTTTTTATACCATTTAAAATTATAATAAATAGAAAAAATTCATAATGTGGTGTACTTATTTTAATTTTAAAAGATGTGCCCATTTTTTTTAAATCCTCTTTTTGGTGCCACTTTTTTTGTTGATATCCCCTTTTTTTGGTACTTTTTTAAAATATCCGACGGTAACACTGATAACAGTGCTTTCTTAGTGCTCTTTCTCTCTCTTTTTCTTTAATTCAGTACCTTTTAAATGGTTAAATATAGCAAGAAAATTATTCTGTAATAATTTAAAATCGATATTTCGCCAATTTCGAAGAATTTTTATTTAGGAAAATGTTAGAAAATTTTTAAAAAAATTTATTACGTCGACGCGCTCGGTACAAAAGCCTTAAGTTCGACTCTTCCACTTCGATTTCACGGCCCTGCTTTAAACAAAATTCTTTTTAAAACAAACTTCAGAAGACTTCTTAAAAAATATTTATGTTGCTTAAGGCCTTATGACACTACATTTTGACTACATTGTTCAAGTTTTGATGAACAGTGCAATAAAATGTAAGCGAAAAATGTACCACGTGCAAACAGTTCAGCTGTATTATGATAAATAGCAAACTGTCACAAATTTTAAAAAAGTTATCGATACAAAATTAAGTTATGTCAAAAAAAAAAATTCAAAATTGTTCAACTTAAAATTGGCATTTCAAGCTTGGAAAATTAAAAGTGTTGCAGAGTCAGCGGTTAAGGGGCAGCGGATTTAGAATGGACTCAGAATCACTTATAATTAAAAAGTTATTATTTTAAGCCATATAAGTTTATGACTACCGTTTGAATCCCTCAAATATGTATTGGATAAATATTCAACTTTTAAAAATTAACGAACGCGTACATTCGTTTTTTTTTTTTTTTTAATTCACATATTCAGAAAATAGAAGTAGCGCCTAATAAGTTCGACCATTTTTTTCTTTTAATGTCATTATTTGTTTTCCGTTTTAAACCAGCTCCACTTTAACAAACCTCAAGTCCAACTCATGCAAGTGACAACAAGTGTGTGTATGCTATTTTCAATCCGGAGACACATTAATTATTAATAATGTTTTTTTTCTTTATTTGCTGATATTTATTGAAATGTCTTAATCGTTTTAAGTTGCTGACTAAAACAACAACAGAAATATTAAAAAAAATCCATTCATAGCTGTTTCATCTGTCCGTCCAAATGTCTGCCTTTTAAATAAAGTTTTATTGATTTAAACAAAATGCTACAATAACAGTTTGAAAGTATTTTGTTTATTTAAAATACCAAAAAAAAAAAACTTGATACTTTTTGTTAAATGACAAAACAGTTGTTTCTATTTTGTTATATTATTTTATTTACCCATTGTTATTATTGTTGTGAATGTTTTTGTTTTATTGGAATAAAAAAGTAACAACAATAAACCACCAAACAATATTTATGAGTTTTTAAGTTAATTATTTTAATGACTATTGAAAAATAATAAAAATATACCACCTCCAATCTGGCTGTAAAAAAAATTCATTAAAAGCTTTCAACCACATATGGCTATTTCCATAGAAATATCTATATTTTGATACGATACCTCTTGTAGAGTTGGTTGCGCTTTATACAAAAATATATTAAAAAAAAAGTAAATTATACCAAAATTTTTCTTTCAGAAACAATTTTAATTTCTTTCTGGCGTAACGTGACAAAAATTAAACTTTTCTGTGGAAATGTCCATATTGAAAATAAAGAGATGTGCATATTTTTGAATAAATTATTTCTTAAAATTGTTTTTTATTTCGAAAGAAATGGAAGTATAAAGTTCACTAGAATTTCTAAAACACATGTTGTTTTTAGGATAGAGAGGAAAGAGTTATTTAATAAAAAAAAGCTTCGAAACAGGTGCTTTTGGCGGAAAGAAATGCGTTTATTTTTGTTACAATTTAAATTGTTGTTATAACAATATTTGCTCAAGAGCACTATTGCAAATTTAGAGATTTTCCCGCTAAATCTAGCGTTTTTGAAATGTCAATCGCGGGAAAATATACGTTTTAGCGGTAAGCGGGTAATCTAGCGATTTTCAAATATCTTTCAGCGGCACATTTTCGCTAAAAAACATTTCTCAAACTTAAAATTTACGGATTTTTTACTTTTTCTTTTTGTTTATGTTCACGATTTTAATAACTTTTGTAGTTTTTGTGAACTGAAGATTGTATATGACATTTTTTTACGATTTCGTTGGGGCTGTATGTGACAATTCACAACTTTAAGCTTGCTTAAAATTTTGAAACAAAAAGTAAGGAAAGGTTAATTGTCTCGATAGATCCCAAGCAATATAGTTAACTACATAACTTTCATCTTACTTGTTTTATCTAATTGCTTAAAACGGCAAATAATTACCAAAAATAGTGTAAATGTTATAAACTTTTTTGGGTTTACGTACTTAAGTACTAAGTTTGTCCTTCCGCGTGAAACTGTTTTATTATTCATCTAAGACCCCATAAAGTAGCCAGTAAAAACTTCGCCTACTTTTTCGAAATAGCTTCTTTAACTCATTATTTTGTAGCATTCTTCTATAACCACATCTATAACAACTTCTATAACTACTTTTTTCTGGATGTATGCAGGTAAAAAAACAATGACTTAATTTTTAATGCGTTCATTTTGGGACATCCCTTGTTAAATTCATTGGTTCTTTCAGTAGAATTGTAACTAGTGCTCTTATGTTTTTCTGATTACTCAACACATTATTTTCTAGGCGAAGTTTATACTGGGTATATTTTTACCCAATAAAAAATGGAGCTTCCAACGAAGCAGGTTTGTAAGGCAGAAACATAAAAGTTTCGCTTGACATTGCGCTTACGGAAGACATGCATTTTATATGACGAGTTCCCACTTTGAAGCAATACATTTTTGACACATAAAGCGCATTATTCAGCGATCATAAAAATTGTTGGATGTAACGATCAGCTTTACATACTGACTGCCTGTTTTTAGAAAACCTAAACAAGTGAGTGAGTGAGAAATTACATTGAAAACAAAAACCAATTATCGTTTTTTATTGTTGTTTTTAATATAATTTCTCACTCACTCACTTGTTTACGTTTTCTAAAAACAGGCAGTGAATGCTTTGATACAGTTATTTTTTGGTATTCTCCCTTACGAACCTGCATCGTAGTAAGGGATTGCCGTAGCACTTGAAATGTTATTTTTTTTTTTAATAAAAGTTGTTGAGAGTTTTATCATTTACTTTACTGCATTTCTGTATGTCTTATTGATCAGCGCATAATTGTACGCTAATTTTTTTAAATGTACCTTTAGTGCTTCGCAAAATGATAAACTTTTTTAGTGGGTATTTTGGTTCCTTGAGTAATTCTAAGTCGATTTACCCATGTCCATCTGTCCTTCCGTCTGTTGAAATCACGCTCACTTTCAAATGACTCAAAAGAAAAGATAAATATTGGCATTTAATTGATAACAATTCACCTAAGCAGTTTGGGATTGAAGTCCAGTACAATCGGTTCAGTAGGAAAAGTGTTATGAATTAAAATGTGGAACAACCACCCTAAAAAATGTCTTATTATGTTACAAAAACTAGCATTAATATGGCGGAATGCACATATTGATATAAGATTGTGCACAAATTCGTTATATATGACTTGAAATTACACTGTCAACTATCGATCAGATGGGTCCATAAATTCCCAATAAAAAATTTTATCATTTTGCGAAGCACTAAAGGTACATTTAAAAAATAAGCGCACAATTAT
The DNA here is from genome assembly GCA_930367215.1 of Pollenia angustigena. Lineage (NCBI taxonomy): Eukaryota > Metazoa > Arthropoda > Insecta > Diptera > Polleniidae > Pollenia > Pollenia angustigena. The sequence continues at coordinate 53,522,145 of OV884060.1, forward strand.
GCGCTACGCAATAAGACATACAGAAATGCAGTAAAGTAAGTGAAAGAACTCTCAACAACTTAAAAAAAAATAACATTTCAAGTGCTACGGCATTCCCTTACTACGAAGCAGGTTTGTAAGGGAGAATACTAAAAAATAACTGTATCAAAACATTCAGTGTGTAAAGATGATCGTTACATCCAACAATGTTTATGTGAGCTTAATAATGCGCTTTATGTGTCACAAATGTATTGCTTCAAAGTGGGAACTCGCCATATAATATTCATGTCTGCCGTAAGCGCAATGGTAAGCGAAACCCTTATGTTTCTCCCTTACAAACCTGCTTCATTGGAAGCTCCATTTTTTATTGGGTTACCATTGACCTCACATAAACTCTACTCTAGGAAAAAGCTTTAGTACGCGTAGAACCGTAAAGCTCCAATCTGTGTTGTATTATAATAACATTTGGACAATCATAGTTGTATAAAACTTTAAATAACTTGTTAAAATTTCGTGAAGATCGTCCCATAATTTACCATATGCCCCATATAAAGACCACTCAGGGAATATTCTAACTGTAGGTGGAGGGTATTAAAGATTCGGCACAGCTGAATACATAACTCTGACTTATTTTTGGGAATAAAATAACTTGGGAAGTTGGAAACCTTGGATTGTAACGTAATTTGAGAGACATATATCTTTGAAAAATCAGCCTATACCTAGATTAAAATAAAACTTTTAAAAATGTTAAGGTTTTAGCAGTATTTTTAAAAAATTCCCGTTAAATTAAATAGTTGGCGGTTTCTAGCGGTTTTGAAGTCCGATTTAGAGGGAAATGTTTAAAAAAAATTTGGCAACAGTGCTCAAAAGGAATATTAAATCCTATTAACAAAACTTTTTTAATTTTTTTTTCTTTTAAATACTCGAGAAAAGAGGTTTATCAATCCATTTAATTCCAATAGTGAAGCAAGTGATTGTGGAAAAGTCGGGAAAAAGTGATTGTTTGGTTACCGCTGTTACCGTCTGATAACCGACTTTTTTGGCCTGCAATTAAAGATAATGAACTGGACGACATGTGGTTTTAGCAAGACGGTGCCACGAGTCACACAACACGACCGGTTTTTGCTTTGTTGCATGGGAATTTTCCAGAACGTGTAACTTCACGTTTTGGAGACGTCAATTGGCCACCAAGATCATGCGATTCGACGCCGTTAAACTTTTTTTGTGGGGCTACATGTCTACGCGGATAATTCCCCTTTTGAAATCCAACATTCGTCAATTTATTGCCGTGATACCGCCCGCCGGAATTGTGTGAAAAAGTGCTCTAAAACAATCTCATGGGGATCGACTGATGCAACCAATCTAGAGGCGACGATATACCTATATGACATTGTGTTTGATACGATATTGCCAGGTCCAAGCATTATAATAAAATAAAAGTTTCATCGAAATCATAGCTTTATGTGTGTTTGATTTAACTTTACTTTTGAAACCGAAAGAGATTGCTTCAATTCGTTTCGCTAACTTTGGTCCACCCTGTTTCGCAAAATATTTTTTTAATCAACTGAATTTGTTCGCTTAAAATTCTTGCGTGTCATAAACAAAAATACTTAATTAAAGATTTAAACTTTTTAAAGCTAATAAAAAATTGACTTAATAAGTCTTGTTTTACAAATTGTAAACATTTTTAATAAATTACTAATTTCGTGTTAATTTTGTGATCATTTTTGTTGCACATTTTTTCTTTGTTGATTTTCAAATCCTTTTGCAAAAAATAAACTTTAAACTCATTTAGTGTTCTTTTTTTAAAGACTCAGCTACAAATCTGATAATTTCAAAATTCTTCAGAAATCAAATAATATTAAGAACGTGATTTTGTTATTTCTTTATTTAAATTTTTTTTTTTAATAATTTCATTTTGTTAAAAAAAACGCAATCGTTAAAATGATACTACTGTTTAAGTATGGAGCAGATATAAAATATTGTTTCTTAATTTCTTATGTTTCAGGTATTGGGTTTTTGGCGTTTCAACCTAAAAGGTAGATTAGTGTTTTCCTAACAAAGTAAATTCCTTTGAGTAAAAAACAAAATAAGAATTTACCTTCTAAATTTTAAAGAAACACTCTCTCGCACATGAACAGCAAGGAAAGAAACAAGATCAAACGTTGCGACTATAAGATTAATTTTTTGCTAGCGATTTTAATGCAAAAAGGTGCGGTTTTCAAACACATGTCTGTCAGTTTTAAATAAAATCAAAATTTTGCAACCAAAAAAAAAAATTGTGTTTTGTATATGACACCTCTGAAAATTCCAAATAAATAAAAGAATATAAATTAAAAATTTGTAATGCATGCCTAAGGAAAAGGATTTATTTTAACAGAAATTTATAATATAAATAAGAATTAACTCGAATATAAAACGAAAAATCATACAAACTTTAAAAAAAAACTCTAACACAATATTGAAATCAATATCTAAAAATTTAAAGTAAAACTTTAATCTCTTAGAGATTCTTATTCCTATTAAATATAGAATTCACTAACATTTTCTTAAAAAAAAACTTTTACAATAATAAGATTATTTGGCTTGTTGTGTTAAACTCCGAATTAACATTCTTGATAAATACACTGAAATTTATCGTTGGAGGATAATCTATTCTCTTTGCGCATTTTACTGGTTGCTTAGACTAGATTATGAGGAAACCTTCAGAAAAGCTAAAGATATCATGTAAATAAAACAACAGAGTGAATGAGAATTACAATCACATTTTTGCAAATAATGAAATACTAAACATATTTAATAAAATTAAATTTTCTTTACTAGATATTTAAAAGACACTTAAGTAATCGTAAGTAAAGTAATATATATCGCTGGCTTAACATTTTCATAAAAATCTTATCGTAATATCGTTGACATAATTTTTCTTTAGAAAGTTATCCCTGGCTTAAATTTTTTAGAGTAAAGTCATCGCTGGCTTAAATCTTTATAGAAAACTTATCGCTGGCTGGTTTCTTAAGAAAAGTTATTTATTTATCATACACTAAAAGAATTTTCTTCGCAATAACAATTAATTTTGAAATTAATCCCATAAAAAATTGCATTAAAAAGGAACCTATGCAGCGCTTCATTGGATCAATGAAACCTGTTTCATTAAAATGTATTTAATGAAACATTACATTAGATAAATGAATATTATTCATTGGATGAATACTTTCAATAAAGTAAAAAAAAAATAAATTTTTTTATTTTGTTTTATATTTTTTCTCATTTTATTTTATTTTTATTTTTTTCTGTCTTTGGCAGGAATCGATCGCGCAACCTCGGTGCTGATAGACTAGGTCAGTACCAGCTAGCCTACCGGGGCAGTGTAGTTTTTGAATAAAAAAAACTATGTTTTTTACTCAATTAAGAGCGTAAATATGAGATTAAATTGTCCATAACAACAACAACGTTGATTGAAAGTTTTTGTTTCATTACTATAATGACATTTTTCATTGTCAGAATGAAAATTTAAATTTATGAAAGCATTATTTAAATATGTTGCTTTTATAAAAAAATCTATGATTTCATAAATTAAATTAAATTTTTTGATTAACAATTAAACATTTTTTTAAGGAAACTATAATTTTGTATTAATTTATGAATATAGTTATGTTTGTATATTGTTTTTTTATGTTCCCAATTGAAATTTTTTGTTTAACTTGGATAAACTTAAGTTTTCATATATCCAATGAAAATTTTTAACGTAATTACGAAATCCAGTGAAGCGATTTTAACGAAAATACTTGATTATAACTATGAAATTCCATTTAGACAATGAACATTTTCATATACCCAAAGAAATTCTTTTTATGAAAATGATTCATTAAATATATGAAGCATTTTTATAGAAGAGTTATTGCTGGGTAGAAAATTTATCGCTGGCCTAATTGTTTCATAAATAAGTTATCGGTTAACTTTTTTATAGAAAAGTTTACTCTGTCTTCAATTCACCACAGAAATGTTATCGCTGATTTAATTTTCTATAGACAAGTTATCGCTGGCTTGATTTTCCTATATAAAAGATATCACTGGCTTAACTTTTCGATAGAAAAGTTATCGCTGGCTTAACTTTTCGATAGAAAAGTTATCGCTGGCTTAAAATTTTTATAGAAAAATTATCACTGACTTAACATTTCTATTGAAAAGTTTTCTCTGGCATAACTTTTTAGCATATTATAACTGCCCTGAGGGAAATTTGTGTCAATTGTTCGAACAGATTGGTCCTGCGATTTGTGAAAATAGAACAAGTACAATAATAAGCAACTCATGACAAGTGAAAGGAGAACCAATCATTTAACTGGTATATGAAGAACAAAAAGGTAGAAAAAGCAATGAATTTCAGAGCAGTCTTTACTGGTCGTGTGAAACATTTTTTGGGACCTTCTAAAATTTGGTTCTTAAATTTAGTTCTAGGCCTTGTTTTATTTAAATAATACTCCATTGTAGTAACTAACACTATACATGTTCATTGAGAATATATGTGTGACTGGTCAAATAGTGTCAATTGACCCACTCCAATGACAACCCCATGTAAAAGTTATAGGTCTTAGGCCCGTTTTCACAACTTATCGATAGCTAAAGGTAGGATTTTATCGGCCGTATAAAAAGTGTTCCACTATTGCAACTAAACTTTAACCTACCAGGTAGGATGAACCTTAATTTACTTTATCGCTCACTTTAGGTTAAAGTAAAGTTTTAATAATGCAACAATTTTAATAAGGCCATTTAAAGTCTACTTTTAGCTATCGGTAAGTTGTGAAAACGGGCCTTATTCATATAAAGTGTTAGAACTAGAACCGGTCTCTACCACCAAATACCTATCACGGGCTTACTTTGGTGTCAGTTCACTTTTTTATAAAACGAATCATTTTAATTTATTTTTACCCCGAACATTTGTTTCAAACATACTTACCCGCTGTAGGAAGGCCCCTATACAAAATGTAAATTTTCCTATAAAGTTTTTATGAGATATATATTTATATATTATTCACTGATATGGATTTTGTATATTTTGCGATGATAAATAAGGCGAGGTCAGTCATATATTTGGCCCGCTTAGGGGCGTCCTAGCAGCTGTGGGGACCAATTTGTTTAATATTATATAAAATTTTAAGCTTTGTGTAGGCGTCTCGCTAACTAACGAAGATTGGCAGTTAGTATTTTTGAACAATTTTTCCTAGGAAAAAATTAAGGGGAGTTTTGCCCCTCTAGAAATGACTCCGTTGCAGCTATGGAGATTATATTTGCAAAATTGTTTTCTTTCTGCCCCCACTTTGAGCTTGAACAGCAGCGTTCCCTTCCCCTCGTCCTGAGCTAGAAAAATTTTATTGAAATAACGACTTCGGCTTAGCAGTGCTACAGCGATGTACAGTTATTTGTATATCTTTTAAACTAATGCATTTCATACTTCAAAACGGTGGCATATCATAACGTCCATCAAAGAAATTTCATAGCGTCCACAATTTTACTTTTAATGAAAAATATTAAAATATGTAAAATTTGTTTTGAAATATCAAAATAAGTAAGTATAATGCCAAAAATTCTTGCAAGCAAGAATGTAAACAAATTTGGGATCATAGTCGGCCTTCGGCCGGGCGCAAGGATTTTCTCCTCTATGGTATAACAAACACCGGCTTCGCTAAGTAAAGCTTCTAAAATCTGCCTTGTTTCCGAACTAAAGCCGACTATGCAGAGAAGCTTTAGTTAGCGAAGCTGGTGTTTGTTATACCATAGAGGAGAAAATCCTTGCGCCCGGCCGAAGGCCGACTGTGCAGAGAAGCTTTAGTTAGCGAAGCCGGTATTTGTTGTACCATAGAGCAGAAAATCCTTGCGCCCAAAAGTGTTTTTGTTATATAATTAATATATACACCCAGAGAAAAAGCAGCAAAACTATTTTTAAAAAAAATGTTTACCATATTAGGTTTCTTTTAACCAAATCATTGTCACCGACAACCATATTATGGTTAAATTAGTTTCATTAAAAAAAGTTTTGTTGATTCTGACCATTATAAAACATGTTTTTCTCTGCGTGTATGTAGATCTTTTTTTTTTTGTATTTAACTTCTTTAGTAATTATGGTCCTAATGACACTTTTAAAAGTGTCCGTTTGCAAAGTGTCATAATGCCCGCGGACATTATGACACTTTTTGGACACTATGACACTGAACGTTGTGACATGCCACCTTCAAAACATATTCAGTATTATGAGTATACTCTAGGCTAATTTTAAATTTAAAAAATTAGATCCAGGTTAAAACAACTGGAATACAAAATGATCACTTGATATTATGCAGATCTAGGCTTGCCAGATAAAAGTTTGCAAAATTCTTGACATTCACAAAAAGAAATCTTGATTTTGGAAAGCATTCTTGACAATTGAAAACTCACATAAATAATCTTTTAAAAAAATAACACAATTGTTAAAACCAGTTAAAATTTCAAGTTAAAGGATACAAGCAAATATTTATAAACAATTTATGACCGCTGTTGTTTTGAGTCAGCTGCTTAAAGTTTTTAATTGAGGTGCCGAAAAGCTTTTATTGCACAAAAATTCAGAACTTTATAATGACCCACTTTACTTTATATCGACCTGAAATTTTAAAGATGTATACATATTGTCACCAACAACCACACTATGTTCAAATTAGTCCTCCGCCTAGAAGCCACAACCATATTATGGTTGCCTCCGAACATGTTGTGATTAATTATAACATCAATATGTTAAACCCTTATAATAGCATAGTTGGTTGGAAAATACTATTGTTTATTTAAAAACATATTATTGTCATATTAAACCAAAATATGCTTAGAGGCAACCATAATATGGTATTGGGTGTTGAATATAAGAAACGAAGTTTTTGGTAGATATTCTGACGGGTGCAACATTTATACGCTTTAAATGTCTTTTACTAAAAGAAAGAAACACATTTGCAATTTAGTTATTTCTAGAAGGGGTAACATTTTTGTTATCTATTTACAAGAATTTATATGAAACCATCAAATAGCCACGATAGAGCTTTAAATTGGATGACGGGTGCAACCAAATTGGTCAACTTTCATAAGATCATACCACAAAAACACAAAACTCTGTTAGTTTTTAAACTTTTATTGTATTATTCTTTTTTATTGTGAAAGATGAGATATCAGACGATGATTATATTAATTAAATATCGTAGAAAAATATAATTCAAGCATAAGAAATTTGCTCTTTAAGCCATGACGGGTGCAACATGCAATGAATTTTCTGTTCGCGCCAAATATTTGAATTTTAATGCTTCGAAGTGCACAACAAATTTATATTTAGCTTACGTCTAAAAAAATTATATTATTATAAAATATAGATATTTTACTTTAAATTGGCATCAAAAAAGTAACAAATAGTGTGATTTGAAAATTGATGTTAAAAGTTGTCTAGAATAGAATCGCCCAAATGCTTTATTTAACCCTTATCCTATGTAAGTGGGTCAAAACCAAAAAAACTACTTTTATTTTGCTTTATTTTTAAAAGTTATTAATATATTGTTCTGAAACTTCGTGACTTTTAATCATTCGAGAAAATGTATAGAATGCAAAAACAAAAATAATCATATCTCCTAACAGAGTGTCCCCATAAAAAAAGTTGCGTATAAGGTGTAAGTGGGTCAAAATTGCCCAATACAAATTGCATGATAGTTTTTACATTTATGTGTGTAAAAACTTGTACATAAAAACTACCGTTATTTTGGAAATGAGAATTTTACTTTACTATGAATATTTTTTAGTCTGAATACAATTTCAAAGCGTGCGGTTGTTGTAAAAAAATTAAAAAAATGTCGCGATTGAACGAAAATGAAACTAATGATTATCTATACTGCCATTGACGCTGAATGGAACAAACAAAACCACTTTCGACGTCGTATTTTTTTGGAAGAATTAGGTAATGCCCTTGTCCATGACGAAATATCACGTCGTTCCATAATGCCGAGAAGCAGTTTTGCCAAGTCAACTGTACGAAGTTTGCAGAAGAAAGATAAAGTGGTTGAGAAGAGCGCTCTAAAGCGGGGCCGATGCTATATATGCCCCTAACGTTCATCCAGTACAAAATATTCAAATAAATGTACTAACTGCAATAATTTTATTTGTAAAAGCCATTCAAATGTAATATTTTCATGTGAAAACTGTAAAAATGATACATAATTTAATGTTTTTTATGATAAAATACTATTGGGCAAATTTGACACACTTAAAACTTATACGTAATTTTGTTTTTACACAGGATAAGGGTTAAGGAAAATTGTAAGCAAATTTAAATAAAAAAATTAACGTGTTTTCTGGTTGGGGTTTTAAAAATCTTGACAAAACATATTTTTTTCTTGATTCTTGGCGAGCACTGAAAACTCTTTTTACTCATTAAAAATCAAGAACGTCTGGCAAGCCTATGGAGATTTCATTCTACAATTTTAATAGTGTAATAAGGATGCTCTAGGGTAAACTTAATAAAAAAAATTGGCCAAGCTTATATTTCAATTCCAGACTTGCAGATAACATTGTCTTTTTTAAAATTAATCGATTTCCTATAAAAATCATTTATCACCGAAACAATATTTAAAGAAACAATTACCAATTTACCACCCCATATAAGCCAACTATTAAGAATTTTGGCAAAGTATTTTTTTAAACGCTGCTTCACGTATGATGCCTTAAGGCTAGATTACACTATTATACTTTGTATTAATACATGTCAAAAACTCGAGTAATATGACAAGTATTATGAAAATAGTTTGACATCCCATACGACTTCATCGTTTTTTGAAAACTTTCATTGGATCAGGGTTGCATTTTATTTCGTGAGGCATGTTTAATTAGATTTTTTGACAGCCGCAACAAAACTCATTAGATTTCTATCTCAAAAAGTATTATGGAATACGTAAGACTTGTGAGATAGTGTAAACTAGCTTTTAGCAGCATTAAAATAGTTACTCAAATATTAATATTTTATTGCTGAATGTTAAAAAATAAAATTCTAAATAGAGCAATAATAATATAACATAAGGTATTTATTACCAGAGAACTTTTTCATTTATAGCTTATTTAAATAATTATACTTAATAAAAAATTTTTTAATTCAGATGATGTGAACACAAACTGTCATGTTTAATTAGATTTTTTGACAGCCGCAACAAAACTCATTAGATTTCTATCTCAAAAAGTATTATGGAATACGTAAGACTTGTGAGATAGTGTAAACTAGCTTTTAGCAGCATTAAAATAGTTACTCAAATATTAATATTTTATTGCTGAATGTTAAAAAATAAAATTCTAAATAGAGCAATAATAATATAACATAAGGTATTTATTACCAGAGAACTTTTTCATTTATAGCTTATTTAAATAATTATACTTAATAAAGAATTTTTTAATTCAGATGATGGTAAAATAAACGTGGTTTCTAAAATGACTGTTACTACATTTATACGCACCACTTTTTCGCAAATAAATATATTGCAAGTAGAGAATATTGCAGCATAAACAGTGAGTTAAATTTTTATTTGAATTAAAACTATTTGCAAATAAGATTTTAAGCATTGCCACACTTTTAACCGTTTTACGTTTTTATTTCGATGTGGCACATTCATATGACAACAAAAGTAAAATTAAATCAAAAATGTGCAAATAAATTTAAAAATACACATTAATTTTTGATCTTTTTCATTTAAAAAAACAAAACATCCCAGCGGACGAGCTTGTGGTGGCATAGCCATAATTGTGCACAAACACATCAGACACTTACAATTGCCAGAGTTCGAAGAAGATTGTATCCAGGCCACATCTATAAATCTTACTGATTTCAATCTAACGTTAACATCCGTTTATTGTCCCCCGAGGCACAAAATTGTACACGATAAATTTCTCAACTTCTTCTCCACATTGGGCCAGAAATTCATTGCTGCTGGCGACTACAACGCTAAACATACATATTGGGGCTCCAGACTTATTAGTCCTAGAGGTAATCAGCTATACAATACCATAACTGCAAATAATTTTGATGTGGTATCGAGTGGTGAGCCTACCTATTGGCCAACCGACTTCAATAAGCTACCAGACCTTATTGACTTTGCTGTAATTAAAAACATCAAGTGCGATCAGGTACTAGTTAGTTCCTCCTATGATCTTTCGTCTGATCATTCACCTTCAATCCTCATTTTAAAAGGTAACTCTGACGCCGCAGCTGCAAACTTTATTTCCTATCCAAACAGAAACACAAATTGGTTAAAGTATAAAATGTATGTGAGCTCTCACCTATATAATGCATTCCCCTAAAAAATTCATCAAACATCCAAATAGCTGTCGACCGATTTACAGAAGTCTTGGATACTGCAGCAAGAAACGCAACCCCAATCAAGCGCACAATTAAACGTGCTCCTTACAATACATCGACGGATATAGAGACCCTTATCAGAGAAAAAAGGAAGTTAAGAAGACAATGGCAAAACAGTCGTTCCCCAACCACTAAGGCCCAACTACAATTATGCCTGACCACTCTTCGCAACAAATTGAGACAGAACCACGAGTCTGCAATAGAAGGCTATCTAAACAGCCTAGACGCCACAAAAAACTCCAATTATAGCTTATGGAAGGCTGTACGGCATATGAAATGCCCTATAACCCAAGAATCTCCATTAAGACTGGAAAAACGCACTTGGGCCAAAAACACACATGAAAAATTAAACGCTTTCGCGGACCACCTTGAGAAAGTTTTTACGCCACATGATGCACATACTTGTTCCCGTCGTCCAATAATTCCTGATAAGGTAAACCATCCATTAAAATTTAACATAATTCAAGTAAAATCTGCAATAGAAAAAGTGAATATTAGAAAATCTCCCGGACCTGACCGCATCACAGGGTCAACGATAAGAAACCTACCATCGTCTGCTTCCAGAATCTTGCTGCTCATTTTTAACGCTATATTAAGAGTCGGATACTTCCCATCCTCATGGAAGAGGTCTATAATTGTGATGATTCCCAAGCCAGGAAAAGATGCTAGCCAGGTTGCGTCGTACAGACCGATTAGCTTATTGTCAATCCTATCGAAGCTTTTCGAAAAAATATTCGTTTTAAGTACAACTCCTCATCTTAATGAACACGACATCATCCCGGATCACCAGTTCGGATTCAGAGCGAAACATGGTACAATAGAACAAGTGCATAGAATTGTCACCCTTATTAGATCGGCGTTTGAGAAAAAGCAATACTGCTCAGCCCTGTTTATAGACATTTCCCAAGCATTTGACAAAGTTTGGCATGATGGCCTACTCATCAAAATAACACGAATGCTTCCTCAAAACACTCACAAGCTTCTGGAGAGCTATCTAACAGGCAGAACATTCATAGTAAGGTCGCAAGATAAATACTCCCCCCTCAAGAAAATTTTTTGCTGGTGTCCCCCAAGGCAGCATATTAGGACCGCTTCTATATAATATAATATACACAGCGGATATGCCAACAAACCTACATTTGCAGACGACACAGCATTTGTTAGCGTTAACCATGACCCAAAAGTCGCATCGCAAAATCTGCAGTCCCACATCAATGAACTAGAGGCCTGGCTAGAAAAATGGAGAATAAAGGTTAACCCGGCTAAATGTGCTCACTTAACTTTCACGCTCAGAAGACAAACGTGCCCAGCTGTAAAAATAAATAACATCAATGTTCCGGTAGAAAACCATGTTAAGTACTTGGGAATTCATATAGATAGACGCTTGACCTGGTCGCGTCATATTGAAGCGAAAATAACGGCTATGAAACTTAAAGCAGCTCAACTACATTGGCTTCTCGGTCGAAACTCAAACTTGTCCTTAGACAACAAAATTCTCTTATACAAGTCCATCATAAAACCAATATGGACATATGGCATCCAATTATGGGGTACTGCATGCGCATCTAACATCCAAAAGCTTCAAAGAAGACAGTCTAGAATATTACGACAAATTGTCTGCGCCCCATGGTATATACGTAATGATATTATCCACAGAGATCTCAACGTCCCCACTATCCAGGAGGAAATTAAAAAATATTCAATAAGTTACATCGATAAACTAATGGTCCACCCTAACTACCTCGCTCGGGGTCTGCTTCAGTTCGAAGGTCACCAGAGGCTAAAAAGAACCGATACTTTGAGCCTAACTAGAAGACATTTTTAAAATTTGAATACAGCAGTTAGTGGTTACATTGGTAACAACTAATAAACAACAAGTAGAATTAAGATTTGAATACATATTGTAAATTTCGATAAGAAAGATTCAATAATAAAAAAAAATTAAAAAAAAAAAATTTAAAAATAAAAAGTTTGTATTCATACAGTGCTAGTAAATGAAAACATTTTCCATCTGGCATTACTTTAAAATAAGAATTTTCATTAAGAAATAGACATATAAACAGTAAGTTAGTTAATCGCAAATAAGTTTTATTCGCGAATAGGCTACGTATAAACGTAGCATGTGATTGAAATAATTTTTTTGATACGTTCATATGCTACTTTATTGCAATACAAATTGCTTCATTATATTCCCAGCGGGAAAACTCAGAAGACCTTCTTACTTCAGGCCTTTTTAAAGGCCTGCTTAAAAATTTTTTTGATTTAATTCATATTCTTACGTAACAGCTAAAGAATGCCTCATAGAAGGCCTCGGCTCTTTGGTATGAGAAGCGAGAAAAGAAGGAGTAACATTTTTTGTTTTGTTTTTTTTTGCACAAGCAAAAGCAAAAGAATTCAGATCCCTTTACAAAAACAAAATAAAATATGCTGTAAATCATTTTAGTTGAAGTGGAACAGAGAAAGAGTAAAATTTTTTGTTTTGTTTTTTTCAGATCCCGTTATAAAAACAAAGTAACAAAGTAGGTGCATATTAAAATACAAAATAAAAACAATAATGTAAATCATTTTAGTTGAGTTTTGTCCATTAAGGAAGATAGGTACTTGTGCTTAAAAGTTTTTTTTTATTATAGGTATACTTTTATTTACAATGTTTAGCAAATTTGATTATTTCAATAAAAAAATAGGTATCACATGTGTTATTAAACCACAATAAGTTTAATAAAATATGTATATAAACATACGTTACATGAAGCCTATTCAGTCTTCTAATTTCATTTGTAAGGAAATATTCCTTAATGTTTTAGACTGATAGCCCTTCAATATGACCTTTAATGCATTTGTAGAAGGATGGTCTGAAAGGCCTTTTAAGAGCCATTAATTGAAAGGCCTTTTAACATACCTTTCTTAAAAGCCCTTCAAGATAACCTTTTTGCTAAGGCCTTTTGAAAGTCATTCTCTGGAAAGCCTTCTAAGAGCCATTTATTTGAAGGCCTTTAAGAAGCTCTGGGGAAGAATGGAAAGCGGAAGGCCTTCTCCGCAATGACAACGCGTGTAAAAAAGATATGAGTATGGAATGGAGCGAGAAGGCCTTGTTTATCCAAAAGAAGGGGTACAGAGGCCTTCTGGAAGGCCTCCGTACTCCTTCTTTTTCCCGCTGGGTTGTTGCTATAAAACAGTGAAGGCACACACATACTATCACATTTATGCTTGTGTTGACGAAATAACAACAAAGCAACAGCCGAACGTACATTTTCACACATCACAAAGAAGTTAATAGTGTACATGTGTCGACGTCGCACAAGCAGCATTTTTATTCCTTTGCACGTGTACATAGGATTTGCAAATGTGCCCGTCACTGCTGTAAAATAATAAAAATATATGAAGTTATAGAAATTTAATCATAATCTTTGAACCCGCAGACAGATTTTGCTAATTTTTTACACATTACATCTGAGAGGAGTACGAAGTACTTAAGCAAAAAAAAAAAAAATCTGGCATCTCGATTAACTGGTGTGGGTGCAATCAAAACATGCCCAAGTGATAGACAGGTGGATTCACATTAAAAATTTAATTGCGCGTAAAAACTGAAATTTGAGTTACAGTGAAATATAAGCAAACGAAACTTTCTTAAACTTCAAATTGGGGTAGTAAAAATATGGCTCCGGGTTTTTTTTAACTAAACTTTTTAGTAAATTTTCGTTGCTACTGCAAATTTTAATATAGATTTTTAAGCTGTGATTTTATAATTTTAATATTTTTTTTTTTTTTTTTTAATTTTAAAAAGTTTATTTTCTTCTAAATAATATTTTATACGTCATCAAATGTTCGCATAACAAACTATTAAACCTGTTGTTTTACTGAAAAATTCAATAATATTTTTCATTGTTCTAAACTTTGCATCTCTTGTTTTCCCAAATTTTCCCTTGTCAAGACTCCCTACAGATTTTTCGATAATTAACACTCAATGTAGAAAATACAACAACAACAAAGAAACTTAAATTAACTACATGGCAATAGCGAACATCTACTGACCACATTTGGAAAAATTTTAATGAATCAATTGACATGAAATGATCATAAACACATGCACACCATGTCCATTGTGTTGCAAGTGGTGTACAAAAGCAGCAGGAACTATTTTTTATGTTAATTGTATTTCTATAGTGCTATATGTATGTATATACCCATCAGTGTTGCCAATTTAGCCATTTAGTGGCTAGATTAAGCCATTTTTCATCCTGTTTAGCCATTAAAAAATGAGTTTAGCCATTTTTCAACTTATTTAGCCATAAATTTTTTTGCCGTTTTCCTTTTAAAATAATAATTTTCAATTTTTTTATAAAAATGTATTTATGTAAAATAAAAATTTTTAACAATTCAAACTCATTTCATTTGAATCACAACTTTTACAAATGTTGGAAATCGCTATAAACTATGATGATGACACATCTTTCAAAATAAAGCAATAGTAGTCCAATATTAAATTTATGAAATGGATCAACACAAACATCGGTGTTTCTTTCTGGTTGCAAGTATTTCAATAAAGAGATGCAGGCGGCAAAAACAATTTTTTTAGAAACTTCAGAATGGACTATGTTTATAGTTGCTCTCACTTGCATGGTCTAATGATGAAGTAGAGAGTGTTTTTACCCAAGTAAACCTCGTTTAAAGTAATTTGATAAAAATACTACATTAAGCAACCGTTAATTCAATTTTATCAATAAAATATTTATACCACCACCACCACAATAGTGGAGAGGGTACGATGCGTTTGTGCTGATGTTTGTAACACCTTAAAATAATGGTCCTAAGCCCACATTTACGTATACCGATTGACTCAGAATCACTTTCTGAGTCGAATTAACGCTTTTTGTCCTGCTAGCTGGCTGTTTTGGAGATTATTTGATAAAATTTGGTACATAGGTTCTAATGTGGTGTAGGGTACCATATAGTCGGTGTTGACCGACTATACTTTCTTACTTGTTTTTTATTGTAGATCTGGACAGAAAAGGTTGGGTAAATGTTGTCGTTATTATGATATACCTTCAAATTATTAAAAACTAATAGGCCCAAGCGATTCCTATGAAATGAACAATAACGTAATCGAATTTATCGATGATTTAATTTTTTAAATATCTATCAAAATATTCAACATTTTTCATTTTTCGAATTTATTCTATGAGCTAAATTTCAGTTATGTATTTTATAAAGCTTTTCTATTCCTTCAATTTTTCAGAAATTACTTTATACACTACCAGACTATTATATTGTATTTTTCTTTTTACATTTTACCTTAGCTTTCCTTTGGACAGCAATGAGGTATATTGAATGTACAGAAAAATTTACAATTATTAGACACCAGCAGAATGTAATGCATTTTCTGGCCCGCTACGGCCTTCGTCAGCATTCTTTGTGTCTCACTGGATAGTGTTACTTTACTGTAATTGAATGTATTTAACTCAACTATTTTAACAAATAGAAACTGGGAATTATTTCCTTTCGAAGGTTACTTTATATACAATATACCTCATTGCTGTCCAAAGGAAGGCTAAGGTCAAATGTAAAAAAAAAATACAATATAATAGTCTGGTAGTGTATAAAGTCATTTCTGAAAAATTTAAGGAAGGTCTATTCCTATTCCTGTCCAAAAAAACCTTATAAAATACATAACTGAAATTTAGCTCATAGAATAAATTCGAAAAATGAAAAATGTTGAATATAATATAAATTAACCTTCGGAAGCAAATCATTCCCAGTTTCTATCTATCAAAATATTAATTTACGTTTATTCTTATTTAATAAATTGATCTTAACTTACAATTTCATCGTAAACCATTTTAAATGAATTATTTCTGTTTTGTTATTGAATTTTAATGTGTTTTTATTTAAAAAAGCTTTTAGCCCATTTTTAGCCATTTTTTTCTGTAAATTTAGCCATTTTTCTTCACCAAGTTTTGGCAACACTGATACCCATTGACTTCAGATGTTAGTTTTTGGAGCTATTGTATATTCAACATATGGACAAACAAATTTTTAAACAATAATAATATTTTCGAATATTCGTATTCCCAATAAAAAATCGAAAAAATTCGCTGCTTTTGTAAATTTCATTATAAACACAAATTTCTGTACTGTAATTAGGATGAAAAATTAAAACGTTTTCAAAATATTACAAAATATTGTTAAATTATTGTTCCAGTTGTGATCAAATGGGGTTAGAGGGGAATTATGTTGTTGTGTTGTTATTATTGTTTTGTTTATTTAAATTGTAATTAAAACTTAGCAATGACACTATAACTATCTGGCTGACGCGGATGTAAATTTTGTTGGAACATTCCATTTATAGTTTTACAAACGCATCAGTTCGATAAATTGCAAACTATTGTAACAAGATTAACAGTTGCAATATTGCATCATAGAGATGTACTTACATGTGCTTATGTGCAAGCATAAAATAACCTGCAAAAGAGAAACACTCTTCGAAAGAGCAGAAATATTTGAGCTTTTCTTAAAAGAAACACGTTTTTTCGCCATCTCATTATTTAAGTAAAGTTTCTGACAATTTTTCTTATGAAGAGGTTAATTACACTACGTGACAGTTTTTTGCCCAAATGAATTTGACAACTAATAACTTACAAACTTGGAAATGGCAAAATTGCAAGAAATCATCAAATTTATAATGAAGTTTGAAATTGTGTCCACTATAAAACTGCCATTTATTGACTCATCTTTACAAACAACCCATTTTTTAGGAATTTTATAATCTTTGACTAAAAAGAAAGAAATACATAATCCGTTTAAAATTTTTGAAGATATTTCCATTTCAGTCACATCATTTTTTTTAAAAAACACAAATAACGGTTATTTTGGAATATCTCAAAAACTGTTCTACTTTTGACAATTCTGACTTCATATTTGGATTCAGCGATAAATTTTACATTATCGCATTTGGTCACGACTTTGTTAAAATTTTGTCACGTAGTGTTATCGATGATTATTTTTTAAATACATAAAAATATCGAAAGCTTTCGTATAGATTAGTAAAGTTATTTAGAACAGTTCTGCTGATTAGAAAAGTTATCAAAAGCAATTTAAGAAATTTTGATAAGTTTAGTTATCGATAGCCTTTTTATAGATTAGTACAGTTATTTTTTTAATTCCCTATGCTAATCTCCACGAAGCTCTACGCTTGTCTGCAGGAAAGAAACCAGAGTCTCTGGCGGGAATCAAACCCGCAGCACCGAGGCTGATAGACTAGCTCACTTCTAGCTAGCCTACCGGGGCACAGTTATCGATCCCTTATAAGTAGTGTTATCGTTTTAATAGATTAGTACAGTTATCGATTCCTTTTTAAATATTAGTAAACTTATCGATAGCTTATGTATAGATTAGCAAAGTAAAATATTAATATTAATAGATTAGTAAAGTTATTGATATCTTCGTACAGGTTAGTTAAACAATCAATAACTTTTCTAAAGATTAAACAAGTTATCAATAACTTTTCTATAAGTTAGTAAAATTATCTTAAAACTTTTTTAAAGATAAGTAAAAACAATGATATCCTTTTTAAAATATTAGCAAATTTAAATATGTATTAATTTTTATATATTAGTAAATTTGTCGATAACTTTACCATAGATAACCAAGTAATCGTGTTTTTTATATTAAAAAGTGAACATAAAGATATCCTTTTTTATAGATAATTAAAGTTATCGATAACATTTCCATAGATATCAATAACTGTTATCGACAACTTTTTTATAGATTAGTACAATTATCGATAACATTTCTATAGCTTAATAATGATCTCGACAATATTTTCGATGGATTAGTAAAGTTTTCTATTTTTTTTTAAATTATACTTAAGCTGTCGATAACTCATCTATAGTTTAGCAAAGCAAAATATCGATAGATTAGTGAAGTAATTGATAACTTTTCTATAGGTTAGTAAAATTATCGAGTGTTTTTCTGTAGATTAGAAAATTAATCGATAACTTTTCTATAAGTTAGTAAAATTATCCGAAACTGTTGTTATAGATATGTAAAAATATCGATTACCTTTTTAATAGATAAGCAAAGTTATCTATTACTTTTTATCTATTACTTGACCAAAGACTTTCAATGTAATCGATTAGTTTAGTTGATTAGTAAAGGTTTTAGTAACTTTTCAATAGATGCATAATGTTATCGATAACTTTTCTAAAAATTTACACAAGCTGCAACAATAACCTTTTTTATATACATATATGCAAAGCTTTGTATTACTTTTCGATATACAATTACGAAAGCTGTCCAACACTTTTCCAAAAAGTACAAAGTTATCGATAACTTTTCTATAGAAAAGTAATGTTATCGATAAGTTTTCTATAGTTTAGTAAAATTATCTATTACTTTTCTATAGTTTTGCAAAGTAAGCGATAACTTTTTCATAACTTTATATTGTTATCGATAACTTTTCTAAAATTACCGATAACAACCCTTTTTATATGTAAGCAAAGTTATCTATTACTTTTCTATATACAATTAGGAAAGTTGTCGAATACTTTTCCATAGATTAGCAAAGTTATCGATAACTTTTCCATAGAAAAGTAATGTTATAGATACGCCTTCTGTAGTTTAGTAAAATTATCTATATTCTATACCTACAATACAAAATTCAAAACAAATTTTCTTTGAGTTTGATGCATCTTGTTTTTCAATTCAGTTTTTGTTTCTGAACTATTTGTCCTTATGTTGTTGTTTAGTTAAAATTATGTCATAAAATATTCTTGTCCAATACAAAGCAAGACGAGCAGCAAAAATGAAATAATTTGCATAAAAACAACACTGGCAATCAATCAATCAAAACAGTGACAATCTAACTTTTGTGGAGAAAAAAAGGGAAAAGTATACAAATTAACATATGTATGTATACCAAACAAATATACAAACATACCCTGCAAACAATTTCGATCGAAAAATAATCTAAATAGTTTCCCCATTTAGCAAAAATCTATCGCTTCTGCTATTCAATTCTTATTGATGTAGTGACATCGTTCGGGAAGAAGTGTCCCACTATGGTAATATTTCCATTAAGAATCTACTTAGTGACTATATTTTATGACGAATTAGAGCGCTTTGGTAGTAAAATATCAATTGAATTTAGTAGTGTCGCTTTTGGCCCTAAAAAGTACTCTTTTGAAGTTAATTTTTTCTTATTGTTCTTAATAATAAAGAGTTGGCCATTTTACTGTTAAATTTCTTTGTTTTTGTTAGACGAGTCTGAGTAAAATAAAAATCTACAGTACGTATAACAATTGTTATGTCCAATTTCACCAATTCTTTTTAAATATAAATTAATTTTTAAATATGCATAGTTTTGCATATAATTTTGTTTAATTTGATTTGAAAAACATATTTTAACATAAATTGATATGTAAATAAATTGGTGAAATTGGCCATTGATGTTTTAAAGTTAAACCCCTTATGTGGACATATTTTTTTTAAAGAAATTTACAGAAAGTCGCAAATTTGTTCAAACACTGACCTTATAAAAGTTTTATCATATAATAACTAGCATTTATTTTTAAAGCTTTGCAAAAATTATTTTATAAATTTTTTTCACTAAGTTTCACTAGCAAAATATTAACACCTGAATAAACAAACAGTGCAAAATATCACTGCGATCTACCCGAAGAGTGAGTTTGGGCTGTTTTGTGCACTCATTTAATAATTTTGTGTACTAGAACGTGCGGTAACCTTCAGCGGGGTCTTAACTTTCAGAACAATATAACAATTTAATTTTTAAATATTTTAAATTATATTTTTTTTTATTTTACAGCTTTATACTATTTCACACTCACGCACCACCTATCAGAATGCAATTTAAGTAAAAACTGCCATAACTTAGGCAAATTTCTTTTGTACTTGGTATTCACTTTTTAACTGCAAATCGTTGCGAAGAAGTCAAAATTTCATGGGCAATGTTAATTTTTGCTGTTGTGGCAATTTAATAACTGTTACAATTATCTGAACAACTTTTTAAAGTGACGAAAAAGTATAATTTTAGAACTCATTATTCGATTTAAACGTATTTTGTTGTTGCTAAATTCCGCAAAATCTACTATTTAACTACCAAATGTGACGAAGTAGTTCAAATTTCGTTGATAATCGAAAATTTCTCTGCCAATTGCTTGGAGGGTACATTTAAAATATACATGTGCATGTTTGTGAATTAAATGGGCATGTGTTTGTGTGTTTTGTGAACACAGAAGCCCACAGCAAAAAATTTGGTATATTTTAACTGAATTATTAAATGTTAAATGCCAAAAAACAAAGTTATTCAGTTTTTTTGCGATCCTGTGATTGTTTTCAAAATAAAACTCAGGCATTTACATGCATGCAAAAATGGGGCAGCAGCAAAAAAACAACAGAGCTTTTAAAATGACCTCTACTTTGCCCAGTATCAAATGTCCAACGAGCCGAAAAAATAAAATTCATAAAATAACAAAAAATGGCATATAAAATTGTTTTCACAAATATTATTAATAAATTCAATTCATTTTGGGTTATGCAGCAAAAATTCTACATGATGGTTTCTACCACTATTTGGAGCGCGATGGTTTCATTCCATGTCATTGAATTGCTTCGAATGTACCAACATCTGTTGTGGTACAATTTTTTTTTTTTAAAGGAGTTGCTTTATTGTTTTACACATTTTTTTATTTTACTCTTTAGAGAACATTTTGCTTTTCTATGGGGAAACATGGATCACAAATGTTTTGGGGGCATTTTATGCAAGAGAAGATTTGTGTCACTGTGCGCTTTTTCATACGAGAGATTTATTACACAATTGGTAAAAAGAAGTGTAAAAAAGAATTATAATATTGCTAAATAATAAAAAAATAGTCTGATGATAAAAATTGGCCATTTATATGTAACATATATATATATATACATTGATAACAGAAAAAAATTATCAGGCCATTATGCTGTAGCCAAGCGAATAAAAACTGAATATATAAACCTCATAATGGTCTAACTGATAATGATAAAAGTAGACACTGTTGTAAAAAAAAATATATGAAAAATAAACAATATTTTCTCTACAGAAATTTTAAGTCGTTAAAAGGTGTTAATAAAAAATTTCAGCCATTACATTTTTAAAAAAAAAGTTTAGTCAGCGATAAATTTTTTTGTTGAAAAGTTAAGCCTGTGAATTAATTTAATAGACAAATGATCCAGCAATAACCTTTCTATAGAAAAGCTTACCAAGGGAAACCTTTTTAATAGAAAAGAAAAGTCAGTGATTTCTTTTTAAAGAAAAGTTAAGCCAGCGATTCTTTTTTATAAATAACTTAAGAAGCCGATTAGTTTTCATAATAAAAATTAAGCCAGCAATAACTTTTATTATAATAAAGTTAAGTCAGCGACAAATTTTCTGTAGAAAAATTTAAATTTTTTCAATGCAAAAAATGGTCCAGTAATAATCTTTCGATGCAAAAGCTTACCAAGAGAAAACTTTTTTATTAAAAAGTTAAGCCAGCGATACTTTTTTATAAATTACTTAAGAAAGCGATTAGTTTGTTTTCAAAATAAATTTTAAGCCAGCAATAAGTTTTTTAAGTAAGCGATTACTTTTCTACAGAAAAGTTATTTTCTTCTTATAAGAAGATTTATAGATGGCTATAAACAAGCTGAATGAAAATAGCGTTACATGCGTCTCGCTTACAGTTTCTAGCACCAAGTTTTGCGAGATCTTCCTCAGCTTGATTGTTCCAGGTCTTCCACTCCTTGGTCTTTCTTCTGGATCGATTTTCTCGCCTGAGCATACTCATCCATACGTATGATATGAATTATCTTAGTGCTTTTCTTTGTTGATATCTTTGTACAAATCATATAGTTCGTGAATTATTGGGTGGCGATACTCTCCGTCAAAGCAGACATGTTCAGATATTTATCGAAGAATCTTTCTCTCAACACCTCAAGAACAGTTTTTTCTCCTTGCCTAGTAGGTAATATTAGCGTTTTATAGAGATTTTTGCTCGTCGAGAGAGGGCTTTGTTTCTAAACTGCTGGTTACGCCCGCATTAGCATATATTAGCGAGCATAATTCTTTGCTTTATTTCCAACCTGATGTTATTTG
The DNA here is from genome assembly GCA_930367215.1 of Pollenia angustigena. NCBI lineage: Eukaryota > Metazoa > Arthropoda > Insecta > Diptera > Polleniidae > Pollenia > Pollenia angustigena. The sequence continues at coordinate 53,544,647 of OV884060.1, forward strand.
TTTGCTTTATGGCGTAACCGAGATAGATAAAGTTGCTCAGTACCTGCAAGTTATAATCACCAATGTTCACATATCGACACGCTCATGTTCTTCTTTGTTCGTTGTTACCATTAACTTTGTTTTATCTTTATTTACTACCAGACTCCCGACTCCTTTTCGATACTAGAGAATGCTGCAGTTACCTCTCGCACAGTCCGCCCGCCCCATGATATCAATATCATCAGCTTAAGCGGGAAGCACATGCTTTTTGTTGTAAATTGTGCCTGCTTTTTTAACTGCAGCATGACACAGGAGTTGTTTCAACAAAATGTTAAATGGATCATAGGAAAAACTATAATCTTGTCTAAAACCTCGTTTGGTATTCAACGTCTCGGAGAAGTCGTTTAAATGTTTACCGATTGTCTTAAATCAGTTAACGTCATTCTGCATAACCGTTTTAACTTTGCAGGTATACCAAACTGAGAAATGGCTTTAAATATCTTTGCTCGGATCGGGCTATCCAAAGCAGCCTTTAGTCGACGAACAGGTGATAGGTGTCGATTTGTTTTTCTTGGGTTTTCTCCAGGATCTGCCGTAATGTAAATATTTGGTCGGTGGCCGGAATATCAGGTCTAAGGCCACATTGGTAGGGTCCAATTATTTCGCTGACTTTAGTTTTACATCGTTCACATGTACGCTCGATAGAATTTTGTATGCAATAGGAAGGAGACTTTTACCTCTATAGTAAGCGATTCTGTTTTGTCTCCTTTCTTATGCACAGGACACAACACTCTGAGATTCCAGTCATCGGATTTGCATTTTTCTCGCCAAATGGTTCTAACAAGTAAGTACATACTCCTTAATAACTCAATGCCTCCGGCTTTTAACAGTTCTGCGGGCAGACCATCGGCTCCTGCAGCTTTGATGTTCTTCGACTCCGTCGTCAACGATTGGCTCAAGGGTATATTCGTCGCCACTATTATCTGATACCAATAGAGTGGAAAAATTTTGTTGACATGTCCTCAGTACACTTTCAATATCTGTCACAAGGTTTCCGTCTTTATCATTACAAGAGAAACTACCAGTTACAATGCCCTCTGTTTGGTGTTTTACTTTTTGGAATAATTTGTGGACTTCGTTAAGATAGCAAAAACTTCACTGCAGCACAGTTAAGCGCGCTATAACCATTTCATAGCAAAGTTAATGTGTAGTTTATAGAACACGAGCGCCTTACTCGCCCGTTCAACTTACATTTAAAACAAATTTCGCTCGTGTTCTATAAACCACACATAACTCAACGATTACATTAAAAAAAAAACGAGCGATAATTTTTCTGAGGAAGAGTTAAGGCAGGTATACCCTTTACAAAGAAAAGTTATTTGATTAAAACGTTTTGCAGCGATAACTTTTCTATAGAAAAGTTATGTAAAAAAAGTTAATAAAATCGGTTTTTTGATTGGTAACTTTTGCAATCGGTTAAGTTTAAGCATTAAGGTTATGTAAACGATTACTTTTCTAAAAAATGTATGTTGTCGATATCTTTTTCTAATGAAGAACTTACAAAGTCGATTTTTTTTACTTTAGCTTTTCAATATAAATTTAATCTCGAATGTATAAAAATAATTCTTCCATATGTAATTTTTAAAAACACTTGAAATTTAGTTTTTCCTGTTTATTTAAAAACACTCAATTTTTAATTGATTTAAAAACAAAATAATTTTATTATCAATAACAAAACTTTTTTACATTATTTAATATTTACAACAACCCCATCTTTTTGTTTTCTGGAAACATCGATTTGTGCTGTCGAACTTGTATTATTTGTATAAATGAATTAAAAAAAAAATGTTTTATTTACAAGAACATTGTGTAACAGAAGATGCCGAAGAGAAGGGCAGGAAAAAGAACAGAAACAAAATTTACTATCGCATTGGCCAACCAACCATTATTTACAAGTTTATTTGTGGTTATTGTCGAGGCCTGCATCTGTTGTTATACTTGTCATCAATAAAGTTATGTAAACAAGGAATATTTTGTTGCAAACGGTTGTTTCAGAGCCCAGGGTGACTTCATACTTCGTCCCTAAAACTATAAAAGTCTCTTTGTGTATGTGTGTATGTACCCACACATATGATCTTTGTGTTGCAAAACTGTGTTTTCATTTTGTTGTAAATAGTATGCATATTTTTATTTACATACAGCAACTTCAACAACAACGACAATAAGAATAATAATAATAAAGCCTGCTTGTTCTCCTCTCAATGTGCCGACAATAGTGGCAACAACCCTTTTTGTTTGCTTACTAATATTACACAACAACAACTACAACGACATACATGGATTATTGTTGCTACTGCAACTGCTTTCAATTGCTATTTCTACTGCTGCTCTTGACTACATTTTTGTATATTTCTGTTTTCTGTCGTTTATAAATTTAATGCAATGCAAGTGAAATTTACATGAAATACATCACATCACAATTGTTAACAGCAGTCAGCAATAATAAAAACAGCAACAACAACAAGAATAAAAGACACCAACAAAAGCAAGAGCCAAAAAATAAAATTGATGTCAACAGCATGTGATATGAACAACAGCAATAGAGTATTTTGCCTCCTAAGATATTTCTTGAAAGAATTGATTAGTTATGGAACTTTAGGTAAATAATTTAATAGTTCGGGCATAAGATGGGTTGATCTATTGTTCTTAAGAAATTTTAATTTTATCTGGGTTCTAATAAAGAAATAATTTTAGCAATATATAAACAAACTACTAATAATTTTGTTGATCCATAGCAAATTGAATTATAATTTTAATAAATAATGCAAAGAGTTATCAATTACTTTTTTAATCTGTAGTAATATCATCGAAAACTGTACTAATCTAACGAAAAATTATCGATAACTTCTCCAATCTTCTGAAATATAATACATAGTTACTTTTACAACTACTTATATAGACGTTTCGATGGAAACGTTACTTATATATAAAAAAGGGCTATTTTCTTTATCTATGAAAAAGCTTTCGATAGCTTTACTTTATTCTAGTAACTATAATACGCCAACTTTACTAAATAAGAGAATATTTATCGAAAACTTAACTAATCTACAAAAATTATCGATGACTTGACTAATCTATTAAACATAATCGATAATTACACTTATCCATAGAAAACCTTTGATAAACTTGCTAATCTACACAAAACTTATCGACAACTTTACTAGACCATAGAAAAGTTATTGATAGTCCTACAAAACCAAAATTATAGATAAATTAACTAAGCTATTCAAAAATTATGAATAGCTTTATAAGAATTTAAAATCCGATAAAGGGAAATTGACAACTTTATTCATCTATTAAAAGGCTTTCGATATCTTTACTAACATATAGAAAAGTTATCGATAACAACCTTATAGAAAAAGTGTCGATAACTTTACTAATCAATAGAAAAATTAACAAAAACTTTATTTATCAACTACTGTAGAAAAATTATCAATAACAATAACAGTAGACAAAAAAATTATCAATAACTTACCTAATCTATGAAAAGAAGTTATCGATAATTTAGCTAATCTTTAGAAAAGTTGTCGACAACTTTACTAATTAAAAGAAAAGTTAAAAAACTGTACTTGACTAAAGAAAAATTATCAGTCGGTAGGTAGGTAGGTAGGTAGAAAGGCCGGTGTGAAGTCTCCTTCACCCAGAGATATATAATATACAGAAAACTTAGCGACATCTATACCAATCTATTAAAAATTATTTGATTGCTTTACAAATTTAAGGAAAAGTTTTTGATAACTTCTTTAATCTAAAGAAAATTTATCGAAAATTAAGATAACTTTACTTATCTGTGGTAAATTTATCGATAACAGTACTAATAAAAAACTTATCGATAACTTTACCAATATAAAGAAATGTTATGGATAAATATAATATTTTATAGAGCATTTATCGGTTAGTTTACCAATCTATTGAAAAATAATAAATGACTTAAAAATCTTAGACAAATCCATCGAACGCTCTATAAATTTTAAGAAAACTTATCCATAACTACTAACTATAACTAGTAAAGTTATCGATAGCTTTACTTTGCTGATCCAAAAGTTAAGTTCTTTATTTCTGGAGGGTTAGTATTGAAAAATCAAACCCACGTTATATGGGTCATGTTACCACTACTTTGAATAATTTCGAATCATTTTATTATAACATACAGATTTATTAAAATTGTCGCAGTTGCAAGAATTGGAAAAAGGACCGTTTTGTTCATCCATTACTTATCCCTTTGTGTGCCATAAACTCGTTAATATTTTTTAGCTACGTCTAATATAAAAGTTGGTTTTGTTATGTTTTTCAACTTCTTGTTTAGTTTTTTCTCTCCACAAAAACAAAATTATATGCAATAACTTTATGTTGCATAAAAACAAAAGTTGCAAGTAAAGTTTTACAGAAAATAGTGGACACGAAAGGATCTTGTATCGACGGCATTTTTTTCGTTTGAAATATTTAACAAAAATATTACATATTTATAAAGAAAAAATATCAAACATTTACGAAACAAACAAATAGTACGAGAGTAACAAATGAAAAACAGCAAAAACATTGTTTTATGTTGAAAATAAAACTAAAAAAAAATTAAATTGTTGCATGCAATATGAAGCAAAGGACAGTGGGATTTTCAAGGTAAATATTAATGAAGAAACTGATGAAGTTAATTTATAATAGTTATTAGCAAATTCTTTCTGTCTTAATAAAAAAATATATGATATACAGTACTTTTCGTTTATAGTTACTACCGCTTATAGTCACATTAGCGATATAGTCCATTTTATCTGTTTATTTTGCCGCTATAATTTAATTTAATATAAAGTATTAACGTTATAGTCCATTTAGCGATATAAGCACATTTGCCATATATGCTATCTATCAACAGACATCAAAGGGAAAAGTAAAGCAAACTAATGGCGTTATAGTCACATAAGCTATGTTTACTAAGTTTTTTTCAGTTTTCGAAACCACAATCCATCCAAAGAAAAAGAGAATTGAATCGGTTAATTTTTGTCATCAACTCTTTACACGTAAACAATTATTTTTTGCCTTTAGTATCAGTTATGAAATATCTTGTTATTATTTTAAATGTTTTTTATACTGTGAATTAGCCTTACAGTCACATTAGCGATATAGCCCGCGATTTGTCTGCAACTAAATGATGTGACAATAAGCGAAAAGTACTGTACTGCCTGTTTTTTTTTTTTTTTTTTTTTTTTTTTTTGGTGACGAGCACAAAACTCACTCCTTTAACTTGCATTTAAAACAAAAAATTAGCTTAAATTTTTGTTTTTAGTTTGAATGTAAGTTAAACCATTGAGTTTTGCGCTCGCTATCAAAAACAAGGATTTAGTGCTGGTTCACACTCTTCAAATCGTAAGCTTTTAGGAGAGAAGGAAAATGGAACGCCATTTATTTTCCTAATAACTCAAGACTTGACGGCTAAATCTTGAAGAGTGTGAACCAGCACTTAAATTAATTAATGAAAAAAAAAAAATCTTTAATGCCCTCCACAATGAATTAAAATTTTTCTTCATAGAATTTTATATGGGATCTGTGATAAATTCCGAACATATCTTAACAAAATCTAAGATGACAAGTTTAGTTATATAAAACATCACAGTAGTATTCACCCTTATTCTATTTGGCGTCGTCAACAGTAAACAACGCCGTTTGTTATGTTTTTTTTTCAATTTCGTATTCCCGTTGGCAATATTGCCATATTTCGATGACAGTTAACATATGTTTGATATTTTCCAAGAAAATTGGCGTTGCTGTTGCCTTTAATTGCCTTTGATTTTATCGTCGGCATTTTTAGTGTTGTCTTGTGCTTCTTTGTGTTGTGTTTCAAAAATTTTACGTTATGGTTGGCTGCAATTTTGATTTCTACGGCGGTTTATATATTTTTCTGCATTTGTGTTATGTTTTGATATATTTTTTGTGGAAATATGTAATAGAAAAAAATTAAAATAACAACTAAGTGCCAGTTCGAGAAGCTAGTGGAAGAGCTTGTAAAAAATCCATCACTAGCCAGAGGATTTTGCAGGGTCTCTTTTCCTTATAAATTAAATATCCCTTGTAGAGATGGTGTTCTTGTTTTTTTTTTTTGAGCTAAAATTTTATTGTGGGTTTCGTCCACACAGCCAATTACACCTGGAAATGCTGCTTTTTAAAGAAATGCAACTTTAGTTTATCCATTGTGGACAAAATTCTCTCTCCATGGCTTCCAGAGTCTCGGACAAAATTTTTAAACTAGTGGCTGGGACAGCACAAAGTTGAAATAATTTCCAACGCTGAGCTGGTACGACCCCGGGGTAAAAAACGCAATGTTGGTGCAAATTATATTGTGTTTGGAACAAACGTTCCCTTTTTTTAAATGACGCTCTATTATTTCCAACACATGTTTAAAAGAAGGTTTATTCAGCCGAAAATAACTTCCAAATCTTAAAAGGTATAAAAAAAATAAAAAAAAATCCATTAGGCACTTGGGAAAATTTAATTTAATAAAAAATTTTTTTTATTTAAACATCATTTTTCCCCAAACAAGTTTTTATTTAACTTAAAATTTGCACAAACAGTACAGAGTTTTTTCTTATCAAAAAACAGTAAACAAAATGAATCAGCTGATTCTTATATTAGAGATGTGTTCTGTATTTTATTAACATTATCGATAAATAGTCAATGGCGTTATAATACTCTTACAAAATAACAATTCAACAAAGAATTGATGTTGTCTTTGATAAGAATTGCTGTTGCCTTAAAATTGCCGTTGTTATTGCCGACGCCAAATAGAATAAGGGTGATTATTTGTTACGGTTTGCGGGGTATAAAAAAATTATTCCCCGAGTCGGCCTTATGTGGTATATAATGTACCGATTATTATGATTTCTGTCTTTAATGACGTTAAAGGTATGTGTTCAATTCCACAGATAAAGTAATCATGTTCGAAATGCCCGTCCAACCAGTCGGATATTCAGCCGCAAAGATTTAAGTTTGAAAAACCAATATAAGTCTGGACAGAAGGCCGTTATATTCCATCGCAACAACGCTCAGTGATATACATACCTATTACAAGGCTATTTATTTTACGTATTATTGTTTTGTGCCGCAAACGCCACTTTTCTAAATTTATTTCTAAAAAAAAGCTTTTTGTGCTGCCAACGTATACTTACTTCTTAACTTGTTGACATTTAATTTTGCTTTTCCTTTAAATACTTTTTTTCTTACGGCAATGAACCCAGTAAAAACTTCGCCTACAAAATAATGTGTTGAGTAATCAGAAAAACATAAGAGCACTACTTACAATTCTACTGAAAGAACCAATGAATTTTACAAGGCATGTCCCAAAATGAACGCATTAAAAAGTAAGTCATTATTTTTTTTACCTGAATACATCCAGAAAAAAGTAGTTATGAAAGTTGTTATAGATGTAGTTATAGAAAAAAACTACAAAATAATGAGTTAAGGAAGTTATTCATTTTGAAAAAGTAGGCGAAGTTTTTACTGGCAATCGAAGCAAGAGTAAAATTTATTTTGTATGTTTTTGAATGCGGAATTTGCAGTATTCGCCAAACAGTGGCGTGCTGAGCAAAACAATCTTAATAAACAATTTTGATTTTAGTTGAACTGTTAATTTTTAATTTTTGGTATTCCTTAATTAGGCTTGAGTTCTTAAAATTTAATTTTCATTAAATTATTCTCACTGAGGGAAGGAATTTTACGACTTGGAATTTTTATTAAAATTTATTGATAATTTTTCTTGGCTGAGCTGGGATTTGAACCCGGATTGATCTTTACGTGTTTCAAGAATCAGCACATTCTATCGTTGGAGTTTGAGTTCTACCCACTGCACTACTGCAGTGCCCGTTAGCCAACAGTCAAACATCAATATTTAACCAGTAGTAGGTGGTTCGAAATTTGCTGTTATTATCACTTAAAACATTATCAATAAATTTTTATAAAAATTCCAAGTTGTAAAATCCCTTCCCTCAGTGAAAATAATTTAATGAAAATAAAATTTGATGAACTCAAGCCTACCCAGTAAAAACCTCGCTTACTTTTTCAAAATGAATAGCTTCTCTCACTAATTATTTAGTAGCTTTCTTCTATAACAACTTCTATAACTACTTTTTTCTGGATGTGTTTAGGTAAAAAAATAATGACTTACTTTTAAATGCGTTCATTTTGGGACATCCCTTGTAAAATTCATTGGTTCTTTCAGAAGAATAGTAAGTAGGGCTATTATGTTTTTCTGATTACTCAACACATTATTTTATAGGCGAAGTTTTTACTGGGTAATTAAATAATATCAAAAATTAATCTTAATAAACTTTAAAATAGTCGATATGGAGCAAATTAAATGCTTTTTATGTCAGAAACCATAAACCATTTCGTGAAACAGGTTTTGAAATCAGAAAGGAGGTATTCAAAATGTATATACCCCATACCTAACTCAATTTTTTTTTAAATGGTCGGTAGGCCAAACCAATAATGAGCTGACGATATAATGGTTGTCAACTCTTTAATAAAATATTTACAATAAACGCATAAAATTTGCCAAAGCTTCCGCATTTTTAAGTTACATATTCGCGCAATTTTGTGTCAAAAAATATTTAAATTACACTAGTGGCTATAAAAATAAGATTGCAATTTATACCAAATTTTTTACTTAGTTTTGTGTTATTAATGTTTTTAAATTTTTTGCAACTAAGACCCACTGTACTGATAGCAAATATGCAAACGTTTTTATGTTTGTATGTTTCAATTCTACTTGAAGCTCTTCTGGTACAAGAAGTTGAAGTATGTATGTGCAATTATTTTGCATATGTTTCCTGTATGTTATTTGTACAACCGAGTAGTTCAATGTGGCAATACACAACAACATTGTTGTAGAACTTAAAAAAATACAGTAAAACCTTTAACAAAATAACTCATAATAAAAACTTTAATATGCAGCAAAACTTTATTTAATTAAGACTTAAACAAGTTAAAAAAATCCTTAGAACACTGTCTTACTTTAACAAAATATTTTTATTTAACCTTCCAGCCTTTTTTAAATTTGCCACTTCCTTTTTTAAATAAATTCAGCATAAAAAGAACTTATAAATTTATATGATTTTTCTTAAGTAACAAATGCAAAGTAGTAATGGAAGAAATTTAATAAAAAAAATAACAAAAAAAAAAAAATTAATGTTAAAACATCAACCCTCTCAAGATTTACGGGTATGTCAACTGAAGAAAAATGGCATACTTGGAGTATGTAAATGTAAAGTAACAAAAAGAGTTTTGTACTTTTTTGTTAGAAAAGGAAGGAGTAGCAAAACAAAAAGTTATAGGGGTTTAAAAAAAAATTTTTTTATTTCATCAAGTGATTTTGACTTGAAACGACTTAAGGCATTTTTTGTTATATAACTATAATTTTGTTTTAAAGAAAAAACAAATCTACAGTAAGTTTAAGAAACTTAATTAGTTTCAAAAGATCCTACATACAGGGACTGAAAATAACAGTTATATTGGAATTTTAAAACAAAAATAGCATATAGAAGTAAATGTCGAAAAACTGATTCAATTATACCATATTGTTTCTTATGCACTTGTCAATGATAAAATATATTGATTTTTAAAATTTTGATTTTTATATTTTCGATCAAACTTAAAAGTTATTTTTTGATTTTTATTTTTTTGAACGAAAATAACGGTTATTTTTTGCTTTTTATTTTTTCGATCAAAAATTACAGTTATTTTTTGATTTTTATTTTTTTTAAACAAAAATAACTGTTATTTTTTTATTTTTATTTTTTCGAGCAAAAATAAAAGTTATTCTCTAAAGAAATGTACGTGATTCAATAATTTATTTGCTTTTAATAATTATTTTAACGTGCATAAGAAATTCGAATGATAATTACACATTAAAATAAAAATTTTAAATCAACTTGCACGTTAAAATAATTATTAAAAGCAGATAAATTATTAAATCACGTACATTTCTTTAGAGAATAACTTTTATTTGTGCTCGAAAAAATAAAAATAGCTGTTATTTTTGATCGAAAAAATAAAAATCAAAAAGTAACTGTTATTTTTGATCGAAAAAATAAAAATCAAAAAATAACAGTTATTTTTGTTCAAAAAAATACAAATCAAAAAATAACTGTTTTCATCTGACTTTTATGAAAAAAGGAATAACTGTTACGGTCCCTGCCTACATATCAAATAACACTGTGCAACAAAAAAAAAACAGCCTCAACACTTGTAACGCGAAATGAAAGAATACTAATAGTAGAGCAAATCTGCCAAAGGGTTTTGAAAAGTTAACTCGGGCTCCCGAAATATGTGCCCCTAAACTTTTTGAATTTTTTGAAAAGGCGTTTGGTATAAGCCAACCAAAAATATACTTAATGTAGTTCTGAGCTAAAAAATAATTTGAGAATTTATTAACCCTCTAACTCTCATTTTAAGTCGTAATTTTTGTCCTTTTTCCCAACTCTTACTCAAAAGTATACTAAACGGCACTTTTAAGGGCTAAAATGTTCTATGACTATTTTTTGCATCAAATTCCACTAGGGGTCTTCTAAGAGCAAAAGTTCATGCAATACATGTTAAACGAATTCTCAAAATTTCGGGCATTGAAATTTTTAAATTTCTTGAAAAGGCGTTTGGTACAAGTCAAAAAAATATACTAAGGGCCATTATTACAACTTGAAGTTAGCTAAAGTTAAGATTAAATTGACAGATAATAATGTGTTATCTGTCAAAAAGCGTCTGTTAACTCTCGGATAACAGCTAACGTCAAGTTATAATAATGGCCCTAAATGTACTTGTGACCTAAAAGACTATTTCAGATTCTTTTCATAGAATATATTAACCCTCTTACACTCATATTAAGGGGTCATTTTTGTATTTTTTTTTTTGCATCTACACTAAAACGGCACGTTAGAGGGTTAAATGGTTCTACGAATATTTTTTGCATCAAAAATCATTAGGGGTCTTCAAAGACCAAAAAATCGTGCAATGTATGTAAAACGGGTTTCCGGAATTCCGGGCCATGAATTTTTTTAATTTTTCGAAAACCCGTTTTACATACATTGCACGATTTTTATGTCGTTGAAGACCCTTAGTGAAATGTAAGCATTGATTATAATCAATGCTACATTTTACGAACGAAATTTTTGTATTGCTTCGAAAAATTGCGTTTTGTGCCTACAAAGCATCATTTTCGGAATGATTTGCTTTGATTTTGCAGTTAAGAAAAAAATGCAACTGAAGCTCATGGATTGAATATGTTTCATCGCTTTCAACTAGATAAAGGTGACTTGAGCGGTTAAGAAGTGGTGATTTTTACGCAGAAGAAACCAAAGACCTTCCAGAATAGTTCGCAGATGATAAATTGGTGAAACTGCGTAATAAAGATTGTTGTTAGACTAAATAAACTTGACAGTTAAGCAAACCTAGTAAGTTGGGTGGCACGCGAGTTGAACCCGCGCGACTATGATTGAACCAAAAGTCTGTTGGTTTTACTTTCGGCCATAATCTAGAAATCGAAATCCAATAAAATTGAGTACAGAGTGTATTAAAGACCAAACATTTTTTCATGAATACTTAAAACAGGATGGATTTCAATATATGCTCGATTTTAATTTCACTCGAATTTTATTTCCAGAACATTGATGTATATATCGGTTAATTCTGTACAAAATTTTGTTTTAACCTGCAAAATTTATGCTGATGTATGTGAGCGGTTCCTAATGATGCTATACACTTTTTTGAAATGTGCTTACGCAGCTCGAAAAAAGTCCCTATTTTCTCTACGCTCTAAAAAAAATTATCTCTACAAAAATCCCTACAACTTTTAAGAGATAATATATCAATAAAAATTAAACCATTTGTATTAATTTATATAAATTTTATATAAAGTTTTTCCCAGCTAGCATTTGGGTGATAGTTTTTTATAAAAATCACCTAAATGAGTCTTCTCAGATCAATTTTGATGATAAAAATATTATTTATCACTTTTGCTATCACAAAATGTTTCATATATGCTACATTGCCGAACAAATAAAGAGATTGACATAAAAGGAAGCCCAAAAGTGCGAAGAGGTCCTTCTTTTCTTTGCCAGAACCCAATAACTTTTGTTTTGTTAAAAAAAAGTGTTCAAAAAATCAAAAACCCTAATGGTGCTTGCTGCCTTTATCAGAGAAAAAATTTAAAAAATACAACAAAATTGCGTTTGCAGAATTCAAAAATGTTTACGCAAAAGCAAGTTCGATTGCTTTTTGTCTCTCCTGTAAAATTTTAATATATGGACTTTGAAGTTTTGCATGTCAAGCCAGCGATATATAATTTATGATTGAAAAATAAGAAGAAAAATACATAAAAATTACCATTAAATTGCTCAAAAAGAGATCAGAAAATTGAATCACAAATTATTCTTTGAGGTGATTCTTGATTTTCTCACAACAAGAGTATCATTTTGGATCGTAAATTTTGTCATATGCGGTCATTTTGCTCGAGACGCTGATTCCGAAAATATTTGCTTTTCATACAAAATACACCAGTTGGCCAGATTGCCCTTGACGACATCTTCGTCAATAATGTACGCACGACATGTCCCCTATCGTTTAGGTTTTCTTGAAGACAATTTACAGGAAATCGTCTTGCACGACAGTATGTCCGACGTTAATGATAAGTTGTCCTCTATTAAACTCTATGTGGGACAGTATGAGCGAAACTGTCTTATTAGTTGTCTTGTATAAAAGCTACTGACGACAAAGTTTTCTTGAATGCTTCTCAATCACTTGCTTGGTTTTCTTAAAATTCTCAGATTCTTTTTTTTTTAATTATTGATTTATATACCTACTTAAAATTTACGAATTATCACTAACCAGTAGATACCGAAAAATGCTGATGAAGTTATTCGCGGGTTGGAAAAATGACTACATGCAGCTAATATTTCACTGCCAACTTAAGGATTGCTTAAAAAAGTCGAAAATAAAACATGTAACAGAAATTAAAATTCCAACTACTAAAAAAACTGCCTTAAATAGATAACCGTATAAAAAAGCTTGTCGTGGACGTCAAAATAGACGACATTGTCATCCATGTAGTCGTTGACGACAGAGTAGGCGACATTGTCGTACGAGCGACATTCTCTTTCTTTGTGTCGTGCACGATTTTTGCGACACTTGTTCGAAATTGTTGTTGACAATTTGTTCTCGCTGTCCTTCACATGTCCTGCAGGAAATAACATTGTCGTGCATCCGTCTTCGAGGATGTCTTAAAGACGTGGCCAACTGGGGCGAGCTGAGTTAAACATACATGCGTACATATATAAATATAAACTCTTTTATGTATATGAAATATTTAACCAGTGCTATTTATAAACATAAAACTGAATAAACAAACCAGAAACCATAAGTAATATAAATTCACTTAAAATCACATTTATGTACTTTCGGATTTCAAATGGTGATTTCCTAGCAATCATACAGGTATAATGATGACATTTTTTAAAAATAAGTTTCGTTACACTGGAAGGTATAATAATCTTTGCATTCGTATTGTATAAACGGGCGGACAATTCAATTTGAAGACCGAATTTGATGACTTCTTCTTGGCTTTCTTCTTTCTGCATTGGCATGAAGCAGTGATACTCTAAAGGGGGAAAATTAAATTTTTATTTAATTTTTTTTCATTTTAGTCACTTTACTCCAAAACTTTCTGATGCTCATTATTAGGGATGCGATTTCCATGCAAATGCATGTTTTTTGTCGATAGTCTAAGAACGGTGTCGACCAATTATCTTTCCGAATCATTAAATTTGCGTTAAAATGGCATCGATTTGTTTTTGCATATTGTTGCATATTGTAGTGAAAATGCATATTTTTGCATATTTAGGTTTTAAATGCATTTTTTTTGCATATTTTGACATTTTTGATGGTTTTTTTAATTCCCTTATTATAAAAAAGTTCTGATAAATAATTTTGAAATACACAAAAAAAATTTCCAAAAACATTTTTAAATAATAAATAACTTCTTTTGGAGCTTTGCTTTGAATACATGATTGATTTTCAAGATTTCGACAAAGATGCTTATATTTTTAACCGATTCAGCACCTTACATCGTTAAGGCTTCCATTGGGTTACAAATTACTTGCTTGGTACATGGGTTATACCGCGTTGAAGAGAATTTAGAAGCCAATTCGGTAATATTGCAATTTTTAATTAGATGTATTCCTTGATCCACATTCCACCACAGCCAGTAGTATCAAAATGGGGGCCTGGCTAGACGCTTCAGAATTCTATTCAAAAAAACTTCGAGTAATTTAAGAATGTATGAAGAGTCTTTTGGTGCCGATGATTGAGCAATTGAAAAATGGAAAAGAAATATTAAATTTAAATAACATCAGAAGTCAATTAGCATTTATATTTTCCAATTACGGATATACTGGTGAAACCATAACTAATTTGGAGGGATTTAGTTCACTAAATACTCAAGTCAAATTAATTGATATTGCAAAATTTAAAATTAACAATGTGGAAGGAAGAATAGCCCGACAAATGAAAAAAAAAAAAAAATCCAAACGTTTTGCAGAAAAAAAAATTATGGATTTCAAAAAATAAAATTAATTTCAAATATTTTTGATCTGATTTGGAATCAAAGTGGGATCTGCAAACAAAGTTTTCTTTAAGAACATGACAAAGTTTAACTTTTAATCAAACAGTACTTATTTAAACAAACAAAAATTAAAATTAGTTATTTAAGTTGTTATAGATATTTGAATGACAAAAGATTGAATTTTATATATTTTTGTTTTTAGTAAAATTCAAAAACGATTTTTTATGGAATTTTTTTTAAGATTTTAATGCGCATACTTTTGATTTTTTAGTGCATATATTGGATTTTTGAGTGCATATTTTATGCGCATATTTTCGATTTTTTAGTGCATGAAAATCTCATCCCTACTCATTATAATGAGTAGGGATGAGATATAATTATTAACCAATTAATTATATCTTGCTCTGGAAAATTAAGTTAAAAAAATTTCCATTCTTACAAAAGAGATTTCCACAAATTTACGTCAAAATCTAAGAAATTTAACAATTTGTAATGTTGCCGTATCAAAAATTTATTAGTAGGCTATTACAAATCGAAAAAGATTGCCAAATGTACACAGTTTTCCAACATTACTCAAAAGTGCCCATATTATAATAATTTTAAAAAATATGTCCAACTTTTCCTTAAGGCCATTTTTTAGAAGAAATGTCCTAGTAATTTTGAATTTTCCCTACGTACAGAAACGCTGACATTGAGTAACTTATGAATGAATAAATCCGTTATGAACTTCATATTTGATAAATTTTACTTCTATATTTTTTGTTTTTTTTACAAAAACTATTCCTTTTTTTGCTAACTGTAAACAATATGTTTAAACTGTTCTAATCTATTCAAATCACCGGATATTTCTACACTCAAATATTTTTTTTATTGAAAACAGTTTTGTTCTAAACTCAAACAAAAGTTTAGCATAAATTTTCAATCAACAATTTATAATATGTAATAATCTTTTTCCTTCAACCACACCGTTATTTCCGTCACGAATTTGTAACTAATAAAACAAATGTCATTTTTAATTTAACACGCGCCAAATTCACTATACACGAGGAAAAAAAATAGCTAAAACTGAGAACACAATTTTATTATCATGCTTAACAATTTTCAAATAATTTTTATTTTTTCCACAATTTTTCACCAGCAACCTGCACCACAATCTCGGCAACAACAAGTCTACAATCATAATGATTAACAATATTTTTTTTCGTGGTTCAAGCAATTTTTGCTATTTTTTTTTTTTTTTTTGTTAACAACATTTTGCTGCTTTTTATAATTTTTTCGCTCGTTTCAATATTTTTTTTCTCCTGTGTGCAACAGTTTCTTCAGTCGGTGTGTCGGTTTGGTTTTCTGTTGCAGCTCATTAATGTTAGAGCTTCTGCTGAAATGTTACAGCCACACATGATCTGCACAAACAAGAGTCATTTTGTTGTTGCTGTTATTGTTAATGCAACATCAGCAATTGCAATTCATACATTCGAACAACATTATGACGATGATAAGTGAGTAGCATTTAACAGAAAGACAAACGCAAAGACAGACATAGAGACATATAAATACTTAGATATTAAAGTGATTGTATATGTATATGACTGTATTTATGTACAAACATAAATAGTAGAAATGACTTTGCTTTGGAGTCACTTCTAAATCTAAGGATGAATAGTTTAGTGGTAACAGGCAGTTGTCTAAAGGTGTCAATTTTCGGATAAGTTATATTTGAAATAGTAGTTCAAATAAAGTACTTTAGGTACTTTAGTGTTCGCTTCGGTAGATTTGTGGAAAACACAAACTCTAATAGTGTTTGTATAGGAAATCATTAAAATATAAACGTTTCCATGCCTGTCATCTTTCGAACACAAAAATACTACTGTTGTTATCTCACTCGACAAACTTGATTGTGTTCTGTTCAGCTCACTAATGTTCATTCTGTTGCGCGTAGCGCCATTTTGGCTGCTAAAAAACCAAACATTTTTTACAAACACAAAATGCTCATACGAAAAAATAAACAAAAAGTCAGCAAAATAATTTTACACAAACAAAATATATAAGAACATTAAAATATAATGTTTGTCTACAGTATCACTTCGATTGTTCTGTTTTTTTTTTTTTTTTTTTAACGAAGAACAAAACATTACATAATGTTCGGCTCTTTCTTGAAAATAGTTACGAACGGTAATAAGGGTTGTTTGTGTTCGTCTACACAATCACTAAAAAATAGCTATCATTCTTGGGTGTATGAGCCGAACGCTAAATAATGTACTGTTTTTTTCGAACACTGATTTAAAAAATTTTCGTACTTTAAAGTACTTTCTCGATATAAAAGTGACTTCTTATGTCAAAAACTGACTAATTGTCGAAAAAGTAATTTTTTGGCACACTTTATCAACAAGAATCAACATTTTTATTTCGTCACTTTTTGGAAAAAATCGACCCGAAGTATTCATATCTACCCACTGTTAAATATCGTGGCATTTTGTCAACTTTTTGGAAGTGAAACGGTTGGTTTTCATGCCTTTAATATTCAATTCAAAATTGTTTTGCTTGTATTGCGAATTTTAAAATTTTGAATTAAAACACTTTTCCCTTTTATGATCAAGTGTGACATAATTTTTTTAAAGTTTAAAAAACTCAGTTTTAAACGAGCTTTAAAAAAAAAATTCGCAGTGTGATTTTTTTCAAACCACCGTTTTTCACAATTTATTTTAGAAAAATGAAAAATTGGTTTATACACTTTTGAAACTGTACTAAACTCTCAATGACTTCATTCCTTTACATTTCGGCCTTTTTAGTAAATAACTAAAATGTTACATTGTGGTTATTCGGAAAACAGCAAGAAAGCAAATGTTTAAGCATTTTTTCCACAAAAATTAAGTAGTTTTATTTATTGGGATTAGGGTTTCTGTTCGAAAAAACGTCTACCATTTTTTAAAGTTTTTTTTTTTAACTAAACATAAATTAATGTTAAATTAAAAGGTACTTTACACTATTACACAAGTCTTACGTATTTGAAGGAAATAGAATCTGGGAATTTAGTTCTCATAGTGAGTTACAGTTATTATATAAATTTTCATATTATTTCGAATGTGTATTCTAAGTTAAATAACAATTAAGGCGGCATTAAATAACCGCCCAAAATTTAACCCCCCAAAGTGTGGGGCCTTATTTCATATGCAATGAAGCCCCAATTTTGAAAATGAAATTAGCCCCCAACGAAATGGAATAACGCCTCAATCATAAATGAAATAATTCCCTAATTGTTGGGGGTTTATTTTATATGAAATAAAACCCCAATTTCTGAAATGAAATAAGAGCCCAATATATGTAATACAATTAATTATACAATTTTGCTTTAAAGAATCACGCGATAGATATCATGATATGATATGTCAAACACAAGCTTCGAAAACTAAGGCTTTTCTGCATAGACGGCCTTCGGCCGGGCGCAATGACTTTTTCCTCTATGGTATACCAAACAACGGCTTCGCTAACTAAAGCTTCTCTGCATAGCGCCAGGATTTTCTCCTCTATAGTATAAAAATACCGACTCGACCCGGCTACGCAGGGAAGCTTTAGATATCGAAGCCGGCGTTTGGTATACCGTAGAGGAAAAGGACGGTTTTGCAGGGTAGCTTTATTTATCAAAGCCGGTGTTCTGTATAATAAAGTGGATAAATCCTTGCGCCCAAAAACGTCTTCATTGCAAATTTGAAAATGAAATAATACCCCAAAAAATATATTAGGGCTTTATTTCATAATGATTTTTTGGGGGATAATTTCTTATGAAATAATATCCCAATTAAAAAAATGAAATAACACCCAAAACAAAAGGAAATTAAGCCCCAAAAATCGTTTTTGTTGTTCTCTGTACAAACTTTTGGGGGGTTATTTCATTATTTTTTTGGGGGTTATATTTGGGGGGTTATTTCATGCCTGGAAAATATTGAAGGAATGAGACTTTTAAAGTATGAAAGCTTTATTAATTTTAATTTGGCAATTCGAAATGATATGAAAATTTGTATTTTAAGGAAAAAAACCCTGTCACGATAAGTCGTTGTCAAACAATAATTTGAACAGGGAAGTATTTTCGTCAAAATACTCAAGACTTGTGCGATAATGTAAAACAGCCTTAAATAACACTAAATGTCAGTAAATTATTAAGTATTTAACATAACAAAATATCAATGTAAAATCTTCTGATTTTAAGCAAATATTGAAGAATATCCACTCAAATTCTTAATTTTTATTTTCTAAAACATTTTATAACAATATAAAGGGTGTTGCAACCATAATGCACGATGTAAATTGTGAGTCACACCTTAACGTCAAGATTTTTTCCCAACTAAATTTGACATTTTTTTCTCGACACGTCGTCGTGCCCAACAATTGAACAATTCACGAACATCAGTGATGCGAATTTTGAATAAAGATTTAAATTGGCACGCTTACAAGGTTCAGTTGATTCTATAGTTGAAGCCTACTGACCATTTCAATCGTCGTTAATACGCATGTGTCAATTGCGGAAAATGTGTGTCAATTGCTTGAACAAACTGGTCCTGGGATTTGTGGAAATAGAACAAGTACAAAAAGAAATAACTTATGACCAGTGAAAGGAGAACCAATCATTGAACTGGTAAATGTAGAACAAAAAGCTAGAAATAGTAATTAATTACAGTGAAGTCTTCACCGGTGGTGTGACATATTTTTTTGGGACTTTCTAACATGTGATCCTTAAATTTAGTTTTTATATTGTTTTATTGAATAATACTGATTGTTGAAAAGCCGATACGTCCACATAGAGTGACTTTTTGGTGCGGCTTATGGGATGGCGGCGTTATCGGGACGTACTTCTTCGTAAATGAGGTAATTTCCAATTAGTTAGGTGAATTGTGTTCGCAATCGCAAGATGATAACCGACTTCTTGTGGCCAGAAATGGAGGATATGGACCTGGAAGATATGTGGTACTAACTGGATGGTCCTCCTTGCCACACAGACAATGAATCAATAGTTCTTATCTGACGTCGTGGCGTTGTTAATTGGCCGCCACGATTATGCAATTTGACACCCTTCGTTAAAATTGGTCTTATATAACAACATATAACGCCCACTCTGTTAAAAAATAGCTGCCCAGTTTTTAACGAAGCTTAGAGCCTACTTCCTTGCCTATAATTCCTCCATACATTTATTGTGGAACAGATAATCAGCTTAGAAATTACGATTTTCCTACCGCTAGATTGGCCTTTTGTCCAGTGTGTGCCTGTTTATACAAAGCTCAAGCCCCAAAAATCGGCTTTTTTGTAACAACATAGAAGTTTCGTAAATCGTCTATAGACATCTTACGATTCATCAAAATAATGTTTCAACCAAAAATGCTAATTCACGTGTGATCTCCTCAATCAGAACCATTTGATGGTATTATTTAACGCGCTTCGGTCAAGTAGAAAAAGTCCGTGAAATTAGAAACCCTAGTTGGGCAAGTGCTGATTTTTTTTAATGCCGCTCTTCCTGATGACGATGATGATGAGAATGCCGACTTCGACAATGATGACGGCGATGAGAATGATGCTGCCGGTATGACTGTTGCTGTTGATGTGGTTTGATGTTGTCGTTAGTAGCTTTGACAACTGTAAATGTTGATGACTTAATCTTGGTAGTTAAAATACCACTGCTTCATACAGGCACACATACATATATATACCTACCATCCTTGCAACTAGTTGTTGCTGCTGTTGATTAAATTTATAAAGTTGCGGCTCAAACATATTTTTGACAAAGTTTTCAGTTTGTTAAAATTAATAAATAAAAGAGAGAAAAGTTAAGAAATAATCATGGAAAAACTTGTTAACTAGTTGTTTGTTCATAATGTTGTTCTTAAATTTGATCATTATTATTATTATTTTTTTTTTTTTGCCATTCATTCTTTACCCAGCGACAAACTCTCACAGTGTAATTTTTTGTTGCTGCTAACAAATTTAATTCAACAATTCATGCAACTAAACTAACAAGCCATCATCTATCCATCCATTTTACCTTAGAAAAAAAAACATTCATCGATCCATCTAAAGGCTTGTTAGTTGGTCGTTTCTTATTGTTAGAAAATTGTTTTTATATTGTTGTGGCAACTGGCTGCAATTCTCATGTGTTGCTGTTGCCCGTTTAAAATGTTTTGATTGTTATTATTTTATTTTGTTGTTGTATTATTTCTTTAATTTTTTAAAGTGATTTCTCTAACGAGCCAACAGTTAATCTTCAATTTTATTATAATTTGATATTTTTTATGCCACATAGAAAAAATCGCAGAAATAAATAAACCAAAAAACGTTTAACGTTCACCGTAAACAGTCAACCAAACAATTACAGTCATACGACAAAGCATTTTTGCCACATCATGTTGAACAAAATAACTCCGGTAATTTTTCAGTTTTTATTTAATTCTCGTTTTCTTTACAAAAAAAAAAAAAAATCCTAACAATAGTTTAACATCTTGTTGCTACACTTGTAGATACTTGAATTCTGATGGATGGATGGATTTTTTTGGAGCCCAGAGAACAGCAAAGTTATCGAATGACATTTTATTGTGACAAAATCAAGGTTTTGTGCCTTTAATGATGATCGTTTGTTTCTAAAATTTAAAATAAACTTTTTGACATTTATTATACGTAATTTGAAAAATATTGGCAACACAAAATAAAAAATATTTGTGTACAAAACTAGAAAATAATAGGTTTGTTTCAAGGCACATTTACACAAGGTAGACTCATTTGGTAGTTGTCTCTATAAAAATACTCGACTCGTCAAAATTGTGACCATATAAGACAAAAACAATTTAACTCACTTATGTACAATTTTGGCTCATACATACGAATTTGACAATTGGGGCTTATGTCTGTCCGCTAAAGAGTCTACCTTGTAAAAATAAGAACGAACAAAAATTTTACTGGCAAAAATCGAGGCAAATTCATAACAGGTAATCTGAGTATTACAACAAGTACAACTCGTACGAAAACCACAAATAATAATAATAAACATTATAATGCTTTAAGAAAAAGCTATCAGCTGGGTTTTAAACACCACCTGTAATGAATTCGCCTTGACAAAACTCAATTTTTTTATTGCAGACAAAAATGTCAGAGTTTACTTTTACATATTTTGTAGAGAATTAATTCATTATATTTATTTTCGACAGTTGATTACTATCGAAGTCTGGAAGTCGGTATGTCAATGGACTTTATGACACCTATAAAAGTGTCATCATATGGTCCATGTACCTTATGACTCTTTTTGTAGTGTTAAAGTCAATAAGTTTTTGGTTAGACTGTTGTCAAGATCTTGGACGAAAGATTTAACCAAATAAAAAAATTAATAATTCATTATAGTTTTAAAATCACAAATTTTTTTGTGTCCCGAACTTCAGAATTCTGATTCTCGAAATTCCGAACTTTAAAATCCGGAATTTTGAAATCCTAAATTTATAAATCTCGCTATAAGATCCCGAATTTAGGGGCCGAGGAATGTATTACTGATCCCGTGTAAAGATTTCAAATTTTGCTCCACCTTTTTTGAAAATTTTAATAAAAAGAAATGTATTTAAAAACGATATTTCTTTTGGTTTTTTTTTTTGAACAGCGGACATTGCGACACATTTGAAAGTTAGCTAACGCCAACAATTTTCATAGACCTCTTGACTCTTACCTTATAAACTATTTTATAAGATCGCTAGTTGAAAATGACTTAAATACGCCTAAAACTAAATTAAGGTATTTTATTAAAATAACGTCAAATCAAGTTTTAAATGTCTAGGCTTGAAATTTATTTTGGCTGAGTTCAGCGTTGTTATGTGAAAACATAAGCATAAGCTATATTTACTTTGTTACAGTGTTCAATAGACTGGTCGCATCTTTTATTGGATTTTTTTTGTTTAAATTTAATTGTTTGCGCTGCTTAAAATATGAGGTTTGGTGTAAGAAATCATGATCTAATTTTTCAGGTCAATCCGACGGTGCCTAGCCGTTCCGGGTGGGGCCCAAAGTTCCCCATATTATAAAAAAAAAACATCTTTTCTATCAGATCTTTATAGTTATACTAGTTGAAAAGCCGAAAATCAAAAATATGGCTTCGTTACGATCTTCCGCAGAGAAAGTACTTCAAGTGTGTCAAATTTCAGCTTCCTATATCATCAGATGGCTTCAGAAAGTTGCGGAAAGAATGGGACATACATGCAAACATCCTGACATACTAAGAAATTATATATTGTATAGATAGATTAACATATGTTCGCGCAACTCAAAAACGCTTTAGCGTTAAAACTTTTTTCTTTATGTTGGCTTTGGTTTTCGAGATATACCGTTATTTCGAAAATTAAGGAGGTTGCACAACATATGTTCGCGTAACTCAAAAACGGTTTAGTTTATTGAAAAACTAAAAAAAACCGAAATTCCGCAATAAAATTTACTTTAAGAAACGTGAGGTGATTAAAGTGTAGTTACTCCAGAGGTAAGATTATTGACACACTACTGGTCATGTGACTGGATTTTGAGCGGGTAGTGGCTGATTGTATCTGGATTCTTTATTTTATATAAAGGGAATTTTTCAAATTAAAATGGTGTTGGCCAAGGAGGTGGTAAATTAACACATTTTGAACCAGTACACTTGGTTGGTTTAGTGAACTGTTCACTCGGGACAATATCTGCGACAAGCATTATTTGAACCTAAATTGAATGTGTCAATTTAGGTTATTTCAGTGGCCTATTAAAAATTTTCAAAAAGATGCCAATTAACCCCCTCCTAGGACTTGGCCATGTTAATATGACAAATCCCCTTCATATAAAGTGTTCGAACTAGAACCGGTCCCTACCACTTTATAACTGTCACGTGACAACTTTGGTGTTAGTTTCCTTTCACCTATGGTTGTTAAAAAAAACAAGTAAAAGTGCTATATTCGGCTGTGCCGAATCTTATATACCCTTCACCATTGTGCGAGCAGAATAAAGAGCAACTAAACAAAAACTAAATAAAACTGGTAAATATTTTTTTTTAAATAAGAGACAACCGGTTTTGAACTTCGCTTTTCATAAGGGCCCAGAATATATGTACTTTATAGGGTGTAGGATCAATATTGTATATACCTTTTTACCTTCGGTGAAGGGTATAAAAAGAGTAAATTTCGGGAATTCAGGGTTCTAATCACTGCATTCGATACTATCGTATCGAATAAACTATTGAATTTTTTTTGCATACGATAGACACTGGCGTATCGAATGAAAACTCGATAAATGTAATGTCGAGTTACTCGATGTCGAATGCTATTATTTCAAATTCAATACATTTCATTCGATATCGAGTTTCAAGATACCAAAATAAATAATTTCGATGAATTTTGCTCGATATCGTATGCGGTGATTAGACCCCAGTATTTCTGTTATAACTCATACAAATTTCCGACATTTTGATATATAAGTCATATCCATAGGACATATAGCAGCCCTAAAATTTAGGTTTTTATAAAAATTTTGATGTTTTTTAGCCCATTTTTTGAGTATTTTGCTTGCCGACGTGTTAAGAAAGAATTTACTTAAGTTATATTTATATATAAACATTTATATAAACTTGTAAATATATATTTTAACAAAGTTAATTATAAAAAAGAGTAATTTTTGTGGATTCAGTATTTCGGTTATAACTCTGCCATTTTTTAACCGATTTGGCAGATTTATATACCGACGTGTTGAAGAAGAAATTTACCATTTACTTTAGTTATAAAGCTTGGACTCGGGGAGATCTATGGTTCCCGAAAGTTGGGTATTTAAAAAAAAAATTTTATTTTGGTCATAACTTTTTTGTATCTGAACCGATTTTCCCGAGTTTTTTATAAAATATGTTCTACTAAAAATGGATTATCCGGAAAACACATATCAAACGTAAGACGGACAGACGGACAGACGGACAGACGGACAGACGGTCAGACGGACAACGTTAAATCAACTTCTCTTCTCATATGGACCCAGAATATATATACTTTATGGGGTCTAAAATCAATATTGTGGAAATTACAAACGTTATGACAAAGTTATATATACCCTTTTACACCTGTGGTGAAGGGTATAACAATATTTATATTTAAAGTGAGAGCTTCAGCTATTTACTAGATGTTTTTTTTAACTAAGTTAATCACTTCCAAATATCTTTTATCCGATGCACAAATTTCACTTTTTTCACAAACTATTTAAAAATTCAAAAATTCACATTTAAATTTAAGTCAAACTATAGATCAAAAAGTTTTGCACAAGCCAAAATTTGAGTAACACTTTTATTATTTATTTAACAACGGCTTTTAGGAACTTCGTCTAAAGGCGATTATGTGCTCAAAAGGGTAAAGAACTTTTTTTGCAAATTTCCAAATTTTGAGATTTAATTTTATGGGGATTTGCAAAATTTTACATTTTTATTGATTTTTTACTTAAGCGATTTGTAATTTTTTCAGATTATAAGGTAATTTTGCGAAACAAACGAATTTTGTCTAAATTGCAGCTTTGAACAAAAAACGTTTTTCTTCTTCAAAGTTTTTTTTATAAAATTGTTTAGTTTTCGTAAAATTGCAAATATCTTGAAACAATTAATTAAGCTTTTTTGAAAATAGACGATTTTTGCTTGATTTTCTAAGTTTGCCGATTTGTTAGTTTTCTTTCAGTCTTTGCCTCTTTTGCGAAATGAACAACTTTTCCCCAAGTTACAGGCTTGCACAACCGATTTTTTCAGATTTTCCAAAATTTTTAATATTTTTTTTTTTTATTTTACAAGAAAGGAGCTATTTTTTGTTTGGTTTCTGGTTTAAAGGATTTACTTTCCGATTTTTTTAACCACTATTTGTTTGCTTTTTAGAATTTTGTTTTAAATTTTGTACAGTTTTTGTACAATTTTAATATTTAGAGGATTCAAGTTAAAGGGTTTCTTTTTGAAACAAGATACTTTTTGGTTAGTTTTTGATTTAAACAAAGTATTATTTATTCTTTACACTGTAGCATTCTTTTGCATAATTAGCGACTTTTAACATTTGTTTGTTTGAAGTAAATCTGGAAAAAATTCGTAAGACCAAAACAACAAGCTTCTTTAGATAAACTCTCTAATTAGAATCACAAAAAAAAAACATATTCATAAAAAATATTTCGGATTTATCACAGGTTTATGAAACCAATTTTCTATAAAAATTTGTTTAATAAACTTTCTATAAATCAAATATATTTTTTGTGAATATGGGGGTAAATTTTTATTTTAAAATTAAAAATATGTATCTAAATAATTATGAAATTGTTCCCCTCATTTCACACATTTTCTTCCTCTCTTACAAATAATTTGCTTGTTTGTAAAGAAATTATGAAAATCACATTTCTTAAAAAAAAAGATTTATGGTAAAATTGTGTTAATTACGAAATTACATTAATAAAAGCGAAAATAAAGAAACAAACAAAATATTTTTAAAATTCCAGCCATAAATTTTCATTTTTCCATATTCAGAGATAAGACCCCTACAGAAACATGTGTTAAATGCACAAGATTATCACAATGAATACGCGACTGCATGAATGAATGGATGTACAAATGAATGAATGAATATTTTTTTTGTTTTCATTTTTGTCCGCCTTCGCTGCTGAAGCTGCTGCCTGCAGCATGTTAATTCATACAAATCGATATGAGTCAATAATTACAAGCAAATTACAACGCATTGTGTGTAACAAACGCACTTACGCGTACACTGAACCGAAAAAAGTTAACAAATAAAAGAAATCAAAGTGAGAATTAAACAAATTTAACTAAACAATCAACTTAATTAGGATTTTGGATAAAACAGGGCAGTGGAGTCGTCAAAAAATAGTTCTAAGTCCGACTCCGACACCAGCTCCGGCTCCGACTCCTACTCAAACTTTGATGCTAGATGTATATGAGACTGGTCGTTATTTGACTTTAGACTTTTTTTTAACACAGTTCCTTTTAAATTTTTAAAATATAGAAAGAAAATAATTCTGTAGGAATTTCAAATCTAATGGTGTTTTCTTTTCTACAAAAAATGTGACATTTTACTAAAAAAAAAATGCAATTTGGTGTCTGTTTCTTAAAAAATGTTGCTCCCGAAAAGGGTGGCTTGTTTTATTTTCGGGAGCAAAATTTTTAAGAAACAGACACCAAATGGCATTTTTTTAAATAAAATGTCACATTTTTTGTAGAAAAGAAAACACCATAAATATATTTAAAATATTGCATCGCCAATTTCGAAGAATTTTTATTTTGTAAAATATTAGAACATTTTTTTTAAATTTTATATGCCGAAAAATTTTGAAGTCGGTGCAAAAACCTCAACTTCGACCCTTCAACTCCGACTCCACAGCCCTGGAGAAAACTTACCATGTCAATAAATTTGTTAAAATGAGGAAAATTCTGTAATATGACTTCATGATTTTTGTTATCCCAATAAAAAATTTTATCACTTTGCGAAGCACTAATGGTACATTTTAAAAAATAAGCGCACAATTATGCGCTACGCAATAAGACATACAGAAATGCAGTAAAGTAAGTGAAAGAACTCTCAACAACTTTAATAAAAAAAAAGAATAATAAAAAATAACTGTATCAAAACATTCAGTGTGTAAGGCTGATCGTTACATACAACAATTTTTATATTCGCTGAATAATGCGCTTTATGTGTCAAAA
This sequence comes from Pollenia angustigena, assembly GCA_930367215.1. Taxonomy (NCBI): domain Eukaryota; kingdom Metazoa; phylum Arthropoda; class Insecta; order Diptera; family Polleniidae; genus Pollenia; species Pollenia angustigena. The sequence continues at coordinate 53,571,979 of OV884060.1, forward strand.
AGGTATTGCTTCAAAGTGGGAACTCGCCGTATAAAACTCATGTCTTACGTAAGCGCTATGGTAAGCGAAACGTTTATGTTTCTCCCTTACAAACCTGCTTCGTTAGAAGCTCCATTTTTTATTGGGATGTTAGTCAGAAGCTATTAAATAAATATTTCCTAAAATTATATGGAATTGTTTTTTTTAATAGACCAAATTTTTTGCTTACAAATATTTAAATTTAATAAAATTTGTTATATTGAAGAATATTCCTAAATTTCAATAATTTTACTTAATTAACTAAACAATTTAGTAAAATTAACCAAAATTGTTACTAATTAAAATAATGTTTTATTCAACAGACAAATATGAAATGGCAAATATGATGCATGCATAAACATGTCTTATAATTTACATTTCTATAGTAATTTTTTTGTGACTTGTTCATACTAAAAGTCATTATTTAAAAAAAAAGTACAAACACACTTGCTTTTAAAAGACGAGATTTTCACAAAATGTGCTGCTTTTAACAAAATGCCCCATTTTACAAAACCCCATTTTTGTTTTACAAAAATACAAGTTTTTTAACCAAACAAATAGTTTTAAGCAAAAAGTTAAAATATTGGCAAAAGGTTACTTTTTTCAGCTCTATCATATAAGTCGTTGTCGATGTAAGTAAGGTAATTTGCTATTTCCTAAGAATGTTGTGCCGATGTCGACTATTTATCGAAGGTCTGACAAAAAAAGACCCATCTCTAATTTTTTTTTTTTTTTAATTAATTTGCATTAAAATAAAGTAAGTTAAAAATTGTGTTTTGGGAAAACTATAAATTAACAAAAACTTAAGTAAAGTATTCATTCTGACAGGTTCAGCTATTCAAGAACACAGGGGTCTAATCACCGCGTTCGATACTATCGTATCGAATAAACTATCGAATTTTTTTGCATACGATAGACACTGACGTATCGAATGAAAACTCGATAAATGTATTGTCGAGTTACTCGATATCAAACGCTATTATTTCAAATTCAATACATTTCATTTGATATCGAGTTTCATGATACCAAAATCAATAATTTCGATCTATTTTCTCGATATCGAATGCGGTGATTAGACCCCATTTGTTTGTTAAGCTTTCGTTGGACAAATTAAAACATTAAATTTAAGCAATTAATAATAATATTTATGCTCATAACTAAGTTTGCATTTTTTTTTCAAACTTTTTCAATATATGCATATATTTACTTTCTAAATAAAATTTCTTTAACTTAATAGTCGCCGGCAACTCAAATAGACGCCGCAAAATTTCCAGTCGAGTAGAACAGCGTCAATTCTACTCAACGGCGACTTAAGTGACGGCAATAGTTATCGATTGTTGTTAATAATTACCCAGCAAAAACTTGGTAATGACTTGCCATTACTGAACAACTTACTTTTCAATGACTACTTCATACCTGCATTACATAGAAGTAGTTTGGTAATGGCTGACATATAATCTGATACCTAAGTACTTGTGTATGAGTTGATTAACGAAATTTATAATTCATTCATAATAAAATGCATCTACGGTTTAATTTTTTTTTTAAATCTATTACAAATTGGTTTTAAATATTTATTCTTACAATTTGCTTTTTTTTTTTTTTATTACACTGAAAGAAAAATGCTTCATACATATATTTAATGAATCATTTTCATAAAAAAATTTTCCTTGGGTAAATGAAAATTTTCATTGTCTAACTGGAATTTCATAGTTATAATGAAGTATTTTCGTTAAAATCGCTTCATTGGATTTCGTAATTACGTTAAAAATTTTCATTGGATATATGAAAACTTAAGTTTGTCCAAGTTAAACAAAAAATTTTAATTGGGAACATAAAAAAACAATATACAAACATAACTATATTCATAAATTAATACAAAATTATAGTTTCCTTAAAAAAAATGTTTAATTGTTAATTAAAAAATGTAAGATTTAATAATTTCATACATCTAATGTTACATGTACGCCATTAATTTTATGAATTAAAGAAAAATTTTTATAAAAGCAACATATTTCAATAATTGCCTTCATAAATTTAAATTTTCAATAGTTTTTCTTTTCAGAAAAACTCACCTTTTCAAAAGAAATATGACTGGGTTTTAGTAAAAGGTTAATTTTTCTACAAAATGTAAAATTTTTGTTAATAAACCTTCACTTTTTTACACTGTGTGTGTTTTTTTCCTCAGTAAATTTTTACAAAAACCAAAACATTTTTCCCAAAATGTCAAAGTATTCCGCAAAAACTCACATACAGTAGACGCTCGGGTATATGAATACCCAGTTATATGAACATCCAGAATAGTGAACAACTAAATTTTTACACATGAGGTTCTAAAGAGTGAACACAACCTATCTCTATTATGCGAACAACAATTTGTTGTAAAGGGTGTTTTTTGTAGTATCACAACTTTGAGTTGGCATCAATGTTTTATTTGAGCACCCTTTTAACAGCTAATAGTTGCTTTTTGTTTAGTTTGCTTTGAAATTTCATTATTCGTTTCATTCGACTTATGACTTATTATGAATCGAGCAACGCGCAAATTGTTGAAATGTTTAATCAAAATAATTCGGCGAATGGGCTGAAGCACAAATTGACTTTGAATTTCCACTCGAAATTTTATTTTCCGATGAAGCCCATTTCTGGTTGAATGGGTAAATAAGCAGAATTGTCGCATTTGGAGTGAGTAAAATCCCCAAGCTTTTGTCGCAACACCATTACATCCCCAAAAATTACTGTTTGGTGCGCTTTATTGGCTGCGAAAAGCGAATGCGAAAAGTTGTTAAAAAATTGGCGCCTTCTACACGCCAGCCACATGGAAGAAATCATGTTTAAACATAAAATTTTTTTCCAATAAAACCCATTTCATTGATATTTATTATGACTTAAACTTGTGTCACTCTTCTGAAAACACCCTTTATTAGAAATCAGTTCTTCCCCGAAATAAGCTAGTAAATGTGTATATATGTACGAATGCAAAGGAAAATTAATAAGATGGTTGGTTTTTGTAAAGTTATTGCTTGGAGTGAAAATAATATATCTGATAATGATATTTGGCATTGCGGTAATGCAGGGACAATGCATTACAGAAATCCCTTGAAGCAAAAAAATATAACCGACTACTTTCATGTACATTTATTATTAACAAACTAATTTAAAATTAAAACTTAATATAGGTTATGTATGTGCACAGATTAAAACTGATTTGAAATACTTTTTTTATATTGTCTCGATTATGTGAACTTTTCCATTTAGTAAACAGGCCCTGTCTGAATTAGTTCATTTAAGCGAGCGGCTACTGTATTTACAAAAATTTAAATTTTTTCACACCAAGAAGAATGGACCTTTTTATTAAAACCTTTTCTTTTCTTTGTCATCTGACATGTCAAATTTTCAAGTCACATGTAATTGTTCATGTCTGTCAAAATTGCTGTTTTACATAAGGTTTATAATATTCGGTCACAAACGTACATGTAATTTGCTTCTGACATTTTCTCTCTTTTTTTCGCATTGTGATTGCAGAAACCAAAGTAGTTCTCGGTTTCAAAATAGCTTGCTGCCGCCACGAAAATATTTATTTGCGCCGTAAAATAATTTAGCCATCTTTAAATTTTTTTTTTTTTTTTTTTTTTTTTTTTTTTAAAGATAATAATTTAGAATTTTATAATTAAACGGTTTTTATGTATATATTTACATAAATTCTATTCAATGGTGAGATAAGCATACATATCTTGGTATTGTAAAATATTAACTTCAGCCGGCTAATGATTCCTTCAATAGTTGACGCCGCTGCCAGTTTCTTCCCGGCATAGATTTCTGATGCCAGATGGTTTGTCAGAAGAAAATAGAGCACATTCTTATTGAAATTTTGTCAGATGACTTTGCGTCTGACTTTTACAGAAGCAAAGTTAAAAAGGTAACACACGACATGTATGTGTTTTTCAGTGGGAAATTTTACATGTCAGATGACAAAAACATGTCGTCTATATGCTCCTTTAGCTTCACTTCGGAAAATCAAAACTTGTAACGTTAATTTAACCGCAAATGGATGAAACTTTGCAGGCATACATATTCCCGATGACAGTACACGAATACATGGGCGTAGCCAGGATAAAATCTAGGGGGGTGGGCAAAATTTTTTCTAATGTTCTTTTTTAAGAAAAGCTTTTTTTAAAAAAATTTTTGTTTAAATGTTCTTATTATTTTATGTGAGTTTTTTCAACAAATTTGACTTCTTCACATAAGTTTCTTTTTTCCCAATATGTGAGTTTTTTTTTTAAAGTTCACTGGTTTTAACAAATTTGCCTTTTTTCCTTAAAGGCTTGTTAAAAATGTTTGCTTATAATTTTTTAAAGATTTGTTTCAGTATATTCAGGGAGACCATCTCTGTCATAATGGAGTAAAGAATAAAAAAAAAAGAAAAACTCAAAGTTCAAAAGCATTTTAAGTATAAATAAAGTAATTATAAATTTTTAAAACTATTTCTTATTTACATTAAAATGAACACAAAAATGCGTACAAACAGCAACAAATTACGAAAAAAAACGCTATTTCGTAAGACTCGACGGCAAAAGGAGAACGAACGGTGGCTGCGACTTGAAGTCGATGATGGTATTGCTTGTTGAACATTCTGTAAGTGGTATTGAAAAAAAGTATTTATTGATTACGATTTCCGTTTGTTATGGTACGAGAGTTTATATGTCTTTATAATCATTCATATTGAAAAAAAAAAAATTCGTTAAGAAACAGTATTTTGTATTTATTTAAATGGGCATATAAATTAGTTTGTTACGAAGCTGGTGTTTTTCTTTGTTTTGTGTTTTTGTTTTCCAAAAACTTTGTTGATAAGAAATGACACCATTAATGAATATTACAAAAAATTTTAAAAAGAAAGATGCTGCTGCATTTACATATTTTTATTTATTTTTTTTCACAAAAAATTTCACTCTTTAATTTAAAAATGTAACACGAAATGATTTAAGTGTTTTTTCGGGTTTTTTTTTCGTCAGCCTCTGCTTTAATTTTGTTTCAATCGTCTTATGAGTGTTTAAATGTGAAAATATGTGTAAGACAATCTTGAAAATTTATGATTTGAAAGTGTTACAAGTGTCAACGTAATCAACACTTTTTAGTAATGATGATGAAGAAAACTGGAGGATGAAACTTAATTGAAGTACCAAGTACAGTGGTGTCAAAAAATTTTAATAATGTAAAAAAGAGGACGGTAGTGCGTGACTTTGTAAAATAAGACATGTTTTGAATAAGTGATTATTTTTTTTTTTTGTGAATAATAATGTCTTTTTGTGAAAAAAGTGCATTTTTGTGAAGAGTCACTTCTTGTGAAAAAGGGCAGGGTGGGCTTTTTATAGGATCCATAAATTATCAACTAACCTTAATAAAAACTGACCCCGCATGATATAAAAAATTATAGGCCAACCATCAGAAAGTTTTATGCTTTTATTTCTAGTCATATAAAACGTAGTTTGACCAAATTTGAATAAAATTGTTCTTATCCGCTTAACACGTATTAAAGTAATTTCAGGAGGGGATTCCACATTGCACCTATAGTTAATTATGTATGTATCATCCCAAAATTTGCTAGAGCTATTTTTGACATTAAAAAACCTAAATAGAACCCATACTGCCTTTTGGAAGGTCGCTTATTATGTGACATACGTTAAATTATGAACTGATTATCACAAAATTGCATGGTGTTATGTTTAAGCATTTGAAGCCAAATGTTTAAATTTTGCAACTATATCTAAATTTTTAAGGCGTACTTAAGTTTCTTCCGAGAGTGGACTTTATATGGGGCCTGTGGTAAATTATGTACTGATAATCACGGAATTTACTGGTAAGATTTCTAGCATATAAAACAAGCTTGTGTTAAATTTAATAGAAACAGAGAATTTTTTAGGGTGATTGGTCCACTTTTGGATTCATAGTTGCTTTCTAAACAGATTGTGCTAAATGTCAATCCTATACTGATAAGGAGAACTAAAAACAATTTGACGTTAATATTGTTCTTTTATTTAAGTCGTTAGAAAGTGAGCGTAATTTCAACAGACAGGCAGTCTGTGGGTCTGGGGACTTGCTGTGAAAAATAATCCAAAATAACACCGAAATTGCTCTGCGCTCCTTCAAATCGGAAATTGGCAAGAAGTGAAGATTACCCACAAGGATAGTCCACTGGATTCACACAACCATAGTTCGTCCACTAATTTTTTAAAGCATACTTGTATGGTAGCCAATCTTGTATAGAAGCAACCACTTGAACCCAGAGATAAAAAATTTGGTTGTGTCGTCGTGATGAACTATAAATGCATACATTCTTCATACTCCCACTGGAGCAAAGGGCGCCTTAGAGGCTGTTTATTAGGCGATTCGTTAGCAAATTGCATTTTGGATAAGTGGCTTACTGCCCCTCCTATCTTAGATTGGTGATAGGGCTGCTATCTTCGTGTCCAATCCCACGATGCAGTCATGCTTCAGCAAATATTCATCTAATTTGCCTACTTGCCTGAGACGTTAAAATGTACTTTAACTATTCAGGATACATGCCTGGGTGCCTTCTCACTTTAGCTAGTTTTCAGAGGAATATGAAAAGCCATTGCCCGGGAAATACTTGGTCTAGGACCAGAAGTTGTGAGCTGCTTGGACAGTCAAACAGAGGAATCGATACTGGTCACTCGCAAGTGAATGACAGTCAGAAAACTTTCCCCCCTACGTGCACTTATGCTGAAAGTCCCAATTCCCAATGATGAAAGACTAACAGCCAATCCCACGATGTCACACGTTAACGTTCGCATAGAAAATAACATTTAAAACAAAAACAAATTTAAGAAATTTAAGAAATTGTTTTTGTTTTAAATGTAATTTTCTATGCGAACGTTAACGTGTGACATCGTGGGACTGGCTGTAACCTTTTATTTTTTTTATTTTCGTTAAAAATAGTTTCCTTGAAGGTGACCTTATTACAAAATGTTTTTTCTGTGCGTGTGGAAAGGCTGGAGCCGGCCTCGCAGAACAATATTCATGCTCTTCGCACCACTCCAACCCATGTACTATATATATTCCTACAACTACAATTCTTGTATCTGGGGGAAACAAATGGGGACGAGCCTCAAACAGTGTAGTAGAAATGTCTGCGGACACTGCAGGGCGATGAATACGATAGTCTCAAACTAGTGGGTTGTTCACACCTCCCCCAATGGACTATCCGCAGCGAACACTGGATGCAGAGTTGCCAGACAATTTTAGCCCGGCATGAATAACTTTTGGCATCTACTGTCAAGGGACACCAGTGTTGCCAATTGAGTCGTTTAGTGGCTAGATTAAGCCATTTTTAGTCGAGTTTAGCCTTTGACCATTTTATTTAACCATATTTGCTTCAAATATTTAAAACTTTTAGACTAAAATGTTTATATAGACAGAATTATTAGTATTGTAACGTTGAATTTTGGTTAATAAGTTAACGAAAATGACTTTTACCACAAAAAATCAAGTTCATAATTTTCTTATGTTTATATTACTTAAACTCTATTAATACCTCGTGTTTTTTTAGAGTATCACAGCATTGAGTTGGCATCACTGCTTTACTTGAGCACCCATTTAACAGCTGATAGTTGCCTTTTGTTTAGTTTGCTTTAAAATTTCATTACGAATCGACTTACACCAGAGCAAAGCGTGCAAATTGTTGAAATTTTTAATCAAAATACATAATTCGGCGAATGGTCTGAATCACAATTTGATATTGATTTTGTGTTTCCATTCTCTGGTGGAATGAGTACATAAATAAACAGAATTATCGCATTTGGAGTGAGGAGAATCCACAAGGTTTTGTCGAAACACAATTATATCTACAGAAAATTACTGGTTGCTGCTCATGTTTTCAAAAACGATGATGGTTATTATGCAAAAAGTAGTTGAAAATTTGTCTTCAAGATACGCGCCAGCCGTGACGTCCACATGGCAGAAATCATATTTAAACACTAATTACATAATATCTTCTTTCCAAAAAAGCCCGTTTCATTGAAATTAAAAATATATTTCCTTGTTTTATTATGATTTGAACTTGTTTTATAATAAAATCTTTAGCCACTAGTTAGCCATATTTTACTTAAAATTAAGCCATTTTATTATTTTTTTTTTCTTTTACACATGGAGAGAATTTCATATTATTCTGATTCTACAAAGTCGTAGTACATTGTATTACCGTGTAAACTAGTCTTTAGTAATATTGCGGAACACCGCCTTTTAGGAAAATTCCTGTATATTGCAATGGATTATTGGGTCTAAGTGTTTCAGTTTGATACTTCCTGCAGTTTTTATGTAAACTTACATAAACAAACATGGGGTCTGAGATGAATAGCAAAAAGGACTCACACGGAATTTAAAACTTGGTATATCCTTTTTACAAATATTTGTGGTGGTTTTATCAAGTGCATTTTGTATTTGTCTCTGGTTTTTGTAAAAAGGTGTCTTTTAAACAAGTGACTTTTGCAAAAATGTTCACTTTTTGTAAAAAGTGTGACTTTTATTTAATATACAAATTCATAATATACAAATTTGTTTGTTTTCCTAAAGTCACATTTTATGTAAAAAATTTACTTTTTGTGTTAAAAATTGGATTTTTTGTGAAAGAATATTAGGCTCGTTCTGGAAAAATATTACCTTACAGACACTTTATACTTCTTGTACAACTTCGCTTTAGCATAACTATTATTAAAATCGGGGAAAACTACAGCTTTGCTTTAATTTAACTCAATTTCGATTTCCACAACATGGCTGCATGGGTTTGAAAAAGTCATGTCGTCCAAAACTATACAGTGACCCACTGTGCAGATTTAGAAAGCGTCTGTTAAAAAAGTGTTGATGCAATTACATATTGCTTTTTTTTCTAGTTAATAATAGTACTCTTAACATGATTTCTTTCAATTGATTTTATGTCTCACTGTTTGCAGTCTGTACGTTTTGTATATTCAGCATCTAAAACTTGTAGTCCAGTTCAAAGTTGTGAATGATATATTGGAGTAGTTTTTGTACAAGAAGAAAACTTGAAAAACATGCAACAATATGTTTCACTTTAGTCATACATAATGGACCATATAAAAAGACATTTGTCATATGCCTTAGCAAAATTTTATTTTCTAAAATGTGTAACATTTTTTCTAGACATATTTGTATTTTATCCAAAATATAAGGTCGTTTCGACACATGATTAAGTGGTCATTGGATACACTGAACCAAATCCTATAGGTTATGCTAGAACAAGTTTACAGATTAGAAAAGGATTGAAGAAGAAAACTTGTCTTAGTCTTACGAATATTTTAATTAAAATTGAAAAAATTTTTTCTAAATTTTTATTTTTAGATTCTAAATACATTCCGGTTAGTTAATATGGTACGTTACACAAAGCAACAACGCGTTTTAATTATTAAAACATTTTATGAAAATTGAAAAAGTTTTTAAGATGTTATAAGAAACTTAAGAACAAAATTCGGTAGAGAAAATGTGATTAATGTAAAAAAACTAGATCTGCTCATGATTACAGAAGCAGAATTTGTCAACGTAGTTGTCGTTCAACCGAAAATGTAGCAGCTGTGAGCAGAACTGTTGAAAACGATCCAAAAAGTTCCATTTGTCATCGTTCGCAGCATTTACACATCAGACTATCCACATTTTTCAACCTTTTGCATAGTGATCTCCATTAAAAGGCGGAAATGTTGTTTCAACAGGATGGTGTTGCCACTTGCCACTCAATAAGAGAAACAATGGATCTTTTGAAAGAAAAGTTTGATTATTGCATTATTTTTCGTAGAGGAGGAGTGAATTGGCCAACAAGGTCGTGCGATTTGACTTAAAGCTAAGATCCCACTATCGGCGCAATGTACCAATTTTTGTCGTATTTCATCAGGCCGATAGTGCGAACGGTCAAAATTTTTGGATATGCGACAATCTGTGCCCAATCAAAATTAATCTTGACGCGCCGATAATGTGAACAATCTTTTGCACAATGTGGAGCAATCAAATTTTTTAATATGTACCCATTTTCATCGGCCACTTGTACGCCGATCACAGTCGCCAATCAGCGACGATACAAGGGATGGCAAAACGAAATTTTTAAATTGCACCAACTGGCTACTAAAATTTTACTTTTTTGAGCTTAAATGTACCCAAATAACATTTGTTTTATCTGTTATTTATTTATGTATGTATTAAAACGTTAAATAGTACATTTGTACTATTAAATGAAAGAAAACAATTCGCTTTAACCAAAACATTTCAGTTGTATCGATCTTGCCATCCCTGGTTTGTAAACATCTTTTTACAAAACAACAATTACAAAAAAAAAAAAAACAAGTGCAGTAAGTTTGAATAAAATTGAATACATTTTTTATTATATTTATGTATGTATAATATACATACATAAATATGTATATTTATATATTATTTAAAATTGTTAGGAAACATAATGTAATATTCAGACGGAGAATTTCTTAAGTAAAATTATGTTTGCCAACAAGCAAATAAACAAAAACATATGATTTAATTTGCCCAAATAGCACGATAGTGTGACCGCATTGTACCGATTATTGTCGCAATTGAGTTTTGGACCGATATGAACCGAACAAATTGTCAAAATGTGCGACGATAATGGGACCACCCAAGAATAAATTTTGCAACGTTTTTAAATGTGCGCCGATATAGCACGATAAAAATCATCACAGATTGTGTTATTTGAGCCGATAGTGGGATCTTAGCTTAAGACTATTTGTTGTGGTGTTTTTTGAAATTGAATGTGTACAGCAATAATCCCACAACAGTTCAAGAGCTTAAAAACAACATAACCAAGCACATATCAATCATTTAAAACAGTTTATTGAAAAACGTGATTAAGAATTTGGATAAAAGATTGGGAGCCTGCCGAGCCAGTAGACAGGGCCTTTTGACCAACATAATTTTTCATTTTTAACCGGAAGCTATTTCTAATAAACTAAAATAAAAAATAAAAATATTTAAAAAAAACTCTTTTTTTATAAAACTTGAAATGATCCTTTAATTTTGGACACCCATTAGCAGGGTTGATAAAGTTGGTACAATTGTACTTTTTTTGGTACAATTTAAAACTAAAAAGTACGCTGGTACCCCCATGACTCATTTGGTAATATTTCCAAATTCTTCAAACCTACATATTTATAATTGATATAAAATGGCAACTCGTATTTACAGTCCAATGAATTTATTGTTAGATTTAACAAAACAGCTATGGTATTTTGCATTTGCTCTTTTGCAAGAACATTTGCACCAAACACAGAAATCAGCTACTGTGAATAGATTTTTGCACTTGTTGATTGAACGTTTGCTTATGCTACATTCCAAATTTAGTATCAGCGGCAGCATATAAGCGTGCATTTTCTGATGATATTGACAAGTTTTTAAAAGATATAGAAAACCACTTCTGCAAAAGTTCTACATACGAGCCCTAACCACTATTAATTCGTACACCAGGTATTTTTTCGCTTTTTAGCACCAAACGCCAGAATAAATATTTAGTTATGTTAATTACACCAACAAGTTTACATTTTTTTGAAAGGTCGTTTTATTTCCTCTAAACTGATTCAGAAATATTCTTAAATTCTGTATCAAAATGATAAAAAAAATTATAGTTTACTTAAAGCCCTTTATTATTTATGAAAAATGATTTGACCACTATTAATTCGTTCAGTGTATAAATTGCGCTCAATGTAAACAAAAATTTTAAATGTTCCGTTACAATAAGAGAATAGGAATGTAAAAGAGCTAAAAAAGAAAACTTTTACACATTATTTTATTTTAATTTTCATAATTTCTAAGAAATGGCACGTGGTAAACCTGTTTGTGAGGAAATTCGAATTTTAATCGTCGATAAATTCAAATCGGGAATGACATATGGGCAGATATCGACCGATCTGAAAATCCCAAGATCTACAATACAGAGTGTTGTTAGAAAATATGAAATAAGTGGAAATTTCAGCAATAACATTTCAAACAGAGGCCGGACTTCCAAAATAAGTCATCGCGATAAAAGAGCTTTGGCAAATATCATTAAACTAAATCGTCGAAGCACTGTTCGAGATATAGACTTCAAGTGGTCTGAAGCAATTGGAAAGCCCGTTAAACGTGAGTGGACCCGACTGCAAATGAAAAGCATAGGTTATAATTTTTATAAAGTAAGTTAAAGATTAACCCGGTGTATCGAAATCAACTTGATAATTTATATAATTTTTTAGGCCAAGGAAAAGCCATTGCTTACCGCGCTTCAAATGAAAAAACGCCTATTATGGACTAAAGAGAGACGCTCATGGGTACAACGGCAATGGGACAGCATTATCTTTAGCGATGAATCCAAGTTTGATGTATGTGTTGGTGATGCAAGAAAAAGGGTAATACGTAAAAGCACCGAGGCATACAACAAAGACTGCTTAAAACGTACAGTTAAGTTTCCAGCTAGCGTCATGGTATGGGGATGTATGTCCTCAAAAGGTGTCGGTCAGCTCCAATTCATAGATGGAATCGTAAATGCAGAAAAATATATAAAAATCCTGGAGGAAAATCTGATACCATCGGTATCGAAACTAGCAGACTGCGGGGAATACATATTTCAACAGGATGGTGCTTCTTCCCATACTGCAAAAAAAACCAAAAAGTGGCTTGAAGAAAATGGAATCGAGGTCCTGGATTGGCCATCGTCTAGTCCAGACCTTAATCCCATAGAAAATTTGTGGGCTATTATGAAAAGAAAACTTCGAAATGAACCCCAACGGACTGTTGACGGGTTAAAGTCCAAAATTCAGGAAATTTGGGGCTCGATAACCCCAGAAGACTGCCAAAAACTAGTCAGTACCATGCCAAAGCGGGTCGAGACCGTTTTAAAAAACAAAGGTGGCGTAACACAATTCTAACTATGAAAATTGGCGACTGTACGAATTAATAATGGTCACAATATTTTTGTTTAAAATAATGAACTTTCGTTTTTGTTTGATTTTTAAAAAGTCCTTTTTTTAATATTTAACTTTTTTAATGTATATCTACAGAGAATAAAATGATCTTTAAGAAAAGTATAAATTTTTTTGTGTAGTCATTATAGTTCCGAAAATATACATACTTTAATAGCACATTGATGAAAAATGCTTTGTGTACGAATTAATAGTGGTTAGGGCTCGTAGTACAGAGACGAATTTCACTCAATAATATTTTCAAATGTTCTTCAACAAGATGGTTGTCATGTCAAGAAGTAATCAACAGAATTTTGGAACAGTGGGAGCCCACTCCATTATTATTTTACTCCAAATTATTTTGAAGGAGATTTTGCAAGCGCTTAATTAAATTTTATTATATCCGAACTTTCTACTCCTTTCCTGTGTCTGTAGTACATTTTGAAAATTGTAAACACAACAAATTTGGAAATGCAATCCAAAGATGCTCGTATGCACATATTTTTAGAACGCTTAAAAATTTCATTTTCGTTTCAAATTAGAGATTGCATTTTGAAAAATATTCGTCAATTTTCCACAAAAAAAGACGATAAATTCTATAAGGTGTTTGAAAACCCTCTATAAAAATAAAAATTAATGGATTTCTCGACTCTTAAAACCGCATGATACAGGTCTGGCTAGATCAAATACAATTTGTTTGTCTCTATTCTTGAATATTTTGGAAAACTAACTATTTTGAAAAATCCGGGGCTCGAAATTAATTTTTGAACTATGGTTTCTTTGGCAAAGTTTCTTGGTATGACTTATAGAACAAGAATCGCGATGTGCTTTTGACGTGAACAAATTTTACACACCCTATTATTATGTATAACTAATGTACAAATGAATTTTAAGTACCTTTTGTTTTTGTTGTATTAAATATTTGTTTTTAAAAATAAAATAAAATTATAAAAAGAGATTTAGTACTATTGGGACCGACAAAGTACGATTTTAAAAGTTCGTTGTAACGATATTGGTTTTCTCATTTATCATCCCTGCCCATTAGTTTTGTTGATTTAAAAAACTTTAAATTAAAATTTTTTCACTAAAAAAGAAATTTAAAATGTTTGGTAAATTGACTAAAAATTTTTAATCAGTTGCATCAAACTTTAACAACTTCAATAAAATACACTAGTGAGTTTTTAAAATAACTGAAAATTAACTCAATTCTTTTTTTATTTCAATGAAAAAAACTTGACTTTTTGCTAAAATGTGACTTTTTATGGAAAAAGACGCTCTCTGCAAAAATATAATTTGACCTTTTGTGAAAAAATTACTTTTTGTTGAAAAAAAAAATAATTTTTTTGATAAAAATTGCTTTGTTTGGTGGCGCCATTAGCCACCCCCCTCGCCTAGTTCAGCACTGCTACTCTAAAATTTTTTATTGGGTTTGAAGGCTGTCCCGGCTGAATGTCGACTATGCAACGCCCCCTTGAACTGATGGCTGGACTCCCCTTTAGAGTAAAAACAAGCACTATGAATAACATAATAAATAAATTGGAGTTATGTAAACATAAATTTTTTATACTAATTAAAATAAATTTGGCCTAATTTTTTTTTTAATTAAATCAATCAACAACAACCGCAAGATAAACCAAATATTTATTTTAAAGCAAAATATTTACACAGAAAGAAAAACCACTCCATCAGCTTAAACATTGGGTCAGGAAATTCGCCGTCGTTAAAAAGATATAAATCAATACTTGATGACGAAAAATCACCTTAACTGTCTGTGAGAGAAGGCGAGCGAGAGTTCAATTGTAAATAAGTTATAAATTTCACCTAACTAAAAAACAACATGAGGCAATAATTCTAAACTCATAAGTTAGATTTACCACCCACCTGTTAACATCCTTTACCAGAGATATAAATTGGGTGGCACTCAAGGGGCCAGCAGAGACTAAAATGTGTTTGTTGGTTTTTTAATCAGCCTAAGTCTTTGATTTAAAACCACAATGCGTGGTTAAAATTGCAAAGCGTATTTGCAAATAAAATGTGTATTTACTCGTATTGGCATAAGCCAACTTAGAGGCAAGTATTTGGTATTTGTAAAATGTACGTAGTAAGTAAAAGTAAATACATGTGTGCAGTACATTCAGTATGCACGTTTGTGTGTAATAATTTTAGGTTTTAGTCTTGCTGTTTTTGTTTATATTTTTTCACTATTCCGCATGTATTTGTAATTTTTTTTTTTTTTTTTTTTTAAATGAACTACACTCGTACGTTAAACAGTTGGTACACGATTAGAAAGTTAGCATTGATTTGAAGACCCAATAGGTTATAAATACCTTTATTTGCATCTTAATGCCCTTGGCCAAAAATAGAAAAACATTTTTAGAATATTGGAAATTGGTTTAACATTGGAGCTTTAGATAATATTGGGCGAATCCTTTAAAATTGCAGCATGATTTTTTTTTTTTTTTGGCTATTTGGCGTTATTATTTTATGACATCTGATATGGGCATTTCCGTCAAAAGGTCCACCGTGACCGAAAATTTAAAAGTTATTAAAAGCTGATTATTTTACGATATTGTTATAGAGAAATATTTATATTTTACTAATTTTATAAATTTACTCAAAAATTTGTTCACTTAAATGAACAATCAGGCTGCAAAGTTGTGCAAACGTAATTTCTTATATGTGAGAATGTTTTATTGTATGTTTTCTTTAATATTGATCGTTCTTAAAAGAGTTGATATATGATAAAAATTATTCCAAAAAAATTTTCTTACATGGTCTGTAATCTAAGAAAGAGTTCAAAGAGAAATATTTTATTCGGATTAAAGGTAAATTCTTATTTTATTTTAATCATTATGCAGTTGAATTATTACGGAAAAAATTTCACGTTCGAAATGTCACGTATCGACCCAGATTTTGGCTTAAAAAAAAGAAAGTACAGAAGATTTTGGAATCAAACCAAGATCTTTTAATGTTACATTGCTACGTAAAATTCTGAAAGTAGTTTGACTAAAAAATTGTGCCAGGTTTCGCTGAATTACCCCTTTTTATACATGGCCAAAAAAAACTACTTCTGTTTTTTTCACGTTCGAACCGCTACTTCTTTGGCCTAGAATCGCGCCCTCCATAAACTTTAGCATAGATAACAGTGCTTTCTTAGTTCTATAATTTAAGGGTTAAGAAAACGGAAAAATATTTTTTGCTTAAAATGTTATTGCATTTTTGATGCGTACGACTGTCACGTTCAACACTTTGGAATTACCCATATATGTACTTATATAAGTAAATACAGGTCACATTTTTTCGCTTAGGATTATAAGTATCTTATTGTACACAGATGTTGAAAAAACATTTATGTTTTAAATTGTATGTATGTGTAGATATGCACAATATAAAAATTCTTACAAGTAGTCGTTGGTTGAAGTCAGATTTTTTTGAAAAAAAAAAAATTCATATTAAAAAAACGACCTGCTGCCGTATTCTGTAATTCGCTAAAGCTTAATCTATAAAGCTGATTTTGCGATTTCTGGCAACGACGTGTGTGTCGATCAAAAGTAACGATTTTTTACCATTTTTAGCCATGGATATAGCTAAGTCTGCGCAAAGTTTCAAATCTGGTGTCTATTTTTGTCCTTCTTATAAGTTGTTTTAACAACAAATACTCAAAATTTAAAAATAACCGTTACATATCATGCTAATCTTCATCATCCAACTCGGTTTGCAAATTCCAGCAAAGGCCTTCTAAAAGAGAATTTAATCTTTTCCCACTATACCAATGCCCTAACTGAGCTGAAACTTGATGAAATCGTTCACCATGA
Organism: Pollenia angustigena; assembly: GCA_930367215.1. Taxonomy (NCBI): domain Eukaryota; kingdom Metazoa; phylum Arthropoda; class Insecta; order Diptera; family Polleniidae; genus Pollenia; species Pollenia angustigena. Next base: position 53,588,789 of record OV884060.1, read on the forward strand.
TCATCTGATTCCGATGGCAATTGGCGGTCGAAGTAATCTTGGTGGTAATGAAGAAAATGTACTTTTAATGACATGTTGACATGAATTTTTTCAAACACAAAAATAGAAACCAGATTTGAAACTTTGCGCAGACTTAGCTATATCCATGGCTAAAAATGGTCAAAAATCGTTACTTTTGATCGACATTAATGGTTTAAATTACGTGAATTTAAAAAAAAAAAAAATACAAAACATTCCGTAAAAAAAAAACTAATACAGTCATATAATTTTTTTTAGCTTAGCTATATCCATGAAAAATGGATATATACCGATTTCTCAAAATCTGGAGCCAATCTAACACTTCCAAATGTACTTTCGCACTCAGGGGCCTCCTCCCTAATTGTTCGAAAAGGATTCATCGAAGTTCACTTTTTCGACTACCACAGTGTAATAAAATAAACCAAAATTAATGAAAATTTTTTGAATAAAAATTCATATGATTAACAGCATTTCTTCAACTTTATAAATTCGACTTAAGATGTTTTGTCAAGATGCCTCTGAATTCAACTTAAAAATATACACAACAATATATTAGCGAAAAAATTACACAATGTTAACAGAGACATATTTAAATTTTTAAAAGCAAAAGCCGTTATAAACAACAAAAAACGGCTTGGTAAACATGTCAGAATTGTAAGTTTGTACAAACCTTTTGCGTTCTTAATTGGAGTATTTGATAAACAATCAATACGTGTGCCTTAAATTTACAGCCTTTTCGTCGATTTCGAACGTTAACGATCGCATAGAAATATACATTTAAAACAAAAACAAATTGTCGAATTTTGTTGTTTAGATAATCATTCAAAGCAAATTTCGATCTACCAAAAGTTGAATACAATTTGGTTTAAGGATTGATGTTAGACTAATGACGTCAGCAGTCGTCTATGGCTGCGAGTGTTAAACGGCAAGCCCTCTGAGGAGATTGAGTGGTTGCAATTGAAACATGTCAGGGTAACCTGTCCGTAAACACCTGGGTTCGAGCCCAGATTGAGTCAAGAATGAAAAATTATCAATAAATTTTAATTAATTTTCATGTTGTAAAATTCCTTTCTTCATAAAAATAATTTAATGAAAATTAAATTTAATGAACTTAAGCCTAATTAAAAATATTAAAAATTTGGATTAAAAACCATAAATAGTTCAATAAAATAACCACAATACTAATATTTTGTTTTAAATATAATTTTCTATGCGCAGATCGCAAGACTTTTATGCGAAATCATGAAAACTCTTATTGAAATTGTGAAAAAATTTAAAAAAATTACGATATACATTTTGTAAAAATCATTCGTTGAAGCAAATTTATCTAGCCTAAAAAAGGATTATAACTTTTGCATACCACTACAAACTAATAAATACGCACATTGGCCGTAATAAGGTTGAATTCTATGTTTAACATATTTGTCTGCAACTGCACAGAACGAAAAAGGGAAACAAGCACACACACAGATTTTGAAATGAACAGAAGGCAAGATTAGGTTGAAAGGCTGATGTGAAGTTGAGCCATCTTAGCATTCTGTTATATAGCGTGGGACAGTGGCACAGAATGTGATGAACTGTCTCCAACTCTTTTGGGTTGAACAGAAACAAATCAGCTGATTCACAAAAGAACAGAATGTATAAAGTGATTCTGACTTAATACGGAATCTGTGATAAATTATGGACGGACCTTCAAAACATTGGAATGAGAGAAAAATTTTTGTTCCATTTGATAACAACAATAATTATTTTTCAATGTTCAGCTTTTTTAATGTGTTTTTTGTTAGTAGCAAAGTTTAGAGTTTCTTTCATAAGAGCGCTCGTATTTGAACATGGTAAATTTTTCTTGAATGAGACATACAAATTTGATACTCTTATTGCAGTCATGAGCGAATCGTTCACTTTTCGCTCATTTTATTCATGAGTGTAAAGAATAAAACCTGCCTACGTATGTTAAGGTAAAACATAAGAGCACTACTTACAATTCTACTTAAAGAGCCAATGAGTTTCACAACTTGTGTGAATCACAAGGGATGTCCCAAAATGAACGCATTCAAAAGTAAGTCATTATTTTTTTACTTATATATATGTAATTCTTTAATTCCCTGTGGATTTTTTTACTTATGGTGTTTTCTTTTCTACAAAAGAAAATGTGACATTTTATTTAAAAATAAGACGTTTTTAAGAAACAGACACCAAATTGCATTTTTTTTTAAATAAAATGTCACATTTTTTTGTAGAAAAGAAGACACCATTAAATACATCCGGAAAAAAGTAGTTAAAGAAGTTGGTATAGATGTAGTTATAGAACAAAGCTACTACTAAAGAAGCTATTCATCTTGAAAAAGGAAGCGAAGTTTTTACTGGGCGAATCCGAGTTCCGTTTGCTTCGTACACTAACAAAAATTGGAGTTGCTCGATTTTTCGCAATTACCTCCATATTTTGTGACTGTATGAACCGATTGGACCCCAGATTCGATACCGACATAAAATATTACAAATCGTACCAACATGTGTCTTTAAGACATATACGTTAAAACTTGAAGAAAAAGGCGCTAATTAATTAAAACAAGTAAATTTTGAGAAAAAATTTTATATCATGTTCATTAAAAACATTAAGGGTCTTCATGATATTGCTTAAAATTACCATTTGTGCAAATGGATAAACTTGCGAGACTCGTTTCATGAAGATCCTTTTTAATGTTTGTGTATTTTTAAACAATTAATGTCATTTCAATCAGAAACGTCAATAAAAATTATATTAAAAAAAAATAATTAAAAATATAATAAAAAACTTGAAATTTGTAAATTATAAATGAAATTTGTTTTTAAACATGCATAAAGAAAGCAAAAAAACAAATATGCTTATATTATTACAAGAATTTATTGTTTGTGATTTATTTACACTTGAAGTTTTCATTGAAAACGGCGGTAAGCATTAAAAAAATTTGTCTGTATAAATGCACAATTGAACAGCGCAAGTTTACGAGTCAAAATTGTTGGGCAAATTTAAGCAGTTTGTGTAAATGAATTCTCATACAATTTTTGACAGTTCATTTACGAGGGTGTAAGAATGCACAGTTTGCACAGTTTACGAGACTTATAAACGATATCATGAGGACCCTTATTATTATTGTACTATTTTAGAAAGCATTGTTAAACTATATGACTAGTTTTTACCATCCTTTGCTTTTATTTGTTGTAAAATTAGTTGCATTTGGTGAATCAAAATGTGTCTTACAAATGTTGGTAAGATTAAGGTTAAGAGCGTCGAAAAAGTAAGCGACATTTTGCTGGATGGTCCATATGTCTTACGGTCTCTGTTCTGACGGAAGTTAGAATATTTGCATCAGACGAACACAAAGGCCCTAAATTTGTAAAACGCACACGCAACGCCAACAATTATATTGAAAGCAAAAACAAAATCGAAAATATTTCATAATTTTGTTGTTGTTTTCTATAGAAATATATATATCGAATTTTTAAATTTTAAACGCTGCATATCTTGTGGCGTTGATAATTTTAAAAATTTAAATTTTGAAAATCTTTTTACATTGTTTTTGCTTTCAATGTTATTTTTGTTGCGTTTTACAAATTTAGGGCCAAAGTCTTGCCTAAATCGTCTTAGACTTACTCCATAACATAAAACATATATACTTCATGGGTTCTTAGATAAATATTTATTGCTGTTATATATAAAATAACAAACTTAACACACTTTTATTTACCCCTGATGGTGATAGAGGTGAACACAAAAATTCATTTTGGAATCATATCGTTTGTATCAACTAAAATTTTAAAACAACGCAAATTTCAATTCTATCTAAATTTTCTACTCAGTACAATTTTTACCCATTATCCCTTGTTCTTTAGTTTTTTGCTAAAATATTTAAGAATTATGTTTTTATAGCACTAATAGCAGTAGATGATGTTCTTTCCATGTTGGCCATTAAAAGAAGATGGTGTTGAGATATCGTTATTAGTGTGTATCTGTTTTTCTTTCAACTTTATGGGAATATTTAAGCAACAACATTTGCTACATGTAAATTTAACTACTAAATTTAAAAAATTAAAAAAAAAAATGTACGCTTTTTTGTATAAAGTTAAAACAATAAATATTTATAATACAACGAAAATATAAAAATCTCTAATTTAAATCTATAAGCAACAACAAAGAAAATAAAACTTACAAGAAAAGATATTAAACAAGACAAAAGATATATAATTTTTTTTTTTTATAATTAATTTATATGGTAATTATTTAAGAAAAAAAAAAATAAGAATAATCCTTAAGCGTTTAAACAAAGTTCATAAAGAATTGTTCGTTTTTCTGAAGGAGATTTATTGAATTTATTATAAACTAAAAGAGTTAAAAGTATTATTTTTAACATAATTGAATTCAATTGTTAAAAATTCTCTCAGACCTTCTCTGTACTTGCAATATTTTGCTTTGCCTCGAAAGGCGTGTCCTTTATACTGTTTTTGTTTTTTTTTTTATTCAGATCTTTATCATGATTTTGCCGCCAAGTGATTATTATAATGATAATGAGCCAACTTCATTGGTTTGAGTACTTGCTGTGTAGACTTCTAGCAGATTTTTAACGCGCCTGCTTTGAATTAAAAAAAAATTTTTTTATAGCAACTAGAAAATACTTCAATATTTCATGTTGTTGTATTGTGGCAGATTGTTTATTGTATACACTTGTAGAAGAAAAGCTTTTCTACAGCCCCATAATAGTGTCGACGTCGCCGACGCCAATAATGATGTCGATGATAATGATGATCTCTAGCATTAAGTGATTTTCATCGGTGGCGTTAAAAAGTGTTTGAAACACATGTCTTCAAGCGTAATTATATATAGAGGAATAAAATTAATTCGAAAGGGGAAGAAATTCGATGGTAGAGAACGACTAAAAGAAAACACTTCTGTAAAAAGTAATAAGGTTAAATTATGCAAAAGTATTTGCGTCGAAATATTTAGACTTTATACTAGAGGCCAGCGCAATTCCATTTGAAGACACATGCAAATCATTGAAAATTTTCAAACTCTTTGCTGTACTGTCGCTGTCACAAACAAATACTGAAGAGAATTAAAGACGACTTATTTCCGCAAGTTTGTGAATGTGTTAAAGCAAAAAATAAATGCTTTACTCTAATGAAAGTACGGGTGTACAAAATACTCTCAAAAATTAACCAGAGCATGTGATATACACGCAACAATAAAAGTGGGAACAGAAAATACACACACTTTTTATTTTTTTACATATGTATAAGAGTTATCAACCGATTAAGAATAATTCGAATAATCGATCAAACATAAACAAACTCTTGTTCTAGTAATTTTAAAATGGCGATTTTCGAATAACGACTTAATCGATTAAATAATGCCGATTAATCGAACAATATTTTTTTTTCAAAAATAAATTAAATAAATGCTTAGAATTTGATTTATTCTCATAAGTTTTAAGTGATTTTATACAAAAAAAAAGTAATACAATATTGTTGCCATAGCCCCGATTATAATTAATCTCAATGTTAAGAAAGCAAAACAGTGTTTGGCAAACAATTGTATCAGCAGTTTTCTTTTTAAATCTTAGGTTAAAAAACTTTTCTAAGGTTAAAAAACTTTTCAAGAAAGGGCATTTTTCACATTCGGTTGAAAAACTTAGAAATAAACAAAAAGCTAAAAAAAAGTAAAGAATACGATATCAAAAATGCCGAACTTGTTCCAATGAAAAATACAAAATTGAAGAGACAGCGGTTATTCTATAGAAGAAAATGTATGCAGAATAGGGATACAACTTTTTTACCATTTTTGAAAATATCAAAATGGCCCTATCCATACCATGTAGTGCATAAAAAAAACAATAAGAACTGCATCTTTAGATTTTCGATATCGTTAAAAAAGGTTCCGCGTCATATGCAATTACGTTTGGGATCAGTAATAATGAATTTACACCTACACCAAAAACAGTTTATAAGTTGTTTATGTTAATAAACTAGCTTGTGAAACTTATTTATCCATACAAACCATAAACAGGTTTGTAACTACACCCAGAGAAAAAACATGTTTAAATATGGTCACCTCCAACAATACTATGTTTAAGGAAAATTTTAACCATATTAAGTTCAATTTAACCATATTATTGTCAACGACAACCATATTATAGTTAAATTAGTCCCCTATCAAGAAGCCACAACCATATTATGGTTGCCTCCAAACATATTATGGTTAATAATAACTAAAATATCTTTAACCCTTATAATAGCATGGTTGGTTTTCAACCATAGCATGTTGCTCTTGGAAAAGACGAAAATACTTTTGTTTATTTAAAAACAAGCTATTATCATATTTAACCATAACATGTTTAGAGGCAACCACAAAATGGTTGTGGCTTCTTGATAGGGGACTAATTGAACTATAATATGGTTGTCGTTGACAATAATATGGTTGAATTGAACATAATATGGTTAAAATTTTCTTTGAACATAGTATTGTTGGAGGTGACCATATTTAAACATGTTTTTTTCTCTGCGTGTAGCTTTTGAGATAAACTAGTTTTAAACTACCGATTTTTGCTAATGCAACTCTGTTTTTTTCAAAATTTTATATGTAGCCCTTGGTACAACATTTGGTTTTCAGATCAATGTTACAATTTACTAATGCTCAGATATGCTTTCTAAGACATTGGGTGAACGATGAATCAAGAATTCCAAAAACACAACGTAGCAACATTTGTGCGGAACGCGCCATCAAAGTCGTACAAGATATATTCCCCCAATGCAAATAAACGCGAATTCTTAGTCTAAGGTTAATTTCACTTAACAAAGATAGTGTTTAGATTGTAATTTTGATTATAATCATATAATTGCATTAAGAAATGTAAATAGTTAAATAATTATTAAATAAAAAATTTTGAAAAAATAAGAAAAAAAATTTTAAATGGCTTTCAGAAATCGGCTTCTACGCGGAACGGGTTTGTTCCGAAAGGACCTGAGGAAACATTTTTCTATTTCAGCACAACATCGGCTACAGAGTGGTGATAGGGCTTTTTTTTGGTTGTACCCCTAATGCAGAAGTTTGGCGGAAGATGCTAGGTCTGTAAACGCCTTTCGAAATATCAAGTAATATCGGACTATTTGAGAACTAAAGGTCTTACGATTCCTTTAAGTAATACAACGATATGGAGTTAAGACGAAAACTTTTACGCATCAAAAAAATGAGGAAGTCATAACGGATATGAGAAAAAAATAAAGAACAAATGGAATATTTTTTATATGAATGGACGGATGTATCTTATTTAAAATACGTAATTTTTTGTACAAATAATTTTTTTTTATTCGTTATTCTCATCGATTAATCGAATAATTTTTTAGAATTAATCGTTTGATCGAACGAACAAAAACAATTATTTGAATTATTCGAACAAAGGTAAATTGACAATTTTAATGTATGTATCTTTGATAATAATGGCATCCATGATATTGCTTTAAGGTCTCGCAATCTGTACTTTTCTGGACTCTCGATTAACCTCTGCAAAATTAAATAAAATTTTTTGCAAAAACAATTATTTGTAAGCGTACGCCACATAAGTTAACGTCCGAATTCTGAAAGATTGCACGAGGTAATTTTCAAGTACTAAGAGTATAGGGACACTTTTTTTTATTGTATTGAAATGTTTTGAAAGAAACAAGACTGTCTGGAGTGCATTTCTTTGAAACATTTTTTGTATTGTTATTGAGGCGCCGTGCAATAAAGCCATAGGAAACAAAGCCATATGGCTTTATTACCACCACCAAAGTGCAATAACACCATAATCGTTTAGAAACCAAAGTGGAAATATGCCATAACGCTTTAGTTTGTTTGTTATACCATAGAGTAGAAAATTCTTGCGCCCGGCCGAAGGCCAGCTATGCAGAGAAGCTTTAGTTAGCGAAGCCGTTGTTATACCATAGAGGAGAAACCCCTTGCGCTGGCCGAAGGCCGGCTAGCAGAGAAGCTTAAGTTAGCGAAGCCGGTCTTTGTTGTACCATAGAGTAGAAAATCCTTGCTCCCGGCCGAAGGCCGGCTATGCAGAGAAGCTTTAGTTAGCGAAGCCGGTCTCTGTTATACCATAGAGGAGAAAGTCCTTGCTCCCGGCCGAAGGCCGGCTATGCAGAGAAGCTTTAGTATGCGAAGCCGGTCTCTGTTATACCATAGAGGAGAAAATCCTTGCGCCCGGCCGAAGGCCGGCTGTGCAGAGAAGCTTTAGTTAGCGAAGCCGGCCTTTGTTATACCATAGAGTAGAAAATCAATTCATTGAGAAATAAGGCCATATGGCTTTGTTTCTTATGGCTTTATTGCACGGCGTCTGTGATTGATTTTCAAAAAATATTATTCAGACTTTTACTATATTCATATATCAAACTAAGGCCCGTTTTCACAACTTACTGATAGCTAAAAGTATACTTTAACCGGCCTTATAAAAACTTTTCCATTATTAAAACTTTACTTTAACGTAAAAGGAGCAATAAAGTAAATGAGGTTTCATCCTACCTGGTGGGTTAAAGTAAAGTTGTAATAATGGAACACTTTTTATACGGCCGATAAAAACCTACCTTTAGCTATCGGTAAGTTGTGAAAACGAGCCTTAGACTTATTTTTAATAATTATGTAATCTTCTTTTAAGCTGTTGCTGTTTCGAAAAAGATTTTTATTTTTTTTTTATTTCCGTTTATTGGAAAATCGTTTTACACGGTACAAATTGTTTGAACTAGTAAATTATTCCGAACTACGCGTTTCTTTCGAATACAAAACAGCAACTTTCTATTATGAGCAAAATTTTTTTCTATCAAATTTTCCTTTTTTCCTACAACTCATCGTTTCGAACGAGTACAACAATCGCATTGAACAGTAAAAATGGTTCAAACTATTTCTTTCAAATCGAAATACGAAGTAACCCCCCAGATTTTGCTTCATTACATTATCTACAATGTTGATAATAATTTCCATTTTTTTTTACAAATCCGTTACAAGCTTTTGGTACAAATTCGATTAATTTGACTAATTTTTTAGAGACATTAAGAAGACTGTTATTGAAAAAAGTTTATGAGACCGACCACCATTGCAGGTCCATAGAAAGTAATAAAACAAGTTAAGACTTTAACTTAGAGGCCTTTGGGATACTCGATTCATTTAATGAATGAGAGTGAAATAAATATCTAAAAAAGCGTTGCTCTCAAACCCCCCACGTTTAAAAATATTTAAAGTAAAAAAAGAGTTGGTTGGTAAAGTTAGAATTGTTCGATCTTTAAAAGAACACTATTAACGCCAACGACTAATTTAGTATAATTTTCAAGCTTTCCCAGTGTCACTTAAATATCTTTGCTGTTTAATGGGATTTTTACAGCTGGAGTCATAAACATAATAAAACAACAACACTGACAGAGTCAGTAGGGTATGAAAATATCTTGTATTGCAAATATATTTTATATTCATGCTGATACTCTTTTATCCAGAAACGGGAAATGTAGTGGAAAGGAAAATTTACAATTTTTTTAAACGCCAAAAAAGACTTTACCCTCAAAATATAAAAAGCTAAAAGAAAATTTTCCACTGCTACGACGATAAAGCAGATTTTATTAAAAATCACCTTAAATATACTTCTCATGAAGTTATTCAACATGTTTTCCATAACCATTTTAAAATCACCCCGTTCCCATCTCTGTTTAACATGTTCTCTGCTAGGCGTTTTCAATAAATATGTATTTGTGTATTTAACTCTAAAAAGGAAGTAAATGATTTCAGATCAAACCAACCAACTCATGCTAACTATTGAACTAAGCAACCATACAACCAAACCATTGTACTTAATCGTCTTCGTTAGCCAGCTAAAAGTGTAGAAGTCTAAAATTGGTATTAATGATATGTAGATTAAAATATGATTTTAAACTTAAAACCAATCATTAAATTGTTTAAGCTGCTTTGATTGCATATTTTAAGGTTGAGCAAAGAAAATATGCTCGATGAATGTTTGATGATGATAAAGGCAAAATGCTTTTGATGAGCTCTAGTCGTTTGTTTGTGTTGGTTGTGGTGGTGATTGTGGTTTCAAAAGTGTTTGATGATGGAGTTTTATTTTAAATAGTTTTCAAACACTTTATGGATTAGAAAGAGGGGAATATTGATTAGAATTTAATAAATGTGGAAAATAATGTTTGAAGAAAAGCAATAGCAATTATTTAATTTAAACTATAACACAATCTTTGTTTGAAGGTTTAAATATCCAACATCTAAACCTTCAACGTTTAAAAATAACTTGAAATCGCTTTAGAGATTATGTCTGCGTACCGTAGGCCTGCCATACGTCCTGGTTTTCCAGGATTTTCCTGGTTTTAGACTCCTCGTCCTGGTGTTCTGGTCCACTATTAAATTGTCCTGGTTTTTTGTACAGGTCAAGACAAACAAATTTGTTTTTTGCTGGTTTAAATTGTTAACAAAGATTAAGATTTCTGTTATAACACTGCTAACATAAGGTAATTGTATAAAGAACTTTAATTAAATTCAACTGTTATCTGGTGTCATGCTGGTAAAAGCCTTCAATGATATTAGATGATAGTCCATCCTCTTTCAAATTTTGTTTCAACTAGTGAAACCCGATAACAAATTGCTTTCTCTAAGGCAGCCCATACACGTTTCAATTCAATTGTCAACTGAGTCGGTCGTTGTCCAAATCAAAGCGTGTATGGCTTTTTCAATTGATTAGTTTGACAGTTGTCGAGTTGGTTGAAGAATAATCAAGAGTTTGATTTTTTTCAAGTTGAGTACTTAGGCTGCTCAATGGAGTAAAGAAAGAAACTCGTTAAAGACTGAAACACTGGAGAGTATTATTCAATGTAAGTTTGATTTTAATATGACATGCTACCTGTTTTATAACTATATCAAAGACCGAAATGAAGTTCTAGAAAAAGTGCAATCTTCTGAAAATTATTTTAGTTTAGAACATTTTAAGCTCAACTTTTTCATCGTTTTTATGTAGATGAACTACACGTTAATTTTTTTCTATATATTGTTGGATTTAAAAAAAAACTGGGTGGTTTTTACATATCGCACCCTAAATACTAAAAGGTAACAACTCAAAATTCTTAAATTTTCAGGAGAGCCAAAAAAATGTTTATGTAAAAATGGTGATAATATTTAAAAAAAAAAAAATAGTTCCCCTATTAAAAAAGTCCAATTTGTAGAAAGTTTTGCTATGCCTTATGAGAATTAATTTATGAAAAAAAGACATTTTTGAAAAATTTTGAGTTGTGACCCTTTAGTATTTAGGGTGCGATACTACGTACATATGTATTAAAAAAAAACTTTTCTGTTGGTATAGTTTTTTATCCATTTTTTCCATGTGTCCTGGTTGATAGGTTCAAACATCTGGCAGCCCAAGCGTACTGTCATCTAATAGTTAAACACTAGTGATGTGCGACGACAAAGTGGTACAGATGTTTATTGAAACAAATTCCGAATTTGAGCTAAAGTCGTTTTTTTATATTAAATAATTCTAGTCACAAAAATTAGCTGTTTACGAAGTCAGTTAACGGCGGGAAACATAAATTTTGTCCACTTAAGGGTTCTTTTCACTATTGTACTTAATGTCAAGACCATGAAAAAAGATTTAGTAATTTGTAAAATTGTAATAGTTTGAATGAAACGTGTTATGAAAATGACAAGTATTACAAAAAAAATGACATTTCATACGACTTCATCGTTTTTTGAAATTTGCACTGAACCAAAAATCCATTGAAAATGTACGTTAACCCTTCTGCATACCTTGGATATGTGCCCTTCCTATGATCCTTTGGGTCAATATGACCCAACAATAAAATGTTAACAGCATTTCATATTTAAGTGTAATAAAAACAAAAGCGATTCTATTGATTATTTGACCGAAAAAATTATTGTTCGATGATTCTGAATGAAGATGAACTCAATTCAATAGAAAACAAATTTTTAAAGTGGAATTAAACTTGCAATATCGCATGTTGGGTCATATTGACCCAAAGGATATTAAATTTGTGTAAATCGTGTTTTTTGGAGGGGGAAGGAAAAACTAAAATTTTATTATTTTCATTTAAATTTATAATTTTTGTCCCTGTAATGGATAAATTGAAGTTTCACGTCCATATCTTATATTAAAAGGGACAAATTTTGCGTTTGAAAACCAAAATTGGGTCAAATTGACCCAAGGAGTGCAGAAGGGTTAAGCAAACGAATTACGTTTATATAAATATTTTCGTTTGCTCAACGATTTATTCGTTAATATAATGAAAATAATACCTAATAAAAATAAAATTTTCATTATATTAACGAATAATTAGTTGAGCCAAAGAAAATATTTTAATCAACGCTATTCGTTTGCTAAATATACATTTTCATTGGATTTTTCAGCGTGTCTAAGCAATAATACTTTTTATTTGATCAGGTGCCTAATTCTGGCAGTCGTGATCGAGTACTTTCTCGATTCGAAAGCAATTTCGTTTCAGCCGAAACTAAACGAATCGAAATTATTTTTTCAGTATTGTGAAACTCAAATTAATGCTTTACAGCACCGAAAAAATATTTCCGATTCGTTATTTATTGACTGAAATAATTAGATATTAAATTGCTTTCGAATCGAGAAAGTACTCGATCACGACTGACAGAATCAGGCACCAGGGTTGAATTTTAGCAAAAGCAAACAAAATTATTATTTCATATGTGATATTGTGAATACAAACTTTAATGTTAAATTTTCTAACAGTCATAACAAAACTCATTAGATTTCTTTCTTACAAAGTATTATGGAATACATAATACCTGTCTGTGTGATACTACACAAGTCTTAAGTTTTTTGCCGAAATTACTTCCCTTATTTAATTATTGTTTGAGAATTATTAAAAAACCTTTGAAGAATTGACTAAAGTTAATTTTTCTTCCTGACAAATACCAGATTCCGGGCAAAAAAATTTAGATGATTTCAGGAATATTCCAAATGATATTGCCAGAAAACTTTATCCAAGCCAAATATCTTGGCTTTCGGCCACAGGACCCGTTGGAAAAGCCGCATTTAAAACCAGCTTTTTATCTTCATAAATCTCCTAAGAATGGACTGATATAAATCATGTTGTTGTACTAACTGATTTATATAACCAATATTTAATTCGGGGTGAGAAATATTGACGCTGTTATTTTGTAAACATGCCGAGTGAGATTGAAAACCAACATTACGTCGCCAAAACTTTGTGTTGATACATCAGAATATATTAATATGAGCAATATTTGATACGGAACAAACGATATTGATAAATTCGCAGTTGTCGTGTAGTAATCTGGGTTTGTTCTAGAAGTGAAGGAAAAATATCTTTACTTTTTCGTTGAAAAACTCCAAAAATTAATAAGGTAGAAGGTATATTCCAGGTACTTTTAAAATTCTAAAACGATGTGGTGATTTGAGGCCGTCCATCTGTTATAAGTAGGGATGAGATTTTCATGCACTTAAAAATCGGAAAGATGCGCAAAAAACATGCACTAAGAACTCCAAAAAATGCATTTAAACAATTAAAAATATGCACTAAAAACTTGAACATTTTTAATAAAAAAGCGTTTGTTTTTTTAATTTTATTAAAAAAAAAAATTTTAAATTCTATTTTTGTTTTTATTCCAATGTTTTCCATAGGTATTAATTTAAATAACTACATAATTAAAATTTTTGTTTGCACAATCAAATAAATACTTTTTTTATACCATCAAAAGTAAACCTTTGCCTGTTAAAAAGCTTTTGTAAATGGAAAATGATCTCTCAAAGTCAACCGAAGTTAAAGCATACTTGAAGGATGCCAATTAATTTGGAGAATTTAAATGTTCTAATTGAGATCCCACATTTGATTCTAGATCAAAAATAGTTGAAATTAGTTTTGTTGTTTAACATATCATATTTTTTCGCAAAACGTTTTGGATTTTTTAATTTGTAGGACTATTATTCTTCCTTCTACATTGTTTCCCGTATGAAATCAATATTATCGAATTGGCTTCTAATTTCCTCTGCAACTCGATGTAACCAATGTGCATAGCAATTAACATGTAATAGTTTAGGGTAAATTATGTTAGGCCAATTGGCAGCCTTAACCATATAAGGTGCTGCATGGGTTAAAAATTGAAGGATCTTTTGTCGAAATCTTGTATTTTAAGCAGAGCTCCAAAAAAAAATTATTTATTGATTTAAAAAAAAAATTATTTTGGACATTTTTTTTTTATAAACAATTTTAAAATTTTTTGAAGAACTTTTTTTATAATATGGAAATTTAAAAAATATGTCACTCAAAAATGTTAAAATATGCATTTAAACCCAAAATATGCAAACATATGCATTTTCACCAAAATATGCAACAATATGCAAAACAAATCGATGCCATTTCAACGCAAATTAAATGATTCGGAAAGATAACTAGTCGAAATCGATCTTAGACTATCGATAAAAACATGCATTTGCATGAAAATCGCATCCCTAGTTATAAGCAAAATAAAATTTAATTTAAGTAAATTAAAGAAATAGATAAATATACAAAATGATTCACTTAATAAACTAATACCCTGGTCCACAATGTCGACCAATTGCGCTCGCTTGCATATTTAACAAAACAAGTCGATCGACAGTGCAAGTCAGCGATAACGTAAAAGTTTTTATACAAATTTGCGCCCCACTATGAAACATTATGGAATTATTTCTTAAGTTTTACTTGAAAAGAGGTATTTTTTGTTTACTAATTTGTAGCAAGTCAAGAACCAATAAAACTTAAAACCTGTCGGCCGATAAATCGATAGTTAGTGGGGCGATTATGAGAGCGATATTGAGTGAGTTGTTTTCGCTCGCTTAACCCATTAAATGCCAAGACAATTAAAAAAAAAAAAAAAAATTGAAATTGATTTATTTGCTTATACTTAAATAGAGTTAATAAATATAGAAAAAGGCAAAAGTTATAAAAAAAATTTCTGGAAGTGTGTTTTTAGGGCTGTACTCGGACGGGTACAGTGGCGTCATGAGTATGCAATTTTTTTAACTATGAAAATTTTTAAAGCATACTTTCGCATACTTAAAGCATACTCGTAACTGATTTTTTATCCATTCAGGAAAGAGGTTTTCACCGCTTGTTGGAACACCAGCAGCTAGCGACCGTTTGAAAACATTCACTTTCTGGGTATAGATTCGCAAATAAAATCGAGCAATATTGCGTTGAAACTCAAGCAAGTCCATTTGAGATCTGTTTGCAACATGATCTGAAGGGATAGGAACGTTGTCCAATGAATCAAGCACGCCTCGGGATTCAAGAGGGAGTTTTGATCTTTCTACACTTATAACTTTGGCCCCACAGTAGGTATCGAATTGGTATAAATAACCGGAGCTGCTCGTTAGCATCCTATTTTTGAAACCAAATTTCACTGGTTTAACTCTTATGAATTATTTTGAAGAGTGGCTACCAAAAAAAATTGGTATGATGCATTTGAATATCACAAGGTCCCTTGTCCACTTAGGAGATATTTTGCTTGATTTGAAAACTTTATTGTTTGTTGCATTCGCTCAAGTGGGATATAATCTTCGCTTTCAATGCCGAAAAATACTTCGACTTCACCTGGTACATCATTTGGCATGCGATCATAAAGAATATCCTCAGCATTTCCCTCCTCTTCAACTGCGTTATGGTCCGGATCTGGTGGAATTATAGCTATATCTAAATTTTTGTGATCATCTTCATTTATCTGCTTAAATTTGTAAAAGCTTTAACACAAAAATTTGACGGTTTGATGGCTTGAAATTCCATTTTGGTCCAAGAAAAATTTTAAAAAAATTATACATATCAAGCCATTGTACTCGATTGGGTACAGCGATTTTGCTACTCACATAACTTTGCCGAAAAAAAAAGTTTTTCTTGAAACTTTTTTTTATATGTGCAACAAACACTCTTCTACAGGAATCTAAAGAAATTTTTGTTTCAACAAAACAGTATTTACTCTATGGAGCTCAATTGTTACTGGCCTAGCTAAAAGCAAAAGAAAATACACTATAACGGTATATTTTTCTTAAAATTTTTGTTATGTGTGTCTCTAAAGCACAATGTGTTGAATGCAAAAGCACAACCAACTTTGTCTAATTTCTTTTAACAAGAAATTTATGCGTACTTAAATATTGCCTTTTTTCTGTACCCAAGCGAGTACAATGGCTGGGAATGGGTTAAGATTCTTTCGACATTGTGGTCCAGACTGTAAATGTGTCTCTCTTGCAATTAAATCCCTAAAACTTCCGTAGTATGCTTAACAAGTTTCCCAATACCAAAATAACATTTGCCCAATTTGAGGATAATTTCCCTAAGCTGGGCTTAAATTGATTTTCTATATACAATGTTTAATTAGACTTTGGAATGGGTTTGACATTTTAGTCAAAATGGATTAAAGTGGTCCATTATTAGGGTGTTCAGTCGATTAATTCTTGTTCGATTAACCGAACAATTTAGACAAATAATTGTTCGAATAATTAAAATTGCTAATTTCGATTAAAGGATTGATCGAAGAATTCACGCCGATTAATCGAATGATAATAATATATAGTTTTTCTGTTAAATGTATACTTTTTTAAAGTTTTAAGTCGAATAAACAAACCAAATGTATGTGTCCGTTGGAATCAAAAAAAAAAAACAGTCATGTTTGGTGAGTAATTTAGTTTATATTTTTGTTACAATTTTCAACACAATCATTTCAAAAAAGAAAAAAACGACAAAGGTATGTTACCGAAAGAATTATATTAATTTATCCGGTATGTTCTAGAAATCGAACGATAATTTAAATTCAATTATTTACAAAATGACCGTAGTTGTTCTTCTAAAAATAATAGATACTTAATGAATGAAGTAGATAAAATGGAATATTTTGATAAACACTTTCTTTACAGAGTCGTTTTTTAAATTTGCTCTATTTTAAATCCACTTCATTTCGTTTTCTAGAACACGCCCGTATTTTTTAACAAAATAGTTCATGCGGTTCTTTAGAATGAGTTTGGTTTAAAAATATTGTACGAAGGATAAATCTAATAATGTAACAGGTGTCCAAAAATGTATTAACGTAAATAATCTTCAACAACTTCACTAAATTACCACTGACATAGTGACTATAACAGAAGAAGATGCTCCACCAACAAAATCAAAGGGAGCTACAAGAAGTCCAATGAATAAATATTTTAAACAAGATACTTCGATCGATTCTCTAGAGAGAAAATTATTTGCAGCAGCATAGCAGAGGATGGAATGTCGATGAAAAGTTAAAAAAAAATCCAAAGTTATATCTGTGGCTTGGAGGTAAAAGGGCCAATGTCAAAATATTCACTTTTGAGAAAATTGGAATTGAAGGTTTTACAAAAAACTTTTAAAGATGCTTTCATAGTGACATTGCCCAGCATTTTATTTATGAAGCTTTAGCTGTTTTACCATAATGAAAGAGAGCAAGAAATCAAATCTAATGCAATGATTAACGCAAAAGAGCAAAAAAGTGACATTAGCCCTTTTAGCTCCAAGCCACATATATCGACTCGTTTAAAAATCTAAGTGCCCCGAAGTGAAGCAACAATTAGGAGCTAAATTGACAAGTTTTATTTAAGAAATAATGTTTATATAATTAGCGAAAAAATTTCGTATATATAAAATTTCTGGATTCAAAATTATTCGATTAATCGATAAACTTTAATATTTGATTCGTTTAATCGAATTAGCTTAAAATGTCAAATATCGATTAATCGTTTAAACGAACAAAAAAAAAAACCCGTTTAATTGAACCGCCTATCCATTATTAAACCCAGTCTCCATACAAATATCATCCCGAAAGAAGGGTCTTAGTACGATAATAGGATGAGAACGGAAAACAATTTTTTTAGATGTTATTATTGATACGGCAAATAGAAAGTCTTGGGTCGTTTTAAGTTTTACTATTTGGCCCATACTACTGTCCCCTAAAATAAGTACTTTTTTCCGAAGGCTTAAATAAAGGCTTGTGAAATGAGTAATTTTTGTCTATTAAAGCAAGTTGTTTCATTAAAAGGAATTTTCCTTTACGCTTTATTCCCTTCTTATTATCAACAAAGCATTATTTGTACATCAAAATCCATATTTGAATGCACTTTTGTGTGATTAGTGACTAAAATTTTAGTACACAATGTTTAAAATGTCAATACCAACAGAACAAGAAATTAGTCTAAAATGGCAAATAGTAATAACAATTAAAAGGCAAGTGATTGAAAAGAAAACAACAAGAAGGGAAGAAGTAATTTAGAAATTCATAACACATCATACAGTATTTAAATCTACTCTTAAAACTATTTTTTTTTTTGTTAAAACTATCTTTTCTAATGTCTTTCTTTAAGCCAAAACTAATTTAGTAGCAAACATTTCTTAAAAGCAAACATTAAAGAAAAAAAAAAACAAGATTTTCTGCTAATGGCTTGCAAAAAGAAATTTAACTTACATGTCTTCACAAACAAGTAGGAGAGAAATTTAAAAATGAAGAACCATTAATTCATTTGACAATCTCTGTCTTGTTCTTAATCCTGCAATAAAATTTTTTTTTATTTTGCCTTAAACTTGCTAATGGCACTAACTGGGATCTAATGCAGGCTGATGTAAGAAAAAGGCGAAAAAAGCAAAGAAATTATAATTAAGTCATAAAAAGATGTCTATGTGTTTTTTGTTTATCAGTTACTTACAGAACAACATAAAACTTGTTCATATAGAAAGTACAAAATAGTAAGCCCCCACAAACATTTTAAGCTGTTTGAAGCAAAAAAAAAAAAAAAAAAGGGAAGCTAAAAACAAAGCCCCAAACAAAGTACCAAAGTACTCTACTACTGTTAGTCTTAAACAAAACAAAAAAAAAAAAATACAAAAATAAATAGGACCATTTTAACCAAAAGAAATAAAAATACAATTTATGTCTATGCTTTTGACTTTAATTGCTGCACTCGCGCTTTGTTGCCTGTTGCTGCTTTACACTGAAACTAATTTTATAGGTCATTTACTAAACATTTTGTTCATCAAAAGAGAGTTTAACTTTATTTTTGATTATTTAATGTAATACAAGGTAATTGTGATAAATCATAAACTTAACTTAAATAGTTGGGTGTTTAATTCAAAAAGAGATTCAGGTGGTATAATGAAAGACTACTAATTTTTAGAAAAGTCAAGAAAAAGAACAGAGAAATTGGATATGCTTTTAAACCTCTCTTACGTAAACAATAAGAGGCACTTTTTGGGTTAGAGATTAGCGATTAAATTAACTTTAATCTCCGCATTTACTTTTTGAGTTGTATTTTTTGACTTTTGCTTGCTAGTTTAAGCGGCGGTGGCTTAAACCTAAACTGAAATTGTCAACATACACATGTTTAACATAAAGAACTTTTGCAAAAATATTAACAAAAAATACATTTTAAGACTTGATATACTGTGAGCGTCAAAATAAAGTGTACAGCTTGTTTTCCAGTATAAAAAGGGTTATGTTAGTTATAAAAAGTTAAATTTCTACTTTGCCAATTTTGATCAGACTTCAAGCTTGCTGTCATCTGTGAAAAATACGTTGCTCCAAAAAGTGACAAAAGCAAGTTGGACAAAAAAAACGTGATAAAAGGTAGAAATAAGAAATTCAACGGAAAAAATATAGTATCTAAAGTGAAGCGTGATAGGGTTAGCTTTTGTAAAACCTCCTTAAACAGATGGATCAGCCCAATAGTCGCTCGATATCAACTCAAGTAAACATCTGAAAACATTTGGACAGACAAATTAAAAAAAAACATTAGCAGCAAGCACTCTCTGAATAAAATTCTGCAGGAAGGGTAGCCAAAATGTCTACTGAGCTAACTTTAAAATGGGTGGAATTGATGCCAAAGAGACTAGAAGCCGTCCTAAAAGCAAAAAGAAATCAATCAAAGTATTAGCCACTTCACTTTTCTTAGTATTTTAAAACTGTACACTTTTTTTTGACGCGTTTAAAACGGAGTATAATATTAGTTTTTTTATTGTATTGTTTTTGTTGTTTTTGAAGTACCTATTTCAAATTTTAAATAGTAATAACATTGTCCAAAGTTTTGTAAATGATAATAAACTTCTAAAAATTTTAATTATTTTTTGCTAAAATATCACTTTTTATATTGGAAAACCAGTTGTACACTTTATTTTGACACTGACAGTATATTGCTTAGCACTTTTATATAATTTTTCCATTCTATATTTTTTCTTTAAACACAAAAAAATTTCTACCTTGTAAAGGATATTAAATTCGCGCATTTTCTTCTTCTTCTTTAAAAACATCCATATTCCTTTGATAAAAAGTTGACATTTGCAAAAAAATGCTGCCATTTATTTGTGCTCAGTATGGTAGCGCCACCACCCAAAAATATCAAATTCAATTGATACTAGGTTAACTTAATTCTTCGACAAGCTAATTATAGAACTAAATTAACTTTAATCTGAAACCCAAAAAGTGGCTCTAAGTGATAAATTTTTTTTCTAAATCAAGTTTAATCACGGCAAAAGAAAGAATTCGTTTGAAACATAAACATTTAAACTGTATACTCTTTTTGAAAGACTATTTTAGAAGACTAGATAAGTTTTGATTAAATTTTTTATTTAAAAAGTTTTTCTCTTTTACAATATGAAGTACCTTTTGTTTAATTGTTGTTACTTTTTTAATACAATTTAAAAACAAAACTTTTTGGTCCTATTTTTCAACTTCTCAACTAGAAAAAAATAAAAATATTCGATTAACCGAATAATATTAAATTTTTTGATTATTATTCGATTACATTTTTAGCTCGAATAATTATTCGCGCGGGTAATCGATTAATACAATACATTGATTAATTGAATACCCTATTAAATGGTATCGCTAGCTCAAATTTGTTTACAACTTTTTTGCTTAAGAGAACAGGCATGACTTAAAATGTTTTTAGGCCAAAGGTTAAGGAGAGAGAAGATGCAGGTAAATATTAATTTCGTTTGGGTCTCATCAAAATAATCATTGGCAACTCCATAAAGTATATACATACATATATATACGTGTAGCAGGGTGGTTCGATTTAGCAATCAATATTGGGCCAAAGATTTTTCGATGGCATGGGGAAAAAAATGTCTACTACGACCAGGGTTACCGTTGGAAATTTTCGAGAAGGGTCACAAAAAGTGGATTTTCCAGAAAAAGTGGTAAAAAAGGGTATTTCAACTAAAAAAGGGTCAAGGTTTTTATAAGCAGTACTTCCAATTTTAAAGAAAATAATAAGACCAAGTTTTTGATAAACAAACAAAAAATATTTGTTTCAAGTAGGAAGTGCTCAAAGAACTTAACTTTTTTATGCCCTTTCCTGTTTTAAGCACCTTACCTAATTTTTATCGAATTTTGACATTCCTTTTAGTTTTGGGGACTTTAAATCAATTTTATTTTTACTATTTTTGCAAACTTTTCGAATCTTAAAATTTTTGCGTAGCGTTTTTGCTCTTTGAGGCAATCGTCGCCGTTTTAAAAATAGCCCCATATATAAACCGAAGGCACCTATTTTACATGGCACTTTAATCACTGTCGTTTTTTACGGGGCAAAACATTTTTAAGAAATGAACACCAAATTGCATTTGTTTAATAAATTGTCACATTTCTTGTATACAAGAAAACCCATAAGTTATTCAATAAATAAAAAATAACAAATGTGTACATATGTATATAAGTTATGTTTGCTATTAGGGAAGTTGTAATTTAATTTGCACTTCACTAAAATCTAGCTTAGACCCCTCTTACACTCGGCAAGCTACTTGCGCAGCTCTTTGTTTGTAGTCGTCAGTGGTAAGGTCCGCTTCAAACAAATTATGAGAATAAAGTATGGAATTGTAAGTGTCTACTTTGAGTCTGTTACAAAGTTTATTTTTAAGCAATGTTTATTTCGAAAACATTTGTTTAGCTGAAGCACTCTGTTCAAAAAGTGGCACAAAATAGTTCAAAATTATACAAAAGGGAAAACTAAAAAAGGATCATAAAGGGTATCAAGACCGTTGAAAAATGATCAAATTGATACTTTAGTATCACAACGGTAACGCTGACTACGACATATCAAAAAAATAAGTTTCGGGGCGCCCAAATTTAAATTTGCTGATTTTTTTTTTAATTTTTGTTTTTAGGGTTTTTTTAGAAGGTAATAATAAAAAGGTGAAATTGTACGCTTAAAACGATGGCGATACCAGTTTTTTCAAAAAAATATTTTTATTGCGGCTTTGGACGAGTTATTGCACAGAAAAAAATTTTTGCGCCAGTAAAAGAATTAATCAAAAATTAAATCAGTTTTAATTAAATATTTAATCAGGTGAATTAAATTTTAATCAAGTGTATTAAATGTTTAATTGGCAATATTGTAATTAAACGTTTAATTCACTTGATTAAATGTTTAATTAACCTGATTAAATATTTAATTAAAACTGATTTTATTTTTGATTAATTCTTTTACTGGCGCAAAAATTTTTTCTGTCTGTCGAAAAATGTTTTTACACGTTAAGGTTTTGTTTATTAGGTATGTATGTTAAAAAATATTTGCCGATTTAAAATGTTTTTAATAAATGTATCTAAGGTAAAATTCTGTGGCATTTTGGCAAAACATCGTAAGTTGAGAAAAGATATTTAAAAAATTTCTGAGATAAAATCATTTTTATTAAATAATAAAATAAAGAAAAATTTCGTTATTAATACAAAATTTTAAAAACGTAAACATAAATGTTTTTTGAATAAAAATTCATATGATAAACAAAATTTTTTTTTCATCTTTTCAAATTTGACTTAAAATGTTTTGAAAAAATGCCACAGAATCACCACAGTCGTCGATGGATGTGAGCATGGCGGAATAAACAGGTGGCAGCACTACGCCAGATGACGATTTTTTGCTCTTGCATTGTTTGTCTAGGTTTATGTCAAAGTTTTGTTTATGTTTACAAAAAGTCCACGTTTTGTGCTGTGATTATTGTATTTTATTAAAGTTTTTGATAATTTTATATTAAAATAAATAAAAATGTATTTATTTCATCACGTTTAGCGGCACGCTTTGATTTTTATTTAAACCATTTTTTGACGTAAATGGTGATATAATTTCCATTTTTGTTGTAATGTTGTATTTGTTGCCGTAACGATGCCACCTGCTTATTCCACCATGGATGTGAGTGTTAAACGGCAAAACCATCTGAAGAGATTGAGTGGTTACAATTGAAACATGTAAATGTAACCTGTCAGTGAAAGCCTGCGTTCGTTCCCCGCGGCAACCAAGAAGAAAAAATTATCAAGAAATTTAAATTAATTTCATTTTGTAATATTCCTTTCTTCAAAAAATAATTAAATGAAAATTAAATTTGTTGAACTTAAGCCTAATTCAAAATATCAAAATTTGGAATAAAAACCATAAACAGTTCAACAAAAATAACCACAATACTAAACAATTATTGTTGAAACAATAGTTGTATAATTTTTTCCTCATGCCAAAAGCTATCAAATAATCGATGTCACAATATCGAAATATGTTTGTCCTTACCAATTGGCCCACCCTAATGTGTAGTCTGGGTCGTTGCGAAATTCAAAATAGGTCCTTACATGTTCGTCCGACTATTGAATATGCTAGTGCTCGGAAAAGAATGCAATTGAAAATGCAATATTCGGCATTGCCAAATCTTATATACCCTTCACCATTGTATTGCAGAGCTAATTGTTCCCTATCTCAAATAGTCCGAATTTAATAATTTTCAATAATTAATTCTATTTATATACAAGAAAAGTTTGAACCAAATTATGTCATCCTATCTCATATGGTATGGGCGCTATTGTACCAGACGCTGCAAGATGTTTTCCAAAAGTATCGGAAGTTAGACAGCTCCAGCTTTTAAACAAGAAGCCAGTGCATATCCTTGCAGGACAGTGCGCTCAAAATAAAATCTAGACGTGTTAGTTGCACTCACACTCAAAGGGTTGTTTGTAAAAGCATTCTTTGTCACCCAGTGGTGGAGATTCGACCTGGAGTTGGCCCTAGGGCAAGTCTCCATGCAGATATTTTCCACAACTCTAGAACTAAGTCATTTATGTACCGATATTATCGACTGGTGGTTTACCAAGTTTATTTGATTGATTTGATCTAATTTCCGTTGTTCCTAGGTGTAACATTGGCCCCCACTAAGTTTATTTAATTTATATCTTAAAAAATAAAATTATAAGAGGACTTAAAAAAGCAAAGGTTTATTGGTTAAAATTTGTGTTTTTGCTTATCTCTTAGCCATTCGTGGACAGATCTGTCTTAAATTCAATAGCAAACTATGCCGGACTACACGCGATACACGTGTTTTACAATTTGGTGCCCATGATATCTGGGATACTGGGAAAACACATTTCAACATGCAAACAGACAGACAACCTGACGGCCGGACAGATGGACATCGTTAATTCAACTCCTTAGATCAGTATTGTAAAAATTAAAAACTGAGTAAAAAACTTATATAAAAAACGAATTTATATTCATATGGGCACTTCCACAGAAGTGTTAAGTTACCCCACCGAGCAATTAATCTTGTATTTCAGACCCATGTAGTTGAAATTTTCCCTCTCTTTCACTTAATTGCGCTTTACACCTAAATACAAATAAATTGAATAATACACAAATTATTCTTTGTGAAACATCTTAAAAATCTTTGTGGCGTAACGTGACAAATAGGAAGCTTTCCTGTGGAAATACCCATATACCCTTTCCACCTGCGTGAAGTGTATGAAAGCTTTGGTAAATATAAGAAATTCGTTTGGTATTGAGATTGAAGCAGCTAACTATTTTATATATTCCTTATACAAATTTCCCTCCCCCCAGGTAAGATTTTAAGCACGATAGCAGCCGTATGGCAAAATACTTAGTTCTTTTATTTTATAATTTGCAGTAAGTCTTAGAGATTCGAGTGTAACCG
Organism: Pollenia angustigena; assembly: GCA_930367215.1. Classification (NCBI taxonomy): domain Eukaryota; kingdom Metazoa; phylum Arthropoda; class Insecta; order Diptera; family Polleniidae; genus Pollenia; species Pollenia angustigena. Next base: position 53,613,809 of record OV884060.1, read on the forward strand.
TTTTATTTACCTAAATTTCATAAATTTTTTGACGTTTACAAACTTTTCTTGCTATTTTTTTGTTCAGTGTATCTGTTTTATCTTTAAGAAGAAGCAGAAAAAGAGGAATTTTTTGTTGCTGCTCATTTTCTTCATAGTACCCTTGAGTCCTCGCAAGCCAATTGTGGTGGCACATGTAGCAAGTAACAGAGGCACAACCATGAAAAGCAAAAACTATGAAAAAGTTTTATTTAGAAAAAAAAGAAACAAGGAAAAAAGTTTTGTTAATGTTATTCATGGTACAATTTTTCTTGTTGTTTTATGTATGATTCTGTGTTTTTGTATTTGTTATTGTTGTTTTTTTTTTTGTTTTATATTTTATAATGTTTATATAAAATTGTTTTTATAGTGGTGGCGCTTTTTTATGGCCTTTTTTATACCACCTTGTATGTACGAGTAAAATATTTTTTTAAATTTTTTTATGCTTTCAACCTCCAACTATTAACGCCACTCATGTGAGTTTTGTTTATATGGCAACACGGTTAGATATATTAAACAATTAAGAATATTAATATTATTTTTTTATGCATAGTGTTTAAAAAGTACCCTATAGCAGAGTGTAAAAACCCTTTCCGAACTTTGTATCTATTTTCTGCCGTTCTCTAAAAATGTATATCTATCTTAGTATATTTCATATATTGTGTTTGTTGTAGATCAAAATATTTGTCTAATAAATTTTTTGCATCCACCTATTGAAAATCTGCTATATTGATAAGGTCACAGTCTAAAAATGCAATACAGACAAATTCGATGTTGCACAATAATTGTTAAGATAAATGTTTTTCATAGATTTAAAAATAAATTTAATCGACTTTGAATATTTATTTTCCCAGAAAGAAATCCTATTAATCCTATCTGATATAACATTTGACACATTTGTGACATAACAGTTCATCTATAAACGTGCTGCCAAAAGGAATAGATTTTTTTTTTTATAAAAAGCAAGGAATAAAAAATCGTTGACAGTTTGCAACCTTTGAGAAAGTCGAAAATGAATCTACCCATAGTGGGACTGGCAGTAAGTGGAGTTAAATCAAGTTGATCGTATCTACCACCAAGACTTTCAGCAGACTCATGCAAACGAGGGAAGTTGAAACCTCAACTTTGAGATAGTCAAGGATTTTATCTAACTCGGCACCACCATAAGCCAAACAAACAACATCTATTTGAGATAACACGAAGAACAATCCTGGCTAATACATGTAACTTCGGAATGCGCAAGCGATTAAAGAACAAAGCTACCTCTAGAAAGAGAAAAACTACCCTCTACAAGACACTAATACCACCCGCGCTGTTATATGGTTCTGAAGCATGGGTCCTCCTAAGGCAGACTAAGCAGGTGCCGTGCAATAACGCCATAGGAAATAATGCTCAATGGATTGAGAAATAAGGGCATATGACTTTATTTCCCTGTAAGGAGTGAAATAAAGCCATACATGGCCTTATTCCCATTTAAATTTTTTTATTTTAATATAATTCTAATTTATTTAAAATTCGTTTTGTTGTTTTTTCTCTGGGTGTATATATTAAAAATATAACGAAAACACTTTTGGGCGCAAGGATTTTCTCCTCTATAGTATAACAAATACCGTCTTCGCTAACTAAAGCTTCTGCATAGCCGGTCTTGGGCCGGGCGCAAGAATTTTCTACTTTATGGTACTTTACGGTTTCACTTAGTAAAGGTTCTAAAATCTGCCTTGTTTTCTAACGAAGGCCGACTACGCAGAGAAGCATTAGTTAGCGAAGCCGGTATTTGTTATACCATAGAGGAGAAAATCCTTGCGCCCCTTCCACTTACTGTACCATATTTTTTCAACACTTGACAATGGCAACTCATTCTTTTGGCAATTTGTAACCATAACAATTACACTGTTATGGCGTTATTTCCACTTTGGTTATTAAGCGATTATGGTGTTATTGCACTTGGATGGTGGTAATAAAGCCATATGAGAAATAAGGCCATATGGCTTTATTTCCTATGGCTTTATTACAAGGCACCGGCTAAGCATTACTTGGAGTATTCGAGAGAAAAATTCTTCGTAAAATCTATTGACCAATCTGCGTTGACGGAGAGTATTGGTGTCATATGAACTAAGAACTGTATATATGCCGACAACGACGCACAGTGGCTGAAAATTTTATTTCATTGGACAAAAGTCCAATTTTTGTTTGTCACCAATTTCAAAAATTTTAATTTTATTTCATAGCAAACATATTAAAAGTAAGGTAGCCAAAAAATTAGGTAAAAATATTTGTAATTGTGGTCGTGCCATATTCTTAAACACAACTTTTTTTTTTTTTAATTCAGAAAAAGTGATTTTTTTATATTAAATCCGAAAGAAATTATCATTGCTTAAAAACTATCATCGATAATGCCCTGCTAGCTTTATATTATATTTATATTTGAGATGCTAAGACATATTTTCTAAACTACTATATTTTTGTCAAACTTCAAATTAAGTAGAATAGAACTTTTGCGGACCTAAAGGGACCAAGAAGATTAAGCCACTGATAGAAAGGTGAAAGTGTTTTCTTTAACCCTGTATATACTTTTGTACCCGCTTGAACCCGCCTGTTAAACACTTTTTTAACCCTTTCAGACATTTTGTCCAATTTATTGGACATTTAAATTTTTCTCTTTGAAGTCATGTAGAGTTGACGCAAATCAACCGATTTTTTTAGTATTTACCGTTATAAAAAGAGTGTTTGTTATACATTAAACACATGTGTTTTAGAAGTGATATTTTTCATTAATTTATGTTAAATTGAGTGATTTTCAAAAGTTCCTTTGCTATTGTGAAATATAGTACTCTTCAGTGCTAGTTTTAAGTGATAATAACGTTATTTTACACTTAGAAAAAAATTTGTTAGTATTACTTGAGTAGTTCTTAAGCTATTAGAATGTTAGTTCCATTTCATTTTAATATAATATAGCCTTTAGACGCTTTAAAATGCACGTCCATTATATTGGACAAATTGACTTTGTGGTTGCAGTTTTTGGAATTGGCGAGAACATTTATTTTGCCAGTACTGGTGTTAATTTTACGAAATGGCTTTAAAACTACTACTTAGTGCAGAAGAAATCTTGAAACTTTTAGAAGAATCTTCTGATGTAAGCGATGCTAGAGCAGATGATGAGCTTTTCTCTTAGTAAGTTTCTTGAATTTAGTACAAACTCCTGTGGGGTTCTGTTGATGCACAGACGCGTCTGGACGGCCCTAAGCTAGGGGATAGAACGAGGGTCGATGTTGAAAACACAGAAATCGAGATGTTTTACCGTCTGCCGGATAAAAGCAAAAGCTTCCAGGTGAAGTCCATGCTATTACGGAACGTATGAGATGAATGGAATCGAATATGGGGCGATTAGATGCCAATATATTTACCGACAGTCAAAGGGCAATTAGGGCGATAGCAGTTTATAGGCTTAAGTCCAGGAATCTGACGAGTTTAGAGCGTTTGGTGAGGAGAGCGAGACGCTGAACACTTTTACAGCCACTGCCAGGACTTAGTCGAATTAAGATCGAAACACCTCGGGAGCGATGTCATGTTGGACTTAGGATCCCTGAGGAACGCTGACTGGAAAACCTTAGGAATTACGTCCGGGAAACTGAGTTTCTTAACGCCAGACGTTAATACCCTCCCTATAGGTGGTGGTAGCACTACCCACCTAAATCCCCATGTTTCCTAAGGAGTGCACAACAGGCCCAGTAGTGGCCTAGGTGTATATCGTACTGAAATGGGGTTGTATCCTTGATGCGTCGTCCTCCTTTCGACCTACCCTAACCTTAATTTCTTGAAACGGTGGTTCAAGACCATGAAGCATTTCCAGAAGAAATTGAAGATGAAGAAGGCTAAGGAGAATTGAGCTGACCCTCATTGTGGATTAAGTACCACAACCAAAAACTATGAAAGCACCAAAATGAAATTTACTGAAAATTTATTGTATGGAAGAATAGGCTCATGCGAAATCAAAAACTAGTCGAATTTGTTCCGCCAAATAATAATATTATTATAGAAACTCCATTTTAAATATTTCCAAAAATATGTAAATCGACAATAATTTTTTGACAATGAAACATGTTACACAATTTTATATGCTGTTCAGCAGGGCAAGTCATCTTTTAAACCATCCAGCGCTGATGGAATACGTGTATTTTTTGGACTTCATATTATGATGAAAAATGGTCCGTAATTACCAGTTGCCCATGTAGGAAAATATTTACTTGGACGAGCAAATTAATCCATTCAAAGCAAAATGTATTTTGCCATTGCAAAATTCAATCAAGCACAAAAAAAAACAAGCGATGTTCACAACCACTAACCAATATTTAAGGAAAATACAAACACTGGTCGCTAAAAAATAGTCGGTTATTCAAAAAAATTATTTTTTATTTGCAAAACTTGCTTTGCTAACTATCACACAAAATAGGTTTTTTTTAATACCTTTGTCTCATTAAATTACACCTTTTGACTTTAAGTTTACTTAGAAGAAACATGTCCACCGAGTAACTTTGTCCAATATATTGGACAACACCTTGCGGCCAGGTGAGACAACCTACCTGTAATCTGACTCCAGATTTTTAATCAGCACTCCCAAATTAGCTTACACTGAAAATTTCAGATTTTTATCTCAACTGGTTCTATTTAATGTCTGAAAGGGTTAATTTAAATGAAATTACTCCAAAAAAATTTTTTTTGTTTTATATTTTTTTTTAACTTTATTTTTATTCCGCAAAACTGTTTGCAGAAGTAACAGAAATCATGTGCTATTGCCTTCAAAAAAAATGTTATGATATAGGGAATATTGATTGATTGAAGATTCAGAGGCTTCGACAACGCAAACAAATGATATTTGGAAAAATGAGACACCATCTTCTACGATACTGCAGGCCTATTACATTTGAATTCAGAAAAGAAACTCATGATGCCACTAACAAAGAAGTTAGTGATATCAAGGCCCAAATTGCAATACTACATCCATTACAATTAGATTTAGATGGGCAGCAAATTGAAGTTAGCTACCAACTAGTGCTAACAATGATAGATGGAAAAGTATGCCAGGCTTTGACACGAAGGCTGCATGCAGCTGCATCATATGCCATGCAACATCAAGCCAATTAAACAAAGTCCCGACAAAATTTTTTTTTTTTTTTTTTCATTATTTATTTATTGAATCTTCATATATTAAATATGAACTAACAATAATTAATCAAATCTTAACCTAATATTATTTTTTGTCCTGCCAGTGCCAGACAAAAATTTTGTTCACCGCGGGTTCTGTTCACTTTTATAGGTGTTTATCGCTCATCTAATTGGACAAGTGCCGCAGTGTCTCTTCTTCTTAAGCGAGTGTGGCCGCTATCATTTAAAATATTTCGTGCTAGTGGGTTCGGGTGCAATTCGAGCCTTTTTAAGTATTTTACTGCATATTTCGTAATCATAGTTTTAACTAATGGAACATTGAGATCCTTGTGAATATTTGAGTTTTTAACATACCAAGGGGCAGCTGTGATTATTCGAAGTAGTTTATTTTGGCGCCTTTGAATTTTTTCGATATTAGAGGCCGAGGCAGTGCCCCATAACTGAATACCATAGCACCAGATTGGCTTTAAGATGGAGTTGTAAAGAAGAAGTTTGCAGTCGAGACTAAGGACAGAGTTTCTTCCAATAAGCCAATGAATTTTGATGGCTTTTAGTTTCATTTGAGTTAATTTTGCCTCTATATGGCTTTTCCACGTTAAACGGCGATCTAGATGAATACCGAGGTATTTTACATGCGAATTTTGAGGTATTATTTGATTATTGATTTTAATAGGGGGGCATGATTCCCGACGCAAGGTGAATGTTATATGTACGCATTTTTGCTCATTGACCTCTATCCTCCATTGCTTTAACCATAGTTCGAGTTGAAATATATGATCCTGTAGGTATCGAGATGCTTCTTGACGGTTTTCGTGCACGCTCAAAAAAGCTGTATCATCAGCAAATGTTGAAGTTTGTGTGTAGTTGTTTGTTGGCATATCCGAGGTATATATTAAGTATAAAAGTGGGCCCAGGATGCTTCCCTGAGGGACTCCAGCGTCAATTTGCTGAGGAGAGCTTAAATAATCACCTTCTTTAATAATAAACTTTCGACCGACTAAGTAGCTTTCTAACAGCTTGTGTGTGTTTACTGGTAAGTTTAGCTTCAATTTATGTAATAAGCCTTCATGCCAGACTTTATCGAAAGCTTGAGAAACATCGATGAAGAGAGCGGAACAATATTTTTTTTCTTCAAAGGCTTTTCTTATTGCGTTTACTATACGATGGGTTTGCTCAATTGTGCTGTGTTCTCTTCTAAAGCCGAATTGGTGGTTAGGAATACATCTATTATCATTTAAAATTGGGGTTAATTTTGACGCTAACAGCTTCTCAAACAGCTTTGATATATTAGAAAGTAAGCTTATAGGCCTATATGACTCAACTTTTGTGTGATCCTTTCCAGGTTTAGGTATCATGGTGACTAAGGAGACCTTCCACTTTTGAGGATAGTATTCAAGGCGTAAAATAGCATTAAAAATTAAAAGAATAATTTTCTTTGCTATGCTGGGTAGCTCCAAAAGCATTTTGTTGCTGATTTGGTCAAAACCAGGAGCCTTTTTGGGGTTTAAATCACAAATAGCCTTTTCGATTTCTCTTATCTCAAATCTTAGCGGAACAGCTGCTCTAGCAGCAACAGGTGGTAACTCGACCGCAATATCGTGAGATATATTTGGGGTAAATACGTTTTTTAAATGATTGACAAACAGATTTCCTTTTTCAACATCATTTCTTGCCCAACTTCCATTCAAGTTTCTTAATGGTGGTTTAGAGACAACTGGCCTTTTGAGATTTCTAGCTGCACGCCATAATGAGTAGTCTGATTGTGGGGTTGCATCAAGTTCCTTAAGATATTTTTCCAGAGAAGCCGTTTTCTTAGTCTGCAGTAACTTTCTTAGTCTTTTTGTACACTCTTTAAGCAAGTTCTTAAGTTGAGGGGATCTGTGCAATTGCCACTCTCTTCGAGCCCTCCTTTTTTCAGACAAAAGATGCTCGACATCTGTGGAATATATTTTAATAGTTTTTGTTTTTTTGGGGGCAATATTGGAATGTTGAACAGCTAGTTTCAGAAAACTGTCAAAATTGTCAATAGAGCGATCTACATAATCCGGTATACTGAGCGGAATATTTTCTGTGCAATGGGTACTGAGATATTTTTTATATTTCAACCAATTAATTTGCGTAGCTGTCGTCGGAGGTACAATTCTATTGGGGTTCATTATAGTAACAATTGTAGGTGTGTGGTCGGAAGATAAATCTAGGGAGGCTTGAACTTGAATCGTTTCTATGGGAATGTTTTTAACCACGCCGAAATCTATGACATCTGGAATTTTTTGAAGATCAGTGGGCCAATATGTTGGTTGTCCGCTCGCTACCACATTTAAATCCATTTTAGAAATTATGTTAAATAAAACACGACCCTTTGGTGTTATAAGTCGCGACCCCCAGATGGTATGTTTAGCGTTATAATCGCCAGCGGCTAGGAAACACGGTCCTAATGATTTAAAATATTTACAATATTGGTCCTCCGATATTGAAAATCTAGGCGGGGAGTATAACGATGAAATTATTAGGTTTCTATTTAATTCCTCAACGCAAATGTTCGTTGCCTGGAGATAATCTTCACGATGATCACACATTAGGTAGTGTTTGACTCGGGCCTTTATTAAAATGGCAGAACCTCCACAAGCTCTATCTCGAGGGTCCTTGGTATCATATAGTATATAACCATTCATTTTAAACGTACTTCTTGAGGTCAAATGAGTTTCAGAAATCATCATGACATCAATTTGTTTATTTTTAAGAAAGTATTCTAATTCATTTTTATGTTGGCGGATGCCGTTTGCGTTCCAAAAACAAATTTTTAAACAGTTCATGGTTTGTTAAGTACAGCTTGCAATAACATCGATTGCATTCTAAGCATTTCCTGCATCATATTACCCATTGTGTTCGTAAAATTATTTACTGTTTGCACTAATGTTTCCATGGTTTTTTCTAAACGACTTAAATTAGAAAATTGAGTTTCATCATTACTTGGCGAGGCACCTTGCATTGGCTCATGGTTTGATTTTAGGACGTTAGCGTAAGAGGTTCTTTTATTACTAGGCTGGGGGGCTTGAATTGCATTTGTGTTAACCTGATTTGTTACCTGCATTTGAGGGGGATTAGTTTTCGGTCCGACCGACTGCTTGACGATAGTATATACAGGGCATCCTCTATAATTGGCAGTGTGATTACCGCCACAGTTGCTACATTTTTTTACGTTGGGGTCGGTTTTAGACTTGTCGCAAAGAACTGTTCCATGTAATTCACCACATACTACGCAAACAGGGGGTAAGTAGCAGTATGCCTTAGTATGGCCAAATTCCTGGCAGTTTAGACATTGAACAGGACCATTTCTTTTGTGCGGCTCCTCAATAGTTACCCTTCTGTACAGAATATATTTCAAATTATAAATTGGATGCGTTTCATTTTTTTTGAGCTTAACGTCGCAGGGTTCAAGCTCCACTCGAAATAGTGGTTGGGGATTTTTTTCCCTATTTTTGATATTTGTTACGTTTTTGATTTTAAAGCCCTTCTCTTCCAAAAAAGCTTTAATTTCCCCTGGGTCTACGCATGAGTCTATGCCCTTGATTACTACCTGAAGACCTTTACTGCTCTTCAGTTGATACGTATAAAAGTTTTTATTCAGAGTCTCAAATCTTGTAATTACCTTTCGAAAATCATCCTCGTGATTCACCTGTATTTTAGTCTCGTTAATGATACCGCGCTTTATTGCAGCTACATAAAAGGAATTTTCACCTATCTCCGAAATTAAACTTTTTATTAACTCATTAGAGTTTTGCTCTCTAAGGTATATCGGGGGTGGCTTAGACGATTTAATGACGTTTGGTGCTTCAGAGGATTCATCCTCCAGAATCGCGAAACGATTTTGTGTATATATTTTATCAAAAGATGGTACTTTTGAGGCCGAAGCAACTGCTGCAGAGGTAGGGCTGCGTCCCCGTTTAAGCACTGTTATGTACCTGTCCATACCAACTTGTACTGTAGGCTTTTGACAACTTTTTACAGGGGGGTTTTCCATTGCATTTGTGTATAAGTTCATGGTATCATTGCCCACTAAATTTGTTTTTGACGTCACGGCAATACTTGCTGGCCTGGCAACACTTGTCACCAAATCTTGTTGTAGTTTTTTTAATGAGTCACTATCCACCGTTTGTGTAAATACCGAGGGTGAGAGGGAACGTGTTCGAGTAATTGGCTTAGCCGTTAGGTAGTTAATATTGTTTTGTTTGGTTTTATTTATTTCTGCATTATTTTCATTTGCATTAACTAAAACGTAAACGTTTCTTTCATTTTGTCTTAGTGTTGTTTCACTGTTTGTACTCATGCAAAGAGTTGTTTTTGTTTTTCACCGTTTTGCTTTGCTTTAATATTTTTATTATTTATTGTATTTTACAACAACAAAAGAAAAACCAGAATTTAAATGTTTTTTTCAGAATATGTATACACATGTATGAACATTCATACGTACATATATATTTTTACTGATTTATTTTATTTAATTTGATCGTTTTAAATTGTTCACTATTATGTTAAATAATTTAATTAACAAAATATATTATTTTGTTTTTTTTAAGCTGCTTAGATTACAAAATCAAATGTGATTAATTAATAGTTCAAATTGTATACGGGGCTAAAATACACGTCTGTATCACAACAAAGCACAAACCGAACCGACAAAATCATTAGATAATACTGATGCATATGAATTTGGATTATCACCACTACATGCAAGAATACGACTTATGGAACACATACTTAAAATCAGTTATGATTTGGATTTCGGATCTTCAGGATCAATAAGAAACAACGAAACCAACAAGGAGTTAAGAAGTTCAAAAAGAAAATATGTTCAAGATGAATATCGAAAATTTGGGTTGAATTTAGAGCAGCCGAAAGAAGGGTCAGGCAATAAAAAATTTGGAGATTTTGCTAAGGAAATTGCAAAAATATATACAACCAAGTACCCATGAAGAAATATGTCTGCTACAGTTCACAAAACCCTTTATCATGGTGAAGTTGTCTTTAAATATCAGTTGGTGCCATTTGGAGATTAATCAGAGGAAGCTCAGAAAAAAAGGCATAAGGATTACAGATTTTATAGAGAGCACAATACTAGAAAAATTTCACGAAATTCCACTAATCAAGATCTATTAAATATATTATTGGCAACGTCAGATCCGTTCATCTCCAGTATTCGAAATCACTGAACAGTGGATCATCGAGATTTAGATGAAGAACTCAAAAAACTGCTAAAGAACAGAAATAACACAGAACAGAATATGGAATATTTGCAATCAATCTTTCAATTAAATTAACAATAATTATCATTCATTAGATCTAAGACAGACATTGTGTTAGTAAAAAATAATAATAAACAGAAACTCACATTGTTACAAAAGCTATTAAAATCTATTGCTGCTTTTATTTTTAAAAGCTTTTTTATCCACATACTTATGAAATGTTTTTATAAATAAGAAATCTTCAAAAAATAAATACTTATATTTTCGTATCAGAATAAAGCAGATTTATATTGCTAATATGTATTAACAAAGTTTACAGAAAAAAATAATAGATTCTTCTGTAGTAACAGCAAGATTTTTACCAAGGTAAATACCATTTCGATTTTTATTTTGTTAAGATTTTTAAACTTTACTGTACGAAATTTAAACATAAATAACAAGTGCTGAAAAATACGACAGAACCTCAAATTTATTTTCGTAGTTATCGAATATTCCTTAAGGATGCTTTACACTATCACACAGGTTTTTCGTATTTTGACAAAAATGCATCCCTGACCTAATTTTTGTTTGAAAATTTAAAAAACACAATACGAACTTATCATGACAGGGTTGTATTGCCCTCAAAATACGTAAGACTTGTGTGGTAGTGTAAAGTACCCTTTAACAATATTTCTTCTTACATCGCATGGATTTAAGGGAAGCTTCAAATTTTATTAATCTTAATAACTATGTAAAAACGGCTTCAGAAGTCTTTATGGACCCTATAACAAAGCTAAACTTAAATAAAAACGTCACATACTTTATGACAAACATAAAATTCTCTGAACTCTTGCCACCAGTGGAGGTTAAAACGAAATGCTGTCATCTCGGCAAGGCGCCTTCTTCTCCTTTTTCAATTTTATTTTTGCGTTTACATTGAAAAGCAAAAACAAAGAGATGGAAAAATTAAAAAATAGAAAAAAAAAACACGGAACATGCACTTGTTGCTGTTTGTTTATGGGCCATTGATTGTTTTGTTGGTGATGCTGTTGTTGTCGCTGCATGCTGCTGCTTAAGCTACTAGGAGTTTTTCACTAATGTGTTGTTGTTGTTTTTTTTTAGTGTTGCAGCAACACTGCCACATAAATACGTTAGTTTTGTTTGTTTTTTTATAGCAATAATGTTTCATTTAATGTGTGGCATAGTGTGTTAATATATTTTGTTGTATGCAATATTCTATATATATATTTTTTATACTATTTAGTGGCAGGAGTATGTTATTGCTATACAATTTTTTCATACACAAAACATAAACAATATTAAATGTATCTACATACTTTTTCAGTTTTTTTTTTTACTCTGCATTTAAGTTGTAAATTAAAAAAAAAAAAAACAATACAAAATAAAATGCTGTAACAAAACGGGGCAACAGGGAATATTTGTTTTTGTGTTTTTTTTATGATTAGATTTTTATATCATAAAATAAATCCGGAAATTATAATAAGGAAGCAAAGTTTTTTTTGCCTTCTTCATTGTTTATAATAAAATTACCGCTTATACATGCGAGTTAGTCCACATTTATTTGAGAATAAAAATTATGGAGTAAGAAGCTATTAATTGCCACCACAAATTGTTTAATATTAAATAATCACTATTAAAAATTTGTTTATTATTCTTCAACTTTATGAACTTTTTTATTATACTACTCTTATGAAATTTTTAATGTGACTTGCAAAGTTCAATTAAAGTTTTTTTTATACACAAATAAACAACCCACACACACATGTTTCTAGAGATACATCTTTTCGGAGCTCTAAACTCCTGTCTTAAGATTGTTAAGGAAGAGGGTGCAATATGATTGGCCCTAATGGATGCAAGATGTTGCAAAAACAGCTGAACAGGTAGGTGCCTTTTTGTGAAAAATGTGACATTTTGTGAAAAGGTGGCTTTTTGTCACCCACATTTTGTCGGATGTTGTGTTTTGATAACCAAAATACTTCTACCTGGGTTATTCAATGTCAAAAAGACCAAGAGTGGGACACGACCCCTTCCGACTTTAATGAAATTTGGTGAGAAGGTTCCTTTTATCTTATAATGAACATATATGAACGAAAAAAGATTAAAAAATTTTTTTTTTTCAAAAGTTTTGTCATATTCAAAATGTCATAATTTCGCCGAATTAGCCGAATGTGTTGAGCTTATTTCTTCAACATGTCGAAACCTACTTGACATACGATGATGATTTTAATGTCGTTTTAAAGAGAATACATACTTGGGGCAAACCATATATTAAAAAAATTATTAAATTATATTAAATTTTAAAAACGGACTAAGTCAAAAACTTATTTTTTTATTTGGCTGATTTTTTTTATATAATACCTCAAACTGTTTTTTAATAATCCTGAATTGTTTAAGGAGGTGCTGTTTTTCTTTTTTTAAGATATGGTTTTTTCTTTCGCAGCCTTTAAAAAAATAATCTTAAAATAGAATTTTAATATTGTAATTTTGAGCAATAAGTACACTGTGCTAGTTGCAAAAAACAGACCAGCCGCTTACCTGGCATTTTACCCTAATTGGGGCACGCTGAATCTAAACAGAACAAATTATTGGCAGTTTTTTTCAATTAATAGTGATTTTTGAATTTTAAAATAAATTTGATTACGTTCTTAATTGATTGAATTAAAAAAAAAAATATTTTTTTTCAATTAAAATTTTACTTGATTTTAAGCTTAATTTTAATTATAAGTTTAATTGAATCAATCACTCGGTTGTTTAAATTGAACACTTTGTTGCTTTCCTCCCTCATCAACAGTTTGCGAAAAATGTTTCAAGTGCAACCAACATCTTTATAAATTTATTGTCTTTGCCCTTACATGTACATACACACATGTTTTTGTCATCAAAAAGAACAGTAAGCGTCGCGTGCAAAAAAAAACTATCAAGAAGTAAAAAATGAACTGAGATTTGTTACAGACGAATTACAATTATGACCACCACCAATGTCAATAATGAGCCTACAGACATATGTATATTATGCGTAAAATAAAAAATCGCCTTGTGGCTGACCACATTGTTGACGGTGGTTATGGTCGCAATCGAAATTTGGTGTTTATTTTCTTTGTTTGTTAATTCTTGAATTATTTTTGGCGTCATTTCATGTTGTGCGTTTAAAGTGAATAGGTGAAAAAAGTACAGCCAAATTACACAACAAAAACAGTTTTTTGTTTTCAATCTTGAATACCCTGAAGAATCAGAGTTATTCTACAATTTTATACAAAGTTGTATGTATGAAATTCCTTTGTCAAAAAAATCTTCCAAAATTTGTACAATTAAGCATCAGCTATTACAATTAAACAAATAAAACAAGTTATTTTTAAACCATATTTAAATAAAACATATATTTTAAATATTATTATTTTGCTTCATTTAACCATCAACTGAATTGATTTAACAAACTTATTCAATTAACTATTTGTTTAATTGAATAATTTGCGTAATTGAATTTAGATTGTTTATTTAATTGATTTATTTAATAATAAAAATCAATACAATTATTAAAATAATTAATTTTCTGTATTGTAATCAATTACGTTAGTAATTCATTCAATTAAAATATTGTTTAATATTAATAATTTTTTCAATTATTTTTGTAATTAAAATGTAAAAACTTTTTAATTCGAAAAAAATCCTTGTTTTGCAATTTTTGCAAATTTGAGTAATTGGTATAATCATTTCGGTGATATGTGCAAAATTAAACAATTTTTTGCTTGTTTCAATTATTTTGGTGATCAAAACCTTTTTTTACTTTTTTCTATGTAGTGCAGCTCGCAGTTTTTTTTAGGTTAGCTCCTGTTTTCAAGATATACCGTTATTTCGGAAATGTAAGAGGTTGTTGCACAGCATATATTCGCGTAACTCAAAAACGGTTTAGTTTATTGAAATAATTAAAAAAAAACCGAAATTTGGCAATGAATAATAAAATGGGGTTGGTCATACATTTGACCCATCTAGAAGCACAACTAAGCATGACTAACAAAATCTTTTAAATTAAAATTTTGTATTCCCAAAAATTACTTTATAATAATAATAATAATCTGGCAAGTGCACGGCTTCAAAAAACTTAACTGGCAACATGCTTTTGCAAGTTGTTTTAGTTTTCATTTTGTTTATTATTAATCTACTTACAACTAAAATTAATGTTGGAAGAATTTCACTCAATTGTAGTAGTTGGTAATGTAAGAAGAGAAAAACTCACTGTTTATAGTTGTTGTTTTTGTTTAATCTTTGATATTGCAACAAGTAGAAGTGTTGCTTATTATTCTTATACACTTTAATTGGTTTAATATCTTTAGTTTTTCTAAAATCTTTGGATGAATTTTCCTGACGATCTGGCCTAAGCAACCACTGAAATGCGCATAAGAATAGCTCCCATCAACAATAAATTTCAGTGTTTTTATCAAGTATAAAAATTGGGAATTAAGCACGACTAACAAAATCTTTTAAATTAAAATTTTGTATTCCCTAAAATTACATTTATGTAAAATATTGAATTTTTATGAAAAATTTGACTTTTTGTAAAAAAAGTGACCTCTTATCAAATATACGACTTTTTGTGAAAAATTTAACTTTTTATGAAAAAGTGACTTTATGTGAAAAAATTTTGTTTTTATGAAAAAGTGACTTTTTGTGAAAAACATGACTTTTAATCAGAGTTATCAGATTTGGGGATTTTTTTAAATGGGGATACAAATTTCGTAAAAATCCCCAGGGGATTTTTTGGGGAAAAAGCACTTTTTTCGATTGGGCTTCTTGGTAATAATTTATTATAATATACGCCATTTGTGCAATGGCAAGGCCAGTTTTGTCAAGACGTTGATTCAAATTTAAGTTTTTTTTGTCCGAAGTTTTTTTTTGTCATACCAACCTGCTGGCGGTTTGATACATTTTTAAGAGCTTGCTGAAATAATTTTAAAGTTATTAGAAGCTGTTCTATGAATAAATACACATTTTAAAAATAATTAAGTTTTCTGTGGCATATTATTCCATCCTCTCAAATGCTTACACTTTTAAATACAAACAACATGTAAAACAATATTGCATTGGCTGATGAACCAGAAGTTTTTGAAATGATAAACATTGATGCAAAATTATTTTTCTTGTGCGTATTTGAAGTTACACAAAGTGGGGATTTTTGGGGATAAGAAAATAGCTATTTTTGAGGATAAAAATTCGTAAATTGGGAGGTATAAAATAAAACTGGGAACCCTGTTTTAATGAAAAAGCGACTTTAAGGGAAAATGTGACTTTTTATGAAAAATGTTACTTTTTGTGAAAAAATTTCTTTTTGTGAAATATGTAAATTTTTTTTTTTTAGAAAAATGTGTCTTTTTGAGAAAGATTTGACTTTTTGTGAAAAAGTGACTTTTTGGGAAATATGAGACTTCTTGTCAAAGATGCGAATTTTTGGGAAAAATTTGCCTTTTTTTTATGTGACTTTTTATGAAAAGTAAAATTTTTAATATGTGACTTTTTATGAAACGTTACTTTTTTGTGAAAAACTTGACTTTTTATGAAAAAGTGACTTTTTGTGAAAAATTTGAATTTTTGTGAAAAATTCGACTTTTTACTTTTATTACTTTTTATGAAATAAGTGCATTTTTATGAAAAAGTGAATTTTTATGAAAAGGAGACTTTTTATGGAAAATTTGACTTCTTAAGAAATATTTGAATTTTTGTGAAAAAGTGACTTTTTATGAAGAAGTAACTTTTGTGAAAAAGTAAATATTTTTTACAAAAAGTTTGTTATCAAAAAGTAATTTCAATTTTTGGGAATACAAAATTTTAATTTCAAAAGATTTTGTTATTCGTGCTTAATTCCCAGTTTTTATTCTTGATAAAAACACTTGAAATTTATTGTTGATGGGATAAGCTATTCCTATGCATTTCACTGGTGGCTTAGGCCTGATCATCAGGAAACTTCATCCATAAAGATTTTAGAAAAACTAAAGATATTAAACCAAATAAAACTGTTAAACGTATAAGACTTATAGCAACAGTTTTACTTGTAACAATATCAAAGCTTTAACAAAACACATCAACAATGAAAAAGTGGGTTTACCTCATCTTACATTCCCCCCTACAATTAGTTGAAATTCTCTCAACATTAATTGTAGTTGTAAGTAGGTTAAGAAAAACAAAATAAAAAACAATCAACAACTTACAAAAGATGTTGTCAATTAAGTGTTTTTTTAGGCCGTGCACTTGCCTGTTTGTTATCAAAAAGTAATTTCAATTTTTGGGAATACAAAATTTTAATTTCAAAAGATTTTGTTATTCGTGCTTAATTCCCAGTTTTTATTCTTGATAAAAACACTTGAAATTTATTGTTGATGGGATAAGCTATTCCTATGCATTTCACTGGTTGCTTAGGCCAGATCATCAGGAAACTTCATCCATAAAGATTTTAGAAAAACTAAAGGTATTAAACCAAATAAAACTGTTAAACGTATAAGACTTATAGCAACAGTTTTACTTGTAACAATATCAAAGCTTTAACAAAACACATCAACAATAAAAAAGTGGGTTTATCTCATCTTTGTTTTTCACAAAAGTCCATTTTTTTGCAAAGTTCCTTAAAAGTCTTTAAAAACAACAATTGTGATTTTTAGTTGGTTGAACTGCTAATTTTTACTTTTTTGATATTTTTAGTTAACCCTGCGGCCACACGGTCAAGTTGTTTTTGATAGTCTTTTGCATATGCTGCTTGTCAAAATTAACATAAATTGAAAGCTGTGACGTAGGCTGCATTCCATTTTTGAGCAATTTACTTTCAAGATGTCATCAAGAAAACAATTTATAAAGACAAACGAAAAATTTTCTCACTAACCTTGAAATCAGCTGTTTTCTTGAACGTAAATTGAAACACTCACTGGAAAGAGAATTTTAAAGGCAAGTTCGTATCAATTTTTAAAAGTATGAGTGTATTGGTACAAAAGTGTGAGTGTATTAAAACTTGATAAGCAAAACTTGATCGTGTAACCTCAAGTAAGCTTGAGTTCATCAAATTTAATTTTCACTAAATTATTTTTACTGAAGGAAGGAATTTTTGCAACATTTAATTTTTATTAAAATTTATTGATAATTTTCTTGGCTGAGCTGGGGCTCGAACCTGGGTTGAATTTACATGTTTCAAGAATCACACATTCTTGCATCAGAATTCTTTGAGTTCTAACCCCTGCACCACTGCGGTACCTGCCAGCCAACAGTCAAACATCAATATTTAACTAGTGGCACTGGTGGTTCGAAATTTGCTGTAATAATCATTTTTCAATTTATTTACATGCTGCCTCCTTTTCTTCTGTTTTTTCGTATTCTTTCTGTCAAGCCTTTGTCTTGAAAACCTGAATACATTTGCTTATTATGTTTTTTTGTCAACGTTCGTCGACATTTTATTAAAATTTATTGATAATATTCTTGGCTGAGCTGGGGCTCAGTCTTTTTTTATTTCAAAGATATTTCTTTTACAAAAAATGGTGACTTTTTGTGGAAAATAAATAATTTTTGCCGGATAAAAACAACTTTTTTATGTGTATAAAAAAAGTCTTTTTGGTAAAAAGATACTGTCTTAAAGAAAAAATGGACTAAGAAAAAATCCTATTAGAGATATTAGAATGGTTAAATTTCAGTTACCATTTGTACTACACATTATTATAAATCACTTGTAAATATCTCAGAAAAATTTTTCATGTACTGAATCACATATTACAAAACAATTTTGACTATAATTAAGTTTAATCCATTTCATGATTCAAACTCAATCGATGCATAAACACATCTATAAAGCTAACTCATATAGGAATACCAAACCCATTTAGATCTTGTCAAAAAAAGTTTTAACATTTTTCACATTTTTATGAAATAAAATAGACTTTAAGTATTAATAAAGCAGCAAATAAACTATACGAAAATCTATTTAAAACTGTAAGTAGTTCTTTAGAAATAAAATAAACTAAAAAAAAACAAAGCAAAGCAGTATTAATAACCGTAAGCAACGCGTACATCTTGATAAGTAGATTTGATGGATCTACTTAAGCGCATAAAAAATTCTAAACAATGTGCAGCAAACATCACTGAGAACAACATTTAAATTCAAAGGTTTTGAATTACCTTTAACAGGGTATAAACATTATACTTCTTTTTAAGAAAAAGGGTTAAATACTTATTTCGTTTAAAAAAATGGCTTAATACAATTGTGTTATTTTACGAATCAGAGTTCGAAAATAAACATTATGGTATGGTAGAAATATGGAAAACAAAAACGATAATAGTAGTTGTAGAGTAAATACTGTAAAAACCGTTTCTCTGTTCGTGATCTTCGTACACTATAAAAATACTGTACTAAACCAACTTAAAATAGAGATGAGAACATTTCATTGCGCTATCTATGCTTTTCGTAAAAAAAACACAAACTTCGCTGTGTTCAGTACAGCACATTAATATTTGTTCGTTTCAGTTGTGCTCAGCAGCTTTTTGCCAGGTGAAGACGACAAAATAATTTTTAAAAAAACAAAATACAAATGCGTTTTTAACAAATAAAAACGCCAATAAAATTTTTTACAAAAACAAATACACAATAAAAATATTCGTGCTGTGGTCGGGAAAATTGCCAAGCAACTACAACCATGAGAAGCGTCGCTAGAATTTTTCTTTGCTCATTCCTTCATGTATTTCTTCAAAACGACTACAATTGTTCTGATTTATAATGAAAAGCAGAATACTAAATAATGTTTGTTACTTTCGTGAAAATAGTAATGAACGGTATTAAGGGTTGTGTACTAATACACATACAGTAAGCAATAAATATCGTTTCTCGACGTGTGTAGCGTACACTAAATAATGTTCGGTTTATTTTCGAACACTGGTACATTTCTATAATAGCAACAACTACAAAGTACATTAAAGTGCATTAAATTTTTTTTAGCAGGTGATAGTTGCTGCAGTTACCTTTTGAACAATAAGTCACATTTTTCCAAAAAAAGTCACATTTTTTACAAAATGTAAAATTTTTCCAAAAAGTTACCAAAAGTCACATTCTTTAAAAAGTCAAATTTTCCGCAAAAAGTCACTTTTTTCACCAAAAGTCACATTTTTCACCAACAGTCACATTTTTCACAATAAGTCACTTTTTTCACAACTATGTTTTCTTGATGACAATGTTAACGCTGCGGCAGAAATGATGGTAAATGTGATAAAGCTGGGAATGAAATTATTCATTCCATCCAAGCTAATTTCGACTAAACCTGGACATAAGTGCTGGTTTAATCAGACGTGCAGATATGCAGTCAGATCCAGAGAGGATACGTTCAATAATTGGCATAATGACAAAAACCCAGTTACTGACGCGTTACGCAAACGGGCGAGAAACAAATGTGCCGGAGTACTCAGACGTGAAAAACTTCTTTACGAACAGCGTCTGCGTGCTAAGGTCCTTGCTGCACCTCGGGGTAGTAAGACCTTTTGGTCATTTGTTAAAAGAGTAAGGCATGGTACTAGTTCATCCATTCCAACCCTTATAATGAATGATCAAATATTCACGGACCCTGTTGATAAGGCCAACCTTTTTGCTGACATGTTTGCAAAAAATGCATACCTGCCGGAGGGCAATCAACCACTGCCCGAACTCGAAAGGGTATGCGTTACTATGTCCAATATATTTTTTCGAGCGCGTGCAGTTAAAAGGGTCCTTGAGGATCTCAACGTAAATAAGTCCCCGGGGCCGGATGGTGTTACGGCTTTAGTCTTGAAGAAGTGTGCATTGTCATTGTCTCGTCCTTTAGCAAAATTGTTTAGCTACTCGTACCGGGTGGGAGTTTTTCCTTCTTGCTGGAAGGTAGCCAACGTCCAGCCAATCCCAAAAAAGGGTGAGGCTACAAGCCCCGAAAACTACCGACCAATAGCAATTCGCTCTACGCTCTCGAAGGTCATGGAGAGCATGATCACCACTTGGTAAATTATCTGGAGTCCAATTCACTTTTGTGTGATAGACAGTATGGCTTTCGTAGAAGTCGTTCTACGGGAGACCTGTTAGCGTTTTTTTCGGAACGTTGGAGTCGTTCTATTCACCAATTTGGAGAAAGTGGTTGCTCTGGAAGAAGTGCGTTGAAGCTCATCAATGACAGTAGGGTATCCAGCTCTATTGACTCTTTGGAGCATCGTCGGAATGTGGGTTGTGTGGCATTGTTCTATCGATATTACCACGGAAGATATTCAGCTGAGATGGGCGAACTGAGACGCGGGTGCATGCCCGTAGCACTCGCCTATCCAGCAAAGCACATCCGTTTGTTGTCGACTGTCCAATGCATCGCACAACGCATTACAGAGAAAATTCGTTTCTTGGTCGAACTAGCCGTACGTGGAATGGACTCCCGGCAGAAGTCTTCCCAGTCGGATACAATTTGGAAAAATTCAAATTAAATGTCCACAAACACTACTCCCTCTTTCCTCTCCCCATAACCTATTTTCCTAATTCAAACACAATGCATTGCATTAGTAGGGGGCATCCCCTGAGTGTTGGATAATAATAATAAAAAAAAAACGCACTTTTTTAATAATTTAAACATGGTAAAGGG
This sequence comes from Pollenia angustigena, assembly GCA_930367215.1. Taxonomy (NCBI): domain Eukaryota; kingdom Metazoa; phylum Arthropoda; class Insecta; order Diptera; family Polleniidae; genus Pollenia; species Pollenia angustigena. The sequence goes on from OV884060.1 coordinate 53,634,840, forward strand.
TGGTCAAATCATAATGCACAATGTTAATTGTGATTTACACCTTAGCGTCAAGTTTTTTGCCCAACTTAATTTGACAAATTCAAGCATGGAGAGGTACACAATTGAGCAGCGCATTAAGATTTTTGAAGCCTTTAAGAAAATAGGCGTTCAAATAAAAAGAATTTCGTGCACTTCGTAATTATTTTGGTCAGCATAATCAACCAAATGAGAATCATGCGCAAATTTTAGCACACCGAGTCTTTAGGAAATGTAAATACACCTGTTTGGTTTGGCTTATAGGCTGGCGGAGTCATCGGGCCGTACTTTTTCCAAAATGAGGTCGCCTAAGCAGTTACCGTGAATGGTGTTCGCTATCGCGATATGATAACGGACTTCTTGTGGCCAGAAATGGACGATGTGTGCTTACAACAGAATGGTGCCACTTGCCACACAGCCAACGAAACAATGGCTCTTTTGCGCGGGAAATTCAATGGCCGTGTTATCTCACGTCGTGGCGATGTTAATTGGTCACCACGATCATGTTATTTAACACCGTTGAACTTCTTTCTTTAGGGATTTTTAAAAGAACAAGTGTACGTCAATAAGCCAGGAACAAGTCAAGAGCTATCGGATGAGATAATTCGGCACGCTAGCGACATTTAGCCTCAATTATTTCTCAGAGGCATTGAAAACATGGACCATCGGAAAGAGATATGCCACCGAAGCCGTGGCAATCATTTGACCGATACTTTGTTTCACACATCATTGTAATAGATCCTTCTATCATAGTAAAAAATATAATTCTCTCAATACTTTTTGTTTTATTTGCAACGAACAAAGTGCGTTTTGGTTGGACCACCCTTTATTTGCACTGCTCTGATTTAACATTTTATATACATAAATTGTAAAAGTGTATTAAAAAGCGAATCTGAAAATAAACACAAATACGACAATCTTGAAATTTTTATCAAATATGAAAAAAGGAAAAAAAAGAAATGAAACTAAAAGTATATATTTCTTTGCTAGACCAACGACCAAGCAGCAGCTTAAAATTGCCTGGGTTCTTTAGAGTTCTTTAGAAATATTTCTATGAACTTTTTTTTAAACAGACAAAAAAATTCATAAAATAAACTAATAGTATTTGGTTTTTAGCAACAATAACGAGAGCAACGAAATTGTAAAATAAAACCATAATACTGAAACTAGAGCTTCAAGCTAAATTTAAGAAACATACAGCAGCTTTAAACATACGGGCAGTTTGATATAAAATATGCTTAAAACTGTAGCATAAAAAAGAAGGTGATACTATATAAATAAAGCTAGGCACAATGGGTTAGCAAAAAATATAAATAGCAAGTATAAAAATTTTGTGGTTAGTAGAGCAAAAACAAGACCAGAATATAATTTCCCTGCCATTGTGCATTTCTTATGTAAATAATACAAAGTACACAGTAGTTATCACTGCTGATGTTTTCCATTTTGTGCAACAATAAACTGGCAATGTTTCTGCTGCTGTTGTAGCCCTTGTTGTAGCTGCTACATCATCTTTTGTTTATACGATTAAACTGATAAGCACTTAAATGAGTAAGCATCATTGCCAACAAAATTGCAACAAAGAATCCATCCCCTTAACAAATACGACTACAAATATTTCTCAGTCTACTAATAACTATGAATTGCTACTACTCCTACTATCAGCCAACTATGAATTCAATTCATATTCAGACCCATATTCAAATACTTGCGTTGAAGAGTAATAGTTTAGGGTTTCAGTTTCATTTATTTTAAGTAAAGATTTTGTGTTAAAGTACGTACTCTTGTTAAGTAAATAAATAGTTTGCAGAGATAAGGTTACCTGTAGCAACGCTTTACTCAAAATGTATTTCTATAAGGCATGGGTTCTCAATTGTTGATTGCTTAAGGGGTCACTTTTCTAAAAATCTTAAAAATTTATTAATAAGATTTAGTTTTAATGAGCTAAATCCCAATTCTTACTATTAATAACTGAAATTAATTGTTGGTGGGATAAATTTTTTAAATTTTTTCACAATATAAATCTTATTACGAAAGTCAAAATTATTCACAAAAGTACACTTTTTCCCAAAAAGTTACAATGTTTACAGAATGTTAAGTATGCTAAATCAATTGATGCAACAGATGTCAAACCTAATAATGAATTAAACATCTAAGTTTATTCAAAATGGATTGCCTTAAAATCGCTTTTTGGAACGCAAATGGTCTAGCCCAGCACTCGCTAGAGGTAAAATCGTTTCTAAAAACAAATCAAATAGATATAATCCTTATATCTGAAACACATTTCACTCAAAAAAGTCACTTTAACATACCCAAATACAAGTTCTACCAAGTATTGCACCCAAATCAAACAGCACATGGTGAATCAGCCATTTTAATAAAAAAAAAACCATCAAACACCATTAAGGTATTCCTTTTCAGTCCAACGAATTCCAAGCTACAAATATAATTGTTGAAGATTGGCATGGTCCAGTGACCATATCGTCTGTTTACAGCCCACCTAAACACAACATCAAAAAGGGTACTTATAAGGAATTTTTCAAAAAGTTAGGAAACAGGTTCTTAGCATGTGATGACTACAATGCAAAACATACAATCTGGGGATCTAGATTAATAACAACCAAAGGTAGACAACTATATTCCGCGATTAAAGATCTTAGCTTAAATGTTACATTTCCTAATACACCCACATACTGGCCCACAGACCTGAACAAGATCCCTGACGTTATCGATTTCTGTGTATCAAAAGGAATGCCACCAATATATCAAACATGCGAATCATGCCTTGACTTATCATCAGATCATTCCCCGGTAATATTGCATATAAGTCATAAATTAAGCAACATTGAGCAACCATGTAAGCTTCACACCAAAAAAAAACTGATTGGAGTCGATATCGTTTCCTTATAAGTGAAAATTTAGTCACACAACTTCCACTTAAAAGCTATGAGGACATTACATATGCTGTATAACATCTTGTTAATACAATACAATAATCAGCTTGGGATTCCACTCCTCAGTATAGCTACGCGAACATTCCCAATTGTTCGGAATAAAATATCAAAAAACGTAAAGCTAGAAAGCGTTGGAAAACAACAAAATCTCCAGGTGATAAAGCCATTTTAAATAAACTAATTGCAGAACTCAAAACGCTACTAAAGAGAGCAAAAGATAACAAATTTGAAATAGAAATGCAAAATTTGGATTGTACAAAATCGACAGATTTTTCGTTATGGAAAATAACTTATAAAGTTAAACAGCAGCATAAAGTAAACCATCCAGTTCGCAAGACTGACAATAGCTGGACTAAGAGCAACCAGGATAAGGCAAACACGTTTGCCAATTACTTGAAAGAAGTATTTACTCCAAACAAGGTAGAAAATAATGATGAAGATCTCGATAAAATAAAAAAATTTTTAAATGAAACCCACGAACTCGATTTACCGATAAAAAAATTTACAAAATCTGAAGTTTATAACGTTATCAGCAAATTAAAAATAAATAAAGCTCCAGGATATGATTTAGTCACAGCAAGGGCATTAAAAGAATTGACAGAAAAAGGTATAACGCTATTAACCTATATATACAATGCTTGCATAACTCACTGCTTCGTACCAATCCAATGGAAAGTTGCACAAATAACAATGATACAGAAACCTGGAAAGCCAGCCGCACAACTTACTTCATATCGTCCAATAAGTTTGCTGCCCCTTTTTTCGAAGGTTCTCGAGTCTTTATTTCTTAAACGACTGACACCCATTACTGAATCGAAAAGTCTTATACCAACACACCAATTTGGATTACGAAAACAACACGGAACCACAGAACAAGTTCATCGCTTAGTTGAAACTATTCATGAAACATTTGAGAAAAAACAGTACTGCACAGCAGTGCTTCTAGACATATCCCAAGCCTTCGATAAAGTGTGGCATGATGATTTACTATTCAAACTCAAAAAAATACTCCCTATAAATTTCTATTTATTTATTAAGTCCTACCTACAAAACCGCTTATTTTTTGTTAAAGAAGAAGGTGATATAAGCGATTTAAATACAATATCTGCAGGAGTTCCCCAAGGTAGCATTATGAGACCCACACTTTACATACTTTACACTTTCGACCTTCCCCAGTCTGAATTTGTCATCATTGGGACTTTTGCAGATGATACAGCTGCATTAGCTGTAGACAAAAACCACGAAAAGGCATCATTAATTATTCATAAGTGCCTAAATGATATATCATCATGGCAAAAAATTTGGCGTATAAAAGCAAACGAGTCGAAATCTGTGCAGGTTACATTTACATTAAACCGTCAAACATGCCCTCCTATCATATTAAATGACAATGAAATACACCAAAAGGACGAGGCGAAATATCTTGGTATACACCTAGACAAAAAGTTAACGTGAAAAAAACACATTCAAACTAAACGTAAAGCTTTAGATATCCAACTAAGAAAATTCGGGTTTCTCATTGATTCCCGACTCTCTATTGAAAACAAGCTAACAATATATAAATGTATTCTGAAACCTATTTGCACCTATGGCATCCAGTTGTGGGGCACCGCCTCCACCTCAAACATTGAAATTCTCCAACGTTTTCAATCAAATACAATTCGAAGAATTGTTGACGCACCATGGTATGTAACAAATTATCAACTCCACAAAGATCTCAAAATACCTACCATTAAAGACGAAATAAAAATTCACCTGGCATCCTGTAAAAATAGAATTGAACAACAGTCAAACCCGTTTACATCAAACCTCATGAGAAATAACACAACATTTGTAAGATTAGGGCGCAGGGCCTCAAGACTTAATACGATGAAAACTATTTTCTTTTCAAATGGAGATACACAACGCTTTACATAACCAGGCCAAAACCTTCATAACATTATGGTATGATCACTGGATCATAGCCACTTAAAAAAAAATATATATGTGTATAACTCAAATCTAATGTTTAATATCAAAAAAGAGAGATTGCATTAATAAAGAAATTAAAAAATTTTATTCAAAAAATTTAAATTTATTAAAAAATACTGTTTTTTAGAAAATGTGACTTTATATGAACTTTTTGCAAAAAAAAAGAGGAGAATTTTTGCGATAAAAGTACATAAATGTTTTTGCAAAAATAGCTTTTTGTGGAAAAAGTGAGTTATACACAGACACAATAACTGTTCCTGTAAAATTTAATTGTCACGTGGCAGTTGGTAGGTGGAAGGGACCTTCTCGAGGTCTAACACTTTATATAAAGGAGACTTGCCACTTTAAAGCAGCCAATACACGATTCAATTCAGTTTGTCGGTTGTTCTCCAAATCAAAGCGTGTATGGCTTTGTCAATGGATTAGTTTGACGGTTGTCGAGTTGGTTGAAGAAAAATCAAAAGATTTTGATTTTTTCAAGTTGACTACTAAGTCTTTCAATTCGATTGTAATGTGTGTGCTCGAGTCTATTGATTAGCTGTAAAAATTAATGTTTTTAGTTTTCTTTTGCAAAAAAAAAGTTAAGTATTTTAAAAATTGTCTATTATATCATTAAATTTTAAAATTAATTTGAAGTCTTTCAACTCAATTGATGAAGTGTTTGGCCAAGCATCAATTCAGTTGAAAGACTCAGTTGACAATTGATTTGAAAAGTGTATGGGGCGCATAACATGGCGATGTCCTACGAGCGATTTCATTGGAGCATTTTGACACATAACGTAAATGGACTCATTTAATTTCGCTTAAAAAACGCTAGTTACAGATATTATCCCAAATGAACCATATTAATATGGTAGATCCCTTTTATATGAAACAATAGAACCAGAGTGAATTAGCCACTACCCACACAAACTCCAGTCACATGACTAGTTTTGTGGCCATTTCGTGCGTTCCTTTTTATTATTTATAATATTGTGATCACCGATCACAGGATTAGTGCTTTAAGAGCAATTGACACAAATTATCCGCAGGGATTTTTCTAAAAAAATTACAACATGGCAACAAAGGTAACATTAAAGCACACAAAATATTTGTTTTTAGAAAAAGTTTTGTTTGAGACATTGGTCAGAAAAAGTCAAATTTTTCGAAAAATTTAATATTTGGCACAAAGAGTTACCTAAACTCTCAATTTCTTAACAAAAAGCCACACAAGAGTTTTAAAGTCACTTATTGACGAAGAGTCACTTTATAACCAAAGAGAAGGACCCATTCAGGAAAATTTTTTTACTCCAGATAAAACTACTAAAAACATTTGGTACCGGTAAGGAATTTAGCAATATAAACTTTTATGATTTCGTTGGGGAAGATCCATCTTTGACTTAAATCGTAATTGCGCGTTTGTGTAGGAAAGACAGAATTCACAAAAACGAGTGTTACAGATCTAAAATTGACAGTATGTAGTTCTTATATACACAGAAGAAACAATCGCCCATCGTTTTTCAACTAAACAATTATAATAAAATAAAATCAGTTTTAATTAAAAATCTAATCAGGTGAATTAAAGGTTTACTTACATTGAAAACTTTACTACTGAAAAAGTTGTCTATACCAAAAAATATTTAATTGATACTATTAATTTGTTTACTGGTGCAAATTTAATTAATTTTTTAATTAATATGCAATCCTTTTCTTAATTTTTCTGTGTAAGACCCACTCTCGAAAATAACTTAAATGCTCAAACCGCTATTTGGGAACCTTTGCCAGAAAATATATTAATAAACATAAGGAAAATATTATAATACTTGAAGGCCTGTTAATGTTGCTACAAATACTGTTGATGATGATCAGGAAAACCGGAAATATGCCCTAAAAATTGTATTTTAAGCCAATTCAATACTCAGTATAAGCTTAAAAATATTCCATTAAAATTGATAAAAAAAAATATGCCCTATTAAACAAAAATTGCCTTATAATGTTTGAATATAGTAAACAAGTAAAAAAATACATTCTGTCAAATCTGACAGAATAATTGCGTTTTGCAGATATTTTGTTTATGTGCAAAATTTGACAGTTCCGGATAACATTTATCTTTAATAACAACTTAATTTGTCTAACAATATCGTTCATTTACTTTAATAACAATCATAAAGGGCCATATAAATTTGTTGATCAAAAACAATAAATTATCAAAAATATCGTGTTAACCCAAAATATATCGTTTAATCTGAAAAACCTACGATTTTAACTTTATGACAACCCTGACACAGCTAAGATTTAAAAAATCGCTTAATAGAAATATAAGGCGGCATGAAATAACCCCCCAAAATATAACCCCCCAAAAAAATAATGAAATAACCGCCCAAAGCGTGGGGTCTTATTTCATATGCAATAAAGCCCCAATTTTGAAAATGAAATTAACCCCCAACGAAATGAAATAACGCCCCAAATATAAATGAAATAATTCCCTAATTTTTGGGGGCTTATTTCATATGAAATAAAACCCCAATTTCCGAAACGAAATAAGAGCCCAGTATATTTAATACAATCAATTATACACTTTTGCTTTAAAGAATCACGCAATAAATATCATGGTATGATATACCAAACACAAGCTTCGCTAACTAAGGCTTTTCTGCATAGCCGGCCTTCGGCCGGGGGCAATGACTTTTTAAGAAACGCTTTTCTTAAAAAAAACATTAAAAAAAATTTTACCCCCCAAGATTTTATCCTGGCTACGCCCATGTATTCGTGTATTGTCATCGGGAATATACATGCCTGCAAAGTTTCATCCATTTGCATTGAGTAAAAGGCGGTCAAAAAAGCATTTTACCAAAAAAAAAAAATGTTTGCCCCCCCACTCCCCCCCACTCCCCTAGATCCCTAGATTTTTTCCTGGATATGCCCATGTATTCGTGTACCGTCATCGGGAATATGTATGCCTGCAAAGTTTCATCCATTTGCATTGAGTAAAAGACGGTCAAAAAAGCATTTTACCAAAAAAAAAAGCTTTACAACGGATAAATATATACAGCCGTCGCACATAGGGGTTTTTTGCCAATCTAGCCGGACATTAAGCAAAAAATTTTTTTTAAGAAATGGAAAAATTTAAGTACGCAGCTCGACAGACAACAAAGTTCTGCATCGTATAGTGAATTTTCAAGTCTTTTGCTTGAGATTTGTGGTTTTGGGACACTGTTAAAACCAGGAAAGTTGATTAAATTGCATGCGTGTTCATTGACTTTTTACGGTTTTGGGAGGTTTACAATATATTTTTTTGTAGATAAACGAATAAAGATTTTACATTGAATTTTTTTTTCTGTGAAAGACTATATAAACAGCTAATTATGAAAATTTTTAGAAAAATTTTATTTGAATTTTTTATGATAAAAAAATTAGTACGAAATTAAAAAAAACGATTTTTTTGTTCACTTTTTTGTAAAAAAAAAAAATTTAAAAGGTTTTTGAAGGTGAGTTCCGCTGAGTTCTTAAAAATTTTATACATCACGATAAAATTTGAAATCTCTACTTTTAAATTCAAAAAAAAAACGTTGCGCGTTGTTGCGCCATTTTTTTTTATGATTTTTTGAAAATTTCACCTTTTTTCTGTTTTTGCTCATCTTGCATAGGTACATATGATAGAAACCCTTTCGTCAGTCATAAAATGTTTTGGTTGTACGTAGATGGTTTTTATTTAAATTATTACATATAAGCCTAATATTACCTGTGTAAAAAAAGGGATGTGCGAAACAGTAAGTAACGGGTTTTAACCACCTGTGCGGCCGCTAAAGGACGTTATTTAATAGAGCAAAATAAATGTACCTGTTTTGCATAACTTTTAAAATCATTAACAACAAAAATAATATATAATAAAAAATCAAATCTGGGCTCTAGGTACTTAGTTTTTTTAAATATATATTGTGGTTTTTGCATAAAATTGTTATCAGAACCATTTTGAAGCTTCGAGAGTAAAATGGAAAAAGTGTATACGAATTTAGAGTTATTCCAAATTATACAAGAATGTAGTTCTAAACTCGTTGAAGAGAAATTACAATTTTTAGTTAGAAAATTGTGCGAAATTTCAAAATGTCAGGGAGATAGTGACATATCAGTAGTAAATCAATGCTTAAAGAAATTCAAATATTTTTTTAAAATATTTTGGCATTCAGCACAAAGAAAAAAGGATCGATTTGTAAGCATGCATGCCAAATGGCTGGAAGGAACAGTGACAATACCTTTTTTTGGGAGTTCGTCTTCAAAACGACTACAAAAGCCGTTTGTTGAATTGACCGAAAGAAGTAAGAGAAGAAAAACTGAAATCTTGCGAACTCAAACCGATGCTGATTTATTGATGCACGCTACCCAAACACAACTACAAACGTCTGGAAAAAAAGATGCCTCAGGTCTGCTTAAAGAAATTGTGTCTTCTCCGGCAAGAGCTACAAAAATAAAAAAAGCATACAAAGCTGCACAAGAGGATAAAGTAAAACAGCTAACCCCTCTAAAGGCTCTTTCTATATTTGTAGAAGCTGATCTTTCTCGAAAACAATATGAAATAATCCGAAGTGCCGCTAAGAAGGTTTATCCTAGCTACAAAATTCTGCAGAGAGAGAAAAGTGAATGCTATCCTCCAAAAGAATCATTTGAAGTAACGGAAACATGTGCTCAAATAAATCTTCAGGATTTGCTTAATCATACTGCAAGTAGATTACTTACATATTTAAAAGATGTTTTATGTGATTCACAAATAGAAGAATGCAACTCCCTCGAACTAATAAGCAAATGGGGCTGCGATGGATCACACCAGGCACAATTTAAGCAAAAGATGAAAAATGATGCTTCTGATTCTCATATTTTTCAGAGTAGTTTCGTACCGCTTCGACTAATATATGGTGCAAAAAAGGAGAAAATATTATGGCAAAATCCAACTCCTTCATCACCGCGATATTGTAGACCTATTCGCATCAGATTTGTTAAAGAAACTGTAGATGTAATCCAAGAAGAAATTAATTATGTACAAGATGCCATTACTACATTACAAAACACTAATTTTTTAATGGAAGGAAAGTTATATTCCATAAAACATACAATGGTATTTACAATGATAGATGCAAAAGTATGTAATGCCGCAACACAAACTACGTCCACAATGAAGTGCTATATTTGTGGGGCTACTTCAAAAGAATTTAACAATTTGAAAATCAAAAGGGATATAGACGTAGATGCACTTTCTTTCGGATTATCAACTTTGCACGCCAGAATTCGTCTATTTGAGAGCATATTACACCTATCGTATAAACTCACAGTAAAAAAGTGGCAATTAAGATCGGATGAGGACAAAACTATTGTTAATGAGAGGAAAAAAACTATCCAAGAAAAATTTAGAAGTGAATTAGGGCTAATAGTGGATGTACCGAAGACTGGATTTGGAAACAGCAACGATGGTAACACCAGCAGACGATTTTTTTCCAATCCTGAATTAGCTGCAGAAATAACTGGAATTGCATTGGATTTCATCTACCGGATCAAAGTTATTATTGAAGTAATTACAAGTGGTCACAAAATCCATTTGCACGAGTTTGCCAATTATTGCTTAGACACTGCAAAACTTTACGTTACTCTATATCCCTGGCATCCTATGACACCTACAATGCACAAGATTTTAGTACATGGCGCAACTGTAATGAGTGAGGCATTGTTGCCTATCGGGCTATTATCAGAAGAAGCGTCTGAGGCACGAAATAAACATTTTCGGCTTTACAGGCAGAATTTTGCTAGAAAGTTTTCGAGGGTTCAGTGTAACAAAGATGTTATAAATAGACTTTTGCTCAGTTCTGACCCACTGATTACTAGTATAAGACCAACTCCAAAAAAAAAGTCACTACCCTTTACGAAAGAAGCAATTTCTTTTATGCTTCCACCTGTACTTGGCTCTGAAGAGAATTCAGATTCAGAAGAGGATTTTGAAGAAGCAGACGAAGAAGAACCATGGCACTCATCATCATCTTAGTGCAAAAGAGAAGTTATTTTAAATAAATTAGTTGTTATTATTTTAAATAAAATTTGCTGTTACTATTATAAATAAGTTATTATTACGAATATATTAATTATTTTCAGATAAATTAAATACTATAAAATATATAAAAGTCACATAAAATCTTAAAAATTAATATGTTTTGGAAATTAGCAAAAAAAAAAAAATTTTACAGGGTCGTTCCGGGGGGGGGGGTGTTTGGAGGGATATCTCCCCCTACCCATTAAAGTTCAAAAATTTAATTTTTATAGTATTAAGGCGTTAGTAATCTATTTCTTTTAATATTTACATTTTTTTTAAATATTATTTTATGTAACCGCCCTCAAAAGGGGGCGGGGGGCGAAAAGTGTAATTTTACGATCTCATGGGTCTTATTTTAGGTTTTTTAACTTTCGCCGACGTTAAAAGTTGCATTTGCCAAACAAAAGTATGGGAAAAGTTTAAAAAAAATTGCATTTTTCAGAGGTTGGATTAGTTCTTCTAGGGGGAACATTTTCCTCCTTGGTCCGATTTTATTTATTTTTTAGGTTTACCTGCCTATGACAATATCACATATTTCTGCCAAGTTTCATCGATCTAGGGGCACTCAATAACTTTTAAGAAGCAATATAAGCTAAAACAAAAAGTAATGTCCGGCTAGATTGGCAAAAAACCCCTATGTGCGTCGTATTCATAACAAAAAGTTAGCCACAGTTTGTACAATACGTACAACGAGCTGCTAACTAGAATGCCGATTAAGCTTAGCAGCTTGTTGGCACAGAGTTAATTCATAACGAACTTTTCTCCATCTGCCAAATTTTAATAAAACAACTCTGAATTTTTATGATGCCACATTGTATTACTCAAAAATGCAACACGTTTTGCATAAATCATCGTAGAATTTGTAATTTTTATCCTAAGCTCAAATATTTGACAAATGTTGTTTGTTAAAACAGTTGGCAAATAGTGTCAAATAAAATAAATGAAATCATGTTTGCCGTGCGTTCAGACTTAGACAAATATTTGCATCAAATAATTATTTAATGAAAGTGTTCAAAAATAAAAATATATTTCACAAATAGTAAAAATTGCCAAATTAGCGGAAATTTGCAAAAATTTGCTAATAGCGGCATGATAGCAAAGCTTAATAGTTGCTAAAAATCGTTAAATCTGATAAGAATCACAGAAAGAAATCGCTTCTATCACGAACATGGCTAAATTTCGCGAAAAATTGCAAACTTGGAAACAAACCCTAAAATTTATTTGAAATCGGTTAATCGGTCAAAAAATACAAAATGTCGGGGAAAACCAAAAAAAAAAAAAAAATTGCAAAAATAGCGAAAATTCGCGAACAATTTTAACATTTCAAACAAAACCATAAAATTTATTAAAAGTGCCTAAAACTATAAGGAATGGCAAAAATTCTATAAAAATTGCTAAATTAGCGGAAATTCGCAAAAATTTGCTAATAGCGGCATGATAGCAAAGTCTAATAATTATAAAAAATCTTTAAAACTGTAAAGAATCCGAAAAATTACTAGAAAAATTGCTTCTATAGGTAACATGGCTAAAATTATTTGTCGTTGTTTGCTCTTACAATTTTTTTGTAATATCAAATAAATGTTTGCTGAAAAACTACTAAAATATTTGACTTTTTGTGTTCACACTATGTTCACATTGGACAAATATTTGTTTGCCGGCAAATACTTTTATTTGCTCAAAACCAGCTGTTATTTTATTTGACACTCAAAAATATTTTGTGTTCAGACTACGTTAGTGAAATATTTGATGTTTGCTATCAAATATTTCATCAGTTTGAACGTACCTTTATAGTATATCGAGCCCTAATAGCAAAAATGATGTAAACAACAACATTTAAGATTTTTGTTTTTTGATGAAAATCGATCATTTTTGATCATTTGCATCATCTCTAAAAATCTCATATCTCTGGAAAGTACCGTTACGAAATAAGAACAAAAGCAGTTTCAAACGAAACCCTAGACTTGAAGCAAAAATATTTAAAAAAAACCTTCTCCTGTAAAATTTTATTTTTTTTGGTTATATTATTTTTGCTATAAGGGCTCGATGTTATGAGTAAACTTTTTGCTAACTTTATACCAAATTTTCATTATGAATACGGTTGATAGTTTTTACCTCCACTGGTCCCACATGGAAAAACATGCGATTGTATATTTACGGTTCGGGTGCCCCGATAGGCTGGTTGGTAGTGAGCTGGTCTATCAGTGCGAGGGTTGCTGGTTCGATTCCCGCCAGAGACTCTGGTCTGTTTCACTAGAACGGGCTGATGGTCTACGTTACTATTGCTAGGTTAGTTAGAATACAGTTTGTAATTGTATTTGTAACTGTTGTTAAATAAAAAAAATTTTAACGGTTGCCCTGATTATGATTCTAGGAAAACGTTGAGTTCTTTCATTGGCTAGTTGGATTTGACGGTCTGTGATATTATTTGCAGTTGGCAGGACTTGCTATAAACATTAATTTACATTTAAGGACTTGCTCTTAAGATTTCTTCGATATAAGAATTGGTTCATATTATAAATTCATTAAATGATTTTTTGCTTAAAATTATGTTTGTGTTTAACATGCATCTAGTAAAATTGCATAATTTTAATTTTGCATAGCTATTAAAGATAATAATTTATATGGCAACATGTACTAAGTATTCTTTTATATTATTCTGTCTCATCTCAACACTCTGTTTAATGGTAATTTAAGAGTATGTGTGTGTTGTAAAACAGGAATAGGATTGTTAAGTCGTTACGGTTGTAACATCACAAATGTATGTTGTAATTTCAAAACAACCACTACAAACATAAATGCATAGAAATAAACACACATACATACAGTTGTGTATATACATGCAGAGTTATATTAATTAAAAAAGGATATCCTTGACATCATTTCATTGTTGTTTGAAAGGAAGTTAAGTGTATTTGTATTTATTATGAAAATATAGAAAAAAATATATCGTTACCTTCACACGTAAAGGAACAATTTAACAAATTTTACAGAAGATAGAAAACACTTGCTAAAATTTTTAGGTCTCAATAATTTTTAAATCTGTAAATGCTGTTTTATGTTATTGTCAACTCTATTTTGACTTGCAGGACATGGACGACTTCAACTATAGGTCTTTGTTTTAAAAAGTTGTTTGTGACTTATGCCCATAATTTCTACGAAAAGAAATCTATGGTGTAAAAGCTGCCATATTTTAAAAGAAAACTGAAGGTAAAATCGCGTAGGCCAAACAAATGTTGAAATATGTAGAGATAACTGTTAAGCTTCGTACAGACGATGGTCAGTTATTACAATATTGTCATTTTTCTGACAATGGTGCCATTGTCAGATGCATTAATTTTGCACATCTGCCAAATGAAAATGAGCTTACAATGTTCAGACAGTTGCAAGACATTTTTAGACAATTTTAATGACAATATTGTAAGATCTGACCATCGTCTGTACGAAGCTTTAAGTACGAAAACGATCAGCTTTCTTTTTGTAGAAATTACAGGCATTAGACCTTTTCTATTAAATACTTTTTACTTTTTATGTGGACTTAGCACTTTTTCTTTCATCTGTATGTGATGAAAATGCCAGAAGTCTTCTTAGAGGAAATTGAGACTGTTGAGAAATTTCGCGATTTTAGATTAGTGATTGTTGGTTATTGGCTGGGCCCGCCCGGTTACGTGGATTCTGGAGCACTTTTGACATTTGCCGAAATTTTCCGTCTAGAACCAGCTCGCCAGGTCAGGAGAGATTGTAAATGGGATTTGTTATTACATATTATTATTGGCTCGTGGATAAGCGGCATGGGTGTATAGATACGACTGCACTGTACGACTGCACTGTATTTTTTGACGGAGGTTATAGGGATTTTTACTGCCATAGAATTGATAAAGGGTAACATTGCAAGGGGCTTAAAGGTGGATAGTCACGTGGCTCTTAGGGCATTTATGGGCTGTTTTGTGAATTCAAAATAAGTGGATGATTATAGAAAAGCTCTAAGAAAAAACTAAGTGGAGTATTTAGGAAGGCTATGCTTGGTAACGGGCCACTTTAATATCAGCTGTAGTAAAATAGTCTCGTGATGAACTGGTCTAAGCAACCAGTGAAATGCGAATAGGAACTAGCTTATCCCCCAACAATAAATTTCAGTGTAGTTTTGAAAAACAGAAATTGGGAATTTAGCACATCATAACTAATGAACAAACAATAATAAGAAAAAGCTGATGAGTTGGTAAGGTAGGACTCAGAAATGTGGATACTGGCGGTGTGGAGACGGTCAGACCTCCAATCGGCTTTAATTTTACACTAAAAAAATTATTACAGTAACTGATTCGTTTCCGCACTGTTAAATTTGAATAAAATTATAGTTATTTTTCGAATAATTTTATTTTTTAACATTTATGTTTGTTATTAAAAAAATAAACTACCAAAAAATTATGTTTTTTTCGTATTTATTATGTTATTTCGTGAATAGAACTTCAAAGCGTAGCCGGCCTTTGGCCGGGCGCAAGAATTTTCTCCTCTATGGTATAACAAATACCGGCTTCGCTAACTAAAGCTTCTCTGCGAAGTCGTTAAAGCAGTGCAGCGAAGCGCAACGGGTTAAGCTAGTTTTATTATAAGATTTCATATTTAAATGGGACTTAGCACTTTTTCTTCAACATTATTGGACTTAGCATTGCAGAACAAATTAAACATATAAAATAGTATTTTTTCGGCAAACTCTCTATCTCTACTTCATCCAAAACTGAATTTTCAAAAAATGTGGCCTTTGCTTCTTTACGAGTGAAGGTAACGATATATAATATAATATCTAGAATAATGTCTTCTTTTCCTTTAAAAATTTAAGACACAAAAAAAAGATATTTTTTTTACAAGCAAAATTATTTATATATTTTCTTTCATAAATAAATTTAAAAAATTAAGAAGAAAACATTTTTTTTTAGTAAATATTCTTAAATCTGATTCTTTAAATAAATAAACTTTTTACCTAAAATTGCTAATTAAAATAAAGTTATTTTCTGCGAAAGTTTTTATTTAATTTAAAATAGAACTTATTTTAAAAGGAGTAAAAGTGCTATAAGTTGCTATGCCGAAATCTTTGATACCCTCCACCGACAGTTGGAATATTTTAGGCTTAGGCCCTATATCGAGCCCTTTACACGAAAATAACGTAAGCGACCTAATTTTAAAATTGTCCTTGTTTTTAATAAATTGGTTTATTGGCAACTCTGGCATCATTTCATAAAATGTCATGCTCTCATAAGATACCGTAACGAATGTAAGCGACAAATTAGGCTGAGTTCCTAAACATCATAATACTTTGCAGTCAAAGTCAAAAAAGTATCATAGAGTTTAACTATATCTAGTTTGATTATTGTGTACCCATCGATATTGTTTTTAGTGAACTTTGGTACAGATAACATTGTAAAATTTTTCAGGGTTGCTTGGTAGAAAGCACTTAAAAAAGCGAGTTGCTTTGCAACTGATGTTTTGGAACTCACCCTTACACACAAACTTCATATGAAATAAAATAAAAAAAAAAACTCTCTCCTGTAAAATTCGATTTTAGGCGCGTACGTTATTTTTGCGGTTAGCGCTTGATATGGGATGTATAAATTATTAATTAATCTATATAAAAATAGACGACAATATTAAAATTAGTTGCGGTAAAGACCTACACATCGAGCCCTAATAGCAAAAATGATGTAACCAACAACATTTTAGGTTTTTGTTTTTTGATGAAAATCGATAATTTTTGATCATTTGCATCATCTCTAAAAATCTCATATCTCTGGGAAGTACCGTTACGAAATAAGAGCAAGAGCAATTTCAAACAAAACCCTACTCTTGAAGCAAAAATATTTAAAAAAAACCTTCTCCTGTAAAATTTTATTTTTGTTGGTTACATCATTTTTACTATAAGGGCTCGATCAAGGCGAATAACTACAGGTGGTGTCTGATTTTGACAGTTCGGGCTTATTTGTTTTGATTTGTTAGTGTTTTGCTAATAATGGTTAACATTTCGAGCTAATGGCACTAACAATACAATGCAAAAAACCGTAAGTTGTTTCTGTTGATTTTGGATTGTTGTAGTTCCGAAACCACCTGTAGTTGAATCCGCTTTCGGCTCGATATTTTAAGTTATTGACCGACAATTAGCAGTACAATTCCGCAACTTTTAACGATTAAAGTTAGCGTTAGTTTTACCGGAACAACTTATTGCTTGTGGTAACAATACAGCAGTTCAGTAACTCAATTTTAACAACGTAGCTATAATTTTTAATCAGGTCGCATTTTTGATAAACAATTTGCCAAAATAACGAAAAAATTTTTTTTATAATTTTTCAAAATGTAAGTAAATAATGTGAATTTCCTTTAATGTTAATGTGTGCAATGGGCTTAAAATACTTATATTTATTTTTGAATGGCTTTTAATTGCCAAAATTTTGGTTTGTTTTTTTCGATTATGTGAAAATAACAACGAATTAAAAAATAAACAATAAAAACTATTTTGCAGTTAAGTAAACTTAAATAGTTGACGTCATTATAGAACAAAATGGTAGACGCTATTGTTAAAAAAATCACTGAATAAAAAAATGTTAATTTTGCTGTTAAATATTTTTAACAACTTAACTGACGTTAAAATTTTATAGAGAATCGCACTACAAAAAGCATTAGAAAGCATCTCAAGTTTAAGGTTATTGCAAAAAGTTTAAATTTGTGAACCAGTGTTATTTTTATGATTGTGTTTTAGTCGGAAAGCCCCTTTAATACCTCATATTTATAATAATGGTAATTTTATGGTTAATTTGAGAAATGAATTTCAAATATTTTCGCTAGCAAATTTTTGTCATGAACTTTTATTTTAAAAATGCTTTGCTTTGCATTCTGTTACAGTATGCAAAAGGTGTCGAGAGAAATTTTTGTTGAATTGCAACAATTTCTCTCCCTTTTTGCTCGATTTTCAGTCAAATCCCAATTTATGCAGTGCACATGCCACCACAGTACCAACTCTGTATCTTCACCTAATTGTTCAGTCATATACCACTAAAATCTTTAAACAAAAATCCTACAAAAAAAAATAAATTAAAAAAAAAATAAATCGAAATAAACATATTTTTAAGCGCCTGTACAATATAAAAGCAAAAAATAAAAAGAACTTGCCCAAAGGTGCCCAGATGCATACCAAGTGATAAGAACACAAAAAAAAAATATATATGTTTATATGAAATTTTACAAAAACAACAAAATGACCAACATAAAGCAACAGTCACAACAACTCCAACTACAACATGTAACAGCAGCAACAAAGTTAAAGCTGAGTAGTTGTAATAAAAAAACGAAACAACAAAAGCGCAAAAAAGGTTGCAGACAACAAGTGGGGAGCCCTAAAAGTAGTGCAACTACCACAACTCAACTTAACAATCGCACAGAACATACAATGCAACAAACATAAAGTTGTATACAATATTTTGCCACTTGCTGCATGTTGTAAATGGCCAATATGTTTTGTAATGTTTCTCGAAGGTATAAATAAAGACAAAAACACAGCAAAACGAAAGAAAAAATGTTGCAGATTAAAGTTAAGACGATCGTTGGTTTGCTGATGTTGCTGTTGTTGTTGCTTTTATATGAGTAGTTGTTGATGTGGATCGCCGTATAGACGAGACGCCTGTTTCGCATTTTTTTTTCTTTTGCCAGGGTCTCTACTGTTAAAGCTTAAAATAAGCGCGTTATCGCTAAGCAACCGCATAAATAATAAGGCTTAAAGAGCAGGTTGACGCCTACAAAAATACAATATTTAATACACTGCTTACAACAGCAACAATATTAGCAGCAACATATTAATATTTATTGTAAAGGGTGCTACATTTGTTTGTTGAATTATTAGAAAAATAGTAATACTGGTTCTTAACTTTTCAAAAAATCGGAATAAGTTTTCAAGCAAAACATATTACGGACTCACATTATTCACAAGAGTAGGCCCATGATGTTTAGTTCCAGATCACTTTTTTCTTTAAGCATATATTACAGCTTTTATTTATACACCCTTTTAACAATCTGCCATACGGAACAGACAAAAAATATAAACAATTTATGTTGCAAAGATCACAGCGTTCCTCAACTGGTTTGCCTTAAATGTCCACTAAAATTGTATATTCGTCACCGAAGACTGAAGGGTATATTTCAAATTTGTTATACTATTTATCATTTCTACAATACTGATATTAAACCCTAGAAATAGTCTAAGTCCCTATGAGTACTGGAGTTGATTTAATGATGTTCGCCTGTCCGTATGTATGTTGAAATGGATGTTCTGAAGACCCTAGAAATTATGGGGACTAGGTAGTTATTTATTTGTGTCCCATATACTCCGCTAAAGTTTGCTATTGAAATATCCGCCAGATTGGTCCATAAATGACTGAGACATAAGCTCACGTCCACGACTGCCTCTAAGTTTTTCCATAAAGGTCCAAATAGACGCGACATAAACATAATGCCACCGCCATAACGATGACCGTAGAAACCAAAATTTAATTGGTATGTATGGTTATGTTTATGTCGTTATGGTAAGTCACCTATAATCAAATACAGTTTTTGGTTGGTATAAACAGCTAATTTGAGCTTAAGCCCATGATACTGCTATTATTTTGGATATTTGGAGAATGGCAAGAGCCAAAGTTGCCAAATTAGGTACAAGTTTCTGGGTTATTAGAACACACCTCTTTATTTTATTTTTCACAGCATTAGTTTTTTCTTTAAAAAAAAACAACCCGGTACGTTTTAAATACCCTTTTATAATTTCCTAACTCCGGAAAATTTCCTTCGAGTAACAGTCTTTTAAAATATAGTATATTACAAACACTAAAACCAAAGAGTTTGGGCAAAAATTTCTTTTTAAGAATGTTTAGTACAGACTTTTACCACAATGATTCAACCTTCTACCAAACCTTAACAAAATCATTAAAATTGTTAAAAAATAAAAAAGAGATTCAAGTGGTATAGGAAAGAATAAACAAAAGAATTTTTTCTTAATCAAGTTTCATCTAAACAAAACATTTTTTGAAACATAAATATTTAAACTGTGTACTCTTTTTGAAAGATTAGCTTAAATGTTTATGCTATTTTTTATTTAAAAAATTTTTTCTCTTTTTTATTGCATGAAGAACCCTTTTGTTAAATTCTTGTAACTTTTTTAATACAATTTTTATGTTAAAAAATATAATTTTTGTGTTTTTTTTAAACTTTTTAACTAGACAAAATTAAAATTATTCGATTAACTGAATAATATTCAATTGTTTGACTATTATTCGATAAAATTGTTACCTCGAATAATTATTCGCGCGATTAATCGATTAATACAAAACATCGATTAATTGAATACCCTAATATCTGGATAACGGATGGAGCCTTAGTTATCAATACGCATCCGAAATTTTGTTCACATTATCAATACACAACCTCTCTAAAAATATAAGCGGGATTGGAAAAGTGGGTGCACAAAGATTTCTTAGTCAACCGTTTCATTAAAAAGTTGGCAAAATAGAACGATAGATAGATTCATTCCAAAAAGTGACAAAATAAAAATTAAGTAATTACCCAGCTAGCATTTGGCTGATTATTTTTTGTAAAAATCACCCAAGTGATTCTTTTGAGATCAGTTTTGATGATTAAAAACTGATTTATCACCTGAGTGATTAGAAAAGGATTCTTATATGATTCATTTATATGTTGAAATAATGATTTTTAAATATATTGAATTTTTGTTTTTTCCAAATGAAAAAATAGAAACTTTCATGTCAGCCAAACATATAAAAAGCTTGGCTAAAAAAGAAGCCCAAAAATTATTGACAATTTATAAACTTAAATGTACGTGCAAATTGTTTTTTATCTTCTTTGTGAAAAACCAATTACTTTTGTTTGCTTCAAAAGCCATAATGGTAAAATTAAAAAAAACATGACAATTAAAAAATGATATGAAATACATACATTTAATCAAAAACTATATAATTTAAGATTAAAAAATGAGACAAAAACGATTCATAAATGATTAGAAAAACTAACATTAAAATGGTCAAAAAGGCATCAGAAAATCGTATCACAAATGATTCTTTCAGGTGATTCATCGGTAGGGTACCATTTTCTCACAACGATAATATCATTTATGATTAAAAAATTAGCTCATATACGAGTATTTTTCCCTTGAAGCTGATTCATAAATGATTAGATTATGATACAAAATGCGAGCTGGGTAATACCCTCTTGTTGATCAAGTACGATATATGTATATTAGAGCGACTCAAGTTGTATGTAAGTAAAATTCGTGATCGATGTACCCTCCTAAAAATGAACCTTGGACTTTTTTAAGATGACATTTTAAATTTTTCGGCTCCAGCTTTGACCTCTCGTGAGCTGGACCAGTTTGAAAAAGGGTATATTTTTGCATGTTTTGTTAATTTTAGAATATGTTTCCTTTCCAACATATACAAATTTGGTATCGTAAGAAAGGGGTTTTAAGGCGCGTCAACCGTATATACAATTTGTCCAAGGACGATCATCCATGTCCTTTTTTTTAAGGATTTTCTGTAAAAAAAACGGTTTTTGAATTTTTTGTTCGGGGTTATTTGTAATAAAAGTGCCAAATTAACATATTTTAATCTTTAGTCGATTTAATTAAATACGTGTCTCAGCTTTTTTTTAAATTCGTGCTAGTTCGCGTTTTGACAAAAATGCAATGGGATGGTAACCCTTCGTTTTAAATAGGGCCATATGGGTATCAAATTTTATCTTTTGTCAAGTACATCATCTTTGTATGTAAATAATTTAGATTTTTGCAAATTAGATGCATTTTACACCCCATTGCATTTTTGTCAAAACGCGAACTAGCACGAATTTCAAAAAAAGCTGGGACACGTATTTAATTAAATCGACTAAAGATTAAAATATGTTAATTTGGCACTTTTATTACAAACAACCCCGAACAAAAATTTCAAAAACCTTTTTTTTTACAGAAAATCCTTAAAAAAAGGACATGGATGATCGTCCTTGGACAAATTGTATATACAGTTGGACGCGCCTTAAAAAAACCTTTCTTACGATACCCAACTTCTATATCGCACCTATTCAACAATACTGTATTAACTTGAAATTTTTAGTTTTTGACTTTTTGGAAATAATCGAGAGGTATTATTCATATCTACCGACTGTAAAAATATCGAGCTATTTTGTCTACCTTTTGGTAAAGAAATGGTTGGCTTAAAAATACTTTTTCATATGGCTCTCATATTAAATTAAAAATTGTTTTGCTTCCACTGAAAATTTTAAAATTTTGAGTTAATACAGTATTGTTGAACAGGTGCGATATGTTGGAAAGGAAAGAGATTCTTAAATTAACAAAACATGCAAAAATATACCCTTTTTCAAACTGGTCCAGCTCACGAGAGGTCAAAGCTGGAGCCGAAAAATTTAAAATGTCATGTAATCCAAATTTTTAATATTTTTTTTTTTATTTATTTTTTTAATTAGGCTTAAGTTCATGAAATTTAATTTTTATTAAATTATTTTTGTGAAGAAAGGAATTTTTACAACATGAAAATTAATTAAAATTGTTATTGATAATCTTTCATTCCTGACGTGGCTCGGGCTCGAACCCTGGCCGGCAGGTTACCATGACATGTTTCGATCGCAACCACTCGATCTCCTCAGATGGATTTGCCGTCTTACACTCGCAGCCATCGACGACTGCTGACGTCACTAGTCAAACATCAATCCTTAAACCAAATTGTATTTTTAACATTTGGTAGATCGAAATTTGCTTTCCTGAATGATTATCCATTTCAATTGATTTTACATGTTTTTTCCTTTTACTTCTGTTTTTTCGTACTTTCGTCAAGAATTTTTCTTGAAGTCCAAGTACATTTTTTGTTTTTTCACTTTGTCTTTCTCTTTTCTGTTGACCTTTTTCAGCACAACCTGAAGGACAAATGTACACATTGAGCTCGTGCCCTAGCTTTAACAATAATTAGTATTGTGGTTATTTTGTTGAACTATTTATGGTTTGTAATCCAAATTTTTAATATTTTTTTAATTAGGCTTAAGTTCATGAAATTTAATTTTTATTAAATTATTTTTGTGAAGAAAGGAATTTTTACAACATGAAAATTAATAAATGTCATCTTAAAAAAGTCCAAGGTTAATTTTTAGGAGGGTACATCGAGCACTTTTTTTGGTGAGTCGCTCTAATGTATATGTATGCATTCAGAAAAAGAACAAATGATATTTTATTTTCACAGAACATTTATCAATTTGTTGAATAGCTTCCGAAAAACATCCAATAAAAATTACACATTCGGTCTTAAGCGGACATCAGATGCTTTAGATTGTTTAAAGATTTAAAGTTGAATACAATGGGTGCGCATAAAACAATTATTAAAGAAAGTGTACAGGAAATATGTATGTCAGTTTTTTAACAGAAAGTCTCGACCATTTTCAGAACAATACTGGATTATCGACACGTCATACAAGCAAGTTGACAAATTTAATTAGGTGCAGTACGGATAAAAGATCTGTACCATTGAATTACCGTGAACATGCTTCTGAAAAGTCAAAAATATTTAAAGAATTGTACCAATCTGGAGAGTTTGATTTTCATTCTATAAATGTGAAATAAAGTAGAAAGAGAACTGTTGTCTGGGCTGATTCTTAGGATTTACTGGATACCACGTTGAAATAATATATAAACACACATATTAGCAATAAAAATAACAAATTTAAACTATCAAGAATATATTCCATCGAAGCCTGTTAGGTGTTAAAACACCTTTGTCCTATCCCAGGCGTGGAAAGAGGTAACATTTTTTTGTTCAATACCAGTAACTTCTACGGACCAACAGGTACGGCCCGATCTATTTGCCAGCATTAGCGGGCTTCAAACATAGTTCTATACATTTAAAACGGGATGTGTGTATGTATGTATGGACTTCAAAACGGCTGGGCCGATTTTGATGAAATTTTTAGGGAATCTTCGGAATATTCAGGCGGGTGACACTGTGAAAACTTATTTACGATCTGCGGGCTGAGGGGCGTGGCAAAATCCAATTTTCATGTTGCACCACCAATGACATCTATATAATTTGGACGATTTTTTCTTTAAAATGATCGCCATGGTCCAACTTAGATTTATACGAAAAGAAAATTTTGCCCCGCTTGCTTTAACGCCCCCTTTTTCGATTTACCTAAAATCAGAAAACGGCTCCATCGATTTGAGTAATTTTTCTTTTAATTGTTCGTATCTTTTTAATGGATTTTAAAAATCGAAGGCAAACATTTTTCCTAATTTGGACAGGACAACGTCTGTCGGGTCAGCTTGTATTTTAAAAAAAAGAACAGGGGCCAAATTACGTCATTCGTTATCGATCGAAATTCCTATTTAAATTTTATTGTAATTTCGACCGATATTGAGTGCCGTACTGGGGCCAGTATTTTTGAGAAATAATCTGATTGCATATTAATAATTACGGGTTCTTATTCCGGGTGGTTATAAGGACCGAAGCCTCCTACGCCGTTTTTGTAATCATTTTAGGTGAACCACAAACCAGTTGAGGACCGCTGAGAGATAGTGTTTAAAATTAAAATCTTGTCAAAAATATGTATGTATGTATGTACATTTGAATTAACCAAATTGTTTTTTCTTATGACAAAAACAAAACTGGTTACTGATTTTTTGTGTTCACTCTAAAATTAAATCTAAAATTAACGGTGCTCTGGCGAATTCATATTTTTATTGATTTGGTTATAAAAATGTTATCAGTTTACAGCTTTTTATAAGAAATCATAATAATTTATTTTGATAACAAAATATTTATAAGACTAATGGCTAATTTCACCAATTCTATTTAAATATAAATTCATATTTAAATATAGTTTTTCATATAATATTATTTTTATTTGACATGAAAAACGAATTTTAAACATAAATTGATATCTAAATAAATTTGTGAAATTGGCCATAACTGTCTTAGCAAAAGAAAGTTTAAGTTTACATTAGTTCACCAAAGCATTAAGCTGATACACTTTTGCAAGGCTTAGGGCAATTATAACAACATGCCTTTAGTTAAAGGTAGGCTAACCCCTCTGAAGATAATGTGTGGTTACAATCGAAAACCTGGGTACGATTCCCAGCTCAGTCAAGAACGAAAAATTATCAATAAATTTTTATTCATTTCATGTTGTAAAATTCCTCTCTTCATAAAAATAATTTAAGAAAAATTAAATTCAATGAACTTTAGCCTGATTAAAATATCAAAATTTGGATTAAAAACCATAAACAGTTCAATAAATTAACCACAATCCTATTTATTGTTAGCAACTTAGGCACAAGCTCTATGCTTACATTTATCCTTCAAGTTATGCTAAAAGATGGTCAACAAGAAAAAAAACGCAAAAACATGAAAAGCCGAAAAAATTTACTTTGGACTTTATAATTCTTGACAGCAAGTACGAAAAACAGAAGTAAGTGCCGGTTCACATACGTCAAGTTTGACTCATGAAGTCTTGAGTTTTTAGTAGAGAGGGGAAAAGAAATGGCATTCTCTTTTCCCTTCTCTCCTTAAAGCTCAAGACTTGACGAGTCAAACTTGAGGTGTGTGAACCGGCACTAGAAAGAAATCAATTAAAATAGATAATCATTCAAAAACAAATTGCGATCTACCAAAGTTAAAGTACCATTTGGTTTAAAGATTGATGTTTGACTATTGACTGCCAGCCGTCGTCAATGGCGGTGAGTGTTAAACTGAAAACCCCTCAAAGAGATTGTGTGGTTACAATCGAAACGTAAGGGCAAGATGTCCGTAAAAACCTGGGTTCTATTCCCATTCCCAATAAATTTTAATTCATTTCATGTTGTAAAATTACTTTCTTCATAAAAATAATTAAATGCAAAATAAATTCAGTGAACTTTTGTCTGATTAACAAATCAAAATTTGGATTAGATACCATAAACAGTTCAATAAATAAACCGCAATACTAATTAAGGTAGGGGTTTTTGTCACGCATAAAAGTTTTTCAGTATCACAACTTTGCTTTAAACTAAAGTGAGCAATATGTTAAAGGCAAGTTCGTCATACCGAGTGTTTAAAGAAGTAATAAAAACCAGTAATACGTCCGACAAAATCCTTCCTTTTACTAACGGAAAATTGTTATAACGGCCCTTAAATAATGTGAACTTTAACTTTTTTTGCATAAGGTATTCAAATTGGTTATTGATCTCCCGGTTCATTTACAAACCACCATTTAGGCTAATCTCGTCTACAGTCTGGTCTTTAGTCTTGTCTTTACGCCCGTCTATATTCTGGTTATAATCTCAACTGTAATATTGTCTTGTTTATAGTCTCGTCTATAGTTTCGACTATAGTCCTGTGTAAAGTCTCGTCCGTTGTCTCGTTCGTAGTTTCGTCTACAGGCTTTTATACAGTCTTGTCTTTATATGTATATAGACTTAAGGTTTGTCTAAAGTCCCGTATTAAGTCTCGTCAATAGTTATGTCTTAAGTCCAGTCTATTATCTCGTCTAAAGCCCATAAGCTTTTCTATGGTCTTGAGTAAAGTCTCGTCCATGGTATTGTTTATAGTCTGGTATTGTCCTTAAGCTCGTCTATATTCCCTTTTATGGTCTCAACTGTAATATTGTCTTGTTAGTATCTAATATAGTATCTGTATAGTATCTATAGTGTAGTCTTCAGTCTCGTTAAGTTAAGTTATAATATTTTCCATTGTATTGTCTAGAGTCTTATCCACAGCCTTGTTTACAGTCTTTTGTAAAATCTTGACTATAGTATAGTCTTAAGTCTCGTCTATAATCTGTTCTATAATCTTGACTTTAGTCTTGTCTATAGCCTTTTCTTTAGCCTTTTCTATTTAACTCGCCCGTATTCGTGCTTTATCTTTTCCACAGTTTTGACTAAAGTAAAGCCTTGAGTCTCGTCTTAAGTCTTATATATTGGTTTATTTTTAGTCTCGTCCATAGTCTTGTCTATAATCTAAAAGCTTTTCTATGGTTTTGAAAGTAGTCTCGTCCGGGGATTTTTCATAGTATCGTCTAAAGTCTTTTCTATAGTCCATAGATTCGTCTGTATGTTCGTCTATAGCCTCATCTACAGTCCCGTCTTTAGTTTAGTTTATGGTCTCATCCATGATCGCTCCAATAATATCGTCTTTAGTCTCGTCTATGGTCCTTTCTATAGTCTCGTCCGTAATCTCGTTCATAGTCTCAAATAAAGTCTTTTCTGCAGTATTGTCTATAGTATAGTCTTAAATTTTACCTATAGTTTCGTCATAAGTGTCGTCTATAATCTTTAAGCTTTTCTATGGTATTTTCTGTAGTCAGGTCCGTGGTGTCTATATTCTATATTCTGGTTATAATCTCAACTGTAATATTGTCTTGTTTATAGTCCCGTCTAAAGTCTCGAGTAAAGTCCTGTCTTAAGTCTCGCCCGTAGTAACGTGTCGAGCCCTAACCGCGAAAATAACGTAAGCGCCAAAAATCAAATTTTACAGGAGAAAGTTTTTTATTTAATTTCGTATAAATTCTGTTTAAAATTTTAAGCTTACGATAAAATTGTTCTTGCTATAAAATCGGTACCTTATGTGACCATGACATTTTAGCAGATGATGCAAATGTTGCCAATAAAGTCATTTTTAAAAAAAAAAACGAGAATTGAAAATGATGTCGGCTTCGTTATTTTCGCGGTAAGGGCTCGATATAGTCTTAACTCCTGTCTATAGTCTCGTCTTAAGTCTCGTCTTAAGTTTTGTCTTAAGTCCAGTCTACTGTTTTGTGTATAATCTATAAGCTTTTCTATGGTCTTGTATGAAGTCGAGTCCTTAGTTTTGTTTATAAGCTCGTGTAAAGTCTTTTCTACAATCTTGTCTTCACTATGATCTATAGTTTCGTATGTATGTTCAATATTGCCTCATCCACAGTCTCGTCTTTAGTCTGGTTTACAGTTTCACCTATAATCTCGCTTTTTGTCTCGCCTGTCTATAGTCTCGTCTAGCAAGTCTTGAGTTGTTAGATTTGAGGTCAATGCACTCTCTTATGCACTGCTTTCCTTATTTAATAAGTTTAAGATTCCTAAATGCCTTTCAGTTCTATTATCTTAAGATTTTTTTTTTTATTTAATATTCACTTAAATAATTTTTACGAGTTTTGCCAAACAGACTAAAATTATTATTTTTTAAAAGTTTTGAATGTGGTTTTCCCACCAATAACTTAATGCAAATATTAAGTTTACGCCGAATTAAAAACCAGATATAAGGAACATTTTATAGCAAACAAATTTCAGGAGACAGATGCTGAAATCAACAACTTTTAAATAACTGGTTTGCCATATCTCTTTTTGCCTAACGTGTCTTCACAAATGTTTGAATGTATCCATATCCTGTATAGTTTGATGTAGGGTATTTAAAACAAAGATAACAAACTTTTTATGACATATTTTAAGCAAGTGCTGACTGTGAATAGGCAGAAGGAAAACGTGCGAAATAAAAATACATTTCAAAACTGGACACACAAATGGACATTAACTCTTAGTCTTCTCACTTCAGTTTCTTCCTTCATTGTTTGTGGCTTTCGTTTCGGTTTTTTGTTTTTATTTTTGTTAAGCTGCTAATTTAAGACAGGTTTAGACAATTCAGCACTTTTAGTAAAGTTATAAACAAGCTTGTAAAATGTTCGGCCTGTTGAAATACAATTAAGAATTTGTAAAGAAACTCTTCTGACATGGTGGTCATACGTTAAGGTAAACAAGGTGCGAGGGTTGTATAAGAAGGTGAAATGAAGCATTGTTACCAGAAAGTGACGAAGAAATATTAAATAAAAACTATGGCTTTTCTTGCAACCCTCGCTGCCAAGACATTTTAAAACTCTTTTAAATATTTAATCAGTTCCTTTCTATTCTTTCAATAATTTCCATTTCTATTTCTAAGAATATTTTACAACTTTTAATTTGCTTTTAGGTTCTGAAAACTTTATAGCTTTTTAACTTGTAATATATGAAAAAAATACCTACAAATATATGTATATGTATTGCTTAAAGAATATCTTAAATTATATATTGTGAATTTATTTAAAGTTATACTTGGTTTAACAAGAAAATCAATATTTCAATAAATTTTCAACACCACAAATACGCATTTACGTTTCTGATACTTAAATGCAAAATTTTTTCATATGTGCAACAGGAAATGTCATTAAAAAGTAACAACGAGCCCAATAAACTGACAGGTAGAAGTAGAATCAGTGCCTTTTTCCTGCTGCCGCTGCTACTCCAGCCACAACTGCTGTTGCAATACCAGCTTCGCTTATTTGTTCTCTCTTTACAATTGGAAAACAAATTTAATTTTTTATTACTTTAAGGCGTTGCAACAAGATATTAACGCGAGTATGAAAGAAAAATAAATTTGTAATAAAAAAAAAAATTATAAGTGTAAGTGGAAATTATATTTGGTTATTAAATGAGGATTTAACGGAAAAAGTCTGAATTTATAGCTAAAAGTCAAGTTATGTACATACGTACAAATCTGTTGCATGCAATTTTCAAACAATGAGTCATGAAAATTTAAATTAAACGTAGAAAAGGTGTTTTCATTTAATAAGAATACGTTGAAACATTTCGAGTGGTTGCATGTCGGTTAATGTGTGAGAATATAAAATTAAATTCAGTATAATTTTGTATTTAGCAAAGGAAATCTTTTAATGAATTAATGTATATTTTTTTATTTGTTAAATTTTTATAAGACCCTTTAAAACTATAACTAGAGAAGGGTTAAAAAGATGAATTACTGAGAATTGTAGAGAATATTCAACAAACGAAAATTGACGAGACTATAAACGAAACCAAAGATGAGACTATATTGGAGTTTCTACGCGGGAAAGAATTCCCGGGAATCCCGGGATATATTTTTTAAATTTTTTCCGGGAATTTTCGGGAATTTCAAATGATTTTTTTTGAAATTTTAATTTGTTAGCATCGTTAAAGAACGAGAAATAAAATTATATTCTTTACTAAAATTACTAAAAAACTTTTTACAAATCGAACTATTTTTCCTACGCCAATAAATAAACGGTATTTTTAATTGTTGATGAAATGTCTAAAAAGCTTCATGAAGTAGAAAATGAAAATGTACACGATACACCATCACCAACACCAGATATTGAACCATCTACAAATTCATATAAAATAAATGTAAAGAAAATACAAAAGCCTGAAAATATCTTAAAACAGAATTGGGTTACGGGTAACAGGCCAACAAATTTATAATCTTTGTATGATGCGCTTCTTACTATAAAACCAACGTCTGTAGGAAGCGAGAGCACGTTTTCGGTAGCATGTATATTGCCTGTATATTTCAACAAGGATTTGACAAGGAATGCTAAAAAATTTTTCTTAAAAGAAAATTAATTTTACCATGTTGCTATTTATAATAACTACTATACGAGGCTATAAGCCAGACTACATACGAGACTATAGGTGACACTATAGACAAAACTATAGATAAGAAAATATACGAAATTCTTAAAATTGTAGGTGTAAAAGAGTTAACAAAATTAAGTACTCACAGAAGTAGGAAAGAATCAATAGACGAAACTAGAGGCGAGACTATATACGAGAGCATGAATAAAACTATAGACGACAAATAAATTAAGAGTATAAAAGAGACATTGGATGAGACTTAAAACATGACTTCAAACAAGATGAGTCTTTGAATCGAAACTCTTCTACTCTGCCGAGATTTAAGAAGAGAGAATAGGCGAAACAACTGACGAGACTATAAACCAAACTATAGATTAAGCTATAGGCAAGAAAATACAGAACACAATAGACGAATATATAAACAGTCTTTAGACAAGACTATAGATAAGAAAAGTGACAAAACCCCTTAACCCATTATTGCCCTGTACCCGAAAACGTGGACCAATTTCGTTGAAACTTTGCACATATCATTTTTTGGGTCTAACTAAAATTTGTATATATATTAAGTTTCAATAAAGTGGAACGATTGCTTTCTGCGATATGAGTTGGTAAGTTTACTTAACAGTGTTAAGTGTTCTAGGAATAATGCAAGAATTTAAAAATACAAGAAAATTCTTTTGTTCAAGATATTTCTAATAAATTAAAAAATATTAAAGAAAACTTGCCAAATAAAAGTTTAGGTTATATTGTTGTACATTTTGAACTTTTTGTGCATTTTTGATTCTAATAGAAAAGCTTTGATTATGCAGAAAACCATTTTTAATGCAACCGTATATTACGAAGTCGACATTCAAATGGCCAGTAACGCAACGTCTTGGATTTCCAGAACGTCTTGGAATACAATGAATTATTTTGTTAAGGTTTGGTACGTTTTCTCTTAAATTTGATGAAGACATGAAGAAAGTAATGCTCTAGTGGGTGATTTGGAACATGTTGGTAGTTCATTAACCACAGCTACACGAAGAAAGTCATTCAGTTGTTGATACGAGCAAAGCTGTTTCCATGCTTTAACCAACATATTGCCAAGCAAATTTATAAACAGTGCCCACCACCACTTTTGGATCGCTAAGCAGTCCGATAATTAGCTAACGAGTTGTCATATTTTTACTGCTTTCACGTTAATATGCGTTTTGGTTACCCGATCTTTGATTCTGGATCCATGAAACCATGATTTATAAGAACAGGACAAGTACATTGCCTATGTAGCGTGTTGCCAACACTGCATTCTTCTCATCGCAAAGAGCTGCACTTTCAACCTTGGTCAAAACCATTACAGAATTCTAACCTCACTGATCAAAAAGCGGTAAAAAGGGAACTTCCCATTTTGGAAGTCGATTGAAGAACGAATCAACCAATCTAAGGCGATCTACGCCAACTGCTTTATTTTTGACAGTTTTATTTGGAACGCCAAACTTTCATATATCGTAGAACAAAAAATATTGACTAATTTTGTTTTTGACAAATTAAATTCATCATTGTCACTAGCTCATTTAATTCGCCTTGAACCAATACATCATTTATAGCGGATATATTTTGCTTTTGTTCACAATTTTATTAAACCTTGCCTAATTTGCCATATGTTTCTGCGCATTGGTAACCCAGTAAAAAAAATTTGGGTATTTTGAAGCACTACAGAGAAAAGCGCATAATCAAGCGCTTTAATTAGAGAGCTCTTATAAAGCAGTAAATGATAAAGAATAAAACATACAAAAAAGCTGCTATTTTAGTGCTGACAACGAAGAAGGTTTTAAACCGAAAAAAATAAAAATATAATAAGGTTTACGAAAATGATTGAAAAAAGGCATTTAAGCAAGTAAAAGCAAAACATGAATGAATATGTTAATATAGTTAGCCCTTAAAAAAGCACTTTAGGTGCGCTTTATTGCATGTTAAAATAAGCGCTTATTGTCAGCAGAAAATAGCCCTCCAAACCGGGAACACCCCATACAAAAATCACGGTTCCCATCAGCAGGTTTGATGCGCTTTGAGGTATGAATTCATACAAAAAACCTGCTCCTTTTGGAGCACATTTTTTACTTGGAAGTAAAACTACCACAAGGATAGTTGATTAATGGCATTTTCTTTATTCCCATCTTAAAAGAAAGATGGGATGACAAAAAAGTTCCAAAAAACATGTTATAGCCATTTACTCCACAAAAGTGTCAAAATAAATAAGTACCAGATACCTATCCGCTCATTTTTTCAATGAACAACTATAAGTATTGATGTTTTTTCTTATCTCTTTTAGTTTAAGAGATATGAGTTAAGCGAATTTACTCGTACAAGCGATTTCAATAAAATATATATTGTGCACTTCTGTAAGTGTATTTTTTATTCAAATCGGTTGGCAAACAGAGAAGGGTAGTGTAATTAACTGTTTTGCCTTTGTCGGTATATACTTATAGAGATTTGACAACAAAATAAATTACTTTATTCACTATTTAAATTTTCAATCAATTTCCGTCTCGGCTTTTTTTTATCCAATCGGCACCAAACTCTATATTGTTTTTACATACAAAGGATCGCATATAATTGCAAAATTTAATAGTACTGGTTGCGATAGCTGGTCATAACCCTCAAATATATCTCTTCATTTTTGTTGTAAAAATTGTTTCGTTAATTTAACATGTTTCGAAATTAAAATTTTTTAACAAATTTTTATTTCAATAACTTTAACCAACTGACCTTGACCTTTTTTTCTTGGCTACAGAGCAAGGAAACCTCAAAACCTTGACCAGTACACAACTTTTACATTCCAATATGCAAATTTTATTGCAACACACCACACATTTTTCTTTAACTAACAAAAAATTTCTTCTTGCTTACCACATACACTAGTTGTAAATGAAGCAAGTTGCACGTAAACTTAAACAGAGAGAGAGAGAAAAAAAGAAACAACAACATTTTATATGGACAATCAAATGTCACACTTGATTTACAAATACATGCAACTATGAGAACTCAAACTACTTGCAGCAAAACGCACTGCACTGGCTGGCCAACAGCAACGTAACAAAACCAAACATTGGCAACTACAACAACTTAATTAACAAAAACCGAATAAGAAGTAGAAACACAGATAAATGCTTAACAGCACAATGACTATCACATACTGATAGACATACTCGTCCATAAAGATGATGTGGAAAAAACTAACAATTCCTTGACAAGCAACTGAAAACCAACAAAAAAAATACTACGACATTAAATGGACATCAATGCGTTGCAACTTGCAAGAATGACAACACCAACAACAACAACAACGAAAAAAACATAGCCAGAAATCAAGTAGTTGCAGCAGCAAAAAGGGAAGTGAAGATAAAGAAACATTGAAAATCAAAACGTGCCGAAAATATCACTTAATTAACATTTTTACGCTTGAAGCCTAAAAGGTAATTAACGCGTTCACTTAATGCAAACACTATTGAACATTCTAGTAATTGGACAACATGATGTCCACTATCCTTTACCAATACTACACTACCACCAACAACTACCAGCAGCAACAACAAAACCATCAGCAACAAACATACATGTACGAACGATAGCTGAAAGGCACGAAAAGAGAAGCATAAAGAGGCCGTTCACCAAAAGCATGAAAACAAATTTACAAAAAAAAAAAAAAACTGAAAATATCCATGAAACCAATAAAAAAAACATACAACTTGGAGAATCCTGGCAAATCAAGCAGCAATTTTTGTTTAAATTTTTTTTTTTTTTTTTTTTTTTTTTGGGCTACCGATGGACTATTTAAAAGCGCCACATTCTGATGGTTTTGCTTTTTTTTGTCGTTTGCATTATTTTCAACTTTTTCTTTTCCTTTTAGAACAAAATCAATGTTCAATTCTGGCCGTGTTTTGTATTGTTACCTTTTTGGGTGGCCTTCTGTTGAAAAAGCACAAAAAAATTTAGCCAACTGTCGTTTTGGCTAAAAGACAAACAACATTTTCCAATCACCAAAAAACATCGTGCTATGAAAGTAATGTCCTTCCTTCTTGGCCCCTTGTTTGCTCTCTTTTTCCCTACTAGGGCTTTCGGTAAGCAGCCTACTCAAACTCATTACCATACTTTAGAATGCAATTTACGCATTGATGACTAAACGAATGGAATATTTTATTTGGGTTGGTATAGAGGAATTGGTAGAGAGCTCTATAGAAAGAAGGGTCTGCGATCGATGAAGAGAAGATAAATGCAACATTACTTATGGATGAGTTCAAAGTTGAGACTAGGTATAAGTCGTTTATGCGATATGGCTAAGGCTAAGAAATTAATCTACAAACGACAATTGAAAGTTGTCTAGTTTATAGAGAAGACAAGACTAACTACGATTTAAGAAAGCAGACTAAGAATAAGCCCGCAAAATAATATGCAAAATACGTAGAAACGGGACTGAAAACGAAACTCGAAATTAATTTCTAAACGAGACTGGAGACGAAGGTTGATATGAGATTAAAAAGATAAGGCAATGAAAACTATTTTGAGACCTGAGTGGATAGACACTACTACAGGCGCTACTTGTGAGAAGAGCAAAGACTTGTAAAGAAACGATGTTGAGCTCAACATATAAATGAAGTTTTACCAAGTTTAGTTATAAGACTAGAGCGACTTTAAAGACAAGCCATGAGATTATGTTGAAGACTATACAAGGTATAGAGTTAAGAGTCCGTTGACAAGGCCAGACCTACAGTGATAGAAAATCCGTCATAACGCTGATGCACATTGACATTAGTACTATAACAAGCGTCTTCCTTTTTGACCCTATGACACTTTTCATCATTGTGTTGTCAGTCTTAACATCATTTGGCCATATTGTCATCAGGGTCAAACATTGAAATTATGTCATCAATAGTATGACACATCGGCATCACAGAGGTGATGAATCGGAGTCAGATTAATAAAACAAGTCATCAGTGCGATGACTCAGTATCATCGAAGAAAGGACTCATTAAGCTCAATTTATGACAAACTGTCATAAAATTAGATCGTCGGGATTGCCATAAGTCAAAGTGAGAGAATATTATTATTTATTTACCAGTTACACGAGCTTGTTTCACTTTTGTTGTATTTAGCCCTTTGTTAACAGCAGAACTCTCAATCAAAAGACACCAGCAGCATGTCCGATATAATTTCGCAATCATTCTACTCTGAAAATTTGGCGTATTTTTTTCTTGTTTGACTTTTTAAGCATGAAAATAATTTTAATAATACACAAAATGTGGTATCGAATTGCTGTTGCTGTACTCAAAGCTTAGATGACGTATAAAATATGACAAAATTTTATGATGACGTTCGTCATTGGATTGATGACACTTTTTGCCGCATTGATGCCAGTTGTAATAACGACAATGTTACAGTTCCAATGTAAGGGCATCATGAATATGCATTTTTCTGTAAGTGTAGTAAGCAGATAAATATTAAGAAACTCCAAAACTAGATTGAAGATAAGTCATACAAAAGACTTGAGATAAACTTAAGGCGAGAGTTTAGATCAATCTAGAGCCGAAACATTATATCAGTCTGCAGACTAGAGCGACTGGAGGTGAAACAAGAATTTAACCATTTTAACGGCGACACTAAAGACTTAACCGAATGCGATCCCACGATAAGTCTATAGATAAGACTGACAACTAATGAAGAGAAGAAACTTATGACAAGTCTGCTAGTAAATTTTTAAATGCGACCATTCTATAAAAGAAACCAAAAAATTATTTGAAATATTGGCCGGGTAGATGTTTAGAAACGAGACCAGAACTGATCTAAAGGCGATGTCGAAGGCAAAATCAAAAGTATGTACGTGTCTTATTCAACACTATTTTACATATTTAAATTATCTGTATGTAGAGTGCAAAAATTTACTACAAAATGTTTGTAGCAAATAAATTCAGAACAAAGAGGAAAACAAACAGATAATTTTGTATTCCTGCAAGGAAAATTTATGCGACACCATAGTTTAAGTCTAGAGGTATGGAACCAACCAAAAAAAGTAAGAACATACATATAACAAACCTGGCCACATGTAGTCTTCCACTTTTATTTTGCAGCTTAATAAATAGCTTCAAGAAGTGAAGGGAGAGAAAGGAAAAGTGACACAAGAGGCTCTTGAATGTAATTTAATTAATTTATTCACATTATTCAATGAAGCGCAATTCTGAATGCGTAATTACCAAATGTATGCGATAGCAGCAGAACCAGCAACAGAAGCCGCCAATATATTGGTTGCTTTGCAAAACTGAACATAGAAGCATTTACGCTGTTGCATTCATTAAATGAAGCATCATTTTGGTATTGGCATCTTTGTCCTTTCATTCTTCCACCAGGCGAATTGGCAGGCAATGTGTGTTAAAAAAAAATTGTTTGAATGTTCACCTCTTTAAGCACGCGAGCATTTAAAATAATAAAAACTTACAAATACATTTTCGATTTTTTCCTTTCTTGTTTAATTTTATGGTGTGGAGTATGTTAAAGAGTCTCACTACTACTCACACGGAGAAACTTGTTAAAGTGTTTTTAATTGAATTAAATACGCGCAAAACAATAAAACAAAATTGTTTAACGCAAAGAAATTTTTAAGATACACCAGACATTTATTTGGTTGTTGGGATTTTTAACATTTTATCAATTGTTTAATTTGAACATTAAAAGCTTATAACTGTTTCTTTTTTGAGAGTTCGATAAGATTTGGTTGGCTGTTAACAGTGTCACTGGAGAAACGGCGGAAAATAAAACACAAATTCCAACAAACAATTAAAAAAAATACAACAATAATAGTTTAACTTTTAAGACAATTAAAAATAATCTAAAATCGTTGGTGTTGGTTGTCTTATCACAAAAAGAGTCTACGTATATGCGATTTAACTTTGTGATTTTCATAGGCAAACGCGTCTTTTTTCGATTTTAAGATGTCTATTGCTTAACTTTAAACGTTCTTGACATGGTTCTAAAAATTTCTGAAATGAGATGAATCAATTTCGATTTTTTAACGTAAAAATAAAGTTCCAATCCCTCGCCCATGGTTTGATCTGGAATGGTTTTTCGGTTCTCCTGAAAAATTTGATATTAAAACATGATCACATATAAACCACAGAAATATACAAGGGAAAAAGAACAAACTATGGACCAGAAAAGAGGCGGGTTTATAGTCGAAAATTAAGAAGAAGTTATATTCGAGAATATTGATGAGTCTATGGACGAGAGTATAGAGGGGACTTATGAAAAGACTGGAGAGGAACTGGCAGATGAAATTAAGACATGACAAGAGGCGAATCTATACTCGGTAGAATAGATGAGATGGATTGGATTACATCCTAATTGGTTCCGTTTTTTCATCTTGGACTTCATGTCCGTCTGGCTGTCCGTCCGTCTGTTCTAGAGTCGGTTTTCGAGAAAATTAAATTTTTCCTATGGGGAACATATGAAGGGTTAGAGATAGAGGATAAGTGTGTTCTAGAAAAATATTGGGAATG
This sequence comes from Pollenia angustigena, assembly GCA_930367215.1. NCBI lineage: Eukaryota > Metazoa > Arthropoda > Insecta > Diptera > Polleniidae > Pollenia > Pollenia angustigena. Next base: position 53,672,811 of record OV884060.1, read on the forward strand.
CAAAAATAACATCTTGCATCTCTAGGGGTGACTCCTCAGTAGTTACGGGCGTTTTTCTCTCCATTTAGCCCGAATTTTATTCTCACAGATTTCAATGTGCGTGCTGCACGGCAATTTTCAAACGATCGAGCTCATATTTTTACCAAACTTTTTTTTACCTTAACCTAACACAAAACTGGTCTACATTTTTGGAAAATCGAAAAAAAAATAATTTTGGACAACCCTGATTTGTATGTATATATAAAATATATAAAAAATTCTTTCAGAATATTAGTTACAAATATTTAAAAAAACTCGAAACAATTTCGGTTATCACTGACTGCAAACCTACCGAAAGGCGTGGATCCCATATACCCCGATCTTTGGTTGGGTTACTGGCAAGCAAGTTTTCTTCATAATGTCTGAGTTTATAGCTAAGAGAGCAAAAGAACATAACATTCTTCTCTCCCCTCTCACCAATAAACTCAGACTTTCTGTAAGAATTTTTTTTTTCTTTTCTAATCCCGCGAAGCTCTACTCTTGCCTACAGGAGACGAGAGTCTCTGGCGGAAATCGAACCCGCAACCACCGCACTGATACATTAGCTCACTACCAACCCATAGTGTTAACCTAGACTTATTTCTTATACTAATGGTTCAATTAAGGACGGCAACTAACTGATGTAAGTTGCCAGGAGAGAAATCAGGCATCGCCGCACATGTTAAAATATAAAATAAAAGATGTTCTATATTTTAACATGAGCGGTGTCGTAATCCGTAATAGACCCATCAGTCTAAAGATGCAAACTTATGCTAACACTATAATCTAGAACAGAGGCTGGAATCTTTTAAGTTAAACATAGTCTTACACTAAAATCTTACGTCAACAATGTATTCTTAAACTGAAAAGTGCAGTAGTCTTATATAAAGGCTTTAGCTTTTAAACACATACTTATACTATGAATTACATTTAGTACTTTGGTTTTATTTTACCATGACTTTAGTCTTATTGTATAAAGTATAAATTATTAAAAATTGTATTATATTTAATTAAAAAGGACTAAAGTATTATACAGCGAATGAAGTTTTATATTAAGAATTAAATCTTATACTTAGACTTAAGTATCATTCTTAGACTTAAATCTTATTATAACCCAGCGGTAACTAGAATGAGTAAAGAGGCCTAATAGAAGGCCTTATTTAGCAGTCACAAGCAGTCAGAAGCCCTTCTCGCCGCATTCCATACTTATTTATTTATTACACAGGTTGTCATTGGACGCAAGGCCTTCCACACTTCCTTTAAAAACAACTTCGATCCCTTCCCAAAGAAGGGAGTAAGGAAGGTCACTAAAAATAAAAAGTAAATAAAACTGAACACCTTCCTTTCTCCCTTCTCAAAGAAGGGAGTAGCGAATGTGTACTGAATATTTCAGAAGGTCTTTTAAAAAGAAGTTTATGCCTTCTAGAAGGCATACTTCTGAAGGCAGGATATCATGCGAAGCGAATCTTTTAGAAAGGAGTATAGAGGCCTTCAAAAAGGCCTGCTATTTGCGGTCCTTTCAATATTTACCGCTGGGAAGAGTTAAATATTTTACTAATACTAAAATCTTTTACTAAGACTTAAATCTTATACAAAGATTACATTCTTATATATACAAGCAAAAGAGTCAACAGTCTTATACAAGCACTAAGTCTTGTACTAAGACTTAAGTCTATTACTAGGTTTAAAGTCTTATAGAACTATATAAGCCTTATACTAACACCTTGATCTTATGCAAAGACTAAAGTCTTATACTAAGACTCAAGGCACACTTAGTAAAGTAGACTCATTAGAGAGAGCAATTATACCAACCCAGAATAATGTATTATTTTCGAAAGAATTATACTGCATTCATGGGAATCGAGAAGGTAATTTTATTGACACAACATTTATGATTGGATTACCACGTACATATATTCTCACATTTGCAGAACAAGGAATGTATTGTTTCTGTTCGTAACAATTATTCGTGTTTTTTCTTCTGCTCATGACAATTATTCGTATTTTTTAGAATTTTTTAAGTCATTCCCAGTATCCATTTAAATAATTTATTACAATCCTAGGACATGTTCTGTGTTAAGAGTAATGAGTTCTGGAATCAAATATTAACCAAAATATGTATTACATTCTTGTTTCCTATTGATTACATTATTACCACATTTCGTATGTATGAGCCGAAATATGGGCATGCGTGTGCGTTAAATTGTTTTTGGTTTATATGGAGACAATTGTGATCATTCTAATCTTTTTGTAATGCTCTCTCAAATGTGTCTACCTTGTTAAATGTGCCTTGATAAAACTTAACCTGTACACTAAGAAAAAAGCTAGTTGTATTAATGAGAATAGCGACAGTTCTAAGAACAAGTCTTTAAGTGGGACAATAAACAAGTCTCTAAATAACCCTTGAGATGAATTTATAAGCAAGCCTTTAAAAAAAGACGTCTTGATAAACAGTGTTCGAAAATAAACAGAACATTATTTAGCATTCGGCTCACGCACCTAGGAACGATATCTATTTTTTTTTGTGTTTATGTAGACGAACACAACCCTTAAAACCGTTCGTATAGTGTTCTTTTTTTCGTCAAAAAACAAAACAATTGTATTGATACTGTAGACAGAAAAAAATTAACAAACAAAAAATTTTATTGTATTGGAAATTTTGTGTATTGTGTATCTGTTTTGTTTGTGTAAAATTATTTTGCTGGCTGGTTTTTGTAAGAAATGTTTTTACCAGCCAAAAGGGCACTACGCACAACAGAAACGAACGAACATTAATGAGCTGAACCGAACGCAATGAAATTTAATTAAATGTTCTCATCTTTTTGTTAAGTTGGATAAGAACAGTACTTTTTTTTTTTTTTGTGTTGAAAAGATGACAAACAGGGAAACGTTATTTTTATACCCTCCACCACAATTAGTTGTGAAGAGGGTATACTTAGTTTGTCATTCCGTGTGAAACTTTTTTATTATTCATCTCAGACCCCATAAAGTATATATATTCTGTGTCCTTGAGTAATTCTAAGTCGATTTAGCCATGTCCGTCTGTTGAAAACACGCTCACTTTCGAAAAACTAAAAAGAAATAAACAAACTTGGTGTCAAATTGCTTGTAGTTATGCTAAGCAGTTTGGGATTGAAATCCAGCAAAATCGGTTTAGTAGGATCAGAGCTATGAATCAAAATGTGGAACCACCACCTACACCACCTTTGTTACAAAAACTAACATAAATGGTGGAAAAATTAACAGAATTTTATAAGATTTTGCGAAAGTTCGTTTTATTCTACTGGAAATCACGCTATAAAGTTTCGTGAAGATCCGTCCATAATTTACCGTAGGCCCCATATAAGCCCTACTCCCGGAAAACAGTATAGCATGCCTAAAACCCTAATTAACAATGCTATCATGACAACTTTTGATAAGTCACAGTTTAGTATGACATTGTATAGTTTCGTGAAGATCGGTCCATAACTTACCCTAGGCCCCATATAAACCCTTCTCCCGGAAATCAGTTTAGTACGCCTAAAGGCAGAATTAGTCTTTACTTTCTGTTCTGTTACGAATCAGCTGATTGGTTTTTGTTATTAAAAAACCTTTGAAATTGATTAGTTTTTCTGTTTTGTTGCGGTTCAGTTTGTTAAAATCAAGAACTTGTTAAGTAATTGTAAGCGACAGCAAAAAAAAATTATAAAAAATACATATTTATATTGAAATAAACTGTTTTTTGATTTTAAGAATTCATAAAATTTAATTTCTTAAAATTTATGTCCATTCAAGTTATTGAAATAAAACAATGGACGGTGCAAAACTAATAAATTTGTCAACAATGGCTGATAAGTTGCTACAGAAAAAGAAACTACTACAATTTCGTAACAGAACGGCATGGAACAGAACAGAAACGGAAAGTAAAGACTAAAGGCTCAGTTAGTCTTTACTTTCTGTTCTGTTACGAATCAGCTGATTTGTTTTTGTTATTAAAAAACCTGTGAAATTGATTAGTTTTTCTGTTCTGTTGCGGTTCAGTTTGTTAAAATCAAAAAATTGTTAAGTTATTTTAAGTGACAGCAAAATAAATGATAAAAAATACATATTTTTGTTGAAATAAACTATTTTTTGATTTTAAGAATTCATAAAGTTTAATTTCTTCAAATGTATTTGCATAAAAGTGATTGAAATAAAACAATGGACGGTGCAAAACTAATAAATTTGTCATAAATGGCTGATAAGTTGCTACAAAAAAAGTAACTATTACAATTTCTTAACAGAACGGTACGGAACAGAACAGAAACAGAAAGTAAAGACTAACTGAGCCTTAACTGAGCCTTAAAACCGTAAAAAAAGGCTATCATACCAAAATTAGGTACGTCACAGTTTAGGACCGGTCCATAATTTACCCTAGGCCTCATATAAACCCTACTCCCGGAGAACAGTTAAGTCCGCCTTAATTAACTCTGCTATCATAATAGAAATTGGTACGTGGAATCTCGTTAAGATTGGTCCATGATTTACTCTAGGCCCCATATAAAGCCCACTCTGGTAAAATAATTAAATACGCCTAAAACCGTAGCAGATTATAAGCATAGATTTTGCAGTAAACTTTTTTCCAGCTTAGCTTCATATGGCCAACAAAAAATATTATGCAATTTTGTGATATACAGTCCATAATTTATCTTAAACCCGATTTTAGCAGCCTTTGAAATTCACCGCAAATGCTAAAACTTATTGCTCCGCTATATTGAAATTTATGTATTAATCCCAGAAACCACTCTGCAGAATTTTGGGATGATGGCTCCAATATAAATTGCTCTCCTGAAAATCATTTAAGTTCAGGTTAAACTGTTACGAATCATGATATCTTACCCAAGCTATTTAAAATTGCTAAAAAAAAAGCATTAAACTTTCTGATTGTCAGTCAATAACTTAATATAGGTCTAAACCGCAACCAATTTTAATGCAGATATCTGTTTTTATAAAGATAATAATAACAAATAGACATTATACAGATATTACTCCTAAAACATTCGAACTGTCGGTGGAGGGTATCAAAGATTCGGCACAGCCGAATAAAGCACTCTTACTTGTTTTTTATTAATTTTCTACACAAGCACTATACGCATTTGTGTTTTCCGCAAATCTACCGAACCGAACACTAATTAGCGATATTTAGTGTTTATTTTCGAACACTGATCATAAATTCTATATTTACTTAGAGAAAAGTCGCTTTACACAACTATAAACAGCAAATTAGCGGCAATTATCTAAATTGAACCATTAACGATTCCCTAAAGTAGAATCGGGCTGAGTCATAAAATAAGACTCAAAACAAAACACGGAAACTCGATTAGAAATACGTCCTAAAGTCGAGTATTTAAAAAAAAATAGAAACAGAGATTAAAAACGAATTTATGGATAATTCTAAACACGTAAATAAGCATTGACGGGATTAGGGACAAAGGCAGAGCTGAAGCTATTGCTTAATTCGAAGCCATAGAAGATGTTAGAGTCAAGACTTTAATGAGATGACACTAAAAACGAATCCATATTGGTGACCAGTATCGTTCAGCAAACCTGTAGGGTGCATATGTAGCCCATTCATCAGTGATATAATGGATATATGATACTTACAAATATGAAATACCTCAATCAATCAATAAGAAAACTTAAATGTCTACTAAAGCCTGTAATCCCCCAAGCAATAATTGCAGCTTTTAACCGTTTTTAAGGTCAATTGACAAACAAAAAATAAGTAAGTTAAACAAAATAGTAAAATATTGAACAAAAACAGTAACCACAGCTCGCTTGTAATTTCAAACTAATCTTTTGTTTGCTTAAAAACAGTAGAAATAGAAATGCAGCTTTCAACTTTTTGTCTCCAAGGCTCCACATGTGACCACATGTGTCAGCTCAATTATAAAAATTAAAAAAAAACCCCAAAGAAACATTGTTGAAAAAAAGCGAGTAAATACAGCATGTTTTTTAGGATTATAAGTGACACTTAAAACGTGATTTGTAGATTTTTTTTTGCCTTCAAACGTGTGGTGTCTCCTTCTTTTTACTATGAACTTTCCAAACGCTTACCAACTATAAATTGTTGTTGTTGTTGTAAACAATGTGAACAATTGCTAGGCGAAGGTAATTGAGAAAAAATTGTTTCCTACAACCAGACATTTATAATGATGGCTTTTCGTTCATTGGTTATTGTGTGCCACGGAATTACACCAAAATATACTTTGGGGAATAATTTTTATTTTTTCTGTAAAATATATACAAGTAGTATCTTAAGACAATTTCAAATATGATATGGTGGAAAAGAATGAAGAAAAAAACGAGATAGTGCTAACTGGAGACCAACAAAAAGTGGCACAGACACTAAAGGCGCTATACTCATGTCAGGTGACATGACGCATTAAATAAGAGACAAAAACGGTTAATTGACTTTTGTTTTCTTTTTTTTTTTTTTTTAAGAGGAGAAAAATTAGAAAAAGTTTTTGTTAAAAATTAGTTTTTTAGAATCTAGAAGTAAAATATTAGTCAGATTTACATCTGAATCATTTAGTGATTTTCTGATAAAGTGATCTACAATTAAAAGTTTTATCTGAACAACTACACATATTTATTCACAAATAAAGACCACAATACAGAGCTTATCTAACTTAACAAAAATGCATGAGCCACACAAAATAAAAAAGGGTGCGGGGTTGTACGAGGGCAATGGGACGCTCATCGAACTCAAAGTGTGTTCAAAAAGGGAAATATTATAAAAATAATCTAAATCTATATCTTCTATCTTCTTCTTCTATCTATATACATATCGATGGTTTTCTTCCGCAACCTCGTAACTCAAAAACAACTACTTCTCAGGAGGAACAAAATAATTTTTTTTTTAATAAATATTCAAAACTTTTTGCTATATATTTTTGTATAATCCAAGAATTTGGAAAAATTCCGATATTCCGCCAAACAAAAAAATTGCAAAATTGTAAGGCGGTATTTACTGATTACTTTTCCGGTTAAAACAAAAAATCGAAAAAAAATCGAGTTACGTGGTTGCGAAAGAAAACCATATTCTATCTTATATATTCTATATACATATATAAAAATGAAAAATGTTTGTATGTTTGTTTGTCTGTTTGTTTGTTGGCTTACAGACTCCTAAACTAAACCGATTTTCCTGAAATTTTTACAGTAACATCATGTGAGCCCTAAAAATAAAATAGGCTACTTATTTTTTCGATAGGGGCAGGGGAAGTGGTACCCTTCATGAATGCCAATATAAGGTATCGCATATAAGTATTAAGGGCCGCTGCACCAATTTTATTGAAGTTTTTGCAGTAGAATCTTCTGAGCCGCGATATTGAAACAAGAAATCTTACAGCAAACTACACCTTTGGAAAAAAATTAAGGGGTAGGCGCAGAGGGAGCAATACCCCTAAAAGAGGCATACATTAAATAAATATCGCGTAACTAAAGAACTATTATAGACAAAGTCTTCAAACGTGGTAAACTAATAATTTTAAAATAAAAACGGGTGGGGTACACGGATGAAGGGCAGTACCCCCATAGATCAAAAATATTAAATACTGAATATCTAAACACAAAAGCCTTGAAGCTTTGTAGGACCCACTCTTATGGTAATCTACACCTTTCAAAATAAAAACTAAAGGGGTAGGTGCAGGGGGAGCAATAATTAATATATAAATGAAAAAGCATATGTTATTTTGCTCACTATTGACTCCTAAACTACTAAACTGATTTTCCTGAAATCAGTATTCCAAATTTTAAAAGTAGGTACAATGGAAAAATTAGGCATTTATTTCAAGATGTTTTCATTTCAATACACGAGATCTGTTCTAAAAAATGTTTATTAATTTTATTTCGAAGGGGGTAGCAAAGCGCCACGTAGTCACTCCTAGACAGTGATGCCAGGAACAATTTCAAAAAATCCCTACGTGACTCCAAAAAAAATACCTTTTTTCCCTACAACCAAAAAAATTTTCCCTACACTTTTCCCTACGTTAAAAATTTATTGTTTACAGCGACAAGCAAACAAATACATATTTATTTTGTTAACATTTTGTACATATTTATTAGTATAAAATTTATTTATTAAAAAAAAACAATTAATTTCAAAAATAACACTGTGTGACAAATTTAATTTTTTTCTTTTTGACAGAAATGCGTTCTATAAATCCTTTAATCTAGAACAAAACAGAGTCAAACTTCGTATTTGATTTATCATTTCCTCATCTCTTGTTAATCTTTTAAGAGCTTAATAGTTTTCAAGAATACTTATTTTTAATAAGTTTTTTAACATAAGTATCTAATAATTTTAAGCAAACTTGGTGCCAAATAAAAGGGGGCTCAGTAAAATTAAAAAAAAAATTGGTTTCTTCAGTTCCCCTGAACTTAAATATAAATCATTTCATATTCTTAAAAGTTTTCGTTTAAAATGTTTTAAAAATTTGAAATTGTGTACATATTTTTATTTCTCTTTGCTTAGAATAAATTTCTATGCAGAAATTTCATTTATTAGATATTCGCTTTTAATATTCGCATACATTTTAGAGAATGTGAGTTCGAATGCAAATAGCACAAATAAGAGAATAGTTCGCAATGCGAACGCGAATATACGTTGCCACTTAATTATATATTAGGGAGTTCGAAGAATATTCGGTTACATGGTTTTAATAAATGGATTGCCAGGCTGTTAGGACTCAAAGTAGGTACATGGTTTCTTTTAAAAAATATTACATTTGTAATAAAATGCTATTCTATATGAAAAATTTAAATTTTTAAATGAAAATTAGATGAATATTTATGTAATTTTAGGCAGTATATTGAAAATGAGATAATATTTTGAAAATTCCCTACTTAAAATAAAAAATCTGTCCGTTTTTCCCTACGCTTGAAATTTTTCGAAAAAATCCCTACAAAAAGGGAAAACTCCCTACATTTGGCAGCACTGCTCGTAGAGGGATAAAATCTAGAACCGATTGTCCTTTAAGGAATGAAGATATGGGGTAAGTATGTTTGGCAAAAACGCCAGGAAGGAAAGTCTTTGACTTTGGATGGCGAATAAAGTATACATCGAAAAACACAAATGTACCGTTATCTGATAAAAATGACGTGATGGGAGAAAACTGAGCTTTAATTCAACTTTAGCATGCCAAAAGGTTTACGAATCTGGGGAATGGCTAAAAAATCTTTTAAAAAAAGATAAACAAGTTTTGTATACAAAAATACAAAATTTATCCAATTTGAACTCGTAATAAAAATGTCCAAAATTGGAGTCTGTCCGTAGTACAAGAATTTTGTCCTTCTTTTTACACTCCATCCCTTTTCCCCTTTATCCTAACTCATCCACACCTTTATTTCTGTAACACCTAAAGCCTTTAAAATTTCATTAAATTTTAACTTGAAAATTTTATGCACCTTAAATTTTTTTCTCAAAGTTTTAATACATGCGGATTTCCTGAATAGCTAAGTTTTTTTTTGTAGCTGTTTTATTTTAAAGTTTGTTTTTAGTATTCTTTTTAGTAAGTAAATGAGCTAAAAAAAATAAAATTATCAGTTTGAAAGCAACACACCTTCATTTATCATTCGCTTAGATATCGAAAGTGATAAAAATCGCATGAGAAACTCTTACACTTTACTTTTGGCTCTGGAGCATTCATTCATTCATTCCCTTGCTGATGGAGTCAGTGTTAAGAGATCTTCTGTGTTCTGGATTTTATATGTTTTGTTTTTTCGATCAAAACAAAAACAAATAAATAAATTTGCAAAACAAACGAAAGCTAAGTCTTAAGCCTAAAACAACAAAAATGATTTGTTTTTTGGTCGAGAACCCAAAAGATACAAGTACTTAACGTATTTTTTTGTCGTTTGTTTTTTTGTTATATTCATTTAAGTTTTTTCCAAGTTAATCTTTTGGTGCGAAAATCCATAGAAAAAGAAGAACAAGCGGCCTTTTTGAGCTTTTATGCTTTAGATGATAAAAAAAATGTGTTACAGAGAAAGATACCGGATAGAACAGTTGTAAATAGTCTAAAATTAAGCACTTGTTTTAATAACCTCCACTATCACGAATGGCAAATGAGGGTATATTAAGCTTGTCATTCTTTTTGTAATACCAAAAAAATATTTATCCAAAAAACACATAATAATAATCAAAGACCGTGAAGGCTAACAAAGCTTCCTAGCTAAGAGTGGAAGGCATTTTTTATGTCAAAACTTTATTCTTCATACAGTTTATACCAATAGAACCCGAATTCAACACCACCCGTTTGGAAAATTTAATATAACAGCATCGTTCGCAACTTTTAAGCATCAATGCATCGTGATCTCCATTTAAAGGCGTAGAGAACATGTTTCTTCAACCGGATGGTGCCACTTGGCACACAACAGGATAAAAAATGGATCTTTTGAAAGTAAAGTTCGAAAATCGCATTATTTCTCGTAGAGGATTTGAGGCGATTTAACAACTTTAGATTATTTTTTATGGGGTTTTTTGAATCGAAAGTGTGCAGCAATAAACCCACAACAGTTAAAGAGCTTAAAAATAACACTATCGAACAGATATCATATATTGACAATAGTTTATTGAAAAACGTGATTGAGAATTTTGGTAAAAGATTGGAAGGCTGCCGAGACAGTAGGGGGTCATTTAACCAACTTAATTTTAAATTTTTAACCGGAACCTATTTGTAATAAACTAAGAAAACATATTTTAAATATTTCAAAAAAACTCTTTTTTTTAATAAAATTAAAATGATACCTGAATTTTGCACACCCTTTATATTAAAATATTGCCTTAAAAAATAATATTGTAATATTATGTTTTTATTTATTTATTTTTTTTGGAATAACGCTTCTAATTCTAAACCTTAACTAAAATAGCTAATATATTAATAAAATCAATTTTAAAGAGCTGATATAAAACACTAAAACACTAAATATAAAAATAAGTTGCATAGTGTTAGTAATTGGTGTTCTCTGAAATGCGTGAACCGTGAATTTTGTTACTGTAAAGTTTACGTGGAAGGTGACGTCAATACCAAGGATTTTATGTATTTTCTAGAGTTATAGCCATTTTAGTGATCACTGCATTCATTTATAAACCTGTATTTATATTCCCTTACAAATATCAACAAAATGCCCTCCATTTTGAACTCCTCCGAAACGGCTTGACCGATTTTTATGAAATTTTGTATGTGTATTTTTTAGGTATGAGAATAGGTCGTAGAGTATATTTTATACCGCTAGAGGGCGCAAAATATTGCAATAGGGGTAAAAGCTCCAACTTCCCAATCTTCTAAACAAATCAACCGGTTTTCTTAAAATTTGGCATGCAGACAATGTAACATCTGAAAGAGAATAAGGAATAGTGTGAAATAGGGTAAGAGGGCTAAAAGCTCCCCCTCCCTGTATCTTCGTAACTAATCAACCGATTTTTTTGAAATTTCGCAGGCAAATAATGTTAGAGTTGGAAAGAACTATAGCCTATAGTTTTTATTATTTAGGGCGTGAAATAGAGCAAGAGGGGTAAAAGCTCCCCCTTCCTCTATCTTCTTAACTAATCAACCAAATTTCTTAAAATTTGGCATGCATACACTGTAACATCGGAAAGAGGACAGGGAATCAAATAGGGCAAGAGGGGTAAAAGCTCCGCCTCCCTATATCTTCTTAACTAATCAATTAATTTCTTGAAATTGGGCAGCCAAATAGTGTAACATCTGGAAAGAACTATAGCCTATAATTTTTTTCTAAAAATTTGGCTAGCAGACCCTGTTACTTCTGAAAGAAAAAGGTTATGTGGCCAGGCCAGCTAGTTTATTATAAAAATCCATAAAGAATTACAACCATATTTTTTATATCGAGCAGGGTTGTTATGCTTTTTTTTTAAAAAAATCATCACGAAGATTAAACAAAATCGTCTATATTTAAGTGTTACAAATCAGAGGCAATGATGTTTTTTGTTTAAAAATAAAATTTTGTATTGTACAAAAAGAAGCAGTGTTTTTTTAACATTAAACATTAACACCTGTATTTATAAAACATTTTTAAATTTAATAAAGGTTTACAAAACAAATTTAGTATGAAAATTTAATAATCGTTTATAAATACGGGGGTAGAACATCAAACATTAAACAGTTTTTAATCAAACAAAACAATTCAAAATAAATAAAGCAAGTATAGTTTATGTTTTTGAAATCCTATTCGTACAAGCTTTGTGATCGGTGTTTATTTAATAAACTTTTTGTAATATTTGCACTGAAAAATACATTTTCAAATAATCCTTTGCAAACAAAATGTCTTCAATTGCTTTTGTTTCCAAACAATTTCTGAATTTAGTTTTATTTAAATTAAAAATTCGTTCAACGCTAGCTGACGAATTTGGTTTATAAAATTACATAAGTACGGGAATGCATTATTATTATTTAACAACTTCATTGCTTTGATTTTTTCCAAAGGATACTGATATCAAAATCTCTTTCGTCAAAATTTTTAAATATTTACTCTCTTACATACATATATCCCTTTCTATTGACTGGAATCTCTTTTTAGAAAAAATATTAGGAAGTAAAAAAGTATTACTGTTTAAAATAATAAATGGTTAATTCCATGTCAAAACGACTAAGAGTGGGACACGACCCCTTCCGATTTTAATGAAATTTGGTGAGAAGGTTCCTTTTATCCTATAAGGCACATATACGAACGAAAATTTTTTTTGCAGCGCGTATCATCTTCGTATGTCAAGCAGTTTTCGAGATATTGAAGAAATAAGCTAAACACATTCGGCTAATTCGGCGAAATTTTGAATATGACACAACTTTTGAAACAAAATATTAAAAATTTTTTTTCGTTCATATATGGGTAAATCCAAAGTGTTGAACGTGACAGTCGTACGCATCAAAAATGCAATAATATTTACATCAACAAATATTTTTACGTTCTCTTACCCCTTAAATTATAGCACTAAGAAAGCACTGTTATCTATGCTAAAGTTTATGGAGGGCGCGATTCTAGGTCAAAGATAATGGCAAAAGAAGACGCGGTTCGAACGTGAAAAAAATAGAAGTAGTTTTTGTGGCCATGTATAAAAAGGCGTAATTCAGAGAAACCTGGCACAATTTTTTAGTCAAACTACTTTAATTTTTTAAGTAGCAATGTAACATTAAAATGTCTTTGGTTTGATTCCAAAATCTTCTGTACTTTTTGTTTTTTAAGCCAAAATATGGGTCGATACGTGACATTTCGAACGTGAAATTTTTTCCATTATAATTAAACTGAATAATGATTAAAACCAAATAAAAATTTACTTTTAATCCGAATAACATATTTCTTTTTGAACTGTTCCTTAGATTGCAGACCATGTAAGAAAATTTTTTTGGAATAATTTTTACCAAATATCACCTCTTTTAAGAAAGATAAATATTAAAGAAAACATACAGCAAAACATTCGCACAAATAAGAAATTACGTTTGCACAACTTTGCAGTCTGAACAAATTTATGGGTAAATTTATAAAATTGGTAAAATCTTAATATTTCTTTATAACAATATCGTAAAATAATCAGCTTTTAATAACTTTTAAATTTTTGGTCACGGTGGACCTTTTGGCGGAAATGTCCATATCCTAATAGGATAAAAGGAACCTTCTCACCAAATTTCACTAAAATCGAAAGCGGTCGTGTCCCACTCTTGTTCGTTTTGACATGGAATTACCCATATGGAGTTATTAATTTTAAATTATTTGTAACAGAATTTCCGAAAACAAATCTTTTTGTCATTTGAATTAATAATTCAAAATAGAACACAATTATCGACAACTTAATTGCGAGCTTCAACATTATTTGCAAATAAAGAAATTTTTTCTTTAACGTAAACTCTAAGGTAAGCTTCTCCTCTAGTTAAAAAAATCCAAGTGTTTTACATAATCTTATTGTAAGTTGCTGCATCGGTTTAAAATAGAAGATTCTTTTGTCGAAATCTTGAAAATCTTGTATTTAAATCAAAGCTCGAAAGGAATTTATTTATTGATTTTAAATTTTTTTTGGAAGGTGTTTTTAGCGTATTTAAAATTTTTTTAAAAACTTTTTTAAATTATGGCAATAAAAAAAATTATTCATAAATGTTAAGATATGCATTTAAAACCTATATATGCAAAAATATGCATTTTCAACAAATATGCGAAAACAAATTTATTGATTCGTAAAGATAACACTGCTTTACAAATTTTTAATTTGGAAAAGAACCAAGAACGCCACATGCCTAGATAAGTCAATTGGGACCTCCTGAAAACGAAAAACGCTGTAATTTTTTCCCCCAAGTACCGTTTTTTAGATAACGGTACTTTTGTGTTTTTCGGTGTATGGTCCCACTTAAACCCTTGTGGATCCGTGTTTTTTAAATACGTTAACACTGATGGATTTAAAAAAAACGGAATTTAATATGAGATGAAAATATTGTCGTTCCACAAAATCCTTAATAAAAAATTTATTTTTCATCCGATACTATTTGGTTAAAAAATAAAACATTCCAGATATTTAATAAAATGTAGTAAAAAAACGAAATAATAATGAAAAATTTTGAAAAAAACGTAAAAATAGAAATTTTCAGCATATCGACGGAAAAGGCATTCAATTACCTTTCCAAAAATGTGCCACTTGTTTCGATCGGTTTTCGGTTGGGCTCCACAAGGGTTTGAGTGGGACCATACACCGAAAAACACAAAAGTACCGTTATTTTAAAAAACGGTACTAAGGAAAAAAAATTACAGCGTTTTTCGTGTTTAGGAGATCCCAATTAACTTATGTAGGCATGTGGCGTTCTTGGTATTTTTTTTTTGCTGTAAGCCAGTGTAATTGGTCGACATCGTTTTTAGACTATCGACACAAAACATGCATTTGCATGAAAATCGCACCGTATCTATAACGTTAAGAATGTATTTTTAACTGTTCCCAATAAAATTATAAATATTTCTAAACATGAAGGATGTTTTAAGCACGAATATTGATGCCAGAAAATCTTCATAACACTATTGCTTTTATTGTGCAGAGGTCAGAACTCAAAGAATTTTGATGAAAGATTATGGTGATTCTTGAAACATGTAAATACAAGCTCAGCCAAGAAAATTATCAATAAATTTTAATTAAATTTCATGGTGTAAAAATTCCTTACTTCAGTAAAAATAGTTTAATGAAAATTAAATTTGATAAACTCAAGCCTAACTAAAAATACCAAAAATTTTAATTTATTTTTTATTGTTGTGAAAGTGGTGCTTAGGCTTGCCATCCGTACTTTATAATAAAGTATTGTACGTTATTTCGAGTAATTGCACTCTATACTTTATGAGAAAATTAAAGTACGCGAAAATACTTTATTTCGCATGATTAGATTTATCTTGAATTCAAAATATATTCAGGTTATATTAGTCAGGGTTTTATTAGTCGTAAAATTATAATACTTATTATACAAGTTTTTTTTTAGAAAAACTAAAGAACAACTAATTGATCAGGGCCATTTTTTGATGTTTTTTTTATATTGGCAGGACGATTTTACAAAAAAAAAAATAATCAGACAGCACTGTTCACTTGTTTGTTTTGTTTGAGTATAATAACTGCCTGTTTTTAAAACACAAGTGCAAAACTCTTTCAAATTACTGCCTGCTTTTAGATCACGAGCACAAAAGTGACTCGTTTAACTAACATTTAAAACAAAATTTCAAGATTTCCATTCCTTAAGGGGGCTCCCATACCAAAATGATTAATAAAGACTAGATAAATATTGAAGAAAACGTACCATAACAGCCAAGGAGTCGCCTTAACAATTTCCCGAGATATACTTGTCCCTTATCAGCACTTCTTAAGGCGGCTCCCATGCAAATATTGCGTTTTTTTAAATTTTGAAATGAATTAAAATTTTTCGACTTTTGTGAATAAAATCAAAAGTTGTTAACAGGTTTTAATCATTTATAGATTATTTTGTTTGTTTTTTATATGTCTGGAAAAAATTAGAAGCATGGCTTTACTTTTTTATAGATTTTAAGCAAACAAAAATTTCGAAATGTTGTTAAAAAATTATTTTTGTTGTCGAAAAAAATTATTTTTCTAAAACGACTGCGCATGTTAGAATAAAATTTAACGTTTAAAGGAAATTTTATTGAGGATTTTTGTTTTTTAGTTATTTCAATAAACTGAACCGATTTTGAACCGGTATTGGATTCAGCGTACCCGAATTAGATTAAAGCGCCAGTCGTCCTGCTTGTCTCAAAAAAGTGTAAAATTCTAGCACAGTGTAATTGTTTGATAAAACTTGCGAAAAGCAATAAAAAAAACTATTTTAATTATAACAATAAAAACAAATTAATTGTACTTTATATTTATACTGTGTATCTTTTTTCTTAACCTTTAATAATCAATGTACTTTAATTGGCAACAAAAAAAGTTGGGAACCCTAGTGGTGGTGTATCATCATATCATATATATTATTTATAAAGCACTTTTTTTTGTCGGTTGCAAATGTCTCCCATACCACCGCATCAAATTTAATGAATGAAATCTCATTTTAAAGCTTATTTCTAACACTAATGACGAAAAATAATTAGAAATTGAAAAATTAATATTTTCATTGATAAATGATTCGTACGGGTAAAAAGTTAACGATGATCATGTCATTGCCTCTAACATTGTATTCAAAGAAGTATTATAAAAGCATTTAAACATATGTATGTATGTATGTATGTAAATATGAATGATATATATTATGATTTCTAATATTTTTATACTTCTAATAAAATGTATTGAAGTTACTAAAATTTTTATTATTTTCATTTTATATTACAAAAATGACAACTAACGGTGCGAAATATTCGCACGGGTCATCTAGTCATAATATAATTATATCTTATTTTATTATGATAAGCATGATAATAATATGATAAGTTCTTAACTTATGACAATAATATGATTAGGGGAAAAGTATTATGATATAATATTGCGAATAAAAGTATTTGGTCATTCAGTAAAAATCTAGTCATAACATGTTGCTCTTAGAATATGTTTACCACAACCATGTTTCTTTGCGTGTTTGTAGTCGAAGCTGTAGGAAAACTACAAGAGTAGACATTTTATCGAAACAAAGCGAGAAAGAAATCACTGATAAAGAAACTATCAAACTAAAGGCACCCGCATATGGACCCTCTAAAAGAGTGATGTCAATTGTGGTTGTATTGATTTATATTAGTATTAGTGAATAAAGAGACAAGTACTCTTAATAAAAATAAAAAAATACGTAAGCATTCGCCGCATGCGCACTCATCGCTTGATAATCGACGACTGAATTGTGTTCTCTCGTGCAGGGTTGTCAGAGTTTTTTGAGCTCCATCGCCAAACCGGATGTCAGAAATCGCCAAAAATCGCCAAACGTCAATTTTGTTCAGTTTTTGTAAAATTTTTTTTTTTAATTAAATTTTGCATACATAAAACGCTAGTATAATATTTCAGGCAAAAATCGCCAAAAATTGAGAAAAATACAAAAAAGTCGGCGAAAGTAAATTTTGTGTTGTTTCTGTAATTTTTTTCTAAATAACATAAAATGGAGATCATATATGTATTCAGTTGAAAAACTTTAATTAAGTACACAAGTCTATAAGATCGTACACTTCAGCTTCAACGATATCATTACTGGAGTTTTAACCTGCATACATATTACAAAACTCATGTGAAAACAAGTTGCAAGTTCTTTTGTGTTAGTAATGATAAAAAAAATGACAAGCTGTTAAACAAAATCGCCGAAATAATATAAATGGTAAAAATAGCCAAGTTAATCGCCAGCTATATCAGAAATCGCCATACAAGTCGCCAGTCGCCAAATGGAAAATCCCATCGCCAAACACGTTTCAAAATCGACACGTTTGGCGAGAAATCGCCATATCTGACAGCTCTGCTCTCGTGCACTAAATGAAAGAGCGTAAGAATGCGTGTGAAGAATGTGTGTAAATAAATTTCCACAATTGTGTATGATGCTGACATCCCTGCTCTAAAAAAACATTACGTTATGAAGTTAAAATTCAAATAAGAGGCCTTTATGCCGAATACTATTTACATTTTTTTTTTGTTTATTTCTTTGTTTTTTTATTAACTGCCATTTTCGGGAGTCGAAAGGACTATTCTAATAGAATTAATTCGGATAATTTATTTTGCAATGCAATAATTTTAAAGCAATTTAAGTCTTAATTTCAACATAATAAATGAGCTTTTGAGCACAAAGACTCTTTTCTGGAAAGAAATTTGTTTTGGGGCTAAATATGTAAAACGGTGGACTGATTCTCACCATTTTCAATAGGCGTGGTCCTGTTGGTGATTAAAACGCATATACAAAATTTCTATAATTGAACCTGTACTATGCGCAATGGGCTTCCAGCCGAACGGACATCGTGAGCTCGATTTACAAAGTGATTCTAAGTTGATTAGTAAAAGGTTCCAGGCTATTTTTATGTGCTACACCTATGGTTATGTAGGTATAAAAACAAAAAATCCGCACGTGTGTAGTTGCAACAATAAAAAGTAAAATTTTTTGATAGCTCAATCATTTTCCTTTCTTTCTATTCTAGTTAGTCGGTTTTCTAAGCAGCCTGGCCATCGTTTTTCAACGAATCCTGAAAACATGTCCATATTGCCTAATGAAAATTTTACTTAAAAATTTAAGGACCTTCAAAAATGAAAGAACGAAAAAATAAGTTTTTTAAAGTTTATCCTGCAAATATACTTTAGTTTACCAAATAAATTTTTATAAAAAAAAGAGCTAAAATATTTGTTATAAAAAATATTAAAAAAAACTTTTTACAACTTTTTTATTAATCTTTATAATAAAGCTCTTTTTCCACATTCATTCCCAATATTTCGCCTGCAGCTGTAAGTTATCATTCCCCTGTGCTACAGCATTTTCTACTTAACGCAGAATATAATTTCATACACTCTGCTTTAAGCTTGAAAACCCCATAGAGAATACCCTCATAAAGAGGCATAACAGTGCAACAAGACATAGTGGAATAATGTTGCATGCCTGGCAGCTATCTGCCTGCTAAAGCTAAAAGTCTATGTTAACTTTGATAAATCGTTGCTCTGAAATGCGATAACGTCTTCAAAAACCAAACTGAGAATAAAGAAAATAAAAACAGAATTCAACAAAAAAAAAAAAAAAATAAGGAATTAAATAAAGAACATCCATACCTAAATGCATCAGAAACAGGAAAAAAAGAAAAGAAGAAATATGCATTACTTAAAACGCATCGAAAAGTGATTGCATCGCATCTTAAGAAGGCCATTTCGCCACTACTTACGAGTACTACTTAATGCTGCTGCTACAGCTGTAAGTATCACCTACCCAGTCAACTGAATGCCGTGCTTAGGTTGGTGAATGAGTGAGTAAGTGTAAGTGTTAAATAACCTAGAAACACCACGCATCTGAACCCCAACCTGGCTGGGCTAAATAGTCTTAGCTGGCTAGTTGGGACAGCAGCTAAAACTGGCCATTGGATTTTGCGTGAAATGGGTTGCTGAGAGACCAACTTTGTGCTGTTGAGTTCTTTTGGTTTTTGTTAAATAGATGTATGCTGCTGATTGTCTAAACTGATATGCAACATTGCAATAACATAACTTTATTGTAACCAGTAGTTCCTTTTTGTTGTTGCTTGGTAGTAGTCATTGAAATTAAAGTGCGACGAGTTGGTTTGTTTGTGTATGTGGTTGGTTGTTGTCTTGTTGTTGGCCGTTTTAGATGCGATTGCATCCCTTAGACTGCCATAATGATATCTGCATGTCTATCTTTTAGCGCAAAAGCTCAAAAAACAATTTTTGTTCACTTGTATTACACTCACTCCCCTTTACCCTTTTATACTAAGTTTGTTTTTATTGTTTTTTTTGTATTTTTTCTACAACTTATGCCCTACACTTTCGAAATTAGTTTGAGTAACACTTGAACCATTTTGTCGATCAGTATAATAAACATAAACCCACCTGTAATTAGTGGCGTAGCTAGGTCACCAAGGGCCCTGGGGCAAATTAAAAAATAGGGCCCCACTGCTATGTAAACTGATTAGGTTTTATCAAATAAGATAATAGCTAAAAGTCACCCGATATAATAAACTGTTGAATCTTCTCTATTTCGTTTTATTAGCCAAACCTACACCAAGTATTAATTGTAATTTGTGCACAAAAAAGTGCTTAATAGCGCATTTTTTAAGTATTTGTTTTTTTTTTTTTTTCCAATGCTAATCCCCAGCTTTACGCTTGTCTGCAGGAAAGGAACCAGAGTCTCTGGCGGGAATCGATCGCGCAACCTCGGTGCTGATAGACTAGCTCACTACCAGCTAGGCTACCGGGGCAGTGTAGTTTTTGTATAAAAAACTATGGTTTTTACTCAATTAAGAGCGTAAATATGAGATTAAATTGTCCATACCCAGCAAAAAACTTATGAAGTTGTTCAAGTAGAAGGGATATTTTCATGACTTCTTTAGCACTTAACTACTTGAATGAATTAAGAATGCGTTCCAAAATTCGAATAAATTTTAAATAAGTGAACCCATGAAAAATTACATGCTATGAACCTATTCAACTCTTATGTAGGAATTACAATTTTTCACTATAATTAGGTATTCTTTTAGGATTGAAAGGGGGCGAATATTATATACAATTGACTTTAATGATTGAGTTAATTTTTTTTTAATATATACATATGTAAATACATTTAATTTTAATATGTATTAAAATTTGTTATATTGCGTATATCAAGGCTTATCCAATAGGTCTGCTTACCTCTACAACAATACAAAAAACAACAGGTATTTTGTTTGTGTAAAATTTACCCGCCGTTGTCAAAATTACATAGGGAAAACAAAAGGAAAAATGTAATTTATAATACATTCCCCTAATGCATATAAAAATTAATATCGAGCACCAATGAAAATACGGATGAAATTGGCGCATAAAACGCACTGCATGTAACTTGAATTTAGAAACGTATAAAATGCACAAAAAGTATCAAGCGCATCAGCGCATAAACGCAAGTTGTGGTCCTCCAGCCTTAATGATGAAACAGATTTTTAGTCTTTAACTTCAGACAAAAATTCTTATTCTTGACATGCGGCATTACGACAAGTAAAAAGTATATTCCATTTGTCAAAACCAGCTGATTTGTTCGAACGCTGCTTGTGGCGCTTACAAAAGTAGAAAGCAAACAAACCTACTTTTTGCATTCAACGCCTCAATTCATCCAACGGTTTTGTGCATGTAACTTGTTACATCCCAGCGGTAACTAGAATGAGCAAAGAGGCCTAATAGAAGGCCTTATTTAGCAGTCACAAGCAGTCAGAAGCCCTTCTCGCCGCATTCCATACTTATTTATTTTTTACACAGGTTGTCATTGGACGCAAGGCCTTCCACACTTCCTTTAAAAACAACTTCGATCCCTTCCCAAAGAAGGGAGTAAGGAAGGTCATTAAAAATAAAAAGTAAATAAAAATTAACACCTTCCTTTCTCCCTTCTCAAAGAAGGGAGTAGCGAATGTGTACTGAATATTTCAGAAGGTCTTTTAAAAAGAAGTTTATGCCTTCTAGAAGGCATACTTCTCAAGGCAGGATATCTTGCGAAGCGAATCTTTTAGAAAGGAGTATAGAGGCCTTCAAAAAGGCCTGCTACTTGCGGTCCTTTCAATATTTACCGCTGGGATACAACTACACAGATTCTACTTTTTTAACAGCTGCGTAGACAGCGAAAACTGGTGTAACGCGTGGTGTGGGCCTCCAGCTTAAGCCCATAATTGAAACCTGCCGTTGTTTTCTTCAAATTCTCTCTCATATCTTTCTTTCTTTTTTTGTTCTTATTTTTCTTTGTTTACAAAATGTATGAAATAGAACGAAAGTATGGTAGCATTGTTAAGAGAATAAGTGGGTATATGTGAGAGCACTAGAAAAACCGTCCTTAAAAATAAAATTGATTTTATTTCACGACCGCGATTTTATTATTTATGGAGAACATCCTTCAGCCCCAGTTCTGTTTCATCATTAATTTTCAAAAATGATCTTTTCAAAAACTTGGCAAATAAAAATTACCAATTTTGCCAAAAGTATTCTTAATTTTCTCTTTTAGCTGAATTTTTTTAATGCTTACGTGCAAAAATTCCTGAAATTTTTCAGGACTTGGATTTCAAATTTTTTTCTTCAAATTTTCTCTTTTAAAACTTTTTTTAAAATTTTTCCGTGCAAAAATTTTTAAAATTTCCGTCTTATAGAAATTTTTACTTTCAAAAATTGTTAAAATTATCTCTTCGAAAATTTGTAAAATTTTCTCTTAAAAAATTCTTTATTTTTATTTCAAACAATTTCATAAGTTGTCTTATCAAACAATTTTCCTTGATTTTTTTTTAATTTATCTCAAAGAAAATTTTCCACAATTTCTATTTAACACTTTTTAAAACTAGTGTGGGAAAAATCTTTGTTTAGGAAATTCTCCTTAATAAAAAGTGGACAGCCTTTAAATAACCCAGCGGGAACATGAATAGGATAAACCCCAACAATTTTAAAAAAATTTTTAACATCAACCAGCGTTGCCAGAATTAAGATTTTATCTTATTTTTGAAGGTTTTTTTGACCAAAATATGATTTGAAAATTGTTCTTCTCAAATGAATATGTTTTATTTTTTGAAATAAAAATTTTTTACTTTTTGTTTGTACAACTTACATAATTTTTTTACAGTTTTTTAAACAGTCAATTTTTAATGCAATGAGGTTTTTATCAGCTTGTTATCTATTGATTTTGCTTACTTTTGTACCCATTGTCTAGCATTCACAAAAATGCATCATTATTTCTGGGCATAGAAAATATTAAAAAAGCATCTCAGATTAGCGGTTGTTCATTTTGTGAATATTGATGAAACAGTATTTAAGATCAAAAATCTGTATCACTGATTTGTTGCCCAAATATGTCATATTGTAGTCGTTGTTGGTGGTTTGAATTTTGTATCTAAAAAGTTTCTTTGGAATAAAAAAAATAAAGGTAGTTGGTGTAGGTTACTAAAATGTCGAACTCTCACTTGCTTTCTAGTTGCTGTCGGTGTTAAGCTTGCAATGAAATTCCTTTTTTGCGATCCGTTATTGCTGCTTGTAAGTAAAACACTTTTTTTGTTGTAATTCATCGTGTCTTAAAAGTTTGCGTGTACTCGCATTCTTATTTGTAGCCCGTTTTTAAGTAGCCAGCCAAGTGTCGACCTGCACTGCCCAGTTATTGTTGTAGCTGTAGTTTTTCATCTCTCTGCTCAGATGGTGATGTTGCTAAAGCCGGCTTGCTAGCTGATGGTGGCGGTTGGTGGTGGCAGTGAAATAGTGTTACTGCTTGGTGTTTTCTGTTGTGTCTTATCTATCGCCTTGGCCTTGTAATGTTGTTTATTTTGTGCAAATATTGCGTTAATTAAAATATTTTTTCTTGCGCCTTTTTTCCACTGTTTAGTGATAATATTTTCTTCTTTGGTTTTTTTCTTACATGAATTAAGTACAAACAAGTGGTTTTCTTTAGTGATATAAGCTGGGGTTATTCTAGCAAAACAAATGAGTTAAAAAACCAACATAGATCATCAGCAGGTGGTAGAATTTTATAAGTACCCTACGAAATCTTTTAAATTTATGTTTTAATTTCATTGATAATTTAAAGGGCAGATCAGATTTCATGATGTTTCAGATGTACACTGCAACAAATCCCATAGGTAGCTATATAAAAAAATTAAATCTTGCAAATAGAAAAAAAAAAAAAAAATGTTGCGCCTTTTTAATTTTTCATTAATTTTCCGATTCGATATTTACGAGGAACTCTGGGAACTCTGTCCAAACTCGCTAAACTTTTGTTGTCAACTCTTAAAAACCGAGACAGATTTGAAAGTTTTTAACATACAAGATCACTGTAGATAAATTTTTACAAACTTGAGCAAATAAGTAGTCCACTTGCAAGCACCGCTAAGTGCCGGTTCACACACGTCAAGTTTGACTTTTTAAGTTTTGAGTTTTTAGGCGAAAGGGAAAACAAATGGCGTTCTCTTTTCCTTTCTCTTCTAAAAAATTAAGCCTTGATGAGTCAAGGTTGACGTGTGTGAACCGGCACTAAGTTAAAAAAAAACAAAGAGAAAAATCTGAGAAAATCGATTAAAACAGTTTTTAAAATTGAAATGCCAGTTGTCTTTCTTTCAGTGTAGATAATAAACTGGTTGCGGTAACAACCTCTGCTCATCTACTTTCTTGTAGGGTATTTTTGAAAAATTTAAATCATCTGATTAGATTTTATGTGTAATTTTGTATATTTTTTCCACCATTAAACTCATGTTAAAGGAATTTCTTAAATATTACCACGCAACATTACTAGACGTAAAAGAATCTTCTTTCACTCTTTCCCTTCCTGCAAAAAACTTTTTTTTTTTAAATCGTCTTAGTGGAAGTAGGCAGAAATGTAAGTGAGCACCAGAAAAAAATTATATTTTCTTCGTGTTTTTTTTTCGTAAAAGTAATGAATGTTTATGTTCCAAGATAATATTAGAATGTTTGGTCGAGCATAAAAACTTGCTTAAGTCCCACAGATAGAAATCTTATTTTAATATTGGAGGGGCTAAAAATTTCAAAAATTAAAAAAAAAAAAAAAAAAAATAAGAAAAAGAGTTATTGTATCTATAAACAGGATAAGCTAAATTATTGGCCAAAATAAACAACAAACAACAAAGTGTAATTAAGAAGATAACAACAAAACATTGCCAACACCAACAAATAAACAGACAACAAAAAATTAATGTAAAATAAAAAGAATAAATTATTCAAATTAAAACGCACCCAGTGATATTTTACATTAGCAAACGCTAATAAAATAGATTTGAAATAAATCTTGTGCAATGAAATGGAATTGTAAAATGAATCTACCAACATCAACTACTTTGGCTGCTGGCTGCATTTCAATTCAATTGGCCATGTGTCTTTAACTGGAAATTAGTTTTTTGTATTTTACTCCTTGTGTTTCATAAAGACACAAAAATTCTAAAAACCACTTGACTTAAAAAAGATAAAATAGAAATTATCTCTTCTTTCAAGCAGACTTTATAATTTACATTTCTTTCTAGTTTTAATTTTTTTTTTTCTTTTTGTCTAATTTGTTTCGTTAGATCAAAAGAATTACAGATTTTTCTATTTTAAAGTTCCATTACTTTTTAAATTTAAGCAAATATTGCATTCTCTTTTTTGTTTTTGATTTAAGAAATGAATTGGAAAATGAAGGCAGTGTGGTGGATATTGAAGGGTATTAAAATATATTTTTGTGGTATTTCTCTACAATTTTGCAAAAACTTTTAGTAAAAAATGTACCCAAAAATTTGTTTTATATTTTACATAAATTACTATAAAGGCGGTTAAGGTTAAGATCTTGACGGCGCACAGTAGCGCCCGTAGAGCAAACGAGGTTGCAAAAATCAAAATTTTCATGAGCACCGACGAAGTTTTGAATAAACTCATGTTATAGGAAACTTTTCAACGATTTCAAATCTGCCACTCTTAATAATATCACATTTTTAGTTTAGAAGATATAGCCGTTCAAAGTTGACCGACTTTCGGTTTTCAAAAAAACACACAATTTTTAGTAAATTTGTTGCGATTTCAGGTGTAATATCACGAAAAATAGGTAACGAATCGCCTTATTTTTTGTTTGTATTGATTGATGCATTTATTAAATGTGTAATGATAAAAAAAAAATGAACTGTTTGCTTTGTGTTTCTCCTGGTAAATCACTATTTAAAAACTATCCGTTTTTTCACTATTTTTCAACTTTGACGGAAAATAACAAAAATCTATATTTTTCTATATTTGCCATATTTGCAAAATCTGTTCTTTGATTATTTCTTTACATAATTCAAAAATTTTATCTGCCCGTACGTGCCCGTTTGGCTTCTAGAGGTAAAAAAGGTTAAAAAGACATGGTTGCAGAAATTGTATGACAGTAGTTTGATCTAAAATCTAAAAAAACTACTCATTGAAATTAGCAGGTACGTACCTCACTTAAACAATACTTTGGCGTACAAATGGTCAAGAACAATATTGACTACAGGTAGGCACAAATCTTATTTGGACACGTGCATAATATCAAAATTGCATTATTCAGCCTAATTCCATTTGTATGCAGGGAACAGGTAAATTTTTCGGCATGGTAGCATAAGCCTATATATTGCAAATGGTCAAGAACAATATTGACTACAGGTAGGCACAAATCTTATTTGGACACGTGCATAATATAAAAATGCATTATTCAGCCTAAATCCATATGTATGTAGGGAACAGGTACATTTTTCGGCATGGTAGCATAAGCCTATATATTGCAAAATAAGCATAATGCCTGGATTAGTCTACGACTGAAAGTTGGCGCAACAATTACTGAAACCATTAAACAATTTAAGTACTGAAAACATGGCGTTGAACAATTTTAAATTATTTGAACTGTTTAGAAAGTCAACCACACCAAATTTTTTCACGGAAGCTGCTTTAGAAGAACTTGATAGCTTATACGGAAATATTGAGAGAAGCGAAATTATAAAAAATAATTTTTATCTGATATATGCAAATATTAAGGCAAAATGGGTGAAATCTAATCGAACCATTCAGAACTTCAACTCCAAATACGAGGACTGGCTTAATGAAGATACCATCCTGGATATATTGGCAGTAGATAAACCCACCACATCAACCAGAGGAGCAAAAGGAAGGCCAAAAAAAAGTATTGAGGAGTGTTCAATTTTCACAAGAAAGAGGAAACTTGCCGATGCCACCAATGACTTGACCACGAAGCAATTATCGGAAGCGCTGTCTATTAAATTTACAAAGGATAGTGAAAGAGTTAGGTCGCACATAACCAAATCTGTTGCTGATGCAAGCCCACTGCGACTAAAAAGGATTAAGGAAAGCATTCCCACGCCCACAAACGCACACATTAAAAAGTATGGTTCCGAAGAAGCCTTGGCCTTGTTTATGGACTTAGAACTTTCCAAAGAGAAATATGAGAAACTACGGGCATCTTTAACGCGACACGGCGCTGACGTTTTACCCGGATACAAGCATATTACGCAAGCCAAAATAAATTCACGACCACTGCATACGGAATTTACGGAAGTCTCTGCGAAAGCCAATCTGCAGGATCTCATGGGCCATACAGCAAAACGGTTGTTGGAGAGTCTTCCTGAAAATGAGGTGAAAATTCTTCCTGAGAAGTTGACATTGATCAGCAAATGGGGCTGCGATGGATCATCCGGACAAAGCGTTTATAAGCAAAGGATATCTTCCGATGACGCTACAATATCGGACGGAAATATGTTTATGGCATCTGTTGTTCCTTTGCGGCTTAAATCGGATGTTTCCCTTCACTGGAAAAATCCACGTCCGTCATCAGTGCATTATTGCCGACCAATAATGTTTCAGTTTGCAAGGGAATCGGCAGAACTCATAAGGACCACGGTGAAGGACATTGAAGAACAAATAAGCAAGATTAAGCCTACAAAGCTGCAAATTGGAGAAGGAAAATATATTGAATGCAATTACGAGTTCCATCTGACCATGGTTGACGGAAAAGTCGTAAACGAACTGACAGGAACAACCTCAACAATGTCATGCCCGATTTGCAAAAAGAGTCAGAAGAACTTTGGTAATTTAAACGATTCTACAAATGAGGAGAATTACGAATATGGAATGTCACCATTGCACGCAAGGATAAGGTGTATGGAATTCTTGCTAAAACTGGCGTATACCCTACCACAAGAGGAGGAAAACTTCGATGAAAATACATCAATAAAGGATAAGGAAAAGATCAGAAAGAAGCAAATACAGGATGCTTTTTTTAAACAAGTTGGACTAAAAGTAGACTGTCCCAAGCACGGATACGGTAACTCAAACGATGGAAACACTTCTAGGAGATTTTTTGAAAATGATGAGGCAGTAACTAGAATCACTGGAATTGACAATCAAATCGTGAAAAGATTGGGAACGATCTTGGATGTTTTAAACTGCAAAGAAAATGTCAATTCTACAAAATATGGAGAATATGCGTCGAAAACTGCATCTCTTTTAGCAGAAATGTATCCACAGAAGAAGTTGACCCCGACCGTCCATAAAATATTGGCGCATGGCAAAGATATAATTGAGTACCAGTCTTTGCCAATTGGAGAGCTTT
Organism: Pollenia angustigena; assembly: GCA_930367215.1. Taxonomy (NCBI): domain Eukaryota; kingdom Metazoa; phylum Arthropoda; class Insecta; order Diptera; family Polleniidae; genus Pollenia; species Pollenia angustigena. The sequence goes on from OV884060.1 coordinate 53,701,061, forward strand.
CTGAAGAAGCACAGGAGTCTCTTAACAAATTTTATAAAAAATATAGATTGCAGAACACATTCAAAGCATCAAGGGTAAGGCAAAATGAGGACCTCTTCAACATGTTGGCAGCATCTTCCGATCCACTTATATCTTCCCTGCGGCATGTGAAGTCACGAATAGAGTTAGAAAATAATTATAGTTTAGAAATGGTTAGTCTTTTAGATATACCTTCTCTTACGAACTGTGATGAATATTTTACAGAAAATTGAAAAAATAAATTTAAAAAAAAATAATTTTTTTTTTAATTTGTTGGGTAATAATTTAAAACATAAAAACCTAAAGAAAAAAAATAAAAACAATCTAAAAATGTAAAAATAATTTTTTTTAGTTACCATAAAATTGATTTTTCTACTAATTTTAACTTTGATAACCCATAATTAGGCCCCTACAGAGCGTAGCACCCTTTCCAAACGCTCATTTCATAGGCTGAACAGTTATCTATCATATGCTGTTTAAACTGTTCAATTATCTTATTCGGTTCAAAAGATATGATTTTTGCAACGAAAAAACTCAAATGGCGCCACTGTGCGGCGATTGAAATTATTAGCACTCTTACAGTTTTTTCCAATGTTTTTATTTCTTTTAGTTACTTAGAATGTTATTTCGTTAAAATCTTCAACATCGATCAACAGGAACACGGCGAATAATGGGTAAAATCCACCGCCCCTTGACTTATAAACTAGCTAGACTAAAAGCGCTCTAAATAAGCGAAATGCCAATTATTCTAAACACATCACTATGGTGGAGAGAATCGCTCTAACGGACGCTTTGAAATGTGACCTCTGGAAATATGGCCCTTAAGTGCTTAATAAGAACTGTCCCAAATCCTCACAAGAAACACAACAACACTCAATTTTGGGGCAATCTTATTGTTTTTATATATTCCCTGCAAATAATATTGGAGCACCTGATCCAAGCATGGACTGGTCCGATGTAATGCAAGCATGGGCCATGTCATTGTTAAAAGGTGTTTATAGTGAGACGACATGTCTTCGTTTTTTGACGTGCTTTCGTTTTTAAACGACATCAAAACTTATCCTCTAGAGCAATGGTTTTCAACCGGTGGGTCGCGAACCCCTGGGGGTGGCGGCGACTTTTCTCGGAGGTCGAGAGCTTATCTTTATAATATACTTGCATCAATTTTTTTATATTTAAATTTTTTTAATTCAAAGACATAAAATACCTTTTAATGCGAACGCTTTTCTTGCTTATTTTTAATGAAATGCAACAAATGTGGTTGCAAATGTGACACGCAAACAATCAAATCATTTTCTAAATTTAATTTACTCCTTTTTTTTGTTTGTTTTAACGTTCGCCATTTGTGAAAAAGTCATTTCGCAAAAATAAGATGTTGAAATTTTAATTAATATTTTAAGTACTCTTTGAGCTAGCTTAGGGTATTCTGCCTTTCACTTTAGCCAAAATGTAGAATTATTTTGAGATAAATATTACATTTTAAGCATACTGTCCGCTGCCAGCTCACATAAATTTTCTTTCAAATTATTGGCAATCACAATTACCTTCTTGTAGCTCTTTTGAAAAAAAGTGGTATATCTCCTTTTTTAAATTATGAAGCTCTTCTATCATGGTAGGAATAAAATCGCTCACCAATTGATCGGATGAAATTCTGTTTCAATACTTTCAAAGCTAGTGAAAGAATCAAATTGTAGTTGTTGCAAAGATGTTGACCACATTTTAATTTTTAAAATAAATGCTTTGATTTTAACTTTGGCTTGCATAATATTGTCGTCTCTCGCTTGCATACTCGCCTTTAAGATGTTCAAGTGACGAAAAATGTCTGCAATATATGCTAATTTAAATTTTCTTTCTTGAAAACACAATGTTCAATTCCGATCTCAATTCATTTACTCTTGTCAGCATATTTCCTTTGGGTAACCACTTCACCTTTGTGTGATATAGAAGATTTTGATAGAGAGCGCCCATGTCTTCACACACTGTTCGAAGCAACCTTGACTGTAAAGATTTTTAAATGAAATTTACAGCTTTGATGAGAATATTAAACACATCGCTTTAATTTGACGGTAAGAACTTGGCTGCCAAGGCTTGATGATGAAGAAAACATTGCGTCCACTTCGCATACGCCATCATTGTGTTAAGTCTTACTGCGAATCCACTGTTATTGCCAGTCATTGCACTAGCACCGTGCAAATACCGACACAAACTTCCCAAGCAAAGTTTAAAACTTTAGGGCCTCCTAGAAACATTTCGTACAAACACTCGCCAGCAGTTGTATTTGCCGGTAAAGATTTGCAAAACAATCAGTCTTATTCCGGCTGACGTTGTCGCAATCGATCAAGTCCTTTTTTGTAAAAGATTAAAGAAACACACAACCAGTGTTCTTTAATCTCTTACAAAAAACTACTTGATCGATTACGACAACGACAACCGGAATAAGGCTGAATATTTCTTCGGAAGTAGTATCATGAGTTTCAATCCGAACAAAACACACAAACTGAGCACAACCAGATATATCTGTTGATTCATCGAATTGTAATGAAAAGAATGAGCTGTTTTTGACTTTTTTCTATTTTTTGATCGCGAATGTCTATGGAATGGATTTTATTTTCTCGGCTTCTTTTTCGCCTATCATTATTTCAACCATGTCTATGGCAGCCGGTAAAATAAGATTTTCAGCGATTGTGTGAGGTTTTGCATTTTTACCTACAAGATATGCTTCTTTCAAACTAGCAAGAGAGCTTGTTCATTGATTTTAGATGGCGTACACGTATACTCTTTATGCCAGATGAATTAATTCCTTGTGTTTTGGAAAGAACAAAACTTAAGTGGACTAAAAGTTAATCACGTCTAAATAACCTAAATGAATAGCAATCAATTAGTGTCATGTTTTTGCTTTATTTTCATTGAATTAACTTTTTTTATAATAATATTTTCAAACTTTGAGACCAAAAATGTTAAGTTGTCGCCAGATCTTTTGAAAATCATTTTAGGGCCGCGGCTTCAAAAAGGTTGAAAACCACTGCTCTAGAGTATACCATGGAGTAGTATTAAAACTACTCCTTTTTAGTCCAAAGCTGGGTTATATGGTCCTGCCCTAGGGCATCGTAATGTTAAATAGACCATGTTTTATCCATACGCTTGGGTTACTTTTCGACTAGTCCAAGTCACTTGTGGGCTACACTTTACACGCGTGTTTGGACTGGTCCTATTATTTGCAGGGAATTTCTTGGGGTATTTTTGCAATTTAAGTGAAATAAAAAGTGAACAAGGAATGAAAATGAGCCCCAAATAAAATAAAAATTTTTAATTTGCGACTATTTTTCATTTACTTATATTGAAAGCTTTAGTTAATAAAGCTTTATACAATAAAGGAGAAAAACCTTACATTTTTTTTCATATTATTTTTAGATAAATAAATAGTAAATTAATGCTATCAATCGCGTGATATTAAAAACCAATATATCAATTATTCGGGATATTAAAATTCAGGATTTTTAAAATTCAGGCTTTTGAAATTCGAGATATTGATATTCGTGATTTAGAATTCGTGATATCAAGAACTGTGAAAAATGCCATAATATGAAACCAACAACTGTTTTTCTCACTTAACTGTGCCTGTTAAATTTTTGGCAAGTAAATATAGAAGTGAAAATGTAATCTAAACAGCTGATCGTTTCTGTTGTATGGAAAGCAAAGCAAATGTTTAACTGACTGTACACAGAAAGAAAACCATACGGGATAAATCAAGTTTTTTATGATTACTTTAAGTACGAGTCGTACTCAAAAATTCAAGTACTAACACTAAAACGTACCCAAAACAATCCTAAATGGGATTAATTTCGGAAATTCAACCCGGATTTTCTTTACCCCGGGTCTCCACGTAGCAATATTTATTGCTGCAAACGTCAAATTTGATTGCTCCATTAAACTTTCGACGTATAGACCGCAAATTGCCATGAGTAGCAATCCATTGCGCAATGTTTGCTCATCTGATTGCTTGAGCAATTATTGCTTAGCAATCTGCTGTCAAATCAGTTGTAATTTATCTGACATTTCATTTCTCTGTACGGTTAGTGTGTTTATTTATTAAAAAAGAAATCAAGAAAAAGCCGCCAAGTGAAAAAATACTTCAACAGACTACAGAAAAAGTTTTTATATATTATTTTTTTAAATAAACGTCAATATCAGCAAAAGCAAACGACGAATTGGTTTTTTGTATATTTTTATTTTTTCAATAGAACAATACAAGTTTTAGTTTTTTTTTCATACGCAGATAAACAAAAAAGTAATACAAAACACAGCTACGACAATTACAATTAATTATTTTATTAATTTAATTTATTAATTTAAAAAAGAGAATTAAACAACAACTTCAAAACACAACATAAAACATTTGTTATAAATACAGCCACAAAACTTTATACAACTACTCGAGGTGAAAATTGCAAATTTATGGCAAAGCAATTTCAAGTGTTCTCCAGCAATATAATCAGGAATTATTGCTCCATTGTTCTATCATTGTTCTGCCGACGTTATTGCTTGTACTTAGCAATAAAAATTGCTACGTGGAGACCGAACGTTAAATAAGTAAAAATTGTCAAACCAAGTAAAAAAATATTGTACTTTTCGTTGGGTTTAACCCTCCGGCTTACGCATGTTTTAATTTTCTATACACATTTAAAAAAGGTCTGGCTAGACTCATATGTACCACGAAGGTTTAAAAAGTAAATTTGAACTCTTGCTTCTCATTTAGTTTATATTTTTGGTTAACTATGTACATAAGAGTTCTAAATTAAAAACCTTATCGGGCATGATATTGGTGTTTTATCATTCTGTAAGGTGTAATACGGGCAAATAAATCAATCATAATAAATTTTTCTTTCTATCAAGCTCATTTTGGGATTGATTCAATCTTAGTTTTACTTAAATCAATATCATTTTCGGATTATTTCAAGAACGAAATCGGCATTGAATGTGGATAATTTAAGTTTTTTGCGATTGAAAATCCGTACTTGTCACGCAAGAAAAGTGTGTCTTAAAAATTTAAATTTAAAATGAGAAAGTTCCCGCTGTCTAATTAACGCACGAATAAAAGCGGGGTACGAAAAAAATTTTAACACTAAAAAATAAATTAAAAATGCAAAATGCAGTGAATAATAACACGGAAGAGATAAGTATTTTACTCCTGGCCGATTTTTTCATTGGTTAATTATTTTGCTTTCAACATTTTTAAAATATATGTATACCAATGTTTTCAGGGTCATTTTGTAAAAGTCGCACTTTTCAAATTTTCGTATAGCCGACGGTTATGTTTTCGCCACTGTCGTTGAAAATTTTTTAATTTTAGTAAATTGTGGTCACCGTCAACGATATTTGCGCCTGCCGTTCATAATGTCTGCAATTTAACATCGGCTTTGAGCGGAATATTACGACATTTATAACTTAACGACGTAATCTCTTTTGATAGGTTTCGACATGAGTTACAGACACACATTTTTCCCATTTTTAGAGAAACGATGAAATATTTTGTTTCGCATCTTTTCGATGCAAGAAGTTATCACCAAAGCTACAGAACATGGGTACAGGAGCTGGATACAAAGTGTATGTTTGCAAAGCCATTTGTGTGGTTTATTTTACCCTTTCGAATAATTTCAAAATTTTTTTTTTAATAATTCATAACAAATTGTTTTCACAATTTTTTTAAATTTTGAAATTATTGGAATATGTATTTGACATTCCGCAATACTCAGTATTATAGGCGCATATTCATAAAAATTTACCAAGTGTTAACTTTTTTAAGTACCTATTTAAGTTATTCACAGATGATTACTTTCGGCATAAAAAGTTTACACTTAATTATAGGTAAAGCTGTAACTAAATGCCAACTAACTAATACATTCAAAGAACAGCTGATTGATATCATTTGATTATTTATTTCAAAAGTACAAAATTTTTGAAGTGGTTATAAAAAAATAAATGGAAAACATTATAAGAGATATTCAAATAATATCAGATAAAAACATGACAAGAAACAGTCAAGACGTATAAAACACGCTGCAATCCATTTTAAATGCATTTCTAATGCATCCAAAAAACATCAATACGAAACAAAACAAACTAGAGATGTGTTCTTAGTCGATAAAATTCTATTGAATATTTTTATTTTTACAAGTCCTTATTTTAATTGATTTATATACTTTTGTAACCAAAAAATAACCTTCTTTGAATTTGTGTTAATTCTCTCAAGAACAAAAAGTGGGTTTTTAATAGTTTGATAAGCTTTTTAATTACCCTGCGGGAAACTTGTGTCAATTGGTCAAACAGACTGGTCCTGGGAGTTGTGAAAATAGAACAGGTACAAAAAGAAAAAAACTCATGACCAGTGAAAGGAGAACCAATCATGTTACTGGTTTATTAAGATTAAAATGGTAGAAAAAGTAATGAATTACAGTACAGTCTTCACCATTGGTGTGATACATTTTTTTGGGACTTTCTAAAATTTGGCTCTTGAATTTAATTCTAGGACTTGTTTTATTAAAATAATACTACATCGTATTCAAATACTACTAAATTTTAGTAACTGTCACTGAACACGTCCATTGAGAATAGATTTGTGACTGGTCAAATGGTGCCAATTGACCCCCTCCAATGACAACCCCATGTAAAAGTAATTGGTCTTATTCATAGAAAGTGTTCAAACTAGAACCGGTCTCTACCACCAAAGACCTATCACGGGACTACATTTGTGTCAGTTCGCTTCCCTCTAGGGTAATTACAGAATATATCGTTCAAAATATTATCGACATTTTATTTTCTCTATATGCGAATATGCATTGTTGCATTTCTTCTATCAGCTGAGAGTTGTTACTACGTTAGTTATGAAATGTGAATAAGATCTATAACTATCTATAAACTATTTTTTAGTTTCTGTTTTGTAAAGCTTCGTACAGACGATGCACATAGGCGTTTTTTGCCAATCTAGCCGGACATTACTTTTTGTTTTAGCTTATATTGCTTCTTAAAAGTTATCGAGTGTCCCTAGATCGATGAAACTTGGCAGAAATATGTGATATTGTCATAGGCAGGTAAACTTCAAAAATAAATAAAATCGGACCAAGGAGGAAAAGGTTCCCCCTAGAAGAACTAATCCAACCTCTGAAAAATGCAATTTTTTTTAACTTTTCCCATACTTTTGTTTGGCAAATGCAACTTTTAACGTCGGCGAAAGTTAAAAACCTAAAATAAGACCCATGAGATCGTAAAATTACACTTTTCGCCCCCGCCCCCTTTTGAGGGCGGTTACATAAAACAATATTTAAAAAAAATGTAAATATTAAAAGAAATAGATTACTAACGCCTTAATACTATAAAAATTAAATTTTTGAACTTTAATGGGTAGGGGGAGGTATCCCTCCAAACACCCCCCCCCGGAACGACCCTGTAAAAAATTTTTTTTTTTTTTGCTAATTTCCAAAACATATTAATTTTTAAGATTTTATGTTACTTTAATGTATTTTATAGTATTTAATTTATCTGAAAATAATTAATATATTCGTAATAATAACTTATTTATAATAGTAACAGCAAATTTTATTTAAAATAATAACAACTAATTTATTTAAAATAACTTCTCTTTTGCACTAAGATGATGATGAGTGCCATGGTTCTTCTTCGTCTGCTTCTTCAAAATCCTCTTCTGAATCTGAATTCTCTTCAGAGCCAAGTACAGGTGAAAGCATAAAAGAAATTGCTTCTTTCGTAAAGGGTAATGACTTTTTTTTTGGAGTTGGTCTTATGCTAGTAATCAGTGGGTCAGAACTGAGCAAAAGTCTATTTATAACATCTTTGTTACACTGAACCCTCGAAAACTTTCTAGCAAAATTCTGCCTGTAAAGCCGAAAATTTTTATTTCGTGCCTCAGACGCTTCTTCTGATAATAGCCCGATAGGCAACAATGCCTCACTCATTACAGTTGCGCCATGTATTATACACTTTTTCCATTTTACTCTCAAAGCTTCAAAATGGTTCTGATAACAATGAACCACAATATATATTAAAAAAAACTAAGTACCTAGAGCCCAGATTTGATTTTTTTTATATATTATTTTTGTTGTTAATGATTTAAAAGTTATGCAAAACAGGTACATTTATTTTGCTCCATAAAATAACGTCCTTTAGCGGCCGCACAGGTGGTTAAAACCCGTTACTTACTGTTTCGCACATCCCTTTTTTACACAGGTAATATTAGTCTTAGTTGTAATAATTTAAATAAAAAACATCTACGTACAACCAACACATTTATGACTGACGAAATGGCGCAACAACGCGCAACGTTTTTTTTTTTTAATTTAAAAGTAGAGATTTCAAATTTTATCGTGATGTATAACATTTTTAAGAACTCAGCGGAACTCACCTTCAAAAACCTTTTAAATTTTTTGTTTTTACAAAAAAGTGAACAAAAAAATCTTTTTTTTTAATTTCGTACTAATTTTTTTATCATAAAAAATTCAAATAAAATTTTTCTAAAAATTTTCATAATAAGCTGTTGATATAGTCTTTCACAGAAAAAAAATTCAATGTAAAATCTTTATTCGTTTATCTACAAAAAAATATATTGTAAACCTCCCAAAACCGTAAAAAGTCAATGAACACGCATGCAATTTAATCAACTTTCCTGGTTTTAACAGTGTCCCAAAACCACAAATCTCAAGCAAAAGATTCACTATGCGATGCAGAACTTTGTTGTCTGTCGAGCTGCGTACTTAAATTTTTCCATTTCTTAAATTAAATTTTTTGCTTAATGCCCGGCTAGATTGGCAAAAAACCCCTATGTGCGATGGTCTGAGCTTACAATGTTGTCATTAAAATTGCCTAAAAATGTCTTACAACTGTGTGAAGATTGTAAGCTCATTTTCATTTAGAAGATGTGTAAAACTAATGCATCTGACAATGACACCATTGTCAGAAAACTGACAACATTATAAGATCTGACCATCGTCTGTACGAAGCTTTGGTTACAACTTTAGTTATGATTTCTGAATATGCGCCATAGTGTCTTTCATGTTACGTCTCTGCCCAAAGTATGCAATTTTTTTTTAGACTAATTGAAAATAATATTTGTTGCTAAATCGAAATCTCCCATTTTCCTCTTGATGGCACCACCTTCAACGATTCATAAACAAAATGATGAACACATTAACAGTCAAACATTCGTATACCACAAGCTTAGTTCCTCTAAGTTACTGACTGCATGTCTGTCTGTCTGTCTGTCTGTCTGTCTGTCTGACTAAATGACTGATACTATGCTAAAAAGTCCAAAGTAATCTGGCATTATGTTCACATCTTGAAATTGACTGTTTGTTGTTGTTGTTGTTGCTGTGAAGAGTAAATGTATACCCACTCTTTAATGTGGTTGGAGAAGGAGTGTATCAAGTGCGTCTGCTGCTACTGACAATTATGATGATTATGATTTATACGTTATAGGGTCAATTAAGATTTATGTGTGATGAGTAAGAAAGATTCTTTTTGTTGGTTCTTGATTTTGTTTCTCTTAAATATTCTACTTAAAATAACACAAATTGCACTAAATGAAGTCAATTTTCCTTTTTGTTTTTGTTTTCTTATAAATTTTGTTTTCCTTTTCGATTAAAAATACTAAATGTAAAAGTTTCTTAATAAAGTTTTAAGATTTATCTTTGAAATATTCATTTTAGTTGTACTTATTGTAGAAAATCTGCAGTTTTTCTGTAACAAAAGTAATGTAATCATATTTGCCCCTTTTTTTGTATAATTTTTGTAAGCAGAATGATTGAGTTTTAGTTCTTTTTTTCTTTTAATTTTTAGTTAAAGACCTGATATGACTTGAGGGTTTTTTAAAGAATTTTTAAAAAAGTAGAATCTTTTTCATCTCAGTTTCATCTTCTTAAGTTGCAGTTTTTTTTTTCAAGTTAATGTTCATCTCTGATTGTACATGGAGCATGTACGAAACTTTAAGTTTTTAAGTACCAAAACGAATTGTTTAAATTTTAGTTGAAAAAATATAAAAACAAAATCATATTGAAGAACTTGGAAAATCTTATCTAGAATTCCTTAAACTTCAAGGTGAAAAATGTAGGAAAATTTGAGTATTCCTTGCATGAATCTTTAATGGATGTGATGTGGTTGATTAACAAGATCACATATTGGAATTCTAAGGAAAGTTAAAGTTTCGGTATTCGCATTTTTTGAAGATTAAAAGTATGGGAATAAAATCACCTTTCAACTTAAGAAACAAGTAAGAAAGAGAAAAGTTGAAGATTAAATGTTTAAATCATTAACGAAGGTCATTTACGCATATGTATATTGGCTGGGATATCTATTAGCTTCAGCAAAGTAATAAAAATGTTCTTCTTTTAAATTGTAGAACTTTTTATTTTCTAGGAAAAACTTTCTTAGAAAAATCAACTGTTTAAAGAAATTTTTGTGAAAATTGGAACATGTTTTTTATGCCAGATGTACATAATAGATCTTAAATTTATAATTTTTGTTAAAAATTTCATAAAAAAGTAGTATTTTGTTTTCAGATTTTTTTTTTTTTTATTGAATCTTTCTTGCCGAAAATTACAATATGTATTCAAAGCTTCATCCTAATTCTTATTCGTATTTGTTAGCCGTTACCAAGGTAACCGCTAATTAATTGAATTCAAGTGTTAAAAAAGCCTGCTAGGCTCATCAAAGTGTCGGATCTTTTCAGCCTCCGGTGACCTTCGAACTTTATTAGATCACGAGCGAGGTAGTTGGAATGGACCATTTGTTTATATATGTATTTGACTGAATACTTTTTAATTTCTTCCTGGATGGAAGCGATGTTAAGATCTCTGTGGATAATGTCATTACGTATATACCATGGGGCGCAGACAATTTGTCGTAATATCCTAGACTGTCTTCTTTGTAGCTTCTGGATGTTTGATGCGCATGCAGTACCCCACAATTGGATGCCATATGTCCATATTGGTTTTATGATAGACTTGTATAAGAGAACTTTGTTGTCTAAGGTTAAGTTTGAGTTTCGACCGATTAGCCAATGTAGTTGAGCTGCTTTAAGTTTCATAGCCGTTATTTTCGCTTCAATATGACGAGACCAGGTCAGGCGTCTATCTATATGAATTCCAAAGTATTTAACATGGCTTTCTACCGGAACAGTGATGGTTTGCCTTCTAAGCGTGAAAGTTAAGTGAGCACATTAAGCCGGGTTAACCTTTATTTTCCATTTTTCTAGACAGGCTTCTAGTTCATTGATGTGGGAATGTAAATGCTGCGATGCAACTTGTCGGTCCTGATTAACAGTAATAAATGCTGTGTCGTCTGCAAACCTAGAAGTATGTGTGCTCGAGCTTGTTTGCATATCAGCTGTATATATTATACACAGTAACGGCCCTAATATGCTGCCTTGAGGGACACCTGCAGATATTTTCTTGGTGGGGCAGTATTGGTTTTTTGATCTTACCATGAATGTTTTCAGAAAATAGTTACAAGTTTAAGTTATCAGAAAATTATTTTAAGCATATTAATGATGAAATTGTGAAAATATACCCAATAAAAAATGGAGCTTCGAACGAAGCAGGTTTGTAAGGGAGAAACATAAAAGTTTCGCTTACCATTGCGCTTACGGAAGACATGAATTTTATATGGCGAGTTCCCACTTTGAAGCAATACATTTTTGACACAAAAAGCGCATTATTCATCGCACATAAAAATTGCTAGATGTAACGATCAGCTTTACACACTGAATGTTTTGATACCGTTATTTTTTAGTACTCTCCCTTACAAACCTGCTTCGTGGTAAGGGAATGCCGTAGCACTTGAAATGTTATTTTTTTTAATAAAAGTTGTTGAGAGTTCTTTCACTTACTTTACTGCATTTCTGGATGTCTTATTGCGTAGCGCATATTTGTGCGCTTATTTTTTTAAATGTACCTTTAGTGCTTCGCAAAATGATAAATTTTTTTACTGGGTATGGATTATTTAAAGACGATATAAAAACATGAAGAATAAATCGTGGTAGGTTGTACATCATACTCAGTTTGAGGTATGTGATTAATAAGATGATGTAGTTGTAATCATGTCAATTTGAAGTGATTAACATATCACTTCAATGTATGGTAAATCATCTCGATTTTGATGTGATTAGAGCTTAACCACGTTTGAGTTACTTAACCCATTAAGGCTCTGCGTTGCGTTTTCGCAACGTTCACGTAAACCTCCCCTCAGGCATTTTGTTGTTACGTGATAGTGTTATATACACAGTGAAATAAAATTTAACTAAATATCTAATCGACCTGTTTTTGGATTTGTATCATACATAAGTTTTTTTTTTATAAAAATTTTTAATCTAAATTTTTAATTTTTCCTGTTTTTTGGGTACTTTTGAAAAAAGCTAAAAAAAAAAAATAAAGTAATATATCATATACCTATCTGAAACTTCTGAAGGAGATAGCTAACATACGAACATTATTATTTCTACTGAAAAATCCAATCATCTTAGACATTTGAGATTTTTTTTATGATTGTATATATCCGTGATGCGAAAACGCAACACTGGGCCTAAACGATATACAAATTACATACAATACAAACATATTTATACAATCACTTGCTATTTAAAACAGCATAATAAAAACATGTATTTTAATTATAAGTTGTTGTTATTTATGTGTTTTGAAATTTTCGATAATTTTTTCCCCTTTTTTTTAAACTAATTTCCAATCTTTAAAATGCAGGATATTCCGCAGAAGGTAAATTCTCCATGACAATTCCTTTTTTTTATGCCCAAAGTGTGTTATTTTCCTAAAGGAAAGCGAACTTACACCAAAGTAGTCCCGTGATAGGTCTTTGGGGATAAGATAAGAAATATCACTTTAACATGGGGTTGTCATTGGTCAATTGACACTATTTGACCAGTCTAAAATCTATTCTCAATGAACGTGTTTAGTGTGAGTTATAACAATGTTAGATTATTTCGATACAATGTAGTATTATGTCAATAAAACAAGTCCCCAGAACTAGATTTAAGAATCAAATTTTAAATATTTTTCTTCTATACCAGTTAGATGATAAGTTCTTCTTGTTCTATTTTCACAAATCCCAGGACCAGGCTGTTGGAACAATTGACACAAATTTCCCCCAGGGTTCTTCAATAGGTACAATAAGAGAAAATCGAACAAGTAATGTGAAATTATCCTCTCCCAGGATATTATCTTTTTGAACTAGTTCTATTTTCACAAATCCCAGGACCAGTCTGTTGAAACAATTGCCACAAATTTCCCCCAGGGTTCTTCAATAGGTACAAAAAGAGAAAATCGAACAAGTAATGTGAAATTATCCTCTCCCAGGATATTAAAGAAAAACCAGTAAGAGTGCTATATTCGGCTATGCCAAATATTTGATACCATCCACTGACAGCTAGGATATTTCAGGAGTGGGCATTATATTGGACCTGTGGTAAATTATGAACCGATCTTTACAAAAGTTGACAGTGTGATTTCTAGTCATTATAAAACTGTTACAGAACAAAATTTATTACAATAGAATTATTTGTTATGGTTTTATACTACTAAAGAGTTTTTCGAGAATGGGCTTTATATGGGGCCTATGGTAAATAATGGACCAATCAATTACAAACGTGAGAAATGCGACGTAGCAGTGCACCCAAAGTGCTTTGGAACATACCATAATTGAATTAAAAATGAAATGTATATGAATATCTTTTTTAATTTTTTTTTTCCTAAAGATGTGAATAAAAAATTTTAATTTAAAATGTTTGCAAATGCGCTTAATTTTTATATCGTTAAAGCCCAACGTTGCGTTTACGCAACGGGGGTTATCTGGGCTCCCACGTATCCGATTTGCCCAAAATTTGTTTTCTTTTTTATTTAGGTATAAACAATAACATTTTAAAAGTTTCGTCATTAAAACTCAACGGGATCATGGCTCGGGCCTTAATGGGTTAAACGCGTCTAAAAACGCAGTGAACACAGCATTTCCAATTATTATGTACTTGAGAATTTCTGAAATACAAAATACTTGAGCGACACAAATACATATTTGTATTTTAAATGCGTATTTCAAATACATGCCCAACCCTGACTATAGTGAAAGGCTTAAGAGGTACGAGACAGCCTTATATATGGCACTGTTACTTGTTTTAAGTCATTAATTAAAAAATTAACTAACTATCACTTAAAACCACCCATAAGTTAATTTGCATTTATTTTTCTAAATTTATGGCAAAAAAAATTTCAACTTCAAAGAAGTGCAAATCATTTAACTGGTTTAACAAAAATAATATATTAAAAAAATATTGCTTGCACCAAATAAATGTTATTTCTTTTGGGACAAAAAGAAAAAAAATAATCAGAAGAAATACACAAAAATTACCTGCGAAATAAACAACCTCATAATAAATGGCCATTAAAATCTGATTCAATTTTTGGTTGTATTTTTGTGTTATTTTATTCTCTTCCTGGGCACTTTAGGGAACATGTTATAATTTGTAGGAAGCTCTTGTACAGTTGTAATTTTGGTAATATTAAATATACATTTTTTGGAAAAAGAACACAAAGGCGTTACTTCTACCGAGGCTCATTATGACATACACCTTGTTGTCCCTCCAACCAGAGCGGCTGGGGCAACAGCCAACCATCTGACCATTTCTTATTTTTTATTTTTTGGCGTTTGTGGTGGAGGTTGGTAGGAAATGGTTTCTTATTAATAATGTAGCCATTCGTTAATACACATAAAAAACTCTGCCTTAAGTACTTGTTAACAAGTTTCATATCTAGACGATTTACATGTTGTTTTACTTTATATTTTCTTTTGGCCATGTTAAAAAAAAAAAATCAAAAATACCCCCTAAAAACTGAAAAAAGTATTTTAAAATTTCTCTTGATTTTAAAGTTTAAACTTATAAAGTTATACATATTTGGCTATTTTTTTGGTGAAGAAATTCTTTCTTTCATCATTTAAATAAATGGTTACAAATGAAGAAATACCTCTGCCCCCTAAAATAAAGAAGAACTTCATGTTTTATGTTTTGCCGCAAAATGTTTTCAGTTTAGACTTGTTTTGTGCGCTAAGAAAGAGTGTGTGTTAAAAATCCCATTTAAAAAAAGAATCGGTAAAAATTAAATACAAATTCGGGGATTTTTCTCCATCATCGCAGAAAAATAAAAAAAAAACTCGTGAGTGTGTATTTCCTCTAAAGCAATTCAATACGATGTTTTACATATGTGCTGCCAATTTTAATGCTCTCGACCATTACAAGTGATGATTGAGGTTGTATTATGTGATTTATTCGGTGTGTAACATTATGAAATATTATTCTAAGACAACTTTTTAGCAGGGAATCGAAATGTTAGGAGGCTTCAGGACTAATGACTAAGAGTGAACACTTTCTTATCACTGGTAACTGGATCAGGGAATCACAAAGGGCCCGTTATAACACAGTACAACACATGATTTCGGGACTCAATTCTGATTATTATTTATGAAAGTAGACCCAAAAAGAAGAACTTCTGCATCACTACTTTGGTCATGATAGCTCAATAAATAACTTAAAAATTACTTTGAAGTTAGTAAGTATCGTATAGGGGAATTTATCACGTTTTAGGCTCTTTTGTTTGTCATAACTCGAAAATCACTAGTCCGAATAAGGTGAAATAAATTTAATAAAATTAAGAATTACAATTCCTTTAATTTCTTCGTACAACGTTTCGCTGCATAATCAACAGTTTCGCAGTTATAAATAACTGCATGAAGCAAAAAATATTTTTTGCCCAAAAAATTTAAATTTTTTATTTTTAATTCATAAAAAATCCAAAAAGTGTCAAGTCCCATTACTTTCACGTAAAGTCGCATAACCTATAAACAAAATGACACATAAATCATAAAAATCGATGAACAGGTTTCGCTTTTATTCACAATTAAGTAAAGGCATAAATTTCAAAAATTTGCTCGAGATATCCACAAAATTCTTTGGAAAAAATATTGATGACTTTTTTATTGATTCTTTATTTTGCATGAAAATAAACATTCCGATTCATATTACAGCTATTCTTACACAGAAAATATGCAATTTTTATATTTTATCTGTGCATGGAAACAAAATTTAGAACATTTTCAACTATTGTCACTATCCATCCTCGTTGAAGTTGACGCTTGTGGTTCTGATGACCTTATTTTCTTCGTAGGTTGTTCATATTCATGTTCTGAGTCTGCATCATCCTCCGGGATAGACGTAATATTCAAGGGCATGTTTTGTTCAGCGTGTCCACAAATTTCAAACTGCATAATTTTAGAACTACACCAACAAACCTCCGCAAGCAATGCAATCCCAATGGAATGGACGTTTTTGTTCATTTTGTGCAATAGCACAACCTTCAAACTTGAAACTGAACCATCGATGAATAAACGCCAGTCGCCAGCGATATAATCCATTCCCAATTTTTTCACTAAACCTGGGATATCATGGGAGTAGGTGAACGTATTTGCTTCGTCAACGGAATAAAATTTCTGAAAATCAGCTTGGCGTTACCAGTATGATGTTGCGCTGACATTTTGCTGCACAGAAAAAATTACTGCCCAATTATTTTCAAACAAACGCTTGTTTGAAAATTTTTTTAATTTCTACAATTTTTTTTACTGATTCAATTAAAATTTTTGTTTGATTTTTATTTAACCAACAAAAATGTTGACAACCATTCAAAAATGTAATACACGCGTTATTGGTTTTAAGTTTTCATAATTTTGTATGAAATATTTAACGCTTTTTAATGTTGTCGTCTTTTTGCATTTTTTATTTGATCGTAAGCAACACTTCCTAATGTGAAATATAAGAACTACAACAAAAAACACATACAGTCTATTTTTGGACACTTTAAAATTTACAACAGTAAGAAAGATGAAGAGGTTTGAAGCAAAAAAAAAAAACAAAAAAAATAGCAGGTAAAAAAACGTTTCACTCTTTTTAAACAACAGAAACAACAACAACATTATAAGAAACAAAATAAATTTTTGGTTGGTTTCAAAGTTGGTTAAAAAAAAAGCAAAATCCCGTATTCAATTTTTTCAAACTGTTTGCTTAAATACATCAAAGAAGTGTGGCAGTAAAAGCAGCAATGTATTCTTTTATTTTCAATTTTTTTCTGTTTACTCCAGCACGAGAATTAATGCATGCGCAGCACCTGGATTCATCATGTCCAGTTACGTCTTCCACCCAAATTATTGGCTTCATAAAAGAAAACTGTCCACCTTTTCCATGTATCCACATTATAAGTGTATTATAACAATTTTTGTACACTGTGTTCGGCGTAAAACCACTTAAATCTGCTTCATCAAAATAATGACAATACGCTGTTTAGAATTCCTCAGTAATCAATTTTTTCGATCCAGTTGGCCTTTTTTTGGGGACGATATGACCACGAACGTAACAAAAATTAGCCAATTGTGGGCACTTGTTATTTTCTGTATTTGAAAAATATATTATATGTTTTGTTATTATTCACCTTTTAAAACCGGGGAAAAGTTTACTTGTAATTCTCGCGTTTGTCGACTCTTGTTAAATGACAAAAATCGATCAAGGAGCACCTATAAATACTACAAATATTTCAATATTTTACTGGCAGGTACTTATGAAATATGTTTTCGAAACGTTCCAAAACATGAGCACTCATAAATGTGGGTGCAATTTCTGTAAAAAATCGGGTTACTAACGGAAAAACTCAAATAATTAAAAAATTGCACTTTCCTTTTTTCCTTTAAATTGTCCACTCACATTTATTAACGCTTATTACTTTGCTACCGCAATCATAAAAATCAAATAACCTTTATTTTATTCCTTTTTTTTAATTCTGAGAATCGTCAAGAATTTTGTGGATATCTCGAGCAAATTTTTGAAATCTATGCCTTTAATTAATTGTGAATAAAAGCGAAACGCGTTCATCGATTTTTATGATTTATGTGTCATTTTGTTCATAGGTTATGCGACTTTACGTGATAGTAATGGGACTTGACACTTTTTTTACCTGGATTTTTTATGAATTAAAAATAAAAAATTTAAATTTTTTGGGCAAAAAATATTTTTTTTCTTCATACATTTAGCCCAAATATAATTAAAAATTTTCCGCTAGATTTTCCCGTTTTCCATTTTTAGATTTCAATTTAAATAGGAAACATTGGAGACGGGAAAAAACTCCCGGGGAATTTTTTTTAAAATTGGTTCATTATCCATTATAAATTATTAGCGATGCAAAGAATGGCAAGATTAAGCCATTTGTCGCACTTTTGATTGTTTGATGGCCCTGGGGTATTTTCTAATCTATTAACCCTTGTGTAAATACCTATTATTAACCCTTGTGTAAATACCCGGGTACCATAGTACCCACCAACGTATATTAACATGAAAAAAAATATTCAAATTAAAATTTTTAAACAAGCTCCTGGATAATCGTTATTTAACTTAAAAGAAAGCGAATTCAGATTCTTGATTTATTTTTTTGCTCCTTTAATACTAAAAAAATTTGCTTAAACTTTAACCATCGCAAAATGCGCACCCGAGTACCCCGGTACCCAATACAATAAAATACACTTTATGGGATAATAAAAACCCGTTTGAACTGTTAAAAAAATTAAAAAAACTAAATTTAGATCAAAGTTGAGCTAACTACTTACTAAAAATCCTGCAGTATATTTTTTAATATTTTTTTTTTCACTGTTTTGAACACTAGTTTAATTTACAACATGGTTATCAAAGGTTTTCATGGGAGTCAACCAATTTTTTCGAAACAAAACACTAAATATCGCTCCTTAGTGTTCGGTTCGGTAGATTTGTGGAAAGCACAAACGCTTAAAGTGTTTGTGTAGAAAGCCATTAAAGAAATGTTTGTGATCTTTCGTCTCTTTTGGCTGGTAAAAAAACCAAAAATTTTTTTCAAAAACAAAATACACAAACAAACCATACACATAATACACACACTAGCTGTTCGTTCTGCGGTCGTTGCTAAAATTGTTTGTTTGTTTATTTCTTTATCAATGTAAAAAAAGAAACATTGCAGAACATAAAAATATAATGTTTGTCTACAGTATCACTACAATTATTCTGTTTTTTAACGAAGAACAGAACATTATATAATGTTCAGAACATTATATAATGTTCAGTTCTTTCTTGAGAATAGTTACGAACGGTATTAAGGGTTGTGTTCGTCTAAACAAACATTAACCCATTAAACCCAAACTAAAACTACCGGACGAATATTGTTTATTTTATGATAAAATTCATTACATATAAACAAAAACCAAAAATTTTTTTTTGTAAATTAAAGAGGTCTACCCAAATTGGCACTACGTTCACTTTAAAAAAAAATTTTTTGATGTTATAGAAAGTTCTGAAATTTTAGTTTATCAATACGGAAAATATATATTGAATAATGTCAAAAACTTTGTCGTAAGCCGCAAAAAATTAAGTGTTCCCAAATTGGCACAGTGAGCGTAAGTGGGTTAAAAAATAGATATCGTTCCTGGGTGTGTGAGCCGAACGCTAAATAATGTACTGTTTATTTTCGAACACAGGTTTAATAAAATATATTTCACAAAATTGTATTGTTGTCATTTGTAGCCAATCAAGTAACAAAAAGTGGTTTCTGATGGCATAATTGACATGTTTTTTGTTGATTTTTCTTTTTAACTAGCGTAAAATTTTCAGAATAGTTGTTTCTGAGGCAATATAGTCGTTTGATAATGAATAAATGGATTACGTTAGAAACGTAAAACCTGAAGATCGTCAAGTCGATACTTTGTGGGGCGCTTATGAGAACGACAATGGGTGGCTTGTTGTTGCACGCTTAATTTGCGATCGACTTCGTGGGCCAGTCTGTATAAAATTCTTTCTCTAATCTTTTTGCTTCTTGTTAACCCTCCATTACTAACCTCTGGGTCGAATCGACCCAGACACTCAAACTTTTTAAATTAAAAAAAACAAGACGATATTTTAACTCAAGATGTATGAGTAATCTAAATTTGTTTATATTTAAACGTTTTTAAACAATAAACATAAGGAATATTCATGATATTATGCATATAAAATTATTTTAAAAAACAGCCTGGGTCGACTAGACCCATAGTTAGCAATAATGTAACAAAGATTTATTATTCCGTTATACAAAGGATAAATTTTAGCCATACCAATTTTTCTTTCTTACATTTTACTACTATATTTCAGGTTTCAAACGCACTTTATTTGACGTCAATATCTTAAAAACTCATAATTTTATGCGCAATTCGGCTGGATAACTTTTTTTTCACTTTTTTTTAGCTACGTTGTAGTGAGTACAAACTTAATTTCAATTTAAATATATAAGTTGTTTAACACACCATTGAATATTAAAATTTAACAATAAAAGACTAAAATCTATCAAAAGAAGTAAACGTTTTATCAATTTATAAGTTGAGACGATTTCAATAGATAATACAATTGATGGGTCGATAAGACCCATGGTTAGTAACTATGCGACATGATTTAAGGTTAGTAATGGAGGGTTAAAATTACAAAAAAGCGCGAAAGCTGCTTTTGTTGCTTAATTGTTATTCCTGCAAAGCAAATGTTCTACTGAATTACAAATACAAGCATAAATATCACTCTTTTTGTATAACCATCGTTGTACTCTCATATGCTGAAGGGTATTACACGTTCGACTTTACATACTCTTACTTGACTCTTTTGCATTTTCGAATTTTGTACTTTTTTTGATTTTTAAAGGCATTCATATTTGTTGTTTAGTGTTGTTGTTAGTTCATGTTTTTATTCATTTATGCCCTTAATGTTGGTTATGATTGGTGGCTTTAATGGTATCAAGAAACTTGGCTAAAAAGTACAAAAGTAAGAAAAAAACTTAAAGCCCGTGTTAAAATTGCTACATATATGATTTTAAGGTGCTGATATTTAAGCTTAAATGTTTTAAATTTAATGAGTTTTTAACTTACAGCTGCTTTATATTTTTGTATGAATTTATTTCTTTCATTTCTGTTCAAAGTTTGCACTGTTTTTTTTTTTTTTTTTGGCTCATGTTGTTATTTAAATACTCGACTTGTATTTGACTATTAAGATGATTATAACGTTTTGTTGATAATATAAGTAATTTTGCCATTATGTATATGGATTTTTGGAGAAAAGAAACAGAAGAAATTAACATATTTTATTTTTTTATAAGAAAGTATATCTTAAAATTTCTATCTTCAAGCATTGTAATGAAACAGAAATATCGTTTATTACAAATTGTTTAACGAATTTAATACACTGAAAAAATTAGTTCAAAATAGTCTGATCAATAAAACCGAAGTTGCTAGAATACTTTAATATTGGGAATTATACTTTTTACATTCTCAAATAGATGAACAGGAAAAAAAATAAAAAAAAAATTTTGAAAGTCCTTTATAAAGTGTGTAATTATTTTATTAATGTTACATTGGACAATTTAAAAGGGGTTTGTGGTTCAATTTATTTAATGTAGAAGGAGTTATATGGGAGTTCTTACCCAATAAAAAATGGAGCTTCCAACGAAGCAAATTTGTAAGGGAGAAACATAAACGTTTCGCTTACCATTGCGCTTACGGCAGACATGAATTTTATATGGCGAGTTTCCACTTTGAAGCAATAAATTTTTGACACATAAAGCGCTTTATTCAGCGCATATAACAATTGTTGGATATAACGATCAGCCTTACACACTGAATGTGTTGATACAGTTATTTTTTAGTATTCACCTTACAAACCTGCTTCGTAGTAAAGGAATGCCACAGGACTTGAAATGATATATTTTTAACAAAATTTGTTGAGAGTTCTTTCACTTACTTTACTGCATTTTTGTATGTCTTATTGCGTAGCGCATAATTGTGCGCTTATTTTTTTAAATGTACCATTAGTGCTTCGCAAAATAATAAAAATTTTTATTGGGTAAAGACTTTTTTATAGACTTATGTAAAGTAAATAATATTTAAGAAAACAACTTAAAGTTTTTTCTCTGATTCGAAAAGATGAAATCAGATTATATAAAAATTTAGACAAATATGCCGTATTCACAAAACCCCTTGTATCGTTGTATCAATTGTATGTTGTATTTAAATTCATAGCTCACTATTGGTTTTTTATACAACATACAATGGATACAACGATACAAAGGGTTTTGTGAATACGGCAATAGTTTTTTCCATATTAAAATTATTCAGATCAGAACCCTTTATTAACGGTTGAACTTAGGCTTAAACCATATTCTAGGATATCCGCATAATGGAATACAAACACTTGTTACGTAACGAAATTACACGGCCGTTTAAACAAAACTCGGTGGGAACCCCTATCCTTCGTGTCCTCATGTTAAAAACGATATATGAAACTAATTTATTTGGATGCAATAATGCACTGATTTGAATAAAATCGAAATGTGTATTATATTAATGAGGGATTGCTCTTCGGCTTAACCCGAAATCGAAACCGCGATTTTAATGCCCAAAAACCGAAACCGACCAAAAAGCCTCGGTGTAAGCTTTTAGCTTAAATATATATATATATATATATATATATATATATATATATATATATATATATATATATATATGCTAAAAGAAATTCCAAATTTTACATAAAACTAGTACTTAATATAAATAAACTTTATACATAACAGCCTGGAACAATGGATGTTTCTTTTTTAATAAAAGTACCTGAATTGAAACAAAAACAAAAAAAGAATTGAATTACATACAAAAAATATATATGTTTGAAGTTTTACTTGGATATTTTTAGAATAGAAGACCGAACCGAAACCGAAAGGTTTTAATTATTTTAAAACGGTTTCATATTTTTACGGTTTTAAGCAAACTCTACTATTATTATATTATTTTATTACTATTATCATTCTAGGGCAATGGTGGGCGCTCCATAGCACAATTGTGCTGAGAGATTTTACACGTATTCTTAGCCTCTTTAATTTAGTTTTTGATGAGACACATTTTCTTATATTTTTTGTATTTTTTTCCAGAGAATTTACCCAGCAAACACACGTGTTTCATTTCAAATAAATGATGTTATGCGAAAAATAATTTACTGTACTGTTTTTACTGTTACTTTCTTCTGTGAACAGTAAATCTCTATAATTTAAACTATTAAAAAATGTTTTATATTACTTCAAATGCGTAAAATATAAAATAAGGAAATATAATCCACCATTTATTTCAAATGCTTGGCTTTGTGTTGGGTGGGTACTTCTGCCATCTCACTAATACTAATAAGCATCAATACAAGCACAGTTTTAGTTGTGCCCACTTCTGTTCTAGGGACTATAAGTGTTGTTGCAACTTTTGGAGAGTACAAGTACGGCCAATACCTGAGGCTTGGAATTAGTAGATTTCTTGTAAGATTGGAGCTAAAGTCCTATATGGTACCTTGGGAAGCAGTAGCTTCCAGAAATTAAGCTGGCACAAGAAGCCCAGGGACTTAAATTTAGGAGCCATATAAACGGCGATCGATAGAAATCAAACTGCGATTTAAAATGTCGATAATCCTGCTTTACTGCTACAAAAAGAATATTATTTTGAATGGAAATCTGATTGGGAATCACAAATGGATCTTTTGAAATATTTCGAAGCCAAAACCGGCAAACAGCATTCGCGCCAAGATAATGTTTGGTTTTTTTAAGAAATCAATAGTGTAGTATGCATTGATACATTTAAAGAGCGCCATCAACGAAAAACGTCTAGAATATGTTAGTAGATGTACTGCTCTTTATTACGTTACGGAGGCAGTAAGAAACTTTTTGGAAACCAGCTGACGGCTGATTTTGTCGTCTTTTTGTTCTGATCGATTAACAACAAACTGATTCAAATATGCTTTTCTATCGGTTTTTTCAAACCTTGTCGTCTTTTTGTTCTGATCGATTTACAACAAACTGATTGAAGTATGCTTTTCTATCGGAGAAATATGCTTTTCTATCGGAAACTCTGTGAAACTTCTCTGTGGCCTCCATTTTGGATTACTTTTGTTCAAAAAATAAAAAGGATTGTATTTGAAAAAAGCTAAATTTTTCATTAAAAAAACAAAGAATATATTATTTATCGATACGTATTTTAATATGCTTTACGTGGGTCAAAACGATTTTTAAAAGCGAATTTTTAGGTTTGTTATGACAAATTTGCTACCACTTCAGAAAGTTGTTATGTCTTATTATTATTCAAAGATATTTATGCGGCGTTGAAATGCATGTTTAAAAATGGCTCTTATATGGGCTCAAGTTTAAAAATTAACCAATTCTCCAAAATGTTAATAAATATTTTGTTTTCCAACGAAAAAGTGGCTTGAGTGGAGTTAAACCTTGATACAAACGATTTAAAGGGACTTTCAATGCATTAAAAACCGGTAACGTAACGTATATCGATGGTTTTCGTACGCAACCCCGTTACTGCAAAACAACTATTTTTCAGGAGAGACAAAATACTTTTTTTTATATATATTTTTCTATTCCAAGAATTAGGAAAAATTCCGATATTCCGCCAAAAAAAAATTGCAAGATTGTAAGGCGGTATTTACTGATTACTTGTCCGGTTAAAACAAAAAATCGAGTTACGTGGAAACCATCGATATGTGGTTATGGCCTCATCCTATAGAAATTCGATATAAGCATTTACGCTTGCCTTTAAGCAACAAGCGAAATATCTTGTCCCGATACAAAAATTTTTTTCTTGCCCACATGAAAATCAGAAAAGGTTCTTATGATCGTATGGCTGTTATAGCCGTACCTAAACAAAAGTGGCACTCGTTTTCTATTTGTCAAAAATTGTATTGCTCATATAATTTTTATGAAGCATCCCTAAATAGCACGGCGTCAACGCTTTGCAAATGGAAAATCCGATTTTGACAGCGCGTTTATTAGTGAAGTTGGCCGCTACCTTTATTAGATAATGGAAATTTAGCTATTTTTTGGTCAATGTGGATTTAATTAAATCAGATAGTTAACACTACTGTGCGTGGCACAACGTTGACGCTCTTTCTTAGATGTGACACATCAGCATAAAAGCTAAGTAAAATAAATTATCTATCTATCTACTCTTGGTATGTCTGAAAAAGACCAGAACTTGGCAAAACTACTACAAATTTTTGGATTGAATGAGAAATGGGCGTGTCACTTCCCATACAAAGATATTTTAGATTTCTGTATACATGGAGAACGACAGAGCCAAAGTTTCCAAACAAGTAACAAGCAATTTGACTATTAATAGACAACATCCCACAAAAAATATATTTTTTAATATTTAAAAAAAAAAAAATAAAAAACAGAGGTAAAGGAAAAACATGTAAAATCAATTAAAAATGGCTAATCATTCAAAAAAGCCAATTTCGATCTACCAAAGGTTAAAATACAATTTGGTTTAAGGATTGACGTTTGACTATTGACGTCAGCAGTCTTCGATGGCTGCGAGTGTAAGACGGCAAATCCCTCTGAGGAGATCGAGTGGTAGCGATCGAAACATGTCAGGGTAACCAGCCGCCTGGGTTCGAATCTCAGGTTAGTCAGCAATGAATGATTATCAATAACAATTTTAATTAATTTTCATGTTGCAAAATTTCTTTCTTAATAAAAATAATTTAATGAAAATTAAATTTGATGAACTTAAAAGCCTAATTAAAAATATTAAGGGTCCTCATGATATCGTTTATAAGTCTCGTAAACTGTGCAAACTGTGCAAACTGTGCATTCTTACGCCCTCGTAAATGAACTGTCAAAAATTGTATGAGAATTCATTTACACAAACTGCTTAAATTTGCCCAACAATTTTGACTCGTAAACTTACGCAGTTCAATTGTGCATTTATACAGACAAATTTTTTTAATGCTTACCGCCGTTTTCAATGAAAACTTCAAGTGTAAATAAATCACAAACAATAAATTCTTGTAATAATATAAGCATATTAGTCTTTTGGCTTTCTTTATGCATGTTTAAAAACAAATTTCATTTATAATTTACAAATTCCAAGTTTTTCATTATATTTTTGATTATTTTTTTTTAATATATTTTTAATTGACGTTTCTGTTTGAAATGACATTAATTGTTTAAAATTACACAAAACTTAAAAAGGATCTTCATGAAACGAGTCTCGCAAGTTTACCCATTTGCACAAATGGTAATTTTAAGCAACATCATGAAGACCCTTATTGAAAAATTTTGATTTTTATATATATTTGATAAAAAATTTATGAGGTTTGCCAACCCCATTTGAGAACCGTTGATTTACTTTTTAACAGATTTTTTATGAGTTTTCTAACAATAATGAATAAATGACGATTTTTGACATCAGCGATCAGATTTATCTTTATTCTAGTAACCCTACTAAAGTTTTTCAATGTATGTGTGTGCCGATCTCTGTTATTGACTGCCAAACTTTTTCTGCCATCACAAATTTCTCTCTGTGTTTTAATTAAATAAAATAAAAAAAAAAAAATTGTATAATCAGACTACTAAAATAACATCAAATTGGTTTGTTGCGTGAGTGTAACCTTTAGCAATTAATTAATTTAAAATTCTTTGTTGTTGTTTTTTTTTTTAACCAACAACAACTCATACATTTCATTAATTTATATTTGAATTGATTAAAATTTAAAAATAAAGTCAAACATACAAATTTAAAAACAGTTAAAAAAAACTTATTAATTCCTATTATTATCATTTAATAAATATTTATCAAATAACAGACAGATAGACAAAAATAAAATTAAACTAAACAAAAAGAAACGGTTCTTATCAGAATTCCATACTTAATTCGAAAGATACAATTTTATCAATTGAGAGATGGGAGAAAAGTTAAATCAAAAGAAGAATCTGTTCAGTTTGTGTTTTTTTTTTAAATTTTATTTATTTTAAAGATAAATTAATAGAAAATGTGATTATGTGGTTTGAAAGCAACTCTTTTTCAACGCTTTGGTTTAGCCCGAAGTGCCATCCAAATACACAGATCCAACATCATGAGATGTTGTTTGTAAGACGTTTTGTTAAGTGTGTGAGTAGCGGTGTGTGTTATTGTATGCGTAAATATGCATTTTTATGCATATTAAATTTAAGAAAAATATATGATTCTTTTTTTCTTAAGTTCTTTCCTTTTGATATTTACCTTGCATACGAAAATAAAATAAAGCCAAAAGATAATTTTAATTTACAACACAAACTGTTGAATGTTTATAATGCTACTTGTTCTTTTTTTATATACATATTTTTATTCTGGTAGTATATCTTTTTTTATATGTGTGTATCTTTAGCTACTTTTAACATTAAAATTCTTATTATATTTTTACAAATTTAACCTTAAGAGAATTAAAAGCAGAGATTCCAAAAGCCATGTACAGACGTCTGTCAGATCTTACAATAGTGTACGAAAAATTGCAACCAAAATTAAATTGTCCTTTCTGACCAGCAGTGTAAGTGCCGGTTCGCACACGTCAAGTTTGACTCGTCAAGTCTTGAGTTCTTAGGAGAGGGGGGAAAAGAAATTACCTTATCTTTTCCCTTCTCTCCTAAAAGATCAAAATTGAAGAGTCAAACTTGACTTGTGTGAACCGGTACTAAGAAAACTTTACAAATTTATTGGTAGACAACTATCTGGCAATACATTAACCAGCCAAAAAATATCGACAGTTTACACGGTTATCAGACAATTGTATGGCAAAAAGTGCCAGATCTGTTATTAGGCATTGTCAGAAAATTCAGAGCATTTAACAGAAAATGTTAATTCTCAATTGTGTGCATTTTTATAAATTAAAAAAGTGAAAATATTAAAAAAAAACTTTGATAGCAAAGTAGCAGTGCAATAAAACTGAACTAGCAAAATAAAATAAAGCAATTTGGGTTTTTCTTTACCCACTTACATCTACATTTATAGTTGAAAAGAAACCAATAGTAGTCGATATTGTAAGAAAAGATAAAATTTAAAAGCACTGTATATTGTTGTTACAATTAAAACTAAAGTGTTTATAATTCTTATTCGCTTAACAGTTTTATTTGTTAAATAAATTTACTTGTTCTAAAATTTTTCGAAAAAGTTTCCTGATAATCTGGCCTAAGCAACCAGTGAGATGCGCATAGGAATAGCTTATCCCATCAACAACAACATTCAGCTTATCAATAGTATAAATTAGAAATTTAGCATATTTTAACAAAACTTTGTTATGAATTTTTGACTCCCAAGAAAAACTTTCATAAAAATATTTTTAATGAACGGAAAAGCAGTAGCAAGGATTTAAATTTTTATGTTGTTTTAAATAACTTTCATTAATTTTGATTCAAATCAATTTTATTTTGCAAAATTTAACTTTTTTCCTTTTCACTCATGCGTATCAGGGATGAAAACTCGTACCCTTGTACTTTTTTGATATATTTTGTAATTTATTGCTGCCGTGGTACTTATTTGGTACCATAGCTTGGGAATAATGATTAGAAATCCTAATGATTAGCAATTGGATTAGAAATTTTTTATTGTGCTGAAAAATTGATTAATTATGATTAGTTAGCCATTTTAGACGATTACTAATTGATTAGATTAGAAATAATCAAAAATCTAATCACAATTAGTGACGATTAGCATTTCTTATCAAATCTAATCAAAACTAATCCAAAAAATAATTGATTAGATTTCTTGATTATTTTTGATTAGATCAACTATTTTTAACTATTTTTGTAAAAAGAAAATATTTATTTGTCACATTTGATGCTATATTTACATAATGTAACAGTTTTTGATTATTGCATAAAATTGCACACGGTGCACCCTGTTCTTAAACTAAACACTTGACACAGCTGGTTCACTTTGTTGTTGTG
The DNA here is from genome assembly GCA_930367215.1 of Pollenia angustigena. NCBI lineage: Eukaryota > Metazoa > Arthropoda > Insecta > Diptera > Polleniidae > Pollenia > Pollenia angustigena. The sequence goes on from OV884060.1 coordinate 53,729,965, forward strand.
TTATTATTAATGTTAATTTTCCACATGTTTTGTGGAAGTACAAGTAGGTATAATTTTTTTGTTTACTTAACATTGAAAGTAAAATCTTTGTTTTGTAAGATTGTAATTTTGTTTCATTCAAATTGAAGTGTTCAAAATTATTGGTAAGTAAAAATGCACGGATTTTTTTTCTTTTATTTATCTAATCACAATTAGTGACAATTAGCATTTCTAATCAAAAATAATCAAGAAATCTAATCAATTATTTTTTGGATTAGTTTTGATTTGATTTGATTAGAAATGCTAATCGTCACTAATCGTGATTAGATTTTTGATTATTTCTAATCAAATCAATTAGTAATCTGTAATTTTTATCAAAATTCAATTCTAATGATTAGATTATTTTATTTCTCTAATCGTAATGATTTCTAATTCTAATCCAAATTCCCCAGCTATGTTTGGTACAATTGTTTTTTATCTTTAACACTCACATATTTTTAAGACGAATCCAAAACCTAAAGGTTCTCAGGAATGTAATTGATTTTAATAAGTTAAATTTTCCATTTATTCAAGCCATTCTTAAGATAATCTTAAAGTCAAAGTTAAAACAAAACACATCCAACTTGAGTCCCTTTAAAATTGTACGTACAAATGTTAGATAAAAAGTAAACTTTAAATTACTTTGGGTTAAAAAATTTTCCAGAATTTATAATCAACAAAACATTTAAGTAGTATACAACAAAATATGGACAATAAATACATACTTAAAATATACAATGAAAAATCATATGTTGTTAGTTATTTATTTTAAATATATCAAGAGATCCATAATAAAATATAAAATTGTAGCGTCATAACCTTAACAATACGATTTTTTATTAAAGTATGTACAAAATTTGAAACCCCATTTTCCATCCCTGACACTTAAGTATTTGCAGCGCTGCCAACAACAAAAAGTCTCCAACAATGATGCTACCAGCTAGCAGTCTTAAAATGAACTGACAATGCTTTTTCTGGAAACGTTGTCAGACAAAAATTGACAGTCCACAAGGTTGTAAGTCATCGTCAAGACTTGTAATTTTTGTTTCAGCTATTCTTGAGTTATGGGTGAGAGTGGTGAGAGAGGTGAGAAGATTTGGATTCTGCAATTTGATTTGGTTTGTATTTCCCAAACTTTACAACTTGAAGTTGGCTGTAGGTGTTTTTGTTTTTATATATAAAATACAAAAAGGACAAGATAAAAATACAAAATCTGCCATATTAAAAGTTCTTAGTCTGTACACTGCGGTATAGCTCCTCATTCACACAAAAAAATGTTTGCGCCAGTAAAAGAATTAATCAAAAATAAATTCAGTTTTAATTAAATATTTAATCAGGTGAATTAAACTTTTAATCATAGATGTTTAGTTAAACATATTTCAATTAAACGTTTAATTCACTTGATTAAATGTTTAATTAACCTGATTAAATATTTAATTAAAACTGATTTTATTTTTGATTAATTCTTTTACTGGCGCAAAAATTTTTTTCTGCGATTTGACGCAGGGATCTGTTGACAAAGGTTTGCACTTGTTGTTAATTTCAACAGACGTGAGCCAAGTTTCGCATCCATAAAGCAGCACAGAGAGGACATTGCTTTTGAAGAGACGCATTTTTGTTTTGGTGCTGATTTGGTTACTTCGCCAGATCTTATATAGACCAGCAAAAGCAGCTTTCGCCTTCTTAATCCTGAGTGGTATATCAACACGCGTACCTACGTCTGGTGTAATTTGGCTGCCTAGGTAGGTGAAGTCTGTGACTGATTCGATGTCCTGGCCGTACAGACTAAGTGGTTCTGTGTGTAAAGTGTTTATTACTCATATAAATGGTCAAAATTAACCATACTATAATCAATATTAACCATAATATGGACAAAGGTAACCATATTATTGTAATTTTTTGACCATATTTATTATACTTTTTAATCATAATAAAGTTGTTTATTTCTTTCAATTTTTTAATTTGTTTACTTAGTGTCAAGGTATAATTATGTAAAACGCAACGCAACGTCAAGGAATTACATTGAAAGCAAAAACAAAGTCATAAATATTTTGTAATTTTGTTGTTGCTTTCTACAGAAATTCACAATGACTTTTAAAATTTCAAACGCCTCATAACTTGTGGCGTTGAAAACTTTAAAAGGGTACATGAAATAATTTAAATTTAAGCATACAATGTTTTAAAATATTATATTTCCAAAACATATTGTTGTTATTATTACCCATAACAGGATGGATGAACTTATCCTTGACAATAAAATGGTTAACGTTACCATAATATGTTTGAGTGTTTGGTTTTAGCTATATTTTATTAAAACATTATATTGTTAAATTCAATCATATTTTAAGTTTCTTGGGATGTAAACACTTTATTGTAAAATAGAAACAAAATATTATCAATCTTAAAAAAGTATTGTTAAAAACAACAAAAGGTTGTTTGTTGCCATTGCAGGGACCATTATATGTTTTTTTTTTAACCATGCTTCAATCATGCTTTTTCTCTGCGTGTAGAGGCAAAACTTTATATCCAAATCTTAAGGGTTTTCTTTTTATACATTGTTTACAGCCATGTTTCCCAAAGTACGAAATCATACTTTTGTCTTACGAAATATTTTGATCTGCTTAAAAATTGTTTAATATACTGGCCTTTAAAGCGCCAGTTAATGGCCCAAGCTTCCACATTTTGTCTCCATCACAGTTTCGTGCTCCCGCGTCAACGAATTGAAGATAATTACAAATCTTAACAAAGCGTATTCGATGCATATTGTTGTATATAAGGTCAACGTTCAAGTCGACTTCAGCAGCTCATATATGTGGATATCTTGTTGAACTAGTAGAGCCTGTTATTAGTAAGATTTCTAACTATACCCTTATCTTTTATTTCATTATAAGTTGGTTTTTTCTCCCGCAAAACAGCATATTCATTTGTCTTGGTGACAATATGGTTGATCAAGGCATCATCAAAAAAATTTAAAACTGCTCATGCAGCTGATGACTGCAGTATATATAATTTGCTTCTCAAAATTTGGATAATGAAGTTGCAGAATTCTCTTTTCCCCCAAGAATATTGCTTCTGTCTGTTATCTTGGGGGAATGAGCGATTTTAAGTTAAAATGACTTATTTTTTTTTAAAGCCATCGCCCCTGATAAAAGTTCGGATTGTAAACTACTATTAAGCAAATCAATATCGCAAAAATATCCACGAATATATGTTGTGCAACCTCCTCAATTTCTGAAATAGCTGTATGTCTCGAAAAATAGCTAACGTAAGAAAAAAATGGCTTTTCAGCGTTCTAGAATTTGGTTTACCGCGGGAGCTCCGCTTGACAGAAAAAAATGTTAAATTCGAGCCAAGTGTAATTATGTCGGATGATATTTCCTCCCAAATTATTAACCTAAAAAGTAGCCTAGGATTCCCATTGTCCAAATTCTGTAATATTGTTTATAGAAATTTTAAACTTTTTATATGATTTTTTAAATTGATTTCTGCCTTGGCCTGTGTTCAAAAGTGTACCTTTCCGTTTTAAATTTGCAAGTCTTTTTTACAAAAATCCAATACGTAAACGTAAGTTTCAAGTTCAAAAATATGTTTGCTAATTTTCAATATTTTGCGAAATCCCTAACCCCTTTCCCCCTATTAGATTTCTTTAGTTCTACCTAGGGTTTTTTCCCGGGATTTCCCGTCCCGGGAATTCCCGGGAATTTCACTTATTATATTTCCCGTTTTCCCGGGATTTTTGTTGCGGGATCCCGGGAAATAAAAAGTTCTTCATAGTTTCAGAAAACAGCTATTTTTACTCTAAAATTTAGTTTTCTTTTCTCTAAAAATTAGCATCTGTGGATGGGTTGTCTATTAGATCAATTATAAGAAATGTGTACAAACGTAAATCAATGTCTCCTGCGGCAATAAATCTATAAAAAGCAGAATGGGCAGTGCAACAGTTGATAATTAATAAATTTAGTGAAGTGATGAATTGATAAAGAACATAAATTCAAAATAAGATGCAGGCGGTAAATTCTCATTGACCATGGACAAGTCTTAAAAATAGGATATACATAAACATATCGCTCCGTTATTGCAACATAGTCGTATCTACAAAAAAAAAAAAAAAAAATCGAGCTTGGTAATATATCCGGGAAGTGCGGGGAAACCGAAATAAAAAAATAATGAAACTCGTGTAAGTTACTAAAACATACAATTTGAAAAACACATTGTCCTAAAGATTACAGATGGACCTAATGAAAAGAAATAGTTTGTAAGAAGTAGTCCGGATGATGCTATTTTTTGCATCAACCTTGACATCAGAAGCATGCAACAACGGTGCACTTTTAATTATTTGTCCAACCTCGGTAAAAAAGTAAACGAAATTTTTCGGAAACATGGTAATCAGTAAACAAAATCAGAAATATACTCTTTGGCGACTCACTAAACGCTTTGAGTGTGTCAGAAAGTAATTTCCTATGCCGTTAAAAAATGTTAATATATTTATTAAAATATTTTATATACTTTATGATTTTAGTTTTTGATCTCATATCTTGAGTACCTCAATTGTTATGTTTATTTTATCTTGTACTAGATCATCATAATACGGAATTTACTTATAATAGCCAAAGGTAATAATAATCCAAGTTCCGCTTTCAATCTTCAATTAATTTTTGTAGTATTTAAGCATTTATTTTACTTACTTTGTAAACAAGTTCCCTCACGTTTGTTTATAAAAGTTTTTTTCATTAATAAAACCAAGTTTACTTTGTATTATTTGTATGGAGCGGGATCCCGGGATCCCGGGAAATTTAAACATTTTTCCCGCTTTCCCGGGAATCGAAAAACTCCGGGAAAAAAAACTCTAGTTCTACCCCATCTTAAATTCACATTGCGAATCCCAACCCCCTTGGGAATCTCTGTTTAAAATCATCTGCTTTTATTTGTCTTCTTATTTCAAAGTTTGCATTTCGTTCTTGTTCATAAGATTAACTTGAAAAAAACTCTGTCTGCGTACATGTATCTGTAAGTTTATAAAATTTTTAGTTGTATTTAAGCAAATACTATCACACAAATCTTTTTACGGTTAACAGCTTTAAGTATGTTTAACTTTATATTTTTTGTCTGATTTTTTGTTAATTTTATATTTTAGTGATTATAAACTAAGTGATAACAATGTTTGAAACTGAAAAATTTAGGTCATTGGTTTTAAAAAGAATACATAACTTAAATAAAAATCTTCTTTCTTAAATACATCTGAAGGAAAAAAAAAATAATCACAAAAGAAATTAAGATAAAATAAGAAGCTGTGTAATTTTATATGGCAATGAAAGATCACGTTAACATTTGATACGCAAAAAAAAAAAACAGAAAACTGCTTTAATGTTTAGGAATTTTTCGAGATATACAGTAGAAGAAACTGGACTTGACTCCTTAAGAAGCAGTTTCATTTGGGTGGCCAATTTATTTTAAACGGCTTACAAAATTAATCTGAAAATGTAAGAAGTCTCTGCATTGCATGTGTAAGCAACAGAATGAAAGAAATTTAATTGAAATAAATTGGAATATTTATCTAGGCAACATCTAACAATTTCTGCTGTTGCAAAAATTTAACTTGCAAATAACGTTTTATGCCTAAGTAGATCCTTTACACTAAAAGGTAAAGAGACGAATTGCACATCTTCCTTATGTAGTCTAGGTATTATGAAATATTGGTTCAATATCAGTTTATCCGAAGTATTGGACATCGTTAGATATGACCGTTGTTTTGATCTTCATTGCAACATCACCGCCAAAAGAACGAATTCTCTTTTAAGGGCAAAAACGAATTAAGCGACCCTGTTCTAAAGTAAAGTAAACTCCATTCAGATCATTTGCACTGATCAAAGCAAATGGTAGATGAACCGTTATTTTTAATAAGTTTCGAAAAAAACGCAACAATTTTACAATTTTTGTTTCAAATATATTTAACTTGTAGAATTAAAACTTGTAGTTTTGAGAAACAGGGCCCTGATCTTGCAACATGTGGCCGAACGTTGTCATAGTGGATTATTAGGGCTTCATGTATTGTCTCCTGTTCCCATATAATTTCATTCAAGTTATTGCCCTACAAGAATAGTGACGGTCATTTGACCTATCATATGACCGACATTGCTGATACAGATGTCGGTCATCGCGTAGAACGAAGTTTCTATCATTTTCTTAAGACCAACGTGAAAAAAATGACCTGAACTTTTGTGTACGTGTGATTTTGCATCCTTCTTTAACCTATGAATTTTGTGGTAGATAAAACATATATCTGATCTGTTTACTCTTATACTCTTTACATATCAGTACTGATGTATGAACCGGACACAGCTGACTAGTCAGTACTGATGCATATACCGGTCCCAGCTGACTAGTCAGTACTGATGCATATACTCGTTACTACTGACGTATTTTTAGCTTAAATAAAACACGATTAATTTTATTAAATTCTCACACATATTTTTGTTTTTTATTTTAAATAAAATTCAATATTTGTTCGTTTTACAAAATAAATTAAATAAATAAATAATTATTTTTTGTCCTATGTGGTAATTTAAATTTTATAAAGCTTTTTTGCAATGGTCCCAACTTCAATATTTCACTTGGGTTTTGCTTAAAGGCAGAATTAGTCTTTACTTTCTGTTCTGTTACGAATCAGCTGACTTGTTTTTGTTATTAAAAAACCTATGAAATTGATTAGTTTTTCTGTTCTGTTACGGTTCAGTTTGTTAAAATCAAAAACATGTTAAGTATTTGTAAGTGACACCAAAATAAATAATAAAAAATACATATTTACATTGAAATAAACTGTTTTTTGATTTTAAGAATTCATAAAATTTAATTTTTTCATATTTATGTGCATAAAAGTTATTAAAATAAAGCAATGAACGGTGCAAAACTAATAAATTTATCATAAATGGCTGATAAGTTACTACGGAAAAAGTAACTATTACAATTTCATAACAGAACGGCACGGAACAGAACAGAAACAGAAAGTAAAGACTAACTTAGCCTTTAGTCAACCTTTGGTTAGCATTGATGCTATAGATAAGTACATATACTAAGGAATGATCCTACACTACCAGAATATCTCATAGTTTCATTAGAATCATTCCTAAGTATATGTTTACATCTATAGCATCAATGTTAACCAAAGGTTGGCTTTAGCAAAAACCAAGTGAAATATTTAAAGAATGGGAATATTGCAAAAAGGCTTAATAAAACAGGGACCGATACAGTTATTCCTCCTTTCATAAACGTCAGATGATAACAGTTTTTTTTATTAAATATTAGACGTTGCTCGTAACCAATAGTTTTATTAAAAAGTTATTGGTTTTTGCAAAACGTTTGGCTAGATCAAGCACCATTTAACTGCTTTTAAATATCATTATACAATTCTGCTACATATTGTATCCATTCGAAACGTTTGCTTTGTTTAGTTTTTACTAAAAACTTTTTAGACCATAAAGAGTGTCTGATTCCTCACAATTGTAAACAGCACACACTAAAGAGGTTACTGTGCGATCAAGAAGTGCTAGATTTGTGTTTTTCGCTACAATTTGCAAAATACTGTAAAATACAAAAAAAAGACGACTTAATTTTGTTTAAAAACAAATTTTCATGATAACATACCTCTGAATATCGTATAACCAACTCTGGCTCCTTATAATGCAACCAAATCAAGTTGACTGCTGTACGTATGCGTTTACACCATTCACTGCAGGTGGAAGAATTAACACGGAAAAATGTTTTCGCCTCTAATCATAATATGACGATTATCCAACTGAACATCGGGATGAGCCTCTTCATTGAGAATACTTTCAGCACCGCCAGCAGGAGCCAAACCAATTAATTCCCAGTAATCTACATGCAATTCGTGTCCACCTGGTGCATAAAACAAATAAATGAGTTTCTACAATATTGTTCACGAAACGAAACTTACCGACCTTCTGGCACAGGTTTTAGTGTACCAAACATTGTAAAAATCCGTAATGTAAATAAAAAATTAAACCTTTGCCTTGACGTCTTAAACGATGTGTCCATCTATAGATTTTAACGTTTCTGTTAATTTTCGACACATTCAAATATGCACCTGGCCAACTGGGATCTTCGGATATGAGTATTTTTGGCTTCATCCAAATTTTGTTTAGGCTTTTCCGCATCTTCAGCTTCGCGTTTTTCCTTTTTCGCATTTTTTTAACTTACTTACCCAAATCCTTTGGATTTTCTTTATTTATTTTAATAATTTAATAATTATTAAAATATTTTGCAGTATTTAATTTAAACAATTCACAAATTTTTACAAATATTAGCCAGTATGTATAACAAAAATTAAAAAAAAATTGACATTTTTGTGGTGTTTTCAGTTGTTCTACTCTAACATATATGTTAGAGTGGTACAACTAATGTAAAATTGTTGCAAGTGTGTTAGTAAAATTTTTTTTTTTTTTTTAGTTTAGGTCATTCATTTCTTGTAGGGTGGCCATTACATATTAGCTTTAACATTTTCCCATCTTTCTGGCAACATAAAGGCTCAGTGAAAAAAAAGACTGCTCATTTTTTTAAGCCTTGCTCTGATGTGAAGCCGATTCCAATGAGAAGTTTCTGTATATATTCAAATAAATATTGGTCGGACGGGACAAGCTCTAGACTATCAGCAGATGAAGAAAAACTTCCTAAACACCATTTTCTAATTAATTTCTGACTGGTCTCGCAACATATGGCCGAGCGTTACCATAATGTATTACACAGGCCTGCGAAATTTTGAAAAACTCGAAACCCTGAATTTGGAAGTTCAGATTCGGATTAAGCGCAACAAAAAATTTGTTGGCCTGTGTGGTTAGGGTTTCATGTAAGGTCGCATATTCTTATATAAATTAATTCAAAGTATTGGCCATCGTTAGCTATTACATTTTCTCATCATTCCGGCAACATTAGAGTCGGCGCAAAAAATGAGTGCTAACTTTTTCAAGTAAATTTTAAACACCTAGCTCGAAGTGAAGCGTATGCCAGTGAGAACGTTATGCAACAAATGGTTGGTTTGTTAACGTGGTAGAACGAACAGATCTAGGAGTGCTGCAAGTAGAGTCGACAGTGATTTCGTTTTGACTCCACACAACTCGTCAAGAATTGGAACCCCCAATCAAACTTGAACCGGGGTCAATACCGAGTTGGCTAGAGCCAGCCCGTTGCGTTGAGATATTTTAGCAAGTTGCTAAGTTCACCCGCGATATCTCCGAGAGTCCTTGTGGAAGGTAATTCCCAAATAATCCCTTTCGTGTTGAATTAAACACTGGGCAATCGCATAGAAGATGAAATACTGTATCCTCAGTTCCAGGTTGCCTGCAGCTGCGGCAGCATTCATTAAAAGGGAGGCCAAGTCTCATAGCGTGCTTACCGATCGTTCAGTGACCAGTAAGCACGTATATAAGTCTTGACACATCTCTCCGATTGAAGTTGAGAAGTCGCTCAGAGCGGCCTGTGCATGTCATATGTTGGCCACGTTACTTTGGTGGCCCTGCATCCATCTAGTTTCTTCCATTTATTGTCAGCCATATCCAGATAGTGTCTAAAGATTTCGCTTCTGATAGTTCCCAGGGGTGTTGCGACTGCCACACCTTGTGAAATATAAAGAACGGCTCCTGTCTTGGCCAGCCCATCCGCTGGTTGACGAGAATGGACGTTGTTTTATGTGACTTTAGTCATCAGAGTCGCCTGGCTATCGACGAAAATGCCAATTTTGCCGCTGATGTTCCTAATGTGCAGTTTTTCACATGCCTCTCTTATCGCCAGTATTTCAGCCTGAAACACGCTGGCCCAAACCTTCAGGCAAAAAGAGAGCAAAAAATGGTTGACCGACGGAGAAAGGTCTGGAGTATCAGCGAACACTTCCAAACACTGTTTCTAATTAATGTTTGCTTCGTCTTGCAACATGTGATCTTTTGGTCGATAGTTGTCATGATTACATATTACAGTTTCATGAATTGTCGCATATTTCAAGCATTTTTCGTCCAATGCTTGACTTAGTCGAATCAATTGTGTTAGATAAAGAACCTCTGTGACAATTTGGTATGATTAAAGTGATCTTAACAAATACGGAGAACAACTTCGTGCCACTTATATTCGACCTTGACGTTGATTCGCCTCTTAAGCTTTGGGTTGCCATGGTAGATCTATTTTCCTTCGTCGTATTGTCTCCAAGCTAAAATTTTATACCGTTTGAGTAGTATTGAGGAGAGTCAAAATCGGCTTTGACTTGTGTAGTGCCCAATTTCTGGATGATTTGTGCTGCTTGTCAGTGTTTTAAAATTTCTGCTAGACTGGCTTCTACCAGAAGCCGTATTCTGTAATTCGCTTAAGCTAAATCTCTATCGCTTAAAATCTATAAAGCTGATTTTGCAATTTCTGGCTACGATTTCAATTCTGTAACGTGCATTGGTAAATTTAGCAATGCCATAAAAATTTTATTCGCCGCAATTTAAGCTTTTAATGTCATCCCTAAAATTACTTAATTTTGTATTCTATAAGGCATTTAAGCGATCGAGATTTTGCATTAGCTAATGCTATGTTTATGCAACGAGATAAACCACTTGTTTAGCTCTCTGAAACTAGATTGCCAAACACGCTCTTCATACGATTCATTCTTGTTTCCTTTTGACATTTTTTTTTGTGTTGTTAGCGTGATTTTTTCGAATAGATAAAAAAGTAAATAAAAATTAAATATTCATAAAATACATTTCAGGTTTATAAAAGGTTTATGAAACAAATTTTTTATGAAAATTTGTTCAATAAACCTTTTATATTAATATGGGGGTTATACTTTTATTATTATTATTTAATAATTATAATTTTTTATTATTTTAAATTAATTTTTATTTTGTTAATAAGATTTCTGTAGCTAGCTTCTATGCGCATTTCACTGGTTTCTTAGGCCAGCTCATCAGGAAACCTTTTCCAAAGATTTTAGAAAAGCCAAAAATACCATACAAATAAAACCCTAAAAGCGAATAAGTCCTACTTGTACTAATATCAAAGCTTAAACAAAAACCTCAACAATAAACAGTGAGTTTATCTTTTCCTACATTCCCCTACAATTGGTTGGCTTTTTTCCTTTTTTATTTTGTTTTTTCTTTGTTTTGATTTTTTTTGAGGACTATTTCAGATAAAAATGAAACAACCTGTTTCGCTCTCAACATTTTGTATGGCAAAACATTTTGTTTCAATCATGTTTCGGATGCGAAACAGAAATGGGAGAGCGAAACACGAATATTGCAATCCGTGTGAACATGGTATAAGCGAATTACAGAACACGGCTGCAGTTATTTTTAAATTAGGCAACGATTTTCATGGGGTAACAACTTCAATTCATCATATTCAAACTTTTTGGTCTAAGCTTGTCGGGCCTTGTCAGAATCAACCGTACATATCACTTTTTGCATGATAAACTCAATGGAACATATTCCGGATAAGCTATTGTGAGAAATATATATCGTTACCTAAAACGCAATAGGCCTTACATAGCAAAATATTAAAAATCCACTACTATTCATCGATTCTGATGTATTGTATCAATACAAATGCCCGCATTAACGATTTTATTAACAAAAAATAAGCAACCCTATTATATCTACAATATTATATGATAGACGCCTACAGACCTACCTAAGTAACAGTTTGCATAATGTTCAACATCGTCAGTTATCAAAACAACTGGTAGGTTTAACAAGAAAAATTAATTAGAAACATTTTAGGGGAATTTATCATTTTAAATAGTTTTAAGCTTTTCCTGTAAAATTTAAAAAAAGTTAGATAGGACCTTTTGCGTTTTAGGAAACGATATACATATATATGCTTTTGCTATACTTTTTTACAAATCGAAGACGTTAAGCAGTTTTGTTTAATAAATGAGTGGGAAAAAGTGAAAGATGTTTAACCTAAAAAAAAACTTTGTAAAAGCTGATAAATACAAAAATCTTTTGTAAAAGATACGACGCCTTTTTTAAATTTTACACCTAAGAATTTTATAGAGCCAAGTCCTTATTTAAGGCCCATTCTCAAAAATTTCCTAACAGCGAAAGAATGTATTAAAAACGACTTCTATACCGACATTGACTCTTTCATTTAAAGCGCCAATTAATTTCTGTTTAAGTTGAATATTCAATAAAAATATGAATTTCTTTTTTTTTATATTGGAAAGAAACAACACCTACAAATTTGTTTGTTCAAATTCAAGCAAAAAACAAAATTCAATTAATATTTATTTTAACAAAGAAGACCTTATAGCCCTCATTTTCTTGGCAAATACACCTTTAAAATATCTTTCTTATTTTCTTTTTTCATATTTATTTTCTTTGGAAATATTTTGCCAACATTATAATGGTCCGTTCTTACAAGACAATTTATATGAACAGTACAACAACAAGTACGACAAGAAATGGCAATGAAAAAAAAATCGAAATACTTACATGCCGGTATTATTTTGTTATGTGTTTTTTTTTTTTGGTAAGTTGAGTGTTAAGTTCGTGGTATTTTTGCACACCCTAAAATTCAGTAAAGGAATGAAATCATTTATGCAAAAAATGTGAAAAACATATTAAAGAATTAAAAAACGTTCCCCTTTTGGCAATTATAATAAATTTTTTTTTGGAATAACAACAGAAATTTGAATTACAAAAAATTAAGTTCCTAATTAACTGAAAATTTTATTAAAAAACATTAATAAACGAAAATTGTATTGCTACAAAATCACAACTTCCAAGTTTCCTTAATCTCGTAGCAGTCACTCTTATAGTTTAAAATAAAAATTTAGGGTGTTGGCACAGCGGGAGCAGTACCCCCCTATAGGGTGCATATATTTAATATCGCGGAACTGAAGAACTGTTATAGTGGTAAAGGCCACTATTAATGAAACCTTCAAATAATAAAAATGAGCAGGGTAGAAGGAAGAGGAGCAGTGCCTCCCATAGAATGAAAATACTTAATACCGCATATCTGAAGACGAAAGTCTTCAAGCAATGTAGGACCCACTCTTCTGGTAAACCACACTTTTTAAAATAAATATAAATGGGGTAGATGCAAAGGAATTAATAAATATGTACATTAGACTGGTCGCATCTTGTATGGGATTTTTTTTTTAAATTTAATTGTTTGCGCTGCTTAAAATATGAGGTTTGGTGTAAGAAATCATGCTCTAATTTTTCAGGTCAATCCGACGGTGCCTAGCCGTGCCGGGTGGGGCCCAAATGTCTGCATAAAATTAGAAGCATAGCTGAATTTTTCAATTTTTTATGAATTTTTAAAAACAAAAATTCCGAAATTTTAATAAAAAAATTATTTTTTTTCCAAAAAAAAAATTATGTTTCTAAAACGACTGCGCATATAAGAAACACGTTTTACCTTTCTTAAAGTAAATTTTATTGCGGAATTTCGGTTTTTTTTTTAGTTTTTCCATAAGCTAAAGCGTTTTTGAGTTGCGCGAACATATGTTAATCTATCTATACAATATATAATTTCTTAGTATGTCAGGATGTTTGCATGCATGTCCTATTCTTTCCGCAACTTTCTGAAGCCATCTGATGACATATAAAGCTGAAATTTGGCACACTTGAAGTACTATCACTGCGGAAGATCGTAACGAAGCCATATTTTTGATTTTCGGCTTTTCAACTAGTATAACTTTAAAGAACTGATAGAAAATATGTTTTTTTTTATAATATGGGAAACTTTGGGCCCCACCCGGCACGGCTAGGCACCGTCGCATTGACCTGAAAAATTAGATCATGATTTCTTACACCAAACCTCATATTTTAAGCAGCGCAAACAATTAAATTTAAAAAAAAATTGCGACCAGTCTAATGTACATATATAAAAATTAACATGCGTGATTGGCTGGCTGGCTGTCCATGTAACCTTGTGCGCAAAGTACAGGTCGCAATTTTGGAGATAGTTTGATGAAATTTGGGTCATAGGTTCTTATTGGCACAAGGACCAAGCCTATTGAAAATCGTAGGTCCACGAGGGCAGATAGGGGAAAATTTCTTCCTCTCAGAAACTATCAAACCGATTTGAAATGAATTTCAAACATACATAGAACCATATCTATATGGACACAAAATGTATGCATTTTTTAAACAATAGGACCACGAGGGGAGATAGGGGCAATTTCTGCCTCTTAAACCGATTTTAATGAAATCTAAACTATAGATAGATCCATATCTATATGGACACATTAGCTATACAGTTTTTTAAAAATAGGACCACAAGGGAGGTAGGGGGCAATTTTTGCCCCTCACAAACTTTTAACCCGATTTTAATGAGTTTTATAAACATAGATAAATCCATATTTATATGGACATATAAGCATGATGTGTTTTTTAATACTGTGGTGTAGGGTATCATATGGTTGGGCTTGACCGACTATACTTTCTTGCTTGTTTTTATTGTTTTACTAATCAAACACTATTAGCGTTTGTGTTATCCTCAAATCTACCGAACCGAACACTAAGGAGCGATATTTAGTGTTGATCTTCGAACACTGGTTAAAGTGTCCTTTCTGTAACGTCTAAAGTGTGGAGTTTATCTCAGACTAATTGAAAATAATATTTGTTGCTAAATCGAAATTTTTTTATTTTTTCTCTTAGTTACACCCTCATCAACAGTTCATGTAGTAATGCTCATAGAGTTAAAGGGCCTTTAAATAAAACATTTAAAAGCTCGTACATTGCAGCAAAGAATGAAGGTCATTTATGCCACATTTCCGAAAGCTTCTTTAAGCCACAAAAATCTTACAAATATGGTAATATCACAATAAAAACTTACTTTCTATAAAAAAAACACAATAATTTTGTGTAATCTAAATTGGTTTCAAGCATCGTATGTACGTTCTTAACCGATTTTTTAGCTGGTTCAACTCATTTATTAAGGCGAATCTAGCCATATTAATAGTCTGTCCGTCTGTTTAAAGCACGATAATGCTCGCTTTAAAAGATGAAACGTGTTAGAGATTTAGGGCATCAGAATCGTATGGTATTATGCAAATTTGGTCCACTTTCATCTTATTCCCATAATGAAATTTAACATTTTTTTAAGAATCAATCTCTTATATTTTCAGTTTTTCTTTTGGATTATTGGAAGCTTATTCATAATGGATATGGTAAGAGCTGAGTTTCATTTAGTTTAAAAGTACTTCAACTCAAACTTTTTTTTAAAATTGAACTTACACCTTTAACTCACTGTTCATACAAAACACCCAGCCAATACCATCCATACAATTTCCTATACATGCATGCTGCACATCGAACAATCATTACTAACATTTATGGTATCATTTGTTAAGTGTCATCTTCTTTATGTAGCACGTACTCCAGCAATCATACCAGTACTAAAGTACCAAAGTAGTGGGCATATGAAAAAAAAGCTAAAATGTTGACGACGACTACAACGATGATGATCATGTTGCAGTGTACAAATTTTTTAGAAGTACGAGTGAATATGTTTGACGCAAATATAAACATGTTTGTTAAGAAGGTCTCTTTTGTTAAATAAAGCACTTTTCACATGACTTTCATCGTCAACATCAGGAACATACACATTTAACTAAATCCATTTAATTTTTTTCTTTATTCTAGTATCTTCTTTACAGGCAAATCTTTTACGTTGGCCGATTCTTGTTCAAGGTAACAACATTCACAAACACACACACAAAGTTATAGATAGATTTGTTAGAAATAATTTTCGCGCTTTTCACAAATATTTCCTGCAACATTAATCTCGTGGGCTGAAGAAAAAAATTACACAGCCGGACTACAATGCGGGTAAATATAGTAAATATTTGCAATATTTAAAGTTGCAACATGCAACAAAACTACACATGACAAAAAGTATTCACTTGCAACAACAAATACAATAAATGAATAAGATGATAAAACGTTTTAGAATTATTGAAAGGTGTATAATGAAGAAAAATGAATGTTTAATGCAACAATAAATACAAATGGACAACTAGAAGACAACAAATATTCTAAATAAAGGTTATTGTTGTCGTATGAAAAATTGGATTTGGGAATTATTTGTGGTGTGAGAGAAACTAAAAGCTTTGAAAAACTTTAACAGTATAGATTTTTAAAGTTTGGCAAAAGGGAATTGTTAATATTTCTAAAACAGCAAATGTTCGTAAATTTGTATCCCCTCCACCACAATTAGTCATTCCGTGTGAAACTTTTTTATTATTCATCTCAGACCCCATAAAGTATATATATTCTGTGTTCTAGAGTAATTCTAAGTCGATTTAGCCATGTACTTCTGTCTGTCCGTCTGCTGAAAACACGCTCACTTTCGAAAAACTCAAAAAAATTGATAATTTTGTTACAAAAAGTAGCATAAATGGTGGAAAAATGCACGAAATGATATGAAATTTGGCAAAAATTCGTCCCATTCGACTGGAAATCACGCTGTAAAATTTCGCGAAGATCTGTCCATAATTTACCCCAGGCCCCATATAAGCCCTACTCCCGGAAAACAGTATAGAACGCCTAAAACCCTAAGTAATAACGCTATCATTACAGATTTTCACATTTCACAGTTTTATAGGGCGCTGCGAAATATGGCCCCAGGAAATATGGCCCCAAAAAATAAATTAAAATTGACCCCAAATTTGGGGCTATTTTTCATAATGCAATATGGCCCCATTTTTTTAATGAAAACTTACCCCAAAAAAATTAAAAATAACCCTAAAAATAAAATTTGGGGTTATTCTTCATTATGAAAAATCACCTCAAAATTTATAATGAATTTGAACCCCAAAAAAGAACACAAATAAAGTTACATTGAACATTTTCGGTGGAGTTCATGGCGGCATGAAATAGTCCCCCACGAAATAAGTCCCCAACAAAATTATGAAATAATTCCCCAATTTTTGGGGTCTTATTTCATATGAAATAAACCCCCAATTTTAAAACGAAATGAAACACCAACGAAATGAAAAACTCCCCAAATCAAAATGAAATAAAGGCTCCACGAAAAGCCCCCCAATGAAATAACGCCCAGGAAATAACACAAATAAAGTTACATTGAACATTTTCGGTGGAGTTCATGGCGGCATGAAATAGTCCCCCACGAAATAGTCCCCCACGAAATAAGTCCCCAACAAAATTATGAAATAATTCCCCAATTTTTGGGGTCTTATTTCATATGAAATAAACCCCCAATTTTAAAACGAAATGAAACCCCAACGAAATGAAAAACTCTCCAAATCAAAATGAAATAAAGGCTCCACGAAAAGCCCCCAATGAAATAACGCCCAATGAAATAACGCCCAGGAAATAACCCCCAATGAAATAAACCCCAAAAAATAGGAAATAACACCCAAAATCAGTGAATGAAATAACATCGAAAAATAAATGAAATAAGCCCCAAAACGAAAATGAAACAACCCCTAATATTTGGAAGTTATT
Source organism: Pollenia angustigena (assembly GCA_930367215.1). Taxonomy (NCBI): domain Eukaryota; kingdom Metazoa; phylum Arthropoda; class Insecta; order Diptera; family Polleniidae; genus Pollenia; species Pollenia angustigena. The sequence continues at coordinate 53,747,442 of OV884060.1, forward strand.
TCATATGAAATAACACCCAATGATGAAAATGAAATAACCCCCAATGAAATAAACCCAATCAGCAACAAAAAATGAAATAATGCCCAAAATTCATAAAAGAGTCACTTTCACCAAGGATTTCATGAAGTCAATATGGACCAACAGCAAAGTCGCAAAATTATTGAAATGAATCGTGTGGAGGCCCGCAGGTGTCTTTTCATAATAAGGATAAATTCGGTTCAAAAATATTGCTGCAGTTATATTACCCGCCCGGATCCTTGTAGCTCTGCTCTATTTTTGCAGTTCGGAAGACAATTTGCCTTTTACGTTTGGCCTTTACACAACTACCTCCACCCCCAAAAACAAACAGCCTTAAAAATGAAATAACTCCCGAATAAAAAATGAAATAACACCCAAATTAAAGACGCTATGAAACAAGCCCCAAATTTTAAAAATTTGTTGGGGGTTATTTCATTGGAGACTATTTCATAATTTCAAAACCCCAAATGAGGAATGAAATAATTGCCAAAAAAAATGAAAAACGGCCCAAAAAATTGGGATTTATTTCATATGAAATAACACCCAAAAATGTATGGAAAAAAATTGGGGAATATTTCATTTCTCGTTTGGGCGTTATTTCATTGGGGGGCTTTTCGTGGAGCCGAAATAAATTCCCAAAAATTGAGAAGTTATTTCATTGGAAATAAGTCCCCATTTCCTGAAATGAAATAAATCCCCAAAAAGTATTCAAAACATCCAATCAATTCAAAATAGGGGGGGTGCTTTTTTTACCATGGGAGGTAAGGCCATAATGGCTTTATTGCTCAATTTTGCGAAGTGAGAGATATAGCCATATTTTTTTCCCAAATGAGAGGCAAAGCCATATTTTTCCAGAATATTGTTACGCATGGTGTAAACATTCTGTAAAAGGAAAAATCCTTAGTTATCATTGAAAAACATTTTTTTATTCTTGTGACGCACGCAGAAAAACTCATTCAGCGAAGCCACCTGCCGCGTCCTACTATAGGAAAAAACCCCTTAGCGCGGCCGCAGGCCGCCAAGCAGGAAAACTTTAGTATGCGAAGCCAGATTTCAATACTTAACTTTAGTAAAAGGAAAATCATTACCTCTTAATTATAAAAATTTAAAAAACTATTAATTAATGTAAAATGGAAAAGTTCTTCAAAACTGAAATGAGAGATAAAGCCATTTCCTAATATTACTTATGTGTCCTAAGGCCATGATGGCTTTGTCTCCCATTCGAATGAAAAAAAAATAAAAGGCTTTATCTCTCTTTTGAATGGGAGACCTGGATTCATTGCATCCAGCAAAAAAAAAATTAATTTATTTTATTCCTTACCGCAAAATTATTTCTCAAACTAACTACCTAGTAAGTATTATTTTTAATGAATGAGTGGTCTTGACCATTCATTGAAACAAGTTTTGTTTACGTATTATAACGCGACATAATCTGCATTTTTGACGATTTTGGAATAAATTTGAAAATGAAAAAAGTCCCCAAAATATTTTTAGGGGCTTATTTCATTTCAGATTTTTGGGGACTAATTTCATAAGAAATAACTCCCCAATATAAAAATGAAATAAATCCCCAAGAAACGTTGTTGTTGCCTCTCATATATTTTTTTGGGGAGTTATTTCATTTCCGTTTTGGGGACTTATTTCGTGGGGGGCTATTTCATGCCGCCGGAGTTCATATGCCCGAAACTAAACATCCCAAATTTAGAATCCCGATTTCAAAATCCGGATAATTATACAGTTTTTGTTTTAAAAATCGTACGATTGATAGCATGGTTGGGCTTTCGGCCATGCGCAAGGATTTTTTTCTCTATGGTATAACGAACACTGGCTTTGCTTACTAAAGCTTCACGTTATAGCCGGCCTTTGGCCGTGCGCAAGGATTTTTTTCTCTATGGTATAACGAATACTGGCTTCGCTAACTAAAGCTTATCTGTATAGCCGGCCTTCGGCCGGGTGAAAGGTTTTCTTCTCTTTGTTATAACGAACACTGGCTTCGCTAACTAAAGCTTCACTACATAGCTTCTCCTAATAGGCGGCCTTCGGCCGGGCTCAAGGATATTTTCCTCTATGGTATAACAAACACCGGCTTCACTAACTAAAGCATCTCTGCATAACCGCCAAGGATTTTCTCTACTTTGGTATAAGAATTTGGGTTTTCTATACTATGCCTAGAAGCTTTTACACAGAATTTTACAAAATTTGTGTAAAAATGTTTGGGGTGATTTTTCATTTCTTAAAATTTGCATTTTTTTTATTAGTAGACGAAAAATAGCCCCAAAGTAAAAATTGTGATTTTATTCCACCTTAAATGCAATAACACCCTAACGAAAAAATGAAAAATAACCCCAAAAAAAAACAAAAAAATTGCGCCAAAATTGCGTGTTGTTGTGTCTCATGTAAAATTTTGGGGCCGTCTTTCATTTTCCTTTCGTGGAGATCGGCTTATAATTTACCCTAGGCCCCATATAAACCCTACTACCGGGAAACAGTTTAGTGCGCCTAAAAGCATAATTAATAATGCTATCATAACAAAATTTGGTACATCAGAGTTTTATAGGACTAGAAACAAGTCTGTAAAATTTCGTGAAGATCGGTCCATAATTCACCCTAAGCCCCATATAAACCCTACTACCGGAAAACAGTTTAGTACGACTAAAATCATAATTAATAATTCTATTATAACAAAATTTGGTAAATCACAGTTTTATATTACTAAAAATTACACTAATAAATTTCGTGGGGATCGGTCCATAATTTACTATAGACCTCATATAAGCCCACTCTGGTAAAATAATTAAATACTCCTAAAACCTTAGCAAATTTAGATATTGCGGTAAACTTTCTTCCAACTTAGCTTCATATGGCCAGAAAAATAGTTATGCAATTTTGTGATATACGGTCCATAATACCCCTTAGATCCATTTAAAGCAGCCTTCTGAAATTCACTGCAAACGCTAAAACTAATTTCTCCGCTGTATTGAAATTTGTACCAGAAATCACTCTGCATAATTTTGGGGTGATTGGTTCATAATAATACAAGATAATACAAGAATTCCCAATAATAATATTTTTATTTATGTACATACAAAATTTTTGGAAATCGCAGCAAGGTTTTTTGTTGTTTTTTATTATGGAATCTCTAACGAAATTTTCAATAACATCTAGTTTACCGTATTCAAATACTTTTACTTGTATTCTACATTCAATCGCAGCAGGTGCCATCTATATCCAAAGACTAAACGTTTTACTTGATAATGCGTGCGGTTGATTTATTAAAAAGCCTTAGTATTTGCAATATTTATCTATAATATATTTATGTGCAAAAGCCAGATTTCCTTATCTTTAAGATATTTCAACATACAACAAAAAGTTTTTAGGGAAGAATTTATTGGCTTTGTTGTAAACGCATTTGAAGAGGCTTCAAAAGATATTGATGACGTTGATGTCTCAATTGATGCGAAGGCACTATCATCAATAGTTCTTAAAGCTTTGGCAAATTTTGTGTAGGAGATGGAACAGATCGGTGACCTCTGATATCAGCAGATAATGGAGCTGTTCAAAATTTCTGGAAAAGCGACAAATGCGAAACAAACGCCTTGATATTCCCATAAATCGAACAACTCAATTTCTAAAAGCAATAAAGTGGCATTCATACAAAAAATAGTATAATTTGTTAAAGAAACGACAAAATTTTTTAAATATAATCATCCCAAGCGAAAAACAGTTTTAGCAAAGTATTTGGAAGCCAAACTCTCTTCATTATGCGTCTTTGCAACAAGTGTACATCATATAGTAGAAGCTTTGGAAAAAATATCTAAGTGCAGAGGTAGTATCTCTACCTTTATATTAAGAATCTCACTTAGTACTTTTAAATTTATTTGCGGAATTTACATATTAAGTGTGATACCTATTGTAACACAGCCACTTAGTATCATTTTACAAAAGCAAGATATAGATCTTCAAAAAAGATCAAGCCTTATCAACATTTTAATCATGTGCCTTGAAGAAAAATTAAATAAAGCCGAAGAACAATTTAAAGCGATTTTTGAAAAAGTTTAAGTTATTTGCGTTCAAATCGAGGTTCCTATCGAAAAGACAAGATTTGAACGAAATAATCACATCCAAAATGTTGGAGATTACTACCGAGTTGTAGGTTACATTCCTCTTATTGAATTTATTTTAGAAGATCTCATAACAACTTTCCCAATAGATATTCCAAATGTATTGAACATACCAAAACTTCTACCTCAAAGTATAATCAAGTCATATACAGATACAAAACTGTTAAAACCACAACTAGCTGATGAGCTGATTATATTTGATAAAAGACTAAGACTAAGATCTAAACTTGAGCCTGATCTATCAGATAACGTTGTAGATGCTTTAATAAACTGTGATGAAGATATCTACCCAAATCTAAGAAAATTATTTCAAATTTTCGTTTCAATGCTCGTCAGTAATGCTACGAGCGAGAGGTCATTTCCTACCCTTCGTCGAATAAAAGCATGGCTCAGATCAACAATGACAGATAGACTGTACTGTCTAAATTTGCCTCACAAGGAAATCATAAATTGCTTATTTAAAAAGTTTAATGTATATTGAACTGATCATATATTTTATTTAACCTTTTTGTTGAGTTTTTTTAATTAGGGTAATGACTTTTTTTGGACAAAATTTCTTCATCCCACCACGCGATGGCCAATTTAGTATTGATAATGAAAATAATTTTTTTAGGCCGCACCAAATGAAATTTTTAAAGCTCCTCAAAAAATATTTTTTTTTTTTTTTTAATTTCCATACACATTATATATGGTTCATTTATCGCTTATATATATGCTATATGTTTTAGCCCCCATATTCATAAATGATTATAAAATTTAATAAACGTTTATTAAGGAAAATTTTCAAAGAAAATTTGGTTTTCAAGCCTTTATTAAATTTAAAATATTTTTATGAATACAGGCATAAATACATAAAATAAGCAACTGTATAACAAAAATGTAAAGCTATTTTTTGGGTATAATGAAATAAATTTTAAGTTTAAAGTGCGAGTTGATTTACATAATGGAAAAATATCTTGTGCAACTTTTATAGCTCGTTCCGCGCATATATTACTACGCTACTCAAAATTATCACTGTTTCATATATCCGCCAAACAACTCATCTATCAAAACATCTATTTTTTGCCATTAAAATTAGTTTATTAAACAAACCGCGAAATAGAGTCGCGATTTTTTTTGCGCCCTTCTTCCGTACAAATGGTAAGATCTTGTTATATTCATGAAATTATTAGAAAATACTTAAAACTTAAAATTTTGTAATTAAATGTTTATTTTGTATAGTAAGGAGAAAAACTGAAATTCAAAACTTTATCGCGTTTGGTGCGGAAACTTTCTTCACGATCGCGAAAAAGTAATACATCATTTCTTAATATTTTTTCACGGTCTATACGGCTATGCGATAATAAATTTGATATTCGCAAAAATTGCAAAAAGTACTTACCCTAATACACATATTGTTTTTAATAAACTTTTCAAAACAAATTTTTTACTTTTTTGTATCATACAAAATTTCCGCCCCCCCCCCCCCCCCCTAAGGCTCAAGCTGGATCCGCGCCTGTAGCTTACCATGGCTCCAATATAAATTCCATTCCTGAAAATCATTTAAGTTCGGTTTAAACTGTTACGAATCCTGATTTTTTACTCAAGCTAATAAAAATTGCTAAAAAAAAAAGTTAGTCTTAATTTCTAAATTATGAAATTTTCGTAAAATTTGCTTTGGATAGCAAATAATTTGTGAAAAATTTCAAATAAATTTTAATAAAAATTATTTTAATTAGCAAATTTTCTAAAAATTTCCTATGAATAGCAAATTGCCGTAATATATCCTATACATAGCAAATTCGCATAAAATTTTCTATAAATGGCTAATTTTTGGAATAAATTGCTTTAAATAGCAAATTTTAGTATAAATAGCAAATTTGCGTAAATTTACTAAAAATTTTGCAAAACTTTCAATAAATTTGCTATAATTTCCTATAAATAGCAAGGTGTAGCATAATTTGGTTTAAATAGCTAATTCGAGTAAAATTTCCTTTAAAACGCTAATTAGACAAAAATTTCCTTTAACGCTAATTTTGGCAAAATTTTCTATAAAAGCTAATTTTTAAAAATTTTCCAAAAATAGAAAATTTTTGAAAATATTTATATAAATAACAAATTTAAGCAAAATTTTCATATAAATAGCTAATTTTAGTAAAATTTGCTATAAGTAGCCAAATTTCTTAAGCCTTCCTATAAAAAGCATATTTTCTTAAAAGATCCTATAAATAGCAAGTATTCGAAAACATTTCGTGAACATAATTGGAAATCGCGAAAAATTTCCTCAAAAAACACATTTTGGTAAAATTTCCTATAAAAATAGGTAGTTTTTGAAAAATTTCCCATAAACAGAAAATTTTTGAAAATATTCATATAAATAACAAATTTTAGCAAACATATTTTCATATCAATAGCTAGCTAATTTTGGTAAAATTTCCTATAAAATCTAATTTTTTAAAAATTTTAATTTGTATTTGTTTATATAAATAACAAATTTAAGCATTTGGTTAAAATTTGATTTTGGTAAAATTTCCTACAAGTATATAAATACATAAATAGCACACTTTCTTAAAAGATCCTATAAATAGCAAGAATTCGAAAAAATTTCATTAACATGATTGGAAACCGCGTAAAAGTTCCTTTAAAAACACATTTTGGTAAAATTTCCTATAAAAATTGTTAATTTTTGAAAAATGTTCCCATAAATAGCAAATTTTTAAAATATTCATATAAATAACCAATTTTAGCAACATTTTCATATCAACAGCTAATTTTAGTAAAATTTCTTATAAATAGCCGATTTTCTTTAACATTCCTATAAATGGCACATTTTCTTAAAAGTTCCTATAGACAGCAAATTTTCAAAAAAAAAAATTCTAAACAAAAGCCAAATTTGCTATAAATTGCAGATTTCCACTAAATTATATGTAAGTAGAATTATTTTAACAAAATTTTATACATTTTATTGCTATTTCATTTAGTCGAAAGCTTCACCCACAAGTTAATGCTTCCAGTCAGTTAAAGGCAGCATTTTTATATATTTTTGTTTATGTGCATGTAAGTGTTTTTGCCACACATACTTTTATATATACTGTTTTCATCTGGTACCTTATATATGGCGTCAAATGCCACATTTGCCCTGCGGCAATTTTTGTAATAATTGTTGCGCTTTGTTGTCGTATGAAGAGTTCTCGAGTGTAGGAAAGCAAAACTAAAGACTTTAGAACATGTTTCTTTTTTTCTTTGTTTTAAGCATTTTTTTTTAATTTTTTTTTTTTTTTTTTTTTTTGCTTCATTTATGAAAAATGAACTTAAATTGTAAATTGTTGCACTTAAAGGCTTGTGAAGAGTTTTTTTTGTTTCGCTTGTTATTTCTCTATTTAAATGAGGGACTGAAGTTTGGTCTTTAAGGTTTTCTTTTAAGAATCTGAGTTAGTTTGCTTTTTCTATATTGCGGCAGTTGTATGTCGCTTGCTTAAAGTTTTTGTTGGCATGATTTAACTAATTAAAACATAAACATGTTGCAACGGCAGCAACAGCAGCAGCATTATCAAACAAACATATTTGCCTCTTGTAATGCACAATGTTGAATGTAAATTATTACTTTTATTATTAAGTGTTACACATAAGACAACAAAAATAGTACCGAATACGAATTGTAAGTTAACCATAGACAACAACAGGCATTCACAGTTAAGACTAGAATGTAATTAACAGCTAAATGGTAAATAGGCATGTATTTATGCTTAAATAAGGCATAACTTTGCTTTAAATGTCATGTGAAATATAAGTTCAGTGATAAAATGACCTCTGCAGTAAATAGTTTTAGTTAAATGTTATTTGGCAAAGAGAAAACAAAATGAGGTTGCTTCAATTAAATAAGCATATGATTTGGGATTATAAACATATTTTACAAAATAGTATTTCAGAAAAAGCAAATCTTTGAAAAGTTTTCCTATCAAATTTTCGTAAAATATCCTATAAAAAGTAAATTTTCGTAAAATTGCCTATAAAAAGTAAACTTTTGTTAAATTCCCTATAAAAAGTAAATTTTTGTAAAATTTTCTATAAAAAGTAAATTTTCGTCAAATTTCCTATAAAAAGTAAATTTGCGTTAAACTTCATATAAAAAGTAAATTTTCTTAAAAATTCCTACAAAAGTAAATTTTCGTAAAATTTCCTATAAAAAGTAGATTTTTATAAAATTTCCTTTAAAAAAAATTTTTTCTAAAATATCCGGTTAAAAGCAAATATTCTTAAGCTTTCTTATAAAAGTCTAATCTTCGTTAAATTTCCTTTGAAAAGCTAATTTTTGTAAAATTTTCTACTAAAAGCAAATCTTCATCAGATTGACTATAAAAAGAAAATTTTCTTAAAGTTTCCTATTAACAAAAACATTTTTGTTAGATTTGCTATTAAGAAGTAAGTTTTTGTAGAATTGCCTATAATAATGTAAAAAGTAAATTTTCTAAATTTCTAAAAAAGTAAATTTTCGTAAAATTGCCTAAAAAAGTTAACTTTTGTAAAATTTCCTATAAAAAGTTAATTTTTGTAAAATTTCCTATAAAAACTAAATTTTTCTAAATATCCTCTAAAAAGTAAACTTTCATAAAAAGTTATCGACCCCTTTGCGCGAAATTGTCGTATATGCCAATTTTTTGGAAATTGAGTTTTTGAAGCAATCTTGTTCTACATTCAAAGAGACGTCACCTGACAAAATATTGTAGGCGAATTCCACTTCGTTGCTCCAAAAATTTAATGTATATTTTCATTTTGATATTGCAAGCGAAAGCAGAGAAAAGTAGATAAATGGCAGTCCTGTAAAATTTGGTTTTTGTAACATACGATAATTTCAAAGAGGTCGATATTTCGAATGAAATGAGCTTTATTTAATTGCAATTGCTGCACAACTTTTCATTTTGTTCACAATTTACTAAGAAAACTGAATTGATTAAAATCCAATCTCCATAAAAAGACCATTTCTGAATGTGTTCGAACAACATTGAAATTGAATTGAATTATCAAGCTAATAAAAAAATTTATCATTTTGCGAAGCACTAATGGTACATTTAAAATAAGATAAAAAAATAAGCGCACAATTATGCCCTACGCAATAAGCCTACAGAAATGCAGTAACGTAGGTGAAAGAACTCTCAACAACTTTTATAAAAAAAATAACATTTCAAGTGCTACGGCATTCCCTTACTACGAAGCGGGTTTGTAAGGGAGAATACTAAAAATAACTGTATCAAAACATTCAGTGTATAAGCCTGATCGTTACATCCAACAATTTTTATATGCGCTGAATAATGCGATTTATGTGTCAAAAATGTATTGCTTCAAAGTGGAAACTCGTCATATTAAATTCATGTCTTCCGTAAGCGCAATGGTAAGCGAAACGTTTATGTCGTCTGTCGTCTGCCAAAGTTTGTAATTTCAACGGGTGTATTATCTTCACTTTGGGGTATTCCAACACCTAAACTTCATTGAGCCACACATTATTTGCAATTATAAACACTGTTTTAACTCCACAATTAAAGGGTTGTGAACAATCGTTTCATTGAGAAAAATGGAGACTAGATTTGTAATCAGCAACCTCAAATTAGTAAAACTTAATCAGTATTGTGGTTATTTTGTTGAACTATTTATGGTTAATCCAAATTTTTTAATATTTTTAATTAGGCTAAAGTTCATCAAATTTAATTTTCATTAAATTATTTTTATGAAGAAAGGAATTTTTGCAACATGAAATTAATTAAAATTGATTGATAATTTTTCATTCTTGACTGAAGCTGGGCTCGAACCCAGGCGTTTTTGCAGACAGGTTACCCTTACATGTTTCGATTTCAACCACTCAATCTCTTCAGAGGGCTTGCCGTTTAACACTCGCAGCCATCGACCACTGCTGACGTCATTAGTCAAACATCAATCCTTAAACTAAATTGTATTTAACCTTTGGTAGATCGAAATTTGCTTTGAATGATTATCTTTTTTAATTTATTTTACATGTTTTTCCTTACTTCTGTTTTTTCGTACTCTTGTCAAGAATTCTTCTTGAAGATCAAAGTACATTTTTTTGTTTTTGTTTTTCATTTTTTTTTTTTTGTCTTTATTTTTCTTGTTGACCTTCTTTCAGCACAACTTGAAGGACAAATGCAAACATAGAGCTCGTGCCTTAGCTTTAACAATAATCAGTATTGTGGTTATTTTGTTGAACTATTTATGGTTAATCCAAATTTTTTAATATTTTTAATTAGGCTAAAGTTCATCAAATTTAATTTTCATTAGGGGCGTTTAACACTCGTAAAAATTCAAATCAAAGTTCCAGGCCGCATGAAAATAGTTCAATTTTGTTCCCTTGTGTAATTATCGTAAAATTACCTAAAAAGAAAATTTCCGAAAATAATAAAATAAAATTAATAAAATGTAATTTTCAAATTATTTTATTTATCGAAATTTTTCCCCATTATATTGCTTTACCAACAGCATATTTGTAAAAAGTTTTTGGTTTTTATTTTAAGATTTCAATATATAGATTTACATATCACATTTAAAGTTTCTTTAACAAAATACACTTCCCTGAAAACGTTTTAATAATTTCCCATTAAAACCCATTTAATTTCTTACACATTAAAGCAAATTAAATAAATTTAAATTATAAAATAATAATTTTTTAAACAAATTTCTTTGTAAAACACAACAGGACACCAATATTACGAGTATTCTTAAAAGGAATAAGAATTAAGTTTTAAAAAAAAGAGGAGCCTACAATTACCCAAATAAATGGAGGAAGACGACAAAAAAAAAGTCATGTAAACGACAAAAAGAACTTGTCTCATTATACAGTTTTTAATAAGACAGCAACGGCTAAAACATTTACTGCTCTGGTGATTATGGCAACCGAAGATGGTTGACGCCACGAAACGACCATCAATGTATGTACAACATCATCATTTAGAGAATCTCTTACTTGGGATTATTATCGTCATCAACGGCAGTCAACCGGCCACCAGCACCATCATTATCATATATCGGAGTGTGTGTGTAAAATAAATTCGCATGAAAGTGTTGAATGTCAAACTTAAGCCCTGACGTTTATTTTACTTGATGTCCACTGATTAAATTTCAATTGCTGCCACAACTTTAAGTAACACTCTCGCAATAGACTAATAGACAGACTAAGACATTTTTTTGAGCAGGTTTTGGAGAGAGGCTTATGTGGATCTCCCACCTGAAACTAGAATAGTTACGTTTATCTTTTATACCCTACACCACTGTCGATGCAAAAGTTGTTAAAAGTTTTTACTAACTATCGTTGCGCTTCAAAATAGCGGAACTTGACCCATCTTTAAGTATGTTGATTGACTAAGTATCACTTTGTGGATAGAAAAACATTAATAAAGATAACTTAATAAATTTGCTTCATAAACTTTTTGTAGTTCACAAACGAAGTCTTGCTTAGTTTAGGTTGAGAAGAAATGACAGTCAGAACTTATCTGACACACTTAGACCAAATTATCCATTGTGATACCATAGAGTTCCACTAAACGGAACTCTCACTGTAGAAATAACCCGAACTTCCAACGAAGCTCAAATTGTACTCCAGTTCAACGCCTGGAGTTCAACGCGTGGAGAACGACTATTTGACCGCTTGCCAGTGCAGGACAGTTACACAGGTGTTCTACATCCTCCTTCTCATTTTCTTCGTTGCAGCTGCGACAGTAATCATATATTCTGGATTCCAGACGTTTTCCCAGCTAAAATAAAATTTCCCTTGATAACAGATACATTTTAGTTATCTATAGTAGAAACATGGTACGCCTGGCAATCCTACATTCAGTGTTCGTGACCAATGTGTCGTAACCAAACTCGATAGTCAATCATTAAATTTTGACTATGCAGGACGGCAGAGCTTCGCCAACCCATTCTAAATCCAGCGGAACCCTTAAGGTTGTTCCGAGTCTAGCAAGCTCATCCGTCTTGTTAATTTTTATATGGAAAGTTAAAGGTCAAATTCTTTATCAATCAAAATTCTTTATTTTAAGGGAGGGCTAGGTGAAGTAATCGGCCGATTTGGTTTATTCCAAACAACGAACGATTTTTGTATACCAGAACTATTTTGGGCAGGGCTGCCAGATAAATTTGTAAAGAAATCGTCAACTTACTGAGAAAAAAATCGTCTTTCTCGTTTTGAAAAGAAATTGGACAACTTATTTTTTTTTTTTAACTTTTTTACTCTGTCGATTTTTATAAAAAAAAACATTCAAACAAAACAAGTAAGAAAGTATAGTCGGTCAAGCCCGACCATATGAGGGGCTTCAAGCACAAGGGGTTCAAGTTACTTTTGTTAAATAATGAGACAAAAGCAGTTGTTTCGCTTGTGCTCCAAGCGAAGCAGGTATTTTAATGTCAAGTGCTTGAATTGTTAACCATATATAGCGTCCGGATGATAATCCTACATTCACCTCTTGTGCTCGGAACAACTCCTCCGAACTATACCTATAATTACATATGTAAACTCAATTTTTGAAAAAGGCACTTAAACCCCTTGTGCTTTGAGCCCCTCATATAATACCCTACACCACAGTATTAAAAAGCACAACATGCTTATATGTCCATTTAAATACGGATTTATCTATGTTTATAAACTTCATTAAATTGAAAGTTTGTGAGAGGCAGAAATTGCCCCCTACCTCCCCTTGTGGTCCTATTTTTGAAAAACTGTATAGCTTATATGTCTATATAGATATGGATCTATCTACGTTTTAAATTTCATTAAAATCGGTTTGAGAGGCAGATTTTGCCCCTATCTCCCCTCGTGGCCCTATTTTTTAAAAAATGCATCCCTTTTGTGTCCATAACGATATGGTTCTATCTATGTTTTAAATTTCATTAAAATCGGTTCGATAGCTTCTGAGAGGAAGAAATTTCCCCTTATCTTTCCTCGTTGTTTTACGATTTGGCCCATTTTGAATAGGCTTGGTCCCTGTGCCAATAAGAATTTATGTCCTAATTTTTATCAAGTTATCTCCAAAATTGCGACCTGCACTTTGCGCACAAGGTTACATGGACAGCCAGCCAGCCAGCCGGTCGGACATCGTTAGTTCTACTCAGACCAATTTTTTAAGGCGTTACGCATCAGCACAAATGCATAATACCCTCTCCACTATTGTAATGTGGGTATAAATATAATAACTTCATAGCCATAGCATTTCATAAAAATTTTACTACACGTTCATTCACTTGTGTTGTGAAAAAAGCACATAAAAACTGAAAGTTTAAAAAAATGTATGTTCTATTTCAATTGACTAGACTCAAAACTCCATCTTCATATATAAATATATAAAAACATTTAAAGTTGTTTTTTTGGAGACTGAATAAAATCGTCACTTTTTAGAGCAAATCGGCACTTTGCTAATTTCGGAGCCACAAATCGTTAAAATGGCGATAAATCGTCAAATCAAGCAGCCCTGATTTCCGGTAGAAAATTTTATATGGATTAAATGAAAAATTTGACCGACTAAGCCCGATTTTTACCAACTAAACTTGGTTTATCTATCTACGTATAAAGAAGAAACATTATATACAGGATGATTTATCATTTTCCAGTTCTAACGGTTTAATGAAATACGTTTTAACCAAATGAGTCCACAAAGTGTGAAATTCAAACAATAAAGTGGTAAAGACCCATTTATTCCAATTAATGTAATCTTGCCAATGTACAAATTAAATTTTAAGGGTATCTTAACGAAAAAAAGCTTCAAGAAATGGGACATTTTGCCGATTTATATGTAGATATAAATTTTTAATATGAGAATAATTCTATTGGTTTTTTAGGAAATTAGGAACAAAAATTTAAATTCAAGTTCTATGGAGCGTTTTTACTTTGCGCTACTATTTACGTAGATAGATGTTTTAAGGTTACAACCAATTTTTGCTTTAGCTTTTTTTAAATCATCGGCGTAAACACCACCCAGTCCCTGCAACGTGGTTTCTTTTGTTGAATTGATATTGTTGTTGTTGTTTTTATTTTCGTTGCAAGTTTAGTAGTTATAGTGTTGCTACTCAACACCCAAAGGTATCAAAAGACAAAACATTGCTAATACCAGGGCTTTACATGTTGTTGGGTTTTTATTGTTGGTTGCAAGTGTGTAAAGTTGCTACTGCAACTCAACTACATTGTTGTAGACATGAATACAAGATGGTTGGTTGGTTGTTGCTGTTGGGTTTGTTGATTTGATTGTTCGGTTGAGCTGTTGTATGCTCATTGCGTTGTTTGCTAATAATGAAGTTAAAGCTTATATTTGCTGCTATAAATATGTAATATGTACTTATAAATATATATACATATATATTCACATATGTAGGTATATATCGTTAGCAAAAATGCAAAACGACGTAACTAACAAAAAATTCAAAATCGTGTTTTTGATTGATTATTATAACTGCCATTGAACTACATGACTACACAAAATTTTACACTTCTGGGATCAAAAATTGCGCTTTAATTACCAAAAAACAAAGGGACGTAACTGCAAGTGTGTTTATTTTATAAATGAAAAACTACGTAATTATTCATTTTTTTTTCAACAAAATATAATGAAATGGTTTTCTTTGAAAACTGTTAAAAAATTCCATGAATTCCATGGATGTAACGCATGTTTTCTGACATGTTTATAGTTTTCATTTAATAAAGTTTTTTGCTTCTCCTGTAAAATTATATTTTTGTTAGTTACGTCCTTTTGCATTTTAGCTAACGATATGTATATATATTTATACACATACACGTATGTGATGATTCTAGGGGAGAGAGGTATATAAATGACATTCTCTTCCCCCTTCTCTCCATAAACTCAAGACTTGACGACTTAAAGCTGAGGCGTGTGAATCAGCACCAGGGTTGCCGAACTTGGTCTTTTCGGACCAAATTGGTCGGATATTTTATGTTTGGTCGGATGGTAGGCCAAACCTAATTTTGGTCGGTTTTAGAAAATGTACTACATTTATTTTAACAAATTTAGAACACTGGTCGCAAAGCAGACAAAAATATCTTTTTTAAAAAACTCAACATCTCTTTTTGATGTGGTAATTAATGCAATTAAATGTTTTACGTTGGTTTATTTGGCGTTGTTAGGCCCGTTTTCACAACTTACCGATAGCTAAAGGTAGAATTTTATCAGGCTTATAAAAATTGTTCCATTATTACAACTTTACTTTAGCCTACCAGGTAGGATGAACCTTAATTTACTTTATCGCCCACTTTAGGCTAAAATAAGGTTTTAATAATGGAACACTTTTTATTAGGCTGGTTAAAGTCCACTTTTATCTATCGGTAAGTTGTGAAAACGGGCCTCAGTCTTATAAATGATAGTTTTGTCTATTTATTTGAGCTTAAGTCAGATGCCGTTTCTTTTATAAAAAACTTTTTATCAAGAAACAATATTCCTTTAAAAAACTTGATCGGATTGGCAACAAACGACGCTAACGTCATGACTAGTAATGTTGGTAAGCTTAAATCTTACTTAGCTTACTTATTTTTACCGCATAGTCCTAAAAGAATAACATAAATAAAAGAATTTCAGGGATAATGTTCTGTACCACCCCATAATATATAAAGTTTTTCTTTTTCAAGATGGACTTCTTTGGAGGGAGATATTGTAAGAATTATAGAACAGTGGAATGCTATGGTACTGTATTATGTATCATGTTTTTAAAAAGTTTAAAGTACAAGAGCCGCAAACTTGCAGAAAGTATTTTTATTATTGGTTTTTTATGTTTATTATTCACGAAAAGAATTATTTACTAAATCATCAGGAAATATGGCTTGAACTAAGAAAATATTGCATGATCTCGTACAAGCCAAAAATTACTTAATCTAAATACATATATTTGTTTCTTGCTTAAAGCCAAATGTATCTCTCAGCCGAATGACTGTTAATCAAGGCCCTACTGTTAATGAAAAAAGACATGCAACCAAAACTCATCGTATGAACGCAGATAACTTTTGGAAGTTACTTCAAAAGGGAATGGAAAAACGACGTCGTAAAAGCCTTCATGTGAATAAGGTGTGAATTGATAGCTTTATCCAATAAAAATTAAACTTTATATCAAAAATATCCAATAAAGATTAAACCTTATATCAAAAATAAATATTGTTATATAAAAAACAAAAGGGCCAATCATCCTTTTAAAATAATTTCAGGAGAGTTAAAAAAGAAATAAAAAGGCAACTATTGTGGTTATAACAACGATTTTTTCTGGTTAATATCGTTAACAAATGATGGATTAATGATGCTATCCTAAAAAACTGTTTTTGTAATCACAATAGTTTGCTTTTTATTAGGTTTCTTATCGCTCCTGAAAACTGTTTGAAAATGTTGTTTTTAAATATTTTAAAAATCTGGTCGGCTACTAAGGATTATGGTAGGTTTTTATGACAATTTTGGTCGGAAGAAAATTTTTTAAACGGCAACCCTGATCAGCACTGTATGTATAAAGTTAACAAGTGTTTTTTTAACTCTCCCTTAAATGTTGGGCATAATATGGTTGCAATGCTCTTCTGTTTGTTGTTACTGTTGTTACTGTTGCTATGTTGTTGTATTATTTAATGGATCTTCAGCACTTTGAGTGATTTATTTCACACGTTGTTGAAATGGACAGCGATGGGCTAAATTTTGACGTTTATTGCTACAGCGTAAACTGTACAACAAGAAAGAAAAAAACGGCAAGATGAAAAAAACGACCATGTTGTTGTTGACGACGATGATGATAATAATAATGATGATGACGATAATAGCAATGATGATGTTAAGTTAGTCTTAGAAGAAGATGAGAAAACATCACTCAACTGGTAGAATGTCAGCCATAAGTTGATTATATGAAAAGCTGGTGCTTAAATCTTTTACATGGCCACATAACAACTAAAATTGGGTTTCTATTTCATTTTGGTATTGCAATTTATTAGAGAACATAATGGTGATTTAAGATGTTTATGTACACAGAATAAACTGACGATTTCAACTTACAACCAAAAGGTAAGTTGAAATCGCATTAAGATTGGTTTTAGTAGTATTTCTGTTTTGAATATACATATTTTTAGTATTAAAAAGCCCAGTGGCCGTAGGTATTTAGACCTGCTTAGACTAGGTCTATGCCCAGTATAAACAAGTAAGAGTGCTATATTCGGCTGTGCCGTATCTTATGTACTCTTCACCATGATGAATAAAAAGTGAAAACGTATAATAGCACTGACATTCAATTCCGAGCCGCAAAAAAAAACTTTGTCTAACTTCGCAACATCTTCCAACGCACATTATTATAATAGAAATAAAAATATACATTTCGCTATTTTAAAGACGAATCATTGTATGTATTTATTTATTTATGTATTCACTCATAATAACATCCACAGACCATTTTATGGGTACAAATTAGAGGCAGTCGTATTTTTTAACCCATACCTTATCCATTTGCGGCCCGATCTGGCTGAATTTTAGAATAGTACTAATGATTGTGTAAGAATTTAAGCTTCTCTTTAAAAAAAAGGAAAGTATGTTAAGTCAGTAAAGCCTTACCATTTGATAATTTAAGAGTGTGGTATATATAGTCATAGCTCACATCCTAAGCGGTGTACCCAGTGCGTCGCTATGTGACGATCTAATACCAGAACAGGTACATTTTCGACCCACATGATCGTGCGTTGACAACTCCAACAGTCTCATAATGATAGTATAACAATCATCTGAAAGGCGTTCAAGGCTCTTCCCTTCATTAAAGGACTTTGAAATGGCTTTTGATACCCTACCGCACAAAGAGTTTGAGTGACATTAAGATGTAGAGGTGTTCCCAAAAAAAAATATCATAAAGAACCTGTATTTCGATGCTAAGTTTCGTGCGATACTTAAAAACCAGCTCGGTAATTAAGTGGCTGTCAAGAAGGGTGTCGGACAGGGTTGCATGCTATCGCCACTACTATTCCACATCGTCTTGGACAATATCACGGCCAAACCAACTCAGCCAAATAGAGGCATTCGTTTGGGCCGTAAGAAAATTTGGCCTACACAGAAAACATCTGCTAAATTACGCATAATTTCACCGACATGCAGGAAAAGCTTAGCATTGTTAATTTGATGGCCGCTAAGGTGGGCTTAAAAAAAAATTCCTTAAGACGAAAACGATGCGCATCAACACACAAAATATACAACCATTTATGCGCTCTGATGGCCTTTTGTATATCCAGGCCCTGTCATTTCGAAGTCGGAAGGCTGCTCCCAATACATAAGGAACAGACTTGGAAAGGCAAAACTTGATTATGGCATACTTAGGTATGGAGTTCCTCCCACCCTTCTACAGACACTTAAATTAGAATCTTTACCAGTAATGTTAAGACCATGCTAAAATACGGCTGCGAATCAGTTAACGCCGCACCAAGGCATATCCGAACTATCGAATCATTTGTAAATCGCTTCAACCAGCGCGTATTATTAAAGAAGCGTTCCAGGCTAGGATGCACCAAACCTCTTTAACGGCCGAAATCCGCACTCGCAAATGGCGATGGACAGGACATACCTTTAGAAAGCCACCCGGCGTTATCATCAAAACTGCCTTAAACTGGAACCCCCAAGGCGAAAGACAAGTTGGAAGCTTGAAAAATAAATTAGGTCATCAAATTAAACATATAGCAAGTGATAGGATGGCTTGAAATAACTTTGTTATGGCGATATCTGCCTTATAGAATTTCGGAAATGGCACTTTAAGCTATTTTCGGGAGTGGTATTTATATGGGATTTATTTATAAGAGCCCAATTTAATCAAAATACCATTTTAGTTACATAGATAGTTTATGTACACAAAGATTATTTCATAAAGAAGTTTTTATGGGGACCATGGGAATTTCCATGCGCCATTTTCAGCAGGCCATTTTCTTCCTTATGACTTCCTTATATGTACCAGATTTCATCAAATCATCGCCAAAGTCCCGACCTATTCCTTGCGCAAAAGTTTCACACTCTTTTTTTTATTATTTTAATGACTCCATTTTTCATTTCATTTATTAACTGAGACACATGGGTCTGCAATCACACTTGTTTCAATTTCACAATTAAAGGGTTGTGAACAACCTTTCCACCTGAGAGATCAAGACCGCCGTTATGTCTCCGTACATATTTAGGGACAAAATTTATAGGATCTAAGACCAATATTATAGGATCTACATTCTCAAATGCATTGAATCGATATGAACTTATTTATTTATATACTGATCATGAAAACCGTGTTATTCTATGCGAAGTAAATAGTAAAAATAATACCCTGGCCTACGATGTCTAACGACAACTAAAGCGACAAGTAACTCATTATCGTTCTCTGAAGCGGTCCACTTACTATTGACTTATCGATCGACAGGTTTTCTTTCTTACGCAATTCATTTATTAATTGTCAAATGACTGTATTGCCAAGTCAACAATTCCACAAACAAAACGCTAGCTTAAAAATAAAAATCCGGAAAAAATACATATAAATTTAGTCATAAAAATACAATTTTGTGCTACAAAGAAATCAGAATACAAAACAAAGGAGTAAAGGGCGATTCTATTCTGACGGGTGCAACATTTAGACGCTTTAAACGTCTTTTACTAATAGAAATAAAAACATTTGCAATTAAGTTATTTCTAGAAGGGGTAACATTTTTTTATATACTATTGTTATCTATTTACAAGAATTTATTTGAAACCATCAATTAGCCACGATAGAGCTTTAAAGTGCATGACGGGTGCAACCAAATTGGTCAACTTTCATAAGATCATACCACAAAAACACAAAACTCTGTTAATTTTTAAACTTTTACTGTATTATTCTTTTTTATTGTGAAAGATGAGATATCAGACGATGATTATCAAATCAAACATCGTAGAGAAATATAATCCAATAACAAGAAATTTGCTCTTCATTGCATGTTGCACCCGTCATGGCTTAGTGCAACATGCAATGAATTTTCTGTTCGCGGCAAATCTATGAATCTAAATGATTCGAAGTGCACAACAAATTTATATTTAAGCTGACGTCTAAAAATATTATATTATTATAAAAAATAGATATTTTACTTTAAAATGCCATCAAAAAAGTGTCAAATAGTGTGATTTGAAAATTGATGTTAAAAGTTGTCTAGAATAGAATCGCCCTAAACGAAAAACAAACAAAGCGCTTTACAAAAAATATAGAATATAATTTTTTGAAATTTTTTTGTAGGGTCTTTTTAGTGCTGTAGTTTTAAAAAAATATACCCAGCGGTAACTAGAATGAGTAAAGAGGCTTAATATAAAGCCTTATTTAGCAGACATAAGCCCTCCTTGCCGGATTCCATACTTATTTATTTTTTACACTTGTTGTCATTGGGCGCAAACCCTTCCACACTCCCTTTAAAAACAACTTTGATCCCTTCCCAAAGCAGGGAGTAAGAAAGGTAAATAAAAAACAAATAGATAAAAATGAACAACTTTCTTTCTTCGAATGTGTACTGAATATTTTGGAAAGTATTTCAAAAGAAATTTATACTTTCTAGAACGCATACTTTTGAAGACAGTAGCTCGTTTCTGAATTTCTCACATCGTAAAACTTTCCGCATGAAACGTGTGAATTGCAACAAAAATAGTGTGAAATGAAATAAAAAATGGTTTTTCTCACACAAGAGTTTCTGCACAATTTCTTTGCAAGAATTATCTTTCACTTAAATAATTTTCCAGCAATTATTGGAAGGGTGTGGGAAAAAGTGTTTCTGTGACAATATTTTGCGAATAGTTTCTTGCAAGAACTGTCGAAATAAGTCACATTTGAAATGTTTATATATTATTTTGTTAAAATAAATAAAAATAGAAAGAATTTAAATGATGAATGCATAATTTATATGATGAAAATAAACAAAACACAATTGTTATATTTTGTTATTTTAAATTTTTTTAGCCTTTCCTTGTTTTGGTTTTATTCAGTGCTGCCAGATAAATTTGTGTAAAAGCATCAAATTCCTGGAAAAAAATAATAATAAGATCGCCTTTTTTGTTTAAAATAATTAAAATTAATTTTAAACAAATTTTGTTCGATTTTTTTAAAACATAATTAAACAAAAGTTAGTTAATGTTCATGCCCAGCTAGCATTTTGTATCATAATCTAATCATTTAGGAATCAGCTTCACGAGCAAAATTCCCGTATATGAGCTCATTTTTTAATAATAAATCATACTCTCGTTGTGAGCAAATGGTACCCTACAGATGAATCACCTGAAAGAATCATATGTGATACAAGTTTTGATCCTTTTAATGTAAGTTTTAATAATCATTATTAAATCGTTTTCGTCTCATTTTTCAATCGTAAATTATATAGTTTTTGATTATATTTCATATAATTATTTCATTGCCATGTTTTTTAATTTTTCTCCGATAAAATCAGCACCATTATGGCTTTGATTATTCAAACCAGCTTTATTTTGAACCAAAAAGAGAAAAAAAAGAAACAATTTGCACTAACATTTATGCTCATAAATTGTCAATAATTTTTTGGCTTCTTTTTTATCCAAGCTTTTTTTTATTTTTTTGATTTGGCAAAAACAAAAATTCAAAATATTTTAAAATCATTATTTAAACATATAAATTAATCATATATGAATCCATTTTCTATCACTCAATTGATAAATCCGTTTTTAATCATCAAAACTGATCTGTAAAGATAAATTTAAGTGTTTTTTACAAAAAGTAATTACCCAAATGCTAGCTGGTTGGGTATTTTATACACACATACATATAAATAGTCTATTGTTCGACCTCAATTTGTTTAAATTTATATTTATTTTATTTAGCTTGTTCGGTTCATTACTTCACCTGGTCCTCATACAAGCAAGTATTCTCTCGAAATTAAGGTTTTGGTGCGATTTTTATTGCTATGGTGACGGGTATATAAGATTTACTATAGCCGAATATAGCACTTTAAATTGTTTAATTTAAATCATCTTGACTCAAACTTTTTTCTATACTGACTGAAAAATGGGGTAATGGTTTAATGTTTTGAACACAAACAATTGTATTAAATAATCACGGGAATAAAAAGTAAACACTTTTCCCTCGAAAATTTGCTTTTGCCAATATATTTTTTAGGGAAGAGACAAACAATTTCGAGGACAATTTTCACAATATGGATAAATATGAAAATTAAGGCTGCCTTGTTTCTAAAGATATTTTTTTATGTAATGCCTAGTAACCAAACATATAAAAAGATTTCAAATTGTCTTATTTCAAAGACTAAATAATATCGTCCCTCTTTTAGAAAAAATCAAGCAAACCGGCACTTTGTTAATTTCGAAACAAGGAAATCGTTAAATCTGGCAACTCTGGTTTTATTATATACATTTCTTGCGTTGACGTTTCGCTTTCATACAGTGATGTTATAAACTTTTTTGAAAATTCCTTACGCAACCCGTAAAAAATCCCTATTTTTCCCTACGCGTTAAAAGATTTGTCTCTACAAAAATACCTAAAACTTTTAAATGATTAAATATAAATACAAATAAGATCATTTGTATTAATGTATATACATTTTATTTAAAGTTGTTCCCAGCAAGCATTTCAGCGATCATTTTTGTAAAAATAACCTAAATGAGTATTCTCAGATCACTTTTGATGATTAAAAACTGATTTATCACTTGATCAATGAAGCTCAAAAATTGTTTTCAATTAATGAAAATCAAAAAATTAAAACGAGAACCCGATAACTTTTGTTTGGTTCTAAAATAAAATTTGTTCAAAACATCAAAAGCCATAATGGTGCTGCTTTTATCAGAGAAAAAAAATTCAAAAATATGACGATAAAAATGATTTAAAATATAATCAAAAACTACCCAGCAAAAACTTGGTAATGACTTTCCATTACTGAACAACTTACTTTTCAATGACTACTTCATACCATCTGCATTACATAGAAGTAGTTTGGTAATGGCTGACATATAATCAGATACCTAAGTACTTGTGTATGAGTTGATTAACGAAATTTATAATTCATTTGTAATAATATGCATCTACGGTTGAAGTTTTTTCAAATCTAATATAAATTGATTTAAAATATTTGTTCTTACAATTTGTTTTTTTTTTTTTTTAATATAAATAAAAAACAATTTGTAATAAATATTCAACATTTTTCATTTTTCGAATTTATTCTATGAGCTAAATTTCAGTTATGTATTTTATAAAGCTTTTTTGTAATAGTTCTATTCCTACAATTTTTCAGAAATGACTTTATACACTACCAGACTAGTGTATAATAGTCTGGTAGTGTATAAAGTCATTTCTGAAAAATTGTAGGAATAGAACTATTACAAAAAAGCTTTATAAAATACATAACTGAAATTTAGCTCATAGAATAAATTCGAAAAATGAAAAATGTTGAATATAATATAAAGTTACCTTCGGAAGGAAATAAGTCCCAGTTTCTATTTGTAATAAATTTTAATATGAAAAATTTGTAAGCGAGGGTGGTAAGTAGTTGCCTCCAATAATTTAATCTCATGTTTACGCTCTTAATTGAGTAAAAAACATCGTTTTTTTATACAAAAACTACACTGCCCCGGTAGACTAGCTGGTAGTGAGCTAGTCTATCAGCACCGAGGTTGCGCGATCGAATCGCACCAGAGACAGAAAAAAAAAATAAAAAATAAAACAAAGTAAAATAATATAAGAAAAAATAGAAAAAAAAAACATAAAGTAAAGTAAAATAAAATAAGAAAAAATAGAAAAAAAATAATTTAAAAAAAAAAATAAAAAAAAAATTAAAGTCATGACATGTTAGTTGTAATTTTGGTGACATCGAAGTAATAACTTATTTAAGTCCCTATTTGTAAGCGAATGTGGTAATGACTTATTTAACTCCCTATTTGTAAGCGAGGGTGGTAAGTACTTGCCTCCAATGACATCACCGTGTTAAAATAATGAGTTAAAATGCCAATGTATAAGTAGTGAAGAGTCGTTATATTAGCTTTTTAACTCATTACTTTGCAATGTAAGTTTTTGCTGGGTACATAAGTATATATGTATATAATTTACGATTGAAAAACAATACCAAAAATTAAATTATTATAAAAACAACAATTAAATTGGGATCAGAAAATCACAAATGATTATTTGATGTGATTCATTGGATTCACAACGAGAGTATCATTTATATTCGAAAAAGTGATAGAAATTCACTTAAAATCACATTATGTTCTTTTGGATTTTGTTTAGATACTAGAAAAATAAATTGGTTGCCCGTATCATTTGTACAGGTGTAAGGATACCAGTTTTATTTAAATAAGTTTTGGTACACTGGAAGGTAATACAATTTTTACACTCGTCTTGTAAAAGAGCGGATTATGCAAATTGAAGATTTCTTTCCTTTGCGCAAACACATCAGTGATGATATAAAAAATCATTTCGCTATTTGTAATGGAATGTGGCAGTGATAATTGAAAGTTATCTTCATTCAAAATTGTAATTTTGGTGACCTTAATTCTAAACTTTTTGATACCCATCTTTTACAAATTGCGTATTTATTGTTCTGGAAAATTTATTTCAAAAGATCTCCATTCTTGTAAAAGCGATTTTCTCATATTAACGTTAAAATCAAAGCTGAAATGACGGCAAGCGACGACTCAAAAAAATTAAGCAATTTTAAATGTTGCCGTATTAACAATTTTATTTGTATTCTATGTTCGCTACATTATTCAAAAGTCCCTACATTTTAATGATTTCAAAAAATCTGTCCTTTTTTCCCTGCGGCTATTTTTATTAGAAGAAAGTCTCTACCAATAGGGATTTTTCCCTACGTATAACATCACTGCTTTCATATGGCACTTGATTACTGGAAATATTCCAGTTAAAACTAAATCTGTGTTGTCTGTTTTCGCATTCAAATACAGAAACACTTTTTTCTCACATATCGAGAAACGATGGAACTTTTTGTTCCAAACTTCATGTGAGAAATTTTACGATGCGAGAAATACAGAAACGAGCTACAGGATACCATACGAAGCGAATCTTTTAGAAAGGATTAAAGAGGCCTTCAAAAAGGCCTGCCACTTGCGGTCCTTCCTAATATCGACCAAATTCAAAGGCTCCAAAATAAACTTCTTCGAATAATTACAGCCGCTCCCTGGTATATTAAAAACTCATGTAAAAACTATGATTAGAAAATATGCAGTAAAATATTTAAAAAGACTTGAAGAGCACCCAAATCCACTAGCTCGAATTATTTTAAATCATGGCGGCCACTATCGCTTAAGAAGAAGAGACAGCACTTATCCATTTAGATGTGTAATGAGCGCTGGGTAATTATGTATATAAAATATTTGGTGTTAGTGTGTAAAGAAAAATTGCGTTTAATATTTTAACAAAATGCCAAAATGTCAACAACGACAACACAAGTGACTGACTTTGGCCTTTATAGTCACATAATATATTTATGAAAACTGTTACGTTATCGTTCGCTTTCATTGTCGACCTTCTTGTCGTGCTGAAAATTGTTAGTGGACCGGAAATTAGCTGTTTGTCGTTGAAAATGCAAACGTACGATTGAGGTCGACATCGTGGGCCAGACTGTAAATGTACATTTTTGTATTCGAATTTTTATAAAATTTTACGTAATATTTGAAAAAGTTTAAACAACATTTCTTTTTTCTAATTTTCTGTTATTGTGTAATTATTGAAATTAGTTTTTAATATTCCAAATAACCGGATATTTGACCATATTTGTCTACAAAACTTAAGACTTGATTTACAAATTTTAATAGGACCTTTGATTTTGTTGGCGAGAACTGTATAGGTCTTGTCTAGACCGCATGTCTTTCACCCCCTTTGCCTATAAAACTCGTTATCATGACTATGCCCGAAAACAAAAAAGTTATAACAAAAATACCTTGACTTTATATAGTTTCACTATTAAGTCACTATACATATTTATTTTTTTAATCATCTATTTGGAACTTACTTAATAAAAATAGGTGCGCTTTATTATTTTTTTTTTTTTACAGCTATCTTTCATAGAAAAAATCATTTCAATATTCAAAAAAATTCTATTGAAATCCTCTTTAAATTTCTACTAATCTTTAAAATCTATGAATTAATAAAAAAAAGTAAGCATTAATGTCAAAACGAGCACAACAATTTTAATAGAAAACACTTCACAACTTCCTTATTAAATTAACAACAAAGCGAAAAATAAATGACAAGAAAAAATTACAAAAAATAAAAAAAATACTTTGCAAAATAAAAGAGTAGAGATTCTCTGCAGATTTTATTCCCCCAAACTGTAGATGGTCCCAGTATTATTTTTTTTTTTTTTTTGCAGCAATTGTGCCATGAACTTATAAATTGACGCACCCCAAATCTACAACATAATTCGTTTGTTGTCGTTATTAAAAAATGAAAAGAAACCAACAACTAAATTCAGCTACACACATAGAGACAACACAATCTGCAACAACGTTATGTTGCAGCGATGCCAAACGATAAAGTATTACACGTTTATTATTACAACAATAAATACGAATATGAGTGCGAGTATGAGTATCTTTGAGTGGTAAACACTAAAGCCCTGCACGAATGCATTTGTTTCTTATTCACATTTCTCCGCACCAACTCATTGTTGTGTGAAATACTGCGTTCTTTTTTTAAAATCAATTCGAATGATACACAATGAAAAACCGAATCAATTTTAAGCAGTAGCTCGTTTCAAACAACTCGTTGTTAAGCAGTAGTTTGATTTAAAAAAACAAATCAACTCAATGTATAATTCGATGTGAAAGAAAACATAACACACATCAATTGTGAGTCTATAACAGCCCTGCAGGAAATGTCACTAGTGAATCTGTACTGATTCACTATTGACACAGTCACCAGTACTAGTGACTTATTATACCCCAGGCAATGTTATTTACAATAGACACTTAACATGTGCGTGTCATTGGAAATCTACTACTGACGTTGGTAC
Source organism: Pollenia angustigena (assembly GCA_930367215.1). Taxonomy (NCBI): domain Eukaryota; kingdom Metazoa; phylum Arthropoda; class Insecta; order Diptera; family Polleniidae; genus Pollenia; species Pollenia angustigena. The sequence continues at coordinate 53,774,562 of OV884060.1, forward strand.
TAATGACCAGAGAATCGCTAGTACATTTTAGTAAAAGTAGTCTACATTTTTGTTAGTATACGAAATCATAACAATCTTTTTTTTTATTTCTTCAACTTTTATAGGAATTGTACTTCTCAGTTGTTATTGATAAAATCTTTTTCGTATTAAAGCCGAATAAAGTGGCTAATGTAATGTAGTGTAGACAATGTCTCCAATATAGTCCACAAAACTGGTGACTTGGAGACACTTGCACCCAGGTTTTCTTCAGGGAGGCATTTCCAAAAATTTTTTGGTTGTGTATTAGTGAGTACCAGAGACCCTGCAGGAAATGCCACTAGTGAATCTGTACTGATTCACTATTGACACAGTCACCAGTACTAATGACTTATTATACCCCAGGCAATGTTGTTTACAATAGACATTTAACATGTGCGTGTGATTGGAAATCTACTACTGACGTTGGTACTACTGGCTAGGTACTGACTATGTAGTTCCTTTGCGAACATATGTAGACATTGGAACCAGAGAATCGCTAGCACATTTTATTAAAAGTAGTCTTCACTTTCTGTAAGAATACGAAATCATAACAATCTTTTTTTATTATTTCTTCAACTTTTATATGAATTGTACTTCTCAGTTGTAATTGATAAAATCTATTTCGCATTTAAGCCTAATATAGTGGCATATGTAATTTAGTGTTGACACTTCGTTGACAATGTCACCAATATAGTCGACAAAACTGGTGACTTGGAGACACTTGCACCCAGGTTTCCTTCAGGGGAGTTAAAAAACATTTACAGCCGAAATAAAATGTTAGTAATATATTTTATAAGTTGTATATCACAAAGGTACAAGATAAAAATTTTTTGTGTTGATAAAATATTTGTAGCAATTCTTTACCAATTCAATGTCGGTGATTTTAAAGCTGCACTTTTTTTATTCGGAAGCTTTTTGACTCTAAATCTGTTTCAAATATGTTATCAAACAATTGTAAAAAAATTTAAGATTTTTATGTTTTAAAAATTCATAAAAAATAAATATTGCACGCAAATCACAGCTGATAGAAAAAAAGTACAGTTTTAAAATCAGCGATATTGAATTGGTAAAGAACTGCTACACATTTTCTAGCAACACAAAAAATGTTTAATTTTGTTCCCTTGTGTTATACAACTTATAAAATAAAATCTTCTAAATTTATACTTTTATGGCAGGTTTGTAATAGCAGAATACTTTTCAAATGGGATGAACTTAATTTAATTTACGTTGCTTGGAACAAATAAATTGTAAGTCCGAAAAAATTTGTTCGCATAGGTAAGTAGTGCCGAATAAAGAGAGGCACTTAAATGAATTTTTTTTCATTTCAGGATAGAACTCGCCATCCAAATCTTTCCAGAACTCTACAATATTATTTTCGTCTAGAGCATTTACTTCGCTTCGTAGTATGATTAGTTCTGATTGAATATCAAATTCGAAGTTGCTTACATCGCAACGAAAAAGGTTTTCAAAAAGATCTAAAGGTACATAACACGCGTTAGTTCGTCGACAAGTATCGTGCGTTTATAAACTTTAGCGCGTCAAAAACTGCAAGTTACACAACACGCGTTACAAAAGCCATTCCTGTCAGCTGTTTTTTATTTGTTTACTTATTTGTGGATTAAAAACGGGTTCGAATGTATATCAAGATTTTGTTATTTTATTAAATTTATTCTTTTTGTATAAATATTGTATGTGTTTTAAGCTCTTCAATAAGTTTTTCTTTCATGATTCACAAATTTGTTAAATTATTATTTTTATTGTCAGCTGATTACTTGTCAAAAACACACAACGCGTTAAAAAGTTCAAAGTTAACCAACTTTCTGGCGCAAACGCGTCAAAATTTTTTTTGACAGAAGACGACAGAGCACGCGCGCATTAACGCGTGTTATGTACTTCTACCTTAATAGCGGTTGTAAAATTACAAAATCTTGAAACCTGTCTTGGAAATTCTTGAAAAAAGTGTTTCAAATATTTCGGCATATTCATATCTTTTGTCGATTTCGAGATTTCTATAAACAAGTGAAGTTTTTGGAAAAATCACCAGTTTTAATTTGGGAAAAAATTAGAACCGGCTGTCACATTTGCTTTTATATGTATAGGATTACACATAAATTGTAGGAGAACGAGACTTTATTAACTTGTTTTTTAAATATTTTTACTTACTTAAGAAAAGTGTTTTCAACGAAAAAAAACCCACCGACGCGATTGGTACAGAAACAAAAATATTATTACAAGCACAAAGTACCAACAAATTCTTGTGGCTATTTTTTTTCTTAATAATTTCTGCATTTAGGTACGTCTTTTTAACGAAAGAAAAAGGGACCCTTTTAAGCCCTTATGCTGGGTGCACACAGTGCAACCTACATGGAAACTGTTTCAATGCAACCTCAAAATATCAAAGCGTTTTGATGTGTATGCAATCTGAAATGAATGAAAATGAATTTAATTCACTGGATTGCGTAAACGTGTTGCATAGTGTGTACCCAGCATTATGACACTACATTTTTTATTCATTAATTGATACAGAATTGATAGAAAGAAACAGTAAATGCAAGAAAGAGCAAACTATAAAAATGTAAACAAAGTTTTTTAGTTTTTTTTTCTCTTGTTATGCTTTTGTTTCAGGGATGGCGTTGAGAATTTTTAAAATTGTACCAACAACCTTTAAAAATTGTACCTAATTGTACTAAAAGATTATTTTAGTTTAAATTAATTTGATTTATGTTCTAAAAAAACACCACAAAAAGGTATTATAAATGTTAGATTAAAAAGTATCAACAATTTTATTAAATGTTGCCAACTTTTTATTTATGAGAAACCTAAAAACAAAAAGCGGTAAATCGCTTAATTTGCCCATAAACCGCTGATTCAGCAACACTTTTAATATTTCAAGCTTGAAATGTCAATTTTAAGTTGAACAAGTTTACATTTTTTTTGACATAACTTCATTTTTTATCGATAACTTTAGTAAAATTTTTGACAGTTTGCCATTTATCTTAATACAGCTGAACCTTTCGCACTTGGTAAATTTTTCTATTACTTTATATTTGCACTGTTCACCAAAACTTGAACAATGCATTAAAAATGTAGTGTCATAAGGGCTTTACCGGCATCAAAGAATTTTTTTCACAAACAAAACACATATCGTTAGCTTAAATGCAAAACAATGTAGATATTATTTGAAAATTACAAATTAATAGAATACAATATTTTTTCCTTAATAATATATCGGTTAACGAATTTTTATCTGAAATATTAAAAATTGCTTTTAAAACTCAAATAATTACCATTTTACAAAGTTCTTTGCTTTGCATGTAAACTTATGAAATGTTATATTATTCTACATTAAAGTCTTAAAATTTAAACTCTAAATTAAAATTGCACGCAAGGCATTGGATGTTACCAAAAGCATTTTTGACCGCACAATATTTTTTGAGTGTAAGCTGAAACAAAATAATATAGCATCCGCTAGACATGTACACTTGTCGAAGTCACATCGACGACTGAATTGAAGAGCATAAAAATGTGTTTTAGTATTGGTGTGCACAATTGTGCAAAGAAATGGAAATCCCTGGTCCAAGGTATATTTATAGCAGGTAGTCTCGGAAAGCCAGCTGGTTATTTTTGATTTGCTTGTTTTGCGATACAAACTGTCAAAGTTGTATAGTAAACAAGTTTTTTGTTTTTATCTTTTGTCTCTTTTCAACCCCTTTGCTGTTTGACAGATCGTATAACAAAAGTTTTTTGTTTTTATCTTTTGTCTCTTTTCAACCCCTTTGCTGTTTGACAGTTCGTATAACAAAACAACAATAAAAAGCCCTGTTGTTTGTTTTATTGTACAATTGTTGTAATCTCGCGGCTACCAGCTATAAATCAGGGATGTCAGCGCCTTGCACAATTGTGCAAATTAATTCACATGTACGCTTACGCTCTTTTATTTTGCGAGCGTAAAATATAATTGTTTACTGAGAAACACTCTCATTCAGCGGGAAATATCGCAAATATTGCAAGGCCTGTTTTGAGGCCTCTAAATATATTTATGTATATAAATAAATATACAATAACTGTATGTAGGTACATCTTTTTTTTTGTTTTATTATCTTTTTTATTTTATTTATTATCTATGTTTTTGTTTTGTTTTATTTCTGTTTTTGACATTGTACAATGATTTTAAAACAGGGATTTCCATTTCTTTGCACAATTGTGCAATTGTGGTTATTTTTTAAGATAGAATTTTAAAATTTTATAAATATATATATGTAAAGTGAATCCTAATCAACAAAAATTTCAAATTTTCAAAATAATTGTTTTGCATTTAAGCTAACGATATGTGTTTTGTTCGTGAAAAAAATTCGTTGATGCATGTAACAGGGTCCCTTTTTCTTTCGTTAAAAAGACGTACCTAAATGCAGAAATTATTAAGAAAAAAAAATACCCACAAGAATTTGTTGGCATTTTGTGCTTGTAAAAATATTTCTGTTTCTGTACCAATCGCGTCGGTGGGTTTTTTTTCTTTGAAAAAACTATTCTTAAGTTAGTAAAAATATTTAAAAAACAAGTTAAAACGCTTTGTTTTGCTACAATTTATGTGTAATCCCAAGGCGAATTTATACAAGGTAAGTGCAACTCTACAACTACAAAGCAAGGCGAATTAACTCCATGTATTTTGTTTTTGCAATTTTCTTACTTGTTGTCAAATTTCAGTATAAAAACAAAACAATATTTTGACGTTTCATGATTTTTGTGGATACAGCTGATGAACGGCTGACGAGTTGAGTTTACCTTGTTGAATTCGCCTTGGTGTAATACCATGTTGACACGGACAGCAATATTCGTGTTTCGCTCTCTTATTCCTGTTTCGCGCCCCAAACATGATTGAAACGACTTGTTTCCCCATACAAAATTTTGTGAGCGAAACAGGTCGTTTCATTTTGAAACAGGCTGCGAAACAGGAAAAATGTACTATCATCTCCAATTTTGATAACATTTATCGTTAGTTTATCTGAACTAGCTCTCAAAAAAAAAGCAAAACAAAGAAAAAAACAAAATAAAATTTGATGTCTAATAAAATAAAGTGATAATTATAACATAATAATATCAATAAAAGTGTTAAATAATATATGTTTTAGTTTTATTTACTTTTTTATCTATTTAAAAAAAATCACACTAACAACACAAAAAAAATGTCAAAATGAAACAGGAATGAATCGTATGAACAGCATGTTTGGCAAACTAGTTTCAACGAGCGAAACGAGTGGTTTATAACGTCGTATGAACATAGCATAATCCTATACAGATAAAAGCAAATGTGACAGCAGGTTCTAATTCGTTTCCAAACTAAAACTGGTGATTTTTCCAATTTTCCAAAAACTTCACTTGTTTATAGAAATCTCGAAATCGACAAAAGATATGAATATGCCGAAATATTTGAAACACTTTTCAATAATTTTCAAGACAGGTTTCAAGATTTTGTAATTTTACAACCGCTATTAGATCTTTTCGAAAACCCTTTTCGTTGCGATGTAAGCAACTTTGAATTTGATATTCAATTTGAACTAATCATACTACGAAGCGAAGTAAATGCTCTAGACGAAAACAATATTGTAGAGTTCTGGAAAGATTTGGATGGCGAGTTCTATCCTGAACTGAAAAAAAATTCATTTAAGTGCCTCTCTTTATTCGGCACTACTTACCTATGCGAACAAATTTTTATTTTTAAATTAAATTATAATTAAATTAAGTTCATCCCATTTGAAAAGCATTCTGCTATTACGAAACTGCCATAAAAGTATAAATTTAGAAGATTTTATTTTATAAGTTGTATAACACAAGGGAACAAAATTAAACATTTTTTGTGTTGCTAGAAAATGTGTAGCAGTTCTTTACCAATTCAATGTCGCTGATTTTAAAACTTCACTTTTTCTCTATCAGCTGTGATTTGCGTGCAATATTTATTTTTTATGAATTTTTAAAATATTCAAATCTTAAATTTTTTTACAATTGTTTGATAAGATGTTTGAAACTGATTTAGAGTCAAAAAGCTTCCGAATAAAAAAAGTGGAGTTTTAAAATCAGCGACATTGGATTGGTAAAGAATTGCTACAAATATTTTATCAACACAAACAAATTTTTATCTTGTACCTTTGTGTTATACAACTTATAAAATATATTACTAACATTTTATTTTGGCTGTAAATGAATGCATTCTCTCAATATTTTTACTCTCTCCCTACAAATAAAATTGGACCACCTGATCCATTTTGATAAAATGGACTACTCCATGCACTGGTCCGATGTAATGCAAGCATGGACCATGTCATTGTTAAAAAGTGTTTGTAGTGAGACGACATGTCTTCGTTTTTTAACGACATGCTTTCGTTTTTAAACGACTTCAAAACTAATCCTCTTGAGTATACCATGGAGCAGTTTTAAAACTACTCCTTAGTGGTCCAAAGGTGGGTTATATGGTCCTCTCCTAGGACATCGTAATGTTAAATAGACCAGGTTTTTCCATACGTTTGGGTTAGTTTTGGACTAGTCCTGGTCCCTTGTGGACTACTCTTTACACGCGTGTTTGGACTGGTCCTATTATTTGCAGGGCTGGTACTCACTAATACACAACCAAAAAATTTTTGGAAATGCCTGTTCTGGACCAAGCGCAACGGTGTTTAAAACACTACATTGAACTTTCAAAAACTGGTAAATTTGGCGCGAAACAATAAAATTACATTAATGCAACAATAAAACAAATTTTCTTACCCACCAACTATACTTACGGTCGCTTTGCTTGTGGCGAAACATAACTTTGTTAGTGTTTTCCAAATAACTTTACCTACGTAAGAAAAGTGTTTTCAGCAATAAAAACCCATCGCACAGTGGTTCAGCTTCATACGATTGGCGGCATTAAATATAAGGAAACATGGTAGAGCCTTGAATTTCGGTACGGACAAATATTTTCTTGTGATAAAAAAATGCTGCAGAAATGAAGAAAATCTGAGCACAACCACGCCTACTTCCCATATAACACAAAAGTTAAAAATCATTGTAGAGTCACAATTTTTCGTTCAGAGCCTTGAATTTCGGCATGGATTAATATTTGGTTGTAATAAAAGAATACTGCAAATATGAAGAAAATCCAAGCACAACCACGCCTACTTCCCATATAACACAAAAGTTAAAAATCATTGTAGAGTCACAATTTTTCGTTCAGAGCCTTGAATTTCGGCATGGACTAATATTTGGTTGTGATAAAAGAATACTGCAAATATGAAGAAAATCCGAGCACAACCACGCCTACTTCCCATATAACACAAAAGTTAAAAATCATTGTAGAGTCACAATTTTTTGTTCAGAGCCTTGAATTTCGCCATGGACTAATATTTGGTTGTAATAAAAGAATACTGCAAATATGAAGAAAATCCGAGCACAATCACTTCCCATATTTTTGCTCATTGCAATTTGATCAAAAATGTGCTAACAACCACGCCTACCTCTCACACAAAATGACCACAAAAAATCCAATATTTTCCTTATTAGCAAAGCTAGATCGATTAAAACAGCTACACAGGTCTAAATTTAAATAAAATGCAGCAACAGTCACGCCCATATTCAATGAAAATATCTGTAAATAAATAAAAGAAAATATTAAAACAAAATTTTAAAAACAAAGTAATAAGTGTACCTTTACTAACATAACAAATTTTTTACTTCATCAGGAAATTCCAGTATATCCTTCTCGCAAGTAACGTATGCATGACATCTTCAATCGTCTAGAGGTATTGCCTTCGTTCGTTGAGCCCATTCCTTGTTTAACCATGTCCACATTTATGCCTAGAACCAATTTCAAATTCCTTTGGATTTCGGCTTTTGATACTTCTCTTGCATGTTTTGTATCTTTTGTTACTCTCCACTTTGAAAAACTTTTGTTGTATGCTATATGCAATATGCACTCCATAAATTTTATTCTCGCATGTAAAGGGAAACTCCAAAGCTCTTCTTCCAAAACTGGGTTTGTCCTTAATACATCCAAATTGTTCATTTCGCTTGGCTTATCTTGACATATAAAACATACAGCCATTCCTGATGTTTGTATGATTGTATTCGAAACTTTTCCATCAATCAAGGTTAAAACAGGAGTATGTAAAATTTCAAAACTTTTGTCATAAATGTTAACAACAGTTTTTTTCAAATCATTAATTTCATTTTGAACTCATTAAACTTCTTCAAAAATAACATTTGCCGTTTTTGTTACAAATTCAAATTTTATTGGCCTACAAAAAGTTGTTGAAGATGGCCTTGTTTTTCGCCAGTAATCATTTGTGCCATCAATACATTACAAATTGAGAGGAACAATACTTGTTAAAAAAAATTTTTGTCACTTAAATTTGGATCATTGAATTTTTTATGGTATTCACCATGTTTTTTTTTAAATATCGGCGATATTTATCGATTTTTTTAAAATATTGATATTTTTGCCCATTCCTATGCGCAATACCATGCTTGTGAATGAAATTTGTCCTAATTTTTATAGTTTTTTACATCGGAATTGCTTAGGGGCAAAAATGGGCAGCTGAACTTTTGAGTATCGTTAGCTGAGACTTCAAGCTTTAATTTGATATAAGTCTCAGGCTAGAGGTCGTTGTAGATCAATATATGCAAGCCATAGAAGTTGGAGAAAATAAATATTTTTGGACAATTTATAGTAGTAAAAGAATTTTTTTTTTAATTTCCAAAATATTTTTTATTTTCATATACATACATATATAATTTATAACATCCAATTGTAAAAAAAAATTATTGTAGTGTTGTTACAAGAGTATTTTAAAAGCATGAAGCGATAGAAAGTAGCATATATTATACGGCCATTTCAAACGCATTCACTTAGGTCAACTTTGAATGTCTCTGGACAAAAAAGTAATAAAGCTATAAGCCTAATATTTTGGATACATGATAATTAGAGTGTTTATTACAAACTGTGGAAAAAAGAGGTAGATCAGCAGACATGAAACAAATTAATTAATGCCGCTCTTGAACCAGTGTGCATCGTCGCGATTTGAATAGAAACCAAAATATTTTTACAAACACAAAATACCAACAACTTCTAGTGTCTATTTTTTTTTCTCAATAATTTCTGCATAAAGGTACGTCTTTTTAACGTTTGAAAAAGTGACCCTTTTTAAAGGCACCAAAGAATTGTTTACACAAAAAAAAAAAAAAAAACATATCGTTAGCTTATATGCAAAACAATTTTAGAAAATTTTAAATTTATTTGTTTTGTTGCTTACGATTCACATTACATATTTTTATAAAATTTTAAACTGCTACCTAAAAAAATTTCCAAGTTATTTACAAAATTAAAAATTACGTTTCATCAAAAATACAATTTTTTTTTTAACAAATAATGTATGATCACACTCAAGAAAAAAATTAGCTGAGTTTTTAATTCTTTTTATAAGAACACATTAATATTTTTAATCGTCAAAACTGGGTAATTTGTTTTATAACTGTTACCAGGGTGTTAGTGGAATTAGTGATCAGACTAAAAATTATTGCAAAAGAAAAATTAATAAAAGTGCTGTAAAATTATAAAAGCCGAATCCATATACGTACATATGTATTACAAAATTTATAATAAGTGTGACTATCAGCTTCTCCCTTATAGGACTGTTAGAAATTTTGCAGCCTACCCCATTGCACTTCCAAACGCTGAAAATTTCTAAGAATAAATGGCAACATCTGCAGTTCCTCAGGTTTTTGTTTCCATCAGACTGTCAACATTATTATGTTAGTATCCTTATGAGTTATAATATCTAGGTATGTATTTCCTTTTTAATAAATTTAAATAAAGTCGAACTTCCCGATATATACATTATTATTATGTTATATGAGTCAAATTTTTATTTGCTAAATTTGTTCATTGTAAAAAAAAATCATTTTAAGGAGATCAAAATACTTTTTAATTAGAATGAAAAATATGGCTTTTTAAAATCAATTCGTAGCTTAATTAAATGAAGTTACATTTTCTAGTTTAAACCACTACTTATAAGTAATAAAATCATTAAAAAAATTATCATATATGAGCCGTTTATTTTGAAAGTGGCATTAGTCACTTTTTCAAAAAAAATCGAGTTAATAATAAATATAATAATAAATAATAATAATAAATAATAATAAATACTGAGAAAAATATCATTATCATGATGTATCAAATACAAGTGAATCTTCTCGAAAGTTAGCATCCATATTTTTAAACGTGTTAAAACGCAAACCCTTAAATATCTCGACTTAAAAACCGAAATGACTTATGCCACTTTCAAAATAAACGGCTCATATATACATATATCCTATTTTTCCGATAATTTAACACAAATATTTAATTATTTAATATTTTAAATGTTTGCTTCACTTAATACTAATATACTTTCGTTGATGATACGTCTTTTTGTTTCTAAAAATTACAAATTTATAAAACGTTACACACACAACTTAAAAAATAATAATAAATTTAATATGTTTTCCTTAAAAATATATCGGTTATCGCATTTTTAGCTGAAAAATTTAAAATTGCTTATAAATCTCATAAACATTTTACAATGTTTTCTGCTTTGCATGTAAAATTATGAAATGTGATGTTACATTATTCTGTATTTAAGATGACGGACGATATGTGCAGTTCTTTTAATTTTTTTTTCAATAATGTTTTCTTACAAAAAATCCAACAGACACTTTGGCTGGCTGCCCTGCAAATAATAGGACCAGTCCAAACACGCGTGTAAAGAGTAGTCCACAAGGGACCAGGACTCGTCCAAAACTAACCCAAACGTATGTAAAAAACCTGGTCTATTTAACATTAAGATGTCCTAGGAGAGGACCATATAACCCACCTTTGGACCACTAAGGAGTAGTTTTAAAACTACTCCATGGTATACACAAGAGGATTAGTTTTGAAGTCGTTTAAAAACGAAAGCATGTCGTTAACAAACGAAGACATGTCGTCTCACTACAAACACTTTTTAACAATGACATGGTCCATACTTGGAGTAGTCCATTTTATCAAAATGGATCAGGTGGTCCAATTTTAGTTGCAGGGTATGCATGACAATTTGTTCAAAAAGTAGGAAAGTCATAGTTTGATCTTACTCTTTAAGGCAGATCGCTCCAATTACTTTGAAATATACCTTAAATTGTATGTAATAAATAAATTTTTAAATTAAAATGCAGTAGACGTTTAATGCCAAAAACGCTTCTAAAAATAAATTATATTGTTAATCAGCCATGTCACAGAGTACAATTCCGTTCGGAAACGGAATTCATTCCGTATTTTGGTGCTTCAGAAAATGACGAAAAAATGTTTCGGAATGAAACCATTTTTGTTTTCATGAACGGTATGGGAGACGGTATGGGAGTTGTCTGTGTCTGAAAGGCCATAAAACTATCAAAATACACTTTCCATCAACAAACAAATATGTTTTCTTCAATTCCGAACGGAATCATTCCGAACGGAATTGTACTCTGTGACATGGCCCAATAACTTTAAAATGATACGAAATATTAACTTTATTAAGGTATAGCAATAAATAAAATAAAATAATTCAAATACAGTTATGTGATTTAAAGTTGCTAAACAAATTGCTGAACTTTTCATTTTTTTTATTCTTTATGGCAAAATAAATTTCTTTAAAACCAAATAATTCTAACTTAAAAATAATACAATCAATTTAATAAAACTTTAAAAATTCGAAAAAAAATAAAAAAAAATCCCGGAATTACATACCATTATCAGTTGCATTTGTTAGAGCTAATTATGCTAATGCTGACCCTCTCAGGAGAATAAGCAATGCATTTAACAACTTATATAGATTTATCGACTTTTCATCAAATTCTAATGCTATAAAAAGGGCAATAATCACATTTCTCAACACTTAGTAATTTTTCTTGTTAATTATGTATAATATTTTTATGTGTATCATTTTGTAATCAATTATTTTTTAAATTGTCTGTAAGGAATTAAATTCCATAGACATATATTAATAAATAAATAAATAAAAATAAAAGTGGTATGCTCACGATCAATCATAATATGCACTGCAAATTTACACATTGCAAATTTGCACAATGACCATCGTGATTACCCTTAATGTTGTTGTTTTTTGTTTGGCTTAAGGTCATATATTAAAATTATTAATAAGAAATCCAAAAATTTTTTTGTATTTTTAATTTTGTTTTTTATTTTTCATCCGATATTTCGACCATACATCGATGGTCATCTTCAGGGGCTACAAAATACACATATATTTAACATTTACATTTTATATCGTAACACTTATCAATACATACACTTAAAATTGATAAGTGTTACGATAAGTGTTGCCGTTAGGATACGAAATCTTTTGATGGCTTCACGTACCATGTATAATCCTGACATTATTCGTATCTTTTGAATCTGTATTTGTGAGGAAATCTTCAGTTTCCTGAGAAAAAATAAAAAAATCGTCTTTATCGTTTCGAAAAAATCGGAAAACTAAAAATTAAATTTTTTTTATACAATTAAACAATTGAAGCACAGCCGCGAATAACGTTGTAAACGCCACATTTTGCAAAAACTGTTTTTTTGCAGATAACCGTTAACCTTACTCTCTTACACAGTTTAAACATCAAATCAACCAAAACTATGCACCTTAACCCCTTCAAAATGGCGTACAAAGTGTCAGCCACTGGAAGAAGATTGCAAGTTACTAGCAAAATGATGAAACCGAAATGGCTTTGCAGTGTGGAATAATGTTTTAAAAGCCTTTTGCATTAAAGTTTTTATTATCATTATTTTTAATAATAGAAAAAAAAATTTTAACACAAATAATGCTGCCTGTCAAAAAACGATTTTTTGCTCTCCTGAAAAATTATTATTTTGTAACTTAAAACGTTATTCGCGGCTGTGCTTCAATTGTTTAAATGGCACAGCGAAAGACGCTTCTTAAATCGTTGTGGAATCGTTTAAGAATTGGTGAAAGATAATCTAGTGAGACTTTCATGTCAAGAATCTTTTGAGACTCATGTAGATATTCTCTTACAAATCGTGAAATGCTCGCCGTATAATTGTTGAAAATATGATTCAAGGTATATTTATAGCAGGTAGCCGCGAGATTACAACAATTGTACAATAAAACAAACAACAGGGCTTTTTATTGTTGTTATGTGATACGAACTGTCAAAGAGCAGAGGGGTTGAAAAGAGACAAAAGAGACAAAAGATAAAGACAAAAAACTTGTTTACTTTTTTACTATACAACATTTGACAGTTTGTATCACAAAACAAGCAAATAAAAAATAACCAGCTGGCTTTCCGAGACTACCTGCTATAAATATACCTTGATATGATTTATACAGAGAGTCGCAAAAGGTTCATTCGATGATGGTTTGACGAAAGATAAACAAAGTGTTACACTCTTGTTTTTGTACTTGCATATTACAGCCGTACCTAAACCAAAGCGGCACGCTTTGCAATTGTAAAACCCGATTTTGACAGCTCATTTAATAGTAAAGTCTGCTGCTATTGCTAATTAATAATGGCAATTAAGCTATTTTTTGGTCAATCTAACGTTTTCATCGCTATTTTTATTGAGAGTTTGTGGGTTTTGTTAAACAAAAAAGATATCTAATTAGGCTTAAGTTGATGAAATTAAATTTTCATTAAATTATTTTTATGAAGAAAGGAATTTTACAACATGAAAATTAATTAAAATTGTTATTGATAATCTTTCATTCTTGACGTGGCTCGGGCTCGAACCCTGGCCGGCAGGTTACCATGACATGTTTCGATCGCAACCACTCGATCTCCTCAGATGGATTTGCCGTCTTACACTCGCAGCCATCGACGACTGCTGACGTCAATAGTCAAACATCAATCCTTAAACCAAATTGTATTTTTTTTAACATTTGGTAGATCGAAATTTGCTTTCTTGAATGATTATCCATTTTAATTGATTTTACATGTTTTTCCTTACTTCTGTTTTTTCGTACTCTTGTCAAGAATTTTTCTTGAAGTCCAAGTACATTTTTTGTTTTTTCATTTTGTCTTTCTCTTTTCTGTTGACCTTTTTCAGCACAACTTGAAGGACAAATGTACACATAGAGCCCGTGCCTTAGCTTTAACAATAATTAGTATTGTGGTTATTTTGTTGAACTATTTATGGTTTTTAATCCAAATTTTTAATTAGGCTTAAGTTCATGAAATTTAATTTTCATTAAATTATTTTTATGAAGAAAGGAATTTTACAACATGAAAATTAATTAAAATTGTTATTGATAATCTTTCATTCTTGACGTGGCTCGGGCTCGAACCCTGGCCGGCAGGTTACCATGACATGTTTCGATCGCAACCACTCGATCTCCTCAGATGGATTTGCCGTCTTACACTCGCAGCCATCGACGACTGCTGACGCCAATAGTCAAACATCAATCCTTAAACCAAATTGTATTTTTTAACATTTGGTAGATCGAAATTTGCTTTCTTGAATGATTATCCATTTTAATTGATTTTACATGTTTTTCCTTACGATGGTCATGATGTATGGTCGAAATATCGGATGAAAAATAAAAAACAAAATTAAAAATACAAAAAAATTTTTGACAAATAGAAACTGGGAATTATTTCCTAGCGAAGGTTACTTTATATAATATTCAACATTTTTCATTTTTCGAATTTATTCTATGAGCTAAATTTCAGTTATGTATTTTATAAAGCTTTTTTGTAATAGTTCTATTCCTTCAATTTTTCGGAAATGACTTTATACACTAACAGACAATTATATTGTATTTTCTTTTTACATTATACCTTAGCCTTCCTTTGGACAGTATGTACAGAAAAATTTACAATTTTAGACACCAGCAGAAAAAATGTAAAAAGAAAATACAATATAATAGTCTGGTAGTGTATAAAGTCATTTCTGAAAAATTGAAGGAATAGAACTATTACAAAAAAGCTTTATAAAATACATAACTGAAATTTAGGTCATAGAATAAATTCGAAAAATGAAAAATGTTGAAAAAAATTTTTGGATTTTTTATTACATAATAATTTTAATATATGACCTTTAGCCAAACAAGAAACAACAACATAGATAATCGACACAGGTCAACAATAAAAATTGAACACGTTTTGTAAAATTTTGAATGAAAGTGTTTTTCAATTGCTAACTTAAACACACATATTAAATATTCTTAATAAATATGGAAATGATGCCTTTTCAAAATTCATTTCAAAAAGCCTCCTGTTTTTCACTACTATGGAATTTCATTCTCACAGAATATCGGGCTATATATGTACCTCCAAGAATAGTTAAACCTTAATTTTCAAAAATTTGTAGCTGAGTCCCTTTCGAAATAAATTATTCAAATAAAATAATTAATAAAAATTAAAAAATTCCCACATTCTATTTGTTAAAATTGTTGAGTTTAATACAAGAAATTTATTTATAAAGTATCACTATCCAGAGTGACAAAAATAATGACGAAGGCCGTAGCGGGCCAGAAAATGCATTTTATTCTGATAGTGTCTGATAATTGTTAAATTTTCTGTACATACAAAATTAACGTCATTGCGTAACAAAGGATAGCTAAAGTTAAAATATGTAACATAGAGTCATTTCTAAGAAGAAATATATATCTTTAGCTTCAATGTTAACAAAATGTTGGCTTAGGCAAAAAGTATGTGAAATATGTAGGGAATAACACTATTGTAGACAAAGCTTTATAAGTTGAAATTCAACTCATAGACACACATACGAAAAAAATGGTTAATAAAGTAAAAAATATTATGAAAACTAAATAATTCTAACATTCTATTTGAAAAAATCTAACTTTTTGTGAACTTTCATGAATGAAATTATAAATTAATATGTATTATTTATTGAATGTGAAAAATGTTGTTTATATTAGGTGTATTGAGTAATTTGTTGTTGAGTTAGAAGTTTCTGTATTTAAAATGGAAAAACGTCAACATTGATGAATGAAACTTGTTATTTTATTTGGTTTTATTTTACATCTTCCAAAATGACTGATTAATCTGCATGCGTTTGTTTAAAGAAAACAGTCTATCGTATTGAGAACAGCAATTATTACATGGTGGTTTCATAGTTCTTGTTGGAAATTATTTCTTATAGAAACGTAAGCTTGTCCAGATTTTCGAAACTCAATGCGATGCGCAAATGAAATGCGATGCGAAAGAAAAATGGTATTCTTTTAGACTTTCGCAATCGCATTCGCAATTTATTTCAAATCGTGGCAACGCTGCTCAAATACATATACGTTAGTGTCAATAAACGTCAAATTAAAAATAAACAAATTGTTTGTGTTTGGCTGTGAAAATTGTTTAAATAATTTATTTAGGACATTCTGTAATAAAAAATGGTTCGACGACGAAGAAAATTAAAATGTTTTGTGTGTACTTTAAAATCGGCCCAAACCTATTAAAATTTTAGTTAAAGTCAAATATTTTTTAACTGGTTAATATAATTCATACTTTCGGAAGGAAATAATTCCCAGTTTCTATTTGTTAAAATAGTTGAGTTAAATACATTCAATTTATAAAGTAACACTATCCAGTGAGACACAAAGAATGCTGACGACGGGCGTAGCGGGCCAGAAAATGCATTACATTCTGCTGGTGTCTAATAATTGTAAATTTTTCTGTACATTCAATATACCTCATTGCTTTCCAACGGAAGGCTAAGGTAAAATGTAAATAGAAAATACAATATAATAGTCTGGTAGTGTATAAAGTAATTTCTGAAAAATTGTAGGAATAGAACTATTAAAAAAAAGCTTTATAAAATTCATAACTGAAATTTAGCTCATAGAATAAATTCGAAAAATGAAAAATGTTGAATATAATATAAAGTTACCTTCGGAAGGAAATAATTCCCAGTTTCTATTTGTTAAAATAGTTGAGTTAAATACATTCAATTTATAAAGTAGCACTATCCAGTGAGACACAAAGAATGCTGACGACGGGCGTAGCGGGCCAGAAAATGCATTACATTCTGTTGGTGTCTAATAATTGTAAATTTTTCTGTACATTCAATATACCTCATTGCTTTCCAACGGAAGGCTAAGGTAAAATGTAAATAGAAAATACAATATAATAGTCTGGTAGTGTATAAAGTAATTTCTGAAAAATTGTAGGAATAGAACTATTACAAAAAAGCTTTATAAAATTCATAACTGAAATTTAGCTCATAGAATAAATTCGAAAAATGAAAAATTTTGAATATAATATAAAGTTACCTTCGGAAGGAAATAATTCCCAGTTTCTATTTGTTAAAATAGTTGAGTTAAATACATTCAATTTATAAAGTAACACTATCCAGTGAGACACAAAGAATGCTGACGACGGGCGTAGCGGGCCAGAAAATGCATTACATTCTGCTGGTGTCTAATAATTGTAAATTTTTCTGTACATTCAATATACCTCATTGCTTTCCAACGGAAGGCTAAGGTAAAATGTAAATAGAAAATACAATATAATAGTCTGGTAGTGTATAAAGTAATTTCTGAAAAATTGTAGGAATAGAACTATTACAAAGAAGCTTTATAAAATACATAACTGAAATTTAGCTCATAGAATAAATTCGAAAAATGAAAAATGTAAAAGATAAAGGTTTTTTATTAAATAAATATAATTAAAAATTAATATTTTTTGTTTAATTTAATTTATTTTTCTTTCCGCTTGAATATGGCGAATACGAATGTTAGAAACAGGCGAAAATGTGTAACATCAAATAACATATTATTTGTATATACTTACCCCCTTATTTATAAAAAATAAAACTAGTTTATAAAAGGTTTATTAAGCTAATTTTAATACAAATTCCGTTTTATAATCCTTGTATTAATCTGTTTTATTTGTTATAAATAAGACCGTTAGTAATTAGTAAATGTACAACTTTATTTATTTTCACTTCACTTTCCTATTCCAAAACAATTCTGTTATAAGAAACAAAATACTCTTGCCTTCAATAGGAAGACCAATCTGATAAAAACCTTCGCCATGTTCATCTGATTTTGTTGTAAAAATATGAGTTGAAATGAAACTGATATTGTTAAACAACTCTCTTCTCATGTGGCATCATGATTATGACTGTTGTAATATCATTGGAGTGCTAGACTTTGATAATGGTCGCCAATATTCTTAAGTTGCTTCATAGAAAAAAAGTAGACAACAACTACATCTCTGCATACTTATTACAAACTTTAATGTTGCAACAAATAACAAATGCAAGCCGCTTAAGAACATAAACAATCATATCTTTACATTAAAATAAAACAAGTAAGAAAGTATAGACGGAAGAGTACGACAATTTGTTACCCTACGCAATTTAAGAGTATAAATAGGGTGATTTACGATAGTTTTTCCTATAAGGGAACATACAAATACTTATCCAGGCCGCATGTTTCTGTACACCTTTCGCCTACAAAAATTCAAGGGCATACCTACGCCCCACAAAGGGATGGCTTCATAAATTTTTGTTCAAAAAAAGTTAGGAGTGGTCCTAGATCATAAAAAATTGGCCCTCAATAAGGATAAAAGTGGAATTTTATAGCAATTCCGCCCATACAATCCTAATCGATTTATTCGTATAAAATTTTTCCTAACAAAGCACAAGCCTTCAAGTTTGGTGCATACACTTTCTGTACTAAGCCACGCCCATCTTCTATTCTATATCCAAGCAAAAATCTTTAAAGTTGCTACATATACTTTCTATCTATAGGGAATGGGGCGTGAAATAGGGCAAGGTGGGCTAAAGGTCCCCCTCCCTATATCTTCTTAACTAATCAACCGGTTTTCTTAAAATTTGACATGCAGACACTGTAACATCAGAAAGGAAATAGAGAATAGGCCGTAAAATAGGCCAAGAGGGGTAAAAGCTCCTCCTCACTATATCTTGTTTACTAATCAACGAATTTTCTTGAGATTTGGTAGGCAAATAGTGCAACTTCTGTAAGGAACTATAGCCTATAATTTTAATTATTTAGGGCAAGAGCGGTAAAAGCTCCCCAACAATAAAATGTTAACAACATTTCGTATAATAAAAGATAAAAGCGATTCAATTGATTATTTGACTGAAAAAATTATTGATCGAGGATTCTGAATGAAAATGAACTCAATTCAATTATATTCAACAGGAAACAAATTTTAAAGTGGAATTTAACTTTCAATATCGCTTGTTGGGTAATATTGACCCAAAGGATATTAAATGTGTGTAAATCGTGTTTTTAAATGTGGAGGGGGGAGGACAAATTTATATTTTATTATTTCCATTTTCATTTAAATTTATAATTTTCGTCCCTGTAATGGATTAATTAAAGTTTCACGTCCATATCAGTCAATAATTGTATTTTTCACACAGACAAGGTCGGCTCACATGTATACAACAACTTTGTTCGGGCCACTCCATAGTCTCGCGAGGCAGTCAATAATCGTATTTTTTACACAGACACGGTCGGCAAATCATTTGTATACAACAACTTTGTTTGTTGCTTGGTTATCACTGATTTAAAGGGACAAATTTTGCGTTTGAAAACCAAAATTTGGTCAAATTGACCCAAGGAGTGCAGAAGGGTTAACTAAACAAACGGTTTTCTTAAAATTTAGCATGCATACACTGCAACATCTGAAAGAAATAAGTTATATGGCAAAACAAAGATTGCGGGGTCAGCTATTAAAAAAATACATACATACATACATATGTATATATATACATACAATATGTATAAACCAAATAAGTCTAATTTTTTTGACAACATCACCTATTACTCCACTTTGTATATACGGATGAAATGATGCAAACAAACAAGGGGCTTGATTCTGGCAGTCGTGATCGAGTACTTTCTCGATTCGAAAGCAATTTAATATCTTAATATTTCAGTCAATACTAAACGAATCGGATTAATTTTTTCAGTGTTGTAAAGCATTAATTTTAGTTTCACAATACTGAATAATAAATTCGATTCGTTCAGTATTGACTGAAAGAATTAGAAATAAAATTTCTTTTAAATCGAGCAAGTACTCGATCATGACTGCCAGAATTAGGCCGAAGGTAAAACAGAAAAGCATTTTTTGTAGTTCCTACAATCGTTATTACGTGCTTCTTCTGCTTCCTCGGAGCGCATATATCAATACGGAGTACTGCTGAATCATAAGTTCTTTCCATGTATAAGTATTTCATGGACAGCAACAGGCACCAGTTTTAATTTTTAACAAATATCTCAGTCGTAGCCCACGCAAATTTTTTAAACTTCACAGTATAAATTTTTTATGTTTAACAACTTCATTTTTCTTAAATTTTATTTACAAATTGTTGTTAAAATTTATATCTGCAATGTCATTAGTCTGGATTTACACTACGAAAGTTTTCTTTCAGAAAGTCTAAGTTAATGGATGAGAGAGATGAGAGAATAAAAGCACTCAGACTTTCTGAAAGAAAACTTTCATAGTGTGGTCCCAGACCAACGATCATCACGCTATGCCCCCGGGGGCCGAGCACTTTTCGTGAGTTTCACACACACACATCACGAAGGTTAACGAAACAATTGTAAAAATCCACAATTTTAAAAAACAAGAACAAAACACATAGTAAATGTCTCAAACGAGTAAATTTATTTTCCTCTCTTTGCACTTTGCACTACATACACATTTTTAACTGTCTCTCTTTGTGATGACCGCTGTCCCAGACTTAGACACAAAAGTTTAAGCCTAAATGCATGCAATAGATTTAATTACAAACTTGCGCTGTAATATTCGTGACATTTTGTATATAATTTATAAGTTTGCTCAGCGATCGGTAAATATCGGTAGGTTTTTCTTAGGTACATTCAAAGAATACATCATCCTTCATTTGGTGCTAGTAAGAAGGGGGAGTTAGCCGGAGCTATCTTTTTTTTTAAGGAAAGCTGCAAAAGATGAATTTTATAAGGCCATTTTAATTCGTTAGTTTCTACTTAGCTATATATCGTTACCTAAAACAAAAGGTCCTATCTACAATAGATTATATGGTAAACGCTTAAAGGCCTGACTAACAGTTTGCATAACTTGCAGTTGTCAAAACAATTGGTAAGTTTTACAAGAAAAATAAATTAAAAGCAGTTTGATGCAATTTATCATTTTAAAAAGTTTTTGCTGCTCCTGAAAAATTTCCAAAAAGTTTGATAGGTTCTTTTGCGTTTTAGTTTTAGGTGTTGTATACAAAAACGGCATTTAAACCATCATCAGTGAAAATATCTTTTAGGCAGAAGCTAACTGCGTTGCATGCAAATTCGCATCTGTTTTCGTCATAAAATATTTATGTTACTTTAATAGACTTTTTCTAGCGTAAAATGTGTTTTTTTTACAAAATCCAATAACGGATTTACCTTAGTGAAACAGTTCTCTATAGAATTGCATCTTTAGATTTTTGAAAAGTAAAAATCGAAAAAAAGTTACATGCTATTTCGACTTTACTTTAACGTCCCCGCTAGGATAAACTTGCCTAAAACATATCGCTCACTTTGGCTGAAAGCAAAGTTGTAATAGTGAAAAACTTGTTATACATGGGCCAATTTCCCACGTTCAACTAACAGCAAGTTGTAATAACTAGTGGCCCTTAAGGACAATATAAATCTAGTATTAGTATTTTAATGAAATTTGTTAAACACAACTCTCAATTAAGAATAAAGAACGTCATAATGACAAATTTTGTGAGGAGCTTACATTTATACCAGATTCATTTGACTTCTTTTTGCTAAGGATAAGAGATATGATCTAAAGAAGCGCCGGGAGGATATTGAAGACTTGTGAAAATAATTGGCGGATTCTCATATTTTTTAATATTTGGTCAAAATAAACTTTCGTTCCAAACTTTTCAATATCTAAAAATTACGATCTGTATCTAGTTTAATATAGAACTACGAGTCAGCCATCAAGACGGCCAGAGTGGACTTAGAAAAATAATTATTATATGCGTTACAAGGTTGACCCGCTCCGGTTTGCTACTTGGCAGTGAGCTTATCTATTAGTGCGGCGAATGCGGGTTTGATTTCCACCAGACTCTGGTCTCTTTCACTACAACGGGATGAAGATCTAAAAAACTATATTTAATGCTTTACAAATTTTAATACAAACGCCTAGTACATTTCTTTTTATTCAAATCGGAATTGTAAAAATGAGAGTGCTTAAAATTGTATTTAAATCAAAGAATCTTTCTTTTTCTCAGTCCATGAATATATGTGTTTTATCGCTTATGTGCATTTCAATATTTGCACGTCTTTTGTTGCTCTTAAGAATGAAATACATCTATTAAAACTCGCTTCAATTTCATCAATATTATAAACCAAACATACATATATTTTACTGGCATGGAAATGTAAAAACACCTGTGCATGCTAGCCCAGTTCGTTCTGCGGGTTGGGCGTGTCATTGGGCCGGACTTCTTCGAAAATGAGGTCGGCCAAGCAGTTACCGGGAATGGTGTTTGCTATCGAGAGATGATAACAGATTTCTTGTCGCCAGAAATTGAGGATATGAACCTGGACGATACGTGGTACCAACAGGATGGTGCCACTTGCCACACAGCCCACAAACAATGGCTCTTTTACCCAAAAATTTAAGCGGCAAGAACAAATCAAGAGCTAAAGGAGGAGCTAATTCGACATATTAACGACATTGAACCTCAATTATATCTCAGAGTGATTGAAAAAATGGACCATCGGATAGAGGTATGCCACCGAATCCGTGGTGATCATTTGGCCGATACTTTGCTTCACACATAATTGTCATGATAATAAAAAATATTCTATCATAATAAAATATATTATTTACAATTAACATCCAGCATTGTGGTTTGACCATATGTATTTATGTATATTCGTAGTGCTGTAGGGTAAAAATAAAACTTAAAACAAAATTTTAGTCTCTTTATACATTTTCAAGAACATTTTAAATAAAGAGTCATCACATAATAATGAAACAGATGGAATTACTAGTGAAATAATACAACTTTTTCAACAATAATATTTACAATAATGGTCGGGGGAAAAAGTATATTTCCTTATGACTTTATTTTGCAATAAAATTTTGGCATTTATATGGGTTTTTCTTAAAACTTGTTCTCCAACTTGTCATAAAATATTCTCATATTTTCATCATCGTAAATAAAAACTACTATTTTCAAGTTTAAGTAATAAAGCGTAACTTACAGACTGATAGACAAACTTTTTGCAAATGCAGCAGGCAGGCAGGCGTTTTTCAAAATTTGGTGACCAGTGTAGGTGGTGTTGAGGCAAAGAGTGGAAATAAGACTTTACAAGTTCTGTTCATAAGGCCCCAATAGTGTTGGACGATCACTTGTAAAGTCGTGTGGCAACATGCCTAATATGAGACAATCTTTTTTTTGTATCTTTTTTTCTTTTTTGCAAATTTAACAAAATTTTGTATTGTAAGTACATGAATGTGGACAAGTTTAGCCAGAGTAAGAAACAAACAGACAACAACACGTTTTGACTGTAAAACACACAGCGGGCGGAAACTCTAAAATTTCATAAAGTCGAATTCTGTTTTTGCATTTTCGTTTAATTTTTTTTTTTGTACTGCTTAACGCCAACGCATTGAGGCTGAGCTGCCTAGACTATTAAAGAGTCTAGGGTAGACTTAATACAATGTTTTGCAACGGACAGACGTCTACAACGAATATGTAAAGACATATGTGCCTTGACAATGATCATCATTAATAAGCAAAAATTTGTGGCCATTTTTTTCACTCGGTGTGGTTTTGTAGCTTTTTTTGGTTGTTGTATAAAAAACTTGATATTGTAAACATTGCTTTTGCAGATGTAGCTGTTATTGTGGTTGCAAGTTTATTTTGTTAGGTTGATTGAAATTTTCGTTGTCATTCACCAAAAAATGCACTAAAAAATATGAATTTAATTTTTTTTTTTAGAAAAAAATAACGATGGATTGAAAACGACTGCAAAAAGAGCTTCTTCTATGTAAGCAAAATCTAAAAAAAAACTTTATTCAAAAAGATACCTATTTGCTATTTATAAAATATTTAAAAAACCTTACTTAAAATTAAAAAAATTTGGCTAAACAGTTTTAATTTTATATAAGCGATTTTCACCCTTTGTATTAAGTGTACACCTCTGCTCTATTTAATACGATTTTATACTACAAAGCGTGAGTGACTTTTTCGTTAGTATTGTAAATTAATAAAGTTGCTGAGTGAGGGAGAGAGACAGATATAGTTTCTTCAACTGTTTTATTTTGGGTTATTTAACAAAGGTGTTTACTACAGCTTTTTGTTGGATTTTTCAACTACAGCGTAGTAAATTTTAGTCTAATACATTTTGTTGTTGCAGTGTTGTAAATCTTAGTACTTTAACTAAATTAATAAGATTCACAAGGCCTACAAGGAACTTTACTATCAAGGGTGAAAACCGATATAGTTAAAAAAATTTGCTATTAGCGTTAGTTTTCAAAAAAAAAAAAAAAATTTTGACTTTTACAAGAAATTATGCAATAATTAGCTTTAATAATAAATTTAAAAAAAAAAAATGTTTTACGAAATTTTATTTTTATTTTCAGAAAGTATTCAGATTTGTTATTTATTTTTACAATGATTAAGCATTTAAAAAAAAAAAATTTAAGATTTTATATTTATAGTAATTTTCTGGAAATTTGCTATTTCTAGGAAGTTTTCTGAAAACTTTCTAATTCTAGGAAGTATCCTGAAAACTTGCTATTTATAATAAATTTTCAGACAATTGAAGCACAGCCGCGAATAACGTTGTAAACGCCACATTTTGCAAAACCTGTTTTTTTGCAGATAACCGTTAACCTTACTCTCTTACACAGTTTAAACATCAAATCAACAAAAACTATGCACCTTAACGCCTTCAAAATGGCGTACAAAGTGTCAGCCAGTGGAAGAACATTGCAAGTTACTAACAAAATGATGAAACCGAAATGGCTTTGCAGTGCGGAATAATGTTTTAAAAGCCTTTTGCATTAAAGGTTTTATTATCATTATTTTTAATAATAGAAAAAATAAAATTTTTAATACAAATAATGCTTTCTTTTCAAAAAAGTTTTTTTGCTCTCCTGAAAAATTATTATTTTGTAACTTAAAACGTTATTCGCGGCTGTGCTTCAATTATTGAGCTATGAAAATTTTGCTGAAAATAAATTTTTTGAAAATTTACTATGCAAAGGAAGTTTTCTGAAAACTTCCGATTTATAAGAAGTTATCTGAAAACTTGCTATTTATAGGAAGTTGTCTGCAAAATTGTTATTTATAGAAAGTTATATGAAAACTAGCTATTTATAGGAAGTTTTCTGAAAACAAGCTATTATTGGAATATGTCTGAAAACTTGCTATTTATAGGAAAACTTGCTTTTATTTGCTATTTATAGCACATTTCTAATTAAAATTTCCATGCTTAGGAAATTTTTTATGAAAATTTTTCTTTTAGGAAACTTCGGAAAGCTTGCTTGCTATTTATTTAAAGCTAATTTTTTGAAAATTGGATTTTTATAGGAAACTTTCTAAAAACTTGCTATTATAAGAAATTTTTAAAGAAAATTTGCTATTTAAGGGAAATTTTTAATGAAAATATGTAATTTATAGGAAATTCGAAATGAAAGTTGCCTATTTTTAGGAAATTTGTTGTGAAAAGTTGCTATTTTTTTTTTTTGAAAATTTGCTATTTATAAGAAATTTTCTGAAAAGCAGCTATTTACAAGAACTTTTCTCAAAATTTGCTATTTCCAGGAATTTTCTTAAAATTTGCTATTTATAGAAATTTTTGAAAAATTTGCTTTTTATAGGAAGTTTGCTGAAAATTCGCTGTTCATAGGAAATTTTTCGAAAGTTTGTTATTTAAAGGAAGGAAAATTTGCTATTTCTGAAAACTTGCAATTTATAGGAAGCTATCTGAAATTTTTGCTTTTTATAGTTTTTTGAAAATTTTCTATTTTTAAGTAATTTTTTTCAAAATTTATGTTAACTTTTCTGAAAACTTGCAATTTATAGGAACTTTTTTAAACACTTGCTAATCATAAGAAGTTGTCTAAAAACTTTCTTTGTATAGAAAGTTTTCCGAAAATTGGCTATTTATAAAAAGTTTTTTTAAAAATTTACTATTTGAAGGTAATTTTCTCAAAATTTTTTTGTTATAAAAAATTTTCTAAGAAATGTCTACTTACAATAGAGGAATATTTCTGAAAGTTTGATGTTATAGAAAATTTCTTATAAAAATTAGCATTTTTAAGCAAATTTTCTGAAAATTTGGTATTTATAGTACATTTATAGAGAATTTTCTGAAACTCTTCTATTTGTAGAAAATTATTTATATTATTATTTATATTTATTGCAAATTAATTAAAAATTTACGATTTACAGCAAATTTATCAAAAATTTACTATTTATAGCCAATTTATTAAAAATTTAATATTTTTATACTTTTTTTTATAGCAATTTTTTCTGAAAATTTGCTATTTATAACAAAAAGCATTTTAAAAAATACATGTCGAACGTGACCATCGTACACATTTAAAGTTAAAAAAAAAGTCAAAATAAAACGTATATTTATTTTGGCAATAGATTCAAGTTATAGCTTTTAATTAGCCCTATAATTGGTGCTATAATACATTTTGAAAAATTGTTTCGTTTTTAAGAAAATTGCAAAAAAAACAAGGCATTTGCACGCGACGAAAACAGAAGTGGGTTTTGTGACCACTAATTCGAATGCCGATTTCAGCGAAACCTGAGGCAATATTTGAATGCGAAAAATTGTAGAATGTAATGCACTCATGTCTCTTAATTATGGCTGTCATTTTAAATAAAAATAATGTATACTTTTTTTTTATTTAGCTTTAATCGCTGTCGCACGTGATCTGTCGCACATGACATTTTTTAACATCATGATATATATGTTGATTAGACCGGGTCGACCTCCATAAAAAAAAAGTTGTGCCAGTCACCCCCTAGAATGAAAGATATGTCAAGGAAGTTTCTAAAACAGGAAACATTTTTTTTGCCACGCCCCAAAATACAGCCCTTTTGGTTTTTTATATTTAGCGCTGCCATTTAAAGTCCGATCTCATCATATTGCATATCGTTTTTCATGGCTTGATAGTGGCTTCATTTTTTGTCTTTAATGACTTTTTAATCCGACCTCAAATTCTGGGCGCCACTTATGCCATCTCGGATCCTTCCCCCAAATGTCCAATTTTTTTAACGTGCCAAGAAAGTCCTTCTAAAACTATGTATGTCTAGATTTTAATATGCCCACTTTTATTACACGCCTACAAATTAAGCCCCTTTTTTCTTTTTCACACACATACTACATTAAATCAGGTAGAAGCCAATACAAGCAATAATATTTTCATCAGTCACGCCCTAAAATAAAAGGTATATTTATTAAGTTTGAAAAACTTTAAAAAAATTGTTTTTTCGACGCCCTAAATTACAGCCCTTTTTGTTTTATATACATATATAGCATCGTCATATAAAGTCTAATCTCATCGTATCGTATATCATTGTTAATGGCTAGAATATGGCTTTATTTTTGAATTTAGTGCTTTTTTTCCTCATCTAGATTTAAATGATTGAAATGTATATATTAACATAAATAAATCATTTACATATATACAAAATTATTTTCAAATTATTAATTTTCACACTTACGATGTCGCACGTGAACAACTTTATATAAGTACCAAGATCACAAATCGTGCTATTTTACAGAAATTTTTTTTTATTTTAATATTATAAAAAATCTCTGTTTGGCCTGGTAATTTGATGAGCTTTCTACTTTTACTTTCGACGCATTGATAGAAAATGATGTTTTTCAATGTCGCACATGACATCGAAATATGAGATAATACAAAAAGTTACAGTTATTTGCAATCGCATAGTTTCTTGTGCATTCTATTTTGAATCTTTGTACCTTCCGAAAGGTTTTAGAGAGAAAAAGTCAATGCATAATGTCTCTCTTAAAGAACTGTTATCATAGCAAAACGTACAATAGAAATATCCAAATAAGAAAAGTTGCACTTGTTCCACTTTGCATTCATAAATCTTGAAATAAGTTATAAATAAATATACATTTTTTTTACTTTTATTAAATTTGATGGTTTTCCTGTTAAAATATGATAAAGCAAAGTCTTTTCAAGAACTTATAATTTTTTTGTTGCGGTGGACCTTTCGGTGGAAATTCCTTTTTATGGAAAATTGCAATCTTGCTTTTTTAAAGGTAATTTGCTATTTATAGGCAAATCTGCAATATCAATGCTAATTTCCAGTTAACATTGATCAAACTTGACACCAAATGTCATATTATCAAAATTCGAATAGAAATCTCCTAAAATATATCAAGTTTTTCTGAATTGTCTTTATTGGAAAACACACACAATTTTCTAGCTAATGTTGTTGTTTATTTCAAGTTTGCATTTTTTTCAATATGCTGGCTGGTGGTGGCGTTTTACGTGTGCTTTTTTGTTTGTTTGTGGATTTGATGCCATTGCCACACTATCAACATCCTCATCATTGTTATTGAAGTATTTTTTGAAGTTTATTTAAGCTTTGTTTTTTCAATAATACTCTTACCAAAAAAAGTCATCATCATCTAAAAATGGGGGCTTGGTCCACGAGGAGAATTTTATGACTGCTATTTTTTTCCATGGCATTTTTGCCGCAATAATAAGTTGTGGCGTGGCTTTTAATTTTTTCTTTTCATGGTTTAAACCAAAAAATGTGTGTATTTTTGTCTTTCAATACATGAGTTTGTTGCATTTTTGCAAATGTGAAAATATCTTTTTTTAAATTTTGCTTTTTTTTGCGGTAAATGTCAATGACATACAACCAAGAAGTTAAAGAAAAAAAAAAAAAAAAAAAAAAAATATAAGAGACTAAACAAACACAACAAAATTATTAAATAAACGCAAATTTTGAAATCTGACCTCTTGCCGAAAAAGAGGAAAAACATTTTGGAAGGAAGAGATTATAAAAAGGCTGGGTTAGTTTTTCTTAACATGAACTGAAATTAAAAAATGCTGGAATGAATTTATAAAAAGTTGTAATAAAACAATGATGACAAGGCAGTTTGAAATGACAGTTGGGAAAAAAATGCAAAACAAACTTTTTTTTAAGCAAAATAAATAGTCAAAGCTCAAAAAACTGTAAATTTTTTTTACATGAGCTGTAAAATACACAATGCAGAAAGAAAAATAAGAGATTAAGGACTTGAATGAAAAAATTTTTAAATTTAAAAATACTATAAGGTTTGTTCCTGTACATCCGTGGGATCCCAAGGTTTCCAAAAAGCATATAAATTTCGAGTAAGGGAACGCTTGTTGGACAACCCAATTTTTTATTTTGTTTTTTATTTATTATTTTATTAAAAAAAAAAATGCTTCATTTCAATTTCATTAAATTTACTTTAATTTGATAGTCTATTAAAAAGTCTTTTTCAACGTGAATGTCTATGTGTATGTCTATCCCTGCAAATACTAGGACAAGTACACACGTGCGTGTAAAATGTAGCCAAAAAGGGACTACAACTAGTCCAAAATTAACCCAAACGTATGAAAAACATGGTCAATTTAACATTACGATGTCCTCGGGCAGGACCATATAACCCAGCTTTGGATTACAAAGGAGTAGTCTTAAAACTACTCCATGGTATACTCAACTGGATTAGTTTTGAAGTCGTTTAAAAACGAAAACATGTCTTTAAAAAACGAAGACATGTCGTCTCACTACAGACACTTTTTAACAAAGGCATGGTCCAATGATCAAAATGGATCAGGTAGTCCAATATTATTTGCAGGGATGTTACTGTCTATGTGGATGTACACATATGTCACTGTCTTCAATAGGTCATAAGGGGTCATCTCGGCTTCTTATCGACAAAAACCACCTCCTTCGTCTACTACACACTCCGCCAGACGGCCGTGTAGTATTACCTCGCAAGTTGGATGGCCTAATTTGCTGCATCTATTTGATTTTTCATACTCATTGATGAATTTTTCTTATATCCTTCCTCATCCGTTTCTTCTTCGCAGTGACTCGTTTATGAATTTGATGAAAATTTTAATGCTATTCCACTTTTTTTCTTACTCCATCATGGCCTCCACGATGTTTTCTGGTGATAAGCTGCGTTTTAATTGTGTGACTAAAATTCTTCTCACCTCAACAAACGGTAGAAATTTGAACATAACATTTTCCAGTCTTAGATCCTGATGTGGACATGCTGGACACTTTGTGGAGTCATCTTGTTCGAATCGAAATTGTCTATGTCAATGTCTAAGTCAATATTTATGTATCGTTGGTTTTATGTAGAAAGGCCCTAAATCACATAATTGCAACTTTACAGGAGAAGGCAAATACATAATAAAAACTGTATGTATCATAATGTAAAATGGCTTCTTCAATTGCTTTTAAATTCTTCAATACTTGTGACGAGGTGTATTTGTGGGAAATGTATTGGACGGTATGTTTATTTGTCTATCTGTGCATATTGGTTTGACTTGATCTAGTCCATGTTATTGAATATTTTGACATCTACTCATATGTTTATCTTTGTTTATGTCCATGTCTCTTCTGTGTCTGGGTCTATGTTAATGATTGTTGCTTTGTATGGCACCATTCTTTTTCACATTTTGCCCATACCAGCAAAATTTTTTCACACTTTGGAGCAATTTTTTGTAATGTGTTTAAGTATTTAATGGACTTAATTTGTTTTAGTTCATTTCTTCACATTAAAACAAATGGTTGAAGTGAAACTTAAATGAAGTGTAATTTCTTAGTTTTCATATTTAAACCGTTTAAAGAATGCGTGTCACAGCCCTCGTTTGTAATCAACAAACTAATCTTAGGAAAGCGTTTAGCAACAAATAAGACTTTGAAGAAAAAGAACAAAATATGTACATAAATTTATTTATATAAATAAATAAAAAAAATATTATCTCATTTATATTGTCAAGTTAAAAAAGTCGTCTCTAAACTGCCGTCCATGATGCACTTGTTGACTAAAAGCGGCTCGTGTGTTTTTCCTAAAGCTCTTCTGTTGCGTCCCTATTTTTTCGCTTTTTTTTAGCTCGCCATACTCGTTACATAAAAACATGTCTTTCGTCCTTTAAACCGTCCTTTAATAACACATAATTTTTTCTTTAGTGTGTAACGACTGCGACGTCTACTACTACTGTCCATCTTTGAGTAGTTGGGTTTAGTTTAGATTTTTTTTTTTATTATTATTTAGACGATGAAGTGGAAAGAAAAAGAACGTCATTTATTGTTCCACATCCAATTAAGCATTTTGATACATTTGCTTCCATTAAGTTCTTTTTAACTACTTTACTCGTATTTTTATATTGTGAACTGCGATCTTTTGGGGCAGAAATTTAAAGGAACGAAAAATTTAAAAAAACTTAACATGTCACCGATTTTCTTCAACACTTTGATCTTGATAAGATAATGTAAGCTTTCCAAAAAAAAATTTCTTTTTCGGGAATACTAAGTGCGAATTTATGAAAAAGCACATTTAATGTAAAAAACGTATTGCTTCAAAATGGAAACTGGCCATATAAAATTCATGCCTTCCTTAAGCGAGATGATAGAGTGAAAAAATTTTGCAGGTATGGACATTTCTCCTTTACAAACCTGCTTACTTAAAGCACTATTTTGTATTATTATGATAAACATTAATTTCTTCTCAAGATGTTAAATTTTTTTCTTGCGCAAAACTCTAAGTTATAATATGCAATTTATTTGCTCAAACAATGACATTTTATTAAAAAAAAGCTTTTGCTTATGTTAAGCTAATATGTTATAGTGATTATGTACAATTTGCAAGCGTATAGTCATAGTTATATATCTTTTTAGCTATTATCTTTTTGGCAACACTGGTTTAAACAGCTGACGCACGTTTCGTGCTTAGTTTCACTTTCAAACATCTTCAGTTTGGTCTATAACTTAACCATGAATCGTCTTACAAACGAACTACGCTTGCAAATTATTGAATTTTATTATCAAAGAAAGTTCATCGCGCGCTTCTTCCATTTTATGGTCAGTTTAAGTACTTACTGAAGCGGCTTTTCGGGCTATTGTGGCTAAATTTCGCACCAAATTTACATTGCTGGACATTAAACCACCAACACGCTTACGTAGAGTGCGAAGTGAAGAAAATATCGCAGCCGTGTCGGCCAGTGTTAATGATGACCATCAATTATCGATTCGTCGCCGTTAGCAACAATTGGGCCTCTGTTACTCAACAACGTGGAAAATTTTGCGGAAGGATTTAGATGTGAAGCCTTACAAAATACAGCTGGTGCAAGAATTGAAGCCGAACGAGCTACCGCAACGTAGAATTTTTGGTGAGTTGGCCGAAGATCCACTTTTTTTTATCGAAAAATTGTATTCAGCGACGAAGCTCATTTTTGGCTCAATGGGTACGTTAATAAGCAGAATTGTCGATTTTGAAGTGAAGATGAGCCAGAAGCATTGCAAGAGCTACCAATGCATCCAGAAAAAGTCACAGTTTGGTGCGGTTTATGGGCTGGTGGTATCATTGGACCGTACTTCTTCAAAGATGATGCGAATCGTAACGTTACTGTGAATGGTGAGCGCTACCTTGAGATGATATCCAACTTTTTTTGCCCAAAATGCAAGAGCTTGACCCGCATGACATGTGGTTTCAACAAGACGGTGCCACATGCCACATGCCACACAGCACGCTTAACAAAGGTCTTATTGAGAGGCGAGTTCGGTGAACATTTTATTTCACGTCCTGGACCGGTCAATTGGCCACCTAGATCGTACGAAGCTCATGTCTATACACACATGCCCGCTTCAATTGACGCATTGGAAGACAGCATTGAAGCATTTATTCATGAGATACCGGCCGAAATGTTGGAAATAGTATGCCAAAATTGGACTAAGCGGATGGACCGTTTGAGGCGCAGTCACGGTCAACATTTGCATGAAATAATCTTCAAACATTTAATTATATGGATCGTACTATCGATTCAAATAAAGATTTCCTAAAACTCTTAAAATATCACCCATTATTATCCTAGTGAAGAGCATAATGCAATTCTAAGACAAAGTTCATTGATTACTGCAAGTATAAGTATAAGAGAAAATTAAATATAATCGTAGCTGTTTTCTTAAATTCAACAACAAAAGACACCGACTTTCACTTAGATTTCAGAGAAGGGCTACGACCTCAGGACAACAAATTGTTCTTTAACTAGGCCTCTTGCACCAATACAAGTGACTGATTTTGACATTTGTGGCCTCATAATATTTGTTAGTTGGATGCAAATTTGCATGAAAACTATTACGTTACAGTTTGCTTGCATTGTCGATAAAATTGTCATGCTGAAAATTGTGAGGCACAAATCAGCAGTTCTTCGTTGAAAATTCAAACGAAGGATATGCTGCTTACCCTATTGGTGATACTACAATCTACATTATTTCCCGTATTATAGACTAGACTAGACCACAGACCAGGCTATATCCAGCTTGGTCTGTAGTCTAGTCAAAATTCTGTTGACGAACTTCTTGCTAAAAATATCCCTTTTCAAACAATATATCACTATCAGCAGCAAAGCAAGGCTTTATCAAGAGTTCACCAATCGTGTGCATGTACAAATTAAATTCACCTGTGGAATCCAATTTTATTATCTGCAACATAGCAAACTTCGAGCCAAAAAAGACTTTGATTTTTTTCTTAATGTCGTATGAATTGCTAATAGATGCCTCCCCATATTACCTGGTTTTATCGGTTCGTTCGAACGATTTTTTTGTGGTATATAAGGTAGTGTGAAAAGTCTTCAGCGTTTTTATATTAATATGTAAAGCAAAATATTAAATAACCTAAAATATTGTCTTTTTCTTTGACATGCCTAAGCTTTTTTCAAAATTCTAGGAAACTAAATGCAATGGCAATAAAAACTTAAAATAAAGTGTAAAACTAAGTATATAGAATGAAAATAAAAACTTATATTGTTTTTAAAAACAGTGTCATTTCGTCTCTTCATGCGGAACTCCTGGATGGTTGCTTCAGAATCACAGTGACCCGCGGCCTATATATAAATGACAAATAGCCTAGACTCTACATTGGACTATGGGTTAGACTTTAGTCTAGACTATATCCCAATCTATAGCTAACACCAAAGCCCAGACTATATGCCAAAACAGTGATGCCTATAGTAGGGAATTTTCCCTTTTTGTAGTGATTTTTTCGAAAAATTTCAAGCGTAGGAAAAAAAGGACTGATTTTTTTTATTTGAAGGCAAATGTAGGGAATTTTTAAAATATTGTTGTACACAATCACATTTAAGTACATATTTTTTTTTTATTATTTATTTATTGAACAACAATAATCAAATCTTATCCTAATTTTTTATTTTATGTCCTGCCAGTGCCAGACAAATATTTTCTTCATCATGGGTTTTGTTCACATTTATGTATGTGTTTATCGCTCATCTTAATGGGTGTGGCCGCTATCATTTAAAATTTTTCGAGCTAGTGGATTTAGGTGCAACTCTAGCCTTTTTCGATATTTGAGGCCGAAGCAGTGCCCCATAGTTGAATACCATAGAACCATATTGGCTTTAAAATAGAGTTGTAAAGTAGTAGTTTGCAATCGAGACTAAGAACAGAATATCTTCAAATAAGCCAGTTAATTTAAATTGCTTTTAGTTTCATTTAGGTTAATTTTGCTTCTATGTATATGGCATTTCCATGTTAAAAGCCGATCTAGCTGAATACTGAGATATTTGACATGCGATTGTTGAGGCACTAGTTGATTATTGATTTTAATAGGGGGGCACGTTTCCCGACGCTAGGTGAATGTAATATGTACGCATTTTTTGACCTTTATTCTTCATTGTATTGTATATGAACCTACAGGTATCGAGATGCATCACGACTGTTCTCGTGTACGATTAGAAAAGCTGTATCATCAGCAAAAGTTGAGGTTAGGGTGTAATTGTTTGTTGGCATGTCCGAGGTATATATAAGGTAAACAAGTGGGTCCAGGATGTTTCCCTGAGGGACTCCAGCTTTAATTCGCTGAGGAGAACTTAAAAAATCATCTTCTTTAATAATAAATTTTCGACCGACCAAGTAGCTTTCTAACATCTTGTGTGTGTTAACCGGTAGGTTTAGCTTCAATTTATGTAACAAGCCTACATGCCAGACTTTATCAAAAGCTTGAGAAACATCGATGAAGAGAGCGGAGCAATATTTTCTTTCTTCAAAGGCTTTTCTTATGGCGTTTACTATACTATATGACTCAACTTTCGTGTGATATTTTCCTGGCTTTGGTATCATCGTAACTACGGAGACCTTCCATTCTCGAGGGTAGTATTCAAAGCGTAAAATAGCATTAAAAATTAAAAGAATAATTTTCTTTGCTATGCTGGTTAGCTTCAGAAGCATTTTGTTGCTGATCTTATCAAAACCAGGAGCCTTCTTGGGGTTTAAATCACAAATAGCCTTTTCGATTTCTCTTATCTCAAATCTTAG
Source organism: Pollenia angustigena (assembly GCA_930367215.1). Lineage (NCBI taxonomy): Eukaryota > Metazoa > Arthropoda > Insecta > Diptera > Polleniidae > Pollenia > Pollenia angustigena. The sequence continues at coordinate 53,810,140 of OV884060.1, forward strand.
GGGAACAGCTGCTCTAGCAGCAACAGGTGGTAACTCGACCGCAATATCGTGAGATATATTTGGGGTTAATACGTTTTGTAAATGATTGACAAACAGATTTCCATTTTCAACATCATTTCGTGCCCAACTTCCATTCAAGTTTCTTAATGGTGGTTCAGAGACAACTGGTCTTTTGAGATTTCTAGCTGCACGCCATAATGAGTAGTCTGATTGTGGGGTTGCTTCAAGTTCCTTAAGATATTTTTCCAGAGAAGCCGTTTTCTGAGTCTGCAGTTACTTTCTGAGCTTTTTTGTACACTATTTTGGTAAGTTCTTAGGTAGCGGGGATTTGTGCAATTGCCACTCTCTTCCAGCCCTCCTTTTTTCAAACAAGAGACGCTCGACATCTGTGTAATATACTATGTTATTTTTTTCCTTTTTTGGGGGTAATACTGGAATGTTGAATAGATTTTAAGTACAAGTGTAGTATTTTTTAAAAGTATAGTCTCGATCGCATTTTCGAACTTTTCTCTTATTTTTGATATTTTCATTCGCACTCACATTCGCTAAAATGTATGCGAATATTAAAATCGAATATATAATGAATTGAATTTCTGCATACAAATTAATTTGTAAAAAAACAATCACACCTTCAAAGCTAAGACAAATAAAAATTTATAATTTCGAACTTTTAAAAAATTTTTAATAACAACTTTTAAGGATAAAGCCTGGTACTCTGTTCAACATTTCACGTGAAATGCTGTCAAAACGCATATATAAAATAATGTTGATAGAGTTGTACTCTGTTCATTTTGTGAAAAAGTTCCGAAATGTTTCTGGTAACATTTTTTTACAACTGCGAAATAATGTAAGCTGCACTTATTTTACGTGGAATTTTGAGCAACAGCAAAAAAGTTTGAACTGATTATTAAATAAGAAATAAAAAATTAAAATAACACAACCGGTAACAGTTTTTTATACATATTTACTTTCTCGTTTATTAAGTTTTTTTTAAAAAAATAGTTTTTAGTGAAATAAATGTGGGGTTTGTTTACATACGCAAAACAATGTCGCATACATTGCAGGAATAAAAACGCCAAATTGTACAAACTCGCATGATAGGTAACATTGAAACATGTAAAAATGTTCGTGTGAAATAATAAATGTTGCTCAACATTTTTCACAAATTTGAACAGGGTACTAGCCTTAAGGGAGGATTTATTTTTAAAAGGATTTTTTTTTTTTTATTTAAGTTCAGGGGAACGGAAGAAAATATTTTTTTTTAATTTTACAGAGCCTTCATCCTTATTTGGTACATGGAAGAAATCATATTTTTCCAATAAAGCCCGCTTCATTGAAATCTTCTATATAATAAAAATTAAATGTTGTCTGTTGCTGATCGCATAACTTGAGAACGGCTTGACTGATTTGGACGATTTTTTCTTTAAAATAATCACCATGGTAAAACTTAGGTTTTTACCGAAAGAAATTTTTGCCCCGCCCACTTTTACGCCCACTTTTAAGCCTACCTTTTTCGATTAGCCTAAAATCAGAAAACGGCTCCATCGATTTGACTAATTTTTTTCAAATGTTCGTATTAAGCTATTTTAAGCTTTCGCCCACTTTTTCTATTTATTTCACCGATTTGGACGATTTTTTCTTTAAAACGATCGCCATGGTCCAACTTAGGTTTTTACGGAAGAAAATATTGCCCCGCCCACTTTTTTCGATTTACCTAAAATCAGAAAACCGCTCCATCGATCATTAGTAATCAGCTACCGAGCGAAGCCGGGGCGGCTAGCTAGTTAATAATATATTTCCTTGTTTTATTATGAGTTAAACTTGTGTTACTCTATAAAAAAAACACCCTTTATTAGAAATCTGTTCTTCCCCGAAATAAGTTAGTAAATGTGTATATACGAATGCAAAAGAAAATGAACAAGATGGTTGGTGTTTGTAAAGTTATTGCTTGGAGTGAAAATAATATATCCGATAATGATATTTGGCATTGCCAAAATGCAGGGACAAGGCATTACAGAAATCCCTTAAAGCATAAAAATATTACGGACTACTTTCATGAACATTTATAATTAACAAACATATTTAAAATAAAATACTTATTTTATATTGTCTCGATTATGTGAACTTTTCCATTTAGTGAACAGGCCCTGTCTGAATTAGTTCATATAAGCGAGCGGCTACTGTATTACAAAAAGAAATTATTTAAACTAAGTAAGTATTCCTGAAAGCTATTAAGCTATGTAAAAAGGACAAAAGATGAGGAAATGAAAAATCAAATACGAAGTTTTACTATGTTTTGTCTCTAGAGTCTAGACTAATGGATATATAGAGGTATTTCTGCCAAAAAGACAACATTTAAAATTGTCTCACAGTGTTATATTTGAAATTGAATTTTAATATATGCATTAATGGCATTTACATATTTATTTTGGTTTTTGTTTTCTTGTTGTTGATGAATGCTTTAATTGTAATATTTACAAAATGTTGAAAATATATGTATTTGTTTGCCTGTCGCTAAAACCAATAAATTTTTCATGTGGGGAAACGTGTAGGGAAAATTTTTTTTAGTTGAAGGGAAAAAGGGAATTTTTTAGACACATCGGGATTTTTTGAAATTTCTCCTTATTTATGGCGATTTATAGACTATGACTGCTACTATAGACTGCACTACACAAAAAAAAAAAAATTTATTTTAATCAGGGTTTAAAAAGCTGCAGTCAAAACCAAAAACTGTCGAACAAAAACAAAAATTTGTGTACAACTTTTCGCTTTACGAGTAGGTTTGACATCGACTGTTTACGTTTCATGAATCAGCAGTAAAAGCAACAGTTTTGTGGAAGAAATTGCAGTTTTTCTACTTCGACTGCAGTTTTTTATACGCTTTAACTTGTGGTTTTGATTGAAAAATTTATTAAATTTGCACCAGTAAACAAATTTCACTTGTATCAACTAAATATTTTTTTTATTAATTAGTATTGTGGTTATTTTGTTGAACTATTTATGGTTTTTAATCCAAATTTTTAATATTTTTAATTAGGCTTAAGTTCATCAAATTTAATTTTCATTAAATTATTTTTATGAAGAAAGGAATTTTACAACATGAAAATTAATTAAAATTTACTGATAATTTTTCATTCTTGACTGAAGCTGGGCTCGAACCCAGGCGTTTTTGCAGACAGGTTACCCTTACATGTTTCGATTTCAACCACTCAATCTCTTCAGAGGGCTTGCTGTTTAACACTCACAGCCATCGACGACTGCCGACGTCAATAGTCAAACATCAATCCTTTAACCAAATTGTATTTAACCCTTGGTAGATCGAAATTTGCTTTGAATGATTATCTATTTTAATTTATTTTACATGTTCTTCCTTTACTTTACTTAAAAAAATGAAAAAACAAAACAAAATATGTACTTTGAACTTCAAGAAGAATTCTTGACAAAAGTACGAAAAAACAGAAGTAAAGGCAGAACATGTAAAATAAATTAAAATAGATAATCATTCAAAGCAAATTTCGATCTACCAAGGGTTAAATACAATTTGGTTTAAGGATTGATGTTTGACTATTGACGTCAGCAGTCGTCGATGGCTGCGAGTGTTAAACGGCAAGCCCTCTGAGGAGATTGAGTGGTTGCAATCGAAACATGTCAGGGTAACCTGTCCGTAAAAACGCCTGGGTTCGAGCCCAGATTGAGTCAAGAATGAAAAATTATCAGTAAATTTTAATTAATTTTCATGTTGTAAAATTCCTTTCTTCATAAAAATAATTTAATGAAAATTAAATTTGATGAACTTAAGCCTAATTAAAAATATTAAAAATTTGGATTAAAAACCATAAATAGTTCAACAAAATAACCACAATACTAATTATTGTTAAAGCTAAGGCACGAGCTCTATGTTTGCATTTGTCCTTCAAGTTGTGCTGAAAAGGTCAACAAGAAAAAGAAAGACAAAAAAATGAAAAAACAAAACAAAATATGTACTTTGAACTTCAAGAAGAATTCTTGACAAAAGTACGAAAAAACAGAAGTAAAGGAAGAACATGTAAAATAAATTAAAATAGATAATCATTCAAAGCAAATTTCGATCTACCAAGGGTTAAATACAATTTGGTTTAAGGATTGATGTTTGACTATTGACGTCAGCAGTCGTCGATGGCTGCGAGTGTTAAACGGCAAGCCCTCTGAGGAGATTGAGTGGTTGCAATCGAAACATGTCAGGGTAACCTGTCCGTAAAAACGCCTGGGTTCGAGCCCGGATTGAGTCAAGAATGAAAAATTATCAGTAAATTTTAATTAATTTTCATGTTGTAAAATTCCTTTCTTCATAAAAATAATTTAATGAAAATTAAATTTGATGAACTTAAGCCTAATTAAAAATATTAAAAATTTGGATTAAAAACCATAAATAGTTCAACAAAATAACCACAATATTAATTATTGTTAAAGCTAAGGCACGAGCTCTATGTTTGCATTTGTCCTTCAAGTTGTGCTGAAAAGGTCAACAAGAAAAAGAAAGACAAAAAAATTAAAAAACAAAACAAAATATGTACTTTGAACTTCAAGAAGAATTCTTGACAAAAGTACGAAAAAACAGAAGTAAAGGAAGAACATGTAAAATAAATTAAAATAGATAATCATTCAAAGCAAATTTCGATCTACCAAGGGTTAAATACAATTTGGTTTAAGGATTGATGTTTGAGTATTGACGTCAGCAGTCGTCGATGGCTGCGAGTGTTAAACGGCAAGCCCTCTGAGGAGATTGAGTGGTTGCAATCGAAACATGTCAGGGTAACCTGTCCGTAAAAACGCCTGGGTTCGAGCCCAGATTGAGTCAAGAATGAAAAATTTTCAGTAAATTTTAATTAATTTTCATGTTGTAAAATTCCTTTCTTCATAAAAATAATTTAATGAAAATTAAATTTGATGAACTTAAGCCTAATTAAAAATATAAAAAATTTGGATTAAAAACCATAAATAGTTCAACAAAATAACCACAATACTAATTATTGTTAAAGCTAAGGCACGAGCTCTATGTTTGCATTTGTCCTTCAAGTTGTGCTGAAAAGGTCAACAAGAAAAAGAAAGACAAAAAAATGAAAAAACAAAACAAAATATGTACTTTGAACTTCAAGAAGAATTCTTGACAAAAGTACGAAAAAACAGAAGTAAAGGAAGAACATGTAAAATAAATTAAAATAGATAATCATTCAAAGCAAATTTCGATCTACCAAGGGTTAAGTACAATTTGGTTTAAGGATTGATGTTTGACTATTGACGTCAGCAGTCGTCGATGGCTGCGAGTGTTAAACGGCAAGCCCTCTGAGGAGATTGAGTGGTTGCAATCGAAACATGTCAGGGTAACCTGTCCGTAAAAACGCCTGGGTTCAAGCCCAGATTGAGTCAAGAATGAAAAATTATCAGTAAATTTTAATTAATTTTCATGTTGTAAAATTCCTTTCTTCATAAAAATAATTTAATGAAAATTAAATTTGATGAACTTAAGCCTAATTAAAAATATTAAAAATATTTTTTTTATATTAACACCATTTTTTGCTTTATTATTGCTTTTATAAGTACGTTAACTTTTAATTAATTCACTTGATTAATTTTTTTTCACAACTGACTTTTTTGAATAATGTCTTTGTGCTGTTTCCAGGTAGCATGCAATTGATTGTGTAGAAAAATTTATATGAAAATCACTCAGTTTTATCAGTGCTTTTCATATCAATTTTACTACACAATCAATTCCTTGTCAGCTGGCAACAACACATTAATTTAAAAAAAAAAAAAACATAATTGGTGAGAATTTTTTCTGTGTATAGGCCAGGCCATAGACTGGATAAATGAGTCAAGGCGGTAGACTAGACTAAAGGCAAAACTTAAGTCTACTAAACAATTATTAAGTTATATATTTAAAAAGGGTTACAAATACAATTAAAAATTATATTCTAGCTTTATTAACCGAGCAATAGTAACATAAACGTAAGTACTATGACAAGTGTCTTCGTTTTTGACCCCATGACACTTTTCATCATAGTGATGTCAACCTTAACATCACCTGGCCAAAGTGTCATCAGAGTCAAAATGAAATTATGGCATCAATGGGATGACACATCAGCACCACAGAAATGACGAACAAGTGCGATGACGCAGTAACATCGGAGAAAGGACACATTAGCATCAATTTAATGACAGTTTTTCATTAAGTCAAACTCATTGGAATTGACTGAAGTCAAAGTAAGAGAATATAATTATTCACTTAACAGTTACATATGGTTGTTTCACGTTTGTTGAATAACGATCTTTGTTTACAGCAGAACTCTCAATAATAAGACAACAGCACCATTCCCCATATGGTTTTCGTAATCATTCTACTTTAAAAATTTGATGTATTTAACTATATAATTTAAAAAAATAGAATATAGGAATTTTTGCTTCTTATAATACATTGTAATCATGAAAATAATATTAACAATATACAAAATGTGGGATCGAACTGATGTTACTATAGTCATAAAATAGATGACACGTAAAAAATGACAAAATTGTACGAAGACGTTAGTCATTGGATTGATGTTACTTTTTGCATCATTGATGCCATTTATAGTAACATTGATGTCACAATTCTGATGTAAGGGCATCATCAATATGAAGATGCATTTTTCTATCAGTGTAGTAAAACAGACTAGAGTCTCTGGCGGGAATCGAACCCACTGCAACCCTCGCACTGATAGACTAGCTCACTACCAACTAGCCTACCGGGGCACCCTCTATTATTATAATGTATTTATTCTTTTAAATACTTTTTTCTACAGCCTATATTTCGTAAGCAGAAGATAGAAGATTTCCTAAAGAAGAGGATTTTGCTGTTCTTGTTGTTGTTGTTATATTTTCGTTACTCTTGCAGCATTTTGTAATCGTTAGTTTATTGCGTTTTTTCATTCACATTTTTCTCTTTCTTCCTCCCTGTCCTGCTTTTTTGTGAACTTAATTCAGTTTTTTGTAACTTTAACTTCTTAGTTTTAGATTTTAGTTGGTTTGTTTAAGTTTTAGTGCTTTATTTTTTTGCAGTAGTTTATGATGTTGTGTTGTTGTTGGTGTTTCGTTTCTTAAGTTGTCAAGTTTAGACAAAGTAGTTTGCAAATAAGTCGTCTTTTAATGATTTAATGCACAAAATGTTTGTTTTCTACTTTTTTTTTTCTTCTTTGTAACAATTTCTGTACTATTAAGAGTTTAAGTGTATGTATGGATGTATGTATGTGTTGTGTTTAATCCACTGTTTTCATTTAGTTTTCATGTTGTTTAAGTGCAAAATTTAAATTAATCTTCTATAGTAAACATACTACTAACTAGTACAGTGAAGTCAAAAAAAAAAAAAAAACTGTTAAAAAAGAAAATTTAAATCTACAGAACATTGTTACTTAAAACATGTTTGTTTTATTTTTACTTCACTGTAACTTTTCCCAGTCACCATCTTTATGCAAAAGCTTTAACTAACTAGAATTATCATTTAGTTTTTTTTTTGCCTCGATACATTTTTTCTTACTGTTTACGTTAATACGAAAGCTTTATTTAAAAAACTAGAGTGAAGTTATTCTCGTTTCTTTTATTGTATTTTTTGTTTTTAAATTGAGTTTTTCGTTTTCTGTAACTTAAAGAAAATGAATCTCGTTTAAGTTTAATATTATGCAAGAATGTTTCACTTTAGTTGTGTAGTTTTAATCTCGCAGAGATAAAAATATCCAAATGAAGATTTACAACTGGAAGATATAAAATATATAACTGACATTAAAGCCTATAACTCTTCAGCTACTGAAGATTTTAAGTTGAAAACACATATAAAACTTTAAATTTTATTGAGGTCTTTATAAAGCATGAACTTAAATGGAAGCATTTCAAAAAGTTAAGAAGACATGGACACAGATGGAGACATTGACATAATACTGCAGGCGATAGCCTAATGTGGAGTTGTAGGGGTAAGCTTAGGAATGAATATAGCATGGTTAAAGAGGGAATCATGGTTAAAAAGGGAATCATGGTGTTGCATCTGATGTTTTATTGCGACGAGCTTGAAATTGGTATCTCTCACTCTGTTTCAAACAAATGTGTTGTTTTTCAGGTCGAAATGTTCGCGAGCATTAACAGGCTGCTTATGTTTTATATGACTGCAATCTGCATGGCAATATTAGATTGTATGTCGATTGCCAGGCGGCGTTTCCCTCACTTTATTCATACATTTCTATATCTCTACTGTAGGGCTGCCAGATGTTTGAATCTATCAACCAGGACACATGGAAAAAATGAATAAAAAATTACACCAATAGAAACGTTTTTTTTTTAATACATATGTATGTATGTAGTATATCGCACCCTAAATACTAAAGGGTCACAACTCAAAATTTTTCAGAAATGACTTTTTTTCATAAATTAATTCTCATAAGGCATAGCAAAACTTTCTTCAAATTGGAATTTTTTAATAAGGGAACTAATTTTTTTTTTTTTTTAAATATTATCACCATTTTTACGTAAACTGTTTTTTTGGCTCTCCTGAAAATTTAAGAATTGTGAGTTGTTACAGTTTAGTATTTAGCGTGCGATATGTAAAAACCATCCAGTTTTAATTTTTAAATCCAACAATATATAGAAAAAAAATTAACGTGTACTTCATGTACATAAAAACGTTGAAAAATAATAAAAAGTTGAGCTTAAAATGTTCTAAACTAAAATAATTTTCAGAAGATTGGACTTTTTCTAGAGCTTCATTTCGGTCTTTGATATAGTTATAAAACAGGTAGCATGTCATATTAAAATCAAACTTACATTGAATAATACTCTCCAGTGATTCAGTCTTTAACGAGTTTCTTTCTTTAGTCCATTAAGCAGACTAAGTACTCAACTTGAAAAAAATCATACTCTTTTGATTTTTCTTTAACCAACTGGACAACTGTCAAACTAATCAATTGAAAAAGTCATACACGCTTTGATTTGGACAAAGACCGACTCAGTTGACAATTGAATTGAAACGTGAATGGGCTGCCTTAGAGAAAGCAATTTGTTATCGGTTTTCGATTAGTTATAAAAGTTGTTAACACGGTATAACTTTTTACAGCCACTAGTTGAAACAAAATTTGAAATTGACTATCATCTAAAATTATTGAAAGCTTTTACCAGCTTTACACCAGATAACAGTTGAATTTAATTAAAGTTCTTTATACAATTACCTTGGACCAATATTTTTTCATGCTACACTAATCACCACAAACGCATTATACCCTCTCCACTATTGTAGAATGTTTAACATGCGGAGTGAACCACTTTTGATTAAAAACGCACTGCGCAAATTGTAACCCGCAATAGAAGCGATATTTCAAGGTTGCTGGCAATATAAACGGGACATTGGAGGCTGACAAGCATACATGTCGACTTGGTCTTCCCTTGAACGACCACTATCCTAGTTGCAATGATAGGAAAAATTAATAGTGTTCTACATTCCCTGTGAATGCCAGGAGAAACAAATTTTTGGGCAACTACAGACACGGGGAGGCATCAAGGGCGTTATGTATTATATTATATGTTTACTGGTTACAGTAAAATTGAAATTTTTAATGCATTATTTTTTACTGAAATAAGCCCATGTATGGTATCAAGGTGTCGAATTTGGCGATCCAATATTTAAAATATCGATTTCAAATTTTTACAGAATAATTTTTTGATATATTTACCATTTCAAAGGTACGGCATTAAAAAAGAGTTTAAAGTCAAATAAGGACCAGTAGCAGTAATGGAATATTTAGCAGTAATGTAAGAGAAGGAGTCGGAGGTGGAGTCAGAGTTGAAGTTATTTAGCGTTTAGAGTCGGAGTTAGAACTATTTTTTGACGACTCCACAGCCCTGGTTATAGCCTAGAGAGATATCTCTCGACTACTAGTTGGATCTGAGATGACATAAGTGCGCATCACTATACAAACTACAACACAGGACTTTAGTTCGGACTTTATACTAGAATATGTGCCTTACTAGAGAAAATAGATATTAATTACTTGAGGCCAGATTATAGACTAGACATATGCATACAAAAAAACATAAACTGATATACAAAGAATATAGTTTTATTGGGGGCCTTAGATTTGCCTTTAAATTTCCTATCTTTACATTTCCACCTATGTATATTTAAATCTTTGCGAAAAAAAAAATCATTCTTCCTTTTAACAAGATCACGATAGAATATTAAGGGCAACACTTGATAGGCCAACAATTTGATGCATATATTTCTAAAACATTTAAAATTTGCTCCTCTGTCTTTGAAGTTGCACAAATAATGAAGAACAGCAGAACAAATTCCTGTTGCATTGTGGCATTTATGTTTTAAAGCAATTGTTGAATGGTGCAAAACAACGCAGGCGCGTGCACACACAGAAGCCATTATCACGTCTACCCAAGCTGTCGACTAGGTTAAGGTAATTGCTCGACAGCTAAAGACGTAAGCCGTCTTTATAGCAACACCAACAACAACAATTTTACTTTTAGTTAAGAATCTCGCAACAAGTCAAAAGAGGAACGAACAATCATCCTTTTTGTATATTTAATGTTGGGTTCTTTAGTATTCATTTTTGGAATAAAAAAAGTATTGAGAGGAAGCGGGTTGTTGTTCATCATTAGCACAGCTAATGGATGTACACTTATTCATACTTTTTTGAGTTCTTTTTTTCTTCTATTTTTTGTATTATTTAGCTGCAATTTTATTTGTACTTTTTTTTAATACTAACTGTCCATGTACCGTCCTAGAAGAAAACAAAACTGGCCTTCTGCTTTTCTTTTTTAGTATTTTAAACTAAACTGGGATTCTGATGATGATGATGACGAGTACATTCGTGTTGCCAAGTCTTTTTTCATTTCATTTCTTTTATTTTTGCTATTCTATAAGTTAAATTGCATTTGTAATATTTCGTTTTAAACAAAATTAAAAAACCGTCTTAAAGATGTACAACATAAATTTAAATAAAGCTTAAATATCACGTAAATTGCTTACTAAAAACTCTAACCTTTCATACCTTCTTGCCAGCCACTAGACACAGTCAGCAGCAGCCACATGAAATCAACAGCCAGCAGACAGCAATAACAACTGCAACAGCAATAACAACAACCACAAACAGCAACATAGGCCATCTGTAAATTGTATTTTGTTGGTGTGTTGTACTTTTAAATTCTCTAGTTACAATTTTTTATGGATGTTATTTGGAAAAAATCTTCTTCTTTGGTTTAGGGTTAAAAGAATTAATTGTTGTGGGGAAAATTGGTTGGTTTTATTTTTTGTTTTTTTCCAAAAATTTTGGTAAAAGCTTTTAAAGTTTTATATGTTTATTTTAAAATTAACGCGTTTCACTAAAACCACTTAGTGTATTTAATTATTTTCCAATTTTCTTTTACGTCTTTTATAATGCGACAATTGTCGAATTGGTCTTAATTAAAAAGCAATTTTATATTCTGTTATAAATCTGTGACAATAAGGAAAAATTGCTTAAGTCTATTCTTGTAGGAAAGCAATGTTAAAGGTTATTTTAGAAATTATATTTTTTATTCTAATAAAATCATCACTTCACTTCGGCTTTTTTCCGAAATACCACTAATGACACCACACATCGGAAGTATAGAATGCAAAATTATCAATAAACTTTAATTAATTCCTTTCTTCATACTTAATATAACTTTCATTTTAAAATTGGGATTAAACACATAAACAGTTCAACAAAATAAGCACAATACTAATTAATCTTTGAAATCTTTTGGGTCATGAGCAGAAGTATTCCGCATCAAGACTTGGAAAAGTCGAAAAAGTTTTTTTGGTGGAAGGCCCTAAGATACATATAATATCGGTTGATTTTTTAGCTATTACCTTTTTGGCAACACTGGTTTAAACAGCTGACGCACGTTTCGTGTTTTGTTTCACTGTCAAACATCTTCAGTTTGGTCTATAATTCAACCATGAATCGTCTTACAAACGAACTACGCTTGCAAATTATTGAATTTTATTATCCAAATGCGTGCTCTGTTAAGAAAGTTCATCGCGCGCGTCTAACATTTTATGGTTAGTTTAATCGACCCACTGAAGCGGCTATTCGGTACGTTAATAAGCAGAATTGTCGATTTTGCAGTGAAGATCAGCCAGAAGCATTGCAAGAGCTACCAATGCATCCAGAAAAAGTCACAGTTTGGTGCGGTTTATGGGCTGGTGGCATCATTGGATCGTACTTTTCAAAGATGATGCGAATCGTAACGTAACTGTGAATGGTGAGCACTACCGTGAGATGATATCCAATTTTTTTCTGCCCAAAATGCAAGAGCTTGACTTGCATTTAACATCTTTAGACTATTTTTTGTGGGGCTATGTTAAAGCTCATGTCTATACACACATGCCCGCTTCAATTGGAATGCATTGGAAGACATTTATTCATGAGATACCGGCCGAAATGTTGAAAAGAGTATGCCAAAATTGGACAAAGCGGATGGACCATTTGAGGCGCAGTCACGGTCAACATTTGCATGAAATAATCTTCAAACATTAAATTATATGGACCATACTATCGATTCAAACAAAGGTTTCATGCATTTTTCTGAATTGTATGTGTTTTTTTTTAACTTTCCTATAGCTCTTAAAAAATCACCCATTTTAATAAGGCTTGTTCTCAGGGCTGCCAAATTTGACGATATATCGTCATTTTGACGATGTTTTGCTCCGAAATTAGCAAAGGTCCGATTTGCTGATTTTTTTCTAAAAAGTGACAATTTTATTCAGTCACCAAAAAGTGAAAACTTTAAATATTTTAAAATATTTAGTTAGTTTGTTTTTTCCCTTAAAACTTTATGGGAGAAAGCAAAATTTCAGATGAAGTTTTTTACACACGTACACGTTCATTAACTTGTGTTGTGAAAACAGCATAATTAATCTTGGAATGTTTCATAGCCGTACCTAAACAAAAGCGGAAGGCTAAACGTTTTCTTTCGCTTAGCTATTACGCTAATATGCCATATCTAAACAAGAGCGTCAACGTTGTGGCACGGACAGTAATGATAACACTCTCGTTTAATAAAACCTACAAAATAATAAATAAAAATAGAGATAAAAAGGTAAATTATCAAAAAAAAAATTGCCATTATATATTAACAATAGCGGCCAACTTTTCCATCAAACTCAGATTATCCAATTGCAAAGCGTTGCCGCCGCGCTATTTAGAAAACGTGTGCCACTTTTGTTTAGGTACGGCTGTGGCATGTAGCTCTTGAAAAATCTTTAAATGATTATTTCCACAGTTCAAAAACACAATGTTACTCTCTCTTTATCTTTTTTCAAACCATTTTCGAATGAACCTTTTGCGACTCTTTGTATAAATCATATTTATAACAATTATGCGGCGAGCATTTTACGAGTTGTAAGTAGAGCTTCCAATCGGGATTGGTTTTTCTTAATCCTGGGATTCGAGATTGAAGAAAAGATTTCGGGATTCCGATTCGGGATCCCGGGATTTTCGGGATATTTTGAATCTCGGGATTCACGGGATCTTTAAAAAATTTTCGGGATGTTTCGGGTTTTTTAAAATTTTTTTTTAGACAAGCTGAGCACTTATCGTTTAAACCTAATTCGGGTACGCAGAATCCAGTGGTGCTAGCCGTTTTTTTAGGTGAGCTCTGGTTTTCGAGATATACCGTTCTTTCGAAAACGGAGGAGGTTGCACAACATATCGCACCTGTTCATCAAAAGTAACACAACTCAAAATTTACAAGTTTTCAGTAGAGGCAAAAAACTAATTCCGCCAATATGATGGAATTATTGTTATAAACAAATATAATGTTATAAAGGAAACTCACTAATATTTCAATAAAATCACAAAATTTATTTCTCTTCTTCCTTTTTCCGAAATTATTACGGATTTTTGATTTAATACAGTTTTCATGAATTTTTTTGATCTACATGTCAATATTATTTCAAGTTATGCTTATCACAACCCAAAATCAACAGCTATTGATAAACAGATTTTTAACATGAAAACAATCACAACTCGAATTAATACAGTTTCGCTGATTCATTTGAGCACCATAACCCTTGAACACTTCAACGCAACTAAAATTACAACTCTTTAATTGAATCAAAACAAACAATATGAGTACGCAAAGAAAGACATAAAGGCATTTCTCTCATGAAATATTACAAATAGAATACCAAAAATTTTACAGTCGTTAGATATGGTAATCATACACTGTTTCCTTCAAAAAAGTGGAAAATAGAATTTTTTGAGTTGTGTTACTTTTGATGAACAGGTGCGATATGTTCGCGTAACTCAAAAACTGTTAAGTTTATTAAATTAACTAAAAAAAAACCGAATTCCGCAATCTTGACCCACATCTGAAATGATTACCACAACGATTAAATTAAGTGCCTTTCGCTGTATCTCACTCTTGTTACAGTTTCTTCCATGTGAAGAATATTCTACCATCAAAAAATGCGCTAATCGACGATCAAAAACGCTCTTTATACTCACTCTTTTTACTCAGTAGCTCTTACACGTTTTAAAATGAAGGTATTATATATTTTTTTGGTTTGAATGTTTTTTTTTACTATAAATCGACAAAATCAAACTAAATTTTAAGTTGTCCGATTTGGTTTGACGATTTTTCAAAACGAGAAAGATGATTTTTATTTTTTCCCAGCAAATAGACGATTTCTTCACAAATTTATCTGGCAGGCCTGCATGTTCTAAAATCGAACAAGACTATTAGTTCAATTAAAGGGTGGTCCAACCAACCATAATTCACGATGTTATTTGTGAGCCACAACTTAATGTCAAGTGTTTTGCTCAACTAATGGTGTTTTCTTTTCTACAAAAAAGTGTGACATATTATTTAATAAAATGCAATTTGGTGTGTGTTTCATAAAAATTTTGCTTCCAAAAAGGGTGAGTTTTTAAAATAAAACAACCCACCATTTTTGGGACCAAAATTTTTAAGAAACAGACTCCAAATTGCATTTTTTTTAAATTAAATGTCACATTTTTTGTAGAAAAGAAAACACCATTAATGTGACATTTCTTTGTTTCATTGTTTGACAAATTCATTTAATGGAGAAATTGAGCAGCGCGTTAAGATTGTTGTAGCCTTTTACAAAAGTTCAAATCAATAAGGGTCCTCATGATATCGTTTATAAGTCTCGTCATGTGTGCAAACTGTGCATTCTTACGCCCTCGTAAATGAACTGTCAAAAATTGTATGAGAATTAATTCACGCAAACTGCTTAAATTTGCCCAACAATTATGACTCGTAAACTTGCGCTCTTCAATTGTGCATTTATACAAACAAATTTTTTTAATGCTTACCGCCGTTTTCAATGAAAACTTCAAGTGTTAATAAATCACAAACAATAAATTCTTGTAATAACATAAGCATATTAGTGTTTTGGCTTTCTTTATGCATGTTTAAAAACACATTTCATTTATTGTTCACAAATTTCAACTTTTTTATTATATTTTTGATTATTTTTTTTAATATATTTTTTTATTGACGTTTCAGTTTGAAATGACAGTAATTGTTTAAAATTACACAAAAATTAAAAAGGATCTTCATGAAACGAGTCTCGCAAGTTTACCCATTTGCACAAATGGCAATTTTAAGCGATATCATGAAGACCCTTAATATCTATTTAGTGCATTTCGTGATTTTTTCTAGTCTGCATAATCGACGAAATGTGTCCACAATCGGGAGATTTGTGCGCAAATTTCAGCGAACCGGGTCTGTAGGAAATGTGGAAACACTGTTTGGTGCGGTTAATGTTACCGTGAATGGTGTTCGATATCTTGATATGATAACGGGCTTCTTGTAGCCAGAAATTAAGGATATGGACCTGGACGATATGTGTTTTCAACAGGATGGTGTCACTTACCACACAGCCAACGAAACAATGGCTCTTTTGCGCGAGAAATTCAATGGCCGTGTTATCTCACGTCGCACAGTGGGAGAAATGGCCAATCTAGTGGCGCTTTAAGGAAATTTTAAATTTTAGAATTTTATTTATTTATTTGTTATCGCATAAGATTTAAATCTTTAAAATAAAAGAATGCGAATTAAGTTTGTTATAAAAGGTAGCTTGTGTAGATAATACATTAGTGAATAACAAATTATACAATAATTAAAAATTATAAAAACCAATACAATGTTTACACATTATTATACTATATTAGAATTCTGCAAATTTTTTTTATTTTTTTTGTTAACTAGAAGCCAACGGATTTTTGGTTTGTTTTTTTTGTTTTGTTTTGCTCTCGATATTCGCCCACATGTGAGTTTAAACTTGACATATGTTTTTGCAAGTGCATTAATACTTTTCGCGCTTTATTAAAGGTAAAGTTTGTTCAAACAACAAAATCATTACTTTATATATATTTTTTTGAATTAGTGTTTAAATTGAAATTATTAGGTATGTTTTAAATAAAAAAAAATATGTTTGTGATTTGTGCTTATATGTTTTTGTTATTGAATGTGGTAAACAAATGAGCTGTGTAAAATAGTATTTTATTATAGTTAACTTAAACTTCTGTGGAATAAAAGTTTGGAGTATTCGACGAATTGCGCTCCAATGTTTGGTTTATTTGGTTCTTTGTTCTGTTTTCTGTGTCCATTTGAAAAATTAGCTGCAACTTTTTGCAACTTTATGATTTTTTACGTTTTTTAGATGCACTGTCGAGTCTAAACGCACCCTTTTTTTAATTTGGCACACTGAGACAGTACTAGCAAACAAGTTTTTGGCGGTGGAAAATCATGTTTTTTCTAATGTTATTGATCCATCAAAATATAACGAAGAGCAATGTATGTCAACAAATTCGTAAACAATTAAGAAATTTTGTAAATAAACTACGGTACAAGTGGACAACTAGTCACAGAATCATGAACAAATTCGCAGATCGAAATAAAAAATGGTTAGAAGGAGATCTTATTTTTACAGAACCAGCCATTGGTCGTCGTAAATATAAAAATTTTTCAGAGTGCTCAACTAAAACTCAAATAAAAAAGGTTTCTTCTATTGTTGATAATATGCCAACAGAAGAGTTAATGTAAGCAACGCGCATTAGTCTTTTCAAATCTGGAAAAACGAATGCTTCACAAGTTGTTTCGAAATTGAACTCAGAACCTACAATAGCTTCAATAATGCTTAAACTGTAAATGCTGAGCCAAAAGCACCTATTCCATATACACCTGAGGAAGCTTTGGCCCTATATATAGATGGAGACTACTCAAAAAATACATATAAATTAATGCAATATGGTGACAAAGAGCGAAATTGTAACATTTATCCAAGCTACGATGTTTTAGCTAAAACTAAAAAAGAGTGTTACCCCAACGACATACGCGTAACGGAACGTTCAGCAGAAGTAAAAATACAGTCTTTCATTACCCATACTCTTGGACATATATAACAGGGTTTTCCAGCAGCATTTGAGGACCTCGAAACTGAATGCAATAACAACGATTGCATAAAAGCCATTTATAAATGGGGTTCTGATGGAAGCAGGCAATGCTTTAATGTTCCCGAAACTGGAACTATTGATCAGCATTTATTTGCCATATGTATTGTACCTTTGCTAATAAAAAATGGATCGTCAATACTATTAGAAAATAATCGACCTTCTTCAACTAGGTTCTGCAGACCTATTAAACTAATTTTTGAAAAAGAGTCAGCAGAATTAGTTCGAGATGAGGTTGAAAATGTTAAGAGGCAAATTGCTCAAATTTTACATACAACATTAAATCATCTGAAAATGCAACATGAATTCCATTTGACAATGATTGACGGAAAAGTTTTCAACGCCATAGCGGAGTCATCATCACAGGCTTGCGGAATTTGTGGGGCAGCTCCAAAATTGTTTAACATTCTGAATATGATTTAAGTTAAGACAACCACAAGAACATTTGTACGAGTATGGATTATCAACACTACATGCATGGATTCGCTGCTTTGAGTGTATTATTCATATCGCGTACAGACTACCAATAAAAACCTGGCAAGTTCGTGGAAAAAATAAAGAAATTGTTCAAGAAACAAAAACAGAAATTCAACTAGAACTAAGAAAACAAATGGGCATTCTGGTGGACATTCCAATGAAGGGCACAGGGAACACAAACACGGGAAATACTGCCAGAATATTTTTTAAGCAACCGATTTTGTCCTCTACAGTAACTGGTATACAAATGGAATTAATTAAAAGATTTGGAATAATTTTGCGCACAATGGCGTGTGGGTATACAGTAAACACAGAAGCTTTTCGCATATATGCTTGGGAAACTGCAAAAATATTTGTTAGTGAATACCCCTGGTTCTACATGCCTGCATCCGTCCATAAAATTTTATGGCATGGCGCAGATATCTTTGAAAATGTTTCGTTACCAATAGGAATAAAGTCAGAAGCGGCACTTGAGGCAAGAAATAAAGATTTCCGTAGCTATAGGCTTAACCACACATGAAAAACCTCAAGACTACACACTATGGAGGACTTAATACATGCATTGTTGGTTTCTTCAGACCCTTTCATTACATCTAAATCTAAAAGTACCTCAAGGTTCTCAAAAAAAAAATATTGAAATCGATGATGAGGTCAAGCAACTAACTATGAGTTACCAGACACCCACATTTCGGAAAGCTCTGACTCAGAATAATTTTCCAAATAGTTTCTTCTAGAACATGAGCAAATATAAAGTAGGATCTTATTATTTAAAAACACGTAAGAAAGTATAGTCGGTCAAGCCCGACCATATGATACCCTACACCACAGTATTAAAAAAGACATCATGCTTACACTGAAAGAATTTTCTTCGCAATACTAACGAATTTTGACATTAATCCCATGAAAAATTGCATTATAAAGGAACCTATGCAGCGCTTCGTTGGATCAATGAAACCTGTTTCATTAAAAGGACTTAATGAAACATTACATTAGATCCATGAATATTATTCATTGGATGAATACTTTCAATAAAGTAAAATTTTTTTTTTTTTTTATATTTTTTTTAATTATTTTTTTTCTTTTTTCTTATTTTATTTTACTTTATTTTATTTTTTATTTTTTTTTCTGTCTCTGGCGGGATTCGAACATGCAACCTCAGTGCTGATAGACTAGCTCACTACCAGCTAGTCTACCGGGGCAGTGTAGTCTTTGTATAAAAAAAACTATGTTTTTTTCTCAATTGAGGGCGTAAATATGAGATTAAATTGTCCATAATAGCAATAACAACGTTGATTGAAAGTGGATTGAAAGTTTTTGTTTCATTACTATAATGACATTTTTATTGTCATAATGAAAATTTAAATTTATGAAGGCAATTATTGAAATATGTTGCTTTTATAAAAAAATTTTTTGATTTCATAAATTTAATGGCATACATGTAACATTAGATGTATGAAATTATTAAATCTTACATTTTTTAAATAACAATTAAACATTTTTTTAATGAAACTATAATTTTGTATTAAGTTATGAATATAGTTATGTTTGTTTATTGTTTTTTTGTGTTCCCAATTAAAATTTTTTGTTTTACTTGGACAAACTTAAGTTTTCATATATCCAATGAAAATTTTTAACGTAATTACGAAATCTAATGAAGCGATTTTAACGAAAATACTTCATCAAACCTATGAAATTCCATTAAGACAATGAAAATTTTCATTTACCCAAGGAAAACTTTTTTATGAAAATGATTCATTAAAGATATGAAGCATTTTTCTTTCAGTGTATATGTCCATATAAATATGGATTTATCTATGTTTATAAAATTTATTAAAATCGGGTTAAAAGTTTGTGAGGGGCAGAAATTGCCCCCTACATGCCCTTGTGGTCCTATTTTTGAAAAACTGTACAGCTTATGTGTCTATATAGATATGGATCTATCTATGTTTTGAATGTCATTAAAATCGGTTTGAGAGGCAGAAATTGGCCCTATCTCCCCTCGTGGTCCTATTTTTTAAAAAAATACATCCCTTTTGTGTCCATGAATATATGGTTCTATGTTAGTTTTAAATTTTATTAAAATCGGTGTGATAGTTTCTGAGAGGAAGAAATTTCCCCCTATCTTCCCTCGTGGTCCTACGATTTGACCCTTGAGTCATGAAAACCTATGTCCCAAATTTTATCAAATTATCTCCCAAATTGCGACCTGTACTTTGCGTACAAGGTTACATGGACATCCAGCCAGCCAGCCAGCTTGCCAGCCGGACGGACATCGTTAGTTCGACTCAGAAAGTGATTCTGAGTCGATCGGTATACTTTAAGGTGGGTCTAGGACCAATATTTTAAGGCGTTACATATATCAGCACAAATGCATAATACCCTCTCCACTATTGTGGTGTGGGTATAAATATTCCATAATTTACATCAAGAATTTGTTACTTTAATTTTTTTTAATTAGAAAAAATAAAAAAAAACATTAAAAAAAAAATTACAAAAATAAAACACAACTGCTTTATTTAAAAAAATACTATACTTAAAATTAGCTATTTTTTAAGTTATTAACAAATCAACACTAGACCACAATAAATCAATAAAAAAAAGTAAAAAAATATCCACATTTTAAATTAAAAAAGAAGAAATAATAATTACAAAAAAAAAAAAATCATCATAGTAGAATTTATCATTGTCACATTATTCTTATTTTACTTCTCATAAATTTGCATGAATTTCTGATTTTAAGTACTATTATTGGTGCATGCTGAGTGTAAGGTAAAATTCCAAAAAAATAAATAAATACTCTGACCTCCGCTTTTGTAAATTTTGCAGAGAAATGAGCTTTGTTGGAAAATTAACCATTTTATAAAAATTATAAGATTGGTCAACTAGACTATTGTTAGGAGAAAAGTGTTTATCTTTTGTAAGTTTGGTGATTAAGCTTTTTTATAATTTTTCAATAGAAATATGAGATTAACGGCCATTTTCACCAAGTTCGGTTAAAACTAACTTTCAATTAAAGTTCCGGTTACCAATATGTTTTGACAGCTATAACCGATAGTTAATTATAACCGAACTTGGTAAAAATGGCCGTAAGTGAAAAAACCCATTTAAATCTCTGTTGCTTAGTTAAGATTCTTGTGGGTTTTTTTCCATTTTGTAGATCAATGTTACAACATTTCATATTTCGTTTATTAAACATTCTATGTTTCCTTTCATTCTTTCTTTTAAACTCTTCTTTTTTTATTTGTTGCAGTCATTTTAATTTGTTGCAACTTTTTGCCCCTCTTGCCAGAGTGCACTCTCATCGGCAAGTTTTTGTATGCATAGTTTTTCTGAAAGCTAAAATTGTTGTTGCTTTTGTTGCTTCTTTCATTTAATCATATGGTTGTTGCGATTTTTTTTCGCTTAAATTCGTTATTGTTGTAGACAAGGTTCTTTCATTTAGCAGTGGCTAAAATAGTCATTCTGTTGTTTTTTTTTAGCTATTTTAGTCGTGGTCGTTTACACGATGTTCTTTTGTGATTTTGACAAATGTTAAACATGTCTACTTGTATTGAAATCACTTTTTGTTGTTGTTGTTGTTGCTGCTGTTGTAAACAAATGTTGTTGCTGTTGTTATTATTATTGTTATTACTGTTGGGGCTGTAAATGAAGAATTGAAATAATTCTCAGGGTATGATAAATTGTTAAATACTTAACAAATATGTTGATAATTTCCGTGAACATAAATGCAAAAATTTTCAAATTTAGAATGAAAAAAAGAGTTTTAGTCACAAATAGAGGAAAAGCTTGGCAAGTTTAATCATCCTTAAGGTAAAGTAAAAAACAGCAACTGAAGTTAGTAGTTATAGTTGGTGCTGTCGTTGGTTTTTTAAAATAATGGGAGGTGGATCTCTTTTTAAAAACTATGAAATGACTTGACTTTTATTACACAAGCTTGCCCAAGAAACTGTATGACTGTCAACGTTTTGCCCACTTTTGCTGGGTGGAGGTTAAATGCTGGAACAGGATTTCTTTAGTAGTACTATTTTTTGTTAATCAAAATAAAAATGATTAATGTTGGCAATATATTTCGAAAGAATAATTTAAAAAGAATTACTAAAAGGACAGATGAATGCAAATTTTAAACTATTTTCTCAGAGTTGCAAAGACAGTAGCTGTCATGTCATGATTTCGGAAAGGAAGCAAGTAAATAGAAGCTGCTTCATACTTATAATCGTCCAAGTCTTGTTTTTGTTTTTTTGTTATTTCATCATCGTATTTCAAATGATTTCTAATGTTCAATTCAGTTCTTATTTACAAAAACCTTAAAACGGAAATATTTATTTAATTAAATTTAATTCCTGCAAGCACCGCAATCTTTTTGGGGTTTAAAATTAAAGCCCTTTCTAAAATTAGCATAATTTTATAATCTTTTTTAAAAAAATTTTTAAAACAGCCCACAAAATTATAGTAACAAGACACTGCTTTTGTTTTTATAGTAATTATATTAAAAAACGTTTAGGGATTGTGTAAAAAATCTACCTAAAAAAAAGCCAAAAAATACGTTTGAATTTAAATGCCATAAATTATGATGTTTTTTTTTTAATCTAAGAGTAGCTTTATGTATTTTAAACATATACAATTTTTATAAAACATTTAATACCATCATGATAATTTAAAATTTTTTTTAGGAGAAAAACACAGGCATAAACCAAAAAATTTTAAAGAAAAAATGGACAAATAATAAGCTATAGCCTTCAAAGACAAACAAAAAAGTTTTATACGTTATTCCTAAGGAAAATGCAGTAGAGACTAGATAAAAGCAACTTACGTTTGATATATCTGTCTTAATGACTTTTCTTTATAATTTTACTATCTTTTACCCGTTTCCTCGTTAACGGAAAATTAAAGCAAGATTAAAAGAAAACCCTAATCCAATAAAAAATTTACAGAAATGTTATTTTCTTCCATACCTATACTTATTTTATGTAAAAATATTTTATTTTCGCCAACCTATGTAAGTTTGGAGCACTGGATACTCTTAAGCAACCGACACACAGTCGTCCATGAGAAAAGAAAGGGATGTCTTAATATTTTCCGACCACTCGGTACTATTGGGCAACCGACATACAGCTGTTAATAAGATAAGCAAGGGGTGTCTTAATGTGCAATCTGTATACCAGTACCATATTTTTCCGTTTTTTACCTCTTCAAAAGTACTCTATATTTTAATGTGGGCCACATGCTATCTCTATATAAAAATTAGCAAAAACAGAAAAAGTACCAAAGGTAAAAGAGTACTAAAAGTACCATCACTTTCTCATTTTATGCCCCCAGAAAGTGCACTGTATGTCTACAGATTTATCAAAAAAAAAAACAGATGTTTTACCTTTTAAAAAGTACCCCATTTTGTAATCTGGACCATATGCTATCCGTCTACCACATTTCATCCAAATACATTAAGCGGTTTCGCGTGCTTGAGCCTCAAACATACACACTCACAAACTAATAACCCAAGAAACCTACAGACTTTTAGATTTACAATATACTAGCACACTTCGTAGTGCAAAAAGAAAATAAGAAATCAATTCGAATTTATTTAAATCAGTGATAAATTGTCTTTATTGTAATACTCTGTGGTACACAACATTTCTTGTTTTTCCATTTTCGGTGTACATACAAAACCTGGAGAAAACTGGATACTCTAAATTCACTCCACAAATTCCTAATGCTTGGCCTTGCGCCTTATTAATAGTAACCGCAAACCCAAGCCGAACAGGAAACTGAAGTCGTTTGAATTCAAATGGCATATCAGACGGAATCATTGGGATGCGTTGAATGAATACATCTTCGCCTTTGAATTTTGCAGTTAAAATAGTAGCTTCAATTACATAAGCCATCAACCTTTTAATAGCAAGCCTTGTGCCCTTACACAAACGGGGTTGATTAATATTGCGAAGCATAATAATAGTGACACCCACTTTCAATCGGAGGCAATCCTGGTAAATCCAACGAATTCAAAAATTCTGTTGGATAATTCACAATAAATTCTACATTGGTAACAGTATCCACAGACTTGTACGAAACCAATTCGCCAGGAATTTGTGATTGTATATCCATATTTAATTCACTAACATCTTTGTTCTTTGCCGCTTAAATTGCTCTGTCACTCAACCATGTATGGCATGTATATTTTTGTGCTATGTTAGGAACACACGTTCAATCAATTCCTCTTTTGACTGTACGAAATGGCAAAAATCATTTTGGCAATGTTATCAATCCAGTTCATTAACAGGCAATGCACCATTCCCAATTTTCAGCAATTGCTTAGAGAACTTATCAGCAGATGGATCATTCTGCAATTGAACACGAACTTTAGTAGTGAGTTTCAACGTTTTTATAAATCTCTATAAGCATGAAGACTTTAAGCAAGCGTTTGTTCCATCGGCAGCTGTCGATCTAGGAATGACGGGCAATGTTTGCCTAAAATAGCCTGACAATAAAATCAAGGCACCACCAAACAACTCTGAATGCTTCAGCAGATTTCTTATTCGCCATAGTGCATTCATCCCAAATAATGATACCGCAACATTTCAATAATTTTGCCGTTCCATATGTTTTTGAATTGTTACATGTGGGAGTTTCATTAACTTGGTAATTCAATGGCAATTTCAAAGCAGAATGTGCTGTGCGACCACCATCTAACAAAGTGGCTGCAATGCCAGAAGACGCCTTTCAGTTTCTCAAAATATTAATTGAAATTTGCAAAATTTTCATGCACGAAAAAATACATGTTTAGGAATGAATGCAGTGTTCAATTTAATGGCTATAACTCATGAACCAATACACATTTGAAGACCATTTATACATAAAACCCTTGGTATTGACGTCACCTTCCACGTGAAGCAGAAGACACAAAATCGGTTCACGCATTACAGAGAATATCAATTACTAACACAATGCAAGTTTTTTTTATATATATAGATTAATAGGATTATATTTAAAAAAAGTTATCAATTTATTTAAAACTTTTTAAGTTTCATTTAGCAAGGTTGCACTGTTCATAACTTTTTTTTATAGTGTATCAACACAGAGAAGAGCTTTACAGTTTAAATAGGAATTTACCAAATATTAGTATGTTTGTACAAGAACGAATACAACAATAAATAAATTTATAACTGTGTCTGATCATAGCAATTAGTCTGAATTTGATTTTATGGGTCGAACATAGCACACACAGATTTGCTGCGGTTAAATTGATTTGCAAGATTTATACATATGCATGTATGAAAACTACAATATCTAGAAAAATACCCTACAATAGGTATAAATGTGAATAAGTAACAATTGACTTATAACACACAAGATCCATTTTTGGGTTTAAATTTCAAGTTTTTGTACAAAACGCGGAAATTTGCATTAAACGTGAATTTTGTCAAACAGTACCCAGCAAAAACTTGGTAACGACTTGCCATTACTGAACAACTTACTTTTCAATGACTACTTCATACCATCTGCATTACATAGAAGTAGCTTAGTAATGGCTGACACATAATCAGATACTTAAGTACTTGTGTATGAGTTGATTAACGAAATTAATAATTCATTCATAATAAAATGCATCTACGGTTTAATTTTTTTTTAAATCTAATACAAATTGATTTTAAATATTTGTTCTTACAATTTGTATTTTTTTATTATAAATAAAACACAATTTGTAATAAATTTGAATATGAAAAATTGTGCTGGACAATTTTAAATTTTAAAAGTCAGTTTTTAATAATATTTCTGTAATGGAAGAATTTTTTGACAAATACTATAAAAATATTTCTCTACTCAATAGAATTTTATAACAAAAATTAAAAAAAATGTTAATTAAAGTGTATTAAAACCAACTTCCAAATTCTTGCATTTTGCGTTTTCGATTTCCAGAACACCCCTGCATATCGTTTTTGAATTCATATGGTTCTCTTGGTTAATTGGTATGAATATGGCTGACTTCATAAATGCAGTATTGCAATGCAACACCAAAAGGAATAGCTTCATAAACTTCACAACTTTTCTGTAGACATTGCTTTGAGTTCATTATAGCATGGTAACTTTATTCACTACACAACGGTTGCGAAATTCCTGCATTGTGTAAATTTGTGAAGCCTTGTCAAAGCATTTGTTTTTAGTGATACTTTGCAATACTGCGTTTATGAAATCAGCCTATGTCCTTAAAGCAGGGTAGTCAAATTTTGCATTAGAAAGCAAATAACATTAAAAACAGAATTTTTGTTTACAAATTCAGTTTTATTGATACCAATGTAAGGAACAAACATGGCTGTAATGAAATACGATGTTAGGCAAATGCCTATCCCGAGAACATCAGCAGCTCCTTCCACAAAATTGTAAACCACATTTGGAAAAATGCTTCGCTTATCTCGTCAAATACATCAATCCATGAAATTTTACAGTCATTACATGTTAGTTGTAATTATGGTGACATCGGAGTAATCAGCTATTTAACTCCCTATTTGTAAGCGAATGTGGTAGTGACTTATTTAACTCCCTATTTGTAAGCGAGGGTGGTAAGTACTTGCCTCGAATGACATCACCGTGTTCAAATAATGAGTTAAAATGCCAAAGTATAAGTAGTGAAGAGTCGTTATATTAGCTTTTTAACTCTTTACTTTGCAATGTAAGTTTTTGCTGGGTAAATTTTTTGTATAAAAGTGAATTTTTGTAGAAAAATTATGTTTTTTATAAAAAAATAGATTTTTGTGAAAAAAGTCCCTTATTGTTAGTACAAAAGGAACTTTTTATGAACAAATAATATTGTGTATACCCAGAGAAAAAACATTTTTCAATTTGGCCACAGCTATTAAATTTATTTTTAACGAAAATGTTTAAACACATTATGGATCATTTATTTATTTATTTAATAAGAGTTGAAAATAAAATTACAAATTATATTCTGACTTATTTTACCGAGCAAAAGTAACTTAGACTTTTAGCCAGTTGTAGTGAAACAGACCAGAGTCTCTGGCGGGAATTAAACCCGCAACCCCCGCACTGATAGACTAGCAAATTACCAATTAACACCGGGACACCCATTATGGATAATTTAAGCATATTATTTCATCGTACCTATTATTATGGTTAATGATAGGGATACAACGATATGCCTTTCAGCCGATAGGATACCGATACTCAAAATAAAATATCGGCGATACTGATAACGATACGAATATTAAATTGAAATTCAAGGTTAAATTGACAAAACTGAAGTAGAGTAATTATTATCAAAATTTTAAATTCAAAATTTTAAAAACAACGAATTAAATTTGAATTTATGGTAAAATTAGCAAACATTAATTTGTTTCAAAAATTTATAATAAATATTTATAAGATTTTTGTTTAAAAACAAGTTACTCTGAACTTTTGGGAAGATAGCCGATTTCGCAACTCCGCTTGAAGACATCCTGCAATGGAAAATGGTCTTGCAGGTGTGACTGATCTCATTTGAAAACTTAAGTATTTCTGCGGCATGTTCTTCAATTTTGGGTATAGCATTTAATTGCGCCAATAAACAAGGGGATCTGCGTCTCTAGAAAAATTAGAAAATCTAAGGTATCTATAGACTTCTTCTTTAGCTGAACCACAGCATGAGATAGACAGAGAATCATCCTTCTTCTAATTTCCCTTTAAGATTTTTACAAGCGTTTTAAAGGGGAGTTCTTACGGACTTATCAGAACTTTTACTACAGAATGCAGAGTCATGTTAATTAGCTCATTAAACGTTTATTTTTTTTTTTTTTTGATCCATTATCTTTGAAATTTTCTAGCTTCGTATCGAAGGTAAAAAATTGTAGCCCCCCAAATCTCCGGCTGACCAAGCCGTAAAACATCTTTATTATTATTATTATTATTATTATTTTATAAATTGTATATTATTTTAAAAGAAATGCCAGTTTTCAGTACTATTCTGCATCTCAGTTTATTCATTTATTGTATTTTCAAATAATGTTCAAAGACTGTTAACAACCGAAATAGCTTCAGAAAATGTAGCAGCGACTTTGCTTATGGATTTTGTGGTCTATTGAAAGTAACCCGAAATTTGTAGCAATATGATTTTTATTTTCAATAAGATCACAAAAAATTAGTAGAACACTCTTAAAAATATTTAATAACAAAAAATATTTAATAATGGGAAAACGTTTTACCCAGGGTTTAAAAAACTGCAGACGCAACGAAAAACTGTCAACTGTAAAACATTTCGCTTTTTGAGTTGGCTTAACAGCGAATCGACTATTTACATTTTATTAATCAGAAGTAAAAGCAATTTTGCTTTGGCCAATAAGAATGCATAAACTTATCAAAAGTAAATACATATGTAGTAATCCCACTTTCTTCTTTAACTCACGTTTGGAAAATGCTCAAAAAGTAACAAACGGTAGGAACATGTGATGTGTACCTCCAGTTTTATAACTAAAAGATGCCATTTATTATTCTGTTTTATTTTATGCTCTTCTTTGAATGTGTTGTTGCTCTAAGTTGTTAAGCGAAAACTTGCATTGAAAATTAAATTGTTTGTTCAAAAAAACTATAAAAAAGTATTGTCGTATCGGCTGTAAAATATCGACGATACCGATACATGGGCAAATCCGAAATATCGCCGATATATCGGTATTCGTTACATCCCTAGGTAATGACTCCTCCTTCAACAATATACAAGGATATTGTGGTTGTCTTCAAACATGTTATGCTTAATTATTACAAAAATATGCATAACACTCATCACAGCATGGTTGTTAATCAATCATTACATTTCTAGAGGCAACCATAATATGGTTGTAGCGTCTCCATGGAGGACTAATTTAACCATAACATGGCTGCTGATGACAATAATATGGTTAAATTAATATATTTAAATATTTTCGCTAAAAAAAATTTTGTCGGTGGTGACCATATTGCATATAGCTGCGTGTAAAAAAAGCGACTATATCTGCAAAAAATTTTGTAAAAGGTAACCTTTTTCTATAAAAGACAATTTCAGAAAAACTATGTTTGGTTGTAAAAAAACATTACGGTTGAGTTGTAATTTCATAATTTTTGTATTATGGTTTACAACTTTGCTAAATTGCGGTGAACAAAAACAAGCAAGAAAGTATAGTCGGTCAAGCCCGACCATATGATACCCTACACCCCAGTATTTAAAAACACATCATGCTTATGTGTCCATGTAAATATGGATTTATCTATGTTTATAAACTTCATGAAAATCGGTTTGAAAGTTTGTGGTCCTATTTTTTAAAAACTGTATAGCTAATGTGTACCTATAGATATGGATCTATCTGTGTTTTTAATTTCATTAAAATCGGTTTGAGAGACAGAAATTGCCCCTATCTCCCCTCGTGGTCCGATTGTTTTAAAACTTTATACATTTTGTGTCCCTATAGATATGGTTCTATCTATGTTTTAAATTTCATTAAAATCGGTTTGATAGTTTCTGAGAGGAAGAAATTTTCCCCTATCTTCCCTCCTGGTCCTACGATTTGGCCCATTTTCAACAGGCTTGGTCCTCGTGCCAATAAAAACCTATGACCCAAATTTTATCAAATTATCTACAAAATTGCGACCTGTACAAGGTTACATGGACAGCCAGCCAGCCAGCCGGACGGACATCGTTAGTTCGACTCAGAAAGTGATTCTGAGTAGATCGGTATATTTTAAGGTGGGTCTACGACCACTATTTTAAGGCGTTACACACATCAGCACAAATGCATAATACCCTCTCCCCTATTATGGTGTGGGTATAATTACAACTGATCACAACCAGTTGTATTTATTACAACTCAACTGAGTTGAGTTGTAAACCGAAATAGGGGCCTTAGTTTCGATAAGCTTGAATTTTTTTAACAGTGATATCTTTTTTGTAAAAATGTGCTTTTATTTGAAAATGTAACTTTTTTTTAATGATTGTTTTGTGAAAAATTTCATTCTTTGGCAAAGAAAAATAGGAAAAAGCTACTTTACACTATGTTTGAAGTTTAAAAAAAAAAACAATAGCAACTTACCATAGCAGGGTTGTATCTTTCTCAAAATACGTAAGACTTGTGTGATAGTTTAAAGTACCCTTAAGTGTGCATATATAAAATGCCATAGGTACCTAAATACCTGTAGAAATTATTTGATTTTTAAACACTTTTGAATTACTCCTCACTTTTTCAATTTCAACACTCTGTGCGCCGTATTCAAAAACTACTTAATTGAATTTGAAATCTTTTTAACCTTTTTAAAAAAGGTTTGAAATCAAAATTATTTTGCAGGAATATGGCAGTTAAATTTTTTATGAGAAGTGTGAGCTTTTAATTAAAATAAGCTTTTTTGGAAAAAACATACTTATTTGAGATTTTGTTCGTCCAAAGATAGTAGCGGTGAGCCTGTATCTCAATTTTATTTTTTTTTATAAGTATTTGCTATACTTAAAATAATTTATTTTTCTTTCATTTAACAATCACCAGCTCCACAAAACGCGTAACTAAATACTTTTGTTTGTCTGTCTTGTCGTTAACTGTGAAATGCAAAAATTCTTTCAAATGTCTTGACCAGTGCGTGTAAACGCTTATTTAAAAAGTTTTTTTTTTATTATTCAATATAATTTTATATTTTGGAATTTTTAAATTTTTGTTGCTTTGCGTTTTAAGAAAAAAGTTAAGTTTTTTATTATTTCTGCCAGCATTTATTAATAAAAGGTTTTTTGGTTAAATTGTATAAATTAAGAATTATGGCTTTGGCATGCAAATTTTTAGTTCACGTTCCTTCACTTCTAGACAATAAAAAAATTATAAAAATTATTGTAGTTTTTTTGCTTCTTATTAATTGTAGTTATTGAAAATGTTTTTTTTTTGTTGTCTGAGACAATTCTGAGTTTTTTACAATATAATTCTGTGTGCTTAATTTGTTTGAGTTAAAGTTGGGACTTGATTCTTAAACGATTTTAAATATAATCAATTATAATGGGTGTATAATTTAAAAAGATGGAATTTTTAGCAAATTTGAAAGGTCTACTGTGAAACATTTGCCATCGTTAGCTCCGGCAAAATATGCATTTAATGCAAAATCAAACTACTAATTTCTAGAGACCAAGAACCAACCAAACCAATTTTGGATGCCTTTCTCTGAAGTAAAACGTATCAATAAATGGTAAAGAAAGCAAATGCATTGCCTGGTGCTATTGATTGACTTCAGCAAAGCATTCGACACGGTAGCTCACACCAAACTGATACAAAATGTAAGAAAGAAACGGAATATTTTAAAATGTTTCAAACACATTTTTGAATGCAGGTTGTACAGAATTAAAATCAACAATAACTTGAGTGAAGAGATATCAGATGATTTTATTGTCCCAAAGGGATCAAAACTTGGTTCAAAGCATTATATTTTATTACACCACTTTGATAATGAAAAATTAACAAGTTATACAAGTTATAAATACAAAAACAAACTAAATTAATGCATATTAGGACCCCAAACCTAATACACAATATCGAACTTAAATTTAACGATTTAAACTGATTGCATTATATAAACAATCCTAATAGTGGTTACATCATATAAATACCTAGGTGTTTATGTTGATAATGACTTCAAAGTAACGCGAATGAGGAGAATGTTCAGAAAAAGCTTCGAAAATTCGTGTACGTATATGATGTATCATTTAGGCAACTGCGCCTAAAACAGAGTACTAAGACAGGCATATTTCTCAATTTTAGAATTATAAATAAAACATGGCATTGCAGCCTGGTAAAGTGCAGCACATTGCAGATTGCTGAAAAGTACCCAAAAACGTATTCTGACAATTCTTAAAAGAAATCATCTGTGATCACTAAAAAGCCATTAAAATAATAATAACATACAATCACATTACCCATCACAAAAAATCCACAGGTATACATATGTATTATGTCAACAAATTTTCTAACAACGTTATCAACAACAACTATAACGCTGTCAGCAGCAACCGTGACATACCATAATGACAACAACACCAACTATGCATAAGATCAACGTGTTTTTGAGTGAAAGTGTCTACCACACGCCATTAGCAATTGAATTGAGAAGGACGCTTTAAAGTCGGACGCCATTACAACAACTATGGGAAAACTTGTCTCGAAGTACCTCTAATAAATATTTTAAATAATTACCACCAAATCTCATATATACACAAAAAAAAAATTTGAAAAACTATTCCCTTAGTTCAAATTAAATTGCCAATGCCAAAAACAACAGCAGCTATAACAACATTTACAAAATTAGCAACAACAACAAAAGCAGCACCAATAATAACATAAACAATAATATCAGTAACCATAACTGCAGACACAACAACGTCAGTAACAATACTAGAAGAAACACCAGAAGCAGCGCCAATAATAACAACATCAACAACACTAGCAACTTCAACAGAAACAATTCCGAAAACGTCGTGACAGCAACAATTACATTATAAGCAATAACGCCCAGTTTCCACACTATAAAGAATACAAGTAACATCACAAGTGATAACAACATCAACAGCACATCAGCATAAGCAAAAAATCAGTAACAACGCAAATAACAACACTATTAACGTCACAAGTAACAGCACCAGTTACAACTACGTCAACATCACTAGCAACAACGCCAAAAACGTCGGCAATAGCACCAA
The DNA here is from genome assembly GCA_930367215.1 of Pollenia angustigena. Classification (NCBI taxonomy): domain Eukaryota; kingdom Metazoa; phylum Arthropoda; class Insecta; order Diptera; family Polleniidae; genus Pollenia; species Pollenia angustigena. Next base: position 53,842,801 of record OV884060.1, read on the forward strand.
TAACATACTCTGTTACAATCTTTAGAGTACCCTTGTTACAATTTTTAGAGTACTCTTGTTACAATCTTTAGAGTTCCCTTGTGTTCAGTAGAGATCCTTTGTGATCTCCTGGTCCAACTCCAGCTGCTTAAAAAAGATGGATACCCTGTTATCTCATTAAAGCCAAATAGCGCATCACCTTACCGCCATTAATAGACAGCTGTGGTATTGATTTGGTTGGCTGGGCAATTTCTTGCTCTAGTCGCTAGTAAAATTCGAAGCAAAACTAACTCTTTTTTTTTGCCCTTCAATCAGCATTTCTGACACGCAAAAGGGACTTGGGGATGGGGTCTTTCGTAAAGGTGGAATGCTCTCTGATTGCCAATCACTTGGGAAGAGCCCAAGCAGCTCACAACTTCCGGCCATTGGTAAAGTATCCCCTGGTTATGTCTCACAGGCTTCCAATCCTGCCGACGGCTAAAGTGAGAAGGTGATTGCTTTGCTGAGTAACCTGAATGGCACGCTAACACCATTGCGTCTCAGCTTATTATGTGTCACTGAAACTCAGCGTTGCACCATTAGCCGCATGGCGGCTAGCCTGCCAAGAGGCAGCTGGCAGCCCCAATACTGGGATCGGATGTGGAGTCCCAATCAATCACCCTTCTTAAACACCAACGATTACAGAAACCTTATAGGAACCACAGGACATAATAATAATAATAATAATAAAAGGGACTTTTAACGTCTATCGACTTTGAGCTCGTGTGGCACCCATTCCTAGCGTTTGGATGGATCCTGGGGCCTTTTTCTGGCAATCGTGATCGAGTACTTTCTCGATTTGAAAGCAATTTTATTTCTAGTTTTATCAGTCGTTACTGAACAAATCAAAATTATTTTTTCATTATTGTGAAACTCAAACACTGAAAAAATAATTCCGATTCGTTAAGTACTGACTGAAAGAAATAGATATTAAATTGCTTTCGAATCGAGAAAGTATTCGATCGCGACTGCCAGAATCAGGCCCTTGTTTACAAGTGTATTTGAAAAAAAAAAAATGCCATTAAGAGTGTCAAGACCCCTTTATATAAACTGCAAAAAAAATAACAGGTCCCTACCACTATAGAACAGTAATGTGACAAGTTTGGTATTAGTTCCCTTTCTCCTAGGGCACTTGTTGTGTAAGAGATACGGCGCACAGTGGGTTGTCCCATATCCAAACCTCAAAAACTCACTCATAATTTTTTGATAAAATATATATTTTTTAAAGCTTATTCTTCGCCGAATATTATACTGAACGATTTTTTTTTTTTTGGGTTACATTTCTATATTGTCTTAAGAGGACGCTTATTTCAACTAGTTTATAATCAAAAATACTCTGTAAAAACCTGGATTTAAAGTGCTTCAGAAAAATATCAGTATTTATTTAGGAAATTTTTCAGAAAGTTGGTTTTTTGCATACTGGCGCACAGTATGTAGAATCCCGTATTTTTAAGTTTTACTCCCAATACTTGTTCCACCTTCTAAGTTACTAAATTATTTCAGATATAATAAAAAATACTCACATGTCTTACTTATGTGAAAAGTAATTCAATCTTTACAATTCAGTTGTTATCTAAAGTTTAATAGACAATTAGGCGTCATTGACAGCAAACACGTTTGCTGAAAGATACAACAACTGACACTTTTTAAATTACACCTACCAACTGCAAAACTCTTATGCGAATAAGTGTCTACATATTTTGCAATTAATGACATTTTTATTAAATCGCTGTAATTATACAACTGTCTTTTTATTTAACTTGGCGTTTTTTTTTATAGCAAACTTTACAAGTCATTAACACAAATTAAACGCCAACTAAAATTGAAAGTAAAATTTTAGCAAATTAAATCTAATTCAATTTAATCAAATGGAAATTATTTAAAAACGAAAGTTTTTTTTTGGTTAGATAATTTAACTAATTAGATTAAAAATCTAAATTCTTAATTGAAGAAACTGGATAGATAGACCGTTTCTAAAACAGACAGCACAATTTGTTTAAGCCAAAATTTGTTTTGCGGTTTTTTGAATTAGATCAGATCAGTTTTTGGTGTTTGCGTTTTTTTATGTTTTGTTTTACTAATTTTAATTATTGATTTGCCATAAATCTTTTTGTTGACTAAAAAAAAACACTTTGAAAAAAAAAAAAAATAAAAAATTTTAAATAATTTGTTATCTTTGACAAAACATCTTGTTTGAATCGCTTTTTGTTGTTGGTCGGAAACCTAAATGAGTGCTATAATTTGTTTATGTTTCGAATAAAAAAAATGTTGTTTGAAAGTTCAATAATAAAGGGTGTTTTTTTAGAGGCATATAAGTTTATTAAAGGAAAAAATAACAAATTCAATGGAATGGCCAAAATGTTGCTTTTATTAGCTCACAAATTTTATGGAAAAATATTGTTTAATAAAAATTTCTTGCATATGGCCTCCGCAACAGCGCCTAATGTACACCATCCTGTTGGTTCAATTTCGCACCTTACATACTAACTACAATGAACTCAGCTCAGAGTAAGCGGTGAAAAACTCTTGCCAATAGATGCTTAATTGGGCTTAGTAAGCAATTGAGAAGTGAAGCGATCTCTCGATAGACAAAGATACACAGAAAAAATTCTCCAAAATTGTTCACCAATTAAAGCATTAATCAAAACATAAAATCAGTTTTAATTAAAAATTTAATCAAGTGAATTAAACGTTTAATCAAGTAAATTAAACATTTTTTAACTCTTAACTGGTTTAATTGATACTATTAATTTGTTTACTGGAGCAAATTTAATTAATTTTTTAATTAATATCACAAATTTTTGTAATTGAAATCAATTTTTATTTTTTTCTGTGTAACACTGGGGCCAAATCACCGCATTCGAAATCGAGTACTTCTTCATCGAAATGTGGTTTACGTGGATCACGGCAATCGTTATCGAAACGTATTTACTCGAAGTCGTTCTCGATTGGTAATCTCTTACCGAAAACAAACAAACACTACCTTTTTGGTGTAAAACAAAGAAATCAAAACAAAACAAAGAAATCAAAACGAATAAGTAATAGAATAAATTAATAAAAACGTAAGTATTTTTTTATTATTTTCTTAAAATTAGCTGAAAAATATAATACTAATTGTTTTTTGGGAAAGTAAACATCAAGACGGAGAAATCCCAGGATTTTGAACTTGTCCATAAAATATTCCATACACTTCTCAGATTGATTTGGTACAAACTTTATCATTGTGTGACACAATTTGTTTTGTATTTCTTCAAAAGGTGCAACTTACTCAACTTCAGGCAATGAAAAGGATTGCTTTTGTCACGAATATGTCTTCTCATAATAGCAATATTTGACTAATCCTCCGATTCTGATGGCGAGGAATACAAAACAACAATTGGATCCATTTTTATTTCAAGTTTTCTGAATTTTTATTTTTCCCAATTTATCACAACTTTATTTATTTTGGTTTCCTTTTTTGTTTTGTTTTTCTTATTGTCATATGCTTACAGCAATGTAAAAGTCGTAGTAGGAAATATAAATTTCGATCGCATACGGTGATCCAAAGAATTGCGGCCATCGAAATTTTTCTCTACACGAACATGAAATCGATTTCGAGTGCGGTGATTTGGCCCCTGTACTTATCTTATCTGTTCAACTTTATGGTGCTGAAACATGGACAATGTAATGATCAGACGAGTCATTTTTGGCAGCGTTTGAGAGGAAAATTTTGCTTCAGACCTACGGTCCATTAAAATACAACGAATACGCTGGCTCGAACACGTTTGGCGAATGGATAACGACGCTCCAGCTTTTAAGGCATAATAGGAGGAATCCACAGATGGGCAAGCTCACCTCCTTTGGAATTACCAGGTGCAACAAGATCTTTTGAACTTCGTGTCTCAAATTGGCGCCAGTATGTATAAAACAAAAGAAGCTAACGATGAATGTTCCTTCAGACTCAAACCGTCGCACACTGGGACCAAAAGCCCTTTCGAGGATTAATTTATAGCTCCTCAGCTACAATAGTGAGGCACACTAAATTTGATGTGGGTAATTCTTAGAACAAACTTCATGTTCTAACAAAATCTTGATGATAAAAGAGGGGGATGCGGGTACCCTCCATACAAAAAAAAATTGGTTTTTTTCTTATATCTGAAGAACTACAACAGTGAAGCATACTAAATTGGATGTGCACAAATTTGATTAGAACAAACTTCATGGTCCAACAAAACTTTGGAGGTATAAGAGGGAGGAGACGGGTACCCCCTATATAAAAAAAACCATTAATAAAATAATAAGAGAGTTGCCCTCTCAATAACCTTTGCGTTTCTTTAGTTTTTTTTTTAAATATGTAATTTTTTTCATCTATTGCTTTAAAATATAAATTTTTTTCAAAATATCGTACAAGACAGAAAAAACAACGCTCGGGATTGTTCCTGCAAATTTTAAATATATTGCATTGAAATATAGAAAAGAACATTTTAAATATATAAAATATATACAGTCCCTCGTGACTCATGTGTGACTCACGGGTAAGAAATCAAGACATTTGAACCTCTCTAATAAAAACACATAAAACAATGACAACAACAACAACAGCAATACAAATTTTGGCATAAGTCGTGAAGCGCTTTTTGTTGGCAAACTCAACGCATGTTGCTACAACGCTGATTTGTTCAGCCTTTGAAATAAAGCCTAATTAATAACTTTATGTCCACTTAAATTGAGTGTTAAGCCTTAATATTTTTTATGAATCAATTTTTATGAATTTCAAAATACTAAAAAAATTTGGTGGGTTAAAATGATTTTTTCCAATTTTAATAAAAACGCAACTACCCAGGCAGAAATTACGACTCTTCTAAATATTTTGTACCGCCACAACCCTGTAAATACAAAATTGTGACTCTACCAAAAATATGGTACCATCACAACACTGTAGATACAAAATTACAACCTTAGTTTTTTAATACCGTTTTTAAATAAGATTCAACACCGGTACAACACCCTAAATACAAATATACGACTTAAGTTTTTTAAAGTCGTATTTACCATAAAACTATACCGCTACAACACTGTGCATACAATCATTAAACCTTTATTTCCTAATACCGTGTTTATAATAATTCTATACCGCTACAACGCTGTATATACAAAAATTTTGTCTTATTAATTTAATAGTGTCGTATAATCAAAGTTATTTACGGGAATACAAAATTTATCATTAAGATTTTTGTATGACGTGCTAAATTCCCAATTTTTCATATTTGATAAATACACTAAAATTTATTGTTGAGGGAAAGCTAGCTTCTATGCGCATTTCACTGGTTGCTTAAGCCAGATCATCAGGAAACCTTTTCCAAAGATTTTAGAAAAGCTAAAAATATTATACAAATAAAACCCTAAAGCGAATAAGAATTTTAAACACTCAAAGTCTTACTTAAAATGAAAACACAAAAATTATTTTAGGTTAGAAAATATACAAATGTTTGCTTGTTTATTTAGCGAATTTATATTTGTAACAATATTGAAAATAAGAGTCGGAAGACGGTTGTGACTACGTTGTAAATTCGTGAATCCAACATTGTAAATTTAAATTTACAGTACTGTGACAACACTAAAAAGAAGAGTTGGAAGACCCACATTTGGCGTTATCATTTTAATATTGTGACAACATTGTAAATTTGGTAAAAAGTACGTTGTATTGATGTTGATAGTACCCCCTGCAACGTCGGCACAGCGTCGTGGCGATTGTCTTTTTCTGCCTGGGTACCTATATTAATTTGTAAGTATTCAACAACTGTAACTATTTATTTTATTATTTATTTCACTGTATTTTCTTTTCAGCTAAACAGTTACATATAACATTTTGTGGATACCATGTACAAGCAGTATCATGTATATTTAATGTTGATATTTTAATATTAGGGATATGCAAATTCATTCATTTAATTCAATTTTTAAAATAAAGTTAAAGTCAAATTAACGAAAAATAACACTAGTGACAAAATTTCAACAAAGTCGTGAAGAAATGAATCTGACAGCTAATCTTTATGTAAAGTTTTTCGCTGAATCCGAATTTGAAGTCAGAATTGTCAAAAGTAGAACAGTTTTTGAGATATTCCAAAATAACCGTTATTTGTGTTTTTAAAAAAGATGTGTGACTGAAATGCAAATATCTTAAAAAATTTTAAACGAATTATGTAATTCTTTCTTTTTAGTGAAAGGTTATAAAATTTCTATAATAACCATGGATTGCTTGTGAAGATTGGTCAAGAAATTACAGAGTTACAGGGGACAAAAGTTTAAGCTTCATTGAAAATTTTATGATTTTGTTCAATTTTGCTCTTTTCAAATTATTATTTTTTTTAACCAATGATTTTAAAATCCTAATGTTTTATTGCATGCGACATAAGATTATTTTAATATGAACATTTTGCGCCCAACAAGACATAGAATGGTACAAAAACGACAAAGCTACAGAAGATTTAGTAAATTAACCCACATAGATATTCAATAGTTTTAAGCAATTTTTAATATTTATTGTTACTAAAAATTTAGCTTTGTATATTTATTTGTTGTGGGTTAATTCAATTAATCTTCTATAGCTTTGCCATTTTTCCACCGATCTGGATCCTTTTCGGCACAAAATGTTCGTATTGAAATAGGCTAAAATTTAATTTTTTGAATATTTGCATTTCAGTCACAGCATCTTTTTTAAAAACACAAATAACGGAATATCTCAAAAACTGTTTTACTTTTGACAATTCTGACTTCAAATTCGGATTCAGCGGAAAATGTTAAGGTGTCAAATTCATTTGGTCAAAAAATTGTCACGTAGTGTAATTGGTTCATGAATAACATAGTAAAAAAGTAAGGATAAAAAAAAAAATAAATTTAAAAAAAAACCTTATGTGGAGAAAACCATCCTAGGCCAAAAAACTCCACGTTCAAATATTGGGAAAATTATTTTTTTTTCTTACATTTCCCATATAAACTTAAAAAATAAAACCACTTCCACAAGTTTAAGCTACACATTTGAATAAAAGCCTGAGCTTGCTGGTTTATATTAATTACTCTTTTAATTCACTTTCGGTAAATCGGATTTATTAACGAAAAATAATTTGGCTTTTTTATCTATTTTTTGTTACAATATTTAATTTCAGAGCCCCAGCAAACCAAATGCAACGAAATCGTTCAGACTTCATAACGACTTTCTGCACAAGTTGCCGATTTCGGGACTGTTTTCGTCTAGAAGTCGACACGAAAAATATATGAAGTGGTTGACACGAGTTCTGTAAGAACTGTCGGGGGAAATTCCCTTAACTTTACAGATAGATCTGTCTGATATCTGAACGATGTCTGATGTTATTTGCTAGGGAAATTCTGGATTTCCTTCTGATATTTCCAATCGATGTCTGACAGAAATCGTACCTGTAGTCGTTTAAAATTCGCATAGTTTTTGGGACAGTTTGTACAGATATATGCCAGTAATCTGACAATAAATCTTTTTTATTTCTGAAATGATTGCCGACAAATCGTGCAGATTCAATTAAATTCAAATTCAATTTAATTATTATTACCACATTTATTACTAAACACTTTATGTTTTAAGCACGTCTTCTCTTTTCAAATTCACTTGATACACTACTGTGAACGACGATTTTTAAGATGTTTTCTTTTCTTCAAATTGGATAATCCCGTTAGACACATTAAACTTTTATTGTAAACATTGATCAAACAAAGAATCGAAAAAAAACTTCGAACTTTTGATCCGAGTTCTGTACGAAATCTTACAGATTTTTCTGCACAAGCAAAACATAAAAACCATTGAAAAATCTATCAGCAGTCTGCAAGCTTTTGTGATCCGAGTTCTTTACGAAATCTTGCAGATATTTCTGCACAAGCAAAACATAACAACCATTGTAAAATCTATCAGCAGTCTGCAAGCTTTCGTGCAGATATTTCTTAACAAATGAATATGAAAAATTCCTCCGAGGTTTCTATCTGAAGGCTGAACGAAATCCTGCAGACATTTCTGCATAAGCAAAATATAAAATTCCTCGAAAGTTCGTTAACAATTTTTAAAGAACTCTGTACGATATGTCGAAAGACTTACGAATTGGTACAGAATTGTCTTTTATCAGACAAAATCTGTAAGTTTGGTTGGCTGGGGCGTCACTACAAAAGCACCGTTATATATTTGAAATGTTTTTTTGCCTACTGATGTACCATTTTGTGCACTTTAACCGAGTACTTTTAGTTTTCACGGTACTTGAACTTTTTTTAATTAATCCGTGAAATCACTGCCTTTGGCCCCTGTGTGCGACGCCCGGTTGTAATAGCTTTATAAAGTAAGAAAAAAGGTAAGTTAAATATTTACTTGGATTTTTAGAATATAAAGCTCTATAGAATTAAGTAAATTATTGTTTTAAATGTTTGAAAATTTTTTGAAGAATCTTTTAAATTTTATATTTCTTTATTGGTCACCCTTAAAAGATGCTTGACTCACATATTTTTATCCCTTCAACTCTCTCCGAACAGTTAATGCCCCTATAAGAGATTAATAGCTCACTCTTCTTTATTTTTTAAACCGCGCAAAATAGTTTGAGTTCAACATTTTATGGTTTGAACTTTTTTAATTTGTTGCTATAACAAATTTTTAATCTCTAATGATCGCCAAGCGTAAAAAATACGTATCATTTGATAGTTTTGAAATTTAAATAAATTTTCATCACTTCATATATTTTTCTAAAAAAAACTAAAATGTTATTAACAATATAAAATTGTTAAAACTGAAATGTTTTAAACATTTATGGCAGAGAACAACAACGTAAAAACCGACATAAAACTTTATATTGTTTATATTTATATTGCTTTATAAATTGTAATTTGACTTAGAATACACATTCGAATTAATATGAAGTTTTTAGTTTTTATAATTTATTTATTGAATCTTTATATATTTAATATAAACTAACAATAATTAATCAAATCTAATGCTAATTCCTAAGTTTTCAGGACCAATGCCTGACGAAAATTCTTCTGAGGATTTTTGCCGTTCACATAGGAGATTAGCGATCCACACAGAGGCTAAAAGGAGTGATTTCACGGATTTATAAAAAAAAAGTTCAAGTACCGTGAAAACTAAAAGTACTTGGTTAAAGTGCACAAAATTCTGCATCAGCAGGCAAAAAACATTTCAAATCTGTAACGGTGCTTTTGTAGTGACGCGTTGATATTAAACATTGTAACAAAAAATTTAAAAAATTGTGCAAGTGCACGGCCTAAAAACACTTAATTGACAACATCTTTTGTAAGTTGTTGTTGTTTTTATTTTGTTTTTCTTAACCTACTTACAACTACAATGAATGTTGAGAGAATTTCAACTAATTGTGGTGGGGAATGTAAGATGAGATAAACCCACTGTTGTTTATTGTTGATGTGTTTTGTTTAAGCTTTGATATTATAACAAGTAGAACTGTTGCTATAATTCTTATACGTTTAACAGTTTTATTTGGTTTAATATCTTTAGTTTTTCTAAAATCTTTATGGATGCAGTTTCCTGATGATCTGGCCTCAGCAACCAGTGAAATGCGCATAGGAATAGCTTATCCCATCAACAATAAATTTCAAGTGTTTTTTTCAAGGATAGAAACTGGGAATTAAGCACGAATAACAAAATCTTTTGAAATTTAAAATATAGTTAAAAAAGCTAAATTATTTTTCGATAACAAATCCGATTTACCGAAAGTGAATTCAAAAAGTAATTAATATAAATCACCAGGCTCAGGTTTTTATTCAAATGTGTAAAAAAAATTATTTGTGAAAGTGGTTTTATTTTTTAAGTTTATGCATATGGGAAATGTAAAAAAAAATTAATTTTCTCAATTTAAGTGGACATAAAGTTATTAATTAGGCTTAATTAAGTAGAGATTTTTGCCTGTATTCATAAAATTATTTTAATTTAATAAAGGTTTGATAACCAAATTTTCTATGAAAATTTTCCTTAATAAACGTTTATTAATTTTAATAATCGCTTATGAATACGGGGGTTTAAATTTATTTAAAATGCTGAACAAATCAGCGTTGTTTTAGAAAAGAATAGGGTGCGCATTAGAAGTTATGTACTAATTAGTAGCAACATGCGTTGAGTTTACCAACACTTCACGACTTCTCCCAAAACTTTTCTTGTTGTTGTTTTTGTCATTGTTTTATGTGTTTTTATTAGAGATTTGCAAATGCCGTGATTTCTTACGCATGACTCACACATAAGTCACGCGTGACCGTGATTTAATTTATATATTATAAAAAAATCTTTTTAAATTAATATATGATAATATGTCTATAAATAGAAAAATGTTTGTATGTTTGTTTGTTTGTTTGTTGGCTTTTAGACTCCTAAACTACTTAACCGATTCTCCTGAAATTTTTACAGTAACATCACATGAGCCCTTAAAATAAAATAGGCTACTTATTTTTTCGATATGAGAGTACCACTGGATTCAGCGTACCCGAATTATGTTAAATCGCCATGTGCCCGGCTTGTCACAAAAAAGTGTCAATTTCTTGCACATTGTAACTTATCCGTGAGATAGCTTTCGCTTGATAATCAGTCAAAGATACAATTTTTGTTAGGGTCGGATATTAATAACAAAGGTGCATATACCTCATTTGGAAACTTTGGCTCTTGCCGTTTTCCAAATATAAAAAAGAAACAGCAACAAGGGACTTATGATTTCTTACTTGTTTTTTTTTTTTTTTTTTTTTTTCAGAATTTTTGCGTTTAGAAAAGGTGTACTTCCCTCCTACTATCAAACCCTCTCAACTTAATTCTTAATTTACAATAAAACCTATTCAAACTATAAAATGGCCCACTAAAATCCTTTTATGCTTCTGTTTTTTTTTCTTTCGATTTTCTGCCTTTATTTCTTCTATTAACAATCACTAACAATTATCTGGTAACAAATTGTAAAACGAAAACTTTTTGAAATCCATTTACTACCTGATGTGTATATAACTACGAATACGTGTAATTTTGTTGAGATTGTTTTCTCGTGTATTTAATTTAATATAAAAAGAAAAAAATGTAATTCACTTTGAAAATCATGTGGAGTTTTATTTGCTTAAAGTACACCATGTTTTCAAACACTTTTATTGTTATAACATTTGTTTTGGCAAATCCCCAGAGTTTTTCATTTTGTAAATTTTGTAAGTTTGTTTTTTTTTCGTTTAAAGATTTTTTTGTGCAATTGTAATTTTAGTTAAAAAGTTTCTGTTTCATACAGGCCAAGGGACAACGGATGGATGAAAGAACGGTTGAAAAGACAGACGTTTAGAGGCAGACAGACAATAAGAAAACAAAAGTAGTTTACATTAAGCATCGAGATTGTTACTCTATATCTTGGGGACTTAATTAAATTTTTTTTCTACAACATTTCCCGCAAGCTGCAGTGGTACAAAGGAAACAAGAAGTAAAACAATCAACAAATGGTTGAAATAGAATATATGAGTGTTTCAGCACAGTGGTTCAAAATAGACAAATTTTGCTGTGTAAATGTTTTATATATTAAAAAAGTTTAATAATAATAATAATGTATATACACATTTACTTGAAAACAAAATTAATTAGAATTAAAAATTTATCACTTTTTACTTTCGAGTTTAATAAAATGTTAAGATCATGTATGTTTTTCTATATGATACCCACGCCCGAAATTGGGTTAATGGAATATTTCATATATCGTCGGCTTAATATGCACCCTACTAAATTCGCGTCACTGAGACGCGGGTGCATGCCCATAGTACTCGCCTTTCCAGCAGATCACATCCGTTTGTTGTCAAATGTCCAATGCATCGTACAGCGCATTACAGAGAAAATTCGTTTCTTGATCGAACTAGCCGTATGTAGAAAAGACTCCCGGCAGAAGTCTTCCCAGTCGGCTCCAACTTGGAATAATTAAAATTAGATGTCCACAAACACTACTCCCTCTTTCCTTCTCCCCATAACCTATTTTCCTAATTCCAACGCAATGCATTGCATTAGTAGGAGGCATCCCTTGAGTGTCGGCTCAAAGTCAATAATAATTTAGATTTTGATGCCGTGTGGTAGAGAAAAATACACCTCTTCGACCAGCATGTAGTTTTTTCTTCAATTTGAGGCATGAATTGTGTAAAACAAACTATTTTTTTTGTTGTCTCAAGCAGCAAATAGGAAAACTATAAAGTTTTTGTCTCTCCTGTAAAATGTGTTGAAACGGAGTTAGTAGGTTTGCATATGTTATGTGGAATTTTTATAATGTTTTTCTAAATAAAAATTATTTTTAAAAAATACGTACTAAAAATTTATGAAATACAGAATATAAAGAATTAAAAACCATTCTGTTTTTGGAGTTTATTTAACAAAATGAACTAACTCACTTCTTCGTTAAAGCTACGTTCACAATCAAAAAAACAATTTTGTTTTTTCTTCTATCTTTTTTCTTCCCAAAGTATTTCATATATTTTCCTTTCATTTTTAAAACAAAAATGTAACTAAAACTTTTTTAAAAATGTAACTAAAGTTGAGTCAACTAGAACTTCAGCAACAATTTGTATGAAATTGTTTCTGACGTTTAAAATAATTTTACTTAGTTTTGACTGAAAATGTTATCATAATGTTGCAAAAAATAATAATTAATGCATAAAATTGTTGTGGCTAAAATTTGCAAACGGTTTCTTAATGCAAAATGTGTATGTTTGCAAAAGAACCCGGTGGCGTTTATGAGCGACATTGTCATTATGACATTTTCACTGATGAATAATCGCACCAGAGTCAGTAACAAGTTGATATTTAGGGAGTTATGCATGACAACCGCTTTGCAATATCACTGTTCCCTTAAAAGGATAAACTTAGCCCATTTCTTTTTTCTGTTTGTTCTGTTCCGTTTATTACTTGAGTTTATTCTGAGTTTTCCTTGTCACTCTACCTGAAAAAATTTACTAATGAAAGTTGATGATATTGTCTGTTTGGACTCACAAACAAATGGACGCCTACAAGACAAAATCAACATTGGTCGTCTATGACAGTTTGGCCAAATAATTTAAAATTTCATATATGACACCAAAGTCAAATCAACACTTGTCATCGATGATTTAATATTGTCAGCGTTTGTCACGCTGAATCACTATGACGTTCGCCACCGGGAAATTGTTGCTCTATTATGAACACGAAATGAAAATGTTTTTTTGATTGTGAACGTAGCTTTAAGCTTCGAAACCGTTCGCAAATTTTTGCCACAACAATATTATGCATTTATTTTTGTAAACATTTTGTTAAAATTTTCCTTCAAAACTAAATAAAATTATTCTAAACGTCAGAAAAAATTTCATACAAATTGTTGCTGAAGTTCTAGTTGACTCAACTTTAGTTACATTTTTAAAAAAGTTTTAGTTACATTTTTGTTTTAAAAATTAAAGGAAAATATATGAAATACTTTGGGAAGAAAAAAGATAGAAGAAAAAACGAAATTGGTTTTTTGATTGTGAACGTAGCTTAATAGTCCAAAACTTGTTCAGAAAATTATATTCAAATTAAAAAATTATATATGTAATAATGTTTTCCTTTTATCTGACTCGCTTTCCTTACAACCCACTGTTACAACTGCTGCTTAGACAAGTTTAATTTCGCAAACATTTTTAAAACCTACTATGTGTGTTTAAAACAATCTATTTTTTCTCTAAATTACAAACTAAATTGCTTAACAGCCTGTAGTAGTGGTTGGTTTCTTGTGGAAACTTGAACAGAAACTGAAAACTAAATATTGTACAAGAAGTTAAATAAAAAAAATTTATAAAATCAAACTTAAAACAATTCACAAAAGTTTTCACTTTTTCCTGTGGTTTTCTGGTTTACAAGTATGTTTTACTTTTGTATTCCACAGATCTAATTCACATGCACTCAACATTAGTGGTGTTTAATATGAATTTCTTTCAAATTTTTTTTTCTTTCTTTCCTTGTTGCATACAACACACCACACAAAAGTTTTGTAAATGAGTGCAACAGAAAAAAATCTCTTATTAAAATCGTAGCATAAAGCTAATGCATAATGTATCAACTACAAATAATTTAATAATAATCGTAACAAAAGATATTTGATATATTGAGATCACATCTTTTGATGCTGATGAAGCGAAGAGAAAAAACCTCAGACACACTGGCGAACGGACGGACGGATGCACGGACTGGCAATGTCGATGTGAGAAAAAGCCATGACAAGAAAATAATAATAAAACTTGATTAACTGGCGTTTGGATATTAAGCGTATAAACGAAGTAGAAAGTGTTGAAAACAGTGTTACCACCAGCAAGATTCAAAATTACACTTGAGATGAAGCAAAATTACCCGATTTAAATGAAATTACACCTGATATAAAATTAAAGTTTTATTTAAAACACAACAAACAAAACAAACTCATTAAAACAAGATCAATATTAGTCAAACTGTTAATTTTGTTTAAATTAACAAAAAATAACATTAAAGACTTTAAGAAAAATTAATAAAACATAAAATAAAACTGCTAAAATAAAGAGTTTAACTTCCACATTTGGTTGATATATCTTGGGAAGGTTTAAAATGTTCCTTGTCATTGCTTTATCATGGATACTTTTTAGCCCCATAGAGCTTACGAAAGGTTAGCTGTCAAACGAACTATCATACTGTTTTCACTTTTTGATCAGGCATATCATCATGAATAGATTCATGCTTGAACAACGCCACCAAATATGATGGCGATGTGTTGATTTAGAGAAAATAAACTGTCAATTAGACTTCAAGGCCGTGGGATGTGACACTTATTGATTGTTTTCCGTAGGGTTGTGAAGTCAGTGGTTAATGCTGATAAACCACCAACAATTGGTGTCTTGGAGGTCAACATTGTTCATTTTATTCGAAAAAGAGAAACAAAATTGGACGTCTGCAATGCATTTCGTCAAGGACAGGCGTGGTGTCTATTTGTTTTAAATCAGTTTCAATTGGTTATGCCGTGTATCAATCTGCGATTAAAATTTTTTTTTTTTTGTGTGTTGTCTACCATTTTATGTTTCATGGTCTTAAAAAATACCCTTTAAATTAATAAAATTAATTATATGTTGCAATATTGGAAACATAAATTCCCCCAGGCAAGTTTTTAGTTTGAATAACTTTTTTCAATAAACTTCAGGTTCTAAATCACTAGGGCCGGGTTTTTGAGATGTGGATTAAGTTTAAACTTAGTTTAACGTAGTCTGAAACTTGGATTTTTCCGGCAGAATGTGATTTTTTTTTTATTCACCCCTATTATGAAAGTCGACATCGACACAAGTCGACGGCACCTGAACATTAATGGTATTTTCTGAGTCGTTGTTGACAATAATCGATTACTTTTGACAGTCAAGTGATATTTTCTAAGGCGCTTTTAGGTCGACGTCGAGTAGTATTGTCTCCGTTTTAGTCGGCAGGAAATTTTGCGACGACTCAAATGAAAGTTAAAGAAATTTTAAATGAAATGTTAACATATTTATTGAATACATTTGAAATAAAAAATGCAAATTTAAAAGAAGTTATGGGCACAAATTTTATTAGTAAATTTAACGCGAAAATTCGGAAACATTTTCAAAAATAGCGAAAATTCGGGAACATTTTTAATATATAACGAAAGCCCTAAAACTATAAGAAATGGCAAAAATATTGCTAAAATTTCAGAATTAGCGGAAATTCGCAAAAAATTGCTAACAGCTACATGATAGTAAAGTCTAATATTTATTAAAAATCGTTAAAGCTGTAAAAAATCAAAAAACTTTTAGGAACAAATCGCTGCTATCGCGAGCATGGCTAAAATAAGAAAAAATTGAAAACTTTGAAACAAACCCTTAAATTGGTTTGAAATCGCTAAATCGGATAAAAAACAAAATGTCGGGAAGTTACAAAAAAATTATGCCAAAACAGCGAAAATTCGCGAAATTTTTAATAAATCAAACAAACCATAAAATTGATTAAAAGTCCCTTAAACTGAAAGGAATGACAAAAATTCAGTGAAAATTGCTAAATTAACGGAAATTCGCAAAAATTTGCTAACAGCGGCATGAAAGAAAAGTCTTATATGTATTTATGAATAAACATTAAAGCTATAAAGAATCAGAAAACTTACAGTAAAAATATCTTTTATCAAAAACATGCCAAAAATTCGCGAACAAAATTCAAAATTGAAAACAAACTCTACACTTTATTTTAAAAAGTTAAATCGGTTAAAAAAATATGTCGGAAAATAGCATAAATAGCGTTAAAAAGTGACCGAAGAAAAAAAAATTAAAAAAAAAAACAATTGGAGATGGGATTTTTTTTGTCAAATTTTCGATAACTAGTCGACGTCGACACAACATTCTTATAAAATACCAAATTTACGTCGAAGTGATGTAGTCGTCGCCTTGATGTGACAACAATTAAAAATTAATGTCGACGTCGACAACGCCTTACATAATAGGGGTGATTATTTCATTTAAGACCAACATTTTAAGCAAAACTAAGCTGTTCCATCAAAATTTTGTATACAAACTTGGTAATGACGGCACGAATCTGTTTTTAGATTAACTAAACCTAGTTTAACTGAGATCTCAAAAACCCAGCCTAAGATAGGCATCTTTATCCAAACCTAAGGGTCCATCTTGCCACATTCATTACCAAACATTCTAAAATATCAGCCATGTCACAGAGTACAATTCCGTTCGGAAACGGAATTCATTCCGTATTTTGGTGCTTCAGAAAATTACGAAAAAAAATTCGGAATGAAACCATTTTTGTTTTCATGCACGGAATGGGAGTTTTCTGTGTCTGAAAGGCCAAAAAACTATCAAAATACACTTTCTATCAATAAACAAATATGTTTTCTTCAATTCCGAATGGAATCATTCCGAACGGAATTGTACTCTGTGACATGGCTGTATATGTTTGTTTAATAATTGAAGTCGTTTCTTAAAAAAAACCGAGACTTTGGTTCAGAAGGATGTACATTTCTTAGCAACAATATTTGAAAAGAAATAAATTTCATTACTGAAATTGAATCTTGATTTGATTTGGTTATCTGAAGTAACAATTTCAAATAACACCTGAATTACACCTAAAACAAATTGCCCACGCTCTACCCACGACCGTAAAAATTATACCAAATTCGGGTAATTACCCACAAAGTGGCAACACTGGTTGAAAATGGCAAGAAAAACGTATTTAGAAACAATGAAATTAAAAATAGAAAAAAGTATGATAATGATGTACCTACATGATGGATGGGATCGTATGATAAAAGTGTTAAAGATACAAGTGTAAATAAAGTGATTTCAATATGAATGGCTTCCGGGCCAATCAACCATACTTGGTAAGAGGTCAAAGACTTTGGAAATATAATAATTGATATAAAAACACTTGCAGCTAAAAGAAAACTACGGTGAAAGGGTAGAGAATTTAAAGATTTTTACAAGGTCTTTTGATTAACTTTATTAGAGATTTCAGCAGTGTTTTTAACTCTTCATGGCCAAAGAAATGGCTAAGATGTTGGCAAGAAGAAGACAGATTTTTTTCTTACAATAACAAAACCAAAAATAGTTTTGATCTTAATTTTTGATTTTAACACCCTGGGCTTCGATATCGAACGACTGATTGAAGTCACTAATTGATTATTTTTCTTAAGCGGCCCCCTAACTATCGACTTGTCGGTCGACAGGTTTTACGTTTCTAATAAGGGTATATTAAGTTTGTCATTCCGTGTGAAACTTTTTTATTATACATCTAAAACCCCTTAAAGTATATATACACAAACCTTAAACAGATGAAGAAATCCAAATAATATTAGGCACAAAGAACTTTTTCATGAATCGTAACCTTATAAAATAATTTTGTTCTGACGGATTCATTAATGATCATGTTTGCCAAATAGGGTTTACTTTAAATTCTGTGCTGTCGAGCTTGGCCGACTATACATGCTTACTTCCTCCAGGGGAATGTGCTGCGCTTTTAAGAGGGCGTAATCAAAGCAGCTTGATGATTCCTTTCTCTTGTTGTTACATCCCCTGGGGTAAATAAATTAAACCTTAGTTATTTAGTTAAATTTGAATCTACTGACATTGTTCAGAATCTTATACATTTAAAATTTTGGTGACCGCTACCAGGAATGCACCATACATTCAAGTACCAGAGCTTCTTGGGAAAATATGGACTCTGATGGAAGGTTCTTTTTCAAGACATAAGCTTTCCTTTTGACTAGGAGATACTATCGAGGTGCAAGAGTTGGTTGTGTTACTTGGAGAGTTTGGCAATAGGTTCTGCTGCTATTCCGCAGATGCTCCTGGGCGTAATGAAAAGCAGTGGAGGTTAGATAACTCCGGTTCCTAAACGAAGGGGGCCGTATAATTTTTGTTAGTTGCTACCTGTCTGTGCAAGTGATCCTTGACTCACCAAGTGGTTGAGAAACACCGTGAAACTAAGTCGCAAGACAGGTATTCGCG
Source organism: Pollenia angustigena (assembly GCA_930367215.1). Classification (NCBI taxonomy): domain Eukaryota; kingdom Metazoa; phylum Arthropoda; class Insecta; order Diptera; family Polleniidae; genus Pollenia; species Pollenia angustigena. The sequence continues at coordinate 53,861,311 of OV884060.1, forward strand.
TAAATCGATATCACACACTCACAATATTATTACAGTAACGGACTGTAGTTTATTTAAGAAATATTCCGTTCAGTCATTTTTAAATAAATAAACATTTAAAATTCCAAGCAAATTTATTTTTAACTGATTCTAACAGTTATTCAAAAAACTAAGTGCATATTAATACGGATTTTCAGTTGCAGTTAATATTGTCCGTTGATTGAGTTAAATTCTTCTTATGTTAAATAAAAATGTAATTTAAAGCAACGAAAAGTTCATTTAATTTTTACTGTCAAAAATTCAACCCCGAATTCCGTAAAAACAATTGAATATTCAGTTATCTTATATAAATTAATTGTCAAAAAATTAACTACATATTCCGTAAAAACAAATAAATATGCAGTTATTTTATAAAATTTTACTGTCCAAAATTCAACACCATATTCAGTAAAAACAATTAAATATTCAGTTATTTTATATAATTTAACTACCAAAAATTAATTTTTACTTATCTTTAAAAAGTGAATTGCTTGTTTTGTGTAAGCACTTCCCATTATCTATTTGTTAAAATAATTTAGTTAAATATGTACATCAAATTTTAAAAGTTAAATAATTGCGAAGCCATATCGGTCATGCTGCTGGTGTCTTATAATTGAGAGTTCTTCTGTAGACAACGTGGCCAGTACAACAAAAGTAAAACAAACGTGTGTAACAGGGTAAGTAAATAATAATATTCTCCCTCTCTCGCTTATAAGAAAAACAAGCGGACAGGTGTCTGTCCCTAGCGGCAAAATGGAATTAATAGGAATCGAGAAAGTAATATATATCTTGTATGATATTTGATTCCAGAATTCATTATTGTTAACACAGACCATCTCCTAGGATTGTAATAAATTATTTTAATGTATCCTGCGAATGAATTAAATAATTCATTCTTTGGAATACATTATATTATTCAAAAGTCTTATAATAAAAGTCTTCTCCAATGCCGTTTGGAATACATTTTTTAATACCTGTTTACTTTAAATAACTTTGACCCACAGACATATAATTTGTGCTTTGACCGTACGCTTTCAAACACAAACTGCGACTAAAATAAAGATTATAAGTAGGCGACATAAAGGCAGCAAAAAAATAACGGATTGTTATTAAGGAAATATGTATGTAAAGCAAAAACACGAATAATTGTTACTAACACTCAGTTTAGATGAGGGCTTTTACGACGTCGCTTTGTCGACGTCTCTTTTGGTTTGTTGGTGAGCGGTGTAGAAAAGAAAGAGGGGTTAACAAAATGACTCGTTTTGTATTTTGCATGTCGTTTTTTACATTTCTCTTTTAACTTTTTCTGTTTACGTTTTATTCTTTTTCTTACTTTGAAGTGTGTGGTTGAAAATACAGTGAGACCTCGATTATCGATAATAGACGGGATCGGCAGAATTCTTGATTATTTATTTTTTTTGGTGTGTTTCTTATTTTATGTAAATATATAACGTTTTATTATGTAAACATGAGGAAAAAAGTAAATTTGGCAGAACATGCTTCCACACCGTTAAAATATTCTCTTTCTTCGTTTATTTAAATTTCTTTTGATTGTTCAAAATTTAAGGAAAAAAAGATAATTTGTTTATAATTTCGGATAATAGAGGCAATTTAAATCAGTGCAAAAAAATGTTTGTTTTCCATTTAATCGAATGACGGGTAATTTCCGGTTAATCGAATGACGGGTAATCAAGGCCATACTGTAAATAAAAAAAAGACATGCAACCAAAAATCATCGTATGAACGCAAAGAGATTTTGGAAGTTGCTTTAAAAGGGAATCAAGATAAAACGACGTCGTAAAAGCCCTCATGTGAATTGAGTGTAAAAGAAACAATACATTCCTTGTTCTGCAAATGTGGGAATATACGTGGTTATCAGTGCTTAAATTTTGTGTCTGATGAAATTTCCTTCTCGATTCCAATGAATGCATTATTATTCTCTCGAAAATATTGCATTATTTTTTTAATTATTTATGTAATCAATTCCTCATTTTCCCGCTGGGTCTGGTGTTTTTTTAGAAATTCGGCTCTTTTGTGGAGTAAACGAAAATTACTGAATTTAATAAAATAACTGAATATTTAATTGTTTTTATTGAATATGGTGTTGAATTTTTGACAGTAAAATTTAACAAAATAACTGAATATTTATTTGATTTAACGGAATAGGGTGTTGAATTTTTGACAGTAAAAATTAAATGAACTTTTTGTTAAAAATAAATGAAAAATAAGTAGACCGATTTTTAATTGAATTTTCATTTATTTTATACTACAATTTCAGTTAATTTTACGTACAGAATATTGTGAGTGCAGTAATACTTTCTTACTTGTTTTTTCAGTACTTAAAAAGCGAAAAAGTAGTTTAATCTAGCAAATCAATAGCTAAATTGGCAACACAGGATGTAAACTTTTTGCGATATTCTCTTCTTAAAACTTAAACTTTTTCACCAAAAATTTTCTTTTTCGTATTAAATACTATTTTCCGTAAATGTGGACGCTATTAAACAATTATCCCAATAAAGTCCCTATTTTATTTCTAATGTAGAGGATAAAAATTAATCATCAAATCCATTTGGGGTAAAATCTTTTATCGGGTGATTTTTAAGCGCTATAGGAAAGTTTAAAAAAACACATAAAATTCAGAAAAATGCATGAAATCTTTATTTGAATCGATAGTACGGTCCATATGAGGGGCTAAAAGCACGAGGGGTTCAAGTGGCTTATGTTTAATAATGAGACTAAAGTGGTTGTTTCGCTTGTGCTCCAAGCGAAGCAGGTATTTTAATGTCAAGTGCTTGAATTGTTCACCATCTCTAGCGCCCTGATGAGAATCCTACATTCACGTCTTGTGCTCTGAACAACTGCTCCGAACTATACCTATAATTCCATATGTAAACTCAATGTTAGAAAAAGGCACTTAAACCCCTTGTGCTTTAACCCCCTCATATAATTAAATGTTTGAAGATTATTTCATGCAAATGTTGACCGTGGCTGCGCCTCAATTGGTCCATGTATCTCAAGAATTAATGCTTCAATGTTGTCTTCCAATGCGTCAATTGAAGCGGGCATGTGTGTATAGACATGAGCTTTAACATAGCCCCGATCGCACGATCTAGGCGGCCAGTTGACCGGTCCCAAACGTGAAATAAAATGTTCACCGACCCGCCTCTTAATAAGTCCATTGTTAAGCGTGCTGTGTGGCATGTGGCAATGTCTTGTTTAAACCACATGTCATGCAAGTCAAGCTCGTGCATTTTGGGCAAAAAAAAGTTGGATATCATTTCACGGTAGCGCTCACCATTCACAGTTACGTTACGATTCGCATCATCTTTGAAGAAGTACGGTCCAATGATGCCACCAGCCCATAAACCGCACCAAACTGTGACTTTTTCTGGATGCATTGGTAGCTCTTGCAATGCTTCTGGCTGATTTTCACTCTAAAATCGACAATTCTGCTTACTAACGTACCCATTGAGCCAAAAAGGAGCTTCGTCGCTGAACACAAGAAGCACGCGATGAACCTTCTTAACAGAGCACGCATTTTGATAATAAAATTCAATAATCTGCAAGCGTTGTTCGTTTGTAAGACGATGGTTAAATTATAGACAAAACTGAAGATGAAACGTGCGTCAGCTGTTTAAACCAGTGTTGCCAAAAAGATAATAGCTAAAAAATCACCCGATATAACACAGTTCAACAAAACTCGGATCATCGCCGCCAGCTTTAATACTTGCAACGCGACGTAAAACTTCACTACTGGTAGAGCAAATTTGCCAAAGGGTTTTGAAAAGTTAGCTCGGGTTTTCGAAATTTCGGGCCTTGAATTTTTGAAACGGCATTTTAATTAAGTCAATACTAAATGTACTTCTGAGAAAAAAAATTATTTCAGATGTCTTCAGTAGAATTGTATGGCGATTGTTTTCTTAGAATATGTTAACCCTCTAACTCTCATTTTAAGGGGTCAGTTTTGTCCTTTTTCCATACTTTCACACAAAAGTATATTTAAACGGCACTTTTCAGGGTTAAAACGTTCTACGAACATTTTCTGCATCAATTTTCACTAGGGGTTTTTAAAGACCAAAAGTTTGTGAAATATATGTAAAATACTTAATAAACGTAAATTGAAAAGTAGCATGTATACATGGTAGATTTGCTCTACAAGCAGTCTTGTTTATTTCGCGTTGCAAGTTTTGAGCCTGTTACACAGTGTAATTAATTTACAAAATTGATTTCAGTTTCCGTTCTTTTGTTTTAAATCAATTGCCCCACAAATTTTCTATTTTTTTATCTATATTTTTTCCATTTCTAAGTTGTTTTTAGCCTCTTTCCTTAATTATGTTTTCTTAGCGGCTGTTTTTCTTACCAATTTACAGCATTTATGTCTTTTTTTCCTGCAGGAAAGTATGTAGTTAAAGTATTTATTAGTTTTTAAAGTGTTTTTATTAACTCTTTATGCTTTCATCAAAAATGTACTCACTAGAGAGAAAAAGTAGTTCATGTTACTTATGTCGGTAATTAAGGCCTATAAAAACTAAATTTTTAAAGGAATGTGTTGAAGAAAGTCATTAAACTAAATTCAACGGTTTAGGTCAAACGAGATTTGTAATTGAAAATTGTTGTTTAAAAAGAAAATTGTTGGAGAATTTATAAAAAATTTATGTTTGTATTTAAATCTTAAAAAGAACGATATTATTTAGCCTACTTTTAGTTGATTGGCTAAAATTTCTTTTGATAAAGTAGTGTCTTTTATGTGCAAATTTTGCTTTGATGAAAAATAAACTTTTTAGTTTCAAAACAAAATAAAGTTAATATTTTTATGAAGAAGTGACCTTTTAAGGTAAAAAAGAAACATTTTTTATGTGAAAAAGTGACTCGTTTAGGTGCAAAAGTGACACCATCCGTTGTGAAAACAACTTCATACGTTTCCTTTGAATTCGATAATGGATGGTATCAAGATTTGTAAGCCACCTCGTTGTCATTATGTGACCACCCGTTAACTTATTAACACCATAATGATCTCAGTTCTACAACATACTGTTAATATTTTCAGAACACACCGTTGTAACAGATTGTTCTCAGTCTCGTAAGGAATAACCCATTGTGCACCCAACCAATAAATAAATTTTCTTAAATTTATTTAAATATTTTTGAAAATAATATTAACATCTACAGATTTCATTAAAAAAAATTGGCATCGTTGCATATCTAAACTTAATATTATAAAGCTAAAAAGTTTGTATGTTTTTATTTTTTTTAAGGGGTAATCTCCGTAACTGCCAGTCCGACCTTAAAAATTTCTTAAACAAAATGGAAGGGGACATCCTTACGGACAAAGGCTAAATAAGGTTCCACTAAAGTGCTTAGGATATGGTCCAGGGGCGCTATACCTCCTACTCTCACCGAGCTCATATCCCCAAAAATAATATACAAAAAAAAATTTAATACTTACCCAGCAAAAACTTGGTAATGACTTGCCATTACTGAACAACTTACTTTTCAATGACTACTTCATACCATCTGCATTATATAAAAGTAGTTTGGTAATGACTGACATATAATCTGATACCTAAGTACTTGTGTATGAGTTGATTAACGAAATTTTTAATTCATTCGTAATAAAATGCATCTACGGTTGAAGTTTTTTCAAATCTAATACAAATTGATTTAAAATATTTGTTCTTACAATTTGTTTTTTTTTTATTATAAATAAAAAAACAATTTGTAACAACATGTTAGTTGTAATTTTGGTGACATCGGAGTAATAACTTATTTAAGTCCCTATTTGTAAGCGAATGTGGTAATGACTTATTTAACTTCCTATTTGTAAGCGAGGGTGGTAAGTACTTGCCTCCAATGACATCACCGTGTTAAAATAATGAGTTAAAATGCCAATGTATAAGTAGTGAAGAGTCGTTATATTAGCTTTTTAACTCATTACTTTGCAATGTAAGTTTTTGCTGGGTATCACTGTTCTTTAGAAAAATAAGCGGACAGGTATCTGGACTTTTTTGAAATTTGGCCCTACTCCCTAAACGTTTAAAATCTGAATTTTGGTACTTTTTTGTCACCCCGTCTATCTTTTAAACCAATAAACTTAAAAATTAACATTATGTCACGTTTGAGACTTATCTAAGAAATGCAAATACAAATTCGGTATTTTTTAGAAATTCGAACGTTTGAGGGGTGAAATTCTTAGGCGATGTCAATTGGCCGCCAAGATCATGTGATTTGACACCGTTGGACTTTTTTCTTTGGGGTTATTTGAAAGAAAAGGTGTACGTCGATAAGCCAGCAACAATTCAAGAGCTAAAGGATGAGATAATTCGGCACATTAACGGCATATGCCTCAGGGTCATCGAAAATTTGGACCATCGGATGGAGGTGTGCCGCCGTGGTCGCGGCGCCCATTTGGCCGATATTTTGTTCCATACATAATTGAGTAATACCAATATATCACAATAAAATAAAATTACAATAATTTCCTAAATAGTTTGTGTTTTATTCAAAATCAACATCGGCCCTTGAAATTTAACCACCCTTTACAACCAAAAAATTTATGATTGGAACTCAACTTCGTTCATATGGCCACCGCGGGTAGGTCGGCAGCGGTCGAATATGACTCGGTCACACAATTCGGCCGTAACGGCCGCTATTTAGCGTTAAATATTGGCTCTGAGTTCTTCCAACGTCCTCGGCTTGTTGGCATAGACCAATGATTTGACGTAGCCTCAAAGAAAAAAGTCTAGAGGCGTTAAATCGCACGAACGAGGCGGCCTATGGTCTGGTCCATTTCTTAAGATAACACGCTCACCAAACTTACTCTTCAACAAAACAATTGTAACGTGTGCTGTGTTGTGTGGCTTGTGGCACCATCCTGTTGAAACCACATGTCGTCCAAGTCCATGTTTTCCAATTCGGGTCAAAAATAATCGCTAATCATGGCGCGATAACGATCGCCATTCCCAATAATGTGACGATCGTTACTGTCGACGAAAAAAAATGGCCCAATGACCCCGCCGGCATGCAAACCGCACCAAATAGTAATTTTTTGTGGAGGAGGTGGAGATGATGAAGAACATGTGTATTTTCACCAAACCAATAACGCATATTTTGCTTATTGACTAACCCATTGAGCCAAAAATAAGCTTCGTCACTGAAGATGATCTTGCGATGAAATTCATCATCTTGGCGCATCTTATTGAGAGCCTAATCGGAGAATGACGTCGCGTCAAATGGTCTATCAGCTTCAATTCTTGCGTCAGCTTGATCTTGTATGGGTATTAACCTAGATCTTTGAAAAAAAGTAATAATGGTACATTTGCAAAAAAAAAAAAATCGCTGGAGTTAATAGGAAAATAATGATCGAAATTGTATAATAATAAAAGGATAAAATCGCAAATTAAAAATTTAAAAAAAAAGATTTTTTTTTGGAAAAAAGCGCTAAATTCCCAAAAAGTCTAATTTCTTTTACAAATAGTAACTAACAAAAAAAAAAAAAAAAAGTTTTTGTTACAAATAGTAACTAACAAAAAAAAAATAGAGAATTTATTATGCTAACTTAAAGTAGAAACACTGAAATTATTGATTTGATGGAGAGTATCCTCAATTAGAAATACTATTTGATTAAAACAATCACAAAAGAACGACGACATTATTCGTCTGATAAATTTGTTTAAATGGCAAGAAAAAACATTTAGAGATGAGAAAGAAATGGTTAAATTAGAAAAAAATGAGAAACAATTTCTTATTTATCATTTAAAGTAAAATAAGCAAATTAAAAATACACTTCCCGCCCCATGAATAAGACACCCCTTTGTACTTTGTACAACTGCAATTCTCTCCGATTTGTGCAAACAATAATCGGTGGTTGTTTTGCGTTTTAAAGGTGTCTATGTTTACTTGATCAGAGATAAAATTTGTGTTCCGGAAAAGTACCGCTAAAATTTTATTTTTTATATTTTATTTTGGGATCGATCAAAATTGTCTATATTTATTGTCTATGAAGGCTGTACGCATTATTTAAAATTTACGAGTTTTCATTAAATGTAAATAAAATTAAAAATTCTAATATAAATTTTAATATTAATCGAATGTGTTTTCTAAAGGCGCCCGTGCACGACATGTATTTGTCATCTGACAAGTCACATGTAATTGTTCATGTCTGTCAAAATTGCTGTTTTACATGCGCTTTATAATATTCGGTCACAAACGTACATGTAATTTGCTTCTGACATTGTCTCTGTTTTTTTTTCGCATTGTTATTGCTTGCTGCCGCCACGAAAATATTTATTTGCGCCGTAAAATAATTTAGCCATCTTAACATTTTTTCTTTTATTTTAAAGATACCAATTTAGAATTTTATAATTAAACGGTTTTTATGTTTATATTTACATAAATTCTATTCAATGATGAGATGAGCATACACACAGAAAAAATTATTGCCAAATTATTTTCAAACAAACGCTTGTTTGAAAATTTTTTTAATTTCTACAAATTTTTTTACTGATTCAATTAAAATTTTTGTTTGATATTTATTTAACCAACAAAAATGTTGACAACCATTCAAAAAAATAATACACGCGTTATTGGTTTCAAGTTTTCATAATTTTGTATGAAATATTTAACGCTTTTTAATGTTGTCGTCTTGTTGCATTTTTTTATTTGATCGTAAGCAACACTTCCTAATGTGAAATATAAGAACTACAACAAAAAACACATACAGTCTATTTTTGGACACTTTAAAAAAGTACAACAGTAAGAAAGAAGAAGAGGTTTGAAGTAAAAAAAAAAAACAAAAAATAGCAGGAAAAAAACGTTTCACTCATTATAAGAAACAAAATAAATTTTTGGTTGGTTTCAAAGTTGGTTAAAAAAAAAAACCAAAATCCCGTATTCAATTTTTTCAAACTGTTTGCTTAAATACATCAAATACAAAAATATAATGATGACGAAAAACATATCGAGTCGGTCTGTCGCCGTTTTTGGGTTACATTTCTTCTTCATTAGCAAAGGAAAGGATACAGCAACAGTGAGTGATGACGAAAAACATTGTGTGTATAAAAAAAAGACTTCGTTCAAAAATTATTCCAACAAAAAAATGTGTCTCAAAGCCAGCCGGCCGCTCTGCTCTCTCTGCTATCATCTTCCAATACAGTGCCAGCTTGTGTGCGCATCATTGCTTGTGCAAAAAACGTTTTTTTTTTGATTTTGAAATTTAGTAAATGAATTTCAGTAAACTTTTTGTTTGATTCAGTTAAATTATTTGTTTGAAAAAATCAGTGTTTTTTTCAATAAAGAAAATGCAAATAAATTGTTTGAATATGCGAATTTGTTTATAGGACCGATTTCAGACAAAAAATTGTTTGATTCTACAAATTTTTTGTTTGAATTGGAAAAATAATTTTTTCTGTGCATATCTTGGTATTGTAAAATATTAATTTCAGCCGGCTAATGATTCCTTCAATAGTTGACGCCGCTGCCAGTTTCTTCCCGGCATAGATTTCTGATGTCATATGGTTTGTCAGAAGAAAATAGAGCACGCTCTAATTGAAATTTTGTCAGATGACTTTGCGTCTGACTTTTACAGAAGCAAAGTTAAAAAGGTAACACACGACATGTATGTGTTTTACAGTGGGAAATTTGACATGTCAAATGACAAAAACATGTCGTCTATATGCTCCTTAAGCCGAATTAAAATTTATAAAGCTTTCTTCATACTTCCTTCTGATAGTGCATAGAAAATGTTCCTGGAAAATATAGATAATTTATGTGACCCAAATTTTGAAGGAATTTTTTTTACTTGGTTTACAAAATTTTTTATAAAAATAAAACCAGTGTATATATTGAACCAATTTTTTATTCAATAACATCTTAATTACCTTTAAATAAAAATTCAGTTCTTAACTTTTTTTTGTAGAAGCTTATGAAAAAATTGTGTTAAGCTTCGTCTAGACGATATGTTGAATCAGCAAATGTATGCTTATACTCATATGCTTAAAAATAATAACAAATGTCTCTATCAGCATATGCAATATGCTAGGTGTCTAGACGATATGCTGAAAATACTTAATTTTTAAAATTCATCATATGCTAGCAAATGATATTTCAACAAATAAGTAAGCATACAATTTTTGTGTCTACACGATATGTTGAATTTCGTATGTTGTTATGTATGTTGAGTAAAGAGAACATTTGTTTAAAAATTCATTTGACAATTCTATTTTTTTATTATTTTATTTAAAATTTGTTATCAATTATCGCCTTTATTGCAAAAATGAATAGTTATAGTGTAATTAACACTTAAAAAGTAAGAGTGCTTTATTGGGCTTGGTTAAATCCGCAAAAAATTAAAATATTTAAGGACTGTATTGATCTTAAAATTATTAGTAAAGTCTCACAGTTTATTAATTTATTTCAGTTCTACCCCTATGGTAAATTATGTGCAGACCAGAATGTTTTATGGATTTATTTGATACCCACACCACTATAGTGTCTGTAACACCTAAAAATATTGGTCCTATAACCATCGTTAAGTATACTGATCGACTCAGTCGATATAAGGATGTCCGTCCGGCCGGCTGGCGGACTGTCCACTTTGTAGTGCGCAAAGTACTTGTCGCAATAATTTGATGAAATTTGGTGCATTGGTTCTATTATTTATTGTAATTAAACGATAAGGAACGGTCCATAATTTCTCAAAGATCCCATAAAAACTTCTTTCCGAATAAGAGTCTTTGCGCTCATAAACCATTAAGACTTAATCTGGGTCAAAAAGTTTTATTGTAAATCTATTGTTCCCATACAAATACCACTCCCAAAAATATTACCAATACCATAACGTCCTTAAAAATCTTGATCGGTTGAGTAATTTTTAGTATTAAAAACATAAATAAGACCAAATTTCAATACAAAACACTTGTATGTTTCAACCGTTTTAAAGTCCAAATTTTACTATAATAGCGTTATTAGGTACGTCTTAGGCATATTTAAGTATTTCCGAGAATGGGTTTAACATGGGGCCTATGGTAAATTATGGAACGATCATCTTAGTGTGATATCTAGTCATATAAAGTTCTTGCAAAATTAAATAGCAATCGGTTCATTCTGTCGCGAATTTTTGTTAGTTTCTTTAACAGAAACATCAATTTTTAAGGGTGTTGGGGTTCTGGTTAAAAAGAAGAAAATTTACTCAGCTGAGCGAAGTCGTTGCTTGATATACCATTAAATTAAGAACCCGGCAATAAGGAAAAAATTTATTAAGCGAAGCTGATGTTTGTCATACCATATAGTTAATACCTATATTGAAGCAATTACATAAAGTAAATTAAATATTACCACATGTTTACTCAAACCTAATATATTAAACAAAAAGATTTATTAGAATATAAATGGTTAACTTTAATAGCTTCAGAATTTTATACGCTACTGTACCATGCATTATATTATATGAAAGCTTGAAGATTTCTCTAGAAAATATTATATGTAAATAAAAATACCTTAATTTTGAGATAAGAGCCATTTTGACAAATTACATTAGTAACTAAAAATATTTTTTGAAATTGGTTCTTAATGGGTTAATAATTCAGCATGTTTTATATACCACGTAAAAGATATTTGGAAACACGCTTCAGCGCTACCCATATTGCTGAGATCAAATTTATACTTCAAGAGATATTGGTAAAGAATTTTTCAACTTTTATGATCTATATCTCTAAAACAAAGTTCGTTGACCAACATTTTTATTTTCAAAGCACTTCTAAATGCAATTTTTTGTTTGCCGATGAGCTAGAAATCTTGATAAGTTCCGGGGTTAAATACAAAATGAAACAAGTAATTGAAAGAATACCAATTTTTATCTATTTTATATGCTACCAAATTTGCCGTATGCTGAAAAGCTTGCATACGACTTTCAACAAATAACATATTTGTCAACATACGTAGAAAGTTTGTTGAAAAGTAAAATTATTGTGTCTAGACGATATGCTATAATTGTGAACAAACGTTTGCTGACTTCGTTAACAAATGCCTGTCATATGTTAGTAAGCATACGTTTGTTGAAAAAATTTGGTGTCTACACGATATGTTGGCGCCGAAAGCAAATTTTTCAACATAAATTTGCTGATTCAACATATCGTGTAGACTAAGCTTTAGGTTGTCCTATTCATGTGGCAGGGAGTGTATGTTAGTACAAATCGTTTAAAAGCAATAAACAATATTTGCTTAAACTTGAAAAAAATGTTCCTCTTCAGCCTTTTTGCCGCAACTTAATGTGATTGAAAATTTTTGAAAAGAAAATGAGTAACCAGCTAGCAAAAGTACTGGAAATCTTTTAATGCTTAAATCTACATAAATCAATTTTCATTTCCTGCAATTTTTAGACACACTCTTGATGTTTATGGCTAAAAAAAACGTAAAGCAAAAACATTTATATAAAAGAAAACATAATTTAAAACAACAGCAGTAAAAGTAATGCCAAAAACCAGCAGTTAGTTAAGAAAACTAAAGCTTAAACAGTCATCAACAAGCAAACAGTCAACAAAATCAGGCAATCCTGGTATTTTAGCCAGCCACTCTAGTAACCAGTCAGTCATAGTGAGTTACACAGACAGACAGACATAAAGGCCAGGCTGTTAAGCATAAAAACTTATATCGTTTATGTGAAGCCAACTGAAACTATTAATACTTCTATATATTATTGTATGTAGTTAAAGGGTGTTTTTTTAAGGAAGAACTTACGAAAGAGTTAGCGGTCAAACGAACTGTTACAATGCACTCACTTTTTGAAAATGATGATCACTTTACTCATGAAAATCATAATGAATTGACTCATGGTACCAAAAATTCAAAAAAAAAACTTTTAAAATCAGCCTTCGATTCGCCCAACTAATAGACGCCAAATTGTTTTAAGCGATAAGACTCATTTTTAGTTTAACGAGTTTGCTAAAAACAAAGTTGCCGCAAATGAAGATAAATCCACAACAGACCCCGCAGACTCCCTTACATCCAGAAAAATACGCAGTTTGATTGCACCATCGGACGTTATCGCCTTGCAAAAAAAAAGCCGTAGTACACTTTACGGTCAATGGATATAGTCATGCCCGATGTTCAATGATAGTCGGTTTGAAATATGAATGACATTGATCCGCGCGAGAAGTGGTTTCAAAGATGACAGCAACCATCGACTAATGGAAAATCACAATTTGGTGATAAGTTGATTGCGAGAAATATACCTGTAGCGTTACGTCTATACTAATCCCCCGTGGGTTTGCAGGGATCATCTTAAGGATATTTAAATTTTTTTTTTGTTACATGCTCCGGTCAGTAAATAGCTGGGATTCGGCAAAAATCTAGAATTAACAGCTCTCAGGAGATCTTTACGATCATTGCTGCCCAGAACCTGCAACAGTATTTTCGAAAAGCACCCGAGGCTAGATAGCTCCAGCTCCTAAGCATATGGCGAGTATATAGTCTTGCCGGATTATGAACTAAAATTGCTACCTGGGTGTGTTGGATGCGCTCAGACTTGCGGTCGATTGGCAAACATATTGCTTATCAACCAGTTCTTAAGATCCACCATGGAGTAGACCCTACAGCAGGTATTCATACCAATATTTCCACAGTTGGTCTATGCTAATAAGCAAGCAACAATTGATGGATTGGAGGCCGGCATTGCTCGTGCTATTCAGCCGAAAAATGGACGACAGCACAACATTTTCAGATGTTAATGCCATGTTTTGATCAATGGTCAATGAGCAAAAATGCGTACATATAACATTCACTAATCAAATAATTCCTCAACATTCGCATGTAAAATATCTCGGTATACATCTGGATCGGCGATTAACGTGGAAATGCCATATAGAGGCAAAATTAACTCAAATGAAACTAAAAGCCATTCAAATTCATTGGCTTATTGGAAGAAATTCTGTCCTTAGTCTCGATTGCAAGCTTCTACTTAACAACTCTATCTTAAAGCCTATCTGGTGCTACGGTATTCAACTATGGGGCACTGCCTCGGCCTCTAATATCGACAAAATTCAAAGGCGCCAAAATAAACTTCTTCGAATAATCACAGCAGCTCCCTGGTATGTTAAAAACTCAAACATTCATAAGGATCTCAATGTGCCATTAGTTAAAACTATGATTACAAAATATGCAATAAAATATTTAAAAAGGCTTGAACAACACCCAAATCCACTAGCTCGAAATATTTTAAATCATGGCGGCCACACTCGCTTAAGAAGAAGAGACACTGCAGCACTTACCCAATTAGATAAGCGATAAACATAAGTTTATTTATGAGCGAAATATATAAGTGAACAGAACCCGTGATGAAGAAAATTTTGTCTGGCACTGGCAGGACATAAAATAACGTATTAGGTTAAGATTTAATTAATTATTGTTAGCTCATATTTAATATATGAAGCAGTGATAACCAAGCCCCGAACTAACCAAGCCCCGAACGCACGCACACAAAGATATTATGTACTTGGGTGCGGTCGCAGAGACTGATGATAGCCTGATGTTTTGAAACGAACAAAGTTTTTGTATACATGTAAATTGCCGACCGTGTCTTACTCGCGAGCTTATGGAGTGGTTATCACTGATATGAAGATTCAATAAAAAATAATGACAAAAAAAAAAAAATGTTTTGATCTTTAAAAAAATAATTATAACTAATTAAAGTTAAATTTGTTTGAGTTTTTTTTTACAATTTCAAGTCTTATCGCTCTTAAAAAAACACCCTTTACATGCATAAATAGCTTTTAGAAAATACAGCAAAAATTGTGTGCATATTACTGCAAAAGCCCACTTATCTAATTGTGATCCCGGGAACTGGTTCTCCTTGATACATATTTTTTTTTTTCTTAGATTCAAATGTTATTTTTTTTATTTTTTTGTTTTGTTGCTGCTGTTGCTTTTATTACAGCTTTTTACAATATTTGTTGTTCAAAGCACAAACAACAAACTCATTAGAACTTAATCATAACTTGATGCTTGTTGGCAATAGAGAGTTAAAAATTCAAGTCTATACAAAGTCCATAAAATCAAATTGAAGGAAAAATACTTTTAACTAAATGATATCTAAGCCAAAACTAGCAAATTCAATATGTTGCCAGTAAACAAATGTTTCACATAATTTTGTTGTTTTAAAGTTTATTTATTTGCTTTGCTTTTATTAGATTTTTATTTGGCTGTAAGCCATATTCAGTAAGTTATTAGAACTATTAAAGTGTCTTTGCAAACTTTGTATATGATAAAGTAGGCAATAATACCAATATTGCTAAAATAAAAACACGAATCGTAAAAAGTTATTTTAGATTTAAAAAACGTTAATATTTAAAAGAAATATCTAGAAGGAAAATTTTTTAAGAAAATAGACTATAAAATGTCTAAAATATATAACTTTCTTAAATTAAGAATGAAATTAAAAAGGACAAAAGGCACTAGATGGCTGTAGTGTCCTGCAAACGGAAATCGCCTGCCATATCGTCGTAGCATCCCTAGCAGGTGTCTATAAGACGACAAGGTTAACTGCAGAATGAGATTGCGAAGCATTCGAAAGTAACGCTAACATGAATACTAGGGCATGCGAACTAACGGCGTAACCAAATTGCAGATAAGTGTGCCAAACGGGATGGGCGTCTGGACGCCAGATTCATCGATCAATTCGTTGGCTTTCCAATGGCTAGGTCAATTTTTTTTTTTTTATTTATTGAATAGATATTTTTATCAATATTTACAAAGGTAAGTAATACAATTTTTTAGGTCTTATGTATCTATATTTGGCTTAACTATAATAGTTGTGAGCCAGATTGGCATTTTAAAGCTGATTTTAATTAAATTTTAATTAAATTAATTTATAAGCAAATTTACTTTGGTTCTACCAAATTTTAAATTGATTATATAATCAAAATAATAAAAGAATAAATTGTTCACTAAAAACTAATAATAAATTTTAAAGGAATTTCATTGAATTCATTTAGGATAAGTTTTCTGTACTTTAAACAAATTTCCACATATTTGTATAAACTATAAACTATTATCGTTGCCATTAAGTATGTTTAATACCTCGTTCATATCCAAAAATGTTTAACTAAAACATTTAACCTGGAAATCGTTAATAATAGGACAAACTCCTAAGAAGTGAAACGTATTTTCGGATTCATTCAGATTACAAAGGGTACATAGGCCAACAGAAGTACGTCTAAATGCTCTGCTATTTAAATCAAGAAGACCTTCACGTACTCTGATTATTAGACTTGTAGCACGCGACGAAAATTCTGAAGCAAAAATAGGATTTGTGCTAAAAGTTAATCGCGGATATACATAAATCATGAAATTGTGAGCCTCTTGCATTAGATATAAGATCTTCTCTTTCCGTTGTTTTTAAAAGCTCAAGTATTGGTTTCCAGTATTCACACAGGGGTTAAGTAGCATTTACAGGAGCATATTGAATTTTTTCACATATATTTTCCCACTCCTCAGCCCAAAAGGTTTTCATTGAAATAATTTTTTCAGCTAACATTCGAGGCAATCTATGCTCAGGCAGTTGTAGAACTCTATTAATGTAAGAAAAATTTAGCCTTAAGGTATCAATATACAGGGAGTTTAGACCAGTTTCTAAATAAAGCATGTAGTTTGGCGTATTGTATGGTAAAAGTAAAATTTTCTTTATGAAGTATCGAAATAGTTTTTCCACTTCAGCATATTTTTTAAATCCCCAAATTTGAGTTTATTGTTGTTCGATATCTTAGGATGATTTATATACTTTGACCATGTTGATGCAATCGCCATTTTCGCTGTTGTTAATTTGATTCCTGAGTGCTTTGTAAAAGATAAGTTAAAATTGATATCCATACCCAGATATCTGTAGTTATTGACAATTTCTATATTACGTTCTTCAAAATTCCACTTAATATTATTGGATATTCTTACACCACTACGAAAAACAACTATCTTTGATTTTTCCAAATTAACCTTAAGACACCACATCAAGCAGTAAGAATGAAGAGCATTAATCATGGCTAGGTCTAAGACACTCATTAAGCGTGAGTCTCATGCCAAAGCAAGAGGCGATTTACTGAGCGTAATTTCTGAGCGGTTGGTTGTTTAAATGCAATTGTCAGGTAAGATTTGTTTAATGTTAATACGCCAAAATCTTATTCACATTTATAAAAATTTAGTGCATTTAAGAATAAAAAAAGATTTGGTGTTCATCCTATAAATCAAGCAAATTTATAGACAGATTTTGGCAATACTGCCGTATGTGTGTGAAATTCTTTGATTTTCTGTTGCAAAAGGTTAACACCAGATTTGGCTAAAAGTTAACAGAAAATTTTGTAGTCCTTATTGCCATAATAGATATTATGCAAATTAAACTGTTAAGCGAATAAGAATTATAAGCAACAGTTTTACTTGTAACAATATCAAAGCTTTAACAAGTTTTTCTAAAATCTAAGCAGACACAGAAATGCGCTAGGAATAGTTTATCTTAACAACAATAAATTTCAGTGTTTTTATCAAGAATAAAAATTGGAAATTAAGCACGACAAACAAAATCTTGTTTATTGAAAATTTTTTATTCCCTAAAATTACTTTGATAATAAGCTTGCAAGTGCACGGCTTAAAAAACTAAACTAGCCACATGCCCACATCACTTGGCAAAATGAGACTTGGCAAAAAAAAAAATTTTTATATATGTATAATGAAAGTATGAAGGAGCACTTTTGTTTAAATAACTTAAAATTTTTGATGTTATATTATATGATTACTTAAGAATAAAACAGGGTTATGTCCAATATAAACCCCATGATTAAAATTACTTAAAGTACAAAATAATCTCAAAAAGATTAAAATATCTAAATAATATTAGGCACATAGAACTTTTATATGAATGTTATGTGCTGGTTCCAGGTGACAGACAATTGATTGTGTAGAAACATTTTTATGAAATTCACTCAGTTTTTTGAATACTTTTCATAGAAATTTTACTACACAATCGATTGTTTGTCACCTGGAAACAACTCATTAACCTCATAACATAATTTTTCTTTCTCTCTTGCAAGAGTTTTCTTTATTGTGCCTTATTATTGTAAGGCATTGATTGCTGTTAACGCCAAAGTCGCTTTTTGTTATAGATTAAAGAACACAGCTTATGTGTTAAATAAAACCACTCAGGCGTAATTTCATTTTAATTGGGTAATTTTACTTCATCTCAAGTGTGAATGAATTTTGATGGTGGTAACACTGGATCACAGTGATAACTAGGCACTGGCCCGTGGGGCGACTCATGCGAAGAGAATTTGTCTGAAATTCAATTACTACTGCCGAAGTTGTCATGACGTGGAAAAAAGGAAATTGTGCTGAACCTACTACCGTCGTGGAATAATGTTTGCTTAACTTTGATTTGTTTACGCAGATTTCTATACCTTAATGATTTATGAATAGTAGGCTTCCATTCTTGGGGTTATTTGTTTTAGCAATAATTTAAATAATAAAGCGATTTGTATTATCTTATTTAAATTATACTTTTTCTTGTCAGTTTCGCTTAAAATCTTTAATAAAAGTACTTGTCCATATATCGACAGCTCAATTCCAAAACATGCTAATTCAAAAACGAGAGTATTTCAGGAGAAGCTCTTAAAATGTATGGGCTATACAACATTCAGTTCTATGCTTAATACTTTTGTGTGCATTAAGCTGAAGGTCCACACCATGCGTTCATGCGTAGATGCGTATAATACTTTTTGTGCATTTTATGTGTTTCTAATTTCAAGTTACATGCAATGCGTTTTATGCTCCAAATTTGTTTATCTTTTATCAGCTTTTGATGCTAATATGTTTAACAATTAAAACTATATTGCAAAAAATGGAGAGTGTAATTAATATTGTTACGTTACTGCCTTTCAATAACGTTTAGGTTTATTTCCTTTAGAATAAACCGTTTCGAGTTCTTTAATTGCAATTCAAATAAAACAAATGAACACAACACTTTAATGTATAACACTCATTTATTTAGCACTTAGTCACTTTAACAACCGTAATTTACAGCTTTTCTTTACAACTCACTATTGTAATCAACACACTTCAATGCTTATAGTAAACTTGACAAAGTCTGAACTAATACTGACTTTTGATGCTAGCCGCCGCACAGTAGCGCCCGTAGAGCAAACGAGGTTGCAAAAATCAAAATTTTCATGAGCACCGACGAAGTTTTGAATAAACTCATGTTATAGGAAACTTTTCAACGATTTCAAATCTGCCACTCTTAATAATATCACATTTTTAGTTTAGAAGATATAGCCGTTCAAAGTTGACCGACTTTCGGTTTTCAAAAAAACACACAATTTTTAGTAAATTTGTTGCGATTTCAGGTGTAATATCACGAAAAATAGGTAACGAATCGCCTTATTTTTTGTTTGTATTGATTGATGTATTTATTAAATGTGTAATGATAAAAAAAAAATGAACTGTTTGCTTTGTGTTTCTCCTGGTAAATCACTATTTAAAAACTATCCGTTTTTTCACTATTTTTCAACTTTGACGGAAAATAACAAAAATCTATATTTTTCTATATTTGCCATATTTGCAAAATCTGTTCTTTGATTATTTCTTTACATAATTCAAAAATTTTATCTGCCCGTACGTGCCCGTTTGGCTTCTAGAGGTAAAAAAGGTTAAAAAGACATGGTTGCAGAAATTGTATGACAGTAGTTTGATCTAAAATCTAAAAAAACTACTCATTGAAATTAGCAGGTACGTACCTCACTTAAACAATACTTTGGCGTACAAATGGTCAAGAACAATATTGACTACAGGTAGGCACAAATCTTATTTGGACACGTGCATAATATCAAAATTGCATTATTCAGCCTAATTCCATTTGTATGCAGGGAACAGGTAAATTTTTCGGCATGGTAGCATAAGCCTATATATTGCAAATGGTCAAGAACAATATTGACTACAGGTAGGCACAAATCTTATTTGGACACGTGCATAATATAAAAATGCATTATTCAGCCTAAATCCATATGTATGTAGGGAACAGGTACATTTTTCGGCATGGTAGCATAAGCCTATATATTGCAAAATAAGCATAATGCCTGGATTAGTCTACGACTGAAAGTTGGCGCAACAATTACTGAAACCATTAAACAATTTAAGTACTGAAAACATGGCGTTGAACAATTTTAAATTATTTGAACTGTTTAGAAAGTCAACCACACCAAATTTTTTCACGGAAGCTGCTTTAGAAGAACTTGATAGCTTATACGGAAATATTGAGAGAAGCGAAATTATAAAAAATAATTTTTATCTGATATATGCAAATATTAAGGCAAAATGGGTGAAATCTAATCGAACCATTCAGAACTTCAACTCCAAATACGAGGACTGGCTTAATGAAGATACCATCCTGGATATATTGGCAGTAGATAAACCCACCACATCAACCAGAGGAGCAAAAGGAAGGCCAAAAAAAAGTATTGAGGAGTGTTCAATTTTCACAAGAAAGAGGAAACTTGCCGATGCCACCAATGACTTGACCACGAAGCAATTATCGGAAGCGCTGTCTATTAAATTTACAAAGGATAGTGAAAGAGTTAGGTCGCACATAACCAAATCTGTTGCTGATGCAAGCCCACTGCGACTAAAAAGGATTAAGGAAAGCATTCCCACGCCCACAAACGCACACATTAAAAAGTATGGTTCCGAAGAAGCCTTGGCCTTGTTTATGGACTTAGAACTTTCCAAAGAGAAATATGAGAAACTACGGGCATCTTTAACGCGACACGGCGCTGACGTTTTACCCGGATACAAGCATATTACGCAAGCCAAAATAAATTCACGACCACTGCATACGGAATTTACGGAAGTCTCTGCGAAAGCCAATCTGCAGGATCTCATGGGCCATACAGCAAAACGGTTGTTGGAGAGTCTTCCTGAAAATGAGGTGAAAATTCTTCCTGAGAAGTTGACATTGATCAGCAAATGGGGCTGCGATGGATCATCCGGACAAAGCGTTTATAAGCAAAGGATATCTTCCGATGACGCTACAATATCGGACGGAAATATGTTTATGGCATCTGTTGTTCCTTTGCGGCTTAAATCGGATGTTTCCCTTCACTGGAAAAATCCACGTCCGTCATCAGTGCATTATTGCCGACCAATAATGTTTCAGTTTGCAAGGGAATCGGCAGAACTCATAAGGACCACGGTGAAGGACATTGAAGAACAAATAAGCAAGATTAAGCCTACAAAGCTGCAAATTGGAGAAGGAAAATATATTGAATGCAATTACGAGTTCCATCTGACCATGGTTGACGGAAAAGTCGTAAACGAACTGACAGGAACAACCTCAACAATGTCATGCCCGATTTGCAAAAAGAGTCAGAAGAACTTTGGTAATTTAAACGATTCTACAAATGAGGAGAATTACGAATATGGAATGTCACCATTGCACGCAAGGATAAGGTGTATGGAATTCTTGCTAAAACTGGCGTATACCCTACCACAAGAGGAGGAAAACTTCGATGAAAATACATCAATAAAGGATAAGGAAAAGATCAGAAAGAAGCAAATACAGGATGCTTTTTTTAAACAAGTTGGACTAAAAGTAGACTGTCCCAAGCACGGATACGGTAACTCAAACGATGGAAACACTTCTAGGAGATTTTTTGAAAATGATGAGGCAGTAACTAGAATCACTGGAATTGACAATCAAATCGTGAAAAGATTGGGAACGATCTTGGATGTTTTAAACTGCAAAGAAAATGTCAATTCTACAAAATATGGAGAATATGCGTCGAAAACTGCATCTCTTTTAGCAGAAATGTATCCACAGAAGAAGTTGACCCCGACCGTCCATAAAATATTGGCGCATGGCAAAGATATAATTGAGTACCAGTCTTTGCCAATTGGAGAGCTTTCTGAAGAAGCACAGGAGTCTCTTAACAAATTTTATAAAAAATATAGATTGCAGAACACATTCAAAGCATCAAGGGTAAGGCAAAATGAGGACCTCTTCAACATGTTGGCAGCATCTTCCGATCCACTTATATCTTCCCTGCGGCATGTGAAGTCACGAATAGAGTTAGAAAATAATTATAGTTTAGAAATGGTTAGTCTTTTAGATATACCTTCTCTTACGAACTGTGATGAATATTTTACAGAAAATTGAAAAAATAAATTTAAAAAAAAATAATTTTTTTTTTAATTTGTTGGGTAATAATTTAAAACATAAAAACCTAAAGAAAAAAAATAAAAACAATCTAAAAATGTAAAAATAATTTTTTTTAGTTACCATAAAATTGATTTTTCTACTAATTTTAACTTTGATAACCCATAATTAGGCCCCTACAGAGCGTAGCACCCTTTCCAAACGCTCATTTCATAGGCTGAACAGTTATCTATCATATGCTGTTTAAACTGTTCAATTATCTTATTCGGTTCAAAAGATATGATTTTTGCAACGAAAAAACTCAAATGGCGCCACTGTGCGCCGCAAGTATTTACACTGTTATTCAGCCATCTAGAACATTCGAAATGTTTCTCGAAGGTTCGAGGCTTTACTTATTCACCACTCTATCGTCTATTATGATTTATGGCGGCACCTATGTGTATATAATTTCACCACTTATACTAAAGCTTTTTTTAACGGTCATTTCTAGGGATTTCTGCACATTGGGATTGAAGTGTTCTAAATTATAACAATTTTTAATAACAATGTAAACTAGTAAAATTACTTATGAATACAAATCAACAAGATAAATACATAAATTCATCTAATTCTTAACCAATAATTACAACTAATTCTTAACTAAAGTTACTTTCGTAACAATATTTTAATAGAATTCATAGAGGAGTAAGCTTTTATAATAAAAATATCCGTGATTTTTAACGGTATCAATAAGTTTCCAAGTCATGGCATCTGTTAAAAAAATAATAAACACAACAAAAATGACACTACTTAGAAGATAAAAGTAATCGATAACTAGAATGGCAAATTTTGTTCGTGGTAAAATTGTGCTAAAAATTAATTTTAATGTATTTTATTCTTTAAAGTTTATACAATCTTTATTACGAAAGCTTTTTCTCTTATTGAAAACCTTTTTTAATGCAAAAAAAAAACTAGTAAAAAGTAATCCACCACACAAACATATTTATCGATATCACCACACATGCGACGGATACAAAAGTAGAAAGTAATACATTTTGTACACTTGCATACATTTCGGAGGAATGCATGGAAGATGTTGAAAATGTGAAATACGCGTTCACACTTGAAACATCTAACATCTACTATCAATAAAAAATGACACCATTTCTGAAAAAAACTTTTATTTTTTTTAAGCACTTTTTTCTACAAAAGTGCCAACATTTTAAAATAAAACACCAAAATGTATTTCTAATTCATTTTGTTTAATAATTTTTGCAAAATTAAACAAAATAAGGCTTGCAAAAAAGGTAAAACTTGAGAAATGGTAGCGCTGCTTTCAAAGCAACTGCCATTTTGTCAGTGATGCCACAATAATAACACAATTTATTGCCACGTTCCTAATGATGACACTAAAAGAAAAAAGTAAAAGGGAACAAAATGAGATAGTAACATTCTGTAAATATGTCGAAAAATTTTAATTTTTAGCCCAACGTATTTCTTATGGGAAAATTCCAACATCTTCGCAAATTAATGTTAAATGCTGACAAGTGTGAAAAGTCTATAAACCAACTTTCATGCGTTGATGCGTGTATGCATTCTATGCATTTTGGTGTGTAACTTGTCATATACAATTACACTGATTCAACTTTTTTGTCATATGCATAAAAAGGACAGACGCATAAACGCATGGTGCGGACCTTCAGCTTAACTTGAGATTGAATTAACTGATCCGCACCAACATTTTACAGAATTTTAGTTCACCGATACTAAATTTAAAAACGTAAAAAAAATTAAAAAAACATGTTTAGTCGGCTGAGCATGTTTTGGAATTGAGCTGTCGATATGGCTACAAGTACTTTTATTAAAGATTTTAAGCGAAACTCTTAAGGTTTGCACATACATAAATTAGGCAAAAATATATTTCATTAAAAATACTTTACTAAACTGATTTTGGGGAGTGTATCTAAAATTTAAATAATTTTTGTTACTTGACCTTTAAGTTTATATCAATGACAAAAAAACAAAAAAAAAAAAAGATTTAAATTTTGAAAAAATTAGTTCACGCCTATTCATTAATATGCAATTTACATTGTAGATTAAGACAAAGTTAAATATAAATTAAACAGCTCTTGGGCAATGTTTTGCAAACTGATAAAAACAATTTAATATCTACAACACTGAAAATAATTCATGCTACATTTCAAAAAATAAACTTTCCCAGTCATTTTTTTTTATTTTGCATTATTTACAAAAGGTTTTTATAAAATAAAAAAAAGTTTACTCCAGCCTTTTAAGATTCTGCAAAAATAAGGAATTCGCCTTAGATCTTTGTTTATTGTTAATACCAAATACACTTTTTCGTAAAATATTCTAATTAATAAAATTAAAATATTTCGTAAATTTTCGTACGGTGCAGACAAAAATGTCGTAGTTTATCACCAGGTTTCGTACATTGTATAACGATTTTTTTATAAATGTATAAAACTGAAATGATTTTCGTTGAATATTTTTGATTTTTATAATAGACAAGAATCAATAACAAATATTGCAAAGTGTGTATTTAATTCTCACTTTACAAGTTGATCCTAAAATTATAGTTTATAAAATTGAATACACCCCTCCCAAATTTCAAACATACCGCTAGCTCTGCAACTGCCTAAAACAAAAAGAAACCACAAAAAAAAACTCTCAACTATTTAAAAATTACAAATGTGTAACACAAGTCAAGTTATAGAATAAAATTATTATTTGCAAACTTTTAAACATAGAAACCAAGAAAGAGCAAAACTTTTTAAGCATTAAAAACACTTGAATGCAAAACAAGTTAGAAGGTATATTCGGTAAATCCCAACCATTTGCTAGCTACACCAAAGTAAAAAAACAAATTTTCGAGTATGTATTTGGTTGGGACACATGTTCAATCATGATCGCGGCAAAACAAAATTATGGTATGAGATGTAGATTCATATAAGCAGGGAAACCAAAAAAATGCTCTAAAAAACACGTTTTATGCGCTTTAAATATGCAGTAAAAACTGGAAAATATGCCCTAAAAAATCCAAAATTGCAAATTTTTAAAACAAAATATAACAATTTAATAACAAAATTTAAAAAAAATCTACAAATATTATCGCTTAAGCCAATATTAGATTAAAATTTATATCAGAGTTATTTGTGTCGAATATTATCTAGATATTAACATCCATATGGGTTTTCGTCCTAAAGGGATTTTAGGTACGGCCGCTAAATTGTTTACAAATGTTAACATTTAAAGGAATTTTAAGCTATTTTAAGATGGGAGCTTTGGGCAAATGTGAAACGATTTGAAAAAAATTTAATTTGCAGTAAAATATTTTTGCGGCGAGTTTAATTTAAATACTATTATAATAAGATGGCTTACTGAAACAAAGAGTCTTATTTGGAAAGAAGTTTTAATGGGAAATATGTGAAATTATAGACCAATTCTCACCATTTACACAGACCTAGTCCATATTTGATCAAACTATCTGAACAAATTAGAACTTGTACTTTGCCCAAAAGGTTAACGTGGGCAGACAACAAGCCAGACAGATGGATGGACATCTTTAGATCACTTTAAAAAGTGATTTTGAGTCGATCGGTATACTTAAAGATTGGTCTACATTTCTATGTATTATACACATCGCATAACATATATCCTTAATGACAACCTACTTTGTCTTACAATTTGAGAGTAAAAATTAAATGTAGATGGCGAAATTGAAGTAACAGAATTAAAAAAAAAAAAATTCTGCGAAAGCTCAAATAAACATCTAAAAAAATTTA
The DNA here is from genome assembly GCA_930367215.1 of Pollenia angustigena. Taxonomy (NCBI): domain Eukaryota; kingdom Metazoa; phylum Arthropoda; class Insecta; order Diptera; family Polleniidae; genus Pollenia; species Pollenia angustigena. Next base: position 53,887,288 of record OV884060.1, read on the forward strand.
TCATGTATCAAAATATGCTTAAAAAACGCAAAATATGCGCTATAAACTTAAAATATGCTGCAAAAAAGCTCGTTTAACAAAATTATGCACAAAAATGCAGCAAACGGTAAAATATGCAAAAATATGCAATAACAAATCGATGCCAAAATTCATAAAACGCTCTAAAACGGATTAAAAGTTTAATTCACTTCATTAAACGTTTAATTCACTTAATTAAATTTTTAATTAAGACTGATTTTATTTTTGATTAATGTGTTTTACTGGTGCAAAATTTTTATCTGTGTGGTCAATTCTCCACCTGTGAGTACAAAATTTAGTCTCATAACTATTACCTATTATAAAAGATATCGTTGCTGAATTGTATATCAATACCAACATTTATAAAGAAGTTAAATCATTTGAAGCTATTTTCGGGAGTGGCATTTTTATTGGAGTTATGGTCAAATATGGATTGATCTTACAAAAAAATTTTTAAGACGATTTATGTTGCAAAATAATATTTTTCAGCCAAATTTAAAATAAATAGATACCAACAATAAAGCTTAGCTAAACTTAGCTTGGATATCGTGTTAAATACGACTTGAGTGTTTGCAATTCTCACTTGCTTTACAGTAGTATTTGTATAAAATCTTTAGCTTTTATAAAGTCTTTGGAGAAAGATTTCCTGATGATCTTGCCTAAGCAACCAGTAAAATTCGCATAGAAACTAGCTTATAGCACAAAAAGTAAATTTTTGTGTATTTATCAATAAATATAGAAATTTAGAACATCATAATTAATAAATAAAAAATTTTGTATTACCGAAAATAACTTTGTTAAAAAATTTTCAGGTAGCCGTGCAACAACAAAAGATGGTTTATGTGCACAAAGACAATTTTGGAAAAAATTTTTTATTGGCCCATGTGAAATTATGGAACGATTCTAACTATTTAAAAAACGCTTCCTCCAAACGACAATTAAGCCGTATTTACCAAATTTCATCCTCTTCTACTTTGCGCACAGGATTACATACACAGACAACTAGCTAGCCATCGGGATGTACATAGTAAAATCGGCTCAGAAAATGTTTCTGAGTCGATCGGTTTACTAAAAGGTGGGTATAGCAGCAATAGTTTTTAGTCAACACACATCAGCGCAAACGGATCATACCCTCTCCTCCATTGTGTTGTGGGTATAATAAAACAGGTCGATCAAGAATACGTTTTGAGAGTGTATTTGGATCCTAGGGGAAATAACGGAACTGGCAAAAAATTTGATTTTTTAGCTATTATCTTTTTGGCAACACTGGTTTAAACAGCTGACGCACGTTTCGTGTTTTGTTTCGCTGTCAAACATCTTCAGTTTGGTCTATAATTTATAGCCTTTTTACACTGATCAACATCTAACATCTACCATCAATTTGCCACCATTTGCGAAGATGTTAACATCTTTCCATAAGAAATACATAGCGCTAAAAACCAACATCTTTAAAAGATGTTCCTATGTTCCTATTCCATTCTACCTCTTTCGATTATTTTAGTGTTATCACTAGAAAAGTGGCAATAAGTTATATTATTATTGTGGCATCACTGAAAAAAAGAAGTTTGTTCTGAAAGCAGCGTTACCATTTGTCAAGTTTTATCTTTTATTGCAATGTTTTTTTGTTTCTTTTTAAAGTTTGGCACTTTTTCAAAAATTGTGACATTTTTGTTTGATGGTAGATGTTAGATGTGAGGAATGTAAACGAGTGTTTCACATTTTCTACATCTTTGATGGTAGATGTTAGATGTTGATCAGTGTAAAAAGCCTATTAACCATGAATCGTCTTACAAACGAACAACGCTTGCAAATTATTGAATTTTATTATCAAAATGCGTGCTCTGTTAAGAAAGTTCATCGCGCGCTTCTTCCTTTTTATGGTCAGTTTAATCGATCCACTGAAGCGGCTATTCGGTACGTTACAAAGCAGAATTGTCGATTTTGGAGTGAAGATCAGCCAGAAGCATTGCAAGAGTTACCAATGCATACAGAAAAAGTCACAGTTTGGTGCGGTTTATGGGCTGGTGGCATCATTGGACCGTACTTTTTCACAGATGATGCGAATCGTAACGTTACTGTGAATGGTAAGCGCTACCGTGAGAAGATATCTAACTTTTTTTTGGCCGAAATGCAAGAGCTTGACTTCCATGACTTTGAACAAGACGGTGCCACATGCCACACAGCACGCTTAACAATGGACTTATTGAGAGGCGAGTTCGGTGAACATTTTATTTCACGTTCGGGACCGGTCAATTGGCCGACTAGATCGTGCGATTTAACGCCTTTAGACTATTTTTTGTGGGGCTATGTTAAAGCTCATGTCTATACACACATGCCCGCTTCAATTGACGCAGTAGAAGACAACATTGAAGCATTTATTCATGAGATAGCGGCCGAAATGTTGGAAAGAGTATGCCAAAACTGGACTAAGCGGATGGACCATTTGAGGCGCAGTCACGGTCAACATTTGCATGAAATCATCTTCAAACATTAAATTATATGGACCGTACTATCGATTCAAATAAAGATTCCATGCATTTTTCTGAATTTTATGTATTTTTTTTATACTTTTCTATAGCTCTTAAAAAATCACCCATTATAAGATTAAGATTCAAAGAGATGCTTACATTGTCTACGTTAATATGAGATTTTTTTTTTGTTTGAAAAGGATTTCAGGAAGGGGTTTTATACAGGTTCTATGCTCAATTAAGGACCTTCTTAAGGAATTATCTACGTCAAATGTTATATCAACGCCACCTTTTATAAGAAAGTTATGGTATTAAAAGCTGTTTTCGGAAGTTTTTGGAATACAATATAATAATAGCCACTTATGGCGATTTCTTTTCTGAGAAATCATGGAGCCTATGTGAAATTATTGACCGATTCTTACCATTTTCAATGGTTCTTGTGACAATTAAAAAGATGTATAAAATTTCAATTATCCTCAAAATTGCGACATAAACTTTGCGCACGAGGTTAGCATGGGCAACTAGGTAGTCAGCCTTACAGACATCGTTATAAATTCAGATAGTGATTCCAAACCGATCAGTATACTAAAAGGTGTAACAAACATCAGCGCAAACGCATAATACCGAATCCACTATGGGGGTGTGGGTATAAACATTTAACACAAACAAATTGTTTTGAAAAACACACTCTGGTAGTTAATGTAATTGAATGATACGAGTGGGGGAAGCCTTCATCTTTCAAAATCATATGATCGCCAAGTTCGCAAACTAGAAAAATAGACACGCCAGACAATCATGCAAACTGAGAGTAGCAAACTGACCAGCTAACAAAACTGAACCAATCAATTGGCCTTGATATACGCCAGCTATTGTAGTTAATGGCTTTTAAGAAGCTTTTTTTAATATTTCTTTCTGAATTGAAACTCTTGTAAATCCTAGTGATAGATCTGATTGGTAACGCCAGTTCCGTCTTTACCATAAGGGCACACGGGGCCCGTGCCCAGGGCCCCGACCTCATGGGGGCCACGAAATGCCGATATATTCGATTACGCGAAAGAAATAAGTTAAATATTTTGTATTTTTCAGGTGATTTTCAGCAATTTTTTTTGTTAATTTCAAAAACAAAAAGGGATAGAAAAAAATTCATCGAAACTTAAATTAACAAACACTAACAAATACTAAAAAAATGTATTTTTGCGATTTTTCAACTGTATTTGGCGATACAAACAAAAAAAAATCTGGCAACCCTGACTGGTGCAGATAGTAATAGTTTACATTGTGTATATTTAAGGGATTTCCCGTGTAAGGGTGTAAGTGTTTAATGTGAATTATTGAACTTATTTAAAAGAAGTATTTTTTAGTTTGACGTCTTAGTTGTAAAAACTTGTCTAGTATATTGTTTTATAATTAATTAAATTATGTCGAAAAGAACATATTTAAGTGGTTCACAAAAAAGAAAAAAAGTTCTAGCCCAAAAAGAAATAGCCGAAAAACTTCCTAAGGTCACTTCATTTTTTAAGGTGGAAGAAACAAACAGGATGACTGATTCTTTGCCTTCATCATCTCAAGATCCGGTTACTTTCGAATTTCAACGGGAAAAAGAACTTACGTCTGCCAAAAGTGATAATATTATGCAAGTTCCAGATGTAGAGACAGTAACAGGTACATTAGATGCTGAATCCTCCAATTCAAGCTTCTGTGACTTATTATTTACGAGCATAGAAAGTGTATCTCCTGATCCTGTGATGAAATTGTAACTGTGATGAAATTGTAACGGAAGAAATACGCGATATTTGGACTCAAAAAGGGCCAGAATTTTTTCAAAATAAAGAGTGTGACTTCTCCAAAACTTCTAAAATTTTTTCTGATTCAAGCAGTAAAACAAAAACTAGATACTTGACTAAAAATATGTTCACCCGTATATTGACGAATGGTGAGTCTTTAGAAAGAAAATGGCTCCTATTTTCACCGTCAAAGAACTCTGTATACTGTTATTGCTGCCGTCTATTTAATACTACTACTGGTACTGGTCATAATTTGAGTTCTCCAAATGGATATAAAGACTGGAAACATATAAGTAATTTATTAATAGAGCATGAGAACAGTTCACAACACAGGGAATCAATGATGAAATATGTCGCAAGAAGCAAAACTACTCGGCGAATTGACAGCGAGTTTTTGTCCCAATACAAAACACAAGTCAATTATTGGAAGAATGTACTTAAAAGAATTGTTGCAGTAGTGAAATTTTTGGCTTCCAGAGGACTTGCTTTTCGTGGTGATAATGAACTATTAGGGTCTCAAAATAACGGAAATTATTTGGGATGCTTAGAAGTAATTAGTGAATTTGATCCTTTTCTTGCTGATCACATGCGAAACTGCGGAAATAGTGGAAAAGGAAATACCACATATTTTTCTGCAAATATTTGTAATGAAATTATTAATATAATGGGACAGCAAGTGCTAAAAGCGATTGTAAATGAGCTAAAAGCTGCAAAATACTACTCTATTAGTTTGGATTCTACACCAGATCTTTCACATGTTGACCAACTCACCTTTATCGTTAGATACGTCAAAGACGGAGAGCCTATTGAGAGATTTTTTGCAATTTTTGCCTATGGAAGAACATAATGCTCAATACATAGCAGGTGCCATTTTAAACTTTATTGAAAGTCTTTATATTCCTATAAAAGATTGCCGAGGGCAGAGTTACGATAATGCATCAAATATGGCAGGAAAGTATTCTGGTGTTCAGGCAAGAATAAAAGAAAAATGTGAACTTGCCATTTTTGTTCCATGTGCGGCACATTCATTAAATTTGGTAGGTGTTGAAGCTGTTCAATGTGTTTCAGATGCAGTATCCTACTTCCAATTTGTCCAAAAATTATTTAATTTTTTCTCGGCTTCGACCAAACGATGGAAAATTATGACAGCGAATTTGGGAACAAATAAAGTTTTGAAGTCTCTCCCGGATACTAGATGGTCTGCACGTGCTAATGCTATTAATGCTTTGAAAAATGGTTATTTTCATATATCGGAAGCTTTAACATCAATTGCAAATGACGTTAATCTACCAGCAGAAACAAGAAACGAAGCTCAAGGCCTAGCCAAAAAAATGGAAAAATTTGAGACTATGCTTCTAACGGAGATTTGGGATGATCTTTTAGGAGTTATAAACAAAACAAGCATAAGTTTACAAAAAAAACACTTTGACACTGGACGTTGCAACAAAACTTTAAGCATCTTTAATCGGTTATGTCAGTAACGCACGCGATAATTTCGATCAGTACGAATCGGCCGCTAAAGAAAAAAAGCCCAATGTTGACTATAAAGATATGTTTGAAAGAAAAAAAATTCGCAGCACACGTCTTACTTTTTTTGACGGATCAGCGGAGACTGTACAGTTAATTGGCAAACAAAAATTCCGCGTAGAAACGTTTATTCCCATAATTGACACATTACATGCTCATTTAAAAAAGCGTTTTGCAGCATACCAAGAAATTGATGAAATTTTTTGTTTTCTTTCTCAATTAATAACAATTGATTCTGACCAGTTGTCAAAAAAATGCAAAGAATTTGCCGAATTCTACCACAAAGACATTAATGCTAAGGAGTTCATATCAGAATGTTTCCATTTAAGGCAATACCTCAAGAAAATAGCAACGGAAACATCGGATTTAAGTATCTCAGCTTTACATAACCTAATAAAGTCCAATAAGTTAGAAGAAACTCTTCCAAATGTTGAAGTTGCTACAAGAATATTTCTTTGTTTAATGATCACTAATTGTAGTGGAGAGCGTTCATTTTCACGGTTAAAGAGAATAAAAAATGAATTACGAACGACTATATTACAAGAGCGCCTGACTTACTTGTCAATTATGTGCATTGCAAGTGATATCCTTCAAAAAATTGATTTTGAGGATATAATAGAAGATTTTGCAGCACAGAAATCCCGAAAAAAACCTTTAGCGTAGCCAATTTAAATCAGAACATAAATACCTAGGTTATATTTCTTATAACATTTAATAACATGTATTAAATTTGTATTAAACATAATAAATTTAAAATCATAACAAATAATTCTTGTCATGAGTTTTTTTTACTTTCCAGTGGGGCCCCAAATTATTTTGTGCCCAGGGGCCCCGACATGCCTTAAGACGGCCCTGGGTAACGCCGCTGTTGTTTGATTCGTACCAGTTGAGTTTATAATAAAAAACTAAATCGTTTATTTCTTTGTTTTGTAGTAAAAATTTTTCATCGTATTATCTTTAAAACTTTATTTTTTCAAATATTAATTTAACTTCATTTGTTTTACATTTAACAACAACAACATGTACCACTGTTTTAACCGATTTAACAATAAACGATGTTGGAATCTTAAAAGTGTCCTTAAACTTATAGCGTTTTCTTTTCTGAAAAAAAGTGTTGCATACGTGTTACATGTGACTTGGCAACATTTTTAAATGCTCCCCTAATTTTTAAGAAGTGCTTCATATTTTACGTTTACGTTTGTCTACCATCGTTTTGTTTATGGTTTAATTACAAGACGTTTTTTTTTTAAATAATTTTTTTTTTCTACAAATGTTGGGAAAGGTTTTCAAATGGTGGAAGGTTTTTTAGAAATATGTACCCAAAAACTTTTTGCGTAGAACCAATTTTACTACAAACGTTTTTACTATTAGAAACTTAAAAAAAAAATCCTTATTTGGAAATTTAAAAGATTTTTATGTAGTGCTTAATTCCCAATTGTTATTCTTGATAAAAACACTTAAATTTATTGTTGATGGGATTAGCTATTCCTATGCGCATTTCACTGGTTGCCTAGGCCAGATCGTCGGGAACTTCATCCAATGATTGTAGAAAAACTAAAGATATAAAACAAATAAAACTGTTTAGCGTATTAGAATTATAAGCAACAGTTTTACTTGTAACAATATCAAAGCTTAAACCAAAACAACAACAATTAACAGTGACCCAGTAAACAAAATTTGGGTTTTTTGAAGCACTACAGAGAAAAATCACACAATCAAGCGCTTCAATTAGAGACCTCTTATGAAGCAGTAAATGATAACGAATAAAGTTGCTATTTTAGTGCTGACAACGAAGATGGTTTTAAAGCGAAAAAAATAAAAATATATTATGGTTTACGAAAATGATTGAAAAAAGGCATTTAAACAAGTAAAAGTAAAACATTAATGAATATGTTAATATAGTTAGCCCTTAAAAAAGCACTCTAGGAGCGCTTTGTTTGCATGTTAAAAGAAGCACTTATTGTCAGCAGAAAATATTCCTCCAAACCGGGAACACCCCATACAAAAATCAGGCATCCCGTCAGCAGGTTTGAAGCGATTTGAGGTATGAATTCATACCAAAAACCTGCTCCTTTTGGAGCACATTTTTTACTGGGGAGTTTATCTCTTCTTACATTCCCCACTGCAATTGGTTTTGGAAATGTTTTAAAATAGGTTTGACCAAAAATCTTGTTTTTTAAAACATTTTTTTAGGTAGTTCAACCAGAAATGTTTTAAAAGAATTATCTTATAAATATGTATTTCATTTTAAAAAGTTTTTATCAACTTTTTTTTTACCGTTTTTATGAAATATTTTCTAAAAAAGCTACAGGGTCAAAAGTCACCAGTGGTTTAATAATTGAATAACATTTCGTTTATTTCGCAATTTTTTTTTTTTTCAGATTATATAAATAGATCCCGGACAATAAATAATGTAGAGATTCGTCACTGAACAAAGAATCAGGGGCCTAATTGTGGCGGTCGTGATCGAGTACTTTCTCGATTCGAAAGCAATATTATTTCTAATTCTTTGAGTCGATACTGAACGAATCAAAATTATTTTTGCGGTATTGTGAAACTCAAATAAATGGTTCAGAACACTGAAAAAATAATTCCGATTCGTTCAGTATTGACAGAAATAATAAGATATTAAATTGCTTTAGAATCGAGAAAGTAATCGAACACGACTGCCAGATTCAGGCCCCAGAGTATTATTATTTTAATTAGCGATTAATATGCTTTAACGCAGCACAGACCATATCGTCGGCATTTAAGGTCAGAATTTCACCATCTGAAGCAATGATTCGTTGCTTAGTTCATAGTCAACACCAACATGGCACCACAATAGATTTGCCTCAAACAGGTATTCCACGTTTAATTCGCACTGCGGAAAATATTGAACGAGTAGAGGAAAGTATTAAAGAAACATCAGAAACATCTTACAGAAGGCTTTCTGCTTAGCTAGGAATGACTCGTACGTATCTGTGGTGCATTTAAAAAAATTTTCAGTTATTCCCATATAAGATGCAATTGGTGCCAGAATTAAAACCCGCAGTTCATCGTAAAGTCCTTATTTTGCTGATAAATTATATACACCATGGTGACTTTTGGCCAACCCTGTATTTTCGCCATAATCTTTTTTATCTGAAATATTTAAACAAAAAGAGACTTTCTTGGTTAACATGATTAAGAGCGAGCGATTCATTAGATTCATTTTATCAGTAATTTTACAGAAATGAAGACAATAAGCATGCTTGCAAGACCCATTAAAAATTTTTCTTCTTTTGCGAAGCACTAACAGTAACTTTTAAAAAGGAAGCGCACATTTATGTGCTACGATATAAGACATTCACAGTTGCAGTAAGTGAACGAATTCTTAACAAATAAAAAAAAATAGCACATTTGAATTTCTTTACTACGAATCAGTAAGGCAGCATAATAAAGAATAAGGGTAACAAAAATTTCAGTGCGTAAAGCAGACCGTTACATTTAACAAATTTTTTTATATGCTCTGAAAAAAGCGCCTTCTGTGTCAAAAATGTATTGCTTCAAGGTGGGATCTTGCCATATAAAATTCATGCCTTCCGTTAGCGATATGTTTAGCGAAACTTTAACGTTTCTCCCTTACAAACTTGCTTCGTTGGAAGCTTTATTTTTATTGGGAACGTATAGGAAAGCAAGCTCGACAATTTGATACCCTACACTTCAGTATATCGACCCCTTTGCGCGAAATTATCGTATATGCCAATTTTTTTGAAATTGAGTTTTTCATGCAATCTTGTTCTACATTCAAAGAGACGTCACCTGACAAAATATTGTAGGCGAATTCCACTTCGATGTTCCAAAAATTTAATGTATATTTTCATTTTGATATTGCAAGCGAAAGCAGAAAAAAGTAGAAAAATGGCTGTCCTGTAAAATTTGGTTTTTGTAACATACGATAATTTCGCGCAAAGGGGGGATATATAGACAAATTTTTGAGAGGTTACCATATCTGGGATCCATGGCCAATCCTGGACCCGGTTATATCAACATCTACGAGATTTTTATATCAATACCAATATTTGTAAGGAAGTTATGACATTTAAAGCTTCTATTGGCATTGGCAATTGTGTGCGAACTATTGGCATATGAACCGATTAAAAAACCAGTAAGAGTGCTATATTCGGCTGTGCCGAATCTTATATACCCTTCACCATTGTGCGAGCAGAATACAGAGCAACTAGACAAAAAGTAAATAAAACTGGTAAATATTTTTTTAAAATCGTTTTTAGAACATACAAATTAAAAGAAAAATTCTCTTTGAAAAATTGAACCACAGGACTAACAGTTTCTAAAGTCAACCCCCTAGACGACTGAACCATAAACGAACATTGTAATATCATTTAAATGAAATATGGCCCGAATAAGAGACAACCGGTTTTGAACTTCGCTTTTCACAAGGACCCAGAATATATATACTTTATAGGGTGTAGGATCAATATTGTAGAAATTACAAATGGAATGACAAAGTTATATATACTTATATAGGGTATAAGAAGAGTAATTTTTGGGAATTCAGTATTTCGGTTATAACTCAGGCATTTTTTAACCGATTTGACAGATTTATATACCGACGTGTTTAAGAAAAAATTTGCCATTTACTTGAGTTATAAAGTTTGGACTCGGGGAGATCTATGGTTCCCGAAAGTGCTTATTTAAAAAAAAAAAATTAAATCTGGTCATAAAATATGTTCTACTAAAAAAAATCCGATATTTTGGTATCTAAGTCATATCCATAAAACGTATGGCAGCCCTAAAATTTAGGTTTTTTAGCCCATTTTTTGAGTATTTTGCTCATAAATTACCCATTGTCTAACCAATTTGATAGTTTTATATACCGATGTGTTTAGGAAGAATTTTACCATTTACTTAATTTATATATAAACATTTATAAATACTTGTATACATATATATATTTTAACAAAGTTAATTATAAAAAGAGTAATTTTTGGGGATTCAGTATTTCGGTTATAACTCAGCCATTTTTAACCGATTTGACAGATTTATATACCGAAGTGTTGAAGAAGAAATTTACCATTTACTTGAGTTATAAAGCTTGGACTCGGGGAGATCTATGGTTCCCGAAAGTGGGTATTTAAAAAAAAGAAATTTAATTTTGGTCATAACTTTTTTGTATCTGAACCGATTTTTCCGAGTTTTTTATAAAATATGTTCTACTAAAAATTTCAGATATTTTTGTATATAAGTCATATCCATAGGACGTATGGCAGCCCTAAAATTTTTAATTTTTCTTGTACGGGAGGTACCACGCCCACTTCTCCAATTCCGCCCACATTTTGTAGGATGGTGTGTATTTGCAACCTAAATGTGTGTACCTAATTTGGAAACTTTGGCTTTTGCCGTTCCCCAGATATACAGCAAAAAGTAATAAAAATACAACAACCACAAGGGTTTTTGTAAAAAATTAGAGGTAGTCGTGGTTTTTTGCTCATATCTCAGCCATTTGTGGACCGATCTGGCTGAATTTCAACAGCAAAATTAAAATAAGAATACCTGACATAAAGATACCCCAACCAAGTCCCCATCATATCTGGGGGCTTCGGAAAACCCATTTCAACAGACAGACGGACAGATGGACAACCGGTTTTGAACTTTGCTTTTCATAAGGACCCAGAATATATATACTTTATAGGGTGTAGGATCAATATTGCAGAAATTACAAACGGAATGACAAAGTTATATATACCCGTTCTACCTTCGGTGAAGGGTAAAAAAAAATTGTGAGACGATTAATGATGCAATAGAAAGTTTTGAAGCGAATTAATTGTAAATACTTTATAAGATTGTTTATGGCACAAAGACAATTCGGAAAAGTAGTTTGGATGCGAGCTGTGTAAATCCTTTATCGGTTTTCACCATTTTCAATAGGCTTTGTCCTTATGACAAATATCACATCTATCAGATTTTTACCCAATTATCTTTAAAATTGCGACCTGTACTTTGCGCACAAGCCCAATAAAAAATGGAGCTTCCAACGAAGCAGGTTTGTAAGGGAGAAACATCAACGTTTCGCTTACCATTGCGCTTACGGAAGACATGAATTATATATGGCGAGTTCCCACTTTGAAGCAATACATTTTTGACACATAAAGCGCATTATTCAGCGCATACAAAAATTGTTGGATGTAACGATCAGCCTTACACACTGAATGTTTTGATACAGTTATTTTTTAGTATTCTCCCTAACAAACCTGCTTCGTAGTAAGGGAATGCCGTAGCACTTGAATTTTTTTTTTTTATAAAAGTTGTTGAGAGTTCTTTCACTTACTTTACTGCATTTCTGTATGTCTTATTGCATAGCGTATAATTGTGCGCTTGTTTTTTAAATGTACCATTAGTGCTTCGCAAAATGATAAAATTTTTTATTGGGAGGTTACATGGAAAGACAATGAGCTAGCAAGCAAGCCAGTCGGACGGACGGACATCGTAATATCGGCTCAGAGAATGAATGTAATGGCGATTTCTTTTCTGAGAAAAATGTTCACAATTTTGAAAAAATTTGTTTTTAAACAAAATATAAAACAAGTAAGAAAGTGTAGTCGGTCAAGCGCGACTATATGATACCCTACACCACAGTATTTAAAAACACATCATGCTTATGTGTCCATATAAATATAGATTTATCTATGTTTATAAACTTCATGAAAATCGGTTTGAAAGTTTGTGAGAGGCAGAAACCTCCCCTTGTGGTCCTATTTTTGAAAAACTGTATAGCTAATCTGTCCATATAGATATGGATCTATCTATGGTGAAAATTTCATTAAAATCGGTTTGAGAGGCAGAAATTGCCCCTATCTCCCCTCGTGGTCCTTTTTTTTAAAAAATGCATACATTTTGTGTCCATATAGATATGGTTCTATCTATGTTTTAAATTTCATTGAAATCGGTTTGATAGTTTCTAAGAGGAAGAAATTTCCCCCTATCTTTCCTCGTGGTCCTACGATTCAGCCCATTTTCAATAGGCTTGGTCCTTGACCCAAATTTCATCAAATTATCTCCAAAATTGCGACCTGTACTTTGCGCACAAGGTTACATGGACAGCCAGCCAGCCAGAAAGTGATTCTAAGACGATCGGTATACTTTAAGGTGGGTCTAGGACCAATATTTTAAGGCGTTACACACATCAGCACAAATGCATAATACCCTCTCCACTATTGTGGTGTGGGTATAAATATTTACACATTAAAATCAAAAAAGTCTATTTATATTATAATCGTTTTAATTTTAATAAGCCATTAGTGATGTTAATATTTGTTTCCATCCCGTAATAGCTTTAAAAATCGCTCATTAAGTACATTAATAATGAAAGTGTAATAATTGTAAATAAAAGCACTAATAGTATTCTATTGAAATTGCACAACATGTAACACTTCGAGTGATTATAGGTAACATTAGAAAATGTTACATGTATATACTGTTACATATTTTTCTCAGAAAAGAAATCGTCATAAGTCAATCAGTATACTTAAAGGTTGGTCTACATTCATTATTTTAATATGTAACATACATCAGCACAAACGCATAATACCCTCTCCCCTTTGGCGGTGTGAGTGTAAAACCCCTTTTTTTCATATAAAACTGTTTACTAATATTATTTTATCAAAAGTAATTTTACAAAAAAGAAAAGATTCCTAAATCGTTTATTCTTTAGTTTTTATTTTTTATAGCCCTCTTTAACAGCAGGGGTTAAGCATTCATAAACGATAGTTAATTTAACAAACGTTTATTATGTAAAATATTAATAGAAAATTTGTTTTGTAAGTAATTAACTTTAATATTATTAACGTTATTCTTCGTTATTAACCTTGTTATTTCAATCTAAATGTTGTTATTATATCCTCTTAGACAAGTCTAAAATGCAGCCTAATACCGAAGAAATAAAATTTAATATTCATTCAAATTCATACCGTAATATTGCTAGTTATTCCTTTAATAGCCCTCCATTAAATCATTCTAGACCACGATCATTTGCCTTTCTTTCGTTCTTTCTCTATTAAAATAAATTTCTTCCCATGATTCGGATATCAACCGCAAAGTATTTATTGCAGATTGCAAATGACTATTTAATTGTCAAATATTTAGCAAGTAATTTAAATGAAATCACAACATCTCCACAAACTCTCCCGCCACATTAATCACCACAACTCAGATTTGTACAGAAAAATTAACATTAAAAACATCTTTTTGTTGTTGCTGCAACAAAATCTTACAAATTTAATAGACATTTCATGGCAACAATTAGCCTCATTTTTAGTGCATTTAGCTAACGATTATTAATGTGGTCAAAACACACCATCTTTAAAGGATTTTTGTTGTAGATAAACTCCAGCTTAAGTGCCAATTTCAAGATGATCGCGTAGTAGTCTCAAAAGAAGAAGAGTTTGAGTAAAATTTAGATCCTGTAGAAATTATGAAAAAATAAAGAAAGAAACCTTTTTCAAACGACATTTAATACCTTTTAGAAAACATGGTTAAATGCTTAAACATTTCAACACGATTATCATTTATTCTGTTGGTTTTTTATTGCACTGTTTTTGTTAGTGTAGTTTTAGCCTTTTCTTAGTCAAGTTTACAATACAAAATTTTAATCTAATCAAACACGCAAAAAAAATTATATAAAAACACAAATGAAACAACAAGAACGACAACAAATGTGCAGACAAAGTGCAGAATTAAAAGGAGTTCAAGTCGAGAACATATATGTGATATTAATAACTTTAACCTTTTAAAGGATATGTGAGGCAATTTTAGCATGGGCGGCTAGTTGCTGGATGTGTGCAAAAGAAACATAGGCACCCGGTTATCCCAATGTTGCGACTAACGCTTCTGCAAGTGGACGACGACACAAAGAAAATTTCAGTTTATATTGTTATAAAGCTGGAGCTACTCAGCCTCCACGACTTTATATGGCGCCTATGGTAAATTATGGACCGATCGTCATGACATTTGACAATGTGTTTTCTAGTCTAATAAAACTGTGACATCTCAAATTTTATTGCAGTAGCGTTATTTCTTACGGTTTAAGGCGTACTAAACTGTTTTCCGAGAGTAGGTTCAATGGGGACTATGACAAATTGTAAACCGATCTAAACGAAATTTAACAGTGTCATTTCTAGTCATATAGAACAAATTTGTGCAAAATCTTATATCAATCCGTGCATTATACCACCATTCATACAAGTTTTTGTAACAAAATTATAACTTTTTTTTGGTGGTTGTTCCACATTTTGATTAATAACTCTTATCCTACTAAGCCCCTCTTTCTGGAACTCAATCGCAAACTGCTTAGGGCCATTATTATAACTTGGCGTTAGCTGTTATCCGACAGTTAACAGACGCTTTTTGACAGATAACACATTATTATCTGTCAATTTAATCTTAACTTTAGCTAACTTCAAGTTGTAATAATGGCCCTTAGTAGTACTAGAAACAATTTCACACAAAAATTAATCTTTTTTTTTTTTGAGTTTTGAGAAAGTAAGCGTGTTTTCAACAGACGGACACGGCTAAATTGACTTTAAAATATTCAAGGAGCCAGTAAATATATACTTAAGGGGTCTGAGACTTATACTAAAATAGTTTCACACGGAATGACAAACATAGTATAACCTCATTCGCCACTAGTTGTGGTGGAGGGTATAAGAAGGCTTAAAATTATAAGAACAATAAATCCCAAAATAATATACAGGATATAAGTAAAAAGGGCTTAAATTCTAAATTAGACAAAATATGCCAAAGAACCAAAATCTAAAACTCCAAAATAAAACAAGTAAGAAAGTATAGTCGGTCAAGCCCGACCATATGATACCCTGCACCACATTAATAAAAAACACAACATGCTTATATGTCCATATAAATATGGAATTTATCTATTTTTATAAACTTCATTAAAATCGGTTTGAAAGTTTGTGAGAGGCAGAAATTGCCCCCTACCTCCCCTTGTAGTCCCATTTTTGAAAAACTGTACAGCTTATGTGTCCATATAGATATGGAAATATCTATGTTTTAAATATCATTAAAATCGTGGTCCAATTTTTTAAAAAATGAATCCCTTTTAAGTCCATACAGATATGGTTCTTGCTATGTTTTAAATTTCATTAAAATCGGTTTGATAGTTTCTGAGAGGAAGAAATTTCCTTCTATATTCTCTCGTGGTCCTACGATTTGGCCCATTTTCAATAGGCTTAGTCCTTGTGTCAATAAGAAACTATGTCCCAAATTTTATCAAATTATCTCCAAAATTGCAACCTGTACTTTGCGCACAAGGTTACAAGGACAGCCAGCCGGACGGACATCGTTAGTTCGACTCAGAAAGTGATTCTGAGTCGATCGGTATACTTAAAGGTGTGTCTAGGACCAATATTTTAAGGCGGTACACACATCAGCACAAATGCATAATACCCCCTCCACTATTGTGGTGTGGTTATAATGAGAATAATTGTAACAATCAAACAAAAAAATTGTAAAAAAAGGAATCCTACTATACCCTTCAATTGTATTAAAAGAACAAGGTTTCCTAGCCCGTAAGGTATGGGTGCTATCGTATTTTTAAAGCCAAACTAATCTCATATATAGAATATATTTGAGCACTAGCTTGTTTTATATGATTTCTATCTAACTAATTGGGCAGGGTACTTTATGGGGGCTGGATGAAATAATGGGCCGATTTGGCTCATTCTTGCTATTTAGTGCTCTTATTGTCTTATGCACAAACAATTTTTTTGCACTTTTTACACTTTTTATGGGCTTAATGTATTGGTTAACTAATGTGGACTTTAACTTTTTTCCATAACTGAGCATATATTTAAGAAATATCCGGGCCAAATTTGACCCTCCTAGCTCTTAGGTATGGCCGCTATTTTATTTTTTTAAGAGATAATTTAAGGATATTACTTTTTTTTTTTTTGTTGGGACCTTCTCCGTGGCATTATCAGATGAAGTCATAACTAGAATTCTACAAAGATTCAAAATTAAAAGCCTCCTGAGATCCTCGTGATTTTTGAGATCGAAGGTTGATGCTTTCTTTCTGGTACCTTTGAAGTCAGAAGCTCCCGGTGTGCGGGCGTCGGACGGACTGTTGGCTTAGGCCTCCGGCGGCATGCTCTCTTAGGAACGGGTGTCTTCATACTTGAGAAAAGCTCTATGGAAGGCACGTGTTCAGAGATAGACAAGATGAGTATTGCGTTTGTATGATGGTATGATGCAGATTCAGTGGTTTGTTAGTAGAGAGGAATATATACCAGTGAAGACTTGAAATAGAAGGCAGATAAAAGGTGGAGGTATTAAGGTGCGTTGGCGTTTGCTGGGTGTGCGTTGGTTTTGACCACTCTAATGGGATGTGTTTTTCCTAGGATGATATTTTTGAGCGGGGAGTGCTATTCTTTTTGTGGTGTGCTTTACTGTTCACGTGTTGGCTGTGGTTAAAACCCCAAACCCGCGGAAATGGAGATTCCCACATGGAAGGTTGATTTTTCACTCTTAGGCCACGTTTTGTAAATGATCCTAATGAGTAGGATTCAGTAGTGTGTTAGTAGAGAGTAAGTTCGAGGGACTGATTATAGCGCAGTGCAGACTTTTAATATAAATCAGATAAAAGTTTGAGGAATCAAGGTACGTTAGTGTTTGCAGGGTGTGCAGTGGCTTTTGATTCCTCTCATGGGATTCGCTCTGTGGCGGTTCTACCCTCTAAAAAAGCGGAGGATAGAATCCTTCGGCTCCTTAACAAGGGGCAGGCGTATAATTTTTGTCGGATTATACACTCAAAATTGCTACCACTGTGTGTTGGTTGCGTTTTCACATATGGGAAATTCGTAAACGCATTGTTTGTCACCCAGTGGTTAAGATCCACATTGAAATTAGGCGAAATGGCAAGTGCTCATGTAAATCATTTCCACATTTGTGCCAAAGCGAATATTTTGAAAAGAAAATGGTAGTTATTGGTCTTTACCCTCGCGAATGGGTAGTCATCTTGCCGCGATGCGAGGGCTTAAGTACAAGGACGTTTAGAGTCATGCTGGCGGTAGTGACGTCAGTCAAGACCGGTAGGGCCTCCCATGCCAGAAGGGTCTAAACCGAGTACGAACCCAGAACTACCCCCCCCCCCCTGTCTATTAGCGTCTGTTTTCTCCTAGTTGGAGCGGCTAATGACTATGCGTCCGCTGGCCTTTTACGGTCAACTGTTAGGCCTCCTGAAGGCCGTCGGTCCGCAATAAAATCCATCAGCGTCTGTTCTCATATTGAGCGGCTGATGGTCTGCGTCTGTCTCCAGAGGAGCGGCAGGTATTCTTTCGCCTGGCAGTTAGGCATAAAATGCAACCCCAATTCACCCCCCCCCGAAATGTCCGAAAATTCATGCCCTAAGTATCCGGCAAAGGGCTTCATAATCCCCGGAGACCCTACTACTACAGCGTCGGTATCAGGCTGTAGTATGTTGAATGCTACTGAGACCTCGTCTAGCAAGGTGGTTGCGCCAGGCTCTGCTAGACGGTTAGCTACTAGTGCGCAAAAACACACGACTAAGCCGTCAGGCGGTCGTAAACCAAGCTTGGTGCAGGGTTCTTCGAAACCAGGTACCTCTAAGGCTTCCCAGGTCCGGACGGGAGAAAAACCTGTCAAAACCCCTTCCTCGGGTGCTGGCTTGACGGTACAGACTCAGTCTGCCAGAAATCCAGTTTCCCATGTGCCGAAACCTGTGCAAAGAGAGCACACGAAGAATGATTCGATGCTCTCTGATGCACCTCCCTTAGCCTCTACGGCACCTACCAATAAACCCCAAAGGCACATAAATGCATCTAAACGGGCCTTCACAACCAGGCGCTCCGCCTATAAAATCATTAGCCGACTTGGTGAAAAACCGGTTGGTGAGCTCACTGAGCAGGAGAAAACTTCTCTTCAGTGGGCTTGAGGGTTTAAAACGTGGACCTCCCTCTGCAGAGGAAGGCAATCCTGAACGGAAGCCAACCGAAGCAGCGCCTAAACGGCAACGGTCAGGGGAGGACACACTTCCTGGGACTAAACGGTCCAAATATACGCCTCAACGGCCGCAAAACAGGTCGTACAAAGATGTGGCTAAAGACCACCTCATTTGGGCGATCATTGACCGCAACGCCAGTGACGGCACCATTTCATCCAAGAACTGGAAGCTGGTTGTCGTCGCACTTAGTAGGGCGTTCCTTAATGTCTTAAGGGGTAACCCTGGACCACCACCACAATGTGAAGATGCCGGCTGGTATCAAGGTCACATTAAACTGATAGCGTGTGCAGATGAGCGTTCAGCGCTGCTGTACAAGGCTGCCGTGGAGTCCCTGGGGGAAGTTTGGCAGGGCGCTAAGATTGAGGCAATACCTCTGGCCGATGTACCGCAAAGGCCCAGATCTATTGCCAAGATCCCCGCTGAGCCATCCGACCCCAAGGAGATCCTGGAAATTATACAGATCAGTAACCCCCAGCTACCCACACAGGACTGGAAAGTAGTGAGGGTTTCTGAATCTGTTGAAGAGTCCAGGAAGGCCACTGTTATAATAAACAGTGACTCTCTGCCGTCACTTCGGAAGACACAGGGGAAGATATTCTATGGATTTGGAACTATCTTCCTCCGAGTCTACAAAGGTGATGACAAAGGGAAGCCTCAAGCTCCGGTGACTACCACAACAGCAACAGCATCAACGGAGCATATGGAAGACGATTCCGCTACGTCATCGGCCAATGAAGACACTCAATCGGTCAATGGACTTGTGGGTGACTTCTTTGGCAAGATGGAAGTGGCGGACGATGAGGACATCCTTCTGGAATCGGACGACGACCCAGAGGATGCCAACGTCACAGTCGTCCATAGCGATGAACTATGATGAAGTTTACACAAATCAACCTTCATCACTCTAAAGCGGCGTCAGCTGCCCTTCTCCTCCGATTGGCTTCAGGCACGGAGGAGCTTATATGTATCCAAGAACCATTGTTGTATAGAGACAGGGTTTGCGGACTCAGTTTAGACGGCTATAGTACTCTGTACGCAGCCGATCAAGGTAAGACCAGGGCTTGCATTATGGTCAAAAACATCCTTAAAGCTTTCATTCTTTCTGATTTTAGCGATAAGGACACCTGCACTGTCGCAGTAGAATGCAGAACCAGAACAGTTTGGTTCATGAGCTGCTACATGGCACACGATCAGGGTGCTAATCCACCAAACTCCACAACCAGGAAGGCGATGTCGTATGGCAGCAGGCGCAACATCCCCCTAATAATATGTGCTGATGCTAATGCACATCATACCATCTGGGGAAGCTCGGATGTCAATCCACGAGGTGAGTCGCTTTTGGACTTCATAGTAGAAAATGAACTAACAGTAGTTAATAGGGGTAGTGAGCCCACCTTTACTGTAACTAACAGAAGGGAGGTTCTTGATGTTACGCTTATTAGTGATAAGTTCGCGGATATGATTAGCGATTGGAATGTGTCAAAGGACTGTTCCCTCTCTGATCACATGTATATTGATTTCAATTTCTCCTTTAGAGTTGATTCAGCTAAACCCTACACGAATAGAAGAAGGACCAACTGGTCTATCTATGCGAGTGTACTCGAGGACAAGCTGCCTATGGGCCCGGTTCTCATAGACAGTGTGTCCATGCTCGACTCCGCAGTGGAGTCTTTGACTGGTGTCTTAATTGAGGCAACGAACGAATCCTGTAAAAGAATCGACAGGAAGGGCAAAGCTAAGCCCATATGGTGGAATGCGGAGATTGCTGAAAAACGCAAAGAAAGCAGGAAACTCTTTAATGAGGCAAAACGTAATGGTGTTTGGAACAGTTACAAGTCCTCAGTAAATGGATTCAAAAATCTTATAAGGAAGGCCAAGAGACAGTCATGGAGGAATTTCTGCAGCGACGTGGAAAACTCCTCGGAGACAAGTCGGCTACGTAAGATTTTATCCTCTAAACCAGCTATTCCATCGTATATACGGAAGATGGACGGATCCTGGACCACAAACAGTCGGGACTCCCTTGAGGTCCTGATGAATACACACTTCCCAGGTTGCACTGATGATGTGCCTAGGGAGGTAACATTTACTGGCACTCGGGATATCTCTAATATTCCGATAACTCGCCATCGTGTGGAATGGGCGGTCAAAAGCTTCCATCCCTTTAAATCTCCAGGTCCGGATGGCATTATCCCAGCGGATCTACAAAAGAACCTGGGAATATTGATGCCATGGCTCTTGGCAATTTTTAGAGCCTGCCTGAGTCTCTCATATGTCCCATTAACTTGGACAACATATAAGATCGTCTTCATCCCCAAGAGTGGGAAGACATCTCACACTATGGCTAAGGACTTTAGACCAATTAGTCTATCCTCCTTTCTACTGAAAACACTGGAGAGGATTTTGGATAGTCATATTAGATCATCGTTAGGACACAATTCCTTGTCACTGGCTCAACACGCCTACACGAAGGGAAGGTCCACGGAAACTGCGCTTCACTCATTGGTGGGCCACATAGAGAGATCCCTGCACTACAAGGAATTTGCCTTAGTTGCATTCCTAGATATTGAGGGTGCTTTCAACAACGTTGAACCTGAATCGGTTATTAACGCAATGAGACATTTGGAAATCGACCCGGCGATTATTCAATTTGTCAGCAGTATCCTGCACTTCAGGCGTATTGAATCCAACTTGGGCGCCTCGAACATCTCCAAGGTTGCGACTAGGGGCACCCCGCAAGGCGGTGTACTCTCACCATTACTTTGGAATCTGAATATGAATACCCTACTCAGGGCCATGGAAAGGACGTGCTGCAGAACGGTTGCTTATGCGGATGACGTTGCAGTTGTGGCTCTGGGTAAAGATCCCAGACTATTGTCTGAACTAATGGAGTCCGCATTGGACGTCCTAACAAAATGGTGCCAGGGATGTGGACTGGATGTAAATCCTTCCAAAACGGAACTGGTACTTTTCACAAGGAGATACAAAATTCCCAAATTTGATACCCCGAGGATAAAGGGGATCTCGCTGGAACTGTCTGACAGCGCCAA
Organism: Pollenia angustigena; assembly: GCA_930367215.1. Taxonomy (NCBI): domain Eukaryota; kingdom Metazoa; phylum Arthropoda; class Insecta; order Diptera; family Polleniidae; genus Pollenia; species Pollenia angustigena. The sequence continues at coordinate 53,909,150 of OV884060.1, forward strand.
GTATCTTGGGCTAATATTGGACAGCAAACTGAACTGGAGGATGAACACCATTTCCAGGACTAATAAGGCGGCAACTGCATTATATTGCTGCAAAGGGGCCATTGGCCTAAACTGGGGAATTAACCCGAGAAATGTATACTGGCTATACGAATGTGTCATTAAACCCATTCTATTCTACGGGGCAGCTGTTTGGTGGCCGGCACTCGAGGTGAAGAGTCATCAAATTAGGTTTGAACGTACAATGAGAATGGTGGCGATAGCGGTAACAGGTGCCATTAGAACAACCCCCTCTAAGGCATTGTTTACGATTTTAAACTGGTTACCACCAGACATTTTGGCGAAAAGTTTAGCTGCGAACGCGGCGGTAAGACTAAGGGCCACCGGAGCATGGAGGGATTACAATATCGGACATGCTAATATTCTGAACGAAATTAATTGGAACATGGATGTTGATTATGTCACACCCGAGCCAATCTTTGATCCTGGCTTCACGGTAAGCATTTTGGATAATGTGGTTCACTATGATGACCTACAAATTCCCGCGAACGCGATTCAAATTTTCACGGACGGGTCTAAAACACTGTGTGGTGTCGGTTCTGGCATATACTCCGAGCAGCTAAACTGGAGCATTCCTATAAGGCTGCCGGACCACTGCAGTGTCATCCAGGCCGAGATAATGGCCATCTACACAGCCGCGAGACGCATCCGGTACGGTGATGTATCTGGAAGGGATATTCACATTATTACCGACAGCAAGGCGGCCATAAGATCCCTGGAGAATGTGTTCATCACATCGAGAATTGTCCGAGAATGCCGGATGTCTCTGGAGGAGATAGCGAGACATTCACTGGTCACCCTTAATTGGGTCCCCGGACACAGGGACATACCGGGGAACTGCATGGCGGATTCGTTGGCGTATGCAGGTACCACCTTGAATCGAGACGGCTCGACATATAATGTAGGTGTTTCACTCCCAAGGAGTAAGCAACTCATTGCGCACAAGTTTCACATCATCGCCAGTCAGAGGTGGCTCGTTGAAACTACCTGTGGGGAAACCAGGAAAATCTGGCCCATCATAGATGAAAAAAGGACACGGCGAGCATTACAGCTGTCCAGACATCATCTTAGAAACCTGATTGCGGTTATAACCGGCCATTGGCCCATTGGGAGGCACGCCCAGAGGCTGGGGCTCCCTAACAATGACTTATGTAGAAGTTGCGGCGAGGAGGAGGAGGAAGAGTCAACGGAACATCTTCTCTGTAATTGCCCGGCATTCGGAGATCTAAGACTCAAAATGTTTGGTCGAAGAGCCCTTGGGGACAAAACTTGTCTCTCTGATGTTGATGTAAACAGGATCCACTCCTTTACTGAATCGACCGGATGGCTGCGTGGGAGCACAAGCAGCCAAACAACATAGGACCCATGGGAGACGGTGTGACATGGTAACACAACGGGAACTAATTAATGGACCCACGTGAGCTGTGCTTGATCACGGCTGCCAATGGAACCTAACCTAACCTATTGGTCTTTACTCCTTAATGGATCTATTTTGTTAATTTTCATCACCAGTAGTCAACTAAGCTTATTTTATTCTTAGCCCTGAAAGGTTACTCTTCATTTTGGTACATTAAGGTTACTCTTCGTCGTATCGACGAGCTTTAAAAAAAAATTCTACCTGAACGATTTTTAAATTAAAAAATCAATAAAATTTTTTTAGCAAAGCATTTTATTAAAAAGTAAACTAAAATAAAAGTTCATCTATCTCAAAATTTTATAAGAATTTTGGCACTTTTTTGTGTATTCAAATTAACTATTTTTTAACTGCCTGTTTAACGATGGCGTTCGAAATCCATGAACAGGCTGTTAAGCTTTTGTAATCAGCTACCGTTGTTGTAAAAAAGATCGTATTTCGAATACACATACAAAAGTTATATGATAAAATGTATATGAGCTTCGTCGATTCGACGAACAGTTACCATCCAGGGTTAAATAAACACAAAAATTATGCACTTTGTCAAATAAAAAGAAATCACTAAGCAACAACGGCTTGGCAGAGAAAGACGAATTGTTTTCGATATGCCATATATCGCTTGGTACCGATTTTAGCGCTTTTTACTGTTTAGAGACTTCATGGCTGGTCATAAGTATTTGCTAAAAAAAATTAGTTTTGATTCTAATGTAAAGCTCCCGTATTAAAAATACAAGAAATTCTTATATTTGACATATTATTACCCCTTTTAGGGTTAATTTGGCAATAATAACAACAAAATCATCATCATTGTGAAAAGTATCAAATGTAATCGGAGCCTCTTCTATTTGCGTTCATGGAGTAAAAGTAGGAAAATAGTTTTGCAATCTGTGGCTATTTACGTACCCATAGACCCACTATTATTTTTCCACTTTTCGCTAAGTGCGTTTGTAATGTCTGTTTAGATATAATATTTAAGATAAATATAAAGATCGTGATTCCAATTTAAGCTTGTATGCATTTAATCTTTTTCTACTGCTCTCCCTCTTTTAACTCAAATACTCACAAAATCTTTAGCTGGAAAGTGGGATCAGTAGGAAAAAAAATCGCTCTTGATCAAAAGTACCAACAAACATTGTTGGGCTACATGATAAAATAGATATATAAAGGGTGATTTCTTAAGCGTTTTGTGTTTTGATATTTTGCTTGGGGCGATAAAATAAAATACCTTTAAATACTTTTTCATGTAAATAGTGCCCTGTAATATTGCCTTCCAGCTCTAGCATTTTAGCTGGCTTGTCCCTATAAAAAAGGGACTTTACGCATCCCTATAAAATATGTTAATTTTTTTTCTGTTAGAACCAGATCTAATGCATTGTATTGTGTTGGAACTAGGAAAATAGGTTATGGGAAGGAGAATAGAGGGAGTACTAATTGTGAAGATTCGACTTGAACTTATTCATGTTGTAAGTCAGAGGGAAGACTTCAGCAGGAAGGTTATTTCACATACGAACAATCCGGTTCTCCCTGTAATGCGTTGTAAGATTCACTTCCCAATCGATCACAAAAGGCTGGGCTCTTGAGGAAAAATGTGTATTGCGAACAAACGTACCGTTTTCGGGAGCCAGATTCCAAATTTCGTCAGAACACATGCCATTGTAGTAACGATAAAACAGGCAAATACAACCCACATTGCGATGGTGCTCAAGGGAGCCAATATAATTGGATATCCAACTGTCACCAATGAGAACCTTCGCCCTCTCCTGTACGCGTATTCCATACGCGGTCGGATATAGGTGGTATAAATAGTAAGGAGATCAGATGGAGTGAAGATTTTTTTTCACCGTCTTAAAAAACCGAGGCACTTGAATGCTTCCTTCGATACCTTGAATATATGTTCTGTCCATCGGACATCAGATTGTATCTTCATGCCTAGAACATCAAGAGATTCTGATCCTCAATAATTATACCACCCATATATGCAGATGAGTAGATAGGGTTTTAAGTTTGACATAGGACGTCATTTAGAAAAATAAGAAAAAGAGTAGGAGAAAAAACGAAGCCTTGCGGCACCCCTGAATGAATCTTGAACTCGTTGGATGAAACCCCATCTATAACAACTCGTATAGTGCGATCTCTGAGAAAAGTCGATATAAACCGAGAGAAATTATCACCGACACCAAATGCAACAAGTTTTGACAAGAGCACCATAGCAGAATCTGTCGAACGGCTTACATTAGCCAAGAGGGTGAATGGAAACGGCACTATTTTTCCGATAACAGAGCCAGTAAGTCTCCAGTAGAGCAACCTCTACGAAAGCCATACTGGTGGTCAAATCGCATGATCTTGGCGGTGGGTCGATTTCTCACGAATAATGATAATAAAATTACAGCATTTCGGCCGGTATCACACCAATTGCAGCTGTTATGTTGTCTTCCAGGGCTGGAATTTCGGCCGAGATTTTTCACTACACAATAAACTTCACCTGTGCCCACAAAATATAGTTTAGTGGGATTACATTACGGTGGGTCGATTATGACGTCCATAAAAAATGTTCGTTAGACTATTCATGGTGAAATGGCAAACCTTGCTGAGCATTTTTGGCATTGCCACATATGTCACAAATCTTTTTTTACACTAAGAATGGTTCGCTGAAAAACCAAATAGCAAAAAATCACCCTTTATACTGAGAGGCTACCAAAAGCTGGTTGGTTGATCATGGCCTGAACTTAAACACAACATCATAAGCAGCAGTAGCATCAGCAGCCATACAAAATAGTAAAACACAATGTTGTATGTTGTTAAGCTGAGATAGTAAACTATCGAACAGCATCTTTAAGCCAGCAAATGATGATAATGATAATCAGCATCAGTATTTTCATCTTTCTAGGAGAATATTTAAGCTTAAGTTGCTGATATAAGTTACCAAATATTTAATACTAGACAACAATATGAACACTAGTACTTTCTATAGTTTTTTTTTAGGCAGAGTACCAGCATATGAAATCGATCTAATTAAGCGTAACTTATCGTTTGTCTACCATCTTTTTGTTGAAAAAAAAAATATTTTGTATATAGAATTTTCATTTAAGAAAAGTTTTTATTAACTTTTTTAACTCCCTTTTTTTAAAAAAGGGAGTTTGTTTGTTTAAACTCTAGACTGAAAATGGTTTATTGCTCTTTTGAAAAGATCCAGGTTAATTGGGGTGTTTGCGGTTAAAATGCTACCTGAATGAATGTCGTTGCCAAAGTGTGATCATTTTCATAATTTAATCACAATTAAGTATATAAAAAGAGATTTATGTTTTCAAAACTAAAACATAAACCAGCTTAAGAAACAAAATTTTTAAAATATTCCAATCCAGGTGTTTTTTTCTGTTTAAACAAAATTTACATAAATTATTTATTGTTGTTGATTAAATAACAAAAAATCGACTTAAAAAACTGGCTTAAAAAAGGAAGTCAATTTTCAAATTTGCTTGGCCACCTAAGAAGAGAAAAATTATTGAAATTCAGGGGCGTTTAAATATATGAAAGATTATTGGAAATGGTTTAGGGATTTATGATTATTAGGTAAAAACTTGTAAACCAAAGTGTAGACTAATCCCCAAAAAAAGTAAAGGGTTTTTCGTCTACTTTCTATTCTGTTTACATTAATTATAATTAATAATTATTAATTCATTAAAAACTGGTAAAAACAATTTTACTATCCCACAAAGATTGGTTTTAAAGCACTTTAAAAATACGACTAAAAAGAAAAAATATAATAAGTAAATAAAGAACAGAGAAAGAAAAAACTTGTACTAAATATAAATTTTTTTCTTCTTACTCTAGTACGAGTCGTACTCACACTTTAAGTACTTTTAACACTTAAAATTACTTTACCCATTAGTGCATATGGTGCCTTTTAAGGGACGCTCTTTTTTCCACTTTACAGCAACACGAAGAATTAAAAATTAAACTTTCATTTAGCATCTCATTATCTAGTGTGTCTTCGTCAAAACAACAAGTGTTTTTATTCAATTTTATTCTATTGAGTGCGTAATATTGGGCTAAAAATGTATAACGGGGATAAAAAAACTCGCACCACACGTGAAGGGTATGTAAGAATGAAAAAAAATTAACAGTTTGTTGCTTTATTTATATTTTTTTAATGTGTGCTTATTAAAATGAGATTAAGTAACTGAATTGTTAAAGTTTTAAAATATAAATGATTTTAAAAATATTAGCAATTGGCGTTTTTTATTCATGTCCCTTTAAAAGGACATTATGCTCTATGGTAATATTCATTGCTATTCTTATACAGACTAACTGTTGCTGAAATATTGGAGCAGTTAGAATATATAGACGACAACTTGCGAAATACCGACTTATTTGCAATACCTCCTTTGGGTGGAAATGATTAATGAATTATTTTCATACATTTTTTTCAATTGAAAATTTTAATTTTTTTTTAATAAAGGCTTTTATTGATAATTATTTCATATCCGTGAAGCTTCTTCGGCATTTTCCAGCTTCTGGAATATGCTCATTTGGTACAATAAGCGATAGTCGAACCGAAAAATGCCCACTCCGTCCCGTTTCGGAAATGAAAAAAGATCAACGAGGATCTACGGACTATCGCTTTTCTGATAATGGCAATATACTCGTCGTGCGATGGAATGACAATAACGTAGTCACCTTAGGATGGTGTAGACGAAATGGACCAGTTAATTGCTGTTTATCCGTCATGTATAAGACAACGTAAGTGGTGGTGACCAATTTTCGCATATCTGTTGGATGCTTCCGTTGTTAATGGTTGGCTACTAATGAGAATGCTGCATCCAAATGATCTAGATTGCTCAAACTTGTTGCTATTCCGTAGATATATAGCCACTGCTTACCTAGAAACGTACGGTGTGCCCTCTGTAAGAGATTACAGACCATCGATTTTCAGTGCTGTCAATCGATATGACGGTAAAAATCACATAATAGACTACTCCAAAACGGATAAAGATGTGCAAGCTGCGGTAACAAAACTAATTTTATGTGCAACAAGGGCCTTCACCCAAAAGAATTGCATAATTGCATAATGTCCCTTCCCAGTAAAAACTTCGCCTACAAAATAATGTGTTGAGTAATCAGAAAAACATAAGAGCACTACTTACAATTCTACTGAAAGCACCAATGAATTTTACAAGGGAAGTCCCAAAATGAACGCATTAAAAAGTAAGTCATTATTTTTTTACTTGGCTTCATCCAGAAAAAAGTAGTTATGGAAGTTGTTATAGATGTAGTTATAGAACAAAGCTACCAAATAATGAGTTAAAGAAGCTATTCATTTTGAAAAAGTAGGCGAAGTTTTTACTGGGTTTAAAAAAAATTTTATTCAAATAAAACTTCTAAAAATTATTTTAATAGTTGTTTAAAATAATGTGTTCAAGAAGAATTTTGTTAAAAAGTACTTGGGGAACTTCATGCACTAATGGGTTAAAACAATCCAAAATGGGATAACTTTCGAAACCCAAAATGCGTGCATACCAGAGAACCTCAAAATTCACTATTTTTGTTGATTTATTCATACGCTAAAATTTACAATAACTCTATACATGCAAAACAAAGTTCAACGTTGGTAATTTTTACATCCTTTCGTACACATTTGATTTTTGCATGTATTCGTTTTTTGTTGAAAAAGCTTTATTTGCATTTTTGTTGCTCACGCAACTGAGTAAATTCAAAAGAACACATTCTTATACTTTTGTTTACATTAACAACAACAATAAACCACTCGATGAGACGCTTTTTCCAAATTAACAACAATAAAAACAACAATAACAAGAATACATTGTACATACCTACTACTACTACTACTACTACTGTACTTTTTAAAATGAAAAAAAAGTCTGTTTCTACCCAACAAACACGGAGGTTTGATTTCAAATTGAAAATGATTTGAAATCAAACGTTTTCTCAAACGACAAACGTTTGATAATGATTTGAAAATCATTTGAAAATCATAGCGTTCTCAACAAAAAGGGGAAATTATTTTCAAATTGAAAAATGCCTTTATTTTCAACTTGCTGTCAAACGTAATTCTCAAATGTTTTTCAAATGTGGATTATAATACAATGTGGAATATAAATAAAAATATTTTATTTTTTTTTTAATATAAATTTATTGTTTATTTAAATAAACTCTGAGATAAACATTCGGCACCATAGCTTAAAGATTAAATAATGTCCTCTAAATCTTGGAAAGACAAACTACTTGGCTCCCTTTTATTTTGAGGATTGTAGCACCGCGATCGTTCATTCACTTTCCCGTTTTATTTTCCTTTTTTTTCGTATTTTTAATCATTGAAATTACTCACAAATAATTTTTATTTTTCACAAGAAATAAGCTGTTCACTTTATATTAAAATTTATTTTTAATAGTAAAACACATGTAACCGCAAAGTAAAAAATGTAACTTTAATCGCCATTTTTAATGATTACATTAATTTTCACTTTAGTATTGCCAAGTTTATTTTTGATTTGATTTAACATTTGACAAACATTTGACATCAAATTGATAAAACACTTGATATCAAATGTTTATTTTCAAATCATTATCAATTTGATTTTAATTTAAATAAATCAAACAATTGAAAAACGTTTGAGAATTGTGTTTGATGTCAAATGACAAGGTCATTTCATATCAAAGGTTTGACTTCGTGTTTGTTGGGTATGGAAATTGTGTGTACCTACATATGTATGTGTGTTTAGTTTGATTTCAATTTTTTTTCTTGTACTACATAGTTAATGCTGAATAAATCCATGAGGAAGATTGCTTGATTTCTGGCTTTTTTGTTTGTATTTTTTTTTTTTCTGAACCAAAACAATCATTTTCGAACCGAACACAAAAACATCTTTATTAAAAAACGAAGCTAACGATTGTATAAATAACAAAGTACGATGTGCGTTATTTGAATGACTGCAAACCAGCAGCGAATATTTGCGGTTGAGGAAATTTCATTGTATGACCGCAAGCGAGTGTATTTGTTGCTGTTGATTAAATGCGATTTTTTTTCAATTGCATGAAGCTGTTCTCTGGTGCATACCCGTGTGCTCAAAAGTTTGTTGAAGACACAACAATAAGAAGCAATAATTCCCATATTCTTATTTTTTAATTATTTAGTTAAATACATAAAATTGGTAGAGTAGAATGATTACGGAAACCAGAATTGAGAAGTCTTCAGTAAACAAGGGGCGGAATCAAAAAAAGTGAAATAAACATGTGTAACGGGTAAGTAAAATAATAATATTCTCTCTGTTTCTGTAGGGTAAGTGTTTGGGTTAGAATCAATCAAATCTCACTTTCGGATTATTTCAAGCACGAATCGAGATTAAAAACCGTCTTAGAAATTCTTAAATAATTTTGAGATTAATTTTTATTTCACTTTTAATTAAGTCATTGCTGTTTTCGAATTATTTAAACTACGAATTCGGGATTAAAAATGGATAAGTAAAGTATTTCGCACTTGAATAATCCAAACTTGAATCAAGCGTTCTGTACTTGAGTTAGGGAAATCCGTACTTACCGTACTATTGAGACCGCTTCGGCTAGATTTAAGTACGGATGGATTGATTTGTTTTACAGAGTACTTCGGCACAAAAATCAAAGAACTTTAAAAGTCCTGTTATTTTTGTGAAATATCCTTCAGATGATCTCTTAAGTCCAGGGGTCCTAAGAAATACATTTTACCCTGATAAACATTCGTTTCAAAATTAAAAATTATAGTTCAAGAAGGACCAAATAAGTCCCGTAAAAACCAAGGTACTAACAATGTTAAAAATGTTCCAAAAAAGTACAATTGTACAACGATTTTTATATCTAAGTATTATACCAAATAAAAATTAAAGTTCAAAAAGGACCAAATGAACATTGTAACAACCGAAGTACCAACAAAGTTTAAAGTACGCCAAAAAAGTACAATCGTACCACGATTTTAATCTTTGATTTTAATACATAAGTATCCTTCAAAAAAAAAAATAAAAATTATGGTTCAAAAAGGACCAAATAAATCTTGTATCAACCGTAGTACCAAAAATGTCAAAAATACTCTAAAAAAGTACAATTGTACTACGATTTCTATCTCTGATTTGAATACACATTAATGCCTTTGCAACTTTGGAATTTGTCCATTTTTAATCAAGATTGAGGGGGCGTTATTAACGCCACTGTTCTTACTCAAAACTCACTTACTAACAAATAAAGAGTGAAACTTTTTAAAAGCCACTATTAAACATTCATTCATTCATTGAATTTGACGTTTGAGATCAATAGGTCGCGATCGACAATCATTTGCCAAACGGCTGGCGCACGATAAACACATCAGTCAGTCAGACAGACAGACTGACGGAAACAATAACCACAAATACAATAAATGTAAAGAGAAGACAAGAAAAAGAAAATAAGACAATTTCAGTTACTATCAGTCAGTCGAATCGACGCATTTAGACACATACACAATACACATTTCCTTACCCATCTGCAAACTCAAGACTTGACCAAGGTTGTTGGTTTTTGTATGATGATACAGGCTGTTGCAACTCGCCATTCATTCATTCAAACAGTCAACCAGCCATACATCTTTAAATCAAGACTAACTAAATACTCAGATTTGAGTTGATGTTTTTTTTTAAAGACTGGTCTAAACGTTTTTACTAACTAACGTTAAGGCTGAGCCTGAGCCGTTACAACATTTATCAAATTGTTGTGGAACTTTGGTAATGCAGTAGTGTACAAGTTATTGTAGTAGTTGTAGACATCACATAAAAATCTACGCATGATTCGGTTATTTTGCTATGGTTGGTACTATTTCCTCCCTTCCATCTTCATTCATTTAAAACATTTTTTTTTTTTTTTTTGTTTATTTGTTTAATTTTTTCTCCCGTTTGTTACTTCATGTCATGATTTCAATGGTTCAGTTGATGTATGACTGGCCATATAGAAAAATATTTAAAGTCACTATTTTCCATTTATTTCAAATTTGTGTAGATAATTTTTTTCCTAAAACTTGAATTTAGGTAAATATTGCGTTATGCGGTAGTTTGGCTTTTTATTATAAATTTTTCTTTGAATATCTGGAAACAAAAAAAAAGTAATTAAAATGCCACAACAAATGTTTTTGTAAAATCATGAAGTAAAAAAAAGTAATTAAATTGAGCACTAAAATTAAACAAGTACATACGTCTGAACAATAACCACTAACCAAAGATCCACATACAGATACGCTTCCTCGTATAAATCTCTGAAAACATTCTGCAAATTATGTGCCCGACGTATTAGAGGAAACTCATAAATTTTTTTTTATAGGTTTCTGTCTTTTTTTTCCTCTAACAATATGCTGCTTTATTTTCGAAAAGAGGGCCTACTTTTAATTTTCAACATTAGTTTAAGTTGAAAAAAAAACAGATGCAGATATGACCTTAAGAGATTATTTTGAGTCATAAAAAAATAAGTTTTTGTGATTGTTTTCATATGTAAGGGAAAATTTATTAAATTGGTTTATATACTTTTAAAAATTTTGTGAGTTTAAAGTTTTATTATTCCAGAGATTTTGTCAAATTAGGTCATGCTCTATTGAAACAAGTTTCAGGAAGTTATTGGCAGTTTTTAAAACACAGATGCACCAGGTAGTTCTTAGGAACTAAGTGCTGGTTGACCCTCTTCACGTTTCAACCGTCAAGTCTATGCCATATCTTTTCCTCTCTCTCCTAAAATCTCAAGACTTGCCGGCTTATACTTGATGAGTGTGAACCAGAACCAGTGAACTTAAAGTTTCCTCTAAAAAGAGGAACACATTAAAATAAACCTATCGCTGGTGTGCGTTTACAGAAACCGATCGTTAAGATATTGTCGTCGAGAGATATCGTCAATATACGAAAATTCTACCGTGTAATTTTTAGCAATTAACATATTTAAGCAAGTCAGGGTGTTATGTGTGTAAGTGTGATTTCTAGTCTAGACCAACGTTTATTACAAAAGCATTATTCGATTAAGTTTTAGGCGTTCTAAAGTGTTTTCAGAGAGTAGGCTTTAAATGGAGGCTATTTTAAATTAAGGCCATGAGAGCCAGAATGACCTAACTACTTAAACAATAGTTTTCAGTAGTAGGGAAAAAACTGTTCGTATTAAAAAGTTATAAAAAAAAAATATGTTTTTTATTATCCTGAAGTATAAAATTACAACAGAGATAACACAGGGGAACAAATTTGAACTTTTTTTTGTGCGGCCTGGAATTTTTACTAATTTGAGGTCCGTGATTTCAAATCTAATCTCCATTTTTCTCTATCAGCTCTAGTTTTCGAGATATACCGTTATGTCCAAAATCCAAAAATTTCACTACATATATTGGAATAACTTGAAAAGGTGGACCATATTCAGATAACAAAAAAAAAAAAAAAATCCGAAACTCGGCAACAGTATTATCTTTATGCCGTGCTTATATTGTTTTCAAATTTGCCTTTTAGTTTCAGAGATATGGTTGAATTTTTGAACACAAAAAGGAACATTTTGAAAAAAAAAAAGAATTTTTTGTTCTTTTAAAATTCATAAAAAAATAAAATTGAGATAAAAATCACGGTTTTGGTCTTAAAACATTTATCTTTACATAATTTCGAGTGAAATGAGGCTTATTTCATTGTAATCGCTGCACAACTTTTGATTTTATTCACAATTTATTGAGATAACTGAATATCGCTTTACATACAAAATGGAAAAAACGTTTATGACACACACATATTTAAAATGTTATTTTTTTATGAAAATCGATATTCAGTTTTCTTAGTAAATTGTGAATCAAATCAGAAGTTGTGTACCGATTACAATGATACAAAAGTCTTTTCATTCAAAATTATATTGGGCTAAATATTTTTAGACCAAAACTGTGGGTGTTTTTTTTTTTTTTTTTTTTTTGAATTTTTAAAGATCAAAATTTTCCTATTTTTTCTTCAAAAATTCAACGATATCTCTGAAACTACAGGTTTAAAGATAATATTGTTGCCGAGTATGGGATTTTTTTTTTAACTGAATATGGTCAACCGTTTTCCAGTTATAAGTAGTGAAACTGCCTTAATTTTGGGCAAAACGGTATATCTCGAAAACTAGGGCTGATAGAGAAAAATTGAGACTAGATTTGAAATCAGGGACCTCAAATTAGTAAAAATTTGCAATCAAATTCCAGGCTGCAAACTAACTGTTCCGCAGTGTTATCAATTTTCATTACGAAGAGCAGTTGCCTGTACGATATTTTTTGTCAGTCCGTCTTTATGCAACACAAATAAGCCTGATGTCTTGCTGCCACGAGAACAATAATTGTCCTCGGAGTTCGTAGCAGCAAAACAATTTCGTCTTGGGATTAACCATTCAAAATGGTAGCTTTGGTAACGTTTTTCATTAATTTTTTTTACGACCAATCGTGTACCATTGGACAGCCGTGGTGGGTTCAAATTCCGAGGAATAATAACCGGAGAAAAAAATTTGTCAAAATAATATATACAAACTACGGTTGATTACTTAAGCAGATATAGGTAGGGGAAGCTTTTACTCCTCTTGCCCTATTTCACGCCCTAAATAGTTAAAATAATCCCATCCATATGTTCCACTAATTGCGTGCAAAATTTCAAGAAAATCGGTTGATAAGCTAAGAAGATATAGGGAAGGGCAGCTTTTACCCGATGTGTGAAATATACTTTACGAGCTATACCGAATGCCATTGTATACATAAGATATTACGATACATGGTTTAGTAACTATTCAAGTGACAATAAAAAATCGTAATATGGAAAATGGCATTTTTATGGGAATAATATATCGAGCCCTTAAAGCAAAAATGATTTAACCAACAAAAATAAAATATTACATTAGAAGGTTTTTTTTAAATATTTTTGCTTCAAGTCTAGGGTTTCGTTTGAAACTGCTTTTGCTCTTATTTCGTAACGGTACTTCACAGAGATATGAGATTTTTAGAGATGATGCAAATGATCAAAAATTATAGATTTTCATCAAAAAACAAAAATCTAAAATGTTGTTGGGTATATCATATTTGCTATTACGGCTCAATATGGACATTTCCCCAGAATGGTCTACCAGGATGAAAATATAATATGTTGAATATTATCGTCTTTTATTGTTTATTATTATAAAAAAGTCTTTGTTTTTATAAAAGAATGGTTTCATAGCATATCTCAGCTGTTTTACTTGGAAACTGGAAAATTTTATATTTTTCTGTATTTTCTACTTCTAAAGACATTTTTATATACTTATTTTACATGCACGAAATATGTTATGTTTACACTCTTTCTTCATAATCTCTCCATTACAATCAATTGTAAAAGGAGTATTAAGTTTTTTTGTTAAGGAAATTTGAAGACATTTCGGGAACATTCGCGAGCGGTAAATAAGCCAATGAAACAAAAACCAAGAGAGATATTTTAATTTGTAAATACTGGATGGAGACCTACATTAATACATTTTTAAAATAAATTAATCACTTTTGAATATTCCGTTCCATTGCGCAGATTTCTATTTTGCGTACGTTCGTGACCACACGTTTATAACTCTTATTATGAAAACTTAAACTAGATGAAATCCATCTTTTGCACTTAATATAGAGCTACCCAAATGCTATCGAATCAAAAAAAAAATGCTAGGAAAAGTTTTGTTTTCTATATTAATTGTACATCAAAAGCGTACGAACGTACGTTCGTGACCCCAGGAAATGCCCATATAGGAAAATCTAAATGGCATATCTCCGGAACCACTGGGACGATTTCGAGCAAGCTTCACATAAACCATCTACAGACTATCCCCGACGTACCCTGAAATTTGGTTTAAAATCGGTCGACCCGTTTTCCCTGTTAGTGGGGGCATCAAAGTGTACACTTCTTTATATATATAGAAGATAAGCATAAAAATTTGTGCGAACAAAGGACTTGGTATGGCACGATCCCCTGCCAATAATGGGCAGAATCGATTGAGTGGATGAGTCACTTTCCATATAAAACAGCTGACATAAAATCTGTAAAATCATTTAATTCATAACCACTGATATTCCTATATATTGATTAATTTTTTTCGTATAACTAAAATATTTTAATATAACGTGTCTTATAAGTAAGAAAACTTTCGTTCATTACGTAAAATCGTTCATGATTTTACTCCAGGAAGCTCTTGCGTACAATGTACGCTAGGTTATAGTTCAAAATAACTTTTTATCAGAAAACGAGTAAAAATTTGTGTATTTTACGATATATTTTTGTAAACTGCATCAAAATTATTGTATTTTTGTAAATTTAGTTAAATATGTATTTAATTTTCTAGGAAAATTATTTTGATTATTCTAGCAAAAATTAAATATTTGATTTTGGAGATTTCCCTGGTTAGGGCTCGTTGTGTTTGGATATCAATAACATTCTTTGACATATGATTTCTGCCGAGTAGTTTTAAGCCTGGTACTCTGTTCAACATTTCACGTGAAATGCTGTCAAAACGCATAAGAAAAAAACTTGTGCGGAATATCTATAAAATAATGTTGATAGAGTTGTACTCTGTTCATTTTGTGAAAAAGTTCCGAAATGATTCTGGCAAAATTTTTTTTGCAACTGCGAAATAATGTAAGCTGCACTTATTTCACGTGGAATCTTAAGCAAAAACAAAAAAGTATGAACTGATTTTTAAATAAGAAATAAAAAATTTTAATAACACAACCGGTAACAGCTTTTATTCATATTTGTATTCTTTTTTATTAAAAAAAATAATTTTTAGTAAAATACATATGGCGTTTTTTACATACGCAAAACAATCTCGCATACTTTGCAAGAATAAAAACGACAAATTGTTCAAACTCGCATGAGAGGTAACATTGATACATGTCAAAATTTTCTTGTGAAATAATTAATGTTGCTCAACATTTTTCACAAATTTGAACAGAATACTAGGCTTTAAAGATAAAAGCAGTGCAGGGTCAAGTTCAGTGATGCCAACTTTTTGAGAACAAAAAGCACTTTAAAATTTTAAAAAGCACTATTTCGAGCAAAAAAGCGGAAAAAAGCACTAAGCCATTTTCACAATTTAATTAAACACAAAACAAGTTGCATTCGGCTGTGCGACCATGATGGGGACCATTTTCTTTTAACCGTACGATGCATACCCAACTTTTTCTACGAGAACACACACTTGGGATACGTTTGTACCTACTAGCTTATTTTGGCTTTTTCTTATGTTTAAATGGTTCAATTTAATTTTTATTTTTTTTTAAAGCGTAAATACATATTTTAAAAATGTTTTAGTTTTGTTTCATGCAAATATTCTACATGGTTCAAAAGATATAAGCAAAAGAGTGCATGCAGGCAACTATAATTCAAGTGATAAACAAGTGTTTGTAGTATTTGGATATTCTTACGGTTGCTTTTTGATGTTGTTGTGCATTCGCCATTATTTAGCTATATGTAACAATAATTCATAGTCTTCATTTTTTAAATAAAATGATATAATTTAAACACACTAAAAAATGGGTTGTTGCCTTTTATTTTATTACGTGGCACAAACGTATCCCGGGTGTGTGTTTACGTAGGTGTCGACTTTGGAAGCTCGTAGCTCCTGAACCACTGATCAAATAACCTTTAAACAAAAAAAAAAAAAATTCTTATGTTTCCTAGATCCGAAATCTCTATTCCTTAAATTAAGCCGTTCCTGATTTACAGCACTGCAAAGTTGCAAGTGGATACATTTGTACCCGGGTGTGTGCTCTAGGGTTAAGATTAAATAATATATATATTTACATTTGAATATTAACATGTATTATTATTATCTTCAATAAAAATAATATCATCCAAATCATTTGGAGTTTTAATTGGCCATAAAACAGTTTTAAAGTAATAAAGGGCAAGCACGATTTTCGTTACTCGAGCAAACAAAATGATTGCAAAGAAAATAACCGACGATGAAATTGAAAAAATATTGGCCTTGTGCGATGATGATGAGGATGATATTAGTGATTAGTGAAAAATTTGTGCGTTTTGTCCCTACCAAAGACATCGCATGACGAAGGCTGTATGCATAAAATGCAAAAAAAAAATATATGCGGCGAGCACAAAATTGAACTTTGCGCCTCTTGTGAAAGTAATTAAAGTACAATTTTTTTTTTGTTTAAGTATTTAAGACAAACCCTTAGCTTTATAATGGCAAGAAGCCTTTTTTAAGTTTTTGAATTTTTTTTAATAAATTTTATATTTTTATATGTGATGTACCTAAGACTGATGAAGAACAGTAATTTATTTGATTATAAATAAAATAAAAAACCAAACAAATGAAATTTTTTTGCTTTTATATACAATAAGGTATAGTATTTTAGTAACTTTTATGGATTAGGAGCACTACCTGTTCCACAGAGTTCATATTTCGGGTATGTTAGTTGAATCGACTAACATTAGTCATAGCGTATAAAAAATAACATTAAGCATGCAGGGTTAAATGTATTATTATTATCTTCAATAAAAATAATATCATCCAAATCATTTGGAGTTTTAATTGGCCATAAGACAGTTTTAAAGTAATACAGTGCGAGCACGATTTTCGTAACTCGAAAAAAATCTAGCCTGTTGCAATTACCGAAAATTTGTTTATAAAACTTAATGACAGCATATAAATTAATAAAAATCCTTATATTTTATCGTTTAAATTAATCTTAATTAAAACCGTGCAAAGTTTAATGAAACAATTGGCGTATGATATTATCCAATAATTTTAACATATGTACGCTTCTGAATAAAGAACACATATGGGGTGTAAAATAGAAAATCATGTACATATGTTGGCATTCTGATACTTAAGGGCATAATAAACCTCACAAATGGCTTGGCAAACATGTCAAAATTTTACGTTTGTACAAACATTTTGTGTTGTTAATTGGGGTGTTTGCTGTTTGGACAAACATTTGAAGCAATGTTTGCAGAAATATTAAAAATTTTTAATATTTGGCAGACATGTTGGATATTTGTCAAACTTTTTGTGGCGTCTAATGCTAAATGTATTCAATTCAATTAATTTTTAATATTAAATTAAATTTTTTTAGTAGTAATATCTGCCACAAAACAGCTCGTTGTTTAAAAACTGTTTACTTTAAATTGTTTGCCTTTATTTTATAATTTCTTTTCCGTTTTAAGCTAAAAGCAACAAAATTTCCGCAGCACTATTGGCATCTGCATTCATTGAAAACAAAACAAAAATGAAAATCAATGTTTGAACGGAGAATATTGGTGTTGTTTATTGGCAAATCCCAAACGGAAATAATGTGTGTGTTTGCCAAGCATTTTGTGCAGTTTATTATGCCCTTAAGTCAAACCTTTTTGCAATAGCACTAAAGGGTGAAGTGCACAACACGTGGAAAACTAAAGCGCATGAAAAATGGCAGGTTACACAATGCTCGTTATAAAATTATTTTCTGTCGGCTGTTTTTAATTTATTTAACACTTTGCTTATACCAAGCTACGGCCCCTTTTTTTGTTTTTAAAGTCTTTTCGTTTTTTTTTTTGCACGGTTTCCGACTGCATGTTTATTTAACAATTCCTAATAATTTCCAAGCCATATTCTATTTTTGAAACAGTGTCTACATCTTTAAAAAAATGTAAACCGAAATACATCTTTTTTATAACGATTACTAACTATGTTGTCATCGCTATAAAGTGCAAGGTTCGTAAAGTGCCGGTTCACACACGTCAAGTTTGACTTGTCAAGTCTTGAGTTTTTAGAAGAGAGGGGAAAAGAAATGGCATTCTCTCATCTAAATCATCCTCTATATAATAGTAGTTTTAAAAAATGGTTGAAAAAAAAAATAAAAATTGTAAAAAGCACTAAAGGCACTAATAAAAATTGAAAAAGCACTAACTTTTTCTTACTGGCCAAGCTACTCTTCTAAATTGTTTGAACAGAATTTTGTTCATTAATTATGCTGCATATTATTGCAGCAGCAAATGTTAACATATTTAGGGAGCAAGGGTTCACAAGAGACAAATCATTAACCGAAGAATAACCAATAATGTACTAAGGCCCGCACAAGCTGGCTTCCTTTCCAAAAAATCCTGTGTATTGTACCACATCAATAGTCTTAGAATAATTAAAGAGCAATCTACAGAACTTCGCTCTCCGCCTTATCTGGAGGCTTATTCTGAATTGCGATGCGAAAATCAATGCGAAGCGAAAATGCATAAATGCGAACAATTGCTATTCTGTATTGCGTTATTCGCAAAGTTTTTTTTAAATTGCTTTTCAAATGCGAAAAGGTGACAAGTCGGTATTCTACATTGCGAAAACAAATGTCAAATTCGCAAAATTTATTCGACAACAAAATAGCAAAGTACAAACATGTTAGTGAAAGATAATATTTTATTTATTTATTCATCATATATTTATTATTTAATTCAGGGAAGCAAGCAATAAGACCACCAAACCGCGTCAATTTGAAATAATGACGGAGTTTATGAATAAGCACCAAATGCACGTCAGTCGGCAAATACTTTGTGGCAAACGTTAACTGAAGAACTAAATATCAATGAACCACCTATTAGAGAAGCTGCAGGATAGAAAAAGTATGAAATATATAAACCAGTTAAAAAATATTTGACTTTAACTTTAATTTTAATAGGTTTAAGCCGATTTTAAAGTACACTCTAAACATTTTCATTTTCTTCGTCGTCGAACCACAGTGCCACAAAATCCATTTTTATTATTTTTTTTTATTACAGAATGTCCTAAATATATTTTTTAAACAATTTTCACAACCAAACACAAACAATTTATTTATTTTTAATTTGACGTTTATCGACACTGACGTATATTTGAGCAGCGTTGCCACGATTTGAAATAAATTGCGAATGCGATTGCGAAAGTCTAACAGAATACCAATTTTCTATCGCATCGCATTTCATTTGCGCATCGCATTGATTTTCGCATCGCAATTCAGAATAAGCCTCCTGTTGTTTACCGATACCTTGAACCCAAACGCAATATGGAGCGCACTAGCTTGCAAGTCGTGTTGTCCACATGGATATACAAATTTTTGGCGCTAGATGACGTAAAACTCATTTTTATTGAATAATGCATCAAAACACCCTGTATTTGCAAATGTTATGAGTTCATATGTTCAGCAAAATTAGTCGCTAAAGGATTTTGTACAAAATTACCAAACATCATTGGGTCGAATTCTTGAAATTTAAAGGTCATTTATTATAATTTAGATTTTCTTCAATAACCTAAAAGTAACGGTCATCTTGTAAATAACGGAATTATAAAAAAGTTGCTGCTGAATTCCTAAAGAACCATATTCAGCAATAAAAAAGTTCTTATTCGCAAATAGTCGATTTTGGCATATTGCTACTTATATTTATCACTTTAGAGCCTTTTTTTGAAATGATTTTTCAAATTTGGTTTATTTAAATTTCTGAAAAGAGACAAAAAATAAACTTAAACTTTTTATTTTTTTTTTGTAATACAGTCGGGACTTGATTATCCGTGATGGTCGGGACCAGAAGCATTACGGATAATCGATTTTCACGGTTAATCGAATAACAATTTTGATTATACAGTTTTTTTTAATATTTTTATTATTTAATAATAAATTAATTATGGTGTACATACATATTCACATTAAAAAAATTAGTTCAAGAAGTTTATGTATATTTTTAAATTAAATAAGTATGTATGATCAACTTCAAAAATTTACGACACCTAGACTTTTTTTTTAAATTTTTTTTTTTTTGTCTGACATCAATGTTGATTTGCGTGTGTATAAACCGATATTTGAGCATGTGAAATCCGTTCGCGTTAATCATTTTTATTACACGGCGCAAATTTTACTGCGGTTTAAAGTTAAAAATTAAAAAAAAATATAAAAATTACAGTTTTTGTTAAAATTGAAAAAGGATAACGCGAGTGGATAATACCCCTTAAGGGCTTTCTTAGCACACTAAAATATTTGTAAAAGCTTGAATACTTTTTAAAATACACTGGAAAAAAAAATATAAAAAATTTTTTTTTGATCGTGTATGCATATAAAAATTTATTTAAAATTGTTAAACATTTTACAAAATTACGGCTAGTATAAGACATAATTTGCAATATTTTGGGAAAAAAAACTATTTGGCTATCGCTAATGGCTTAAGAGATATAACCATTTAAACTTTACCACTCATGATTTTTTTACCAAATTATATATGTATTTAGATCAGTAATACTCAAATATTTATTCTTAGAAGCACTCAGCAAAAGCTACTATGATCATAATTTGTTTCGCTTCTCAGTTTTTTTTTTTTAACGAATTTTAGAAATTTTAAAATGTATATTCTGAAACCAAATCAAATATTTCATACAAGGATGCTTTTTGAGGTTAGAAACATTTTGTTTCTCCATAAAATTTTAAATCCTTAAAATTTTTTGGTGCGTTTTCAATTTTAGTATCAAGCTCAGTAAAGTCTTCTATTCGATGTACGTTTGAGCGGAATTGATACAGCGCTTCAGTTGTCACAAAGCGAAATGTGTTTGGAAAAAACTGCCGATGCACGCGCCAGGGTTGAAAAAAATTATTTTTTTTGCACTTTATCAGTTTAGTCCGTCGCGAAGAATCTATTTAGATACCTTCACATGTGCCCATGACATGTTTTGATATAAAAAAAAGCTTAAAAATAAATTGTTTTTTTGCAAAAATTTTCAAAAGTTCATAAAATTTTTGCGTTTAAAAATTTTAAAGTGCGTTTTCGCCTCGGAGGTGCCCTTTACGAAGTTACTCACATCACGCAATACACTAGCCAACTTAAAAGGCAATTCAGATTGTCAGACGCAAAAAAGATACATTTTTAAAAAATTTACGCTAATTTCTTTTAAGTTTGTGATGTCCGTGATACGTTATTGGTGCGCTGACACCAACTTGATACACCTCAAACTTTATAAAATTACGCAGTTTTTTTAATTCTGCGCTTAAAACTCATTTTTATTAAACGGCGCAAAAACTCTATGCAAAATCTTCAAAAATTTCTAAATTCGGAAAATTTTGGTTTCACTTTAAAACACCATGCAACTTTTCACGCAGCAGCGATATCAAACATTTTTTTTTTGTGGATATATCCTCCAAGTCTAGTGACTATATTTTGTATGGGTTTGGATCTAAAAGCTTAAAACTATTACAAAGAAAACGGAATGAATGAAAAAACTCTTGGAAGTTTCAAGTCGTTTTTTTAATTTTTCGAATTTTAGATGACCATCAATTCTTAAGGTGAGGACTTTTCAGCGTAAAACTTTGCGCGTCATATCCTTTAAGTATAGTCATCCAAACCCTGTACAACGTTTTTTTCAATTCATAAAACTTAACGAAATAAGAGCCATAGTATGTCGGTTTCAGCAGGTGCTCAAAAAATTTGAAGTAGCCCGTATACATTAAATTTTCTACTGAAAACATGAGGCAAAAAAGGACATTAAGCAAAAAAAGAATACAATATCTTCAAAAGAGTCGTGTAATGTTGTTTGTCTAATAGTTTTCAACTGCCATCACGGATAATAGAGGTTATCACGGTTAATCGAAGCAAACAATTTGAAAACATTGCAAACAAAAAACAATAGACTGATCTTTGGCCATCACGATTAATCGGGGTTACCGGTTAACCGGATCACGGATAACCGAGGCCCGATTGTACTTTTGACAAATCCAATTTAGTCTGAAAATGTTTTTCTCTAAATACCTTAATTGTTACCCTAAATATTTACAAATTGTGTTACTATTTAAAAATACATCAATATTATAAAATTTCTGCATACATATTTTACAACAAGTAGTTTATGTGTCAGTTCCTTAGAAATGAAAGGAAATCTTAAATACCGCCAATAAAATGTTACGAAACATTACAATATTTCTTTATTTGTTTTTTTTTCAAACTATTTTTTCTTCTTACAACTACTGCCAAGTCTTGTTTAAGAGTTTTTGTTTTTTTTTTTTTCTTCAAGAAAATGTCAATGCATTTGATAAATTACATTAAAACAAGTTAAAAGCAGCATATAAACAGATGAATGTTGAGTAAATGAACAGTAGTATGAATAGGTATACAACATTCATGCATCCATCCAGCAATCGCAAAGTAAAGCCCATGGAGGCAGCAATTCTGTATCAAAGTTGTGATTGAGAGTCCATGGTGCTGGCGATGGCGGCATTTAAGAGCATAACAAAAGTTTATTGCATGCCACGACAATTTAACTTTAACTTAAAAACTTAAGTAATGAATGTTGTAGTTATAAAAAAAAACAATACTATAAAGAAACAGAAACAGAATTAAATAAAGGTAGAAATATTTTTTATACAATACTATAAAAGAAAACAGAATATAAATAAAAATAACCTGAATATGCACAAGAAAAAAAATAATAAATAAAATTGGATCACTTTTTATTGGTTGGGAAAAGAAGTTAATTCGAGTTAAAACTGAAAAATATTGATTACTCTATGTCTACAAGCAGCAAAAACAATTGTTTTTAACATCCCAGTAAAAACTTCGCCTACTTTTTCAAAATGAATAGCTTCTTTAACTCATTATTTTGTAGCTTTCTTCTATAACTACATCTATAACAACTTCTATAACTACTTTTTTCTGGATGTATGCAGGTAAAAAAAATAATGACTTACTTTTTAATGCGTTCATTTTGGGACATCCCTTGTAAAATTCATTGGTTCTTTCAGTAGAATTGTAAGTAGTGCTCTTATGTTTTTCTGATTACTCAACACATTATTTTGTAGGCGAAGTTTTTACTGGGATTGTTACCATCAATAACATTTAGTTTGTATTTAACCATAAAATTTTGTAAACTTCAAATGTGGTTGGATAACCAATATAATATTTAATTAAATTTAAGTTTTTGATGTTTTAATAAGGCGTAAAGTAAGTTCATTAAATTTAATTTTCATTAAATTATTTTACAACATTAAATGTATTAAACATTTTTGATAATTTTATTCTTGACTAAACTCGCAATTTAACTCGGGTCGAATTTACTAGTTTCGAGAACAACCACATTCTCATCATCAGAATTCTTTGCATTTCTACCGTTTGCACCATTGCGGGCGGAGCCTGCCAGTCTATAGTCAAACGTCAATCTTTAAGCAATTGTAATGGAGGATCGAAATTTGATTTCTTTCTTTTTTTCATACTTTTTCTCACAGAATACTAAGGCCCCTATTACGGTTTACAACTCAACTCAGTTGAGTTGTAATAAATACAACTGGTTGTGATCAGTTGTAATTTTTGCTATGTTTTTGCTCACCGCAATTTCGCAAAGTTGTAAACCATAATACAAAAATTAAGAAATTACAACTCAACTGAGTTGAGTTGTAAACCGTAATAGGGGCCTAACAGAACTGTCACGAGACGGAAGATTTTGCGTTTTTTTTTGTCTCTTTCTAAGAAAGCTGGCCTTTTGCATTTCTCTTTTCGTCATCTTCTATGCCGCTATACAATGAACACAAATTTATTTAGTTAAGATTTAGTTGCAAAACTGTTGTAAAAAATAACTTTTAAGTTCACCACAACACGAGTAAATAATATTTGAGTAAGTAAATACATTTGTTTTGCACAAAAAACAACGTTTGTTGAACTAATGCATTTGTTTAACGTGGTTTGTGTTTTGTTATTTTTGTTTTGATCACGCCATTTGTGTTGATTGTTGCGGCCTGTTTTTACACCTTGCCACATCACTACAAAAAAAAAGCTATCTGTCTCTCTCTTCGAAAGCTGCCCTTGCAACTGATTTGGGCCTTTTTTACACGTCACTTTTTACAGTTCTGTTAGTATTCTGTGCTTTTTGACAAGACTTTGTCTTGAAGACTTAAGTTTTGTTTTCCTTTTTGTCTTTTTTCGTTGACCTTTCTTTGTACATCTTGATGGACAAATTCAAACATAGAGCTTGTGCCATAGGCTAGGGTCCATGGCTATTTTTACAGCAAGTGTTCGCCAAATGGTCAAAATTCGACCATAAATTTTTATGTAAATATGCTCAAAAACTCCAATGAAAAAAAATAGTGAATTGAAATAAACTTGGAACGTATTGTGTTTAGGGATGAAACGATACCTCTAAGGTATCGATACTTTTACTCGATGTGGTATCGCTCGTAAAGTATCGATACCTACTTAGTATCGAAAAAAAAGTATCGATACTTACTTGTATCGGTTTTTATCATAAAATAATAGAAAGCAGCATTTAATAACGTTCTTATTAGTGTTTTAGTGCTATACAATACAATAAGAACTACGACTTGGGTTGCCACATATCAAAAGTTAAATAACTGGACAATAGAAAAAATTTACCTGGATTTTAAAAAAATAACTGTACAATTTGAAAAAATATAAAATTTTACTCCAGATTTTATTTTGCTTTGATTATTAAATTATTTATAAATAGTTGACATTTCGAGACGTTAACTCAGCTGTTTCTGTGGTTTTTGTTTTGTTGTAGTATTGCTGCCACCGTTTATATAAGTTCAACTTCGTATATATTAAATTAAATCAAATAAAAAAGTACATAAACAGCCATGTTACGAATCGAGTGAAATTCAAATCAATAGAGATTTCCAGTTAAATTTTTGTTTAAATTACCGTCGTTTTTTTATTTTGAGGTAAGTTCTAATAAAGATAAGATGTACTCATAGTATAAAATATATAAAATAAAATAATTTAATGAACTTTTAACTCTGGATCGCTTTTAAAGTTTGTTCGATTTTGCTTTCACTCGAATTCGAATTTTTTTTGTTTTTATTGTTATTTGAAGAATTTAATAACTCTATTACTTAAGTTTTAAGCAGAAATGTTTGAAACATTTTGAAAGTTTCATCAAAATTTAGTATTATTGGGTCATATGAATGGATTCTTGTGAATAAAGATTATCAAGTGGATGGCATGACTAACAAAAGAGATCAATTTAAATAACTTTTGTGCGTTATTTTTATCGCATTTTTGAAAAACTGGACCTCTATCTTTTTAATTGGAATGTTTGTCGACAAAATAGAAATTGTTTCCTTACAATTTTTTCTTAGTATATCATTTTGTTCTAAACAATAAGAAAAAAAAAAAATAAAAAAGTTATTTTTCAAAATTAAATAAAGTTTTTTACCTGAACAAATGGTCAATCCAGGCCTTCTGGCAACCCTAACTACGACCCGTTAGAATTTTTGTGCAAAACACAAAGTGTAAAGTTTGAGACCATTTAAATTTACCACCAAGTTTAAATTTCCTTTCGAAAAATCTTTTTTATCTTAGGAAACAAAATTTTATAGAACGTTCAGGATAACAACCTTTTATTTACCTTTTATTCCAGAAATGAACAATGTTACTATGAATTTATTTTAAATCTAAATATGTTTTTTATTTTTAAATTGATAAATATATAATGAAGGGTGGTTAAACCATAATCCACGATAATTGTGAGCCACCTTAACGTCAAGTTTTTTGCGCAACTTAAATTGACCATTCTTTGTTTCAGTATTTATGAACTTCTATCATTGAGAGGTATTGTGCGCAAATTTCAGCAAACCGGGTCTGTAGGTAATGGGAAAACATATGTGCATGCTCGCCCACTTAGTTCTGCGGCTGGCAGTGTTATCGGTCCGTCCTTCTTCGAAAATGAGATCGGCCAAGCAACTATCGTGAATCGTGTTCGCTATCGCGACATGATAACGGACTTCCTATAGCAAGTAATTGAGGAAATGGACCTAGACGATATGTGGTTTATACGTGTTTACTGGTCAAACGGTTTCTTGATACCGTTACTGGTGCTCCAGCTTTGGAAAATAATCAAAGATTAATGTCAATACCAAAGTGAAACGATTACTTTTGACCGATACCGAGTATTTTTTTACCGATTCTACTTGGTAGTCGGTAGCTAAGTATCGATTATAAAAATACTTGGTACTTATATAAAAGTATCGAATATGTACTTGTATTTACTCGTATCGTTTCATCCCTAATTGTGTTAAATTTTAAACAAATTGTGGTTAATTATAAAATTTGTATGCACGCAAAGAAAAAACATGGTTGTGGTAAACATATTCTAATAGCAACATATTATGATAAGAATTATGATTGTAGTCACCATATTAAGATTATTATTGAATCATATTATGACTAAATATTCTCGTAATATGTCATCATATTATTTTTCCCTTAATCATATTATTATTCTGTTAATCATACTAAGTTACAAAGTAATCCAATTATTGTCATGTTAATCATAATAAGCTAAGAAATTAATCATATTATTGTCATGTTTATATAATAAGCTAAGAAGTAATCATATTATCATCATGTTAATCATAATAAATTTAGAAGCAATCATATTATGATACAGCACCTTTTATAGCTGTCATAAAAATACAAAATAAATTAAAATATTTTTGCATCGATTTTTTATTTTGTGGCTTTTTATAATTTTTCTTAATGTTAATCAAACAGCGGAGTTCAATATAAGGCTTGCAAAAGAGCAAATGAAAAATCTGTGGTTTTCATGGGCAACCGCGTGTGTCCATTTTTTCGATTTTAAGATGTTGATGAAATATCGTAGCACTTTTATAAAATATAACGAAATCTCTGTGTGTATTGTTGTTGGATTTTACAAAACAACTATGATATTTTGCATTTGCACTATTACATCACTAATACTTGAATGAACTCCGCTAATTTTTTAATTTTTAATTTCTTTAGACTTATTTTTTTATGGAATTTTATCTTTTAATTGTTTAACCGCTCACAAATAAAAAAACGACACAACTTCTTCAAATTTATTTTACAAATGGCGCTAACATAATATGATTAGAGTAAAAATAGTTTGATTGCATCTTTAACATAATATGATAAATGTATAGGAAGTTATCATGTTATGGCTATTAAATATCATAATATGCACGCAAAGAAAAAACATGGTTGTGGTAAACACATTCTAAGAGCAACATATTATGATAAGATTCATGATTGCAGTCACCATATTAAGGTTATTATTGAATCATATTATGACTAAATATACTCGTCCTATTACATCATAATATTTTTCCGTTAATCATATTATTATTCTGTTAATCATACTAAATTAAGAAGTAATCAAATTATGGTCATGTTAATCATAATAAGCTAAGAAATTAATCATATTATTGTCATGTTAATCATAAGAAGCTAAGAAGTAATCATATTATCATCATGTTAATCATAATAAATTTAGAAGCAATCATATTATGATACATCACCTTTCATAGCTGTCATAAAAATACAAAATAAATTTAAATTTTTTTGCATAGATTTTTTATTTTGTGGCTTTTGACAATTCTTCTTAATGTTAATCAAATAGCGGACTTCAATATAAGGCTTGCAAAAGAGCAAATGCAAAATATGTTGTTTTCATGGGCAACCGCGTATGTCCAGTCTTCCGATTTTGAGATGTTGATGCCATATTGCCTAATTTTAAACGCTCTTTACTTTTTTTTTTGCAAGCTGGATCAATTCCGATTTTTTAACGTAATGACAAAGTTTAAAAAGTGCAATACCTAGCCCATAGTTTGATCTAGAATGGTTTTCGGCTTTCCTGAAAAATTTGTTTTAAGACATACGCGGTTGCCCATGAAAACCACAGAAATATCGTAGCACTTTTATAAAATATAACGAAATCTCTGTGTGTTTTGTTGTTGGATTTTACAAAAAAACTATGATATTTTGCATTTGCACTATTACATCACTAATACTTGAATGAACACCGCTAATATTTTAAATTTTTAATTTCTTTAAACGTATTTTTTATGGAATTTTATCTTTTAATTGTTTAACCGCTCACAAATAAAAAAAATGACACAACTTCTTCAAAATAATTTTACAAATGGCGCTAACATAATATGATTAGAGTAAAAATAGTTTGATTGCATCTTTAACATAATATGATAAATGTATAGATAGTTATCATGTTATGGCTATTAAATATCATGATATGGTTGTGAGTAATACACTATGTTTAGAAAGTTATCATAATTAAGTTGTTAGAAAAATAATTATTTTTCGGTCAACAAAACTCAAATTCATAATTGCGATAAACATTGATATGTTAACAGTTACTATAATATTGTTGATATTAAATAAAAATAACAATTATTTGTGTACGACAACAGTATATTGTTACGTTAAACATAGTGTTGTTGCCGTAACCATGCCCAACCATATTTTTTCTCTGCATGTGGTTATATTTGGTCTAGTCTAGCAAATCAGTGTCGTAGTCAAAAACTCTTCGCTTTTAGAAACTGGTATGAATATTTTCGTAAACGACATAAATATGGCAAACTTTCTATATGTTCCTTTTTAATTTCTACCTATAAACACTATACTTTTTCCCCTACCCAACTTATTTAAAAAAAAAAGAAAAAAATTCCACTGAAAACGAAACCTGGCCAACTAAAATGTGAAATATTCTTTTAATTCATCATTCCTACAACTGAAACACCAACAAAAACAACTCCACCAACAGTTGCTGGTACAAAAAAAAAAAAAAAGACATGCAACATAATGCTGCTTTTCATTTTGTCATTCCTTTTTCCAATGCAATATTTTTTCACTCTCTCAGATATTGAAACATGAATGTTGGCATGGCGTTAATACTTTATTGTACAATACTGCTGATTCTTAACGCAACTAAAGCCAAACGTACCAAAAGCTTAAAAAAAAATAAGAATTATTTTAGGATTCTTGTGCCAACTTCAAATGCATATTCAAGCATGCATGTGTGTAGTTTAACCAAAAAAATAAAAAAAAATTAAAAGAAAAAGAAAAAGAATTAAACGTACCGAGCAAAAATATAAAACAGACTTCAAGGTAAATCTTAGTTGACATAATTAAATTATTTTGTCATTGCAAGTGACATATGCAAGCAAATACATACAAACAACAATTAATTTGTCATTTAACATTACAAAAACGAGTAAAAAGAGCTAAACTTTAAATAAAGCAGTACTAAGACTTATTAAGGTTTTTGTTTTGTTTTTTTTCTTTCTGGTATTTGTATTAAAAATTTATTTTTAATGCTTAATTCTAAAGTTCTTAAATAAAGTTGTACGAGAGGGGGGCCTTGGGTTTTAAAGTAATTAAGGTATGAACACTAAGCTGGGTTACTGATGTATGAGAAAAAATAAAAGTTCTCGAATCATGTTCTAATAGCAATATTTTTTTGTCTTACTTCAAAACAAATAAAAACTGCAAAAAATGTAAAAAAAGTCACATCTTCAGCCCGCGCAAGAGCTCCTAAAAATTAAGTATATGTAAGAAAAGTAAATTTTTTAAATTTAAATTTTTTATTTACTATCAATTATTATTTATTAAAAGGTGAAGTTAATATTTGCGATCTATAGTCGAGCATTTAGAGAATTAGTTAACTAATAGAAAGATTAGTTTTCATTCCAGAAACCCTTAATATTTAAATTAAACATCTGTTCTATATTTTAAAAATTTGTTCACTTAGAAGAATAGTAAAGCTAAAATATTCCCCAACCTTTTTTTGAAAGAACTAGTTCATAGTTTCTCGCTTAAGAATCAGTTCACTAGGGACGAAAGTAAAGGCAAACGTTTATCGCGGATTGAATTTTTTCCCCAAATAACTAGTTTCTATTCTAAGGATTGTAAATAACATAATTGAGAATTGTTGTAGGCAGTAAATGTAGATAAAATCAAGGTGATGGT
Source organism: Pollenia angustigena (assembly GCA_930367215.1). Taxonomy (NCBI): domain Eukaryota; kingdom Metazoa; phylum Arthropoda; class Insecta; order Diptera; family Polleniidae; genus Pollenia; species Pollenia angustigena. The sequence goes on from OV884060.1 coordinate 53,939,369, forward strand.
ATATACCACCAAGACCTCCAGCACACTCGGGCGAACAGTGGATGCTGAAAACCAAACCTTTAAGATAGTCAAAGATTTTGTCTGACACCATAAAAAAATAAACAACATCCGTCTTGATATGAAACGAATAAGAATCCTGGCTAATAGATGTTACTTCGGTAAAGCAAACAATTTAAGAACAAAGCCACCACTCGACAGATAATAGTCACCTTCTAGAAGACACTGATACTACCCGTGCAGTTTTATGGTTTTAAGAAATTGCATCATTGGTACATAAGAGGCAGACAAATCAATCTATCCGTCCTTAAATCAATCAAAGTCAATAGTACGGTATGTACGGATTTCCTTAGATAATGTACAGAACGTTTGATTCAAGTACGGATTTTCCAATTGCGAAATACTTAACTCATCCATATTTAACCCCGAATTCGAACTTAAAATAATCTGAAAACAGGATTGACTTAACTTAGAGGAGATGAAATTAATCTTAAACTATGTTTGATTCAAGAATTTCTAAGACGGTTTTTAATCTCGATTCGTAATTTAAATAATCCAAAAGTGAGATTGGATTGATTCTAACCTAAACACTTACCCCACAGCACGAGAGAGAATATTATTTACCCGTTTCACATCTTATATAACTTCTGATGTATTTGTTTAATAAAGAATTGTCAATTATAAGACACCAGCAGCATGCCCAATATGGTTTCCGTTATCACTTTACTCTGAAAATTTGATGTATTTAACTTAATAATTTTAAAAAATAGAATATAGGAATTACTGCTTCTTATTTTACTTTTTAAACATGAAAATAATCTATATTTTTCTTCTTGTAGGGTTGTTATTGTGTCTGCAACAAACTTTTATAAGCACACGCGTATGCAGGCATAGTGTTTTTCGAAAGTTATCCCATTTTGTATTGTTCTAAGTATTTTTAAGTGTAATCTGTACTTAAACTTTTGAGTACGACTCGTACTAAAGTAAGAAGAAAAAACTTAAATTTAGAACTAGTTTTTTCTTTCAGTGTAGGCACTTGGAGTATTCGGGAGAAATATTCTTCGTAAGATCTATGTAGCGATGAGCGTTGATTTAGAATATCGGTGTCGTATGAACCAAGTGCTGTGCGAGCTATATGCCGATATCGACGTAGTTAAGCGTGTTGAATTACAGCGATTACGTTGGCTATAGGTCATGTGATAACGAACGAAGATGCTCAAGCTAAAAGGTCACTTGATTACGAACCCAGTGATGGCTCATGCAGAAGGGGAAGACCAAAACTTCAGTGGAAAGATCAGCTGGAGGAAGACATCTCGAAACTTGGTGCCACAACTTGGAGAAGGGGCGCAAAATATCGAAGTCTTTTGAAATCTATTCTACGCTCGGCTGCAGGAACCAATGTTCTGTAATAGCCGATTAACTAAGTTAAAAATAATTAGTTTGGGAAGTTTTTAATAGAAAGTTTCACCTTGACATTTTAAGCCCACTGTCAAGAAAGGGTTATGACTTTCGCGAGTAGCTTGTGGGTATATATGTATGTACCCAGTAAAAAATATTTGGGTATTTTGAAGCACTACAGAGAAAATGCGCATAATCAAGCGCTTTAATTAGCGAGCTCTTATAAAGCAGTAAATGATAAAGAATAAAACTTACAAAAAAGCAGCTATTTTAGTGCTGACAACGAAGAAGGTTTTAAAGCGAAAAAAATAAAAATATATTATGGTTTGCGAAAATGATTAAAAAAAGGCATTTAAACATTAATGAATATGTAAATATAGTTAGCCCTTAAAAAAGCACTTTAGGAGCGCTTTGTTTGCATGTTAAAAGAAGCGCTTATTGTCAGCAGAAAATAGTTCTCCAAACCGGGAACACCCCATACAAAAATCAGGCATCCCATCAGCAGATTTCAAGCGCTTTGAGGTATGAATTCATACAAAAAACCTGCTCCTTTTGGAGCACATTTTTACCTGGGTATCTAAATGTTTGTGTTACCTCGTATCTTCCAAAAGGTTGGATAGATTTTGACATACATACTATATATATGGTGTAACTTCGACCATCCGAACACATATAGTTTTAGGCTGGGTCGGATTATTGAGTTGCCCCGACTAAAGTAATGAAAATTATTGAAATAATCTAAGAGAATTAAAACATGAGTTTACTCCTTTGAAACCATGTGTTAAATAGACCGCCTCAGTTTTTATACTTTTTTCGAAATTCCTTCTTGAACATCGATTTTCTTAATCTACTCTAAAAACCAAGAATTTTGGTGTATAACACTTAAATATTGATCGTTTTTTAGGCAAAATGAATTTTTTTCCAACAAATGAGAAAATCTTGCTTTAGTACTTTGCCTCTAACACGAGCAGTTCGTAACGGATTTGAAAGCCTTTTAAATTTCCTAAATGTTTCTTAAAGCAACATTGCCATTTTGTTCGATGGCTTTTTGTTCATAGCATTACAAATTCAGATTTTCAAATACGAACTTATATTTTTTTTTTTAATTTTTGCTTACCTTTTCTTATATCGGGTGATTTTTTAGCTACTATCTTTTTGGCAACACTGGTTTAAACAGCTGACGCACGTATGGTGATTTGTTTCACTGTCAAACATCTGCAGTTTGGTCTATAATTTAACCATGAATCGTCTTAAAACGAACAACGTTGCAAATGATTGAATTTTAATTTCAAAATGCGTGCTCTGTTAAAAAAGTTCATCGCGCGCTTCTTCCATTTTATGATCAGCTCATTTTTGGTACTTTTATAAGCAGAATTGTCGATTTTGGAGTGGAGATCAGCCAGAAGCATTGCTAGAGCTACCAATGCATTCAGCAAAAGTCACAGTTTGGTGCGGTCTATGGGCAGGTGGCATCATTGGACCGTACTTCTTCAAAGATAATGCGAATCGTAACGTTACTGGGAATGTTGAGCGCTACCGTGAAAATATATCCAACTTTTTTTTTGCCCAAAATGCAAGAGCATGACTTGCATGACATGTGGTTTCAACAAGATGGTGCCGCATGTCACCCAGCACGCTTAACAATGGACTTATTGAGAGGCGAGTTCGGTCCCGGTCAATTGGCCGCCTAGATCGTGCGATTTAACGTCTTAAGACTATTTTTTGTGGGGCTATGTTAAAGCTCATGTCTATAAACACATGCCCGCTTCAATTGACGCATTGGAAGACAACATTGAAGCAATTATTCATGAGATACCGGCCGAAATGTTGGAATGAGTATGCCAAAATTGGACTAATCGGATGGACCATTTGAGGCGCAGTCACGGTCAACATTTGCATGAAATAATCTTCAAACATTAAATTATATGGACCGTACTAACGATTCAAATAAAGATTTCATGCATTTTTCTGAATTTAATGTGTTCTTTTTTCAAAACTTTCCTATAGGTCTTAAAAAATCACCCATTATAAAAGCTGAGGTTTTTCTTAACTGAATGCTACTGTGATTAACACCAAAATCTTTCTTTTAAAATTTTTCCTCATTCAATTTTTATATAAGAAAAGGTAAGCAAAAATTAAAAATGAATTATAAGTTCGTATTTGAAAATCTAATATTCTAATGCATGTAATAATAATGTTCAAAACCGTTAAAAACTGCTAGAATTAGAGGCGAAGTACTAAAGCAAGATCTTTTAATTTTTGGGAAAAATTTTATTTTGCCTAAAAAAAACACAAAAAAGATTTGAGAGACTACTTCTCCCGTTCAGCAATATATTTAAGTGTTATACACCAAAAATTTTGTTTTTAGAGAAGATTAAGAAAATTGATGTTCATGAAGGAATTTCGAAAAAAATTAAAAGTGAAACGGTTTATTGTAAAGCCCTCTATCTTAATCTAGATTTTCTGTTTTTATACCGTTCACCGAAGGTAGGAGGGTCATTCCGTTTGTATGTTCCACAATATTGATCCTACACCCTATAGAGTATATATATTCTGGGTCATTTTGAAAAGCGAAGTTCAAATCCGGTTGTCCGTCTGTCCGTCTGTCCGTGTGTATGTTGAAATGGGTTTTCCGAAAACCCCAGAAATGATGTTGACTAGGTTGATGTATATTTATGTCACATATACTCCGCTTAAGTTTGCTATTGAAATTCAGCCAGACCGGTCCAAAAATGACGAAGATATGAGCAAAAAACCACGACCACCTCTAAATTTTTCCAAAAATCCCTTGTTGTTGTATTTTTTTTATTTCTGTATATGTTGAGAACGGCAAGAGCCAAAATGTCCAAATTAGGTTGCCAATACACACCATCCTACAAAATGTGGGCGGGATTGGAGGAGTGGTCGTGGTACCTCCCGTATTAAAAAAATTAAAAATTGTATAAAAACCTAAATTTTAGGGCTGCCATATGTCCTATGGATATGACTTATATATCTAAATATCGGAAATTTTAAGTAGAACATATTTTCTAAAAAAATTCGGGAAAATCGCTTCAGAAACAAAAAAGTTATGACCAAAATTAAAATTTGTAAACATTTTTTTGGTTCAAATGTAACCGGGTCCATTATAGGTATTCGCAATAAATTGTTTTATCTTCTCATTTGTTTTTTAATGTCGCAAATCGTTGCTTTGGGAACATTTAATTTTTTGTTCCTGCATAAAAAAAGTTTATCCAAATTTCAGAGGTAAACATTTTAAATGGTCCGAAATGTAGAAGCGTCCGAGTTATTGGTGTGACCCGACTGGCGTATGCCCGGACTATCGAAGTTGTACTGTAAATATTATGAGCTAAAGGCTAAATACCAACAATCAGCTCATCAGGTGGGAAACACAATTAAAAATTATAAACCGAAATAAAATTAATTTGGTTGTTTACCGAAGGCTGGTTAACAGGTTATATGGTTATTTAGTTATATACGCAACAACAACAAAATACATTTATTGAAATTTTTTTTAATATAACTACATAACCATATAACCTGATAATCCGCCCTTTGCTTAATATTTATTAATTTTCTCCTTAAGAAATATTCCACACTAATATTTTACTAAACAAAGACAAAGATTAGTTAAAGGCCGATTTTTCTTTTAAAGAACTACATAAATCGAAATTGAAAAACTTTTAAGTACACGCCTCGTAGATATGCTTTGCTTCTAGTAATTACGATTTCCACTTAATTCTACTACTTGTCACTCGTACTTTTCTGATAATACAAGGCTTAAATAAGCTTGAGTTTGCTGTTGTTGTTGCTAGTTATGCTGTTTTTGCTGCCAATATTACTTTATTTTGTTTTGTTGTTTCTGTTGTGTTTTTTTAATTGCATGTTCATATGCTGTTTTTAACGAAATAATACAGGTTCTGTTCTGTTGTAGATATAGGGAGCAATCTTCAAAATAAGTCCACAAACGATTAACAACCAACAACCAACAACAGTAACCAGAACCATCAACATGTTTACCCAACCATTGGAGATTAATTCTAATGAAATATGTAGTCTATGAATTACTTTGACATTTTATGGAAAACTACAATGATTGTGGTTAAAAACAAAAAAAAAAATTCAACTGCAGTAAAACTTAAAATTTAATTTTAAATAAAGTCTTTAAAAAATTAAATCTTATAAAAAAGTTGAAATATAACTCTTTGGAAGAACTTTACCCATTAATACATCAAACTGATTTTGAAATCTTTAGTAATTGACGTAAATCTTGATTTATATTGTTTGCAAGCAATAATTTTCTTAAATAAATATTTATTTTTTTGTTCGTTGCTTTTCTGGCATTAAGAGAACATCAAGTATGAAAATGTTAAGGACACCTTAGTTACAAACTAAATGAGATCATTGCCAAAGTCTCAGGGTTAAAATGTTTAGGAATTTATCTGAATACATTCATACATACATACCAGAGATCAGCAATGAGTAGTGAAAAAGTGAGTAGAGCTAAATCATGACTCATAAATTCTTGTACTTATACGCACTCATACTTATTCCAATGTGATTCAAACTCATATTCACTCAAAAGTTTCATTTTATTCATCGTACTCATACTTACCAACATTTGTAGTGTTTGATTTAGAATCAACTCAAGTCAATGTGTATAGGCGAAGCAAAATGCGAGGCTGCCAGATTTGTCCCCAAATTAGCAAAGTGACGATTTGGCAATTACAGTTTACTAAAGTAACATGTATGAAGTAGACGATTTTTCGGCAAATTTATCTGGCAGCGCTGATTATTAAGTTGTCTCTGTTGTGTTAAAACGGTAAATGGATGAGCTAAATGATTTGAATCATTGTGAGTATTATAAGTATTTTCTTGAAATTTTAAATCAAGCTGAGGTCATTTATGAGTATGCGTATAATGTCGACGTCGCACTCATAAATATTTCTCTTGTGAGTATGAGTGAATCAGAGTAGTTTAGTTTAAATGATTTCTACGCACTTATACTTACAATTGCATGAGTCAGTATGAGTAGCGAAAAAGCGATTCATTGCTGATCTCTGATACATACAGACATACATATTAAATGTATGCACTATTTGCTTTTGTTGGACATAAAGTGGTAAATAAATAAAGAAGATTTTTTTTGTATTGTCTAAATATTCACCCCTATCGTGAATAACAATTGGAATTTTTGTTCTAATGAAATTTTCATTCCCCTCGAAGGGAAACAAGCAATCGTGAATCTCATGTGAAAAATTTTCCACGCTATCAGTTCCAGTTAATGTAAAAAAAAAGAAGAAAGATTAAAAAAATTAAAAATCAATGAATTTTTTTTTCAAAAATATACAAGTATATATTTTAAAGAAAAGTGAAAAAATTAAGCTAAATAATTAGTATCGGAAGGATAGGTTGACTACAACGTTAGTTTTTTGCACTTCTAAAATTTTATGGAGTAAAAAATGTTCTAAAATTCTGCCACCACGTCTTTCAAAAGCTGCACAAATCCGCCGGTAATCAACCTGTTGTTTTGCATTTTGTTGACCATAATATCGGTTTAGGCCTTATTAACGGTTCTAGCCTTTAGTATTCGATGTATAGGAGGAACTACTGGCATACATGCTATGTTCCCTAGCAAAAATAAAGTTAGAAAATCTAAGGGAATTGTGAACAAATTACCAGGGAAAAAACTTAGTATTCCATAAGGGGAATTTGTTCCCGTGAATATTTTTTCACGTTATTATTCTCCTTTGAATGACATTTTTTCATGGGAGTTTTCCATGATCGCAAATATGTGAAAAGGGGAAAAATTACGAGGGAAAAGTTATTCACGATAGGGGTGATTGTAAAAAAAATTTGAAAAACACTTTGACTAAATAATTTAATATATATATTTTTTTTTTTTTCTTTTTTTGTCTAAGATCCTTATTCTCTTGGATGACTATTTTGGAAGCATAATGTCCTTTAAAAATTTTTAAATGTGGTAGTGCTATAAGCAAATTTTGTATATGTTTTTATTCGGCATTGATCACGTCAATATTATTAAAATTTGTAAATACAGAAGAAATCAAAATCGTATAAAATTAAATTCGTGCTAGAACCGCACGTTTGTTTATCTTGGCCTAGACGAAAGATTAAGCAGAGCTTTATAATATTTGGAATTCAAAGTTCTCAGTTTTGCTTAGAAATTTAGTCAGCCAATGGCAGTAGGTAAACTATAAATGCTGGACTGATAATTTTCAGTCCAGCAAAAATTCTTATAAAAATTTTAAATACACAAAAAATCCTTCAAAAACAAATAGTTTTTTAAGTTTCTGAAAGATATTTTAATAATAATAGACTGAATTTTTTATATGTAACAGTTTTAGTTTAAAGGGACCGGAACTATGGATGAAAAAATCGATTTTTACTTTTTTGGTGATTCTTAAAATAGACAATACGCTCTTTCTAATGCAGCAAACCGCAGTTTTCTAACTTCATTACTTTTGTCATAAGTAAGCTTTAAAATACACCTTTGATAAGAAAAGAAAAATAAAAGAACCCGATGTAACAAAATTTTTTCGACGGTTTTCGGGACCGACGATTACGAATCTGGTATTAGATTTTGAAAATTCAAAACCCAATATGGCGGACTTTTTTTGGTCGATTGACAAGTCGATTTTGATACATCTGATCGCTTTTATGGCTTGAAACTAGTTATCCGGGGGTTTTTTGGATTGTAGATTACGAATCTGTTCTTAGATTTCAAAAATTCATAACGACGAATCCAATATGGCTGACTATTTTCTGTAACAATAATTAGTGTTGTGGCTATTTTGTTGAACTATTTATGGTTTTTAATCCAAATTTTTTAATAATTTTAAATTAGGCTTAGGTTCATCAAATTTAATTTTCATTAAATTAGTTTTATGAAGAAACGAATTTTACAACATGAAACTTAATTAAAATTGTTATTGATAGTTTTTCGTTCTTGACCGTGGCCGGGGCTCGAACCCTGACATGTTTCAATCGCAACCACTCGATCTCTTCAGATGGATTTGCCGTCTTACACTTGCAGCCATCGACGACTGCTGACGTCAATAGTCAAACATCAATCCTTAAACCAAATTGTATTTTAACCTTTGGTAGATCGAAATTTGCTTTTTCTAAATGATTATCCATTTTAATTGATTTTACATGTTTTTTCCTTACTTCTGTTTTCTCGTACTTCTGTCAAGAATTCTTCATGAAGTCCAAAGTACATTTGTTGTTAATTTTTTTTTTAAATTTTTGTCTTTCTTTTTTCTGTTGACCTTTTTCAGCACAACTTGAAGGACAAATGTATACATAGAGCTCGTGCCATAGCTTTAACAATAATTAGTGTTTTGGCTATTTTGTTGAACTATTTATGGTTTTTAATCCAAATTTTTTAATATTTTTTAATAAGAATAATTAGTATTGTGGTTATTTTGTTGAACTATTTATGGTTTTTAATCCAAATTTTTAATATTTTTAATTAGGCTTAAGTTCATCAAATTTAATTTTCATTAAATTATTTTTATGAAGAAAGGAATTTTACAACATGAAAATTAATTAAAATTTACTGATAATTTTTCATTCTTGACTCAATCTGGGCTCGAACCCAGGCGTTTTTACGGACAGGTTACCCTGACATGTTTCGATTGCGACCACTCAATCTCCTCAGAGGGCTTGCCGTTTAACACTCGCAGCCATCGACGACTGCTGACGTCATTAGTCAAACATCAATCCTTAAACCAAATTGTATTTAACCTTTGGTAGATCGAAATTTGCTTTGAATGATTATCTATTTTAATTTATTTTACATGTTCTTCCTTCACTTCTGTTTTTTCGTACTTTTGTCAAGAATTGGGTGCGTTCGTAAATGCATCACTGCGCTGCATCAGTGATTTCAAAACGTTATATATTTATCAGTGAAGTAAATCTGGACCAAAAAATTGTGAAATACTCCACAAAAATAATAGTGACACAATAAAAACAATAATAATTATTTTTTTATCTGTTTTAAAAAATGTTTGCGTTTCTGATGCAGCGCAGTGATGCATTTACGAACGCACCCATACTTCTTGAAGTTCAAAGTACATATTTCGTTTTGTTTTTTTAATTTTTTTGTTGTTCTTCTTTTTCTTTTTTTGCTGACCTTTTCAGCACAACTTGAAGGACAAATGCAAACATAGAGCTGGTGCCTTAGCTTTAACAATAATTAGTATTGTGGTTATTTTGTTGAACTATTTATGGTTTTTAATCCAAATTTTTAATATTTTTAATTAGGCTTAACTTCATCAAATTTAATTTTCATTAAATTATTTTTTGAAGAAAGGAATTTTTTTTTTCTGTAACATTATGGGATTTGCTTGAAACTCGTTACTTAAAGGTTGTTGGGGCCGCTGATTACGATTATGATAAAGGATTTTGAAAATTATAAACGGCGGAGGGTTTATTGTAGCATTATGGAATTTATTCGGAACTCATCATTTAGGGGTTTTTAGGGTCGCTGATCACGAATCTGGTATTAGAAAAACCCTGAGTGACAAGTTTCAAACAAATTCAATAATATTACAAGAAAATAGTCCGCCATATTGGATCCGTCGTTTTGCATTTTCAAAATCTAACACCATATTCGTAATCAGCGACCCCGAAAATCCTTAAGTGAAGAGTTTCATACGATTCCAAAAATGTTTCAAAAAATAGTCCGCCATATTGGATACGCCATTTTGAATTTTCAAAATCTAATACCAGATTCGTAATCTTCCACCCCAAAAATAACCAGGCGACGAGTTTCATGCCATAAAAGCATTCAGGCGTATAAATATCCACTTGTTTCAAACAAATCCAATAACATTACAAAAAGTAGTAGAAAATAGTCCGCCATATTGGATCCGCCATTTTCAATTTTCAAAATCCAATGCCAAATTCAAAATTAACTTGTTAACTTCAAATTCGTTTTTCTCCAAAACTAATTTTTTGCCCATAGGTCGCTTTTAACTGAAACTGTCACATATGTATTTTTCTTAATTAAAAAGGGATTTTTTATGGAAATGTTTTAAGGTTTTAGTGCATATTTTGGATTTTAGTGCATATTTTAAGAGCATATATTCGATTTTTTAGTGCATGGAAATCTCATCCCTAATAAAAAGACACCAGCAATATGCCCGATATGATTTTCGCAATCATGTCTTTAACTAAATAAATAAAAAAAAAAAAAAAAAAATATGGGAATTTCTGCTTCTTATTTTACTTTTTAAACAAGAAAACAATTTAAATAATACACAAAATGTGGCATCGAACTGATGCACATATGTATGACGCGTGAAATATGACAAAATTTCATGGTCACGTTCGTCATTGGACTGATTTTACTTTTGTGCATCATTGATGCCATTTGTAATAACATTGATGTCACAATTCTGATGTTAGGGCATTATCAATATGAAGATGCATTTTCATGATGATTGGTCCATATTTTATTTACCATAGGCTTTATAAAAAGCGTATTTTGGAACGGCCTTATTTTGGTGTAAGGAGTGAAATAAAGCCATAATGGCCTTATTTCTCATTTTAATTTTTTATTTTAATATAATTATAATTTATTCAAAAATTGTTTTGTTGTTTTTTCTCTGGGTGTATATTAGACTGGTCGCATCTTGTATGGGATTTTTTTTTTTAAATTTAAATGTTTGCGCCGCTTAAAATATGAGGTTTGGTGTAAGATATCATGATCTAATTTTTCAGGCCAATCCGACGGTGCCTAGCCGTGCCGGTTGGGGCTCAAAGTTCCCCATATTATAAAAAAAAACATTTTTTCTATCAGATCTTTATAGTTATACTAGTTGAAAAGCCGAAAATCAAAAATATGGCTTCGTTACGATCTTCCGCAGAGAAAGTACTTCAAGTGTGCCAAATTTTAGCTTCCTATGTCATCAGATGGCTTCAGAAAGTTGCGGAAAGAAAACATCCTGACATACTAAGAAATTATATATATTGTATAGATAGATTAACATATGTTCGCGCAACTCAAAAACGCCCGGCCGAAGGCCGCCTGTGCTTTGAAGTTTGTAAACATGTTGTTGCGGGCCCGCCGCGCACCCGGCTATCGCCCGCCGGACGCGCTTCCACCTACTGTACCATATATATTCAACACTTGACAATGGCAATGGGTGATTTTTTAGCTATTATCTTTTTGGCAACACTGGTTTAAACAGCTGACGCACGTTTCCTGTTTTGTTTCACTGTCAAACATCTTCAGTTTGGTCTATAATTTAACCATGAATCGTCTTACAAACGAACAACGCTTGCAAATTATTGAATTTTATTATCAAAATGCGTGCTCTGTTAAGAAAGTTCATCACGCGCATGTTGTGTTCAGCGACGAAGCTTATTTTTGGCTCAATGGGTACGTTAATAAGCAGAATTGTCGATTTTGGAGTGAAGATCAGCCAGACGCATTGAAAGAGCTACCAATGCATCCAGAAAAAGTCACAGTTTGGTGCGGTTTATGGGCTGGTGGCATCATTGACCGTACTTTTTCATGCATCATTGACCGTACTTCTTGATGCGAATCGTAACGTAACTGTGAATGGTGAGCGCTACCGTGAGATGATATCCAACTTTTTTTTGCCCAAAATGCAAGAGCTTGACTTGCATGGCATGTGGTTTCAACAAGACGGTGCCACATGCCACATGCCACACAGCACGCTTAACAATGGACTTATTGAGAGGCGAGTTCGGTGAACATTTTATTTCATGTTCTGGACAGGTCAATTGGCCGCCTAGATCGTGCGATTTAACGCCTTTAGACTATTCGAAGTGGGGCTATGTTAAAGCTCATGTCTATACACGCATGCCCGCTTGAATTGACGCATTGGAAGACAACATTGAAGCATTTATTCATGAGATACCGGCAGAAATGTTGGAAAGAGTATGACAAAATTGGACTAAGCGGATGGACCATTTGAGGCGCAGTCACGGTCAACATTTGCATGAAATAATCTTCAAACATTAAATTATATGGACCGAACTATCGATTCAAATAAAGATTTCATGCATTTTTCTGAATTTGATGTGGTTTTTTTAAACTTTCCTATAGCTTTTAAAGATTTTGTTATTCGTGCTTAATTTTTCGTTTTTAAAATTGTTACAAACAAAAAGGCTAAGGCAAGTTTTGTAGTCTTATTAACCAAAAATAGCATTTTATTTATCACTTTTTCAAAGTATTGCCAATTGAATCTTGAAATTTTGGGAGTTTAACACTTTTCTAATTATAAGAAAATGTTCACAGCTTTAGATCTACATTTTTTTAAACCTTATTGTAATAATTATTTTTCAATAAACTTAATATTTAAATTGAGTTTCTTTCAAAAACTATTTAAATTTCCTAACATTATACTTTCCAATTGTACGGTCTCATTGTGTTGCATGCCTCCTTGGCGTATTTAAAAGTGCATTAATACTTTGAAGTACTCCAACGTTAAAAAATTGTTTCCATTATACAAAATAACTACCGAAAACTGGGTGTATCTTTATCACTTCATTTAACTCCAAAAACTCTAAAAAGAGTAGCCTTTTGCATGCTTTTGTAATCAATCTTGTGAATAACACTTACCAACTTTAAATTTGGTAAGAAAACCACCACAAACAAATAAGCTTAACTAACAAAATAAAGTACATTTGAAACTGTAGAAAAAAATTTGATAAAAGAAATAAATGTATTGTTGGTAAAAAATGTAAAAAACAACAAATTTATATGGACCAAAAAGAAACAAATAAACAAAACCAGACAAGTTAATGTTATATAGACCATTTATGTACGGGCCTTAAATTAAAAAAAAACTGGTCCAAAATCAAATTAAGATTTTTTTTCTTTAAATGTTTAATGATTTTTGTTAATGTTTGAAATTTTTATCAAATCAAATCTATACGCATTATTTTAATATTTTTTTTATACAAAAAAAAAAAAAAAAATGTGTAAAACTTTTTGTTTTTGTTTCTTAAGTGGATTTGTCTGAAATTTTGTATTGTTTGCAATATAATTGTAATGGATTCCAATTCAATCATTAATTTCAGTCATTGGGGTAATAAAGTAGATTTCAAGTTTTAGATTATTTAATTTTTTTTTTTCTAGGGACTTTTACTGGGGGAAAAAAGTAGTCCGCTCAAGTGGATGTCTGTCGCAACAATAGCTTTTAAAATGTTATTAAGTTGTTTTTTCTATTTTATTTTTTTTAGGTATAATAGAGATTTTGTAACACTTTTACTTTAGTTGTTGCAATAATTATTAATTCTTTTGTTCACATAATGAATAAGCGCAAAATTGTAAAAATATTTAAAATAAATTATGAATAGAGAATTTTAATAAAAGTTTTTTAACTCAGCAGAAACAACAGCAAATGTATGAATAGGAGAGATATTTTGTAAAAGTTGTTGGTTTTTTTATGGACAATATACATTTTGCTTCAAATCGAAATATGTATATTAAGCAGAAACTAAAATTCAGAATTGAATAAAAATGTTGTAAGCAAATTTATTAAAGTTCGTATTTAATAAAAGCAAAATTGATAGCCCAACAATATTTGTATCAAAATTCTAAAAAAGTTATTTAAAAAGTTGTTTAATTTTTATTTTCTAACAAAAACTAGAAAAGTACGAAAAAAATTGAACAGCCAAATGTGACTCCAGGAGGACCCCAAAGTACTAAAAAAATGAACAAAAAACTTTATATGAAACACAGCAACATGCAATTTTAGGGCACTTTGTTTTTTTTTTTTTTTAATTTTTGTTTTTTCTCTTTGGAGTGTTTTTGAATTTCAAGAGAAATGAAAAGTGGCTCCGAAAAAAAAGGAAAACAAATCATCCCAAATAAAATCGCAATTTTCATTTTGGCACAATTTTTCAATTACTTATATTGAAGGCTTTAGCTAGCCCAGCCGGTGTCTGTTATACTAATAACGGTATAGGGTATATTTTATAACGGTGTAACAAACACTTGCTTCAATAACTAAAGCTTCTCTGTTAGCAAGCCTTAAGCTGGAGGTCCATACCACGCGTTTTCGCCTCCACGCAGCGCATGCTTTTATAACCTTACTTGCGTTCTACGTTTCAAGTTACAACGCTTTTTATGCAGTAGCAGCACAAGTAAAAATAAAATTTAATATGTCAAGATCAGCTGATTTGTTCGAACGCTGCTTGTGACGCTTACAATAGAAGAAAGTAAACCTACTTTTCGCTTCAAGACATCTAAGCTTTTGTGCATGTAACTTACTACGTAAAACTACACAGATTCTACTTTTTTGACAACTGCGTATGCCGCGAAAAAGCGAGTAGCGCGTGGTGTGGACCTCCAGCTTTAGGGTGTGTATAGAGTAGCCGCTTGTTGCCGAGCCGAGCCGAGCCGACTGACGGTTATTGCGAGAACTTGTTCATGCGAAAAACAAGTTTGAGTGTGCACAGTGGATGCGAGAATCAGCGCGGATATTTTATCTATTATTTGTGTTTTATGTGTGTTTGTATGCATTTGCACACAGAAAAAAATACCAATGTAAAATTAAAATGGAAAAATGTTGATTGAGAATCATAGTAAATTTCAGCAAAAGTATGCCCTTACTTAAATTTATCATTATTTCATATTAAATTTAAATGAAAAATACTTACTTACGTTTATTTAAAATTATTCACTGTTAAAAAAATAAAAAAAAAATATTAAAATATAAATAAATATGGATTCAATATTGAATCCATAAAAACCTACTTTATATTAAAATCAAAAGTTTATCTTGTTAAATTAACATGAATACATACTTAAGTATGTACATTTTTTATTTTAATTTTTAATATATGTTAAAAAAGAAGACAATTCCCGTATTCTTTTAATTAAAATTATTATCAAGTTTTCAAAGAAGAATGATGACGAAAACCATATCGGGCGTTCTGCTGATGCTTCTGTTAACATAGGAGAATAAGTGAAACATGTGTTACAGGGTAAGTGTTTTGAATTATTCTTAAATAAATGCATATGTTGTCTCTGAAGCTACTTCACACTGTTAAAACACACTCAAACCAATTTGATTCTACATGAAACTCACGTTGTTTCAATTTGAAATACCTTTCATTCAACGTAATTCCGATTGTTATTTCAATATAATTTACATTTTGCTCTAACTTTATTGCAATGTTAAATTAACATGAATTATATTTATTTCAAAAGAAAAAAAATGTTGTTCGCAGTTATTGTAAAATCAGGTTGAATTAACATGAAAAACGTACGAAGCAAAATCACCACCGAAAAATGTTAAATCAACCTTGATTTCTACGTTTTCAACTTGATTTTTTTCTGTGTGTGGGTTTGTTGTTCATTCGAAATTTTTATTACATTTTTTTTTAAATTTTGTTTAATGTTTTTATAATTGTTATAATTTTATTTAATTATTATTATTTAAATTAATTTTTATTTTTTTGTTTAATTTTTATTTTATTTTTGAATTCTTAATTTCTTTTTAATTGTTATTATTTTTTATACCCACACCACAATAGTGGAGAGGGTATTATGCATTTGTGCTGACGTGTGTAACGCCTTAAAATATTGGTCCTAGACCCACCTTAAAGTATACCGATCGACTTAGAATTACTTTCTGAGTCGAACTAACGATGTCCGTCCGGCTGGCTGGCAGGCTGGCTGGCTGGCAGGCTGGCTGGCTGGCTGGCAGGCTGGCTGTCCATGTAACCTTGTGCGCAAAGTACAGGTCGCAATTTTGAAGATAATTTGATAAAATTTGGGTCATAGATTCTTATTGGCACAAGGACCAAACCTATTGAAAATGGGCCGAATCGTAGGACCACGACAGAAGAGAGGGGGAAATTTCTTCCTCTCAGAAACCATCAAGCCGATTTTAATAAAATTTAAAACGTAGATAGATCCCTATCTATATGGACACATAAGCTATACAGCTTTTCAAAAATAGGACCACAAGGGGAGGTAGAGGGAAATTTCTGCCTCTCACAAACTTTCAACCCGATTTGAATGAAGTTTTTAAACATAGATAAATCCATATTAATATGGACACATAAGCATGATGTGTTATTAAATACTGTGGTGTAGGGTATCATATAGTCGGGCTTAAACGACTATACTTTCTTACTTGTTTAATTTTTTGATTGGATGTTTTATTTACTTTTTCTTAAATTTTTGTTTTTAATTTTTTTAAATGTTTTCCAAACAAGTTGAAATCATAACAACATAACATAAACAATGTTTTCGGCTTTGGAACGCTTTGGAACTGTTTTCTCGCATTCAATCAGCTTTGCGCTCTGACCAGCTCAGCGCCCAGTATGGCCTGTTCGCGCTTATTTGTACTAACTTGTATAGTACCAGTTTTCTCGCACTGGTTCTCGCAATTAGCGTCAGTCTGCTCTGCTGGGCAACAAGCGGCCACTCTGTACACACCCTTAGCTCGAAACACTGGCTCAGAGTTGCCGTTGAAAATTTCGAAAAAGTCTCGTAAAAAGGGTATTTTAAAGCAAAATAGGGTTAAGTTTCTTTTTTTGTATTAATAGATTACACTTAAATAAAAGTAATTATGCCTACTTGAATTAAAAATCAATATTAAACCCACTGAGCACACAGAGGCGTCACGAGACAGAAAATATTGTATTTTTCTGTCTTCTTTTTCGAAAGCTGCCCTTTTTGCATTTTTTGTTGCGATTACGCAATTTGTGTTGATAGTAGCGTCCTGTTTTTACACATTGCTACTTTAGTACCAAAAAATATTTTTTTTCTCTTTCTGCGAAAGCTGCACTCGCAAATGATTTAGGCATTTTTGATACGTCACTTGTTTTATCTATGTGGGTCATTCTACGGTAAGAGGTTACCTGATATTATGAATGGCGGCGTAATAAAAATATTTAAAATTATGATTTTTTTCAATATAATCGTAATTAATCAGGAAGTTTGAATGCATGTTTAATAATGGCCAGTCAAGTTATCTACTTTTTCCGGTATTTCAAATAACCAGGGGAGATACTCTACACAGGGTGAAGACATGACGACCAGGATAAGATACCTTACTTTAAGCGGAAGGATAAATTGAAAACAAACCTTATTTTCGTAAGAATCAACTTTAATTATTCAATATTTGATGATAGTTTAAAACAAAAAAAAATTTGGATAACTCCATAGAGTATTTTTTTATGTTACTTAAAAACAAAAATTCTTAACATCTGCTTACATAAACGTAGTCGAAAAAAAGCTAATTATTTCATTTCCTTCGTTTACAAGCTGGCATGCCTTCTCGGTAACTGCTTGAGAACAATACTGAGAAGATGATTTATTAGTGGTTCGTCTTAAGATTCTCTTTCAGGCCCATATACATAATCAACATTAAGGCGCGGTTTGGTTTTCATGAAAGCAAAATCCAAGGTGCAGACCACAAAATGATTGTATACTTCAAGATCACAGAAACAGCTTAAGCTCTTCATTGTCAATTTATTGGGGCATCCAGTAATTTGTTGGACCTTCATAGTGGCTGAGAAGCTTTTAGAACTTTTTTTATTAAGTCCCTCTTCTTTCTTTAAAATGTCTTCGTCATCAATTACATTTGGACAGCGATGAATTGTCATTCCCAGCTCCAACAAGTCTATCAGTAGTCCTTTTGCACGTCGCACCTACTCCATCAGGCGCGCCCTTGCCGTGACCGTCTTCGTGGTAATTCCACGTGAATTTTACTTAATTTAGGTAAAGTTCTTGCAATTTGGTTGCTAGTGCATAAAACATAAAAAACGAATATTGGATTTGATTAAAAAGTTGGTTAGCACGATTTTGTATAAATCTTGAATGTCAGAACGTTAATATGTCAACTAAAGAAAGAACTTGACTACCTTCTATTATTGTATAATGCAACATATGTATGTTAGTAGTATAAAACTAACTTAAACCAAAGTTCACATTAAATAAGGCATACATACATTTTTGAAGCGTTAAAACACGTATAACGTATATAGTGGAAATGTGTTGGTTTAACGTAAAATACTAAGAAAGAATTAATTTCTCAATTCCTTATCTACCCTTGACGCAAAATCTTTACCCTGGCATCTGATGAAGCAGGGGAAATACGGCAGGGGAGAGATGTTTTCCTTAAAAACTAGCATAATCGGAAAAATATGTATTGTAACGAAAAATCAAACTAACACAGTAAATTATACTGAAATTAAAATAAATCAATATTATAAACAAACTTTAACCACAAATAACAAGTGAATAAAACTCTCCAGTGGAGATACATTAATCACTGACACGTGCGAGTAACCCGAGTGTTTTGGTCGAATTATTGGCCCAATAGGAACACGCTAGTGGCTCGCGCGACTTTTATTGTTAAATTCACTTCAAAACAAATATTCTACTATTTAAATTTGCAGCGTCAACGCATTTTAACGGCATTTTTAAACGATCGAAAAATGTGCGGGGAAGAGACTTAAAATACGAGGGACAAAAAATATGTAATTTTTTTCAATAAAATTTGAAAGTATTTTGAAAGTTTTTTTAAATGATTGTTATTTAAACTACTTTATGTAATAACTAACGATTAAATATTTTATGAATAAGTAATGTGGTAAATTTCAAATATTTTGTTACAGAATACTAGAGTTGTCAATTATTCGCCTTTCAGCTTTGTTCGAATAATTCAAATAATTGTTTTTGTTCGTTCGATCAAACGATTAAATCTGAAAAATTATTCGATTAATCGATGAGAATAACGAATAAAAAAATTACATTTTTTAAATAAGATACATCCGTCCGTTTATAACTATGGAAAATTTTCCATTTTTTTCTTTGTTTTTTCTCAAATCCACTATGACTTCTTATATTTTTGATGCGTACAACTTTTCATCTTAACTCCGTAAAGGGGTTGCGACCTTCCATCTTCAGCCAAACTTCTGCGTACAATTTCTTCTATATAACAACCGCTGTCTGTCTTAATGTATTTTTCCATTGGAACAAGTTCGGCATTTTTTGATGTCGTTGGATTATCTTATACTACATCGTTTTCAATGGTAATATTGTATCACTTATACTATGTTCACACTTGGGTTATTAAACGCGTTTAAGCAACTCGAACGTGATTAAGTTCTTATCACATCAAAATCCATGATTAACCATATATTGAAGTGCTTTGTCAAATTGACATGATTGCAACTAAATCACTTCATTAATCACATCGAATCAAGCGGTCACCATGAACGTTCCCCTTACGTGTACAACTGACCACGATTTCTTTTTAACGTTTTTATTTTTCCTTAAATAATTTAAAAATTTTCACAATTGTAATATATTTAAAATAATCTTCTGATAACTTTGTAAAAGCATTTGTATCCATTTTTGAAACTTTAAAGATATATAAATTTGTTTGTTCTGTTTTTTTTTTTAAATCAACTGTCATCTTTATCATCTCAAATGTAATGTGAGCAGCTCTGATTAACTTAATCAACATTTTGCTCAAACGCGTTTAAAAACTCAAGTGTGAACATAGCATTGCGCGAATGGCAAAGTTATATATAACTTACAAAATATATATGTATAAAACAATAACAGCTCTGTATTTTTTTCCTTTTTTTTTAAGTTTTTTCACCCGAGAGTGAAAGATCCCATTTCTTGAAAATTTTTTGATTTTAAAAGAAAACAGCTGTTACAATTGTTGGTCAAAGATTTGTTTAAAAAGAGCATAAAATACACTTTTTGAAATACTATGAATTCTCAACACGGTTTTTGCTTACTAAACATTGAGATTAATTTCAATCAGGACTATATCTGCAATATTTTTTACCTTTCCTACATTTTGTATAAAATCGCTAAAAACGTCTTATGTCTTTTATTATAAATTTATGTTTTAATAAAAAAAATTGTTCGATTAATCGACATAATTTATTCGATTTATTCGTTATTCGAAAATCGGCATTTTAAAATTATTCGAACAAGAGCTTCTTTATGTTTGATCGATTAATCGAATTATTCTTAATCGGTTGACAACTCTACAGAATACTAAAGGGACAGGCCAGGGTAGATACTTTTTTCTAGGTAAACATGAAGTTATGAGTTAACTAAGGTAATTTAGGTATTGCAATTTATTGGTAAAAAAGTATACTGTATTTATTATTAAACGCGTTTGATATTTCCGCAAATTTAAAAATTATATATGATTTTTTAATGTAGCCGTCGATAGTACCTATTAACGTAGAAACACCCATGTATGCTTTGTGGTTAAAACTAAGAAACAATTCACATGTATATTCAAAAATTAGTCTTATTAGCAAAAAAAAAAAAAACAAGTTACTTTTACAAAAACCTTTGATAATGTTTATCCCTTTTTAGAAATACTTATTCTATATTTTGTAATTAATTCTTTACTTGGAGTCTATTCCTCCAGCTCCGATTCGAATAAATTGAGTGAGGTAAGCATGGACTCATAAGTTTTTATTTTAAGTTTGTTTATAAATAGTGTCCATGGACACTATGACACTGGACGTTATGACATGCTACCAATTTTTATATGTATCTTCACAAAACTCATTAAAACTTTCGTAAGGAATATGGAAACTTATAGTATATTTCAAAAAGGTTCAAAAAGTGTCATAAATTTTGATAAACCATAACAAAGGAATTAATTAAGAAAAAGGTTACAAAAAGTGTCATAGGCATGAAAAGGGTCAAAAGTGATACTTAAGTGTCCCAACGGCAACGCTGCTCTGGCTTCACTAACAAAAGCTTCTCTCCATAGTCGGCCTTCGGGTTGTCGCAAGGATATTCTCCAAAAGCTTCTTAATTCAGGATTCCATATAGGAATTTTGTAATTTAGGATTTAAAATTTTGGGACTATAAAGTTTGGGAATTGTAAGATTCTGAAACCATCTCTTTCCTATTTTTACCCTTTTGGGGTAAATAATTATTAAAAAATTTAAGATGATTTTTTTATAATAAAAGAGACCCTAAATTTAGGATCATATTTTATTTCTAGAGCAAGTTTTCTTTATTTTGGGTCGACATTTCATTAAAAAAATTGGGTTAGATTGCAATATGAAAAGAATAGCCCTAAGTTTGGAGCCTCAAAAATAATATTGAAAATCGCAAAACCAATAGCACAAAAACTAAAAAAAATAACTAAAAAAAAAACCTTACCAGTAGTTTTGCATCAAAACATTATAACAAAATATTTTAATTTTCTTTAGAAAACGTGCATTTTTAAAGCGAATTTGAGGAAACTTTTAATTTTCTTGGCTAGAAAACAGAACTACATAACGTCAGTCTCGTGTAAAAAGGCCCTTACTCGATTTTTGTTGAAATTGTGTTCCAAAGATTAATTGCAATTTGATAGTATTGCAATTGCAACGGTTTTGCAAGCAATTATTTAAGAAATTTAACATTCTGTTAAAGTTGCTTGCAATTATGTGAGTTTTGTTGGGCCTTTATAACGGGTATTGAGAGGTTCCTACTTAAAGAAGTATGAGCAAATATTCTATTAACAGCACAAACTAAATAAAACAATTGGATCTTTTTTAAGGGTTTTATGCCAAAATTCATTTAAATAAGGTTAAAGTGATTGTCGGAACTTATAACAAACATAATTCTGCGATTGTATTAACGTAAACGTAAAACGTAAATATGTGGAACGATTAACCAATTTTGAACGTTTAATGTAAAACATTAATACGACATAAATTTACTTAGAATATTAACCATCGCGTAGCAGAAGATTTTTGTAAGAAATTAAAAAAGCATAAGATTACCATGAAATTTCAGGAGTCAATTAGGAACTTGTATTCAATGGTGCTCTGCTTTGGGAACCTATGGCGATCCTCCTGATATTGCTATTAACTTTTAATACAAACTGTTTACAAAATTTAGAATCATTAACCCCTGGGAGTGTAGGGGCCATCTAAAGGTTATTTAACCTTTTGAGGTTATCTACTCCGGAGCATAATAAGCCAATACCTGGTATGCGGTAAGAATTTAAGAAAAATTGACAGATGTCAAGAGATCCTTACGATCTTTTGTGATCGCGGCGGACCAGATTTCCCTACCCTTATTGTACTTCATGCTGGAAATGCTCTATTTTTCCTAGGAAGATTATTTTTGCATAAGTTTTACATTTTTGATAATTAGTTAAGCTTTCATGCACTTCCGTCCGATAAAAGCTTATTTTCCCAATTAGGGTGCAACGCATAGATGCTGTTCTTACAAGGGAATACTTTTGGGGATCATGTCGCTGTTGTAGTTAAAACCCAAATACGCTGGAAGGGATATTCTGAAAATCCCACTAACGGGCTTTTTTTACCACTTGTGGGAGAGTTTTACCCGAGGGTGAAACACCTCTAGGTGCTGTTGCGAATTAACAGCTGCTGCTAGCATATGTCCAAAAGCAGCTGAGGATAGAAAGCTTCATCTCCTGAACAAAGTGTGAGTGCATAATCTGCGGAATTATGCATTCAAATTGGTACCTTTGTGTGATGGTTGCTCTCATATTCAGGGGCGGTTGGTTAACGCATTGCTTATCAACCAGTGTATAAGATCCGCCTATTCGACAGGTAGCCATGAAAATATTTTTAAGATTTTTCGCATCGTTAGAAAATACATTTCACTTTTTTTCTGACAACGTGTGGATTCCGCCCCCAGAGAACTGCTCTTTTTTTAAGGCCAACAACGCATCAAGCCAATTTTGGATCTCCTGTTCTGAAGTTAAGCGTTTTCTTGTATGAGTGTTCTGCAAAAAACTAAATGGTAGTCGGAGGAGGCTAGGTCTGCACTATAAGGTAGGTAAACCAAAACTTTCCACCGCAATTAGTTTTTAACTGGTCTTAAAACATTTGGCCGAGCATTATCGAAATTGATTTTAACGTTTTTTTGTCTGTTTGACTATTTCGGGCGTTGTTCGATCAATAAATCCATAAAATGACAATAAACTGTATTCAACACAAGTTCCCTGTAATTGTCTAACCTGATTTTATCAGCTCATAAAAGATGCGACCCTTCTGTACCCACCAAAGGCTAGGCGCCATGGATATTGGCAATGATTATCCTGATTAGCCGGGCTTAAAAGCCGATTTTTGTACTTTGCCAGTATTAATTTGATACAAAATAATTTATTTTAATGGCGTTCAAACTTTATTTCCGACATGCAAAATCTTTTCTCAACGTCCATCGGCTTTTACCCGATTTAGTAGAGTTTGGATGAGTCCAGCTACATGTTTGCAAGCGTTTTAAAACGGTACCCTTAGATTTTGCAAGATTTTCTTAAATTTGACAAAATTCTTTATGAGCTAATGGCTCCAGTTCATCATCTTCGAACTTTTTTTAACTGACATGGCCAATTTTTGTCTTCCGTGAGAAAATCAATACTTTTCATCTTTTGCATATTCAAAACGATGCCATGGTTTTAAGACAAGCCCTGTTTTTCTTGAGATACACTTTATATATCCTATATAGCAAAGCTTTCCGAAAATTATACTTTATTCCTACAAAATTTAACTTTTTTGAATAAGTCCTTGATTTTTACCGTACAAGATGCCAAACAAGCTATTAAAGACACAAACCTTGTGTGCAAATAGGCCATTTGTTTAAAATCTCGCATTTGAAGGTATGAAAAATTCTTAAAAAGGTTTTTGTGTTATTTCCAACAGAGAGGACTGACCGCAGAATATTATATGTCAAACTTTTTATTAAGCAAAACATTTACAATTAATAAGATTGTGTTTGTCCTGTTTAATTCCCAGTTTTTATTCTTGATTAAAACACTGTAACTTATTGTTGAAGGATAAGCTAGTTTCTATGCGCATTTCACTGGTTTCTTAGGCCAGATCATCAGGAAACATTCTCCAAAAAAATTTAAGAAAAGTCAAAGATATTATCAAATAAAACAAAAGTAAATTTGCAACGATATCAAAGCTTAAACAAAATACCAACAATATACAATGAGTTAACCTTTTCTAACATTTCCCACAACATTAATTGAAGTTGTAAGTAGTTGAAGAAAAAAAACAACTCGCTTTATTGGTTTCGCAATAAAATCAATATAAAGCAAGATGCCAGTTTTTATGCCGTGCACTTGCTAGCTTATTATCAAATTAAAACATTTACTTTAACAAATTTCAAAATTATTTTTAAAGGGGTTAAGTTTCCGTGTATCCAATAAAGCTTTTAATTTTTTTCTCAGACGACATTTTGATAAGACAAGTCAATCAAAATCATGCGTTTATTTTGAATTGTAACAAATGAAATAGAAAAACAATAATGCAATTTTTAGCTTTTTATTAATATTTTTTTAAACTTTAAATTTTTCACTTTAAACTCTTCTATTTTAAAAATAACAAATACCCTTTCCAAATTTTTAAAATAACTAATAATCGTTAATAATCACTTATATCATCATCACTTTTAATTAGTTTAATTTTCCACAAATTTTCTCCTGCAGTTGTATTTTATCTTAATTAAAATATAATTAAAATTTACACCATCAAACAAATTGTATGCATATATAAGTATACTTTAATGAAAAAAACTAACATTTACTCACGCTTACAGTGCGATTAAAAAATAAATATTCTTGATCACATTTTATAAATCTAATCTTATAATTCTAGTACAATTGTTTACGTTTTATAAAGAATCTAGCACATTTGCAAAAACTTTGATTTTTCCTTTAGTTATGACCTGTATAGAGACTTTCTTCTCCTACTGTACATATAGTGCTCTGTTATTTTTCTGTAGGTATGGAAGTGTAATATTGTACAATGTTTACCAAACTAATTAGACTAAAATTTTATTTGCAATTTAATTCCCTTCTTGTAGTCAGTATGGCAAACAAGGAGATCATATTCAACTGTATACAAACATGCAGCATGCATGCAGCATGTTGCAAATAAGAAAAAAAAGTAACAAACACTGGCAAAAATAACAGACTGGAGGACGGGAAAACTTATTTTATACATTTATTTACATACATTCATATGCAAGTATATGACTTATAAATAAATTAGAGTATTCCACAGTAGTGTACTTGCAACATGTAAAAGTAATCATACACAACCACACAGGCATACATATAATTGTACATGTTGGTGTATGAGAGTTTTATACACATGTAGTCATTTGTATACTTCATTAAAATAAATTTCACAATATCCAATTAATTAAGGTTTTTTCGGTGCTGCTACTGCTATTTCAGTTACTACTTCTACGAGATCACAGCTACTACATCTGCTACTTTTGTTGTTCATGTTGCAGAAAAGCCGCTGACACAGTGGCTTTTTTTAAACAATCAATAGCAACATCACGAACCCAACAACAAACACTTAGAAATATCACATGGAATATTGCTGCATGGTGTAAACAACTCATTCAATATGTATTTGGGCATAATGCCAGGGAACACCAGAAGCAAAAAGAAAGATGAGGACAGAAATCTGTGACACTTTAAAAACAAGCAAGGAAAAAAAAGTAAATTTCCTAAAAAAAAAATTAAAAATACAAAGAAAAATTAACTTTTCTTTTTCAAAAAAAAAAAAAAAAAAACAACAACACAAACAATAGAGCGCAAAAAAGTTTTTGCCAAAAACTTAAAAAAGAAATTAAACCATCCATGCATGCATGATGATGATACAAGTGATATTATTTAAGTTTTTTTTTTTTTTAATTTTTTTAACAAATTTGAATTTTGTTATCTGGAACAAGTCTTTAGATACCTTTAGGGGTTGAGAAAGAAATATTTTCCAGAATTTTTATTAAACAAAAGATTTATTTGGGTTTCACAAAAATCTCAATATATTTGTAAACCCCTCACCGAAGGTATACATAAGTTAATCATTCCGTTTGTAAATTTTACAATATTGATCTTGGAACCTACAAAGTATACATAATCTGAGTCCTTATGAGGAGCGAAGTCAATCTAACGATGTCCTTCTGGCCGTCTGTCCCTTGAAAAAGCTTTGGCCGTAGACCCCCGATTTCATAGGGAACAGGTAGTTATATATTTAAGTCACATACAGCCCGGAATTGTTTGCTGTTAAAATTAAAAACAAAAAATGCGTTCAACACAAGTTTCTTGTAATTGTCTTCCCTCATTAAGATGCGTCCCATCTGTACCCACCAAAGCCTTGGCGCCCTCAAAATTGGGCTTTGTCATTACTTGGGCTAATTTCCGGGCCTTAAACTCGATTTCTTGTACTTTTCCAGTCTATCGGCTTTGATCCGATTTCTTAGCGTTTGGAGGACTCCAGCTTGATCGGTCCACAAATGACTGAAATACAAATAAGCAAAGAATCAGGACTGCCTCTAAATTTACCCATCAGTCCGTTGTCTTTGTTTTTTATATTTTTTTCATACATGTCTGGAGAACGGTAGAAGCAGGGGCTTCTAAATTAGATACAAGCATCTTGGTTTTCAATTAACAATATCCAAAAAAATGTAGGCGGTTTCGGGCGTGTCATTTCCCATACACAAACATTATAAATTTCTGTATACTTTGAGAAAAGGCATCTTGGCTATTAATTGACAACCTCCAAAAAAATAAAGTACTTTTATTGATATCTAAACAATGGTAAGAGATAAATTGTTAATATTTGGTACGCATAGCTGACAGGATTAGAAAACTGGGCGTGGCACCCCTAAAGACATTAAAGATTTCTGTATATCTGAATGGCAAGCGCCAAAGTTTCCAAGCATCTTGGTAACATATACACAATATCCGAAAAAGTGGGCAAAATTGTAGAAGTGGGCGTGGAACAAACATAGATTTATTTACATCTAATGAATGGTATTTATCAGAGATCAGCAATGATTTACTGAAAAAGTGAGTAGAGCTGAATCATGACTCATAATTTCTTGTACTTATACGCACTCATACCTATTGCAATGTTGATTGAGATTCAACATAACACAATGTGTATGTATAGGCGAAGCGAAATTCGAGTCATACATAGATACGATTCGCACAAGAACTTATTATACGCACGGCTGCTAGATTTGTCCCCGAAATAACAAAGTGACGATTTAGCAATTACTGTTTACTGTTTATGTATGAAGTAGACGATTTTTCGGCAAATTTAGCTGGCAGCGCTGATTATGAAGTTGTGTGATTGATCTATTGTGTTAAAATGGTAAATGGATGAGTTGAATCAATGTTAGCCTTATAAGTATTTTCCTGAAATTATAAAGGCCCAACCACAATGTGCTTCAGTTGGCTTAAGCGAATACATGTAAATTATATGAGGCAAACCATATTGAACTTGCTAAGTTTAATGAAACTGTCATTTGCTTAAGCAAGGTGCGAATCTAATCACAAATTCCGTACGGAATCAAATGTTTTTTTATTTTGTTTTTGTTTTCTTAAATACATTTGAGAAACTTCTTGTTAATTTTTGACAGTAGGTTAAACAAGGCTATGCATATCATGGTTGAGCCTTAAATCAAATTGAGGTCATTTATTAGTGTCGAAGTCGCACTCATATTTATTGCAACCTATACTTATACATCAACGGCCTCGCGAGTATGAGTGAATCAAAGTAGTTGAGCTTAAATGATTTCTACTCATTTATACTTAAAATTTCATGAGGGAGTATGAGTAGCAAAAAAAAGGATTCATTGCTGATCTCTGGTATTTATATACCCATCGGGAAACTCAAAAGACCTTCTTCAGGCCTTCTTAAAGGCCTTCTTAAACATTTTTTTGTTTCAATTACTATTCTTATCTAACTGCTAAAGAATGCCTCATAGAAGGCCTCGAACTTTTGGTATAAAAGAACAGATTAGTGTCCTCTGATGTCAGCAGAAAATGAAGCTGTTAAAATTATAAAATGGAATGGAAACCGCGACAAACGCGAAACAGACGCCTTGCTTTTTAAAAGCAATAAAGTGCCTTAATACAAAAAGTTGTATCATTTGTTAGGTAAACGACAAAATTTTTAAAAATAATCATCCCAAGCGAAACGCAGTTTTGGCAAAGTTTTTGTGAGCCAAACTCTCTACATTATGGGAGACAAGATGGGTGGACCGTCACGACTCAATTTTACACTTTGCAACAAGTGTCCATCATATAGTAGAAGCTTTGGAAAAAATACCTAAGTGAAAAGGTATTATCTCTACCTTTATATTAACCCTGCGGGAAATTTGTGTCAATTGGTCCCACAGACTGGTCCTGGGAGTTGTGAAAATAGAACAGATACAAAAAGAAAGACCTTATGACCAGTGAAAGGAGAACCAATCATGTAACTGGTTTATGCAGAACAAAAAGGTAGAAAAAGGATTGAATTACAGAACAGTCTTCACTGGTGGTGTGAAAAATTTTTTTGGTCTTTCTAAAATTTGTTTCTTGAATTTAATTCTACGTCTTGTTTTATTGAAATAATACTACATTGCGTTGAAATAAAACTACATTGTAGTAACTGTCACTAAGCACGTCCATTAAGAATAGATGTGTGACTGGTCAAATGGTGTCAATTGACCCCCTCCAATGACAACCCCATGTAAAAGTGATAGGTCTAATTCATAGAAAGTGTTAAAACTAGAACCGGTCCCTACCACCAAAGACCTATGACGGGACTACTTTGGTGTCAGTTCGCTTCCCTCTAGGGAAGGAACTCACTTAGTACTTTTGAATTTATTTGCGGAATATACATATTAAGGGTGATACTTATTGTAACACAGCCGCTTAGTATCATTTAACGAAAGCACGATATAGATCTTTAAAAAGGATCAAGCGTTATCAAAACTTTAATCATGTGCCTTGAAGAGAAAAGAAGTAAAGCCGAAGAACGATTTAAAGAAATGTTTAAAAAAGTTAAAGTTAAAGAAAAGACAAGATTTGAACGAAATAAGCACATCCCAAATGTTGAAGATTACTACCGAGTTGTAGTTATGTTCCTCTTTTTGAATTTATTTTAGAAGATCTCAAAACACTTTTCCCAATAGATATCCTAAATGTATTAAACATACCTAAAGTTCTACCTCAAAGTGTAATCAAGTCATACACAGATAAAAAACTTTTAAAACCACAACTAGCGGATGAGCTGATTATATTTGATAAAAGAGATAAACACCTACTAACATCTTAACATGAGCCTGAACTATTGCATTGGCAACAAACATGGAAAATATCTGAAAATCTATCAGATAACGTTGTAAATGATTAAATAAACTGTGATGAAGATATCTGCCCAAATCTAAGAAAAATATTTCAAATTTTCGTTTCAATGCTCGTCAGTAATGCTACGAGCGAGAGGTCATTTCCTACCCTTCGTCGAATAAAAACATGGCTCAGATCAACAATGACAGAAGATAGACTGTACTATCTAAATTTGCCTCAAAAGGAAATCATAAATTGCTTATTTAAAAAGAATAATTTATTTTAATTTATACTGAACTGATCTTATATTTTGTTTATCCTTATTGTTGAGTTTTTTTTTTAATATAATAAACACATATTCAGCGGTGTGCTGGAAATCGAAAACGTAGAACGCAAGAATTTGGAAGTTGTTTTTAATACACTTTTAATCTAATTTTTATAATTTTTGTTATAAAATTCTGTTTAATAGAGAAATATTTGATAAAATATTTGTTAAAATTCTTGCGTTTTACGTTTTCGATTTCCAGCACACCCCTGATTGTTTTTAATAAGCTTTTGAAAACAAATTTTTTACTTTTTTGTCGTACAAAATTTCCCCCCTAAGGCTCAAGCTTGATCCGCGCCTGTCAACGCTGAAGTACTTAATCCACTGTTCGGGAAAATCTTGAATACAAAGACGATCCGCACAGAATGGGAAGAAATCTTGATAAAAAAAATACACAAGAAAGTTTACCTAAAACTATGGAGCAACTGGAGAGGCATCGCTTGAACCCAAGCGCTTTTTAAAATGTTCAACAAAATTATACTTTATCAGCTAGCTTCAGACCCAACCGCTGCTGTGCCGAGCAGATGAACAGCCTGCGCCTTGTAATATAACAGTGAAACGAGTTCCATGCAACATTATACTTCACGTTTTGGGATTTAAACAAGGCTTTGTTTTAATGCCATAAATAAAAATAGGAAATGGAATACACTCAAGCACAAACACGTCCCTTCCAAAATACTAAATCTTCTTAAGACCAAATACACCAAATCAACTCTGAGGGTTTTCCACTATCAGCCATCAGCAGAAAAGAGGGATGCCTGCTTTTTCCGCTTCTTTTGCCACACTTGGCGAAATACAAGCATATTCAGTAAATCAAAATAAGGTTATCGCCTGGAGACTCGATCATAACCAAGAAAACCTCGAAAACGTTGACGACATCGCGCTGTTCGCAATGTCTAAGGAAAATAAACAACATATCTGCGCAAGCTGAGCACGGAAAACGAAATAAATGACTGCTAAGACAAATTAAGCGCCTACATTTCATCTCAGCAACTGACGACGTCCATGGTGCATCCAAAAAGCCAGAACAAAATTCTTCAGCCTAAAAAACATTTGCAACTCTGGTGCACTTTCTTCAAAATCCAAAATTAACATATGGGACATAACTTGTGAAGCAGACTACCCAATATAAAATTTTTGTTGGAATTCCTTTATATTTGGCATATCTATAGTTCGAGTAGATATGAATAAGTGTGCGAAATATTTTTTTTCTCTGATGATTATTTGTCGAGTTACGGGGTGATATAGCGTTGCCGTTTCCAAAAAAATGTTTTTTTTTAAATTATTTTTTCGAATCAAAAATTAACCAAACAAAAAACAAATTTTAAGTGATTCTTATAGTTCGATTACGCTGAATTCAATGGTAGAGCTCGTATTCGCAATTACAAATTTTAAAAAACCTGTTATTTCTGTTAAATGCAAATTTTTATACATGTATTAAAATTTTTTTTTTTTTCAAAAAAAATTAAATAGTGTTTAAATTGACCCGAATCCCAAAAGAAAGAAAAATTTCGTTTCATAGGACATACATCAGTAATGAAATTTTTAATCGCGAATACGAGTGCTAACTTTGGAAAAAGCCATCACCATTGAGTTCATAGCAATCGAATAACCTTTACCAGTGGATTTATAACTGATGAATAAAAATATTGATTTCAACAAATTTGAAAATGGTAAATCGTTTCGTTCTTTTTAGTTTGGATTAAAAAGATATATAAAAATAAAGTATTTAAAAAATGTTCAGAGTCAGTAGTTTAAATTTAATAATATTTCAGTTTTTTACTAAAAGAAGTGCAATTATTTTGTGTATCCTCTTTTTTTAGTTAACTCATGTTTTTTGCCAGTCCGCTCTTTTTCACACATCTGCCTTAATTTGTTAACCCTTATCATGTATTAAAAAAATAGAACGGCATTTGGCATTTGTGGTTCAATTTTGCCTAATATAGAAGTTCATAAATCATACATTTCTTAATTTCAGTTTTAGAATGATTTAAAGAAATAAAGTTTTTACCAGGGAAACCAGAAGTATGCTATAAAAAACGCGTTTTATGCGCATTAAATATGCAGTAAAAACTGTAACATATGCCATCAAAACTGTTAAATATATGCCATAAAAAATAAAAATTCTTAATTTGAAGACAAAATATTCAACAATTTAATAACAAAATTAAAAAAAAAACCTAAAAATATTATTGCTTAAGCCCATTATAGTTTAAAATTCATACAATAGATGTTTGCTCCGAATATAATCTAGATATCAAAATCCATATGGTTTGTTGCCTAAATTGTTAATTAGTTTTCACATTTAAAAGGAAGTTTAATCTATTTAAGGATGGGAGCTTTGGGCAAATGCGAACCGATTCGAAAATTATTTATGTTGCAGTAAAATATTTTTGGGGCGAATTTAATTTAGTAAATACCTACATAATTAGATGGTTTACAGAGACAAAGAGTCTAATTTGGAAAGAAGTTTTTATGGGGAATATGTGAAATTATAGAATTCGTCCATATTTGATCAAATTATCTACAAAATTCAAACATGGACAGACAACCTGCCAGACGGACGGATGGACATCGTTAGATCACTTTAAAAAGTGATTCTGAGTCAATCGGTATACTTAAAGATTGGTCTAGATTTCTATTTATTATACACATCGTATAACATTAATCTTTAATGACAACCTGCTTTGTCTTAAAATTTTCGAGTAAAAATAAAATGTAGATGGCGAAACTGAAGCAACACGTTGGGTATTATACAGTAGAGTTGTCAATTCTCCCCTTTCAGCTGAATAATTCAAATAATTGTTTTTGTTCGTTCGATCAAACAATTAAATCTGAAAAATTATTCGATTAATCGATAAGAATAACGCATAAAAAAATTATTTAAAAAAATTACATATTTTAAATAAGATAAGAAATCATACGTTTTCTTCTTTATTTTTTCTCAAATCCTCTATGACTTCTTCTTTTTTTTTTTTTTTTTTTTGATGCGTACAATGTTTCATCTTAACTCCATATCGTTGTATTACTTGAAGGATTCGTAAAATCCTTAATTCTTAAATAATCCGATACAATTTTGGATTTTCGAAAGGCGTTTGCAGACCTTCCATCTTCAGCCAAACTTATGCGTCCAATTTCTTCTATAGAACAACCGCTGTCTCTCTTTATCAATTTTGCCATTGGAACAAGTTCGGCATTTTTTTGATGTCGTTGGATTTTCTTCTACTACATCGTTTTCAATGGTGATATTGTGATACTTATACTATGTTCACACTTGATTAGGCTCTAATCACATCAAAATCGAGATGATTAACCATATATTAAAGTGATTTGTTAATCACTTTAAATTGACATGATTACAACTAAATCACTTCATTAATCACATCGAATCCTCTGAATACACCTCAAACTGAGTATAATATAGAATCGGTCACCATGAACGTACCCCTCACGTGTACAACCGACCACGATTTCTTCTTAATATTTTTATTTTCCCTTAATAATTCAACAATTTTCACAATTCTAACATTAATATGTTTAAAATAATCTTCATTTCTAAATAAACAAAAAAAAAATGTATTTGCTGCGAAAGCTCTTGTAGGCATCTAAAAAAATTTTGCATGTACCAAAATATGTCTTTAAAAGGCAAAATATGTGCTATAAACTTAAAATATGCTGCAAAAACGCTCGCTTAACAAAATTATGCATAAAAAGGCTGCAAACGGTAAAATATGCAAAAATATACACTCACAAATCGATGCCAAAATTCATAAAAAGGTCTAAAACGGATAAATATATTGTTTGTGCCTTCATTGGTCGCACAAGGAAAAACATGCAATTGCATATTTATTATTTCCCTATTTATTACATTATTGACTATATTATTTATTGACTAATGCAAAATTGATTAAATTTGCACCAGTAAACAAATAAACAGTATCAATTAAACGCTTTATTCATTTGATTTTCAAATTCACTTGATTAACCCTAGAGTACTAATGATCGACGTTTCGACGAGCATCGCTCCTCTTTAATTAATTTACTTTTAAATGGGTGTGCCTAACAATCTAAAATCGTGTATGCTGTAAGTAGATGATTTACTTTTGCTGTGTGTAATTTTCTTTTTTAAGCCGCGTTGCTGGAACATTTCTTTTATTGGTTTTATACTCGTCGAATCGTCGAATGTTAGTATTAAAGTGACTTTTTTCAACGATGTGAGCAAATATTGCAAATGTTGTTACTCCAAACAATAGTGATAACTATGACCAGCTAAGGAGAAAATACAGAAAAAAACACACAAATGAAGCACGTGTAACTCATGCCCATACGAAAAATGCCGAATGTCAAAATAAAAATGTGATATATGCACAAAAACCCATATGCGGTGACCACAAAGTTGGGCTTTGTATAGGGTTGCCAGTCAGGCTGGATTCGACTGGATTGTCCAGCTTTTTTAAGGACTTGTTCATTTTTAAGCTAAAATTAAATTTGTTCAGGTAAACGATGAAGAATTTATATTTTGTTATAATCTATATTTAATGAAAAATAACGTAATAAAAACTTTAGCAAAAGTGTAGTTTTTCTTTTTCTACCCTCCACCACAATTAGTTGTGAAGAGGGTATATTAAGTTTATCATTCCGGCAAATAGTTTAGTACGCCTAAAACCGTAAATAATAATGCAATCATAACAAATTTTGGCTCGTCACAGTTTTATAGAACTATAAATGATACTGTGAAATTTCGTGAAGATCGGTACATAATTTACCCTAGGCCCCATAGAAACCTTACTCCCGGAAAACAGTTTAGTATACCTAAAACCATAATTTATAATGCCAGAAATTGGTACGTCACAGTTTTAAAGGCCTAGAAATGACGCTGTGAAATTTCGTGATGATCGGTCCATAATTTAACCTAGGCCCCATATAAACCCTACTACCGGAAAACAGTTTAGTCGCCTAAAACCATAATTAATTACAAATCGTCACAGTTTAAGATAATAATAACATCATACAGATATTACTCCTTAAACATTCGAACTGTCGGTGGAGGGTATCAAAGATTCGGCACAGCCGAATATAGCACTCTAACTTGTTTTTACTAAAGTTATTTTGTAAAAAAAAATTGTCTCTATCAAATTTTTCCATTGTGTCATCACTAATACTATCGCTGAACACCAGAACAGCTGATTTCATAACAATAACAAATTTGAAGAACAAGTTATTTTTTTGGGAAGATTTTCAACGGCTTCCACAAGATCTTCAAATATCTGAAGAAATAGACCACGATAAGATTTATATTGATTACTGTTGTCTTAGTGAGGTTTACGAGCAATTACTAAAAGATTTGCCAAATGATAAAATATGGTCATATTTTTTTAAGAAAAATGAAGGGAATAGATTCGAGTATTTAGAAAAGTTAATATGTTTTGTATTTTCATTACCAGAAAGCAACGCTTTTTGAAAAGGGTGTATCGTATTTTAAACAATATTTTTACTAAAGAGAGAAAAAGAATGTCATTCGACTTTATAAGAGCCGAAA
The DNA here is from genome assembly GCA_930367215.1 of Pollenia angustigena. Taxonomy (NCBI): domain Eukaryota; kingdom Metazoa; phylum Arthropoda; class Insecta; order Diptera; family Polleniidae; genus Pollenia; species Pollenia angustigena. The sequence goes on from OV884060.1 coordinate 53,974,740, forward strand.
TATTAATTCGACTGAGGTTAAAGAAATCTTGTAAAGTTTTGAATTGACAAAATCTGTTTGTTCAACTACCAAATATATTTGGCGGACAGGATAATTTAAGAACGAAAGATTTTCTTATTTTACTAACAATTTTAAAGTACAAATAAAAAATTTTAAGACTGAACTGTTACTTTTGTTTTTTTTTTTATATTTATTTAATAGTTTATTGTTTTATACATTAGATTACAATGAAAGAATTTTCTTCGCAATACCAATGAATTTTGACATTAATCCCATGAAAAATTGCATTAAAATGGAACCTATGCAGCGCTTCGTTGGATCGATGAAACCTGTTTCATTAAAAGGATATAATGAAACATTACATTAGATCTATGAATATTATTCATTGGATGAATACTTTAAATAAAGTAAATTTTTTTTTTTTTTTATTATTTTATTTTTTTATGAAAATATGAGATTAAATTGTCCATAATAACAATAACAACGTTGATTGAAAGTGGATTGAAAGTTTTTGTTTCATTACTATAATGACATTTTTATTGTCATAATGAAAATTTAAATTTATTTAGGCAATTATTGAAATATGTTGCTTTTATAAAAAAAATTTTTGATTTCATAAATTTAGTGGCATACATGTAACATTCGATGTATGAAATTATTAAATCTTACATTTTTTAATTAACAATTAAACATTTTTTTAAGGAAACTATAATTTTGTATTAATTTATGAATATAGTTATGTTTGTATATTGTTTTTTTATGTTCCCAATTAAAATTTTTTTTAACTTGGACAAACTTAAGTTTTCATATATCCAATGAAAATTTTTAACGTTATTACGAAATCCAATGAACCGATTTTAACGAAAATACTTCATTATAGCTATGAAATTGCATTTAGACAATGAACGTTTTCATTTACCCAAGGAAAGTTTTTTTATGAAAATGATTCATTAAATATATGAAGCATTTTCCTTTCAGTGTATGTAGTAATATTCACGTCAATTAAAAGTTATATATAGTAAACAAAAATTCTTATTCGCTTTAGGGGTTTATTTGTATAATATTTTTAGCTTTTCTAAAATCTTTGGAAAAGGTTTCCTGATGATCTGGCCTAAGCAACCAGTGAAATGCGCATAGAGGCTAGCTTTCCCTCAACAATAAATTTCAGTGTATTTATCGAATATGAAAAATTGGGAATTTAGCACTTCATACAAAAATCTTAATAGTAAATTTTGTATTCCCGTAAATAACTTTGATAAAAATTCTATTAAGTTTTTTATTCTTAAGTGGGTAACAGAATAGTAGCTGTAGTACAACGTTGCGAATAGCAATGCAAGCTGTCAACAAAAAACGACAGTTTCAAAGTGGTTTCATTAGAATACGTAGTTGTAGTAGTCGTTTAGTTGAAGTTGAAGCGCAAAATTTGAAATTTTTAACTTTGTTGCGCTACAGAGCATTCGTCTGTTTCAGCTGCTACTACAACTACTTTATTTTGTTCCAGGACTTAATGTCCAGCTTATTTTTGGGTCGTCCAGCTTTTCCATTCCTAATGTCCAGCTTTTTTCGGATTTGTCTCAGGCAACCCTAACTTTGTGACTCTTGCTCAAAGTTAAATTAAAAAAATTTTTTTAAAGCTAAAAATTTTATTTTTTAAGTTTTTATTCGTTTTAAGTTTTTCAGTTTTGCTTACAATATCTTTAGGTCCATTTTAATTATCCCAAAAATGTGTGCAATATAAAATGAATTAGTACAAAAATTAAATATTTCATTTATCTATAGGAATTAAAATTTAATTATTTTTTTATATAGACTTATAAGGTACCCTAATGATCAATAACATTTATTGAAAAAGTATATTTGGTTTTAAGCCAAAGTTATAGGCAGTTAAAAAATACATCGTCGAATCGACGATCATTAGTCACAACGTACGTAAAATATGGCTTGTACTCTAGGGTTAAACATTTAATTCACTTGATTAAATTTTTAATTAAAACTAATTTTATTTTTGGTGAAAAATTTTGGAGAATTTTGTCTGTGTACCAAACAATAAAACGCATCTAGATAAGTGGGTAAATTTTGCTTAATGTACTTAGAAAGTCTTTTATACGTTTGGTAATTCTTTAAATTTATTATATGCTGCATATTTGCTTAAATATTTTGTATTGACTTATAGTGTTGGACTATTTTGACCCATGTTTACAAAATGCATAACAGACATTACGAAAAAGCCTTGGAATTAAATTAGAAATATAAACTATTCAATAGAAATATAATTACACAAAATTTAAGAAAAAAATTCATTGACTAGTTTGGATAATAACAAGCAATAAATCTCGTTTGGGCACTTTTTACCCATGAATGCAAGATAAGGGTTAAATGATGTTTATTTCTTTATTTTTTTTTTTTTTTTGCAGCAAAACAACATTGACATGTTTCGGCCGATTGCTAAAAATAATTTAAGATATTTTTTTCAATGTTTCGTTTGTTGCTGAACAGTCGTTCCTGTTTGTTGCGGTATTGTTCGTAGTGATTTATTGCTAAATTAATTAGTATTTTGTTAAAGGAAATTCTTTAAGTATTTGTAATTTTGCGGATAAATCTTTTTTCAGTTTTATTTTTCGGTTTAACTTTAAAATAAAAACTAAACGATATATTTCAAGCAATAGCTTTGAGCATTATCATTTTTAAACCATCATCATAAATTTTCACCTGTAACAATTACAAATTGTTTTGTGATTGCTGAATGAAAATGTACTGAAATAATGCACGTAAGTTAAACAGCAACTAATTCACATGAATTTCCTTTTAGATTTTGAAAGTGTATTTAGTGATTTAAAGGAAAAATGAAGAGCTTTTCTTGATTTTCTTCTTCTGGAACAGTGGTGGGCATTTGTTTAACTGGTTTAAAAGTGTTAATGTATATAGTGATGCAAAGAATAGGAAAAATGTTTTATTTTAGGGTTCATAAAGATACAAGAAGTAAAAAAAAATTAAGTCATAAAGTTAAAGTAAGAAACACGACAGTGCTTATCTTCGTCGTAAAACACAGTTAAGACCTCGTTGCTTTAACAGAAACGTATACTTTGCAGAGCATCTGTTCCGTTTTCCTTACCAAGCTTTTGTATAAATATGTACTCTTAAGGCTCAGTTAGGCGAACGTTGCTGTTCGTGTTTTGTTATATGAAAACCAATAAAAAAGCTTACCGAAATGCTATGTACCGTAGTTGCAACGTACCAATCTGTATAAAATACAATTTCATGCCGTTGTTACGTGACATTTGTAAGGCAGTGATCGGCGGTTTGTATGTTACATTGAATGCGGGTATTTTTGCTCTTTTTTTTGGTACTTTTTTCAGTATAGCTATGGAATTGCGACAAAACAACTTACAATACAACATATTTCCATATATACAAATTTTCATATGCATAGAAGTACAAAATAATCAAACGCATATAAACATACAATGGAAATGAGAAACATATAAAAGGTTTTGAATGGTATCAAAACCTTTTTTGGTATATGCATATTTATAATATATGTATGCTTTAAATATATACACTAAAATACATACTTATTTGTTTATTGTAATTATATAAAATGAATATTAATTTATTAACGTTTTTTACATACACAAAATACTTTTTTAATACCATTTAAATCCCTTGGTACTTTTTCTGCACAGCGGTCACCATTTAAACATTTTTGATTGCCATCACTGTTTGTATTGTTTTATGTATACTATTGCTTTTCGTTTATGTATGGGAAAAACATATGACACGTTTTTAAAGGCGCCATGAAATAAGTCCCCACGAAATAAGTCCCCAAAACAAAAATTAAATAGGCCCCCATTTCATATTTCATATGAAACAACTCCCCAAAAACCAGCAATGAAATAAATCCCTAAAAATATTTTGGGGACTTATTTCATTTTCAATTTATTTAAAAATCTGTTATATAAGCAAATTATGTACCGTTATATTTACAATCAGTTTGTGCTTTGTTGTGAAACGGACGTGTATTCTAAACCCCGCATACGATTTTAATTAATTTTTTATTAAATTTAATTTTCGAATATAAATATTAAGCGAATTGGACGCTAAAAAATATATGATATTTTTTATTTAAATTTTTTAACATAAAAGTGAACAATTAAAACAAATAATTAAATAAAGATAAATAGTAAAAATATATATGTACATACGTATGAATGTTCATACATGTGTATGTATACAAATTCTGTGCAAAAACATTTTAGTTTAAATTTCTTATTCTTGGCGTTGTTGTAAAATACAATAAAAAATAAAAATATTAAAAGCACAGTAAAACGGTGAAAAACAAAAACAATTTATTACATGAGTACAAACAATGAAACAACAATAAAGCAAAACGAAAGGAATGTTTATGTGACCGTGCATGCTAGCGAAAATAATGTTGAAAAAAATAAAACAAAACAAAACAATATAAACTACCTAACGGCAAAACCAATTGTTAGAACACGTTCCCTTTCGCCCTCGGTCTTTACAAAGACGGTTGATGGTGATACGTTAAAAAATATTAATCTCTCACTTGCTAGTGTTGGCACAGTGACAAAAACAATCTTAGTAACAAATGGTACCATGAACTCAAAAACAGATGCAATGGAAACATCTCAAGTAAAAAGTTGCCAAAAGCCTCCAGTACAAGTTGGTATGGACAGGTACATAACAGTGCTTAAACGGGGTCGCAGCCCTACCTCTGCAGCAGTTGCTTCGGCCTCAAAAGTACCATCTTTTGATAAAATAAACTCTCAAAATCGTTTTGCAATTCTAGAGGATGAATCCTCTGAAGCACCAAACGTCATAAAATCGTATAAGCCACCCCCGATATATCTTAGGGAGCAAAACTCAAGTGAGTTAATAAAGAGCGTGATCTCGGTAATAGGTGAAAATTCGTTTTACGTAGCTGCAATCAAGCGTGGAAATATTAACGAAACAAAAATACAGGTAAATCATGAGAATGATTTTCGCAAATTAACTAACAAATTCGAAGCCCTTAAAAAAAGCTTTTACACATACCAACTGAAGAGCAGCAAAGGTCTTCAGGTAGTGATCAAGGGCATAGACTCATGCGTGGACCCAGAAGAGATAAAAACCTTTTTAGAAGAGAAAGGTTTTAAAATTAAAAATGTGGTTAATATTAAAAATAGGGAAAAAAATCCCCAACCACTATTTCGAGTGGAGTTAGAACCCGGCGACTTAAAGCTTAAAAAAAACGAAACGCACCCTATTTACGATTTGAAATATATTCTGTATAGAAGAATAACTATAGAGGAGCCGCACAAAAGAAATGGTCCCGTTCAATGTCTAAACTGTCAAGAATTTGGCCATACTAAGGCATACTGCTACTTACCCCCTGTTTGCGTAGTATGTGGTGAATTACATGGAACAGTTCTTTGCGACAAGTCTAAAACCGACCCCAACGTAAAAAAATGTAGCAACTGTGGCGGTAATCACACTGCCAATTATAGAGGATGCCCTGTATATACCATCGTCAAGCAGTCAGTTGGACCGAAAACTAATCCCCCTCAAATGCAGGTAACAAATCAAGTGAGCACTGGTGACATTCAGGCTCCGCAGCCTAGTAATAACAGAACCTCTTATGCTAACGTCGTAAAATCAAACCATGTGCCAATGCAAGGTGCTTCGCCAAGTGATGATGAAACTCCAGCTTCTAATTTAAGTCGTCTAGAAAAAACCATGGAAACATTAGTGCAAACAGTAACTAATTTTACGAACACAATGGGTAATATGATGCAGGAAATTCTTAGAATGCAATCGATGTTATTGCAATCTGTACTTAACAAGCCATGAACTGTTTAAAAATCTGTTTTTGGAACGCAAACGGCATCCGCCAACATAAAAATGAATTAGAATACTTTCTTAAAAATAAACAAATTGATGTCATGATGGTTTCTGAAACTCATTTGACCTCAAGAAATACGTTTAAAATCAATGGTTATATACTATATGATACTAAGGACCCTCGAGATAGAGCTTGTGGAGGTTCTGCCATTTTGATAAAAAATCGAGTCAAACACTACCTAATGTGTGATCATCCTAAGGATTATCTGCAAGCAACGAACATTTGTGTTGAAGAGCTAAATCGAAACATAGTAATTTCATCTCTATACTCTCCACCTAGATTTTCAATATCAGAAAGCCAATATTGTAAATATTATAAATCACTAGGACCCTGTTTCCTGGCCGCTGGCGATTATAACGCTAAACATACCTTCTGGGGCTCACGACTTATAACACCAAAGGGCCGTGTTCTGTTTAATACAATCTCTAAAATGGATTTAAATGTGGTCGCGAGCGGACAACCGACATATTGGCCTACTGATCAGCAAAAAATTCCAGATGTCATCGATTTCGGCGTGGTTAAAAACATCCCCACAGAAACTATTCATGTTGAAGCTTCCTTAGAATTATCTTCCGACCACACACCTACAATTGTTACTATAATGAACCCCAATAGAATTGTATCTCCGACTGGTTACTTAGCGGCGTCAGCCACACAAATAAATTGGTTAAAATATAAAAAATATCTCAGTACACATTGCTCAGAAAATATTCCGCTTAGTACACCGGAGAATGTAGATCGCTCTATTGTTAATTTTGACAGTTTTCTGAAACTAGCTGTTCAACATTCCAGTATTACCCCCAAAAAAACAAAAAATATTAAAATATATTCCACAGATGTCGAGAGTCTCTTGTCTGAAAAAAGGAGAGCTCGAAGAGAGTGGCAAGTGCACAGATCCCCCCAACTTAAGAACTTACTAAAAGAGTGTACAAAAAGGCTAAGAAAGTTACTGCAGACTCAGAAAACGGCTTCTCTGGAAAAATATCTTAAGGAACTTGATGCAACTCCAAAATCGGACTACTCATTATGGCGTGCAGCTAGAAATCTCAAAAGGCCAGTTGTCTCTAAACCACCATTAAGAAACTTGAATGGAAGTTGGGCAAGAAATGATGTTGAAAAAGGAAATCTGTTTGTTAATCATTTAAAAAACGTATTTACCCCAAATATATCTCACGATATTGCTGTCGAGTTACCACCTGTTGCTGCTAGAGCAGCTATTCCCCTTAGATTTGAGATAAGAGAAATCGAAAAGGCTATTTGTGACTTAAACACTAAGAAGGCACCTGGTTTTGATAAGATCAGTAATAAAATGCTTTTAGAGCTACCTCGCATAGCAAAGAAAATTATTCTTTTTATTTTTAACGCTATTTTACGACTTGAATACTATCCTCAAAAATGGAAGGTTTCCTTAGTTACCATGATACCAAAGCCAGGCAAAGATCATACAAAAGTTGAGTCCTATAGGCCTATTAGCTTATTATCAAATATGTCTAAGCTGTTTGAGAAATTATTAGTTTCAAAATTAACACCAATTTTAAGTGAAAATAGATGTATTCCAAACCACCAATTCGGATTTAGAAGAAAACACAGCACAATTGAACAGACTCATCGAATAGTAAATGTCATAAGAAAAGCATTTGAAGAAAAAAAATATTGCTCAGCACTCTTCATTGTTGTTTCGCAAGCTTTTGATAAAGTCTGGCATGAAGGCTTATTGCATAAATTGAAGCAAAATTTACCAGCAAACACTCACAAGCTGTTAGAAAGCTACTTAGTCGGTCGTCAATTTATTATTAAAGAAGGAAATTTCTTAAGTTCACCTCAGCCAATTGGCGCTGGAGTCCCACAAGGCAGCATCCTGGGCCCTCTATTATACTTAATTTATACTTCGGACATGCCAACAAGCAACTACACCGAAACTTCAACATTTGCAGACGATACAGCTTTTCTAAGCGTCCACGAAAACCGTTATGAAGCATCTCGTTACTTACAGCATCATATATTTCAACTGGAAATATGGTTAAGACAATGGAGGATAATGGTCAATGAGAAAAAATGCGTACATATAACATTCACCTTGCGCCGGGAATCTTGTCCCCCTATTACAATTAATAATCAAATAATTCCTCAACATTCGCATGTAAAATATCTTGGCATACATCTGGATCGGCGATTAACGTGGAAATGCCATATAGAGGCAAAATTAACTCAAATGAAACTAAAAGCCATTCAAATTCATTGGCTTATTGGCAGAAATTCTGTCCTTAGTCTCGATTGCAAGCTTCTACTTTACAACTCTATCTTAAAGCCTATCTGGTGTTATGGTATTCAACTATGGGGCACTGCCTCGGCCTCTAATGTCGAAAAAATTCAAAGGCGCCAAAATAAACTTCTTCGAATAATCACAGCCGCTCCCTGGTATGTTAAAAACTCAAACATTCATAAGGATCTCAATGTGCCATTAGTAAAAACTATGATTACAAAATATGCAGTAAAATATTTAAAAAGACTTGAACAACACCCAAATCCACTAGCTCGAAATATTTTAAATCATGGCGGCCACACTCGCTTAAGAAGAAGAGACACTGCAGCACTTACCCAATTAGATGAGCGATAAACACCTATATAAGTGAATAGAACCCGTGATGAAGAAAATTTTTGTCTGGCACTGGCAGGACATAAATAAAGTATTAGGAAAAGATTTGATTAATTATTGTTAGTTCATATTTAATATATGAAGATTCAATAAATAAATAATGAGAGAAAAAAAAAAAAAAAAAAGAATATTTACAATACACAATGGCCGTTCATTAAAAAATAATAACTAGGAAACTGGTTTGAGACATTAATTTGCGTTGTAAACTACGAAAAATATTTAGTGAACTTAATTAACAATGAATTTTGAAATTATAAGGGGTTAAAGGAAAAATAGCCAATTATTATACGTGGTAGATCAAAAAATTATCTTTGTTCAAAAATCGGTGTATAACAATGTAACAAAAGAACAACGTCTGCTGTTGAGGCCTATAATGGAGTTTTAGGCCGGTTTGCGGAAAAAAATGGGCATTTTTTTAAATTTGACTGATTCGCAACGAGGAATTTTTTAAAAGTAGGCATTTTGCCATGTTGTGCGAAAGTGGTGGAGCATTAACTGGAAAAAGAAGAAAAAGGAGCAGATTCACCAAATGCAGTAAAATTGAAGAAACATCACGTTTATTGAGGGAAGGGAAGCTAACTGTATCTGAGTTTCTTTCAAGAATGGTTTACGAAGGAAACGAAATTTGTATGAACATGGTACCTAGTGAGAACATTTTTAAAGAAGAATCTTCTGGAGGCGAATCGGAGGATGAAATTTTTGACTTCCCGGCTTTAGACAATGACAACTTGTGAGTGATTTGTAAGGACAAAGTTCCAAATATTGTCCTTCTTCTATGCAAGCATCTAAAAATATGCAATGAGAGTGAAGTAAAATTAATGACAAATGCAATTTCGAATGGTCTGCAAAAATATAATTGCCCTTGTTGCCGTAAAACAGTTGATGAATCTATGCAAGTTTTTGTTTAAGTTCTACAGCTGTTGTAAATAAAAAGTTAGCTAATTTGTTCTATTATTTCGAATTCGTTTTGGGGTTTTATTTCATTTTGAAAATTGGGTTTCTATTTCATATGAAATAAGTCCCCAAAAATTGGGGTGTTATTTCATTTCTGTTTGGGGCGTTATTTCATTTCGTTAGGGATTTATTTAATTTTCCAAATTGAGAATTTATTTCATATGACCCCAAAAATTGGGGGCTTATTTCATTTTTGTTTTGGGGAATTATTTCGTGGGGACTTATTTCATGGCGACGTTTTTAAATGTTCTATAAGTGCACCAACGTACTTACAGTACGGTGCGGTACATTACGGATACAGCAACGTTCGCCTAACTGGGCCTTTAGGTAATCGTAACACTGCGTTTGGAATGAACCTGATCAAATGATCGTTTTCTCCGTTCTCCATTTCTCGCGTTCTTTCCCCATCTTTGAGTTTCGATTTGAACCAACTATTGCCAAGAATTTTTTTGAATTTATAAAAATATCAAATTATGTACCTGCATTTGTATGAAAGTTTACATCACTTAATTTACTTTTTTTTCTTTAGGCTATTTAAATAAACATGCAAACAAATTTGCAAAAAGCTTCCAAAAATGCAGAAGGATAAAGTATTAGCTGCTAAAGAATTTTATGTTTATTGACAAAGCGAACATTACATCGACGCACACGACGTTTTCTTTTTATAACAAAATCTAAATTTTATGAAAATTCTTTTTTTGGAATTATCGTTTCGAATTTTTACAAATTTTCTGCCTTTTTTTAACACATTTAAACACCACACGACACGTTTACGTATTTTTTAGTAACCACGAACGATTGAAGTTGACCACAACGTTAACGTGTCCGCAACTCTTGCGTGTCAGTAACGATACCCTTATATTTACGCCAGCTGTAAAAGAACTCCAATTTTTTCTTGTGACATACGAAACTTTGCGATATTTCGTCGCTTTTTCTTATCACAACAAAACGATAATCAAATCCGTTGCTCTTTTGTTCTTTTCCAACTAAGAACTATGAACGTCGTTTCTTTTTGCTTCACAAGCTTAAATCACGTTTATTGCCCACTACTGTTCTAAAAACCTTGAGTAATTATAAAGCAATTTTATTATTTTGCCAAACAATGCGCAATCAATACGTATCAGCAACAAAAGTATTTGTTGCAAAAGAAAAAAAAAAGCAAACAGAAAAAACTCAGCAATACTTTATATGACCCCCATAAGAAAGTAAATCTTTTTTTAAGTTCAATGTTTTTTTTTGTGTTGTGTTTATTTTCTTAAGTTTTTTTTGGGTTTTTGGTTGGTGGTTTTTTCGTTTACTTTTTAAAACCAATAGTTTATTGATCTGATTCGTATGGTTTCTTGTAGATATTTCTGCGAGGATTCAAAAAGAAAAATACAAACTAAACGAAATATTTCTTCAATGAAAATTGTAAGCCATAAGAATTTTACAATATACTTTGCAGTTGTACATTAAGATAAAACCGCACTAAATAAGAAAACAAAGCCAATCGCTAAAAACAAAATAAAATAAAAATGGTTGCAACAATGTCGACTTTGCAGTTGGACTACACTAAACTTGGAAATTACTAATAGGGGTTTTATTTTTTTTTGTTAAGAGATGTTCATACAAATTTGAAATATCTATGGAAAATCGTTTATAAATAGCAATTGTTATGCTATACACACAGAAAAAAATACCAATGTTAAAATAACATGGCGAAATGTTGATTGAGAATCATGGTAAATTTCTTCAAAAGTATGCCCTTTATTTAAATTTATCATTATTTCATATTAATTTTAAATGAAAAATATTAAAATAACGTTAAATCACGTTTATTTAATATTATTCACTGTTAAAATAACATTGTTCAATATTGAATCCATAAAAACTTGTTTTATAATAAAATCAAAAGTTTATCTTGTTAAATTAACATGCATACATGCTTAAGTATGTATATTTTTTTATTTTAACTTTTGAAATATGTTATAATAAGAAGACAATTCCCGTATTCTTTTAATTAAAATTATTTAGTTAAATAGTACATCAAGTTTTCAAAGTAGAATGATGACGAAAACCATATCGGGCCATTCTGCTGATGCTTCTGTTGACAAAGGAGATACAAAATAAGTGAAACCTGTGTTAAAGGGGTAAGTGCTTTGAATTATTCTTAAATAAATGCATATGTTGTCGTCACACTGTTATATCACCCTCCAACCAATTTGATTCTACATGAAATTCACGTTGTTTCAACTTGAAATAACTTTCATTCAACGTGATTCGGATTGTTATTTCAATATAAATGACATTTTGCTCTAACTTTACTGCAATGTTAAATTAACATGAATTATAGTTATTTTAAAAGAAAAAAATGTTGTTCGCAAGTTATCGTAAAATCATGTTAAATTAACATGAAACAACAATGAAGCAAAATCACTACTGAAAAATGGAAAATCAACCATGTTTTGAACGAATTTACATTGAGTTTTTTCTGTGTGTATACTAGATGTAATGACCTTGATTTACTATATCGTCTCCTCAATAAAACAATAGTGTATACGCATGTACACCATTAATTTTTTATTGCATAATAAGAATCTACATAACTGATTCTTAATGTGGTCAAAATTCAGTGAAATTCTACTTCCACAAAGTGGGTCAAAAGATCAATAATAATTGTGTAAGTGCAGGTATGGTGTTTTAATAAGTTGTTACTCTGAATATAATTTCAAATAAAAACAGTGAATAAAAAGCATGCACTAGTTTTATTATTCACTTTTTTTATTATATCGTAACAAAATAAAATTGAAAAATGACGTATATTGATATACACAATTTTTTAATGATATAAATGGTGTAAACGATTCAAATAAAATAGTGTATACCATACAAAATAAAATAGTGTATAATGATTTCCATACATATTATAAAACAAATAAAATAGCCTAAGTGACATCATGGTACTTTGAATCACATTTATTTGCAATTGAAGCACTTCTAAATTGAAGCACAGCCGCGAATAACGTTGTAAACACCACATTTTGCAAAAACTGTTTTTCTGCAGATAACCGTTGATCTTACTCTCTTACACAGTTTAAACATCAAATCAACCAAAACTATACTCCTTAACGCCTTTAAAATGGCATACAAAGTGTCAGTCAGTGGAAGAATATTGCAACTTACTAACAAAATTATGAAACAAAATGCAGTGCGGAATAATGTTTTAAAAGCCTTTTGCATAAAAGTTTTTATTATCATTATTTTATATAAGAGAAAAAAAAAATTTTAAAACAAATAATGCTGCCTGTCAAAAAAATTATTATTTTGTAACTTAAAACGTTATTCGCGGCTGTGTTTCAATAAATGAAATATCATCGGATAGTAGCCTCATTATTCCACCACATATTTAAATGACCACAACTAAGAAACATCGATTGTTTTCTGAAATATTACTGTTTTCCCAGATGTCTAATAACACAATAATTATAAACTCCATTATCTCGAAATGACAAAAAAAATTATACACTATTGTTTTATTAAGGGGACGATATATAAAGCGAATTTAGCCTTAGTTTTTATATATTTGATTCAAGTCCTTTGCTATTTGTAGCAATCTACATATTTTTCTATTAAAAATAAAGTTCTTTATCAGATACAGTGAACTCGCGAAAACGTGAACACTCAAAAGGGTGAACGTCTCAAAAACGTGAACAAATTTAATTTTACACAGACTATCCTAAAACGTGAACAAAATCTGGAAGCTCTAAAACGTGAACACATTTTTTTCTTTTTTTTTGTTTACTTTTTAAAATGTTTTTTTTTTTTTAATTGGGAAATCCCCGAATTGAGTTCACTTATTGGTTTATGTCACAGCATTCTTTTTTTTTAATTGTATCCATGTATGTATTCACTGACATGTTAGCTGCTCTTAACATCGCTACGTTATTCATGTTATTTGTGAAAGTGAAAAAAAAACGTAAGTGTTATCTTTGAAATATAAAATAAATATTCTTGAATTATTGCAAAAACGTTATAGTGGCTTGGCTAGAAAATATGGTGTTGCTAAATCAACAGTTTGTTCCATTAAGAAGAAAAAAATAGGAAATAACAAATCGTGTAAAGAAAACTGTTTATGGTACCGGAAAGCGTAAAACATTACGTTCTTCTCAGCTTCCGAAAATCGAAAAAATTCTTTACAAATGGTTTCTTAGCACTGATGCTAAAACAATGTGCTTTAGAAATTCACCAACAAATTAAAGAGAGTTATTGTGGTTTTCGTGCCAGCGAGAGCTGGCTTTAAAAAATCAAGCAGAGGTTTATTCAGAGTTGTCAAAATTAGAATAGTTTTTGAGACATTCCAAAATAACCGTTATTTATGTTTTTAAAAAAGATAATGTGACTGCAACGCAAATATCTTAAACAATTTTAAACGGGTTATGTATTTCTTTCTTTTTAGTGAAAGGTTACAAAATTTCAGAAATAACATAAAATAAAATGGAATATCTCAAAAAGTGTTTTACATTTCTACAATTCTGACTTCATATTCGGATTCAGAGGAACATTTTACATAAAGATTAGCTGTCAGATTCATTTGGTCACGACTTTGTTGAAATTTTGTCACGTAGTGTAATGCTATTTATTTTATTTTTTTAAAGCTATTAAAACGTTTACACAAATTTGCTATTTAAAGCAAATTTATCACATAATTTGTATTAATGACAACTTTTATACAAATATGATATTAATAACAAATTATTCACAAAAATTGCTATTAATACCAATTTTGTACACAAAATTTGCTATTTATATCAAATATTAATCGAATTTGCCATTTAAAGATCATTTTGCACGAGTGTTCTTTCTATCTATAGAAAATTCTAAACAAATATGCTATTAAAAGTAAATTTTACAAAAAATTTATTACTTATTTAATACAATATTTTTACAAATTAAACACAAGTTGCTTTATGTAAATTGGCTAAAAATAGAAAATTTTTATAAAATAGCGAGTTTGTGGGTTATTTCTAATAAATTTAACATTAATTTTCTATTTATTTTGATTATAGCAAATGTTCTTTATTTTTATTTACAACACAAAGAAAATATTTTATAATTGTTATTTATGCCAAATTTAAACTTAATTTGATATTTCACAAATTCTTTAAATTTATATTCAACATTTGTAGCAAGTTTTGCAATACTTACATACAAATGAAGCAAACCGAAATTCAGTAGGGTATTATTAGCAGCTACTGGCAAACCAACAAAGCAATCAAGCTCTGCAAACCATTGAAAAAGCATTGCAGCATGCAGTACTCCAAACAGCTTTACTTTTAGCCCAGATGTTGTTTTATATTTTTTTTCTCCATTTGTTCGCTTTTTCTCCTTAAATGTGTATAAAGTAACAATTGCGTAAAAGGCACTATAAAAAAACAAAAAAACTTTAAAACAAAAAATATCAACATCCAGGAACACAAACACACACACAAACATTCTCGAACACAAGCAATCCTTTAGCTTAAGGATTTCGCATTGTAAGTCATAAAGTAAAGAAAATACATTTGTCAGTATGGTTGGCGTATGAGTTCGAGTACGATTTATGCTCTTGACTAATGGAACTTGTTGGTGGCACTAAAAGATGAATGAATGAATGAATAAATGAAAATGAATGGTTGAGTTGAGTGAAGAATGTGTTTAAAACTCTTGGAATTATTGTGGATATTTGTAAGGTATTGCAAGTGATAATAGTGACAATGATGTTTTAAAAAGGTAGTAATAGTGACATTATTTTACAAATTTTTGTTTTGTTTAGATACTGTAGAGCGATATTAGAAGTTTATGTTGTAAGTGAAAATTGGGCTAACTTGAGTGAAATATAGGGATTTCTACCAAAAATCTTATGTAGTAATTGTCAAACATGTTGTTATAACAGAGTGCAAGAATTAGATACTTTTTGTTTACCAAAATGGGCAACCTACCAGTAAAGCTACACAGAAAAAATTATTTTTTCAATTCAAACAAAAAATTTGTAGAACCAAACAATTTTTTGTCTGAAATCGGTCCTACAAACAAATTCGCATATTCAAACAATTTATTTGCATTTTGTTTATTGAAAAAAAAACGCCGATTTTTTCAAACAAATAATTTTACAGAATCAAACAAAATGTTTACTGAAATTCATATAAATTTCAAACAAATAATTTTGCTGAATCAAACAAAAAAGTTTTAGCACAAGCAATGACGCGCACTGTGATGGAATCGGAGGAACATTGAAGAGAGGTGCTCGAAATTATAGTATTGCAAATAAAAATGAAATCCAGACAACGAGGCAACTCTATCACTGGGCATCAGAAACATATAAGACCACCATACAACTATACCAACTATAACAGGAACTCAAGGCTTTCATTCATTCATTCCGATAAATGAAACTTTTGTACATGTGCGCAGATATTCTGACTGTGCCAAATTTGAGCAGCGCAAAATTTCTTACAAATAATTAACTTAAAAAAAATTTAAATAAAATAAAACGCAATTTAATAAAAACATGGCAAATAATATAAACAATTGTTGATGGTTTTTTATTTGTTAACATTTAAAAAATGTTAGAATTGTTGAACTATTTTGTGAATGTGACCAGATATTTTCGCTGTTATTCGAATTATTTCGAAAACTTTCGGTACGTATTACTAGAAGTGACACTACTTAAAAAATAATTTAAAAAAAAATAAAAAAGAACCCATTTTACTTTTTGGATATGTTATAGGTGAAGGATAAACCTTTCTAAAAAAGTAATACACTGTAAAAAAACCCTTGATCTTTTTGGTTTTTTCGTCAGTTAAAATTTTTTTTTGTTATAAAATATAAAGGCAATAACTAGAAGTGACACTACTTAAAAAATTATATAAAAAAAACTAAAAAAGAACCCATTTTTATTTTTTGATATGGTATAGATGAAGGTTAAACCTTTCTAAAAAATTAATACACTGTAAAAAAACCCTTGATCTTTTTGGTTTTTTCGTCAGTTAAAATTTTTTTTGTTATAAATTTTTTTACAGTGTATTTTTTTTAAACGTGTCATAAAGCCTGTTAAAATATCTTTTTAATGATACCAAGATCATGGAAATCGGTTTAGCCGATTCTGAGTTATTGTAGTTTAAATGGAGCTCTTTTCGACCATTTTCGCGTTTTTTCGAAAAGGTTCCCACTGTGTCACGCCCAAAAAATCGCAAAACAGTCATTTCTAAAAATGAGAGTTTGTTTGTATTGATCAAATTTAGCTATGAACAAAATTTCATCGATATCTGAGGGGGTCGGGTTCAATGCATCTCGATTTTTACATGAAATTCATCATAATGTTGTCATTTCTGTTGTTTAAAAAAAATGAAACGTTTTTTTACCTGCTATTGTTTTTGTTGTTTTTTTACTACAAACCTCGTCACGCTATTTTATCATTTTTCTTATTGCTGTACTTGTTTAAAGCGTCCAAAAATAGACTGCATGTGTTTTTTGTTGTAGTTCTTATATTTATCATAAAGAAGTGTTGCTTACAATCAATAAAAAAAAATGCAAAAGGACGACAACATTAAAGAGCATTAAATATTTCATACAAAATTATGAAAACTTGAAACCAATAGCGTGTTTATTATATTTTTGAAGAGTTGTCCACATTTTTGTTGGTTAAATAAAAATCAAACAAAAATATTGATTGAATCAGTAAAAAAATTTGTAAAAATCAAAAAAAATTTTAAACAAGCGTTTGTTTGAAAATAATTTGGCAATAATTTTTTCTGTGTAGCTCGAGTACGCTGAGTTCAATGGTTATAGCTGTTTTTCAAAGCTTGCGCTCGTATTCGCGATATTCATGATCAAAATGTCAATACTAATTGACTTGTTTTATGATTTTGAATCTCTTAAGCGTAACCCTGATAAACTGTATTCAAGCAGTGATAAAAAAAACAAAGCAGTATTTCAAAACGTTTTTATACGTTTGTTTGTTTTTATGGCTTAAAGCAAGATTTTTTTAAGATTTCTGTGATCAAAACCTTTTAAGCTTTTATCAGCAAACAACTTTTGTAAACAAAGATTTGTTAAGCTTTTCAAACGAAAGCTTTTACGCTATTTTGATTTTTTTATTTAAGTTGGATTTGCAACTTTTTAAAGTTTTCGGCAAAATGGGCTTTCCAAAAAAAGCTTGGTTTTTTTAAAAAATGGAATTTGCCCACCATTTTGACTTCTTAAAACTCTTCTTTGAAATAAATTCAGTAGAAATAATTTTGTTTACCTCTTTTAAAATTTAAGCTTTTTTTATTACAACTTAAAGTATTGATGCATTCATTCTAAATAAAAAGTAAAGAATGATATAAAACTAATAAGGAAAAAGCGTTTCAAACAAAAACCATCATTTAAAGGTTTAAGGTAGAAATTGTTTAAACAATGCGTTTTTGTTTTTTTTTTTTTTAATAAGATAAGATAAGCTTTTCAGACAAGAACTATAAAAATTTTTTTCAAAAAAATCTCTATCGAAGAATTATCTAACAAAGGGGCTTTCTACAAAAAACAAATTTTTATAACAATTTTTTTTTTTTTTTTATTTTAAATAAAGGTTTTCTAGAGATTTTAAAAGGGATTTGAACTAGAATTTTTAGAAAATAACAAACGCTTTTAAGAAAATTATTTAAACTATCTTTTTTAGATTTTCATACAGAATCCTTAAAGCTCTTCACAGTTTTTTTATTACCAAGAAAAGCTTTAACTTTCTTAACAATATCAAAATATTTTAAATAGTTTTAAGAAAGAATTTTTAAACTTTTTTAAAAAAAGCTTTAAGCATTACATAACTATTTTAAAAGCTTTTTAGAAATTTTTTTTTTTACGAAATCTGGATGTTTTTAACAAGTGCTTTTAAGCTTTTTTAGTGAATCATTTATGTCATATAAATATATTTTTGTTTGAATGGTTTTCCAAAAAAATAAGTTTTATTAATATCGACTATTTGGAAATAAAGCTTTATACTACTCCGATTAAAATAAAGATACCAAAAAATAATCAGTTTTTCTCGGTAGAGGTTACCTAATGAGAAACACTCAGATTTTATTCACATTATCAATTATTTCTTTTCACAATTTATGACATTTAACATTCCTCTTATCAATTCTCCCCACATTTCAATGGCATTATCACTCTCTAGCTTAACGCTCTACTTACAAAAATCCATTTATTTTAATTACAATTTCAATGAAAATAGTTCTATTGATAGAATAAGCAATAATCTTAAAATTGCAACATCATCACACACAATTTAAATACCGAAAAAAATATATAAACATCTTGTTAACATGATCATAAAAACTCGCCACAAAATGAATTTAAACAAATGAAATCAGTGCGATATTTATGTATACATGGGTCGATATGATGAAACTCAAATTGAAATTTATGTTTTTTACCAGTTTGAGTTTTTTTTTTAAACAATTCATACAAAAATTAATTCATTCAAATCAAAATATTTATAAATTTATAATAAAGCAGAAAAGCAACAAGAAACAATTGCAATTAACAATTTACAACTTATAGTGCATTTACACTTGTAATTTTCAAACTAGTTTACGATCGTAAACTACTTTCATAAACTATACCGTTTACATCAGCATTTTTGACAGTTAAGTTGTTTATCTTTGACAAGTTCTTAGCCCCAATAAAAAAAAAAAAAACGTTGATACACATACATACGAACATATAAACAAATCTTTTATTTCCGTTGTCCATCTAAAAGAAAATATGTAAAAAAACTAACAATTCTTATAAATTTGGAATTTTTTTAAACATTTTCTTTGTTTATTTTATTTTTCTTACTATTGTTTTGGTTTTTTTTTACAGATAAAAGTAAATTCTTTTTTACTTGATTTTTTTTTGAGGAAATGTCAAATATCACTAGCATTGCCAGAACAAAATTTGAAAAACAGAGTTGCATTAACAAAAACTGGTTGTTTGTAGCTAGTTTATCTCAAAAGCGTGTTACAAACGTGTTTATAATTTATATGGATAAACCAGTTTCTCAAACTAGTTTATCATCATAAACAACTTATAGCCTGTTTATGGCGTAGGTGTAAATGCACTATTAAAAAACATTCCAAAACGAAATAAAATATTTACAAAATCATAAAAAACATAAACAAAGCCGTAAAAAACATAAACACCGCATAAAGTTGGCTACGAAAAAAATTAAAATAAATAAACTGTCCACAAAAAATTACCAGACAATTTTCAAAACCAATAATTTTCGCTTTTGGTTAAACGAAAAATAATTTTCTTGTTATTTAAAAATATTTGTGAGTTTCTGTCTGTCTTTTTGAGTAATGTGTTAATGGTTGTATGGACAAATTTTTCTAACACCACCAACAGCAGCATTTCTATAGAACCAGTAACATTTACTTTAACGATTTTGTTGAAAACCAGTGTTTAAAATTCAGTCGCCAGTTTTTTTTTTTAACAGGCAACTATGCTGAAAATAGTTCGACACATCAATTTTCATCCACACTCATACTTAAATCAGTTGAACTGTGTGCGCACAGTTACTGAAAAAACAGTAACACAATTTACTCACTCCGACTCACTCCATTTTTAACACACAGACTGCTGAACTGGCGACTGAAACACAGAAGCTGATGTGTTTACAGTTGACGTAAACATTTTTTTTAGTTTACTAAACGACGTAGCTAGAAACTGGCAGTTCGACTGTATAGTCGCGTAACACAAACTGGCTGGTGACTATATTGAGTTCTGTTCACTTAAAAATACATTTGTTTTGTTGTTGAAAAAGAAAAGAGAAATACAATTACATACGTACATATGTATGTATGTATTAATAGAATGAAGAAACTTATTTGTAATGTTTGGAATGTCAGTTATAATACTTTTTATTTAAAAATATTTATTTGTGCTTTATATAGGTACATAGGAATTTAATAAAAAATTAAAAAATTGTTTTTAAGATAAAATGAAAATAAGATTTTCTGTAGAAAAAATAACAAACATACAAATTTTTTCTGTTAGTTTAAAATATTATAAGTTTCCACTAAAATTATTTATTAACTATTTTATTTTTAAATCAAGCTCTAGGTCTTTTTAATATTAAATTATTTATTTTCGATAATAATAAAAAGACCTAGAGCTTGATTTAAAAATAAAACAGTTATTAAATTAAAAAAGGTCAAATAAAAGCTAAATATAAAATTATTTATAATAATCTAAGTTTTTTTTGTTTTGTTTATACATAGGTATTTTAATTATTATATACCTTTTTATATTTATTTATTTATTTACATATGTCTATAGAACATTGTCCCTTGCAGACTATTTAAAGAACTTAAATTAGTTAATTCAAAATAATATATACAATTTTTTAAGTATTATTTACAAGATTTAAATACTATTTACAAAATATTATTATAAAAATTATATTTTAATGTGATTATTTCTCATATTATAAAAAAGAAAAGAATTATAGTTATGTTTTGATGAGCTAAATTCCATTATAAAATGATGCGACAATTTATTAACCCAGCAAAAACTTTACTTGCAATCCTACTTTTAATGACTTCAAGAATTCATTACTTTATAGCTTTATTCGCCACTTTTTGGATTATTAGTTATATATTAAATAATAACTTTATTATTATATCTTAAATATACAGAAAAATTTAAATTTTCATTATGACAATAAAAATGTCATTATAGTCATTATAGTAAAAAAAACATAGTTTTTTAATACAAAATCTACACTGCCCCGGTAGACTAGCTGGTAGAGAGCTAGTCTATCAGCACCGAGGTTGCGCGATCGAATCCCGCCAGAGACAGAAAAAAAATAAAAAATAAAATAAAGTAAAGTAAAATAAAATAAAATAAGAAAAAAAAAAAATAATAATTAAAAAAAATAAAAATAAAAAAATAATTAAAAAAAAAATAAAAAAAATTTTACTTTATTGACTTTGTGTAACTATATATTTTTATAAAAATTTTAAGTATAAAAAAAACCTTTTATTTTTGGATTATAATAGGCTAAATTATAATGGATTACTTTTGGGACATCTCGAGCAAAAATAAGTACTTTTTCTAGAAGAAAAGTAAGTAGTTGGCTCGTCAAATTCTCATTATTTTTCTGCTTATTTTGTAAGCAAAGTTTTTGCTGGGAAATAGAGTTCAAGCTCTAATGCTGGGTACACACTATGCAACACGTTTACGCAATCCAGTGAATTAAATTCATTTTCATTCATTTCAGATTGCATACACATCAAAACGCTTTGATATTTTAAGGTTGCATTGAAACAGTTTCCATGTAGGTTGCACTGTGTGTACCCAGCATAATAAATGGACTATTGTGTACAAAATTAGAACGTTGCAGTTGAATAAAAAATTTATTATGGACACGAAGATTCCTTCAGGGAACGTTAAAAGCAATTTTAGCCAATGTAAATATTATGTTTTATAAACGCATATGCATCGCGTTTTATAAGCAAAAAAATTACCAAAAAATATAAATATTTGGGCTAAATATTTAAAAAATATGCACTTGAAATTTTTTTTTAATATTTATTAGTGGAAAAAACATGAATAGAACAAGAAAATTACATAAAAACGTAAAAATTTAGTCTTATAAACGTAAGTAAGGCAAAATAACTTCAAAAGTAAAAGTTAAAATGAAGAAAAACACAAAAATATAAAGAAAAAACAAAAATGAAACAATCATGTTAACAAGTTTAAATATTTGAACCTGCATATAAATTGAATTAAGAACATATTTTTTTTTAATTATTTTCAAAACTAAAGTTCACTGCCTGTTTTTCAAAAGAAAATAAAACGGAAGTTTTTAAGCTATTTTCGTAAAAATTTAAAAAAAACAAGCCAGCAGTTTGTTTAATTGTTTTAAGACCTTCAGTTTTTTAAGTTTTATCCAGCTTTTTAGTGTCATAATGAAAATTTAAATTTTTCTGTATATTTAAGATATAATAATAAAGTTATTATTTAATATATAACTAATAATCCAAAAAGTGGCGAATAAAGCTACAAAGTAATGAATTCTTGAAGTCATTGAAAGTAGGATCGTAAGTAAAGTTTTTGCTGGGTTAATAAATTGTCGCATCATTTTATAATGGAATTTAGCTCATCAAAACATAACTATAATTCTTTTCTTTTTTATAATATGAGAAATAATCACATTAAAATATAATTTTTATAATAATATTTTGTAAATAGTATTTAAATCTTGTAAATAATACTTAAAAAATTGTATATATTATTTTGAATTAACTAATTTAAGTTCTTTAAATAGTCTGCAAGGGACAATGTTCTATAGACATATGTAAATAAATAAATAAATATAAAAAGGTATATAATAATTAAAATACCTATGTATAAACAAAACAAAAAAAACTTAGATTATTATAAATAATTTTATATTTAGCTTTTATTTGACCTTTTTTAATTTAATAACTGTTTTATTTTTAAATCAAGCTCTAGGTCTTTTTATTATTATCGAAAATAAATAATTTAATATTAAAAAGACCTAGAGCTTGATTTAAAAATAAAATAGTTAATAAATAATTTTAGTGGAAACTTATAATATTTTAAACTAACAGAAAAAATTTGTATGTTTGTTATTTTTTCTACAGAAAATCTTATTTTCATTTTATCTTAAAAACAATTTTTTAATTTTTTATTAAATTCCTATGTACCTATATAAAGCACAAATAAATATTTTTAAATAAAAAGTATTATAACTGACATTCCAAACATTACAAATAAGTTTCTTCATTCTATTAATACATACATACATATGTACGTATGTAATTGTATTTCTCTTTTCTTTTTCAACAACAAAACAAATGTATTTTTAAGTGAACAGAACTCAATATAGTCACCAGCCAGTTTGTGTTACGCGACTATACAGTCGAACTGCCAGTTTCTAGCTACGTCGTTTAGTAAACTAAAAAAAAATGTTTACGTCAACTGTAAACACATCAGCTTCTGTGTTTCAGTCGCCAGTTCAGCAGTCTGTGTGTTAAAAATGGAGTGAGTCGGCTGCTGATTCTTTTGACTGCTGAAAAAAAAGTAAATTGTGTTACTGTTTTTTCAGTAACTGTGCGCCAGTGTTGCCACTTTGTGGGTAATTACCCGAATTTGGTATAATTTTTACGGTCGTGGGTAGAGCGTGGGTAATTTCTCTTAGGTGTAATTCAGGTATAATTTGAAATTTTTTACTTCTGATGCCCAAAAAAAATCAAGATTCGATTTCAGTGATGACATTTATTTCTTTTTAAATATTGTTGCTAAGAAATGCACATCCTTCTGAACCAAAGTCTCGGTTTCTTTTTAAGAAACGACTTCAATTATTAAACATACATACATTTTCAAAAGTTTGGTAATGAATGTCGCAAGATTGACCCTTAGATTTGGATAAAGATGATTAAGAACCTACAGTTTATTGAAAAAAGTTATTCAAACTAAAAACTTGCCTGGGGGAAGAAATGGGGTGCGTTCGTAAATGCATCACTGCGCTGCATCAGAAAAGCACACTTTTTTGAATGGCGATAAAAGAATAATAATAACTTATATTATTGTGTGACTATTATTTTTGTGGAGTACTTCACAATTTTTCGGTCCACATTTACTTCACTGATAAATATATTACCACTTGAAATCACTGATGCAGCGCAGCGCAGTGATGCATTTACGAACGCACCCATGTTTCCAATATTGCAACATATAAAACAAATAGACACCGCGCCTGTCCTTGACGAAACGCATTGCAGACGTCCAATTTTGTTTCTCTTTTTCGAATTAAATGAACAATGTTGACCTCCAAGACACCGATTGTTGCTGGTTTATCAGCATTAACCACAGACTTCACAACCCTACGGAAAGCAATCAATAAGTGTCACATCGCACGGCCTTGAAGTCTAATTGACAGTTTATTTTCTCTAAATTAACACATCGCCTTCATTTGTGAAAAAAAGTTGCGTCATTTATGTCATGATGTCACCTTAAAGTTGCGAAAATCGATGCTGATTTTCAAAGTATATTTGGATAATTTGGTGGCGTTGTTCAAGCATGAATCTATTCATGATGATATGCCTGATCAAAAAGTGAAAACAGTATGACAGTTCGTTTGACAGCTAACCTTTCGTAAGCTCTATGCGGCTAAAAAGCATCCGTGATAAAGCAATAACAAGGAACATTTTAACCTTCCTAAGAAATATCAACCAAATGTGGAAGTTAAACTCATTATTTTAGCAGTTTTTTTTATGTTTTATTAATTTTTTTAAGTCTTTAATGTTATTTTTTGTAAATTTAAATAAAATTAACAGTTTGACTAATATTGATCTTGTTTTAATGAGTTTGTTGTGTTTTTGCTTCTTTGTAAATGTATTTTTATTTAATAAAACTTAAATTTTTTATCAGGTGTAATTTCATTTAAATCGGGTAATTTTGCTTCATCTCAAGTGTAATTTTGAATCTTGTTGGTGGTAACACTGCTGTGCGCACACAGTTCAACTGATTTAAGTATGAGTGTGATGAAAATAGAATACAGTTCATTTTTTTCCAGCATGTTGCTGAAAATAAATGAAATTTTATGCAAATTTTGACTGCTTTTAGCAGTTGTTCGAAACCCTGTTGAAAACACGCAATGCAGCGTTAACAGGGGTTTCGGAGTAGCCGAAAACAAATCATTGACATTAACAGCAGCGGCTGAGATCATGCAAGTCTGAAGAGATATAAAAACAGATCAAAAGGCAGGAGTGACCAAGTTATAATTCAGGGACATACATAAATATAAAAATTGTAGCTTTTTACAAATTTTAAAATATTCTAATATTATCCACTTAATGTTGCCAAGAAAATGTAAGCTTAAATAATCGAAAACTCAAGCTTAAATAATCGAAACTTCAAATAAATAACTAATAAAAAATAAGTATATACTTTTTAAAAAGGGGGAAATAGCTTTAACTAAATATGGATCGAACAAAACAAAATTAAATAATATAATTTTTATTAACGCTGAATTTGTTTATAACAAGAAAAATCAAATACATACTTAAAACTGTTAGTATATACAATATCCATAACGGGAAGACATCTGCTACCTGTAGCCCGTTTCTGTATTTCTCACATCGTAAAACTTTTCGCATGAAACGTGTGAATTGCAATAAAAATAGTGTGAAATGAAACAAAAAATGGGTTTTCTCACACAAGTGTTTCTGTATCTTTTCTTTGCGAGAATGATCTGTCATTTAAATAATTTTCCAGCATTTATTGGAAGGATGTGAGAAAAAGTGTTTCTGTTACAATATTTTGCGAAAAGTTTCTTACAAGAACTGTCAAAATAAGCCACATTTGAAATTGGTGCGAGAAAAACAAAATGTAGGTATTTTAAATTTAAAATATGTTTATATACTATTTTTTTTTTTTAAATAAATAAAAATAGAGGGAATTAAAATGATGAATGCATAATTTATATGATGAAAATAAACAAAACACAATTGTTATATTTTGTTATTGTTATATTTTGCCAGATAAATTTGTGCAAAAATCGTCAAATTCCTGAAAAAATAATAAGATTGTCTGTTTTGTTTAAAATAATTAAAATTAATTTTAAACAAAGTTTGTTCGATTTTTTTTTTTAAACATAATCAAAAAAAAGCATAGTTAATTTGCATGACCAGCTAGCATTTTGTATCATAATCTAATCATTTAGGAATCAGCTTCACGAGCAAAATTCCCGTATATGAGCTCATTTTTCAATCATAAATGATACTCTCGTTGTGAGAAAAGAAACAATTTGGACTTACATTTATGCTCATAAATAGTCAATAATTTTTGGGCTTCTTTTTTATCCAAGCTTATTTTTATTTTATTGATATGGCAAAAACAAATATTTAAAAATCATTATTTAAACATATATATGAATCATATATGAATCCATTTTCTATCACTCAAGTGATAAATCCGTTTTAAATCATCAAAACTAATCTAAGAAGATTCATTTAGGTGATTTTTACAAAAAATAATCACCAAAATGGGTATTTAATACATACATACATATAAATTGTCTATTGTTCGACCTTAAATTTTTTAATTTATATTTATTTTATTAAGCTTGAGGTTTATTTTTTATAAAATTATTTATTTTCTTTAATCCGATAACAATTTCAAGTTGTTATTTTTCTCTGAAGAATTCACACAAAGGCGTGACAAAATATAATATTGAACAAAAAAAAAAATTAATATTTTTATAAAAATAAATAGTCACGGAAATAAAAAGTAAACACTTCCGTCGAAATTTTGCTTTTGCCAATATATTTTTTAGGGAAAATACAAGCAATTTCGAGGACAATTTTCACAATAGGGATAAATATGAAAATTAAGGCTGCCTTGTTTCTAAAAATATCTTTTTTGTAATGCCTAGTAACCAAACATATAAAAGATTTCAAATTGTCTTATTTCAAAGACTAAATAATATCGTCCCTTTTTTTAGAAAAAAATCAGCAAACAATTTGCTAATTTCTGAACAATAACATCGACAAAATTACGATAAATCGTCAAATCTGGCAGAAATCTCAATTTTATAAAAAAAAAATAAGTCTCTAAATAAATTCAAGAGTTAAAGAAAATATAAAACTACAATTTGTTTAACTAAAAGCATTTTTCGCCCAAAAAAAAAACTACATTATTTTTATTGCCAATAAAGCTTTTGATTATCAAAAGCTTAAATTTTTTAAAGAAGCCCTTCATTTTTTAAACAATTTTTACTTTAACAGCCGGTTCATCGTTCGCATAGAAAATTACATTTAAAATAAAAACAAATTTTAGAATTTGGTTTAAAAAAAGTTTAATTTTGTACAAAATGTATTTTTTTCAATAAAAACTTAAATTTTTAACAAAAAGTTTTTTCTTTAACAAAAAGTCGCTTTTTTTTTTATCAAAATGTCATATTTTTACAAAAAAGTATTTGTGTTTTTCTTTTTTAACAAAAAGAAATACAAAAATGTATTTGTATTAAAAATTCGCTTTTTTCGTACAAAATCACTTTTCCACAGAAATGTCACATATTTCCAAACATATAATTTTTTCACAAAAAATCAGTTTTTGCTCAAAATTTCTCGTTTTGTACAAAAAAAAATAAGAACTTATTATCTCAAAATAACGTGGCGTTATTCGAGCCATGTAAAGCTTAATACAGTGGAATATCAATAATTCGTCCTTGCAATGGACCAGCCATTTGTTTTTTTAAATTACAAGTATTTTTGATTTTATCAAGGTTAAAATAAAAAAAAAAATTTACAAAAACCATTTTTTATTAGAGAGCTGATAAGTTGTAAGTCAAATGAAAACCTAGCAACAACAAAAAAAAAATTTAAAACAAAAATCCATAAAAAAATTTAAGCGATTTGCGAGATTTTTTCAAGGGACCAACAGTTTGTTAGGAGTTTTTGAGATTTTCGATTTATCGGGGTACAAATAATTGTTATTCTCCTGTATTTAAATGATTTCCCGGATGGGTTTTTGTATGGGGCCTATGATAAATTATTAACCGATATTTACAAAATTTTATAATATGATTTCCAGTCATATAAAACCAATTAGTGCAAAGTTTAATAAGAATCGGGGCTTTCTGTTACCAATTGCTGTAAGTTTTTGTAACAGAAATATTAATTTTAATTGGAAGTTGTTCCAGATTTGGTATCATAAATAATTTCCTACTGAACCGATTGTGTTGGTTCTTAATCCCAAACTGCTTAGGAGATCTAGAAAGAATTTGAAACCAATATGGTTATTTTGATTTGAGTCTTTAGAAATTGACCGTCTTTTCGACAGACGGACAGACGGACATGGCTAAACGACCTAGAATTACTCAAGAACCCAGAATATATACTTTAAGGGGGTATGAAAACCGACAAAAAACCTCGGTTATAGCTTTTACATTAACAACATATTTATGCTTCTAGAAATTGAAAATTATACATAAAACTCGTGCTTCATATACAAAAACTTTATACATATCAGCCCGCAACAATGATAAGTTATTTAAAAATTCTTAAAATTCAAAATAAGTACTAAGAAGAACAAATGTTACCTTTTTTACTCTTAAGTAGATACCTAATTCGTGTGGCACAAACTACCACCTGGGCCTGGCTGGGACCACTGGTATTTTGTATAGAGTTTTTGTGACTATTGAAAAAACTCACACTAACGAGCCCCTGGGCAAGGCTGGGGCTACTTTTATATGTATGGAGTTTTATGGCTATAGCAGGAACATTTTTTTGGGATATGGAATAATTCTTCGAAAAACAATACATATAAAATAGGGAAGGACCTTGTCAGGCTCAGGTGGATACAATATGCACAAAATTTTCATGTGGCCAATTGCGGCGCCCACGATGTTTAAATTTCCACTTTTTTCTCATTTTCTTATAAAAAACACTTTGATTGAGGAATACATAAAGTTTCGTTCTAATATACATAATCATCATATAAAAAAAAAAAATGAAAAAAAAGTAAAAAAAAATGCCTGGCTAAGCCCAGGAATACACTTAAGGGTTAATAAAAGTAACTGAATTGAAACAAATAAAAAATTGTATTACATACGCAAAAATATATATGTTTATGTATAAAGTTTAACTTTGATATTTTCAAATTCGAAAACCGAACCGAAACCGACCGGTTTTAATCATTTCAAAACCGAAACCGCGGTTTCACATTTTTACGGTGTTTATAAAAATTTAGTTAGATGAATATTAAAAAAGTTTCGCATGAAATTGTAAATTAAGTATATCCTTAATCACCATTGGTGGAGGGTATAAAATTACACTTTTTGGAAGTAAAAGGGACAGTTTGGCCCTCCTTGCCGATAACTGGCTAATCAATAAACAGCAAACGTGAAAGGAATTATTGCATTTTTATTATCTGCAAAATCTTTGAAACAAATAAACAATTTACACATGATATTTATCTTATTTTCTAACAAAGTTTATGTGGTCAGTTTAAACTTCTCAGATCATTTGTGGTCTAATCTAATCTAACCCCAATTCGTAGCAATTTTCACAAACACAAAATCAAGGCAGTTAATCTTTAATTTTCCAAAAAAAAAAAACACATAGTTTTTTTTTATTAGTAATAAATAGAAGCTTTGATGAATAAGTATGAAAATAATAAGGGTATGCACTTTAAGAGGTAATTTTCGGAAAAAAATTGTGAAACGGATATTAAGGATTTACCGGGTATCTATCTTAAAGAAAAAGGAAAACAACTATTTATTTTAGAATAACCTGGCTATTTTTTAAAGCTTATAAGACTTTATAATTTTTGCTTAAATACCACTAATGTTTCTGAAATTATAAATAATTTATTTTGGAAGTAGTTTTTTTAAGATTTTGTCTAGAAGCAAAACACTTTGTTTTTACTTGAAGATTTATGAAGTTTTTGTTTTTGTTATCGGAACTATATGTGTATAACGATAGAAACAATAAAATGTGATCGCTCCCTGTATACATTATCATCACCAACAACTCCAAAACTGAAAACAGCAACAGAAACATTTCAAAATTTCAATCTTTTAACACTCAACATAAAACTATCAGACCGATTCACGGATTCATAGGCTTTCGAGGATTAACAATATCATTAGAGTAACTGATTGTGTGTGCGAGAGTGAGAGAGAGAGGGAGGTTAAGGAAATCCGAAGAAATATATCTAAAATGTAACGTAAACAATTGTTTAGACAAGACGGTATTTATACTTTGATGAATGACTGTGATGATAGTCATCGGAAAAACGTCTTTGAGATATTTTCTTTAAATTCAAGTTGTTGTTTTTATTATTTTTTGGACTTTTCTTGTAGATTTGTGTTGTTGTTTGTGACTTTTTAAGATCTTCTACACATTGTAGGCAACAAGAGGAAAAAAACCCGCAACAAAATGTAAAAACGTGTGAAATTAAAGTGTTCTACAGTTGCGGCACATTATTTGTGTTGCATGCAGCATATGTTCTACATATTTTCAATGTTTCATTTGTGTCGATGTGTTTATAAAATTGCTTTAATCTGTGATTTATTTACAGCATTTAAATGTTTTTTTTCTGTATTTTTTTCTTTAAAAAAAATTGTGATTTTATTCACAAGATAATCAACCGCAACTATGCAATCGATTTGTAGCTATTTTTATATGAATGCCAGCATTTCTGTGAGTGTTGTGTCTTATTTTTATACATATTTTCCATTTTCCTCTCTATTGAAATCTAAATAAACAAAATAAAATTTATATAAAATAAAATAAAATCGAAAAATAAATATATTTATTTATATTTTTTGCAATAAATTTAATTTAATTGATACGAATACGAATTGCAGTTGATATGTCAAGGTCCATTAGTATAGACCGAAATGTTTGCAATGAAACATGTTTCACAATTTAATGCGAAATAAATCAAAGCTGGACTTTTTTTCTATATTCTGAAAACCATTTAAATGTGAACGTTTCCATATATATTTTTTTTTTTTGTTTGAAAAGATATAAATTGATTTGTTGTGCAACAAAAAGCTGCTATGCAATTTTGTGAGGTTGTTAGCAGAAAGTTGTTCCATGTATTTTTTTTTTAATAATCTTAAGTAATTACTGTCGTGACTTTTTTGAAAAATTTGTCAAATAAAAAATTTTCTTTTTGTGGAAAAATTACTTTTTGTAAAAAAGGAACTTTTTGTTTTTTCTTTAAACAGTTATATTTTTAAAATTTTGATTTGTATACCCTCCACCACTAGCGATGAATAAGGGTATACTAAGTTTTCTCTCCGTGTGAAACTTTTTTAATTTTCATCTAAGACCCCATAAAGTTCTGGGTCCTTGAGTAATTCTAAGTTAATATACGCATGCCCTTCTGTCTGTCTGTCTGTTGTAAACACGCTCACTTTCGAAAGACTCAACAGAAAATAACAAAATTGGTGTCAAAGCCAAAGATTGAAATTCAGCATAATCTTTCGAACCCAAATGTGAAACAACACCATTAAAAAGTTTATATGTGTTTGTATTACAAAAACTAGCATAAATTGGTGACAGAATGCACCCTTGCTTTTTATATGATTAGAAATCATACAATAAAATTTTGTGAAGATCGGTCCATAATTTTCTATAGGATCCATCTAAACCTCATTCACAGAAAACACTTTACTAGGCTAAAAACCGTAACAAATCATGCTTATTGCAGTAAAATTTGGTATGTGCTAATTTCAAAGGATTAGAAACCACTCCACCATATGTACTGAGGATTGGTCCTAATTTACCATAGGCCCTAAATAAACCCCACTCTGGAAAACCACTTTGGTATGTCTTTAAGCGTAACAAATCATGATATTGCAGTAAATTTTGGTTTGGCACAGTTTTATATGATCAGAAATCACTCCACCATATGTAGTGAGGATCGGTCCATAGTTTACCTACACTGATTGAAAAGGCGTCCTAGCGTTGATGTATTTTGAAATCAGTACTATTACAAATGTCTTCGTTTTTGAAACCATGACACTTTTCATCATGGTGATGTCAATCTTAACATCACTTGGCGACAGTGTCATCAGGGTCAAAATGAAATTATGTCATCAATGGGATGACACATCGGTATCACAAAAATGGCGAACATGTCCTCAGTGTGATGACGCAGTAACATCAGAGAAAGGACACATTAGCATCAATTTAATGACAGTTTGTCTTAAGTCAAAGTCATTGCAATTGACTTAAGTCAAAGTGAGAGAATGTTATTATTTACTTACCAGTTACATATGTTTGTTGAATTACGACCTTTGTTTACAGCAGAACTCTCAATAATAAGACACTAGCACCATGCTCCCTATGGTTTTCGTAGTCATTCTACTTTAAAAATTTGATTTATTTAGGCAGGTAGGTAGGTAGAAAGGCTGGTGTGAAGTTATCTTCACACCTTCACCCAGAGACGAATATGGTCCATTGTGACGGAATAGACAAGTGAAAAAAGGTAAGTAGATGAAATAAAGAACGACAGCATGAGATTAGAAAGATAGATAGTAAAAGAAAGTAACAGGACAAACCAAAATTCGCCCTACGTGCGGCCAGCATCCCGTCACCTCTCGCGCAGCCAGGTCATCCCCCATTACGAATCCTATCAGACCCTCGAGTCCACACCCCGAGACATCCCTTAATTCGCCCAGGTATCTACTGCCCAGCCACCTCAGCCTGCTGCCCTAAAGCCTGGGACAGAAGCACAGAATGTGCTCAACTGTCTCCAACTCCTCCGAGTCCTCACACAACCTGCACGCATCCGATAAGTCGGATCCCAATCTCACCACCATCCTGCCTATCATACAGTGGCCCGTGATAACCTCTATCATGGTCCTAACACAGACTCTACTCCTGCCCGGCAGCGACTCCGAATCAGACTTCCTAAGCACCGGCCACAGTGCCCTTTATACCCGGCAGTCCATTGGGTTCCCCAAGGAATGACCTGCCACCCAGCACAGCCTTAACACATATTCCCCTAAGACTCCCTCCAGAGCCCTCCTACAATAGGGCTGCCAGAAGTTTGAACCTATCAACCAGGACACATGGAAAAAAATGGATATAAAAATTACACCAACAGAAAAGTTTTTTTTTAATACATATTTATGTAGTATATCGCATTCTAAATACTAAAGGGTTACAACTCAAAATGACTTTTTTCATAAATTCATTCTCATTTCACATCTCTAGCTACTTACAAAATTGAAAAAGGCATAGCAAAACTTTCTTCAAAATGGACTTTTTTCATAAGGGAACTAATTTTTTTTTAAATATTAACACAATTTTTACATAAACAGTTTTTTGGCTCTCCTGAAAATTTAAGAATTTTTATTTTTAAATCCAACAATATATATAAAAACAAGTAAGAAAGTATAGTCGGTCAAGCCCGACCATATACAAGTAAGAAAGTATAGTCGCTCAAGCCCGACCATATGATACCCTACACCACAGTATTTAAAAACACATCAGGTTTATGTGTCCATGTTAATATGGCTTTATCTATGTTTATAAACTTCATGAAAATCGGTTTGAAAGTTTGTGAGAGGCAGAAATCGCCCCAGCCTCCCCTTGTGGTCCTATTTTTTTAAAAACTGTATAGCTAATGTGTCCATATAGATATGGATCTATCTATGTTTTGAATTTCATTAAAATCGGTTTGTGAGGCTGAAATTGGCCCTATCTCCCCTCGTGGTCTAAAAATGTATACATTTTGTGTCCATATAGATATGGTTCTATCTATGTTTAAATGTCATTAAAATCGGTTTGATAGTTTCTGAGAGGAAGAAATTTCTCCCTATCTTCCCTCGTGGTCCTACGATTCGGCCCATTTTCAATAGGCGTGTGCCAATAAAAGCCTATGACCCAAATTTTATCAAATTATCTCTAAAATTGCGACCTGTACTTTGCGCACAAGGTTACATGGACAGCCAGCCAGCCTGCCAGCCAGCCGGACGGACATCGTTAGTTCGACTCAGAAAGTGATTCTGAGTAGATCGGTATAATTTAAGGTGGGTCTAGGACCACTATTTTAAGGCGTTACACTTATCAGCACAAATGCATAATACCCTTTCCACTATTGTGGTGTGGGTATAACAATTAACGTGTACTTCAGAACATAAAAATTATGAAAAAGAATAAAAAGTTGAGCTTCAAATGTTCTAAGCTAAAATAATTTTCAGAAGATTGCACTTTCCCAAAATGAAAGCATTAAAAAGTAAGTCATTATTTTTTTTACCTGCATACATCCAGAAAAAAGTAGTTATGGAAGTTGTTATAGATGTAGTTATAGAAGAAAGCTACAAAATAATGAGTTAAAGAAGCTATTCATTTTGAAAAAGTAGGCGAAGTTTTTACTGGGTAATTTATATATAAATAATAAATGAATTTTTGCTTCTTATAATACATTGTAATCATGAAAATAATGTTAATAATATACAAAATGTTACATCGAATTGAAGTCACTATAGTCATAAAATAGATGAAACGTAAAAAAATTCCAAATTGTACGAAGACGTTAGTCATTGGATTGATGTAACTTTTTGCATCATTGATGCCATTTGTAGTTACATTGATGCCCCCAATTCTGAGGTTAGGGCATCATCAATATGAAGATGCATTTTTCTATCAGTGTGCGGTTTTCGTAATCATTCTTATTTGAAGTAGTAAACTAAATAGTTTAAGCAAATAGAATATGGGGATTTCTGCTTCTTATTTTACTTTTTTAACATGAAAATAATGTTAATAAGACACAAAATGTGGCATAGAATTGATGTCACTCTAGTCAAAGCATAGATCACGCATAGAACATGACAAAATTTTATGATGACGTTCGTCATTGGATTGCCGTAACTTTTTGCCTCATTGCTGCCATTTGTAATTACATTGATTTGTAACATCTCTGATCAAAAGTCAAAAAATTAAAAACGAATGGAACACGATAAGCCCAATAAAAAGTGTACATAAGACAGTAGAAAATAATTATATACATCAAGCAGCTGTGAATTTCGTATTTTGCTACAAGCGTTGCAAACTAAGCCAAAGAGGTCTTTCACAATTAATAGAGAATATTTACAATCGCATAAATTTGCAATCTCAAATGCAAAAGTTCGTCGATTCGGCTAATATAAACATTTATAAGGAAGATTTAAATGTTAATTTCTTTAAGGAGTGGTATTTTTATGTGAGATAAAACATTTTGGTGAGTTTATTTTTTAATAAAATATTTTTGGGCTTAATTGAATTTAAATGCTTACATAATTGGGGATAATATAAAAATAAAGACCAACTTCCACCATTTTCAAAAGGCTTCGTCGTTACGACAACAAAAACGTTTGTATCAAATTGCATTTAAAATTCTCTCCAAAATTGCTATTTGTACTTTGCACAGACAACTATCTGGATGAACAGACATCGTCTCCGGTTTTCTAAAAGGTAGATATACAACCAATATGCATGTAGGTGGGTATCCAACTGGTTATCATAAATTACTCCATTTTTTTTGTTTCGGACTTGCTAGAATTTAAAAAAATTCAACAATTATCAAAATATGCTTCAAAAAGCTTATATATTTGCTATAAATTAAAAAAATATGCTGCAAAATGCTCTTTTGGCTAAAATATGCAAAAAACTCTGCAAAGGATAAAATATGCGAAAATATGCATTAAGAAATCGATGCTTTGAAGTGTACGGGTAAATAAATATATGATTTCTGCATTCATTGATTGCACAAGCAATAACATGCAATTGCATATTTACGGTTTCCCTGATAATAAAAAATAAGTATATTTTTATAAATTAACAGTTACGTAAAAACAAAAGCCAGCACATGTGTTTTTTAATTCTTTTCTGATAACAGTAAATTAAGTTTTACTTTTTCTTTTAATTTTTGTAAGTTATTTTCCTCTATTATCTAATTTTCTTGTTCGAATTTTATCTACAATTAGACAAGCTGCACCCAAAATTTACAACTTAAAGAAGAAGAAAATTTACCTGTTACATTTATAATTATTTTCGAAACCCAATTCCAACTAGACCAAGAGAATAGGGAAAAAAATATTTCCCACCAATTATTTAGCCATGAAAATAAACCCGAGCAAACATTTAAATCTTTTTTCTACAACAATACCAGAAAACTGTCATAGAAACTTCATACACTCTTCATTATTTAACAAGATAATGACAGCAAACAAATTATGAATAATGATGATAGTTAAAAGGAAAAATACAAAATTTATGTATTTTAGATACCAAAATAAATATTTTACAAACGTAACAATACAAAGCGCAAGGTAAATAAATGGAATAGAAGAATAGAAACGAAAAGACGGAAAGGGGTTAGAAATAGAGTTCAAATACACTTCAAAGCAATATTTTTTTACGTAGTTTTTTTTGTTGAAGCTTTTCATAGGCAACAGGTTGTCTAAGCAGAAAATATCGTTAACAAAACGGAAATAAACAATAAAACCCAAATTAGTGTGTTTAGATGTGTGAAATGTGACAACAAAATTTTATTTTTTATTTTCGGTAAAATATTTAGTTTTTGAGTTTTGCTTATAGTATATTTTTTAGAGGATAAATCAAACAATATTTTTTTTGTAGTGGCCGCAAATAAGACAAAAGAAAAAGCTTTTGCTATTTAAATTTGTAATATTAATTTTTTTCTTTTGAATTTTGAAGACATCGCTATTAAGTTGTTAAGTTAACAGGAAAAACCTCAAAAATATGTACGTGATTTGGTTAAAATGTTTAGTTGTTCAATGTTTCTCCTTAACAAGAGAAGATAAGCGCATACACTGGAACAAATTTTGTGTGTGATGAAATTTTTGTACGACAAAATTTCTAACGAAACTAATTAGAATGCTATATTCAGCTTGGTCCGATTGACTTCAACACGTTCGGCACTCAACAATTTTTTGTATTTTCTATAGAAAATTGGGAAGAAAAAAAAATATGTCACTCACATGTGACATGAGTTTTGCAAATAAATTTTCTAATAGAAACAGTGTGTCACTTATTTGTGACATATGTACGTAAAAGTCAATTAAAATTGACATGAGTTTTGAGTAATTTCAGTCACATACATATACATGTAAGTCACTAAATGGTTTCAATTTAAATATAAAATAAAAATCTCTTTAAAAATTGTTTGATTCGAGTACGGATGGATTGATTTTATCTTGAGTGTATTACTGCGTTGTGGTCAACTTTAAAACAAACAAATATTGAAACTGACAGAATTCTTCTTCATTATTAAAATTTTCAATAAAAAAAATAACTAAAATTTTAATTTTTAAGTCTGAGTTCATACGGCTCATGTCCTATTGACAAGATTCTTTCTTTTTCTTCTTTGAACATGAATTGGCGTTCAAATAATTCATGTCATACTGACGACATGTGCTTTTTTGATATTGAAAACAATAACAAAATTAAACAACGAATGAAAAAGCAAAACGTAAAGACAGTACATGCATCTGTGTACTCGTTTCTTTTCCCCTCGTCGCTCTCGCCCATAAAGTAGCAATCTTGTCAATAAGACAAGAGCCGTATGAACACAGACTAACTAAAACTGTTATGCCATGTTCGCACGGTGCCTTGGATTACTTCGCTCTCTGCTTTAATTACTTATCTGCATTACCATGTTCGTACGGCATTTTCCTAATCGGTTTTGACAGTTCTTCTTCTTCTCCTTTTTTAATTTTGCTTACTGCTAAATTCAATTGTTTGTTTGCAGTTACTTGTATTAAGAATGGAAAGTAAAAGTAAGTAAAATATATTGTTTCCAAGAATTTCATACATATAAAATATTTATTTTCACAGTAAATAGAAAAGCTGTTAGCAAATGGACCCAGTGTATTTTTATATTATAAAATTACTGCCTTTACTTTTTTTCAGGGCTGCCAGAGCCCACAAGGGACCAGGACTACTCCAAAAGTAACCCAAACGTATAGAAAAAACATCGTCTATTTAACATTACGATGTCCTAGGGGGGACCATATAACCCACCTTTGGACTTCTAAGGAGTAGTTTTAAAACTACTCCATGGTATACACAAGAGGATTAGTTTTGAAGTCGTTTAAAAACGAAAACACGTCGTTAAAAAACTAAGACATGTCGTCTCACTACAAATATATTTTAACAATGACATGGTCCATGCTTGCATTACATCGGACTAGTCCATTTTATCAAAATGGATCAGGTGGTCCATTTGGCGATGGAAATAAACCGATAAAAATTAGGGATCACATTGATTTGTAAGTTATCCACAGGATAATAAAAATTGAATTACGTACAAATGAGATAATCCGCTCTCAAAATTTTGTATGACGAATTATGTAATTTGGATCATAATTAGGCTGTGGATTACGAATGAGAGAGTGAATTACGAAAAAACGCTATCGTGCGAACATGGTATTATCAAGAATAAAAATTTGTGAATTAAGCACGCCAAACAAAATCTTAATAATTAAAAATTTTGTATTCTTAGAAATTACTTTGATAATAAATATGCAAGTGCACGGCTTAAAAAAACTAAGCTGGCAACTTGCTTTATTTTTTTTTAGCCTTCTTAAAACTACAATTAATGTTGGGAGAATTCCAACTAATTGAAGTGAGGCATGTTG
Organism: Pollenia angustigena; assembly: GCA_930367215.1. NCBI lineage: Eukaryota > Metazoa > Arthropoda > Insecta > Diptera > Polleniidae > Pollenia > Pollenia angustigena. Next base: position 54,013,425 of record OV884060.1, read on the forward strand.
TTATTGTTGTTATTTTTTTTTTTTTTTGCTTTGATATCGTTGCAAATAAAACTTTTTGAGAGTTGGCAATACTCATTCACTCTGAAGTTTTGTTTGCTAATTTCTTTGGCTTTCAAAAATTTTTGGGAGAATGTTTCCTGATGATCTAGTCTAAGCAACCAGTGAAATGGGCATAGAGACTGGCTTATCCCCCAAAAATTAATTTCAGTGTTTTTATTAAGAGTACAAATTGGGATTTAAGCACGACAAACAAAATATTATTAATTAAAAATTTCGTATTCCCAAAAATTACTTTGACTAAAACTTTAAGTTAAATTAAATAAAAATTCCAAAAACTGTTTTAATCATTTTAACTATAACTTCTGTTTCAGTGTATCGCCTTTTTTAAAGTCATATTGCAAGCTTTGATTGGAAATTTGCTTCCATCATAAAGTATTACAACCAACCAACAAACCAACCACCAACTAGTCAATTCTGCCAATTACCACAACAATTTTCGTATCCACATTCTTCACAAAATCAAAACTGCATTTATTATTTACAATGTGTGTGGTTTGTAATGAATTTCCGTTCTACAAAAAATCTATTATTGGTTAAATTATTTTTAAGAGAAGAAATGTAGAAAAAAAATTGAACAATAAAAAATTTTAAGTCAAATTCCAAGAAATTTGTTATAAAATTTTAGCTTTTCTTAATAAGTCATTAATAAATATGAAGTGTTCTTTCTTGAAAAAAAAGTTCTTAAAGATTTTCTTTAAATTATTAGATACGAAAATATAGGGGCTTCCTCCCAAAATACAGTTAGTTGTTAGTTTTTGAAAAATTGTGTTCAAATTTAAAATTTATTAATGAAGCAACTAATACAAAACTAAACATTTAAAAATATTTGAGGTATGTAATGCACAGTGGGACTAATTGCGTAAAAATAAAAATTATTTAAACTTGTGTTTGTATTAAATTGTTTGGCATTAAATTTAGAACATTAACATTATTCTAACTTGTTTTTATACACACCACAAGAAGTAAACAAAAATTTTATGTTTGTTATTCTCTGCGTAACTCTAAGATATTAATCCATGACCCTTTAAAGTAGGGCTCGAAAAGAAACAGTACATTATTTAGCGTACGGCTCACACATCCAAGAACGATATCTATTTTTTTAGTGTTTGTCTAGACGAACACAACCCTTAATACCGTTCGTACCTATTTTCACGAAAGAGCCGAACATTACATAGTGTTCTGTTCTTTGTTAAAAAAAACAGGATAATTATATTTTAATGTTCTATAATGTCTCTTCTTTTACATTGATAAATAAATGAACAAACAAGAAATTTTAGCAACGACCGCCCCACGAACAGCTTGTGTGTGTATGTTTTGTTTGTGTAAAATTATTTTGCTGGCTTTTTGTTTTTTTCGTATGTGTATTTTGTTTTTGTAAAAATTGTTTGGTTTTTTTTTTAACGAGCCAAAAGCGTCGAACGTTAATGAGCCGAACAGAATACAATGAAGTTTGTGTTTAAAAAAAAAAACCCGAACGTAATAAAGTGTTCTCATCTTTTGCAGAGTTGGATAAAAACAGTATTATTTTTGTGTTCGAAAGATGACAAAAAGGAAAACGCTTTTTTTAAGAATTTTCTTCACAAACACCATTAACGATTGTGTTTTCCACAAATCTACCGAGCCGAACACTAAGGAGCGATATTCAGTGTTTATTTTCGAACACTGGTTTAAAGTGTATATCATTGGGTCATTAAAAAATTAAATGTCGATATAGTCATGTCTTTCCGTCTGCTGAAACCACGGTAATTGATTTTGGAATTGTTTGTAGTTCTACGAATAATGCCCGTAATTTCTTCAAAAATAAATCTCGCTGTGCATAGAAATCCATGGTGTAAAAGCTGCCATGTTTTAAAGGAAAACTGAAGGTAAACCACGTAGGCAAAATAAACGTAGAAAACGGTAAAGATAACTGTTAGGTACGTACACGACCTGCTTTCTTTTTGTAGAAATTAGGGGGAATTAGTGTTGTATTAAAACCTAGGACAACCGATTTACTATGAAACAAGTAAAAGTGCTAATCTTTAATACCCCTGTGCCGAATCTTTGATACCCTCCACCGAGTGGAAGAAGTGGGGTTTATATGGGATCCATGATAAATTATAAGCCATATACAGTATAATAATTTGTAACGATTTTAGGCGCATTTCAGTCTATTTCGTGATTTATATGGGATCCATATCAAATGATGGGATGATCATTTCAAAGTTAAATAATTATATTTTAAGTCATGCAAAACTTTCGGACTTAGGAATATTAAAATGGTTTTAAGAGGCGATTTTATATTGGACGCATGGTAAATTCACAAAAAAATTTAACTAATTTTCATCATTATTTGCCACGAGCTTAAGATCTACTTAAGTGTCTCCCGAGAATGGGCTTTATATGGAACCTATGGTAAATTATGGACAATTCCTCTCGAAATTTGGTGTTGACATTTCTGGTCATACAAATTTTACTACATAAGCATTATCCGTCACTCAATGACCCAGAATATACATTTGTGCATACACTTAAGCCTCGATTTGCGTCGGCAATAGGGACCGGGAAAATGCATCGCAAATCGAATCACTTTCTTCTAAGTAAATGCAGTGATTTTTTATTGATTGGGTCCAAAATGAAAATATTTTGCATGTTTGATAAAAAACAATATTACAAAAATAAAAACTTAACTTAAACCAATTTAAATTATTTACACAGTTTTGCTCAAATGTTAGTTTGCTTGATAGTGTAGCCGCTAATTTTCGCCCGTCAACCGTCAACCACAAATTATTTATTAGAAGAGAGATTATATAAAACAGCAAAAGATGTGTACACAGTAAAAACTTCGCCTACTTTTTTAAAATCAACAGCTTCTTTCACTCATTATTTAGTAGCTTGCTTCTATCTAACTACTATAATTACTTCTATAGCTACTTATTTTGCAGATGTATGCAGGTAAAAAATAATTACTGACATTTAAATGCGTTCATTTTGGGACATTCCTTGTAAAATTCATTGGTTCTTATAGTAGAATTGGAAGTAGTATTTTTACTTAATTACTTAAAACACAATTTTGTAGGCGAAGTTTTTACTGGGTTATCAGGACAAAACTAACAAAATAACGCATACTTGAAACCCTACCTGGATACAAGGTTCAGACCAAGAATAAGTATTGATAGTTATAGCTTCGAAGTGGTTGAGAATTTTAAACATTTAGGCTCTTATATCAACGAAAATGACGAAAATGAGCGCACAGCTCATATTGAGGAGAGAATGAAAGCTGCAACTGGAGAATTGTATGCACTACAAACATGTTTGCAATCTTGAAGCTTTCCAGCACTGATTAGGTTCAGTTTGTACAAAACAGTAGTAAGGCTTGTACTTACATATGGGTTTAAGAAAATAAAAATCCGCCACAACATTGCAAAGAAAACAAGCTATAAATGATTAAAATCTGTCAACAACTTTTGATTTTATGTATTCACAAAGGACGAAAAATTTTAATTAATTTAAGAATTTTATTAAACCGCCACATCTTTTGTGAATACATAAAATCAAAAGTTGTTCACAGATTTTAATCATTTATAGCTTGTTTTGTTTGCAATGTTGTTTTTTATATGTCTGCATAAAATTAGAAGCATAGCTGCATTTTTCAATTTTTTATGAATTTTTAAAAACAAAAATTCCGAAATTTTAATAAAAAAATTATTTTTTTTTCCAAAAATAAAAATTGTGTTTCTAAAACGACTGCGCATATAAGAAAAACGTTTTACCTTTCTTAAAGTAAATTTTATTGCGTAGTTTCGGTTTTTGTTAGTTTTTCAATAAGCTAAAGCGTTTTTGAGTTGCGCGACCATATGTTAATCTATCTATACAATATATAATTTCTTAGTATGTCAGGATGTTTGCATGTATGTCCTATTCTTTCCCCAACTTTCTGAAGCCATCTGATGACATAGGAAGCTAAAATTTGGCACACTTGAAGTACTTTCTCTGCGGAAGATCGTAACGAAGCCATATTTTTGATTTTAAAAGATTTTGAAAAAAACATGGTCTTTCTGCCATACCCAATAAAAAAAAAACAACTTTAAATATCATTAAATCAAGTTTATTAATTATTATTCACTGTTAAAATAACATTGTTCAATATTGAATCCATAAAAACCAGTTTTATATTAAAATCAAAAGTTTATCTTGTTAAATTAACATGCATACATACTTAAGTATGCACATTTTTTTATTTTCATGTTTAAAATATGTTATAAAAAAAGACAATACCCGTATTCTTTTAATTTAAATTATTTAGTTAAATAGTACATCAAGTAGAATGATGACGAAAACCATATCGGGCCATTCTGCTGATGGTCCTGTTAACAAAGGGGAATACAAAAAAAAGGTGAAACATGTGTTACCAGGGGTAAGTGTTTGGAATTATTCCTTAAATAAATGCATATGTTGTCTCTGAAGCTTCTTCACACTGTTATATCACACCCCAACCAATTTGATTCTACATGAAATTCAAGTTGTTTCGACGTGATTCGGATTCTTATTTCAATTTATGTGACATTTTGCTCTAACTTTACTGCAATGTTAAATTAACATAAATTATTGTCATTTTAAAAGAAAAAAATCTTGTTCGCAAGTTATTGTGAAATCATTTTAAATTTACATGAAGTAACTATGAAGAAAAATCAACACCGAAAGCTGTAAAATCAACCTTGTTTTCGACGATTTTACATTGATTTTTTTCTTTGGGTATCGCTTACGGAAGCCATGCATTTTATATGGCGAGTTCCCACTTTGAAGCAATACAATTTTTGACACAAAAAGCGCTTTATTCAGCGCATATAAAAGTTGTTGAATGTAACGATCAGGTCTACGCACGGAATTGTTTGTTACCGTTATTCTTTAATATGTTCCCTTTTAAACCTGCTTCGTAGTAAGGGAATATTGTGGCTCTTCATATCTATCTATTCTATCTATATACAGTGAGTCTCATAAATGTTTTGCATATTTTTTTACTCCATAAAGATTAAAAACATTCCTCAAAATGAAGTACGAGTTGTTTAATTTTTGAGAAAATAGTCCATTTATTACGTAGGTGTTAAGTTAATATGAAAACAAAATTACAAAAACTTGTAATTTCATGGCCTTTTTCTGATATTAAAACTATTTTGACCCTAAATTAATAATACTCACAAAAGTATTTTGCTTTTTAAAAAAAAATCATTTTATCCTTGCAAATATTGTTATAAATTTTTACATTTTATATGGTCTTGCTTCGTTTATAGCTTTCAATCATATTTTCGTACGAATAACATAATAATTTTAAGGTATTTTGGTATTATTTATCTAATTTAAATGCCGAAAGAAAAGGAACTATGTTCTGCCGAGAGGAAAGTCATCTTGCACCTTTATGACCAAGGTAAAAAAGTTTTTTTTAGATAGCAAATGTTTAAGAGGTATCATCAAACAATACAAAATATAGTTAAGCGTGCAAAAGAATGTGGAATATTGAAAATTTGGCACGACAAAGCCGTCCAAAATTGTTATCAGCCAGAAACGAAAGGAAAATACTTAATGAAATTCGGGAAAACCGGCATTTATCTGCTCCAAAGCTGAATGATAAGCTGAGAGGAACTCTATGAAACAATGTTAGCAACGAAACACTTCGTAGAGTACTACGATCAAACAACTTTAATGCTCGAGTAGCAAGAGAATAAAAATTGCTAGTTTCTGAAACAAAGGGAAATAAGCGATTATCCTTCGCTAATCAACATATAACCAAAGGTTTCGACTTTTGGAAATCTGTAATATTTAGCGATGAAAGCAAATATAATATTTTTGGGTCTGCTGGACGACGCATGGTTTGGAGAAAGCCGAATGAGTACCTTCATATAAAAAATATCAAGCCGATAGTAAAACATGGTTGAGGGTCTGTTATGATTTGGGGCTGTATGTCCGCCTTTGGAGTTGGAAATCTTATCTTTGTGGATGGAATTATGGACAGACATGTGTCATCTGTCAATTCTTAAAGAAAACATTAACGCAAGTGTTGATAAAATGGGACTTCCAGCAAGAGGTTTTTATTTCCAACAGTAAAACGATCCCAAACAAACAGCCTTATATGTTAAAATGTGGATTCTTTATAATACCAAACATTTTCCAAAGACTCCACAAAGCTCGGGCTTGAACCCAATAGAAAATTTATGGGTGCATTTGGAGAAAAAGGTTCGTCAACGCCACATATCTTCGAAAACTACTTTTAAACAAGTTTTGCAACAAGAATGCGGAAAAATACCTCGAGAAAAGTTCCAAAAATTGGTGGAATCTATACCACGACGATTAGCTTCAGTTTCTAAAAACAACGGAAATGCCACAAAGTATAAAGTGTAACATATCCATTGTTATACGGTAAAAATACGTGGTATTTTTTGAAAGCAAAATACTTTTGTGACCTTAAAAATTCACTATATTCTTCTAAAATCTCGTATAAAGAGTATAATTATTAAGATGTTAAAATTTTTTTTTTATAATTTAATTCTTTGTCTTTCTCTGAACACGTTAATAAAAGGAAATTCCTGTTTAATATAATAAATAAATGGATGTCAACCAAGTTTGTATGTTTGTTTGTATGTTGGCTTATAGACACCTAAACTACTGAACCGATTTTCCTGAAATTGTTACAGTAACATCACGTGCGCCCTTAAAATAAAATAGGCTACTTATAGGACCAGGGCGATTCGTACCCCCCATAGGATGCCAATATTAATTATCGCATATCTTAAGAGCCGCTGCAGGCATTTTGCCGAACATTTGGTAGTAGGATCTTCTGAAAATAAAAATCAAGCGGGTAGGCGCAGGAGAGGAAATACCTCCCATAGGATGGCTATATTAAATATCGATCAACTGAAGAACTATTAAAATGAAAGTCTTCAAACGTGGGTAAAGCTACTATTATAGTAAACTATAAATTTCAATATAAAAATGAGCGGGGTAGACAGGGGAGGAGCAGTACCCCTCATAGATAAAAATATTAATAAGAGCCACTGCACACATTTCGTTGAACTTTTGGTAGTACGTTCTTCTGAGTCCCAAAATTGAAATAAAATAGCAGCGGGGGAAGTGGTACCCACCATAGGACGCCAATGTTTAATATTGCATATCTTAAAAACTGTTATAGTGAGAATGTTTAAACTTTGTGGAAGTCACTCTTATGGTATACTACACTTTTGAAAATAAAAATAAAGCGGGAAGGCGTTTGGGGGAAACACCTCCCGTAGGATGCATATATAAAATATTTCTGAACTGAAGAACTATTAAAGGGAGAGTCTTCAAACGTGGTTAAAGCTACTATTATGGTAAACTATATATTTCAATATTAAAATGGGCGGGGTAGACAGAGGAGGAGCAGTACCCCTCATATATAGAAACATTAGTAAAAGCCGCTGCACGCATTTTATGAACTTTTGATAGTAGGATCTTCTGAGCGCCAAATTTGAAATAATATAGTAGCGGAGGAAGTGGTACCCACCACAGAACGACGATGTTTAATATATCTTATCTTAAGAACTGTTATAGTAAGAATGTTCAAGCTGTGTAGAAGTCACTATTATCGTATACTACACTTTTGAAAATAAAAATAAAGCGGATAGGCGCAGGGGGGAAAATACCTCTCATAGGATATTAAATATCTCTCTACTGAAGAACTATTAAAGGGAGAGTCTTCAAAGGTGGTTTAAGCAGTGTAGCGAAGCGCACCGGGTTAAGCTAGTTTTATATATAATTTTTTTTTAATTTGCTAAGAAATCGTTCACTTACGTTACTGCATCTCTGCATAAATGTGCGCTCACTTTTTAAAATTTACTCTGAGTGCTTTGCAAAACCAGAAAATTTTTTTACAAGGTTTCGTTTAAATGTGCTAAATTCCCATTTCATACTATTGATAAACTGAAATTTATTGTTGAAGGGATAAGCTATTCCTATGCGCATTTCACTGGTTGCTTAGGCCAGATCGTCAGGAAACTTTATCCAAAGATTTTAGCAAAACTAAAGATATTATACAAATAAAACCCCAGTTTTACTTGTAACAATATCGAAGCTTAAACAAAAATAACAACAATGAGCTTATCTTTTCTTACAGTCCCGACTACAATTGGTTGATATTTTGTCAACTCTAAATGTAGTTGTAAGTGGGTAAAGTAAAACAAAAATAAAAACAAATTTCTTTATTTTATTTTGCCTGTTCAGTTTTATTTACACTGCCACATGCATATTAGTCATCAAAGTTTTTCTTGGGATTCAAAAAATTAATTTACAAGGTTTCGTTTAAATGTGCTAAATTCCCATTTCATACTATTTTTTATTGGGTATTTTTTTTTATTTCTTTTATACGATGTTTTTATGTCCATTAAAGCTTAAAAATGTTTGTTATTCATAAACCATGTAACCCACTGTCCAACAAAATTTTTCTCTTTTAAATTATTCTGATTTTAACACTCAAATTAATTGATATTTTTAATTGAGGCAGTGAACAACCAGCACCCGTCAAACACTTTTTATTTAGAACGGAAATCTAATTTAAATGAATTTTAAGCATTTTCTGTTAAGATCATTAAAATTAAACTAAAATAATTTTATAATTTTATTTGAATTACCAGACAAACAGGCGACTGCCGCTGCTTACAGAACTTTAAATGCAATCTATTTAAAATTGTTTAATTAATTTTTGTTTTTTTTCGCCTTACTTTATTTTTATCATTAATAAGTTTGCTAGTGTTGGCATTCGAAAATAAAGTTATTAATTTATCTGGGTCAACTTGTGTAAATAAAAGTTCTGTTTTCTTAATGATTTTCTGATGATATTTTTTATTTTTATTTTTTAAAATATTGATTTTCCTACATTTTTCTGCATGTATCTTTTAAAAATAATTATTTATATATTTTTTTGCTGTTAATCAGCTTTCCTATTATCGTTAGATTTTCCTATCCCGGAAATGATTTGTAATTGATTTCCTTTTATTTAGTGCAGTTTTTTTTCCAAAGAAAAGAGCTCTTGTATATGTATTTTGATTGCTTATTATGAAAACAAAATGTTAAGTTTAAAGTCAGCTTATAAAAGGTACAGTTTTTGCAATAAGGTTTATTACAAATTTTAAAAGAAAAAAAATTGTATGCAGTGTTTTGAATCAAATCTATTTTAACCCAGCTTAATGGAGGGGAGAGGGGAGTAAGAAAATTAGTTACGCGGATATGGGTCTTGGTTTATAATAACTGACTTATTAAACTCGATGTATTCAATTATTCAACGTTGTATGGCCATTTTACAAAGTGGATTTTTAAAGCCTAACAACGGACTAGTTTCGTTCCCTTGTATCTAGCTATTATCTTTTTGGCAACACTGGTTTAAACAGCTGACGCACGTTTCGTGTTTTGTTTCATTGTAAAACATCTTCAGTTTGGTCTATAATTTAACCATGAATCGTCTTACAAACGAACAACGCTTTCAAATTATTGAATTTTATTATCAAAATGCGTGCTGTGTTAAGAAAGTTCATCGCGCGCTTCTTCCGTTTTATGGTTAGTTTAATCGACCCACTGAAGTGGCTATTCGGGCTATTGTGACTAAATTGATCACCAAATTTATATTGTTGGACATTAAACTACCAACACGCTTACGTAGAGTGCGAAGTGAAGAAAATATCGCAGCTGTATCAGCCAGTGTTAATGATGACCATCAATTATAGATTCGTCGCCGTTCGCAGCAATTGAGCTGTTGCTGAACGAATAACTTGAGAACGGCTTGACCAATTTAAACGATTTTGTCTTTAAAATGATCCCCATGGTCCACTTTTTCGATTTAACTAAAATCAGAAAACGGCTCCATTGATTTGACCAATTTTTATTTCAATTTTAAGTTTTCATCGTAAGAAAAATTTGCCACGCCTACCTTTACGTCCACTTTTTCTATTTATTTAACCGATTTGGACGATTTTTTCTTTAAAATAATCGCCTTGGTCCAACTTTAGTTTTTACGGGAAGAAAATTTTGCCCTGCCCACTTTTTTCGATTTACCTTAAATCAGAAAACGGCTCCATCGATTTGACTAATTTTTTTTGTTTTCAAATGTTCGTATTAATCCATTTTAAGTTTTCATCGAAAAAAAATTTACCACGCCTACTTTTACGCCCACTTTTTCTATTTATTTGACCGATTTGGACGATTTTTTCTTTAAAATGATCGCCATGGTCCAACTTAGGTTTTTACGTAGAGAAAATATTGCCCGCCCACTTTTTTCGATTTACCTAAAATTAGAAAACGGCTCCATCGATCATTAGTAATCAGCTACCGAGCGAAGCCGGGGTGGCCAGCTAGTTTTAAATAGTTTTTTGCTTCTCCTGTAAATTTTTCAAAATGTTAGAAATAGCCTTTTGCGTTTTAGGTAACGATGTACACTTTTGTGGCATATCTTAAATCTATTATAATTGTTGTCGTCTTTTTATTGCAAAGAGAAAAAGTGCATTAGTTTTTTTTTCTATTAGACAAGGCATTATCGTTATTTTTATAATTTTCTTAAAAAACTAATGTATTCAAATTGTTTGCAGGGATGTGCATTTAAAATAGTAAAAAAAAAATTCAACAATATTTTTATACAAAGTATTAAATATCAATAGTGTTTTATTTCTGTCAAAATTTTAACTGAAAAGTCAACAAATATTTATATATTTTTTTAACAAAAACAAATCTCCTGCTGATATTTAATACAACCATTTTTTTTTTGTTCATTCCAAAATAACATAAAAATTTTAAGCAGCTTTTCAGACAGCACCTATTTCTCCTTTTATTTTTTTTTTTTTTTAATATTAAGGCAATTTCAAATAATAAACAAGGTAGAAATATTTTGACATTTAAGATGAATACATTGTTATTTTGAACCAAACAAAAAAACCTGGTTGTTGTTATTGTTGTGCTAATAAATATAAAACTACACCAGCAAATAACACACTCCAACAATATGACATTTGACACAAAAAACCATGTTTATTTGAAAATATAAATTTTTTTTTTTTTTTTTGGAAATGTTTTATTAAACAAAATTTTGCCAGTAATGTTTTGGTTATTTTTTTTTAATTTTTATTCTTTTACAAGGTTTCAATAAAAAGGGCAATATTAATATTTGTTATTTTAAAGATTTTTTTTAATTTTATGTTTTTATTTGTATTGTTAGGGATTTGATTTTTTAAGTCGGTTGGTTGTTTGTTTATTGAACAATTTTATGCTTTTTTTTTTTTGTTTACTTTTGTTGTTTAAAAATGATAACAGATTTCGTTATGGTTATGAAACATTTTTTTGTTAAGCTTAATGTTAATAAATTTATAATAGTGGAAATCATCAGTGTTCACCCTTAAAAAGTGTTAAGTATAAAATGTTGATAATAACAAGTAAAAGTGATATAATCGGTTGTGCCGAATCTTTAATATCCTACACGAAGTGTAAGAATATTTTAGAAGTTGGATTTATGTATATGGATCCTATTAGTTATGAACTTATGATAATAAAAGCTGACCTAACAGTATTAAAATTGGTTGCCGTTTTAGGCGTATTCCATAAGTACGTTTTCGAAAATTGGCTTTATATGGGTCCTATGGAAAATTATTGACCGGTCTTATTTGTTACAATTTAAGATGTAGTAACGTTTTTTCCGAGATTAGGCTTTATATGGTATCTACTGTACTATAATTTCTAGACATGTTAAATGAATTTGTGCAAAATAAAATGAAAACCAGTGTTTTGCGGCCCCAAATTATGTTCGTTTTTACACCATTAACAACCAATACAATATAAATACATACTTAGTTTGTTATTCCGTGTAAAACTTTTTATTATTTATCTCAGACCGCATAAAGTATGTATGTTTTTGGTCCTTGAGTAATTTTTTCTTGTTATCCTGAGCAGATGGAAATCCTGCAAAATCAGTTTAGTAGGATAATAGTTATCGAAGGGGAAAGCACGGATTGCGATACGATTTTACACAAATTCATTCTTTATGATAAGAAATCATACTACAAAATTTCGTGAAGATCCGTCCGTAACTTACCAAAGGTCCGATATAAAGCGTAATCCCGGAAAAAACTTTAGTACGTAAACGAAAAAAGAAAACTTAAAAAAAATTAACTTTGTTATACAAGAAGATTTCTAGAAAAAATACGATTAAACAAAATTAAGGAAGAAACATGTTAATATGATGAAAATAAAACCGCAAAAAATTCTGAAGACGAGAATGTGGTTGTTTTCGAGACATGTAAATTCGATCAGACTTCGAGCGCCCGTGTTCAGTCAGGGATGAAAAATTATTAATAAATTTTAATACATTTCATGTTGTAAAATGTCTACCTTAATTAAAATAATTAACTGAAAATTTAATTTGATGAACTTATCAAATGCATCAAGTAGAATTCCTTTCTACTTTTTTCTAGGTCAAGAAAGTATCAACGTATAGAACGCGTATTTTGGACCTCCAGCTTAAGAATTATAAGAAATAACACTGTGCAACAAAAAAAAAACCAGCCTCAACACTTAAAAACGCGAAGTGAAAGTAATCTACTAGTAGAGCAAATTTACCTATTAGTTGCAAGTGTTGAGACTGGCGGCGATGACACGACTTTTGTTGCACAGTGTAATTTATAATTTTGTTTTGATTTTGAGATCTTTCGTGATATTTCTCTTGGTTGTGCGTTCGATTATTAAATTATTATTTCGAAGAAAGCGGCTTTTGTCTTAACTTTTGTATTCGAAAGTTAACATCGTCATTCAGGCGTACCACTATCAGGTGTCATTGTGCCGAAAAGGTAAGTCAATCTGTGTATTATTCCCTTATATGCAAATTATTTTAAGTCTTATCCAAGTTAAATTGTGTAAAATCCTTAAAAAAAATGTTATATAAATCAAATTGTTATTGAACATTTAAGTAAAATTTAGCATTCTTTAATGATATATAAAAATGGTCAATTAAATACTAAAAAAAAAAGAATTTTTTTTAAATTCTTCAAGAATTTCTGAAGCACGCTCAATGAAATCGTTTGTCTGTGATAAGTTAGACTTTATGGCTCATAAAATGTCAATATTAAAAAGAAATATGTCTGATAACTGGGATTTTCCTTTGTTGACTCTTTACCACAAGTCCCCTACAGTTACATAAGAGAATCAAATATGTGTTTACTTATAACCAGGGTAAGTTTTTAAGTTTTTTTCTTTTTGAAAAATCGCTTTTTTATGAATCGCAAGATTAATGAAACATGCAAATTCTATTGTCAATACATTTTCAATAAAATAAAACTACCAAGCGAACTATCAAATAAGATTTTCTAGCCGGCTGGTGTTAAATTCGCGTTCTAAAGGTTTGTTTCGAATATACTGTATGAAAATGATAAGTTTTGACATTAAACAGACGCTTGCCGCTCTTATTTAGGTAGCTCAGTTATGGGTAATTTGTATCCAAAGTTACCCTTAAATATAGATATAAAGGGTTAAAATGTGCCACAAATTAACACAAAATTCTACTATAAGTCTCTGAATACAACGAAGCTACAAGTTGAACATAAATGCCAGAAATTACCAAAATAAAAAAAATGCTTTTTTTTTTTTGCTTTTTTACGTTTGTTTTTGCTTGCATTTGTTAAATTTCTTGAGCTTATTAAAACTTGTCCTGTTTAACATAATATTTGATATGATTTTTATTTTATTCTTTATTTACTGTATTTACACTTGATTATTTTTTTATAAACTTAATGACAGCTGCCCTGAAAATAATCATTGAAAATGTTTTTCTTATATTTTTCTCACCCTACATTTTATTTGGTGCACACGATGTTACAAAATAGTTATCAATATATTTTCTGAAAGTTACTTTATTAGAATCTAAAAAATTTAAAATCTTTATATTTAAAATTGTTAAATTACCAAGAGATTCATCATCGCACAGTGTAAATGCTTGAAGCTTAAAAGTTAAAATTTGGATAGGCGGTTAGTCTATCGACAAATCGATTTTTGGAAGTCCAAATGTTTAGCGGGTAAAAAAGTGTAAAAACATGTAAATTTTCTTACCTCATTTCTCCTAAACTAAAAAAGATCTACAAAAGAATATCTTTCGTTGTTCACTTTTTGAAATTCGGCCTTTTTGGTGAGCAAACAGGTAAAACCAAAATTTTGGAACTTTTTTGTTACACCATCTATCTTTTAAACCAATAAACATTATATCAAATTCGTAACTTATCTAAAAACAAGTAAGAAAGCATAGTCGGTCAGGCCCGACCATATGATACCCTACACCACAGTATTTATCTATCTATATTTTAAATTTCATTAAAATCGGTTTGATAGTTTCTGAGAGGAAGAAATTTCCCCCTATCTTCCCTCGTGGTCCTACGATAGACTTGGTCCTTGTACCAATAAGAACCTATGTTCCAGATTTTATCAAATTATCTTCAAAATTGCGACCTGTACTTTGCGCACAAGGCTACATGGACAGCCAGCCAGCAAGCCTGAAAGCCAGCCGAACGGACATCGTTAGTTCGACTCAAAAAGTGATTCTGAGTCGATCGGTATACTTTAAGGTGGGTCTAGGACTAATATTTTAAGACGTTACACACATCAACACAAATGCATAATACCCTCTCCACTAATGTGGTGTGGGTATAAATACATATAAATACAAATTTGGTACTTTTTCAAAAATTCAAAAGTTTAAGGCGTGAATATTGTACTTTTTTTACTTTTTTACAAAACATTTTTCTCTATTTATTGACATATATGTATGTACATTAGGGATGGAATAGTGTTATATGGAAATCCTTAGCAGCAAGATTTCGATACGCTAGGACCCCCAATTTTGTAAAGTTTGTAAAAAAAACGCATCAGCCAAAAGATTAGGGGTGGGATGGGGGCAAACGGCTCCTCATCGGTGTCAAAGCTAGGGAAAATGATACAAAAGCCAAAAAAAAAGCTTCACAACTGTCCCTGAGTCGCTCCTAGGGGGGTAAAATGTAAGACTGACTTCCACTAATATATCTCCCCCATTTTATTTAACATACTTACCGCCTATCTGTGCGCCTTAAGGGGGCTCTCATACTAAATATTATTTTTAAAAATTAAATAAAACTACCTGCCACCGCGCTAACTAGCCCCAAAGTGCCCCTAGAGGAGTAAAATATATGACGGACCCCCAATATTTTTGCTACCCGAGCATTTTTTCAGAACATACCTAGTCTCCATCTGATATCATTAGGGCGGTCCCCATACAAAATTTTCGAAAATGGCGGAGTTGCACAACATACATATGTTCGCATAACTCAAAAGCACTTTAGCTTATTGAAAAAAAAATATTCATAAAAAATTTTTTCCAGACGTATAAAAAATTAAATTACAAAAAAAACAAGCCATAAATGATTAAAATCTGTTAGCAACTTTTGATTTTGTTCACAAAAGTCGAAAAATTTTAATTAATTTAAGAATATCAAAATTTTGTATGGGGATTTAAGATGGAGACTGGGAATGTTCTGAAAAAATGCTCGGGTAGCAAAAATATTGGGGTCCGTCATATATTTGACTCCTCTGGAGGCACTCTGGGGCTACTAGTGAGGGCGGTGGCGGGAAATTTTATAAAAAATAATATTATAAAAAATAATATTAAGAAGCACAGCTAGGCGGTTGGTATGTTAATAAAAAATGTAGGGTGGGGGGGGGGGGGGAATATTAGTAGGAGTCAGTCTTACATTTTACCCCTCTAGGAGCGACTCAGGGAAAGTAGTGAAGCTTTTTTTTTGGCTTTTGTATTGTTTTCCCCTAGCTTTGACCCCGATGAGCAGCCATGGGCCTACACCCCAAATTTTTTGGCTCATGCGTTTTATTTACAAACTTCACAAAATTGTGGGTTCCAGCGTATAGAAATGTACATATGTAAAAGGTGGTTGAATTTGAATAAAACACAAACTATTTAGGAAATTATTGTAATTTTATTTTATTATGATATATTGGTATTACTCAATTATGTATGGAACAAAATATCGGCCAAATGGGCGCCGCGACCACGGCGGCACACCTCCATCCGATGGTCCAAATTTTCGATGACCCTGAGGCATAATGGAGGTTCTATGCCGTTAATGTGCCGAATTATCTCATCCTTTAGCTCTTGAATTGCTGCTGGCTTATCGACGTACACCTTTTCTTTCAAATAACCCCAAAGAAAAAAGTCCAACGGTGTCAAATCACATGGTCTTGGCGGCCAATTGACATCGCCATTACGTGAGATAACACGGCCATTGAATTTGTTGCGCAAAAGAGCCATTGTTTCGTTAGCTGTGTGGCAAGTGGCACCGTCCTGCTGAAACCACATATCGTCCACATCCATATCTTCCAATTCGATCCATAAAAAGTTCGTTATCATCTCACGATAGCGAACACCATTCACAGTAACTGCCTGACCGGCCTCATTTTGGAAAAAATACGGCCCGATGATGCCGCCAGCCCATAAACCGCACCAAACAGTCACTCTTTGTGGGTGCATTGGTTTTTCAACAATCACTCTTGGATTCTCATTCGCCCAAATGCGGCAATTCTGTTTATTGACGAATCCACTGAGGTGAAAATGTGCCTCATCACTGAAGATGATTTTCATCGAAAATTGATCATCCACTGTTGCCATTTCTTGCCAGCATTCTGCCCATTCACGACGTTTGGAATGGTCAAGAGGCTTTAGTTCTTGAGCCAATTGCACCTTGTAAGCGTGTAAATGCAAGTCTTTATGCATAATGTTCATCAACGACGAGCGTGAGAGGTGCAATTGTTGGGCAGGACGACGAGTTGAGGTGGACGGCTCTTCAGCCACACTATCGCGAACAGCAGCAATATTTTCTGCAGTACGAGCTGTACGAGCATGCACTGGTGTTCTCACATCTTCTACAGACCCGGTTTGCTCGAATTTTTCCACGATTTTTGCGATTGTACGCACATTTGGACGATCAAATTGACCAAAAAAATCACGAAGTGCACGATATGCATTTTGATTTGAACGCCCATTTTCATAATAAGTCTGGATAACTTTAACACGTTGTTGTATTGTGCATCTCTCCATGGTTCAAATTGAGTAAGTCTGAAATAGAGAAATGTCAAATAAAATTCGGAAAAAAACTTGGCGTTTAGGTGTGGTTCACATTCAACATCGGCCCTTACAATTTAACCACCCTTTATTAAATTATGGGCTCC
Organism: Pollenia angustigena; assembly: GCA_930367215.1. Classification (NCBI taxonomy): domain Eukaryota; kingdom Metazoa; phylum Arthropoda; class Insecta; order Diptera; family Polleniidae; genus Pollenia; species Pollenia angustigena. The sequence goes on from OV884060.1 coordinate 54,030,723, forward strand.
CACTTCTTCCCATTTCAATGGGGGAAAAAGTATCAAACGGGGCAATACTGAAAATTTGATTTTTTTCTTTTACTTTTCCGCTCTACCCGGGGTACTTTTTTAATTTTCTATAATATTGAACTTAGAAATAATAAATTATAGTTGCAAGTTTCTGAATGAAAACCTGAACCATAAACTTTGGCATATAAATATGTCCACACTGGAAGTGTGTAAAATGTTCTGAAAGAGAAAAGCAAAAAAATTTATTAAAAATCAAATAAAATATTTTTTAAAGATTCTTGTAGGAAATTTAAAATTCTTGTTGCGTTTTTAATATCTGTTTGAGGCGTTTTATTGATTGTTTACAAAAAAGAAAAAATGTAATTCCTAGAAATTTAATTATTTATTAATGAGGTGTTTATTTCTAAAGTACTTAGAAATCATTTAAACATTTAAAGCAGGTATTAACAATTTTATTGTTTTTTTAAGTGTTAGGTGGTGTTTTTTTTCAGGTGTAACGGAAACTATTTTGACTTAAAATGTGAATTTGCCGTTAACACTTTTATTGCTATTTTATAGTTTTTAAAATAATTATTTAAAAAAAAAAATATGAACTCCACAAAGAAAAAACTATATTGGCAGACAAAAAGGCGTCCAAGTGAAATTTTATAGGGTTCTAAACAAATATGTTAATCAACAAAATTATTAGGAATTTATAAAAGGCTTTACAACATAAAATCAAAGGAAATAAACTTTTTTAACAACAATATAATTCCAAATTTATTTTTAATTATACACAACTAAAGTAAAATTTTAAAAATATTAATTAAATTTGTCTATTAAATTTAGACAAATTTCTTAATGTTAACAATGATTGCACAAAGTAAACAATCGATAAACTTGGTTAATGATCATATTTTATTATAAATGTAAAATATCTAATTATTTTTAAAAACTTTCTAAAATTTTACGTTTTAATATAACATTGTGGACTTTGTCTACACAAGGTAAACAATTGATAAACTCGATTTTTTTATTTCTAAACTTAAAAAAATTTGTTTTTATTTTTAAAGGTCATTTAGACATATCACACTTTTAATCATAAAATCAAAGTAAATTCACTGTTTTAACAACAACAAAATTTTCCAAATTTATTTTTGATTTTACACAAAATATAGTAAAATTTTAAAAATATTACAAATATAAAAATACTTATATAAAAAAACTGAATTTGTCTAATAACTCTTTACAAAAGTCTTAATGTTAACATTGTTTACACAAGGTAAACAATATATAAACTTGGATTATGATAATGTTTTATTCTAAATGTAAAATATTTAATTACTTTTTAAAAACTTTCTAAAATTTTACATTGTTGACATTGTCTACACAAGGTAAACAATTGATAAACTTAATAATGCGTAATGTAAAATGTTTTATTATTTTTTTATGGCATTTAGAAATTTTATACTTTTAAGATTGTTTACATTATTTACACAAGGTAAACAATTGGTTATCTTCATATATGTAAAAAAATTTTCTCATTAGGCGATTATCTTTTTCCCCAACGAAAAACTGCACATTAAAGAAATTTGGTTTTCTCAATGTCTCATTTGCTTTGATTTTATCGCAAAGCTAACCGGCACTCATCTGCCAATTATTTATTTGCCGTACAGATAAATTCAATCAGCTGACTTCCAACTTTTACATGTATTTTGAGTGGCGTTGCCAGCTGAAAACTTTGTTTTTTGTCGGTATATTGAGAAACCCAAAATCGTTAACGGATATTTTATCAGTCCAATAAATTTATGTTGACATAAGGTAACAGACATTGAGAAAATGGCCATTATAATATATTTTAAGAAGTTTTTAAATTTTACATACATAAAATTGTTGACATTTTTTACACAAGGTAAACCATTGTTAATCTTTGTTAATTAAAAAAGTGTTCATAACTTTACAATCAAAATGTTAGATATTTAATTTTTAAAAACATTCAAATATTTGACATATATAAGATTGTTTACCTTGTTTATACATGGTAAACAATTGACAAAGTTCGTTAATATCAAATCATATTTGATAATTTTGAATATACGCCATTATTTACATCGTTTACATAAGGTAAACAATTTATAAAATTAGTTAACTTAAAAAAACTTGATATATTTTTATTTCTAAATGTAAAATTATATTTAAAAAAATTGTACATATAAAGGTTTATATTGTTAACACAATGTAAAGAATTGACAAGTTTAAGTTGTATACAAAAATATTAAATTTAATTCTAGATGTCAAAAATTTTACTATTTTTTAAGGAATTGAAAACATTTTCTAATACAAAATTGTTAACATCGTTTAAAATAAGTTAGTGGTAAAATCAAATTTAATATATTTATTTCTCAATTTTCATTTTTTTAAGCAGTTAAAACAAGTTATAAATACAGTCGAACTTCCCTATAACAAATCTACATGGGACCATAAAATCACTTCATTATATAAAAACTTTATATTGCTTTCACTTTTATTTCAAATATGTAATATAAAAAATGTTTTAGTTTAGATTAAGCGTTTTCACTCGCCGGTTATCCGTTCGAGCATTGCACCATCAGAATGGCAGGATTTAAGCCTTTTGTGTTTGTGCTTAACTGCTTGTCATCGACATTTTAAGAATATATCCTTTTTCAACTTAATTAAATATGAAAACATTTTTTTTTAAGGGAAATGCCACTACTGTCAAAATTGTTATCTCTTACAAGTCCCTAAAAGAAAATATTTCATTATACGGAGAGAAAAATGCATAATAGTAAAGGCCCAACTATAATATGCATAAGCTTGCTTAAGCTTATGTCAAAAATTATCAAAAAGCCTCCCAAATGCATTTAAAAAAAACTAAAACAAAATTAAAAAACATTCGATTTCATATGGAAAGTGCGATCTGTTTTTCCCTTTGCTCAAGCAAATTACAGAGTCATTAAACTTAACAAAAAGTTTCCTAAAGTTCAATGTGGTTTATCACATATAATATACATGCATTCACACAGTTGTTTAAGCCAACTTTAGAATATTATAGTTGGGCCTTATAGCTTTAATTTGAAAAATATGGTTGATTGTAAAGAAAAATTCACTAATTGGAAATTCTGATCAAATTACACCAAAATTTATACAAATAGGCAGTGTTTCAAAAATCATTTCATAATAGGTAGAGCTTCATTATAGAGAAGTGCACAATAGAAAAGTTCGACTGTATAAGACAATTCACATTGCTTAGAGGGAGTTTACACGGTGTCTATTCAGACATGTCTAACAAACACGTTTGTTTTGTTTGTCGGCGATCGGGGTAGAGAAGAAAGAGGGGTTGCCAAACAGACATGAAATGAGTTTTCATGTTTATTTATATGAATTTCCATGTTTTTAATTTGTATGTATATTAGCCTATTATACATGAAAACAGACATGTTTGGAAAGAAATCGTAAAAAGGCAATAGGTTTTTGGAAGCATGTTCAAAAGAGAATGTCAAAAGCAGACATGTCTGAAAAGACTCCGTGTAAACTCCCTCTTACACATCGTAAGTAATTGATAAACTTGGTTGCTTTAAACAAATGTTGAATAGATTTAAATTCTATATGTATAATATATTTAAATAAATTTAAACATACATACATATGTATTTTACATGGTTTAAATAATGTAAGCAATTGAAAATCGTATACTTTTTCTATATAATTTCATACATTAAAATAAAAATGTTTCAGCCGTGGTGATGTTGCTAAATGTTTTCATAGTTTACACAAGGTAAATAATTAAAAAAATTATTAAATTAAATAAAATTTGAAACTTTGAAAAAAAAAATTCAATATATTGAAAAAGTAGGATTCAATTGATATCATAAAGAAACCCACTCAGTAAAAACTTCCCTTACTTTTTCAAATTGAATAGCAAAATGCTAGCTGGGAGACCACTAATTGTTTAAAATTTTGAATACATAAAAACTTTTTGGTGTATTTTAGTATGGAATTTTAAAGTTATGACATATAATACATAAGGTAACCAATCGATTAACTGGGTTTTTATAAAAGCAGAAGACCAAGTTCAGGTGCAATTAACTATCAGTTATAACTGTCAAAACATATTGTTTATTGGAAGTCAAAGTTATAGGTAAGTAGTTTTATCTGGACTTTGCAAAAAAAAATAATATTTTGTGTGAATTTAAAAATTTTGTCACATGCAAGCCTGGGTTTTGTTATATATTTTCCACAATTTAAAATTCTAAGTGTAAAGTAAATTTTGATGTAACAATTATTATACAGCGTGATAGTTAAAAAGATATAGCACATTCTTGACATTGTGTAAACAATTTAAAATCATGTATATGGGAATTTCCATCATGTCGAACGTGACCATCGTACACATTTACAGTCTTATTCATAAAACTTTTTAACAGCTTAACTAGAGGTTAATAAGAAAAAATTTATAAAACAGTATTCATAGACGTTTAATAAGCTATTAAGCTGTTATTAACAGTTCATAAAATTGTTGATATTTATCGTAGCGTTGACCTTATTTTAAACCTTTAATAAATTTAATTTACAGGTTTTGTTGAATAAAGTGTTTGGCTTTTATATTGCAAATAACGTTTTAAAAATAAAAATTTAATAAAAATATGATGAATGTTTTAAATTTAATTGCCAGAATTGGTAAGTACACGAGTTTTTTTTATTTTCAATTTCTGATACTCTTTTTTTTACCAGTTCCTTAAGCAATATCTGTAAACAAAGAAAATAAACATAACCGAACTTAATTCTATATAACAAATATAAAAACTTACCTTATCCTCTTCAGTCCAGTTGCCTGATCTTTTTCTTTTTGATAATTGATCCATTATTTTAAAATTTTCCTGATATTTCTTTAAAGTTTTTAAAACTTCCTTACAAAAAAAGCAAAACTTAATAGTGATGCATAAATAATGACAACATACGAAGTATTTGAGTACTCGATGTACAAGTTAAAAGAAATATATGTTTAAAACCATATTTTTCATCTTTATTAACGAGAATTGTTTTTTTTTATAAACTAAAAAGTAATTATTATAACAAAAATTCCAATTAAAAAATTTCCGAGGCATTTTTCCTATTTTTCTCTTAATTTTAATAGACTACTTAAATAATCGATTGTTTATTGTAAACAACACTAAACTTAAAATGACAACAAAACAACACATAGTTGCCAGCATGAAAATATAAAAAGAAGAAAAGAGTTTAATAACTAATGCAGTAATATTAAACGTTTATGAATACGCTTTCTTATTAGAGGTTAATTAAACAAAAACTGTTTAATGACTATTGAAGACATTAAACCTAAATTATGAATTTTTTATGAATTAGACCGTTAAAGTTTAAAAAAAGTCAACATAAAACGTATATTTATTTTAGCAACCCAATAAAAAATGGAGCTTCCAACGAAGCAGGTTTGTAAGGGAGAAACATAAGAGATGCGCTTACCATTGCGCATACGGAAGACATGAATTTTATATGGCGAGTTCCCACTTTGAAGCAATACATTTTTGACACATGAAGCGCATTATTCAGCGCATAAAAAAATGTTGGATGTAACGATCAGCTTTACACACTGAATGTTTTGATACAGTTATTTTTTAGTATTTTCCCTTACAAACCTGCTTCTTAGTAAGGGAATGCCGTAGCACTTGAAATGTTATTTTTTTTTATAAAAGTTGTTGAGAGTTTTATCACTTACTTTACTGCATTTCTGTATGTCTTATTGCGTAGCGCATAATTCTGCGCTTATTTTTTTAAATGTACCATTAGTGCTTCGCAATATGATAACATTTTTTATTGGGAATAGATTCAAGTTATAGCTTTTAATTAGCCCTACAATTGGTGCTATTTTTTATTTTGATAAATTGTTTCGTTTTCAAGAAAATTGCAAAAAAACAAGGCATTTGCACGTGACGAAAACAGAAGTGGTTTTTGTGGCCATTTTTTCGAATGCCGATTTCAGCGAAACCTGAGGCAATATTTGAATGCAAAAAATTGTAGAATATTATGCACTCATATCTCTTAAATATGGCTGTCATTTTAAATAAAAATAATGTATACTTTTATTTTTATTTAACTTTAATCGCTGTCGCACATGACATTTTTTTCCATCATGATATATATGTTGATTAGACCGGGTCGACCTCCATACAAAAAAAAAAAGATGTGCCAGTCACCCCCTAGAATGAAAGAAGTTTCTAAAACAGGAAACATTTTTTTGCCACGCCCCAAAATACAGCCCTTTTGGTTTTTTATATTTAGCGCTGCCATTTAAAGTCCGATCTCATCATATTGCATATCGTTTTTCATGGCTTGATAGTGGCTTCACTTTTGTCTTTAGTGACTTTTTAATCTGACCTCAAATTCTGGGCGCCATTTATGCCATCTGGGATCCTTCCCCCAAATGTCCAATTTTTTTACGTGCCAATAAAGTCCTTCTAAAACTACGTATGTATAGATTTTAATATGCCCACTTTTATTACACGCCTACAAATTAAGCCCCTTTTTTCTTTTCACACACATACTACATTAAATCAGGTAGAAACCAATACAAGCAATAATATTTTCATCAGTCACGCCCTAAAATAAAAGGTATATTTATTAAGTTTGAAAAACTTTAAAAAAATTGTTTTTGCCACGCCCTAAATTACAGCACTTTTTGTTTTATATACATATATAGCATCGTCATTTAAAGTCTAATCTCATCGTATCGAATAACATTGTTAATGGCTAGAATATGGCTTTATTTTTGAATTTAGTGCTTTTTTTTGCTCATCTAGATTTAAATGATTGAAATGTATATATTAACATAAATAAATCATTTACATATATAAAAAATTATTTTCAAATTATTAATTTAAATTTTTTTACTTTTATTAAATTTGTTTGTTTTCCTGTTAAAATATGATAAAACAAAATCTTTTCAAGAACTTATAATTTTCTTGTTGCGGTGGACCTTTCGGTGGAAATGCCCATATGTAAAAATATACACTACCCCAAGTGATAATTTTCCATAAAGTGTAATAAATTTTGTGCTCTCGTGAAATTCTACGTTCTCAAATGAAATGTAAGTCTACATTCAATATATTTTAAAGTTTACTTTAAGTCCCATTTCATAAGATTCATCTATAATAGACCATTATATACCAACATAGTCCAATGTAAAGTCAAGTTTCCGTCTTCTAAAAAAATATTATTTAAATTTTGTGTAGAGGGTATAACAGATTCGGCAGAACATACAAATTTAGTTCTTGTTGATTGGTAATACCATATGGATGGGTTTGCTCGACTACACTTTTTTCCAACATCCAAAATGACAGTTCGCTAAAAACAAATGTGATTTATTTTCGTATGATTTCTATATACCTACACTCAATAATTAAAAAGTTTTCTTCTGATCTAAACTTATGGAATGTCTCAATATTACAAACTCACTGCTAAGCAACACATAAATAACAGTTTAACCAACCCCCTTCTTCTAATTACAAAAAAAAAAAAAAAAATACCGAAGACAAAAGTCCACAACTCAACACCTTAAAACTTATAAAATAAGGAAACAATCGTTTCTCATAAAATAAATACCTACCAAAAAAAAAAAAAGTGTAACAAATATAAAAAAATACTAAAACACGTAATAACGCATTGAAGTTCTTAAAAATGTATTTCCGTTGATATACAAACATTTAACGCAACAACAACAAATAACAAAAATCTAATAAAAAAATAATTTAAATAAACAAAACAATCAAAAAACGAAACAACTAAAGCGAAACAGAAATAATTTAAAACACTTTGATGCCAGATGAATGAATGAAGGAACGATTAAAAACAAAAACACCCAACTCAACTTACAACTCGATTACAACAAATTCTGCCTTGCGTCTACCAGTGAAATAAACAACCTAAGTCAACATGCGTACATTTATTTTAGGAACATGCCACGCCAAAAAAAAATATACCAAAACGTCAAGTATTCCATTACATTTCAATGAAAAAAAGAGGGACAGAAAACCTGGAGCAGCACGCACGCACAGAAACAATTGTAAGTGGAAACGTGAAAAGTACTCAAACCTTTAAACATGCAACTCTATTAATTGCTTTCAACGTAAATCAGCTTCAACCAAAAAACATTTTTTTAAATGCAACACAATTGAATTATAGGAGATTTCGACTACTCGGTGTATGTACGCAAATAAGGTGGCAGTATTGGGTGGTTCGAAAACAGGGATGGTAAATTAGTACAAAAAAAATATAATTCTCGAAAATGAAAATTATTTAAATTGAATATTATTTTTTATTATTATGTAGAACGGAAGCTACCTAAGTAATTTTTAATAATAGTAACTAAAAAATGTTTTGTAGCTAAAAGCCCTTTCCTAATTATTGAAAAAAAAACGTTTAACTTACTTACATGGGAAGACTAAGGAAAACTAGAGCATGGAGGGATTATAACATCGGACATGCAAGAATCCTGTATGACATAAATCGGCAAACAAACGTTGATTATGTCATACCTAAGCCAATCTTTGATCCTGGTTTTACCTTGGATAGCACGGATCAGTAAGATGACCTTCAAATTCCCACGGATGCGTTACGGATATTCACCGAAAAATCTAAAACACTGCATGTTGTCGATTCCGGCATAATGGCATTCTGCACAGCCTCGAGGAACTTTCGGTATAGTGAGATATCTGGCAGGGATATTCACATTATTACCGACAGTAACTCAGCCATAAGATCCCTGGAGAGTGTTCTTATCACATCGAAAATTGTCTGAGAACGCTGGATGTCTCTGGGGGAGAAAGCGAGACATTCAGTGGTTACCCTTACTACCCTGGTTACAGGGGCGTACACGAAAACTCATTGGCGAATCCCAGAACAACCTTGAATCATAGATGTTCGACATATGATAAAGGCTGAACACAAATTTCATCCCAAAACCGTCTCTGCCAGTCAGAGTTGGTTTTATGAAATTACATTTACGGGGAAACCAGAAAATTAAGGCAGTCCAGACTTCACCTCATAAACCTAATTGCCGTATATTACGAAAAACACCCAAAGGTTGGCATTCAATTATAATGACCTATGTGGAAGTTGCGGTGACGTGGAGCAGGAGGAATATCTTCTCTGTCGGAGTCCTAAGAAGCAAACTGTTTGGCCGAAGAACCCTGAGGGACAAAACTTGTCTATCTGACATTGATTTGAACAGAATCCATCCCTTCAGTGAATCAGCCGGATGGTTAGATGATGCCAACACCCAGGTAACAAAGGACCTTTGAAAGTTACACCGTCTTTCAAAGGCCCTAGCACAACGTGGTAACATAACGGGAACTAATTACCTGTTCCACACGAGTTGTGCTTGGTACTACTGCAAATAGAACGTAACCTATACTCTAAATATATTAACATAACAAAAGTCCGATCGTTTCATAACATACACCGCATTATATAATTATAATTTTCGAGAGTGTAGCATATCTGAAACCTAAAGGCAATCATGAACCCGGCAAAACTTATGAAGCATTGTATTGTGGTGGAACCCCCAAGGATCTAGAAACCAAGGACGACCGAAACATCATGGCGACGCAAGACCAATGCTTAGCTTAGCCAGATTAATAACTCCTGAAGGGAATTGAAATAAACTTTCTAAAGATAGTGGAGACTGGGGCAGCTTCGGCACTGGAGTACATTCTTCAATAACTTTTCAATATGATGCACTTATTTACCATCACCAACTATTTATGTAAATGTATCGAGAATCAAAATGGATAGCTCCCGCATAGTTTGTGTTCTCTAGCTTACCAACAGAAAAGCTACACATTTTTTTAGTGTTTTTGCAAGTGTTTTTGAAATATTTTCATTATATTTCGTATTTGAAAATCATCATTATTTAAATAAAAATTACAAAACAACATTAACCCTGCTGTTAGGTTAAGACCATTTGGTCCAATTTTTGAATTGTTTCCTTTGTAATTTTTGAACGGTGATATATATTGACTTAGTTTTTTAGCTCACGTGGTCTTTTTATAAAACAATGTTTTTTACAAAATTTCAAGGTTCTTACTTCAAACAGGATTGAAAAAAATATAAATTTACGAATCTTAGGTTAAGGGACCATTTGGTCCATAGTATATTTTCTTTGGTTTTCATTGATTTTTTTTTAAATTTAAAAAAAAAACAAGTATTTATTAGTTAAGTGTATAATAATAATAGTTTTGCAAATAAACTTGCTGCAAATGGAGCATTTTATCTCAGACTTAAGCTACGGTCGCCAACTAAATAATTATTTCCTTTAATTCCAATATTTATTTTGATTATAATACTACATCTTACAGTTACAGTTTTTTGCTATGTCGAGAATTATAACCCTTTCAGACTTAGCTGAATCAATTGTGCGATCTGCCTTTGTTTGCCTCAAATTACATGAAATAATAATTTTTTGTCTATTTACCGGCAAGCAATGATTGTGAGTTCTTGTCTCTGTTTAAAAAAATAAAAAGAAAAAAACTAGCTATCAGAAATAAAAAACTACAGCTTAAGTTTAATTGTGTCTTTCCACAAGTGTAAACATGCGTCCACAAGTAAATTGTTTTTGTAAAGTAATATTAAAATACATTTTTAGTCTTAGTAGTGGTAACTGTAAAATGAGTTTTTGCAACAAACAGGCTCGTTAGTGTTGATATTGTGCATAGTAACAAGGAGTCAGCGCTGAATAAATTACAGATAGCACAATTGTGCTGATCAGACACAACATGACATTTTGTTTTATGCTCACGTTCGTGCTATCTAATAATTTTACAGGGAAATTATGATGTTGAGGCAGTTTTAAACATTCTTAACGATTCTTATGCTGACCTTAGTGTTGATGATAATGTTGCTAATGAAACATGGATCCTTGTAATGTAAATACAGATGCACAAGAAAGTGATTTTTTAAGCTTGACGCTTGTCTGTAGGAAAGAAACCAGAGTCTCTGGCGGGAATTGAACATGGTCAGAAAGTGTGTTACGTACCAGCAGATATAAAAAGATTTGACTGGTGCGCGATCATAATCATGTCCCGCGACAAGTTCTTTCAGCTACGTCCAAATACACATTTGGAAGATAACTCCACGCCATACTCGACAAATAAGTTTGAGAGAGTTCAACCAAAAAATGGTGTTATGAATTGGCAACAGAAATTACGAATTACTTACCCCTATTACGGTTTACAACTCAACTCAGTTGAGTTCTAATTAAGACAACTGGTTGTGCTCACCGCAATATAGCAAAGTTGTAAACCATAATACAAAAATGAAGATATTACAACTCAACTCAACCGTAATAGGGGCCCTAATTGATGGGCAGATGATTTTTTACGGGAAGATGTCTTGTACTTGAAGTAATTAAGCCAAACCACAACCCGTTGGGTTGAGAAATCTTATCTGTCGTACTTCTAGAGGTGTTGTTTAAAATGTTGAAGATTAAAGATTGTGGTCTTGGTCGTGGACCGTTTATATCCTTTAATATATATTTCGGACCGACTTTTTACACAAATACCACTGTTAGAAGCATAACACCAGATGGGTTGCTAGCCACAGGTACAAATATGGAAAATAGAGTGTAAAATTTCCTTTGGACAAAGAAATGAGTCGGAGCGAATATTCCAATTTACCAATATCGAAATTGTAGCTGTTGTGAAATGGAAGGACATATAGGCAGTGATAGCCAGTAGACTAGATGATAGTGAGATAGGCTATCAGTGAGGGGGCTGCGGTTTCGATTCCTGCAAGAGACTCTGGCTTCCTGCAGGCAAGCGTAGAGCTTCTCGGGATAAGCATAGTTTGGAAATAAGTAACTGTGGAAAAGATCCTATACGAAAAATTAGAAGATGGAACAAAAACTTGAAACTCCTCTGATTATATTCTTTATTTCTTACAACGTACTAAAGGTTCTGTTTTTTTTAAGTTTAATAAACGCTAGAAAAGTTCCAAACAATGTTTTATCAGTTAGAAGGATATTGACCTAGACCGCACAATTGTGCGATGTCCTGTTTGCCAAAAAGGACCATGTAGAAATATTTTATGGGTCTATCTTATACAAAATACAAAAATATTTTGTTTGATTTTTATGATTAAGGGTAATTTAAAATCAATTTAAAGCTTGGGTCTGAAAGGGATAATTGGCTTATTTTGTGATATTAAGACTATGTTAATTCTCAGTAACTATTAACTAAAGAAGTGGTTACGCTTATTTGGTCAAATATTTAATAAATGTGACCGTAGCTTTAGACTTACAGCAACTAAAAATTCCACGCTTTCGAGCCACTGAGTTAGAAGCTTTATTATTCGAAGAAGCCACTGGAACTATGCATGGTGATCGATTTCAGTCAATTACTGTGCTGAGAATTCTTATTGAGGTAATCTAGTCCGTTTCATCGAATACGCCTAAGCCAGGAAAACTGCTAGGTTCCGCAAAAATTCTGGTCTCCTGCGATTCCGATCAGCTGGAGCCTATGGAACGTCGATTTTAGAAAATGGTATGTATGCATTCAAAGCGGTCATATCAAGTATGTTTTCAAATACAATGATTGACCATGGATTTGTTTTGCGTTTTGTGCTGTAGGAACCAACCATTTGATTAGTAAGCTTCCTTTCCTGAAGTTTTTTACCAACTCAAAAGTGGAAAAAATGTCGCCTGTTATATTTTGCCCTTTCAAGCCTTCTTGGTTCTTTTCAGGCTGTGCATTTCTAGACTTACCAAGGTATGGTTGTATTTTCCATTCGTAGCCTGACTTAAAGTCCACCGATAACCAAAATTTCAAATCATATTTTTTTGGTTTTGATGTTGATTGCAACAAGTTGCTTGTCAATGGTGACATTTTCGTGACAATTGTAAGACATTGGAAGAAGTTATTGCCAATGGTTCCACAGTTCACGTCTGAACTATTGAAAACAACACACAAAATGAACTGCAAATATTTGTGTTTCTTGACAACAAAAATCAAAAACGTGGCATCCCACAATTGTCTTTTACATATGTATTTAACATGTTGATAAAAAAAAACAAAAAAGGGACATCCCATACTTGTTTTTTACATAAGTTATTTATATGGACCAAATGGTCCATTAACCTAACATTCGTAAGTTTTTTCTAACCTAACAGCAGGGTTAAGAATTGTGATATTTTCCTAAAAAATAAATAAAATCTAGATTAAAAAGATAGAAAAAAAAAAAAAGTGTAAATAGTCCTTTCGGCATTTTCGATTGGGGCACATTCCGCCTAGTTAAACTTGGTCGATATGCTAAAAAGCCAATTAGTCGAGTTACTAAGATTACTAAAACTCTTGGCGACTGCATCTTCACAATTAACTTACTTCGGAAACTTGATATCTTTTTTTATTAAGCCTGATAATGAAAATATTTCGCTAGTTCTAAGGGGCGAAATAGAACTTTAGTTACCTAGACCACGAACTGTGTTTATTTTTCATTAACTGTATAGATCTAATATAAAAATGCTTAATCGATTCATAGCTGGCATCTTATTTTATTTCAAAAGTAATTTTTGATAACCAATTACCTTTAAGAATATAGTCGACGAATGTGCCCCTTCAAATTCCGAACCTACCCCGGTATGGGACACTTTCAGTAAAAATGACTTTTTTACTAATTCTAAGAAAATAAGAAATACTCAGTATTTATCAAATTTTTTAATAATATTTTATTACTCAATATCCAAGAACAACAAGAAAAAGAAATAATTTTTTAGCAACATATCGAAATTTTTGTTTGTTAAAAATTCATAAAATATTGGAAAATGCTTTGCTTCAAAATTTTCCAGACAGATAAAACAAGCCATAAATGATACAATATTGGATTTTTTTTTAATTAATGTAAGAATTTCATACAACGCAATATTTGTATGGGAGCCCCCCTTAAAAGTAGTATTAAGGGGCAATTATGTTTTAAGAGAATATTAAGAACAAAAAACTAGTGGAGGTCGGTCATACATTTATGAGACTTCTTCTTCAATATATTTCTAGTCTGTATTGAACATTTTGTATGGGAGCCCCCTTAAGGAATGGAAATAACAGAACTGGCAAAATAAAATAATGAAATCTGTTTATTTTTGTTTTTTTTTGTTTTACCCACTTACAACTACATTTAGAGTTGACAAAAAATCAACCAATTGTGGTCGGGATTGTAAGAAAAGATAAACCCACTGTTTATTGTTGTTGCTTTTGTTTAAGCTTTGATATTGTTACAAGTAAAACTGGGGCTTATAATTCTTATTCGCTTAACAGTTTTATTTGTATAATATCTTTAGTTTTTCTAAAATCTTTGGATGAAGTTGCCTGACGATCTGGCCTAAACAACCAGTGAAATGCGCATAGGAATAGTTTATCCTAGGGATTGGCAAATTGAAAAAATATATCGATATATATCTAATCGATATTTTTTAAGAGTATCGATATTTATTATTTAAAAAATATCGATGTATCGATATATCAAACTTATTACCAAATTAAAAAATTTAATATATATAAATATATGTACAAATCGTATTATTATTCCAAATATATATAGGCACATATATTGTTCCAAAACCGCATAAAATAAATTTTTTCAAGTTCGTTTGACTTTACTGTTTTAATTAGAAATCTGCAAGGTGGCAAACCCGCTTCTTTCTTAATTCTTCTTCTTAAACATGCAGTCTACAACTGACATGAAATGCTAAAATGATGTTAGTGTTAAGTATAGACTCATCATGTAAGAGCTAACACGGGTGTTAATGCAAATGTTTTAACATCGCTTTTATAACCATGTTATAGCAGCAAATCATGTCAGTTGTAGACGGGGAGTTATAGATCTTCGTATTAGTTTAAACAAAACATATGATGATTGCAGTGATGCCAATTTTTAAATACATATTGTTTGAAAAACGGCTAAAATTTTGAGGTTTTAATGAAAACTGACTTTAAAAAATATCGAATTCGATAGTCGTATTTCAATATCGATACATCGATATATCGGTATTTTAAATATCGGCGATATATATCGATTATTTTTTTTTATTATCGATATTTTGATATTTTGACATATCGATATTTTTTGCCCATTCCTAGTTTATCCCATTAACAAAAGACCTCCGTTTGTCAATAGTATGAAATGGGAATTTAGCACACGAAAGCGGGTAGGTATGTTAGAAATAAATGATGGAGATGAAAAAAATGGGGTTGGTCATACATTTTACCCATCTAGGGCCATCCCAGGCAATGCAGTGGCCAAATTTAAGAATTCCATTAAACCGCCATATTCGAATGTTTGAACATCTTAAATTTGGACCCTGCTGTACGTCAGATGTTCCTAGATGGGTTTGCAACTTCGTTTTATATATGTCTGGTAAAATTAGAAGCTTTTTTTAAATTTTTAATGAATTTTTAGCAAACAAAAATTTCGAAATGTTGCTAAAAATTATTTTTTTTTTTTGCCAAAAAAAATAATATTTCTAAAACGACTGCGCGTATTAGAAAAAAGTTTAGCGTTACTTAAAGGTAATTTTAATAAACTTAATAGTTTTTGAGTTACGCGAATATATGTTGTGCAACCTCATCCATTTTCGAAATAACGGTATATTTCGAAAACAAGAGCAAACCTTAAAAACGGTTAGCTACACTGGATACAGACAGCGTGCCCGAATTATGTTAAATCGCTAGGTGCCCGGCTTGTCTCAAAAAAAGTGTAAAATTCTAGCCAAGGCAAATTGACTAGAAGGTGAGGTCAACTCTACAACTACAATGCTTCTGTGGTCGGGTTGTCAAAAATATTGCTTGTAAAAAAAAACAGGTTTGTTTACATAAAAAACTAGTTTGCATACAAACTTTGACAAGTCGACCACCGAAAAAAACACCATATGTTGACTTGACCCCACCTTCTAGTCAATTCGCCTTGATTCTAGCACAGTGTAACAGTCGCAAAATTTTACTTATTAGTACGAACATCTATAAGGAAGTTATAGCATGTAAAGCTATTTTCAGGAGCGGTATTTGCATGGGACTACGGTCAAATATGGACATCGGTGCATCTTGTCACCAATTGAAGTTATTTTTTGTAACAAAAATATGAATTTTTAGAGAGGTTTATACTTTACTTACAATCCTACTTTTAATGACTTCAAGAATTCGTTACTTTGTAGTTTTATTCGCCACTTTTTGGATTATTAGTTATATATTAAATAATAACTTTATTATTATATCTTAAATATACAGAAAAATTTATATTTTCATTATGACAATAGAAATGTCATTATAGTCATTATAGTCCAAAAACATAGTTTTTTAGACCAGCTGGTAGAGAGCTAGTCTATCAGCACCGAGGTTGCGGGATCAAATCCCGCCAGAGACAGAAAAAAAAAATAAAATAAAGTAAAATAGAATAAGAAAAAATAAAAATAAAATAATTAAAAAAAAAAAAAAAAAAAAAATTACTTTATTGACTTTGTGTAACTATATATTTTTATAAAAATTTTAAGTATAAAAAAAACTTTTTAATATTTTTAATTAGGCTTAAGTTCATGAAATTTAATTTTCATTAAATTATTTTTATGAAGAAAGGAATTTTTACAACATGAAAATTAATTAAAATTGTTATTGATAATCTTTCATTCTTGACGTGGCTCGGGCTCGAACCCTGACCGGCAGGTTACCATGACATGTTTCGATCGCAACCACTCGATCTCCTCAGATGGATTTGCCGTTTTACACTCGCAGCCATCGACGACTGCTGACGTCAATAGTCAAACATCAATCCTTAAACCAAATTGTATTTTTAACATTTGGTAGATCGAAATTTGCTTTCCTGAAGGATTATCCATTTTAATTGATTTTACATGTTTTTTCCTTACTTCTGTTTTTTCGTACTTTTGTCAAGAATTTTTCTTGAAGTCCAAGTACATTTTTTGTTTTTTCATTTTGTCTTTCTCTTTTCTGTTGACCTTTTTCAGCACAACTTGAAGGACAAATGTACAACAGAAGTAAGGAAAAAACATGTAAAATCAATTAAAATGGATAATCATTCAGGAAAGCAAATTTCGATCTACCAAATGTTAAAAATACAATTTGGTTTAAGGATTGATGTTTGACTATTGACGTCAGCAGTCGTCGATGGCTGCGAGTGTAAGACGGCAAATCCATCTGAGGAGATCGAGTGGTTGCGATCGAAACATGTCATGGTAACCTGCCGGCCAGGGTTCGAGCCCGAGCCACGTCAAGAATGAAAGATTATCAATAACAATTTTAATTAATTTTCATGTTGTAAAAATTCCTTTCTTCATAAAAATAATTTAATGAAAATTAAATTTCATGAACTTAAGCCTAATTAAAAATATTAAAAATTTGGATTAAAAACCATAAATAGTTCAACAAAATAACCACAATACTAATTAATACTTCTTATTTTTACTTTTTTTTTGTAGAAATTTAAAAACACTTTTTGTAATCAATTTTGTAATTAAGCTAAAAGGAATAATGTACTTATTCTCCCATCGCTGTTGTTGCATTTATGTGGTAAAGTTTGTACCTTCGTGCTTTTTTTTAAGTTTTTGATGTGTTGTATGAAAATGTATCGATAAACTGTTGATAACAAATACAAGTCGAACATTTTTCCGATTAAAAACCGTTGACATTTTCAACAAGAATCAAATAAGAGAAAAATAATAATAAAAAAGAAAAAAACAAAAAATTGAAGGGTCTGACATAAATGTCAACAATGTGTAAGAGTTTAAATTGCATTCTCTGTTTACTGTGTGATGAGTGTAAATTAACAGTAGGGGTTAAAAAATTAGTAAAAATTTTAAAAACTCTTTTAAGCTGAAATAGAAAACACTTATCGCCATTCTGGTTTTTATTAATTTCTGTAAAAAATTAATTTACAAATGTAGTTCGTGTTTAAGTGCTATTTTTCATTACACAACTGTTTCTTTGACATATAAACTACTCATATATAGGATAAAGATCATAACACCAACCACATTATTTTATTAAATTCTGCTTGAAATGAAAAAACTAAAATGTTTTTAAACTAGAACAGACATGTGTTTTTGTTAAATTTCGAATACATTCCGGTGATGGCGAAAGTATAAATTTCAACAAGTGTTTTTTCGAGTTTTTTTTTATTGGTTATTTATGTGCTTTTATTACAGCAAACTGTTTTAACAGAATTTAATCATAATTTTTGTTGTTTAATAAATACAAACATTTACATTTTTTGCTGTTCATGTTTAATTAACTGTGTTTTCTATGCACTTGATATCACAGCTTTATTTTATGTTTTGAGCTGTAAGAAGAAAACAAAAACTTAAAAATATCCAGGTTTTTTTTAATAAATCGAAAAACGAAAATCAATTATCTTTGTAGTTTAAAAAAAACGTGATCAAAGGTTGTAAATGAAAGTTTGTCGTATTAGAGAATTATTTCCCCTTTTTTTAAATTTAGCGCTTTTATTCTTTCAATTTCTAAATGACTTTCATTTACGTTTTATTATTTTTTCTAAACAAAACAATGGCAATTTTTTAGACCAAAGAAAATTTAAAACTACATGTTAATAGGAAAAATCAACATAAATTGTGGCAGACATGCAAAGTTTAAAGCAATTTTCACATCATACATTTCATACTCGTAATCATCAGCGGCAGAGCACTGCTTTCAGCTGCCGCTCTATATGTGTGTGGTTGGACAGATATATGTACCGTTTATAGTCCGAGGTTTTCCATGCTTTTCATTTGTAATAAAGAGTCGAGTTTTTTTTTTTTTTGCTGAAGAAATTTCCGTATTAAACATGGTTTGTTTAATGTGCAGCAGCAACGACCACTACACATATTCACATATTTTTCCATCATGAATGAATAATTATTTCTAATATTAAAAGAAAATATATGAATAGGTATGTGCCTTTTGGATTTTTCGTAAAAACTTAAAAAAAACCTGGGAAAATATTTCAAATATGCTTTAGTTATCGCTGCAAAAACATTTCCTTGGTGCAAATTTATTAGTTAAATTAAAAGATTTGAAGGAGTTAATTTAAAAAAAAAAATGTTTTTTATTAACAAAAAGTGGACTTTTTGGAAATATTTGTAATGTATTACCAAAAAAGTACTTTTTTATAAAAAATGTGTGCTGCTGGCAAAAAGTGTATTTTTGAACAAAAGTTTTCATTAAAAATAATCAATTTTAACTTAAAATGTTCAAACAAAAAGGATACTTTTTTAAGGTTGTCTCAATGATAACTATACACTGGCCGGTGGGTTTTTTCTAGTACTTTTTTCTGGTAAACTAAACTTTTTTTTTTAAATAAAACTTTTTTTCTGAAAACGATACTTATTTTCTGAAAAAGATACTTTTCAGGAAACTTTTTTTTATTAAAGAAAAATATTCCACAAAAAAGATTCGTTAAAAAAAATTCTTAGAAGTTTATTAATTTGTTTCATAGGTACAGTGTTGCCACTTTGTGGGTAATTACCCGAATTTGGTATAATTTTTACGGTCGTGGGTAGAGCGTGGGTAATTTCTCTTAGGTGTAATTTAGGTGTAATTTGAAGTTTTTACTTCAGATGCCCAAATAAAATCAAGATTCGATTTCAGTGATGACATTTATATCTTTTTAAATATTGTTGCTAGGAAATGCACAGTCTTCTGAACCAAAGTCTAGGTTACTTTTTAAGACGCGACTTCAGTCATTAAACATACATATATTTTCAAATGTTTGGTAATGAATGTCGCAAGATGGATCCTTAGATTTGGATAAAGATGCCTATCATAGTAATTTAGAACCTGAAGTTTATTGAAAAAAGTTATTCAAACTAAAAACTTGCCTGGGGAATGATATGTTTCCAATATTGTTATAATATAATTAATTTTATTTCTATCTTGCTTCTTTTTAATGCTTTAGTTTAAAGAATATTTAACGCCCTTTACAGTTGTAAAACTGAATTACGGAAGGGACAGTTGTATAAAACTCTGCATGCATTTTGTTTACTAAATAAGGTATAAAAAGTATTTTTTAAGACCATGAAACTTAAAATGGTAGATTGATACACGGCATTACCATTTGAAACTGACTTAAAACAAATAGACACCGCGCCTGTCCTTGACGAAACGCATTGCAGACGTCCAATTTTGTTTCTCTTTTTCGAATAAAATGAACAATGTTGACCTCCAAGACATCGATTGTTGCTGGTTTATCAGCATTAACCACTGACTTCACAGTCCTACGGAAAACAATCAATACAATTTGGTGGCGTTGTTCAAGCATGAATCTATTCATGATGATGCGCCTGATCAAAAAGTGAAAACAGTATGGCAGTTCGTTTGACAGCTTACTTTCGTAAGCTCTATGGGGCTAAACAGCATTCATTATAAAGCAATGACAAGGAACATTTTAAACCTTCCCAAGATTAATCAACCAAATGTTATTGTTAAACTCATTATTTTTATTTTATGTTTTATTAATTTTTTTAAGGCTTTAATGCTATTTTTGTTTATTTAAATAATATTAACAGTTTGACTAATATTGATCTTGTTTTAATGAGTTTGTTGTGTGTTTGCTTCTTTGTAAATGTCTTTTTAATAAATAAAACTTCAATTTTATATCAGGTGTAATTTCATTTAAATCGGGTAAATTTGCTTCATCTCAAGTGTAATTTTGAATCTTGCTGGTGGTAACACTGCATAGGTACTAATAATACAAATTACAGTTTTATGTTTTTTTTTTTTTAATATGAATTAAACTCTTTTTCACCTCTGAATTCATGACTTAGTTTTAGCTTTAACTGCCTATAAAGTGTAATAAAAATCAGTTTATTTGAATTCTGTATTTGAGTACGTTCATATGTCTGCATATTTAACAAAATATTTTTCTACATATTTTTTATCATTTGCTTCCCAAAACCACAATCATGACCAACATCAACATTTCTGCTATATGACTGACTGACTGACTGCATGCAGGCATGTGCATTTTGTGCATAAGTTTTAAATGATCTGTTTTTGTAGTTGTTTTCATGTTTAACTGTGTCTGCACAATATGCATTTGTTTGATTGCTGTTTGTTTGTATTGTTTATATCAATTTTTCTATTTAATTTCTGTCTGTTTTTAATGTTGGCTTATATTGATGTTTTAATTAGTAAAATTTTTCAATTCATTCATTCATTAAGCCAGTCGATTGTACTCGTATTATAGCTCTTGTTGCTGCGATAGCCTTTAATTGCTGATTACTGTAGTTTGTTGCATGAATGAAAGAATGCTTGTTGCATACGACACAATCGTATTCCTCTGAAATGTGTTTGTTAATAGTTCGTTAGCTAAACGTAGTAAAACAGAAATTAATGAAAAATATTTAGAAATAAATTGCATTTTAATTGATTTTAGTTGTGATTGTTTATCTATGATGTGTGTATGATGTAGTTAAATTTAAGAGAAAGTAATTAATGTCTGTTTAGTCGTAGTAGTTATGTTTAAAAGAATTTAATTAAGTTAAGGTAAATATTGTTAGGTTAGTAAAAAAAAATTATTTAAAATTAGTCACATCTCTTAAATTTTTAAAATCAATATTTGTAATAAAATATAAAGTGATGTTAAAAAATGTTACAACTTTATTTTTAAAACACGGTCAAACAGCGAATGTTTGTACCCTGTTAACTCAAAAACCATAGCAGTTCGAAATAAACAGCGTGTCCATTGAGAATTTTTGTGTCTACTATGAGTTGGAATATTTCAGGAACGGAGTTTGAACATCAAAGATCATCGCAAAGGCTTATGATTTTTTTCTAGCTATATACAAAGTGCACTTTATATTAAAACACGTTAGAGTACTATATGCAGCTGTCCCGAATCTTTGATACCCTCCACCGACAGTTCGAATATTTCAGGAGTGATATCTTTATGATGTCTATTTATTATTTATCCTTATAAAAACAGACATCAGAATTAAAACTGGTTGCGGTTTAGACCTATATTAAATTATTGACCGACAATCTTGATTTAATATAGGGTTTTCAATTAATCGGGTTTTATTTTTGTTCGATTAAAGGATTAATCGATATTTGGCATTTTTTATTTATTCGATTAAACGAATAAAATTTTAAAATTAATCGATTAATCGAATAATTCTTAGTTCAGAAATTTTATATATTACGCGATTTTTTTTTTCGAAAATTTTAGAAAAAATTTATATAATTGAGTATATAAAGATTATTTTTTAAATAAAACTTGTAAATGTAGCTCCAAATTGTTCCTCCACTTTCGGGCACTTAGATTTTAAAACAGTCAATATAACTTTGGATTTTTTGAAACTATTAACGGACAAACGGATTTTAAATCGAGCAAATTTCAAAAACTACCCTGTAATGAAAGTTCATAAAAATATTTCATTTTATCTACTTTTTATACTTCAAGTATCTATTATTTTTGCGAGAACAACCATTATTTTGTAAATAATTTAATTTAAATTATCGTTCGATTTCAATTTCACTTCAATTCGATTTCTAGAACATACCCAATAAAATAATATAAATTTTTGAGTTAATATACATACCTTTGTCGTTTTTTCTTTTGTGAAATGATTATTAAATTGTGTTGAAAAAAGTTTAACAAAAACATAAGCTAAATTACTCACTAAATATGACTGTTGTTTCTAATTCCAACGGACACACGCATTTGGTTTGTTTATTCGACTTAAAACTTTAAAAGAATTATACATTTCACAGAAATACTATATATTAATACCATTCGATTAATCGGTATAAATTCTTCGATTAATCCTTAAATCGTAATAAGCAATTTAAAATTATTCGAACAATTATTTGTCAAACAATTTTCGATTAATCGAGCAAAAATTAATCGACTGAACACCCTAGTAAAATGTCATGATTAGTAACAGTTTAAGTCGAACTAAAATGATTTTCAGGAGGGTGCTTTATATTGGAGCCATGGTAAGCTATGAACCAATCATCCCAAAATTTCGCAGAGTGATTTCTGGTATTAAAACACATAAATTTCAATACAGTGGTGAAATTAGTTTAAGTGTTTACAGTGAATTTGAGAAGGCTGCTAAATATAGGATCTAAGGTAAATTATGGATCGTATAAAAATAAATTGCATGACATTTCTTGCCATATGAAGATTAGTTGGATGCAATTTTACCGCAATAAATATATCTGCTACGGTTTTAGGCTTATTTAAATAATTTACCAGAGTGGGCTTTTTTATGGACCGCTCTTCATTAAATTTTGCAGAGTTATTTCTATTCCTACACTGATAGAAAAGGCGTCATAACGCTGATGTATTTTGACATCAGTACTATGACAAGTGTGTTCGATTTTGACCCCATGGCACTTTTCGTCATGGTGATGTCAACCTTAACATCACTTGACCAAAGTGTCATCAGGGTAAAAATGAAATTATGTCATCGATGGGATGACACATCGGTATCGTAGAAATGACGAAAATGTCCTCAGTGTGATGACGCAGTAACATCGGAGAAAGGACATATTAGCATCAATTTAATGACAGTTTGTCATTATGTCAAAGTGATTAGAATTGACTTAAGTCAAAGTGAGAGAATATTATTATTTACTAACCCGTTACATATGTTTGTCTCGAGTTTGTTGAATAACGCACTTTGTTGCAGCAGAACTCTCAATAATAAGACACCAGCACCATGCCCCATATGGTTTTCGTAATAATTCTACTTTAAAAATTTGATGTATTTAAAAAAATAATTTAAAAAATAGAATATAAGAATTTTTGCTTTTTATAATACATTGTAATCATGAAAATCATGTCAATAATATACAAAAATTGAATTGATGTCACTATAGTCATTAAAAAATGACAAAATTGTACGAAGACGTTAATCATTGGATTGATGTTACTTTTTGCATCATTGATGCATTTTGTAGTAACATTGATGTCACAATTCTGATGTTAGGGCATCATCAATATGAAGATGCATTTTTCTATCATTGTATAAAATGTAATGTTAGTTTTTGTAGCAAAATTATCAATTTTTTAAGGTGGTGGTTCCACATTTTGATTCATAGCTCTGATCCTACTGCACCGATTTCGCTGGATTTCATTCCCAAACTGCTAACGATCACTAGAACTACAAGCAATTTGATACCAAGTTTTTTCATTTCTTTTGAGTTTTTCGGAAATGAACGTGTTTTCAACAGACGGACATGGCTAAATCAACTTAGAATAACTCAAGGAGCCAGAACATAGAATATGGGCTCTGAGATGAATAATAAAGAAGTTTCACACGGATTGACAAACTTAGTATACCCTCTGCACTAATTATCACTAATTGTGGTGGAGTGTATAAAAATATATTACAATTTGTTTCGGGTTTAAACCAAAAATAATTACAATTGTTTGAGGAAAAAAATTTATTTCGCAGATCAGTTTTAATAATCTCTAACTTACACCCTTTCAAATACAAATATTCCCAATTGTGATTTATCGAATGCTAAAGTTGTAATTTCACTCCAGCTTTTAACTGTCTACGCTACATCCTTATCATAAGGAAGCGGTCAAACCGTCAATCGGTTAACCGATCAATTAATACCTGATTAACTGATCGGTTAATTTCAAATTGGCTTTTTTCGATTAACGATTAAACCGGTAAATTTCAGTTGTTTAACCGATTAACCAATGTAACAAAATTCCAATATTTTGTAGTATTTTAACATATTTTTTTGTGTTTTTACCTATTTATTTCGTCTCATGTACAAAATGTATGTGTTTATGTGTTTAGAAAATATTTTTTTATACAAACAAAGCAGGTGTTCAGCGATCTTCATTTTCCGCCAACCGTTGACTAAAATTACAATGTTTTTTTATATCATCATCGATAAGCAGGAATGTGGCAAAAAAATGGGTTAAATCTTTGATTGTCAGCATCTTTTTTTTATTTCACGTTTCTCATACATATCTTCTCATATCAGTCTTTAAACAGAATTAACCGAAACAATTAGAAGTGTTTAAAATTTTAAAATACTCTAATGACAAAATGAAGTATTTTACATGCTTAAAGAAATCCTGGAAAAGGAAAGAGAAATAAGATCTACGATAAGTAAAAGAATTTTTTCCAAGTCAAGTTTTATTAAAACTAAGGAAAATAATCGCTTTAATCCTAAACACTTAAAACAAATTACTTTTCTATAAGAACTTCTTTAACTATTGAAATAACTTATAAAATTATCCCAGTTAATTTTTTTATAAAAACATATTTGGGGTATTCACAAGGTAGTCATAAAGTCTTATGTCTTAATATGCAAACCGGCTAAAACCCCTTTTTATGTAAATTGAGATGTTGATGCCGTGTGGTAGAGAAAGAAACGCCTCGTCGACCAGCATGAAGTTTTTCTTCTATTTAAGTCTTGAAGTGTGTAAAACTAACTGAATTTTTGATTTTCTATCACGCTGCAAATAGGGAAAATAAAAAGTTTTTTTGTCTCTCCTGTAAAACGTGCTGAAAGTGATTTAGCAGCAGTGTTGCCAGTAGGATGCGAAAGATACATTTTTCGTATCTTTTGATGGCTTCACGTACCATGTATAATCCTGACATTTTTTGTATCTTTTGAATCTGTATGCAAAATGTACTAAAACTTATTAAGAAAGATCATCGTAACCGACTCACTACTTATCAATACATAATGGTGAAAGAAAACATTAAGGAAGTTTCAACATAAGATTCACCTAAATCGAGGATTACAAGTAGTGCGAAGTTGTTGGGAGGAAATATGAACATCTTTTATTTTCATGAAATTTATATGAACTTTTTGATAAATTCGCCTTGCTATAAACGCCTTAACTAGTAAATTAATTTTTACAAGAATGAATTTGTTTCGATAACATCCAAAAATAGTTACAGTCAAATCCCGGTATAACGAATGCGCAGTTTAACGAATATCCGATATATCGAATGGCCGAATTGTTACATTAACTACCATATATAGCGAATGGCAAAAAGAAAAATAATCCCGATTTAACGAATGACAAAGCAAAATAAAAAAAAAGTTACAGAACCGTTAGATTTTTGTGTGTATTTTTGGCTTCTTTGCTTTGTATTGAAAGAACACGTGTGATGCGTTGCCTTTTTCGTTAAAGTTTCAGTAATTTTGTTCAGTTCATTGTGAAACCGCGATGTCAAATCGAAAAAGAATCTTTCAGTAATATTCCAAAAGTATGGAATACCAAAATGTTCAAAATGTGCCTTACAAAAGAACTAACAAAAAATTGTGGAAAATTTAAAAATAACAAACAATGGGACAAAAATAAAAGATTTCTTAGGAAATGAATAGTAAATGAAATAATAAGCCTATGTTCATAGCATCCAAATATAAGTATGTATGTATGTATATCAGTTTTAACCACTCCATAGACTCGCGAGCCAGTCAATAATCGTATTTTTCACACAGACACGGTCGACAATTCACATGTTTATTACAACTTTGTTCGTTTCAAAACATTAGACTATCATCAGTCTCTGCGACCGCACACAAGCACATAATATCTTTGTGTGCGTGCGTTCGGGGCTTGGTTATCACCAGCTATGGGCAAATGCAAAATCAAAATGCTAAAAGAGCGAACGATGTGTATACATACACAAAAAACAAAGAGAAAAAGAGCATAAAACCAACAAATGCAAACGTAAACAAACCAATACAATGCCACACATGCAAAGCTTTCAATGTAGTGGTGCCCATACTTGGTTATCACTGATGTATATGCACCTATGAACATTTATGATTTTTAATGAAATTACATATAAGAAATAAAAAAATTCTATAATAAACGAGAAAATGGGCCATGTCACAGAGTACAATTCCGTTCGGAATTGAAAAAAACATATTTGTTTGTTGATGGAAAGTGTATTTTGATAGTTTTATGGCCTTTCAGATACAGACAACTCCCATACCGTTCATGAAAACAAAAATGGTTTCATTCCGAAACATTTTTTTCGTCATTTTCTAAATCACCAAAATACGGAATGAATTCCGTTTCCGAACGGAATTGTACTCTGTGACATGGCTGAATATCATTTAAAGTTTTATGTCTACATTAAATTATAAATACAATTAAATTTTGATGTTTTTCAAATTGTGGACCACCGTTTTTATAAAATTTTAAGGTAAAAAATTCCTGATCGATATAACGAATATCTCGTTATAACGAAAGGTCTGAACATTATATCATTCGCTAAACCGGGCCTTGACTGTAATTAATTTTAATGTTTGCTTATTGTATTTTTAAAAATAACATACCTATTATTTATGACTTAAATAAATATAAAAATGAATTTATTTGATATCATTTTCTTTACAAATGTTAAACGTTAAAAATGGACTTAAAATATTTTTCAAAATGTATCTTTTTGGGAACAAGTGTATCTTTTTGGATACTTAAATATATCTTCCTCGAAATTTTACTGGCAACACTGGTTAGCAGGTTTGCATAATAAGCCGACGATATGACTGTCGTGGGTTACCGCTTATAATATAGACTTCTCTTGTACAGTTATGACGAATCAATGAACACAGCATTAAAATTTTTATTTTTATTTATTTTACACAATTGTTAAATATTATTTAGTATATTATGGCGATATGACTTTTGTATTATTAACAAAAAAATGCATATTACATATTTATGAATTGTTTTTATCAAAGTTTTTCTTGGGATTCAAAAATTAACTATCAAGGTTTCGTTATAATGTGCTAAATTCCCATTTCCCATTTATTGTTGAGGGGATAAGCTATTCCTATGCGAATTTCTCTGGTTGCTTAGGCCAGAATTTTGAATCCCAAGAAAAACTTTGCTAACTAATATGCATGTGGCAGTGTAAATAAAACTGAACTGGCAAAATAAAATAAAGAAATTTGTTTTTTTTAGTTTTTTTCTTTACCGACTTACAACTACATTTAGAGTTGACAAAAAATCAACAAATTGTAGTCGGGATTGTAAGAAAAGATAAACTCACTGTGTGTTGTTGTTGTTTTTGTTTAAGCTTTGATATTGTTACAAGTAAAACTAGGTCATATAATTCTTATTCGCTTAACAGTTTTATTTGGTTTAATATCTTTAGTTTTTCTAAAATCTTTGGATAAAGTTTCCTGACGATCTGGCCTAAGCCGATTTAAAGCAAAAGGTCGATTAAATGAATACCCTAGTACATACTATTTCCAGTCATACAAAACGAATTTTATGAGAATGTGAAAGTTGTTACATATGTGGGTTGATAAATCTTTTCCTACTACACCGATTGCGCTGGATTTCAACCCCAAGCTGCTTAGGAAAACTAGAAAGAGTTTGACACCAGTCTTGCTCTTTCCAGATTATTCTTTCGACATAGCTGAGTCGACATAGATTTACTCAAGCACCCAAAATAAAATGAAGGGTATACACGATTCGACACATCCGGATATAGTCGCTAGTTACCCCATAAATCAACTACGCCCTTTACGAAAATTTTAATAAACTTTATATTATCTTGATTCTTGATCATAATTATTTAAATAACTATCAAGTAAATAAAAAGCCCTACAGAGAAGACCTAACTGGCACCTGTCTTAATTTAATTGAGACTCAGTACACACAAATATAATGAAAACTTAAAAGACAGACATACAGACGTCTGCATACACAAACAATCTTAGACAATTAATGTTGTATGTGTGCGTGATTTTTTTATTTGTACTTTTATAGAAAATCAAAATTTTAAATACTTATCCCGCTCTCCCAATAAATTTCCAATCAATATTCAAAAAGGTTGTCACACAAACAAAATGTGTTCAAATAATTAAGGCTGTTTGGTTGTCTGTTAAAGAAATTATATTATTTTACCATATAAATTTAATTTATTATTAATAATTCATTCATATCAATACAAATATAATTTAAAAAACAAAAAAAAAAAATCACCAAGAGATAAAGAAAACAATTGAATTGAATACCAAAATAATAAAAAAAAATACAAAATATCAGTCAGGTACGATTAAAAAGGGATTGATTTTTTTTTTTTTTTGTGTATAATCAAATATGTATGGATGGATGGTTGGCTGGTTGGATAGTTGCTGTAAAAATATTAAAATATTTATTGAATAATAATAGAAAACAATCATAATTTATTATTTGTAAAACATTATCACAATTAAATTTAGGGACAAAAAAAAAAATTGTAAATTGAAGAGGAAAACAGAAAAAGTTTTTTTTTTTTTTTTTGTGTAAAAGATTCAAATAAAGTTTTATTTTATTTGAAATCCAAGCACGTGTCAAAAACACAAGTTTACTTTAAAAATATTATTGTTGATATCTATTTTCTAGGAATTATGAAAAAAATGTGTGTTTATTATTTATGGTAAAGGGTATGCCACACACAAGAAGTAAAGGGGGTTGTACCGAGAAATGCATTTTCATTATTTTTTTTAAAACACAATTGCAAGTAGTTAGAATGCTTTATAAGGAATAGAAAAAACCATAATTGGAACCTGAAGTGTGGAATAAAGAAACCTTTTAAATCAAAATAAGAAGCAGGAATGGCCAAGGTCTTGAATATAATTAATGGAATATTGTTTGGAATATCAAAATTTATTGAAGAAATTAAAAAGTACAGGAAACCAACCGTCTTTATCTAGTATTTTTATAAAGGAAAGATAAATGTGGCAAACATTTAATTTTTTTTAAATAAAGTTTCAAAAGATATTTGGGAAACTTTAAAAATATTCATATAAATTGAATTTAAAATTAACATGGTTACTGAATTTATTTTCTTCAACATTTTTAATTTTTCGAATTTATTCTATGAGCTAAATTTCAGTTATGTATTTTATAAAGCTTTTTTGTAATAGTTCTATTCCTACAATTTTTCAGAAATTACTTTATACACTACCAGACTATTATATTGTATTTTCTTTTTACATTTTACCTTAGCCTTCCGTTGGAAAGCAATGAGGTATATTGAATGTACAGAAAAATTTACAATTATTAGACACCAGCAGAATGTAATGCATTTTCTGGCCCGCTACGGCCGTCGTCAGCATTCTTTGTGTCTCACTGGATAGTGTTACTTTATAAATTGAATGTATTTAACTCAACCATTTTAACAAATAGAAACTGGGAATTATTTCCTTCCGAAGGTAACTTTAGGTTATATTCAACATTTTTGATTTTTCGAATTTATTCTATGAGATAGTTGAGTTAAATACATTCAATTTATAAAGTAACACTATCCAGTGAGACACAAAGAATGCTGACGACGGCCGTAGCGGGCCAGAAAATGCATTACATTCTGCTGGTGTCTAATAATTGTAAATTTTTCTGTACATTCAATATACCTCATTGCTTTCCAACGGAAGGCTAAGGCAAAATGTAAAAAGAAAATACAATATAATAGTCTGGTAGTGTATAAAGTCATTTCTGAAAAATTGTAGGAATAGAACTATTACAAAAAAGCTTTATAAAATACATAACTGAAATTTAGCTCATAGAATAAATTCGAAAAATTAAAAATGTTGAATATAATATAAAGTTACCTTCGGAAGGAAATAATTCCCAGTTTCTATTTGAATTTATTTTCGTAAATTATTACACAGGATTTTACCCCCGAAGCCTGGTACTCTGTTCAATATTTCACGTGCAATGCTGTCAAAAATCATATGAAAAAAACTTGTGCGGTATATTTATGAAATAATGTTGATGGAGTTGTACCCTGTTTATTTTGTGAAAAAGTT
This sequence comes from Pollenia angustigena, assembly GCA_930367215.1. Taxonomy (NCBI): domain Eukaryota; kingdom Metazoa; phylum Arthropoda; class Insecta; order Diptera; family Polleniidae; genus Pollenia; species Pollenia angustigena. Next base: position 54,061,520 of record OV884060.1, read on the forward strand.
CCGAAGTGTTTCTGCCAACATCTTTTTACAACTGCGAAATAGTTCAAGCTGCACTTATTTCGCATGGAATTTTAAGCAATAAAAAATAGTATTAACTTAATATTGCATAAGAAATTACAAATTTTAATAACACAACCATTAACAGTTTTTGTTCGTATTATCTTTATTTTTCTTTTTTAATTATTTAAAACAAAAGGAATAAAAACTTTAAATTGTGTATACTCGCAAGATAGGTCCCAATAAAAAATGGAGCTTTCAACGAAGCAGGTTTGTAAGGGAGAAACATAAAAGTTTCGTTTACCATTGCGCTTACGGAGGACATGAATTTTATATGGCGAGTTCCCACTTTGAAGCAATACATTTTAGACAAATAAAGCGCATTATTCAGCGCAAAATTTTCGTGTGAATTAATCAATGTTGCTCAAAATTTTTCACAATTTTGAACAAAGTACTAGGCTTAAATAGATAGGCAATTAAAAGTCAAAGTCCTTCTAATGGACGAAATTAAAATTCACAAAATATTGGCTCATTTTTGGATAAAAAAGGCTACAGCTAAATATTCATTTGTGCAAAATTATGAATTAAAAGATACCTTTATACCCGGCTAAAAAGAAAGGGTCATATTTTTGTGAGCGTATTTGGTGGGTTCTTCTAAAAATTTCTTTGTTTCCGTGGATCTTCCAAAAGGCTGAAAGAATTTCGACATACTAAAAACATAGTCAACTCTGCTAAGACACACTATATATGTATACATATATATATTATGAGCTGAAAGTTTTAGTTACCCAGGAAAAACTTTTTGATTTTTAGTTATAGGTGGTAGTTATTTCATACGTTACCTGGTAAGCAGTTGTCATTGCAATTGTCATTATTTTGAAAACTTCAATAAGTACTTACAAGTAAAGACCTCAGCAACTTCTTCCTACTTCTGCACTGTATATTTACTTACTGGTAACGTAATCAATAACTACTTATTAGGTCTATTAACTAGTGATTTTTTGGCTTCTGGTAAGTATAATGTCGGTAATTACAAATATACTAACTAGTAGTTAAATAATAACTAGATATTTTTTGACTTCTAGTAAGTGTATTGTAAGTACTGAATTCTGTGGACACCTTGAACAAAAATAAGTAGTTATTCAGCCGAAAAATAGGAAGTGTTTACTTTTCACCAACATTACTTGCTAGCTTACCAGGTAAGTAAAGTTTTTGCTGGCTATATACCCGTATTAACAGCGATACCTAAACAAGAGCGGAAGTCGTAACGTTTTCTTCCGCTTAGCTTTTACGCTGATATGCCATACCTAAACAAGAGCGTCAATGTTGAGCCACAAACAGTAGTGTTAACTTTCTTGTTTAATAAAACCCACATAATAGAAATAAAAAGAAGAGAAAAAACCGCTAGATTGACAAAAAATAGCTAAGTTGCCATTATTTAAGCTAAAGGTCCACACCATGCGTTCATGCGTAGATGCGTAGGATACTTTTTGTGCATTTTATGCGTTTCTAAATTCAAGTTACATGCAATGCGTTTTATGCGACAAATTGTTTTTTTTTTATCAGCTGTTGTGAGAATATTTTTATTAAATAAAAACAATTTTGGCAAAAATGAAGGGTGTTATTGATATTTTAATAAAATTTAATTAAAAGAATTGAAAGAGGAGTTGGCTTATATTATGGAAATATTCGTGATTTTTCACGGTATCAATACGTTTCCAATTCATGGCATTTGGAAAAAAAATTATAAACACAACAAAGATGACACTCAGAAGATAAAAGTAATCGATTACTACAACGGCAAATTTTGTTCATGGTAAAATTGTGCTAAAAATTAGTTTTAATGTATTTTATTCTTTAAAGTTTATACAATCATTATTACAAAAGCTTTTTATCTTATTAAAAACCTTTTTTTATGCCAAAAAAAGTAAAAAGTAATCCACCACACAAACATATTTATCGATAACATAGAAAATAAAATATGATTTGTCATCCATGGCCATCAATAACAGCTGACTTTTTTTCACCACACATGCGACGGATACAAAAGTAGAAAGTAAACCTACTTTCATGCGTTGATGCGTGTATGCATTCTCTGCATTTTGGTGTGTAACTTGTCATATACAATTACACTGATTCAACTTTTTTGTCAAATGCATAAAAAGGACAGACGCATAAACGCATGGTGTGGACCTTCAGCTTTATTAACAATAGCGGCCAACTTCACTATTAAACGCGCTGTCAAAATCGGATGTTCCAATTGCAAAACGTTGACGCCACGCTATTTAGTGGTGCTTCATACAAATTGTATGGGCATGAGAATTTTTGACAGCTAGAAAACGCATTCCGCTCTTGTTTAGGTATGGCTGTTAGTTTTACAGGCGGTAAGTAAAAGTTTTATATTCAGCTTGCCAAATCCAAAATTCCTTTCATTAAAGCGGCCCGTCCGGCCTTTAATCAAAAAAAAGTTGTGCCAGTCACCCCCTAGAATGAAAGAAACGTCAATCAAGTTTCTTAAGCGGGGCATGGCAAACAAAATGCCATGAAATACATCGCTTTTTGATTTTACCCTATACCGCAGGTAAAATGGCTAATCGTCAGCTCATTACTGTATTGACCTACCGACCATTTTTATAAAAAAAAAACATTAGTATGGTATGAGGAATATATTGTTTTAATATCCCCTTTCCAAATCTAAAACATGTTTCGCGAGATTTTTAATGGTATTATTAACTACATATTAACTATTTAATTTTTTTTTTAAGTACTGTTTTGCTCTACACACCACTTTTTGGCGGTTGCACCAAATTCTTCATATAAAAACGTACAAAATAAATTTCACTCTTGCTTTTCTTCATTGCCTTTGGAAAAAAGTAGTTTAAGCACAAGCTGACTGCAGATTTTTTGCAGAGATGTGTTTTTTTCATGCAATTGTTTTTCTAGCAATTGTTTTTGATATCTTTATCATGTTATACACAAACAAAGTTGTTCTCTTAATTGTTGTATTTCTGCATATATCTAATAATTGGACCATGAGCAAAAGCAAAATAGAATGACAACAAGAACAAACAAGGTTTATAAAACAATTAACAGTTGTTATTAAATAGTAAAAATTTCTAAAATTAATTTAAAATATAAAAATGGAACTGTTTTTGTCAAATTTTAGAAGAGTGACGTGTACGGCGCAAAATAATATTTTTTACTTTAAATAATATACCTTATAACTCCATTCATGAAAGTTGACAAAATTTACATTTTTCTTCAAAACAAATGCCGGAAGCAGCGGAGAAAATATAAAAATATTCTATCGCATACATTTTGAGAAATCTTCGTGTAAACCTTCATTGTCGCTTTTCATTTCTACGACTTGTTGGCACATGCGCCAAACCAATAATGAGCTGACGATGGAGCAGCGAAGTTAATTTAAAGATGTGTGTCTGTCCTTGTGTCCGTTGAAATGTATTTACCGAAGACCCCAAATATGATATAGACTTGGTAGTTATATGTTTATTTATGTCACATATATAGTCCGCAATTGTTTGCTATTGAAATTTAGTCTAAACAGAGCACGGGTGCTTCTTATTTCACCCCAAAAAACTTGTTGTTATTGTTTTTCTATTTTATTTTCATGTATATCTGGAGAATGGCAGGAACCAAGGTTTCCAAATTAGGTACAAGCATCTTGGTTGTCAATACACAGCATCTGAAAAAAAATGTGGGTGGGATTGGACAAGTGGGCGTGTCAAAAAGTTGATTTATTTATATCTAAGGAACGGTATTTTTATAACTTTATGTAACCATCGCACCATAGTAAAGGATATATAATATCCGGCATGGACGAATAAAGCAGACCTACTTGTTTATATATAGCGCTGAGATTTGAAGCCCGAGCTTATCATATTGCATATCGTTGTTCATGGCTTGACTTTTTAACCACGCTCAAATTTTTGACGGCGTTCGCTTTTTAAATTTTTATACAAAACGCACTATTAATAAAAGCAAATATTATGTTTTCTTTTTTACACATTTCAAAACAACATAACACGAACATTTTCATAGAAAATTCGATTTGTAAAGCTTTTATAAACCTGTGCCCATGTTCTGTAACTCTCGCGTCAAGAAACTTTTCAATTGAAATGTGTGAAATGAAACAAACACGATATATATTGAAACAACAAGCTTTTTTTCTCACTAAACTATGTTTGTTACTTTTTTTGGCGAGTACTAGCTGTCACGTAAGGAAATTACTCGCCAACTTACAGAAAAAGTGTGTCTGTAACATTTTTGTGAGAAAAGTTCACGAATAAAAATTGGGAGAGAAAAAAATCTTAACACTAAAAAACAATTAAAAATGCAAAATACAAAGAATAATAATAATATTTTGTTCTTGGCACATTTTTTATTGTTTAATTATTTTGCTTTCAACATTTTTTAACATATACGAATGTTTTTAAAGCTCGTTTGCAAACAACAAACATTAAAGTCGCACTTTTCATTATCTGGTATAGCCGATGGTTGTATTTTCACCGCCGTCGTTGAAAAATTTTTAATTTTAGTAAATTTTGGTTGCCGTCAACGATATGTGCGACTGGCGTTCAGAACGTCTGTAATGTCGCATCAGCATCGAGTGCAATGTTATGACATTTATAACGTTACGACGTAATCTCTTTTAATAGTTTTCGATATGAGTTACAGACACACTTTTCGAGAAGCAATGGAATATTTTGTTTCACATCTTTTCGATGCGAGAAGTTATCACTAAAGTAACGGAACATGGGTTTTTTACGAATTTGGGGACTAATTTATGGTTAAAAAAAATTAACTTGGATTTTAAGAATTTTTTTAACCCAAAAATTTTAACAATTTTAGGCTTCAAACTCACTTTTTTTTTGCCTCTGGGAATTTGTGGTTTCTTTTGCATAAATTGTATTGCAGAATCTGTTATTTTGCTGTAAACAAAAATTACTAAAGTAGAGACTCTTAAAAGAAACAATAAATTAAGCAAATTTTTACTTACACAATCGTAATGTTAAGTTTTTGACAGTTCAATTATATTTTTATTTTCTTTTTTTCCCTCTCTTTCTACTCGTCAACGGTATGCAAACCTTGCCAAAAATTCTTCCCAAATTAAAACTTAAAAATTCTTAATTCTGTGACGATTTGTTTCCTTTAACCAGAGTTAACTTCGACAATCTTTGTTAATTAATTCTTTAATAACTGTAACTGCATTAACATTGTCTTTTTTAACCAATTTAATTTTAGTTTGCGTATTTGTTTAATTTATCTATAAAAATTAAAAAAAGTATATTTTATGACTTTTTTCTTTATGACAGAACACTAAAATGTCATATTAATCACATTAGGAAGAAAGAAACCGCTCTTTCGTTTTTGTTCAATAAAACACAATAACGACAACATCAATAAATAAGTCCAAAAGGTTAAAGGCAAAGTGTTCCCTAAATTTTACACATATTTTTTAATGCCTCCAAATATATTTTAATGACTCAGTACAGCCTGTCGTTTCTGTCATGTTTATAACTCTGCCTGTGTACATACTGATTGGAGTGTTATGGTAAAGTTGCGTCTTTTGGTATGAAATTGTACGAATTATGGCAACCACACACACGCACACACACATGTTATCTAAATTACTATTATTCAGTTTAAACTCCAGTTTTAGGTTTTCCTTTTAGAATTTTTGAATGTGCCTGCACTTATTTAGTTCTTTCTGTATGTGCAAGAGAGATTTTCAACCGTATTCCTGTAATGCAGCTTTTATGGTGAGAGTACACAACCCATAGAATCCAAGTTCTATAGTTACTTGAATTCACAATTCACATACTTATAAACTGTTTAAATATTTATATTATTGGCATGTGAAGGTTTTCCTTAAAACAACAATAACACTAGCAACAAATACATACATCAAATAGACAGACACGTCTGAATATGAATGTGAATATTTCGTAAATATGTGTGTTTATAATTTTTTTTTTCAACTTTAGACATATATAAACTAAATATTGAAGTGCTATGTGTCATGTTTAATACGTGTAAATTCACGTAAGTTTGAATATAGACAAATACGAGTAGTAGAGTTTTTTTGAGGTTGTGAGGTCTGCGAACGTATTCGAAAATTTTCGTTTGATGCCACCAATAGGGAGAAGGTGTTCTAATTAGCCCTTAAAAACTTTTTTAAAAAGTTATTTTGGGGAAAAACTGAGTTGTTAGTTAAAAAAGCGACTGTGTAGGGCAAAAGCGACTCATAAGTGATTTAAGTTAAAAAGTAAACGTTACTTTAAATACGCTCCACCACCATTAGTGAAGACACCTGTGTATGCTCGCACAGTTCGTTCTGCGGAATTGAACATTGAATAAAGATTTGAATTTACACGCAACAAGGTTCAACTGACTCAAGAGCTGAAGCCTACTGACCATTTCAAGCATCGTCAATACGCTGAAAGGTTGGATGAACAGCCTTTACAAGGAAAATCATCTTCAGCGACGATGCAAACTTTCACCACAGAGGATTCGTTTACAAGCAGAATTGCCACATTTGGGCAAATGAAAATCCACGAGTGATTGCTTAAAAGCCGAAGCATCCACAAAGAGGACTGTTCGGTGCGTTTAATCGGCTGGTGGCGCCATCGGGCCGTACTTTTTGAAAATAAGATCCGCTAAGCGGAACCGTGAATGGTGTTCGCTATCGCGAAATAAGAACGGACATCTTGTAGCCAGAAATTAGGGATATCTTCCTGGACTATATATGGTTTCAACAGGATTGTGCCAAACAACCAACAAAACAATAGCTCTTTTCCGCGAAATGACCGTGGTTTATCACGTCGTAGCGTTGTAAATTGGCCACCATGATTATTTGGCTTGACATCGTTGGACCCTTTCTTTGGGGATATTTAAAAGAAAAAGTCTACGTCAATAAGCCAAGAACAATTCAAGAGCTAAAGGATAAGATAATTGGCACATTAACGACATTGAGCCTCAATTATGCCTCAGAGTCATTGAAAATATGTATAATCGGATAGAGGTAGGCCACCGAAGCTGTGGCGAGCATTTGACTAATATTTTATTTTACACATACTTGCCAAAGATACTTCTATAATAATAAACAATATTAAGTTAAACTTTTTGTTTTATTTACAATTTGCATTGTGCGTTGCGGTTGGACCTGAGCCTAGAATAATTATAAGTCGATTTAAACATGTGGGTCTATCTGTCTGTCTGTTTAAGACATGCTTACTGTCGAACAATTCTATGTAAAAATCAATATGGGTGTCAAATTGCTTCTGGTATTCCTCAGATGTATGGGATTGATATGAGGCAAAATCGGCTTTATAGAATAAGAGTTGTGATTTAAATTTGGAACCATCACCTTAAAAAATACATAATTTTGCAACAAAAACTAACATAAATCGTACCGAAATGGGCGGATTGATATGAGATCTTGCACAAATCTGTTACACATGACCAGAAATCGTGAAGATCCATCCATAACTAAAACAGGATACAAAGCCCACTGTCGAAACACGGTAAAGTACCCCTAAAAGCATAACCTTAACGAATATTGTAATAAAATTTGGTCCGTTAAAGTTTTTTAATACCAGAAATCACTCTTCAGAATTTTGTGATGAGCTACTCCTAATTTACCATAGGCTTAATACCACGAATCATGATATTTAATCAGTGACCTTAACAGTTACAAGTGATATCAAATTGTTCTTTCATAACAGGTATTTTGTGAATTAAAAAAAAAAATCCCATCTAAAACAGCTATTTTTCAACTAAAAAATAAAAGGTCGAATAAATTCCTTAAAACGAGAGTTTTATTTAGCCGTTAAAAAATAAAACTCCTTAAACGGTTTTATTCTTTGGCGGTGAAGTGAGTATTTTTTTAAGCGGAAAAAATAAATCTACTCCAAAGAATTTTATTATAAAGGGAAAAATAAAAGTTTTATTTTAGACGCTAACGCTTTTGGGGAGTTTTATTTTAAGGCAGAAAAATAAAACTGTATTTTTTACAGTTTATCCGAACTTTTATCTTTTTGTTGATAAATTTTAGTCTTAGCTGTTGAGATCGTTTCTCGAAGATCATAAAATCTGAAAGAGCACTTCAATACGAATCTATTGGTATTTGATAGTAAAGGTTAACACTAATATGGAAAGTTTTTGAGTTATAATTTTCTGGACAACTGGTTTTTACGTTTCAAATATGGAATAAAAGCATAACTGCATGCGCTACCTAAACAATAGCGGCAAACGTTTTTTAAACATGAAAATTCTATTGCAAACACATTTTCAATAAAATAAATCCACCAAGCGTTCTATCACATAAGCCTTTCAAGTCGGCTGGTATTAAATTCGCGTTCTGTGTGTGAAAGTGAAAAGTTTTGACATAAAACAAACGCTTGCCGCTGTAATTTAGGCAGCTCAGTAAGACTAAAATCTCAAAATATTGAAATTGAACGAAAAAAGCAAAAGCAGGTATTTAACTTATGCTGTTTTAAATAGGTTTCTTTTATTTTCATTAAAATTCATTTTTTAATTTTGCAAAAGTTAACGTTGTATTTTTCACTAAAGGTTCATTTTTCTTTCACAATCATTTGATTGCCCTTATAAATAGAAAGTTAAAGTTTCTATTTTTTGAAAACATTGAATACATTCTTAAGACAATTTTAAAGTTAGTTACATATATAAATTTGAAAATACATAACATTTAAATCATTTTCAAATTAAACATGGAAATGTTTAATCAAAAGTAAATATAAATTACTCTAACGAGTTTATACATTTGAATTTGTAATTATTAAACTACACTAATACCTTGCTTTGCGTCGTTTCGTTTTTGCGTTTTTTCGAAGTTGCTGTTCAGCAAACATTGAACCAATTTTTTAGAAAGAAAGTTGACTTACGACAACAGCCACTACTCTTCAGACAGTGATTATTTTTATTTTGTTTTTCTATAAATTAACTAGCTGACCCGACAGACGTTGTCCTGTCCAAATTAGGAAAAATGTTTGCGTTCGATATTTAAAATCCGTTAAAAAGATACGAACATTTAAAAGAAAAATTAGTCAAATCGATGGAGCCGTTTTCTGATTTTAGGTAAATCGAAAAAAATGGGCGGGGCAAAAAAATCGTCCGAATCGGTCAAGCCGTTCTCAAGTTATGCGCTTAATAGAAAAAGTGGGCCATCACACCATAAGCTTTTCAAGGAATCAATCTTCATTTAATACACGAAACAATCACAATTTATCAGTAGCCCGGCGTAGGCTGGAAACAACAAAACAAAGGATTGAATACATGGGTAGTCGTGAGTTAATAATTTGCCTCAATATTTGAAAGATATTGAAAGAATTTCAATATTTAAAGGAGATATTAAAGATTATTTAATTCAATACATAGAAGAGATATTTATGTAAAAAGTTGAATACTTACATATATGTTTAGATAAAGTTGTACATACTTATATACATAATTATATATACATATATTATTATTATTATTTTTTTTTTCTCAATTAGTTTAAATAATACGTATAAAACTGTAAATTATGTAATACTTAATTGCCAACTCGCCTCTACAATGCCTTTAAGGCGCAGAGGCAACAAAATTAAAATGAATTATTTTATATGATAAATAAATAAAAAAAAAAAAAGTAGGCGTGGTACAATTTTCTTTCGATGAAAACGTTAAATGGATTAATACGATAATTTGAAAGAAAAATTTGTCAAATCGATGGAGCCGTTTTCTGATTTTAGGAAATTCGAAAAAAGTGGGTGTAATAAATCTAAGTTGGACAATGGCGATCCTTTTAAAGACAAAATCGTTCAAATTATATAGATGTCATTGGTGGTGCAATTAGGGTTCCCAACTTTTTTTGTTGCAATTAAAGTACATTGATTATTAAAGGTTAAGAAAAAAAAGTACATAGTATAAAAATAAAGTACAATTAATTTCTTTTTATTGCTATATTTAAAAACGTTTTTTTTATTGCTTTTCGCAAGTTTTATCAAACAATTACACTGTACTAGAATTTGTCACTTTTTTTAAACAAGCCGGACAACTGGCGCTTTAACCTAATTCGGGTACGCTGAATCCCATATCGGTTCAAAAACGGTTCAGTTTATTGAAATTACTAAAAAACGAAAATCCTCAATAAAATTTCCTTTAAACGTTAAATTTTATTCTAACATGCGCAGTCGTTTAAGAAACATAACTTTTTTTTTGGTAAAATAATTTTTTAGCAACATTTCGAAGTTTTTGTTTGCTAAAAATTTATAAAAAAAATTACAGCTATGCTTCTAATTTTTTCCAGACATATAAAAAACAAATCTATAAATGATTAAAATCTGTTAACAACTTTTGATTTTATTCACAAATGTCGAAAAATTTTAATTAATTTCTAAAATTTCAAAAAACGCAATATTTGCATGGGAACCGCCTTAAGAAGTAGTGATAAGGGACAAGTATGTCTCGAGAAATGGTTAAGGCGACTCCTTGGCTGTTATGGTACGTTTTCTTCAAAATATTTCCGGTCTGTATTAATCATTTTGTATGGGAGCCCCCTTAAGGAATGGAAATCTTGAAGTTTTGTTTTAAATGTAAATTAAACGAGTCACTTTTGTGCTCCCGATCTAACATAGGGCCTTCACCTGACAATATTTTGTCATACCAAACGTCAAACTTCATATTAAAAAAAACGCTGACAAAAATTTTAAAGTTTTTTTTATATGGACTTTGACGTTTGGTATGACAAAAAATTGTCAGGTGAAGACCCCATGTAAAAGCAGGCAGTAATTTAAAAGAGTTTTGCACTTGTGTTTAAAAAACAAGCAGTTATTGTACTCAAAAAAAAAAAACAAACAAGTGAATAGTGCTGTCTGATTTTTTTTTGAAAAATCGTCCTGCCAATATAAAAAAAACATCAAAAAATGGCCTGACTAATATCAATTAGTTGTTCTTTAGTTTTTCTAAAAAAAAAAATTTTACAATAAGTATTATAATTTTATGACTAATATAACGTGAATCTATTTTGAATTTTAGATAAATTGAATCATGCGAAATAAAGTATTTCCGCGTACTTTATTTTTCTCATAAAGTATAGAGTACAATTACTCGAAATAACGTACAATACTTTATTATAAAGTACGGTTGGCAAGCCTAGGTGCAATATCAAAATTTGATTTGTATGTAATAAAATTTTATATTATTTTAGATTTTGTTAAATGTTAACTTTGTTAAATTTTCTTTTTAAAAAGTAGTATTTTCGTAACCCTGGAACCTATCTTCGATCTTTACATGGCTTGCTATAGAAAATCATAATTCACTTTGCTTCGTTTCAATTTGGGTCGCGTTTTTTTGGAACGTTGCCACGACGCAAAGTGAAAATACTTAAAACGCACAAGAAACAATCATGAGTTTTTAGCAATGGACCAAAATGGGAACCGTAATAGATTAAAAACTACCTTTTGTTATTAAAGTTGTAACAAAACCCGAAGACCCATCTTTCATCCCTTATACGAATGTAAGATAAGGGTACCTGGATACCCGTTAAAGAATTCTGAATAGAAAAAATAAAGATTTAGAATTAATAAATTTATTATTTCTAACTTTGTTCTTATATTATTTCATAAAATAAGCCTTAGGAAATTAACATTTTGTGCAGCGTGGAGCAAATATTTTTTATGCGTGCTGCGCTTTGGCCGTTTAAAGCCATTACATATTTTGCGTGTTTTTCGAATGGCCATTAAAGGTAGCTAATTTTAAGGTAGCCGACCAATTTTATTCTGCTTTGATGTTTTGGATGGGCCAGAAGCATCCTGAGAAACTTCCGTAGGAATGTTTTCATATGTTATTAGATAGAGAGCTGTCAGGACGATAGCGTATCGTATTGTACGATTTTTATTGTTTACATGTTTTCAGTAACCAATTTCACGCCAAGTGTTGTCAAGAAACCAAATTTCGTGCTTTTATGTCACTTGAATTACTGCTAGAGTATATACAAAATGCACCCAAAGCAACCGCATAAACCACATTTAAAAAAAAGAGCCACGGCCTAGCATTTGATTTACGTTTAGTGCTATATTTAGACACCATCTACTCTGCCTTTTTTTTATAAAAATAATTTATTTTCTTAATTTTTCGCTCAATACTGTCTCCCCTCGAGAATAGTGCATTGTTGACAGAAAATTAATTATTCTTCTTTTTCGTTACAACAGAGAAAAGAATTCTGCTTTTACTGAAACAATATTGTAACGTTCCTACCTTATCCGTTAGATTTGTCCGTAGCTCTTCGGAATATTCGCTTTGTTTTGAGGAAGGATATCGACAATCTGAAACCGATTGGCCAAAAGGAGTGACGTAAAAAAATTATCAGATGTTATATTTGATTCTATTGATTCGAAATCGGATCGCAAAATATGTGATCGCTGTAAACGGGTAATGTGCAATACGCACCGCTCGAACCTGAACAAATTGTTAATTTCCTAAACTTTATGTAATAAGTACAAAGTAAGATAGAAAAATGTATTGATTTTAAATAATATCACAAACAGAAACTACTGTTATCTTTAATTTTTCTATAAAAAATGCTTCAACTTATATAGGGGTACCCTTCACCCAGAGAAAAAACATGTTTAAATATTGTCACCTCCAACAAAACTATTTTTAAAGGAAAATTTAAACATAACCATATTCTTGTCACCGACAACCATATTATGGTTAACTTATTCCTCCATCAAAAAGCCACATAAACATGTTATGGTTAAAATAACTAAAATATGTTTAACACTTATAAAAGCATGGTTAGTTTTCAACCATAGCATGTTGCTCTCATAAAGGAGCAAAATAATATTGTTAACTTAAAAATATATTATTGTCGTATTTTACCATAACATGTTTAGAGGCAACTATAATAATGTTGTGGCTTTTTGATGGAGGACTAATTTAACCATAATATGGTTGTCGGTGACAATAATATGGTTAAATTAAACAAAATATATTAAAATTTTTTTTTTTTAAGTTTTATTTTGTAGGTGACCATATTCAAATATATTTTTTCTCTACGTGTTATCAGGAGTCTACGTATAAAAAGGTTGTCAGTTCCTTTAAGGTGAAGATCAATTTAAAATTCTATTGAAAAAATTAAAATAAAAATAAATTTTGGAGAAAATTCCATAATTTTACATTATTTTTTGTATAACAAATATTTTTTATAACAGAATTCGATATATTCTTCTTGGCTCACCTTCCCCCTGTCATTTGTACTCGTACGTGTGTTAAAATATTTTTTTTTTTGATGGATAAAGGTGTTCTATATAAAATGCATTGATTTGTTGACTCTAGGGTTGTAAAGTTTTATTTGTAGGTCTGAATTGTTTGATAGGTCGTATATGGTTTATTTAGAATAGAATGATGCATCAAATTGTGTGTTTGGTTGGTTGGTTTGATGTGCAACAAAAAATGTGTAAATAATGGCAGTAGGTTTTTCATTAAGTTTCACTTTTTTTTGTTTTGTTTATCGGAAAATACTAAAATGTTAAACAAATTTGTTGTTTGTTAGTTTAAAAATTAGTGGATGAAATAAACCAAATGTTTAAAATTTTTTGTTTCGGAAATTTTTAAGTGTGAAAAAATTTATTTAATGTAGATTAAATTGTACTTATTTAAAGGATATGATGAGCTGTGCGATAGTATATTAAATAAAAATTAGATAAATTGTTAATTTGACTTTTACTTTGTTAACTTAAAATTTGGTGAAACGCAAATTATTTGGAGATTATTAAACAATTTAACACTTAATGCAAATAAAGGTCAGTAGATTAACGCGCATAATTTATGGGAGTTTATTTTAAATCATTTGAAAAGCAAATGATTTGTAATAGAACCATAATCCATAACAATAGATACCTAAATTGATTATTCTTATTAATCATATAAAGAAATTAAACAGCTAAAACTTATAAGATTAAATATGTTAACTATAATTAAGTCGCCATTTCTACAAAAATATATTTAAAAATATTTCATTAGCTTGTGCTCCCAATATTTAATGGCGCCATTTATCTGCCCTAATATTTTGTAGCTCTTTATTATCTCTTCATTAGTTTCTCTAGATGTAAATTTTTATTATTTCATTATTATTTTTTTTATTTAAAATTTAATTATTCTACACTTCTTTCGATACACACAAACACATTTTTACATAAATTGCCAGAGCTATAGCTACCATTAATTACACATAATGTCCATATTTATTTTACGTTTTTGCTCATCATATTTTTTATTATTTTAATTTGTATTTGTAGTAATAATCATGAACTTAATTATAACAATTTTTTCAGTTTTGTAGTTTTTTTCATTAATTTTCATAGACAACATATAATTTTTCTTTTGTTTATTTATAATTGAAAACAAAGCTAGAGAAATATGCATCTTTGTACATGAAAAAAAACAAACTTAGCTACATTAAAAAAAGTATAAAGAGTAGTAGCCATAATATTTTAAATGCCAGTAGCAACCACAAATTCGTAGTACTAATAATAGTTTGAAGTATGTAGAACTTCATTATAAGACTTTTTAAAGTGTTTATCAAGAGTTCTATTGGATTTGCATGAATGGCCTTAAAAGAATGCAATGATTGGTCTCTTTGGTGAGTAGGTGTTCTTTTAATTAAAAGGTAACATTTTGCTGAAAAGGTACAAATATTGGCTTTTAGGTGAAAAACTGACACATTCGTGAGTGAAAAGAATCTGGTAAAATGAAATTTAAGAAAAAAAACTGCCATTCTATTAAAAAACGTGACTTCATATAATAAATTTAAAAATTTAAGTTCGATTAAAAAAAATTTAAGCTCTGAAAGGCAATATTCATCCAATCAAAGGTAGTTAGCCACTATTTGACGTGTAATTTAGTAGCCTCTCAAACAGAATAAAAATGTTTTTATTTGAAGCAGACTTTGACTCTGGATGATGGCTTAAAGGGATGTTTACAGCCCAAACAACACATGGCAGAAAACGGCGATCATATTCGGCTTAAGCATGTCAAAAATATAAGAATAAGTTGGAATAGCTAATATAGACCTGTGTATTTCAACACAAGATACATATATTTAGTTTATATGGTATTATAAAGTTATTAAAAAAATAAACAAAATACTCTCATTCTTATCTACAAAAATATGAGTAACGCTAAGAACACAATTTGTCCGCAGCCCGTAAGACCGTAAGTTTTTTTAAACACGATCAATTCGTTGCCGTTTGCATTTTGATTCATTGTTTTTTTTTTTTGGTTGATATCAACAGCTTAATTCTAGCACAACTGCTTATAATCGTAATCATCTGCTCTTTAGAGAAAAAGTCTCTGAAATACATTAAAATCCATTACGAAAAACTACATTTTCTTACTTAAGACCTTTTTGACTTAACACACTTTAAACGAAAATCAATACAAATGTATGTTTGCGTCGAGTATTTCCGGTCCCAATTAGCGACGCAAACCGGGGTATTGGTGCAAATGTACATTTTTGAACATATCTGAACACGGTATTACGATGTCGCACGTGACCAAGTTTATAACTATGAGTACCAATGTTACAAATATTTTTATTGTATAGCAAAGTTTCTTTTAATTAAATTTAATAAAAAAATCTCTGTTTGCAGTCGATATTTTGTGGGCTTTCTGTATTCACTTTCTGCGCACTGATAGCACATGTTCGTTGTCAATTTCGCACATCACATCAAAATATAAGATTTACCTACAAAGAAAAAAATATTTATATGCAATCGCAAGGTTTTTTATGCATCCTTTTTTGACTCTTTGTGCCCTCCGAAAGATTTTAGAGAGAAAAAGTCAATGCATAATGTCTCTATTTGAGAACTTTTATCAAAATAAAACGTGCAATAGAAATATTCAAATGAGAAAAGTTGCATTTGTTCGACTTTGCATTGATAAAAATTTATAAATAAATACAAAATTTAGCTGTCAGGCACCGCAGTGGTACAGAGGGTAGAAATGCAAAAAATTCTGATGATGAGAATGTGGTTATTCTTGAAACGTAAGTTCAACCCGAGTTCGATCCCCAGTTCAGCCAAGAATAAAAATGATCAATAAAAATTTTAATTCATTTCATGTTGTAAAATTCCTTCCTTAAGTAAAGTAATTTAATGAAAATTAAATTTAATAAGCTCAAGCCTTACTAAATATTCAAAATTAATAAAATTTAATTGTTTTCTTGTTGAAAAATGATAAAACAAAGACTTTTGAATAACTTCTTTTGTTTCGCTGGATCTATCGGTGGATTTTTTCCACATTTAATTTAAAAACATCAAATAAATGTATTTTATATTAAAAACATTACTTTTCCTATGACAGTACAGTCGTAAGCGGCTTATAAAATGGAATTGGAACTATAACGATGTACGACGTAGTCGATTTCTTGTAAATAGTAAAACAATCTTAATCTTATTGAAAAGTTGCCTTTAAAGAGTCACAAATATTTTCAAAGTTGCATACACTGAATCCAAAATGTTAATATTTAATTTGTTGCAATAATCGAGGAGCTGTGCATATCAAGGGTTGCAGTAAACGAGGGCATACTGTATATTAGAGTGACCGGATTTTATATCTATCTATATATATAAATGAAAAATGTTTGTATGTTTGTTTGTTTGTATGTTGGCTTATAGACTCCTAAACTACTAAACCGATTTTCCTGAAATTTTTACAGTAGCATCACGTGAGCCCTAAAAATAGGCTACTTATTTTTTCGATAGGGGCAGGGGAATTGGTTACCCCCATTGGATGCCAATATTAAATATCGCATATCTTAAGAGCCGCTTCACGCATTTTGTTGAACTTTTGGTAGTAGGATCTTTTGAGCCCCAAAATTGAAATAAAATAGCAGCGGGGGAAGTGTTACCCCCCATAGGACGCCAATGTTTAATATCGCATATCTTAAGAACTGTTATAGTGAAAATGTTCAAACTTTGTAGAAGTCACTCTTATGGTATACTGCACTATTGAAAATAAAAATAAAACGGGTAGGCGCTGGGGGGAAATACCTCTCATAGGATGCATATATTAAATATATCTCAGCCGATAAATTGGTTAAAGCAGTGTAGCGAAGCGCATCGGGTCAAGCTAGTGGGGTATAAAAATTTCTGAATTTTTTTGGTCTTAACCCCACAAAACGATTCCCCTTTCCAGATATTGAGAAAGCCAAAATTTGAGCTCGATTAAACAACGCTAACCCAATGCGCTCGCAAATTTGGAAAAATCGATATTTTGGGCCAAAACTTACGTATGGAGCCATAACTCCAGAACCACCACATCAGGTGTACAAACCAGGTCCAAGGATAAAATATTTCTCGTTGGTTGGGGATAAAAGCTGTTGTAACTCAGTTTGACTTAAATAACAACAATTATTGTAATAAATTTTAAAGAAAAATATTAGCTTTCTTTTGAGATATTAAGCGTGTTTTTATTACTTACAGTTCTGGAGTTATGGCTCCATATGTCAGATTTTGGCCCAAAATATCGATTTTTCCAAATTTTGAACGACGAGCGCATTGGGTTAGCGTGTTTAATCGAGCTCAAATTTTGGCTATCTCAATGTCTAGAAAGGAGGATAATTTTTTGGGGTTAAGACCAACATCGATTTTTTGTGGTCACTCTACTGTATATAGACCTGATTTTGATTTGTGAATTATGTCCTTTAAATTTCTGTTTTACATGAAAGTATCTTAATAATTATACATTATAAACATAAACAAATATCATTCCTTAAAGTTGATGATGTCATTGAAGCTGTTTGAAAATGTAATATTTAAAATTCAAGATCGCTGTAAGAGAGTTTGAAGAAAAGGGACAAGCAATACGTGTTCATATATGATGTTTGTATGTATTTTAAATTTTTTTTAAACAACTCAACTAAGAAATGATAATTTTTTAATGAATTCAAGCGCTAAAGTTGCTACTTGGTTTTAAACCAAGTTAAAAATTCTAAATTCTAAGATATTCTTTAAGTTCTTACAAACATTTTCTTTATTTATCTATCTATCTATCTATAGCATGCCATCTCTCTCGCTTTCTAAATATATTCTGTACACTCTGTAGGGTTAAATATTGTAGGTACAAGCAATCATCTTTGAATAATAAAATTATATTCAAATCAGAAATTCTTAGAGTGTTTTTATTTAAAAAACATATTTTGCTTCCAATTTGTCTCAAGTATTGACAGAATTTTTCTTATAAGAAAACCCACTAACAATTGCATTTAAGGCCACAGAATTTTAACAAAAATTCTAATTAGTTTTTTTTCTTTATTTTTAGTTTTATCACAAACATTTCTAATTTCAAAATTATAAGACTACAATTAATATTTGTCGATGGTTTGTTTGTTTATTTGGTCAGTTGGCTGGATGGTTGGTTGGTTGGTTGCTTGGACAAGTCAAGTGTTTGAATAGTTAAGTGGAGAATAAACATAAATTAAATAAAGTAATTTCTTGAAAAGAAAATAAACAAAAAAAAAAAAAAAAAAAATCATACATACATACAAATTATGGCTTATAAATTATTATAAAAAGTTTGCTGTTTGCTCATAAATAAATTTGAATTGAAAAAAAAATAATAAAAAATATAATTGACATGTGGGGGAAAAAAATCTATTACCCAAAAATGCTTAATGCATATTAAAATTTTGACTTGTACATTTTTTTCTTATGAATGACAATTCTTTTTTGGGAGGTCATTCAGACTCCCTTTCAATTTGTTAAGAATTGGTTGAAGCCTGTTCCCTAAGAGAGTGTTACCAAGACGTGACTCTTTTACAAACTATTTTCTTTGTTTTTTTTTTTAAATAATTATTAGAAAATTCTTAATAATTTCATTAAAAAAAAAATTTATATATGCACTTTCATATCAACAAGGGAAGCTATAAGCGAATATTGGCCACTTGTGTAAAATACTTTTTTTCTAACTTTGTTTAGACAATGGAAGTTTTTGAACGCATGCTCATGCTATGCTGTCCATAGTTTAATGGAGATATTTAAGTTTAAGTCAAAAAAAGTACTGACTGAACTTTCGAAAAATTTGCTGTAAAAAACAAATCTGCTAAAAATTCCATAAATATTTTAATTTAAAAATTCCATAAATATTTTAATATGCTTTAAAAAGGTAATTTAATCTAAAAATGCTAAAACTAGCACATTTTCGTACGACATGATATAAAAAGGAGATTTTCACTAAGAATTCTAAGAAAACACTTTTTTAAAAGCCTTTTAATACACCCTAGTTCGCACGATTTCAAATCGGATTTCTGAAATTCTGGTTTTTTGTCGGCATTTCTAATAGATATCTAACAGAAATCTAATACAAAATACATGGGAAGTTCTAATGTGTTAGCCGAGATTCTTTAAGCTTTCAAAAGCGGTTTATGAGAAACATAAAAACCAAAAGCGGTAAATCGCTAAATTTGCCCATAAGCCGCTGATTCAGCAACACTTTTATTATTTCAAGTTTGAAATGTCAATTTTAAGTTGAACAATTTTATATTTTTTTTGACATAACTTAATTTTTTATCGATAACTTTAGTAAAATGTTTGACAGTTTGCCATTTATCTTAATACAGCTGAACCCTTCGCACTTGGTAAATTTTTCTATTACTTTATATTTGCACTGTTCACCAAAACTTGAACAATGCATTAAAAACAGAATCTTCATCGACGTCAATGTGCAAGAGAGAATTTTTGCGGTTTCAAAGTTAACCTTGAAACGGAAGACAAAGACCGCCCATGCCAGCCAGACATTACTACATGCAAATTGTTGTCAAATTTAGATAAAAAATTTTGCAAGAAATTATTAAAAATTATTTCATACACAGTTTAAAGCCTATAGACGGTAATATATGATTTTACATAAGAATTCATTTTTGCAGCGAATAATTACTGGCGATCAAATGACTGTATCATTTAGAAAAAATCTGAAAAAACAAAAAGGCATATGCAAAGCCAATCTTAGCAGCAAAAAAAAAAAATAAAATACCCAGTACGCTAAGATAATGCTCTGCTTTTGGAAATACGTGAAACGCCCCGTTATGTTATGAGCTTTTAAAATCATACAAACAAAAATGCCTGGTTTATGTGACCAGTACCTCAATTCTGTAACTTTTTTAATTTAACTACCGATATCGTTAATTAACGAGAAATCTCGGTTACTTTAACGAATTTGTTATTCTGTATTTTAAATAAACAAATATTTTTGTTTAGAAATATTGACGACAAATATCGGTAAAAATATAAGAACGTCAAAGTGAAAATTTTTTAAAATTAATAATAAAATACAAAATAAATTTACTTTATTGCATTTATTTTAACAAAACATGAATGAAAACGCGTAAATATTGATTATATTTCTAAACAAATATGTTGGTTTTAAATCTTTCTATACATAGGGAAAAATTTCCAGGTGACTGAGCCACTCTAGCACAACATTTCTGCTTTTACTTTTTATACCTACACCACTGTATGTGAAGAGGATATTATGTGTTTGTACGAATGTGTGTAACACATTTAAATAAAGGTTCTGGGCCTGCCTTTTAGTGTACCGATTGACTCAGAATCAATGTCAGAATCCATTTAACGAAGCCCGTCCTTCTATCAGGATGGCTGGTAGTCTGTCCAAGATAACCTTGTGCGCATATTACAGGTCGCAATTTTAAAAATAATTTTATAAAATTTGGCACATATGCGTTTATTGTCACAAGGTCGAAGCCTTTTTGTAATGGTGAGAAGCAGTTATTTAATTTGAATATTCCACATGAAAACTTCTTTCCGGAATAGGGTTTTGTGCCTATTAATAGCCATTTTGTTTTATAGACATTTAAGTTGAATAAGATCCAAAAATATTTTGTCGCAACCTACATAAATCATCAGAACAATTTTTTTTAGAATCGGTCCATATTTGACCCAGCTCCCATACAAATACACTAATAATGGCAGAAGATACTTAGATAATATTGGCACAAAAATGTCTTATGTGAATATTAACCTCACAACATACTCTTTTTGGCGAAAACATGATCGCCCATATACTGCAATGTAGAGTCGGAATTGATCGACCATACTTTCTTACTTTTTGTGAGTTAAAAATTGGCTACTTTACTCTATATTTTTAATCTGTTAACAGTACATTTGTTGTCGTTATTATTTAACAAGAACTTTTTTTGTGTCGTTAGCTACTGACATTTTTTGCCGATAAAAATTGTTAAAATTTCATTATAGAATAGCTCTTAACGACAATTTTCGTTAGCTAACGAGTTTTGACTACTTAACGACAATTTTTTGTCGTTAAAAAGTTACAGAATTTCAGTACAGATATAAAGTTGTAATATTCTGGCATACAAACGGTAGTCCATATGCTGCAGAACAATTAAAAACTTTTTTTGTCTCGATACCTTTAAGGAAAGACTCATGCAAGTACCCGTTGATTCGATCGACGCAGAACATTCTCACAGGAATATATTTAACTGCAGAACAGGGTAACCAAAATTGGATTGATTCGTTCCTGTCCGCAATGTTTAGTCTATTGCGTTTTATAGTTTTTCCAAATGTGTATGTAATCAGAGCTTAACAGCCAGGCCCACGATGTCACACGTTAACGTTCGCATAGAAAATTACATTTAAAACAAAAACAATTTCTAAAATTTGTTTTTGTTTTAATTGTAATTTTCTATGCGAACGTTAACGTGTGACATCGTGGGCCTGGCTGTAAATTTTTTTTAACTATTCTACCCGATATCATATCAGCAGAATCTACATAAAGGATTATCAGTATGAATTCTTTATAGAAAATATTTTGAGATCATAATGAAAACATAGGAAAAATTAAGATATTCTTTAAGCTGCACATCATTTTATTTTTTTCCACCAGCTGGTTTTATTAGCCTCCAGTTTTAAGCTGTTCAGGCAAATTAAATATTTGCGTAACAAGTCCAAAATTGACACTTGAATTGTCAATTTTAAAAGACCAGAATTATTTCCATTTTTGTGTACCCTCCACTACCACGAGTAGTGAATGAAGGTATACTAAGTTTGTCATTCCGTGTGAAACTTTTTTATTATTGACCTCAGACCCTATAAGTAATTCTAAGTCGATTGAGCCATGTCCGTCTGATTGTCAGTCTGTTGAAAAAACACTCACTTTTGAAGAAATCAAAGGAAAAGCACAATGTTGGTGTCAAATTGCTTCTAGTTATCCTAAGCAGTTTGCGATTTAGTATGATGAGAGTTATGACACCAAATGTGGAACCACCAACCGGAATAATTTATAATTTTGTTACAAATTATATTGTTATATTTCGTGTGGATCGGTTCATAATTTACCATAGGCTTCATAAAAAACTTTACATCGAAAAACAGCTAAGTACGCCGAAAAAAATAATTTTATTGCAAAATATGTAAAAGTACATACATACATAATCATAAATTTTACACATACGTACCTTTTTTTAAAACCTTTTCTTTAGCTTCACTTCGGAAAATCAAATCTAGTAACGTTAATTTAACCGCCTTATACTCAATGCAAATGGATGAAACTTTGCAGGCATACATATTGCCGATGACAATACACGAATACATGGGCGTAGCCAGGATGAAGTCTAGGGGAGGGGGGGGCAAATTTTTTTTTTGGTAAAATGCTTTTTTGACCGCCTTTTACTCAATGCAAATTTTTTTTTTTTTCATTATTTATTTATTGAATCTTCATATATTAAATATGAACTAACAATAAATAATCAATGCAATTGGATGAAACCTTGCAGGCATACATATTCCCAATGACAATACACGAATACATGGGCGTAGCCAGGATAAAATCTAGGGGGGGGGGGGGCAAATTTTTTTTAAATGTTCTCTTTTAAGAAGAGCGTTTCTTAAAAATAAATTTTTTAAATGTTCTTATTTATGCTTATTATCTTGAACAAATAAAATAAAATTAAATTTATTTTCAAATGAATGGCAATTGTCATTATTTTAACAAAATAATAATTCTCAAATCTGAATGAATTCCGTCGGAATTCTATTGGACATACCTGTACATAAATGACCTCCGATATATCCATGCGAAATCGATCAGAAATCGGCTAGACAGTAAGTATATTCAATGTCTGACTGAAATCTGAACCAAGTCTCGAAGAATGAAGTCAGACATTTGCACGAAATGTTTGATTCAGACAATGTCGGAGTATTTTGCTGGCTGTGTTGATATTAAGTTCTTTTATTGTGATTACAATCGCAAACTTAATAATAAACAGTCAGAACTCAAAATTTATTAAAATCGTTTATTTTTTCATAAACCAGTTCACAAATCAAATCTATAACGATAACAAAAATTTCGTTTAAGACAGTTTTTTTGCCTCTCATGAAGAGTTTTGAATTTTATGTTGTGACTGTATATGATTTACCCCCAATTTCAACAAGTTTAGTTAAAACTAACTATTACTTTTACTTCCAGTTAACAATATGTTTTGACAGCTTTAACTGATAGTTAATTATAACTGAACTTGGTGAATAATTTTTATCAATTATATCATAAAGAGCAAATTTTTTTCAGAAATTATATTAAAAGCTAGAAGAAAGCAAATTTTCGTTCAACATTGTGTATACATTAAATTTTTATTAAATATGCTATAAAGCGCACGTTTTCTGAAACATAGTACACTGATAGAAAAATGCATCTTCATATTGATGATGCCCTAACATCAGGATTGTGATATCAATGTTACTATAAATGTCATCAATGATGCAAAAAGTACCATCAATCCAATGACTTACGTCTTCGTACAATTTTGTAATTTTGTACGTTTCATCTATATTATGAATATAGTGACATCAATTCGATGCCACATTTTGTATATTATTAAGATTATTGTCATGATTACAATGTATTATAAGAAGCAAAAATTCCTATATTCTATTTTTTAAAATTACTTAGTTATATACACCAAATTTTTAAAGTAGAATGATTACGAAAACCATATGGGGCATGGTGCTGGTGTCTTATTATTTAGAGTTCTGCTGTAAGCAAAGGTCGTAATTCAACAAACGTGAAACAAACATATGTAACGGGTAAGTAAATACTAATATTCTCTCACTTTGACTTAAGTCAATTCCAATCACTTTGACTTAATGACAAACTTTCATTAAATTGATGCTCATGTGTCCTTTCTCCGATGTTACTGCGTCATCGCACTGAGGACATGTTCGTCATTTCTGTGATGCCGATGTGTCACCCCATTGATGACATAATTTCATTTTGATTCTGATGACACCTTGGCCAAGTGATGTTAAGGATGAAAAGTGTCATGGGGTAAAAAACGAAGACACTTTTCATTGTACTGATGTCAAAATACATCAGCGTTATGACGCTTTTTCCATCAGTGTATAAATAGAAAATATAAATAGAATAGTCGTAACAAATTTTCCTTAATATGCTATTGATAGAAAATGATTATAGAATTTTACATTTTTACAAAACATCCTTTAAATAAAAAAACTCAATATCAAATTTTAGTAAAATTAAGCAAATCGCAAATTAATATCAAATTGGCTTTAAATATCAAATTTATGTAAAACTTGCTGTAAATAGCTAATTAATATAAAACTAGTTTAAATAGCATACTTATTTTAAGAATAATAAATATCATACGGACTATAAATATAAAATATAAGTAAAATTAAAAAATAGCAATTGAATTTACAATATGCTACAGATAGCAAATTTATTAAAAACTAGCTACAAAGAAAGAATTAATGTAAAATTTGCTACATGGAGCAGGTATAAATAAATACACGGTGCTACAGTGTAAAAAAACTTGGAAAACCACCTAGCGTGGGTTATTGGTCTTGTTAAGTACATTAAAAATTGTGTCAAAAAATTTCAGAAACACCCTCAAATTCAGAAGTTATTTAAAAAAAACCGTTTTCAGTGATGTTCGTCAACTTATCGACATGTAACTCGGTCAGTTTTTGTCCGATTTTAATTTTTTTAACTGATAACGCTTTAAAATTACGTGCATTTATTGATACATTTGTATTTTTTAACTATTGTTTTTGTTAAGAATATCTACAAAAAAAACAAAAATTATAAACTTTTTTGATTTTAGTAGCTTTTCATTGCTTATTTTAATATGAAAGCTTATAAAAATTTAAACCAACATATGAAGAAAATTTAGTTTTTAACAAAAAATGGTTTTAATTTTTCAAATCGGATGAAAACTGTATAAGTTATTCAACTTTTCATTAACACCTGTTTTTAGTATTTTCTCCCCCCGCGCAAAACATATGAATAAAAATCAAAAAACAATTAACTATACAAGCAAATTTATCAACTTAAAAATGCAAAGTGTTTTGTTTATTGTAACTTTACAGTTACGTTTTTGGTATTTACTTAATAAGAGAAGTTATTATATTGGATAATGCCGAATTAGATATACCCTGCGTTTTTGTTAATCTGTCTTTATTTAATAAAATCGAACTGGAAGATAATACAGATGAATAGGGTTTATTATGTCCTATTTTTTTGAATCATTTAAAAAGTTTAAAATGTTTTTATATGCAATTTTAGTTATATACATATATTTGGATAAATACATAAACTAATCGAATTTAATACCAACACAATGGCAAAGTTTATATACTACCTTTTGGTGGAGGATATTGTTTTTAGATAAGAGAAAAAAAAGTGTAAAATTTGTGACAAGTGAAGTGATAGAGCAATTCCATATGAAAGCGATCACCTTTTGGAAAAAATCAATTTTTTTTTAAGAGCCCTAAGTTGAGTGTGTAGTGAATATGGTCTGCCTGCCTTCACAAGATCGGCCATAAATCCATGGATAATAGCAGCAGTGGCATGCCATTATCTATCCCAATGATTTGGCATCATCAAATATTCCATAAACCACAGGACTGTTATTTTTGCCAAACAAACATCACTGGTTATCAATATAAAAATCGTGATAGCATTAAGTATGCTAATGTGTTAACTGTAACTAAGCCAGTATTAAGTGCAATTAAATGTAATGCAACTTCACATAAACAAAATGATGATGAAGATGAAAACGAGGAATGTGATATGGAATATTTACCAAAATCGGCTGAGCCACATTTTGTGACAAATGCAGATTTTTGCGATCTTGTGCGAGATTTAAAACTTTCGTGGAGACAAACAGAGGTTTTAGGGTCGCGACTAAAACAATGGAATATTACACAGAGTGACTTTAAAGTTACATTTCCAAGAGATAATCCCCAATCGTGTTTTGAGGAAATTTTTAAAACCAGTGACGGTAGTGATGACCTTGTGTATTGTTCAAATATAGAAGAGTTGTTTTTTTACCTTAATCACCAACATGAAGCGAATGATTGGAGGTTGTTTATGGACGGATCGAGTAAAAGTAGGTATTAATGATTCCTTTTTAATTAACAATTGAAGCACAGCCGCGAATAACGTTTTAAGTTACAAAATAATAATTTTTCAGGAGAGCAAAAAAACGTTTTTTGACAAGCAGCATTATTTGTTTTAAAAATTTTTTTTTCTATTATTTAAAATAGTGATAATAAAAACTTTAATGCAAAAGGCTTTTAAAACATTATTCCGCACTGCAAAACCATTTCGGTTTCATCATTATGTTAGTAACTTGCAATGTTCTTCCACTGGCTGACACTTTGTACGCCATTTTGAAGGCGTTAAGGTGCATAGTTTTGGTTGATTTGATGTTTAAACTGTGTAAGAGAGTAAAGTCAACGTTTATCTGCAAAAAAACAGTTTTTGCAAAATGTGGCGTTTACAACGTTTTTCGCGGCTGTGCTTCAATTAACAAACATATTTTGAAGGCCTTAAGGCAGTGTTATTGCACAATAAAAATGAATTCCCATCAGTGCCAATAGCTTACGCTACAAAAATGAAAGAGTCATATGCTACAGCCGTAAAAACTGGCCTGCAAGGACATCTTTTAAAATAGGCCAGAAAAACGTTAAGAATATTCCTCTTGTGCAATCAGACAAAATCATTCTACCGCCACTGCACCTTAAGTTGGGCTATATGAAACAGTTTGTAAAGCGGCTGGATGTAGAAGGCGATGCTTTTTTGTATTTAAAATCTGTTTTCCCACAAATAAGTGAAGGAAAAATAAAAGAAGGTACGTAACACTTTTTTCTTAAATACAGTTATATTAACTTGATGTTATTTTTGATTTTTAGGTATTTTTATTGGGCCGCAAATTCGAAAAATTATGCTTGATAAACATTTTTCTAAGAAGCTTACTGATATAGAAAACAGAGCATGGAATAGTTTTATTTCCTTATGTCAAAACTTTTTGGGAAACAAAAAAAGTCCTAGCTACGTTGAAGTGGTAAACGAATTTCTTGAGTCTTATGCTGAAATGGGATGTCGAATGTCCATAAAAATTCATTTTCTGCATGCACACTTAGATTTTTTTCCCGAAAACCTTGGTCAATTCAGTGACGAGCAGGGAAAACGATTTCACCAAGAAATTTTACAAATGGAAAAGCGTTTTGATGGAAAGAGCCACATAAGAATGATGGCAAATTATTGCTGGTCTCTCAAACGAGAAACAGATGGTTTGTTGAACAAACGTAAGAGGGCTAGTAATCATTTTTAACTACACATGTTAACTTAGGTTAAGCTATCGCAAAATTTGTGCTTTAGAAAAATTTTAGTAACTTTTGCAAATATAAACCGATTTTAACAAATCATATCTCGTTTTTTTTCTACATAAAATTATCTTTAAAATACAGTGCAAACAAAAATAGGTTTTCATAGAAAAAAATTAAAATAACTCTTGTTGAACTTGAAAAATTAGGGAAAAAAATAAAAAAAATTAGAAACTTTTGAAAAATACTCACCTAATTTCTTAGAATATATTTTTTATGAATACACTTCATAAAAGCTTAATTATTTGCCTTTCCAAAACTGTTTAAAATTTTAAAATCGAACAAAAAATGTGTGAATTAGATGAAGTTAAGTGCTACGACCTACCCTAAAACAGTTTTTTTAAAATTACTCAAAATTTTGAGGGTGTTTCAAAATTTTTGAAAACGGTTTTTGTATGTCCTCACCTAGGCCTACAACCTCCACTAGGTCGGTTTTCAAGTTCTGACAAAAAGTGTTTTTTTGTAGCAGTGTGATATTAATTGAGCCACGACAACTTTTCATTTCGTCATGCCGAAGAATATAAAAAAACAAAAAATTTATATGTGTACCTAAGCCCGTTTCCTCTTTTGCCAAAGTTGATGTTTGAAATTCGTTTTATAATCTTAAAATCGTTTTTTAGAACATAAAAAAATTAAATAAAAAATATTTAAAAAAATTATTTTTGGGATTCGAACTGGCAATATCATCAGTCTCAGGAGAGAACTTAACAACTCGGCTACGAATGCTTTTACTAAACAAGCTTTAAATTAAAATATACTGAGTCTGTGAGTTTTGTGCGGCATATCATATACATGCATTAATGTGTACGCGTATGCGTAAAATTAAACACGTGTACATTACAAATAAAATCCACCACTTGTAATGAAGGGTATAAAAAAACAACAAAAAAACCACATTACCATCACTCTATTACCATAGCCACTGTATGACCGTAGAAACCAAAATTGAATTAGTTTGTATGATATGTTTATGTCGTTTTGGTAGTACAGTGTTGGTATGGTAATGTCACATCTAATTGGACCTTTAAAGGAAAAAGTTTGAGGCAGTCGTGGTTTTTTACTCATATCTCAGCCATTTATGGACCGATCTTGCTGAATTTCAATAGCAAACAATTCCGGACCATATGTGACATAAATGTATAATAACCTGGCCCCATCATATATGGGGCCTTCGGAAAACCCATTTCAACGGACAGATGGACAGACGGACAGACAGACGGACATCGTTAAATCAACTTCGCTCCTCATAAGGACCCAGAATATATATACTTTATAGGGTCTAACATCAATATTATAGAAATTACAAACTGTGGTGAAGGGTATAACTAGTATAATCAGCTTATCTATTTTAGCAATGCTATAAACAATTTTTTGTAAAAATTGCTTTAAAAACAAATATATGTATTTATTTATTTATGTACTAGAAATAGCAAGTTTATGTTAAATTTTCTAATTATAGTATTATTTGTTTAAAATCCTATAAAAAGCTATTCTATGTAAATTGTTACACTGTCTTAACTTAATAAATTGCTCATTTTTCTCCCTGATAAATCTGTTATTTGCCGTTAAATTTTCTATGTACTAATTAATAACTTTTAATTTACGAAAAAAAAATTTTACTTTACTTTCTTTAGAAATTTTCTTCTACCAAAAATATCAAATTACTTTCCACCTTTTGCTTTAGTTGAGGTGAAAAATTTAATGTTGCACAACAGCAACTTAAAAAGCATATTGTGCCTAAAACAATAATTAATTAATGCCATTTATTTCACACAACAGTAAAACACAAAACATTATAGTGCTGGGTAATAATTATAATAACTACATTTAATATATTTAAAATTTATTAATATTTTAAATGTAAATGAAAAAACGTAACAATAATTGCCACAACATTAGCCAGTGCGGAAAAAACACTTAATAAGACATGCAACATATTGTTGACTGCCTGGACATTGTTTAAACAAATAAATATTTAAATATATGAAAAATTTTAAAATATTAATTCATCGCAAAGTACCCAACTTAAATTGCACTGCACAGGTATAAAATTATGATTATGGACTAAAAAACAAAAAAAGGGGAAAATGCAAAGCCCTTAACAAGTATGAAATTAGAGGCGGCAGACATTTTTGGATTTCAAAAGACTACGTAACTAGAAGGGCAGGGAAGGTAAGCTAAACAAAACTTGGTATAAGTAGAAAAAGTCCTTTGATTTTTGGATATTTTTTTATAAAATTTACTATTTATAGCAATTTATCCAAAAATTTGAAACATCTATAAAAATTTTTTTTTAAATTTAAACTTTCATTAAACTAAAAAAATTCTGTTTAATGAAATCTCTTATTGCCAGATATGTTTTAATAGATTTTCTGCAAAAGTCTCTTTTATTAGCCAAATTCCCTTTTAATCCCAAGTTTTTGGCTAGATACTTTTCTTAAGAGCCCACATCTATATTGTGTTGTTGTTAGTCGGATTGTGCAATGGCAACAATACACTTTTACAAAAACAATTCAACGGAAAAAGGAAAAATTGAATGAATTAGAGAATAAAAAACCTATAACAGTTTCCCGTTATAAAATGCCTTGGGGAGATTTTTTTTTATTTTCTGCTGCATTTTAGCATGACTCCATATGACAAGTCACACACAAACACTCAAATACACACCCAGCATTTAAAAAAAAACGAACATTAAAAAAGTTAACTTGGTTTACCTAACAACATGCAACATATGGCAAATACTAAGTAACTATAACAAATAACAACTAATACAATTTAAATACTAGAACCAACAACGTTAACAAAATTTAAATACACACACACACAAACTTCTACATTTTTATATGGTAGATAGTGTCCATAGAATATTTACATATACTTGTTTTTAGTTTGTTGTTGTTACAATATATTTATTCCATTTTTTTAATGGAATTGAATCATTAAATGAAATTTCAACCACTCAGTATAATAGTTTTTTTTGTTGTTGGCTGCTCTATTCTTTACACTAATCGCTTGCAATTTTATTAGCAACTAAAGATAGAAAAACGTTTGAATTTCTAGAAAAAGTTTGAAGAAAAAAGCTGCACATTTAGCTGAAATAAAGTAAAACTAGTGCGCTGCTTTTTTGCTTTTCATTGATTCGAATTTTCCAGCATTTAGCGGGAGAAAATTCTATTGACTTAAGTCCCAATTGTAAATGAAATGGAAAAAATGCACAAACGCACACATTCTTATTGTGTTTATATATGTACCAAGAATTTTATATATTCTGTTAAACTGGATTGTTATGTTTATTATACAACACGGAAAGAAAAGATTGCTATAAGGAAAACAAAAGTTGACTTTATAGTGGCCTTTGAGTGAAAAAGTGAGTCTTTAGAGAAAAAGTGACTTTTCAATAAAAAAAAATTAATTTTACTGAAAAAGTGATTTTAAATGAAAAGATTACTTTTTACTGAAAAAGTGATTTTTTGATGCGAAAGTGACTTTTTAGTTTTTCAATAAGCTAAAGCGTTTTTGAGTTGCGCGAACATATGTTGTGCAACATCCTTAATTTTCGAAATAACGGTATATCTCGAAAACCAAAGCTAACCTAAAAAACGGCTAGCAGCACTGGATTCAGCGACCCCGAATTAGGTTAAAAATCTTTCGTTCGTATCATACTAAAATATTAAACAGCAAATAATTTAATGATGTTTGCATGTATGTCCTATTCTTTCCGCAACTTTCTGAAGCCATCTGATGACATAGGAAGCTGAAATTTGGCACACTTGAAGTACTTTCTCTGCGGAAGATAGTAACGAAGCCATATTTTTGATTTTCGGCTTTTCAACTAGTATAACTATAAAGATCTGATAGAAAAGATGTTTATTTTTTATAATATGGGGAACTTTGGGCCCCACCCGGCACGGATAGGCACCGTCGGATTGACCTGAAAAATTAGATCATGATTTCTTACACCAAATCTCATATTTTAAGTAGCGCAAACAATTAAATAAAAAAAAAAAATTGCGACCAGTCTAATAGACAGTTATAATTAATGATTTCGTTCCTTGATTTATAGTGCAATAAAACGGGAAACTCAATAAGCGGGGCTCAATTAACCGAAAACAACTGTAGTTTAAAACGGCAAACAAATTAAACACCAACAGATATGCAGAAACGATATAATTATACCCATACCACTATAGTGGAGAGTTCCTAGAGCCACCTTTTAGAATATCGATCGACTTATAATCGCTTTCTCCAAAATTAACCATAGGTCCCATATAAATACACTTCCTCAAATCACTTAAGGGCAAACTTAATAGCATAAATTTCTTCTGGCAGCCCATAATTGCCCATGGGTCCCAAATAGGGTACACTTGCAAAACTTTGTTCTTTTATACTGTGGTGTAGGGTATCATATGATCGTTTCTGACCGACTGTTCTTTAAAACTTAACTTTTTTTAACGGTGGGGATTACTTATATATTTTTTAAAGGTTTTTTTTTATAAAAAATTATTTCTTTGCTCAAGCGATTACATGTGGTTATACCCTCACCACAATAGTAAAGAGGGTGTTATGCGCCGATGTTTGTCGATCAAACCATATCCATCCGTCTGGCTGGAAGTCTGGTTGTCCACGTTAACATTTTGAGAAAAGTACATGTCGCGATTTTGGAGATCTTTTGGTGAAAATTAGTACGCAGGTTCTAATTACAAATTCTAGGAATTGGTTAATAATTTTGCTATGTCTTCATACAAGCTTCTTTCCGGATTAGGGACTTCGTTACCATAAACCAACTTATTATGTTGGTATTTCGATTAAATTTGGCTAAAACTTATTTTATTGCAATCTTAATTAAACTACTTAATTTTATAGGCATCGGTCTGTAAATATTTGACCAATACTCCCATTTTAATACTTCTCCTGAAAATATCTTTCAATGCCATAACTTCTTTATAATATTATTTTAGAGCTACAGGAAAGTTAAAAAAAAAAACACATAAAATTCAGAAAAATGCATGAAATCATTATTTGTATCGATAGAACGGTCCATATAATTTAATGTTTCAATATTATTTCATGCAAATGTTGACCGTGACTGCGCCTCAATTGGTCCATCCGCTTAGTCCAATTTTGGCATACTCTTTCCAATATTTCGACCGGTATCTCATGAATAAATGCTTCAATGTTGTCTTCCAATGCGTCAATTGAAGCGGGCATGTGTGTATAGACATGAGCTTCAACATAGCCCCACAAAAAATAGTCTAAAGGCGTTAAATCGCACGATCTAGGCGGCCAATTGACCGGTCCCGAAAGTGAAATAAAATGTTCACCGAACTCGCCTCTCAATAAGTCCATTGTTAAGCGTGCTGTGTGGTATGTGGCACCGTCTTGTTGAAACCACATGTCATGCAAGTCAAGCTCTTGCATTTTGGGCAAAAAAAAGTTGGATATCATCTCACGGTAGCGCTCACCATTCACAGTTACGTTACGATTCGTATTATCTTTGAAGAAGTACGGTCCAATGATGCCACCAGCCCATAAACCGCACCAAACTGTGACTTTTTCTGGATACATTGGTAGCTCTTGCAATGCTTCTGGCTGATCTTCACTCCAAAATCGACAATTCTGCTTATTAACGTACCGAATAGCCGCTTCAGTGGGTCGATTAAACTGACCATAAAATGGAAGAAGCGCGCGATAAACTTTCTTAACAGAGCACGCATTTTGATAATAAAATTCAATAATTTGCAAACGTTGTTCTTTTGTAAGACGATTCATGGTTAAATTATAGACCAAACTGATGATGTTTGACAGTGAAACAAAACACGAAACGTGCGTCAGCTATTTAAACCAGTGTTGCCGAAAAGATAATAGATAACAAATCGCCCGATATATTATATAGCTTTTATTAAAGCTAAAAAATTTGCAAGATGATTTGACAAACTATTTAATCATGTATACATTTTCGTAAGAATTACTTTTTAACATGAACTTTTCCGTAGGATCCCAAGTCTTTTAATTTCCACCTACGATTATTTTAAACTAATAATAAAAGAGAGTTCTTTCAAACGCTTTAATTTCTTTTTGTGAACAATTCTTTTCGTAAAAATCATTTCCAGTGGAAGCAAATGTAGCGCTCAATACACAAAAATATTAAAAATTTGAAAAAATATAAATTTACTTCAGGAATTCAACAATTTAAAGGCGAAAACTATAATATTAATCTTATCTTCTCATCTTATTATAATAATTAAGTTGGAAATGTTTGAAAAAGGATCAAAAAATGTTCCCTTAAAATGATAATTACCCTTAAAATAAAGAATTGGTTTACACTTATCTTTCTAAATATGTTTTATATATACTCAAAAATATATTTTTGTTTGTGTAAAAGGTGTCTTCATACTTGTGTAGAAAATTCTATTTCAGTTTATAAACTTTTTTCCAGTGTTTTTCCTAAAATCAGCCAAATAAAAAAAAAACTAAACACAAACAACACATATTTCCATTTTAGCTAACATACTCATAAAAACGCTTTGCATTATTGCAAAAAACAAGAACAGGAACAAAAACAACACAAACAACAACTATAGGATATCAAAAACAAAAACAACATCAGAGAGAAAAATAAACTTAAACTAAATATACTTGTATGCAAAAATTGTTAACAAACTGCAATCGTATGTATGTTCTATACGTATAACAAACAGCTAAATACATACAATTATAATGCACTGTACATATGTTTTTATGTAAGAATGTATGCACAATTCATATCAAATCGAACTGTAATGTTATTATGTACTAGAAATGTATGAATTTCTATAAGCCTTGTAACAAGAACGTCATTGAAAACGTAACCATACTGTCAGCTAAAATATCATCGACAACAAAAACAGAAATTGAACATTAAAACAGCAGAGAAAAACAAACAAAAATTTTTCCAATTGAAAAACACAAACGCAGAGAAATTAAACACAGAACAATCGGAATTGGAAATGCGTTTATACTTAAAACAAAACAAATGGTATGTTCATACAATTATAACAATTAGAGAAGGTTGCCTTTGAATTGCTGCAGATTGTCGAAAACTTAAAAATATTTTGAAAAGGCAAACAAGTTTTTTAGGTTTTAAGCTGGATCAAATCATAAGTTAACATGATTTTTAAGTTATGCATATTATTTTTGAACTTTGGCAGCCCTGTTTTTGATTTTTCTCTTTTTTCCACAATTCTATGCAAATCAATTTAACTTTTTTGTACCCTTCACCAAAGGCAATAGGGTATATATAAGTTTGTCATTCCGTTTGTAATTTCTACATTATTGATCTTAGACCGTATAAAGTATATATAATCTGGGTCCTTATGAGAAGCGTAGTGGATTTAACGATGTCCGTGTGTCCGTTGAAATGGGTTTTCAGAAGACCCCAGATATGATGGGGATATGGTAGTTATACATTTATGTCACATATAGTCCGGAATATTTTGCTATTGAAATTCAGCCTGCTCGGTCCACAAATGGCTGAGATATGAGCAAAAAACCACGGCAGCCTCTTGTTTCACCTTAAAATGCTTGTTGTTATTGATTTTATACCCACCACCGCAATTAGTTGTGAAGAGGGTATAATACTAAGTTTGTCATTCCATGTGAAACTTTTTTTTATTCATCTCAGACCCCATTAAGTATGTATATTTTGTTTGGATGAAAATCTTTTAGTACTTAATGGTCAAACGGATGGAGATGAAGAAGGCTCTCTTACATATATAAGCACTCTTGGTGAATCAGTAAATGATATTTGCGCGGTACATCTTGAAAACTTGCAATATGTTAAACATTTTCAAGTGGATGATAACGTATGGTCTGATCACCTACCAATAAAACTAACATTAAATGTAAACAACTTAAGTAGCTCCACCAAAAGCATAAATTTATTGCCAAAACTATACTGGCATAATAAAGACAAGCTAAGATATCAAGCAAACCTTAATGCAAACTTACAAAATCAAAATACGAATAATACTTTTAGCATAATAGAGTTGTCAAATATAATCAAAACGTCGGCCGCAATACCAAAAACCAGAAAATTTGAGCCCAAAAACAAATGGTACAACCATAAATGCAACGAGTATTTGAATAAATTCAGAGCAACAAAAAGTATTGGTGATAAAGAAAATTATTTACAAAAGCAACACGATTATAAGTATGTATGCAATCAAAGTAAACAAATATATTTTCAGCAGTTGGCAGAAAAAATAAATCAAATTAATGATAGCAAACAATGGTGGAAGTTTGCCAGAGAAGTCCGTGGTCAAAATTATCAAATCGGAGCAAGAATATCAGCATTGGATTTCAAAGAATATTTTAAAACTTTGTTAAATCCGCCTCAATGTTCTCAGATGTTTCATTATGCGCCAATGCTTATCAGAGATAACAAACTTGATGCTGACATTACATTAGAGGAACTAAAATTACAGCAAACTTAACAAAGCCCCTGGTGAGGATGGAATCACATATGAGTTTATAATAAATGCTTCAGACGAATTTCAGAAACAGTTAGTTAAGTCTTATAATTCAATGTATCGTGATGCTAGCATTGATGATGTGTTTTGCAAAACCGTGGTATTCCCAATATTTCAAAAAGGTGACCCCAACATGCCAGAAAACTATAGGGCTATATCCTTCATGAATTGTGTTGCAAAAGTTATGATGGGAATTTTAAACAATCGTTTATATAATTGGGTTGAGGAAAATAATGTATTAACAGAATTTCAGGCGGGATTTAGAAGAAAATATACCACAATCGATAATATATACAACCTTGCAGGTATTGTAAACATAAAGTTAGTCGAAAATAAAAAAAGTATACGCATTTTTCGTCGACTTTAAGGCCGCTTTTGACAAGGTCGCCAGAAAATCTTTAATATTCAAACTCTATTCAATGGGCATTTCTTATAAATTTGTGAAAATGATTGAATCAATTTATACTAACACTAAATCTGCTGTGTGGAATGGCGAAGAGCTATCAGATTACTTCCAAACAACGTCTGGTGTTAAACAAGGATGCTTATTATCCCCTCTTTTATTTTCTCTCTATATCAATGATCTGAATGATTATCTTGGTGGTGGTTTGCAAATTGATCACCTTAAAATCCGTCTCCTCATGTACTCAGATGACATTGTAATCTTATCAGATGATATAAATACGTTGAAAAAAATTATTACTAACTTGTAAAATTACTGTCAATTATGGAACCTTGAGGTGAACTTAAGTAAATCAGAAATATTAGTTTTTAGAAAAGGCGGTAAATTGAGTAGAAATTAAAAATGGCAGTTTAAAGGAAATTACATAAAGATAACCAATAAATACAACTACCTTGGAGTAATATTTACACCTAAAATGAAATTTACTAAGCACGTAGAAAAAAGAAACGCACAAGCTAAAAACGCTATTAATTCCACCGGGAAACACTTTATTTCTAATAAACAAATTCAGCTCAGACAAAAATGGAACCTGTTTTTAGCTGTATGCAGGTCGATCCAAACATATGCAGCTCAAGTTTGGGGTTTTGGTTATTTCGAAGCGGTTGATTTACTACAACGATACTTTATGAAAAAAATTTTAAAATTGCCTGAATTTACACCTAACTTCGCATTAATGCTGGAAACGGGAGCTGTACAAAATCATTTGTACTCCCTAGAACTACACCTACAGTATATATCTCGGGTTTCAATACCAGCCTAATAGGCTACCGTTTCAAATCACTCATATGCTAATAAGGAAGGATTTGTTTTGGGTTAAAGAATTGAAAACTATTGCCAACAACAATAATACTTCGTGGTCTGTTATACAGCCTGACGAACATCATTGGTTTGCACAAAATAAGCTATTGCTAAGCAATATTAAGGAAAATCGCAATATTTACACAGTCAAGCAGTCTCTTCAAGATTATATAAATATCTCGATTATACCAAGGGTCAATGCTATATCCTTGATACTTTAAATGTAGAAAATATAACGTGGATTTTTAAGGCCAGATGTGGACTAATCAAATTAAATTACAACACTTTTGGTGCAGTTGATGATGACAAAGTATGCAAACTCTGCAATTTGGGTACGATGGAGACCTTTGAACACTTCTTTTGTGTTTGCCCTGTTCTTAAGGAATTCAGATTAGCGAGTTTTGGGAAGCCCTTATTACATCGTATGGAAATGATACAAATATTAAATGGTTCAAACACTTCACATTGGGGAAAACTAGTTTTATACTTAAAAGCATCTTTGAAATACAGAAACTTTTTGGTACAAGAATTTAATTAAATGCTTTGTAATAATTAGGGATGAGATTTTCATGCACTAAAAAATCGAAAATATGCGCATAAAACATGCAGTTAAAACTCCAAAATATGCATTAAAAAAATAAAAAATATGCACTAAAAATTTTAACATTTTCAATAAAAAAAGTTTTTTTTTTTAAATTTTATTTAAATCAAACAAAAAAATAGATAAAAATTCAGTCTGCTGTCATTCAAAGGTACAATATTTTTTAAATCTTAATTTAAAAAACTAATTAAAATTTTTGTTTGCATAAACAAATAAATACTTTTTTATATTGTCAAAAGTAAACCTTTGTCTGTTTGGAGCAAAAAACTTTTGTACATGGAAAATGATCTCTCAACGTCAACCGAAGTTATAGGAGCATACTTGAAGGATGCCAATTCATTTGGAGAATATTTATTAACTAATTCAGGTCTAACATTTGATTCTAGATCGAAAATAGTTGAAATTTGCTTTATTTTATCCGGTATTTTTTTGCAAAACGTTTTGGATTTTTTTTTTAATTTGTTGGGCAATTCTTCCTTCCACATTGTTAATTTTTATTTCTGCAATATCAATTAATTTGACTTGCGTATTAAGTGACCTAAATCCCTCTAATTTAGTTATTGTTTCAGCAATATATCCATAGTTGGAAAATACAAATGCCAGTTGACTTTTGATGCTCTTTAAATTTAATATTTCCTTTACTTTTTTAATGGCATAAGAATCGGTTTCCACAAGTTCTTCAATAACTTTCTTAAATTGTTCAAAATTGTTTGAATAGTATTCTACAGCATCTAGCCAGGTTCCCCATCTTGTTAATACTGGCTGTGGTGGTAAGGGTACCAAGGGATGGTTAGGTTAGGTTAGGTCGAAAGGAGGATGAAGGAGCCTTTAAAAATATTTTTTTTCCGTATGAAACCAATAAATCAATATTATCGAATTGGCTTCTAAAATCCTCTGCAACTCGGTGTAAACCATGTGCCAAGCAAGTAACATGTAGCAGTTTTGGATAAAATATTTTAAGCCCATTGGCAGCCTTAACCATGTAAGGCGCCGCATCGGTTAAAAATAGAAGGATCTGGTTTTTGTCGAAATCTTGCCCGAACAAATTTATTGAGTCATGGAAAGCTCGAGCAATCGTAGCATGGTTGGCCTTTTCCAATTCCACAACGTTAAGCAAGAATTTATTTTTGCTAACTTCTTCATCTTTATCCAAAACTCCGACAATGACATTTGCAACGTAACGCCCTTCTATATCCGTTGTTTCGTCCATCGAGACCCATACATACTTGTTTTTCAAAAAAGAACAGATTCTTTCTAGTTCGGAATCATATATTTTGTTCACATAATTTTTTCTAAGAGTAGACTGGCAAGGGATGCTCTCATTCATGTAAGTTTTAAAAAAATTTCTTAAATTTTCGTTGCTTAATTTATATAAGGGTATGTCCGCGGAAATAAATGCTTCACATTAGTCCACACAAAACTTATTTGGTGTCTCTGTATTTTTAAGCAACGACTGGGACGACTTTTCTGTAACACGCTCGATACGCTCCTTGTGTTTTTGACTATTTAAGTGTTGCTCAACCAAAAACTTCCTTTCGTGACTCACGGGTTTATTGCAAACTTTGCAATAGAGTATTCGGCCATCAGATTTAAAGACATTGTTATGTTCGTTAACGTATTTCATTATGATAGAAGACTTTGATGGCTTCATCTTATCATATTTCCTGGGGAAAAAATCTCGTTAAATAATATATAAATATAATACGTGTTTGGCTGTTTTATATACTCACAATTTAATTTTGATCAATTAGTGGACAAATTACATTTAAATTATTGTTTTAAATTTTAAAATTTTATTAATTCACATTAAAGTTTCCTGAAGAATCTGTGTTTTCTCAAAAATACGTTGCAAAACAATGAAAAAATTACATAAACGTTTTGATTTAAAAGTTTAATGCGAATTAAAATGTTAGCATGTTACAAGGCGGATTCAACAACAAGTGGTGTCGATACTACAACAATCCAAGAACAACACAAACAACAGGGATTTTTTATTGCAATGTTAGTCTTTACGGCTCGAAATGTTAAACATTCCTAACAAATCTAAGCAAGTTGGTCAAACTGTCAAAATCAAATGGCGTTTCGACACCACCTGTATTTGAATTAGCCTTGGCATGTTGCGTCAAAATATGTAGTACAAGGCGAATTAACTCCAGGTAAGCTCAACTCGTCAGCCGTTCATCAGCTGTATCCACGGCGAGTTAAAAAAATGGTGAAACGTCAAAATATTGTTTTGTTTCTATACTGAAATTTGACAACAAGTCAGAAAATTGCAAAAACAAAATATATGGAGTTAACTCGCCATGTTTTGTAGTTGTAGAGTTGCACTTACCTGTTATAAATTCGCCTTGATATAGTATATGCGTCTCTTTCTAATGTAAAGTTGTATTTTAAGCAGAGTTCCAAAGGAATTTATTCATTAATTTTAAAATTTTTTTTGTGGCAAAATTTTTTTGTGTACATATTCAAAATTTTTTTAAAGAACTTTGTTTTACAATATGGAAATCAAAAAAAATCACTGAAAATGTCAAAATATGCAAAAATATGCATTTAAAACCGAAATATGCAAAAATATGCATTTTCACCAAA
This sequence comes from Pollenia angustigena, assembly GCA_930367215.1. Classification (NCBI taxonomy): domain Eukaryota; kingdom Metazoa; phylum Arthropoda; class Insecta; order Diptera; family Polleniidae; genus Pollenia; species Pollenia angustigena. Next base: position 54,102,215 of record OV884060.1, read on the forward strand.
ATATGCAAAAATATGCAACAACAAATCGATGCCATTTTAACGCAAATATATTGATTCGGAAAGATAATTGGTCGACATCGTTCTTAGACTATCGACAAAAAACATGCATTTGCATGGAAATCGCATCCCTAGTAATAATAATTATTTTTAATTATTCGGTTAATCGACAGATATTTTTTATAAAATATTGTCGAAATTTATTACCTTTCCACTTTTTTGTTTACATTAAATATATATGAATATGTAATTTGTATGTATATTCTGGCCCTTGAGTAATTCTAAGTCGATTTAGCTATGCCAGTCTGCCTGTCCGTCTGTGCGTCTGCTTAAAACACGATCACTTTCGAAAAACTCAAAAGAAATGAACAGACTTGCTGTCAAATTGCTTATAGTTATCCTAAGTAGTTAGGGATTGAAATCCAACAAATTAAGTTCAAGCATCTGGGTTATCAATACACAAGATCCGAAAAAAATGTTGGCGGGATTGGACAAGTGGGCGTGGAACAAAATTGATTTATTTAAAACAAACGCACAACGGTGAAGAGTATGTAAAATTCGGCATAGCCGAATATAGCACTCTTATTTTTTATTTTTTTGCTGCGTGTGGAGCTTTTAATGTTTTAAAGCTTAATTTTTCCCATTTCGTTATTAACAATAGCTTTTACAAACATACATATTTTCTATGTTTGTATGTATTTGTTTTACTATTTACAAAAAATATTCCAAACACACATACTGACTTACAAACCTCATACTGCTTTGCTATGTGGGTATAAAAACTTTGATTGTGAGAGTGATTTTTATGAGTTTTTATTGAATTTAAATGCACCAAAAGCAACAATTGACAATTGAGAAATTAAATGTTGCAAAAAAAAAATCAAATTGCATGCAACTTACCTGTATAAAATACTGCACTTTGTTAACGACTTCTCAAGACACAGCTGAGTCTTTAGACAAATAAAAAAAAAAAAAAAATAAACAATAAAGAGAGGGAGCACTCAATGGCATAACAAATACACGCAGTTTGGTCTTACTATTTATGCAATTATTTTATTGAATTCGTTTACGTTTCTTTGACGCAGAGATATGTTTTTCTTTACATTGTAATCTCTTTAGTTTCTGTGTGGTTTTCTTAACTCTTTTTTGTGTTTTTGCTTGCATTTCTTCTTAATTAATTATTTCTGTTTGGACGGTTGGAATATTTAAAATTCATAACTTGTCGTTAGTTTAAGCAAGTAGATAGATGCATGGGTATGTGTGTGCATAAAATTAAACTGTACACCCGAAAAGAAAAGTTTGTAAGACCAAAAATTTTACAAATATTTTAAAAAACGTTCGTCTAACAATTCTACTAACAGAAAATAGGAAACAGTTTTTAATATTTTGCTAGGAATTGATTCACAATTATATCAGTATTCTTCTTGCAGTAATGAAATTACCGTAATCACCATGAAAAACTCAAAAGGTCCTTTTTTAATCTCTTTATTAAAATAAACTGATGTTAACTACTAATTGGCGAAGCCGAAAATGTGGAAATAATCTATAAAAACCCACACACACAAAAGCAAATCAAAAATATTGAACCATTTTCTTTTTAAACCTTTTCATAGAAATTTAAATGTAAAGAAGTATATTTTTGAAATTACGGCTATTCATGTCCCTGCAAACAAATGGAAGATATCCCCTGGGCAATAGTTTAGCAATATCTCCAAATTGTCATCTAAAAGAAAATAATCAAAGTAATATTTTATTTTCTTCCTTTTATAATTTTTGAGAAAATTACGCAACATAGACAGAAAAAAATTTTTTTAAATTTAATACATATGTACGTCATAAATAAAAAATAAAAATTAATCCAATTATCAAAAAGTAATTTCAATTTTTGGGAATACAAAATTTTAATTTCAAAAGATTTTGTTATTCGTGCTTAATTCCCAGTTTTTATTATTGATAAAAACACTTGAAATTTATTGTTGATGGGATAAGCTATTCCTATGCATTTCACTGGTTGCTTAGGCCAGATCATCAGGAAACTTCATCCATAAAGGTTTTAGACAAACTAAAGATATTAAACCAAATAAAACTGTTAAACGTATAAGAATTATAGCAACAGTTCTACTTGTAACAATATCAAAGTTTAAACAAAACACATCAACAATAAACAACAGTGGGTTCATCTCATCTTACATTTCCCCACTACAATTAGTTGAAATTCTCTCAACATTAATTGTAGTTGTAAGTAGGTTAAGAAAAACAAAATGAAAAAAACAACAACTTACAAAAGATGTTGTCAATTAAGTGTTTTTTAGGCCGTGCACTGCCTGTTTATTATCAAAAAGTAATTTCAATTTTTGGGAATACAAAATTTTAATTTCAAAAGATTTTGTTATTCGTGCTTAATTCCCAGTTTTTATTATTGATAAAAACACTTGAAATTTATTGTTGATGGGATAAGCTATTCCTATGCATTTCACTGGTTGCTTAGGCCAGATCATCAGGAAACTTCATCCATAAAGGTTTTAGACAAACTAAAGATATTAAACCAAATAAAACTGTTAAACGTATAAGAATTATAGCAACAGTTCTACTTGTAACAATATCAAAGTTTAAACAAAACACATTAACAATAAACAACAGTGGGTTCATCTCATCTTACATTTCCCCACTACAATTAGTTGAAATTCTCTCAACATTAATTGTAGTTGTAAGTAGGTTAAGAAAAACAAAATGAAAAAAACAACAACTTACAAAAGATGTTGTCAATTAAGTGTTTTTTAGGCCGTGCACTGCCTGTTTATTATCAAAAAGTAATTTCAATTTTTGGGAATACAAAATTTTAATTTCAAAAGATTTTGTTATTCGTGCTTAATTCCCAGTTTTTATTATTGATAAAAACACTTGAAATTTATTGTTGATGGGATAAGCTATTCCTATGCATTTCACTGGTTGCTTAGGCCAGATCATCAGGAAACTTCATCCATAAAGGTTTTAGACAAACTAAAGATATTAAACCAAATAAAACTGTTAAACGTATAAGAATTATAGCAACAGTTCTACTTGTAACAATATCAAAGTTTAAACAAAACACATCAACAATAAACAACAGTGGGGAAATGTAAGATGAGATGAACCCACTGTTGTTTATTGTTGATGTGTTTTGTTTAAACTTTGATATTGTTACAAGTAGAACTGTTGCTATAATTCTTATACGTTTAACAGTTTTATTTGGTTTAATATCTTTAGTTTGTCTAAAACCTTTATGGATGAAGTTTCCTGATGATCTGGCCTAAGCAACCAGTGAAATGCATAGGAATAGCTTGTCCCATCAACAATAAATTTCAAGTGTTTTTATCAATAATAAAAACTGGGAATTAAGCACGAATAACAAAATCTTTTGAAATTAATCCAATTATTAATACTTAAAAATTATTTCCCAAAATATTCTGCAAAAGGTAAATATTTAAATTAAATAAATCGGTTAATTACTGGTTTGTTTCCTTTTAACCCTTTCGACCCGGCTTTCGAATAGCAATGGTAAAACAAAATTTTTGATTGGAACCGAATTTTTAAGTAATATATAACTTATCGGTAAAAGAAAATCAAAAAAACAATCATTGGTGGCTGTGATGGTTGTGGGGGTTGTGGTACATCGTTGTACCATTCGGGATGTTATGTGGTACAAATAAGTACCAACCGTCCGGGTTGTGGGGGTTGTGGTACATCATCGTACCATTAGGGATGTTATGTGTTACAAATAAGTACCAACCGTCCGGTAAAATAAATTTTCGCGCATAATATCATGCAAAAACCATGCTATGCACTTACAAAAAACGGTCAGGAGACTTTAAAGACTATAAGGTACATTTCGCAACCCAGCAACATTAAATTTGAAGCTGTAAGGGATGTTTAAACTTACAGTGGTACTCATATGTACCATCCGGGTCGAAAGGGTTAAATTTAGTCAAGAATTTCTCAACCCTGGATGCAATTTTAAAGAAGTGGTAGGCTTTTTTTCAAGAATTTGGTGGAAACAAATATTTATGTACATATATTTTTTACTTTATTTTTATTATAAATTATATTATGTTAAGTAAAATTTATACGTATACAATTACCTATTTAATTTTAAATAAAAAGCTGTGCTTCTTTGTACACAAATGACAATTTTTTTAAATGCAAAATCTTCTTTTTATCATCCCAATGATATTTTGGTGATATCTTCCTATTTTCTTTAAAGTGGTTATCTGGCGATATTGCTAGTTAATCATCCAGAAGTATCGCTTTCGTATTGCTTTGAAGTATTGCCATCGAGACACGTTTCTTCCCGAAGGAAGTATCTTCCGCAATACGAAATCGATTATTGCCGCAATAACATTTTTCATCCAGGCAATACGTTTGACAATCATAAGGTGTATTTCTGTGTTTGCTGGGGTATAATCCCAGCTAGCATTGGCTGCTTGTTAGACGATTATGTTTAATATACAACTCCTAAAAGAATCTTCTGATGATTATCTGACGATTATGTTTAATATACAACTCCTAAAAGAATCTTCTGATGATTATCTGACGATTAACAAAAACAAAAAAATCGATTTTTTTTTTTATTTATTACTTTTTTATAAATTTTTTGATATGCTCGTCTTTAAGTCTTGGAATGAACCTTTTGCGACTCTCTGTAAGAGTCGTATAACAATTACTAAATAAGAGCGTTTTTGAAATATGAAAATTCTGTTGTCAATACAATTTCAATAAAACAAACCGACCTAAGGATCTGTAAATAAAGGATTTTCCGACAGGATAGTGTTGCTTGCGCAATCTTAAAGGTTTGTTTCATGTAAATTATATGAAAATTAGAAGTTTCAACATGAAAAAGACGCGTGATGCCACTTTTTAGTTATACGGCTGAGCATTTCACGAGTTGTTAAATAATCCCTACATGAATCTCATACGACTCTTGACATGCTTTTTAAAAGACTCGCTAGGTAATTTCTACATAGATCACAAACGATTCCCTTTACGATTAATATAATCATTATAGAAGAATCTCTCATACGAATCAGCACGTGTAGCAGTTTCTCCCGTGCTAGGAATCGTCTACAATTAAAAAATGAGCTCGTCGACGATCAAAAACACTCTTTGTGAGATTCCCAATAGACTCCTAGACGATTGAAAATGCTAGCTGGGATATAATCAATAATATGTATTCCAAATACTACGGAAATTGATAAAAAAAAACACAACTTTTTACATAAATCCTTCTTTTTCGTTTAAAAATAGCTCTTTTAGGCTAAAATTTCAATTTTCATAAATAGAAAATAAGTACATACTTAAATCGTTGTACGATGTTGGTAAAATCGAAGAACTGTACATAAAAACAAAAACATTAAGCTTGTTGTATAAAAAATCCTGGAACCAATGTACAATAATGGCAAAAGTATTTATGCCTAATAGATAGGTATGTAGAAAGCCATACGCAGCATGATCCAGAGGATCTTCTGTGCAGTCTGCGTATCTTACCATGTTAGTAAAGTATTATAAATTTTAGTTGGACCCATCATTTGCCCACCTCCCCGAAAAATTTCCGTCTAGAATTCCCTAAGGACTCACACAACATCTGCATATCTTGGGATTAACGTTTCCCAATATAAACTGATGGTATCTAAGACCACAGTGCTCCGTAAATAGGCCAACAAGTTGCCTAAGTTCACCCTTCTTAAGCAGAAGTAATCTAACTGCCCTGCCACGGGACAATGTCACAAATCTGTTGGACTGTCTTAAGCCAGAATTCGGAAACAGGAATTCACGTTCGGACCAATATTATCTCGTCCCCTTAATGTGACCAGCAAGGATTCCGAACAAAGGCTCAGGACGTATAAATGGACGGCAAGCGTCAGCCCTTTCGTTACCCACATGGTCTAATGGCCGAGTACCAAACACAAATTCAAATTATTGTGTTTTCCCAGATCGTTCAGAGATGCAAAACAGTCTATGACTAACCTGGACTTTATCTCAAAGAAGATAGTGCTCTAAGAGCGGGCTAGCTAGCCGACATTATAAATGATTTCAAGACCTTTGCCGTCCTCTTAAAACATTCCCAAGCGCATATGAGGATAGCGTAGATCTCCCATTGCCCATTTACAAGCCCCTTTTGAAACCGGGGACTATAATGCCCGCCCCAGCATCACCATTTGTCTGTTTGGAGCTGTTTGCTCCACCCATTGGATAATGCAATTTAAATTCCTTCCCAATAAAAGACAAGCAGCATATGATCGTCAACGAAAATATATGGATCATTCTTAAGAATTTCAAGGATCCGTATGTGAACCACAAAGTCACCCGCCTTGAATTAGTATTCATTCTAAAACTTTAAGAAACTGATGGAAAATCATAAAAGTTTCAAATTTAAATTTAAAGAATTTACAAAATTGCGAATCATTTACTTGAAATCTAAAAATTTCGTGGTAAAATTATAATTAAAATTAAGAATAATCCTTTTTTTATCCTTTTTTTATATCCTTTTTTTATCATCAAGAAAAAATTCGTTTTAATTAAAAAAAAATTTAAATTTTGAATGTTAGATATTTCGCCTTACGTTCTTTTAACTTTAATTAAAATAGTTATTTGGTTTGCACAAAACTTATAAAACGAAAGTCTTATTGTGTCGTTTATTACGTAACAAAATTTTAATGAAATTCCTTAAGTAACAAAGAAGTTGCTCATATATCCTTTTTTTAGACCAAAAGAAAATTATTTTTTTATGGTAAAAAATTATTATTTCCATAACAGATTCATATAAAAGAATAAAAATTTTGCATAATTACAAAATATTTGCTATAAATTCTACATTTAAAAATACATAACTGCGAAAGTATAAAAGAGGCAAAAAGTAAAACAATTTTAACAAAATTCCGTCAATTGATGCTATTAATAACCAAGATGCTTTTACCTAATTTGGAAACTTTGGAACTTGCCATTTTCCAGATATACAGAATTCTATAATGTCCTTGTACGAAGAAAGGCGCCCAAGTTTACATTCCTAGAAATGTTGTCTATTGATAACCCAGCTGTGTGTACCAAATTTGGATTTTTTCCTTCCCGTTTTTTTAGATACAAATAAATCTGTGTTGTGCCACACCCACTTTTTGTCGGCGTTCGTCTATTGATAAGCATGATGCTTGTAACTTTGGCTCTTGTCACGCCCACTTCTATAATCCTGCCCACTTTCTTAAAAAGATTGTGTATTAGTAACCCAGCTGTATCCAATTTTGATTCTTATCACATCTTGCTCCTTAGATATAAACAAATCTGCCTCGCCCACTTGTTTTCTGATGTTATTTATTGATAACCAAGATGCTTGTACCTAATTTGGAAACTTTAGCTCTTGCCGTTCTCCAGATATACATACATAAAAAAAAATAAAAAACAACAACAGCAAGGAACTTATGGGTTTTTTATTTTATTGACTGATCAGGCTGAATTTCAATAGCAAACAATTCGGGACTATTTGAGACATAAATATTTAAACACCTGCTCCCCATCGTAGCCCTTTTAGCTTCCCTTAATATTCTTGTGCTATTTGTTCATGTGCAATTAGTTTGATCTAATGCCCAAATCTTTTGTAAGCTTCGAAAGTTGCTTAATTTAATTTTAATTTTTTTTTCATTTTCCAAAATAAAAATTTTACCAAGGCCCATCTATCAGGTCTGCTTACTTGTACAAAAACAAAAAACTTTTTCTTTTAAGCTGTCAAAAACTTACTACCACATATACAAAGCAAAAGGAAAAAACGTGTATGTAAACAACTTTTGAAAGCTCAAAAGAACGAAAACAATGATCATCAGGCTTCTTGCGCAGACCTTTTCAATGGGCCTTGAATTTTACATTTGTTATTTTTTGAAGTTCTAAAAAATAAATTAATATTCAAAGTATATTTCTGTGGCCGTATGGAAAAACTTGATAACTCCATTTTTTGAAAACACGAGAAAAACACATTTTAAGTTTTAAACATATTTCGCTTATTAATTCATATGAATTTATGTTATTATGCATGCGCATTAAACAAAACAATATTTAAGATTCAGTTGAAGATTGCTGGTACCATTAAACTGATTTTTGGACATTAAAACCGAAAATCAATGTCACTTATCTTGTTTTTTCGAAAAATGGAGTTATCTAGTTTTTCCGAAAAAAAATTTTTTTCTTAAATTATATAAGTATTTTATGGAATTAAGGCAACTTAAGTAATGATTTGTGGAAAAACATTAACTTTTTGACTCAACACGTTAATTTACCCGTTTTTTCTACGAACAAATGGAGTTATCCAGTTTTTCCAAAAACTATTTTTTTCTCTTTATGCTTATACATCATAAAATAAGCTGAGTTTTTGTCTGTTTTTATGCATAAACATAATTAAAAGGTTTACCCTTCTTGATTTTATGAAATTAATTGGCCAGTTTTTAGGACATTGATTAACGTTAGAATCGGTTTAACATAGGTTGAACCTGAAAAAGAGCTATTGACTTTGTGGTTAATTTTATTTTGATACATATTAAAATTTTAAACAAAAGGTGTTCGTTTTTAGCTTTTTAGTTTAAAAACAATGTCTTACGCTTCTACTTTGTTTTTATGTTTTTGATAAAAAAATAAACGTAATAGTTACACGTGCGTGCAAAAAATATAAAAATCAACACACAACAATCAACAATGCGACCGACTAACATAAACTTAGATCCAGACCTTGACCTCATGCAAATACAGACTAAGTTGGAGGAAATTATTCCACAAGGCAGCAGGGAAGAAAATAAAAGGAAGCAAAACGTGATCGAGCAATCAGACAAAGAACTCGTAAATTTAGAAATAAATACTTCAGAAAACAAACTGAAATCAAGTCGGAAAAAGCTCAAGAGAAGTTTTATTGATGAACATTTAACATTGAGAAGATCGGCAAAGTTGCAGAAAAATATAATTTTATAATATTAAAATTTTATTAGTATTAAATATCGTAAAGTGCAAAAAATATGAATATGTTCTTAGATTAATTTAAAAATAAAGAAATTTACAACCAGGCTCACAATGTCGATAAGAACATTTCTTTCGCATATTTATATTTAAAACAATAATAGAAAACTAAAATTCTTTTTGTTTTCAATATAAATATACGAAAGAAATGTTCTTGTTAATTTGTTCTTATTTTAAGAAAACTGTGGCCGTATATAAAAACTAGGTAACTCCATTTTTTAATAAAGTTTGTTTGTCTTCCAGATTCAAAAAATGTATTCTTAGAAAAAAAATTGGATAAAAATAGCTTTTATTATTTTTGTACGTAAAAACACCTTACTATTTATTATCTTTGCAACAGAAACAAATAAAAATAAGTATGTTAAAACATTTTTCAAAGTTGCTGTACCACATAGGGTACGGTAGATCTATATGGGCTAAAAATATTTCGGGTAGAAAAGATGTAATATGCATATAAAGAATGCTTAAATATATTCTTTGAATCCCAGTAAAAACTTCGCCTACAAAATAATGTGTTGAGTAATCAGAAAAACATAAGAGCACTACTTACAATTCTACTGAAAGAACCAATGAATTTTACAAGGGATGTCCCAAAATGAACGCATTAAAAAGTAAGTCATTATTTTTTTACCTGCACACATCCAAAAAAAAGTAGTTATAGAAGTTGTTATAGATGTAGTTATAGAAGAAAGCTACAAAATAATGAGTTAAAGAAGCTATTCATTTTGAAAAAGTAGGCGAAGTTTTTACTGGGATTCTCTAGAGTTGCAGTTTTTAGGCTCAACATTTTGACCCGAATTTGTTCTATATCGCTCTTTGTCTCTTAGTTTTCGAGACAACACAGTTTAAAACTTCTAAATTTTCTGTTTTCTAAGATACTATGGAGTTAACTTGTTTTTTCAAAAAATGCATGGAGTTATCTAGTTTTTACATAAAAATTGATATTTTTCTGATTTTTGTTTTTCAAATAACTATTAAATGAGAAACTATATCAAAATTTCGATCTGACAGAGTGATAGTAAATAAAACTCGCTTTCTATTTTTGGTGTTATCTTAATTTTCGCAAAAAGTGGAGTTAACTAGTTTTTCCATACAGCCACAGATTTATACCAAGTATATGCAAGTCTACAACAAATCAACAATAAAAAAACAACATTCATTTTGTTTGTGTAAATACTCTTGATACTGTCAAACAGCAATACATAAACAAAAAAAAAAATCATGGCGCACTAAAACTGTAAGCAAATTTTGACACTATCGAGAGGAACAGCTGATCACTTGCATGTACTTGGTTAATATTCTTTAATTCTTTTGAAACTTTAAAATCTAATGTGTTTTGCTGTTGTTAACAAAATAACCAAATTTCAATAAGGTTTACCGCTGGAGAAGCCGAAATCTTATAGACCTATCAGCCTTACATCATTTCTGCTAAAACTGTTGAGCGGCTACTGGACCTGCATATCAGGGAAAAACTGCAGGCTTCCGCACCATTGCACCGAACGCAGTTTGCTTACCAAAAGGGTAAGTCGACTGAGGTGGCATTGCGCCATTTGGTTGCGCAGATAGAAAAGGCACAACGTAATGGGGAGATCGCATTGTGTGCATTTCTTGACGTGGAGGGTGCCTTTGACAACACGAGCTACGGTTCTATCACGGATGCTCTGGCGCGGAAGCGGATAGACGAGCTCACGGTCAACTGGATCGGGGCTATGTTGAGGGAAAGGAAAATCACTGCCTCCTGGAATGACACTAGTGTCAGCATCAGTGCTGTTAAGGGTTGTCCACAGGGGGGGGGGGTGCTATCACCTCTATTATGGTGCCTGGTGATTGATGATCTGCTGGTCAAACTCGAGGGATATGGCCTTAGGGCCATTGGCTATGCGGACGACCTGGCAATAGTGGTGACTGGAAAGTTCGAGAGCACCATCACGGAGGTGATGCAGGGTGCTCTCAATAGGGTTCTTGGATGGTGCCATGAAAGGGGGTTGAGTATCAACCCTAACAAGGCGGTCGTGATACCGTTCACGAGGAGGTATAACTACAGCCTTGAGAAGCTAGTGGTGGACGGAATAGAGGTTGAGTATTCCAATGAGGTCAAATATCTGGGAATTGTTCTGGACAGACGGCTCAATTGGAACTCGCACTTGGATCAAACCCTCGGGAAGGCGGTAAGAGCCTTCTGGGCATGCAAGAGCTTCTTTGGGAGAACTTGGGGTTTTAGTCCAAGTATGGTAAAATGGCTATACTTTACGATGGTCAGACCGATAGTTACTTACGGATCATTGGTATGGTGGCCTAAGATTCGGCAGGAGACTGCAATGAGGAGGTGCAACAAGCTGCAGCGGATGGTGTGTCTGGCCCTGTCGGGGGTGATGCGCACATGTCCCACGGCAGCACTGGAGGTTATAGTGGGCATACTGTCACTACACATCCATATAAGGAGGACTGCTATGTCCAGTTTCCTTAGGATCAAGCTGACATCGGGACTTGCTGAGGTCCAGGGGCATGCTAGCTTGATGGACATGGCTCCAGGCCTATCTGTCTGTACAAGGGCAGACATAATGACCACGGAACTGGTCTTCAACAGAAGGTTCAGGGCAATCATTCCGGACGAGAGGTCCTGGAGTGTTGGGAATCCATGTGGGGGAAACCATGAATTGCATTGGTATACTGACGGGTCAAAATCGGAGCACGGAGTGGGTGCAGGGGTTTTTGGACCTAATACACGAATCTCGATGGCAATGGGCGAATCAGCGGGTGTTTTTCAGGCCGAGATTTGCGCCATTGATGTGTGTTGCAGCAACATTCTTGATAGGGGAATGGTTGGCGGCAGTATTGTGATTTTCACAGATAGCCAAGCGGCCCTTAAAGCACTCTCTTCTTGGAGAATGTCCTCGAGGCTGGTGGCGGAGTGCCGTGAAAAGCTACAGGAGCTGGGGACAAGGAGCAGAGTGACGCTCTGCTGGGTGCCGGGGCACTCAGGGATCCCGGGTAATGGAATGGCTGATGAGCTGGCCAGGGCCGGTTCTAACGCCCGGTTGATGGGTCCAGAACCCTTCTGTGGATTAAGTTGGGCAGAGATCCAGTCCCTCATGGCGGACTGGGCTCTGGGCGAACATAGGGGATACTGGGTATCGCTTCCGGGAATGCGTCAGGCAAAAAAATTTATCTCTCCCGGGAAAGTAATGAGAACGGATGGTCTCGGCAGACGGGATCTGCGACTGCTGGTGGCCTATCTGACTGGTCACCACACGATCAAATACCACCTTTATCGGATGGGCCTGGCTGAGGATCAGGAATGCAGACTGTGTCTAGACGGGGACGAGACGACGGAGCATGTACTGTGTGACTGCCCGGCGCTGGCATGGGCCAGAAGGAGGCACTTGGGGCATGTTATAATGTGTGCGTCCCGAATCGGTGAAATACCGGCAAAGGCCTTGGTTGGGTTCCTATGGGAAGCAGAGGGTCTTTTGGCCAACTAAGGGGAGTGGGTACAATAGACCTAACCTGGTCGCGGTACCTGTCACTGTGGAAAACCTCCCCGCTTTATCATTGGAAAAAAAAAAGGTTTACCTTTTAATCTAGAACTTTTCTGAATATCGCTTATTTTTGTTTAACGCATTCACTGCCAACTACGAGTTATCTCGTAGTCGACATCAGTATCGATGAGGCTACGAGACAACTCGTAAAGGCTAGATTACACTATAATACTTTGTATTAATACATGTCAAAAACTCAATTAATATGACAAAGTGTGATAGTGTGAATGCAATGTGTCACGAAAATGACAAGTATTATGAAAAAAGTTTGACATCCCATACGACTTCATCGTTTTTTGAAAAATTTCTAAACAATAATACTTTTCATTGGATCAAGGTTGCATTTTTTTCATGCGTGAGTGTTTATACTTTGTGTGATGGTGTGAACACAAACTGTCATGCTACATTAGATTTTTTGACAGTCGCACCAAAACTCATTAGATTTCTATCTCACAAAGTATTATGGAATACGTAAGACTTGTGAGATAGCGTAATCTAGGCTTAATAACGATGTAATTACACATATATAAATTTTAGCATTGCATGCCAAGTTGACTTCATTTAATATTTTTGGCATATCAAGTTGACTTCATTTAACTATTTTGGCATAGAGAATTGTTTGATTTAACTATTGCAAAGAGCCCTACGTGATAACTCGTAGTAGGAACTATTTTATTGCCGACAATACGTGATATCTGGTAGTACATAAAGTTACCTATAAATAGCAAAATACAACCTAAATAAAATTTTTAATCGTTTCTTCCTAATAATATCGCATTATTTCTCGTTGTGAATTAAAAAATTTGAATTGGCCTCATGGGTTGGTTTCAAAAAAACAGCCATGGAAGCGAATGCGTTAAACAAAAATTTACTTTTAAATGACAAAAACTTGAACAATAACCAACATTTTTTTTTAATTTTATTTGATATAATTTTTATACCAAGCTCTGTCTCAAATATCTTTCTTTTTTCTTTTTTCAAGCTCTTCTTTTTCTCATTTTATACATTAAACTTTATTAAATTTTTGTAAATGACCGCATATGAGTGTTATTAACAATTAGCAAAATGAAATTGTGTATTCTTACCATTAACTTGAAAGTTGCCCCTATATCCTTTATTTTGATAATCAACACAACTTTTTTTAATATGTAAGATGTTAAAAAAATATACTTTCCATTAAAATAAAATAAAAAAAATGTCCACGTCGTCGATGGCTGCGGGTGTAAGACGGCAAATCCATCTGAGGAGATCGAGTGGTTGCGATCGAAACATGTAATGGTAACCTGCCGGCCAGGGTTCGAGCCCCAGCCACGTCAAGAATGAAAGATTATCAATAACAATTTTAATTAATTTTCATGTTGTAAAATTCCTTTCTTCATAAAAATAATTTAATGAAAAATTTGGATCAAAAACCATAAATAGTTCAAAAAAAAAACCACAATACTGATTAAATGTCCACTTTTTAAAAAATTAATGAAAATAATGTTTGATTTTCTGGAAATTCTGTTAATGTATGCAAAAACATGTTCTCAACAATCTAAATTCTTTTAATTCCTACAATAAAAATGCAAACTTCACATACATATATCCTTTTATGACAATAAGAACATAAAATTTTTTTTAATTTGCTTCTATTCTGTGGCAAAGCTAGCCTGGCCTTATCTGACAATTATTAATTAGGCGTACAGATAAATTCAATCAGCTGACTTCTAACTTTTACATGTATTCTTAAAGTTGTTGCCAGCTAAAAACAATGCTTTTGTTGGTACATTGAAAAATACAAAATCGTTAAGCGAAAGCTTATCAGTCTAATATATATTTTTATTGAGATTTATTAACAGGCAGTTTGTCGATATATTGAGAAAACGGCCATTTATCTGACAATCTTTAAAAATAAAAATCCTGTTTGTAAGAAACTAATTTTCCATGTCCTTTCCTAAACTTTTGATTTTTGTGGTCAAAGTCAAGGTAGTTTTTAACTGTTATGCAGTTTAAATTTATTATTTTGATTGAAAAGCTTTTTAAATATTTTAACTTGTGTTAAGTGAAATGTCAGTAAGAAAATGTTTTCAATATTTTTGCCTGCAGTAAAACTTGTTACATATTTTATTTTTATTTTAAGGGCAGTAACATAAAACTTTTACTTGCATTTACCCTTTTTGACATGAGCAAAATGCTTATAAAATAATTTGATAACAAATGTAACATATCACAAAGTTTTATCAAATTTTTAAAATTTTCTATGAAAATTGACACCGGATACAATTTTTGTTACTACTATTAATTTTAGGATAAACCTGATAGTTGTACGGGTTGCTTTATGTCAGTTAGTTTGCTATCATTTACATGTTGAAAACTTTAATTTTTATGTGTTTAATAAAAGTTGTTGCTAATTCGTTGAATTATATTAAAATTCCATGACATTGCGAATATTAATGTTATGTTGTGTAGTTAATATATAAACCAAATATCTTGTTAATTTATGAAAAAAAGACAGGTCATTGAATGTCGTTTTTACAATTTGGAAGTTATAAAATTCTGCTATTCTAAAATGAATTAAATACCCAGTAAAAACTTCGCCTACAAAATAATGTGTTGAGTAATCAGAAAAACATGAAGGCACTACTTACAATTCTACTGAAAGAACCAATGAGTTTTACAAGGCATGTCCCAAAATTAACGTATTTAAAAGTAAGTCATGATTTTTTTACTTAAATACATCCAGAAAAAAGTAGTTATAGAATTTGTAATACATGTAGTCATAGAAAAAAGCTACTAAATAATGAGTTAAAGAAGATATTCGTTTTGAAAAAGTAAGCGAAGTTTTTACTGAGTATGTATAGAAAATGCTTTAATTATAAAACAATATTTTTAATTTAGTTATAACCAAAGTATACTTTATAACAATATAGTATGCAATTGATCAAATGTCTTTTTTTCAAAATTCCTTGAAAACTTGAAAAAACAAAAAATGTTAGTTAATGGACGTAGCACAATACTTTGATGTAGAACAAAATTGTGCAAAAATAGGAGAAGTTCACCCAGACTAATAATATTTTGCATGGAGGTATATATGATAATAATAAACAAAATTTCAAGTTTTTAAGAAATGCCGTCGAAGGATACATGTACCTCCCATATATCCTTTTTTATTTAAAATTTTAATTCGGCAACACTTTTTATGTTGAATTGTTGAAATTACCAAATCTATCTTAATATTATGTTAAAATGTATGTACTTAATTTTTTATAAATTCTAACAAGGAATTTTTGTATTTTAAAATATCATTTTTTTAAAAAGATCACAAAAATATAAAATCACTACGCTATATTTCATTTAATTTATATAATTATATTAATAAAAGAGTTTAGTGCCAAACAAACTGAAGGATATGCATTTCTTATTCATGTATGCATGTCCATTTAAGGCAAATATACATGATGGGAAAATATCTGATATTTATTTTATATTCATAGTTAAAATAGTTCATACACAAATATAAAAAACGAGTACAATTGGTGTTCCGGACAAAAAATGACACTTAAAGTCAATATGTGTTTAATTTTTTTCTTAAAAAAAGCTGGAAAAACGGTGCACTCAGTTTTTTTAAATTTAAAGTAAATATGGAGGATTTTTATATTTTTTGCAAAAACAACCTGCATTTTTTTACGGCTATATAGTAATGTCTAATAGCGTTAGAGATTTCCTTGAAGGTTATTTCTTTGGAAAGTTAATTTTTAAGCACATTACAAAGAAAATAGGATAATTGTATCGTACAGAAAAATATTTATATCTTTAAATCTAAACTACTAAATTATAATTTTAGATTCATTGGTTCATCAAGTTTCACCGTTATTAACACCTTTTCAACACGGATTTCGTAAAGAATCATCAATAATGACAAATATTTTAGAACTGACAACTTTGGTAAATGAAGGATTCGTCAACATACCGACGTTATATATACCGAATTCAGTAAGGCATTTGATAAGGTAAATCACAACTTTCTTCCGGAAAAAATTGATATTATGGGTTTCGACTAAACTTATGTATGCTGGCTAAAGTCATATCTTCTCGGCAGAATACAATGCGTAAAATTTGGGGTTTCAACTTTTAAACCTATGTTGTTAACATATGCGCTTTTCTAGAAAACGTAGTATTTTAAATAACTATAAACTCGTTGACTATAAAATCGAGATAGTTGACACAATTATGGATCTTGGCATCTTACTGGATGTAAAATTGGATTTTATTCAACACATAACAATGACTGTCAACAGGGCTCGTTGTACTCTGGCTTTTATTAAACGTTGGGCGAAAGACTTCAATGAACCTTTCGTCACTAAACAACTGTACACATCTCTCGTTCGACCAATCCTGGAATACGGTTCGATTGTATGGGATCCACATTATATGGTTCATAGTGATCATATTGAATCCATTCAAAAACGATTCTTGCTTTTTTGCCTGAGAGATACATATCGAGGATATGATAATCTCCCCTCATATTCTACAAGATAATCCTTAATACGTTTGCCAACACTGGAAAGTCGCAGAGTTATGCTAAATGTCTCATTTGTAATTAACTTAATAAATGGAAAAGTATGCTCGAATTTTTTATTAAGTAGTTTATCATTTAACATTCCACGACGTACGGTACGGTACTATAATTCCTTATTTATAAAAACTTTCCGAACTAACTATGCTATGGCAGACCCATTTAGAAAACTGTGTTGTTGCTTTAATGAAATGTTTGATTTTATTGATTTTTCTCTAGATTTAAATATTGTTAAACGTAATATTATACTTATTTTTTATTTATCATAAAATAAATAAATAAATAAAATAAAATATCTTTAGTTTTCTAAAATCTTTATGGATGAAGTTTCCTGACGATCTGGCCTAAGCAACCAGTGAAAGGCGCATGGGAATAGCTTATTCCCTCAACAATAAACTTCAGTGTTTTTATCAAGAATAATAATTGGGAATTTAGCACGAATAATAAAACCTTTTAAATTAAAATTTTGTATTCCCAAAAATTATTTTGATAGTACTAAATTATAAAAAATAATAAATGCGTTTTGGGCCTCTAAAAAAAGATCATATATCTCTTAGTTAAAACTGAAACGTGGTTAGTTTCTCTTTTGATTCTTAACGGCGGACAATTGGTTTATTAAACGGCAGAGAAAATTGAAAAAAGTATACAATCAGTTTTTTTATTTTTCCATTAAAAATTTTGTTTACATATTTTTTAAGTTATGGCAACACTTTTTTAAGATTCATCCAAAGCATTACTAATACATACTTTAAATAAAGTGTGTGGGCTCATATCAAAGAAGAATATCTTTTTGACCAAAAACTAACTAAAAAATTGTGGTACTTCTTTAAAATAAATTTTTAATAATTTTTTTCCTAGCAAGTACATGAATTAAGTTTAATTTTTCTTGTAAAATGTTATTTAAAATTCGGACAAGTTTAGCGACCTCTAGCAGCGGCGAAACGCATTAAACACTAAAAATGGTTCTCCCTACATGTAATTTATTTAGATACGAATAAAGTACAGTAATTTTTTTAAACATTGAAACAACATTGTGTCACCTTATTTTTAAATATGGAACAAAGTACTGTGCGTAGTTGGGAGAAACATAAAAAAAAATCCAAAAGAAAATAAAAATTTTTAAATTTAAAATTTTAATCTAACAATATCTTAAGATATGAACATAAATGATTTCCTGCGCAATGTAATATTATATATTAAAAATTAAGAACATTTTAATGATCTCAGACCCCATAAAGTATATATCGTCATCTAAAATGCAAAAAAAACGTGACGACCTTTTTTATAAGTTTATTATCAAAGTATTCAGTATGATAAGCCAAATCTTATTAATTAAAAGTTTTGTTTTTCCAAAAATTACTTTTATGATAAACTTGCAAGTGCACGGCATACACAAAAAAAAAACAAGATAGATTGCTTTATTATGCTGTGCTGAATCTTTGATACCCTCCACCGACAGTTCGAATATTTCAGGAGTGATATCTATATGATATTAATTTATTATTAATTTATCTTTATAAAAACTGACGTCTGCATTAAAATTGGTTGCGGTTTAGACCTATATTAAATTATTGACCGACAATTAGAAAGTTTTATGCTTTTTTTAGAAATTGGAACTAGTTTGGGTTAAATATCAAGATTCGTAACAGTTTAAGCCGAATTAAAATTATTTTCAGACGGGAAATTTATATTGGACCCACTGTAGATTATAAACTAATAATCTCAAGATTCTGTAGAGTGATTTCTGGTATTGAAACGCATAAATTTGAATACAGCGGTGAAATTAGTTTTAGCGTTTACAGTGAGTTTCAGAAGACTGCTAAGTGTGGGATCTAAGGTAAATTATGGACCGTATACCTCAAAATTGCATGAGATTTCTTCTGGCCATATGAAACCACAATAAATATATCTGGTACGGTTTTAGGCGTATTTCATTAATTTACCAGAGTGGGCTTTATCTGGGGCCTATAGTAAATTATGGACCAATCATCGCATAATTTTTAAGTGTTATTTCTAGTCCTATACAACTGTGAAGTATTAAAGGTAGTAGGGTTTATATGGGGCATAGATTAAATCACGAAATCCACGAAATTTTACAGTGTGATTTCTAGTAGAGTAAAACGAATTTTTGCAAAATTGTATATTATTCCGCACATTGTACCACCATTAATGTTAGGTTTTGTAAAAAAAATTATGAACTTAGCTCTGATCCTACTGAACCGATTTTGCTGGACTTCAATCCCAAATTGCTTACGATAACTACGAGCAAATTTGACAGCAAGTTTGTTCATATCTTTTGAGGTTTTCTAAAGTGAGCGTGTTTTCAGCAGACGGACATAGCTACTCGACTAAGAATTACTCAAGGAGCCAGAATATATATAAGTTATGGGATCTGAGATGAATAATAATAAAGAGAAACAAGAGGCTGCCTTGGTTTTTTGCTCATATCTCAGCCATTTGTAGACCGATCAGGCTGAATTTAAACATCAAACAATTCTGGACTATACACTGAAAGAATTTTCTTCGCAATACCAATGAATTTTAACATTAATCCCATGAAAAATTGCATTAAAAAGGAACCTATGCAGCGCTTCGTTTGATCAATGAAACCTGTTTCATAAAAATGTATTTAATGAAACATTACATTAGAACTATGAATATTTTTCATTGGATGAATACTTTCAGTAAAGTAAAACAAATTTTTTAAAAATTTTTTTTTTGAATTTTTTTTTATTTTATTTCTTATTTTTTTTTTCTGTCTCTGGCGGGAATCGATCGCGCAACCTCGGTGCTGATAGACTAGCTCAATACCAGCTAGTCTACCGGGGTAGTGTAGATTTTGGATAAAAAAAACTATGTTTTTTACTCAATTAAGAACGTAAATATGAGATTAAATTGTCCATAACAACAATAACAACGTTGATTGAAAGTTTTTGGTTCATTACTATAATGACATTTTTCATTGTCATAATGAAAATTTAAATTTATGAAAGCATTATTGAAATGTATTGCTTTTATAAAAAAAATTTTGATTTCATTAATTTAATGGCTTTTTGCATTAGATTTATGAAATAATTAAATCTTACATTTTATGATTAACAATTAAACATTTTTTTAAGGAAACTATAATTTTGTATATATTTATGAATATAGTTATGTTTGTATATTGTTTTTTTATGTTCCCAATTAAAATTTTTTGTTTAACTTGGACAATTTTAAGTTACATATATCCAATGAAAATTTTTAACGTAATTGCGAAATCCAATGAAGCGATTTTAACTAAAATCCTTCATTTTAACTATGAAATTCCATTTAGACAATTGAAATTTGCATTTACCCCAGGAAAATTTTTTTCTGAAAATGATTCATTAAATATATGAAGCATTTTTCTTTTAGTGTAAGTGACATAAATATATAACTACCATGGCCCCATTATATCTGGGGTCTTCGGAAAACCCATTTCATCGGACACACGGACAGACGGACATCGTTAAATCAACTTTGCTTCTGATAAAAACCCAGAGTATGTATACTTTATATGGTCTAAGATGAATAATAAAAAAGTTTTGCACGGAATGACAAACTTAGAATACCCTCTTCACAACTAAGTAATTGTGGTGGAGGATATAAAAAATTGCATATAATATCTGACGTGTAACACTGTATACAGGCCAAGGATAGGAATTTTGATAAAGAACAAAACTAGCAAACCGTGTATTCGCTTTAAAAAAAGCATTGAACATACTAAAAAGGATAAGTTTGTCCTGATAATTTTTGAGAAAACCAAAAAACTTTTAAGGATATATAACGACATATTTATTATACGGGCTGGCAAAGGAAATAAGATGGTAGCAGTGTATAAAAATGAGTATGAGGGGTAAAGCCAAACACTTGTAGAATACAAAAACACCTACAGAATGAGAGAACGGCTTTGTGTGATTGCAGAAGATTCGCATTCAATGAACAACATGAAATACACTAATTTGTGTTCATGCAATCAATCTTTCTCAGTCACACACATTGGTGCTGTTTTAAAATTCATTAAAGTCATGCGCAGTGTATTGGCTTTGCCATTCATACCATGTTTAGCTTCGTTCGTCAATTAATGCTTTGGTAAAAAACATATGGGCAGTTCCAGCGAAAAGTCTACTTTTTGTCACGTAACGCCAGAAGTAATTTTAATTGTTTCTCAAACAATTTTATATGTATAGTAGGGTGGAGCGAAAATGTAGCGTTTTGAATTTTTTTCAAAATTTGATAAGACTTGGGTGGTCAAAAGTTGCTACTCCATATACTGGTTATGCTCTTAGAATTTGCAATAAATCGAATTATATCTTCAGCTACCACGGCGACCTTGACAATTGAAAAAAAAAATTTAAATTACGCAAAAGTCAATGCTAATGCAATTTGTGTTTCGTTCAAAATATGATTGGACTTGAGCCAAAAATTAAATATTTATGCTATCAGTAATACCCTGAAAAAATGTCATAATTTCAAACAGATTTCTTGAGGTGCCACAATATTACTGAATTTTGAAGATTTACCACCAAAATCACACATATTTTCCTGTTTTTCGTTTTCTTAATTATATAATATTTCTTTTATAATTATAATTCTTTTGTTTCAGGTTAGGGCAAGTAATATACCAAATAAAATGGCAACTTGAACGCGTGCAAAAGATAGTAACTGTCCGTTATTTGGAGTTGGAGTACCATTCAATGAAAATGTTTTACCCACATATGGTGATATACTGAGGCAGTACATATTTACACGTTACTACTTGAAATTGGAAGGTCAGTTAAAGGAGCCTACGATTTGTGTATGCACCGGTCTGGCTTAGTATTAAAGTTAAATCAGCTTGCTGGGAAGGTCCAAGACATTTGTGGAAACTCACCTTTTTAACTAGATATCTTCCAAAACATTTGAAGGATGTAGTGATCCAGTTATCCAAAGAAACGCCTATTTCGCGCACCCGGAGAACTTATTATTGGCTATGATTAAAGATAAAAGACCAAATATTCGGAAACTTGCCATTTGTCGAATAATACGTACAAGAGTGCAACAGAGGCCTAATTCAATACGACAGTTTAAAGTTCCCGTGTTAAATTTTGATGCCCAAGAATACTGCGAGATGATAGATCATTAGTCTTTTAAAAATATTGAACCTCCCTTAATAAGATCACTTACAACAGCCGAAATTAAAAATTACATAACTAACGGCGAAGAAATTATAACTTTTCCCAAACTTGTGTGTCCACTTAAGCCGTCGAACGCTGTGTCCGTTTGGTGACAGCAGTTGCAGCAGCTGTAGGAGAATTAGAAATTACATTCAAGCGAGGCTGATGTCTAGATCTATCATGCCACGATATAATAAGAAATCGGAATACAAACTTATGTAGTAGTCTAAACTGATTATTTTAAATGTTAAAGGATAAAAATGCTTTTTTTAAATCTTTTGTTTCTTATTAATTTAGTTTATATATTTTATGTATGTACGCTACTGTCGTTGAATATTTCTATCTTTAGTTTAATAGTTTTAAATAAAAATTATAAGAGTTAGGCTAGAGATTATCTTCCGTAAAAGAAATATAAACTTCATTTTATTTAAATGTGATTTTCCTTTTTTTCACCAAATTTGTATCCCTATGTGGCACCTCAAAAGACGACGACACTGTCCCAATTTTCTGTGGTCCTTTTCATAGCTTTGAGCACTTATTTTTGGTTCATGTTAAACTATCAGCCATGTTCTGACAATCGCGCGATTTGAAATCGCAAAACGCCAGATTTATTTTATGGTGTTCTGAAACTGGTTCGTTTTGCTTGCGTCCTGCCAGGGTTTTTTAAAGTTCCTTTGAGCATACTTTTGCAATTTGAAGTCACCAAACTTCTTGCGATTGCGATTTACAGCACACGTATTATGCAATTTCAAGTCAAGATCGCAAATGTTTAGCGTTTTGCGATTGTCAGAACATGCCCGTATATGTGATATCGACAAGTAATTAAAACAATTAATACAATATATCAATTAACCACATTTTGTGAAACAATCAAGGTCGTTGTGGCAACTTTAAAAATCGCCAAAATTTAAAAAAAAATTAATCAAAATCTACTGGTATGCAGTAGCAACTTTTGCGCTCCCAAGCTCAATGATATCAAAAAAAATTTTTTTTCGCTCCACCCTACACACAGAAAAAAATACCCATGTAAACTTAACATGGAAAAATGTTGATTGAGAATCATGTTAAATTTCAGAAAAATTATGCCCTTTACTTAAATTTATCATTATTTCATATTAATTTTTAATAAAAAATATCAAAATAACCTTAAATTACGTTTATTTAATATTATTCACTGTTAAAAAAAATAAAAAAAAAATATTAAAATATAAATAAATCTGGATTCAATATTGAACCCATAAAAACCTGTTTTGTATTAAAATCAAAAGTTTATCTTGTTAAATTAACATGCATACCTACTTAATTATGTACATTTTTTATTTTCACTTTTAAAATATGTTATAAAAAGAAGACAATTCCCGTATTCTTTTAATTAAAATTGTTTATTTAAATAGTACATCAAGTTTTCAAAGTAGAATGATGACCATATCGGGCGATTCTGCTGATGCTTCTGTTAACAAAGGAGAATACAAAATAAGTGAAACATGTGTTACAGGGTTTTGAATTATTCTTACATAAATGCAAATGTTGTCTGAAGCTTCTTCACACTGTTAAAATACACTCAAACCCATTTGATTCTACATGAAATTCACGTTGTTTCAACTGGAAATAACTTTCATTCAACGTGATTCCGATTGTTATTTCAATATAAATTACATTTTGCTCTAACTTTACTGCAATGTTAAATTAACATGAATTATAGTTATATCAAAAGAAAAAAATGTTGTTCGCAGTTATTGTAAAATCAGGTTGAATTAACATGAAACTCGTATGAAGCAAAATCACCACCGAAAAAATTTAAATCAACCTTGTTTTCGACGTTTTTAACTTGATTTTTTTCTGTGTGTAATGTATAGTTTACTTTTTTATATTTTGGCGTAAAGCGCAACTAGCTCTACATTTTGTAACAAAAGGGATAACATTTGAAAAACATGGTTCTAAAATACAAGCTTTTTTGCATTCTGGCGTTAAATTAAAAAAAGTAGACATTTCGCTAAAAATGCCCATATGTACCTTTTAACGAGCAAAGATTTTTAAATTTGGTAGCTTGAAAATAAATCTATATAAGTCCAAATCTTACTAAAAAAAGGTTTTATACAAAACATATTGCTCAATTCGCAGTCTTATTCAGTTTTGTAATGCAAGTCAAAATACACTTCCGTTTTTTTAACGTCACGCCAGCGCTTATTTTTGCTTATATCTGCAAATCGTTAGCGTCGATTGCTGTAATTTTTTTCTAAATATAGTGCTACTTCATTACTTTGTACAAATTTGACTTCTTCATTTAATTTTTTTTAATTTTGTGGTACAAAGTTCGCGACACGTCAAAATGAAAATGCCTGGCTTAATGTTAAAACTTGGCCCAATTATGGAACTTGGCCCAAGTGTACTTTGAAACACAAGGTTCTCAAACTTGCCATTGAATCATTAAGCACTTTTTCCTTTTTGCGACAGATTTTTTGTGGCTTTTTCGATGACTAACTTTAATTTCTTTGAGCGTATTTCTTTATTATACCTACAAAATGTTTTTCTTCCCATGAATTACAAAATATTTTTTATGCGTGTAATGACTTCAGAATTGTTTTCGTTATTTTGAAAAATTTTTTTTCAAATATTTGTTTTTATTTTTCCAGAATTGTTTCAAAATGCAAATATTTATAAAGATGAATTATATCTTGATTCATTTGCCAATGCGATAATATCATCTTCACCTAGATTTGTGGGTAGTTTACGTATTTTGCATCACATTTTTATTTTTTAATTTTTTTTTTTTTTTTGTTCACAATTCAATTTGCTGAATTCATAAATATTGCATCATGAATAAGTATGAGTACGTACTTGTTGTAGTTGTATCTATAGAGTTTGTGCTTAAAATTATAAACAATTTTTTGAAATGGGTGGAATGTGCGAACGACCGCTAATATATGAATCGCAATGCTATAATATGATGATGATGAAGAAGAAGAAGAAGCAGGGAAATAAAATATAGAAGAGAAAATGAAATAATTTTATGGTTTTTAATTGTAACGTGTCAGTGACACTCTTGATGTTTTGCGGTGATAATTATACGATTGGATTGGAAAAACGAAATGAATTATTTTATTATGGATTTAAGTAAATTAATGGATACAAGTGGAAAGTAACAACAGGTTAAAAATTTGAATCAATTATGAGTCAAGTTTTATAAATAGATAAAAAAAAAGATAAATATAATTGAAAACAAAAGTCCGAGGAAGCGAATTTTTACAAGAAATGGAACGCCATTAAAAATTCATAAGATAAAATGTGACTTTTTTAGTAAAAAGGTTTAGTGGCCAATATACTTTTTAGTAAAAAAGTGACTTTTTACGCTGCGATGGTCCATGGTCCATTCGATCAGTCGAATTTTAGATTACTTTTACTTACCTTTTTTTAATATTGATTTCCACTGCTTCAAGAGTTGCTAGCACTTTCGTATTCGGTCATTGGACGGCGGAGCGGACAAATAGACTGCAGGTGGAATGGAGGGTAAACAGCGTACTCACGTTAAAAAGGCTTTGTTTATCTTTTGAGTACGGAAACTGTTGCTTTAAGAGATCTCTTTTAAAACGATAATTAATATTTGCTGATTATAGGAGGTTAAGCGCCCCTAGAAGTGTATCCTTACTTTAGTTCAGTCATAACCACTCCATAGACTCGCGAGCAGTCAATAATTGTATTTTTCACACAGACACGGTCGGCAATTCACATGTATACAACAACTTTGTTCGGCCACTCCAAAGTCTCGCGAGGCAGTCAATAATCGTATTTTTTACACAGACACGGTCGGCAATTCATATGTATATAATAACTTTGTTTGTTGCTTGGTTATCACTGCTTTAGTTGAACCTTATGTAGCCTATGTCCGTTAGGAGGTTTAATTCTTCATTTTGTTGAAAACATTTTTTTAAATCGGAACGGCAGTTCCAGAGATTACCTCTTACAAAGATATAAACATACAAGCAAACAAACTTTCACCTTCGAAAAATAAGTATAGATACTTTTATTATGGGGTTGTTTTACAAAAATATAATTAAAAAAATATTTAGTGTTGTGTGTTATTGGTTGCAAACACTTACTATAAAGTTTGATTGCTCAGACTATGTTGACATGACAGACATGGATGTTACCATTTTGTCAAAGCCGACATTCACTGCGCACATCCCCTACGATTATTCGTACAATTGCTAGCTAATGTCTTGAAATAGCTTGAAAGTGGAAAACAACTGCAAAAACTGTAACTAGGTACAGTTATTCTACGCCAAGCCATTAGCCAATGCGAGATGACGAAGCAAAATGCAGCAAAAGCAGACAAGCAATAACGACCTGATTGTTAAAATAAAAATAACAACGAGCACGAGCTGCCAAAGTACAACTAATTTTTGAAAAGATTTCGTAAAAACTAGTCACGAAGTTCTAGATTTCGTTGTGGTGTAAATGGGCTATTTTAAAACATATATGGGGGATTCACAAGGTGTCATAAAGTCATATGTCTTAAAAAAATAACATGAACAAATACGACTGCTGTAAACAACCCCTCATAATTTAGTGGGCTATTTTGAATTTAATTAGCTGATTTAAAACAAATATAAAAAAATAAATATTTAACTTAAATCAAAATATTTTTTCTAGTCTAATCCATGAATTAATAAATTCAATTAGATCTTACCTGTTTATTTCCCATATTTTAGACGCAAATCACAAATAAGTTTTATTTTGTTTGTTTACCAAACATCAGAGTCCTAAGCCGATATAATTTGACGCCGCAAGTGTTTTATTGCAAAAATTGCTATCCGCATATTAAATTGGGCTATTAGCCGGGAAAAACTATACCATCAAAGGACACAAAAACTAATGCGGATCGGCTCAGCCGCTCAGCGCAAATCTTTTCTGATTAATAACGACAGCACAATAACCATAGCAAGCAAAGTTTTATTAATTTAAGACACTTTTTGCTTACAAAACAACAATACCATTGTAAAATGTTAGAACATTATTGGTCATTTTCTCAATGTATCGACAAACTGTATGTTACTTAATGTCAACATAAATTTATTAGACCGATAAACTGTCCGTTAACGATTTTGGGTTTCTCAATATACCGACAAAAAACATTGTTTTCAGTTGGCAACACCTCTCAAAATACATATAAAAGTTGGGAGTCAGCTGATTGAATTTATCTGTACCGCAAATAAAAGGAAAATAAATAATTGGCAGATGAGTGCTGGTTAGCTTTACGACCGAATAGAAGCAAATGAGACATTGAGAAAACCAAATTTCCTTAATGTGCAGTTTTTCGTTGGGTAAAAAGATAATCGCCTAATGAGAAAACGGCCATATGACAATATAACATGATAGCACACCTTGTGAATACCCCAATAGTTTCAATAGTTTTTATTTTTTTTTGGTTTGATTTTATCTTAATCAACTTCATGTTCTTGATTTGGACTTCCGTTTATATAATGGTTACTTTAATTAGAATTTTACTTAAAAACAATTAACATGCAAATTTGCGTTCCCGAAAAATTAAGCAGTTATCGCTCCTTTATTGCAACGTAGGCATAGATGAAAAAAATCCAAAATTTAAGTTATTTAAGTCCAAGTGCTTCATCGAACATTCTTTATATTATAAATTTTACAAGAGAAGAAAAAAACTATTTGATATGGTAAATTGATAAATTTCATTGACTGATTATAATTAATTTCTCTTCTATTTTTCTTGTAAAACCTACCAGTTGTTTTGACGATTAAAAATGTTCTCTATTCCACAAACCGCTGGAAAGGTTTATCATATAATCTTTTGAAGATAGGGCCAGTTGTTTTATCATTAAATTCGCTAATGTTGGTCGAAAGATTCCAAAGTTTTTTGTTTTAATCTAATACAACAGATTTAATGAAAAAGTTTATTTTTAATTCTTTGTTAGTTAGGGACTTTTGCGTTTTAGGTGACGATATGTTAAAATCAGTATTATGTCTCAAACTAAATTGAAGAAATAGCAAAACTACTTCACTCCGTCTGATCTCCTCTCTATTTATATCGCCTATACCCGCCCGTAAATGTAATACAACTCCCATATCTGCGCAGGTGCTTCAAGGTCTATCTTGGAACTTCTATAACGGGAGCATAAAAGTTTGTTGAAGCTCATCAATGATAGGAGGGTATCCAGTGGTATTGACTCATTATAGTATTGTCGGAATGTGGGTTGTGCGTCATTGCGAAATTACCACGGCCGTATGTGGGATCGACTCCCGGCAGAAATCTTCCCAGTCGGTTTCAATTTGGAATAATTGAAATTAAATGTCCACAAAAACTACTTCCTTGTTTCCTTCTTCTCATAATCTTTTTTTTTGTACCACCAACACAATGCTCAAACTAAAATAAAAGGTTTTTCTACATCAGTGCCTAAGGGTACGAATTGTTATACAGATATTCGATTTATAATTAAAATATTTTATCAGCTCTAGTTTTCGCGGTATAGTGATTATGAAAAATAAGGCACGTACGGGACATATATTAGCATGACATAGTAAGAAGGCTTTGCTCTATTCAGTAAACCAAAAAAAAAAAAAACAAAATTATCTTTAAAACATTATTTTAAAGTCTGCACAGTAGTTTCCGAGGCATCGAAAAATTTTGTGCAAAACCATGCATGGTGAAGGATATATAAGATTCGCTACAGCCGAATATAGCCCACTTTTGAAAAACTTAATTTTTTATTAAAGAATTATTTATTAATTTTTGATATTCTTTGAGTTCTACCCACTGCACCACTGCGGTGCCCGTTAAGCCAACAGTCAAACATCAATCTTTAACCAGTAGTACTGGTGGTTCGAAATTTGCTGTAATTATCACTTTAACTTCAAATTACATGTTGTCTCCTTTCCACTGTTTTTTTCGTATTCTTTCTGTCAAGACTTTGTCTTGAAAACCTGAATATATTGATTTTTTTGTCCACTTTCGTCGACATTTTTATTGGTACAACTACTGGTTAAAGATTGATGTTTGACTGTTGGCTTAACTGGCACCGCAGTGGGTAGAACTCAAAGATCTTCCGACGATAGAATATGGTGATTCTTGAAACATGTAAAGATCAACCCGGTTCGAATCCCAGCTCAGCCAAGAAAAATTATCAATAAATTTTAATAAAAATTCCAAGTTGTAAAACTTCCTTCCCTCAGTGAAAATAATTTAATAAAAATTAAATTTGATGAACTCAAGCCTAATTAAAGAATATCAAAAATTAAAAATTAACAGTTCAACTGAAATCAAAATTGTTCTTAGAATTATTAATTATTTATTTTTTCTTTTTTTTTTTTTGGTACAAAATTTTCCGTTTTTTTCAGTTTAAATAAAAGGCTAATGAAAATTTGAGTTTCTATTTTATATAAAGAGACATTTGGCAAACGGCCATTTAATCTTTAAAAAATTTATTTTCTTAACTTAAATTCTGTCATGTCTTGTTTATAAATCTATGTCACATTTTTACTTTAGCCATGCTTGAAAACAACATTAACCACATTAAGTGACACCCTGATAAATTGTTTTCGTTGTAAATTTTACAATTTATCGATTATTTTTGGTAACAATGGGTCATTATATTTCGCTCTGCTGCTGTTCGTGCTGCCATCAGTTTCTATATTGAAAAGACAAACTGAAGAACAAATTCTATACACTTTGTGCCATGTATGGTTTTCCACATAAAACAGTTACTAATTAAATAAATTGCTTTGTGAAAAACTAACAAGAAATGCTTTGAAAAGCAGAACAGATACTGTTGTAACCCAGTTAAAGAAAGAGAACTTTTCTTCACCTTTTAAAGTTTCAATAACAAAATAACCTTTAGAATTTAAAATTTTATTTTGTTTTTGCGAATTATCTTCAAAAGAATATGAACTTTTCTAAAAGAAATTGAATTGTGAGGAAAAAGCGAGCGCGAGAAACAACTGAAATAGTATTTTTCAAATACAAAATAAAGTTAAGAAAATTTTGTTTCTCATATAAAGTTTTTTTTTCGTTTCTTTAAAATTCAATTTACTTAAATTTGCTTTAGTTTACAGAGTTTACTTATTGAATTAATTTGTTAAAGAGTTTAAATGTTTTAATATTTATTTAAGTGTGCAGGTATGTCTCAATGCAAATTCTTTTTTCATGTTTACTCAAAAGAAACAAGAGTTCGATTTTACTAATTTAAAAACAATGTTCGTACAAATTGTTGTAAAATAGTTATTGTTTGTATATATTTTTTTTGTCTTAAATATTTGCTTACTTATGTAAATAGTTTTTGAAAAAATAAAAAAGTATAATAACACTTTAAGCAATTAAGAAAAATCAATTTATTTTAAATATAAAAACAAATTAATAGTCTTGTTAAAGAAATATTAAATACGTAAGTGCACCTACTTCAGTTTTAAGTATTTGTAAAGGTTTTATTAAATAAAGTTTTAAATTAAGGATCTGTTATCCATTTGAATTTAAACAAGTAAGAGCACTACATTCGGCTATGCTGAATCTTTAATACCCTTATACTAATGCAATGCAGCGCCTTAAACCAATTACCCACTAATACACATTAGCAACATTTTTTCATTTGAAACGCATTTCTCTATTTAAGCGACAAATCATGTATTTTTTACATTAAAAAAGTAATAAATAAACAAGTAAGAAAGTATAGTCGGTCAAGCCCGACCATATGGTACCCTAAACCACAGTATTTAAAAACACATCATGCTTATGTGTCCATGTAAATGTGGATTTATCTATGTTTATAAACTTGAACATAAAAATCGGTTTGAAAGTTTGTGAGAAGCAGAAATTGCCCCCTGCCTCCCCTTGTGGTCCTATTTTTTAAAAACTGTATAGCTAATGTGCCCCTATAGATATGGATTTATTTATTGTTTAAATTTCATTAAAATCGGTTTGAGATGCAGAAATTGCCCCTATCTCCCCTCGTGGTCCGATTTTTTTAAAAATTTATACATTTTGTTTCCATATAGATATGGTTCTATCTATGTTTTAAATTTCATTAAAATCGGTTTGATAGCTTCTGAGAGGAAGAAATTTCCCCCTATCTTCCCTCGTGGTCCTACGATTCGGCCCATTTTCAATAGGCTTGGTCCTTGTGCCAATAAGATCCTATGACCTAAATTTGATCAAATTATCTCGAAACAAAAATACCTGTACTTTGCGCACAAAGTTACATGGACAGCCAGCCAGCCAGCCGGACGGACATCGTTAGTTCGACTCAAAAAGTGATTCTGAATAGATCGGTATACTTTAAGGTGGGTCTATGACCACTATTTTGAGGCGTTACACACATCAGCACAAATGCATAATACCCTCTCCACTATTGTGGTGTGGGTATAACAATGTGTAGACTCATTACAATAAAAACAAATAAGGGTGCTATATTCGGCTATAACGAATCTTATTCACCCATCAATATGGTGCGACAAGAACCGAAAGTTATATAAGAACGGTTCTTTAGATATAAGTAAATATATTTTGTGTCACACCCAGTTGTCGGATGTTGCATATTGATAACCAAGATGCCTGTACCTAAATTAGAAACTTTGACTCTTGCCATTCTCCTTTCTTTATAAAATTTATAACGTGGTAATTGCAAATTAGCTAAAAGTTCAGGAAGAACATAGGGCATCAACAAATTCTCTCCACTTTACTTGATCATTAGCTAAGATCTTTGCTTGGTTCCAAGTCACATTATGAGATTTGCATTCGTTTTTTATCATTCTTATCCATGTGTTTCTGGGCCTTCCAGGATTTCAATGGCCCTGTGGATTCCAGTCAAGTGCATGCCTTGCGATTTCGTAAGGTGGCCTTCTTAGGATGTGACCTATCCAAGTCCATTTGCGTACTCGATTGGTTTGCAGTTAGCCATCAAGAGCAGTTGTTCATTGGTTACCCAGTTTGGCCAGAAAATTCGCAATACTTGTTTGAGGCATTTATTGCAGAAATATTGCAATTTCCTGCGTGTAGCTTGCGTTGTGCTCCAGGTGCGGCAACCATACAGCAGTACCGATTTAACACTACAGTTAAAGATTCTCAGCTTTGTGGTGGTGGATATATTGTTCGCCCTCCATATTCTATGCAGGGAATGGATTGCGGTCCGGGCTTTGTTGATTCTGTCAGTTATATCGGCACTGGAGCCTCCGTATTTACAAATTGTACTGCCGAGATACGAAAAGGAGTCTACATCTTCGATTAGCTATCCTTGGAGTACTAGGGGGGTTGTGTTGCTAGTGCCAATACGTATTAGTTAAGTTTTCTTTATGTTTATTTTGAGGCCAACTTTATTTGCATTGACGGATAGGTGGTGAATCTTTTGCGCCATATCGTCGAAGCGGTGTGTAAAAAGGCATATATCTTCAGCATAGTCGATATCATGAAGGAACTCACTCATGTTGGAAAAAACTTTTTTAAAAGTTATCGATAAAAAATGAAGTTATGTCAAAAAAAAATGTAAAATTGTTCAACTTATAATTGACATTTCGAGCTTGAAATATTAAAAGTTTGTCACTTTTTGTTTGTTTTGTTTTTATGTTTCTCATAAGCTTAAAGTTGACAACATTTAATACAACGAACAAAATCATAACAAAAGAAAAAATTTACAAATAACTAAACAAATTTAATGCAACACGTTCGCAGATGCGTATGCAAACGATGAGCTTCATTATGGTATATTTTTTTTAAATTAATTTATATATTTTTTAATTTGTCAAACAATTGTAACGTAGAATTTCAGCCCATTGTAAGAAAACATATCAGAGCCTTTGGCGGGAATTGAATCCGTCGCCGTCACTATTTTAATACCTAGACCAACTCGTTACTTACTATCCTACCGAACAGGGATCATGGATTAGGGGATTTATCCCCAAATTGGAGATTTTATTTCGATGCGGGATTGCGTTGGAGATTTTTTTTTGATTTTGCGGATATTTTCTAATTTGTATTTTTATTTCTTTTCTATATTGCTTTATTATTATTATTGTTATTATTATTATTATTATTATTATTATTATTATTATTATTACTATTATTATTATTATTATTATTATTATTATTATTATTATTATTATTATTATTATTATTATTATAATGTCCTGTGGTTCCTATATGGAACAAAGGGCAACATATTGTTTTATTAAGCAACCAAAACAATCCTTGAAATAACAATTTATGACTAACAAGTCTTTCCCTAAGTAATGACAGTTTTCATGTTGCGTGTATTGAACGTAACGTAACAAAATCCATAGAGGCGTTAGAAACAGATTCATGCTACTAAGCTTTAGATTCATTGGATTTGGGTTAAGATTAAAAGAAAAAGAAAGAAAATCGATAGATTCAGTATTGCCATTAAAAATGTCTAAAAAATTAATTCCAGCAAATGTTAAAGCGTTTCCCTCAAAATATATATTTTTTCACATTTTGCTTCTTCAAATATATGCTGTATTCCATTAGAACAGCCAAATTTCAGCTTAATTGTATAAATAATTCGACCGGGTATGAATATCAATGTTTCAACGGACAATTGTGATTCACAATGGCGATAATTGCTGTTTTTAAATGGAAATATTTATTTGGCTTACCCAAATTTAATACTTTAAGCACTTTTTTGATAGAAGTTTTTTATATCAAGATGCCACTTGATATTAAAACTGCTCTATGTAATAACAAATAATGCTTGTGTTGAACTGGCTTTTTCGGCAGTGAACCACATTTAAACAAAAATAAGAAATAAAATGCAATACGAAGTAACTCAACTTTGTTGCGACACGTTTGAACCATGCCCAGAAACGATAAAGCTGTTTAATTTAAGAATTAAATACCAATAAATTGAGCTGGATGATAAATTAGATTATGAATATTCTGACTTTTAAAATCAAATTAAAGTTTATTGAGTTAATGTATGACTTAAATCTCAAATAAAACAAAATGTACTAATGAAATGTAATGCAAATAAATTATTTTATGACCGAATTTTATTTATGTATTTAGTGGGGATTTTTGGGGCTCATAAAATATTTTTTAGGGAAAAAAATTTACAATTTGGGAATTCAATTTGAAAAACATCCGACAACGCTGCTACCGAAACACTTTTTTCAGCCAAAGAAGTTTAAAACTTTCCCTGTAAAATATGTCATTAGTGAAAATGTACTGATACACTTTTGACTTTATCAGTACTACTGATCAAAAAAAATTTAAAAATCCCTTCTAAGGTGGGATTCAGAATATACCTGTTTAGCGTAAACGCGTGTCTAAGCTCTTTATTCTACTATAAAATACGCTAGTGTGAACGTAGTGTAACAGATAAGGATGAATCAGGGCAGCTATACGTTTTTCTATTTGTGTAACAATAATAAAATTTTTTATATGTACTACCTGTATTCTGTTCGATCACGATCAATATCCTTGTATCATACAATTTTTTTTGAAGGAAAAAGCACATGATTTCTGTTTCTTCTGCAAACATTTTTGCGGAATAAAAAAAAGTAATAAAAAAATTTCAAGCAAAAAAATTTTTTTTTTGAGTAATTTTATTAAAATTCAAAAAGTGTTAAACAGGCGGGTCCGGGCGGGTACAAGATTATATACAGGGTTAAAGAAAACTATTTCACCTTTCTATCAGTGGTTTTACCTTCTTAATCCCTTTTGATCCGCAAAAGTTCTATTCTACTAAAGTAGAAATTTTACGAAAATATAGTAGTTTAGAAAATATGTCTTAACATCTCAAATATAAATTACAGAATAGTCGCACATATTACTTTTTTACAGATAACAAGACAACCAGCCTAGTAAAAAAGCTATCAGGGCATTATCGGTGATAGTTTTTGAGCAGTGATAATTTCTTTCGGATTAAATATAAAAAAGTCACTTTTTTCTGAATTAAAAAAACAGGTTGTGTTTAACAACATGGCATAACCACAATTAACAATATTTTGACATAATTTTTTGGCTACCTTAGTGTTAATATGTTTACTATTAAATAAAATTAAAATTTTTGAAATCGGTGACAAACAAAAATTTGACCTTTGGCCAATGAAATAAAATTTTCAGCCACTGTGCGGCAGAGATCATGTGCTTGTCATTTAAAATCCACAACTGATCTTAGAACAAGCGTTTTAAAACCTGCCGTCAATGTAGGAAAACTGCCTTTTCTTATTTTCTAATTGGCCAAAAACAATTTTGCTTTTACTTCTTATTCATTTAATATAAACAGTCGCTGTCAAACCAACTCAAATAGCAAAAAGTTGTACACGAATCTTCGTTTTTGTTCGACAGTTTTTGGTTTCGACTGCAGTTTTTTAAAACCTTTGGTCTAATCACCGCATACGATATCGAGCAAAATTGATCGAAATTATTTATTTTGGTATCATGAAACTCGATATCGAATGAAATGTATTGAATTTGAAATAAAAGCATTCGATATCGAGTAACACGACATTACATTTATCGAGTTTTCATTCGATACGTCAGTGTCTATCGTATGCAAAAAAAATCGATAGTTTATTCGATACGATAGTATCGAATGTGGTCATTAGACCCCTGCTTACATAGAAAAAATTATCAGTAGTTTTTTATCAATTAAAAAAAATTTTTTAAATTATTCCAATTTAATTAATGTGATAATTGAATCAATTATTTTTTTGTTAAAATATAATTTGGATTAAATTAAGATTTTAGTTGTTTTGAAAAAAATTTTTAATTAAAATATTAATTAAATAACAATAAATCTTAATTGATTTTTTCGTTCAAAATTAGAACTTGTAGAATTGTTGTTGGGATTTGTCAAAACCTGAGCTATATTTAATTAAATCAATTAACACATTGTTTGAAACGGCAAAGTTTTTTGCTAATTTTTTAATTAATATTAAGAATACATTTATTGCATGTAAAATATTCACAATTTTAAATTTTTACCATATTTAAGGCTCAGTTAGGCGAACGTTGCTGTACCCGTAATGTAACGCACCGTACTGTAAGCACGTTGGTGCACTTATAGAACGTTTAAAAACGTGTCATATGTTTTCCCATACATAAACAAAAAGCACGAGTATACATAAAACAAAACACACAGTGATGGGAATCAAAAATGTTCAAATGGTGACCGTTGTGCAGAAAAGGTATTACGTGATTTAAATGGTATTAAAACAGTATTTTGTGTATGTAAAAAATTTTAATAATTTAATATTTTTTTATAGATTTACAATAAATAAATTTGTATTTTAGCATATATAAATTTTTAGCATACATATATTGTAAATGTGCATACACCAAACAAGGTTTTTATACCATTTAAAGTCTTTTATATGTTTCACATTTCCATTGTATGTGTATATGCATTTGTTTATTTTAAGTTATTTTGTCGCAATTCCATAGATATACTAAAAAAAAAGTACCAAAACAAAGAGCAAAATTACCCGCATTCAATGTAAAAAACAAGCCGCCCATTACTGTCTTACAAATGTCACGTAACAACGGCATGAAATTCTATTTTATACAGATTGGTACGTTGCAACTACGGTACATTGCATTTCGGTAAGCTTTTGTATTGGTTTTCATATAACAAAAAGCGAACAGCTGATTGATACAGTACAGATACGGTACAGCAACGTTCGCCTAACTGAGCCTTTAGGCCCTAATTAATGAAAACGCAACGCAACGCTAAATAATTACATTGAAAGCAAAAACAAAGCCATAAATACAGAAATCCTTCTTGCCTTTTAAAATTTCAAACGCCTCATAACTTGTGGCGTTAGAAATTTTAAAACTGTTCATGAATTTCTGTAGAAAGCAACAACAAAATTACAAAATATTTATGACTTTGTTTACGCTTTCAGTGTAATTCTTTGACGTTGCGTTGCGCTTTACATAATTAGGGCCTTAGTAACCTATATAATAATTTTGGTAATAGGCGCAAAATCAACAAATTGTTTGCTCGATTCTTTGAATTTGGTATGAATAACGTGATTGAAGAACATTTTTGATTTTTTCTGTGTGGAACTATTGGCTTGGTAGTTCTTTTGGGAGCATATGGAAATATTGGATCCGGATATTCACTAATACATTTTATTAGTTCACGTCTACAATTTTTCATAATTTAACTAGATTTAAGAACTTATAATGTTGCATCGTTTTTACTAAATCTAGACAGAAAGAAAATTTACAAATCTGGTGGGAAAAATTTCTGATATTGGTTTTCGCTAAACAAGATCCTTACAAAAGGATCAAATGATTATTTTTTTAAGAATAATATTCAACTATTCATGTTTGTATAAATATATTTTTAAAGCGAAATAAAGAGAATCCTGGAAATCGGGATTTGACAATCCCGGAATTTTGGTGAACGCAATTGGCTTCCCTAAAGCTCATGCATATGCTTAAATAAATAATTTTAAGTTGCCTCTGTTGTTGTTGTTGAAATAAAAACAAATAAATATTTAATTTTTTTAAATAATTTAATAGCCATTTGTAGGAAAATGGCTACATTTTTCTTTTATTATTTTTTTGTTTGTTTGTTTTGTTTTGTGTTTGTGTGTGTGTTTTTATATTTAATATTAATATTTTTAGTTAACTTTTTTTTTGTTTTATATTATTAAACTAGGAAATACAAATTTACATTTTGTCAAATTTTTTTTAAAGTTTCTTTTTTTCGTTTTTGTTTAATAAACTATAAATACATTACAACAATTTTTGTTTGTATACTAAATATAGAATTTTTTTTTTATATATTTACGATTTTATACAGAGTTGTTTTTGTTTTAATTTTTTTTTTTTTTACATAGACAAACAATAATAAAATTGTATTATTTTTAATAGTTAAAATTAAAAAAAAATAAAATTATAAACTGAAAATATTTAAATATTTACATAAAGAATTAAAGTTCAGTAGTTTAGGGTGGTTTCATTTTTTTTTTGTTTTTTTTTTTCATTTTTTAGTTAAATATTTCATTTTCGTTCTTTTCTAGTTTTCTTTAATTAAATTTAAATTACTTATTTAATAAAGTTGTAGTTTTTTTTTGTTTTTTTATGAACTTATTGTTTATAGAAAAACTTAAAAAATAAATTTTTAGTGAATGTTTTTTTTTGTTATAATTTAGATTAACTACATTTTTGTGTAATTTTTATTTAATATAATACATAGTTTTCTTAAAAGTTTTGTTTGTTTTTTTATTTAAATAATTATTTAATATCACATTGAATTTGAAAAAAAGTGGTACGCTTCTTTCTCTCTTGTTGCTAAAAGTTTTTTTTTTTGCTGTCCTACCTCACTTTTTTTTCTTTAACTTACTATTCCTATGGAAAGTCTTTTAAATTGTTTTTGTTAAATGTCTATAGTTTTGCTCTAAGGGGAATATTGAACAATCTGGCTAAATAAAGCTTAAGATTTTGCTGCATGCCGCGGCTAACCGTACGGCCCTCCTTTGCTTTTTAATCATTTACATCATGGCTGCTTGTTTTTGGAATTTATAAATGGCTGCTAGAGTTTGATCCCCTTCCCTGTTTGGCTTATGCACCGTTTTATAACCCTTTTCTTGTTTACAACATGTCTACACTAAAAAGGCTTGATTGTTGTTCTTATTCGCTGGTGCTGGAGCGGACGTTGTTGTTGCTGCTGTTGTTGCTAAGTCTTGTGTGTTAGAGCTGTTGGTGGTTGAATTGATTGTGTTGGCAGTCCCACCTGTATTATTATTAGCAGCTGCCTGTTGTTGCTGTAATTGTGCGGCAGCGGAAGTGGAAGCTTGTGGCTGAGGTGTTTGCGCCAGCGCAGCAGTTGATTGTGTGCTGGTACTACATTGACTTAAATTGCTACCACTTCTTAAGTGCACAGGGGCAGTGGCTGGTTGTTGGTTGGCATTTTGTTGCATCAACATAGAGGGTCGCCACTGTTGTTGTTGGCCAGCACTTAACGATAAACGAGGGTTGTTCGATTGACGAAAGGCTACATTAGCTGGAGGAGGGGCTAAATGCTGATGATGGGGATGATGATGATGGTGTTGAGCTGACATACCATTGGGTATCATGGACAAGGCTTCATGTTGATCGTAATAGTGTTCGGATTCTATGCTATGATATATATGTTCGCTGGGTGGACGCATCGGTATGGCATCAACAATACGTTGACCATGTCTAGTGGGTCTGGGTGAGGGTGTGGCGGTAGTGGCAGAGGAATAATTAGCTTCCATGTCTTCCTGATAATAGGCTGGTGGTGGTGGGGCTTGTCTGAAGAGTACACCAGGCGATACGGGCTGTTTAAAGCGTTCATGATGATCTAAAGTATAGTTGTTGCCTCTGGGCGATAATTCAATTGGTATGGCATAACGTAACTTTTCCCAGAAGTAACGATCACAGGTAAGTAAACGATTGGAAGGCACTGATTTCAAATAAGGTGAGAGCTCGGCTACATCTTCAGCTTCCGATGAGACATTAGTTTCCTCGATGATGACTAATTTTTGGGCCAAACCTCTTAGAGCTTCATGGAAGGCATTACGGAATTCCAAACGATTCCATTCGGTGGCTAAGAGATTTCTAGTTAAAACCAAAATTATTTTGCGTGAGGCCCGGGCTGCTTCTACGATTTGCAAGTGGCTGGCCTGTGGAGGTAAATCTCTTTGTTGTATGCACAAACGGAAAGGAGGACGGCCATGTTCTAGTTCAGTGGCAATATTGCGCCAAACAAATTCATAGTCCTTTTCAGAATGTAAAATAATGGCATCGTACAACTTTCCGGCATCTTCGAATCGAGGCTCACACACTCTCACACCATAATGGGCAAATAACCACATTCTTACCGATTCTCTGAACACGAATACAATAATTAGGACTACAATCAGGAAAATCAGCACCAAGACAGCAGCTAATAAAGGCACATAACCCCCGGAAATATCTTGAGAAGCCATATTGCTAGCATTTTCCATTAACTCACTGCAGTCGACGCCATGTTGTGTGAACAAATCTAGCTCACGTTTAACACCATTATCCACACAATAGATATCTTGGGTATCTCTAATCACTATGGCATTATCGGCCACAAATTGAGCCAAAGCCTGCAAGAACTGGCAACGGCAAGACCAAGCATTACGGCCCATAGTTAAGCCCTGTAAATTGTTACGGTATTGCAAATTGGCTAGTTGGGCAATAGGCATGGAGGTTAAACGATTATTGTCCAAGCGCAAGACTTTCAAAGAAACCAAAGGAGCAAAGGTACTATTGTTAATAGTAGTCAGCAAATTGTTGTGTATGTACAATTCTTTTAACAAAGACAATTGTTTAAATTCATTGCCCTCCAAAGATTGCAATTTATTGTTCTCCAAATGCAGAATACGTAGCATAGACAATTCAGTAAAAGAACCGTTTTGTATTGTCACCACATTTGAAGAGTTCAGGTAGAGAGCTCTTAAATTGCGCTTACCCACAAACACCTGATTGTCAATAACGGGCAGATTATTACCATCCATATACAAATCGGTAACTTCCTGGGGTATGCGAACTGGCAATGAAATGCGATTTTGTTTCCCACAGTCGACAATGTTAGTAGACCAGGTAGCATCATGGAAACAGGTACAATTGTCAGGGCACACCATTTCACAGTCGCATTGTTCGAAGTCACAGCAGTGACATGTAGCTGGACAATGGGAGTCATATTTGCAAACAAAATCACTGCTGGATAGTGAAGACAATTGTCTAATCGGGGCGTTACGGCTGTGAGGCATTAGACATTCAATATTTGCCAAATCAATAATGCGTGGATGTTGGCGTGTAGTCATATTGTTAATTCTTTGCAGCCATTCCATCGAGCAGTCACATTCAAAGGGATTGCCGCCCAAATAGAATTCAGGCACAGGCTTATCAGCAGTCACGGGCGCAACGCGCAAAGAGTTCAATTGCAGTTTCGACAAGACATTAGCATATAAATCAACTCTAGTCAATTTTGATTTGTCCACGAAAGTATTTGGTTGTACTTGGCTTATGATGTTGTTGTTGATGAAAATCAACTCAATTGAGTTGGGCACCGACATGGCTCCTATTTCAGTAATGCGATTATGGCTGGCATCCAAAGTAGTTACACGAATTTCTTCTTGCAGTTTGTAGTAGTTACCCAAAGCTTCAATGTAGTTGCCATGAATATCTAACCATTTTAAGTTGGAAGGAATAAAAGCGTAATCAAACCAAACCAAATGATTTTCAGACAAATTTAACCACAATAAAGAAGCCAATGTAGCAAAAATGCCGTTAATGTCTGTAAGGAAA
Source organism: Pollenia angustigena (assembly GCA_930367215.1). Taxonomy (NCBI): domain Eukaryota; kingdom Metazoa; phylum Arthropoda; class Insecta; order Diptera; family Polleniidae; genus Pollenia; species Pollenia angustigena. Next base: position 54,143,792 of record OV884060.1, read on the forward strand.
TTCTTGTCCAAACGGATGGCCTCAATTTCTGAATTCTTGTCAAAAGCACCACGTTCAATAGATTGTATGCGATTTTTGGCCAAATTCAAAACACTTAGTCTAGGTAAGGCGGAGAACATGCCCACGGTAATGTTGCCAATGCGGTTATCAATCAGACGCAAGCCGGTCAATTGATTCAAATTTTTAAAGGTGTTGTTTTTAAAGTCGGAAATTTGATTTTCACCCAAATCCAATGTTTTTAGCATGCTTAAATCTTGAACAGCTTCAGGAACTTCAGCCAATTGATTAGAGCTCAAATCAAGTTCTTTCAAGTCAGAACAGTTACGGAAGGCTTGAGTCTCTACAATGCTAATCAAATTGTTGTTTAAGGTCAATTTAGTTAGAACGTACAAGCCATTGAAGATTTTGTTGTCCAAGGTGTGCAAACGATTTTCAGCCAAATTGAGGGTGTGAAGGTTGTACAAAGGCAGGAAAGCACCGTCTTCGATGTGACCAATTGAGTTATTGCGCATATCTAGGATTTGCAAGAAATACAATTCCTTGAAGGTTTTTGAGCCAATACGAGTCAAGGCATTGTTGGCCAAGTTAAGAACAATCAAGCGTATTAAGCCAGCAAAGGTATTGTTGTCCACATGGTGCGAGGTCAACTGATTGCCACTTAAATCCAAAACCAACAATTGTTCTAGGCGGTGTAATAAACCTTTGGGCAAATCATACAATTCATTGCCTTGCAAATGGATTTCTCTAAGTTCCTTATTGCCAGCAAAGGCATCGACTGGCAGAGTTTCCAAGTGATTATAGGATAAATTTAAAATGCGCAATGAAGATAAACCCGCCAAGGCGTTAGCAGCCAAGGTGGAAATGTTATTATGCTGCAAATTCAACTGCTGTAAGCGTCTTAATCTCGAGGCACCCCAAACATCAGGTAACGCTCTCAATTCATTGAAGGAAACATCTAATACTTGCAATTCAGCACCACCACTAGCGCCATTAAGGGTACACAACTTTTCCGAAAAACCGAGACTTTCAGCAGAACGTATACGATTCGAGGTCAAGTTTAAAACTTGTAAATTTTGCATGGCACACCAAACTCCCTCCGGCAATTGGCGTATATTATTATCACTTAAGTTTAATTCGTTCAACTCTTGTAAGCCGTAAAAAGATTGAGGCAATATATCTAAAGTTTTACCGGGACCCCAAGCGGCATTGTGGGTCTGAACCGACAAACGTTTTAGTGACATTAAACCCTCAAAGGCGTTAGCATTTAAACGTTGCATTTTACAGGAATCCAATTGCAATTCGGATAATTTTTGCAAGCGTGCAAAAGTTTTACTAGACAATTCGCTGGCATGTAAAACATCTGAAGAGCAGGAAATTTCTAATCTAGTGGCAGTTTCGGCTACTTGTAAGTCCAAAGGTTGCGGTGCATCAATGGCACGTAAATTGCACTTAATATCCATGGTAGTGCGTACAAATTCCCAAGAACATTGCGAGCATACGCCACTAGCAATGCTTAGAATTAAAAAAGCGCAGGCGTTTAAAGATGATAAAGACATTTTTGTAGACATAATGAAGAATTTTTTTTTGTTTTAATGATTTTTTTTTCTTGCGATTAACTGTAATAATTTTAGGACTTTAAGCCTTTTTTTAAAATTTTCAATAAAATAAAATTTCTTTTATTTTCATTAATTGATTTTTGCTATTTTGTTTTAGGTTTAAATACCACAACACTTAACTATTCATTCATTTTTAAGTTTTTTATTTTGCTTGGTTTTTTATATTTGAATTAAAATTAACATTTTTTTTTAAAATTTCTTTAAAGTCACTTTTTATTATTAATTTTTTATAACGCTTGTTAAACGAACACCGTAAACCCGTAATCCATAAATAAGTGAGATACGTTAACGTTTCAAGCGTGTTAAGTTAGATTTTGTTTTTATGTTTCGTTAAAATATATTCGTTTGTGTGTGTGTTTTTTCTTTCTTTTTTAATTACAAGTTATGAGACGTTAAGTTTTATTTTCTTAATTGAATTCAAAAATTTCTTTAAATACGGAAGAGCTATTTTTTAAAACATGTTTATCGCTTAACGTTTCAACTCAAACTGATTATGAATTTGCTACGTTGAGACTCCGTTGGCTCGTTGAAAATGTTTTGCATTGCTCTGGCTGTTTGGCTGGCTATACTACTCATAAAACTAACATTTACACACAGACACATACTAGTGAACAGCATAAAAACCAACAGCAAAAATAATACTAAAACTTGTGCTCATACAGTTAGCAAGCACATGCATAATAATAACACAAACAGCAACAAACACAAACAATTCGTTACACATGTAGAATACATAGCAGAAAAGGCACCAGAGAGAATTAACACATACACACACCCATTCAAACATGTGAGCACATGCATGCTAGTGAATGCAACAATGCTCCAAACTATGCTATAAAGACTACACATTTATGCACTAACACACACACACAAACACACAATTACAAGCAAATGCACTCGTTCGCCCCGAAAGGAAAAGATTGAAACACTCTCTCTAACATACATATAACTGACTGCTACTCCCAAGCACAAAGTATACAGAGGCGTCACGAGACAGAAAATATTGTGTTTTTTTTCTGTCTTTTTCTTCGAAAGCTGCCCTTTTTGCGTCTTTTGTTTTGATTATGCAATTTGTGTAGATAGTAGCGGCCTGTTTTTACGCATTGTCACTTCACTAACAAAAAACGTTTTCTTTCTCTTTCTTCGAAAGCTGCCCTCGCAAATGATTTAGGCATTTTTCACACGTCACTTTTTTCATCTCTGTATACTTTGTGCTCCCAAGAATATGCAATGAATTCTCAGAGTGCATTAAAACTAATTTGTATTTTTTTATTTCAAAATTACACTAAATTTAAAATGTTTCTCGTAAAAAAAAACTATTATTACTAAAAATTCTTACACATACTAGAAATTCATTATTATCTCTATCTTCATCATTATTATCATTCGTTATATGTACATACATTCTTATGTGGAGTTATATTGAAAGGGAGATTTTTTTGTAAAGATAGTGTAACAGTCACGTACCATAATGTACATGTAAGTTTTTATGACTTTTTATAGCTGTTGTTGTTATTATGGTTTTAGTAAAAATGATTATTCATAAACGCTCTCTGTTTCTTTTGAAACTCACATAAATGGCATAAATTCTCTTGACAAAAACTTTTACTCTCTTTTTATTTAACATGCTCTCTATTCAAGCACAATGCATTATTTGAAATGCATTTAATAAATGCATTGAGTATCTGTTTAAGTAGGGGAAATGTAATAGAACATGCAACAAATGTCTGTTTTTTACTCTCACTTACAAATACACTGTACCAACAACGGTTTCATACATGTACACATGTATATCAGAACAAAAAAAAAAAAAAACAAACTTTAACATGTGTGTCACTGTGTTAAAATTTTTGTTGTTTTCTTGCATTAAAGTTTTTAAAATACTCACACCAACACTAACTCACAATTTTAGTCAATAACATTCTCTTCATCTCTGAAATCCTTTGAATAACATTGAAGTGCATAATATGCACGTTTTAACACATGCATAAAAACACACAACGAAGCGACAACAAAAACTTTTCTTAATAAACCGGCCGGTTATGAAGATTTTTTATATGGGAGAGCTGTTTCTCATTTACTCTTTTCATTTTCATTATGTTAAAATAGTTTCTCTCTTGTCTGTGTGTTATTTTTTGGCAATTGTGGGAGCTCCGAGGTAGAAAAGGAAGTTATTGCATTTTAGTATTTATTTGGATTTTTGCCTAAAGGCCACAATGAAATTATTCGCATAAACAACATTCAACAGGCGAAAATAGTCTTTGCATTTTTACGTACTTTATTTCGTTTAAAAATAAACTATCTCTAGTCTAAGTCAAAGGATATTGGAGGTTGATGTTTGTTACTTAGAAGTGGCAAACTAAACAAGTGCTTTATGAAGTCTTATTGCCAAACACGGAATATTGTTCATTAGAGACAATTTATTTAAATGGAATTATTTAATTTTTTTCCTACCCAAATAAAATCTATAAGGATGGCAATGCTTAATGGCAAAAACTAATATTGGATTAAAATTGTATTTGACAGTTGAAAAAATAGTGGCTAGTTCTACAAGTTGGCGGTAAAAAGGTGCAAGTGCAAACCATTTTTCCACAAAAAATATACAAAAAGTTCATTGAAAACACAAAATTCTCATGACCGTTTTCATAAAAAAATTATCAATTTAAAAAAGGGTTACAAAACCAATTTTCTATGAAAGTTTTCCTAAGTAAACGTTTGTTTAATAAAATAATTGTTTATGAATTCGGAGGTCAATGTTTCGAATGAATTTTGAGTTAAAAACTTTTTGAAATTTTTCCAAAAATCAAAAAAAAAAGTTCTTGTTAATCTGTTCACCATGGGTTGAGAATATTTTTGGAATTTTAAAAAATTTGTACTAAAATATTTTGTGATGTAGTTCACATGACTTTTTTTGTGCCAACTGTTGATATAGCCCTCAACCAAGTCGTATCTTATTTAAGATATTGACGAATTGGTCTATTATTTTACTTAGCTGCAAATAATTATTTGGGCAAAATTGCATTTAACGTTTGAAGATTCCATGACAATAACTTCAGTAGCTAAGTGCAAATGAAATATAGTTTCTTTATGAAGTCCGTCTTGGAAATGAAAGTAGAATAAATCGTAAGAAAAAAAGGATTTCCTTGTAAAACTTGGCACACGAAGTTATCATAAGAAAAATTATTAGAAAAGGTCCCAAATAAAAATAAAATCGTAACAAATTTGGTTAAAAGAAAAACTTTAAAAAATGAAACATGATTGTTAAAATCGGTTCATAATTGAGGAGGTTCTTTTAAAAACTTGACCATTCCACTTTTTGTGTTTTTGCACAATTAAGGGAAATAGTTTTTTATGAATATCTATTTGAACTTGTATAATCTGCTTTTGGCAAAATCACGCTTTTTATTCTGTTTTTTTTTTCTGGTGTAAATATATAGAGTTTTGGCCCAATTTGATTTTCGCTGAGCTTTCATTACAATGTTACCAAAAGCAAGTTAGAGTGCTACATTTGGCTGTGCCGAAGCGTTGATACCCTCCACCTGCAGTTATAATATTTCCGAAGTGGGCTTTATATGTGACCTATGGAAAATTAAAGGGGTATAGTCTTATTAAACTAATACTGACCAAATTTTATTAAATTATCAATTTTCGTATAGTTTTTGTAAAGAGCCTATGGTTAATTATGGCCCAATCTTCACGAATTGTGATGATTTTTAGTCATAAAAAGAAATTATGTAAAATATTTTATCAATATAGCCATTCCGCCACTATTTATGTTAGTTTTTGTTTTTTTTTTTTTTTTATCAATTTTTCAGGATTATTGTTCTACATTTTGATTCATAACTCTTAATCTATTTAGCCGATTTTGCTGGGTTTCAACCTCAAACTGCTTAGGAGAACTAGAAACAATTCTGCACCAATAATGTTCTTTTCATTTGAGTCGTTCGAAAGTGACCCTGATTTCAACAGACAGACAAACAAACAAATATTTCGATTCATAACCTTTAATCTATTGAACCGATTTTGCTGGATTTCAACATCAAACTGCTTAGGAGAACTACAAAACAATTTTGCACCAATAAAGTTCTTTTCTTTTGAGTCGTTCGATAGTGACACTGATTTAAACAGACAAACAAACAAGAGGGCAGACAGACGGGCATGGCTAGATCGACTTAGAATTACTCATGAACCCAGAAGATGTATACTTTATGGGGTCTTAGATGAATATGTAAAATATGTTAAAGAGCACAAACTGAAATCTCTCTTTTAACTCTACAGCCGAAAATGTTTTAACTAACTTCTTCAATATTTCTACAATTTCTTCAATAAATGCCATAAGCCATAACGTCTACTTTGTTTTTCAACTATGGTTTCTATTTCGAAGAGAATTTCTGGGAAATAAAAATATTTAACAAGTAATAAAGTTTAGTCGGACAAGTCAGCCTACACCACAGAATTTAGAGTATGTACACTATTAGGGATTCATGGACAATCTTGAACCCGCTAGAACAAAATTATCTTTTGAGGTAAAGATTAATGTAAAAGTTAGTTTATATGTGACCCATGGTTAATGTTGAACCTACCGGCACAACATTTTTTCATTAGATTGTAGCCATTGTCAAAGTTACTTTCGTCAAATTTTATGTCAATACCAACATTTACAAATTCTTATATGGGAGCTATGACCAAATATGGACCGTTTCCAATAAAATTTGGTTATATGATTTAGATTGTGATGAAATAAGCTTGGACTAAATCTAATCTAAACGTATGACATAAATGTAGTGCAGGTTGCATGGACAAATAACCAGCCAGCCTGCTAACCGGACGGACGGACCTCGTTAGAGCGATTCATAAATTGTGTCGAACGGTACCAAAAGCTGGGTCTAGGACCAATATTTTTATGCGTTAAAAACACCAGCACAAATGCTGGTTTGGATATGTTTTGTGCATATCAACATTTTCGTGAATTTTATGCTAAGAACTTTTGGAAATTTCTTTTAAAAGGTTTTTGAAAATAAGTTGTACTAAGTGCCAGCTTATCCATATCGACCAAAATTAAAAAATCTAATTTGTAATTGGAGCAGATAATAATGCACCTAAGCGTTACTTGAGAAGCTGGTCTTAGTATTCGTTTATTAAAACAGCATTAGCATTTCAGCACTTCGAAAACATGATGTCCGACAGAATTTTTACAAAATGTTTAACGTAAAGAAACAGCAATTAAAAAATTAAATGCTAAAAGATATCAGCTGGAATGTTTCTCAAAATCGCCGTATTTCTATTACTTTTTATACCCTCCACCACATTTAGTTGTGAAGAGGGTATATTCAGTTTGTCATTCCGTGTGAAACTTTTTTACTATTCATCTCAGACCCTATAAAGTATATATATTCTGGGTCCTTGAGTAATTTTAAGTCGATTTAGCCATGTCCGTCTGTCTGTCCGTCTGTCCGTCTGTCCGTCTGTTGAAAACACGCTCACTTTCGAAAACCTCAAAAGAAATCAACAAACTTGGTGTCAAATTGCTTGTAGTTATCCTAAGCAGTTTGGGATTGAAATTCAGCAAAATCGGTTCAATAGGATCTGAGCTATGAATCAAAATGTGGAACCACCACCTAAAAAAAATTGATAATTTTGTTTCAAAAACTAACATAAATGGTGGAAAAATGCACAGAATGATATAAGATTTCGCAACAATTCGTTTTATTCAACTGGAAATCACGCTGTGAAATTTCGTGAAGATCCGTCAATAATTTACCCTAGGCCCCATATAAGCCCTACTCCCGGAAAACAGTATATTAAGCCTAAAACCCTAACTAACAACGCTATCATTACAAATTTTGGCACGTCACAGTTACATAGGACTAGAAATTAAACTGTTAAGTTTCGTGAAGATCGGTCCATAATTTACCATAGGCCCCATATAAAACCTACTTCCGGAAAACAACTTAGTACGCCTAAAAACGTAAAAAATATTGCTATCATAACAAAATTTTGTACATCAAAGTTTTATAGAACTAAAAATAAATCTTTGAAATTTCGTGAAGATCGGTTCATAATTAACCATAGGCCCCATATAAACTTTACTCCCGGAAAACAACTTAGTACGCCTAAAAACGTAAAAAATAATGCTATCATAACAAAATTTGGTACATCAAAGTTTTATTGGACAAGAAATAAAATTGTGTTATTTCGTGAAGATCGGTCCATAACTTACCCTGGGCCCCATATAAACCTTACTCCCGGAAAACAGTTTAGTACTCCTAAATCCGTAAAAAATAATGCTATCATAACAAAATTTGGTACATCAAAGTTTTATAGAACTGGGAAAAAGACTGTGAAATTTCGTGAAGATCGGTCCATAATTTACCCTAGGCCCCATATAAACCCTACTACCGGAAAACAGTTTAGTCGCCTAAATCCATAATTAATAACAAATCGTCACAGTTTAAGATAATAATAACATCATACAGATATTACTCCTTAAACTTTCGAACTGACGGTGGAGGGTATCAAAGATTCGGCACAGCCGAATATAGCACTCTAACTTGTTGTTCTCTGAAATCTTTGGCGATACAGATATTTGAAACTTTATTGGACACATATGTCTGGATCATATCAATAATCGTATTTATTGATCTTTCATTCATCCCACATAAAGTTTATAGGCGCTTAAATGTGAGTCTACTATTGAAATTTATTCATAATTAGAAAATTTTAAAAGATTTCGTCAAAAGGGTAATCAAAATTCTGCTCAAAACAGAAAAACATAAAAAAATTTTATATCAATTTACTATATATCTTTTGCAAGCTTAAAGTTTTTTTTTAAATTCTCTAATGCAATGCATCTAATAATTTAACAGTACCAAATAAGAGGGTGAGAATCTCTACACGAACAAACATTTTAAGAGAGAATGTTAGTAAATGTGCATAAAACAAGTTATAGTTCAGCGATGGAAATCAACAATTAAAATTTTAAACTAATTTCAATCCCCAAATTCGAAGATTCAAGCAAACATTTTGTTGATTTAGCACCCATCGCCTTAATGGCTATATTCGTTAAAACTATGAGATTTAAAACAATATACTAATTCATTCATTAAAAAATCGATATTGACAACCAATCAAATTTTTTTTTCATCTATTTTAGGTTATTAAAAATAAATTAATTAATTTAATTAAACAAACTAGTAATCAAATTATTTGTTAGATTCAATAAAAATTTTATTTGAATAAAAAAAATATTTAATTGAAAAATGAAGACAAAACTAGTTAATTTAGATTTGTGTGGCCATGTTAGTATATGTCCAGTATAAAGTTTACTCATGAGAATAACTTAAATACGTCTCAAACTAAGACAAATAATAATGTTGTTGTAGAATTTGGTTTAACGTAATCAAATGAGATTAAAACTCACACTAATAGCCTTTTTTAATGACGATATTAAGCCGTATTAAAAAAAAAAAAAAACTTTAATGTGCCTAAAACAGAAACAAATTTTGGTATGTAGTTTATTTCAGAAGCTTGCACTTTTTTTTGGTACAATTCACAATGGACCGCATTGGTCTCCGAGTGGAAGTGTGCCCTTGGGCACATAACCCTTCTTAACCTTGGTACATTTTAGACTTTTTTGGAACGTGGTTATCGCAACTACTTATTTGAGCTTAATTTTGGAACATTTCAAGATCAAAAGTGGACTTTAATTAAAAAGAACTTTTGTAGAAATTTTTTAATTGTAACTTTCCAAGTGAAAATATTTTTCAAATTAGCATTTTAATTTTGACCTAAAGCTAAATTAAATATATGAAACCTAAAACTGGTGTTACTTAAAGATAAAAATGGTTCCGTCAAGATCTGAAAACTATATTTTACTTTAAATTTGGTACAATAACAGAAAAGCAATTTCCCATTCCTGTTGTAGTTTAATTTCTCTCCTTTTTCGAATAATAGAGACTACAAATAGTTGCAAATAGAGAAAATTTTTGTTGCTTAATTGTTCTTTTTTTACTTGCAACTTGTTGTTATTGTTGTTCCTTTATTTCATTTGTTTTTGCTAGTGCATTTAAACGCGTGCATTTGTTTATGTAAATGAGTTGTAGTGTTAATTGTTGTAAAGAAGTTTAATGTTCTGTAATTTACTGTTTTTTGTATTTTCCATTAATTTTTTTTTAGCATTTTAGTTTTCCTATTTTTTGTTTAAAAATTTTGTTCTGTCTTCCTTTCTCTTCTGCTGCAAATAAAGTTTTATTTTGCATCAGTTGTAGAGATGTTGGTGGTAGAGTATGATGGTTTTTTATGTTCTTGAATTGTTGCAGTTGTAACAATTCTAAAGGTTTCAGTTCACATTTTTATGGTGTAAAGCTGAAACAAACAAACTAACAGATTGCTTAAAAGTTAGCAGTGGTAGATTGTTGTTTTAATCGCAGTGTTTTAAATTAAGTTTGTATTAGTTAAGAAATTTTGTCTTAATTAAGGTGTTTAATTATCTCAGTTGTCATTTGTGTATTTAAGTGAATGGTCGTATGGAGTAAAATAAAGAACTGAGGACAATTAGGTGAAAATGACTTTATAACGAATAACTTTTTTACAATCGGTTAATTTTTGTTAAATAGTATAAGAGAATTTTGTTTACAGAAATTCTACTTACATATTTACTAAAAGTTATTGTAAAAACAAGTAAACTTTTTACAAAAAGAGCAACTTATTAGACTAAAAATTTATATATAAAAAAAAATTTACTTTTATATATAAAATGTATCTTTTCAAAACAAGGTTACCTTTTTACAAATAGTGTACTTTTCAACAAAAAGTGTATTTTTTTACTTTTCGCAAAAGGTAAACTTTTTCTTTACTGTTTTACAAAAAAGTTTTGAAAAGTGTACTTTTTTACATTAAGCTTTTTCTTTTTCACAAAAATTGTACTTAGTAAAAAAAAGTGTACTTATTTTTAATGTACGGGACTTTTTCATAAAAGGGAGGGGGGGGGACTTAAGAAAGCAAATAAATATATTACACAAAAGTCCGTTAACAACCTTAACACGTTTTCTTTAAACAAAAAATAATTTTTACTGAATACTTACTCTTTGCACGAAGTACTATTTTCTCAAACTGTGAACTTTATTGCAAAAGCTTCAATGGTTTACTAAAAAAACACATTTTAGAATTTAAGTATGTAATATTACAAAAAAAAAAAAAAACATAATTGTTGATACAAAAATTGTACTTTCCTACAAAAAGTGTGCTTTTTACGTTTTACAAAGAATGTACATTTTTTACAAGAAGAGTACTTTTTGACAAGAAGCGATATTTTTACATTAATTTAATTGCATATTTACAAAAATTGTATTTATATATAAAAAGTGTACTTTTTTCCAATTGGGTAATCTTTTTTGTCAAAATGGTTACTTTTTCCAAAAAAGGGACTTCTATTAGGAATGTACATAAATATATTTCAAAAAAGGTTCCATTAAACATATCAACACGCATAATTTTAACAAAAACATTGCTAGATGCTAACTTTTTACATAAAGTACTATTCTCTCAAAAAAGTGCACTTTATTGCAAAAATTTTTTTGTTTTACAAAAAAAAATCACTTGTTAGAAGCCGAGTATTATTTAAAAAAGTTTTATTTTGATGCAAATAATGTATTTTTTTTTAATGTGTACAGCTTTTATGAATATGTTTAATTTTTATGAAAATTCTAAAGTTGCATAAAATGTCCACTTTTTACGAAAGGAGTAATTTCGGACAATTTGTGCTATTTTTCAAAAAAAAAAAGTGCTTTTAGAAAGAAAGTGTTTTTTAAAAAAAAGGTTGCTTTTTGTACAAATAGTGAAGTTTTTTTTTTATAAAAAGTGTACAAAAAGTGTATTTTTACAAAAAGTGTACTTATTTCATAAATATTTTTTATTTTACAAAAATTTACTCATAAAAAAGTACTTTTTAACCTCATGCAGGTAAAACACACAGTTTCAAAAACGTACCTTACAACCTACAAAAAATATGTAAAAAATTATAAACTTTTAAAAATTTCTTGAATACTTCTTTTGCACAAAGTTATAGCTGTAGCTTTATTAAATCATAATTGAAAAATCTTTTTTACACGATGTTTATTTTCACATGGTTTAAACAACAAAGTGCTACGATTTTTGAAAACAGACAACAGGCCCTACATGCTGCATTACATTCGTTTTTAAGCTGCTAACCTCATCGGACCTTTTTTCTTGAAAACTGAAGCCACAACTTGCGTTATGGTCAATGCACTCACAATATTCTGTACGTAAAATTAACTGAAATTGTAATACAAAATAAATGAAAATTCAGTTAAAAACCTGTCTACTTATTTTCCATTTATTTTTAATGAAAAGTTCATTTAATTTTTACTGTCAAAAATTCAACTCCATGTTCCGTAAAAACAAATGAATTTTCAGTTATCTTCTATATATATAAAAATAAGCTGCATTGCGTTAGTAATTGATGTTCTCTGAAATGCGAAATGAACCGATTTTGTTTCTGTAAAGTTCACGTGGAAGGTGACGTCAATCCCAAGGTTTTTATGTATCAACGGTCTTCAAATTTGTATTGGTTCTTGAGTTATAGCCATTCTAGTGAACACTGCATTCATTCCGGAACATGTATTTATATTCCCATACAAATATCAACAAAATGCCCTCCATTTTGATCTCTTCCGAAACGGTTTGACCGATTTTTATGAAATTTTGTATGTGTATTTGTTAGGTATGAGAATAGGTCGTAGAGTATATTTTATATCGCTATAGGGCGCAAAATATTGCGATAGGGATAAAAGCTCCCACTCCCCAATCTTCTAAACTAATCAACAGGTTTTCTTAAAATTTGGCATGCAGACAATGTAACATCTGAAAGAGAATAAGGAACAGGGTGTGAAATAATGTAAGAGGGCTAAAAGCTCCCCCTCCCTATATCTTCGTAACTAATCCACCGATTTTTTTGAAATTTCTCAGGCAAATAGTGTTACAGTTGGAAAGAACTATATCCTTTAGTTTTTATTATTTAGGGCGTGAAATAGAACAAGAGGGGTAAAAGCTTCCCCTCCCTCTATCTTCTTAACTAATCAACCAGTTTTCTTAAAATTTGGCATACATACACTGTAACATCGGAAAGAGGACAGGGCATTAAATAGGGCAAGAGGGGCAAAAGCTCCGCCTCCCTATATCTTATTAACTAATCAATTAATTTTCTTAAAATTGGGCAGGCAAATAGTCTAACATCTGGAAAGAACTATGGCCTATAATTTTTTCTTAAAATTTGGCTAGCAGACACTGTTACATTTGAAAGAAATAAGCTATGTGGCAAAACAAGGTCTGCCGGGACAGCTAGTTTTATATAAATTAAAATCAATTCAGGAAATATGTTGCAGTCCAAGTATTTAAAAGAACTATATCAGATATTTTCGGAAGAAGACCTTATCCGTGCCACCGTTTATTATGATAGTAAAGACGTGAAAGTCATTTCTTGAAAAAATTTGCATATAGATAAATTTGTATATCTATGAATTGGCTTTTATTATTAAGGTGGTCCTTTATTTGTCATATGAATCACAATTGTTATCTTTCCTAATTTTTCAGTTTTTTCATTCCATTAAGAGTTATTCATTCTTAAGTTGTTTTTCAATAAAACTTTTGAAAATTATAATTTATTGTTTTTAAAGTTTTATTTAATTAATTTCTACAATTGTACCAAACTCAGACACATTGAGAGAAAAATAGTTAAATAAAAATTCACTTTATTTTGCACATTTTTGTATTATTGTGGCATTTGAGGTTGAGCTTGAGGACAACTGCTGTTGGTGTGCGTTTATTTGTTTGTTTTTGTGGTATGTCACCAGTATTGCAATGAAATTTGCAATAATTTTTGTTCATTTTTGTTCAGTTTTTATATAGTAGATGGCTGTTGTTGTTGAGTTTGCAGCCACGCATGTTTTCCACACATGCTGAAATATGCGTTCATATAGCTGTTTTATATTTTTCAATTCCACGCCATTAGTAATGCATATACAATGACACATGCATTAAAAACGTATAAAAAGCGGAGCAGACGGACAAATAGTCAGCCAGGCTCAAAATCAGACAGACAGACGGACAGAGTCATCTAAATAGATAGACATTTGTAGGTATGTATATGATGCATATTACCATCACTTGGTCTTAAGAGGAATATTTGCTGTCGTCGTTTTTGTTACTGCTGAATTTTTATTGCTCCACTATTGTTTGGTGTTTGCTATTGGGATTGGTTTGCTATTTTCTTTTTCTTCTGTAGTATTTGTGTTTGTATCATGCTTAAAATTGCAAATGCATTGCGTTATATGCATCAATAAATCGTTCAGAGCAACAGGAATAAAATAATTTTTGTTTTTGTTGTTGTTGTTGTTGTTTTATTTCTTTGAAATCTGTTTTAAAACTAGGAGATATAAAAATTATAACAGCACTCTAAAACAAAAGCAAAGAAAGTAACAATGCCAAGTGTATTCCTAAGATACATACTCTCAAACAAACAGCTAAATCTATGTGCTATAAAATTATTCTTTATAACCCACTGAACACTAACACAAACAAATTATTTCACAAATAAAAACGCTGGCAAATATTTTTCTACAGTAAACTGTCTTATATGAAAAAATTTTTATGGAAACCCCGTTTCGGCAAACACTTTTCTATTAAAACATTTTCTGATCGAAAATTTTTTAACAGCCTGTTTATCGATTTCGAACGTCAACGTTCGCATAGAAAAATTATATGTATTTAAAACAAAAACCAAATTCGACAATTTGTTTTTGTTTTAAATGTAATTTTCTATACGAACGTTAACGTTCGCAATCGATGAACAGGCAGTAATAGAAAACTATTGAACTCTCTTTGGCGAAAGCTTTTATATAGACAGGCGAAAACTGTCTTTGGCTAAAAGCAGCGCTTAAAAAACTGCAGTTAATGAAGAAAAACTGCCATTACTTCCACTACTTCATTTGTAATTGACCAATGAAAAACTGTTGAGAAAATCAAAAAGTTGTACAGAAATTTTCGTTTTTTGTTCGACAGTTTTGTGGTTCGACTGCAGTTCTTTAAACCCTGGCTAAAAGATTTTCAGGCAAAGATTTTTCTCTTAAAATTTAAGAACACTTTTGAACTTTCTCGTGCAAAAACTTTTATATAGTATTAAAAAAAAAATGATGAGTAAACTCTCTCGGGCCAAACTTAAAAAAACTTTTCGGTCGAAATTATTTCTGAATATTCATAAAAAAAACTCTCTTAGAGGAAAGGATTTCTTAAGAATACTCTCTAGGATTAAAAGGTTTTTTTAACAATTTTTTATCGGCTGCAAAGCTTTGTTGAGAAAACTCTCTCTGGCAAAATGTTTTCGTAAAATACTCTATCGGCAGTGTTACCACCAGCAAAGTTCAAAACTACACTTGAGGTGACCAAGAATTACCAAAATTAACTAAAATTACACCTGATATCAAATTAGCGTTTAGTTATAATGTGTAAGATAAAACTTGAGTGTTTTTAATTCTCATTCACTTTACAGTTTTATATGCATTATATTTCAGCTTTTTAAAAGTTTTTGGGAAAAGGTTTCTTGATGATCTGGCCTAATTAACCAGTGAAATGCGCATAGGAACTAGTTTGCTCTCCAACATTTAATTTGGGAATTAAGCTTAACAAACGAAATCTTATTAATCATAAAGATAAACTTTTACAAAAAAGAACAAATAAAGTCGGTCAATTCCAAACATTTGATCCCCTACACCACAGTATTTACAAACAATTGTTTACGAGAGTTCCTTTGTTGGGTCCCATATGCAATTATGGGCCTTTTAAAACAAAATTATGTTTTAAGGTTAACACTAAAAATATAAGAATTCTTTACGCCGAATATTTCTTTTTTTGAGTCTTTTTTCGTCTTAAAGTGAAATTTTTCTACCACCAAAAAATTTCGTCATGACAAAGTAGCTATTTTTTTATGGCATTACAAGCTATTTTCGTGAGGTATACGTATGGCAGCCATGGTTGTATATGGAATTATTCAAAATTAATTTCGTAGGTTGCAAAAAAATACATTTGGGCTACATTTTGTCCAAATACCAACATAACAAGATGGTTAATGGGCACAAAGACTCTATTAGGAAAAAGTTCGTATGCGGGCTATGTGAAATTATGGACTGATTCTTAAAATTTTCAAAAAACGTATGAACAAAATTTCATTAAATTGTCTTAAAAATTGTGACCTGTACTTTGCGCAGTGGGTGTACATGGAGAGACAACCAGCGAGCAGGACGGACGTCTCAGATACTGATTCTAAGTTAGTCGATATACAACAACAAATATTTGTATGTGCTTCACACATCAGCACAAACTCATAATAGCCTAAATATTGAAATAAGAAAAATATTGGTCGTACTAATAAGATTCATATAGTATTTCAAAATAATTTAACCAAAATAACATTAAAAAACTTAAATAAATTAATAAAACTTAAATACAAAATAATAATTTCTTCTTCCATATAAATAGGGCAGGTTCAAAATGATCATAGCCGTTCCATTAAATACTTTATTTAATAAACAAGAATCCTGCTTTGGTTTCAGATGACAGTCTGCTTCTCAAATCAGTTTAACAAAAGGGGGCTTAATATTTCTCAACTTAATCATTTTAAATTTTAAAGCAAGCACAAAATTTATTACTGGAGTTTTTTTATTATAAATGCCGTCGTTTTCCTATAAATTCTTAAATATGTTTTTTTTTTAAATAAACAGTGACTTTGGTTAAATATGTACTGTAAATTTTTTTGATCAACAATATCTTAAATACTATAAATTTTATCAATAAAAACATATCATTATATTAAATAACATCTCAAAGAAATTACCAACGTCTACCCACGGGGGTAAAAAAAAACACCAACTTCTGGCAATTACCCAAAAAGTGGCAATACTGTCTATCGGGCTTGAAATTGATATCGAGCATTTGCTGCAATACAAAATTAAGATATTATTTTGAATTTTCTAGCACCTTAAAGTTTAATTCTTCTCTCTAGAGTTGAGAATATAAAATTTTTGTATGAAATTTTTACACAATATGAGGAAACGATATGGCGATTTACTCCACATTATTAGCTTGTAGGCGGCACTATGTTCCTCTGGGAATTAAAGAATTAAATGCATTAGCTCAAATATTTGGTTTTTTGAGTTATTACTCTATTGCAGCAAATGCTCGATATTGAAAGTTCTCCTGGGTAAAACGGGTATTTTAAAGAGTTTCTCTACACGCAAAGAAAAAACATGGTTGTGGTAAACATATTCTAAGAGCAACATATTATGATAAGAATTATGATTGTAGTCACCATATTGAGGTTATTATTGAATCATATTATGACTAAATATACTCGTAATATGTCATCATAATATTTTTTCCTTAATCATATTATTATTCTGTTAATCATACTAAGTTAAGAAATAATCAAATTATTGTCATGTTAATCATAATAAACTAAGAAATTAATCATATTATTGTCATGTTAATCATAATAAGCCAAGAAGTAATCATATTATCATCATGTTAATCATAATAAATTTAGATGCAATCATATTACGATGCAGCACCTTTCATAGCTGTCATAAAAATACAAAATAAATTAAACTATTTTTGCATCGATTTTTTATTTTGTTGCTTTTTTTAATGGTTATGGAGTTCAATATGAGGCTTGCAAAAGAGCAAATGAAAAATCTGATGAAATATCGTAGCACTTTTATGAAATATAACGAAATCTCTGTGTGTTTTGTTGTTGGATTTTACAAATAAACTATGATATTTTGCATTTGCACTATTACATCACTAATACTTGAATGAACTCCGCTAATATTTTAATTTTTTAATTTCTTAAAACTTATTTGTTTTATGGAATTTTATCTTTTAATTGTTTAACCGCTCACAAATAAAAAAAAGGACAGAACTGCTTCAAAATTATTTTACAAATGGCGCTAACATAATATGATTAGAGTAAAAATAGTTTGATTGCATCTTAAACATAATATGATTAATGTATAGAAAGGTATCATGTTATGGCTATTAAATATCATGATATGGTTGTGAGAAATATAATATGTTTAGAAAGTTATCATAATTAAGTTGTTAGAAAAATAATTATTTTTCGGTCAACAATACTCAATTTCATAATTGCGATAAACATTGATATGTTTACAGTAACTATAAAATTGTTGATATTAAAGAAAAATAAAAATTATTTGTGTACGACAACAATATATTGTTACATTAAAAATAGTGTTGTTGCCGTAACCATGCCGAACCAAATTTTTTTCTCTGCGTGTACAATATCTATTCAGAAAAAATTTTCTTTACAAAATTCTTTTACCAAAAAGTTTTCTGTGATTTTTTTTTAACTACCAATTGCTCACTGGGTTTAATATAGAAATATATATAAATTTGTAAGTATGAATAAATCTATATATTATATTTATAAAATGAAATACTTAAGCAAAACCGTTGAAAGATTTTTGTATATCATATTAAAAAAACATATTTTAAGTTTTTTTTTTTATTTATTTTATTAAAAAAGAATCTTATACTTGTTTCTTAAACTTATACTACAGCTACTGGTTCAGCTATTTCTTTTTGATTTTTTTTTTTTTAATAAAAAAGAACGAAAAAATATCATATAAAATAATAAAACTATGCGGGTTCAGTCACTTGCAAAGTATCCTCTCTACTTATAAGATTCTTTCCATCTATCTTCACGATTACAAGTATCTCTACTATATTCTAGTGTACGACTATGTGCGAATATTAAGAAAAACACAAATACCAAGATGAAGGGGTACGTATAGATAGATATTGTGTGTTTTTTTTTGCTTTCTTTTCACTAACTATCAGTGTATCTGGAGTGTTTGTAAGTTGGTTTCTTTGGTTTTGGTTTCACTATTGTTTTTGTAGAAAAGAAACAATAAATGCTTGGTATTTTCTTATTAAAAGAGATACAAACCTTGGTTGAGATTCCATTTTTTTATACTCTTAAAGTTATTTTTTATTATCTTTTTTTTCTTGCTTAAAAAGCAATTGTTTTTGTTTGTCTTGCATATTAATATGAATAATGTTCGCTTAATATATAAAGCATCTTAGAATTGTAGGACATTACGACCTTTTTGAGCGGGTGCTGTTAAGGGCACTTATACCTTTAAGCAAAGTGCATTTTGACAAACAAATTTTTTTCAATTTCTGTTGCTTATCCAAAAATTTTATAATATAATGATGTAATATTATGATTAACACTCTCTATGAGAAAAATTTTAACAGCAAAATCTTTCTAGCGAATGTTGTTTGAATAGGAAATTCTTAAAAAAGAACTGTCTCTTTCAAAACTTTTTTACAAAAATTAAATTATTTATAAAAATCTTTCTCAGATGAAAAGTTTTAAAAAAAAAAAATCATTTAAGAAATATTGTTTAAAAAACTATTTTCAACGAAAAGTTTTCTAAAGGTTAGGTTAGGTTCCATTGGCAGCCGTAATCACGCACAGCTCACGTGGGTCAATTCATTAGTTCCTGTTGTGTTACCATGTCGCACCGTCTGCCAAGAGTCCTATATTACAAGGCTACTAATATTCTCACTCAGCCACGCAGTCGATTCAGTTTAGGAGTGGATCCTGTTAAAATTAATATTAGAGAGACACGTTTTGTCTCCAAGGGCTCTTCGACCAAACAGTCTTAGTCTAAAGTCATTCTTAGGGAGCCGCAGCCTTTGGGCGTGCCTCCCAAAAGGCCAGTTATAACCGCGATAAGGTTGATGTCTGGACAGCTGTAATTCCCACTTAGTCCTTTTTTCATCTACGATGGCCCAGATTTTCTCGGTCTTCTCACATTATAAGCCATCTCTGACAGGCAATAATATAAAACTTGTGTTCAAAAAGTTGCTTACAACTGGAGTGAAACACCTATATCATATATTTAGTCGTTTTGATTCCAATTGGTGCCACCATACAGTTTCCATGTATGTCCCTGTGTCCGGGGACACACTTAAGGGTAACCACTGAATGTCTCGCTATCTCCTCCAGAGTCATCCGGCATTCTTGGACAATTTCGATATGATGAACACATACTCCAGGGATTTGATGGCCGCCTTGCTATCGGTAATAATGTGCATATCCCTGCCACATATTTCACCATACCGAATGTGTCTTGCGGCTGAGAATAGCCAGAGCCGACACCGTACAGGGTCTTGGACCCATCAGTGAATATCTGAATTTTATTCGCGGGAATATGTTGGTCATCATAGTGAACCATGTTTTCCAAATTGCTTATGGTGAAGCCAGTATCAAAGATTGGCTAAGGTATGACATAATCAACATCCATGTGAAAAGTTTTCTTTAGAAAACTCACTCTGAAGAAATCTTTTTTGAAATAGTTCTCTGACGAAAATTTTTCTATAAAAAACTCTTTCTAAGGAAAAGCTTTCTATAGAAATCTGTCTCTTATGAAAACTTTTTTGTGAATAACATTTCTATAAAAAACTCTTTCTGACGAAAAATTTTCTATAAAAAACTCTTTCTGACGAAAAAGTTTCTATAAAGACTCTTTCTGACGAAAAATTTTCTATAAAAACTCTTTCTGACGAAAAACTTTCTATAAAAACTCTTTCTGACGAAAAATTTTCGATAAAAAACTCTTTCCGACGAAAATTTTCTATAAAAAACTCTTTCTGATGAAAAATTTTCTATAAAAAACTCTTTCTGACGAAAAATTTTCTATAAAAAACTCTTTCTGACGAAAAATTTTCTATAAAAAACTCTTTCTGACGAAAAATTTTCTATAAAAAACGCTTTCTGACGAAAAAAATTTCTATAAAAAACTATTTGTGACGAAACATTTTCTATAAAAAACTCTTTCTGACGAAACATTTTCTGTAGAAATCTGTCTCTTACGAAAATTATTTTTTGTAAATAGCTCTCTTTAAGAAAACCTTTTCTAGGGAAGATTTAAAAAAAAAATTTTCTATAAAAAAATTTGATATGATAAACTATTTTTTATAAAAAAATATCCTTAAAACAAAAGTATTGTTTGCTGGAAAATCGAAAAATTTTCAAAAACCACCATTTGGTAAATATACTTAAAATAATTAAATTTGCTAAAGAGCAGTATTCTTAATAGCAGTTTTTATACTTTTTAACACTCAGCCTGTTTTGCAAGCTTTATCGTTTATCCTTTCGCTTGCCCCTCGAGTTATTAGTGTAATATTGTTCATGCTTTTAGTCACCGTGAATAGTTGCAGTAGCGATTTTCAAGTTTCTTTTTAAATCTTCTCAATATAATTTTTTTTTCTTTGCAAAGTCTTTTTTTGCCATTGTGTAAAACTGCCATGGTATTGTGTTTAATAAATTGGTACAAGTAGCTATTGTTTTCTTTAAAATAGATAATAAAGAAATTTATCATTAAGATGAAAGAACAAACCCAACTTAAGAACCAGAACAGGAAGAAAAGAGAACTTACTTTTAAAAGAAAAACAGATTGGGGATAATCTGTTAATAAAGTATGAAGAATATTAAAAGAATAATAAATTAACTCTTTAGGGGGGGTAAGTGGTTTGAATAAAATAACAACCATAACAATACAAAAAAAAAAAATACTTAGTAAAGTTAAAAGTTTAAATAGTGGCGCAGAAAGAATCGTTGGGAAAAATTAAAAAATTGTAATAGAGAATTTTTGACCAATTATTTATATTACAAAAGTTAAAAAACAATTAAATTTTAACAGTCAAGTCAAGAGTTCCAATATATTGGAAAATATTTTCAAGTGGCTCGCTCTAGAGCAATAGCGCGATATTTCTTGAATTTAGTATTTATCTTAGGTATTAAGGCTAATCAGTTTTTCGGCTTCAAAAGTAAAGTTAATGGTTTGGATTATTTATTTCATTATAACGCTTGGAGGTGGTCTTCGACTTTTTTTCGCACACCTCGGGCGGTATTTCGGTGATAACTTGACGAATGTTGTTTTTAAAATGCTCCAACGCACATTGGCGTTAATTGCATTAAAATTGACTCTCCTAAACTACTAGTCGGATTGCAAACTGATGAACAGGGAAAGCAGAAATATGCAATTGCCTGTTTTTCCTTGTGCGACTAATGAAGGCAGAAACAATATATTTATCCGTTTTAGAGCTTTTTATGAATTTTGGCATCGATTTGTTAGTGCATATTTTTGCATATTTTACCATTTGCAGCATATTTTAGTTAAAAGAGCCTTTTTGCAGCATTTTTAAGTGCATACATGTCCATCCATCCGCCTGGCTGGTTGTCTGTAAATGTTAGCCTTGTGCGCAGAGTACAAGTTCCAATTTTGTAGATAATTTGAAGAAATATGGACGAAGTCTACACTCAAAATATTATGTAGTTAAATTCAAACGAAAATTCATTTTAAACAAATTAAAATTCATTTAAAAAACGGATCATTTACATTTCATTTAAAACAAATGATTTTTTCATTAATTTCTAAATTTTGTATTTATTAAACATCATATTCCTTAAAATTTAAAAGTTTTTACTTTAAAAAAATATAATTTAACCGACAAACATCAAACTACATAACAAAATAAGTTCGGAAAATATATTTTTTGGTAGTTTGTTTTTTGAATAACAAACATTAATGTTGAAAAATAAAATTATTCGTAAAATAACCATATTTTTATTCAATTTTAACAGTACGGAAAACGAGTTTAATAACCCACAATCAGTTACTGTAATAATTTTACGAGTGTATGCAAATCGTGAGAATCGGTCTATAATTTCACATCCAAATTAGACTCTTTGTGTCCGCAAGCTATCAAATTAGGATGGTATTTAAATTAAATTCGTGCCAAAAATATTTTACTTCAAATTAAATTATTTTCGAATCGGTTTACATTTGGTCAAAGCTCCCGTCCTTAACTAGCTTTAAATTCCTTTTAAATGTTAACAATTTAGCGACCGTACCTAAAATCCCTTTTAGACAATGACATATGGATGTTAATATCTAGATAATATTCGGCGCAAACATCTCTTATATGAATTTTAACCTTTTTTAGGTTTTTTTTTTAGATTTTGTTATTAAATTGTTGAATATTGTGTCTTCAAATGAGCAATTTTAATTTTTAGGGCATATTTTTAACATTTTTCTGGGCATATTTTCCAGTTTTTACTGCATATTTAATGCGCATAAAACGTGTTTCTTAGAGCATATTTCTGGTTTCACTGCTGATGTATGAACGGAGCTTGCGACCTGTTGGAACACAAGGTGAGATACAGGGTATCAAATTCTACCACCTCAGATTAGGTAAACTTTGTAAATCTTTTATCTTGAGCAAATATTGACAGATTTCAATGAATAAAATTTTATCCAAATTTAAGTCTAGCCGCAAAAAATTAAATGATTCAATTTAGAAAATTATTAAATAATGTTTTTATTTAAGCTCCCTTCAGCCAATTGACGCTGGAGTTCCTCAGGGAAGCATCCTGGGCCCAGTTTTTATATTTAATATATACCTCAGATATACCAACAAACAACTTCAACCAAACTTCAACATTTGCTTATGATACAGCTTTTCTAAGCGTGAACGAAAACAGCCAAGAAGCATTTCGATACCTACAGGATCATATATATTTCAACTCGAAATGTGATTAAAGCAATGGAGGATAAAAGTTAATGATCAGAAATGCGTACATATATCATTTGCCTTGCGTCGGGAATCATACCCGCCTATTAAAATCAATAATCAAATAATACCTCTAAATTCGCATGTAAAATACCTCAGTATTCATCTAGATCGCCGTTTCACGTGAAAAGCCATATGAAGGCGAAATTAACTCAAATGAAACTAAAAGCCATCTAAATTCATTGGCTTATTGAAAGAAACTCTGTCCTTAGTCTCGACTGCAAACTTCTTCTTTACAACTCCATCTTAAAGCCAATCTGGTGCTATGGTATTCAGTTATGGGGCACTGCCTCGGCGGCAAAATAAACTTCTTCGAATAATCACAGCTGCCCTTTGGTATGTTAAAAACTCAAATATTCACAAGGTTCTCAATGTTCTCAATGTTCCATTAGTTAAAACTATGATTTCGAAATATGCAGTAAAATACTTAAAAAGGCTCGAATTGCATTCGAACCCACTGGCACGAAATATTTTGGATGATAGCGGCCACACTCGCTTAAGAAGAAGATACACTGCAGCACTTAGCCAATTAGATGAGTGATAAAAACCTATATAAGTGATCAGAATCCGTAATGAGAAAATTTTTGTCTGGCACTGGCAGGACATGAAATAAAGTATTAGGCTAAGATTTGATTAATTATTGTTAGTTCGTATTAAAAATATGAAGATTCAATAAATAAATAATGAAAAAAAAAAATTTTGAAAACATAAAAAATTAGTTTTTTTGAAGCCAATGTCCTCTTTTAAGACTCGCTCATACATAATCGGACCAGTAGCTTAAGAGATTCAGATTTGTAACCACTTTTTTGAAATTTATCGCACTGTGCTACGTTAGGGGATTATCTGCGTAGACACGTTTTTTGACGCAGTCTCACAAATAAACGGCGTCAAATTTCAAGACGTTTGTGGTCAATTGACGTCGCCAACACGTGAAATTACGTGTTCCAGAAACTTCCCATGCAATAAAGCCAAAATTGGTGGTCTGGCTTGGCTCGTGGCACCGTATTCTTGAAACTTCATATTGTCCAGTTCATAATCTTTGATTGCAGTCCGAAAAATCGATTATTATACGGCCATAGCATTTTGAGCAGTGGATTCGACAAATTCAGATAAGCCGCCACACGTTTACTATTGCGCCTATTGCGATGATTCAAAGGCCTGGCCACATCTGCAACGCTTCCAGTCTTTTCAAATTTCTTTATAATCTTGCCAATTTCTTGAAGAGTAGGTCGATCATTAACACCATAATCAACCCGTAATGTTTGAAAAGTGTGCCACGTTAAATCCACTATTTTTGTAGTTCATTTTGTCGGTTGCTTAGTGATCATTATACGTAAATGGAAAACCTTTCACTAAATAAATGACACTTATGGCTAAAAATTCACTGTTTAAAGCTGGTTTAGTTGAACTAAACTTGAATTTATATGTAGTTTAAACTCAACAACTATAAATCAGTGTCCCATGTATTATATGTTGTTAAAATAATCACATGTGGCAGCACTACGATAAATCTTATCAAATTCATATGGTCTGTATTGGTAGTTTAAACCAGTGTTCGAAAATAAACACTAAATATCGTTTTTTAATGTTCGGTTCGGTAGATTTGTGGAAAACACAAACGCTAATAGTGTTTGTGTAGAAAATCATTAAAAAAATAACGTTTCCCTGTTAGTCATCTTTCGACCACAAAAATATTACTGTTTTTATCAAACACAACAAAAGATGTGAACATTTAATTCCGTTCGGGTTTTTTTTGAAAATCCACAAACTTCAATGTGTTCGGTTCGGCTCGTTAATGTTCGTCCCTTTTGGCTGGTAAAAAACATGTTTATAAAAAAAATACACACACGAAAAAAACATTATAGAACATTGAAATATAATGTTTGTCTACAGTATCACTACAATTGTTCTGTTTTTTAATGAACAACCGAACATTATTTAATGCTTTCTTGAAAATAGTTACGAACGGTGTTAAGGGTTGTGTATGTCTACACCATCACTAAAAAAATAAATATCGTTCCTGGGTGTGTGAGCCGAACGTTAAATAATGAACTGGTTATTTTCGAACCCTGGTTTAAACGCCCAATTTTATGCGTTTAAAGATGGTTTACATGTTTAGTGATTTATAGATTTGTTGGTTTAAACACGTTTTAAACCAATAAGAGAGTTTAACTTGCTCTGATTTTTTAGCCCTTACCCTGCTAAATCGGCGGTTTTAAGCTACTAAATGGATAACCCTGTAAAAAATTAGCCTGTCGGACCTAAAAAGAAGTCTTCATAATGACGAAAGTTGGTTCATATTTTAGTTTTGCTACAGAAAACTATCTTTGACAAAAAATTTTTTAAAAAAACCCTCATAAAAGTCAAATTTTTATAAAAAACTTTTTCAAAAGAAAAGCTTTCGAGAGAAAACACTCTTTTTTTTGTTAATTTGTTGTAAGCTTTTGGTTGATCAAAAAAAATTTTAAATAAAATTGAAAATCATTTAGCTTTTAAAGTTTATTTTGTCCTATAAAATTAAAACTGACAAAAAAAACCCCCCGTTTTTCGAAAAAACTTTGTAAATCGTGTCCGCTCGAAACTTTTGATGATATTCAATTCTTTAACATTTGAATTGTAAACGAAAAAAACTTTCTAAATTCTATTCTCAACATCTTTGCCAAACTTTGTCATACTTTATGATTAGCATTCGAACCAGCATCATTTCAAAACTACACTCTAAGAAAAGCCTTAAAACTAAACATCCAACAACTCTTTTGCATATTAACCAAATCCTGGCCTTTTTCGGTAATTTTAAATTATGCATTGAAGCTTTTTCTTTTCAAATTTTCCTCCAGCAATTGTTGTCCTGCCTTAAAAAAAAACTCTCTTGTGCGCAGTAGTAGTTTTTTTTTTTGTTGTCGATCCATTACGATTTCAATGTTAATGTCAACTGGGTATGAGAATGGAATAACAACAGCAGCGAAAAAAAATTTGAATTCAAATGCGTTTTAATTGAATTCAATTCGTATATTTAATGTATTTTTTAAGATTTTTTGTTTTTTTTCTATTTGGATTTAGTTTTTTTTTTTTTGCTGCAATGGGTCAGTTTTGCAATATGGCAATTATAAATTGTTAAAGACTTTGGCCAATTTTGGATAATTTTTTTTTTGTGTTTTTCTTGTAATAATAAACTTAAAAACTAGTTGTTGTTGTAAAGTAAGTTTGTCTTAAATATTGAGTTTTTAGTTTTTGCTTCCGTCTACAACAAAGTCTGTGTTTTTTGGAGTTTTAAGCCAAGCAATGATACTACTTTTTTATTATTCCAAATGATAGTTTGAGGTTAAGATTATCATAATTTTTTGGTTAGTAAATGTTGACTTGATTCGCTATGGTGGTTTGTAATAAAAACACACACACACACACATTTATAGCAAAGCTTAATAAAAACATTTTCATTTATAAGTTGGCCGAAAAAAACAACAGATTTGAATTTGGTTTGGAAAATTATGAGTTTTAGTTCTTTATTTGCTTTTAATGGGAATGGGGTTAAAAGAAAGTTGCAAATTTTGCAAGGAATTTCTTGTTAATTTAAACTGTAAAATATTTCTGTTTATAGAGGAACTTAATAATAAATTAAAAAGTCGTAAATATTTTCTAAGACTTTTAAAAAAAGTAATCTTGGCTTATACTAGATTTTTAAAACGTTTTATTTGTTTGTTTTTAGACTCTTCCCCAA
The DNA here is from genome assembly GCA_930367215.1 of Pollenia angustigena. NCBI lineage: Eukaryota > Metazoa > Arthropoda > Insecta > Diptera > Polleniidae > Pollenia > Pollenia angustigena. The sequence goes on from OV884060.1 coordinate 54,170,858, forward strand.
CAAAATCTCAAAGTCCTGCCACAGGACTTAGCCTTAAGTTTTATAAAGGCCTTCTTAAAAAAATCACTTTACACAAATATTTGTTTTCAAAATGTTGCTTACTTTTATAAACTCACAGCAAAATTGTGTGCTGGTAAGTCCATTTCCATTGTTATTTCTGAGGGGGATAATGCAATATGTTCAATCAAAAACAAAGAGACTCCAGGCTTAGATGCACATTAGAAAAAATCTCGAAACAATTTTTAACAACACAGTTTGTGAAAAATAAACAGTTTGTGAAAAATAAAATTTTAGATCAACAGACTTTTTATTTAGTTCAATGAAAAAAATTTATTAAAATAACACTTTCAAAAATAAATACATTAAATAAGGAAATAATTAAATATTTCTTCATATTCAATAAACAAAGATATTTTTTTACAACTCTTGTACATTTTTTAATAGTTTTCATATCGTTGCAAATCAGAGGACGGCTTTGTGCGATTGCAAAAAAATTCGCATTAAATCAACAACATCAAATACACTCATTTGTGTTCATGCAATCAAATTTTCTCAGCCACACACATCGGTGTTGTTTTAAAATTCATTCAGGTCATGCCCAGCGTATTGGCTTTGCCGTTCATACCATGTTCGTTCGTCAATTATTGCTTTGGTAAAAAACATATACCTACAAAGAAAAATACACAAAAATCATTGCTCTGATGACTATTCAGCAGCTGAAACAATTTCCATAGAAACAGAAGACGTTTCTATTTTTCATCATTTCTTAAAAAGTACAGTAGTTCTGTACAATGTAGGCTGACTTCCAAAACGTACTAATACAAAGTTTGTATTCAGTTTCACTACTGTATTTTAACGATGCACATGTACAAAGTACCAAATCAATGCAACTTTGTGTTCTGTTTATTTAAACGTTTTGAAATGTAAGTGATGCAATGCATAATATTAAAATATTGCTTGCAAATTAAATGTCAAATATCACAAAGCATCAACCTTAAAACCGATGCTCCGATTGCTTTTTTGCTGCGTTACTAATACTTACCATTGACGTCTTGGAAGGGTTTGCATTGCATATATATTGTACTGCGGCGTAAGGAAACATTATGCTTTGTTCTTATACAAAGCATTTGACGTTTTGGAAGTCAGCCGTATTGTTGTTTTTGTTGTTAATGTTGCTTGTTACGCTTTTAAAAAAATACCCTGCAAATAATAGGACTAGTCCAAACACGCGTGTAAAATGTAGCCCACAAGGGACTAGAACTAGTCCAAAACTAACCCAAACGTATGGAAAAAACATGGTCTATTTAACATTACGATGTCCTATGGCAGGAGCATTTTACCCACCCTTGGATTACAAAGGAGTAGTATTAAAACTACTCCATGGTATACTCAAGAGGATTAGTTTTGAAGTCGTTTAAAACGAACACATTTCGTTAAAAACCGAAGACATGTCGTCTCACTACACACACTTTTTAACAATGACATGGTCAATACAACTAGTTTATTTGAACTTATGCCTACAACAATCATACCAAGAAAGCGACTGTGTCATCGAGTGGACAATGACTACTTAAATGCAAAGACAAAAGAATAAATGCCGTTTGACTTTAAGAAATTGAGTTATTGCGTGCGCAACAATAAATGCAAGCAAAGCACTTTCAATAAAAAACTCACACATGCACAAATCAAATGTGTACAAAACGATGTCATAATTACTAACGTAAAACTTTGTTTTGCAGGCATAGAGTTAATGTAAATTATAGCGTATGAGTAAATCAACAAAAATAGTGGATTTTGCAGTTCTCTGTTGCAAAAAAGACTTGAGTGTTTGTTATTCTCATTCGCTTTAAAGTTTTATTTGTAGAATATAATTGGGGGTTTCACAAGGTAGTCAAAAAGTTGTAAAGTTATATGTCTTAAAAAACTTACAAGAAATATATATGACTGCTGTGGGCAACCACTTGTTATTTAGATTTCTACTGTGCAGTTATGACGAATCAATGGACACAGCATTAAAAGTTTTATTTTGTTTCAAACACAACAATATTTTTTTTTTAACAATTGTAAAATATTATTTAGGACATTATGACGATATGACGTAATAGCACGCCTTGTAAATCCCCCAATTATCTTTTACATTTTCAACAATTTATTTAAACAAATCACGTAAACATTTTGTTGAAAAAAATAATTTTGAACAACAACTTTTTGTATTACTTGGTGTTGACTGAAAATTCAATAACTATACCTACAGACTTTTTTATCAATACTGCAAAAATCGTCATCACAGAAAATTCAAAAAATTTTTTTTATCAAATATGCGTTTTCGTTTTCAAATATGAAAATAATTTTTTTCCGTGGGCTATATAGCCCGAGCTTCTAAACGCCGATCCACATATTAGTGTATTGATTATCTTGCCTCTCTCTGGGGGCTGAGTGAAAGTTTAAGCAACCTAATCTATGCAGCCGATATATGTATGCATTATGACGCACAGCTGCAACGATATGACAGACAAGTTGCCGAAATAACGGAACGCTGCACCGCAGGATATCCAAAATCTACAGAGTTGGTGAACCAGTGCCTCCGCAGGATAATTCTTATCTTTTGCCCAAATCTGATCACTAATGTCATCAAATACCAGTTGCGCACATCACAATAATTTAACAAATGCACCTTTATGCCATTATATGATTAGTAGGGATGATATTTTCATGCACTAAAAAATCAAAAGTATGCGCATAAAATATGCACTAAAAACTCCAAAATAAGCGTTAAAAAAATGAAAAATATGCACTAAAAACTTCTTTTTTAATTTATTTAAAACAAAAAAAAAATTCTATTGTTGTTTTTATTCCATTGTTATTCATAGGTATAATATTTTTTAAAACTTTATTTAAATTCAACATTTTTCATTTTTCGAATTTATTCTATGAGCTAAATTTCAGTTATGTATTTTATAAAGCTTTTTTGTAATAGTTCTATTCCTTCAATTTTTCAGAAATTACTTTATACACTACCAGACTATTATATTGTATTTTCTTTTTACATTTTACCTTAGCCTTTCTTTGGAAAGCAATGAGGTATATTCAATGTACAGAAAAATTTACAATTGAAGCACAGCCGCGAATAACGTTTTAAGTTACAAAATAATAATTTTTCAGGAGAGAAAAAAAACGTTTTTTGACAAGCAGCATTATTTGTTTTAAAAATTTTTTTTTTCTATTATTTAAAATAGTGATAATAAAAACTTTAATGCAAAAGGCTTTTAAAACATTATTCCGCACTGCAAAACCATTTCGGTTTCATCATTATGTTAGTAACTTGCAATGTTCTTCCACTGGCTGACACTTTGTACGCCATTTTGAAGGCGTTAAGGTGCATAGTTTTGGTTGATTTGATGTTTAAACCAGTGTTCGAAAATAAACACTAAATATCGTTCTTTAATGTTCGGTTCGGTAGATTTGTGGAAAACACAAACGCTAATAGTGTTTGTGTAGAAATTCATTAAAAAAAATAACGTTTCCCTGTTTGTCATCTTTCGAACACAAAAATAATGCTGTTTTCATCATACTCAACAAATGATGAGAACATTAAATTCCGTTCGGTTTTTTTTTTAAATCCACGAACTTCAATGTGTTCGGTTCGGCTCGTTAATGTTCGTCGCTTTTTGCTGATAAAAAAAAACCAAACATTTTTTACAAAAACAAAATACACACACGAAAAAAACATTATAGAACATTAAAATATAATGTTTTTCTACAGTATCACTACAATTGTTCTGTTTTTTAACGAAGAACCGAACATTATATAATATTCGGTTCTTTCTTGAAAATAGTTACGAACGGTATTAAGGTTTGTGTATGTTTACACAAACACTAAAAAAATAGATATCGTTCTTAGGTGTGTGAGCCAAACGCTAAATAATGTACTGTTTATTTTCGAACACTGGTTTAAACTGTGTAAGAGAGTAAAGTCAACGTTTATCTGCAAAAAAACAGTTTTTGCAAAATGTGGCGTTTACAACGTTTTTCGCGGCTGTGCTTCAATTATTAGACACCAGCAGAATGTAATGCTCATAGAATAAATTCGAAAAATGAAAAATTTTGAATATAATATAAAGTAACCTTCGGAAGGAAGTAATTCCCAGTTTCTACTTTATTTAAATAATTACAAAATTGAAATTTTTGTTTACATAATCAAATAAAGGAAAACTTTTATCTGTTAAAAAGTTTTTGTAAATGGAAAATTATCTCTCAAAGTAAACCGAAGTTGAAGCATGCTGGATCAAAAAAAAATTCAATTTGTTTAATTGTTTGAAATTTTTTTTTTTTTTTTTTGCAAAACGTTTTGGATTTTTTTAATTCGTTGGTCTACTCTTCCTTTCACATTGTTTCCCGTATGAAATCAATATTATAGAATTGGCTTCTAATTTTTCTGCAACTCGATTAAAACCCATGTGCCTAGCAAGTAACCAGTTTTGGATAATTTATGTTAGGCCAATTGGCAGCCGTAACCATGTAACGTCCCGCATCGGTTAAAATTTTAAGGATCTTTTTCGAAACCTTGTATTTTAAGCAGAGCTGCAAAAAAAATTTTTTATTAATCTAAAAAATTTTTATTTTGGAATTTTTTTTTATACCATTTTGAAAGTTAAAAAATAAGTCACTCAAAAATTTTAAAATATGCAAAAATATGCTTTTAAAACCATAAATGCATTTTCAACAAAATATGCAACAATATGCAGAAACAAATCGATGCCATTTTAAAGCAAATTAAATGATTCGGAAAGATAATTGGTCGACATCGATCTTACACACAAACAAATAAAAATTGATTTCAATTAAAAAATTTGTGATATTAATTAAAAAATTAATTAAATTTGCACCAGTAAACAAATTAATAGTATCAATTAAACCAGTTAATAGTATTAATTAAACGTTTAATTCACTCGATTAAATTTTTAATTAAAACTGATTTTATTTTTGATTAATGCTTTAATTGGTAAAAAATTTCGGAGAATTTTTTCTGTGTACACTATCGACCATGGTGGAATAAACAGGTGGCAGCACTAAGCCAGATGACGATTTTTTGCTCTTGCATTGTGTGTCTAGGTTTATGTCAAAGTTTTGTTTAATTAGTATTGTGGTTATTTTGTTGAACTATTTATGGTTTTTTAATCCAAATTTTTTTAATATTTTTAATTAGGCTTAAGTTCATCAAATTTAATTTTCATTAAATTATTTTTATGAAGAAAGGAATTTTACAACATGAAAATTAATTAAAATTTACTGATCATTTTTCATTCTTGACTCAATCTGGGCTCGAACCCAGGCGTTTTTACGGCCAGGTTACCCTGACATGTTTCGATTGCAACCACTCAATCTGCTCAGAGGACTTGCCGTTTAACACTCGCAGCCATCGACGACTGCTGACGTCATAAGTCAAACATCAATCCTTAAACCAAATTGTATTTAACCTTTGGTAGATCGAAATTTGCTTTGAATGATTATCTATTTTAATCCATTTTACATGTTCTTCCTTTACTTCTGTTTTTTCGTACTTTTGTCAAGAATTCTTCTTGAAGTTCAAAGTACATATTTTGTTTTGATTTTTTTTTTCATTTTTTTGTCTTTCTTTTTCTTGCTGACCTTTTCAGCACAACTTGAAGGACAAATGCAAACATAGAGCTCGTGCCTTAGCTTTAACAATAATTAGTATTGTGGTTATTTTGTTGAACTATTTATGGTTTTTTAATCCAAATTTTTTTAATATTTTTAATGTTTATGTTTATGTTTACAAAAAGTCCCCGTTTTGTGCTGTGATTATTGTATTCTATTAAAGTTTTTGATCATTTTAAATTAAAATAAATAAGATGTTGACCATAATTAAATAAAAATTGGCCAAAAATGTATTTATTTCATCACGTTCAGCGGCACGCTTTGATTTTTGTTTAAACAATTTTCTGACGTATATGGTGATTTAATTTCCATTTTTGCTGTAATGTTGTATTTGTTGCCGTAACGATGCCACCTGCTTATTCCACCATGCTATCGACAAAAAACATGCATTTGCATGGAAATAGCATCCCTAATCATTAGCTTAAAAGTTGAGATTGCTTTCTTTCTTTCTATACCAATAAAATAATAAATGTACAGAAAATTTTTTACAAAATTTTGCACAAATTAAAGCATTAATCAAAAATAAAAATTAATTCTTTAATCAAGGGAATTAAACGTTTAATCAAGTGAATAATACGTTTAATTGATACTATTAATTTTTTTTTTTTAAATTTAATTATTTGTTTAATTAATATCACTAATTTTTTAATTTAAATAAATTTTTATATTATTCTGTGTGTTTATGCTTCTTAAATGCCACATAAGCTATTGAAGACACAAACAATGTTAAAAATATTTTTTTAAATCACATGTTTTCAGTTTTAAACACCGTTTAATTGTGCCTATTTCTTTATTTCTTAAGTTTTTTTTGTGTGCATATAAAAACTTGCCCTACTTATATAAAATTTTATATAATTAAAATATTTTAATTAAATTTAAACCACAAGCCATTAATAAGATACCAACATACATACATACTTATCTAATGATTTTATGTAATTTTCTTAACAATTTTTTAGATGAAGCATATAATTTAAAGCTAAATATGTAGTGAATATGCTAAAAATACAGTGCAAACAAAAAAGAATAGAAATCAGCTTGGTCATGTTTTTTATACCAACACAATAGTGGAGAGCGTATTATGCGCTTGTGCTGATGTTTGTAACGCCTTAAAGTATTGGTCCAAGACCCAACATTTAGTATAAAAATAGTTTAAGAATTACTTTTTGAATCAAACTAACGATGACCGTTGATGAAATTTTGTACTTAGGTTCTGATTGTCACAAGGAGCATGTCTATTGATAATGGTGAGGATCGGACAATGATTTCCTATAGCCTTTAACAACCTTTGTTCCACCAGTGGAGTTCCCGGATAGGGAAAATTGGAGTGGATCCAATGGACTGTTTGAGGGGTGGGCAGTATTTACGGATGGATCCAAGATGGAAACCGGCACTGGTGCCGGTGTTTATATCGCGGGTACCGAGGTAAAAAGGTCATTCAGACTCCCTGATGAGTGCAGTGTCTTCCAGGCTGAGATCCTAGCGATCTGGAGGGCGACGGAAGTAATACTGGATCACATCGTGGGTGGATCTGAGGTGACAATTTACGTCGATAGTCAGGCAGCGCTTCGGACATTGAGGGGCTATACGGTATGATCATGCCTAGTTGCGCGGTGTAGGAGCGCTCTCAGGGAACTCATGGGGGCATTCAACGTGAGGCTGTGTTGGGCACCAGGACACTGCATGGTTGATGGGAATGAGGTGGCGGACGAACTCGCGAGAGGGGGTTCGGGTCTCGACTTAGTGGTGGGGGACGGGGGAGTAAAACCCCCCTATGCTACTACTATGGGGTGATACGGGAGAAATTCCGTGATGACGTTAACCGATCCTGGAGGGGCAGAATGGATTGCAGGGTGTCTAGGGCACTTTGGCCCAATTTGGACGCGGGGGCAACCAGGGTTCTACTGGGATTGGATAGGGGTAGTCTCAGAACACTTATAGGGTTCTTGACGGGTCATTGTCCTGTCAGGGCTTTTGCGGGCAGATGAGACAACGCCATACCGGACTTCTGCAGGCTATGCGAGGATTCGGAAGAGCTAGAGACGATCGAGCATGTACTGTGCCATTGTCCTAGGATGCAGGGTCTCAGACTGAAGTGGCTAGGAGATAGGTTTCACGACGAACTGGGGTGCATAGCTGGATGTAATCCGGCCAATCTGCTGGGGTTTGTCAGGGAAATAACGCGGCTGTTTCTGTTGAGGGGACTGTAAGGGGGGTATTGGTCCTACTTTCTAATTTTCTGTCTATATCTTACTTCCTTTTCTCTATTTTTTCACTTCCTCTTATCTCTATCTCTTACTTCATATTTTCATTGAAAGGAGTCACAATGGATCGTATTCGGTCTCCGAGTGGAGGTGTGCCTGTGGGCACACAACCCTTCTTAACCTAACCTAACCTAACAACCTTTTTTGTGGCATAAAATCTTTGAGGTTCAAACTTATTACTATCGTTAATAGCTTTTAACGCCACAACTTCCTTACAAGTGTTGGTATTAATATTAGTGCTGGGAAACTATCGATAGACTATCGATAGTCTTAAAATATCGAAAAAATCGATAGGAAAACTATAAATATCGATATTTTTATTATTTAAAATACAGCTATGAAGACATCTAACAACAGCTTTTATTAATTCGTGCTGAATTACAGCAATGAATACAAACAACAAGAATGGCAAGTGGTATGGATTGCTTAGCAGTGCTTTTTACTTTTTTTTTTTAAATTTCCTAAGTTAATCCGGAATCAAAATTTTTACATGCTTATATAGGGACTTAAATGTCAAATATTTTTGTAATGTTGGAAAAATGCAATTTCAAATCCAAATGCAATTGCAAGCATAAGACAAAACAATGAACGACTATTAGAGGATAATTTTTTTAAAGTTGCAATGGAATATCTTATAGTCCCTGTTACATCGTTGCACTTCAGAAAGGTACATATCAATTTTTAAAAAACTGCCATCTAAAATAACGTGCGTATATACATCCCAGTAAAAAATGTGCTCCAAAAGGAGCAGGTTTTATGTATGAATTTATACCTTAAATCGCTTCAAACCTGCTGATGGGATGCCTGGTTTTTGTATGGAGTGTTCCCGGTTTGGAGGACAATAAGCACTTCTTTTAACATGAAAACAAAGCACTCCTAAAGTGCTTTTTTAAGGGCTAACTATACAAATATATTCACTAATGCTTTGCTTTTACTTGTTTAAATGCCTTTTTAAATAATTTTCGTAAACCATAAAATTTTTTTTATTTTTTTTTAAACCTTCTTCGTTGTCAGCACTTAAAGATCAGCACTAAAATAGCAGCTTTTTTATATTTTATTCTTTATCATTTACTGCTGTATAAGAACTCTCTTATGGAAGCGCTCGATTATGTGCTTTTTCTCTTAAGTGCTTCAAAAAACCCAAATTTTTTTTACTGGGATACGTCTCAAACATTCAAAAAAATGACAAAAACAACGAACTGTAGCCTTATAAAAGACAATTTAAAGTTTTCTGCACAAGTACAAACATTTAGCAGTCGATAATGAAATCTGAACTATCGATAAATATCGATAGTAGAAAATACCGATAGTATCCTAGCACTAATTAATATACTGTATACGATGCCAAAAAATATCCCATATTTCTAAAACCTAAAATCACTAAAAGGCAAACAAATCTCATATAGATGAAGATATCTAAATAATATTCGGCGCAAAGAACTTTTACATTCATCTGTATCACATAACATTATTTTCTTCAGGCGGGTCTATTATTGTCCTTGGGTCCGGTCCCAAATTCTGTTCACTCTCGAAAATTTGTTTTTAAATACGGTGGTGTAGGGTATCATATTGTGTGGCTTGATCGACTATACTTTCTTACTTGTTAATTGTTCTTTCGCTAAATTAAGCTGATGTTTAGTTAAATATGTTTTTACAGCCACTGTTTAAAACACTGAAAACTGAAATAACAAATTTAAAGGAAAACAGAAATTCTAAATGCTCTGCTATCATTTTTAAGAAACTTTTATTATTTTTAGAAAATTTTTATTTGTTTTGAAACTTTTTGTTTTTATATCGATTTTTATTTTTTGCCGATAAACTATTATTTTTGCTTTAAAAAAATATTTTTATTACAGATTTATGTTTCCAGCCTTTTAAAAATGTTTGAAATGTTTGGCATTAATTGCCAAAAATTCTTTTCTTAATATATTATTTTAACACTCTAAATAGGGGGTTCTTTTTTAAAAAAATTTATACAAAATTCATAATCGCCTTTAAAATGTGTTTTTTTTTTCAAGTGATTTACAAAAATGTTTCTATTCTAGTATTTTTGCTTAAATATTCCATAATAGTTAAATACCCATCCATCCATCCATGTTTTTGGGTCTTAGTTTTTTAAACAAATGATTCTTTTAAAAATAAATTTTATTTTTCTTTGGCTGAAAATGTCTAAGCCCCTGTCTAAGCCCTTTTTGTGGACAGTAAAAACAAAAAAAAATCCCAATACAACACAAATTTGAAAAAAGAAAAAATAAAAAAAAAAAAAAATTGTATTGTATTGTTTTTGTTAAAATATTGTAAATTTGTTTTTGAAAAAGATCTAGCAGGTAGTAAACTGATATTTATTGAATATCATTCTTTTTAACAAAAACAAAAAAGAGCAACGAACTAATCCCCGTTCGAATAAAAGAACTGATATAAAAACTCTCATTTGAGAGAGTTTTAACTCTCTTTAAATTAAGGGGAAATTACCCATACTAAAACAATTACTAATACATTTAAAAAAAAACTCTCACTAATACTAAGAAATAAAAGAGAGTTTTTTTTAATAACTCTCTAGCTCTCTTTTGAGAAAACTCTTCTGACTCTTTTTAAGATTTTTGATCTTTTTCATTGAAAATTTGTTTGAATTAAGAAAAGATTTTCAAGAAAATTATTTTAAAACTTCACCGAAATTTCTAAAATCTCTATTTCTCTCTCTTTTTACTCTCTATTAAAGTAAAATCTTTTAATGTTTACTTTTAGTTCTCGGGCTCTTTTCTCAAAGAGAATTTTATGAAATCTTGTTTGTTGTTTTCATTTTTATTGTTGTTTGTGTGTATGTGTTTTAAAGTGATTTTGTTTTGGTTTTTTAGTTGAACATTTCAAATATCTTGTATCTGCCAGTTTTCAACAGCATTATTCAAACATGTTTAGCCTGCATTTTTGTCATTTTAAAATATCACTTGCAACTTCTTTTGCTAAGCCTGAGTGAGACGGGCTGAATGTTTTGACTGACTGACTGACTGGCTGCCTGACTGTGCCTGGTTATGCTGAAGCAGTTTTTTGTCAGACTGTAGATGGCGCTGATGGCTTTGAATTCGTAAAAAAATTGTCTGCTTTCTTGTCATGACTGTGTATTTTAAAGCCATTAAACATTTAAAATATTTGCGGTTTAATTTTATTTTAAACTGATTTAATTTTCTTATGGTTGATTTTTTTTTTGCTCTACAACATTTGTTTGTGTTTTAAAATTTTTGTATCTTTTTTTAAGGTTTTTTTTATCTTGTCTTGAATTTTTTTGTACGTTTTTTTTAGACTTTTTTTTGTTTTGCTTAAATTTAAGTGTAAAAATCAGATTGTCATTAAGTGTGTGGCGAATTAACTGTTAAAAGTCGGTTTTAGCTTTTAAATTAAGCTGTTTTTCTTGTTGATTATTTCTTAATTTTTTTTCAAAAGGAATTTAGTTAAATAGAGATTATTCAGGTATCAGGGCTTTTTTTTTTTAAAGGAAACAATTTAATTATATTTATTACTTAATTAAGAGAATTAAAACAAGGAATTAAACTTGAAATTAAAATTTAAACTGCTTAAATTGGCTTTAAGGAATTACTGATTACTACGGAAACCAGAATGATGTTATTGCATGTTTTTCCTTGTGTGACCAATGGAGGCCTAAACAATATAATTATCCATATTAGAGCTTTTAGTAAATTTTGGCATCGATTTTTAAGTGCAGGATTTTGGATATTTAGTACCAACAAAAACTCGGGACTCCGACTCCAAAATTTGTCTACTTTACATATGTAAATAACTATATTAAAGCTCAAAGCGGCACGTGTTAAAATTAAGATATCGATATAGAATTTTCAAAAAATAATTCTCTTGCTATATTTAAATATTTAAAAGGTACTGCATTAATAAATACATTTGGCATTAAGGTTACAGTAGTAGTCGGAGTTGGAGTCGGATTAAAAAAAATTTCAGCGGTTGGAGTAGGAGTTAGAACTTGTTTTGACGACTCCAAAAAAGCAAAAATTTTACAATTTTTTTTTTAAATGTATTTTACTCATAGATTTGTAACTTTTTGTTTTCAGAAACAGGGCCCAGATCGAAATTTTTAAACAAGTTTTATGAAATTTTACAACGTATGTATAAATTTGTCGTTAGGACGAATTCTATTGAGAATCGGTTCATAATTTAACATAAATTTTGGTCCATAAACTATCTCTTTATGTTGGTGGTAAGATACAATTTGGGCTACCAACATTTATTTGCAATCTTAATAGTTCTACTAAATTTTATCGTAATTGGTACCCAAACAAACACCACTCCGGAAAATATCTTCATAATAAATATTCGTATTGATATAATTTTGGGGACAATAACTTCTATACTAGATTATAAAACGCATCTAAAAATTTGTGCTAGTTGGTCCAGAATTGACCTTAGAACCCATATAAACACTCTTCCTGGTATCCCTTTAAGACGAAAAAATCTCTTATAAGTGTGGATATTTAAATATTATTCGGCACAAGGAACTTTTATGTGGATCTTCTTCATAATATCATCTTGCTTTGTCGTGTCCATTATTGGAACCCAAAAAGGGTACACTCTCGAAAATGTTGCTGTAAATTCTGCGGCCAAGGGTATCAAGTAGTCCGAACATACATATTTAATAAAGAGTGTCTAAAAATTAATTTAAGTTTTAATAATTTTACAGATATTAAAAATATTTTTATTTCAGTTTATTAAAAATGGTTCCGGCTTATAATCAAAAACTATGTCATTAAAGTGACGACCTACTGGATCGGCAGCCTTATAATCTTTAACCAACATTATCAATCACGTTTTTGAATAAGTCGTTGCCAATGGCTCATATCTGCTCGGTAATGTTGTTTTAAAGCTCTTGGTTGGATTATTGCTGCACACTTTCGATTTCAAAAAACCATACAAAAAATAGTTGAAAGGTGTAGAATCGATAGATCTTGGTGGCCAATTCACATTTTCTTTGAAAAGATCTTTTTTTTCTCTTGCTGTGTGGCAAGTGGCACCATCCTGTTAAAACGTCTTATTCATCAGTTTTCCCCCACAAGAAGCTTCGGATCATCTTCCTACCGCGATTTCCATCGACCGATGATGTTTCAAATTTGGACACCCATTATATTATCATCATAAGAAATTTATTTTGGCCAAGTTTCATATTATTCATTATTCTTTACAATTTTATACAGTGTGAAGTATGATTTATATGGGAGCTATAGACAATTTTAACCTGTTCCTTAAGAAAGTTGAAATTACAACTTTAAGTCATATGAGATTTAATGGCACTAAGTTTTATAACAATATCGTTAAAGGCTGTTTTACACTATCACACAAGTCTTAAGACTTTTGGTCTTACAAAATGAAATGATTTTTGGTCTGATTGTCAAAAAATCAAAGAGAAATTTTTTTTCATTACATTTTGCTTCTACACTATCACACTTCAAATAAAAAGTAAAATCTTTGTGATTTATGAGATCCACTTTAGATTACAAAATAAAGACGAAAAAACATTTTATTAAGCATTGGAACATTGTTAGCTGGCGTATTATTCACTAACTTGCACATTTAAACTTGCACCTTGGTCCTCAGATATATTTTTGCTTTATTTTTAATATTTCTTTAATATTTAATAATTTTTATTTTGATGTGGCCGGCAAATTATTCAACAGCTGTTTTTTTATTTTCTTCTAGGGTGGAAAAGTTGATACAATCATATTTTTTTATTTTTTTTTTCGTCTGTGTACCGTATTTAACGATTTTTTACAACAAATATTTGTGATTTATTTAAATTTTAAAAGAGTTCACTTGAAATTTTATATTTTTTTTATCGTTTTGCAATTTTTTATTAGAAAAAATAATAGTGCATATTTGTGCACAAAATTTTAATTTTCCATCCCTGATTTTCTTCTTGTGCTTTTGTAAAAACACAATTCTGATAAAATGAAAAATCTAATCGTTTAGAAAAATTTCAAAAAATAGAGAGAACCATACGACTGCCAAATTTCTTTACGTATTTTTTGACATTTCATTACAAAATGTTTTTACACTATAATACATTATGAATTATTTGTAAGTTTTTGACATGTCTTAACACAAAGTATTATAGTCTAAAATGGCCTTAAGTATTATTTTGCAGGAGTGGTCTTCATCAGTGATTTTACCCGCATTGCATTTAAAATATAAGCAGCCCACCACTATCTACAACTGTCACGTAACCTCGTAATGAAATTATATTTTCTACTGGTTGGCACGTTACGGTTAAGTGACATTACAGTCAGTTAAGCATTAACATTGCTTTCCATATAACAGAAACGATCAGCTGTTTACATTACATTTACATTTCTACATTTACGGTGCGACCTTTAGTTTGGTAATAATAAATGTACATGGAAGTAGTCGGTTATATTTTTTTTGCTTAAAAAGATTTCTGTAATGCCTTATTTTTTGCATTTTCACAACGCCAAATATCATTATCAGATATATTATTTTCACTCAAAGCAATAACTTTACAAACACCAACCATCTTATAAATTTTCCTTTGCATTCGTATATACACATTAACTAGCTTATTTCGGGGAAGAACAGATTTATAACAAAGAGTGTTTTTTATAGAGTGACACAAGTTTAAATCATAATAAAACAAGGAAATATATTTTTAATATCAATGAAACGGGCTTTATTGGAAAGAAAATTTTATGAAATTAAAATATGATTTCTTTCATGTAGCTGGCGTGTAGAATGCGCCAATTTCCAACATTTTTTCGCATTTTGATCACATGTGGGCCAAATACTCCGCCAGCCCATAAAGCGCACCAAACAGTAATATTTGTGGATGCAATGGTGTTTCGACAAAAGCTTGTGGATTCTACTCACTCCAAATGCGCCAATTCTGCTTATTTACCCAATAAAAAATGGAGCTTCCAACGAAGCAGGTTTGTAAGGGAGAAACATAAACGTTTCGCTTACCATTGCGCTTACGGAAGACATGCATTTTATATGGCGAGTTCCCACTTTGAAGCAATACATTTTTGACACATGAAGCGCATTATTCAGCGCATATAAAAATTGTTATATGTAACGATCAGCCTTACACACTGAATGTTTTGATACAGTTATTTTTTAGTTTTCTCCCTTACAAACCTGCTTCGTAGTAAGGGAGTGCCGTAGCAATTGAAATGTTATTTTTTTTTTATAAAAGTTGTTGAGAGTTCTTTCACTTAATTTACTGCATTTCTGTATGTCTCATTGCGTAGCGCATGATTGTGCGCTTATTTTTTTAAATGTACCATTAGTGCTTCGCAAAATGATAAAATTTTTTATTGGGTATGTACCCATTCTACCAGAAATTGGCTTAATCGAAAAATACAATTTTGAGTTGAAATTCAAAATCAATAACAATTTGTGCTTCAGACCATTAGCCGAATTATTTTCATTTAAAATGTCAAATATTTGCGCGTTGCTCGATAAGTCTATTCATAATAGAATTTCAAAGCAAACTAAACAAAAAGCAACTATCAGGGGAGTTACCGCGTATTTCGATTCGAAAGAAATCATTTACGGATTCGAACAATTTGTACTGTGTATTACGATTTTCGTAATCGTTCGAAACGATGACGGAGGTTGTATTTTTTAAAAAATGGTAAATTTGATGAACAATTTTTGTTCGTAATAGAGAGTGGCTTCTAAGAAAGTGATTTTTTGTTTTCAATAAAGTATAAAAAACGTCTGTTTATTCGAAACAAATATTACGAAAATCGTAATACACAGTACAAATTGTGCGAATTCGTAAATGATTTCTTTCGAATCGAAATACGCGGTAACCCCCCAGCTGTTAAATGGGTGCTCAAATATAGCAGTGATGCCAACTCAAAGTTGTGATACTCTAAAAAACAACCTTTACAACAAATAGTTTCAAAAAAATCAACGGTTGCAAGTTGTTCATATAGTAGAGATAGGTCGTGTTCACTCTTTAGAACCTCATGTGTAAAAATTTTGTTTTTCACTATTCTGGATGTTCATATAACTGGGTATTCATATAACCGAGCGTCTACTGTATATATCTAAAGAACTGTTGGTGCAAAATTGTCCAAATTATTGTATGCTATAATATTTTTACAAAGTTTTTGAAGTTAGAAAATGATTTTGTGACAATCATTTTAAGTCCCAAATCGTTCGATCCCGGGCAGCGTCGGATTTCAACAGCCAGTTCATAATAAATTGCAATTAACTTCTGTCTTGTTAACGAAATCTTAATTAAAATCCTTGAAATATGATCTTTATTACTTGAATATATCAAAAATTGTATTTTGTTAAACAAAAACTTAAAAAACTTGTTAAACTAAAAGCACGATTTTTCCTTGAATCTTAAACATAATTTTTTCATATCTTTACATATCTTTAATTTTTTAGAGCAAAATATTATTTATTTTTTCGAAACAATAATTTTTTTATTTTTTGTAAACTTAAGTTAAAAACAAAAAAACATAAAAATCATGTTGTTTATTTGTTCACATCAAATGCAATGCGACTGCGATGATCTTGCAAAAAGGTGTGAAGTTACAAGCTTTAAACAATATTTTCATAAACATTTTACAAAAAAAAAAAAAAAAAAAAAAAAAAAAAAAAAAAAAAACACAAAACGAACAAAATGTTTGAACGTAAATTAACAAAAATCACTTCAAATCAAGGACAAAAAGATGAAATTAAAAAAAAAAAAAAATAATTAAAATTGTAAAAAATTGTTACTTAATTAAGCAATCACAAAAATAATTGTAGCAACACTTCAATTGTGGAGAAGAAAATGCATGATGCATGTAACAAATAAAAGTATTGGCTCTAGGCCAACCTTTTACTAAACCGTCTATCGGCTTGTCAAAAGTTGTAGACAGATCTTATAACCAAGGTTGGCAGCCGATTACCGATATCGTTTTAATTGAATATACCGGAATAAGTATACCGTTTCCCTTAATACAGGTATTATGCCGGTACAATGGTTTCGGTATTAAAAAATAACATAATTTTTCAAATAGAAAAAAGTTAAAAGTTTCAACACTTGTGCTAATGAAAAATTTGTTTGATTACTGGACGATCTATGATTGCAAGACTATGATAAAATCATAGAATAAGACATAAGTTCTACAACAATAGTTAAAGGAAATTTTAAGGTAGGTGTTTGACAGTTTGAAATACAAAAGTTCAAATATGAAAACATTCAATCAGCTTTCTGAAGGGACAAATACACTTACCAAAATACTCATCAAGCATTTGGAAAATCAAAAAATGTAGATATGATGGTTACCATACATCCAGCACACGTACACGTTCTATAATATATGGAAAATATAACCATATAGAACACAATAATTTAGGAACGACGATATATTTTATATATTAGTGGGTACAAAGCTGAAAACCGGTATAACTTAGGAACGGTAAAAGCGAATTCAAAAATATTTGTTTCTAAATTATTTAAAATAAATTGATCTTTCAAACTGCATTGTTGGTTCGTTTCTTTTTCATACAAAATTTTAAAGGTAAAAAACGTTATTTACAAAATTTATAGACATATTACGAACAATTTTAATGTAGGGTGCATAAATGAGCAAATGCATTGCAAAAACTTACAGTCTTTGTACACCAAAATAAAGCTTGACAATTTTTCTTTTAAATTATTTCCTTAAAAGTGAAGAGAATCATGGTTTTTGACATACATAGTTATAAAGAAAACTTAAAAAAGGCCGGCAGACCGGATTTTTGGCAAAAATCCGACTTGAGCGACCTCTAAACCTCTTCCGAAAAAACTGAAAAATATTTCAAAAATTCTTTACCCTATAAACTTTTAAGTTATGCTTGAACACTCATAAAAAACCAAAAAAATGTATGTATATAAATACATTTTTCTTTTTAATAATTTTTTTTTTTTTTTTGGTTTGGCTCATTTATTTGTTAGAAAAATTACTATACCGGTATAGGAATACCGATATAATTAAAATACGGTATCCAACCTTGCCTACAACGTTTGTTTGGAACTTTGTTTTCTATATGTGTAGACAAAATTATAACTATAGCTGTCTTTTTAAATTTTTTATGCCGTTTTAAAAAACAACAAATTTAGAAATTTTGCTAATAAATAATTTTTTTTTTTTGGCCAAAAAAATATGTTTTTAAAGCGGCTGCGCAGATTATATCGAAAACAAGATCTTACGTTAGAAAAAGACGGTAACCACCACTGGATTCAGCGTATTAGAATTAGGGTAACCCGATGGGTGCCCCGCTGGACATTTTTTTTAACTAGCACAGTCTAATTATACTCACACCACAATTGTGGAAAGGGTAAAAAAAGTAACATTCTAAAATTACATTACATTAAAATTCGAGCCCCGCGGCAGTCAATAATGAAAAATTATCAATAAATTATGGGCCATGTCACACAGTACAATTCCGTTCGGAATTGAAGAAAACATATTTGTTTGTTGATGGAAAGTGTATTTTGATAGTTGTATGGCCTTTCAGATACAGACAACTCCCATACCGTTCATAAAAACAAAAATGGTTTCATTCCGAAACATTTTTTCCTCATTTTCTGAAGCACCAAAATACGGAATGAATTCCGTTTCCGAACGGAATTGTACTCTGTGACATGGCTGTATAATTAATTTCATGTTGTAAAATTACTTTCTTCATAAAAATAATTTAATGAAAATTAAATTTGATGAACTTTAGCCTATTAAAAATATCAAAATTTGGATTAATATATATTATAAATAATTTGTGGCACGCCCACTTCTCCAATCCCGTCCATATCTTGTTGGATGTTGTGTATTTTAAACAAGATTGTTGTACCTAAATTGAAACCTTTGGCTTCGCCGTTCCCTAGATATATTCTATGGGAAGTACCACATCCACTTCTCAAATCCCGCCCTTATTTTTAGAGAGCTGATGTGTACCAAACTTGAAAATTTTTTTTCTTACTGTTCATTAGATATAAATAAGTAAATTTTTTGAGACTCCCACCTCTCCAATTCCGCCCACATTTGTTCGGATGTGTATTGATAACCAAGATGTTTGTATGTAGTTCGGAAACTTTGGCGCTTGCCGTTCGATATACAGAAATAACCGACAGACAGGCGGACATCGTAAAAGCAACTTCGCTGTACGTGTATGTTGGTATTTGCTATGTTGAAAAAAATTTAAAAAAGTCATTAGGATAATAAAGCGCAAAAAAACCAGTGCCCATGTTCCGTTACTCTCGCTTCGAAAAACTTTTCGATTGAAATGTGTGAAATGAAACAAAATTGCCACATATTGATACAAACAGCTGTTTTTCTCACTAAACTGTGTCTGTAACTTTTTTGGTGAGTACTAGCTCACTTAAGGAAATTACTCGCAAATTTACAGAAAAAGTGTTTCTGTAACATTTTTGTGAGTTCCCGCTTGAACTGTTAAAAAAAAACTGACGAATAAAAATAGGGCGAGAAAATAATTAAAACACTAAAAAACAATTAAAAATGCAATTTCAAAGAATGATAATAATTTCGTTCTTGGCACATTTTTCATAGTTTAATTATTTTGCTTTTAACATTTTTATAAAATATATGAATTTTTTCAAAGCTTGTTTGCAAACAATAAACCTTAAAGTCGCACTTCACATTATTTGTTATAGCCGACGGTTGTATTTTCGCCGCCGTCATTGAAAAATGTTAAATTTTAGTAAATTTTGGTCGCCGTCAACAACAACGTCTGCAATGTCACATCGCCTTCGGGTGCAATGTTATGACATTTATAACGTAACGACGTAATCTCTTTTGATAGTTTTCGACATGAGTTACAGAAACAGTTTTTTCTCACTTTTCGAGAAACGATGGAATATTTTGTTGCACATCTTTTCGATGCGAGAAGTTCTCACTAAAGTTACAGAACATGGGTACAGCTTGTTTAAACCTTGTTACTATTGGTGATCGGTATAAAAAAACAACAGCAACATGGGATTTTATGACAAAAATTAGAGGCAGTCGGGGATTTTTTGCTTATATCTCTGCCAATTCTTGACTTTATGTGATATAATTATATAACAACCGAGTCCCATCATATCTGGGGACTTCGGAAAATCAATTGCAATAGACACACGGACGGACAGACCAGAGTATATATGTATACATTATATGCCCTAGGATTAATATTGTGGAATTTGTAACTTCCACTTCCAGAATGACAAACTTGTCTTACCTTTTACCTTTTATCTCCGGTGAAAGGTACACGGAAAAAACAAAAATTGATTTCAATTAAAAAATTTGTGATATTAATTAAATTTGCACCAGTAAACAAATTAATAGTATCAGTTAAACGGTTAATTTAATTGATTAACCGTTTAATTCACTTGATTAAAATTTTAATTCTCTCGATTAAATATGTAATTAAAAATGATTTTATTTTTGTTTAATGCATTAACTGGTGAAAAATGTTGGAGAATTTTTTCTGTGCATGAACGTTATAAACCATTTAAAAATTACATTTCGAAATATTCATATCCATGTGTTTAAAGTTCTTTTTTTTATCCAAATTTTGATATATTAATTTTTTGAGTTATAACGACGCACACTGCGGATTTTTGTATGGAGGTGAGGAAAAAAATATATTTGTCAAAAAATATAATGATTTCATCACAAATTTAGTTTTATTTATATAGTAATACACAAAAGTAATCAAAATAATGAAAGTTAGAGAAATGTATATCGTTACCTACAATGTAAAAAGCCATAACTAACAAAAAAATTTAAATGATTTTTTTTCATTTTTAATTCATTATTTATTTTAAATCTATTTTTAATTTCATCACAAACTTAGTTTTATTTATATAGTTATACACAAAAGTAATCAAAATAAAGAAAGCTAGAAAAATATAAATAATTTTTAATAAATAATTATTTTTTTTAATTTTTAATTTATTATTTATTTTAAATCTACTTTTTTATTTATTATTCTAAAATAGCCTTAACTTCGTCGCTTATATCACTATGCTTTTTCTGCCTAAATGAAGGAGTCAAGTGTGAGATCATGGGATCTGATGTTACCATCATTCGGTGCATAATATCTTCGTTCGTGGCAATTCGACTGCATTTTCTGGAGTGTCTAAGGCGATATTTTTTATAGTCTTTGTTACGGCTTTCCTGAGCCTCTTCGGATATTAAGCCTACATGAAAAATACACTTTTCAATTATATATTTTCCATGAGTCAGAATTTTGTGGAGTGTTGGTGGCATATTGTACCACTCGTACAGTGCAACAAACTTTTTTGCTGTCTCCAGACAAAAATCACCAAATTTTTTCGGATCTAGTGCCTTGGTAATGGTTATAGCTTCGAGAATTGTTGAAAACCTCTTGATTATGTCTTCATCTAGACCCGTGATTTCGGAAATCAAAGCAGGATTAGCAAAGAATCTTCGTGACGTATTTCCTGAATTTGTCGTACCAGAGCCTTGTTTAACAGTATCAACCTGTATTCCAATTTCCTCTTTAATTTCACGCTTTATCAAACATTTTCGGGCTTCTCTTATCGGACAAGTATTTGAGTCGACTCTTCCACTTTTAAATTCAATATTTTAAGATACATGCAAAAGACACTCCATTAGCTTAATACGCGCATGAAGTGGTGACATACCAAATTGCAGTGCTTGTTCATTTACGGCCATAGCTTGAACTTCTTCGATTTTATTCATCTTGGATGTTGTTGATCCACAAATAAAACAAGAAGATGCTGCTGGTGTCTCTGTTACTGATTGTGCTGTCTTGCCGTCAATCATTGTAAAATATAATTCATGTTTTACTTTAAAGTTACGATTATTTACTGTTAACTCAAATTCTTTTAGTTGAGATATCTCCTCATCGACTCTTCTCTTTTCTTCTCGTATAACTTGAGGTGTCTCTTTAACGTATGCAAACTGTAGTGTTCTACAATGAACACCTATAAATACTACGTATTTTTCAATATTTTACTGGCAGGTACGTTCCAAAACATGAGCACTAATAGATGTGGGTGGAATTTCTGTAAAAAAATCATACAGGTAGCCAACGGAAAACCCCAAATAATTAAAAAAGTGCACTTTCCTTTTTTCCTTTCAATTGTCCACGCACATTTATTACCGCTTATTACTTTGCTACCGCAATCATAAAAATCAAATAACCTTTTGTTTATTACTTTTTTTTTTTTAATTCCATAAAAAAAGTCATAAATGTTTTTGCAAAGAATTTTGTGCATATCTCGAGCAATTTTTTGAAATGCATACCTTCACTTAATTGTAAAAAAAAGCGAAACGCGTTCATCGATTTTCATGATTTATGTCTCAATTTTCTTCATAGGTTATACGACTTTACGTGAAAGTAATAGGACTTGAAACTTTTTTTTACTGTTTTGGATTTTTTATGAATTAAAAATAAAAAATTTAAATTTTTTGGGCAAAAAATATTTTTTTTCTTCATACATTTATTTATAACTGAGAAACTGTTGCTTATGTAACAAAATGTTATATAAACATGATGAAAGTAATTGTAATTCTTGATTTTTCTGACTAGTGGTTCTCGAGTTATGTTAAACAAAAGAGCCTTATCAGAATTGGGTCCCGAATCAATCAGCTGAAAAATGTTGTACTGTGTAATGCAACAAATTGAGAGGTGGCACCTGGTGGCACTTGAAATTGATTAAAAATGTTAAAACAGATATAAGACAATGTATTAGTAGTGATTTCCAAATGTGGAAACGTAAAGATAAAATTGCAGGTCCAAATGTTTGGAGAAAAATGGGATTTTTGTTATATGTTCATAAAAATACACAAAAAAAAAAAAAAAACTTAACTCTGCAGATTTTTTTTTTTCAATTTTAGTATACTGAAATATACTACTTTAAATAAAAAAAAAAAGAAAAACGTTAGCTCACAAGTAAAATAATATTCGTATTTAAATTCTTAGGTTTAAATTTAGTTGGTTCGGTAAAACACACAAGTTCTGAGTTTGAGACGGATATAAAAAACAAAACTGGCAGTCAGATCGGAGTAATTCTTTTTGATTTGATTATACCATTTAGTCTAAAATTTCAACATATCACTGCATATTGCATGAAGACTATGTTGACAATTTTACTTTTTTCCGCGAAATCCCCAGTGTGCGACGTTTCAGCAAATGAGCTATGTTATATAGTTTCAGATCAATATTGTATAAATTACAAACAAACTTATACATACCCATTTTCCTCCGTGCAAGAGCAAAAAGTTGCTTATTTTACCAAAAGTATAAAGCACTCTCAATTCTATCTTATTCACTTCTTTTATTTTGATTATTTAAAAAAATTTGTTTCTGAATTCATTGTTAATTTTTTTAATTGTTCTTGGGTACTTGAATTTCAATTACATTTGATTTTTCTGCTCGTTTAATATTTTTAATGCTTAACAAAAATAAAAGTAATTTTAAATTTTCATTTCCTTCCTGACTTCTTTGTGACTTAAATAAGGCATGACTTGATATCTAGATTGAAGAACTACTTAATACAGGATTTCCTTTTGATTTCAAGATGTTTTTTTTTAAGATTTCCAGATAGTTTGGGCAATCAGATATTACTCTGGCTATTTTTGCAAAATTCTTTTGTCACAGGTTAAGTGATACTTTTTATTTCAGAGGATGTCACCCATTTATATGCCCAATTTACGTTTAAGTGCCTATTTTAAAAAGAATTTTCTGCCAAAATGACAAAAAAAAAATATTATGACCCGATTTCCATTTGTTTATTTGTAATTTAATATTTTATGTCACCCAAAATAACTAAATGAAAATAAGAAGACCTGTAAGGAAAATTTTACGCATCCTTGATTAAAAATAAATAAATAAAATGCATCATTGCCACAAAATACAAATAATGCTGAAAATATTTTAATGTCGTTTGTTTAGCAGAGTTCTTTTTCTGTGAAAACAAAAATATTTTCGTTGTGGTGTGTCTTGTTGCTGTCTTAAGAAAAAACAATTTTCTTAACATTTTCTACTTTTTTTACCTTCTAACATTACAAGAGGTTAATGAGGGTTCACTGAGCTTGTCATTGCGTTTGTAACAGTCAGAAATGTTTATCTTAGAGCTAATAAAATAAATAGGCTTAAGTCTAGTTTACCAACGCAGCTCCAAATAAAAAAAGGACATAGGCTAATAGAAAATTTAAAAATAAGAAGAAAAAATTAAATGGCAAAATTCTCAGAAACGCAAGGTTTCCGGGTTATAGTCCTCTAAAATTTTCACATGTATTTGCGATTTCCCAGTACATTTCTGAACATATAGCGCCAATATTGGTATCATAAGTTTTTATTACCTAGTCCACTTCCGTGACATTTTGATGATATTAAATATTGTAAAAACGGTATTAGGAGCTAAAGAGTAAAAAAGTTTTAAATAAATTTTGGATTTCCAGAAAGATCTGCTTCAAAGCTTTCAAATGATACCAATATTGGCTAAATACGTTCAGAAATGTACTGGGAAATCGCAAATGGATATGAATACTTCAGAGGTCCATAGCTCGGTAAATATGCGTTCACGAGAATTTGGCCGTTTAATTTTTTTTTTTTTTTTTTTCAATTTTATATTACCCTATGTATTTTTTTTTTTTTTGGTACTGCTTTGGTAAACTAAACTTGTTGCAACATATATAATCTGGGTCCCTGAATATCACATTTACTTCCGACAAACTTAGAAAAAAGATAAAATCCTTTAAAAGGGAAATGAGTTTCAACCAATAAAATCTTTAAAAATTATGTAATTTTTCCAAACATTTCTGCACTATTTTTAAAATAAGTGCAACATAGAATCTTCTCTCTCACTTTCAACATGAATGTCCACAAGCACTACTCGCTTTATCTTCCCTCCCAAAACCTTTTTTCCTACACTCACAATATTCTGTACGTAAAATTGTAATATAAAATAAATGAAAATTCAGTTAAAAACCGGTCTACTAATTTTTCAATTATTTTTAACGAAAAGTTCATTTCATTTTTACTGTCAAAAATTCAACTCCATGATCCGTAAAAACAAATGAATTTATCGTTATTTTATAAAAATCAAAAATTCAACAGCGAATTACGTAAAAACAAATGAATATTCAGTCATTTTATATAAATTAACTATCAAAAAATTAACTGAATATTCCGTAAAAACAAAGAAATATTCAGTTATTTTATTAAATTCAGTAATTTTCGTTTACTCCACAAAAGAGCCGAATTTCTAAAAAATACCGCTTGTTTTTCTAATGAGCGAGAGAGGCAGAATGTTAATATTTACTTACCCCATTACACACTTTTGTTTTACTTTTGTTGTACTGACCACGTTGTTTACAGAAGAACTCTCAATTAGAAGACAGCCGCAGCATGACCGATATGGCTTCGCAATTATTTTAACAAATAGAAAATGGAAATTGCTTACACAAAACAAGCAATTCAGTTTTTATAGATACCCAGTAAAAACTTCGCTTACTTCTTCAAAATGAATAGCTTCTTTAACTCATTATTTAGTAGCTTTCTTCTATAACTGCATCTATAACAACTTCTATAATTACATTTTTCTGGATGTGTTTAAGTAAAAAAATAATGACTTACTTTATAATGCGTTCATTTTGGGACATCCCTTGTAAAATTCATTGGTTCTTTCAGTTGAATTTTAAGTAGTGCCTTCATGTTTTTTTTATTACTCAACATATAATTTTGTAGGCGAAGTTTTTACTGGGTAAGTAAAAATTTATTTTTGGTATTTAACTTATATAAAATAACTGAAGGTTCATTTGTTTTTACAGGATATGTAGTTTTTGTATGTAGTTTTTTGATAGTCAATTTATATAAATTAACTGAATATTTCTTTGTTTTTAACCGAATATGCAGTTAATTTGTTGACAGTTAATTTATATAAAATAACTGAATATTCATTTGTTTTTACGGAATTCGCGGTTGAATTTTTGACAGTAGAAACTAAATTAACTTTTCTTTACTTTAAATTACATTTTCCTTTAATTTAAGATAAGGAAGAATTTAACTCAATCAATGGACAATATTAACTGCAACTGAAAATCCATATTATAACGCACTTAGTTTTTTGAATAACTGTTAGAATCAGTTAAAAATAAATTAGCTTGGAATTTTAAATGTTTATTTATTTAAAAATGACTGAACGGAATATTTCTTAAATAAACTACAGTCCGTTACTGTAATAATATTGTGAGTGTGGTTCCAACATAGTTCAATGCATTAGAGTGTTGGTCCTAACAAAAAAAAGTTGACCGATGGTTTCGAAAACCTTAAAAACAATCGTAAAAAACCTTTAGAAAAGGTGCGACTTTGTAAAGCTTATCCTGCCTTGAAATGGAAACAGAAATCAAATGCATTAAACATGTACGTTTGTGGCCCTGTTTTAAATCCTTCTGTAAAAAAAAAACAATTTTGACAGATATGCAGAGTTACATGTGAGTTGAAGAGTTGACAAGTCAGATGTTAAAGATATGTCGTGTGAGGCAGGCTTTATCCGATGTATTCGTTACGTTTTAATTAACTAGATTCCCGATTTATCACGCAGAGAAAAAATATGGTTGGGCATGGTTAAGGCAACTACACTATGTTTATTGTAACAATATATTGTTGTCGTACACAAATAATTGTTATTTTTTTTTTTAATAACAGCAATATTATAGTTACTGCAAACATATCAGTGTTTATCGCAATTATAAATTTGAGCATTGTTGACTGAAATATAATAACTTTTCTAACAACTAAATAATGCTAACTTTCAAAACATATTATATTACTGGCAACAATATCATGATATTTAATAGCCATAACATGATAACTGTCTATATATACATTTATCATAATATGTTTAAGAAGCTATCAGAATATTTTTACTTTAATAATATTTTGTTCGCGCCATCTGTAAAATAATTTTCCATCAGTTGTGTCGTTTGTTTTAAATATGTCTATCGACATATTTGTTAGTGAGTGCTTCAACAATTAAAAAAAAATTACAAATTAAAAAACCATTTAAAAAATGTTAAAACAAATAAAGAAATTGTATTAACAATAAAAAAATTGAAAATATATTTCTTCATAATATGATTCAATAATAATCGTAATATGTTAACTACTATCATGAATCTTATCATAGCATGTTGCTCTTAGAATATGTTTACCAAAACGATGTTTTTTCTTTGCGTGGTGAATGAAGTGCTATAAAAAAAATTAACTGATTAAAAAAATGTATAACTAGACTTAAATCCCTTTTTTTCATTCACAATTTTAATTTTTAGTAGAGGGTGTGCAAGATTCGTAATAGCCGATTATAGCATATCATGTTGTTTTTCTTTTCTTTTCTTTTATATTTTTTTTTTTTTTTTTTTTTTAACAAAAATGAAAATAAAAATAAAGACATTTTCATTTTAGTTTTCTAGAGCAAAACAACGAAGAAACAAATAGTTTTCTCGAAGAAAAGTTTTTTATTATTAATTTTCCAAAACAAATAAAGAAATTGAAATGATTTTATGGCTCATTTCATGCAGTAACTTAAGAGGAAAATTTCAAGTGGTTTCTGTTTAAAATATAAAAAAAATATCTGATGCTGCTGCCGCTACTTCTGCTATAGTTACTGCTCACTGTTCTAGCTGGAGTATGAGTTTTAGAAAAACAGGATATTTGCTTAAATATTCTAGAAGTAAATTTTACAATATGGAAATGAAATCAGCCAGACATGCATAAAATGAGTAAAATAATAACAAAAATTGAAAATAAACCTGCCGGATACGAAGACAAACACATTTTAATGCATCTAAGAACAACTAAACAAACGCTGGAATATGTAAATATATGAGCAGGAACTTACTTGCAAACAAGTGCAGCTGCTGGAAAATTAAAGGCGTCTAATAATAAAATTGTGCAGTTCAAGAAAATAAAAAAACAAACACTATTTGAAAAAAAAAATAAACTATATTCCTTCTAAAATAACTAAAAAGAAGTCTAATTGTGTTGTCTAGTTTATGTCCTGGGCAAATTTTACTCTTGAGCAGTAGCCGTAAAAATCCTCTTGACACAGACACTTTTTTCGGTCTACGTTTTCATTTTAAATGGCTGAAGATATAAGAAATTAAGTTATCAGAAAATGATAAAATTTAGGTCACATTTATAGGGGCTACTTTTTTGTTTGTTTTTATTACGCTTACTAACCCATATACTCTCAAGCATAAATACATTTAGTTTTTAAGACCATTTACTCCCTAAACTTCAACATTTATTGTGTGTGTTTGTGAGTGTGTCAAGAAACCCTTATAATAGGTTTTCATATTCTTGTTCTTTACAGTTTTTTATACATGCACATTTTTATTTTATATACATTCAAACATATATTTTTTGTTTCAGATAATAACATTGTCCTTTTTTTATCCTTTTAACATAAAATAATAAATGCAACCACACACACACACACACACACACACATCCAAGCAAAACCATAACCGACAAATCTACAGTTGCATAAAATACACCTGAGAAATTGGTGATAGTTAAAAAAGGGATTTCCAAATAAAAACGAAGTAATGTAAAAAGTGTTTCAATATGTACAAGACAATTTTAAAAGTTATTTGCACTCCTTCGTGTTCAGGGTTTGACTGTGAATTATGATAACAAACAGGAAAAAAGTTAAAATAAGTTTAGAGCGCTTATTAGTATCAGTAGCCTAAAAAAATTGGAGGCAAAATTTAAGATAAACTGGATCGAATAATGTGAACTGCGTCAAATCTTAAATACTTTTTATACCCTCCACCACAATTAGTTGTGAAGAGGGTATATTAAGTTTGTCATTCCGTGTGAAACTTTTTTATTATTCATCTCAGACCCTATAAAGTATATATATTCTGGGTCCTTGAGTAATTTTAAGTCGATTTAGCCATGTCCGTCTGTCTGTCCGTCTGTTGAAAACACGCTCACTTTCGAAAAACTCAAAAGAAATAAACAAACTTGGTGTCAAATTGCTTGTAGTTATCCTAAGCAGTTTGGGATTGAAATCCAGCAAAATCGGTTCAATAGGATCTGAGCTATGAATCAAAATGTGGAACCACCACCTAAAAAAAATTGATAATTTTGTTACAAAAACTAACATAAATGGTGGAAAAATGCACAGAATGATATAAGATTTCGCAACAGTTCGTTTTATTTAACTGGAAATCACGCTGTAAAATATCTTGAAGATCCGTCCATGATTTACCCTAGGCCCCATATAAGCCCTACTCCCGGAAAACAGTATAGTAAGCCTAAAACCCTAACTAACAATGCTATCATAATTTTGGCACGTCGCAGTTAAATAGGACTAGAAATGAAACTGTTAAGTTTCGTGAAGATCGGTCCATAATTTACCATAGGCCCCATATAAAACCTACTTCCAGAAAACAGTTTAGTACGCCTAAATCCGTAAAAAATAATGCTATCATAACAAAATTTGGTACATCAAAATTTTATAGAACTTAAAATAAGACTGTAAAATTTCGTGAAGATCGGTCCATAATTTACCCTAGGCCCCATATAAACCTTACTCCCGGAAAACAGCTTAGTACGCCTAAAAACGTAAAAATAACGCTATCATAACAAAATTTGATACATCACAGTTTTATAGAACTAGAAATGACACTGTGAAATTTGGTGAAGATCGGTGCATAGCTTACCATAGGCCTCATATAAAGCCCACTCTGGTAAAATAATTAAATACGCGGTAAACCTTCTTCCAGTTTAGCTTCATATGGCCAGAAAAAATGTTATGCAATTTTGTGATATACGGTCCATAATTTTCCTTATATTCCATTTTAGCAGCCTTTTGAAATTTACTGCAAACGCTTAAATTAATTGCACCGCTGTATTGAAATTTATGTTTTTTAATACCAGAAATCGTTCTGCAGAATTTGGGATGATTGGTTCATAGCTTACCATGGCTTTTATATAATTTGTTCTCTTGAACTTCATCTTAAACTGATATTCTACTCAAACTTTTTAAAATTGATTCTGATTGTCGATCAATAATTTTATATAGGTCTAAACCGCAACAAATTTTAATGTCTGTTTTTACAAAGATTATAATAATAAAGAGACATCATACAGATATTAGTCCTAAAACATTCGAAGTGTCGGTGGAGGGTATCAAAGATTCGGCACAGCCGAATATAGCACTCTAACTTTTTTTACTTGTCTTTTTTATACAATTTAAATTAAAGTTCGATTCTGACAAAAAATGTACTATTAAGCATCACTTATGGCGATTTCTTTTCTGAGAAATATGTTGTATTAATGTTACATGTTCTACAATTTTGTGTTCGTTTGTACAAAAAATACAACTCTGGAAACAATTTTCAAGTTCTTTTGTGAATATGTTGATGAAAAGCATGCAAGACATGTTGCATATTTTATCGTTACTTTAACTTAAGGTATTCATACTAATTTACAACTATGGTACTTAATTCTTTATTTGTACAACCAATGTTTTATTTTGTTTGTCATAGTTCATACCGCTCATATTTACACATTAAAATCCAAAAAATTATATATATTTTATAATCGTTTTAATTTTGCTAAGTCATTAATTGATGTCAATATTTGTTTCCAAGCCATAATAGCGTGCAGAAACCGCTCAAATAGCTTTAAAAATCGCTCATAAAGTAGATACATTAATGATGAAAGTGTAATAGTTGTTGGTAAAATCAGCTAATTGTGTTCTATTGAAATTGCACATCATGTAACACTTACAGTGATTATAGGTAATATTAGAAAATGTTACATGTATATACTGTAACCTATTTTTCTCAGAAAAGAAATCGCCATTAGTTTATTTAGAATCAATTGGTTCTAGAATGCATTTAATGGAAGGAGCTTAGAGCAATTACAAAGCTATTCAAAATTTAATTTTTTGAAAGACTTTTATACTGATAACTTGGAGTTAATTGGAAAACTTTTTTACGAATGTGGAAAGATTATGGCAAACGGTTGAATATTTTTTAAAATACCTGTAGAGTTATCGATAAATAAGGAACAATTAATTTAAAAATAAAAAATAGTATGAAATGGGAATTTTGCACATTTGTACGAAACCGTTTTAATTAATTTCTTGAATCCCAAGAAACAAATATACATGTGGCAGTGTAAATAAAACTGAGCTGGCAAAATAAAATAAAGTAATTGGTTTTTATTTTTGTTTTTTCTTTACCCACTTACAACTACATTTAGAGTTGACAAAAAATCAACCAATTGTAGTCGGGACTGTAAGAAAAGATAAACACACTGTTTATTGTTGTGGTTTTTTACTTAGGCTTTGATATTGTTACAAGTAAAACTGTTGCTTATAATTCTTATTCGCTTAACAGTTTTATTTGTTTAATATCTCTAGTTTTTCTAAAATCTTTGGAGGAAGTTTCTTGACAATCTGGCCCAAGCAACCAGTGAAATGCGCATAGGAATAGCTTATCCCTTCAACAACAAATCTCAGTTTAACATGAAATGGGAATTGAGCACATTTGAACGAAACCCTTTTAATTAATTTTTTGAATCCCAAGAAAAACTTTGATAATTAATTTAGATGTTAATTTTCCTACTCTATACTTGTTACCAGAACTATGCAGTTAAAGACAAATATGATTATTTAAACGATGCCATTAGGGGGCTTCAATAGACTAGTTGGTAGTGATTTAGTCTAGCGGTGTGAAGGTTAAGGTTTCGATCCCCGCCATAGACTCTGGGCTGTTTCACGACAACGGGCTGGAAATTTATGTTACTATTGCCCTGTTAATTAACTTAAAAAATAATTATCATTCCTATTTGTAATTATAACGGCCAATTTCACCAAGTTCAGCTATAAGTAACTTTGAGCTATAACTTTCAAAACCTTACTGTAAACTGTAAGCTAAAATAATAGTTAGTTTTAAACAGTGTTCGAAAATAAACAGAGTTGACAAAAAATCAACCAATTGTTGTCGGGACTGTAAAAAAAGATAAAGTCACAGTTTGTTGTTGTTTTTACATGTAAAACTGGTGTTTATTATTCTTATTCGCTTAACAGTTTTATTTGTATGATATCGTTAGTTTTTCCAAAATCTTTTGATGAATTTTCCTGATGATCTGGCCTAAGCAACCAGTGAAATGCGCATAGGAATAGCTCATCCCATCAACAAAAATTTCAGTTTATCAACGGTATGAAGTGTGTATTTAGCACATTTAAACGAAATCCTGTTAATTAATAAGTTTTCTTAATGACTTGCTAAATCCTCAATTTTTCATATTTGATGAACACACTGGAATTTTATGTTGAGGGAAAGCTAGCTAGTTAATTCATATTGACTCTGAAACAGAACATTATTTAGCGTACGGCTCACACATCCAGAAGCGATATATATATTTTTTAGTGTTTGTGAATACGAACGCAACCCATAATACAGTTCGTAACTATTTTCAAGAATATAATGAACATTATATAGTGTTCT
Source organism: Pollenia angustigena (assembly GCA_930367215.1). Taxonomy (NCBI): domain Eukaryota; kingdom Metazoa; phylum Arthropoda; class Insecta; order Diptera; family Polleniidae; genus Pollenia; species Pollenia angustigena. The sequence continues at coordinate 54,203,337 of OV884060.1, forward strand.
GTTCTTCGTTATAAAACAGAATAATTGTAGTGGTTCTAAAGACATACATTATATTAACATGTTCCATAGTGTCTCCTTTTATCATTGATGAAGAAATGAGCAAACAAAAATTTTGTAGCAGCGAATAGCTTGTGTGTGCACATGTTTTGATTGTGTAAAATTAAAAGAAGATTTGTCTCGAGACCATTAGCCTTCATTGTAGGCTACATGTATCATAGTTATCGAAAACTATAGAAAATTTTATAAATTTGGGTTATTAAATATTTGCTAAATGCATTTTTATCCTTTTCGATAACTATAGGAACTTTACTCAGTTATCGATAAGTATAGAAAATGTTCTTAGAAAATGTTATATTATAGTTATCGATAACTATATACAATTGTCTAAAGCAATTTTCATAGTTATCCATAACTATGTATAAAATTTTCTCAAACAATCTTATAATTATCAACTTTTTTTAAAAAACTTTCATAGTAATCGATTACTATAAGAAATTTTTTAAAGAAGAGTTCAAATTTACCTCTTTTAGTATTTTTATTTTAAGAAGTTTAAATTAATAGTTATTGATAGCTTAATACCATGTTCACACGGACAGCAATATTCGTGTTTCGCTCTCTTATTCCTGTTTCGCGCCCCAAACATGATTGAAACGACTTGTTTCCCCATACAAAATTTTGTGAGCGAAACAGGTCGTTTCATTTTGAAACAGGCTGCGAAACAGGAAAAATGTACTATTATCTCCAATTTTGATAACATTTATCGTTAGTTTATCTGAACTAGCTCTCAAAAAAAATCAAAACAAAGAAAAAAAACAAAATAAAAATTGATGTTTAATAAAGTGATAATTATACCATAATAATATCAATAAAAGTGTTAAATAATATATGTTTAAGTTTTATTTACTTTTTTTTTATCTATTATAAAAAAATCACACTAACAACACAAAAAAAATGTTAAAATGAAACAGGAATGAATCGTATGAACAGCATGTTTGGCAAACTAGTTTCAAAGAGCGAAACGAGTGGTTTATAACGTCGTATGAACATAGCATAAGCATATATTTTTTGAATAAACACTCATATTTATAGATAACTATGACAATTTTCAATAAATATTTATAGATATCCCTAACTTAAGATTTTTATCGATAAATATAGGCAATTTCTTAAGGGAATGTTCATAGTTATCTTTTATTGAAACTTTCTATAGAAAATTCTTCTACAGAATTTTTCAGAAAAATTCCGCAGTTATCGATAAAATTATACAATTTTTTAAAGAATATTTTATAGTTATCATTAGTAGAATACTTTATAGTTATCGATAAGAAGAAAATTTAAAAAAAATTACGTAGTTATCGATAACTATATAAATTTTTTAGAGAAACATTCGGAGGATTCGATAACTATAGATAATTTTCCAAAAAAATTATAAAGCAGTGTTATATATGATAATAAATTTCAAGATTATCGACAAATTAAATTTTTTTTAAAGAAATTTTCATCTGTAGGAAGTTTTCTAAAGAATTTTTTTAAGCAATCGATAATTATACAAAGTTTTCTAAAGAAATGTCCAAAGTTATCGATAACTGAAAAAATTTTGTAAAGAAATTTTCATAATGACCGATAGCTATTGAAATTTTTTTGAAGAAATGTTCATATATATTTTTATTATCGATAACTTTTGAAAATTTTCTTAAGAAATTTTTAAGGTTATCGATTGTTTTAGAAAGTTTTCTAAAAAACTTTTATAACTATCGATAACTATAGAAAACTGCTTATATATTCAAAAAAATTGCTAAATTTTAGCCTACAAAATAACTTTCTTGGAAATTTTTAATATTTTTAATTAGGCTTAAGTTCATCAAATTTAATTTTCATTCAATTTTTTTATGAAATAAGGAATTTTACAACATGAAAATTAGTTAAAATTGTTACTGATAATCATTCATTCTTGACTGATCTGAGATTCGAACCCAGTCGGCTGGTTACCCTGACGTGTTTCGATCGCTACCACTCGATCTCCTCAGAGGGATTTTAACCTTTGCTGGATCGAAATTTGCTTATTGCATGATTATCTTTTTTAATTGATTTATGTGCTTTTCCTTACTTCTGTTTTTTCCTCGGAAATTTTTATAGCTCGTTTTTTCAAAATTTATCGATCAGTTACTTTTTCAGACTTTTTGGAGTCATCGATAACTATTAAAAAAATTTCTAAGGAAGATGTAAAAATAATAATGCGTATTTTTTTAAGTTTTTATGAATATCTTTTTATGGCTGTAAATTTACTTTCAGTCCCTTAAATATTTAAGCCATTTATCGATGTCTGCTCTCTTGTTCTTGGTTTGCTTAAAGAGTGAGAGTTTTTTTTTTAATAGTTGTTGTTTTTTCTGTATAAGTTTTTTATTAAACGTTTTTTTTTTTATTATTTTTATATGGCCAATAAATGTATGTAAACTTTATGCTTCGCCATGCAGAAAACGGGGCAAAAAATGTGTCCTTTTGCTACAAATAGTTGGGAAACTGTATGCATGTTGCATGGACACATAATTGTGTGTCTGTGTGTGATTGTTTAAGAAAAATGTTTAAAATAAATGCGTGGAAAATTGAAATAGTTTTAAAGGGAAATGCAAGTATTAAAACACAAACTTTTGTATTTTTATAGAAATTTCCAAGATGTTGTCAATAATAAGCAATACACAAGTATTTAGTAATTTAGTAAATCCAATTGATTTTAATTAATGGTGTTTATGTTATTTCGACAATCCTAAAAAGCTGGCCTATTTGCCACTTTATTTATGTTTATGTGCACCCATAACATTCGTATTTCAGTAATCTAACTGATAATTAAAGTTTTCCCTACTCTGTTCTTAAAATAGCTTTTAAGCTTTACTAACCAAAAAGAAAACTACTAAAAACCACAAGCCAAGGTAAGATATAAAAAACACGGCGTAAAAGAAAACTACCAAATAAAACAGCTGAATTACATTAAGCTACAACTACAACATTAACGGACTGCATTTGTACATGCAAACACTTTCATACTCATACCCATAAAATTTCATACCAATTGCCATTTTGGTGGTCGTAAAAACCAAAATTACCCTTTTAACCAACAAATACACTTACAGACTTACACACACATATATATATATATATATATATATACTCTCATAAAAAGAAAGACACCATTTGTTTTTTTTTCCTTATCGTACCTTTAGTACTCAATGAAATTATTGCCGGCTAAAAAGGATTTTTACCTTTTAACATTTATAGATTTGATAAAAAGAGAAAGAGTAATGAAAAATAAAACGTAATGTTCCCTGAGATACAAACTGAAAATGTGGAAGTAGTAGCCTGTTTTGTTTTACGTATATCTTCAACACACTCTAAGCCATTACATGTCCAAAGACTTTGATGTTTGATTATTTAATCTAAAATATTGTTCATTCTTTATCTGCGGTTATTTTAACATTTTGAAAATGGAGAGAAACAGTAGTTTTGGTTTTTCACAAGGGTTTAAAATTGATTTTGATACCGCAGGCTCTTTAATATTTAAATGTGTCTGTTGATAAAATTTTAACAAAAAGGTGAATTTTTCGAGAACGTCCGACAATATAAAGTAGCGAATATAATTTCTTATCGATATACGGGTGTCTATCGGAAAGTGTTGAAAAAAACAATAAAAAAAATTCAGCTGTTTAGATTAGAAGTAAATAAAAAAAATTTCATTAGAAATCCTTACGAAACATTTTTTAAAGAAGAATTCTATTTGTCGATAACTGAAGAAATTCACAAAACATAGAAAATGTTTGGGGTTTATAACTCTTATTCGCTTAACAGTCTTATTTCTTTAGTTTTTCTAAAATCTTTAGATGAAGTTTCCTAAGCAACCAGTGAAATGCTTATATGAATAGCTTATGCCATCAAGAATAAATTTCAGTTTCTCAATTGTGTGAAATGGGAATTTAGCACATTTAAACGAAACCTTGTTAATTAATTTTTTGAATCCCAAAAAAACTTTCATAACTAATATGCATGTGGCACTGTAAATAAAACTGAACTGGCAAAATAAAATAAAAAAGTTTGTTTTTATTTTTGTTTTTTCTTTACCCACTTACAACCCAGTAAAAACTTCGCCTACAAAATAATGTGTTGAGTAATCAGAAAAATATGAAGGCACTACTTACAATTCTACTGAAAGAACTAATGAATTTTACAAGGCATGTCCCAAAATGAACGCATTTAAAAGTAAGTCATTATTTTTTTACTTAAATACATCCAGAAAAATGTAATTATAGAAGTTGTTATAGATGCAGTTATAGAAGAAAGCTACTAAATAATGAGTTAAAGAAGCTATTCATTTTGAAGAAGTAAGCGAAGTTTTTACTGGGAACTACATTTAGAGTTGACAAAAAAATATACCAATTGAAGTCGGAACTGTAAGAAAAGATAAGCTCTCGGTTAGCTGTTGTTGTTTTTGTTTAAGCTTTGATATTATTAGAAGTTAAACATTCTTATTCGCTTAACAGTTTTATTTGTGTAGTATCTTTAGTTTTTCTAAAATCTTTGGATGAAGTTTCCTGAGCAACCAGTGAAATGCTTATATGAATAGCTTATCCCATCAAGAATAAATTTCAGTTTCTCAATATCCAGTAAGAACTTCGCTTACTTTTTCAAAACGAATAGCTTCTTTAACTCATTCTTTAGTAGCTTTCTTCTATAACTGCATGTATAACAACTTCTATAACTCCTTTTTTCTGGATGTACATATTTAAGTAAAACAAGTAATGGCCGTTTTCTCATTAAACGATTATCTCTTTTCCCAACGAAAAACTGCACATTATAGAAATTTGGATTTTTTAATGTCTAATTTGCTTCTATTCTGTCGCAAAGCTAACCGACACTCATCTGCCAATTAGTTTTTTTCCTTTTATTTGCCGTACAGATAAATTCAATCAGCTGACTCCCAGCTTTAACATGTATTTTGAGAGGTGTTGCCAGCTGAAAACAATGTTTTTTGTCGGTATATTGAGAAACCCAAAATCGTTAACGGACAGTTTATCGGTTTAATAAATTTATGTTGACATTAAGTAACACACGGTTTGTCGATACATTGAGAAAATGGCCATAAGAGTGCTATATTCCGCTGTGCCGAATCTTATATACCCTTCACCATTTTGCGAGTAGAATAGAGAGCAACTAAATATTTTTTACATATGCATATACATACATATTTACAATACTTAAAAATTCATAATAAATGAAATTTAAAAAGCGAAAACTGGTAAATATTTTTTTAAAATCGTTTTTAGTTTCTATTTGTTAAAATTATTTCGTTAAATATATGAAATAATAAAGAAGCGTGATAACGAAAATCATATTGGGCATTATGCTAGTATATGTAAACAAATACGAAGGGGGGGGGGGGGTGAGGGGATTGGAAGAAGGGACGACAACCGGATTTGAACTTCGCTTCGCATAAGGACCCAGAATATATATACTTTATAGGGTGTAGGACCTTCGGTGAAGGGTATAAAAAACAAACTTAATTATAAAAAATAGTAATTTTTGGGATTTCAGTATTTTGATCATAACTCTGCTATTTCTTAACCGATTTGACAGATATATATACCGATGTGTTAAAGAAGAAATTTGCCTGAAAATGAGTATTTTTCAAAAAAAAAAAAAATAAATAAAATATTTTGGTCATAACTTTTTCGTATCTGAACCGAGAAAATATTTTCTATTAAAAATTTCCGATCTTCTGATATATAAGGCGTAACCATGTTTAAAAACTAAATCAAATGTCTACTTTATGTATATTTGCAAAAAAAAAAAACAAATTTTTAAAAATAATCAAAAAAAAGTTTAAGTTTTTATTACTGCTTCCGCAATCATTTGACGTTAACTTGCTGCAAGTGGCAAAAAACACTGTCTTCAGAAATGTCTTGCAAGTTATCTGTAAGTACGAAAAATGTGAAGGTGTTAAAGGAAAAGTGTGAATATATTGAGTTTTTCGAAGTTGCACTTGCATGTGTAAAGAAAAGTATTTGTTATGTATAAAAAAAAAATCGAAAAAAAGTCTACACATTTAAATAAAAACGAAAAAAACAGCAACAGCAGGGGATTTTTTTTTAATTGGATTGGTCCACAATTGGCCGATATATGAGCGAAACACCACGACTGCCTTTAATTTTACCAAAAAATCGCATTTCGTCGTTTTTTAATTTTTTCTATGTATATCTGGAGAACGGCGAGAGCCAAAGTTTTCAAATTAGGTACAGACCTGTTGGTTATCAATACAAATTATCCTACACAATCTAGGCGGGATTAGCGAAGTGGGCTTGACACAAAATTAATTTATTTATATCTAAAGAATGGTTTTATATAACTTTCTGTTATTATCGCACCATAGTGAAGGGCATATAAGATTCTGTATAGACGAATACGGAAAGCATTCTTACTTGTTATTACACTGCACATAAAAAAATAAAAATCGATTTCATTTAAAAAATTTGTGATATTAATTCAAAATTAATTAAATTTGCACCAGTAAACAAATTAGTAGTATCAATTAAACGTTTTATTCTCTTGATTAAACGTTTTATACACTTCATTTAAGATTTAATTCACTTGATTATATTTTTAATTAAAACCGATTTTATTTTTGATTAATGCTTTAATTGGCGAAAAATTTTGGAGACTTTTTTCTGTGTGCCTTACAAATTTTTAATTTGGAAAAATACCAAGAAAGCCACATTCCTAGATAAGTTAATTGGGACCTGCTGTCCGATTGATTTATCTCGATCGAAGCCCAGTCCGATCAAGATAAATCGCATATTGTTGGAAAGGTAATTGAATTCCTTTTCCGTCGATATGCTGAAATCGGACTGGGCTCCACAAGGGTTTGAGTGGGACCATTACACCGAAAAACACAAAAGGACCTTTATCTAAAAAACGGTACTAAGAAAAAAAAATTAAAGCGTTTTTCGTGTTCAGGAGGTCCCAATTAATTTATCTAGGCATGTGGCGTTCTTGGTATTTATTGGCTGTAAACCGGTGTTATATATAAATGTCACAGTTACGGTCCCTGCAATGTAAATTAAAAAAATGTGATTAACGAAAACTTCGAAATTCCAAAGAAATTATATTATGGAAAATTTTTTAACAAATTTTTAAAGTTATCATTAACTATAGAAAAATTCTTTAAGAAATATTCATAGTTATCGATAGAAAAATTCTGTAAGAAATATTCACAGTTATCGATAACTAAGGAACGTTTTCTAAAAACTATAAAAAATTTATAAAAAGTTTTTGTAGTTATTGAGTTTGAATAGAAAATTTTTTAAATAAAATTATCGACAGCCAGAAAATTTGGAAACTATATATTTAACCATCGAAAATTTATAAAAATTTTCTAATAAGTGATAGTTATTTTATACGTTACATGGTAAGAAGTTGTCATTATTCTGAAAACTTCAATAAGTACTTACTTGTAATGACCTCAGTAACTACTTATTACTTTTATTATTTTCACTACTGAATAGTTGCTTACTAATAATCAGCTCAATAACTTCTTATTAGTTGTGTTGTTTTCATTAGTGAATATTTACTTAAGGCCGTTACACACTATAATACAAAGTCTTTCGTATTTTATAAAAATGCAACCCTGCCATGATAAGTTGTTATTGTTTTTTGAAAATTTATAAACAATAATTACATCAGGGAAGCATTTCCATAAAATAAGAATTTTTAAATACCTTGTCATTGTTGAAGGCTGTTATGTATAAAGTAGTGCTGGGAAACTATCGATAGACTATCGATAGACTATCGATATTATCGATAGTCTTAAAATATCGAAAATATCGATAGGAAAAATATAAATATCGATATTTTTATTATTTAAAATACAGCTATGAAGACATCTAACAGCAGCTATACACACATTTTTTTTCGCGCTGAATAACAGCAATGAATACAAACAACAAGAATGGCAAGTGGTATGGATTGCTTAGCAGTGCTTTTTACTGCTAATTAAAGGTCTTTATGTCGAAATTTGTACATGTTTATATAGCGACATAGGACAAAACCATGAACGACCGACCATTAGAGGAAAAGTCCGCTAGATTGATTCCTTTTTTGGGTTTAAAATTTAGAAAATTTTTTTAAGGTTACAATGGAATTTCTTATAGTCCCTGTTATTTCGGTTCCTTCAAAAGGTACTTATCAATTTTAAAAAAATTGCAATCTAAAATAACGTGCGTATATACAAACGTCTCATACATTCAATAAAGTGATAAAAACGACGGACTGTAGCCTTATAAAAAAATAGTTAAAGTTTTCCTGCACAAGTACAAACATTCAGTCGATAGTAATATCGATAGTGAAATCTGAACTATCGATAAATATCGATAGTATCCCAGCACAAGTATAAAGTTCTTGTATATGAAGTACGAGTTGTATGTATAATTTGCAATTTCTTCAAGCATAAATACATTGTTAAAGTCAAAGCTAAAACAGAGGTTTTTTGTCTGTTTTCGGTTTTTAGGCATTTAAAACCGCGGTTTCGGTTTCGGTTAAAACCGAACAGCAATACCTATTATCGATAACTATCGAAAATTTTCTAAACCTATTTTCACAGTTATCGAGATTTTATAAAAATTTTATAATAAAATAATTTTTTAGTTATCGATGGTTGGTTGGTTGGTTATCGTGGTAGCACGCAAAGGTCCAGGCGTGCAGCAAGTAGAGCCGACAGTGGCCCCGTTTTGACACCACACAACTCGTCAAGAAATTGGAACCCCCCGATCAGACTTGAACCAGGGGGGCAATGCCGAGGTGGCTAGAGCCAGCCCGTTGCGTTGAGATATTTCAGCAGGCGGTTGAGTCCCACCCGCGATATCTCCGAGAGTCCCCGTAGAAGGTAATCCCCAAATAATCTATGTTGCGTTGAGTTAAACGCCGGGCAATCACATAGGAGATGAAATACTGTCTCCTCAGTTCCAGGTTCCCTGCAGCTGCGGCAGCATTCATTGAAAGGGAGGCCGAGTCTCATAGCGTGCTTACCAATCGTCCAGTGACCAGTAAGCACGTATGTAAGTCTCGACACGTCCTTCCGACTGAAGTTGAGAAGTCGCTCAGAGCGACCTATGTCATATGTGGGCCACGTTTCCCTGGTAGCCCTGCAGCCATCTAATTTCCTCCATTTATTGTCAGCCATATCCAAATAGTGCCTGAAGATTTCGCTCCTGATAGTTCCCAGGGGTGTTGCGACTGACACCACCTGTGAAATATCAAGAGCTGCTCCAGTTTTGGCCAGCCCATCCGCCTGTTCATTGCCGTAATGGTCCCTATGCGCAGGGATCCAGATTAAGGTAATGTCAGATAGGCTGCCCAATCTGGACAGTTCTTCCTTGCACTGGTTGACAAGGATGGATGTTGTCTTATGCGAACTCAGTGACATCAGAGCCGCCTGGCTATCAACGAAGATGCCAATTTTGCCGCTGATGTTCCTGCTGTATAGTGTTCTGCATGCCTCTCTGATCGCCAGTATTTCAGCCTGAAATACGCTGGCCCAATCTGGCAGACGAAAAGAGAGGTTCACATGTAGTTCCTCCGAGAAGACCCCGGAGCCGACACCACAAGTCATCTTTGACCCATCTGTGTAGACCCTTGTGCGGTATTCATCAGCCAGGATTCCCCCACTCCATTCCCGTCTTGACGGAAATATGACCCTGAATTTCCTATCAAAGTCCATGCGGGGTATCATATAGTCCGTCGGTCGTTTCAGAGATGTTGGTTGCCTATGTAAGATCCCTGCATGACCGTACGTCCTCGCCTTCCAACATCCCGATGCAGAGAGCCTAACCGCGCTATTTACGGATATGGCCATAAGGTGTATTTCAATTGGAACAAGGTGCAGCATAGTGTTCAGAGCCTCTGAAGGACTAGTGCGTAGAGCGCCTGTTACTCCAATGCAGGCTGATCTTTGTACTCTGCCCAGCTGAACCACGATGTACTTCTTGCCCGTCGCGGTCCACCATACCAGAGATCCATATGTAAGAATGGGCCGTACTATTGCCGTATATAGCCATTTGACCAGTCTAGGATTAAGGCCCCACCTGGTGCCAAACATTCTACGGCAGGCGTAATAAGCCACCGTAGCCTTCCTGACCCTGTGCTGAGTATTCAATTTCCATGATAGTTTCGAGTCCAGGATAATTCCCAGATATTTCGCGTGATTCGACAGGGGAAGTTCGCAACCCCCCAGCCGTGGCAGTCTGAAAGCCGGAATCTTCGTCCTTCTGGTGAACAGTACTAGTTCCGTTTTGCTTGGGTTCACTCCCAGTCCGCAATCAGCGGCCCAGTTGCTGAGCGCCCCCAACGCACCGGACATAATGTCACTCATCACATCCAGAAACGCACCAGATACTAGTAACACCACGTCATCCGCATAGGCCACCGTCTTGATGCCCCTGTTATCCAGACCAGTAAGAATCGAGTTAACAACGATGAGCCAGAGCAGAGGAGAGATCACCCCACCTTGGGGTGTACCCCTACTAACCTTCTTTGACCGCACGCTGTTGCCAAGACATGATGTGACGATCCTTGACCTCAACATGTTCACTAACCATCTGATGATGTACTCCTGGACATCCAGATCAGTTAGAGCCCGTTCGATCGCAATGATCGTGACGTTGTTAAAAGCGCCCTCAATATCCAGGAAGGCGGCCATGGTAAATTGCTTATATTCCAGTGATCGTTCTATGGCCCCTACTACCTCGTGAAGCGCCGTCTCCGTAGACCGACCCTTAAGGTAGGCATGTTGGCTACATGAGACTCGTGATGTACCCTCCAGTCCATGCCTTATATGTGAGTCCAGAAGTCTTTCCAGAGTTTTGAGCAGAAAAGATGATAGACTGATTGGACGAAAGTCCCCCGCAGTCTCATGATTACTCTTTCCAATTTTGGGTATAAAAACCACCTTTACTCTCCTCCAATTAGCCGGAACATAATTGAGGGATAGGCAGAGTCTATACATTAGCCTCAGCCAGGGAGTGACATATCTCCGTGCGCTCTGCAGCATCCTAGGAAAAATGCCATCAGGTCCTGGGGATTTATATGGGGCAAAACTACCGATCGCCCATTGGATTCTTTCCTCCGAAATTATATTTTCGTCAATTTCGGAGAACGAATCATCGTATACTGGTTCCCCATCAGTAGCGTCCGCGCAACCAGGGAAATGAGTATTAAGTAGAATGTCAAGTGTTTCCTCCGACGATTCCGACCAGGTGTCATCCGTTCTCTTGACATAAGTTGGGTTCGAGTGGCCCTTGGCCAAAACTCTGCTAAGTCTGGCAGATTCTTTGGTATTATCTATTGATTCGCAGAAGTTCCTCCATGATCTTCTTTTTGCGACCGATATTGCCTTTTTATATGCCCTCTGTTTTTCGCGGTATTCCTGCCACGAATTACTGGCATAGCACGTATTGAAAGCCCTACGGGCCTCTCTTCTTAGAGCCGAGAGTTCCGAGTTCCACCAGGGAGGGAAGCTCCTTCCGGTCCTTGTGATGGGGCAGGAGATTTCAAACGCCCTAGTAAGGGTGCCACTGAAGGTCTCCTCCACCCCCTCGAGTGCAGAGATTGAATCCCGAATCACCGGCATTCTCCTGAGTCTACGTTCAAGAATTCCGTTCAACTTAGCCCAGTCCGTTCGTCTCGGATTTCTAAAGCTCAGTTTCTCGGTATTACCTATGTGTCCAATGTCGAAGAGTATCCAGTTGTGGTCCGAGAAGGACCTGCTACTCGATACCCCCCACCTATCAACTGACAAATTAGACCTGTCGTTCATAAGCGTTAAATCTAGAACCTCTTCCCAACCATTGAAATTACCTGAACTAGGAAATCTAAATGTTGGCCTAGAGCCAGAGTTACAAATGGTAATTTTGTTATTATTTATGAAATCTAATAGACACTCACCTCTATTGTTGATTTCACTGCTGCCCCAGATGGTGTGCCTGGCGTTGGCATCACATCCAAGAATGAAGTCCTCCTTGGCGCCTGAAGAGGATAGGAGCGCCCGTACCTCGTCTGGAGGGGCGTCTTTGTCATGTGCCATATAGCATGAGGCAATCAAAAAACTTCTTTTGTCCGCCATCTCGACCCTTGCAACTGAAAGGTCCGCTGAGCTAAGCTGTGAACAGAAGAAGATATTAATGTGTTTTTTCGCAACAAGACATGCTCTTGGCCTACCCTTGTCCTTTGCGTACAGTATATTATATGTTTTGGCCGGGAACCCTTTCACCATTCCGTTTACCGTCCAGGGTTCCTGAACCAGCGCTATGTCGAGGTCCTTCTCGGCTATGAGGACCCCGAGGTTGTCGGAAGCACATCTCGAGTGCTGCAGATTAATCTGCACGACTCTCAATGCCATCGGGTGGCTTCTCCTCCGACTCGGAGAGCTGCATATCGGTGAGCAAGTTGTGGGCGACCTCGACCTCATCCTTTTCACCACTCGCCGAGCTTGTTGGGCGGAACACCTTTACCCTAGCGTCCCGCACACCAAAGAAGAGCTTCAGGCCTGCCTTCTCGAGCTCCGTTGAGCCTTCCTCCGTGATGGCAAGCGTAAGGCACGTACTATTATCCCCGTGATCTTCGGCCCGGATAATAGTCCACTCTTTCATCGGGATACTGGGGTTCTGTCTCCTCAGACATCCCAGTATTTTCTGACCGTCAGAACCTACCTTCGGTAACCAAATTTTTGCCCGTGGTCTCATTGGAATTTCCTCGGCGGGGATCAGCTTAAGACTTAAGCCATCCCATGCATCGCTTATCTTAGCGATACACTTGCCTAAGAAGTCCTTTGAGAAGACGTCCAGACATTTGATTACCCTGTAGCCCCGGTGAATCTCACCGGAGTCAAAACGAGGTGCAGGACTATCCACATTGGTGAGGACGTGCTCCATGACGAGCTCAGCCAATTTGGATTCGATTGCACCCCATTCTGTTACCACAGGGGTAAGATGACCACTCTTGTCGTTCGCCAAGGCCATCAATAGGTGATCCTTTACAACCTCATTAAAGGGTCTCCTGGTGGTTGCAGAGCTCGATGGTCCCGGAGTGATCGTGTTATCACGGATCTTCCTCCGTTTTGGCGGCTTTTCACTCTCTGCCTGAGAGCGATTCCGCTTGGACCCTTCTTGAGCAGCATTAGATGAGCTGGGCATGTTGTCCTTAAACTTAAGGTACTCTTCTACCACAGCCTGATATTTAACACGATCTTCCTCATCGCGTTCGTGTGGGGTACCATTCGCAGCGTTCTTAGCAATCTTGCCAAGAATGAATTGCGCCTTGTTATATTTTTGCCTGAGGATATCACCAGGACTTCTCCTCTTTTTTATATTTGTTTTTGTTTTCTCACCCGGTTGTCCATCAGACTTGACGGTCGGTTGGGTGAGCTTTGATTCGCTTTTCGTGGGCAGTGGCGTGCTCTGGCTGTCACCCACACTGCCGGAGAGTCCGATCAAGGTCTCTTGACTAGAGGCCAGAAGATCGTCCTCAGATGAGAGATTTGTCTCATCTTGTTTTTTTTTAAATTTTTCTTTGGTAAATAAGGTTTTCTTCATTTTGTTCCCACGAGTAGGCACGTAAGGGGATGGACCATCCATTTAGTGACGGCGTACATGGACTAGACTACAACTTACAACCGGCCTGTGTCCTAGCACCGGAGGGGAGCTGTTAGCGACTAGTCCTCTTTAACCACTAACTAGTCATTCAGGTTCTCGGCACTGCTACCAACCACCTTAACCTTACAAGTGGGGGAGAAGGGATGGGGATCAGAGGGGATATGAAGGGAAGGAGGATAGGAGAGAGGATGGATAACCATTAGTTGCGAAGGCCTTTGGGTTTTCTAGTTTATGACCAGATGCAGTGTTGACCAGTCACCCACTGTATCAGGGCACAAACCAGTAACCATAGCCTACGCTTAAGCCACCACATCACGACAAGATTGTTATCCAGGTGGGGTTAGTTATCGATAGTTATGAACATTTTCTAAAGAACATTTTTTATTATATTAAACATTTTTTTTTTAATGTGCTTCTATAAATCAAATTTCAGTTTATAAAGCTTTTTACAATATTCTTATTCGCTCAATGTTAAATATAACAAAAAAAAAAATTTATGAAGAATTAATTCCTACAATCTATTTTTTAAACATTTTTTAATAGAGAGATTTTTCTATCGATATTTTTAAAAAGTTTTTTTTTAAACATTTCTTGAGTTATCGATGACTATAAAAATACTCTTAAGAATTTTTCATAGTTATCGATTTTGCATTATAAGCTTTTAAAATTAAATTTTTCTTGGTTATTGAGTTTGTATAAAAAAAAATACTGAATCACTTTTCATAGTTATCGATATATATAAAAAACAAATTTTTTAAAAAATTTCTTTGTTATTAATTTTTTATAAACTTTTTTTGACTTAACAAAGTATTTAATTTATCGATAGCTGGAAACAATTTTTTAAACCCATTTTATATATTTGTGTAGTATAAAGGATTTTCATTTACAACAAGCCAGCTGCACTGATTTGAATATATTTAAAAAACACCTTCACGTGCATTTGTTTCAATTTATTTTTCTTGTTGTAATTAATGATTCTTTCAAATTTTATGTTTTTAAACATTGTTTATACTTTTTTGTAATTTTTTTTTGAATTTTTTTCTAAACAAATTTGTATGTTTTTTTTGTATCTTCCAAAAAAATTTTGTTTTATTTTTGGCCATGGCTGTTTTGCATCCCATATTCGATTGTGTTTTTTTTTTTTTTTGTTGACAGTTATTTGTCCACATTTAAACAGGCTGTTTATCACTGTCTTGTTCGTATGTTCTCGTATGAAGTTTTTCCCCAAGTATTTATTTGTTTGTATCCACTTCATTCTATTTTCCACTTTGTATCTAGAATCTAGATACAACTACAACAAACATGTCTTAGATACGATTTTTGTTTTTGATTCACTTGTTTTAGTATTTTGTTGTTAATGCTGGTTTGGTGTTTTTTTAATATATGACCTGTTACTTTAAGAAATATTAGATCGTTGTTTTTTTTTTATAAAAAACAATAACATGATTTTTGTAATAAAATAAAAAAACGAACTAGAAATTTTTACAATCTACGGAAATCAAGCAACAGAAATATTCAAAACAACTATCGAATAAAGAATAAAAAACATGTACAAATTTGCATTTTATTAGATGTTTTGATTAGGAGAGAAACGTAAATATTTGGGAATTTTAACAAATTTTTATGTTCCCAAGCTCAAGAAATAGAAGAAAAAAAAAAATTTTTTTTTGAAAGGTCATGTGCCTCTTATGTTAAAAGTAAGTTTCTTGTCTTGAATTGAAATTATTTAAATTAGAATTTAATTTTGTTTTTGGCAATAAGCAGAAAAGGATTTTTTCTCTTTTCCAATTTCTTCGATAATTATCCATAAAAAACCTTAATTTGCAGTTCTCAATATTTTTATAATATTTAAAAAAAAGAATTGAAAAAAAAAGTTTTTTTAATACAGTTAACTTTAAAAAAATAAGATTAAATTTCAAACTTTGTTTTTATAAACGATTTTAAGTGTTTATAATTTTTTTCTTTCCGTCCAGCTCTTCTTCAACTTCCACCATGATATCAGTTTTCAAAACATGGTCACCAAAACAAAGTACTTAAAAAGACCTATCAAAAAAAAAAAAACAAAAAAAAAATCCATTCCATAGAAAATTCAAAGTGAAGCATGAAAATCTCATGATTTTAAGGCTCTAAACTTGACACTATTTTTTAAGTACCAACAATATATTTTAGTTCATATTTTTATACCCTCCACTACTAGCAGTGAATGAGGGTATACTAACTTTGTCAATCCGTGTGAAACTTATTTAATATTCATCTAAATGCCCATATTTATTCTGGGTCCTTCAGTAATTCTAAGTCGATTTAGCCATGGGTGTCTGTCTCTCTGTCTTTTGAAAACACGATCACTACCAAAAGTATCAATATAAAAGAATAATATTGTTGTTTATTTCTTTTAAGTTCTCCTAAGCAGCTTGGAATTGAAATCCAGCAAAATAGTTTCGGCATCACGAAATTACGAATCGGAGTCAGTTTAATAAAAAATGTCATCAGTACGATGATTTAGTAACATCGGAGAAGGGACTCTTTAGGCACAATTTAATGACAAACTCGTTAAATTGAATCATTGGAATTGACTTTAGTCAAAGTGAGAGAATATTAATATTTACTTACCCGTTTTATATGTGTGTTTCAATTTTGTTGTATTCCGCACTTTGTTAAAACATTCAATTAAAAGACACACCCAGCATGCCCAATATGGTTTTCGTAATCATTTCACTTTGAAAATTTGAAGTATTCAACTAAATAGTTTTTACAATTAGAAAATGGGAATTTTTGCTTCTTATTATACTTTTTAAACATGAAAATAATGTTAGTAATACGCAAAATGTGGCATGTCATGTGGAATTTATGTCACTTTAGTCATAGCATTAGGGTTTTTTTCCGGGATTTCCTGTCCCGGGAATTTCAATAATTACACGGTGCTACAAATGAACATTTTTTTTTATACTTGAAAAACGACCTAGTGTAGATTATAGGCCTTACTGAGTAGATCATAAGACAATTTTAAAAAATTGAGAAACACCCTCAAATTTCGGAGTTATTCCGAAAAAACCATTTTTGGGTAGGTTCGAGTACTTATGAACACGTAACTCAGTTGATTATTATCCGATTTTTATTTTTTAAACGGTTTCAGAAAGAAGAGACATGTGCCTTTCTAAGTGTATACACTTTTTGGTATGTGTATACAATTTTTGTAGTGATATTCTTAATTATATCTGATTTTAATTTGATTTTTTCTCGATTTTTCAAATTTGGTGCCATTTTTTTAAATTAGTTTGCTTAGAAACATACCAATATGTATACACACTATTAAAGCTAATTTAGTTTTAAGGTAAACCAGCTTTCTTTTAACAAAATCGAACAAAAAATAAAAAAGTAATTAAGGTTTTTCAAAAGTGAAAAATTTAGCTTTTTCAAATATTGTTCAATAGACCGGGTCAACCTCCATACAAAACAAAAATTATGCCAGTCTCCCCGTAGAATGAAAGATATGTCAGTAAAGTTTATAAAACAGGAAATATTTTTATTTTTTTCTGCTACGCCCCCAAATACAGCCCTTTTGGTTTTTTATTAAAAATGAAGCCACTGTCAAGCCATGAACACCAAATGCGATTTGATGAGATAATACTTTAAATGGTAGCGCTATATATAAAAAACCAAAAGGGCTGTATTTGGGGGCGTAGCAGAAAAAAATAAAAATATTTCCTGTTTTAGAAACTTTACTGACATATCTTTCATTCTACGGGGAGACTGGCATAATTTTTGTTTTGTATGGAGGTTGACCCGGTCTATTGAACAATATTTGAAAAAGCTAAATTTTTCACTTTTGAAAAACCTTAATAACTTTTTTATTTTTTGTTCGATTTTATTAGATGAAAGCTGGTTTAACTCAAAACTAAATTAGCTTTAATAGTGTTTATACATATTAGTATGTTTCTAAACAAACTAATTTAAAAAAATGGCACCAAATTTGAAAAATCGAGAAAAAATCAAATCAGATATAATTAAGATCACTACAAAAATTGTATGCACATACCAACAAGTGTATACATTTAGAAAGGCATACGTCTCTTCTTTCTGAAACCATTAAAAAAATTAAAATCGGATAAAAATCAACTGAGTTACGTGTTCATAAGTACTCGAACCTACCCGAAAATGGTTTTTTCGGAATAACTCCGAAATTTGAGGGTGTTTCCGAACATTTTAAAACAGTGTTCGAAAATAAACACTAAATATCGTTTCTTAATGTTCGGTTCGGTAGATTTGTGGAAAACACAAACGCTAATACTGTTTGTGTAGAAAATCATTAAAAAAAATAACGTTTCCCTGTTAGTCATCTTTCGAACACAAAAATAATACTGTTTTTATCACACACAACAAAAGATGAGAACATTTAATTCCGTTCGGTTTTTTTTGAAAATCCACAAACTTCGATGTGTTCGGTTCGGCTCATTAATGTTCGTCCCTTTTGGCTGGTAAAAAAAAAACAAAAATTTTTTACAAATACAAAATGCACACACGAAAAAAACATTAAAGAACATTAAAATATAATGTTTTTCTACAGTATCACTACAATTGTTCTGTTTTTTAATGAAGAACCGAACATTATATAATGTTCTGTTCTTTCTTGAAAATTGTTACGAACGGTATTAAGGGTTGTGTATTATTACACAATCACTAAAAAAATAGATATCGTTCTTGGGTGTGTGAGCCGAACGTTAAATTATGTACTGTTTATTTTCAAACGCTGTTTTAAAACTGATTTGAGATCTACTCAACAAGGCCTTCAACTTACACTAGGTCATTTTCCAAGTATATTTTCACTGTAGCACCGTGTTATATTTTCCGCTTTCCGGGGATTTTTCATGCGGGATCCCGGGATATAAAAAATTCCTCATAGTTTAAGAAAACAGCTATTTATACTTTGAAATTAAGTTTTCTATCCTCTTATTAGCATCTGTGGATGGGTTGTCGATTAGATCAATCACAAGAAGTGAGTTCATACGTAAATCAATGTCTCCTGATGCAATAAATCTACTTAAAGCAGAATAGGCAGTGCAACAGTTGATAATTAATAAATTTCGTGAAGTGAAAAGTTAATAAGAACATTAATTCAAAATAAGATGCAGGTAGTAAAGTTTAATTGTCCATTGACAAGTCTTAAAAATAGCAGATACCTAAACATATCGCTCCTTTATTGCAACATAGTCATATCTACAAAAACAAATGAACTTGGCAAAATGCGATAAAAGTTTTCAAAATGTACCGACTTAAATATATATTTTGCTATAACTTCGGCTCAGTTTGAGATAAAATACGAGAAGATATGAAGGAACACTTTGCTAAATAACTTACAATTTGTGATTTTATGAGAAATGACTATGTTGCAATGAAGGAGCGACAAGTTTATTAGGTCATAAACACAACTTTTTTTTCAATTTGTGTTGGTTTATATACCCTTGAAGTGCGGGGAAACCGAAATAAAAAAAATTTGGAAACTCTTGTCAGATACTACAACATACAATTTGAAAAACACATTGTCCTAAAGATTACAGATAGACCTAATGAAATGAAGAGGTTTGTAAGAGGTTGATGCTATTTTTTCCATGAATCTTGGAAAACATTTGACTTATATAAACGTTTTTTATAAAAAAAATTAATCCTATTGTGCATCAAAAGCTTTCTACAACGGTGCACTTTTAACTATTTATCCAACCTCGGTAAAAAAAATTAACGAATTTTTTTGGAAACATGGTAATTAGTGGTGGCATGTCAACACGTCCAGTGTCATAGTGTCCATGGACAATATGACACTCTAAAAAGTGTCACAGTGTCCTTTATGGAATAACAAGTACCGGTTTCGCTAAATAAAGCTTCTAAAATCTGCCTTGTTTCCGAACGAAGGCCGATTTCGCAGAGAAGCTTTAGTAAGCGAAGCCAGTATTTGTTATACCAAAAAGGAGAAAATCCTTGCGCCCAGCCGAAGGCCGGCTATACAGAGAAGCTTTAGTTAGCGAAGCCGTTGTTTGTTATACCAAGGAACATAAAATCCTTGCGCACGGCCAAAGGCCGGCCATGCTTTCGAGTTTGTAAGCATGTTGTGGACATTATGACACTCTACAAAGTGTCATTCATCCATTGACTTTATGACACTGCTCTGATGGACATTATGACACTTTTAAAGTGTCATAAAGTGCATGGACACTGTGACACTTTTTGGAGTGTCATAGTGTCCACGGACACGTGTTTTTCATTATTTAAAAACAAATTTACTTTGTATTATTTATATAGAGCGGGATCCCGGGATCCCGGGAAAGAGGGAAAGTTTTTTGAATTTCATGGGATCCCGGGATCCCGCTCCATATAAATAATACAAAGTAAATCGAAAAACTCCGGGGGAAAGAAACTATACATAGCATAGATAACGCATAAAATATGACAAAATTTGATCATGAACATATTAAATTCTAAAAAACTTATATATCTGTATTTAGGTTTTTAATTACCAGGAATCATTCATAGGCCCAATGTGAAATCCCCTTCTAAAAATTTCTTTAATATGCTTAATAAGGCAACGAATTATAATTGAACGAGGTCAGATTTAATAAAGAATGGTTGACAATTTATAGATCTCATATAAAGCCCACTCTTTAAAAATAGTTTAACTCTCGGTGGAGGGTGTCAAAGATTTAACACTGCCGAATAAAGCCCTCCTCTTACTTGTTTTTTTTGTCATTCTCTGGCACCTACTCAATTTTTAAATAATACAAAAAAATCATTTACATAATGTTCATTTATGTATGTAAAATCTCTAGCTTAAAAACAAAAACAGGAAGAAATATATAAAAAATTACTACAAAGTAGAAAAAAGAGGAACAAATAAAAAAAAAATTGTGTTCAAAACTGAACTTTAAATGAAAAATATGGTTCAGTTTTGCTGTTCACTTAAGTGGAATGATTGGCTTGAATATTTTTTTTTTTTTTTTTGTTTTTACTTAAAAAATATAAAATTATATTCTGGTCTTCTCTAGTTTGTCGTTTTATTTTTAAATTTTGTTGTAATTTGAATTTATGGATAGAAAGTAAGAGTCTATGAAAGTTTTTCTTTATTTTTTGTCCTTATTTTTCCAAATTGACCACAAGCACACAAATTTAGTAAGAGTAATAATGTTGTTTCTAGAGATTTAAAGTAAATTTTATAACAATTTAAAGGAAATTTTCATTGTTGTCCATGACTACAAAAGATTGCAAAATAATAACTATAGTGTATAGACGAATATGCCTGGGTTTTGACAAACTCAAAGTTTTGTAAACTTATCCCGTTTCAGGGACTCATAGACAGAGATTTTTTGTTGAAGCTATCATGACTTCCAACTAAAATTTATGCTCTATTAGCAGCCTGCCCTTGCCATTGAGAATATATAGGTTGCACAAAAATTGTAATGGATCGGAGTGATTATTGCCTCTTAAGCAACGAGGCCACACATCAAACTCCTTTATCAAATTTACAAATTTATCAGCCACACATCAAATTAAAACCGTTAAACTTCATTGAAAAGATGTTGCACAAATAAAAAAGGTTGGATTTTTTTTTTGTCGAAAAATATTTAGTTTTTTTGTCAGATAATAAAATTTTGGCGACATGAAATAACCCCCTAAAATATAACCCCCCAAAAAAATTATGAAATAACCCCCCAAAGCGTGGGGCCTTATTTCATATGCAATAAAGCCACAATTTTGAAAATGAAATTAGCCCCCAAAGAAATGAAATAACGCCCCAAACATAAATAAAATAATTCCCTAATTTTTGGGGGCTTATTTCATATGAAATAAAACCCCAATTTCTGAAATGAAATAAGAGCCCAATATAAAAAATACAATTAATTATACGGTTTTGCTTTAAAGAATCACGCGATAGATATCATGGTACGAAATACCAACCACAAGCTTCGCCAACTAAGGCTTTTCTGCATAGCCGGCCTTCTGCCGGGCGTCATGACTTTTTCCTCTATGGTATAACAAACACCGGCTTCGCTAGCTAAAGCTTCTCTGCATAGCGCAAGGATTTTCTCCTCTATAGTGAAAAAAATTCCGACTCGACCCGGCTACGCAGAGATGCTTTAGTAAGAGAAGCCGGCGTTTGGTAAACATAGAGGAAAAAGTCATTGCGCCCGGCCGAAGGCCGACTATGCAGGACAGCTTTATTTAGCGGTGTTCTGTATACCAAAGTGGATAAATCCTTACGCCCAGAAACGATTTCATTATAAATTTAAAAATGAAATAATCCCCCAAAAAATATATTGGGGCTTTATTTCATAATAATTTTTTGGGGGATAATTTCATATGAAATAATACCCCAATTAAAAAAATGAAATAACACCCCAAACAAAATGAAATAACCCCCCAAAAATCGTTTTTGTTGTTCTCCGTACAAACTTTTGGGAGGTTATTTCATTATTTTTTTGGAGGGCTATATTTTGGGGGGTTATTTCATGCCGCCTAAAATTTTATTAAAAAAACTTTTAATTGATTCAATTACGTGCACACACATCAAGCTAGCTTCAAATTTTTTTTTCAACAAACTCACATCAAACCAAACGTGTGGGTTTTCATTACTAACACAATTAAAAAATGTGAGTTTGATGAGCCAGTTTGATATATGGCCGTGCCGCTGTAGATCTACCTATTGATGACTATTAAGAATAGTCTAACAAACAATTTTTTTAATATTCGATAACTACACGAAATGTCCAAAAAATGTTATAGTTTTCAATATTTGTAATAAATATCTTAAGACATTTCTAAGTTATCGATTACTTAGAAAGCCACTTGAAAAATCTCGACCACTATGAAAACTCCGCTAGAAAAATTTTTCCATCGTTACCTATAACTTTCTTCAAAAAAATTAACATAGTTATCGCTAACTATGAAGCTTTTCTTACTAAATTGTCCATAGGTAAAAAAGTTTCTTTATAAAATTTTTAACTATAAAATTAATTATATACCCTTTTTTTAGTTATCGATAACTATACAAATTTTACTATGAAATTTTATTAAGTTATCGAAAACTATAGAAAATTTTCTAAAGAAATTTTTAAAGTTATCGAAAACTATAAAACATTTTCTAAAGAAATTTTCATAGCTATCAATGAGTTAAGAAAAAGATATAAAGAAATTTTCATTTTTATCGATAATTTTAGAAATTTTTCATTGTATCCATCGATAACTATCATCATATATATTATTTCTAAAGCACTTTTTTTTGTCGGTTGCAAATATCTCCCATACCACCGCATCAAATTTAATGAATGATATCTCATTTTAAAGCTTATTTCTAACACTAATGACGAAAAATAATTAGAAATTGAAAAATTAATATTTTCATTGATATAAATTTTTTTTTAAAATGTATTGAAGTTACTAAAATGTCTATTAATTATTTTCATTTTATGTTCCAAAAATGACAACTAACGGTGCGAAATATTCGCACGGGTCATCTAGTGATAATTTATTTACAAAATGTTCAATAGTTATCAATAGCTGGGAACATTTTTACAAATATTCATTTTAACGAAAACGTTATCATGGTTATCGATAACTAATTTGTTATTTTCCTATCTCATAGGTTTAATGACATGCAGAAGGAAGTTGATGGATGAATTTATCCGACTAGCCTACACCGCTGCACTTGAAGTGAAACATTTCCGATAGACACATAAAGATAGAAAATCGGCTTTTTCTTTGATGTTACTTGGACAGCATTTGTGTGTCAATGGAGGATTAGAAGCAGGCTAAAACAAAGGCTAGAAGCGCTTTTGGTCGACTCAGAAGTTCACAAAAAATCGGTGCTACAAAAATCAAAATGTCTTATGTGTGTGTAAGATCGAGCTTATTATATGGCAGAGACGCGATAAAACAAAAACTGCTGACTTAAATAAATAAATGCCTTCGTTGTATTTGTCGCATATTTTGACCAAAAACTTTTACAAAATAAGGAACCGGTAGACACTCAAATAACGAAAAGAAAGTAAAGATGGATTATTGGTAATATCGTGAGAAAGCCACAAGATTCAATTACTAGGATGGCTCTGTAGTGGAATCCACAAGGATAGTTATCTTGATTACCGTACAAATTTCTTTAGAAAATTTTCTTAAATTATTTCGATAACCATAAAAATATTTAGAAATTAACTCGAGAATGAAAATTTCTTAAAAAATTTTTCAGAATTAACTCGATAATAATAAAAGTTTCTTAAGAAAATTTTCTGTAGTTATCGATAATAATAAAATATAAAACATTTTTTTAAGTTTCTCGGTAACTATCAAAATGTTTTTTAGAAAATTTTTTAACGTCAACTAAAAAATAAGTTGTTTCTTAATATGTTATTGATTTCAACAACGGTAATAATTTCTATAGAAAATTTTTTATGTGTTTTTTTATCTCGACAACTATGAAAACTTATTGAGAAATTTTTTTGAAAATTTTCTTTTTAATCTTAAAAAAATTTTTAGAAAATTTCTCAAACTTAAATCAATAACTTTATCATTAAAACGATATCCGTATGACGTGCTAAATTCACAATTTTTCATATTTGATAAATACACTGAAATTTATTGTTGAGGGAAAGCTACCCAGCAAAAACTTGGTAATGACTTGCCATTACTGAACAACTTACTTTTCAATGACTACTTCATACCATCTGCATTACATAGAAGTAGTTTAGTAATGGCTGACATATAATCTGATACCTAAGTACTTGTGCATGAGTTGATTAACGAAATTTATAATTCAATCATAATAAAATGCATCTACGGTTTAATTTTTTTCAAATCTAATACAAATTGGTTTTAAATATTTATTCTTACAATTTGTTTTTTTTTTTTTATTACACTGAAAGAAAAATGCTTCACATATTTAATGAATCATTTTCATAAAAAAATATTCCTTGGGTAAATGAAATTTTTCTTTGTCTAAATGGAATTTCATAGTTATAATGAAGTATTTTCGTTAAAATCGCTTCATTGGATTTCGTAATTACGTTAAAAATTTTCATTGGATATATGAAAACTTAAGTTTGTCCAACTTAAACAAAAAATTTTAATTGGGAACATAAAAAAATAAAATACAAACATAACTATATTCATAAATTAATACAAAATTATAGTGTCCTTAAAAAAATGTTTAATTGTTAATAATTTTATTCTAATAAAAAATGTAAGATTGCCATTAATTTTATGAAATAAAAAATTTTTTTTATAAAAGCAACATATTTCAATAATTGCCTTCATAAATTTAAATTTTCATTATGACAATAAAAATGTCATTATAGTAATGAAACAAAAACTTTCAATCCACTTTCAATCAACGTTTTTATTGTTATTATGGACAATTTAATCTCATATTTACGCTCTTAATTGAGTCAAAAACATAGTTTTTTTATCTAAAACTATACTGCCCCGGTAGACTAGATGGTAGTGAGCTAGTCTATCAGCACCGAGGTTGAGCGATCGAATCCCACCAGAGACAGAAAAAAAATAAAAAATAAAATAAGAAAAAATAGAAAAAACAAATAAAATAAGAAAAATAGAAAAAAATAATTAAAAAAAAAAAAATTATAAAAAAAAAATTTTTTTTTAAGTCATTACATGTTAGTTGTAGTTTTGGTGACATCGGAGTAATAAGTTATTTAAGTCCCTATTTGTAAGCGAATGTGGTAATGACTTATTTAACTCCCTATTTGTAAGCGAGGGTGGTAAGTACACTGAAAAAATTTTCTTCACAGATCCAATGAAATATACATTAAAATTCAACCTATGTAACCTTTCATTGGATTAATGAAATGTTTCATAAAATCAATGAAAATTATGCATTAGTTTAATGACAAACGTTTATTTTATCCATTTTTTCAATGAGGATTCATAAAATCAATGAAAATTTTGTCATTGATTTTATTAATCCTTCATTAATCCAATGAAAGGTTACATAGGTTGAATTTTAATGTAAATTTCATTGGATCTGTGAAGAAAATTTTTTCAGTATACTTGCCTCCAATGACATCACCGTGCTAAAATAATGAGTTAAAATGCCAATGTATAAGTAGTGAAGAGTCGTTATATTAGCTTTTTAACTCATTACTTTGCAATGTAAGTTTTTGCTGGGTTGTAACAATATCAAAGCTTAAACAAAACACCAACAATAAACAGTGAGTTTATCTTTTCTTACATCCCCCTACAATTGGTTGGGTTCTTTCCTTTCTTTGAAAACTTTTTAAGCAAATTTTCTAAAGATAAATTTTTTTGTGTAAATATTCTGACGATTTCGATCGATAACTATAGTTATTTCTTTCGAAATTTTTTATAGTTATCTCGACATATATAGAAAATTTGGTTATCGATTGTACTGAATTTTTTTTTTTTTTAAATATGAATTTCTTTTTGCTTAAGCTAATCCCGCGAAGCTCTACGCTTGTCTGCAGGAGACCAGTCTCTGGTGGAAATCGAACCCGCAACCCTGCACTGATAGACTAGCCATTACCAGCTTGTCTACCGGGGCACCCACTAACCATCGAGCATATCGATAACCATAAAAATGTTTTTATGTTTTTTCTTAATTTATCGTTAATTTCATTATTTTGTGTGCAAAATTATTACTCAGAAATGAAAATTGTAAAATTTGTGTTTATTTTGGAAAATTCGATTTTCAGATTTTCAAAACATATTAAATTTTTGTTTAAAATATTTTTTTTTAACTTTACATACACCTTCTTTATTTGTTGTTTAACTGTAAAAGGCTTTTCCATTTTAAAGCCAGTTTCATTTCTTCTCCTACTATTGTTGTTAATGTTTTTGACATTTTAATAAAATCTGACATTTATGAATCGTTTCGTATACGAAATTTTACGTTAAACGTGTTGTTTAGCATTTGAAGTGTCAGCAAAGTGAATGTGTTTGTTTTATTTGATTATTTTGAGTGCACGTTGCATGTTTTGTGGTGATTTAAATCAAAAAAATATTAAAAGAAAATTTTACAAACACTTTTTTCAACGGAACAGCTAAGGTTTTTTTTCTATTGTACTGTTTCTAGTTTAAATATATGTTTTTTTTTTTTTCTAAGGGGATTAACACAAATTAATTAAGGTTCCGGTTTAGGCACTTTCACTAAGCCACCTAAATGGAGTAAAAAAATAAATCAGAAACTTAACGAGCGGTAAAGAAATGCTAATATGGTGTGTAAAAGGGGTGTTAAGTGTTTTGGGGGTAATCGGAGAGGAAATGAAAAACATTTGTTTTGTGCCAGTTTAAAAAGTCAACTGAGGACTTAATAATAATTTTTGCATTTTACAAAAGGTTTAAGAAAATCTAGCTGGTACTTGGGGTGAATATCAAAAGAACTTTCAAATTTCTTACAAAAGCGAACTCTGCACAAAATCAGGCACACAATTTGGAAAAAGGGTCCACACCCTGAAAAAAACTAGTTTTCAATGTGGTCATCTCCAACGAAATTATTTTTAACATATCTTTTTAATAATATTATAGTAAATTTAACCCTATTATTGTCGCCGCCAACCATATTATGGTTAAATAAGTTCATCATCAAAAGTCGCAATCACACTCCCCGATTATATTATGTTAAGTGATAACAAAAATATGTTAAGCAATTAAATTAGTATGCCTTTTTTCATTTATGTCATGTTGCTCTTGGAAAAGAGGAAAATACTATTGTTAAATTAAAACCAAATAATTATTAGTTGTAAACAAATAATTGTCATATTTAAGCATAACATGCTAAGAGGCAACCAAAGTATCTTTTTTTCTGTGTGTGTGTACATATTTAATCAGCTACTAAAAAACCTTATCTATTAATATTTACTTAAGATTTCCCTTGTGCCTTTTAAAACCGCTTTAAATGTTAATTATTTTTCCGAATACCCTCAATTGCCTCCTAAATCATTTCTCTGGTTGATTAAACTTTTTCTAGAACATCTAAGATAAAAATATAAATATTTCCCTTAACTAAAAAATCTTGGCAAATATTTACCAGCAGCAAGTGATTTAAATATGCTACTGTAGGATTTAAAAAAATATAATTTATTATTTACCAACAGCATGTTTAAATGCATCTCATAATCTTATCTCTAGAGTCTAGATCATGTGCATGTTTGGCAAGACTTCCCCCTCAAAAACAAATGAGAGGAAAATAGAAAAACTGTCACAAAATTTATTATTTAAGAAAACATAAACAATTCATTTTAAACAATATAAACAATAACAATACAAGGAAGAGAGAGATTGTCAAAAACGGTAACATATTTGTTCCTGTCTAAGATAACATTAGATTTTTAATTTCATCTGGGAACAATATTAACGGAATTAAAGCTCTTACTTGCTTTTACTCCCCCTTCATGTAAAAAAGGGGTCTTTCATTATATTTATTAATGCTGCATGTACCAGCAGCACAGTTGCATGCGTCACAATTTCTTAAAAAAAAAAAAAAAAAAAAAATAAGTCAACAAATGGAACGTTTGTTTTAATTGTTTTGAACTTTTGGCTCTCGCATATTACAAATTTACTGAAACAACAAGGTGTCGCTATTTGTATAGTTGTTGTAGAATTTTTTCACTTGGAGTACCCTACAAAAAGGAGTGAGGTAGTTTTAGATACACGCGGAAAGACAAAGAAGGGCCACACAGCAGACTTTTGTTTTCAAAAAAGTCACCTAAAATGGGCTTTTTATACAAGAACTGATTTTTTACATACCGAGCTCTAACAGCGAAAATAACGTAAGCGACATCATCTTCAATTTTCTTTTTTTTTAATAAAGGACTTTATTGGAAATACTTGCATCATTTCCCAAAATGTCATGGTCACATAAGGTACCGTTACGATTTTATTGCAACAACAATTTTATCGTAAACGAAAAATTTCATACCAAATTTATATGAAATTAAATTAAAAAAACTCTCTCCTGTAAAATTGGATTTTTGCGCTGACTTTTTCCTTAAAAACTTACTTTTTAACATAGACAAAAAGCACTTTTTTTACCCTCCACTAGTGAGGGTATACTAACTGCCTGGCCCACAATAACGACAAGAACATTTTTTTCGTATATTTATTAATATCGAAAACAAACTTTAATTTCTTTTATTGTTTTCAATATTAATATAAGAAAAAATGTTCTTGTCGACATTGTGGGCCAGGAAGTAGGTTTGCCATTCCGTGTGAAACGTTTTTATTATTAATCTCAGACCCCATAAAGCATTATATTCTGGGGGCAAATTATGGCATTCGTGATCGAATACTTTTTCAATTCGAAAGCAATTTTATTTCAATCGTTACTGAACGAATCGAAATAAATTTTTTCAGTGTTGTGAAAAATCAAACAAATGCTTTACACCACTAAAAATATAAGTTTAATAATAATTTTGTTAATCATAATAAGCTAAGAAGTAATCATATTATCATCAGGTTAATCATAATAAATAAAGAAGAAATAAAACTGTCATAAAAATATAAAATAGTAATTAAAAACTTTTTTGATCGATTTTTTATTTTGTGGCTTTTTATAATTTTTCTTTATGTAATTTAAATAGCGGAGTTCAATATAAGGCTTGCAAAAGAACAAATGCAAAATCTGTGGTTTTCATGCGCCACTGCGTATACGCAGTGTCCTTTCCGATTTTGAGATATTGCATAATTTTAAACGGTCTTTACTTGTTTCTAAAAATTTTTGATAAATAATCAATTCTGATTTTTTAAGGTAGTGACAAAGCCCATAGTTTGATCTAGAATGGTTTTTCGGCTCTCCTGAAAAATTTGTTTTAAGACATACGCGGTTGCCCATGAAAACCACAGAAATATCGTATCACTTTTATAAAATATAACGAAATCTCTGTGTATTTTGTTGTTGGATTTTACAAAAACGACGATATTTTGCATTTCCTCTCCGCTAATATTTTAATTTTTTTAGTTTCTTTAAACTTATGTTTTTATAGGAATTTATCTTTAAATTAATAAACCGCCCACATATAAAATAAACGACACAACTGATTCAAAATTATTTTAAAATGGCGCCAACATAATATTATTAGAGTAAAAATAGTTTGATTGCATCTTAAACATAATATGAAAATTTATAGAAATATATCATGTTATGGCTATTATATATGATATGGTTGTGAGTAATATAATATGTTTTGAAAGTTATCATAATTTAATTGTTAGAAAAATAATTATTTTTCGGTCAACAATACTCAACATTATAACTGCGATCAACATTGATATGTTTACAGTAACTCTAATATTGTTGATATTAAATAAAAATAACAATTATTTGTGTACGTCAACAATATATTGTTACATTAAACATAGTGTTGTTGCCGTAACCATGCCCAACCATATTTTTTCTCTGCGCGAAATCGAAATAATATTCGATCACGACTGCCATAATTTGCCCCCTGGCTCCTTGTGTAATTCTCGATTTAACCATGTCCGTCTGTCTTTCCGTCTGTTGGAAATACGCTCACTTTCGAAAAACTCAAATGAAAAGTTTAAAGTTGGTCTCAAAGTGCATTTTGTTATCCTAAGCAGTTTGGGATTCAAATCTAGCAAAAAAACATTGATAATTTTGTTACAAAAACTAAAATTAGTGGTGGTATAATGCACAGATTGATATAAGATTTGGCACAAAATTCGTACAATATGACTAGAAATCATATAGTTAAATTTCGTGAAGATCGGTTTAACGGATTAACCATAGGCTCTCTATAAAGCATACTCTCGGAAAACGGTTTAGTACGTCTTAAAACGTAACAAATAAAGCTATTGTAGCAAACTTTAGTCTATCATAGTTTGATAATACTGGAAATCATACTGAGAAATTAAGTTAAGAATGGTCCATAATATTCCATAGGACCAATATAGAGCCCATTCTGGGAAATCATTTAAATACGCCTTAAATTTAGTCCAATTTAGCTTTATATAGCTAGAAAAAACACCGAGTAATTTTGTGAAAATCGATGCATAATATATCAAAGGTCGCATAGAAAACGAATTCACGAAAAACGTTGTAAGACGTATAAAACGCTTAAGAAAAAAGCGGTTCAATTTAGTTTTTTTTAATACCAGTTATCACACTACTAAAGGTAAAATCCTCTCCAGGAAATCACTTTGCCACAGGTAAAGCTGATACAATTTATGATATTTTTTTCAAATTAGGTCAAATTAAGTTTTTGTTTTGTCGATAAGTCGATAATTTAAAGATTAAATAAAAAGCCCACTGCTGTAATATTTTATCACACGGGGGAGGGTATCATAGATTCGGTTCAGACGAATATAGCGCTCTTACTTGTTAAGCAATACTTCATTTTGTGCACAGAACGTGCTTCTTACATTAACAATCACTTTTCTCACAAAACTATACGTTTTACGCAAATAGTAACTTCTTACCAAATCCCTAAATAAAATTTGATTTCAATTAGAAAATTTTTGAAAATAATTTAAAAATTAATTAGATTTGCACCAGTAAAAAAAAACTGATTTTATTTTTGATTAATGCTTTAATTGGTGAAAAATTTCGGAGATTTTTTTCTGTCACGTGACAGTTCTAAAATGGTAGGTACTTTATATGATGGGGACTTGCTACCTTAACATGGCGATGTCCTAGGATTGGGTTAATTGGCACCTTTTGGCACTTTGTAAAAGGCCATGAAAATAACCTAAATGAGCATATCCAATTTCGATATAAATAATGTCTGTCCCAGATATTGTCCCGAATGAACACTATTAGCACATTATAGGCCAGCGTCCTATAAAAAAATCAATGTTTTTTGCCACTTATACAGTTTATATTCTAAAAATATAATACCTATGATACCTAAGTCCCAGCGTCCTATTTTTAGGACGCGCAATATTTTCGATATTTAAAAAAAAATTTGTTTTTTATTCTTGTGTTATTTTACTTTAATTAAAAACGTTTTGCCAAAAAAAAAAAATTTTAAGAGTTGGGCGCTAACCGGTTAATATGATGTATCCCCTTCACATAAAGTAAAAGAACCATAGAGATTCAGCCACTACCGCACAAAATCCAGTCACATCTACTACACTTTAAACACATTATCACCAGTTAAGTGATAATACGTCTTGTTATCACCTTAAACAATTCCTTCCTTTTTATTATAATATCGATACCTAGCCGCGAAAATAACGTAAGAGAGTTTTTTTATTTGATTTCATATAAATTTTGTATGAAATTTGTCGCTTACGATAAAATTGTTCTTGCTATAAAATCGTAACGGTTCCTTATGTGACCATGACATTTAAGGAGATGATGCAAGTGTTGCCAATAAAGTCATTAATTGAAAAAAAGAGAAATTGAAAATTATGTCGCTTACGTTATTTTCGCGGTAAGGGATCTATATTGCGTTCACAGGTCACGAAATAAGCTTTAAGAACAATTAATACAAATTTCCCGTAGACATAGGTCTGGTTCTTTTTCAACTGCACATTAAAATTGCACTCCCTCTTTTACATGTTTCTGTCTTTTTGAGTTAATCAGCCATGTCAAAGAGTACAATACCGTTCGGAAAAGGAATTCGTTCCGGATTCTGCTGCTTCAGAAAATGACGATAAAATTTTCGGAATAAAACCATTTTTTGTTTTCATGAACGAAATGGGAGTTTTCTGTTTCTGAAAGGCCAAAGAACTATCAAAATACACTTTCTATCAAGAAACACATATGTTTTCTTCGATTCCGAACGGAATTCATTCCAAAAGGAATTGTTATCTGTGACATGGCTGATTAAAATTGAGGGGTATAGATGCAAAGACTTTAATGTCCACATTTTCACAAACGTTACTAATAATACCACTTAGTTGTATTAAATGAATGCTTCCAATTAGTGAATATTACATTACCAGAAACACTTTTATCCCATAAAAAGTATGTTAAAAAATTAAGAATTGTTGCAAAAACTGCAATGTCCATTGGAGATTGTTGTTTTTGCAATTGTCACAGTTTGTTAAGCTCTTTTGCCTCCGCTATTTTCGAAAATGCATGCTATTTTTTTTATTTTTTTCTCTTTTGCAAAACAAAACTAAAAAGAAATTTAAAAATATAACAAATTATTTATTATATGAAACAGTTAGTTTTATTGTTCATTTTATAACTTTGCCATTAGTCGTAATTATGGAGCTAATTTGTTATGAAGTTCCTCCAAATCAACCAAGAAAAGACTAACCCTTTGTTGAGTTTAAGAATTTTATAACAACTGATTTCTTTAGGTACTTGCCAATGCTAAAAAAGCAGCAATGTCCATTAGATTAGAGCAAACACAGCAATCTCCAATTTTAATATTATAATTGCCAGCAAACCGCTATATCGATTTGGTTGAAACTTGCGTTATATCTTCATCATATTGTTATTTACTGAATACAATACATAAATATGAATATACTTTGAGCTAGAGGTTTTAACTATAAATGTGGACATTGCAGTCTTTGCATCTACACCCCTCAATTGTTTAGTGTAAATTTTTCACTTTTAATTTTTCCTCTTTAAAGCACCTGATGTGGAGTACTCCAAATTTTCCTTTTTGAATTTGTGTACATAACAAAAATGTATATGTTTTTATTTTCTCTTAAAATAATTGTGCTCCGATTTAGGTTTTGGTACTTCTTGTCATTTGTTTACATTGCATTACAATAGCGGGAAAACAGTACAGTAGTAGTTCCTTTGTGGTACTTTTATAAACGAAAACATTGAACCAAAATATTTAAGTAATCTATTGCAGTAATATTGTAGTTATTTTCGTTTGTTGTATGGAAAAACAAATAATGAATTATGTTTTTTTTTTCGTTTAATGTGAAACCAAATTAGTTCAAGATATGAAAACATTTTATTCATTTGTAAGCAGCTCTTATAACAATTAACAAGGGGAAAATGTTTGTTATTTTTATCTTATAAAAATGTTTTTTTAAAAAAATGTAAATGTTTATTTATATAATGACAGCCGAAAATTTTATTTTTATGTTTAAAAAACCAGAAGGTGTTTTCTTAACAGCAGAGGCGTCTTTTAATTTAGACTTTATCTTTAATTATTGTTTATTTTTTGGTTTTTGTAAAGGAAAAGGTATCGAGTTGTTGTTTTTTTTAAAGAAGTATTTAGTTAAAAAAATATTTTTTTTATAAAAAAAAAAATTCGTAATTTCGTTTTTTTGTTTTTTTTTTTAAGTTTTATTTCACCTGTTTTCTTAGGGTTTTTATTTTTTTGTTTTTCGAAAATAAGCACAGAAAAATTAACCACCTCCTTCACTTGTCGTGTTTATTTTTGGTGTTTTGGTTTGAAATTGTTTTATAAAATAAAAAATAAAATGCTGGCGTGTTTGTTATCTTCAAGTTTAATATCTTGGTTTAAAACTAAAGTTCGTTAGTAAGACTTTTTTTGCTTAAGAAACTGCTTTTTTGAGCTGCCTTTTAGTAGGTGTTATATTGAATCCGTTTTTTAGTTTTTTTTTTTTTTGAATTTTAATTTAATCCGGCCTTTTCGTTATTAGTTGACAGTTTTTTTTCTGTTTCTAGATTTTGCATGTTTTCAATTATTTATAAAATGTTAGTAGTTTTTTTTTTTTTTAGGTACGTGTTTCTGCGAATTTTTAATGTCTCTAGTTATCACATGTTACTAGATATTCTATATTTATGAACGTTATGGATATTAACTTTTTATATCAATTAAATTAATATACATAGATACTTTTCCTATATAATAAATATAATAATTTCAAGCAAATGATTTTATCTCAAAAATTTTAAGCAATATTCTAAAAAAAGGTGGTCCAATCAAAAGGCACGAGGTTAATTTTATATAAAACAAAAAATTTTCAGAGAATTATATTAATATTTTTTATTATTATAGAAGACAATTATGTATGTGTGAAGCAAAATATCGGTCAAATGCTCGTCACGGCTTCGTTGGCATATCTCTATCCGATAATCCATATTTTCAATGCCTCTGAGACATAATTGAGGTCCCATGTCGTAAATGTGCCGAATTATCTCATCCTTTAGCCCTAGAATTGTTCTTGGCTTGTTGACGTACACTTTTTCTTTTAAATATCCCCAAAGAAAGAAGTCCAACGGTGTCAAACAGTGTTCGAAAATAAACAGTACATTATTTAACGTTCGGCTCACACACCCAGGAACGATATCTATTTTTTAGTGATTTTGTAGACATACACAACCCTTAATACCGTTCGTAACTATTTTCAAGAAAGAACCGAACATTATATAATGGTTCTTCGTTAAAAAACAGAACAATTGTACTGATACTGTAGACAAACATTTTATTTTAATGTTCTATAATGTTTTTTTCGTGTGTGTATTTTGTTTTTGTAAACAATGTTTGGTTTTTTTTTTTACCAGCCAACAGGGACGAACATTAACGAGCCGAAACGAACACACTGAATTTTGTGGTTTTTCAAAAAAAAAAAAAACAACCGAACGGAATTAAATGTTCACATCTTTTGTTGAGTTTGATAAAAACAGTAATATTTTTGTGTTCGAAAGATGACTAACAGGGAAAAGTTATTTTTTTTAATGATTTTCTACACAAACAGTATTAGCGTTTGTGTTTCCCACAAGAAGAACGATATTTAGTGTCTATTTTCGAACACTGGTCTCCAATCACATGATCGTAACGGCCAATTAACATCGCCACGACGTGAGTTAACACTGCCATCGCGCAAAAAACCATTTTTGGAACCACGTATCGTCCAGATCCATATCCTCAGTTTCTGGCCACACGAAATCCGTTATTATTTCGCGATAGGGATAACTATTTACGGTAACTGATATGCCGACATAATTTTCGAAGAAGTACGGCCTGATTACAGGACGAACTGGGCAAGCATGCCCAGGTGCTGTCACATATCCTACAGACCCAGTTTGCTGAAATTTGCGCACAATTTTCCCTATTGCGAACACATTTGGTCGATTATTTAGACAAAAAAATCATGAAGGGCATGAAATGCATTTGAATTTGAACGACCATTTCCGTAAAAGGCTTCAACAAATCTTAACGCGCTGCTCAATTTTGTACGTCTCCATGGTTGAATATGCCAAAAATTTTAACAGAGAAATGTCTAATAAAGTTGGGCAAAAACTTGACGTCAAGGTGTTACTAACAATTAACATCGTGCATTATGGTTAAACCACCCTTTATATTACGGTTAAAATGAGGAGCTCTATTTCTTAATTCGCTTAATTGTCTTTAATAGCATTTACAAAAAATATATACAGTGCACTCGCGATAATATGAACACCCTAATATATGGACACCCCAATATATGAACACTTATTTTCTTCCATTGCCTACTCTAAAATATGAACTTGTGCAAAAGCTTTCAAATATGAACAACTTATAGTTATTTTTTACGGTTTTTTTTTTACAAACACAGTGTTAAAATCAAAATCAATTTTGATTCTACTGCATAATAACTTGGGGATTTCCCTAGCTATCGCTTTAAAATTCTCTTCAGCTGTTAATCAAAATAGTTTAATAAGTTCTCACATTTACACGGAATTCTATATACATTTTTAAATATAATTTTAGGCTGTAGGAAATATCGCCCAAAGAAAAATGACAAAAAAAAAAAATTAAAAATCGCCCAAA
This sequence comes from Pollenia angustigena, assembly GCA_930367215.1. Taxonomy (NCBI): domain Eukaryota; kingdom Metazoa; phylum Arthropoda; class Insecta; order Diptera; family Polleniidae; genus Pollenia; species Pollenia angustigena. The sequence goes on from OV884060.1 coordinate 54,239,686, forward strand.
AGAACATGAAAAATTACAAAAAAAAAGTTATATATGAAATTTTGCCCAACAAAAACGAAAAAGGGCCCAAAAAAAATGAAAAATGACCCAAAAAGCAAAAACGAATTTTTCCGAAAAAAAAATTAAAAATTACACAATTTGCAAAAAAGTGGTTATTATTCATATAAATTTAGTTCCATACAAGTGTAAGTTTTATGTAAAAAATTGCATTCTATCTTCAACAGCTGCTCGGCAGTAAGGACAGTAATACCGGCTGCGCAAACTTCGCTAAGCTTCTCTGCATAGCCGGCCTTCGGCCGGGCGCAAGGATTTTCTCCTCTATGGTAGAACAAGTACCGGTTTCGCTAAGTAAAGCTTCTAAAATCTGCCTTGTTTTCGAACGAAGGCCATATACGCAGAGAAGCTTTAGTTAGCGAAGCCGGTGTTTGTTAAACCATAGAGGGGAAATCCTTGCGCCCGGCCGAAGGCCGGCTATACAGAGAAGCTTTAGTTAGCGAAGCCGGTGTTTGTTATACCATAGAGGAGAAAATCCTTGCGCCCGGCCAAAGGCCGGCTATACAGAGAAGCTTTAGTTAGCGAAGCCGGTGTTTGTTATACCATAGAGGAGAAAATCCATGCGCCTGGCCGAAGGCCGGCTTTGCAGAGAAGCTTTAGTTAGCGCAGCCGGTATAAAATATATCATTGTGGAGAAAATCCTTGCGCCCAAAAGTGTTTTCGTTATATATTTAATATAAACACCCAGAGAAAAAACAACAAACTTATTTTTAAATAAATTACAATTATATTAAATAAAGATGGCCCGAAAAAATGGGCTATTTTTTATATAATATTTTTGGGTGATTTTTCGTTATGAAATTTAAAATTTAAAAGCCCAAAAATTTTGGGTCACTTTTCATATGAATTATGGCCCAATTTTACATGGAATTTTTTTGAGTGATTTTTCATTTTTTTTTTTTGGGCCATTTTTCTTTGGGCGATAATTTTAGCGTGCAAAGTTCTTATATATGAATTAAAAAAGTATTAGTTTTGAACTTAAGAAAGAAAAATCAGATCATGGTTTTTGAAAATGAAAGACAAAAAGATCACTGTTAGCGGACACGGCAAATATCTGGGCATTTTTAAGAGAGCTTGGCATTTTTTAACTGATTGAACGACCTTTTTTCGCATAACTTTAAGTTTGGTTTTTCTTTTTTTAAAAATCAATAGTTTTTTGAATCCAATGAACAATAAATAAAAAAAACTTTAACATTAGAAATTTTTATGGAAAAAACGTTTTTGAAGGGAAATTATATGTCATTCGCAAATATGAACAATCATGCAAAAGTGAACTGGCTTTGTTTTAATTAGTTCATATTAGTATTTTGCTCTGTCCCAAGGTAACCAGATTTCCCAATTTGCCTGTTTTTATTCCCACACCACAATAGCGGATAGGGTATTGAACCAATCAAAAATGTTGGTCCTAGACCCGATGGACCTAGAATCGCTTTTTGAATCGATCTAAAAATGTTCTTCCGGCTAGATGGCTTGCCGGCTGTCCCCGTACCACTTTTGCGCAAATTACAGGGCACATTTTTGGAGATAATTTCATGAAATTTGGTACTTGTTACAATCACTAAGCCTATTAAAAATGGTGAGAATCGGTCCATAGTTTTACATTGTTCCGAAACAAGCTTCTTTTCGGAATAGAGTCTTTGTGCCCATAAAGCTCATTATGTTGCTTTTAAGAATACATTTGGTTCAAACCTATTTTTTTAATACTACTCCTGATAATTGCTTTAAATAAAGACTACTTCTGAAAATTGCTTTAAATGTCATTCGTCCTTATACCGACATGTACAAAATTTCAAAAAATTAGCGTCAATAAATTTTTCGATGACAAATTGTTATTCTGGTAGGCCAAAACTTTCTTCCTAAAACAACATATAGGTAAACGAATCTCATGTAGATGAAGATATCTAAGTTATATTCGGCAAAAAGACATTTTATATGATTCTTAATCTAACAACAAAGTTTTGTTCTTGCGGGTCCATGATTGCCCATGGGTCCCAAACAGGGAACACACTCGAAAATTTGTTGTTAAATACTGTGCTGTAGGTTATTATATGGTAGCGCTTGACCAACTCTAGTTTATTAATTGTTTAAATCTAAACTCATCTGTTCTAATCTCATTGGACATTTAACATGGATCGGGAACTCTGTAGTTGATAAGGTCTGCCTGAGAATAACATCACACATGGAGTACCGTCGCCAGGCCGAACTTAATCATTTTGACTAAAGCAGAAATTAATCTTATACACATTTTATTTCCCACCTATTTGAGTTTAGTGAATGGACCTTACCAGTCAGCAGTTCAGAATTCTAAGGGTCTTGGTGCTGAAAGTACTTTGTCAGTAAATAAAATCTAAATTTTTAAACTTGAAATAACCACATGTTTTCTGTTTAAGTAAACCAATGTTATTTTTGTATTAAGTTGTATATATTCCTACCTTCCACTCTAGTGTGCCTGTCTTTAAGTCATAATACTTTTTCTGAAGTAACATTAAAATACTTTATAGTTTTGCATGATAAAATGGCCATTTTTATTTTTTTTAGCAAAAAAATAGAATGAAATAAAAACTGTTTAAGGAATTTGTCACGAAATGATCATGATATTAAAACTCAATTCTAATGGATAAATAACTCTGAAAAAGCTAATATTGTGTACGTTTATACAATTTTGAGACGACAACTGAGGAACTCCATAACAAAACGGAGCAATTGCACTCTTACAATTTTTGGATAAATGAACAAAATAAAAATTCATTTAAGCCAGAACGATGTATGTAGGTATGTGAAATGGTTGCGTTTTGATCCGATTCAAAGTAAATAATTTTATTAAACAAATGACTATAAGGATTTTAGTATGTACAATAACATTGAGTAAAAAAACACTAAGCTTAAAAAGTGCAATTGTTGCGTTTTCTTATTGAACTCCTCAACCGTGATCGCAAAGAAAATTGAAGTAAAATAACTTAAAAGAAGCAATTTGTTTTTAACACAATGTTGGTTGTAAAAGAATGATATAAACCCTATAAGTATCAAAATAGAGATAAAAAAGTGGACAAAAAATTTACATGCAACTTTACTTTAAAAAAACGGGCTCCATTACTTTCTAATTATGGACTTTCTCACTTTTAATTAGAAAAGGCCGGCGATTTCTCCTTCTAGATATATTTTGAATTGATGGTTTTCGAATAACCACAAAATGATTGTAACAATTATATAGTGGCCATCACATAAATATTCTCTGATGATGATGTAACCATGAAAATTATCGAATAAAATTTAAGCGGTAATAAAAGTTATAGTTTTATATAATTTTACCAATTATAAGTTTTTAAACAATTATTACAGTGTCATAACAATTTTTTGATGTTAGGCCAAAAGGTGTTTTTTAATATTTTTACGCTTTCGTTTGGTATCAATAACTTATTAAATCTGGCATTATGAACTAAGTCCCCAATGAACTAACTCCCCAAACCCAAAATGAACTAAGTCCCCAAATTTGGGGACGTCGTTCATTTATGGAAAAAACCCGAAAAAGCCAATATGAACTAAGCCCCCAAACAGGCGAACCAAGTCCCTAAACAGGAATGAACTAAGACCCCAATTTCACCAAATTTCCAGAAGAGGGAAAAAAGTCCTCTAATGAAAGTGAACTAAGGCCCCAAATTAAAAAAATATAGAAATTGTTTTGGGCCTCCATGGTATAACAAAGACCGGCTTCGCTAACTAAAGCTTCTCTGTACACAGAAAAAATTATTGCCGACTTATTTTCAAACAAACGCTTGTTTGAAAATTTTTTTTAATTTCTACAAATTTTTTTTACTGATTCAATTAATATTTTTGTTTGATTTTTATTTAACCAACAAAAATGTTGACAACTATTCAAACATATAATATACGCGTTTTTGGTTTCAAATTTTCATAATTTTGTATGCAATTTTTATCGCTCCATAATGTTGTCGATTTTTTTAATTTTTTTATTTGATCGTAAGTAACACTTCTTTATGTGAAATATAAGAACTACAACAAAAAACACATACAGTCTATTTTTGGACGCTTCAAAAAAGTACAACCATAAGAAAGATGACAAAATAGCGTAACAAGGTTTGTTGTAAAAAAACAACAAAAGCAATAGCAGGTAAAAAACGTTTCACTCTTTTTAAATAACAGAAACAAAAAGAACATTGTAAGAAACAAGATAAATTTTTGGTTGGTTTCAAAGTTGGTAAAAAAAAACAAACTCCCGTATTCAATTTTTTCAAACTGTTTAGTCTGAGTTCATACGGCTCATGTTTTATTAACAAGATTCTTCCTTTTTCTTCTTTGAACATGAATTGGCGTTCAAATGATTCATGTCATGTTGACGACATGTTTTTTATTGTGTATAGTCGTGCGTATACATGTGTGCTTTTTTGATATTGAAAACATAAACAAAATTAAACAACGAATAAGAAAGCAAAACGTAAAGACAGTACATGCATCTGTGTACTCGTTTCTTTTCCCCTCGTCCCTCTCGCCAGTAAAGTAGCAATCATTTCAATAAGACATGAGCCGTATAAACACAGACTTAGTCAAATACATCAAATACAAATACATTTCTTCTTCTTAGCAAAGGAAAGGATTCAGCAACAGTGAGTGATGAAGAAAAACATTGTGTTGTATGTATAAATAAGACTTCGTTCAAAAATTATTCCAACAAAAAACTGTGTCTCAAAGCCAGCCGGCCGCTCTGCTCTGCTTCATCTCTCCAACAGTGCTTGTTTGAAATTTATATGAATATCAGTAAACTTTTTGTTTGATTCAGTTAAATTATTTGTTTGAAAAAATCGGTGTTTTTTTCAATAAAATGCAAATAAATTGTTGGAATATGCGAATTTGTTTATAGGACTGATTTCAGACAATAAATTGTTTGATTTTACAAATTTTTTGTTTGAATAGGAAAAATAATCTTTTCTGTGTATAGCCGGCCTTCGGCCGGGCGCAAGGATTTTCTCCTCTATGGTATAACAAAGACCGGCTTCGCTTACTAAAGCTTCTCTGTATAGACGGCCTTCGGCCGGACGCAGGGATTTTCTCCTCTATGGTATAACAAAGACCGGCTTCGCTAACTAAAGCTTCCCTGCATCCTTGCGCCCGGCCGAAGGCCAGCTATACAGAACGAAAATGAACGATGTCCCCAAAAACGTGAACGAAGTCCCCAAATATCGTTGTGGTTTTTTTCACATACAGTCGTTTGGGGACTTAGTTCATTTTGGGTTTGGGGAGTTAGTTCATTGGGGACTTAGATCATACCGCCATTAAATCTAGCACAACAGCCTCTAATTGAAATGATTTTTTTTTTTTAAATCTGTAAAAAAATAAATCAACTAAATAGCGCAATTTAATGATTTTTAATTTAGCGTTAAGAAAAACTACAGTTTCTGACTTAAGACCTTTTGCCAAAGTTTAATTTATTATAATGGTAAAATCATAAGTAATTAAATTTTGGTTAATTTTGAAATTGTCATAATTATAATCAAAATGTGAAAATCACAAACTTTTTGGGGGTAATCAAAAACTTATCTTAAAAATCAGAAAGTGTCAATCATAACAATCTAAATGAAATTGTCATGACTATTCGCGAATAATCAGCAAAAATCGAAAAGTCATTAAATAATCTTAACAATCATAACGTGAAAATCACAAAAAATATTATTGAATTGACATGAAAAGATAGTCGGTCGGCCGGTCATTTGATACTCTACAGCACAGTTTATAAAGACAAATTATTGAGCGTGTATCCTATTTGAGACCCATAGGCAATCATGAACGCGCCAAAACAAAAGTGTGTTATGAGCAGGGAAACCTTTAATATGCTCTAAAAAATACGTTTTATGCGCATTAAATATGCAATAAAATCTTAAAAATATACCCTGAAAATTTTTAAAAATATGCCACAAAAAACTTGCCAATTTGAAAGCAAAATATTCAACAATTTAATAACAGTTCCATTTAATAATAACAATCCTAAGATTATAATCGGTAAAGCCCAAACACCATAGTATCTACTGACGAATTTTCGAATAATACATAACCCTATTTGGAAACAGTTGACAGTCATCGGCTTACAAAAACAAAGTTATGTCAAGATGTTAAAATTCATATAAGAGTTATGACGCCGTGCAATAAAGCCATAGGAAATAAATCCATTGAAAAGTTCTTATTTCTCAATATGGCTTTATTTCCTATAGCTTTATTGCACGGGCCCAAGAGTTATATGAAATTTTTTGTTTTTAAGGCATTTGAGAGACGGTCGCTAGATTGTGCATTAATGTTTACATTTAAAAGAAAGTTAAAGCTATTTATAGATTTGCAGTTAAATACTTTTGGGGAAGGTTTAATTTTAATGCAAACATAATTATTAAATGGTTTTCGGACACAAAGATTCTAATTTGGAAAGAAGTTTTTATGGGGAATAAGTAAAATTATAGACCGATTCTCACCATTTACATAGAATTCATCCTTGGTACAATAAAAATGTTTTTACCAAATTTAATCAAATAAGCTACAAGATTGCAACTTGTACTTAAGATCAGTTGAAAAAGTAATTCTAAGTCGATCGGTATACTTAAAGATTGGTCCAGATTTCTATGTATTACACACATCGCCAAAAACGTATATAATTTCTTTTTCCTTAATTCTTGCCTTTTAATATATAAAACAGTACAAAACAAATTTTTTTTTATTTGCTGCGAAAGCTTTCGAAGGCATCTAAAAAAAATTTAACATATACCAAATTATGCCTCAAATATGGCAAAATATGCCTTAAAAACTTAAAAAATGCTGCATAAAGGCTCCTTTAACTAAATTATGCAAAAAATGCTGTATACGGTAAAGTATGCAAAAATGTACATTAACAAATCGATGCCAAAATTTATAAGAAACTCTAAAACATGTAAAAATATATTGTATATTTTTGATTTCTCTGGTTATGCGGTTATTATTTATAAAAAAAATTTCTTTCTGTCGCATATTATTTATATATCTTTATTTATACAAGATTTGTTTGCCTTCAAGTAATTTTCAAGCGGCTTCATATGGAACCTGCTATTAATTTAGATTAATTCTGAACCTACCAGCACAAAAAAATATTTTTCAACAACATAACTATTTTTTACGAAAGTTTTAAAATATATTATGATCAGTTTAACCTTATTATTGTCAATGAAAATCTCATTATGGTTAAATTAGTCCTCCCTCAAGAAGCCACAATCATATTGTGGTTGTCGCAGAACATGTTATGGTTCTCTTTTCCGGAAAGAAATTTGAATGGGACCATGTGAAATTAAATACCGATTCTCACCATCCTCAACTTCGTCCCTCTGACAATTCAAAAAGTAATTCTGAGTCGATCGGTGTACTTAAAGTGTACACAATGCAGCACAAACTCATAATATCCTCTTCACCATTGTGGTGTAGGTATAAGGATAAAAAATAATGTCGTACAATCAAAAAGTGATCGTAGCAATCAAGTAACGACAGTCACAATAATTTCGGGAAATTTTTCAAGTTTTGCGGCTACCTAAACAGTGCTAAGAATCATTCCTAGGAAGTTTGTATGTTCCTAAAAGTTGTTAACTGAGATCTTAGGTACATTTTTGTGGCTGATTGTTTCCTTGAATTTTGAACGGTTTGCTACCTATGGACCAGAACAGGGGAAAAAAGGTAAAAATCTTGTTTTTTAAAGCTTTTTGCGATTTTTATTTTGAAGATGATATTTTTTTGATTCTATATGTTTACAATATTTGTTCTTTATGACAAGGGCTACAACTTTCACTCAGAGGGTAAATCAAAATTCCGAACGGTTTGCAAGATATGAGACTGAGAAAATGATCACTTTTTTGCAAAAATGCCGCCGAGGCCCCAAATCTTTGGGGGCCCATAAAAAAAGTGCATGACTTTGGGCAAAACTAGGAGACACGGGTCTTTTTTTTTTTTTTGGTCTTTTATCACGTAGTGGTGTCCGTGTCTGGTTATTTTTTTTCGTGTTGCACTGTGTTATAGTATGATAATTGTAATCATAAAATGGATTTTAGAAATTGTATTAAGACCGTCCTGACTTCGAAAACTGTTAAAGTTAAAATCATTTATTTTGGAATCCATGATTGTGGCTGTCATAAAATAATAGAAGAATATAATTTAAACATAGTATAGCTGCCCATCATAACCAACCTTAAATCCCATCTCTCTCAACTTTACTTATAATGCCAGAATACATCTGTAATGTATATTTTTTGCTGGTCAAATAGACATACAGGTACCATTCACAAACCAATAACTACAAATACAACAACATAAAGCATGAATAATAGACAGGACAGACAGACAAATAGACAAACAACTGTAGCAACAATCAACTACTACAACAATAAAGATATTTCAATATACCACATGTGCGTGCCAATAGTTTAAAACATCAAAGTTCTTTCAAGGTAAAAAATAAAAAAAAAAACAAAAGAAAAGACAATCTTAAAAGTTTTGTTTATTTAAAAAAGAAACTGTTGGCTCTGTGAATGTTGGATGTTTCATTTTAGTATGTAACCAAACAAAAGCAAATAACCAGGCAGCAACAAACAACATGTTCTTAGTCTTTTATGGTTGTAACATTGTTTCCTTTAAAATTCCCATATGATATTTATCATTTCAAAACCCCAAAATGGACCTTTTTTTATTGAAAGTGTCATTGTCGTTTGTTGCTTACTTAAGTCTCTAATAGAACGTTTGCTAACGTTTGGTTGAGTATGACTCAAAAAAAAAGAAAAACTAAGAAAAAAGAATGAATTGAAAAATATTTACAAATACCAGAAAAAGGTGCTGGTTTTACAAACCAGCAACATCAACTAAACAATTTCTTCTTACCTCATCATCAGCACCACCGCCCAACCATCCAAACAGCCTTATAAAAATCCCCCTGATTATAATCATTTGAGGCAAACAAAAGGAAAGGTATGAAATGTATGAAAACCTCCTCATCTCATTGTCATTTAAACTGCAGTACGACGACGAGTACAATATTCGAACATGAAAAGAAATATAAGCACGTAGGTGTTTTTCACAACATTTTCAATACTTTCCACCACAACAAACGAGTACCAATAAGTATAATGTGCCAGCAAATGATATTTGTCACTCTTCTTTAGCTTTTACTCTACGCTTTTCATCTTTTTGCATCAGTAATGCTGTGGTCGTTTTAGGTATTTGCCTGTATGTCTGTCTGTATATTTTGTTTAGCATTCTGTAACTGCCTTCAAGTCTAAAAGACACAATAATGGCTGGTTAAAATTGGTATGTATAGTTTTTTTACGTGTAAAAATGAAAAACTTTTTCTCTATTTCTTTCCTATTTCTTAGATTTTTATTATTGAGTATTATTTTATTTAATGTGGCTTATTTTTAAAATTCAAGTATGTAAAGTTAATCGACTGGTCTGAAGGCCTTTAAGACTCCATCTATTTTATATCAAATATGTATCTTCTCTATATAAATCGGCAAAGTCAAAACAGTTAGGAACACTTTACTCCTATGTTTCTTACCCGATTTGAACAAAAAAATAGACAATTTGAAAAATATTTGCCTACAAAAGTGAAAATTCGCTAACCTCATAGCTCCTAAACTAAAAGAGATACAAACAATTTAATGCTTATTGTTGTTCAATGAAAAAAGCGGAGTCTGATACATTTTTTTTATTCCGTTCTTTTGGAAAGTAAACGGGTATAACATGTTATCTTTAAAATACATATACAAATTTGGTTCTTGTTCGTTTAAAGGCTGAAAATCGTACTTATGTTTGGTACCTTTTTACAGAATATTTTTCTCCATGTATTGACATATATGTACATACATAAGTATTAAATTATGGGCTCCCTTGAGGAGAAAAAAAGTAAATAAGGGGAAATACGGCAAATTTTATTTCTTACTTTGCTGTCCGTGCTGCATGTGGTAATTATTGAATTTTCTATAATATTGAACTTAAAAACATAAAATTATAGGTGCAGGACACTGATGGGATTTTGTACAATTGAAACTTTATTGGTACACTGGTACAATTCATCCTTTTTTGGTACAATTTAAGAAAAAACTAATACCCACGAAATTTATAATTTCTTTGAAGTTTTCTTTTAAATAATAAAACTTCTAATTACTTATCTTTAGCACTGACCAGTTCTATCAAAAATTGCATTATTTATGTTCATGATTTGGACTCGTATCCATGTAGGAAGCTTGGGATCGAGTGTCTCCAAATTACCACTTTTGTCGATTGTTTTGACGACACGAAGCGTGTTTTGCCTGCCTACACCACAATAGTGGCGAGGGTTTGTGTTGATGTGTGTAACACTAAAATATATTAGTCATAGACCCAGCTTTTAGTAAGTCGATCGACTTAATGTCGCTTTCTGAGTCGATTTAACGATGTCCCTCCGTCCGGCTGGCTGGTTGTCTGTCCATAAAACCTTGTGCGCAAAGTAAAGGTTGCAATTTTAAAGGTAATTTGATGAAATGTTTTACATAAGTTTGAACAAATTAGCATGAAGAATTCTAAAAAAGGTGAGATATGGTCCATAATTTCACATGTCCCCCATTCAAACTTCTTTTCGGAATAGTGTCTGTGTCTATAAACCTGTGGGTAGGTCCATAATTAACCAAAGCTCCCATATAAGCCCCAAATAGTTGAAGATATCTTAATAATATTATGCACAAATAACTTTACATGAATCTGCACCTAATAACATAATTTTGTTTTGGCGGGTCCATGGTTGTCCATGGGTTTCAAATGATCGGTCTTGACCGACTATACTTTCCTACTTGTTTTATTAAATAAAAAGCTGTTATAAATTCTTACTATGTGTTGTTTTTTAATTTGTATCCAAAATTTGGTACAATTTATGTCAATTTGGTATAATTGTGCCATTGAATCGGTACAATTTAAGAAAATTGTCAGATCCCAACAGTGGTACAGGGTCCTAAGTGCACGAGAACCTATAAGATGTAAATGTTGGAACTTTTTTGATCTTCGATTGTTCCTTTTTAAATTTTCGTTTATATTGTCTCTACACGCAAAGAAAAAACATGGTTGTGGTAAACATATTCTAAGAGCAACATATTATGATAAGATTCATGATTGTAGTCACCATATTAAGATTATTATTGAATCATATAATGGCTAAATTTATTCGTAATATTACATCATAATATTTTTCCCTTAATCATATTATTATTCTGTAAATCATAATAAGTTAAGAAGGAATCATATTATTGTCATGTAAATCATAATAAGTTAAGAAGCAATCATATTATAATCGTGTTAATCATAATAAATTAAGAAGCAATCATATTATGATACAGCTCCTTTAATAAATGTCATAACAATAGAAAATAAATTAAAATTTTTATGTATCGATTTTTTATTTTGTAACTTTTTACAATTTTTCTTGACGTAAATAAAACAGCGGAGTTCAGTATTTGTTGTTGGATTTTACTACGATATTTTGCACTATTAATTATAAATTATTTAAATTTCTTTAAATTTATTATTTTTTATGGTAATTTATCTTGTTTAACCGCTCACATATAAAACAAACGACACAACTGATTCAAAATTATTTTACAAATGGCGCTAGCATAATATTATTAGAGTAAAAATAGTTTGATTGCATCTTAAACATAATATGATGAATATATAGAAAGTTATCATGTTAAGGCTATTAAATATCATGATATGGTTGTGGGCAATATAATATGTTTTGAAAGTTATCATAATTTAGTTGTTAGAAAAATAAATATTTTTCGGTCAACAATACTCAAATTTATAATTGCGATAAACATTGATATGTTTACAGTAACTATAATATTGTTGATATTAAATAAAAATAACAATTATTTGTGTACGACAACAATATATTGTTACAATAAACATAGTGTTGTTGCCGTAAACATGCCCAACCACATTTTTTCTCTGCGTGTAGAAACGTAAAACTATACATGCATAGTTCTGAGTGAATAATAATTGTTAAGTGTTTGGTACTTTTTTGTTCTTCAATTGGTACTTTTTGAATTTCCGTAAGTATTGGACCCAGATATTTTAAATTTTCTTATAACATATTTAAAACAAATTTTAAAAAACTAGTGCTATCAAATACTGTAGTAGATTTCAAAATTAATATTTTAAACGCATAATGGCTTTCATCCAATTTATTTTCTACACGCAGAGAAAAAACATGATTACTGAGTGGTCACTACGACCATTTTTATTCATATTTGCCTTATATGTTTACCCTAATAATTTTATTATAGTCCTAATATAATTTGAAAAAATATTTTTTGTCCTTAACATTTTTAAAATCACTATAATCATATTATATGGTGTTTTACACCAAAAAAGTTACTCTGATCTAGCTAAACATATTAAATTATGGGAAATGTTTGCTGCTATAATAAATATATTTTCAACTATACATTTAAAATCATAATACTAGTTGCACACAAAAGGTATGTTTAATACCATAATTTTTGTTTCTAAATGAACAAACATTTATTGTTAGAACCAAGAGTGTGTGTTTATAAAGAAACAAAATTTCTTCCGTCCGCGAGCATCAGTTAATCGGCAAACATGGATGATTACAAAATAATTAAGAAGTTTTTCGGGAGAAAAAGGCCATGCTGCGATGCAAAACTTACAAAATAAATTAGTTTATTGAAACAGGTAAGTTATTAATATAAAATTATAATCAAGTATAATTATGCAATAACGTTGCCTTTCTAACAGCCAAGAAAACCTACAACATTAAAGCCGTCTTGGAAATTTCAATTGCTGTTTCAGAGAGTATTAAAATAGTGGATTTTTTAATAGAAAAAAAGTAAGTTTTTCTTAACTTTATTTTTACAAGTGCTAAATTTATGTATTTAATGTTATTTTTTAATATATGTATATACTTTATATGTATTTGAATTATATATGTGTTTTTAATAAAAAATATATTCTTGATATTAAACATTTTATTGGTTTTATTGTGACAACCATATAACATGTTAAAATAGACATGTTGCATGGTGCTAGGAAATATAGAAACATGGTTTGAATAATCGTTGCGTTTTTCTTCTGAACATAATAATATGTTTGAGACAATAATTAGCTATAACATTATTCTGAACATATATTGTTACTTAAGACGTGTTTGACACAATCATAACCACAAACATTAATGATAGTTTGCGATTGTGATTGTATCAACCATGTTTTTTCTTTGCGTGTACTAACTTAAGTCGGTGCTCTTTGCTCCCTCCTATTGAAATTATGTTAGTAACATTTTTTTAAAACAGATATAGTGTTTGTAACTGAGCAATTTGCGCCAAATTTATCGTATGTAACCATTTATGATAGATGTTGTGTGTTGATATTAATTCTATTTGCACCAAGTTTGGGCAATTTTACACTTACCGTTCATTAGATATACCGAATTTTATTTTGTGTTACGCTCACTTATCTAATATCTCCTACTGATGTTGCGTATTAATAAGCAACCAATTTGTACCAATAAATTTACCTGTTACCGTCTGCTAGATGCCTCCACTCCCTACAACTTTTTGACAACTTTGGCTTTTGCCGCTCTCCAGATAAAAAGAATTATATTATGTCTTTGTTTGGAGATATTACGCCCACTTCTTCTAAACCGCCCACTCTTTCTCTTCTTAAGATATAAAAAATATATTTTAAGCCACGCCTACTTCTGCAATCCTGCTCACAATGTCGGAGTTTTGCGTTGATAACCAAAATATTTGTGGCAAATATGGAAACTTGAGCTCTTGCCGTTCTTCAGATTACAAAAATCAATATTGTCTGCCAGGCCAAAATATATGGCCTATAGCTGCTTCCAGGCCATCATTAATATACTGTAAAAGTTTCATAAAAATCGATTCAGCGGTTTAGGCAGCTACAAGGTACAAACAAACAATTAAATAAACAAACATACATTTATTTTTTTATGTAGAAAAATAGAAATATCATGCAGACTTTTTACTTTGATTTGACATCTTGATGAGCGGTCAACATTAATGAAGTTTTCTCAATATCTGGTAGCTTATTTGTTTTTTAATCTGTTGGCTGGTATTCATTAATTTGTAAGATTTTTTTTTAGATAAATTAAACTTAACTGAAAATTTAATTAGTATAACAAAGTCGGGTGTATTTGGTAAACCAAATCAGAAATTTTATTAAATTCCTGACATAAAAACAAAAATGAGAAAATAAATAAAAATCATAGAAATCCGATCAAAAGAACTGAGGGGATTTTTGGCTCTCTTTTAAATCATTCAGATGATAATAAAATTAAGAACTTTCAACATCTTTTTACTAACTTTAGTTTTCAATTCTTGCCTACTAACTGATATTTCATTATTTTTGAAGTATTGATATGTATAAGTATGAGATTGAAGGCACAATCGATCGCAAAGGTTCTCGTAAAATTTACAAAGGCTCAAAAACTCAATCGGTCGTGCCACGTAGCACAAATTCCTGGGACATTCTCAGGTCTCAAAAAAGGATACGTATGCCATGCCGTACATAACAAGAGCGAGAAGAAAGCTTAGAATGAGATGTTGTAGAGCGGTGTAGAAAAAGTTTACAAACAAATTTTGTTCATTGATACCGTTCTAAATATTATAAAGGGTGCTTTTATAGAGTGTCACAACTTTGAGTTGGCATCACTGCTTTATTTGAGCACACCTTTAACAGCTGAGAGTTGGTTTTTGTTTAGTTAGCTTTGAAATTTCATTACGAATCGACTTACACCAGAGCAACGCGTTCAAATTGTAGAAATTTTTAATCAAAATAATTCGACAAATGGGCTGAAGCACAAATTGATTTTGATTTTCCATTCAAAATTTTATTTTCCGATGAAGCCCGTTTCTGGTTGAATGGGTACTTTAATAAGCAGAATTCTCGCATTTGGAGCGAGGAGAATTCACAAGCAATTTTCTTACTTTTTTACGAATGCCAATTCTTTTACAAAGTTTTAGGTTGTGTTAATATTTCATGTTCTTCGCCAATTCATTTCTCATTTTTTTTTAGTTTTGTAGTGGTTCTGCATTTAGGATTTGGCTTAAAGTACCTGTGGTGTGGTTCTTGCAATTAAGTAGCGTTTGGGACAATAAAACGCTGTTGTAATAGTTATCCATATATAAATGGCCACCACGGTTAAGGAATGGATCCATAAATTTCAAGACTATAGTTTTTGTTTTCGATCCTGACGTACATATCCTCAATTACTCTTCCTGCATATATTTCTGCATTTAAAATGTTGCCATCATTTGAGGTAAGTTCATTAAACTTTATGCCGTACTAAGCTCGTTTCCCCGTATTGTATTGTTTAAACGATAATCTTCCTTAAAAAGTATTAGAGACTAATTTAAGGACAATTCTCTTTATCAGGTCTAAAGTTGTTTCTAAAATTTATTAAAACATAATGAAGAAGATTTCCTATTTATTTAACTTGCTTATATGACTCATGGCAACTAAAGCATCTTAGAATTAGCTGGAAACGTCTTCCAGACATCACAGCCGCAAATTCTGGTTGGTAATACAGTAAATGGTTTAGAAACATTTTTTAATTAATGTTTTCTGTCCTGACCGTGTAGCAAGCACAAGCACAAAAAAATAATATTAGGTTACTTTCTTGTCAACGGTTTGGTATTATTATTTTCCAATTTTTTGAATAAGCACTACAACAAGAAGTCAATAATTAATTATGTCTTCATCAAAAAATTTTTGGAATATCTTCAACAAAGATGTGTAATTTTTTTATTTCGCCACAGACGCCCCATGAAAAAAAAATTTAATCAAGTGGATTAAAAGTTTCATTGATACTATTAATTTGTTTACTGCTGCAAATTAAATAAATTTTTTTAATATTACAATTTTTTTAATTGACGTAATTCAAGCATTAAAAAAAAATCAGTCATAATTAAAAATTTAATCAAGTGGATTAAAAGTTTCATTGAGACTATTAATTTGTTTACTGGTGCAAATTTAATTAATTTTTTAATATTACAAATTCTTTAATAAACGTACAAAGAACAAAAAAAAAAATCAGCTGTAACCGTTAAAAAACTTGTTAAAATATCAGCAGGAATTCCCGTTATAAGTTTATTTAAAGACTAATGAATGACGGGAATTCCCGCACTAGAGTCGAAAGGGTAATATATTTACCACAAAAACGCTTGATATTGAAATTCTATAGAGCTCAATATCGTTGAAATTTCACTAATTTAGATTATTTGGTTTACCAGAATTCTACTCCAGATTTCTTTAATGCCTGAGTTACGCTTTAAGCTAGAACAACCCCTTCTAGAGGTTTCTTATCGTACATTGTTGTTTCTAGTTGTATTCAATAGTATTCATAATCCTCAATATATGGTAGTAGTGTGTCAAAATGTCCTTATAATAGTCACCTAATTTTTTTTTAGAAATTTTGTTTTCTTATTTTCATTTTTAAGAGCAGAGCAACACTTTATTTTCATAGAAATGATGCCATCATTTAAGAAACCATTCATTTCTTGATGGAGTTTAAATTCTGGTACTTTTTTTCGTCTCCATCTTTTGTTTATTTCAATGATATTTTTGTTGTCAAATAGTGCAACACATTATGCAAAATGTTGGTGGTGGCAAAATGTTGATGCTGGAGTGTTTTTTTTTTTTTTTGTTAAATTCAAGCCAACAAAGTAAACAGCCAGCCAAGCCACCTTTACCAATAATGATCTAATCTTGCAGTTTTTCTACATTTTAACTCTTAAGTATACTGAGACATCTCAAATACTTTTGCAGTCAGTACGTCTTAAGTTTGAGTCTGGCTGAAAAAGTAGGAGAAGAATAAGAAACAAATATTACAGAAAAAGTATTGAAATTTTATTGTATGATTGGTTTTTGAAAACAACAGAAAAAATAGTGTAAATTTGAAAATTTATATTGTTTGCTAGTTGCTTTTTTTTTTGTGAGTGTTGCCGTTGTGTATAAGTTGTTGGTATTTGTTATCATTGGTATTAAATGGAAAAAAATTTGCTTATTTGAATTTTGTAGATTTGAAATGACATTTTTTTTTACATATTCTCTTCTATAAATTTTGTGCTGTTTTACGAATTTTATATTTGCTGACAAAACAAATTCAACAATATACACACACACACACCTACATATTTGTATATTTGTAAACACATACATATATTCAAAAAATGTATTCACATTGGAAAAAAATGTTGAATTTATTTTGCATTTAGATGAATTGCTTTGTTGATACCATCATTTGTTGATAGATGACCATTGAGGTGCAACATTGAGTTGAAGAGCAACAACAAAAAAAAAAAGTTAAAAAAAGAACAACAAAAAGTCGTTGGTAAGAGAATTATATTGGATAGAAAAAAAAACTTTTCAAATAAAATAAACAAATGCATATTTAATGGTCACACTATTTTAGGTTTTATTTACCAATTGCATCAAAATTAGCTGGAATTATTTTTTTATTTTTTTTGGAACGAGCCATATTTAATGAATATCAAGCTGAAATGTCAGTGAATGATAGATAACATTTGGGTGATTTGTTTTACACACATATTTTTAAGGTAAATCGTAAAATTTTTGATCAAAATTAAAAGGAAAAGGGCTTTATTGGCTGAATAAAAACAGCAACAAATGTAGCTTATATAAGTAAAAGTGATAATGTTGCTGGAACTTGTTCAATTTGTCATTAGCGGAATTCACACCGAGCTTGTTAGTTTGTTAGTCGTTAATCGTTACTTTTTTACACGCATTTTGTTTTTGTATATTTAACGCGCTACCGTATTAACATTTAACAAATTAACGACACGGCACCCCTGATAAAATAGTTGTTAGTTGGTAACACACTTCTTACCGTCAGCAAACGTTATTTCTGTCAAAGCATGAGTAATAAAATGGTTGACAATTGTTCTTTTTTACACTTTCTCGTGGCATGTCTTATTTTTTTTCAGAATAATAAATTGTGTCAGAATAATAAATCAGTTGTTTTACTACGAAAGTTACCAGACTAACAAAGTTTTAAAAAGGGGGTCGTTCACAGTTGGTAACTTTAACAAATTAACAAACTACCGAGTAACAAATTAACAAGTTCGGTGTGAATACCACTATTGTATTTTTTTTTGCCATTTACGAGAAAATTCAAATCGTTACCTTCACTTGTAAGGAAGCTAAGTCCACATATTTTGTAAATTCAGTTTTTGATGCAGTTCAGAAGAGTACACACAAATACATAATTTTCAGAAAAAAATACTAATGGTATTCACACCGAGCTTGTTAGTTTGTTAGTCGTTACTTTCTTATACGCATTTTGTTTTTGTATATTTAACGCGCTACCGGACTAACATTTAACAAATTAACGACACGCAACCCTGATAAAATAGTTGTTAGTTGGTAACTCACAATCAGCTATTGCAGTTCCTAAATAAATATAATAAAAAAGTCATTTGTGACACATTTCTAAAAAAATATTTGTGTTTTGGCAATTTTCGCGTACATTGAGTGTAAGTGTGTTAATTAAATGATTTTTTTATTTTAAAGTTACCAGACTAACAAAGTTTTAAAAAGGGGGTCGTTCACAAATGGTAACTTTAACAAATAAACAAACTACCGAGTAACAAATTAATAAGTTCGGTGTGAATACCACTATTATTTTTTTTTCTTATTAAATAATCAGTTCATTCTTTTTTACTTTTGCTTAAAATTCCACGTGAAATAAGTGCAGCTTACATTATTTCGCAGTTGTAAAAAGATGTTGCCAGAAACATTTCGGAACTTTTTCACAAAATGAACAGAGTACAACTCTATCAACATTATTTCATAGATATTCCCCACAAGTTTTTTTCATATGGGCAAATCCCAGAAACAGTCCACCAACCAAAAATTTTTCAAATGAATTTTTTTATTTAATGCAATGTAAGACTAGATGTATAATTTCATTTTTATATTAAAAAATATGTATTTCAATGATCATTAATGCAATCATTTTTACCAAATCCTACCCCACTGCTGATTTCTTTTCGTGTTTTCTTTTCTAGAAAATAATAATGCATTATATTTCTGTAATATATTTAACAGGTTACACGTACCCTTACAAAGTGATACATTTTTCTAAATTACAATGGAACAAAATAATAGCTACGTTTTACACTCAACACTAATGTGTATTTAGCGTGTAAAATATTGAATGCAAAGTTTGTACTAAAAGCGATATTCACCACGCTTGTAGCAATTTTCAACATTAAACTTTCATTGAATTCCATAAGCGTTAACAGCACTGATTTTCAATAATTAATGCCAGCTGTTGTTAAAAATTTTGGGATAAAAAAAATATAATTATTAAATAAAAGTAAAACAAACGAAATGCAAAAAGTTTTTATATCCATCACAATATAACTAAAAATCACAATATAAAGCAAATTATACGCAAACACAAGAAAAAACTTAATAAAAAAATACTTGCTTGCATAAAAAAGTACTTTACGCAGATGCAAAAAGGGTATTATCTCACACTCAGTTAAAACTGCGGGTAAGAAATGGAACAAGTTTGCCATTTATTGTTGCAACATATTTAGAAAGGAAAACGACAACTTTTCACATTTTTGCATATATTTTTAGAATAGAACAAAAACCCGCGCGAATGGTAGCATACATGGAACATTTTTGTCAGAAAAGAAAACACCATTAATGTTATACGTGAATTAAGCATTATTTTAGGTGATTTTTGTGGTTTAAATAGCACTTACAGCAGAGTTGATATTCATAAGTTAAGAAATTAGTTTAAGAAATGCAATTCATAAAAATATAATTTGTTTTGTTAAAATAAATAAAATATAATAATGAAGTTCTACTGGAAAAACTGTAGCGTGCGTTATGTAGCGTGTGTCACTAAGGGTTCACGGCTTTTGTCAAAAAATCACAACATTTTTTAACTGCAAATAAGTTCGTTTAGAATTCTCTTATAGTCATCTTTCTTTTAGGAATTAGATTTTGTATATCTTATCATGCCAAATTTGCTAAAAATTAGAAAAATGCAATTCAACCTTTGAAGTTACTTCCACTTTCTGTAGCGTGCGTCACAAAACTTTGTGATCAATTATTTCACAACAAATACTTGCTAAGAAATTATGATATATGCCATTCGTAAGTACATATTAATTTCACTAAATACTATATATAAGTTGAAGCTATCTTTTTTGAAAGACAAAAAAATGTTTATATTTCAATCAGAAAACGCGTGCGAATGTAGCGTTCGTCACGCAGGATTTGCCCATATTTAATTTGCTGTTAAAAAGTGCTTGGTCTCCTTTTAATGTACCCAGCTTAGCCTCAAATGTACTCCTCTACGATCTCTCATAGAGCTTTTATATAATCATCTACTAGATTGGAATTCACAAACAGCCCATGAACTATTGGCCTTAGAGCCATCTGGCTGTCCACATATAAAGTGACCTTACAGTCCCCCAGCAATGTAACCCCTGTCAGTCTTTATCCCACAAAATTTCACTGCGGTCAGCAGGAAGCCTATATGACCATCTGATATCTTGATCCTTGACCTGGCCAGTTCTGTCTAGACGATAATTCAACTCCCGGCATATTCCCAAAGTCGACCCTAACTCACACTTTATCCGTGGACCTAGGCGGGCCCAGGCAATAACCACCAATGCCAATATCATCCAAGATTCGCAAGCGTCATATCGCGAAATTTCCTAACAGTCCCAGTTCACTCAGTCTAAGGAGACTTCTGGCTGCCATTCCCATCACATACTGCTCCAAAGGCAGAAGATGCGGAATGGCATCCAAAGCTGATTGAGAAGTACTTCTTATGGCACCTGTCAGGTCGATCGAAGCACACCTTTAAGCTTTAGACAGAAGGTTCCTCCTATTTGTCAGCTACATTGGCTCCCACCAAACACTTACGTAAGAATGAGTCTCCCCACCAATGTTTATAGCCATCCACTACTGACGGCCTGAGTCCCCAGTTTTTACAATGGACGAAGCATAGTAAGCATTGAGACCAGGGTATTCATTCGGCTAACCGATAATCGGTTAACCGATTAATTACTACCCGATTTACTGATCGGTTCATTTAAAATTAGCTTTTTAAGATTAACGATTAAACCGGGTTATTTCAGTCGATTAACCGATGTAACAAAAATTTTGAATTTTTTGTAGTAATTAAACATACTACAATAACAAACTTAAATTAATTATTAACTGATTAAACCAAAACCGAATAAAGCAAAAGCCCGATTAAATGAATTCCCTAATTGAGACCCCTCTAAAATAGATTATTCTCCGTTAAATACAAAAAAGTACTAAAGGCCTGTACGTCGATTACGAACGAAGATTTCGTTCGCTTAAATTACATACATATAAACAAAAACAAATTTTAAAATATTGTTTTTGTTTTACATGTAAGTTAAGCAAAGGAAGTCTTCATTCGATATCGACGACACCCTTAGTACTTTTTTGTATTTGTCCTTACAAAAGGCCCTAATGTACATCTAATGAACCCTGCAAATAATAGGAGCAGTCCAAACGCGCGTGTAAAGAGTTGCCCACAAGGGACCAGGACTAGTCCAAAAGTAACCCAAACGTATGGAAAAACATGGTCTATTTAACATAACGATGTCCTAGGGGAGGACCATATAACCCACCTTTGGACTATTAAGGATTAGTTTTAAGACTACTCCATGGTATACTCAAGAAGATTAGTTTTGAAGTCGTTAAAAAACGAAAGCATGTCGTTAAAAAACGAAGACATGTCGTCTCACTACAAACACTTTTTAACAATGCATTACATTGGACCAGTCCATGGAGTAGTCCATTTTATCAAAATGGATCAGGTGGTCCAATTTTAGTTGCTGGGTAATGTTCAGCAAATAAAGAAGTCACCAAGAAAAATTAGTAGTCAGTAAAAATGCTATATTCAGCGCTGCCGAATCCTTGTCACACTCTATCGAGTTTAGAATACTTCAGAAGTTTAATTTATATGCAATCTGTAAGTCCCACCTCACAGTATTAAAAGTTGTTACGATTTTAGATATGTTTTTTGATTGTGGACTTCATTTGGAGCCTGTGGTACATTTTTGGCCGATCTTTACAAAATTAGTTTTTTTGAGATCTAGGCATCTAAAACGAATTTGTTAAAAATTTAATGAGAATCGGAGCATTTCGTTAGCAATAAATGCAATTTTTTGTAACAAAAAAATATCAATTGTTTAGGAAAGTTGTTTTACACTTACGTTCATATCTCTTTCCCCGAATTGCTTAGGGGAACTAGAAACAATTTGACAATAAAATTATTCTTTTTTTTTGAGTCTTTCGAAAGTGATCGTGTTTTTAGCAGACGGGCAAAAGCAAAGACAAACAGATAGACGCATAGAAGGATACGGCTAAAGGGATTTGTCTTAGAATTACTCAAGGAGCCAGAATATATGTGCACGGCGTATATTCAATATCTGTTATGAATTAATTTCATGAAATCTCTGACAAAAATCTTTGTGAAAAAAAATTATCTTAACAAGCACATTAGTTTTAGAAACTTATTAGTATATTTATTAAAGGAAGTTTTTAACTAAAATTTTAACTTCAAAAATGTCGCTAAAAATCGCGAAAATTCCAAAAATTCGGGTAAGTTATTTTTCAAAGTGTAATATTGATTAGAAGTCTCTAAAACTTTTTATGCAAAACTACACTTTTACATACATTTTTTGAAGAGTGTATTTTCTGGACGACATCTGCCTGTCTGTTAAACATTTCAGTGACTTCCAAACGCTTGAAATATATTCTCCCAGGAACCTAATTGCTTTCAACGGAAGCAGTGTGAAATTAAACTCGGTTTTTATATGCTTATTTCACACATATCGTTTAAACTCCTAATGGAATTAGTTTTCTATTGTAACTAATTTTTCAATTGCTCTAAATTTCGATAAAAAAAAGCGTGTCATTAATTTTTTATCTCCGCTTCTTTTGTGACATTTAAAAAAAAAAAAGTGTCAAAAACTTAGCACAAGATGGCAGATAAATGACTCAGGAAATAAACGAATACTTAAGTATGAGCCAAACCAAAGCACTTAGGAAATTAATACTTAACAAGGACATCTGCTCTAGCGTCACTCCATGTAATACATTTACAGTTTTGTGTTAATGTTTAAAAGACTAAAGCCAAATGTCTATATCATACTAAAATATAGATTTCAACGTTTACAATATCAAAAATGGAGAGCAAAAAAATAAACAGAAAATTTCTTCAATATTTAAGTGATGTCTTCATTTAACCCACTACTTTTTTATATTTTCCAAAAAAAAAAATTACATTGCATGTTTTTGGGAAATATGACCCACAAAAATAAGAAGAGGTTTTATTTCTCTTACATAAAAGGAGTTTTTTTAGTCATTTAATGCTAGAAAATCATAAATTTTTCTTAAAGTGACATTCTTTGTAGTGTAATATGAAGCCTTGATTGTACTGATTTTCCTTAACATGTTTGTTATAATTTTCAGTTTTTGTTTTTGTTTCTGTTTTAGTTTTGTTTTCCCCTTTTTATTTTCCTGAGGTAACTTTTATTGATTATCTTGTCATAAGTCACATGTTTGAACATGCAATTTGTTAAAAAGAAAATTTATGAGGATTTCTTTTTTTCAGTTTAGAAAATGTGGCATGAAATTATATGGGTATAGAATTACTTTACATTAGCTAAGTACGGTGAAATTTTTAAAGCATGTTTTCGAAATAAGTCAAAATTTATAGATAAACGGGTATGAAAAACTTAATGTGGGGTTTATAGAACACGAGCGCCTTACTCGTCCGTTCAACTTGCATTTAAAACAAAAACAAAATTTCGAAATTTGTTTTTGTTTGAAATGTAAGTTGAACGGACGAGTAAGGCGCTCGTGTTCTATGAACTACACATAAGTGATATTAATATACATTAGAGCGACTCAAGTTGTATGGAAGCAAAATTCGTGCTCGATGTACCCTCCTAAAAATGAACCTTGGCCTTTTTTAAGATGACATTTTAAATATTTCGGCTCCAGGGCTGACCTCTCGTGAGCTGAACCAGTTTGAAAAAGGGTCTATTTTTGCATGTTTTGTTAATTTAAGAATCTGTTTCCTTACCAACATATGAGTGAATCCATGTCAAACCGTTAAGTCGTTCGGCATCATCACCTCCGATTTGAATGAAATTCAACACAAATGTTGAATGTTATTGGACTTTAACAAAACATAAATTTTCAGACCCCAGATTCTTTCGGCTTCCGAAATATGACGTCATAAAAGATGAGAAAAATGTGAAAAAACCTCAAAAGTCTCCTTACAAAAGGGGATAGAACTCTTGAACTACGCAAGATAATTTAGTTTTATTGGTATCGTTTTAAAGGTTAAGGTGCACCCTTTAAAATGATATGCATATTGTGTTTTTCTAAGAAAAGGTCAAAGCTCAATTATTGGGGTCTTGAGTTCAAAGCTCCATATCTAGAAAAGTATATTTTTTAAAATTCTTAAAAAAATATATGTTAAGTATTATACCCTCTTCAACATTTGCAGAAAATTTAAAGGTGGAGATTCGATTGGTGTAAGAGTTACATATATACCAGAACGTGATTCTAAGTATGTTTTGTGTTCAAAAATCCCTTGTTGTTGTTGTATTTTAATTATTTTTTTTTCAGTATATCTGGAGAACGGCAAGAGCCAAAGTTTCCAAATTTTGTACACAAATTTTAGTTATCAATACACACCATCCCACGAAATGTGGTCGGGATTCGAGAAGTGGGCGTGGTACCTCCCGTACAAGAAATATCAAAAATTTTATAAAAACCTGAATCTTTGGACTGTCATATGATCTATGGTTACGCCGTATATATATAAAGATCGGAAATCTTTAGTAGAAAATATTCTCTGTAAAACTCGGAAAAATCGGTTCAGATACAAAAAATGTTGATATTTTTTGTACGGGAGGCACCACGCCCACTTCTCCAATCCCGACCACATTTTGTGAGATGGTGTGTATTGATAACTCAAATTTGTGTACTAAATTTGGAAACTTTGGCTCCTGCCGTTCTCCAGATATACTGAAAAAAATAATTAAAATACAACAACAACAAGGGATTTTTGAACACAAAACATACTTAGGATCACGTTCTGGTATATAACTCTGACACCAATAAAGTCTCCACCTTTAAATTTTCTGCAAATGTTGAAGAGGGTATAATACTTAACATATATTTTTTTAAGAATTTTAAAAAATATACTTTTCCAGATATGGACCTTTGAACTCAAGAACCCAAAAATTTACCATTGACCTCTTCTTAAAAAAACACAATACGCCTATCATTTTAAAGGGTGCACTTTCACCTTTAAAACGATACCAAAAAAACTAAATTATCTTGCGTAGTTCAAGAGTTCTATCCCCTTTTGTTAGGAGACTTTTGTGTTTTTTTCACATTTTTCACATCTTTTATGACGTCATATTTCGGAAGCCGAAAGAATCTGGTGTCTGAAAATTTATGTTTTGTTAAAGTCCAATAACATACAACATTTGTGTTGAATTTCATTCAATTCGAAGGTGATGATGCCGAAAATGCCATTTTTTCGTGATGGTTTGACGTGTTTTAACGCATATACAAGTTGGGTATCGTTAGAAAGGTTTTTTTAAGGTGCGAATGAAAATAGCACTTAAGAAAGAAAAAAAGAAATGATCCACGACTTTTTGGCGGCATATTTTTTCCGCAAATTAAAAAAAAAATCAGGTCGTGGATCATTTCTTTTTTTCTTTCTTAAGTCCTATTTTCATCCATACATGATCTAGAAACAAAATCCGCTATCATATTAGAGTTACTACAAAATTGCATTTATATATATTCCAGAGCACCGTATAAAATGCATCTAATTTGCACAAATCTAAATTATTTACATACAAAGATGATATACTTGGCAAAATTTAAAACGAAGGGTTACCACCCCATTGCATTTTTGTCAAAACGCGAACTAGCACGAATTTCAAAAAAAAGCTGAGACACGTAATTAATTAAATCGACTAAAGATTAAAATATGTTAATTTGGCACTTTTATTACAAACAACCCCGAACAAAAAATTCAAAAACCGGTTTTTTTTACAAAAAATCCTTAAAAAAAGGACATGGATGATCGTCCTTGGACAAATTTTATATACAGTTAAAAAAAACCTTTCTAACGATACCCAACTTGTATATGTTGGTAAGGAAACAGATTCTTAAATTAACAAAACATGCAAAAATAGACCCTTGTTCAAACTGGTCCAGCTCACGAGAGGTCAACCCTGGAGCCGAAATATTTAAAATGTCATCTTAAAAAAGTCCAAGGTTAATTTTTAGGAGGGTACATCGAGCACTTTTTTTGGTGAGTCGCTCTAATATACATATATTTAATGTTAAACATTTTTACTGTATAAATTGACACGGTGATTATTATAATGTTTAGCATCATGTATCTAAAACATTAAAATGCATGGTGATGCAACATTTTTTAAAAGCTAGTTGTTGAAAAATGTTTGAATTTTTTCTAGTTTGGGTTTCATCGAAAAGAAATTTGGAAAAAAGGAATTATCACTTAAAAGCCAGAAACATTTCGTAATATTCACAAAATGAACAGATTATAATTATAGCAACATTAATAAAGAGAACGATGCTCGAAATGTGACATTTTGTGTACAATATAATTTTTTGCATTTTGTAACAAATTATTGATCAGATCATAAGTAGTCCGTGAGAAAAACAAAAACCTCAATAATAATTTTAAATAAAACATTGATCAAAAAAAAAAGAAAAAAGTAATAATTTTTTTTATGTAGTGCTTTTAGTGCTGTCAGAACTCATATAAAATAACTTTTAAATAATGTTGATAGAGTTGTACTCTGTTGATATTGTGAAAAAGTTACGAAATGTTTCTGGCAAAATTTTTTTACAACTATGAACTATTATAAGCAGCACTTATTTCCCGTTGAATTTAAAGCAACTGGAAAAAAGTATAAAGTTAATATTTAATGAGAAAGGAACAATTGAAAAAAACATAACCGGTAACAGTTTTTCATTCATTTATACTATTTTAACTAAAAAAAAAATAATAAAAACAATGTCGCATACTTCAAAAGATTAAAAATGTCAAATAATGCAAACTCGTGAGATAAGTATCATTGATACATTTTTCTACTTTTCTCTGATTTCGCTTGCAATATCAAACTGAAAATATACATTAAATTGTTGGAGCAACGAAGTGGAATTCGCCTACAAATATTTGAATGTAGAACAAGATTGGATCAAAAACTCAATTTCAGAAAAATTGGCATATACGATAATTTCGCGCAAAGGGGTCGATTTGTTTTTTCATAAATTTAAACAGAAATCTAAACTTAAGGCTCAGTTAGCCGGGAGTAACAGTAACAGTTATCTTACCGTAATAAAGTAAGATCATTCTATTTCTTACAGATTGAGACGTAACATCTTACTGCTAACTATAATCGTTCTAATTGCTTTACATACAACAAATAGAAACAGCTGATTTGCAACGTTACTGTTACTCCCGGCTAACTGAGCCTTTAATATGACGTACGTGACGTTCGTCACATTTGGATGTTAATTAAAACATTTAAAGACCCCTTTTGTTTTTATAAATTTTTTTTTAAATAGAAACAACGCCTCGTACTCTTTTTTATATTGCGATAAATGTAGAGCAACATTGATTATTCCACACGAAAATGTTGATATGTATCAACATTAGGTCTGTCTGCGTACACATATTTTGCGCAAAATGTTGCAAAATGTTGTCTGCGTACTCCAAATCTCTTGCAGCGAGAGAGCCAAAAAGAGAATTTTTTGACAGTTGGAAGTTAGAGAACTCGCAAAATGTTACTGGAGAAATTTCCGCTTGCAAGATTTTGCAAATAGTTTGAACAGCTGTTTAAATGAAATAGTTTTTGTGAAATGAAAATAAAAATTTAAATTTAACAATGGCAGAGGTAAGTAGTTAGAATTGTGTTGATTTATTTTTAACGTTTATAATAAATTATAATAAACAAAACATTTAACTTCATGCTAGAACGTCCAAATATACAGAGCGACCGTGGCGTAAGTGGAGTGGAAATGGCAGAACCGATAAAACCAGCAGAACTTTGTGGGACAAACTTTGCAATTGAAGAGGAGAGTATTTGGAATTGTGTTCCTGGCGAGCACTTCACATCCAAATTATTTTTCTCCGTTGTGAAGCTGTTGGAGGGCACTGTATTGGGCATTTCATTCTTTTTTTTCTATTGTAAGCCGGCACTATGTTGGGCAATGTAAGCAAAAGAAGTTTTATAAAAAACCCAACAAATAGAACTAAAAACTAGGAAGAAATTGAACTTACTAAATTAATAACAGTGTGATAAACAAGTTTTTTAATTTACAACACTTTTTAATCTTCACTTTAATTAATAATTTTTTAATTTACCTCGAGAATTCAATTTTGCGTACACATACATATGTGTGCTTAAATTCTTTTGCTTTGTTATTTTAATTGTTTCACACCGATCAGCTGTTTTCTTGCAAGATTTCACTGGATACTGTCTGCGTACTTTTTGAGATTTTTTCAGCCGATAGAGCAATATTGGTCTTACTCTCCCAAAAAAATTTACTGAGTATTTGTTACTGGAAAAGTACCCAGACAGACCTATTATCTTGTGGTTTTGCAAAACTGAACGATTTTATTAGTAACAAGTATACAACAGTATCTTGCAAAGGAAAACAAAAACCAAAAAATTATCCATTTTTATTTTTTCTCTTTCTTACGCTTTTTTCAAAATTCGCTTTACAAATCAGTGTTGCCACGATCAAAAAAAATTTGTAACCAAAATATGAAAATAAAGTAACCAAATGCAATAAAAAGTAACCAAAATATGAATGTATTAAAAACACTGTTTTATTTACACTTAAGTTAAAAAGTATGTATGTATATAGACACCTAAACCTCTGGATCGATTTTTATAAATTTTAACAGTATGTTACTGATGGTCTGGAAGTTACAATAGGACTTAAAATTTTTAGAAGTTTTTTGTGGAATATGCACCTCCCAAACAAAGCTTACACTTATTTGCGTCTATTTAAAAAACTGTATGAGTTATAGCTTCAAATTTTTAAAGAATCGACAGACTATAAATCTATTTACATTATCTGGTCCCGTATTGCCTTCAAAATCCTTAGTTTTCCCTAGGCGCTCAAACAATTTTCCGTACAAACATCTCTACATTTTTAAGATTTCAAAACATCTTTCCTTCTTTTCCCTATGGCCAATTTTTTTTTTAAATCCCTACGGATAGGGACACGACAACCGGATTTGAACTTCGCTTTTCATAAAGACCCAGAATATATATACTTTATAGAGTGTATGACCTTCGGTAAAGAGTATAAAAAACATAATTAATTATAAAAAAGAGTAATTTTTGGGATTTCAGTATTTTGGTCATAACTCTGCTATTTCTTAACCGATGTGACAGATTTATATACCGACGTGTTGAAGAAGAAATTTGCCAGTTGTTTTAGTTATAGAACTTGGACTCGGGAAGAGCTATGGTTCCCGAAAATGCGTATTTTTCAAAAAAAAATTAATATTTTGGGCATAAATTTTTCGTATCTAAACCGAT
The DNA here is from genome assembly GCA_930367215.1 of Pollenia angustigena. Lineage (NCBI taxonomy): Eukaryota > Metazoa > Arthropoda > Insecta > Diptera > Polleniidae > Pollenia > Pollenia angustigena. The sequence continues at coordinate 54,269,466 of OV884060.1, forward strand.
TTTCCGGAGTTTTTAAAAAAATATTTTCTATTAAAAATTTCCGATCTTTTGATATATGAAGCGTAACCATAGGTCATATTACAGTCAAAACATTCAGGGTTTTATACAATTTTTGATATTTTTTGTATGGGAGGTACCACGCCCACTTCTCCAATCCCGCCCACATTTTGTGGGATGGTGTGCATTTACAACCTAAATATTTGTACCTTATTTGAAAACTTTGGTTCTTGCCGTTCTCCAGATATACAGAAAAAAGTAATAAAAATACAACAACCACAAGGGATTTTTTGGAAAAATTAGAGGCAGTCGTGGTTTTTTGGTCATATCTCAGCCATTGTTGGACCTAACAACCTAGCCGCTATCATGTCTGAAGTCTCCGGAAAACACATATCAAACGTAAGACGGACGGACATCGTTAAATCAATTCTATTCTCATAAGGACCCATAATATATATACTTTATATGGTCTAAGATCACTATTGTAGAAATAACAAACGGAATGCCAAACTTATATATACCCTTTTCCACCTGTAGTGAAGGGTATACAAATTACGAAAAATTATTAGCTGTTGCTAAAATTCCGTGCGAAATAATATGAGCTGCACTTGTTTCGCACGGAAAATAAAAATGTTGCTAGAAACATTTCGCATGTTTTTCGTAATATAAACAGACTACAACTCGATGAACATTTTTTCGTTTGTATTTCACAGAAAGTTTTTTTGTATTGAGTTTGAAAACATTTCGCACGAAATACTGAACAGAGTACCAGGCTTTAAAAGTGGTTTTTACTTAAAATTTTAATTAAACATTTTTCTAGTTTAAAAGACCTGAGAGTTCCTATGGTTTTCAAAATTTAAAAAAAAATATTCCATAGAAAATTTAATTTAAAAACGAATTTTTATTATAATTATGATTTGAATACATTATTTACCGTTTATGTTGGAAGAAAATAAATGATTGATTTTATTTTAAACTAAATAAATTCAGAAAAAAGTACAATAAAATAAATAAAAAAACAAAAGCCTAAATTCGTATGTGAATTTTTTTTATTGTTTCTATAAAAATCCCTGGTGGAACGATGTAATTATTCTACAATAATCGAATTTATTTCAACACAAATTTAACGCTTATTTACAAAGTTTAAATTGTTTTTGTAACAATATTTAGAAAAAAAGTGTTTAAATCAATTGCTTGTATAAATTTATTTTTTTGACCTGAACCACATTATTATTAATTGGTTTTTAAATAATTTTCAATTTCCTTTCAAACTCGATTAACAACAGAGACTTTTAGTACAAATAGTTTTTATGACTTCAATACATAATTTTATTTAATGGCTTTCTTTAAGTTAAAGCCGAGAATGGCTTCACACTGTCTAGCCTTTTCAAATTGCTAAGGAAGGGGAATAAAGAAATGAAGGTAAAATCTAAATAATAACAAAAAAAAAAAAAAAAAATAATAATAATTAATTATATCTTTATTTCTTTGTTACCCAGAGTTTTTATTAACTATTGTCGGTTGAATTTATGAATTGTGTGTGTTCGTTGGGGGTTTTTATTTTTTTTTTTTACTACAACTTCTTCAGCTTTCTGGAGTTACTTCAGAGGTAATTTGTGTATTTTGTTGCTACCAAGTAAAGAAAGAGGCTTCTTAAACACCTCAAATGAGTTTCTTAGCTTGAGTTTAAGAAGTCTGCTGCTTTAATAATCTGAAAGATTTCAAAGTATTTTGAAATTGTTTTATTTTGTTTCTTTTATAAAAGATGTTTTTGCTGCCAATAACATGATTTGTAACGCCAACAAACAGCACAAAAAACAATAAGAAAAAGGAACATTTATAAAAACCCCTTAAAAAATAATAAAATTAAATACAAATAAAAATATATGTTTAAATTTTAAACTAACCAGCATAATCATTAACACTCAAGAAACATAATGACCATTTAAAAAAAGAAGATTATTTCTTACTAAAACCCCTTTAAGATTTCAGTCAAAATTTAGTTTTAAAACAAAGTTTTTTGAAAGTTTTTTTTTTTGCGGAGCATGTTTTTTCTTAAAAGCAATTTTTCTTATTTATTTTGTTTTGCTTTATGCGGTTTTTTCTACAAGACTAATGCAAAAATGTATGGGTTAATTGTGGCTGTAAGAAAATATGGGTCAGTTTTTTGGCTTTCAAAATTTATTTAACAAAAAAAAAACAAATCTAATATATTAAGTCAGAATTTACGTAATGGCGGTAAAATAATAAAACTAACTAGAGAAAGTAAATAAAGCTTATAAAATGTTTTTTTTTTAAACAGCAAATCAATCATAAGAAAAAGATACAAACAGAACTTTCATATTTGTTTCAAAAATGTTTGCCACAAAATTTACATTCCAAAAAGCCCTAAAGACTTAAAACACGCATTAGTGTTGCCAACTCTCAACAAAAAAAAAATAACAAAAAAATACCTAAGACCCCTTTCATACTCGGCAAGTTACTTGCGCAAGTCTCTTGCACAACTCTTGGTTTGTAGACGTCAGTGGTAAGGTCGAATTTAAGTCAAAGGTTGGCTGAAGGCAAACAAGTAAGAAAGTGTAGTATAATTAGGGATACAACTTTTCGCCGATATCGATACTCTCAATAAAATATCCCCGATATCGAAACCGATACGCATATTGAATTTGGATTCAAGTTGAAATTAACAAGCCTCACGTAGTGTAAATTTTTTTATTATACAAAATTACAGTTGGGTTGTTTACGGAAGGCTTGTTATCAGTTTATATGGCTATTTAGTTATATTCACAACAACAAAATACATTCATTTAAAATATATTTTTTTAGATAAATTTTGTTGCTATTAATATAAATACATAACCATATAACCTGATAATCCGCATTTCGCGAACAACCCAAGTGTAAGAGATTAACACTGTTGCCAAAACTTGGTGACCAAAAATGGATAAATTTACGGAAAAAATGGCTAACAATAGGCTAAAAAATGGCTAAAAGCTTTTTTAAATAAAAACACATTCAAATTCAATAACAAAACATAAATAATTAATTTAAAGTTGTTTACGATGAAATTGTGAGTTAAGATCAATTTGTTAAATAAAAATAAACGTAAATTAATTTTAAAATAAATTAATATTAAAAAATTAAATCATCGAAAAATTCGATGTCGTTATTGTTCATCTCATAGGAATCACTCACTCATTAGTTTCAAATAACCATAAGTTTTAAATAATTTTAAGGTAAATCATAATCACGACAACATTTACCCAACCTTTTGAGTCCAGATCTACAAAAAAAAAAAAATAAGATAGAATAGTCGGTTAAACACGACTTTATGATACCCTACACCACATTAGAACTTTTGTACTAAATTTTTATCAAATAATCTCTAATCTCAATCGGAATACGTAAAGGTGGGCTAAGGACCAATATTTTAAGGTGTTACAGACATCAGCACAAACGCATAGTACCCTCTCCACTATTGTGGTGGTGGTATAAATATTGTATTGTTATGGTAAACATATTGACCGAATTGATAAAATCGAATTAACGGTTGCTTAACCTATTTCCTAAATTACTTTTAACGATGTTTACTTGGCTAAACACCCTATCTACTTCAGCATTATACCATGAAAGTGAGAGCAACTTTATAGCCAATTCTGAAATTTCTAAAACAATTTTGTTACCGCCTGCATCCCTTTATTGAAATACTTGCAACCAGAAAGAAACAGCGATGTTTGTGTTGATCCATTTTATAAATTTTAAAAACATTTTTCAGCGTCATAGTTTATAGCGATTTTCAACATTTGTAAAAGTTGTGATTTAAATTAAAGGCGTTTTAATTGTTCAAAATGTTTGTTTTACTTTTATACATTTTTATAATAAAATAAAAATTATTCTTTCAAGAGTTTGTGCGTTTGTGCTTTGTTGTGATACAGACGTGTATTTTTAGCCCCGCATACGATTTGAACTATTAATTAATCACATTTGATTTTGTAATACATAAATATAAGCAGCGAATGGACGCTTAAAAAAAAAAAAATAATATATTTTGTTATTTAAATTACTTAACATAATAGTGAACAATTAAAAACGATAAAATTAAATTAAATAAAACAGTAAAAATATATATGTATGTACGTATGAATGTTCATACATGTGTAAACATATTCTGAACAAAACATTTAAATTCTGGTTTTTTCTTTTGTTGTTGTAAAATACAATAAATAATAAAAATATTAAAGCAAAGCAAAACGGTGAAAAACAAAAACAACTCTTTGCATGAGTACAAACAGTGAAACAACACTAAGACAAAATGAAAGAAACGTTTACGTTTTAGTTAATGCAAATGAAAATAATGCAGAAATAAATAAAACAAAACAAAACAATATAAACTACCTAACGGCTAAGCCAATTACTAGAACACGTTCCCTCTCACCCTCGGTATTTACACAAACGGTGGATAGTGACTCATTAAAAAAACTACAACAAGATTTGGTGACAAGTGTTGCCAGGCCAGCAAGTATTGCCGTGACGTCAAAAACAAATTTAGTGGGAAATGATACCATGAACTCAAACACAAATGCAATGGAAAACCCCCCTGTAAAAAGTTGTCAAAAGCCTACAGTACAAGTTGGTATGGACAGGTACATAACAGTGCTTAAACGGGGACGCAGCCCTACCTCTGCAGCAGTTGCTTCAGCCTCAAAAGTACCATCTTTTGATAAAATAAATACTCAAAATCGTTTTGCAATTCTGGAGGATGAATCCTCTGAAGCACCAAACGTCATTAAACCATCCAAGCCTCCCCCGATATATCTAAGGGAGCAAAATTCAAATGAGCTCATAAAGAGTTTGATATCGGTGATAGGTGAAAATTCGTTTTACGTAGCGGCTATAAAGCGTGGAAGTATAAACGAGACAAAAATACAAGTCAATAATGAGAATGATTTTCGCAAAATAGTAAACAACTTTGAAACGCTTAAAAAAAACTTTTATACCTACCAACTGAAAAGCAGTAATGGTCTACAGGTAGTGATTAAGGGTATTGACTCATGTGTGGACCCAGAAGAGGTTAAAACATTCCTAGAAGAAAAAGGCTTCAAGGTAAAACATGTAGTAAATATTAAAAATAGAGAAAAAATTCCCCAACCACTTTTTTGAGTGGAGTTTGAACCCGGCGACGTAAAACTTAAAAAAAACGAAACACATCCTATTTACAATTTAAAATATATTCTCTACAGAAGAATAACTATAGAAGAGCCGCACAAAAAAAATGGACCTGTTCAGTGCTTAAACTGCCAAGAATTTGGCCATACCAAGGCATACTGCTACTTACCCCCTGTCTGCGTAGTATGTGGTGAACTACACGGTACAGTTTCTTGCGATAAGTCTAAAACCGACCCCAACGTAAAAAAATGTAGCAACTGTGGCGGTAATCACACTGCCAATTATAGAGGATGCCCAGTATATAATATTGTCAAGCAGACGGTTGGACCGAAAACAAATACCCCTCATATGCAGGTTGCAAATCAGGTAAACACAAATGCAATTCAAGCCCCCCAGCCTAGTAATAACAGAACCTCTTACGCTAACGTCCTAAAATCAAACCATCAGCCAATGCAAGGTGCCTCGCCAAGTAATGATGAAACTCCGGTTTCTAATTTAAGTCGTTTAGAAAAAACCATGGAAACATTAGTGCAAACAGTAAATAATTTTACGAACACAATGGGTAATATGATGCAGGAAATGCTTAGAATGCAATCGATGTTATTGCAAGCTGTACTTTACAAACCATGAACTGTTTAAAAATTTGTTTTTGGAACGCAAACGGCATCCGCCAACATAAAAATGAATTAGAATACTTTCTTAAAAATAAACAAATTGATGTCATGATGATTTCTGAAACTCATTTGACCTCAAGAAATACGTTTAAAATCAATGGTTACTATATGATACCAAGGACCCTCGAGATAGAGCTTGTGGAGGTTCTGCCATCTTAATAAAAACTCGAGTCAAACACTACATTATGTGTGATCACCGTGAAGACTATCTGCAAGCAACGACTATTTGTGTTGAGGAGCTAAATCGAAACATAGTAATTTCTTCTTTATACTCTCCACCTAGATTTTCCATATCAGAAGGCCAATATTATAAATATTATAAATCATTAGGACCCTGTTTTCTGGCCGCTGGCGATTATAACGCTAAACATACCTTCTGGGGGTCACGACTTATAACACCAAAAGGTCGTGTTTTGTTTAACACAATCTCTAAAATGGGTTTAAATGTGGTCGCGAGCGGGCAACCAACATATTGGCCTACTGATCAGCAAAAAATTCCAGATGTTATCGACTTTGGCGTGGTTAAAAACATCCCCACAGAAATGATTCATGTTGAAGCTTCCCTAGAATTATCATCCGACCACACACCTACAATTGTTACTATATCGAACCCAAATAGAATTGTATTTCCGTCAGGTTACTTAGCGACGCCAGCCACACAAATAAATTGGTTAAAATATAAAAAATTTCTCAGTACACCGGAGAATGTGGATCTCTCTCTTGTTAACTTTGACAGTTATCTTAAACTAGCTGTTCAACACTCCAGCGTTACCCTCAAAAAAATTAAAAATAATAAAATATGTTCTTCAGATGTCGAGCGGCTCTTGACTGAAAAAAGGAGAGTTCGAAGAGAGTGGCAACTTTACAGATCCCCGCAACTTAAGATTTTATTAAAAGAATGCACAAAAAGGCTAAGAAAGTTGCTACAGAATCAGAAAACGGCTTCTCTAGAAAAATATCTTAAGGAACTTGATACAACTCCACAATCTGACTACTCATTATGGCGTGCAGCTAGAAATCTAAAAAGGCCAGTTATATCTAAGCCACCATTAAGAAACTTGAATGGTAGTTGGGCAAGAAATGATAATGAAAAAGGAAACCTGTTTGTAAATCATTTGAAAAACGTATTTACACCAAATATATCTCACAATATTGCGGTCGAGTTACCACCTGTTGATGCTAGAGCAGCTATTCCCCTCAGATTTGAGATAAGAGAAATCGAAAAGGCTATTTGTGACTTAAACACTAAGAAGGCACCTGGTATTGATAAAATCAGTAATAAAATGCTTTTGGAGCTACCTCGCATAGCAAAGAAAATTATTCTTTTTATTTTTAATGCTATTTTACGCCTTGAATACTATCCTGAAAAATGGAAGGTTTCCTTAGTTACCATGATACCAAAGCCAGGTAAAGATCATACAAAAGTTGAGTCTTATAGACCTATTAGCTTATTATCAAATATGTCAAAGCTGTTTGAGAAATTATTAGTTTCAAAATTAACACCAATTTTAAGTGAAAATAGATGTATTCCAAACCATCAGTTCGGATTTAGAAGAAAACACAGCACAATCGAGCAGACTCATCGAATAGTAAATGTCATAAGAAAAGCATTTGAAGAAAAGAAATATTGCTCAGCACTCTTCATCGATGTTTCGCAAGCTTTTGACAAAGTCTGGCATGAAGGCTTATTACACAAATTGAAGCAAAATTTACCAGCAAACACACACAAGCTGCTAGAAAGCTACTTAGTCGGTCGTCAATTTATTATTAAAGAAGGAAATTTCTTAAGTTCACCTCAGCCCATTGCCACTGGAGTCCCACAAGGCAGCATCCTGGGCCCCCTATTATACTTAATTTATACTTCGGACATGCCAACAAGCAACTACACACAAACTTCAACATTTGCAGACGATACAGCTTTTCTAAGCGTCCACGAAAATCGTTATGAAGCATCGCGTTACTTACAGCATCATATATTTCAACTAGAAATATGGTTAAGACAATGGAGGATAATGGTCAATGAGCAAAAATGTGTACATATAACATTCACTTTGCGCCGGGAATCTTGCCCCCCTATTACAATCAATAATCAAATAATTCCTCAACATTCGCATGTTAAATATCTCGGTATACATCTGGATCGGCGATTAACGTGGAAATGCCATATAGAGGCAAAATTAACTCAAATGAAACTAAAAGCCATTCAAATTCATTGGCTTATTGGAAGAAATTCTGTCCTTAGTCTCGATTGCAAGCTTCTACTTTACAACTCTATCTTAAAGCCTATCTGGTGCTACGGTATTCAACTATGGGGCACTGCCTCGGCCTCTAATATCGACAAAATTCAAAGGCGCCAAAATAAACTTCTTCGAATAATCACAGCCGCTCCCTGGTATGTTAAAAACTCAAACATTCATAAGGATCTCAATGTGCCATTAGTGAAATCTATGATTACAAAATATGCAATAAAATATTTAAAAAGGCTTGAACAACACCCAAATCCACTAGCTCGAAATATTTTAAATCATGGCGGCCACACTCGCTTAAGAAGAAGAGACACTGCAGCACTTACCCAATTAGATGAGCGATAAACACCTATAAAAGTGAACATAACCCGTGATGAAGAAAATTTTGTCTGGCACTGGCAGGAGATAAAATAACGTATTAGGTTAAGATTTGATTAATTATTGTTAGTTCATATTTAATATATGAAGATTCAATAAAAAAATAATGACAAAAAAAAAAAAAAAAAAAAGAGAAAACCGGCAAAAAAAATTTATGGCTAAGCACGTTGAAAAATGTCTAAAAAAAATGGCTAATGGCTAAACTCATTTTTTTAATGGCTAAACGGATGAAAAATGGCTAAATTCGAAACACTGGAGATTAATATAAAAAATTTTATAAGATTTAAAAAGCCAAGAACTAAATTTGAATTAATTCCAAATATATTTAAAAAATTAAAAAGTAATTGCACAGTGCCAAAATTGCACTCCTTTTATTCAAGCGAGGCACTTGGCGTTTTAACCTAACTCGGGTATGCTTAGGGATGAAACGATACCTCTAAGGTATCGATACTTTTACTCGATGTGGTATCGCTCGTAAAGTATCGAGACCTACTTAGAATCGAAAAAAAAGTATCGATTCTTAGTAACTTGTATGGGTACTTGTATCGGTTTGTATGATAAAAGTATAGAAAGCAGCATTTAAAAACGTTCTTATTAGTGTTTTATTACTATACGTAAAGTGTAAAGATTGAGACCACTTTTAGTTACCACCTAGTACCAATTTCCTTTCGAAAAAATCTTTTTATCTTAGGAAACAAGTTTTATAGAACGTTCAGGATAACATCCTTCATTCACCTTTTGCTCCAGAAATCAACAATGTCACTATGAATTTATCTTAAATGTAAAGATGTATTTTATTTCCTTTCAATAATTTCTCAAGCTCAAGGTCCGTTTTATATAAAGAATATTTATTTAAAATTTATCCAATATTTCGCTATCTCAATGGATAGCTTCAGGGATTTTTTGGTTTTTTTATATTTCAAACAAATGTTTTAAAAAAAGGAAATAATATTAAGAAGGTCGAAGAAATTAAGCTAAATAATTTTTGTATTTTATTTTTAAATTGATAAATATATAATTAAGGGTGGTAACACCATAATCCATTATGTCAATTGTGAGTCACACCTTGACGTCAAGTTTTTTGTTTCAATATTTGACAACTTCGATTATTGAAAGGTACACAATTGAGCAGCGCGTTAAGATTAATAAAGCCTTTTACGAAAATTGGCGTTCAATCAAAATGCATTTAATGCACATCGTGATTTTTTTATGTCAGTATAATCGACCAAATGTTTCCACAATCGGGAGAATTGCGCGTAAATTTCAGCAAACCGGGGCTGTAGGAAATGGGAAAATATATGTGCATGCTCCCCAGTTAGTTCTGCGGCTAGCGGCGTCTTCGAAAATGAGGTCGGCCACGCAATTATCGTGAATGGTGTTCGCTATCGCGGGATGATAACGGACTTCCTATAGCCAAAAATTGAGGAAATGGACCTAGACGATATGTGGTTTATAGGTGTGGTCTAGAGATGCCAAACGGGACCAGATCGGGATCATATATAAAAGCCAATTTTAAAATTCATATAATTATAATTTAATGTTTATGTATAAGAATTAAAACAAATTAATTCATGAAGAAAATTAAACTCATTACAAAATAAAACTTTTTAATGTATTCTTTTAAAGTAATATGGAAGTATTACGTATAAAAACTTATATTTTAAAAAGATTCTTAAACAAATCAATGACGTCAGATAATTGATATCTTATTTTATCGCAAACATATGCTGCCGACGAAACCAATATTCGCATTCAACACTTCTGGGTAGTATCGTAAATACATAACTACATATATGCTATATGACAATATTTAATTTATTTTATCTGAATTATATATAAGAAGTATTTATCTAATAAAATAAACTTATATGTGTCAAAAGACTTTTGGTAGAACCCAACTTGCATTTTGCGTGCGCAGTTCTATTATCATCCACTTAGAAAAAAGACCCACCATCTGATTTTGTTTTCGTGGTACATAATGCATTGCATGTAACATTTATTCACTTATGACTTTTTTGTAACCAGTTAAAAATTAGATTCATGGCCAGTATGTTTTAATATTGAATTTTTACTAAGCCCAAAATCTCGGGATTTTTATATCAAACCCCGGTATTCGGGACTTAAATTTTTAGAATAATCCCGGGTTTTCGGTATTCGGGATTGGCATCCCTAGTGTTTACTGATCAAACGACTTCTTGATACCGTTACTGCTGCTCCAGCTTTGGAAAATAATCAAAAATTTAAGATTAATTTCAATACCAAAGTTAAACGATTACTTTTGACCGATACCGAATATTTTTTTACCGATACTACTTGGTACTCGGTTGCTAAGTATCGATTACAAAAATACTTTGTACTTATATAAAAGTATCGAATATGTACTTGTATTTACTCGTATCGTTTCATCCCTAGGTATGCTGAGTCCAGTGGTGCCAACCGTTTTTTTGTCAGCTCGTGTGTTCAAGATATACAATTATTTCGAAAATGGAGGACGTTGCAGAATTTTTTTTTTTAATACAGTGTATTATTGGGGAAAAATGAAATCCTGTAAGTGATGCCCATTTACGGCTTCGCACATACGGGCCCTTTTTGATAGTCCAAGTTGTTTAACGCCCCCTTGTTCATGTTGATGGACTATGCTGCACGCTCTCCCGTACACGTTCAATATTTTGACCAGTGTGCACGGTAGGTGTTTTTCTGGCTTCAGGAAGGGTTCTAACAGACCCATGTTGACGAAAATGTATAAACAAATGGTTTATTGCTGGCGCTGTGGCAGCAGTGCGCACATTAAAATTACGACGATATGCACGCTGTGTCAACACAATGGACTGTTGGTTTGAAAAATAAAATTCAATTATTTTTGTACGTTGTTCGACCGTGTAATGATTAATAACACTACGTGACAATTTTTTGACCAAATGAATCTGGCAGCTAATCTTTATGTAAAATTGTCCGCTGAATCCGAATATGAAGTCAGAATTGCAAAAGTAGAACAGTTTTCGAGATATTCCAAAATAACCGTTATTTGTGTTTTTAAAAAAGATGATGTGACTGAAATGCAAATATCTTCAAAAATTTTAAACGGATTATGTATTTCTTTATTTTTGGTGAAAGGTTATAAAATTTCTAAAATAACCATGGATTGCTTGTGAAGATTGGTCAAGAAATGACAGAGTTACAGGGGACACAAATTCAAGCTTCATTGAATATTTTATGATTTTGTTCAATTTTGCTCTTTTCAAGTTATTTTTTTTAAACCAATGAATTAAAAATCCTAATGTTTTATAGCATGCGACATTAGATTATTTTAATATGAACATTTTTAGCCCAACAAGGCATAGATTGGTACAAAAGTGACAAAGCTACAAAAGATTTAGTAAATTAATCCGCATAGAAATTCAATAGTTTCAAGCAATTTTTAATATTTATTGTTACTAAAAATTTAGCTTTGTATGTTTATTTTTTGTTGGTTAATTCAATTAATCTTCTATAACTTTGTCATTTTTGCACCGATCTGGATCCTATTGTTTGGATATTTGCATATCAGTCACGTCATCTTTTTAAATAACACAAACAACGGTAATTTTGGAAAATCTCAAAAACTGTTCTACTTTTGCCAATTCTGATTTCATATTCGGATTCAGCGGAAAATTTTACACAAAGATTAGGTGTCAAATTAATTTGGTCAAAAAATTGTCACGTAGTGTTATTAAAATCTATTTAAAACTTTTGATTAAATTCACTAAAGACGAATTTCAATTAAATTTAAGAATTTCATAAAACGCAATATTTGTATGGGAGCCCCCCTAAGAAGTGTTGATAAATGGCAAGCAAGCATGATTTAAAAAATCGTTAAAAACAAAAAAATAATGGAGGATGGCCACACATTTTATCCCCTTAGGAGCGACTCTTTGGCATTTATGGGCCTTTTTCTTCGATATATTTCTAGTATTGAAAATTTTGTATGGGAGCCACCTTAAGGAATGGAGATAGCGGGTGAGTATGTTAGAAATAAATTATAGAATTGAAAAAGGAGGGGTGATTTCATATTGTCTCATCTAGCGACATCCTAGGCACTGCAGGGGCTAAATTTATGAATTTCTTTAAGCCGCCATATTGGTTTATATCTGGCCCTTGCAGCGCCTAGGATGCCCTTTGCGGGTCAAATATAAGACTAACCTTTTTTTTCGTGCAGCGTATATAGGGGGAAAAAATTCAGGTTTTTGTTTTATATTCTTAACTTTTCATTGGGATCCTCCAAAGTAAAAGAAGTTTTTATTGAGCAGCATAGCGCACAGAGATATTTTTATTAGCACGCAGAGCTCCGGCATAAATGACGAGTTAAAGCAGCAGTGATCAGGTTTTAACAAAACCTAAAGTCTAGTACTCTGTTTAGTAATTGGTGCAAAATGTTGTCAAACACAATATTAAAAAATTTCTTTGTAATAGATACACAGAAAAACATAAGAATTGATTACAATTAAAAAATTTTTGATATTATTTAAAAAATCCATTAAACTTGCACCAGTTAACAAATTAATAGTTTCAATTAAACGTTTAGTTCACTTGATTAAACGTTTAATTCACTTGATTTAATTTTAATTTAAGTTGATTCTATTTTTATTAATGCTTTAATTGGTTAAAAATTTTGAAGATTTTTCCTGTTTAGCGTTTACATTGTGAACAACATGCGAAATGTTTCAAGCAAAATTTTTGTTTTCCTTGCGAAACAAATGAAGCTCGTATTGTAGGCCTGCCATACGTCCTGGTTTTCCAGGATTGTCCTGGTTTTAGACTACTTGTCCTGATCCACTATTAAATTGTCCTGGTTTTTTGTACAGGTCAAGACAAACAAATTAGTTTTTTGCTTTAGTTGTTAACAAAGGTTAAGATTTCTGTTATAACACTGCTAACATAAGGTAATTGTATAAAGATCTTTAATTAAATTTAACTGTTATCTGGTGTAAAGCTGGTAAAAGCTTTCAATAATATTAGATGATAGTCAATCCTCTTTCAAATTTTGTTTCAACTAGTGGCTGTAAAAAGTTATACCGTTTAAACATCTTTTATAAGTAATCGAAAACCGATAACAAATTGCTTTCTCTAAGGCGCCCATACACGTTTTCCAAATCAAAGCGTGTATGGCTTTTTCAATTGATTAGTTTGACAGTTGTCCAGTTGGTTGAACAAAAATCAAACTCTTTTGATTTTTTTCAAGTTGAGTACTTAGTCTGCTTAATGGACTAAAGAAAGAAACTCTTTAAAGACTGAATCACTGGAGAGTATTATTCAATGTAAGTTTGATTTTAATATGACATGCTGCCTGTTTTAGAACTATATCAAAGACCGAAATGCAGTTATAGAAAAAGTGCAATCTTCTGAAAATTATTTTAGTTAAGAACATTGTAAGCTCAACTTTTTATTACTTTTCATGGTTTTATGTACAAGATATACACGTTAATTTTTTTTTTTATATATTGTTGGATTTAAAAATAAAAACTGGATGGTTTTTACATATCGCACCCTAAATAGTAAAAGGTAACAACTCAAAATTCTTAAATTTTCAGGAGAGCCAAAAAACTGTTTATGTTAAAATGGTGATAATATTAAAAAAAAAAATTAGTTTCCTTATTAAAAAAGTCCAATTTAAAGAAAGTTTTGCTATGCCTTATGAGAATTAATTTATGAAAAAAAATAATTTTTGAAAAATTTTGAGTTGTGACCCTTTCGTATTTATAGTGCGATATACTACATACATATGTATTAAAAAAAACTTTTCTGTTGGTATAATTTTTTGATCCATTTCTCCATGTGTCCTGGTTGATAGGTTCAAACATCTGGCAGCCCTATCGTATTGACTCACACAGAAGCTTGTCATCTTCTAGCAATTTGTTAGGTGGTCTATATAACATGCGTTACAAAATGAGAAGAAATGAAAATGGAGAAAAGGTTTTTGATTTTTGTTTACCTTTGCAAAGCAATGTTGTACAGTTGTATCTAAAGCCTAGTACTCTGTTCAAATTTGTGAAAAATGTTGAGCAACATTTATTATTCCACACGAAAATTTTGACATTTATCAATGTAAGTCTAAATTTACACGTTTCATCTTTTGATGCTTAACTTCTTTTCAATTCCCTTTTAAAGATGCCAACATAATCACACGCAGCAATCGGTTTCAGTAGTATGTTTAGAGGGGTTCTAATCCACTTTTTTCATACAAAGTTCGGTGCATGCACCCTACGCCGGCATTTAAGTTCATCGATTGATACTCTACACTGAACCGTCATGGAAATTTTATTTTCACCCTACGCTGGCATTTAAGTTCATCGATTGCTACTCTACACTGAAACGTCATTGCTCACCCTACAGTCGGTTGGTTTACTTAATAAGATATTCGTTAGGTTCGCAGCATTGGAGAGATAATATTTTTTATATAAACATATATTGTATATATATATTTTTAAACCCTTTACAAAGTTTCGTTAACAAATGGTTAACATTATCATTTGATTTTGTTAGTTCAATTACCATTCATATAAATCCAACCCTAACAATCGTTATTCCAAATCTTTACATATTGAATACTCTTCCACAAGAATACCCGTTTTGATAGCTATAATATATAGGTAATTCACTTTTTATGTAATAAATTAAAAAATTAACATATAACATGCATTTAAAGTCGCTTATACCAACTAAATAATGAATCTAATTCAAGGATTTTAAAAATTTTGTGAATAAAATACCAACAAAATGGGTATTTCGAGTGTATTTAAGGGTTGATTTGAATATTTATTTAAGATTTTAATAAGTTTGTGAATAAAATACCAATAAAATGGGTATTTCGAGGGTATTTAAGGGTTGATTTGAATATTTATTTAAGATTCTAATAAGTTTGTGAATAAAATACCAGCAAAAATGGGTATTTTGAGGGTATTTAAGGGTTGATTTTAATATTTATTTAAGATTTTAATAAGTTTGTGAACAAAATACCAGCAAAATGGGTATTTCGAGGGTATTTAAGGGTTGATTTGAATATTTATTTAAGATTTTAATAAGTTTGTGAAGAAATTACCAACAAAATGGGTATTTTGAGGGTATTTAAGCGTTGATTTCAATATTTATTTAGGATTTTAATAATTTTGTGAATAAAATACCAGCAAAATGGATATTTTGAGGGTATTTAAGGGTTGATTTTAATATTTATTTAAGATTTGAATAAGTTTGTGAACAAAATACCAGCAAAATGGGTATTTCGAGGGTATTTAAGGGTTGATTTGAATATTTATTTAGGATTTTAATAATTTTGTGAATAAAATACCAACAAAATGGGTATTTCGAGGGTATTTAAGGGTTGATTTGAATATTTATTTAAGATTTTAATAAGTTTGTGAAGAAAATACCAACAAAATTGATATTTTGAGGGTATTTAAGCGTTGATTTCAATATTTATTTAGGATTTTAATAAGTTTGTGAAGAAAATATCAATAAAATGGATATTTCGAGGGTATTTAAGCGTTGATTTCAATATTTATTTAGGATTTTAATAAGTTTGTGAAGAAAATACCAATAAAATGGATATTTCGAGGGTATTTAAGCGTTGATTTGAATATTTATTTAGGATTTTAAAAATTTTGTGAAGAAAATACCAATAAAATGGGTATTTTGAGAGGATTTAAGTGTTGATTTGAATATAAATTAAAAAATTAACGTTTAACATAAATTTAAAGTCGCTTATACCAACTAAATAATTAATCTGATACATTTTTAACTTTTTTCTTTGATATACGTATGTATATTAATATACGTATGTATTATATTAACGAACTCGTAGTGTTTAATTAATACATATATAGTTAATTTGATATTCTACAATATAAGTTTAGTGAAGAATTTAATTCGATCTATGCTTATATTACATATATACCTTTAACCTGTTGATATAGTATAGATTTAAACCTTATACATGTTGATGCAATAAAATTTATATTTAAATAACCATAGAATATGGTTTATTTAATGATTTGATAACATTTAGTAAAAGTTTATATATGATATAAACTTGAAGTTAACTATACCATTAGAATTAAATATTATTGAGAAAAAAACTAAAATCATATAACAAAATCAATAAAGATGTTTTAAAAAAGAGGATAACATAGGGTTTTTGAATGCTTGATAAGGAAAAACCTAAAATATATGCGCATAATGTATTATTATAACCACTTTATATTTTTTTTTTATAGTTTAATAATAAACCATAAACCCATTACATAACAATCCATAGAATATTATACAATACCAACTATTTATATAATTAAAAACCACAAAAAACAAAATCGCAAACTATTCTTATGTATATAATTCACTTTTTATATTATATATTAAAAAATTAATGTAAACCATAAACTTTAAGTCGCTTATGCCAACTAAAAATTTAATCTGATACTTTTTAAACTTTTTTTCTTTGATTTATATGTGTGCGTTGCTAAAAATTTCATTTGTTTGTATTAACTAACTCGTAGTGTTTGTTTAATATATCGTATTACATTTCTTCAAAAATTAAAATTATACAAACTGGATATTTATAATTATATATAATCAATTAATCCAACAATTGTTTATATATGTATGTATGTAACGCTGAATTCGCATTATTTTTAAAGTTTTTTGTTTTGTTGTTACTATATTTAAAGATTTCACATTATGATGAAATTCTTATAACCCTTAATAATAATCCTTATCTACAGCAACTTAACATATACATTAATAAAGATGACTCAACTAACCAAACCAAACAAAACCAAACATGTTTGGTTTTCTAAAATTCTTTTATTCTACTGAAATAAGCCCCGCCCCTTATTTATAAGTTTAAGGCTAAACGATAATAACGTGACTGCATCAAATATGATTAGTTGCGAAAAATTTTAGTATAAATACCGCTGCTATTTCTCAATTGAAATCAGTCTTGTTTGACAATTCATCCAGTGAACATTTGATTTTTATTAAATAAAAAAAAAAAATAAAATTATAAAATAAAATGGCCCTTTATATTTGCGAATATTGTAAAAAAGAATTTACACAAAACAGAAGTTTAAATCGTCACATTAGATTGTATCATGATGGTCCGTCCTCATCATGGAAGTGTTTAACATGCGGCTTAAAATTTTCAAATCGCAAAGAGTTTTCAAAACATGCACATCTTACAGAACACATTAAAGAAATGGATAAAGCTAATGATGTTTATTGCGATGCATGTAATAAACATATTCCAAAATTAAATTATCATTATCATTTGAGGACAAATGACCATAAATTTTATTGTGACAAATCTACTGATACTAATAGTGTGAAATGTATTAAATCAGCCTTAAAAAATCGCATCGCTACATATATATTAGAGAATGATAACAAAGGAAACTTAATACCAGAAACATATTTATGTGAACAGAAATCCAAAATAGGCCAATTGTTGATGAATATTATTCAAAAATATTCATCAATAAAATTCAACATTGAACTATTTTGTGAATATATATTGGTAAAGGAAGAAGAAGACTCGAGCACTATCGAAGTCAAGTCTCATCAAACGAAAATGGTCATCCTAAGTACAGCAACAACAATAGATGAGATTCACCAGATTTATGATAACCATTGTAATATCGTTGTGAAAAAGATGAGCGAATTTCAAGAGCGTGATAGTGGATGGGCGTTAATTAAGATTTCTCATCTCGAAATCAATATTAACCAATATAATTCCATCAAAGGATCACAATACCTTCCTTTACCAGCAAAAATAATGCAGAAAAAAGCATGTGCCAACGTACAAAATAGAGACGAGTACTGCTTCAAGTGGGCTATAATATCAGCAATTTCTCCAGTAGCCGCTCATACAGAAAGATGTTCAGTATACAAAATTAAAGATATTGAAGAGGACGTAATTGTATTGAATAATGGAATCAAATTAAATTTCACCAATTTAAATTTCCCTTTAGCAGTTAATAAAATAAGAGATTTTGAACTAATGAATCCTGAAATTAGTGTGAATGTGTTTGGATTAGAAGGTGATGTTGTAGTGGGGCCATACTACTTCACCAAAGAAGAAAAGTCTAAACATATTAATTTATTACTGCTAGAGGACGGTGAAAGATTCCATTATATATGGATCAAAAATATTTCTAGGTATGTTCATAATATTTACAAAACTATTTATATATGTACATTCAAAAGTTATATTTATTTAAATAATTTCTTTTTTCTTCATTTAATTACAGATTGATACGTAGTCAACTGACGAATTCTAAAAATCAAGTTTATATCTGTAATACCTGCCTCATACATTTTCATACTGAGTCATCATTAAAACAGCACAAAGATGAATGCAATAAAATGGTGACAAGGATGCCTTCTTTAGATAAAAGTATTGTAAGCTATAAAAATTTTAAAAAGCAAATGGATGTGCCTTTTGTTGTATACGCTGATTTTGAATGTATACTGGAAACAGTTAACATTAAAAATTCTACGTACGTAACATCAACACAAAAACATATTCCATTTGCTTATAGTTATTACATTAAATGTTCGTTTGACTCAAGTTTAGATATATTTAGAATTTATAGTGGTGATAATTCACCAAGTCATTTTTTCACTAGTTTAGTTAAGGATAGCATAGACATTTACAATAATTATTTAAGTATAGTCAAGCCAATGAATTCTTTGACAATACTGCAACAGATAAGACAAAATGAAGATATAAATTGTCATATTTGTAACGAATTTTTAACTGTTGAAGATAGAGTAGCTGATCATTGTCATCTAACTGGCGATTATAGAGGTCCTGCTCATAATAAATGTAATTTAGAGTATCAAATCGCCAGTTTCATCCCAATATTTTTTCATAATCTCTCGTCATATGATTGTCATTTGTTTGTACGAGAACTGACATCTATTGAAGGAGATATAAATATAATTCCTTTAAATAAGGAATTATACATTTCAATATCAAAAAAAATATCGGTCAATGAAAAGAAAACCATTGAATTGCGTTTTCTTGATTCGTTTAGATTTATGTCATCTAGTTTAGACAAATTATCGAGCTATTTAACCGATGATGATTTAAATATTATAAAATCGAATTATACCAATGACAATGAATTTAGTTTAATGAAACGTAAAGGTGTCTTTCCGTATGACTATTTAAATTCTGTGAATCGTCTCCAAGAGACTCAATTACCGCCCCTTTCAGTATTTTTCAATAAGCTTACTAATGAATCGTGTAGTGAGGATGATTATAAACATGCCGAAATGGTTTGGTCTACATTTCAATGTAAAACCTTAATGGATTATTTGCTTTTATATTTAAAAGTAGATGTTCTCTTGTTATGTGATATTTTTGAAAATTTCCGTAAAGTTTGTAAAACCATATATAATTTAGACCCTTGTCAATATTATACAATCCCTGGTCTATCATGGGATGCAATGTTAAAAACAACTAAAATTGAGTTGGAATTGCTAACTGATATTAACATATATAATTTTGTTTTCCGGGGTATAAGGGGAGGTATTGTACAATGCAGTAAACGTCATTCTATTGCTAACAATAAATATATTAGTGATTATGATTCCACCAAGGAATCAAATTATCTTATGTATTTAGATGTAAATAATTTATATGGATATGCAATGTCTCAATATCTCCCTTATAAAAATTTTAAATGGGTTGAAGACATAGAAAATTTTAATATCAATAACATTAAAGAAGATTCCGATTTAGGATATATATTAGAAGTAGATTTAGAATATCCATCCACATTACACGATTATCATAATGATTTACCGTTTTGTGTTGAAAATAAAAAAATAGAAACAATGAAACAAATAAAATTAATTGCAGACTTAAATAACAAAACAAACTACATAATACATTACAGAACATTACAACAATGTCTTCAACATGGATTGATTTTAAAGAAAATTCATAGAATTCTTCAATTTAATCAATCCAATTGGTTGAAGATATACATTGACTTAAATAACAACCATAGAACGTTAGCAAAAAACACTTTTCAACAAAATTTCTTTAAATTATTAAATAACGCCGTATACGGTAAAACTATGGAAAACGTTGATAAACGTAAAGATATTAAAATAGTATGTGAATGGGAAAGCAGGGGTAAGAGATTAGGTGCTAGAGCTCTTATAGCTAAACCCAATTTCCATAGTTCCCTTACAATTCACGAGGATATGGTTGCTATTGAGTTGGGAAGAGTAAAGACTGTATATAATAAACCAATTTACATCGGATTTTCGGTCTTAGAATTATCAAAATGGAAAATGTATAATTTCCATTATGACTATATGAAACCGAAATATCTCGATAATATTAGTTTGAACTACATGGATACCGATTCCTTTATTTATGACGTTACAACAAATGACATGTATGATGACATTCGAAATGATATAAGAACCCATTTCGATACATCAGCATATCCGCGAGATAATGCTTTTAACATACCATTGTTAAATAAAAAAGTATTGGGTATGATGAAGGATGAGTGCAATGGTAAAGCTATAAAGGAATTCATTGGCTTAAGAGCAAAAATGTATTCAGTTAAAATAGATAAGGATGATAAAGAAATTAAAAGAATAAAAGGTGTTAAACACTCAGTAACTAATAAATTAAATATAAGTGATTTTAGGGAATGTTTAGTTGATAAGAAATTAATTTATGATTATATGTATGTATTTAAATCTAAAATACATGAAATTTATACACAGCATATTAAAAAGTTAGTTTTAAGTTACTTAGATGATAAGCGTTTCATAAGAGAAGGTGGTGTTGATACATATGCATGGGGACATTATCAAATAAATAAACCGTCATCATCATCATCATTACAATTATCTACAAATTTAAGGTTGCAGAAGGAAAATATGGAATATGTTAATTATAATAGTATTCTACTTAATGAAGATTATCCCCCATCAATATCAACATCATTAAATATTTATAATGAAATGATGGAAGTTGATAATTAAATTGTATAAATATAAATTAAGTAGTTTATAAGAAACATAGAAAAAGTAGTTTTAAAGAGTCAAATAAACATTTAATGTAAATGAAATAGTTTATAAGAAATTAACCATTGTAATTTAGATTATAAGTATATAAATGTATATTAAATAGTGTTTAAGATTCAACCATTGTTATTTAGACTATAAGATTGTTATATGAAAAAAAAAAAAACAAAACAAAAAAAATAAATAAATAAATAAATAAAATTTTAAATATAAAAATTAAAACAGGCAATTTTTATTTAATGTGCTGTGTGAGGGATATGGCCACTGTGTCCAAACCCTTCGATCGCAGGGAACCAAACCTAATGGAAAATGAAGACTATGGACAGGGCTACAATAACCTATAAGCACTTTCAAGAGAATTTCACTCTAAGTCAAATTTTCAAAAATGTATAAAAATTTTCACAAATACAATTTGGATGGACAGGGCTACAATAACCTATAAGCACTTTCAAGAGAATTTCACTCTAAGTCAAATTTTCAAAAATGTATAAAAATTAAAAATTTTTATTAAAAATTTTTATACATTTTTGAAAATTTGACTTAGAGTGAAATTCTCTTGAAAGTGCTTATAGGTTATTATAGCCCTGTCTATCCAAATTGTATTTGTGAAAATTTTTATACATTTTTGAAAATTTGACTTAGAGTGAAATTCTCTTGAAAGTGCTTATAGGTTATTGTAGCCCTGTCCATAGTCTTCATTTTCCATTAGGTTTGGTTCCCTGCGATCGAAGGGTTTGGACACAGTGGCCATATCCCTCACACAGCACATTAAATAAAAATTGCCTGTTTTAATTTTTATATTTAAAATTTTATTTATTTATTTATTTATTTTTTTTGTTTTGTTTTTTTTTTTTTTCATATAACAATCTTATAGTCTAAATAACAATGGTTGAATCTTAAACACTATTTAATATACATTTATATACTTATAATCTAAATTACAATGGTTAATTTCTTATAAACTATTTCATTTACATTAAATGTTTATTTGACTCTTTAAAACTACTTTTTCTATGTTTCTTATAAACTACTTAATTTATATTTATACAATTTAATTATCAACTTCCATCATTTCATTATAAATATTTAATGATGTTGATATTGATGGGGGATAATCTTCATTAAGTAGAATACTATTATAATTAACATATTCCATATTTTCCTTCTGCAACCTTAAATTTGTAGATAATTGTAATGATGATGATGATGACGGTTTATTTATTTGATAATGTCCCCATGCATATGTATCAACACCACCTTCTCTTATGAAACGCTTATCATCTAAGTAACTTAAAACTAACTTTTTAATATGCTGTGTATAAATTTCATGTATTTTAGATTTAAATACATACATATAATCATAAATTAATTTCTTATCAACTAAACATTCCCTAAAATCAGTTATATTTAATTTATTAGTTACTGAGTGTTTAACACCTTTTATTCTTTTAATTTCTTTATCATCCTTATCTATTTTAACTGAATACATTTTTGCTCTTAAGCCAATGAATTCCTTTATAGCTTTACCATTGCACTCATCCTTCATCATACCCAATACTTTTTTATTTAACAATGGTATGTTAAAAGCATTATCTCGCGGATATGCTGATGTATCGAAATGGGTTCTTATATCATTTCGAATGTCATCATACATGTCATTTGTTGTAACGTCATAAATAAAGGAATCGGTATCCATGTAGTTCAAACTAATATTATCGAGATATTTCGGTTTCATATAGTCATAATGGAAATTATACATTTTCCATTTTGATAATTCTAAGACCGAAAATCCGATGTAAATTGGTTTATTATATACAGTCTTTACTCTTCCCAACTCAATAGCAACCATATCCTCGTGAATTGTAAGGGAACTATGGAAATTGGGTTTAGCTATAAGAGCTCTAGCACCTAATCTCTTACCCCTGCTTTCCCATTCACATACTATTTTAATATCTTTACGTTTATCAACGTTTTCCATAGTTTTACCGTATACGGCGTTATTTAATAATTTAAAGAAATTTTGTTGAAAAGTGTTTTTTGCTAACGTTCTATGGTTGTTATTTAAGTCAATGTATATCTTCAACCAATTGGATTGATTAAATTGAAGAATTCTATGAATTTTCTTTAAAATCAATCCATGTTGAAGACATTGTTGTAATGTTCTGTAATGTATTATGTAGTTTGTTTTGTTATTTAAGTCTGCAATTAATTTTATTTGTTTCATTGTTTCTATTTTTTTATTTTCAACACAAAACGGTAAATCATTATGATAATCGTGTAATGTGGATGGATATTCTAAATCTACTTCTAATATATATCCTAAATCGGAATCTTCTTTAATGTTATTGATATTAAAATTTTCTATGTCTTCAACCCATTTAAAATTTTTATAAGGGAGATATTGAGACATTGCATATCCATATAAATTATTTACATCTAAATACATAAGATAATTTGATTCCTTGGTGGAATCATAATCACTAATATATTTATTGTTAGCAATAGAATGACGTTTACTGCATTGTACAATACCTCCCCTTATACCCCGGAAAACAAAATTATATATGTTAATATCAGTTAGCAATTCCAACTCAATTTTAGTTGTTTTTAACATTGCATCCCATGATAGACCAGGGATTGTATAATATTGACAAGGGTCTAAATTATATATGGTTTTACAAACTTTACGGAAATTTTCAAAAATATCACATAACAAGAGAACATCTACTTTTAAATATAAAAGCAAATAATCCATTAAGGTTTTACATTGAAATGTAGACCAAACCATTTCGGCATGTTTATAATCATCCTCACTACACGATTCATTAGTAAGCTTATTGAAAAATACTGAAAGGGGCGGTAATTGAGTCTCTTGGAGACGATTCACAGAATTTAAATAGTCATACGGAAAGACACCTTTACGTTTCATTAAACTAAATTCATTGTCATTGGTATAATTCGATTTTATAATATTTAAATCATCATCGGTTAAATAGCTCGATAATTTGTCTAAAATAGATGACATAAATCTAAACGAATCAAGAAAACGCAATTCAATGGTTTTCTTTTCATTGACCGATATTTTTTTTGATATTGAAATGTATAATTCCTTATTTAAAGGAATTATATTTATATCTCCTTCAATAGATGTCAGTTCTCGTACAAACAAATGACAATCATATGACGAGAGATTATGAAAAAATATTGGGATGAAACTGGCGATTTGATACTCTAAATTACATTTATTATGAGCAGGACCTCTATAATCGCCAGTTAGATGACAATGATCAGCTACTCTATCTTCAACAGTTAAAAATTCGTTACAAATATGACAATTTATATCTTCATTTTGTCTTATCTGTTGCAGTATTGTCAAAGAATTCATTGGCTTGACTATACTTAAATAATTATTGTAAATGTCTATGCTATCCTTAACTAAACTAGTGAAAAAATGACTTGGTGAATTATCACCACTATAAATTCTAAATATATCTAAACTTGAGTCAAACGAACATTTAATGTAATAACTATAAGCAAATGGAATATGTTTTTGTGTTGATGTTACGTACGTAGAATTTTTATTGTTAACTGTTTCCAGTATACATTCAAAATCAGCGTATACAACAAAAGGCACATCCATTTGCTTTTTAAAATTTTTATAGCTTACAATACTTTTATCTAAAGAAGGCATCCTTGTCACCATTTTATTGCATTCATCTTTGTGCTGTTTTAATGATGACTCAGTATGAAAATGTATGAGGCAGGTATTACAGATATAAACTTGATTTTTAGAATTCGTCAGTTGACTACGTATCAATCTGTAATTAAATGAAGAAAAAAGAAATTATTTAAATAAATATAACTTTTGAATGTACATATATAAATAGTTTTGTAAATATTATGAACATACCTAGAAATATTTTTGATCCATATATAATGGAATCTTTCACCGTCCTCTAGCAGTAATAAATTAATATGTTTAGACTTTTCTTCTTTGGTGAAGTAGTATGGCCCCACTACAACATCACCTTCTAATCCAAACACATTCACACTAATTTCAGGATTCATTAGTTCAAAATCTCTTATTTTATTAACTGCTAAAGGGAAATTTAAATTGGTGAAATTTAATTTGATTCCATTATTCAATACAATTACGTCCTCTTCAATATCTTTAATTTTGTATACTGAACATCTTTCTGTATGAGCGGCTACTGGAGAAATTGCTGATATTATAGCCCACTTGAAGCAGTACTCGTCTCTATTTTGTACGTTGGCACATGCTTTTTTCTGCATTATTTTTGCTGGTAAAGGAAGGTATTGTGATCCTTTGATGGAATTATATTGGTTAATATTGATTTCGAGATGAGAAATCTTAATTAACGCCCATCCACTATCACGCTCTTGAAATTCGCTCATCTTTTTCACAACGATATTACAATGGTTATCATAAATCTGGTGAATCTCATCTATTGTTGTTGCTGTACTTAGGATGACCATTTTCGTTTGATGAGACTTGACTTCGATAGTGCTCGAGTCTTCTTCTTCCTTTACCAATATATATTCACAAAATAGTTCAATGTTGAATTTTATTGATGAATATTATTCAAAAATATTCATCAACAATTGGCCTATTTTGGATTTCTGTTCACATAAATATGTTTCTGGTATTAAGTTTCCTTTGTTATCATTCTCTAATATATATGTAGCGATGCGATTTTTTAAGGCTGATTTAATACATTTCACACTATTAGTATCAGTAGATTTGTCACAATAAAATTTATGGTCATTTGTCCTCAAATGATAATGATAATTTAATTTTGGAATATGTTTATTACATGCATCGCAATAAACATCATTAGCTTTATCCATTTCTTTAATGTGTTCTGTAAGATGTGCATGTTTTGAAAACTCTTTGCGATTTGAAAATTTTAAGCCGCATGTTAAACACTTCCATGATGAGGACGGACCATCATGATACAATCTAATGTGACGATTTAAACTTCTGTTTTGTGTAAATTCTTTTTTACAATATTCGCAAATATAAAGGGCCATTTTATTTTATAATTTTATTTTTTTTTTTTATTTAATAAAAATCAAATGTTCACTGGATGAATTGTCAAACAAGACTGATTTCAATTGAGAAATAGCAGCGGTATTTATACTAAAATTTTTCGCAACTAATCATATTTGATGCAGTCACGTTATTATTGTTTAGCCTTAAACTTATAAATAAGGGGCGGGGCTTATTTCAGTAGAATAAAAGAATTTTAGAAAACCAAACATGTTTGGTTTTGTTTGGTTTGGTTAGTTGAGTCATCTTTATTAATGTATATGTTAAGTTGCTGTAGATAAGGATTATTATTAAGGGTTATAAGAATTTCATCATAATGTGAAATCTTTAAATATAGTAACAACAAAACAAAAAACTTTAAAAATAATGCGAATTCAGCGTTACATACATACATATATAAACAATTGTTGGATTAATTGATTATATATAATTATAAATATCCAGTTTGTATAATTTTAATTTTTGAAGAAATGTAATACGATATATTAAACAAACACTACGAGTTAGTTAATACAAACAAATGAAATTTTTAGCAACGCACACATATAAATCAAAGAAAAAAAGTTTAAAAAGTATCAGATTAAATTTTTAGTTGGCATAAGCGACTTAAAGTTTATGGTTTACATTAATTTTTTAATATATAATATAAAAAGTGAATTATATACATAAGAATAGTTTGCGATTTTGTTTTTTGTGGTTTTTAATTATATAAATAGTTGGTATTGTATAATATTCTATGGATTGTTATGTAATGGGTTTATGGTTTATTATTAAACTATAAAAAAAAAATATAAAGTGGTTATAATAATACATTATGCGCATATATTTTAGGTTTTTCCTTATCAAGCATTCAAAAACCCTATGTTATCCTCTTTTTTAAAACATCTTTATTGATTTTGTTATATGATTTTAGTTTTTTTCTCAATAATATTTAATTCTAATGGTATAGTTAACTTCAAGTTTATATCATATATAAACTTTTACTAAATGTTATCAAATCATTAAATAAACCATATTCTATGGTTATTTAAATATAAATTTTATTGCATCAACATGTATAAGGTTTAAATCTATACTATATCAACAGGTTAAAGGTATATATGTAATATAAGCATAGATCGAATTAAATTCTTCACTAAACTTATATTGTAGAATATCAAATTAACTATATATGTATTAATTAAACACTACGAGTTCGTTAATATAATACATACGTATATTAATATACATACGTATATCAAAGAAAAAAGTTAAAAATGTATCAGATTAATTATTTAGTTGGTATAAGCGACTTTAAATTTATGTTAAACGTTAATTTTTTAATTTATATTCAAATCAACACTTAAATCCTCTCAAAATACCCATTTTATTGGTATTTTCTTCACAAAATTTTTAAAATCCTAAATAAATATTCAAATCAACGCTTAAATACCCTCGAAATATCCATTTTATTGGTATTTTCTTCACAAACTTATTAAAATCCTAAATAAATATTGAAATCAACGCTTAAATACCCTCGAAATATCCATTTTATTGATATTTTCTTCACAAACTTATTAAAATCCTAAATAAATATTGAAATCAACGCTTAAATACCCTCAAAATATCAATTTTGTTGGTATTTTCTTCACAAACTTATTAAAATCTTAAATAAATATTCAAATCAACCCTTAAATACCCTCGAAATACCCATTTTGTTGGTATTTTATTCACAAAATTATTAAAATCCTAAATAAATATTCAAATCAACCCTTAAATACCCTCGAAATACCCATTTTGCTGGTATTTTGTTCACAAACTTATTCAAATCTTAAATAAATATTAAAATCAACCCTTAAATACCCTCAAAATATCCATTTTGCTGGTATTTTATTCACAAAATTATTAAAATCCTAAATAAATATTGAAATCAACGCTTAAATACCCTCAAAATACCCATTTTGTTGGTAATTTCTTCACAAACTTATTAAAATCTTAAATAAATATTCAAATCAACCCTTAAATACCCTCGAAATACCCATTTTGCTGGTATTTTGTTCACAAACTTATTAAAATCTTAAATAAATATTAAAATCAACCCTTAAATACCCTCAAAATACCCATTTTTGCTGGTATTTTATTCACAAACTTATTAGAATCTTAAATAAATATTCAAATCAACCCTTAAATACCCTCGAAATACCCATTTTATTGGTATTTTATTCACAAACTTATTAAAATCTTAAATAAATATTCAAATCAACCCTTAAATACACTCGAAATACCCATTTTGTTGGTATTTTATTCACAAAATTTTTAAAATCCTTGAATTAGATTCATTATTTAGTTGGTATAAGCGACTTTAAATGCATGTTATATGTTAATTTTTTAATTTATTACATAAAAAGTGAATTACCTATATATTATAGCTATCAAAACGGGTATTCTTGTGGAAGAGTATTCAATATGTAAAGATTTGGAATAACGATTGTTAGGGTTGGATTTATATGAATGGTAATTGAACTAACAAAATCAAATGATAATGTTAACCATTTGTTAACGAAACTTTGTAAAGGGTTTAAAAATATATATATACAATATATGTTTATATAAAAAATATTATCTCTCCAATGCTGCGAACCTAACGAATATCTTATTAAGTAAACCAACCGACTGTAGGGTGAGCAATGACGTTTCAGTGTAGAGTAGCAATCGATGAACTTAAATGCCAGCGTAGGGTGAAAATAAAATTTCCATGACGGTTCAGTGTAGAGTATCAATCGATGAACTTAAATGCCGGCGTAGGGTGCATGCACCGAACTTTGTATGAAAAAAGTGGATTAGAACCCCTCTAAACATACTACTGGTTTCAACTTTTTTCGGTTCAAAACAACAACAATTTCATTAACAGCGAATCAAAGAGAAAAAGAAAAGAAAAAAATTACATGCAGCCATTGCTGGCATATACCAACGAATAAAAACACAAAGCGTACTGACCGAGTACAGGCATCTCTGTACTAACCCCCTTTCTTCTTTCTTCTCTCACCTAAAAACATAAGAGTTGAGCATCAAAAGATGAAACGTGTGAAAGTAGACTAACCAATCTTGCGAGTTTGCACAATTTGACGTTTTTATTCCTTCAAAGTATGCGGCATTGTTTCGTGTATGTAAACAAACCCCACATGTATTTTACTAAAATTATTTTTTTAATAAAAAAGAAAGTAAATATGAATAAAAAACTGTTACCGGTTGTTTTATTTTAATTTTTTATTTAATATTAAGTTCATACTTTTTTGCTTTTGCTTAAAATTCCACGTGAAATAAAGGCAGCTTACATTATTTCGCAGTTGTAAAAAAATGTTGTCATATACATTTTGGAACTTTTTCACAAATTTAACAGAATACAACTCTATCAACATTATTTCATAGATATTCCGCACTTGTTTTTTTCATATGCATTTTGACAGCATTTCACGTGAAATGTTGAACAGAGTACCAGGCTTAAAACGTTAAGTTTTGCGAAACCGCGAAATGGATAATAATGATACATGTTAAAATTATCGCGTGAAATATTCAATGTTGCTCAGCAATTTTCGCAAGTTCGATCAGAGTACTAGGCTTAACACATCAACGCCCTTATGTTTTAGACTTTAACTGAATCTACAAAGCGTTCGTGTATCACCACTTTATTTAAACCGATTTAATGGTCTGAAGATTTAAATGAAAGCTTATAAGCGATAGTGTATAAAAGATTTTACGTTAACTTTTTGCTTTTTTTCGAATAAATATTCTGAACTTAAACCGCCCAGTTGCCACAGTTTTTTCAACATATTTACTCACTTATGAAAACTAATAAATATCAGTTAAGAAAAGACCACACGCCTCAATAAAATTGAAGGAACACAAATATCTTTTTTTACCTCAGTTTAGACAATCAAATTATAATTATTTTAAAACTTCAGGAAATACAAAACATTATTACCCTCCCAACAAACAATACATTGTAAGTTAATCTCTTGTTTTACAAGGTTCCTTGAAATTTGTTGTTGTTTGGTGTTGTTTTTGGCTTTGTGTTTGACCAATATGGCTTAAAATATTCTTAAGTGACATTAACACCCATGTACGAATATGTTTTCCCCATATAATGGACATTATTATAGACTCTTTATGTTTGTTACGTTTTATTGTTGTAAATGGGTGTCAAAGTCTAGAAGACAACAACGACGACAACGAAAAAGAAATACTCTTAAAACAATAACAACTACATAGGCATACATATAAACACATGTGTTTATATACATTTATATATACATGTTTCTATTAAGTGTTAGGAAGAATATCAGTAACCGTGTGATCTTTAGCCATAGTTAAACCGTTTAAAGGTTGATTTACATGTGTATTGAAGTATTCGTTACAATTTTTCTTCAGACTTATGGTTCCTCGTACATTTTTCTTTTTGCGGTTTCATTTACCTTTTGGCCATGTCGTGGACTTTTAGGCCTTTTTTTTATCCAGTTTATGTTGAAGTATGTAAATGCCATTGTTTCGTCTTCTATTAGGCCTGGAAAATTCATTGGCTCTTACCTAACGGGTAACAAAAAAGTCATTTAACATGTTTAAATAAAGAACTACAACAACAGCAAACTAAACAACCAGCTAACAAATTTTATAGTTTCTATAAAGTTTTTCATGTATTATTTTGCTGTTGGTCGTTGGTCGCTTTTAACTTTGCAGCAATTGTTGGTGGTATTATTGTAGTTATTTGTGTGCAGTTTGTTGTTGCTGTCTTTTGGTGCTGATCAGCAGTATTTGTGCATTTTCCTTAACTGACACTTGACAGGTTTGCATGTTTTGTTACAATTTTAGGTTTTTTGGCGACCAAAAATAGCAGATAATAATGTCACCTGGCAATTGCTATTGGTTCAAGGAAAAAAGTTAAATACTATACGAAATAGTTAAAAAAGGCAAAAATTATTTACTTGAATGGTGCATTGCCAGAAAATGGCAAATAACTGGCAAAAAGTTTGTATATCAAATTAATTTTTATTGTAAACTGGATTTAAAAAAAAAAAATACATTAAAAATAAGTTAATTCATCTTGTCCTTTTTTGGAAATTATCACAAAACTTAGTTGATTTAAACAAAATTAATAAAAAAAATTACTCCTCGTATTCTAGTTGTTGTGTAAAACGCATCGCAACGGCAAAAATATGTTACAGTATATACATGTAACATTTTCTAATGTCACCTATAAATAATAATAAGTGTTACATGTCGTGCAATTTCAATAGAACACAATTAGTGCTTTTATTTAGAACTATTGCACTATTATCATTAATGTACTTAATGAGCGATTTTTAAAGCTATTTAAGCGGTTTCTGCCCGCTATTACGGGTTGGAAACAAATATTAACATCACTAATGGCTTATAAAAATTAAAACGATTATAATATAAATAGACTTTTTTTGATTTTAATTTGTTAATATTTTTATAATATGTTTTAAAACTAATTATTTACAAAATTATGAGAATTATGTATGAATTATAACAAACAAAATAAAACATTTGTTGAACAAACAAAGTAGTTGAAGTAGTACCAAAGTTGTAGAACAGGGCATTATGAACACCTTAAGTTAAAGTAAGGGTAAAATATGCAAAATGTTTTGCATGTTTTTCATCATCATATTCACAAAAGAACTTGAAAATGTTTCCCACAGTTGTATTTTTTGTACAAACGAACACAAAAATGTAGAATATGTAACATAAATGCAACATTTTTCGCAGAAAAGAAATCGCCATAAATTTTTAAATTTCAAACAATTCAAATTTTGTGGCGTTGAAAATTTTAAAAAACAATTGGGGAATTCACAAGGTGTGTTATTATGTCATATAGTCATAATGTCCTAAATAATACTTTATAACTGTTTAAAATTATGTTTCTTCTTATTATTTTAAGACATATGGCTTTACAACTTTACGACTACCTTGCGAATCCCACAAATCGCACCCTAAATACTAAAGGGTATTAACTCAAAATTTTAAAATTTTCAGTAGAAGCAAGACAATTTTTAAATTTACATTACAGGCATATGAAAAAGAATTTTAAAACAAAACTTTTCATTACCAAAAAGTAGACAAAATAGCATGATATTTTTACAGCGGGTACACTGAAAGAAAAATGCTTCATATATTTAATGAATCATTTTCATAACAAAGTTTTCATTGGGTAAATGAAAATTTTCATTGTCTAAATGGAATTTCATAGGTTTGATGAAGTATTTTCGTTAAAATCGCTTCATTAGATTTCGTAATTACGTTAAAAATTTTCATTGGATATATGAAAACTTAAGGTTGTCCAAGTTAAACAAAAAATTTTAATTGGGAACTTAAAAAAACAATATACAAACATAACTATATTCATAAATTAATACAAAATTATAGTTTCCTTAAAAAAATGTTTAATTGTTATTTAAAAAATGTAAGATTTAATAACTTCATACATCTAATGTTACATGTATGCCATTAAATTTATGAAATCAAAAAATTTTTTTATAAAAGCAACATATTTCAATAATTGCCTTCATAAATTTAAATTTTCATTATGACAATAAAAATGTCATTATAGTAATGAAACAAAAACTTTCAGTCCACTTTCAATCAACGTTGTTATTGTTATTATGGACAATTTAATCTCATATTTACGGTCTTAATTGAGAAAAAAAACATAGTTTTTTTATACAAAAACTACACTGCCCCGGTAGACTAGCTGGTAGTGAGCTAGTCTATCAGCACCGAGGTTACATGTTCGAATCCCACCAGAGACAGAAAAAAAAATAAAAAATAAAATAAAGTAAAATAAAATAAGAAAAAAGAAAAAAAAAATAAATAAAAAAAAAATAAAAAAAAAATAAAAATTTTACTTTATTGAAAGTATTCATCCAATGAATAATATTCATGGATCTAATGTAATGTTTCATTAAGTCCTTTTAATGAAACAGGTTTCATTGATCCAACGAAGCGCTGCATAGGTTCCTTTATAATGCAATTTTTCATGGGATTAATGTCAAAATTCGTTAGTATTGCGAAGAAAATTCTTTCAGTGTAGATATGAATATTATGTGTCGATTTCTTTCAAAAAGTCTTTAGTATTTAGGGTGCGAAATATGAATTTCTGTAGAAATATTTTTGAATTTGTTTTTGCTTACAATGAAATTTTTGGCGATGCGTTGAGTTTAACACAATTAGGCCCTAAATTAAACAAACGCTTATTTACTTAACTTTTTTTTAATACTGGAAATAAAATATTAGCGTACGAAAAAAAATTTATTAATTAATTATTAAAAAATTAATTTAAGTTTTCTCATCAACTAAGTAAGCCCCTTTTCTGCGAAACTTTGGGCGATCGAATATAACCGCGTTGTTTGCGTTTTTAATTGGCCACTTGGTCAACCAGAAAAAGGAGGTATATGCGACTAAGCCAAAAACTGTCTAAAAGCTTGAGGCTAATAACCGAAAAGAAATAATGGGTATATGCTCTGAAAGGGGCCACTCAGGTCGAAGTTAAAAATGTTCACCATTAAAAAGATATTATCTACAAAGCATAATGTGAATATTTTTCTAAAACAATAATCTTAATTGTTATTAAAGAAAACAAGTAATTCATTTAACAAATGAAAATGTCGCTTATGTACTTCACTGTATTAACTAGGGATGTGAATTCCGAATACCGAGATCTTAATTTATGTTTTTTCCGGGATTATCGGGATTCAGCCCTTTTCTATATCGGGTGATTTTTTAGCTATAACCTTTTTGGCAACACTGGTTTAAACAGCTGACGCACGTTTCGTGTTTTGTTTCACTCTCAAACATCTTCAGTTTGGTCTATAACCATGAACCATGAATCGTCTTACAAACGAACAACGCTTGCATATTATTGAATTTCATTATCAAAATGCGTGCTCTGTTAAGAAAGTTCATCGCGCGCTTCTTCCATTTTATGGTCAGTTTTTTTTTTGCTCAATGGGTACGTTAATAAGCAGAATTGTCGATTTTGGAGTGAAGATCAACTAGAAGCATTGCAAGAGCTACCAATGCATTCGAAAAAGTCACAGTTTGGTGCAGTTTATGGGCTGGTGGCGTCATTGGACCGTACTTCTTCAAAGATGATGCGAATCGTAACGTAACTGTGAATGGTGAGCTCTACCGTGATATGATATCCAACTTTTTTTTGCTCATAATGCAAGAGCTTGACTTGAATGACATGTGGTTTCAACAATACGGTGCCACATGCCACACAGCACGCTTAACAATGGACTTATTGAGAGGTGAGTTCGGTGAACATTTTATTTCACTTTCGGGACCGATCAATTGGCCGCCTAGATCGTGCGATGGAACGCCTTTAGACTATTTTTTGTGCGGCTATGTTCATGTCTATACACACATGCCCGCTTCAATTGACGCCTTGGAAGACAACATTGAAGCATTTATTCATGAGATACCGGCCGAAATGTTGGAAAGAGTAAGCCAAAATTGGACTAAGCGGATGGACCATTTGAGGCGCAGTCACGGTCAACATTTGCATGAAATAATCTTCAAACATTAAATTATATGGACCGTAGTATCTATTCAAATCAAAATGCATTTTTCTGAATTTTATGTGTTTTTTTTAACTTTTAAACGATTATTAAATTTAACAAACGTTTATTAAGGAGAATTTTCATACAAAATTTGTTTTGTAAACCTTTATTTAATTTAAAAATTTTTTGTAAATACAAGCGTTTTTCATACGAAAATTCCGAATTTTAAACATAAGCTTTTCGGCATAGCCGGCCTTTGGACAGACGCAAAAATTTTCCCTTTTATTTGGTATAACAAAAATTGGCTTAGCTAGCATAAGTTTCCCTTGACGGACAGCCTTCGGCCGGACCCAATAATTTTCTCCTCTTTGGTATAACAGACACCGGCTTGACAAACTTGAGCTTAACAGCATAGCAATCCTTCGGCCGGGCTTCTCTAACTAAAGCTTATCAGCAAAGACATCCGGAACGGGTGCGAGTTTGAGTTTGCTTATATCTTAGTCGGTTGTAGACCAATATGTACACTCAAAAGCAAAATCAATCAATCCGTGCTCAAATCAATCGAACGCGGTATTCATAGTACGATTCATAGTTCCGTTAGTACGAATTTCCTTAAATCAAGTACAGAAAGATTGAATCAAGGAAGGATTTTCAATCGCGAAATACTTCACTTATCCATATTCAATCCCGAATTCGTACTTAAAATAATCCGAAAATGAGATTGATTTAAGTAAAACTAAGATTGAATCAATGTTAAAATGCGCTTGACTCAAGTAGCAAAAAGTTGATTCAAAACCGAATGTGTACTTGAAAAAAACCAAAATTTAAATTAAAAGGAGGATTTTATTATGATTGATTTACTTTCCCATTTTAAACATTACAGAATCTCAATTATAAAACTCCACTATCATTCCCGATATGGTTTTTAATTTAAAAACTTAACGTACATATATAACTGAAAATATAAACTAAATAAGAAGCAAGAATTTTCAGTTTTACTTTTTAAACATGAAAATAATATGTTTTCGTCTTGTTCTGTTGTTTTTGTTGTTTCTACACACAACGAACAAATGGTTTTTTTACTACTTGTGTGGTGTTGTTGTAGTGTCTTCAACAAACTTTGATAAGTTCAAGGAGATTAAAACGCTCACTTTTTAAATTTACTCTCAGAGTGGCACAACCAACGAAAAGTTAAATTTTTTTTTTACTTGGTTAAAGAATTTTGTACTTATTTTAAGAAATTCCGGGATTTATTTTAGAAAGTAATCCCATTTTGGTTTGTTTTAAGTACTTTTTAGTGTTATTCGTACTTAAATTTTTGAGTACGAATCGTACTTAAAGTAAGTATAAAAAACTTTATTTATACCGAGTGTTTTTCCTTCTGTCTATATATAAATATATAGCAACCTAGTCTCCATCGGATCTGAGAAATCGGGAAACCCGTTTCAACATACACACTGAAAGGCAATCTAACGGATGGACAATCGAACATCGGTAAATCAAATTATCGGGTGTAAAATCAATATTGGAGAAACTACGAACGGAACGACAAACTAATATTTTTAATTTTTGTAAGTGGTATAATAAGATATACATTTAGAAGAAGACCAATCCTTAAAATTTATCATAAAAATAATCTTGAAAAAACATAATTTTAAAACTATTCTGGCATTCTTAAAGGCCAGAATTATTCTTAGTTCCAATAAAAAATTGATATTTTTTTCACTTAAATTCATTTTAAAACACAGTCTTGTAACACCATTTATTTACCTTAGATTACTTAAATACTTTTTGTCTTCCTGTTTCCTTCCCCCTTTAAACAACA
Source organism: Pollenia angustigena (assembly GCA_930367215.1). Taxonomy (NCBI): domain Eukaryota; kingdom Metazoa; phylum Arthropoda; class Insecta; order Diptera; family Polleniidae; genus Pollenia; species Pollenia angustigena. The sequence continues at coordinate 54,306,461 of OV884060.1, forward strand.
ATTTGCGTAGATTATTGTTAATATAGTTCACTAGTCATGTCGTGTTAGTTTTGTTGTCGTTGTGTGCTCTTAATCCATGTTTCTTACCATCATCGTCAACATCATCATCAACAACATCGTCGTCAGCAATACATAACAAGAGTTGTAACCACTACATGCATATGTGTATACGTACATTGTCATCCTGGCTTAAAATAACAACAAACAGCAACAGCCAAATGACCGACAGCTACAGGAACAACAACAATAATAACAACAACATGTTTATTTGCAAAATTTCTCAATGGCTTAACTTGTGCCGGCATTAAATACCGTATTTAATGATAAATGTTGCTGCCATATTATGACTTGTCATAAATTTGCCTTTGTATCCATTACTCATTTGTCAATATTTTTCGCTTTAGTTAAAGTTATACAGAGAGACAGACAGACGAACACTTACACGCATGTGTTTTTTAATATTCAGTGCGGAGAAACTATCAAGGCCAAAGTTAATTTAAAATTGAAATAGATTTTTTGTTAGAATTTACTTTTTACGGCTTAATGGGTTGACCTATTCTTTTATTTGCGGATTCGTTTCCGGAGATTCCGGTCAGTTTTAGTACAATACGCCCTATGTCTACGTTACTTTTGCTCGGTAAATTAAGTTAGAATATAATTTGTAATTGTATTTATAACATTGATACACTCATAAAATTATTACAGTAACTGATTGTAGGTTATTAAATTCGTTTTCGGTACTGTTAAAATTGAATAAAAATATAGTTATTTTACGAATATATTTATTTTTCAACATTTATGTTTGTTATTAAAAAAACAAACTACCAAAAAATAATGTTTTCCGTATTTTTTTTTGTTAATTTGTTTGATTTTTATCGGTTAAAATATATTTTTTAAAAGTAAAAACAATTCAATTTTAACGAATATGATGTTCAATAAATAAAAAACTTAGAAATTACTGAAAAAATCATTTGTTTTAAATGAAATGTAAATGATCCGTTTTTTAAATGAATTTTAATTTGTTTCAAATGAATTTTCGTTTGAATTTAACTACATAATATTTTGAGTGTAAGGTAAATATTAAGGCTTGAAGCTTTAAAGCTAATACTAAAAACAGGCGGCTAACACTAAAGTCTCACGTAGTTAAATCCGTTACAAATTGATTTTTAGTGCGAACAATTTAAGTTCTTAAAGCTATCGCTGTAGATTGCTGAGCATTCAACTATCACGTTAGAAGCTTTTAGTTGTTTCTTGAAAAGCTAATTCTTCAAAGTCGTAAGTAAGTTGGATTATTCAAAATAAATTTTTAAAAAATGTTTTGGTCTGATTTTCTACTTGTCTAAAAGCTTTTTTTAAATGGCTTTTTTTTTACTAAGATTTGGAAAAGTTTCTTAACAGTTTCTTAAACGGCAAGCCCTCTGAGGAGATTGAGTGGTTGCAATCGAAACATGTCAGGGTAACCTGTCCGTAAACACCTGCACACATAAAATTATTACAGTAACTGATTGTAGGTTATTAAATTCGTTTTCGGTACTGTTAAAATTAAATAAAAATATAGTTATTTTACGAATAAATTTATTTTTCAACATTTATGTTTGTTATTAAAAAAACAAACTACCAAAAAATAATGTTTTCCGTATTTTTTTTTGTTAATTTGTTTGATTTTTATTGGTTAAAACATATTTTTTAAAAGTAAAAACTATTCAATTTTAACGAATATGATGTTCAATAAATAAAAAACTTAGAAATTACTGAAAAAATCATTAGTTTTAAATAAAATGTAAATGATCCGTTTTTTAAATGAATTTTAATTTGTTTCAAATGAATTTTCGTTTGAATTTAACTACATAATATTTTGAGTGTGGGTTCGAGCCCAGATTGAGTCAAGAATGAAAAATTATCAGTAAATTTTAATTGATTTTCATGTTGTAAAATTCCTTTCTTCATAAAAATAATTTAATGAAAATTAAATTTAATGAACTTAAGCCTAATTAAAAATATTAAAAATTTGGATTAAAAACCATAAATAGTTCAATAAAATAACCACAATACTAATAAAAGTTTCAACAAATAGAAACTGGGAATTATTTCCTTCCGAAGGTAACTTTATATTATATTCAACATTTTTAATTTTTCGAATTTATTCTATGAGCTAAATTTCAGTTATGTATTTTATAAAGCTTTTTTGTAATAGTTCTATTCCTACAATTTTTCAGAAATGACTTTATACACTACCAGACTATTATATTGTATTTTCTATTTACATTTTACCTTAGCCTTCCGTTGGAAAGCAATGAGGTATGTTGAATGTACAGAAAAATTTACAATTATTAGACACCAGCAGAATGTAATGCATTTTCTGGCCCGCTACGGCCGTCGTCAGCATTCTTTGTGTCTCACTGGATAGTGTTACTTTATAAATTGAATGTATTTAACTCAACTATTTTAACAAATAGAAACTGGGAATTATTTCCTTCCGAAGGTAACTTTATATTATATTCAACATTTTTCATTTTTCGAATTTATTCTATGAGCTAAATTTCAGTTATGTATTTTATAAAGCTTTTTTGTAATAGTTCTATTCCTACAATTTTTCAGAAATGACTTTATACACTATCATTTCTGAAAAATTTAAAAATGTTGAATAATAAAAGTTTCTTAACAATATTAAAAAAATGTTTTGGTCACACTTTATATTTTGTAGACTTTAAATGTGCTTTCAAAACTACTTGGGACTAATTCAGGATAACTTAAAACTATTTACCCCGCATTCATAAACGATTATTAAATTTAATAAACGTTTATTAAGGAAAATTTCATAGAAAATTTGGTTTTCAAACCTTTATTAAAATATTTTTATGAATACAGACAGGCATGTGTATTGCTAATTTTCTGTAATCGAAATGTCCTTGAAAGCGCCATCGGTGTATTTTGATGCGCTGAACAATATCCATGTCTGCATACAGCTCGTACAGCTAACGTTTCGTCCTATACTCTCTGCTCACGCACACGAGCCCATACTTTTACAAAGTATCTTTCTCTCGAATATACTCAACAATGCTTCATCCGCCTTCGAAAGTACTCATGTCTCGGTGCAATATATTGGGTGATTTTTTAGCTATTATCTTTTTTTCAACACTGGTTTAAACAGCTGACGCACGTTACATGTTTTGTTTCACTGTCAAACATCTTCAGTTTGGTTTATTATCAAAATGCGTGCTCTGTTAAGAAAGTTCATCGCGCGCTTCTTGTGTTCAGCGACGAAGCTCGTTTTTGGCTCAATGGGTACTTTAATAAGCAGAATTGTCGATTTTGGAGTGAAGATCAGCCAGAAGCATTGCAAGAGCTACCAATGCATCCAGAAAAAGTCACAGTTTGATGCGGTTTATGGGCTGGTGGCATCATTGGACCGTACTTCTTCAAAGATGATGCGAATCGTAACGTAACTGTGAATGGTGAGCGCTACCGTGTGATGATATCCAACTTTATTTTGCCCAAAATGCAAAAACATGACTTGCATGACATCTGGTTTCAAGACGGTGCCACATGCCAGACAGCACGCTTAACAATGGAGTTATTGAGAGGTGAGTTCGGTGAACATTTTATTTCACATTCGGGACCGGTCAATTGGCCGCCTAGATCGTGCGATTTAACGCATTTAGACTATTTTTTGTGAGGCTATGTTAAAGCTCATGTCTATACACACATGCCCGCTTCAATTGACGCCTTGGAAGACAACATTGAAGCATTTATTCATGAGATACCGGCCGAAATGTTGGAAAGAGTATGCCTAAATTGGACTAAGCGGATGGACCATTTGAGACGCAGTCACGGTCAACATTTGTATGAAAGAATCTTCAAACATTAAATTACCGTACTATCCATTCAAATAAAGATTTCATGCATTTTTCTGAATTTTATGTGTTTTTTTAAACTTTCCTATAGCTCTTAAAAAATCACCCATTAGAAGCCTTAGTTTTATTAAAGTGTTATTTTCGTCCTGCAAGAGATGATGGCTCTTTTCCAAAGCTGTTTACCGAGCCCTAAGAAGCATCTGTAAGTAAGCACGATCCCTTTTTTTCAGTGCTGACATCGTTCCTCTGGCTTATGGCGGATACGATGTATATAATTCGTCTACTATCTTAACGTGGCAATTGCCTGCCGGAACTATATCGCCTTTCTTTCGTCGCGGCACCCCTCTTGTAGTTTCCAACATTTACAACCAGACCCATTTTAGACGACTCTATCTCAATTTTTGAAATCGCACAAGTAACATTTCGTTTAGTCCTCCCCGCAATGCCGTCGATTTACTTCTCGTGAGTCTTTTCCACGATTCACGCAGGGCGAAGATTTGGTCAACTGTTAATTTATTACGCCTGAGGCTACACTTTTAGTATTGTATCGGATCGCCGAATTTGTGCTTCAGAAAACACGCTTGAAATTTGGTTATATGCGACTGATGGGAGACTTATGAAGCATGAACCTTGTCAAATCGTCTTCTGCGATTTGTGAAAGTTCTGCGTTCAAAATGCTTCTTTAGTAAAGTTTGTTGTTTAAAACTTGTTATGACTTCTTATAATCAACTGCTTTTAAACTAAGAAATATTCATCTATAAATTTTCTTTTGTTTGAATTTAATTTTGCTGGATTAATTTCTTATATGCGAATGATGGGTGACTTATGTAGTATGAAACTTATCAAATCGTCTCGTCCGGTTATATAAAGCTTATCCGATATTATTGCGACTTTAGGGAACGAAAAGTAAAAATTTCAAATATTTCTTTTACAAAAGAAACTTTTTATAATGTTTATCTATCTATTAACTTATTTTTAAGCACTTTTGTAGCTTTCAAAGTTTCGTAGAATTTTTTTTAGAACAAAAAGCGAGCCTTCTTAAAGCTTTGTAGTGAACTTAAAGTTTAAAGCTTTTTGTGACTTTTAAAAACTAAAAGATATATTTTTTTTTTCAAAAACTGCCATTAACTTAACTTTTATCTTGCTTGAGTAAGAAATAAGGCCTTCCAAAAGGCTTTTTTAACTCCACTTCTCCCAACTTGAACACCAACATCAAGGCAGGAGAATGTATTGCTGTGTGTGTGTGTGCGTAAGACAGACATATTTTAACTTCTTAAAGATAAGCTGCACTTTAACGCATCCATGCTTGAGTGATGGAGTTTAAGTAGACGACAACGACACAAACAGCCACAACTACTACAACAACAGCAACATCATCAACAACATTTTACGTCCATTATTAGTGGAATTTAAAAGCAGGATGCCTGTAGACCATGAAGGAAACATCTGAGCAGTTTGAATAAAAAACTTACTTTTTTTAATATTTTTTATTTTTTAGATGCGAAAAAAATATGAAGAAACCTGTGGACAAGTCATCTAAAAACGTCATCATTTGTATGCCATAAAACAAATGAATTAAAACTGAAACTCAAATTGTTTGGTATACAAACTTTGAAATAAAAGTTGAGAAACTTAAAAATATGTCAGACATTGTGAAATAATTGTTACAGTTTGTATTGGTGACATATTTGTTCAAGTGTTTTTTTTTTTTTTTTTTTTTTTTTTTTTTTTTTTTGTTAACGAAAACTAAATGTCTCTATAAATGGGGTTGCTTTTACTTGCATTTTGTTAAGAAATTTATTTCGTTTTCACTACAAAATAAAAATCTTTTGTTGAAGTTTTTATTTTCTTAAGATTAATTAGATTGTGTTGTTTTGTAAACGTGGATAAATTTATTTGTCCAGTGCATTAATTAAATGTCTAATGTGTTTATTAAGTTTTAAATAAGAGATAAATGATCTGGGAAAATTTCAAGTTGTAGAGGTCACAGAGTTGGGTCAACCTAACGTTGCTTTAGAAAAAGAATACCGGAAAATTTTATATAAAGAATCTATTATAAAATTATAAATAAAATTTTATAAATCTTAAAGTCAATTCTTTAGTTTTTTTATTTTTATTATATTAGAAATTATTTAATGTTTTCTAACATACATAACTCTACCTAACATATATCTATTAAAGTTTAGAATTCAATGCAAAATACCGCTTATTTATTTGTTTGTTAGTTTAATATTAGAAATCCTTTGTGTTCTTTTAAAATATGTGTTTTTCTGCATAAGGAAAATAAACAAATATTTTTAAGATTTAACGTTAGTTTTCATGAGGTTAAGAAAGGATAATTCAAGAAAATTCCCAAATACAAAAAAAAATTTAACGAATAAATATAAAAAAATCTGTAACATACATAAAACATGAATTGAACAAAAAACAAAATACAAAAAAAAATATAAACAAGAAAAAAGAAAAATTATTTCAAAATTTTAAAAGAGTGAAAAATAGTACAGAGCAAACAATTGATACAAGTGTTTCTTTAAATTTAAACGAAAAAAAAAAAAAAATTCATAATGTTGGTTCAAAGTGGATGTGTCTTTGTTAACAAAAAAAAAAAAAAAAAAAAAAAAAAAAAAAAACATTCGTGCGTTCGTGTATCAGTAAGTCTAACTGTTTGCCTATCCGCTTGTCTGTCTGTCTGTCCTGAAGTCTATCCTCAATCAAGCATCTAACTAATATATAACGCTGAACACGCATATCGGTACCAAAAAAGTAAGACATTAAACAGTGGGGTTAAAAAAACAAAAATATTTCGAAAAAAATTTTGAGCTAGTATAAAACCCAAATGGAAGCTTAGCAAAGAATATGCTCTGCAATTAAGCCCAAAAGATATAAAAATCATATAGTAGATTCCAGGCGCGGATTCACGGGTGGGGGGGGGGGAATAAGGAAATTTCGCCCCGTAAATTATAAAAATATGTTTTGTTAATTTCCATAATACAAGAATTCCCAATAATAATTTTTCTTTTAATGTACAAATATTTGGAACTCCCAGCAAGGTTTTTTTTGGTTTATTTTTTAGGGAATCTCTAACGAAATTTTCAATAAATATTTTTTTATTTTTTATTTTTATTGAATCTCTAACGATTTTCAATAAGTATCCATATCTTAATACTAATAGTTATTTATTAGATATTTCCAAAGAAACATCTAGTTTACCGTACTCAATTACTTATTATTCTACATTCAATCCCAGCAGGTGCCATCTATATTCAAAGAGTAAACGTTTGACTTGATAATGCGTGCGGCTAAATTATTAAAAAGCCTTAGTATTTGCAATATTTATGTATAAATGTGTTATACGAATCAAAATTCTATTCGATAATTTTTGACGAAAGCACGGATTTGTCGGGGAAAACCCAGATTTCCTTATCTTAAAGATATTTCAACATACAACAAAAAGTTTTTAGGGAAGAATTTATTGGCTTTGTTGTAAACGCATTTGAAGTGGCTTCAAAAGATATAGATGACGTTGATGTGTCAATTGATGCGAAGGCACTGTCATCAATAGTTCTTAAAGCTTTGACAAATGTTGGTCCTTACCTTAAAAATTGTGTAGGAGATGGAACAGATGGGTGTCCTTTGATGTCAGCAGAAAATGGGGCTGTTCAAAATATCTGGAAAAGCGACAAGTGCCATTAATACAAAAAGTTGTATCATTTGTTAAAGAAATGGCAAAATTTTTTTAATATAATCATCCCAAGCGAAAAACAGTTTTAGCAAAGTATTTGGTAGCCAAACTCTCTTCATTAAGCGTCTTTGCAACAAGTGTACATCATATAGTAGAAGCTGTGGAAAAAATATCTGTGTGGAAAGGTAGTATCTCTACCTTTATATTAAGGAACTCACTTAGTACTTTTAAATTTATTTGCGGAATATACATATTGAGTGTGCTACTTATTGTAACACAGCCGCTAGTACCATTTTACGAAAGCACGATATAGCCCTTTAAAAAGCATCAAGCCTTATCAAAATTTTAATCATGTGCCTTGAAGAAAAAATAAATAAAGCCGAAGAACAATTTAAAGCGATTTTTGAAAAAGTTAAAGTTATTTGCGTTCAAATCGAGGTTCCTGTCGAAAAGACATAATCACATCCAAAATGTTGAAGATTACTACCGAGTTGTAGGTTACATTCCTCTTATTGAATTTATTTAAGAAGATCTCAAAACTGTTAAAACCACAACAAGCTGATGAACTGATTATTTTTGATAAAAGAGATATATGTTAATAAACTGTGATGAAGATATCTACCCAAATCTAAAAAAATATTTTAAATTTTGGTTTCAATGCTCGTCAGTAAAGCTACGAGCGGGAGGTCATTTCCTAACCCTTCGTCGAATAAAAACATGGCTCGGATCAACAATGACAGAAGATAGACTGTACTGTCTAAATTTGCCTCACAAGGAAATCATAAATTGCTTATTTAAAAAGATTAATGTATATTGAACTGATCTTGTATTTTATTTAAACTTTTTGTTGAGTTTTTTTAATTAGGGTAATAACTTTTTTTGGACAAAATTTCTTCATCCTACCACGCGATGGGCAATTTAGTATTGATAATGAAAATAATTATTTTAGGCCATTTTGGCCAAAAAGTTCCCGCAACAATTTAAAATATTTTTATGAATACAGGCATAAATACACAAAATAAGAAACTGTATAACAAAAATGTAAAGCTATTTTTTTGGGTTTAATGAAATAAATTTTAAGTTTAAAGTGCGAGTTGATTTACATAATGGAAAAATATCTTTAATAGCTCGTTCCGCGCATTACTACGCTGCTGAAAATTATCACTGTTTCATACATCCGCCAAACAACTCATCTATCACAACATCTATCATTTGCCATTAAAATTTATTTTATTAAAAAAACCGCGAAATAAGTTATTAGAAAATGCTTAAAATTTTGTAATTAAATTTTAATTTTGTATAGTGAGGAGAAAAATTTAAATTCAAAAAATTTTTCTCGCGTTTGGTGCGGACACTTTCTTAACGATCGCGAAAAAGTAATACATCATTTCGTAATATTTTTTCACGGTCTATACGGATATTCGCAAAAATTGCTAAAAGACTTACCCTAATACACATATTGATTTTTTACTTTTTTGTATTATACAAAATTCCCCCCCCCCCCCTAAGGCTCAAGCTGGATCCGCGCCTGGTAGATTCTAAACACTTTTTTTTCTTTTAAAAAGGACTAATGAAATAAAACCTTGTTGTACTTAAGACTACTGCCTGTTACTAAAGTCTGCCGTCTTTTACTTAAAACTACACTCACACAGTAAGGATTGCTGTCTTATACTGAGGACTAGCGTATTATATTAAATCAGTGTTCGAAAATAAACAGTAAATTTTTTAGCGTTTGGCTCACACATCCAATAATGATTTTTTTAGTGATTGTGTAGACGAACACAACCCTTAATACCATTCCTAACTATTTTCAAGAAAGATCCGTACATTTTATGTATATTTTTCTATTCTTCTTCTTTTTTTATATTAATAAATAAATAAAAGAACAAACAAAAACATTTTGCAATGACCGCACGAAATGACGTAAAGCTTGTGTGTTTACTGCACTGTTTGGATTTGACTACTCTTAAATTGTACCGTCTCAATGACAAAATTTTACCAAATTGACCTAAACTGTACCAAATTTTGGCTATAAAATAAAAAAGCATACATAGTAAAAATTATAACACGTTTTTATTCAATAAAACAATTAATAAAGTATAGTCGATTAAGCTCGGCCATTTGATACCCTACACCAGTGATAGCCACTCCATAGGCTCGCGAGTCAGTCAATAATCGTATTTTTCACACAGACACGGTCGGCAATTCACATGTATACAACAACTTTGTTCGTTTCAAAACATCAGACTATCATCAGTCTCTGCGACCGCACACAAGCCCATAATATCTTTGTGTGCGTGCGTTCGCGGCTTGGTTAGTTCGGGGCTTGGTAATCACTGCCCTACACCAACGTTTATAAGGAAAACATTTCTAGAGTATACTCTATTTGGGACTCATGGACAATCATGGACCTGCCAGAGCAAAATTATTTCAAGATGTAAAGATTCATGTGAAAGTTTCGCTGCTACAAAAACAACATCATCAAAATAGATTTGGAGACACTTGATTGATCCCAGGCTTCGTAAAGGGATACGAGTACTTATACTTATGTATAAACTTAATATGTTATTATAACATCAGATTCCTTAATTACCGCTTATAAATTACACCATTTTTCATTGAAAATGTGAAAATGAAATTAAAAATCTCAATTTGATATTAAGAAAATTCCAAATGAAATTGAAAAAAACTCTATAACATCGAAGCAATTTTTAAATAACATTGAAGAAGCATATTAATAACATTGAAGCAGTCATGAAATAACATTTTGGTAGCAGCAAAAACAATCAAAATCTTCATCAAAAAAAAAAAAAAAAAAAAAAAAAACGTAGTGTACGAAAACTTTTGGCTCATGTCCCCATGAAATCTCCATTTCAAAACATAAATTTCCAATTTTTTAATCTTTTAACAGACTTGGGACAAAAGTTTTAAACTTTAATTGAATTTATCAATTTTTGAAATTAAAATGTTAATTTATTTATTTTATTATTATTATTATTTTATTTTATCGACTCTTTTTTAATATGGCAAAATTAACTATATAACTATTTTTCAAAATAATTCATTAAGGTATTCATCGTAATTCGTATAATTTACAATGAGATTTAGTTCCTCAATAGCTTTATTTAATTAAACACTGTCTTAACTTCTAAATCGCCGTTTGAATTAAGATTTTTTTTTTTAATGTAAAAGTTTTTTATAAGAAGAAAAGTTGAAGCAGCATCTGACTTGTCAAACAAGGTGACAAAACTATCCTTTATAATACTTACTTGTGTTTTGTTAAAAAGATAATAGATTTGCACTTGTCTTCTATGCGATCAGTGTTGTAAGTTTCTTAAAATAAACATAGTACATTTTCTCAAACAGACCAAAATTAGGTTTAGCCTACCATCTGACCAAATTTGGTCGGAAAAGACCAAGTTCGGCAACGCTGACTTTAACATTCTCTCTTTGAAAACCTTCTTCGTAGTAAGGGAAAGCTGTTGTTCTTTACATGTTATTTTTTTTTTATTTGTTAGATTAATTCGGTTAATAAACTTCCAGCATCTCTACATGTCTTATTGCGTAGTGCATAAATGTGCACTTACTTAAAAAAATAAAATAAATCATCCGCAAAATATGTCTGGGCTAACATTTTGTAAGTTTTCTTTTAGAAAGTCAGAGTTTATTGGTGAAAGAGAAAAAAATAATAGCCTGTTCTTTTCCTCCCTTAACTATAAAGTCAGCCTTTCTGATGGAAAACTTTCATAGTGTGAAACCCAGACTAAGAAAGTTTTTTATTAGACTACACCAATCGTAGAGAAAAATTTTCCATATCCACCTTGGTTTACTTTTTTATTATTTGTCCCACTGTTTTTATTGTGGAAGTACATTTCTACAAGTACCACTACAACGGCCTGAGTAAATACTAGTAACAAACAACGTTGTAAATAAAACATGCATGTTACGTTTTAGTTTTATTTTTGTATCTAGAGTGTCAGTAGGTTGGCTGTGTGACTGGTTGCTTATTTGGTTGATTTGTTGTTCATTTGTTTGTTTAAATGAAAAGAGAAAAAAAAATAACATACAATATTGTTTTTGTAGGTCTAGAAAACAAACGTCCATTGAAAACTAAATTTTTCTAGCATATTTAACAAACAGACAGACAGACAGACATGAAAAATTTCGTGTTTAAGTGTGAATAAAATGAACTCTTAAATAAAAGGCGGCTTTAATCTTAAGATGTTGTATTTTCTACATATACTTAGATATTTCATAGATGTGTGTTGTTTCCACTTAAATAACAAAAACGGATATTCCAACAAGTTTTACAAAAAACTAGAAAAAAATCTCATACTGCATGAAAATTGAAGTAGGTCTGCTATTTCCAAGTCTGAAAAATTAAATCAAATTAGTTTCAAAACAATACCTAAATTAATAAAGGCGTCACTTTTGAGTTCTAATTTTCAATACGCTCCTTCAAACGGAACTCTAATTAACAGCAATTTAACACACACACACTCCAATTTGTTGGAAAATTTATATTTAAAATAACGCATTTGCGTTACAAAACAAAACGAGCTGTTATCGAATGTTGAAATAAATAATGCACGTAATATGAATTATTTTTTCTTTAACAAAAGTTATAAGTGGAGTTTTTTTTTTAATTGAAAAAAAAAACATTTTTTTTAACAGGCTTGTCATTGTTGTTGGCTGGTGTTCATTTACATATGAATTACTGACAGGATATAGAATTTATAGAAAGTTTGTTAATTGTTTAGTTAAGTGTCCATAATTGGTTGCACTGAATTCAATTTAAAAAAAATAATATTATTAAGTATTCAAAGTTTGTTGTTCCGGCTAAAAATTTGTTTGTGTTTCAAACAATTTAAAATACTTTAATTTTAAAATCAGGGAACTCTTTAACTACCAGCTGTTTTGAACCGAAGTAAAAAAATCGAATTTACTGCACTAATGAACAGGGCCTCCATAGCCCTTGAAAAATAGTACTTATTCCGACCTCAACCGCTGCAATTTTTTAACATTTTATTTTTGAAATATTTCATTTAATTTTTATTAATACGATTTCCGTATGACGTGCTAAATTCCCAGTTTTTCATATTTGATAAACACACTGAAATTTATTGTTGAGGGAAAGCAAGCTTCTATGCGCATTTCGCCGGTTGCTTAGCCAGCTCATCAGGAAACCTTTTCCAAAGATTTTAGAAAAGCCAAAAATATTTAACAAATAAAACCCTAAAGCGAATAAGAGTTATAAACACGGAAGGAACCCAACCAATTGTAGGGAGATGTAAGAAAAGATAAACTCACTGTTTATTGTTGGTGTTTTTTTTAAGCTTTGATATTGTTACAAGTAAGACTTAGGGCCATTATTATAACTTGGCGTTAGCTGTTATCCGACAGTTAACATACGCTTTATGACAGATAACACACTGAGTGCCCCGGTAGACTAGCTGGTAGTGAGCTAGTCTATCAGCGCCGGGGTTGTGGGTTCGATTCCCGCCAGAGACTCTGGTTTCTTTCCTGCAGACAAGCAAAAAGCTTCGCGGGATTAGATTAGGAAAAAAAAAAAAAAATTATTATCTGTCAATTTAATCTTAACTTTACCTAACTTCAAGTTGTAATAATGGTCCTAAGACTTACTTGTAACAATATCAAAGCTTAAACAAAACACCAACAATAAACAGTGAGTTTATCTTTTCTTACATCTCCCTACAATTGGTTGGGTTCTTTCCGACTCGAATTGTAGTTGTAAGTGGGTTAAAAGAAAAAACCAAATTAAAAATAACCCGCTTCATTCTATTGTCTTCGTAAGAAAACAACAAAAAAAAAAAAACCAATTTGCCAATTCAGTTTTATGCACGGGCACATGCAATTATATTATCAAATTTATTTTCGGGAATACAAAGTTTATTATTAATACGATTTCCGTATGACGTGCTAAATTCCCAGATTTTCATATTTGATAAACAAACTGAAATTTATTGTTGAGGCAAAGCTAGCTTCTATGCGCATTTCGCCGGTTGCTTAGACCAGCTCATCAGGAAACCTTCTTTATTAATTCTTTTAATAATTAACAAAAAAAAAAATAATATCGAAAACTTAAAATAACAAAACTTCAAATAAATTAACAAATCATTAAATTGTAAACCTAAAATAAAAAATTCCTTTGCAATTTTTCATTAGAAACAGGATAGCCTCGGATCTGATGCTTTTGAGTGCAGAAACATTCGTTCTATGAAGACTTGTGTCGGAGACATTGCTGTGGCGATAAGAGCAGGATTCGTTTTATTCTCAGGATACCTTGAAATGGCATCTTTTTAGCTCTATACAACAAAAATTTTATGCAAATTTAAACATATTTCAGTGTTGACGAATAAAATTATTATACTTGAATGAAAATACTCTCATACAATAAATTAAAATCTACTTATTCATATTTTGGAAATTATGGCTCATTTTATAAACGCAGTATTGCTATGCAACACTAAAAGGAATAGCTTCCTTAACTCCACAACTTTTCTGTAGACAATGCTTTGAGTCCATTATAGCATGATAAATGTATTCACTGCACAACGGTTGCGAAATTCGAGCATTGTTTTTATTTCCAATGCCTTTTCAACGCTTTTTTTAATTGATGCTTTGCAATACTGCGTTTATGAAATAAGCCTATATAAGAAACTCGTGTACTAACGAGGAATTTTGGAGTCTGAGTCACGAGATATTGTGGTACTCCGACTCCGGTAAAAATACTGCGACTCCACAACTTCGATTCCACAACTCCGGCTCCATAGCCCTGCTTAAAACTAGCATGCTTTACAAAAAATTACCGTTTTATTCTAAACACTATTGTCTTAAATTAAAACTACTGTTATATATGAAAGCCTAGCAATTTATATTAAAAACTACTATTTCTTATTAGTGCATGAGCAAACAAATTCACCTAAGAAACTGTCGCATTGTCACTGGGTGACAAAAAATGCGTTTACAAACCGCACCTGTGTATGAGAACAACCAAACCACACATGAAGGTCAGATGAGACCAAAGTCCAAGCGCCCCCTGAATCCCGTGGTTCCAGAGAAGACCTCTGGTCACCCGCAACCTCAAGAGATCTGTAAATTTTGAATTCTACCGAGTTCCAGGTACTGGTTTCACTTGATTTCCCCAGTGAATATAACACCATAAGTTGCAGTATCCTTTAAATGTTAATTGGTACAATAAAATAAAATAAAAATCAAGTACTGGTCGTCGAAGCATTTGGTTTAAGCGCAAATAGAATTATTTACATCTTTCAGATCGAGAACGAATCTAGCCAATAAAGGATACCCTGTTCTAAAGTGAAACGTAGTCCAGCAAAAGCCTTTGTTAATGATCAATATGGTCTTCCAACATTTTGCCGAGCGTTGTAGTATATCACAAACAATTTTTTTTGGGAAATCGAGTCTTAAGGTTCAAATTTTCGTACACAAAAACTTACGTGAAAAAAGTCGTCCAATTTTTTTGTCAGATATTGTGTTTGAAGTTCTTTATTGATTTATGTAAAAATATCCAAAGTATTGGAAAAAGATTTTAAGTTATAGTCATTGTCACGTCCGAAAAAAGTTTAAATTTTGTCGTATACGTCACTTTTTGCGAAATATTTTTAAGTTTGTGGGATATAAGTCAAAATAAGGTATTACAAAACTACATTCACGTGTTTCACCAGTATTGAAAATTAAATTATAATAATTTTTTAAACGAAAATTTATACTACTGACAAATATATATACAAACATATAGTTATAGTTTTTATATTATCGAATATTATTATGTATGAATAATTTTAAGATTTATTATTACTTAAGGGTGCTCCAACCATAATACACGATGTTAATTGTGAGACCGTAACGTAAAATTTTTGTCCAACTTAATATGAAGTTTATTTTTATCAGTGCCAAATTCAACTATAAAGAGGTACAGCATTGAGCAGCGCGTTAAAATTGCTGAAACCTTTTACAAAAATGGGCGTTCAAATCAAAAATACATTTCGTGCACGTCTTGATTTTTTTGGTCAGTATAATCGGGAGAATTGTGCGCAAATTTCAGCAAACCGGCTCTGTAGGAAATGTGAAAACCCCTGTGCATGCATATTTGGTACGGTTTATGGCCAAGCGGAATCATCGGGTATACTTCTTCGAAAATGAGGTATGCCACGCATTTACTGTGAATGGTGTTCGCTATCGCGAGTTAATAACGGACCTGAACGATAAGTAGTTCTAACCGAATGTGTCGTGAGAAATTCAATGGCCATGTTAATTGGCCGTCACGATCATGTGATTTTACACCGTTGGCCTTCTTTCTTTGGTAATATTTGAAATAAAAAGTTTACGTCAGTAAGCCAAGAACAATTCAAGAGCTAAAGGATTAGATAATAAGTGACATTAAGAACATTGAACCTCAGAACCTCACCATTAAAAATATAGACCATCGGACAGAGGTATGCTACCGAAGCCGCGGCGAGCATTTGGCCGATATTTTGTCTTACACATAATTTTCATAGATCCTTCTTTAATAATAATAAATATTCAGATAATTCTCCGAACATTTTTTGTTTTATTTGCAATTAACATCGTGCATTATGGTTGGACCAGCCTGAATAATTAACCTTTACTGCTTAACAGTAAAATGAATTTAAGTAATATACCAATAATTCCATCAATATAAATAGCCGTTGTGTACTACATCCGAAGAAAGTCTTTTCATATAAAATGA
This sequence comes from Pollenia angustigena, assembly GCA_930367215.1. Classification (NCBI taxonomy): domain Eukaryota; kingdom Metazoa; phylum Arthropoda; class Insecta; order Diptera; family Polleniidae; genus Pollenia; species Pollenia angustigena. The sequence continues at coordinate 54,322,749 of OV884060.1, forward strand.
AATATGTTAACATAATAGTAATATTAATTAGATAGTCTATGGCCCGTTTTCACAACTTACCGATAGCTAAAAGTAGACTTTAAACGGACTTATAAAAGGAGTTCTATTATTAAAACTTTACTTTAACCTGAAGTTAGCGATAAAGTAAATTAAGGTTCACACTACCTGGGAGGTTAAAGTAAAGTTGTAATAATGGAACACTTTTTATACGGTCAATAACTTCCTACCTTTAGCTATCGGTAAGTTGTGAAAACGGGCCTATTTTTTGTAACATGCCCGATATACTAGTTCACAACAAGATAACGCAAGATTTTTTTAATTGAAAGTTTTCATACGCTTTTTGTCGTATATCCACACTTATCCTTAGAGGGAAGCAAACTGACACCGAACTAGTCCCGTGATAGGTTCTTTGGCAGTAGAGACCGGTTCTGGTTCTAAGACTTTATATGAATGGGACCTATCACTTTTACATGGGGTTTTCATTGGCGGGGGTCAATTGACACCTAACAGGCACCACTTGACAAGTCACACATCTATTCTCAATGAACGTGTTTAGTGCTAGTTTATACAATGCTTGTCCTATTATACTCTTTATTAAAAAAGGGAACCTCAAGCTTAATATTACAGACATTAAAAAAATTGCTTGTTATATTAATTCGATATTGGGATAAAAAAAGCGTTTTAATAAATTCTGACACAAATTTCCCGCAGGGATGCTACATACGATATTATAACGCATAAGATTTTTCGCAAAAGTGGATATACAACAAAATGACTTCGTAATATCTCATTAAACATAAGAGATAAAGACATGAGGATTGCGCAGATCGATAGCTCTGTTAAATTTACCACAGCAAACGGTCGTATCTCATTTTTTTTTTGATTTTGTGATATACGACAAGATAACTCCGGAACGACGAAATGCATAGAATTATGTAGTGACAGGGATTTTTGAATTTGGCGTAGATTTAACTAGTGGACGGACTTAGTATTTGATTTCTTGCACTTCGGGTTGTCGTAATAAATCTATTTTGTCTGTGCAGTAATGTTTTGATTCCAATTTTTTTTTTCATTTTACGGCGTTTAGGCAACGTCCTATTGCTCGATTTCCTTGCTTTTGGAAGAATTCTTCTGATTGAAAACTTTTTAAAGTTGCTGCTTAAAAGGCTTCCAAAAAATGTTCTCCAATATTCTACTTAGACTTCAGTTTTGAAATAAGGTATAAATGTTGTGTAAAAATTTCAAGGTATAAATATTTCAGTCTTTTACCAAAAAAAAAAAAAAAAATAAATAAAAAACAAACACTTTATACTACCGTCTTTAAGATTTAAGTTAACTAAGCAAGTTTTTAGTTTTTTTTTTTATAAATAAAATCCTTCAATGTAAAAGCTTCCACATAAAGACTTCACTTTTTTTTACTTAATAATCCATCTTTAACTCAAAACATCGATCTCTTACCAAGGACCTTAAGTAGCAATATTTATTATAAATTAGTTTTTTCGAAAGAAAATATCTGTTAAATTTTTCTGCATTTATGTCTCATTTATTCTGATTTTATGTTGATTATTTCTTTTCTCCTTTTGTTAATTCATTTTAATGCTGGTTTTCTTCATTCATTACTTGTCATCTTATCGTTCATATACCAGAGTATTCACTTGTTCCATTTGATCACTCCACTTGTTTTGTTCTTAAACTCTATGTTTTTATTGTGTCTTTTTTTTTTTTTTTGGCTTGAATGACTGACTGACCGTTCCAACAAAGCCGACAGACTGATTGGTGTGTGGTTGAATACCATTTTGGGATTGGGTGATTATTTAACAACATCCATTAGCTTTATTTTTGAAAATTGTGATCATTAATTATGTTTTGTGTCCTGTGTTAAGTGCAAATTTCTCATGTGTAAATGGACGCGTTGGTCAGTGTTCTCAAAAGGGATTTAGATGATTTCTTTTCATTGTTTGATGGACCAACTGAAATCGAAAAGAAACAAAAAAAAAAAAAAATAACACGTTAAAGAATAAAAGAAATACATATGTAATTTTTCATGAAAGATGATTTAATTCATACATTATAAATTAACAATAATTTATCAAAAAAGGAGCAGAATTCTATATCTTGACTTTTGAAGATGAGCCAGGGAGTTGTAAAATGAAAGAATTGCACGGTTGGAGGAGAGCATAAAGGAAATACTCAAAAGAACAAGAAACAAAAGGCAAATTCACTTAAACAATTTTCTGATGTTAGAATGACAAAGGATTTAAATTAATGGGTTAATTATGATTTAAGTATTGAATGCAAATATAAAGTGAAAGTCTATAATACTTTTTATTATATAAAAAAAAACAGTACTAAAGTATTATCTCTAAATAAAAACCAAATGTCTATTTGTCAATACTTAACTAGATATGAATACAGCGGCAAAAATAATGAGTAAAAAGGCTTTATAGAACCTTATTAAGCAGTCTGAACAACTCCTCGCCGCATACCATAATTATTTATTGTTTACACAGGTTGTCATTGGGAGCAAGCCCTTCCACACTCCATTTACTTAACAGGAATTCTTAAAGGCTTTCAAATGAAGAATTTTAAAAGGTAGTATAAAGAGTACTGCGGTCGACGTGTTCAAATGCGTTAAAAGGAAAACAAAAAGATCTGTCACAATTTTTATAATTAACTAGCTAACCCGGCAAACGTTGTTTTGCCATATAACTTATATCTTTCAGATGTTACCCCTCTTGCTCTATTTCAGTCCCCTAATAATAGAAAGATATAAGGAGGGGGAGCTTTTACCCCTCTTGCCCTTTTTCACACCCTATTCCCTATTGCCTTTCAGATGTTACAGTGTCTGCATGCCAAATTTTAAGAAACCCCGTTCATTAGCTTAGAAGATATAGGGCAAGGAAGCTTTTACCGCTATTGCCCTATCTCAGATGCGACAAGCATGACAAGTTTTAAGAAAACCGGTTGATTAGTTAAGAGGATATAGTGAGGAGTAGCTTTTGCCCCTCTTGCCCTATTTTGTGCCCTCTAGCGATATAAAATATACTTTATGAATTCAAAATGGAGGGCATTTTGTTTATGTTTGTACACACAGAAAAAAATACCCATGTAAAATTAGCATGGAAAAATGTTGATTGAGAATCATGTTAAATTTCAGAAAAATTATGCCCTTTACTTAAATTTATCATTATTTCATATTAATTTTTAATAAAAAATATCAAAATAACCTTAAATTACGTTTATTTCATATTATTCACTGTTAAAAAAATAAAAAAAAAAAAATATTAAAATATAAATAAATCTGGATTCAATATTGAACCCATAAAAACCTGTTTTGTATTAAAATCAAAAGTTTATCTTGTTAAATTAACATGCATACCTACTTAATTATGTACATTTTTTATTTTCACTTTTAAAATATGTTATAAAAAGAAGACAATTCCCGTATTCTTTTAGTTAAAATTGTTTATTTAAATAGTACATCAAGTTTTCAAAGTAGAATGATGACCATATCGGGCGATTCTGCTGATGCTTCTGTTAACAAAGGAGAATACAAAATAAGTGAAACATGTGTTACAGGGTTTTGAATTATTCTTACATAAATGCAAATGTTGTCTGAAGCTTCTTCACACTGTTAAAATACACTCAAACCCATTTGATTCTACATGAAATTCACGTTGTTTCAACTGGAAATAACTTTCATTCAACGTGATTCCGATTGTTATTTCAATATAAATTACATTTTGCTCTAACTTTACTGCAATGTTAAATTAACATGAATTATAGTTATATCAAAAGAAAAAAATGTTGTTCGCAGTTATTGTAAAATCAGGTAGAATTAACATGAAACCCGTATGAAGCAAAATCACCACCGAAAAAATTTAAATCAACCTTGTTTTCGACGTTTTTAACTTTTTTTTTTCTGTGTGTATGGAAATGTATAGAAAAATAGAAATGCCATGTCTTCGGAAACCTTGGGCCGATTTCGTGCAAACTTAACATAAGTATACAGACAAGCCCCAACGTACTCTGAAATACTAAAATCGAATTGTTATGAATTTAAAAACTAATTGAATTTCAGTTTTTCAAAATATTAAGTCAAATTCGCAAAATGTCCATACAAAAAAATACATGTTTCGGAATGAATGCAGTGTTCACTAAAATGGCTGTAACTCATGAACCAATACACATTTGATACATAAAAATCTTGGTATTGGCGTCACCTACCACGTGAACTTTGCAGGAACAAAATCGGTTAACGCATTACAGAGAACATCAATTAAGGTGTTATGATACTTGCTATTTTTTGTATTGAATTTTTTTGGGATTGACTGAATGAAACAACAAATGCGAGAAAGAACAAGAAATACAATTTGATAAACAAACCCTTTTTTCTGATTGACATTTCTCATGTGTATTTTGTTTATTGGCCTAAAACAAAAAAAAAAAAAAAAAATGGCAAAAGCTTGGGCAGATGAAACTATTTTGTTTTTGATAAGTGAAATGAAGCAGGTGTCCTTCATATGGGATTTCAAATCATAAATTGTCAACTAAAGAATATACCCTGATGCAATTTGTAATACATTACATTATTTGCATTAAATTTTATTGTATATATAAAAAAAAATTTTTTGGTGATTCCAAAATAAAATGTAAACAAAACAAACAATATTGCCCACGTTTTTTTCCCACAAAAACCCGTCAAAAGAGCTAAAAAAGTGAAAACCCGCTATTTTCAATCAAAAACTAAAAAAATTGGCAACAGTGCTAACAATTAATCTGGAAATGTCAATTTTAAGTTAAAAATGTTTATATTTTTTTTGACAGTCTTAGATTGTTTATCGATAAAACATGTATATTTGTTTGACATTTCAAGATTTTTTATGATATAATCATACTCTTTACACTTAGTCAGTTTTCCTATGCAAATATATTTGCACTGTTCTCCAATTTAGAAAAAATACAAAAAATAGCAAGTATCATAACAGCTTTACTAGCACAATGAAACTTTTTTTTTATATATATAGAAGATATATTTAAGCTTTTGTTATATGTGTTTTTTTTTTATAAAAATATAAAAAAGGCATGGAATGTTTGCTTTATAAATAAACTTAATTAAACATAAAATTCTTTCGCAGCTGATACCTCCGTAAAAACGGAATTTTCTTTTAATATTATCAGGTTTAGCTGCAACGCAACGTCACGTTTACCTAAGAGTACCTATTTATTCATAACCTTGGTAGGAAAAACGGAACAGCTAATCCGCAACGTTTTCGTTTACATGAGAGAAGCTAGACCAAAAAAAAAAAAATATACTAGTAACAAAGTAACGAAGGTGACTAGGAACAAACAAAAAAAAATTTTAACTGACCATCTTTGTTTCTCCTTTCTTAAAGAATGGAGTAGCCTTTGTATAATGAATATTTTTGTAGGTTTTTTTTAAAGAAATTTATACCTCCTAGAAGGCATATTTCTGCAGACAGGATATCAAAGAAAACGAGTAGTTTAGAAAGGATTATTGAGGCCTTCTAAAAGCCCTACCACTTGCGGTCCTTTCAATACTTACCGCTGGGTACTAGCACAAATATTTTGTACGAATATAATACATGTTGTCTTACACTAAGAAATTATTGTTCTACACTTTGACTACTTAGTAACCTTATGTTTGTTTTTTATTGGCTTAAACATTTATTACATCGGCTAATACCAAATCTACATATTTTTGCACTCCTATCGTCTTATATTTAGAATACATTGTCTTATAGTCTAACTACATCGTTTGTATTTTATAACCTTATACTTCAACTTCATTTTTATACCCTCCACCACAATTAGTTGTGAAGAGGGTATATTAAGTTTGTCATTCCGTGTGAAACTTTTTTATTATTCATCTCAGACCGTATAAAGTATATATATATTCTGGGTCCTGGAGTAATTTTAAGTCGATTTAGCCATGTCCGTCTGTCTGTCCGTCTGTCCGTCTGTTGAAAACACGCTCACTTTCGAAAAACTCAAAAGAAATAAACAAACTTGGTGTCAAATTGCTTGTAGTTATCCTAAGCAGTTTGGGATTGAAATCCAGCAAAATCGGTTCAATAGGATCTTAGCTATGAATCAGGTGGTGGTTCTACCTAAAAAAAATTGATAATTTTGTTACAAAAACTAACATAAATGGTGGAAAAATGCACAGAATGATATAAGATTTCGCAACAGTTCTTTTTATTTAACAGGAAATTACGCTGTAAAATTTCTTGAAGATCCGTCCATGATTTACCCTAGGCCCCATATAAGCCCTACTCCCGAAAAACAGTATAGTAAGCCAAAAACCCTAACTAACAATGCTATCATAACAAAATTTGGTACATCAAAATTTTTTAGAACTAAAATAAGACTGTGAAATTTCGTGAAGATCGGTCCATAATTTACCATAGGCCCCATATAAACCTTACTCCCGGAAAACAGCTAAGTACGCCTAAAAACGTAAAAAAGAATGCTATCATGACAAAATTTGGTACATCACAGTTTTATTGAACGAGAAATAAGACTTTAAAATTTTGTGAAGAACGGTCCATCATTTACCATAGGCCCCATATAAACCTTACTCCCGGAAAACAGCTTAGTAAACCTAAATACGTAAAAAATAATGCTATCATAACAAAATTTGGAACATATAAGTTTTACAGGACTAGAAATAAGACTGTGAAATTTCGTAAAGATTTGTTCATAATTTACCATAGGCCCCATATAAACCTTACTCCCGGAAAACAGCTTAATTCGCTTAAAAACGTAAAAAATAATGCTATGATAACAAAATTTGATACATCACAGTTTTATAGAACTAGAAATGACACTGTGAAATTTGGTGAAGATCCGTGCATAACTTACCATAGGCCTCATATAAAGCCCACTCTGGTAAAATAATTAAATACGTGGTAAACTTTCTTCCAGTTTAGCTTCATATGGCCAGAAAAAAATGTTATGCAATTTTGTGATATACGGTCCATAATTTTCCTTAGATTCCATTTTAGTAGCCTTCTGAAATTTACTGCAAACGCTTAAACTAATTGCATCGCTGTATTGAAATTTATGTTTTTTAATACCAGAAATCGTTCTGCAGAATTTGGGATGATTGGTTTATAGCTTACCATGGCTTTTATATAATTTGTTCTCTTGAAAATCATTTAAGTTCAGCTCAAACTTTTTAAAATTGATTTTGATTGTCGATCAATAATTTTATATAGGTCTAAACCGCAACAAAGTTTAATGCAGATGTCTGTTTTTACAAAGATTATAATAATAAATAGACATCATACAGATTTTACTCCTAAAACATTCGAAGTGTCGGTGGAGGGTATCAAAGATTCGGCACAGCCGAATATAGCACTCTAACTTGTTTTATACTAAAACTACAAAATCACGCATTATTTGCCTAAGCGTTCGCCATTCACGATAATGTTGGCATCGGTTGGCGTCCGTTTCAACTTGTAAACCTCACCAAAGAGTGATTTTTTCGGATGTAATGGAGTCTCTTGAGAATGGTTCTCTCTTCAAAAACGATAATTATGCTTGTTTACCTACCTGTTAAACCAGATATAAGTCTCATTGCTGAAGATGATTTGATAATAAAAATCTTGTTAAACTTCCAGTTGTTTCTCACCCCATTCACACGACGCAAATAATGGTCGGCTGCGTTTAATTCTTGCACCAGCTATATGGATGTGGGCCGAGATCACTCCTCAAATTCGGACATAGACCGAATCGCTGAGAACGGCGTCTTTTTTAGTTCAACTGCTTGTAGTCAAAATTTATAATAGTTAAAAATGGCGGAAAACATTTGATAAAACTCCTTAAGATATCGAGCCATAACCGCAAAAAAAAGCTTAAGCGACACAAACAAACTTTTACAGGAGAAGGTTATTTTATTTCATAAAAATATTGTATGAAGGTTGTCGGTTAAGATAAAATTCTTTTTGCTATAACATTGTAACGGTTCTTGGCATTTAAGAAGATGATGCAAGTGTTGTCAGTAAAGTCATTTACTAAAAAAAGGCGCTTAAGTTTTTTTGCGGTAAGGGCTCGATATGCAAAAATGCTAATATAGTCACACTTTCACTTATACTTTTAGACTTGGTTTTTCTCACTCTTTTTGCGCTTTTACTTAGTAATTCACCGACATATTTCGGTGGGCTTTTACATATTTAATTTAGGGTTATTTCTTTACTTTTCTTAACTTTACTTTGTTTCTAACAGTGTTTAGTAGTCGATAGCGAACTTTAAGCTGTCCAATCCTAATTATTGTATACGAAAATATCTCTCCGAGTTTTTTTATATGTTAAATGTCAATCAACCGCATTGAACAAATTTTTAATTTGTTAATGTGTTCGAAACTATCTTGATATTTTATTGACCCATTCCAGTTGTCAATAATTTCCGTGTAATAGTTCTATGGTTTTCATGGGTAACCACGTATGCCCATTTTTAGATTTTGAGATGTTGATATCATATGACTCAATTTTAAACGCTCTTTAAATGGTTCTTAAAATTTCTACAAAATTATGGACCAATTCCGATTTTTGAACGTAATAACAAAGATAAAAGAGTTTATTACCTATAGTTTACCCAGTTTGACTTTTCATATAAAAATTTTTATTTCAGACAAAAATTTTGTTCGTTACAAATAAGTGCATCAGCCATTATACTACGACAAGATTATCTTATACAAAGGAAAGGCAAATGTTTGAGTTTACGATAAAAAAAGATAATCATATGCTTCACCCATATACTCTGCCGCGATTATTGTTAACAAAATTTCACTAAACATGCAGGAACATAGACAACAATAGAATATTTAATATTTCAAAGTAATTTAAAAGTAAAGCTCTGTTAAAATGAATCATTCCAACTGAGTAACTGATTAACCCATTCATTCACTTATTCATTAATTTTTGCGCATTTACAAAAACATACTGGTTTACTTTTTATACAATTCCATGCGGATTTAAACTACCAAAGGTGCGGCAAAATTATAAACAATTTAACATTTAAAACTAGAGCAATGTCAAAATTTTACTAAAACTATAAAACTTTTACACATAATTATCATTCCTTTGCCAAACCAGACAGGTGTTGTTATTTAAATTAAATTAAAATTGTTTAGAAAAATTTCTTTTCAAATTAAGTAACATTCATACGTACACATTTTTCCTTATACTAGACACTCACAAAAAAGGAAAAAAAAATAATTTGAAAATAAAACCGAAAATAAAATAATTCAATCATTGTTAACATTCCAAAAAAAAAAAAAAAAAAAAAAAATAACATGCTGCCAATCTTGGACGTAATGAGTAATTCAGTAATTACTTCCAAATGCTTTAAAGCACATGGTAAACGTAATATGACTCTATTGGAAAAAAGCTTAGTAAATAAAATAAATAATTTACAATTAGTTTTGAACAAATATGGTTTAAAATGCTTTAGTTTAGTTTATTTTTAAGAGTTTTTTTTCATATTTCTTTTTTTTTATAATTTTTTTTTACCATACTGTCTATTTAAGCAAAATCTTGGTTAACGGATTTTTTGCTGCTTGTTATTTTATTTGGAAAATGTTTAAGACCAAAATATAAAACAAACTATCAAGTTACTTTTAACCAGACCAGCAAGTTTGTAGGTATTATGTACTCTATAACAAGTAATTAGAGGTATCTTAAATTAAAAGTGTTCACAAACCATTGCATCCTTTTGCATACAATTACATTATAATGACGCTGGTGAATTTTATAGTGTCAATACTTTCTTGTATACAAGGTTTATAAGAGGAGTTATTTAAGAATCCTTTCATAGACCTCTTTTAATTTTTATTAATAACACCGGTAATCCATTTACGGAATCCGTCATGTTTAACAATTTCACAATATGCTCCTCTAAGGGAGACAGTGGATTATATCTTGATGGGCCACCGCCAATGTCGGTTTTATTTCGTCTAAGCTTCTTTTTGGTGTGTACTTTAAAATCGGCCCAGACCTATTAAAATTAAAGTTGAAGTCAAATATTTTTAAACTGGTTAATATGTTTCATACTTTTTTCCATCCTGCAGCTTCTCTAATAGGTGGTCCATTGATATTTAGTTCTTCAGTTAACGTTTGCCACAATGTATTTGCCGACTGACGTGCATTTGGTGTTTTCAAATGGCCTCTTGCCAATTGGCTGTGCTTATTCATAAATTCTATTTATTTCAAATTGACGCGGTTTGGTGGTCTAATTGTTTGCTTCCCTGAATTAAATAATACATTTATGATGAATACATAAATAAAATATTATCTTTCACTTACATGTTTGTACTTTACGAATGCTATTTTGTTGTCGAATAAATTTTGCGAATTTCACATGTGTTTAAAATTTGTTTTCGCAGTGTAGAATACCGACTTGCCACCTTTTCGCATTTGATATGCGATTAAAAAAGAACTTTGCGAGAATCGCAATATAGAATAGCAATTGTTCGCATTTATGTATTTTTGCATCGCATTGATTTTCGCATCGTAAGAAGCCTCATAGTGATTTAAAATTTGTACTAGATTTTTTTTAAATCAGATTTTGTAAGTAAATAATTTCCGATATCTTATATCAACGAAATGGCGATAATAACACATTAGGAGAACATCATCTTGTACTAAGACTGAATTTTCTAATATTAATACTGTTTCTCTTATACTAATATTGCTTCGTCTTATTATATATGATACTCTCTTATACTCATACCTAGGGTTGCCATTCGTCCTCTTTTCCCCGGACACATTCCTCTTTTTTTGGGAATCCGGGGCAGCCCTACTTCTTTTTCATCAAGTGTCCGGGGTTGTCCGGCTTTTTACACCTTCATTGAAAATTTGTTCCTGCATTTAAACTTTAAATCACAGGTCACAAAATTCATTAAAAAAAGATTTAGGTGCTCTGGTTTTTTTTAAGATAGGTATAATTTAATTGTTGGGGACGTAACGTGACAAAAAGAGTACTTTTCTTTGAAAATGGAGCTCCCAAAAAAAATGCAACAAATAATCAAAAGCAACCTTATCAATGTCGTTACTTTTGTTCAAATAAATACATATTGCTCAAATTACCATATTAAAATTTTATTTTAAGATTATTTTTGGAAAGAAATAAAAAATCACATCTTAAAAAAAAGTACATCCTTCAAAGTTTCAGGATTTTGAAAGAACAGTATGAAGTATTATATAAAAAAAAATCAACAAAAAATAGGGTTTAGACTAAGTCCATTTTTAAAATTATTTCAATATATTTATTGTAGCCTCAAGTATTCTCTCTAAACTGACAAAAATCATTTTCGTATGTAAAGTAGTTTTCGAGATATAAAAAAATAAACTCAACACATTCGGCTTATTCGCCGAAATTATGACATTTTGAATATGACATAACTTTTGAAAAAAACTAAAAAATTGTTTTCCGTTAATATATGTATGTTCTGTATGGAATGAAAGAAACCCTCTCGCCAAATTTAATTCAAATCAAAAGGGGTCAAGTCCCACTCTAGGTCGATTTGACATGGAATTACCCAAATTAAGTTTTTGTGTAAAAACAAATTTTGGTTGTTAATTTGTATGCCGTCGTTAATTTTATTAAAATTAGGTTGTTTAGAAAGTGTCCTCTTTTTTAAAGCAAATGTCCTACATTGTTTATGCTGGCGTCCTCTTTTTCTCAATATAGAAATGGCACGCCAACTCATACATCATCGCTTTTTGGTAAGACAACATGGTATTACACTAAGTCCCGTTTTCACAACATACCGAAAGCTTAAGGTATGATTTTATCGGCCGTAAAAAATGTTCCATTATTGCTAATTTACTTTAACCTATCTGGTAGATTGAATCTTAATTTACTTAATCGCTCACTTTAGGTTAAAGTAAAGTTTAATTCTATAAGGCAAATTAAAGTCTACTTTTAGGTATCGGTAAGTTGTGAAAACGGGCCTAAAACTTAACCAACATATACTAAGACATGTATCCTACACCACTGCATCAGTCCGAGAAATCGAACAAGCTATAATTAAACAAAAAACTAACAAAGCAGGAGTAGAAGGCGTATATATAGAAATGCTACTAGCTGACCCTGAAAAGGCAGTTTATATACTGCATTCTAACTTAAAAAAAATACTGGCAGGAACCAAACTGCCGCTAAATGTGGAGGAAAGGCGTTATAATTAAAATTCCAAAGAAAGAGGACCTACGTGTAAGCGGGAGCGGGAGAGGTATAACCCTTTCAAAAAGGGGAGGTAGTCTAATACTATGTTCACACTTGCGTTTTTAAAGGCGTTGGATATAAAAACTTTTTTAAAGTTAACTGAAGATTATATTAAACATATCAATGATGAAATTGTAAAAATATATAAAAACATTACGCAAGAATTGTGGCCGGTTATACATGTTCATGTTGGCCGATTTTACATTATACTAAGTTTTAGGTATGTCCAAAGATTCTGTGTGATTAATGAAGTGATTTAGTTGTAAACATGTCAATTTAAAATTATTAACAAATCATTTCAATGTATGGGTAATGGGTGATTATAGCTTAATCACGTTCAAGGTGCTTAAACGCGTTTAAGAACCCAAGTGTGAACATAGTATAAAAGAATAACAGGCTGGGTTTCGCCCTGACAGACCCTGTATCAGCCATTCAAACGCATTATCATCGAACAAAGAACAGGGGCCACCCTATGGCAGATTAAAAACTAAAAAACTCATGATAGAATATAAACAGTACTATTATACTTCCTATACAAAATACGACAATCTGATACTAAAGACTACCATCTTACACTTTAAACTTTTTATACCTACAACATCGGTACTAAATATCGTCGCCTTATTTTTAATATTGTGAACTTATTAAATCTTAATTTAAAAATTACTGTATCTCAAACAATTTTCTTTCACAAGAATGCAATAGAGTATAGTGTTATACTAACGACTATCATATGATTCTAATCAAAATAATCTTATGAAAAAGAGTTTCGTCCTATTTAAAAGGCTATTATTCTATTCTAGAGACAATAATCATATGTAATACAATACGTCTTATAGAAACGACTATCTTCCTTGTCTAAAGATAATTGCCTTATACTAAAGACTTTATCGATAGCTTAATTTTAAAACATGCTAAGTAGACTTAGCATGTTTTGTTGTATTGTCCGTAAACTTTAATAGCTTCTCCAGCAAAAGTCATATGTTGGACCCTTGAGTAATGCTAAGTCGATTTAACGGTGGTATCTCATAACGTCCAGTGACACAGTTTCGATGGACTTTGTGACGCTGAAAAAAGTGTTATAGTGTCCATGGACACTATGAAGCTTTAAAAAGTTTCATTATGTCCAATAGAGCAGTGTCGTAATGTCCACAGATGTTATGATACTTTGCAGAGTGTCATAATGTCCACAACTTAAGTAATTATTAAAAATATTTGTAGTAAATTATCAAAATTAATAATGAATATAATGCAAGAGAAAATATGAAAAAGTTAGATAGCATAGCACGGTATAACAAGTACCGTCTTCACTAACTAAAGCATCTCTGCATTGCCGCCCTTTGGCCGGGCGTAAGGATTTTCTTCTCTATCGTATAACAAATACCGGCTTCGCTAACTAAAGCGTCTCTGCGTAATCGGCCTTTGTTCGGGGACAAGGCCGATTTTAGAAGAGTTACTTAGCGAAGCCGATACTTGATATACTATAGAGCAGAAAATCCTTGCGCTCAAAAGCGTTTTCGTTATATCGGGTGATTTTTTAGCTATTATCTTTTTGGTAACACTGATTAAATAGCTGACGCACGTTTCGTGTTTTGCTTCACTGTCAAACATCTTCAGTTTGGTCTATAATTTAACCATGAATCGTCTTACAAACGAACAACGCTTGCAATTAATTTTATTATCAAAATGCGTGCTCTGTTAAGAAAGTTCATGGTGCGCTTCTTGTGTTCAGCGACGAAGCTCATTTTTGGCTCAATGGGTACGTTAATGGGATCAGCCAAAAGCATTGCAAGAGCTACCAATGCATCCAGAAAAAGTCACAGTTTGGTGCGGTTTATGGGCTGGTAGCATCATTGGACCGTACTTCTTCAAAGATGATGCGAATCGTAACGTAACTGTGAATGGTGAGCGCTACCGTGAGATGATATCCAACTTTTTTTTGCCCAAAATGCAAGAGCTTGACTTGCATGGCATGTGGTTTCAACAAGACGGTGCCACATGCCACACAGCACGCTTAACAATGAACTTATTGAGAGGCGAGTTCGGTGAACATTTTATTTCACGTTCGGGACCGGTGAATTTGCCCCTAGATCGTGCGATTTAACGCCTTTAGACTATTTTTGTGGGGCTATGTTAAAGCTTATGTCTATACACACATGCCCGCTTCAATTGACGCATTGGAAGACAACATTGAAGCATTTATTCTTGAGATACCGGCCGAAACGTTGGAAAGAGTATGCCAAAATGGGACTAAGCGCATGGACCATTTGAGGCGTAGTCACGGTCAACATTTGCATGAAATAATCTTTAAACATTAAATTATATGGACCGTACTATCGATTAAAATAAAAATTTCATGCATTTTTCTGAATTTTATGTGTTTTTTTTTAACTTTCCTATAGTTCTTAAAAAATCACCCGATATATTTAATATAGTGTAGCTCTTTTTTTTTTATTTAACTTCTTTTGTAATTATGGACCTTATGAAATGTTTAAATGGAAATAATGTCAATGCGCACGGACATAATAACATTATCAAATGTGTCATAGTACCCATGGACACTGTGTCACTGGACTTAATGACATGCCACCGATTTAACCATGTCTGTCGGCCTGTCTGTCCGTCTTTTAAAAATACACTTACTCCCTGTGTTTTACTTAAGACTTAATACATATACGGAGTTCTCTATTGTCGTCTTTGCCGCATAAAGTTTTGTAGTTTGTCTTATTTTACCTCGTAGTTGAAAAAAAATAGTTTTTACCTTTTTTAAATTAATATTTTATTAAAACTAGCACTTTGATTTAACTGACTTCCGTTTATTGGAAATATATTGCAATATCGAAATGAATTTTAAGCCGCAAACAATTGTAAAAAAGTAAAACACAAATATTAGACGCTAATGATAATTTAAAATCGATATTCACGCACAAAAGATTTTTATTTTCCATAATTTATAAACAATTTGATTCAAATTAATAAAAGTGTTAAAAAACACCTTTTCGTTAATAAAAATTTCAAAATAAATTTCGTATAGATCATTATGAATATGCGAATATTTATATTTTAAGAGACATTTGCATTTTGATGACAGGGGGTTTAAAACGTTTTTTGAATATTAAGTTAAAAACAAAATACTGGATACGATGATAAAGACTCGTTGGCTGCAAAACTTGTTAATAATTTTAAAATTTAAAGCCTTTTTTTTTGTTGCTGAAATGTGTTGTTGTTGAGGCATCAACAAGTTACATTGACTTTTTAAGTGGAAATACGTGAGAAATTTTTGTTTTAAATTACTCTACAGTTTGAAATTTTTATTTTTACTAAATGCATGTATGTCCATTTCTCATTTGAATTCATTAAGTACTTTTTTAGTTTTTAGAATTTTTGTTTTTTTATTTACAAAACAAGGTCTTTCTATATGATCTATTTATGTTTGTATGTGCACTTTTTATTAAAATTGCATTGAAATTTTTACAAATTTTGCACAAACTTAATTTAAAGTTCAAATAAATCATTTGGTTTTTTCTTTTTTTTTTAGCAAAACGCCATTGTGTATCAAATTTCATTCCAGCAAAGTTTCGGTTTACAAATTTATCAATAAAAAAATCAGCAACATTTTTGTTTTTATTTTTATAACTTTGCTAAAGAAATTCGTGGCTGTTTTTTTGCGTTATGATTTAAATGAATTAAATTATTTTTATATTCACCTCTATAATCACAACTATTTAAGTATGCAAAATTTTATTGAAGAAAAGGTCTTTAAACTTGTTTGTGCTTTTATTTCAGCTAAGAACTTTAGTCAAGAAACCAACAATTTGCCGACATTTAATTTTATGTTTATTTTTATTAAACATGAAAGAAAACGCTTTAGAACGCTGTATTGAATATAAAATTGAAAATAATGTTCTAGCTGGAGTACCACTAAATGAAATATGCAGAAAAGAGGCAATGTATTGATATTAAAGTTGAGGGTAAACGTTCTTAATTAAGGTAATTAAACATAGTTTTGTTAAATACAACAAACTTATAAAATAAATAATAAAGTCGTATAACAAATCAAATAAAGTCATATACTAAATACTAATAAGTTATAATAAGAACAAGGCCTACACTTGTTTTTTTAACAAAGGCCAGTCCTACACTAAAGCCTGAAATCGAGATAAAAGTCTTATAATAAAATACTACAGTTGTATACTACAAAAGTTGCATATATATGAAAGTCTTATACCAAAGAGTAAGGTGTTATAATTAAGGGCGGATCTAGTCTTCAGCTCACATGGATCTAGTTTTTCGCTCAGATGGAATCATTTAGTGGAAGTTCGTACAAGACAGGGACAGATATGGTTTTGATTTACATGAGCACCTGCACTTTGGCCTAATCTCATTCATGGTGGATCTCAACCACTTGGTGATATATATGTACATGCATTAACCAAAAGCCCCTGTGCATGCGAGAATGATTTTACATACACAAGTTGCAATTTTCAAGTATAAACGACAAAATCAAACTCTACCCCTTGTTTAGAAGCTGGAGTGATCATACCACCGCTAACAATCGATTTAAAGGTAGTCTCCGTACTGATAGCAACAGAACTTTAGGATGATTTTAACGTCGCAGCAGGTGCACACTCCAAAGGGCTTCTCTACGAACAATGACACTCATATAACCTGGGAATTGGTTTTAACCACATCCACGACGTGCTCCCCGAAAGTATTCCTTCAAAGAAGAACAAGACCGTTTTCCGAGTCATCGGGATTAAGGAAGCATTTCTTGGAAAAGCATACTAACGGAGACCTCACTACTAATCAAACCGTTTGTTAAGCCGGGGACTACTGACTCCCGCCACGCCTTAGTTAATTTTGCATTTTGCAAATGGGCATTATGTCATTTTTAAAAATGTCATAAGGTACATAATTACTAAAGACGTTAAATACAAAAAGGACCTATATACACGCAGGGAAAAACATGTTTTATTATGGTCACAACCAACAAAACTTTTTTTAAAGAAACTTATTTAACCATAATATGGTTGTCGGTGACAATGGTTTGGTTAAATTAAACATAATATGAAAATAGAAACTGGGAATTATTTCCTTCCGAAGGTAACTTTATATTATATTCAACATTTTTCATTTTTCGAATTTATTCTATGAGCTAAATTTCAGTTATGTATTTTATAAAGCTTTTTTGTAATAGTTCTATTCCTACAATTTTTCAGAAATGACTTTATACACTACCATACTATTATATTGTATTTTCTTTTTACATTTTACCTTAACCTTCCGTTGGAAAGCAATGAGGTATATTGAATGTACAGAAAAATTTACAATTATAAGACACCAGCAGAATGTAATGCATTTTCTGGCCCGCTACGGCCGTCGTCAGCATTCTTTGTGTCTCACAATATATTAGTATGGTAGTGTATAAAGTCATTTCTGAAAAATTGTAGGAATAGAACTATTACAAAAAAGCTTTATAAAATACATAACTGAAACATAATATGGTTAAAAAAAATTTCAAAATGGTTTTGTTGATTTTTTTTCTGGGTGCATATATTAAATTTATAACAGAAACACTTTTCGGCGCAAGGATTTTCTCTCCTTTCGTCCACGGACTTTATGACACAACTCTGATGGACATTATGACACTTTTAAAAGTGTCATAAAGTCCATGGACACTGTGACACTTTCTGGAGTGTCATAGTGTCCACGGACACTGTCGCATCCAAGGTATGGGTACCCCTGATAGCACCAGCAATGTCCAAGGAAAGAATATCGACACAACAGTAAACTGTCATGCTCCTCCAGCCCTCTCAGAGCTCAATGGAGTTATGACTATAAAGCAGAAAAGATAAATATTCCAGTACCTCTCGAAGGCTTCTCAACTGTTGCCAGTTAGCCATTTGTAGTTAAATGTGTCACCATTCGGATTCTAGGAAGAACCTAGTCCGGTTTTGCCCCGGAGGATGTAACACAAAAAGGTGAAATGAATGATACCTTCAATACCCGGGGGGACAAGACATGGACAAGAAAGCTGATGACCTTCATGGCCCCGTATTAAAACAGTTTTAGTCCTAAAATAAACATGAAATTGTTACCAGTCGCATTTTGACCCTTTTTTTTGGTGGTCTCCGACTTTTTGAGAGTCAATCAACTAATTATTTTTCTTTTTGCAACATCGTGTTGTATATGTTTTGACACACATACAATGATAAAATATTATACAGCTTTTTTAAATAATTCTACAAAAATTAATACAATTGAAAAACTTTTTGCAAAAAGGAATTTAAAAGCATAAACAATTTAGGCAATTAATCCTGAAAATGTCAACAACGCTACATGTTTGTTTGTTTTGTATGACTAGTTTTATGTTTGTTATGTTTTTTACAAATATATGCCAGTTTATAAAAATTTCCACTGGTAACACCGAAATATAGTCTTACACTGAAAACTATGGACTGAGACCAGAATTGCGTTTTATAACAAAGTCATACTTAACTAATAAAGAATTAAAGCCTTATACTTAAGACTAATTCCAAATTCTAACTTTTAAAGTTAAAGCTAAAGTTTTATTTTACAGGGAAAAACAATAAGTCTTTGCTTAAGAATTGATGTTATACCCTTCACACAATGTAATAGGGTCATTATAAGTTTGTAATTCCGGCTGAAATTGCTAAAATATGGATCTGAGACCATATAAAGCAGTGTTCGCAGTGTGCACCCAGAAACGATGTCTATTTTTTTAATACCGTTCATAACTATTTTCACGAGAGTTAAAAATGCTAAGCACTGTTCTGTTTTTCGTTATAAAACAGAAGAATTATAGTTATTCTATTTTTTATCAAAATAATTTTTGGGAATACAAAATTTTAATTTAAAACATTTTGTTATTCGTGCTTAATTCCCAATTTTTATCATTGATAAAAACACTGAAATTTATTGTTGATGGGATAAGCTATTCCTATGCGATTCTATTTTTTTATTTATTTATTATTTTATTTTAATGTTCTTTAGTGTTTTATTTACATTGATGAAGGAATGAACAAATAAAAAATTTTAGCAACGCATCTCAATAGTATTGTTGTTGTTGCTTGACAATTTCAACGACCACAGCACGAATATCCTGCGTGTGTATTGTATGCATGTTTTGCTTTTGTAAAAAATATATTGTTGTGTTTTCCAGCCAAGAGGGCGCTGAGCACAACTGCAACGATCTAACAATAAGTGCTGAAACGAACAGTTATGTTGTGTTGGATTAGAACAGTATTTTTGTGAATTGTGTACAAAGATCATTAACAGAGTAACGTAGTTTTTAAGGTTTTTACGACACTTTTAACGTTTGTGTTTTCCATATTTCTAATGTTTATATTTTGGGTCCTTAAGAGAAGCGAAGTTTATTTAACGATGTCCCTCAGGCAGTGTGCCCGTATAAATGATCCGATCGGTCAAAAATGGCTAAAATATGAGCAAAGATTCATAACTTCCTGTTGTTTTTATTTTTTAGCTATTATCTTTTTGGCAACACTGGTTTAAGCAGCTGATGCACGTTTCGTATTTTGTTTCACTTGCACACATCTTCAGTTTCTTCTGTAATTTAACCATGAATCATCTTACAAACGAACAACGCTTGCAAATTATTGAATTTTATTATCAAAATGCGTGCTCTGTTAAGAAAGTGCATCGTGCTCTTCTTCCATTTTATGGTTGGCTTATTTTTGGCTCAATGGGTACGTTAATAAGCAGAATTGTCGATTTTGGAGTGAAGATTAGCCACAAGCATTGTAAGAGCTACCAATGCATCCAGAAAAAGTCACAGTTTGGTGCGGTTTATGGGCTAGTGTCATCATTGGACCGTACTTCTTCAAAGGTGATGCGAATCGTAATGTAACTGTGAATGGTGAGCGCTACCGTGAGATGATATCCAACTTTTTTTCCCCAAAATGCAAGAGCTTGACCTGCATGACATGTGGTGCCACATGCCACACAGCACGCTTAAAAATGGACTTATTGAGAGGCGAGTTCGGTGAACATTTTATTTCATGTTCGGGACTGGTCAATTGGCCGCCTAGATCGTGCGATTTAAAGCCTTTAGACTATTTTTTGTGGGGCTATGTTAAAGCTCATGTCTATACACACATGCCCGCTTTAATCGACACATTGGAAGACAACATTGAAGCATTTATTCATGAGATACCGGCCGAAATGTTGGAAAGAGTATGCCAAAATTGGACTAAGCGGATGTACCATTTGAGGCGCAGTCACGGTCAACATTTGTATGAAATAATCTTCAAACATTAAATTATATGGACCGTACTATCGATTCAAACAAAGATTTCATGCATTTATCTGAATTTTATGTGTTTTTTTAACTTTTCTATAGCTCTTAAAAAATCACCCATTATTTCTAGAGCCCTACAGAAGCCTAAGTTTTTAACATCTCGGTTATCAATACACAACTCCCGATAAAATGTAGGCGGGATTGGAGAAGTGGGCGTTTTACTTCCCATACTTTTCTTTGTACCTGGAGAACTGCAAGAGTTAAAATTTCAAAATTAATTTCAAGCATCTTGATTATGAAGAGACAACATCCGTCGAAATCTGGGCAGGATTGGAGAAGTGATCGTTGCTAAGAATATATTTCTTTATGTACAAAGAACGATTAGAAAAAATGTGTCCAAAGAACCGTATAAAAAAGACGTATGAAAAGGTTTAGTTAAACCAGTAAGTAGTATTATTTTAAGTATTACAATTTAGTACAGAGTGATCTTATATTCAAAACCCATCTTAAACCAAATTCTTTTATCTTAAAATAATGACTCTGAAAAAATCTTTCTATACATTTATTTTTCAATTTCGTTATAATATTTTAAATCGATTTTCAAACTTTATTAATAAGATTAATCGTTGTAATTAAAATCGAAATATGTAAAGTATTGTGTTTTTTTCTTCGTCTTCTGTTTTACCGCACTAAACTGTCTTAAATTAATCAATTTACAAAACTTTTTTAGACCCTTTAAACCAGTTTGATTGAAAAAAACTAAAAATCACTATATTTGAATTAACCGCCATCTGTAGAAGGCAATATGCATACGACTTGTAGCATCATTAGTTTTGATTGTAAAGTGATTTTTTTGCTGTCAGTTTTGTCTAACTATTTTGAATTAAATATCGGTTTTTTAAAGAGATTAACAGTAAAGAGCGAAGGAATAGCAAATAAATATAATATTAAGAATGTGAAAAATGCATTCACACATAAACCATCTACTTTTAATCAGAAATCTCATCAATATTTTTTGAAAAAAAATTTTTATAATTTTTTTGTACAAAATTGCCAAAATTGTAAAGGAAAACGCTAAAATGTATTTTGTATGCCATTTCGTATAAATATATGAAAAAATAATAAAAAAAAAGCGAAAAGGTAAAACTGGACAAATGATAAAGCTAATTTTAAAAAAAAAATGACATTTTGTCAGTGATGCCACAATATTTGCAGAATCTATTACAACTTTTCTAGTGATGCCACTAAAGTAATCGAAAGATTTATAATGGAAAACAGTCAAATAGGAACCAATTGTAAAGATGTTGCTTTTTACCTTTATGGTTTTCTTTAATTAAAAATTCCACATCTTCTCAAATTTATAGTAGATGTTGACAAGTGAAAAATCTTTAAGAAAAGTGTATAATTGCACAACCTCATAGAGCCTTTGAAAAACGGAAATATTGCTAAGCACTCTTCATTAATGTTTCTCAAGGTTATGATAAAGTTTGGCGTGAAGACTTAATACATTAATCGGAGCTAAATTAACCCCTTAACACTCACCAACTTTTCAATAGTAACTAAGTCGATCGAAAATTTTTCATCAAAGAACGAGATTATTTAGATCTTCTTCATTATTAAACAAGATTCTAAACGTCTACTTTACAAAAACTAATTTTAAGTCGATCTGGAGCTTCGCCATTTAATTTAACTTCTTCGTAGAATCACAACCGACCCAGGGTTTGTTAAAAACTCGAATGTTAATAAGGATCGTAGTGTGTAATCAGGAAAAGAGAGCAGTATCTCTTCTTCTTAAGCGGATGATGGCGTCCACACTCGTTTAAGGAGAAGAGATACTGACGGACTCACCCGATTAGAAGAGCTAACAACACCCTAATATGTGAACGGAAGCCGTCATGAAAAAACTTTCGTCCGGCACTGGTAGGACATAAAATAAAGTATTAGAATAAGATTTGCTTAATTATTGTTAATTCATATTTAATATAGTTATGTATGAAGATTGCATACAAGTCCTTAGCATAAAAGTAAGACCTTAGTACACGCAGAGAAAAAACATGTTTAAGTATGGTAACCTCCAACAAAACTATTTTTAAGGAAAATTATAAATATGTTATGTTTGCTATAACCATATTATTGTCACCTTCAACCATATTATGGTTGAATTAGTCCTCCATCAAGAAACCAAAATCATATTATGGTTGTCTCTGAACATGTTATGGTTAAATAGGACAATAATTAGTTTTGAAATTAACAATACTGTTTTCCTCTTTTCGAGAATCAACATGCTATGGTTGAAAACCAACCATGTTATTCTAAGTGTTAAACATGTTTTAGTTATTTTTGACCATAACATAACATACTTATCTAAAAAAAATTTTTAACAACGCCGTTTGTTAAACATAAAATTTTAGGTCAACAAACTTTTTATTTGATTCGATGAAAAAATTGTTTAAAATTGCGCTTTGCAAAATAGCAATAAATAAAACATATTTAATAATTAAATATTTCTTCATATTCAATTAAATAATATTTGAATTAAAGTAAAGACAGTATTTCGACAACGCTTGTCCATTTTTTAATAGTTTTGATATCGTTGCAAGTAAGACTTGAGTGTTTATACTGCTCATTTGCTTTACAGTTTTATTTGTACTAGTGTTCGCCTAATGGTCAAAATTCGACCATAAATTTTTATGCACATATGGAGAAAACATAGCACATCTAAGTTTATATGAATTTACATGTTTCGAGCATTGGTTTTTTCCGTCTTAGTGGATCGATTTGGTGAGGGAGCAACCTCCGGTTCATAATTTATCTTCTACGTGAGTTAATGTAATTTTATAAGTTCAATATAAAAAATATCAATTGAAAAACAAAAAAGTATCAAGAAGTATCCTTTATAGATTGTCATGATTAATTTTATGTTTCTATGTCTAATATTAGCGAAAATTAATTAACCAAAAAGCACCTCTTACATGTTCTTATTCACCTAGTTATACGTATAATTTTATTTTTATATGTCGAATATTAACAAAAATTCAAAAATTTCCAGATGAAAAACAGAAAGTGCCATCATTTTTCATCTTATAGGTTTGCATTCACTCAGGATCCTGCACCTTTAATATTATGTTTATAATTTCAATTTTATAGAAAATTTAAAATTATCACGTGCAGCACGGAAATGTAAAAGAAAGATATTTGATTTCCCGTATTTCCCCTTGTTGATACTTTTTTCTCCCTACAGAGGTTCGGTTGACAAACAAAGAAGAACGTTCTTTATTCTTCCGTCTTATACATAACATTTAAATAGTCGAAATATTCGAAAACCGTTTTCTGAAAAATGTTGAATAATCGACCACCCTATTCACCTCAGGTGGAAAAGGGTATATATAAGTTTGTCATTCCGTTTGTAATTTCTACAATATTGATCTAAGACCCTAAAAAGTATAAATATTCTGGGTCCTTATGAGGACAGAACTTGATTTAACGATGTCCGTCCGTCTGTCCGTCCGTCCGTCTGTCCGTCTTACGTTTGATATGTGTTTTCCGGAGACTCAAGACATGATAGCGGCAACGTTGTTTTACATTTATGTCACATATAGTCCACCATTTCGTGCTATTAAAATTCAACAAGATCGGTCCACAAATGGCTGAGAGATGACCAAAAAACCTCGACCGCCTCTAATTTTTTCCAAAAATCCCTTGTTGTTGTTGTATTTTTATCGCTTTTTTCTGTATATCTGGAGAACGGCAAGTGCCAAAGTTTCCAAATTAGGTGCAAACATTTAAGTTATAAATACACACCAACACACAAAATGTGGGCGGGGTTGGAGAAGTGGGCGTGGTACCCCCATACAAAAAATTTCAATTAATAACCTGAATTTTTTGACTGTAATATGACCTATGGTTACGCCTTATATATCAAAAGACCCTATAAAGTATATATATTCTGGGTCCTTATGAGGAGAGAACTTGCTTTAACCATGTGATGTCCCTCTACCCCCCCCCCCCCCCCCCCTTTCAATTGTTTACATTTACTAGCATAATGCCCAATATGATTTTCATCATCACCCTTCTTTATTATTTCATCTATTTAACGAAATAATTAATAGAAACTAGGAATTTTTGTGTTTTTTTGCTGCCTAAAAACTCGCCAAAAAGATAAAAGAAAACAAACAAACACACATACATACATGGCACAAACTATTTTGGTGAATATATTTCCCAACTTTGCTATTGCGGTAAACAATAACAACAAAGTAATTTCATCTCAACTGTGTTGAATTTTGTAAACAGTAAACGTGCCATATTTCATTTTAATGATATTCGATTAACGTTCATTCATGGTTCAGTTGTCTAGGGGGTGTGTTAAGTTAGAAACTGAGAGTTCCCTGGCTCGAATCTTGGTTTTTTCAAAAGAAAATTATTTTTTTTTAATATTTTTATTTTTGTTTTTGTTCTAAAAACGATATAAAAAAAATATTTACCAGTTTTCGCTTTTTAAAATTTTATTTATAATGAAGTTTTAAGTATTGTAAATATGTATGTATATGTAACAATTATTTAGTTTTTGTCTAGTTGCTCTGTATTCTGCTCGCACAATGGTGAAGGGTATATAAGATTATAGCACTCTTACTTGTTTTTTATTATTATTATTATTATTATTATTATTATTAAAACCTTTTCTTTAGCTTCACTTCGGAAAATCAAATCTTGTAACGTTAATTTAACCGCCTTATACTCAATGCAAATGGATGAAACTTTGCAGGCATACATATTCCCAATGACAATACACGAATACATGGGCGTAGCCAGGATAAAATCTAGGGGGGGGGGCAAATTTGTTTTAAATATTCTTTTTAAGAAAAGCGTTTCTTAAAAAAGTTTTTGATAATTGAAAAAAACAAAATTTTTATTATGCGTTCTGCATATGTGTTAGTATCACATTTAAACGCTTATTACACTGAAATGATTGAACAGATTTTAATAAAATATATATTGTGCTTTTCGGCGCGTAAAACCTTTCAAATGGTGTATATGTTGTTCAAATCGGCTGAAATACAGATGAGGAAAGTGTTCTTAACTGTTTTGCCTTAGCCGATTTATATATAGAAGATAATATCTTTAATTTTTCCAAAGTCTTTGGCAAATGGTTTCCTGATGATCTGGCCTAAGCAACCAGCGAAATGCGTATAGGAATCAGCTTATCCGCCAACAATTTATGTTACTGTATGAAAAAAATTGGAAATTTAGAACATCATAATTAATGAATAAATAAATAAAGAATCGATAAACATTTTGTTTGATTCATTAAAAATTTCCAACAATTCATTTTAATAAATCACATAAATCACCTATAAACTTTTTATCAATACCGCAAAAAACCGTCATCGCAGAAAATACAAACATTTTTATTAATCAAAAATTATATTTTCGTATTCAAATATGAAAATTATTTTTTTTTTGTGTAAAATGAATATACTTAGTTTTGGTATACGATTGAATTGTTTAGTATAAGACGGTATTTCTTAATATAATTCGCAAGTATATATTACACCGAAAAGAATTACGACAAATCAATTGTCATATTGAATACCATATTCGTCTATACAATTAACCTTTGAATTGAAAAGGCACCAACCAACAACTTAATTTGTAAATACTTAAAATTATTTTTTTAATTAAAATTGTTTTCTTATTTATTAAGCTTGAGGCTTTTCTTTTTTATATAAAAAATAAGATATTTTTAACAATGAGTTTGTAATATTGAATGCAATATTTATATATGTGTTCCTCTAACTCCCATTGGAGCATAGGGCACCACAATGCAATATTTGTTAACAATTAAATATAATTTTTTATTGGGAGTTTGTCATATTAACAAAATATTTTGTTGCTAACTAAGTTGAAAAAGAAGATGCATTTAAAAGTTGTTTTTTATAACTTTTTTTAAGAATAAAACATAAACATACATATTAAAAATAACATCACTAATTTATTTAAGCCACAAATTAAGACCTGGATGCACTGGAAGGTTCATCAGTACAAAACGGAATCTTGGCACCATTATCAGAAATATTTCAAAATTTATAAAAGAATATAAAACGGTTGTCTCTAGTACAAGACGGTACACTCAAGTATAAGAAGGAATTCTCTAGTATAACACGGAAGTCTGTAGTAAAAGATGGTATTCTGTAGTATAAAACGGAAGGCTCTAGTAAAAATGGCAGTATTTAGAATAAAACAATTTTCTTTGATATAAAATGGTTGTTTTTTGTTCAAGGCAATAGGTTTTAGTATAAAATAGAAGCTTGAGTATTGAGCTGTTGCTTAAATAAAATTATGCCTTCAGTTATATACAAAAGTGAATGGTTTTTGTAACTGAATTTAAATCTTAAATATAAATAGTTATAATTTAATTATAAGACGACTATTTTTTTCAACACCTCTGTTTAATCTAGTGAGTGAATGAGTGAATATTTTAAGGTAGTGTACAGGTGTTTCATCAGTATTTAACAAGCATTTGTTAAATTTTTGTATTCTTTTTTCATACCTTAATCAATAGCAATTGATAACCCTAAATAACATGACAGACATTTAGCCCCAAAACGACCAACACTTTACAAAGAGAAAGTGCTTACAAAGAGGCGTTTTAAGCGCAGCTTAATTTTTTCAAAATTAATTAATGAGTTTCAATAAAAAAGTTAACAATATAATAGGAATTTAAAACAATTTAAATTACACTAAAAATTAGTTTATAATAAATATTGTTAAGCCTTTAAAATTAATTATGGAAACAAATTTAAATTAACCTTAAAAATAATTACAATATGTTTTTTTTTTAATTTTCAATTTTACACGTTATAAATTTTCAGACCCTTTTGCACGCACAATTCGGTTAATGCAAATGAAAAATGTTCATTATTGAGTTGTTTGTATCCATCTCTTATCAATACGTTGACAATTATCTCGAGCATTGGCAAGCACTTGTAACATGCATTTTCAAGTGCTCGTACAAAGAGTGTTGGTAAACGTGTGTGTTTTTGTGATTGCAAGGCTGAATGTGTTCGACTGTTGTTTGCTTTTGAAGTATTTTTAAGACCGAAAGGGCCCAGTGTGTGTCTGTGTGTGTAATTAAAAAGGGGTTTTAAAATCAGGATTTTCTGTTGCATGTGTGTTGTGGTGGTCCTAGTAGAGCCACTTGAAAATTGCATGCTCTCCCTGCCTTACTTCTTAATTCATCATATGTTTAAGATATTTTATGTCGCATGCATATTTTACCCTTCTTATATTGCATTTGCTTGTTAGTTTAAGATGTTCTTCTACTCATTTGATGCTGCTGCTGTTGTTAATTACTGAAGTTGTTTGTTGAAAAAATTGGTTTTCAATTTTATTTACGCAATTTGTAGACACATTTATACTTGATTTTTTCTACTTTTCTATAATAAAACGCATGAAAGCACTTATAAGAAAAAGAAATGAGAGAAGTTTTTTAATAATTAACACAAATCATTTATTTTATTTTCAACAATCTGCTTTAAGTTCAGTGAAAACTCAGGCAAGCGACAGGCCTTGTGAAAGGAAACTAAACATGATTTCAATTTGATTGGTGTATTCACATTTTATACCATAAATAGGCCTAATGGCTAGGAAAGACATTTTTTTTATACGTTTATCTTACCTAAAAGCTTAAACTAACTGAATTTAGTATACCTTTATGTATTTAAGTCGAATTATTTATTTATATTATACTTATAAAAAGCATTTATATCTTGGGGAAAAAAAATAATTCCTTAACCTTTAACTGTTGAAGTGAAATTTTGGTTAATTTTACCCCTTGAAATTTTACTAAAAAAAATTATTGAAAAATATTTTTTAATAATTATTTGTTTTTGAAAAATAAGGTACCACATTTTAAATCACAAAAAATAAAGAAACCAAAAATTATTTTTATTTGTTCACAAACATTTTTACACAAATTTTAAAAAATTCTAAATTGAGAAGCTTTAATTAGCGAAGCCAGTGTTCGCGTTATACCATAGAGAAGAAAATCCTTGCACCCGGCCGAAGGCCGGCTATACCTTGAAGCTTTAGTAAGCAAAGCCAGTGTTTGTTTTACCATAGAGAAAACAAACCCTTGCGCATCTCCGAAAGCCCAACCAATCGTACGATTTTTAAAACCAAAAATGTATAATTATGCGGATTTTGAAATCGGGATTCTAAATTTGGGATTTTTAGTTTCGGGCATATGAACTCCACCGAAAATGTTTAATGTGACTTTCTTTGTGTTCTTTTTTTGGGTTAAAATTCATTATAAATTTTGAGGTGATTTTTCATAATGAAGAATTACCCCAAATTTAGGGTCATATTTCATTTTATTTTTGGGGTTATTTTTCATTTTTTTGGGGTAATTTTTCATTAAAAAAATGGGGCCACATTGCATAATGAAAAATAGACCCAAATTTGGGGTCAAATTTAATTTATTTTTTTGGGGCCATATTTTCTGGGGCCATATTTCGTCATTGAAAATAATTAAACCTTCCAATACAGGTAGAAAATGTATATGTTTGTGATACCGTTTGTAATTTCTAAAATGATGATATTAACGCTTATATAAAGTGTTAGAGATGTCCGGCAGCCCATGTGTATGTTGAAATGGGTTTCCGAAGGCCCCAGAAATTATGGGAACTTGGTTGTTTAATATATATATCGCATATGCTTCGTTACATTTTGCTATTGAAATACAGCCTGATCGGTTCATAAAGTTTTGAAATGAAGTACAAGCATATTGGTTATCAATGCACAACATCCGATAAATATAGATTTATTTATATCTGAATTGGTATTTATATATTTTTCTGTTCTAATCGCACCAAGGTAAAGGGTATATAGATTCGACAGTGTCGAATCCAAAGCACTCTTACTTGATTTTTTAAGTTTTGAATAAAAGTTTAATAAAATGTTTTAAAAATAATAATAAAAACGTGAAATATTATTCTGAAAAAATTTGGCAAACATTTTCTTAATTGAAAATGTATGTTTGTGAAAAAATTGTTGCTTTATTGTGAACACTAACTAAAAATGTTGCTGTCATTGTGAATCCGACCTAAGACTGCTGTTTTAATTGTGAAAATAATGTAGTAAAAATGTTTAATGTAGAATTGATTAGTAGTATCGGGTGATTTTTTGGCTATTATCTTTTTGGCAATACTGGTTTAAACAACTGACGCACGTTTCGTGTTTTATTTCACTGTAAAACATCTTCAGTTTGGTCTATAATTTAACCATAAATCGTCTTAAAAACGAACAACGCTTGCAAATTATTGAATTTTATTATCAAAAAGACTTATTGAGAGGCGAGTTCGGTGAACATTTAACTTCACGTTCGGGACCGGTCAATTGGCCGCCTAGATCGTGCGATTTAACGCCTTTAGACTATTTTTCGTGGGGCTATGTTAAAACTCATGTCTATACACACATGCCCGCTTCAATTGACGCATTTGAAGACAATATTGAAGCTTATATTCATGAGATGCCGGCCGAAATGTTGGAAAGAATATGCCAAAATTGGACTTAGCGGATGAACCATTTGAGGCGCAGTCACGGTCAACATTTGCATGAAATAATCTTCAAACATTAAATTATATGGACCGTACTATCGATTCAAATAAAGATTTCATGCATTTTTCTGAATTTTATGTGTTTTTTTTTTTTAACTTTCCTATAGCTCTTAAAAAATCACCCGATATAAGACTGTATTCAATATAAGACATCACTCCATATGTATATTGAAGTCGTTGGTAACTATACGACGCTTGTTTGAGATATGACAAGGTAATTTCCGTCATCAGATCACTTATACTTTATGACGATTTCACCTCATATCTTGAATTTTATGGACCATTTGAGCTAAATTTCAATGTTAATCTGTGTAGGATTATATGTGATATAAATTTATCTAAGCCGAGTAACCATCGTATCTGTGGTCTTTGGAACGTTATTTTAAGATACACTCGGACAGACAAACTAACGAATAAACCGCATGAGTCTGAATTGATCTATGATTGCAACCGAGTGTGTGATTCTCGGTGATCGATGATCAGCCTGACCGTATTTTTAATAGCATCTGTCATCAATGGTTTTTATAATTTTTAAGAAAGCGACTTGCAACAATGGGATCTACTGACGCTTGAAAATTGGCAGTTATTAAATTTTTTTGCATTACTTTTTACTTCAAAAATACTTCGTTTTTAAGTGTCTGTAAAATATTTGTTTAAACATTTTTCTATTATTTGTATGATTCATTAAACTTTCGTGTTAAAATTCATTTTACTTTATTTAAGTAAATTCAAATGTTTTTAAATCAATTTCTGTTTTTGAAATTAAATTTATTACATGACTAAAAACTGTATAACATTTTGAATGTATAATTTAATAAAAAGTATTAGATTTCTTTAGCATTTTCATGTCCAAATGTGTACTTTATAGTTTTGCAAAGAAAACAGAATGAATTTACTAATGATAAAAATTTTATAGAAAAAAAAAAAAACAGTTGTATGGAGCATATCGTATAACAATTGTTTTGCTTAACGCCGTTGTTTGAACAAAAAGTTATAACTGCATTTTTAGGATAACCTACAAAATTATTAAGTTTAAGTTTTGAAAAAAATCTTTTTAGTCACATTTTGCTATGTTGAAAATAAAAAAATAAAATCAAAATTTCAAATATTTCACTTAAGACCTTTTGGGGCTTTAATGAAGTTATGTTTTCTAAAGTAATATGAGAAACGAGTGCTATCAGAACATGTACGTTTTTAAATCGCATGTGATTTTTTTAATTTTTTTTTAAAAACATTTTAAGCAGATTTTATATGTTACAAAGTTATTGACTGCAAGAACAGTAATGAAATTATTTTGTTTTCTGGTATTTTATTTTCATTTTTTCAGTTTTTTGTTTTCGTTTTTTAAGAGTTTAAATTCGTTAGGAATTAATCAATTTTATTATACACATATAAACCAATTAAGTAAAACATCCCGCAGTTTTTAAATTGTTCACAACATGAGGAAATTCTAGCTTCTATAAAAATAAAATGTGTGTGTACGAAATGTACACATGTAATCGCTTGTTATACGTATAAAATGGAGTCTAGACAAAAGTTTAGTGAAATAAAACTTAAAAATAAGAAAAAAATAATGAAAGAAAAAAAAATTAAATAACATTCAACTCTAAAATAAGAGCAGCAAATTTGAAATAAAGTTCAAAAAATTATTAAAAGAATTAATATGAGGTATTTTACCCTACACCACCATAGACGGAAGAAGTATTTTGTGTTTTACAAGCAAAAAAAAAAAAAAAAAATTCCTGAAAAAACAAAATACTTACATATATTCTATTCAAAATCTTTAACTTTCTTCACGGTTTCAATACTGTATGTACACAATACGTGTAGTAACGACCCAATGTGCGGAGGACACAAAGACTTAGGTGAAAATAACAATGCACTTTACCCTTGCCCACCAGCTAGAGCTATCTAGCTTGCTTTATAGCAGGGACATTCGCCATCAGGACGAGTCCAGATTTAGGTTAAGGAGTGATTTTTCCTCTATTATAAAGAAGACAATGGGTTTCAAAAGGCGAACTCCAAATCAATTCACCCAATTTTCATATCAGATCATATCACACTCTTTGTAGAGGAGAGCTTTCAGGTTTCCAAACTACTAAAGACTAGTTTACACTATTATACTTTGTATTAATACATGCCAAAAACTTAAGTAATATGTAAAAGTCTAATAGTGTGAATGCATGATGAAAATGACAAAGTATTAGAAAAAAAGTTTGACATCCCATACGACTTTATCGTTTTTTGAAAAATTTCTCAACAATAATACTTTTCATTGGATTAGGAATGCATTTATGAATACAGGGATTAATATTTTGAATATTTTTTTTTTCAATAAATGATATTTTTAATTAAAAAATGGATCAAAAAACTTTGCCGTTTCAAACAATATGTTGATTGATTTTAACAATTTCCAACAACAATTTCCAAAGTTTAAGTTATTATATTTTAAACTAAAATCTTTTTTAAATTCCCATTTCATACTATTGACAAACTGAAGTTTGTTGTTGATGGGATAAGCTATTCCTATGCGCATTTCACTGGTTGCTTAAGGCGACCGTACACGACATGTTTTTGTCATCTGACATGTCAAATTTCCCACTGCAAAATACATACATGTCGTGTGTTACCTTTTAAACTTTGCTTTTGTAAAAGTCAGATGCAAAGTCATCTGACAAAATTTAAATTAGAGCGTGCTCTATTTTCTTCTGACAAACCATCTGACATCACAAATCTATGCCGAGAGGAAACCGGCAGCGGCGTCCACTATTGACGGAATCATTAGCCGGCTGAAATTAATATTTTACAATACCGGGATATGTATGATCAATCCCACTATTGAATAGAATTTATGTAAATATATATATATAAAAACCGTTTCATTATAATATCCTAAATTGGTATCTTTGAATTAAAAGAAAAATATGTTAAGATGGCTAAATTATTTTACGGCGTAAATAAAAATTTTCGTGGCGGCATTTTTATTTTGGTTTTTGCAACAACTATGGGAAAAAAACAGAGAAAATGTCAGATGCAAATTACATGTACGTTTGTGACCGAATATTATAAACGTTCTGTAAAACAGCCATTTTGACAGACATGCACAATTACATGTGACTTGAAAAGTTGACAAGTCAGATGTAAAAAACATGTCGTCTATATGCACCTTTAGGCCAGATGAGCAAGAAACTTCATTCAAAGATTTTAGAAAAACTAAAGATATTAAACAAATAAAACTGTTAAGCGAATAAGAATTATAAGCTCCAGTTTAACTTGTAACAATATCAAAGCTAAAACAAAAACAATAACAATAAACAGTGAGCTTATCTCTTCTTACAATCCCGACCACAATTGCTTGATTTTCTGTCAACTCTAAATGTAGTTGTAAGTGGGTAAAGAAAAAATAAAAATAAAACAATTTCTTTATTTTATTTTTATTTTTTTGTTATTTAAATATTTTTTTTTAATCAAAATTTATTTCAAAACAACTAAAATGTTAATTAAATCAAAATTATATTTTTAATTTTCTTTCAACAAAAAAAAATAATTGATTCAATTACAACATTAACTAAATTGAAATACTTCACAAAAAAAATTTTTTAATTAATAAAAAACTACTGAAAATGTTTCTGTGTATTAACAACTTAAATATCCTCCAAGATGCAATGCAACGATATATAGGCAACTCACAACCAGTGCTGCCAATTTATTAAAAAATAAATTTGGCTATTAGCCATTTTTCTATGCCATTTTTACAGCAAAAAATGCTATAAATTTTACATTAAATAGTTGCATTTTAACTAGGGTTTCCATACGTACTGTTTTAAGTACGCAAATGTACTGTTTTTTACACTTTGTACAGTTTTTCGTACTGTTTTTTTTTTTTTGTTCAGTCTACAAAAAACCAAGATATTAAGAAAAACTCTGCTAAAAACATATTTTCATAACATCCTAATATTTAACAGTACATAGCTAAAAAAAAATTATTTTGTTTTCCAAAAAAAGTTCTAAAATAATAAAAGTTTTTACGCTGTGGTCATTGTTTTCTCATAAATACACCGTAGAAATCTAAATAATGGATGGCTCGCAGCAGTAGTATATTTTCATGTTGTTATTTTTAAGACAAATGTATGATTTTATGGCTACCTCTCCCAATAGTATTTCCCTTTCCACACCTGAGAAAGACAAAACAAAATCAACATTTTTTTTAAATACTAAATAAATACTTAGACCGCATTTAAACTATGCAATTAACGCCGAGTTTTTTTTCTATTTTCTTTTAAAGAAGTTGCTACGAAACTCTTTTCACATTTACATTTTTTTCATGCATTTTTTCAACTTTTTCAACCCCTTTTTCTTCCCTACACCTCCTGCTAACAAACAAAAAGTTGCATACGAAAGTTGCGGCATTAATTGCATAATGTAAATATGGTCTTATTCCAACACAATTATCTTTAACTTTTAGAACTTGTTTAATTTTCGGGCATGTTCTGGAAATCGAAATCACGTGAAATTAAAAATGAACAAATTTGGAAAATTCTCCGTGTTCAAAATTTATAAAAATACCTTATACATTTGAGGACCACTTTTCTTTACCTAAACTACTGAAATAAGAAAAAGATAAGTTAATTTTTACAAAAGTTTTATTTGAAATATTCATATGCAATTAACGCCGAGTTTGTTTCTATTTTCTTTTAAAGTTGTTGCTACAAAACTCTTTTCACATTTAAATTTTTTTGAAGCATTTTTTCAACTTTTTCAATCCCTTTTTCTTCCCTTCACCTCTTGCTAACAAACAAAAAGTTGCATGCGAAAGTTTCGGCGTTAATTGCAGAATGTAAATATGGTAATTTTCAGATTTTGTGAAATAAAAATAAACCAAACTATGTCTCTTGGATTTTATAGATGAATGGCCAATTTCACCGAGTTCAGGTATAATTCTGTGGTTTTCATGGGCAACCGCGTATGTCTTAAAATAAAATTTTTCAGGAGAGCAGAAAAAACCATTATAGTTCAAACTATGGGTTAGATATTGCACCTTTTGAACTTTGTAATTGAGTTAAAACATCGGAATGGGTCTATCTGTTTTTAAATTTTTTTAAAAAATGTAAAGAGCGTTTAAAATTAAGAAATAAAGCATCAACATTTCAAAATCGAAAAAATAGACATACGCGGTTGCCCATGAAAACCACAGAATTAACTATCATTATAAATGTCAAAAACCCTATTGCTATAGAAATAGTTAATTATAGCTGAACTTGGTACAATTTGCCGTTAATAATATTAAAATGGTTTGAAATTGGAAAATTAATTTAGGAAACAAACAATTTCTCAAATTCTATATGATTTGTGCAACTATGTGTGTGGTGAAAATAGCTTTAAATACGAATATGTGTAAAGAAAATCGTACTAACACAATCAAGGAGTTAATTGTTTTAAGCTTAGTTAGGCTTTTATCCCTTCATATATGGCTTACAACAATGTTATGGTTTTCCTGGCCAAATGCTTCGTTTGTAGTGTTTGATTTTAAAACGGAAAATGAGTAATTTCGTATTTTTATAAAATGCCATAAAATGAAAATCATTCTTTTGACGTTACGGATTCCAAGTGTATTTCTTTATATAATTGTTGTTGCATATTCAATCAAAAGCTTAAAATATTAACAACCAATTTCACCAAGTATAGTTAAAACTTACTATTACTTTTACTTCCAGTTAACAATATGTTTTACCAGCTTTAACTGCTAGTTGATTATAACTGAACTTGGTGAAATTGGGGGTTGATAATTTAAATACATAAATAGTTATTTTTTCGTCAAAAAAAATTGTACTGTTTCTTTCTTGATTGTACTGTTTTTTTTTATTCAATGTACTGTTTTTCCTAATTTAAAATCTGGCTGCCCTAATTTTAACGTTCAACTTGTCTTAATTAGTTAACACAAATGACTTTTACAATAAAATATATCGACTTTATCTAGTACTTACCAGATTTTAAGCCAAATCTAGTGATGTTTGCCTAGATTTCCCATACAAAACAAAATCTACTACGTGACTAGATTTCGACGGAATCTGCCCAAAATCTAGTAGTACTTAATGATGCAACTATGGTTTTTTCCATAAAGCACTAAAAAAATATTTCCCTGCACAAGAAAAAATGGCATTTAAAAATAAAAACAAAACAAAAATTGTTAAAAAAAATATTAAAAAGTTTTATAAAAATTGTAAAAAATAAAAAAGACGAATAATATTGATAAAATAAATATCGTTGATTATAATCAATTAATTATAATCAATTAATAATTATTAATAAAAGGTAATGCAAATTCTTTAATGTATACATATTTCTTTTTGTGTTTGTATGTGTAACGAAAAAACTTTTAGTCAGTTGTTTTGTTATAAAATCAAAATCTCGCTAATGTCAAAAAAGTATAATGTAAACGCACTAGATTTTGAAGAAGATTTTAAATAAAATTTACTAGATTTCGGCCTCATGTAAATGTAGTATTAAGTTATTCAAAGATGTTTCTTTAGTTTAGTTTATTGTTAATTTAAATTTATTTATGCAAACAGAATAATGAGTTCTGTGCAAGTTCAGTGCAGTTAATAAATTTTTTGAGTTTTTTTTTTATCAATATTGATGCGTTTTTTGTAATACAGACTTGTAAAGCCATTGTTTTAGCCATTTTTTTAACTAAAGATTTCGAAATTTTTAGTAGTGATGAGTTGGCAACACTGCTCTCAGCGCTAAAGCACAACAAAGTTGGAGAAAAGAAAAAATTTAAGCAACATCACCTATATAAAATAAAAATCATTTTCCTTCAAATTTTCTAACCGCTTATAGGGTACATAAACTTTATTCTCAAACTGGTAGGCCAAACGGTCAGTAATTTATTTCATAATCTATGATTTAAAAAATACTACAACTACTATAACATAAAAACACACACACACGCATATATATAATTATTTTTATCATATTTTATATTTTCTGTTGGTTGCCTGGTCACAGCATGTGACATTTAACAATTTATCATTTTATCAAAAGCAGCAACACTTTTTGACAGTTGTAAAATAACAACAAAATAAAATTAGTCTTCTATAAAAGTAAATGTTATCACAGCATATTTAAATCGTAATAATACCAACTATTTAGTGTTGTCTTCTGTGTCCTACAACAAATTTTCTACTATAGGGTGATGCATAAGTATGATTGACAAAAAAAAAGAGCCATAGTTGGACGAGATGTGTGAGCTGCGGCTCTATCTTTTCATAACCACAAGTCTGGATTTTTCTCTATCTCGGGCTTAAAAGGTTTTCAATCATTTCCCAGTATGGAATGCCATTCATTTTAATCGAAAATTGTTTGCCGTTTTCGAAATAATTTGGTCCAATGATATTTTTTAAAGTAATTCCACATCCCACCACATTGTGCAGCTAGGTGGGAGCATTTGGTGTTCTAGAATTATAGAAGCAATCAGTGTGGTGAAAATGGGCCTTATCGCGCATTATTTGATATAATCTGTGTGTATGAATTATAGAATTCTGACTTTTAAAATAAAATATGTTCTATGCTGAGTCTTTGCATCACAAATTTCCCAAGATTTTAATAGTTAATTCTTAAAATTATTTCACTAATTCAATCATAACGTTCATTGTGCACCACCCTATACTTCTACTGCTACTTCATTTGCTAGACTAAAGGCCAATTTCACAAAGTTCAGTTAAAACTAGCTATTACTTTAACTTCCAGTTAACAATATGATTTTGGCAGTTTTAACTGGAAGTTTATTATAACTAAACTTGGTGAAAATGGCCATCAATCTGTTTTTTTCAATTTTGGTTTTAAAATATATGTTTAACACAGACAACAAATTGGTGTTTTGTTAAGCTTAAAATATTAAATATGACTATTAATTATAAATAAATATTCATTTCGAATACACTTTGAAAGTATGAGGGCTTTTTAAAAAACTTGAACCTCTTATGAGTTAAAAAAAAGAACACAAAAAAAGTTATGAAAAAAGTTATTAATAAAAATTTGTATATTTTTTTTTTTTTGGTGACCAGGGGGCATATTAATATGCAAATTAATTTTTAATTAAGTTGTAGCTTAATCATTAGTTATTGAACATTTTATTTAGTAATAAAATAGATGTTCTTTTAAGTAGCAAAATTATAATAAAGAAGACAAAACCAGCAAGTGTCACCACGACGGTTTTATAGCTGAGCTACCTAAACAAGAACGGCAGGCGTTTTTTTTAATGGAAATTATATTGCCAATACATTTCAATAAAACAAATCGATATAGAGATCTGTCAAATACGATTTCCTAGCCAGTGGTATTTAAATCGCGTTCTGAAGGTTTGTTTCGTATCAGCTTTATGAAAACGAGAAGTTTTGTCATTAAAACACGCTTGCCGTTCTTATTAAGGTGGCTCAACTAAAAATCATAATAAATTTTTAATCATTTTATTGAACAAATTATTTAAATATACTTCATTTTGCACAAAATCTTTTCACCCCAGGTTTAATTTAACCTTAGCTTTGTCCCAATTAAAGGCTGGCTTTCACTTTATTCTAGCTTAATCAGATTTTAACACTGGTTCCAGCCATACGCTTAATCTATACTAAATTTATTCTTTTCTATTTTTCTACATCTAACTATAATAAGATTTGGTTTGTCGTCTTTAAGTTTAAATTTTTATTCTTGATACAAGCACTGAAATTTATTGTTGGAGTATAAACCAGTTTCTATGCGCATTTCACTGGTTGCTTAGGCCAGATCATCAGGAAACATTCTTCCAAAAATGTAAGAAAAGCCAAAGATATTTGCAAACAAATCTGCAGAGTGTATGATAATTGCAAACAATCAAAAAGTCTTATTTGCTACGATATCAAATTTTAAACAAAATACCAACAATAAACAGTTGGGGGATTCACAAGGTGTCATATGTCTTAAAATAATAACATGAAAAAATAAGACTGTTGTGAACAACCCCTCATAATTCAGTGTGCTATTTTGAATTTTAATCAGCTGATTTAAACAAATATCTATAAAAAATTTATAGTTACCTAAAATAAAAATATTTTTTAATTCTAATCCATTAATTAATAAATTAAATTAGATCTTACCTGACTATTTTCCATTTTTCAGACGCAAAACAGAAAAAAATTTTATATTGTTTGTTTAGCAATTAGCAATGAGCTCAGCCGATCTAATTTGACGCCGCAAGTGATTTGTTGCAAAAATTGCTAGCCGCATGTTAAATTCGGATGTTAGCCGAAAAAAATTTTACAATCAACGCATACGAGTTACAAAAACTAATGCGGCTCGGCTTAGCCGCTCAGCGCATGTCTCTTCTGATTAGTTACGACAGCACAATAAACATAGCAAGCAAAGTTCTTTTAATTTCAGACACTTTTTGTTTACAAAGCAACAATAATATTCTTAAACCATTGTAAAATGTTAGAACATTATGACAATATAACATGATAGCACACCTTGTGAATACCCCAAGGGTTTTTATGTTTTTGTTTTACATTTCCCACTACAATTAGTTTATGTTTTCTTACGTTCCCCACTACAATTAGTTGGAATTCTCCTTACATTAATTGTAGTTGTAACAATATTCTAGAACTAGTTTAAATATATGTTACTCTTTTCTTACTCTACTCTCATTCAAACCTTAATTTAACTTATTTTACTCTAACTCTACATTAATCACTTCTTTAATTTTTCTTAAACACTACTCTAGCACTACTTTATAAAATTCCTAACTCTAATCGAACTTTTATTTAACTTTTCTTTAGCTTTGCTACACTCTATGTAAGGTTAGGTTACTTTGACTCTTCTCTATTCTAGCTATACTCTTACTCTGCCCTACTCTAACTCTATTTCAACTCCACTTTATCTTAACTCTACTGTCAATTTACTCCAAGTCTATTCTACCCAAACTATAATTGAACTCTGCTGAACTTTACTTTAACTCTACTTTATAGCATCATTAACTTTCCTCTTAATCTTCTCAAACTGCCCTCAAACACTACTCTAACCAGTGATGCCAGGAGGTATTTTCAAAGATCCCTAGGCTTATGAAAAAACATTCCTTTTTCCCCCTTAACCCATAAAGGCCCAGCGTTGCGTTTTCGCAACGTTCACTTACACCTCCCCTCAGGCATTTTGTTGTTACGTGATATTGTTATAAAGCACAGAGAAATAAAATTTAACTTAATATCTAATCGACCTGTTTTTGGATTTGTATCATACATAAGTTTTTTTTATAAAAATTTTTAATTTAAATTTTTAATTTTTCCTGTTTTTTGGGTACTTTTGGAAAAAGTTTAAAAAAATAAAGTAATATATAATAAACCTATCTGAAACTTCTGAAGGAGATAGCTAACATACGAAAATTATTATTCCTACTCAAAAATCCAATCATCGTAGACATTTGAGACTTTTTTATGATTGGATACATCCGTGATGCGAAAACGCAACACTGGGCCTAAACCATATACAAATTACATAAAATTATCAAATAAAATATATATATTAAAACATGTATACATGTATATTATAAGTTGTTGTTATTACGCAGTAGGTAAATTCTCTATGTCAAGTGTGCTATTTTCATAAAGGGAAGCGAACTTCCACCAAAGTAGTCCCGTGATAGGTCTTTGGGGGAAGAGACCGGTTCTAGTTCTAACAGTTTATATGAATAAGATCTATCACTTTAACATGGGTTTGTCATTAGTTAATTGACACCATTTGACCAGTCACACATCTATTCTCAATGAACGTGTTAAGTGTTAGTTAGAACAATGTAAGATTATTTCGATACAATGTAGTATGTACCGTAATTCATTACTTTTTTTACCTTCTTGTTCTTCATGCACTAGTTAGATGATTAGTTCTCCTTTCACTGGTCATGAGTTCTATCTTTTTGAACTTGTTCTATTTTCACAAAACCAGGAACAATTGACACAAATTTTCAGCAGGGTTACTTCAATATTTGATACCATC
This sequence comes from Pollenia angustigena, assembly GCA_930367215.1. Lineage (NCBI taxonomy): Eukaryota > Metazoa > Arthropoda > Insecta > Diptera > Polleniidae > Pollenia > Pollenia angustigena. The sequence continues at coordinate 54,363,912 of OV884060.1, forward strand.
CACTGACAGCTAGGATATTTCAGGAGTGGGCATTATATTGAACCTGTGGTAAATTATGAACCGATCTTTACGAAAGTTGACAGTGTGATTTCTAGTCATTTAAAACTGTGACAGAACAAAATTTATAACAATAGAATTATTTTTTATGGTTTTAGGCGTACCAAGGGTTTTTCGAGAGTGGGTTTTATATGGGTCCTATGGTAAATTATGGACCGATCAATTTACAAATGTGAAAAAAGTGACGTAGCAGTGCACCCAAAGTGCCTTGTAGCATATCATAATTGAATTAAAAATAAAATGTAAATGAGTATCTTTTTAATTTTTTTTCCTAAAGACGTGATTAAAATATTTTAATTTAAAATTTTTACAAGTGCGCCTAATTTGTATATCGTTAAGGCCCAACGTTGCGTTTTCGCAACGGGAGTTATCTGGGCTCCCACGTATCCGATTTGCCCAAAATTTGTTTTCTTTCATAGTTAGGTATAAACAATTAAATTGTAAGAGTTTCATAGCTCAATGGGATCATGGTTGGGGCCTTAATGGATTAAACAACTTTATCCTCCTTATCCTTTAACTGTTGATGTGAATTTTACTAAAAAAAATATTAGTAAAAAATAAAAAATTATTATTTGTTTTTGAAAAATAAGCTATTACATTTTTAATTACAAAAAATAAACAAACCAAAAATTATTTTTATTTGTTTAAAAAAAACAGGTACTTTACTTCACAAACCTTTTTTTTAATTTAAAAAAAAACGATATATCAAAACTTATCAAAAAAATATGAATTAAAAAAAAGACAAAAACTTAATAGGCATTTTTTCACTGCCAAAGGTATATATTTAAAGATATAGGGCCATGTCACAGAGTACAATTCCGTTCGGAATGATTCCGTTCGGAATTGAAGAAAATATATTTGTTTGTTGATGGAAAGTGTATTTTGATAGTTTTATGGCCTTTCAGATACAGACAACTCCTATATCGGTTATGAAAACAAAAATGGTTTTATTCCGAAACATTTTTTCGTCATTTTCTGAAGCACCAAAATACGGAATGAATTCCGTTTCCGAACGGAATTGTACTCTGTGAAATGGCTGATAAAAGAGATCATGAAATAAAATATTAAGGTCTAGAAACTACAGGTCAACCTTTTTGGAGGTGTTTTACTCATCAAAATCTGCAACTCATACACATTGGCTTACTACATTGCCGACAAATCGGCAAGAACAAGTTTCCAACTTTGGACGAAATATCTTGGTTAACAATAAACAAAATCTGGGCGGGACCTGAGAAGTGGGCCTGGCACCTCCTAAACAGCTTTTGTCTAAATTTGGTACACACAGCTGGGTTATCAATACACAACCTCTCTACAAAAAAAGCCGGGATTGGAAAAGTGGGCGTGGCATAAATCAGATTAATTTATATCTAAAGAACGGTAAAAGTTATAAAATTGCGCAAGCAGTAACAGCTTAAGTTTCCAAATCGGGAACAAATAGCTTGGCTACCAATATGCAACATCAGTCAAAAAGGAGGCGGGATTAGATAAGTGGGCATTGCACAATATACATCTTAATAACGACAAGTGTAAAATTTTCCAAATTTGGTACAAAAAGAATGGTTAACAATACCCATCATCTGTCAAAAATGGTCGGAATTGGATGAGAACATCTCTCAAATGGTAGGCCTTCAATAAAAAGACACCACAAATTTCTGTATAACTGCAGTATGGCAACAGTGACAGTATTCAAACTTGGTACAAACAGCCTCTTAAACAATACACGAGACACTTAGTTAATATTGTATTATGTATATAAAATAAAGTTTTTGAAATAAATAATTTTTTACCAACTAGAAAACGGACAAGTGGTAAAAATAATTCCATGAAAATATCACGTTAATTTTGATGTGGGGTAAATTTTTCCCCACTAAATACTTCCGCTAACGCTCACTTGATGGTATAATTTTTTCAAAGAAAAAATTACGTAAATGATGACGAGTGGTAATTTTTACACCAGCATGTGCGTAGCTCCGCTCGTGCTAAGTCGAGCTCAGCCAAAACACAGGTGAATAACAACGAATACGATATAAGAAGATACTAAGAGAATTAAATTGATTGAGCGCAACGGAAGAGAGTATTTTAAAAAAAATATAAAGAGAGGGTAAAATTTACAACCACCTCCACATTTAAAGGTTAATTTTTCCCATCACTAATTTTTAAATAGTTTAAATAAAAAAAAAAATTTATTTTGAATTTGTACATTTTCCTTTCAGGTACCTTAATTTAGGTTCATTTAAAAATAATACAAAAATAACATAAAATCGAACAAAATAAAAAAAATAAAACATAAAAACAACATAAATTTTGGACAAAAACGCTTGAGCATCGAGTTTAGACAAGAGCACTTATGTAAAATTGTACCCCACCAGATTTTTATTTGTTGAACACTGTTTTTCGAAAAGTTTTGAACAATTCTTCACATTCAGTTCGAACAAAATATAATAATAAAACATAAAAACAACATAAATTTTGGACAAAAACGCTTGAGCATCGAGTTTAGACAAGAGCACTTATGTAAAATTGTACCCCACCAGATTTTTATTTGTTGAACACTGTTTTTCGAAAAGTTTTGAACCATTCTTCACATTCAGTTTGAGTGTGTGAACTGCCAGTAATTTCTGTAGCCATTGACTTAAATTTTTTTCAGTTAGCTTAGGAATGAGACACTTTTTAATTTAGTCCGTAGGAGATCTGAATAAAGAAAACTTTGTGGAGCATTTCGAACCAGTTTTGAAATATATGTATTTATAAAACATATTTTATGACTTGCTTCGGTTCAGCTCTGAACCCTCCACATACACATACATAATTATATTTACACATTTATGTATGCATGCATTTGCAGTGATATGACTGAAATGATTATTTGCCATATGAAATTACTTAAACCAATTATCCATTGGTGTTCTATTGTACTTTTTAAGTTTAAATAGTACCGAAAAAAGTACAATTTTACCAATTTTTCCAACCCTGATTCTAATTGCACCTAATTTTACTCCTTTTCTACTATCTGCTAAAAAAAATGCTCTTCAACTCATGTGTTTATTGCAATAATTACTAGAATTTAATTAACTACTTGACTCTTTCACTAGAATTTGAATAATAAATAAACTGCGCGTTAATAGTATTATCAAATTTAACGAAGCATTACATTCAAATTAGATTTGTTTCAACAAAAAATGATAATACAGTTTTAAAATGCGAATTATAAGGCACAGTCACAGACTATCATTGCAAACTATATTACAGTTTTTAGATAAGTTTGTTAATAAAAGTAATATTGTAGCGAGTCTGTGCTATATTCGGCTGTGCGAGTATTTAAAACCCTCTACCGAGAATTCGAATATTTCAGAATTGGCCTCTAACTGGTACCTACAAAGTTTAAGCCAATACATATTTACAAAACCTGTCCTGAAAATATTATAATTCGTAACCTATTTTAAATAAAATATCATGATTTGTTTTTAATCCAAATTTTGATATTTTTAATTAAGCTACAGTTTATCAAATTTAATTTTTCATTAAATTATTTTTATGAAGAAAGGAATTTTACAACATGAAATTAATTAAAATTTATTGATAAATTTTCATTCTTGATTGCCGCGGGGCTCGAACACATGTTTCAATTGTATCCACTGCCTGGTTGTTTCAAAGTTGGTTTTATAATTCTTTTCCTACTTAAACGATTGTATTGGATTTCAATTCCCCCAAACTGCTTAGGAAAACTATAAAGAGTTTGACACGAACTTTGTTCTTTTTTGTTTAGTATTCCGAAAGTGAGCGTGTTTTCAACAGAAGAACACACAGACAGAAGGACATGAATAAATAGACTAAGATTTACTTAAAGACCCAGAATATGTACCCGGCAAAAATGCTCGTAAATTTTTTTCACTTAAAACATTAATCAAAAATTAATATCGGTTTTAAAGTTATTTTTGGGAATACAAAATTTATTACACTGCTTTACAAATTTTTAATTTAGAAAAATACCAAGAACTCCACATGCCTAGATAAGTTAATCGGGACCTCCTGAACACGAAAATTGCTGTAATTTTTTTTTTTCCTAAGTACCGTTTTTTAGATAACGGTACTTTTGCGTTTTTCGGTGTATGGTTCCACTCAAACCCTTGTGGAGCCCAACCAAAAAGTCCGGTCGAAATAAATGGCATATCGTTAGAAAGGTAAACGATTGCCTTTTCCATCGATATGCTACAAATTTCTATCTGATAAGAAATGGCTGAGTAATGGCACCTCAAAGTTCAAAAAATATCTATTTTTTACGTTTTTTTCAAAATTTTTCATTTTTATTTCGTTTTTTTACTACGTTATAATGAATATCTGGAATGTTTTATTTCCTAACCAAATAGTATATTTAATTACCAACATTTTTAGCGTAATTTGAAAAAAATCGGATGAAAAATAAAGTTTTTATTAAGGATTTTGTGGAACGACAATATTTTTATCTCATATAAAATTCCGTGTTTTTTAAATCCATCAGCTTTAACGTATTTAAAAAACAAGGAATTTTATATGAGATAAAAATATTGGGCTCCACAAGGGTTTAAGTGGGACCATACACCGAAAAAGGCAAAAGTACCGTTATCTAAAAAACGGTACTTAGGAAAAAAAAAATTACAGCGATTTTCGTGTTCAGGAGGTCCCAATTAACTTATCTAGGCATGTGGTGTTCTTGGTATTTTTTGGCTGTAAACCAGTGTTATTAATAAGATTTCTGTAAGACGTGCTAAGCTCCCATTTTTTTCCTATTTGATAAATACACTGAGATTTATTGTTGAGGGAAAGCTACCCAGGCAGAAATTACGACTCTTCTAAATATTATGTACCGCCACAACCCTTTAAATGCAAAATTGTGACTCTACCAAAAATATGGTACCATTACAACACTGTAGATACAAACTTACAACCTTAGTTTTTTAATACCGTTTTTAAATAAGATTCAACACCGGTACAACATCCTAAATACAAATATACGACTTTAGTTTTTTAAAGTCATATTTACCATAAAACTATACCGCTACAACACTGTATATACAAGAATTAAACCTTTATTTCCTAATACCGTGTTTAAATAATTTTATACCGCTACAACGTTTTGTATACAATAATTTAGTCTTATTAATTTAATAGAGTCGTATTACAATGAAAACACAAAAACTATTTTAGGTTAGAAAAAAAATATACAAATTTTTGCTTGTTTATTTAGCGAATTTATATTTGTAACAATATTGAAAATAAGAGTCGGAAGACGGTTGTGAATACGTTGTAAATTCGTGAATCCAATACTGTGACAACACTAAAAATAAGAGTCGTAAGACGCACATTTGGCGTTATCATTTTAATATTCTGACAACATTGTAAATTTTGTTAACAGTACGTTGTGTTGATGTTGATAGTACCCCCTGCAACGTCGGCACAGCGTTACAAAGTATACAGAGATGAAAAAAGTGACGTATGAAAAATGCCTAAATCATTTGCGAGGGCAGCTTTCGAAGAAAGAGAAAGAAAACGTTTTTTGTTAGTGAAGTGCCAATGCGTAAAAACAGGCCGCTACTATCTACACAAATTGCATAGTCCAAACAAAAAACGCAAAAAGGGCAGCTTTCGAAGAAAAAGACAGAAAAAAACACAATATTTTCTGTCTAGTGACGCCTCTGTATACTCTGTGACAGCGTCATATTTACCATAAAACTATACCGCTACAACACTGTATATACAAGAATTAAACCTTTATTTCCTAATACCGTGTTTAAAAAATTTTATACCGCTACAACGTTTTGTATACAATAATTTAGTCTTATTAATTTAATAGAGTCGTATTACAATGAAAACACAAAAACTATTTTAGGTTAGAAAAAAAATATACAAATTTTTGCTTGTTTATTTAGCGAATTTATATTTGTAACAATATTGAAAATAAGAGTCGGAAGACGGTTGTGAATACGTTGTAAATTCGTGAATCCAATATTGTAAATTTAAATTTACAGAACTGTGACAACACTAAAAATAAGAGTCGTAAGACGCACATTTGGCGTTATCATTTTAATATTCTGACAACATTGTAAATTTTGTTAACAGTACGTTGTGTTGATGTTGATAGTACCCCCTGCAACGTCGGCACAGCGTTACAAAGTATACAGAGATGAAAAAAGTGACGTATGAAAAATGCCTAAATCATTTGCGAGGGCAGCTTTCGAAGAAAGAGAAAGAAAACGTTTTTTGTTAGTGAAGTGCCAATGCGTAAAAACAGGCCGCTACTATCTACACAAATTGCATAGTCCAAACAAAAAACGCAAAAAGGGCAGCTTTCGAAGAAAAAGACAGAAAAAAACACAATATTTTCTGTCTAGTGACGCCTCTGTATACTCTGTGACAGCGTCGTGGTGATTGTCTTTTTCTGCCTGGGTAGCTTCTATGCGCATTTCACTGGTTGCTTAGGCCAGCTCATCAGGAAACCTTTTCCAAAGCTTTTAGAAAAGCCAAAAATATTATACAAATAAAACCCTAAAAGCTTTGATTAAAAATTTAACCAAGTGAATTAAAAACGTGTACCTTTATCGTCAACATTACATCAGAAAATATTGTAAGTATCAAATAATATTTCATTGATACAATTACATATTTTGTTTACTAATGCAAATTTAAAATTTTTTTTAATCAATATCACAAATTTTTTACTTGAAATCAATTTTTATTGTTTTCTGTTTTTACTTTATAGGGTCATAGATTAATTTAAAAAAAGTTCCACGATAAATGACAACCTAAGTATACCCTTCCAGTCACCGATAGTGGTGGTAATTTTGTAGCTAATTTGTAGCCAATTTAGAATACAATCCGATTTGCTGTATAAATCAATTGATTACAAAGAAACATGTTTGTTAAAAAAGCTCATCGCAAAATGATTTGGAAAAAATTTTTAATACAAAAAAATTTCACAAGAAAAGTTTCATAAAATATTACAAATTTTAATATTTCGAATCAAGTTTGTGAGGTAAATTCGAAAAATAAAAATTTTTAATATTAAAATTAACTTATAGAAAGAAATAATTCTCAGATTTTACTTCTTTAAAAAAGGTTTTTTTCTAAAAATAAACTTTATCATTAATTTGTATGTTTTTAAAAAGCACCAAATATATTTACTCCAAAAAAAATGTTTTCAACAAAGTTTCCATTTAAAAATGTTTGGCCAAAAAAATTTCTGTTCGTTTTGAGAATTTTTTCCTCGTGAAAAGGTTTCCGTTTAATACAGCTGGAAAAACTCCGACTGATGCAAAGCAAAAGTGTTTTTATCGTGAAAAGGAGAGTAACATATACAAAGTTAGACCATTGGGGTCCACACCCATGGTTAAAAGAGGAGCAGTAATGTAGGTTTCATAATCGAGAAACTGGGTATAAAAATACCTTTTGAGCTGCAAATTGGCTGAGCTGTTATCGTTTATATGCATTTTTACGAACAGCAATGCTGCTCTTGTAGCTCTAGCTGGTGTCTTAACGACATCAAAGTTAACTATGGAATGACGATTATCTATAAATAAGATTGCCAAACATGCTAGGGTAGCACTGGCATGGTTACCAGGGCGGAGTTTGCACCCTGAGAAACAAAACTGCAGGTGTTCTGGCCAACCAAGGTTTTCTCTTAGACGACATGTTCGTTGACAGCCTAATTGGCATGAGTCGTACAGGAGGGTTTAGGAGAGTTGACAGGGTGGGTGCATCTGCTCGTTGGCCTGTCTTTGGCGCTGAGAAAACCTGCGTGATATTGGGGTTTGGTAGGGATCAGATAAGGTAGGTCATAGCGGTAGTTACGGGTCACTGGTTGATAGGACCCTTGCGACAAGAATTGGACTAGGCTATAATAACTACTGCAGAAGTTGTCATGATATGGAGGTGAAAAGAGTGTTTCACTTTAACCGGTCTCAGTGATGTTAGGATGATTCATTTAAGGGGACCAAAATTTCCATTCTTTGATATTCTATATAATTAGCAATTAGGTCGATTTCTGTCTTTTGCAGGGATTCGAAATGGTTTGAGGCTGCAGTGATGTTTCAAGAGTAATATGGCGAGCAATTGTTTGACTCTGGTCACTGGATGGGGGTAAAAGAAAGGGCCGTCCTCGTGCCGGCTGCCCATGAAACCTGTAGAAAGTTGTTTAACAATTGTTGTTTAAAAATTTCGTTGGTAAGGATCGATTGATAAGAACTATATATGTATTATGACTTTTTCGCTAAAGTGAATAGGACTGACTTTTAATTTTTGTAGGTGTACGTTTGATCATACATTTTCCTCTAAGCAGTCTGAGCAATATTTACTTTTATTAAACAATTTAACTGTGAATACTGTAAATACAATTTTTTTTGCTATTTAAAGTCTCTGTAAAGATAAACAAAATGTATTTATTTTAACTGTTTTTTGTATATATATATTTAGTTGGTTAATTAATTTTTCCCCATGAATTCTAATCACTTCATTGAAATTGAATTAAATTAATTTTCTATTTTTTCAGTTAATTTTTATTTATTTAATTTTTTTTTTTAATAAAACAATAGCCATAATCCAGCTAATAACCAATAGCAGCACATGCATGAGCATTTAAACAGTATGCAACTGTTTTTCAAACTGTTTACTTCATACACCATAATTGGCAACCGATTCCTTTTACAAGTGGACCACACACATTGAACTTTTCAATAGAATTGCAGAAATAATAGTAGCAGCGGTAGTAACAGCAGCTCACCAGTTGGGTTACAGATTGTCTTTGGAAATTAGGTCATTTTGAAAAATTCACTTAAATTTCAATTTAAATAAAATTACGACATTGTTATATTGTCAAATAATTTAATGTGGAATAAATATTTTATTAAAAAAAAAAAACCATTAACCCATAATGATTGCAAGGAAATTAGATTTTTTTAACTAATTTATAAAATTGTTTAGTTTATTAAAAAAATCAACAAATTCCAATTAGATTAAAAATAAAAATTAGCTGAAAATTGTTAGGCAAAATATTTTTTTGTTTGCTTCTATAGCAGGGGTAAAATGTCAGACAGGCAGTTAAACTTGTAGTTAGACAAATAAATTAAAAAGGCATACAACAGGCAATTTTGAAAATTAATTAATAGTAATTGGACTTGTGGCAAATGAAACCAAAATCAATATGGGAATATTTTTAAGGGGGCAGATTTTTTTTTTTATTTATTTATTTCCTAAATAATTTAACATTCGAAGTACAGTTTGCAAATTTTTTGTTTTTGTAGAAAAAGTAATACCCCCACCATGGTGCAATAAGAACGGAAAATTATAAGTACGGTTCTCCAGATATACAGAAAAACAGACGGACATCATTAAATCAACTTCGTTGCACATGCATGTACATTAATTAGGGGGGTTTTTTTTAATATGGCTGATTATTTTTTCTAAAAATTAGTATGTACTAGAAATGTCAACCGATTAAGAATAATTCGATTAATCGATCAAACCAAACCAAACTCTTGTTCGAATAATTTTAAAACGACGATTTTCGAATAATGAATAAATCGATTAATTGATGGCAATTAATCGAGGAATTTTTTTATTAAAAAATATATTAAATAAAAGTTTAGAATTTTATTTATTCTCACACGTTTTAAGTGATTTTATACAAAATGTAAGAAAGTTAAAAACTATTGTTGTTATAGCCCCGGTTGTAATCAATCTCAATGTATAGCAGTGTTGAAAAATTCAGTACTTTGGTACTTTTTTCAGTACTTTTTCATATTAAAAATACCGCAGTACCCCCGCCTTGTTTTCAGTACTTTTTTATCCTTTGAGGTTTTTGAACTGTGATGTGATCATTTCGATAGCAGGATTAGGTTATCATGTGTTTGTTGCAAAATTTATGTTGTTGTATTTTAAAAATAAATAACGATTTTAATATCGAAATGCAAAGCGTGGATGCCAGGATCCATATTTTGCTTTCCAGAATGGGATATTTGATCTTACAACTGGCAAGAAAACTCTATGAAAAGGGATGCATAGGATAATATGTTAGTGGAAAATTTAAATGAAACCCATATTTATAGAAACATGCAATGTAAGGGAAATGGTTTATCAAGTAAAAGGAACTGCGAAATAGTTTTATTCGACAATGTGCGAAACACTAAGAACTAAATTTTGTTTTGAAGATAAAACCGAAGAACCATTAGCATAATACTGATATTATTAATATTATTTACAAACGATAAAAAAAACTATAATAATATCAATTCTCAATATCGTGTTCTAGCGGATCTTTCAGAAATAAAGCATTTCAGAACTGAATATTTTTAAATTTCCTGGAAAAATATAGCCAATATTATACCTCAAATATAAATACTGTTCGCTATTAAATACTTAGATAAATGAATTCTGTGGCATTTTGACAAAACATCTTAAGTCAAATTTAAAAAGTTGAAAAAAATGTTGGTAATCATGCGAATTTTAATTTATTTTTTTTACGTTTTAAATTTAAATAACGAAATTTTTCTTTAATTTCGGTTTATTTTGATTAAAATCTTTTTTTCCCCGAGATTTTTTTAAAAACTTTTTTGCTATCTTATCTCGACTTAAGGTTTTTTCTCAAAATGCCACACAATTCTAATAAAATATTTTTTGTTCCTTTTATTTTCATAAATTTTTTTTTTTTTTTTAACAAAAAGTACCATTTGGTGGGAAAAATACTCTTTTAGTTGAAGTTCAGTACCATTTCAAAATTTCAATTTTGCAACACTGATGTATAGTAAGCAAAACCCGTGGTGAGTACTCATTGTATTTCAAAAATGTATTTTATGTTCTTATTAAACAAATCTTAACAAACAATTTAGCAGGTGAGTTGCAAAACTCGTTCGTTACAAAATTAAAAATACGACATGACAATTGATTCTAACAGTTCTTTCATGATTTTAGCACGGACATGCATTGATGCAATCAGAATATTTCAATTGTATCCGCTGTTTTATTTTTAAATCAATCAAATCCGCTGTTTTATTTTAAATCAAACGTTAAAAATTTTTCAAGAAAAGGGATTTTTCAATTTTGGGTGAAAAATTTAGAAATAAACAAAAAGCTTACAAATAAAGAATTGATTTACATAAATCATATCTTGAAAGTAACTAGAAAATGTTGTTATTGTATTATTGTATTGTTATTGTTATGTGTATATCAGAGAACAGCTTTATGCGATTGAAAAAAAATCGCATATAATCAACAACAACAAATGCACTCGCTTGCGGTCATACAATCAAACTTGCGCAACCGCAAATATTAGCTGCTGGTTTGCAGTCATCAGGGCTGTCAGATATGGCGATTTCTCGCCAAACGTGGCGATTTTGAAACGTGTTTGGCGATGGGATTTCCTATTTGGCGACTGGCGACTTTTATGGCGATTTCTGATATAACTGGCGATTAACTTGGCTATTTTTACCATTTATATTATATCGGCGATTTTGTTTAACAACCTGACATTTTTTTGTTATTAATATTAATATAAAAAAAAACATATTAAGTGAATTTCATCAGTCACCATTTAATTCTAATAGTATGTAGGTCAAAACTCCAGCAATGAAATCGGTAAGGCTGAAGTGTACGATCTTATAGACTTGTGTACTTAATTGAAGTTAGTAACTGAATACATTTTATGTTATTTAAAAAAAAATTACAGAAACAAAACAAAATTTATTTCGGCGACCTTTTTGTATTTTTTCTCAGTTTTTGGCGATTTTTGACTGAAAAATTATACTAGCGTTTTTTGTATGCAAAATTTAATTAAAAAAAAAAAGAAAATTTTACAAAAACTGAACAAAATCGTCGTTTGGCGATTTTTGGCGATTTCTGACATCCGGTTTGGCGATGGAGCTCAAAAAAACTGACAACCCTGACAGTCATTCAAATATTGCACATCGTGCTTTGTTGTTTATACAATCGTTAGCTTCGTTTTTTAATAAAGATGTTTGTGTGTTCTTTGCGACAATGATTGTTTTGGTAAAGAAAAAAAATACAAACAAAAAAGCTAGAAATGAAGCAATTATTACTCATGTATTCATTCACCATTAACTATGTAGTACAAGAAAAAAAATTTAAATGAAACTAAACGCACATATCGATGGTTTTCTTCCGCAACCACGTAACTCAAAATTTTCAGATTTTTGGTTTTAACTTGAAAAATAATCAGTAAATACCGCCTTACAATTTTGCAATTTTTTTGTTTGGCGGAACATCGGAAATTTTCCTAATTCTTGGATTATAAAAGAATATATAGCAAAAAGTTTCAAATATTTGGTAAAACAGAAAGTATAGTCGGTCAAGCCCGACCATATGATACCCTACACCACAGTATTTAAAAACACATCATGCTTATGTGTCCATATAAATATAGATTTATCTATGTTTATAAACTTCATGAAAATCGGTTTGAAAGTTTGTGAGAGGCATAAATTGCCCCCTATCTCCCCTCGTGGTCCTATTTTTTAAAAAATGCATACATTTTGTGTCCATATAGATATGGTTCTATCTATTTTTTAAATTTCATTGAAATCGGTTTGATAGTTTCTGAGAGGAAGAAATTTCCCCCTATCTTCCCTCGTGGTTCTACGATTCAGCCCATTTTCAATAGGCTTGGTCCTTGTACTAATAAGAACCTATGACCCAAATTTCATCAAATTATCTCCAAAATTGCGACCTGTACTTTGCGCACAAGGTTACATGGACAGCCAGCCAGCCAGCCAGCCTGCCAGCCGGACGGACATCGTTAGTTCGACTCAGAAAGTGATTCTAAGACGATCGGTATACTTTAAGGTGGGTCTAGGACCAATATTTTAAGGCGTTACACACATCAGCACAAATGCATAATACCCTCTCCACTATTGTGGTGTGGGTATAAAAAGAGTACTTTGTCTCTCCTGAAAAGTAGTTGTTTTTGAGTTACGAGGTTGCGGAAGAAAACCATCGATATGTAGGTACATACATACAAACAATTTCCATAGAAACAGTCTTTTTTTTAACTTAAAAAGTACAGTAGTCCTGTATGTAGGTACAATGTATTCTTGTTATTGTTGTTTTTATTGTTGTTAATGTTAACAAGCGTCTCATCGAGTGGACAATGACTACTTGACTGCAAAAGTATAAGAATGTGTTCTTTTGAATTTACACAGTTGTGTTATAGGTATGGTTGCCAACCGTCCCCTTTTCCCCGGACACCGTCCTCTTTTTTTTGGGTATCCGGGGCAGTTCTACTTCTTTTTCATCAAGTGTCCGGGGTTGTCCGGCTTTTTACACCTTCATTGAAAATTTGTTCCTGCATTTAAACTTTAAATCACAGGTCACAAAATTCATTAAAAAAAAGATTTAGGTGCTCTGGTTTTTTTTTTTAAAGATAGGTATGATTTAATTTTTGGGGACATAACGTGACAAAAAGAGTACTTTTCTTTGAAAATGGAGCTCCCAAAAAAAATGCAGCAAATAAGCAAAAGCAACCTTATCAATGTCGTTACTTTTGTTCAAATAAATACTTATTGCTCAAATGACCATATTAAAATTTTATTTTAAGATTATTTTTGGAAAGAAATAAAAAATCATATCTTAAAAAAAAGTACATCCTTCAAAGTTTCAGGATTTTGAAAGAACAGTTTGAAGTATTATATAAAAAAAATCAGCAAAAAATAGGGTTTTGACAAAGTCCATTTTTAAAATTTAATATTTTGCAAAGACATTTTTTCAATATATTTTTTGTAGCCTCAAGTATTCTCTTTAAACTGACAAAAATCATTTTCGTATGTAAAGTAGTTTTCGAGATATAAAAAAAAACTCAACACATTCGGCTTATTCGGCGAAATTATGACATTTGGAATATGACTTTACTTTTGAAAATTAAAAAATTTTTTTTCGTTGACATATGTTCTTTATGGGATGAAAGAAACCCTCTCGACAAATTTCATTCAAATCGAAAGGGGCAAATCCCACTCTAGGTCGTTTTGACATGGAGTTACCCAAATTAAGTTTTTGTGTAAAAACAAATTTTGGTTGTGAATTTGTATGCCGTCGTTAATTTTATTAAAATTAGGTTGTTTAGAAAGTGTCCTCTTTTTTCAAGCAAATGTCCTACACTTTCTATGCTGGCGTCCTCTTTTTCTCAAAATAGAAATGGCAAGCCTAGTTATAGGTATTGCGTGAGCAACAAAAATGCAAATAAAGCACTTTCAATACAAAACGAATAAATGCAAAAATCAAATGTGTACGAAACGATGTAAAAATTACCAACGTTGAACTTTGTTTTGCAAGCAAAGAGTGAATGTAAATTTTAGGGTATGAATAAATCAAGAAAAATTGTGATTTTGCAGTTCTCTGGTGTATATCTGTCACAATATTACCATTGAAAACGATGTAGTGGAAGATAATCCAACGACATCAAGAAATGTCGAACTTAATTAGATGGAAAAATACATTAAGAGAGACAGCGACTGTTCTATAGAAGAAATTGTAGACAGAAGCTTGATTGAAGATGGTAGGTCTGCCAACGCCTTTTGAAAATCCTGAGTAATATCGGACCAAGGAATTAAGGGTTTTACGACGCCTTTAAGTAATACAACGATATGGAGTTAAGATGAACAATTTAATGGAATGATTTTCCATAGTAATTTTTTTTTTTTGTAAAAATAATTTTTTTATTCGTTATTCTTATCGATTAATCAATTAATTTTTTAGATTTAATCGTTTGATCGAACGAACAAAAACAATTACTTGAATTATTCGAACAGAGTTGAAAGGCGAATAATTGACAACTCTTGTATGTACTCAAGTCTAGAAATGTGTCATTAAGTGTAAAAATCTAATTGCAAGAGTTTAAGCTCAATCGGACACTGTCTTCCCATGCCGAAAGAGCCATGAAGTTTAAAAAGTTGACTGTTTTTCACGAAATAGCGCCACTTTTCTACTTTGACTGATGACTGGTTAAATTTATTACACCAAATAAACTATCAAATGACAGTTTATTTTATTAACTTGACATTGAGTTTAATTTTTTACATAGGAAAACATACCAAAAGGTAGAAATAACAATATATATCAACTATGTAAGACATTCTTTCAGTTTTTCGGGAATTTTTAAAACCAATATTAAAGAAAATATTTTACAAATAACCGCACTAAAATTAAAAAAAAAAACTGATTTAAAAAAAGAAAATACACAAAAATCATTTAAGTGCATATTCTGAGTTGGCTTAGCATCACTAACAGACAAAGTTTGATCAAGGGTACTTTTGGAAGTATCAGTATACCAACGAGGACATTCCAATACCAACTAAAGTAGGAACGTTTTTTGCTGCTTATCTTTTGTAAGAGTGTTATTGAAGTCTTAAATTAGCTTTACTTTTCTTTCAGCCCTGACGTTAAAACTACCTACATATCTTTTTCCAATTTTTTTTTTATTTTGTGTTCGAATGGTCGAACACACCTAATAATTGGGATGTGAATGCGAACTTTAAAATTTTTTAGTTTTGAGCTTTTGCCTATAATTTTGAACTTTTCTTAAGTGCGCTCAATTCGTTATATATTTTTCGATTTTAGCTTTAGAGAGTTAGCTTTGCTTGGTGGTTAGATGGCAGCTTGTGTGCGGTTGTTCGTTGGGATGAATGTCCAATTCAATAAATTTAGCTTTTAGCTCGAACACGAACATTAAACGAGATACTAGCCATTTTAGTGTTTTTAAATTACTGGTTAAATACCTTAATCGTTTAAATATCGAACTGTTTACTTGACATAGCAAACAATAACAAAATATTTTTTCGAATTAGTTTTACAGGAGCCACGTTAAAACCAAATCGCAGATTCCCCGATTTTTACATTATGTGTAAATAGGAATACAAAATTAGCTAGAAGATGCCAGAAGCCGCGAAATAGCGAATAGTTTAAGTGTTTTCGAGAAAAATAAGCGAAGTTTAAATGTAAAAAGTAGTGTATTTTAAACCTTCAGAGCACTTTCGGCACGAGAAAGCAAAGTCCCATTGAGCTAAAGCTTTTGAAATAGTATTTTTTCACTAAATGGCACAATCCTAGATGTGAATGCCACAAAAAATCGAGAATCGATTTTGAAAAACCACCCTTATGTACAATTAGAGGCAATCGTGGTTTTTTGCTCATATACCGGCAATTCGAAGACCAGTAAAATTCGCTTGTGCGCATTTGCAGTATGTACACGCAGAGAAAAAATATTGTTGGGGATGGTTACGGCAACTTTACTATGTTTATTGTAAAAATATATTGTTGTCGTAAAAAAAAAAATTTTATTTTTGTTATATATAAGCAATATTATAGTTACTGTAAACATATCAATGTTGATCGCAATTATAAATTTGAGTATTGTTGACTGAAAAATTATTATTTTTCCAAAAACTCACAACCAATTCATGATATTTAATAGTCATAACATGATATCTATCTATAGGTGTACTCATAATATGATTAAGATGCAATCAGAATATATTTACGCTTATAATATTATGATTGCGCCATTTGTAAAATAATTTTAAATCAGTTGTGTCGTTTCTTTTAAATATGTCATCGAATTATTTGTTAGTGAGCGGTAGAAATTCTGAGTTTATGGGTGAGAGGGGAAAAGCAACAGCATGTTCTCCTCCCCTCTCACCAATAAACGCAGACTTTCTGAAAGAAAACTTTCATAGTGTGAACCCAGACTTAGAAATTGTGTGCCTAAAGAAGAAATAGTGTTTGTTTGTATCTTTTAGGCTCATAAACCGCTGGACTGATATATTTTTAAAGTTTTGACAGTATACTGTCATTTGACAGATTGTAGGGAAAGAACAATAAATAGGCTACATAATTTTTTGAAATTTTTTAGTGGAAGTGGCGCCTCTTATTCAAAATTAATTAAAGTCTTTCTGTGCGTTATGGTATCAAAATGCAAAATTTAACTTAATAAGGCGGTAAATCTTTTATATATATGTAGATGATTTTTGCCCGGTCGAAATATAATCATATTAAACGGGATGGGATCGGAAGGGCCTTTGACCATATCGTTTATCTAGAAAAGTGTTTTAGTTAGACCTACAAAGCATTAAGAATAGCAGATAATAGCCATCTACACTTCAAAGTATATACCTTATGTGGTTGCGTTGATAGTCTGTTAAAGTTTAAGCTTCTAAAAAAATAATATTTAAGTAGATGAAAAATGTATTGTTTTTAGATGCACAAATACCATACACAATTTTAAGGGTCATAAAAGCGGAGCGGGTAGTTCTTGTTCCAAAACAAAAAATTGGTTATTTTTGTGTTGAACAAAAGTAACCAAAATGGGAAAAAAGTACACAAGTAGACATTGGAAAATAAACTAACCAATTTTAATAAAAAGTAACCAAAACGGCAACACTGATGCTAAGCAGTACTAAGTCGATTTTTTATAATTGCTTAGAGTCCGCAATTCCTTCTTTTTCATTCACTATAGTAATTCTATTGTCCAGATACAATATATACACTCCTTAAGCTTAAACATTTTTTTTTTTTTTTTTTTGTTATAAAATTCCAATTAAAAATCATTTTAATTACTTAACTTTCAAGCCAACAACAATTCTGAATCAAAAATTATATACCAACCAACATACAAAAAATATTAAATTGTTATTCCCTTGAAAAGTCTATGTGTATGCAAATCAATCATACATTTATTTGAATCTTCTACGAAAGACTAAACCCATCCCCCAATGAAAAAACAAAATCGTAAAAATAACCTTAAGATGTATATTTTACTTCAATTGAAATTAATTATTATTTCTTGTGTAAAACAAACAAATAAAGTACAAAATAACAATAGAAAATTATGTGTGTGAATTTTATTTATTTATTTTTCTTAACATTTTTGCACAACCAAATAACTAATATTTTATTATTTTAGCTGCGAATTTTTTTTTTTTCAAACATAATCAACATTGTAGACTAATGTTATCAGTCATAGAAATAATACATCAAAAAAAAAATCGTTATTATTTGTAATAACACCAAACAAATCTCATATTCATTCAGTACTTCATATTTAAAAAAAAAATATTAAAAGAAACAATGCAAGCGAAGGTGATTATAAGTGAGTCATGTTGATTACTAAAACATACTTCCTTTAAAAATTTTAATGAAAAAATTGTTTATTAAGAAATTTTAAATTCAAAAATTTTACATTTAAAAATGCATATAAAATTGCATTAAGAATTTTTATACATTTTATATTTTTTATGCGTGCCACTGATACATATAAATATAATGCTGTTCTTAAACAAATTTTATACAAAAATAGGTGTTATAAAATTTCATTAAAAACGTGAAAAAATAGATTTTTTCTTTTAACAAAATTGTTCTTCTAAGAAACTCTCTTTTGAAAGAGTTTTTTTATCGATAAGTTTTTTTAAAGAGACTTTTATAATAAAATTTCCATAGCTCAATTACACGCATTTTGTTTGTGTAAAACATGATACAGTTGTCAATAACAAAAGCATTGGTTTGTGTAAAAAATGGTAGGAATGTCAAAAACAATTGCTACAAAAACAATTGCACGAGAAAAATAAAACTCTGCAAAAAATCAGCAGGCGTTTCGAGCAAACCTACACTCATAAAATTATTACAGTGGCTGATAGCAGGTTATTAAATTCGTTTTAGGTACTGTTAAAATTTAATAAAAATATAGTTATTTTTCAACCTTTAAGGCTCAGTTAGGCGAACGTTGCTGTACCCGTACTGTACCGCACCTTACTGTAAGAACGTTGGTGCACTTATAGAACGTTTAAAAACGTGTCATGTGTTTTCCCACACATAAACAAAAAGCAATAGTATACATAAAACAAAACACACAGTGATGGGAATCAAAAATGTTCAAATGGTGACCGTTGTGCAGAAAAGGTACCACGTGATTTAAATGGTATTAAAACAGTATTTTGTGTATGTAAAAAATGTTTATAATTTAATATTTATATTATAAATTTACAATATATAAATTTGTATTTTAGCATATATAAATTTTTAGCATACATATATTGTAAATGTGCACACACAAAACAATATTTTGATACCATTTAAAGTCTTTTATATGTTTCACATTTCCATTGTATGTGTATATGCATTTGTTTATTTTAAACATCTAAACATATGTATATTTGTATATTTGGAAATATGTTGTATCGTAAGTTGTTTTATCGCAATTTCATAGCAATACTGAAAAAAGAACCAAAAAAAAGAGCAAAATTACCCGCATTCAATGTTACATTCAAGCCGCCCATCACTGTCTTACAAATGTCGCGTAACAACGGCATGAAATTCTATTTTATACAGATTGGTACGTTGCAACTACGGTACATTGCATTTCGGTAAGCTTTTGTACTGGTTTTCATATAACAAAAAGCGAACAGCTGATGGATACAGTACAGATACGGTACAGCAACGTTCGCCTAACTGAGCCTTTATGTTTGTTATTAAAAAAAACAAACTACCGAAAAAAATAATGTTTGTCCGTATTTTTTTTGTTAATTTGTTTGATTTTTGTCGGTTGAAATGTATTTTTTAAAAGTAAAATCTATTAAATTTTAACAAATATGCTGGTCAATAAATAAAAAATTAAAAAATTAATGTAAAAATCATTTGTTTTAAATGAAATGTAAATAAATGATCCGTTTTCTAAATGAATTTTCGTTTGAATTTAACTACATAATATGTTGAGTGTACTAATTGGACCATGTTAGGTTTTGGGGCCCATTTTTTTTTTTTTAATTTCATAAATTTTGTAAGGGAGACCCATTAAGGAATGAAAATATTACTAAGTATGTGAGAGAAAAATGTTGGGAGGGAAAAATTAAAACGGATCGGTCCTACATTTCACCCGTCTAGGAGTGACTTTGTGGAACTCTGATTACACATTTAATCTGAAGTGTCTGCGTTGTGGCCATTTTATTTAATATTTGAAAGACCTATGTAAATAGATATGTCATATGGGCAGTTCCAGCGAAAAGTCTACTTTTTGTAACGTAACGCCAGAAGTTATTTAAATTGTTTCTCAAAAAATTGTATATGTCTAGTTTACGTTTTTATATTTTAGTGTAAAGCGCAAGTAGCTCTACATTGAGTTTTTTTAACGTCGCGCCAGCGCATTTTTTTGCTTATACATATCTAAAAATTCTTAGCGTCGATTGCTGTAATTTTTTTCTGAATATAGTTCTACTTCATTACTTTGCCTATCAAAAAACCCTTTTTACAAATTTGACTTCTTTTTTTTAAATTTTGTGGTACAAATATCACGACACGTCATATATGAACTGATATTGAAATTTAAGCCCGTCTGCAGAAAAATATAAATAAATTATGTTTTAAATGAATTATAGAACATATAATTTTTAAAAAGTAATTGAATAAAATGGTATTGAAAATGTATCTATTTTTTAAAATTAAATGTTAAAAAAATTTTAAGCAAACCAAATAAGTATTAATGAAAAGCAGTAAACTATTGCAGAGAGAAAAAATTCATAAATTTGTTGCTCTTAAACATATTATCTTAAATTTAAAATTAAACATTAAGTATAAACAAAATATTATAATTTCAAACATATTTTTGTTTTCTTAACCATAACATGTTTGTAGACAACCATAATATGGTTGTGGCTTTAGATGGATAAATTTTACCATAATATGATTGCCGGTGACAATAATATGGTTAAAGTAACCATAATATGTTGAAGTGTATGGTTGAAGCTAACTTTTATTAACCCTTTATATTGTTAAATTCAACCATATTTCGTCCCCTCAATAAAACAATAGTGTATACGCATGTACACCATTATTTTTTTATTGCATATTTAGAATCTCCATCATTGATTTTATATCTGGTCAAAATTTCTTCTTCCAAAAAGTGGGTCAAAATGTCGTTGGAAAAATTAGTGTATAATTTCTTGTTCAAAATTTTCCTTCAATAAGTGTGTAAGCGTATGCGTAGAATAAAAAATATTGGTCAATTTAAAGACAAGAAACAGTATGAAGAATTTTTATTTACCGCGATAATGAGGTTTAAATAGACATCCGATTTGACAAAAACTTTAAACACGATTTTCTCAAAACCCCAAAAAAATTATACACTATTGTTTTATTAAGGGGACGATTTAAAGTTTTAAGTTCGGTTAGCACTTTATTGTTAAATAGAAACAAATCATTATTATTCGTGTAAAAAGTAATGTTAAAAACAACAATAGTTTGTTTGTTGCCATTGCGGGGACCATTATATATTTTTATTAGCCATACTTCAACCATGTTTTATCTCTGCGTATTTATACAATCAATCAGCGCGTAGAAAAATGTTCTTTATTTTTAGCCTTATTCTACTACAGTAAGCACTTGGGCTGCAAAAAATATCCTTTTGGTCGTGGTGCTTATGACCTTTGCATAATAATGCAAGTTGAAAAATTTGGCCTTTCGGCATTATTTCTAACTTTCCCCAATCAATATATAAAAAATTGTAACGTAACTGACTCACTGATTCATCATCGCACAGCCTAAACGCCTGAGACTCAAAAATTTGAAATTTAGACAGGAGATGGGTCCGCTTAGACGGGATTTTTGGAAATTCGAATGGTTAGGGGGTAAAAAGGGTAAATTCGGAAACCTTTTACCTCCAAAACTAAAAAAGATACACAAAACTGTAATACTTATCGTTGTTCTTTTGAAAAATAAGTGGACAGGTATCTGGTACTTTTCAAATTCGGCTCTTTAAGGGTGAAAACGGGTAAAACCTGAATTTTGGTACGTTTTTGTCAGTCCATCTATCTTTTGAACCAATAAACCTAGAAATAAAGTTTATACCACATTCGAAACTTATCAAAAAATACCAACACAAGTTTGGTACTTTTTCGAACGTTTAAGGGGTGAAAATCGTAACTATTTTTGGTACTTTTTTACAAAACATTTTGCTTCATTCATTGACATATTCGTACTAAATTATGGGCACCCACTTAAATACTTTTTGATACTTTAATGGAAGGAAAAATTTTTTAAAAATGGGAAATACGGGAAATTTAATATCTTTCTTCAGCTTTTTGGTTCTACAACTGGTATTTTTTAATTATCGTTTATATTGGACCTTAAAACATAAATTCAACATACATGTGTATATGAAGCTATGAGGGAACTGTTTGGTACTTTTTTGTTCTATAATTGATACTTTTTGAATTTTCGTAAGTATTGGATTTAAAAACATAAAATTCAAGATACAATGTCCTGAGAAAGTAAAAGCGTGCAACCTGTACATTTTTTGGAATAATACGGGAAATTTACTTTCTTTAATTTGCTTTTGTGTTCTACGAGTGGTACTTTTTTAACCCTTATGTGAGTGACAGGGTACCCGGGTAACTTTTTAATATTTAATTGCATTTTTTGTTTGTTTGAAGTTTCTTAAGGGAGTGGAACCTCTTGAGAACTCTTATTATTGTGTTTTAAATATATTTAAATAAAAATTAGCTTAGTTTCTTAATTTGAAAGGGTTCTGTGGGTCAATTTATATTTTGCACCCTTAACGGAGTGACAGGGTACCCGGGTACCTTAACGAAAATATTTAAAATGACATTTATTTTTTAGTATAATTTAATTTATTGTAATGAATATCAGCTTAAAAGCATGTTGAATTGAATAAACTGGAATATTTTTTTTACTTTTCACATGAATGAAAATTTAAAAATTAAAAGACAGTGTTAGTTATTTTGTACATAAACATATTTCGTTTATATTGTTTATTCAAACAAAAGGCTTGAAGAAAGCACAAAAAAATAGAAATTATATACACTTCACTATAGAACAAAACAGAAAAAAAATTGTGTACTGAGATCCTTGGAAGAAGGATTCACACAGAGGACGGTGAATTGAATGTTCGATACAACTTGCGCACGCCCTCCGAGTTTTTCTATTTTTTTTTTTTTTTTGGCACATAGAGCAATTGCTGACAACTCTAAAATTACTATTACTTTCACGCAAAATTATATCGCACATCTCGCTGGATAATTAAGTTTTAAATACGTCCTTAGGTGCTCCTATATTTAAGCCAGGATCAGGATCTATGCGTTGCCGTAATTTCTGTTGATGTATTGGTATTCCGGATAGCGATCAAGACGCCAATGAGAACCATCCTTTCCATGGACTTCAGTTGTTTCTTCACTCCCGTCAGAATCATATGAATCCTCGTTGTCCTCTATTTATCCCATATGTTTTGCATCGGATGCTTCTGATATTATATCGCACATTTTCAGAATATGTTCACATTCGTTTTCTATATCATTTGTATCTATGGAATCTAAGCGTGCTTGTTTAGAACAAGTAGCCAATGTTGTTATTGCACTTTACCTTCTTCTTGCGCTCACCGAACTTATTCATGTATTAACTAAGTAATGTATGAAAGCAGTAGCAAGTAGATGTATTTGTCGATCAATCATAAAGCCAAAGGGAAATCCACCGATTCGTGTTTATGTTAGACATTGCAAAAACTTATATTTTACATTTTGTTAAATTAATTTTCTTATATATATTGTAATATAATGTAAAATGTTCGTATTTATTGTATGTGGTACCAGGGTACCCTGTCACTCTGTTAAAGGTGTTTTTTTTTTGTCACTCACATAAGGGTTAATTTTCTATACTATTGAACCTAGAAACACAAAATTATAGGTTACATTTATTAAAACCTAGGAACATACACTTTGGCATATAAATATGTTTATGAAAGAAAAGGCTCGATAACAAAATAGCGGTTTAAATGCTAGAATTTAAACAAGCTAAAACCTAGAAAAATAAACTTTGGCATACAAATATGTCCACGAAGAAAAAGGAGACGCTAACGAAGTAGCGGGTTAAATGCTAGTCTATTGTATTTTAAGGTCAATTAGACCCAATTTTTGCTTAAATGAAACATCTGATTAATTTTATTTCACAGCAGTTTCATTACTTCTCTTTTTGTGCCATTTAAAAAAGTATACAAACAAACTTGTAAGAAGTTCCCCAAATTACTACTATTAATTTAATAATTTAATCCATTTGTGCTTAAATCAAACCGAAGCGGTATCAATAGTAGGAAAAGTACGAATTTTCTTGAATCAAGTACATAAAGATTGATTCAAGTACGGAGTATTCAAGTGCGAAATACTTAACTTATCCATATTGAATCCCGAATTCGTACTTGAAATAATCCGAAAATAAGATTGTTTTAAGTAAAACTTAGATTGAATCAATCTCAAAATGCGATTGATTCAAGTACATATATCAAATTTGAATTAATCTTAATTTTAACCTAATATTCTAATAAGTATTCCAGAGACGAAAGGAAAATATTATTATGACTTACCCGTTTTACACCTTGCAGAATTTAAATGTTTTCTACTTTAAAAATTTGATGTACTTGTATTACTTAAAATATAAACTAAACGGGAAATTTTGCTGTTTATTTTACTTTTTCAACATGAAAATAATCTATCTCTTTCTTCTTGTTCTGTTGTTTCTAGGGTATTCATTTAATCCACCTTTTGCTTTAATCGGTTAATCGCTCGATTAATTAACCGATGTTTTGGTTTAATCGGTTAATAATTAATTAATTTTGTTTTTGATCGGTTAACCGATTAATAAAGTTTTTTTTATAAATTAAGTAATTTCAATATATAAAAATGCCTTAATTGTTTATTGTTTATAACAATTCTTGAACCAAAACGAGCAAACAATTGTTTAAAATAAATAGTGTTGTGTTTCAAACAAAATAAAAATGTTAATGCTGTTTTCATTGTTTCATCATAACTGTACAGTAGAAATCTAAATTATAAGTGGTAGCCCAGAACAGTCATATCGTTGGCTTAACCCTGCGGGAAATTTGTGTCAATTGGTCCAACAGACTGGTCCTGGGAGTTGTGAAAATAGAACAGGTACAAAAAGAAAGAACTCAAGACCAGTGAAAGGAGAACCAATCACGTAACTGGTTTATGGCGAACAAAAAGGTAGAAAAAGTAATGAATTACAGTACAGTCTTCACCGGTGGTGTGATACATTTTTATGGGACTTTCTAAAATTTGGCTTTTGAATTTAATTCTAGGACTTGTTTTTTTGAAATAATACTACATCGTATTGAAATAATACTACATTTAAGTAACTGCCACTTTACACGTCCATTGAGAACAGATTTGTGACTGGTCAAATGGTGTCAATTGACCCCCTCCAATGACAACCCCATGTAAAAGTGATAGGTCTTATTCATAGAAAGTGTTAAAACTAGAACCGGGCTCTTCCACCAAAGACCTGTCACGGGACTACTTTGGTGTCAGTTCGCTTCCCCCTAGGGAATATGCAAACTTGCTAATTCAATTTCAGCACATTTTTCAGGAGAGACAAAAAACTTTTTTTATTTCATATGTACAGCTTAAGAGAAAACCCAAAAATATAGTTGATTTAACACACTGCAAGACTCAAATTGAAGAAAAACTTCAAGCTGGTCGATGAGGAGTATCTTTCTCTACCACACGGCCTCAAAATCTCAATTTACATAAAAAGTGGATTTAGCCGGTTGGCATATTAAGCCGACGATATATATTTCTTGTAATTATTTTAAGACATAAGACTTTATGACTACCTTGTGAATCATTTGGTCGAGTTATTTATAAAAAAATAAACTGAGTTAATTTTTAGTTATTTTAATAGTTAAAGGAGATCTTATAAAATAATCTTTTAGAAAAGTAATTTGGTTTAAATTTTTAGGATTAAAGCAATTTTTTTCAATAGTTTTGACAAAACTTGACTTGGAAAAAATTCTTTCACTTATCATAGATGAATATCTAATTTCTCAGTCCTTTTCCAGGATTTCTCTAAACCTTTAAAATACTCCATTATGCCATTGGAGTTTTTTTTTAAATTTTAAAACTTCTAATTGTTTCGGTTAATTCTGCTTAAAGACTGATATGGAAAGATATGAAAAGAAACAAGTAACTAAACACATACATATAAAAAGTACGTGAAACAAAAAAAAGGTGTTGACAATCAAACATTTAACCCATTTTTCGCCACATTCCTGTTGATCGATGTTGAAGATAAAAAAAACATTGTAATTTTAGTCGCCGGTCGGCGGAAAATGGGTTAAAATGTAGAACACTTTTTTAAACACATACATTTTGTATATAAGACGAAACAAATAATTAAAAATACAAAAAAATATGTTATAATACTACAAAATATTGAAAATTTTGTTAAATCGGTTAATCGACTGAAATTAACCGGTTTAATCGTTAATCGAAAAAAGCCAATTTGATCTTTTTTTTAGGTACTTCTGCGGTGTTGTTGAAGTGTCTACAACAAACTTTGACAAGCACAAGCTTATGCTGGCATAAAGAATGTAATATTGAGAGACGAGATTAAAAAGTTATAGGGAATGGTAAATCGATTTCGATTCCAATCGAAAATTGATTTTGTGGCAAATAAAAACGATTTTTTGCAATCGAAATTACGTATGCGATTTTGTACTGAAATCGATTATTGGGCTTTTAAAATCGATTTTTTGTTTTTATTAAAATTTTGGCAATTTTTCTTTTTAATTTTAATTAATTCGATAAATTATGAGCATGCACAATAAAACTTTTTGTTTGTGCTTACATACGTCTGTAGGTATGCTTATGCAGTTTTCGAAGTCTTAAGTTGCATTTTTACATATTTATCTATTAGTACCTTTGGTGTGCTTCCAACTTTAATATAAGGGCTCTTGTTCTTCAGAAATTAAAGTCATCCATGGAAAATGAACAAAACAGTCTTAAACATATCATACCGAACCAAGCACTGAAAGTCAGCTTCGTGAAAATCTACATATTATAGAAACAGAACAGGTAATTTAAGCTATGGCATTCCTGTGGAAATAGGCTAAAATTCAAACAGGCCAGTGTATGAGCGATATTTAAATCTAGTTATAAGCAGAGTGAAAAAACAAAAAGTATGTTTTTTATCCTATCAAATACGAAATTACAAGGAAATACCTCTGCATCTTTCTGACATCAATACATGCAAACGTCTGTTTTCTAAAACTAACTGAATAGTAACTTAGCAAAGAAACAGTCGCCTCCGATAAGGAACTATTGTCTTAACCCTTTGAAATACTATCCATACATTCAGACTTGTCACAGAAATCAATTCCGATCAAAAGTGATTTCTTTTTATGTGAAGCAAGATACGAAATCGTGGAAGTGATTTTAATTGGAATGAAATAATGTGACAGGCCTGATTGAATGGAAATGAACATGCACTTGTTTCTCTAAAGGCCATCTCAAAATTTACACATTTTCACTTTTTACAGGAAAATTATAAAAAGTAGTCATATATACCCACTGTAAAAATCTCAGTTCAATTTCTCTAGTTGTTTGCCAAAAAAATGCTGGTGTGATATAAGGTATAAGTTTGCAAATTAATCTTCAACGATTTTGAAATCGACTTTAAAATCGATTTTGAGGTTCGATTAATCGATTTAAAAAAGCGAACTAAAAAAAAGTCGATCGAAAAATCGAAAATCGATTTTGAAATCCATTTACCATTCCCTAATAAGTTATATGAGATTAAAACACTTACTTTGTAAGTTTACTCTCAGAGTGGCACAACCAACGAAAAGTTTAATTTTTTTTACTTGCCTTAGGAATTTTAGGAAGTTCCGTGATTGATTTTCGAAAGTAGTTTCATATAGGATTGTTTAAAGAACGTTTGACTGTTATTCGTACTTAAATTTTTAAGTAAGACTCTTACGTAAGTATAAAAAACTTAATTTATCCCTTGTGTTTTTCTTTCTGTGTAATATTCATACATAATTCCATTTGCACTACAAGAGGGAAGTTAAATTTTAATTCTGCTGTAAGTTTCAATATAATTGATTTTGCCACGTCAAAATATGTTTATTTTTGATTGACATCTGATTAAAAAAGCATAATTAGATATATACGACAAACATTTTCATGCAAAACTTTTCATTCATGCAAATCAGTTTCCATAAGAAAATGTTTGCTGAAAAAATTGGCAAGTATCAAACCTTCAAAGTTATCATTAATACCTCTTACCACCTGTGTAGCTCATATCTGCCTAATCATATGATCTATTCGTTCAATGTTGGAGCAACAAATTGTGTTTAATATTTTTGTCTGCAGTTGAATTGAAGGAAAGTGAAAAGTAGTAATAACAATAAGATTTGCAAGTAATGTTTGATTTGGCAGAAAAAATCTACAAATCAAATATAGTTTTTTCTGGTAGCAATTGTTATTTATTTGTTTCGTTTTTTATTCTGCAATTTTGTTTTCAGATTTTGTTCAGTTTCATTGTTGTATGTATAAACAATAAATAAATAAGCCACTACAGAAAATCTCCGATAAATTTAATTATAATGCCAATGACGCATTGATCACGAACTTTTAATTAAACTTGTGCATTTAGAGTCAATTATTTTTTTTTTTTCGTGAATATTTGGGATTTTATGCAGCGGCTTTTTAATATTAAATAAATAAAACAAATAACACAGCAACAAAACAAATTTGTTAATAATGTTTTAAACTTGTTGCTTTAACATTTTTTAAGAAAATGAAAGTAAAATATTGTGGGGAAGTTAATTTTGTGAAAGATCATTTTATTTAGATTATTTTTTTACCAGTTTGTTAACAAAAAGACTTTTATTCGCTTTAAATGCTTCAATTTAGGCTTTTGTAGTTTTTTTTTTTTTTTGTCTTGTTCAAATGCCACTAATTTCATCTTCATTTTGTAGTTTAACAATGTTTTCATTTCGTTTATTAAACTTTAATAAAACCATTTAATTTTTTTAGCATTGTTTGGCTGTGCTTGTCTTCCTTCAAGAAAGACTTTGTGTACAACAAAATACTACATCAGTTTAAACAAATAATAATAAAATAAGCAACAAATGACTAAAATATCTTTCCATTTACACCAGACTGTTTTCTTTAACAAAAACTGATCTTAAGACTACCACCATCTTCTTCTTTGGCTTCTTTTAGTGTACCTTTAACATTTTCCATTATGGCTTTGACTCATTCATTTGGCTGCTTAGAGACTGAATATTTGTGTTCATAGTAGCCTAAAGAAAGTGAAACACTCTAATTACTTAAAAGTTCAATGACTTTATTTCTTTCAGAAAATAGAAAAAAAAAATTTAGCACATGTATTTAAAAATCAAAAACAAAACATAAACCTGCTATATTTGGCTGTGTTAAATCTTTAAACCCCTTTAAAACTACTGAGAGTACATATTAGGGTATTCATTCGGTTAATCGTCAATCGGTTAACCGATTAATTACTACCCGATTAACTGATCGATTAATTTCAAATTGTTCTTTCCATTAACGATTAAACCGATTAATTTCAGTCGATTAACCGATGTGATAAAATTTTCAATATTTTGTAGTATTATAACACATTTTTTGTGATTTTAGAAAATATTTTTTCATAAAAACAAATAAGGTGTTCAGTGATCTTCATTTTAACACATTTTCCGCCGACTGGTGACTAAAATTACAATGTTTTTTATCCTTATCATCGATCAACAGGAATGTGGCGAAAAATGGGTTAAATTTTTGATTACCAACACGTTTTTTCTGTTTTATGTACGTGTTAGTTATGTATTGTTTCTTCTTATATCTTCTCATATCAGTCTTTTAACAGAATTAACCGAAACAATACGAAGTGTTAAAAATTAAAAAAAAAACTCTAAAGGCATAATGGAGTATTTCATATGTTTAGAGAAATCCTGGAAAAGGACTGAGAAATTATATATTCACCCAATAAAAAATGGAGCTTCCAACGAAGCAGGTTTGTAAGGGAGAAATGTAAGAGTTTCGCTTACCATTGCGCTTACGGAAGACATGCATTTTATATGGCGAGTTCCCACTTTGAAGCAATACATTTTTGACACATAAAGCGCATTATTCAGTGCACATAAATATTGTTGGATGTAACGATCATCTTTACACACTGAATGTTTTGATACAGTTATTTTTTAGTATTCTCCCTTACAAACCTGCTTCGTAGTAAGGGAATGCCGTAGCACTTGAAATGTTATTTTTTTTATAAAAGTTGTTGAGAGTTATTGAGTAGCGCATAATTGTGCGCTTTTTTTTTTAAATGTACCTTTAGTGCTTCGCAAAATGGAAAAAATTTTTATTGGGCATCTACGATAAGTGAAAGAATTTTTTCCAAGTCAAGTTTTGGCAAAAAAAAATTTTTTTTTTACAAAATTATTTTAAAAGAAATCCTATAACTACTGAAACTATCTCAGTTTATTATACTCAGGATATACAAGATAGTCATAAAGTCTTATGTTTTTAAAAAATTACAAGAAATATATATCGTCGGCTTAATATGCAAAGCGGCTAAATCCACTTTTTATGTAAATTGAGATTTTGATGCCGTGTGGCAGAGAAAGGTACACCTCGTCGACCAGCATGTGGTTTTTATTCTATTTAAGTCTTGAAGGGTGTTAAACTAACTTTTTTTTTTAATTTTCTATCAAGCTGCAAATAGGAAAATTAAGAAGTTTTTCGTTTCTCCTGTTAAATGTGCTGAAAGGATATTAAGCCGACGATATAACTGTTGTGGGCAGTTATGAAGAATCAATGAACACAGCATTATTTTGTTTGAAATACAACAATATTTATTTTAAACAATTGTAAAATATTATTTGGGATAATATGGCGATATGACTTGATAGCACACCCTGTGTATTAATTGAAAAATGCGTATTAAATATTTATTAATTGATAGAAACTGGGAATTATTTCCTTCCGAAGGTAACTTTATATTATATTCAACATTTTTCATTTTTCGAATTTATTCTATGAGCTAAATTTCAGTTATGTATTTTATAAAGCTTTTTTGTAATAGTTCTATTCCTACAATTTTTCAGAAATGACTATACACTACCAGACTATTATATTGTATTTTCTTTTTACATTTTACCTTAGCCTTCCGTTGGAAAGCAATGAGGTATATTGAATGTACAGAAAAATTTACAATTATTAGACAATATACCTCATTGCTTTCCAACGGAAGGCTAAGGTAAAATGTAAAAAGAAAATACAATATAATAGTCTGGTAGTGTATAAAGTCATTTCTGAAAAATTGTAGGAATAGAACTATTACAAAAAAGCTTTATAAAATACATAACTGAAATTTAGCTCATAGAATAAATTCGAAAAATGAAAAATGTTGAATATAATATAAAGTTACCTTCGGAAGGAAATAATTCCCAGTTTCTATTTGTTAAAATAGTTGAGTTAAATACATTCAATTTATAAAGTAACACTATCCAGTGAGACACAAAGAATGCTGACGACGGCCGTAGCGGGCCAGAAAATGCATTACATTCTGCTGGTGTCTAATAATTGTAAATTTTTCTGTACATTCAATATACCTCATTGCTTTCCAGCGGAAGGCTAAGGTAAAATGTAAAAAGAAAATACAATATAATAGTCTGGTAGTGTATAGTCATTTCTGAAAAATTGTAGGAATAGAACTATTACAAAAAAGCTTTATAAAATACATAACTGAAATTTAGCTCATAGAATAAATTCGAAAAATGAAAAATGTTGAATTTATTAATTGTTTTTTTTTTTGCTCGTTTTAGTTCAAGAATTTGGTATGTTATTGGTTTTTTACTAATAAACTCCTAATAATAAACAATTAATGCGTTTTTATATATTGAAATTACTTAATTTACAAAAAAAACATTATTAATCGGCTAACCGATCAAAAACAAAATTAACCGATTAGTAACCGATTAAACCAAAACCTCGGTTAATTAAACGGGCGATTAACCGATTAAAGCAAAACGCCGATTAAATGAATAGCCTAGTACATATATTTAAAGGAGACAATAGCGGCAGTCGTTATGTTTTTCCGACTTACCAAAGCGATTTTGCGCTCATGAAGTTTGGTAGTATCATTTCTCGTTAAAAAAAGCTTTTGCTTCTTCTTATAAAAAGTTTCTGCAAAATTTAGTAGCATTCGCTCATGAAGTTTGGTAGAATCATTTCTCGGTAAAAAAAAAGGTTTTGCTTCTTCTTATAAAAAGTTTCTGCAAAATTTAGTAGCAATCGGTTTCAATTAATTATGTAGCTTATGTAACAGAAGTGTAATTTTTAGGCTGACCATTCTACAATTGAATTTATGCCTATTTGCTTACAATACCAATTGTGCTGGATTTTAAACCCAAACTGCGGATAACTAGAAACAATTTGATACCAAACTTGTTCATTGAGACGTTTGAAAGTGAGAGTAATTTCAATAAAGTGACAGACTGGAGGGCATGTTTAAATCGACTTATGGTGTGTTATTTTCTGACAAAAATGTTTGATGTATACTACCGTTCACGTTGGCTTATTTTAAAGATGAAGCCCATAAAAAAAAACATTAAAAATATTATACATATACATACATATGTATATATGCCATGTCACAGAGTACAATTCCGTTCGGAAACGCAATTCATACCGTATTGCATTTTGGTGATGCAGAATATGTCCGAACGGAATCATTTCTAACGGATTTGTAATCTGTGACATGGCTGATTATAATGTTTTTTGTTTTTTAAAATACTAATGGCCAATTTCACCAATTTATTTAAATTCGTTTTTCATGTAAAAAATAAATAAAATTATATGAAAAACTCTATTTAAACTAGCATTGAACCCGCTACTTCGTTAGCGTCTCCTTTCTCTTCGAGGACATATGTATCTGTATTAGGGAATGGTAAATGGATTCCAAAATCGATTTTCGATTTTTCGATCGACTTTTTTTTATTTCGGTTTTTTAAATCGATTAATCGAACCTCAAAATCGATTTTAAAATTGATTTCAAAATCGTTTAAGATTAATTTGCAAACTTATACCTTATATCACACCAGCATTTTTTGGCAAACAACTTGAGAAATTGAACTGAGATTTTTACAGTGGGTATATATGAGTACTTTTTATAATTTTCCTGTAAAAAGTGAAAATGTGTAAATTTTGAGATGGCCTTTAGAGGAACAAGTGCATGTTCATTTCCATTCAATCAGGCCTGCCACATTAATTCATTCCAATTAAAATCACTTCCACGATTTCGTATCTTGCTTCACATAAAAAGAAATCACTTTTGATCGGAATTGATTTCTGTGACAAGTCTGAATGTATGGATAGTATTTCAAAGGGTTAAGACAATAGTTCCTTATCGGAGGCGACTGTTTCTTTGCTAAGTTACTATTAAGTTAGTTTTAGAAAACAGACGTTTGCATGTCATTGATGTCAGAAAGATGCAGAGGTATTTCCTTGTAATTTCGTATTTGATAGGATAAATTACATACTTTTTGTTTTTTCACTCTGCTTATAACTAGATTTAAATATCGCTCATACACTGGTCTGTTTGAATATTAGCGTATTTCCACAGGAATGCCATAGCTTAAATTACCTGTTCTGTTTCTATAATATGTAGATTTTCACGAAGCTGACTTTCAGTGTTTGGTTCGGTACGATATGTTTAAGACTGTTTTGTTCATTTTCCATTGATGATTTTAATTTCTGAAGAACAAGAGCCCTTATATTAAAGTTGGAAGCACATCAAAGGTACTAATAGATAAATATGTAAAACTGCAACTTAAGACTTCGAAAACTGCATAAGCATACCTCAAGACGTATGTAAGCACAAACAAAAAGTTTTATTGTGCATGCTCATAATTTATCGAATTAATTAAAATTAAAAAGAAAAATTGCCAAAATTTTGATTAAAACAAAAAATCGATTTTAAAAGCTTAATAATCGATTTCAGTACAAACTCGCATACGTAATTTCGATTGCAAAAAATCGATTTTTTTTGCCACAAAATCGATTTTCGATTGGAATCGAAATCGATTTACCATTCCCTAATCTGTATGCCAAAGGTAATTTTTCTAGATTTTAACTTGTTTAAATTCTAGTATTTAACGCCCTGCTTTGTAATCGGAATGTTTGGATTTGAAAGATAGATGGCGTGACAAAAATAGTTCTAAAATACAGGTATTACCCGTTTACTACCTGAAAGGGCCAAATTTCAAAAATAACCGGCCACCTGTTTGCTTTTTTATTTAATGGACAACAATAAGTATTAAATTTAAAAAAGTACCAATTTAATTTAAAAAAAGTCCCAGTTCCAGTCCCAGTTCCAAAAAATCCCTCTCACAGATTCTCATTCACTCAGAAACTTCGTTTTTATTTTATGTTTCTAGGTCCAATAATTACAGAAATTCAAAAAGAACCAGTTTAATAATAAAAAAGTACCAAAAAGATCCCTCTAAGACATTCTCATTCACACAGGATCTTGCATGCTTAATTTTATATTCTAGGTCCAATACTAGCGGATATTCAAAAAGTACCATTTAATATAGTACAAATAAGTACCAACAACTTTCCTCTTATATATTCTTATCCACTCAGGGCATTGCATTTTGAATTTTATGTTTCTAGGTCCAATACCTACGAAACTTCAAAAAGTAACAGTTAAAGGACAAAAAAGTTCCGAAAAGTTCCCTCACAGATTCGTATCCACTCAGGATATTGCATGTTGAATTTTATGTTTAAAGGTCCAGTATTAACGATAATTTAAGAAACACCAGTAGTAGAACCAAAAAGCCGAAGAAAGATATTAAATTTCCCGCATTTCCCATTTTGGTACTATTTTATTCCCCCATTAAAGCATCAAAAATTTTAGTATTGAAGTGGGGCCCACAAAATTTTTTGTAAAAAAAAAGTACCAAAAATAATTACGATTTTCACCTTAAACAGTCGAATTTCGAAAAAGTACTAAATTCATATTCGTATTTTTTCGATTAGTTTTGAATGTGGTATTAACTTTATTTCTAGGTTTATATTTCAAAAAATAAGCCAGACACTTGTCCGCTTATTTTTTTAAAAGAACTACGATAAGTATAATAATTTTTTTGTATCTCTTTTAGTTTTGGAGATATAAAGTTATCGATATTAGTGAAATTGGCCATAGCACTGGAAATATCTCAATTTTCAATTTAAAGCACGGCACGCACAATTTGTAAAATTTTTAAAATCAAACGCTTAGTGACAATAAAGTATGTTACTCAAATAAGTAATTTTAGCAATAAGTCATGGAAAATTTTATTGTCAAACATGACTGTGAAGGACAGGGTTGTGAACTATTTCTAATCAAAAAGCGCCGTGCCCCCAATCAGAAAGCGCTAAAAAGCGCTAAATAAAAAAACTTAATGAAATGTTTAAGAACCAAGTTTTATTAATTACACTGGCCGTCAAAAAAAATCGTTTTAAATAAAAATATATGAAAAACAAAAATACTACTGCGCTAAATTCAAATCCGTTTTACAAATAATTATTTTCAAAATTATTTCTTAATTTGTGGCGGCCATTTTTCCATGCAAATTAGTAGTTTTATCATTTATCAGAAATCCAGGTATATTATGAATAAAATAAGACAAGAGATCAGTAAACAAAATGTTAACTATACGTGATTGAATAAACTATTTGGATTCAGCACGCTAAAGTGAATTAAAATCACATAATCAAGTTCTCTAGATCGACTTTTTTTTTTTGCCGAGCAGTGTTAATAAAACATTAATATTTTTTAAAAGCCTTTTCTGATATTTCAGGAAAATTAAAGTAATATAATTTCAAATATACACGGAACGAATTATTTACTAAATCACCAGAAAATATGTCTTGAACCACGAAAATTTTGCACTATTCTCGTCCAAGCCAAACATTTCTTATTGTATATAAACATGTGTTTTCCTGGTTTAAGCAAAAAGTTATGACTCAAAGCGAACTAAATTTATTTTAATTCTATAGTAACTTAAATCAAGTTTTCGTTGCCTAAATTTGTTCCATAAAAACGTATAGCACAAGTTAGTTTAAAAAAAAAACTTAATATAAAAAAATAAGAACCTTTTGATTGATTTGTTAACATGTCGATCCAAATAAAAACTAATTGAATCAAACCAAGTTTTCTTGAGCATTTTCTGAAAAATTTAAAGAAATCGCTAGCATTTGTTTCTTGATTCTATTTTAAAATCAGACTAATATTAAATAAATGCTTCTTGAAATGTTTGATCATAGACCAAAAACGTGAATTTTTTAATCATGAAAAACTGTTTCTTTATTTAAGAAACTTTTACTTAATACGAACAAAACAAGTTAAAATCAGTTATTTATTTTTTGATTTTCTTGTTTTAAGAAACGAAATGGATTTCTTTAGAAAATAAACTTCTTTCCTTGTCTAGAATGTAAAGTATTTACAAAACGGAAACAAATTTTGGTTTAATGTGTCTTGATTTTAATGTATGCAAATAAAAGTACAAAAATCTTAGGTATCAATAAAAGCGCTTATTTAGCGCTCTTTTTAAAAAAAGCGCTAAGGAAAAAATATGCGCCTTTTCAACAGTTAAAAGGCGCTAAATCTAGCGCCAAAGGCGCTAAATTGGCAACTCTGGTGAAGGATAAAGTTCAGCTTTTGAATTAATTCTCAATTTCAATCAGTGCAGTATGACAAATTTCGTATACTCTCTTCACAGCTAGTGGAGAGGGTATACAAATTCTAAAGTAAATATGTACATAATACGAAGTGCTTCGTATATCACTTGTTGGCTCTTTCTTTGGAAATGTCAGTTTAAGAAATTTAATTGTTCGCCCCTTAAACTGTAAAAATCCCCGCAACAATTAATACTTTGCCTAAACGTCTGCCATTTAAGAGCTCTATTGTATATTGCTAAAAAAAAACTGCGCAATTATGGGTGAAATATGCAAATAAATTTACATACCTACATAGATTTTCAAACATGAAGTTAAAGACACATACATATGAAACTATATACAATATGCATGACATGCAAAAGACAAACTAGGAAAATAGCAATACAACTTCGTTGCAGAAATTTAAAGAAATCGAAAAAAGAAACAGCTAAAGTTAAGCTTCCTTTTACCTTTAAAGTTTTGATAGCACCTACCCAACCAAAAGAGCAACAACGACCTATAACTAAATACAAGAACAAAAAGCTATAAGCAATATCTAGGAGACGATTGTTATGGCATAACTGCCGCAGTTTAGTTAGCAACTTGTCATTAGGTTTTATTGTTATTTAAATGACGCGTCTTTTTAAAGGAGAGAGAAAAAAAAAACATAAGCTGGAACAAGAAATAATGTTATATCCGGCTGAGCCGAATCTAAGATAACCGCTACAAAAAAAAAAAACATAATAATATTTAGTCAGAGTGTAGGACAAAAGATCTATTATTTATTTAAAAATCCACAAAAAAGCATGACCAGTTAATTAATCAAACTTTAGCTTAATTTTTACAAAAATATTTATTGATTTGCTAAACTTTATTTGAAAAAAGATAGTTGTATAATGTAATAAAGAAACTGTTAAATGATGATTGATCTAGCCAAACGTTTTGCATATGAATTGTTAAGACGTTTTCGTTTGGTTGCCATTTTGATGCATAACTCTCTTGTCACAGAGCACACAGAAGCGTCACGAGACAGAAAATATTTATTTTATATTCCGTCTTTTTCTTCAAAAGCTGCCCTTTTTGCATGTTTGTTTTAATCACGCAATTTGTGTTGATTGTGACGGCCTCTTTTTACACATTGGCACATCACTACCAAAAAACGCTTTCTTTCTCTTTCTTCGAAAGCTGCTCTCAAAAATGATTTTAGCGTTTTTCTGACGTCACTTTTTTCATCTCTGTATGCTCTGTGCTCTTGTACTGCGCTGCTACTGTTGGAAACCATTATAATAAGAATTTTCTGTTAACATTCGGAAGAAAGCGTGGCTTTAATTAACTGAAATAGCTCTTGAAGTTACATACGAAATGGCAAACCTTTTATACCAATATTTACCACTTGTGGTGGTGGAGAGTATAAAATGCTGAAAAACCTTCAATACAAGTACTCTTACTAGAAGTCTACATACATACCTATATGATACAATGTTTAAATGCTTGCTTAAGGCAGTTTCACACTATAATACAAGTCTTAAGTATTTACAGTCCTGACATGCTAAGTTGTTTTTAATTTTTGAATATTTTCAAACAATAATTAGATAAGGAAAGCAGTTTTCGTCGAAATACTTAAGACTTGTGTTAAAGTGTAAAGCGCCCTTTACATGCAAACTTGCTTGTATGTATGTATGTATGTATTCTGGTATGTAGTTTTATATGACTATATGCAAATTTCTTAAATTTTATATGCAGTAATATAAATGTTTGTTTATTTTTTTTTACTTTTTACCTTTTTCAAAGGTAATACAATATCTTAACACCCTCAGTAGGAGAATTTTGTAATAAACATAAAAATTAAATGCAACAAATTCAAACAAACGCTAGAAATAGATAAATATACAGAAATTATACTTTTGCTGATACAATGTTGTGTTAAGACATTGTTAACTTAAAATACAACTTTGTAGAAACTGAAAAAAATTGTGAAAAAATGTTTTCTTAGGGAATTTTTTTTTTGAATATTGTGGCTTCGGGAATGAAATCTATATGGGAGATACATTTCACTATGGAACTGTCACAAAAAAAAATAAATTCATTGCAGTTATTTAGGGTTTAACAAAAAAAACTTATGCGTTAAATTTCTTTTCATTACTAGTGTGTCTTTAAAATTGTAACCTTACCGAATGTACGAAAGTGACATTGCCAGTCAGCCAGACGTACATTGTAAAATCGACTCAAGTAAGGAAAATTATCAATCTGTATACTAAAGGGTTCGAACTTTATGCCATACACATCTAGACATATAGCGATGTATCGTATAAAATTGTCAGATGTGGCTTGATCTGATAATCTAATGGTCTTATTTTCTCCCACTTTTAAGGCATCTGAACTGTTTTACCGTCGGTGTTATCAAAAGCTTGTGAATTCTTTGCGCAGAAAAAAAATTCTTAATTCTTAACATTGTGTTAACACAAATATTTATATTACGCACATGTATGTACACTAGGATGGTTACAAGAAATCAATGCTAGATTTTCCATCGGCGCAACTCTCTAGTATGTGCCGATAGCATAGAAAATGCGATTGACAAAGTTTCAGCCCAATCGGATAACGCTAACATGTACCTCATTGAGAAGAATTTAAGGAAAAACAGCGATTTTTCACTAAAATTCGACCGAAAATCCAGCATTGATTTCTGGTAACCACCCTATTAGGGTCGTTACAAGATATGGTAAATTTTTTTTGGGGGCTATCTTTTGGTGCTCCCCTCTAAAATATGCCAATAGCCTAGAAAGTCCGATTGACAAACTTTAAGCTCAATCGGATAACGTCAACACGTGCCTCATTGAGCATAAATTAGGGAAAACAGTGATTTTTCACTAAAATTTGTATTTCTTTGTCCTTAATTAATGCTAAATATCACTTTATCTATTGGTATAAGGCACTATTAATATCAAAATTAATAAGAATAAAATTTCCTATAAGACAAGACTCGACACAGGTTCCTAGAATGAACGGTTTCGATTATAAAGACAAAGAAATACGAATTTAAGTGAAAAATCGCTGTTTTTCCTTAAGTTAGGCAAAATGAGGCACTTGTTAACGTTATTCGATTGAGCTGAAACTTTCTCAATTGCATTTTTTATCCTATTGGCTCATATTAGGGGATTGCCCCGACGGAAAAATTAACATTAATTTCTTGTAACCACCCTAATGTACACATGTATACGTTCAATATGTTGTTTACATTTTGTAGTTGATTTGATGTAAACAATTGGTAAGCAGTTACAAAAAATTAAGAACATATTAATTTTCCTCTTTTTCTAGACTATGAGAATTTTTCAAATTTTTACATATTTTCCTTCATGTCAAAAACTGGTAAATTACGTGGCCTAGCAATACTTCATTATAAATATTTATTAACTTTAAATAAGCTGGTTAATGTTTGTTATTTCAATTATTTACATAGTGTAAACAAGTGTAAAAAAGTGTACACAAAAGTGTTAACTATAAAAATAATGTTAGTAGTATAAATTTGTATTTTGTTAGCAATAATTTAAAACAGATTTAAAAATCAAAGTTATCAAACGGAGTTTTTACATTTTACTTTGTGTAAAGAATGAGTAAACAATTACAAAATATTTTACCATAAATATTTACATAAACTCTTAATGTATTGTTAGTTTTTTATAATTTCAATTATAAACAAATTTACACAATAGTGCTAACTATAAAAATAATGTTAATAATTAAAATTTGGTATTTTTTTTGTTAAAAATTTTAAACAGACTTTGATATTAAAGTAATCAAATGAAGTTTTTACATTTTAGTTTGTGTAAGGAATAGGTAAATAATTATAAATAACAAAAAAATTTTAATGCATATATGTGCCCATGTATACGTTCAATATGTTGTTTACACTTTGTAGCTGATTTTATGTTAACAATTGGTAAGCATTTAAAAATAACGAAGAACATTTAGATTTTCCTCTTTTTCTAGACTATCAGAATTTTCGAAAATTTTACATATTTTACATTATGTAAACAATACGTAAACAAATCAATTTCATGACAAAAAAAATTTTAGTTTTAAATATTTATAAAACTATAAATATTTTGTCATTTTTTTGTTATTTCAATTATTAACATAATGTAAACAAGTGTAACTGCCCGTCTATACCAGAGATAATTATTGCGACATATATTGCAGTGAATGTCAAAATTATGTTATCTCTAATGTAGACTGCAATTTTTTGTACATATTTATTGCCGGTAGTTTATGTTGCAATAATTGTTAGTCCATTTTCGTTGACAATTATTGCTAACGTAAAACGTCAAATTTGGTTGTCAATTGAAATAAGCAGCCAAAAAGAAAAATAAAAAAAATAGAAGTAAATTGTGGGAGAAAGAAATTGAATTTGTGAAATGGAAGCAAATTATTATTAGTAAAAAAAATTAAAGAAAAGAATCAATTAAACACTAAAATAAAATACCAAAAATTATTTTTATTTAAATAATTTGTTCTTATTCGATCTTTATTATTTAAATTTATATTAATTTTTTATATAAAAATATTAATTTTACTTTAACAAAAAAAAATTTAATAAAATTAATATTTTTATATAAAAAAAAGACCTCAAGCTTAAACAAATTAATTTACATTTAAATAATAAAGTCGAATAAGAAAGAATTTATATAAATACAAATAATTTTTTCAAGGTAGCGCCAGTTTTTACACTTCTTCCTTGATTTTTTTCAAATTATGCGTTAACATAATTACGTTTTCCCATGCCTTTAACATAAGCTGAGCAATAATAAATATTACTCTGTTATTCTGCCGACGTTATTGCCAACTTTCTGAGATATTTATCTTTAGTGTAGACCCAGGGTAAAGAAAAGTGTTATTTATATAAATTATTAAGGTACTTAATTTTTTTCTTTTGTTGGTTGGATACAACAGTTTTAACAATTAAAGTACTAAAAAGAAGTTTTTGCATTTTATTTTGTGTAAAGAATGGGTAAACAATTAAAAATCAGAATATTGAATTTTATGATATTTATATCTAGTACTTATATGTATGTATATTTTCAATATTACAATTTTGTAGTTCTCTTGATGTAAACAATTGGTGTAAAAAATCTGTAAACAATTACACATCATATAGAACATTCCCAGTAAAAAATGTGCTCCAAAAGGAGCCGGCTTTTTGTATGAATTCATACCTCCAATCGCTTCAAACCTGCTGATGGGATGCCTGATTTTTGTATAGGGTGTTCCCGGTTTGGAGGACTATTTTCTGCTGGCAATAAGAGCTTCTTTTAGCATGCAAACAAAGCGCTCCTAAAGTGCTTTTTTATGGGCTAACTATCGGGTGATTTTTTAAGAGCTATAGGAAATTTAAAAACAAAACATATACAATTCAGAAAAATGCATGAAATCTTTATTTGAATCGATAGTACGGTCCATATAACTTAATGTTTGAAGATTATATCACGCAAATGTTGACCGTGACTGCGCCTCAAATGGCCCATCCGCTTAGTCCAATTTTGGCATACTCCTTCCAACATTTCGGCCGGTATCTCATGAATAAATGCTTCAAAGTTGTCTTCAAATGCTTCAATTGAAGCAGGCATGTGTGTATAGACATGAGCTTAAACATATCCCCACAAAAAATAGTCTAAGAGCGTCAAATCGCACGATATAGGCGGCCAATTGACCGGTCCCGAACGTGAAATAAAATGTTTACCGAACTCCCTCTCAATAAGTCCATTGTTAAGCGTGCTGTGTGGCATGTGGCACCGTCTTGTTGAATCCATATGTCATGCATGTCAAGCTCTGCATTTTGGGCAAAAAAAAGTTGGATATCATCTCACGGTAGCGCTCACCATTCACAGTTCCGTTACGATTCGCATCATCTTTGAAGAAATACGGTCCAATAATGCCACCAGCCCATAAACCGCACCAAACTGTGACTTTTTCTGGATGCATTGGTAGCTCTTGCAATGCTTCTGGCTGATCTTGACTCCAAAATCGACAATTCTGCTTATTAACGAACACAAGAAGCGCGCGATGAACTTTCTTAACAGAGCACGCATTTTGATAATAAAATTCAATAATTTGCAAGCGTTGTTCGTTTGTAAGACGATTCATGGTTAAATTATAAACCAAACTGAAGATGTTTGACAGTGAAACTAAACACGAAACGTGCGTCAGCTGTTTAAACCAGTGTTGCCAAAAAGATAATGGCTAAAAAATTTATTTATGTTTTGCTTTTACTTATTTAAATGCATATTTCAATCATTTTCGTAAACCCTAAAATATTTTTATTTTTTTCGCTTTAAAAACTTTTTCGTTGTCAGCACTAAAATTGCAGCTTTTTGTATGTTTTATTCTTTATCATTGACTGCTTTATAAGAGCTCTCTAATTGAAGCGCTTTTTCTCTGTAGTGCTTCAAAAAACCCAAATTTTTTACTGGTTTTTTAATTTCCTACAATTTTAGTACTGTTGTAAATGTCGTTATTTATTTTTTAACTTTTAACTAAAATTTTGTAGATGACTTAATGTAAAAACTAGGTAAACAATAAAAAATAATGATGCCATATATTTTTAGTGTTATACGAATTTCATAAGTATTTTAATATTTTACCTTTTGTAAAAAATAGGTAAACATTTATTAATTACATGTAGGCAAAAATATATATTTTAATATAAATATTTTATAAGCTATAAATAATAAATATAAATTTTTGAAAGCTTGATTTCTTTACATCGTGTCAACAACGGGTAACCTATTAAAAATAATTAATAAAATTAGGTATATTAATTTGTTATTCATTAATAACAATTTGAAATAGTAATTAAAAGCAAAGAATATACATTTTTTTTTTGTATTTTACTTTGCGTAAATAAAAAGGTAAACAAATAAGTTTATTTAAGAAGAAGTAAATTTTTCTTTTAAATCGTGAAATTTTCTCAATTACCGTAAATTTTTTCATCAAGCATAAAAAGAATATTTAACAATTTGCCGCTGATGTGTGTGATCTTTAACACCATCTATTTGTTCAAGCGGCCTGGCCTGGCCGGTTGGCAACCTCCAAAACAGTGACATGCACACATGTCTGTTCAACAAACATCTTTTAACACTTTTACAGATGATTAAAATGAAATAAATAAAAAAATATTGTTGGTGTGTGGTAAAAAAAAGTTTTTAGAAAGAAATTCAAAATAGAATAATAAATTGAAAATAAATTTTTTAACACTTTTACAATTAAACATTTCATCTCAAGAAGACACAAAAACACAACGATTTTTAAACAGCCAACGCAATTTGTTAAAAAAAAGTTGTTTTTTTCGAAAGGCAAACCAACACAAGTTGTTTGAATGAAATGTAAAGTGAAGTGTAGAGTTGAGTTGAGTAGAGTAGATTAGAGTAGTCTAGTGTGTGTACAGAGTGAAGGAATGAAATTAAACATCAAATGCCACAAGTACGTAGAAATCGTTGATGATTAACAAAAACGTATTTTTACGATTCTCTTCAAGTTTTAAATTCACGCTTACAGCAAAATTAAGGAAAAAAACCTCTATAAAGTGTCAGGAAAAAGACCAGTTCGTTTGTATTTATGTGTAATTTTTTTTTATTGCTGCTGCCGCTAGTAGTTGTTGATGTCGTTTTGTTTGAAATGTTGCTGACAAACCACTTGAACAGCTACGAGCTACATACAACATTTACAGCATTTACTGACACTCGTGTACCCCGACACACATTTAATTTAAAGAAGAAACAAACACATAGTTTTCTATGGAGGGAAAAAATAGACTTCCAAATAAGAAATATTAATGACATGCGCCGAATTTACAGCCGAAATTTAGTGTGAAATTTTTTCTAAATGATGTAGAAAAAAAAAAACACACACAGTCCACTTCAATTGTCTGTAAATTCTTAGATATTGTACAGCAATT
The DNA here is from genome assembly GCA_930367215.1 of Pollenia angustigena. Lineage (NCBI taxonomy): Eukaryota > Metazoa > Arthropoda > Insecta > Diptera > Polleniidae > Pollenia > Pollenia angustigena. Next base: position 54,408,474 of record OV884060.1, read on the forward strand.
AAAACCATGTACAGTAGAGTTCTTATTTTTATATCTGGCTTATACTTTTGTTCCTTTAACTCTTTTTTTCTAATTTGTTTTCATGAGTTCTTGTAGTTGTGCCTCTTGCCACAAGTTGTATTCAACAAATATCAAATAATTTCAAATTTTCATTTGTTTATGTATATTTAAATTGTAAATGTCTATACAAATTGCTGTTTGGCCTTTTCTTTTTTAACAACCAGCAGACACAATGGCTGCTCCTGTCATGTTGGAGTTTTTTTCTTCTTTAATTTTTGGTTTGATATTTTTTTGAAATTATTAAAGAAAAAATAAGTTTCTTAAGAAAACCACTTAAATCAATTTTTAATTTTTTTACAAATGCGCTTGAGTTTTTTGATGTTGTTTACGTGATTTGTCAAAAATAAATTATTTTCAACCAAAAAAAAAAAGTTCAGCTAAGAAGTGCATTTACTTAAAATAAAATTTTAATGAAAATTTACTTGAATTTTTGTTAAAGAGTGATTCTCATCATAACGATTAAGTGCTGAAAACTGGCTATCTCTTAGCACTTAATGGAAAAAACTGGCATGGCTTAAGAAATTTTTATAGACTAAAATTTTCAGAAATTTTTAGTTCATTTAAGATTGAAGAAATACATTTTTGTGTTAATATTAAAACTTTTGACTTAAATTCGTAAACATTGTTTATTGATTACACTAGTTAACGGTGTAATTTTCTCAGGCTGATCAAAAACTTCTTAAACTTATATTAATTGTACAGTTAATTTTTAAGATATCAGGATTCTTTTAGCTAATGGCGTTTTCTTTTCTGAGAAAAATATGTTACAGTAGGTATATACATGTAACATTTTCTAATGTTACCTATAATCACTGGAAGGGTTACATGTTGTGCAATTTCAATAGAACACAACTAGCCGCTTTTATTTACAACTATTACACTTTCATCATTAATGTACTGCATGAGCGATTTTTAAAGCTGTTTAAGCGGTTTCTGCACGCAATTATGGCTTGGAAACAAATATTGACATCACTAATAGCTTAGAAAAATTTTAACGATTATAATATAAATAGACTTTTTTTGATTTTAATGTTTAAATATATTTTTATTTTGTTTTAAAATAATTTTTTTACAAAATTATGAGCTGTTTGAATTATGACAAAGAAAATAAAACATTGGTTGTACAAACAAAGTAGTAAGCACCAAAGTTGTAAGACAGGGCAGTATGAATACCTTAAGTAAAAGTAAGGTAAAATATGCAACATGTTTTGCATGTTTTTTATCAACATATTCACAAAAGAACTTGAAAATTTTTCCCACAGTTGTGTTTTTTGTACAAACGAACACAAAAATGTAGAACATGTAACATTAATGCAACATATTTCTCAGAAAAGAAATCGCCATTACCCTCTGTTGCCCATCTTTAGCTTTGACCTTTATTTATCTTTCTGGCAACGCCTAAATATCTGCTCAGCTATTGAGACCATGAACGAATACAGCCGATTTCAGATGCACTGTTTTGAAGTGAAGCATATTTGAAGAATACTTTTCGACTTGGTATAAATTTTAAGTAATTTTTATTATTAGACCAGTTCACAATTAAGCGCATTTAAGATTGCAATTTTTTATCATTGTGAATATTTTCTATCAACTGTGAATGTCCTCCTTGATAAAGTTTACAATGCTTGTTGTAATGCAAGAAACAAAACACGCCAACCGAAGAACATACATACACACAGCTTACTTCTCGAGAAATCCCATATATTCTATAAAAGCACAAGAAGTTTGCAATTACGAACGTAAGACTTACTGAGTATCAGCTAGTGTTCCCAGTTTTGGGGATTTTTTTTGTAATTGGGAATAAAACTTTCGTGAAAATCCCCAGGGGATTTTTTGGGGAAAAGCACTTTTTTCGCTGGGGGTTTTTGGGGATAATATATTATTATAAATTTCATTTTTGCAATGGCAAGACAGATTTGGTCAAGATGTGGGTTCAAGAACTTGTTGATATAAATAGTTTTAAATATGCTTTTTTACCAACTAGCGTTACTTTTGTTGAACTAGTCGCTTTCTGTAATGAATACAACCACAATCAATATTTGCAACAGAATGCAATACATACATATATGTAAGTTATTAGAATTAATAAGAATAAATACACACTTTAAAATAATGCAGCTTGCTCAATTGCACTTTTTAAACAAACAACATGTAAAACAAGGTTGAACTGGCTGATGAATCAGAAGATTTTGATTTCCTAGTTTTTAAAATGATATTTATCGACGCATAATTTTTCTTTTGCGTTTTTCCGTTAAACTTGTTACATATTATACATGTGTACACTGTACATATATACGTAGAACTCAAAGAATAAATAACATTACCCTGCTAATAATAGGACCAGTTCAAACACGCGTGTAAAAAGTAGCCCGCAAGGGACCAGGACTAGTCCAAAATTAACCCAAACGTATGGAAAAACATGGTCTATTTAACATTTTGATGACCTAGGGGACGACCATATAACCCAGCTTTGAGCTACAAAGGAGAAGTTTTAAAACTACTCCATGGTATACTCAAGGGGATTAGTTTTGAAGTCGTTTAAAAACGAAAGCAAATCGTTAAAAAGCGAAGACATGTCGTCTCACTACAAACACTTTAAAAATGTCATGGTCCATGCTTGCATTACATCGGACCAGTCCATGGAGTAGTCCCTTTTATCAAAATGGATCAGGTGGCCCAATATTATTTTCAGGGTAGTTTTAATAATATAACACAAATGGATTTTTTGGAATAAATCGATGTATGCATATTTTTCCATTTTTAAAAAAATGGGGGACTTTTGGGGATAAGAAAATAGCTATTTTGGGAACGTTGGGGACGAAAAATCGAGAATTGGGGATAGGGCTTAAAATAAAACTGGGAACCCTGGTGTCAACTGTCGGTTTTCAATTCAGTGTTGCATACGTCGTTAAAATATAAACAAGTGTATTGTTGTGTGTTTTGTTGGTGTAGAGTAAAAAATTTTCTATTCCAATTTAAAAATGCAAGGTTTTTCATAAGATTTTGAGTAGGGCTTTAGCTATTTACACTGAGACTTAGTCTGAGTTCATACAGCTCATGTGTTATTGACAAGATTCTTTCTTTTTCTTCTTTGAATATGAATTGGCGTTCAAATGATTCATATCATGTTGACGACATATTTTTTATTGTGTATAGTCGTGCGTATGCATGTGTGCTTTTTTGATATTGAAAACAATAACAAAATTAAACAACGAATGAAAAAGCAAAACGTAAAGACAGTACATGCATCTGTGTACTCGTTTCTTTTCCCCTCGTCCCTCTTGCCTATAAAGTAGCAATCATGTCAATAAGACATGAGCCGTATGAACAGACTTAGGGAAAATAGAAAATGCTTATTCTGCAATATGCCTTACAGGTAATTACCCAATAGAAAAGTTTCTTGTTTTGCAAAGCACTAATAGTAAATTTTAAAAAGTAGACGCACATTTATTCGCTACGCTATAAGGCATTCAGAGATGCAGTAATCTAAGTGAACAAATTCTTAGCAAATTAATAAAAAATATATATAATATTCAAAGAGCCACGACATTCCCTTACTACGAAGCATGTTTGTAAGGGAGCGTCTTAAAGAATAACGGTAACAACAAAACATTCACAGCCGAATTCATAATGAAAATTTGGCATAAAGTAAGCAAAAAGTTTATTCATAATACACTAACCAAACTCAGGCTAAACATTTGCTAAACTCTTGTTAACAAACTGCCAAACGTTTGCGAACTTGTGAAAAACCGCTGTTTAATGTCAAACAATTGTGTTGCTATTTTTAATTAAATATTTTTTTTTTAATTTACTGGCATTTACTTAATCTATTTGAATTTTAAAAGTTTTTTAAAATTAAGCGATGATAAATGCAAAACATGTTGCATTTTTGAGTAATACAATGTGGCATCATACAAATTCAGAGTTGATTTATTAAAAGTTGGCAGACGGAGAAAAGTTCGTTATGAATTAATTCTGTACCAACAAGCTGCTAAGCTTAATCGGCATAATAGTTAGCAGCTCGTGGACGTAGCGTACAAACTGTGGCTAACTTTTTGTTATGAATACGGCTGTCAGTGTGTAAAGCTGTTCGTGACGTTCAACAGTAAAATTCATGTCTTCCGTAAGCGAGATGGTAAGTGATATATTTACGTTTCTCGCTTACAAACCTGCTTCGTTGGTAGTTCCATTTTGTATTGAATAAAGACACAAAACATGTGTAAAAGATACGCCAACTGTTATGTGTGGCGCGTTTTTAAGTAACACACCCAGAAAATATTCAAAAAACTAAAAATAACAAAATTTTTGAAATCGATTCAAATTTAGATCTTAAAAATTATAACAAACTTAAGGATTTTTATAGAATTTTATTTTTATAGTCATTAAAAATTAAATTTAGGATATAAAAAGCCCAATGGACCCACGAAAGAGTTTGCTGTCAAACAAACTATCGTACTGTGCTCACTTTTTGACACCACATTATCAAAATTAGTTTTGAAAATAAGTCACTGGATCGCTTTAATTATAGAACACTTCGTGACACCTTTTGGCTTAACGGTTTTGTTAATAAACAAAATTGCCGCATAAGGAGAGAGACCGATCGACGGCAGACCCTAAAGACTCCTTTACATCCAGAAAAACTAACGGTTTGGTGCGGCTTACTGCTGGTGGCATTATCCGACATTATTTCTTCAAAATTTAAGAAAATAATATTATTATTTATTTAATGATTTTCTAATGACCGTCAAGAATTTTTTGATTAAATGAAATTTTTGCGTTATTTTACAATTTTAAGTTGAATCAGGCTTACAAAACACGGTTTTTATAGTATATAACCGGTATTATTGTGTAGGGCGTTGTCGTTAACGCCTAAGTCGTATTTTGTAATAGATTAAAGAGCTCAGAATGTGTATTACTTTAATCTTAAAAAAAAACGACTCAGGCGTTAACGACAAGGCCTTACACAATAAGGTCGATTGTAAGTTTACTTATTGCTACTGCAAAATCACATGGACATCTGCCTGGACGTCTAGGGCCTACTCCATGGTGGATCTTAGCCACTGGGTGACAAACAATGCGTTTACGAACAGCCACCGAGTGTAATCGCAACCAACGGGTAGCATTAAAATTGCTACGACAAGATTTTACACTCGCCCTTTGTTTAGGAGCTATCTAACCTCCGCTGCTTTTGAAAAAAATGTAAGCAACAGCTGGTGAGTAGCAACAGCAACTAGGAATGATCCTCCCTCAGACGAACTCTTCCACACGTGGTCCACAAATTTGCCTTTGACTGGGCTTTTCAGCATCTTCCCTCCGCGACCTTGGCTTTAAGCCATAACCACCACGTGATCTCCGCATAAACAATCTGCCTAAAAACAGAAAGTATTTCCCGCACGAGTATACTAATGGGGGCACCGTTGCGGCAACGAACTCCTGTGGCAATAGATAGAATATCTGGTCATCCGCTATCGCAAGAGAAGATCTCCTGAAATCTATCGATTTTGGATTTTTGCCGAATTGACTGCACCTGATTTCCCCGGAGGATATAACACCATAGGTCAAATAACCCTAAGATGATCCCTACAAGCCCCCGGGGGCATTTTTACTACAATAACCTATTAAAGTTTTTTTTTACCAAAACGAACATACATACATTTGTTGAGTTCTTGTTCGCATTAAAAAATGGTTTTTTACTCAATTTGATAAATCTATTTATTCAAAGGCTGTCTTTTGTTTTAAGTGCAAAAAAATATTAAAAATGTTTATATAAAAAAAATAAAAGAGTTCTAAAATGTATTTTAAATTTTACAAATTTCAAAGGTAACTGTAACCGAGTGAAGTCCAAACCTTTTTGGTTAATTCAAATTTAATCATAAAATCTAGAATAGTTTCTTAAAGTGATTAAAATAATTAAAAAATTTATTTAAAATAATCCATTTATATGCTTGATAACATTTTTTAGAACAACATTAAGAATTTTCTACTAATTTTAAAAGAGGCTCAAAAATTGTTGTCACGTTATTTTTGAATATTTCTAAAAATCAATTTTAATTATAAACAAAATTCAAAAAACCTTAAAAACCGTTAATATGTAACAGAAAATAAGACATTTTACTAAAAGAAATCATTAATAAGTTCGTGTGTGAGTACTTTAAAATAAAACTGGAAAACATTTTGACAGTTTTCCCATTTATTTTTTGAACAAATTTTCAAAACGTTTTATATAAACAGTAATTAAAACAAATTTCAGTAGAAGAACAGAAAACAGAAAAATATCTGACAATTTCATTAGAAAACCTACTACGTCAATGTCAAAAAGAATTTATAACAAAAGACATGTTAAAACATACATGACAAGTTTAAGGTAAAAATTATGAAATAAAAAACTTCAAGTCTGGCCAGAAACTCACAATCATAAAATGGGGTAAAACAAGTTATTAGTAATAAAAAAAAATAAATGTGTGTTTGTAATTATTATAAAAAAATCTAACTACATGCTTTACATTACAAAATAATGTCAAGAGTCTAGTAGAGTGGATTGCTGGTAAGTAGAGGTTAGACGGGTTTAACGCTTGCAGAGATATTTTAGAAAAACTATAGAGCTTAAACAAAGAAAGCCTTAAAAAATTACCAAAAAGTATTAGAGACTTTTAAGCATATGAATACATAAAATAAAATTGTGAACTATTTATGGTTTTTAATCATGAAATTTAAATCTTCACTAAATTATTTTTATGAAGAAAGGAATTTTACAACATGAAAATTAATTAAAATTGTTATTGATAATCTTTCATTCTTGACGTGGCTGGGGCTCGAACCCCGGCCGGCAGGTTACCATGACATGTTTCGATTGCAACCACTCAATCTCCTCAGATGGATTTGCCGTCTTACACTCGCAGCCATCGACGACTGCTGACGTCAATAGTCAAACATCAATCCTTAAACCAAATTGTATTCTAACATTTGGTAGATTATAATTTCGAAGAAAATTTGGGGGAGGAAGTTAAGATTCGACTTAAAAGTACATTACATTTACAGTCCTCCTTCGCTAACTGGCTACTGATTGAAATGTGTTCGCCATTTGTTCGTCAAATTCAAAGAATATTATTTTTTACTTCCCTAAGCTAATCCCGCGAAGCTCTACGCTTGTCTGCATTAAACCAGAGTATATGGCGGGAATCGAACCCGCAGCCGCGGCGCTGATATACTAGCTCAATACCAGATAGCCAACCAGGGCACTCAAAAATATCGTTCCCCCTTATTCATAAACGAATATTAAATTTAACAAACGTTTATTAAGTAACATTTTTATAGAAAATTTGTTTTGTAAACCTTAATTATATTCAAAAGTTTTTTTTATGAATACGGGCATTTACTTATAAACCATAAAATCAATATTTTAATCGAAGCATTATTCTCTGAAAATACACTTCAGCTTCTCACAGAGCTGAAGTCAAAATCAATTAAGTTCCAGCGCACAGAATTGGTTGTTGCATTGTTCTATTGCATGTCCAAAAAAAAAATTAAATGTTCCAGACAGTAGAAAGGGGTCCAGAAAATTAAGGAGCCTACTTTCAGCTCTTACTTCCCCCGGGGGATGTGCTCCACCTCGCAGGATGCACACTAAACTATCTTGAGGAACTTCGACCTCTTGATGTAACAATTACTGGGGAAATGTAAGGTGCATGATATCAGGGATGCGACACACACCCAAAAGACAAAGTTTATGAAGTCTTAGGATTTCTTGAGTTCGTTGTGTTCACCAAAGAACTTTCTCTTTCTGGCGCCACGGTTAAGGCCTACATTATTATACTTCTTGCGAGAAATATTTCCTGTCTTTCAGGATGATTGTCTTTGCGGAAGCCTTGTTTTGCCTTTCTTATGAAGGGATACTTTCGGGAACAAGTGGTGGCTATAGCTTCTACCCAAAACTGGTAGAAGGGAAACTAACACATGGAAGGCTGGATTTTCAACCTTGTGGGAATGTCGGGCCTGTCGTTATTCAACAGAAGCTGCTGGAAATGCAATTGCAGTGGAGGTTACATAGCCCAGTTCCTAAAGTAGACTTTAACCTGCCTTATAAAAAGTGTTTCATTAATAAGACTTTGCTTTAACCTAAAGTGAGCGATAGAGTAAATTAAGGTTCATCTACCTGGTACGTAAAAGTAAAGTTGTAATAATGGAACAGTTTTTATACGGCCGATAAAATCGTACCTTAAGCTATCGGTAAATTGTGCAAACGGGCCTTTAATTACGATCTTTATGTAAATGTACCCCAACACATTCACAGGAACTTGGTAAATGCATAAATGAATCACCTAGTGGTAAAGGTCCGCCATGAAATTAGGCCATAAGGCATATGCTCATATTAATCATAATCACATTTGTCAGCTCTAACTGTTCAAGAGCATTTATTACAAAGACATTTAGAAACTCTAAAAAAGATTTGGCGATTCTTAAGGTTAAGCGATTTCGGGAAATTTTCATTTTTACGATCACTTTGTAGAAAATAAAATGAACGATGAAGTTTCCTCATAATCTGGCCTAAGCAACTAGTGAAATGCGCCGCCAACAATAAATTTCAGTTTATCAATAGTTAGAATGGGGAATTTAGAACATTAAAACTAAATATTATTAATGAAAAAACATTTATACCAACACAAACAAGCACAGTTGGGCAGGGTTTAAGGCGATTGTGCTGATACGTATGTTACACATAAAAATATTGACTTTATATTCACTCTCAAGTAAACCTATCGACTCAAAATTACTTACTGAATTGATCTCACGATATCCGATCGTCCAGCTGTAAATGTAAACTTTCTGTGCGAAGTACAGTTCGCAAATTTGGAGACATGTAATTTATAGAGGTACACAAGGGCAATCCCTATAGAAAGTTATAAGAACTGGTCCATAATTTCACACAATATCCTGACGGAAAAGAGTCTTATTATACTAGTATATATTGAGATTAAATTTGGCCAAAGGTCAAATATAAATCCCTTCCCTAAAATCACTATATCCATGTTTATATCTAGATATTATTCAGCACAAAGAACTCTTATCGAAATCTTCACCTCATAACATTATTTTATTTTGCCGGGTCCATAATTACTCATGGGTGCCAAAAATGGTACACCCTAAAATATCTGTTAAATACAGTGGTGTAGGGTATTAAATGGTCGGGCTTAAGCGGCTCAACTTTCTTACATGTTCTGAACATGATTAGTGAAGCTAAGGTTTTAGGAGAGCTTCGTTTTTGAAATTGGCTATTGCACTTACAACAATTTTAAGCTAAAATCTAAAGAAATCTGAAAAAATATTAATGACATATAAAATTGTTTTTTTTTAAGAAAAATGTGTAAACGTGATTTTTACATTTAATTGCTTACATGGTAAATATTTAAAGATAAAGGTCACAAACAGTTTCACAGTTTTCTGACTAAAGTCCGTCCGTCCGGCCGTCCATCCTCAAAGATTTTTGTCCCTGGCACTTACAGCTAAAAAAGCCTTCTAAGAACATTTAAAAAGCGGCTTTAAAGTCAAAACGCGTTATATTCAAAATCTAAACCACAAATAAAAAGTATCAAGTATGAAAGAACAAAAAAAATTTAAAAACTGAACCTAAAAGATGCTATCAGTTGTGTCAAGCTTTAAATATCATTTTTTTATTGTTGTTGCATTTTTAAATAAAATCAGTTGGGTAGTGCTTTAGGATTTCGGCCAGTTCTTTGGAACATTTACGTGTTAAATCTACGCGACTCTTTTGTGTTCACAACAAAAATGATTGAGTGCGTTAAGATGCGTAAACAATTCATGACCGACCGCTTGGAAATAGACCAGTCGTTTCTTTTTGTTTGTTTTCTAAAGAAATAAAAGAAAAATGTATCCGTGGTTTTTTTTTTAAATAGAAAAGTATACCTGATATAAAGTACATTAATATATTATATCTGCATACTAGATAAATGATACTCATTATTACAACGCACTTGTGTTATGTCAAAAATGTCAACCAAAAGCAATGTGTCTTCAACACAGCTACAACGACAACAAGGGAAGCGAGCGGCCTTCTTGTAGCAAGTCAAAAAAAAAAACTATTTCTGAAGAATAACTTTATTTTTTTGTTTTATATTACTGGACTTTTTTCATTTAATTTTTCACATTTCTCCAGGCTTTTGTTATTTTTAGCTTTTTTTTCTTCTTTAAAATAGCTAAAAACTATTTTTTCAGTTAACAATAAAATTGAGGCCAAAATGTTGTACATGTTACTCTGTTAATGTTATGTTTTTTGTTCTTTGTTTTAGGAATTTTAATAAAATGAAAATGGCTTAACAAAAATTTAACAATCTTAAAATCTTTTGTCTTTCAAGACCTAAATGGCTTTAATAAAACACACGATAGAAAAAACCAAAATAAAATAGAAAAACATGTTTAATGTGACATACAAATTTGTTACATTTTAATAGATTTCTTTGTGTTTATCTAATAGATCCTCTAAGATTTAATTTTAAAACTACGCAAAATCGGGAACTTTTGGAGGGGTATAAAAAAATAATTAATTAGTTGAAGTAGAAAATCGTAAAAAAATCTGTAAAAGAAAACGAAAAACCTTAATTAAAAACTTAATTTGAAAACCTTTAATGCAGAAAAGTCGCTACATATCGATACCTTCCCGTAAGAATGTATTAAGCGAATGTATTAACCGTAGATCGAGCCTTAAAAAAAATTCATAATTCTTCCTTTGTATCATTTTTGATACATACTAGAGAGCATAGGAGTAATTGACTAAAATCAATAAACAAAGTTGTTTTTATTATTTCTTATTTATGGTTAATTAAGTCTATAAAGTATAAATAATTCTAGAAATCATAATGCAATCAACGCAAACATTTTTGGCGTGTTTATCACTACAACAATTCTTCTGACATAAAAAGCAGAAATTCGATGACCATTTCTTTTTATTTTCACCTGAAGTGTAACATTTTTTGACATCTAGCACGTTTCTTTTATTCAGAATTATCGGTTTGATGTTTTTTTGATGCACCACCTTCATTCATCTGTACTTTGGGCTGAAAGTTTTTTGAAAATTGCCAGAGAAAGTTCTTTTCTAGGTCGTTTTTGACGTTTTTCCATATAAGGCTTTGACAGTGATATTGCTCACTCGTAAAGAAAAGTTTTACGTTTTGTACTGGTTTGAGTTTGTTTTCAGTTGGCGTCAACTTCGTTGTATAAAATGTAAGCATTCAAAGCAGAAATATCGATAATGTTGGAAAAAACAGCCATCGGAAGGCGATTATTTTTTCATTTGCAACTATAGCAACACAACATATTATCAACCGTATCAACACCTCCTTTCGTGGAGTTATAAAACGATATTATTGCAGTCAACTTTTTTGGCAATCCGCAACTTTAGGTTCATGATGCATTGTACTCATGACAATTGTACACTTGTCTTTGTTGCTTATATAACTAACCATAGCTGCATCAGGGGTAAAAGCGACAGTTGACTCATACCGTGGAATTTGTTTACATACCAAAAGCTTTGGAGGAATTGATCTCTTGTTTTTTCGCATAGCTTCTACCATTGTTATATTGCATTTAAAAACCTTTTGACCCAGGCTATGCCAAGAAAAATAATTATCCATGGTAACATTATGTCCTTTTAGACCATCCACTAAATCAAGAACCACCCGTTCTACTTGGTTTCGCTCAGGAATTCCTGATATATCCTTTCCCACATAACAAGTACGCGAGTCAACAAGCAGACAAAATTTCAGAACATACCTCTCTGGTTTGGATGAAATATATATGCGAAACTTACAACGGCCATGAAATCGTAGTAGTTGTTAGTCTACAGTAACACAATCATTAGGATTATATAATACTGAAAATCTTCCAGACCATTTTTCCAAAAGGTTCCTAATTGGCGCCAGCTTGTCATCACTTCTCTGGGCACGTATGGTTAGCACATCATCAAAGCGAATTATTTTGTGAATATATAAAAATGTTCTCCCAGACATAATTGACCGCAATATTGGTCTTCCATAATATTCATCGAATAAAGCAGTCAATGTCTCCTTTTTGGATGTGGTGAGCGTAAAAATATTTATTTTTCCAAATTTGTATCTGAAGTGTTACTTACTTGTATACTTCAGCCAACAATTATACTGCCAAATAAGCATAAAATAGATCCTCGTAAATTTCACTGTGACTGAAAGCATATAAATGCTTTCCATATTTGTTGGTGCTATCGATTACAATATTTGTTAGTTTTAGTAGAAATGAGTCCCGAATACTATTTACGTGGCTGGATGCAAATCTTGCAACGCCTAAACAATAAAATATCCGATTCTGAGATATTTTACAAACAATCACTACCAACCTGGATGGAAATTTATAAAATTTTCCCTTTCCAACCTACCAACGGGATAAGGTTCTCTCCTCCAATTAATGCCATCTTTGGCAGTATACGACGGGTCACCATGTGTGTTACTGTCAATACTATCATCTGAATCTGTGCTGCTATTCTCTTCTACCTCGGGATCAAACACATCAGGACAAAAACAAAAAAATATGGAAACCACCTTACAAATGATATGAACAACAGCAAAAAATCTTTTAAATTGCTACATACTGCAAAAATGATATAAAGCTAGAATTATGAATTTTTTGAATTTCTCATGCCCTGCTTGGATTTTTTTTTAAATTGTTGTTTAAAATAACGGCAAGAACAATGTTAACAAAGTCTCAATAGATGTGGCTTCCCTAATTTTTTCGCATAAAGTTATGTTGACGCAAAAAATGAAATGTATCATTTATGATACAAAGCTCGATTAACGGTTAAGGAAACGAAAAAAAAACGTTTCATTTAGTTATTTATTTTTCGGAATTTATTGAAAGAAACATATTTGGAAAGCGATTTTCAGAATACAAAACATATTTAAAAATGTGGCTTAGCATAGTTTCTTTGGCGGATAATACAAATTACAGGGTGCCACATTATTCCAGTGAGAAAACTTGATGGTTGATACAATTTTATTTTCACTCTTGTTTCCTTTGCATCCATGATAGGGCAGCGAAACCCAGGCCAAAATGTGGCGCTTAATTTCTAGTATAGTTCCACATCAAAAAGTCATTTTCGAAAAAAGTGTCGCTTAATACATTCTTACGGGAAAGTATCGATATTTATTTATTATTTGAATGAAAAGCTTTTGATAATTTTTTTTAAAAACAAAATTATGTCGTTATGCTCTTAATATAAGAAATTTATTTTAAACCCAACTAGCTTTCAGTCTGAAGAATAAAAATCATATGCAAAGAAAAAACATGGTTGTGGTAAACATATTCTAAGAGCAACATATTATGATAAGAATTAGGATTGTAGTCACCATATTACGTTTATTATTAAATCATATTATGACCAAATATATTCGTTATAATACATCATAATATTTTTCTTTTAATTATATTCTTATCATGTTAATCATAATAAGTTACGAAGTAATCATATTATTGTCATGTTAATCATAATAAGATAAGAAGTAATCATGTTATTGTCATGTCAATCATAATAAGTTAATAAGTAATCATATCATTATCATGTTAATGATAAAAAATTAAGAAGTAATCATATTACGATAATAAATTAAGATGTAATCATATTACGATACAGTGGTGCTGCCACAACAATAAAAAATAAATTGAAATTTTTTTGCATCGATTTTTTATTTTGTGGCACTTTACAATTTTTTTAATGTAAATACAATTTCTATATTTTTTTAATTTCTTTACACTTGTTCTTTTTTAAAGATTATTTATTTTAATGGTTTAACCACTCATTCAAAATAATTCAAATAATTCCATAGGCCTATTTAAAACAAACGACACAATGGTTCCAAAATGTTTTACAAATGGCGCCAACATAATATTATTAGAGTAAACATATTCTATTTGCTTCTTAAGCATACCATGACTACACGTGATATGACTATTTAATATCATGACATAGTTGTGGGTAATGTAACATGTTTTCAAAGCTATCATTATTTAGTTGTAAGAAAAATAATACTATTTTTCAGTCAACAATACTCAAATTTATAATTGCGATGAACAATGATATGTTTACAGGTGCTATAATATTGCTGATATTTAATAAAAATAAAAATTTTTTGTGTACGACAACAATATATTGTTACAATATACATAGTGTAGTTGCTGTAAACATGCGCAACCATATTTTCTCTCAGCGTTAAGGATATACCGCAACCGACCCACGTCAGTCACACAAAACGAATGTTACTCCATTCACCAACACGGACGCGTACAAACACGTGGTATGCATTAAAATAAAGTTTGTTATAAATCCGGCAGCTAAAAAAACTTAACTTCGCAGCGTTTTTGAAAAATTTAATATGTACAAAAAAGTTTTTCGTCGTTCTCATAGACCAACGCGGATATAGGAAAGTAAACGGTAGTCCCTATTTTTTAATTAATCAAGAAAGTCTCTGGTTTATAAGACTTTGGTATATTTTTTTTTTATTTATTTATTTATTTGGTCTATAGATTATAAATCCTTACAGACTAAAGAATATAATACAGGTGTGAATATATTAACTATTTAAATACAAAATTAGTTTTCTTTTTAAAATATCATTGCTTTCAGAAATATCTATAATATGATACAGTTTATTAAAATTTTCACAAATGCGACGAAAGGAGTCATTATTAGCATAAACGGATCTGTAGTAGTTAAGACTGATGAGCTGAAAGTTACGAGTTGGCCTATTTGGAACCCAAAAGTTAATTTTACTAAGCAGGAACGAAGAATCAACTTCACCATGAATCAATCCAAGTAGAAAAGATATACTCAGCATAATACGGCGGCTTTTTAAAGTTGGCAGCTTAATAAGAGCAAGTCTATTAACATACGATGGCAGAACATATGAGTTCCAGCCAAGACCACGTAAACAAAAAATCAAAAATTGCTTTTGTACTGATTCAATACTATTTATATGAATGGAATAGTAAGGATCCCATACAATGGATCCATATTCAAGAATTGGCCGCACCAAAGATGTATAAAGTTGTTTCGTGACATAGGGATCAGAAAATTCTCTAGACCACCGTTTCATAAAACCAAGAACACCGTTAGCTTTGTTAACAGTTAACGCAATATGATTACGGAAATTTAGCCTATGATCCAACAAAAAGCCCAGATCAGTTATGCTATCCACTTTTTCAAGTATTACTTTATTAACATAGTATCGAGAATCTAATTTATTAGTTCTGTAGAATGTCATATGTTTACATTTTTTAATATTAAGGTCCATTAAATTAATTGTACACCATTGGGAAAATTTATCAATATCAGCCTGTAGTAAAAGTTGTTGATTAGAGTCCTTAAAGGTCTTGAAAATTTTGACATCATCTGCATACATGAGTACATTGGAATGCAAGATAACAGATGGCAGGTCATTTATAAATAACGTGAACAGTGTAGGGCCAAGATGACTTCCCTGGGGAACACCAGAAGTGACGTATATGTCTGTTGAGGTAACATTTCTAAACTTTACTTGTTGAGTTCTATCAAATAAATAAGAACGCAGCCACTTTAGGGCTGTACAAGTAAATCCCATTAGTGATAGTTTGCTTAGTAACATTTCATGATTGACTTTGTCAAAGGCTTTACTGAAATCCGTGTAAATTACATCTGTTATCATGTTTTTTAAAAATCCATCATTTACCATAGTAGTAAGTTCCAGTATATTAGTTGTCGTGGAACGCGACTTGCAAAATCCATGTTGACAAGGAGATAACAGCGAAGAAATTTGGTGTGATAAGCTGTCAGTTAAAATTTTTTCTAAGAGTTTAGGAATTGCATTCAGCTTAGAAATTCCTCTATAGTTTGCAACATCGAATTTATTGCCACTTTTAAACAAAGGAATAATAAACGATTTTTTCCATTCGGCGGGTAAATAGCACAGTTCAATAGATTTGTTGAAGATTGTAGTGAGTGGGCCGTACAAAGTTTCGGCACAATTTTTAAGAATACAACTAGGTATACCATCAGGGCCAGAATTATTGGTCGCTTTTAACGATCTTAAGTTTAATAAAACTGTTTCATTACTCAAAAATGAAAAATGTATACCAGCTGAATGCGATAAATTAAATGGATAGGGAGAATTACGATCGTAGGTTTTTTTGGAATATGTAGTAGCAAAGAAATTTGCGAACATGTTGCTAATCAGTGTGTCGTCATCGGTAAAACAGGAACCATATTTAAAAAATTTAGGATAGTCAGAAGCTCGACGTTTCGAATTAATGAATTTATAAAATGCTTTAGGGTTAGTTCTCATCTTTAATCTCATACGGGCTAGGTAGTAATCATATGCCAATTTGTTTGTAGTATTATATTCGGAGCGCGCAATACAGTAATTTCTAAAGTCAATTAAGGTTCCAGAGCTCTTATATTTTTTGTAAAATTTATTCTTCTTATTTTTGGCATTAGTTAAGAATTTATTATTCCAAGGCGGGCCTTTTTTATCACAACTATTTACTTTTGGGACAGTTTTAGAGATGAATTCATATAGTATTGAGTAAAAGTGAGAAACAGTATGGTCGAAATTATTTCCAGAAAGTATATTGTTCCAGTTGACATTAGATAATAAATAATTAAGTTTTGTATAATTAGTACGTGGATAGTAAAAGACTGCAACTTCTGCAATATCTGCGACAGGTATTTATAAAATGTGGCCAGTGCGGTAATTAACCAATTAACCTTCTCCTAGGACTTAGCCATGTTTTCGTGACAAGTCCTTTTTATTTAAAGTGTTAAAACGAAAACCGGTCCCTACCCTTTAAGAACTGTCACGTGACAAGTTTGGTGTTTGTTCCTTACCCCTACACAGAAAGGATTAACTTTTTTATACTTACCTTAAGTAGTCTGAATTTACACTTTTCATCTCTTGATGTTCAACTTCGTTTCAATTCCCGTTTAAAGATGCCAATATAATCACACGCAGCAATCGGTTCCAACTTTTTTCGGTTCAAAACAACAACAGTTTTACTAACAGCGAATCAAAGAGAAAAAAAAAAGAAAAAAATTACAATGCAGCCATCGTTGTGCATATACCAGCGAATAAAAACACAAAGCTTACTGACCGAGTACAAGAATCTCCGTACTAACCCCCTTTCTTCTTTCTCCTCTCACCTAAAAACATAAGAGTTGAGCATCAAAAGATGAAACGTGTGAAAGCAGACGTACTAGTAGTACTCCAAAATTCAAGTACAAAAAACACTAATGGTGTTTTCTTTTCTAGAAAAAATGTGACATTTTATTTACAAAAAAAAAAAATGCAATTTGGTGTATGTTTCTTAAAAATTTTGCTCCCGTAAAGGGTGGCTTGCTTTATTCTAAAAAACTCACCCTTTTCGGGAGTAAAATTTTAAAGAAACAGACACAAAATTGCATTTTTTTTTAAATAAAATGTCACTTTTTTTTCTAGAAAAGAAAACACAATGAAACATACTTAAGACAATCCTAAATAGGATTACTTTTGAAAATCAATCCAGGAATTTCTTAAAATGAATACAAAATTCTTTATCCAGGTAAAAAAAAGATTAAACTTTTCGTTAGTAGTGCCACTCTGAGAGTTAAATTACAAAGTGGGCGTTTTAGTCTAATTTAACATATTAAAGTTTGTTGCAGACACTACAAAAATACCACACAAGTAGTTAAAATTACAAGGGTGTATAAACAACAAAAACAACAGAACAAGACGAAAAAGCATTATTTTCATGCTTAAAAAGTAAAATTAAGAACTCTTGCTTCTCATTTATTTTATATTTTCAGTTATATATGAACATTATGTTTTTAAAGTAAAAACCTTATCGGGCCGGATGCTGGTGTTTTATCATACCGTAAGGAGTTAAACGGGTAAGTTAATCAATCATAATAATATCGTCTTTCCAATTTTTTGTTTTTTTTTGTTTTCTTAAGCACGAATTCGGGATAAAATCAACTTTTTATTACTTGACTCAAGCGCATTTTATGATTGATTCAATCTTAGTTTTACTTATATCAATCTCATTTTCGGATTATTTAAAGTACGAATTCGGGATTGAATATGGATTAGTTGATAAGATTGAAAATCCGTACTTGATTATAGAAAATCCGTACTCACCGTACTATTAATAACGCTTCGGATTGATTTGAGTACGGATGGGTTGATTTTTCTTTTAAGTATAGGGATAGTTCTCCAACAGCCAAACTAAGAAATGAGTTTTTTGTTTTGAAGTGTAAGCTATAATTTGTCATCAAAATTTTATTGAAATTTAATAATTTTATTCTAATTTCTTCGACCTTTTTTAAATAGTTGTCTTCTTTATTAATATTTGAGCTTAA
This sequence comes from Pollenia angustigena, assembly GCA_930367215.1. Taxonomy (NCBI): domain Eukaryota; kingdom Metazoa; phylum Arthropoda; class Insecta; order Diptera; family Polleniidae; genus Pollenia; species Pollenia angustigena. Next base: position 54,426,937 of record OV884060.1, read on the forward strand.
GGTCACTTTTATTTTAAATATTTCGTATATTTTTATTATCGATATTTCGATTTCCTTTGGAAATCTTCTTCAGGATATATTTTAATAAAATAAATATACGAAATATTTAAAATAAAAGTGACCTTAAGCTCAAATATTAATAAAGAAGAAAAATATTGAAATTTAATTCGACCAGTGTGCAATGATTAAAAATAAAATTTAAGAAAAATCCCACAATATATAAAACATCATCTTATGAGATTTTGCATGAAAATCTACCATTTAAAACAATGGTTTTTGTATAAGACTTTAGTTTTTTATAGTCAGCTAAAGTTTTTAATATATCGACCCCTTTGCGCGAAATTATCGTATGTTACAAAAACCTAATTTTAAAGGAAAGCAATTTTTCTACTTTTCTCTGCTATCACTTGCAAAATAAAAATGAAATATTTTGTCAGGCGACGTCTCTTTGAATGTAGAACAAGATTGCATTAAAAATTCCATTTCAAAAAAAAAATTGGCATATACGATAATTTGGCGCAAATGGTCTTTAGCATAGTGGTAATATTAATTCTAAGATGATTGATTTTTGGATAAGACGGTAGTCATCATTGTTAATTGTTATTCTTTAGCATAAAAAGATTAACTTTTATATACGAAGCATTTTTTGTATAAGAGATGCGTCTTTATTATGAGACTAAAGTTTTAGGAATGGCGCTAGTTTTTAATATTTGTCTTATAATATTTCATTTATATGTATTTAAAAACTGACCACACATTATTTTTTTTAAAGCTCATTAATGCCACTATTAGTTTTATTTAAATTTATTTATGATTTCCCATTTAATTTTTTTATATAATGTTTAACAAAAACCCAGGAAAAAAACAAAAATCTTGAAAAAAAAAAACCAAATCCACCCACCAATTTCACACTTTAATAACATTAACTTTTTTTGTCATACAGTTTCATTTTAAACGATCTAAGATTGTTGTATATTATAGTTTATTGTGCATTATTGTGTCTTTGTCTCAAGCGATTTAATATCAAACACCAAAAGGCGTTATTTTGAGGTTTAACTCTATTTTTTTTTGTCTCTTTTCATTTCAGTACTCTACTCAAACTCTTTAACAGTTAAGACCAGATTAATAAGACAAATAAATCTGTATTACATGAGTTCCCCAAACAGACAGCACAACAAAAACGTCTAGAGAAGGTGTCAGTCAAAATTTTCAATATAATAAACTCAGGAAAAAAATGAAGTTTAATAATATAAAGTGAAACAAACGAAAAAAACCCTTCACTTCTAAATAAAATTTTACTGTAAAGAGCATGTCCGTCTGTGGCTTTTGTCGTTAAGAGAATTGAAGTGTCAACAAAGTGACATTTGAAATTTTACATCTACACATGTATAGAAACTATTGTGTGTGTTTCAACTTTATTGCGAGTATTAGAAAAAGCTGAAAGTCAAAATATCTAAAATGGAGAGGGGATTTACTTTTTCTATTTTATTTTGATTTTGCTTTTTTAAAGAAAAGGAAGTGTTTAAGTCAAATTTTGAGGTGTGCGGTTTTTTTCTTAATTGTGTAAATTCTTTTTTATAGAGGTTTTGATTTTCTCATTAGAGGAGGTTCTTTTTTAAACTTGACTATTCCACTTTTTGTGTTTTACAAAATTGGAAAAATAGTTTTTTTAAGAATGTTATTTTGAACTGGAATACTCAATTTTTGATGAAATAATATGCCTTTTACATTTTTATTTTTTCTTTTTGTGTAATTATATGTAAGCCGAATAATTTATACCCTCCACCGATAGTTAGAATATATTAGGCATAAGCCCTTTATGGGATCTATAAATTATTAATAAATCATATGCATTTTTCCAATTATTCAAATGTGAATTCTAAGTCAAATTACAATTTTGAAAAACTTTTATACTTCAATAGTCTTATTCCTTCAGTGCTGATGAAGGCCGTAGCGGGCCAGAAAATGCATTACATTTTCTGTACAATTTACTTCATTGCTAGCCGAAGGATGGCTAAAGTCATAACATAAATATACAAACGAATATTCTGACAGTGCATTGAAAATATTCCTGGAAAATATTGAAGGAATAAGACTATTAAAGTTAAAAGCTTTTAAAAATTGGAGGGCTCAGAGCTAAAGCGAGCCAAGTCAAAAATGAAAATTCGATAATATTTTGAGTTTGAGTAAGTGAATTTCCCATAATTTCTGGAGCCATCGGCATTGGCATTGATTTAGTCCGTTACAGAACTAAATAGAGTTAAACTTTGCGAAGAATTTCACACCAGTTTTGAAATACATATATGCATTTTATTTTATGACTTGGTTCGGGTCAGCTTTGAACCCTCCAATTGTGATTTGACTAAGAATACACTTTGAAATAATATGAAAATTTATATAATAAATGCTACTCACCATGAAAAATAAATTCCCAGATTTTATTTATAAATCTTTATTAAAACGGACGTCAGTATTTAAATTCGTCGCGGCTTAGAGCTACATATGGTAATTTATTGATCGGCAATCAGAAAAATTTATGGTTTTATTTCTAGTCATATATAAAGTAATTAGAACAAATATTTTCGGAAGGGGAATTTTTGTTGGATCCACGGAAAATTATAGCCCAATTATCATAATTCTGTAAAGTGTTTTCTTGTATTAAAAAACCTAAATTAGACCAAATTTCGATATAGTAGTGATCTTCACGAAACTTTACAGAGTTTTATAGTAGTCCTATAAGACTGTAACGGACCAAATTTTATTACAGTAGCGTTATTATTTACGGTTTTAGGCTAACTAGACTCTTTTCCTAGAGCTGCCTTTATATGGGCCTATGGTTATACATGGACCAATCTTCAAAAAATTAAACGTTGTGAATCATTTGTTACGGTTTTAGGCGTGCTTAAAAGTTTTCCGAGCGTAGACCTATGGAAAATTTTGGACCGATCTTCACGAAATTTAACAGTACGATTTCTGGTCATATTAAACTGTGGCGTACTAAGTTTTTTGCAGTAGCGCTAGGCTTACAAGACTCTTTTCCGGGATTTGGCTATAATGTAACAAAATAATCCATTTTTTAGGGCAGGTGTGGATCATTTGGACTCTTTACTCTCAACTTACTAAACTGATTGTGCTGGATTTTTATCACAAGCTGATTATGATAACTATAAGCAGTTTGACGCCAACGATCTTTTAAGATTTTCAAAAGTGAGCGTGTTTTCAACAGATAGACAGACGGACACAAGGCCTTGTTTAAATCGACTTAGAATTACTCAAGCAACCAGAACATATATACTTTATGGGTTCTGAGATGAAAAATAAAAAAGTTTCACACGGAATAAAAAACTTAGTATCCTCTCATTCACCACTTGTGGTGGTGGGGGCTATACAAATGTTTTTTTTGTAATCAATTATTTATTGTTAAATTGAAAGTGGTAAAATTTATCACCACGTCTTCATATGAAATAATTATCACTTTATAAATAACTTAATTTGCTTATGACGTTGTTGCAACAAATAATCGATATATTAAATATGTCCTACACTCAAAAGAAATATCAATCCATCCGTACTCAAGCGGTATTAATAGTATGGTGAATACGGATTTTCTAAAATCAAGTACAGAAAGATTGATTCAAGTACGGATTATTAATCACGAATACTTTACTTATCCAACTAAGATTGAACCAATCTCAAAATGCGCCGGATTCATGAATTATAAAGGTGATTTAATCCCGAATTCGAACTATTTTATTACACTGATAGAAAAGGCGTCATAACACTGATGTATTTTGACATCAGTACTATGACAAGTGTCTTCGTTTTTGACTCCATGACACTTTCCATCCTGGTGATTTCAACCTTAACATCACGTGGCCAAAGTGTCATCAGGGTAAAAATGAAATTGTGTCATCAATGGGATGACACATCGGCATCACAGAAATGACGAACATGTCTTCAGTGCGATGACGCAGTAACCTCGGAGAAAGGACACATTAGCATCAATTTAATGACAGTTTGTCATTTAGTCAAAGTGAGAGAAATTATTATTTACTTACCCGTTACCTATGTTTGCTTAACGTTTGTTGAATTACGACCTTTGTTTACAGCAGAGCTCTCAATAATAAGACACCAGCACCATGCCCCATATGGTTTTTGTAATTATTCTACTTTAAAAACTTGATGTATTTAACTAAATAATTTAAATATATAGAATAAAGGAATTTTTGCTTCGTATAATACATTGTAATCATGAAAATAATGTTAATAATATACGAAATGTGGCATCGAATTGATGTCACTATGGTCATAAAATAGATGACACGTAAAAAATTATAAAACACCAGCATCATTCCCGATTTGGTTTTTACTTTAAAAACTTATAGCAGAAAATATGAATGAAATGAGAAGCAAGAGTTCTCTGTTTTGCTTTTTAACATGAAAATAATGTATTTTTGTCTTGTTCTGTTGTCTTTGTTGTTTTTACGCACAACAATCAAATCGTTTTTTTAACCTGTACCCATTTTCTGTAACTTTAGTGAGAACTTCTTGTATCGAAAAGATGTGAAACAAAATATTCCATCGTTTCTCGAAAAGTGAGAAAAATGTGTGTCTGTACCTCATGTCGAAAACTATCAAAAGAGATTACGTCGTTACGTTATAAATGTCATAATATTGCACTCGAAGCCGATGTGACATTGCAGACGTTTAGAACGCCAGTACGCATATCTTTGACGGCGACCAAAATTTACTTAAATTGATAGTTTTTCAACGACGCACTGTGGCGCCTTTTCCCAAAAACCGTGGCAAAAATACAAAATTTGATGACAAAATTTTGTAAAATTAATGAACACATCGTATAAAGACCATTTTACTGATCAGAATTCAAAAACGTTTTTCTTAATTGGATAAAAGCTAAAGCTGGTGGAGCTGCTTAAAGTCGACAGTTTTTTAGAAATTTCATAAAAAGGTGATTTTGAGAAAAAAAAGACATTCTAGAATTGAAGTGTCAGAAATATTGCTATGTGATCACCACTTTTTTGGAATTGTTTTAAAGGTATATTTATTGTTTATTTAAAAAAGTAAGAAAATGTCCACCAGATACCCTACTTTTTTGGTAGTTGCCGTTTTTCAGATTAGGTACATTTTACAAATAAAATAGAGAATATCTTAAAATGGGCAAAAATGGTCACGCCCATATTTTTTTTAGCATATTTACTACACAGTACTTTAAATAATTTAGCTAAATTGGGCCACAAAAATTTACAGGTTTTCTTGAAATTTGAAGAAAGATGTTACAATCTTATAGCCAGCGTTGCCACAGCCAAGATATTTTTGTAACCAAAATTAGAAAAAATGGCCAAATAAGGACAAAAGCTACCAAAATTTTAATATTTTTTATATTTTATGTTATCTAATAGCACAAAAATGTAAATATAAGTGGAACTGACTGGCATATTTCTGTTAATGTATGCATATGTGCCTACTTATAAATATGTATGTAGCCTTATTTATAAACAATATTTTGCTGTGCCAATCAGGTAGGTATAATTATTAGAATTTGTTTATTTATAGGTATTTAAATTTAAGAACACATTATGAAAATAGGCAGGTAGTTTCAAAACTTGGTTTTTATACTAAGTAAAATAAAAACTGCAGTTGAATGCATTACCCACAAAGTATAGCATGGAAGAAGCCTTAGCGTTATTTCATTGTCAAAGGAGAAATATAATATTTTACGAAGCTCTTTAAAGAATCATAATGTGAATGTTCTTCCTGGATATAAAAAGGTTACCTCTGCCAAAAAAGAAGCAGTACTATCTAATGTAAAAGTTACTGAAGTATCATCAGATGTTGAACTGCAAGACTTAATGAATCATACATCTAAACGCTTAGTTCAAAGTTTTCCTGAAAAAGAAAGAGCATTACTTCCAGATACGCTTACATTGATAAGCAAGTGGGGATGTGATGGATCATCTGGTCAAAGTGCTTACAAGCAAACAGATTACAGATGCAAATATGTTTATGGCTTCTATAGTTCCTTTACGACTTAGAAGTGAAATCTTTGAGCATTGGAAAAATTCTCGCCCATCGTCAGTCCATTTTTGCCGTCCGATATTTTTTAAATATGCAAAGGAGTCTTCAGAAATAATCAAGTCTACAGTAAATGATATAAAAAAGCCTTCTGTTATTGAAATGAAGAATGGAAAAAAGGTTTTCATTAATTATGAATTTTGTCTTACAATGATTGATGGCAAAGTCTTAAATGTAATAACAGATACTTCTTCAACTTTGAAGTGTGCAATTTGCAAAAAGTCACAGAAGAACTTTCAAAATTTTAATGATTCAAGTGATGAGCAAAACTATGAATATGGAATTTCTTCGTTACATGCCAGAATTAGGTGCATGGAGTTTATTTTAAAATTAGCGTATACAATTCCGAGAGAAGGAGAAAGTTTTTATGAGAATGCAACACCAAAAGAAAAACTAACTCCTCGAAAAAATTATTTACAAAATGAATTTCTTAAGAACCTTGGACTAAAAATAGACTGCCCAAAGCACGGATATGGAAATACTAACGATGGTAACATGTCCAGATCGTTTTTTGAAAATGATGAGGTAACAGCCCAAATTACTGGTGTCGACAACCATATTATAAAAAGGTTGGCAGTTATTCTAAATGTTATAAACTCTAGAGAAATGGTAAATGGCCCAAAGTTTCAGGATTATGCATCAAAAACTGCCCAGCTTTTGGCTCAAAAGTACCCTGAGAAGAAACTTACTCCTAAGGTCCATAAGATTTTGGCTCATGGCCAAAATTTAATTGAATATCAATGCTTACCAATTGGAGAGTTATCAGAAGAAGCCCAGGAATGCAAAAACAAAGATTACAAGCACTTTAGATATGCGAATACTTGCAAAATTTCACGGATTAGACAGAATGAGGATCTTTTTAATATGTTGGCGGCCTCTTCAGACCCACTGATTTCATCGCGGAGACATGTAAGATCTCGAAAGGATTTGGAAGAATATAATTATTGTTCCGATATGTTAAGTCTATTACAAATCGCTCAAAATGTTAATGACTATTTTGAAGAAAACTAACTATTAAAAAAATTAATAAAAATAACTCAATATCATATTATAATATATCATACTATAAAATAATATTATAAATAAACATTAGTATTAAAAATATTTCAATAAATTTTATCTGTTATATAAATAAAAAGAGTTATATTAATATAACATGTTATATTAGAGTAGCATTTTTTCTAGACTTCCCTATGGAAATGTCATTTAAAGCACAAAAAGTTGTGTTTTAAATGTTTGAGAAATTTTCAAAATATCATTACTTCAAAATATATGATTTTTGCGACAAGAAAGGTCAAAGGTGTCATCGTGTCCAATGCCTACCACAATAAAGGAGCACTTATTTTGATCCTAAGAGATTTAAAAATCAAGTGTTTTTTCCCCATTACAAAGTTCTTGGTAACTTCAAAAATTATGATATTTTCAACAAAATGATGTTTGTAAAAAAAACAGTCGAAAGCAGACACTGTGCACAGTGCCGCGCCTAACCTATGACCTTGCAAATCATGTATATCAAAGCTAAAGGAGTTTTCTTTCAAATGCTTTTTAAAATTTTTAAATATCATAAACATTTTTTTCATTTTTCGAATTTATTCTATAAGTTAAATTTCAGTTATGTATTTTGTAAAGCTTTTTTGTAATAGTTCTATTCCTTTAATTTTTCAGAAATGACTTTATACACTACCAGACTATTATATTGTATTTCCTTTTTAATAGTCTGGTAGTGTATAAAGTCATTTCTGAAAAATTAAAGGAATAGAACTATTACAAAAAAGCTTTACAAAATACATAACTGAAATTTAACTCATAGAATAAATTCGAAAAATGAAAAAAATTTTTATAATATAAAGTAACCTTCACAAGGAAATAATTCCCAATTTCTAATTTTTAAATATCTTTATCAGTTCAAAAGTTATGATTTTTGCAACGAAAAAAGTCAAAGGGCCCCACTGTGCGACGGCAGCGAAAACACAACCGTCGGCTATACCAAATTGTGTAAAGAGCGACTTTAATGCTTGTTGTTTGCAAACGAGCTTTGAAGACATTCGTATATTTTATAAAAATGTTCAAAGCAAAATAAAAAAACAATGAAAAATGTGCCAAAAATAAAATATTATTATTTGCATTTTGCATTTTTAATTGTTTTCTAGTGCAAAAATTTTTTCTCGCGCCATTTTTATTCGTGAGTTTATTTGACAGTTCAAAGCGGGAACCTTTCTCACCAAAATGTTACAGATAACTTTTCTGTAAATTGACGAGTTATTTCCTTACGTGACAGCTTGTACTCGCCAAAAAAAGTTACAGACACGGTTTAGTGAGAAAAACAGCTGTTTGTTTTAATTTATGGCATTTTTGTTTCATTTCACATATTTCAATCGAAAACTTTCTCGACGCGAGAGTTACAGAACATGGGCACTGGGTGGCTTTGTTTCTGCAACAAACTTTGAAAAAACGCATGCGTATACTATGCTCGCATAAAAGAATGAAATGCTGAGAAATGAGACAAATAAGTTATATAAGATCAAAACCCTTACTTTGTAATTTTACTGTCAGAGTGGCCCTACCAACGAAAAATTCAAATTTCTTTACTTGTGTAAAGAATTTTATACTTATTTTAAGAAGTTCCGGGATTGATTTCCGATAGTTATCCCTTTTAGGATTGTTTAAAGTACGTTTAAGTGTTATTCACACTTGAATTTTTGAGTACGACTCTGTCCTACCAGTGCAGGAAAAAATTTCCTATCACAGTTTCTGTTCACATATATACTTAGATGTTAAGCGCTCTTCCAATCGGATGATTCCTGCATTATCTCTTAATACAATATAGTTTTTGCTTTTAAGCAATTTCTTTGTAATGCACAAGAACAAATCGAAATATAAGAAGGTTATAATTCATGTTTAATATCTTGCTGGGTTATTCAATGTAGTAAAAAAATCCGCTTTCAATAAATTCTATTAAAAGTTATCCAATATTATTTTTTTACTATTTAATTTTGTTTTTGGTCAATTTAAAGTTGCTTTAAAGTTATATCCAGTTATTGTCTATAAGCTGATTCACCCATTCGTTCTGAAGTTTTTACAAAATTTCGTTTATCTATAGTTCGACGTTTTCCGAAGTTACTGAAGCTTCTATGAGTATATATATAAAAATATTTGTTTTTTGCAGAAGAATTTTGTTCGAAACAAATAAGTGAATCTAATCTGGCTTAATTTCTAGGCTTTTTTGGTTTTTACTTGTTTTATTTTTACTTATTGCTATTGTGATATTTTTTCTATGCAATTTAAACATGTGAATGTGTCAAATTTTTGACATATGTCTTGTTGCCATATTTGCATAGCTTTATAGTATTTATTTATAAAAAAAATTAAAGCATTTTTAATGGCTTTTTTTTCTTTTTTACAACTGACGGCAATTGTTTAAAATATTTTATTATACATATGCATACATACATGCTTATTTCCATATATTTTGCTTTCAAATACAAAAACAAGCCAATAAACAGAATTAAAGAAATAACACTGGTCTACAACGAAATCCTTCTTTAAATGAATATACAATAATTATATAGAGTTAGGAGATTGTAATACATATTAATGTTTAGTATCGTCAATCACGCGTATAAAATATATCCATTTTTAAAGACTTACTAGGGTTTTCCCCTTGTGGCTCATTAAATTATTCAAAAATCAACATCATAAAATACAATTGCGTTACTGATGAAACTATTTTCAATTTTTTTTTTTCGTAATCGCTTTTTTAAACTCTGAATATAATTGGGATATAGAAGGCCTTTTAATAAAAACTTCTGAACCTTGACAGTTGATAGCGGCCATATTGTTAAAGCTATATCTGTTGAATTAATTGCCTGTCATGTTTTCAGTTTGATTTCTGGATGAATCAGTATGTCAACAAAATTTGGTATGTTGCCACTTCACATGAGATCCGAGATAGTCTCTGTTTGGTGAGGATTTATGGCTGACAGCATTATCAGTCCATATATCTTGGAGAACGTCGTTAGCCAGGCCATCAACGTCAACGACGAGTGCTATAGTTCGACGATAACCAACTTCTTTTGGCCTGTATCTGATGCTAGGGACCTGAGGAAAATTTGCTCTTAAAACGAAGGCGGCACATACCTTAATGTTCATACGACATTGAAAGTCTGTATGACGGATTTGAGAGCATGATCATTAACTGGCCACCTAGATCAAGCGATTTGACCCCGTTAGATATTTTCTTGTGGGATATTTTTTAGTCGCAGATCTGTGCGAATAAGCCACAAATAGCGGCCCTCGAAGCCAGGGCTGTCAGATTTTTTTGAGCTCCATCGCCAAACCGGATGTCAGAAATCGCCAATAATCGCCAAACGTCAATTTTGTTCAGTTTTTGTAAAATTTTTTTTTTTTTTTTTTAATTAAATTTTGCATACAAAAAACGCTAGTATAATATTTCAGTAAAAAATCGCCAAAAACTGAGAAAAATACAAAAATATTCGCCGAAAGTAAATTTTGTGTTGTTTCTGTATTTTTTTTTTTTTTTAATAACATAAAATGGCGATCAAATATGTATTCAGTTAAAAAACTTATATTAAGTAAACAAGTCTTTAAGATCGTACACTGCAGACTCGCCGATTTCATTACTGGAGTTTTGACCTGTGGTCGTATTCTGTAGTTCGCTAAAGCTAAATCTCTATCGTTAAAAATTTATAAAGTTGATTTAACGATTTTTGGCTACGAATACAATATTGTAACGTGCATTGCTAGATTGAACAATGCCATAAAAAGTTAATTCGCTGCAATTTTGGCTTTCAATGTCATCGCTAAAAATTTTAGTTTTTGCATTCTCTAAGGCATCTTAGCGATCGAGATTAAGCTTTAGCTAAGCATGTTACAGAATACGGCAGCTGCATATATATATTGAATTAAGTAGTGACTGAATATAAAATTCACTTAATATGATAACAAAACAAAAACATGTGAAAAAAAGCTGCAAGTTTTTTTATGTTAGCAATGATAACAAAAAAATGACAAGCTGTTAAACAAAATTGCCGAAATAATATAAATGGTTAAATTAGCCAAGTTAATCGCCAGCTATATCAGAAATCGCCATAAAAGTCGCCAGTCGCCAAATGGAAAATCCCATCGCCAAACACGTTTCAAAATCGCCATATCTGACAGCCCTGCTCGAAGCCAACATAACCTATGCCATCTACTAAATTTAGCCGGACACCTTTACGGTGTTATAATTTATACATAATGGCTTCGATCCTGCAGACGACAAAAATATTTCAATGATTAGCAGCGCTTAATTATTTAATTTTCATACTTTATGATTCATTTGTTCCATTATGTTCAACTTGTCATTTTGACCGATTTTATTTCTTTTAAATGTTTAAAAATAACAAATATTACAAAAAAAAATTCGAAAAATGCGTGACCACTTAAATGACAATCTTAAACAATGTTTTTAATCATTTTTATTAATTTACTTAAATTTGTATCTTCAAATCTTATCGTAGAATATTGTTCAAAAATGGTTAAAAACTGTTAGATCTAGTAAACGTTATGCGAAATCAAACAAATAATTAGTAAAAATAGTGGTTACGTGTGGGACGTCCATAGCTTAAGTTTTTCAATTACAGCAAAGGTTTTTCATTTGTTTCATACCATACACTATTGTTTGAGATGGTTCATTGCCAAGACATTCGTAGAATTCTTTGGACACATTTGTTGTCAAAAGCTTGCAAAGCGTAAATGTTTCCAGATTCACAGTCATGTAACGATGTTAATTTATGATGCTTTTTTTAATTTGTCTAATTTGTCACTAGATCCACCAGTTCGGTTTATAATATCACCAAGGTAACGGAACATTTTATTATTTATCAGGATTGGACTAGAGTTAACTCTATTAATTTAATCAGAATGACTTTGAGAGAATAGGGCATATGGGTAAATCCAAAGTGTTGAACGTGACAGTCGTACGCATCAAAAATGCAATAACATTTTAAACAACAAATATTTTTACGTTCTCTTAACCCTTTTAAATAATAGCACTAAGAAAGCACTGTTATCTATGCTAAAGTTTATGGAGGGCGCGATTCTAGGCCAAAGATAATGGCGAAAGAAGTAGCGGTTCGAACGAACCATGTATAAAAATGGGTAATTAAGCGACACCTGGAACAATTTTTTAGTCAAACTACTTTGAGAATTTTACGGAGCAATGTAACATTAAAATGTCTTTGGTTTGATTCCAAAATCTTCTGTATTTTCTTTTTTTTAACCCAAAATCTGGGTCGATACGTGACATTTCGAACATGAAATTTTGTCCATAATAATTTAACTGAAAATGGTTAAAATAAAATAAAAATTTACCGTTAATCCGAATAACATATTTCTCTTTGAACTCTTCGTTAGGTTACAGACCATGTAAGAAAAATTTTTGAATAATTTTGATCAAATATCACCTCTTTTCAAGAAGATAATATTAAAGAAAACATACAATAAAACATTCTCAAAAATTAGAAATTACGTTTGCACAACTTTGCAGTCTGATTGTTCATCTAAGCGTACAAATTTATGGGTAAATTTATAAAATTAGTAAAATCTAAATATTTCTCTATAACAATATCGTAAAATAATCAGCTTTTAATAACTTTTAAATTTTCGGTCACGGTGGACCTTTTGACGGATATACCCATATGTCATAGGCATATTCAAAGTCCTCTAGCCTTTCGTGAAGCCGCATACGACTTCTCTGTTACCCATCATTACGTTATGCATCACGCAGGCAAGCAAAATATTTTGTGAGATAGAAATCTAATGAGTTTTGTTGCAACTGTCAAAAAATCTTAGTCAATATGACAGTTTGTGTTCACTCCATCACAGAAAGTATAAGCACTATTGTTTAGAAATTTTTCAAAAAAGGATGAAGTCGTATAGGATGTCAAACTTTTTCATAATATTTGTCATTTTAGTGACACATTGCATTTACAGTTTCATTCACACTTTGTCATATTACTTGAGTTTTTGACATGTATTAATACAAAGTATAATAGTGTAATCTAGCCTTCAATAGCACTCTTTATACATAAATATCGTAGTTTTATTTAAAGAAGGTCCAAAAGACGTTGCAACTTTTGCTGGCTAGTGAATTTTTAATAATTTTTATACATTTAATTTACAAGATTTGTTGTACAAATATTTAAACAAAATAGTGACAAGGCTTGAAACTGTTAAAACAATTGTTTTCTTATTGAATTTGTGCAACTTTTTTTTTGGAGATGTATACAAATTGGATGGTGAATATTTTTTTAAAACTAGACAAGTATAATTGTTTGACTTCGAAAAGAAATCGAACAATGAGAGAAGTATTTTTATAGAGAGGATTATGTAAAAACGTTCGATTTTGGTATAAGTAAAAAAAGAAGTGTTATAGTTTTTGAAAAATATGATATTTATTGTCTTGATTTTTACAAAGAAGTTTGAGATAAGTGTTTTTTAGGAAAAGTTTTGCTTAGAGCTTAAGGCCATTTTAGACTATAATACTTTGTGTTAAGACATGTCAAAAACTTACAAATCATTCATAATGTATAATAGTGTAAAAACATTTTGTAAGTCTACTTTCACACGTTTCATCTTTTGATGCTCAACTTCTTTTCAATTCCCTTTTAAAGATGCCAACATAATCACACGCAGCAATCGGTTTCAACTTTTTTCGGTTCAAAACAACAACAATTTCATTAACAGCGAATCAAAGAGAAAAAGAAAAGAAAAAAATTACATGCAGCCATTGCTGGCATATACCAACGAATAAAAACACAAAGCGTACTGACCGAGTACAGGCATCTCTGTACTAACCCCCTTTCTTCTTTCTTCTCTCACCTAAAAACATAAGAGTTGAGCATCAAAAGATGAAACGTGTGAAAGTAGACTAATGAAATTTCAAAAAATACGTAAAGAAATTTGGCAGTCGTATGGTTCTCTCTATTTTTTGAAATTGTTCTAAACGATTAGATTTTTCATTTTATCAGAATTGTGTTTTTACAAAAGCACAAGAAGAAAATCAGGGATGGAAAATTAAAATTTTGTGCACAAATATTCACTATTATTTTTTCTAATAAAAAATTGCAAAACGATAAAAATATATAAAATTTCAAGTGAATTCTTTTAAAATTAAAATAAATCACAAATATTTGTTGTAAAAAATCGTTAAATACGGTACACAGACGAAAAAAATAAATAAAAAAATATGATTGTATCAACTTTTCCACCCTAGAAGAAAATAAAAAAACAGCTGTTGAATAATTTGCCGACCACATCAAAATAAAAATTATTAAATATTAAAGAAATATTAAAAATAAAGCAAAAATATATCTGAGGACCAAGGTGCAAGTTTAAATGTGCAAGTTAGTGAATAACACGACAGCTAACAATGTTTCAATGCTTAATAAAATGTTTTTTCGTCTTTATTTTGTAATCTAAATAGGATCTCATAAATCACAAAGATTTTACTTTTTATTTGAAGTGTGATAGTGTAGAAGCAAAATGTAATGAAAAAAATTTCTCTTTGATTTTTTGACAATCAGACCAAAAATCATTTCATTTTGTAAGACCAAAAGTCTAAAGACTTGTGTGATAGTGTAAAACAGCCTTTAGGAATTATTTATGTATAGTATGGTTATTAAATATGTATACGACTTGGGGAAGATGAAATGATGAACTGAATCTAAGAATTTTTAATGGGAATCTCTCTAAGTTGAAAACAAAACTATACCAACGGACGAAGTTTGTTAAGTTGACCTGGCAATAAGTAAACGAAAATATCGCAAAGAGTTAGCATTTCTCTTGAGATAATATACTTAGTATTTAAAAAAGTTGATGAAAGAGTAATAAGCACTAAGTATAGCTTAGCAGTTTGGGGGTTTTCTAGCGCTTTATCACATATCAACGGCTACCAAAAAGGCGTTTTGGTGAAGGTAAAAAAATGTTATTTATTTTACGGAGTTTCTGTGCATTGAACTTCAAGTTAATAATTTATTTTTAAAAATATAAATAAAATTTAAAAGATTTTGTTAGTCGTGCTTAATTCCCAATTTTTATTCTTGATACAAACACTGAAATTTATTTCTTTTCTTAACCTACCTACAACTACAGTTAGTGTTGGAAGAATTCCAATCAATTGTAGTGGGGAATGTCACTGTTTATTGTTGATGTTTTTGTTTAAACTTCGATATTGTTACAAGTAGAACTGTTGCTTATAATTCTTATACGCTTAACAGTTTTATTTGGTGTAATATCTTTAGATTTTCCGAAATCTTTGGATGAAGTTTCCTGACTATCTGGCCTAAGCAACCAGTGAAATGCGCATAGGAATAGCTTATCCCATCAACAATAAATTTCATTATTTTTATCAAGAATAAAAATTGGCAATTAAGCACGGCTAACAAAATCTGTTAAATACAAATTTTGTATTCCCAACAATTACTTTGATAATATAAATAAAATATTACGAGGGCTTATATTCAATACCCGCCATACACCAGTTATTGGAAAATGACTTTTTGATGGCAAATTGTTCACTGATGCCAGCTTCATCTCTGACAAAAATTTCAGAAAAAAAAATTAATATAAGTTCTTTTTTTTAAATATTTGTGATACCGCTATCAACCGCACGATTATTTTTTAATGCAATACCCGCCATACGCCACACATTGGTTGAAGTTCATAGAACGAGCGGCAAAAAATAGAAGAAGTTGTTGAAGGATAATGAAACTTGGCACATAGGCATTTGTTTGAATCTAGAAAAAAATGGAAAAATCAAAATGAATCGCCCACTTTTACGCCCACCTCCCATACAAAGCGAAAATTAAATTTTAACCTACGGCATTGTTTTTGCACATAGCATTTTTAAGCACTCGTAATTATTTGTGTGATATTTAAAAATATCCGCCCACTTTTACGCCCACCTCCCATACAAAGTGAAAATTAAATTTTGACCAATGGCATTGTTTTTTGGCACATAGCATTTGGAAACACTCATAATCATTTGTGTGAAATTTGACTTCTGCCTTGATTTCTAATACATCAACTCAATTTTCACAAAAAATAAATATTATAATTTTAAATGGGCTCCTGAAAATATATACCTGATCACGCCCACCTCCCATAGAAAAAACATGAATACGTAATTCAAGCATGGTCTTTTAATAATTTTTTAACATCATTATCGGGTTGCAGAACAGTTAAATTATATGCATTTGCATACTGCTCAGTTACCAATCCAGCCTAGTAAATGGAAACATCTTCAAGATTTGAAGCCGGTTATACCACTAGAATATCATTACTTTTATGATAATTTAGTTCAGATGGAGTCAAAGTAATAAGGAGCAGTGTGACAATGTCCAATTTGAATTACCTTTTTTAATTATGTTTATTTTTTTGTTATTGTTTTGTTATTGAATTCTTTTATGTAAGAAAAACGTTAAACAAATGCTTAATTTAATAAAATTACATATTAGAGCAAAAAAACATATTTTTATTACTGTGCAATTACCGCTATACGCCATAAAAATATTTGAAGATTTGAGTTGCAATACCCGACATCAACCATATCGCTACGAATAGAGTTAAAAGTTCTACTTTTTTATAAGGGTAATTTAGTAGTCATATTTAAAAAATATTATAGAAGAAAGATTAATTAATACCTTAAGAATTTTCACAAATAGAAACTGGGAATTATTTCCTTCCGAAGGTAACTTTATATTATATTCAACATTTGAACTTAAGAATTTTCGAAAGAAACAGTTTTTTCTCTCTTCTGAAAAATTGTATTTTGGCGGATGGCGGGTATTGAATATAAGCCGTCGATTAGTTTATTATCCGAAGCAAAACCGAAGTAACCGTAAGCTTGAAGAATTATTTAAGAAGAAATATAACATTTAAAAAAGGCCAAAGAAACTTGAAAAAAGTTATTTATTAAGTGCTGGTTCACATACGTCAAGTTTGACTCGTCAAGTCTTGAGTTTTTAGGAGAGAGGGGAAAAGAAATGGCCTTCTCTTTTCTCTTCTCTCCTAAAAGATCAAGACTTGACGAGTCAAACTTTACGTGTGTGAACCGGCACTAACAATTTCAAGCTTTAGCAGCGTTAAAAAGCACCCTTTAAGAGTGTTATTTTTTCCCCCCAAAAACAATTCTGTAATTTGGTTAAAACTGTCTCAACAAAAAAACTAGTTAAAGTTATATATTTGGCTTTGCCGATTCTTTAATACCCTGCAAAAACAGTAAGAACATTTCAGGAGTGGACTTTATGTGGGTCATACGGTTAATGATCGATCTATCTTCACAAAATTTTGTGCTATGATTTATAGTCATATAAAACAAATTTGTGCGAAAAATTACATATATCAATATGTGTATTCCGCCACAATTTATTTATGTTACTTTTTGTAATAATATTATAAAGTTTTTAGGAAGGTTGTTCCTCACTTTGATTAATCAACCATTTTTGCTGTATATATATTATTATATGCGTTTTGTCCGAAAGCGACCGATATCTGTACATTATATGCTGGGCAATTATCAACTAGAAAAAGTGGATAGCTTTATAGATCTTGGTGTTTTATTGGATCCTAAACTAAGTTTCATTAATCATATAACAATAATGGTAAACAAAGAGGAGTACTTGGTTTTATAAAACGGTGGGCTAAAGAGTTCAAAGATCCTTATGTAACTAAAACCTTATACACATCACTTGTGAGACCTATATTGGAGTATGCTTCCATAATTTGTGACCCTTTGAACCAAACTTATATCGACAGGATAGAATCTGTTCAAAACCAATTCCTGTTGTTCTGTCTTCGAAGTTTAAATTTCAACTTATTAAGTCTTCCATCATATACCAGCAGGCTCGCCCTTGTTAAGCTGCCAACCTTAAAAAGCCGACGATCTATGTTAAATGTCTCGTTTCTATTGAATATTATTAACGGTGATGTTTGTTCTGGTTTTCTGATCAACAATATTTCGTTCAACATCCAACGACCAACACGTTACTTCTCACCGTTCAGTTTTTTAGAGCTAATTATGCAAATGCTGACCCTCTCAGGAGAATGTGTATTCAATTTAATGAACTGTTTAGATTTATAGATTTTTCTTTAAATACTAATATAACTAAAAGTAAAATAATAATTTTTTTAAATTCATAATTAATTATTTTATGTGAGTTATTAACATTTGTGTTGTATAAATAGTCTGTAAGGATTAATTCCATAGACGAAAAATTTAATTAAAAAAAAAAAAACAATCCCAAATTGCCTAGGAGAAATAGACACAATTTGACACCAATATTATTTTTTTCTTTTGAGTTATTTGAAAGACAGAATTGGCTAAATCGGCCTAGTGTTATTCAAGGTCCCAGAATAGTTATATATATGTACGTTATCGAATTTTAGATCAATACTAAAAAAGTTTCACACGGAATGACGAAATTATGGTGTTTTCGTTTCTAAAAAATAATGATGCATTATAGTTGTGTAATATATTTATTAGGTTACACGAACCCTTACAAAGTGATACATTTTTCTAAACTACAATGGAACAAAATAATAGCTACGTTTTACACTCAACACTAATGTGTATTTAGCGTGTTAAATATTGAATGCAAAGTTTGTACTAAAAGCCACGCTTGTAGCAATTTTCAACATTAAATTTTCTTACAATTACAATAAACGTTAGCAGCACTGATTTTCAATAATTAATGTCAGCTGTTGTTAAACATTTTGCGACAAAAAAATATAATAAAAGTAAAACAAACGAAAAACAAAAAGTTTTTATATCCATCCCAATATAACTAAAAATCACAATATAACGCAAATTGTCCGCAAACACAAGAAAAAAAAAATACTTGCTTGCATAAAAAAGTACTTTACGCAGATGAAAAAAAGGGTATTATCTTACACTCAGTTATAACTGCGGGTAAGAAATGGAACAAATTTGCCATTTATTGTTGCAACATGTTTAGAAAGGAAAACGACAACTTCTCACATTTTTGCAAATATTTTTAGAATGGAACAAAAACCCGCACGAATGGTAGCATATATGGAACATTATTGTCAGAAAAGAAAACACCATAATTATCTATACCCTCATTCACCACTGGTATTGCAGGGTATAAGAATGCACTTTAATAAATTACGTGTGTGTGACCAAATTTTAAGATGAAGATGCTTCTTGATTTTCGATTGGTGAAAAGTAAACAAAAATTGATTCTTATCTGAATTTTTAATATTCATGCCACAGTTGTTAAAGGTAATTGACACAGAAACTAAAAAAGAAAGCAATAACAATAAAAACACTAAAAATGCTTAAAACACTTATCAATTGCCAACCAATTTAGTTGAATTTTTACTCCCTCCAAAACCAAAATTTTTTTGTAAAATATTTTGTTTGTAATGAAACTTGATTTTTTGTTAAAGAATAATAATTAAAGAATTTGGCTCATTTTAATTTTTGTTTACTTGGTCTGTCTGTCTTTCAGTCTTTTTCTTTAAATTGGTAACATAAATAAACAGTAGTTTGTTATTTTATGCAAATTTAAAATTGAAAACAGATAACATTTATAAGCCAACTCAGCACTTATGATATTAAATGAAAGAAAAGTTAAAAAAAAAATATGACGATCATGATTGTCAAACTACAATACAGAGAAATATAGGCAAAACTTAGTAGAAGAATAACTTGAATCTAAATCAAGACAATCTCTATAAATAAAGGTCAACAATCTCAAAAGGGCTTTTGCTAATAAACAAAATTTTTTGAAAAGAAAAAAAAAAAATCTACAATTTTTAAATCCTCTTACCAAATTACAACAACAATTGTAATATGATCAGTTTTTGTAGTTTTTCTTCACTTCCAAAAAAAAAAATATAGATTTTTATTTATTAAGACCCTTAATTTGTATGTATCTTCACATCTACTTATTTATCAGTCATTTAAGTCAAATCAAAACTATTGGCCTGCCTTAGAAAACAAGTGATCTGTTTTCAAGGCTTTCCTTTATAACTTTATAAAAAAAAAATCATAATATTTTATTATTTAAGCTGCTATGTCAGTCAGTTTGCCAGACAGGTGTCTTATTCCGTATGTCAATGTCAATCGAAAAAGACCGCCAATCAAACATTTTGTTAAGGAGCTTCTTAAAATAACTACATGAAAGTACATTAAATAGTATTAAAATATGAAACAATCTAACAAAACACATACAGTGCAACCTCGGTGAACACAACCCTTGACAAATGTAACAGCCTAAAAAGCTTCAATGTAGCTAAGAGAAACAATAGTTCAAAAAATATTTTATGTAAAAAAAACCCGAACAAAAACTTATTATCTTTTTAGTTAAAAACATGAATATTTAAATTGATAAAAACTGCTTGTAACAGTTTATATACATTAGAACGTGTTACTTGTTTTTACTAAATTATTATACTTTTTTGTTGTTTAATTATTTGTATTTTTTTATCAAAACAAATGCATTTACTTTTATATTTGACTTGCAATAAAAGCTCTTTATTAAAAACAAGGGCTTCCACGATAATATCAATTTTCACATCGTGATAAAAAAAAATCTATAGGTTGCGTTAACCGAGGTTTCACTGTATTTAGTAAATAATTTTTACATTTTTTTAAATAAAAAAGGGATTTATTATTTAATAACAATATAAATAAATGATTTTGACGGTAATAAAGTGCTATATTCGGCTTTGCCGAATATAATATACCCTTCAACATGGTGCGATAAGAACTGAAAGTGATATAAATAAAGTTCTTAAGATGGAAAAAATCATTTTGTGTCACGCCCACTTCTCCAATCCCGCCCACATTTTGTCGCATCTTGTGTATTGATACCAAAGATGCTTGAATTTGGAAACTTTGGCTCTTGACGTGCTCCAGATATACAGAAATTTTTATTTGTACGCCCACTTCTCCAAGCCCGCCCATATTTTAAGGGAGGTTGTGTATAGATGACTCAGCTATGTGTACAGAATTTGGAAAATTTTTCGCTTACTTTTCTTTAGATATAAAAAAATATATTTTGTGCCACGCCCACTTCTACGCTCCCACCCACATTTTGACGGATGTTCTCTTTTAATAACCAAGATGTTTGTAACTAGCTTGGAATCAATCAATTTCAGATATACATATATATTTAACGGCTTTGTGTGGGAAATGCGACCTTCGATACGGCCACCAGGTGTTTCTTTCTGTATGAATAAACGAGTTCTAGCACAGAGTTGCTACCAAAAAACACAAAATATTTCTAAATTATTCGAAACTGTTTAAACAAATCAGTTAGAGACTCGGTGTTAAGAACCCCTAAACTGAATTTTCTTGTGCACATTTTGAAACAACAACATGCCTAAAAAAGTTTTTGAAATCATTTCTGAAAACTCAATAGTTAACACTGGACCTTTAACCAATTTTGTTGCTATAAATGCTGCTACTTAAAAATTTTTATTTCTTTTAAAGTAATAAAAATTGTCTTAAACTCATAAAAGAAATAAAACAAATCTTATTAAATAATCTACTGTAAAATTTTTTTTTTTAATTTTTACTTATAACAAAATTTTTACTTTGTCGTTCAAACATAAAAAAAACTCTGTAAATCATGTCTTTTTTGTGACTTTTTTTATTATATTTCTTAGTAAAAAAAACTAAAATAAATCAGAGTGTGTGTGGCTCGTTTTTAAGAATTTATTTTAATTCTGTTCATAAACTGGTTTAAATTTAGTTTATAATTTTTTTAGTTCTAAGAATTATTTCTAGAGAAGTTAAGATTAAAAAAATTATTTGCAGTTAAAACAAAAAACGGAAATGGTTAATTAAAAAAAAAAAAAAATTGTTATGTTAAAGTAATTAAATACATAAAAATAAGCTTTTACACAAAATTTATTTAATACTAAAACACACAAACTTTTTTTTGTTAAAAAAACCCGGTTGCTAGTTTTCAAAAGAGATTTTATAAAAACAAAAAAAAAATATGTTGTCAAATGTTAGTTAATTGTCAATTGTTTGCTTGATTTGATTGGCAGTGTCAAAACCCACACCTTAGTGTTGATTTTACAAAATTTATTAATACCCTACATTTGGTGCTAAGTTAAAATTACAACTTACTTTTATATATATGTACATATTTAATAATTATATAGAAATTTTCTTAATTTTCATTACGTTCCATTATTTTTCTTAAAACAAATTTAAGAACGAGAGTGCTACTCTACAGTAGCAACGACTCAAGGTATTTCAGACCATGGTAGAATAATACAAGGTATAGTCATTAGAAATTTTGTTCTCAATTAGTCTAAATTTACACGTTTCATCTTTTGATGCTCAACTTCTTTTCAATTCCCTTTTAAAGATGCCAATATAATCACACGAAGCAATCGGTTTCAACTTTTTTCGGTTCAAAATAACAACAATTTTATTAATAGCGAACCAAAGGGAAAAAGAAAAGAAAAAATTACATGCAGCCATCGTTGTGCATATACCAGCGAATAAAAACACAAAGCGTACTGACCGAGTACAGGCATCTCCGTACTAACCCCCTTTCTTCTTTCTTTTCTCACCTAAAAACATAAGAGTTGAGCATCAAAAGATGAAACGTGTGAAAGCAGACTTAGAAAACCCATAGAATGTCAAATTTATTTCAAACAAAAGAAATTGCCAAAAAGTAAAATAAAGTTAAAAAAAATTTTAAAATTAAAATAAAAAAGTTACTAAAATAATTTTTTAAATCCGACAAAAAAAATTTACTAAAAAATGTTGCACAAATGTTGAACAAAAAAGTACAATTTTTACATGTCCCGAAAATAAATTGAAATTGTGGAGTGATTCATGCGGTGTTGATAAAGAAAACATTCAAAAATCTGTAAGTTTCATTTTAAAAACACAGATTCTTTTATCTGAATCAAAAATCAAAACGTGCCCGTTTGATGCCCTGTGCTAAACCATCTGTTATTCCTGTAAAAGGAATAGACGAATTTCTGATGTATGCTTATAAATTCTTCGGTAAATTTTTTTTTTATTCGTCTGTGTCCTTTATAATATTACTTTTTTTTATATAAACAAAATTTTTCTGTATGTCATTCGGTAATTTGTTTTATTTTATATTCTATTTCTCTTGTTTGACATTCCATGGGTAACAAAATTGACAACTTTCTCTAATGAACCTACCTGTACCTCAATTCTGTAACTTTTTGAATTTAACTACCGATTTCGTTAATTAACGAGAAATCTCGGTTACTTTAACCAATTTGTTATTCTGTATTTTAAATAAACAAATATTTTTGTTTATAAATATTAGGTCTGTCTGCGTACACATATTTTGCGCAAAATGTTGCAAGATCTTGCAAAATGTTGTCTGCGTACTCTAAATCAGGGTTGTGAACTATTTCTAATCAAAAAGCGCCGTGTCTCCAATCAAAAAGCGCTAAATAAAATTTAAATAAAAAACTTAATGACATGTTTAAGATCCAAGTTTTATTAGTAACACTGGCCGTCAAAAAAATCGTTTTAAATAAAAATTTATGAAAAACAAAGATACTACTGCGCTAAATTCAAATCCGTTTTCAGTTGTTTCTATTATGTCTTGTTCTTATATGGGCTAGTCTTATATTTTGACCGAAATAAGGCATTTATGTGCTACATATATTTTATCATAACTTGAGAACGATATTGATATTTTACAAATAATTATTTTATATTATATTTTTCCATGCAAATTAGTATTTTTATCATTTATCAGAAATCCAGGTATATTATGAATAAAAAAAGCAAGAAATCAGTAAACAAAATGTTAACTAGACGTGATTGAATAAACTATTTGTATTTAGCACGCTAAAGTGAATTAAAATCACATAATCAAGTTCTCTAGATCGACTTTTTTTTAGTTTTTTGCCGAGCAGTGTTAATAAAATTTTAATATTTTTAAAAAGCCTTTTCTGATATTTAAGGAAGCTTAAAGTAATATAATTTCAACTATACACGGAAAGAATTATTTACTAATTCACCAGAAAATATGTCTTGAACCACGAAAATTTTGCACTATTCTCGTCCAAGTCAAAAATTTCTTATTGTATATAAACATAAGCAAAAAGTTGTGACTCAAAGCGAACTAAAATTTACTAAAATACAGCTAAAAAATTAATTTTAATTCTATAGTTGCTTAAATCAAGTTTTCTTTGCTTTTTATTTTACAAAATCAGAAGAAAAGCCTAAAATGTTTCCATTAAAACGTATGTACATAAAGCACTTGTTAGTTTATAAAAAAAACTTTGTTTCTTGATTCTATTTTAAAATCAGACTAATATTAAATAAATGCTTCTTGAAATTTTTGATCATATACCAAAAACGTGAATTTTTTAATCATGAGAAAATGTTTCTTTATTTAAGAAACTTTTACTTAATACGAACAAAATAAGTTAAAATCAGTTATTTAGTTTTGAATTTTCTTGTTTTAAGAAACGAAATGGATTTCTTTAGAAAATAAACTTCTTTCCTTGTATAGAATGCTTTTCAGAGTAAAGTATTTTCAAAACGGAAACAAATTTTGGTTTAATGTGTCTTGATTTAAATGTATGCAAATAAATGTACAAAAATGTTGGGTATCAATAAAAGCGCTAATTTAGCGCTCTTTTTAAAAAAAGCGCTAAGGAAAAAATATGCACCTTTTCGACAGTTAAAAAGCGCTTAATCTAGCGCCAAAGGCGCTAAATTGGCAACTCTGCTCTAAATCTCTTGCAGCGAGAGAGCCAAAAACAGAATTTTTTGACAGTTGGAAGTTAGAGAACTTGCAAAATGTTACTGGAGAAATTTCCGCTTGCAAGATTTTGCAAATAGTTTGAACAGCTGTTTGAATGAAACAGTCTTTTTGAAATGAAAATAAAAATAGAAATTTAATAATGGCAGAGGTAAGTAGTTAGAATTGAGTTGATTTTTAACGTTTATAATAAATTATAATAAAAAAAAACATTTTACTTCATGCTAGAAACGTCCAAATATACAGTGCGACCGTGGCGTAAGTGGAGTGGCAGAACCGATAGAACCAGCAGAACTTTGCAATTGAAGAGGCGAATATTTAGAATTGTGTTCCTGGCGAGAACTTCACATCCAAATTATTTTTCTCCGTTGTCAAGCTGTTGGAGGGCACTGTATTGGGCATTTCATTATTTTTTTCCATTGTAAGCCGGCACTATGTTGGGCAATGTAAGCAAAAGAAGTTTTATAATAAACCCGACAAATAAAACTAAAAACTAAGAAGAAATTGAACTTACCAAATTAATAACAGTGTAATAAACAAGTTTTTTAATTTACAACACTTTTTAAGCTTAACTTTAATTAATAATTTTTTAATTTACCTCGAGAATTCAATTTTGCGTACACATATGCTAAAATTCTTTTGCTTTGTTATTGTAATTGTTTACACACCGATCAGCTGTTTTCTTGCAAGATTTCACTGGATACTGTCTGCGTACTTTTTGAGATTTTTTCAGCCGATAGAGTGTTACTCTCCCAAAAAAATTTTCTGAGAATTTGCTACTGGAAAAGTACCCAGACAGACCTATTGACGACAAATATCGGTAAAAATATAAGAACGTCAAAGTGAAAATTTTTTAAAATTATTAAAAAATATAAAATAAATTAGCTTGTAAAATATTTATTTTAACAAAACATGAATGAAAACTTGTAAATATTGATTATATTTCTAAACAAATATGTTGGTTTTAAATCTTTTTATACATAGGGAAAAATTTCCAGGTGACTGAACCACTCTAGCACAACATTCTGCTCTTACTTTTTATACCTACACTACTGTATGTGAAGAGGATCCCTGCAAATAATAGGACCAGTCCAAACACGCGTGTAAAGAGTAGTCCACAAGGGACCAGGACTAGTCCAAAACTAATCCAAACGTATGGAAAAAACCTGGTCTATTTACGATGTCCTAGGAGAGGACCATATCCACCTTTGGACCACTAAGGAGTAGTTTTAAAACTACTCCATGGTATACTCAAGAGGATTAGTTTTGAAGTCGTTTAAAAACGAAAGCATGTCGAAGACATGCCGTCTCACTACAACAATTTTTAACAATGACATGGTCCATGCTGGCATTACATCGGACCAGTCCATGGAGTAGTCCATTTTATCAAAATGGATCAGGTGGTCCAATTTTATTTGCAGGGATATTATGTGTTTGTACGAATTTGTGTAATACCGTGTTCAGATATACCTTTTTTATTGAGTCAATATTCGGTTTATTGACATAATTATCTTTCTGTTCACACATACACAATTAAGCTTACTCAATTAGCAATTGGCAATTAACTTAGCAAAATGTTAACAGCATTTGACATCTTTAAAGAAAAAATAAAATAAACATCTGGCTTTTGCGCAGACCTAAGGGATGGAAATTTGTTTTTGTTGTTTTGTGGTTGGCAAAAATGTCAAAACACTATGTTTAGTGAGTTGGGTTTTACTCACTAAACACACTTGTGACAGTGCGCTGCAGTGTTGCATTTTAATTTTACTCAATATTTATAACAATTTCTTATTAATTGAGCAATAACTAAATTGCAATTTTGTATGGATAATTGAGCTCAATAATGGCATTTATTGCGTAAAACTCAATTAAGGTGCATATCTGAACACGGTATAGCACATTTAAATAAGGGTTTTGTGTCTATTAATCTTGTTTTATAGACATTTGAGTTTAATAAGATCCAAAAATATTTTGTCGCAACCTACATGAATCACCAGAACAATTTTTTTTTAGAATCGGTCCATATTTGACCACAGCTGCCATACGAATACACTTATAATGGAAGTAGATACTTAGAAAATATTTGGCACAAAAATGTCTTATGGAAACATGATCGCCCAAATACTGCAATGTAGAGTCGGACTTGAGCGACTATACTTTCTTATTTTTTTTGTGTTAAAAATTGACTACTTTACTCGATATTTTTAATCTGTTAACAGTACATTTATTGTCGTTACTATTTAACAAGAACTTTTTTTGTGTCGTTAGCTACCGACATTTTTTGCCGATAAAAATTGTTAAAATTTCATTACAGAATAGCTATTAACGACAATTTTCGTTAGCTAACGAATTTTGAGTACTTAACGACAATTTTTTGTCGTTAAAAAGTTACAGAATTTCAGTACTGGTACTTATTATACTATGTTTCAGACCTTAAAAATATTTGACGAAACAATTTAAAAAAGCATGACCAGTAAATAGATCAAACTTTACCTTTATTTTTAACAATTTTTATAGATTTACTTAACATTATTTGGTTAAATAAATATGTTATAATGTAAGTTATAAACTTTTTAAATATGCTTGATCTAGCAAACGTTTTGCAAAAGCAAAAAATTTTAATCCAAATTTTTATATTTTAATCAGGCTAATGTTCATTAAATTTAATTTTCATTAAATTATTTTTATTAAGAAAGGAATTTTTCAACTTGAAATGAATTAAAATTAATTGATAATTCTTCATTCTTGACTGAACGGGGAATTGAACCCACGTTCACGGATAGGTTGATTTGACATGTTTCGATAGTAACCACACTATCTCTTAAGAAATCTTTTTCGCTAACATTCACCACCATCGACGACACACAGTGGATTCAAATGATTTTTCATCGGCCAAACACCTGTAACTTTTGAACCGATAGATATAATTTTGAAATGAAACTATTAAACCATTGTGTTATATTTCAGTAAAATAAAAAGAGCAAAAAAAAAATGTTGCGAGTAATTTCATTAAAATGAAAAAGATGCATAAGTGTATATGGAGTTAAAGAGGACACCTTCATCTTTCCGATGGCACAAAAATCTCTTAAGCCCGTTCTGACCTTCACATGTTCTATTCCTCTGAAATAAGGATTTAACTAAAAGGTACAACGCTGGGAAACTTTTACAGCCAGACCCACGATGTCACTTGTTAACGCTCGCATAGAAAATTACATTTAAAACAAAAACAAATTTTAAAAATTGTTTGTGTTTTGAATGTTATTTTCTATGCGAACGCTAACGTGTGACCTTGTGGTCCTGGCTGTTAATAACACATCAGGTATAACTGATACAGTGATGAAACGAACCATTTCTTAAATTTAAACTAAATCAAACATGTATAATAAAATTGTTTTATTATATTGTTATATTATATTACATTTCTAATTAGCATATAACTATCTTGCAGATAAGCTTCGCGGGACTAGCTCGTAAGTAAAATGTTTATAATTTCAAAATGTGAAGAAAAAAAAAAAAAAACAAGACTACTATCCCACTAATAAAAAATTTCAACCCATTATTGATAACAGTTTGCGAGAAATTATTTTTTTATTCTTATCAAATTTACAAAAATTTCATTTTTTCTAAAACAACATAAAATATTTATTTCCAGAAACATGCCCCACCCACAACTACCAATATTTTAATCCAGTTTTTTTGGACACCTTAGGTCTAATATCGGCCCCTTTGCGAGAAATTATCGTACGTTACAAAAACCAAATTTTACAGGAGATCCATTTTTATACTTTTCTCTGCTATCACTTGCAATATAAATATGAAAATATACATTCAATTTTTGGAGCAACGAAGTGGAATTCGCCTACAATATTTTGTCAGGCGACTTCCATTTGAATGTAGAACAAGATTGCATCAAAAACTCAATTTCAAAAAAATTGGCATACACGGTAATTTCGCGCAAATGAGTCGATATGTTTGCTATCGCATGGCATTAACATTTGAGAATTAATAAAAAAAAAACAACAAAAAATTGGAATTTTGGCTGATGAAATTCAAATTTCAGCCACAATGCGACGACTGTCAGTCTTTAAACCAAATTAAATTTTTACTTTTAATAGATCAAATAATTATTTAATAAAACTTGTGGTCACGTGTGGAATGTCAAATATTTAATAGGTGTGAACATTTCTCGCTATGCAACTTTTTCGTGGCATAGACTATCTTATACAGGTTGCTTCGCCTGATTTATTTAGGTTTGTTAGGAGAATGCATTTGGTTCATGCTGGCTTTGGTCCCAAAAGTACTCAAAATTTCAAGCATAAAAAGGATTTGAATTATATTTATTTTTAAAGAAATATCGAAATTAATAAATTTTTTTTACAATATTGCATTAAAGTGATTTTAATTGGTTACAAGGTTTCGTTTAGCGACTAAGTGAGAACGAAAGATAGATGGTCAATTTTCAAAATGCTTTGAATGTTATAAAACACACAAACCTTGTGTTAAAGATACGACATTCAGGTGTTGTGAGTCAATTTTTAAGCTATAGATTTTAAAGGTAAACAATTTTAATGTTTGAAAAAGTTTGTCAAATACAAAAGGAAGAATCGACGAGCTCTTTCCTTTCATTTAAAAAAATTCAAATATTTGAATTTGAATGTGTTAATCAATTTGATATCGTATTGTGCTGTTCAAGAATCAAGTCAAATGCCGTTGGATTTGATAATATACACCCAAAATTTATAAAAATACTTTTTCCATTTCTTTTACCTTATAAAACATATCTTTTTAACAACATCATTACAAAAAGTTCTTACCCACTTAAATGGAAATATGCAAAGATTATACCAATACCTAAATCAAACAAGGAGTTTAGGCCAATTGCAATCCTTCCATTTCTTACTAAAGTCTTTGAAAAGTTGTTACATTCTCAAATAAGCGATTTTGTCAAGAGAAATAACTTACTTACTGAAAGGCAATCAGGATTTCGTCCAAAGCATAGCTCTGTCACAACTCTGTTGAGTGTTTCTAAAGAAATAAGGCAACAAATTGAGAATGGAAAAGTGGTTCTCTTGGTAATACTCGATCAATCAAAAGGCTTTGATACTGTAGATCACTTCATTTTATGTGAAAAGCTGAAACATATGTTTAATTTTAGTAACACCTCAGCTAAGCTTATGCCTTCGTACCTATCTGATCGTTCACAATCAGTAGTTTTATATAACCGTAGATCTACCACAGTCTCTGTATCAAGAGGTGTGCCTCAGGGATAAATTTTGGGTCCCCTTTTATTTTCCATATATGCTAATGATCTACCGGTTAAACTCAAATATTGTAACATATATATTAGGGTATTCATTCGGTTAACCGTCAACCGGTTAACCGATTAATTACTACCCGATTAACTGATCGGTTAATTTCAAATTGGCTTTTTTTGATTAACGATTAAACCGGTTAATTTCAGTCGATTAACCGATTAACCGAAGTAACAAAATTTTCAATATTTTGTAGTATTATAACATATTTTTTTTGTGTTTTTAATTATTTGTTTCGTTCAATATAACAAATGTATTTGTTTAGAAAATATTTTTTCATACAAACAGTTCAGTGACCTTCATTTTAACCGATTTTCCGCCGACCGATGACTAAAATTACAATGTTTTTCAATGCTTTTTTATCTTCTTCATCGATTAACAGGAATGTGGCGAAAAATGGGTTAAATATTTGATTGCCAACACATTTTTTTTTTTGTTTCCCGTTCATTTTATACGTATGTGTTTAGTTATTTGTTTCTTCTCATATATTCTCATATCAGTCTTTTAACAGAATTAACCGAAACAATGAGAAGTGTTAAAAATTTTAAAAAACTCTAATGGCATAATGGAGTATTTTATATGTTTAGAGAAATCCTGGAAAAGGACTGAGAAATTAGATATTCATCTACGATAAGTGAAATAATTTTTCCCAAGTTAACTTTTGTCAAAACTAAAGAAAAGAATCGCTTTAATCCTAAACATTTAAACCATATTACTTTTCTAAAAGATTTTTTTATAAGATGTCCTTTAACTATTGAAATAACTAATAAAATTATCTCAGTTTATTTTTGTATACATATGTAAATATTTGGGGGTTTCACAAGGTAGTCATTAAGTCTTATGTCTTAAAATAATTACAGGAAATATATATAGTCGGCTTAATATGCAAACCGGCTAAATCCACTTTTTATGTAAATTTATATTTTGATTCCGTGTGGTAGGGAAAAATACGCCTCGTCGACCAGCATGTAGTGTTTCTTCTATTTAAGTCTTGAAGTGTGTAAGACTGACTGTAATTTTAATTTTCTATCAAGCTTCAAATAGGAAAAATAAAAATTTTTTTTCTCTCCTGTAAAATGTGCTCAAAGTGAATTAGCAGGTTTCTATATTAAGCTAACGATATGACTGTTGTAAGATACCGCTTATAATTTAGATTTCTACTATGCAGTTATGACAAATCAATGAACACAGTATTACAATTTTTATTTTGTTTGAAACACAACAATATTTACTTGAAACAATTTTAAATTTTGTTTAGGATATTATGATGATATGACTTGATACCACACCTTGTGCATAAATCAATTGTTTTTTTTTTTTTTTGCTTGCTCGTTTTAGTTCAAGAATTGTTGTGTTTCGTACCTATGATATTGTTTTTTTTTTTTACTTATAAACTCCAAAAAATAAGCAATTAATGCATTTTTATATACTGAAATTACTTAATTTATAAAATTTATAAAATTAACCGGTTAACCGATCAAAAACAAAATCAACCGATTATTAACCGATTAAACCAAAACCTCGGTTAATTAATCGCGCGATTAACCGATTAAAGCAAAAGATCGATTAAATGAATACCCTAATATATACGTATGCTGACGACGCACAGTGGCGCCATTTGAGTTTTTTCGTTGCAAAAATCATATCTTTTGAACCGAATAAGGTAATTGAACAGTTTAAACAGCATATGATAGATAACTGTTCAGCCTATGAAATGTGCATTTGAAAAGGGTGCTACGCTGTGTAGGGGCCTACTTATGGGTTATCAAAGTTAAAATTAGTAGAAAAATCAATTTTATGGTACCTAAAAAAAAATTATTTTTACATTTTTAGATTGTTTTTATTTTTTTTTTCTTTAGGGTTCTAAATTATTACCCAACAAATTAAAAAAAAAAATTTTTTTTTTTTAAATTTATTTTTTCAATTTTCTGTATTTTCGGTATATGGGTAATTCCATGTCAAAACGACCAAGAGTGGGACACGACCCCTTCCGATTTTAATGAAATTTGGTGAGAATGTTCCTTTTATCTTATAAGGAACATATATGAACGAAAAAAAATTTTAAAATTTTTTTTTCAAAAGTTATGTCATACTCAAAATGTCATAATTTCGCCGAATTAGCCGAATGTGTTGAGCTTATTTCTTCAATAACTCGAATAACTCGAATACTCGATAACTCGAATGCCGCGCACCTGGCATTTCACCCTAATTGGGGACGCTGAATTCAGTGGTGCTAACCGTTTTTTTAAATTAGCTCTTGTTTTCAAGATATACCGTTATTTCGAAAATGTAAGGCGCTGCACAGCATATATTCGCGTAACTCAAAAATGGTTTAGTTTATTGAAATAACTAAAAAAACCGAAATTCGGCAATAAATAATAAAGTGGGGTTGGTCATACATTTGACCCATCTAGGAGCATCCTACGCGCTGTAGGGGCCAAATTAAAGAATTTTATTAAACCGCAATATTAGTATGGCAACCATGTCTTTTTAACCTTTTTTACCTCTAGAAGCCAAACGGGCACGTACGGGCAGATAAAATTTTTGAATTATGTAAAGAAATAATCAAAGAACAGATTTTGCAAATATGGCAAATATAGAAAAATATAGATTTTTGTTATTTTCCGTCAAAGTTGAAAAATAGTGAAAAAACGGATAGTTTTTAAATAGTGATTTACCAGGAGAAACACAAAGCAAACAGTTCATTTTTTTTTTATCATTACACATTTAATAAATGCATCAATCAATACAAACAAAAAATAAGGCGATTCGTTACCTATTTTTCGTGATATTACACCTGAAATCGCAACAAATTTACTAAAAATTGTGTGTTTTTTTGAAAACCGAAAGTCGGTCAACTTTGAACGGCTATATCTTCTAAACTAAAAATGTGATATTATTAAGAGTGGCAGATTTGAAATCGTTGAAAAGTTTCCTATAACATGAGTTTATTCAAAACTTCGTCGGTGCTCATGAAAATTTTGATTTTTGCAACCTCGTTTGCTCTACGGGCGCTACTGTGCGACGTCCAGGTATATCTCAGTAGCACAGTCAAAATGCTGAATGCATCGTTCTCCAAGCTTAATTATGATTTAACCTTTTCGATTATTCGATTCCATATGGCATAGTTCTTTTTGCAAGCCCCTGTTTGGGGCAGAATAGTTAGAAAATATTTTTTTTGATATTTTTGTATTTTTATTTAATACTTTTTATTGAAATTGAAAAATAAAATTTTTTGATTGGTACAATCAGTGAATTCTGATAGGCCAGAAAGCAAACATGCCTTTCAAGATTTGTAATTTACGAAAAAAGGTCACTTTGTAATTTTGTAAATATTGTTACGAAAATAATCTTATTTTATAATTTTCAATAGGTTTTAACCAGATTATCATTGCCTTAACAAGTGGAGAAAAAGTTAGATCCCAAATGTTGTTCAAAGAGGTGTCCGATTTTTTTAAAATCATACTATGCCATATGGCATAGATTTTATTCAAAGGAATAATAAAATTCTATAGAAATATACATATGTACATTAGGGATATAACTTTTTGCAATTTTTGCAAGCATCAAAAATACCACCTCATATCCGTGTGGGGCATAAAAAAATATGGTGTTACTTTTCCTCTTTCGGGAAAAAAGTTTCCGCACCGAAAGCGTTGAAGTTTTGTTTTTATTTATTTATTTTCATAGCTGTTCATTGTAAATAATTTTCTTCTAAATATTGGCTCAAAATGAATTATTCACAATTTGTAACTGTTTTTCAAAAATTAAAATATGTGAAATTTATTCAATACTTCTTTAAATTAAATATAAATGAGTTTCAAATAATTTACGATAATGTCTTTCAAATATTATTTATTCTCTTGGAAGTTAATTCATTATTATTTGAATTTATATTATTCAAATTAATATTTTAAAAATATATTAAAATCAATAGAAAAGCACACAAATTTGCTTGCAAAAATTTAATTTAGAAGAAACAAATAAAATAAATTTGTATAAAACTTATTAAACAAAAAAATTTCAGACTTTGTATGAAAAAATCTTATAATTAAAAAAAAAAAAATGCTTAAATATTTTAATTCAACAAAAATTTTTTGAATAACTCATAATCTGTTCTTCGGTATTAGAATTATTATGTTTTTATACCCACACAACAATAGTGGAGAGGGTATTATGCATTTGTGCTGATGTGTGTAACGCCTTAAAATATTGGTCCTAGACCAAGCTTAAAGTATGCCGATCGACACAGAATCACTTTCTGAGTCGAACTAACGATGTCCGTCCGGCTGGCTGGCTGGCTGTCCATGAAACCTTGTGCGCAAAGTAGAGGTCGCAATTTTGGAGATAATTTGATAAAATTTGGGATGTAGGTTCTTATTGGCACAAGGACCAAGCCTATTGAAAATGGGCCAAATCGTAGGACCACGAGGGAAGATAGGGGGAAATTTATTCCTCTCAGAAACTATCAAACCGATTTCAATGAAATTTAAAACATACATAGAACCATATCTATATGGATACAAAATGTATAAATATTTAAAAAAATCGGACCACGGGGTGAGATAGGGGCAATTTCTGCCTCTCAAACCGATTTTAATGAAATTTAAAACATAGATAGATCCATATCTATATGGACACATAAGCTATACAGTTTTTCAAAAATAGGACCACAATGGGAGGTAGGGGGCGATTTCTGCCTCTCACAAACTTTCAAACAGATTTTAATGAAGTTTATAAACATAGATAAATCCATATTTATATGGACATATAAGCATGATGTGTTTTTTAATACTGTGGTGTAGGATATCATATGGTCGGGCTTGACCGACTATACTTTCTTACTTGTTTTTATTCCAAAATTGAAAAAAAAATTATGTAATAAGTAAGAGTGGTATTTAAATTGAGATCTAGCAAATAACTGTACGTTCTATTTGGAAAACAATGGCAAGGAAGTTTTATTAGAAAGCGTTTAGAGCTTAGTCCATGGTCTTACATACATTTGCTTCGAGCAATTCAACCTCAAAACAACCTCACAAATTGTACTTTACCATAATTCAAGGAATATAATATTGCTTTTAGTTTCTGGCCAGTTATCCGCCGAATTTATGTCTAATTGCCATGGAAAGTAACCTTGTGTTAGTTAAGTAACCAGTCTGCATAATATCGTTAAATTTTTTAAATATTCAAATACGAAATCGTCTTACTTGTAATGTTTGTATTTTAAAATGGAGCTGCACTTTTTTTATTACAGTAAATTATTACATTGTCTTCCTCATTTTTCAAGGAAAAATTTAAAAAAAATTAATAGAAATTAATAGAAATTTTTGTATTTAAAATGTTTTTGTTTGCATATTTTTATGTTCTACCAATTTTGTTGATTAAAAATTCTAAAGCTACAAATCAAATTTTTTTTTATTTGAATGAAATAAAATAAAATAAAAAGAATTATAGAAAATTTTTGAGAATCCAACTAATTTAATATTAAAATGTTCGAATAATTTTTTTTTATAGTACATTTTAATTAAAAATATCTAAATATATCAGAATTTTATTCGATTTTATAAAAATTAATAAAACAAATATTTTAACAAAAATTCTTAAACTAAAATTGTTTTTATTTTATTTTATTTTATAAAACAGAAATTAAAATTAAAAAGAAGTATTTTTATTTTGTATTTTGTTCATATCTTACAGCTATGATTTTCATCATTAAATCAGTTACTCTTGTCTTAAATAAGTTCGTTTTTGTTTTAATTCATATATAATCTTCAACATTAAACCATTTTTCATAAGTCTAATGCAAAATCAAATGGGTTTGAATTTGCAAAAATAAAATTCACACATAATATGGAGTTTTAGGAATCGTTTACGGTGCGGAAACTTTTTTCACCGAATTAGCTTAAAAAACAGTTTTTTTATTATCAGAACAAAATTCCCCATATGGTGCTGGAGTGGTATTTTGCACTCAAAAAAAAAAGTTATGACCCTAATGTACACTCATAAAATTATTACAGTAACTGATTGTAGGTTATTAAATTCGTTTTCGGTACTGTTAAAATTGAATAAAAATATAGTTATTTTACGAATAAATTTATTTTTCAACATTTATGTTTGTTATTAAAAAAACAAACTACCAAAAAATAATGTTTTCCGTATTTTTTTTTGTTAATTTGTTTGATTTTTATCGGTTAAAATATATTTTTTAAAAGTAAAAACTATTCAATTTTAACGAATATGATGTTCAATAAATAAAAAACTTAGAAATTACTGAAAAAATCATTTGTTTTAAATGAAATGTAAATGATCCGTTTTTTAAATGAATTTTAATTTGTTTCAAATGAATTTTCGTTTGAATTTAACTACATAATATTTTGAGTGTACATACTTATAATATAAATGATCTTGTTTTTAAATTCATTTACCTTTCTGACTATAGAATAATAGTTTTATTTAATAAAAAAACGCATTTGAATAGTTTTTTGATAAAATAAATCTTCTATAAATCTTTCTGATTAAAAACTTTTGAAATTTCATCTAATATTTTAATAAAAATTATTTTCTTTTTTTCCTTTAAATACATTTTAATGAAATTTAAAATATACATAGAACCATATCTTTATGGACACAAAAGGGATGCATTTTTTAAAAAATCGGGCCACGAGGGGAGATAGGGCCAATTTCAGCCTCACAAACCGATTTTAATGAAATTCAAAACATAGATAGATCCATATCTAGAATATTACGACAAATTGTCTGCGCCCCATGGTATATACGTAATGAAATTATCCACAGAGATCTCAACGTCCCCACTATCCAGGAGGAAATTAAAAAATATTCAATAAGCTACATCGATAAACTAATGGTCCACCCTAATTACCTCGCTCGGGGTTTGCTTCAGTTCGAAGGTCACCAGAGGCTAAAACGAACCGATACTTTGAGCCTAACTAGAAGACATTTTTAAAATTTGAATACAGCAGTTAGTGGTTACACTGGTAACAACTAATAAACAACAAGTAGAATTAAGATTTGAATACATATTGTAAATTTCGATAAGAAAGATTCAATAATAAAAATAAATTTAAAAAAAAAAAAAAAAAAAAAAACATAAGCTATACAGTTTTTCAAAAATAGGACCACAAGGGGAGGTATGGGGCAATTTAGCCTCTCACAAACTTTTAAACCGATTTTAATAACTTTTATAAACATAGATAAATCCATATTTATATGGACATATAAGCATGATGTGTTTGTTAATACTGTGGTGTAGGGTATCATATGGTCGGGCTTGACCGACTATACTTTCTTTCTTGTTTTCTAAGTAGAAAATGCTAATTATCGCCTGAACTCTTTAAATTTGTTTTATTACTTTG
This sequence comes from Pollenia angustigena, assembly GCA_930367215.1. Lineage (NCBI taxonomy): Eukaryota > Metazoa > Arthropoda > Insecta > Diptera > Polleniidae > Pollenia > Pollenia angustigena. The sequence continues at coordinate 54,464,524 of OV884060.1, forward strand.
TAAATATATATCCATGTTATATAAATAAATAAATTGAATTGAAATTGAGTACGGAAAGGGTTAAGTAACATACATAAATGGGCAGCTGCAAATGGGCTTTATCTCAACCCGAAAAAATCGAAATGATTCGTTATTCATAAGCGATTTCTTATTCTTGATCGTGTTTTCGACGTTAAACTTAATAACAAGCAAATCGAAATCGTTACCTCTGTCAAAAACCTGGGAATTATATTAAACGACGTTCTCTGCTGGACAAATCACGTCAACAGTGCTGTGGGACGAACATATGGAATGCTAAGAACACTCTGGGCCACTCAACATTGCACCCCTTTAAATATTAGAATGCTTCTTGTGAAATTTTCTCAAATTGCGATGCTGTTAGTAAGCGTAAACTAAAATCCATCTACAGAAATATTGTGAGATATGTTTTTGGTATTACAAGACTTTTTGGAATCTCATTTGAAAACCTCCTTAAACTACGAACTCTTTTGTGTTTGCACAAGATTGTCTATGAGAAAACACCAAAGTATCTACATGACTTACTTCGGTTTGGGAGATCCAGTAGGGTTAAAAGAATTATCGCCATAAGATATAGAACGCTTGTATCTGAATGCCAATTTTTTATCAATGTCATACGCTTTTTGAACGAACTACCATATCACATCCAGCTATATAGTAACGCATCAAAATTTAAAATTGAAGTTCTAAAACTATACGCTTAACGTTTCAAATGATTGTTTAATGATTTGGTGTTTATGATTTTGTTTTTATGATTTAAAATTGTTCAATTACTTTTTATATTATTTTTATAATAATAAATTTATAATTTTTGTTAAAATGTTTAAATTAGATATTACATATTACGTTTTATTATAATTCTTTAAGTTAATTCTTATAAACAAATTAACCTGTTTAGCTTTATAAAATCCTATGCTGTAATTATAAGATTTAAGCTTGTAGAATAGGGCAGTCAATGAAATAAATAAATAAAAAAATAAATAAATAAATCTCTTCGCCACTAAGCTTTGATTTTTAAGTTCTAACAATCGTTTTTCGTGAGGACATATGAATCAATGGTTCCATCGGCCCATAGACCTCACAAAACATTGAATTTCAGGGAATGTATTGGTGCTTCGACGGCCTGATCAGCTTTTTAATGACCCGCTGCAAGACTCTCATTAGACGTGAGTCTTACAGTAGGGCTCTGGAGAGATGGCAGGGTAAACATACCTGTTCGATTGCCAGGGCTCTTGGAGATCGCACGTGCTACTTTGTTTCGGTAGGGACCAGAAAAGGACAGTGGTATCGGTCATGACGGGTCATTGGACGATAGGGACTCATGCGGAGAAAACGGGTCTTGATTATAATGTCTACTGAAGAAGTTGTCATGTTGAGAAAGATAACGTCGTAACGTTATAAGTGTCACAACAATGTGCTTAAAGCGGAAGTAAAATTTAAGACGCTGAGAACGCCAGTCACACATATCGTTGGCGGCTACCAAAATTGACTAAAATTGAAAAATTTTCAATGAAAGCGGCGAAAATATAACCGTCGACTACACCAAATAATGCAAAGTGCGACTTTAATGTTTGTTTTTTACAAAACAGCTTTAAAAACATTCGCATATTTTTCAAAAATGTTAAAAGTCTATAAATTAAAAAAATGAAAAAATTTCGCAAGAACAAAATTCCTACTTACCTCATCCGTATTATTATCCATTGCATTTTTTCTCACCCCGTTTTTATTCGTAAATTTGTTTGACAGTTTTTTTGTAAGTTGGCGATTAATTTCTTTACGTGAATGCTAAAACTCGCCAAAAATGTTACAGACGCAGTTAAGTGAGAAAAACAGTCGTTTGTTTAAATTTATGGCACTTTTGCTTCATTTTTCACATTTCAATCGAAAAGTTTCTCAACGCGGGAATTACAGAATATGGGCACTGGACTATTAAATACTCTACACTACAAGAATGATAAAGTAGTTAATCTTTTTGCTGACTTAAGTCTGATTTTTCTTCAAAAAATCATGGGAATGTTTTTTGATATTCACTTTAAATTCTTCTTAAAACTGTAAATTTTCATTTGTTGTTCTCGCTGTTTTCTACAATTTAATAAAAGTTATTTAAATATTATATTTAAAATTTTTTTTTTTAACTTAATCTTATAAAGTGTTTTTTTATTGACGTATTCAAAACACCCTTATCTTAATGTTTTACAAAAAAATATGTATATGTACATATATATACTCTTATTAACATAACTGAATATTTATTTTTCTAAAATTTGTTGTTGTTCTTTTAAGATTTTGTCACAAAAATTTTTTTTTTGTAAATTAAAAAAAGACCATGTCGACAACAAAACCTGACCAAATATAAGAAAGTGTATTTTTCTGATTTCAGTTTTTGACTTCGAATATTTCTTTAATTAATGAAATTTAAAATCGATTTATGTTAATTTATTTAAAAACCAAATTAATAATATTTTTTTAAATTTTGTTTTTTTTTCTAAATAAATTTGGATAAAAGTTATTTATTTAATTGCTTAATTAACACTAAAGACAGGTTGAAAAATATTTTAAAACGTTTTTTTGTTAAAATGTGTCATCAAAAAAATTTTTTTTTTTTTTTTTTTGAAAATAATTTTTTTAATTAAATAAGACAAGAAATAGAAAATTCTTTCTATAAGAAAGGTTTTTAAATTACTTCTAAACTTTCATATTTAATTAAAGATTTTTTCTTTTTTAATCAATTATTTTTTAAATATTTTTTTCTTTATTTTGAATAAATATTTAATTAAAGCTAAAACAATCTTGAATATTTTCTCTTTGAAACATTTTTTCTTTATTTTGAATAAATATTTAATTAAAGCTAAAACAATCTTCAATATTTTCTCTTCCAATTATTTTTCAATAAATTGTCAATTTCAAACTTGTTACAAAAATTCCAGATATAATTATTAAATGTCAATTTAAGTATTTCTAAATTGCTATACAGTTTTTCTCCTTTTCAAAAACAAGAAAAAACTTTAAAAAATCATTTTGTTTTGAGCAGACTAAAAAAGTAAAAAAATTTGTTGACAATTTTGGCCTTTATTTCAAAACGAACAACACAAAAACGACAGAAGAAATACAAACACATAAAAAACATTTCAAATACAAATGATCTAACAAAATATTTGACAATAGTTGTTAATCCCCAAATGATTGATAATCATTCATGGAGTCACTCACTTTTTTAACTCAGACCATGAAAACATAAAAAACACTTTACAAAAACTTTGTCACATCTTAAGGCCAGTACATTTAAATTTTAAAAAGTCTTTATATTTGTATTCAGTTTTATATATTGGAAGGTAAAACGTTTGCTGGGTATTTAAAATATTTCAACACAATAATTGTTAATCATGGAGGCAACATTTTAGTAGTTTAAATGGGGTTTCTTCTCAAACAACCGGGCCACTTATCATAAAGTACTTGGTAGTGGATCAATATCAATGTATGACACGATTTTTAACTCACTCATGATCAAATTGACCAGTGCCCATGTTCTGTAACTCGAGCGTCGAGAAACTTTTCGATTCAAATGGCGCGAGAAAAAATTTGAACACTAAAAAAACGGCGCTGCGAAATATGGCCCCAAAAAAATAAATGAAAATTAACCCCGAATTTGGGGGTATTTTTCATAATGAAATATGGCCCTATTTTTTTTAAAAAAAATTACCCCAAAAAAAAAAATGAAAAATAGCCCTAAAAATAAAATGAAATATGACCCTAAATTTGGGGTTATTCTTCATTATGAAAAATAACCTCAAAATTTATAATGAATTTGAACCCCAAAAAAGAACACAAAGAAAGTTACATTAAATATTTTCGATGGAGTTCATATGCCCGAAAATAAAAATCACAAATTTAGAAACCCGATTTCAAAATACGGATAATTATACAGTTTTGGTTTTAAAAATCGTACGGTTGATAGCATGGTTGGGCTTTCGCTCATGCGCAAGGGGTTTTTTCTCTATGGTATAACGAAAACTGGATTTGCTTAGTAAAGCTTCACGTTATAGACGGCCTGCGGCCTGGAGCAAAAATGTTCTCTTCTATGGTATAACGAAAACTGGCTTCGCTAACTAAAGCTTCTCTGTATAGCAGGCCTTTGGCCGGGTGAAAGGATTTTCTCCTTTTTGGTATAACGAACACTGGCTTATCTCACTAAAGTTCCACTACATAGCCGGCCTTTGTCCGCGCGCAAGGATTTTCTTTTCTATGGTATAACGAACTCTGGCTTCGCTCAGTAAAGCTTCTCTTAATAGCCGGCCTTCTGCCGGGCTCAATGATTTTTTCCTCTATGGTATAACAGAAACCGGCTTCGCTAACTTAAGCATCTCTGCATAACCGGCAAGGATTTTCTCTACTTTGGTATAAGAATTCGGGTTTTTTATACTATCCCTAGAAACATTTACATAGAATTTTATAAAATTTGTGTAAAAAGGGTTTGGGGTGATTTTTCATTTCATAAAATTTGCATTTTTTATTAGTAGACGAAAAATAGCCCCAAAGTTAAAATTGTGATTTTATTTGGGGCCATTTTTCATTCCTTGATATTGGGGTTATTTTTCATTCCACTTAAAATGCAAAAACACCCTAACGAAAAAATGAAAAATAACCCCAAAAAACAAAAAAATTGCGTGTTGTTGTGTCTCATGTAAAATTTTGGGGCCGTTTTTCATTTTACTTTAGGGGCCATATTTTCTGTGGTCTTTTTGCGCATCGCCTAAAAAAACTATTAAAAAAATTCAAAGAATAATAATATCTACTATCAATTTTGTTCTTGGCATATTTTTTTATTGCTTAATTATTTAGCTTTTTTACGAATGTTTTAAAAGCTCGTTTGCAAACAACAAACATTAATGTCGCACCTTACATTATTTGATATAGCCGACGGTTGTATTTTCGCCGCCGTCATTGACAAATTTTGAATTTTAGTAAATTTTGGTCGCCGTCAACAATATGTGTGACTGGCGTTCTCAACGTCTGAGATTTTACATCGGCTTTGATTATGAACATTGTTATGACATTTATAACGTTACATCGTAATCTCTTTTGATAGTTTTCGACAAGAGTTAGAGACACACTTTTTCCATTTTTAGAAAAAATGGAATATTTTGTTTCACATCTTTTCGATGCAAAAAGTTCTCACTTAAGTTACAGAACATTTGTGCAGATTCTGAAAAAAAAGTATCTCTCAGGTTTTTAAGATCAATTTATTTCGCATTTTTTCGCGCAACTCAATTTTATAAAATTAAACTTAGAAAGATAAAATTATAAGTGCAAGGTCCTGAGGGAATAAAACCCTATAAGATGAGAAATATTGGTACTTTTTTTCTTCAACTGGTGCTATTTGAAGTAACGCTAATGTTGGCTGGACCTATGCCCGTAATTTCTACAAGTAGATATCTAGCTGTGTATAGATATCTATGGTTTTTATAAATTTTAAACGTATTTATTTCCTGCGGGTTAAAGTTAAGTGTAAAATACAATATCGATTTTCAATAGTTAATTCAAGTAGGCAAACTTAACGTTCAAATTACCACAATAGTGTTACCGGAGAGGAAAATGTAACTGTTGGGTTCGAACACGACCAGATATCTGTTTGTAGAAATTACGACCACTAGACTCTTAAATAAATCATTAATGGCCCTGAGTGAATAAGAATCTGCAACAGGGAGCTTTTTTTTTTGTTACTTTTTTGTCCTACAACTGGTACTTTTTTTAATTTTCGTTAAAATTGGACTTACTAATATAAGGTGAAACATGTAATGTGCTGAGTGGATGAGAATCCATAAGAGGGAACTTTTTTGCTCTTCAACTGGCACTTTTTGAATTTTTGTTATTATTGGACCTAGAGACATAACATTAAACATGCAAGGTTCTGAGTGAATGAGAAAATGCATCAGGGATCTTTTTGGTACTTTTGCGTTTTTTAACTGGTACTTTTGAATTTTTGTTAAAACTGAACCTTAAAACATAAAATTCAACATGCAGAGTCCAAAGCGATTGCGAAACTATAACAGGAGAGCTGTTGGTACTTTTTTTCAATCGTAACTTATGATATTTTTGAATTTACAAAATTAAATTAAAGATTCTCGGACTTGAGTGGATGAAACATATGGACCGGAGGTTGGTCCCTCGACAAATCGACCCACTAAAATGGAAAAAAGGCATGTCTTTAATTTAGAAAAGTCGTAATTAACGTATAAAATTTGTTTAAGTTTGAGGCATACAACTCGATAAAAAAGAATATCCCAGTAAAAACTTCGCTTACTTTTTCAAAATGAATAGCTTCTTTAACTCATTATTTAGTAGCATTCTTCTATAACTACAGCTATAACAACTTCTATAACAACTTTTTTCTGGATGTATTTAAGTAAAAAAATAATAACTTACTTTAAAATGCGTTCATTTTGGGACATCCCTTGTAAAATTCATTGGTTCTTTCAGTAGAATTGTAAGTAGTGCCTTCATGTTTTTCTGATTACTCAACACATTATGTTGTAGGCGAAGTTTTTACTGGGATATATAAACTGAAATGATTCCTGTCTTGCAAGATGATTGCCTTTGCGGAAGTTTCGCCTGTATGTTGAAAATACCCTTTAGGAGATCACGTAATGGTTATGGCTTAAAAGCAAAATCGCCCGCAGAGAATTCCCACTTAAGGACAAATTTTCACCAATTGTGGGAAAGTTCGGCGTGATGGAGGATGTCCCTAAGTGCTGTTGGTATTCAACAGAAGCTGCTGGCAAAAGTTGTTAATGTAATATAGCTCCAGTTCTTAAACGAGGGGCGAGTGAATAATTTTACCGTATTATACACTCAAATCGTTGTCCGTGTGTGATGGTGCCTCTCGCAAACGGAGGCAGTTGGTAAACACATAGTTTGCTACTTACTGCTTACGCCGACACTAAGGTACTCATGTAAATCTGTTGCCCAGCAAACTCTCTTACTTGTTAAATTAACATTTCTCGGTTGAGTTGATCTTTCTAGGGTTAAGTTGACTGCATATGTATGCATTATATACATTTGTTGCTTCTTTTGTTTGTAACACATAATTAAGAACAAGCTTAAGTATTTTACGTTTGTTTTTTTATGCCCTTAAGCTCTTTTAGAATTTCTTTGGCTGAAACAAAATATTTTTTTGTTTAAATATATTAAAGACATTCTTTTTTTATTTAAGACAATTTTAATGTTGTTGATGATTTTTTTTTATAGAAGCCAGACACTGTGTCTCATTTTTTAAGATGCACAATTTTTATTGTTTAAAAATAAAAAAACGAAAACAAAATTCCATTTTGTTATTTTTGTTTTCCAAAGCTTATTTAAATCATAATTTATCATTTTAAAGGAATTAAAAATATAAATAAATTTTCTTTTTTTTTTAAATTGTTTTTGCTTTTCTTCCTCTTGTCAGTTTAAACAAGCCGCCGCTTTTTTGTTGCTGTGTCTTCTTCTTCTATTCAGTTTACTAAAAAGGTGTCAACATTTAAATGTGTGTTTAGTTTAACATTTTTGTATTGTGTTTTAATAGTTGTTCCTTCACTTCTTGTAGTGTAAATTTTGTTTCTATTTAAATGAAATTTTGTTAAGGCTACTTAAATATTTTAATTTATTAACTTTATAACAGGCTTAATATTTTATTATTTAACCGTAAAAAACCCAAAAATAGAGAGAAAATTAAGTCTGTAAAAATATTTAAAAAAAATTTTAATCCTCTACTACTGTATTACAACGTAACCAGTTGCTATTATTATGTAAATTTGTTTGTTCACTTAACTTTATATTCATTTCTACAGATATTTTATTAAAATTCTTTTTTCTTCGTTATGGCAATAACTCACCTGTCTTTAGATTGTATGTTGCTTAAGTGTACTATTCATGGCATATTTGAACCTACGCTCTTATTAGCAGCAGTAGTTTAAAAAAAAAAAAAAAAACTTGAATTTTGTTACTAGTGAAAAAATATGTAGAGAATTAAATAACTTAGTTCAGTGTTGAAACTTTAGAAGAAAAAAATTAATTAAAAAAGTTGCTTATGTGTCAAATTAAAACAACCAGCAGCCCAGTCATTTTAATACGAATTTGCCACCGAGAGACATCTCCGTTGATATAGAATTTTAGTTTATTTTCTTGTCGGTATCACTAATTTTTCATGCTCATATTCCTTAAAAAACCATCACCTATTAAGGCCAGGTTTTGAGATGTGGATTAGGTTTAAACTTAGTTCCACAAAGTCTGAAATCGGCTTTTTCCGGCGAAATGTGATTTTTTTTCATTATTTCATTAAATACCAACATTTTTAGTAAAACTAAGCTGTTGCCTAAAAATTTTGTATACAAACTTGGTAATGGCGGCACAAATCTGTTTTCAGGTTAACTAAACCTAGTCTAACTGAGATCTCAAAAACCCAGCTTAAATAAAACGAAATTTTTATAAAAAGTTTAATAAAACTAATGATGTTTTTTTAAATTTTCTGTCATAATTTTAAAATTTTTAATTCTCAGAATGAAGATTAACATTGAAATACAATTTGTTTTCAAATATTTTACACAAGTTGAACATTTCAGTATGTTTTTCTGATCGATTGTTAAGATAATTTAATCAATATTCCAAATGAAGAAAGTTGTATTTCAAATCGTCAATTTGGATTTATAACAACACACAACACAAGTGAACAAACGCCTAGACCAGTAAACGACATTAAAAAAGCCTTTAAAGAGAGATGTTTGATGTTTCTCAAGCTTTTGCTAAAGACTGATCATGGCCTTTTACATACATTGAAGCTTAATTTAACCGTAAATACTCACAAGCTTATTGAAAGTACATAGTCTGTCGCAAATTTATTTTTAAAAAATTAAAAAAATTTAACCTCTACAAAGCCATTTGATGCTAAAGTCCCACAAGGATGCATCCTAGGCTACTTAACATACGGCCATGTTCTGACAACTTGTTGCGATTATGCACCGATTACAATGAAATTAAGCTCATTTCATTCGAAATAAGTTAAGCTAACTGTTTTTTTTTGCCGAAATTTAAGTTTTTATGAATTTTATATAACTTTTTAATGAGTGTTCAAATAACTCCTTTTTGTAAGCTTGTAGTGAATACGGTGGATCCTCATTTTTTTAAAGTTAAAATTCAGACTCGTCGCAACGACGCACAGATGAGTATTTGGCCTGAAAAGCTTGCCAAAAAGGCAAAACTGAATTTTAAGAAATCTTAAGCAAAAAAAATGTAAAATATGTTGAATATTCATGTTGAAACAATTCGTTCAAAAGCTAAAAAAACCAAATTATTATGGGCCATGTCACAGAGTACAATTCCGTTCGGAATTGAAGAAAACATATTTGTTTGTTGATGGAAAGTGTGTTTTGATAGTTTTATGGCCTTTCAGATACAGACAACTCCCATACCGTTCATGAAAACAAAAATGGTTTCATTCCGAAACATTTTTTCGTCATTTTCTGAAGCACCAAAATACGGAATGAATTCCGTTTCCGAACGGAATTGTACTCTGTGACATGGCTGTATACACTTTTTTTTTGCAAAAAAAGGAAAAGAAGAGGTTTTTAAAGGTGAGGTTAGCATGTCTACGAATTATGTTTGATACCACAATAAAATTTGGAATCTCTTATTTTAGAATCCAAAAAAAAGAAGTGTGCGCAAGTTTGCGCCATTATTTTTGACGATGTTTTTAAATTTTCACATTTCTTCTATTTTGCTCTTATACCTTATACCTCTTATATCGTCATAAACTTTTATGTATTTTGTATGATTGATTTCAACTGTTTTCACATCACTTTTAACACTTCACAATATTAATACCTGCCTATATGTATTTATAAATTGCAAAAATTCAGTTAGACTATGAAGAGCTAAATTTCTTGGAACTTATAACCAAATGGGGCTGTGACGGATCGCACCAATCATGTTATAAGCAGAAATCCTCAACTTGGCTGTGTAGACCAATCCGCATCCGTTTTGTGCAGGAAACAACTGATATCACGAAGCAAGAAATAGGACACATAAATAATCAAATTGAATTTTTAAAGAAAAGCGAAGTACCGTGTAGTGGAAAAATTGCACAAATTAAACACACGATGGTAATGACAATGGTCGACGGAAAAGTATACAATGCTACAACGGACACAAAATCGGCATTGAGGTGTTACATTTGCGGTCAAACTTCGAAAGATTTTAACACGTTGCAGAAGAATATTCGTCTGAACTGTGATGCCTTGAGTTTTGGACTACCAACTTTACATGCACGCATACGCTTTTTAGAATCGATACTTCATCTCTCATATAAACTGCCAATTAAAAAGTGGCAAGCAAGGAGCGATGAAGATAAAGCAATTGTTAAAGAGAGGAAGATATTCATCCAAAAAAGACTTAAAGACGAGATAGGAATACTTGTAGATGTTCCAAAACCAGGATACGGTAGCACTAATGATGGCAACACATCAAGAAGATTTTTTTCGGACCCAGCAACTGCATCGAAAATCACTGGAATAAATGAAGAATTAATCAACCGCCTGAAAATAATATTGGAAGCAATAACTAGCGGACACCGAATTAATATTGAGAAATTTGAGGAATATGCGCATAAAACTGCCGAAATATATGTGCAACTTTACAACTGGCACCCCATGAGTCCTACGATGCACAAGATTCTTATTCATGGCGGTAGTGTTATAAAGCAAGCAATCTTGCCAATTGTCAGTAGAAGCTGCCGAGGCCAGAAATAAGCACTTACGATTACATCGCACGAATTATTCGAGGAAATTCAGCAGAAGCGATACAAATCGAGATGTCTTGAATAGGTTATTTCTGAGCAGTGACCCTTTTATAAGATGCAGTACGCAAAGAGAACGGAATAATAAAAAAGCTTTTTCATCAGAAACCATCACACTTCTTCTTCCTGACACCGATGTTGCAGCTAATGAGGATACACATAATTAGTAAGGAATTTTTATTAGTTTAACTTTTCGTTTATAAAGTAGGTATTAAATAATATAAAATAAATATAATAAAGCCTTTTTTCAAAAAAAAAAATACTGTTTTATAAGAGCCTTACAATTTTCAAATTTTTTTTTTTAATTAGACTGTAAATCATATGTATGTATGTACATACAGTCTGTCAAGAATGAGTTTAAACCTTTAAAATCAACATTTGTTAATTGAGTTTTGCGATTTATATCAACTTTTATTCCTTAGGAATGTGGCTTTTAGAAAAATCTTAAAAATTTAAACTTTTTGGTTCTTAAATTTTTTTATTGCATTTTGAAAACAAAAAATTTTACGCATTTTGCATGTAAATTTTTTTTTTCGCCATTAAATTTTTAATAACTCCAAAATAGTAATAGATATAAAATAAATGTGTATGGTTAGAATTTTCCGGTGCATCTTCTGATCCTCCTGCTTTTAAAATCGGAGAACACGTTTTCAAGTTATGGCAAAATATATAAGGCAACCCAACGATTTAGGGGGTGAAGTATGCCACGCCTTTAAAAGAAAATCCTTTCGTACTAGAGAAAAACGGAAAACAGATTTGAATTAAGGGCATCAAAATCCATATAGTCCACATACTTTTATTTCTAGGGTAGAGAAAATTTTTTTTGTTGCGCAGTGTACTTTTGTTGCGCAGTGTAATTTTTTAAAATCTGCCACTATACTTTTTATATCATACTACACCTAAAACTATCAAAAAACTAAAACTTTTAATTCAAAAAACACGTTTAATAATTTTGGCCAGCTTTTCAGGCCAAATACTCCTCTGTGCGACGAAGAGTAAGAGCTGGTTCACACAGGTCAAGTTTGACTCTTCAAGTCTCGAGCTTTTAGGAGAGAGGGGTAAAGAGAATGGGAAGGGGTACATACTTGACCGTACCAGTCAGTTTTGTATTTTTCTTTTCTTTTTTCATCCGTAATATAATAAAAAGCTACAAAGTTGAAGGAAAAGAAAACAAAAATTAATTTTGTGCATGAACGTGAACGCAAGTTCAAAAGAAAATTTAAATAAAACTGTTCAAGTAAACTTGACCTGTGTGAACCAGCACTAACCTTAGTGTATGTTTTTCTGAGTTTTTTTGGAATTTCAAATATAACTTTTGACAACAGCTACGTCACATATACTTACAATATGTTCCATAAAGATTGAAAACCCACAAACCGACGACAGTATCTGAAAAATCTTCATTAATCTCTCGTAGCTCCCTATTTAAGAGGCAGATCGAGGCACCTCCCTTGCAGACCTTAATTAAGGAACCAATTCAAAATAAAAAACTTAAACGACAAGAATCCATCGAAAATGTTGTCAAAGGACCAAAAGAGCGCAAAATTTGTCACCTCTGGCCCTATAGCAAACTCAGAATGACGTGAAGTACATGTAAAGAAAGAAAGAAAAGAATCTGTTGTTTACATAAAATTGAACTTGTTGTCTCTTGCGTAAAATAAGGCTAATAACTAAATATTGTTTTCTGTTGTATTATTTAACTGATTCATTTTAAAGGCTGAGAAAGAAAAAAGTACACAGAAAAAATTATTGCCGAATTATTTTCAAACAAACGCTTGTTTGAAATTTTTTTTAATTTCTACAAATTTTTTTACTGATTCAATTAAAATTTTTGTTTGATTTTTATTTAACCAACAAAAATGTTGACAACCATTCAAAAATATAATACACGCGTTATTGGTTTCAAGTTTTTATAATTTTGTATGAAATATTTAACGCTCCTTAATGTTGTCGTCTTTTTGCATTTTTTTATTTGATCGTAAGCGATACTTCCTAATGTGAAATATAAGAACTACAACAAAAAACACATGCAGTCTATTTTTGGACGCTTTATAAAAGTACAACAGTAAGAAAGATGAAGAGGTTTGAAGTAAAAAAAAAAAAAAACAACAAAATAGCAGGTAAAAAAACGTTTCACTCTTTTTAAACAACAGAAACAACAACAACATTATAAGAAACAAAATAAATTTTTGGTTGGTTTCAAAGTTGGTTAAAAAAAACAAAATCCCGTATTCAATTTTTTCAAACTGTTTGCTTAAATACATCAAATACAAAAATATAATGATGACGAAAAACATATCGAGTCGGTCTGTCGCCGTTTTTGGGTTACATTTCTTCTTCATAAGCAAAGGAAAGGATACAGCAACAGTGAGTGATGACGAATAACATTGTGTGTTTTAAAAAAAGACTTCGTTCAAAAATGATTCCAACAAAAAAATGTGTCTCAAAGCCAGCCTGCCGCTCTGCTCTCTCTGCTATCATCTTCTAATACAGTGTCTGCTTGTGTGCGCATCATTGCTTGTGCAAAAACCTTTTTTTTAATTTTGAAATTTAGTATATGAATTTCAGTAAACTTTTTGTTTGATTCAGTTAAATTATTTGTTTGGAAAAATCAGTGTTTTTTTCAATAAACAAAATGCAAATAAATTGTTTGAATATGCGAATTTGTTTATAGGACCGATTTCAGACAAAAAATTGTTTGATTCTGCAAAATTTTTGTTTGAATTGGAAAAATAATTTGTTCTGTGTAGTTAATTTTTAACCTTTTTAGTTTTTGTTATTTTAAAAATTTAATTAATTTGAAAAACAAACAAAAAAAGAAAAAAATTTAAAATTCGTATCGAATTTTAGAGAGAAAAATAACTTTTATTTTTAATATTTCATTTTTTTATATTTTTAATAAAACGCTTAACTAAAACCGATTTTTGTTTATTTTTAGCTTTAAAAATCGTTCCGCTAGAATTTAATTTTTAAAAAGTTCGTCGATTCGACGAAGGGCAACCTTAATGTACTAAATTAGGGATGGGCAAATTGAAAAAATAAATCGATACATATCGAATCAATATTTTTTAAGAGTATCGATATTAATTATTTCAAAAATATCGATATATCGAACGTATTTTGCTGAAACTATTACCGAATTGAAAAATTTAATATATGTGACCCGGTCTATGAAAAGGTGGCTTATGACTCAAAAAATTATTTTTCCCTTTTTTTTTGTTCGGATGGTTTTTGAGACACTCTTTAACATGGTGAAAAGCAGAATCCCTTACTTGATAAGAAGTGTAAATGTAGAGAAAGAAGAACACAAATGAAAGAAAAACAGTATTTTATTGAAAATCGCGCCACCTTTTCATAGACCGGGTCACATATATTAAATTTTTCAATTTATATATATACAGTGCGCTCGCGGTAACGTGAACTAATTAAAACCTAGGGAGTTCATGTTAGCGAAATTGTTCACGTTAGCGATTGTCGAATTTCGTAAAAAATATGTCGGTTTTACACGCTTGATCGTGAAATGTTTTTCTGATTATTTCCATTATTAATATATAAAAATAAAATTATTAATTAGAATTCATTACAAAACAAAATGAGATCACGAGAATATATTTATTGAATTAAAATTACATTGCAAATATAATTATTCATAACATTTAGGCATTAAAAAACTCGGTTATCTCTTCTGCTTTTTCTTTTCTAATAAGTAGTTGAAATACTGTTTCTCCCTTAAGCGTTTAACTACACTCATGGCACTTTGATCCACCATTGCATCTCCTGCCTATTGCAATGCATTGTTAAAATTTTCAATTGCCTCACTTGCAGCAATTTTTTAACAGGATCATCGGGAATGCAAACTTTATAGGGTGTAGGATCAATATTGTAGAAATTACAAACGGAATGACAAAGTTATTAATACTCTTTTACCTTCGGTGAAGGGTATACAAAATTGTTCACGTTATAGAGCTTTCTGAGTTTGTTCACGTTACAGAGTAGTCAATGTAAAAAAAATCTTGTTCAAGTTAGGCGGTGTTCACGTTAGACGGTGTTCAAGTTACCGCGAGTGCACTGTAAGTATATATATATATATATATATATACATATATGCGCAAATATTATTATTATTATTATTATTCCAAATATATGTATATATATAGTAGTGCTGGGAAACTATCGATAGACTATCGATATTATCGATAGTCTTAAAATATCGAAAATATCGATAGGAAAAATATCAATATCGATATTATTATTATTTAAAATACAGCTATGAAAACATGTTACAGCAGCTATACACACACAGTTATTTGCCGCAAGTTTTAACTTGCTATTATTAATTCGCGCTGAATTACAGCAATGAATACAAACAACAAGAATGGCAAGTGGTATGGATTGCTTAGCAGTGCTTTTTACTGCTAATTAAAGGCCTTTAAGTCGAAATTTTTACAGGTTTATATAGGGACTGAAATGTCAAATATTTTTGTAATGTTATAAAAAAAGTTCAAATCAAATTAGAGGATAAGTCCGCTAGATTGATTATTTTTTTGGGTTTAAAATTTAGAAAATTTTTTAAAGTTGCAATGGAGTATCTTATAGTCCCTGTTACTTCGGTTCCTTCAGAAAGGTACTTATCAATTTTTAAAAAAACTGTCATCTAAAATAACGTGCGAATGTACATAGTAGGCTAGCTGGTGTCTATCAGCGCCGGGGTTGCGGGTTCGATTCCCGCCAGAGACTCTGGTTTCTTTCCAGCAGACAAGCGTAGAGTTTCGCGGGATTAGCGTAGGGAATATAAAAAAAACGTCTCGTACATTCAATAAAGTGATAAAAACAACGGACTGTAACCTTATTAAAAAATAATTAGACTTTTCTTGCATAAGTACAAACATTCAGTCGATAGTACTATCGATATATCGATAGTGAAATCTGAACTATCGATAAATATCGATAGTAGAAAATATCGATAGTATCCCAGCACTAATACATAGGCACATATAGGCTGATTTCCAAAACCTCAAATGCTTTGAATAAGAACAAAGTATAATGTTTCATTATGCCGCAGTACAATATATGTATATGCAATGCAAACCCTTCCAAGCCATCAATGGTAAGTATTAGTAACGCAGCAAAAAAGCAATCAGAGCATCGGTTTTAAAGTTGATGCTTTGTGACATTTGACATTTCATTTGCAAGCATACAGATTTATTTTAATATTATGCATTGCATCACTTGCATTTCAAGACGTTTAAATTAACAGAATACCTAGTTGCATTGTTTCGGTACTTTGTACATGTACATGGTTAAAATGCAGTAGTAAAACTGTATACAAACTTTGTATTAGTAAGTTTTGGAAGTTAGCCATATTGTTCCAAATCCGCATAAAATAAATTGTTTCAAGTTCGTTTGACTTTACTGTTTTAATTAGAAATCTGCAATGTGAAGTTCTTCTTCTAATAAATGCCAATCATTTTAGATCTTCATGTTTGTTTAAAAAAACATATGATGCATGCAGTGATGCCAATTCTTAAAAAAACATATTGTTTGAAAAACGGCTAAAATTTTGAGATTTTAACGAAGACTACTGATTTTAAAAAATATCGACATCGATATATCGGTATTTTAAATACGGCGATATATATCGATTTTTTTTATATCGATATTTTGATATATCAATATTTTTTTCCCATTCCTATACTATATGAAGAGTAGCCTTTCAGGGTTAAACAACATTCAGTTCTTAATCAACAAAAACCTCGTTCTCTTGTGTAATAAATGTCAACCATAAAGAAAGTACCATATGATACTTTACACCACAGAATTTTTATACAAATTTTAGAGAGTTCCTCCTATTTGGCAATAATGAATGCTCCAGAATAAAGTTATGTTCTGAGTTAAAGGTTAATGTAAGAGTTATTTATGCCGAAAACTATTTCGATATCTCTATCTATATGAGTTAATATTGTCATTAAGTAAATTAAGGAAGTGGATTTTACAACACATATGTTCAATTCTGGACCTGTCAATACAATATTTTGACGCGACTTAGTAGCTACCGTCAAAGCTACTTTTGTCAAATTGTTTGGCAACGCTTACATTTATAAGAAAGTTATGGCATTCTTCGGAAGTATTATCTGTATGGGAGCTATGGTCAAATATGAACCGACTGCAAAAAAATTTGGTAGGATAATTTGCTGTAAAGTAAGTTTGGTCCAAAATGAATCTATATACCAACATAATAGGATGGTTTATGACTACAATGGTATTGATAATGTATAGTTGCTTGAATGGGGGCTATGTGAAATTATGTATTATTAGTAAAAATTCCTTGGCTTTGTCCTTCTGACAATTATAGCCTATATATCGCACTGGTACCTCTAAAGAGAGTAAACTCAAAATTTTTAACTTTTCGCAAGAAATCGGTGTACTCGACTGTAAAAATCTTAGATCAATTTCTCTAGTATTTTGCAAAAAAAAAAAAAAAAAAAATCACAATCGTTTCCGCCTTTGTAGTATTAGAGTTCATATAAAACAGTTTTTTGTCTCTACTGAAAATTTATGAAGGGGGTTACCCTTTAGAGGAACCAGTGCTTTTTTTTAAATTTTTGAATAAGGATGGACGGACGGACGGGCATCGTTAGATCGACTCCAATGATTCTGAGCCGATCGGCTTACTAAAAGGTGGGTATAGAACAATATCTTAAGGTGTTACAGGTACAAAGTCATAACACCCACAGTTGTGTGTGTTTACCCTTTATGACGTGGGGGTGAAAAAAAAATTTAGTAAAAATATTTTTTTATTATTATTTATTTTGAAAAATAAGCTACTACATTTTTAATTACAAAAAATAAAGAAACCAAAAATTATATTTAGTTGTTTAAAAAGCAGGTTCTTTACTTCACAAACCTTTTTTTTTAAAATAAAAAAAACGATATATCAAAAACTTATCAAAAAAATATGAATTAAAAAAAAGACAAAAACTTAAAGGGCATTTTTCCACTGCCAAAGGTATATATTTAAAGATATAAAAGAGATCATGAAAAAAAATATTAAGGTGTAGAAACTACAGGTCAACCTTTTTGGAGGTGTTTTACTCAGTTGCAGTATGGCAACCGTGACAGTATTCAAACTTGGTACAAACAGCCTCCTAAACAATGCACGAGATTTAATAAAATGTACTTATTTTAATCAGACACTTAGTTAATATTGTTTTATGTACACAAAATAACGTTTTTAAAATAAAAAAATTTTTACCAACTAGAAAACGGACAAGTGGTAAAAATAATTCCATGAAAATATCAAGTTAATTTTGATGTGGGGCAAATTTTTTTCCACTAAATACTTACGCTAACGCTGACGTGATGGTATAATATTTTTAAAGAAAAAATTACGTAAATGATGACGAGTGGTAATTTTTACACCAGCATGTGCGTAGCTCCGCTCGTGCTAAGTCGATCTCAGCCAAAACACAGGTGAATAAAACCGATCACGATATTAGAAGATACTAAGAGAATTTAATTGATTGAGCGCAACAGTTAAAGGTTAATGACAATGCGGGCAGTATACTAACTGTCATACAGTCTACCTTTTCTTAAGTTTTATAGGGCTTAGAAACGCCCTTTACTAGAAACTTGGTGTTGAATCAATATTTCTACGTGTTACATGACCGCAAAAAAAACGCTTAATAGCCTTCTCCCCTATAAGTAGGATTCAATTAAATTTAATTAAATAAACTTCAGGCACAAATCCTAAAACCCATAATAAACTCGTCGGCAGCAGCGTTGCCAGAAGATTTGGAAGGAAAATCTTCTTTTGGCGAAAAAAAATCTTATTTTGAAGAGAAAAATCTTGAAATTTTTATAGCAAAGGCAGAAAAGTAAAAATTATTAATTTTTTAAAAGAAACTACTTTTTATTATGGAAACTACATATTTAAATTAAAATACGTAATTGCGGTATTTATACAAAATTAAATTGTAGGTTTAAAATTGTTTTTTAGTTATATTTTCCAAAAAAATACATTTTAAATGCACTTAATTTCTAATAGATAAGAACGAAAAAAGTTCATCTATATAAAGAAGTTAATCGAAAGTAATAAACTTCTTATATTAGAGAGGTATACATTTTGGAAAAAAAAAATTTTGGTTTGGGAGCTATGAAGCTCATACATCATATAAAATCTTGAGGGTTCTCAATTTAATATATTCCTAATACATTTTTATTAAAATAATGTTGGTACACGTTTAAATAGATATTCTTAAGCACTTATGTATAAATACTTTGTTTACAAATTATCATGAACATGGAATGTATTTTCAAACCAAAAGCTTCATAACCCTTAACTGTAACTTTTTACCACTCCTCTTGGTCTAGGCAGACCCAATTTAATAAGAAATTAATAAATATATTTTTTTTATTGAACGTATGTTATTTGCTAGATTATACGAATTTATTATATATTTTTATTATTTTATTTTACATGCAAGTCATCGAATATGTAGTCCTTAATTTTGTACATTGCTTTTTCGCATCTACCACACATTTGATTCAAACTTGATTCATTCAATTCAGAACATATCATTTATAGAATTCACGTTTCTGTTTTTTTGATATTTTTTCCTATTTGAAAAATATTGCAAGAAAACAAGAATTCGGTCTGGCCAAAAGGGTAATTTCATAGACTTTTATATAAAAATAAAATTTCACCCCACTAGTTTGCTTCAATCGAATCCAAATTAGTTTCATTCGATTCAGCACGCATCATTATAGAAAAAGATTGCAAGGAAAACACAAATTTGGTCTGGCGCGACCAAGACGGTAATCCTAGGGTTTAGTTCCATTAGTTTTACCTTTTGGTACTAAAAAATAGTAACTAAATACATGAACTTTTTTGTTCTTTAATAAATTAATCTTTAAATATATGTATACTATACATTTATTCCTTTTACAAATAATTTTTTTATCAATATTCCCAAAATGAACAACCGCGAATCTATGATGCTTTTTTAATATTTTGTATGCCCAGAAATAATGATGTATGTTAGTACAAAAGTACAAAAGTGTGCAAAACCAATAGACAACAAGCTGATATAAAACCTCAAAATTTACTGTTTAAAAAACTGTAAAAGAAAATTATGTATGTTGTACAAACTTTAAGTTAAAAATCTTTATTTCTAAAAATAAAAAATCTTAATTAGAGAAAAAAATCTTTAAATCTTACTTTGTTCAAAAAATCTTGAAAAATAAGATAAAATCTTAATTCTGGCAACGCTGGTCGCCAGTGTCTTTGAATTCTCTCTAGTTTCTTTTGTTCTTATTTTTCTTTGTTAACAAATATTGGGAGAAAAAGTGTGTAAAACTATGCCAGAGCATAAAAAAATTAAAATAAAATAGATTTTATTTCGCGATGGCTTTCCACGGCAAATTTGTATGTCAAATTGTATGCACAATGTTTGAACACTAATTGCTATAATATCAATTTATCCGTTGAGCCAATGGTGGATGGCTGAGAACCGTCCGGAATATGCGACAAGATTATGACAGTTCTCGGCCACTTGATGCAAGACCAGTTGAAGACTGTTTTGAAAATTGTGCTTGAGAAGATTTGCCTTAATCGGCTTGTAGTTCAGACCTTGGTATAAGCCTTTCAATATAAAACAGGATATCTAAAATTTTCTTGACTCATTCTTAACCTTAAAATATTAAGTAGTTCTTTGTGCGTGGAATCAATTATGTTGCCAGAAAGAATAAATTAGGTCACGCTGGCCTTTACCGTAAATAAATCATTGTTTCAAAATAAACATTAAAAATTTGCAAAAGGTTATACACATAATAAAAAAAATGTCTAACTAATTTCTTTTAACTCAACCCCATGCAAACAAACTAAAACTAATAAATTAAATTTATATCTTTCAGTCAAAGTTTAAAATTTCCATCTTTTTTCAGAGATCTACAAGACAAAATCACATAAAAACAAAACGTCCTAAAATTATAATAAAAATTAAGAAACAAAACCCTCAAAAATATCAAACAACTCAAAAATGATTTATAATAATGTATTCTTGCAGGCAGTTAACATTAACCAGAAGTTTTTTTTTTTTTTTTTTTTTTAAGTTTTTGTTAAAATTATAAAACTTTTTATTACAATTTTTTTTTTTTTTGTATATCGCCTTTTGTGTACTTAAGGTGGTGTGTGTGTTATTTTGTACCTTAACATAAAATAAAAACGATGAAAAAAAGAGAAGCTTGAAAATTATATTCTTGTTAAGCGATAAATGTTAACAGTTGGATATCGCTGATGTTGTTTCTGTTGCTGTTGTCGTCGTCACCATCAGCAGCATCTCAAAGAAAGGAGTTGAGTAGAAAAAATATGACATTAAAAAACTTTTATAAATAAAAAAAAACAAATTCTAAAAGTTTTATAAAAACTAATAAATTGAAAAATTTAAGAAAAAGTTGCTTTAAATGAATTTTTTAATTAATTTATTTAAAAAAATGTCCATTAAAACTTAAAAATTCCAAAAAAGAGGACTTAATTTATCATGCTCCCAATTTAAATCTTACATTATCCACCTCCTTTAATTTTCCCAAAACCATTATCCACTTTGTATCTGTGTAAAAATAATGATCAAGTTAACTAATAAATCCTTCAACTTCACGTCATTTTTTCGTAATATTTATTAATGTTTTTAATATACTTGTTGCTGTTGTTGCTAATAAAGCAAATCTTTAATGGCTTCAAAAGTCATCATTATTATGTCTTAATTTAGTATGAATTTTTTTAAAAAATCATAATTTATTAGTGTCGAAAATTACAATAATTCTCTTTGGGTTTAGTCATATTTTATAATTTTTTGTAAAGATTTTTTTTTTCGTCATCTTCGTTGTACTCACCTTTTAATGGTTTCTTTTGGGCTTTTAAACCTTTAAGACAAAAAGTGTTAAGAAAATACTTTCATAATATCACACTTCTTTTTTTTTTTTTTTTTTTAAAGACGCAGTAGGTCACCACCCATGGGCTACGGATATAATTTGAAGAAAAGTATGATCCCAAAAAAATGAGAACATTCCTTTTTCGTGTCATATAAATTTATGAGTCTTTCTGGGTTGGTTGGAAGAAATGAAGAGAAAGAAGTATTGCTGAAGTTATTAAAGAAATAAATTTTTTTAAAGTTTTTTTTAATATTTAAAAAAGTGTTTAATGTGCGTGGGGTTTTATTCGGACAAGCGCATTAATCGCAAATTACAAAGTAACGGTCACGCCGACGGAGACAATAATTACTATATATGAATACAAAGTTAAAACAAGAAAGGTTATATTAAGGATAAACCAAACAACTGAGGACGAGTACAAGTAACTTTTAGTTATGTGATGAAAATCGATAGATTTCAAAACAATCGTTTTTAAAAGGGCCGTTTCTGAATTTAAATCTTAATGTTTTTATTTTTCAAAATACAGTTCAATTAACATAAAAAATTTTAAGCAATATATAGAGGAAATAACAGAAAAGGGTACTAGAAATCACTTTTAAAAGACACTGAAAATTATAGAGTTTAAATCTTTTCGTTTTCTTAATGTATTTCCGTCACTGCCTGGTTGAAAAAGTCTTAAAAAATTAAAATTTTCACTGATATTTTTAAAAATTTTCTTTTCTGACACAAAATGTTGCCAACATTTTTTGCACCAGTTATTAAGGGTTACTCCCACCCTTCCAATGTGTTACATTTTTAACGATCGCAAACGAACAAATATCATTATCTTTTATGTCATTTTCATTTATGTTGAATTTAAACAATTCCACTTTAATATTTTTAATAAAAAAATACAAAGAACGCAAAAAATTAAAAAAAAAAATTATTTTATAAAAAAAAGCAATAACACGATTTAAAAATGCTGCATTTCTCACCCTTGAAAAGAGGGTTAAAAACTCCGTTTTGATACCACACAACTCGTAAAGAGTTGGAACCCTTAATCAAGCGTGACACCAGGGAAATACTAAGATAGCTACAGCCAGCCCGTTACGTTGAGAAAACGTCAAATAGGCTGCCCAGTCTGGATAGTTCTTAATAACACTGGTTAACGAGGCTGGACACTTATTTTATGTGACTTTAGTGACATCAGAGCCGCCTGGCTGTCGACAAAAATGCAAATTCTGACCTTAATGTTCCCGTTACACAGTGTTTTACATGCCTCTGTTATTGCCTGCACCATTTTTCGCCAATTAAAACATTAATCAAAAAGAACAACAAGAGTGCCCCGGTAGGCTAGCTGGTAGAGAGCTTGTCTATCAGCGCCGGGGTTGCGGGTTCGATTCCCGCCAGAGACTCTGGTTTTTCTTTCGTGCAGACAAGCGTAGAGCTTCGCGGGATTAGCGTAGGGAAGTAAAAAAAAAATAAAATAAAAAGCTTTAATTAAAAATTTAATCAAGTGAAATAAACTTTTAATCAAGTTTATCATCTTAAACGTTAGAATGATACTATTAATTTGTTTACTGGTGCAAATTTAATTAATTTTTTAATTAATAACACAAATTTTTTAATTAAAATCAATTTTTATTTTTCTCTGTGTGTATTTCAGAGAGATTTATTTACAGCTCTTTCAAGAAAACCGCAGCGCCAACGTACACTGATAGAAAAATGCATCTTCATATTGATGATGCCTTAACATCAGAATTGATGCAAAAAGTAACATCAATCCAATGACTAACGTCTTCGTACAATTTTGTAATTTTTAACGTGCCATCTATTGTATGACTATAGTGACATCAATTCGATGCCACATTTTGTATATTATTAACATTATTTTCATGATTACAGAAATTCCTATATTCTAATTTTTTAAATTATTTAGTTGAATACATCAAATTTTGAAAGTAGAATGACTATGAAAACCATATGGGGCATGGAGCTGGTGTCTTATTATTAAGAGTTCTGCTGTAAACAAAGGTCGTTATTCAACAAACGTGAAACATGCATATGAAACGGGTAAGTAAATAATAATATTCTCTCACTTTAACTTAAGTCAATTCCAATAACTTTTACTTAATGACAAACTGTTATTAAATTGATTCTAATGTGTCCTTTCTCCGATGTTACTGCGTCATCGCACTGAGGACATGTTTGTCATTAATGTGATGCCGATGTGTCATTCCATTGATGACGTAATTTCATTTTGACCTTGCTGACACTTTGTCCAAGTGATGTTAAGGTTAACATCACCATGATGAAAACTGTTATGTTGACACTTGTCATAGTACTGATGTCAAAATACATCAGCGTTATGACGCCTTTTCTATCAGTGCAGAGCGAATGTTATTGCAGGCTGAATTTTGTACTCTTTCCAGCTGATCCGCGGCTGCCTGCGGCAGTCCACCATACCAATGATCCATAGGTAAGAATAGGCCTTACTATTGCCACGTACAACTCTTGACCAGTCAATTATGAGCTATAAAATTTTTTTTAAAAATTTACTGTCTAATTCCGATGTGTGAAAGAATTCTTTCTTTTGAAAAATTTTTAGAAATTATTTGTATTTTAAATGTGTTGGTAAGCAAGAAAGAATTCTTTCGCACATCAGAAATAGGCTAGTATTTTAAATAGGACATTTTTAATCAATTTAATATTTATAGGAAATTTTCCGAAAATTAACCAATAGAAATTTAGGCTGTTGTGTTAATCGAGTCAAAAAGTCTATGCCTATTTTTCGATTAAAGAGCTTATGTCAAACCAAGGTTATACCTTGTTAGCATTTGAAACTAATGCATTTAATTTGACTAAAATATAGAAAAACCAATAAAACCCAAAAAAAGTATTATAATCAAATACAGAATATATCGCACCTTATCAACAAGAGGGTATCAACTAAAAATTTCACTTTTTGGAAAAAACCGACACGTAACATTCATATCTACCCGCTGTTTGAATATCGTGCTATTTTGTCTTCTTTTTGGTAATGAAAAGTTCGGTTTAAAAATTATTTTTCATATGAATGTAATGTAAAATTAAAAATTGTTTTGCTTCTACTGAACATTTTTAAATTTTAAGTTAATACCCTCTTGTTGATAAGCTGCGATATGTAAATTTGTAATGTCAAATATAATCAAGTTAGCTATTCATGTTTATAACAAAAAGTTGTGAAATTTTCGATTAGACTTTTGATCTTCAGTTCCTCGAAGCATTTTCACAACCAACACAATAGTCCAAGGACCTCTGATTCTCATCCGCCTATTGAAAACAAACATTAAAACTTTCGATAGCACTCTGACATAAAATTGTTTTTAAGATATTGGACTAAACTGTAATTTTACTGCTTGT
Organism: Pollenia angustigena; assembly: GCA_930367215.1. NCBI lineage: Eukaryota > Metazoa > Arthropoda > Insecta > Diptera > Polleniidae > Pollenia > Pollenia angustigena. Next base: position 54,489,677 of record OV884060.1, read on the forward strand.
TAAAATAAATCAAAACACAAAATGCCTTTTAAACTGAAAAGTACAAACTTTCTGTAAACATTTATCGTTAAGGTTCACGGAAAAATTAACCAAAATGATTTTGTCTGCATGGCTTATACGCTATTTTGTTAGCCAGCTTGCGTATTTTCATCGTGCCGAATTTCATAAAAATGTAACCGTTTGTTTTCGGGATATTCAGTTCTTTTCCTTTCTTTCAAAAAAAAAAAAAAACAGCGTACGTGCCCATGAGAAACTCTAAAATTCCAAATTTCAGCCATATCGGTCCAAAACATTAGCAAAAGTTAATTTTGACGTAAGAAGTTGTTCAAATTACTTAGTGTGCATAGGCCACGAATAAACCCCCTCTCCAGATTCGCTTTGAGACGAATAAATCTCATATTGATGTTGATATTTATTCGGCACAAACAACACTTATATCAATCTTTACTTCATAACATAAATTTATTTTGCCGGGTCCATTATTGGCCACGAGTCCCAGCCAAATAAACATTTAAAACTTTGTCTTTTTATAATGTGATCTACGATATCTAATGGTCCGATTTGACCAAAGAAACATTTTTAAACGTTGACTTTTTAAAGTTTTTTAAACTAATAGGCAATTTTACTAAAATTTTCCCTTTAAAGTAAATTTTTCAAAAATTTTCTCTTTAAAGTAAATTTTTCAAAAATGTATATGAAATTTAATGAACAATTTGCTATCTATTAAGTCCCAATCCATCTTAAGAAACATTTGCTGCGAAACATTTGAATTTGTTGATGAAAGACGAATGGAATAGTGTAACTTGTTTCATGTACAAGCTGTTTTTGTAAGTTTGTTATTGAAACGAAGAGAGAAGGCATAGAGAATGACTCAATGCTAAAAAACATAATTTTAGTTCTATGGACACGAATGCAGTTTCAAAAGAGAATTGAAGAAAGTTTTTGCAGCAAATGTTTCATAATATTGATGGGTACTAAACAAAAGTTGCTATACAAGTAAATGAAACATAAATTTGCTATTTATAGTAACATTTTGAAAATTTGCTACTTTGAAAGCCTTTCGAAACTTGAAATTTAGACAATTTGTGTGAATATTTGTTTTTAATTTACAAGTGTGCAAGTTATCCTTGCTAAGTATAATTATTTTCTTTTACATTTCCAAATTCATTCATATAAATTTTGTAAGATTTTTTTCATTTTCGTATGCCAATTCAGGTGACTGACTGGACTGCAACAAAAGCAACCAACAGCGCCTGACTATATCACATGCTGTTTGATGTTGATTCTGAGTTTTGTAACTGGGATCTGAAAACCAGCAACGAATAAATGTTGTATCAGGTAAAACTGTCATAAGTCAAACATGAAATTTGAAACTTCTGTCTGACATTTAATAAATAACGATTTAAACAAAAACAACAACAAAATGTTTTTTCCCTATTGGTAAATGAATGCAGTAATAAATAAACGACATGAAGTAACAACAACTAAAACAATTCAGCAGAAGAATTTAATATTTAAATATGAAAAAATTACACAGACAGACAGACAGACAGACAGACAGACAGACAGACAGACAGAGAGAAAAATGTTAAATAAAGCCACACAAATTATTATTGCCCAATGTATTTGATATACTCTTTAACACATTAATAATTTAAAATATAAATATTAATGAAATGTTAAGGTTGACGACAAAAATGATGAAGACGACGACAACATTTAAAGAACTTTTTTTCACCAAAGAAGTGAATTTTAAGAGAGACACATATGGAAAATCTCAATAATCAGGCGTTTGGTAGTTTCTGAATGTGTGTGACTTTTTTTTATTTTTTTGGGGAAAAGGTTGCTTTTTTTTGGTGTGGACCACATGAAGTTAAATAATTTATTTGGGAGTATTGTATGGCACAACACACACCACGGGGTTTCTAATCATCATGAACGAAAACAGCCAGCCAAACTGTCCAACTCTGTTCACAGCACCAGCAGCCTGCCTCATTTGCCATCACCAACATTTTGTAGTTTGAATTAATACTTTTTTGGTTTTCTTTAAATTTTATTAATTATCATAAATGTTTTAAACTGTGTTGAAACATAAGAACTTTTTTTTTTATTAAGAAAATATTTCAACGAAATCTTGTTTGACATTCTGATTTGAACAATTTTGCCCTTGATCGTTTGTGATCATGCGTTTGAAGAAAAAAGAAGAGAAAAAGGTTTGATGAAGTTTGTAAGATAAGAAATGATATACGTTTTATTAAATATAAATATAAGGATCTATGTAAAAGTACTTATGAGAGCATAGAAAGTCGCTAAGATTAAAAAGGTAATACAAAAAAGAAGTAGTAGGGGGCTCCATGTTTCCAATATTTGAAATATTGTAAATAAAAATATCGTTTTGGAAGATTTTTCCAAAATCGACTGCTGATATGTACAGGATTTTCAAGTAGTTCACGCTTTCCCTGCAAAAATATTGGACTACGTGTGATCCATTTGAGATAAAATGGACTGCTTACAACATGGTCCAATATAATGCAATCATGGACGCTGTAATTGTTAAAAAAGAATTTGTAGTTGCACGACATGTTTTTGTTTTTAAACGATACGTTTTCGTTTTTAAACGATATGTTTTCGTTTTTAAACGATTTCAAAACTTATCTTCCGTAGTATACCAAGGAGTAGTTTCAAAAGTAATCCACTGAGAGTATGCATGAACATGCACACAGAAAACAAATTGGTTGGGAAACGGTTGCAGTAATAAAATATTGATCAAGTAACATGATTTTTTTATTTTTTAAATTGTATAGTTCTAACTGATTTTTAATTCTCTTGATTATAAAAATTATGTTCCAACTCAAATATTATTCCTTCAATTCTTTTATTAGTTATGATAACTAATTTAATTAAGTTCTAAAAATTAGTAAAAATGGTTAGAATCACAACCGAATTTAATATAGGGCAATACTGAATATTGGTCATTGCAATCAATAATTTGCTTTCGTCAATAAATTTTGTAATATAAATGTTTATTCATTTATTGCAGCTAATTATTGATTGTTGGAGAAGATTCAATTCGAGTACAACAAATGAAAATATAATTATTCGGCATTCACAACCAAAAAATAATTAAAAGCCCCAATTGCTTACTAAATTTTCTGTCAAAACATTTGATAGATTAAATTAATTTTTAAAATATTTTATTTAAAAAATATCTTTGCGTTCAAAAATGGAAAATGTGAAAAACTTAATAAATAGGGGTAAGTAATTTACGTATTCTTATAGGAATGAACATATACACGTACATATGTATGAATGTATGTATTATTTTTTTATACCCTGCAAATTATATTGGACTTCTTGATCCATTTTTATCCTGGACTGGTCCAATGTAGTGCAAGTATGGACCATGTCATTATTAAAAACAGTTTACAGTGAAACGACATGTCTTCGTTTTTTAACGACATGTTTTCGTTTTGAAACGATTTCAAAGCTAATCCTCTGGTGTATACCATGGAGTAGTTTTAAGACTTCTCCTTTGTAATACAAGCTGGGTTATATGGTCCTGCCCTAGGACATCGTACTGTAAAATAAACCATTTTTTCCATTCATTGGACAAGTCCTTGCTCCTTATGGGCTACATTTGACCGGTTAATAAAAATATGTTGATAACGACAATCGAATCTCTTGTTATGAACACTAATTATGTGTTAATTCAGTTGCAGCTATCATTTATTCGGGTATAAGCAAAATTTTGTTTCTAATAATCATACTAACAACTAACAATATCAGCTGTTATGACTGATAGTGTACTAAAATTCAAATGTTGCTATCAAAACTATTATGCTAAGCAACGAAATTTTCAGTAATTGGAACCGAATTGTGTGATAGTACATGCAACCGACGAAATTCGATTGGCGCAAAATTCGGTTGTGATCACGAATCTGTTTTCTCTGTGTGGATTAGTTTTAAGACTACTCCGTTGTAATACAAAGTTGCGTTTTATGGTCCAGCCCTAGGACATTGTTATATAAAATAAACCAAGTTTTTTCAATACATTTGGGTTAGATGTGTGCTAGTCCTAGTCCCTTATGGGCTATATTTTACATACGTGTATGAACGAGTCGTAGGGTTAATAAACATTTTTTTTGGAATTTTTTTTTTCGAAAATTTATTGTTTTTAGGTAATTGTTAGAAACTTTGCTAGCTTTAGAATACTAAATATTTTTAGAATATTATTTTTTAAGAACAATTTTGATTTTTAGTTGAACTGTTAATTTTTAATTTTTTTTGATATTCTTTAATTAGGCTTGAGTTCATCAAATTTAATTTTCATTAAATTATTTTCACTGAGGGAAATTTTATATTTAAAGACAATTTTCCAAAAATTTATTATTTATAAGAAATTTTTTGAAAAGTACTATTTTAAAAGCTTTTATTTAACTTACAATGTATTTACATATGTTTGTTCGGGTGGAATCTTGCAACTCAATTTTTAAGCAGTTATCTTCAACCGATTAAGCTGAAATTGTATACACGTTAAGTTTGGATGGCAATGTATGGCAAACTGTGTGACGTCATTCTAAATCTAATATGGCGGCCACGCACAACGTGGCGGACTAGTTATTTTTAATAAACTTCTACAACATGGGTATCAAAGAAAGGGCTTGCTAAGAACAACTCGAAAAATAAAGTGGCAGTCTAAATCCAATATGGCGGTCACACATAATATGGCGGACTAGTTATTTTTAATGCACTTCTACAAAATGGGTATTAAATGAAAGGGCTTGATAAGAATATCCAGAAAAAGAAGTGGTTACTCTAAATCCAATATGGCGGCACAAGCAAGATGAAGGACTAGCGATTTTTAATGCACTTTTACAATATGGGTATCAAATTAAAGGGCTTGCTAAGAATTACTCGAAAAATAAAGTGGTTACTCTAAATCCAATATGGTGGGCACACACAATATGGCGGACTAGTTATTTTAATGCACTCCTACAAAATGAGTATTAAATGAAAGGAATTGCTAAGAATTTCTCGAAAAATTTAGTGGTCACTCTAAATCCAATAAGTCGGCACAAACAAGATGGCGGACTAGTTATCTTTAATGCACTTTAACAATATGGGTATCAAATGAAAGATCTTGCTAAGAATAACTCGGAAAATAAAGGGTCACTCTTAATAAAATTTAGTTATTTTTAATGCACTTCTACAAAATGGGTATTAAATGAAAGGGCTTGATAAGAATATCTCGAAAAATGAAGTGGTTACTCTAAATCCAATATGGCGGCACAAGCAAGATGAAGGACTAGCGATTTTTAATGCACTTTTACAATATGGGTATCAAATTAAAGGGCTTGCTAAGAATTACTCGAAAAATAAAGTGGTTACTCTAAATCCAATATGGTGGGCACACACAATATGGCGGACTAGTTATTTTAATGCACTCCTACAAAATGAGTATTAAATGAAAGGAATTGCTAAGAATTTCTCGAAAAATGTAGTGGTCACTCTAAATCTAATAAGTCAGCACAAACAAGATGGCGGACTAGTTATCTTTAATGCACTTTAACAATATGGGTATCAAATGAAAGATCTTGCTAAGAATAACTCGGAAAATAAATTTGTGAGTCTAAATCCAATATGGCGACACACACAAGATGACGGACTAGTTATTTTTAATGTACCTCTACAATATGCGTATCAACTGAAAGGGCTTGCTAAGAATAACCTGAAAAATAAAGTGACGTCACTAGATACAATATGGCTGACTAAGTTTTTAAAGCTTGCTGAGAATACGAATGCGAGTTTCAAAAAAATTAAAAGTAAAAATTCTTTTTTAAAAAGTAGCTTGTATTTAAATGCGCTAAAAAGTCAAAAATAAATTAAAAGTAAAAAACCTTTTTAAAATGCAAGATTTTATTTGAATGCGCTAAAAAAAAAAAAAAAAATAATATTTGGCTTTAAAACTTTTACTTTCACCTTATTACGTCATTACACAATTTATATGATATAAAAGCTTGTCGCGAGATTTACTAGTGAAAAACTAAGTAAATTAATAACTTGATTTTAACTATTAAAATTTTCAAACTAAGTAAATACAAGTACTTTAATCTTGCGACAAGCTTTTATAGCATATAAATTGTGTAATGACGTTATAAGTTGTTAGTAAAAGTTTTAAAGCAAAATATTATTTTTTTTCCTTATAGCGCATTCAAATAAAAGCTTGTTTTTTAAAAGGTTATTTACTTTTAATTTATTTATGATATTTTTTGAAAATGTTTATATATTTATATTTTAAAGGCCTTAGTCATAAAAAATATTTCATGTTAATAACAGGCTTATAAGATACATTTTATATGAAAACTAGCTGACCCGGTCCGCGTTGCTGGCCCTAAGCAAACATTAGTGTTATATTATGACACAAAAAAAAAAATCTATGGAATTCCTATCATTAAGTTTTTTTAGAGAATAACTTACATATGGTGCAGATATGGCCTCAATCAAAAAAGAAACGCATGTATTTAAGGCAAATTGGAAATAAATTTTTTTTATTACTTCATCTTAAGGCCAGCCGATAGAAAATGTTTTTTGTTTTTTTATTTGGTGTAAAAACGTATAAATTTTTTGGCGTGCCAACTCGGGAGCAAGCCACATACGTTCAAGCCAGCAATTGTCAATGATTGGCCTTGTGCCTTGCTGATGGTAATAGCAAAGGCAAGACGCAAAGGGAATTGGAACCGCTTGAATTGGAATGGTAAATCGTTGAAAATCATCGGAATTCGTGGATTTCGAAAGTTTTTATTAACATAGGCTTTTTTTAAATATATTGGGAACTACATAACCGATTAAGGAGTTTGATATCTCGTTTTGACAAACATGACAACGGCTTTCAAAAAAAAAATAAAAAATAAAATAAATATATGTATGTATATTTAATTGGTGGTGCAATATGAAAATTGGATTTTGCCACGCCCTTCCGCCCGCAGATCGAAAATCAAAAATCACACTTAACAGTGTCACCCGCATGAATTTTTTGAAAATTACTATTTTTATGATATTTTTTGAAAATGTTTATACATTTATATTTTAAGACAATTATTATTTGTAGGTAATATTAATTAAAATTACTATTTAAAGGAAATTTTTCGAAAATTTACCTTTTATAGGAAATATTTCTAAAATTTACTTTTTATAGGATATACAGGGGTGTCAAAAAATCCAAGTCGGTTTTGCTTTTTGTCGGTTTTGTAAACCAATATAGGTTTAATTTGGTGTCATGAAAACAAGTCGATTTTGTTATTTTCGAATACAAATAAAAACGATATTCGAATTATCTGTTTTTTATGTTTTGTAGCATGTGTTTACCTATTTAAATGCAATTTTTGGTTGTTTTTAATAAAAAGAAAATAAGAATGGTAAAACAGTAAACATATGAAATAAATGCCGTCGTTACACAGAAAAAATTATTGCCGAATTATTTTCAAACAAACGCTTGTTTGAAAATTTTTTTAATTTCTATAAATTTTTTTACTGACTCAAACAAAATTTTTGGTTGATTTTTATTTAACCAACAAAAATGTGGACAACTCTTCAAAAATATAATAAACGCGTTATTGGTGTCAAGTTTTCATAATTTTGTATGAAATATTTAACGCTCCTTAATGTTGTCGTCTTTTTGCATTTTTTTATTTGATCGTTGGCAACACTTCTTTATGTGAAATATAAGAACAACAACAAAAAACACACACAGTCTATTTTTGGACGCTTTAAAAAAGTGCAACTATAAGAAAAACAATAGCAGAACAACATTATAAGAAACAAAATCCCGTATTCAATTTTTTAAAACTGTTTGGTTAAATACATCAAATACAAAATTAGAATGATGACGAAAAACATATCGAATCGGTCTGCTGTCGTTTTTGGTTACATTTCTTCTTTAGCAAAGGAAAGGATACAGCAACAGAGAGTGATAAAGGAAAACATTGTGTTGTGTGTATAAATAAAACTTCGTTTAAAAATTATGCCAACAAAAAAAATGTGTCTTAAAGCCAGCCGGCGGCTCTGCTCTACCGTCATCTTCTCATACAGTGCTTACTTGTGTGCGCTTTTCATTGCTTGTGCAAAAACTTTTTTTTTTTTATTTTGAAATTTAGTATATGAATTTCAGTAAACTTTTTGTTTGATTCAGTTAAATTATATGTTTGAAAACATCTGTTTTTTTTTTCAATAAACAAAATGCAAATAAATTGTTTGAACATGCGAATTTGTTTATAGGACCGATTTCAGAGAAAAAATTGTTTGATTCTACAAATTTTTTGTTTGAATTGGAAAAATAATTTTTTCTGTATGTAAGCTGCTTGGTTTGTTTTCAATAAAAATCTGATAATATTGGTTTCTGTGACACCTAAAACCGACACTAATTCAAGTTCGAACAAAAAACCGACAACATTGGATTTCATGACACCAACGTATTTTTTTTGTCGGTTTCAAATCCAATTCCAATAAAATTGGTTTCTATGACACCCCTGTTAATTCAAAAATTTTCTATTTACAGGAAATATATCGAAAATTTACTATTTTTGAAAAATTTTCACACATTTACTATAACCTGTTTAAAATTATATTTAAAAGGAAACTTTTCGAAAAATTGCTACTTACAGCAATTTTGACAAACATTTTCGATTCAGAAAAATAACGATTTATACGAACTATTTTGGAAATTTGCTATTTATAGGAAATATATGGGAAATTTTTCGAAAATTCACTTCTTATAGAAATATGGGCATTTCCTGGGGTCACGAACGTACGTTCGTACGCTTTTGATGTACAAATACAAAACTTTTCCTTTTCATCTTTTTGCGATTCGATAGCATTTGGGTAGCTTTATGCTCAGTACAAAAGATCGATTTAATCGAGTTTAAGTTTTCATAATAAAAGTTATAAACGTGTGGTCACGAACGTACGCAATATAGAAGTCAACTTCGGCTGACAGTAGTGAAATGTAAAAATCTGCGTAATGAAACAGAATTTTCAAAAGTGATTAATTTATTTTAAAAGTGTATTAATGTAGGTCTCCATCTAGTACTTACAAAATAAAATATCTCTCTTGGTTTTTATTTAATTGGCTTATGTACCGGTCGCGAACGTACGATTTTTCCATATGTTTTCTTATTATTATCACCATGCATTTTACCATAAATGTCTTCAAATTTCTTTAACAAAAAAACTTAATACTCCTTTTACAATTGATTGTAATGGCGAGATTATGAAGAAAGAATTCAAACATAACATATTTTTTGCATGTAAAATAAGCATATAAAAATGTCTATAGAAGTAGAAAATACAGGAAATAATACAATTTTCCAGTTTCCAGCCCAATTTTCTCAGGTAAAACAGCTCAGATATGCTAGGAAACTTTTCTTTTATAAGTACATAGACTTTTTTTCTAATAATAAACAATAAAAGACGATGATAATCAACATTTTGTTTCTTCATCCTGGTAGACCATTCTGGGGAAATGCCCATATGCATTTCGAAAATTTAATATTTGTAGGAATTACTTCGAAAATTTCGTGTTCGCAAAATTATTTTTTATATAAAATGGTTCGAAAATTCAATATGTGTGTTGTTCGACCTTTTGTTGTAATTTTAATGTAAATAATTCGTTAAGCTCAAGGTCAGGTTTTTTTTTATTTTTTTATTTATTTAAAAATTTTTTTTTTTTTTTTTTTTTTTTATTTTATTCCAATATTTCTGTAAAACCGTGTGTGACGTGTTTTTTATTATTGTTCCTCTTTACCCTGAAGATGAGATCCAGTGGACTTCGAAATATTGGAAAAAATTAAAAAAAAAAAAAAAAAAAAAAATTTTTAAATAAATAAAAAAATATAAAAAACGGTTCGAAAATTCATTTTTTTTAAAGAAATTTTTCGAAAATTTAGTCTTTCATGTAAAACATTTTTTGAAAATTGCTTTTTATGGGAATTTTTTGGAAGATTTACTGTTTATAGAAAATTTGATCAAGAAATTTTTCGAAATCATGCGACTTATAGAAAATTTACTATTGCAGAGAAATTTTTTTGAAAATGTTCTAGTTTACTAAATTTTTCTTAAATTAACTCTTACATATAGGACATTTTTCAAAAATGTTCGAAACTCTTCGATAACTGCAACACCAAAAATTCTTAACATTGGTGATTCTGTTAACGCAAGTTTGTAAAATACAAAACTTTTTTCTCCCTTTCAGTATGTTTTTACCTTAGTTTTTTATAAAGGAATTTAAAACTACGATAGAATAAAAAATACATACCATAATGCAAAAACAACAGTTATTTTGTATATTGATTTATTTTTATATGCAGCGAAATTTTGTTTAAGGTACCTTGAACAAATTCTATGTCAGAATGCTATCGAAAGCTTTAAGGTTTGTCTTCAATGTCATTATATTTCCTAAATATGCAACTTTTCTTGTTCTAGTCGTTCTTATAAACTATCGGTCAGTATTCGTTCATCACAGTATTTCATCAAACTCGATTAGTGCATGGAATGCTTAGTGTCCGTCGATATTTCCATATTTCAAACGCCTCTAGTCGCTTTTCTTCCACCACCATTGCTGTCCATGTTTCAGCTGCATATAGGAGCAGGGGTTAAGCATTACATTAAATAAATCGAGTTTACGCCGCATGGCCTATATCGTGGCTAGCTAAGACATTGTTTTATTTATATGCTACATTTTATGTCTTTCGTTACTTCCCATTGATCTTCATCTGGACTCCTTAATATTTAGAATTTGACATTCGTTTAATTTCTGTATTTTTTATTCTTAATGCCGTATTATTTTAGATAAGGAACAGGGAAACCATGAAATATGCTCTCAAAAATGAGATTTATGCTCATTAAATATGCAGTCAAATATGCTTGTTAAAAATATGCACCAGAATTAAAAAATTGCTAATTTGAAAACAATTTAATAACAGTTACATTTAATAAAAACAATCCTAAATTTATAATCGGTAAAGCCCCAAAGACCAAAGAATTTACAGTCGAGCTTTGGAGATTTTATCCTATTTGGAAACGATGAGCAGTCATCGGTTAACAAAAACAAATTTATATTAAGAGGATAAAATTCATATAAGAATTATTTGTAATAAATTTTATCTAGATATTAAGATCCGTATGAGATTTTTTGTCTCAAATGGTTTTTAGGGGCGGTCACTGTATTGTTTATTAATGTTTACATTTTAAATGAAGTAGAAAATAATTTAATTTGCAGTAAAATATTTTTGGGCGAATTTAATCTAAATACACGTAGAGAAAAAATATGGTTGGGCATAGTTACGTCAACAACACTATGTTTAATGTAACAATATATTGTTGTCGTACACACATAATTGTTATTTTTATTTAATATCAACAATATTATTGTTACTCTAAACATATCAATGTTTATCGCAATTATAAATTTGAGAATTGTTGACCGAAAAATAATTATTTTTCTAACAACTTAATTATTAATTATGATAATTAATTATGATTACTCGCAACCATATCATGATATTTAATAGCCATAACATGATAACTTTCTATAAATTTATCATTTTATGTTAAAGATACAATCAAACTATTTTTACTCTAATAATATTATGTTAGCGCCATTTGTCAAATAATTTTGAATCACTTGTGCCGTTTATTTTATATGTGAGCGGTTAAATAATTTAAGAAATTCCCATAAAAAAAATAAGTTTAAAGAAATTAAAAAAAATAAAATATTAGCGGAGTTCATTCAGTATTAGTGATGTAATAGTGCAAATGCAAAATATCGTAGTTTTTTTTGCAGAATCCAACAACAAAACACACACACACATTTCGTTATATTTTATAAAAGTGCTACGATATTTCTGTGGTTCTCATGGGCAACCGCATATGTCTTAAAACAAATTTTTCAGGAAAGCCGAAAACCCATTCATGAAAACCACAGATTTTGCATTTGCTCTTTTGCAAGCCTTATATTGAATTCCGCTATTTGATTTACATAAAGAAAAATTTTAAAAATCCACAAAATAAAAAATCGATGCAAAAAAATTTTAATTTATTTTGTATTTTTATGACAGCTACGAAAACAGCTGTATCATAATAAGATTGCTTCTAAATTTATTATATTAACATGATGATAATATGATTACTTGTTAGGTTGTTATGATAAACATGACAATAATTTGACTACTTCTTGACTTAGTATGATTAACAGATTAATAATATGATTAAGGGAAAAATATTATGATGTTATAGTACGAGTATATTTAGTCATAATATGATTCAATAATAATCTGAATATGAATCTTGTCATAATATTTTGCTATCAGAATATGTTTACCACAACCATGTTGTTTCTTTGCGTGTATGCCTCAAAAAGGTAAAATATGCGTTATAAACTTTAAAAATGCTGCTAAAAGGCTGTTTTACCTAAATTATGCAGAAGAATGCTGCAAACGTTGAAATATGCAAAAATATGCACTAACAAATCGATGCCATTCATAAAAGGCTCTAAACCATAAATATATTTTGTGTCTACCTTCATTGGTCGCACAAGAAACAACATGCAATTGCATATATATGGTTGCCTGTTTATTAATATACCATTAATATTATTTATTCAAATAGCAATTTTTTCTCTATTTAGTGGCCCTCTAAATAGTCTTACTGAATATATGTTAAATAGCAATGGCGATAATATGCAGCCCTGTGTTAATCCTTCCGATATGAAAAAACTTTCAGTTAGTCCGGATCAATGTTTCTAGATTATCGCCAGTATAAATATATTTTGCATTCACCTTATTTCCTCTTCATATTTTTCTATTGCTTTTAAAGTCTCTATTAGCTTGTCATGTTGGCATACAATTACGTCCTTCATTGCGTTGTAAAGTTAAAAAAAAAGTGCTCGAAAGGGTATTCTTACTTTTTGGCTTGTCTTTATTTTTCTAGTTACAATTCACGTGAATAGAAACACTATTTACATGTATTTCCTCGAAACTATTAAAAGCTCTCAAAGAAACTGAATAAAATTTATTAGATTAATTAAATTAAATAGCAGAATGTTCCTATTAAATAAACATAAATGCAAATTTCTTCCAAAATATTAAAACAAATGTTTCAAAATTTTGAAATATTAATTAATCTTTCCAAAAAAAGTTAATTGTTTTTTTGTCAGTATCTGCCCTGTGTAAACAGAATATAAATGATTTCCTCTTCAAAATTCAAATATGCTTGTGACCGTTTTTAATTTGTTTACTCTCATATTTAGTTTGGTAATTTGTTTAAAATATAAAAAATAAATAAAATTAATTTACTGGAGTTTCTAAATAAAAACAGCATTTATAACTAACTATTCATAGTTTAAAAAAAGCAGCATTAATAAAAATTAAATCTAGTTTTTTTTTTTTTTATAAAAACAACATGCCTCCACTTGCGTTTCAAGCAACACTTTACAGCTTCGGGGTAATTTACTTGATTTTTTAACCAATTTAATTTTTTTTTTTTATTTATTACTATTTCAACTACTTTGTTTTTGTGTTGCTTTATTTTTAGCTTTTGCATATGAAATGATTTCTTTTTTCTATTCAGCATATTTTGAATTTATTTTTCAAACTCAGAAATTCAGTCGTTCTGTAGTTTTGTATATCAGTATATCTGAAGCATGTGTTAATAACAGCTTTTAAACATGCAGTTGTTGTTGTATTAACACACATCTACGTAGATTTAGCAAAAAATATTTGCTACATTTTATTGATAACTAAAACAAGATAACAAGTTTATAGTTAGAAATGCAAAGGTAAAAGTAATGCCAATTTAGCCTTTTAGCAGACAGATTTAGCGATTTTTGTTTTTAAAAATAAAAATAAATTATTAAATGCAGCTTTTATAAGGATGTAAAACAGAATTTTTCATTTACACATTATGAATTATACAAGGAGAGAGAGAACATAAATTTATATTGATTGCACACGCAGAGAAAAAATATGGTTGGGCATGGTTACGGCAACTACGCTTTGTTTATTGTAACATTATATTGTTGTCGTACACAAAAAATGGTTGTTTTTAGTAAATATCAGCAAAATAATAGTTACTGTAAACATATCAATGTTTATTGCAAATATAAATTTGAGTATTGTTGACCGAAAAATAATAAAATAATTTTTCTAACAGCTAAATTATGATAACTTTCAAAATATATTATATTACTAACAACTATATCTTGATTTCTAATAGCCATAACATGATAGTTTTTTTTTCAAAATCCAACAACAAAATACACACACATTTCGTTATATTTTATAAAAGTGATAAGGTATTTCTGTGGTTTTCATGGGCAACCGCGTATGTCTCAACACAAATTTTTCAGGAGAGCCGAAAAACCATTCTAGATCAAACTATGGGCTAGGTATTGCACTTTTTCTACTTTGTCATTACGATAAAAAATCGTAATTGATCCATCTTTAGTCAAAAATTTTTAGAAACATGTGAAGAGCGTTTAAAATATGGCATCAACATCTCAAAATCGGAAAAATGGACATACGCGGCTGCCAATGAAAACCACAGGTTTTGAATTTGCTTTTTTGCAAGCCTTATATTGAACTCCGCTATTTGATTTACATTAAGAAAAATTTTAAAAAGCCACAAAATAAAAAATCAATGAAAAAAAAATTTTAATTTTTTTTTATATTTTTATGACAGTTATGAAATGTATCATAATATGATTGCTTCGAAATGTATTATGATTAACCTGATGATAATATGATTACTTCTTAGTTTATTATGATTAATATGACAATAATATGATTAGTACTTTGCTTATTATGATTAACATGACAATAATTTGATTACTTCTTAACTTAGTATGATTAGCAGAATAATAAATATGATCAAGGGAAAAATATTATGATGTCATATAACGAGTATATTTAGTCACAATATGATTCAATAATAATCTTAATATGGTGACTACAATCATGAATCTTATCATAATATGTTGCTCTTAGAATATGTTTACAACCCCCATGTTTTTTTTTGCGTCCACAGATATAAAAAGCCATAGCCCTTTCAGTTACCCCCGTTTACTTCAGGAGCATAGGGCATCAACTAAATTTTCGATAATCAATTGTTTTCATAAATTAGGCAGCTGATTGGGCTGTCGCATCCGTCATTGCTGCTGGAACTGCCAGCAGGCCTGCAGACCGACAAAGAAAGATTAAACCGCATTGAGTCAGTCGACAGAGCCTTGTTGGCCAATAAACAGGGGACACCAAGTCCAGGTTTAACAGTGGGTAAGTTTATCATTTGAAGAAGATAGTTTATAAGCCCACATGGTTTTGGCATAATTATTCGCTTCACTTTACGTTGCTCCCCTATAATTCTCTATGATTAAAAAAATTATTCCGTCGCAGATTTGCATTTTTAGAAAATGTTACTGCTGTAAAATTTTATTTTAAGAATTTTATATATTAAATACAAACTGAACAAATTTCACCAGTTTCTTATCATAATGTTTGGGTTTTTGCTAAAGCAAAGAGTTGGCATTACTGAATAATAATAACAACTGCAATTCTTGCAAAAAAAAAAAACAACAACAACTTAAACTACAGCAGCAGCTCTAAAACACTTAAATATTCGAATACAAGCCTTATTTTTAATTGAATATTTAAATGCAATTTAACAATATTTTGCACCTGAATAAAATAAATTTATGCAAACAAATACTTCGCGAACTTACAGAATTTGTTTAGAACTTGTTTAGATTTTTCTTTTTCAAAATTTGTTTGTTACTTTTTTTTTATTTATAAGAATATGATTGAGTTATTTGGATAAAAACTAATTAAATTTTTTGACAATAAGTTTGATAAACAGACGAAGTGATTTTAAATTTAAAAAAAAAATTATACAAATTTTTTTTAAAAGAAAATAATTTAAAAATTCGAGCAACGAAATGGAGAAGTCAACAGGAAACTTGCAAAAAAACCATGTTATTGTAAGCGCAATAATAATATGTATATCAGTCCCACCCCAATCATAATATGCTTGCCCAGAGTCATTTAATGGTAATCACACATGTATGTAGATATAGACGGCATTTACATCTATGCAATTAACGCCGAGTTTTTTTTCTATTTTCTTTTAAAGTAGTTGCTACGAAACTTTTTTCAGATTTACATTTACATTTTATTCAAGCATTTTTTCAACTTTTTCAACCCCGTTTTCTTCCCTAGACCTCTTGCTAACAAACAAAAAGTTGCATGTGAAAGTTGCGGCAAGTTGCGGCGTTAATTGCATAATGTAAATGCCGTCATATTCATATACATATGTACATATATGTATATATCGTTGGTTTACTATGCAAACCTGCTAAATCCTCTTTTTAAGGTAATTGAAATTTTGATGCCGTGTGGTAGAGAAAAATATGCCTCGTCGTTATTCTTCAATTTGAGTCTTGAAGTGTGTCAAATCAACTATATTTTTGGTTTTCCTCTCAAGCAGCAAATAGAAAAAAATTAAAAGTTGTTTGTCTCTCCCAAGGCGAATTCATGTAAACGGTGGTGTCGATACTACAACAAGTAACAACACCAAAAACACAACAATGTATTTTGTTGCTGCTTTCTTTGGCCGATATGTCAAAACACAAGTAACTTTTGACATTCCTCTCTCTAATTTAAAAAAAAAGTAGCACATCTGTGCTTTCAACGCCACCTGAAAAAATGAATTCGCCTTGGTCTCTCCCAAGGCCCATCTATCAGGTCTGCTTACTTGTACAAAAACAAAAACCTTTTTCTTTTAAGCTGTCAAAAACTTACTACCACATATACAAAGAAAAAGGAAAAAACGTGTATGTAAACAACTTTTGAAAGCTCTAAAGAACGAAAACAATGATCATCAGGCTTCTTACGCAGACCTTTTCAATGGGCCTTGGTCTCCCCTGTAAAATTCGTTACAAGGGAGCTAGCAGGTTTGCATTAAGCCGACGATATATTAATATCTAATTTATTTAGCTTTTTTGAAATAAATATAAGTGAATCAATCATCTTCTGTCAATGTAATTGACTCAATTATAACAAATAAAATAATTTTAATAAAATGATAAAACAATGACAAGTGTCATGTTACAATCACATAGTATCGTCATGGTGAACTGGTATATGGTTGCAGGTAACTAGATAAATAATATAGTTATATATTTGGGAAAGTGTTTTAAGCACAATATGGTTGTGGTAACAATATTTACTTACTTACTTGGCGCTACAGCTAAATATTAGCCTACACAGAAAAAAATATCTCAAGAAAATTTTTAACAACACAGTTTATTTAAAATATAATTTTTGTTCAACAAACTTTGTGTTTGATTCAATGAAAAAATTTATCAAATATACACTTTACAAAATAGCACTCAATAAAACATATTTAATAATGAAATATTTAAATATTTCTTGATATTCAATAAAACAAATATTTGCATCAACGTTAAAACAGTATTTTTACAACTCTTGTTCATTTTATAATAGGTCATAATTCTCATTCGCTTAACAGTTTTATTTGGTTAAATATCTTTAGTTTTGCCAAAGTCTTTAGAAAAAGGTTTCCTGATGATCTGGCTTAAGCAGCCAGCGAAATGCACATAGGAAATAGCTAATAAATTTTTGTGTATTTGTTTATAATGGAAAAAAAATTGGCAATTAAGCAAGTCACCATTAATAAATAAACATTCGATAAACATTTTATTTGATTTATTCAACATTTCCAACAATTTATTTTAACAAATCACGCAAACATTTTGTTGAAAAAAATTATTTTGGGCAACAACTTTTTTTATTGATGCAATAAACTTGGTTGTTGACTAAAAATTCAATAACTATACCTAAAAACTTTTTATCAATAATGCAAAAATCGTCATCGCAGAAAATTCAAAAATTTTTTGTATCAAATATGCGATTTTCGTATTCAAATATGAAAATTATTTTTTTCTGTGTAGATAAATCAAATAATACCTTTCCATTTATCTCTATCCCCCGGAGCATTTTTCCAGTCTTCACATTTCGAAGTCAGCATTATCTTGAAGGTGGAGTTTTAATCAATATGTTCTACATGACCAGCCCATCTTAGTCTTTGAAATCCTATCAGTGCTAATTCAATTTTCACACCCTCAGGCAGAGACAATAATGGTCCATTGTGACGCTTTGGATAATAAAGAAAGAAGAAGAAAAGAAAGAAAAAAATACAGATGAAAAAGTAAAACAAACTTACTAAACACAAGGGTATTCATTCGATTAATTACTACCCGATTAACTGATCGGTTAAATTAAAATTGGCTTTAATTTTAGTCGGTTAACCGATTAACCGATGTAATAAAATTTCTAATTTTTTGTAGTATTTAACCATATTTTTTGTGTTTTTAAATTTGGGTGAGTTCAAAAACGTTAGTTACAAAGCAATTCGCTTTTTTAAATGCATTCTACAACCTTTTCTGTACCAATGTTCACCAAAATGTTACCTATGTGCACCAAAAAAGTTATGTTTAGAACTGCTGTAGGAAATATCGCCCAAAGAAGAATGGCCCAAAAAAAAAAAATGAAAGATCGCCCAAATGAAGAATCGCCCAAAAGAACATGAAAAATGACCCAAAAAGTTAAATATGAAATTTTGCCCAAAAGAAACGAAAAAGAGCCCAAAATGAAAATGAAAAATTACCCAAAAAGAAAAAACGAATTTTTTCCCAAAAAAAAAAAAATTAAAAATTACCCAATTTGCAAAACATTGTTTATTATTCATATAAATTTAGTAACTTACAAATGTAAGAGAAAGACTTTTTTTATTATGGTCACAACAAACAAAACTATTTTGAAAGAAACTTATTTTACCATAATGTGGTTGTCGGTGACAATGATTTGGTTAAATTAAACATAATATGGTCAAAATTTTTTTAAAAATGGTTTTGTTGTTTTTTCTCTGGGTGCATATATATTAAACATTTAACGAAAACACTTTTGGGCGCAAGGATTTTCTCCCCTATGTTGTAACAAATACCGCTAGCGCTTACTAAAGCGTCTCCGCTTAGCCGGCCTTCGGCGGGGCGCAAGGATTTTCTACTCTATGGTATAACAAAAACCGGCTTTGCTAACTAAAGCTTCTCTGCATAGCCGGCCTTTGGCCGGGCGCAAGGATTTTCTCCTCTATGATATAACAAACACCGGCTTCGCTAACTAAAGCTTCTCTGCGCAGAAGGCCTTTGGGCGGGCGCAAGGATTTTTTCCTTTATGGTATAACAAGTACCGGTTTCGCTAACTAAAGCTTCTAAAATCTGCCTTGTTTCCGAACGAAGGCCGACTTCGCAGGGAAGCTTTAGTTAGCGAAGCCGGTTTTTGTTATAACATAGAGGAGAAAATCCTTGTCCCCGGCCGAAGGCCGTCTGTGCAGAGAAGCCGGTACTTGGTTTTATCAAAGAGGAGAAAATCCTTGCGACCGGCCATAGGCCGGCTATGCTTTCGAGTTTGTAAGCTATGCTTTCGAGTTTGTCCACGGACATTATGACACTGGACGTTATGACATGTCACCTTTTTGCAATATGTCCCGTTATTTTTATAAATAACATGTTGGAATTCGTCGTATAGTAATAATGAATGATTTAGACAAATAGTATGCCCGACAAAATGGGCTATTTTTCATATAATATTTTTCGATGATTTTTCATAACGAAAAATCACCAAATTTAAAAAACCAAAAATCACCCAATAGTAGCGAAAAATAGCCCAACAATTTTGGGTAATTTTTCATATGAATTCAGGCCCAATTTTACATGGAATTTTTTGGGGCGATTTTTCATTTATTTTTTTGGGCCATTTTTCTTTGGGCGATTTTTCCTACAGCCGTTTAGAACAGGGATTTCCAGTTCTTTGTACAATTGTGTATACCACTACTTACACATATTTTTATGCTGCTCAATTTCAGTCGTCGATGTGACTTCGACAAGTGTACATGTCTAGCGGATGCTATGTTATTTTGTTTTAGCTTAACAAAAAAAAAACTTTATGATGACACTCAAAAAATATTGTGCAGTCAAAAATGGCGGTTCGCAAAATGAACCCAGGAAATCTGGCCCCAAAAGGAAAATTAAAAACGGCCCCAAAATTTTACATGAGACACAACAACACGCAATTCTTGCGCAATTTTTTTGTTTTTTTTTTTTGGGGTTATTTTTCATTTTTTCGTTAGGGTGTTTTTGCATTTTAAGTGGAATAAAAAATGACCCCAATATCAAGGAACGAAAAATGGCCCCAAATAAAATCACAATTTTTACTTTGGGGCTAATTTGCGTCTACTAATAAAAAAATGCAAATTTTAAGAAATGAAAAATCACCCCAAACATTTTTACACAAATTTTATAAAATTCTATGTAAAAGTTTCTAGGGATAGTATAAAAAACCCGAATTCTTATACCAAAGTGTAGAAAATCCTTGCCGGTTATGCAGAGATGCTTTAGTTAGCGAAGCCGCTGTTTGTTGTACCATAAAGGAAAAAATGCTTGACCCGGCCGAAGGCCGGCTATTAAAAGAAGCTTTACTGAGCGAAGCCAGAGTACGTTATACCATAGAAAAGAAAATCCTTGCGCCCGGCCGAAGGCCGGCTATGTAGTGAAGCTTTAGTGAGCGAAGCAAGTGTTCGTTATACCAAAGAGAAGAAAATCCTTACACTTACAGAGAAGCTTTAGTTAGCGAAGCCAGTGTTCGTTATACCATAGAGAAAATAATCCTTGCGCATTGCCGAAAGCCCAACCGTGCTACCAATCGTACGTTTTTTAAAACGCAAACTATATATTTATCCGGATTTTGAAATCGGGATTCTTAGTTTGGGATTTTTAGTTTCGGGCATATGAACCCCACCGAAAATGTTTAATGTAACTTTCTTTGTGTTCTTTTTTGGGGTTTAAATTCATTACAAATTTTGAGGTGATTTTTAATAATGAAGAATAACCACAAATTTAGGGTCATATTTCATTTTATTTTTAGGGTTATTTTTCATTTTTTTGGGGTAATTTTTCATTGCATTATGAAAAATAGCCCCAAATTTGGGGTCAATTTTCATTTATTTTTTGGGGCCATATTTCGCAGCGCCGTCAAAAATGCTTTTGGTAACATCCAAAAAAAAGTGCAGTTTTAAAATCAGCGACATTGAATTGGTAAAGAACTGCTACAAATTGTCTATCGACACAAAAAATGTTTAATTTTGTTCTCTTGTAATATTTTTAACTTATGAAATAACAATTTATAAAATATAATTCAGTTTTAATTGACCTTTTACAATAATATTTTGATTATTTTTAATTTTAAGCTCCAGGTCTCTTTTTTATATAAAAAATATTAATTTATTTAATTATTTTTTCGATATTTCGCTAACCTTTGGTTAGCATCCTCAGGAAATTAAATTTACAATATTTTTATAACACAAACAAAAATAATTAACGGATTGTTAACTGATTAAACCAAAACCTAAATTAATTAATCGAGCGATTAACCGATTAAAGTAAAAGCCCGTTTAAATGAATTCCCTACTAAACACAATAGTCCTACATATACCCATTCTCCAGCTGCCTGTTATACAGCAGGTCATGCCTATTACGAATTCAAGCCCATTGCCCGAGACCACTCCCAGTTCGCCTATGAACCTATTACTAGACATCTCAGCCAACTATTCTGTAGCCTAGTACAGTGACGCAGAATGTATTTATATCTCTATCTCCTCTGTGTCCTCGTACTACCGCCAACTTGCTTATCAAGCACTGGTACGTGATAGGACCTCTCATGGTTCGAACGCAAACATTGCTCTTGCCTTGTAGTGAACTAGAATCGGTCTTCCTTAACACCAGCTATAACGTGTCCGATTCTCTACAATCCGTGCTATTCTTTCAGGCCCGATTATAGCCCTGCTAAGAACCAATTTCCAAATCTTCACAAAATAAAATCATGTTTGAGGTCTGACAGCCTTCGCACAGTCAGCACCCGCCATTTCCGAGCCCAGTCTTTTCAAATCATCGGCTATTACACTACCTCTTATGCTGCAGTGACGCGCTACCAAGGAAAGTCTCACTTCATCCTCCAATCAGATTTCCCTTAAAGCTACAATCATCCACTAGCTTGGAATTCACAAACCAGCTAGTCAAGTGTGTAAGCGCCGCCAGGCCGTCTAAATATATGTATATTGACCTCCGACCTCCCAGAACTGTTTCCCCTTATCAATTATTCAGGGCTGATATAATTATTTATTTGGTGCTTTCTTAAGGTCGTCATTATTTCTTATTCTGTATACATTTGTTGTTAATCTTATAGGTCTTATAATATGCCTTAGAAATTTTCCTTCAACGATATCCAGAGAGTCCTCATCCACTTGTTTCTGGGTCCAGGATTATTAACACTTCTTAAAGTTATAATGTATTCCCTAGAATTAATCCAAGGAATACAAATACAGAATATTTAAAGGATTTTCACTAGAAAATAATTCATACAGAGCAAAGTTCTAAAATACAGAAGGGATGGCCACCGTAGGCATAACTGTTTAGTTAGTTTAGATATCTGATTCTGAAAAATTTAAAATAAATTTATGTTTTTTATCCAAAACATCTTTATAATTTGTTGATTTTCGTTACTTAGCTTTTAATTATTAACACTTCTTATAAGACTTAACAAATCTAAATATTTAATTTCAATATTGAGGGTTAAGATGCCAAAGTAAAAAATTTTTAATTAAAAATTATTAAATTTAAAGAAAATGTCGTCTTAAAATGTTCTTATTTATATAGTTAAAGCGAATTATGGCTTTTGTTTAAATATTTTTCCTATCATTTAAGAAAAATCTTTAAATTATAATTATCTACCAAAAACAAAAATTGTCACTGCTGTAATAGTTGTCTAAGAATTTTTGGAAATTTCTATAGTTTCTTAACAAAACCGATGCCTTTACACAGATAACACATGACAATTGTCTCAACATCAATTAGTAAATTATTAGTTGGTTTGTTTTTGGGTTTAAGAAAAAATAAATGTAGGTTTATTAACCAGACTGATAGACGGATGGACAGACAAAGTATTGTACAAAAATCTCTGGAATAGTTTATTAAAAAAGAGATGACCAAAAAAAAAACACACAGTATTCAATAAACATAATTTTTTATCTTAAAATCTAATATCAACTCTTTCTCAAGCAGACTCCTTGCCTAAACACAAGACCCAATGTGCAGTCAATAAAAAAAAAACACCAAAAGAAAACTAACACGACACACCTCTCTTGTTCAAACTAAACTAATAAAAACTTTTATGAAATTTTAAGAGGCATATGCACGAGATTATGGCTAAAAATTGTGGATGTTTTATATTGTGATCGTGGTTTGACTTGACTTTAGTACCTTGACCGGCTGCCTGTCTTCATGCTGTTTAGTTTAGGTCACCGTTACGCCTTCTTGCTACTGCTTCCCAAAAAAAAAGAAAAAATATAAAGAAAAATATTGAAAAAACCACTATAAATTAATTCAAACACATTTTCTTCTTTAAACTATCATAAATAAATATTTTTTAATTTAATACAAATAGAATATTAAAACCTCTGTGTTTGACAAAAAGGTAATAATATCAAAAATTTTACAAAAAGAATCAACATAAAAAAATAAAATTTCGATCATAAATTTGAAGATTTGTTTTTATTAAATAACTTTTATTATTTTTGTTTTGTTAACTAGTTTTTTTCTCTTTATCTAATAAACTTTATTAAAAAAAACTTCTGTTGAATTTTTGAGGGTATTTTATATTTTCATAAATTTAACTACTTAAAAACTAAAACTTAACACTTTTAATATTAAAACTTAATGTGATTATTTGAAAAGTTGGAAAAAAATAAGTTTTCTGTTTAAGATTTTTATTTCTTATTTTTTTTTTTTATTAAAAATAAATTTTATTACTCATCTTTTGTAGTCATATGCTTTTTAATTTATTTTTTTAAGATGTTTAACTCTGGTTTTATATTAATTTTTATGACTTTATCCCTTTTAGTTTGAGCTTTTTTTTCAAAAGAAATAAAAAACTTAACATATGCATCTGGTCGTTTAGGAGAGAGATAAATCTGAAAATATTAAGAATCATTTAAAGTCGACTTGAAGGCACTTTATACAGTGACTTTTTAAAAACTAAGAAAGGAAGTAATAAATACGATATTTCAAAATTTTGAGTCAACATGAACAATTTTCAAATTATTATTTGTAGAAGTAAATTAAGTTTAGTAACGCTTTATGTAGAATCTTTTAGCTACTTAGCCCTAGAATAGCATACTTATTATTATGACGTCAACATCATACTTCGTCGAATCGACGACGGTGTTATTAAAAAGAGCAAAAATAAATTTGTATGGGGCTGTGATCAAATATGGACATATTGCAATAACATTTGGTTAGATGATTTGGATTGCAAAAAAATAAGTTAAGACTTAATTTAATCTAAATACCAGCATAATAAGATGGTTTATAGGCACAAAGACCCTATTCCGAAACGAAGCTTGTATGGGGGGTGGGGGCTATGTGAAATTATGGTCGATTAGATCCATTTCCTTGTGCCAGGTAGAGCCATCAAATTATCTCCGAAATTGCGACCTGTACTTTTCGCACAAGGCTTAGACATCCAGACAGCCGGATGGACATCGCTAATTCGACTCAGAAAATGTTTCTGAGTATATAGGGTCTATAGAAAATAATGGACCAAAGTTTCGCGAAGTTTAACAGTGTAATTACTTGTTTATGCAAAATTTAATAGCTATCGCTGCATTAAGTCACTATTTTGTGCCAGATATTGTTGCAGAATTATCAATTTTTAGAGTGGTTGTTACACATTTGGATATATAACTTTTTTCTACTGAACCGATTGTGCTGGATTTTAATCTCAGAATACTTAACAGTTGTGGACGGTAAGAATATTGTAACCAAAATTATACATTTTACACCAAGAGAAAAGCAGTTTCTTAACTGTCTTATCAACATGAATTTTTTTATAACATTTAAAAAGTACAATTGGGAGATTCACAAGGTGTCATAAAGTTATATGTCTTAAATTAATAACATAAAAAAGTACATAATTCAATGTGCTATTTGAATTTTAATCAGCTGATTTAAAACAAACATACAAAATAAATATTTACCAAAAATAAAAATATTTTTTAATTCTAAGCCGTGAATAAATAAATTAAATTACCAAACAGCAGAGTCCTAAGCCGATCTAATTTGACGCCGCAAGTGATTTGTTGCAGAAATTGGTAGCCGCAGATTAAATTCGGATGTTACCCGGACAAAATTTTACAATTAACGGCAACTGTTTACCGCACGTCTCTTCGGATTAATTACAACAGCACAATAAACATAGCAAGGAAAGTTTTTATTTAAAACACTTTTTGTTCACGAAGCAACAACAATATTTTTAAACTATTGCAAAATGTAAGAACATTATGACAACATAACATGGTAGCACATCTTGTGAATAACCCAAATGTTATGGTTGTACAAGCCACCAAACAATTATTTGTGTAAAATATATTAATGATATTCACACTTATCCTGCAATTTGATTACGTTCCGCGATACAGTAACGCATCCATCGGAAAAAGTTATAAAAACACTAAAATGGAATCGATAAAAAAATACATGACAAGTTTTGCTATTAAACTTTTGAAATCGCAACACAAATACAAATAAGCAATTTTGTAAACATTTCAATAAAAATTTAAATTTAGTGCAAAAAATAGTGATAAATAACTTTTAAAAAATTATTTAGTATTGTGGTAATTTTGTTGAAGTATTTATAGTTTTTATTCCAAATTTTCCATATTTTAGTCAGGCTCAAGTTCATCAAATTTAATTTTCATTAAATTATTTTTATGAAGAAAGGAATTTTACAACATGAAAATTAATTAAAATTGTTTTTGATAATCATTCATTCTTGACTGACCTGAGATTCGAACCAAGGCGGCTGGTTACCCTGACATGTTTCGATCGCTACCACTCGATCTCCTCAGGGGGATTTGCCGTCTTACACTCGCAGCCATCGACGACTCGATATTGAAAATTTGGATTAAAAACCATAAATAGTTCAAAAAAATTACCACAATACTAAATATTGTTAAAGCTAAGGCACGAGCTCTGTGTGTAAATTTGTCCTTCAAGTTGTGCTGGAAAAGGCCAACAAGAAAAAGAAAGACAAGCATGAAAAAACCAAAATGTACTTTGGACTTCAAGAAGAATTCTTGACAAAAATTACGAAAAAACAGAGGTAAAGAAAAACATGTCGTCGAAAAGAAAAGAAAAGAAAAACAGTTGTCGATGGCTGCGAGTGTTAGACGGCATATCTTTCTGAGGAGATCGAGTGGTAGCGATCGAAACATGTCAGGGTAACAAGCTGCCTGGGTTCGAATCTCAGGCCAGTCAAGAATGAATGATTATCAATAACAATTTTAATAAGCTTCCATATAGTAAAATTCCCTTCTTCATAAAAATAATTTAATGAAAAGTAAAATTTATGAACTGGAGCCTGCACAGAAAAAAATCTCAATTAAATTTTTAACAACACAGTTTGTTGAAAATAAAATTTTAGATCAATAAACTTTTTGTTTGATTCAATGAAAAAATTTATCAAATTAACACTTTGCAAAATAGCATTCAATAAAACCTATTTAATAATGAAATAATTAAATATTTCTACATATTCAATAAAAGAAATATTTGAATCAAAGTAAATACAGTATGTATAATATATTTAGTTTGGCCAATGTCTTTGGAAAAAGGTTTCCTGATGATCTGGCCTAAGCAACCAGAGAAATGCACATAGGAAATAGCTTATCCCCCATAATAAATTTTAGTGTATTTATTTAAAAAGAAAAAATTGGGAATTAAGCACATCATTATTAATAAATAAATTCGATAAAAATTTTGTTTGATCTATTCAACATTTTCAACAATCTATTTTAACAAATCACGTAAACATTTTGTTAAAAAAAATTTTTTTGGGCAACTTGGTTGTTGACTAAAAATTCAATAACTATACCTACAAAGTTTTTTATCAATACCGCAAAAATCATCATCGCAGAAAATTTAAAAATTTTTTTTTATCAAATATGCGATTTTCGTATTCAAATATGAAAATTATTTTTTTCTGTATGATTCAAAATATTGAAAATTTTAAAAAAATAATTAAATTAATTTGCAAGATTTGCATACTGTTCAGGCCCTGCAGATAATATTGGACAATGTGATCCATTATAATGAAATAGACTACTCCCTGGACTGGTCCAATGCTATGCAAGCATGGACCATGTCATTGTTAAAAAGAGTGTGTAGTGAAACGACATGTTTTCGTTTTTAAACGAAATGTTTTTGTTTCTAAACGAAGTTAAAACTTATCGTCTGGAGTACACAATGGAGTAGTTTCAAAACTAATCCACTAGGAGTATGTATGAAAATGGAGTAGTTTTAAGACTACTCCGTTGTAATGCAAAACTGGGTAATATGGTCCAATCCTAGGACATCGTAATGGTTATTCGACCACCTTTTTACCATATATTTGGTGTAGTTTTGGAGTACTCCTACTCCTTTTTGGACTACTCTTTACATGCATGCATGGACTAGTCTCGTTATCTGCAGGTGGTGTCGTTGTTCTGACCTGCAATAAATTAAATAAAACTTTTAAATTTAAGTACACACAAAATTAGTTATCCAATTAACAAGCTCTATCGTATGGCATATCGTTTAAGAAAATATGATTTTTATTTTCTTCTTCTAATAAAAGTTGAAATTCACATTATTCAAAACAATGAAATTAAACCAGCTATGGGAGTTTTAATGTGTTGTGAAATAGTAATACATACTAATTGATAAGTAATTTTAAATAAATTCGAAAAAAAAATTATTTGAAATGATTTAAACATATTTAAATCATAAAGAAGAATTAAATTTGTGGTGTTATTATCACATTCTAGAAAGATTTCTACAAATTCTCCTATCAAATCGAACATTTCCAAACGTGGTATGAATACAACATTTTCAAAACACATAAAAATCAATTGTACTTTTTGTATGAAAATGATCAACATCAAAAATACAATATTGTATAATTGTACTGTAAGACAAAGAATACAACGTTACTACGAGCTTGTGAATGGGACAAAAGTATAATTAAAATATATTTATTATCAATTATTTTATTTGAACTTTTTATTCATACAGTATTTTTTTTAAAGAAATAAACATAATATAGAAGAATTATCCCTTAGTAGAGAAACAAGTTGGCAAACAGAGAGAATTTTGATTCGAATCAAACCGCGAATTAAGGATGGTTTATGACCATTACATGATTGTATGAGTTGTGTCTAAAGCCTAGAGTACACGGAATGTGAAGTCCACATCCGAACGTGGTGCTGACATTATTTCGAAGTCATCACACAATGACCATTGTTGCTTTGTAATGACATCAAAATAACTTCAGAACCACTAGTGCGTGCGGCTTTTCGCATTCATTGTACTCCAGACTTGACTTATGGAGGTCTGATTTGTCCGTAAAATGTATGAAAGGCCTTGACTATATGCAACATATTTTTTCTCTGCGTGTATTTACCTCAAAAAAAGAAAACCAAAATAATATCATTATACTTCTTAATTTAAAATTTTTAACTATTGTCTCATATCTACATATATTTATTATCTGTTCCACTGCATCTCTCTTTAAAAAAGTTTAAAGTTACTTGGCCGTCATCGTCATCATCATTTTCGTCACAGTTTTCTTTTTCTTTTCGTACTTCAAAAAAAAAAGATCTTTAATAATTTTTTTTTTTCATAAAATTTTATTGTTTTAGCCAGAATGTGTTGAACGTTTTATACAAACTTAAAAACAAAAACAAAAATAAGTCATAAAATTACAAAAAGATTACCTCTTCAACTCAGTATCATTTTATACGCGCAAGCCCATCTTATTTATTCATACTCCACTTACGAACCAACCAGCAACTCAGTCAGGAAAAGTGCTAAAATTCATGTTTCAGCACGCACTTAATTTATATGCAGAGTTGCATTTAAAAATTAAAAAACGTGCAAGGTTACCCCTTGTAATAAATTTTGTAAAATTTTATTTTTAATAACCCAAAAAAAAGAGTTGAAGTTTTTTGATGTAAAGTTGTTGATAAATATAAATTACAAAAGTTTCGACATTTAAAGGAATTTCATTTGTGTGGAGAAGAGTGTAATTAAGGTTTTTCTTAAAAAAGACTGAGTTGAAAAAAAGAAGAGTGGTGGGACATTTCACTTCATACCCTGAGTTAATAAAAATCTGCAACTGTTCCTTTACAAACTTTTACTAACACAAATCACTTATTATTCCCATAACGATTTTTACTTTTTTACTTTTTATTTTAAGAAATTTTTATTTTGAAAATCATAAGAATATTTTCTGAAATTTAAGTAAAAAGTGCAACTGAAGCACATCAATTGCGCACCGAAGTAAATTTTGAACATGTTTCACCAATTTAGAAGTGCGAAACATGGCGAAAAAATGCATCGTTTGGTGACGTGGCTTAATCGGACATTATTTCTTCAAAAATTAAGCCGGAGCTTGCGTTGTAATATTTTCGTTTTCAAATATGGATGACATTGATTCAGGCGAGTTGTGGCTTCAACAGGATGGAGCTAAGTGCCATACGGCGACCGCAATCATTGACTTATTGAAACCAAAATTTTGGCGATAAGTGCTCTCTCGATTACTTCCTGTGGCACTGCGTGAGAACACTGGTCTACGCTTAAGAAAAGCTGTATCAATTGACGCCTTGGAGGTCAAAATTGTTTGTGTTGTTTGTAACCTTCGGTCAACAAAGCTCGATAAAGTGGCCGACAAATGGACGTGCAGAATGTGCTTCATCAAGAACAGTGGCGGTGCCCTTATGACCAAAATAATTTTTAGGTGTTGGCTCCATTTATTTATCTTTTAAGGGTTTGTACCGTTCGGAAGTAGAGGTTTTGATATGAATGTCAAGCAGCGTTTAACCCTGGTAGGTTACTCTTAATTTTAGAACATTAAGGTTATTCTTCGTCGAATCGAAGAACTTTTTAAAAAATAAATTCTAGCGGGAAGATTTTTAAAGTTAAAAGTAAACAAAAATCTGGTTTTCTTCAGTTTTTTTATTAAAAAATACAAAAAAAAATTATATAAAAAATAAAAATTCTCTGCCTGTTTAACGATTTCGAACGTCAACGTTCGCATAGAAAACTACATTTAAAACAAAAACAAATTTTCGAATATTGTTTTTGTTTTACATATAATTTTCTATGCGAACGTTAACGTTCGAAATCGATGAACAGGCTGTCTTTTTCCCTATTAAATTCGAAACTATTTTGAACTCCTTTTTTTGTTTTTTTAAATTAATTAACTTTGTTATTAGAACACTCATAGAAAAGTAAAAGAAGAGTAACCGTGCAGGGTTAAAAGCTGCAGTCAAAGTAGAAAAGCTGTCTATTTTTCATTTCTTAATTTGTAATTGAAAAATGTTGCTTTTACTTCTGATTCATTAAATATAAACAGCCGCTGTGAAACCAACTCAAAAATCGAAAAGTTGATGACAAATTTTCGTTTTTTGTTTGACAGTTTTTTGCTTCGACAGCAGTTCTTTTACCTGAGGTTTTGGCTCAGGTCAGCCAAAAGCTGGTCGAGATTTAAGTTTTTAATTGTACTAAATACAATTAATTCTTTGGAAGTGTGACCTGGCCAAAAACCCCCGGAATTTGCTATCAGACATTAAGACCTAATATTGCATTATGATAATGCTGAGTCTCATGTTAAAAACTAGTTTCAAACGGCTTATTGGCTTGAAAGTTTTGTCTCACCCGCCTAGTAGTCCAGGGCACTGTTTCTCAAAACTACAAGTAAAATACATTTTAAAAAATAACAAAAATTGTAAAAGAACAAAAATTGAAAATTGTGGCTTTTTTAAAGTGTTTTGTAGATTTGTAACTTGTAGTTTCGAGAAACAGGGCCCAGACCTTGTCCCATCCGACTACCATTTGTTTCGCTTGATGCAGAACGCTTTCACTGGAATACGCTTCACTTCACTGGGGTTTTCCGAAATTTGCTTAATTTTTCTCGTCCTTAACCTTGACAAATAATGATGAATTGAATTTCATGTAATGCCAAAGTAATGAAAAAACGATGGCCAATCCATTTAGAAAATCTGTGTTATAGCAATGTTCCAAAATGCGACTGAGTAGCCCGCATTGTTAAGTTGTACACCTAATCTATAATTAAACATTTTTATTAATTTGTATGATTTCCCCTTTGGCAAATTTCACAATCTTGCTTTACTTTAATAACTTTTGCCAGCAATTAATTTAATTAAGCTGGGAACGCTTTTAATTTAATTGTTAATTACACAATTTCCAACAAATTTTTGCCAAACAATGGCTCATTCAAACAATGACTGCAAAGAAATACAAAATTCATAAAATCAACATAAATTCATAAGATTTTCCACCACAGATAATTAAATCAAAAAATAATAATGATAATTTCATAATTATCATTGCAATGTTGATGAACGAAAATAAACAACCATCATAATGTTATTAAAATTAACATATAATTATGTTAAACAAAAATGCTAATTGCAATTCAAAACAATGACAATAATTTTCTCACACATTCTTAACTGAAAACATATAAAAATAACGCAAAGAAAAGAAAAACTTAAAACGTTGAAGAAAAATATTTATTTCTTTTAAGGAATTTGCATTTGTCTAAAGAATTTGCAATATATTCCCAACGTGGGAGTTTTTATTCTTGGCTGAAATAGAGGGAACAAATATGTGTTTGTTGGTGGCAATATTTATACATTTGTCACAGATAACTGCCACAAATACACTGAAAGAAAATATTGCAAAAAAATACTTTGGGTAAAATAAAAGAAATGTGGGAACTTAAACAACAAATAAAACAAAAACGTACACATAAAGCTCGTGTCTAGCTTTAACATTTATTAGTATTGTGGTAATTTTGTTGAACTATTTATGGTTTTTAATCCAAATTTTCCATATTTTTAATCAGGCTTAAGATCATCAAATTTAATTTTCATTAAATTAGTTTTATGAAGAAAGGAATTTTACAACATGAAAATTAATTAAAATTGTTATTGATAATCATTCATTCTTGACTGACCTGAGATTCGAACCCAGGCGGATGGTTACAATGACATGTTTCGATCGCTACCACTCGATCTTCTCAGAGAGATTTGCCGTCTTACACTCGCAGCCATCGACGACTGCTGACGTCAATAGTCAAACATCAATCCAAAGACCAAATTGTATTTTTACCTTTGGTAGATCGAAATTTGCTTTTTTGAATGATTATCCATTTTTAATTGATTTTACATGTTTTTCCTTTACTTCTGTTTTTTCGTACTTTTAGTCAAGAATTTTTCTTGAAGTCCAAAGTACATGTTTGTTTTTTCATGTTAATCTTTCTTTTTCTTGTTGACCTTTTTTAGCACAACTTGAAGGACAAAATGTACACATAAAACTCGTGCCTTAGCGTTAACAATAATTAGTATTGTGGTAATTTTGTTGAACTATTTGTGGGTTTTAATCCAAATTTTAAATATTTTTAATCAGGCTTAAGTTCATCAAATTTAATTTTCATTAAATTAGTTTTATGAAGAAAGGAATTTTACACCATGAAAATTAATTAAAATTGTTATTGATAATCATTCATTCTTGACTGACCTGAGATTCGAAACCAGACGGCTGGTTACCCTGACATGTTTCGATCGCTACCACTCGATCTTCTCAGAGGGATTTGTTTTGAAAGCCTTTATTAAATTTAAACATTTTTTATGAGTACCGGCGTTAGTCTGTGGTTAATTGAACTGCTCATGGTTTAATTGAAATTTTTAATATTTTTTAATGAGGATTAAGTTCATCAAATTGGATTTTAATTAAATTATTTTAATGAAGGCAGGAATTTTACAATATAAAATGAATTAAAATTTTTTTTAATAATTTTGTATTCTTGACTGAACCAGGGCTCGAACTCAGGTCGCATTTACATGCTTCGAGAACAACCACATTCTGTTCCTGAGAATTTTTTGCAGTTTTACCAGTTTCTGAAGTTAAAATATTTCCTACATTTAAATCTTTATATATAAAAATAAGTTGCATTGTGTTAGTAATTGATGTTCTCTGCAATGCGTGAACCGATTTTGTTTCTGCAATACCAAGGTTTTTATGTATCAACGGTCTTCAAATATGCATTGGTTCATGAGCTATAGCCATTTAAGTGAACACTGCATTCATTCCGTTACATGTATTTTTTTTTTTTGCATGGAAATTTTTCGAATTTTCCTTAATATTTTGAAAAACTGAAATTCAATTAGTTTTTAAATTCATTACAATTCGATTTTAGTCAAACCATTACTTTAATTTAGCTACTTAGGTATTGTTAATCACATCTTCATAAGTTATAGCCATTTAAGTGAACACTGCTTTCATATCCAAACATGCATTTTTTTCGTGCATGAAAATTTTGCAAATTTAAGTTAATATTTTGAGAAACTAAAAGGCGTCTTCCGGTATTGCAGCCACTTTGTAAGATGGTGGTCGCACAGCACATTCTGCTTTGAAATTGTCATTGAATTACCAAGTTAATGAAACTCCCACATGTAACATTTCGAAAACATCTGGAACGGCAAAATTATTGAAACGTTGCGATATTATTATTTGGAATGAGTGCATTATGGCGAATAAGAAAGCTGTTGAAGCATTGGAAAGAACAATGAAACCTTCAAGGTAATTCATAGTTGTTTGACGGTTCCTTGATTTTATAGATCTACAGCTGCCGATGAAATTAACGCTTGCTTAAAGTCTTCATGTTTATGGAGAATTGTAAAAACATTGAAACTCACTACTAACGTTCGTGTTCAGTTCCAAAATGATCCATCTGCTGATAAGTTTCAGAATGGTGCAATGCCTGCTAATGATACTGGATTGATAACATTGTCACATGAATTTTGCCATTTCGTACAGTCAAAAGAGGAATTGATTGAACGTGTGTTCCCTAACATAGCACAAAAATATACAAACCGTACATGGTTTAGTGACAGAGCAATTTTAGCGGCAAAGAACAAAGCTATTAGTGAATTAAATATGGCTATACAATTAAAGATTCCTGGCGTATTGGTTTCGTACAAGTCTGTGGATTCTGTTACCAATGTAGGAGATATTGTGAATTATCCAACAGAATTTTTAAATTCGTTGGATTTACCAGGATTGCCTTCGCATAATCTCCAATTGAAAGTTGAAATCACTTTTATTTTGCTTCGCAATATCAATCAACCCCGTTTGTGTAATAACTTGCTATTAAAAGCTTTATGGCTTATGTAATTAAAGCTACTATTTTAACTGGAAAATTCAAAGGCGAAGATGTATTCATTCCACGCATGCCAATGACTCCGTCTGATATGCCATTTGAATTCAAACGACTTCAGTTTCCTGTTCGGCTTGGATTTTCGGTTACTATTAATAAGGCGCAAGGCCAATCATAAGTAATTTGTGGAGTGAATTGAGCCGTTTATTTTGAAAGTGGCATTAGTCACTTTTTCAAAAAAAATCGAGTTAATAATAAATATAATAATAAATAATAATAATAAATAATAATAATAATAAATACTGAGAAAAATATCATTATCATGATGTATCAAATACAAGTGAATCTTCTCGAAAGTTAGCATCCATATTTTTAAACGTGTTAAAACGCAAACCCTTAAATATCTCGACTTAAAAACCGAAATGACTTATGCCACTTTCAAAATAAACGGTTCAATTAAGAGTATCCAGTTTTCTCACATGGACAGTTGTATGTAGCCTTTTCGCGCGTTGTCAAACCATCGGTTTTGGATATTTACACCGAAAATGGAAAAACAAGAAATGTTGTAAAACACAGAGCATTACAATAAAAACAATTTAGCACTGATTGAATAAATTCGAATTGATTTCTTATTTTCTTTTCTGCACTACGAATTGTGCAGGGGTTCGCTAGTAATTTAATAAAAATTAATTTGATGAACTTAAGCCAGATTTAAGATAACAAAAATCTAAGAAAATTATTGAAATTTATTAAAATATCAAAGCAATTTTTGGGAATACAATATTTTAATTATTAAGATTTGGTTTGTCGTGCCTAATTCCCAAGTTTTATTCTTAATTAAAACACAGAAATTTATAGTTATGAGATAGGCTTGTTTCTATGCTCATTCCATTGGTTGCTTAGGATAGATCATCAGGAAACCTTCTCCCAAAAATTTTTAGAAAAGCTAAATATATTAGCAAATAAAACTGCAGAGTGAATGAGAATTGCAAGCACTCAAAAAGTCTTGATTGCAACAATATCAAAGCTTTAACAAAATGCCGACAATAAACAGTGAGTTTATCTAAGCACGGCACACAAAATCTTATTAATTTATTAAAATATCTATTTTTAATCAATTGTTATGATGCGTTTATTGTTTTTTCATAACTACACAGTAAAAATTTTAATTATGAGGGAATGCTCACAGCACTCATATTTTTTTCTTGTTATTAATTAAAAACATATGACTTTATGACTACCTTGTGAATCCCCCAATAGTGTCTTCATCCTTTAAAGATTTTTTCGATTTAAAAGATGTTCTGATTAACTAAAGCCAGATTCAGATTAATTAATTAGGCAATTCACAAAGTTTTCTATTGCCATACGAAATTTAGTAAAATATATTTTTAACTAAAACTTTTTAGTTTATATTAACAAAATGTGTTAAAAGATTTAAAAAAAAAAAAAATCGGTTTACATGATATATATTTTTTATATCATTAAGCATTCACTATACCTTTCCTATATATTAACTATAAAATATTGCTGAGTGTCTACAATAGCATTAATATGTAAGCATGTGATTTTGTGTGTGTTCGTTACTAATGATGCATGCTAAGGCATTTGCAGCTATTTGCTATAATATCTAATGGCAGTAGATACGTTTTTACTATATATGATCAAATACTTACTGAGGGAATTGCTGTTATTGTTGCCAGTAAACACTTGCAACATGTAGTATTTTTTTTCTTCTCTCCACAAAAACCAACAAGTAAAGAAAATCCGCACAAAATACAAAAAGAAACCCATTGAAGCTTTAAACTGAAGTACAATTGAATATTGTTGAAGCTGAAATAAAAAATGAAGGGGGTAAAAAAACTTTCTTTGAAAAAGATTTTTTCACACATTTGTAGCTGATTTCTTATGGTGTTACAACATACAATTCGTATTGTTTGGTATTGTTGCTACTAATACTGTTGCGGTTGCTGCAGCTGCAATTGCTGAATTTTCCAATTGCTATGAATGCTTAACATTATCTTTGACGTATGTATGTATGTGTGCATGAATATATGAAGAAATGTCTATGTATTCATGTATGTATTTAACAAACAATAAAGCAATTGTAAAAATGGTTGAAATGGTTGAAATGACAAAGACTAATACGGTTTTTTTTTCTATTGCTTTTGTTGCAGCCAACTTTATATTAGACAGTTTGTTTGGCAAGTTGGTATGTAAAAAAATATAAATAAGAATGATTTCACATTGCATTTCTTTGAGATTTCTTAACATGAGTTACAATGTATGTTTACGTCGTATGCACATACGTAAAACTTGACACTTTTCCAACAGACGTTAGAATTTGTTTATGTAGTCTTGTAGCAACAGTTAACTGTAAAGCACAGTGGTATAGTCAGTTTTTTACTTCAACACGAAGATGGATCGTTTGTTTTTTGCTTAATAAAATCTTTCTTCTTCGTTGACTACGAAACCAAATAAATTTTCTAACAACATTTTAATTTACTCCTTCCACCACCAAAAAAAAAAAAAAAAAAAAGACTTCGCAAACAAACTTCTTTTAGATGGTTTCAATATTTTCGCATAATATTTTAACCGAAAGTATTTCTAAAACAAAATTTTACCAAAATTATTTTCACGAAAATGTTTTCATATAAAAATTTTTGCCAAAACTAATTGCACAAAAAAAAATTCCAAAAATATTCAGGTATGTGATGAAAATCGATCGACTTCAAAACGAACGTTTTTAAAAGGTGTGATTAATTTCGAGGTATTTTAAATACACTTCAGTTTACGTATATAATATAAAATGTAAAAGAATAAAGACTAAAAATAAAAGGAATAAAGAAAACGATATTTTCGGTTTCAAATCGTTTCGTTTTTAAAATCGATTTCCATCACATACCTGATTATAACTGAAAGTATTTAAACGGAAATACTGAGCCCTTACACAGAAAAAATTATTTTTCCAATTCAAACAAAAAATTTGTAGAATCAAACAATTTTTTGTCTGAAATCGGTCCTATAAACAAATTCGCATATTCAAACAATTTATTTGCATTTTGTTTATTGAATCAAACAAAAAGTTTACTGAAATTCATATACTAAATTTCAAAATAAAAAAAAAGGTTTTTGCACAAGCAATGATGCGCACACAAGCTGGCACTGTATTAGAAGATGATGGCAGAGAGAGCAGAGTGGCCGGATGGCTTTGAGACACATTTTTTTGTTGGAATAATTTTTGAACGAAGTCTTTTTTTATACACACAATGTTTTTCGTCATGACTCACTGTTGCTGTATCCTTTCCTTTGCTAATGAAGAAGAAATGTAACCCAAAAACGGCGACAGACCGACTCGATATGTTTTTCGTCATCATTATATTTTTGTATTTGATGTATTTAAGCAAACAGTTTGAAAAAATTGAATACGGGATTTTGGTTTTTTTTTTTAACCAACTTTGAAACCAACCAAAAATTTATTTTGTTTCTTATAATGTTGTTGTTGTTTCTGTTGTTTAAAAAGAGTGAAACGTTTTTTTACCTGCTATTTTTTTGTTTTTTTTTTACTTCAAACCTCTTCATCTTTCTTACTGTTGTACTTTTTTAAAGTGTCCAAAAATAGACTGTATGTGTTTTTTGTTGTAGTTTTTATATTTCACATTAGGAAGTGTTGCTTACCATCAAATAAAAAAATGCAAAAAGACGACAACATTAACAAGCGTTAAATATTTCATACAAAATTATGAAAACTTGCAACCAATAACGCGTGTATTATATTTTTGAATGGTTGTCAACATTTTTGTTGGTTAAATAAAAATCAAACAAAAATTTTAATTGAATCAGTAAAAAAATTTGTAGAAATTAAAAAAATTTTCAAACAAGCGTTTGTTTGAAAATAATTCGGCAATAATTTTTTCTGTGTTACCGTGAAAAAGCTTAAGCCCCAAAAACACAATTTTACAGGAGAAGGTTTTTTCTTTTTTTATTTCATAAAAAGGATGTCGCTTAAGATAAAATTGTTATAACTTTGAAATCGTAACAGTACCTTATGTGATCATGGCATTTTAGGAAATGATACAAGTGTTTCCAATAAAGTTATTTATTAAAAAAAAAAAAAAAATTGAAAACGATGTCCTTAACCTATTTTTGCGGTAAGGGCTCGTTATGTGGAGCTAAAAATTATAAAAAAAAACAACTGAATTTTTATCAAAAAATTTTTAACAAAACCATCAATCACCGAAAGAATTTTCATAAATAAATTTTTTCCGAAAAAAAATTTATAAAAAAATTACACTGCGGAACAGTAAGTTTGCGCTCTGAAATTTGATTGAAAATTTTTAATAATTTGAGGGCGCTGATTTCAAATCTAATCTCCATTTTTCTCTATCAGCTCTAGTTTGCGAGATATACCGTTATGTCCAAAATTAAGGCACTTTCACTGCATATATTCGAATAACTTGAAAACCGTGTACCATATTCAGTTTCATAAATTCATAAAAAATAATGACGCGACAAAAATCATAGTTTTGGTCTAAAAATATTTAGCTTAACATAATTTCAATATCCAGTTTTCTCAGTAAATTGTGAATCAAATCAAAAGTTGTGCACCGATTTCAATGAAACAACCCTCATTTCGCTTGAAATTATGTTAATCTAAATGTTTTTAGACCAAAACTGTGATTATTGTCGCGACTTTATTTTTTACTAGCTTAACCCGGTGCGCTTACTACACTGCTTAAACCACTTATTCAGATGAGAGATATTTAATATATGCATCCTATGGGAGGTATTTCGCCCTGCGCCTACCCGCTTTATTTTTATTTTTAAATGCGTAGTATACCATAAGAGTGACTTCTACAAAAATTGAACATTTTTACTATAACAGTTCTTAAGTTCAACAAAATACGTGCAGCGGGTCTTATTAACATTTCTATCTATGAGGGATACTGCTCCTCCTCTGTCTGCCCTGCCCAGTTCTATATTGAAATTTATAGTTTACGATAATACATAGTAGCTTTAACCACGTTTGAAGACTCTCCCTTTAATAGTCCTTCAGTGGAGCGATATTTAATATATGCATCCTATGGGAGGTATTTCCCCCCCTTAACCTATCCGCTTTAGTTTAATTTTCAATAGTGTAGTATACCATAAGAGTGACTTCTACAAAGTTTGAACATTCATACTATAACAGTTCTTAAGATATGCGATATTAAACATTGGCGTCCTATGGGGGGAACCACTTCCCCCGCTGCTATTTAATTTCAATTTTGCGGCTCAGAAGATCCTACTACCAAAAGTTCAACAAAATGCGTGCAGCGGCTCTTAAGATAATATTGGCATCAAATGGGGGGTACCAATTCCCCCGCCCCTATCGAAAAAATAAGTAGCCTTTTTTGTTTTAGGGCTCACGTGATGTTACTGTAAAAATCGATTCAGTGGTTTAGGAGTCTATAAGCCAACAAACAAACAAACATACAAACATTTTTCATTTTTATATATATAGAAGATAGAAGATAGATAGATAGATAGATAGATAGAAGATAGATAGATGAATTTTTAAAGAACAAAAAATTTGTTTATTTTCAAAATTTTGGTATTTTTTCTTCAAAAATTTAACGATATCTCTGAAACTACAGGGCATATTTAAAAACAATGTAAGCACGGCTTAAAGATAATATTGTTGCCGAGTTTCGGTTTTTTTTAACTGAATACGGTGCCTAAATTATGGGCATAACGCAAACTAGAGCTGATAGAGAAAAAGGAGATTAGATTTGAAATCGACGACCTTAAATTATTTAAAATTTGCTATCAAATTTCAGAGCGCATATAAAAAGTTCAAATTTGTTCCGTTGTGTTATATAAAAATAATTTTTATTCAAATTTTAAACGAAAATATTTTCCAAAAAAAAAATAGAAAAAAAAATTTCTGGAAAATTGTAAAAAAAAAAAAAATTTTTACAAAAATATATTTTAATTAAAAAATTCTTATTTTCTCTTTCCACCACAAAAGAAAAACAAAGGAATTTCTTAACGAACTTGTTTTAGCTTCGGCTCTGTTTTCGCCAAATAACTTTACCTTTAATATTTTTTAGAAACTGTATAGCTAATGTGTCCCTATAGATATGGATCTATCTATGTTTTAAATTTCATTAAAATCGGTTTGAGAGGCAGAAATTGCCCCTATCTCCCCTCGTGGTCCGATTTTTTTAAAAATTTGTACATTTTGCGTCCATATAGATATGGTTCTACAGTTTCTGAGAGGAAGAAATTTCCCCCTATCTTCCCTCGTGGTCCTACGATTCGGCCCATTTTCAATAGGCTTTGTCCTTGTGCCAATAAGAATCTATGGCCCAAATTTTATCAAATTATCTCCAAACTTGCGACCTGTACTTTGCGCACAAGGTTACATGGACAGCCAGCCTGTCAGCCAGCCGGACGGACATCGTTAGTTCGACTCAGAAAGTGATTCTGAGTAGATCGGTATACTTTAAGGTGGGTCTAAAACCACTATTTTAAGGCGTTACACACATCAGCACAAATGCATAATACCCTCTCCACTTTTATGGTGTGGGTATAAAAATATTAAGGGTAATCACGATGGCCCTTGTGCAAATTTGCAATTTGTAAATTTGCAGTGCATATTGGGATTGATCGTGATCATACCACTTTTTTTTAAAGCAAATTGTTTATTTTTCTAAACATTTATTCTGGCAACACAAAAAACTTCTGGCAGCACTGTTAAAAATCTGCATTTGTTTACAATTTACACAAGCATATTAAAATAAATTTTTTGTTTTCAATTATTTAAATTTAATTCTCTATTTTATTTAAAAAAATCCTAGAAAATGTTGAATTTAAAAGTTTTCTTAAAACCAATATGTCGCTTAATATGTCAAATGTTATTGTTTACATTTGTTTGCAACTGAGCAAACTGTTTCTTAATGCAAAATGTGTTTGGTTGCAAAAGAAATTGTTGCTCTATTATGAACACCAAGTGAAAATGTTTTTTTGATTGTGAACGAAGCTTAAACCATTAAACTTTAATCGAAAATATTTTCGTCCAAAATATTTGCAACAAAAAATTTTCACTAAAATTTTAACTTCCTCCTTCCACCACAGAAGTAAACAAAAGACTGTGCAAACAAACTTGTTTTAGTATTCGGGGTGATGTTTTACCAATTAATTTTACCGAAAATATTTTCAAGTTTTTATCAAAAATAATTTGAACTTTCGCCGAAAATATTTTATTACGGATACGTCTCAAGTTATGTCTCGCTTTAAAATTCTTAAAAATTGCTCTAATCGGCATAGCTCACATTTTTGTATTTGCTTAAAAACTAAAGGCCCAACTATAATATGCATAAGCATGCTTAAGATTCTGTAAAAAATTAACAAAAAGCCTCTCAAATGCATTTAAAAAAACTAAAAATAAAATCAAAAAACATTTAACTCCGTACGGAAAGTACGATCAGTTTCGCACTTTGCTAAATCAAATGGCAGATTAATAAAACTTTAAAAAAAGTTTACTTGAGTTTAATATCGTTTGACACATATGATTGATACATGTATTCGCACAGTTGCTTAAGCCAATTTAAGCATATTATAGTTGGGCCTTTACACTTACTTTCTGAATTTTATCACCGAGGTATTAAAAGGTAAGTTATATTTACCTAATATTCACTATTTTGCGATGGAAAAATTCAAAATAATGACACTCATTTTAGCCCTTAAATCGCATAGAAAACCATGTTCGATATTAAATACATATTTCTTTAACGTATTTTGGCATTTTACTATCGGGTGTGTTCTAGAATCCGAATCCACTCGAGAGTGGATTACTTCAGCATTTTTGGTGTTCTGCAATTCACATCCACATGTTTTTATTCGTTTTCAATTAGAGTAGTAATGGGTTGGTGAAAGTAAAACGAATTGACTTTTATTCTTATATGTGAAAGCTTTTTAACAAAAAATAAATTTGGTTTTTAGCTTAAAATCTTCTTTATCCAATTAAATCAAAAAGTTATCGTTATCTAAAACGCATAAGGTCCTAACTAACCATAAATTTAAAATCAAATTTTTCATTGATTATGATGTAATTACAGCTCATTTTGTATGGGTTTTTATGTTATTTCCATACAATTTGTTTTTTTTAATCGATTTAGCGATCTCAAATTAGTTTTTGGGTTTGTTTAAAATTTTGCAATTTTTCGCGAATTTTAGCCATGTTCGCAATAGAAGCAATTTGTTTCTGTAAGTTTTCTGATTCTTTATAGCTTTCACGATTTTTAATAAATAGTAGACTTTTCTATCATGCCGCTGTTAGCAAATTTTTGCGAATCTCCGCGAATTTAACAATTTTTACCGAATTTTCGCAATTCCTTATAGTCTTAGGGACTTTTAATCAATATTATGGCTGGTTTGAAATATTAAAAATTTTCGCGAATTTTTAATCCAAATTTTTAATATTTTTAATTAGGCTTAAGTTCATTAAATTTAATTTTCATTAAATTATTTTTATGAAGAAAGGAATTTTTCAACATGAAAATCAATTAAAATTTACTGATAATTTTTCATTCTTGACTCAATCTGGTCTCGAACCCAGGTGTTTACGGACAGGTTACCCTGACATGTTTCGATTGCAACCACTCAATCTCCTCAGAGGGCTTGCCGTTTAACACTCGCAGCCATCGAAGACTGCTGACGTCATTAGTCAAACATCAATCCTTAAACCAAATTGTATTCAACCTTTGGTAGATCGAAATTTGCTTTGAATGATTATCTATTTTAATTTATTTTCGCGAATTTTTGCTATTTTTTTGTTATTTTCCGAAATTTTGTTTTTTTTAACCCATTTAATTTTAGTGTTTGTTTAAAAGTTTGCAATTTTTCGCGAATTTTAGCCATGTTCACGATAGAAGCGATTTTTCCTGTAATTCTTTACAACCTCCACGCCTTTTAAAAAATATTTGATATTTCTATCATGCAAATTAGCGATCTTAAGTTCAACAAAAGTTTTTTCTAACATAAACTTCGAATACACAAAAACATGCGGATTTGAGAACACCAATTTATGAATTATGTGGATTTAAAAAATTTTTCGTTTTCAATTCGAGTCGAAACCTAGAACATACCTGTACATTTATATAAAAATTCGATTTATAATATTTTGACTTGGGTGACCGATTGGAACCTAGTGCGCTAGTTGGTCAGTGCGGGGGTTGCGGGCTCGATACCCGCCAGAGACTCTGGTCTCCTGCAGACAAGCGTAGAGCTTATCGGGATAAAAATAAGAAACAATATTTATTTTCGCTTTATAAATCACATAAAATTTCGTTATCCGCTATCAGCTGCCAAGCTGATGTTACTCTTATATGGATTCCTGCACGCAGTAGTTATAAGGGCAGATAATTTAGCTAGGGCGGTAGCTGCATTGAACATCTCAAATTTAATGTCTTGCGAAAATTCAATTTTTTTTTTTTTTTTTAAATCCCCTATGCTAATCTCCGCGAAGCTTGACGCTTGTCTGCAGGAAGGAAACCAGAGTCTCTGTCGGGAATCGAACCCGCAACCCCGGGGTTGGTAGCTCACTACTAGCTAGCCTACCGGGGCACCCAAATTCTCGAGACCATCAAAGGAACCACCTCTTGATATGAATTTCAATTTACAATTGAAAGAATATTTAAGACTGATTCCGTTATTAGCCGGGCATTAATTGGAGAAAATGCGAGCAGATTCGGTATCCTGTTGAACAGAAAATGTCGCTTCAGCCATGAACCAGAGGAAAGCTGAGAGACATTTTTGTTCTCTGCAAATATCCAGAACTTCACTTGACACGATATATAATTTAGGAACCTATCGAAGGTAGCCATGTTCATCTTTGAAAGCCTGATTAGATTTTTGAACACGAAAGATTGGATCTAGTTAAGTTATGTATCTAATGCCTATTCTTTGATTTAAGTTTTTATGTCCTATTCAGTGGTGTGGAGATTAGATTTGAAATCGACGACCTTAAATTATTTAAAATTTGCTATCAAATTTCAGAGCGCATATAAAAAGTTCAAATTTGT
Source organism: Pollenia angustigena (assembly GCA_930367215.1). Taxonomy (NCBI): domain Eukaryota; kingdom Metazoa; phylum Arthropoda; class Insecta; order Diptera; family Polleniidae; genus Pollenia; species Pollenia angustigena. The sequence continues at coordinate 54,534,192 of OV884060.1, forward strand.
TCCGTTGTGTTATATAAAAATAATTTTTATTCAAATTTTAAACGAAAATATTTTCCAAAAAAAAAATAGAAAAAAAAATTTCTGGAAAATTGTAAAAAAAAAAAAAATTTTTACAAAAATATATTTTAATTAAAAAATTCTTATTTTCTCTTTCCACCACAAAAGAAAAACAAAGGAATTTCTTAACGAACTTGTTTTAGCTTCGGCTCTGTTTTCGCCAAATAACTTTACCTTTAATATTTTTTAGAAACTGTATAGCTAATGTGTCCCTATAGATATGGATCTATCTATGTTTTAAATTTCATTAAAATCGGTTTGAGAGGCAGAAATTGCCCCTATCTCCCCTCGTGGTCCGATTTTTTTAAAAATTTGTACATTTTGCGTCCATATAGATATGGTTCTACAGTTTCTGAGAGGAAGAAATTTCCCCCTATCTTCCCTCGTGGTCCTACGATTCGGCCCATTTTCAATAGGCTTTGTCCTTGTGCCAATAAGAATCTATGGCCCAAATTTTATCAAATTATCTCCAAACTTGCGACCTGTACTTTGCGCACAAGGTTACATGGACAGCCAGCCTGTCAGCCAGCCGGACGGACATCGTTAGTTCGACTCAGAAAGTGATTCTGAGTAGATCGGTATACTTTAAGGTGGGTCTAAAACCACTATTTTAAGGCGTTACACACATCAGCACAAATGCATAATACCCTCTCCACTTTTATGGTGTGGGTATAAAAATATTAAGGGTAATCACGATGGCCCTTGTGCAAATTTGCAATTTGTAAATTTGCAGTGCATATTGGGATTGATCGTGATCATACCACTTTTTTTTAAAGCAAATTGTTTATTTTTCTAAACATTTATTCTGGCAACACAAAAAACTTCTGGCAGCACTGTTAAAAATCTGCATTTGTTTACAATTTACACAAGCATATTAAAATAAATTTTTTGTTTTCAATTATTTAAATTTAATTCTCTATTTTATTTAAAAAAATCCTAGAAAATGTTGAATTTAAAAGTTTTCTTAAAACCAATATGTCGCTTAATATGTCAAATGTTATTGTTTACATTTGTTTGCAACTGAGCAAACTGTTTCTTAATGCAAAATGTGTTTGGTTGCAAAAGAAATTGTTGCTCTATTATGAACACCAAGTGAAAATGTTTTTTTGATTGTGAACGAAGCTTAAACCATTAAACTTTAATCGAAAATATTTTCGTCCAAAATATTTGCAACAAAAAATTTTCACTAAAATTTTAACTTCCTCCTTCCACCACAGAAGTAAACAAAAGACTGTGCAAACAAACTTGTTTTAGTATTCGGGGTGATGTTTTACCAATTAATTTTACCGAAAATATTTTCAAGTTTTTATCAAAAATAATTTGAACTTTCGCCGAAAATATTTTATTACGGATACGTCTCAAGTTATGTCTCGCTTTAAAATTCTTAAAAATTGCTCTAATCGGCATAGCTCACATTTTTGTATTTGCTTAAAAACTAAAGGCCCAACTATAATATGCATAAGCATGCTTAAGATTCTGTAAAAAATTAACAAAAAGCCTCTCAAATGCATTTAAAAAAACTAAAAATAAAATCAAAAAACATTTAACTCCGTACGGAAAGTACGATCAGTTTCGCACTTTGCTAAATCAAATGGCAGATTAATAAAACTTTAAAAAAAGTTTACTTGAGTTTAATATCGTTTGACACATATGATTGATACATGTATTCGCACAGTTGCTTAAGCCAATTTAAGCATATTATAGTTGGGCCTTTACACTTACTTTCTGAATTTTATCACCGAGGTATTAAAAGGTAAGTTATATTTACCTAATATTCACTATTTTGCGATGGAAAAATTCAAAATAATGACACTCATTTTAGCCCTTAAATCGCATAGAAAACCATGTTCGATATTAAATACATATTTCTTTAACGTATTTTGGCATTTTACTATCGGGTGTGTTCTAGAATCCGAATCCACTCGAGAGTGGATTACTTCAGCATTTTTGGTGTTCTGCAATTCACATCCACATGTTTTTATTCGTTTTCAATTAGAGTAGTAATGGGTTGGTGAAAGTAAAACGAATTGACTTTTATTCTTATATGTGAAAGCTTTTTAACAAAAAATAAATTTGGTTTTTAGCTTAAAATCTTCTTTATCCAATTAAATCAAAAAGTTATCGTTATCTAAAACGCATAAGGTCCTAACTAACCATAAATTTAAAATCAAATTTTTCATTGATTATGATGTAATTACAGCTCATTTTGTATGGGTTTTTATGTTATTTCCATACAATTTGTTTTTTTTAATCGATTTAGCGATCTCAAATTAGTTTTTGGGTTTGTTTAAAATTTTGCAATTTTTCGCGAATTTTAGCCATGTTCGCAATAGAAGCAATTTGTTTCTGTAAGTTTTCTGATTCTTTATAGCTTTCACGATTTTTAATAAATAGTAGACTTTTCTATCATGCCGCTGTTAGCAAATTTTTGCGAATCTCCGCGAATTTAACAATTTTTACCGAATTTTCGCAATTCCTTATAGTCTTAGGGACTTTTAATCAATATTATGGCTGGTTTGAAATATTAAAAATTTTCGCGAATTTTTAATCCAAATTTTTAATATTTTTAATTAGGCTTAAGTTCATTAAATTTAATTTTCATTAAATTATTTTTATGAAGAAAGGAATTTTTCAACATGAAAATCAATTAAAATTTACTGATAATTTTTCATTCTTGACTCAATCTGGTCTCGAACCCAGGTGTTTACGGACAGGTTACCCTGACATGTTTCGATTGCAACCACTCAATCTCCTCAGAGGGCTTGCCGTTTAACACTCGCAGCCATCGAAGACTGCTGACGTCATTAGTCAAACATCAATCCTTAAACCAAATTGTATTCAACCTTTGGTAGATCGAAATTTGCTTTGAATGATTATCTATTTTAATTTATTTTCGCGAATTTTTGCTATTTTTTTGTTATTTTCCGAAATTTTGTTTTTTTTAACCCATTTAATTTTAGTGTTTGTTTAAAAGTTTGCAATTTTTCGCGAATTTTAGCCATGTTCACGATAGAAGCGATTTTTCCTGTAATTCTTTACAACCTCCACGCCTTTTAAAAAATATTTGATATTTCTATCATGCAAATTAGCGATCTTAAGTTCAACAAAAGTTTTTTCTAACATAAACTTCGAATACACAAAAACATGCGGATTTGAGAACACCAATTTATGAATTATGTGGATTTAAAAAATTTTTCGTTTTCAATTCGAGTCGAAACCTAGAACATACCTGTACATTTATATAAAAATTCGATTTATAATATTTTGACTTGGGTGACCGATTGGAACCTAGTGCGCTAGTTGGTCAGTGCGGGGGTTGCGGGCTCGATACCCGCCAGAGACTCTGGTCTCCTGCAGACAAGCGTAGAGCTTATCGGGATAAAAATAAGAAACAATATTTATTTTCGCTTTATAAATCACATAAAATTTCGTTATCCGCTATCAGCTGCCAAGCTGATGTTACTCTTATATGGATTCCTGCACGCAGTAGTTATAAGGGCAGATAATTTAGCTAGGGCGGTAGCTGCATTGAACATCTCAAATTTAATGTCTTGCGAAAATTCAATTTTTTTTTTTTTTTTTAAATCCCCTATGCTAATCTCCGCGAAGCTTGACGCTTGTCTGCAGGAAGGAAACCAGAGTCTCTGTCGGGAATCGAACCCGCAACCCCGGGGTTGGTAGCTCACTACTAGCTAGCCTACCGGGGCACCCAAATTCTCGAGACCATCAAAGGAACCACCTCTTGATATGAATTTCAATTTACAATTGAAAGAATATTTAAGACTGATTCCGTTATTAGCCGGGCATTAATTGGAGAAAATGCGAGCAGATTCGGTATCCTGTTGAACAGAAAATGTCGCTTCAGCCATGAACCAGAGGAAAGCTGAGAGACATTTTTGTTCTCTGCAAATATCCAGAACTTCACTTGACACGATATATAATTTAGAAACCTTTCGAAGGTAGCCATGTTCATCTTTGAAAGCCTGATTAGATTTTTGAACACGAAAGATTGGATCTAGTTAAGTTATGTATCTAATGCCTATTCTTTGATTTAAGTTTTTATGTCCTATTCAGTGGTGTGGTCTTGTGGGGTCTAAAGACTCTTTTTGAATGCTGGTTTGTTTCTTTACAGGAAGCAACGTTAACGAAGCCACCATCAAATTACGCAGGAAAACAAGTTTAATATTGACTTTTTTTTGGACTCCAATATCGTTAAAATTTTACAAAGAACTGATTAATTTTTGACACATTTTGCACATTGGAAACGCACAGTGGTACAAAATTAGAGTAAAGTTAAGTCTGCCATTTATAAATGACTGGTCTAATGAACAAGAATTTTATCATGTGAATATAAAAGATTGGTTGGATATTAACTTTAGACAATGAACTCTATTGACTTTTTTGAGAAGCCGGCATAGGCCCTTAAATTACAACCCCGCGGACATAAAAATTTTAAATGTTTTTCATTTAAAATTTACATCCAGTTCATCGATTTCGAACGTTAACGTTCGCATAGAAAATTATATGTAAAACAAAAACAATATTCGAAAATTTGTTTTTGTTTCCAATGTAGTTTTCTATGCGAACGTTGACGTTCGACATCGTTAAACAGGCAGTTAAATAGTTGGGGAAAAGTTTTACATGAGAACCTGCCATATGGCCGTATAAAATGGTGGCTCCTATCTACTGGTAGAGAAACAATGCGCTTACCAATCGCCCCTGAGGGTAAAAGCAACAAGAACACACGCAGTTAGAAATTTGACCGTATAATCCAGCAAGATTTTGGAACTATGCTAGCAGCATCTGTTGAGTAGCAACAGCACCTAGGGATGATCCTCCCTCAGCCGGAGCTCTCCCACAAATAGTAAAAAATGAGCCCTTGAGTGAAAGGTCTCTTCTTGGTACTTTAGGCTTAAGTTACCACAACAAACACGAGATCCTCGAAAGTATGTTTTCAACAGAGAAGCGAAACTCCCCTCAAAGAAAATCGTCCTGAAAGATAGCAAGCATTTGCCGCAAGAAACCGTATCGGAGGCCTCCACCAATAGTCAGTCTGGTGCCTTGCCACAAGGGGCTACTGACTCCCGTTGCACCAAATTGGATCTGTGGTCAGCCGCCTTCCGAAATGATCTTGCAGATCTCTTGAAATCTGTTAATTTATGATTTTTTGTCAAATTCAGGTATTGACTGCATTTGAGTTTCTTGGAGGTGTAACACCAAATGGTGAAATATCCTTAAGATGATACAGGTAGGTCACAATTGACACACATAAAATAACTCTTAATTTATTAATTTTTTCCTTCCAAACCACTGTTCTACCCATATTAAATTCGTCAACCAATTTGTTGCTGCCTGTATGTGGTTGCGTGGTTTTTATTTACAAAGAAACAAATATTTATACAGTTGGTCGGTTATTACATTTGTCATCTATGAGCTGATGTATAACACTTTAATGTCTATAAATGTTAATTTTATTGACCCAATTCTCAAGAAATTATTAGAGCACAAACATCAAGAAAGCCACACACAGGCAACAGCTAAAAAAACGCCAAGCCAAGATACCAGGAAGTTTTATAATTTTTTCTTTTATTTTTTTAAGGCTGCAGCAATTGTTGGTTTTATGACTTATTATTTTATAATATTTAAAGAAGAAAATAGACAAATAAAAAGTTTTTATTATTTAATACAAGGAAATGATTTTTTTTCAATGGGGTTAAAGAAAAGGAAATTATTTTAACTGAATAAATAAATAAATCGTTTTAATGTTTTCGTATGTTCCTTGATTAAATGCAAATTTTTGTGTTTCTTTTGATGTTTTTGTTACCAACATATTCGCTTAAATAAAATTTGTTTTTTTTTTTTTTGTTGAGAAAAAAATTTACTTTAAATTACCAACAACATATTTGCATTGTTGTTTGGTTTTGTTTTAAGAAAATAGTTTTCTGTTGTTTTGTTTGTTTGTAAGACATGTGTAAAATGTTGCTCCAGTTATGTCAAAACATTAAGACATTGTTGTGTTATGTAACATTTGGAAATTAAAGCAACCAAAAGCACCTCCATCACCACTTGGAATTGCTTGCAAGTACGATGAATGAACGAGTGAATGAATGGCCACAAAGTGGTAAAAAGCATTAGCCCAGAGTTGAGTGGGTATTTGTTTTTGTTGGTTTACATAAAAAGCACTTTATAACACCAAAGAAAATAAAATGCCAACAACAATGAATATATTTCTGATTTTGGGTTGCTGTAGAAATTGTTTGGGTTAAATGAACTAAACGGAAAGGTGACAGGAATTTTTTGGTTGCAACATATTTTTTTTTTTTTTTTGCTTGGTTTCTATAAAGATTCAATACGAAATGGATTTGAATTTCAATTTTTTATCAAATGAAAATTTCAGTTTAGAGCAGGGATGGAAAATGAATTTTTTGATTTTATACCAACAAATGGTACGTTTTAAACCATGACGGTAACATTTTAAGATTTCTGATTCAATACGAAATGGATTTGAGTTAAGAGCAGGGATCTTAATGATTTGGTACGAACTTTGTTCCAATAAATGGTACTTTTTAAACCATGACGGTACTTACCATTTTTAGATTTTAATGTAAGTAACACTTTATTGTTTACTGGGAATTGATATTATAGTGTTTAAATTGCAGCCACACTATCAAGATTTTCTTGATAGCCTTTTACATATACTGTTTGTCAAAATATGCAAAAATTGACAGCTGTGATGTAGGCTGCACGCAAGTTAAAGGCAATTTACTTTAAGATGTCATTAAGAAAACAATTTATATAGACAAACATGTAATCAGCTGTTAAACTGAAAGTTAAATTGCCAAACAAATGGAAAGGCGAAATTGAAAGCCATCTGGTGGTCAAATTAAAAAGTGTGAGTGTGTTAGTAAAAAAGTGAGAGTGTATTGCAAATTGAAAAGAATTGAAAGGCAAAATTTGATCGTGTGGCTGCTATGTTAAAAAGAATGCACTGCACATTGGAACAGCCTTGAAAATTGAACCGGACGAAATTAATAACGTCTTTGTTGTTGACATTCGACTTGTCAGAATCTGTTCTCTGGGGTTGTTGAGAGTACTGAGTAAATTTCTACAATTAGGCTGACTTATGGTGGGGCAGAGGTGTGAAATTAAAAAATCGTAAAAACGTTTTTAAAGTGCTCCAATTAAATCTTTGGCTTTATTTTAACGATCAGGATTTTGATAAACTACGTAAGGGAAAGAAGAGCTGAGGTAATTGTAACTTTGCCCATGGAAAATATTTTCTATACAAAATTTTAAATTTTAAAGAATTTAAAGGCCCCAAAAATAAGACTAATTATGGCAGCAAATTTTATATGAGAAACAACACCGCAAATTTGGGCAAATTTTTCTGTTTTCTGGGGGTATTTTTTCATTTTTTCGTTGAGGTGTTTTTGCTTTTTTGAAATTATAATTTTAACCTGTAGGCTATTTTTTATTTACTAATATAAAATGAAAATTTTAAGGAATGAACAATTTTCCCAAAAAATTTTATACAAACAGCATCAAACACCCGACTTCTTATTCCAACCCTAGAGGGAAGCGAACTGACACCAAAGTAGTCCCGTGATAGGTATTTTGGTGGTAGAGACCGGCGGCATGAAATAACCCCCCAAAATATAACCCCCCAAAAAAATAATGAAATAACCCCCCAAAGCGTGGGGCCATATTTCATATGCAATTAAGCCCCAATTTTGAAAATGAAATTAGCCCCCAACGAAATGAAATAACGCCCCAACATAAATGAAATAATTCCCTAATTTTTGGGGGCTTATTTCATATGAAATAAAACCGCAATTTCTGAAATGAAATAAGAGCACAATATATGTAATACAATTATTATACAGTTTTGCTTTAAAGAATCACGCGATTGATATCATGATATGATATACCAAACACAAGATTCGCCAACCAAGGCTTTTCTGCACAGCCGACCTTCGGCCGGGCGCAATGACTTTTTCCTCTGTGGTATAACAAACACCGGTTTCGCTTACTAAAGCTTCTCTGCATAGCGCCAGGATTTTCTCCTCTATAGTTTAAAAATTACGACTCGACCCGGCTACGCCGAGAAGCTTTAGTTAGCGAAGCCGGTGTTTGTTATACCATAGAGGAAAAAGTAATTGCGTCCGGCCGAAGGCCGGTTATGTAGGGTAGCTTTATTTATTGAAGCCGGTGTTCTGTATACCAAAGTCGATAAATCCTTGTGCCCAAAAATGTTTTCATTATAAATTTGAAAATGAAATAATCCCCCAAAAAATATATTGGGGCTTTATTTCATAATGATTTTTTGGGGGATAATTTCATATGAAATAATACCCCAATTAAAAAACTGAAATAACTCCCCAAACAAAATGAAATAACCCCCCAAAAATCGTTTTTGTTGTTCTCTGTACAAACTTTTGGGGGGTTATTTCATTATTTTTTTGGGGGGTTATATTTTGGGGGGTTATTTCATGCCGCGTAGAGACCGGTTCTAGTTCTAACAATCACTATCACTATCACTTTTAAATGGGGTTGTCATGCGAGGGGGTCAATTGACACCATTTGACCAGTCACAAATCTATTCTCAATGGACGTGTTTAGTGACAGTTACTAAAATGTAGTATTATTTCAATAAAACAAGTCCTAGAATTAAATTCAAGAGCCAAATTTTAGAAAGTCTCAAAAAAATATATCACTCCACCGGTGAATACCGTACTGCAATTCATTACTTTTTCTACCTTTTTATTCTTCATAAAGTAGTTAAATGATTGGTTCTCCTTTCACTGGTCATGAGTTCTTTCTTTTTGTACCTGTTCTATTTTCACACAACACAAATTTCCCGCAGGGAAAGTTTAAAATGCTATGCAGAGATGCTTATGTTAGCAAAGCCGGTATTTGTTATACCATAGAGCAGAAAATTCTTGCGCCTTTCAAAAGGCTGGCTATTTAATTAAGCTTTAGTTAGCGAAAAGAGTGTTCGTTATACCATAGAGAAAAAAATCCTAGCGCCAAGGCGAAGCCCCAACCATAATTATTCGGGATATAAAAATTCAGGGGGTTAATTCTGGCAGTCGTGATCGAATGCTTTTTCGAATCTAAAGCAATTTTATTCTTATTCTTTTAATTGATACTGAAAGAATCGGGTTATTTTTTCAGTGTTATGAAAACTCAAATAAATACTTTATAACACTGAAAAAATAACTTCGATTCGTTCAGTATTGACTGAAAGAATTAGACAAAAATTGCTTTCGTATCGAAAATATTTATAACTTACAGCCAATCCCACGATGTCTCACGTTAACTTTCGCATAGAAAATTACATTAGTGGTACTCACACCGATCTTGTTAGTTTGTTAGTCGTTAATCGTTACTTTTTTACACGCATTTTGTTTTATTATATTTAACGCGCTACCGGATTAACATTTAACAAATTAACGACACGGCGCCCCTGATAAAATAGTTGTTATTTGGTAACTCACAATCAGCTGTTGCATGAGTAATTAAATGGTTTACAATAATTTTTTTTTACACTTTCTCGTGGCATGTTTTATTTTTTCCAGAATAATCAATTGTGTCAGAACAATAAATCAGCTGTTTTACTACGAAAGTTACCAGACTAACAAAGTTTTAAAAAGGGGGTCGTTCACAGTTGGTAACTTTAACAAATTAACAAACTACCGAGTAACAAATTAACAAGTTCGGTGTGAATACTACTATTTAAAAAACAAAAACAATTTCTAAAATTTGTTTTTGTTTTAAATGTTATTTTCTATGCGAACGTTAACGTGTGACATCGTGATTGGCTGTTAGTTTCGGGCATATAAATCCAACCCAAAATGTTTAATATAACTTTTTTTTGTATGTTTTTATAATTTTAGCTTTTTTGGGGTTAAAATTCATTTAAAGTTTTGAGGTGATATTTCATAATGAAGAATTACCCCAAACTTAAGGTCATATTTCATTTTATTTTTAGAGCTATTTTTAATGTTTTTGGGGAAATTTTTCATTTAAAATAGGGTCATATTGCATTTTGAAAAAGAAGCCCAAATTTGGGGTCTATTTTTGGGGGCCATTTTTCGCAGCGCCGAATTTAAGATACATACTTTTTTTAGGTTCACAAATTAAAAAGTTTGAGAAGTTTTGTGCGTAACTGTAAAAGATTATTCATTAAAAAAATCTATTTCATTAAAAACAATATTTTTATCAACGTCTTCATCACTTCTTTTCTCGAGCTCCTCTGTTGCATTTTCACATATTTTATCTTCTCCGTTGGTGGGCATTTCTTACTTTCCTGTGTACAATTATTTTAAAAGCTTCAACGGAATGCATTGTTTCTTTGTTTTTTTTGTACTTCGATAAGGAATTATACGGTCAGACTTAACTAGCAAAACGTGAATTAAAGTAGTTCTAGTGGAAATTCTGTTGACATTTTATGCGTTGTTAAATTTAAAGTGCCTCTAGTTTCTATCACCAGCTTCTTTTTGGCATTTTTTTTTGAAAAATGTTTTTAAATCATTGTTACTTCAAAAGTAACAATAAAGGGTGACGAAATTAAATAAGAGACTTCGGTTAAGTTCCAAAATATTTAGAAGGAATAATCGCGAGCCGGATCGATCTAATTTTTCCCGGTCCAAAAAGTAACAGAATAAATAATTTTTAGTTTTAACTAGCAATCTAACGTAAATGTAATTTACCGAATTTTAGTAGGTCTTGTAACACAAAATAAAAAAAAAAAAATTTCAACTACAAAAAATATAGCCTTCATGTAACACAGATTTACTAAAAATAGTCCAAAATTTTAATCCATGCAGGTCATGAAAGATACTCTACTTTGGTCCCCTTGGCTGATCAACAAGGTGCATCTTCTTCTTCTTTTATTACAAATCCACTGCTGGATAGAAGTGATCACATGCATATATTACAATAAGTTGGTTTTTAAATATCATTTCTAATTTTAGCTCAACAAAACTTACGTTAGTTACCTTCGTGTGTGGATTTCCACACAAATACAATGTCTGTCTACTTTGATGTGGCGCCATAGTTCGTTTGTAATCAAGGTCAAAACTTACGTAACATTTATGATGTCTTTTCCCGTTGGTGTTTAAAAACAAACCATAAAAAGGTTTTATGTATTTTATAAAAGCACTCACTTTATAAAACATGCATTGCTTGCAGTTCGCAACAATATCAAAAATATTCACAATTGCCGACAGAAAATTTTGTCTCTAGAGCCAATCACCTAGAAACTATATATGTGTAGAAAACCACACACGAGGGTAACTTTCCTCAGTTCTGAAATATTTCGTTGCTAAAAAATATATTTTTTTTTTATCAAAAAAGTGTTTTCAGTACTTGATACTGCTAACAAAGTCAAGAAGTTTCTGTAGTGTACCTCAAAAACTTCTTTGTTTATTGTGTAGAAATGATGTGTGGTTTTTCACACAATGGTGGCTTAACAATATCACAAACTTCGTCTCGTTGTCTTGTTGTTTGAATTAATTTCCTTATAGTTACTAAATCTTTCCAATTTTTTATGTTACGCAGTCACGACATCTGTGTTGGCCCCATTCCTCGTCTGTCCTCTATTCTACCCTCTGATATCAGTTGCTATAGCTCGTATTTGCTCCTGAGTATAATATAACCAAAGTAGGCAGTTTTCCTTCGTTTAATAGTGGAGAGTAGTTCACGTTCACTTGCCATTCTTCTAAAAACTTCATAGTTATACACTTTGTACACTCAATACATTCTATATTTAATGTTAATTTTTTTTCCATTTCTATGCGTTTTTTTATTTCTACGTCAGAATCCTAAGCCTCAGGGAGCACACATGCGCGGTAGACAAATCTATTGATTTGTGAACGCCCTACTCAACATGAACTCAACATTTTCATCATGGCAAAGTACACGAACGAACAACGTGTACAAGTTATACAAGCAATTTAGTGCAAAAATTTCCGTCTATATATTCAGTCGATTCCGCCGCTTTCTCAAGAAATGGACATCGCCGAGACCAATTTATCGCGAATTTTGCGTAAAGATCTTGGTTTACACCCAAATAAGATCAAGCTGACTAAATGCCGGCGTTGTCATTGGCCCATATTTTTCGCCGACAATAACGATCGTTACTGTGAATGGCGATCGTTATCTCGCCATGATTACTGATTATTTTTGGACCGAATTGGAAAACAAGGCTTAAACCATACATGCTGCTTTGTGCGCTACTGCTTGAACAAGCGATTACAAATCCTTCATATTGTCGCCAATACTGCATATCGTCTGTATGTCGGATATTATTGATAAATTTATTTATTTATGTCGGCTTTAATAGAGCTGATCGATTTTTGGAAAATAAATTCAGAGTATAAATTGAAAAGAAGGGTACATAAAATATATCTTTGACGAACACCTCTATGTATTGACACGTAGTTTGTATTTATATCATTCATACGAACTTCTGCTACCGTACCCCAGTAAAAGTTTTCTATCTAACGAATATCTTTACTATCAATGTTAAACTGTCCCAGGCTTGCAAGGTGCATTGAACCCTCAAAACAGTACATTTTCGATCTCGGTGGTTAGTTGGCCACGGTTAAAGCCACATATTACATCGGTATTACAACTTAGATTTTTGGAATTATGTCCACTTATTTCTCAGTCTGTCTTGCAGTGGTTAGTTCTCTCACTAATTAGGTATAAAAAGATATTTTGCTACACTTCTTAAAACTCTTAACTGATAGCAGCAAATTTTTTACTCTTTGTTTGTTTCATGTTCCATGACATCCGCTAGTGGTCTGTATTGAGAATTTATTGTACCTTATGGTTTTTACCAGAAGAGGTACAATTATTACATAACTTTATAATAAGAATTTATTTTCTACTTTCTAGTATTTAAAAAAAACGATGTTTTCGGTACAAATTAAGCTTCGTCAAGAATTACGGTTCTTCCCATATGCCCAAACTCATTTTCAAAAAAGTTTTTTTTTTGGGCTTTAAAACAACCTTTAAATTACTTTACAAGAATTTGAAAGAATTTAAATTAAAAATAGGGCGAACAAGTTAAACTGTTTTCGAAAGGTTTTTCTAAATTCGTTCTTAAAGAAATAAATTCTAACATATCTGTAAATAGTTCTCAGAGCTTTAATTCGTTTTGTAATATTTTTTATTATAAACAAAAACTTTTCTCAGGCTTGAAATTGATTTTTACATTTTCGTGTATAAAATTTCCTTGTTTATATAATTATTTCCTGTTTCAAATTGTTTATTTTGTTACTAAATAAAGAACTTAGAAAAAAATCTACAATTTCTTCAATAAATTATTTTTTTTTAAATTCCTGACCTGTCTTAATGGAAAATCCATAAACATTTTGAAAAGATTATAAAAATGCACGCTCTTTGTCATTATTATTTTTTAAAATTGAATGAAATTTATTTAAAGAAGAACAAAAAACTTTTCAAGATCACACAGCTTATTTAGACAAATGTGCAAATAAATATTGGAAAAATCATAAATAAGCTTTTTTAAAAATTATGCTTTAAAAATTTCAAGGATGCAGAACGTAGATTTTTTTTCTTCTTAAATAAAATAAACATTTAAAAGAAAAAAGAATAATTTTTTTTTGAAATTAAAAATGAAAGAAAGACTTAAAACCAATAACTGACGACACGCAATTGCAATTAATGAAGCCTAAAACTAAATAAACACAGACATGAGAAGAGCTGCCACGATCTTTTTTCTAGACAGTATCCAACAAACTATCAAGTGTATGGTAAAATGAAGTAAATAGACAAATTGAATGAGGAGAACGAAGAAAAATAAAACATTATTCCTAAGAATTTCGGAGGGTAGTGGAAAAAAATGGAAAAAAAAATTAAGACGTCAACATCAATTGGTCAGTTTTTGAACAGCTAAACGTAACAAAAATCTTGAATCATGAATATTAAGACATCTTTTCTTGAGTGTTTTCTAAAGTTTAAAAAATGAGAAGTAAAAAGATGCCCTAAAGCAGTGAAAGGCATAAGGAGAGAAGAGCTTTATTATCATATGCAAATAAGTAATTCATAGACTGTCAGTTTTTGTATTTAGCAAAGACTCGTTCTGAGTTTAGTTAAACTCTGGGTTTAAAAAACTGCAGTCGAAACCAAAAACTTCCCAACTAAAAATTGTGTACAACTTTACTTTTTTCTTCTGGTTTAACTGCGACTGTTTACGTTTAATGAATATGAAGTAAAAGCAACAGTGTTTTTGTCCAATGGCAAATGAAATAGTGGAAGAAATGGCTGTTTGTCTACTTTAACTGATGTTTTTTAACGCTGGGTCAACTGTCAGCGCTCACTTTTCTCTACGCTGCTTTAAAGATGGTTATTTTATTATCCCTCCTACTACGAGCGGGAAATAAAGAAATGTTAAATTAGTCTTTCCGGGTGTAAGAATTAAAAATTAACCAATAGGCAGACCTACCGAGCAAAAACTTTACTTACCTGGTAAGTTAGCAAGTAATGTTGGAGAATAGTAAACACTACTTATTTTTCGGCTTAATAACAACTTATTTTTGTTCGAGGTGTCCACAGAATTCAGTTCTTACAATACACTTACTAGAAGTCAAAAAATATCTAGTTATTATTTAACTACTAGTAATTTGAATTGTAAGTTCTTACAATATACTTACCAGAAGCCAAAAAATCACTAGTTAATAGGTCTAATAGGTAGTTATTGAGTACGTTACCAGTAAGTAAATATTCAGTACTGAAAACAACACAACTAATAAGTAGTTATTGTGCTGATTATTAGTAACCAGAGGTTCAGTAGTGAAAATAAATGCAGTTATAAGTAGATGCTGAGGTCATTACTAGTAACTACTTATTGAAGTTTTCAGCAAAATGGCAACTGTAATGACAGCTACTTACCATGTAACGTATGAAATAACTGCCAACTGTTACTAAAAATCGAAAAGTTTTTCCTGGGTATGTTGTGTCACAGAGGGCAAATGACTTCTGGGCTGCTACTACAGGATCTCTGCATGGTCTGCCGTGATCACAAGATATCTGTCAATTTTGAATATTCTAACAAATTCCAGTTAATGGCTGCACCTGATTTCCCTGCACAGAAAAACTTCTCGCCAATTTTTTTTTTTATCAATTAATTCTTTAATCAAAAATAAAATCAGTTTTAATTAAAAATTGTATCAAGTAAATTAAACGTTACTGCAGAAAATGTTTTTAATATCAAATAATATTTAATTGATGCTCTTAATTTCTTTACTAGTGCAAATTTAATTATTTTTTTTAATAATATCACATATTAGGGGCTTAAAGCACATGAGGTTCAAGTGACGTATGTTAAATAATGAGACAAAAACGGTTGCTTCGCTTGTGCTCCAAGCGAATTAGGTATTTTAATGTCAAGTGCTTGAATTGTTCACCATATCCGGATGAGAATCCTACATTCACCTATTGTGCGCTGAACAACTTCTCCGAACTTCACCTATAATTCCATATTTAAACTCAATTTTAGAAAAAGGCACTTAAACCCCTTGTGCTTTCAGCCCCTCAAATGTTTTAATTGAAATTAATTTATATTGTTTTCTGTGTAGAGTATGTAACACCCAAAGATGGAATTTCCTTTAACTCTTTTCGTTAATACCCCCGCGGTTAGGTGGGGCATATCCAAACTACACAATTTTCTATGACTCTGTCCCAAAAATAATGCTGAATTAGACCGGTGGGATGAGCTTTGTTGACTCTGAGGGCCGCAGAGGGTTCGACATTAAAAAAACACCACATGGAAAAGTCAAATGAGGTCAAGTTGCACGATGTTTGCAGCCGGTTCACATCACCTTTACTTGTTATGGTCAAGCTCTGAAATCGCTTGTACACAAAGTTGGTAATCATCGACTTACAGCACTCGCCGTTGCCTTTCCCTGTTCTTAAACCAAAGTTGCGTGTCTACTGAAAAACATTCTTTGTATTTCATTTTTGTTGAGTTCAAACTATTGACTGCAATTTCGTTTTATAATTTAACTGAAGTGTTTATTTTGTTTATGTCTCAAATTTTCAATTTCAATATTTGTTTAACTAAAGAAACATATTCATTCGCTCGTATTGCATGTTTGTGTGGTTTAAAGCAAGAAGACCAGAAAATTTAAAAGAATTTTTTTTTTCGTAAAGAGTTAAATAAACAATGCATAATAAGCAAAGGAACAAACATGCATACCAGCCGTAATTTACCACAAAAAAAAAAAGAAAAAGAAAACTTTAAACCAATCAACACAAACATGTGCCAGTGCTGAATAACTGGCAGGCTGGCTGCCTGGTGTTGATGACCATACCTCATCACATTTTGTAGCTAACCACATCACCAAGCACTATCACCAGCTACAGCTTCATCACCATCATTATCAATGTCAGACAACAGCAACTAACTACCACTTCCACTTCCATACAATACTTTACTAGTTACTACTACTGTATCATTTTTATTTTTGCTGGCAGTTGTTCAATATGTTTGTTTTTTTCTCCTTTTTGTCCAATAATCATTGATTAAGGCTTGATCATCATTTGGTGTTGACTTTTTAAGTAGAGATAAAATTAAAGGCAACCAACCAAGCAGTCGCTTAAACCATCATTATTTGTTTTTATTTTTTCTTGATTCTTTAATAAAAAATTGAGGATATAATTTGCGTTTTATTTATTTTGTTTAAATTTGTGTAGAGTGTCGTTTTTATAGTTAAAAGACATGTGTTTTTTCCAGTAATCAATTCGTATGACATAAACAAAAAAAAAAAAAACAAAAAATAAATAATTAAAAAGTAGCAATATGTGATAATGGTTTTTAACTTTGTGGTGTCATTTGATCTATTTCGTTTAGATGTCAGAAATGTGAAGATGTGAACAATACTAAAATAGATGTGTGAATTTAATTAACAATAAAAGCTTAAAACAAGTACGAGTGTTATATTCAGATGTGCCGAATTTTTGATACCCTCCATTTACTGTTACAATATTTCTGTAGTGGACAATTTTTTGGGACTTATGATAAATTATAGGCCGATCTTCACAAAAGTTCAAGGTATGATTTCTTGTCTTTTGGAGCTGACTGATCCAATATTATTATTACAGCATTATTCATTGCGGTTTTACGCGTACTAAGCGGATTTACAAGAGTGGGTTTTACATTGGTCTTATGGTAAATTTTAAACCGATCTTTACGAAATTTGACAATGTGATTTTGTAGTCATATAAAACCAATATTTATTAAAATAGTATTAATCGTTACGGTTTTAGGCGTATCAAATTGTTTTTGCAGAGTGTCCTTTGTATTAGGCTTAAAGTAAATTATGGACCGATCTTCACAAAAACTTTTGCTATAATTTCTTGTCATGTACAATGTAGAAATTGTCCAAATTCTTATATCCATAAGTGCATTCCGCCACTATTTATACTATTTTTTATAACAAAATAATACATTTTTTTGGTTTGGTTGTTCCACAATTTGGTTCATAACTCTTTTACTACTCCGGTCTTACTGGATTTTAATCCCAAACTGTTTCGAAGAATTAGAAATATTTTGGTATCAATATTGTTGTTTTCTTTAGAGTTGTTCGAAAAACGAGTTAAATGCTATTTTTGTAAGGAATCTTTGATATCCTCCACCAAGATTTTGAAATTTTTCTGGAGAGACTTCTTATGGGATCTGTGATAATTTATTGCAATTTTTAGAAATCTAGCATCATAATTTCAAGTTATAAATATTTTCATATAAAAAGCAAATACATATTTCTATGCGGTCACCTCTAAGAAGACTATTTTTAACTTTAAACTTATCATGGTTACGTCAATCATAGTATTGTCGCGGGCAATCATAATGTGATTAAATCAGCCTTACATAAAAATACATCAACCATATTAAAGTTGTCTCTGAACATGTAATGGTTAATAATAACAGCATTGTTGCCAGAAGATGGAAAAAAGAAGCTGCACTGACTTCAAAAAAAGCCAGAAATTAGTTTTTTTTTTTTTTTTCGTTCTGAAAAAAACCCGTCAAAAAATCATCATATAAAAAATAGTTTTTTTTACTCTATTAAAACATAAAAAAATAATTAAGTATAAAATTATACAAAACCAAAAAAATAGAATTTTTAATACTTAAGACGATTTGGTGTGGCTTTGATATTGCTCTCCGGAGATTTTCGTTAAACACTTCCTGTCATCCCCAAATCTTCTGCTGCGGATGAAGTTAACGCGTGCCTGTAATCGTCGTTTTTGTGGAGGCATGTCCAGAAGTTGCAATTGACCACAAACATGAGAATCGCGTTGCAGAACGACCCATCGGCTGCTAAATTCTCGGGACAACTGCTGGAGCTTGGCAACGGCCAAATTCCTGTTGATGTTTCGAATAGACTGATATCGTTCCCTGAAAACTTTTGTGAATTCACATCGTCCAAGGAGGAACTCATCACCAAAGTGTTCTCTGGCATTGCACAAAATTACAAAAATCTCGATTGGATTCGTGAACGGGTAATACTAGCAGCGAAGAATAAGGACGTCGATAGCTTAAACTTAATTATTCAAAGTTAAATCGCAGGACAACTGAATACGTACAAATCTGTTGACTGCGTTACCGACGAAAATGAACCGACCAGCTACCCGTCGGAATTTTTGAACTCGCTTGATGTACCAGGAACTCCGCCGCATAATTTACAGCTGAAGGTGGTATCGATCATAATCATGTTGCGGAATCTCAATCCTCCAAAAATGTGCAACGGTACGCGGTTGTCCGTCAAAAAGCTAATGAACAATGTGATTCAGGCGACAATCATTAAGTGCAAATTCAAAGGAAAGGAAGTCTTTATCCCACGAATTCCCATTATTCCAACTGACCATATATTCCAATTCAATCGGATTTAGTTCCCCGTTCGATTGGCATTTGTAATGACAATCAATAAATCGCAAAGCCAATCACTAGAAGTCTGTGGGATTAATCTCGAATTTCCCTGTTTTCCGCACGGTCAGCTGTACGTTGCATGTTCGCGTGTTGGGAAACCGTCTTCGTTATTTGTTTTTGCGCCGGAAAACAAATCGGAAAACATTGTTCATCAAATCGCTCTCTACTGATTCCATTCAAATAAATCGCATTGAATATTTAAATATTTGTGTTGTATTATTACTCTGAAGTTTGTCTGAAGGCTTAAAATTGGGATGAGGCGAAGTTCGTCGGGTCCGCTGGTATAAATATATATTCGCCTCTACACACATATACAAACTAAGAAAAAACTTTACTTGCCAGATTGAAGTGTTATAAAATTGATGCCATATTAAAGTTTAAAATAAATTTATTGACGGGATTAAATCGTCAAAACCTAAGTGAATCTATATAAAAAATCGTCAATCGTCATTTTGGTAAATTCATCAAAAAAAAAATCGTCAAAATGACGTAAAATCGTCACATCTAACATCCCTGCTCTGTGGTGTAATTTGATCCATTTCGTTTAGTTATCAGAAATGTGAAGATGTGTACAATGCTACAATAGATGTGTGACTTTAATTAATAAAAAAGCTCAAGACAAGTAAGTGTGTTAAATTGAGCTGGGCCGAATCTTTGATACCCACCAGCTACAGTTAGAAAATTTCAGTAGTGGGGTTTTTTGGGACCTTTGGTAAATTAAGGGCCGAACTGCACGAAATTTTACAAAGTGATTTATAGTCTAATAAAACCATGACTGACCAAACTTTATTATGATAGCATTATTTGCTACAGTTTTAGGCGTACTAAAGTTTTTTCTCATAAAGTGGGCTTTATATGGGGCCTATAGTAAATTATGGACCGATCTTCTAGAAAGTTGATTGTATGATTTTTATTCATATAGAACTGTGGCACACTTCAATTTATTACATTAGCATTATCCTTACGGTTTAAGGCGTACCAAGGTGTTTTTGGAGAATGGGATTTATATGGGGCCTATGGAATATTATAAACCTATCTTTATGTGGTTTTGTGATATGATTTCTGTGGCTTGGAGCTTAAAGGGCCAATGTCAAAATACTCACTTTTGAGAAAATTGGAATTGAAGGTTAGAAAAAAAACTTTAATAGATGCTTTCATAGTGACATTGGCCAGGATTTTGTTTATGACGCTGTTCTGGGCTAAGTATGACTTTAGCTGTTTTACCATAATGAAATAGAGCAAGAAACCAAATCTAATGCAATGATTAACTCAAAAGAGCAAAACAGTGACATTGGCCCTTTAAGCTCCAAGCCAAAGATTTATAGTCATGTATAATGAATTTGTGTAAAATGTTATATCAATATGTGCATTCGGCTACTATTTGTACCAATTTCAATTTTTTGGTGTGCTTGTCCCACATTTTGATTCATAACTCTTTTACTACTCCGCTCTCACTGGACTTCAATCACAAACTGCATAGGAGAACTATAAAGAATTTCGTATCAATTTTGTTGCTGTTTTTCAATATATTTTTAGATGCTATAAAGTATTAAAACTATGGGTCCTTATTAGATGCGAAGTTGATTTAACGAAGTCCGTCTTTATGTCCGTCTGTCTGTCTGTCCGTCTATCTACCCATCTGTCTGTCCGTTGAAATGGGTTTTACGAAGACCCTAGATGTAATGTTGAATAGGTAGTTATATATTTATGTCACATATAGTCCAGAATTGTTTGCTATTGACATTCAGCCTGATCGATCCACAAATGGCTAAGATATGAAAATCCCTTGTTGTTGTTGCTTTTTTATTTTATTTTTATTTATAACTGGGACGCGGCGGGAGCCAAAGGTTCCAAATTTTCTACAAGAAACATGGCTAATAAAATACAACATAAAATGAAATCGGGCAAGTAGGCTTGGCACTCACCATACAAAGTCATTTAAGATTTCTTGATATCTGGACAATGGCAAAAGCCAACGTTTTCAAATTAGCTAGAAGCATCTTGGTTATCAGTTCACAACATCCGACAAAATGTGGACGGGATTATAAAAGTGGGCGTGTCGCTTATAGATTTCCGTATATCTGGGGAACGGCCAGAGTCAAAGTTTCTAAATAAAAGGGTTGGAAACGAGTTAAATCCTATTTTTATATAATACCAACAATAAACAGTATGTTTATCTTTTGGTTAAGAAAAAACAAAATAAAAACAAAAACAACTTGCTTGCCGTGCACTCGCAGTTTATTATAAAAGTAATTTTTGGGAATATGTACTTAATTTTCAATTGATAAGATTTTGTTTGCCGTGCTTAATTCCCAATTTTTATTCTTGATAAAACCCGGTGCTTAACCCTTTCAGTGTGTATAACTACTGGAGATTTCAGTAGAATAAAATAAAAAATTATTGTATACATAATTCCATTTTATCAATTAAAAAATAAAATTTCTCAATTTAATTTGGAATTTTCACAATTTTACAATTAAATTCTTATTTTCATTTGGAATTTTCTCAATTTCAATGAAAAATGGTGCACTTTTACTTAAAAATTGTTTGCTTTTGCAAAACGTTTGCTAGATCAAACAGCTTTTACAGTTTCTAAGTAACATTATAGAATTTTCTTTTTACAATTTATGTTTAGTAAATTAATAAAATCTATTCAAATTTAAGCTAAAGTTTCATAAATTTAGCAGTCTCTTTTCGGATTTATTCGTCAAATATTTGTTAGGTCCGAACATACCTTTATGCCATGTTCACACGGTAGTTTGGATTACTTCGCTCTCTGTTTTTGTTACTTATTTGAATTACCGGCATTTTCCTAATCGGGTTTGACAGTCCTTCTTCTTCTTTTTTATATTAAATTTGTTTATTGCTATATTTAATTGTTTGTTTGCTTGTATTAAAAATGGAAAGAAAAAGTGAGTAAGAAAATTTATTTATTTATTTTCCCAGTAAATTTAGCTTCCATTCCTTTTTTGGATTCCATTAAATTTTATAATATAAAATTACTTCCTTTACTTTTCTTTGCTTATGTTCAAGGCGAATTTATAAAGGTGACCGCATCATGAGATAGAGTTGTGCTAGCTATCCCTTTTTATTGAAAAATACTATGTATTTTGTTTTTGTAAAAGTTAGAGTGAATGTCAAAAATATTTGTTGAAAATACAAAAAAAGAAATTTTTTTGTTAATAAAATATACACAATTGCTTAAGAAACTCCTCAATTGCAAATTAATTGTGGCTCCACTTATTCTTTACGCATTTTTAATTTCTTTTGTTTATATTTTTTCACTTTTTTTTGTTTTGTACAATTTATATATGTTTTTTTTCAACTATTTAAATTTTTATTGAATTTTAAATTTGAATTAATTTTATCACAAAATGTAAACAAAGCTTGACATTCAGTATACACACAAAAAAATAAACAATATACAGATGACTGGAAAATGTCACCTTTATGAAATCGCCTTGCTTATCTTATATTTTGTTTGTTTTTTTAGTGCTTTGACAGCTGATGATGAAAAAAAACCGATAAAAATTAGAGATCACATTGATTTTAAAGTAATCCACAGGGCAATAAAAATTGAATGACGTACAAATGAGATAATCCGCTCTCAAAATTTAATTTTGTATAACGAATTATGTAATTTAGATCATAATAACGCTGTGAATTACGAATGAGAGAGTGAATTACGAAAAAACGCTTTCGTGCGAACATGGTGTAAGAAAAGGACAAAAAAAATGCTTTGATCATTCTCTCATGATGATGGGTTCATAATTAATAGTAAAATGTATAGATTAATAGATTAATTCAACATTTTTCATTTTTCGAATTTATTCTATGAGCTAAATTTCAGTTATGTATTTTATAAAGCTTTTTTGTAATAGTTCTATTCGAAAAATGATAAATGTTGAATATAATATAAAGTAACCTTCGGAAGGAAATAATTCCCAGTTTCTCTTAATAGATTAATTGTATGCAAATATTTGTTCTAAACATTCCTCCATTCCGTCATTGATTTAATGCTTATTTTAAGTATTTTGTCAAGTAAATAGATAAAATTGAGGTTTCTGCAATGCCCGCCCAAAAAAGTCGACATGTCTTAATTTTTTCTTTTACTTAAATAAAAACTTAACTTTTCTAGTTAACTAGTATTTAAAAAAAAATGTTTTGTTAGCTTTGTAGGTTTGTATAGAAGAATTTCAAGAAATGACTGTAGCAACAAAAAATTCAGCTGATCGTTACGCTCACCACTTTTAACATGCGTTGAATAAAGCGCTTTTTGTGTCACAAATGTATGGCTTCAAAGTGAGAACTCGCCATATACTATACATACCTTCCGTAAGTGAGATGGTAAGCGAAACATTTACCCTTCTCCCTTACAAACCTGATAGGTTTGGTGATCAATTTTGTATTGGGAAGTCTTTTGGTGTTGTAACGGGCATACGGGATGAGTTAATGCCAAATACTTATTTTTGCAGGGAATGCTTGATAGCGAAAATTAAACAATATAGTCCACTATTTCGTTTAGCCCTAAAACAATTTTATATCTAATAAAGTCTTGTCAAACCAAAATTTAGTTTTCCCGCCATTATTGTTATAATATTGTAAACTAGAATAAATGCAAAACCTTACAACAAAATATTTACTACAACCACATCGACGTTAAATATTTAATCATCAAATTTGTATTTAATCTGTAGACGTATTCCCATTCATGCCATATCCACCAAATTTTTATCTGACCAAAAAAAGCACTAACTCAAAGTTACTAAAGTAGCACGCAATAAAAAAGATTTATGAATAAATTCAAGATTTTTTTAAACTGAGTTTTTTTTCCCCTAAAAGATAAAAAACAGCGGCATGTTTATGCTAAAGACACTCAGGTATTTTCTGCGTTCCCTTAGTATTAAAATATATTTGAAAACAAAAGTGACATTTTATGGCCGATCATAAATTCTTCACTTCACTTTCGTGGCATGACATGGTCCAGTTTTATTGGTCTGCTGTTGGGTTTTATTTACTGTATTCTTTTTTCTAGAAACAAAAAAAAAGAAAAAAATGTGACAGAATGTATGTTAATTTTGTCGACTATTTGAATAGCGTAAAAAAAAAACAAAAACATAAAAATGTCCTTCAACTACCGTCTACAAAATTCTTAGTAGAAGTTGCTGATTTGTTCGTTAAGATTAGCCAGAAGATGGAAAGGGAGACATAAAAAGCAAAAACACTGTCATAAAATTTAGTCTTCATTTTGAACAACAGGTAGTAGTTAAGTAGTTCTTAAAATAGCTGCCATAAAAAATCAAAAGGATTTAGGTTTAAGTCATAAAGAGAAAAGTCAATAGTAATTTATAGTGTCAGTAAATAGTTAAGATAGTTTATGTTAAAAGAAAATTTAGAGCAAATGCAAGCAATGAAATTGATTAAGCAAATTCCTCGTCGTTTAGTCTGTGTAAACGCCTTTGTCTCATTTTTTTTTTTTTTTTTGGTAATAGAATGCAATAATAAATTTTAGGTACATTATTTTTTCCCTAAAGGATAACGCCATGTGTGAGCGTTTGTTTGTCAACTCAAAGCGACATCAGTTTATACCTCCTTTTTCTTCCACCGGTTCTATTGTTTTCAGTCAATAAACGCCCTTCGCAAATATAGTCCTAGTAATAAAAATGTCCTTTAAAAATCTTGTTTAAATGTTTGTTTTCAAATAAGGGCGTGTTTACATGTGTTTGGGTATATTTAAACGCCCTCCAGGATACATATACATACACATACATTGAGTTCGTTAAATCCTCATAATCCGAATATTTAATTATATTGAAATTCTTTATTATTGCCGGTTTTTATAAATTAAGGCGTTTATTTTTGGACATTTATTGCCTATTTTTTTTTTTTTTTTTGAGTTGCGTTTGCTTGGGTAATATTGGTGAAATATTTGCGGTATTTCTAATAGTTTAAATGGCTTCACCATATGCTAAATAGATTTTAAATTCGAACACATACCAGAGAATAATTTCAATAAGTCTTGTTTTTATAAACATCTGGTAGGCACCTAGAAAAAGGTTTATTTTTAAGGTAAAATATTTCTCCAAAATGATCGTGAGTTCTACAAAAAAAAAAAAAAAACGGCGTAATAGAGAATATGTGCAACTAAACACGTTCATTGAGAATAGATGTTGAATGGTCAAATAGTGTCAATTGACCCCCTTCAATGACAACCCTAGAACTAGGACTGGTCTCTACCACCAAAGACCTGTCACGGGACTACTTTGGGGACAGTTCACATCCCTCTTGTAATGTTTTATAAACGGATACATTTTGTTCCATTCGATTTGCACCGCGCATAAATTTGTTATAGTTGACTATTGAGGAAGAATTGTGGAAGAAGCTTGACAGTTATGCAGCTTATCTATTGTGGATGGCCCACGTCTACTTCTTAGTAGGATTTCACAATAAGCTTTTAGTTGTTTTGGGTACACATTATCAGGAATACCTTGTAGATCGATTTTAGCGTCACATTCTTCACAAAAATAACCTTTATTTTCTGCAGGCACAAACGAATGGTATGCACATTGTTTTAGCCGCCTTCATCTACACTACCAAACTTTTCAAAATAGTGCAAACCCATTTTTTCTACACTCATAAAATTATTACAGTAACTGATTGTAGGTTATTAAATTCGTTTTCGGTACTGTTAAAATTGAATAAAAATATAGTTATTTTACGAATAAATTTATTTTTCAACATTTATGTTTGTTATTAAAAAAACAAACTACCAAAAAATAATGTTTTCCGTATTTTTTTTTGTTAATTTGTTTGATTTTTATCGGTTAAAATATATTTTTTAAAAGTAAAAACTATTCAATTTTAACGAATATGATGTTCAATAAATAAAAAACTTAGAAATTACTGAAAAAATCATTTGTTTTAAATGAAATGTAAATGATCCGTTTTTTAAATGAATTTTAATTTGTTTCAAATGAATTTTCGTTTGAATTTAACTACATAATATTTTGAGTGTAGCGTCAGTTTGCTTTTAAATCGTCCAAAAATAAGTAAAAAAAAAGCAAAAAATATGTTTTGTTGAATATTTATTTTTACTGACATTGTACCCGTGTGTCCATATGAACACACCTATTATATTCTTTAAAAATATACGTCATAACAACAAAATTTAAAAAAAGTCAAAGGTTGGTTTTTTTATTAATCTTTAACCTGTTATAATGTTCTAAAGGGTCCATGATTACCCATGGATTCCAAATAGGATACTCTTTTGCCCATTTGGTATTAAATACTCCAGTGTAGGGTATCATATGGTCGGACTTCGTACCTTTTTTTAATACAAAGTAAGAAAACTGCCCTAGTTATCAAAAATGTGTAAATATCAGGCTCTTAAATTATTTAGTGCTAATTCTGTTTATATCACAAAAATAAATCCCTTAAAACATCTCTAATATGGTAACCATAACCAACTTGTGACTCAAATGCTTTGGCACACTTTAATCATGAATACAAAATTCTAGCTGATTTTATTTTCATTAGAAACTCAATGAATGATGATTCATTTGAAACTTGACCACACATTAAATATACATATTGTTTTTATTTCATTTAGTTTTTATTTTTTAAGGAAATATACGTGCTCATTGCACAATGTTGTCAGCTTAAGTACATGATCTTTAACGTAAACATTTCAAAAATTCGACATATTAAAGAAGACTACTACGACTTACAATTAGATCGTCAAAATATTTGTTTTGTGTATGTTTTTTTTTAAGGGAAACCTCAAAATCTTTTATAAATTACTAACCACATATGCTCTTTTTTATAGTGTTTTAAAGACAAACAAAAAAATGCAGCTGTGTAGTGTTTTAAGGCTTAAAAAGGGGTTTTAAGGGTTTTGATCAATTCTGCAAAACAATAAATGATCTTTTGTGAGTGGAATTAATTTTAAGAGCATGCTGAAAGCTGCAAAAACAATCTGATCCTTAGTAAACTGTTTTTTTAAACAAAAACTAAATTGTGCTTAATTGTATTGCTAGGAGATTAGCGAAAATAATGCAAAGCAAATTTAAAGCATTGCGAATAGTTTATTATTTCCAATCAAATTTCTATCTCTAGACATTGAAAAATTCTGTTAAATTTTTTTTTTTTTTTTTTTGGTCTCAATAAATTGTTTTCTTATACTTCAGTCCAATCAATTATCCCAACTGAATGTAGGTACGTTCGCAAGAATCTTTTGCCAACAATTTGCTCATTAACCATGTGGCCAAATTGTTTCTGGCAAATAACTATTTGTTGTCTCGTTTGTTGTACAACACGTAACATACATATTTCACACTTCCTTAACAACGAAATAATAATGCGTGTTTTGTTGTTGGTTGTTTCGATGAATCTTTGTTTCTTCTTTTGGCCAAAAACAACAAAGTTGCTGTGAACTTTTTCTCAAATAAAGTTTATAAAAAAAATTTAGATGTTAAAGTGTTAAATAGTTGATGACGTCTTTGTTCATTATTGGCATGATAATAATGATGATCATGTTGTTGACGTAGAGTATACATACACACACACACACCTCTTTCAATTTACCGACGACCTCTAACAATGATAAATTGTAATGATAGCAAAAGTAAGCAGTTATAAAGACAGACATACAAAAATGGAAAAGATTTCCGCAGTGGCGAATTCGAAATATTCCTTATTGTGTAAAAAATTGTTAAGAAAAGTTTGTTTGGTAATAAAATTGGCACAAAGTGGCTCCAGTTCTAGTTTGGTTTTATATGCCGTATAGGGGTGTTCTCGTTCTGCTCTAGTTATGTTCTAGTTCTTTTCCAGTTCTGTTCTAGTTCTGTTCCAGTTCCGTTCTAGTTCTTTTCTAGTTCTGTTTTAGATCTGTTCTAGTTGTGTTCCATTTCTGTTCTAGTTATGTTCTAGTTCTGTTCTAGCTCTGTACTTTTCTAGTTCTGTTTTAGATCCGTTCTAGTTGTGTTATAACTCTGTTCTAGTTTTGTTCAAGTTACGTTCTTGTTATTTTCTAGTTATGTTCTATTTCTGTTCTTGTTCTGTTCTAGGTCTGTTCTAGTTCCGTTTTAGTTCTGTTCTAGTTCAGTTACAGTTCAGTTTCAGATCAGGTTTAGTTTAGTTCTGATTCAGTTCCAGTTCAGTTCTAGTTCACTTATAGTTCGGTTTAAGTTCAGTTTGAATTAATTATATTTTAGTTCTAGTTCAGGTTGAGTTTAGTTCTAGTTCATATCTTTATTTTGAAAATAGAACTTTTAAGATCTCGATATTCACAGACTTGGTTTTACAAGCAGTTTTTTGAATTAAATAGGCCAATAATGATAGAAAAAATACCCGTTTAACAATTGTATTCCGACCAATCATTTGGGGTAATCCTTTCGTCTAGTAACTTCTTAGAATTTCCATTGAAATGGTGCTTTGTTTATTATTTTAAGGCATGGCAAACATCATAACGAAATGTAAAGACTAAGACTTTCTGTAGGTGATTGTGCAGGTAATGAATAAAAAGCCATCACGTGTGTTAAGTTGCAAAAAAAAAAAAAAATAAACTGTGACCAATATTATAAAAAAGGTGTACAAAATTATTTTTTCTTTATTTTCTTATTTATATCGGAAAGACAAAATAACAGTTAAATCAAATATTAACACTTTAAGAGCAGATGAGTCTTCTAAAAAAGATATTTTTTTTTGGAATTCTAATTTAACTAAATTTGAATTCGAACTTTAAACTAGTGTTTGCATTTTTTCTTTAGAAATTGTTTAAATTTGTTGCTATAAAAAATTTTAATTAAAAATTATTATGAGAAATCCCATACGCAAAGTTAAGGTGTTAATAAAAGCATTTAGTACCTTATGGAGTTTCCTTTTCTAAAAAAATATGCTTTATATTTGTCTCATATATTTATCATGTCACACACACCCTTATGAAAAGAAGATCCAGTGAAACTGCGCTTTTCTGAATGGAGGGCCACATAGAAAGATCTGTGCACTACTAGGAACTCTCTTTAGTTGTAGTCCTGGATATTGAGGAAGCTTTTGACAACGTTAAACCTGAATCGGTTATTAACGCTATGAAATCAATCCAGCGGTCATCTACTTTGTCAAAAGAAATGTGCACTCTGGGCGTATCAAGTCTCACTTGGGCGCCTCGAAAATTTCCATACTTGTGACGAGGGCGCCCTACAAGGAGGTATACTGTCAACATTACTCCGGAATCTGAATTTCAACACCCTGCTAAAGGCCGTAGAAAGAAAATGCTGCAGAATTGTTGCATATGCTGATTACGTGGCAAAAGTTGCTAAAGTTAAGGAACCTAGACCACTTCATTAACTTTTAGAATCAATACAGGGTATTCCACTAAAATGATACCAGGGCGATGGGCTGGATGTTAAACCTGCCACAACGAAACTGGTACTTTTCACAAGGATATGCAAAATTTCCCAATTAGAAGCCCCAAAAATAAATGGGTCGCATTGAAACTATCCGATAATGCCAAATAGCTCGGACTTATATTGTACGTCAAACTGAACTGGAATGGGAACACCAATTCCTAGACCACTGAAGCGGCAACGGCACTATATTGCTGTTAAAGGATAATTGGCTTTAACTGGGGAATCAACCCGAGGAATGCATACTGGTTATACAAATACGGCATCAAGACCATTCTATTCTAAGGTGCAGCTGTTTGGTGGTTGGCATTCAAGGGCAAGAATCATCAAACTAAGCTTGCAGTGTAATGAGAATGGTGGCAATAAATGCTTAATTGTAAGCATTTTGGAAAACATAGTTGACTATAAGGACATATGAATTCCCGCGGAATACAGATATTCACTGACTTGCTTAAAACGCAGTATGGAGCCGGTTCTGGCATTTAATCCGAGCAGATAGACTGGAGCATTCCTCTAATGCTGCCGGATTATTGCACTGTCGGGTTTCATTCGGTATGTTGAGATATCTGGCAGGGATAATCACAATATTACCGAAAGTAAGCGAGGATTGGAACTATGGAGAATATATTAATCACATTGAGCATTGTCCAAGAATGCCTCTTGGCTCTGGAGTAGATTGTTGGTCAGTCAGTTGTTATGCTAAATGGGTCCCTTAAGGGCATGCATGGAAACGGGAGGACTGGCTCATTGGCAACTGCAGGCACCACCTTGAATCCGATCGATTTAAAATGTGATATTGGTGTGTTGCACTCGAAGTGTTAGCAACTTATCGCACAAAAATTTCATTAAATTGCTAGTCAGTGATGGCTCGATGAAACAAAATTTGGGAAAACCAGAAAAGTCTGGTCCATTTTAGATGGAAAAATGATTTAGCAGGCTTTTAAGCTGTTGACTAGACTGGTCGCATCTTGTATGGGATTTTTTTTAATTTACCTGTTTGCGCTGCTTAAAATATGAGGTTTGGTGTAAGAATTCATGTCCTAATTTTTCAGCTCAATCCGACGTTGCCTAGTCGTGGAAAGTGGCGCCCAAAGTTCCCCATATTATAAAAAGCATCTATTCAATCAGATACTAGTTGAAAAGCCGGTCCCAAAAATTTTATATGGGAGCACCCTTAATGAATGCAGATAGCAGGTAGGTATGTTAGAAATAAATGATAGAGATGAAAAGAATAGTGGGGTTGGTGATACATTTGACCCTTCTAGGGACATCCTAGGAACTACAGGGGCCAAATTTAAGAATTTCAACCATACAAATAGGGCTGTTTAATTAAAATTGTATGACCGACCTCAATTAGTTTTTTGTCCTTAACATTTTCTAGAGACATACTTGCCCTTACCTCTACTTTTTAGGGAGGCTCTCATACAAATATTGCGTTTTATTAAATTCTTAAAGTATTTAAAATTTTTCGTCTTTTGTGAACACATAAATTCAAGAGTTGTTAACAGATTATAATCATTTCTAGCTTGTTTTATTTGCAACTTCGTTTTTAAAAAAACAAAAATTTCTAAATTTTCATAAAAAAAAAAATTATTTTTTTTTCCAAAAAAAAATTATGTTTCTAAAACGACTGCGCATATAAGAAAAAAGTTTTACCTTTCTTAAAGTAAATTTTATTGTGGAATTTCGGTTTTTTTTAGTTTTTTTCAATAAGCTAAAGCGTTTTTGAGTTACGCGAACAGTATGTTGTGCAGCCTCCTTAATTTTCGAAATAACGGTATATCTCGAAAACCAGAGCTAACCTAAAAAAAAACGTCTAGCACCACTGGATTCAGCGTACCCGAATTAGGTTAAAAATCTTTCGTTCGTATCATACTAAAATAATAAATAGCAAATACTTTAATCTATCTATTCAATATATAATTTCTTAGTATGTCCGGATGTTTGTTATATGTCCTATACTTTCCGCAACTTTCTGAAGTCATCTGATATGAAGCTGAAATTTCGCATACTTAAAGTACTTTCTCTGCGGAAGATCGTAACGAAGCCAGATTTTTGATTTTCGGTCTTTGGGACCGGCTTTTCAACTAGTATCTGATAGAATAGATACTTTTTTATAATATGGGGAACTTTTGGCCCCTGGCACGACTAGGCACCGTCGGATTGAGCTGAAAAATTAGGACATGATTTCTTGCACCAAATCTCGTATTTTAAGCAGCGCAAACAATTAAATTAAAAAAAAAAAAATAATTGCGACCAGTCTACTGTTCAGGCTTTATCTAAGGAACATAATTGTACTTTTAACTTGCCATTGGCCTGTTAGGAAACAACTACTAGAAAGAAGAGGAGTCAACGGAACATCTTCTCCGTCATTGCCCTAAGACTCCAACTGTTTGGTCGAATAACCCTTACGGACAAAACTTGCTTCTCTGACATTGATTTGAATAGGATATACACCTTCATTGCATCAACCGGCTGGCTGAGTGAGAATGTCGACAGAGAGGTAACACAGGACCCCTAGGAGACAGTTAAACATGGTTACTACACAACGGGAACTAATTTCTGGTGTTATGTGGGCTTTGCTTGATTGCGGCTGCCAATGGAACCTAAGCTACATTCACCCTTACAAAGTGGAAAATTTTTCTATATATCAACACAGAAAAAAATGTTTGCGCCAGAAAAAGAATTAATCAAAAATAAAATCAGTTTTAATTAAATATTTAATCAGGTGAATTAAAACTTTAATCAAGTGTATTAAATGTTTAATCGACAATATTTCAATTAAACGTTTAATTCACAGATCGCATCGCACTTGTTCCTTTAAAGAAAGTCAACTCAAAATTGTTCAATTTTCACTTTTTGCAAAAAAGCAATGTACTGTGGTCATATCTACCGACTGTGAAAATCTTACATCATTTTCTCTATCTTTCGCAAAAAAATTCTATTGTATCCCTCTTCTTGATATAAAAGTAGCTTCCGCAGAGTCAACTTAAGACAAATATTTTAAGTAGTCTCCAAATGTAAGTTGAATTCATATCAGTTTTTTTTTTTCAACTAAATAGAAATATTTTTAATTGTGCTAGTATTTATGTTATAACGGTTTATTTTGATGATGTTCTATTTCGTGTTGTCCCTTTTTAGATGAAATGGCATTACTATATAAATAAACAAGTTTAACATAACTGGGAAAAACTCAAAAAACTTGTAATTTTTTCGATAATTCCTGAACAAATTACAAAAACAACTACCTTTGTATACTTCTCAATCGTATTTCCTTACAATCCCATAATTGTTTTTAACTTTTATTGTAAATATTTAAGGAAAAAAACTGTTTTTCGCTTTACAATTTGTATATTTTGACTTGACTCTCTTTAGAGGAACCGGTGCGATACATTAAGCCTGTCAAATATTGAACAAAAAGCTAATAATAAGAAGCGATATTCAGCCTTGAATTTTGTCTAAATGCCAATAAGCATTTACAAAACTTTTTTAGTACAAGTGAAACAACAACATTTTAATTAATTTAGGTTAATATAGGTACGTTCAGACTAATGAAATATTTGACAAAATTTTTTTTCTGTTTAATGTTCACACTAAGCTCAAATATTTGACTATTTTTGTTTGTTTAAACAGTTGGCAAATAGTGTCAAATAAAATAAATTAAGTCATGTTTGCCATGCGTGCACACTTAGACAAATATTTGCATCAAATAATTATTTAATGAAAGTGTTCAAAAATTAAAATATATTTCACAAATAGAAAAAATTGTCAAATTAGCTGAAATTTGCAAAAATTTGCTAACAGCGGTATGATAGCAAAGCCTAATAGATAGTTATTAAGAATCGTTTAAGCTGTAAAGATTCACAGGGAAAAATCGCTTCCCGAGAATGGCTAAAATTCGCGAAAAATTGCAAACTTGGAAACAAACCCTAAAATTTATTTGAAATCGTTTAAAAAAACAAATTGTCGGAAAATAGCAAAAAAAAAGGTAAAAAAAAAATACAAAATGTCGGGAAAAACAAAAAAAAAAAAATTGCAAAAATAGCGAAAATTCGCGAACATTTCAAACAAAACCATTAATAAAAGTGCCTAAAACTATAAATTCGCAAAAATTTGCCAATAGCGGAATGATACCAAAGTCTGATAATTATAAAAAATCTTTAAATCTGTAAAGAATCCGAAAACTTACAAGAAAATTTGCTTCTATAGATAACATGGCTAAAATT
This sequence comes from Pollenia angustigena, assembly GCA_930367215.1. Taxonomy (NCBI): domain Eukaryota; kingdom Metazoa; phylum Arthropoda; class Insecta; order Diptera; family Polleniidae; genus Pollenia; species Pollenia angustigena. The sequence continues at coordinate 54,567,836 of OV884060.1, forward strand.
ATTTGTCGTTGTTTGCTCTTACAATTTTTTTGCAATATCAAATACATGTTTGCTCAAAAACTACTAAAATATTTGATTTTTGTGCTCACTCTATGTTCACATTAGACAAATATTTGTTTGCCGGCAAATACTTTTATTTGCTCAAAATCAGCTGTTATTTTGTTTGACACTCAAAAATATTTTGTGTTCAGACTACGTTAGTGAAATATTTGATGTTTGCTATCAAATATTTCATCAGTCTGAACGTACCTTTACACTTTTACAAAATATGTATAATAGACTGGTCGCATCTTGTATGGGATTTTTTTTTTTTTTTATTTAATTGTTTGCGCTGCTTAAAATATGAGGTTTGGTGTAAGAAATCATGATCTAATTTTTCAGGTCAATCCGACGGTGCCTAACCGTGCCGGGTGGGGCCCAAAGTTCCCCATATTATAAAAAAAAAATCTTTTCTATCAGATCTTTATAGTTATACTAGTTGAAAAGCCGAAAATCAAAAATATGGGTTTGTTACGATCTTCCGCAGAGAAAGTACTTCAAGTGTGTCAGCTTCCTATGTCATCAGATGGCTCCAGAAAGTTGCGGAAAGAATAGGACATACATGCAAACATCCTGACATACTAAGAAATTATATATTGTATAGATAGATTAACATATGTTCGCGCAACTCGAAAACGCTTTAGCTTATTGAAAAACTAAAAAAAACTGATCTGATAGAAAATATGTTTTTTTTTATAATATGGGGAACTTTGGGCCCCACCACGGGGCACGGCTAGGCACCGTCGGATTGACCTGAAAAATTAGATCATGATTTCTTACACCAAACCTCATATTTTAAGCAGCGCAAACAATTAAATTAAAAAAAAAAATTGCGACCAGTCTAATGTATAACTAAAATTGTACTCAAACACAAGAGCAAAGTTAATAAGAATAGTAATTAAAAAAGTACTTTTCGGATATTTACAAATAACTGGGGGAAACAGCAGCATTTCAGATTTTTGCATATATTTTTAGATTTGAGCAAAAATTCCAGCGAATGGTTAGAAGAGAAAAAAAAACTAATTAATTAGAGTATGACCTAATTTAAGGACTAAAGTTAATTTATTAAGATATTGGAATTTTTTTTTCTACTAGTACCTTTATAGTTATCACTTAGAGGATTAAAAATTGTTACTCATATATTTATGAAAACTACAACTTTATCATTGCAATCTTGGGAATTTTTCATTGTCTTTGGTAATGGCCATGAAAAATAAGGCTTTCTCCCCACATAAAACCGCTAAACATGTGTATGATTTTCTACCACTGATATATCATAGTCATAGTCACCGGCACTATACCCACAAAAGCAGTCGCCTCAAGTAACCAGCCAAACTTGAAGCTACATGAAACCATCATACACATCATCAGTATCGTATCACTGAAATTATCAGTAACATACAGTCATAGGATTTTAGATGGTTGATGTTGTTGTTGTTATTCGTCGTCGTATTCCTGATGATGGTGGCAATGGCAATAGCAACATCAACGTCATCTTATTAAAGACTGCCAACTTAATTTGCTGAGGCATTTTTTTTTTTTTTTTTTTTTTGTAAAATTTTTTCTTACTCGTACTCTCTTGTTTATGAACACAAAATTATTTATCAACAAGTTTGTTTTCTTGCCCCTACTTTTCCTTTACATTAACTGCAGAATAACATTATTAAACTAAAAAAAAAAAAAAAATTTTTAAAAAAACTGCATAAAAAGAAAAACTCCCCATAGTTGATGTTGTTGATATTTTGGGTTGTCAGTCTAACCCTGACCATCGTTATTTAAACGTAGAAAAAAACCGAAAAAATTTAGCAAAAAATAGGTGTTGAAGCATTAGCTTTCAACATCATCAGCCAGGAATCTTATGCAATAATAAGGCCAATTTTTTTTTGTTAATTTTTTTACATTAAATTACAGTTAGAAACCAGAAGAAGAAAATGAATTCAATCCTTTTAGCCAAAGTGCAAAATAGAGAAAAAAAATAAATAGATTTTTTTAAGAATATTGCGTGTTTAATTTGTGTACGTACTCACCTTCTATCAAAGTAAAATGTAGAACCTTTCTGAAGAGAAAATTAAAGAGGACCAATTGAAAAAAGCTTTTAAAAAAATGCTACCAATTTAAAACTGAACAAGTATTGAACTTTAACATTTTTATGCCTTCCACAACTAGTTGTGCAAAATGAATACAAAGTTTGTAATTCGGTATAAAACTTTTTTAATATTCATCTTAGTTCTCATAAGGTACATATATTCTGCGTCCTTAAGAAATCCTAAGTCGTTTTAGCCATACATACATACAAATTAAAAAAAAAACAACAATATTAAGATCAGACGGACACAGGTGGCGGAATTCACATATTGATATAAAATTGTGCGAAACTTCGTCTTATGTAACTAGAAATCACACTGTCAAACTTCGAGAAGATCGGTCCATTATTAACGGCACGCACTAATGAAAGCCCACTATCGGAAATAATTTTCGTGCGTTTAAAACCGCAACGAATAATGCTGTTGTATTCAAATTTGTTCCGGTAAAGTTTTCTAAGACAACAAATCAAACTATTAAATTTTGTGGCGATCGTAGGTCACATATATCATTTTAATGCGACTTTAACCGTAGATAATGCAGATATTATAGTTAAACGTTTCCAATTTATATATCCATAAATAAGCCATGTAATTTTGTGATAATGTTTTAACGTGGGTTTCATATAGAGCAGCCTTCTGAAAAACACATTAGAACGTATAAAACGCCAAAACGAAAACGAAACATGATATATACGTAATGACATTATCCACAGCGATCTTAACATCGCTTCCATCCAGGAAGAAATTAAAAAGTATTCAGTCAAATACATAGATAAACTAATGGTCCATCCCAACTACCTCGCTCAGGATCTAATAAAGTTCGAAAGTCACCGGAGGCTGAAAAAATCCGACACTTTGCGATAATTAGCGGTTACATTGGTAACGGCTAACAAATACAAATAAGAATTAGGATTAAGCTTTGAATACATATTGTAATTTTCGACAAGAAAGATTCAATAAAAAAAAATGCGTACAAATTAAATTTCCCGTCCTGAAAATCATTCTACTGCGACTAAAACTGTTAAGAATTACTTAAAATTAAGTTTTATATGACTTAAAAAAGGATACAACTTTTTAATGGTCAGCCAGTAATTTAACACACTTCTAACCCGCAATCAATTCTATACAGGATTGGTTAATAATTTATGTATTCTAACTCTCGGTGGAGGCTATCAAATATTCAGCACATCTGAATATAGCACTCTAACTTTTTAAAAGTACTAAACTCTTTATTAAACTAGAACTGAACTAGAACTAAATAAGAACTGAACTAGAACTGAACTAGGACTGAACTAGAACTGAACAAGAACTGAACTAGAATAGAACTAGAATTGAACTAGAACTGAACTAGAACTAAATCAGAACTGAGCTAAAACTAAACTAGAACTGAACTAGAACTGTGTTAGAATTGAGCTAAAATTAAACTAGAACTGAACTGGAAATAAACATAACTGGAATTGGAGCAGTGCTGAACTTCAGCTAAATTAATTTAAGAACCAGCATTAGCATTCTCTTAACAAATTTTTGCAATGCAAATAATGGATCTTGCTAAGGATATTTCTGTGGTGTGTATACTTTCTGTCAAGTTCTTTCCTGTAACCTGGGGCTTACATACATATGCATGTACTTTCTAGCAAGTAGAGCATACGTACTGAATGAAATAATTAAAGAAGTATCTAAGAAAAAACTGGAAATAAATTCTATATTGGCTAAATGCAGAAAAAGTGTGTGTGTGTGTGTGTTTGTTAGACTTGCCAATCGTTCAGTTTTCGTCGGGTTATGCCAGTTTTAGAGCGGAATATCCCGTGTGCCATAGGTACTCTGAACGGAACGTCATTTGCCCCGTAGTGCGCATACTTTTAACTTACTTTTTTTATTAATATCCACACAAAATAGTTAAGAATTTTGGTACTTACAGTTATACTTATGCAAGAGCTGAAAGCGCTTTCCATCTGTCAAAAATTCCGCGGCAAAGTTTTGAAATTGGAAAATCCGAGCGCGCGTGGTAGTCAAGTTGGTCGCAATTTTTAATAATAAAAGAGTGCTTTGTTTCTTGTATAAGCGGTTTTTGTGAGTTTCTTATTGATAGTAAAATGCTGGACTGTGGAGTCGGTGTCGGAGCTGTAGAGTCGAAGTTGAGGTTTTTAGTATTGGAGCGAAGTCGAAGAACCCACAAAAACTCACGACTCCGACTCCAAAATTTTTTATTTTAAATATGTACATAACTATATGAAAGCTCAATGCAACACGTGTTAGAATTAAAATATAGATTTAATATATAGGTATTTAACGATTTAAAAGGTACTGCAGTACATAAAAAGAATTTAAAGTCAAGGATAGATAAGGCGTCGGAGTTGGAGTCGGAGTCGAACTTTAAAAATTTCAGAGGTTGGAGTTTTTGACGATTTCTCAACCCTGGTTGGGATGAAATATCACCCAGAATGTTATTTGAATCTTGAATCTCTCCATTTCTCTCAAGAATATTTAACAGGATAATTGATACATCGACATATCCAGACGATCTTAAGCTTGCCAAAATTGTTCCGGTACCGAAGGAAAACAATCCTTCAATGGTAGAAAAATTTCGTACTATTGCTTTGCTGCCGATAATCAATAAACTTTTTGAAAAAATTCTTTATAAACAGTTGTCGTTGTGTATGAATACTAATAGTTTATTATATAATTGTCAATACGGATTTAAGAAAGAACATAAGAAGCTGTTGTAAATGTAAATAACAATATTTGTCAAGGTTTGGAAATTGGTTTCAGTGGCGTGCTGGAATTTTTTACGATATTTCTAAAGCGATTGATTTAGTAGATCATAAAATATAAATTGAACAACTAAAGTATTATGGGGTTAATGAAAAAGCACTGGTTTTGTTGAAGAACTACTTACCAAATCGGAAGCAATATGTAGATATTGAAAACTGTAAAAGTTATACTGGTATAGTAGAGTATGGGGTACCACAGGGGAGTGTATTGGGTCCTCTGTTATTTAATATATATCTAAATGATATAAAAAAAATTAGAATTGTTTGGAAAACTGTAAATGTGTGCTGATAATATATGTATGTTGTACCCATATAAGCGCGAATTAGTTTTAAAGACGTATATGGAGTATGATGCTGCTATAATAACAGAGTATGTGAGTCTAAATAAACTTATTTTAAGTCCAGATAAAACCAAATTGTTAAGATTTCGGCCATATGCAACAGACAACGAAAATTTTAGTATATATATTGATGGGAAGGAAGTTTTTGAAGTTTGCTCAACAAAATATCTTGGAAATAATCTACGAAACAATCTTTCCTGGCTGATTATATACCAGTCATTAATTCATCAATTCATTTAAATTAATTGCCCATTATATATGCTTATAAAAAAAGCAATGAGTTAAAATCATTATAAAGAATTCAAAATAAATCATTGAAAGTCGTTTTTAATAAGCCCTTAATATATTCCACAGTAACATTGTATAGGGATATATCGAAAACAATTCTACCTATTTACGGATTGTATATATTGCAGTTGCTTTTGTATGTTTTCAAATCGATACATAATATAGGTCATCATACAATTTCTTTTGTTAGGAATCAAACCATATTTAACACAAAAAATAACATGAATCTCCGAGTTGCGAAATGCCGTTTGGAAACAACGAAACAAAGAGTTGAACATATGGGTAGTATTGAGTTCAACAATCTTCCTCAGAATTTAAAAAACATTGAAGAATTTCAATTTTTTAAAAAAGTTTTAAAGAGTTTCTTCTCCAAAATGCTTCTAACACAAAAATTTGTTGTGAAAATTTATTTCATATGTATTAATTTTTTTTCTTTTTCTGTTTCTTTTTTTTATGATTGCTATTATTATATAAAACTTATTTAATATTTTTTGCCAACTCGCCTCATTAGATATTGTTGTTTTAATAAATAAAATGGATTTATAATTACAAAGGAATCTGTTCGATTTTTTTGTGTAAATCCCAGCGAAATGGAGTTTATTTAGAATATGTTGGTCCCATTATTCTTAAAAATGTTTATGGTTCTATTTGAAAAGCTAAAACCACTTCATCTACATTACCACTACTCAAATATTCTCCTCTAACTTTATTTCTATGCTGGTCGTTCGTTCGTTGATACTTTCGGTTGGTTGGCTCTTTTTTCCAAATGCCTTAAAGGCTGCTGGTCTCGTACATCAATTTGTTGCTTACTTGTCTATTTTCTGGCTGTCTCTTTGTAAGAATAATAAAAGAAAACTCAAAAGAAAAACTTAAGTAACTGGTTAACGGCTTTAACTAATTTTAACTTAATGTCTAACATTAGTTTTACACCTTGTTTTTCTTTTCGGTTCTTGACGTTTTTAGTTTTATTAACATTTTTTTTATAACTATTCCAATAAAATTGTGGGTTCATTTCTGCTGGCCGACATTGTAAGCAGAAATAAGTAGTTTTCTTTTTGAAAAAGAGAAAAAAAAATGGAATTCTTACTGTTGGCACGTTCAAGAAAAGACAATTTAAAAAAAAGAAAAAAATATTTATGAAAAAAAACATTGTTTTATTTAAATTGTCACAAGACCATCATTTAGTTTTAAGTTTCAAAGTTGAAATGTAATTTCTTTTATTAAACTTAATCGTTTTTAAACGATAGAAATAGTTTAAAAGAAATTGGCAATTCATAACAGAAGCAAATTTGTTATAACCGTTAAAAGAGAACTAAGAAAATTTCGTATTGAAAATTCCCCAAATTGCAACATGTGTCAAACAAAGTATATTTCTCATTTAAATCAGTCATTCCTAATTATTTTCTTTTAATCTCCTAAAATCATCAACCTATTTTATTTTTATACATTTTAATACAAAAAAATCAAAAAAGACCCCAAGTATGTCAATCACTTTACAAGCTGCCTGGATTTCCCCTTGGCCAGCATCTTCCACCCCACCCCCCTCTAAAGGAAAAACCAACATCCCAGATTTGCTTATAGCAACAATTTATCTCGTTTTTTGTTTTTTAATCATGTAAAAAGATTTTGTTTTAAAATTTATGACAATTTCAACACGAAAATGTGTTGACAACTTCCAACATCCATGCCCAAAATGCCTGACATCCCGTGTCTATGAGCCATAGAAAACTATTTTAGAAATGGTCATAAAAATCCTACAAATCTTCATTTAGTCAGACAGCAGACATTATTAACTTAATGTGTTCCATAAAAACAAAATATATTCACAAATGCATAATTCTTAAAGGAACAAAATTGTTGATGTCTAGTGAAAATAAAGTTGATTTTAAAAATCTACAAGTTGTTGGGGATTTATAACGTTAACGAAAAAAATAGCATGGAACTATAAAAGAGAGACATAACACACGTCATGCACTTGCTAAACAAATAACATGATCGATCGTTTTACTTAACGATGACTACAAAATATTTTATTGTATTTTTAGGATGAATGCATCATTATGATCATGTGGTAGTCTGAGTATAAGGGGGAACAGCAATTATGCACCAACACATTTTTCTAAAAAAAAAATATATATATCAACACTTTTTCACTACATTTTCTGATTTCCTCCTTTTTTCACAAACATTTTCCTTATTCGCTAAAAGCAATAACTTCTTTAGTGCTGGTACAGACAAGTCAGGTTTAGATGAATGGGTTTTCTTTAATTCTTTTTTGAACTTGCTAGTACGTTCATACGCAATCAGTTTGTGTCGTCAATTTTCTTGTTGTTTACCTTAAGCCCTAAATCATCATCTACCCAGGAAAAACTTCTCTTGCTTTTTCAAAATGAATAGCTTCTCTCACTTATTATTTAGTAGCTTTCTCCTATAACCGCTACTATAACAACGGCTATAACTACTTATTTCTGAATGTAGGTACGTAAAAAAACTAATGACTTACTTTTGAATGCGTTTATTTTGGGACTTCCCTTGTAAAATTCATTGGCTCTTTTAGTAGAATTGTAAGTAGTGCTTTTAGTTTTTTCTGATTACTCAACACATTATTTTGTAGGCAACTTTTTACTGGGTAGATTCTCTTTTATGATCTCTCCTACAAACAAATTGTTCACGAGTCAAACTTGATGTGTGTGAACCAGCACTTGAAAGTGCCTTTGAACTTTAGCTAAGCTAATAATTTGTTTACTTCAAACCAGTGTTCGAAAATTAACAGAACATTATTAAGCATTCGGCTCACAAGCCCAGGAACGATATTTATGTTTGTTAGTGTTTGTGTAGACAATTAATTCAGTTCCTAACTATTTTCAAGAAAGTGCCGAATATTAAATCTGTGGCATTTTGACAAAACATCTTAAGTCAAATTTTAAAAGTTACAAAAAATAATTAGTATTGTGGTTATTTTGTTGAACTATTTATGGTTTTTAATCCAGATTTTTAATATTTTTAATTAGGCTTAAGTTCATGAAATTTAATTTTTCATTAAATTATTTTTATGAAGAAAGGAATTTTACAACATGAAAATTAATTAAAATTGTTATTGATAATCTTTCATTCTTGACGTGGCTGGGGCTCGAACCCCGGCCGGCAGGTTACCATGACATGTTTCGATTGCAACCACTCAATCTCCTCAGATGGATTTGCCGTCTTACACTCAATTCACATGAGGGCTTTTACGACGTCGTTTTATCTTGATTCCCTTTTAAAGCAACTTCCAAAATCTCTTTGCGTTCATACGATGATTTTTGGTTGCATGTCTTTTTTTTATTTACAGTATGGCCTTGATTACCCGTCATTCGATTAACCGGCAGCTTCAATAAAATGGAAAACAAACATTTTTTGCACTGATTTAAATTGCCTCTATTATCCGAAATTATAAACAAATTATCTTTTTTTCGTTAAATTTTGAACAATCAAAAGAAATTTAAATAAACGAAGAAAGAGAATATCTTAACGGTGTGAAAGCATGTTCTGCCAAATTTACTTTTTTCCTCATGTTTACATAATAAAACGTTATATATTTACATAAAATAAGAAACACACCAAAAAAAATAAATAATCAAGAATTCTGCCGATCCCGTCTATTATCGATAATCGAGGTCTCACTGTATTTTCAACAACACACTTCAAAGTAAGAAAAAGAATAAAATGTAAACAGAAAAAGTTAAAAGATAAATGTAAAAAACGACATGCAAAATACAAAACGAGTCATTTTGTTAACCCCTCTTTCTTTTCTACACCGCTCACCAACAAACCAAAAGAGACGTCGACAAAGCGACGTCGTAAAAGCCCTCATCTAAACTGAGTGTTACACTCGCAGCCATCGACGACTGCTGACGTCAATAGTCAAACATCAATCCTTAAACCAAATTGTATTCTAACATTTGGTAGATCGAAATTTGCTTTCCTGAATGATTATCCATTTTAATTGATTTTACATGTTTTTTCCTTACTTTCGTTTTTAGTTACAAAAAATTTTGTTCATCATACGAATTTTAATTCAAGAAACATTTTTGTTTACTTTAAAGTTCATGAAACTTACACCCTGTCCCACGATGTCACACGTTAACGTTCGCATAGAAAATAACATTTAAAACAAAAACAATTTCTAAAATTTGTTTTTGTTTTAAATGTAATTTTCTATGCGAACGTTAACGTGTGACATCGTGGGATTGGCTGTTAATTTTCATTAATTTGTGTTTATGAAGAAAGGAATTTTAAAACATGAAATTAATTAAAATTTATTGAAAATTTTTCATTCTTCACTGCCGTAGGGCTCGAACCCTAGCTTCACGGACAGGTTACCATTAGTGCCGGTTCACACACGTCAAGTTTGACTCGTCAAGTCTTGAGTTTTTAGGAGAGAAGGGAAAAGATAATGCCCCTCTGTCCTAAAAACTCAAGACTTGACGAGTCAAACTTGGCTCGTGTGAACCGGCACTTACATGTTTTAATCCTAACCACTCAATCTCTCCAGAGGGTTTTGCCGTTTAACATTCACAGCCATCGGCAACTGCTGGCAGTCAGTTGTCAAACATCAATCTTTAAACCAAATTATATTTAACCTTTGGTATATCAAAATTTGCTTTGAATGATTATCTATTTTAATTGATTCACATGTTCTTCCTTACTTTTCTTTTTTCGAACTTTTTGTCAAGAATTCTTCTCGAAATCCAAATTAATAATATCAAAATTTCGATTTAAAACTAAAAACAGTTGAACAAAAATAACCACTATACTAATTTTTGTTTGCATTTTTAAAGTTTTATTATACACAAAATTTTTATTTTATTTCGTTTTATTTTATTATTTGATAAACATTATTTTTTCAGCAAATTTTTCTTTAAACATTTTTTGCCATCTTATCTCGACTTAAGACGTTTTGTCAAAATGCCACTGATACAGTGTTCTGTTCTTCGTTAAAAAACAGAACAATTGTAGTGATACTGTAGACAAACATTATATTTTAATGTTCTATAATGTTTCTTTTTTTACATTGATAAATAAATAAATAATACAAAAATGTAAGCAACGACCGCAGCACGAGCAGCTTGTATGTGTATTGTGTATAGGGTTTGTTTGTGTATTCCCTGCAAATAATAGTTCAAACACGCGTGTAAAGAGTAGTCCACAAGGGGCGAGGACAAGTCCAAAAGAAACCCAAACGTATGAAAAAACCTGGTCTATTTGACATTACGATGTCCTAGGATAGGACCATATAACCCACCTTTGGACTACTAAGGAGTAGTCTTAAAACTACTCCATGGTATACTCAAGAGGATTAGTTTTGAAGTCGTTTAAAAACGCAAGCAATTCGTTAAAAAACGAAAACATGTCGTCTCACTACAAACACTTTTTAACAATGACAATGACATGCATGGTCACTGCTTGCACTACATCGGACCAGTCCATGGAGTAGTCCATTTTATCAATATGGATCAGGTGGTCCTATTTTATTTGCAGGGTTATTATTTTGCTAGCTTTTTGTTTTTTTTTTTTAGTATGTGTATTTTGTTTTTGTAAAAAATGTTTGGTTTTTTCAAATCAGCAAAATGGGACGAACGTTAAAAAAAAGAGAACTGAATTAAATATTCTCATCTTTTGTTGAGTTGGATAAAAACCAGGGACCGAAAATAACAGTTATATTGGAATTTTAAAGCAAAAAAAGCATATAGAAATAAATGTCGAAAAACTGATTCAAGTATACCATATTGTTCCTCATGCACTTCTCAATGATAAATAACAGTTATTTTTTGATTTTTATTTTTTTTAACAAAAATAACTGTTATTATTTGATTTTTATTTTTTCGAGCAAAAATAAAAGTTATTCTCAAAATAAATGTACGTGATTTAATAATTAAGTTGAATTTAAATTTTTATTTTAGTGTGCAATTATCATAGGAATTCCTTATGCACATTAAAATAATTATTAAAGTCATCTAAATTATTAAAACACGTACATTTATTTTGAGCATAACTTTTATTTTTGCTCGATTTTTAGTGTGTATTTTCGAACACTGCTTCAAACATTACTGTTTAACAAATATTTTACTTATCCTCATAAAATTCACTTGTCACTAAAAATAAATATATCACGAAAAAGCTATTTTTTGTGAATTTTACCAAAAGTCAGGTTGTTCGCATAAGTCATATTTTTCTTAAATAATTGTGTTTTACAAGATGTCAGTTTTTTATAAAACATATTATGTTTTTCTCAAAAATTAAATTTTTTCAAAAAAAAAACCTGTGGTTTTTCTTCGGCTTTAAAAAAAAATTTTTTTTTCAAAAAGTCATGCTTTCACAAAAAAGTCACTAATTCTAAATGTCATGTTTTTTTTCCAAAAAGTATTTTTGTTTTTTTTTCAAAAACTAAAGTTGTTCATAAAATATTAACTTTTTCTCACAAAAGGCATTCTGTTTTGCTAAAAATTAAAATTGCTAAACGAAAATCTATAATTCGTTGCCCCCTAATATTTTCTATATAAAACATGCTATTTATTATGTTTTCATTTCTATTTTAAAAATTAGATGATTTTTCATCAATCTTAAAAACAAGAACCCACGCAAATTTATTTGTTTCTTTGAAGAACAAGAAAACTTGGAGTTGTAATGTTTTCAAAGAAGTTTTGAAAGAATTCTGTGACAAATATTTAAAAAAAAAAAACAATCTTTTAATTTTGAGAGCAGTGATGCCAAATTTTTGAGAGCAAAAAGCACTTTATAATTTAAAAAAGCACTAAAAAGCCCTATTTCGAGCAAAAAAAGCGTAAAAAAGCACTAAGCCATTTTTACAATTTAATTAAACACAAAATAAGTTGCATTCAACTGTGCCGAATATTATATACCTCCAATATTGAAAAAAGGCGACGGCGTTGATGTGGGACCATTTTCATTTAAAATTAAATAATAAATATATGTATTAACATTTGTATATAAGCATCGTTAAATGTATACATTGAATTTACTTATAATAATTTATTATTATCTTCAAAAAAATAATATCATCCAAATCATTTGGATCATCATCAGCTGAGTTTGAATCGGGCCATAAAACAGATTTAAAGTAATATTTATTTTGATTTTTTCTATGGTTCATTGGAAGAAAGATATCTACAGACATTAGATGGTTGAGTGTAATCATTACGGCATGAATTATGTCGACGAAGTCCACATATAACGTGAAGAATTGAATTAACAGAGTTTAAGGATAATCGGTTTCCGATTTTGGATTTACTGTAGTTCATCGAACTAAATGTTATTTCAACGCCCGCGTTAGAGTATGGAAAACTTGAAATTCTTAATACAAAATTGGACAATTAACCCATATCGTCCCAGCGATTTTTTTTTTTTTTGAGTAACTTTATAAAACTTGGTGGTTTATAGGTAATTTGGGACTAGAAAACACGAATCTGAAGTCAAAATTTTTTTAAAATTTTTTGTTTTTGAGAAAAATGGTGTTCAATTAATCGATCATTGGGCACTATTCAACATTTTTTTTTTTATTGTTCCCATATAATGTAAAAAAAGAAAACAAAGTTTTTTATAAACTGAAACTAATTAATTTTACTAAATCAAAGAAAACTAGAACAAGGAATTTAGTTAAATAAAAAATATGCAGTTGAACCTCGATTATCCGACTCGCACAGGACCGGGCTGAGCATTGATAATAAAAAAAACTGGTTTATAGATAAATCGGGTGATTCATCGTGAACTTGATATATTTATTATCAGTTAAAATAAAAATTTATGGCATTAACTGTATGTAAATGATATCATGGAAATGTTGGACATGACTTTGTCTGAGGTGGTCCATTCGGATCGTCCAATTTTGGGCGATTCATTAGAGCATAGCGGCTAGTATTTCGCGAATAACACGAGTAATGTTAGCTTCCAAAACGTCAATCGTAGCTGACTTATTTCGGAAGACCCCAGATATTACATATTCACAGAAAAAGTAGTCGAAGGTGTGATATCGCACTATCTAGGTGGCTAATTTACCAAAGCAAGTCATGAAATTAAATTAAAATGTATGGCTCAAAGTGCCGTCCTGTTGAAACAAGATCTCACCAAGATCATTCGTTTGATTTTCAGATTGCTCTACTGGATACCTACTGTCCCTGTTATCATTTTGGCGAAAGTAAGGGAATTGCTAAAGATATTTCCAAGTCTGACAGAGTCTGACATGTTGCACTCTTGTCAAAACTTGTTGCATTTGGTGTCGGTGATAATTTCTCTCGATTAATATTGAGTTTTCTCAGAGATCGCACTATACGAGTTGTTATAGATGGAGTTTCGTCAAACGAGTTCAAAATTGGACTTCCTATGTCAAACTTCCAACCCTATCTACTCTTTTTCTAATGACAGCAACCCGTGCCATTCGTAACCATTTGATTATAGACCAAGCGTGTCCGATGTTGGTGGTATGAGTCACAACATGAATGATACACTTGGCCGAGACCGAAACCCGTACGTTTGTTCGTAATACACGTTTTTCCTCAAAAGCCCATACTTTTGTGGTCGATTGACCGGTAAATCGTACAACGCGTTACAGGGAAAATTCATTTCTTGGCAGGACTGTTCGTATGTGGAATAACCTTCCTGCTGAAGTCTTCCCTCCCACTGTCAACATAAATAAATTCAAGTGGACTGTTCACAGGTACTACTACCTCTTTTCTCCTTCCCATAACATATTTTCCTAGTTCCAACCCGCTGCAATGCAATAGTAGGGGTCATCCCCTGAGTGCTCTGATTTTCCTCCATTTTTAAAAATTACACTCGCAGCTACAGCTGTTATATTGACTTCACTACGTACTGGATGTGGTCTAACCGGTCGAATATCATCCACCAATGTAAACTTAGACTCAATACTGCGAATGATGTTTGCAATTGTGGTTTCAGTAGGCCGATTATGCGCACCGTAAGTTCCTCGAATCTCACGAAAAACATTTCTCACAGAGCGCTGATTGTGCATTAACTTTTTATTGATCAGCAAAACAAAATAAATATATTTCCGTTTATTCAAATGCGTGAAAAATTTATATTACTAGATGACCCGTGCGAATATTTCGCACCGTAATTTTTATCAATAAAAATATTAATTTTTCAATTTCTAATTATTTTTCGTCATTAGTGTTAGAAATAAGCTTTAAAATGAGATATCATTCATTAAATTTGATGCGCTGGAGATATTTGCAACCGACAAAAAAAAGTGCTTTAGAAATAATATATATGATGGTAATATGCGATGATTCAGTTAGCATTTCAGAGAAAAAACAAAAGTGCTCAATAGTGCCCAGTTTTCGAAAAATCGAACACTGCTTTTTCAAGTCAAATAACAAAAACACAATTGAAAAACGCGGAAATTGTTTTGCTGTTGTTGAAAGTTCAATCGTTTTTTAATGGAACTACATTTTCACTTTTTTAATTTTTTTATATTTTATACAAAGTTTTCAGTTTTTAAAATGATGCTAAAATTAAGGGTTTTTCTTCCCCCTTGTTATACAAGGGAGGAGTGAAGTGGGTAAGAACTTTTATTTTTATATTTGTTAGCTACAAATACAAACTTACAATATATAATTGTTTAAAAAAATTAGTTCTTTGTCTGACCTAAAAAGAGTAAAAAAATTACAAATACGCGTAAAATTTACTGTTCGAAAAATCGAACATTGGGACGATATGGGTTAAAATCGTTGACTGCTATCCAAAAAATATATGATCGTTGTTTATTTTTCCATTCACAATTCCTAATATTTTCCAAGCTATTTTCTATTTTTTAAACAGTGTCAAAATCTTTAAAAAAAAAAGTTTAAAAAAAAGTTTACCTAAAACAGATACATCGTTTTTACTACGATCACTTAATATGTTGTCAACCCTTAATAGCGCAACGTTTTGTAAAATTTCCTAGCTCTAACTTCGTAAATAAAATTATTGGTAAAACGAATATAACTTTCTTTTATCACTTTTTTTTTATCATTTGAAATCTTATAATCTTTACAGGCCTTCTTAAAATTGTACCCCAAATAGCGAAGCTCATCTAAATCATCCTCTATATCATTGTAAAAAATTGTAGAAAAACAATAAAAATTGTAAAAAGCACTAAAGGCACTAACAAAAATTTAAAAAGCACCAAGTTAGTGCTTTTTCTTAGTTTGGCACTAAGGAGAAAATTTTGGCGTTTTGAGGCATCAAAAAGCACCATAAATAGTGCTAAAAGCACTAAGTTGGCATCGCTGTTTGAGAGAGATGAGGACAACAAAGTTTTATAAACATTTAGTTTTTTTTATTATATTTAATAATTTTTTAAGTTTTGTTTTTATTTCCTCTCTTCTTTTCAAGCAGGCAAGGCAACATGCTGTTCACATTTCGGCTTCCATTGACTACTGCCGCCTGAATTTTTTTTTCTCCATCTTATAAATTCGTTAAGTCTATAATTTTTTTTTGGGGGGGAAACAAAAGCGCAGTTGGTGGTGCTTCTAATTATAATCAAAATTTTGGTGTTTTTTATATTGATCATCCAGCAGACATCTTTCTTCTCTTCCTCGGGTGGTTTTTTTCTTCAAAGAAAAACATTTGAAATTTATGGCATTTTTGAAGAAATTTTACCAGAAATTTTCAAATTAAAAAAAAGTGCTCTTTTTTTCTTTGAAATTTCATTGTAATTGTATTTAAAAGAAAATTTATTTATTCAAGTGACTTTTTTTGTTACAATTTGTTGGGAATGACTATTTCTTGTTAAACAGAGGAGGGTAAGCGAAGGCTTTTATTTTGACCGCTTTCATCTTGGGCTTGTTTTTATTTTAAGACTTCTTGTTTTTTGTACGCCGATCTGCTTCAAATTTTGCTTTCTAATGATTTTAATGCTTTTTTAAACGATATAGTTTTTGTAAACATTTTTATGACATTTTATCTTGTCTCTTGTTTGGTTTATATTCGGCCTTTGTTAGAAATTTAAAAAGAGTCTTATCGACTTAGATTTTTAGTTTGCAAGTTTCAAATGTTTGTTAATTAAAAAAAAAAATATTTGTTTTTAAATAACACTACGTGACAATTTTTTGACCAAATGAATTTGACACCTAATCTTTATGTAAAATTGTCCGCTGAATCCGAATATGAAGTCAGAATTTTCAAAAGTAGAACAGTTTTCGATATATTCCAAATATTCCAAAATAACCGTTATTTGTGTTTTTGAAAAAGATGCTGTGACTGATATGCAAATTCTGACTTCATATTCGGATTCAGCGGAAAATTTTACATAAAGATTAACTGCCAGATTCATTTGGTCACGACTTAGTTGACATTTTGTCACGTAGTGTAATTGTTAAAGTTTGAATTAAATTTTTCGAAAAATTTTAATATACATAAATACCTTCATAAATAAATAATTAAGATAATTCTTTTATTAACCTTTTGAATTTAAATGTTAACCAAAGGTTAGCTTTTGTAAAAAATATCTGAAATATTGTTCCGGCAACTATGTTTGTTATAAATTAAGATCTGGCTCAAAGAAGCACATCGGAAAAAAAATTTTGATATAACAAAATAATTTAAGAAAAGGCAAGAAAAAACTTTATTCACAATGTCAGCAACATTTTCACTGGTGTTCACAAAAAATCAAAAATTTTTTTCACAAACACACTTAATTTCAATTAGAAGACCGTTTGTAAATTTTTCCCGGAAAAATAATACGTATTTATTATAATTCATTGAAACATTTTGTAAAAATTTTCATTCAAAACTGGCCAGCGGTAAATACAAATATATACACCCCTTTTTGAATGCCTCTTTACTCCTTCCTCAAAGATCCCCTTCGTATGATATTCTGCCTTCCGAAGTATGTCTTTTAAAAGGTATAAATTTCTTTTTGAAAGACCTTCCAAAATATTCAGTACACATTTAAATTTAAATTTTAAGTGTCCTTCCTCACTCCATTCTCTGGGAAGGGAAATAAGTTGTTTAATTTTTATATTTTGCTTTTTGTCTCCAACATTTTTGAATGGGTTTTAACTTTTTTGATTTCTCTAAAGGCCTCGTAACTTCCTTAGATCCACCTTCTTTTGAAAGCCTCTTATAATTCTTGTAAGAAGAAGAGAGAATGGAAGGGCTTGCTCCCAATGACAACCTGTGTAAAAAATTTATGAGTATGGAATGTGGCGAGGAGAGCTTGTGTCTGCTAAAGAAGGCCATCTGTTAGGCCCCTTTACTAATTCTTCTTACAGCTGGGTAAATTAAATTATTATAAACATCCACAGTTTCATACAAATTTTTGCTAAAGCAGAAGTAAACTCAACTTTATAACAAAAACTTTAGTTACATTATGTTCGAAAAATGAATGGAATATATATGAAATACTCTGGGAAGAAAAAACGAAGTTTTTGCTCCCATTGTGAACGAAGCTTAATTTACACATTCTTTGAATACGATAATTTTAGATTCAAAGTTTGGAATATAGAGAATATCTTTATGAGATTTTATTGTCTTAAAGTGACTGTGTAGACGGAGTTATTATGGGAACTATGGTTTTTGACCTACCAGTACAACATATTTCCTATACATGGCAGTTATTTTAACAATAATCGTCACCGAACCTTTTATCAATTATAAGGAAGTTAAAGCATTTTATTTTTATTAATATTTGGTTACATAATTTATGTTGCAAGGGAATACTTTTGGACCAAATTTAATCGAAATAGCAACATAATAAGATTGTTGATGGACACAAAGCCTATTCCGGAAAAAAGTGTGTTTAGGGGCAATGTGAAATTATAGACCGATTCCTACCATTTTCGAGAAGCTTCGTCCTAATAACAATTAAGGGGTACGACAAAATTTCTGTAAAATATCACAATTATGGCTTGCACAATGTTACATGGACAGATAACTAGCCAGCCAGCCGGACGGACGGACAACATAAGCTCGATTCAGAAGTTTATTCTGAGTTGATTTGCACACTAAAAGGTAGGCCAATAATTTAGTGTTACTCACATCAGCACACAACCCCAGCGGGAAAAATTGCAAGCCTTTCCTTTTTTAGGCCTTTAAAAAGGTCCACAATTGCATTCTTTAGGAACATTTTCTCACTGCACTCTGACTTCAGAATGTCTTTTATAAAATATTTTCAAAATCAAACTGTACTTCTTTAGTTGAAACAAATGACAGCCGGACACGCAAAATTTGCACTCTAAGGAGACTGAGTCAAAACATCCGAGTCAAAAGTTCCCAAAAAGTTTTAAAATGTTCTTGACATCGTGTGGTCAAGCGTCGTCTCATGATGTTATATAAAGGCTCCAAGTCTGGTCGCAAATTCCGGGCGTTTTTAAGGTAACGTAAAAAATGGTCTGACACTTTTCTGCAGCTTGTAATAGATGGCATCTACATCTTCCAACCGTATACAAACCCTTGACTTGGATATTCGGATTTGTCATATATTAGAGTTCATGATGTCGTAATAAATCTATTTTTTGTCGTTAGTAATTTTTAAGTGACACAATGAATTCTTTCAATAGTTTTCAAGCTGCATTTTAGCCATGCAAAATCGTGTTTTAAAGTCTCTTGGACTTAACTTGAGTGGTACTGTATTTTTTTAAAATAATTTTGCAATTTATTTTTGAGTTTCTGAATGGAAGAATTAAAGAAGAGCTTTCTTGACAAAACATTCGACATTTTCTAAGGTATATAACTTTAATGTGGGTACCAGGGCACACCGACTGCCTGGGAAACATTATAGCAGATCAGCTTGCCAAACACGGTGGTCGTCTGAATGTCACCAATGCGTTGGCTTTCACTGGCTCTATTTTTCAGCGAAAGTCTTATAGACTTGTTCACCCAGTAAAAACTTCGCCTACGAAATAATGTGTTGAGTAATCAGAAAAACATAAGAGCACTACTTACAATTCTACTAAAAGAACCAATGAATTTTACAAGGGAAGTCCCAAAATGAACGCATTAAAATGTAAGTCATTATTTTTTTACCTGCATACATCCAGAAAAAAGTAGTTATGGAAGTTGTTAAAGATGTAGTTATAGAAGAAAGCTACAAAATAATGAGTTAAAGAAGCTATTCATTTTGAAAAAGTAGGCGAAGTTTTTACTGGGCAGTTGGGAAAGACTGAATACTCCACTTGCCTCTTAGCCAGGGCTTTATAAACTGGCTATAATGAACGGAGAACATGCTCTCTACTGAGACTCAATAGGGAACAGATCAGGGCAGTGATCTCGATAATAAAAGATCACTGACTTATAAGAATAGAATGGATCCAGAATTCAATGACTACTACAGAAATTGTCATGGTGAGAAGAAAGAGGAAACCGTGTTTCATTTGTTGTGCGAAAGTCCTAGAATTCAGAAATGAGTGAAAGAAGCTTTTTATTTTGAAAAAGTAAGCGAAGTTTTTAGTGGGTATTTTATACACATTCGTAATGAAATTGTCAGCTATTTTTAGTACATTCACTTTTTTTTTCTTATAATTTTAAAATTGAATCAGTTTCTCAAACTCTTTGCACGTTTACACACACATGGATAAATTGTTAATTACAATTTTTTACCACGTTTAACATTTAAAATATTTTTTTGTTTCTCTCTAAGCTTTCAATTCTTATTTAATAGACTCAAAACGCTCAAAACCATCTTACACACATCCTTAAAACAAACAAAAAAATAAACCTTTAACAAGAAGAAAAAACAAGAGACAAACCAAGTTTATTTCTGCTTATTGCAAACGTCAAGTGTAATCGGCTTACAAAAGACGATTTTAAAATCCTCTTAAAGCTTTGAAAGCTTACGTATTAAATTATTATGTCGACACAGCGACTTAAAAAAAATATATGAAAAAATAACAACTCAGTACTTACTTACCAAACCCACTCACAAAATATCGGGAAAAAAGTGAATGGCACAAGAATCCAATAACATCAAGAACCAAAAAATGATGACTGCAGTGAAGTAGAATTTGTTTTTTTTTTTTTTTGTTTATTTCTTTGTGTACGCACAACGACATTATAAGGAGGGAAATGATATTTGTATTAAAAATAAAATAAACTTAAGTGTTAATAAACTATAGTTTTAGTATAAAATATGCAGTTGCTAAAGTGTTAAATGGAGAGAAGAAATGGAAACTTCACAAAATTATGGCTTAAAAATAGTATTTTTGGAGAAAAACAGGGTGGCATGTCATAACGTCCAGTGTCATAGTGTCCATGGACACGGTGACACTTTTAAAAGTGTCATAATGTCCGTGGTCCTTGTGACACTTTGGAAATGGACATTATGTCACTTTTTAAAGGTCCATAATTATTAAAGAAGTTATATACAAAAAAAGATCTACATACGCGCAGAGAAAACCATGTTTTATTATGGTCGCAAACAGCAAAACTATTTTTAAAGAAACTAATTTAACCATAATATAGTTGTCGGTGACAATGATTTGGTTAAATTAAACGTAATATGGGTAAAAAATTTTTAAAAATGGTTTTGTAGCTTTTTCCCTAGGTGTATATATTAAATATATATATATCGAAAATAAGGATTTTCTCTTCTATGGTAAAACAAATACTGGCTTCGCTAACTAAAGCTTCTCTGCGTAGTAGGCCTTGTTCGGAAACAAGGCAGTTTTTAGAAGCTTTACTTAGCGAAGCCGGTGTTTGTTATACCATAGAGGAGAAAATTCTTGCGACCGGCCAAAGGCCGGCTATACAGAGAAGCTTTAGTTAGCGAATCCGGTGTTTCTTATATCGGGTGTTTTTTTCAGTGGTATAGAACTTCGAATTGAAATAAAACACAAGAAAATCGTTTTAATGACCATCAATTTGGCTTTATTGGAAGGATAATTTTATGCCATTAATGTTTAAATATGATTTCAGGCATGTGGCCGCCGCGGCTGGCTCGAATAAAGCCAATTCTACAGGTCCAATTTTCAACCACTTTTTCGAGCATATGGGGCCGTATGTCGGCAATAACGCCACGAATGTTGGCTTCCAATTCCCCTAACGTTTCTGGTTTGTTGGCGTAGACGAGCGACTTCACATATCCCCAAAGAAAATAATCCAATGGTGTCAAATCACACGATCTTGGTGGCCAATTGACAGGTCCATTCCGCGAAATTATGCGCTCATCGAATGTTTCCTTCAATAAATCGATTGTGGCGTGCGCTGTGTGGCATGTAGCGCCGTCTTGTTGGAACCACAACTCATCCACATTCATGCCATCCAATTCGGGAACAAAATAGTCGGTTATCATGGCTCTATACCGGTCTCCATTAACGGTAACTGCCTCTCCAGCATTATTTCGGAAGAAGTATGGCCCAATGACTCCACCAGCCCATAGAGCACACCAAACAGTCAGTTTTTGTGGATGTAATGGCGTCTCAAGGGTCTCAACGATCCATGGTTAACCGAATTAATTGCTCTGATGGACGATTATGTCGACCATAAAATGGACGGAGCTTGCGGTAAACTTCGCGAACTGAACCGTTATTTTCGAAATAAATTTGCACGATTTCCAAGCGTTGTTCTTTTGTCAACCTGTTCATGATGAAATGGCAAACCAAACTGAACATAAATGACATTAGAGTTGCCAGATTTGACCACAAAATGCCAGTTTTATCTCTATTCGAAAAACAAACCTGTAAAAAAACACCCGATACCATAGAGGAGAAAATCCTTGCGATCGGCCGAAGGCCGGCTATACAAAGAGGCTTTCGTTAGCGAAGCTGGTGTTTGTTATACCATAGAGGAGAAAATCCTTGCGGCTATACAGAGAAGCTTTAGTTAGCGAAGCCAGTATTTGTTATACCATAGAAGAGAAAATCCTTATTTTCGATATATATATTTAATATATACACCCAGAGAAAAAGCTACAAAACCATTTTTAAAAAATTTTTATCCATTTTATGTTTAATTTAACCAAATCATTGTCACCGACAACCATTTTATGGTTAAATTAGTTTCTTTAAAAATATCACTTGAAATTTTAACGGTATTTAAAAAAAATGTTTACACATTTTTGATAATAAGTTAAGTTGTGGACATAATGACACTTTGCAAAGTGTCATAACGTCCATGGACACTATGACACTGGACGTTATGACATGCCACCGAAAAACAGACTTCGATACAAGCGGAGTTCAGTGTTTGATGCGAATGGTCTTGCGAAAGTGCAAATGCAAAATATTGTAGCTTTTGTTTGCAATCCAACAACAAAATATACTGAATTGCAATTGTCACATCATTGCTTTTGCGCAACACTAAAACTGTTTAGCTTTTTTTGCGTTTACATAACTGATACTCGAACAGCTGACATTTGTAAACAATAATTTAGAATCGTGAAACAAAATTAAAGATATGAAGGCAACAAGTCTAAATAAAAAATTAAAAATTGAAAAACCCAACAAAAAGTGGAAGGCAGATGAAATAAAAACTATTTTGGATTATTTGGAGCGGTCAGAATATAAATGCTAATAAAGCAATTTCTTTATTAGTATTATTTTGACACCAACAGCTCAAATGTTTTATAAAAAATTTATTAAAAAAATCGGTATCGATGCAACCTGGGATATTATAAGGTGGAAGGTACGATACATTAAGGCATCTTATAAAAAGGCCAACGATTGGCGTAGTTCTACTAATGCTGCGATAATATTTTCTTTTGCACTGCTTCGTGGCATTTTAAAACAATTTCACTAAATATTCAAACACCTTTTTGTAAATTTTCACGACCAATAGTTCCGTAAAACAGCTGTTATCTAATTGGCATCTAGCAAAGTTGCTTAACATACCGCTCACTGTCAATGATAAAATTATTGCACTACCAAACCGTTGCAACCAACAACGCACCAAATATTGAATACCGCTATTGTAATTTTTGATTGGAAGAGTGAATTTTGTTGGGACTTTTTAGTGAAAAAGTGACGTTTTAGTAAAAAAAAGTTACTTTTTAGTTAAAAAAGTGACATATTAGTAAAAAAAATTTAACTTTTTAGTAAAAAAGTGACTTTTTATTAAAAAAGAGACTTTTTAGATAAAATGGGACTTTTTAGTTAAAAAAGAGGCTTTTTAGATAAAATGGGCCTTTTTAGTTAAAAAAGAGACTTTTTAGTTAAAAAAGGGACTTGTTAGTTAAACAAGGGACCTTTTAGTTAAAAAAGTGAATTTTTAGTTCAAAAAGGACTTTTTAGATAAAATGGGACTTTTTAGTTGAAAAAGGGATTTTTAAGATAAAATGGGACTTTTTAGACAAAAAAATGGGACTTTTTAGAAAAAAAATTGACTTTTAAGTTAAAAAAGTGACTTTTTAGTAAAAAAAATTACTTTTTAGTTAAAAAAGAGACTTATTAGTAAAAAACGAGACTTTTAAGATAAAAAAGGGACTTTATATTTAAAAAAAGTACTTTTCAGTTATAAAAGTGACTTAAAAAAAGTGAATTTTTAATTAAAAAAGTTACTTTTTTATAAAAAGAAAAATTACTGGCTTGTCACTGTCTCAGCAACCAGCGAAAAAGCAACTTAAAAACAATAATGGCCATTTTCACATTAGTCAATTAACTTTTTTCCCAACGAAAAACTGCATATTAAAGAAATTTGGTTTTCTCAATGTCTCATTTGCTTCGATTTTATCGCAAAGCTAACCGGCACTCATCTGCCAATTATTTATTTTCCTTTTATTTGCCGTACAGATAAATTCAATCAGCTGACTCCCAACTGTTACATGTATTTTGAGTGGCGTTGCCAGCTGAAAACAATGTTTTTTGTCGGTATATTGAGAAACCCAAAATCGTTAACGGACAGTTTATCGTTCCAATAAATTTATGTTGACATTAAGTAACAGGCAGTTTGTCGATACATTGAGAAAATGGCCATAAGAAGCATTGTTGAATCAATAAGAAGCATTAATGAATATTGAAAAATTTTATTTTAATATGGAACAATATTAATTAGTTAAAGTTTCCCTATTTTGATAATTTTAATATAGAAACAATGTAGAAATAATATTTTTCGGCGTTGAATTAATATTGAATTCTTATAGAACAATATTGCTGATTAGTTTACATATTATTTAAAAATTTTGCCATATAGAATTTTAAAATATTAAATTAAAAAGAAACATTTTAAATTCTATATGGCAACATTTTTAAATAATATGCTCGAAGTCAAGAATAAAAAATTATCAATAACAATTTTAATTAATTTTCATGTTGTAAAATTCCTTTCTTCATAAAAATAATTTAATGAAAATTAAAGTTGATGAACTTAAGCCTAATTAAAAATATTAAAAATTTAGATTAAAAAACAAAATAGTTCAACAAAATAACCACAACACTAAGGCCCGTTTTCACGAAGGCCCGATTTCACGTTATCGAACAGGTAATGAGATTTTAATTATCACAAGTTCCTTTTAATCTAAAAGTGAAAATAAGCTTAAGGCCCGTTTTCACAACTTACCGATAGCTAAAGGTAGGATTTTATCGGCTGCATAAATAGTGTTTCATTATTACAACTTTACTTTAACTTACCAGGTAAGATAAACCTTAATTTACTTTATCGCTCACTTAAGGTAAAAGTAATGTTTTAATAATGGAACACTTTTTATAAGGCCGGTTAAAGTCTACTTTTAGCTATCGGTAAGTTGTGAAAATGGGCCTAAGAGACGAACGTTTTACCTTTAACTTTTCTCGTAAGGTTTAGATTTGAGATTGCCATATTATATTCACATATTTTTTATTTATGGCAACTCCAGGTATACGTATATTTTGTAGCTGTAAAAAAAGTTCGTAGTTGCCAGTTCGCATTTATATTTTGGCAAAAATAGTCTGTATTTTCGTTAGTATTGTCACATTTTCCAAAATGTTAAGTTTATTTATACAGAAGTTGTGAAAACGAAAAATAGTTAAAGGTAACTTTATTCCTCACTAGTGCTAAAGGTACCGTTGACTTTTCCGAACTTTATAGGTCGTGAAAACGGGCCTAAATATTCTTAAAGCTAAGGCACGAGCTCTATGTGTACATTTGTCCTTCAAGTTGTGCTGAAAAACTTCAACAAGAAAAAGAAAGACAAAAAATGAAAAAACAAAAAATGTACTTTGGACTTCAAGAAGAATTCTTGACAAAAGTACGAAAAAACAGAAGTAAGGAAAAACATGAAAAATCAATTGAAATGGATAATCATTCAGAAAAGAAAATTTCGATCTACCAAAGGTTAAAATACAATTTGGTTTAAGGATTGATGTTTGACTATTGACGTCAGCAGTCGTCGATGGCTGCAAGTGTAAGACGGCAAATCCCTCTGAGGAGATCGAGTGGTTACGGTCGAAACATGTTAGGGTAACCTACCGGCCAGGGTTCGAGCCCGGCTACAGTCAAGAATGAAAAATTATCAATAACAATTTTAGTTAATTTTCATGTTGTAAAATTTCTTTCTTCATAAAAATAATTTAATGAAAATTAAATTTTATGAACTTAAGCCTAATTAAAGATATTAAAAATTTGGATAAAAAAATATGGTTTGACTTTAAAACAATATTGATTCAAAGTGTTCTATGAAAAAGAAAGACATTACTTTTGTTTAAAGTTTAAAATTATTGATTTAATGTATTTAAATATAATGTTTGTATTATATTGATAATTGTTGAATTAATATGACGCGTTCTTATTTTTAAGTTTCAGCTTTTGCCTGAGTGAGGGTATCACAAATGGACTGAAGTGAGAGGTCCTAGGGAGGAAGCATACTCAAGCGGGAAGAAAAAATATTTTAACTTTAGACGGGGTTTTTTGAAATTTAAAAATTTAAATATATTTTCTATTAACAAAAAAAAAAAAAAAAAAAATTGATTAAATTATCAATACTTTTTAAACAATTTTTTTAATGGATGAAAAATTACTGATAATTTTTTATGTGAACAATTGACCACTCTTTTTTTATTAAATAAAAATGATACCAATTTTCATATTAATTCAAAGTAACAGAAATATACAAACAAAAATTCTGGTAGTGCATAGAAAATATTCCTGGAAAATATTAAAGGTATAAGACTAGAGCATTTCCATTTTATTTCACCGGTAAATTTCTCGATCGTGTCCGATTTCAATAAAATTTGGTGAGTGTGTAAAGTAGTATATGTGTGTAAGAAAAATTATTTTTTTTTTTTTTTTTTTGAAAACTGTGGCAACACTATACCTTTGAATAACTGAAAATTTTGGGTTAGCGACCTCACTCTAAAGTTCATAACTTTTGTTGTGTAAAAGATATTAAAAAAATTCTTTTTGCATAAGAATGGTATAAAAATAGGGTTTTAGAAATTAAAAAAAAAAAAAAATAAAAAAAAAACTTTTTTATAAAAAAAAAAAATAAAAAAAAATTTAAAATTAAATTTTTGAAATGATTACCCCCTTTAATTTTTTTTATTTTTTTTATGCAAATAGCCACATATGTTCTCTAACCACCCTGAAAATTTTAGAGTGGTAGCACTTAAACTTTTCAAGATATGTAGAGCTATGTAGTTACTACAATATACATTAGCGTGGCCGTTAGTTGTATGGAGAACTTTTTTTTTTTATTTCTTATATTCTCCCCCCCCCAAATCGGTTCAGTTTTATGTAAAAAAAAATACAAAAAAATTTCGTAGCGATAAGTTGTGTTTTAGGGGGGGCGTCGGCCCCTCAAAGGTTGCCAACAAGCCATTTATTCAAATGTAATTTGTTTGCATATGACTATCTCTTAAAAACAACATTTTACAAGAACATGGTATATGGCAATATTTTAGTTCTTCTAGTCAACAACATTAGCCTCGAAGAAAGTTTTTTGCTAAAATTAATATTTAAGAAAATAATTAAGAAAATAACAACAAAATTCCAAACATTTTATATACGTTTTATATATATAAAAGAGGGATTTAATGTCAAGTGAACTAATTTTGAAATCGAAATCTTTCGATTTGGATGAAATTTGCACCACCGTTAGTCCCATTGAATAGTAGTTCAGACACAAATTTTCAACAAGATCGGTTAAAAAGTTTCTGAGTTTGGGAGGGTCAAAGTTTGAAATTTTGGCCATACAGGTGTTCTTTCACATCCATGTAACTTATTACCAATTGGGGTTAGCAAAATTTGTCTCAAGCAGCTTAGATAGCTATTTAATCAATCTTTTTAAAAAAAATTGTTTGGTTTTTTAAAAAATTTTTTAACATATTTTTTTATATTTAAAATTTTTTTTTTTTTTTTGCCAAGTTGTAAATTTAAAAAAAAATTTTAAAAAATTCAAAAAAAAACCAAAAAATTTTTTTTAAAAAGATTGATTAAATAGCTATCTAAGCTGCTTGAGACACATTTTGCTAACCCCAATTGGTAATAAGTTACATGGATGTGAAAGAACACCTGTATGGCCAAAATTTCAAATTTTGACCCTCCCAAACTCAGAAACTTTTTGACGACGCCCCCCCTAAAACACAACTTATCGCTACGAAATTTTTTTGTATTTTTTTTTACATAAAACTGAACCGATTTGGGGGGGGAGAATATAAGAAATAAAAAAAAAAAGTTCTCCATACAACTAACGGCCACGCTAATGTATATTGTAGTAACTACATAGCTCTACATATCTTGAAAAGTTTAAGTGCTACCACTCTAAAATTTTCAGGGTGGTTAGAGAACATATGTGGCTATTTGCATAAAAAAAATAAAAAAAATTAAAGGGGGTAATCATTTCAAAAATTTAATTTTAAATTTTTTTTTATTTTTTTTTTTTATAAAAAAGTTTTTTTTTAATTTTTTTTTTTTTTAATTTCTAAAACCCTATTTTTATACCATTCTTATGCAAAAAGAATTTTTTTAATATCTTTTACACAACAAAAGTTATGAACTTTAGAGTGAGGTCGCTAACCCAAAATTTTCAGATATTCAAAGGTATAGTGTTGCCACAGTTTTCAAAAAAAAAAAAAAAAAAAAAATCTTTTTTCTTACACACATATACTACTTTACACACTCACCAAATTTTATTGAAATCGGACACGATCGAGAAATTTACCGGTGAAATAAAATGGAAATGCTCACTATTAAAGTATAAAAGCTTTAGAAATTATAATTTGAATTAGAAAACACATTGGAATTAATATGAAAATTTATATAACAAAAGTTGCTCACCATGAGAAATAAATTCCCAGATTCCCTTTATTAAAAATAATTTTAAATAAGATCTGCATCGGGTTCTAATTAAGCTTCTATCCTTTGTAACCGTTTTAGGGTTAATTAAGCTTAAATTTATTATCCTTATATATATGAGGGGCTTAAAGCACAAGGGGGTAAGTGCCTTTTTCTAAAATTGAGTTTACATATGGAATTATAGGTGAATTTCGGAGAAATTGTTTAGAGCACAACAGGTGAATTTAGGATTCTCATCCGGACGCTAGATATTGTGGACAATTCAAGCACTTGACATTAAAATACCTGCTTCGCTTGGAGCAGAAGCGAAACAACCGCTTTTGTCTCATTATTTAACATAAGTCACTTGAGCCCCTTGTGCTTTAAGCCCCTCATATATCTTATGTAGTCGAAATAAAAATGGAATTTAAAATCTTTATTAAGATTCAGAAATTATGGAAGAATCTTCTAGAGAGCGCTTGAAATCAAGAATTTTTTGCCAAACGGTTGTTTAGAGAAAATGAATTAAAAATTAAAATTTTTGCATATAAATTCATAGATATTTTGTTAACATTTTAATACTTTTTTTTTTTAACAGTTTAATATTTTTTTTTTTTTTTTTGCCTTTTTATTTACATATTAGACAAATATCTTCTTCCTTGTATTCTTATAAAAACAGTTTATGATTTTTTTTCTTCTTTATTTACTGTTTTATAACAAACAATATTGTCATTGAACAAACACTTAAGAAACTTAAGGAACTTAATAAGTTTTTTTTTACATATAAATAAGACTTAAACAAAGACGTCCATGTTTCATAAAATTGCAGACAAGTAGCTAAAACGGAAATTTTACAGCAGACAAAGTGAAAAACAAAAATTTTAAAAAATATTCTAAAATGTAGATATTTAAAAACCAATGCAAAAATAATGAAAATATAAAATAAGAAGCTCAAGTAAAAATATTAGAATAAAAGGATATTTAACAAAACAAAAAATAAAATATTATTTATGACAGTTATGAAAACTAAAAAAAAAATATAAGTATGTGGATGTGCTACCAATCCATAGTAAACATGAGAATGATAACAACTTTTTTTTATTAAAGAAATTCCAAAATTTTACTATAATTCTTTTAATCTCTTGTCTAAATCCTTTTAAGCAATCATAATCCTCTACCTGTTCTCTAGGACATTAATCGCAATACGAGAACAACTCAGTTGGACTACGCTAAAAATCTCGCTATTTATTGAGAAATACTTCAGTTTTAACTCTCCTGGGGAGAAGGACTTAAGACGCTCTCACTTTGCAGCTTAAGATCGTGTGTCGTCTTCACAGGCATTCCAAAGAAATTCTTAACCTCTAACAATAGTCTCTATAGGTAGCGATCTTATCACACTAGGTGACTTTTGGCATTTACAAAAACTATGTAGAATTCCTTTTTATTTTCCTACTGCTTTTGTTTTTTTTTAATCTTGTTATTGTAAGTCATTTTCTTGACGCGACATTAACACCTTAGGGTAGCTCATAATCATAAACGATTATTTTTGAATGTTTTTCATTTCTGTTTTGCTTTTCCTTGGAAAATCGCAATTTTTCACGCTAAATTCATTTACATCCTGTTGTTATTTCCCATTTCCTTTTTTCCATTTAGTCAGTTATTTGTCGTGCGAGTCTTTAAGTATTCTTTGCCGGTTTTAAATGACCTTGCATTTTATTGGTGTTTATATGTCATTTTCTTTCTTTCTCACTTTGGGTGTGAGAGTGTATAACTTTTTGACTGTTTTTTTTTTTTTATTTGTAGATGACAAACGAATTATCTGGAAGCGTGAAAAATTATGTGACTTGTGCCTTGTCGTAGTTTGAGTTTAAATTTAACGAGAAGCTATTAATTATTTTTCAAGGTTAAAATGCGCTGTTTTATTTTATTGAAGGTTAACATAATAAAATTGAGAAACTATTTGTATCTAAAAAGAAATGTTAGAAAAAATATTATACGTCACTTTAAATCGAACAAGAAGGTAACTTGGCAGTATAAAGGACTTCTTGAAGTTATTATTATTGTTTTGATTTAGAAATTTTTCTTTTAAAATCATACCAGAAGACAAAGTATTTATTATCACAGAAAAAATTTAAAATTGTTTTTAATGACTAAATTCGTAGAATCAAGCAAACAATTTGCTGATGTTGTACCTATAACCAAAATGATTATATTGATTACTTAGGCCCAAATTAACAGTCATTATTAAGCTGATAACAACAGTTTAACGAATAAAATATTATTTCCAGATTTTTAACCATTAGTTAAACCCTTAAAAGTTATTGGTTAACTACTTTTATTATACCCTCCACCGCAATAAGTTGCAAAGAGGGTATACTAAGTTTGTCATTCCATGTGAAATTTTTTTATTATTCATCTCAGACTCCATAAAGTATATATATTCTGGGTCCTTAAGTATTTCTAAGTTGATTTAGCCATGTCCGTCTGTCTGTCCATCTGTCCGTATGTTGAAAACACACCCACTGCCGAAATACTCAAAAGTAATAAACAATTTTGGTGTCAAATTGCTTTTAGTTATCCTAAGCAGTTTAGGATTGAAATCCAGCATAATCAGTTCCGTAGGATCAGAGCTATGAATCAAAATGTGGAACCACCACCTAAAAAAAATTGATAATTTTGTTACTAAAACTAACATAACTCGTGGCACAATTGGCGGAATGATATAAGATTTTGCAAAAATTAGTTTTATTCGAGTGGAAATCACGCTGAAAAATTTCGTTGAAATCCGTCCATAATTTACCCTAGGCCCCATAAAAGCCCTACTCCCGGAAAAGAGTTTAGTACGCCTAAAACCGTTAAAAATAACGCTATCATAATAGAAATTGGTACATTACAATTTCATAGCACTAGAAATAAGACGAAAAAATTTCGTGAAGATTGGTCCATAACTTACCTTAGGCCCCATATAAACCCTAATCCCGTAAAACAGTTTAGTAGGCTTAAAGCCGTAAATAATAACGCTATCATAACAAAGTTTGGTACATCAAAGTTTTATAGGATTAGAAATAAGACCGCTAAATTTCGTGAAAATTGGTTCATTATTTACCATAGGCCCGATATAAACCCTTCTCCCGGAAAACAGTTTAGTTCGCCTAAAACCGTAAAAAATAACGCTATCATAACAAAATTTGGCACATCACAGTTTAATAAGACTAGATATAAGACTTTAAAACTTCGTGAAGATGGGTCCATAATTTACGCTAGGGCCCATATAAACCCTACTACCGGAAAACAGTTTAGTACGCCTAAAACCGTACAAGATAATCAGAATAAAATAAAATTTAATACTTCACAGCTTTATTGGGATAGAAATGACACTGTGAAATTTCGTGATGAGCGGTCCATAATTTAATATAGGCCCCATATAAAGCCCACTATTGTAAAATAATTAAATACGCCTAAAACTGTAGCAGATATAGATATTGCGGTAAACTTTCTTCCAACTTAGGTTCACATGGCCAGAAACAATTTTATGCAATTTGGTAATATACAGTCCATAATCAACCTTAAATCCATTTTAAGCAGCCTTCTGAAATTCACTGCAAACGCTAAAACTAATTTCTCCGCTGTATTGAAATTTATGTTTTTTTTTTTTTTATTACCAGAAATCACTCTGCAGAATTTTGGGATGATTAGTTCATATCATACATAACATGGCTCCAATATAAATTCCCTTCCGGAAAATCATTTAGGTTCGGCTTGAACTGTTACGAATTATGATATTTTACTCAAGCTAGTAAAAATTAAAAAAAAGTCATAAAACAAAAAGTAATTTCAATTATTGGGAATACAAAATTTTAATTTCAAAAGATTTTGTTATTCGTGCTTAATTCCCAGTTTTTATTATTGATAAAAACACTTGAAATTTATTGTTGATGGGATAAGCTATTCCTATGCATTTCACTGGTTGCTTAGGCCAGATCATCAGGAAACTTCATCCATAAAGGTTTTAGACAAACTAAAGATATTAAACCAAATAAAACTGTTAAACGTATAAGAATTATAGCAACAGTTCTACTTGTAACAATATCAAAGTTTAAACAAAACACATCAACAATAAACAACAGTGGGCTCATCTCATCTTACATTTCCCCACTACAATTAGTTGAAATTCTCTCAACATTAATTGTAGTTGTAAGTAGGTTAAGAAAAACAAAATGAAAAAAACAACAACTCACAAAAGATGTTGTCAATTAAGTGTTTTTTAGGCCGTGCACTGCCTGTTTATTATCAAAAAGTAATTTCAATTATTGGGAATACAAAATTTTAATTTCAAAAGATTTTGTTATTCGTGCTTAATTCCCAGTTTTTATTATTGATAAAAACACTTGAAATTTATTGTTGATGGGATAAGCTATTCCTATGCATTTCACTGGTTGCTTAGGCCAGATCATCAGGAAACTTCATCCATAAAGGTTTTAGACAAACTAAAGATATTGAACCAAATAAAACTGTTAAACGTATAAGAATTATAGCAACAGTTCTACTTGTAACAATATCAAAGTTTAAACAAAACACATCAACAATAAACAACAGTGGGTTCATCTCATCTTACATTTCCCCACTACAATTAGTTGAAATTCTCTCAACATTAATTGTAGTTGTAAGTAGGTTAAGAAAAACAAAATGAAAAAAACAACAACTTACAAAAGATGTTGTCAATTAAGTGTTTTTTAGGCCGTGCACTGCCTGTTTATTATCAAAAAGTAATTTCAATTATTGGGAATACAAAATTTTAATTTCAAAAGATTTTGTTATTCGTGCTTAATTCCCAGTTTTTATTATTGATAAAAACACTTGAAATTTATTGTTGATGGGATAAGCTATTCCTATGCATTTCACTGGTTGCTTAGGCCAGATCATCAGGAAACTTCATCCATAAAGGTTTTAGACAAACTAAAGATATTAAACCAAATAAAACTGTTAAACGTATAAGAATTATAGCAACAGTTCTACTTGTAACAATATCAAAGTTTAAACAAAACACATCAACAATAAACAACAGTGGGCTCATCTCATCTTACATTTCCCCACTACAATTAGTTGAAATTCTCTCAACATTAATTGTAGTTGTAAGTAGGTTAAGAAAAACAAAATGAAAAAAACAACAACTTACAAAAGTTGTTGTCAATTAAGTGTTTTTTAGGCCGTGCACTGCCTGTTTATTATCAAAAAGTAATTTCAATTATTGGGAATACAAAATTTTAATTTCAAAAGATTTTGTTATTCGTGCTTAATTCCCAGTTTTTATTATTGATAAAAACACTTGAAATTTAATAATTGAAATTACTTTTTGAAAATAAACAGGCAGTGCACGGCCTAAAAAACACTTAATTGACAACATCTTTTGTAAGTTGTTGTTTTTTTCATTTTGTTTTTCTTAACCTACTTACAACTACAATTAATGTTGAGAGAATTTCAACTAATTGTAGTGGGGAAATGTAAGATGAGATGAACCCACTGTTGTTTATTGTTGATGTGTTTTGTTTAAACGTTGATATTGTTACAAGTAGAACTGATGCTATAATTCTTATACGTTTAACAGTTTTATTTGGTTTAATATCTTTAGTTTGTCTAAAACCTTTATGGATGAAGTTTCCTGATGATCTGGCCTAAGCAACCAGTGAAATGCATAGGAATAGCTTATCCCATCAACAATAAATTTCAAGTGTTTTTATCAATAATAAAAACTGGGAATTAAGCACGAATAACAAAATCTTTTGAAATTAAAGTCATAAAACTTTCTGAATGTCGGTCAATAGTTTAATATATGTCTAAGCCGCAGCCAATTTTAATGCAGATGAGTGTTTTTATAAAGATAATAATAATAATAATAATAGAAACTGGGAATTATTTCCTTCCGAAGGTTACTTTATATTATATTCCCTGTCACTGTGGAAAACCTCCCCGCTTTATCATTGAAAAAAAAAAAAATTATATTCAACATTTTTCATTTTTCGAATCCACTCTTTGAGCTAGACTTCAGTTATGCATTTTATAAAGCTTTTTTGTAATAGTTCTATTCCTTCAGTTTTTCAGAAATGACTTTATACACTACCAGACTATTACATTGTATAAAGTCATTTCTGAAAAATTGAAGGAATAGAACTATTACAAAAAAGCTTTATAAAATGCATAACTGAAGTTAAGCTCATAGAGTGGATTCGATAAATGAAAAATGTTGATAATAATAATAAATAGACATCATACAGATATTCTCCTAAAACATTCGAACTGTCGGTGGAGGGGATCAAAGATCCGGCACAGCCGAATATAGCACTCTAACTTGTTTTTTTATAATTATTATTTTAATAGAGTAACCATTTTTTGGTCTGATTAAAATTTTTACTTAACCAAATATTGTAAATATGATACTTTAGTTTAGCAATAGTTATCATTTTAGTTTACTAATAATTAACTAATGACTGTAAATTTGAGCCATAAAGTTGTAAAAAATTCAAATTAATATTTTTATTTTTTTTTTTTTTATTAAAATATGATGTCCGATTTCAAATAACGTGCTAATTAATTCAACTAAAAAAATAATAACCAAGAAACTAATATTCTATTTAATTACCTGAGTTAATTAATAAAGTAATTGACTTAAGCAAGCTAGTAATTAAATTATTTATTAGATTCCATTAAAATTTGTTATTGATTGAATAAAAATTTATAATATAAATTTGAACTAAAAATTAATTAATTTACATTTGTTTAGTTAGAAATAACACCACTTAATTTTGCGATAATCACTGCATATTTTTATTCCATTGAGATCCCATATAAAGTCCACTCAAAGAAAACAATTTAGTATGTCTACAACTAAAACAAATATTATATTTTGGTAAAATTTGTTCTAATTTAGTTTGCTGAGACAAGAAATCACACTAAAAAGCTTTTGCGACAGTCGATTCAGATAAAGCTGCATTCCGAAAAGCGCAATAAGACGGAGCACCAGCCCACCTCGCTAAAATAACAAGGTAACGGTTCCTAGATAACAAAAAAAACATAATGAAGTGGTCATCGTCCAGTCCGGAGATCAGTACGATAGAGTCTGTAAGGATAATTACAATAAGACCCCTCAGAAACGAGCTCCAAAGGACTAAAATAAAATAAATCTGCCAAAAATAGAAGCAATCTGCGACAAAATTACACCTGATTGATGCAAAGCAACGATGACTAAAAGAATAAAAGCAGTAGTAGGCGCATGAGGTGATGTTACGAAGTATGAAATAATGGCTGTCAGAGTGGTAGAAACTGATATCGTCCATATTATGCTTAAGTCTTAGATATTTTTAGAGTCTGGATTAAACTTTAATAAAAGGTTTTATATAGTTGGTATTCGTGCTTAGCTTAAAAAGATGTTCTGATTGATACTGTCTAGATTTGGCTTCATAAATATGAAAAAAATGCGAATTAAGACTTAGTTTTAACAAATTATTGTCATATTCAACAATACAGAAATAAATTTAAATTGACTTCAATTAAAAAATTTGTGATATTAATTAAAAATTTAATTGAATTTGCACCAGTTAATAAATTAATAGTATCAATTAAACGTTTAATTCACTTGATTTAACGTTAAATGCACTTGATTAAACGTTTAATTCATTTGATTAAATTTTAAACTAAAATTTGTTTTTTCTGATTAATGCTTTAATTGGTGAAAAATTAAGGTTACTCTTCGTCTTATCGGCAATCTATTTAAAAATATAATCTAGAACAATTTTTAAAGTAAAAAACCAACAAAAAATTTTTTAAGTTAAGCGTTTTATTAAAAAACAAGTAAGAGTGCTATATTCCGCTGTGCCGAATCTTATATACCCTTCACCATTGTGCGAGTAGAATATGCTCCTCTGGGGAGCATAGGGCGAGTAGAATAGAGAGCAACTAAATAATTTTTACATATACATATACATACATATTTACAATACTTAAAACTTCATTATAAATGAAATTTAAAAAGCGAAAACTGGTAAATATTTTTTTTAAATCGTTTTTAGTTTCTATTTGTTAAAATTATTTCGTTAAATATATGAAATAATAAGGAAGGGTGATAACGAAAATCATATTGGGCATTATGCTAGTATATGTAAACAAATACGAAGAGGGGGTGAGGGGATTGGAAGAAGAGACGACAACCGGATTTTAACTTCGATTTGCATAAGAACCCAGAATATATATACTTTATAGGGTGTAGGACCTTCGGTGAAGGGTATAAAAACCAACTTAATTATAAAAAAAGAGTAATTTTTGGGATTTCAGCATTTTGGTCATAACTCTGTAATTTCTCAACCGATTTGACAGATTTATATACCGACGTGTTAAAGAAAATATTTGCCAGCTATTTTGGCTATAAAACTTGGACTCGAAAAGATCTATGGTTCCTGAAAATGGGTATTTTTCAAAAAAAATTAATATTTTGGTCATAACTTTTTCGTATCTGAACCGATTTTCCCGAGTTTTTCAGAAAATATTTTCTATTAAAAATTTCCGATCTTTTGATATATAAGGCGTAACCATAGGTCATATTACAGTCAAAAACTTCAGGTTTTTATTCAATTTTTATACTTTTTGTATGAAAGGTACCACGCCTACTTTTTCAATCCCGTCCACATTTTGTAGGATGGTGTGTATTTATAACCTAAATGTTTGTACCTAATTCAAAAGCTTTGGCTCTTGCCGTTCTCCAGATATACAGAAAAAAGTAATAAAAATACAACAACCACAAGGGATTTTTTGGAAAAATTAGAGGCAGTCGTGGTTTTTTGGTCATATATCAGCCATTGTTGGACCGATCTGGCTGAATTTCAATAGCAAGAAATGGTGGACTATATGTGACATAAATGTAAAACAACTTAGCCGCTATCATGTCTGGAGTCTCCGGAAAACACATATCAAACGTAAGACGGACAGACGGACGGATATCGTTTATAGGGTCTAAGATCAATATTGTAGAAATTACAAACGGAATGACAAACTTATATATACCCTTTTCCACCTGTGGTGAAGGGTATAATAAAAAATTCGGTTCGATTTTGAATTTTTTTTGCGTTTTCAAATGAATTATTTTTTTTTTAAATTCATCATCAGCTAGCGTTGTTGAAAAAAATAGAGTTATTTTAATACAAATAAAAAAGTTATATGATAAAGAGTAAATGAGCTTCATCCACTGTTAAGAGTGTTCGTTAAAAGTTGTTTTTTGGTAGTGACCATATTGAAAAATGTTTTTTCTCTGCAATGCTAACTTTGATCGTATATTATTATAAGTCCTTAGTTAACTTTGATTTTATTCAATATGAGATCTTGGGCTTAATTTTGTTTAAGCTCTTATAAGACTAAGTCTAAATTCTGGATACCTTGTTAAGTTTTTATCATAAGCCTTAACAAAGTCTAGTTCAAGCCTTAATAAAGTACTTAACTTTAAATAATTGTTTTCATGCATCTTTATTTCTGTTAGTTTTTTTTAGTACTGATAGAAAACAATGTCCACAAATGAAAAAAAATAAACATTACTAAGCAGAGTTTTATTCTTTAAAGGATATTTATAAAATCTATTAAAGTCAAATATGCAAGCACCAGCATACCAGTGCTGCCAGGAGAAATTTAAAAAATACCTTCGTGTCTAAAAAAAATTCCTTTTTTCCATACAGCCAAAAAAATTCATTTATTAACAACAAGAAAAAAATCCAAAATAAATAAGTAAATGTCATAGTCTGTGTTCATACGGCTCATGTCTAATTGACAAGATTGCTACTTTATCGGCGAGAGGGACGTGGGGAAAAGAAACGAGTACACTGATGCATGTACTGTCTTTACGTTTTGCTTTCTTATTCGTTGTTTAATTTTGTTTTTGTTTTCAATATCAAATAAAAACATGCCTTTAACATGACATGATTCATTTGAACGCCAATTCATGTTCAAAGAAGAAAAAAGAAAAATCTTGTCAATAAGACATGAGCCGTATGAACATACACATACACGCACATATGAAAATTAAATTTCAAAAATAACACTGTGACAAATTTAAATTTGGGCAGATACACCTCTATATATCCTTTAATCTAGAGACAAAACATAGTCAAATTTCGTATTTGATTTTTCATTTCCTCATCTTTTTTCCTTTTTAAAGAACTTAACATTTTTCAAAAATACTTATATCAAATAATTTTTTTTTTTAATATCACTGCCTATTTCCGATATGCGAAAGAATTTTTTCTTTCGCACAATTACATATAAAACAAAAACAAATTCGAATTTCTTTTGCACATCGGAAAAAAGCTATACCTTTTAAAAATATAACCTTTCAAAGTTTTCATTAAAAATTGTATTTTTTAATTTCTCTTTAGAAGGTTTAGAAGGTGCGATTATTTTTTTTATTAAATATCCGCTTTTAATATTCGCATACATTTTAGCGGATGTGAGCAAATGCGAACCCGAATATTGGTTTTGGCAGTTGTTGAAAATTACCCTGCTGTAAGGACTCGTAGTATAAGGTTTTTGTTAAAAAATACTACATTTGTACTTAATGCTATTGTATATGAACAATTTTAATTTATAAACAAAAATTAAACGAATATTTACGTAGTTTTACGTAGTTTTACACAATATGTTGAAAATGAGATAATATTTTGAAAATTACCTCATTTGCCTTAAAACTAAAAACTGTCCTTTTTCCCTACGCTTGAAATTTTCCGAAAAAATCTCTATTGTTGGCATCATTGATGCATACACAAACGTGAACACGAACACAAAAGGTAAAACAAAATACTATTTGACATGCCGCATTCAAAACAATTTGAGTAAAGTAAGAGAGAGATGTAAATTACCATACATTTTATATGGTGTCTACATTTGTAGACTACCCGCCAGGTGATGGTCATTTTGAAAAGTAGGGTCTGGGGCGAGCTGTTAATTATTTTTTTAACGAGTTAGTGACGAAAACTGCTTAGAATTGATATTTAGGAAGCTACTGAAAATTTCGTACCCTTCTGTTGTGGAAACTATTTTTTTATTCAACTTTTTCTGCAAAAATTCTACAAATGTAGACTACCGAGCACATAATGGTTAAAATTTCTATAGGAGACACTCATTTTGTTTAACCCAAGAATATCTTACTTTTTTATGACTTAAACGTCATACATCGTCGAATGGACGACGGTAATACTCATAAGAGCAAAAAGATTAAAAAAAACGTACAAAATATATTTGAAATTTAGCTTGTTCAATAGCTTGTTATTGATATAATTGAAATAAAATAACAAATAGAATCTGGGAATTTCCCAGCAAAAACTTTACTTACCTGGTAAGTTAGCAAAGAATGTTGGAGAAAATAAACACTACTTATTTTTCGGCTGAATAACTAAATATTTTTGTTCGAGGTGTCCAAAGAATTCAGTACTTACAAAATACACTTACTAGAAGTCAGAAGTCAGTACTAGTAAGTTGAACTGTAAGTACTTACAATAAACTTGCCAGAAGCCAAAAAATCACTAGTTAATACACCAAATAAATAGTTATTGAGTACGTTACCAGTAAGCAAATATTCAGTAGTAAAAATAACAGAAGTAATAAGTAGTTGCTGAGGTCATTACTAGTAAGTACTTATTGAAGTTTTCAGAATAATGACAATTGTAATGATAACTACTTACCAGGTAATGTATGAAATGACTACCACCTATTACTTAAAATCAAAAAGTTTTTCCTGGGTTATTTCTCATGGTGAGCAACATTTATTATATAAATTTTCATATTCTTCGAATGTGTATTCTAAGTTAAATTACAAACCACAAAAGCTTTTTTTTATACTTTAATAGGCTTATTCCTTCAATATTTTTTAGGAATAATCACTGTCAAAAAATGGCAAAATAACGAAAAACACAAAGAGGAATAAAAAAAAAAAACAAATAAAATTATTAAAACTAAATTTTTTTTAGTTTTTTGTTTTTTAAGAAGATAAGCCAAACATTTGACTATTAAATGAAATGCAAATTATTAAATGCCATTTTCAAGTTATATTATTTCTTTTAACTAAATATTTTTTATTTTTTCGACATTTAACAATAAATAAACAACACTAAAAAAGTTGTCGTTTACTTAACACAAACAGCTGACTTAACGATAACAAGTGCTGTTTAAAATGTTGCAGAATAGCAAAATCGTTAATTTACTTGTTAATTTTTTTAACAATGACAACTGTTGTTAAAATTAATTGCAGAATCGCACTACTGGTATTAAAATTTTCATTTAGTTTTGAAAGTCTATTTAACTTCTGCTACACCATTTTTCATTTAAAATGAGAAAATTCAAGATGAAATTGAGAAAATTCCAAATGAAATTAAGAATTTCAATTTGATATTGAGAAAATTCCAATTGAAAATGAGAAATTCAATTTGATATTGAGAAAATTCCAAATGAAATTGAGAATTTAAATTTGAAATTGAGAAAATTCCAAATAAAATTGGGAAATTTTAATTTGAAATTGAGTAAATTCCAAATGAAATTGAGAAAATTCCAAATGAAATTGAGAAATTTTAATTTTTCATTGATAAAATTGAATTATCTATATAATTTTTATTATATTCATTCGACAAACATACATAACTAACAAGGATCAAAAATTATGAAAATAAATACAAATCGCAGCATTATTGACCAACAGGCATATCTTCCAGATCCAGAGCAGATTGGTAAAACGATGAAGTATGCTGTATGGCTCTACTGCAATCTCCAGTAGTTATACATGTCTTAGAAGCATTAATCACATATTCTAA
This sequence comes from Pollenia angustigena, assembly GCA_930367215.1. NCBI lineage: Eukaryota > Metazoa > Arthropoda > Insecta > Diptera > Polleniidae > Pollenia > Pollenia angustigena. The sequence goes on from OV884060.1 coordinate 54,609,370, forward strand.
AAAGACAAGCCTCTGTTCTCCTACATGGGTGGGAATTACGTTCGGTACATTCATCGTTGTTGTTACCGTACTTTTATTTTTGACCAAATAATTTCAATGGGGTTAAGCATCGGTGAATCGAAGCTCAATCGCAGGAGCGTAGCTGGAGAGTTGTCAGAAATAATTTGTAGCCGACTGTGGCATTGAGCATTGTCACATACCAATACGAGGATCTGGATGCCTGTTGGTCAATAATACTGCGATTTTATTTAATTAAATTTTTTTCGATCCTTGTTAGTTATGTATGTTTTTTGAATGAATATAATAAAAATTATATGGATAATTCAATTTTATCAAGGAAAAATTAAAATTTCTCAATTCCATTTGGAATTTTCTCAATTTCAAATTGATATTCTCAATTTCAATTGGAATTTTCTCAATTTCAAATTGAAATTCTCAATTTCATTTGGAATTTTCTCAATTTCAAATTGAAATTCTCATTTTCATTTGGAATTTTCTCATTTTCAATGAAAAATGGTGTAGGATTGGAGGCGAGCTGTTGAATAAAACCAAGAGAGGTTATATATTAGTTTTAATAATTTATTCTGCGATATTTGTAACTTGTTTAAGTGACAGTTAGCACTGTTCGACCAAACAGGAGCTGCGTAGTTAAAAACGGCGTGAAATATTGATTTCAGTATTAACATTTTATTGCTAATACTTAAAGCAAAATTTTTATTTATAAAAGGGTACATCATGCGTGAGGGTACTTTCACTTTCCATTGATTAGAGCAATTATTAAACATAATGTTGCTTAGAGGTAAAAAACATGCTCTGCGCCTCCTAAAAAAATATATTGCCTGTGTCAGAATTTAACATTATTTTCCACTTGTTAAAATAACATTGTAATTCTCTTAAAGCTCTCTGCAGGCTTGTTAATACATCTATCGAAAGTATTTCAGAGCTAAGCACCGCTGTGTCATCTGCAAAGACTGATATAGTGCAGTAATCTAATTGGGGGAAATCTGAAGTGTACAATAGACTGGTCGCATCTTGTATGGGATTTTTTTTTTTAATTTAATTGTTTGCGCTGCTTAAAATATGAGGTTTGGTGTAAGAAATCATGATCTAATTTTTCAGGTCAATCCGACGGTGCCTAGCCGTGCCGGGTGGGGCCCAAAGTTCCCTTATATTATAAAAAAACATCTTTTCTATCAGATCTTTATAGTTATACTAGTTGAAAAGCCAAAAATCAAAAATATGAAAGTACTTCAAGTGTGCCAAGTTTCAGCTTCCTATGTCATCAGATGGCTTCAGAAAGTTTCGGAAAGAATAGGACATACATGCAAACATCCTGACATACTAAGAAATTATATATTGTACTAGCTTAACCCGGTGCGCTTCGCTACACTGCTTTAACCACTTCTTCAGTTGAGAGATATTTAATATATGCATCCAATGGAATGTTTTTTCCCCCTGCGCCTTCCCGCTTTATTTTTATTTTCAAAAGTGAAGTATACCATAAGTGTGACTTCTACAAAGTTTGAACATTCCCACTATAACAGTTTCTAATATATCCGATAGTAAACATTGGCGTCCTATTGGGGGTAACACTTCCCCCGCTGCTATTTTATTTCAATTTTAGGGCTCAGAAGCTTTTACTACCAAAAGCAATATTTTTGATTTTCGGATTTTCAACTAGTATAACTATAAAGATCTGATAGAAAATATGTTTTTTTTTATAATATGGGGAACTTTGGGCCCCACCCGGCACGGCTAGGCACCGTCGGATTGACCTGAAAAGTAAGATCATGATTTCTTACACCAAACCTCATATTTTAAGCGGCGCAAACAATTAAATTAAAAAAAAAAAAAATTGCGACCAGTCTAGTGTACAAGTTATAAAGAATTGGAGACAAACAAGAGCCTTGCGGACAACCTGCTGCAATAGAACACGAATTTTAAGAAGTCGAACCAATATAGACTTTGAAGTAGCGCGATTTAAGAAAACTTTGAATTATCTTTATAAGTTGCATGGGAAATCCAAAATTTATCATTTTAAAAATCTGGCCGTCATGCCATACTGAGTCAAATGCAGCTTTGACATCTAGTAATATCATACCAGTTGATTTTCGAGCATTAAAATTTTCTTTGACTAAGTTTCTTATTCTAAACAGTCGATGGGCAGTATTGTGTTCTCAACGAAAGCCAAATTGCTGAGGAGGGATTATATTATTTATTTCCAAATTTTAATATTTTAATTAGGCTAAAGTTCATCAAATTTAATTTTCATTAAATTATTTTTATGAAGAAACGAATTTTACAACATGAAAATTAATTAAAATTTACTGATCATTTTTCATTCTTGACTCCAGCTGGGCTCGAACCCAGGCTTTCACGGACAGGTTACCTTTACATGTTTCGATTGCAACCACTTAATCTCTTCAGAGAGTTTTGCCGTTAAACACTCACAGCCATCGACGACTGCTGGCAGTCAACAGTCAAACATCAATCTGTAAACAAAATTGTATTTAACCTTTTCAAAAATTAGTAGAAATTGACGGATGCAATGCAAATGTTTGAGCCAAAATTTTACTTTTGACATAAAGTTCATCAAATTTAATTTTCATTAAATTATTTTTATGAAGAAAGGAATTTTACAACATGAAAATTAATTAAAATTGTAATTGATAACTTTTCATTCTTGACTGCAGCTGGGATCGAACCCAGGCTTTCACGGACAGGTTACCTTTACAACCACTTAAACACTCACAGCCATCGACGACTGCTGGCAGTCAACAGTCAAACATCAATCTGTAAACAAAATTGTATTTAACCTTTCCAAAAATTAGTAGAAATTGAGGGATGCAATGCAAATGTTTGAGCCAAAATTTTACTTTTGACATACTTAAGAAAGTGTTTTAACAAATAAATATGGTTTCTCTAACTCCCACTAGAGCACAGGGCTCCTAAGAGCTTCGTTATCATTGTTGATAAAAGGTTTCGGAAACGCTAGTCTAGAATCGGAAGTAGTAAGCTGCTTTGGCAGATAGGCAGATGAATCGTGTGTGGTCAATCCCAAGTGAGTGACAGTCAGAAACTTTCTGCGCTACGTATGCCTCTATAGAAAGTCCCAGTTTAACAAATAAAGGGATACATTTTATTTTTAGATAGTAAGGTGAAGTTTACAAAAAACCTTCAATGACAAAATCTTGCCTTAAAATATAAAATATCTGCTCAATTTTCTAATCAATTCCTTTATTTTAAGCCAGCAGCTGCTTTATTCAACTGCAAAACAGTTGCAATTTCTTTTGCCACTGTTTGTTACAAACTAATTCAACGTAAACAAAAACCACAAGAGATTCAAATATTTTTATATTTTTATTTTCTTAAATTTTCTAACAAACAAGGATTTTTTTAATAAATTTCTAATTGTCTTAAGAAACAACCACAATTTCAAAACACAAGCACACTCCCAAGCTCAGTATGCAAGTGAGCAAGGACATGATTGTTTTGCAAATAATCAATATCAAAACAATACAAACAGAAGGTCATCTCAAAAGAAAAAAAAAATTAAACAGCCTCAAGAGGTTTGATTTGTTAAAAGAAATTAAAAAAAAAAAAATTGCAACTTTGTAAAAGCAAATGATTTTCTAGTTACAAAATAAAGTAAACCAAATTGAAACCACATGAAGTCTAAATATTTTTGTAGATATTGATAAAAGAAGAAATACAATTTTCTGAGAATTTACATAAAAATGTTTGGTATCAAACAAACTACTGCGGAAGTCAATAAAAACTACTGAAAATTTGTTTTATTTTTTTGTTTTCACTAGAAACCGTTAAGGCAAAACAAGAAAATTTAATTAACCTTGAATTCTAGTGAAGGTTTTACGGCCGACTAAATGGAACTTGTACAAGAGTTTACAATCTTTATGACCGTGAAAATGTTCCAACACATTTTGTTACTTTAACACTAAACTACGAATACAAAGTATACAAAAAGTTTGAGAAAAGAGCAAAAGTGTGCTGTAGAACCGTAGTAGTTTTTGATTGTTGTACACTCGTGTTTGTTTACAATTAAGAATGACTACACTAACGCATAAATAGTACATCTCTAGTTAGTCATGCCTGCTGCCTGAAACATAAGCGCACTTTAGTAAATGCATTTCCTTACAGTGTGCCATAATGCAGACTTTAAATTATTTTATGCGTAAGCGTAACTAACTGGAAACGTGTGACCGGCATAGACATACATGCTACATCCCTGCTTAGATTTTGCATTATTGTTTAGTTTCTTTTTTAACTTTAAATTCGTTACACTAAATACTCATACTTTATCTCTCTCTTACTCTCTCTTCATTCATGATCATTTTTATGTTGTCTTTAAAATTATATTTATTGTAAGAACTGATGGCTATTTAGTACACCCACCTGGTAGCTATTAAAAACTACTGGTACTTTTGCTACATTTTAGCTGCTGCCGTCCATTTTTCCTTTTTTTTTTATTGTTTGACTTCTGTTGTTGTCACTGTCATCATTGTCGTTCCCTTTTCAAAATCATTAAAGCTTAACGAAACGATCATTTAAGGCCCAGTTTTTAATATTGCCCATTAAACACTGTTACGAATTTAAAGCTGGACAAATGTCATGTTAAAAAGATTTTTTATTTTTCAATGTTCTATATGAGGACTTGATAAGCGTAAATAAATTGAGTGAAAATTGGATTTTATTAGTTTGTAAGTTGGAAAAGGTGTTAAAATTGGGGAAATTTATGTGAAAATAAAAAGAACTGGTGACGGAGCCCTTTGCATAGAAATGAGGGCAAAAAAAATTAAGTTTAATTTATAGCATGACAATAAAATTAATTCAAAATTGTTCTTTATAAAACTAAAAAGATATTGAAACAAGTTTGAACAAAAGAACTAATTAGCACCTTGCCTTTTTAGTCTCGAATTGGATTATCTTAAATTTAGATTCTAAATCATCAAATCTTATCTATTTAATTAATCATGACACTGAAAGTAGTCAGTAATGATTAGCTTTGGAGTTTTTTAGTTTTATTACAAAACAGATTTTAAGACAAGTAAAAAGTCTGTATTTGGCTATAAGAGTGAAAAATATGCAACGAGCCCTTTACACCAGTGAATTATCAACACTGACCACTTAACATATAAAACTGCTTTTAACCGGTTAAAAAAAAGTGTAAAAATTACACGTTAAGGACACATAAACATTGCTCTATTAATAAACATAAACATATAGAAAATTCTTCGACAACTGATACGTAAAACCGGAGAAAAATTTAATATTATCAGGTTTATCTGCAACGCAACATCACGTTTATTTAGAACTGACTTTTCATCCGAGCTTTAAGCGATTGCAATCGATTTCTAGGTAATGCTTGATAAATTTCGGAATGCATTCATAACTGGAAAATTGATTGTATGATATCAATTTTAATTCACAAAATCAATTTTAAATGAATTAAATTTGATTGAAATCAGAATCAAAATATTCGTCCTCTTCAAATAAAACTCCATCATCAAGAGATAAAGCTAATTCTGATAAATTTGAGTTGCCAACAGAGGCAATTTTCCTTTACAACAACGTTCACTATAGCTGTGATTGCAAAGAGAATTGATTGAAATCGGTAAAATGTTATTGCATTCAATGATTTCTAAAAATAATGATTGGTCATGGATGACAAATAGTGTATTCTCTCGTAAATTGGTTTTTCACAGGCGCGGATTCGGGGGGAGGGAATAAGCAAATCCCCCCCCCCCCCTCCACCCTCTAAATTATAAAAATATGCTTTGTTTATTTCGATATTACAAGAATTCCCAATAATAATATTTTTTTTTTAAATGTACAAAATTTTTGGAAACCCCAGCAAAGTTTTTTTTATTGAATCTCTAACGAAATTTTCAATAAGTATTCATATCTTAATCCTAATAGTTATTTATTAGATATTTCCAATGAAACATCTAGTTTACCGTTTTCAAATACTCATTATTCTACATTAAATCTCAGCAGGTGCCATCTATATCCAAAGGCTAAACGTTTGACTTGATAATGTGTGCGGTTGAATTATTAATAAGCCTTAGTATATGCAATATTTATGTATGTATGTCTAATATGAATCAAAATTGTATTCGATAGTTTTTGAAGAAAGCACGGATTTGTCGGGGAAAAGCCAGCTTTCCTTATCTTTAAGATATTTCAACATGCAACATAAAGTTTTTAGGGAATAATTTATTGGCTTGATTGTAAACACATTTGAAGAGGCTTCAAATGATATTGATGACGTTGAAGTATCAATTGATGCGAAGGCACTATCATCAATAGGTGGCATGTCAAGTACCATAAAGGATTTTCTCCTCTATGGTATAACAAACACCGGCTTCGCTAACTAAAGCTTCTCTGCGTAGTCTGCCTTCGTTCGGAAACAAGGCAGATCTAAGAAGCTTTACTTATACCATAAAGGAGAAAATCCTTTATGGTACTTGTCCATGGACACTATGACACTGGACGTTATGACATGCCACCCATCAATAGTTCTTAAAGCTTTGACAAATTTTGGTCTTGACCTAAAAAATTGTATAGGAGATGGAACAGACGGGTATCCTCTGATGTCATCAGAAAATAGAGCTGTTAAAAACTCTGAAAACCGCGACAAATGCGAAACAAACGCCTTGCTATTCCCATAAATCAAACAACTCAATTTCTAAAAGCAATAAAGTGCCATTAATACAAAAAGTTGTATCATTTGTTAAAGAAACGACAACATTTTTTTAATATAATCATCCCAAGCGAAACACAGTTTTAGAAAAGTATTTGGGAGCCAAGCTCTCTAAATTATGCAATACAAGATGGGTGGACCGTCACGACTCAATTAAACACTTTGCAGCAAGTGTACATCATATAGTAGAAGCTTTGGAAAAATATCTGAATGGAAAGGTATCTCTACCTTTATATTTGAAACTCACTTAGTACTTTTGAATTAATTTGCGGAATATACATATTAAGTGTGACTAGATGACCCGTGCGAATATTGCGCACCGTAATTTTTATCAATGAAAATATTAATTTTTCAAATTCTAATTATTTTTCGTCATTACTGTTAGAAATAAGCTTTAAAATGAGATATCATTCATTAAATTTGATGCGGTGGTATGGGAGATATTTTCAACCGACATAAAAAAGTGCTTTAGAAATAATATATGTGATACTTGTTGTAACACAGCCAGTTAGTATCATTTTACAAAAGCAAGATATACTTAGATCTTCAAAAAGGATGAAGCCTTATCAAAACTTTAATCATGAGCCTTGAACAGAACAGAAATTAAGCCAAAGAACAATTCAAAGCGATTTTTGAAAAAGTTTAAGTTATTTGCGTTCAAATCGACAAGATTTTAACGAAATAATCACATCCAAAATGTTGAAGATTACTACCGAGTTATAGGTTACATTCGTCTTATTAAATTTATTTAAGAAGATCTCAAAACACCTTTCCTAAGAGATATCCTACATGTATTGAACATACCTAAACTTCTACCTCAAAGTGTAATCAAGTCATATACAGAAACAAAACTGTTAAAACCACAACTAGCTGATGAGCTGATTATGATTAGCTGAACACCTACTAACAGCTAAACTTGAGCCTGATCTATCAGATAACGTTGTAAATGCTTTAATAAACTGTGATGAAGATATCTACCCAAATCTAAGAAAAATATTTCAAATTTTCGTTTAAATGCTCGTCAGTAAAGCTACGAGCGGGAGGTCATTTCCTACCCTTCGTTGAATAAAAACATGACTCAGATCAACAATGACAGAAGACATACTGTACTGTCTAGCTTTGCCTCACAAGGAAATCATAAATTGCTTATTTAAAAATAGTAATGTATATTGAACTGATCCTATCTTTTATTAAACCTTTTTTTTTTTTTTTTTTTTTTTTTTCATTATTTATTTATTGAATCTTCATATATTAAATATGAACTAACAATAATTAATCAAATCTTAACCTAATGCTTTATTTTATGTCCTGCCAGTGCCAGACAAAAATTTTCTTCATCACGGGTTCTGTTCACATATGTAGGTGTTTATCGCTCATCTTAATGGGTAAGTGCTGCAGTGTCTCTTCTTCTTAGGCGAGAGTGGCCGCTATCATTTAAAATATTTCGTGCTAGTGGATTTGGGTGCAACTCTAGCCTTTTCAAATATTTTACCGCATACTTCGTTATAATAGTCCTTACCAGGGGCACATTGAGATCCTTGTGGATATTTGAGTTTTTAACATACCAAGGGGCAGCTGTAATTATTCGAAGAAGTTTATTTTGGCGCCTTTGAATTTTTTCGATATTTGAGGCCGAGGCAGTGCCCCATAGTTGAATACCGTAGCACCATATTGGCTTTAAAATAGCGTTGTAAAGTAGTAGTTTGCAGTCGAGACTAAGAACAGAATTTCTTCCAATAAGCCAGTTAATTTGAATTGCTTTTAGTTTCATTTGGGTTAATTTTGCATCTATATGGCATTTCCATGTTAAACGCCGATCTAGATGAATACCGAGATATTTGACATGCGATTGTTGAGGCACTAGTTGATTATTGATTTTAATAGGGGGACATGTTTCCCGACGCAGGTAAGGTAAATGTTATATGTACGCATTTTTGCTCATTGACCTTTATTCTCCATTGTTTAAACCACAGTTCTAGTTGAAATATATGATTCTGCAGGTATCGAGATGCTTCACGACTGTTCTCGTGTACGCTTAGAAAAGCTGTATCATCAGCAAAAGTTGAGGTTAGGGTGTGATTGTTTGTTGGCATGTCCGAGGTATATATAAGGTAAAAAAGTGGGCCCAGGATGCTTCCCTGAGGGACTCCAGCTTCAATTGGCTGAGGAGAACTTAAAAAATCGCCTTCTTTAATAATAAATTTTCGACCGACCAGGTAGCTTTCTAACAGCTTGTGTGTATTAACCGGTAGGTTTAGCTTCAACTTATGTAACAAGCCTACATGCCAGACTTTGTCAAAAGCTTGAGAAACATCTATGAAAAGAGCGGAGCAATATTTTCTTTCTTCAAAGGCTTTTCTTATGGCGTTTACTATCCGATGGGTTTGTTCAATTGTGCTATGCTCTCTTCTGAAGCCGAATTGATGATTGGGTATACACCCACTGTCATTTAAAATTGGGGTTAATTTTGACGCTAAGAGCTTCTCAAACAGCTTTGATATATTAGATAATAAGCTAATAGGCCTATATGACTCAACTTTTGTGTGATCTTTTCCTGGCTTTGGTATCATCGTTATTAAGGAGACCTTCCATTCTTGAGGGTAGTATTCAAGTCGTAAAATAGCATTAAAAATATAAAGAATAATTTTCTTTGCTATGCGAGGTAGCTCCAAAAGCATTTTGTTACTGATTTTATCAATACCAGGTGCCTTCTTGGTGTTTAATTCACAAATAGCCCTTTCTAATTCCCTTATCTCAAATCTTAGGGGGATAGCTGCTCTAACATTAACAGGCGGCAACTCGTGCGCTGTATCGTCAGGTATATTTTGGGTAAATACGTTTTTCAAATGATTTACAAACAGGTTTCCTTTTTCATTATCATTTCTTGCCCAACTTCCATTCAAGTTTCTTAATGGTGGTTTCGAGATAACTGGTCTTTTGAGGTTTCTAGCTGCCCGCCATAATGAGTAGGCTGATTGTGGAGTTGCATCCAAGTCCTTAAGATATTTTTCTACGGAAGCCGTTTTCTGAGTCTGCAGTAATTTTCTTAGCCTTTTTGTACACTCTTTTAATTCATTTTTAAGTTGAGGGGATCTTTGCAATTGCCATTCTCTTCGCACTCTCCTTTTTTCATTCAAGAGGCGCTCGACATCTGCAAAATATATTTTGTTATAATTGGTTTTTTTTGGGTTTTGCTGGAATGTTGAACAGCTAGTTTAAGATAACTGTCAAAATTGACAATAGAGAGATCCACATTTTCCGGTGTGCTAAGCGGAATATTTTCTGTGCAATGGGTACTGAGATATTTTTTATATTTTAACCAGTTTATTTGTGTAGCTGTTGTCGCTATGTAACCAGAGGGAGATACGATTCTATTGGTGTTTGTTATAGTAACTATTGTAGGTGTGTGATCAGAGGATAATTCTAACGAAGGTTCAACTTGAATCGTTTCTGTGGGGATGTTTTTAACCACTCCGAAATCGATGACATCTGGAATTTTTTGCGGATCAGCAGGCCAATATGTTGGTTGTCCGCTCGCGACGACATTTAAATTCATTTTAGAGATTGTATTATACAAAACACGACCCTTTGGTGTTATAAGTCGTGAACCCCAGAAGGTATGTTTAGCGTTATAATCGCCAGCAGCCAGGAAACAGGGCCCCAATGACTTATAATATTTATAATATTGGCTTTCTGATATTGCAAATCTAGGTGGTGAGTATAAGGATGAGATTACTATGTTTCGATTCAGCTCTTTAATACAAATGTTCGTTGCTTGGAGATAATCTTCACGATGATCACACATCAGGTAGTGTTTGATTCGGGTTTTTATCAAAATGGCAGAACCTCCACAAGCTCTATCTCGAGGGTCCTTGGTATCATATAGTGTATAACCATTGATTTTAAACGTATTTCTTGAGGTCAAATGAGTTTCAGAAACCATCATGACATCAATTTGTTTATTTTTAAGAAAGTATTCTAATTCATTTTTATGTTGGCGGATGCCGTTTGCGTTCCAAAAACAAATTTTTAAACAGTTCATGGTTTGTTAAGTACAGCTTGCAATAACATCGATTGCATTCTAAGGATCTCCTGCATCATATTACCCATTGTGTTTGAAAAATTATTTACTGTTTGCACTAAAGTTTCCATGGTTTTTTCTAGACGACTTAAATTAGAAACTGGAGTTTCATCATTACTTGGCGAAGCACCTTGCATTGGCACATGGTATGATTTTAGGACGTTAGCATAAGAGGTTCTGTTATTACTAGGCTGCGGAGCCTGAGTGTCATTAGTGTTTGCTTGATTTGGTACCTGCATTTGAGGGGGATTAGTTTTCGGTCCAGCCGACTGCTTGACGATAGTATATACAGGACATCCTCTATAATTGGCAGTGTGATTGCCGCCACAGTTGCTACATTTTTTTACATTGGGGTCATTTTTAGACTTATCGCACTGGACTGTACCATGTAATTCACCACATACTACGCAAACAGGGGGTAAATAGCAGTAGGCCTTAGTATGGCCAAATTCTTGGCAGTTGAGACATTGAACGGGACCATTTCTTTTGTGCGGATCCTCTATAGTTATTCTTCTGTAGAGAATATATTTTAAATTGTAAATAGGATGCGTTTCATTTTTTTTAAGCTTAACGTCGCCAGGTTCTAGCTCCACTCGAAATAGTGGTTGGGGATTTTTTTCCCTATTTTTGATATTTGTAACGTTTTTTATTTTAAAGCCTTTCTCTTCCAAAAAGGTTTTAATTTCTTCAGGGTCCACGCTCGAGTCTATGCCCTTGATCACTACCTGAAGGCCTTTGCTGCTCTTCAGCTGATATGTATAAAAGCTTTTTTTAAGGGATTCAAATTGGTTTGTTAGTTTGCGAAAATCATTCTCATGATTAACCTGTATTTTTGTCTCGTTTATATTACCACGCTTGATTGCCGCTACGTAAAAAGAATTTTCACCTATTACCGAGATCACGCTCTTTATTAACTCACTTGAGTTTTGCTCCCTAAGATATATTGGGGGTGGCTTAGAAGATTTTATGACGTTTGGTGCCTCTGGGGATTCGTCCTCAAGAATTGCAAAACGGTTTTGTGAATTTATTCTATCAAAAGATGTTACTTTTGAGGCCGAAGCAACTGCTGAAGAGGTAGGGCTGCGACCCCGTTTAAGCACTGTTATATACCTGTCCATACCAACTTGTATTTGAGGCTTTTGACAATTTTTCACTAAAGGGTTCTCCATTGCGTCTGTATTTGAGTTTATGGTATCATTTCTTACTAAGATTGTTTTTTCCGCCGCGGTAGTACTTGCGGACGCTACAACACTTGTCCCCAAAGACAGATTAATATTTTTTAATGTATCACTATCCACCGTTTTTGTGAACACCGAGGGTGAAAGAGAACGTGTTCGAATAATAGGCTTAGCCGTTAGATAGTTAATATTGTTTTGTTTTGTTTTATTTATTTCAGCATTATTTTCGTTTGCCTGAACGGTCACATAAACATTTCTTTCATTTTGCCTTAGCGTTGTTTCACTGTTTTTACTCATGCAAAGAGTTGTTTTTGTTTTTCACCGTTTTGCTTTGCTTTAATATTTTTATTATTTATTGTATTTTACAACAACAAAAAAAAACAAGAAATTTAAATTTAAATGTTTTTGTTCAGAATATGTATACACATGTATGAACATTCATACGTACATACATATATATTTTTACTGTTTTATTTTATTTAATTTTATCGTTTTAAATTGTTCACTATTATGTTAAATAATTTAAATAACAAAATATACACTCATAAAATTATTACAGTAACTGATTGTAGGTTATTAAATTCGTTTTCGGTACTGTTAAAATTGAATAAAAATATAGTTATTTTACGAATAAATTTATTTTTCAACATTTATGTTTGTTATTAAAAAAACAAACTACCAAAAAATAATGTTTTCCGTATTTTTTTTTGTTAATTTGTTTGATTTTTATCGGTTAAAATATATTTTTTAAAAGTAAAAACTATTCAATTTTAACGAATATGATGTTCAATAAATAAAAAACTTAGAAATTACTGAAAAAATCATTTGTTTTAAATGAAATGTAAATGATCCGTTTTTTAAATGAATTTTAATTTGTTTCAAATGAATTTTCGTTTGAATTTAACTACATAATATTTTGAGTGTATTATCTTTTTCTTAAGCGTCCATTCGCTGCTTATATTTATGTATTACAAAATCAAATGTGATTAATTAATAGTTCAAATCACAACAAAGCACAAACCTTTTTGTTGAGTTTTTTTTTAATATTTAATTTTTTAGACTGGTCGCAATTTTTTTTTTTTAAATTTAATTGTTTGCGCTGCTTAAAATATGAGGTTTGGTGAAGGAAATCATGATCTAATTTTTCAGGTCAATCCGACGGTGCCTAGCCGTGCCGGGTGGGGCCCAAAGTTCCCCATATTATAAAAAAAACATCTTTTCTATCAGATCTTTATATAAAGCCGAAAATCAAAAATATGAAAGTACTTCAAGTGTGCCAAATTTCAGCTTCCTAGGTCATCAGATGGCTTCAGAAAGTTGCGGAAAGAATAGGACATACATGCAAACATCCTGACATACTAAGAAATTATATATTGTATAGATAGATTAACATATGTTCGCGCAACTCAAAAACGCTTTAGCTTATTGAAAAACTAACAAAAACCGAAATTACGCAATAAAATTTACTTTAAGAAAGGTAACACGTTTTTCTTATATGCGCAGAAACATAATTTTTTTCTGGAAAAAAAAATAATTTTTTTTATTAAAATTTCGGAATTTTTGTTTTTAAAAATTCATAAAAAGTTTAAAAATGCAGCTATGCTTCTAATTTTATGCAGACATATAAACAACAACATATAGACATTGCGGTAAACTTTCTTCCAGCTTAGCTTCATATGGCCAGGAAAAATGTTATGCAAGTTTTTGATATACGGTCCATAATTTACCTTAGATCCCATTTTAGCAGCTTTCTGAAATTCACTGCAAACGCTTAAACTAATTGAAGTTTATGTTTTTAAATACCAGAAATCACTCTGCAGAATTTAAGGATGATTGGTTCATAGCTTACCATGGGTCTTCTGAAAATCATTTAAGTTCAGCTTAAACTGTTATCATAATCATGATATTTTACTCAAGTAAAAATTGCTAAATAAGAAGTCATAAAACTTTCTGATTGTCGGTCAATAATTTAATATATGTCTACGCCGCAACCAATTTTAATGCAGATTTCTGTTTTTATAAAGATAAATTAATAATAAATAGATATCATATAGATAGTGCTCCTAAAAAATTCGAACTGTCGGTGGAAGGTATCAAAGATTCGGCACTGCCGAATATATCACTCTAACTTGTTGAAATCTACGAATGTTAGGTATAAAATTGTATTGAACTTGGTACACTGTTTAATTATTAAGCGCGGGCTGTTTATTAATTTGACACATGAGCGGTTGGGTCTGAATCACCCTAAGGGTCAAGGATAATTATAATTTTGTTGAAGATTTTACAAACCGCTGTTGCCAAAGAGATGGCTCTCCAGTTGCTGCACAATTTTACCTTTCTTGGCGATTTTTATTTTCAAACTATCTCTCTATTCTGTGCGGATCGTCTCTGTATTCCGGATTACCCTGAATAGTGGATAAGCATTTAAGCGAAGTGGACTGGGTCGCATTTAAAAAATTTTAAATTCCGCTGGTTAATTGTCCATGTCTGCGACTTTGCCGTTTTTTATTGGCGGATTGCGGTTTTCGTACTTATAATTCCCATAGGGTTTGCATCGAGGGTATTTGCGTTGCGTTCTTTTGTGGTGCAATATCTATCTTGCATATGTGCTTTAAGATACCTTTGAAGTGCTCCTTCCATCTCCTCAGTTGATCGTCGACATCAGTGAAGGTGTTGCCGTTTGTGTCCTTTATTTGCATATGGGCATTTCTCCAGAAATGTCAACCGCAGCCAAAAAATTCAAAGTCTATAAAAGTATGTTGTTTTAACATATTTTTATAGGGAATCTATCAACTTTCAATAATGTAAACAAATTTTACATTTATTCATAACACACTTTGAAATATTCAAATGCAAAGTCGAACAAGTGCAGAAGTTCTGTTTTGAACCTTTCTATTGCAAGATTTGTTTTGCTAAATGATCTAAATGAGAAACATTATGCATTTAAAAATCTTTTTTAAATATCAGTTAATATTCAAAGAATATAAGAAAAATGTAAAAGGAACGATGCGATTGCCAATTACGGTAAATTTTTTCTTTGCTTTACCATATATTTTGATGTATCGTGCGACATTGAAAAATAACATTTGTTATCAGTGCGTCATAGGTATTTGTATAATGCGAAGCAAATATTTGTTACAAACAGAGATTTATATTGCGATTTAAATAAAAAAAATTTTGTTGGAAAAAAATCAACGCTTTGCTCTTGGTACTTATTTGAATTTTGTAGCGTGCGACATCGTAAGTGTAAAATGCATAAATAAAATATCTTTCTTTGATTATGTAAATACAAATAATAAAATGTTTGAATGTAGATAAGTAAAAACAGCGCCGAGAAAAATAAAGTTAAGTTAGTTTCTTTTCTTTGTCTTTACAAATACTTTACATACATATAATACTATGTTCACACTTGGGTTCTTAAACGCGTTTAAGCAGCTCGAACGTGATTAAGCTCTAATCACTTCAAAATCGAGATGATTACCCATACATTGAAGTGATTTGTTAATCACTTCAAATTGACATGATTACAACTAAATCACTTCATAAACCACATAGAATCCACTGAACATACCTCAAATGTAGAATCGCCAACATGATCATGTACAACCGGCCAAGATTTCTGCTTAATGTTTTTATTTTTTTCCTTAAATAATTCATAAATTTTCACAATTTCATCATTAAAATGATTAAAATAATCTTCTGATAACTTTATAAAAGTGTTTTTATACATTTTTAATACCTTAAAGAAATATAAATTGGTTTGTTGTTTTTTTGTGTGTTTGTTGTGTGTTTTTTTTCTTATCATCTGTCATCTTAATCATCTTAAATGTAATGGGAACGGCTTTGATTAGCTAAATCAACATTTTGCTTAAACGCGTTTAAAAAGCTAAGTGTGAACTTAGCATAAGATAAATAAATTTATTTTTATTTGTTTTTATTAAAAATTAAAAATAATAAACATAAAAGTATGATGGAACAAAATGTCGCATGCAACTCGTAGCGTGCGACAGTGATTAAAATTAAATAAAAAACAAACTACACAATATTTTTGAATGAAATAAAAAGCATTATTAAGATACACCAATGCATAACATTTTAAATTAGTCGCATTAAAATATTTTATCAAGTTTCGCTGAAATCAGTGTTTGAACTGTTTGCCGTAAAAGCGACTTCTGTTTTTGTCGCATGCAAATGCCTTGGTTTTTTTTAATTTTCTTGAAAACGAACAATTGCTCAAAACCAATCTTTACCACAAATTATGGTGCTAATCAAGAGCTATAAGTTTCGCCTTTTGTCAAAATAAAATTAATGTTTTGATATATGTTTTTTTCACTTTTTAGGCGTACGAATGTCGCATTCGACATTAGAGAAATGCCCATATTCGGATTGTGCTTTTTCCCCGAAAGTTTTCTAGTAATTTAAAATACAGTTTTTAAGTCTCTGCAGTTTGCTGCTGCCTCGGCTTCGGCATCCATTCATTTCAGAAAATTCAGAGTTGTTTTATCAGGCTTAAAAAACAACCTTTACAATAGTGAAATAAACGTTAATAAATCTATAAAATATGAAAAATATTGTGAGATATTTTATTACCTTTAATAACCTTCAAAACCCCTTTCAAAAATAATACAGTAGAGTCCCGATAATTCGTAATCGCAAGGGATCGGCCATTTCTTACGAATTATAAGAGGGTTTCGATTTAGCGGGGTTGTAATTTAACGGGGTTAAAATAAAATAAATACGAATTAACAGGGTTTTTCAATTTATTTTCTTAAGCGATAAAAAAACATAAAAAGCCATTGTTAAAAGCAAAATATATAAAAATTATTCATCTAACAAACTGATCTTAAGAAAATAAACACACACAGCCAAAAAATAGCGGTAAGCAAAAAATCATTCTTTCCATGTTTCTGTTGTTTTTATTACGAATTATACGTGGTAAATAGCAAACACTTCGATTTATAAGAGGTACAAAAATTACGAATTAGCGAGGGGACCAAAATGTAAGGAAATTTTACGAATTAACGAGATTTTTTCAAGGGACCGACATTTTATTACGAATAATCGGGAATTACGATTCATTGGGGTACGAATTATCGGGCTTTGTAGATGTTTCATCACTCACATCCTTCAGAAAAGAAGTCAACTTTACTACGTATGCACTTTCTGGCAACAATACTTAATATATTCTTATATTGTTGTTGTACTAATTGAAAATTTCACGCCAATAAAAATATAAGCGTATAAGATTACTTAATATGTTTAAAAGATGAAAAAACCTTTTTAAAAATATTATATCGTTAGCTAAAATGCAAAAAGACGTAACTAACAAAAAATTCAAAATCGAGTTTTTGATTGATTATTATGAATGCTATAAAACTACATGTCTTGACAAAATTTTACACTTCTGCGATCAAAAATTGC
Organism: Pollenia angustigena; assembly: GCA_930367215.1. Classification (NCBI taxonomy): domain Eukaryota; kingdom Metazoa; phylum Arthropoda; class Insecta; order Diptera; family Polleniidae; genus Pollenia; species Pollenia angustigena. The sequence continues at coordinate 54,626,771 of OV884060.1, forward strand.
GCTTTTATTAACAAAAAACAAAGGGACGTAACTACAAGTTTTTTTGTTTGATGTATGCAAAACGACGTAATTACACATTTTTTTTCTAAGAAAATATAATGAAATGGTTTTCTTTGAAAATTGGTTGAAGAATTCCATGGACGACTTATCAATGCATGTTTTTCTGACATGTTTATAGTTTTCACTTTACAAAGTTTTTTGCTTCTCCTGTAAAATTATATTTTTGTTAGTTACGTCTTTTTGCATTTTAGCTAACGATATGATAATAAACCACGAAAAACTGCACTAAACCGAAAAATTAAACCTCAATTGCAGGTGTAATTTAACTTTTTTTCTGCCAACAAAAGCTAAAAATAAACAGCCGCTGTAATATTTTGTAATTTTCTGTAAAAGTATTGTGCCCTTTTTTACAAATTTAAAAAATAAAATGTTGCTTATTTCTTGCGATAACAAAAGATGGGGCGTTTTTAATACATTTAACACGCTTAATTTATTTATAATTACATTGATACTTAAGGATCATAAAAGTTATACTTGATGATTGTGGCGAAGCAAAAGATGGTTGATGATGATGACGACGATGACGATGATGATAAGTTGCGGTCTAGATGAAGAGGAATTGTGTGCGAAAAAGAGTTAAGGGTTCAATTGAAGCTCAAGGTGTTCACAGGTTAAAACTGTGAAAGTGTTAAACTTTTGCATGCATATTAAGGGCATATTATGGAAAAGGTCTTCTGAGCGTTCATTATGAGAAACAATATCTAAAATGGATATTAATGAAGGTTTTTGGGGCTATAAGCAAAACAATTTTTGATTAAGTTTACTCAAGTATTTAAGAAATATAGCAGAATTGAGTAAAATATTAGCAGCATTTTATAAGACACCAAATAAATTAAGGTTTTAGAAGAACAACAATACCCAGTAAAAATTTTTTATTCAATATCATTTACAGCTGTATAAAAGCTCTTTTATTAAAGCGCTCGATTATGCGCTTTTTCTCTTAAGTGCTGCAAAAAACCCAAATTGTTTTTACTGGGTAGTGCTTTCTTTTTTAAAATTTCTAATATACCACTATCTTTCACATTATTATACCCACACGACAATAGTGGAGGGGGTATTACGCATTTGTGCTGGTGTCTTTAGCACCTTTAATATTGGTCCTAGAGCCAGCCACCTTTAATTATACCGATCGACTCAGAATCTCAGACTTTCTAAGTCGGGCTAACGATGTTTATTCGTCCGGCTGGCTGGCAGGCAGGCTTTTCATGCAAATATTGTTCACAAAATACAGGTCGCAATTTTTAAGAAAATATAATGAAATTTGGTACATAAGCTTTAATTGTCGCAAGGACCAAGCCTGTTGAAAATGTATAAACTTCATTCCTCTAGATCTTGAAAACTTGCCTTGTTCCCTAAAACATCAGTCCCTCGTTCCATCGCATCAAGAAGAAAAATTTTAACTATAAAACCACAACATTCATCCCACATCACATATACCAAATGACAATAATCTAAAGCATACACCTGGACACCTTAAATAATTGGTTAAACATTTATTTTATTAAAATAAAAAAAAATAAAAAAATCATACACAATTAAAAGAAAATTATAATACGCGATTGGTTACACATCAAATTGGAACAGGATTAACATGAAGTGACATATTCCTAAAGACAAAACAAGCAAATGTGAGAAAAAACCAACAATAAACAATCAAGAAACAACAGACCAACATATTTTACCAACAATTAACAATTTAGTTACACACGCAAAGACAACACAGACAATAAGATAAAAAGTACTATGTTGGAATAATTTAAAGTACTTTTTTTTAAAACTAAAATCAATATCACTAAAAAGGCAGGAATTCCAATCATTTCCTAAAAGTACCAGAAATTGTACACAGTTTCCTTTGAGGGGAAGAAAACAAATACCGTTTAAAATTGTCTAAATCAAATGTGACGAATAAAATTTTCAACGGACTGGTGCAAGAAGCAATTCTTTGGTGGACAAATCCAAGTAAAAATGTCTTTTAAAGGAATCTCCAGTAAAAGAGAGAAAACTCAGTAAGACTGAGAGTAAAGAATTGCAATTGAGCAGAACTAACTTCCTAAGGAAAAAAAAAAAAAGAAAATAATAAGAATTTTCTTCAAAGACAGGATTTCCATTTGAAAAGCGTAGAAAATTTAAGGGTGCCAAATGAAATGTCCTTTTGTAAACACGCACACAAAAAAAACACACAATTGCTATAAAAAATTTTGATCACACTCAAGCAAAATTTGTGAAGATCATTTGGGCGTAAAAAATTCAAATTTAACATGCCTAAATGCTACTTTTTATTCTTTGTTTTAATAAAATGGAAAAATATGGAATTTTTGCTCTTTTTGCCAGCTGTAGAATTTTAAGCTGCAAAAAATATATTCGAAATGATTTGTAAGGGAATTTCTTTACATATGTATGTTTTTTTTTCGTTTGGTTAAGGATCACATGTGTATTTGGATTTAAAGGAATGTGTTTATAATAAGAGGATAATTACAAACAATTACATCATCTGCCCATAAGCACTTAGAAAAAGGTCATGCTATATGAAAATTTCAATAAAAATTGCTATGCTCGATTGATTTTAAAACCAATTTTTTGTACAAATTAGGGAAAATTTGCTGTTTGGTCGGCATTTAAATCATACTCTAATTGCCAGGCCAGGCCCACAATATCGAAAAGAAAATTGTTAATTTTTGTTATTGTTTTCAATATAAATACGAAAGAAACATTCTCGACATTGTGGGCCAGGCAGTTATTAAAAAAAGTATGATAAGATCCAGAGCTAAGTGTGCTAAACGCTTATTTAGTTTTCCTTTGCTACTACGCACAGATCCTTTTGTAAGGACAGTTCTAGTTTTAGCTTCTTAAGAAGAGAGGTTCTTTCACAAGTTTCACTAACTCTAACGAACGAATTGTCCGATTTGATTTTATAAAAAACTGAAAGATTTTTTGGTTTGATAATAAAATAAGAATTTAATATTTTTCAAATTAACAGCAAAGTTATTAAAGTTATGTTACTAACAATGTAGATAACAGCGATTCGGTTATATCGCTTAAGTGCTGGTTCACACTCTTTTTGAGTTTGAGGGTGAGAACGAAAAAGAAATGGTAATATCCTTTCCTTCTCTTGAAGAGTGTGTACCAGCACTGATGGATTTTACAAAGTCTTCGTTTTTCTTTTAAATTCCGAGGAATGAAGACATTAAAAATCTGTTGAAAATTTTAACAGTTTTATGGTGAAAGTAAATATCCAGCAGTCCGCTTCGTATCAATCAGCACCAATAAAATAAAATTTGACGTTAATCATATTTATTACTATGCCCATCATGTCTTCTTTTAACTTTTTATAAGGTCCCCCCCCTAGACTAATCACTTATCTTCTAGAGAGATCGTTTCTTAAATGTTAGGCGTTAAGTTTATTTCGCACCATGTGGAGTACCGCATATTTACAGAGAAAGTCTTCTTATTCTTGTCTGGTTCATGGACGATGATCCAATGTTTACTAATGAGAATTTCTAGTCTATCAGACTTATTTCAGACCAACAGAAGGCAAAGTTTAAAATATCTTTCGGTTATAATCTTTCTCATTTGTCATATAATCGTGTTTAAATTATTAACATTATAACTATTGCCGTATTCACAAAACCCATTGTACCGATTGTATGTTGCATAAAAAAATAATAGTTTCCGCAAATATTTTCTGCATCCAATTTCATTAGGGATCTCCTGAGACCAAAAAAGCGTGCAATGTTAAACGGGTTTTCGAAAAATTTAAAAAGTTCAAGGACCGGTATTTCGGAAATCCGTTTTGAGGGGCGGACGTACCCTGATAAAACACAACTTATCGCTACAAAATTTTTTAGTATTTTTTTTTACATAAAACTGAACCGATTTTTGGAAATGAATGTATAAGAAATCAAAGAAAATAAATAACTGCCACGCTAATCACCACTAGCAGTAGAGTAATAGAAATGTGCGTTGGGCTGAAAGAAATTTTTCGACGAAAGCACACATACTTTAAATACGAGTCGTACTTAAAAATCTAAGCACAAATAACACTTAAACTGACTTAAAACAATCCTAAATGGGATTACTTTCAAAAACGAATCCTAAAATTCTTTAAAATAAGTATAAAATTCTTAAACTAAGTAAAATTTTAGGTAGTGGCACTCTGAGAGTAAAATTATAAAGTGAGCTTTTTAAGCTTGTATAATTTATTAGTCTCATCTTTCAGCATTGCATTCTATATGCCTGTATACGCATGTGTTTGTCAAAGTTTGCTGTACAAACAACAACAACAGCACACAAGAAGGTTAAAAACGTTTTTCTTTCTTTGTGAAGAAACAACAAAAACAACAGTACAAGATGAAACATACATTATTTTCACGTTTAAAACGTTAAATAAAAAGCAAAAGTTCCCATTAAATTAATATTTTGAGTTTCATACGGTCATCAATTTGTTAAAGTAGAAAACATGTCGGACATGATGCTGGTGTGTTAAAATTGAAATTCTACAAAGCGTAAAACGGGTAAGTAAATCAATCATAATAGTATTCTTTTTCTGTCTCTGGTTCTCTTGGGTAAGTGCTTTAGAGTAAAATTAATCTAATTTTACTTTTGCATTGTTTCAAGTAGAAATTCAGGAAAAAATCAAATTTACACTACTTGAACCAAGCGCATTTGGAGTTTGATTCTATCTTAGTTTTACTGTAATCAATATCATTGATTTTAATTTTCAGTGTATGTTTGTATTGGTGAAAGTTTCATTTATTTCATTTATCCATTTAAGCCCGCTAAGGAGACTAATTATTACCTTAATATTTGACCTATATGTCGTTAAAAAAGCGTTTAGTTAATAAGACGAATTTGCACATGTAAGGCAAAAGTTATGCATATGTGGGCTAATTGTATCACACGCAATAAGAGTAAGCTTTCTAAGGTATTTCTAAGTTAAGTAGATATCCGAATTCCAAAGCTTGAAAATGTGCTTTCTTTCTTTTTTCCCATAAAAAAGCACATTTATTTTGAAACCCATAAAACATCTTCTTAGTGTTTCTAGTGCGATTGTCTTTCTAAATAGAAAGTTATTGCCTTTTTCCGAAAATTTATTTCACCAAATTAAACTTGAATGTAACGCCGACGACCACACACACTCTCCACATTTCCATACACCCAATTACTAGGCATTATTATGGCTTTAACAATATATTAGACAATAAATATTGCTAAATATGCCATAACTAATCAGTGCATAAAAAAGAAGAAGAAGGAGAAATCTGAGCGGTAAAAACACTTAAGAACACATTGTTATAAACAATCAAAACAATAACACCAAACAAATCGAAACAATTGCACATGGGCTAAATGATTTTCGAATAGCAAGAAATAGAATTTTAAACAAAAATACGAATCGAACCGACAAACAAGCATTTAAATAATGGGAGTAAACAAAACTAAAAAAAAAAATCTACAGACCGGTAACTAACCTGTAGGCCAATAGAATCTAAAAGGTAATAGAAGAAACACAGTGAAAGGTGAGTTCAACTAAAGTGGCAAAAAAAGAAAAAAAATTAACTTAAAAAACCAACAACAATTTTAACTCTTACAGCAGCAAAAACAGTTAAAGAAGAAACAAACTCAAAGCGGCTTATATAAAAAAGATATTTTTTGTTGTTTCTTTTACAAGCGGCAATTTTTAGTGATGCAACAACTAGACGACACAAATACACAAGCAAGCAACAAAATGTTTATAGATTATAAAACAATAAAATTTGATCACAATTGAAATGAACAACAATTAAGGAGGAGCTAAACTAACTTAAAACAAAGAAGCAAAAATTCAAAAAGAAAGTATTTAAAATCAATAGAGCGTCAGGTCTTTTTTGTTACTTTTTGGCAAACAGTAGTTTGCAGTAGGGATATACGATCGGCAGACTGTGTGTGTGGCAGAGGATGCATTGTTCTGAGCCACAACTTCTAAGGTGGCCTTAACAGAGTACTTAAGCAAGGTGTATATCAAGAGAAGTAGAGAAGGTGGACTTTGTTATAACTACCACCAAGATGAATGACACGTTCAACTGTCAGAATCGTGAAATATTTTTAGATATTACATTATTGTGGATCCTTATTAAATTGTAAGACGAACTAGAAATTTTTCAATGTTTATAGGGACCAAAAGAAAAAAATGGTGAGAATATCACATATGTATGCTACAAATTGATTCAAAGGCGATAAAGAAAGCAAAATTTGGTCTAAAATATATTGGATGAGCTAATGATATAATTTTGTTATCAAGGTAATTTTTGGGAATACAAAATCTTTAATTAATAAGATTTAGCTTGTCAATTCCCAACTTTTATTCTTGTAAAGAACACTGAAATTTATAAATGGAGGATAAGTTAGTATCTATGCATATTTCCGAAAACATTCCCCCAAAAAAAATTTAAGGCCCAACCACAATATGCTTAAGTTGGCTTAAGCGGATGAGCGAATACATGTAAATTATATGCGGCAAACCATATTGAACTTAAGGAAACTTTTTGCTAAGTTTAATGAAATTGTCATTTGCTTAAGCAAGGCGCGAATCTAATCGCACATTCCGTACGGAATCAAATGTTTTTTTATTTTGTTTTTGTTTTCTTAAATACATTTGAGAGACTTTTTTTTAATTTTTGACAGTAGGTTAAGCAAGACTATGCATATTATGGTTGAGCCTTTAGAAAGCCACAGATATTACCAAACATAACTGCAGAGAGAATAAGAATTACAAACACTCAAATTTAGTTTTTAGAATATGAGTATTTTTTAAAAAAAAAAGCAAACTTTTCTACCAAAATGCGATTATTGTTAAATCCTGTCTTTGCAAAGTGACAAGTTTTTACAAAAAATGCTATTTTATATCTGTGGCAATAAGGAAAAAGTGCCCAATTTTATTTCTTTAGTTTTGTAGGAGAGAAATTGTAAATTTTAAGGTGATTTTTGAAAATTTACTCCTATTTATCATTTAAATGTCTTTTCTGCCCGTGCAGAAAACTGAATTGCCAAATTGGTTTTTTTTTGTTTTCTTGCGAAGACAAAAGAATGAAACAATTTGTTTTTTAATTTTGTTTTTTCTTTTTACCCACTTACAACTACAATTCGAGTCGGAAAGAACCAAACCAATTGTAGGGGGATGTAAGAAAAGATAATCTCACTGTTTATTGTTGGTGTTTTGTTTAAGCTTTGATATTGTTACAAGTAAGACTTTGAGTGTTTAAAATTCTTATTCGCTTTAGGGTTTTATTGGTATAATATTTTTAGCTTTTCTAAAATCTTTGGAAAAGGTTTCCTGATGATCTGGCCTAAGCAGCCAGTGAAATGCGCATAGAAGCTAGCTTTCCCTCAACAATAAATTTCAGTGTATTTATTAAATATAAAAATTGGGAATTTACCACGTCATACAAAAATCTTAATAGTAAATTTTGTATTCCCGTAAATAACTTTGGTCTTAATTACAACAAAAAATTTTATTTCTTGTAAAAACAGAGAAGGAGATTTTAAATTTATTATAATTTTTGCAAAATATAAATATACTGGTGTGTTCTAGAATACGAATCCACTCGAAAGTGGATTACTTTAGCATTTTTGGTGTTCTGCATTTCACATCCACAGGTTTTTATTCGTTTTCAATTAGAGTAGTAATGGGTTGGTGCAAGTAAAACGAGTCGACTTTTATTCTAATATTTGATAACATTTTTAACAAAAAAATAAATTTTGTTTTTATCTTAAAATCTTCTTTATCCAATTTAATCAAAAAAAAAAAAAATCGTTATCTAAAATGCAAAAGTCCCTAACTTACCCTAAATTTAAAATCGACTTTTTCATTATTTGGATGTAATAACAGCTTATTTTTTTTAACGATTTTTTTGTTATTTTCAGAAAATTTGTTTTTTTAATCGCTTTAGCGATCTCAAATTAGTTACTTTGTTTGTTTAAAATTTTGCGATTTTTCGCGAATTTTAGCCATGTTCGCGATAGAAGCGATTTGTTTCAGTAAGTTTTCTGATTCTTTACAGCTTTAACGATTTATAATAAATAGTAGACTTTGCTATCATGCCGATGTTAGCAAATTTTTGCGAATTTCCGGGAATTTAGCAATTTTTACCTTATTTTTGCCAATCCTAATAGTTTTAGGGACTTTTAATCAATTATATGGCTGGTTTGAAATATTAAAAATCTACGCGATTTTTCGCTATTTTTTTTTTTTTTGTTATTTTCCGACATTTTTTTTTAACCGATTTAGCGATTTCAAATAAATTTTAGTGTTTGTTTAAAAGTTTGCATTTTTCGCGAATTTTAGCCATGTTCGCGATAGAAGCAATTTTTTCCTGTGATTCTTTAAAGCTTTCACGATTTAAAAAAAAAAATATTAAACATTGCTATCATGCTGCGGTAAGCAAATTAGCGATCTTTAGTCCAAAAAAAGTTTTTTCGAACAAAAACTTCGAATACACAAAAACATGCGGATTTGAGAACACCAATTTATGAATTATGAGGATTTAAAAAATTTTTTGTTTTCAATTCGAGTCGAAACCTAGAACAAAACAAACCTGATCATTTTGAAAAGTTACAAATTTAAAACTTTTTTGAAAATTTAATAAAAACAAGTTAGAGTGCTATATTCGGCTGTGCCGAATCTTTGATACCCTCCACCAACAGTTCGAATGTTTTAGGAGGAATATCTCTATGAGCTTGAGTAAAATATCATAATTCGTAAGAGTTTAAGCCGAACTTAAATGATTTTCAGGAGGGGAATTTATATTGAAGCCATGGTGAGCTATGAACCAATCATCCCAAAATTCTGCAGAGTGGTTTCTAGTATTAAAAAACATAAATTTCAATACAGCGTTTACCGTTTGCAGTGAATTTCAGAAGGCAGCTAAAATGGAATCTAAAGTAAATTTTGGACCGTATATCACAAAATTGCAAACCATTTTTTCTGGCCATAAGAAGCTAAGCTGGAAGAAAGTTTACCGAAATATCTATATCTGCTACAGTTTTAGGCGTATTTAATTATTTTACCAGAGTGGGCCTTATATCGGGCCTAGAGTAAATTATGAATTGATCTTTACGAAATTTCACAGTGTCATTTCTAGTCCTATAAAAGTGTGACGTTCCAATTTGTATTAGTAGGGTTTATATGAAGCCTATGGTAAATAATGAACCGATCTTCACGAAACTTCACAAATTTTGTTATGATAGCGTTTTTAATAGTATTGGGCAAAATCTTGTGAATCTTTCAAACTCTTTCAGAAAGGTTAAGTGAATTAATTCATTCTTGTCTTTACCTTTCTAAATCACAAACAGGGTACGTTCGTAAATGCATCAAAACTGTGCATCACTGCTGCAGTGATGCAAAATTTTGTTGCTGATGCGTGATCACCAGTTGCGCTTGTGATGCTGATGCTTTTTTACTGCACAACAGCTGTGTAAAGTTTGAATTTTGGAACACGAGCTAAATTTTTAAAGTTAAAAAAATATTTAACCAAAAAGTAATAGTTTTCTTATAAATTACATGAAAAAGCATCAAAAACGAAAAATATAACAATTTCTTTTTTTTTCTTATCCCATCGAAAATTTACTGATGCAATAATTGCCAATATTTGCTGCAGAGCTGCGGCATCACTGCATAAAAAAACTTTTGACATATGAAAGTAATGCCAAGTTTTTTACAAGTGATGCATTTACGAACATTCAACTTTACTAATGCGCAACTGATGCGCAGCAACTGCATTTACGAACGTACCCACAGCTTTCAGAATGAAGTGTCAAGTTCGTTTGAGGAATGATTAAATTGATATTTTTAAAACAAAAACGTATTTTTATAGTTAATGGAAATTAGATTTAAAGTTAAAGAGTTGTTTTAGAAAAATGCAAGTATAAAATAAGCACACATTTAGTATGTTTATGTATGTATGTATGTAAAAATGCAGATGGCTCTTAGTGCTGGTTTACACAGGTCAAGTTTACTTGAACAGTTTTATTTAAATTTTCTTTTGAACTTGCGTTCACGTTCATGCACAAAATTAATTTTTGTTTTCTTTTCCTTCAACTTTGTAGCTTTTTATTATATTACGGATGAAAAAAGAAAAGAAAAATACAAAACTGACTGGTACGGTCAAGTATGTACCCCTTTCCATTCTCTTTACCCCTCTCTCCTAAAAGCTCAAGACTTCAAGAGTCAAACTTGACCTGTGTGAACCAGCACTTATTGTCATTCGCTAAAAAAAAGTTTAGAAAAAACTTAATTTCAATAGAAGGGAAGAAGCATAACAAACAAGATAGACATAAAACAAAATATGAAAGAATACAAGATGAAAACGAAAGATGAAAGAAATGGAAAGAAAATACGGAAATATTTCATTCTTTCACTTAAGTGAATCATTCAGTTGAAGTAATTCATTTAAGAACGACACAAGCCTAATTTTTAATTATGGTTTTAGGCATACTAAACTCTTTTCCGGGAGTAGGGTTTATATGGGGCCTAGGGTAAATTATAGACGGATCTTCGCGAAATTTTACAGCGTCATTTCCAGTCAAATGAAACGAATTTTCAAAAAATCTTATATCATTCCGTGCATTTTTCCACCATTTATGTTACTTTTTATAACAAAATTATCAATTTTTTTTTAGGTGGTGGTTCCACATTTTGATTCATACCTCTGATCCTACTGAATCGATTTTGCTGGATTTCAATCCCAAACTGCTTAGGATAAGCAATTTGACACCAAGTTTTTTTATTGCTTTTGAGTTTTTCGAAAGTGAGCGTGTTTCCAACAGACGGACGGACATGGCTAAATCGTTTTAAAATTAAAAATATAAAAGATAAATTTTTTTCAATATAAAACTTTTTTTAAGATTGTTTTGTTTCTTAAAAGTTGAACACGGCATTTTCAATATCTTTGGTTTTGTTACTAAATAAAATGTTAAGATATACAGGTTATTTAAGAATGTTTTTTAAATTCTTTTATTAAATTTGTGGTTAGAACCTATAACCCTCCAAGGGCTAATAATTTTTAACTATATTTTTTGTTTTAAATGTGTTTATAAACCATCTGTAAACGCATAAAATTGAGTGTTTAAACTACAATATGTATTTGACAACATTTACCGTAGTACCGTCACATGTTATTTTTTAAACTACATATAATCCATGGTAAACTGATTTACAGCTGTTGAGTTTAAACTAAATTTAAGTTTAGTTCAACTAAACCAGCGTTTTACCTCTCACTGATTTATTGCCATAAATCGATTTACCTAATTCCACTTACCCAATCCATTAATTTCATTATTTTACCTTTAAATATTGGCGCCCGTAAGGCCTGGGGCAGGCCTTACGTTTCGGTCTTTCTGTTGCATTTTTTGATTTTTTTTTTTTTAATTATAAATTGCTTTCTTAAACGTTTGAAATATATTCAAAAACGGGAATATATTTCAAAATTAAACGTTTTGTACACTGAAAAAATTTTCTTCACAGATCCAATGAAATTTACATTAAAATTCAACCTATGTAACCTTTCATTGGATTAATGAAGGATTAATAAAATCAATGACAACATTTTCATTGATTTTATGAATCCTCATTGAAAAAATGGATAAAATAAACGTTTGTCATTAAACTAATGCAAAATTTTCATTGATTGTATGAAACATTTCATTAATCCAATGAAAGGTTACATAGGTTGAATTTTAATGTAAATTTCATTGGATATGTGAAGAAATTTTTTTCAGTGTATGTGTAATAACTAGAAGATACATAAATCTTCAATAAAATTCGGGTCATCGCCGCCAGCCTCAATGCTTGCAACGCGAAATGAAGCTAGACTATTGGTAGAGCAAATCTGCCAAAGGGGTTTGAAAAGTTAGCTCGGGTTCCCGAAATATTGTTTTTGAATTTTTTGAAAAGGCGTTTGGTATAAGTAAAAAAAATATAATAAATATACACAGATTTCTTCAGCATAATTGTATGGCGATTCCTTTCATGGAATATATTAACCCCCTAACTCTCATTTAAAGGGGTAATTTTTGTCCTTTTTCCAACTTTCACTCAAAAGTATACTAAAACGGTACTTTAAAGGGTTAAAATGTTCCACGCATATTTAATGCGTCAAATTTTACAAGAGGTCTTCTGAGACCAAAAAATCGTGCAATGTATGTAAAACGGATTTTCGAAATTTCACGCATTGAAATTTTTGAATTTCTTGAAAAGGCGTTTGTTACAAGTCAAAAAAATATACTTAATGTACTTCTGAGCTGTCTTCAGTAGAATTGTATGGCGATTCTTTGCTAAGAATATATTAACCCTCTTACTCAATAGTCTAGTTTCATTTCGCGTTGCAAATATTGAGGCTGTTTTTTTTTTTTGTTGCTCAGTATTATTTTCAGCAAATGGAAAATATAATTATGCTAAGTAACACAGCTATCCAAGATTTGGAAAAAGTCGAAACCCTGAGACTAGAGTATACTCCTCTTTCCAGATATCTTAGCATAAAGCTAAAAAAAAACCCTGTTTTGCTTCATATTCAAGACGTAATAACAGCGCGTATTCATTTTTGTACCCTAAACCACCACAAGTTGTGAATGAGGGTGAATTTTATTAAATTTTTATCTTAGACCCCATAGAGTATATAATTCTAAGTCGATTTAACCATGACCGTATGTCTGTGCGTCTGTTGAAAATACGCTTACTTTTTAAAGACTTAATAGAAAATAACAAAAGTGCCCTCAAACTTTTTCTTGTTCTTTTAAGTAGTGTCCAGCGAAATCGGCTCGGTAGGTAAAGAGTTATGAACCCAAATGTAAAACAACCTCCTTTAAAAATTGATATTTTTGTTAAAAAAAAAAAAACTACCAAAAATTGGCGACAGAATGCACCATTCTCTTATAATTTTGCACAAATTCACTTTATATGACTAAAAATCATACTTTAAAATTTTGTGAAGATCGGTTCATAGTTTATCATAGGCCACATATAAAGCACAATCGCGGAAAACACTTTACTACGCTAAAAACGGTAATGAATAATGCTTTTGCAGTAGAATTTGGTCTGTCATAGTTTTATACGATTAGAAATTATTCGGTAAAATTTGGTCAATATCGGTCAATAATTTACCTTAGACACCATTAAAAGTCAACTCTTGGAAAATTCTTAAGGACGCCTAAAACCTTAATTTGGTATGTCATAGTTTTATACAATTAGTAAGCACTCCGACAAATTAAGTGAGGATCGGTCCATAATTAACCATAGGCCCTATCTAAGCCCCACTCTCGGAAATAATTTGTATACGTCTCAAACGTAACGAACCTTACAATTTCAGTAAAATTTGGTCTGTCATAGTTTCATAAGTTAGAAGCCATTGCATGCCGCCTTATTACGTGAATGTCGGTCCATAGCTAACCATAGGCCCCATATAAAGCCAAATAACTTTAATACTTCTAATCATATTTCTAAAACACGAAGCTGAATGTAGCTCTCTTACTTGTTTAAAGCTAACATGGATGTAGTGGAGATAGTCCGAATACAGCTTCAGATTTAGCGCAACTCAAGCCCTTAGAAAAGTATACTTCCATTAATATATATTTTAAGCCGCTCAGTAAAAAAAGATTAAAGTTCACATTAGGGATCTAACAGATTAAGCCCATTTACATTTGCTAGGCTGCGCTTAATGTGAACTTTTACTTTTTTCTTGCATAACGGGGTAAGTGTTCGAGGTAATTTTGATATAATCAAGTAGTAGAGATATTTTCTTGCATTTGAGTTTCTAATTAAAGCCAATTCATAATTTTCCAATTGCAACCTTTTTCCCACAAAATCTCTCTTCAGGCTCAGTTAAATACTTTTCTTACTCTCTTGGGAAAGATAATTCTTTTGCACATCATTTTCAACAACGTGTGTGAGATTTTCAGAGAGTAAGTTTTCTTTAGGGAGTGGTGAAACCGTTTTATTCTACAAAAACACAACAATAGATTAAAATTGTTTTTTCATCTGTTCCCGGCTTTGAGGCAAATAACTGTCAAATTAATGAAAAAAGAACTATGGTTTTGGAAAGAATAAAATTTCTTAAGGAAGAACAACAATTAGGAATACCACACACAAACAATTGACACTTACAAAATAATAGTAAAAAAAATAAAAATTCCCAATGATCATGTTGGTGGTTGCTGCTGATGATGATCATGATGAGGTGGATGATGTTACATAAATGACATATAACATGTCATTGTTTAACCAGCTCTTTTAAGAAGTTGCGCTCTTTCTTTAAGAATTTTTGTGTTATTTTTTGGTTTAAATACATTTTGTTTTTTTTCTTTTTTTAACAAAGAAAACAATGTTTTTAATAATGTTTGTCATACTCAAAGCGAAAACACAATGCAGCGGGTTTAAAATCGTATTAAAAGCAGCCAAAAGGCGGTGGTTTGTCATCTTAGTAAGTTGGTTATTATTTCCATTGTTGCCTAGACAATTAAGAAACTGTCAGTTGAAAAACTTTAAAGTACATCTTTTGCCTTAGTTTCCTAATTTTGTAAATGTTTTTTCTCTAACAATGATAAAATATCAGCAATTAGTTGTTGTTTCGTTTTTTTGTTCTCTACTATTTTTGCTGATCAGCATGTGTGGCCACAACATCAGCAATATTTTGTTTTTTGGCAACAATAACCTTAGCAAATTAGTTAATAATGTGGGAATGTTGGTTCCTGCCTCGTTTCTTTAATTTCTTATAGGCGCAAATCAAAATCAGTGAATTGAAAAAAAAATCTTAAAAGTCGGCTTATTTGGTGTTTAATTCTATATATATAAAAAGAAGTGTACATTTTGATTGTCACTCCATAACTCGAGAACGGCTCGACCGATTGCCATAAAATTTTTAGGGAAGGTACAGGGAGGAGTGATGATGGTTAGTTGATTTTGAAATCCAAAATCGGGGCAGGGGAATTGGTACCCCCCATAGGATGCCAATATTTAATATCGCATATCTTAAGACCCGCTGCACGCATTTTGTTGAACTTTTGGTAGTAGGATCTTCTAAGCCCCAAAATTTAAATAAAATAGTAGCGGGGGAAGTGGTTCCCCCCATAGGACGCCAATGTTTAATATAGCATATCTTAAGAACTGTTACAGTGAGAATGTTCAAACTTTGTAGAAGTCACTCTTATGGTATACTACTCTATTGAGAATAAAAATAAAGCGGTAGGCGCAGGGGGGAAATACCTCCCATAGGATGCATATACTAAATATCGCTCAACTGAAGAACTATTTAAGGGACAGCCTTCAAACGTGGTTAAAGCTACTATTATGGTAAAATGAAAATTTCAATATTAAAATGGGCGGGGTTGACAGGGGAGGAGCAGTACCCCTCATAGATAGAAATATAATTAAGAGCCGCTGCATGCATTTTGTTGAACTTTTGATAGTAGGATCTTCAGAGCCCCAAAACTGAAATAAAATAGCAGCGGGGGAAGTGTTACCCCCAAAAGGACACCAATGTTTAATATCGCATATCTTAAGAACTGTTATAGTGAGAATGTTCAAACTTTGTAGAAGTCACTCTTATGGTATACTACACTATTGAAAATAAAAATAAAGCGGGTAGGCGCAGGGGGGGAAATACCTCCCATAGGATGCATATATTAAATATCACTCAACTGAAGAACTATTAAAGGGAGAGTCTTCAAACGTGGTTAAAGCTACTATTATGGTTAACTTTAAATTTCAATATAAAAATGGGCGGGGTTGACAGAGAAGGAGCAGTACACCTCATAGACAAAAATATAATTAAGAGCCACTGCACGGATTTTGTTGAACTTCAGAGCCCCAAAACTGAAATTAAATAGCAGCGGGGGAAGTGTTACCCCCCATGGGACACCAATGTTTAATATCGCATATCTTAAGAACTGTTAAGTGAGAATGTTCAAACTTTGTAAAAGTCACTCTTATGGTATGCTACACTTTTGAAAATAAAAATAATGCCGGTAGGCACAGGGGGAAATACCTCCCATAGGATGCATATATTAAGTATCTCTCAACTGAAGAAATGGTTAAAGCAGTGTAGCGAAGCGCACTGGGTTAAGCTAGTAATTGATGTTTTTTAAATTCTGTGTTTATGTTGACATCATTCTGAAAACGCCATAACATAATGTAATATGTTTTTTCATAAACAAGCCTTAAAGCATGATTTGTTAAATTTTTTTCTAGGGCTTTTTAGAAATTTTTGTTGTAACTTCCAACTTTCTTAAAAAAAATAACATTCTCACGTTGATAAGATATTCATGCTAATCAAAGCGTGTAAAATTAGCAGCAATATTAACGTGTGTGTAATTTGCTTTTAGATTGAGTAAAAGTAGTGAACATTTCTAAGCTTCATTAAACTGCTTTTACTCGCAATTGTTACTCTCTCATGTAAATAAAACAGAACATAGTGGTAAAAAGAAAGGTTTCAAGATTAAGAATAAGGTAAAGAAAGTTCCGCAAATATATAATGAGGTTATTTGTGTAAAGGCGTAGCTATTTAGAAAAATGAAATCTACACCCAGAGGAAAAACATGTTAAGATATGGGCATCTCCAACAAAACTATTTTTAAAGAAAGTTTGAAACATATTATGATTCATTTAACAATATTATTGTCACCGACAACCATATTATGGTTGAATTAGTCCTTCATCAAGAAGCCACAACCATATTATGCTTGCCTCCGAACATGTTATGGTCAAAAAATAACTAAAACATGTTTAACACTTATAATAGCATGGTTGGTTTTTAACCATAGCATGTTGCTCTTGGAAAAGAGAAAAATACTATACTAATACTAATACGATCCATCCGATCGTCAAAAGTTTCGATGACGCTAAGGCATAATTGAGGTTATATGCCGTTAATGTACCGAATTATCTCATTCTTTAGCTCTTGAATTGTTTGCTGGCTTATCGACGTACACTTTTTTTTCAAAAAACCCCATAGAAAGAAGTCCAACGGTGATGTTGGCAGCCAATTGACATCACCACCAAGTGAAATAACACGGCCATTGAATTTGTCGTGTAAAAGAACATTGTTTCGTTAGCTGTGTGGCAATTGGCACCGTCCTGTTGAAACCACATATCTTCCAATTAGGGCCATAAAAATTTCGTTATTATCTCACGATAGGAAACACCAGTAACTGCTTTACCGGCCTCATTTTGGGGAAAATACGGCCCGATGATGCCGCCAGCCCATAAACTACACCAAACAGGCACTCTTTGTGTGTGCATTAGTTTTTCGACAATCACTCTTGGATTATCATTCGCCCAAATGCGGCAATTCTGCTTATTGACGAATTTACTGAGGTGAAAATGTGCCTCATCACTGAAGATGATTTTCTCCGAAAATTGATCATCCACTGTTGCCATTGATTCTCACCATTCTGACCATTGACGACGTTTAGAATGGTCAGGAGGCTTTTGTTCTTGAGTCAATTGCACCTTGTAAGCGTGTAAATGCAAGTCTTTATGCATTATGTTCATCAACGACGAGGTGCAATTGTAGGGCACGACGACGAGTTGAGGTGGACGGCTTTTCAGCCACACTATTGCGAACAGCAGCAATATTTTCTGCAGTACGAGCATGCACTGGTGTTTACACATCTTCTACAGACCCGGTTTGCTCAAATTTTTTCACGATTTTCCCGATTGTACGCATATTTGGACGATTAAATTGACCGAAAAAATCACAGAGTGTACGATATGCATTTTAATTTGAACGCCCATTTTCATAATAAGCCTGAATAACTTTAACGCGTTGCTCGATTGAGTACCTTTCCATGGTTCAAATTGAGTTAGTCTGAAATTGAGAAATGTCAAAGAGATGGTTTATATGTTTACTAACTTACAGATTTGTTCGTTTAAATACACTTTAAACCAAAAAGAGAGTTTAACTTACTCTGATTTATAAGCCCTAAGAGCGCCTGCAGTCGTCTTTCAACTTGTGCTTCTGCTTCTTTTAAGGAACATGTTGTTAGCAAATGGACATCATATTCGTGTCTTTAAGCCCAAGAATATTTCAAAACAAAAATGCATGTATCAATATAATGCGTATTAGCATTTCAGTCGTCAAAGGTCCTCTATGATATTTTTAACTTTCTCTGCGTATTATATCTTTCTCGTAAGTGTAACGAAATTTCACGCTTCTTTAAAGGACAAAATGCTTTGTCTCTCTCCCTCCTGATTCCCAAATAAACCACTAAACTCCTAAAATTAATATAAAATCCATAAACTCACACAAATTTTATCTTAAACTCTTGCATTTAGCACCAAAACATTTTCACTTATGCTAGAGTTTCCTTTCTCTTTGACGTTCCCTGTGCAAACACTTTTATCCTTGACTAAATACTGTGGAATTTAACGCTATTTAGCATTTTTACTAGAAAACCTCTTAAAACACAAGCCAACCATAGAAAATTTTTCGGCGTTGCAGTGTCTTAAGAGGAAAAGTTGGAAAGAACAAATTTATAAAAATGCCATGAAATTATAAATTTTATGGCCAGTTAAATGTAAAAGAATGACAAATTTTCCATTAGGAATTATTTGCATATGAACTGAACAGAGTCAGTCGTCGCTAAGTTAAATAATAAAACAGGTGCATAATAAAATTTAAATGCTTAGAAAAAAGAACATAAAAATGTTTTGTACATAAGCGACAGATAATACACAGTTTACAAGGGAATTGTGAAATAAGTGATAAAAAATAAAGAACATTTTTAAATTTTTATTAGATTTTTATATAAAATTTGGCTTTGGGAAATCGTGTACTTTAAAAATCAAATATTCAACATGTCAACATTAGACTTATTTTGTTAATATGTAAAATCTTAACATTCTAAGGCATAGGTTCCCAAATTGGTATGCATGGAACTGGTTTTTCGACGAAGCAATTTAATGTTTTTTTTTTAAATTTTTAACCTTTTTTTATTTTACGGTAGACTTAAGATATTAAAGTTTTTTTTAAGATGAATTTGTAGATCAATTTTGTTTTATAACAAGTCGCAATTTTATATATAACAGTTTACTGTACTGAAATTTTTATTGAAAAATTTAAGAAGTTCTAAATATTGTCATCCAGTTCATCGATTTCGAACGTTAACGTTCGCATAGAAAATTATATGTAAAACAAAAACAATATTCGAAAATTTGTTTTAAATGTAGTTTTCTATGCGAACGTTGACGTTCGACATCGTTAAACAGGCAGTGTAAATTTTTCTACTCGTTTAGCCAACTTGACGATATTTTATAAAATTATGCATTTCTTTGTGGAATGTTTATGATATTCCAGATTTTTTTTGTTTTACGATATCATATTTTTTCTTTATTAAAAATTTTACAATTTTGCAATTTTTCAAGGAGAAATTTATTTTTTGATATTTTTAGTTAGGCTTGAGTTCATCAAATTTAATTTTCATTAAATAAGTTTTACCGAAGGAAGGAATTTTTTCAACATAAATATTTATTAAAATTGTATTGATAGTTTTCTTGGCTGGACGGGGGCTCGAACCTGGTTTGAATTTATATTTATGCTTTAACAATATTGTAATGTATATTGACTGATATTTTTATATAAATTATGTTTGAAAATTTTACGATATTACAAAATTTCTGTTAAAAGAGTAATTACGGTCTTAAAAAAAATGTTTCGATATTAAATTAATAAAAATTTTTTTTACGTAATTACAATATTTTTATAAAAAATTTCGTAAATGCGGTTTTTCTGTAATGAATTTACGATATATCTATTTCTTTATTGCAAATTTAAAATTGTTTTTAAAAATTTTACGATATAAAGGCCCAAATACACTGGTCAAATTCCCATCCAGCATTAAGGTTGTATTAGTGAAAATGAGTTTGTATGTGTGACACCGACGATGCTTGATGAAACCCTGCAAATAAAATTGGACCACCTGACCCATTTTGATAAAATGGACTACTCCATGGACTAGTCCGATGTAATGCAAGCATGGACCATGCCATTGTTAAAAAGTGTTTGTAGTGAGACGACATGTCTTCGTTTTTTAACGACATGCTTTCGTGTTTAAACGACTTCAAAACTAATCCTCTTGAGTATACCATGGAGTAGTTTTAAAACTACTCCTTACTGGTCCAAAGGTGGGTTATATACCATGGAGTAGTTTTAAAACTACTCCTTAGTGGTCCAACGGTGGGTTATATGGTCCTCTCCTAGGACATCGTAATGTTAAATAGACCAGGTTTTTTCCATACGTTTGGGTTACTTGTGGACTAGTCCTGGTCCCTTGTGGACTACTCTTTACACGCGTGTTTGGACTGGTCCTATTATTTGCAGGGAAAATCAAAAAATTTAGATATTTAGCATGCTTGACGAGTGATTTTAATGAATGTATTGGCGTTACTCTTCAACACCCACACACAAACAGACGTTAAAAATGTCGGATGAAAAGAAAAATATGTTTTGGAGGAAAAAAAATGTTATTTAATAATTTTCTCTTTCTTTTCTTCAATTTACACTTTTTATCTATATTTTAATATTTTTTGCTCCTGTTGTTGTCACTTCAAAATAAAATGCAAAATGAATGCTTGACAGCTGATCCAGCAAATGTATGTTCTTATGTCAAGCACACGTACACGAGCTTGATGTCAAGCATTTGACAAGTGTATTTGGGCCTTAAGGAGTCGTCTGTAAAAATATTTAAGTTTTACGTCATAACTGTTTTTGCGGATTTTAAAGTTTTACCATAAAAAATTTATTTTTATAAAAATAAATATATCGATATAGCGATTATGGTTCGAAAAATTTTAAGATAATTATTTTTTTATTAAAAATTTTACGATATTATATTATTAAAAAAAAAAAAAAATATGATATGACAATATTTTTACAAAAAATTTCGATATTGCGATTTTTCAGTAGTAAATCTACAATACAACTATTTCTCTATTGCGATATCGCAAATTTAAAGTTATTGTAGAAAATTTTACGAATTAAAAAACTTTCTTTAAAAATATTTACGCATTTCTTTTGAGAAATTTTTTTTATAAAAAAATTAACGATATAAAATTTGTTCATGAAACAATTTTTACAATATTTTGATTTTCCTTTATAAACTTTCACGATATTGCATTCTCTCCAGTGTGGTATTGCAATTTTGTTAGAATAAATTTGCCGACGAAAATGTTTTTAAATACTTTGCGAAGTAACGGTTTTTCTGTAAAAAAATTTAAGCTATTGCGTCTTTTGTTTTAAGAGAAAACTTTCACAGTTTTTAAACCAATTTACGTTATAACACATTACTTTTGTAAGTTGTAAATAATAAAATTTTACGATTTAAAGAAAATTTTACAATGTATTTGTCGTATTCACAAAACCCTTTGTATCTTTGTATCCATTGTATGTTGTATAAAAAACCAATAGTGAGCTTTGAATTTAAATACAACATACAATTGATAACACGATACAAGGCATTTTGTGAATACGGCAATTGACTCTATCAGTATTATCCTATATATTATTGGCAAAAAAAAAAAAAAATCGCCAAAACTTGTTATACTTGATTTTGAACACAAGTGGCTGATTTTGTGGCCGCATAATATTTCATGGTGGGCCGACCATTTGTATGCAAACTCTTACTGGCTAGTATTGCCGATTGACTTGTTTTATTGAAAATATTAAATAGTGCACAACTCAGCTGTTTGTCGTTGAAAACGCATGCAACCGAAGCTCTCGTCATCGTGGGCCAGCTTGTAGGTTTAGGATTTTAAATGGAAAAATTTTACCAAATTTAAGCAAAATGTGTAAATTTTAACTCTATTTTAAATCCATCTGAAGAGATCGAGTGGTTGCGATCGAAACAAGTCATGGTAACCTGCCGGCCAGGGTTCGAACCCCGGCCACGGTCAAGAATGGGAGATTATCAATAACAATTTTAATTAATTTTCATGTTGTAAAATTCCTTTCTTAACAAAAATAATTTAATGAAAATTAAATTTGATGAACTTAAGCCTAATTAAAAATATTAAAAATTTGGGTTAAAACCCATAAATAGTTCAACAAAATAACCACAATACTAATTATTGTTAAAGCTGAGGCACGAGCTCTATGTGTACATTTGTCCTTTAAGTTGTGCTGCAAAAGGTCAACAGAGAAGGGAAGGACAAAAGTGAAAACAAAGAATGTACTTTGGACTTCAAGAAGAATTCTTGACAAAAAGTACGAGAAAACAGAAGTAAGGAAAAAAAATTGTAAAATCAATTAAAATGGATAATCATTCAGAAAAGCATATTTCGATCTACCAAAGGTTAAAATACAATTTGGTTTAAGGATTGATGTTTGACTATTGACGTCAGCAGTCGTCGATGGCTGCGAGTGTAAGACGGCAAATCCATCTGAAGAGATCGAGTGGTTGCGATCGAAACATGTCCTGGTAACCTGCTGGCCAGGGTACGAGCCCCGGCCACGGTCAAGAATAGAAGAACAAAGAAAAATGTTGGAATTTTTCAAAATATCATTTTCTAGCAAATGAATTCAGAATAAAATATAATCACAAGCATTTCTCCATTCTAAAAAAATCACTTGCAAAACATTGAAAATGCTAAAGAATTTCTGAAAACAAAAAAAAAAAAAAAAGACATTGGGAACCCCTGTTGTAAAGTAAATAAAACAATAAAAAAGCAAAACAAATCTATTCGGTGACTTAAAGTCTAAGATGGCAGTAAAGCATAAAATATTAAAACTGACATTAAGACAACTTCCTCTCTACGACTGAAGAGGGGTTTTTATAGAGATATTTGCATACACTTAAAGAAAAAAATTAATAAAATTAAATGCTTTACATGATTAACTTTGTGTGTGGGCTGCAATAAGAACAGAGAGTATTTTTAATGGCATTTTAAGACATACAAAATGACACTTGGCAAACGTTTTTGTTGTTTTAGTCTTTTTTTTTCAAAAAGCCGCCATTGATTTTTGAATAATATTTCTTTTTTTTTTTAAACAAAAAACGCCCACTGTTTGGCTTGTTACAAAAAGTTTTAAGGGGGTTTTTTAGATTTTTAGCATTGCCTTGCAATTGTAGTTCATCTTTTGACACTTAAGTGACGAAAGTGTTTCTGTTGTGTTTTATTCCCAAATACACACTTTGTCGGCATGTTTAAAAAACCACACACATCGTTGTCATATTTTTTGTTTAAGTTTTAAATGAGTGTGACTTACCCTTGATCTTATAGATCACACTAGTTTTTTTCCTTCCTTCTTTCTTTTATTTCTCTGCGGCATATTTTCTAAGCGAAAGGCGTAACAAATTTTCAATTTAAATTTTTTGACACTTTTCGTTTTTTTTTATAAAAAGAATGCACATACTCAGTCAGTATTGGTATCCCAAAAGGATCTTTGAGTTTCTTGTGCTAAAAATATTTTAACAAACATTTCTAATTTGTTACACTTGTTACTTGAATTGTGTTCTTACTTTTCATTACTGTTTTTTTTTTCTTGTTTGCTTTTACAAAAAGATTAAGTTGAGAGAATCATCACATATTTATATCCTGTCGTTATTCAAAAACAGCACGATATTCTGTAAGTCTTTTTTGTATGTAACATTCTTTTGCTTCAAAGGCGGTTTGTTAAGACTTAAAGGTTTTATAAAAAAAAAAACTTTGTCACTTGTTGTTTTTTTTTTTATAAAAGGTGTGCCAAACATGAGTATTTGTTAGTTGGTGTTCTAAAAATATTTTCTTCCGGCTTCTATAAAAACCCCAAAGCAAGCTACTTGCTATTATTGGACTTAAATCATTTACGCTGTTGGTCCCATGTAATTTTTGTGGTAGGTCTTTTAAGGTCATTTCATTATTAGTTGTCACCTTGTGCTTACAAACGATTTCCTTTATTTTCTTTTATCTCCCGTTAACAATTCATTCATATATTCATTCCCATTGAGTCTTGCTTCACTGATAATCGATTATAGTTTCAATCAATTGTGTTTTGTGTATTGAAAATCTCTTTTTGCCATCAGTTCATTCGTATGTTTTTTCTTTGTTGTTTAAATATGCTTAAATAATTGATTTGCTCTATCATATTTTTAAGCAAATTTTTAGATTTTTCCTTTATATCTGTCTATAAAATTGTTGTTGCTATTGTTGCTTTACCAAATAACCTAAATAATGACTTCCTTTTGTCATGATTTTTGTAACCTCAGGGGTATTTTATACTCCATATCCATAAACGAATGCTTGATTAACAACATTTGTTCAGGCATTTAGCATTTCCTTCGAACATGTTTTTAATCGAATTCTCCGGAGGCTTTAGCAAAAAGATTTGTCTTGTTTGTATGGCATAAGAAAACAAATACACACACATACAAATTCAAATTAAGCTGATTTTTTTTCTGCAAAATTCAAACAAAATTTTGGAACAATATTCCGGAGAGCTCAAACTTTAAGGTTTAAATCAGTGTTGCTGTCTTTGAACTTAAAAGTAAAGGCATCGTCAGTTGTTGCGTTTTCCCTTCCCAGCTTTTGTAAAAATACGTACTCTTACGTAAACGCGACCTTACGTTTCGGATGAACATGTATAATAAAAACTTTTCGCCATTTTTAAGTATCAACTATTAAAAAGTTGCTTATGTTTATTACAAAAGCGAACATTTTGTCGATGTACACGACCGTTTTTATATTGAATAACGCTAGATTTTGCGAACACGTAAACGTTGCGGTCGACTTTAATGGTTGGTAGCTACTTCAAAGGTGTAAACGTGTAATATGGTGTTGAAATGTGTTTCAAAGAACATAGAAAATTTGTCAAAATTTCTAACGATGATTTAAAAAAAAAAACTTTCCATATTTGGGCATTTTGCATCAACGTATAAAAAGAACGTGGTGTACGTGGGTGCAATGTTCGCTTTTTTAATCAACATAAATAAACGTAAAATTCTTTGACGATTGACTTGTAAAAACGAAGTAAATTTTAGTTTTATCAGGTTCACACGCAACACAACATCAGGTTTACGTAAGAGTAAGAAAAATGAAACAGCTGATCCGCAACGTACACGTTTACGTAAAATTAATGAGGCTTTAAGTCTTGATGAATGCTCTCTAAAATGTTGCTGACTTTAGGGCCCTAATTGTGTAAAACGCAGCACAACGCCAAAAATGTTTCACTTAATACAAGTTTCTGTAGAAAGGAACAACAAAATTACAAAATATTTTTGACTTTCTGCCTGTTTTTAGAACGCGAGTGAAAAAGTGACTCGTTTAATTAACATTTAAAACAAAATTTCGCGTTCGAAAAACAGTCAGTTTGTTTTTCCTTTCAATGTAATTTTCAGCGTTGCGTTGCGTTGCGTTTTACACAATAAGGGCCTTAGTAAAAATTCGTAAGAGAAATGTTGGTAATTAGTTTAAGTAACACATTAATGTTTTCCAAAAAGTTGTAAACTTTATTTCAAAATGATAACTACTACTGCTTTATTTTAATTTCGCAGTCCAATCTTTATTCTTGAGAAATATTAGTTTATAATTGTTTTTAATAACTATTTATTTGAGGTTGATAAAGGAGCAGTCAATATTTATGGCATAGAGTCTTAACCCTCCAACGGCCTAAGCTACCTTATAATTGCTATTTTTGTTTTATTGTACAATGAAAAGCAAAATGTAAGAACGCTGAAATTTCTTTTGTTTAATTTCAAACATGTACTTTATTTTAAAGTAACATCATCTTTTGTTATTAAACAAATTTTTGTTAGCAATAAATACAAAATTAAATTATCTTCCATCCGAGGTAGGGTTAACATTATGATGAGGACTTTGGACAACTTATAGCTTTGGATTTTAGAGCATTGAAAATTCATTAAAACACTCATATGTAAGGAATTTACTTTTTTAGGGGTTCCTTGCCTTACAGTGTTGCCAGTTTAGAATTTTTAATTTTCAGATCTAGCATTTTTTAAGGTCAATTGGCGTGAAAAAAAACTGATTTAGCATGTAGAATATTTTCTAGCATTATTTTAAAATTTCTAGAATATTTTAGTTCTTGTGGTATTTTTAATATGTGCCATTTTTATAATGTTTAATACAAATATAAAAAAGTGGAAGATTCTAGCATTGAAAAACTTTTGCAATTACTGCAAATACCTGGAGCAGAAACAAGAAACCACAAAATGCTACGAGGATAACTAAAAACAATTCTATCCCTTTCTTAAGAATTTGAGACAGCACTAAGTTAATGTGCTGTGTACAGTTCGTTTTCACCTGTCGATCATCTGACAAGCTTTTGTAAAAGGCAATTTGAGAGCTTGTCGCTGAAGCTGAAGGACAAAAGCAGCACATTTTAAAAAATTTATTGGCCCTTACTTTAATGAAGAAATTTCTTTACATTTCATTTAAATTTTTTTTAGCATTTATTCTGGCATTTATTTAGCATTTTTTGGCATTTTTTTTAAACAAAATTTGACAATTTTTTCCTCAATAAGTTTCCTTAGCACCAAAAAATGTTTATATCAAATGTAATAGCCGATTTAAGGCAGTATACGTTATATATTTCAGTAGGTATTTTAGCCCCAATTAACACTATGGACATTTCTGTCCCAACAGGCGAATTTCGTTGGTAAAGGGGCGACGCTGTATGCCTGACCCACTTTACTTTTTGCCTCTCTCTCCTACAAACAACGTCTGTCTTTCGCGAAATGCCTAAAGTGTAAAACTTATGGAACCTTTAGTTTCAGTAAAAGGTTCCTAATTTTCTGCAATTCCCAAAAACGCATATAAAATTTCTTTAACTCCCAGCATTTCCCAGCATTGTATTGTAAATAAAAGTGTAGAAAAAGCAATTGTGATTTTTTGAACATTAATGATCGGTCACCTCGAGATCACAATGCAAAAAAGGCAAGAGCCCCTTTTTTCTCACTCAAATAATGGAAGACAAGTGTTCAAATAGGTTTCTTTGTCTCTTTAAAAGCTTTTTTAATTCCCTTTGAAAAAAGGCAGGAAATTCTTGCCAATACAACTTGAAATACATTATTTACTACCAGACCCATAAGTAGATTTATACCACAAATAACGGGAATCATCAACGTTAATCGTATTTAGTCTTGATTTTTAAGAGTCTTACAATTTATTTTTTTTAGCACTCTTTAAATTGAAACCATTCCGCCATTCCCAAATATTTCTTTATGCCTTTTCTGCTTAATGGTCTGAAATTTCTGAAACAAACAAGCAATTATATTATCAAATTATTGCATCCTTTTCCCTCAAAACTGCAAAAGTAATTAGGTCAACTTTTTATTTAAAAAACTGTATGAACATTTTTGCAAATCTATGATTTCTTTTTCAGCAAAATTTATTTAACAAATTTTTGTCAGGAAAATCTCAACAACAATAAGGAAACAACAAAGAATTCTGTGTTAAATACAATTCAATTCTCCGAGCTCTTTAACACGTTTTACAACAACCTCTATTACTCCCACTTAAAACTTTTAAACATTCAAATGAAAATCATGTTGATATGTTTGTAAGTATATGTCCGAATAACCCATCTGGCATTTTGAAGGTATTTTTTTTTGTTTGTGTTTTGAAACAATCACTTTACAGAGTTTTCTTCGAGAACTTTCGATGTCTTATATGAAAGTCGACTGAAACGAAACAATAATTGAAGCACAGCCGAGAATAAAACGTCTTAGGTTACAAAATAATTATTTTTCAGGAGAGCAAAAAAATGTTTTTAACAGGCAAGATTATTAATTTTTAATTTTTTTTTAAATTATTAAAAATATTAATTTTAAAAGATTTTGTTATTCGTGCTTAATTCCCAGTTTTTATTCTTGATAAAAACACTTGAAATTTATTGTTGGTGGGATAAGCTATTCCTATGCGCATTTCACTGGTTGCTTAGGCCAGATCATCAGGAAACTTCATTGTGGTTTACGTTCAACATCGGCCATAAAAATTTAACCACCCATTACATGTAAGATAGAACGTGGTTGTCCTAATGTCGCGATTTATAAAAAACGTTTGTAATAAAAAAGACAAACTTAAAAAATCTAAACACAAATTTTATTATTCATTATATTTTCTTAGTAGTTATTGACAACAATCGATTGCTATTGACGTTTGCTTGGCATATCTTCACTGAAGTAAAAACGCTTCGTTAAGGAGCATATAGACGACATGTTTTTGTCATCTGACATGTCAAATTTCCCACTGCAAAACACATACATGTCGTGTGTTACCTTTTTAACTTTGCTTCTGTAAAAGTCAGACGCAAAGTCATCTGACAAAATTTCAATTAGAGCGTGCTCTATTTTCTTCTGACATCAGAAATCTATGCCGGGAAGAAACTGGCAGCGGCGTCAACTATTGAAGGAATCATTAGCCGGCTGAAGTTAATATTTTACAATACCAAGATATGTATGCTAATCTCACCATTGAATAGAATTTATGTAAATATATACATAAAAACCGTTTAATTATAAAATTCTAAATTATTATCTATAAAATAAAAGAAAACATTTTAAGATGGCTAAATTATTTTACGGCGCAAATAAATATTTTCGTGGCGGCAGCAAGTTATTTTGAAACCGAGAACTACTTTGGTTTCAGCAATTACAATGCGAAAAAAAACAGAGACAATGTCAGAAGCAAATTACATGTACGTTTGTGACCGAATTTTATAAACCTTATGTAAAACAGCAATTTTGACAGACATGAACAACTACATGTGACTTGAAAATTTGACATGTCAGATGACAAATACATGTCGTGTACGGGCGCCTTTACTGGAATGAAACCATTTCATTGGTTACTCTTTATTAATGCAATGAAAATCTTCATTACTGGTACTAAGCTGTTCATTGCAGTAATGAAATGTTCATTAATACTTAGAAATTTTCAAAACGGAAATTCTCGTACATTTCGTTGTATCATTAGTCATACGAAACACGTGACATTCGAGCTACGTAAAACTTTGATGTATTATTTAAGGTATAAATCCGTACAGTAAAATATCAAAAGCAAACGTTTCCATTAGGGCAATTATTTAAATGTATGTTTAAACAAAATTTTTATTATTCATTGAATAATTATAGAGAAATAAGAGCACCCTCTAAATTTATATGACATTTGTACGTAGCCCGAATTCAGTTTTACGTTGACAAGAAAATTTTATTTCCCTATTTTTTTAAGAAATCAATAAAACAAACAAAAAAAAAGGATTGGTTACACTACGTGACAATTTTTTGACCAAATGAATTTGACACCTAATCTTTATGTAAAATTTGAATGTGAAGTCTGAATTGTCAAAAGTAGAACCGTTTTTGAGATATTCCAAAATAACCGTTATTTGTGTTTTTAAAAAAGATGCTGTGACTGAAATGCAAATATCCAAAAAATAAAATTTTAGCCTATTTCAATACGAACATTTTGTGCACAATAGGATCCGGATCGATGCAAAAATGACAAATTTACAGAAGATTAATTAAACTAAACCATAACAAATTAATATACAAGGCTAAATTTTTAGTAACAATAAATATTAAAAATTGCTTAAAACTATTGAATTTCTATGTGGGTAAATTTACTAAATCTCCTGTAGCTTTGTCATTTTTGTACCAATCTATGTCTTGTTGGGCACAAAATGTTCATATTGAAATATTCTAATGTCGCATGCAATAAAACATTAGGATTTTTAAATCATTGGTTTAAAAACATTAACTTGAATATAGCAAAATTTAATAAAATCATAAAATTTTCAATCAAGATTGAAATTTTGTCCCCTGTAACTCTGACATTTCCTGACCAATCTTCACAAGCAATCCATGGTTATTTTAGAAATTTTATAACCTTTCACTAGAAAGAAAGAAAGAATTACATACCCCGTTTAAAATTTTTGAAGATATTTTCATTTCAGTCACATCATCTTTTTTAGAAACACAAATAACGGTTATTTTGAAATATCTCAAAAACTGTTCTACTTTGACTTCATATTCGGATTCAGCGGAAAATTTTACATAATGTTTAGCTGTCAGATTCATTTGGTCACGGCTTTGTTGAAATTTTGTCACGTAGTGTTATTAATTGTAATACTAAGTTATATAAAAACGAGTTAATAAAACGCATTTTTTTGTAGTTTTTGTGGACTTATTTTCGATTTTTAATAAGCGTAATAATGTTTTCATTAATGCTATGACATATTCCACGTTTTTTGTAATTTTTCATTAAAAATTTATACATTTATTCATTAAATTACGTTTCTGGAATGAAAATGTCATACTTTAAAAAAAAAATTTCATTCTGAAGTTAACACACCACAAATACAAAAAACTTAAAAAACGGTACATATGTACCAATACACATATGAGCCGTTTAGTTTGAAAGTGACATAAGTCACTTTTTCAAAAAAATCGAGTTAATAATAAATAATAATAATAAATAATTATAATAATAATAATAATAATAAGCAATACTGAGAAAAATATCAGTATCATGATATATCAAATACAAGTGAATCTTCTCGAAAGTTAGCATCCATATTTTTAAACGTGTTAAAACGCAATCCCTTAAATATCTCGACTTAAAAACAAAATGACTTATGCCACTTTCAAAATAAACGGCTCATATGAATGTTACAATTCATTCGTGTAACGTATATTTTACTTGATTTATATAGTCTGTAATGCTTTATCAAACAAACAACAGAGAAAAGAGCGTAAGAAACCAAAAAAGAGAATTAAAAATGGAAACTATAATGATTTTGTAATAAATATCACGAAATTTATCATTACATTAACGAAGTTTTCATAAATATAATCTAACGGCACTTAGTAAATATTACAATTTGTTTCGTGAACGTAACTTATCATTTAAGGTTCAGAAACAAACAACGAAAAAGAATAAAACAAGTGCAAAAATATTATAAAATTTTTTTTTTCAATTATTTTAAATACACAAAACATTCCAATAAAACGGAAAAAATGATGACGAAAGTCGTTGCGGGATGGAAAATGAGTAACAAAAAGAGTAGAAAGAAATTCATATATGTAGGTACGATTGTTTTCTTCATAAATTGATGGCTGGGATTTAACATTGTGTTTATATTGTTTGTGTGTGTTGTCCTAATTTGCATCCTTTAAATGCTGCTGTACAAAATTTAACAATAGTTTATGGGCAAGTTTATCGATTTTATTCTGCTTTTCTTGAGCTGCAATTGTTGGTGTTGTGAATGGATGGTTGCTGATGACGATGCTGTCTGTGCTGTCCTTTAAACAAAGTTGCGTTTATATTTAGTTAACAGTAAAAGTGTATATTTGTGTATGTGTGCTTTAGTGAAATACAGTTTACTTTCGAAAGTGGTAACTAGAATGAGTAAAGAGGCCTAATATAAGGCCTTATTTAGCAGTCACAAGCAGTCAGAAGCCCTTCCCGCCGCATTCCATACTTATTTATTTTTTACACAGGTTGTCATTAGGCGCAAGGCCTTCCACACTTCCTTTAAAAACAACTTCGACCCCGTCACAAAGTAGGGAGTAAGGAAAGTCACTAAACATAAAAAGTAAATAAAACTGAACACCTTCCTTTCTCCCTTCTCAAAGAAGGGAGTAGCGAATGTGTACTGAATATTTCAGAAGGTCTTTTAAAAATAAGTTTATACCTTCTAGAATGCATACTTCTGAAGGCAGGATATCATGCGAAACGAATCTTTTAGAAAGGAGTATAGAGGCCTTCAAAAAGGCCTGCCACTTGCGGTCCTTTCAATATTTACCGCTGGGTTCTATTTAACATACATCTACATACATATATACGAACATATACGTATATCTTTGGGGAGTTGGTCTAGGTTTGTGGGCTTTCAGTTTATTCTTTTTTGTTGTTGTTGTTATTGTTGCTGATAACTGACGGCAGTAGCTATTCGTAGTCCTAGTCGTCGCTTTGGTATTTGTTTTGTTTGGCATTTAATCAGTTTAGGTTTAGCAAGTTTAGCAACTAAGAGTTGTTGTTGTTGTCACTGTTGTAGAAAATCTATGTCAATGCATCTGCATCTTCAATATGTTACAATTTTTTGTTTTTTTTCGTTCATTTTCTAGCCTTTATTTTACTTTTTACGTTACTTTTATCTTGTGGGTATTTTTTTTATAGGTTTTTTTTTTGTTTATTTTTTTTTTTTTTTTTTTTGTGCAACTTCACTCAAGTGTTCTTTTCTTTTCACAAATTCACTACTCATTCATTTGTATTCATTCACTTTTTTCATCTATTTTTTTACAGTTTTGCATTAAACACTCACTTTTTATCTCGGTGAAATTGGGTTAATGTGGAATTTTCTTAAAATTTATGTATGTTCAAGACTTGTTGATAAATTGGTTCGGTTGAGAGGAGAATGTTAAGAAGAGAAAAAGAAACAGTACGTATTTACATATTTAATGTGACGATTTTAAAGGACATTCTTACAGGATATTTGCCAAGAGTTTTATGAAATACTTGGTAGGGAAAGAAATTGTTGTAGTTTGTTTTAAAAGTTAGAATGGCAAATTTTTATTTTAAAATAAAACATTGTTATAACATACAATGTGAATTGTATGCGAGCCAAAACTAAATATAGACCAATCAATAATATTTCTTAAAACTATATCAACTATGTACTTTTGGGTAAGGATTTCGATTTATTGTCTGACAGAATCTTTTTTAAATGATTAATATAATGAAATTGGAACGTAAATGCAAATGCTCAAATGTTTCTCAGAATAAAATTGCTTCACGATTAGAATCGACTGGCAAGCCGAAGGAATTCTCAAGGGCTCTTATATTCTTAAACTTAGAATCTAAGCAATAGAAACCATATAATTTTTTTCGCTTACACTGTGATAGTTTTTGACCCGAAAAATAATGAACTTCGATGAATCCTTTTCGAACTATTAGGGGGGAGTCCCCTGAGTGCGAAAGTACATTTGGAAGTGTAAAATTGGCTCCAGTTTTTGAGAAATCGGTATATATCCATTTTCATGGAAAAGGATTCATCGAAGCTCATTTTTTCGACTATCACAGTGTTATTAAAAAATGATAACATATTACATATATACTTTTCTTACATCATTATTAATCAAAATTTCCCATAAATTACCGATAATGAAAACAACAGAATGTTCCAAACTCCCAAGACCGAAAAAATTCCGATAAATTATCAACCCGAATATGGACTTTTATTTGCAGACAAATTTTAATTAAAGGAAACTTTTTTTAATTGTGTTTTGAAATGTATCTTTAAATTACATCCGCCACTTAATTTATCTTGAAAACTTGAGAAGAAAACTTTACAATGAGCCCTTCTTATAATTTTGATAATGACAATACTTTGGATCAATCTAAACTCATGGGCTGTACTTTGTAAAAATATCTTAAATCAGCCATATTCGGCTGTGCCGAATCATTGATACCCTCCACTGACAGTTAGAACACTTAATGAGTGGACTTTTTATGGGGCGTATGGCAAATTATGCACCGATCTTCACGAAATTTGTCAATGTCATTTCTAGTCTTATAAAACTGAGCAAATTTTATTAAAATATATATTTCCAGAATGAACTTTATAGGGGGCCTATGCTAAATTATCAACCGATCTTGACTAAATTTTAGTATAGAAGGAATTTGCGCAAAATCGTATATCCATATGTGCATTCAGCCACTATTTATAGAAGTTTTTTTAAACCAAATTATAAATTTTTGTTCTTGTTCCAGTGGTGGAAGGTATACAAAGTTAATCTTTCATTTTTAAATCAATATTTTTAGAAGTTGTTTTTTTATAACGAACTAGCGGGCCCGTTGTCTGCTTCGCACGGCAAAACAAAATAAGAAAAGAAACACACTTGTTTTTAATAAAGTTGGTTTTCCTGCGGCAAAAACACACTCACTTCACATACGCACCGCACACACATGCGTTATCGCATATAAACCATATATGGACCACTGTGTACGTAGTGTATAAGTTTGGTTGAAATCGCACGACGCGTTTATGAGTAGTTCGGCGACGTACATATACGGACTTATTTTTATATATATAGATTTTACAAAATTAATTCTAAGAGCATAAAAATAAAAGCTACAATAAAATTATAATGAAAATTTCGATCGATATCGAATGTCGTACTTTGCCCCCAAAATTTGTTATTCGGTTCTATATGAAACAAGTAAGAGTGCTATATTCGGCTGCGCCGAATCTTATATACCCTTCACCATTGTGCGAGCAGAATATAGAGCAACTAAATAGTTTTTACATTTACTACATACATATTTACAATACTTAAAACTTCATTATAAATGAAATTTTAAAAGCGAAAACTGGTAAATATTTTTTTTAAATCGTTTTAGAACATAAAAATATTTAAAAAAAATTTCTTTTTAAAAAACCAAGATTCGAACCAGGGAACTCACAGTTTCTAACTTAACACACCCCCTAGACAACTGAACCATGAAGGAAAGCTGTTTAAATATCATTAAAATGAAATATGGACCGTTTACTGTTTACAACTCAACACAGTTTTTTGTTTGTTTTCTTTTTGTAAACGCACTGTTGTCATACCGTAGATTTATCTCTTTTGACGAGTTTTTAAGTATTTTGGTCATAACTGCTATTTCTTAACCGATTTGACAGATTTATATACCGACGTGTTAAAGAAGAAATTCGCCAGTTATTTTGGTTATAAAACTTGGACTCGGGAAGATGTATGGTTCCCGAAAATGAGTATGTTTAAAAAAAAATTAATATTTCGGTCATAACTTTTTTGTATCTGAACCGATTTTCCCGAGTTTTTCAGAAAATATATAAGGCGTAACCACAGATCATATAACAATAAAAAAATTCAGGATTTTATACAACTTTTTATACTTTTTGTATGGGAGGTACCACGCCCACTTCGCCAATCCCGCCCACATATTGTGGGTTGGTGTGTATTCATAACTTGAATGTTTGCACCTAATTTGGAAACTTTGGCTCTTTCCGTTCTCCAGATATACAGAAAAAAGTATTAAAAATACAACAACCACAAGGGATTTTTTGGAAAAATTGAAGACAGTCGTGGTTTTTTGGTCATATCTCAGCCATTGTTGGACCGATCCGGCTGAATTTCAATAGCAAGAAATGGTGGACTATATGTGACATAAATGTAAAACAACCTAGCCGCTATCATGTCTGGAGTCTCCGGAAAACACATATTAAACGTAAGACGGACAGACGGACAGACGGACGGATATCGTTAAATCAACTTCTCTCCTCATAAGGACCCAGAATATATATACTTTATAGGGTCTAAGATCAATATTGTAGAAATTACAAACGGAATGACAAACTTATATATACCATTTTCCACCTGTGGTGAAGGGTATAATTAAGGATTCAAAAAATTTTAAACAAGTAATTATTTTAAAGTGTTATTAAGAGGTAATTTTACTTAGCTTTTTGTTGCAAAGATTAAAACCTTTAATATAAAGCTTATCGAATATGCACTTAATATGAATGAAGTCCAACGAAGAAGCGAAACACTATCTATACAAATTTGGCTTATTTTCAATACATTAAAAACACTTAATAGCAATAACATTTAACGAAAATTTTTTTCCAACCAATTTACACTGTGCATCAAGGAATAACGGGCTGGTAAAGAAAACAAAAAAAAATATATGTGTACGTATGACGGCGTTTTAAAAAATCACATCGGAATTTTTTTTCAGGGGGTTTAAAGTTTTACCCTTTTTGACTCTTTGTTTGTCGGTGTCCACGGTTTCTCAAAGTTTCTGACTGCAAATCCAAACTAATGTAAATATGCATATTTTAATCATTCTGATATTCCATGTCCTTTTATTCCAACCAAATATTCAACACACACAAAGCAAAAAAAATCTGAATCAGTAACACACGATCTCCCTGACATGCTTAAACGCTACTATTATGAAGGTTTAGGATGCATGTGGGCTTGTGTCAAATAAATAATTGTGAAATTGTAGTATCAGTATTGACTGTTTTACAGTATTGCCAGCATGCGATACAAAATGAACGAGACGTGATAGCACAATTTTCATTCGAATTCAGCGCACCCAGTTTAGTTAAAAAACTTGCTTCGTCTCTGCAGTCAATTTTTTTCCAAATTTGTAGACCAGTGTAAGATGAGTTCTCTAGTAACTCTTCTCCTTAAACAAGTTTGGCCGCCATCGTTTAAAAATTTTCGAGCTAGTGGCTTTGAAAACAATTTAAGCCTATTTAAATAATTTACTGTATATTTTGTGATCATAGTTACTACTAATGGGACATTGAGATTTTGGCTGTGATTAGTGGAAGCAGTTCTGATTTGGCGCCTTTAGTTCGCCTAGGCCGTTTTTAAATAAAACTCAAGACAAGCGATTTTGTAGGAAAAGTGTTATAAAGCAAAATGTGAAACATCCTCTTTAAAAATGTATGCAAACATATTAATATTTTTTACACAGTATTTACTATTTAGAACCAACATTAAATACTTGGTTTGTGATTGAGTGTAAAACTTTTTAGCAAGGTTGACAACCGCTACTGTTACACGGAAATAAGTTTCAGTTTAAAATTTAAATTTTTTTCTACAATAAATATTGCAAAGATGATACTTTTTTTAAAATATTTTAAAGAAAAATTTCCCTTACAATTGCCACCATGCAAAAATGTGTCATCTATGTAAGTCGTTTAGACGCATTCTATGGTTTTTATAACATTTTTGTCTCTTATAGATAATTAAAGTCAATTAAACCTTTAACTGTTGAGGTTAAATTTTGGGACATACCTTATGACGTGGTGGTAAATTTTACCCCTCTAAATTTTACTATTACAATTATTTGTTTTTGAAAAATAAGCTACTACATTTTTAATTACAAAAAATAAAGAAACCAAAAATTATTTTTATTTGTTTAAAAAAAACAGGTACTTTACTTCACAAACCTTTTTTTTAATATAAAAAAAACGATATATCAAAAACTTATCTAAAAAATATGAATTAAAAAAAAGACAAAAACTTAAAGGGCATTTTTTCACTGCCAAAGGTATATATTTAAAGATATAAAAGAGATCATGAAAAAAAATATTAAGGTGTAGAAACTACAGGTCAACCTTTTTGGAGGAGTTTTACTCATCAAAATCTGCATCTCATACACATTGGCTTACTACATTGCAGACAAATCGGCAAGAACAAGTTTCCAACTTTGGACGAAATATCTTGGTTAACAATAAACAACATCTGGGCGGGACTGGAGAAGTGGGCGTGGCACCTCCTTAACAACTATTGTCTAAGTTTGGTACACACAGCTGGGTTATCAATACACAACCTCTCTACAAAAAAGCCGGGATTGGAAAAGTGGGCCTGGCATAAAACAGATTAATTTATATCTAAAGAACGGTAAAAGTTATAAAATTGCCCAAGCGGTAACAGCTTAAGTTTCCAAATTGGGAACAAATAGCTTGGCTACCAATATGCAACATCAGTCAAAAAGGAGGCGGGATTAGATAAGTGGGCATGGCACAATATACATCTTAATAACGATATGTGTAAAATTGTTCAAATTTGGTACAAAAAGAATGGTTAACAATAATAATAATAAATCTGTCAAAAATGGTCGGAATTGGAGGAGAACATCTCCCAAAAGGTAGACCTTCAATACAAAGACCCCATAGATTTCTGTATAACTGCAGTATGGCAACAGTGACAGTATTCAAACTTGGTACAAACAGCCTCCTAAACAATGCAAGAGATTTAATAAAATGTACTTATTTTAATGAGACACTTAGTTAATATTGTATAATGTATATAAAATAACGTTTTTGAAATAAATAATTTTTTACCAACTAGAAAACGGACAAGTGGTAAAAAATTCCATGAAAATATCACGTTAATTTTGATGTGGGGTAAATTTTTCTGTACTAAATACTTACGCTAACGCTGAAGTGATGGTATAATATTTTCAAAGAAAAAATTACGTAAATGATGGGGAGTAGTAACTTTTACACCTGCATGTGCGTAGCTCCGCTCGTGCTTAGTAGAAAGAGAGTATTTTAAAGATATATAAAGAGAGGGTAAAATTTTCCACCACCTCCAAGGTTAAAGGTAATTTATAAAATAGATGTACTTATTATTTATTTTATTATTTATTATTTATTCAATGTTACACAAAAACCGAGCCCAGAGGGCCATATACCGTTATAAAATTTCAAATCCGGTTTAACGATATCATTAAATGCCGAAACCGAAATAACAATAACTTTAATAACAAAAATAACAAATACTTTAATACCGATACCAAAGTTCGTTACGGTTGCCAACCTTGCTTTTTTACCCTTCACCATGACTGGTGTATGAGAGGATACTAATCAGAAAGAAAAACACTCGGAATAAACTAAGTTTTTATACTTACTTTAACTACGAGACGTACTCAAAAGTTCAAGCACGAATAACACTAAAACGTACTAAAAACAATCCTAAGTGGGATAACTTTCGAAAATCAATACAGGAATTTCTTAAAATTAGTACAAAATTCTTAAACCCAGTATAAAAAAATTCAACTTTTCATTGGTAGTTTTAATCTCATTTAACTTATCACAGTTTGTTGCATAAACTACAACAACACCACACAAGTAGTAAAAAACGATTTGCTTGTTGTGTGTTGAAACAACAGAACAAGACGAAAACACAGTATTTTAATGTTTAAAAAGTAAAATTCATAACTCTTGCTTCTCATTTAGTTTATATTTTCAGTTGTATATGTACATTAAGTTTTTAAAGTAAGCGCCACATCGGTAATGATGCTGGTGTTTTATAATTGAAATTCTGTAGAGTGTAAAACGGGCAAGTAAATCAATCATAATAAAATTCTCCTGCTTATTTCACTTAAATCAAGCGGATTTTAAGATTGATTCAATCTTAGTTTTACTCAAATCAATCTCATTTTCGGAGCATTTAAGTACGAATTTGGTATTGAATATGGATGAGTTAAGTAGTTCTCGATTGAAAATCCGTACTTGAATCAATCTTCTTGATTCAAGAAAATCCATACTCACCGTACTATTAATACTGCTTCGGATTGATTTGAGTACGGATGGATTGATTTTTTTTTTTTTTTTTTTTTTTGAGTGTAACAGCCTGGCCGACAATGTCGACAACCTGATTTCGATTTTGACATTTGTGGTCGTTGGAAGAAAATTTGTATGAAAACCATTACGCTTACGCTCGCCTGTTTGTCGACTGACTTGTCGTGATGAAAATTTTAATTGGGGCAAAGCGGTCGATATCTTGGGTCAGGCTGTTAGTTTGTCATTCCTTGTGAAACTTTTTATATGTGTATATCTTTCTAACCCCACATTATATACATTATTGTGGGTTCGTCAGTAATTCTGCCAATTCATCTTCGTCCGCCTTTTGCAATCCAGCTTACATTTGGTCGAATCCAGCTCTCCTAAGCAGTTTGGGATTGCAATCGAGTACAATCGGTTCATTAGAAAATACGAAATTTACCCAAATATGGAAAAACCTCCCTAAAAAGTAAATATATGTTTTACTAAAACTAACACGGAATGCACCGATTGTCATTAAATTTTGCACAAATTTATTCTATATGACCAAGTGCCGTGAAGATCAGCCCCAAAATTTACCATATGCCCCATATAAAGCCAACTCTGAGACTAAACTTATTTATGTAAATACATGTATTTATGTGTTCATTTAAATATGATTATTCCTAAATTTAAATATTTTCAAAACTATTTCTAATAAATGTATTTATTTTATTAAGAAAAAGCAATAATCCTTTCAAGGACTTTTTATTTGTTATCTGTCGTTTATAAACATTTAAACTAATATACAGATTTACACTTTAACGCTTTTATTATTGCAGATAAATCGTATAACTAAAACGAAAGAAGAATTAGTAAAACAATTGTTTCTAGCATGCATGCATGAGTTTTGCTACAAGCAGTTTGTAAAGGTATTTAAACATTAAACATTATTAAACAACGTTGAAGATAAATTGAAAACCGAATATGTTTAATAGTTTTTCAAGAAGCTCTTTTTTTCATAAAATTCTCTTCTTTAACTTCTCTGCACCATAACAACTTAAAAGCTTCAGCAAAAGCAAACCCAATTGCATAGCAAATACGACAGAATAAGATTATTTTTTTAGATTTTTTTTATTTTCAAAAATTTCCAATGTGGTATTGTCTTTTATTTGAAATTTTTCACACTTCGGTGTGTTTTTAAACCAATTCTTTTTTTTGCACTCTGTTGAAGTTAAAGCAGATTTTTGTAGCAGTTGTATGTTTGTTTCTCTTGTCGTCGTTTGTTTTGTTGAAAAGGATTTTTCAAGTTTTTTTCCTTTAAGCAAAATTTTTACACATCTATGTATGTACTCACATTGCCATACTTAAATGCAATTGTAAACCCAGCACACACAAAGTCACAATTTAAAAAAAAATCAAAGTTAGTTCTAGCGTCGTTCGCAAACTAGAAGTCAAACGTTTGCAATAAAGTGATTGCACTCGAAAAACAATGTGTTTATTATTAAGGTTCTAGTATACGGATTGGATTTGATATTGACTCAACAAAATAGTTTAACAAAGGAAATTTCTGCTATATTTGGCTATGACGAATATTTGATACTCACCGATAGTGAGAATATTTCAGGATTGGGCTTCATGGTAGTAATTTATGGAAAGATCTTCACGAAATTTTACTCCAAATTTTATTACAATAGCATTATTCGTTACGGGATTAGGCGTACTAAACCGTATTTTGAGAGCAGGCTTTTTATGTGGCCTAAAGTGAATTATGGACCGATCATCACGAAATTCAACCGTTTGATTTATAGTTATATATAACGAATTTGTGCAAAATTCTATATCCATCCGTCATCATTTTTTAGGGTGGACGTTTTACATTTGGATTCATAACTCTTATCCTGCTGAACGGATTTTCCTCAAATTCAAAATTCGACAAAAATATTTTTTTTTACTTTTGAGATGTTCGATAGTTAGCATATTTTCAATAGACGGACTGACAGAAAGACGAACATCGCTAAATCGCTTTAGAATTACTCAAGGACCCAGAATATATACATTATGCGGTCTGACAATATCAAAGTTTCACATGGAATGATAAACTTATCATATATATCCTCATCCACCACTAGTGGTAGAGGATATAAAAAGAAGTAGTGGTAAATATTATGGTTGGTTAGTTAACAGGGTAACACACTCAAAGCTAGGCGCGATGCAAGTCGACAGTGACTCCATTTTGACACCACACGACTCGTCAAGAGCAGGAACCCCGAATAAAGAGTGACCCAGGGAAATACTTTGGTGGCTAGAGCCAGTCAGTTGCGTTGCGATATTTCACCAAACTACCGAGTTCCACCGGCAATATCTCAGCTAGTCCTTCCCAAGTAATCCATGTCGTTTTGAACTAAGCACTGGGCAATGACATAGGAGATGAAATACTGTCTCCTCAGTTCCAGGTTCACTTTAGTTATGGCAGCATTCATTTAAAGGGATACTGTGACTAGTAGGTACGTATCCCAGTCTCGAAATGTCGCTGCGACTGAAGTTGAAAAATCGCTCAGAGCCACCTCAATATTGCTTAATATCAGAGATATTAAGTTATTATTTTTAGTATATTTTTATCACTAAGCTCGTTATATTTTAAAGGGTACCAAAAGACATTAAAGATGTTTTAAGATTTATAAAACTTAAGAAGTTAAATTGTGAATTGAAAAAAAAATATGTTTAATAAAGGTACAAAAAATTAGTTTAAATTTATCAGAACTTAAAAAAGTACAAAAAAGTATTCGAAGAAGAGAAAAATTTGATTTCTATATTTAATACTTTAGAAGATAAATCAGGTAAAAAAGTACCAAAATTACCCATTTTACCTGTTTATCGTTTGAAAGGTACAATTATCGAAATGTTTAAACACGCGTCAGCTTATTTTTTGGCGGCATTTATATGCTTTTTGGATCTAGATAGCCGTTTTTACTCTTTTAGCGATCGAATTTCAAAAAATCGCTAATCAAAGAGACTGTTTATGAAAAGAAGTACGTGTGTACATAATTTTAAGTCTCTAGTCTTAACTGTTTGGGCTGGGCCAAGGTCAATTAACACAAGGTAGATTCATTTGAGAGTGTAGACATTAGACTGGTCGCAATTTTTTTTTTAAAATTTAATTGTTTGTGCTGCTTAAAATATGAGGTTTGGTGTAAGAAATCATGATTAAAT
This sequence comes from Pollenia angustigena, assembly GCA_930367215.1. NCBI lineage: Eukaryota > Metazoa > Arthropoda > Insecta > Diptera > Polleniidae > Pollenia > Pollenia angustigena. Next base: position 54,669,085 of record OV884060.1, read on the forward strand.
TTTTCAGGTCAATCCGACGGTGCCTAGCCGTGCCGAGTGGGGCCCAAAGTTCCCCATATTATAATAAAAAAACATATTTTCTATCAGATCTTTATAGTTATACTAGTTGAAAAGCCGAAAATCAAAAATATGGCTTCGTTACGATCTTCCGAAGAGAAAGTACTTCAAGTGTACCAAATTTTAGCTTCCTATGTCATCAGATCTGATCCTGACATACTAAGAAATTATATATTGTAAAGATAGATTAAAGTATTTGTTGTTTAATATTTTAGTATGATACGAACGAAAGATTTTTAACCTAATTCGGGGTCGCTGAATCCAGTAGTGCTAGCCGTTTTTTTAGGTTAGCTTTGGCTTTCGAGATATACCGTTATTTCGAAAATTAAGGATGTTACACAACATTTGTTCGCGTAACTCAAAAACGCTTTAGCTTATTGAAAAACTAAAAAAAAAACGAAATTCCGCAATAAAATTTACTTTAAGAAAGTTAAAACTTTTTTCTTTATGTTGGCTCTGGTTTTCGATATATACCGTTATTTCGAAAATGGAGGAGGTTACACAACATATGTTCGCGTAACTCAAAAACGCTTAAGCCTAGTGAAAAACCCGAAATTCCGTAATAAAATTTTCTTTAAGAAAGGTAAAACGCTTTTCTTATATGCGCAGTCGTCTTAGAAACATAATTTTTTTTCGGAATTTTTCTTTTTAACAACTCATAAATAAATTGGAAAATGCAGCTATGCTTCTAATTTTGTGCAGACATATAAAAAACAACATTGCTGATTTAAATCTGTAAACAACTTTTGATTTTATGTATTCACAAAAAAACGAAAAATTTTAATTAATTTAAGAATTTTATTAAACCGCCATATTTGTATGAGAGCCCCCCCTAAAAAGTAAAGGCAAATGGCAAGTATGTCTCGAGAAAATGTTAAGGACAAAAAACTAATTGTGTAAATATACCTTGGGCTGGGCGTTGATAAGTGAGTGAATAAGACAAGCCTTTTATTTTTATATACATAAAATCGTTTTCAAATTGATTATATATTTTAATATTAAAGAAAAATGTTTGCTGGGCGCATAAGTACCTGAACACACGCACATTCGTGCACCGTGTATGCAGCTTGTTGAGCTAATATTCGTTACGCTTTTCGCATTTCGAATTGGTATGAATGGGTTTGTTAGATTTTTGTGTGTTTCTCCTTCTTCGTCTATAAATTTGTTGCTTTTAAACTTCAATTTATGTTTATTTGTTGTTTGATTTGTAAAATTTTTTATGTATTGAATTGGATTTTTGTTTTGGATTTGAAAAGCATCCAACCGACATGTATTTATGTATGTACATATGTAGATACAGAGAGTATTTTATTTGTCACAAGTTGGCATCCAACAAATGTTATGCACTCCACACATTTTCCAGCTGCATCTGTGATACATTGAAAGAATATTTTTTTTTTTTTTGTTCTAAGTGTAGAGTCGTGTCGATGTTTTCCAAACGCCGAAGAGTGTGCAATATCAATTTGTGACGGAAAGGAAATGTTGTTTAATTTTGTGTTATTCATCACACAATTTTCTTTTTAGGTTGTTGTTGATGCAGCTTTTGTTGAATGATGTATGATGAATGTATGTTTGGATTAAATGCATTAAGAAACTTCTTAGCATTACGCAAGTATGGAAAAGAATTTAAAAATTTATAGAGAGCAGAAGGTTACTAAAGGAATTATAAAAAAAAAGTTCTTAGTTTGTTTGAAGATATTCATTTAGTTTCAATTTAGTTCCAATTTATTCAACCGTTTTGTAAGTTTAAAGACAATAATAAAATTTGGCATATTTTATTTTAGAGCACAGGCGACTGCAGACATTTGTTCCATATAAAATGTTATCCAGAATTAATTTTTGAGTCTGCCTTTTTTTGGCATATCAGCCCATCCCCGCCCGAGGGGCTTTAAGGATCATCTCATTTCATCTTTTGGTGTTACATCCAATCATAATTTTGGATGTTGAAGGGGTTTAAATGATCGCCGGTGAGTAACTTTACGATTTATCGTTTTCTATATCTCTGCCTCTGATTTTCCTGTTCTTACATTAAAATAAACGCAAACTGTTGTTTGGCATGTCAACCGTAGCTTCGGCTTTATTTATCCGGCTCGTGGCATCTTCTTTGGCTTCACTCGTACATCCAAAAATCCCGTCAGGTAGTTGAATTATGGAACATTGTTTGCAACAATTTGAGAAAATATACAAAAACCAGGTAAAATAAATAAGTTTTAAAGGGTGGTCCAACCATAATGCACGATGTTAATTGTGAGTCTTAGCTTAATTTGACATTTCTTTGTTTCAGTGTTTGACAAATTCAACCATGGAGAGGTACACAAATAAGCAGCGTGTTAACGATTGTTAAAGCCTTTTACGAAAATGGGCGTTCAAATTAAAATGTATTTCGTGCACTTCGTAATTGTTTTGGTCAGCGTAATCGACCAAATGTGGCCACAATCGTGAGAATTATGCGAAAATTTCGGCAAACCGAGTCTATACGAAAAATAAAACAACTGTGCATGCATGTTTGGGCGGTTTATGGGCTTGATGTGTCATCGGGCCACGACGTTTCAGTGAATGGTGTTCGCTAGATGACAACAGACTTTTTGTGATTCGAAATTGAGGATATGGACCTGGACCATATGTGCTTCCAACAGGATGGTTCCACTTGGATTACAGCCAACGAAATAATGGCTATTTTGCGCGGGAAATTAAATGGCCGTGTTTTCGCACGTCGTGGCTAGGTAAATTGGCCGTCAGGATCATGTACTTTTACACCGTGGAACTTCTTTCTTTGGCGATATTTTAACGAAAAAGTGGACGTCAATAAGTCAAGAACAATTTAAGACATAAAGGATGAGACAATTCGGCACATTAAGGACACTGAATCTCAATGCTGTCTCAAGATTATTGCAATTAGGGACCATCGGATAGAGTTATACTACCGAAGCCGTGGTGTTGTCATAGATCATTCTTGAATAGTAGAAAATGTTAAGATAATTCTCTGAAAACTTTTGGGTGTCTTACATTAACATCCTGCATTACGGTTGGACCACTCTTTACATAGACTATTCAACAACCTCCTTTTTTTCAGCCATTCTACATCTTAAAATTAAACTTCCAATTAATTTCAACAATATCTTATTTAATGAGCACTTTTTCAAATTTTATATGGCAAGACAAATCCAAAAAATTTAATTTAAATTCTTATTATAAAGCTTTTCTTATTAAATCCGTTGATAATCTATTTATGCTTATTAAAAAAAAATATTAAAAAAAAAATCTAAAATCTTTATGACCCTGAAATGAGATCTTCTAACGGTAGCTAACACAATTACAATCGTTGCAATTAATTAAAATTTATTTTCCGCCAACATTTTGCAATAAAATTTATTTAATTTGCATATGAAATGCAAGTAATTAAATCTTAAACAATTTGCTTGTGATAAAATCAAGAATTTCAATAAATATTTTTTAATTTAATTTGTTAGTAGTGCCATGATAATTTTAGTTGGATTGCTATGGAAATGGCTATAATGAGCTATAAATTTATTAATGCTGCTAAAAACTTTTTCATTCAATAAAAAAAAAACAAAATAACATTTTTCTTTACATTTAAGGTGTGGATTTGTTAAAAAGATTATTTTTATGTAGTAAAAGACTAGACAAAATGTGTTCTTGTTTAGCAATTATAGTATTATTTTAATATGAGTACTATTTTCAGAAAACAAACAGTGTGTGAGAAAAGTAGCAAAAAAAAAAATAGTTAAAATTAAGCTTTACTAAACTATTAAGTAGAAACAAACCCTCTGTTTGCAAAACGATTTTGCTTAAATTTATCCAGTTTTAGAGTTTTTTATAATTTTAATGTAAAACAGAAATTGGGAATTATTTCCTTCCGAAGGTAACTTTATATTATATTCAACATTTTTAATTTTTCGAATTTATTCTATGAGCTAAATTTCAGTTATGTATTTTATAAAGCTTTTTTGTAATAGTTCTATTCCTACTATTTTTCAGAAATGACTTTATACACTACCAGACTATTATATTGTATTTTCTTTTTACATTTTACCTTAGCCTTCCGTTGGAAAGCAATGAGGTATATTGAATGTACAGAAAAATTTACAATTATTAGACACCAGCAGAATGTAATGCATTTTCTGGCCCGCTACGGCCGTCGTCAGCATTCTTTGTGTCTCACTGGATAGTGCTACTTTATAAATTGAATGTATTTAACTCAACTATTTTAACAAATAGAAATTGGGAATTATTTCCTTCCGAAGGTAACTTTATATTATATTCAACATTTTTCATTTTTCGAATTTATTCTATGAGCTAAATTTCAGTTATGTATTTTATAAAGCTTTTTTGTAATAGTTCTATTCCTACTATTTTTCAGAAATGACTTTATACACTACCAGACTATTATATTGTATTTTCTTTTTACATTTTACCTTAGCCTTCCGTTGGAAAGCAATGAGGTATATTGAATGTACAGAAAAATTTACAATTATTAGACACCAGCAGAATGTAATGCATTTTCTGGCCCGCTACGGCCGTCGTCAGCATTCTTTGTGTCTCACTGGATAGTGCTACTTTATAAATTGAATGTATTTAACTCAACTATTTTAACAAATAGAAATTGGGAATTATTTCCTTCCGAAGGTAACTTTATATTATATTCAACATTTTTCATTTTTCGAATTTATTCTATGAGCTAAATTTCAGTTATGTATTTTATAAAGCTTTTTTGTAATAGTTCTATTCCTACTATTTTTCAGAAATGACTTTATACACTACCAGACTATTATATTGTATTTTCTTTTTACATTTTACCTTAGCCTTCCGTTGGAAAGCAATGAGGTATATTGAATGTACAGAAAAATTTACAATTATTAGACACCAGCAGAATGTAATGCATTTTCTGGCCCGCTACGGCCGTCGTCAGCATTCTTTGTGTCTCACTGGATAGTGCTACTTTATAAATTGAATGTATTTAACTCAACTATTTTAACAAATAGAAATTGGGAATTATTTCCTTCCGAAGGTAGCTTTATATTATATTCAACATTTTTAATTTTTCGAATTTATTCTATGAGCTAAATTTCAGTTATGTATTTTATAAAGCTTTTTTGTAATAGTTCTATTCCTACTATTTTTCAGAAATGACTTTATACACTACCAGACTTTTATATTGTATTTTCTTTTTACATTTTACCTTAGCTTTCCGTTGGAACTTTTAAATAACGTTTGTTTTGTTCTACACTGTAGGATTTCACATTAAATGTAAAACTTTAAAGAGACATGTAAAATTTATGTGTAGCCAAACTACGAGTAATCAACACTTAATAGAGAGTAACAAACATTTACTTTGCAAAATAAAAGATATAAAGGTAACTATATAAGGGATGCTCCTATATTTGCAAACAAATAAAATATATAAACAAATAAAACAGAAATTTTTTAAAATTTAAATTGCAATCAAATCTACAAAGAAAAAACTTTTTGTATTGCAAATATTAAGGTTGCTACTTTTTTTTAATTAAAATATTAAATATTGAAAAAAGACTAGCTAATAATATTTTTTATTAAAATATTAAACTCCAATATTTATGCCAATATTTTTAACTTCCCTAATTAAAAAAATCTCAAACAAACACTGAACAAAGCTTAAGAAAAAACATTAATAGAATATATTTGTCTTCTTGTAAATGAATTTAAACTAGTTTTAACAAATTAAAACTTCATGGCCAGTAATTGAAAATATTCGTCATGCATATGAGGTGGGCATGTTGCATATTTATTATGCATACATACTTTTTTGTTGTTGTTTGTTTTTTTTAGAAAGAAAAAATAAACATACAAATGTTTTTTGTGGTCATGGCAGAGTGCAATGAAAAATATAGATTTGTTTGCAGAGCATTTGTTGTAAATTAAAACTATTAAAGTGTTAAATAAAATCAAAGTTGGTTTACACTGTAAGAAATTTAAGAAAACAAATGTTGAGTAAGTCTGGGATCACACTATGAAAGTTTTCTTTCAGAAAGTCTGAGTTTATGGGTGAGAGAGGATAGAAAAAAGCATGATCTCTTCCCCTCTCATCTATAAACTCAGACTTTCTGAAAGAAAAATTTCATGGTGTGAACCCAGACTAAGCAACAAAATTTGATTAAAATTTGTGGGGAATATCTATGAAACAATCTGGCAACATATTTTTCTACTGCGAATAAAAGGATGGTTAAATGTGGCCGATATTGAATGTGAACCACACCTAAACGTCAAGTTTTTTCTGCATTTCATTTGACATTTCTCAATTTCAGACTAACTCAATTTGAACCATGGAAAGATACACAATCGAGCAACGCGTTAAAGTTATTCAGGCTTATTATGAAAATGGGCGTTCAAATTAAAATGCATATCGTACACTCTGTGATTTTTTCGGTCAATTTAATCGTCCAAATATGCGTACAATCGGGAAAATCGTGAACAAATTTGAGCAAACCGGGTCTGTAGAAGATGTGTAAACACCAGTGCATGCTCGTACTGCAGAAAATATTGCTGCTGTTCGCAATAGTGTGGCTGAAGAGCCGTCCACCTCAACTCGACGTCGTACCCAACAATTGCTCCTCTCACGATTGTTATTGATGAACATTATGCATAAAAACTTGCATATACTCGCTTACAAGGTGCAACTAACTCAAGAACAAAGGCCTCTTGAACATTCCAAACGTCGTCAATGGTCAGAATGGTGGCAAGAAATGGCAACAGTTGATAAAAAATATTTGAAGAAAATCATCTTAAGTGATGAGGCACATTTTCACTCCAGTGGATTCGTCAATAAGCAGAATTGACGCATTTGGGCGAATTATAATCCAAGATTGATTGTCGAAAAACTAATGCACACACAAAGAGTGCCTGTTTGGCGCGGTTAATGGGCTGGCGGCATCATCGTGCCGTATTTTTCCCAAAATGAGGCCGGTCAAGCAGTTACTGTGAATGGTGTTCCCTATCGTGAGATAAATACGAACTCTTTAGGGCCCTAATTGGAAGATATGGATGTGGACGATATGGGGTTTCAACAGGAAGGTGCCAATTACTACACAGCTAACGAAGCAATGACTCTTTGCGCGACAAATTCAATGGCCGTGTTATCTCACTTGGTGGCGATGTCAATTGGCCGCCAAGATGATGTGATTTGACACCGTTAGACTTCTTGCTTTGGGGTCATTTGAAAGAAAAGGTGTGCGTTCATAAGCCAGCAACAATTCAAGAGCTAAATGGTGAGATAATTCGGCACATTAACGGCATAGAAACTGAATTATGCTTCAGCGTCATCGAAAATTTGGACCATCGGTTGGAGGCGCACCACCACCCTTTACTTAAAGCTGCTTGGATTTTGTTTTTGTAAAATATTTTTTTTTTTTTACCAGTCAAAAGTGTGCTGAGCACAACTTAAATGAACAAACATTAATGTGCTGAACCGAACACAACGGAGCTTCTGGTTATTTAAGAATAAAATGCTCTCAAACTTTTTGTTGAGTTGGATAAGTACAGTATTTTTTTCTGTTAGAAGATCACAACCAGATAAACGTTATGTTTTTTTTGATATACTACACATACACATTTAGCGTTTGTGTTTTCCACAAATATGCCGAACCAAACACTAAGAAACTATATTTAATGTTTATTTTCGAACACTGAGCCTAAGACAGTTCATGCACATTCATGCATAAAGAGTTTTGATGAAAGTTTTCCTTAACAGAATTTTTAATAAACATTTTTTTAACTTTCTAATAAAAACTATTTGTAAAAAATATCTGATACAAATTTTTTAATGAAATTGAAATTAAAAATTTTATTTGCAAAAATTATTTTAATAATAATTTTTTGTAACCAATTTTTTTTTTAAAAATTGTTAATTTTTTAGAAACATCCTTAACCATGCCGGTACGACCATACAAAATTCTTGACGTCAGGTGGGCGACCGTCCAAACAAATCGTTGACGACTTTTTCACACAAGTGTCCGTAAAATTGTTCACGACTTTTGAGCGACATTATCACTCAGATCGTTCAGTTGTTGACAATCATATGTGCGACACTGTCGTTGACGATGTATGCGTGACAATAAAGTTGGTTTTGTCATTGGTGGTTATTGCCTGGGACCGCCGGGGTCCATGGATTACGTCTAGGAAGAGCTGGTCAGGACAGAAGGTATGAGAGACCTTAACGTCATATTGGCTTTCTGACGACTGCATTATATTATTTTTGTTCCAGGGATTTTGAAGGCGTAGAATTTGCAAGGGGTAACATTGGTGGGGCTCGAAGGTCACTATATATGTGGGCAGCTCTTAGGACCTTGATTGCCTGTTTTGTGACTTCCAAACTAGTGAATGATTGTAGAACAGCTCAAAGGGAAATATCAGGAGAGTACATAGTGAGTGTATGCTTGGTACCTGGTCACTGCCGTGGACACTATGACACTCCAAAAAGTTTCACCGTGTCCATGGACTTTGACACTTTTAAAAGTGTCATAATGTCCATCAGAGCACTGTCATAAAGTCCGTGGAGAGTGTCATAATGTCCACAACATACTTACAAACTCGAAAGCATAGCCGGCCTATGGCCGGCCGCAAGGATTTTCCTCTTTATGGTATAACAAATACTGGCTTCGCTAACTAAAGCTTCTCTGCGAAATCGGCCTTCGTTCGGAAACAAGGCAGATTTTAGAAGCTTTACTTAGCGAAACCGGTACTTGTTATACCATCAAAAAAAAAAAAAAAAAAAAAATCTCGCGCCCGCCCAAAGGCCGTCTGTGCAAAAAAGCTTTATATAGCGAAGTCGGTCTTTGTTATTCCATAGAATAAAAAATCTTTGCGCCCGGCCAAAGGCCGGCTATGCGACACCGGTGTTTTTTTATACCAGAAAGGAGGAAATCCTTGCAACCGGCCGAAGGCCGGCTGTGCAGAGAAGCTTTAGTTAGCGAAGCCGGTCTTTGTTGTACCATAGTGTAGAAAATCCTTGCGCCAGGTCGAAGGCCGGCTATGCCGTTATTTGTTACACCATAGGGGAGAAAATCCTTGCGCCCAAAAGTGTTTCTGTTATATATTTAATATATGCACCCAGAGTGCATATGCCCACGGACATTATGACATTTTCAAAAGTCCATGGACACTATGACAATGGATGTTATGACATACCACCGAACATATTAGGTCTATATTTGAAAAAGCGTTTTGCAGTTTAAGGTGGATTAAATATCCGTTTGAATAAATGAATAAATTTTTTTCCAGTGTAAACACTTTATTTAAAAACTCCTATTAAAAATTACATATGTGCAAATAATGTTAATTTTGTTTATTTTTTCTTTGGCAAAATAATTGTACAGAAAAACAAAATAAATTGATATTTATTATAAATATTCCACTAGAATAAACAAAACATGCTGCTAACTCAGTAATAAAAAAAACTGACATTAATTAGTTTGTTTTTTATTTGAAATGGGTGGGGACCCAATATTCATACAATTCACACATGTCTTTTGCACATGGCTTAAAAGCTTTTGACCAGTAATTCAACGAAACAAAAGCAAAAAAAAAAAAATACTCATAATAATTGCGTTTTAGACAACTAAGTTGTTTTCAAACTCTTAACGACTTCCAATCATTTGTCATTTTAGCCATGAACACTGATTGTTTTGATTAAAAATTATGGCTTTTATGAAAAAATGGGATTTGTAAGAATAAGAAATAATTTTCAGAATTTAAAATTTTGTTTTAAATTAAAGAAAATATTTGTTTTTAATGTAAATTCTTACAATATTTCTTATTCTATGCAAATTATTTTCAATCAGTTATCAAGTACACCTGCTGCCAGTCTGTGGTATTATAATTTATATTAAAAATCCTGCCTCCTTTAGTTTTCCTTACAAGTTTAAGTGGGAAACTGTGTGTGTGTGAAGTTTAAAATACTGATTGGCTTATTCTTCTCATCTTAAGTAATAAAAGCTGGCCAGTAGTTAAAAGCTTCGGGTATGTTGAATGTAGATATTTATGAATGTATGTACAAACTAACGCCTTCACTTCCTGCTAAAATTAGTGAGTGGTTTTAGAAAAAATGAGGGAAGGCTTACCTTAAAACCACAATAGATATTGCAATGGTTAGAAAAGTTTAAAAAGCTTTAAAAGCGTAAGTTTTAAAATTATAAAAAAAACTTGTAGTCCAAATGGGCCTTTTAGACGGTCTTGATTTTTCTTGATTTATAAGGATTTTTAGTGCTCGTGAAGAATCAAGAAAAAAAGTTTTGTCAAGATTTTTTTTAGCCCAACCAAAAAAAAAACACGTTATGATTACATATTTAAGTTTGCCTAAAGTCTTCCACAAATAAAGCTGTGATAAAAGCAAATAAATATTTCATCGTTTAATAGTTTGAGTGTATTTGTTTAAATTCTTAAACTGTTTTCATGGTTCAAAATTTTTCAAACAGTTTTTATTGTTTATTATTTTCAAAACTTTTTTAAAATGCTTGTATACTTCAATTCAATTCAATGGTAATCTTTATTTAGCATTTAAGTATAAACTAATTTAACAATGATTTAAGAGTTTAGGACTATTTTCCTTTTCTACTAGATTATTTAAAAACAATATTATGTAATTTATTTGCATTTAAGTTTAACATTGTTTAGAGAAGGAAAAATTGACAAAAAACCTTTCTGAATTTTTTTTTTTTTTTTTTTGCTTGTATACTTATTTTTTGTATTGAATAGAAAATTATTAATTTCAAGGCTTTTTCGTAATGTCTGTACCAAAAAAATTACGCATTTTGTAAAGATGGGTCACACTATTAAGTAAATACAAACCACCATATTCATAAAAAAAATTTTGACTTATAAAAGGTTTATTGAGTCCAAATAATATTGTAGTGGATTAAGGTGAATCACGAAAATCAGGAATAAATTGCAGAGGAAAAATATTTTTCAATATGGTCCTTCAGCAATTTATTTTTTATGAAAGTATTTAAAAGTATTAATATTAATTTCCCCCATTCCTCCATTAAGAAGCAACAACCATATTATGGTTGAATCTAAACATGTTTGCTTTCCACTAATCTTAAATTAAAAATATGATTTTCCTATTTTCCACAGATGAAAAGTAAAGACATTAAGCGGAAAGTCAATGCTGGTGAAGTCTTAATGCAAAATAAAATATATTTAAACTTGAGAAACGCGAATTCATGATCGTTTGGGTTCTGAAGTATGATGGTATTTATGAAATTTAGAATACTTATGAGAGTGCAAAAATTGGTTCATTATTGAAGTGAACTAACGCATTGAAAGATGACAGCAAAAAGACAGTACGCAGATGGTCTACTACAACTTGCGAATTTGTAGGACACTTTCAAACCTTTGGAGAATTTTATTTTACCTTCTAGCAGGCAGCTGTAATGGGCGCCCTGTAGCGTATTGATTGTAATGTCTAGTGTGATGTTGGACAGTGCAGTGTAGTGTACCGTAGTATCATGTACCGCTGTTTAGTGTAGTAGGATGTTTTTTTTAGCTCCACGATAGCTTAAAATTAAATATTGTTGAAATAAAATTAGTTTTATTCTAATCTGGTAGAAAATTACATTGCATTTATTTTTTTAAAATTATTTGTCTGCCGTGGTTAGAAGTTACATCAGTCCAATTTTTGATTATTTTTTCCGATAAATCTGTCCGTATGGCCTTAATAGTGGCTGTATTCTTCAAGAGTTGCTGGCTTGTCGACATAAGCCAATGACTGAAAATAGCCCCATAACAAGTTATCCAGAGGCTTTAATTCCCACTAACGAGGGGGTCAATAAACAGGACTACTTCTGGAAATAACGTTGTCAGCAAATCGATTTCGCCATAAATCGAATGTTAAGAGCATTGTATGGCAAGTTGCGCCATCTTGTTGGAACCAAATGTTGTTGATGTTTAGCTGATTACTTTTTGTAAACTAACTCACCGTAACGGCAGCTACTCGCTCATTTAAAAAGGGCGTTTAAACAGCACTACATAGTACATTTTGGTGGTTTTAATGGTGATTTGTTAACGGCTTGAGGATTGTCTTGGCTCCAAACACAACATTTAATCCAACACATTTAATTCAAGCTTTTCTTTAAATATATTTTATAACAGTTGTTGTGTAGTGTAGCGTAGTGAAGAAGTTTACTCATTACTACACTGATAGAAAAGGCGTCATAACGCTGATGTATTTTGACATCAGTACTATGACAAGTGTCTTCGTTTTTGACCCCTTGACACTTTTCATCATGGTGATATCAACCTTAACATCACTTGGCCAAAGTGTCATCAGGGTCAAAATGAAATAATGTCATCAATGGGATGACACATCGGCATGACCGAAATGACGAACATGTCCTCAGTGCGATGACGCAGTTACATCGGAGAAATGACACATTAGCATCAATTTAATCAAAGTTTGTCATTAGGTCAAAGTGATTGGAATTGACCTAATGTCCAAGTGAGAGATTATTATTATTTACATTATATGCACTAAAATTTCTAAAATAGTGTTTATAGAAATTTTCCAAACACATTGAAAATATAGTCAAAATATTTCCATTTTATTATTTTTTATTGTATCGGTTGATTTTTTAGCTATTATCTTTTTGGCAACACTGGTTTAAACAGCTGACGCACGTTTCGTGTTTTGTTTCACTGTCAAACATCTTCAGTGTGGTCTATAATTTAACCATGAATCGTCTTACAAACGAACAACGCTTGCAAATTATTGAATTTTATTGACAAAATGCGGGCTCTGTTAAGAAAGTTTATCGCACGCTTCTTGTGTTCAGCGACGAAGCTCATTTTTGGCTCAATGGGTACGTTAATTAGCAGAATTGTCGATTTTGGAGTGAAGATCAGCCAGAAGCATTGCAAGAGCTACCAATGCATCCAGAAAAAGTCACAGTTTGGTGCGGTTTATGGGCTGGTGGCATCATTGGACCGTACTTCTTCAAAGATGATGCGAATCGTAACGGAACTGTGAATGGTGAGCGCAACCGTGAGATGATATCCAATTTTTTTTGCCCAAAATGCAAGAGCTTGACTTGCATGACATGTGGTTTCAACAAGACGGTGCCACATGTCACACAGCACGCTTAGGTTAGGTTAGGTTAGGTTAAGAAGGGTTGTGTGCCCATAGGCACACCTCCACTCGGAGACCGAATACGATCCATTGTGACTCCCTTCAATGAAAATATGAAGTAAGAGATAGAGATAAGAGGAAGTGAAAAAAAGAGAAAAGGAAGTAAGATATAGACAGAAAATTAGAAAGTAGGACCAATACCCCCCTTACAGTCCCCTCAACAGAAACAGCCGCGTTATTTCCCTGACAAACCCCAGCAGATTGGCCGGATTACATCCAGCTATGCACCCCAGTTCGTCGTGAAACCTATCTCCTAGCCACTTCAGTCTGAGACCCTGCATCCTAGGACAATGGCACAGTACATGCTCGATCGTCTCTAGCTCTTCCGAATCCTCGCATAGCCTGCAGAAGTCCGGTATGGCGTTGTCCCATCTGCCCGCAAAAGCCCTGACAGGACAATGACCCGTCAAGAACCCTATAAGTGTTCTGAGACTACCCCTATCCAATCCCAGTAGAACCCTGGTTGCCCCCGCGTCCAAATTGGGCCAAAGTGCCCTAGACACCCTGCAATCCATTCTGTCCCTCCAGGATCGGTTAACGTCATCACGGAATTTCTCCCGTATCACCCCATAGTAGTAGCATAGGGGGGGTTTTACTCCCCCGTCCCCCACCACTAAGTCGAGACCCGAACCCCCTCTCGCGAGTTCGTCCGCCACCTCATTCCCATCAACCATGCAGTGTCCTGGTACCCAACACAGCCTCACGTTGAATGCCCCCATGAGTTCCCTGAGAGCGCTCCTACACCGCGCAACTAGGCATGATCGTACCGTATAGCCCCTCAATGCCCGAAGCGCTGCCTGACTATCGACGTAAATTGTCACCTCAGATCCACCCACGATGTGATCCAGTATTACTTCCGTCGCCCTCCAGATCGCTAGGATCTCAGCCTGGAAGACACTGCACTCATCAGGGAGTCTGAATGACCTTTTTACCTCGGTACCCGCGATATAAACACCGGCACCAGTGCCGGTTTCCATCTTGGATCCATCCGTAAATACTGCCCACCCCTCAAACAGTCCATTGGATCCACTCCAATTTTCCCTATCCGGGAACTCCACTGGTGGTGTTGCACCGAAGTCCAGGGTCGTAGTCCTGTGATCCGAAATTCCCTCGAGAATAATACCCTGATCAAGCAGACCCATCTCGTACAAAATTCTCGTGTGATCATCCCGCCTAGGTCTAACCAAAGAAGACTCGTAAAGTCTAAGTAGGTTCCTAGCTGCCACACTCCTCACATAATGCTCGATAGGGGATAGATATAGTAGGATGTCCAGCGCTGCCTGCAGAGTGCTTCTCCTTGCGCCTGTGATGCCAAGAGATGCACTTCTTTGAACCTTGCTGAGCATCTTCCTATAGCTATCCACTCCCAACGCACCCCACCAAACAGTACATCCATAGGTAAGTATAGGCCTAACAACCGATGTGTAAATCCAGTTTACCATATCAGGCCTAAGACCCCAGTTCTTACCAATGGAGTTCCTGCATGTGTAGTATGCATTGAGTCCCCTTCTCATCCTCTCCTGAGTATTTCTCTTCCAAGACAGTTTGCAGTCCAGAAAGTTACCCAAGTACTTTGCTCCGTCCGATAGAGGCAACTCGACGCCATCTAGCACTGGCCCCCTAAATCCCTCTATCCTATACCTTCTGGTAAATAGCACCAGCTCAGTCTTCGCAGGGTTAACACCCAGTCCCCTATCCTTTGCCCATGCCGAGAGTTCACCCAGCATCGCCTGCATAATTTCCCCGATCGTGGACAGAAATTTTCCCCTGACCAGCAGAACTATGTCGTCCGCATAGGCAACAACTTTCCTGCCCATGGAATCAAATGACCTAATAATCCCGTTAACCGCAAGCAACCACAGTAGAGGCGATAATACCCCCCCTTGTGGTGTCCCCCTGGTAACCCTTCTCCTTATCACATGATCCCCCAGGCTCGAGTTTATAATCCTACTGCCAAGCATGCAGATTATCCACTCCAAAAGAAAGTCCTCAACTCCCAACTCCACCAAAGAATCCCTAATCGCCTCTATCCTAATGTTATTAAAGGCTCCCTCTATATCCAGAAACGCGGCAAGAGTATACTCCTTATGCCTCAGACCGTGCTCAATACAACCCACCACCTCATGTAACGCACTCTCAACAGATTTACCCTTCAGGTAAGCATGTTGAGCGTTGCTAATAAGTCGGGTCTCAATATTAATCCTGAGATAGAAATCTACTAGCCTCTCAAGAGTCTTCAACAAAAATGAAGACAAACTAATAGGTCTAAAATCCCCCGGTTTCGAGTGGCCCGCCTTGCCGGCCTTGGGTATAAAAATCACCCTGACCTCTCTCCACCCCCTAGGCAGATACATCCTGCTGAGGCATTTCCTAAATATATCCACCAGCAGAAATGATGCATCGTCCGGGATGTTGCATAGCATGGCCGGAAAAATACCATCCGGAGCCGGTGATTTATATGGGTCGAAAGTATTGACCGCCCACGCCAGCTTCTCCCTTGTGACCATTTCATCGACGCAAGCGGAAGTATGATCCGATGTCACGGACATGACGTCCCACTGACCGTCCTCCATACCACCGGTTTCCCTGCACCCGGGAAAGTGCGTCTCCATAAGTAAGGTTAGGGTCTCAGAGCTAGACTCAGTCCATGAGCCGTCATTCCTTTGGATGTAACCCAGGGCCTTAGGGTCCTTAGATAAAATCCGTCGGAATCTTGACAGCTCGTTGACATTATCGATGGACGCACAAAATTGCCTCCACGATAGTCGCTTTGCTCTCTTCAGATCCGCCTTATACTTGTTGAATTGCACCCTGTGATTGTTCCAATCATCTGGTGCTCTCGTAAGCTTGGCCCTATTAAACAGTCCCCTCACCGTAGACCTTTGAACATGAAGTTCCCTGGTCCACCATTTAGGCTGTTTTCGCCTACCCGGAAACGTAACCGGGCAGGACTGCTCATAGCTTTCCCTTAGAAGATGAGTGAACCTAGTCACCACCCCCTCCAGATCCGTCGGCAGCAAGTCGCCCAAGGCCTGATGCGCCAACCCAGTCCGGACCCCTTCCTTGAAGGAGTCCCATTTTGTCCCCCTCGGGTTCCTAAATGGAGGAGCCCTAGGTAGGTCAAAATTCAGTGTGAAGGTAATACGACTATGGTCTGAAAAAGTACAGTCCGTTGCCACCCTCCAATCTACAACAATTTGCTCGTCACGGTTTACCAATGTCAGATCTATCACTGCCTGCCTATCTTTATTTCTGAACGTCGGCGTGTCACCCATATTACAGATAATAAGATTGTTAGTAGTTATAAAATCAACCATTAACTCACCTCTTTTATTAATATCGGCACTCCCCCATTGGCTGTGATGAGCATTTGCATCGCAGCCCAACACAAGGATTGCACCTCTCCTCCTTGCATCTGCCGTGAGTTGCCGCACCTCCGTACCCGGAGGGTCCAACCCCTCATATGGCATATACACCGAGGCCAGTGTAAGCGTACGCTTCCCTTTGGCCTCTCCATTTATAACGGCCAAGTCACCGCGCCTGAAAGAGTGAGATATGAGAAAATTCAATTCACTTCTCGCTAGTATACACGTTCTTACCTTGTCCTCTGTGGACGGGACAAACAGAGTGTATCCCGCAACCCTTAAACCGCAAACCTTATTTTTATTTATCCAAGGTTCTTGGATAAGGGCTACGTCCGTCCGAGTACTGGAGAGGAAGGTTACGAGTTCGGCCGAGGCTGCTTCACAATGGTGCAGGTTTATCTGCACCACTAACAGCCTCTTTGGTCCTGTCATGCTTCGGATACCGAAACCTAACGTTACCTAAACCGAACCTAACAACCCCCCCCACCTCCTCCAAGAATTCCATGGACTTCCGATCGATTGCGAAACGGAAGTCCTTGCCGGTATTCTCCTTACACACCAGTGAGGTCACTAGCCTCCATTGGTCAGTAAGAAGCCTACTATTTTGGTTGCCCAATACTGCCAGTATAGTTTCCACCTTGCGTACGGGAGGTGGAATCCACACTGTCACAATGGACCTAATTGGCAAGTCGGAGGCTTGTATGACTTCAAACCTTGCCCCCGGGTTAATGTCGCCGCATTTGCCAATTGTGGTTCTTAAGAATTCCAATGAATTCTTGTTTCCACAGTTGACAACCTTGACTCCTTTAACCCAGTCCGCACCATTGAAGGATACGTCCTCCTCCTTGCCTTTAAAAACTGCCAGCTCGTCGATAAGCCTAGCCTCTACTAGCTGCCATAGCTCGGCACTGATCCTCCCATCCGGATCATTCCGATCTATGACAGCCACCTGCAGATGACCTTCCAGGCTCGTCGACTTCTTCATTCTTTTATTCGATGAGGAAGGCTGATCATCCCCAGATCTGACCCTCTTAATGGTTTCCTTATTGGAGCCATTAGGAGCTTCAGCCGGAGATGTACCAGCCCTCTTCACTGTGCTCGGTGACTTCGTTACGACTGGTTTTGAAGGCCCGTTCCTGCCCGCGCCTTTTCCCCTAGTGACCCCCTTACGAGAGCCACTAGAGAAGTCGGACGGAGGATTACCAGCCTTCTTCCCCGTGTTCGCTGCCTTAGCCACTTTGCTTCCTTTCTTGGGTATCGCCCCCTTATCCTCCGCAGCTCGTTCCGAAGACATGAGCGCTTTGGTCACCGGGGCAACCCCTCCTTCCTCTATCTCTCCACGGCAGGTTGACGACGCCCCCGGCCCTGTACTCTTTTGAGTAGTTTCCGGGTCGGCGACCTCATCCACCTGCTTTCTCCAAGGATAGGGCCAACCGAGCACGGTACTGACAGGGCCGTAAATTCTTTCGAATTTAGCGACGCTTTGTCGGTGCCTTCTCAGAAGGTGCCTATCCCTCGCGGAGAACGTTGAAGGATCTCTCTTCGCCATCTTATCCAGATATGCAAGAGAGCTCCTTGTTCCGTTCTGCGCCTTCTCCTCCTTCGTTCGGCTGGAGTTCTTAATATCTCGTGGAGGGGCGCTTGGCCCGACCTCCACGGCGTCCTGCCGAACAAGTTGTGGACAATCTTCTCCCGAGTGCCCCCTCTGATGTCCCCTGGCCTCACAGATGAGAGTGGCAGGCTCTACAGTCTGACTGTGAGCTGATATATCAATATCAAGCTCCGTGTCAGAGAGCAGAGTCAACCTCTCTAACCCCTGAGTAGCCCCGGTTTCACCACAGGAGTCACCCGATAGTACCAGAAGACTATCCACATATAGGTGGTCAGTACCTGTCTCTCCTGCTCAATTATGTTCTCATGAACAGTCAAGAGGGTACTCTCCGACTCCGAGACCGTGACGTCCGACTGACCCTGGTCAGCCTTGTCCGTCGTGTCCACACAGCACGCTTAACAATGCACTTATTGAGAGGCGAGTTCGGTGAACATTTTATTTCACGTTCGGGACCGGTCAATTGACCGCCAAGATCGTGCGATTTAACGCCTTTAGACTATTTTTTGTGAGGCTATGTTAAAGTTCTGTCTATACATACATGCCCGCTTGAATTGACGCATTGGAAGACAACATTGAAGCATTTATTCATGAGATACCGGCCGAAATGTTGGAAAGAATATTCCAAAATTGGACTAAGCGGATGGACCATTTGAGGCGCAGTCACGGTCAACTTGTGCATGAAATAATCTTCAAACATTAAATTATATGGACCGTACTATCGATTCAAATAAAGATTTCATGAATTTTTCTGAATTTTATGTGTTTTTTTTTAAACTTTCCTATAGCTATTAAAAAATCACCCGATATAAAAAAAATAAAATAAAAATTTCATGAATTAAAATCTTAGCAATTTTAATTTGTATTAATATAATTTAACAACGTATATCGCAATATACCCTAATGTTTTAAGAAATAAACTTAAAGAATAAAATATTAAGTTAAAAAAAATAAAACATACCCAACAACCTACTTTTTTGAAAGCTAAAAATCAACTTGTCTACACTTGTTTACTTTTTAAAATAAGCAAAATGAACGTCAGTAGCAGATATAAATTAAGTGACTCTAATTTTGAAAAATTAGTTTAATGTACCAATATGTATTTAATTTAATATGATTTCTTATATTAATATTATGATGAAACTTCCTTATTTTTTTGTATTACTACCCAGCGGTAACTAGAATGAGTAAAGAGGCCTAATAGAAGGCCTTATTTAGCAGTCACAAGCAGTCAGAAGCCCTTCTCGCCGCATTCCATACTTATTTATTTTTTACACAGGTTGTCATTGGGCGCAAGGCCTTCCACACTTCCTTTGAAAATAACTTCGATCCCTTCCTAAAGAAGGGAGTAAGGAAGGTCACTAAAAATAAAAAGTAAATAAAACTGAACACATTCCTTTCTCCCTTCTCAAAGAAGGGAGTAGCGAATGTGTACTGAATATTTCAGAAGGTCTTTTAAAAAGAAGTTTATGCCTTCTAGAAGGCATACTTCTGAAGGCAGAATATCATGCGAAGCGAATCTTTTAGAAAGGAGTATAGAGGCCTTCAAAAAGGCCTGCCACTTGCGGTCCTTTCAATATTTACCGCTGGGTATTTCCTTTTGTTTTTTAATTTTGTTACTTCTTTAATATTATAAATAATTAATTTATTAAATAATAAAAATAAAACAGTATAAAAAATTTCAATATAATGATATGTATTTGAGTTCCATGTTTGAGGTTTTTCCTATCACTAAATTAATTTTAGTGAAAAAGTTTCTTGTACCACTACCACTATTGCTTAGTGAGGCTGTTATTTTTCAACTCACCACTGAATAGCTATTAGTGATAGTGAAAAATGTTGCACTATCACTAAGTTTTAGTGCAAACTGTAAATTTAGTGCACAACACCCAATTCTGGGTTTTTGTAATCATTCTACTTTAAAAATTTGATGTATTTAACTAAATAATTTAAAAAAATAGAATATAGAAAGTTTTGCTTCTTATAATACATTGTAATCATGAAAATAATGTTAATAATGTGGCATCGAATTGATGTCACTGTAGTCATTAAATAGATGACAGGTAAAAAGTGGCAAAATGTTACTTTTTGCATCATTGATGCCATTTGTAGTAACATTGATGTCACAATTCTGACATCAATGTCAGAATTGGAAAGGTAACCAATTCTAGTTCTCCTTCTAACTACATACATGGATCTTCATGAATTCTAACTTTTGGCAGATCCCAAACAATTGTTATTATATTTTTGGGCTTTGTGACTAGAACTGTCTAATTAGTAAGAATCAGAACTTACTTAACCTTGTAGCAAACTTTTGTGAAGGTGGAGTTCTTCAGGCTCTGTACCTCTCGTATGTCCCACTTTACATGAACAACCTATTTGGGACTTTACTTCTAACTTAATTCACCTTAGTTCCAAAGAACCGACTTTTCAAGAATAATTTATTAAGCCTTATCATTTTTTTTCTAAGACTTTCAACCAAAATTTCTAATTAGCCTTCATTCCCAGCATTCTCTTTAAAATAGATTTAGCATTTGACTCATACAACATATTCTGTTTATTTTTAATTTAAAGTACGTTGCAACTGCTACTTGTTGTTAGAAGATTGCTTATGGTGCTACAACAAATATAGAACACGCCAAACAGTAACAATTTTACTAACCAAGGAACTTTATATGTACATACACCAAATCTCCTTCTACTACAATTTCTTAGCATCAACATAGACAAAATAAACCCAACCAGCAAACACTGTTACAAACACTTTTTATATAAAATATTGCAACGGAAGCTGTATTATGGCCTTAACTCCTAAATACAATATGTTGACTACCAAACAGACAAAGTCGAGTAATACGAATTGTAGCAATAAGAACATCTCGACAACAACAATACAACATTTGAACAGCAGCAACATAAAGATCCAGCAAACCCTCTAACAACTAACTGAACACCAACCAGGTCGAGTTGAGAACAATTTAACAACAGCCATGAAAATTAAGCCTTTGAAATGTAAATTACGTTGTATACAATTTCAGTTGGATGGTAATTATGAAAACCATTCCTACATGAGATTTTGTTTTTTTTTTTATTAATATTTCCAGCAAATTTTTTCTTTTTTGCTTTAGTTTAAAATTTGAAATGTGGTAATAATATTGTCGCTAAGAGGTGTAAGGTCCATTTAAAATTGCAACAAGGGGCTTATTTATTATCAATTAAATTTGAGGGTAACTTTTAAATGTCAGTAGAGTATGAGATTTTTCCTTGTCTTGTTGTAATTAATTTCGAAAGATATTTATAATGAATTGTTCGATATCATAAACATGTGTTGCTGCATGTTGTAATGGATGATTTTTCATTAAACTAGAAATAAAATCATTGTTGCCACATGTTGCAACATGCTATGTAAAATTTGAAAAACAAAAATTATATAAGTGGGTGGTAATATTGAAAGCATGGGCAATATAAAAAATATTTAAGTTTTAATTTTAAGATTTAAAGTAAGTGAAATCTTTGTTAAAATTTTTTATTTTAATTAAACTATTTAAGCTAAAAACAAAATTACAACATATTCAGTGTGAACTTCAGGTTTTTAAAAATATACTATAGTCTACATATTAATATATTTTTTCAAGATAACGGTGTATATTTTCTTATTTCGATCCACTAAAAATTATTTAATATAAGAACTAAGCCTTCAGAGTAATGATATAGGCAAGAGAAAATTCTAGGTTAATGCATCATTGTAAGCTTCATAAGCAGCGTTCGAACAAATCAGCTAATTTTGACAAATTAAATTTTATTTTTACTTGTGCTGCTGCTGCATAAAAAGCGTTACATGTAACTTGAAATGAAGATCGCAAGTAAGGTTAGAAAAGCATGCGCTGCGTGGAGGCGAAAACGCGTTGTATGGACTTCTAGCTTTACAGCTGTCAAATTTCTCAGGCACATAAAATTTCTATGTAGCATACCGAGAAAACAGGGGCGGCAACGGTTTGCAATTGGAAAATCTGATTTAGACGGCGCGTTTAATAGTTAAGTAAGTTGGAAAACATAAAATAAATATTTAAGCGATGCAAAATTGTCAGAGTCTTTTCATGGCATTGCCAAATTAAAAAAAGCTTAAAAAGTACTCAAAAATCAACACTATACTAAACATCACCGCAAGTGAAGAGTGTATACTAAGTTTGTCATTCCGTGTGAAACTTTTTTATTATTCATCTCAGACCCCATAACGTATATATATTCTGGCTCCTTGAATAATTCTGAGTTGATTTAGACATGTTCATCTGTCTGTCCATCTGTCAGTCTGTTAAAAGCACCCTCACTTTCGTAAACTCAAAAGAAATACACAAGCTTGGTGTCAAATTGGGATAAAAATACAGCAAAATCGGTTTAGTAGTATTTGTTACAACAACAACAACAATGCATGAAATGATAAAGGTTTTCGCAAAAGTTCGTTTTATTTGACTGCAAATCACACTGTTAAATTGCGTGAAGATCGGTTCATTATTAGGCCCCATATAAACCCTAATCCCAGAAAATAGTTAAGTACAACCATAATTAATAAAACTATAATTAATAATTCTATGATAACAAAATATGCCACGTCACAATTTTTAAGGACTAAAAATGACTCTGTAAAATTTCACGAAGAACGCTCTATAATTTACCCTACACTAATAGAAAAGGCGTCATCGCTTCAAATTATGGGGTTTACAGATCTTACCTTAAAGTGGATTTACTCTTATTTATCGAATAGGGTCCAAACTGTCCTTTTTAATAAAACGTTTTCTAGAAAAATAAATGTGCCAACAGGAGGACCTATATTATTCTGGCTTTTTATAAACGATTTACCTGGAGTTATACAGTTTTCAAATGTTCTGATGTATGCTGACGATGTTAAGATATTTTTAGTTGAGGAGCTTGATTTAAAGAAGTGTAAACTAATGCGTTTTTCAAGAAATAATCCAGCTATAGTATATTACTTCCTAGGTGGTATTCAAGTTGATGCAGATGAAAATTTCCTTGATCTTGGAATACTACTTGACCCTAAACTTAGCTTTGATTCGCATGTTACGTTTATGATAAATAAAGCTAGAGGAACACTTGGATACATAAAACGCTGGGCAAGAGAGTTCTATGATCCGTATATTACAAAAACCTTATATATGGCACTTGTAAGGCCGATTCTTAAATATGGATCGATTATATGGGACCCTATTTACCAAACTTATTCAAATTTAATTGAATCTGTACAGAAACAATTTCTGCTCTTCTGTCTTCGCGGATTACACTTTAACCCACTAACCTTGCCCTCATACACATCTCGACTGGCTCTGATAAAGCTCCCTACTTTAAAAAGTCGTAGAACAATGCTGAATGTATCGTTTATTCTGAACATTATTAATGGTGATATCTGCGCTGGATTTCTAATTAATGAGATTTCATTTAATATTCCTCAACGGCCATCTCAAAATTTCATACCATTATCCATTGAATTCTTTAGAGCTAATTATGGTGATGCTGACCCTGTTAGAAGAATGTGTAACACTTTCAATCAATTATATAGATTTGTTGATTATTCGTAGGATCCAAAGTCAATAAGTAGATTAATAGTTGCTTTCCTTAATTGATGATAAAATTTGTGTTATGTAATCAAATGTTAGTTATAGTCTATTTTATTTAAGTGTAATTTTAAATGTCTAAAATGTATGTAAGGATTAATCCATTAACAATAAATAAATAAATAAATAAATAAATAACGCTGATGTATTTTGACATCAGTTCTATGACAAGTGTCTTCGTTTTTGACCCCATGACACTTTTCATCATGGTGATGTCAACCTTAAAATCACTTGGCCGAGGTGTCATCAGAGTCAAAATGAAATTATGTCATCAATGGGTCAGAAATGACGAACATGTCATCAATTTAATGACAGTTTGTCATTAAGTTAAAGTCATTGGCATTGACTGAAGTCAACGTGAGAGAATATTATTATTTACTTACCCGTTACATACATATGTTTGTTTCACGTTTGTTAAATTACGACCTTTGTTTACAGCAGAACTCTCAATAATAAGACACCAGCACCATGCCCCATATGGTTTTCGTAATCATTCCACACGCAGAGAAAAAATATGGTTGGGCATAGTTATGGCAACAACACTATCTTTAATGTAACAATATATTGTTGTCGTACACAAATAATTGATATTTTTTATTAAATATCAACAATATTATAGTTACTGATATATGTTTACATATGTTGATCGCAATTATAAATTTGAATATTGTTGATCGAAAAATAATTATTTTTCTACCAACTAAATTATGATAACTTTCAAAACTTATTATATTACTCACAATCATATCATGATATATAATAGCCATAACATGATAACTTTCTATACATTTATCATATTATGTTTAAGATGCAATCAAACTATTTTTACTCTAATAATATTATGTTAGCGCCATTTTAAAATAATTTGGAATCAGTTGTGTCGTTTATTTTATATGTGAACGGTTTATTAATTTAAAGATAAATTCCTATAAAAAAATAAGTTTAAAGAAACTAAAAAATTAAAATATTAGCGGAGTTCATTCAGTATTAGTAATTTAATAGTGCAAATGCAAAATGTCGCCGTTATTTGTAAAATCCAACAACAAAACACACAGAGATTTCGTTATATTTTATAAAAGTGATACGATATTTCTGTGGTTTTCATGGGCAACCGCGTATGTCTTAAAACAAATTTTAAAATTATGCAATATCTCAAAATCGGAAAGGACATACGCTGTGGCCCATGAAAACCACAGGTTTTGCATTTGTTCTATTGCAAGCCTTATATTGAACTCCGCTGTTAAATTTACATAAAGAAAAATTATTAAAAGCCACAAAATAAAAAATCGATCAAAAATTTTTTTTATTTATTTTATATTTTTTGACAGTTTGATTGCTTCTTAATTTTTTATGATTAACCTGATATATGATTACATGATTATTATGATGATAATATGATTACTTCTTAGCGTATTATGATTAACTGAATAATAATATGATTAAGGGAAAAATATTATGATGTCATATTACGAGTATATTTAGTCATAATATGATTCAATAATAATCTTAATATGGTGACTACAATCATGAATCTTATCATGATATGTTGCTCCTAGAATATGTTTACAACAACCATGTTTTTTCTTTGCGTGCACTTTAAAAATTTGATGCATTTAACTAAATATTTAAAAAATCAGAATATAGGAATTTTTGCTTCTTATAATACATTGTAATCATGAAAATAATGTTAATAATATACAAAATGTGGCATCGTATTGATGGCACTATAATCATAAAATAGATGACACGTAAAAAATGACAAAATTGTACGAAGACGTTAGTCATTGGATTGATGTTACTTTTTGCATCATTGATGCCATTTGTAGTAACATTGATGTCACAATTCTGATGTTAAGGTAGATAACACGCGTTAGTGCGCGCGCGCTCTGTCGTCTTCTGTCAAAAAAAAGTTAAACTAGTGTACTTTCATAGAACAAGCTACATGCAAAATATTTTGACGCGTTTGCGCCAGAAAGTAGGTTAACTTTGAACTTTTGAACGCGTTGTGAATTTTTGACAAGTAATCAGCTGACAATGAAAACAATAATTTTACAAATTTGTAAATCATCAAAGAAAAACTTATTGAAGAGCTGAAAACACATACAATATTTAAATAAAAAGAATAAATTCAATAAAATAACAAAATCTTGATATACTTTCGAACCCGTTTTTAATGCACAAATAAGTAAACAAATAAAAAACAGCTGTCAGGAATGGTTTTTGTAACGCGTGTTGTGTAACTTCCAATTTTTTACGCGCTTAAGTTTTAAAACGCACGATACTCGTCGACGAACTAAACGGTACCTAATTGCTCTGAGATCCCATATATCGCAGCCTTCTGAAATTCACTGTAAACGCTTACACTAATTTCACCGCTGTTTTCAAATTAATTGAAATTTATTTTTAATCAAAATAATTTTTGGGTAAAAAAAAATTTATTGTTGATGTTTTTGTTTAAACTTTGATATTGTTACAAGTAGTAGCTTATAATTCTTTTACGCTTAACAGTTTTATTTGGTTTAATATCTCTAGATTTTCTAAAATCTTTTTGGATGAAGTTTCCTGACGATCTGGCCTAAGGAACCAGTGAAATGTGCACAGGAATAGCTTATCCCATCAACAATAAATTTCAGTGTTTTTATCAATAATAAAAATTGGGAATTAAGCACGAATAACAAAATCTTTATGTTTAATATCAGAAATGACTTTGCAGAATTTTAGGATGATTGGTTCATAACTTGCCATGGCTCCAATTTAAATTCCCCTTCTGAAAATCATTTAAGATCGTCTTAAACTGTTGCGAATCATGATATTTTACTCAAGCTTGTCTATGGAGTGGTTATGACTGATATAGATATGTAGGTCATATAGATATAGATCGGTGGGTATCAAAGATTCGGCACAGCCGAATTTAACACTCTCACTTGTTTTTAAATAAAATAAATGCATTAAATTAATTTACTTCACTTATTAGCACCATCCAACATCTGGACGAACTTTCTATCAAAACCAGTGTTCGAAAATAAACACTAAATATCGTTTCTTAATGTTCGGTTCGGTAGATTTGTGTAAAACACAAACGCTAATAGTGTTTGTGTAGAAAATCATTAAAAAAATAACGTTTCCTTGTTAGTCATCTTTCGAACAGAAAAATATTACTGTTTTTATCAAACTCAACAAAAGACTTAATTCCGTTCAGTTTTTTTGAAAATCCACAAACTTCAATGTGTTCGGTTCGGCTCGTTAATGTTCGTCCCTTTTGGCTGGTAAAAAGATCCAAACATTTTTTACAAAAACAAAATACACACACGAAAAAAACATTATAGAACATTAAAATATAATGTTTGTCTACATAATCTCTACAAATGTTCTGTTTTTTAACAAAGAACCGAACATTATAATGTTCGGTTCTTTCTTGAAAATAGTTATGAACGGTATTAAGGGTTGTGTGTGTCTATACAATCTCAAAAAAAAAATAGATATCGTTCCTGGGTGTGTGAGCCGAATGTTAAATAATGTACTGTTTATTTTCGAACACTGATCAAAACCATTTGTCATGATTTTTATTTAAGTTTGTATTTGAATAAAAAAAAAAAGTTTTTTTTTATTTCAAAAAGTTACTATTTTTTCTAATTTTAACAAAAACCAACACTTAAAAAAATTCAAATTAAGCATTACACATTGATGAAAACGAATTTGATATGATCAATCAAAAAACCAAATATTTCATTTACTAAGAAAATGCATAAAAAACTACATTAATCGGTTAATTGATTATAATAAATATTTATCAGCACTTTTGGCTGTAAAAAAAATAAATTTTTGTCTCTTTTTCCCCCCGTAAAATTTAAACTATTTTAAACATAAAAAATTTTGTATTGTATACGAATAAATATTATAATTTGTATGTAAATGTTATAAACAAAAATTAAAGCGAAATAAAGGGCGTTTATTTCCTATTAAATCGAAACAAAAAACTCTGGTAGGTGGTCCATATGTAAGATTATGCAGTTTAAGGCTTGATATTTAAACAATAACAGTCAGTCAGTCAGCCAGCCAGCCAGTCACAAGGTCTACCATTGCGGAGAAATAATATATTTCATGCATTTTGATTGTCAATTTGTTTGACAGTTTTACGATCATAAAACTGTCACAAACATGTGCTGTGTGCGGCTGCTTACCAATATTAACGAACGAACGTATCAACCAACCAACATCAATTCATTGACATACATTTTTTGGGTATTTTATATTTGATGGGGCGTTAATGCATTTTCAAACACTTATCATTAGTTTTATTTTTCATTTTTATCGATACCAGACCAGAATCTGGTGGAAGTATTTAAATGAGTGGCTAATTTTATTGTCTGCAGCTTATTTGGCTGATGTTGGTTGGTGGTATGTTTGTATTTTATTGTTCATTTCTCAAATTTAATAAGGTGTGAGCATGCGTAACTGCATTTCGTAAAATTTATGACAGATTAGAGTTAAGTTTTTGAGCTTACGTAAGAGAAGATAAATCTTTTTAGGCTAAACTCTGCTAAGTATGATGGATTTACAAAAAGGCTTAAAAGAATTTTAAAGAGATTGATTGTACTCATACATTACCTGGGGTGGGTTTAGACATGAAAGTACTTTCTTTCAGGTAGAGTATACTTATTATTAACGAAAAATCGAAGAAACAGAAATAGTGCGAGTGTATTGCCACTTTCAAAAAATCATGGTCTCTCATGTATAAATACTAGGTTACATAAAAAAAAAATAATTTTAAATCACATAATTCTTATAATGATTAAAATATTTTCGTAGGTTTTCATAAGAGAATAATAACTGCCAAACAAAATGAGCACTGGGAAAAATTCTCGCCAATTTTTTTTTTTCAATTAAACTATTAATCAAAAATAAAATCAGTCTTAATTTAAATTTTAATCAAGTGAATTAAACATTTACTTATATCAACAACATACATTACTGCAGAAAACGTTATTAATATAAAAAATATTTAATTGATATCGTTAATTTGTTTACTGGTGCAAATTTAATCAACTTTTTAATAAATAAATAAAATTTTTAATAAATTTTTTTTCTGTGCGCGTTTTTTATAGAAATTTGCTATGCGAATTCCATTAACGTTCGAAATCGTTGAACAGGCAGTAAAGTTATTTTAAGTTTAATAAGCAAAACCCCCATTTAATTAATAAATAAAAATGAAATCATTATTTAAATAAAAACTTTATGAGACTGGATTTTCATTTCGGCTTTGTTGCTTTTATTGACTCGTTCCACGAAAACGCTGCAACAGCCAGAGCATGTGTTCTTGCAGTGCGCCTGAATGTTTTGGGGCGCCCGCGATGGCTGTAGCCTTGGGGGTTGTGCTGTAGTGCTAGTTTTTGGATGTCAAGGTATGTCATATCAATCGGTAGTTCGAAGCAGCGATTTAAACGTCGCAGACATGGATTTGTAAAAATTTTTAGTCGTAATGTGTTGTTTTCAAATAGGCCCTAGCTTAAGCAATATGGGCTTCATGCATGTGTTGTACATAGGGTTGCCAGACGGCCTGAAATGGCCTTGATTGTCCAGTTTTTTGGGTCTTGACCAGGTACCAGCCAAAATACAATTTATCCAGTTAAAAACAAATTATTTAATTTTCTTTAATTACTTTAATGATTTAATTAATGTTTTGTACAGAACAAAATCGTTTACTAAGATAAAAATTGTAATGAAAAAAGTTTTAATTTGCCGAAAGACATTCCAATTAACATGATACGGTTCCAATTTTTAAAATGCGATAAAAACAACGTAAAAAATCTGTATAAATTGAGATCGTTTATTACTAATGCCAATTAGCAATACTTTTTGTGAAAGGACTTAAGGATTTTTAATAATCTTTGCTCACAAGAAACCATTCCTTTGACCGAATAAAGGATAACATTTTATTAAGACTAAATCGTTACGAAAGTTGCAGCATGTTTCAAACGACGCCGTGCAATGCCATTGCGAAATAAGGCCATATGGATTTAACTAATGCCAATTAGCAATACTTTTTGTGAAAGGACTTAAGGATTTTTAATAATCTTTGCTCACAAGAAACCATTCCTTTGACCGAATAAAGGATAACATTTTATTAAGACTAAATCGTTACGAAAGTTGCAGCATGTTTCAAACGACGCCGTGCAATGCCATTGCGAAATAAGGCCATATGGATTTAATTCCATGTAAGGAGTGAAATAAAGCCATACATGGCCTTATTTCCCATTAAATTTTTTTTCTTTTAATATAATTCTAATATATTTAAAAATTGTTTTGTTGTTTTTTCTCTGGGTGTATATATTAAAAAGGATTTTCTCCTCTATGGTATAACAAAAACCGGCTTCGCTAACTAAAGCTTCTCTGCATGGCCGGCCTTCGGCGGGGCGCAAGGATTTTCTCATCTTTGGTATAATAAAGACCGGCTTCGCTAACTAAAGCTTCTCTGTGTAGCCGGCATTCGGCCTGGCGCAAGGAGTTTCTCCTTTATGGTATAACAGGTACCGGTTTCGCTAAGTAAAGATTCTAAAATCTGCCTTGTTTCCGAACGATGGCCGAAACGCGAACTAGCACGAATTTCAAAAAAAGCTGAGACACGTATTTAATTAATTTGGCACTTTTATTACAAACAACCCCGAACAAAAAATGCAAAAACCGTTTTTTTTTTACAGAAAATCCTTAAAAAATGACTTGGCTGATCGTCCTTGGACAAATTGTATAAACAATTGGACGCGCCTTAAAAAAACTTTTCTTACGAT
The DNA here is from genome assembly GCA_930367215.1 of Pollenia angustigena. Lineage (NCBI taxonomy): Eukaryota > Metazoa > Arthropoda > Insecta > Diptera > Polleniidae > Pollenia > Pollenia angustigena. Next base: position 54,699,702 of record OV884060.1, read on the forward strand.
ACCCAATTTGGTTAGGAAGCAGATTCTCAAATTAACAAAACATGAAAAAATAGATCCTTTTTCAAAATGGTCCAGCTTACGAGTGCAAGCAAGACGAAGAGTTGGAAGGCCTAAAATTACTTGGAGACGTTCCACCGAAGCCGAAATGAGATCTGTGAGTTTAACATGGAACGAAGCTAGAAATGAAGCCCAAAACCGAGTACGGTGGAGAACGACTATTGTTGGCGCCCTATGCTCCAGTGGGAATTAAAGGAACATATATATAATATATATATATATATATATAACCATTTTTTACCCGATTTTCATTTCCAATGCGTCGTTAGAAAGGTGAGCGAGATATTGGTCAAAAATTAACCCTTAACCGCATTATCTTATACCGTGTTCAGATATACCTTTTTTATTGAGTCAATATTCGATTAATTGACATAATTATCTTTCTGTTCACATATACACAATTTAGCTAACTCAATTTATATTACTACTACATACAACATTCAACGTAAACAAAAATGTACATGTATAAGAAAATGTAAAGAACTTTTGACATCTTTAAGGAATAAACATCTAGTTTTTGAGCAGACCAAATGGATGGGCCTTTTTTTGTTGTAATTTTAATTGCCAAATGTCAAAACACTGTTTAATAAGTTGTGTTTTGCTTAATAAACACACTTGTTACATTGTCGCATTTTAATTTTACTCAATATTTATAACAATTTCGTATTAATTGAGCATTAACTAAATTGCAATTTTGTATGGATAATTGAGCTCAACAATGGCATTTATTGCGTAAAACTCAATTAAGGTGCATATCTGAACACGGTATTACTTTTTTATAACGTTCATTTAGACTTTATTAAAAACCCATTTTACAACTACAAAAAGAATATATTTGTTCATGAAACACATTTTATTGATATATTTTGCTACTACTCAATTAATCGGTTCATGACCAACATTTTTAACCCTAGAAAGATTAGGTACGTACGCTTTTTCAATTTTGTGCTCTTACTTTCACATATGTTAACATAAAATTTTCTCACGTTGAATAAACTCAGTTGTTAGCAGCACCTATGTAGTTGGTAGTGGCATTTTTTATGTTATAAGTTATGGAACACATCGTGGGTGGATCTGTGGTGGAAATTTACGTCGATAGTCAGACGGCGCTTAGGGCATTTACAAATTATACGGTGCGATCGTGCCTGGTCGCTCAGTGTAGGAATGCTCTTGGTGGACTCATGGAGGCATTCAATGTAAGGCTGTGTTGGGTACCTGGACACTGCATGGTTGATGGAAATCAGGTGGCTGACGAACTCGCGAGAGGGGTTCGAATCTGGACTTAGCGGTAAGGGACAGGGGGTTAATCTCCCACTATGTTACTACTATGGGGTGATACGGGAGAAATTCCGTGATGAAGTTAACCGATCCTGGAGGGACAGAACGGATTTCAGGGTGTCCAGGGTACTATGGCCAATATTGGACGCGGGGGTAACCAGGCGTCTACTGGGATTGGATAGGGGTAGTCTTAGAACGCTTATAGGGTTCTTGACGGGTCATTGTCCTGTCAGGGCTTTTGCGGGCAGATAGGACAACGCCATACTGGACTTCTGCAGATTGTGCGATGATTTAGAGGAGCTGGAGACGATCGAGCATCTACTGGGGTTTGTCAGGGAAATAGTGCGGTTCTTTCTGTTGAGGGGACTGTAGAGGGGGCAATAGTTCTACGCGAAATCTTATAAATTTCAAACTTTCTATATTTCTTGATTCTATCCATTTCATACTTCTTTTCTTTACTGTCTTTTCTTTTTTCTCTTAATTGAAGGGATTCACAATGGACCATATTGGTCTCCGAGTGGAAGTGTGCCCTTGGGCGCATAACCCTTCTTAACCTAACCTAACGTATGTATTTTTGAGAAATAAAGACAAATAGACACAACATATGTCTCAGAGACGTAAAATTATCTTAAGTAATACTTTTTAGCGAAGATAACTTTGTGTTTTGGTTGAATTTTAGGGTATTGTTCTAAAAATGTGTTGTAAGCGCGGTTTCACTGAAAAATCTGAGCGAATCAGAAGATGAATTATTCGAAGATAGTCTTCAAAGTGATTTAGAAGATGAGCTTTTGACATCCTTGAGCCTGACGAGAATATACCACCGATTCAGGAAAATCCTCAAGAACCTTAACATTTTACTACTTCTTCCGATAGCTGCGTTATTACGATATCTCGACCCACTTTAAGAAATAAAAGTAAGTGAGCTACATCGAAGGGTCAAAGTGATGGCCCAGTTTCTTCAATGAATATAGTTCGTACGGCAAGAGGACCAACTCGGGAATGCAAATCACTGTACGACCCAATTCCATGCTTCGGTATTTTGTACTACCGAAATAATTTCGGAAATTGTTTAATGGACCAGTGTGCCGAAGATTCCATACATTTTTCAATTTTAAGGCTAGAAATTCCTATTTTATCGAAAACTTTAACAGACAACATTGAACAAATTTTACCAGATGCAGTAAGTAATGATTGAGGTTGTAGTGGAGAACGGCGTGAATCAAAAAAGAGATAATACTGTGGCTTCTGTCCATCAGAAATTAAACTTATGTCCAAATTGGTATGTTTGAAGTGCGGTATACCTGTATGTGGCGACCACAAAACTTAAATTTGTAAAACTTGCACATAATGTTATTCAAATTTTTTTTGGTTATATAAGTTAATACAGATAACATTATCTACATAAAATACAAAGAAATTTATTTATTTTATTTAAGTTTTTTGAACCGAACTGAAGTCCTTTATAAAAACTCTTTAATTTTTGATAATGCAATTGAATTTTATTTTTATAATAATTTTCTGTTAACTATCATAAACATCTCGCTACATCGAGTCTTTTGTTAGATTTTTGAAATGTTTTAATGCAGATTCAAAGAATTCCCAAATATCTATTATAATTGCTCGTTCAATGGACAAAAAAAAAATTACGAAACTTTGTATTCATGAAAAATACCTTTTTTGGACTCTTTTTGACGCGGTTAAGCTTACGGGAGATTATCGCTAAAGTCAAAATATTTTGGGAATCATCATAAAAAATGTCAAAGTTAATTTTCAATTACCCTGTAAGGTAAGTCGGTCTAATGTACATATGTATTCATGATCAAAGTAGAGTTAGGAGAAATCTGTTTTTTTTTTATAAATATTGGAATCAAATTTCTTCAATACTATCGAGTGTTGCAAAATCATTTTAGTTAATTTTGTACATATTGCCGGAATTACAAACTTTAAGCATTTGGAATAAAATCGAAACATGTTATTATATGAATACATCACCCTTAAAACGCTTTCTATCTTAAAAAAAAACTGCCCCTTGAATAAGCAGGAACAAATTAAAAAATGTTGATACCAAATTATCTACAACGAAGACAAACTTGAGCAGTTGCAAAATATGGTACTTTAACTTATTATATTTAGATATTTTCCCGTAAAATCTAGCGATTTCAGACATGTATAGTGAGAATCTTGCGGTTTTAAAAGTTTTAAAATATATGGGTTGTTTACGAAAGACTGGTTTTCAGGTTATAAGTTATATTCACAGCAATAAAATACATATATTTAAATTTTTTTATATATGTATATTAGGGATATAACTTTTTAACAGTTTTTTAAAATAATTAGTATTGTGGTTATTTTGTTGAACTATTTATGGTTTTTAATCCAAATTTTTAATATTTTTAATTAGGCTTAAGTTCATGAAATTTAATTTTTATTAAATTATTTTTATGAAGAAAGGAATTTTTTTACAACATGAAAATTAATTAAAATTGTTATTGATAATCTTTCATTCTTGACGTTCATTCATTTTAAAATATCAAAATTGGCATAGCACAGTCCGATAGAGCATAAACAACTATAAGGGAACGTATATTTATTTTTTCGCTAAGGTCAAAAAAGTTCACGCACCAGCCGCGATTAAGTTTTGAAAATTTTTAATTTCCTTTTTGGTTAAGAAAATATATCCAAATATCTATGTATATGGGTGGTATAATTATTGAGGAATCAGAATCTCTTGATGTTCTGGGCATGAGGATACAATGTGATGTCCGATGAACAGAACATATATTCAAGGTGTCGAAAGAAGCATTCAAGTGCCTCGGTTTTCTTAGACGGTGTAAGATATACTTCACTCCATCTGATCTCCTTACTATTTATACCACCTATATCCGACCGCGTATGGAATACAACTCTCATGTGTGAGCCGGTGCTTCAAAGTCTATTTTGGAGCTTCTCGACTGCGTGCAGGAGAGGGCGAAGGTTCTCATTGGTGACAGTAGGGTATCCAATTCTATTGACTCCCTTGAGCACCGTCGCAATGTGGGTTGTATTTGTCTGTTTTATCGTTACTACAATGGGATGTGTTCTGACGAAATTAGGGATCTGGTTACCGAAACCCGTACGTTTGTTCGTAATACACGTTTTTCCTCAAGGGCTCATCCTTATCAGGTCGATTGGCAGGTGAATTGTACAACGCATTACAGGGAGAATTCGTTTTTTTTCCCGCACAGTTCGTATGTGGAGTAACCTTCCTGCAGTAGTCTTCCCTCTTACTTACAACATGATTAAGTTCAAATCGAATGTTCACAAACACTCCCACAACCTATTTTCCTAGTTCCAACACAATGCAATGCATTAGTAGGGGTCATCCCCTGAGTGCTGGTGCTAACACAAAAAAAAAAAATAAAATACAAAAATACAATAATATGTTTATTAATGCCCGTAATTTCTACAAATAGATATCTATCTGTGTATAGATATCCAGTGTGTAACGAATTTTTCATAATTTAAATACGTATGTCTTATCAACTGATTAAACTGTAGTGTATTTTACACCATCCATTTTTGACAGCTAATTCAAAAAATTAATAAAAACACAAATGTTGCCATATTTTTAAAGAAAATTTAAGGGAAAAAACACGCAGGTAAATTTAACGTTGAAATTACCAAACTAGTTTTACCGCATAGGTAAAGATAACTGTTAGGTACGAACACGACCAGATATCTGTTTGTTGAAATTACGGGCATTAAAACAAAAAATAGCGCAAGTATGAAATTTCATTAATATCACTACGTGACAATTTTTTGACCAAATGAATTTGACACCTAATCATTATGTAAAATTGTCCGCTGAATCCGAATATAAAGACAGAATTGTCAAAAGTAGAACAGTTTGCGAGATATTCCAAAATAACCGTTATTTGTGTTTTAAAAAAAAAATTCAGCGGACAATTTTACATAAAGATTTGCTGCCAGATTCATTTGGTCACGACTGAAATTTTGCCACGTAGTGTATTTAGAGGTGGCATGTCATAACGTCCAGTGTCATAGTGTCCATGGACACTGTGACACTTTTTGGAGTGTCATATTCTTCGCTAACTAAAGCTTCTCTTCATAGCCGGCCGTTGCACAGTGGCGCCATTTGAGTTTTTTCGTTGCAAAAATCATATCTTTTGAACCGAATAAGATAATTGAACAGTTTAAACAGCATATGATAGATAACTGTTCAGCCTATGAAATGAGCGTTTGGAAAGGGTGCTACGCTCTGTAGGGGCCTAATTATGGGTTATCAAAGTTAAAATTAGTAGAAAAATCAATTTTATGGTAACTAAAAAAAATTATTTTTACATTTTTAGATTGTTTTTATTTTTTTTCTTTAGGTTTTTATGTTTTAAATTATTACCCAACAAATTAAAAAAAAAATTATTTTTTTTTAAATTTATTTTTTCAATTTTCTGTAAAATATTCATCACAGTTCGTAAGAGAAGGTATATCTAAAAGACTAACCATTTCTAAACTATAATTATTTTCTAACTCTATTCGTGACTTCACATGCCGCAGGGAAGATATAAGTGGATCGGAAGATGCTGCCAACATGTTGAAGAGGTCCTCATTTTGCCTTACCCTTGATGCTTTGAATGTGTTCTGCAATCTATATTTTTTATAAAATTTGTTAAGAGACTCCTGTGCTTCTTCAGAAAGCTCTCCAATTGGCAAAGACTGGTACTCAATTATATCTTTGCCATGCGCCAATATTTTATGGACGGTCGGGGTCAACTTCTTCTGTGGATACATTTCTGCTAAAAGAGATGCAGTTTTCGACGCATATTCTCCATATTTTGTAGAATTGACATTTTCTTTGCAGTTTAAAACATCCAAGATCGTTCCCAATCTTTTCACGATTTGATTGTCAATTCCAGTGATTCTAGTTACTGCCTCATCATTTTCAAAAAATCTCCTAGAAGTGTTTCCATCGTTTGAGTTACCGTATCCGTGCTTGGGACAGTCTACTTTTAGTCCAACTTGTTTAAAAAAAGCATCCTGTATTTGCTTCTTTCTGATCTTTTCCTTATCCTTTATTGATGTATTTTCATCGAAGTTTTCCTCCTCTTGTGGTAGGGTATACGCCAGTTTTAGCAAGAATTCCATACACCTTATCCTTGCGTGCAATGGTGACATTCCATATTCGTAATTCTCCTCATTTGTAGAATCGTTTAAATTACCAAAGTTCTTCTGACTCTTTTTGCAAATCGGGCATGACATTGTTGAGGTTGTTCCTGTCAGTTCGTTTACGACTTTTCCGTCAACCATGGTCAGATGGAACTCGTAATTGCATTCAATATATTTTCCTTCTCCAATTTGCAGCTTTGTAGGCTTAATCTTGCTTATTTGTTCTTCAATGTCCTTCACCGTGGTCCTTATGAGTTCTGCCGATTCCCTTGCAAACTGAAACATTATTGGTCGGCAATAATGCACTGATGACGGACGTGGATTTTTCCAGTGAAGGGAAACATCCGATTTAAGCCGCAAAGGAACAACAGATGCCATAAACATATTTCCGTCCGATATTGTAGCGTCATCGGAAGATATCCTTTGCTTATAAACGCTTTGTCCGGATGATCCATCGCAGCCCCATTTGCTGATCAATGTCAACTTCTCAGGAAGAATTTTCACCTCATTTTCAGGAAGACTCTCCAACAACCGTTTTGCTGTATGGCCCATGAGATCCTGCAGATTGGCTTTCGCAGAGACTTCCGTAAATTCCGTATGCAGTGGTCGTGAATTTATTTTGGCTTGCGTAATATGCTTGTATCCGGGTAAAACGTCAGCGCCGTGTCGCGTTAAAGATGCCCGTAGTTTCTCATATTTCTCTTTGGAAAGTTCTAAGTCCATAAACAAGGCCAAGGCTTCTTCGGAACCATACTTTTTAATGTGTGCGTTTGTGGGCGTGGGAATGCTTTCCTTAATCCTTTTTAGTCGCAGTGGGCTTGCATCAGCAACAGATTTGGTTATGTGCGACCTAACTCTTTCACTATCCTTTGTAAATTTAATAGACAGCGCTTCCGATAATTGCTTCGTGGTCAAGTCATTGGTGGCATCGGCAAGTTTCCTCTTTCTTGTGAAAATTGAACACTCCTCAATACTTTTTTTTGGCCTTCCTTTTGCTCCTCTGGTTGATGTGGTGGGTTTATCTACTGCCAATATATCCAGGATGGTATCTTCATTAAGCCAGTCCTCGTATTTGGAGTTGAAGTTCTGAATGGTTCGATTAGATTTCACCCATTTTGCCTTAATATTTGCATATATCAGATAAAAATTATTTTTTATAATTTCGCTTCTCTCAATATTTCCGTATAAGCTATCAAGTTCTTCTAAAGCAGCTTCCGTGAAAAAATTTGGTGTGGTTGACTTTCTAAACAGTTCAAATAATTTAAAATTGTTCAACGCCATGTTTTCAGTACTTAAATTGTTTAATGGTTTCAGTAATTGTTGCGCCAACTTTCAGTCGTAGACTAATCCAGGCATTATGCTTATTTTGCAATATATAGGCTTATGCTACCATGCCGAAAAATGTACCTGTTCCCTACATACATATGGATTTAGGCTGAATAATGCATTTTTATATTATGCACGTGTCCAAATAAGATTTGTGCCTACCTGTAGTCAATATTGTTCTTGACCATTTGCAATATATAGGCTTATGCTACCATGCCGAAAAATTTACCTGTTCCCTGCATACAAATGGAATTAGGCTGAATAATGCAATTTTGATATTATGCACGTGTCCAAATAAGATTTGTGCCTACCTGTAGTCAATATTGTTCTTGACCATTTGTACGCCAAAGTATTGTTTAAGTGAGGTACGTACCTGCTAATTTCAATGAGTAGTTTTTTTAGATTTTAGATCAAACTACTGTCATACAATTTCTGCAACCATGTCTTTTTAACCTTTTTTACCTCTAGAAGCCAAACGGGCACGTACGGGCAGATAAAATTTTTGAATTATGTAAAGAAATAATCAAAGAACAGATTTTGCAAATATGGCAAATATAGAAAAATATAGATTTTTGTTATTTTCCGTCAAAGTTGAAAAATAGTGAAAAAACGGATAGTTTTTAAATAGTGATTTACCAGGAGAAACACAAAGCAAACAGTTCATTTTTTTTTTATCATTACACATTTAATAAATGCATCAATCAATACAAACAAAAAATAAGGCGATTCGTTACCTATTTTTCGTGATATTACACCTGAAATCGCAACAAATTTACTAAAAATTGTGTGTTTTTTTGAAAACCGAAAGTCGGTCAACTTTGAACGGCTATATCTTCTAAACTAAAAATGTGATATTATTAAGAGTGGCAGATTTGAAATCGTTGAAAAGTTTCCTATAACATGAGTTTATTCAAAACTTCGTCGGTGCTCATGAAAATTTTGATTTTTGCAACCTCGTTTGCTCTACGGGCGCTACTGTGCGTTGGCCGGGCGCAAGGATTTTCTCCTCTATGGTATAAAAAACACCGGCTTCGCTAACTAAAGCTTCTCTTCACAGCCGCCTTTCGGCCGGGCGCAAGGATTTTCTCCTGGCAGACTTAAGATTTCTCTTTACCAATTACCACAGTCTTTATTTCTTTTTATTAAATTTCCAAACCTGCTTATCTTTTGACCTCTGCGTCACAGAGCTTGGCAGTAAAGGAACCAGCAACCTCGTAATGACGCATTAGGAAACACATTGTCTAAAGCCTGCCTTAAAGCTGCTTCATAGTCTGTATGAAAAGCCAAAGATTCGAATTGCAAAAAATTTCTATCAATAAATAATAATAATATTTTTTCTGAAGTTTTGATAATCACTTGAAATTTTAACGGTATTTTAAAACAAATTTTACACATTTTAATATTTTTGGTTATAAGTTTTGTTGTGGACGTTATGACACTGCTCTGATGGACATTATGACACTTTTAAAAGTGTTATAACATCCATGGACACTATGACACTGGACGTTATGACATGCCACCTATTTAGAGATGGTAAGAGATTTTTCCGCAAACTAAAACGTATCGTTAACCTTTATTAAGAAAAAAAAAAAAAAAATTAAAAAATAATAAAAAACACAGTATAAAATTATGAGTATTCAATATTGCATTGGCTTAAAAAAAACCAATTGGTGCGTGAACTTTTTTGAGAAAAATTACAAAAGATTACGATTTTCGTGGTTACTAGGACACGGTTGACCTCATGATACTATGCCAAAAAATTGGTTATACCCCTAAGGTATATGTTGTTGATACTACATAAACATATAACCTGATTATTCACCTTTCGTGAACAACCCAATAGTATTACCTAGTTATTGTTATGCACAGACAAGTAAATAGTAAAACCAGAGACCTGCGCCTTACCGGCTTAAGCCGGCTGAGCCGCGCCGCCGATTATTTTTAACAGCTGCCGCCGCCGAAAATTTATCGACTAAAGTCGGCTTAAAATCAGCCGCCGGTAACAGTCATTTAATCGAATATTCCCTACAAGAAATAAATGCATAACCAAAACTAGAAAAAAAAATTTTTCATTCTTTTTATTTTTAATAAAAACTGTTTTTTTTTTATAAATAAAAATGTTAATGAGTTAGATATAGTCCTTGTATATATATTTTCAAAGGTCTTGCGGTAAAAATTTTAAACTCGTTTAGGAATAGATAATAGTCGACAAGCATTAAAAAATTTATGCAAATTAATTTTATTATTCAAACTAAAATATGAAAGTTGGTAAAAAAAATAATTTTTAAAATGGCATAAGTTTAAGTCGGCTTAAGCCGGCTTTGAGACGCCGCCGGCAATATTTTTGCAAGCCGCCGCCGCCGACAAAACTTGACGGCGCAGGTCTCTGAGTGAAACCCCCTAAATAAATGCCTGGCCCCTAAGAATTTGTACACCTTAAATTTACCACTAAATGAAATAAAATCCTCATAATTTGGAGGAGAAACCACTGAACTGGCAAGTCTGCTCTAAACCCTGCCCAAAAACATTAACAATCAAATTAACTTGAAAAACAACTTATAAACTTCAAAAGCTTCAATCGTACTTCTTTTAATAAATATACCCGTATAAATAAATTCAAATATTTCCATTAAAAATCCCATTAAGTTATAACTTTAAAATTTAAATTACGTCTTAATTTCTTTATATTACCATATACTTTTGAAACTTGTGTTATTTATTCTCTATAGCGCTTTTATTCTTAATTTTATTATCTGTGATTTACATAATTATTTTCCTATTACATCATGTAACTTTAGACTGGTGAAAAAAATCTTCATTTTAAAAAGTGTGAAATTAACGATTAATTTTTAACATTTACTATTATTAAACCATAGCTAAATGAAAGAAGAAAAAACTAGAAATAGAAGAAAAATGTATTTTATAAAAAGTTCAATGACTTATTGAAAAAAAAAAACTTTACATGACAACTTTTTTTCTTGTTGAACAAATTTTACAAGAAAACAACTAAACTAAACACGGTTTGAACGCACATAGATACTGCTATAACTATTCTCTATACAAACACACATGAATCCATTTACTTTTACTCTGTCAAGCAGTATCGAACACCATCGGGTGTGCTGTATATGTTGCTAGGACAAAAAAGTTTTATTGAAAGACTAGAACGAAACGCAATTTTCGCACCATGGTTTTGGGTGTAACATTAATTAGCCAAGCAGCCAGGAACACAAAAACATTGTAAAAAATCCAACAACAATAATAATAGCAACAACAACAGCAATTGCTAGAAGACAACACAGAATTGTGTCTATTGACAGGGATAAATAAACTTTCATGTGTAAACTACTCTTATACAGACGACTAGACTAGTTTGGTGGTCATTATAATGTTTAGTTAGAGCGTAAAGTTTGGCTTAGAATGCTATTTCTAGGTTTACACTCGAAGAGAAAATGTTGGTGGATATATTAATGCAAACAATTTGATAAGAGCTATAAAATAAAGTAATTTGACAGTTAAAAACATTGTTAAAGTAGGTTGAGTTGATAACACAGGCCAACACTCAATTTGCTTCTTTGAATTTATCAACTGATTTTACTTAATTTGGGTACGCTGAGTTCAAAACTGTAATCAGTTTGTCTCTATCAGCTCTATCATGTTATAGCTTTTCTATACCCTCCACTTATGACCTCCAGTTACCAATTACCCAAATTTTTTTTTTCTAAAAATTTTTTTTTTTATCAAAATTTTTTAATTACTGTTATAGTTATTGCAAAAAAAAAATAAAATTCCCAAATTTTTTTTTGAATTCAGTTTTGAATTCAGCGCACCCAAATTAACTAGAATCAGTTGATAAATTCAAAGAAGCCAAATTCTTTTTTAATTTTGTCGGGCTGTGTAATTATTTATAAACATAAATAAATACAGAGGTATACGAGCTTAAGTGGCCATTATATAAAAGAAAAGTACGTTTTATAAGAAATCAGTGACTTAAAGGTTTAAATCTCGCTAGGTTAGGTTAGGTTCCATGGGCAGCCATCAAAAGACAGCTCACTTGGGTCCTTCAGTGGTCCCTTTGTGATACCCGGCGCCAATGCCCATCCCCTAGATCAGTCACTCAGATGGCGTCACTGCAGGTTCCAACCACTTCGTCTTCCTAATGAAGAGAAGGAGCGTTTTTAGTTCTGTCATGGACAGATCCCCCAGACAGGAAAACACCGGTTCCCCAAGGTATTTTTCCCTGATGCCCCGCAATCCAGGGCAATGACAAAGGAAGTGAAGAACAGTCTCCTCTTCCTCCTCGTTCTGACAACTCCTACAGTAGTCATTAAATTCCAGACCCATCCTCGCAGCATGAGTCCCCACCGGCCAGTGTCCAGTTAAAACCGATATCACCGTCCTAATCTGGTTCCTGTTGAAACCAAGTAGAGAGCTAGTTCTCCGTTCATCATATCCAGGCCAAAAGATCCTGGATATCAAGCAGGTGGACTCACAGGTCCACCGCATCTGCGCAACTCTGTACGACTCGCGCCTGATGAGTAATTTACAGTGAGCCATTGGAAGACCAACAAATTGATCGATGAATGCGTCATCCATGCGACCACCTTGTCTGGCCAGCCCATCTGCCATTAGATTACCCGGGCACTCCGAGTGATCCGGTATCCATATAAGCGTTACCCTTGAATGTTTCGCAATCTCATTCAAAGACATCCGACATTCTACAGTTAACCTAGATGTCGTGTAGACACCCGCTAGGGAGGCAAGGGCAGCCTTGCTGTCAGTAAATATACGTATATCCCCCGATATGCGATGATACCTCAGCCAGTTTGCCGCCCGCCTTATAGCCGAGATTTCCGCCTGCAGGACACTGCATCCGTCCGGCAGACGAAAGGAAACCTTCACATCCAGTTCCTCTATGAAGAAACCTCCGCCAACTCTCTCACCCTTCCTTGAACCATCAGTATAAGCCCCTAGGGTAGGTTCCCGGAAGGAATCCGACAGCACGTTGCCGTGCGCCGCTTGTGTCACGAACCCCGCACCAAAGAACGGCACCGGGGTGCAGTAATCCACACCGTCAGGGACAATCGTACTTCCGATTATTCTGGCGTGTCCATAGTCACGGGTCGACCAGCCGTTCGTTGCGTGCAGCCGTGTCGCCGAGCAAAGAGCCAACTGTTTGGCCGTTATGTCCACCGGGAGCCAGTTCAATAACGTAAACAGCGCCTTCGTGGGAGTAGATCGCATTGATCCCGTGATCATCAACGCGACAAATCTGTATACTTTCTCAAGCATCGCGCGGTGTGTGCTCTTATCCAATGCAGTCCACCATACAACGACTCCATAGTACAGGGTCGACTTTACCACAGCTTCAAAGATCCAGTTGACACACCTCGGGTTCATACCCCAGTTTCTGCCAATTGCACCCCTACACGCATAAATGGCAACTATTGCCTTTTCCACTCTCATCCGAACATTAAGTCCCCATGACAGCCTGCTATCCAGAACCACGCCCAGATACTTGGCACTGTGAGATATCTGACGCTCAGTTCCATTTAACCTTGGAAGTCTAAAGTCCTCGGTCCTATACTTCCTCGTAAAGAGTACCAGTTCCGTCTTAAACGGATTTACACCCAGTCCGCACGATGCACTCCAGATGCTGAGTACCTTCAAGGCAGCCTCCATACACTGGGACATAACTCCCAAATGCCTCCCTGTGATGGCCACTGAAACATCATCAGCATACGCCACTACTTTGATCCTCATGTTGTCCATCTTTGTCAACATGGTGTTCATAGTCAGGTTCCACAATAGTGGGGATAGAACTCCCCCTTGGGGAGTGCCCCTGCTCACCAGCCTCTGAACACTGGTTTCACCTATCGTAGAGCAAATGACCCTATTCGTCAATAGATTGTCCACAAATCTACATATGCCAACATCGATCCCCAGACTCCTCATTGACGTCACGATAGAGTCCGGGTTGACATTGTTGAAGGCTCCCTCAATATCGAGAAAGGCCACTAGTGTGTACTCCTTGAATTCGAGCGATCTCTCAATAGTTCCTACCAGAGAGTGAAGAGCCGTCTCAACAGACTTGCCCTTTGTATAGGCATGTTGAGAGGCAGAGATTAGACCTCTTGGGATAGTCATCCTCAAGTGCACATCGATAACCCTCTCAAGAGTCTTTAGAAGAAAGGATGCAAGACTGATCGGTCTGTAGTCCTTCGGCTCGGTGTGAGAAGCCTTACCCCCTTTGGGTATAAAGACCACTCTACACAGGGTCCATTTCACAGGAAGATACGAAAATCTAGCGCATCCCTTGTATATGGCCAGCAACCAGGGTATTATCAGGGCCGAATTCCTCTGCAGGTCCGCCGGAATTATACCATCCATACCCGGAGATTTATATGGGCTAAAGCTATCGATAGCCCATTTAATCCTGTCATAGTCCAATGGAATGGACATAGGAACGGGAGTCGCCTCCTACGCTTGATCCCGCATACCCCATTGGGAGTTTCCAGGAAAGTGAGTATCAATTAACACCTCCAGTGTTTCTTGACTATTTGTAGTCCAACTACCATCCGATTTCCGGACGTAGGTCGGAACCATCGGGCTCGAAGCCATTATCTTACGTAAACGGTTCGTCTCAGAGGATCCTTCCACGCCGCTACAGAAGTTCCTCCAAGCAGTCCTTTTCGCTGATATTACCAAGTTTCTAAACTTATTCAATGATGACTTATAGTCCGCCCAGTTGCCTTGGCGCTTCGCCACATTGAACAGCCTACGACAGTCAGTTCTCGCCTGCGCAATGTCAGGATCCCGCCATGGTGGCCGGTTCCTACCCCTACGCACCCTTGGCTTACACGCCAAGGACGTCGCCAACTGCAGTGAGTTCGAAAGCAGATCCACTGCCGCATCGATCCCCCCGATATCATCAACCCTAGGAGGGTCAGATAGAGACCGGATCAGAGAGGAGTGTTGAATCCCCCAGTTCGTCCGTCTCCTATTCAATATAGCCATCGATCCCGAAGACCTAAGCCCTAGACTAAATTCCACATATCTGTGATCAGAGAGTGAACAGTCATTCGATTCCATCCAACTCTCGATTAAATTGATGTGGTTTGTACTAACTAGCGTGACATCAAGAACCTCACACCTATTTGCAACCACAAACGTAGGCTCACAGCCCCTATTTACTACTCCCAAATTATAATTAATAATAAAGGAGAAAAGCGACTCACCTCTTACATTTGTGTCCGTACTACCCCATATAGTGTGGTGCGCATTAGCATCGGCACAGGTTATGATCGGCGTTCCAGTGCCCGCAGCCTTTATTACGGAATCACGGATGAGCCCGTTGGGAGGGTCCTGCCCGTGGTCATGCGCCATGTACGCCGAGACCATCCAGACTATACCGTCCGGTGTCTCAAGAGCGACAGTAGAAGTATCTTCATCACTGTAATCAGAAAGAATGAAGATATTCAAAGAGTTTTTAGCTAAGACACAAGATCTTATGTTGCCTGTACCTTTCGCAAACAATAGCTTGTAGCCTTTTAGGTTTAGTCCGCAAACCCGATTCTTGTGAATCCAGGGTTCTTGGACCATCACGAGCTCCTCCCCTCTTTCCACCACACGGAGGAGCAGTGCAGCAGATGCTGCTTTAGAGTGGTGGAGGTTTATCTGTAGCACCTTCACCATGATCCATTTTGGCGACCACTGTGATGTTGACGTCCTCCTGGTCAGACTCCAGCAGCACGTCCTCATCAACCATGTCACCCAAGTGATCAAAGAAGTCACCCACCAATCCTGAGACAGACTGGGTATCTTCTTTGTCACTTGAGCCCACGGCATCGTCGCAAGCCATGCTTTCCTTAGGTTGCTTGGCCTCACTTACCGACGGAGCCGGATTGCCCTTGTTGTCACTTCGGTAGACACGGAGCAAGATCGTACTAAAACCATAGTAGAGCTTGCCCTGCCTCTCCCTCAGTGGCTCCAAGGATTGCTGGTTAATAACCACAATCGCCGTCCTTGAGGACCCTTCAGCAGCTGAAACCTTCACTACTTTCCAGTCCTGTGTGGGCAGTTGAGGGTTGCAGCACTGAATGATCTTGAGGATCTTGATCTTGAGGATCATTCAGTGCTGCGATCTCGGCCTCCGTGGTATCTCTCCAACTAACACCACGTCAAGCCTGGCACCTTCCCAAACCTCTCCTAGTAGTTCAATGGCCCGCTTTAGAAGCAGCGCTGAGCGCTCATCTGCGCAAGCCATCAGCTTCACGTGACCCTGGTACCAGCCAGCGTCATCGCATTGAGGGGGTGGCCCTGGATTTTCCCTGAGGGTCGTCCAGAACACACCCATAAGTTTTTGTTTTACCAGATCCGACTTGGTATGAGAAATGGCACCATTTTCAACACTTCTGTCGATGATAGCTCGTACAAGGTGACCTTTGGCCACCTCGCTAAAAGATTTGTTCATCGGTTTCGATGAAATTTTGGGACGTTTCGTCCCTGGTTGCTGTTTCACGGCTGCAGCTTCCTCCTCCGAACGTTGCCGTTTAGGCATTGTCACCTTTCCAGGGACTAGAGGAGTAGCACTTGGCAGCTCAGCTATGTGGGCTTTTGCCCATGCCAATGAAGCTTTTTGCTCATTGGTGAGGTCTTCAGCTTTCTTGGAGCCGAGAATGTCGATGAAACGCAAGGCAGCACGCCTTGTGTTCGATGCCCTCTTTGTAGGGTTTTTGTGCCAAGGGGACTTTCTGCGGTCGCCGAGTTTGGCGGGGGGTGGTGCAACTTTGGGATTGGATGTTATCATCGCCATCCCTCCTTGCACAATAGACACATGGGAAGCTGCATTGTCAGGCGACTTAGTCATACCCAACTTGGCAGCACCCGAAGCAGGGGTTTTATCCGTTCCAATGACGGAAAGGGCTTGAGCGGTTTTGGAGGTACTTGGAGCGAAGTTCAGAGGTACCTCGCCGCAGTTTTTGGAACAGCCGCCTTCCGATCAGCTTGGGCCGATCTTCATTGGTTGCCCGGGCTGTTACAGCCCCTGGCCTTTTCGTCTCGCTGTCAATCGTTGTCCTCTCTCTCGCCTGTTCGTCATCGGTTATCGTTAATTGTTTTTTTTGTGTTTGTTTTTGTTGTGCTTGTTCTTGTTGTGTTTGTTTTTTGGAGTTGTTGTTCATTTTGGTCCCACGAGTGTAGGGGAATTGAAAGGTCCACCACGTCATAGCCCCATTAACGTGGTAAGGGCGTGGTCTATTTGCTGAGGTGCCCAGGTATCAGCAAAGCTCCGTAATAATACAGTCGGTAACCCCTGACTGCAAACGGGTCGCATAACACCTCGGTTTAGGGGATGGATAACTTTTCGTCGCCAAGGCCTTTAAGTTCCTTGCATTCGCCTCGGGAATCACCAGTTACTGGCAAAATGCCCGGGCCAAGACACGAACCACAGCCAAGACTTAAGCCACCACATCGCTTCAAGATTGTTATCCATAATAGTGGTGGGTGTTAATCTCGCTAAAAAAGTATGGATTTTCTTTTCAATAATAACATTTTTTGTTTAGTATAAGAGTTTAATTTTTATAGTGTTAGACTAAAATTACCAACATAACCAGTGTTATAACATTTTATCTGTATAAAATTGCAAGTTATCTTACACTCAATTTACATGATGAATTTTATGACGTCCAATTTCGGACGTAATTTTTTTGTTTGGTAGCAAGCGGTGTAGAGAAGAAAGAGGGGTAAAAAAATAGACATGATATCTGTTTTCTCTTCCTCTTTTTTCTCTACACCGCTTGCTGCCAAACAAAAAATGACGTCTAAAATTGGACGTCATAAAATTCATCATGTAAATTGAGTGTTAAAAAATAAGGATTTTGTTGTAATACAAATCTTGGGATGCCTTGACGTATAGAACAGCGTTTAAACCATTACCATCTAATTTTATGCTTTTTTTAACGAAATCTTTTGCAGTTAAAATACTAGTTTTAGCTAAACTTTCTCATAAGCGTTATAACAACACGATTTTAATTTATTATTTAGACCAGTGTTCGAAAATATACATTACATACTCTCTTTCTGTGATCCTTGTACACAATTAAAATCAATGTTTGAAATAACCAGAACATTATTAAGCGTTCGGCTCACACACACACACCCAGGAACGATATATATTTTTTTAGTGTTTGTGTAGACGAACACAACCCTTAATACCGTTGCAACCATTTTCAGGAAAGAGCCGAATATAATATAGTGTTCTGTTCTTCGTCGAAAAAAAAAAAAACAGAAAAATTGTAGTGATACTGTAGACAAAAATTATATTTGTATGTTCAATAATGTTTCTTTTTTTACATTGATCAAGAAATGAACAAACAAAAAATTTTAGCAATGACGGCAGCACAAAATCTTGTGTGTGTGTTTTGTGTATATGTTTTGTTTGTTGTAAAAAATAGCGCGAAGCACAACTGAAACGAACGAACACTAATGAGCTGAACCGGTACACAATGATGTTTGGGGTTTAAAAAAACCGAACGTTTCATATTTTTGTTAAGTTGGATGAGAACACTATTATTTTTGTGTTCGAATGATTACAAACAGGGAAACGTTATTTTTTTATGATTTACAACGCAAACACTAAGAAGTGATATTTAGTGATTATTTTCGAACACTGATTAAAATACTGTAATAATCCAACTCAACATAAAGATGAGATTTCATTGCGTTCGATTATTCGTAAAAAAAAACATAAGCTTCGTTGAGTTCGCTTCAGCACATTTATGTTCGTTGGTTTCAGTTGTGCTCAGCGACCTTTTGGCTGGTAAAGACAAAAAATTTTTTTGCAAAAACAAAACATGTATACTATACATACACAGGCTATTCGTACTGCGGTCGTGAAAATTGCCAAGCAACAACACCAATGCTAGTAAGAAGAAGAGCGTTGCTTATTTGTATTTTCATTCCTTAATCAATGTTAAAAAAAAATCACTACAGAACATTAAACTATATTGTACATATGTCTACAAAATCCTTACAATTGTTCTGTGATTAAACGAAAAACAAAACACTACATAATGTTTGTTGCTTTCGTGAAAATAACAATGAACGGTATTTACCGTTGTGTTCTAATACACAAACACTGAAACAATAGATATCGTTTATGCTCTTATGTACCGAACACTTAATAATGTTCGGTTTAATTTCAAACATTGATTTAAAGAGATTTCGCTGATATGAAAGCAAAAAATTTTAACTTAATGAGTGTTAGTGCAAATTTCATTTAATTTTGTTTATGTTTACTATCCCAATAAAAAATTTTATCATATTGCGAAGCACTAATTGTACATTTAAAAAAATAAGCGCAGAATTATGCGCTACGCAATAAGACATACAGAAATGCAGTAAAGTAAGTGAAAAAACTCTCAACAACTTTTATAAAAAAAAAATAACATTTCAAGTGCTACGGCATTCCCTTACCACGAAGCAGGTTTGTATGGGAGAATACTAAAAAATAACTGTATCAGAACATTCAGTGTGTAAAGCTGATCGTTACATCCAACAATTTTTTTATGCGCTGAATAATGCGCTTCATGTGTCAAAAATGTATTGCTTCAAAGTGGGAACTCGCCATATAAAATTCATGTCTTCCGTATGCGCAATGGTAAGCGCAACTCTTATGTTTCTCCCTTACAAACCTGCTTCGTTGGAAGCTCCATTTTTTACTGGGATACTAGTTAGGCTATTTAAGGTATATAATATTGTCTTAACAAGAGAGTCAACGTTGTGCCACAAACAGTAGTGTTAACTTTCTTGTTTAATAAAATCCACATAATAGAAATAAAAAGAAGAGAAAAACCGCTAGATTGATAAAGAATAGCTAAATTGCCATTATTTTTTAACAATAGCGGCCAACTTCACTATTAAACGCGCTGTCAAAATCGGATTTTCCAATTGTAAAGCGTTGACGCCGCGCTTTTTTGGGATGCTTCATACAAATTGTATGGGCATGAGAATTTTTGACAGCTAGAAAACGCTTTACGCTCTTATTTAGGTATGGCTGTTAATCATTAATTTCTTACATACCCACCCGCTATCTCTATTCCTTAAGGATGTCAATGCAGACTAATAATATTTGGCGCTGGGAAATATGGCCCCAAAAAATAAACGAAAATTTACCCCAAATTTGGGGCTATTTTTCATAATGCAATAATACCCCATTTTATTATGAAAAATTACACAAAGAAATGAAAAATAACCCTAAATATAAAATGAAATATGACCCTAAATTTGGGGTAATTCTTCATTATGAAAAATCATCTCAAAATTTATAATGAATTTTTACCCCAAAAAAAGAACATTAAGAAAGTTATATTAAACAGTTTCGTTGGAGTTTATATGCCCGAAACTAAAAATCGCAAGGATTTGCTTCGCTGTGGTATAACGAACACTGGCTTCACTACATAGCCGGCCTTCAGCCGGGTGCAAGGATTTTGTTTTCTATGGCAATGGTGGGTGTTCCATAGCACAATTGTGCTGAGAGATTTCACACGTATTCTTAGCCTCTTTAATTTAGTTTTCGATGAGACAGCGTCGAATGCACATGAAGCGGATGCTTACTTATTTTCTTATATTTTTTTTCAAGAGAATTTACCCAGCAAACACATGTGTTTTTCTTAAACTAGTTCATTTTTAATTAAACCTTCGTTTTACATCAATTAATCTGGTTTTTACTTTTTTCTCTGCAATTTCAACTATTAAAAAAATGTTTTATTTTACTTCAAATGCGTAAAATATTAAAGAAGTAAATATAATGCACCATTATATATCAAACGCTTGGGTTTGTGTTTGGTTGGTACTTCTGCCATCTCACTAATACTAATAAGCATCAATACAAGCACAATTTTTGTTGTGCCCACTTCTGTCCTATGGTATAACGAGCACTGGCTTCGCTCAGTAAATATATATATATATATATGTGTTCCTCTAACTTCCACTGGAGCATAGGGCGCTCAGTAAAGCTTCTCTTAATGGACGGCCTTCGGCCGGGTGCAAAGATTTTTTCCTCTATAGTATAACAAATACAGGCTTCGCTAACTAGAGCATCTCTGCATAACCGGCAAGGATTTTGTCTACTTTGGTATAAGAATTCAGATTTTTTATACTATCCCTAGAAACTTTTACCTACAATTTTATATAATATGTGTAAAAATGTTTGGGGTGATTTTTCATTCCTTAAAATTTATGTCTTGTGTTGTGTCTCATGTAAAATCTTGGGGCCGTTCTACATTTTCTTTTTGGGGTCATTTTGCGCACCGCCGAAATATTTTGAAGAAAAAGTTCCATAAATGCCCAGGAGTCGCCCCTAGTGGGATAAAATGTATGACCGACCTCAATTAGTTTTTTGTCCTTAACATTTTTTCGAGACATACTTGCCCCTTATCCCCACTTCTAAGGGGGCCTACCATATAAATTTTGCGTTTTATGAAAGTCTTAAATTAATTAAAATTCGACTTTTGTAAAAAAAATCAAAAGTTGCTAATAGATTTTAGTTATTTATGGCTTGTTTTAGTTGCAATTTTTTATACGTCTAGAAAAAATTAGAACCCTAGCTGCATTTTCCAATTTCTTATGAATTATTAAAAAACAAAAATTTCGAAATTTTGATAAAAAAAATTATTTTTTTTTTTCAAAAAAAAAAAAATAATAATGTTTCTAAAACGAAAGGTTTTACTTTTATTAATTTAATTGTGAATTTCGGTTTGTTTTAGTTTTTTCAATACGCTAAAGCACTTTTGAGTTACGCGAACGAACATATGTTGTGCAACCTCCTCCGTTTTCGATTATATGATAAAACTTCAATATATAAGACTTTGTGATGACTCAGCTGTGATTAATGTACGCTCTCCGGTCGAACCAGTTTTTCACCACTTTTTCGATCATACCCGGCCTTATTTTGCCAAAAGTGCTTGGTATGTTGGCTTCCTAATGATCAATCGTTCTGGTTTATCAGTATCGATCAGAGATTTGACGTAAACCTCACAAAAAGTAGTCGTAAGGTGTCAAATCACACGAACGAGGCGGCCAATTCACAGGTCCATTTCTGGAGTATTTAGTTTTGCCAGAAATTTTATTGAATTTGACTACAAAAATGTGGTTCATCTTCCAATTGATATTAAGTCCACGCACAGAAAACACGAGGCAATTGATGGTCCGCTGTTTGATATTATATGGATGTAGAACAAGATCTCTTCTTAAAAATTTTTAAGAAGTGGACGAGTGGAGTTGCTGAGAACTGCCTCGGATCGATAAATTGGAGTCCTTTGTCACACTCACGTCATAAGCGGCGATGTTTTCTTTTGAATGCACCTTACGGGCTCGATTTGGATGAATATTATCCAAAATACTAAATGTGGTCATTAATAGATTGAGGCCCTATGCTTCTTTTAGGATCGATGGGAACATATATATATAATAGATCCATAGTTTTGCGTATAAGCTGCAAACATGGATGAGTATGCGCACTGTAAACTTGACGAAGTGCTCTATAAATTTGGTTTACGAAGCGTGAATTTTGGAAATAAATTTCCACGATTTGTTAATGTTTTTTTAATGTAAGTCTTTGCATGGTGATCTACCAAAATATATTGAAAAAGGTCAAACATACTAGTACTTAAGACATACTTACATACTGCTAGTTCAAAAAACCCTCTTTATTTGTTTTAAAAATGTTTTTGAACAAATATTTATAAATTGTTTTTCGATAGAAGCAGTAAATCATCAATAAACTTATGATGCGGATATATTTGGTATAAGACTTTTAATTTGCAATATAAGTGCATGCATTTTCGCCTCTATTATGTATGTATGCTTTTATTTCTAAAAGTAACTATAAATTTTAATACCATATTTTTTTTAGTTAGCCTCAGGACATCGCTATATATTTTTGATGAAAATAGTTTAAGGTCAACTTTCATTTTTCTGCGAGTGTTTAGAAAGCTGTCTTTAAAAAACATACCAGCCATTCTCATACTATTAATGCGTATTCAAGAAATTATTTATGTTTATTTACGCATATATGTTTTTTTCTTTTACTTATAGTTTATTTTAGTCCACACTCAACTGTTTTTTTTTTTTTTTTTTTTTTTTTGTATATAAGTTTTTGTGATCTACATCATCTTGTACTAACAGCAACAAACGTATTCACATGTTTAACTTTAATGACTACCTGCGGTGTTTGCATCATTTCACAATAAATGCTGAAGCACCAACAGCAGCTCTAGATTTTTATTAGGAATTTCATTGCAGAAAAAAATTAAAAAAAAAAATTGATAGTTTAGAATATTTGATCGTGTTATGATACTGATGTTGGGTGTATATATTTTGTACGCGTTATATTATTAAATTTTCTGCACTTCTTTTTATTTGTAGCAAATATGTGCAGTTTCTGCTTATAAGAAGAAATATTCTTGTGATCGTATGCAAGTGTATAAGGAATAAAACTTCCTTAATAATAAAACTGTATTTAAAACGACAGTTCATAAATCATAATTTAGACATGGTTTGATTATGGAGCTTGGAAATATTACCCAGTTGGCCATGTCTTCAAGACAACGTCGAGTACGCGTACAAGACCCATAGTAAACCCCTGACCACATGTTGGCGACAGCCCATGCAAATCGTCGACGACTTTTTCGAACAAAGGGCACTTAAGACGTAAACGACAGTGTGAGCGACATTATTATGCATATTGTCGTTATGATTATGGTTTACAATGTGGTTAAAGTTGTCATTGCCGACTATATAAACGACTTTTTTCTCATAAAGTCGTTAATGCCCGATTAGCGACATTACCTTAATAGTGTCGTTGATGACAATATTGTTGACACTATCTACGATTTAGTCGCCGATATGTAAGTGAAAATTAGGGATTAAACAAACATCGATACTGATATATTGGCGATACTTCAGATTTGCCGATATATCCAGAATAAGGGAAACGGGTAAAGGGGTATACCTCGAGGATATATTTACTAAAATCTCTTAGGGCCTTGATGGGCTGTGAATTCCAACTAATGAATTCCAAACTAATGAAATGGCCGATGAGTTTTAGAGACTGGGCTCGAAAATAGTGGATACTGGATGTGTGGAGACAGTCAAACCTCCAATAGGCTTTTGATTAATAAAGGAATAGGTTCTGAACATAACATATCGTCGACATAATATGCAAGCCTGCTAACTTCCGATAACTTTGAATGGAAACAACAAACTTTTTATATTTCATATGCGCAGCTTGAGAGAAACCCTAAAAATATAGTTGGTTTAACACACTTTAAGACTAAATTTTAAGAAAACTACATGCTGGTCGACGATGTGTATCTTTCTCTTCTACACGGCATTAAAATCTCAATTTACTTAAAAAGTGGATTTAGTAGGTTTGCATATTGAGCGTACGATATGGCAATGTAGTCAGCAAGAACATTTATTTTTTGTGTTTCTTGTCCTATCAATTCACGTATTCCAATTGCACAATTGAAACACAGCCGCGAATAACGTTATAAGTTACAAAATAATTATATTTAACAGGCAGGATTATTTATTTTTGAATTTTTTTTTTATTATCAAAAATATTGATAATAAAAGAAAAACATCAAGAAATATTTATTTTAAATTACATACAAATTTAAAGTCGCCTAAGTTGTCCTCAATAAAGTCTAATTGAAGACAAGATGAGCGACAATTGCATGCATTTTGTCGTTAGTGTGGTTTGAAACACGACAAAATGCATGCAATGGTTACTTACGTTGTCCTCAATAAATTATTATTCAAGACAAATTTAAAAAAAATATCTCCAAAAAAGTCGTAAATACGATTTTAAGCACGACAATATACACGTTTTCTTACTTAAGTTGTCGCCATCAATGTTATATAAGCGACAAATTCAAAAATGTTCGGAAGACATCGTTGACGACATTTGCGTCTATGACCATTTGGCCAACTGGGAATGTATTTGTAAACGTATATTTGTATAAGTGTATTTGAATAACTAAGTGTTGTAGTATGTATATGAAAACTTTTTTTTTTGTAATTTTTCCACATAGAAAACAGTCATCATCAATTAATATGCAGGTGGTATGAGTTATAAAATATAATGAATTTATATTGGCTTTATTGGTGACTTTGTTAAACTATAATAAAAGAGAAACATTGTAAGACTTAGTGAATATTTTAAGCCTGGAAAAAGTAAATTTTTCTAGGAAAATGTTTAAAATGCTGAAAAAAATTATGTTATTGTTGCATTTTTGGCAAAAGGAATTTTTTTGCTAGTATAAGAGTTAGTGTTGAAATTTTCCCTGGAAAAAGTGGACAGTAAACAAGTTATGTTTCTGTAATAGTTCCTTCTTATGATATTGTGATGAAAACCTTTAGTTTAGTTATATTGTTAACAATATTTCAATAGCTTAAATATTTCTGTTTTTTGCTAAAAGAGTAAACGCATTCAAATACGTATAAGATATGTTCTTAAATCAATGACTCACAGTCATATTAAATATGATTTTATTTTTTAAGTTTTTGTGTAAAATAAAAACTCAATAATATAATTTGATCCAGCAATGCATAATATTTTATTTCTTATAGAAAAATTCAGGTACCCAATAAAAAATGGAGCTTCCAACGAAGCAGGTTTGTAAGGGAGAAACATAAACGTTTCGCTTACAATAGCGCTTACGGAAGACATGAATTTTATACGGCGAGTTCCCACTTTGTAGCAATGCATTTTTGACACATAAAGCGCATTATTCATCGCATGTAAAAATGATTGGATGTAACGATCAGCCTTACACACTGAATGTAATGATACAGTTATTTTTTAATGTTCTCTCTTACAAACCTGCTTCGTAGTAAGGGAGTGCCGTAGCACTTGAAATGTTATTTTTTTTTTATAAAAGTTGTTAAGAGTTCTTTCACTTACTTTACTGCATTTCTGTATGTCTTATTGCGTACCATTAAAATTTTTTATTGGGTAATATACTAATCGATTTGTACGTATTTATTAACAGTATAACACTTCTTTGTTCAAAAAGGGTTTTTTTGTCTTAATAGTTTATTTTATAATATTATACTGATCACACTACGTGACAAAATTTCAACAAAGTCGTGACCAAATATCTGACAGCTAATCTTTGTGTAAAAATTTCCGCTGAATCCGAATATGAAGTCAGAATTGTTAAAAGTAGAACAGTTTTTGAGATATTTAAAAATAACCGTTATTTGTGTTTTTAAAAAAGATGATGTGACTGAAATACAAATATCTTCAAAAATTTTAAACGGATTATGTATTTCTCTACTTTTGGTGAAAGGTTATAAAATTTCTAAAATAACCATGGATTGCTTGTGAAGATTGGTCAAGAAATGATAGAGTTACAGGGGACAAAAGTTCAAGCTTCATTGAAAATTTTATGATTTTGTTCAATTTTGCTCTTTTCAAGGTATTGTTTTTAAACCAATGATTTACAAATCCTAATGATTTATTGCATGCGACATAAGATTATTTTAATATGAACATTTTTAGCCCAACAAGACATAGATTGGTACAAAAGTGACAGAGCTACAGAAGATTTAGTAAATTAACCCACATAGAAATTCAATACTTTTAAGCAATTTTTAATATTTATTGTTACTAAAAATTTAGCTTTGTATATTAATTTGTTATGGGTTAGTTTAATTAATCTTCTGTAACTTTGCCATTTTTGCACCGATCTGGATCCTATTGGGCACAAAATGTTCCTATTGAAATAGGCTAAAGTTTTATTTTTTTGGATATTTGCATATCAGTCACATCATCTTTTTTAATAACACAAACAACGGTAATTTTGGAAAATCTCAAAAGCTGTTCTACTTTTGACAATTCTGATTTCATATTCGCATTCAGCGGAAAATTTTACACAAAGATTAGGTGTCAAATTAATTTGGTCAAAAAATTGTCACGTAGTCTTATTTGATGTTACAAATACAATTTATAATGTAGACGTTAAGCCATAGTCTCTAACTAATGGACCAGCGCATAACCAACTAGACTGACGGAGAACTATTCTCAATTATTTTAAATACATACATTCTACAAGTGAAAGCAAAGTGTTTATTTCCAGCATCAGACTTTCCCTAAAAATTGCACAAAGTTTTAATATTTTAAGCGTTGTACATGTTTAATCCGGTATAGGGATTTGTAAATTTACAAATTAAAAGATTTTAAAATGTTAAGCATACCTTATTTTATTTGTATAAGAGTTTAGTTTTGTAGTATGTTGATTTAGAAGATATAGTAAACATTTTCTTTAAATTTCGTTATAAGATATTGAATTTTACTTTCATAAAATAACTAGCTGGCCCGGCAAACGTTGTTTTGCCACATACGTTATTTCTTTCAGAGGTATCAGTGTGTGCTAGCCAAATTTTACGAAAAAATTATAGGCTATAGTTCTTTCCAGATGTTACACTATTTGACTGCCCAATTTCAAGAAAATTAATTGATAAGTTAAGAAGATATAGGGAGGCGGAGGTTTTACCCCACTTGCCCTGTCCTATTTACGATGATACAGTGTATGCATGCCAAATTTTAAGAAAACCGGCTGATTAGTTAAGAAGATAGAGGGAGGGGGATCTTTTGCCCCTCTTGTTCTATTTCACGCCCTAAATAATAAAAACTATAGGCTATAGTTCTTTCTAACTGTAACTGTTACCTGCGAAATTTCGATTGATTAGTTACGAAGATATAGGGAGGGGGAGCTTTTAGCCCTCTTACCCTATTTCCCACCCTATTACCTATTCTATTTCAGATGTAACATTGTCTGCATGCCAAGTTTTAAGAAAACCGCGTGATTAGTTTATAAGATTGGGGAGTGGGAGCTTTGCAATATTTTGGGCCCTCTAGCGATATAAAATATACTCTACGACCTATTATCATACCTAACAAATACACATACAAAATTTCATAAAAATCGGTCAAGCCGTTTCGGAGGGGTTCAAAATGGAGGGCATTTTGTTTATATTTGTATGGGAATATATATACATGTTTCGGAATGAATGATGTGTTCACTTACTCATGAACCAATACACATTTGAAGACCGTTGATGCATAAAACCCTTGGTATTGACGTCACCTTCCACGTGAACTTTACAGAAAGAAAATCGGTTCACGCATTTCAGAGAACATCAATTACTAACATAATGCAACTTATTTTTATATATATAGAATAGATAAAAGAGTAAAATTTTAAAGATATACATACTCGAAATATGTTAGTATAAGAATTTTTCATGTAGGTGGTATACTTTTAAGATTACCTAATTACGGTATGACTTAGATTTTAATTTTATACCATAAATAAAGCCTTTTTGCCATTACAAGCCTTTTTGGTTTAAATTGCATTGTTAATTACAACAATGTCTTTCTTCTAACGTAAAATTTTGTTTAGGCCAATTAAGTCTTAATCATAGCACCTTAAGACTTAAATTTTTAATTTCTTTTTTGTTTTGTTTTTATAACTCGTAAAACATTTTTCCTAAGCTGATCACATAAATAACAACCGAGTTGCTTATTTTCTCACCCCCTTTTCCAACAATGTTCTTATTCATCACTAAAAATCCGCTTAAAAACATACTTACGCTAAAAGTAAAGAGAAAAAAAAAACGCTTTACATTCACCAAATACCACTGTTGGGATCGGACGATTCTTAAATTGTACAGTCTCAATGACAAAATTGTACCAAATTGACATAAATTGTACCAAAACTTCGCTGTAAAATAAAAAAGCATACAAACTAATTCGAAACCCTTTTTATTCAATAAAATTAAAAGTAAAACAAGTAAAAAACTATAATCGGTCAAGCCCGACCATTTGATACCGTACAGCACAGTATTTAAAGACTCTATTTCGGACCCACGGGCAATCATGGACCAGCCAGAACAAAATTATGTTAGGAGTTTAAGATTCATGTAAAAGTCATGGGCCAGCCGGAACAAAATTATGTTAGATTAATGTAAAAGTTCTTTACTTGAATATTATTTAGACATCTTCATCTATATAAGATTTGTTTGCCCGTACGCATGTTAGGAAGGGCGCTTCTGTGGGACCTATGGTTAATATTGGACCTACCAGCACAACTTTTTTCAAGACATGGTATATCTTAAAAGTAATTGTAGCCAATTTGTATGTCAATACCAACATTTATAATGAAGTTACGGCATTAAAAGCTTTCCGAGAGTATAATCGTCAAATATGGACCGTTTTCAATAAAATTTTGTAAGATGATTTAGATTCCAATATAATAAGTGTTGCCCAAATAAAATCTAAATACCAACATAATAAAAGTGTTTACAGTCACAAACACTATTCCGGAAAGTAGTTTGTATGGCGGCTATATGAAATTACGAACCGATTCTCACCATCTCAGTAGGCTTCGTACTTATAAATTAAAAGCAATGTACAAAATTTCATCAAATTACCTTCAAAATTGCGACCTTTATTTTGCGCACAAGATTAAATGGTCTGCAGGCAGACTGAGGGACATCGTTAAATCGACTCAGACAGTAATATATTGAGTCGATCGGTATACTTATAATTTTTAGTGTTCACCCATCAGCACAAACGCTAAATACCCTCTTCACTATTGTGTTGGGGGAATACAAAATAAAAAGGAATAACAAATTTCTCTTTTCTTGGCAAATTAACAATAATGCAATTTTTGGTAATTCTGGTCAGGGCTAGAGGTATGTTAATAAAAATTTTATTATTGAAAAGAAAAGTAAGGTAATCCACCTAAAAGAATTGTTAAAACTACGTGGGTATTGTTTTTATTGTACCAAAAAAAGATGAATTGTACCAGGGTACCAATTAAGTTTCGATTGTACCAAATTTGGTACAATTGTACCACAAATCCCATCAGTGCCAAATACTCCAACACATTCTCTAAAATTAAGACTCTGCTAGAAGGGTGCCTTCTACCAAAGTAAAAAAAATTCACTTTGTAAAAGAAATTAATGAAGTGCATAATGCCACTTTAAGAAACGTACATACGAATAAACGCCCATAAAAATTTATACCAAAACTCCAAAAAAAAGAGGAATAAAATTAAAACCGAAATAAAAATCAGCAACATCAGTCTTCTTCAACCCAAAGCCGTTTGTTGAACGAACGGGGCAAAAGGATTGCGAGGGGCAACACTATAAAACAAGAAACACATGTCACAGATTTGTTTCACTTTCGGAAGCTGTGTTTCAGCAAATTTGTTGTGTGTTTCGTTAAGAAGCAACATAATAAATGACAATGTTATTACCCCTTCAGTCTGCCTTTTAGTCTTCCATTTTTCATATTTTTTTTTTTAAGTTTTATGTGTTTTAACTGGGTGGCAGAATTATGCAAAAATTGTGTCGTGTTTTTTTGGCATTAAATTTTACAGAAACGCCAAGAAAGACAAAAAAAAAACGCAAATAAAATCCCATAAAATAATGATGTATTTTTCTTGAATTTTAACATATTGTAGCTTTTTTTTTTTTGAACGCTTGAAGGTTGCTTTAAAAAAAGTAAAACACATCATTTGACAGCTTCGTTTTGTTTTATTAGTATTTAACATTTAAGACAAGAAATGAGTGAGCGAAATAAGAAGAAATAACGCTAAGAAGTTTTATAAGTAGTACTAAAGAAGAAAGAGGAAATTGTAATCGCATCAAAGGCTTAAAACGGTAGATAAAGGATGCTTTATATTGCAAAAGTAAGAATTTAATTAAAGGAATGTTTTTGTAACAAAATATGAACCATAGTATAAGAGTTTGTTGCAAAAAAAAACAACACTTTGATCTATTTAAGAATTATAGTATTTAATGACTTATACAAAAGTACAACTGTTGTAAGTACATATTAGGGGATCCAATTAATCGATTTATTGTATTAAGCAATTTTAAATAATTCGAACAGTTTATCGCCCAAAATTAATCGATTAATCGAACAACGGTTCATCGTTTGAATTTCCTAGTATAAGTTGTATAGCATAACCCTTAAATGCCCACTGTATCTTTAAAGATACAACCATCAAAAAAATTCCCACGGGCTCATTTTTAATAAAAATAAAAATTAAAAAACACAAGTATGTTTAGAAATCTTTAGAAAATCATCTTATTTTTATTAAAAAAATTTTAGATTTTTATGTTTAAATAGCCGTAAACTTAAAAAATTATATTTTTAAAAATCTAAATTGAAAGGTTTATTTGCAACGTTAATTCCCAGATCCGAGCGGAAATTGAGGTCCAGAAAAAATATAAGGTGGTTCGAATATATGTCCAGACGCTATTAACAATAATTAAAAAAAAAGGTTCCGGGGACACGTCGTCAAGCTTTATCCAATGGTTGTATCTTTAAAGATACAATGTGCACTCACCAGCAAATTAAAAATTCGTTTTTGTTTACTTATGTATGTACTGCTGTTTGTTTAGTTTTATGTTGAAGCTTGCAGATAGAGTAAAAACTGGGAGTCAGGAAGCATCTAATTGTTAATGATGTTTTGGATGCTTGAACGGACGATGAAATTGACCTTGATGCATTCGTACATGACTTTTTATCAACACGAAAAATGCAGATCAAGAACTTCCCCCTGATAGAGGTTATGGCCAGATTATGCAACATTTAACATTTCTTTTTCAGAAACTTCTGACACATATTGAAATTCACGCTCTTCTATGTTTAGAGTGATAAAAGTAAGCCCCAAATTTTCTGAGTCTGGTAGAGTTTTCTGGAACAAAGGTAATCTCCAAGATATAACAAATTTACTTAGAGGAACATATGGTTAGAGAATCCATTAAATATTCTGAAATAGATCAAATTAATTTAAGCGTAACGGACTTTCGTTAATGTATCGGAATTTTTTTCTATATGAGTTATTAAAAGCTTTCTAGTTCTCGGGACTATTGGTTTGAAAAAAAAATCATCCCTGCTGTACTATCATAAAAAGACAAATAAGCGGAAGAGGTTTTAATAAAATTCTTGAAGTAGTTCATTTTAATGATACAACTGAAAAGCCTATTCAATATGATCCTAATACTGGCAGGCTTTATCTATCATGACCTCTTATTCAAACTCTCAATACAACTTTTGCCTTCGTTCCGAAGTTGAAAAGGCTTTGTGTAGACGAACAAATTTGCTCCAGTAAAGTAGGAAGCTATTTGAAGCAGCACTTGCCGAATAAGCCAACAAAATGGGGCTTTAAACTTTTTATACTTAGCGATACAATGGGATATGGTAACAAATTTGAAGTATATAGTGGCTCAGCTGAAACTTGTGTATTGTGTCATTGTGTTCACAAAGTGCCCAGATTTAAAAACTATATCGTATGCTCCGACAATTTTTATAAAACAATACTCTTGTTAGTATATTCGCGTACACTGGGTCCGCTTGTAATAAACCAGCGCCGCCGAAGAATACTAGATTAGATATGATGGACCATTGGACTGTGATGGATATAAAGGGAAGTTGAAAGCTACCAAATTGCTCTGAACAAACCAGAATGTTCTGTTCAAAGAATTTAAGGGTTCTACCGCGGAAAAAATTACGTGTGTAACACCTTAAAATATGGGTCCTGGCCCACCTTAAAGTATATCGATCGCTTCAGAATCACCTTCAGAGTCGATCTGGTGATGTCCATCATGCTGGCTGGCTGTCCATGTAACCTTGTGCGCAAAGTACAGGTCTCAATTGCATAGGCTCGTATTGACACAAAGACCAAGCCTATTGAATAGCCAAATAGTAGGACCACGAAACAATATAGGGGGCAGTTTCTGCTTCCCAGAAACTATCAAACCGATTTTAATGATATTAAAAACATAAATAGAAACATATTTATGTGGACACATAAGCTATGCAGTTTTTTAAAAATAGGACCACGACGGGAGGAAGGGGGCAAATTCTGCCTCTCACAAAGTTTCAAACCGTTATTAATGAACCTTAAAACATAAATGCTTTCATGATTATATGGACACATAAGCATGATTCTTTATGGGTCCCGAATAGAGTGCAGTCTCGAAAATGTGTATTTAAATACTGTGGTGTAGGGTATCATATGGTCGGGATTGACCGACTATACTTTCTTACTTATTTTTTAATTAAAATAAAGTAATTTCAAAGATGCTAGCTCATGTTTTCTTTGGTTTATATTAGTACTTTCGTATGAATAATACTAACGGGGGAGTGCCCAGTGTATCTTCTAAGATACAACCACTATTTTCTAAATAATTTAAAAAAAAAATTTTTTTTCGACAAAATTGGTACGCATTTGATTTTTGTCGACCATTTTACACATCATATATTTTTTATATCAAAATCGGTGTCCTTGGGCATTTAAGGGATAAGTAAAGGGCGTTTTTTATAGAGTGATACAAGTTTAAATCATAATAAAACAAAGTAATATATTTTTTATATCAATGAAACGGTCTTTATTGGATAGAAAATTTTATGACATTAATATTTAAATATGATTCAGGCCATGTGGCCGCCACGGCTGGCGCGTAGAAAGCGCAATCTGGAACACCAGTAATTTTCTGTGAGTGTATTGGTGTTTCGACAAGCGATAATTCTGCTTATTTGGGAACGTAAATAAGCAGAATTATCAGAAATGGGGTTCATCGGAAAATAAAATTTTGAATGGAAATTCTAAATCAATATCAATTTGTGCTTCAGCCCATTCGCCGAATTATTTTGATTAAAAATTTCAACAATTTGCACGCGTTGCTCTGGTGTAAGTCGATCCATAATGAAATGTCAAAGCAATCTATTTTTTTTTAAATAAAATAGCTTTTGTATAGTGCATGCTATAATTTTTATAATAAAATATACTATTAAATTATTAATATTTTTTTAATTGCTCTCTAAGTTTAGCTAAGAGAACATTAATGATTTCTCTTAAAGATGAAAATGTTTTTCTATCAAGAACTATTTCAATAGTAAAGGGTAAATATGAAATTTTAAGGGCCGATGTTGAATGTGAACCACACCTAAACGTTTTTTTTCGCATTTCAGTTGACATTTCTCAATTTTAGACTAACTCAATTTAAACCTAGAAGGATACACAATCGAGCAACGCGTTAAAGTTATTCAGGCTTTTTATGAGAATTGGCGTTCAATTCAAAATGCATATCGTGCACTTCGCGATTTTTTTCGGTTATAACTTACTAAGGTTCCTACAAAGGAAAACTTTTTGATGTTTGAAGGTATTGCATTTTAATTAAAACAAGTATACGAGTTTTTAAATAAATTATTTTTTTACATAAAAAATAACAAATGAGGGGCTTAAAGCACAAAGGGGTTCAAGTGACTTATGTTAAATAAGGAGACAAAAGCGGTTGTTTCGCTTGTGATCCAAGCGAAGTAGGTATTTTTATGCCAAGTGCTTGAGTTGTTCACCATATCTAGCGTCCGGATGAGAATCCTACATTCACCTCTTGTGCTCTGAACAACTTCTCCGAACTATACCTATAATTCCATATGTAAACTCAATTTTAGAAAAAGGCACTTAAACCCCTTGTGCTTTTAGCCCCTCAAATAGAATCTGGGAATTTATTTCTCATGGTGAGTAACATTTATTATATAAATTTTCACATTATTTGAATGTGTATTCTAAGTCAAATCACAATTTTTAAAAGCTTTTATACTTAAATAGTCTTAAGGTTCAGTTAGCCGGGAGTAACAGTAACCTTGCAAATCAGCTGCTTCATTTTGTTGCATGTAAAGCAATTAGAACGATAACAGTTAGCAGTAAGATGTTACGTCTCAATCTGTAAGAAATAGATTGGTCATACTTTTTTACGGTAAGGTTAAGTTACTGTTACTTCCGGCAAACTGAGCTTTAATTCCTTCAATATTTTGTATGCACTATCATAATTTTAGTTTGTATATTTCCGTTACGAGGCCTACTTAAGCTTTTCTTTGGCAAGCAATGAAGTAAATTGTACAGAAAATTTATAAAACTATTAGATATTAGCAGAATGTAGTGCGTTTTCTGGCGCGCTACGGCCTTCGTCGGCATTCTTTGTATCGCATAAAGGATAGTGCTTATTGTAAATTTTATGTATTTAACTTAATTATTTAAAGAAATAGAATCTGGGAATTTATATTAGATTTATAAATTTTCATATTAATTCGAATGTGAATTCTTAGTCAAATTGTAATTTGACAAATTATAAAGTAATCGCCATGCAATTTAGAGTATTGTTGGCATATTTGTGGGAACTTAGAAGACCCTCCGAGAATTTCCTCTTGAAATCACTGACTGTCCGCGACTGGTGCGTGTCAGAGATCAGCAATGAATCATTTTTTCGCTACTCATACTGACTCATGAAATTGTAAGTATAAGTTGGTGCGTGTAGCAGCTACCTCGTTTATCTACGAACCATATCACTATCTTGAATCTGTGGCGAGTCCGATAGCACTCAATTGTGCTTCCCATTAGCGAAAAAAATGCCATTTATAAAAAATGGCAATACATGCTATATTATCCGCAAGGACAGATATATCTATATATGTATATAAATAAGTTGTCCTTTGTTCGTCATTTTATAACTCGAGAAACACTCAAACGATTTTCAAACGAGTACATGCGTTGGATAGGTCTACTTTCACTGATGGTTTATAAAAAAACTCCTGATAGGTGGCGCTGTTGTCGTGATATTTAATTTTTTTTTTATGGTAGATAGCGCTGGGGTCAAGTTATTAACAAAATTCTCCAGTATTACATTTTTTATTTTTATTTAGAAAATCCCGAGCAGCGCCGGGACCAAACATATATATACATATATATATTTCTTAATTTTTCTTAAATAAAGGCTTTTTCTTTTGTCATTCTTCTCTCCCACTCCAGCAAAGATCATCTTCTGTATCTGAATTTACTTTATCATCAATGGTTCTCCTCTAGGTCAGAAGCACCACGTCCCCGACTACTTTGTAAATTCCACCTTACGCCTTTACGTGCTATATTCTGAACAGCTTTTGGAAGTATATTCCCTATCACACGCCATTACTGCACTTTCATTTCTATTGGGGCAGGCTTTTAATTAGTTCGAGTTCAAAGGTCTATGTGGGCCACCATATGTCGGTTATGTCATTCGGAAGCAATTTTATGTCTAATTATTTTGGTCGCTATTGAACGAATTGAAATTATTTTTTTAGTGTCTTAAAGCATATTTTGAATTTTCAAAACACAGAAAAAATTATTTCAAATCGTTCAGTATCGACTGAAAGAATTAGAAATAAAATTGCTTTCAAATCGAAAAAGTATCCGATCAGAATTAGCCCCTGGTTTCACATTGTACTAAAAGATTCTCAATTTCGTATAAGTCGATATTTGGCTTGATCTACAAACATTATTTAACATGCCAAATGTACTGCACTGTTAGCCTTATTTATTCTGCTAAAACAAATTAAGTTCCACTCTTTTTCTTAATAATGCTGCCAAGGTAGTTGAATTTTCCACAGGTTCAATAATACTATGTTTAACATTGAGCGCAGCTTGTTGCATGAATTTGGTTTTAGCTACACTAATTTCCAAGCAAGAAACTTTGGTCTGTAGAAGATGTAAAAACACCAGTGCATGCTTGTACAGCTCGTACTGCAGAAAATATTGCTGCTGTTCGCGATAGTGTGGCTGAAGAGCCATTCACCTCATTTCGTCGTCGTGCCCAACAATTGCACCTCTCACGCTCGTCATTAATGAACATTATGCATAAAGACTTGCATTTACACGCTTACAAGGTACAATTGACTCAAGAACTAAAGCCTCTTGACCATTCCAAACGTCGTCAATGGTCAGAATGGTGGTAAGAAATTGCAACAGTGGATGATAAATTTTGGGAGAAAATCATCTTCAGTGATGAGGCACATTTTCACCTCTGTGGATTCGTCAATAAGCAGAATTGCCGCATTTGGGAGAATGATTGATGATATGGGCTGGCGGCATTATCGGGCCGCATTTTTTCCAAAATGAGGCCGGTCAGTCAGTTACTGTGAATGGTGTTCGCTATCGTGAGATGATAACGAACTTTCTATGGCCCAAATTGGATAACATGGATGTGAACGATATGTGGTTCAACAGAACGGTGCCACTTGCCACACAGCTAATGAAACAATTGCCCTTGTGCACGACAAATTTAATGGCCGTGTTATCTCACGAAGGGGCGATGTCAATTGGCCGCCAAGATCATGGGATATGACACCGTTGATCGTCTTTCTTTGGGGTTATTTGAAAGAAAAGGTGTACGGCGATAAGCCAGCAACTATTCAAGAGCTAGAGGATGAGAACCTCAATTACGCCTCAGCGTCATAGAAAATTTCGAACTTCCTAAATTATTTGTGTTTTATTCAAAATCAACATCGGCCCTTAAAATGAAACCACCCTTATTTTAAAAACGTAAACAAAAATAATTTTTTCATCAAAATTCGTATGATTAACAATCTCTTTTCAACTTTTTAAATTTGACTTAAGATGCTTTGTCAAAATGCCACAAATATAATTTTTTGTACAAATAAGAGCTTTTAGTTAGAACTTAGACTAAATAATAACTTGTATAATATTTCAACATCATACTTTGTTATTTGAAACAAAATGTTTAAATTCTATTGTTTTTAAAAGCTTATCATAATTTTTATGTTAATAATAATTTAATTTAAGTATACAAAAATATTTTTAATATAAAAGAAAAAACTATTCAAAACAAAAACTTAATTCCAATTCTCTTCTATTATACAGCATTTTAAAGTCGCTGCTTACCTTTTAACGTAACAGCCTTTCTTTTCTTGTCACATATCCGTTATTAACATTTGCAATGACATATTGATTAATTAATATTTTATGGTCATTTATTATAATAATTTTTGTAACATCTTTTCATTTGATTGCCTTCTTTTTATAAAGAATAAATTTTGTGGTACAATG
This sequence comes from Pollenia angustigena, assembly GCA_930367215.1. NCBI lineage: Eukaryota > Metazoa > Arthropoda > Insecta > Diptera > Polleniidae > Pollenia > Pollenia angustigena. The sequence goes on from OV884060.1 coordinate 54,737,492, forward strand.
AACATTAAACACAAATTATTACTTTGTTTTAAAAACTTAACAGAAGATTATTGTAATTAATAAATATTTATGTGATTTTCTCGTTAAAAGTGATGAATGAAAAAAATCAAATTATAATTGGAATTTCGCAAGAAATGAAAAGGAGATTAAAGTTAAGTATAAGAGTTAGTTGAAGTTTTTAAGTTGTTATTTATGAGGTTTTTAAAAGATCACAAATGTAATTTTTTAAGAAATTTAAAAAGAAAAGCGTGTTAATCAAAAAGTTGTATTTTTTGAATAGATTATTTATAACAAATAAAGCAAAAAAAAATCAAAGAATATCAAAATTAAATATTAAACGCATAAAAGTATAAAAGTATAAGAGCATATAAAAATATAATAACAATTTTGTGAAACTGCAAAAATAAATTTACTTAATAAACACTTTAAAGGCCCCCTAATATTAAAAAAAAAAATATTCAATTAAATCTTTTTTTAAGATTCTAGTTCATCGACAACTTCCGGTTGTCTCTCAACCAATTATAGCTATGCGACCATTATTGTTGTTGTTCTAAACAATTACTTGAGACAAAAATTTTACATCACTATTATAACAGTCCAATCAATTTCTTATCTCTAATTTTCTTATCCTTGTGCTTTAGAAAATCAAGAAATAAATACTTCTAAGACATAGAAATACAATTTTTATGAACTAATTTTCTTAAACAAAAACTATCACGTACCTTGTATGTATTACATACATGTTGCAACATATAGATTAAAATCTCGAGACTAAGATAAGAACTATAACACCAGCACCAACGCCACCCCTGCTACCACACACAAACTACCAGCTATAAGACAGGTACAACAATACACCTTAATTCTCAGAAGGAGTCTCTAACAAATTTTCATTTAATGAATGAAATTCATTTAAATCTTTTTACAGCAAACAAACTAAATTAATATTCACTAGTAGTGCGCAAGATATTAAAATAAAGATTATATTTTAGTTCTCCTTTGAGACGGTTCAGAAATGGTTGGTGAAAAACGGTTATTAATAACTGTATTGTGTGTTGGCAGTTTAAGTAAGTATAAGTTTTAATAAGTATAAGAGTAATAAAATTTTGTAACAGCCGTAATAACTGTTAATAGGAATTTAACTATCAAATCTAAGCAAATGGGTGTATTGATTTAGGAAAATATTTCTGTAGGTAAAAGATGCTATGAAGCAGGAAATATATCTTTTAACAATTAAGAAGGAGGAGGTAATAAAATAATTATTTGCTTTAATTGAAGTTAGATGGTCAGACGTAAAATATAAAAATCATAAAAATGTATATACTATATTAATAATAATAAAGAATTTTTAAAACGTTTTAGGTATATTTTAAAAAAGTAGTAATAAAATTATTAATTACTATAAAGTTTAAGTTACATAACAAATATGATTAAAAATATTATGGAGATAAAACAAAAATTATTAGTTAAATTGAAAAAATATTGAATCATTTAAATTTCAATCAACACAATACAACACAACAATGGTGGAGAGGGTGTTGTGAGTTTGTGCAATTGTTTATAACACTAAGACCTATAATTTTTTAAATAAATCTAACGATGACCGTCCGGCTTGCTGTGCTTGCTGTGCACAATTTTGGAGACAATTTGATAAGGCTTTGTGAACGTGAACCGTAATATTATGTTGGTATTTAGATTAAGTTTAGACCAAACTTATTTTATTATAATCTAAATCATCATGTTATTGAAATAGGTCCATACTTCACCATATCCCCATACAAATGCTACTAAACGCAAAGAAAAAACATGGTTGTGGTTAACATATTCTAAGAGCAACATATTATGATAAGATTCATGATTGTAGTCACCATATTAAGATTATTATTGAATCATAATATGACTAAATATACTCGTAATATGACATCATAATATTTTTCCCTTAATCATATTATTATTCTGTTAATCATAATAAGTTAAGAAGTAATCAAATTATTGTTATGTTAATCATAATAAGTTAAGAAGCAATCATATTATTATCATGTTTATCATAATAAGCTAAGAAATGAATCATATTATCATCAGGTTAATCATAATAAATTAAGAAGCAATCAAACTGTCAAAAAAATATTAAATAAATAAAAAAATTTTTGATCGATTTTTTATTTTGTGGCTTTTTATAATTTTTCTTTGTGTAAATTAAATAGCGGAGTTCAATATACGGCTTGCAAAAGAACAAATGCAAAATCTGTGGTTTTCATGAGCCACCGCGTAAGTCCTTTCCGATTTTGAGACATTGCATAATTTTAAACGCTCTTTACTCGTTTCTAAAAATGTGTGAAAAAAAGTTGGATCAATTCCGATTTTTTAACGTAGTGACAAAGTTTAAAAAGTGCAATATGTACGTAGCCCATATGTCTTATTTGTTTTAAGACATACGCGGTTGCCCATGAAACCCACAGAAATATCGTATCACTTTTAGAAAATATAACGAAGTCTCTGTGTGTTTTGTTGTTGGACTTTACAAATAACAACGACATTTTGCATTTGCACTATTAAATCACTAATACTGAATGAACTCCGCTAATATTTTAATTTTTTTAAACTTATTTTTTTATAGGAATTTATCTTTAAATTAATAAACCGCTCACATATAAAATAAAAGACACAACCGATTCCAAATCATTTTTTAAATGGCGCTAACATAACATTATTAGAGTAAAAATAGTTTGATTGCATCTTAAACATAATATGATAAATGTATAGAAAGTTATCATGTTATGGCTATTAGATATCATGATATGATTTTGAAAGTTATCATAATTTAGTTGTTAGAAAAATAATTATTTTTCGATCAACAATACTCAAATTTATAATTGCGATCAACATATATATGTTTACAGCAACTATATTATTGTTGATTTGAAATAAAAAATATCAATTATTTGTGTACGACAACAATATATTGTTACATTAAACATAGTGTTGTTGCCGTAACCATGCCCAACCATATTTTTTCTCTGCGTGTACCGAAAATGGGTTTTACTGATATACATACCTTCCTTATAAATGATGGTAATGCCATACAATTTGGCAAAAGCTGCGAATATTTAGTGCTTATAGGTCCATATGACCTATTAATGCCCTATTCGTTAAATCGCTTTAAGACAGAAAATAGATCAGGATATCTAAGTAATTTTCAGTCCAAAGCACTTTAAAAAAATCTTAACCATATAACATAATTTTGTCTATCATTGCCAATGGGACCCAAATAGGGTACACTCTCGAAAAAATGTCTCTAAATAAAGTCAGGCTTGGCCTATAGTACTTTCTTTTTTGTTATTTTATTTTAACCTTTTATTGTTTAATTATTATTTTTTTTTTTTTTATATTCAACATTTGTTATTTTTCGAATTTATTCTATGAGCTTAATTTCAGTTATGTATTTTATAAAGCTTTTTGTAATAGTTCTATTCCTTCAATTTTTCAGAAATGACTTTATACACTACCAGACTATTTTATTTTCTTGTTACATTTTACCTTAGCTTTCCTTTGGACAGCAATGAAGTATATTGTATGTACATAAAAATTTACAATTATTAGACACCAGCAGAATGTAATGCATTTTTATTTTTATATTTTAACCCCCGTATTCATAAACGATTATGAAATTTAACAAATGTTTATTAGGGATACTTTTCATAGTAAATTTGTTCTCTAAGCCTTTATTAAATTTAAAAAATTTTTGTATACCCAGGCATAATTCTTTAATATTTTCCTATTTTTATGCGTTGGACTTTTATACTTTTGCACTGTTTGATTTTATACTTGTTTCTTTATATTCTTTATACATTTATTATTTTATACTTTTATGATTTAATACTTTATTTTTTTTTACTTGTATAACGTTCGTACGCTGTTGATGTATAAAAGCATTTTTTTTGCGATTCGATAGCATTTGGGTAGCTCTTTGTTTAGCCCAAAAGATGGATTTCATCGAGTTAAAGTTTTCATAATACTAGTTATAAACGTGTGGTCACGAACGTACAAAATAGAAGTCAACTTTGGCTGACAGTAGTGAAATGTAAAAATCTGCGTAATGAAACGGAATTTTCAAAAGCGATTAGCTTATTTTAAAATTTTAAAAGATTTTATTATTCGTGCTTAATTCCCAGTTTTTATTTTTGATAAAAACAATTGAAATTTATTGTTGATGGGATAAGCTATTCCTATGCGCATTTCACTGGTTGCTTAGGCCAGATCATCAGGAAACTTCATCCATAAAGATTTTAGAAAAACTAAAGATATTAAACCAAATAAAACTGTTAAACGTATAAGACTTATAGCAACAGTTTTACTTGTAACAATATCAAATTTTAAACAAAAGCATCAACAATAAACAGTGAGTTTATCTCATATTACATTCCCCACAAAAACAAATTTCAAATACATGACTTATTTTAAAAGTGTGTTAATGTAGTTCTCCATCCAGTATTTACAAAATAAAATATCTCTCTTGGCTTTTGTTTAATTGGCTTATGTACCGGTCGCTAAGGTACGGATCGCGAACGTACGATTTTTCCATATATTTTTTTTTATTAATATCACCATGCATTATACCATAAATCTCTTCAAATTTCCTTAACAAAAAAAATCAAAACTCCTTTTACAATTGATTGTAATGGAGAGATTATGAGGAAAGAGTGTAAACATAACATATTTTTTGCATGTAAAATAAATATATAAAAATGTCTTTAGCAGTAGAAAATACAGGAAATTAAAAAATTTTCCAGTTTCCAACCCCATTTCCTCCAATAAAACAGCTCAGATATGCTAGGAAACCATTCTTTTATAAGAACATAGACTTTTTTTTTTCTAATTATAAACAATGAAAGACGATGATAATCAACATTTTATTTTTTTTATCCTGTATACCATTCTGAGGAAATGCCCATACATATTCTTTATCACCTTTATGCTTTTATACTTGAATACTTTACTACCTTTATATTTTATACTTTTGTATTTTTATACGTATGTATCTACTTTTATACTTTAATATTTAATACTTTAATTTACTTTTATAATCTTTTATTTTTACACTTTTATAGTTTTATACTTTTATACTTTTTTTCTTTTATATAAGTATATAATTTTATGCTTTTATTCTTTAATACTAAAAATGTCTTCTACGGGTTATGGACTGGATGGCTGGGATCCTGGGATACAATGCTTAGTCTCTACCACCTGGCAATATTTTCAGAGCGCAAGAAGAACTCCTTATGGATTTTTGTTTCAAACGTTATAAATGTTTATTTATTTAAGTATTCAGTTTTAACATATATCTAGCGTTTAATGGTTAGTATAATTAGTGTATTTTAACGAGTTCAAAATATTAAGAAAAAGCAGTGACTCTTCACTATGGCGGTAGAACAACGAATCGACCCGAAAAATTTCTTATGCTAACAAAAAAAACTTATCGAAAATACATAAAAATTAAAAAAACAACTTAAAATGTAATGCTTAATAGCAGTGGCGCCTCCAGTTGACAATTCCTCTCCACCAAGATTATTCCCAGGGCTGGAAACACCGCTGCCTTTAGTTTAGACGCAAACATCCCGCCGGCCTTGCTGTACAGCAATCAAAAAGTCCATCTAGAAATCTATATAAAGAAAAGAATAAAAACCAAAAAAAAAGATCAAGGCCAGTAGGATATAAACTAAAAAAAAAAAAATCCATTTATTCTTCATGATTTGCTTCACTCAAACGTATATTATACTGGCAATGAGTCCCCCTGATTCCTCCATAGTTGGGAAGCCTTTATCAAAAAATACTCAAACTAGAAATAAACTAGAAAATAATAAAAAAATGACCAAGTAGATTTCTCCATCGTTAGTTACATTCTCAAATCAAAATACAGTTGTGTTACATACAAACTTGACCATTAAGGTGCACATACTCCAGAAATGATGTACCCAAAAATAGAAAATTGAGCCAATGGTTTGCCAAAAGATCCACCCACAACACCGTTTCTTATTATGCGAGAATATATGTCAGCACCAAGGGTAATACGGATTGGAGCTGATATATGAAACTGAGGGTCAGCTAACTGCAACCCTGGAAATTCGTCGACAATCCTCTCATCCACGCTCTTCTGTGGGACTAAAAGCGAGTGTCCCCGACGAACAACTGCGTACGTCTCCACAGTGGCGCTTATTCCATAGTTACCTCGAACTATCAGCAAACTCCTTTCTTTGTTCCCGACACGAACTGTTTTCGATCCCAAACGATAAACGACATCTTCTGACACAATAGTGAACTCTGACCCTGGATCAATCAAAACTCGTTCAGTTATATACCTTTCTCCTGAGACAATTCGTATTACTGCGGTAGGCTTTAACAATACCATTTGGTTGATTTGGTAAATCGGCAAGGACATCTCATTTTTCGAATCCGTTCTTCTTTCCCCCGACTTACGGATTGCCTTTGAGTTCGTTGAATGACTTGGAACCAGAGCTCGAGACGTACTAGGTCCGTCACTCTCCTGATCACGAGACGAACGAGGTCGCCTGGCCGATTTCTGGGTCGAACTTGGACCACCGATCTTTGGACTGGAGGATGAACTATGTCCCCCTTGCAAACGGTTCAACTTCTTCTGTCTTTTCTTTTGGGAAGACGAACGAGGTCTTGTTCCCGGTTTATGAAGAAGCGTATGATGCATGTCTCCACATCGTTTGCACGCCCCCTTACTTTGACAAGTACGCCAGGTGTGATCATGGCTTAAGCAACCAGCGCAGTATTTATATATAGATACAAGTCTCATCCTTTCGACGTAATCGATTTGTAAAAACTTTGGGCAAAACCGAATAGGGTGGTCTTCTAAACATACCCGGCAAACCATTTTCTTAGTGGTACGATTACCCTTTTTGTACTTTTTGGGAGAAACCATGGTACTAAAAAATATAAGGAATAAACACAAAAAAAAACTAATGAGTCGGAAGAACTACAAGCTTCACAACTGGTCTGGTAACTAAGCCACGCGCCGTTCTCAACTCTACAACTCTGACATGACCATCTTTACCATTGTGGACTTTCTCCACCCGACCTAAACGCCACTCGTTCGTCGGTAAATTATCCTCACGAATTACAACCATATCACCAATTTCAATATTTCTTTGCATAAACTTCCACTTATAACGTTTCTGTAAATCCTTTAAATATTCGTCTTTCCACCTCATACATAGACGTTGATTTAAAGCCTTTACTCGTTGCCAACGATTTGTAATAGACAAAGGAGCTTCCGAAAGTTCAACTTCCGGAGCAGATAACAGAGGGCCTCCAATCAGAAAGTGCCCCGGTGTAAGCACATCCAAGCTCTCCACATTCTCACTCAACGGGCACAACGGTCTCGAATTTAGACACGACTCAATCCTAGCTAATAAGGTAGAAAACTCCTCAAAAGTATAATTTAAAGCACTAGCGATCCTTCGAAAATGATATTTGAAGCTTTTTACACCCGCTTCCCAAAGACCTCCCATATGAGGCGAGCTTGCTGGATTAAAATGCCATTGCAACCCTTGAGGTGCATAGCCTGAGTTTACTTCTGAGCCTATGTCCCGTAGAACACTCCGAAACTCAGCTCTCAATTCCCTAGAAGCACCCACGAAATTGGTACCATTATCCGAATATATATCCTTCGGATACCCGCGACGTGCTACAAATCTAGCAAATGCCGCCAAAAAGGCAGGAGTTGACAAACTACTAACGGCTTCCAAGTGAATCGCCTTGGTGGCGAAACATACAAAAACACAAACATAACCCTTAGTTAATAAACAGGCGCGTCCCGTATAATTTCGGATATTAAACGGGCCAGCAAAATCAACCCCAGTGACGTTAAATGGCCTAGAAATAATTGTTCGCGCTGTCGGTAGTGCTGCCATAATCTGACTCTGTGTCGTTTTCCTCTGAATCACACATATTTTACAACGACTTATTGTTGTTTTTATTACGTTCTTCGCACGAGGAATAAAAAATTCAGTCCTTAGAACCCTTAGCATTAACTGGTTTCCTCCGTGTAACGTAATTCTATGAATAAAATTTACAATCAGCCTAACCAAGTGACAATTCGTAGGTAATAAAATTGGAAACTTTTCGTTATAAGACAAATTTGCCGCATACGCCAAACGACCTCCAACTCTGATTATACCCCTTTCATCTAAAAATGGGTTCAGATTTAAAATCTTACTCTCAACAATAGGTTCCTTTCTCGATAACTTATAATACTCCGTCGAGAACGATACTTTCTGAGCAATTATTATAAACTTTTCCTTGACAGAGTTCAGTTCCTCTAAAGAAATTTCCAGAGATGTATATCGTGGTTCTTTCATTTTCAACATAGCATTAATCGCCCGCCTTACATATGCCATAACACGCAACGCCCGAGGATATGAAGAAAAGTTTTCAGTCAAGTCACAATGAGATTTAAAATACGTGAAAAAAGCCTTATGCACCCTCTGCTCCTCCTGAGTACAGATATCTTTACTTAACGAGGATTCCCAACGACCAGAGTTTGAACCGAGCCATGAAGGACCATGCCACCAAAGGGAATTTTCAACCAGGTCCTGAGGTCGAGCACCTCTACTCAATAGATCCGCTGGATTATCATTAGAGCTTACATGCCCCCAACACTCCTTTCCGATCTTCTCAACTATTTTTGAAACCCTATTAGCAACGAACGTTGTCCAAGACGAAGGCGGTTTCTGTAACCATGCTAACACAATCATGGAATCACTCCAGGCAAAAAAAACTGTCCTATTCTTATCAAAATTCAGATCCTTCCTTACTACGTCAATTAACTCAGCCAATAAAGACGCCCCACAAAGTTCTAACCTAGGCAGTGATATAGTTTTAAGGGGCGCTACCCTTGACTTAGCTAACAACAAGTTAGTTTGCACAGAACCGTCTGAGTGAACAATCCGAACATAAACACAGGCACCATACGCCCTTTCGGATGCGTCCGAAAACCCGTGGACTTCTAATTGAGCAGTAGGTTTGAATCCGATCCAACGAGAAATTTTAATATTACCTATGGCACTATAATCCAAAAGAAATTGTCTCCATCTAACAGCACTTTCCTCTAATAAAAAGTCATCCCAATCAGTCTTGTCACACCAAACCTGTTGCATCAACATTTTTGCAATAATAACAATAGGGCCCAACCAACCCGCTGGATCAAAAAGTCGTGCAATGATTGACAAAACTTCTCGCTTAGTAAATTTGTCCCTCAAAGTAATTGGAGCTGCCACAAAATAAAACTGATCCGCTTTAGCATTCCATCTCACACCTAAGGTTTTAGCGGTGCTCATATCTTCTATTTCCAAAAAATTTTCACGCAATAAATGATCCGATGGTAACCCTTGCAAAATTCTTATATCGTTAGATGTCCATTTTCTCATGGAAAAACCTGCCGATGATAATGCCAATATCAATTGATTACGAGCTTCAATTGCCAACGAAATTTCATGTGTTCCAACTAACGCATCGTCGACGTACATCATACGACGCAAAATTTTAGAGGCCAATGGCAAGTCTTCTCGGATATCGTCAGCCAATTGCAACAAAGTTCTTATTGCTAAGTAGGGAGCACAATTGACCCCAAAAGTAACAGTTTTCAATTCGAAATCTTTTAAGTTGATATTGGGATCCTTGCGAAAAACTATACGTTGGTAAGAAGTTTGTTCGGGATCTAAAAGTATCTGCCGATACATTTTCTCTATGTCCCCATTAAAAACATAGCGATAAAACCGCCATCTTATAAGAAGCAACGTTAAATCATTTTGCAAAATTGGCCCTGTATATAGAACGTCGTTTAAACAAATTCCCGAAGATGTGCGACTTGATGCATTAAAAACTACTCTGACTTTAGTCGAAGAACTTTCGGGCTTAAAAACTGCATGATGTGGCAGATAGTATGAATTTGACATTTCCTTGTCATCAACTTGAACCATATGACCTAATCTTTCATATTCAGTTAAAACATCATCGTAAACCGATTTTAGTTCAGGATTTTTCAAAAGTGAAATTTCATTTCTTAAAAATTGTCTGCTTGCCTTTTCCCTAGAAGAACCAAGCTGTCTATCTTCTACAAATTGTGGCTTAAAAGGCAATGAAACCACGTACCGACCATCACTATTCCTCCTCGTAGTCTTTCTGTAATACTCTTCACAATATTCGTCTTCAGGTGTTAACTCTAAAGCTTGTGGGGGCTCCTCGAGCCTCCAAAATTTTTCTATTTGCTTATCTAAGCTAATTGTTGTATAAAAAGAACGAACAGTCGAAAGAGTTTCCGACTCGTTCGTTATAGAGCCAATTAAAACCCACCCAAAATAGGTCTCATGCAACATCAAATTTCCAAACACCCTTTGCTTGGAACCATCGAGCATTATCCTTGGATAATAGTCGGAACCGATCAAAATATCTACTGGTCGACTTATTGCGAAATTTGGATCTGCTAACTGAATGTTCAATGCCGATCGCAAACCAGAATTATCCATAGATTTATTTGGCAAATTACCTGTCAATTTAGGCAATATCAAGGCAGACATTTCAAGACTAAATTGCCGATCAATACGAGAGCCAAGTGTAAACGCACATTCCCTTACAGCACGGCCTGGATTAGCATCATTCAAAGAAGATATTTCTATGTTAGTTGCCCTAGTAGGCAAATTAAGTTTCCTTTGAATTTTCTCGGATATGAAACTTGACTGAGAGCCTGGATCTATGACCGCTCTCGCCACAAAAACTTCATTACGACAAATAATATTCACCAACGCGGTGCCTAAAAGAACCTGTTCTGAAGTAGCTGCAAAACAATTTTGGACGAGAGTTGTCGATTGAACGGTTTGGTCATTTTGACCACTTGAAGTACTTGTAATTGAAGAAGGCCCAGGAGCCTCACCACTTTGACCCATGGCAGATGCAGCTGCCACAGAAACCTCCCTATGAAGCAAAGAATGATGCTTTAATCTGCAAGTAGAACAACTAAAATCACTCGTGCAATTGTATAATTTGTGACCCTCTGCCAAACAGTTAATGCACAAATTGTGTCTTTTTACAGCCATAAATCTTTCATCTGGATTCATGTTTAGAAATTCAGAACAAAATCTTATTAAGTGATCCTTCGAGCACAAGGGACAAGCTCTTTTCGAGACTCTTGTTTGATAACTCCTAACCTTTGACGAGTTTCCATTAGAATATCCTGATCTGTTCTCCCTACTGGGTTCAGCATTGTTAGAACCCGAAACTTTCCTTAGAGCCGTTCCACCACCTGGTCGCCTTCTATCGGATTCTTCAAAATTTCTGAGATCAAAAACGGTCTCTAATGATTGAAAACGAGCTGTCAAAAAATCATCAAAATCTTTCCATTTAGGTATTTCTTTTTTATTTTTGACAGATTGTTCCCACAACGATAAAGACAGAACTGGTAAATTTATAGAGCAAAAAAATACAAAAATTGCATCCCAACCCGAAATATCTACCCCATTTAAAGTTAATACCGAAATACAATTTTTTATCTCTCTTTGCAAGCGTTTTATATCCTTGGCACATTCTGATCTCACAGGAGATAAACTGTACAAAAGCTTAAGCTGGTTATTAACCAAAATTCTCTTATTCTCATAGGTATCAACTAAATTTTCCCATGCTCCTTTAAATCCCTCGTTAGTCCAATCTGAATCACTAACAATATCCTGAGCATCCAGTCTTGTAAACTGACGCAAATAACATAACCTTTGCACATCAGTCAGTTCCTCACAGTTGATATAAATCGCCGTGAACATATCACGGAACGTAGGCCATGACTTATAATCACCCTCAAAAACTTCTATTCTGCAAGGAGGCAAATTGAGAAAATGACTTGAGGACCGACTTACTACAGTGTTTGAAGCGCTGTTCATACCTGTATTACACTGTGTGGATGAAAGGACGGATTTATTTATAAAACTTTGGGACAGCTCACCCATTTGGGCAGCAATAGTAATGTAAGCCAGTCTACATTCCTTATATAAATCCTTTGCATTTCCACAATCCTCATCGGAGTCTGCAATTACATTGCTGGTAGTAAAGGTCTCATATGCAAGCCTAACCTTCTCCCATAAAATTTTAAGTTCCTCCTTCTGAAGATCAACCCCGGACGCAGTTTGATTCAACTGAGATGCGTCCAAAAAATCGGTCTCAAACTCTAGCAAAAGAGCCGCTAGCTTTTCAAATTTCACTAAATCCTGAGATTTAACCATTTCAATCTTCCAAAAAATTTTCAACTTCAATTCAGTTCAACACGTCTCTAAAATCCCGAATGCAATTAAAAACATTTAGATTCAAACTAAGTCCCGAAAAAAAGTAGTGAACAGATGTATGTTACCACAATTTTAAATAAAAAAATCTAAATTTTCAGTTCAAAGAAATGGATAAAATGACACAAATTACGTTCGATATTAAATATCGAACTTAATAATAATCAACAAAAGAGTACTAGCCGATTTAAAAAGTTCTAATGTTTATTTACACACCCACAAGTATTGCACCAAATACCTAATCACACTTTCAAATCTTAACAAATTAATTTCGGCTGTAAGTATGTATATGGGTAAATCCCCAACAAATTTAAGAAATTTCCCAGTTCTATGACCCAAAATAAATTTTTCTTATTCTCATCTAAATTATGTTCATATATATTCGATTTCTATTTGATAAAAATCAAAACGAGAAATTATAACCAAGATTTTTACCCAATATGGTTCATTAAACCCACGAATACAATGTAAATAATCAATTAGCTATTTAAAACTTTACAAATAAATTATACCAAAGAAAGTTATAGTTTAGAAACACACACCGAACCCCGAAGTATTGCTTTAATTAATAAGCCGGGTAACCAAATCAAACTTGTAATATTCCACCCCGTAATTTCCGATGAAACATAAAAATTTTGATAAAGTTAAATAAAAACTACATACATACAATTCCAAGTATGTATAAAAATATTTTTAAAACCAAATAGTCATAAAAATTCAAAGAAAACATACCTTCAAAGACAGATTGTCTTACCGATGGTCTGTGGTCTCAAATAATACCAATGAAGTGTGTAGAAGTTGAAGCAAATACAGTACAAGCACCTCCTGCAATCTGATAATTTTGTCTGCGGGATTTATTTTCTCGCTGTTTTGATTGTTGTTAAAGTTTGCAGTTGGGGTTTGTGTAACAACTCCTTCCCGTTGCAATTTGATGAATTGTATTTTTTGTAGTTAATTAGGCTCACAACCGGTAAATTTACAAAAAATAACTAAAGAATTGTTCCTCTTGTGCCCGACCTTTTTATAAAAGAAAACAGAATTTTATTTGGAAAATAGGGAGCTGATTCAGCCTTTTATAAAAATCGTTTCCCTTTAGAAAATTTGTATCCCAATGTTTAGCTTTACACAAATTCCGATTTATTTTACAAAACACTAGATAATTACTTTTTACACTTTTATTTTTCTGAAAACAACTAACTAAATATGAAAATTTTTTACATATGTATAACACCAGAAAAATTTAACTATAGAAAAAAAATGGCTCTCTATTATTTGGCACTTAAATGGCTATGTAAATAAGTCAACCAAGAATGACATCTGTCACCAAAACAGAGTGTTGCAAATAAAATATCAGTCCATTAGTTATGGCCGTAAGAGTTGTTAAGTCGATAATAACGTATCTTCACAGCACAGACACACACCTTTTCCTTATCCCGACCAAAAATACTGGGTAAGTGCAAAGGATTTCAAACAATAATTTTGTTTTTGCAAAATTTTGTGTTGTTTGTAACAAAATATTACAAAAAAAAATACAATGTTAAAAAAAATAATTAGAAAGTATCACCTTTTTTTCTCCTTGAATTCTAAAAATCCACAACTTCGAAATATCCGGTTCGATTAGACCATTAAAAATGTCTTCTACGGGTTATGGACTGGATGGCTGGGATCCTGGGATACAATGCTTAGTCTCTACCACCTGGCAATATTTTCAGAGCGCAAGAAGAACTCCTTATGGATTTTTGTTTCAAACGTTATAAATGTTTATTTATTTAAGTATTCAGTTTTAACATATATCTAGCGTTTAATGGTTAGTATAATTAGTGTATTTTAACGAGTTCAAAATATTAAGAAAAAGCAGTGACTCTTCACTATGGCGGTAGAACAACGAATCGACCCGAAAAATTTCTTATGCTAACAAAAAAAACTTATCGAAAATACATAAAAATTAAAAAAACAACTTAAAATGTAATGCTTAATAGCAGTGGCGCCTCCAGTTGACAATTCCTCTCCACCAAGATTATTCCCAGGGCTGGAAACACCGCTGCCTTTAGTTTAGACGCAAACAAATACTTTTATACTTTAATACTTTTATACCTTTATACTTTTATATTTTTATACTTTTATACTTTTTTTATTTTGGGGCCCTATGCTCCTTATAGGATCGTCGGGAACATATATATATATATATACTTGTATACTTTTATATTTGTATACTTTTATATTTTGATACTTTATTACATTGATATTTTTATACTTTTATACTGTTATACTTTTATACTTTTATCCTTTACTGAGCTACCTAAATAAGAACGGCAAGCGTCTGTTTTATGTCAAAACGTTTCATTTTCACACAATTTATACGAAACAAACCTTAAGAATACAAATTTAACACCACGCGGCCGGAAAATCTTATTTGATAGATCGCTTGGTCGTTTTATTTTATTGAAAATGTATTGCCAATAGAATTTTCATGTTTGAAAAAACGCTTGCCGCTCTTGTTTAGGTAGCTCAGTTAATACTTTAAAGCATTTATATTTTAATACTTTTATGCTTTTAACTTTATCTCTTTTATACTATTATACTTTTATACATTAATAATATAACACTATTGTCCTCTTGTAGTTTTATACTTTTTCGTTTTTATGTTTTGCATTAGTATTTTTCTGAAAATTTGTGCTGTGTTTCAAAAATGTTGAATTTGATATTCAATATTTTTCTTTCAAAGTTTGAAGCTAAAAATTTAATTAAAATGAAAAATTAAAAAAGCTGCGGAAACTTGAAGTTAAAATATACATACTTATATATATAGCTTACCCATACGATGGGTATTATGGGGTTTTAATACGAAAACGAATATAAATAAATTCTTTTTTAAGCTATGTTTTGATAATTTATCTTACATTACTCGCCTACAGGAACCACGTTGTAATGCAAGAATGTCATCATGTTATCATTAAACTATTGATCATGGAAACACTTCATTAAACCAAAAATTTGTGGTTGTTATTATAAATATATTACCGTTATTCCCCTTCATTCATAACAGATATTTTTAAGAAATTGTCTATTAGTCTTAATGTTTTGAACTCTTAAGTAATTGATGTGGCCGAAATTGCCACCTTGGCCTAGCCGGGTTCACTTGTATTTTCTATCAAGATTTTTCTGGCTATTGCAAAAATTCACACAAGAGAATTCCAGGGTCTACTTGTGCTACTTTTATTTGTATGGAGTTTTAAGGCTACGGCAAAAACATTTTCTTTGTCAACTAGAATAAACGCTTCGTATGTGTTGTGTGTGCTTCGTTATATGTTTGGTTTTGATTTTATTGACTATATACAACAACTATATAAATGATTAAAATTTGTTAACAACTTTTGATTTTATACACAAAAATCGAAAAATTTTAATTAATTTAAAAATTTAATTAAAAGCAATATTTGTATGGGAGCCCCCTTAAGAAGTGGTGATAAGGGGCAATTATGTCTCCAGAAATTGTTAAGGCCACTCCTTGGCTCTTATGGTACGTTTTCTTCAATATATTTCTAGTCTGTATTAAACATTTTGTATGGGAGCTCCCTTGAGGAATGGCAGGCAGTAATTTGAAAGAATTTTGCACTCGTGTTTTAAAAATAGGCAGCTTTTGTAATCAAACAAAACATACAAGTGAAATAGTGCTGTCAGATTATTTTTTTTTTCGAAAAATCGTCCTGCCAATATAAAAAAACAAAACAAATTGCCCTGACTAATATTAATTAGTTGTTCTTAGTTTTTCTTAAAAAAAAACTTGTACAATAAGTATTGTAATTTTATGACTAATATAACCTGAAACTATTTTCAATTCTAGATAAATTAAGTATTTTCGCGTACTTTATTATTCTCATAAAGTATAGCGTACAATTACTCCAAATAACGTACAATACTTTATTATAAAGTACGGTTGGCAAGCCTAATCTTAATACCTAGACACATAAACTTTTTTAGATAAATATCAAGGACTTAATAGTTATAACTTTTATTCGATAAAAATTGCGAATAATAATTACCAATAAATTTATATTTTATTTATTAAGAATAATTATTATTTCCAATTTTTATTTTTAAAAATTGATGATAACTATTATGGGTATCAAATAAAAGTATTTCTCAAACATAACTATTACTATTCGATAGATATATAACTAATTATTTTTAATAGTTATGAATAAGAAATAACATAACAGTTATAACTAATTTTAATGTGTATGTATATATGCACATGTATAATCTGCAAAAATAAAACAATTAATATCAAGAAAATATTCAAAATAATTATTATCGTAAATAAAAACAATAATTTTAATGTGTTTGTACATATGCACATGCACAATCTCCAAAAATAAAATAATTAATATCAAGAAAACATTCAAAATAATTATTATCGTAAATAAAAACAATAAAAATCTTTAGTAATAGTTATCTGTAAGAGAAATAAATATTTATCGATCTTAATAGTTACGAGCAAATGTAAAAATATATTAATTGAATATAATAGTTATGTTTAACAAATATTTATTTTCATTATACATAAAAATTATGAGCAATTTTTTAGAATATTTCTTAAAAGTGGTAAATTTTTTGGTACCTGAAAAATGAGCATAATTATTATTTATGGTCCTTGATAAATATAGCCACGGAAGAAAAAGACACGCTAATGAATAAGCGGGTTAAGTTATACCTTGATATTTTTACACTTTCCAGAAATGTTTTGGCATTTCTTCTATATAATATTTGCATAAGAGTTTTAACTGTGAAAGTTAATTTTCAAAATATAAAAGCTATTGTCCATTTTAAACCTACGACAATTTCTTGCCGAGGATTTAGCTTGTACTAAAATTTTTTGCAAAAAATTTGTAAGTAATCGTGTAGACTTTACATTTTTTTGTACTTTTATCTTGTTCTTTTTATATTTTATATATAAACACAAGTATACCTACAGCCAACTTCAAGTTGAAAAGTGTGAGATTTACGAAGCAAAACAGAATTGCAGAGTACATGAAACCGAGAACCTTTCCCCATTCTTCCTATCGCTGTCACTCTTAAACTCAAGAATTGCGGCAACAAAAATTGCAAGTCTGTACGATGACTAAGTAAATTCTAATTTTTAAGTTTACTTTTTTAGAATAAAAATTATTAATAAATTTTAATAAATTTCATGTTGTAAAATTCCTCCCTTCAGTAAAAATAATTTAATGAAAATTATATCTGATGAACTCAAGCCTTAGAGTCTGTGTATTTAAAATATTATAAAAAAAAGCCTAATTAAAAATATTAAAAAATTTGGATTAAAAACCATAAATAGTTCAACAAAATAACCACAATACTAAATATTATAAAAACTTTTTTCTCTTGTTTGTAAATTTTATTTCAAATTTATAATTCTTATTATAAATAACTGTTTCAAAATTGTTCTATTTGATATATATTATGTATTATTGTAAAATATTATGGCGAATATAAACAAATTAGCCTTTCGTAACGTACATTCAATGGGAAAAAGGACAGTCAAAAGTTTTTTTACCAAATAATAATCTTAAAAAACATTTAATAATTATACATACCGACAAGTTATAAACAGTAACACTTCAACATTCTTAAACTTACAGCCATTTTTCAAAGAAAATTCCATAAATTTTAAAACTATATTGATAAATCAATGTATTTTTAAAAAATCTTTAAAATTCCTATGTATATTTTCAAATATTTATTTAAATAAACCTCTGGAAATAACCGAAATTTAGAAAGTTAAACTTATTTTTAAGCTTTTAGAAACACTAAAAAGACTTTTGTGTATTTTTTTGAAATCGATTCCGTATGATTTTATGCACTTCCTACTTTAAGTACTACTTATCTTTACTAATCTTAAAATCAAGAAAAACTACGCTCATTTAAAAAAAATAATTGAAAATCTCCATTGATTAAAACTTCATTTGTTTTCGATTTCAGAACATGGCGTTTTTATATAAAAAAAAAACTACAAATGGAAATATTTTCTTAACAAAAATCTTAAAAAAATTATTTGGTTGCTGTTTGGTTTTTGTTTTCGATAGAGTAAAATCGTAGTACACAGTAGAAATTATTCGAGCTCGTAAATAATTGTATCAAGAAAAACATATTCGTACGTAGGATTATTTAAGAAAAAAGTAACCAAAATGAAAAATATATTCACATCTCCACATTGAAAAAAAATATAACCAATTTTGGTTAGAAATAACCAAAAACGGCAGCTCTGAACAGCGCCAATTATTAAAAAACTATGGCAACATCAGAAAGGGAATATCACAAATTGAAAAAGAAAGAAAGTCCGCAATGAAAATAAAATAGATTTTAATTTTAAGTCGTTCCGCACTGCGGTTTTTATACCCTTTACCGAAGGTAGAAAGGGTATATATAAGTTTGTCATTCCGTTTGAAATTTCTACAATATTGATCCTACACCCTATAAAGTATATATATTCTGGGTCCTTAAGAAAAGCGATGTTCAAAACCGGTTGTCCGTCTGTCTGTTGAAATGGATTTTCCGAAGCCCCCAGATATGATGGGGACTTGGTTGGGGTATCTTTATGTCAGGTATTCTCATTTTAATTTTGCTATTGAAATTCAGCCAGATCGGTCCACAAATGGCTGAGTTAT
Organism: Pollenia angustigena; assembly: GCA_930367215.1. Taxonomy (NCBI): domain Eukaryota; kingdom Metazoa; phylum Arthropoda; class Insecta; order Diptera; family Polleniidae; genus Pollenia; species Pollenia angustigena. The sequence continues at coordinate 54,756,507 of OV884060.1, forward strand.
GAGCAAAAAACCACGACTACCTCTAATTTTTTCCAAAAATCCCTTGTGGTTGTTGTATTTTTATTACTTTTTGCTGTATATCTGGGGAACGGCAAAAGCCAAAGTTTCCAAATTAGGTGCACACATTTAGGTTGCCAATTCACACCATCCTACAAAATGTGGGAGGGATTGGAGAAGTGGGCGTGGTACCTCCCGTACAAAAAAAAAATTAAAAATTGTATAAAAACCTAAATTTTAGGGCTGCCATATGTGCTATGGATATGACTTATATACCAAAATATTTTATAAAAAACTCGGGAAAATCGGTTCAGATACAAAAAAGTTATGACCAAAATAAAATTTTTTTTTTTTAAATACCCACTTCCGGGAACCATAGTTCTCCCCGAGTCCAAGCTTTATAACTTAAGTAAATGGTAAATTTCTTCTTCAACACGGCGGTATATAAATCTGTCAAATCAGTTAAAAAATGGCTGAGTTATAACCGAAATACTGAATTCCCAAAAATTACTCTTCGTATACCCTTCACCGAAGGTAAAAAGGGTATATATAAGTTTGTCATTCCGTTTGTAATTTCTACAATATTGATCCTACACCCTATAAAGTATATATATTCTTGGTCCTTGTGAAAAGCGAAGTTCAAAACCGGTTGTCTCTTATTCGGGCCATATTTCATTTTAATGATATTCAAACAATGTTCGTTTATGGTTCAGTCGTCTAGGGGGTTGAGTTTAGAAACTGTTAGTCCTCTGGTTCAATTTTTCAAAGAGAAGGTTTCTTTTAATTTGTATGTTCTAAAAACGATTTTAAAAAATATTTACCGGTTTTATTTAGTTTTTGTCTAGTTGCTCTGTATTCTGCTCGCACAATGGTGAAGGGTATATAAGATTCGGCACAGCCGAATATAGCACTCTTACTTGTTTACTTTAAAATCGTTTGAAAACCGCACCGCAATAAATTATCGTTACATTGTGTTCAGACTCTAACTTAAAATATCAAAAATTAAAAATTAACAATTCAACTAAAAATCACAATTGTTCTAAAAACGGCTATGGCACAAGCCTTAATGTTAACATTTGTACTTCAAGTTGTACAAATAAAATGTCGACGAAAGTGGACAAAAAACATAATAAACAAATGTATTCCGATTTTCAAGACAAAGATTTGACAGAAAGAATACGAAAAAACAGAAGAAAAGAAGCACATGTAAATAAAATAAAAAATGATAATTACAGCAAATTTCGAACCACCAGTACCACTGGTTAAAGATTGATGTTTGACTATTGGCTGGCAGGCACCGCAGTCGTGCAAAGCTTAAAACGTCAAAGAATTCTGATGAAAAAATGTAGTGATTCTTAAAACATGTAAATTCAACCCGAGTTCGATCCCCAGATCAGCCAAGAATAAAAATTGTCAATAAATTTCATGTTGTCAAATTCCTTCCTTCAGTAAAAATAATTTAATGAAAATTATATTTGATGAACTCAAGCCTAACTAAAGATATCAAACATTAAAAATGAACATTTTAACTAAAAATCACAATTGTTCTAAGTTTTGTAAAAAGGTTTTGAGAGCTATAGTGCCCTATTTACTCACAATTACCGAATTTTATTATTTTATTATTTATTAATGATTATTTTTGTTAGTTTATTTATACATTTTGTATTCATATATGCTTAATGTAAATTTTATGTCAATAAATCTTTTTAAATCGATTTAAGTATTCATTTTCATTTTCTTCTAAATACTCGTTTTCTTTTTATGCTTCATAAATTTAGTTTTTTTTTTTCAAAAATCTGTCATAAAATTATGAGATCTGTCCAATGTTTGTTAAAAGAAAAAGAACCCAAAAATATTAAAAACGACTTAAGAACATATAGTTTTTCTTTAATTTCTCATAAATACCAAGCTTAAATGAATAACAATCAAAATGTATTTCCTACTCAAAATCCACACAATTTAAAACCAAAAAAAATGATTCATAAATTCCAAATAACAAAAAATATTAAGAAAAGAAGTGGTAGTTAAAAAAAAAATTATTAACAAAAACTGAAATACAGAATTGAAACCGTATAAATAAGAATAAAATCATTTAAATAAGTAATTCGAATAAAAAAAACTACTTAACTACTTTGATTTAAACACAACTAATCCTTACTGAATAAATGTCAAATCACTTTGAAATGTTAGGCAGAAGAAAAATAAAACAAAATTAAAAAAAAAACTTTATGCAGTTCATTCATTTTAAAGCCAAAAGTGGGAATCGTGATTATGAAGCACTTGCTGCATTCGTAAGGGCTTGAAACAGAAATTCTCTAAAGAATTTTTCTCTACAATGTTAATTGGTTGCTCGGGCTGTACTGAGAGTGCATCGTGCACAGTTCTTTTGAATACAATGGCATGGGTGCAACATCTTTAGACGTCATCAGTGTCGAAGTGTAAGAATTATTTTATTCCAGATAACAAAACTATTTATTTATTCTTATTGATTTTTAATGCCATTTTACGGCCTAGACAATATTGAATGAAGTCTATGCAGGGTTCAATGCCGAAATTGACAAGTCAAACACTAAGGAATCATGTTCTATTATTTATTAGCTTAGGGATTTCTCTGCTGTGTACAATTGTAACTATAACTTGGAATGCATTGAAGGCATTTAATGTAGTTTGTAGTGTACATACATGCTACTTTTTCACAATCAGACACTAATAAAAACTCCCTTTTTGTAGGCCGGTTTCAATGATTTGCTTTACAACTAACGCCTTGAAGTCGTAAAAACAAATATTTTAAGTGTTTTTTATGGTTTCTTTTCAATTTTTGTTTTAAATCCAATACCACACAATATAAAAACACAATCTCATGGGATATTTATTTGAACAACTGATTACTTGGGCCAGCAGATTACAAACATAAAACTGAAACAGAGAAATAAACATTCACACACAAACACACATCAAATCCTCTCGTTAAATATTGCAATCAAAAGTAATGAGAGTCTAATATTTTTTAATGATTTCAAAACTTTTGTGACATTTTTATTACAGAAAAGCCCAGCAACTTGGTCGTCTTAGTCTTAGACTCATAAATGTCAATCAGGATTTAAAGTATAGTGTGTACTGGATGGAATCCAAATAAAGAGATTTAATTCTATAATTTTAGATTTGAATTTAAGAAAAAGGATAACCGGCAGAAAGAAATAACATAAAATTTTTCATTTTTTTTTTTTAAGAAACATAATTAAATCGTTTGAGAATTGCTATAAACATTTATGCCAAACACGTTAATTAAGTTGAAATATTTTATAGCTGAACAGTGTTTTCAATAAATATTAATCAGGGGTTTTGTAAAAGGTTAATTTTATTTAGGGATCCGTGGTATATAAATTCTGAAAAGGGCGAATGAAAAAAAAATTTAATAGTTCGAAATAACTGGGTATATTTTTTTTAAGATGTTCCATATCAAGTTTTCGCATAAAGTTATATTCTTTATAAGAAAAAAAAATCAACCGCCTTTTTCACTTAATGCCCACAACTACATGAAAAACAGAAACCATTTCTAAGAAATTTGTTTTTGAATTCTAAGAAATTTATTTTTGACATCGTGAAATTGGCAGTAAGTTTTTTTATTAGCAATCCTTCTACTACTAATTTTATAAATATGAAAGTTTGTTTGTGTGTTTATGGCGCAATTAAACTCGTTAAACCGATTAATGCATTTATATGTAATTTGGTAGGCGGATAGCATTTTGCACAAATTAAAATATAGAGTAAGAGGTTCAAAACGGGGGAAAAATTAAACTTCTTTTTGTTTGATAAATTTGGTATACAGATTAGCATCCAGATTAAAATAAAAGTTACTTTTTAAGGTCTAAAAACGGAAAAGTATTGGTTCTTTTCTCTTTTCGTTAAATTTGGTATACGTACAGATTTTAGCCTACATTAACAAACAGTGTACTTTCTGGAGGCCTAAAAGGAAAAGCTGGGGTACTTTTGGTACCCTTATGCATTTGGTAGTTTTGCTCTTTTCGATAAATATGGTAAAAAGATATTTCAGCGCCCAGATTAAAATTTAGGATACTTTTTTGAAGGCAAAAACCGGTAAAATTTGGTACTTTTTCTCTTTTTGATAAAAATTGGCCAAAATATATTTAGACACCTCATACTTTTCACATGAAGAGCTGTATGTTGGTTACTCAAGACTATCGAGTGCTCAAAACTTATATTTATTTGTGTGGAGGGAATATAATAAATCTTACACAGAAAAAAATATCTCAAAAAAATTTTTAACAACACAGTTTGTTAAAAATATAATTTTTGTTCAACAAACTTTGCAAAAAAAACACTCAATACAACATATTTAATATTGAAATATTTAATATTTTTAATTAGGCTTAAGTTCATTAAATTTAATTTTCATTAAATTATTTTTATGAAGAAAGGAATTTTACAACATGAAAATTAATTAAAATTTATTGATAATTTTTCATTCTTGACTCAATCTGGGCTCGAACCCAGGTGTTTACGGACAGGTTACCCTGACATGTTTCGATTGCAACCACTCAATCTCCTCAGAGGGCTTGCCGTTTAACACTCGCAACCATCGACGACTGCTGACGTCATTAGTCAAACATCAATCCTTAAACCAAATTGTATTTAACCTTTGGTAGATCGAAATTTGCTTTGAATGATTATCTATTTTAATTTATTTTATTCCTTTACTTCTGTTTTTTCGTACTTTTGTCAAGAATTCTTCTTGAAGTTCAAAGTACATATTTTTTGTTTTTTCATTTTTTGTCTTTCTTATTCTTGTTGACCTTTTCAGCCCAACTTGAAGGACAAATGCAAACATAGAGCCCGTGCCTTAGCTTTAACAATAATTAGTATTGTGGTTATTTTGTTGAACTATTTATGGTTTTTAATCCAAATTTTTAATATTTTTAATTAGGCTTAAGTTCATTAAATTTAATTTTCATTAAATTATTTTTATGAAGAAAGGAATTTTACAACATGAAAATTAATTAAAATTTATTGATAATTTTTCATTCTTGACTCAATCTGGGCTCGAACCCAGGTGTTTACGGACAGGTTACCCTGACATGTTTCGATTGCAACCACTCAATCTCCTCAGAGGGCTTGCCGTTTAACACTCGCAGCCATCGACGACTGCTGACGTCATTAGTCAAACATCAATCCTTAAACCAAATTGTATTTAACCTTTGGTAGATCGAAATTTGCTTTGAATGATTATCTATTTTAATTTATTTTACATGTTATTCCTTTACTTCTGTTTTTTCGTACTTTTGTCAAGAATTCTTCTTGAAGTTCAAAGTACATATTTTTTGTTTTTTCATTTTTTGTCTTTCTTATTCTTGTTGACCTTTTCAGCACAACTTGAAGGACAAATGCAAACATAGAGCCCGTGCCTTAGCTTTAACAATAATTAGTATTGTGGTTATTTTGTTGAACTATTTATGGTTTTTAATCCAAATTTTTAATATTTTTAATTAGGCTTAAGTTCATTAAATTTAATTTTCATTAAATTATTTTTATGAAGAAAGGAATTTTACAACATGAAAATTAATTAAAATTTATTGATAATCTTTCATTCTTGACTCAATCTGGGCTCGAACCCAGGTGTTTACGGACAGGTTACCCTGACATGTTTCGATTGCAACCACTCAATCTCCTCAGAGGGCTTGCCGTTTAACACTCGCAGCCATCGACGACTGCTGACGTCATTAGTCAAACATCAATCCTTAAACCAAATTGTATTTAACCTTTGGTAGATCGAAATTTGCTTTGAATGATTATCTATTTTAATTTATTTTACATGTTATTCCTTTACTTCTGTTTTTTCGTACTTTTGTCAAGAATTCTTCTTGAAGTTCAAAGTACATATTTTTTGTTTTTTCATTTTTTGTCTTTCTTATTCTTGTTGACCTTTTCAGCCCAACTTGAAGGACAAATGCAAACATAGAGCCCGTGCCTTAGCTTTAACAATAATTAGTATTGTGGTTATTTTGTTGAACTATTTATGGTTTTTAATCCAAATTTTTAATATTTTTAATTAGGCTTAAGTTCATTAAATTTAATTTTCATTAAATTATTTTTATGAAGAAAGGAATTTTACAACATGAAAATTAATTAAAATTTATTGATAATTTTTCATTCTTGACTCAATCTGGGCTCGAACCCAGGTGTTTACGGACAGGTTACCCTGACATGTTTCGATTGCAACCACTCAATCTCCTCAGAGGGCATGCCGTTTAATACTCGCAGCCATCGACGACTGCTGACGTCATTAGTCAAACATCAATCCATAAAAAAAATATTTAAATCAACGTTAAAGCAGTATTTTTACAACACTTGTCCATTTTATAACAGGTCATAATTCTCATTCGCTTAACAGTTTGTTTTGGTTAAATATCTTTAGTTTTGCCAAAGTCTTTAGAAAAAGGTTTCCTGATGATCTGGCTTAAGCATAGGAACTAGCTTATCCCCCCATAATAAGTTTTTGTGTATTTATTTAAAAAGAAAAAAAATTGGGAGTTAAGCATCATCATCATTAATAAATAAAGATTCGATAAACATTTTATTTGATTTATTTAACATTTCCAACAATTTATTTTAACAAATCACGCAAACATTTTGTTGAAAAAAATTATTTTGGGCAACATTTTTTTTTATTGATTCAATAAACTTGGTTGTTGACTTAAAATCCAATAACTATACCCAGCGTTACCGTTGGTGCCACTTAAGTGGCAATTTGCCACTTTTTCGGCTGCTTGGATACTATTTGGCCACTTTTACAAAATGCACCCAAATGTGGTACTTTTTGTGATTCTTGCCACTTTTGTGATACTTTTTACGTTAGGAAAATATACTTTTTTTCTTTCTGTTTTATTATAACTCCCATCTTTAATTTATGCTAAGAAATAAGAGTCCTTGGTGGGTTCAAGTCTTTTTCAACTGCCACAAAAAGAAAAGACACTTTTATAAGAATTTTTTTCTTGTCATGCGTGGTTAGCTGAAAATCGGTTGAATAAACTTTCTATTAACCTGTTTTATTAATTATGAATAGGGGGGTAAAGATATCTCGCATATATTGGTCGTGAAGTAGGAACCGAACTGTTGTGTACCGAAAACTTTTCTAAAATTTGTATAATTGACATTAAAAATCAAAAATTGTGTATAGAATTGATAACAAGAATTGATATAAAAAGAAAAAGCTCAATATATTGAAGTATTTAGATCAATTATTTATAGTGTCTAATGAAGATATAAACTATTTCGAATTAGTTTCAGAGCTTAGAGATATTATAACTAATCCAGATGCATTTATACATGAATTTAAACTTCAATAGAGTAAAGTAAATAACACGAATTATGAACACATATTTAAAATTTCGAATGTTGAAGATTTTTGGCGTGAAATTGGAACATGGATTCAGAAGGAAAAGTACAAGAAATATATTAATAAATGTATTTATAAAACACATTACATAAATATCTTCTATTTGCTGCAACAATGTCATGATCCAAAAAACATGTTTTGGCAGAAAACAAGTTTAACGTTTTTGAATTTCCAAAACATTTAAGTAAATATGTTATAAAAATTACTTCACCAGACAAATATTTACAAAATATTTATTTTAGTTTTTACATGTCTATTGTAATACGATCAATTATTTTTTAGTGCATATAATTACTATACAATGTTTTTTTTTATGTTTTTATACCCGGTAGGCTAGCTAGTAGTGAGCTAGTCTATCAACCCCGGGGTTGCGGGTTCGATTCCCGCCAGAGACTCTGGTTTCTTTCCTGCAGACAAGCGTCAAGCTTCGCGGGGATTAGCATAGGGAATTAAAAAAAAATACCATTTAAAATTAGAATAAATAGAAAAATACACAATGTGGTGTACTTATATTAATTTTAAAAGATGTGCTCATTTTTTAAATCCTCTTTTTGGTGCCACTTTTTTTGTAGATATCCCCTTTTTTTGGTACTTTTTTAAAATATCCGACGGTAACACTGACTATACCTACAAAATTTTTTATCAATAATGCAAAAATCGTCATCGCAGAAAATTCAAAAATGTTTTTTATCATATATGCGATTTTCGTATTCAAATATGAAAATTTATTTTATTTATTAATGATGATGTGCTTAATTCCCAATTTTTTTTCTTCTTAAATAAATACGCTAAAATTTATTATGGAGGGTAAGCTAGTTTCGATGTGCATTTCTCTGGTTGCTTAGGCCTGATCATCACGAAACCTTTTTCCAAAGACATTGGCAAAACTAAATATATTATACAAATAAAACTATAAAGCGCATGAGACTTTACAAATGGAAAAGAGTTGTAAAAATACTGTATTTACTATGATTCAAATATTTTTTTTATTGCATATGTAGAAATATTTAATGGATTATTAAATATGTTTTATTGAATGCTATTTTGCAAAGTGTAAATTTGATAAATTTTTTCATTGAATCAAACAAAAAGTTTATTGACCTTAAATTTTATTTTCAACAAAATGTGTTGTTAAAAATTTTCTTGAGATATTTTTTTCTGTGTGGTAGAAGTTTTTCTGCAAAATTTTTGTAATTTCTGAAAAATTGAAGGAATAGAACTATTACAAAAAAAGCTTTATAAAATAATTAACTGAAATTTAGCTCATAGAATAAATTCGAAAAATTAAAAATGTTGAATATAATATAAAGTAACATTCGGAGGGAAATAATTCCCAGTTTCTATTTGTTAAAATTGTTGAGGTAAATACATTCAATTTATAAAGTATCATTATACAGTGTGACACAAAGAATGCTGACGAAGGCCGTATCGGGCCAGAAAATGCATTACATTCTGCTGGTGTCTAATAATTGTAAATTTTTCTGTACATAGAATATACCTTGTTGCTGTCCAAAGGAAGGATAAGGTAAAATGTAAAAAGAAAATACAATATAATAGTCTGGTATTGTATAAAGTAATTTCTGAAAAATTGAAGGAATAGGACTATTACAAAAAAGCTTTATAAAATACATAACTGAAATTTAGCTCATAGAATTAATTCGAAAAATGAAAAATGCTGATTATTAAAAATTTGTTATTCGGAATAACTTTCTTAGGAAATTTTAAATTCAGAAAAAATTTTATTGGAAAAAATTAAATTTCGTATAAAATTTCTCAAAAATAAATTCTTAAAATATCAGGAAAGTTTGTAGAGTCGAATTTCTTTGTTGTGAACTTTCTTACAACAAAGCTCTCTCTAATATGAACTGATTTAAAAAATAAATACTACTATACTACTACTATTTCTAGAGGAAAAAAGTAAAATACATAAATAAGACTATCCCCAGTAGAAGAAAATTATAAAAAAAGAAGTCCCATCATTAACAATATTGACTGCATTTGAAGTAACATTACATTTGAATAAAATATATTAGTTAAAATTAAAGAAGTAAAAACTTAATTTTTGTAGCACTTAACAACACTGTGCATGAAATTGACACTTTTTTTCGTGACAAGCCGGGCACATGGCGTTTTAACATAATTCGGGGACGCTGAATCCAGTGGTGCCCGCGGTTTTTTCAGATTGGGTTTTTCGAGATATACCGTTATTTCGAAAATGGAGGAGGTTGCACAACATATATTCGCGTAACTCAAAAACGGTTTAGTTTATTGAAATAACTAAAAAAACCGAAATTCCGCAATAAAATTTCATTTCAGAAAAATAAAACTCTTTTTCTAATATGAGTAGTCGTTATTGAAACATAATTTTTTTTTGAAAAAAAAAATTAATTTTTTTATCAAAATTTCGAAATTTTTGTTTTTTAAAAATTCATCAAAAATTAAAAAATGCAGCTAGGCTTCTAATTTTTTGCAGACTTACAAAAGCGAAGCTACAAACAAAACAAGCCATAAATGATTAAAATCTGTTTGCAACTTTTGATTTTATTCACAAAAGTCGACAAATTTTAATTAATTTAAGAATTTCATAAAACGCAATATTTGTATGGGAGCCCCCTAAGGGATGGTGAAAAAGGGAAAGTATAATTTGAGAAAATGTTAAGAACAAAAAACTAATGGATGTCAGTCATAAATTTTATCCCACTAGGAGTGACTCCTAGGCAGTTGTGGAACCTTTTCTTCAATATATATGAAGAATATAATTTATATGGAGCATTTCACAGGTTTTATTTTGAATTTTTAAATTCTTTATTCAAAATTATGTACATATACATATATGAAGAATGTGCCAATGCAAAAAATTTATTTTCAATGACATTTTGACGTAAAATTTTCTAAATGCGGTTTTTGTGCCATTTACAATACAAAACAGAAAAACAAATATTCAAATGTATGCTATTCCAAAGAAATATGCATGCTTTCACTTTGCGGTAGGAATTTTGGAAAATCCACAGTTACCGATTAAAAAATTCTTAGAATTAAGAAATAAAGTCATAAATGCTTACATCTTTATATTTTATTGTGCTTACAAAACCACACAAAACGGTATTTTATTGTGCAGTCGAAACCGCACTAATCGGTCTTGTAAAAAACTTAAATAACATATTCTACTGTTATACCTGGAACAGGTAGAAATATTAATCGTTCTGGCTTTGTTTTTTTTACAAAACATGGTCATGAAGGTCTCGGGAGGTACTTTGATTAAAACAATTACAGTATAAATAAGAGTTCCTCAACCCCTTCACTGTCATATGGAAAGTGCTTGCGAAAGTGATTAGTGAAGTTTAAAGCCTTTGACAGTCTTGTATCTAATCAGTTATATTAAAATATCTAAGATGGAGGCGTGTAAAAAGTTTAATTACTTTTGTTATGTGTGTGGGAAATATAAAAATATGCCAAGTCGCCGTAAAATCACTAATGAAAGAAGTACCTTGTGTGAATCATATTTTTCTTTAAGTGTTATATATGGTAAGAGTTGGACACCATCAATAGTGTGTATGTACACACTGCATTTACCATTTTAACAAGTGGGGAAAAAATGGAGACGCCATGCCATTTGGTGTTCCAATGATTTGGAGAGATCCCATAGTTCATGTTGAAGATGAGTGTTATGCATGCATAAATTATACAGCGGGTATGAACAGAAGAAAAATGTCTTATATATCTTATACTGCAACAACATATGCTCGATTTCCGCTGCCACATTCTGATGAAATTCCTGTTCCGGATAGCCAAATACCAACAAAACATATTCCCTCAATAATTCATTCTGTTGAAGCGGGTGGGCCAGCTACTTCAATGTATGAACCGTCATGCATCACGGTTCCATGCAGTCACAATGAAATCACGCAAGATCGTCTGGATATAATGGTACTAATTTAAAAAGTCCTATTCCGATAGCACTAAGCATAAATACTAAAGAGACATACGCATCAATGAAAAAAATAATACAGTTAATTAAATATGAAGACCATAAGTGGAAAATATGCGCAGATTTAAAAGTGGTAGCTCTTTTAAGAGGCATGCAATTGGGCTATACTAAAAATATGTGCTTCATGTGCTTATGGAAAACGCGTTTCGATGGCGACCAGTACAATACACGGGATTGGGCTTTACGTGAGGAAAGCAGATTGCATAGAAATAATGTTATTGAATTACCACTTGTGCCGATGGAAAAGATTTTGCTCCCTCCACTCCACATCAAACTGGGTATTGTAAAAAATTTTATAAAAGCATTGAGCCCAGATGGTGTTGCTTTTACCGAATTGCGCCGAATTTTTCCACGATTAAGCGGCATGAAAGTAAAAGAAGGTATAAACTGTAACTACTTTATTAAATTAGATTTATATTTCATATCATAATGTTTTTATTTTAAAGGAATTCTTAATGGACCGGACATTCGTCGTCTTATGAAGGACCATCAATTTGAGGTTGCATTGAATGATATCGAGCTATTGGCCTGGAATTGTGTGAAATCAGTAATAGAAAATGTATTAGGAAATCATCGGTCTGAAAACTGGCGAATTTTAATCAAAAATATGCTAACCGAATTTAAAAACTTAAACGTTAGAACGTCATTGAAAATACATTTTTTGCATTACCATGCCGAAAAATTTAATGAGCAATCACCAGCCGAGTCTGATGAACATGGCGAGAGATTTCACCAAGTAACAGCCAGGCTCGAACACTGGTATAGCGGCAAACAACTTGATTCGCTATTAGGGGATATTTGTTGGAATCTGCAGGAGGAAGAAGAATAAATTTCTAAATAAAAACTGTAACTTTAACTAATTAACAACAAAAATAAATGTTTTAAAATTTTTAAGTTTGGTTAATTTAAAAAATAAAAAAATTTCATCTATTATGAAAAAATTAAAAGTTGAAGAGAGACTTTAATCACTTAGCCTTAACCCTAGCCTTAAATTTGGCCCTGCAGCGCCTAGGATGCCCCTAGATGGGTCAAATGTATGACCAACCCCACTTTATTTTTCATCTCAATAATTTATTTCTAACATACCCACCCACTATCACCATTCCTTAAGGGGGCTTCTATACAAAATGTTCAATGCAGACTAGAAATACATTGAAGAAAAAGTCCCATAAATGCCCAGGAGTTGCATCTAGGATGATAAAATGTATGACTGGCCTCCATTAGTTTTTTGTTCTTAACATTTTCTCAAATTATACTTTCCCTTTATCACCATCCCTTAGGATGTTATTGCGTTTTATGAAATTCTTAAATTAATTAAAATTTGTCGACTTTTGTGAATAAAATCAAAAGTTGCAAACAGATCATTTATGGCTTGTTTTGTTTGTAGCTTCGTTTTTTATAAGTCTGCAAAAAATTAGAAGCCTAGCTGCAATCTCCAATTTTATTATTATAATTGCCAGCAAAACGCTATATCGATTTGGTTGAAACTTGCGTCATATCTTCATCATATTCTTATTTACTGAAAAGCATGATATACAATACATAAATATGAATATACTTTGAGCTAGAGGTTTTTACTATTTTTTACGAAAACTATAAATGTGGACATTGCAGTCTTTGCATCTATACCCCTCAATTGATATAACTTTTCTGATTCTGATACTATAGTTCAGTGATAACCAAGCCCCGAACGCACGCACACAAAGATATTATGTGCTTGTGTGCGGTCGCAGAGACTGATGATAGTCTGATGTTTTGAAACGAACAAAGTTGTAATATACATGTGAATTGCCGACCGTGTCTGTGTGAAAAATACGATTATTGACTGGCTCGCGAGTCTTTGGAGTGGTTATCAATGCTATAGTTATAAGATATTATATCTTGTTGTATTTAAAATTCGAAATTAAATAAATAAATACAAATAATATGAAGCAGTGGGGACAATACATAAAATTCTATCGGGTAAATTTTTATATTGTTAACCTACATAGTCGTTTTTCTCCACAACGACTTTTTGCAATATGGCCAAACCAATAATGATCTGACGATATAATGAAGCAATTTTCTGGTCCGATGTAAATTCATTCTAGGGAAGGAAGTTCGATAGCATAAGGGCAAAAATTTTACAGATTATTTAATACGGAACAACATAGTTTAAAAACTTAAATCGAGGTTAAGGTTTTTACAAAGTTTTTTATACCCTCCACCACAATTAGTTGTGAAGAGGGTATATTAAGTTTGTCATTCCGTGTGAAACTTTTTTATTATTCATCTCAGACCCCATAAAGTATATATATTCTGGTTCCTTGAGTAATTTAAAGACGATTTAGCCATGTCCGTCTGTCTGTCCGTCTGTTGAAAACACGGTCACTTTCAAAAAACTCAAAAGAAATAAACAAAATTGGTGTCAAATTGCTTGTAGTTACCCTAAGCAGTTTGGAATTGAAATTTAGCAAAATCGGTTCAATAGGATCTGAGCTATGAATCAAAATGTGGAACCACCACCTAAAAAAAAATTGATAATTTTGTTACAAAAACTAACATAAATGGTGGAAAAATTAACAAAATGATATAAGATTTCGCAATAATTCATTTTATTCAACTGGAAATCACACTGTAAAATTTCGCGAAGATCCGTTCATAATTTACCCTAGGCCCCATATAAGCCCTACTCCCGGAAAACAGTATAGTAGGCCTAAAACCATAACTAACAATGCAATCATAACAAATTTCGGCACTTCACAGTTAAATAGGACTAGAAATTAAACTATTAAATTTCGTGAAGATCGGTCCATAATTTACCATAGGCCCCATATAAAACCTTCTTCCGGAAAAGAGTTTAGTACGCCTAAATCCGTAAAAAATAATACTATCATAACAAAATTTTGAACATCAAAGTTTTATAGAACTAAAAATAAGTCTGTGAAGTTTCGTAAGATCGGTCCATAATTTACCATAGGCCCCATATAAACATTTCTCCCGGAAAACAGTTTAGTACGCCTAAAAACGTAAAAAATAAGGCGATCACAACAAAATTTGGTACATCAAGGTTTTATAGAACTAGAAAAAAGACTGTGAAATTTCGTGAAGATCGGTTCATAATTAACCCTAAGCCCCATATAAACCCTACTTCCGGAAAACAGTTAAGTACGCCTAAAACCGTAAAAAATAATGCTATCATAACAAAATATGGTACATCAAAGTTTTATAGGACAAGAAATAAAACTATGTAATTTCGTGAAGATCAGTTCACAATTTACCCTAGGCCCCATATAAACCTTACTCCCGGAAAACAGCTTAGTACGCCTAAAAACGTAAAAAATAACGCTATCATAACAAAATTTGGTACATCACAGTTTTATAGAACTAGTAATGATACTGTGAAATTTCGTGAAGATCGGTGCATAATTTACCATAGGCCTCATTTAAAGCCCACTCTGGTAAAATAATTAAATACGCAGTAAACTTTCTTCAAGTTTAGATTCATATGGCCAGAAAAAAATGTTATGCAATTTTGTGATATACGGTCCATAATTTACCTTAGATTCATTAGTTCATCAAATTTAGTTTTCATTAAACTATTTTCACTAAGGGAAGGAATTTTTACAACTTGGAATTTGTATTAAAATTTATTGAACATTTTTCTTGGCTGAACTGGGATTTGATCCCTGGTTGATCTTTACATGTTTCAAGAATCACCACGTTCTATCGTCGGAAGATCTTTGAGTTCTTCCCACTGCACCACTGCGGTGCCCGTTAGCCAACAGTCAAACATCTATCTTTAACCAGTAGTACTGGTGGTTCGAAATTTGCTGTAATTATCACTTAAATTTCAAATTACATGTTGCCTCCTTTCCTCTGTTTTTTTTCGCGAACCGCAGTGGTGCAGTGGGTAGAACTCAAAGATCTTCCGAAGCTAGAATGTGGTGATTCTTGAAACATGTAAAGACACAACCAATTTATTAAAAAAATAACAAGTTGGAAAAAGTTTTTTTTTCCAAAAATATAAATTTAAGAGTTTATTTATGTTAAATGAATTGTAAAATTTAATAATAACTATAGGCTTTATACTTTATACCAGTGAAGGGCACACACATACTATCACATTTATGCTTGTGTTGACGAAATAACAACAAAGCAACAGCCGAACGTACATTGTCACAGACCACACAAAGAAGTTTATAGTGTACATGTGTCGACGTCACACAAGCAGCATTTTTATTCCTATGCACGCGTACATAGGATTTGCAAATGTGCCCTTCACTGCTTTATACTGAAGATCATGATTCATCCTTTTCATTTTTCGAAAATGTTGTAGAATCGAAAAACTCTACTAAGTTGTAATTCTGATTTACTTATATACATTTTCATTTTAAAAATTTAAAAAAAAAATGCTTTCAATCAACTTCTATGAATCACAAACAAACCTTACTGGATTTCTTTAAGAACAAAACTAAATTCATCAAAAACAATTAAAATTTTGTTCATACTTAACAAATATTTGACGTTCTATACTTAGCATCAACTTAAATGACACATTTGTTTGATTTTGCAGAATTTATGCATTTTTGCTTACATTCTACTAACAACTTTAGTAGATTATTTCGGATTTTTTCATCAAATATTTGTCAAGTGTGAATATAACTTAATTCAATTTGTCACTTGTTTAAGCCATAGTGAAATTAATTTTAATTTTTTCTCTGAAATCAAATAATTAAACACATTCAAAAATCATGTCACATATTTGGCCAAGAAATCTAATTCTAAATAAAATAATTACCACGAATTGCACGTGATGTCAAAACCAAAGTAATAAAATTAAAAGACACAAATGTCAAGGCAAAAAGAAATCGTTTTATTTAAAAAGCCAAATAAAATGAAGAAACAATTTTATTTATCACTGACAGACGCATCACACGCTTTAACTCTTAAATTCCCAAGAAATTTTAATAAAATAAAAGACATGGAGGCAAAAACAACAACAGCAAAAAGACATCAACCCAAAAGATAAAGTCATAAATAAAACACCAGCAAGCAAAACAGGAACAACTCGATTGATATGAAAGATTAAAATTTAAGTAAAAACTACACAAGAAGCACATCCTCATCAATGACGATCATGGTGATTTGATAGCATCTTTATACACTTCACACACACATACATTTTAAAATGAATCCTCTTTAGAGTTTTATTAAGCAGAAAAAGAGTAGTCGTAGTAGCAACAACTAACCATCTTTTTAATGACTTTAAGGCAGCCTTAAGATTTAAGTTTTTGTTTAAAACCAAATATCAGGCTTAGTAACACCCGCTACAACAGGAAACACACATAAACAGAACATAATAGAAACAGCAGCCACAACAACATTCTCAGTGTGTTACAGCATTGTCGATTGACCAAAAGTTTTAGGCCAACAGTCGGAAAATGAACAAACTGCAAACAAGATTGAGTAATAATTTTTTTGTGGGTTTATCAGAATACCAAAAATAGAAGATAAATAAATAAAAAAAAAACCTTTTTACACCATGGGTAGTAAAATGTTCTTGATAAAATAATGCATGCTTGGGTACGCTACAGATGGCCTATGCAGTTCTTTCGTTGTTGTACGAAAAAAAAATTCCTCCTTTTTAATTTAAAGTTCATAGATATTGAATTTTTGACGCAAAGTGATTTTTTCACAAAAAATGTCCATTTACAGTCGGGCCTTTAGCTCTTTTTCTACTGAACTGATTACGATAAATTTTAATACCAAACTTTCTAGATGATCTAGTAACAATTCGACATAAAATTGTTCTATTCTGTTTAATCGTTCAAAAGTGAAAGGGATTTAAACAGACGGACAGACATATGGATATGGCCAAGTCCACTTAGTATTCCTCAAGGATGCAGAATATATAAAGAGGTTCTTTTTGAAACTTTAATATTACACTGTTAAAAGATTTTGTTTTTTTGTAATATTGAAATTAATACTTATTGAAAATAAAATTGGAATTTATCTCCGAATTGAACTCCTTTGCAGTGTTATCGCTTTTAGCAATTGCATTAATTAAAAAATTTTATTTTAATACAGTCCATTTTTCAAAAATTGCCTTTACAGCCGTACCATATGCTAACCAACACTTCTGTTTGTGTTAAGTTTTAATATTTGAGTCTATTAACTACAACATTTGAAATATTTATTATATTTATTAAGACAAGTCAAAAAAACTAAAAAGACAAAAAAACTTTGTCGCATTACTGTCTTATTACCAGTCAACTCTTAAAAGACAAAAAAATTTTGTGTTTTGATGGTGTGGGTTCAGCCTTAGGAATATATTATGAAGCATGTAAGTCAAAAAATGCAGGGAATGACAAGTGGATGTGATTAGGGCAATAGTAACGAAAATTTTAACCCTGCTGTTAGGTCAGAAAAAACTTACGAATGTTAGGTTAATGGACCATTTGGTCCATATAAATAGCTTATGTAAAAATCAAGTATGGGATACGCCTTTTTTAATCAATATAGATTAAATATGTAAAAGACAATCGTGGGATACCCAATTTTTGATTTTTGTTGTAAAGAAACACAAATATTTGCACTGCTTTGTTTAGTTTGTGAGTTTTTTTTTATAGTTCAGACGTGTTTTACTCAATGTTGAAAGTGAATCCGATATTTCAGACTCGAAAATGGATTACATTTCAGAAAATGGCAAACAAGTTCTTCTGAAACTGATACTGAATGGGAACCCTTCCAAGCTGCAGTTAACTCTGTTAATCCGTTTTTTATTGCTTAACATAAAATTATGTCTGAAGATCAATTTCATATGACTAATAGTGCTCCTATTCGCTCTATAGACTCTCTAGTGCCCCTATTTCCTCCTATTCCTGAACTGTGGCACCGTTTTCACCAACTTCTTTCAATATTTTATAATAGTCACAAAACTGTCACCATTGGTGATCAACTTGTTGCAATCAGGGGGTGATGTTCTCTTCGACAGTTTATGCCACCAACACCAGAAAAATATGATTTGAAATTTTGGTAATCGGTGAACTCTAAGTTAGGCTACATATGGAAAATTTGGTAAGCCAAGAAATACACAGCCTGAAAAGAACCAAGGGCAACACGTTCATTTTTTTAGACTTTTGAGTTGGTAAAAAACTTCAGGAAAGAAGCTTACATATGTAGGGGTTTAAGGTGGCGTAGGTTTTAAGGTGGCTCATCAAATGGTTAGTTCCTACTGCATAAAGCGCAGAGCAAATCGATGGCCAAATCTTGTATTTGCAAACATAATGGATATATTGGCTTTGAATGCGTTCATACTATTTTCTAAAATCGACGTTTCATGGGCTCCAGCTGATCGGAATCGCAGAAGATCTGAGTCTTTGCGGCAACTAGCACTTTCCCTGGCTAAGGAATATATGATGAAACGGACTAGATTACCTAAACAAGAGTTCTCAGCACAGTTATTCACTGAAATACGATCATCATGCATAGTTCTAGTGGTCTCTTCGAATAATAATACCTCTAACTCAGGGGATCTAAAGCGTGAAATATGTAGTTGCTGTAAGCCTAAGTCTGACATAAAATGCTCCATTTGTATCAAGTTTATTGGCAAAACTAACCGGAAAAGCATTTTTATTATTATGCAATGACCATTTTTATAAATTAAACTAGTAAAAACTTATTTTTTTTAAATAAATGTAAAAAAATCAAAGAAAATATACTATGGACCAAATGATCCCTTAACCTAAGATTCGTAAATTTATAATTTTCTCAGTCCTGTTTTGAGTTAGAACCTAAAAAACTAAGTCAGTATATATCACCGTTCAATAATTACAAAGAAAACAATTCAGAAATTGGACCAAATGGGCTTAACCTAACAGCAGGGTTAACTGTATTTATCGTACGGTTCACACAACATTAGAACTAGAGTGTTCAACCGTTTAATTCTTGTTCGATTAAACGAACAATCTTAATTAATAAATTAAGGATTAATCGAATAAAGTATGCCAATTAATCGAATAATAATACATGAATGGTTTTTCTGTTAAATGTATAAGTTTTTTAATGTTCAATTTCATAATAGAATTTAAAGCAATATTATTGTGGTGTTTATAGAACACGAGCGCCTTACTCGTCCGTTCAACTTACATTTAAAACAAAAACAAAATTTCGAAATTTGTTTTTGTTTTAAATGTAAATTGAACGGACAAGTAAGGCGCTCGTGTTCATAAACTACACATATGTTTATTTTCATAAAAACTCAAATCGTTGTAAATTGTAAGGGCCGATGTTGAATGTGAACCACACCTAAACGCCAAGTTTTTTTTCCGAATTTTATTTGACATTTCTCTATGTCAGACTTACTCAATTTGAACCATGGAGAGATACACAATCCAACAACGTGTTAAATATATCCAGACTTATTATGAAAATGGGCGTTCAAATCAAAATGCATATCGTGCACTTCGTGATTTTTTTGGTCAATTTGATCGTCCAAATGTGCGTACAATCGCAAAAATCGTGGAAAAATTTGAGCAAACCGGGTCTGTAGAAGATGTGAGAACACCAGTGCATGCTCGTACAGCTCGTACTGCAGAAAATATTGCTGCTGTTCGCGATAGTGTGGCTGAAGAGCCGTCCACCTCAACTCGTCGTCGTGCCCAACAATTGCACCTCTCACGCTCGTCGTTGATGAACATTATGCATAAAGACTTGCATTTACACGCTTACAAGGTGCAATTGGCTCAAGAACTAAAGCCTCTTGACCATTCCAAACGTCGTGAATGGGCAGAATGGTGGCAAGAAATGGCAACAGTGGATGATCAATTTTCGAAGAAAATCATCTTCAGTGATGAGGCACATTTTCACCTCAGTGGATTCGTCAATAAACAGAATTGCCGCATTTGGGCGAATGAGAATCCAAGAGTGATTGTCGAAAAACCAATGCACCCACAAAGAGTGACTGTTTGGTGCGGTTTATGGGCTGGCGGCATCATCGGGCCGTATTTTTTCCAAAATGAGGCCGGTCAGGCAGTTACTGTGAATGGTGTTCGCTATCGTGAGATGATAACGAACTTTTTATGGCCCGAATTGGAAGATATGGATGTGGACGATATGTGGTTTCAGCAGGACGGTGCCACTTGCTACACAGCTAACGAAACAATGGCTCTTTTGCGCAACAAATTCAATGGCCGTGTTATCTCACGTAATGGCGATGTCAATTGGCCGCCAAGTTAATGTGATTTGACACCGTTGGACTTTTTTCTTTGGGGTTATTTGAAAGAAAAGGTGTACGTCGATAAGCCAGCAACAATTCAAGAGCTAAAGGATGAGATAATTCGGCACATTAACGGCATAGAACCTCCATTATGCCTCAGGGTCATCGAAAATTTGGACCATCGGATGGAGGTGTGCCGCCGTGGTCGCGGCGCCCATTTGGCCGATATTTTGTTCCATACATAATTGAATAATACCAATATATCATAATAAAATAAAATTACAATAATTTCCTAAATAGTTTGTGTTTTATTCAAAATCAACTTGGCCCTTGAAATTTAACCACCCTTTATTTAAATACAGATTGATTTTTTGAGTTTTATTTGAAGCTGATGAATTTGAAATATCAGATGAATTTGAACTTAAAATTGAATTAGGTGAAGTTATTTATCGTGTATGTAAGTGTTGAAAATTGGTTAATAAATCTAATGAAAAGAAACAAAAACTTCAAACATATGTTGTATTGCAAGAAAAAAGAGAGATAAAACTTCGTTGGTCATCTTTACATAATAATCGTTGGTCATCTTTACATAATAAGATTTAAAATTGTCTTCGAATATATTACACTGCTTTACAAATATTTAATTTGGAAAAGTACCAAGAACGCCACATGCCTAGATAAGTTAATTGGGACCTCCTGAACACGAAAACCGCTGTATTTTTTTTCCTAAGTACCGTTTTTTGGGTTTGAGTGGGACCATACACCGAAAAACACAAAAGTACCGTTATCTTAAAAACGGTACTTTCACTCACAATATTATTACAGTAACGGACTGTATTTTATTTAAGAAATATTCCGTTCAGTCATTTTTAAATAAATAAACTTTTAAAATTCCAAGAAATTTTATTTTTAACTGACTCTAACAGTTATTTAAAAAACTAAGTGCATATTAATACGGATTTTCAGTTGCAGTTAATGTTGTCCGTTGATTGAGTTAAATTCTTATTTATGTTAAATTAAATAAAAATGTAATTTAAAGCAACGAAAAATTAATTTTTACTTATCTATAAAAAATGAATTGCTTGTTTTGTGTAAGCAATTCCCATTTTCTATTTGATAATGTTAATATAATTTAGTTAAATACATCAAATTCAAAAAGTAAAATAATTGCGAAGCCATATCGGTCATGCTGCTGGTGTCTTATAATTGAGAGTTCTTCTGTAAACAACGTGGTCAGTACAACAAAAGTAAAACAAACATGTGTAACAGGGTAAGTAAATAATAATATTCTTCCTCTCTCGCTTATAAGTCAAAACAAGCGGACAGGTGTCTGTCTGGTATTTTTTAGAAATTCGGCTCTTTTGTGGAGTAAACGAAAATTACTGAATTTAATAAAATAACTGAATATTTAATTGTTTTTACTGAATATGGGGTCAATTTTTTGACATTAAAATTTTAAAAAATAACTGAATATTTAATTGTTTTTACTGAATATGGTGTTGAATTTTTGACAGTAAAATTTTACAAAATAACTGAATATTTATTTGATTTTACGGAATATGGTGTTGAATTTTTGACAGTAAAAATTAAATGAACTTTTTGTTAAAAATAAATGAAAAATAAGTAGACCGGTTTATAATTGAATTTTCATTTATTTTATATTAGAATTTCAGTTAATTTTACGTACAGAATATTGTGAGTGTAGGAAAAAAAATTACAGGGGTTTTCGTGTTCAGGAGGTCCCAATTAACTTATCTAGCCATGTGGCGTTCTTGGTATTTTTTGACTGTAAACCAGTGTTAATGATTAAACGACGCTTTTTCTGATTTAAACTTCGCTTGTTTCACAGAAAACGAAATTAAAATATTGACAAGCTTAAGAAATACTTCAAAGCCGCGGGATGTTTCTACTAATGAGCTAAGAAAGAACTCGGCAACAATAATCGAATTTGAAGGCATTATTAAATTATAAATCAACAGTTTGGTAAAGGCAAATAATTCTTTTGCAAATGATTTGATTGAAAGACTTAAGTATCGTTTAAATGGTCGAAGAACAAAAGTGCTGAATACACTTATTTTAACCTTAATTCGGGATCAATTCCTACTGGTGATAGTTTCTTAAAATATTGTTCAAAATCTGAAACTAAAGAATTCGGGCATAAATTGCTTGCCAGACTATTTGTCATTTAATCTAATGAAGTTAATTTGAACGTATTGAATGTATCAGATGATACTATTATAGATGGAACAGTTGATGATTCAAGTCAAGACAGTCTGATAGCAGAGTTAAACAAAACATCCAAAATTTAAGAAAATCAAAAAAGACTCAAATAATATAATCGACGATTTTATCTTTTGAGAAAAAGCAAGGACGAGATCTGAAAAACTTAACATGCTTTTTAATGCAGATTATTTTAAAAGATCTGTTTAATTGTACATATGAAATTATATTAGATGATGTATTGACCATGTTTTATTTTGATTTTTTCGTTTCAAACGTTTTATGAATTAGTATTAATACTTGTAATTAATTATATTTATTTAATTAAGTACCAATTTTTCTAAAATTATCGAAATAAAATCTCTTAATTTATAAAATTTCTGGATTTGGAGTTATTCGATTAATCGATTAATTTTAAAATTTTATTCGTTTAATCGAATAAGTCAAAAATGCCAAATACCGATTAATTGTTTAATCGAACCAAAAAAAAAAACTGATTAATTGAACACCCTTATGAGAACACATAATACGATTCATGACTCTTCACGAAAGTAACAAGCATTATGTAGTGTTCTCTATTTCGTTATAAAACAGTACAATTGTTTTGGTTCTGTAGACATACATTATATTTACACTTATGTTATTGTAAAAAAATTCGTTGACGTCAACATCCAAAAGGACGCTGAGCACAACTAAAACGAACGAAAATTAGTGTTCTGAACCGAACAAAACGAAGTTTGTGTTTTTTTTTTCGAAAAACGTAATGAAATACTCTCATCTTTTTTTTTTTTGAATTGTACTAGTAAAGTATTTTTATTTTGTACGAAGAGCACAAACAGAGAAACGTTTTTTAAGGTATCCCTGCGGGAAATTTGTGTGGATTGTCCCAAAGCACTTTTCTCGTGACCAATATTTTAATAACGAATTGTGATAGATGAAAACAAAACATATCAATTAACTGGTGATAACGTGTTTAAAGTGAAGTTACTTTAGAGGAAAGGTAATTGACGCAAAACAAGACATGTGAATAAATTTTGTTGTTTGAAGTGTCTGATTCTATCTGATTCAGGTTCTTTTATTTTATATAAAAGAGATCTTTCATGTTAACATGGTTCACTCGGGACAATATCTGCGACAGGCATTATTTTAACCGAAATTAAATTTGTTCATTAAGGTTAATTCAGTGACCTGTTAAGAAATTTCAAAAGAGTGTCAATTAACATCGCCATGTTAAAGTGACAAGTCCCATTCATATTAGGAGCTAGAACTATAACCGGTCCCTACAACTTTAGAGCTGTCAAGTGAGAAGTTTGGTATTAGTCCACTTTCTTCTAGGGATTTTATACACATATTTCTACCGTTCAGTACACTTAAATACATTATATAACATTTATTTTCGAACTCCGGCTTAAACATATCCATCTTAAGGGTGAAATAACAGTTAACTCGCCCATGAAAAGAAAACTTCTCCATAAAATCCTATATTTTTTTTAGTATTCCCAATGACAACCCCAAATATAACAAATATAATAACAAATATGCAAGTGGCAGTGCAAAAAACTGAACTGGCAACAATGAAATAAAGTAATTTTTTTTATTTTTGTTTTTTTCTTTTTGTTATCTCCTTTCATCTACAATTAGAGTTGACAAAATATGAACCGATTGTAGTCGGGATTATAAGAAAAAACAAACTCACTATTTATTGTTGGTGTTATTTAAGCCTTGATATTATTACGGGTCAGACTTTTGAGTGTTTATAATTCCTACTCGCTTAACAGTTTTATGTGAATAATATCTTTAGCTTTTCTAAAATATTTGGATGAAGTTTCCTAACGATCTGGCCTAAGCAACCAGTGAAATGCGCATAGGAATAGCTAATCCCACCAACAATAAATTTCAGTTTATTAATAGTAAGAATTGGGAATTAGGAAAATTAAAACGAAATTTTATTAATATCCTAATGTTGTTATTGAGAGTGTAGTGCATCTAAATTTCGTTTATTAACTTTTCATTTGTATATCTATCTTTTAACTACATTATTTTGTAAAATATTCATTCCAACCATATAAATGATTTAGTTTCCTTTAAGTATTGAATAAAAGTCACGTACTTAATGGTGCCTCTCTGAAAGAATATTTCCTGAGTGGAGTGTCATCATTTACATGACAACATAAAAAACCAACAATATTTGTGCACAAAAAGGTGGCAAAGTAAAAGTTGAAAATAACACTAAATATTATCCAAACAAACACACACACACACTTTTCAATGAATTGTCTTTACTTGTTTGTGTGTGACTGACTCTTTTTAAAACAATATCAAAATAAATAAAACAACAGAAATTTATGGTTTGATCTTTACAAAAATGTAAAGACATGTTTTCCTCCTTTTTTCGTTGTATTCAAACCCCAAATAATAAGAAATATGAAAAGAAAGATATGAATTGACCTGTCTTTTTGTTTTTAACAGAGAAAAACCCAGAATTCTCACCAACTTAATACAACAATATGCCACAATTCTGGCAAGCAGTAGACCATAAAGAAGTCTCCACACGTTTTACAACATTTCAATTTTCTAAAGAATTATTGAGACACAAACTCACTTATAGGAACTATAAACCAACATCATCTATCTATCCATGTTTGTGTTTAGCCGTACAAATGCAGAAGTACGTAACAGTCGAACGTTCTACATTTTTCAGAAGATCTAATAAACATTAACATATACATATCTTTGTTTTTGAAGTTGTTCTTTTTTTTCGGTTATTGTTAAGATAAGAACGTGTAAAAAATGTCCTAGTTATTTGTTTGGAGTTAAGAGATTGATAATTGGCCTCTTCAGTTAGTTGCTCAATTTTGGTATATTTTTGCCTTCCATTTTTCCAATTTTTTTTTTTTTTTGGGACAAAACCATGAGAATAGTTTGCCTAGTTTTTATGCCCCTTTTAAGCTGACTGTGTGTATTTATTGTGCAATTATTATGCGTAACACGTTAAAATCTTGTTAGCTGTATTTATTTAAGCATATGTTTGTTTGTCTGTCTGTCCGTCCATCTTTTAGTCTATAAGAAAGTATCTACAAGATGTTTGTCAATTTTTTTTGTAAAAAAAACAAAAACAAAACTCTATGGGTGGTAAATCATGTTGTTATAAAATAGACATGGTTGTTGGGTAATATCAAACTTATTGCTGTAATTATCATTTAGTATTTTTCCAAAAAGGAGAAGTAATAACAAATATTATTCATGGAATTCATTAGCATTTCATATTTAGGGGGTATAAAGCAGTTACAATAAACTGTAAACAAATTCAAAAGAATTAACACGTAGTTTTTGCTTATAGAATATATTTTAAAATTACATTTTTCTTTAAGTAGAACTTTTCTTCAGGAAGGCTCTCCTTGCATTAAAAAGAAACTACTTTGAAAGAAGAACTTTTGCTGATGTTTTTATTTGTTTACGCAATTTTTAATCATAGAAATTCTAACTATGTTTCTTCAAACAATCACTAAATAAAGGGTGCTTTTTAAAGGCTTGAAACTTTTTTTTGTTAAACCACAAACAATTCAATGAAATGATTAAAATGTTGGCTTTATTCACTTAGAAATGTCATGGCGTTCAATGTTTAAAAGCAATTTCTGGTATATAATTCCGCGACTGTGCCTTATGAACGCCATCCAGTCGTTCTAATTTTGCAAAATTTTTTCGAGTATACACGGTCTTATGTCAATAGTTTGTCGAATGTTGGCTTCTATATGATAAATCGTTGCTGGCTTACCAGCAAAGACCAAATATTTCATATACCCAACAAAAAGTTGTTCCAAGGTATCATAGCACATGAACGAGGTGGTCAATTCACACACAAAGAAAAAAATCAAGTAAAAAACGTTGAAAACATGGTTGATTTAAAATTTTTCGGTGGTGATTTTCTTCATACGTTCTTCATGTTCATTCAACCTGATTTTACAATAACTTGCGAACAACATTTTTTCCTTTTAAAATAACTATAAGTCATGTTAATTTAACATTGCAGTAAAGTTAGAGCAAAATGTCATTTATATTGAAATAACAATCTGAATCACGTTGAATGAAACTTATTTCAAGTTGCAACAACGTGAATTTCATATATAATCAAATTGGTTTGAGTGTGATTTAATAGTGTGAAGAAGCTTCAGAATAATCAAAACACTTATTCCTGTAACACATGTTTCACTTATTTTGTATTCTCCTTTGTTAACAGAAGAATTAGCAGAATGGCCCGATATGGTTTTCGTCATCATTCTACTTTGAAAAATACCCTACAAGAAATGAATGAGCGAGTAGTCACATTTTTCATTTTGGTGTTAAGAAAATGATAGAAAGAAATGACCGAAATAAAGTTTTCGGTCACATTCGGTCATTTCTTTCTATCATTGTCTTAACACCAAAATGAAAAATGTGACTACTCGCTCATTCATTTCTTGTAGGGTAGATGTACTATTTAACTAAATAATTTTAATTAAAAGAATACGGAAATTGTCTTCTTTTTATAACATATTTTAAACATCAAAATAAAAAAAATGTACATACTTAAGCATGTATGCATGTTAATTTAACAAGATAAACTTTTGATTTTAATATAAAACAGGTTTTCATGGATTCAATATTGAACAATGTTATTTTAACAGTAAATAATATTAAATAAACGTGATTTAAGGTTATTTTAATATTTCTCATTTAAAATTAATATGAAATAATCAATAATTTAAATAATTCTCAATCAACATTTTGCCATGTTAATTTTACATTGCTATTTTTTTCTGTGTGCAGGTTCATTTCTTGAGATAATACGGTCAACAACAAAGGTTTCACATGCTGTATAGCATATTGCGTTATCTTGTTAGGATGGTTCCTCTCCTTCAAATCATTAGCAATTAGATGAGGAATAAAAAAATCTCGAATCGTAGTGTTTGAAATTAACAGTAATGTTAGCACTGTTTTCGGATTCAAAGAAAAATATAATGGAGTCTTATGAGGATTGTGCCCTCTCCAAAAATTCTGCTGTTTGCATACATAACCGCTAAGCCAGAAATTATCCTCATCGATGCAAATGTTTTGACGATAAAAATCTGATTCAAATTTCAGCTGGTTTTCAACCCATTCACCCAGCAGCGTTACCGCTGTGATAATAAAGTATCTTCTTCGACGTTCTTGATACACTTTTTTTAAATTACCCATTTGCATAATTTTTAACTATTTGGTTTTACTCAACACTGCTAAAAAGTTGTAGTGCATCTGCTCAACAAATATTTTCGAAATAAGCATTGCTTCAAAATAAACTTTGTAGCAGACTCAAAGTAAAATTTTACAATTCCATGCTTTTTTCTCATAATTTGTTTAACCTTTATGTGCTCGGTGGTCTACATTTGTAGCATTTTTGCAGAAAAAGTTGAACATAAAAAAAATTCCACAACAGGTTCCGAAATTTTCAATAGCTTCCTAAAAATCAATTCTAAGCAGTTTTGGCTACTGACACGTTAAAAAAGTAATTTAGATCACTCCCCTGACCCAACTTTTCAAAACGACCATCTCCTGCCAGGTAGTCTACAAAAGTAGACACCATATAAAATGTATGGAAATTCACATCGTTCTTTTACTCAACTCGAATTTGTTTGAATGGGGACGTCGAACATGTAGTTTAGTATTTTTTTTTTAACTTTTGGTTTCTTGTGCACGTTTGTGTATGCATGCATGTGCTTTAGGCTTGCCAGACGGGCTTGATTTTCCCTAGGCAAACCGGAATGTTAAAAATTGTTCCATTAAATAGATAAATTAATCAAGAAACAATAACAATTATTGATCTTATTGGCATTTTTGGGCTGCAGTTATAATGTATTTTGTCGGAAAGAGTTGTGGGAATTTTTATCCCAAGGAATTTTGAATTGTTAGAGGAAGAATGTATAGCAGGATTATCAGGCTCTATTTTGTTTTTCATTTATACCAATTTATATCAATATTGGCTTTAAAAAGCAATTTTGGATTAACAGATATTATACGAAGTATCGGAGTAAAATTAAATCCTTCTACACAGAAAAAATTAATTTCTACAAATTTTTTTACTGATTCAATTAAAATTTTTGTTTGATTTTTGTTTAACCAAAAAAAATGTTGACAACCTTTCAAAAATATAATACACGCGTTATTGGTTTCAAGTTTTCAAAATTTTGTATGAAATATTTAACGCTTTTTAATGTTGTCGTCTTTTTGAATTTTTTTTATTTGATCGTAAGCAACACTTCCTAATGTGAAATATAAGAACTACAACAAAAACACATACAGTCTATTTTTGGACACTTTAAAAAGTACAACAGTAAGAAAGATGAAGAGGTTTAAGGTAATAAAAAAAAACAAAAAAATATCAGGTAAAAAAACGTTTCACTCTTTTTAAACAACAGAAACAACAACAACATTAAAAGAATCAAAATAAATTTTTGGTTGGTTTCAAAGTTGGTTAAAAAAAACCAAAATCCCGTATTCAATTTTTTCAAACTGTTTGCTTAAATACATCAAATACAAAAATATAATGATGACGAAAAACATATCGAGTCGGTCTGTCGCCGTTTTTGGGTTACATTTCTTCTTCATTGGCAAAGGAAAGGATACAGCAACAGTGAGTGATGACGAAAAACATTGTGTGTATAAAAAAGACTTCGTTCAAAAATTATTCCAACAAAAAAATGTGTCTCAAAGCCAGCCGGCCGCTCTGCTCTCTCTGCCATCATCTTCTAATACAGTGCCTGCTTGTGTGCGCATCATTGCTTGTGCAAAAACCTTTTTTTTTTATTTTGAAATTTAGTATATGAATTTCAGTAAACTTTTTGTTTGATTCAGTTAAATTATTTGTTTGAAAAAATCTGTGTTTATTTTTTCAATAAAAAAAATGCAAATAAATTGTTTGAACATGCGAATTTGTTTATAGGACCGATTTCAGACAAAAAATTGTTTGATTCTACAAATTTTTAGTTTGAATTGGAAAAAAAATTGTTCTGTGTACCCCATATTGTGTGGGCGTTCCTGTACCAAAACCGTGATTTCTAGAAGAAAGAGGTAGTTATTTGTCTATAATTAGATCATTTATAGACCGTTTATTTTAAGTTTATGTTATGCAAATGTTGACTTTCAAAAGTTAAGTTTTATGGGTAAAAATTAGAGGCAGTTGTAATTTGTTGCGGATATCTCAGACATTTGTGGACCGATATGGCGAATTTCAATTGAAAGCTATTCCTGACTTTATAAATACATATTTTCTTCACAAAGAGAGATAAACTCACTGTTTATTGTTGATGTTTTTGTTTAAACTTTGATATTGTTACAAGTAGATTTGTTGCTTATAATTCTTATACGCTTAACAGTTTTATTTGGTTTAATATCTTTAGTCTTTCTAAATTTTTTTGGATGATGTTTCCTGACGATCTGGCCTAAGCAACCAGTGCAATAAATTTCATTGTTTTTATCAAGAATACAAATTGGGAATTAAGCACGCTTAAAAAAATTGTTTAAATTAATGATTTGATAACAAAGTATAGAACGCACATTCCTAAAAAGGAGTTAGTATTCGTTAAAAGGTTGTGTTAAAACAATTTTTACGACTTTTAAATTAGATTTTCGATAGTAAAACACAAAATAAAGTACAATTTCCCTTCTAGCAAACATTACTCATAAACATACATACATATTTGTTATTTTTTATTTATTAAATAACTTATGGGTTTTTCTTGTAAATATATATAAATATAAATCGACAGTGTCGAAAGTGCACTGTAAAATATATGTGACTTCAGGTTATATATGGGTCTATTTTTGAAATAGCGACGATTGCCTAAAGGTGGAAGTATATAACACGCGTTAGTTCGTCGACGAGTATCGTACGTTTAAAAACTTTAGCGCTTACAAAATTGCAAGTTACACAACACGCGTTACAAAAGCCATTCCTGTCAGCTTTTTTTTTATTTGTTTACTTATTTGTGCATTAAAAACGGGTTCGAAAGTATATCAAGATTTTGTTATTTTATTGAATTTATTCTTTTTATATAAAAATTTTTTGTTTTTTAAGCTTTTTAGTGAGTTTTTCTTTCATGATTCCCAAGTTTGTTAAATTATTCCTTTTATTGTTAGCTGATTACTTGCCAAAAATACACAACGCGTTAAAAAGTTTAAAGTTAATCAACTTTCTGGCGCAAACGCGTCAAAATATTTTGCATGTAGCTTTTTCTATGAAAATACACTAGTTTAACTTTTTTTGACAGAAGACGACAGAGCGCGCGCGCACTAACACGTGTTATGTATATTCTACCTTAAGAGAGCAACTTATCTTCTCAAAAATTTAAAAATTCGGAAAATTTTGCAAAAACAGCAAAAATTAGCGGAAATTTTTTATATATTAAACAAGCCATAAAATTAATTGAAAGTCCCTAAAACTAAATGGAATGGCGAAAATTCGGTAAAAATCTCCAATTTTGCGGAAATTCCAAAAAAAAGTTGGTTAGCGGTATAATAGCAAAGCCTTATATTTTTTAAAAATTGTAAAAACTTTAAAGATTCCAAAAACCTTTAGGAAAAAATCGCTCCTAGTGCGAATAAGGCTTCAATTCGCGAACAATTGCAAAATTGGAAACAAACCCTAAAATTTATTTGAAATCGCAATCGGGGGAAAAAATGTCGGAATAATGAATAACAAACTTTTTGTCAGGTTCTATAAACAGGAAAGGGCATTTCTAAAACGAATATTTTTTGTTTGTTTTTAAAAAACATGGTCTCTTCTTCAAAATGGAAAATACTTATAAAAAACGTGACCCTTATTTAATTGAAACACCCTTTTTCCAGCACTTTTTCTTGAAAATCCCTTTTTTTGCCGAGCACACGACGCAACTGATGATCCATCTTTAGTTCTTGCACAGGTTGGATCTTATATGGATGTACGCCAAGACCTTTCTGAACATTTTTCCATAAGTGGACAAGAATCTGAACATCTTTAAAATATCTGTAATGTTGTCTTGGAAATGCCCAATTAACCTGCAAAAAGAAATCAAACAATTATATTACAAGCGATAAAAATATTATGTGCTTAACACTGGTAGGTCTTATTTGGGCCACCCTGTATATCTGTCAAAATTTTAAGCTCGTAAAAAACAACACTCCCTTAAAAAACAATAGCGGAGTTTAATATTAGGCTTGCAGAAGTGCAAACGCAAAATATCGTAGCACTTTAATGAAATCTTTCGGAAACTCTTTATATTTTGTTGTTGGATTTAACAAAAGAGCTAGGATATTTTGTACTTACAAGACCAATACTGAGCTCCGCTACTAAATTACTAAATTTTGTTAAGAAAAGTGCAAAACAAAATAACACATGTTCAACAATAGACATTTTATTAGTGATTTGGATTTAAAGAAATATAATATCGCTTTTAAAAAAGTGCATTTTTTGGAAAGTCGTTATTTTTTATCAAAAATACACTGAAATCTTTTATGACTGGACACCGAAGGGACCACAGAAATGTGTCTGAACAAGGGGAAGGTCCATTTAGGGAACTTAATGATCTTGTTATGGCATGCTGACGAAATAAGGCAAGAGTGTCTTTGGAAAGGGAATGGCCGCTTAAGGTATGTGTATGTTAAGGAAGATTGCACTGTATGTCTTTGATGCATGTAAAAGGTTTTGTTTCGTGAAAAAGTATTTTCTAAGATAAAGTATTTGATAATGGTTGAACGCTGGATGATTAAGGACAAAGAAATACAAATTTTAGTGGAAAATCGTATTTTTTTGTCCTTATTTAATGCTAAATATCTCTTTATCTACTGGTATAAGGAACAAAACTATTAAAATAAAAATTAATAAGAATAAAATTTCCTATAAAACAAGACTCGACTCAGGTTCCTAGAATGAATCGTTTCGGTTATAAAGATAAAGAAATACGGATTTTAGTGAAAAATCGCTGTTTTTCTTAATTAATACTCAATGAGACACATTATCCGATTGAGCTGAAACTTCATCAATCGCATTTTCTATCCTATTGGCATATATTAGAGGGTTGCCCCGACGGAAAATCCAGCATTGATTTCTGGATTGTTACAAGATATGGTAAATTTTTTTTGGGGGTTATCTTTTGGTGCTTCCCTCTAAAATATGCCAATAGCCTAGAAAATCCGATTGACAAAGTTTAAACCGAATCGGATAACGTCAACACGTGCCTCATTGAGCATAAATTAGGGAAAAACATTGATTTTTCACTAAAATTCATATATATAAAAATATATAAAATTCATATATAATATCACTTTATCACTTTATAAGGAACAAAACTATCAATATCAAAATAAATAAGAATAAAATTTCCTATAAAACAACCCTCGACTCAGGTTCCTAGAATGAATGGTATCGGTTATAAAGGCAAAGAAATACGAATTTTAGTGAAAAATCGCTGTTTTTCCTTAATTTATTCTCAATGAAGCACATGTTATCGTTACCTGATTGGGCTGAAACTTTGTCAATCGCATTTTCTATGCTATTGGTACATATTAGGGAGTTGCGCCGTTGGAAAATCTAACATTGATTTCTTGTAACGACCCTAATATATATTGGAAACATGTATTACCTTCGTCGCTGGCTAGAAACAGAGTAAGAAACAAAAGTTGTCAAGGAACAAGCGGAAACATTTGAAAAGTAATTTTAACCCAGTTGTAAAGGGTGGTTAAATTTCAAGGGCCGATGTTGATTTTGAATAAAACACAAACTATTTAGGAAATTATTGCAATTTTATTTTATTATGATATATTGGTATTACTCAATTATGTATGGAACATAAAATCGGCCAAATTGGCACCGCGACCACGGCGGCACACCTCCATCCGATGGTCCAAATTTTCGATGACCCTGAGGCATAATGGAGGTTCTATGCCGTTAATGTGCCGAATTATCTCATCCTTTAGCTCTTGAATTGTTGCTGGCTTATCGACGTATACCTTTTCTTTCAAATAACCCCAAAGAAAAAGTCCAACGGTGTCAAATCACATGATCTTGGCGGCCAATTGACATCGCCATTACGTGAGATAACACGGCCATTGAATTTGTTGCGCAAAAGAGCCATTGTTTCGTTAGCTGTGTGGCAAGTGGCACCGTCCTGCTGAAACCACATATCGTCCACATCCATATCTTCCAATTCGGGCCATAATGCCGCCAGCCCATAAACCGCACCAAACAGTCACTCTTTGTGGGTGCATTGGTTTTTCGACAATCACTCTTGGATTCTCATTCGCCCAAATGTAGCAATTCTGTTTATTGACGAATTCACTGAGGTGAAAATGTGCCTCAGCACTGAAGATGATTTTCTTCGAAAATTGATCATCCACTGTTGCCATTTCTTGCCACCATTCTGCCCATTCACGACGTTTGAAATGGTCAAGAGGCTTTAGTTCTTGAGCCAATTGCACCATGTAAGCGTGTAAATGCAAGTCTTTATGCATAATGTTCATCAACGACGAGCGTGAGAGGTGCAATTGTTGGGCACGACGACGAGTTGAGGTGGACGGCTCTTCAGCCACACTATCGCGAACAGCAGCAATATTTCCTGCAGTACGAGCTGTACGAGCATGCACTGATGTTCTCACATCTTCTACAGACCCGGTTTGCTTGAATTTTTCCACGATTTTTGCGATTGTACGCACATTTGGACGATCAAATTGACCAAAAAAATCACGAAGTGCACGATATGCATTTTGATTTGAACGCCCATTTTCATAATAAGTCTGGATAACTTTAACACGTTGTTGGATTGTGTATCTCTCCATGGTTCAAATTGAACAAGTCTGAAATAGAGAAATGTCAAATAAAATTCGGAAAAAAACTTGGCGTTTAGGTGTGGTTCACATTCAACATCGGCCCTTACAATTTAACCACCCTTTACGTTTGTTTTCGGCATTTTATGCAAAAAAGAAATTAGGATATTTGCATAGTTCAGCTTACATACATATATCTTGAATTAAGGCGGTTGGAAATCTTATGCATCACCAGTATTTATAACCAAGTCTGGATAAAGCTCTTTAGCATTAACAGTATATTTTTGCGAAAAAATACAACAAGTTAAAAAAGTATTATTTAATCTTTTTTCTACACTTTTTTAATTTCTTAAGCCTAAGACACACCAAACACAATTTCCAAACAATTTTACTTCTTTTTCTTGTTAATCCGTAATTTTTTTTCCAAACGACCTTTTTTTCCAGGAAAATTCGGACATGATTAAAAAAGTTTTTATTACTTAACAAATTAAAAGTTGTATTTTTTTAAAAGAATA
Source organism: Pollenia angustigena (assembly GCA_930367215.1). Lineage (NCBI taxonomy): Eukaryota > Metazoa > Arthropoda > Insecta > Diptera > Polleniidae > Pollenia > Pollenia angustigena. The sequence goes on from OV884060.1 coordinate 54,791,651, forward strand.
AAAATTAATAAAATTAAAACTCTTTTGACTTTGTTGTACTTTTATAACATTCTGTCATTTGCTACATTCCTTGAATATTAATAAATCTTTCAAACGTTCTTTAAATGAATAATATACTGGTTCATACACATGAGTATTATAAACCATTATCTTATAGCTTTGTCAACATTTTTAATTTCATTTCTTATTTTTTACATGTAAATGTCAGTTTTTGTTTGCACTAACCTTGATAAATATTTACATGTTAAAATAAAAGTTAAGTAGTACTTCAAGGACAAAAATAAATAAATGAAACAAGTAAATTAAATAGCAACATGTACTTTTAGGCATTAGCCCTTATATAATAATGGAAGACAAGTGGAAATAGGGACAAGTTCTGGGAAACGAGTTTTATCTTCAAATAAATAAAATGCAATTAAAAATTATTTTAAGAATTTTTTTTTAATTTGTATTTGTATTTAAATCCAAATAAAGGAAAACAACGTGTGAAAATTTAAATCACCTGCTTAAATATCAATTTAGCATTTAAATTTCCCTATAAATTACTTAACTGATAAGAGAAATGGAAATGCTCTTCTTACTTCTCTAAGTCTATTATGACAAATTATCGCCACTATCTCTTAAGTCACCTGTCAAATTTTTGTAAAATGCATGACTAAATTTTGACAGACATGTGACAAAAATTAAAAAAACTTTCAAATTTTGCTTTCATTATTGCTCTGGATTTCATGGTTTCAAATATTCATTAAAACCTTATAACTGTTACGGTCTCTTGATCCTGTGGCAACTCTCTTTACTCTCTCACTCCTCTATGATAAATAGATTTTTATCTAGTTCATTTTCAACCTAAATTCCTTCTAATAATTATTTAATCATTTTGAAGTTTTTAATATTTTCCAAGAATTTTAAATGTAATTTTCTTTTTGAATACATTTTTTCCCGCTTCTCATTCTATGGCTGTTCATTATCCATCATTTAAGAGAAATGTGCTTATGGTTTTCTTTGTTTTTTTCTTATTGTTATAGTAATTTATTAAAAGAACGATTATAACAACTTGTCAAAATTTGTGACAAGTTGTTATCAGTTGAATATGATCATTTTTTTTATTTTGGAAATTATTTTTCGATAACAATAGTTTAAGTAATTGAAAATGTATGTTAAGCCTTTCTTTGATAATTGAAAAAAAAAAATTATATTAAAAAAAAAAATATGCTGCATGACTTGAAAATATTACACATGCTTAGGTCTCTTGAAATATGTTCGAAATTCTGAATTAAATGACAACAGAAAGTAACTATCTTACATTCTGAAACATAAAATTGAAACAAATATTTTTGTTTCAGAAAGAATTTTGTTTAATATTTAAACAAAACGATTATAATAAAGAACTCTTTTAATATCGTGTTGTACCCCAGCAGGCGCGGATCCAGCTTGAGCCTTAGGGGGGGGGAAATTTTTTATGATACAAAAAAAATTTGTTTTTAAAAGTTTATTAAAATCAATTTGTGTATATTATATTAAAAAAACTCAACAATAAGGTTAAATAAAATATTCAATAAGGGTCCTCATGATATCGTTTATAAGTCTCGTAAACTGTGCAAACTGTGCATTCTTACACCCTCGTAAATGAACTGTCAAAAATTGTATGAGAATTCATTTACACAAACTGCTTAAATTTGCCCAAACTTGCGCTGTTCAATTGTGCATTTATACAGACAAATTTTTTTAATGCTTACCGCCGTTTTCAATGAAAACTTCAAGTGTAAATAAATCACAAACAATAAATTCTTGTAATAATATAAGCATATTAGTCTTTTGGCTTTCTTTATGCATGTTTAAAAACAAATTTCATTTATAATTTACAAATTTCAAGTTTTTTATTATATTTTTAATTATTTCTTTTTAATATATTTTTTATTGACGTTTCTGATTGAAATGACATTAATTGTTTAAAAATACACAAAAATTGAGAAGGATCTTCATGAAACGAGTCTCGCAAGTTTACCCATTTGCACAAATGGTAATTTTAAGCAATATCATGAAGACCCTTAATATAAATTAAAATAAACTAATCTTTTTAAATAAGCAATTTATGATTTCCTTGTGAGGCAAATTTAGATAGTACAGTCTATGTTCAGTTTGTCATTGTTGATCCGAGCCATGTTTTTATTCGACGAAGGGTAGGAAATGACCTCTCGCTCGTAGCATTACTTACGAGCATTGAAACGAAAATTTGAAATATTTTTCTTAGATTTGGGTAGATATCTTCATCACAGTTTATTAAAGCATCTACAACGTTATCTGATAGATTTTCAGATAATTTCCATGTTTGTTGCCAATGCTACAGTTCAGGCTCAAGTTTAGATGTTAGTAAGTGTTTATCTCGAGTTGTGGTTTTAAAAGTTTTATATCTGTATATGACTTGATTACACTTTGAGTAGAAGTTTTGGTATGTTCAATACTTTAAAGATATCTATTGGAAAGGTGTTTTGAGATCTTCTAAAATAAATTCAATAAGAGAATGAAACCTACAACTCGGTAGAAATCTTCAACATTTTGGATGTAATTATTTCGTTCAAATCTTGTTTTTTAGGTTGGAACCTCGATTTGAACGCAAATAACTTTACCTTTTTTAAAAATCACTTTAAATTGTTCTTCGGCTTTATTTCTTTTTTCTTCAAGGCACATGATTAAAGTTTTGATAAGGCTTGATCCTTTTTGAAGATCTATATCGTGCTTTTGTAAAATGATACTAAGCGGCTGTGTTACAATAAGTATTACACTTAATATGTTTATTCCGCAAATAAATTCAAAAGTTCTAAGTGAGTTCCTTAATATAAGGCTCTTGATGAAGTATCTCTACCTTTCCACTCAGATATGTTTTCCAAAGCTTCTACTATATGATGTACACTTGCAAAGTGTAAAGCTGGGTCGTGACGGTCCACCCATCTTGTCTCGCATAATGTAGAGAGTTTGGCTCCCAAATACTTTAGTAAAAACGTGTTTTGCCTGATTTACGGGAAATAGCAAGGCGTTTGTTTCGCATTTGTCGCGGTTTCCAGAATTTTTAAACAGCTCCATTTTCTGCTGACATCAAACGACACCCATCAGTTTCAACTCCTATACAGTTTTTTAGGTCAAGACCAAAATTTGTCAAAGTTTTAAGAACTGTTGATGATGGTGCCATCGCATCAATTGACACATCAGCGTCATAATCAATATCCTGTGAAGGCTCTTCAGATGCTTTTACAACAAAGCCAAAACAATTCTTGCCTAACAACTTTTTGTTGTATGTTGAAATATTTTAAAGATAAGGAAATCTGGCTTTTCCCCGACAAATCCTTGCGTTCGTCAAAAATTATCAAATAGAAATTTTTTTCATATAACTCATATATATGTATGTACATAAATATTACAAATACTAAGGCTTTTTAATAATTCAACCGCACGCATTATCAAGTTAAACGTTTACTCTTCTAGGATTGAATGTAGAATAATAACCCAGTAAAAACTTCGCCTACTTTTTCCAAATTAATAGCTTCTTTAACTCATTATTTTGTAGCTTTCTTCTATAACTACATCTATACCTACTTTTTTCTGGATGTGTGCAGGTAAAAAAATAATGACTTACTTTTTAATGCGTTCATTTTGGGACATCCCTTTTTACTGGGAAGTATTTGAATACATTAAACTAGATGTTTCATTGAAAATATCTAATAAATAACTATTAGGATGAAGATTTGGATACTTATTGAAAATTTGGTTAGAGATTCAATAAAAAAACAAAAAAATACTTATTGAAAATTTCGTTAGAGATTCAATAAAACAAACAAAAAAAAACCTTGCTGGGATTTCCAAAAATTGTGTACATTAAAAAAAGATAATATTAATGGGTATTCTTGTATTATCGAAATAAACAAAACATATTTTTATAATTTACGGGGGGGAAATTTCCTAATTTCACCCCCCCTGAATCCGCGCCTGTACCCCAGTAACAATTTTTTTCAGTTTGCGAAGCACTAATGCTACATTTAAAACAATCAGTGCACTATTATGCGCTACGCAATAAGACATATAGATATTTATATATATATTGTATTTCTAGTGCCACGGCGCCCATTGGTTCAAGAGCGGCTTTAATTAATTTTTTTCATGTTCGCCGATTTGGATAACTTTTAGGTATTTTGTTGTCAGATATCTGAATATTATGATTGCGATATATAAGCCTGATATATTTATTATTTGTTTGCACAGACACGCTCAAAGTTCATATATTCTCGCTTGTTTAAAATGGCATGCAAATTTACTGTATGTTCAATCTTTTGGTACAATCACAGTTAACTTACCATTTGACTTTTTTGTATATTTTCGGAAATAGCAATTGTTAAAGATGAGATTTGCATTAAAAAACAAGTTAGAGTGCTATATTCGGCTGTGCCGAATCTTTGATACCCTCCACCGACACTTCGAATGTTTTAGGAGTAATATCTGTATGATGTCTATTTATTATTATAATCTTTGTAAAAACAGACATCTGCATTAAAATTTGTTGCGGTTTAGACCTATATACAATTATTGATCGACAATCAGAATCAATTTTAAAAAGTTTGAGTAGAACATCAGTTTAAGATGAACTTAAATGATTTTCAAGAGAACAAATTATATAAAAGCCATGGTAAGCTATGAACCAATCATCCCAAATTCTGCAGAGTGATTTCTGGTATTAAAAAACATACATTTCTATACAGCGGTGCAATTAGTTTAAGCGTTTGCAGTAAATTTCAGAAGGCTGATAAAATGGAATCTAAGGAAAATTATGGAGCGTATATCACAAAATTGCATAACATTTTTTCTGGCCATATGAAGCTAAACTGCAAGAAAGTTTACCGCGTATTTAATTATTTTGCCAGAGTGGGCTTTATATGAGGACTATGGTAAGCTATGCACCGATCTTCACCAAATTTCACAGTGTCATTTCTAGTTCTATAAAACTGTGATGTATCAAATTTTGTTATGATAGCGTTATTTTTTACGTTTTTAGGCGTACTAAGCTGTTTCCCGGGAGTAAGGTTTATATGGGGCCTAGGGTAAATTATGAACTGATCTTCACGAAATTTCACAGTCTTATTTCTAGTCTTGTAAAACTTATAAGTTGCAAATTTTGTTATGATAGCATTATTTTTTACGTATTTAGGTTTACTAAGCTGTTTTCCGGGAGTAAGGTTTATATGGGGCCTATGGTAAATGATGGACCGTTCTTCACAAAATTTGTAAGTCTTATTTCTCGTTCAATAAAACTGTGATGTACCAAATTTTGTTATGATAGCATTATTTTTTACGGATTTAGGCGTACTAAACTGTTTTCTGGAAGTAGGTTTTATATGGGGCCTATGGTAAATTAGGGACCGATCTTCACGAAACTTAATAGTTTCATTTCTAGTCCTATTTTACTGTGACGTGCCAAAATTTGTTATGAAAGCATTGTTAGTTAGGGTTTTAGGCTTACTATACTGTTTTCCGGGAGTAGGGCTTATATGGGGCCTAGGGTAAATCATGGACGGATCTTCAAGAAATCTTACAGCGTGATTTCTAGTTAAACAAAACGAACTGTTGCGAAATCTTATATCATTCTGTGCATTTTTCCACCATTTATGTTAGTTTTTGTAACAAAATTATCAATTTTTTTTAGGTGGTGGTTCCACATTTTGATTCATAGCTCAGATCCTATTGAACCGATTTTGCCGGATTTCAATCCCAAACTGCTTAGGATAACTACAAGCAATTTGACAGCAAGTTTGTTTATTTCTTTTGAGTTTTTCGAAAGTGAGCGTGTTTTCAACAGACGGACAGACAGACGGACATGGCTTAATCGACTTAAAATTACTCAAGGACCCAGAATATATATACTTTATAGGTTCTGAGATGAATAATAAAAAAGTTTTACACGGATTGACAAACTTAATATACCCTCTTCACAACTAATTGTGGTGGAGGGTATAGAAATTTGGAAAAAGTGCCATATAAAAGATTTCTTAGAACAAGATATAAACAACATCAAAATTTTAATTTTCATCAATTTCAGTGGACTACATCTTTTTAGCGCTATGGAGCGCTGTTTAACAAAAGATGTCTAATTACAGCTTGAAGTCTCAGCTAAAAGTAAAAAAAAAATCAGCTGCTCCTACCTGCTCCTTTCCAAAAAAATAAAAAAACAGTTAAAACTATAAAATTATAAAGTAACAAAACATGAATTTTCGTTCATGGCTGGTACTACATGCCTGTTACTGTGTTCAAGATTCTGGTGCAGTGTAGCAAAATTATAGCAGAAGCTATTCTAACAAGTGGTATGTCTCTATCTAAAGGTATGTATCAGGTATGCTGTCCGAGGAAGCTCTGGAAGCGAGGAATAAAGACTATAGAGCCTATAGATGACATAGCCACTAATGAAGACGTAATGCATAACCTTTTATTGTCTTCAGACCCTTTATAAATAGATTTCGCTCAAAGCTGCAAATCAAAAAATTGGAGTACGATGTTAAAAAGTAATTAAAAGACTATGCTTAAATTACGTATTCATGTTTTTTCTATTTATTTTTTCTATGGGAGGTGGGCGTAAAAGTGGGCGGAACAGGTATATGTGTTCAGGAGTCCATTCTACAATTATAATATTTATTTTTTGTGAAAATTGAGTTAATGAATTAAAAATCAAGAGAGTTATGCCACTTCTTCAGTACAAGTTGTATCTGAGTGAGCGTAAAAGTGGGCGGATCATTTCGATTTTTTCTTGATTCAAACAAAAAATGCCTATGTGCCAAGTTTCATTGTCCTTCGAAAACTGCTTTTTTTTTTTGCAACTCGTTCTATGAGCTTGAACCAACGTGCGGCGCGCCGCGGCGTTCCCTAACTACAAAGCAGGTTTCTAAATGAGAATACTAAAAAAATAACTGTAACAAAACAATCAGTGTGCAAAGCTGATCGCTTTATGTGTCAAAAATGTATTGCTTCAAAGTGGCAACTCGCCATATAAAATGCATGTTTTCTGTAAGCGATATGGTAAGCGAAACTTTTATGTTTCTTCCTTACCAACCTGCTTCGTTGGAAGCTCCAGTTTTTATTGGGATACTCAATTCTACTTAAATTAAAGCTTTAACAAGCCGTATTCATGTATCAGGTGGCGGTAATCCTACCTTGACTTAATGATTTAATTGACATTAAATGTACCTTCCATCAAGAATACCCTTCCATATTAAGGTTTCCTCCGAACGTGCTAAAGTCAATTGCAACAATTATATGTTTACCAATAATAATAGTATGGTTGTTTTTCAAAAAAAAAGAAAAGAATACAAAAAAATTATTGTTTGTTTAACAGCATACAAAAATTTGTGGTAAACGAATTTTCGTTGTTGTTAACCACACTGATAGAAAAGGCGTCATAACTCTGATGTATTTTGATATCAGTACTATGGCAAGAATCCTCGTTTTTGACCCCATGACACTTTTCATCATCGTAATGTCAGCCTTAACACCACTTGGGCAAATTGTCATCAGGTTAAAAAAATTATGTCATTAATGAGATGACACATCGACATCACAGAAATTATGAATCGGATTCAGTTAAATAGAAAATGTGATCAGTGCGAAGTAGCATCGCAGAAACAGCTCATTGGGATTGACTTAAGTAAAAGTTGGAGAATATTATTATGTACTTTCTTACCCGTTACACATGTTTGTTTCACTTTTGTTGTATTTCGTTTATTGAGTACAAAAGAACTCTCAATTATAAGACACCAGCAGCATGCCCGATATGGTTTTCGTAATCATTCTACTTTGAAAATTTGATGTGTGTAGCTAAATAATTTAATGAAATAGAATACGTGCATTTTCGCTTCTTATTTAACTCAAATATGAAAGAAAGTTAGAATGCATCGTGGCATCGAATGGGTGCCACTGTAGTCATAGCATAGATGACGCATAAAATAAGACACAATTTTATAAACACGTTCGTCATTGGATTGATGTTACTTTTTGCCTCACTGATGCCATTCGTAATAATATTGATGTCACAATACCGACGTTAGGGCATCGTCAATATGAAGATGCATTTTTCTACAAAATGTTCGGGGGCAGCAATAATATAGTTGTGGCTTCTTGATAAATGACTCATTAAATAAAAATATGGTTGGGCGTGACAATAAAATGTGTGAAATAACCGTAATATGTGTGAAAACTTTTTGCTTAAAAATTATTTTGTTGAGAGAAGAATGTGTTTTCTCTGGGTGTATAACAAGAGGAAATTTGTTGTATCGGTGGAAATTGTCAGAATTCCTCAAAAAATGTAAGCAAAATATTTATTTTTACATTTTCAATAAGCAAAAACCATAACCAGCGGATCAGTTGAACCAATCTTATACATGAATTCTCCGTGATATTTTTGCTAAGTGGCCAAACTCTTTACGATTCTGTGTCACCACTGAAGAGAATCCAACTCAGAGCCGAACTTAAGCATCAAATTTAAAGTATAAAGGCATTGCATTCCGTTTTGCATAAATATTTATAATTTATACAAAAAAAAAAAAAAAGAACTCATAACAATTTTTTTTTTCTTTCAGCTTAACTACTGCACTACTTAATTCTGTTCACAAAATAAAAAATTATGAAAAACATAAAATATTTTATGGCCAATAACTGTTTCTGGTATTGGGTTGGTAGGAAAAAAAACAAATTTTTTTAATAGCCCAAGATTATTTAAAACGTTAAAGTTTATAGATCATGAAAGACCTAGTTTTTGCTACAGTTCTAAACTAATTTTCTCACTTACCAGCAGACAATAATTTAAAGAATTTTTTAAGACATACTTTTTTTGCGCATAAAAATTGTGCAGCAATTGTTCGAAATCACTGCAAAGAACTAAAAAACAAAATGTATATAGACTAAAAACGAATGTAAAGATCACTATAGGAATCTCTAAAACTAGAAAAAGTCAATAGTTACAAATGGTAAAATAGTAAAAACCCAATTGGAATATACATACATATACATTCATTAGACATTGGTAGGCACGGTTTTGATGGTTGAACAGAATTCGATGAAAGATCACTAGATTGTTTAAAAATATCATTTAAAATTGCTCTCAGGCTATCTACATTTCTTTTTCCTATATCTTTAACTATAACCCAGCGGTAACTAGAATGAGTAAAGAGGCCTTATTTAGCAGTCAGAAGCCCTTCTCGCCGCATTCCATACTTATTTATTGTTTACACAGATTGTCATTAGGCGCAAGGCCTTCCACACTTCCTTTAAAAACAACTTCGATCCCTTCGCAAAGAAGGGAAGGTCACTAAAAATAAAAAGTAAATAAAACTGAACACCTTCCTTTCTCCCTTCTCAAAGAAGGGAGTAGCGAATGTGTACTGAATATTTCAGAAGGTCTTTAAAAAAGAAGTTTATACCTTCTAGAAGGCATACTTCTGAAGGCAGGATATCATGCGAAGCGAATCTTTTAGAAAGGAGTATAGAGGCCTTCAAAAAGGCCTGCCACTTGCGGTCCTTTCAATATTTACCGCTGGGTCTCTTCTTGCAAGACACTTCAATATATCTTATTTTATGGTTGCATTTCATCACAATTAAGTTCAATACATGTATTTCGATTTAAATAGCTTAAAAACGCAAAAAGCTGTGTAAAATTTAATGCCAAATTAATGATTGCAATATGCTGCATTTCAAATGCAACATTTTTAATTAAATAAAAATTTCCAAAAAAATATAAAGGTGGTATTAGGCCGATATTTACCTATGCAACGGGTAAATACCAGAAGGAGGCCCATTAATATCATATCTATAAACATCAAATTTTTTTAATGCACTTTTACAATATGGGTATCAAATGAAAGGGCTTGCTAAAAATAACTCGTAAAATAAAGGGATACTCTTAATAAAATTTGTTGGACACACAGAACATGGCGGACTTGTTATTTTTAATGCACTTCTACAAAATGGGTATCAAATGAAGGGCTTGCTAAGAATATCTCGAAAAATAAAGTAGTGAGGCTGCTTGCTTAGCCCAGTTTTGTTCTCTTTATACATGAATGACCTCCATGATCATCTCCCAGGTGGCATTACTGTTGCTGAGAATGTAATAAAAGTTCTACTATATGCAGACGACATCGTTATATTGGCGGACTGTCCAATAATACTTCAAAATATGATTGATGCTTTGTACTGTTATTGCACTAAATGGTGCCTGAAAATAAACTTGAACAAGTCCAAGATAATGATATTTAGAACCGGTACAAGAATAAGCCTGAGCACGACTTTCAAATATGGTGATAACCAGATAGATATTGTAAACGAATACAAATATCTGGGTATCATACTGACATACAATTTATCTTTTAGAAAACATATCTCAGCTAAACTTACTTCGTCTAAATTCGCCATAAACTCTTCCTGGTCGAAATATATTCACCACCCGAGAATAAATCTTTCGAATAAAATGAAAATTTTCCAATCAGCTGCAAAGTCCATAATGTTTTATGGTGCACAGGTATGGGGCTTTATTAGTTTTGATGAGGTAGAAAAACTCTTGAGATATTTTCTAAAGAAATTGCTTTTTCTTCCACGCAACACACCAAATTATATGCTGTATTTAGAAACTGGTATATCTCCACTTTACCTCGAAACTCTACAACTGCATTTTAGTTATATTAGAAAGATATTTGAACTTCCGGCAAACAGACTTCCGCGTATTCTAGCGGGGAAAACGGTTGAGCTCGATACTTTCTGGGTATCACACTGGAGAACTTTGTATAGTAAAGTAGGTATTGCATTTGAAATTGTGACTAGGAGTAGCATTTTACTATCTCAACACAAGTTCATCCTTGATTCATTGAGATCTACCGAATATGATAACTTTGTTGCCAGTGCTAGAAACTCGCGATTTCATGATCTATATCCATGTTTACAATATGGCAAACAAACTTATTTCCGTGACGATTATTCAGTTTACCTTGTAAGTCTTGTTATGAAAGCTAGAGGTGGGCTGTTAAATTTGAACGCTCGCTCATTTTTTAGCAACACTACAAATATATGCACATTGTGTAATTCTAATGAAAATGAGAATACGTACCATTTTATTGCCAGATGCCCAATTTTTTCGGATGTTCGTTTAAGTATTTTTGGAAAAGAACATCTATTACTTGAAGAGGTCCTTGAAATATTGAACGGGGAAGATTATATGCGTTTATATACATTTTTAAAAATTTGCTTGAAATATAGAAAACTTATTGTAACCGAATACCGATAACGTAGTTAAATGAATTTGTACATTAATTGCAGTTAAAATTCCAGCACACAATTATAGTTATACATAATTTTTTATGTAAATTAGCCAATCAGACACACAACAATTTCGTTATGTCTTTTTATGATTTTTTTCTAATGTAAGTTGTATTTATTAATTGTAAAACATTTTTGAAATAAATCATATTATTATTATTATTATTATATTATTAAGTAGTGAGTCTAAATCCAATATGGCGGCACACACAAGATGACGGACTAGTTATTTTTAATGCACCTCTACTATATGCGTATCAACTGAAAGGCTTGCTAAGAATAAACTGAAAAATGAAGTGACGTCACTCTAGATACAATATGGCTGACTAAGTTTTTAATGCTTGCTGAGAATTTTAAAAAATTTAAAGGAAAAATTCTTTATTTCAAAAGATTTTGTTATTCGTTCTTAATTCCCAATTTCTATTCTTCATAAAAAACACTGAAATTTATGGTTAATGGAATTAGCTATTCCTATGCGCATTTCACTGGTTGCTTAGGCCAGATCGTCAGGAAACTTCATCCAAAGATTTTAGAAAAACTAAAGATATTAAACCAAATAAAACTGTTAAGCGTTTAAGAATTAAATGCAGCAGTTCTACTTGTAATAATATCAAAGTTTAAACAAAAACATCAACAATAAACAGTGAGTTTATTTTGTTTTACATTCCCCACTACAATTTGTTGAAATTCTTTCAACATTAATTAAAGTTGTTGTAAGTAGGTTAAGAAAAAACAAAATAAAAAACAAAAACAACCTGCTTTAAATAATAAAGCATGTTGCCAGTTTTCGTTTTTTTAAGCCGTGCACTTGCCGGTAATATCAAAGTAATTTTTGGGAATACAAAATTTTAATTCAAAAGATTTTGTTATTCGTGCTTAATTCCCAATTTTTATTCTTGATTAAAACACTGAAATTTATTGTTGAGCTATTCCTATGCACATTTCACTGGTTGCTTAGGCTTTTATATCATTTAAATTGTGTAATGACGTTATAGGTTGAAAGTAAAAGTTTTAAAGGTAAAATATTATTTTTTTTCTTGTAAGCGCATTTAAATAAAAGTTTTTTAAAAAGGTTTTTTACTTTTAATTTATTTTATTTGGGAAATTTATTTTTTGTATAGTTTAGATTTTTTTTTTGTAAAAAAAAAATTTATTTTTGTAAAAAAAAATATCTTATTGTGAAAAAAGTATGTTTTTGTCTTTATGTAAAAAGATTATCATTTTGTGAAAAAAGTATCTTTTTTGTTAAAATAGTATGTTTTTGTGACAAAAGTATCTTTTTGTGACAAAAGTATCTTTTTGTGACAAAAATATCTTTTTGTGACAAAAGCATCTTTTTGTGACAAAAGTATCTTTTTGTGAAAACAGTATCTTGTTTTTAAATGTGAAAAAACTATCTTCTTTTGTGAAAAAGGTATTTTTATTTTGTGAAAAAATCTTTTTCTGTGTAGTTCTTCCTTTGAAAAAAGTATCATTTTGTGAAAAAAGTATATTTTTGTGAAAACTGCATTTTTTGTGAAAATCGTATGTTTTTGTTACAAAATATCTTTTTGTGAAAACGTATCTTTTTTGTGAAAACAGTTTCTTTTTTTTAAAAAATGTTTTTTTTTGTGAAAAAAGTATATTTTTGTGAAAAAAGATATTTTTGTGAAAAAAGTATCTTTTTATGAAAAAATATATCTTTTCTTAAAAAAGAAATAATTTCAGGAACCTTTGAAGCCGTCAGTATGATAAATACACTCTTTTGTAGGGTACAGATTTCTTAGATTATTATGCAACATTACTTTATGGAATTATAAGTTTCTTTTGTTTTATTTCTTTCAGATTTTTTGCCCAGCCAAAATAAAACAGTAAAAGAATTCGTGGCAATAAAAATTTTAATAGTTTTGTACAAATCAAAAAAAAAAAAAAAAAATATAAAAACTGAACCTAATATTCTTCTGAACATCTACAAATGTTTGAAATAAAATAAAGGTTAGACAGTTAGACACGATCATCTCCAGCTTGTTCCATACAAAAATTCATGGTTGGCTGGTTGCCTTGCTGGCTGACTGTCTGATTTTTTTTTTTTCGAACTAGACTGTTGGATAACTTATGAAGAAATACCGTATTTAAAATATTAAAGACAAAAAAAAAAATTGTATGGAAATGGAAGGTGGTAATATTAATGCTGTTGTTAAAGGGGTCTACACCCACCGATTATGTAGTTTAGATACATTTGGCTTGTTTTGTTCTTCCTTGTTGCATTTTTTTTCATAATGAAGTTAGAATTTTGGTTCCTCTTTTTTGGTAAGAAAAAAAGAAAACAAATGTAATGAGTTGAAAAATTGTACATATTTTTTTTTTTGCTGTAGTTTAAGTAATACTTTAAATTTTGGCACGATTTGTTTTTGCTTATAGTTTTTATGCTTTTTAATATGATTATTTTTCTCTTATTATTCTTTATTTTTTTTTTTTTTTTTGTCCCAAAAACAAAAAGAACTTATACTTCACACTTCTTGTATTAAAGAAATTTTCCAGATATTCACACTTATGACCTTTTTGGGAAAATTCACTACATATTTTGCTAGTTTAAGCCCGGGTTAGAACCACCAAAATAGCAAATAAACTTTTATAGGGAAAAATATTGTGAACATTTTACGTTTTTTTCTGCTTTTTTTGTATTCATTCTTAAAAATTTCCTTCAAAAAACTTTTTCATAATTTCAGAATTGTTATTATTTCTTTATTTTTTTATGGGTAATTTATGGCTGGCAAGGGAATGAGAAAAAAGAAGCTTTAACAAATTTTTATTAGTGAACATTTACTTGCTGTTACTCATTATAAAGTAATAAATTAATCAATTTTTGTTTGTAACAAAAAGGCAATTTTCTTTCAAAAAAAAAAAAAAAAAAAAAAAAAAAATAAAAAACAACTGAACAAAACTTATTTATGACCTTTGGATTTTGTTGGAGTTTAAGTGGAGAAAAGGTGAGATAATTTTTATTTTTTTTAGTTTTTATATATATTTCTCTTTGATGGCTTGTAGTAAATTTAATAAAATTAAACTTAATGTTGTAAAAGATCTTAATTTAGTAATTGTGAGAAACAATAGAAATAAAAAGAGCTAATTTGATCAGGGAATTCAAAAAATATTTTATTTTGACGATAAAATAAAATGATTTTAAGATGTTTAAAACTTCATTATAGTTCATTGTATTCATTTGTTATTTTTATAATGGTGCCATTAAACAAAAATTCAGATTATTTATGGAAAAAGGGCTTTGAATTTAAAAATTAACCTTAAAGTAAAAAGTATTTGGGAATTAGATTCCATCGATTTTAATTTTATTCGATTTTCAGGACAAAAACTCCTTTTATAGTTTTTTTTTTAAATTTCGCGAATTTTGGCGATTTTCGAAGTGTAATTTGGCGACGAAGGTTAAGGAAAAAAAATCTGACAACCTTGATTGTGGAAACAAAATGTTTGAAAATAAATAAATTTACCAAATTTTAAATCCTGCACTCAAAAGAAAAATCAATCAATACGTACTCAAATCAATCCGAAGCGGTATTATTAGTACGGCGAGAACGGATTTTCTTGAATCAAGTACAGAAAGATTGATTCGAGTACGGATTTTCAATCGCGAAATACTTAAATTATCCATATTTAATCTCGATTTCGTACTTGAAATAATCTGAAAATCAAATTGATTTAAGTAAAACTAAGATTGAATTAATCTCAAAACGTGCTTGATTGAAGAATTAGAAAGTTAATTTAATCCCCAATTCGTACTTAAAATAATCCGAAAATGAGATTGATTTAAGTAAAACTAAGATTGAATCAATCTCAAAACGTGCTTGATTGAAGAATTATAAAGCTAATTTAATCCCGAATTCGTACTTAAAATAATCCGAAAATGAGATTGATTCTAATAAAACTAATATTGAACCGACCTCAAAATGCGCTTAATTCAATCCCGAATTCGTACCTGAAATAAACCAAAAGTGAAATTGGAAGGAGCATTTTATTATGATTGACTTACTTACCCATTTTACACCTTACAGAATTTATAAAACACTTGCATCATTCCAGATATAGTTTTTACTTTAACTGAAAATATAAACTAAATGAGAAGCAAGAGTTCCCAATTTTACTTTTTAGACATACATATATATAATGTCCTGTTGTTTCTACACCCAACAAGCAATTATTTTTTTAACTACAGTATTTATCGGTTATATGCATTCCTGATTTTCGGTGCATATAAGAGGGAAATGCAAAAACTCGTTTATATGCAAAAATGATCCTTATAAAAAAAAAACTCGTGTACTTGCATCAGCCATGCATATATAAAAACTCTGATATTTGCATAATGGTTGCATATAGACAAAAAGATATTTAAATTTTTTATATTAGTTTTTAATTAAAAACAATTTTCTCAAAAAAAAAAATAGATTTAATTCAGTATGTATAATAAAAATATTTTTGTACCACAGGAAGCATTTCACTTAAACAGTCTCTAGGTTAATAACATAAAAAGTAAAAATTAATTGCTTATTAGAACTGTACCATCATTGAAGTGAGTAGCGATTTTATCAAGTGCTTGTCATTGGAGGTGCATAGTTGCTAGAGGAAAATTGTCAGTGTTTGTTTGCTATACAAAGTGTTTATTCTTCAATACATCCATTTTTTGCTTGAAGAAAGCATCGTAAGCAGGGGTGCCAGATAATTTTGAAAAAAAATCGGCATATTTAAAAAAAAAATCGGCATTATCGGCACTTTAATATAAAAAAATCGGCAAATTAAAAGTATCTATTTTAAATACAATAAAACCTATTCTTACTTACAAATAAGAACAATTCAGAATTATCTAATGTTTATAACTTATGAAATTTCAAAAGAATCAATCAAATATAAAGTTTTTTTTAACTTTCTTATAATTAAGTATATTCCATATACAAATATTTGAGTTTGACATTTTTATTAAATCCGTTTTAATATTAATATCAAAACAGTTTAAATTATTAATTTTTAAATAATCTTTAAAAAACGAATAATTTTCAAAGATAAATTTTCTAGTGAACATCAAAACTCTGTTACATTAAAAAATTCTTTCCACATTTGCGGAAGAATGTGGAAGGACCAAAAATTGTACCAAATGCTGCCACGTTCACGTTATAAATCTGAAATTTTTTGCCAAAAAGTTTGCAAATTTATTTAATTTTCCTTACATAAGAATTGGCTATTTAATTTATGTATTAACATCGTCCTCAATTGCGTTATAATCTTAAAAAAAAAATTATTAAATTATCAAAGTAATTATTATTTAAATTATATTCATTGATAGTGAATATAAATTTATCTTACCTTTATTCTTTTGTAAGTATTTATCTATTCATTTTCAAACACAAATATAAAGTGTTTTATATTTTCCTAATAGAAAAAGAAATTTTAGCTGAATTATTTTAGGTTTATTTCTTTTTTAACTTTGGCCTTTAATTCTTCATAGGCCCATTTTCACAACTTACCGATAGCTAAAGGTAGGATTTTATCGGACGTATAAAACGTGTTCCATTAGTGCAACTTTACTTTTACCTACCAGGTAGGATGGACCTTAATTTACTTTATAGCTCACTTTTGTTTAAAGTAAAGTTTTAATAATGGAACAGTTTTTATAAGGCCGTTTAAAGTCTACTTTAAGCTATCGGTAAGTTGTGAAAACGGGCCTTAGTGGAATATTTTTCAAATAAAAATGTATTAACCGAACACACATTACAAGCACTGCATTTAATATTGAATAAAACTAACCCCTTTTTCTTTAGTAGAAGCGCTGACTTAATAACAGTTGTCTCTTTTCAATGTTACAAATGTTTCAGTATCGCTTAAAGTTAGTGTATTATTAACAAACAAGCAAAAAGTAATCGCATTTTACGTGTTAGTAAAAAAATCGGCATTTTTGGAGCAAAAATCGGCAAATCGGCACTTTGATAATTTAGGGGCAAAAAATCGGCAAAATGTCGATAAATCGGCAAAAATGGCAGGCCTGATCGTAAGCCATTAAGATATTCCAAGGCATTGCTTACAGTTGGAACTGGTACATATTCATCGTCATCCTCGTCCGGGGGTCTAATCACCGCATACGATATCGAGCAAAATTGATCGAAATTAATTATTTTGGTATCATGAAACTCGATATAGAATGAAATCTATTGAATTTGAAATAATAGTATTCGATATTGAGTAACTCGACATTACATTTATCGAGGTTTCATTCGATACGTCAGTGTCTATAGTATGAAAAAGAGTCCGATAGTTTCGAATGCGTTGATTAGACCCCAGTATGTAGTAATTTAATTTATGAACACGGTCATTTACTTTTTTACCTAACAGCTGACTTATGACAGTGATGACAACTATTGATATATAGGGATGATACTTTCGAATTTATCATTTTAGAACAATTTTGGTAAAATTTTTGCAAATTTAGGAATGATGCATATAGATGACATTTTTTTCATGCAATTTTTGCGAATTGTATAAAATTTTGCCAGCATAAAAGCGAGAAATGCATATAAGCGGAATAAAAGAAATTTCCATGTATATTTTAAA
Source organism: Pollenia angustigena (assembly GCA_930367215.1). Taxonomy (NCBI): domain Eukaryota; kingdom Metazoa; phylum Arthropoda; class Insecta; order Diptera; family Polleniidae; genus Pollenia; species Pollenia angustigena. The sequence goes on from OV884060.1 coordinate 54,809,576, forward strand.
TTGCGACCTGAAATTGCACGAACTTACATGCAAAAAAGCGGGAAATGCTTATAACCGAAGAGAATATAACCGGTAAATACGTACTTGTGTGGTGTTGTTGTAGTGTCTACAACAAGCTTTAATCAGTTAAATGAAATTAAAACGCTCACTTTGTAATTTTACTCCCACAGTGGCACTACCACCGAAAAGTTTAATCGTTGTTTAGTTGGTTTAGGAATTGTGTACTTATTTTAAGAAATTCTGGGATTGATTTTCGCAAGTAATCCCACTAAGGATTGCTTTTATTTTTCGTACTTGAATTTTTGAGAACGACTCGCACTTAAAGTTAGTATACAAAATTTAATTTATGACGAGTATTCTTTCTGTGTGGAATAAACAATTTTAGAAATTTTTGCAATGCAACACTAAATGGAATAGCTTCATAAACTTCACAACTTTTCTGTAGACAATGCTTTGAGTTCAATATAGCATGGTAACAGTATTCACTGCACAACGGTTGCGAAACTTGTGCATTGTTTTTATTTGTTATGCCTTTTTAAAGCATTTGTTTTTTTTTTTTTTGATTCTTTGCAATACTGCGTTTATAGAATCAGCCATGGTTTCTTTTTTGCAGGAAGGGAGATGCTGAAACACATACTCAAGAGCCCCCGCTTGTGGGAGAATTCGGTCTGAGAAACGAATCATGACTTGGTGCTGTTTCTACTCAACAGATGCTGCTTGCATCTTTCCGAAAGTAATGGTAATTTAGCACATTATAACGAAATCATGATGATTAATTTTTGAATCCCAAGAAAAACTTTGGTTAGCTTTAGTTAGCTCCAGCTCCTAAACAAGGGGCGTGTGTATTACCTTGCCGTGTGTGTGCTGGTAACACTCACACTCAAGGGCGGTTGGTAAATGCAATGTTTGTCACCCGGTGGTTAAGATCCTCCATGATGAGATAATGCCATATGGTACCTGCTATGTAAATTCTTTGCACATCTGTCATCCATCAATTGAAAAATAAAAGGAACTAAATAAAATAGATAGGAGTCCGTCTTTGATTTAAGATCGTTAAAAACAACTATTTCTACCTTTCTTTTTTTTTTTTTGTAGTATTATTTAATTTTTGCGCATTAAAAACAATTTTCGAAAATGTCAGTCTAATACTCCAATTTTAATAAACCTAATACGCTCATTTAATTTTCTACCAAAACAGCGCAACTAAAACACAAAACTACAAAAATCTTTGTTCCAGAGAAGTTTTGTTTTTTATTTAATTCATAAAACGTCCACAAGCCATTGTCTGCCTGCACAACTGCTGCCCATATTGCACTCACATGTAACATGCCTGTAAATTGTTTAAATAAACCACAAATTATAGTAAATATCATTACCACAACTAAAGAAATGCACACAATACATGCCGCTCTCTTAATTAAGGTTTAAAATTTTTTCTACAAACCTTCAAAGAATTTATAAATAATATGTGAAAAAAGAAGAAAAATATCGTGAAATCTTAATTTAAAAGCGTTCAAAATTTAAATTTGTAGCATGTGAAACATATTTATAGACCCAAACGCTAATTATCTTTGAAAAACTATAATAGAATTTACTTGGTACAGGTTTGGTTGCTATTCCAGGTATTTAAACCGAAATTCAATAAAACTTCTAGGCAGTTGCTGGTAGCACTAAAATAAAATGGAATAAACATTGGGTTCATGAATGTATGGCTTGATTTAAAACTGACAGTTATAATGCCTGTGTTGATGTTGTTGTTGTTTTCGTTAAGCCCGTCATAAAACGTCAGGTGAATTGTGCCGACACTTGTCAAAATATAATATATACTTTTAATATTACGAATTTCTAGGAAAAACCCATATTAAATAAAACATAATTTTGAAAGACAGCTTAAGAGACAGACAGATTAAAGACAGACAGAAAGACTGAGAAAAAAATTCTTTAAGAAGTTAAGAAAAATACAATTAAAGATATATTTGGATTATAATGCAAAAAAAAATTTCTTTAAATAATGAAAACCATTCCATTCAACGAATGTGTACATAATTTTATTACTTTGGAAAATTTAAAAACCGTTTGTACCTGTTTTTCGAACTTAAATCCTTTTTTTCTTGTTTGTGGCTTTAATCGATAATCACCTTTTGTATTTGCTTTCCATAGCTGCAGGTTGTTCATTTTATTAGATGTGTGAATTCCTGGGAATAGTTGTCACACTTTTAAAATAATATTATTTCTAAAGTCTTAGGAAATTTCTTAAGAATCCTTTTAGTTTTAAACCATAATCTTGTTATTTTTAACGTTTGCTATTCGTTTGCTCCTTTTAATCCTGTCAAGTGTGAATAAATATTGAATTTACTTGAAAGATTTCTTACAGCAAGATATTTTTGTTATCTTAAAAGATTTATAATTATTTCCTTTTTTAAAACTAATATTAAAGCTGAAATATTTAACATCTTCTAAAAGCTGAGATAGTAATCCTTTCTAAAGTTTTCTAAGAATACAAGATTTAATTTCTCAATAATTTGCTTTTTTCCAAACATAACTTCTTACAAAATTTAAAGCTGCTTTTAGACAAAGTAAGTTAAGATAATATACAGTGAAATCTCGCATGACCGAACATCTATAGGGCAATTGAAAGGTGTCGTCGGTACAATGGAAAGGTTCTCTCAAGAACATAATGTTTTCCTCATACAACACCGCCTGAACTTAAGAACACTATGCGTCGAAAGGTGGTGTCCGCTTTAAGATGGAGTGTATTAGGGCAGATTTTTTGGATGTGTAGGATAAATTAGTTTTTAATATTGAAACATCAAGTTATCGCCAGTAAAAGACGAATCCTTACATACATTTTCATCATGCGAATGCAACTTGGATGTTCCATAACAACACGCAACATTTTCCCTATGAAAATATATTGGACTGAAGAAAATCAATTAGAGCAAGTACGATGTATATATTTATTTAAACCTTGTTGTGATTAAATAGTTTAATGCCTGTTTAAATTGTGCGATTTTTGTGACCAGGGCTGTCAGATATGGCGATTTCTCGCCAAATGTGGCGATTTTGAAACGTGTTTGGCGATGGGATTTTCCATTTGGCGACTTTTGTGGCGATTTTTGATATTACTGGCGATTTACTTGGCTATTTTGAAATAAAAAAATTTGCATTTTTATTTACAAAAGCGGAGTTAGGCCTCTCCAGTTAAATATATATAAATATATACATACTTATAGATTTTTTTTAATAGTTTGTCAATTTTTGTTATAATTACTTATTTAAGAAAAATCTGGCTAATTTTTTTCAAATGATTTCTGTATTATTATCATTTAAAGTGAATTTAATATTCAGTCACTCTTTAATTCCAGGGTTTAAAAAACTGCAGTCGAAACCAAAACCTGTCGAACAAAAAACGAAAATTTGTCTACAATTTTTCGCTTTTTGATTTTGTTTGACAGAGACTTTTTACATTTAATGAATTAGAAGTAAAAGCAAAAGTTTTTTCTTGCCAATGACAAATGAAGAAGTGGAAGAAATGGCAGTTTTTCAAATTCGACTGCAGTTTTTTAAACATTGTTTAATTCAGTTTTTTTGGCAATTTTTTACTGTAATATTATATCAGTTTTTTTTGTATGAAAAATGTAATTTAAAAAAAAGTTTTCGAAAACTAAACAAAATTGACGTTTGGCGAGTTTTGGCGATTTCTGACATCCGGCTTGGCGATGGAGCTCAAAAAATCTGACAACCCTGTTTGTGACTGCGATTCTTCCGTTATGCGCGAGTGGGGAGATAGAAATTAAAAAAGGTAAACAAACGAGTGTGCTTTTTGCGCAATGTAAACGCAGAAGCAACTTTAACCCTGCAAGGTTACTCTTTTTTTTACGTTAAGGTTACTCTTCGTCAAGTCGACGAACTATTTAAAAAAAATTCTAGCGGGATGATTTTTTAAACAAAAAATTTTTGTAGATTACCATTTTATGAAAAAAAAAAAAAATATAAAGGTTAAAATTCTTTTTCACTAACAATTTTGATTTTAGTTGAACTGTTAATTTTTTAATTTTTGATATTCTTTTAATTAGGCTTGAGTTCATCAATTTTCATGAAGTTTTACAACTTGGAAATTTTATTTAAATTTATTGATAATTTTTCTTGGCTGAGTTGGGATTCGAGCCGGGTTGAACTTTACATGTTTCAAGAATCATCACATTCTATTGTCGGAAGATCTTTGAGTTCTACCCACTGCACCACTGCGGTGCCCGTTAAGCCAACAGTCAAACATCAATCTTTAACCAGTAGTACAAGTGGTTCGAAATTTGCTGTAATTATCACTTAAATTTCATATTACATGTTGCCTCTTAAAATTCGATAAAAGTTTATACTTTTTTTTGGCTTTTTAAAATTAATTCACTTTTTAAAACAACAAAATCTTAAAAGATAAAAATAAAAATGCCGTATTTCATATTCAGTCTTTAAAGATAATCAGTCAAATAATACAAAACAAAAAACAAATATAGTTGTTAGCCATATGTTATGCATAAGACTCAAGGCTCAAATTTGTGTTCACCACAGATGCTTTTCTTGCATATATTACATATAGTTTTTGTCATTCTGCGTTTAGAGGTGACAAATTTTACGAATTGTTGGTCCTTTTTTAACATTTTCGATAGAATGTTGCGGATTTGGTATATTATTTAGTATTTTTTCTTTAGTTGAGGTCTGCAAGGTAGGATTCTCAAGTCTGCCTCTCAAATAGGGAGCCACAAGGGATTCGTGAATTTCTTTCAGGTACTGTCGTCGGTTTTTGGGTTTTTGACCTTTAAGGAACATGTTGTGACAATATATGACGTAGCTGTTTACAAAAGTTCTATTTAAAATTCTATTGATTTTTCGCGAACACGAGACAACGCTGCACATTTCATCCAAAGTGTCAACACCGCCTAAATAGTATTAGTGTTAATCAGGACCCAACAGTTGCATCGCAGCATCTACAGTCCCACATCAATGTACTAGAGGGCTTTCTAGTGAAATGAAAAGTAAAAGTTAACCCGGCTCGGTTTGCTCACTTAACTTTCATGCTCAGAAAACAAACGTGATCAGCTGTTAAAATAAATAACATCACTGTTCCGGTAGAACATAATGTAAAGTACTTGAGAATTCATATAGAGACGCTTGGCATGGTCTCGTTATATTGAAGCGAAAATAACGGCTATGAAACTTACAGCAGCTCAACTACATTGGCTCCTCCGTCAAAACTCAAATTTGTCCTTAGACAACAAAGTTCTCTTAGACAAATATGGACAAAAGACATGCAATTATGGGGTACTGCATGCGCCTCAAGCTTCCAGTAGCTACAAAGAAGACAGTCTAGGATATTACGAAAAATCGTCTGCGCCCCGTGGAATATACGTAATGATAACATCCACAGGGATCTTAGTATCCCTATCATTCAGGAGGAAATTAAAAATATTCCCTCACATACATACATACATAGCTAAACTAATGGTCCATCCTTAATAGCTCGCTCTTGAGCTGCTACAGTTCGAAAGTCAGCAGAGGCTAAAAAGAACGACACTTTGCGCCTAGCAGGATTTTTTTGAAATCTGTACTCATGTTCCGTAACTCTAGTGAAAAGAATGTGAAACAAAATATTCCATCGTTTCTCGAAAAGTGAGAAAAAAGTGTTTCTGTGATTGTTTCTCATGTCGAAAAATATCAAAAGAAATTACGTCGTTACGTTACAAATGACATACTATTCTACTCGAAGCCGATGTGACATTGCAGACATTTAGAACGCCAGTCACACATATCGTAGTTAGCGACCAAAATTTACAAAAGTTGAAAATTTTTCAACGGCGGTATAAATACCCTACATAGTATATTAGACTACGTGGTCCACTGTGGCTTAAATGGACTACTTACGACATGGTCCAATGTACTGTAGTATGGATCATGTTAAAAGAAATTAACATGCAGTGCTGCCAACAACTGCATGATGTATACTTTTCTATAGTTTACAGTATTACACATTGGTAGCCCTGATGGTGTCCATTATTAATTGAAGCGCAGTCGTGAATAACGTTGTAAAAGCCACATAACCATTAGCCTTACTCTCTTACACAGTTTAAACATCAAATCAACCAAAACTATGCACCTTAACGCCTTCAAAATGGCATACAAAGTATCAGCCAGTGGAAGAACATTGCAAGTTACTAACAAAATTATGACACCGAAATGGTTTTGCAGTGCGGGATAATGTTTTAAAAGCATTTTGCATAAAAGTTTTTATTATCATTATTTTTAATAATAGAAAGAAAAAAATTGTAAAACAAATAATGCTGCCTGTCAAAAAACGTTTTTTTGCTCTCCTGAAAAATTATTATTTTGTAACTGAAAACGTTATCCGCGGCTGTGCTTCAATTGTTAATTTAAAAATGAAACTTTGTGAAAAAAGGTATTAATAATAGCAATAATAGACCACAGTACACACCATAAAAAGGCGATTAGTAAAAAATTGAAAATGCTTGAACTACCCCTTAAGTATACTCCATACTGTAGTAACTTTTAAAACTAACCCACTTTAGTACCCCATGGAGTAGTTTAGGGACGTCTTCGTTGGAATATATGGTTCCCTTCTAGGGCACCGTAATGTTAAATGGACCACCTTTTGCCCATATATTTGGAGTACTCCTACTCCATTATGGACTACTCTTTGCATGCATGTATGGACTAGTCTCGTTGGCTACAACCGTCGGCTATACCAAATAATGTAAAGTGTGCCTTTAATGTTTGTTGTTTGCAAACGAGATTTGAAAACATGCGTATTATAAATATGTTAAAAGCAAATTAAGCAATCAAAAATGTGCCAAGAACAAAATATTATTACTTTTACTTTTTGTATTTCGCATTTTTAATTGTTTTTAAGTGACATAATTTTTTATCGCTCCATTTTTATTCGTGAGTTCAAAGTGGGAACTATTCTCTCAAAAATGTCTATCACTAAATAACCTGTTATTTAAGTCCCTAATTGGTTAACAAAAACGCTCAGTAAAAGGATATAAAATGTATCCGATAAAAACTTTAAAGTTTAGTAAATAATATAATAGCAATTATAATGATACTTGTACCATATTATCTCCATTTTATTTCTTTACATTTTTAATTATTTTTGTGCTAATTCTACTACATTTTGACTGAAATATAATCCAACCATTTGATATTAATTTTAAATTCTCTTTGTTTATAACAACATAAGAGTATATACGAGTAAATGATAATAAAAAGAGTGCTTAAAATGCTTTTAATACAAACTTGCTCGTATTGTTTCATTTAAATTTTAAAAAGCACTTTATATGCTGTTTATTTAACAAGCAGAACAATATTTTATTAGATGTTCAACATTTGTAAACAATTGTAAAATACACAAATCGTTTATTAGACTTTGTGTACATAATAGAATACTAATACAAACAAAACCTCATACATATATACCATTTACTCACATATATTTGTTTTTTTATTATCGCGCCTCAACTTCATATGTAGTTAAATTTGTACTACTGCACCATATTTACAAATTTATAGCAGAAAAAGAATCGCTAAATACTTTCGAATATTTACAAATTAACTTTAATTATAGAGATATGAAAATAAAAAGGACTCAGTTCAGTGAAATTTGTGAAAGATATTAGTTTTATTAGTTTTTAACTGACGCATGTGTACGTGCATATGCAGTTCTATAAACTCCACAACCAAGAGTTTAATACCGAGAAATATTTATTTATAACTCTATAAATTATACATTCGACGTCCTTAAAAATTTAAACGCCGATTTAGTCATGTTGGTTAAAGGAACGCTTATTTCAAAACGACTTAATTGATTGTTTCGGTGTCAAATAATTTTAAGTTAGTTAAGGCAGTTTGAAACTGAAATTCAGAAAATCGTGCTTAGAGCAAATAAGCTATGGACCCAAATGCGGACCAACCTTTCTAAATAATTAATATTTTTATTCTGCTTACACAGTATTTACTATAATGGAAACACAATCACGCTTTTCTTAATTCATCCTTAGGATATATTCTAATGTAAGTAAAAATGTTTTACCCGCCCATATGCAGTCACACAGATAATAGTACATACTCTCTCCCTCTAAAATTGTAGTTTAGGAATAACCCTGGATTTCATATCGATATTTTTGCTTGCATTTGCAAAGCATCGACACACTGTCAATATCAAACTACAAAAAGTTCGGGCCACTTTCCGATTATTATACTTTTACACTTAAAAATTAATCTGACATCACAGATAATTATACGTACGATACCAAATAGAAAACGATCCTTTTTAAATTAAGTAGATTTAAAGAAAAAACAAGTTAGACTGCTATATTCGGCTGTGCCGAATCTTTGATACCCTCCACTGACACTTCGAGTAATATCTGTATGATGTCTATTTATTATTATAATATTTATAAAAACAGACATCTGCATTAAAATTGGTTGCGGTTTAAACCTATATTAAATTATTGACCGACAATCAGAAAGTTTAATGCTTTTTTTTAAGCAATTTTAACAAGCTTGCGTAAAATATCATGATTCGTAACAGTTTAAGCCGAACTAAAATGATTTTCAGGAGGTCAATTTATATAGAAGCCATGGTAAGCTATGAACCAATCATCCCAAAATTCTGCAGATTGATTTCTGGTATTAAAAAACATACATTTCTATACAGCGGTGCAATTAGTTTAAGCGTTTGCAGTGAATTTCAGAAAGCTGCTAAAATGGAATTTAAGGTAAATTGTGGACCGTATATCACAAAATTGCATAACATTTTTTCTGGCCATATGAAGCTAAACTGGAAGAAAGTTAACGCGTATTTAATTATTTTACCAGAGTAGGCTTTATATGAGGCCTATGGTAAATTATGCACCGATCTTCACGAAATTTCACAGTCTTATTTCTTTGCACTTTTATGTGCCAAATTTTGTTATGAAAGCGTTATTTTTTACGTTTTTAGGCGTACTAAGCTGTTTTCCGGGAGTAAGGTTTATGTGGAGCCCAGGGTAAATTATGGACCGATCTTCACTAAATTTTAAAGTCTTATTTGACGTTCAACAAAACTGGATGATGTACCAAATTTTGTTATGATAGCATTCTTTTTTATGGTTTTAGGCGCACTAAACTGTTTTACGGGAGTAGGGTTTATATGGGGCCCAGGGTAAATTATGGACCGATCTTCACGAAATTTCACAGTGTCATTTCTAGTTCTATAAAACTGTGATCAACCAAATTTTGTTATGATACCGTTATTTTTTACGTTTTTAGGCGTACTAAGCTGTTTTCCGGGAGTAAGGTTTATAAGTAATGTTTATATGGGGCCTAGGGTAAATTACAGACTGATCTTCACGAAATTACATGGTTTTATTTATTGTCCTATAGAACTTTGATGTACCAAATTTTGTTATGATAGCAATATTTTTTACGGTTTAAGGCGTACTTAGGAATTAGGGTTTATATGGGGCTTGGCGTAAATTATGGACCGATCTTCACGAAATTTCACAGTCTTATTTTCAGTTCTATAGAACTTTGATGTACCAAATTCTGTTATGATAGCATTATTTTTTACGGATTTAGGCGTACTAAACTGTTTTCCGGAAGTAATGTTTATATGGGGCCTAGGGTAAATTATGGACCGATATTTACGAAACTTCACAGTGTCATTTCTAGTCCTATAAAACTGTGACGAGCCAAGTTGTTGCATTGATAGCATTGTTAATTAGGGTTTTAGGCGTACTATACTGTTTTCCGGGAGTAGGGCTTGTATGGGGCCTAGGGTAAATAATGGACGGATCTTCACGAAATTTTACAACGTGATTTCCAGTCGAATAAAACAAACTTTTGCAAAATCGTGTACCATTCTCTGCATTATACCACCATTTATGTAAGTTTTTGTAACAAAATTAGCAATTTTTTTAGTTGGTGGTTCCACATTTTGATTCATAGCTCTGATCCTACTGAACCGATTTTGCTGAATTTCAATCCCAAACTGCTTAGGATAACTACAAGTTTGTTTAGTTCTTTTGAGTTTTTCGAAAGTGAGCGTGTTTTCAACAGACGGACTGACGGACAGACAGACGGACATGGCTAAATCGACTTAGAATTACTCAAGGACCCAGAATATATATACTTTATGGGGTCTGAGATGAATAATAAAAAAGTTTCACACGGAATGACAACTAATTTTGGTGGAGGGTATAATAATGTGCGGAAAGTGGTACCAGCTAAATTTGCAAGCAAATTCTTAAAGACTGCAGTAATTTTAGAAAAAAATTACTGTTTTGTTAAAATACACATTTGCACCGAAATGCGTTAACATTAGGGTGGTTCATAAAAAAAAAATTGGATTTTGTTAATGGCCAACCGAAATATATATTAAGCACTGTGAAAAAATTATGCATGATTTTTTTTAAATTTTTCCGTTAAGGTTTAGGGGTCGCTACCGGCCCCCGAAACTGTGGTGTTAATAAAAATCGCTGCCCCTATAACTTTTTCTTTATATTTTTCCAGTGTGTGTTTAAATAGTGGAAACAAATTTTTTTAAGACCGTAAATAAGACGATTGCGAGCGTAGTTTTAATATATTTAAAGATTTATTTCATAATTAATCGGGTATTTTGACAAAACATCTTAAGTCGAGATAAGATAGCAAAAAAGTTTAAAAAAAAAAACTCGAAGAAAAAATAATTTTTCGCAAATAATAAAATAAACCTAAATTAAAGAAAAGTTTTTTAATGGACATTCGTATGATTAACAACATTTTTTCAACTTTTTAAATTTGACTTAAGATGTTTTGTCAAAATGCCACAGATATGCATATTAACATTCAAATTTTTAAATAGGTTACATGTTTTTATTGTAACTTAAAATATAAAATACAAAAATGTTTAAACGTAAAATAGAAACTTAAAAAAATCTGAAATTTATGGTGATAAACATGAAATATTTTTTTAACCTTTAAGATGAGGGTTACCCCTCATCTTCCTCCCAATCATCAACACTTTTCTTTATGAAATGGGCTGAAATGCCCGTTATGCTAAAAAATCTAAGTGTTTTTTGAAACTAAATCTTCTAATTGTTTGAGACTAGAGACTAGGTCTCAACACGGACAGATTCTTGCTAATTTCACCCAGATCCATGATATATTAAAAGTATTTGTAGCAAATTTAAACACAATATCTTTATTATTTGTAAATTCTAGCTTGTTATTTAATTTAAAATTACAATCGGAAGGACGATCGGACAAAAGTCGCTTAGTCGTCTCAGTGAATGATTCCGAAAAAAATGTTTCCCTCTTTTTGAAAATCTTTATTCATAATAGTGTGCATAAAATTCACTTTTTTAATACACGAGTAAGGCGCTCGCGTTCTATAAACCACACATACATAAGTAATTTCAATAAATAAAAATTAAAAATTATTTATTATTTGGAGTTTATTAGTAAAAAAAAAACAATAACATAACAAATATGACACTTCTTTAACTAAAACGAGCAAACAAAAAAATAATTCATAACTTTGTAATACATATTTTTGTATTAATTAATATATTTATAAAAAAAAATAAACTGTGAAATCATTTTACTAATTATTTCAACAGTTTAAGGAGAGATATTATAAAATAATGTTTTAGAAAAATTAATTGGATTTTATGTTTAGGATTTAAGCGATTCTTTTCTCAAGTTTTGATGGACTTGGACAAAATTCTCTCACTTTTCGTAGATGTTGAGAAATCGAAAGCAACCCATAATACAGATTATCTCATTTCTCAATAATTTTCCTGGATTTCTCCAAACATATAACATCTTCCATTATCCTGCTTTAGTTTATTAAAAAGTTTAACACTTCTAATTGTTTCCGTAAATTTTTGGCATTTAACTAATCCTGACGAAGCTCAGGACCGAACATTCTGCAAAAAAATTTATTTCTGAAATCCTTAATTTCTGTTTTTGTACTGTATTTTAAGGATGTATTTCTAGAAAAAAATATGTTGTATGAAAAATATTTCTAAACGCAACTTTTTTGGTACACTTTGGTAACTTTTTTGGTGATCTTTTGTACAGATAACATTGTAAAATTCTACATGGTTGCATTGTGAATATATTGAAAAAGCGAGTTGCTTTGCAGTTGACGATTTGGAACTCAACCATAACTAAAAACACAAAAAAATATGGTTTAATACTACAAAATTTGTAACATCGGTTAACCGACTGAAATTAACCGGTTTAACCGTTAATCGAAAAAAACTAATTTTAAATTAACCGATCAGTTAATCTGATAGTAGTTAATTGGTTAAACGATTAACGGTTAACCAAATGAATACCGTAATACACGCCCAAATGGAAGAATATATAAAGGCAGCAAGTTTTTTTTTAAAAACGCCAAAGTTTAAGGGCTGGTAGCGACCCCTAAATCTTATTAAAAAAAATTTAAAAAAAAATCATGTGTTATTTTTTCACTGTACTTAATATATATTCCGGTTGGCCCACATTAAAATGCAAAAAAAAAAAAGTGCCATATAGGAACCAGCCTAGTGAACATATTTTAAAATAAAGGAACGATGGGAATTCCTTGAGTTAAATTTTTAAAATTGTTGGACGTGCTAAGTCTACAGTGCAGACTGTAATAAACATTTGTCTAAGTCGCAATCCCTAGCAAGCAAGCCAAAACCTGGACGTCCATCCAAAATTTCCCCACGAGTTGAGCGATTTATAAAAAGTATTGTTAGTAAAAACCCTAAAACAACAGCCGTGGAAATTCGAAACACTGGAAAATTACCACAATATTAATGTTCATTTAGAAACAGTGCGAAGTGTTCTACGAAAAAGCGGATTCCATAGCCGCGTACCAAGAAAAAACATTAATTATTAGGGATATAAAGAGAAAAAAGCGACTCGACTTCGCACTTAAGTATGCGGACAAATCAATAGTCTTAAATTTAAATAATGAAATAAATACATATTTGCTTTCATATAAAAATTTTTGGTTTATTTACTTTTTTTAAATATCATAAATTTTTGGAAAATAAAAGCATTTTGAAGGGTACGTACGATTATCTGTGTGACTGTATATGGGAGCTACATCACAAAAACCATAGAAAAATTCACCTTCATATTGATGATGCACTTACATCAGAATTGTGCCATCAATGTTATTGAAAATTGCATCAAAATAAAGATGGCTATAATAGTGATTTAGAACCTGAAGTCTATTGAAAAATTTATTGAAACTAAAAACTAGCCTGGGAGAAGATATGTTTCCAATATTCCAACATACAATTAATTTTATTTTTATCTGGCAACTTGAAAATGCTTTAGTGTGAAGAACATTTAACGCCCTTAACAGTTATAAAACTCAATTACGAAAGGGACAGTTGTATAAAACCCTGCAGGAATTTTGTTTACTAAATAAAGAATTTTTTTAACATGAAACTTAAAATGGTAGACAACAAAAAAAAAAAAAAAATTAATTTTAATCGCAGACTAATACACGGCATTACCAATTGAAACTGAAAACTGAAAACAAATAGGCACGTCCAATTTTGTTCCTCTTTTTCGAGCATTGCAGGCTGCATGTCACGAATAAAATGAACAATGTTTATCAAGGCGTCAATTGTTGTTGGTTTATCAGCATACTCCAGTGACTTCACAGCCCTACGGAAAGCAATCAAGAGGTTTCACATCGCACGTCCTTCAAGTCTTATTTACAGTTTGTTTTCTTTAATCCAATTTGGTGGCGTTGTTCAAGCATGAATCTATCTATTCATGATGATGTACCTCAGCAAAAAGTGAAAGCAGTATGACGGTTCGTTTGACAGCTAACCTTTGGTAAGCTCTATAGGGCTAAAAAACACCTATTATAAAGGAATGGCAATGAGGATTTTGAACCTTCCCTAGATATATGCAACTAAATGTGGAAGTTAAACTCATTATTTTAAGAGTTTGATTTTATGTTTCATTAATTGTTTTTTAATTCTTAAATGTTGTTTTTGTTAAATTATTTAAAATTACAATAAGAACTTTAACAGTTTGACTAATATTGATCTTCTTTCAATGAGATTTTGTGTTTTTGTGCTTCTTTGTAAATGTCTTTTTATAAAATAAAACTTCAATTTTATATCAGGAGTAATTTCATTTAAATCGGGTAATTTTGCTTCATCTCAAGTGTAATTTTGAATTTTGCTGCTGATAACACTGATTTTAATAGTTGCCAAATAAAGCCTTCTCCGAAAATCAATTTAATACGCCTCAATCACTTATAAATAACTCTATAATTATAAAATTTAGCTTATTTTGGTTTTATAAGACTAAAAATTTCATTACTGAATTTTGAAATGATTGGTCCATTATTTATTCAAGGTTCCATTTAAAGCTCACTCTTGGAAAGAATTCATACGCCCTAAGCCGTACGCCTTTTAGAAGTATATAAAGATTTTGTGAGACTTTCACTTTTCGATTGAAATGTGGAAATGAAACAAAAATGCCAGACTTTGAAAAAACAGCTGTTTTTCTCACTAAACTGTGTCTGGTACAAGCTGTCACGTAAGGAAATTACTCACCAATTTATTGACAAGTGTGTCTGTAATATTCTTGTGAGAAAAGTTTCCGCTTTGAACTGTTAAATAAACTTACGAATAAAAATGGGGCGAGAAAAAATTTTAACACTTTAAAAAAGATAAAAATGCAAATTACAAAGAATAATAATAATATTTGGTACTTGGCACATTTTTGTATTGCTTAATTATTTTGCTAGAGGTGGCTTGTTAGATTTAAATGCAAGGTCTTTCAAAAATAACACTGTTGGTATTTGTACAATGTGCAATTTAGATGCGTCGGAAAATACCTTTTACTTTATTGGTGTTTGTCCATTGTACAAAGAATTTAGAATACAATATTTTGGTAAAACCATACTAAATTTGAAAGAAGTTATATGTATACTAAATGGCTTAAGCTTTTTCGTCCTGTATAAATGAAGTTTGTTTAAAATATAGAAGATTTATTTTAAATGAATTTGTTTTTTAATTTTCCATGAAAATATAACGGCGGGTCGATTTTTTTTTTTTAAATCGTATAGCAAAAACGTAATCTACATAAACTTCTAAGAATATTCTCCAAAGAAACCATGGGTCTAAAATAAAATCCTAATCCGCGTCTCTCGACTTGAAAATTTATATGCACGCCTTTGCAAAAAAAAATTTTTTTTTAAAAAAATAGCTTTTTCCAAAAAGAAATCGAATTTTTTGAATAAAATTGTTTAGAAAGGTAGTTCTTTTGGACTTTATATTTTTTACACTCAAAATTTTTTTTACATTAAAAAAATTTTTCACCCAAGTAAAAAATTTTCAAGTCGAGAGGCGCGGATATGGATTTTATTTTAGACCCATGGTTTCTTCGGAGAATTTTATGTAGATTACGTTTTGGCTATACGATTTTTAATTTTTTTTTTCATCCATACAAATCGACCCGTCCTAATGTACATACAAAAATCTATTAATAAATAATAATAATAAATAATAATAATTATTTTGCTATTAACATTTTTATAAAATAAACGAATGTTTTTAAAGCTCGTTTGCAAACAACAAACATTAAAGGTGCACTTTACATTACTTGGGCCGGCGCACATAGGGGTTTTTTGCCAATCTAGCCGGACATTAAGCAAAAAATTTTTTTTAAGAAATGGAAAAATTTAAGTACGCAGCTCGACAGACAACAAAGTTCTGCATCGTATAGTGAATTTTCAAGTCTTTTGCTTGAGATTTGTGGTTTTGGGACACTGTTAAAACCAGGAAAGTTGATTAAATTGCATGCGTGTTCATTGACTTTTTACGGTTTTGGGAGGTTTACAATATATTTTTTTGTAGATAAACGAATAAAGATTTTACATTGAATTTTTTTTTCTGTAAAAGACTATATAAACAGCTAATTATGAAAATTTTTAGAAAAATTTTATTTGAATTTTTTATGATAAAAAAATTAGTACGAAATTAAAAAAAACGATTTTTTTGTTCACTTTTTTGTAAAAAAAAAAAATTTAAAAGGTTTTTGAAGGTGAGTTCCGCTGAGTTCTTAAAAATTTTATACATCACGATAAAATTTGAAATCTCTACTTTTAAATTCAAAAAAAAAAACGTTGCGCGTTGTTGCGCCATTTTTTTTTATGATTTTTTGAAAATTTCACCTTTTTTCTGTTTTTGCTCATCTTGCATAGGTACATATGATAGAAACCCTTTCGTCAGTCATAAAATGTTTTGGTTGTACGTAGATGGTTTTTATTTAAATTATTACATATTAGCCTAATATTACCTGTGTAAAAAAAGGGATGTGCGAAACAGTAAGTAACGGGTTTTAACCACATGTGCGGCCGCTAAAGAACGTTATTTAATAGAGCAAACAAATTTTTTTACCTTTTTTCTGTTTTTGCTCATCTTGCATAGGTACATATGATAGAAACCCTTTCGTCAGTCATAATCTGTGTTAGCTGCAGAAATAACTGGAATTGCATTGGATTTCATCTACCGGATCAAAGTTATTATTGAAGTAATTACAAGTGGTCACAAAATCCATTTGCACGAGTTTGCCAATTATTGCTTAGACACTGCAAAACTTTACGTTACTCTATATCCCTGGCATCCTATGACACCTACAATGCACAAGATTTTAGTACATGGCGCAACTGTAATGAGTGAGGCATTGTTGCCTATCGGGCTATTATCAGAAGAAGCGTCTGAGGCACGAAATAAACATTTTCGGCTTTACAGGCAGAATTTTGCTAGAAAGTTTTCGAGGGTTCAGTGTAACAAAGATGTTATAAATAGACTTTTGCTCAGTTCTGACCCACTGATTACTAGTATAAGACCAACTCCAAAAAAAAGTCACTACCCTTTACGAAAGAAGCAATTTCTTTTATGCTTCCACCTGTACTTGGCTCTGAAGAGAATTCAGATTCAGAAGAGGATTTTGAAGAAGCAGACGAAGAAGAACCATGGCACTCATCATCATCTTAGTGCAAAAGAGAAGTTATTTTAAATAAATTAGTTGTTATTATTTTAAATAAAATTTGCTGTTACTATTATAAATAAGTTATTATTACGAATATATTAATTATTTTCAGATAAATTAAATACTATAAAATATATAAAAGTCACATAAAATCTTAAAAATTAATATGTTTTGGAAATTAGCAAAAAAAAAAAAAATTTTACAGGGTCGTTCCGGGGGGGGGGGGGGTGTTTGGAGGGATATCTCCCCCTACCCATTAAAGTTCAAAAATTTAATTTTTATAGTATTAAGGCGTTAGTAATCTATTTCTTTTAATATTTACATTTTTTTTAAATATTATTTTATGTAACCGCCCTCAAAAGGGGGCGGGGGGCGAAAAGTGTAATTTTACGATCTCATGGGTCTTATTTTAGGTTTTTTAACTTTCGCCGAGGTTAAAAGTTGCATTTGCCAAACAAAAGTATGGGAAAAGTTTAAAAAAAATTGCATTTTTCAGAGGTTGGATTAGTTCTTCTAGGGGGAACATTTTCCTCCTTGGTCCGATTTTATTTATTTTTTAGGTTTACCTGCCTATGACAATATCACATATTTCTGCCAAGTTTCATCGATCTAGGGGCACTCAATAACTTTTAAGAAGCAATATAAGCTAAAACAAAAAGTAATGTCCGGCTAGATTGGCAAAAAACCCCTATGTGCGGCAGTTGTATTTTCGCCGCCGTCGTTGAAATACTTTCAACTTTTGTAAATTTTTGTCGCCGTCAACGATGTGTGTGACTGGCGTTCTCAACGTCTGCAATGTCACATCGGCTTCGAGTACAATGTTATGAAATTTGTAACGTAACGACGACATGTCTTTTGATAGTTTTCGACATGAGTTACAGACACACATTTTTCTCACTTTTCGAGAAACGATGAAATATTTTGTTTCACATCTTTTCGCTGCGAGAAGTTCTTACTATAGTTACAGAACATGGGTACAGGTCTATTGGGAAAGTTGTTCGATAGTTTAAAGCATCACTTAGTTCGCAGATTTTCTAACTGAGCTCATGCCTTAAATTTATATAAATTTCGCGCATGTTTGGTATACATGTGTATGAAAGTGAGTTGCTGCTTGTGGATGTGTGTGGTTTTATTGGTTTCTGTGGTGGTGAAAATGTTAAGGATAAAACAGAAATCTAAAAGTCAAAATAACAATATCATAGAAAATAAAAAAAGTAAAGGATTATTTTCCACATTAAATAGAGAGTTGTGTAGCTCACTTTAAAAGTGATAATACTTTGAAAGTTAAACTGGAGCAACTTTTTTTATAGTTTTAAAAAGTAGTGAAATTGTGGAAATAAATAAAATTAATAGAATAAAAAAAAAAATCTATAAATCTTTGATTTATTTTTAGCCCCCTAAAAGGCATAATTAACGTATTAGAATTGAACTTAGTTAAAAAAAGTGATTTTAAATAACTTAAAGGTCTAGTTATATCTTTTACTCAGCGTTTACCATTAAGTTGAAACTAATCCTTAAAACCACCTAAGACTAGTTCTCCTTTGTAACTTGGTTTACTTGAAGGAAGAAAGGTCATGAGTCTCTAAGAGCGGCTTTTGTTTCCTGTATACCTTTCAACTCCCTTCGATAACATATATTTATAGTCAAAATGAATCAATTAGTGCAGAAAGAGAACTACTGGCATTTGCTTCATGTACCTAATTTAAGTTTTGCTAAGAAACCAGTGTCATCTTAGACAACTTCATATTAAGGTCAGCTAAGAGCATAAAACTTGCATTTATTATTATTAATTAAACGGTTTTAATTAATTATGACAAAATAAATGTTTTGAAGTAGTTCCCTTTCTGCAATTAGCGATTCGATTTATATGCCTTTTATTGACCTTATTTAAGATCACTTAAACACATACAGGTATTAAAAAAATATTTAGGACGAATTAAAACAATAGTCTTCGTTTACAAAGACGATTTTCTAGAATATTTGTTTGATAAAGGTCCATCAGATTGGTATGCCAACGGCAAAGACACAATTATGAGTTTAATATTCTAAATAAAATTCCTCGAAAAGGGACAGATCCTTTTGAAGGACGGTCTGGGTTTTACCGCCTGAAAAAAACTGTTTCTCTAAATTTTAGTAAAATTCGAAAACAAAAATTGGTTAAAAAAATGGCTTATTTCTATTAAATAAAAAAAATAATAAACTTCCTATCTTGAAAATAAAATTGTCATCATTTTTGAAAATCGTAAAATACATACAAATGTGTATGTTTATTAGAGAATTAAGTTATTGCTCATGTTCAAATGATACTGAGTGTACAAAAGCCAAATTAGCATTTTCCTGTTGCTTTTGACTTTTTGTCCTCTTTTAAGAAAGGTTCGTACAACCTAAAAAAAAAATATAATCTATTTATTCATATTTTTAAAATAGTGATTGGTATACCACAACATTTTCGGTCCTTCGAGCTGGATGGTAATGTAGGAACTACAGTTTCTTCCAACGATTAATATATCTTTGCGAATGATCTTTTTAGTCTGGCTCTGGGGGTGAAAGAAAAGAGGCACAATTAACCGTAGTCCTTATTCCCAGCTTTTACTACGAGAACGTATACCCAAGTACTAATGTGGCCAGTACTTGGGTACTTTAAAGCCTCATAGCTCCTCAATGTCTTGACCTAGGACATTAGTTGAGGTGGCAGATTTGCACTATCTTCCTAGGCCCGGAGTTTCGGCAAAAATCTTAAGCAGCTTAGGAAGTACATTACTAAGAGATACATGCTGGCCACACCTGTATCCGGGTATAAGCAGTAGGGTTAAAAAATATCCTGGGGTGAGTGCGCAATTTATATTTCGATTCTTAAACGGATTTTTATTTAAAAATTTATAGTTCCAATTTAAGAACCGATCCTGAAATTCACTTTTGTCTATAAAATTCTTTACAATCTTTCGTTTATAGACAAAATAGTAGGGATTGCTGTTCGGTTTTAACCGAAATCGAAACCGCGGTTTTAAATGCCTAAAAACCGAAACCGAAAACCGACAAAAAACCTCGGTTTTAGGATTTACTTTAACAATATATAATACTGGAACTTCATATACAAAAACGTTATACATAACAGCTTGCAACAATGGCAAGGCATTTCAAAATTCTTAAAATTCAAAATAAGTACTAAGAAGAACAAATGTTACCTTTTTAAAACTTAAGTGGACGCCTAATTTGTGTGGCACAAACTACCACTGGGCCTAGCTGGGACCAATAGTATTTTGTATGGAGTTTTTGTGGCTATACAAAAAACTCACACTAACGAACCCCTGGGCAAGGCTGGGACTACTTTTATATGTATGGAGTTTTATGGCTATAGCAGGAAAATTTTGTCGGAAAGTGGAATAATTCTTCGAAAAAACAGTAAAGAAAGAATTCTTATGTGTTGTGCATGCTTTTTGATACGTTTCATTTTGATTTTATAAACAAAATTTTCATTTGGCCAATTGCGACGCCCACGGCGTTTACACTTTTTTCTCATTTTCTTGTGAAAAACACTTTGATTGAGGAAAACATAATGTTTCGTTTTGATATACTTAATAAAATTTATAAAAAAAAACTGGAAAAAGTAAAAAAAAATCCTGGCCAGGCCCAGGTATATAAGGGTTAATTAAAGTACCTGCGTTGAAGCAAATAAAAAAATATATACTTTTATGTATGAAGTTTAACTTTGACATTTTCAAAACCGAAACCGAACCGAAACCGACCGCTTTTAATCATTTCAAAACCGAAACCGCGGTTTCACATTTTTACGGTTTTTAGCAAACTCTACAAAATACCAATAAATGTTATTGAAATTACAGCAAGAGTCTTCATATAATAAGCTGTTTAAAAGAACTTTCCTCAATTTCTTAAAGCACTTATATAATTTAGTATCGACAAATAGATTATTTTCCCCGATAGATTTTTTTCCAAGTTAACGTTTATTGATCAAATATTAGATCTTTAAAAATAGATATAATTTTTTTTTTTAATTTATTAAATTTATTACATACCGTGTTCAGATATGCACCTTAATTGAGTTTTACGCAATATATGCCATTATAGAGCTCAATTATCCATACAAAACTGCAATTTAGTTATTGCTCAATTAATACGAAATTGTTATAAATATTGAGTAAAATTAAAATGCAACACTGAAGTGCACTGTCACAGGTGTGTTTAGTAAGTAAAACCCAACTCACTACCCTGCAGATAACGAGACTAGTCCATACATGCATGTAAAGAGTAGTCCATAAAGGAGTAGGAGTACTCCAAAACTACTCCAAATATATGGGTAAAAGGTGGTCCATTTAACATTACGATGGCCTAGGAGGGGACCATATAACCCACCGAAGTAGTCCCTAAACTACTCCATGGAGTACTGAAGTGGGTTAGTATTAAAAGTACTCCATGTTACTATAGTATGGAGTACACTTAAGGGGTAGGTTAAGCATTTTTCTTTTTCATTTCTTACTAATCGCCTTTTATGGTGTGTGTAGTCTATTATTATTAAATGTATTTACTTGGTATTTTAAATTTTTTTTTTTTACCTTTTTCCACAAATTTCACAAACTTTCCATTTTAAATAAACAATTAATAATGGACACCATCAGGGCTACCAATGTGTAATACTGTAAACTATAGAAAAGTATACGTCATGCAGCTGTTGGCAGCACTGCATGTTAATTTCTTATAACATGGTCCATACTACAGTTCATTGGACCATGTTGTTAGTAGTCCATTTAAGCCACAATGGACCACGTAGTCCAATATTATCTGTAGGGTAAACAAAGTGTTTTGACATTTTTGCCAACAACAAAACAACAAAAACAAAGGTCCATCCATAAGTCTGCGCAAAGACCAGATGTTTATTTTGTTTTTTCTTTAAAGATGTCAAATGTTGTTTACATTTTGCTAAGTTAATTGCAAGTTGCTAATTGAGCAAGCTAAATTGTGTATGTGTGAACAGAAAGATACTTATGTCAATAAACCGAATATTTACTCAATAAAAAAGGTATATCTGAACACGGTATAAACTACATTTGAGGCCGTCAGCTCAAAAGTGGTGTTAGCCACATTACATTTATTTCATATTTGTGTGGCTTATGGCTATTTTTGTATTATAAGTAGAGCAAAAATAAATAAATGCAGCACAAACTTTTGCAACGCTTTCTGTTAGTGATTGGTAAAACAAGATATAAACTAGTTTCTTATTTTATTTTCGCAGTTTTAATCAAGTATTAACAACACTGTTTTACAAATTTTTAATTTGGAAAAATACCAAGAACGCCACATGCCTAGATAAGTTAATTGGGACCTCCTGAACTCGAAAAACGCTGTAATTTTTTTTTTCTAAGTACCGTTTTTTAGATAACGGTACTTTTGTGTTTTTCGGTGTATGGTCCCACTCAAACCCTCTACTCCGATCGAGATAAATGGCATATCGTTGGAAAGGTAATTGAATGCCTTTTCTGTCGATATGCTGAAAATTGCTATTTGATAAGAAATGGCTGAGTTATGGCACCTCAATTATTTGATTATTTTTTAAATTTTTCATTTTTATTTCGTTTTATTTTCTACGTTATAGTAAAGATCTGAAATGTTTTATTTTTTAACCAAATAGTTTATTTAATTTCCAACATTTTAAGCGTGATTTAAAATAAATCGGATAAAAAATAAAGTTTTTATTAAGGATTTTGTGAAACGACAATATTTTCATACTCAACAAATGCAAAAATAAACAATCATGAATAAAATTGCTACGATAAATAGCACATGAAAGATCTGGAATGTTTTATTTTTTACCCAAATAGTTTATTTAATTACCAAAATTTTAAGCGTTTTAAGATTTGAAAAAAATCGGATGAAAAATAAAGTTTTTATTAAGAATTTTGTGAAACGACAATATTTTTGTCTTCAGTGCTCACACACTATATTCGGCGTCCATCAGTATTTAACAAAAAACGGAATTTGCCAATAAGTTCAACAAATAATAAAACTGTCATTAAATTTGGCACTTATTAACTTTATAAGACTACCAACTTTGATACAAACATTTCTTAAGATTAGTTCTTGAAAAATTCCAATAAATTTAATTTTTGTAGAGGGTATCAAAGTTGCTGAGTAGCTTCTTTGCAATCCTCTCTTTTTCCTCCCTCTAAAGGAAATATTTTTATGTTTATTTTGATTTCCTTCCTCTAGCTATTAATGCAAATAATAATATATTTTTGTTATACCCTCCAGTATAGAATTCATGTGACCTATATATGCATATATTTCTTATGCGACATTTTCCATTTTGAGAATTAAACAAACCTCAATAAAAAGAACTTTTAATAATGCACAATAATTAAAAGCATTTATCCACACAACTGTTACAAGAGAATTTCCATGAAATATGTGAAAACTATTGCAAACAATTCGGAGGGAGATCAGAAACAAAGCAGTTAAAAGTAACTACTAATATAGGAACTTACAAAAACAAATACTAGTAATTGAACAAAAACACACATATGCCCAGCATGGAACAAATACACACAAGGACAAGATATAAAGAATATTTGTATGTGTGTGTGTTTGTGTTTGTGTTTCAGCTAATAATATCAAATCAGCGGATGTTTGTAATTAATTAATAAGAATTTAAAAGCATTTGCTAAAACAAAATTGAAATCAAGATATGAAGAAATTTGTTAGAAATCATTGCCATATTATTAAGTATTTCAATTGATAAATATTTTAGTTAAATGTGATTTAGGACTAAAAAAATAATAATTTTAAGATTGATGTTTGGCTTTTGACTGCCAGCAGTCGTCAATGGCTGTGAGTGTTAAACGGCAAAACCCTCTGAAGAGATTGAGTGGTTACAATTGAAACATGTACCTGTCCGTGAAAGCCTGGGTTCGAGGTCCGCTGCAGTCAAGAATAAAAAATTATCAAAAAAATTTAATTAATTTCATGTTGTATAATTTCTTTCTTCTTAAAATAATTTAATGAAAATTGAATATGATGAATTAGGCTAGAGCTAATTAAAAATATCAAAATTTGTATTAAAACCAGTGTTGCCAAAACTTGGTGACCAAAAATGGCAAAATTTACGTAAAAATGGGCTAAAAAATGGCCAAAAGCTTTTTTAAATAAAAACACATTCAAATTCAGTAGCAAAACAGAAATTATTCATTTAAAGTTATTACGATGAAATTGTGAGTTAAGATCAATTTGTTAAATATGAATAATTAATATTAAAATAATATAATACTAAAAAATTAAATCATCGAAAAATTCAAAGTCGTTATTGCTCATTTCATAGGAATCAAGTTTTAAATAATTTGAAGGTAAATCATAATCACGACAACATTAACCCAACCTTTTGAGTCCAGGGGCCTGATTCTGGCAGTCGTGATCGAGTACTTTCTCGATTCGAAAGCAATTTAATATCTAATTATTTCAGTCAATACTGAACGAATCGGAATTATTATTTCGGTGTTGTAATGCATTAATTTGAGTTTCACAGTACTGAAAAAAAGTTTCGATTCGTTCAGTATCGGCTGAAATAAAATTGGTTTCGAATCGAGAAAGTACTCGATCACGAAACAAGTAAGAAAGTATACACCACATTACGATGGTTTTCTTCCGCAAACACGTAACTCGATTTTGTCCGATTTTTTGTTTTAACCGGAAAATTAATCAGTAAATACCGCCTTACATTTTTGTAATTTTTTTGTTTGCCGGAATATAGGAATTTTTCCTAATTCTTGGATTATAAAAGAATATATAGCAAAAAGTTTCAAATATTTGGTAAAAAAAAGTATTTTGTCTCTCCTGAAAAGTAGTTGTTTTTGAGTTACGAGGTTGCGGAAGAAAACCATCGATTAGAGCTTTTGTACCAAATTTTATCAAATAATCTCTAAATTGCGACCTGTACTTTGCGCACAAAGTTTACATGGACAGCCAGCCGGCCGGACAAAGATCGTTAACTCGACTCAGAAAGTGATTCTGAGTTAATCGGTATACGTAAAGGTGGGCTAAGGACCAATATTTTAAGACATCAGCACAAACGCATAGTACCCTCTCCACTATTGTGGTGGTGGTATAAATATTGTATTGTTATGGTAAAAATGTTTACCTACACACAGAAAAAAATCAAGTTAAAAACGTCGAAAACAAGGTTGATTTAAATTTTTTCGGTGGTGATTTTGCTTCATACGGGTTTCATGTTAATTCAACCTGATTTTACAATAACTGCGAACAACATTTTTTTCTTTTGATATAACTATAATTCATGTTAATTTAACATTGCAGTAAAGTTAGAGCAAAATGTAATTTATACTGAAATAA
Source organism: Pollenia angustigena (assembly GCA_930367215.1). Lineage (NCBI taxonomy): Eukaryota > Metazoa > Arthropoda > Insecta > Diptera > Polleniidae > Pollenia > Pollenia angustigena. The sequence continues at coordinate 54,834,980 of OV884060.1, forward strand.
CAATCGGAATCACGTTGAATGAAAGTTATTTCCAGTTGAAACAACGTGAATTTCATGTAGAATCAAATGGGTTTGAGTGTATTTTAACAGTGTGAAGAAGCTTCAGACAACATTTGCATTTATGTAAGAATAATTCAAAACCCTGTAACACATGTTTCACTTTTTTTGTATTCTCCTTTGTTAACAGAAGCATCAGCAGAATTGCCCGATATGGTCATCATTCTACTTTGAAAACTTGATGTACTATTTAAATAAACAATTTTAATTAAAAGAATACGGGAATTGACTTCTTTTTATAACATATTTTAAAAGTGAAAATAAAAAATGTACATAATTAAGTAGGTATGCATGTTAATTTAACAAGATAAACTTTTGATTTTAATACAAAACAGGTTTTTATGGGTTCAATATTGAATCCAGATTTATTTATATTTTAATATTTTTTTTTTTTATTTTTTTAACAGTGAATAATATTAAATAAACGTAATTTAAGGTTATTTTGATATTTTTTTATTAAAAATTAATATGAAATAATGATAAATTTAAGTAAAAAGCATAATTTTTCTGAAATTTAACATGATTCTCAATCAACATTTTTCCATGTTAATTTTACATGGGTATTTTTTTCTGTGTGTAATTTATAAAATCGAATTAACGGTTGCTTAATGTAACCTATTTCTCAAATTACTTTTAACGATGTTTACTTGGCTAAACACCCTCTCTACTTCAGCATTAGACCATGGAAGAGAGAGCAGCTTTATAGTCAATTCTGAAATTTCTTAAACAATTTAGTGACCGCCTGCATCCCTTTATTGAAATACTTGCAACCAGAAAGAAACAGCGATGTTTGTGTTAGTCCATTTTATAAATTTAATAGTGGAATACTGTTCCTTTATTTTGAAAGATGTTTCAGCGTCAAAGTTTATAACGATTTTCAAAATTTGTAAAAGTTGTGATTTAAATTAAAGGCGTTTTAATTGTTCAAAATGTTTATTTTACTTTAACAAATTTTTATAATAAAATAAAAATTATTCTTTTAAAAGAAAAACAGCAAAAAAATTTTATGGCTAAACAAGATGAAACATGGCTAATGGCTAAACTAATTTTTTAATGGCTAAACAGGGTGAAAAGTGGCTAAATCTAGCCACTAAATGGCTAAATTGGCAACACTTATTAAAACCCATAAACAGTTCAACAAAAAAAAAAACCACAATACTAAATTTTGAATTTCATTTAAACATAAATTAAACTAGATTGTAATAAGGGCATCTTTTAATTTTTTTTTTTTTAATATTTCCAATAAAAACGCATTATGACCTGTCTTTTCAAACTTTTCTTATTTATATTATTTCTCACACTTGCAACCTTAATTTAGTAATACAGACCAAGTGTAAACATTGTAACTCATTAACATAAACCCACAACATTTTCTTCATTAAAACCCCGAACAAGAAAAAAAAAAACAATTTGTTCTGGCGGCAATTCATCAATAAGCAACAAACGATTTTAGACATTTAACTCACTCACGTTTGAAACCAATTTTAGCGCTATACTTTTATATTCTTAGATAAACTTGTTTTTGCTTTTTCCTCTTTCATCGTGAAAAAGTACTAAATCTCTTATCACTGTCTTTATTTAGAACAAAAATAACACGTTTTTCATTTGCGTTTTCTTTGGCATCTCTAATATGTGCTTTAAAGTGTTTAGTCGGCAATAATCAATGACCAGACAATTGTTATTACTTTGTAAATTTAGATTTTTTTTTGTTGAAAAAAAAATAGTAGAAAAAATCTGTTTAAGCATTTTCGTAATTAGCGAATTGGTGCTAATTACAGGTAAATTGTTAATATTGTTGTTTTCGATTTATAGATAAATATTAATGACAAGAACAATAGCAACAATAAAGAAAATACAAATAGGAACCTTTCTAATATTTGGTGGTCTAATATTGTTTGCTTTGGAAAAATTTTTAAAAATACGTATGTATGGAAATATATAAATTTGTTTAACCCAAATCGTCCGGGAATGTGTTCTGTTAAAAATTGTAATAAAAGTAATTAAATCTATGCCTTTTAGAGCAAAAGAAGATTTACTTAGTACCTAAGATTTTAAGGCGGCCTCCTGGTCGGGCATAATAGGACGTTGCCATATGGTCACGTCCGAAACTACATAGGTTTTGAGTTTTTATTTTATATAGGTTTTGTTTTGTTTATAATATATGTTCCTTTCACTCCTCTAGGGAGCATAGGGCCATGGTCGTCAGAGCCTCGTTAGCGCGACAGGGGACACCAAGTCTTTAAGACAGTGGGTGAGGTTGACATTAGGAAAGGAGTGGCTATGTGGACAAATATAAATATTTGCTTGCGCTTCACTTTCCCATTAGACCCCCATAGAAGTTTTGAAAAAGAGTCGCAAAATCTCGGTTTTTGTCAGTCCAGGGGCAAGTTTTTGGTATGCGATTTTTTTTTTATGGGAATTTATCTTTAAATTGTTAAACTGCCCACTGATTAAAAATTATTTTACAAATGGCGCTAGCATAATATTATTAGAGTAAAAATATTTTGATTGCATCTTTAACATAATATGATAAAGGTATAGAAAGTTGTCATGTTATGGCATTAGATATCATGATATGGTTGTGAGTAATATAATATGTCTTGAAAGTTATCATAATTTAGTTGTTAAAAAAATAATTATTTTTCAGTCAACAATATTCAAATTTATAATTGCGATAAACATTGATATGTTTACAGTTACTATAATATTGTTGATATTCAATAAAAATAACAATTATTTGTGTACGACAACAATATATAGTTACATTAAACATAGTGTTGTTGCCGTAACCATAACCAACCATATTTTTCCTCTGCGTGTGCGTAAGAAATACAAATAAACCTATCGCAGATTGGGAAGATAAAAAGTTTAAGTAATCACCCCTATCGCAAACAACTACTCCCATGAAAATATTCCCATATTTTTATATTTAGTATTGTGAATGATTCCCATGACAAATTTTTTGGGAATGAATTCCCAAACTTAAAAAATTTGGCATCGCCAATGTTTACTCCCGCGAGTATTTTTACTAAATAAATTCCCAACAAGTGTTAATGTTAACGAGAAGGGAACATGTAAATTTTAATTTGTATTCTAAAGTAGGACTAAATTAAATTACTTTTTCCTTTTATTGAAGGAGTGTAAATAAAGAAAATGAAGATAAACACTATTCATTGTTAATTTTATTATATTTTTATTAGTATTTTATCTATATACTAGCTGACCCGGTCCGCGTTGCTGGCCCCAAGCAAACATTAGTGTTGTATTACCAGACGATTTAAGTTGAGCTGTAAACGAAATTTACAGCCTTTAAAATTTTCCTTCCGTAAAAACCTAAATCGGTCAAGCCGTTCTCAAGTTATGCGCTTAATAGAAAAAGTGGGCGTAGAAGTAGGCGTGATACATTTTTCTTTCAATAAAAACGTAAAATGGAATAATACGAACATTTAAAAAAAAAATTAGTCAAATCGAAGGAGCCGTTTTTTGATTTTAGGTAAATCGAAAAAAGTGGGCGGGGCAAAATTTTCTTTCCGTAAAAACCTAAGTTGGACCATGGCAATCATTTTAAAGAAAAAATCGTTTGAATCGGTCAAGCCGTTCTCAACTTATGCGCTTAATAGAAAAAGTGGGCGTAAAAGTAGGCGTGATACATTTTTCTTTCGATGAAAACGTAAAAGGGATTAATACGAACATTTAAAAGAAAAATTAGTCAAATCGATGAAGCCGTTTTTTGATTTTAGGTAAATCAAAAAAAGTGGGCGGGGCAAAATTTTCTTTCCGTAAAAACCTAAGTTGGACCATGGCAATCATTTTGAAGAAAAAATCGTTTGAATCGGTCAAGCCGTTCTCAACTTATGCGCTTAATAGAAAAAGTGGGCGTAAAAGTAGGCGTGGTAAATTTTTCTTTCGATGAAAACTTAAAGTTGATTAATACGAACATTTGAAAGAACAATTAGTCAACTCGATGGAGCCGTTTTCTGATTTTAGGAAATTCAAAAAAAGTGGGCGTAGCAGTGGGCGGGGCAACATTTTCTTTCCGCAAAACCTAAGTTAGACCATGGCGATCATTTTAAAGAAAAAAATCGTCCAAATCGGTCAAGCCGTTCTCCAGTTATGCGCTTAATAGAAAAAGTGGGCGTAAAAGTAGGCGTGGTAAATTTTTCTTTCGATGAAAACTTAAAGTTGATTAAGACGAACATTTGAAGAAAAATTAGTCAACTCGATGGAGCCGTTTTCTGATATTAGGTAAATCGAAAAAAGTGGGCGTAAAAGTGGGCGGGGCAAAATTTTATTTCCGCAAAAACCTAAGCTGGACTATGGCAATCATTTTAAAGAAAAAATCGTTAAAATCGGTTAAGCCGTTCTCAAGTTATGGTTTTTGCCACGCCCCTCCGCCCCCAGACCGAAAATCAAAAATCAGACTTCCCTATGTCACCCGCCTGAATATTCTGAAGATTCCCTGAAAATTTCATCAAAATCGGCCCAGCCGTTTTGGAGTCCATACGTTACATACATACATACACACATCCAATTTTCGGCTTGACCGATTTGGACGATTTTTACTTTAAAATGATCGCCATGGGCTAACTTAGGTTTTGCGGAAAGAAAATGTTGCCCCGCCCACTTTTACGCCCACTTTTTTCGAATTACCTTAAATCAGAAAACGGCTCCATCGATTTGACAAATTTTTCTTTCAAATGTTTGTACTAATCCATTTTAAGTTTTCATCGAAAGAAAAATTTACCACGCCTACTTTTACGCCCATTTTTTCTATTAAGCGCATAAGTTGAGAACGGCTTGACCGATTCAAACGATTTTTTCTTTAAAATGATTGCCATGGTCAAACTTAGGTTTTACGGAAAGAAAATTTTGCACCGCCCACTTTTTTCGATTTACCTAAAATCAAAAAACGGCTCCTTCGATTTGACTAATTTTTCTTTTAAATGTTCGTATTATTCCATTTTACGTTTTCATCGAAAGAAAAATGTATCACGCCTACTTCTACGCCCACTTTTTCTATTAAGCGCATAACTTGAGAACGGCTGGACCGATTTAGGTTTTTACGGAAGGAAAATTTTAAAGGCTGTAAATTTCGTTGAAAGCTCAACTTAAATCGTCTGGTAATACAACACTAATGTTTGCTTGGGGCCAGCAACGCGGACCGGGTCAGCTAGTATTGTATATTTTTCTTTCACAATACAAGCACTGACAAGTTATTCACAATAGAGACTTTTGTTTATAAAGCACTGACAAATTATTCACAATATAAATTTTTACTCCCAAAATATTTGCGATAGCTATTTGTTGGGGATGGGAATATAGGTTTGCTCGCATATTACATATTCCCATAACATTTGCGACAGGGGTGAATATTTCATATTGGCTTGGCTTTGTTGTGTCTGTAAAACACTTTACAGAAAAACACTTTGCAAAAACTAAATTGAATTTTTTTATATTAATTAGTTTTTCATTGAATTTATTTTTGACATAAAAAAATGTTTTTTTTATTTTAACACTCAATATACATGATGAATTTTATGACGTCCAATTTTAGACGTCATTTTTTGTTTGGTAGCAAGCGGTGTAGAGAAGAAAGAGGGGTAGAAAAATAGACATGATTTTTGTTTTCTCTTCCTCTTTCTTCTCTACACCGCTTGCTTCCAAACAAAAAATGACGTCTAAAATTGGACGTCATAAAATTCATCATGTAAATTGAGTGTAAGTAAGTTAGTTCAATTTTTTATATTTTTTGTATAAAAGAAAAATTGTTGGTTTTATTGTTATTTTACCAACAGTTTTTTTTTAAACTCGGTAACTATTTACAGATCTACTAAAACAGTTTGGCTAGTAAAATGTAATATTACTTAAAATCGAAGTTCATCTAACATATGAAAAATGGGTATGTCAGAAAAAGCCTTATAAATTCATACTAATGCTTAACATCTTATTTATAAAAAAAATCAAACAGATTTATAAAGGCTTTATTAAACAAATTTTCTTAGAAAATCCGTTTAAACCTGTTTTATTATTTTATAAAAACTGCCGTTAATCTTCAATAAATATAATTAGTTTTAATAACTTCAAGGTTTAATTAGATACTCGTGGCAATGACGGTCAGTAAATCTTTAGGAAACGGCTTGCCTATGAATCTGACTTACGATGAAATTATATATATATTTCTGTTTAGTTAGTCTATTTTCCTTTTTTTATTATTTGCTCGACTATTAATTTTAATTTCCCCTACACTTTAAAAATGTTTAAAAGTTGTTATTTAAACCTTAATCATTTGCCAAACAATTCAATTGTTACAATTGAAATTTATGTATTTTTGATCGATTTAACTTGCCAACGATGTGTATGTAAGTGTCGCAAACAGCCAACGACTGTTAACTCCGCCCCTCATCGGATACATACAAATATAAAATTATTCATACATACATACATAACTTCATTCAGCTTCAGACAAACATATAAATTCGACTGGGGGACAGACTAAAACACCAGCCCAAAATATTCAAAGGAATATATTTCTGTCCACGACCATTTAATTCACGTTCGGAAATTATGTATGGACTTGGTATGTAGTCTATAATTTAAGCAACATAAATCATAATTTTTTTGTCTCCCGCGGTACAGACACAGCCCGACAATCACTCGTTTACTTAAAAGCTGCCGTAAATTAGTGATTGAGCCTTTAAAACAATTTATGCGGATTTATAACAATAATTGTTGCTGATATTTTTGCTGTTGTTGTTGTCGATGATTGCGTTGTTACTTTATACTCTGCTGTTACTGTTTTGTTGGTCTTGGGGCAGATAAAGTTATACAAACTGCTGTATTGTCAATTGCACACAACTTTTCGATGGGAATTTAAGTGAAGTGAAAGCGTTCAAGCAGAACAATGTGTTAAATATTTACTAAGTTTTCTTGCGGGAAGAAAAGTAGACCCAAAAGGAAAATTAAAATAAAAGAATTTCTAAGATTAAATATGTAATATGTTTGTAAACAGAGTATTTGTGAAAAATTAAGGCTAAATAAGTCTTTACTTTCTGTTCTGTTACGAATCAGCTGATTTGTTTTTGTTATTAAAAAACCTGTGAACTTGATTAGTTTTTCTGTTCTATTGCGGTTCAATTTTTTTATATCAAAAACTTGTTATGTAATTGTAAGTGACAGCAAAATAAATAATAAAAAAATACATATGTATGTATGTATATTGAAATAAACTGTCTTTTGATTTTAAGAATTCATAAAATTTAATTTCTTAAAATTTATTTGCATTAAAGTGATTGAAATAAAGTATTGGACGGTGCATAACTAATAACTTTCTCATAAATAGCTGCTAAGTTACTACAGAAAAAAAGTAACTATTAAAATTTCGTAACAGAACGGCACGGAACAGAACAGAAACAGAAAGTAAAGACCAATTCTGCCTTAAGCTTTTTGTCGAAAAGTGTCTTTTTGAGAAAGGTATCTTATTTTTGAAAATATTTTTATTTGGTTTGTAAGTAATCTTTGGTTCTGTCTGTCCGTCTGTCTGTTGAAATAACGATCACAATATTGCTGTCAAATAGTTTCTAGTTCTCCTTAACAGTTTGGGATTTAAATCAAGCAAAATCGGTTCAGTATGGCAAGAGCTATGAATTAAAATGTAGAACAGCCACTCTAAAAAAATGATAACTTTGTGGCGGAATCAGTGTTGCCAGAAGTAGGGGGAAATCCCTACCTGTAGGTATATTTGATAATAAAATAAAAGCGTAGGGGAAATCGGACAGATTTTTTATAATATCCAATATGTGGGGATTTTTCGTCATACCTTTTTATTTATGAAATAAATGCAGAAAAAAACGTATTTTTTTCTAATATTTACTTGTCCAAAACGGCTAAAAAAAATTTATTTTCCCTAAAATTGTGGTTTAAAAAGTTGACGACACTAATATATGGAAGGTTCAAAGCTAAACCGAACCAAGTCATTAAATAAAATGCATTATGTATTTCAAAACTGGTGTGAAATTCTTCGCAAAGTTTAACTCTATCGAGTTCTGTAACGGACTAAATCAAAAAGTTTTTCGTTCCAAAAGTAACGGTAATAAGCCCATGTCAATGGCCCCAGAAATTAATGGAAATTCACTTACTCAAACATAAAATATTATCGAATTTTCATTTTTGACTTGGCTCGCTTCCGCTCTGAGCTCTCCATATATGTACGTTATTTTCGCTTAATTGAGCCCCGCTTAATTGAGTTTCCCGTTTTATTGCACTTAAAATCATGTAACGAAATCATTCAGTTTAACTGTCTATGTAAAAATACCCGTTTAATTGAGTTCCGTTTAATTGCGTCACCCGCTTAATTATTTCGCAAAATAAGGCCACATTGCGAAAAACAAGAGCAATTGTTTCGGTTAATTGTTTCCGTCTACTTAATGTATTTTTGCTCCACAAACGTAAAAAAATTATTTTGAGGCAAGAAAGATTGTACAATAATCGCTCCTGATTTTTATTTTGTTTTAAAAAACCTTAACCATTTGTTAACTTATTAAATAAAGAAATGAGTTTTATTTTCTATCTACACATGGGTGTTTCGCATTATTGCACATCTTGCTCAATTAAGCGATTTTCGTTTTAATTGCGTCGGCGATTCAATTAACCGAGTACCGCTTAATTGAGTTCCCGTTTAATTGCGTCAAAAGTCGTGCATATTTAGAAACTCAATTAAGCGGAAATAACTATATGTTCTTTCTAAGATATCTTAAAAAACAAAGTGGTGGGGTTTCTAAACAATTGTTCGCTGAAATGACATCAATGCCTTCATGACAAATAAAGAATTTGTCGTAGTAAAAAAAATGTTTCCTGCATTAGGGTTAGCGAAGAAGCTAATGAATAGTGGGTACCAATTGTTACAGCTATAAGTGCCTGAAAAAAGAGATATGTATGTACACTGTGGTATACACTTTCACTAGCGCCATTAGTGTAGAGACTGAAAATGCCAACCATTTCACTAATGGCAGTAGTTTTTTCTTATTTCACTGGCATATTATTCAATGTTGAAAAATTTAATTGAATTTATTAAAAGTACATACGTATATATTTATATTTTTCGTTTTGTACTTATTTTAATGCCAATAATGCGTAGGAATTTTTGAACGGGATATTATTTCAACGTGTTGGGAAAAATCAGATTTTTTTTAGCATGTGTAGGTATTTTTTCGAAAAATCAAATGGCAACACTGGGCGGAATGCATATATTGATAAAATATTTTTGACAAATTCGGGTAATATGACTACAAATCATAATCATAATTTACTACAGAACGCCCAAACCCGTAACGAACATTGCTATTGTAAACAATTTTGGTCTGTCATAACTTTATTTGACAATTAATTATACTGTCAAATTTCGTGAAGATCAGTCAATTATTTACCATAGGCCCTTTGTAAACCCTACTCTCGGAAAAACGGTTAATACGAGTAAAACCGCAACAAAAAATAGTGTTGTAATAAAATTCGGTCTGCCAATGTTTATAAAACTAGAAATCAGACTGTCAACTTTCGTGCAGATCGGTCCATAATATACCATAGGTGCAGTATAAAGAACACTCTCGGAAAATATTTTGGTACGTGTAAAACCGTAACAAATTATGCCATTATAAAAAACTTTGGTCAGTCATTGTTTTATAACACTATAAATCACAGTGTAAAATTTCGTGAAGATCGGCCCATAACACTACGTGACAAAATTTCAACAAAGTCGTGACCAAATGAATCTGACAGCTAAGACTAGGTGTCAAATTCATTTGGTCAAAAAATTGTCACGTAGTGTAATTTATGGGACCCATATAAAGACCATTCCTGAAATATTTTAACTGCCGGTGGAGTGTATCTTTCAAAGATATGGCACAGCCGAATACATCACTCAAAGCTGTTTTTTAATAAGAGTATATTTTTGTAAAAAAGTAGCTTTTTGTCTCGGGGCTATTAGGATTATGTGTTTTAGGAGACCAAAATTTGCCTTGCTTAGACACTATGTCTAGAGTAGGACTGAAATCGATATGTGTTTTTGCAGAAATTCGGGGTGGTTCGAGACTGCAGTAATGTCTGGGGAATAATCTGGTGGATACTGGCTGACTCTGGTCACTGAATAAGGGTATCACAAAGAGACCACTGTAAAGTCTGAAGTAAGACGTCTTCGTGTCGGTTGCTCATCTAACCTTACCTATGTTTTTCTAATAAAAGTATATTTTTGTTAATAATTCTCTTTTTGAAAAATTTTTTTTTTTTGTGAAAAGTATATTTTTGTAAAAAAAAGTATCTTCACAAAAAAAAAAAAAATATCAGTAGTTTTTTATCAATGAAAAACAATTGTTTAAAAAGTATTTTAATTTTATTAATATGATAATTGAATCAATTATTTATTTGTTGAAAGAAAACTAAAAAAATATAATTTTGATTTAATTAACATTTTAGTTGTTTTGAAATAAATTTTTAATTAAAATATAAACAACAAAAAATCTTAATTGACTTTTTCGTTTAAAATAAAATAATTTAAAGTTGTACAGTTGTTGTTGGGAATTGTCAAAACCTGAGCTATATATAATTAAATCAATTAACACATTGTTTGAAAGTAATTTTAAGAAATATTTTTTTAAATTTAATTTAAAATATCATTTATTAAAAAAAAAATATTCACAATTTTAAAATTTTACCATTATTAATAAGATTTCCGTATGACGTGCCAAATTCCCAATTTTTCATATTTGATAAATACACAGAAATATATTGTTGAGGGAAAACTAGCTTCTATGCGCATATCACTGGTTGCTTAGGCCAGATTGTCAGGAAACCTTTTCCAAAGATTTGAGAGAAGGTAAAAATATTTTATACAAATAAAACCCTAAAGCGAATAAGAATTCTAAACACTCAAAGTCTTACTTGTAACAATACCAAAGCTCAAACAAAACAACAACAATAAACAGTGAGTTTATCTTTTCTCACATTCCCCTACAATTGTGTTCTTTCCGTCTCGAATTGCAGTTGTAAGTGGGTAAAAAGAAAAAACAAAATTAAAAACCAAATTTCTTCATTATATTGTCCTCGTAGCACAACAACACAAAGAAAAACCAAATGGCCAATTCAATTTTACCATTTTTTGTAATCTCCATAATCATTTTGGTAATAGGTGCAAAATCAACGAATTGTTTACTTGATTCTATGAATTTGGTGATTGGAGACAATTTTTAATTTTTTCCGTGTTTACGTAAAAAATATATTATTTTTTTTTTTAATAAAGACCATATTTACATTATGCAATTAACGCCGCAACTTGCCGCAACTTTCACATGCAACTTTTTGTTTGTTAGCAAGAGGTCTAGGGAAGAAAACGGGGTTGAAAAAGTTGAAAAAATGCTTGAATAAAATGTAAATGTAAATGTGAAAAAAGTTTCGTAGCAACTATTTACTTTAAAAGAAAATAGAAAAAAAACTCGGCGTTAATTGCATAGATGTAAATGCGGTCAAAGTATAATTTTGTTAAGTCTTAACAGTAAAACTACAAAGTGAGCGTTTTCATTAAATATAACTTATTAGTCTCATCTCTCAGAATTACATTCTATATTTGTGTATACGCGTGTGTTTGTCAAAGTTTGTTGTAGAAACTACAACAACACCACACAAGTGGGTAAAAAACGATTTGCTTGTTTTGTGTAGAAACAAAAAAAAAAAAAAAAACATCAGAACAAAAAGAAAAACATGCATTATTTTCATGTAAAAAAAAGTAAAATAAGAAGCAAAAGTCCTCATTTAGTTTTTATTGAGATACATGATGTAAAGTGTTAAACGGGTAAGTAAATCAATCATAAATATATTCTCCCTCTGTCTCTGGGGGTAAGTGTTTTAGGTTAGACTCAATAAAATTTTACTTACGGATTATTTCAATTACGAATTCGGGATTAAATATATCGTTAGCCTAAATGCAAAAGGCGTAACCAACAAAAAATTCAAAATCGAGTTTTTAATTGATTAATATGAATATGTACCATAAAACTACATGTCTTGACAAAATTTTACACTTCTGCGATCAAAAATTACACTTTTATTAACAAAAAAAAAAAAGAAACGTAACTACAAGTGCATTTACTTGATGAATTCAAAACGACGTAATTGCACATTTTTTTCTAACAAAATATAATGAAATGGTTTTCTTTAAATATTGTTTAAAGAATTCCATGGGCGACTTATCAATGCATGTTTCTCTGACATGCTTATAGTTTATATTTTATTTTATATTTTTGTTAGTTACGCCTTTTTGTATTTTAGCTAACGATATGTAGATAAGTGAAGTATTCCCTTTCAAATAATCCATACTTAAATCAATCTTTCTGTACTTGATTCAAGAAAATCCGTACTTACCGTACTGTTGATACCGCTTTGACTTGATTTGAGTACGGATGGATTGATTTTTATGTTGAATTTGTTGTTTGTTTATATTTTTAACTAGCATATACCCGCTACTTCGTTAGCGTCTCCTTTTACTTCGTGGACATATTTTTATGCCAAAGTTTATTTTTCTACACAGAAAAAATTTTCATCAATATTTTTTCAATTAACTCAATAATGCTGTTTCGAAAAATTTTTGTAATTGTTCCAATTAATTTACCTTAATTGAAAATAAAAATAATAATATTTGTGTGTATATTTGCAATTATGAAAACATACACAAACTTTAAAATATTTTAAATTTTCAAACAATTTTTTAATTGTTTCAATTTACTGTGTTGATTGAAAAAAATATTTTAATTTGCTGGTGGTCACATTTCAATTAAACCTATTGATTGAAACTGAACAGCAAGAAAAGCTCAAACTTACAACCGTGTTAATTGATATGATCAATTCGTTTGCTGGCGGAAAATCAGTACAGAATTTAATTAATAGTAGAAATTTCTAACAAATACGTTAATTGAAGTTGGTTTTTCATTTTTTCTGTGTAGGCTTAAACTTGTTTAAATTCAAGCATTTAACCCGCTACTTTAGTAGAACCAAAAAGCTAAAGAAAAATATCAAATTTCCCGTATTTTATTTTTTGGTACTATATTTTTCCCCCATTAAAGTGTTAAAAATTTCAGTAATGTAGTGGCAGCCCATAATTAAGTACGAATATGTCAATGAATGGAGGAAAATGTTTTGTAAAATAAAGTACCAAAAATAGTTACGATTTTAACCCTTTAAATGTTCGAATTTCGAAAAAGTACCAAACTCGTATACGTATTTTTTTAATAAGTTTTGAATGTGGTATTAACTTTGTTTCTATGTTTATTGTTTCAAAAGATAGATGGAGTGGCAAAAAGTACTAATATTCAGATTTTACCCGTTATTTTTGAAAAAAGTATCTTTTTCTAAGAAATATCTTTTTATAATTAAGTACGAATATGTCAATGAATGGAGGAAAATGTTTTGTAAAATAAAGTACCAAAAATAGTTACGATTTTAACCCTTTAAATGTTCGAATTTCGAAAAAGTACCAAACTCGTATACGTATTTTTTTAATAAGTTTTGAATGTGGTATTAACTTTGTTTCTATGTTTATTGTTTCAAAAGATAGATGGAGTGGCAAAAAGTACTAATATTCAGATTTTACCCGTTATTTTTGAAAAAAGTATCTTTTTCTAAGAAATATCTTTTTGTAAAAAGTATCTTTTTGTAAATGTATCTGCTTGTAAAAAGTATATTTTTGTAAAAAGTATATTTTTGTGATAAGTATCTTTTGTAAAAAGCATCTTTTTGTAAAAAGTATCTTTTTGTGAAAAGTATATTTTTGTAAAAATATCTTTCTGTTAAAAGTATCATTTTGTAAAAAGTACCTTTTGTTAAAAGTGTCTTTTTGTAAAAAGGATCTTTTTGTAAAAAGTTTCTTTTGTAAAAAGTATCTTTTCTAAAACATATCGATACTTTCCCGTAAAAATGTATTAAGCGACACTTTTTTCGAAAATTACTTTTTGATGTGGAACTATACTAGAAATTAAGCGCCACATTTTGGCCTGGGTTTCGCTGCCCTATCATGGATGCAAAGGAAACTAGGGTGAAAATAAAATTGTATCAACCGTCAAGTTTTCTCACTGGAATAATGTGGCACCCTGTAATTTGTATTGTCCGCCAAAGAAACTATGCTAAGCCAAATTTTTAAATATGTTTTGTATTCTGAAAATCGCTTTCCAAATATGTTTCTTTCAATAAAATCCGAAAAATAAATAACTAAATGAAACGTTTTTTTCGTTTCCTACACAATTTTAGAAATGTCGCTTAATACATTCTTACGGGAAAGTATCGATATGTTTTAGAAAAGATACTTTTTACAAAAGAAACTTTTTACAAAAATATCCTTTTTACAAAAAGATACTTTTAACAAAAGGTACTTTTTACAAAATGATACTTTTAACAGAAAGATATTTTTACAAAAATATACATTTCACAAAAAGATACTTTTTACAAAAAGATGCTTTTTACAAAAGATGCTTTTTACAAAAGATACTTATCACAAAAAGATACTTTTTACAAAAAGGTACTTTTTACAAAATGATACTTTTAACAGAAAGATATTTTTACAAAAATATACTTTTCACAAAAAGATACTTTTTACAAAAAGATGCTTTTTACAAAAAGATACTTATCACAAAAAGATACTTTTTACAAAAATATACTTTTTACAAAAATATACTTTTTACAGAAATAATATTTTTACAAAAAATATACTCTTTACAAAAATATACTTTTTACAAGCAGATACATTTACAAAAAGATACTTTTTACAAAAAGACATTTCTTAAAAAAGTGTGAAAAGTATCTTTTTGTTAAAGGATCTTTTTGTAAAAAGCTTATTTTTGTGTTTTTTTTTTTTTTTTTTTTGGAAAAAGTAATTTCTTGTCAAAAAATGTTCTCTAAAATTTAAACTGGTATATTTTGTGGCAACATTTTTATTTCCCTTCTATTAATTCCTATTGACCCTTCCAACTTCAATTACATTGCTACAGCACATTGTTACAGATTTAAATTAAACAATAGCAATTTTCAAATACAGTTTGTAACTGCTTCCTGGCTGTCGTTGTCCAATTTAATGATAATGTTCCTGTTTACGAAAGTCAACAAAATACATGAATAAATTTTGATACAACTTACAATTACCGCTTAGAGATAAAACGCACTATTTCCTAAAAAGAACGACAAATAGCAATACTAACAACTTAACTAATTTATGAATGGCGTAGAACTACAATAGAAAAAGTTTCTGCAAAACTTAAACTCCAATTATATAGATACATATAGATATATAAATTGTAGCTTAAGAACTTAATAGTCAACAATTTAATTAACAAGCTTTAAGTGAGATAAATTGTTTAGACAAATGTTGATTAAATTAATAAAGTTTTATTTAAGTTGTGGGGCGATTTAACGAATATGTTATCAAGAAGTTTTTACTAGATAGTGTTCCTTTTTTAATATTATAGCCTTGACAACATCTGCCTTATATTTTGGTTTTTTGGTACAAAATCTATTGCTCTTATCACAATCTCATTACCGCATCTTAATACTCATATCCTTTCTTTTATTTGTGTAATAATAAAACAAAATTCTTGAATATGTCCTTATTGTTGAGTTCTTATCACTTTGTTCTATGCAATTATGATCTTAATTCATTTCAAAAGTATACACAAATGTTCACAAAGATATTCAATGAACCTACATGTGTTGTATGATTATTTCTTGAATCAAGATATGAAAACTACTTTGTAAGAAAAAGTTTTGCCTACTTTTTGTTTATTTACTTTAAATATACTTCACAATCTCATGTGGCTAATAAAGGTATAGTTAGTTTGCCATTCTATATGATACGCTAAGAGGAATTTATGTAATACCCCATAAATTATATTGATTCTGCGCTTTTAACTAATTCCAAGTCGATGTTGCCGTCGGTCTGTTGAAATGACCTTCAGTTTGGAATAACGAAACAGAATAAAACGTTTTTTGGGAAATTGTTTCATGTTTATTAATGCACATTGGGTTGGAATCTATTACAATCGCTATAGTAGAATAAAAGTTATAGACCTAAATGTGGACCAACTTTTCAAAAGCTAGTAACTTATGAAATTTTTTCATTGGTTCCGTCTTGAAATAACTTTAATAAGCGTCAAACACTTAAACTCATGCGAACAACTTTTGCGATAACCTGTCCTTGATTTTACAAATGCCCCATACAAAGCCCACTCTTAAGAATAACTTTAATACATTAAAAACATTTATCTTATATTCAAATACGGGACATTTTTTGTCGTAGACTTTAAAGTATCTTAACTTCTTTTAATATTAATGAAACATATATGCTTTTAAAGGCATTTAGCTGCAGAATTGCACAAAATAAATGCTTTTTCTAAATTCCCTGCATAAAAGTGGTAAAGCAACGTTTGAAATTTGTTTGAAAACCAACAACAAAATGCAATAAATATTAAGCCTCGATTGACGCGTTACTTCATTTATGCGATTTCGATTTAACAAGGACGAATAATAGTAACCATTTTTTTTTTTATTTAAATGTTCTATATTTACGCGAATTTAAAAAAACATGCTTCAAAAATAGGTAACTACTAAAAGTTTTGAAAACTAGTTTCAATTCCGTAAAATTTATCTTAGATTTAAAGAAAAAAAAAATCGAATCGAATATATGTAAATTCACAATGCATTAAAATCTTTTAATAAATTAAAAACTTTTATATTTAATGGTTGCTGGAAACCCCTTAAGCGGCAATTCGTTGATAATAGCAGTTGAAAATAAATGCCGCACCTGCTTCCCCAAAGTACGTATGGACATTATAATGTTCCAAAAAATGTACTTGAGAATTGCGACCATACACGTTGAGATACACGTTGTGAAAATATTAGGATCATACGATAACGTAAACTGCCGCCGCAACAACGATAAAATTTAAAGGTGCCTCTACATGGGAAAATTTTTTTTTCAGTTTTTATAAAAATTTTGCAATTATATCAAAAAGAATCGAAATTTGTACGTAAATATTCTAATTACGTCTAATGAGACATAAAAGACAAAAGTTGATCAAAAAATTTCTTCGGATATGCCAACAAACAACTACACCAAAACTTCAACATTTGTTAATGATACAGCTTTTCTAAGCGTAAACGAAAACAGCCAAGAAGCATCTCGATACTTACAGGCTCATATATTACAACTAGAACTTGGTAAAACAATGAAGGATAAAGGTCAATGAGCAAAAACACGTAAATATAACATTCACCTTGCATCGAGAATCATGCCCCCTTATTAAAATCAAATAAAATAATCAAATAATACCTTAACAATCTCGGCCAGCCTGCCTGCCTGCCAGCCGGACGGACATCGTTAGTTCGACTCAGAAAGTGAGACTGAGTCGATCGGTATACTTTTAGGTGGGACCAATATTTGAAGGCGTTACACACATCAGCACAAAAGCATAATACCCTCTCCACTATTGTGGAGTTATAGTATGTAATTGTAACACATATTTACAATTACATACTATAACGAATATTTTCATGATTATAAACTTTGCTACAAAATCTTTCAACAAGTATTATATTAATTTTTGGTGGAGGGTATAAAATATTTGGTATAGCCGTATATAGATTTTCTCCACGTTTTTATTATTTCTTTTCTTTTTTATTAATGGTCTAAAAACCATAATAGCACACAACAGCAACATGTGGTTTATACGCATATTCACGCATTGTTTTTCTTAAGCATTTCTTCTGGTTTTGTAAACCACATTCAATTTTTGGTTTTCTTGTAAACTCAGTTACACAAAAACAGAAAATAATATTTAAATATATAACAAAAAAAAACATATAAAACTTCTTGTAGTACGATACTCATATGTACTTTGCCCTATCAAGATCATTGATAGTTTTTCAGTGATAGTATTCATAAGAGTTTCTTTATAACAGTATGAATACATTCTTTTTTCTTATACGAATATCCTTTTATTAAGACTTCCATTTACATTCATACTTACATTCGGATGAAGTTTATTTTCTTTTGTTTTGTTTATCTTCCTTTAAAATTTAAATATTTTCTTTAAAGAAGTTTCATACACTAACATTTTACAAGGATGATAAGTGAAGAGAAATACTTGTGCGTATACAAGAAAAAACCCAAAACCACAAGTTTTTGCTGACAACCACATGTGCAGATTTATTTGTTTATCTAGTTTTTTCCTTCTGGCTTAAAATACGAAGGTGTCACCTATAAAATGCACCAGGCAAGTTCATATGATGATGATGATGCCGATGTTATCTTCTGCATAATTCTGTGGAAAATATGTCCATGATAAGGTGTGCGTATTAACATGTGTTGTTAGGTGAGCTTAGGTTTGGAACACACATTATTTGTGGACTATTAGGAAGATTGAAAAACACAGATGGATTTTAGATAAAAATAACAAGTATTAGTTTTGTTTTTTTTTAAGTAGAAGGTGATAGATTTCACAGGAGCAGAAGTTAGAAAAAACAATTGAATATATTTTGGAGAAATATTAGTAACAGAAATTATTATATTCATTGCTAGATACGGATATAAAATGCTAAGCATTACACAGAAAAAATTATTGCCGAATTATTTTCAAACAAACGCTTGTTTGAAAATTTTTTTAATTTCTAAAAATTTTTTTACTGATTCAATTAAAATTTTTGTTTGATTTTTATTTAACCAACAAAAATGTTGACAACCATTCAAAAATATAATACACGCGCTATTGGTTTCAAGTTTTCATAATTTTGTATGAAATATTTAACGCTTTTTAATGTTGTAGTCTTTTTGCATTTTTTTATTTGATCGTAAGCAACACTTCCTACTGTGAAATATAAGAACTACAACAAAAAACACATACAGTCTGTTTTTGGACACTTTAAAAAAGTACAACAGTAAGAAAGATGAAGAGATTTGAAGTAAAAAAAAAAAAACAAAAAATAGCAGGTAAAAAAACGTTTCACTCTTTTTAAACAACAACAACATTATAAGAAACAAAATAAATTTTTGGTTGGTTTCAAAGTTGGTTAAAAAAAACCAAAATCCCGTATTAAATTTTTTCAAACTGTTTGCTTAAATACATCAAATACAAAAATATAATGATGACGAAAAACATATCGAGTCGGTCTGTCGCCGTTTTTGGGTTACATTTCTTCTTCATTAGCAAAGGAAAGGATACAGCAACAGTGAGTGATGACGAAAAACATTGTGTGTATATAAAAAGACTTCGTTCAAAAATTATTCCAACAAAAAAAATGTGTCTCAAAGCCAGCCGGCCGCTCTGCCATCATCTTCTAATACAGTGTCTGCTTGTGTGCGCATCATTGCTTGTGCAAAAACCTTTTTTTTTTTTTTTTTTTTGAAATTTAGTATATGAAATTCGGTAAACTTTTTGTTTGATTCAGTTAAATTATTTGTTTGAAAAAATCAGTGTTTTTTTTTCAATAAACAAAATGCAAATAAATTGTTTGAATATGCGAATTTATTTATAGGACCGATTTCAGACAAAAATTTGTTTGATTCTACAAATTTTTTGTTTGAATTGGAAAAATAATTTTTTCTGTGTAGTTGGAAGGAAAACAATAAGATATTTTCTTTAATAACGGACTAACTATATCCGTCCGTCCGGCTGGTAAACTGGCTTTGCTAAGCACAGGTCGCAATTTTAAGAAAGTCTAATGAAAATATAATACATACATTTTAATTGTAATGAGGGCGCCCCAGGATCATCTAAGGGAAATTTTACCTTTTGATGAAGCCAACACCTGGTACTCTGTAAAAATCCAAAGTTGACTGATCACAGGAGATATTCGGCCGACCACAGATCCTATCGGGTACCACGGAAGGCAGTAGAATCCAATGGCAGGGCACAGGACTAACTTTTTGTTGAGCCTCCGTTAGTATACTTCCCGCTTCTTTTCACGAAGCGGAAGTTTCGCTTTTCCGTTGAAAATATACTTTCAGGGATCATGTGGTGGTTCCGGTTACTATCCGAAATCGTGGTGGAGATCCTGAAAATCCCACTACAGAGCTAATTTTTCAATACTTGTGGGAGAGTTCTACCTGAGTTAGGATTAACTTTAGGTGCTGTTGCTACTCCAAAGATGCTGCTAGCATTTTTCTGAAAGCAGCGGCTGTGTGATAGATGCACCTCATAAGCAAGGGGCGTGAGTATAATATTGACGGATTATGTACTCTGCCTGGGTGTACTGGTTGCTCCCACACTCGCAGGCGGTTGAAAAACACATTTTTTGCCACCCAGATACACATGTTTCTGGAATAGAGTCTTTGTACAAATAAGCAACCTTATTATGTTTGCATTTAGATTTAGTTCAGCCCAAACACATTTTGCCAAATCATCTTACTAGATTTTATTGGAATCGATCCATATTCGACAATAACTCCCATACACATACCAAATATCCGAAAATAGTTTTAATGCAATATATTCCTTTTAAATGTTTGGTATTGATATACAATTTGGCAAAGATTTCTTCTATTTATTTTGTGACTATGAATGAATTGGTCATGGGTCCCATATCGGCCAACACTTTAAAAACGCTAAAAGACAAACAAACCTCATAAAGATGACGATAGAGCATCATGTGGTCGGGCTTGATCGACTATACTTTTTTTTCTTGTTTAATTTAATTCATAGATTTGTTAAACATTAACGTGAGATACTGTTTTAATGCCCCTTTACGCTAACTGGGTTACAGCCACTGCCAACCTTCAAAATAGGTCTTTTATATATTTTTGCGATATTAAGTCTTTTTTTTAGATTAAAGGCCCATACACAAGCTTAAGATATTTGCAATAACTTGGTCTATACCTCACGAGCTTGCAACCTCAAGAGGCCGGTGCTCCATAAGACGTATTTTTATGAAGATTATTATTATTATGAAGATTACATCAATTCTAATAACGTGGCATCACTCTAGATATATAATTAAAGGAGGAATTAAGTAAACCCCATTGTATGCAAGGTGCTTTAAATCACACTTTAGAGAAGACGGAAACATTTGGATTACTTTCAAGCAAAGTATTTTCAAGGAAATTTAAATTCATCTAACGTTATTGCAAGTGCAAAAAATTACATCTGCTTCTGACACTTTGGGCCACAAACTGAACATAAAACCAAAAAAAATTCAATTAAAAAGCCGATTTTAGTCTACCTTTTAATTACACTTGGCTAAGGAAGTTATAATTTAGGAAAAACTAAGAAACCTTAAAATATTCTATGATTTTTTTCCAGTGCAGGTGAATTATTACATGCCATGGTAATAACAGGGTTTAAACATTTAACCCGGCATGAAATTTTTTCCGAGATGATTTTACACAAAAATAGAAAAAAATTAAAAAAAAAACATAAAAAACATTGAAGGTGTTTTTAGGGGCGTTAACATAAACAAATTACTCATACTTTCTCTTTGACTTTTCCTTTGGGAAACGGTGCTGAAAAACGAAGTGTAACAACCACTGCAGGGGGAAACACAGCAGGATGTTGCACTTGCCAAAGATAAACTCTTCAAAATAACGCATTTAAACTAGTTGTGTAGACTGTTTTTACAAAATTGTAAAAGTAGTCTGGGGGTTTTTTTTTGAAAGTACCTTTTTTTAAAAAACTTATTAACACCTTTTGTTTTTGTAGCCACCAAATTTTTTACATTTTTAGTAAGAGGATGTTTTTGTTTGGTCATTGCACCATATAATTATGATTGGCGCCTTCAAAATTTTAATTTTAAATAAAATATGGCTGTTAGCATTTTTTTATTTATTTTTAACGAAATTTGTTTTTATTTCCTTTTCATATGATTTGTTTTCTCTCTCTCCCACTTTTGTTAAATCATTAAGAAGATAATGATGATGAAATGGAGAAGCCTAATTATTTTCTGTTTTTTTAAATAATAATTTTATTTCACAGCAAAAATAAGGCAATAAAATGTTTGTTATACAAGGTGTTGGTTTATAAAGTGTCGATTTTGACACTTGGTATCCTAAAGTTGAAATACATTTATCAGGATTTATATGACTCAAAGTCTGTCTGTCATTTTTATTCTTAATAAGAAAAAAAAAAAAAAATAAAAAAGAAAACAGCAAATTGCTGTTATTTCATCTGTTTAATGATTTCAAAATGACATGGCAATTTTATTTTTTTTTTCGCCATCAACCAAAATAAATTTTTTATTTCGAAACTTGTACAATCTTGTTATTTTGACACCTGCCAAAAATTCTGTATAATTGTTAATTTTGAAGATTCACACCTTGTTGTCGGCATTAGGGACAGGAAAATATTTAAAAGTTTTCTTTTTCTTATTTCATTTTTTACAATTGATGGCTCTGCAGTTGGATTGTTGATGTTTATGTGATTGTTGATTAACATTGTCAGAGTATGAACGCAAATCGTTTTGTATTTGTTTGTATGTCAAAATTTTAAAGTGTTATGTTATGAAGTTGAATATTTAACATTTGCCAAAGTTTTGACACCTTCACTTAAAGCAATAAAAAGTTTTGGAAAATGTTTGCTTTAAGAGTGTAAAAATATTTGAAAGTCAATTTGAGTAGGAATTATAAATAATGCAAATAATTGCAAATATCAGCACCATGGGAAACAAAACGAGAAGAGAAGAAACACTCTCAAAATATAAATAAAATTTTACTCTAAAAATTTCGTAATTGTGAGGTTACAACAGCAATATAAACACATTTGGGTTTTTTTGACAGCTGAGAAAGTTTTTTCTCTCAGTTATTTTCTATTATCTGAAAGGTTTGATTTTGCAATAATCCTAATCCAAATCCTAATGTAGCAGAATTTTTGCATTTTGGTCTGTTGGTGGAGAATTAAAAGGAAAAAAGAGGGGAGGCAAAATTCAATTTTTAAACATTTTAGCTTATATTATAGCCCCCTATTGACATAGGCAGCTAAAAATTGCCTAGCATATATTCCTAACAATTGAGCATAGCCTGAAGTAGTCGGATCTAGGATTTTAGGACAACGGAGAGGAAAAGAGGGAATGGAAAAATTGTGTTATTGTACATTTCAGCCAATTTTGAAATAAAAAACGTTAGAAAAGTTGGAAATATATTTGACTAAGCTGTTCTTTACTCATGGTCGATGGTATGTTGCATTTTCAAGAGCCAAGTTCGCAGATGACCTAGAAATAGAAGTTATTTATGAAGATGCAAAGCAGGGAATGCTTTCTAAGTGCAGTTCAGAAGTATTCAGTAAAAGTATTGTGTATAAAAAAATTAATAAAGTATGTTGTTGTTTGCTGACTTCTTTTGCATTGCATTAAAAGAAAAAAAAACAAGTAAGAAAGTAAAGTCGGTCAATATGATACCCTAAACCACAGTATTTAAAAACAGACTTTCGAGAGTGTATGGCTATATGAATAGGACTCTATCTATGTTTAAAATTTCATTAAAATCGGTCTGATTGTTTCTGAGAGGCAGAAATTGCCCCATATCTCCCCTCCTGGTCCTATTTTTAAAAAAATGCATTTTGTTAAAATTGGTTTGATAGTGTGCACAAAGATCTTTTTCCGCACAAGGTTATATGGACAGCCAACCATCCAGCCAGTGGGACGGACATCGTTAGATCGACTCAGAAAGTGATGAAATTTTACGGTTTTTAAGGTGCAGCACATATGCATAATACACTTTCCACTATTGTGGTGTGAGTAAAAAAATATTAAAAAAAATTTACCTAATAAATTTTTGTACTCCATATTTCGTTAATTAATTATTAAGTTCACTTTTATTTAACTTTTTTTGGGTTATAAAATTCACCAATTTGGAAAAATAAGGGATTCTTGATTTTTCAAATAAATTGTTTACCATTTTTTCTGCCAAGCCGATTTTCTTTTTCTTCTTACCTGACAGAATGCTAACAGTAATACTTGGTTACCTGCTAAAACAAGTTTTAGTGTTTTTCTTAAGGATTTAAAATTTCTGAATTATACCAAAGATTTAAGGGTTTAGAAAGGGAGTCTTTAAGTCCGATAGAAATGACTAAAGGGTTACCGAAACGAACAGTCATACTTTCTTACATTAATGATCAGTATACTCTGGCAAATCGGCGTTAAGAGATTCACGCTTAAACACTGCTACAAAATTATCAAATTTGCTTAGAATCTCCGTCATCGATTTGCATAATTTATAGAAGGTTAAGTGAATTCTATGGCTCGCGAAAAATTTTTTACTTAAATTCTGTGTTAGTCAACAAAATAATTGCAGCATATGGAAGTAGACTAATCCACAACAAACCCTACAGACTCAATAACGTCGAAAATGTACCGTTTGTTGTGGTTAATATGCTGTTAATAGGCATCATCGGATTTTATTTCTTGATAACCAAGTGATCAAGTATAGTTGGCCAAGCCCGACCATATGATTCCCTACACAAGATAATGTAGAGAAAAATATTCGAGTTGCTACCCATTGGCCAAAACGGACACTCTAGAACAAAACTACGTTATGAGCCTATGATTCGTGTAAGAGCTATTTGTATATTTAAGATAAATACATCCGAATGTATTTTTTTTTTTTGTTTCTTAGTGTTTTTAAGACTGGGTTTATATGGGACCTATGGAAAATTTTGGGCCTACCTTGCCATGACATAATACCTATTATAAAAGTTATCTTTACCAATTTTTTTAAGCACAATCAACATTAAAAATTAAGTTATGGCACTTAAAGCTATTTGCAGCAGTGGTATTTGGTTAAATATGGACCGATTGCAATAAAATATTTTTGAATCAAATTTACTCTAAAAACCGCTATAATAAGATAATTTATGGGCTAATTTATATGGGGCCTATGTGAAATTATGGATCGGTGCTCACCTTTTTCAATAGGCTTCTTCCCTTTGGCAACTATGTAACTAATTTCATTAAATTATTTTCAAAATTGCGCAAAGTATACCGCACAAGGGTAGATGGACAGACAACCAGCTAGTCCGACATCGTTAAATTGATTTAAAAAGTGATTCTTAGTGGTTCGGTATACTAAAAGGTTGGTATGGGATCAATATTTTTTGAAGCGTTACACACATGAGCACAAACGTATAATAATACCCTCTCCACTATTGTGGTATGGTAAAGAATATTAAACGTCCAAAATGCGCTTCGTCAAGAGCAGCCGCCTTGCCTATATACCCGAGATAATTTTCAAACATTTATATCATGTATAAATCTTTGAAATAAAAAGTTTAATTTGTTGTGTTATTTTTTACAATTTCATGTTCTAACGGGCATAACAAAATAAAAATTCGGCTATGCCGAATTTTATAAACCCTTTACCCTTGTGCGATATGAACAGAAAGTTATATAAATACTGTCCTTTAGACATAAATAAATCTAGTTTGTGCTACGCCCACTTCTCTAATCCAATGATAACTAAGATGCTTGTACCCAATTTGGAAACTTTGGCTCTTGCCGTTTTTCAGATATACTGAAATCTGAAATTGAAATAAGATATCAGCAGTGGAGGTGGTACCCCCTTAGGAAGCCAATGTTAAATATCGCATATCTTAAAAACTGTTTTATTATAATTGATGGCTGAAATTTTCACATTAATTTTTCTGATTATCCGGCGCTTAACATAGGCAATTAATATTTTTAATTTTCAATTGGACGTGGCACCTCCTATTAGTGCTGGGATACTATCGATATTTTCTACTATCGATATTACTATCGACTGAATGTTTGTATTTGAGCAGAAAACTTTAACTAGTTTTGTATCAGGCTACAGTTCGTTGTTTTTATCACTTTATGTTTGTATAAGGGATGCCAATCGGGACTTGTTTTCGCAAATCCCGGTATTCGGGATTTCAAAAAATCAAATCACGGAATTTTTCGGGATATCGGGATTTTTCGGGATTCGGGGTTTTTGAAAATTAGAAGATAAATGCTTTTTATAGATATTTATTAAAAAAAACGTCATTAAAAGCGGTTTACAAGCAAAAGTTTTATATTAATTTGTTATTTTAAAGTTAAAGATAATGTTATATTTATTACTAACATTTAAAAATATTGAAAATTGTGATTTTTTTCTTAATTAATAATTGATTTAAATAAAAAAATAAAAAAAATTGTGTAGTGTTTAAAATACACTTCTTAATTTTGTCAAATCGCTCCATAAATTGCTGTAGTTCCCATGCCTACTCTCGAACAACACTTTTATATTTCTAACCCTGTGAAGAGTAAAGTTTTAATGTCGAATTTGGTGCACCAGTGGAATGCTTTGTGCATTTCAAAAGACATTTTTTTCCTTTAGTAATTTCCTTCTTTAATTATTTTCTTCACTTCTCGTTAAAATTTCTTTATAATTGTTGAACAAGCTTAAAACATACAAAGTTTAGCTTTTTTGTTTTGTTTTCAATGACAATATTAACAGAAATAATCAAGTAAATATTACAGATCAGTATTTTGTTCCCTATGCTCTCAAGGGGGAATGTCATGATGAATTTTTTTTTAATAGAAAAAATTTAAAGCAAGAAAATTTTTTTTACCAATTTCGGGATTAACTGAATCCCGGGATTGCAAAATTTAAATCCTGGGATTCGGGATTTGCTCAATCCCGAATATTTCGGGATTGGCATTCCTAGTATGTATGTACGCAAGTTATTTTACATAACAGTTTTAAAAAATTGTGCTGTTGATTAGCACCTTTCTGAAGGAACCAAAGTATCAGGGACTATAAGATATTTTAATCCTACTTTAGATTATGTTCTAAATTGGATTTGATTCTCAACCCAAAAGGTAATCAATCTGGCGGACTTTTTCTCTGATGGTCGTTCATTGTTTTGTCATATGCTCGCAACTGCAATTGCATTTTTATTTGATTTTTATTACAACATTATACAAATATTTGATATTCCAGTCCCTATGTAAACATATACAAATTTCGGCATAAAGGCCTTTAGTTAGCAGGGAAAAAAGCACAGCTAAGCAATGCATACCACCTGCCATTCTTAACTCTGCGCGACTTAATAAGATCAGGTAAAAACTTGCGGCAAAAAACTGTGTGTGTGTATAGCTGCTTTTACATGTCTTCTTAGCTGTATTTTAAATAATAATATCGATATTTATATTTTTCCTAACGATATTTTCGATAGTTTAAGACTATCGATTGCATCGATAGTATCCCAGCACTACCTCCTATACAATGACAATACAGATTTCTACACGCAAAGAAAAAACATGGTTGTAGTAAACATATTCTAAGAGCAACATATTATGATAAGATTCATGATTGTAGTCACCATATTAAGATTATTATTGAATCATATTATGATTAAATATACTCGTACTATTACATCATAATATTTTTCCCTTAATCATATTATTATTCTGTTAATCATACCAAGTTAAGAAGTAATCAAATTATTGTCATGTTAATCATAATAAGTTAAGAAATTAATCATATTATTGTCATGTTAATCATAATAAGCTAAGAAGTAATCATATTATCATCATGTTAATCATAATAAATTTAGAAGCAATTATATTATGATACAGCACCTTTCATAGCTGTCATAAAAATACAAAATAAATTAAAATATTTTTGCATCGATTTTTTATTTTGTGGCTTTTTACAATTTTTCTTAATGTTAATCAAATAGCGGAGTTCATGGGCAACCGCGTGTGTCCATTTTTTCGATTTTAAGATGTTGATGAAATATCGTAGCACTTTTATAAAATATAACGAAATCTCTGTGTATTTTGTTGTTGGATTTTACAAAAAAAAAACTATAATGTCTTGCATTTGCACTATTACATCACTAAAACTTGAATGAACTCCGCTAATATTTAAATTTTTTAATTTCTTTAAACTTATTTCTTTATGGAATTTTATCTTTTAATTGTTTAACCGCTCACAAATAAAAAAAACGACACAACTGCTTCAAAATTATTTTACAAATGGCGCTAACATAATATGATTAGAGTAAAAATAGTTTGATTGCATCTTTAACATAATATGATAAATGTATAGAAAGTTATCATGTTATGGCTATTAAATATCATGATATGGTTTTGAGAAATATAATATGTTTAGAAAGTTATCATAATTAAGTTGTTAAAAAAAATAATTATTTTTCAGTCAACAATATTCAAATTTATAATTGCGATAAACATTGATATGTTTACAGTAACTATAATATTGTTAAATAAAAATAACAATTATTTGTGTACGACAACAATATATTGTTACATTAAACATAGTGTTGTTGCCGTAACCATGCTCAACCATATTTTTTCTCTGCGTGTACATATTTTGAGTACTGTAACATTGAAGATATTCCAATTTTGTACAAATAGCTTAGATAATTTTTCAACATGTAGGTTCAATGGGAAAAGTAGGCATGGCATCTCCAAATACGTATGCACTTGAAATTTCTGTATATCTGTAGAACGGTTACTGTATTTAAATTAAGTACAAGATGCTTTGTTATCAATACACGAGATCTGTTTTAAAAATATTTTAAAAATTATTAGTATTGTGGTTATTTTATTGAACTATTTATGGTTTTTAATCCAAATTTTTAATATTTTTAATTATGCTTAAGTTCATTAAATTTAATTTTCATTAAATTATTTTTATGAAGAAAGGAATTTTACAACATGAAAATCAATTAAAATCTACTGATAATTTTTCATTCTATGACTCAATCTGGGCTCGAACCCAGGTGTTTACGGACAGGTTACCCTGACATGTTTCGATTGCAACCACTCAATCTCCTCAGAGGGCTTGCCGTTTAACACTCGCAGCCATCGACGACTGCTGACGTCATTAGTCAAACATCAATCCTTAAACCAAATTGTATTCAACCTTTGGTAGATCGAAATTTGCTTTGAATGATTATCTATTTTAATTTATTTTAACATGTTATTCCTTTACTTCTGTTTTTTCGTACTTTTGTCAAGAATTCTTCTTGAAGTTCAAAGTACATATTTTTTGTTTTTTCATTTCTTTGTCTTTCTTTTTTTTGTTGACCTTTTTCAGCACAACTTGAAGGACAAATGCAAACATAGAGCTCGTGCCTTAGCTTTAACAATTATTAGTATTGTGGTTATTTTATTGAACTATTTATGGTTTTTAATCCAAATTTTTAATATTTTCAATAAGGCTTAAGTTCATTAAATTTAATTTTCATTAAATTATTTTTATGAAGAAAGGAATTTTACAACATGAAAATTAATTAAAATTTATTGATAATTTTTCATTCTTGACTCAATCTGGGCTCGAACCCAAGTGTTTACGGACAGGTTACCCTGACATGTTTCGATTGCAACCACTCAATCTCCTCAGAGGGCTTGCCGTTTAACACTCGCAGCCATCGACGACTGCTGAAAAATTTTATTTCGATGGGGGTGGCAAAGCTCACCGGTTAAACTTGTTTTAAATAACAGTTAACTTTAATTTCTATATAACGAAGTTTTTATATACCATGCAGATTCATTCCTGGAATAATTTTCTTTATTTATTTAAAAAAAAAGCATTCAGAAAATGATCCATTTAAAAATAACTTAAATAAAAACTTACCCATAACAACTTTCAGTTTCTTCACAAAAAATAAAACATACAAAGAATTTTAATGCATTTAAACAAAGTGTTTTGTTTCTTCAAAGTTGTTGATTTCTGTTTCTCTTAAATAATTACAATGTCAAAATAGCGATGCATGTTAAAATTAACAACAGGTGTCATTAAAATTTTGACTTTTCTTAGATGATTTAAAGCAGATACCATGCAGGCCTGAGGAATTTTAATAAGGAAATAAGCAAAAATATTTGAAAAATATCATAGAAATTAACTAAAAGATTCATCAATTATTTAAATTTTTTTGTTTTAAGACAAATAGTTTTTATGAATGTTTTTAGTTTTCTTAACGATAAATATGATTTATTTTTGGAAACTCCCAACAAGTGTTTGTTTAAGTTTTATTTAGCATAGTTTTCCTATAATTCATTAAAACCAACAAACATGTTTATTTTTTTTAATTTTAAAATGCCACCATGGTAAGCGCCACTTGCCAGGAATAAAATTAAACATTCTTTCTAAAACAACACAACTGTCATTTAAATCAAATTTTTGGTTTTTTTTATTTTTTTATTTCTGGCCGTGATACTCTATTAGCCCCTTTTTAACAAGGAAAAAAACCCTGAACCTTAGAGATAATTAATAATGTCTTGATTGTCCTGAAAATAGAAATTAAAAATACTCAAATATTTATTTTTTTTTGTTTTCAATGATGACATGTTTTTATAAGAAAAACACACACAAACTGAATTTAAATTTCAAGGAATTTTGTCAGTTTACGAGAATGGCCAGTAAGAAAAATCTAGTCATGTATAGAAAATGAATGTGTGTGTGTTTGTGAGTATATCTGTTATTCTAGGACTCAAATTAAAAACTTACATAATAATTAATGGTTACATCGTCAACAACATTTATGATGTTCGAAACAAACAACAACAACATGTTTTCTTTTTCTTAAAATAACAATGCAACCTATTGATCGATATCTTTTGTTTTTTCCAAAGACAATAGAGAAACAATCCAACCAAGAAACGAACCTAAAAAGAATTTAAACCAACAAACATGACATCACTCGAGTTGACAATAGACGCATGCTGATGAGAATTTTTAAGCAGATGAGGATAGAAAAATTAAGAAAATAAGGTTTGGGCACTTAAAAACTAGAAAATACACTTGAAGAAAATTTAGTTGAAATTCTGATATTTTCTTGCAAAAAAATTACAAATGGAAAATTTTTGGGGATAAAATTCTTTTTCAAAAATTGTTATGTATTTCTTTTACCTTTCACCAATAAAAATGGAGAATTAAGGTATGTTTAGTTTTTAACTCTGTGTGAATTATCATAAAGAAAATTTATGTTGGTACGTCCATAAGTTCTTCACTCACAATATTATTACAGTAACGGACTGTCGGTTATTTTAGAAGTATTCCGTTCAGTCCTTTTTAAATAAATAAACATTTAAAATTCCAAGCAAATTTATTATACCCACACCAAAATAGTGGAGAGGGTATTATGCATTTGTGCTGATGTGTGTAACGCATTAAAATATTGTTCCTAGACCCACCTTGAAGTATAACGATAGACTCAGAATCACTTTCTGAGTCGAACTAACGATGTCCGCCCGGCTGGCTGGCTGTCAATGTAACCTTTTGCGCAAAGTACAGGTCGCAATTTTGGATATAATTTGATAAAATGTGGAACTTATTGGCACAAGGACCAAGCCTATTGAAAATGGGCCAAATCGTAGGACCACGAGGGAAGCTAGGGGGAAATTTCTTCCTCTCAGAAACTATCAAAACGATTTTAATGAAATTTAAAATATAGATAGAACCATATCTATATGGACACAATAGGTATGCATTTAAAAAAAAAATAGGACTACGAAAGGAGATAGGGTAAATTTCCGCCTCTCAAACCGATTTTTGTGAAATTTAAACCATGGGTAGATCCATATATATATGGACACATAAGATATACAGTTTTTCAAAAATAGGGCCACAAGGGGAGGTAGGGGGCAATTTCTGCCTCTCACAAACTTTCAAACCGATTTTAATGAAGTTTATAAACATAGATAAATCTATTCTATATTTATATGGACATATAAGCATGATGTGTTTTTTAATACTGTGGTGTAGGGTATCATATGGTCGGGCTTGACCGACCATACTTTCTTACTTGTTTTTAACTGATTCTAACATTTATTTAAAGAACTAAGTGCATATTAATACGGCTTTTCAGTTGCAGTAATATTGTCCATTGATTAAGTTAAATTCTTCTTTATGTAAAATTCAATGAAAATGTAACTTAAAATAACGAAAAGTTCATTTAATTTTAACTGTAAAAAATTCAACCTCGAATTCCGTAAAAACAAGCATTTCGGTCATGCTGCTGGTGTCGTATAATTGAGAGTTCTGTAAAAAACGGGGTCAGTAGAACAAAAGTAAAACAAACGTGTGTAACGGGGTAAATAAATAAAAATATTTTCTCTCTCTTTCATTAGAAAAACAAGCGGGCAGGTGGCTGTCTGGCATTTTTTTTTTTTTTTTTTTTTGAAATTCGGCTCTTTTGTGGAGTAAACGAAAATTAAAAAATTTAGTTAAATAACTGAATATTCCTTTGTTCTTTACGGAATATGTAGTTAATTTTTTAACAGTTAATTTATATAAAATAACTGAAAACTCATTTGTTTTTGCGGAACATGTGGTTAAATTTTTGACAGTAAAAATTAAATGAACTTTTCGTTAAAAATATATGAAAAATAAATAGACCGGTTTTTAACTGAATCTTCATTTATTTTATACCCATTACAATTTCAGATAATTTTACGTACAGAATATTGTGAGTGTTCTAATTTCATTTAGCCATGTCTGTCTGTTGAATTCAAGCTAAAGGTGCTATCAGACGGGATGTATTTTACATATGTACTGTCACTTTTCTTTCCCATATGTAATTCCGTATGTATGTCAAAATTTCCATTTAACATACGATTCATAATTTTTGCTATCACACCTGCTTATGTTTTTCCTTATGACATAACCTATAAATGTAAACAAAAGCTGACTTTTGTTTACGTTTCAAAATAAACCAGCTGTTTTGTTTATGTTTGCCACAGGAAAATAGAGCGTGTTCTAATCGAAAAAGTTACATATGTATTTCCACATGTATTTTACACATGCAAAGTTTGATATGTATCACACGATGTGTACAACTTTTACAGATGGAAAATTTGACAGTACATATGTAAAATACATCCCGTCTGATAGCACCTTTAATTTTAAAGGACAAGACAGAAACTAAAATGATGTTAAATTGATTTTAATTCTGTTGAGGAGCTTGAAATTGAAAACCAGTAAAAGCGGCTAGCCGAAAAGGAGCTATGAACAGAAATAAGGACGCATCTGAATAGCATACTAAATTCGATATTCAACAGAAGTCGAATAAACTGATCGAATGAATTTAAATTTTGTATTATGGCGCACATTCCAAATGTTGAGGGATGCTTTCCACATATCAGAAAAGTAAATCCAAAGCAACAGTTTCCAAATAAATTAGCCTAAGAAATAAAAATGTGTTTGCTCTTGGAGAGCCCACTGTATCTTTAGTTATATCATAAGTTTTTGAAAATTAGATTTGCCAAAGATAGAAAAAGGCCGTACAAACCGCGACTCAGATGACCTTTTGTGTATATCGTGTATTTCACCATGCCAGGTTGAGGCTACTCCTGAAGCCAATTACTCTGCCTGGCGAGAGACCATAAATTTCAGTTAGACTCATCAGTTAGTCTGCCGAAAAATTTCCGACTGGAAGTCCCCAAGAATAGATGGGAGCAGAACAGATTTGCCGACGTTTCGTCCTAAGACCACAGTGCCCCGTTAATAGGCTAACAAGTCGCTTAAAATTCCCTTTCTCAAGAAATAGCTCAACTGCCTTGCCATGGGACAGAGTCTCTTGACAAATCTCTTAGACTGTCTGAACCCGGAAGTATTCGCCCATGTGTGAATGAATTCACGTTCGGATTATGCTTGTATTTTCCTTGTGTGCCATGTATTCAGCCCTTTCGTTACCCACACGGCAGGGTATGCAAAACAAATTCAAACCATTGTTTTCCCAAGATGGCTCAGCGATCTAAAACAGTCCATGACTAACATTAACTTTACCTCTTAAGGCGATAGTTGATAGCCTATTGCCGCTCTCCTCAGTCATTTCCCAGCGCATATTGTTCACTGATAGAAAAGGTGTCATAACGCTGATGTGCTATTTTGACATCAGAACTGTGACAAGTATCTTCGTTTTTGACCCCATGACACTTTTCATCATGGTGATATAAACCTTAACATCACTTGGCCAAAGTGTCATCAGGGTCAAAATAAAATTTTGTCATCAATGCGATGACACATCGGCAATGACGAACATGTCCCCAGTGCGATGACGCAGTAACATCGGAGAAAGGACACATTAGCATCAATTTAATGACAGTTTGTCATTAAGTCAAAGTCATTGGAATTGCCTTAAGTCAAAGTGAGAGAAAATTATTATTTTCTTAACCGTAACATATGTTTATTTCACGTTTGTTGAATTACGACCTTTGTTTACAGCAGAACTCTCAATAATAAGACACCAGCACCATACCTCATATGGTTTTCGTAATCATTCTACTTTAAAAATTTGATGTATTTAACTAAATAATTTAAAAAAATAGAATATAGGAATGTTTGCTTTTTATAATACATTACAAAATTTTACGAAGACGTTAGTCATTGGATTGACGTTACTTTTTGCATAATTGATGCCATTTGGGCATCATCAATATTTTTTTTTTTTTTTTTTTTTTTTCATTATTTATTTATTGAATCTTCATATATTAAATATGAACTAACAATAATTAATCAAATCTTAACCTAATGCTTTATTTTATGTCCTGCCAGTGCCAGACAAAAATTTTCTTCATCACGGGTTCTGTTCAGATATGTAGGTGTTTATCGCTCATCTTAATGGGTAAGTGCTGCAGTGTCTCTTCTTCTTAGGCGAGAGTGGCCGCTATCATTTAAAATATTTCGTGCTAGTGGATTTGGGTGCAACTCTAGCCTTTTCAAATATTTTACCGCATACTTCGTTATAATAGTCCTTACCAGGGGCACATTGAGATCCTTGTGGATATTTGAGTTTTTAACATACCAAGGGGCAGCTGTAATTATTCGAAGAAGTTTATTTTGGCGCCTTTGAATTTTTTCGATATTTGAGGCCGAGGCAGTGCCCCATAGTTGAATACCGTAGCACCATATTGGCTTTAAAATAGCGTTGTAAAGTAGTAGTTTGCAGTCGAGACTAAGAACAGAATTTCTTCCAATAAGCCAGTTAATTTGAATTGCTTTTAGTTTCATTTGGGTTAATTTTACATCGATATGGCATTTCCATGTTAAACGCCGATCTAGATGAATACCGAGATATTTGACATGCGATTGTTGAGGCACTAGTTGATTATTGATTTTTATAGGGGGACATGTTTCCCGACGCAAGGTAAATGTTATATGTACGCATTTTTGCTCATTGACCTTTATTCTCCATTGTTTAAACCACAGTTCTAGTTGAAATATATGATTCTGCAGGTATCGAGATGCTTCACGACTGTTCTCGTGTACGCTTAGAAAAGCTGTATCATCAGCAAAAGTTGAGGTTAGGGTGTGATTGTTTGTTGGCTTGTCCGAGGTATATATAAGGTAAAAAAGTGGGCCCAGGATGCTTCCCTGAGGGACTCCAGCTTCAATTGGCTGAGGAGAACTTAAAAAATCGCCTTCTTTAATAATAAATTTTCGACCGACCAGGTAGCTTTCTAACAGCTTGTGTGTATTAACCGGTAGGTTTAGCTTCAACTTATGTAACAAGCCTACATGCCAGACTTTGTCAAAAGCTTGAGAAACATCTATGAAAAGAGCGGAGCAATATTTTCTTTCTTCAAAGGCTTTTCTTATGGCGTTTACTATCCGATGGGTTTGTTCAATTGTGCTATGCTCTCTTCTGAAGCCGAATTGATGATTGGGTATACACCCACTGTCATTTAAAATTGGGGTTAATTTTGACGCTAAGAGCTTCTCAAACAGCTTTGATATATTAGATAATAAGCTAATAGGCCTATATGACTCAACTTTTGTGTGATCTTTTCCTGGCTTTGGTATCATCGTTATTAAGGAGACCTTCCATTCTTGAGGGTAGTATTCATGTCGTAAAATAGCATTAAAAATATAAAGAATAATTTTCTTTGCTATGCGAGGTAGCTCCAAAAGCATTTTGTTACTGATTTTATCAATACCAAGTGCCTTCTTGGTGTTTAATTCACAAATAGCCCTTTCTAATTCCCTTATCTCAAATCTTAGGGGGATAGCTGCTCTAACATTAACATGCGGCAACTCGTGCGCTGTATCGTCAGGTATATTTTGGGTAAATACGTTTTTCAAATGATTTACAAACAGGTTTCCTTTTTCATTATCATTTCTTGCCCAACTTCCATTCAAGTTTCTTAATGGTGGTTTCGAGATAACTGGTCTTTTGAGGTTTCTAGCTGCCCGCCATAATGAGTAGCCTGATTGTGGAGTTGCATCCAAGTCCTTAAGATATTTTTCTACGGAAGCCGTTTTCTGAGTCTGCAGTAATTTTCTTAGCCTTTTTGTACATTTTTTAATTCATTTTTAAGTTGAGGGGATCTTTGCAATTGCCATTCTCTTCGCACTCTCCTTTTTTCATTCAAGAGGCGCTCGACATCTGCAAAATATATTTTGTTATAATTGGTTTTTTTTTAGGGTTTTGCTGGAATGTTGAACAGCTAGTTTAAGATAACTGTCAAAATGTACAATAGAGAGATCCACATTTTCCGGTGTGCTAAGCGGAATATTTTCTGTGCAATGGGTACTGAGATATTTTTTATATTTTAACCAGTTTATTTGTGTAGCTGTTGTCGCTATGTAACCAGAGGGAGATACGATTCTATTGGTGTTTGTTATAGTAACTATTGTAGGTGTGTGATCAGAGGATAATTCTAACGAAGGTTCAACTTGAATCGTTTCTGTGGGGATGTTTTTAACCACTCCGAAATCGATGTCATTTGGAATTTTTTGCGGATCAGCAGGCCAATATGTTGGTTGTCCGCTCGCGACGACATTTAAATTCATTTTAGAGATTGTATTATACAAAACACGACCCTTTGGTGTTATAAGTCGTGAACCCCAGACGGTATGTTTAGCGTTATAATCGCCAGCAGCCAGGAAACAGGGCCCCAATGACTTATAATATTTATAATATTGGCTTTCTGATATTGCAAATCTAGGTGGTGAGTATAAGGATGAGATTACTATGTTTCGATTCAGCTCTTTAATACAAATGTTCGTTGCTTGGAGATAATCTTCACGATGATCACACATCAGGTAGTGTTTGATTCGCGTTTTTATCAAAATGGCAGAACCTCCACAAGCTCTATCTCGAGGGTCCTTGGTATCATATAGTGTATAACCATTGATTTTAAACGTATTTCTTGAAGATGCAATATGAAGATGCATTTTTCTATCAGTGTAGGCTGTTTGCCCATAGGCAAGCTTCTTTCGAAACCCGGTGCCATAATGCCCGCTACAGTATCACCACTCGTCAGTGAATGAGACCTGGTTAGGTTTTCTTTTTAAAGCTTTGTCGTTTTTAGTTTCACTCGAATTCGATTTCCAAAATATGGCGGTATAGTTCTTAATAGAAGTTTAAAAAAATACAGTTAAGCTTAATTTTGCATATTAACTTTTGGTTTTTCCTCAAACAATTGTGAAAATATTCCGTCTTAAATCCATTTTTTATGTAAATCCTGTTGTGCCTCAATATAAAGATTTTGAAGGAAAATATTTTTCTCTCAGTGTTTTACAAATTTACTCCTTTGAAACTAAAACTCAAACTAAATGATTTGTAGTTTTTTTCCTTTAAAATTTTATTCTATATAAAGAATTTTTGTGTTGTAAAATTTTTTTTTTCAAAAATCACAACCACAAAGGAGTGATCCTCAAAACTTAAGAAAAACTAAATTGATTAAAATCATTTGCTTTATACTTTAAGTCATGACAATTTTACAAAAGAAGAAAAGAAAATCCGAAAATATTCTTTATGAACAGCCAGACGGACGGACAGGCATATATTTTTAAAGGAATATAAACCAGCCAAATATGCAGGCACTTAAGCTAAACTAATAACTAGAGTTGTAACCAATATTTTTTTTTAGTTTTTTTTTTTTGGTGGGTTTGTCAACAGCGACTTTATTCTAGGAGGATTATTTAACATGTTGTTAAACCAGAAACCTATCATTAGCAAAATGAATGAAGGCAATTCCAGAACAAGAAAGAAAAAACAGAAATAAATGTGCAAAAAAATATCAATTTTCCATACAAAGATACTAATACTTTGATCCTATATCTCTAACAAATGATCTACATTTCAAAACGTTTTTGGTTTCTTTCTTTTTTTTTCTTTCTTAGACTTGTATGAAATAAAGGTTTGTCAACGAGATCTTTGAAAACCGCAAACAAACGAACAGAAATTGAAACGGGAAAAACATTTTGAAGGCGGGCTTTTGAACGAAAATCTTATCAGTTGATTTAAATACATTTGAAATCTAGAAGTGTATTAAAGGTTTTAGTTTCAGTTTTCAATAGAATAAGTGCGCCAGTTATTATGGCATTAGAGTATTAGAGGTAAAAACACCATCAGTTCATTTCATTTACGTTGTCAACAACATCTGTTGACAATGGAAAAATTCTTGAGAGTTTACAAAAGACTTTTAAACCAAATAACAATAACAACAACAACAACAACAAAGCAAAAAAAGGATGCTATTTCTAAAAAAGATTTTTTAAATATGATAAATAAACTAAATAATAGTATTCACTTTACTTAAAAATCATTGATCTAAGAAGGTAAACTGATCTTTAAAATACAGGCAAATGAAAAAAAAACTTTTAAAATCACTTTAGTTCGAAAAAAAAATAAAAATCTCACAAACAAAAAAATTGTCATCTTTTGGAATTGAAAGAAAAAAAAATTAACAAAAATTCTCAGGCTTTAAAATTAAAATGCTTAAGAAAATTGTGCAAATCTTACAGCTGTTATGAGAATAAAAATTATTATTTCACAACCCTTTTTTAAATCACAGCTGTTTATAATGAAAATAATGCCAGTGTAAGGCTTTATAATTGCAGGTTTAACAGTTTTTAATTATGTGGTTAAATTAATTTTTTTCCGAAAAAAATCTCTGTCTTGCAAGTAATTGAAAACAAGCACAAAAAAAATCATTAACCTGTTGATAATTTCTCTAAAAATGGTAATTTTATACTTCCTTTTTTACTTTATACTTCATTAAAGATCACCGTTATAAGGAATGTGAAAGTTTATGGAAAGAAAAATTGTAAGATAAGATGATTTTATGGAATAAAAACGAAATACAAAGTTTTTTTTTTAAACACCCTCAAAAAAAATAATTTTTTTTTTTTATGGAATAAAATCTTAGTAATTTTTATTGGAAGAAGACTTTTAAATTTTAGGCAAAAATTTGGGTTATAATAGAAAAACATACAAACACATTAACCGAGTTTTACACAAATGATTATCTACTACTACAATTCGAGTTGGAAAGAACCCAACCAATTGTAGGGGGATGCAAGAAAAGATAAACTCCCTGTTTATTGTTGGTGTTTTGTTTAAACTTTGATATTGTTACAAGTAAGACTTATGGCCATTTTCTCAATGTATCTATATACTGGCTGTTACTTAATGTCAACAAAAATTTATTAGAGCGATAAACTGTCTGTTAACAATTTTGGGTTTCTCAATATACCGACAAAAAATATTGTTTTGAGCTGGCAACACCTGTCAAAATACCTGTTAAAGCTGGGAGTCAGCTGATTGAATTTATCTGTACGGCAAATAAAAGGAAAATAACTAATTGGCAGATGAGTGCTGGTTAGCTTTGCGACAGAATAGAAGCAAATTAGACATTGAGAAAACCAAATTTCTTTAATGTGCAGTTTTTCGTTGGGAAAAGAGATAATCGTATAATGAGAAAACGGCCATTAGAGTGTTTATAATTCTTATTTGCTTTAGGGTTTTATTTGTTAAATATTTTTGGCTTTTCTAAAATCTTTGGAAAAGGTATCCTGATGAGCTGGGCTTTCCCTCAACAATAAGTTTATTTATCAAATATGAAAAATTGGGAATTTAGCACGTCATACAGAAATCGTATTAATAATAATGATTATCTTTCGCAATTAACGTTTAAATGTAAGAAACCCGATTTTCGTTATATTCCGCCCTGGGGCCAAATTGCGGCATTCTATAAAGATCGAATTTCCCATTTAAATTGAATGCCGGAAATTCAATTATTTTTAATATTCGCTTTTTACTTTTAAATACAACAATCAAGAAAGTATATTCGTAAGTAAGTTCGATAATCACATTATTTCTCGTAGAGGAGGAGTGAATTGGCCACCAAGACCGTGTAATTTAACATATTTAGGCCCGTTTTCACAACTTACCGATAGCTTAACATTATTATTATTTAAACTTTACTTTAACCTAAAGTGAGCGATAAAGTAGATTAAGGTTAATCCTACCTGGTAGGTTAAAGTAAAGTTGTTATAATGGAACACTTTTTATACGGCCGATAAAATCTTACCTTTAGCTATCGGTAAGTTGTGAAAACGGGCCTTAGACAATTTTTGTGGGGTTTTTTTGAAATCGAAAGTGTACAGCAATTATCCCACCATAGCTCAAAAGCTTTAAAGCAACATTATGGAGTAGATATCAACCATTGACAACATTTTATTGAGAAATGTGATGGAGAATTTTGGTAAAAGATTGGAAGCCTGCCAAGTCAGCTATCAAAAGCAACATGGACAGATATCTCCGCCAGCCAAACGAAACTTTTTTTCCAACGACAAAGCGGGGAGGTTTTCCCCACAGTGACAGGTACCGCGACCAGGTTAGGTCTATTGTACCCATTCCCCTTAGTTGGCCAAAAGACCCTCTGCTTTCCAAAGGAACCCAACCAGGGCCTTGGCCGATATAAACAAAACTTCCTAAGCATTGTCTTTTTTGGGATACATTGGACTCTTTTTGATCTTTTGTTCTCCCAAATTCGACAGTTGGATTTGGTGGTGTACCCATCCATTTATCAAGAAATATGCCTCATTGTTGAAGATGATTTTTCGGTGAATATTAGAACCAAG
The DNA here is from genome assembly GCA_930367215.1 of Pollenia angustigena. NCBI lineage: Eukaryota > Metazoa > Arthropoda > Insecta > Diptera > Polleniidae > Pollenia > Pollenia angustigena. Next base: position 54,875,883 of record OV884060.1, read on the forward strand.
GTTCGATAAAACTTGTATGTATATAATTTTCATGGGTTGTTAACGCTTTAAAGGTAAATGGTGATTTGGTAGAACAGTCTGAAAATTGACAGCGAATTCGACAGAGGTACTTCAATAATACACAGTAGGCCAAAAGTCATCATGGTTTTTAAAAATTAATAATTAATATTTTTTTATTTTCTTTGTTTTAGATTATACTAGCTGACACGGCAAACGTTGTTTTGCCATAAAACTTATTTCTAGTGAAAGAAAGTGGAATGAATACCATGATCGGCGATGGAAAAAAACAATAGCCATTTATTACTTTATTTCTCTTCGTTACATATTCAGAAGTTAAACACATTAAACTAATGTATTTTTTTATCCTGAAGTATGAAATTCAATTTTCATTACAAAGAGCACTTGCGTGTACTATATTTTTTGTCAGTCCATCTTTATCCAACGCAACGTTTGGCCTTGCGACTAATTGATTGTCATTGCAAATGCCAATTTTAAAGGAAATTGAACGCGTTTGAATTCAATTGGGACGTCTTTGGGGATCATCGGAGTTCGTGGTAGCAAAACATTTTCGTCTCGGAATTTACCAATTAATATGGTAACTTCGATAACGTTATTCATCAATTTCTTTAGCGACCAATTGTGTACCATTGCACAGCCGTGATGGGTTCGAATTCCGAAGTAAAATAACCGGAAAAAATTTTTCAGAAAAATGACATAAAATTTTTAATTGAATCGGATAATTAATTAAGCCGACATGGGCAGAGGTATTTTTACCCGTTTTGCCCTATTTTACGCAATTAATTTCCAAAAAAAGTGTATCTTAAAGATCCTTTAGATGTAACAGTGTCTGCATGCCAATTTTAAGAAAACCGGTTGATTAGTTAAGAAGATATAGGGAGAGCTTTTGCCCCTCTTGCCCTATTTCACGTCCTTTATAATAAAAATTATAAGCGTGCCAAATTTCAAGCAATTCTGTTAATAAGCTAGGATGATATAGGAAGGGAAATTTAACGCCCTCTAGCGATATGAAATATAATTTACGACTTATTCCGGATATCATTGTACACATAAGACATTACGATGCATGGTTTGATAACTTTTCAAGTGACAATAAAAAATCATAATATGGAAAATGGAGGGCATTTTGTTGATATTTGTATGGGAATATATAGGAAAATCTTAATGCCATATCTCCAGAACCACTGAGCCGATTTCGTGCAAACTTCACATAAACCATCTACACACTATACACAACGTACCCTGAAACCTTGTTTGAAATCGGTCGAGCCGTTTTTGCAGTTAGTGGTGATATCAAAGTGTACACTTCTTTTTATAGATAATAACACTTGGAGAATAATGGTGAGACTTACAACTGAACAGAGAACCAGAACTTTATTATTTAAATCAGCAAACAATAATTTTAACGCAAAGAGCATATCGTCGACATTTTAACTTCTGAGGCAACGATTCGTTGCTTAGTTCATCGTCACCATCAACATGGTGTCGTAGGAGATTTGCCTCGAACCGATAGACCACATTTAGGTCGAACGTGTGGAGCAAAGTGTTAACGAAAACCCAGAAACATCTACAAGACGGCCATCTGATCAGCTAAGAATGGCTCTATCTCTTTTGTGTAGAGCAGTGATGTCAAAAATGAAAATTGTGGTTGTAGTGCTTTATATTAGTATTAGTGAATAAAGAGACAAGTTTTCTTAATAAAAATAACAAAAATACGTAAGCATCCGCCACATGTGTACTCGTCGCTTGATAATCGACGACTGAATTGTGTACTCTCGTGGACTAAATGAAAGAGCATAAGAATGTGTGTGAATTTTGAGCTAGCACAATTGTGCTATGAAATTGAATGAATTTGACATCAATGGTGTAGAGCATGTAACATTTATGCGACATATTTCTCAGAAAAGAAATCGCCATTAATGTTGCAGTTACATTTCACCACCATGATGACTTTTGAACCATCCTGTATCGCCGCTTTTAACTGCAAAATTTTTGAAATCCTTTTTAAAGGACCCTTAATAATAAATGTATAACCTTAAATAGGTACAGTATTAATCTATTCAAGTTATAAACCAAAAGTCACTACTTCGCAAACACACTAACCATCTCTTGGTCGAACAAATGTATGAAACTTATGAAGTATAGGCTTTGGCGAGCAATTGATGTGCTTCAGCTTTGTTTCCCGCAAATAATCGATATCAAGGCAAACTATTGTGTTCTTTTTAACTATTTTGTTTAATGACTAAGAAAAAAAAGGATAAATGGCTACCCTCCAAAATTAGAGATACGCTATCCGATATTAACCCTCGGTCTTACACATGTTTTTATTTTCACATTCGTAACGCATGAGTCTAGCCAGACCCAACCAACTTTTGAATAAATAAAACCAATTTTTTTAACTAATTGTTATACTATACACATTTTTAATTTAAATAAAATATGAAATTCATCATATGAAATAATATGAGAACATATTCATATTATTTTTATTTATAAATACAAATTAATATATTTTGAGTATTTCTAAAAACTGAAAAATAAGATCGTTTTATGTTATCAAAGGTATATAACATGTTTATAATATGCAATACGATTGTATTTGTAAAAAAAAGAGAAATAAAATAAATATATTAGCTATATAGATTTTGTAAATTTTCAAACATCGTTCCTTTTCAAGCAAATACAATAGACAGCCAGTGCCAAAATACTGCAAAAAAGGCCAAAGATCATCTTTTGGTGGATAGTTTTGTTGTAAAATATAGTTGACTCTGCATTTATTTACGTCGTTAAACCGGATTACTTCAGGTTTAATCGCTTCGCATTCAATCTTTACCATAGAAATAATCATGGGCAGAGCATTGTTAACAAGTTTGTACATGTGGCTCTTCTTCATTGTCCTTAGAAGCAAACGATTCATTTGGTTTTATGACCAATTTATTTTCAGTACCGGATGAATCGTTCTTATTTGGAACGCAATCCACATCATCATTGCGTTCAGTTGTGAAGGTTGAATTTCATAACTTTCCTCAGCAGCTTTATTATGCTCTAAGTTATTAGACTGTACTCTTCACATGTAAAACTCAACTTCTGAACGTGAGTTCTAGTTGATGTGCTTATTGTCTTTTTCCAAATTAAGAACTAGATGGAGCAATAGTTTGTGTGTTTAATAAAATTAAATAAATAAAAGATAATTTAACAAAAAATAATTAACAACAGCAAGAAAGAAAGTTAAAAATACGGCATCTTCTGTACAAAATATATATGGGTCTGGCCAGACCACATGTGTTACGAATGTGATGTGTGCAGTAAAATATTCGAATACGTTTCCTTATATATCCTTTCCAGGATATATTTTTCTAGCTTTTTATAGAAAACTAAATTCTAGAAGGGTACCTGAAATTTCAAGTCTCTACCTGAGTTTTAAATATACTAAAATTATATTTAAAATCAAAAAAGGTCTGGCCAGACTCATGAGTAAGACGAAGGGTTAATCCCAACCGGTTAAACTATGGTTGGTCCTTATTTCTCCTATATAGAAAATTGTCCAATGTTTTGCCAAAATGTTAAGGCAAAAAATTTTAAAGTATCTTAGACTTTAGCTTAAAGATCAGTTCATTGACCGAAGATGAACTATGCCGTGTCATTTAGGATCTCCTAAGATGCTCCATAGCAACGTTCTCAAAGTTGGTTTGAGAATAAACTGGCGGCAAACCAAACTAATGAGAATAAACACCACCAACGCCACCTCTTTAACTTTTGATAATAATACCATAGAAGATGTACAATCTTTCTGTTACCTTGGCTGCAAGGACCGTCAAGCCATACATTGTTTAAAAAAGTATAGGTGTCATCCGACTTATCAACACAAATGAAGAGCAAAGTATTTAACACATGTGTGAAACCCAGAGTCCTATACGGATGTGAAACATGGGGTCTATCCTAAAGCGACTTACGACGGCTGCAAGTTTTCACTAACCGTTGCTTACGAAGGACTATTAGATGTTTTTGGCCCAACACAATATCTAGCGCTGCGCTGCTTCGAAGCATGAACCAAGAGCGAATCCAGTACGACATCCTGAAAAGGAAATTTGGAAGGATTGATCAAGATCCTGTTAGAACAATTTAGTCTAACAATGGCGACTATTATATGTTCTCAAAGAATTGTAACTGCGACAATTAGAAAACGAGCCATGACATAACTTCGAGGGACGATTTTGAGCTTCTTTAATTAATTTGCAATTCTGGGGTCAAAAATAACTTTCATTATTTAAAAAAATATTCAAACTTCCTAAAAAAGTAGTTTAATTTTATCTAAAAAATCTTCCATTTCTCGATTAAATAATTTTTCCCACATTTTCGACAATTTTTTTACATGAATTTTTTTTCATAATATACGGGTTCCCTTTTCGTGCTCCATTTTGACTTTAATATTAAACCAGCTGTAGTTTACCCTTTTACCATTTTCCCTATAATCCTTTTTCTTATTTCTTTATCCAATTAATAATGTCTAATCATACTTTAAAGTGAAAAACTTGTGTCATTAAATTCGACACCTCAATTACATTAAGACTCTCTTAACCCCATTACAAGGGCATAAATAAAATATGATGTTGTTAGAAATGAAATTGTTACACTCAAATTATAAGTGTCATGTCATACTCAAGAAACCAAATCTTATGGTAAAAAATGAAGTCAAAGAAGGGAATAAAATTTAAATTAAAAAAATATAAGAGAAATTGTTTTTCTTACAAGTAGAAACAGGTATTTTAAAATATCTACGAGAATATTCTTGGAAAAATGATTACAAAGCATATATACATAAATTCATAAGTGGTGTTCTATTTGATAGAAAAACATGCAGATACTGAATGACTTAATTTTTTTATTAGAATTCTGAAGTTAAAAAGGCAGGTGATATGGGACAGTTGAAGTAACTTAAATGTTATTTTCCAAAAACGTTTTTATTTTAAAACTGTTTAAAAGAATAAATTTTTCGTTAATATAAAGAAAACTTTAATTGACATAAAAACAAGCAAAGTCTTGAGTTTGTTGGAGAGAAGTTAAAAGGAAATTAAATTACTTTTTTCTCTCTTTCTCTCTCCCTCTTTTTCACATAAGTAACGTTAATAATTTTTAATAATTCCGCACGGATCTCAGGAGGGGAAGATGGTCACGACCCCTTGGTCTAGTCTAACATTGCTAATCTTAAATTAGTTTTGAGGGCTGCCCCGACTGATGTTTTATTATGTGACTCCACTCCCTCCTGTCCCTTACTTGACTCCCCGGGGATTTTAGGGATCATATAGAGGATATTTCACCTTTTGGACTTACATTACGCGTATCAGGCATATCAGGTTGGGGTCATTCCTGGAACCGAAAGGTGCCAATTAACCTATTCTGTTTTGGTTATGTATTTAACCTCGACTAGAGACTGGCATTCCTCGAGAATTCTTCTTTGTAACGCCAATGAAACTACCGGAAAACAGAGGTTTTGGGGTCCTTGGTTGGACTTAATATAAATTACTATAACTATAAATTGATGTTGCTGTGGGAGTTAGTGGTCCCCGGTGTAAGCCAGTCTGACAACTATTTAGGTCTCCATTTAGTATGCATCTTGCGAGAAATGCTTCCTGTCTTTCAGGTTGATTGTCTTCGCGGACGCCGTGTCTTTCTGATGGAAGGGATACTATTCAGGAGAGCACAAAGTGGCTGTGGTTTGAAAACAAAATCACGATTAGGGTGACTTTGCGGATTACGTTCGGTCCATGGAGGGATCCCTAAGTGTTGTTGCTATTTGACAGATGCTGCCTAATTCCTGAAAAGCAGCGGAGGTTTAATAGCTCCGGCTCTCAAACAATAGGTAAGTGTATCTTTTTTGGCTGGTCTATATACCAAAAGTTGCTACCATTTGGTAAGTGCATATATAAAATCTCTTATGGTAAAGAAATCTCATGGAATTAAGCCATAATGGCAGGTGTTCATGTAAAGCAAGACTATATTTGTCCCTTAATTGAGAGCTGGATTCGCTCTTGCACAGTGTCCAGTTAAAACCAGAGAACGCTATAATGTTTAATCCTAAAATATTTTGCTAGGAGAGCCACAGTAGAAACCACAATTCTGAATTTTTCTCTACATCTCGCCTTTCAAAATGTTCAATCATTGCCGGGTATTTAATGGAATTAACATTCACTGCGACGTGTTTGTAATTTTCTAAAAAATATTTGTTTACATTGAGGTGGAAATTAACCCTGTCGCTCGTTATGAGCTTTTTGATTTCTAGGCACATTGCGTTATAAAACTATGCACTTTTGGGGCAAATCTTGGTAGGGCGGTCATTATTGTACCAATGTAGCTTTTGCTATGGAGGTTACACAGATGTAGGCCCTGTGCGTGGGGTAAGCGCATGATCTTGATTATCATGTGCTACAATTGATACTGGGGGCACTGTAATACCCACTGAGGGGTTTGACCATAATATTATTTGACCTGAGTTTAATCTGGTATTACGAAATCAGTTACCTTTAGAACTTAAAAGCTCCTGAAATTGTTATTGGCTATAAGTCACATTCTTTCTTTAGTGTATAGAAAACTTGCTAAACTTTCCAGAAGTCACGTTACGAATTGATTTCTAGATTTTATCCGTTATTTAGTGCGAAATCTCATCTACATATAACTTGTTGTGTTATTTCTAATCCAGCGATGGTTTTTTCGGAATTTAGAAAGCTTGAATTTTTAAACTGCAGTTAACTACAATTCGTTTAAATTTGTCCACATACAGACAATTTTTTTCATTCCGGTGTTAAGAATACCATTTATCAAAGAAAACTCTGGTAAAGTAGGGTGTACATCTCTTCTTCAATTCATTGAATTTTTATAACGTTTTAAACTCTAATAGAGTACAATAATATTGATGTCCTCATTATGGTTAAAGGTCTAAAGGAAAAGTAACAAATCCATAAAAAAAATGTCAATATCAGTTAACATATGCAAATACTAAAACTCATGTACACTTAGAGAAATATTATTAATTTTTAAAGGAATATTTTTAATTAATAAGATTTTGTTTGTCGTGCTTAATTCCCAATTGTTATTCTTGATAAATACACTGTAATAACAGCATAACGAACAAAATCTTATTAACTGAAAATTTTATATTCCCCAAAATTACTTGGATAATATATTTGCAAGTGCACGTGCATTAAAACCTGACCTGTTAAATTGCTTTATTTGGATTTTCTTGCGAAAACAATATAGCAAACTGTTTTTTGTTTTTACTTTGTTTTTTCTTAACCTACAAACAACTACAATTAATGCCGGCAGAATTTCAACCAATTGTGGTGGGGAATGTTAGAAAAGATAAACTCACTGTTAATTGTTGGTGATTTGTTTAAGTTTTGATAACGTTGCAAATAAGACTTTTTGTGTTTGTAATTTTTATTCACTCTGCAGTTTTATTTGCTAATAAATTAAGCTTTTTTGGGATAGTGTTTCAGTCGGAAATTAATGACGATAAACAAATTATTATTAACTTAAAATTTCGTATTCCCAAAAATTACTTTGATAAGGAATATTTTTATTTATTATTATGGTCACTTCAACCATGGTTTTGTCACCGTAATTTTATTATATCCATATCGATTTTCCACAAGGCAAACTTATTGCCTTCTATCATGCTTTAAAACTTATTTGTATGATTACCACAAATAATTGTATAGTTGCCTTAACAACCATAAGTCGTTAATCCTTAAATATGATAAAAAGATCTAAATAGTATTGCTTAATTTAAATCATAATAAAGGTGATGATTTAAAAATGTACTGGGCTGTGGAAAAAAACATAATATGACTGTCAAAATAAAACTTTGCTCCTCTAAACAGTTTTGGCTTGAAGTCCAGCACAATTCGTCGGTTGATTATTTAATTGTCGTATGTCGTATGTAATTTGCATCCACATACGACAATTAAATAATCAACCGACGAATTGGCCCAAGAGGAAAATATTTAAAAACCCAAATATTGAACAACCTCCCTAAAAAAGTGATATTTTTGTTACAAAATCTAACATCAATTGGTAGCAGAATGCACCGATTTTCATAAAATTTTACACAAATTAATTTTATTCGACTGAAAATTATACTGCACAATTTTGTAAAAAGTTGCTCTTAATTTACCATAGGCCCCAATGAAGCTCACTCTCGAAATATACTTTGCTACGCCTAAAACCGTAACGAATGATGCTTTTGAAGCAAAATTAGGGGCTCAAAAATTAGAGCAAGTCATACTCTCTTTTTGGTTTAAAATATGTTTAAACCAACAAATCTATAAATCACCAAAATTATAAACCATTTTGAAACGCATAAAATTTGGCGTTTAAACTACCAATACAGACCATATGAATGTGATTAAATTTATCGTAGTGCTGCCACATGTTATTTTTTTAACTAATATGTACACACAGAAAAAAATCAATGTAAATTCGTTCAAAACAAGGTTGATTTTACATTTTTCAGTAGTGATTTTGCTTCATTGTTGTTTCATGTTAATTTAACATGATTTTACAATAACTTGCGAACAACATTTTTTTCTTTTAAAATAACTATAATTCATGTTAATTTAACATTGCAGTAAAGTTAGAGCAAAATGTAATTAATATTGAAATCACAATCCGAATCACGTTGAATGAAAGTTATTTAAAATTGAAACAACGTGAATTTCATGTAGAATCAAATTGGTTGGAGTGTGATATAACAGTGTGAAGGCAACATATGCATTTATTTAAGAATAATTCAAAACACTTACCCCTGTAACACATGTTTCACTTATTTTGTATCTCCTTTGTTAACAGAAGCATCAGCAGATATCATCAGCCCGATATCGTTTTCGTCATCATTCTACTTTGAAAACCTGATGTACTATTTAACTAAATAATTTTAATTAAAAGAATACGGGAATTGTCTTCTTTTTATAACATATTTTAAACATGAAAATAAAAAGATGTACATACTTAAGTGTGTATGCATGTTAATTTAACAAGATAAACTTTTGATTTTAATATAAAACAGGTTTTTATGGATTCAATATTGAACAATGTTATTTTAACAGTGAATAATATTAAATAAACGTGATTTAAGATTATTTCAATATTTTTCATTTAAAATTAATATGAAATAATGATAAATTTAAATAATGGGCATACTTTTGCAGAAATTTACCATGATTCTCAATCAACATTTCGCCATGTTATTTTAACATTGGTATTTTTTTCTGTGTGTAGGGACACTTATTTACAGCTGTTGAGTTTTAACTACACATAAATTCAAATATCGCCAACTTAAAAATTAATAAGAACACTTTCTTAAAAATAAACAAATTGATGTCATGATGGTTTCTTAAACTCATTCCACCTCAAGAAATTCGTTTAAAATCAATTGTTATACACTATATGATACCAAGGACCCTTGGTACCCATTTCGATAAAAACCCGAATCAAACACTACCTAATGTGTGATCATCGTGAAGATTATCTTCCAGCAACGTACATCTGTGTTGAAGAGCTGAATGGAAACATATTACTCTCATCCTTATACTCACCACCTAGATTTGCAATATCAGAAAGCCAATATTGTAAATATTATAAGTCATTGGGGCCCTGTTTCCTGGCTGCTGGCGATTATAACGCTGACATACCTTCTGGGGGTCACCACTAGTAACACCAAAGGGTCGTGTTTTGTTTAATACAATCTCTAAAATGAATTTAAATGTTGTCGCGAGCGGACAACCAACATATTGGCCTGCTGATCCACAAAACATTCCAGATTTCATCGATTTCGGCGTGGTTAAAAACATCCCCACAGAAACGATTCACGTTGAAGCTCCGTAAGAGTTATCCTCTGATCACACAGCTACAATAGTTACTATAACAAACACCAATAGAATTGTATCTTCCTTTGGTTACATAGCGACGTCAGCTAAACAACTAAATTGGTTAAAATATAAAAAATATCTCACTATCCATTGCACAGAAAATAAATCGCTTAGCACACCGGAAAATGTGGATCTCTCCAATGTCAATTTTGACAGTATCTTAAACTAGATGTTCAACATTCCAGCAAAACCCTCAAAAAACCAATTACAGTAGTTTTGACTTAACTACATTTTGTTTACGTGCACTTTTGACTTAACTGCACAAAATTGATCATTTTTGGAATTATTCTTTATAATTCCATACAAATTCCTTTTTTAAGAGCACTTTCTATACCTGCACATTTAAGATAAATGCACAAAAGTTTTGGCATTTTAAAACTATTTTCATACAAAAAATCAAAGTTAGCTGCACTTTGTCTTAACTGCCTAAAATACATATTTTCTGGAATTATTCTTCAAAATCTTTGTTTACGTGCATTTTGAATACCTGCACATTTTTCATATTTTTGGGCAGCTTTAAAACATTTGCATACACAACATCAAAGTTAGCTGCATACATAAAAATATATGGTGGCCACTTTTTCACATAAATATCCAATTTAAGCTGTTTATAAAAATATAAATCGCAATTATTTTGTTTTTTTTCCATAAATTTGTATATTATTTGTGAATTCTCATTGTTTTTGTTAATGTTTCTTTTAAAAAATGTTAAATAAACATACATACATGTACATATCAAATGATCTTTTAATTCCCAGCACGTCTTTAAATCTTGGAATGAACCTTTTGGGACTCTCTGTAAGAGTTGTATAACAACTACTGAGCTACCGTTTTTGAAGTATGAAAATGCTTTTTCCAATACAATTTTAATAAAACAATTTTAAACAATTAATAAAACAAAAAAAAAGATTTTCCGACAGGATGGTGTTGATTTCGCGACCTTAAGGTTTGTTTTATAGAAATTGTTTGAAAATTAGAAGTTTTGGCATGAAAAATACGCTTGATCCTCTTATTTAGGTAGCTCAATCATGCGGCTGAGCATTTCACGAGTTGTAAAATAACACCTACATGAGTCTCATACGACTCTTGGCATGCTTTTTGAAAGGCTCGTTAGATAATCTCTACATACATCATAAACGATTCCCTTTACGATAAATATAAGCGTTTTTTGCTGCGTTATGGAAAAATCTCTTATACGAATCAGCACGTGTAACATTTTCTTCCGTGCGGAGATTGTCTACAATTAAAAAATGAGTGAGATTCCCCGAGAGGTAACCATAATTGTGTACCTGCACATTAAGGCAGGTAAATGCATTTAATATAACTGCATTTTTGATTTACCTGTACAAAAAATCTTACAAAGGAGATTGTGCAGCTAAGTCAAAACTACTGTATAATAAAATATATTTTACAGATGTCGAGCGCCTCTTGAATGAAAAAAGGAGAGTGCAAAGAGAATGACAATTGCACAGATCCCCTCAACTTAAAAATGAATTAAAAGAGTGTACAAAAAGGCTTCCATGGAAAACTATATTAAGGACCTGGATGCAACTCCACAATCAGAGTCATTATGGCGTGCAGCTACATAACTAAAAACACCAGTTATCTCGAAACCACTATTAAGAAACCTGAATGGAAGTTGGGCAAGAAATGATAATGAAAAAGGAAACCTGTTTGTAAATTATTTGAAAAACGTATTTACCCCAAATATACCTGACGATATAGCGGACGAGTTGCCGCCTGTTAATGCTAGAGCAGCTATCCCCCTAAGAATTGAGATAAGGGAAACAGAAAAGGCTATTTGTGAACTAAACACCAAGAAGGCAACTGGTAAAAAATGCTTTTGGAGCTACATACCTCGCATAGCAAAGAAAATTATTCTTTATATTTTTAATGCTGTTTTACGCCTTGAATACTACTTTCAAGAATGAAAGGTCTCCTTAATTACGATGATACCAAAGCCAGGAAAATATCACACAGAAGTTGAGTCATATAGGGCTATTAGCTTATTATCTAATATATCAAAGCTGTTTGAGAAGCTCTTAGCGTCAAAATTAACCCCAATTTTAAATGGCAATGGGTGTATACTTTATCATCAATTTGGTTTCAGAAGAGAGCATAGCACAATTGAACAAAGCCATCGGATAGTAAACGCCATAAGAAAAGCCTTTGAAGAAAGAAAATATTGCTCCGCTCTCTTTATAGATGTTTCTCAAGCTTTTGACAAAGTCTGGCATGTAGGCTTGTTACATAAATTGAAGCTAAACCTACCGGTTAATACACACAAGCTGTTAGAAAGCTACCTGGTCGGTCGAAAATTCATTATTAAAGAAGGTGATTTTTTAAGTTCTCCTCAGCCAATTGAAGCTGGAGTCCCTCAGGAAAGCATCATTTGCCCACTTTTTTACCTCATATATACCTCGGACAACAAACAATTATTTTGCTGATGATACAGCTTTTCTAAGCGTACGCGAGAACAGTCGTGAAGCATCTCGATACCTGCAGGATCATATATTTCAACTAGAACTGTGTTTAAAATAATGGAGCAATGAGCAAAAATGCGTACATATAACATTCACCTTGCGTCGGTAAAAATGCCCCCCTATTAAAATCAATAATCAACTAGTGCCTCAACAATCGCATGACAAATGTCTCGGCATTCAAGATCGGCATTTAACATGGAAATGCCATATTGAAGCCAAATTAACCCAAATGAAACTAAAAGCCATTCAAATTCATTGGCTTATTGGAAGAAATTCTGATCTTAGTCTGGATTGCAAACTACTGCTTTACAACGCTATTTTAAACCTAATGTGGTGCTACGGTATTCATCTATGGGGCACTGCCTCGGCCTCAAATATCAAAAAAATTCCAAGGCGACAAAATAAACTTCTTCGAATAATAACAGCTGCCCCTTGGTATGTTAAAAACTCAAATATCCACAAGGATCTCAATGTGGCACTGTTAAGGACTATTATTACAAAGTATGCGGTAAAATATTTAAAAATGCTAGAGTTGAACCCAGCTCGAAATATTTTAATAGCGGCCACTCTCGCTTAAGAAGAAGAGACACTGCAGCAATTACCCAATTAAATGAGCGATAAGCACCTATATACATATATATATATATATATATATATATATATATATATATATATATATATATGTGAACAGAACCCGTGATGAAGAAGATTTTTGTCTGGCACTGGCAGGACATAAAATAAAGCATTAGAATAAGATTTGTTTAATTATTGGTAGTTCATATTTTATATATGAAGATTCAATAAATAAATAATAAAGAAAAAAAAATAAATTCAAGCTTAGTTCAACTAAACCAGCGTTTAAGCCATCAGTTATTTATTAGCCATTAGTCTGCTAGAGTTTCATGTTACATACTTTAAAACACACATATTACAACTTAAAAACATTTCGCGAACATAGGTCCATAAATAACCATAGGCCCCATATAAAGCTCAGTTTATGAAATCATTAAAATACGAAAAAGCGTTTAAGCCACTTTATTGAAATTTGGTCTTAGTTAGGCTTTTTAATGCTAGAAATCATTCTACCGAGTTTTTTGATGAGCCGTTCATAAGACATAGACTCAAGACAAAACCCCCTTCTGAAAATCACTGCAAAATATTTTTGAAATAAATCATGATATTTTATTTAAGTTAGGAGATTAAATTTCTGCGAGGTCAGGTTTAAGAACTATCGGCTTTTAAGTAATGGATTCCATATTAAGCCCACTCCTGAATAATCTTACTATCGGCACAGCCGAATATTTCAGCCTTTCTTTTTATTATGTTCTCACTACAATCGTGGAGTGGGTGTTATGCATTTGTGCGGATTTTTGTAATGCCTTAAAATATTATAGAGTCCTAGAACCAAATTTAAGTATACTTTGCGACTCAGAATCACTTTCTGAGGCAATCTGTCGTTGTTCCTCTGTCCGGCAGGCTGGAAGGCTGCCCATGTACATCATGTACAGATCGGTGAAAATCGCTCCATCATTTCACATGGCCTCTATATAAACTTTTTTTCGGTTTAGTCTTTGTGTCCCTAAATTATCTTATTATGATGGTATTTAAATTAAATTAGGTTCAACTATATTTTATTGCAACAAAAATCGTGTTAAACCTTTTGTTTTTTTAAGTCGATCGATATATGAGTATAAGCAAATAACACTTTCCTATAAATATTGGTTCACAATAGCTACTATGGAAAAATTGTGTACTGGTAGGTAACTAATTGACCAGAGGTCCCAACAAACCCTCCAAAATCGCTTTACGACGAACAAACGGGATATGGATGTTATATAAATCTTTACTTCATAACATAACTTTGTTTTGCCAGGTCCATAACTGGTCATTTGTCCCAGATGAGGTATAGTCTCAAAAAATTGGCTTTATAGACTGTGCTGTAGGATGTCGAATGGTCGGGCTTGGTCGACTATACTTTTTAACTTGATAAAGCCTTCACTGAAGGTTTAAAGGTATACATAACTTTGTCATTCCGTTTGTAGTTTCTAGTCCGTGCACCAAACCAATAACCGATGATGTATCTATCTAATGATTGGTAATGATTTCGAGAATTTTTCTGTTTGAAATCAGCCAAATCAGTTTATACGTGGCTTATGGCGTTTTCTTTTCTGAGTAAAATTCTGAATTTTATATTTCTTATGTTCTTTTCTGAAATACATGTGCTACTTTGAAAGTGTAAAGTGTTCTTTTCTGATGATGTTCCGCTTAAAATTAAAACAAGTTAGAGTGCTATATTCGGCTGTGCCGAATCTTTGATACCCTCCACCGACAGTTCGAATGTTTAAGGAGTAATATCTGTATGATGTTATTATTATCTTAAACTGTGACGATTTGCTATTAATTATGGTTTTAGGCGACTAAACTGTTTTCCGGTAGTAGGGTTTATATGGGGCCTGGGGTAAATTATGGACCGATCATCACGAAATTTCACAGCGTCATTTCTAGTCCTTTAAAACTGTGACGAGCCAATTTCTGTTATGATAGCATTATTAATTATGGTTTTAGGTGTACTAAACTGGTTTCCGGGAGTAGGGTTTCTATGGGGCCTGGGGAAAATTATGTTCCGATCTTCACGAAATTTCACGGTATCATTTATAGTCCTATAAAACTGTGACGAGCCAAAATTTGTTATAATTGCATTATTTTTTACGGTTTTAGGCGTACTAAACTGTTTTCCGGTAGAAGGGGTTTTTATGGGGCCTAAGGTAAATTATGGACCGATCGTCACGAAATTTCACAATGTTATTTTTAGTCCAAAAAAACTGTGACGTACCAAATTTTGTTACGCTAGCGCTATTTTTTACGGTTATAGGAGTACTAAACTGTTTTCCGGGAGTAGTGTTTATATGGGGCTTAGGGTAAATTATGAACGGATCTTAACGAAATTTAACAGCGTGATTTCCAGTCAAATAAAACAAATTCTTGCAAAATCTTATCTTATTCCGTGCCTTGTTCCAGCATTTATGTTATTTTTTTGTAAAAAAATTATCAATTTTTTTAGGTGGTGGTTGCACATTTTGATTCATAGCTCTGGTCCTACTGAACCGATTTTGCTGGATTTCAATCCCAAACTGCTTAGGATAACAACAAGCAATTTGGCACAAAGTTTGTTCATTTCTTTTGAGTTGTTCGAAAGTGAGCGTGTTTAAAACAGACGGACAGACGGACAGACAGACAGACAGATGGACATGGCTAAATCGGCTTAGAATTACTCAAGGACCCAGAATATATATACTTTATGGGGTCTGAGATGAATAATAAAAAAGTTTCACACGGAATGACAAACTTAATACACACAGAAAAAAATCAATGTAAATTCGTTCAAAACAAGGTTGATTTTACATTTTTCAGTAGTGATTTTGCTTCATTGTTGTTTCATGTTAATTTAACATGATTTTACAATAACTTGCGAACAACATTTTTTTCTTTTAAAATAACTATAATTCATGTTAATTTAACATTGCAGTAAAGTTAGAGCAAAATGTAATTAATATTGAAATCACAATCCGAATCACGTTGAATGAAAGTTATTTAAAATTGAAACAACGTGAATTTCATGTAGAATCAAATTGGTTGGAGTGTGATATAACAGTGTGAAGGCAACATATGCATTTATTTAAGAATAATTCAAAACACTTACCCCTGTAACACATGTTTCACTTATTTTGTATCTCCTTTGTTAACAGAAGCATCAGCAGATATCATCAGCCCGATATCGTTTTCGTCATCATTCTACTTTGAAAACCTGATGTACTATTTAACTAAATAATTTTAATTAAAAGAATACGGGAATTGTCTTCTTTTTATAACATATTTTAAACATGAAAATAAAAAGATGTACATACTTAAGTGTGTATGCATGTTAATTTAACAAGATAAACTTTTGATTTTAATATAAAACAGGTTTTTATGGATTCAATATTGAACAATGTTATTTTAACAGTGAATAATATTAAATAAACGTGATTTAAGATTATTTCAATATTTTTCATTTAAAATTAATATGAAATAATGATAAATTTAAATAATGGGCATACTTTTGCAGAAATTTACCATGATTCTCAATCAACATTTCGCCATGTTATTTTAACATTGGTATTTTTTTCTGTGTGTATACCCTCTTCACAACTAATTGTGGTGGAGGGTATAAAAATGCTACTTGTTCAACACTAATTTTAATTAAAGGGGCATGAGTGCAGCAATAGATCAAGGCAAATTTAGTACAAGGTGGTGGGAAATTTCGAGCCGTAAACACTAACAATGCAATACAAAAAACATCTGTTGTTTCTGTTGAATTTACCTTGCGCTAATTGTACTTTATTGTTTAATGCCCAAAATTGTGTTCTTTTGTGAACGTAAAATATGAAACACTTCTTAAAAATTAGGGGAGCATTTATAAATGTTGCCAAGTCACAATGTAAGACTTATGCAACACTTTTCTTTAGAGAAGAA
The DNA here is from genome assembly GCA_930367215.1 of Pollenia angustigena. Classification (NCBI taxonomy): domain Eukaryota; kingdom Metazoa; phylum Arthropoda; class Insecta; order Diptera; family Polleniidae; genus Pollenia; species Pollenia angustigena. The sequence continues at coordinate 54,892,819 of OV884060.1, forward strand.
AACGTCATAAGGAATGTGCGAAAATGTCCCAATCTTAGCTAAAGAAAAACATTACCTTTTCGAAAATATCACCAGTATTGTTTAATTAAATTAGTGATCAGTCAGAGGATATTTTTTGGATGGGATTAAAATTAGCATAACTAGACAGAAAAAGTTGAAGCCTTAGAGGAATTTGATTTCTGTAAGGACTTTTATTCACCTTTTTTTATCAGGATTTTATATTTTATGTTTTTTTTACTTGTGATAAATCACGTAAAAAATTGCAAATTTTCGTCATATCGAGTAAATTTTGCCTACATTTTCCTTAATGTTTATACCCGTATACCCGCACGAAAAAGAATGTCTAGCTGTCTGCGACCATTTCGAAATAATTTTTTATCTGTGTGTATTTTTTAGAGTGGCTTATTTAAGGATACTTGTTAAGATATCAAAAGTACTAATGATGTAACGATAATTTTCTTTTCTTAAATATATACATTTTCGCATATACATGCATATATATTATAAAAAATAAAAAAATCTAAAAAAATACATACTTATTTTTATGAGTGCCACAGATACAAGAGATAGAAGAGACAGATACTCGTTCGTTAATGCACTTGTTTACAACAAAATTCACATATTCTTATGAAAAACATGTATTTGGGTGTTGTTGTTATCTTAACAAACTAACGGAGTAGTCAAAATAAAAAACCCTCTATAAACTAAACAAAAAACAAACAAAAAAAAAAAAAAAATTTTAAGGACAAGAAAGTCCTTTGCCATAAAAATTTGTTATAGTGTTAAGTTGATGAAATATTTTGTAGTTTTATGTTGTCTGGCTTCAATAATGTGTATCCGTAAACAGGACTAAAACACCAGGATATTTTTTATTGGTATAGTTGTTCTTGTTCAAAATAAAGATAGCCGTTATTTGTTTTAACAAACCTTTGTGTTATGATCGTATCACCAGTTCAAACTTTTGTGCTCTCTACCTAATACTCCCTCTATATTAAGAGTTTAGGTTCTTTATATTATTTCTTACTTGTCCTTTAGAAGATAGTGGTCATATTGTTTATTTTATTAAGGGTCATTTTATTTACTTTTTTTTCCTTTGCTTTAAGATTTATCTTTAGCTTTGAAAATAAAATACAAAAAAAGTGAAAAAAATCTGAAAAATTAAAACAAACAAAAAATTAAAAATAAACTGCAAAAAATTGTAAATGGTAATTTAAACTTTTTCTTTCCTTGTATCGAGTACTCTTAATGGCTGTTTGAATGTTTTCGGATGGCTTGCTATTTAATATCCTTCTACTGGCTTTGATTTCGTGTTACATGCAAGTATGTTGACTATCGACTGACTACTCTGCTCTGCGCCGTTTTTTTTTTTATCGTTTGCCACCAATTGGTAACCCCCCTCAGTGTGGTCTTAATTTTTTCTCTCAGTTTTCGTTTAGTTTGCTTTTTCTGTTCTGGCATTTTTGTAAACTAAAACTTTAAAGAAATTAAAATATTTTGTGTTTTTTAACAGAAACCGATTATCTTTTTCTATAATATTTAGCAAAAATTTTTAAGCAGGGTTGTCATGTGCAGAGTTTTAGTAAAACTAGAAAAATTAGAACCAGGGTAAAAAAATTATTTTGCTTAAAAAAATTTGAAAAGAAAATTAATACAAACATTTTTGGTATTAATGTTGAATTTTGGACTTAATTGTATTCGGAGACCTATAGTAGAATTTCATGACAAATATTTTCGTCGAATATTTCAACTAAATACATTCCTATGTGATTTTTGCTTATTAAAAAAAAAAAAATTCCGAAAAGACCAATTTCCAGGCGAATTAGAGGGTAAATATGTCGTTGTGCCGAAGTTATCTTGCCGTATATCACAAAAATTTTTTTTTGGAAAATCGAATCTTAAGGTTCAAATTATTATTCACAAAAATGTACGTGAAAAAAGTCGTCCAATATTTTTGTCAGATATAGTATTTGAAGTTATTTATCGATTTATGTAAAAATATTTAAAGTCATGGAACAAAATTTTTAAGTTATAGCCATTATCACGTTCGAAAAAATTTTTCAATTTTGTCGTATACGCCACCTTTTGCGATATATTTTTTAGTTTGTGGGATATAAGCCAAAATAAGGCATTAGAAACCTACATTCACGTGTTCTACCAATATTGAAAATTAAATTATAATAGTTTTCGAAACGAAAATATATGCAAGTGGCAAATATATTTACGTATAGTTATAGTTTTTACATTATCGAATATCCTTATGTATGAATAATTTTAAGGGTTATTATTACTTAAGGGTGGTCTAACCATAATGCATGATGTTAACTGCGAGTCACACCGTAACGACAAATTTTTGCCTAACTTAATTTGTCATTTCTTGGTAGCAGTGCCAAATTCAACCATGGAGAGGTGCAGCATTGAGCAGCGCGTTAAGATTGCTGAAGCCTTTTACGAAAATGGGCGTTCAAATCAAAAATACATATTGTGCACATCTTGATTTTTTTGGTCAGCAAAATCGATCAAATGTGTCCACAATCGGGATATTTGTGTGCAAATTTTAGCAAACCGGCTCTGTAGGAAATGTGAAAACGCCTGTGCATGCATGCTTGGTGCGGTTTATGGCCAGGCGGCATCATCGCCAAGCAGTTACTGTGAATGGTGTTTGCTATCGCGAGCTGATAACGGATTTCTTTTTGCCTGAAATTGAGGATATGGACCTGGACGATAAGTAGTTCCAAAAGAATGTGTCACACGGCCAACGCAACAATGGCTCTTCTGCACGAGAAATTCAATGTCCATGTTAACTCGCCGTCACGATCATATGATTTGACACCGCTGGCCTTCTTTCTTTGGTAATATTTAAAATAAAAAGTGTACGTCAATAAGCCAAGAACAATTAAGAGCTAAAGGACTAGATAATTTGACACTTTAAGGACATTGAATCTCAATTATGTCTCAGAGGCATTGAAAATATGGACCATAGGACAAAGGTATGCTATCGAAGCCGCGACGAGCATTTGGCCGATATTTTGTCTCACGCATAGTTGTCATAGATCCTTCTATATAATAATAAAAAAAATTCAGATTATTCTCTAAAAACTTTTTGTTTTATTCACAATTAACATTGTAAATTATGGTTGGACCACCCTGAATATCTAACCTTTAATTGCTTAAAAATAAAGTGAATTAAGGCAGTATATCAATAATTCCATCAATATAAATAGCCGTTATGTACTTCGTCCGAAAAATATCTTTACATATAAAACGAAAAATGTTAAAATAACAGTATTAATAATAAGATAGTCGTCTCTTTTTTGTGACATGCCTAATATACTTTGTTCACATACAACAAGATAACGCAAGATTTTTTTAATTGAAAGTTTTCATACGTTTTTTGTCGTATATCCACAATTATGCTACATACGATATTATAAAGTATTAAATTTTTCGCAAAAGTGGATATACAACAAAATGGCTTCGTAATATCTCATTAACTATAAGATATAGAGACGTGAGGATTGCGCAGATCGATAGATCTGTTAAATTTACCAGAGGTAACGGTCCTATCTCATTTTTTTCGATTTTGCGATATACGACAAGATAACTCCGGAGCGACGATGTGTCAACAAAATGTTTGAATTTTGAATAAATCTTCTGAAGGCACTGTATACCAAAAACCTAAGTATCACACGATGTTCTAAGTTGTTTTACTACACAAGGGTTTAACTTCAAATAGGCCGTAAAATGAGTTTTAGATGCAAAGTTTTAAAACAGCGATACACGTATATCTTCTTTAGTCCCCTCTACATGAATCAGTGGCAGAACATTGTTATTTTCAAAAAAAATTAATTTTGTTGTACAGTGTTATTAATGTTTTGGTTTGTTTTATGTAAATCCTTCAAAAGCAAAGTCACTGAAAAGGAATTATTTGGCGTCAATTTTTTTATCTACAAGCTACCGAATGATCTAACAGCTTTATGTAGGAAGCCGAAACTTGAGTTTTTTTTTGGTACTCCATCAAAACGATCCAAAAAGTGGTAAATACAAAAAGTAAAACGCGTTCAGGCGGACAAACATGGATGACCTGATTGTCTTTAAAAGATCCCCCGGGGGTGAGATAATTTCCAGGATAGTTGACCTTTTAGTGTAACATCCTTCTGGGCAATTCAGGTGTATACATGCCTGGATTCCCACAAAGATCCAACAAGACAGGCCTCCGGAATTGTTCGTGATTTTCTTAAAACCGAAGGCTCACCAGAATACCTTCTCATCTGTTTGTGCAAGGCACTGCTTTAACTACTGGTTCAGGCTCCCTTTGTATGCTTTTTGCAGGAACTTCTTGTCTTTCAGGATGATTTTCTTTGCGGAACCTTTATTTTTCTGATAGAAGGTTGCTTTTCATTAAGTTGCTCGCCGTTCGATGGATGAGTGGCTTTTTCAAGGCATGAACTCGAAAAAGGGCTGAACGAAAGGCAGTTTTCTTGCGAAAGGTACACGCAGATAAAAATCATGTTTAATTATGTTAACCTCCAACAAAACTCTTTTTAAAGAAAATTTTAAGCATTTTTTGTTTAATATAAACATATTATTGTCACCTACAGCCATATTATGGTCAAATTAGTCCTCCACTAAGAAGCTATAACCATGTATCGTTTAAGATGACAAAAATCTATTTACAATTAACAATATTTGTTCCTCTTTTCCAAGAGCAACATGCTATGGTTGAAATACAACTATGCTATTATAAGTTTTAAACATATTTTAGTTATTAAACATGTTCGTTGGCAACTATAATATGGTTGTTGGTAACAATAATATGGTTAAATGAAACGTAATATTTTAAAAAATTTCTCAAAAAATAGTTTTATTGGAGGTGACCATATTAAAGGGCTGGTTCTTGGAATTTGGGCCCGAAGCAGAACTATTCCTAGGCGCAGTTGCTCTGCAATAGCATCTATCGGATTTCAAATAGCAGTGGCTAGATAGCTTCGACTCCAAAATAAGGGGCGAGGTTATAACTTTTGTCAGATTATACACTCAAAAATTACTACATCCGTGTGAAGTACCTGTGCACACACAGGCGCGGGTGGTAAGCGCATTGTTTCTCATTCAGTGGTTAAGATCCACCATGAATCTAGGCCATATAGCAGTTGCTCATGTAAATCTGTTTCCACATTTGCCCTTAAAAATACACTGATAAGGTGCATCCTCACCTAACAAAACCAACTAATCTTATTTTTATAAATAAAAATTATTAAAAATTTTATAAAAGGAATATTTTTTTATTAAACTATTTTAATCAAAAAAATTAAAAGGACATTTTATAATTTCGATTATTAAGACCAATTTTAAATAATTCCAATTCGATCTTTGACCTCGTAAATTCATTGTTTTGTGGTTTCGTTTTCTTTTAGTTTAGTTAGAAATAGGCTTCATAAAGGTTTCAGTTATTTTTCTGCCATTTAGCAACTCTATGTCTTGTCAACATTTTACAAAATATGTACAGCAAAAAAATTCTAATTGTTGAAGTTGTTGGTGGTTTTTAAAGGTTGGCTGATGTTGATACCAATATCTTAAATATTTTAGCAAGTATAGAGTTCAATATACCGAAATAAAAAAATGAGAGAAAAAGAACTGTTCCTTAAAATTGTTGTTGTATTTTTATTACAATCTCAATTCTACTCGTATTCACATCAATTGACAAGTTTGTGCGGCATATGAACAATATTTTTCTCTTTTATGTAGAAGCTTAAAATATTTTTTTTTCATGTTTTGTACCGGCACTCTACTTCACGTACTGCTTTGTACAACATTTTTGTAGTTAATACTGCATTAAACAAAATGTTTTCGGACGTATCCAATATACAATAGCGGAGTTCAGTGTTTGGTGCAAATGGTTTTCCGAAAGGGCAAATTCAGCTCTTAATGTTCCCGTCTATTATAAGAAACATGTGCTTCGAAACATTTGAATTCAATGGCGAAATGGAGCATATAAAAAAGTGCGCTCTGTTTTGAATACAAGCACACTCAAAAAAAAATCAATCCAAAGTGGTATAAATAGTACGGATTTTCTTGAATCGAGTACAGAAAGTTTGATTTAAATACGGATTTTCCATAATCCATATTCCATCCCGAATTCGTACTTAAAATAATCCGAAAATGATATTGATTTAAGTAAAACTAAGATTGAACCAATCTCAAAATACTCTTGATTCAGGTATTATAAAAAAAAATGTGTTTATGTCTTGTTCTGTTGTTTTTGTTGTTACTCCACACCACTTGTGCGGTGTTGTTGTAGTGTCTGCAAAAAACTTTGATAAGTTAAACGAGATTAAAACGCTCACTTTGTAAGGTTTCTCTCAGAGTGGTACTACCAACGAACCGTTTAATCTTTTTTACTTTGAGAAATTCTTGTACTTCCGGGATTGGTTTCGAAAGTAATCACATTTAGGATTGTTTCAACCCTTCTGCACTCCTTGGGTCATTTTGACCCAATTTTGGATTACAAACGCAAAATTTTTCCCTTAAAATATAAGATATGGACGTGGAATTTTAATTTATCCATTACAGGGACGAAAATTGTAAATTTAAATGAAAATAATAAAATTTTAATTTTTCCTTCCCCCTCCACATTTAAAAACACGATTTACTCACATTTAATAACCTTTGGAATAAGATGACCTAACAAGCGATATAAATTGAATGTATTTATAAAGTATCACTATCCAGTGTGACACAAAGAATGCTGACGAAGGCCGTAGCGGGCCAGAAAATGCATTACATTCTGCTGGTGTCTAATAATTGTAAATTTTTCTGTACATACAATATACCTCATTGCTTTCCAACGGAAAGCTAAGGTAAAATGTAACAAGAAATACAAAATAATAGTCTGGTAGTGTATAAAGTCATTTCTGAAAAATTGAAGGAATAGGACTATTACAAAATAAGCTTTATAAAATACATAACTGAAATTTAGCTCATAGAATAAATTTTTTCAGTAAAGTATTTGCTAATATGGACGTGGACTTATTAAATCTAACGAAAATTCTGTGTATTTTGTTGTTGAAACTAACAAAAGAGCACCGAACATTTGCACCAAACACTGAACACCACTAATCTTTTTACTCCTTTTTGCTATATATACTCGAGTATAGCAGGGTATAGCAGAGTAATGTGGTAATGAAGTTGGTGTGGTATTGAATTTCTTTTGAGTTGATGTAGTTCCAGTTGTAAAATAAACACAAAGTTTGCATGATTTAATTTTTTAAGTTGCATACTGACTACACGGACATGAAGGTATTCCTGTATTTGTATGGGCTATATGAAACAATAGTTCCCAATACTTCTACATATTCAAAATACAGAGTTTTTTTTTAAGGAAAGAACTGTAGTTTTTACGGGGTTTTCGTTTTAGCCAACGTTTTGCTGTTGACTGACCAATTTCTATCAAATTTCATCACGAATGTTTTTATGGTAAATTAATTTATTCCTCTGACCAATTAAGAGTAAAGATTTTACAAAAAAAAAATGTTTTATTGCTGGCTTCTCTTGTGCAAATATTACAGAACAAAATTTATTTTCACAGAAAGATTAAGACGAAATAAAAAAACAAACACTCAACATGAAAATATTTGAAATCAAATTATTTCAATCTCAGGTATATGTTTTGTTAACAAAAGTTATAATTTGAAAAGAAATTCCTTTAAAATAAAATAAATTGAAGGAAGGTAAGGAAATTTAAGGAGACATGAGCTTAAAACTAAGAAGAAAATTAGTTATAAAGTTTTATTAAGAAATTTTTTTAAAAAATATTTAATTATATTTGATTTAAATAGATAAAAAAGAGCCAATGTTCCAAACATGCAACATAAACTTTTTTTAGAATATGTTGCCTAAGCGCTCACACTTCTTCTTGGATATTACCCTTTAGGTGTTAGATAGTTTTTGTTTTATTTACATACCCTTACATTTTTGAAAGACCTTCTACAAGCAAAAATCGGGAGCAGCTGGATTCAACTGCTATCAAAAACAAGTAAGAAAGTATAGGCGGTCAAGCCCGACCATTTGAAACCCTACACCACAGTATTTAAAAACACATCAGGCTTATGTGTCCATATAAATATAGATTTATCTATGTTTATAAACTTCATGAAAATCGGTTTGAAAGTTTGTGAGAGGCAGAAATTGCCCCCTACCTCCCCTTGTGGTCCTATTTTTGAAAAACTGTATAGCTAATGTGTCCATATAGATATGGATCTATCTATGGTTTAAATTTCATTAAAATCGATTTGAGAGGCAGAAATTGTCCCTATACATTTTGTATCCATATAGATATGGTTCTATCTATGTTTTAAATTTCATTGAAATAGGTCTGATAGTTTCTGAGAGGAAGAAATTTCCCCCTATCTTCCCTCGTGGTCCTATGATTCCGCCCATTTTCAATAGGCTTGGTCCCTGTGCCAATAAGACCCTATGACCCAAATTTCATCAAATTATTTCCAAAATTGCGACCTGTACTTTGCGCACAAGGTTACATGGACAGCCAGCCAGCCAGCCTGCCTGCCTGCCAACCGGACGGACATCGTTAGTTCGACTCAGAAAGTGATTCTGAGTCTATCGGTATACTTGAAGATGGGTCTAGGACTAATATTTTAAGGCGTTACACACATCAGCACAAATGCATAATACCCTCTCCACTATTGTGGCGTGGGTATAATAAGAAATATTAACTCAAAGAAAACAAATGTTTATATATGAACACCTCAGTGTTTAACAAATAGTGCTGGGAAACTATCGATAGACTATCGATATTATCGATAGTCTTAATATATCGAAAATATCGATAGGAAAAATATAAATATCGATATTTTTATAATTTAAAATACAGCTATGAAGACATCTAACAGCAGCTATACACACACAGTTTTTTGCCGAAAATGTTTCTTGCTGTTATTAATTCGCGCTGAATTACAGCAATGAATACAAACAACAAGAATGGCAAGTGGTATGGATTGCTTAGCAGTGCTTTTTACTGCTATTTTAAGACCTTTAAGTCGAAATTTGTACATGTTTATATAGGGACTGAAATGTCAAATATTTTTGTAATGTTGTAAAAAAAATGCAAATCCAAATGCAATTGCAAGCATAAGACAAAACAATGAATGACCATTAGAGGATAAGTCCGCTAGATTGATTACTTTTTTGGGCTTAGAATTTAGAAAGATTTTTAAAGTTGCAATGGAATATCTTATAGTCCCTGTTACTTCGGTTCCTTCAGAAAGTTACTTATCAATTTTTAAAAAACTGTCATCTAAAATAACGTGCGTATATACATACGTCTCATACATTCAATAAAGTGATAAAAACAACGAACTGTAGCCTTATAAAAACTAATTAAAGTTTTACTGCACTAGAACAAACATTCAGTCGATATTAATATCGATATATCGATAGTTAAATCTGAACTTTCGATAAATATCGAAAGTAGAAAATATCGATAGTATGCCAGCACTATTAACAAATTCAACCATGGAGAGATACACAATTGAGCAGCGCCTTAAGATTGTTGAAGACTTTAACGAAAATGGGGTTTCAAATCAAAACGCATTTTGTGCACTTCGACGAGGCGTACTTTCACCTCAGCGGATTTATTAACAAGCAGAATTGCCGAATTGGTGTAAAAGTCACGAGTGATTGTTTAATTTTATGGGCTGGGGCCGTACTTCTTAGTTACTAAGGTTGGCCAAGCAGTAACCGTGAATTGTTGCTATCGCGAGATGACAACGGACTCCTTGTGGCCAGAAATTGAGGATATGTGGTTCCAATAGGATGGTGCCACTTGGCACACAGCCAACAAAACAATGGTTCTTTTGAGCGAGAAATTCAATGGCCATATTATCTCACGTCGTGCCGATGTTAATTGGCCACCACGATCGTGTGATTTGACACCGTTGGAAATATTTCTTTGGGGAAATTTAAAACGTACATAAGCCAAAAACAATTCAAGAGCTTAAGGATGAGATAGTAAATTTGACACATTAACGACATTAAACCTCAATTATGTCACAGAGTAATTGAACATATGAACCGTCGGATAGAGGCATGCCACGAAGCTGGGCTAGCATTGGCCAATAATTTGTTTCACACATAATTGTCTATAACAATAAGAAACGTTAAAATAATCCTCTGAAAACATTTTGGTTTTTTTAAATTGACATAATGCGTTTTGGTTGGACCGACCACTTTTTACTTAAAATAAAAAATATTCTGATTTTAATTTTTGATATTTTTATTTTTTGCTTTTTTGAGTTCCTAAGATTTAATTTTCATAAAATTATTTTTACTGAAGGAAGGAATTTTTAAACCACGAAATTTTGATTAAAATTTATTGATAATTTTCTTGGCTGAGCTGGGGCTCAAACCTGGGTTGATTTTTAGTAGTCTTATATTTGTCCTATTATTTAAACTAATGGTGTTTTCTTTTCTGACAATAATGTTCCATATATGCTACCATTCGTGCGGGTTTTTGTTCCATTCTAAAAATATATGCAAAAATGCGAGAAGTTGTCGTTTTCCTTTCTAAACATGTTGCAACAATAAATGGCAAATTTGTTCCATTTCTTTAATACCCTTTTTTGCATCTGCGTAAAATACTTTTTTATGCAAGCAAGTATTTTTTTTCTTGTGTTTGCGGACAATTTGCGTTATATTGTGATTTTAAGTTATATTGTGATGGATATAGAAACTTTTTGTTTTTCGTTTGATTTACTTCTATTATATTTTTTTTGTCGCAAAATTTTTAACAACAGCTGACATTAATTATTGAAAATCAGTGCTGTTAACGCTTATTGGAATTGTAAGAAAATTTCAATGTTGAAAATTGCTACAAGCGTGGTGAATATCGCTTTTAGTACAAACTTTGCATTCAATATTTAACACGCTAAATACACATTAGTGTTGAGTGTAAAACGTAGCTATTATTTTGTTCCATTGTAATTTAGAAAAATGTATCACTTTGCAAGGGTTCGTGTAACATAATAAATTTATTACACAACTATAATGCATCATTATTTTTTAGAAAGGAAAACACCATAAGGATATCGATTGTTCCACTTTTTTAAAAAACCGGGTTTCAGTTATTCCGAATAATTTACCAGTTTTCGGTTATAAATTTAAAAAATAACCGGTTAAATGGATTTAGATAAATTCCAAAAATGGAAATTAAAAAAAAAACCGGCTTGAGCAAACCTGAGAAACCAGTTAAAATCCGTAGAATTATAACCGTTCGATCTCCCTAATTAATTAACTTATTTAATTTTCAAAGTTATTTTTGGGAATACAAAATTTATTATCAATAAGATTTCCTATGGCGTGCTAAATTCCCAATTTTCTCACTGAAATTTATTGTTGAGGGAAAGCTAGCTTTAATTTTCTTTATTAAAGAGCGCCCTCTTCCTCTCAAGTATTCAAGCCTTATCAAGCATAATTTCAATACAACTGCTATAAGTACTTTCACTCCAATTAGATTTGGCCATAAAATCGTATAAGATTTTAAAACTGACCACTACAATTTATCAATAAATAACTTGTTCATAGCAAATCTTATTAGCATGACTAAAACTAAAATAAGAATTTTTATTTAGTAGGTCAATTCAAAAAATAATTTAAAAAAAATAAAATTATCAACACCAGGGGTCACTTTCATAATTAGTAACATGCATTTTATTTCTAAGAAAAAAGAGCACAACAAAATAAACAATTTAATGAAAAAAAAATTTATGGAAAGAAATTTCTTTACACAACAAAAAAAAAAAAAACATGTGTTGTAACAAATTGAAATTAATTAAAATTTTTTGGGTATCAAAACATACCATAAACCAACATAATCGAACAAGTAAACGAGTATGATAATAGCCCAGATGTTTCTAACGTTCGAAAAATGTTCGGCAAGAAATTCGGTATCAAAAACAATCTAACAATTTTACTATTTGACAGATAAAAATCATCATGGTCATAATTGTTTTCAACATCATTTTAATAATGTTAATATCATGATGAAGTGGCTGATGAATATGAGGAGAAAATTCGAATGAATGGCATGATTTCTTATGATAGATATAAAAGTTGTAGCATGATGACAATAATAAAAAAATTAAACGATGTTGTTCTTTAAAATTGGATTTTTCTTAAAAATCGATTATGCAATTAATTAAATGCAATTAAACTGTACCCGATTTGTACCAGAAATAAAAAATATTGGGCAATAAAAGAGCTTTTAACAAAAAAATAAGCTTTTGTGTTTAGTGTTTTAGAAAAAAAGAAAATAAAATTAATAAAATCAGCACGCTTTTAATGGCAAGAGTTAAGCTTAGTAAAAGAGGAGAATTTTTTAAAGCTTAGCCAGCCCCCTTAATAAAAATTTCTCCTTTTGTATGCAAAAAAAGTTTTTTTTTTAAATATTTGTTTTTGTTTTAAGAAAAACGGTGTTGATATTTGAAAAACTGGTTATTTCCTCTGAAACTGAAGTTTTTGAAGAGAAAAAGAAAAATCTTTAAAAAATTAGTTTTTTACAAGTGAGCGTTTTGACGAAAAATAATTTTCAATTACAATGCTTTAAAAAATTGCTCTTCTTTTAAAAAAACTTTTACTTTTTGAATGAAAAAAGCATTTCATATAGAAGTAAGCTTTTTTAATAAAAGATAAGCTTTTAAGAAGGTGAGATAAAAACGATCAAACAAAATTAATTTTTGAAGTTGAGTAAAGTTACACAGAAAGAAAAACACTCGGGATAAATCAAGTTTTTTATGATTTCTTTAAGGTCGAGTCGTACTCAAAAATTCAAGTAGGAATAACATCTAAACGTACTCAAAACAATCCTTAATGGGATTACTTTCGAAAATCAATCCCGGAATTTCTTGAAATAAGTATAAAATTCATAAATGAAGTATAAAAAGATTAAACTTTTCAACCCTCCGGCTTACGCATGTTTTGATTTTCTATAAACATTAAAAAAGGGCTGGCTAGACTCATGTGTACCACGAAAAAATTGAACTCTTGCGTCTCATTTAGTTTATATTTTATGTTAAATATGTACATAAGATTTCTAAAGTAAAAACCATATCGGGCATGATTTTGGTGTTTTATCGTTCTGTAAGGTATTATACGAGTAAGTAAATCAATCATAATATTTTTTCTTTCTAATTAATAAAATATAGTATTATTATTTAAGCTGGAGGTCCACACCACGCATTACTAGCTTTTTCGCAGCATACGCAGCTGTCAAAAAAGTAGAATCTGTGTAGTTATACGTAGTAAGTTACATGCACAAAAGCGTAGATGCCTTGAGGCGAAAAGTAGGTTTACTTTCTACTTTTTCAAGCGTCACAAGCAGCGTTCGAACAAATCAGCTGATTTTGACAAATTAAATTTTAGTTTTACTTGTACTGCTGCTGTATAAAAAGCGTTGCATGTAACTTGAAACGTAGAACGCAAGTAAGGTTATAAAAGCATGCGCTGCGTGGAGGCGAAAACGCGTGGTATGGACCTCCAGCTTTATATATATAATAAACAGCGTGGTCATTTTGGCATTTTTGCAGCTAGATTTAGCATTTTTTTGTCTGATTTAGCTGCAAATTTTTCATTTAGCAGTTAGCATTTTTTTTTAGCATTTTTCAACTACCTATTTAGCATTTTTTAGCATTATTTAATCTAAGAGTATTCAAGTAATCTTCTTTTGAAAATCTACCACACTTTTTTGTCGAATGCATATACAAATCCCTACTCTTTTGTTATAGAAACTGTACAATCTTTTAAAAGATCTTTCATATCAAATTGTTTTAAAATTTGAAAATCTTGATCGATTAAATTTATGTTAAGCTGATTTTTTCCCTCGATTTTGAAAAATTTTTGGAAACGAAAAGAGATACCATAACTTTTAAAATAGAAAAACAAATATGAATTGCATGCCGGGATTTTATAGCTCAATTAATATGGCAACTTAGACAACGATTGCCAACAATTTTCATAATTTTACAAATTCTAACTTTTTTGTGCAGAAAATACTAATAAATGCAAATTAAGTCTGGGATCACACTATGAAAGCTTTCTTTCAGAAATCTGAGTTTATGGGTGAGAGGAGAGAGAAGAAAATCATGTTCTTTTCCCCTCTCACCAACAAACCCAAACTTTCTGAAAGAAAACTTTCATAGTGTGATCCCAGACTGAGCTACCATTTAAAGAAGAAATGATAGATTTTACTGTAGAAGAAATTACAACTTTGGAACATCAGCGGCAGAAACTAAATTCATATGAATTGTTAAATATATTTCTTATAAGAACTCAACAGTTGATTTCTGGATAAATGTATATGGATATAAAAATGTATTTAATGAAAATCCATTATTTTGCAACGAAGTTCTTGGCTTTGCCATTTAGCAACGCGGAAGTTAAAATAGGTTTTAAGTGGTATAAATCTCTTAAGAACGAAAATTCGGAATAGAATAACGTTAAATAGCTGAAGAAGAATATTAATTTTATGACGTATTTAATAAATAAAATTAAATTTTTTATTAAACCTCTTATATAAATTTTATTGAAATACTAAATAATAGCCATTTATGCGTCAAGTTCCTTTGAATTTTTGTTATGGTATGGTATCTTTTGTTTGCAAGCTTTTTATGTACATACGTATATAAAGACTGAAATATATTTGTTTTGTAGTTTTAAGACTTTTTATGTAATTAGTATTGTGGTTATTTTGTTGAACTATTTATGGTTTTCAATCCAAATTTTTAATATTTTTAATAAGGCTTAAGTTCATGAAATTTAATTTTTATTAAATTATTTTTATGAAGAAAGGAATTTTACAACATGAATATCAATTAAAATTGTTATTGATAATCTTTCATTCTTGACGTGGCTCGGGCTCGAACCCTGGCCGGCAGGTTACCATGACATGTTTCGATCGCAACCACTCGATCTCCTCAGATGGATTTGCCGTCTTACACTCGCAGCCATCGACGACTGCTGACGTCACTAGTCAAACATCAATCCTTAAACCAAATTGTATTTTAACATTTGGTAGATCGAAATTGGCTTTCCTGAATGATTATCCATTTTAATTGATTTTACATGTTTTTTCCTTTACTTCTGTTTTTTCGTACTTTCGTCAAGAATTTTTCTTGAAGTCCAAGTACATTTTTGTTTTTTTCACTTTGTCTTTCTCTTTTCTGTTGACCTTTTTCAGCACAACTTGAAGGACAAATGTACACATAGAGCTCGTGCCTTAGCTTTAACAACAATTAGTATTGTGGTTATTTTGTTGAACTATTTATGGTTTTCAATCCAAATTTTTAATATTTTTAATTAGGCTTAAGTTCATGAAATTTAATTTTTATTAAATTATTTTTATGAAGAAAGGAATTTTACAACATGAATATCAATTAAAATTGTTATTGATAATCTTTCATTCTTGACGTGGCTCGGGCTCGAACCCTGGCCGGCAGGTTACCATGACATGTTTCGATCGCAACCACTCGATCTCCTCAGATGGATTTGCCGTCTTACACTCGCAGCCATCGACGACTGCTGACGTCACTAGTCAAACATCAATCCTTAAACCAAATTGTATTTTAAGGCCAGGGTTCGAGCCCGAGCCACGTCAAGAATGAAAGATTATCAATAACAATTTTAATTGATTTTTAATTCATGTTGTAAAATTCCTTTCTTCATAAAAATAATTTAATAAAAATTAAATTTCATGAACTTAAGCCTAATTAAAAATATTAAAAACTTTTCATGTTTAATAAATATTTTATTGTTATTTTTTAATCAGTTTGTTCTATTAATATGAGTATAGGGAATAATTTTGTAAAATAGATCATGTATAAAGGTATATTAACTTAAATAACAAAACAATAACACATTTAAATTTTAGCATTATTTTTTGGCAGTTTAGGATTTTTTTTTTGGCATTTTTTAGCATTATTTGAAACCCGATTTAGCTGTAAAATAGTTTTGGATATGGCCACACTGATAATAAAATCCAATTTATAATACTTGTATCAAGCGCATTTTGAGATTGATTTAATCTTAGTTTTACTTAAATCCATCTCATTATCGGATTATAGAAAACGGATAGAAAACGTTAGTTTTTTTTACAAAATAAGCTTTAAAACAAAAAAAAAATGTTATTGGAACAGGGTTGATAAAGTTGGTACAATTGTACTTTTTTTGGTACAATTCAAAACTAAAAAGGACGCTGGTACCCTCATGACTCATTTGGTACTATTTCAAATTTTTCAAACCTACATATTTATAATTGATATAAAATAGCAACTCGTATTTACTGTCCAGGGAATACAAGCGTAGTTTAGTGTTTGGTGCAAATAGTCTTGCGAAAGTGCAAAATGTCGTAGCTTTTTTATGAAGTCTAAGGAAAACTCTATTTTTTTGTTGTTGGATTTAACAAAACAGACCATTTGCATCACCCACTGAACTCCGCTTTTGTGAATAGATTTTTGTACTTGTGCATTGAGCGATTGCTTATGCCACATTTTAAATTTAGTATCAGCGGCAGCATATAAGTGTGCATTTTCTGATGATATTGACAAGTTTTTAAAAGATATAAGAAACCACTTCTGCAAAAGTTCTACATAGTAGAAAAGACGACTTCGTCTCAGTTCAAGGTTATTTGGTTATTTTAGAATGAATTCATAATATTTTCAAATATTCGTCAACAAGATGGTTGTCACGTCAAGAAGTAATCAACAGTATCTTGGAACAGTGGGAGCCCACTCCATTATTATTTTACTCCGAATTATTTTGAAGGAGATTTTACAAGCGCAAATTTAAATTTTATTATATTCGGACTTTGTACTCTATTCCTATTACTGCAGTACATATTGAAAATTGTAAACACAACAAATTTGGAACTGCAATCCAAAGACGCTCGCACACAGAAAAAAATCAATGTAAATTCGTACAAAACATGGTGGATTTTACATTTTTCAGTAGTGATTTTGCTTCATTGTTGTTTCATGTTAATTGAACATGATTTTACAGTAACTTGCGAACAACATATTTTTCTTTTAAAATAATTATAATTCATGCTAATTTAACATTGCAGTAAAGTTAGAGCAAAATTTCATTTATATTGAAATAACAATCCGAATCACGTTGAATGAAAGTTATTTCAAGTTGAAAGAACGTGAATTTCATGTAAAATCAAATTGGTTTGGAGTGTTACATAACAGTGTGAATACACATATGCATTTATTTAAGAATAATTCAAAACACTTACGCCTGTAACACACGTTTCACTTATTTTGTATCTCCTTTGTTAACAGAAGCATCAGCAGAATGGCCCGATAAGGTTTTCGTCATCATTTCTATTTTGAACACTTGACGTACTATTTAACTAAATAATTTTAATTAAAAGAATACGGGAATTGTTTTCTTTTTATAACATATTTTAAAACTTTTTTTTTTAAATATTTACTAAATATAAACTAACAATAATTAATCAAATGTTATCCTAATACTTTGTTTTGTGTCCTGCCAGTGCCAGACAACAAATTTCGTCATCACGGTTTCTTTTCATATATGTAGGTATTTATCGCTCTTCTGATTGGGTGAGTGCTGCAGTGTCTCTTCTTCTTAAGCGAGTGTAGCCGCCATGATCTAAACTATTTCGAGATAGTGGATTTGGGTGTTGTTCAACCTTTTTAAATATTTTGCTGAATATTAAGTAATCATAGTTTTTCCTAATGGCACATTAAAATCCTTATGAAAATTTGAGTTTTTAACATACCAGGCAGCGGCTGTGATTATTCGGAGAATTTTATTTTGGCGCCTTTGAATTTGTTCGATATTAGAGGCCGAGGCAGTGCCCCTTAGTTGAATACCATAGCACCAGATAGGCTTTAAGATAGAGTTGTAAAGTAGAAGATTGCAATGGAGAATAAGGACAGAATTTCTTTCAATAAGCCAATCAATTTGGATGGCTTTTAGTTTCATTTGAGCTAATTTCGCCTCTATATGGCTTTTCCGAATTTTGAGGTATTATTTGATTATTGATTTTAATAGGGGGGCATGATTCCCGACACAAGGTGAATGCTATATCTACGCATTTTTGCTCATTAACCTTTATCCTCCATTGCCTGAACCACAGTTGGAGTTGAAGTATATGATCCTGTAAGTATCGAGATGCTTCTTGACTGTTTTCGTGCACGCTAAGAAAAGGTGTATCATCCGCAAATGCTGAAGTTGGGTGTAGTTGTTTGTAGGCATGTCCGAAGTATAAATTAAGTATAATAGAGGGCCCAGGATGCTACCTTGTGGGACTCCAGCGCCAATTGGTTGAGGGGCACTTAAGAAAAGTTTTGCTTTAATTTATGTAATAAGCCTTCATGCCAGACTTTATCAAAAGCTTGCGCAACATTGATGAAGATTGCCGAGCAAGATATTTTTTCTTCAAAGGCTTTTCTTATGACATTAACTATTCGACGAGTTTGTTCAATTGTTCTGTGTTTTCTTCTAAGTCCAAATTGATGGTTTGGAATACAACTATTTTCATTTAACAAAGTTTTGTTTGGGATTCAAAAATTAATTATGAAGTTTCATTTCCATTTCATACCATTGACAAACTGAAGTTTATTGTTGATGGGATTAGCTAATCCTATGCGCATTTCACTGGTTGCTTAGGCCAGATCGTCAGGAAACTTCATCCAAAGATTTTAGAAAAACTAAAGACATTAAACCAAATAAAACCGTTAAGCGAATAAGAATTATAAGCCCTAGTTTTACTTGCAACAATATCAAAGCTTAAACAAAAACAACAACAATAAACAGTGAGTTTATCTTTTCTTACACTCCCGACTACAATTGGTTGATTTTTTTTCAACTCTAAATGTAGTTGTAAGCGGGTAAAGAAAAAACAAAAATAAAACAAATTTCATTATTTTATTTTGCAGTTCAGTTTTATTTACACTTCCACATGCAAATTAGTTATCTTGGGATTCAAAAATTAAGTATCAAGGTTACGTTATAATTTGCTAAATTCACATTTCATACCATTGACAAACTGAAGTTTATTGTTGATGGGATAAGCTATTCCTATGCGCATATTCATTTAAAATTGGTGCTAATTTTGACACTAGATAATAATTTCTCAAACAGCTTTGACATATTTGATAATAAGCTTATATGCCTATATGACTCAACTTTTCTATGATCTTTACCTGGTTATGGTATCATGGTAACTAAGGAAATTTTAAACATGAAAATAAAAAATTTACATTCTTAAGTATGTATGCATGTTAATTTAACAAGATAAACTTTTGATTTTACTATAAAACAGGTTTTAATGGATTCAATATTGAACAATGTTATTTTAACCGTAAATAATATTAAATAAACGTGATTTAAGGTTATTTTTATATTTTTCATTAAAAATTAATATGAAATAATGATAAATTTAAATAAAGGGCATACTTTTGAAGAAATTTACTATGATTCTCAATCAACATTTCGCCATGTTATTTCAACATTGGTATTTTTTTCTGAACGCTTAAAAATTTTATTTTCGTTTAAAGTTGGAGGTTGCATTTTAGGAAATATTCGCCAATTTTCGAAAAAAAAGACGATAAATTCTAAAAAGTGTATGAAAACGCTCTCTGGTGGATTTCTCGACGCTAAAAACCGCATGATACAGGTCTGGCTAGCTCGAATACAATTTGTTTGCCTCTATTCTTGAATATTTTGGAAAACTAACTTTTTGAAAAATCCGGAGCTCGAAATTCATTTTTGACCAAAGTTTCTTGGAATGACAAGAATCGTGATGTGCTTTTGACGCGAAAAATTTTACCCACCCTATTATTATGTATGTATACTTATATGTACAAATGAATTTTAAATAAATTTGGTTTTTGTTTTATTAAATTTTTGTTTTTAAAAATAAAATATAAAAAAATTATTTAGTACCATTGGGGTACGATTGAAGTACGATTTTAAAAGTTCGTTGGTACGATATTGGTTTTCTCATTTATCATCCCTGGTGTGGAATAAAAAAAAATGTGCTGTTTTTACAACACAAGTGATTGAATGTGTAGTAAAATTTATATGAAAAGCACTCAGTTTTTTGAGTGTTTTAGAAAACTTACGCCAGATTTTGCAACAAATACGCCAATAACTGATTAAAATAACCTATGTCCAGATTAATTATATTAAAAAAATATTAGAACGTTTATGGATGTGCTGGCCTTAATTCTTTGTCCTAAAGCCAACAGGTGCTTAAGTGCCGGATTGATGGTTGTTCATGGTAAGATTGCTTTCGAGTCGAGTGGTATTCATATTTATATGTGATGTGGTGTATCAAAAAGAAGGGTTTAAACAAGAATATCCTCAAAAGTTTCTTTATGAATCTAACATGTGATTGTTGTCTAAATTATCTTAAATTAAACATTTAACTTTGTCTTGTCTTCTCCGTTTAACATAAATTTAAGAATATGTATAAAGGGCCCTTACTTAGGGCCTCTTATACATACATGTCTGCAACATTTTTTCATTGTCTTCTATTTTCGCTTTTATTATTTTTGTTATATTAAACTCCTAATTGAGATTTATGGTTTATCATAAGTTTTTGCTTTTTAGAACCAAAATGTAAAATCTTTAACTTGTCAAAAATTAATATTTATTGTTAACAATAAAAAATTATGTTTCATCAGCTTATCGCCATTGTAAAACACCCACATCTACAATTGTGTCAAACTCTTTCTAATAAAAATACTTTAAAATGTTTTTTTTTCTCTTCCATTTGTCTGTTTAAAGTGTGTCATTTACATCGTTTTATAAATGACTGGATGAATGAAACAAATGACAGACTGACAGAGTGATTGAATGTATGAACTATTGTTGTAAAAGGGTTAAATACATATTTGCTTGTTAAATTACATTCTAGAACACAGAAACATTTTTATTTTTTTATTGTAAAAAAAAATATTCTATGGCCTTTTGTTTATTTCGAACTATTAAACATTTAACAGTCATTCATCATATTTTTTGATAAAAGCGTTTTTCTCTATGAGTTAGAAAGAGTGTGTGTTCTATAAAAATTTTACAGTTTATGAGGAGTTTTTTTAAAATTATTTTCTGTTTTTTAACAAATAGACAAATTAAAGTCATCAATCAAAATTAAGTCTAGTTTAGATGAAAATTTATAGTGTTTACATAAGAAAAAATGTTGAACAAATATTTGTTTATATGAAACATTAAATATTAAAATAGCTTAAAATTAAAATTAATAAAAACGCTTAAAGTTTTTAAACATGTTTAATAATTATTAGGTATAAGTGGCGCCATTGAAAATGGTTTGGTGCAAAAAATTCTAAAATTCTTGATTTAAGTTATTATACCCATGGTGAAATAAACAGGTGACAGCACTAAGCCAGACGACGATTTTTTGCTCATGCAGTGTTTGTCTAGGTTATGTCAAAGTTTTTTTATGTTTACAAAAAGTCCACGTTTTGTGCTGCGATTACTGTATTTTATTAAAGTTTTTGATAATTTTAAATTAAAATAGATAAGATATTGACCATGATTAAATAAATATTGGCTAAAAATGTATCTATTTCATCACGTTCAGCGGCACGATTTGATTTTTGTTTAAAGTATTTTTTGACGTAAACGGTGATATCATTTCCATTTTCGTTGAAATGTTGTATTTGTTGCCGTAACGATGCCACCTGCTTACTTCACCATGATTATAACCACACCACAATAGCGGAAAGGGTATTATGCGTTTGTGCTGATGTTTGTAACACCTTAAAATATTGGTCCTAGAAACACCTTAAAGTATACCGATCGACTCACTTTCTGAGTCGATCTAACGATGTTCGTCCGGCTGGCTGGTTGTCCATGGAAACTTTGTGGACAAAATACAGGTCGGAATTTCAGAGAAATATTGATGAAATTTGGTTTACAGTTTATAATTGCACAGGTTAAAAGTGGTAAAAGATTCTTTCCGGCAATTTTTTTATGTAGAGATTAAGATTCAATTTGGTCTTAACTTCTTTGGTTGTAGTATGAATCGTCTTCAATTAATTATTAATTATTACCCGATTAACTGACTGGTTAATTTATAACTGGCTTTTTTCGATTAACGACTAAACCGGTTAATTTCAGTCGGTTAACCGATTAATCGATGTAATAAAACTTTTAATTTTTTGTAGTATTTAAGCATTTTTTTGTTTGTTTTTTTGTTTGGGTGAGTTCAAAAACGTTAGCTGCAAAGCAATTTTCTACAATGCATCCATGTACAATTTTACAACGTTAGCTGTACCAAAGTTCACCAAAAAAGTTGTGTTTAGAAATATTTTTTTGTACAATATATTTCCTCCTAGCAATACATGCTTTAAATACAGTATAAAAACAGAAATTAAGGAATTCGGAAATAAACTTTCTTGCAGAATGTTCCGTGCTAAGCTTTGTCAGGATGAGTTACATGATGAACTGACAACAGAAGAAACTCTCGATAGTAACACAAGCAATCTTTTAACGGAATCAACTGAAACAATTAGAAGTGTTAAAAATTGCTATAATTAGATATTCTGTATTATTGATTTCTTTCTATTTCTCCAACATCTAGGATTAGTAAAATAATTTTTTCCAAGTAAAAACTTATCAAAACTAAAGAGTCGCTTAAATCCTAAACTTCTTAACCAAATTATTTTTTAAAAGATTATTTTAGAAGATCTCCTTAAACTATTTTAATTACTAATAAAATTTTCGCACAATTTATTTTTTAATAAATACATAATTGGGGGATTCACAAGGTGTCATAAAGTCGTATGTCTTAAAATAATAACATGAAAAATACGACTGTTGTGAACAACCCCTCATAATTAAGTATGCTATTTTGAATTTAAATCAGCTGATTTAAAACAAATATAAAAAATAAATTATTAACTAACATCAAAATATTTTTTAATTCTTTTTCATGAATTAACAAATTAAATTTGATCTTACCTGACTATTTTCCATTTTGCAGACGCAAATAAGATATAAATTTTTTTTTTTCGTTTGTTTACCAAATAGCAGAGTCCTAAGCCGATCTTATTTGACGCCGCAAGTGATTTGTTGCAAAAATTGCTACCCGCAGATCAAATTTTGATGATAGCCGGATAACATTATACCATCAATTGCGACGGCTACAAGAACTAACGCGGTATGGCTCAGCCGCTCAGCTCTGGTCGCTTCTGATTAATTACGACAGCACAATAAACAAAGCAAGCACCGTTCTATTAATTTAAGACACTTTTTGTTTACAAAGCAACAACAATATGTTTAAACCATTGTAATATGTTAGAACATTATGACAATATAACATGATAGCACACCTTGTGAATACTCCAAATATGTTTTAATTAAAAAATATGTCTTGCATTGTTTTGAATTATTTTTTTGTTTGCTCGTTTTAGTTCAAGAATAGTTGTTTTTGTTTTTAAAAGCTTTTATTTAACTTACAATTATAAAATTTACCGATTATTAACCGATTAATTAATCGAGTGATTAAGCGATTAAAATAATAGCTCGATTTAATGAATACTTTACTATATACATACATACTTATACATAATATTTTTTAAATTGAAGTGCAAATAAGTACTTTTAACCCTTTAAGGACCAGACTTTTTCTGCCGAAGCGATTTTTTATTTTTTCTTATTTTCATGGCCCAATAATAGTTACGTAAAAAAATAGGCCACCCTGGTCTTCTCCTTGCCCCTCATTTTGCTTGGCAAATATAGTAGCCTATGGGATGAAAAAGAATTTTTTATCCAAAAAATTTAATTGAAAAGTGTAATGTTTTAAAAAATTTTTATTTATTTAAACTATTTAAAAAGTAATTTATAAATAAATAACAATTTAAGGCTACAAAATTCATTCATTCAATATAAAAACAATTATTAAAACTTACCTAGAAAATTACAAACAGCATTGAACACATCATACGGCATTTCCACATGTGCATTTACAATGGGGCTTAGAACTTTACGACCAACGCGAGCCTTTTGAATTACAGGAGATTCTATAGGATTAGTTCCTTCAATAACAACTTCTATGGGCTCATCCTCTTGGATTTCCAAAGCGTAATTTTCTAGAAAAATGATGTCCTCTTCATCCATATATGCAGCAGCTTCGTCCTCATTGCCACTGGTGTCGCAAAACCAAAGTTGCTCAATTTTGTCCGGATTAAGGAAAAAGAAACGATCACGGACTGATCAACTCATTAAATTTTTTTTATTTACAATAACCAAATAGTAATACACAGTATAATCATAAATAACACTCGAAATATAACAATAATACACTTTCAAATAGTAATGCACGGAACACGTACATATACTCTGATTGATTTCGAATAATAAATGAATGAAAACAAACAAACAAACAAACAATCAGCGCAAAAAAACATTGAACTTCAAACAATAACAGACAAGATGCGTTTTGTTCAGTTGACATAAAACTATGTGTATACACACCAGGCGCGGATTCAGGGGGGGGGGGGGGTGAAATAAGGAAATTTCCCCCCCGTAAATTATAAAAATATGTTTTGTTTATTTCGATAATACATGAATACCCATTAATATTATCTTTTTTTAATGTACAAAATTTTTGGAAATCCCAGCAAGGTTTTTTTTTGTTTTTTTATTGAATCTCAAACGAAATTTTCAATAAGTATATTTTTGTTTTTTTTATTGAATCTCTAACCAAATTTTCAATAAGTATCCAAATCTTCATCCTAATAGTTATTTATTAGATATTTTCAATGAAACATCTAGTTTACTGTATTCAAATACTTGTTATTCTACATTCAATCCCAGCAGGCGCCATCTATGTATAACCAAAGAGTAAACGTTTGACTTGAAAATGCGTGCGGTTGAATTATTAAAAAGCCTTAGTATTTGCAATATTTATGAATATAGTATGTGTTATATGAAAAAAATCCTAATCGATAATTTTTGACGAACGCAAGGATTTGTCGGTGAAAAGCCAGATTTCATACTCTTTAAAATATTTCAACATACAACAAATAGTTGTTAGGCAAGAATTGTTTTGGCTTTGTTGTAAAAGCATTTGAAGAGCCTTTACAGGATATTGATAATGACGCTGATGTGTCAATTGATGCGATGGCACTATCATCAACAGTTCTTTAAACTTTCACAAATTTAAGTCTTGACCTAAAATATTGTATAGGAGTTGGAACTGATGGGTGTCGTTTGATGTCAGCAGAAAATGAAGCTGTTAAAAAATTCTGGAAACCGCGACAAATGCGAAAAAAACGTCTTGCTATTTCCCGTAAATCAGGCAAAACATGTTTTTAGTAAAGTATTTGGGAGCCAAACTCTCTACATTATGCAAGACAAGATGGGTGGACCACCACGACTCAGCTTTACACTTTGCAACAAGTGTACATCATATAGTAGAAGCTTTGGAAAAAATATCTGAGTGGAAAGGTAGAGATAATTCATCAAGAGCCTTATATTAAGGAACTCACTTAGAACTTTTGAATTTATTTTCGGAATAAACATATTAAGTGTGATACTTGTTGTAACACAGCCGCTTAGTATCATTTTACAAAAGCAAGATATAGATCTTCAAAAAGGATCAAGCCTTATCAAAACTTTAATCTTGTGCCTTGAAGAAAAAAGAAATAAAGCCGAAGAACAATTTTAAGTGATTTTTAAAAAAAGTTAAAGTTATTTGCGTTCAAATCGAGGTTCCAACCTAAAAAACAAGATTTGAACGAAATAATCACATCCAAAATGTTGAAGATTTCTACCGAGCCGTAGGTTTCATTCTCTTATTGAATTTATTTTAGAAGATCTCAAAACACCTTTCCTATAGATATCTTTAATGTATTGAACATACCAAAACTTCTACTCAAAGTGTAATCAAGTCATATACAGATATACAACTTTTAAAACCACAACTCGAGATAAACACCTACTAACATCTAAACTTGAGCCTGCACTGTAGCACTGGCAACAAACATGGAAATTATCTGAAAATCTATCCGATGTGGTAGATGCTTTAATAAACTGTGATGAAGATATCTACCTAAATCTAAGAAAAATATTTCAAATTTTCGTTTCAATGCTCGTAAGTAATGCTACGAGCGAGAGGTCATTTCCTACCCTTCGTCAAATAAAAACATGGCTCAGATCAACAATGACAAACTGAACATAGACTGTACTATCTAAATTTGCCTCACAAGGAAATCATAAATTGCTTATTTAGAAAGATAAGTTTATTTTAATTTATATTGAATATTTTATTTAACCTTATTGTTGAGTTTTTTTAATATAATATACACAAATTGCTTTTAATAAACTTTTAAAAACAAATTTTTTTTTGTATCATAAAAAATTTGCCCCCCCTAAGGCTCAAACTGGATCCGCGCCTGATACACACATACATACATACTATGATGAAAATAAAAAAAATATTTAGATTATTTTTAGGTGCGTTTTTTTCCGTTTCAACCCCCAGGCAAATATACTTGCCAAACAAATTTGGGGTAAATGTGGGTAGGTTGAAATTGACACATACTTCCCCCATATAATTTTTGAAAGGTAATAGGCGCCCCCACAATTAACCCTAGGTTTAGACAGGTGCGCCCCACGCTCTCCCTTTTTGGCCAACTTTGAGGCCTCCTAGTGGGCGAATGGGGCCAGATAGGCCCCTACCACCTACCACATTTTTGTTGCCCCAACCCTCCGCTACAAATGCGTTTTTAACAAATTTACTCTATCTCTTACGTGAACTATGGTCGTCAAAGGGTTAATACATAAATATTTTAAATACCTTTTATTGAATTTGGTTACTTTATTTTTGCATTTTCGTCGTGGCAACACTGCTCCAAATAGCTTTTCTCAAAGTGAAAAAAATAATTTTGCGAAAAATTTATTTCTTTTAGGGCCATTATTATAACTTGGCGTTAGCTGTTATCTGACAGTTAACAAACGCTTTTTGACAGATAACACATTATTATCTGTCAGTTTAATCTTAACTTTAGCTAACTTCAAGTTGTAATAATGGCCCTTAGAGAACAACTAAGTTGTTTAAGATAAAAATTGTAAGTAGCTTTTTCTGAAGAGCTAGCAATTAAAAAGTAAAAGGTTTTTAAGAAAAAAAGTTGGATTTAGGGTAAAACCAAGCTTTAAGGAAAAGGTTATGGACTCTTAAGAAAGCGTGAGAAAATTTCATATTTTTTAAGAACAAGTTTGCTATTTTTTTAAAGTTTTTTTAGAATAAAGTGACTGACTTTCTTGTAAAAAAATTAAGCATTTTTCAAAAAAAAATTGTTGCGTACCATAAAAAATTTTGTATCTCTTAAAATGGGTAAAATTGATGCGAAAAAGTGAAACCAAAACTTTTAAAGAAAAAAGTCTTCATTTTTTCTTAATTCATTTGCATACAATTGAAGATACGTAGGTATTGTGTTTTTCTTTGATTTAAACAAGATGATATAAAAAAAAAAATACCTCGAAGGCAAACAAAATTTCATAGTTTTAAAACCAATTATCATAGAATTATTACAATTTTACAAACCAATTTACAAACCTTAAATAGTATATTATTTTCCACCTCAATAATCTTATATTTCCGGATCGTATTTAACTAAACTAAACAACCATTTCGCACTAAGCAACAATTAAATAAATTTTTAGTCTGCAACGGTGAGAATTGTAACACCCTTTTTTTAAACAACACTCCCGCGAGCACCCAGCCATATACATACATCCATATGTATGAGTAATTTTGAAATTTATGAATGAAATATGATAAGCAATTTTCTGCACGCATTCAGCCACAAAATACTAACAAATACTGATACTAAAGAAAAAATGAAGTTAATTACCTTAATTATTAATGAAGCTTTAGAAACAACTAACAAATAAACTTAAAAACTAAATCCTTTTGTTCAAAACAGACTTTAGTAGAGCAACATTTCAATGAAGGCGGTTAAAAACGTTTGAAGTTTTTTTTCGACTTTCAAACGTCAAAAGCAAAAGATTTTAAAATGTTACAATTCAAAAGACACACCTTTTAGTAACAATCGTATATAATCGTTAGAAATTAAAAGTGAAACATAAATGTTGAGAAAAAATATTTACATATGAAAATTATAATTTATGACGAAATATAATTTTTTTAATGGCTGGTTTAACCAAGTTGACGTTAATTTGTATAACTCTTAAGGTCCCATTAGCCGACCGTAAATGTAGAAATGTAAATGTAATGTAAACAGCTGATCGTTTCTGTTATATGGAAAGCAATGCAAGTGCTTAACTGACTGTAATGTCACTTAACCGTAACGTGCCAACCTATAGAAAATAGAATTTCATTACGAGGTTACGTGACAGTTGTAGATAGTGATGGGCTGCTTATATTTTAAATGCAATGCGGGTAAAATCACTCTTTTTGTTTTGTAATTTTTCAGTTATAATATCTGTGGACTTTGACAAAATAAGTAACAATCCATACATATTTTCATTTATACAAATATATGTTTAGATGTATAAAATTAACAAATGTATACATATCCACAAACAAACAAAGTCTGGGTTGTAATGGTATCAAAACCTTGTTTAGGTGTATGCACATTTTGCAATTTATGTAAGAACATGTGTACGAATATGATATGAAAAATATTTGTTTTTTGTAAATCTGTAATATTAATATCAAATATTAAATTATTTATTTATTTATACATGCAAGAAATACAGTTTTGATACTATTTAAATCACTTGGTACTTTTTCTGCAAAGCGGCCACCATTTCAACATTTTTAATTCTCATCACTGTGTGTGTTGTTTTATGTATACTAATGCTTTTTTGTTTTTGGTTGTGAAAAACAGCTGACACGTTCTTACATGTTCTATAAGTGCACAAACGAGCTTACAGTACGTTACGGTACTTTACATTGCATTTAATTACATTTACGGTCGGCTAAAGCGGCCTTTATTTCAAAGAAATTTTTTATTTTTATTTTACATAATTTTGTTTTGAAAACTTTGCTTTAGAAATCAAAAAATACTCCTAAAGAAGACTTGAAGCAGTTTAAGCAGTTAAAGTTAAAAATAAATTTCCCTACCAACATAATTTGTAGACTGGATAACTTTGAAACAGAGACCGTATTTTAATACCTTTAAAACAATCATTTTTGATTTTTTCATATTAAAAAAACTTGTGATTAAACATTTTTTATCCATCTGGATTTTTTTATTTGGAAAATAAATATTTTTTTCTTTTGTTTTTGAAAAAAAAAAATATAAATAAAAATCGTTTATAATATTCATAACAAAAGTCGAAAAAAATGTTCATCTTTTTTCATCGGATAAAAAAAATTTAAATATAATAAAAATACCTATGTTGTAAGAAAAAATTATATAAGGAAAACAGTAAGTTAAAAGGCACATTTAAGCCGGTTTTCACAACTTGCCGATAGCTTAAGGTAGGATTTTATCGGCCGTATAAAAACTGTTCCGTTTTTACAACTTCACTTTAACCTAAAGTGAGCGATAAGTTAACGGAGGAAGATTTTAGATAACGCCACAATTTAAACAAAAAAACAAGTAAGAGTGCTATATTCCGCTGTGCCGAATCTTATATACCCTTCACCATTGTGCGAGTAGAATAGAGAGCAACTAAATAATTTTTACATATACATATAAATACATATTTACAATTCATTATAAATGAAATTTAAAGAGCGATAACTGGTAAATAGTTTTTTTAAATCGTTTTTAGTTTCTATTTGTTAAAATTATTTCGTTAAATAAAGGGTGGTTAAATTTCAAGGGCCGATGTTGATTTTAAATAAAACACAAACTATTTAGGAAATTATTGTAATTTTATTTTATTATGATATATTGGTATTACTCAATTATGTATGGAACAAAATATCGGCCAAATGGGCGCCGCGACCACGGCGGCACACCTCCATCCGATGGTCCAAATTTTCGATGACCCTGAGGCATAATGGAGGTTCTATGCCGTTAATGTGCCGAATTATCTCATCCTTTAGCTCTTGAATTGTTGCTGGCTTATCGGCGTACACCTTTTCTTTCAAATAACCCCAAAGAAAAAAGTCCAACGGTGTCAAATCACATGATCTTGGCGGCCAATTGACATCGCCATTACGTGAGATAACACGGCCATTGAATTTGTTGCGCAAAAGAGCTATTTTTTCGTTAGCTGTGTGGCAAGTGGCACCGTCCTGCTGAAACCACATATCGTCCACATCCATATCTTCCAATTCGGGCCATAAAAAGTTCGTTATCATCTCACGATAGCGAACACCATTCACAGTAACAGCCTGACCGGCCTCATTTTGGAAAAAATACGGCCCGATGATGCCGCCAGCCCATAAACCGCACCAAACAGTCACTCTTTGTGGGTGCATTGTTTTTTCGACAATCACTCTTGGATTCTCATTCGCCCAAATGCGGCAATTCTGTTTATTGACGAATCCACTGAGGTGAAAATGTGCCTCATCACTGAAGATGATTTTCTTCGAAAATTGATCATCCACTGTTGCCATATCTTGCCACCATTCTGCCCATTCACGACGTTTGGAATGGTCAAGAGGCTTTAGTTCTTGAGCCAATTGCACCTTGTAAGCGTGTAAATGCAAGTCTTTATGAATAATGTTCATCAACGACGAGCGTGAGAGGTGCAATTGTTGGGCACGACAACGAGTTGAGGTGGACGGCTCTTCAGCCACACTATCGCGAACAGCAGCAATATTTTCTGCAGTACGAGCTGTACGAGCATGCACTGGTGTTCTCACATCTTCTACAGACCCGGTTTGCTCGAATTTTTCCACGATTTTTGCGATTGTACGCACATTTGGACGATCAAATTGACCAAAAAAATCACGAAGTGCACGATATGCATTTTGATTTGAACGCCCATTTTCATAATAAGTCTGGATAACTTTAACACGTTGTTGGATTGTGTATCTCTGCATGGTTCAAATTGAGTAAGTCTGGAATAGAGAAATGTCAAATAAAATTCGGAAAAAAACTTGGCGCTTAGGTGTGGTTCACATTCAACATCGGCCCTTACAATTTAACCACCCTTTATATGTAATAATAAAGAAGGGTGATAACGAAAATCATATTGGGCATTATGCTAGTATATGTAAACAAATACGAAGTGGTGGTGAGGGGATAGGAAGAAGAGACGACAACCGGATTTGAACTTCGCTTTGCATAAGGACCCAGAATATATATACTTTATAGGGTGTAGGACCTTCGGTGAAGGGTATAAAAAACAATCTTAATTATAAAAAAGAGTAATTTTTGAGATTTCAGTATTTTGGTCATAACTCTGCTATTTCTTAACCGATTTGACAGATTTATGTACCGACGTGTTAAAGAAGAAATTTGCCAGTCATTTTGGATATAAAACGTGGACTCGGGAATTTCTATGGTTCCTGAAAATGGGTATTTTTCAAAAAAAAAAATTAATATTTTGGTCATAACTTTTTCGTATCTGAACCGATTTTCCCGAGTTTTTCAGAAACTATTTTCTATTAAAAATTTCCGATCTTCTGATATATAAGGCTTAACCAAAGGTCATATAACAGTCACAAAATTCAGGTTTTTATACAATTTTTAATACTTTTTGTATGAGAGGTACCACGCCTACTTCTCCAATCCCGCCCACATTTTGTAGGATGGTGTATATTTATAACCTAAATGTTTGTACCTCTTGCCGTTCTCCAGATATACAGAAAAAAGTAATAAAAATACAACAACCACAACGGATTTTTTGGAAACATTAGAGGCTGAATTTCAATAGCAAGAAATGGTGGACTATATGTGACATAAATGTAAAACAACGTAGCCGCTATCATGTCTGGAGTCTCCAGAAAACACATATCAAACGTAAGACGGACGGACGGATATCGTTAAATCAACTTCTCTCCTCATAAGGACCCAGAATATATATACTTTATAGGGTCTAAGAGTAATATTGTAGAAATTACAAACGGAATGACAAACTTATATATACCCTTTTCCACCTGTGGTGAAGGGTATAAAAAACTTAATTAAAATCGATTTATACTTTTGGAAGCAACGAAGCCACAGACGCACATATTTAAGAGGATACAGCTAGAAAAGAGGAGTTAACTTCTAATCGGTTGTACCGATTTTCTTCAAACAAAGATAAGAACACTCTCAAAAATCGGGTTAGCCGTTTTGACTCTACGATAGAACGGGCAGATGCATAGATACACACAGATGAACACTATAAACTTGTAACATCAATCTTCTTTAATTTACGAATTTTAGTAGCTTTATATAAGAATTTTTTGTTTAGAAAAAATTTAAATTAAAAATTTAAAGAAAAAAATTGTCATTTTTTTCTTTTTGTGATATTTATCGTTTAAGGATTTTTATTTTTCAACACGATGGATATTCATATTTGAAAATAGCCCTGCGGGAAATTTATGTCAATTGGTCAAACAGACTGGTCCTGGGAGTTATGAAAATAGAACAGGTACAAAAAGAAAAAACTCATGACCAGTGAAAGGAGAACCAATCATGTAACTGGTTTATTAAGATCAAAAAGGTAGAAAAAGTAATGAATTATAGTACAGTCTTCACCGTTGGTGTGGTGGACTTGTTTTATTGAAATAATACTACATCGTTTTCAAATTATACTAAATTTTAGTAACTGACTGGTCAAATGGTGTCAATTGACCCCCCCCCCCAATGACAACCCCATGTAAAAGTGATAGGTCTTATTCATATAAAGTGTTCAAACAAGATCCGGTCTCTACCACCAAAGACCTATCACGGGACTACTTTGGTGTCAGTTCGCTTCCCTCTAGGGAAATATCAGTGTTTGATTTTTTTTTTTTAATAAATGAAAATAAATTTTAAACAACAAATTTATTTACATATAGAGTTAAAACACGTCAAACCATCACGAAAATATGGCATTTTCGGCATCAGCACCTCCGATTTGAATGAAATTCAACACAAATGTTATATGTAATTGGACTTTAACAAAACATAAATTTTCAGACCCCAGATTCTTTCGGCTTCCGAAATATGACGTCATAAAAGATGAGAAAAATGTGAAAAAAAACTCAAAAGTCTCCTTACAAAAGAGGATAGAACTCTTGAACTACGCAAGATAATTTAGTTTTTTTGGTACCGTTTTAAAGGTGAAAGTGCACCCTTTAAAATGATATGCATATTGTGTTTTTCTAAGAAAAGGTCAAAGGTAAATTTTTGGGGTCTTGAGTTCAAAGGTCCATATCTAGAAAAGTATATTTTTTAAAATTCTTAAATAAATATATGTTAAGTATTATACCCTCTTCAACATTTGCAGAAAATTTAAAGGTGGAGACTCGATTGGTGTCAGAGTTATATACCAGAACGTGATTCTAAGTATGTTTTGTGTTCAAAAATCCCTTGTTGTTGTTGTATTTTAATTATTTTTTTCAGTATATCTGGAGAACGGCAAGAGCCAAAGTTTCCAAATTTAGTACACAAATTTTAGTTATCAATACACACCATCCCACAAAATGTGGGTGGGACTGGAGAAGTGGGCGTGGTACCTCCCGTACAAAAAATATCAAAAAATGTTTGTATCTGAACCGATTTTTCCGAGTTTTTTAGAGAATATTTCCTACTAAAGATTTCCGATCTTTTGATATATACGGCGTAACCATGGTTCATATGACAGTCCAAAAATTCAGGTTTTTATACAATTTTTGATATTTCTTGTACGGGCGGTACCACGCCCACTTCTCCAATCCCGACCACATTTTGTGGGATGGTGTGTATTGATACCTTAAATTTGTGTACTAAATTTGGAAACTTTGGCTCTTGCCGATCTCCAGATATACTGAAAAAAATAATTAAAATACAACAACAACAAGGGGTTTTTGAACACAACACATACTTAGAATCCCGTTCTGGTATATAACACTGACACCAATCGAGTCTCCACCTTTAAATTTTCTGCAAATGTTGAAGAGGGTATAATACTTAACATATATTTTTTTAAGAATTTTAAAAAATATACTTTTCTAGATATGGAGCTTTGAACTCAAGACACCAATAATTGAGCTATGACCTTTTCTTAGAAAAACACAATATGCATATCATTTTAAAGGGTGCACTTTCACCTTTAAAACGATACCAATAAAACTAAATTTCTTGCGTAGTTCAAGAGTTCTATCCCCTTTTGTAAGGAGACTTTTGAGTTTTTTTCACATTTTTCTCATCTTTTATGACGTCATATTTCGGAAGCCGAAAGAATCTGGGGTCTGAAAATTAATGTTTTGTTAAAGTCCAATAACATTCAACATTTGTGTTGAATTTCATTCAAATCGGAGGTGATGATGCCGAACGACTTAACGGTTTGACATGGATTCACTCTATATGATATGGCAAAAAAAAAATAAAAAGTTTTCGGGTCTCTGCTATGAAATCGCATTCTAGAGGACTCCCAAAAGATAATGCCTTAATAAATATATTACAAAAAAAATTTTTAATAAGAGAGAGCTTTTGTAAAAAGACCAAAAATAATTAAAAAAAGGTTCGTGTCAAAATGAACATATTGTAGTTAATCACTCTCTAGTTAAGACATTTGCATAAAAATTAAGTTTTCAATAAAAGAAGATGGTTAATAAAAAGCCAGCTGTAAAATGAATTAGAGCCAGTTTTTGACATAAAGATCAGCGATTAAATTAGAACTAATGTTTGAAATTCGTTTTTGGGTAGTCGATTATTTCATTTTGTTTCCAAGTTTAAACGCCCAAAGTTGGCGGTTTAAACTTGCGACAGAATTTTCAAAAGTACGAACAGCTTATAAAAGGAAATATTTTATATTTTTATTTATTTAAAGGTTTATTAAATATTCCACCTCGTAAGATAAAATATTGCTTGATTATTTTGCTTCTTTTTCGATTTCATTTATTTATAAATATATAATATTATATAACACAATACAAAATTCTTGCCTTTTCTTCTTCTTTTTCACGTTAAGAACAGTAATTTGATGACAATTTTTGGCATTTGTTTTAAACTGCCATACTTATACATAAAAATACTGTCAATTCATATGGCAATGCTAAAAGCTTTAATCTTTCACTCAAAAACGCCAAAGAGGATTAAGGCTAGATTAATTTTATTATAAGATTAACAAATCTTACTATTGATCCTGGTTTAAACTCTAAGTAAAAACCCCGCTCTTAGAGGCTTTAAAGTTTAAAGCAACAAATCTTTCTTATCGAATCTTTCTTTTTAAAATAAGAGTAATTTCTGAGCCAAAGTTAAGTTTTTTTTTTTATAAAAAAAAAGCTTTTTAAGAAAAATATAAGTTTTTTTATGATAAAAAAAGTAAGAAAGTATGATACCCTACACCACAGTATTTAAAAACACAATCTGCTTATGTGCCCATTTAATATGGATTTATCTATGTGTATAAACTTCATTAAAATCGGTTTAATAGTTTCTTAGAGGCAGACATTTCCCCCTATCTTCCCTCGTGGTCTTACGATTCGGCCCATTTTCAATAGGCTTGGTCCTTGTGCCAATAAGAATCTTTGTCCCAAATTTAATCAAATGATCTCCAAAATTGCGACCTGTACTTTGGGTACAAGATTACATTTACAGCCAGCCAGCCAGCCAGCCGGACAGACATCGTTAGGGTGCGTAGTGAGTGGCCGCTTGTTGCCGAGCCGAGCTGACTGACGCTTATTGCGAGAATTTGTTCATGCGAGAAACAAGTTTGAGTGTAAATAGTGGATGCGAGAATCAGCGCTGATATTTTATCTATTATTTGTGTTTTATGTATGTTTGTATGCATTCTTAAATTTTTTTTAATTGTTATATTATATAATATATGATTGTTATTTAATTTTAATTATTTATTTGATTAATTAATTAATTAATTTTCTTTAGCTTCACTTCGGAAAATCAAATCTTGTAACGTTAATTTAACCGCCTCATACTCAATGCAAATAGATGAAACTTTGCAGGCATACATATTCCCGATGACAATACACGAATACATGGGCGTAGCCGGGATAAAATATAGGGGGCCAAAAATTTTTTTTTTTTTTGTAAAATGCTTTTTTTACCGCCTTTTACTCAATGCAAATGGATGAAACTTTGCAGGCATGCATATTCCCGATGACAATACACGAATACATGGGCGTAGCCAGGATAAAATCTAGGGGGGCAAAAATTTTTTAAAACCTTTTCTTTAGCTTCACTTCGTAAAATAAAATCTTGTAACGTTAATTTAACCGCATATCCGAAAAGCGTTTCTTAAAAAAATGTTTTTTTAAATGTTCTTATTTTTATTTTTTAATTTTTATTATTTTTTGAATTTTTTGATTGCATGTTTTATTTGCTTTTTCTAAAATTTTTGTTTTTAATATTTTTAAAATGTTTTCCAAACAACATAACATAAACAATGTTTTCGGCGCTGAAATACTCTTTGGAACTGTTTTCTCGCATTCAATCAGCTTTGCGCTCTGACCAGCTCGGCGCCCCCTATGACCTGTTCGCGCTTAATTGTACTAACTTGTATCGACTCAGACAATGATTCTAAGTCGATCGGTATACTTTAAGGTGAATCTAGGGCCAATATTTTAAGGCGTTACACACAGCAGCACAAATGCATAATACCTTCTCCACTATTGTGGTGTGGGTATAATTAGCTTTATAAGAAAAATTAAACTTTTTGAGATAAATATGTGCTTTATTAGAAACATGCATGAATTAAAAAAATAGATTGCGCACTCAGCCGTACAAAAAAAAATTTTCTTCTGCGTATCTACGTTATCATAGAATTCAAATAAGTGTTTGTTGTAAAATATGTAAGAGAGAGTACACAAATGTACTTCGAACAACAAAATAACGGACTTGCGCAATTCGTAATCTTGTTTTTCTGATTCATGAGAAAAAACGAACGAGATATTTTAAGAAAATTAAAAGAAATACATGATTTTTTTATCAAAGTTTTTCCTGGGATTCAAAAATTAATTATCAATGTTCCGTTTTAATGTGTTAAATTCTTCCCATTTCATACTATTGGCAAACTGAAGTTTATTGTTGAGGGGATAAGCTATTCCTAGCGCATTTCACTGGTTGCTTAGGCCAGATCGTCAGGAAACTTCATCCAAAGATCTTAGAAAAACTTAAGATATTAAACCAAATAAAACCGTTAAGCTAATAAGAATTATAAGTCCCAGTTTTACTTGCAACAAAATCAAAGCTTAAACAAAGACAACAACAATAAACAGTGAGTTTATCTTTTCTTAGTGGGTAAAGAAAAAACAAAAATAAAACAAATTTTTTTATTTTATTTTGCCAGTTCAGTTTTATTTACACTGCCACATGCATATTAGTTATCAACGTTTTTCCTGGGATTCAAAAATTAATTATCAAGGTTCCGTTTTAATGTGCTAAATTCCCATTTCATACTATTGACAAACTGAATTTTAGTATTGTTGAGGGGATAAGCTATTCCTATGCGCCTTTCACTGGTTGCTTAGGCCAGATCGTCAGGAAACTTCATCCAAAGATTTTAGAAAAACTATTAGAGATATTTAACTAAATAAAACCGTTAAGCGAATAAGAACTACCCAGCAAAAACTTGGTAATGCCATGCCATTACTGAACAACTTACTTTTCAATGACTACTACATACCATCTTCATTACATAAAAGTAGTTTGGTAATGACTTATTTAACTCCCTATTTGTAAGCGAGGGTGGTAAGTAGTTGCCTACAATAATTTAATCTCATATTTACGCTCTTAATTTAGTAAAACAACGTTTTTTTATACAAAAACTACACTGCCCCGGTAGACTAGCTGGTAGTGAGCTAGTCTATCAGCACCGAGGTTGCGCGATCGAATCCCACCAGAGACAAAATAAAAAATAAAACAAAGTAAAATAAAATAAGAAAAAATAGAAAAAAAGAAATAAAGTAAAATAAAATAAGAAAAAATAGAAAAAAAAAATAATAAAAAAAAAAGTAACAAAAAAAAAAATTTTTTTTAAAGTTATTCAATGTCAGTTGTAATTTTGGTGACATCGGAGTAATAACTTTTTAACTCCCTATTTGTAAGCGAGGGATGTAAGTACTTGCCTCCAATGACATCACCGTGTTAAAATAATGAGTTAAAATGCCAATGTATAAGTAGTGAAGAGTCGTTATATTAGCTTTTTAACTCATTACTTTGCAATGTAAGTTTTTGCTGGGTATAAGCCCCATTTTTACTTGCAACAATATCAAAGCTTAAACAACAACAATAAACAGTTAGTTTATCTTTTCTTACAATCCCGACTACCGACTGATTTTTTTTTAAACCGATCTTCACAAAATTTGACAGTGGGAGTTCAAGCCATATCAAACTGTGACAGACCAAAGTTTATTATAATGACATTATTCGTTACGGTTTTACGCGTACTAAAGTATTTTCCAAAAGTCCGCTTAACATGGGGCCTATGTTAAATTATGGACCGCTCTTCACGAAAGATGACAGTGCGATTTCCATTCTTATAGAACTGTGACAGACCGAAATTCATTACAACAGCATTGTTCATTACGATTCGGTTTCGCAAGAAAGTAAAGTTCATATGGGGCTTATGGTAAATTATGGACCGATCGTCACAAAGTTGGCAGTTTATTTTCTAGTCATAAAAAACTGTGACTTAACTAAATCTTTTACAAAAGCATAATTCGTTACAATTTGATGCATACTAAAGTTTTTTCCGTAAGTGGGCTTTATATAACACTTATGCTATGTTATGGACCGATATTCACGAAATTTGACAGTGTAATTTCAAGTCATATGAAATTATTACGGACCAAATAACAATAGCGTTATTTGTGAAATATGGACCGATCTTCATGAAATGTTGTGGTAAAATTTCTAGACATATAGAACGAATTTGAGCGAAATCTTAAATAAATATGTGCATTCCTCCACCAATAATGTTACGTTTTGCAACAAAGAAATCAATTTCTTAGGGTGTTGGCTCCTCATTTGGATTCATAACTCTTATCCTACTAAACCGAATTCTCTGGAATTCAAACCCATACTGCTAGTGGAAAAGTAGAAACAATTTGACAGCAATATTGTTGTTCAACTGAGTTTTTCGAATGAAAACCTATTTTTAACAGACAGATAAGCTAAATATACTTCAAATTACTCAAGGATCCAGACTGTAAATACTGTTTATTGGGTCCTAGATTGATATTAAAAACGTTTTAAAAAAATTAACTAAGAAGATAGCAACAAGTTGTGGAGGGTATAAAAATCCAGTAGCTCGTTTCTGTATTTCTCGCATCGTAAAATTTCTTACATGAAGTGTGAAACAAAAAATTCCATCGTTTCTCGATTTATGAGATAAAAGTGTTTCTGTATTTGAATGCACAACAGACGCAACAAATTCTGTTTATACTGGAATATTTCCAGTATTTAAGTGTCAAATAAAAGCGAAACGTCAACAAAAGAAATAAATATAATAAAAACAGGGCTGCCAGATTCGACGATTTATCGTCATTTTGACGATTATCTTGTTCCGAAATTAACAAAGCGACGTTTTTATGATTTTTTCTAAAAAAGTGACGAAAGCAAAAACAAAATCAAAAATATTTTACAATTTTGTTGTTACTTTTTATAGAAATTCATCATAAATTTCAAACACTTCTATTTTGTGGCTTTGAAAATTGAAAAAAAACCAATATGAATGTCTGTAGAAAGCAACAACAAATTTATAAAATATTTTTGATTTTGTTTTTGCTTTTAATGAAATTGTTGGCGTTGCGTTGCGTTTTACACTATAAGCCCCTTAGTCTTCGAAATAAGATAATTGTAAATATTTTTATATGTTTGTTTATTAGAAAAAAATATACCCAGCAAAAACTTGGTAATGACATGCCATTACTGAACAACTTACTTTTCAATGACTGCTACATACCATCTTCATTACATAAAAGTAGTTTGGTAATGACTTATTTAACTCCCTATTTGTAAGCGAGGGTGGTAAGTAGTTGCCTACAATAATTTAATCTCATATTTACGCTCTTAATTGAGTAAAACAACGTTTTTTTATACAAAAACTACACTGCCCCGGTAGACTAGCTGGTAGTGAGCTAGTCTATCAGCACCGAGGTGGCGCGATCGAATCCCACCAGAGACAAAATAAAAAATAAAACAAAGAAAAATAAAATAAGAAAAAATAGAAAAAAAATAAAGCAAAATAAAATAAGAAAAAATAGAAAAAAAATAATAAAAAAAAAATGTAACAAAAAAAAAAATTTTTTTAAAGTCATTCAATGTTAGTTGTAATTTTGTTGACATCGGAGTAATAACTTTTTAACTCCCTATTTGTAAGCGAGGGAGGTAAGTACTTGCCTCCAATGACATCACCGTGTTAAAATAATGAGTTAAAATGCCAATGTATAAGTAGTGAAGAGTCGTTATATTAGCTTTTTAACTCATTACTTTGCAATGTAAGTTTTTGCTGGGTATCTTTAGAAACAAAGGTTAAATTTTTATAAATATCCCTATTGTGAAAATTGTCCTCGAAATTGCTTGTCTCTTCCCTGAAAAATGTATCGGCAAAAGCAAAATTTCGAGGGAAAGTAATGGACCGACTTGGCTTATTTTGAACATTTAATACTTCTTATATACATAAACAAAATATGACTGAAATTAACCGGTTTAATCGTTAATCGAAAAAAGCCAATTTGAAATTAACCGATCAGTTAATCGGGTAGTAATTGATCGGTTAACCGGTTCACGGTTAACCGAATGAATACCCTAGTAATTAGATTAAAAAAATGACTTACTTTTGAATTCGTTCATTTTGGTACAACCCTTGTAAAATTCATTAATTTTTTCAATAGAATTGTATGTAGTGCTTTTATGTGTTTCTGATTACTTAACATATTATTTTGTAGGCGAAGTTTTTACTGGGTCTTTAACCCGTTTATTTATGAACTGATTTTTTTAACTTTAACTACCAGGTATTCTTCTAAGTCTATGTCAGGTAAAAAAGAAAAAGATTATAGGAACAGGTAAATTAAAGGTTTATATCTCAGCCATTTGTAAACCGATATACATAGTTAAACTTCAATAATATACTATTTCGGACTACAAACGATATAAATATAAAACAACGTTGTCAGTATCAATTCCATAAAAACCCGGAATATTTATAATTCTGTTATCAAAGCTGATTTAATTTAAAAATTTTCCATTTTGATCTCGGTTTTTGTAAATTTATATCTATTTTAAAAAAGGATGTATGTTAATTTTATTAAGCTTGGTTTCTTTTTTCTTTTGTAAAAATATTTATTTTATTTTTTGTTTAATATGATATTTTCTCATGCCTTTGTGTGACTTCTCCAGGGAAAAACAAGTTAGAGTGCTAAATTCAGCTGTGCCGAATCTTTGATACCCTCCACCAACACTTCGAATGTTTTAGGAGTAATATCTGTATGATGTCTATTTATTATTATAATCTTTGTAAAAACAGACATCTGCATTAAAATTTGTTGCGGTTTAGACCTATATACAATTATTGATCGACAATCAGAATAAATTTTAAAAAGTTTGAGTAGAATATCAGTTTAAGATGAACTTAAATGATTTTCAAGAGAACAAATTATATAAAAGCCATGGTAAGCTATGAACCAATCATCCCAAATTCTGCAGAACGATTTCTGGTATTAAAAAACATAAATTTCAATACAGCGGTGCAATTAGTTTAAGCGTTTGCAGTAAATTTCAAAAGGCTGCTAAAATGGAATATAAGGAAAATTATGGACCGTATATCACAAAATTGCATAACATTTTTTCTGGCCATATGAAGCTAAACTGGAAGAAAGTTTACCGCGTATTTAATTATTTTACCAGAGTGGGCATTATATGAGGCCTATGGTAAGCTATGCACCGATCTTCACCAAATTTCACAGTGTCATTTCTAGTTCTATAAAACTGTGATGTATCAAATTTTGTTATGAAAGCGTTATTTTTTACGTTTTTAGGCGTACTAAGCTGTTTTCCGGGAGTAAGGTTTATATGGGACCTAGGGTAAATTATGAACTGATCTTCACGAAACTTAATAGTTTCATTTCTAGTCCGATTTAACTGTGACGTGCCAAAATTCGTTATGATAGCATTGTTAGTTAGGGTTTTAGGCTTACTATACTGTTTTCCGTTCTTTTTTACGTTTTTAGGCGTACTAAGCTGTTTTCCGGGAGTAAGGTTTATATGGGGCCTATAGTAAATTACGGACCGATATGCACGAAATTTCACAGTCTTATTTTTAGTTCCAAAAAATTTTGATGTACCAAATTTTGTTATGATAGCATTGTTTTTTACGGATTTAGGCGTACTAAACTGTTTTCTGGAAGTACGTTTTATATGGGGCCTATAGTAAATTATGGACTGATCTTCACGAAACTTAACAGTTGCATTTCTAGTCCTATTTAACTGTGACGTGCCAAAATTCGTTATGATAGCATTGTTAGTTAGGGTTTTAGGCTTACTATACTGTTTTCCGGGAGTAGGGCTTATATGGGGCCTAGGGTAATTCATGGACGGATCTTCAAGAAATTTTACAGCGTGATTTCCAGTTAAACAAAACGAACTGTTGCGAAATCTTATATCATTCTGTGCATTTTTCCACCATTTATGTTAGTTTTTGTAACAAAATTATCAATTTTTTTTAGGTGGTGGTTCCACATTTTGATTCATATCTCAGATCCTATTGAACCGATTTTGCTGGATTTCAATCCCAAACTGCTTGGGATAACTACAAGCAATTTGACACCAAGTTTGTTTATTTCTTTTGAGTTTTTCGAAAGTGAGCGTGTTTTCAACAGACGGACAGACGGACATGGCTAAATCGACTTAAAATTACTCAAGGACCCAGAATATATATACTTTATAGGGTCTGAGATGAATAATAAAAAAGTTTCACACGGAATGACAAACTTAATATACCCTCTTCACAACTAATTGTGGTGGAGGGTATAACAACAATTTTAAATTGTTATCGGATTAAAGGAAATAAATAATTTTATAAAAAATTATCCTTCAGCTTAACAAAAGAAATATAAATTTAAAGAAATTATTAAATACCCATGAACTTTAACTTTGTTTTTGTTTGATTATGTTTTAATAAAAGTCAAAACAAATTTGTTTAAAATTTATTTTAAATTGCACGATTTTTAAAACAAAAAAGACGATTTTTTTCTCAGGAAATCGACGATTTTGACACAAATTTATCTGGCAGCACTGAATAAAACCAAAACTAAAAAAAATTTAAAATAACAAAATATAACAATTGTGGTTTGTTTATTTTCATCATATAAATTATGCATTCATCATTTAAATTCCTTACATTTTTTATTTATTTTAAAAAAATAGGATGTAAACATATTTTTAATTTAAAATATCCACATTTTGTTTTTCTCGCACCAATTTCAGATGCGACTAATTTTGACAGTTCTTGTAAGAAACTTTTCGCAAAATATTGTTACAGAAACACTTTTTCTCATATCCTTCCAATAAATGCTGGA
Organism: Pollenia angustigena; assembly: GCA_930367215.1. NCBI lineage: Eukaryota > Metazoa > Arthropoda > Insecta > Diptera > Polleniidae > Pollenia > Pollenia angustigena. Next base: position 54,936,458 of record OV884060.1, read on the forward strand.
AAATTATTTAAATGACAGATAATTCTTGCAAAGAAAAGATACAGAAACACTTGTGTGAGAAAAACCATTTTTTGTTTCATTTCACACTATTTTTATTGCATTTCATGCGAAAAGTTTTACGATGTGAGAAATGCAGAAACGGGCTACAGCTTTTTATAAAAAAAAAATTGGCCTGTCGAGAAAAATTTTTTTTTGAGAAAAACTGAGCTTTTTAAGAAAAAGTTAGTAAGAGAAAAGAGCATTTTTAGAAAAAGTAAGCTTTCTTAAAAATTGTATATTAAAACTGTGGGTTTAAAAAAAAAAATTGAACTTAAAAACATCTTTCGAGTTTAACTTATGTATGTTTGAAAAAGTTAAGGAAAAGAAAATTTGTTTAACACTATTCAAGAACATCTGAGCATTCTGAGAGAAAGCGAAAGTTTAGAAAACTTATAGCTTTAAGGAAAAGGGAACTTCTTTTTAGTAAATTTAAAAGTTTTTATGAAGAAGTGAACTTTTTAGGAAAATTTTAACTTTTTAAAGCAAACTGAACTTTTAAAGAGAAAATGTACTTTAAAATTAAAACCAACCATTTAATAAAAATTATCTTTTTTTCCAGAAACATACATTTTTTTAGAAAGAGTGAACTTGTTAAGAAAATATGTACTTTTAAGAAAAGCTGAAGGTACTATTTTAATAAAACTTAAAAATAAATAAACTTTTTGAAAAAAGTTTTTTCTTTTAAAATATTATAAAAAGGGTGCTTGCAGAAACTTAAGCATATTTAATAAACGAGCTTTCTGAGAAAAAAGTTTACCTGTAGCGTGTAATTAAAAAATAGAAATATTATTAAATAAAATAAGATTTTCTTAAAATGAAGAGTGCTTTCAGCAAAAAAAATTTTAGCTCTTAAAAAAACAAGAGTTCTAAAAAAAAAGAAAAAGCTCGCAATTAAAAAAAAAAAAACGCTGTACTCAGGGGTGCCAGATAATTTTGATAAAAAATCGGCATTATCGGCACTTTAATATAAAAAAATCGGCAAATTTAAAATACCTATTTTAAATACAATAAAACCTATTCTTACTTACAAATAAGAACAATTCAGAATTATCTAATGTTTATAACTTATGAAATTTCAAAAGAATCATTCAAAATAAACGTTTTACAAAGAAATTGTAGTTAAATATAAAGTTTTTTTTAACCTTCTTATAATTAAGTACACAGAAAAAATTCTCCAAAATTTTTCACCAATTAAAGCATTAATCAAAAATAAAATCAGTTTTAATTAAAAATTTAATCAAGTGAATTAAACGTTTAATCAAGTAAATTAAACGTTTAATTAATATTATTAACTGGTTTAATTGATACTATTAATTTGTTTACTGGTGCAAATTTAATTAATTTTTTAATTAATATCACAAATTTTTTAATTGAAATCAATTTTTATTTTTTTCTGTGTATATTCCATATACAAAATTTGTATTACAAATATTTGAGTTTGACATTTTTATTAAATCCGTTTTAATATTAATATCAAAACAGTTTATATTATTAATTTTTAAATAATCTTTAAAAAACGAATAATTTGCAAAGATAAATTTTCCAGTGAACATCAAAACTCTGTTACATTAAAAAATTCTTTCCACATTTGCGGAAGAATGTGGAAGGACCAAAAATTGTACCAAATGCTGCCACGTTCACGTTATAAATCTGAAATTTTTTGCCAAAAAGTTTGCAAATTTATTTAATTTTCCTTACATAGAATTGGCTATTTAATTTATGTACTAACATCGTCCTCAATTGCGTTATAATCTTAAAAAAAAAATTATTTAATTATCAAAGTAATTATTATTTAAATTATATTCATTGATAGTGAATATAAATTTATTTTACCTTTTTTCTTTTGTAAGTATTTATCATCAAAAAGTAATTTAAATTTTTGGGAATACAAAATTTTAATTTCAAAAGATTTTGCTATTCGTGCTTAATTCCCAGTATTTATTCTTGTCAAAAAAACACTTGAAATTTATTGTTGATGGGATAAGCTATTCCTATGCATTTCACTGGTTGCTTAGGCCAGATCATCAGGAAACTTCATCCATAAAGATTTTAGACAAACTAAAGATATTAAACCAAATAAAACTGTTAAACGTATAAGAATTATAGCAACAGTTCTACTTGTAATAATATCAAAGCTTGAACAAAACACATCAACAATAAACAACAGTGGGTTTATCTCATCTTACATTCCCCACTACAATTAGTTGAAATTCTCTCAACATTAATTGTAGTTGTAAGTAGGTTAAGAAAAACAAAATAAAAACAACACAACAACTTACAAAAGATGTTGTCAATTAAGTGTTTTTTAGGCCGTGCACTTGCCTGTTTATTATCAAAAAGTAATTTCAATTTTTGGGAATATAAAATTTTAATTTCAAAAGATTTTGCTATTCGTGCTTAATTCCCGGTTTTTATTCTTGACAAAAAACACTTGAATATTATTACAAGTAGAACTGTTGCTATAATTCTTATACGTTTAACAGTTTTATTTGGTTTAATATCTTTAGTTTGTCTAAAACCTTTATGGATGAAGTTTCCTGATGATCTGGCCTAAGTCTAAATTTACACGTTTCATCTTTTGATGCTTAACTTCTTTTCAATTCCCTTTTAAAGATGCCAACATAATCACACGCAGCAATCGGTTTCAACTTTTTTCGGTTCAAAACAACAACAATTTCATTAACAGCGAATCAAAGAGAAAAAGAAAAAAAAAATTACATGCAGCCATTGCTGGCATATACCAACGAATAAAAACACAAAGCGTAATGACCGAGTACAGGCATCTCTGTACTAACCCCCTTTCTTCTTTCTTCTCTCACCTAAAAACATAAGAGTTGAGCATCAAAAGATGAAACGTGTGAAAGTAGACTAAGCAACCAGTGAAATGCATAGGAATAGCTTATCCCATCAACAATAAATTTCAAGTGTTTTTTGTCAAGAATAAAAACTGGGAATTAAGCACGAATAGCAAAATCTTTTGAAAGTAAGTATTTATCTATCAATTTTCAAACACAAATATAAAGTGTTTTATATTTTACTAATAGAAAAAAAAATTTTAACTGAATTATTTTATGTTTAAAAATTATTTCTTTTTTAACTTTGGCCTTTAATTCTTCATAGTGGAATATTTTTCAAATAAAAATGTATTAACCCAACACACATTACAAACACTGCATTTAATATTGAATAAAACTAACCCATTTTTTCTTTAGTAGAAGCGCTGACTTAATAACAGTTGTCCCTTTTCAATGTTACAACTGTTTCAGTATCGCTTAAAGTTAGTGTATTATTAACAAACAAACAAAAAGTAATCGCCTTTTACGTGTTAGTCAAAAAATCGGCATTTTTGGAGCAAAAATCGGCAAATCGGCACTTTGATAATTTAGGGGCAAAAAATCGGCAAAGTGCCGATAAATCGGCAAAAATGGCAGGCCTGGCTGTACTGTCTAAGACAGTTTAAAACTTTTAGTTTAAGAAATTTTTGAGAGAAATAAGCAAATTGGATTTAAAAAGAAAGTTTTTTAAAATGTAATTGTGAATATTTTGCATCAAAAATAATACTTTTAATAAAAATATTTGTGTTAATGAAAAAGGGCCCTAGGAGAAAAACTAGAGCTTTTTGGCAAATAAATATGTATATTGTATTTTAAAATTAAAGCGAGAAAGAACCTATAAGCTTTCTAAGTAAAACTTGAAGCTTTCTTCATATGTGTCAAACCATATTGAACTTAAGGAAACTTTTTGTTAAGTTTTGTGAAACTGTCATTTGCTTAAGCAAAGTGTGAAATTGATCGCACATTCTGTACAAATTCAAATGTTCTTTTAGTTTGTTAAGCTTTTTTTTTTAAATGCGTTTAAGAGGGTTTTCGTTTATTTTCGACAGCAGCTTAAGCATGTTAATGTATATTCTAGTTGGGCCTTAAGCTTTTTATTGCTAAATTTACCAAATATGTTTTAATTTTAAATGTAAGTGAAGTGAACGAATTTTGCGCTCGTGATATAGAAACTATCCTGTTTTGTAAGTTAAAAAATATTTATTTTTGTACACTTTATTCTTGCCATAACTTCTCTTAAATTCGGATAACTACATTAATTTTACAAATGTTTGAACCGAAAATTTTGTTCGATTTAAATTTCCATCTATTTTGATTTTTAAAAGATGGTAGTATGTTTGTATAAAACTTTATACTTTAAAATTTTTTTAACAGTTCACATTTTACCTGAAAGCCTGAGCTTTTTTTCAAACAAGAAATATGTTTTAAGGTACTAATTTTTATCTCTCGCACTGAAATTAAATTAATCGTATTTTTCTTTCACTGGCTATAGAAATATTTATAATTATTTATATTTCTCTTTAATTAAACCTTTGAATGAAAATTTAAATATAGCTGAAATTATTTTAGAAACCCCAACAAACCCCCGTCCTTAAAAAAAGAAATAAATTCTAAGTAACCCTTCTGTAATTATTAACAGGAAATGAATTCAAATATATTTGAAAATTGTGTGTTTTTTTAAGAAAACAAACCACATTCATGAATATTTATTACTAATAATTCATGGCAGAAGAAATTAATAGTCATAAATAATTTTAAAATTTCCATTTGACAGTAAAAGAGTTTGTAAAAGTAAAAAATACTAGAAAAAGTTGTTTCCGGTGGCCAACTAATAATATAATTTTTTTTTTGTAAGAAAAGGTCTTAATCCAATTTTCAAATCTTTCCAATTTTAATAGACTTTGCTGTTCATTCACCAAACTATTATTTTATCCACAAAATTAATTATCATTTATTTTCGTTTTCGTTTTCATTTTTAAATTCATTTTTTTATAAGTTCATTTTATTTTTTTTTTTTTTAGATTAAAGAGTAAATTTCGTTGTTTTAAAAGCATGTGATGCTTAACATTTCGCTCCTTTTTTCATCATTTTAACACAACATGCTGTAAATTGTTTTTGCAATTGTTTTAAGCATTAATTAGTGCAACTATGGCATTTGCAAGACACAAACAAAACATACTTCATCATTATTGTCATAGAACGGGTAGTTTTTTGGCTTTGTATTCCCCTCCTTAACGTAAAGATTCTTCGTCATCTTCAATGTGCAGCAATTTGTTTTTTTCTACAATTTGTTGTAGTTGTTTGTTTTTACAAATGTATGTGCAAATTATACGTCAAATTATACGGTCTGACTAAAGTGATAAAATGTTGCGCATCTAAAAAATAAATGAAAAATATTTTTAGTCTAGATTCTAGAAGGAAAAAAATCATCATTTTATGGATTAAGAAATAAATGGGAAAATTCGTTAAAAATTAAAAAATCAATTCAAACCTAACCCTTTGTGACCTTTCACCAGAGTATATAAAGAAACATTCTCGCGAGTATACCCTATTTGGGGCCCATGTCCAACCAAGGATTCGGTAAAACAGAAGATTCATATAAAAGTTCTTTGTGGCGAATATTATTCACATATTTACTTTTCTATGAGTTTTGTTCGTCTTTAAGCGATTTCGGAGAGGAGACATGGATTTTTTTGACCTGGCAGTACAAAATTTTGCAAGGACATGCCAACATTTAAGCAATTTTAGGGAGTGGTATTTGTATGGGAGATATGGTCAAATTTGGACCGATTTAATAAAAATTTTGCAAGATAATTTATGTAAAATTATTAATGGACTTAATCAAAATATATCTAAACAGAAAAGATCTCTATACTCAGAAATATGTCAGACAATTTTGAATGGAATTTGTCAGTATAAAATATGTTCTATATATAGATAATAATATATTATTAATTTTAGTAACATTTTTCTATAGAAAACAAATCACAAAGAATTTTTATCTTTAAAAAACTATTTCCGAATAATTTTTTCCGTCGAAAAAAAAAAGATTTTATATAACTAAATTTGTTCTATAAAAAGCTATTTGTAAAATGATGTCGAAATTTTTTTTAAAATTTGAAACAATTGAATTTTCCCAAAATGTTTTCTGTAGCTAATTTTATGACAACTTGTTTTTAAACCAAAAATTTTCGTACAATTGTTTTATATAAAAAATATTTTGAATGAATTTGCTCCCTACAGTAAATATTTTGGGAGAACTTTTATTCTACTGAAAATATTTTGAACCAACTTGTTTCCTATAGAATTCCTCATTAAGGAGCTTCCTTTCTAAACCAAACATTTTGTGACATATTTTGTTCTATGGAAAACATTTTTAAGGCAATTTGTTTTCTCTAGATAAAAGAAAACATTTTGTTATAATAATATAATCTATTATAAAGATTCGAAACCTACTTGTTTTTTATAGAGTTCCTTATAGGGAAGATTTTTTTCTAATTAATTTTTTGGGACAACCTTAATTATATAGGAAAATGTTTTGGAAAAAGTCGTTTCTATAGAAGTTTATTGGATCTACTTAATTTCTATACCGAACATTTCTAGACAACTTGTTTTCCCTAGACAATATTTCGAGACTAAATAATTAGTATTGTGGTTATTTTGTTGAACTATTTATGGTTTTTAATCCAAATTTTTAATATTTTTTTAATTAGGCTTAAGTTCATCAAATTTAATTTTCATTAAATTATTTTTATGAAGAAAGGAATTTTACAACATGAAAATTAATTAAAATTTACTGATAATTTTTACCCTGACATGTTTCGATTGCAACCACTCAATCTCCTCAGAGGGCTTGCCGTTTAACACTCGCAGCTATCGACGACTGCTGACGTCATTAGTCAAACATCAATCCTTAAACCAAATTGTATTTAACCTTTGGTAGATCGAAATTTGCTTTGAATGATTATCTATTTTAATTTATTTTAACATGTTCTTCCTTTACTTCCGTTTTTTCGTACTTTTGTCAAGAATTCTTCTTGAAGTTCAAAGTACATATTTTGTTTTGTTTTTTAATTTTTTTGTCTTTCTTTTTCCTGCTGACCTTTTCAGCACAACTTGAAGGACAAATGCAAACATAGAGCTCGTGCCTTAGTTTTAACAATAATAAGTATTGTGGTTATTTTGTTGAACTATTTATGGTTTTTAATCCAAATTTTTAATATTTTTTTAATTAGGCTTAAGTTCATCAAATTTAATTTTCATTAAATCGAGACTATTTGTTTTGTAAAGCAAAGATTTTGGGATATGTTGATTTCTATTGAAAACATTATTGAAAAAATTTTTTTAAAAATAATTAGTATTGTGGTTATTTTGTTGAACTATTTATGGTTTTTAATCCAAATTTTTAATATTTTTATTAGGCTTAAGTTCATGAAATTTAATTTTTATTAAATTATTTTTGTGAAGAAAGGAATTTTACAACATGAAAATTAATTAGAATTGTTATTGATAATCTTTCATTCTTGACGTGGCTCGGGCTCGAACCCTGGCCGGCAGGTTACCATGACATGTTTCGATCGCAACCACTCGATCTCCTCAGATGGATTTGCCGTCTTACACTCGCAGCCATCGACGACTGCTGACGTCACTAGTCAAACATCAATCCTTAAACCAAATTGTATTTTAACATTTGGTAGATCGAAATTTGCTTTTCCTGAATGATTGTCCACTTTAATTGATTTTACATGTTTTTTTCCTTTACTTCTGTTTTTTCATACTTTCGTCAAGAATTTTTCTTGAAGTCCAAGTACATTTTTTGTTTTTTCACTTTGTCTTTCTCTTTTCTGTTGACCTTTTTCAGCACAACTTGAAGGACAAATTTTTTTATAGAAAACATTTTTAGAAAATTTGTTTATAGAAAATATTTTGAGACAACTTTAAATTTAAAGAAAAGATTTTGGGACATTTTGTTTGCTCTAGAAATCAAAATGGGACAACTCGTTTTCTATACCAAACATTATGGGACGATTTGTTTTTTATATTAAACATTTTGTTACAACTTTTATTATATTGAAAATATTTAAATCCAATTATTTCTTAGAGAATTTCTTATTGGACAACCTGTTTCTATATCAAACAGTTTGAGACATTTTGTTTTCTATAGAAAATAGTTTGAGACAAGTTGTTTGTTTATTTAAAACTTTTGAAGCAACTCGTTTTTTATAGAGAACATTTTGGGACAACTTGTTTGCTTATAAAAAACATTTTGGGATAACTGTTTTCAACAAAAAAAAAAAAAACGATTATAAAAACGACAACAAAATTAAAAATACAACAAGTTAGAGTGCTATATTCGGCTGTGCCGAATCTTTGATATCCTCCACCGACAGTTCGAATGTTTAAGGAGTAATATCTGTATGATGTTATTATTATCTTAAACTGTGACGTTTGTTATTAAATATGGTTTAAGGTGTACTAAACTGTTTTCCGGTAGTAGGGTTTATATGGGGCCTAAGGTAAAATATGGACCGATCGTCACGAAATTTTTTACGGTTTTAGGCGTACTAAACTGTTTTCCGGGAGTACTGTTTATATGGGGCTTAGGGTAAATTATGGATGTCTCTTCACGAAATTTAACAGCGTGATTTCCAGTCCAATAAAACAAATTTTTGCAAAATCTAATCTCATTCGGTGCCTTGTTCCAGCATTTATGTTACTTTTTGTAACAAAATTATCAATTTTTTTAGGTGGTGGTTCCATATTTTGATTCATAGCTCTGGTACTACTGAACCGATTTTGCTGGATTTCAATCCCAAACTGCTTAGGATAACTACAAGCAATTTGGCACCAAGCTTGTTCCTTTTTTTGAGTTGTTCGAAAGTGAGCGTGTTTTCAACAGACGGACAGACGGACAGACAGACGGACATAGCTAAATCGACTTAGAATTACTCAAGGACACAGAATATATATACTTTATGGGGTCTGAGATGAATAATAAAAAAGTTTCACACGGAATGACAAACTTAATATACCCTCTTCACAACTAATTGTGGTGGAAGGTATAAAAAAAAACAATTGAAGCACAGCCATGAATAACGTTGTAAAATCCACTTTTTGCAAAAACTGTTTTCTTGCAGATAACCGTTAACATTACTCTTGTACACTTAAAAATTACATGCAAAGAGTCAGCTAGTGGAAGAACGTTATAAGTTACTTTCAAATGATACAAAGTAAATGGTTTTGATACGTGGAATAACGTTTTAAAAGCCACCAGTCATGATGCTTTGCGTAGTGGAAGAACGTTTTAAATGACATCGTGATTGAGGATATGAAACGTTTTTCCACTAAAAAAAAAAGTTAGAAACTGTAAATTTGCATGTTATTTTAATTTTAAATTTGTTGATATTTTGCATAAAAAATTTTATTATCATTATTTTTATTAATTTAAAAAAAAATTAATAATCTTGCCTGTTAAAAACGTTTTTTTGCTCCCTGAAAAATAATTATTTTGTAACTTACAACGTTATTCGCGGCTGTGCTTTAATTATTGTAACATTAAATATTTATCTGAATAGGAATGGTAATTAAAACCGATAGCAGGTTAATTTCTGATACCATACAGAAGTATCCAACACGAATTTTTGTTGTTGTTATTATTTTAGTGCTAAAATAATGGCATATAAAAATATAATCGAACTGATAAAATTTTAATATATTTTATCACATAATATGACAAGTTTCACTTATATCTCCCCTACAAAAGGTTATTAAAATAATGAATAATTCTTAGGTTTTATCTCTTCTTTAAACAAGAACATAAAATACTTAAGTGCGTGTGTAATACGATCATCATGCAACATGCAGTACAACCTCCTGTGAGTTAGTTAATCAATAATAATTAATTTTCATTTTTCAATTCATATGGGGTTAATAACTCTTTTAACATCTTCTCTCCAATGACAAAAATTAATTACTTTTCTTAAACATTTGTTCTTTTAACAAATTCCATTCGCTTTAAATCATATTAGAGAAACATTGTTTCAAATATAATTTTTATTTTATTGACTCATACATTTGAAAATTTTTTGTTCAGTGTGAATAAACTCTAACTATGAGACATTAAGTACTTGGTGCACTCTTTTTGTCATACACTCTTTTTGACAGTTTAAATGAACATGATGATGGAAAATGATAAAATAGCAGCAGCTTCATGTGACGTATGTATGAGGATAAGACTCAGAGTGTGGTTATGTGTTAAAATCCAGCAGGCCTTAATTTGAAATTCATTTTTCCGGCAAACATTTTTTTCTCTTTCCTTTATCGCCTTGTAGTTACAAAGTGTGAATACTCTGGGAGTATCAAATTTCCAAAATAAGTAAAATACTTCAACTTTTTTTAGAATTCTATGATGGGCAATAATGTATTTTTTTTGTTTTTTTTTTTTTTGGTTTGCTGATGGAAATGGATGCCAATGGTGAACCTGTCGTCTCCAAACAAAAAGGAGTTCAAGAAAAACTTAGACACTATAAACAATATATCACTTTAGCATTTTCATTGTAGTTGGCTAGAAAACTTCTATATGGGGTCTGAATTTTTTTACCCTTAACCACAGTGTAACAATAATTTTTCGTTTAAGTGTTAAGCTTTATTTTTAACATGTTTCTTTATCCATATCAATGTTCATATTTTTTTCAAATATGCCGTCACTCGTTTGCTTTATGGTGTGTTTGTCATTGTATTGCACACACCATTTATTTTCGACCTTATGTCAGACTATTTTTGACATTTGTGACACAATATGTAATTGACACTAGCATTTGTTGTCTGAAGAGATTATTTCAGGAATGGAATGGAAGTGTTTACACTGGGAAAGAAAATGAAAAATTCTAAAAATCACTAGCTAAACGGTTAGGATCCAATTCGGATCAAAACTAAAACAATTTGGAACCAATATTTGTTTTTTAGAAAACAATCTGTGATAAATTTGGAAAACAAGCTAGGAAGAATATGTTTCCATAAAAAAAAAACAATTTGCTACAAAAATTTTTTTTAATAGAAAAAAATTTGTGATGAAATTTAAAAACAAATAAGAAGGAAATTTTTTCATTAACACGTTGACTGCCAACTACGAGATAACTCGTAGATTGATTTCCCTAAAACTGCCACTTTTTGTGTAGTTACGAGTAAAACCATATTATATCAGTGCTAGTATCGATAAATGGCTTCTGGGAAGAGAAAAAAAAGTTAGTTTTGGCTTGCGTGAACTGAACATTTATTAAAAAAAAAAATTGTATGGAAAAAGTCATTCAATATTATGTAAAAATTCATTCAATATAATGGAAAAATTAACTCAAATAGAAGAAATAAAGTAAAGGGCTTGCTTCTCTTCACAGGCTGGACAAAAGTAACACGTTTCTCGGCGATTTTTTGCTTGGGTACATACACGACATGGCTTTGTCGGACGCAATTTTTTTCCGCTGGTGGTAAACACTCTAAATAATGGAGCTCTTGACTTCTATTTTTTTTTTCAAAACTGGTTGAAAATCTGCAATCAACGCGAAGACGAATTCTTCTCTGAACTTTATCAGTTTTATTTTAGATGAAGTTATGTTTTGAAAAATTCTGTGAGCATTTTGTATATATATATATATATCTATAATATGTAGCGAAACCTTTTTGGGCCATCTAATAGTCTTTCTTAGAGATGAGTAGTACGCAATCATTTGATCTGATCGGTCTATGCCAGACATTCCATTATTGTAATCTCGAACTATATTCGGTTTCATATAAATTTTTCCATTGCGATAGGGCACCTCTACCATTTCAACAGCATGCATGTTTGAAATGGTAAAGACTTCTCGCTTGTCTTTCCATTTGCATACAGAAACAGTACCATTTTGCTGCCAAAAACACCCCCCTTTTTCAGTTTACGATTTACCACATCTCTGGGGTTTCCTTTTCTGTTACTTCGCAGGGTTCTACACACATAAGTTTTTCGTGTATATAACAGTTTTGTAAGACTAACTGAATTATAAAAATTATCCATCACAGCATCTTTTTTAAAAACACAAATAACGGTTATTTTTGAATATCTCGAAAAGTGTTCTACTTTTGACAATTCTGACTTCATATTCGGATTCAGCGGACAATTTTACATAAAGATTAGGTGTCAAATTCATTTGGTCAAAAAATTGTCACGTATGTAGTGTAATTATAGCAATAAATTTAGAGAATGTTTATAAATCTAAAAAGAAAGAAAATAATAATAAAATTATAATAAATTATAATAACTATAAAACAAAATAATATAGGAAGCAAAAATTATGTTTTTTTAGGAGAAAAAGGACCTACGAATTAACTCGTATTTGGCTTCTGCGTAGCGATTTCTGTCACAGAAGCCAACTACGAGATAATTCGTAGATCCTTTTTCTCCTAAAATAAACATCATATTTGCTTTTTCATGATACCTATCATCTAGAAATAGAGTTTTTAGTTATATAATGTGAAAAAATGAAAATGTAATTTTTGGCCAGTTTTGAGAAAATCTATAGAAAATAATTTGAAACCAACATTTTTATAGAGAAACTTAACATTTTGTCACAAAATTTTTTTCTTTGAATAGTGATTTGTGGTGATTTATTTTTTTCGACAGAAAACAATTCCTGTTAATTTTTTTTTTTGAAATAAATTTTGTGAATAAACTTTTCTATTAAAAACAAATGTTGACGACACTTTAAAAAAAAAAAAACAATTTGGGACTTACATAATTAGTTTTATAGAATAGAGTTTGTGTTGAAATTTTTATATAAAAAACCAATTTTGATTACTTTTTTATATCAAAAATACAATTTGTTACACATTTTATTCTTTCTGTACTACAATTTAAGATGAATTTTTTCTTTAGAGAACAACTTTTTATTGTAGAGTTTTACAATCAAGTTTTTAAAAGAAAAATTTTTTTGTAACGAAAACCATTTTAGAGAATTCGGTTACGGTGGGATATTGTGCCCCAATAAAGCTACTGCACACACAAAAACAACAAATCTTGTTTTGTAAAGTTATACTGGGATAATGAATTCCACTTTCTTTATTCCAGTTTATACTTAAAACTTTATTTGTTGTATTACAATATAAAGAGTTAAACAAAAGTAAGGTTTTAAGGAATACTGCTGGGACATATAATCCCAATAGGGGTGAAAGGGTTATAACAATTTGGGACAAAATTTTGTTCAGATAAATCACTTATAGAATTTTTGCGTAATATTGGATTTTCGAATCTAGTGTAAATGTAGCATTAATATTTATATGGACATTTCCACTGAAAGGTCCAACCTGAGCGAAAAATCAAAAGTTAACCCACAGTTTCTTTGTTCTTGTATTATAAATAAGAAATAGTCAAAATCAATTAAACTAAAGAGTTCAAGGCTTTTCTTAGTTGCAATGGCAAAATACAAGGACTACAAAGTTGAAGTTCACGTGTTTGTCAGTTTGGTGTTATTTCTAAGGGCATCTTCTCTTGACAATTTACTTTTCTAAAACTAACTGTGCAATTTCAATCTCCCCGCAAAACTTTTGCTATAGCAACTACAAACCTTCAAACAAATGAAAATGATAAAACAAATAACAACTAACGGTAAGTTTTTTATTTGATTTTAATGATAACGTCACGTCACTTAAAGTGCGTGATCTTTAGTATTTTAACAAAGTTTAATAAAGGAAACAAATTTTTAAAAATATTTCGGCTATTAAACCAGCAGTTAATTTATTATTAATTTTTAAAAGTGTGTTACGTCATGTCATATTCTAAGCTATTTCCATGCATGGTGTTATATCGAGCCCTTACCGTGGGGTTGCCATACGTATTGTTTTAAGCAGTACATGTACTGATTTTTTGAAATTGTACTGTTTTATGCACAACTCCTAAAACAGTACGCAAATGTACTGTTTTTTACACTTTGTACAGTTTTTTTTACTGTTGTGTTAAAAAAAAGTTCTAAAATAATAAGAGTTTTTACGCTGTTGTCATTGTTTTCTCATAAATACACAGTAGAAATCTAAATTATAATGGGTGGCTCGTAGCAGTGGTATATTTTCATGTTGTTATGATTTTATGGCTACCTCTTCCAATAGTCTTTCCCTTTCCACACCTGAGAAAGACAAAAATAAAATCTAAATTTTTTTTAAGTCCTAAAAAAATACTTATTCCAACACAATTACCGTTCATTTTTAGAACTATTTTATTTCGGGCATGTTCTGGAAATCGAAATCACGTGAAATTGAAAACAAACAAATTTGGAAAATTCTCCGTGCTCAAAATTTATAAAAATACCTAATACCTTTTTCTTTACCTAAACTACTGAAATAAGAAAAAGATAAGTTAATTTTTACAAAAATTTTATTGAAAATATTCATCGTTTTCAATTGCACTTGATTTTAAATATTTCCAGATTTTGTGAAATAAAAATAAACAAAACTATTTTTTTTTTTTTTTTTTTTTTGATTTTATAGATTAATGGCCAATTTCACCAAGTTCAGGTTTAATAAACTTTCATTATAAAAGTCAAAAAACCTATTGTTTTAGTAATACATAGTTTATTATAGCTGAACTTGGTAAAATTAGCCGTAAATACTTTAAAAATTGTTTAAAATTGGAAAATTAATTTAGGAAACAAACATTTTCTCAAATTCGTTAATATTTGTGCAACTATGTGTGAAGTGAAAATTGCTTTAAATACGAATATGTTTAAAGAAAATCGTACTTACACAATCAATGAGTTAATTGTTTTGCGCTTAGTAAGGCTTTTCTCCTTTTTTATATGGCTTACAGCAATGTTATGGTTTTCCTGGCCAAATGCTTCGTTTGTGGTGTTTGTTTGCTTTTTAAACGCAAATGGAGTATTTTCATATATTTATGAAATGCCAAAAAATGGAAATAATTCCGTTGACGTTACACATTTTAAGTGTATTTCTTTATATAATTGTTGTTGCATATTCAATCAAAAGTTTAAAATATTTACCCTAATTTCACCAAGTTCAGTTAAAACTAACTATTACTTTAACTTCCAGCTTACAATATGTTTTGACAGCTTGAACTGATAGTTAATAATAGCTGAACTTGGTGAAATTGGGCGTTACTAATTAAAACAAATGGTTAAGTTTTCGTCAGAAAAAATGTACTGCTTTTTTCTTGATTGTACTGTTTTTTTGCATTCAATGTACTGTTTTTCCGAATTTAAAATCTGGCTACCCTACCTAACCGTAAAAAAGCGTAAGCGATAAAAACACAATATCCCAGGAAAAGGTTTTTTTTTATTACATTTAGAAAAATTTTGTATGAAGGTTGGCGCTTAAGCTAAAATTGTTTTTGCTATATAATCGTAACGGTACCTTATGTGACCATGACGTTTAAGGAGATGATGCAAGTGTAGCAATAAATTTATGTATTAAAAAAAATTAAAGTTGAACATGATATCTTTTAAGCTATTTTTCGTTAAGGGCTCGATATGTTTATTTGAAATTAACATACATAAAATGATGCTATTTGCAGATAGAAAGTAAAACAAAAAACTGTTATATTACAGTATAATATCCCAGTAAAAACTTCGGCTTCAAAATAATGTGTTGAGTAAACAGAAAAACATAAGAGCACTACTTACAATTCTACTGAAAGAACCAATGAGTTTTACAAAATCAACGCATTAAAAAGTAAGTCATTATTTTTTTTACCTGCATACATCCAGAAAAAAGTAGTTATGGAAGTTGTTATAGATGTAGTTATAGAAGAAAGCTACAAAATAATGAGTTAAAGAAGCTATTCATTTTGAAAAAGTAGGCGAAGTTTTTACTGGGAATATAAAACATATATGGGCATATCCGTCAAAAGGGCCACCGTGACCGAAAATTTAAAATTTATTAAAAGCTGATTATTTTACGATATTATTATATAGAAATATTTAGATTTTACTAATTTTATAAATTTACCCATAAATTTGTCCACTTAGATGAACAATCAGACTGCAAAGTTGTGCAAACGTAATTTCTTATTTGTGAGAATGTTTTATTATAAGTTTTCTTTAATATTATCATCCTGAAAAGAGGTGATATTTGATGAAAATGATTCCAAAAAAATTTTCTTACATGGTCTGTAATTCAGTTCAAAGAGCAATATGTTATTCGGATTAACGGTAAATTTTTATTTTATGTTATGGTGTTTTCTTTTCTGCCAATAATATTCTATATATGCTACCATTCGTGCGGGTTTTTGTTCCATTCTAAAAATATATGCAAAATGTGAGAAGTTGTCGTTTTCCTTTCTAAACATGTTTCAACAATAAATGGCAAATTTGTTCCATTTCTTACCCACAGTTATAACTGAGTGTGAGATAATACCCTTTTTTGCATCTGCGTAAATTACTTTTTTCTTGTGTTTGCGGACAATTTGCGTTATATTGTGATGGATATAAAAACTTTTTTTTTCGTTTGTTTTACTTTTATTATCTTTTTTTGTCACAAAATTTTTAACAACAGCTGAAAATAATTATTGAAAACCAGTGCTGTTAACGCTTATTGGAATTGTAAAAAAATTTAATGTTGAAAATTGCTACAAGCGTGGTGAATATCGCTTTTAGTACAAACTTTGCATTCAATATTTAACACGCTAAATACACATTAGTGTTGAGTGTAAAACGTAGCTATTATTTTGTTCCATTGTAATTTAGAAAAATGTATCACTTTGTAAGGGTTCGTGTAACCTAATTAATATATTACACAACACTAATGCATCATTATTTTTTAGAAAAGAAAACACCATTAATAATTATTCAGTTCAATTATTATGGAAAATTTCACCTTCGAAATTTTACGTATCGTCCCAGATTTTGGCTTAAAAAAAGAGAATACAGAAGATTTGCCATTATCTTTGGCCTAGAATCGCGCACTCCATAAACTTTAGCATAGATAACAATTCAAGGGTTAAAATAACGTAAAAATATTTGTTGTTTAAAATGTTAATGCATTTTTGATGCGCACGACTGTCACATTCAACACTATGGAATTACCCATATGTACAATGTAAAAAATTAAATGTTCTTATTAATATAAAAAAAAAAAAAAAAATAGAAGCGATTAAAAGCTAAGCAAAAAAACTGTTTTTCAGGAGAGTATCATTAATTCAAACTTTATTAAAGATAATAACTAGAAAAAATTGTTTTTATAATCACAATAATTGTCTTTTTATTAGGGTTTTTACCTCTCCGAAAAATTTTCTTAAAATGATGACAGGCCCTTTTGCATTTTTTAGGACGATATACATTTATTATAGAAAATTAAATAATAATAATTCTATATAATTTTGTTATATATATAAATATACCTTTTTCTTGTTGGTTAACCAAAAAAATATTTATATGAGAATTTTAGTAACGTAACGTTATAAAACGTCACATTAGACAAGAAAATAAAGAAAGACGAGCAAAGCAGCTTAAATTTAATAACTTGGAAAAAATATCTATATAAGTCCAAATCTTCCCAAGAAAGGTTTTATACAAAAAGTCATGCCCAATTCGCCGAGCTATGCTTTTTTGTAATGCAAGTCAAAACCCACTTCGGCTTATATAAACGTCACGCCAGCGCATATTATTGCTTATATCTTCATATCCTTATTAGATTGTTGTAATTTTTTTTCTGAATATAGTGCTAGCTTTCCCTCAACAATAAATTTCAGTGCACGTCATACGGAAATCGTATTAATAATAGTGCTACATATTTAATGACTTTGAAAAAAAAAAACTTTTTACAAATTTGACTTCTTTATTTAATTATTTTACACTTTGTTGTACAAATATCCCGTCACGTCACAAAGGAAATGCCCATATTCCAAAACCTAGATATGTACATTCATATTCCATGATATCTTACAGTCAGTTATTACATATCATATTTGTACCCTTCATCACAGTTTAAAAGGGTATGTATAAGTTTGTCATTCCATTTGTAATTTCTACTATACTGTTGTTACACCCTAAAAAGTGTATATATTCTGGATAGTTATGATTTATGAATTTGATTTAACGATGTCCGTCTTTCTATTGAAATGGTTGGTTGGTACATGCATATTAATATCACACCTATGTATGCTCCGTTAAATTTTGCTATTGAAATTTAGCCGGATCAGTACAAATAGCTGGATATGAGCAAGGAACCTCTAATGTCTCTTATTTAACCCATAAATTGGCAGAAATGAAGCAGTGTTAAGAAAGATAATTATATTACTTTCTGCGAAATAAAGCCCAAAAAAAACGAAAATTGGTTCCAAATTTGGGGGTATATTTCATAAAGCAGTATCACCCAATTTTTTTAAAATGAAAAATTGCCCCAAAATAATGAAAAATGGCCCTAGAAATAAAATGAAATATGACCCTAAATTTTGGGGTAATTCTTCATTATGAAAACTCGGCTGCAGGAAAAATCGCCCAAAGAAAAATGGTAGAAAAAAATGAAAAATCGCCCAAAAAAATTCCATGTAAAATTGGGCCTGAATTCATATGAAAAGTGCCTCAAAATTTTTTACGATTTTTTAATTTGTAAAAAATATTGTATGAAAAATAGCCCATTTTTTCGGGCCATCCTTCATTTTTAAAATTTCGTCCAAATCTTACATACTATTTGTCTAAATCATTATACGTCGAATTCCTTAGTGTTATTTGTAAAAATAACGGGACATGTTGCAAAAAGTTGGCATGTCCTAACGTCCAGTGTCATACTGTCCGTGGACACTACGACACTCCAAAAAGTGTCACAGTGTCCATGGACTTTATGCCACTTTTAAAGTGTCATCATTTTCATCAGAGCAGTGTCATAAAGTCCGTGAACGTTGTGTCACTTTGTAGAGTGTCATACTGTCCACAACATGCTTACAAACTCGAAAGCATAGCCGGCCTTCAGCCGGTCACAAGGATGTTCTCCTCTTTGATGCAACAAGTACTGGCTTTGCTAACTAAAGCTTCTCTGCACAGCTGGCCTTTGGCCGGGAGCAAGTATTTTCTCCTCTATGGTATAACAAAAACCGGCTTCGCTAACTAAAGCTTCTCTGCATATCTGACCTTCGGCTGGGCGCTTGGCCTTTCTCCTCTATGGCATAACAAATACTGGCTTCGCTAACTTAAGCTTCTCTGCTAAGTCGGCCTTCTTTCGGAAACAAGGCAGCTTTTAGAATTTTTACTTAGCGAAACCGTTACTTGTTATGCCATAAAGGGAAAAATTCTTGCGCCCGCCCAAAGGCCGTCTGCGCAGAGAAGCTTTATTTAGCGAAGCCGGTTTTTGTTATACCACAGAGTAGGAAATCCTTGCGCCCGGCCGAAGGCCGACTATGCCGAGACGCTTTAGTAAGCGCTGCCGGTATTTGTTACACCATAGGGGAGAAAATCCTTGCGCCCAAAAGTGTTTTCATTATATGTTTAATATATGCACCCAGAGAAAAAATGACAAAACCATTTTTAAAAAAATTTAACCATATTATGTTTAATTTAACCAAATCATTGTCACCGACAACCATATTATGGTGAAATAAGTTTTTTTAAAAATTGTTTTGTTGGTTGTAACCGTAATAAAACATGATTTTCTCTACGTGTATGTACATCTTTTTTTGTATTTAACATATTTAGTAATTATGGACCTAATGACATTTTTAAAAATGACATAATGTCCATTTGCAAAGTGTCTTAATGCCCACGGACATTATGACATTTTCAAAAGTGTCATAGTGTCCATGGACACTACGACCCTGGACGTTATGACATGCCACCTTGCAAAAAGCTATATTCTGTTTTGAGTAATTGATTATAACTATGCAGTGATTAATTAATATTTAACTATTGAAGAGTGCACAAAGTTTGGCGGAGGGCTCAAATAAGTATTACTGTCCATACTGCCGAGCAGCTGTTAAAGATACAATTCAATTTTTACATAAAACTTACATTTGTATGTAACTAAATTTATATGAATAATAAACACTTTTTTGCAAATTGGGTAATTTTTCATTTCAAAACTCGTTTTTGCTTTTTGGGTAAAATTTTTCATATTTAACTTTTTGGTTAATTTTTTTTTTTTCTTGGGCCATTTTTCTTTGGGCGATTTTTCCTACAGCTTGAAAAATCACCTCAAAATTATTAATGAATTTTTACCTCAAAAAAAGTTAGAAATAAAACAAAAAACCCAAATAAACATATGTAAAATATTTGGGTTGTGTTCATTTGGCCGAAACTTAAAATCCCATATTTAAAATCCCAAATTTCAAAATCCCAAGTTTAAATATCCAGAACTTCAAAATCCGGAAATTTAATATCCCGAACTATTATACAATTTTGGTTTTAAAAATCGTATGATTTCTAGCATGGTTGGGCCTGCGAATAGGCTCATAGACTTTTTTTTCTATTATATAAAACCATTGACTTATCTAGCTTAGGCTTCAATACATAGCAGGCTTTCGGTCGGGCAAAAGGATTTTCTTCTCTTTAGTATAAGAATTTGGGATTTTGATACTAACCTTAGAAATCTTTATATATAAATTTGTTGAAGTCATTTTTTATTTCTTAAAATTTGCATTTTATATTATTTGATAAAAACTAACCCCTAAGTTAAAACTGTCAGTTTATTTGGTGCCATTTTTCATTCTTCAATACTTCGGCCATTTTTCATTTCACTTAACATAAAAAAGCACCCCAACGAAAAAATAGAAAAAAAAACCCAAAAAAAAAAACAAAATGCCCCAAAATCGCGCTTTGTATCTCATGTAAAATTTTGGGGCCATTCTTCATTTTCTTTTTGGGGGGTAATTTTAAGCACCGTCTGGTGAAGGGTATATTAGATTCGGCAAAGCTGAATAAAGCACTTTTACTTGTTTTAGACACTTTTCTCCCCAGCTTCCCCTCCAATCCTTAAGAATGTATATGAGCACATGCAGCAACACAAATGTATGTTTAGCAATGTTGCTGATGATGAAAATGATTTATATCAACACTTGTTATAACTAATGATAACAACATCCAAAGTCATCATTTTCATCAACGTTGTCGTCATCATCTTTACCCATCCACAATTTTCATTATTCTTGTTGTTGTTGTTGTCGTTTTTGTTGCATATGGAGTATGTTACAAATTTCTATGCTGCCGTTATTGCTGGTGTTATTTAGAGGCAAGTATGTATAATCGATTTGTTGCTGTTGTTGTTGTTGTTGTTGTTGATTTTGATGATGATGACACGTTACGTTTTGGTGTTGATTTGAATTTAAAATTACTGTGTCCAACTTAAATATTTTGGAGTGTTGGGGGAAACAAGAATGAAAATATTTTTGGCGGAAAGGGGTTGATACAATTATAAATTTTGTGTGAGAAGGTTAAATGAGGTAAAATGTCAAATTGATATTATAAATAGAATTTTCGTAAAAGAAACGAAATCGTTGTGAAAGAATAATAATTGCTTAATTTTATTAATTAATTTTATAATTTGATTGAAAAATGTTTTGTGTTCTAGGGTTAACAAAATGACTTTTCTAGAAAATTGGGACATTTTATTACTTTTAAAGCCTTTGTTTTTTAAGTCGAAAAGTAAAAGGGGACTATTTTTCTTAAAATATATATAGTGACTTTTTCCACAGAAAGTCACTTTGACATCTTTAACACATTTACATTTATGCTTTTTTTCTTGGTATATAAAATTAAATAAATTTTATTTGTATTAAAGTGATTTTTAGGAGGAGGATTTATATTGGACATATGGAAAATTATGGGCCGATCATTACAAAATTTGGTAGAGTCTTATGTACCTCTTACGTTAATCTTATGTAACTACTCTCAAAGAACAAATTTAACTACGGTTTTATTTTTTGTTGCTTAAGGAGTAATAAGTGTTTTCTAAAACAAGGCTTTATACGGGTTCTATGGAAAAATATGGACCAACCTCCACAAAATTCGGCAAAGTGGTTTGGAGTACTATGAAACTATGACGTAGAAAATTTCAACAGCATTATTCGTTACAGTTTTAGGCGTATTAAAGTGTTTTCCGGAAGTCGGATTTTAATAGGAGCCTATAGGAAATTATGGAACGATCTTTACAAATTTTGTAGTATGATTTGTAGTCATATAACCGCGTTGGTTCAAAATGTTATGATAATCGGTGTATTCCGACACTAATTTATATCTGTTTTGTACCAAAAAATAAATTTTTTAAAAGAGATTGTTCCACATTTAGGCTCAATACACTTTTCCTACTGAACCGATTGTGCTGTATTTCAATTCCAAACTGCCTAGCAGGACTAGAAATAACTTGACTTCAATATTGTTATTTACTTTGAAATCGTTCGAAAGTAAACGTAATTTTGATATGGGGTCTTAGATCAATATTAAATAAGTCCCACACAGAATGACAAGCTAATAATACCATCTGCACAACTAATTGTGGCGGGTATAATGAAAAAATAAAACTAGAAAATAATATTATTTTTTTAAGAAATTTAGTTTTTTTTCCTATTAAGGAATTCCAAATTTGTTTTTATCTGACTAAAAACTTTTACTTATTTAATGGTTTTTTCAAGCATCTACTAAAATAAGTCTTCAATAGTTTAAAACTAAATTTATAGGTCAAATATACTTCATTTAGTATTGTTTTACATCACAATGTTTTACCAAATTAAACAACGACTTGTTTAGATAAAAACTAAAAGCACAATCTCTACACAACACTTTCTGGAGAGCAGCGGGAAAATGCAACAAAAAGTCTTGTTTTTACTTAAAATAAAACATTTTTAGTAACACTTTTATAACGTCTGGCAACTACAAATCAATTAAAATACCACAACAAAAACCAAACACAACAGACAACGACAACAACTACAGCAAAAACAAACAAACGAACAACATTAATTTCGAAACAAAAACTTTAAATCCAGCTGTAACATTAGGAAAAAGTAGGTTGCACTTTAACAGATCTTAGGCCATAGTTAGGATAACAATAAAACCATAAGACATTGTCTTTGGAAGAAGACAACATCGCGACATTCCTTGGCTGAATTAAAGCGTTGGTTTGAAACAAAGGAACAAAAAACCAAGCCTTTTCAAACCTAACTACTCACTCGGACAGACAGTTAGTCAGTCAGTGTGGTTCCCAACAAACATTAGCTGGCTGGCTTTCATGAATTTTCAAACGAAAGTCTCCCCTTTTTTATTGTGAGGAAAGTAAGTAAACCACCCACCATTAAGTTGATAAATTTCAAATGAATACTTGTTTATTTTAGTTTGTTAGAGTACATTTAAAATTTATGCTTTTGGTGTAGGCTACAATAGGTATTTTTAGGAATTGTATAAACTTGTAACATATAAATCAACATTTCATTCAACAATATGAATTCGTTTACTAGAACAAACTTTTTATTGTAATTTAATACCAACACAGTGTTGAATGAGGTTATACTAAGTTTGTCAATCCGTGTGAAACTTTTTTAATATTCATCTTAGAGATGAGAGAAATAAGGAGAGTTCGAAGATCACTTCAATTAAAGTATTTGTTAAAAGGATGCACAAAAAGTATAAAACAGTTAATGCAGTCTTAGAAAATATCACCCCTTGAAAAATATCTTAAGGAACTTGGTGCAACTCCTCAATTAGACTTCTCATTATGGCGTACCCTTAACATAGCTCACGATATTGCAGTCGAGTTTCCACCAATTCTTGATAGATCAGCTATTTTCCTAAGATTTGTGAGTTAAGCCCAAAGAAAGCCCCTAGTATTGATAAGATCAGTAACAAAACGATTTTGACCATGATACCAAAACCAGAAAAACATCACACTTATGTTGAGTCATATAGGCTTTTAGCTTATAAGCAAATATATCTAAGCTGTTTGAGAAACTTTTAGTAGCAAAATTAACCTCGATTTTATATGAAAAATATGTAATCCAAATCATTAATTCGGATTTAGAAGAAAACACAGCACAAATTAACAAACCTCTAGAATAGTAAACGTCATTAGAAAATCCTTTGAAAACGAAAATAATATGAAGCAATTTGTTGTTTTAATTTTTGTTTTTTCTTTTTACCCACTTACAACTACAATTCGGGTCGGAAAAAAAGCCAACCAATTGTAGGGGAATGTAAGGAACGATAGACTCACTGTTTTTTGTTGGTGTTTTGTTTCAGCTTTGTCTGAGTTCATACGGTTCATGTCTTATTGACAAGATTGTTCCTTTTTCTTCTTTGAACATGAATTGGCGTTCAAATGATTCATTTCATGTTGACGACATGTGCTTTTTTGATATTGAAAACAAAAACAAAATTAATTACCGAATGAAAAAGCAAAACGTAAAGACAGTACATGCATCTGTGTACTCGTTTATTTTTCCCTCGTCCCTATCGCCTATAACGTAGCAATACTGTCAATAAGACATGAGCCGTATGAACACAGAATTTGATATTGTTACAAGTAGAATTTTAAGTGTTTATAATTTTTATTCGCTTTACAGTTTTATTTGTATAATTTTTTCGATTTCGATTTTCTAAAATCTTTGGAAAAAGTTTCCTTATGAGCTGGCCTAAACAACCAGTGAAATGCGCATAGAAACTAGTGCTGGGATACTTTCGATATTTTCTACTATCGATATTTATCGATAGTTCAGATTTCACTATCGATATATCGATATTACTATCGACTGAATGTTTGTACTTGTGCAGGAAGACTTTAATTAATTTTAATCAAGCTACAGTTCGTTGTTTTTATCACTTTATTGAACGTATGAGACGTATGTTTGTATATACGCACGTTATTTTAGATGACAGTTTTTTTAAAAATTGATAAGTACCTTTCTGAAGGAACCGAAGAAGCAGGAACAATAAGATATTATATTGCAACTTTAAATATTTTCCTAATTGGTTTTGATTCTTGACCCAAAAAGGTAATCAATCTAGCGGACTTATCCTCTAGTCGTCGTTCATTGTCTTGTCCTATGCTCGCAATTGCAATTGCATTTGGATTTGCATTTTTTACAACATTACAAATATATTTGACGTTTCAGTCCCTATGTAAACATATACAAATTTTCACATAAATGCCTTTAATTAGCAGTAAAAAGCACAGCGCAAATTAATTATTGCAAGTAAAAATTTGCGACAAAAAACTGTGTGTGTATAGCTGCTGTTAGATGTCTTCATAGCTGTATTTTAAATAATAATAATATCGATATTGATATTTTTCGATATTTTAAGACTATCGATAGTACTATCGATAGTTTCCCAGCACTAACATAAACTAGCTTTTCCTCAACAATACATTTTTAGTGTATTTATCAAAAATAAAAATTGGGAATTTAACTTTATAGAAAAATCTTATTAAAAATTCATAAAAATTGGTTTATAATTGACCATACGTATAAGTCCCAAATTTAAGTCACTTTTCCGTCGTACTGTATTTGCTGCACACATTATTTTTCACTCTTCTCCTAAACAAAACCAACAACCGCAAAAATCTAAAACTTAGAAATCAAACAACATCAACATGTTGCATTAAATAGTTGGCGAGAAGTGCCAACATACAAAAAAAAAAAAAAAACAACATAAAACAAAAATGTTGAAAACAAAATAAAAAAATAATTGTCGTTGTAACGCCTACTTAAGACATGTGATAAAACGTTTAAACCATGTTTACAAGTGAAATTCTATTTTAAATGGATTGTCTGCACATTTTGTCAGCAACGTGGTGATTGGTTTCCTTGTGGTGCATCTGTGACACCACGAACAAAAACTTTGTGCTAAAACAGCAAATATTTATAAAAAAAAAATAAATAAATAAAAACAAGACAAATGAAAATGTGAAAATAAGTCAGAGTGACAATTAAATGTTAATGATGGGAAATTTACTTTCAAAATTCAAGACAATTTCTAAAATTGAGAAAAGAGCGACAAATACTATAGACGACATATTTATAAAAAAATAATACAGGTTTATTTAAGGTTTATGAAATGAATTTTCTATTAAAAGTTTTAAAATTTGGTTACAAACGTGTTTATAACTTGTATGGATTAACACGTTTCTCAAACTAGTTTATCATCATAAAGAACTTATTACCTGTTTATGGCGTAGTATTTATGGTCGAATTTTCGAGATTTTAACCTATTCGGAAACTCCTTATTCCATAAAATTATCTGCAAAATTGCAACTTATACTTTGATCACATTAACATGGACAGACAACCAGCCAGACGGACGGATGGACATCGTAAGATCACTTTAATTCTGAGTCGATCGGTATACTAAAAGATTGGTCCAGAATATTTTTCCTGAATTTTAGCTTTTATATAAAATCTAAAAGCTTAAAATAACATCTATCTTCAATGATAACCTGCTGTGCCTAACAAATTTAGAGTAAAAATTAAATGTAGATAGCGAAATTGAAGCAACACGTTGGGCATACAGATAGATATTTAAAACAGAAATGCCATCTGTTAACCAGAATTTCGAAAAAATTAATTTTTTTCTAGACATCGAAAAAAATTGCACATGTAACAAAATATGCCTTAAAACGGCAAAATATGCCTTAAAAAGGAAAAATATGCGATATGAACTTAAAAAATGCTACAAAAATGCTCTTTAAACTAAATTATGCAAAAAATGCTGCAAACGGTAAAATATGCACTAACAAATCGATGCCAAAATACATAAAAGGCTCTAAAACAGATAAATATATTGTTTCTGCCTTCATTGGTCTAACAAGGAAAAACATGCAATTGCATATTTATGGGTTCTCTGCTCATAAGACATAACGTAATGTTAATAATAGTTTTCGCTTCTCTGCTGCTTCTAAGTAGCCAGCGGATATGTACCGGTAATATTAAGAATATCAATTTTAAATATTCGCCGAATAAGAACTTTTGTATCAATATTCACCGAATACGAACACGAATAACTAGCATGAAATTTATCGCGACACGATATTTCAAACTTTATTGAAAACCAGTAAGATTGCTATATTCGGCTATGCCGAATCTTATATACCCTTTACGTTAGTTTGGAAGAAATCGGCCATTTTGTAACCGATTTGACAGATTCTTTAAGAACATATTTACCACCTACTAGGGTTATAAAACTTGGAGTCGGGAAGATCTATGGTTCCCAAAAATTAGTATTTAAAAAAAAAATAATATTTTGTTCATAACATTTTTGTATCTGATACGACTTTCCCGAGTTTTTCAGATTTCTGATCTTTTGATGTACATAAGTATATGGCGTATCCATATGACAAAATTGTTTAATGTTTTTTAGCTCATTTTAGGAGTATTTTACTCATAACTTGCCCAGTTTTTAACCGATTTGACAGATTTATATACTATATTATATAATGAGTATTTAGAAAAAAATTAATAATTTGAAAAGTAATTTCAATTTTTGGGAATACAAAATTTTAATTTCAAAAGATTTTGTTATTCGTGCTTAATTCCCAGTTTTTATTGTTGAAGTGTTTTGTTTAAACTTTGATATTATTACAAGTAGAACTGTTGCTATAATTCTTATACGTTAAACAGTTTTATTTGGTTTAATGTCTTTAGTTATTCTAAAATCTTTATGGATGAAGTTTCCTGATGATCTGGCCTAAGCAACCAGTGAAATGCGCATAGGAATAGCTTATCCCATCAACAATAAATTTCAAATGTTTTTGTCAAAAATAAAAACTGGGAATTAAAACGAATAACAAAATCTTTTGAAATTAAAATTAGTAATTTGGTCATAACGTTTTTGTATCCGAACCGATTTTTCCGTGTTATTCAGAAAATATTTTCTACTCAAAAATTAATAAGGCGTTTCCATAGGTCACCACTATTATGGATAACAATCTTGAAGCGATGTGGTGGCTTAAGTCTTGGCTGTGGTTCGTGTCTTGGCCCGGGCATTTTGCCAGCAACTGGTGACTCCCGAGGCGAAGGCAAGGAACTTAAAGGCCTTGGCGACAAAAAGTTATCCATCCCCTACACCGAGGTGTTAAGCGACCCGTGCCTATCGGTTGGTTTGCAGTCAGGGGTTACCGACTGTATTATTACGGAACTTTGCTGATACCTGGGCACCTCAGCAAATAGACCACGCCCTTACCACGTTAATGGGGGCTATGACGTGGTGGACCTTTCAATTCCCCCACACTCGTGGGACCAACTAGCATAATGAATAACTCCAAAAAACAGACACAACAAAAACAAACACAACAAAAACAATTAACGAAAACTGATAACGGACAGGCGAGAATAAGGACAACGATTGACAGCGAGACGAAAAAGCCAGGGGCTGTAACAGCCCAGGCAACCAATGAAGATCGGCCCAGGCTGATCGGAAGTGGTAAGGCAGCTCGACCAGAAGGCGGCTGCTTCAAAAACTGCGGCGAGGTACCCCTGAACTTCGCTCCAAGTACCTCCAAAGCCGCACAAGCCCTTTCCGTCATTGGAACGGATAAAACCCCTGCTTCGGGTGCTGCCAAGTTGGGTATGACTAAGTCGCCTGACAATGCAGCTTCCCATGTGTCTATTGTGCAAGGAGGGATGGCGATGATAACATCCAATCCCAAAGTTGCACCACCCCCCGCCAAATTCGGCGACCGCAGAAAGTCCCCTTGGCACAAAAACCCTACAAAGAGGTCATCGAACACAAGGCGTGCTGCCTTGCGTTTCATCGACATTCTCGGCTCCAAGAAAGCTGAAGACCTTACCAATGAGCAAAGACTTCATTGGCATGGGCAAAAGCCCACATAGCTGGGCTGCCAAGTGCTACTCCTCCAGTCCCTGAAAAGGTGACAATGCCTAAACGGCAACGTTCGGAGGAGGAAGCTGCAGCCGTGAAACAGCAACCAGGGACGAAACGTCCCAAAATTTCATCGAAACCGATGAACAAATCTTTTAGCGAGGTGGCCAAAGGTCACCTTGTACGAGCTATCATCGACAGAAGTGTTGATAATGGCGCCATTTCTCATACTAAGTGGGATCTGGTAAAACAAAAACTTATGGGTGTGTTCTGGACGATCCTCAGGGATAATCCAGGGCCATCCCCTCAATGCGATGACGCTGGCTGGTACCAGGGTCACGTGAAGCTGATGGCTTGCGCAGATGAGCGCTCAGCGATGCTTCTAAAGCGGGCCATCCAACTACTAGGAGAGGTTTGGGAAGGTGCCAGGCTTAACGTGGTGTTAGTTGGAGAGATACCACGGAGGCCGAGATCGATCGCCACCATCCCCGCCAAACCATCGGAACCTGAGGAGATCTTGAAGATCATTCAGTGCTGCAACCCTCAACTGCCCACACAGGACTGGAAAGTAGTGAAGGTTTCAGCTGCTGAAGGCTCCTCAAGGACGGCGATTGTGGTTATTAACCAGCAATCCTTGGTGCCACTGAGGGAGAGGCAGGGCAAGCTCTACTATGGTTTTAGTACGATCTTGCTCCGTGTCTACCGAAGTGACAACAAGGGCAATCCGGCTCCGTCGGTAAGTGAGGCCAAGCAACCTGAGGTAAGCATGGCTTGCGACGATGCCGTGGGCTCAAGTGACAAAGAGGATACCCAGTCTGTCTCAGGATTGGTGGGTGACTTCTTTGATCACTTGGGTGACATGGTTGATGAGGACCAGGAGGACGTCAACATCACAGAGGTCGCCAAAATGGATCATGGTGAAGGTGCTACAGATCAACCTCCACCACTCTAAAGCAGCATCTGCTGCACTGCTCCTCCGTGTGGTGGAAAGAGGGGAGGAGCTCGTGATAGTCCAAGAACCCTGGATTCACAAGAATCGGGTTTGCGGACTAAACCTCAAAGGCTACAAGCTATTGTTTGCGAAAGGTACAGATAACATAAGATCTTGTGTCTTAGCTAAAAACTCTTTGAATATCTTCATTCTTTCTGATTACAGTGATGAAGATACTACTACTGTTGCTCTTGAGACACCGGACGGTATAGCCTGGATGGTCTCGGCGTACATGGCGCATGACCACGGGCAGGACCCTCCCAACGGGCTCATCCGTGATGCAGTAATAAAGGCTGCGGGCACACGAATGTAAGAGGTGAGTCGCTATTCTCCTTTATTATTAATTATAATTTGGGAGTAGTAAATAGGGGCTGTGAGTCTACGTTTGTGATTGCAAATAGGTGTGAGGTTATTGATGTCACGCTAGTTAGTATAAACCACATCAATTTGATCGAGAGCTGGATGGTATCGAATGACTGTTCACTCTCTGATCACAGATATGTGGAATTTAGTCTAGGGCTTAGGTCCTCAGGATCGATGGCTATATTGAATAGGAGACGGACGAACTGGGGGATTCAACACTCCTCTCTGATCCGGTCTCTATCTGACCCTCCTAGGGTTGATGATATCGGAGGGATCGATGCGGCAGTGGATCTGCTTTCGAATTCACTGCAGTTGGCGACGTCCTTGGCGTGTAAGCCAAGGGTGCGTAGGGGTAGGAACCGGCCACCATGGTGGGATCCTGACATTGCGCAGGCGAGAATTGACTGTCGTAGGTTGTTCAATGTGGCGAAGCGCCAAGGCAACTGGGCGGACTATAAGTCATCATTGAATAAGTTTAGAAACTTGGTTAGATCAGCGAAAAGGACTGCTTGGAGGAACTTCTGTAGCGGAGTGGAAGGATCCTCTGAGACGAACCGTTTACGTAAGATAATGGCTTCGAGCCCGGATGTTCCGACTTACGTCCGGAAATCGGATGGTAGTTGGACTACGAATAGTCTAGAGACACTGGAGGTGTTAATTGATACTCACTTTCCTTGAAACTCCCAATGGGGTATGCGGGATCAAGCGTGGGAGGCGACTCCTATTCCTATGTCCATTCCATTGGACTATGGCAGGATTAAATGGGCTATCGATAGCTTTAGCCCATTTAAATCTCCGGGTTTCGTATCTTCCTGTGAAATGGACCCTGTGTAGAGTGGTCTTTATACCCAAGGGGGTAAGGCTTCTCACACCGAGCCGAAGGACTACAGACCGATCAGTCTTGCATCCTTTCTTCTTAAGACTCTTGAGAGGGTTATCGATGTGCACTTGAGGATGACTATCCCAAGAGGTCTACTCTCTGCCTCTCAACATGCCTATACAAAGGGCAGGTCTGTTGAGACGGCTCTTCACTCTCTAGTCGGAACAATCGCTCGAATTCAAGGAGTACGCACTAGTGGCCTTTCTCGATATTGAGGGGGCCTTCAACAATGTCAACCCGGACTCTATCGTGACGTCCATGAGGAGTCTGGGGATCGATGCTGGCATATGTAGATTTGTGGACAATCTATTGAGGAATAGGGTCATTTGCTCAACGATAGGTGAAACCAGTGTCCAGAGGCTGGTGAACAGGGGTACTCCCCAAGGAGGAGTTCTATCCCCACTATTGTGGAACCTGACTATGAACACCATGTTGACAAAGATGGACAACATGAGGATCAAAGCAGTGGCGTATGCTGATGATTTTTCAGTGGCCATCACAGGGAGGCATTTGGGAGTAATGTCCCAGTGTATGGAGGCTGCCTTGAAGGTACTCAGCACCTGGAGTGCATCATGCGGGCTGGGTGTAAATCCGTCTTAGACGGAACTGGTACTCTTTACGAGGAAGTATAGGACCGAGGACTTTAGACTTCCAAGGTTAAATGGAACTGAGCTTCAGATATCTCGCAGTGCCAAGTACCTGGGCGCGGTTCTGGATAGCAGGCTGTCATGGGGACTTAATGTCCGGATGAGAGTGGAAAAGGCAATAGTTGCCATATATGCGTGTAGGGGTGCAATGGCAGAAACTAGGGTATGAACCCGAGGTGTGTCAATTGGATCTTTGAAGCTGTGGTAAAGCCGACCCTGTACTATTGGGTCGTTGTATTGTGGACTGCATTGGATAAGAGCACACACCGCGCGATGCTTGAGAAAGTATACAGACTTGTCGCGTTGATGATCACGGGATCAATGCGATCTACTCCCACGAAGGCGCTGTTTACGATATTGAACTGGCTCCCAGTGGACATAACGGCCAAACAGTTGGCTCTTTGCTCGGCGACACGGCTGCACGCGACGAACGGCTGGTCGACCCGTGACTATGGACACGCCAGGATAATCGGAAGTACGATTGTCCCTGAAGGAGTGGATTACTGCACCCCGGTGCCGTTCTTTGGTGCGGGGTTCGTGACACAGGTGGCGCACGGCAACGTGCTGTCGGATTCCTTCCGAGAACCAACCCTAGGGGTTTATACTGATGGTTCGAGGAAAGGTGAGAGGGTTGACGGAGGTTTCTTCATAGAGGAACTGGATGTGAAGCTTTCCTTTCGTCTGCCGGATGGACGTAGTGTCCTGCAGGCGGAAATCTCGGCTATAAGGCGGGCGGCAAACTGGCTAAGGTATCATCGCATATAGGGGGATATACGTATATTTACTGATAGCAAGGCTGCCCTTGCTTCCCTAGCGGGTGTCTACACGACATCTAGGTTAACTGTAGAATGTCGGATGTCTTTGGATCAGATTGCGAAACATTCAAGGGTAACGCTTATATGGATACCGGGTCACTCGGAGTGCCCAGGTAATCTAGTGGCAGATGGGCTGGCCAGACAAGGTGGTCGCATGGGTGACGTATTCATTGATCAATTTGTTGGTCTCCCAATGGCTCACTGTAAATTACTCATCAGGCGCGAGTCGTATAGAGTTGCGCAGATGCGGTGGACCTGTGAGTCCACCTGCTTGATATCCAGGATCCTTTGGCCTGGATATGATGAACGGAGAACTAGCTCTCTACTTGGTTTCAACAGGAACCAGATTAGGACGGTGGTATCAGTTTTGACTGGACACTGGCCGGTGGGGACTCATGCTGCGAGAATGGGTCTGGAATTTAACGACTACTGTAGGAGTTGTCAGAACGAGGAGGAAGAGCAGACTGTTCTTCACTTCCTTTGTCACTGCCCTCGATTACGGGGCATCAGGAAAGAATACCTTGGGGAACCGGTGTTTTCCTGTTTGGGGGATCTGTCCGGGACGGAACTAAAATCGCTCCTTCTCTTCACTAGGAAGACGAAGTGGTTGGAACTTGCAGTGACGCCATCTGAGTAACTGATCTAAGGGATGGGCATTGGCGCCGGGTATCACAAAGGGACCACTGAAGGACCCAAGTGAGCTGTCTTTTGAAACTAAACTGCCCATGGAACCTAACCTAACCATAGGTCATATGACAAACTATAAATTCAGGTTTTTATACAATTTTTGATATTTTTGTATGGGAGGTACCACGCCCACTTCTCCAATCCCTTGCCGTTCTCCAGATACAAAGCAAGAAGTAATAAAAATACAACAACATGGGATTTTTGGAAAAAATTAGAGGAAATCATGGGTTTTTGCTCTTATCTCAAGGCTATTTTGTTCAACTTTATCGTTTGTACTTAATAAAGCATTTAAACAAATTTTTTAGACAAGTGTTTACAACACGTTTAAAAATATATGTATACCTAAATATGTATGTTTTTTATTATGAAAAACAAACGTCATTATTAAATATGAAAAATGTTCTTAAAATTTCAATAAATCATTCCGAGCTCGATCTTAAAAGGGGTGGCATGTCATAACGTCAAGTTACACAGTGTCCGTGGGCGTTATGACGTTCAAAAAAGTGTCATAGTGTCCATGGACAATATGACGCTTTCCAAAGTGTCACATCGATTTTTATGATCTATGTCTCATTTTGTTCATAGGTTATGTGACTTTACGTGAAAGAAATAAGATGATTTTTATAAATACAAAATTCCGTTCTCCAGATATTCATTTCACATGAAAAGATCATTAAATAAAAAAAAAAAACAAAAATTTTAATTAGTGTTTTAACTTATTGTTAGACGCTATAAACAAATTGGAAAATTTCCGTTTAAAATTTCATGCCCTTCTTATATTTTTTTACAATTCCCCCGTTAATAACAAGTAAACTGATTCGTTAGGCAATTTTTAATTATGTTAAACAAATAAAATTTGTATCTGATATACATCGAACCATTTGTATACATTTTCTTAATTTTTTTTTTTATTATTTTCAGGTAAACAATATTATATACCTATTGATGTCATTGAATTATTTACTATTCTTATTTATTTTAACCGAGCAAGAATTTTATGCGTCTAAAATATTTTTTGGCGCATCTAAATATTTGTTTTTCAAAACTCAAGTTATTTGTTTTTGAATTTGGGTTATTTCACGTGTTTCGTTATTGTGCTAAAACAATGCTTTCAATAAATTAATAAAAAAAAAATAATATTAGAATACACAAAAAATTCTCGCTAATTTGTTCTTCAATTAAACCATTCATCAAAAATTAAATCAGTCTTAATTAAAAATTTAATCAAGTAAATTAAGCGTTTACTAATACCAACAAAATTAATACAGAAAATTTGGCAATATCATAAAATATTTAATTGATACTATTAATTAGTTAACTGGTGCAAATTTAACTAATATCACGAATATTTTAGTTGAAATAAAGACTATTTAGAGTCCCGCCATCTCTGATGGAAGCACAGCTGAGTGCTATCGGGCGCGTCCACAGGTTGCGGATAGTGGAAAGTTCCGTAGATATACGGAACAGCTGACAATCAGCGGTTCCGGGAGGAGGGTTTCCGGGTGGCGCCGGACTCCTAACAAGTTCTGAGTGCCAATGATACTCGGAACGTCAAGGCGAGAGATTGGCGCCTTCAAATAACCAATTGCCACCAACAGCCCGCCTGGAGGCCATGCTGGCAGCCCCAGTTCCAGAATCGGATGCCAATCAGCTACTCATCTTAAAACAAATGATTACCGAAACCTCAAACAATGTAAATGAAAAACAATCGATCCCTCTGATGACGACCTTCAGCTTTAAACAACGGACACGATTTGGAACTTGGAACGTGAGGACGCTTTTAGATTCTTCGAAGCCTGCGCAGGTCTGCAGGGAAGCAAAAACTTACAATCTCGCCTTCCTAGGACTTTGTGAAACCAGATGGCCGGATTCAGGAGAGTTCTCAACATCTGATAATTTTACCATGATCTACTCTGGCAAACCAGCCGATCAACAGCGGTCTAGTGGAGTCTAAGCAGGGAAGCGCGAAATGCGATGATAGACTCTGATAGAATAATTACAGCACGACACCGAACACGCGCTCGAAACATCACATGTATACAATGTTATGCACCCACAGAAACTTCTGACACACAGACTAAAGAAGACTTCTATAGCAAGCTAGCCAGAGTAACCTCAACTGCACACAGGGGTGATATATTATTGGTGATGGGTTATTTTAACGCTCAAGTGGGCAACGATAACTCAAATCGAGAACCAGCTATGGGCGTCCATGGCATGGGAAGAATGACCGAAAATGGAGAGTTGTTTACAGAAATGTGTTTGGGCAACAAACTGGTTATAGGTGGTACAATTTTTCCACACAGAAAAGTCCACAAAGCCACGTGGGTATCACCTGACCATCGAACAGAAAACCAGATCGACCACATCGCTATTAGCAAGACATGGCGTGGCTCCCTATTAGATGTGCGAAATAAACGTGGTGCTGACTGTTTCAGTGACCACCATCTCCTTGTGGGTACCATCAGATTAAGAGTTGCGGCGGTGAAGACGGGTATTCAAACCCACAAAAAATTTGATGTCCAGAAGCTAAATGACCCCAACATCAAAACTACCTACACCCAGGCCTTGAGAAACTCAGCAGAAACCAACCAAAATCTTACTGACGAATTTGAAAATGTGAGGGACCTTATATGTGATGCTGCAGCAAAACATATTGGATACAAAATCCCCGAAAGAAAGCCGTGGATATCCGATACAACGTGGAATTTCATAACCACGAGAAAAGAAATCAAGTCTCAAATGAATAATGCCAGAACAAGCTTGGAAAACTCGAGACTCCAGGCCAACTACAGTTTTATTGACAGAGAAGTTAAGCGTAGCGCGCGTAGAGACAAATATAAACGGGTGGAAAACCTTGCCACAGATGCACAAACTGCAGCCGAGTCAGGTAGAACACGAGACTTATACAAAGAGGCCCTATACTCCTTAGAGGAACTAAGGGAACCAATATATATATATATATATATATATATATATATAGAGTACCTGTCATAGTGTCCTACCTAAAGCGTCATGTGACAAACGACCTGCCCCACGAGTGACCGCCACCAACATACACCTTAAGCAAATGGAGTGTTTAACTCGGGAGATAAGCACTTTTCCCTTAATATAATTTTTTTTTTTAAATACTCACTTTCGGGAACCATAGATCATCCCGAGTCCAAGTTGTTTAGCCCAAGTAAGTGGTAAATTTATACTTTAAGATGTCGGTAGAAAAATCTGTCAAATCGGTTACAAAATGGCCGATTAATGACCAAAAACTGAAATTCGATCAAAACTAAACTTGCTGTATGTTAATTTAAATTTAAATATATTTGCCAACATGTGCAAATAATTAAATAAAATTAAGCAATATAAATTATATAAATATACATGTATATAAACATATATTTTATATGTATTTAAACTTCTTTTCTTTCCAAACCATGGTGTTTTTAGTAAAACAGGTAAAAGTGTTTTTTTTTATTAAACAGTTTAGTTAGCTCAAAAATTGCTTGTCTTTGGCGCCCTCCACATTAAACAAAAAGTGAAAATTTTGAATTCTACTTTCAAATCTAGTTAAGGTACTTTGTTAGCTTTATAAAAATTTTTATCACATAATTATTCTGAGCAATTAAATAATCTTTAGTTTTGCGTCGTCACAAAATTTTACTATAAATACCAGAGCCAATAACGATAATCTATAGTCTAATTCAAGAGCTGAATTGAAGTTGTTAAAGCACTTTTAAACTGCTTAAAAGATACAACAAGAAAATGAAGATTTTACCAACTCTTATTTTGGGGCTTATCTTAGCTTCGGCGTTTGTTGAAGGAAGGCGTAACATGCTAGTTACCAAAAAGGAAAAGTACGTGAGGATTGGAAAATAAAAAGGACGATAAAAAGGCTAAACAATTGCACTTACAAATGTTAAACATAAATGTAAATTTTCAATGAAGATAAAATTAATTTACTTGCAACGAGATTTTCATTATTTTATAAACCTTAATTAGTTGTTCAGATATAATAAAGATATTGATTTTAAACATGATCCTTCCGGGATTTGCTTTTTAAGTGGTCCCTGCATTTTTTATTTTTAATATCCGCTTACTGAATTCTCTAAAATATTGATGGCATATTATGTGATAGCTACGGTTACGATCCGTTCTGAATTATAGAGAATGAGGGCACTATCCGGCTTTTTAAGGCGCTGTTCTTTGTAAATTATTTTTTAATAAAAATTCTAAAATCGTTCTGTATTTAATTGCATGCTCGGTAAGAACTGGGGTCTTAGGCCTGATATGGTAAACTGGATTTACACATCGGTTGTTAGGCCTATACTTACCTATGGATGCACTGTTTGGTGGGGTGCGTTGGGAGTGGATAGCTATAGGAAGATGCTCAGCAAGGTTCAAAGAAGTGCATCTCTTGGTATCACAGGCGCAAGGAGAAGCACTCCGCAGGCAGCGCTGGACATCCTACTATATCTATCCCCTATCGAGCATTATGTGAGGAGTGTGGCGGCTAGGAACCTACTTAGACTTTACGAGTCTTCTTTAGTTAGACCTAGGCGGGACGAACACACGAGAATTTTGTACGAGATGGGTCTGCTTGATCAGGGTATTATTCTCGAGGGAATTTCGGATCACAAGACTATGACCCTGGACTTTGGTGCAACACCACCAGTAGAGTTCCCGGATAGGGAAAATTGGAGTGGATCCAATGGACTGTTTGAGGGGTGGGCAGTATTTACGGATGGATCCAAGATGGAAACCGGCACTGGTGCCGGTGTTTATATCGCGGACACCGAGGTAAAAAGGTCATTCAGACTCCCTGATGAGTGCAGTGTCTTCCAGGCTGAGATCCTAGCGATCTGGAGAGCGGCGGAGGTGATACTGGATCACATCGTGGGTGGATCTGAGGTGACAATTTACGTCGATAGTCAGGCGGCGCTTCGGGCATTGAGCAGCCATACGGTGCGATCATGCCTGGTTGCGCGGTGTAGGAGCGCTCTTAGGGAACTCATGGGGTCATTCAACGTGAGGCTGTGTTGGGTACCAGGACACTGCATGGTTGATGGGAATGAGGTGGCGGACGAACTCGCGAGAGGGGGTTCGGGTCTCGACTTAGTGGTGGGGGACAGGGGGTAAAACCCCCCCCCCCCTATGCTACTACTATGGGGTGATACGGGAGAAATTCCGTGATGACGTTAACCGATCCTGGAGGGGCAGAATGGATTGCAGGGTGTCTAGGGCACTATGGCCCAAATTGGACGCGGGGGCAACCAGGGTTCTACTGGGATTGGATAGGGGTAGTCTCAGAACACTTATAGGGTTATTGACGGGTCATTGTCCTGTCAGGGCTTTTGTGGGCAGATGGGACAACGCCATAGCGGACTTCTGCAGGCTATGCGAGGATTCGGAGGAGCTAGAGACGATCGAGCATGTACTGTGCCATTGTCCTAGGATGCAGGGTCTCAGACTGAAGTGGCTAGGAGATAGGTTTCACGACGAACTGGGGTGCATAGCTGGATGTAATCCGGCCAATATACTGGGGTTTGTCAGGGAAATAACGCGGCTGTTTCTGTTGAGGGGACTGTAAGGGGGGTATTGTTCCTACTTTCTAATTTTCTATCTATATCTTACTTCCTTTTCTCTATTTTTCACTTCCTCTTATCTCTATCTCTTACTTCATATTTTCATTGAAGGGAATCACAATGGATCGTATTCGGTCTCCGAGTGGAGGTGTGCCTGTGGGCGCACAACCCTTCTTAACCTAACCTAACCTAATTGCATGCTCTCTATTCGTACTGTGTTTCTAGACAGAATTATTTTATATTTTTGTCACATATATTCCGTTAAAGTCACATATACTCAACCAGATCGGCCCACAAGTGTTTGAGATATGAGCAAACTCCCAAGAACTCTTTGATACCCTAAACCGACAGTTCGAATGTTTGTGGAGTAATATCTGTATGATGTCTAGTTATTATTATAATATTTATAAAAACAGACATCTGCATTAAAACTTGTTGCGGTTTAGACTTATATTAAATTTTTGACCGACAGTCAGAAAGTTTAATGGTTTTCAGCAATTTTAACTAGCTTGAGTAAAATATCATGATTCGTATCGATTTAAGCCGAACCTTAATGATTTTCAGGAGGGCAATTTATATTGAAGGCATGGTAAGTTATGAACCAATCATGCAAAAATTCTGCAGAGTGATTTCTGGTATTAAAAAACATAAATTTCAACACAGCGGTGCAATTAGTTTTAGCGTTTGCAGTGAATTTCAGAAGGCTGCTAAAATTGGATCTAAGGTAAATTATGGACCGTATATCACAAAATCGCATAACATTTTTTGTTGGTCATATGAAGCTAAGCTGGAAGAAAGTTTACCACAATATATATCGCACCCTAAATACTAAAGGGTCTCAACTCAAAATTTTTCAAAAATGACTTTTTTCATAAATTAATTCTCATTTCACATCTCTAGCTACTTACAAAATTTCATTCTCATCATCTTTTTTAACTGGAAAAATCCCGTTATGTCTGTTTTTATGTTAATTGTATTGCTTTTGCACGATTAACTAAAGATAATTATTTTTAGTTGAGTCAATCTGCTTAAGCACAACTGATTACTTTTGTTACGCATAAAGGGAGTTATTTTGAGTTTCGCCCCTATTGTTGTAAAAAGTGATAAAT
Source organism: Pollenia angustigena (assembly GCA_930367215.1). Lineage (NCBI taxonomy): Eukaryota > Metazoa > Arthropoda > Insecta > Diptera > Polleniidae > Pollenia > Pollenia angustigena. The sequence goes on from OV884060.1 coordinate 54,976,162, forward strand.
TTTGTGGTGCATTATTTTGCATTGCGCTTCTTTAATTGTAAAAGGTGAGTTCAGTTGAATGTAGTATTTTTTAAGCGTCTTTTTTGATGAAATAATCGCGATTATCGAAAGTTTTATCAAAAATTGTCATATTTTAAATTAGAAAACAAATGAAATGTTAATTATATTGGGAGTAGCCATTTGTTTGTTTGTCTATTGCGAATTCTTTTTGTAAAAACTTGCATTATTTTCAATGCAAAATTTAATTTTCCGGTTGCGACCTTTTAGATGAAAATGACGTGCCTAAACCTTGAACATTATTCAACTGCAATGGAGACTGATTCTAGCATGTCGTGCCCAAACGATGAAAAATTTTCAGATACAATGGAAACTGATTTCAACATGCCTAGAGAGATGGGCGATAGTAGTACAGATGCATTTAGTACCTCTGGGAGTGAATTTTGTGTGACCGAAACAACTGAAAGTAGCACCTCGGAAGAATGCTCACAAAAAGTAGGCGAACAAAGATTAAATAGGCAGAGAACACGTAGTAAATACACATTTCAAAACAGTGATGCAAAACGTGGCACAATTGGGCCATTTTTGGCACTTTTGAATGTCTCACGGCCCTGTGGAAATCTATTTTGGCCCTTTCAGGTCAAAATAGATTCGCGGATTCGATTCCCGCCAAAAACTCTGGTCTCCCGCAGACAAGCGTAGAGCTTCGCGGAATTAGTAAAGGATAAAACATTGTTCAATACATTTTTCAATTTTATTTTCTAACTTTTTCAATTTTTAAGAAATTGTTTTGTTTGTACAGAACCAAATAAACCACATAAGCGGTTCTTTGTACGTTGTTGTCAAACCAACTGTGTAGTATACTTGGCCTTTTAAAGTAAGAACTGTCACTTTTATGTTCAAATCAGTCTTGCTTTAAATTAAAGTTATTTTAAGTAGGTAAATATCAAATAACTAAAACAGCCTGTCTTATGATAAAAATTCTTCATACATACATATGTACATAAATTAAATTTTCTATTGAAAAATACAATTTTGTGTTGCTTTTGAGCAATGGTATTTGTGAAACATAAATTCTGTAATATTAAAGTTAAACAAATATGGACAAAATACTTAAACAACTTGAATTTTTGTTTTTGTTCTTAATAACATAAAACACATGTTGTATATTACATACTATGTTTTATTATTGGTTTTATTTATATATAAACATAATAATCACATATTTAAAAAAACTTGTTTGGCCCTTTTAAAGGTATTTTTTTTTTTTTTAGGGCTCAATTTATTTTATTTATTTATTTAAGAAAAAATTGTAACTTCTACAACAAAACATCAGTCTTAAACAGTAGAAATCTTATGATGTTATTTTGGAAAATGAAAAATAATAAACTTAAGTCTAGGTATAGTTATTACAAAATCGATATAAATAAAATTATTGTAACTAAACCAAACAAATAAATAACGAAAAACTACATATCAAAATATCATAAACACTTATGAAGAAAGGAATTTTACAACATGAAAATTCATTAAAATTTATTGATAATTTTTCATTCTTGACTCAATCTGGGCTCGAACCCAGGTGTTTACGGACAGGTTACCCTGACATGTTTCGATTGCAACCACTCAATCTCCTCAGAGGGCTTGCCGTTTAACACTCGCAGCCATCGACGACTGCTGACGTCATTAGTCAAACATCAATCCTTAAACCAAATTGTATTCAACCTTTGGTAGATCGAAATTTGCTTTGAATGATTATCTATTTTAATTTATTTTAACATGTTATTCCTTTACTTCTGTTTTTTCGTACTTGGTTCGAGCCCAGATTGAGTCAAGAATGAAAACTTATCAATAAATTTTAATGAATTTTCATGTTGTAAAATTCCTTTCTTCATAAAAATAATTTAATGAAAATTAAATTTAATGAACTTAAGCCTAATTAAAAATATTAAAAATTTGGATTAAAAACCATAAATAGTTCAATAAAATAACCACAATACTAATAATTGTTAAAGCTAAGGCACGAGCTCTATGTTTGCATTTGTCCTTCAAGTTGTGCTGAAAAGGTCAACAAGAAAAAGAAAGACAAAAAAATGAAAAAACAAAAATATGTACTTTGAACTTCAAGAAGAATTCTTGACAAAAGTACGAAAAAACAGAAGTAAAGGAATAACATGTTAAAATAAATTAAAATAGATAATCATTTAAAGCAAATTTCGATCTACCAAAGGTTGAATACAATTTGGTTTAAGGATTGATGTTTGACTAATGACGTCAGCAGTCGTCGATGGCTGCGAGTGTTAAACGGCAAGCCCTCTGAGGAGATTGAGTGGTTGCAATCGAAACATTTCAGGGTAACCTGTCCGTAAACACCTGGGTTCGAGCCCAGATTGAGTCAATAATGAAAAATTATCAATAAATTTTAATGAATTTTCATGTTGTAAAATTCCTTTCTTCATAAAAATAATTTAATGAAAATTAAATTTAATGAACTTAAGCCTAATTAAAAATATTAAAAATTTGGATTAAAAACCATAAATAGTTCAATAAAATAACCACGATACTAATAATCATAAATACATTTATAAAAAATCAAAAAATATTGAAGTAAAGAACTATACCGAACTATAAACAAACTTGTTGACTACGAATAATATTTAAATATTTCTTTCTTAAATTGTAACACATTGCTGATTTCTTTTATTGTTGGATTAGTAATATTATTCCAAAGACGTATTGCAAATATGAAAAATTGCCATTCAGATATTAATGTGTGATGTCTGATTTGAATTAAATTTTTATTTCTTCTGAGTCGACTAAATTTTAAACGATTAAAAAGATGACCTGGCTCACGGGTGGTTATAATTTTGTGAAGAAATACTAAAGTTCTTATTTTCAGTAAATCTTCAAAAAGTACCCCGAATATTTTTTTAGAGTAAGGTGTTATACTAATGTAAGTACCATTTATGTTATAATTTCTGATCCCGTAAACGTACCTTGCAATGTTGTTATATGTGACGGTCAATTTAGATTTACTGGTTTCATCACAACTTGCAAAAATCTCACATCCGTAGGTTAAAATTGGTATCAAATATGTCTTAGCAAGTAATAAGCGTATTTTCAATGGGGTGCAATATTGAGTAGGCCATAGGGTTCTTAGCATCGAATATGTTTTACCACAGGCAGCTATAACGTGATCAGACCAGGTTAAAGTGTTATTAAAAATTACACCAAGATTTTTTGCTTTATCTACGATTTCAATCCGTTGGTTTTTAATAAAAATGTTGGGATAATCAATAATTTTCTGTGTTCTTTTACGTATAACAATGCATTTCGATTTGGAAGGATTTAAACTTAACCCGTTAACATCAGCCCAACGTGAAACCCGTTGTAAGTCCTGATTAAGTCTTGCAGTACATTCATCTAAGTTCCCTTTTTTGTTACTTATGTACAATTGTACGTCATCGGCATACATTCTAAGGTTGCAATGGAGCAACTGTTCAGGAAGATCGTTTGCGTAAATGGTGAAGAGGAGAGGACCTAGAATGGATCCCTGAGGAACACCCCTGACAACAGGAAGAAAATTTGAGATAGTTGACTAGTTTCAACACACTGGAAACGATCTTTAAGATATGAATCAATCAATCTAATGGATGTTGATGAAAAATTCATAATTTTCTCCAGTTTTTGAATAAGTATTGTGTGGTCAACGGTATCAAAAGCCTTTGAATGATCCAACAGTACTAAATATGCAACGCACCCATCGTCAATTTCCTTTCTAAGATCTTCTGCTACATCAGTTAGAGCAGTAATACAGCTATGTTTGGCCCGAAAGCCAGATTGTTGATCGGTCAATAATTTACTATCATTTATATAATTGGTTATCTGTTCATGTAAAAGTTTCTCGAAAGCCTTTGAGAGATAAGGTAAAATAGCTATGGGCTGATATTCAGTGGATGATTTTGGTATTGGAATAATTTTTGCCTGTTTCCATCTTAGTGGATAAGTGCCTGCCATAATTATTTAATTGAAAATATGAGTGATAAATGGTAGTAGTGACGGAAGAATAATTTTAAGGAAAGCTGGGTGTATACTATCCATTCCTGTAGCTTTTGATTTAATGGAAAGGCAGCTTTTGAGAACATCCAACTGGCTAACATACTCAAAATTAAAAGGGTTAGATGGGAGATTGGTTGCATGAAAATTGATATAATGGGTATGATCTGCTTGAGGCATGGGTATATTAACAAAGTTTGAATTTAATTCATAAGGATCCGATATACTATTATCCTGCTTATTCTTATTTTCTACGATTCCAATTTCCCTAATAGTTTTCCAAGTATTTTTAGTGCTAACAGAATTCATAAATTTTTCAGAGTAGTATTTAGATTTTGCGTTTTTAATGGTTTTGGTTACGATTTTTCTAGCACTGCGATAATTTTCGTGTAGATTATCAGTTTTAAAGCGTTTCCATCGAGAGTAAGCGTTGTCACGATCTACTATAAGGCGCTTTATTTCAGATGTGAACCACGGTTTCTGGCGGTTACTCATTTCCTTCGTTTGAATTGGTACTATTACGTTATACAAGCTTTCTATATTTTGTTCCAAGAAGGACAGCTGATCATTTACCGATAGCATGTAATAAATACAACCCCAGTCTATTTTAATATACTCTTGTTCCAAAATGATGTAATTAATCCGTTTAAAATTACGAAATTGAATAATGTTAGTAGAACTTTGAAGTGGAATATCAAAAATCATGAATATCAGATCGTGCCTCGAAAAGCAAGATGCAGACAACTGATCATATATTAAGATCTTTTCTGCGTTTGAGACAAAAAATATATCAAGTAAAGTATTATTGGATGATGTAAAGTGGGTTGGCGTATTTATATTAGCAGGGACAAGATCAAATGATTTCATACTAATAGTTAAACGTGATTCAACTAGCAGATTTGAGTTGAAATCCCCAGCTATTATTATGTCATTATATTTTGGCCCTTTTAAATCGCCAATTTGGCCCAAAACAAAAAAACGTAAAATGCATCACTGTTTCAAAACAAGAAACAACAAAAACAAAAATCTTTAAGAAACGCCGGACTCTCTTATACATCACTTTCAAAGTAAAAAAAAATAAGGGCTAGGTGCACTGAACTTATATCTGAATCATCGCGTCATAAAATTTTTAAAGAATATTGGGATTACAGTGACTTGCAAAGACAGCGAGAGTTTTTAGCTAGCCATATGAAAGCAATTAAACCAAAATACAGATACTCCTGCACAGGTGGGCTTCGTAATCTTAATAATGCTTTTTTCTTTGAGGTCAACTCAGAGCTTATTAGAGTGTGTAAGAGTTTTTTTAAAGCAACTCTTGATATAAATCACAAAGTAATAGGAACAGTAATTAAAAAAACAAAAAAAACAAAGAAGGTTTCGTTGAGCTTGACATCAAGAAGAAAAGGAGCTATGCAGAAGAGAAAAAGATGTTCATAAGAAAAAAGCAATGTAGCTGTGTATGACTTACAGGCTGTTTTACCATTGCCAAAAGGCCTTACTTCTTGTTTTTACTACAAAAGTAAAATTAACTGTTACAATTTTACAGTTAGTGATCTCAGCACCAAGTACGTGGAATGCTTTTTTTGGACTGAAGTAGAAGGAAAACGAGGGTGTAATGAGATCGGAACCTGTGTGCTTTTATATATTCAGAATCTTGTAAAAAAGGCAAAAAAAGCTCAAGATTTAGACTTAATTTTCTATTCTGACAACTGCTGTGGACAACAAAAAAATAAGTACATGCTTTCAATGTATGCATATGCAGTACATAAGTACATGAGAACTTTAAGACCGTTTCATAACCGATTTCATCTTAGCTATACCTCTAATGAGGAAGTTAAAGATATAATTTCAAGTCTTTTACCTGGAAAAAGTTGTGGTCATGACAATATTTATCCCAAAGTATTTTTACACTGTTCAAATTGTATTTCACCAAATATTGTGCGTATTTTTAATACCATTGTAGATTCGTCAGTATACCCTGATATTTTGAAAATCCATAAAGTAATCCCTATTCCCAAGGAAAGTAAACAGTGGAACAATATCGTCCTATTTCGATACTTCCCATTATTGATAAAATCTTTGAACGTATTTTGCACAGACAGATTTTCACTTATTTTATGGAAAACAATTTATTAAATGAGTTTCAACATGGCTTTCGAAAGGGTTGTGGCACTGAGGAGGCTATTGTAAATGTGCAAAATTATATTTGTAAAGGATTAGATTAAGGTCATAGTGCAGTTGCGGGAATATTTTATGATCTTACGAAGGCGTTTGATCTTATAGATCATGAAATATTGTTGCAGAAGCTTAAATATTATGGAATTCATGGGAATGAATTTTTGCTTCTAGAGAGCTACTTAACAAATATAAGACAATTTGTTCAAGTTAAGGAAAATAGGAGTAATCTGCGTAATGTAGTACATGGAAATCCTCAGGGAAGTGTTCTAGGTCCTTTGTTGTTTTCAATATACATCAACGATTTAAAAAATTTAGACTTCACGGGAAAAATTCTTATATACGCTGATGATATTAGTATATTTTATCATTACAAATATGAAACTGCATTAAAGCCGTATATGGAAAGAGATGCTTCATTAGTTTCGGAATATGTTGGTATAAATAAGCTATTTTTAAATCCTGCAAAGACGAAGCTTATAAGATTTAAACCACACTTTGGTTTTAGTAATGATTTTAGTATTTTTGTTGACGAGAATATAGTTCGGGAGGTTTCTTCTGTTAAATATTTGGGTATATGTTTTCAGGGAAATCTTATGTGGGATCAGCATATTAGGAATCTTAAGGTAAAACTTTCTCCTGCGTTAGGCTTAATGTATAAGTTTAGAAACAAGTTTGATAAAAAAACCAAATTTTTAATTTATCAGGCTTTGATTCAAAGCCATTGTAATTACCTTGCATTAATATATGGATTCAAAAAAACTACTGAGTTTAAATCGCTTCAGAGAATGCAGAATAAAGCATTAAAAAGTGTAGCTAATTTGCCTAGCCGGTTTCCAACTGTTAGTTTCTACAGGGAGGTTTTTCCCACTGTCTTGCCAATATATTTACTTTATAAGTTCCAGTTGTTACTGTACATGTTTAAATGTCTTAAGTGTATTGGGCATCATACCATACAATTCACACGTAATCAGGATACTTTTAATACAAGAAATCGTGATCATTTAAGAATAATCTTTTGCCATTCTGAAACAACTAAACAACGAATTGAACACTCTGGTTGTAGAGAATATAACAACTTGCCATATAATATTAAACAAGCCTCCAGCCTATCGCAGTTTAAATTTAACTTAAAAAATTTTTTATCTCAACATATTGATGAGCTTCTGATATAACGTTAATTGGTATGTTTGAAATAAATATAAATTTGTAAATTAAAATTTACTATAATATATTGAAATTCTTTTGTTTTAAATTTTGCCAACAAGCCTCTCTAATGCCAATCTGGCGCTGAGGTGAAATTGTAATATTGTTATATTTTATAATAAAATTATAATCTGCGAATTATTACGCATAAGTATCTTACTAAAGGTCAAATAAATAGTAGCCCCTTATATACGCCAGACCAATACACAAGTCTCATAGAACTGCTAAAAAGACTGGCCCACCATACAAAGTTCGGGAATTATCACGTGAAATGTTTTATGATTTAAAGTCTCTACAAGAAGAGTGGCGTCAAAATATTTCCACAAATGAAGGCAATCAGAAAGTTATATGGAATGATATTAAAGTCCTCCACATTAACAAAGAAAATTCTAATTCATTTTTATACCCTCCACCACAATTAGTTGTGAAGAGGGTATATTCAGTTTGTCATTCCGTGTGAAACTTTTTTACTATTCATCTCAGACCCTATAAAGTATATATATTCTGGGTCCTTGAGTAATTTTAAGTCGATTTAGCCATGTCCGTCTGTCTGTCCGTCTGTCCGTCTGTTGAAAACACGCTCACTTTCGAAAAACTCAAAAGAAATCAACAAACTTGGTGTCAAATTGCTTGTAGTTATCCTAAGCAGTTTGGGATTGAAATTCAGCAAAATCGGTTCAATAGGATCTGAGCTATTAATCAAAATGTGGAACCACCACCTAAAAAAAATTGATAATTTTGTTACAAAAACTTACATAAATGGTGGAAAAACCCACAGAATGATATAAGATTTCGGAACAATTCGTTTTATTCAACTGGAAATCACGCTGTGAAATTTCGTGAAGATCCGTCAATAATTTACCCTAGGCCCCATATAAGCCCTACTCCCGGAAAACAGTATATTAAGCCTCAAACCCTAACTAACAATGCCATCATTACAAATTTTGGCAAGTCACAGTTACATAGGACTAGAAATTTAACTGTTAAGTTTCGTGAAGATCGGTCCATAATTTACCATAGACCCCATATAAAACCTACTTCCGGAAAACAACTTAGTACGCCTAAAAACGTAAAAAATAATGCTATCATAACAAAATTTGTTACATCAAAGTTTTATAGAACTAAAATTAAATCTTTAAAATTTCGTGAAGATCGGTTCATAATTTACCATAGGCCCCATATAAACTTTACTCCCGGAAAACAACTTAGTACGCCTAAAAATGCAAAAAGTAACGCTAGCGTAACAAAATTTGTTACGTCACATTTTTTTAGGACTAGATACACTGTGAAATTTCGTGACGATCGGTCCATAATTTACCTTACGCCCCATATAAACCCTATTACAGGAAAACAGTTTAGTACGCCTAAAACCATAATTAATAATGCAATTATAACAAATTTTGGCTCGTCACAGTTTAAAAGGACTATAAATGATACTGTGAAATTTCGTGAAGATCGGTACATAATTTACCCTAGGCCCCATAGAAACCCTACTCCCGGAAACCGGTTTAGTACACCTAAAACCATAATTAATAATGCTATCATAACAGAAATGGGTACGTCACAGTTTTAAAGGACTAGAAATAACACTGTGAAATTTCGTGATGATCGGTTCATAATTTACCTTAGGCCCCATATAAACCCTATTACAGGAAAACAGTTTAGTACGCCTTAAACCATAATAAATAATGCAATTATAACAAATTTTGGCTCGTCACAGTTTAAAAGGACTATAAATGATACTGTGAAATTTCGTGAAGATCGGTACATAATTTACCCTAGGCCCCATAGAAACCCTACTCCCGGAAACCGGTTTAGTACACCTAAAACCATAATTAATAATGCTATCATAACAGAAATTGGTACGTCACAGTTTTAAAGGACTAGAAATAACACTGTGAAATTTCGTGATGATCGGTTCATAATTTACCTTAGGCCCCATATAAACCCTATTACAGGAAAACAGTTTAGTACGCCTAAAACCATAATTAATAATGCTATCATAACAGAAATTGGTACGTCACATTTTTAAAGGACTAGAAATAACACTGTGAAATTTCGTGAAGATCGGTACATAATTTACACTAGGCCCCATAGAAACCCAACTCCCGGAAAACAGTTTAGTACACCTAAAACCATAATTAATAATAAATCGTCACAGTATAAGATAATAATAACAACTAGACATCATACAGATATTACTCCTTAAACATTCGAACTGTCGGTGGAGGGTATCAAAGATTCGGCACAGCCGAATATAGCACTCTAACTTGTTTTATATAACATCTTACAAAGAAACCAACTTTCAAGAAGTGTGTGTTAGGAACAAATTGAAGCCTTGGAGTTGCTTCAAGTAAGTATTGATAAATATTTTGTACTTACTTATATTTACTCCTTTTTTACCATTATCAATTTCAGCTTATGCGCGATTTATTCGGAAAGGCTATGGCTTCCACAAGTAAAACAAAGAGACATAAAAGAACTGGTTAATAAAAATCACATTCCCAACAACTTCTACGAGTCATATTATAAATACTTATTAATTACTTAGTTTCAGTAACATTTAAAAACTCAAATTTTGAAAAGTATATTTTTTAAAATATTATAATTAGCTTATTGGAAATGTACTTTGTGATTCTTTAATTTGTAATTACATGAATAAAAATTTAATTTAAAATACTGATGTATCAATAAAAACATGCATTAAATTATTTTTGTGAAGTTTCTTATTTTTCTGTTTGCTATTCAGTTGGAGAATAGAAAATTTTAAAAATTAAAGCATTTTATCAGTTAAAGAGGCACAACTTGAGTTAGTATCACTAGTCAAACGAATGCAATATAAAATTGAAAAAGACATAGCAAACCTTTCTCGAAATTGGACTTTTTTTATAAGGGAACAAATTTTTTTTTAAATATTAGCACCATTTTTACATAAACAGTTTTTTGGCTCTCCTGAAAATTTAAAAATTTTGAGTTGTGACCCTTTAGTATTTAGGGTGTGATATCTGCTTTATATGGAGCCTAGTGTAAATTAGGACCGATCTTCACGAAATTTCACAGTGTCCTTTCTAGTCCTACACAACTGTGACGTACCAATTTCTGTTATGATAGCATTGTTAATTAAGGCGTACTAAACTGTTTTCCGGGAGTAGGGTTTATATGGGGCCTTGGGTAAATTACACTGGTTTACAGCCAAAAAATACCAAGAACGCCACATGCCCAGATAAGTTAATTGGGACCTCCTGAACAAGAAAAACGCTGTAATTTTTTTTTCTAAGTACCGTTTTTTAGATAACGGTACTTTTGTGTTTTTCGGTGTATGGTCCCACTCAAACCCTTGTAGAGCCCAACCAAAAAGTCCGATCGAAATAACTGGCATATAAAGGTAATTGAATGCCTTTTCCGTCGATATGCTGAAAGTTTTCTATCTGATAAGAAATGGCTGAGTTATGGCACCTCAAATTTCTAAATTTGCCTATTTTTACTTTTTTTCAAAATTTTTCATTTTTATTTCCTTTTTTTCTACGTTATAGTAAAGATCTGGAATGTTTTATTATTTTACCAAATAGTTTATTTAATTACCAACATTTAAAGCGTATTTTGAAAACAATCGGATGAAAATAAAGTTTTTATGTAGGATTTTGTGGAACGAATATATTTTCATCTCATATAAAATTCCGTTTTTTTTAAATACGTTAAAACTGATGGAAGCCGAATATAGTGTGTGAGCAATGAAGATAAAAATATTGTCGTTCCACAAAATCCTTAATAAAAAAATAATTGCTTAGTGAAAAATATGTAATTTTAAGCATGTCTTGTGCTTCGCTTATTTTGGGATAAGCATAAACAAATTATGTAATCATTGCAATACAAACTGCTTCCATGTAAGGGATGAACAAGAGCACTTTGATCCTTGTTCGTGAATTTTTGCCTGGAACTTATCATTAAAACTATTTACTTACCACCTTCTTACTCATAAGCAGGGAAACCAGAAATATGCTCTAAAAACGCGTTTTACGCGCATTAAATATATAGTAAAAACTTGAAAATATGCCTTGAAAATTGTAAAAATATGCCTCAAAAAAATCAAAAATTGCTCATTTAAAAAAAATAGCTATTTAACAATTTAAAAAAAAACAATCCTAACAGTATAATTGGTAAAGCCCATACACCGTAGTATTTACGGGCGAATTTTCGAGATTTTAACCTATTCGGAAACTATGGGAAGTTTACGTAGACTTCGTCCTTATTCGATCAAATTATCTACAAAATTGCAACTTATACTTTGATCACAAGGTTAACATGGATAGACATCCAGCCTGACGGACGGATGGACATTGTAAGATCACTTTAATTCTGAGTCGATCGGTACACTAAAAGATTGGTCCAGATTATTTTTCCTTAATTTTAGCTTTTATATAAAATCTAAAAGCTTAAAACAACATTTATCTTAAATGATAACCTGCTGTGCCTTACAAATTTAGAGTAAAAATTAAATGTAGATGGCGAAATTGAAGCAACACGTTGGGCATACAGATAGATATTTAAAACAAAAATGCCATCTGTTAATTAGAATTTCGAAAGAAATTAATTTTTTTATTTGCTGCGAAAGCTTTCTAGACATCGAAAAAAATTGCACATGTAACAAAATATGCCTTAAAACGGCAAAATATGCCTTAAAAAGAAAAAATATGCGATATAAACTTAAAAAATGCTACAAAAATGCTCTTTAAACTAAATTATGCAAAAAATGCTGCAAACGGTAAAATATGCACTAACAAACCTATGCCAAAATTCATAAAAGGCTCTAAAACAGATAAATATATTGTTTCTGCCTTCATTGGTCTAACAAGGAAAAACATGCAATTGCATATTTCTGTGGTTTTCATGGGCAACCGCGTATGTCTATTTTTTCGATTTTGAAATGTTGATGCTATATTGCCTAATTTTAAGCGCTCTTTACATTTTTTAAAAAATTTTTAAAAACAGATAGACCCATTCCGATGTTTTAACTCAATTACAAAGTTCAAAAGATGCAATATCTAACCCATAGTTTGAACTAGAATGTTTTTTTCGGCTCTCCTGAAAAATTTTATTTTAAGACATACGCGGTTGCCCATGAAAACCACAGATTTATGGGTTCTCTGCTCATAAGACATAACGTAATGTTAATAATAGTTTTCGCTTCTCTGCTGCTTCTAAGTAGCCAGCGGATATGTACTGGTAATATTAAGAACATCAATTTTAAATATTCGCCGAATAAGAACTTTTGTATCAATATTCACCGAATACCAACACGAATAACTAGCATGAAATTAATCGCGACACGATATTTCAAACTTTATTCAAAACCAGTAAGATTGCTATATTCGGCTATGCCGAATCTTATATACCCTTTACGTTAGTTTGGAAGAAATCGGCCATTTTGTAACCGATTTGACAGATTCTTTAAGAACATATTTACCACCTACTAGGGTTATAAAACTTGGAGTCGGGAAGATCTATGGTTCCCAAAAATTAGTATTTAAAAAAAAATTAATATTTTGTTCATAACATTTTTGTATCTGATACGACTTTTCCGAGTTTTACAGATTTCTGATCTTTTGATGTACATAAGTATATGGCGTATCCATATGACAAAATTGTTTAATGTTTTTTAGCTCATTTTATGAGTATTTTACTCATAACTTGCCCAGTTTTCAACCGATTTGACAGATTTTTATACCGACGAGAAGAAATTTGCCAGTTACTTACAGTTATATAACTTGGACTCGGGAAGATCTATGGTTCCTAAAAATGAGTATTTAGAAAAAAATTAATATTTTGGTCATAACGTTTTTGTATCCGAACCGATTTTTCCGTGTTATTCAGAAAATATTTTCTACTCAAAAATTAATATGGCGTTTCGATAGGTCATATGACAAACTATAAATTCAGGTTTTTATACAATTTTTGATATTTTTGTACGGGAGGTACCACGCCCACTTCTCCAATCGCTTTCCGTTCTCCAGATACAAAGCAAGAAGTAATAAAAATACAACAACCAGGGATTTATGGAAAAAATTAGAGGAAATCATGGGTTTTTGCTCTTATCTCAAGGCTATTTTGTTCAACTTTATTGTTTGTACTTAATAAAGCATTTAAACAAATTTTTTACACAAGTTTTTACAACACGTTTAGAAATATATGTATACCTAAATATGTATGTTTTTTATTATGAAAAACAAACGTCATTATTAAATATGAAAAATGTTCTTAAAATTTCAATAAATCATTCCGAGCTCGATCTTAAAAGGGGTGGCATGTCATAACGTCAAGTTACACAGTGTCCATGGGCGTTATGACGCTCAAAAAAGTGTCATAGTCTCCATGGACAATATGACGCTTTACAAAGTGTCACATCGATTTTTATGATCTATGTCTCATTTTGTTCATAGGTTACGTGAAAGTAATAAGATGATTTTTATAAATACAAAATTCCGTTCTCCAGATATTCATTTCACATGAAAAGATCATTAAATAAAAAAAAAAACAAACATTTTAATTAGTGTTTTAACTTATTGTTAGACGCTATAAACAAATTGGAAAATTTCCGTTTAAAATTTCATGCCCTTATTATATTTTTTTACAATTCCCCCGTTAAAACAGGCCCAAAATTTTATTCACCTCTTTCTTTTTTTGCACCTGTGCTAACTTTAATAACAAGTAAACTGATTCGTTAGGCAATTTTTAATTATGTTAAACAAATAAAATTTGTATCTGATATACATCGAACCATTTGTATACATTTTCTTATTTTTTTTTATTATTTTCAGGTAAACAATATTTTATACCTATTAATGTTGTATATTGACATAAATGTCATTTAGTTATTTACTATTCTTATTTATTTTAACCTAAAATATTTTTTGGCGCATATAAATATTTGTTTTTCAAAACTCAAGTTATTTGTTTTTGAATTTGGGTTATTTCACGTGTTTCGTTATTGTGCTAAAAAAAATGCTTTCAATAAATTAATAAAAAAAAAAATTAATATTCATCAATTAAACCATTCATCAAAAATTAAATCAGTCTTAATTAAAAATTTAATCAAGTGAATTAAGCGTTTACTAATACCCACAAAAATTAATGCAGAAAATTTGGTAATATCATAAAATATTTAATTGATACTATTAATTAGTTAACTGGTGCAAATTTAACTAATATCACGAATATTTTAGTTGAAATAAAGACTATTTAGAGTCCCGCCATCTCTGATGGAAGCACAGCTGAGTGCTATCGGGCGCGTCCATAGGTTGCGGATAGTGGAAAGTTCCGTAGATATACGGAACAGCTGCAAATGCAGTCGCGGACAATCAACGGTTCCGGGAGGAGAGTCTCAGAGGGTTTCCGGGTGGCGCCGGACTCCTAACAAGTTCTGAGTGCCAATGATACTCGGAACGTCAAGGCGAGAGATTGGCGCCTTAAAATAACCAATTGCCACCAACAGCCCGCCTGGAGGCCATGCTGGCAGCCCCAGTTCCAGGATCGGATGCAGAAGCCCAATCAGCTACTCATCTTAAAACAAATGATTACCGAAACCTCAAACAATGTAAATGAAAAACAATCGATCCCTCTGATGACGACCTTCAGCTTTAAACAACGGACAAGATTTGGAACTTGAAACGTGAGGACGCTTTTAGATTCTTCGAAGCTTGCGCAGGTCTGCAGGGAAGCAAAAACTTACAATCTCGCCTTCCTAGGACTTTGTGAAACCAGATGGCCGGATTCAGGAGAGTTCTCAACATCTGATAATTTTACCATGATCTACTCTGGCAAACCAGCCGATCAACAGCGGTCTAGTGGAGTGGGGATACTACTAAGCAGGGAAGCGCGAAATGCGATGATAGACTGGCACCCATATTCTGATAGAATAATTACAGCACGACTCCGAACACGCGCTCGAAACATCACATGTATACAATGTTATGCACCCACAGAAACTTCTGACACACAGACTAAAGAAGACTTCTATAGCAAGCTAGCCAGAGTACCCTCAACTGCACACAGGGGTGATATATTATTGGTGATGGGTGATTTTAACGCCCAAGTGGGCAACGATAACTCAAATCGAGAATGACCGAAAATGGAGAGTTGTTTACAGAAATGTGTTTGGGCAACAAACTGGTTATAGGTGGTACAATTTTTCCCCACAGAAAAGTCCACAAAGCCACGTGGGTACCACCTGACCATCGAACAGAAAACCAGATCGAGCACATCGCTATTAGCAAGACATGGCGTGGCTCCCTATTAGATGTGCGAAATAAACGTGGTGCTGACTGTTCCAGTGACCACGATCTCCTTGTGGGTACCATCAGATTAAGAGTTGCGGCGGTGAAGACGGGTATTCAAACCCACAGAAAATTTGATGTCCAGAAGCTAAATGACCCCAACGTCAAAACTACCTACACCCAGGCCTTGAGAAACTCAGCAGAAACCAACCAAAATCTTACTGACGAATTTGAAAATGTGAGGGACCTTATATGTGATGCTGCAGCAAAACATATTGGATACAAAATCCCCGAAAGAAAGCCGTGGATATCCGATACAACGTGGAATTTCATAACCACGAGAAAAGAAATCAAGTCTCAAATTAATAATGCCAGAACAAGCTTGGAAAAATCCAGACTCCAGGCCAACTACAGTTTTATTGACAGAGAAGTTAAGCGTAGCGCGCGTAGAGACAAACGTAAATGGGTGGAAAACCTTGCCACAGAAGCACAAACTGCAGCCGAGTCAGGTAGAACACGAGACTTATACATAGAGGCCCTATGCTCCTTAGAGGAACTAAAGGAACCAATATATATATATATATGTATATATATATATAGAGTACCTGTCATAGTGTCCTACCTAAAGCGTCATGTGACAAACAACCTGCCCCACGAGTGACCGCCACCAACATACACATTAAACAAATGGAGTGTTTAACTCGGCAGATAAGCACTTTTTCCTTAATATAAATTTTTTTTTTTAAATACTCACTTTCGGGAACCATAGATCATCCCGAGTCCAAGTTGTTTAGCCCAAGTAAGTGGTAAATTTATTCTTTAAGATGTCGGTAGAAAAATATGTCAAATCGGTTACAAAATGGCCGATTAATGACCAAAAACTGAAATTCGATCAAAACTAAACTTGCTGTATATTAATTTAACTTAAAATATATTTGCCAACATTAAATAAAATTAAGCAATATAAATTATATAAATATACAGGTATATAAACATATATTATATATGTATTTAAACTTCTTATCTTTCCAAACCATGCTGAAGGGTATATTAGATTCGGCATAGACGAATATAGCACTCTTACTTGTTTTTATTAAAACAGGTAAAAGTGTTTTTTTTATTAAACAGTTTAGTTATCTCAAAAATTGCCTGTCTTTGGCGCCCTCCACATTAAACAAAAAGTGAAAATTTTGAATTCTACTTTCAAATCTAGTTAAGGTACTTTGTTAGCTTTATAAAAATGTTTATCACATAATTATTCTGAGCACTTAATTAATTTTTAGTTTTGCGTCGTCACAAAATTTTACTATAAATACCAGAGCCAATAACGATAATCTATAGTCTAATTCAAGAGCTGAATTGAAGTTGTTAAAGCACTTTTAAACTGCTTAAAAGATACAACAAGAAAATGAAGATTTTACCAACTCTTATTTTGGGGCTTATCTTAGCTTCGGCGTTTGTTGAAGGAAGGCGTAACATGCTAGTTACCAAAAAGGAAAAGTACGTGAGGATTGGAAAATAAAAAGGACGATAAAAAGGCTAAACAATTGCACTTACAAATGTTAAACATAAATGTAAATTTTCAATGAAGATAAAATTAATTTACTTGCAACGAGATTTTCATTATTTTATAAACCTTAATTAGTTGTTCAGATATAATAAAGATATTGATTTTAAACATGATCCTTCCGGGATTTGCTTTTTAAGTGGCCCCTGCATTTTTTATTTTTATTATCCGCTTACTGAATTCTCTAAAATATTGATGGCATATTATGTGATAGCTACGGTTACGATCCGTTCTAAATTATAGAGGATGAGGGCATAATTTTGGCATTCGTTTTCTATCGAAATAACAATACAATTTAAATGGAACTATCCTGCTTTTTAAGGCGCTGTTCTTTGTAAATTATTTTTTAATAAAAATTCTAAAATCGTTCTGTATTTAATTGCATGCTCTGTATTCGTACTGTGTTTTTAGACAGAATTGTTTTATATTTTTGTCACATATATTCCGTTAAAGTCACATATACTCAGCCAGATCGGCCCACAAGTGTTTAAAATATGAGCAAACTCCCACGACTCCTTCTTATTTTGCAAAAAAATCCCTTGCATGATGGCCGAAATTAAATTCATTCAAAACAAGTTAGAGTGCTATATTCGGCTGTGCCGAATCTTTGACACCCACCATAGACAGTTCCAATGTTTTTGGAGTAATATATGTATGATGTCTATTTATTATTATAATCTTTATAAAAACAGACATCTGCATTAAAACTAGTTGCGGTTTAGACTTATATTAAATTTTTGACCGACAATCAGAAAGTTTAATGGTTTTTAGCAATTTAACTAGCTTGAGTAAAATATCATGATTCGTATCGATTTAAGCCGAACCTTAATGATTTTCAGGAGGTCAATTTATATTGAAGGCATGGTAAGTTATGAACCAATCATGCAAAAATTCTGCAGAGTGATTTCTGGTATTAAAAAACATAAATTTCAATACAGCGGTGCAATTAGTTTTAGCGTTTGCAGTGAATTTCAGAAGGCTGCTAAAATGGGATCTAAGGTAAATTATGGACCGTATATCACAAAATTGCATAACATTTTTTGTGGCCATATGAAGCTAAATAAGTTGGAAGAAAGTTTACCGCAATAAATATATCTGCTACGTGTTTAGGCTAGGGCTTCCAATCGGGATTGGTTTTTCTGAATCCCGGGATTCGGGAGTGAAGAAAATATTTCGTGGTCCCGCGATTTTCGGGATATTTTGAATCACGGGATTTTAAAAAAATTTTCGGGATATTTTGGGTTTTTTAAATTATTTTGTATACCCAATATAAAAAAAAAATTTTAAACTTTGTAAAAAACAACTTTTTACGTATTGTACAATTATGTATATCGGCACAATATATTGGCAACAATCAAAATATTCTTGATTTTTATTGCACAACATTATGCTGGCAACATTGTACAATGCTGTTTATATTATTCCTATAGGTTAGTTCACCTTTTTCTTGAATGAATGAAACCATTGCGCGACTTATTGCATAAAGCCTGGTGCTCTGTTCAACATTTCACGTGAAATGCTGTCAAAACGCATATGAAAAAAACTCGTGCGGAATATCAATGAAATAATGTTTTTGTTAACCGCACTAACACAGAGTTGTAATCTATAATACAAAAACGGCATAATTTCCACTGAACTGGAGTTGAGTTGTATTAAAAACCAAAATTGTAAGCAAAACTAAGCTGTTCCGTCAAAATTATGTATACAAACTTTGTTATGGCGGCACAAATATGTTTTCAGATTAACTAAACCTTGTTTAACTGACATCTCAAAAACCCAACCTAAATGATGTTGATTTTGAATAAAACACAAACTATTTAGGAAATTATTGTAATTTTATTTTATTATGATATATTGATATTACTCAATTATGTATGGAACAAAATATCGGCCAAATGGGTTCCGCGACCACGGCGGCACACCTCCATCCGATGGTCCAAATTTTCGATGACCCTGAGGCATAATCGAGGTTCTATGCCGGTAATGTGCCGAATTATCTCATCCTTTAGCTCTTGAATTGTTGCTGGCTTATCGACGTACACCTTTTCTTTCAAATATCCCCAAAGAAAAAAGTCCAACGGTGTCAAATCACATGATCTTGGCGGCCAATTGACATCGCCATTACGTGAGATAACACGGCCATTGAATTTGTTGCGCAAAAGAGCCATTGTTTCGTTAGCTGTGTGGCAAGTGGCACCGTCCTGCTGAAACCACATATCGTCCACATCCAAATCCACCATTTATGTTAGTTTTTGTAACAAAATCATCAATTTTTTTTGGTGGTGGTTCCACATTTTGGTTCATAGCTCTGATCCTACTAGACCAAATTTGCTGGATTTCAATCCCAAACTGCTTAGGATAACTACAAGCAATTTGACACCAAGTTTGCTTTTTTCTTTTGAGTTTTTCGAAAGTGAGCGGGGTTTCAACAGATAGACAGGCGGACATGACCAAATCGACGTAGAATTACTCAAGGACCCATAATATATATACTTTATGGGGTCTGAGATGAATAATAAAAGAGTTTCACACGGAATGACAAACTTAGTGTACCCTCTTCACAACTAATTGTGGCGGAGGGTACACAGAAAAAAGTAAAAAACGGTTTTGATTACCAAAATAATTGAAACAAGCAAAAAATTGTTTTATTTTGCACCTATCACCGAAATGATTATACCAATTACTCAAACTTGCAAAAATTGCAAAACAAGGATTTTTTTCCAATTAAAAAGTTTTTACATTTTAATTACAAAAATAATTGAAAAAATTATTAATATTAAACAATATTTTAATTGAATGAATTAACAAATTAATAAAAAAAATAATAAATATTTTAATTGAATGAATTACTAACGTTATTGATTACAATACAGAAAATTAATTATTTTAATAATTGTATTGATTAAAACAGTGATTGAATTTTTGCATTAAATTAATTAAATTTTTAATTGAATAAATTAAACAGTGTATTTGAGATACAATCTTAATTCAATTACGCAAATTATTCAATCAAACAAATAGTTAATTGAATAAGTTTGTTAAATCAATTCAGTTGATGGTTAATTGAAGAAAAATAATAATATTTAAAATATGTATATGTTTTAATAATTAGTATTGTGGTTATTTTGTTGAACTATCTATGGTTTTTAATCCAAATTTTAATATTTTTAATTAGGCTTAAGTTCATGAAATTTAATTTTCATTAAATTATTGTTATTCATGAACTTAAGCCTAATTAAAAATATTAAAATTTGGATTAAAAACCATAGATAGTTCAACAAAATAACCACAATACTAATTATTGTTAAAGCTAGGGCACGAGCTCTATGTGTACGTTTGTCCTTCAAGTTGTGCTGAAAAAGGTCAACAGAAAAGAGAAAGACAAAGTGAAAAAACAAAAAATGTACTTGGACTTCAAGAAAAATTCTTGACGAAAGTACGAAAAAACGGAAGTAAAGGAAAAAACATGTAAAATCAATTAAAGTGGATAATCATTCAGGAAAGCAAATTTCGATCTACCAAATGTTAAAATACAATTTGGTTTAAGGATTGATGTTTGACTAGTGACGTCAGCAGTCGTCGATGGCTGCGAGTGTAAGACGGCAAATCCATCTGAGGAGATCGAGTGGTTGCGATCGAAACATGTCATGGTAACCTGCCGGCCAGGGTTCGAGCCCGAGCCACGTCAAGAATGAAAGATTATCAATAACAATTTTAATTAATTTTCGTGTTGTAAAATTCCTTTCTTCATAAGAATAATTTAATGAAAATTAAATTTCATGAACTTAAGCCTAATTAAAAATATTAAAATTTGGATTAAAAACCATAGATAGTTCAACAAAATAACCACAATACTAATTATTGTTAAAGCTAGGGCACGAGCTCTATGTGTACATTTGTCCTTCAAGTTGTGCTGAAAAAGGTCAACAGAAAAGAGAAAGACAAAGTGAAAAAACAAAAAATGTACTTGGACTTCAAGAAAAATTCTTGACGAAAGTACGAAAAAACGGAAGTAAAGGAAAAAACATGTAAAATCAATTAAAGTGGATAATCATTCAGGAAAGCAAATTTCGATCTACCAAATGTTAAAATACAATTTGGTTTAAGGATTGATGTTTGACTAGTGACGTCAGCAGTCGTCGGTGGCTGCGAGTGTAAGACGGCAAATCCATCTGAGGAGATCGAGTGGTTGCGATCGAAACATGTCATGGTAACCTGCCGGCCAGGGTTCGAGCCCGAGCCACGTCAAGAATGAAAGATAATCAATAACAATTTTAATTAATTTTCATGTTGTAAAATTCCTTTCTTCATAAGAATAATTTAATGAAAATTAAATTTCATGAACTTAAGCCTAATTAAAAATATTAAAATTTGGATTAAAAACCATAGATAGTTCAACAAAATAACCACAATACTAATTATTGTTAAAGCTAGGGCACGAGCTCTATGTGTACATTTGTCCTTCAAGTTGTGCTGAAAAAGGTCAACAGAAAAGAGAAAGACAAAGTGAAAAAACAAAAAATGTACTTGGACTTCAAGAAAAATTCTTAACGAAAGTACGAAAAAACGGAAGTAAAGGAAAAAACATGTAAAATCAATTAAAGTGGATAATCATTCAGGAAAGCAAATTTCGATCTACCAAATGTTAAAATACAATTTGGTTTAAGGATTGATGTTTGACTAGTGACGTCAGCAGTCGTCGATGGCTGCGAGTGTAAGACGGCAAATCCATCTGAGGAGATCGAGTGGTTGCGATCGAAACATGTCATGGTAACCTGCCGGCCAGGGTTCGAGACCGAGCCACGTCAAGAATGAAAGATTATCAATAACAATTTTAATTAATTTTCATGTTGTAAAATTCCTTTCTTCATAAGAATAATTTAATGA
Organism: Pollenia angustigena; assembly: GCA_930367215.1. Classification (NCBI taxonomy): domain Eukaryota; kingdom Metazoa; phylum Arthropoda; class Insecta; order Diptera; family Polleniidae; genus Pollenia; species Pollenia angustigena. The sequence goes on from OV884060.1 coordinate 54,998,320, forward strand.
AAATTAAATTTCATGAACTTAAGCCTAATTAAAAATATTAAAATTTGGATTAAAAACCATAGATAGTTCAACAAAATAACCACAATACTAATTATTGTTAAAGCTAGGGCACGAGCTCTATGTGTACATTTGTCCTTCAAGTTGTGCTGAAAAAGGTCAACAGAAAAGAGAAAGACAAAGTGAAAAAACAAAAAATGTACTTGGACTTCAAGAAAAATTCTTGACGAAAGTACGAAAAAACGGAAGTAAAGGAAAAAACATGTAAAATCAATTAAAGTGGATAATCATTCAGGAAAGCAAATTTCGATCTACCAAATGTTAAAATACAATTTGGTTTAAGGATTGATGTTTGACTAGTGACGTCAGCAGTCGTCGGTGGCTGCGAGTGTAAGACGGCAAATCCATCTGAGGAGATCGAGTGGTTGCGATCGAAACATGTCATGGTAACCTGCCGGCCAGGGTTCGAGCCCGAGCCACGTCAAGAATGAAAGATAATCAATAACAATTTTAATTAATTTTCATGTTGTAAAATTCCTTTCTTCATAAGAATAATTTAATGAAAATTAAATTTCATGAACTTAAGCCTAATTAAAAATATTAAAATTTGGATTAAAAACCATAGATAGTTCAACAAAATAACCACAATACTAATTATTGTTAAAGCTAGGGCACGAGCTCTATGTGTACATTTGTCCTTCAAGTTGTGCTGAAAAAGGTCAACAGAAAAGAGAAAGACAAAGTGAAAAAACAAAAAATGTACTTGGACTTCAAGAAAAATTCTTAACGAAAGTACGAAAAAACGGAAGTAAAGGAAAAAACATGTAAAATCAATTAAAGTGGATAATCATTCAGGAAAGCAAATTTCGATCTACCAAATGTTAAAATACAATTTGGTTTAAGGATTGATGTTTGACTAGTGACGTCAGCAGTCGTCGATGGCTGCGAGTGTAAGACGGCAAATCCATCTGAGGAGATCGAGTGGTTGCGATCGAAACATGTCATGGTAACCTGCCGGCCAGGGTTCGAGCCCGAGCCACGTCAAGAATGAAAGATTATCAATAACAATTTTAATTAATTTTCATGTTGTAAAATTCCTTTCTTCATAAGAATAATTTAATGAAAATTAAATTTCATGAACTTAAGCCTAATTAAAAATATTAAAATTTGGATTAAAAACCATAGATAGTTCAACAAAATAACCACAATACTAATTATTGTTAAAGCTAGGGCACGAGCTCTATGTGCACATTTGTCCTTCAAGTTGTGCTGAAAAAGGTCAACAGAAAAGAGAAAGACAAAGTGAAAAAACAAAAAATGTACTTGGACTTCAAGAAAAATTCTTGACGAAAGTACGAAAAAACGGAAGTAAAGGAAAAAACATGTAAAATCAATTAAAGTGGATAATCATTCAGGAAAGCAAATTTCGATCTACCAAATGTTAAAATGCAATTTGGTTTAAGGATTGATGTTTGACTAGTGACGTCAGCAGTCGTCGATGGCTGCGAGTGTAAGACGGCAAATCCATCTGAGGAGATCGAGTGGTTGCGATCGAAACATGTCATGGTAACCTGCCGGCCAGGGTTCGAGCCCGAGCCACGTCAAGAATGAAAGATTATCAATAACAATTTTAGTATATGTTTTATTTAAATATGGTTTAACTTGTTTTATTTGTTAAATTGTAATAGCTCATGCTTAATTGTACAAATTTTGAAAGATTTTTTTTACACAGGAATTTCATACATACAACTTTGTATAAAACTGTAGAATAACTCTGATTCTTCAGGGTATTCAAGATTGAAAACAAAAAACTGTTTTTGTTGTGTAATTTGGCTGTACTTTTTTCACCTATTCACTTTAAACGCACAACATGAAATGGCGCCAAAAATAATTCAAGAATAAAGGCTCAGTTAGGCGAACGTTGCTGTACCGTATCTGTACTGTATCCATCAGCTGTTCGCTTTTTGTTATATGAAAACCAATACAAAAGCTTACCGAAATGCAATGTACCGTAGTTGCAACGTACCAATCTGTTTAAAATAGAATTTCATGCCGTTGTTACGTGACATTTGTAAGACAGTGATGGGCGGCTTGTATGTTACATTAAATGCGGGTAATTTTGCTCTTTTTTTTTGGGACTTTTTTCAGTTTATCTATGGAATTGCGACAAAACAACTTACAATACAACATATTTCCAAATATACAAATATATGTACATATGTTTAGATGTTTAAAGTAAACAAATGCATATACATACCTACACATACATTGGAAATGGGAAACATATAAAAGGCTTAGAAAGGTATCAAAACCTTGTTTGGTGTATGCACATTTACAATATATGTATGCTAAAAATTTATATATGCTAAAATACAAATTTATTTATTGTAAATCTTTAATATAAATATTAAATTATTAACATAGTAAATCTCAAAAACACGTTGGGCTTCATTAAAATTAAATTTTCATCAAAATTTGCATACAACACTTTATTGTTCAATGACTTCGTAGAGAAGGTGTAGAAAATAACAAAAACAGCCACTACAAGCCACAACAACGGCAACAAAATAATAAACTAAAATTATACTTATGTTTAATAATAAACAACCTAAAGACGAAAATGCCTCCAGGATAGACAAGTGAAACAGTCAGAAAAAAATATTGTTAATACAATTACAAACGCTTATTAGTAGGGATGAGATTTTCATGCACTTAAAAATCGAAAATATGCGCATAAAATATGCACTAAAAACTCCTAAATATGCATTAAAAAATACAAAATATGCACTAAAAACTTGACCATTTTCAATAAAAAATCGTTTTTTTTTTTTATTTTATTTAAAACAAAACAAAATAAAAAATTCTATTGTTATTCAAAGGTATAATATTTTTTAAAACTTAATCTATACGTATATAAATCGGCTAAGGCAAAACAGTTAAGAACACTTTCCTCCTCTGTATGTCAACCGATTAGAACCATTAAAGAGGTATTTACTCAAAGAAGTGCACAATGTGTATTTTATTCAAATCTGTTCAATAATTTCAGAGTTATAAGCTTCAAAATTGTTACTAACACAAATGCAAAATAAATAAATAAAAATGTATTTTCAATTATCATATAATAAAAAATTAGGGTGATCGATTATTCGACAGTTTTCAGAAACCGGTTTTCGAATATTTCGACTATATAAATCAGACCAGGCAAAACAGTTAAGAACGCTTTCTTCCTTTGTTTGTCAACCGAACCTCTATGGGCAAAAAAAAAGGGAAAATGTGAGAAACTAAATTTTTTTTTTACTTTTCTGTGCTTCATGTGATAAGTTTTAAATTTTCTATAATATAGAACTTAGAAACATAATATTATAGCTGTAGGATCCTGAGTGATTGATAACCTATAAGATAAAAAATGCTGGTATTTTTTGTTTTTCATCTGGAACTTTTTGAATTTTTGTTAATATTCGACCTGTAAAGATAAAATTATACATAAAACTTGGTGAATAAGAACATGTAAAGGGAGCTTTTTGGTACTTTTTCGTTAAACATCTGGTACTTTGATTAATTTTCGTTAATATTAGACATAGAAACATAAAATTAAACGTACAACGTCCTGAGTGGATGACAATATATAAAGGAGACTTTTTGATACTTTTTTGTTTTTCAATTGGTATTTTTTATACTGAACTTACAAAATTAAATTAACTCACGTAGAAGATAAAATATGAACCGGAGGTTGGTCCCTCGCCAAATCGATCCAATTCGAAGGAAAAACTAAATGCTCGAAACAAATAAATTCATATATACTTAGATGAATTATGTTTTCTTCATATTTCCAAAAAAAAAAAATTATGGTCGAATTTTAACCGTAAGGCGAACCCTAGTTTAAATAACTACATAAAAGCTTTTGTACATGGAAAATTAACGTCAACCGAAGTTAAGGCATACTTGAAGGATGCCAATTCATTTGGAGAATATTAATTTTCTAATTCAGATCCCACATTTGATTCCAGATCAAAAATAGTTGAAATTTGTTTTATTTTTTTCAAATCCTATATTTTTTTTTTTTTGCAACACGTTTTGGATTTTTTTTTTAATTTGTCGGGCTTTCTTCCTTCCACATCTTGATTTAATAATTTGAGTTGACTATTAAGTGAACTAAATCCTTCCAATTTAGTTATTATTTCACCAATATATCCGAAGTTGGAAAATACAAATGCTAATTGACTTTTGATGTTATTTAAATTTAATATATCTTTTACTGTTTTTATTGCATAAGCATCGGTAGCAACAAGTTATTCAATAACATTCTTAAATTGCTGAAAGTTTTTTGAATAGAATTCTGAAGCATCTATTTAGGTTTCCCTTCTTGTTAATACTGGCTGCGGTGGTGACGGTACCAAGAGATATACATTTCATTAAAAATTGCAACTCGTGAAGGAGCCTTTAAACATATTATATCCCGTATGAAACCAATAAATCAATATTATCGAATTGGCTTCCAATTCCTCTGCTAAACTAAAATTTATTTTGAACATTTGGTTTAATAATTTGCAAAAATAATTTCATAATAACTTTTTTTCAAAAAAAAAAACTGCTTAAAAAAGTTAAACTTTTTTTTAAATTTTTGAGTGTAATGCAAATTCCATTGAGGCAAGCACAAATTCTGCTGGGTATATAAAAAAAATACTACAGGAATTTTTATTTAAAAAGACAAAAAATGTTGCTTTCCTTTTTATTTTTTTTTAAGTTGAATATCTTTCATTCAATTTAAGACATATAACTCTAACTAGTTATTAAATTTACTACGAAAGAAAAACAAAGGCGAGAATTGAATCACGTAGACTGACTACAAAATTGCGCATAAAATTAATAATTTTTCACTAGTGCAACCAACACAAAATAATAAAAGCAATTGCCGGCTGGGCTGGACTGGTGCAACTGTAGCAAACAGCAAGAAGTTTAAAAAAATGTATGGTAGCATAAGGTAAATAAAAGTTGCGTGGCATAACAAAAAAAGTAATAAATATAAAACTTTTTTTTTTTTAAAAAGACACGTTCTTAAAAAAATAAAAGAAAAGGTAATATTTTTAAACTTTTTTTCTTTGATTGACAAATTTTGTTCCAAAGAAAGCTGTTTTCACAAAAAGATACCTTTTCACAAAATGGTACTATTTAACAAAAAGGTAGTATTTTTACAAAAAGACAATTTTTTCACATATAAATACTTTTTTCATTAACATCTCCTTTTTTACACAAAAAGGTACTTTTCTACCAAAAAGGTACTTTTCTACCAAAAAGGTACTTTTCTACCAAAAAGGTACTTTTCTACCAAAAAGGTACTTTTCTACCAAAAAGGTACTTTTCTACCAAAAAGGTACTTTTTTACAAAACATACATTTTAAACAACAAGATATTTTTTTTTACCAAAATATACTGTTTTCATATAGGATACTTTTTTACAAAACTATTTTCAATATAGTACTATTTTCACAAAAACATTAATTTTTTAGAAAAGCGTTATTTTATTTATAAAGAGTGTCCAAATTTGAGGAATCATCGGTCAACAGAAACCGCTGCAGGGAAATGATTCAAAGCTTTTTGTGGCGGATAATTTATGATTTAGATGTGGACAGAGCTGCCAGATAAATTTGTGAGAAAATCGTCAGTCTCCTGCGAAAAAATAAAAAAAAATCGGGTTTATCGTTTCAAAAAATCGTCAAAACAATCGGCCAACTTAAAGTTAAGTTTTTTTAAACAATTTTTGTTTGATTTGTATAAAAAAACACATTCAAACAAAAACATAATTACTTCACACCCAGCTAGCATTTTCAATCGTGTAAGAGCTACTGGGAGTCTCATGAAGTGCGTCTTTGATCGTCGACGACCGCATTTTTTAATCATAGAAGATTCCTCACACGAGAAAAACTGTAACACGAGGGAGATTCTTCAATAGCACAGCGAAAGACGCTTCTTAAATCGTTGTGGGAATCGTTTTAGACGTGTGAAAAGATAATCTATCGAGACTTTCATGTCAAGAATCGTATGAGACTCATGTAGATATTCTCTTACAACTCGTGAAAGGCTCGCCGTATAATTGGTTCATTCGATGATGGTTTGACGAAAGAAAAACAAAGTGTAACATTGCTGCTTTTTTACTCTGAAAATAATCAAAGATTTTTTAAGGACTTGCATATTACACCCGTACCTAAACAAAAGCGGCGCGCGTTTTCTAGTTTTTGAATAGAGCGCCCTGAACGCTTTGCAATTGAAAGAAAAGTTCGAATATCGCATTATTTCTCGTAAAGGTGGAGTGAATTGGACACCAAGATAGTGCAATTTAACATCTTTTAAATATTTTTTTTAGCTTATACTAGAGGTAAGCAAATAATAAAAAAATTTGCCAATAAAAATTAAAAAAATTATATTCCTACAACAGTTCAAGAGCTTAAAAACAACTTTATCAAGCAGATATCAACTATTGAAAACAGTTTATTGAAAAACTTGATTGAGAATTTGGGTAAAAGACTGATAGCCTGCCGAGCTAGTAGTGGGGTTAATTGCGCAGCATAATTCAATTAATATGATACCTGCATTTTCGGACACCTTTTCTTTAATTAAAAAAATAACACTTTTTTATAAGAAAGTTTGCATTGAACAATAATACACTTTTAGAAAAATGTATACTCTGTACAAAAAAGTCACTTCCTTAACAAAAAGTCGCTTTTTCAAAAAGACAATTTTTTCATAAAAAGTCACTTATTTAATTCGAAAATACTACATAACTTTTTTCATAAATGTTTTTATCTTTTCAAAGTAAATACCAATTTTTTTTTAACAAGTGACTTTTTTTACAAAAAATTTTTAAATTTGTTTAAAAAAAATATAGATTTTTTTCATTATAAATACACTTTTTTCTACAAAACTTAACTTTTTCCATAAAAGTGAGTCTTTATACCCTCGACCACTTGTTGTGAAGAGGTTCCGTGTAAGTATATATTTTCTGAGTCCATAAGCAATTCTAAGTCGATTTAGCCCTATCAGTCCGTTGAAATCACGCTCACTTTCGAGCGAATCAAAAGAAAAGAACACTTTTGGTGTAAATTTGTTTCGAACCAATAAAAATTTTTCTTTTCTTTTCGCGAAGCACTAATGGTACATTTTAAGTGCGCTACGCACCAAGAAATACAAACTTCCAGTAAAGTTGCTGAACGAACTCTTAACAAATTTTATAAAAAAAAGTAATAGTGCTATATTATATTATATCCCCTTCACACAGAAAAAAATACCAATGTTAAATTAACATGGCGAAATGTTGATTGAGAATCACAGTAAATTACTGCAAAAGTATGCCCTTTATTGAAATTTATCATTATTTCATATTCATTTAAAATGAAAAATATTAAAATAACTTTAAATCACGTTTATTTTATTGTTATTCACTGTTAAAATAACATTGTTGTATATTGAATCCATAAAAATCTGTTTTATATTAAAATCAAAAGCTTATCTTGTTAAATTAACATGCATACATACTTAAGTATGTATGCAGCTATGTTTGTGTGTATGCATGTATTCATAGAAAAAATATCAGTGTTAAATTAACATGGCGAAATGTTAATTACAAATCATAGTAAATTTCTGCAAAAGTAGGGTCTCTATTTAAAATTACCATTGTTTTAAATTAATCTTAAATGAAAAATGTTAAAATAACTTTGTTAAAATAACCTGTTTTACTTGTTTTGTATAGATAAAAAAAGCAATACCATAAAAAGAAAAACATACATTTTTTCATTTTCATGTTTAAAATATGTTATAAAAAGAAGAAAGTTCCCCTATTCTTTGAGTTAAAATTATTTAGTGCAATTTAACATCAAGTTTTCAAAGTAGAATGATGGTGAAAACCATATCGGGCCATACTGCTTATGCTTCTGTTAACGAAGGTAAGTGTTTTTAATTATTCTTAAATAACTGCATATATTGTCTCTGAAGCTTCTTATCACTCTTAAATCAATCTGATTCTACATGAAATTCACGTTGTTTCAACTTGAAATAACTTCCATTCAGCGTGATTCCGATTGTTATTTCAATAAAAATGACATTTTTCTCTAACTTTACTGCAATGTTAAATTAACATGAACTATAGTTATTTTAAAAGAAAAAAAGTTGTTCGCAATTTATTGTAAAATCATGTTAAATTAACATGAGTTACTATAAAGCAAAATCACTACTGAAAACGATAAAATCAACTTTGTTTTCGACGATTCTACTTTGATTTTTTTCTGTGTGTTCAAAATGGGTTGATACGGTGACCGTCTGTTCTGTATTATATAGATCAGTATCGCAATTTTGTAACTTTTTGAATTAAACTACCGATATCGTTAAGTAACGAGAAATCTCGTTTACTTTAACGAATTTGTGATTGATTCTCTGTTTTAAATGAATATGTACATAAATATTTTTGTTTAGTTCCAATCCATATTATGAAACCTTTTCTGCGAAAAGGGGAAAGACGAATAGCAAAGTGTAATTTGTACAAGCAGTTTTTGCAATTTTTTTTAGTCAAAGAGAGAAAATTACTCAATGCTGTAAAACAAAATTTTTATTCTATGAATACGAATGCAGTTTCAAAAGGGAATTGAGGAAAGTTTTTGCAGCGTATACTTCATAATATGTCAACGTTGAAATTTTCTAAAATTAATAAAAAATATACAACAAATTTGCTTTCTAAAAAATTTTTTTTTAATTAAACATGAATGAAGTCGAGTAAATATTGATTATATTTCCAAACAAATGGATAAGTTGCAAATCTTTTTATAGGCGGCATCAAATAACCCCCCAAAATATAACCCCCCAAAAAAATAATTAAATAACCCCCCAAAGCGTAGGGCCTTATTTCATATGCAATAAAGCCCCAATTTTGAAAATGAAATTAGCCCCCAGCTAAATGAAATAACGCCTCAAGCATAAATGAAATAATTCCCTAATTTTTGGGGGCTTATTTCATATGAAATAAAATCCCAATTTCTGAAATGAAATAAGAGCCCAATATATCTAATACAATTTATTAGTTTTGCTTTAAAGAATCATGCGATAGATATTATGGTATGATATTAGGGTATTCATTTAATTTGGCTTTTGCTTTAATCGGTTAATCGCTCGATTAATTAACCGAGGTTTTGGTTTAATCGGTTGATAATCGGTTAATTTTGTTTTTGATCGGTTAACCGATTAATAATGTTTTTCTTATAAATTTAGTAATTTCATTAAATAAAAATGCAAAATTTTTTTTATTATTTGGAGTTTATAGTAAAAAAAACAACAATAACAAAACAAACATAACATTTCTTGATCTCAAACGACCAAACAAAAAAATAATTCATAAATATGTAATACATATTTTTTAATTAATGCTGTGAGATAATTTTTTAGTTATTTCAATAGTTTAAGGAGATCTTATAAAATAATCTTTTAGAAAAACAATTTGGTTGTTATGTTATGGATTTAGGCGACTCTTTTCATTTGTTTCGATTAAACTTCACTTGGAAAGCACTCTTTCATTTATCGTAGATGTAACGTATCGAAAGTAACGTATAATATCTGTGGCATTTTGACAAAACATCTTTAGTCAAATTTAAAAAGTTGAAAAAAATGTTGTTAATCGTACAAATTTTCATTCAAAAAATATTTTTGCTTACGTTTTTAAAATTTTGTATTACAAACGAAATTATTCTTTAATTTCGGTGTATTTAATTATTTGATAAAAATCATTTTTTCACCGAGTTTGTTTTACAAACTTTTTTGCTATCTTTTCTCTACTTAAGATGTTTTGTCAAAATGCCACAGATATAGAAAAACTAAAAATCTTCCATTATGCCATTAAAGACCTGTTTTAATTTTTTTTTAAATTTTTAACACTTCTAATGGTTTACTCTGATTCTGTTAAAAGGTTGTTTGCGTTATTATCGAAAGTCTCTTCTGTTGTTAGGTAATCATATGACTCATCCTTGCAAAGCTCAGCACAGAACATTTTGCAAAAAATTTATTTCCGAATTTCTAAGTTGCTTTTTGTACTGTACTTTAAGAATGTAGGAAATATATTGTATGAAAAAATATTTTCTAATCACATAACTTTTGTATATGAGATGAAAAAAATAACTAAAAACACAAAAAAATATTATGATCTACAAAAAAATTCAAAATTTTGTTACATCGGTTAATGGGTTAACCGACTGAAATCAACCGGTTTAATCGTTAATCGAAAATAGCCAATTTTAAATTAACCTATCAGTTAATCGGGTAGTAACTAATCGGTTAACCGATTAACGGTTAACCGAATGAATACCCTATATGATATACCAAACACAAGCTTCGCCAACTAAGGCTTTTTTGCATAGCCGGCCTGTGGCCGGGCGCAATGACTTTTTCCTCTATGGTATAACAAACACTGGCTTTGCTAGCTAAAGCTTCTCTGCATAGCGCCAGGATTTTCTCCTCTATAGTATAAAAATACCGACTCGACCCGGCTACACAGAGAAGATTTAGCTAGCGAAGCCGGTGTTTGGTATACCATATAGAAGAAAACAATTGTGCCCGGCCGAAGGCCTGCTATGAAGAGCAGCTTTTTTTTATCGAAGCCGGTGCTCTGTATACCAAAGTGGATACATTATTGCGCCCTAAAACGTTTTCATTAAAAATTTGAAAATGAAATAATCCCCCAAAAAATATATTGGGGCTTTAATTCATTATGATTTTTTGGGGGATAATTTCATATTAAATAATACCACCATTAAAAAAATTATAAAACACCCCAAACAAAATGAAATAACCCCCCAAAAATCGTTTTTGTTGTTCTCTGTGCAAACTGTTGGGGGGTTATTTCATTATTTTTTTTGGGGGTTATATTTTGGGGGGTTATTTCATGCCGCCCGTTTTATATATAGGGAAAAAGTTCGAGGTGCCCGAGTCATTCTAGCACAACATTCTGCTTATAATTGTTACACCCACCCTACTGTATGTGGAGAGGAAATTATGTGTCTATGTTTATGTGTGTAACACATTTAATTATAGGTTCTACCCCACATGTTAGCATACAAATTGACTCGGAATTGATGTAACGAGGTCCGTCCTTCCATCTGGCTGGCGTGTTTTCTGTCTATGCTAACCTTTTGCGCAAAGTTCTTTCCGGAATAGGTTTTTTTACCCATAATGTGCAAAGCAAATTTTCAAATCGGTCCATATTCGACCATACAAATACACAATACAAATAGACTCCTAAAAATAGCTTATAAAAAGTTACTTTTATAATAGCTTCTATGTCATCTCATAGCAGTAATCATATTAACAGCATTAGATATTTAGATAATAATTGGCATTGAAATATCTTATGTGAATTCTAACCTCACAACATACTCTTTTTTGTCGGAAATATGATTTCCCATGGGTCGCAAATAATGTGCTTTATGAAGGGGATTCATCGACTATACCTTCTTACTTTTTTTGCATTCAAAGTTGATTTATTTACTATTGGGGTATTCACAAGGTGTGCTATCATGTTATATTGTCATAATGATCTAAAATTTTACAATGGTTTAAAAATATTGTTGTTGCTTTGTAAACAAAAAGTGTCTTAAATTAATAGAACGTTGCTTGCTATGTTTGTTGTGATGTCGTAATTAAGCAGAAGAGACCAGAGCTGAGCGGCTGAGCCTTACCGTTAGCTCATGTAGCCGTCGCCGTTGATGGTATAATTTTATCCGGCTTACATCAAAATTTGACCTGCGGCTAGCAATTTTTGCAACAAATCACTTGCGGCGTCAAATAAGATCGGCTTATGACTCTGCTGTTTGGTAAACAAACGAAATAAAATTTATTTCTGATTTGCGTCTGCAAAATGGAAAATAGTCAGGTAAAATCTAATTTAATTTATTAATTCATGGAAAAGAATTAAAAAATATTTTGATGTTAGGTAATTATTTATTTTTTTATATTTGTTTTAAATCAGCTGATTTAAATTCAAAATAGCATACTAAATTATGAGGGGTTGTTCACAACAGTCGTATTTTTTCATGTTATTATTTTAAGACATATGACTTTATGACACCTTGTGAATCCCCCATATATATTTTTAATCTGCTAACAGTACATTTATTATCAATATTATTTAACAAGAACTTTTTTCTTGTCGTTAGCTACAACATAATATGATAAATGTTATCATGTTATGGCTATTAAATGTCATGATATAGTTGTGAGTAATATAATATGTTTTGCAAGTGATCATAATTTAGTTGTTAGAAAAATAATAATTTTTCGGTCAACAACACTCAAATGTATAATTGCGATAAACATTGATATGTTAACAGTTATATTCAGGGACCGAAAATAACAGTTATATTGGAATCTTAAAACAAAAAAAGCATATAGAAGTAAATGTCGAAACACTGATTCAAGTATACCATATTGTTTCTTATGCACTTGTCAATGATAAAATATATTGATTTTTAAAATTTTGATTTTTATATTGTCGATCAAACTTAACAGTTATTTTTATTTTTTTGTACAAAAATAACTGTTATTTTTTGAAATTTATTTTTTCGATTAAAGATAACAGTTATTTTTTGATTTTTATTTTTTTGAATAAAAATTACAGTTACATATTGATTTTTATTTTTTCGAGCAAAAATAAAAGTTATTCTCTAAAGAAATGTACGTGTTTTAATAATTTAGTTGACATTAAATAATTATTTTAACTTGCATAAGGAATTCCAATGATAATTACACATTAAAATAAAAATTTAAAGTTAACTAAATTATTAAATCACGTACATTTCTTTAGAGAATAACTTTTATTTTTGCTCGAAAAAATAAAAATCAATATATAACTGTTATTTTGTTCAAAAAAATAAAAATAAAAATAAAAATATAACTATTATTTTTGATCGAAAAAATAAAAATCAAAAAATAACAGTTATTTTTGTTCAAAAAATAAAAATCAGAAAATAACTGTTATTTTCGTTCAAAAAATAAAAAAACAAAAAAATAACTGTTTCCATCTGACTTTTATCAAAAAAGGAATAACTGTTACGGTCCCTGGTTATATTCAATAAAAATAACAATTATTTGTGTACGACAACAATATATTGTTACATTAAACATAGTGTTGTTGCCGTACCCATGACCAACTATATTTTTTCTCTGCGTGCAGAATAGCTCTTAGCGACAATTATCGTTTAATAACGAATTTTGACTACTGAACGACAAATTGTTGTCGTTAAGTATTGTCAGTACAGTTTTGTATTTCAGATATTTTTTTTTATTTAATATTCTCTATTTAAACTGGAATAGCATTTCAAAATTATTTGACTTTTCTCCTTACTGGAAGCATGTAGACTTGTTCTTTCTAGCTTGAAAACTCGCTTATTTGCATATGCATTTAGACCATCAATAAAAACTATTTTGATATTCTTTGGATATGCAATTATTCATAATTAATATTGAAGGTTTATAAAGGTCACCTCTCAGAAAGGTACATTTTTATACAAAGTAACTATACATACAAAAAGATTTGTTTTCCTATTAAAAGTACTTTCTTCACAAAATTTACATAACTTCTAAAGTAAATAAATATGTATCCATAAAGTAATGCCCTAATAAAAGCATGTAGAATAAAGGAACAGGCCTGAAAAGTAAACAAGTGCTTGTTTTTCTCAAGGGACTCTTTTGAAAATAAATAATGTCTTTTAGAGAAACCAGTAATTCTAGCTGATGCTATTGAAGTAGACGTTTATATTAAAAATGCTACTTGCTATATTTTTATAACAAATGCTAATTTTATGGCAGAGCATAAAAAACTTTCTAAAAATAACATTTAATGCAAATTTGTCTACAACTTATGATTTTTTCTCTTGCATTGCTCTAATGTTTGGTTGTAAAATAATGTAGGTCTGTTGAAATATAGAAAAGATGCTGGGAAAAGGAATTTTAATTAAAATTTATTTTAGAAAAAAATGATCAAACAATTCTCAATTTATAAGAAATATATGTTTAAAGCAGCTCAGGAGATATTAAAGATATTTAAAGTTTTCAAATAAAATAAATCGTTTTGTAAAAGTTTTTTAGATGCCTTTTATTGTATTCATATTTTTTTTTATAGATATTTTAGGTTTATTTAGTTTTGTATCTTCTTCAATTTGCTGTTCTTAAAAGTCTCACACTTTAACCGTTATTTGACTTAACATTTGGAACTTAAATAAAGAACTAAAATTAATTTTGAATTTGCCATGTGCTTACGAAGTTGACAGTTTTAGTTAGTAGACTAGCAGTCGTACGTGCAACATAAAACACGCACCGTGTGTGCTTCAAACACAAGAACTGGTACTTGTAATGTGTAAAACCGTTAGACAGCCCACCTTTTAATGCTGTAATTTTTTATTTATTTTTTTATTTTTTTGTTCTCTATCTTTTGGAAAAGAAAATAAAGTATTTGTCAAAAAGCTCTTCTTCTAAAAGTGCACTTCCTTGTGTCTATTATCTCATGGACATGGGTACTTTAGCCAAGCATACATGGCATCATTATTATGAAAACTTTAAACCAATTTCGCGCTTTAAATGTTTGTTAAAAAGGTTCACATTTAAGTTTAACACCAACACCCAAAGGGTTTTCTTAAAGCGGCTGAATTAAAGAATTTTTATGATTATTTTATTTGCTTTTTAAGCTAAACTAACAAAAAAGTTTTTAATATTTATGAAGACTTAAAGTTTGCCTTCAAGTTTAAGTGCTAGTAAATTTTTGATGATAACTGTACTTTAATTTCAATCTTATTCATCTGAAAGGTTTCTTAGCAGAATGGCTCTTGTAAATTATATTGTCTTGTAAAAGCATTTTTAAAACCAATCGCACTTTTTTCAGCAGGGAGTGCCATCATCTTGATTACAATTAGTTTGCCAATCATGATTATTAAGAAAAGATACAAATTTTTTCTTGTGTAAATTTAACACACTAATACCCCGGTTTGCGTCGCTTCGGTTTGAGTCTTTTTCGAAGTTGCGTGTTTTTAAAATTTCTGTGATTTCGAAGTTGCGTCGTTTTTGTTTCACTTTGCGTCGCATGGCTTCGAAGTTGCGTCGCTAGTGCTTCGATTTGCGTCGTTTATATAAAAATGTTTGTACAAAGCTTAAGCGGAAAAAGGGGATTTCCCGTTGAAGTCTAATGCAACTATATATGTGAAAGATGTCTGCTGATTGCAACTGGTTTCAAATTACATTTGCTGAAGTAAAGTTAAATTAAAATATGTAACAGAAACGATTCAAAAAAAGCAAATAAGCTTAGAACAAAAGTTGGGCATTTTGACGCGTTCTAAATCAGGGGAAAAGGCTGTTGAAAGAAAGAAAGAAACCTTGAACTAGCCCATTCTCCAATAAAATCCAATTGCTGTTCCAGTAGCGCTGATAAAATTAAGAAATTTGTTGAAACAAGAACATCGTTGCAACATAAAAAGGTTTCAAAAAAGAGAAAGAAATGGAGGCACTTCTTGCTATTTGGATGGAAGATCAATGATCAAATCAACGATGAATGCATTTAAAACAAAAGATTATTCTAAAGAAGAATTTAACTTTATTTGAAGATCTAAAATAAAATCCGTTATAAGTCTATCAAAACAAAATTTATTTTTTCAGCTCAAATTATGAATCTCGGCACCAATTAAACGAAAATCAATACAAATGTATGGAAAATCTTGCTTCGGTTATCGTCGTTCCCAATTAGCGACGCAAACCGGGTTATTGGTGTATTGTTATTAATAAACCTAAGAAGAGAGAAAATTTAAAAGAAGCTACATTAAAAAAAATAAGTCATATGGATTTTATGATTTTGAATATCCAGCATTCTTAATTCTTTAGGAGAAATTAAACAAATATTTCTTTTCGCAAAACAAAAGATTTAAGACACAAACACGCTACATACAAACAAGTGTTTCTACTACCGCCCGCAACCTTCGGATTTTTAATGCTTTGTGGTGAATTGTGTTTGTGGCCAAATAAGAGCTATTAACTTCGTTGTTGGTGGCGCGACAGTAGGCTTGCACAATTAAAATTTTGTATGTATGTATATAAAGATCCAACTTCAAAATTCTTTGCAAAATTGGACAAAACAACGACGAGTTGAGGCAGATGGATAACTTTCCACACTCTGGCGCACAGCGTTGACGTTGTCTTCAGCACGCATATTTCGGTGAACACCTCTTCAACGACGGTCGATCATTGAACCTCGTTCTTAAAAACGGCCTAGTCTAGAAGGCTGTCTGAGCCTGGGTGATTAACGCGTAAAATAGACAAGAAACGGAAAACTAACGTCGCGGACACTGCTAATCTATTAACCGAACAAGAAGTCATTTTAATTTAGTTAGTGTAAAACGTTTTACAACCATTATAAATATCAAAGCACTTTTACACGATGCAGTCAGCTCATTATTGGTTTGACCTAACGACCGTTATTAAAAAAATATAATTTGGTATATTTCAAGCCCGTTTCTTATATTTTCATGGTTTCTGAGCATTAAGCATTAATTTTATTCCACATCAACTATTTTAAAGTTTCTCTTTCATTCTTGCTTTACGGCATTGCCGTAAGAAAAGAAACATAAAATGCAAAAGAAACATAAAATGCCAACAACTTAATACAGATAAGTATGTATACTAAACTGGTCGCATCTTGTATGGGATTTTTTTTCAATTTAATTGTTTGCGCTGCTTAAAATATGAGGTTTGGTGTAAGAAATCATGATCTAATTTTTCATGTCAATCCGACGGTGCCTAGCCGTGCCGGGTGGGGCCCAAAGTTTCCCATATTATAAAAAAAACATATTTTCTATCAGATCTTTATAGTTATACTTGTTGAAAAGCCGAAAATCAAAAATATGGCTTCGTTACGATCTTCCGCAGAGAAAGTATGTATTCCCAAAAGATGTGGCGGTTTAATAAAATTCTTAAATTAATTAAAATTTTTCGTCTTTTGTGAATACATAAAATCAAAAGTTGTTTACAGATTTTAATCATTTATAGCTTGTTTTGTTTGCAATGTTGTTTTTTATATGTCTGCATAAAATTAGAAGCATAGCTGCATTTTTCAATTTTTTATGAATTTTTAAAAACAAAAATTCCGAAATTTTAATCAAAAAAAAATTATGTTTCTAAAACGACTGCGCATATAAGAAAAACGTTTTACCTTTCTTAAAGTAAAATTTATTGCGGAATTTCGGTTTTTTTAGTTTTTCCATAAACTAAAGCGTTTTTGAGTTGCGCGAACAGATGTTGTGCAACCTCCTTAATTTTCGAAATAACGGTATATCTCGAAAAGTTTTAACTTTCTTAAAGTAAATTCTATTTCGGAATTTCGGTTTTTTTAGTTTTTCAATAAGCTAAAGCTTTTTTGAGTTGCGCGAACATATGTTTACTCTCTATACAATATATAATTTCTTAGTATGTCAGGATGTTTGCATGTATGTCCTATTCTTTCCGCAACTTTCTGAAGCCATCTGATGACATAGGAAGCTGAAATTTGGCACACTTGAAGTACTTTCTCTGCGGAACATCGTAACGAAGCCATATTTTTGATTTTCGGCTTTTCAACTAGTATAACTATAAAGATCTGATAGAAAAGATGGTATTTTATAATATGGGGAACTTTGGGCCTCACCCGGCACAGCTAGGCACCGCCGGATTGACCTGAAAAATTAGATCATGGTTTCTTACACCAAACCTCATATTTAAAGCAGCGCAAACAATAAAATTAAAAAAAAAAAAAAAATTGCGACCAGTCTAATGTATACGTTTGCAGTCAGTGTAAAACGAAACTTTTTATAAATAAATGGTTAAAAGTGGCGTATGCGGCACAAAACTATAATTTTCACTTTCAACAAAATACTATAAACTTCTTAGCTCGTTCATGAATGTTCACAAAAATTCACATTGTTCTTCAAAACATTTGCCAGAAGCAGTGGTGAAAATACAAAAATTTTCAGCAAACTTCATGTAAACCTGTATTGTCGTTTTTCTACGACTTTGGCATATGCGCCAAACCAAAAATGAGCTGACGATATGTAATTGTACATGTCTGTCAATATTAACAAATACAAAAGTTTTCTAATTTTTGCTTTTATACGTTCGTTCGACATAACCTTAAAACATTCACAATAGCAAATTATCCACTGATGTATATTTCTATTCACTTTTAATTGTATTTCAAATAATTAAAAATTTTGTTTTTTTTTAAAGAATGTGTATAAACAAATATATTTTAATGTATATTTGCCGCCACAAACAAATGACTTGCAAGAGAGGTGATGTCAGATGGTCAGATTTACAGAAGCAATTTTTTTTTTTTTTTTTTTACACTACACGTAAGCATTTCTCAGTGGGATGTTTGACAAGTGCACTGCTAAATACATGCCGTGTAGAAGTACCTTAAGAAAGTTCATAAGAAGAAAACTTTCAAATTGTCCTTTTCAAATTCATTTCCTGTTTCCACTCATAATTTTCATAAACTTAAAGTGTTTAAAAGATTTAATACCTACAATTGCTTGCCTGCTCATCTGTCTGTCGCTCTTCTTTAACATGTCATTAATTCCGCCTTAATCAAAAGGTAAAAAAACCAAACAAATTCAAACCAAACCATGGCATTCGTTTTTCTCATAACTGCATCAACTGCAAAATATTAAGTTGAATACATGAGTGTTGGTTGGCCATTTATAAAATATTTCAGATTTTGAGCTTCCTCTGTTTAACATGAAATTTGGATACACAATGTTGCATTTTTTTTTTCTTTAATATTTTTGTTTGCAATGTATTTATGTGATTTAAGAAAAAAAAAGAAATAAATGTTGGACCTTTTATGTGTCCATACTTACAAACTTTTCAGTTCGTTTTTATTCGAAAATGAAATTATATTTTATTTTTGCTGTTGTTTATTTTCCTCTTAATATTTGCCGCTATTATTATTGTTGCAGTTGCAACTTGTTATTGTTATTATTATTATTTGCGACTGTAATTTTTTTTGGTGCCTGTATTAAACATTAAGATCTATAGTGTATGGTATGTCTGGCCAATGGAGTAGATTCGTGTGTCTGTTTTTCTGCTGTTTGTAATTTGTTTGTAATTTTTTATTGTTGTAGTTGGAATTTTTTTTATTTTTATTTTTGGCAGACCGCGTGTCAGTTTGTAAACGCTAAATGGAGATCGATGGTTAAACGTGGTCTCATTAATCAAGGGACATACACACAAATATGCAGTTATATAATTTAAACAGAAAATAAATATTTAAGAGTATGATACAGTAAAACCAATAAAAATGTTCTGTTTGAAAAAAATTGTAGCACGGCATTTTTGCTTTTTTTTTTTAATTAATCTGTCGTCGATGCACTGAAAAATTTTCTTCACAGATCCAATGAAATGTACATTAAAATTCAACCTATGTAACCCTTCATTGGATTAATGAAATGTTTCATAAAATCAATGAAAATTTGGCATTAGTTTAATGACAAACGTTTAGTTTATCCATTTTTTCAATGAGGATTCAAAAAATCAATGAAAATTTTGTCATTGATTTTATTAATCCTTCATTAACCCAATGAAGGGTTACATAGGTTGAATTTTAATGTAAATCTCATTGGATCTGTGAAGAAAATTTTTTCAGTGTGGCTACGAGTGTAAGACGGCAAATCCATCTGAGGAGATCGAGTGGTTGCGATCGAAACATGTCATGGTAACCTGCCGGCCGGGGTTCGAGCCCCAGCCACGTCAAGAATGAAAGATTATCAATAACAATTTTAATTAATTTTCATGTTTGTAAAATTCCTTTCTTCATAAAAATTATTAAATGAAAATTAAATTTGATGATCTTAAGCCTAAATTTAAAAATATTAAAAATTTGGATTAAAAACCGTAAATAGTTTAACAAAATAACCACAATACTGATTAAATCTGTAATATATTTTTCCTTAAACAATTCTGAAACAAAATTGTCTTATGATAATAATTCTTTTTTATGACAAAAACTGCATATGAATTTTTTCTATTCAAAAATAAAAGTTAAAATTAATAAAATATAAAAATTTTATATGATGGTTGGCGCTTAAGCTAAAATTGTTTTTGCTATAAAATCGTAACGGTACCTAATCTGACCATAACATTAAAGGATGATGCCAATAAATTTATTTAAAAAAAACGAAGATTTAAAATGAAATCGTTTTAGCTATTTTTGCGGTAAGAGCTTGATATTTTTCACACAACAATTCTCTTAAGATATTAACATAAAAAAAAAATTTATTAAATCTCATGACAGCATAAAAAATTGTCTTATGACAAATTCATCTTTTCTAATAAAAAAATTATTGCATGAACATTTTGTCTCTAAAATTTTAATATGAAATGTTTTTAATGCTAGAAATTGCAGAAGACAATATGAGTCTTCAAAACTTCGTGCAATGTATGTAAAACAAGTCTTCGAAAAATTCAAAAATTTCAAGGCCCGGAATATAAAAAATCCGTTTTACATACATTGCACGAACTTTTGGCCGTAGAAGACCCCTACTGAAATTTAATACATAAAATATTCGTCGAACATATTAATCCTCTAAAGTGCCGTTTTAGTATACTTTTGTGTTGATGTTAAAAAATGACAAAAATGACCCCTTAAAATTAGTGTTAGAGACTTAATATATTCTAAGAAAAGAACCGCCATACAATTATACTGAAGATATCTGAAATAGAATTTTAGCTCAGAAGTAAATTTTGTATATTTTTATTGACTTATACCAAACGCCTTTTCAAGAAATTCAATCATTTTAATGCCCGAATTTTCGAAAATCCGTTTTACATACATTGCACGAACTTTCGGTCTTAGAAGACCCCTAGTAAAATTTGAAGCAATAATTATTCGTGGAACATTTTAACCCTCTAAAGTGCCCTTTTAGTATACTTTTGTGGGAAAGTTAAAAAAAGTACAAAAATTACCTCTTAAAATTAGTATTAGAGGGTTAATATACAGGCATGTTCTGAAAATCACCTTTTCGTAAAGTAATTTGAAATCACTAAAAAGGTGTTCTGTCAACAAAAATTTTTGAAATCTCGTGATTAAAAACCGGTTAGATTACAGCGTGACGATTTCAAATCACTTGAAGTTTTTTAAGCATTTTTTTTAAAAATCTATAATAAAATTATCACATACACATTAAATGATCTGTCCTTGATTAGTTTTTGCATTAAAATTAATTATTTTACAAATTTAGAAAGCCGCTGTATTTTTTGCAAACGCTGTTTTAGTTTTGTTTACATTGTTTGTGATTTACTTTTTGTCAATGGTTGCCAGAGTAAAGAAGTCTTAAAGTCGTTTAGCATATGACTAATTTCTTCAATTAAATTGAACATTAAAAATAAAAATTAAATTAATTTGTTAAAAAAAACTGAAAGTAAACGATAATTATAAAGTTTGATTGCTTAAATTTGAATACACGAAGGAAAAAAATAAATGAAAATGGCAGCCATACATCCTAAATGAATGGCAACATCTTAAAAAGAAGCGCACAGTTGTTTTCTCGTGGTTGAATATCACGACTTAAAATTAAAAATCTCGTGATTTTCAGAGTACCAAAATATTTTTCGGGTGATTTCAAAATCGTTCGTGATTTTATAATCACCGTGATTTCAGAACATGCCTGATATTCTAAGAAAAGAATCGCCATACAATTCTACTGAAGACATCTGAAATATTTTTTTAGCTCAGAAGTACATTTGATATATTTTTTTTGACTTATACCAAACGCCTTTTCAAAAAATTCAAGAATTTAAGGGATCTATATTTCGGGAACCTGAGCTAACTTTTCAAAACCCTTTGGCAGATTAGCTCTACCAATAGTCTAGTTTAATTTCGCGTTGCAAGTATTGAGGCTGGTTTTTTTTTTTGTTGCACACTGTAATAAGACAATGTTCAAAGTATACAAGGAATTGTCCCAAATTCTTTCCTATCGCAACATTATTGTCATAAATGGTTTCTATAGAAAATAATTTATTCAAAATAGTATTTAATACAAAAAAATTTTTGACCCAAATTGCATTTGTAAAACAAAAAAATTTGACCTTAATAGTTTTCTGAAAAAAAGTTTTTCTCCAAAGTTAAACACAAAATTGTGACAGTTTAATAATTTGAATTAAAATAAAGTTCCCAATTAAAGTTTTTAAAATTTAGACCTGTAAATTTTGTTGTTGATACTGTTGACGACGTCCGCGGCGCTGAGCATATTGTGGAGATACTAGCATTTAAATAATCTCCTGTTCTAGCAAAGGGCTCATTTTATTTATTCCTTATTTCCTTTTTTATATTATTCCTTTTTTCCTTTAGTTTTTTTTTTTTCTTTCAACCCGATTCACTTAAAAATATTTACAAATGAATTTTTTTTCCCCCAAAACATCAAAACCAAGGCCCATTGAATAGGTCTGCGCAAGAAGCCTGATGATCATTGTTTATGTTCTTTTTAGTCGTCAAAAGTTGTTTACATTTTGCTTACATGTGCATGTATATGTTTGTTTAGGCCCTGCAAATAATAGGACCAGTCCAAACACGCGTGTAAAGAGTAGTCCACAAGGGACCAGGACTAGTCCACAAGTAACCCAAACGTATGGAAAAAACCTGGTCTATTTAACATTACGATGTCCTAGGAGAGGACCATATAACCCACCTTTGGACCACTAAGGAGTAGTTTTAAAACTACTCCATGGTATATAACCCACCTTTGGACCAGTAAGGAGTAGTTTTAAAACTACTCCATGGTATACTCAAGTGGATTAGTTTTGAAGTCGTTTAAACACGAAAGCATGTCGTTAAAAAACGAAGACATGTCGTCTCACTACAAACACTTTTTAACAATGGCATGGTCCATGCTTGCATTACATCGGACTAGTCCATGGAGTAGTCCATTTTATCAAAATGGGTCAGGTGGTCCAATTTTATTTGCAGGGGGTTTATTGTTTATTCCCACACCTACGTTTATGGTATGCCACGCATACACGTTTTTTCCTTTTGCTTTGTATATGTGGTAGTAAGTTTTTGACAACTAAAAAGAAATTTTACACAAACAAAATACATATCGTTTTTTGTTTTTGTTCAAGTAAGCAGACCGGATAGCTGGGCCTTGATCAAAACCAGAAAATGAAAAATTCAAAGCCTGCCACTTAAAACGTTATAGATACGACTTTTCAACGTAAAGGTTTTCAAATTCATAAAATGCACACAAGATTACGTAAAACATAAACCGTTTGATAAGTTTTAAAGTTGCGTCTTTTTTAAATTTCTGTGATTTTGAAGTTGCGTTGTAAGTACTTCGATTTGCGTCGTTAATATCAAAATGTTTGTAGAAAGCTAAAAAAGTAAAAGTGGATTTCGCGTTTAAGTCTAATATGTATGTATGTGAAGGTTGCAAGTTGAAGATCGTTAGCAGTTTCAAATAACATTTACTGAAGAGAAGTTAAATTCAAATATAAAACTAGACATTTTGAAATGTTCTTCTTATCATCTGCATTGAAGATTAAAATCAGCAAAAAATGCCCTTTAAACAGATGGCTATTGAAAAGAAAGCTTTACCTACAGTAGAATCTCGATAATTCTTAATCGCAAGTGACCGGCCATTTCTTATGAATTATAGGGGTTTTCCATTGAGCGTGGTTTCGATTTAACGGGGTTAAAATAAAATAAATAAATTAATTTAACAAAATTGTTAAAAATAAAATATATAAAAATAATACATAAAAATTATTCATGTAAGAAACTGATCTTAAGAATTAAACACACACACAAGCAAAAACCCACGCAAAAAAAAAAAAAAATAGTGGTAAAGAAAAAATCATTCTTTCCATGTTTCTGTTGTTTTTATTACGAATTATAAGTGGTAGTTAGCAAACAATTATGATTTATAAGAGGTAAAGACGATTTTATTTAAAAAAAAAATGCGAATTATCGAGGGGACCAAAATGTATGGAAATTTTACGAATTAACGAGATTTTTCAAGGGACCGACAGTTTATTACGAATTATCGGGAATTACGATTTGTCGGGGTACGAATTATCGGAATTTGACTGTATATATAAACTTATGTTCTTTTTAAACCATGGTGAAGGGTATATAAGATTCGGCATAGCTGAACATAGCACTCTTACCTGTTATACCCTTCAACACAGGTGGAAAAGGGTATATATAACTTTGTCATTCCGTTTGTAATTTCTACAATATCGATCTTAGACCCTATAATATATATATATTCTGGGTCCTTATGAGGAGAGAAGTTGATTTAACGATGTGAAGTCCCTACCCACTTGTGGGACAATTTGGCCTAAGGAGGCCTCCGTCGAGCCGACCGTCCATAGGTGCTAGATCCTACTGGCATATTTTTAAAAGCAGCTTAGTTATAGCTCCTATGCAAGGGACGAGCATAAAATCTTGCCGTATTATTCACTCAAATTGCTACCTGTGTGCGTTGGATGTCCTCACACTAAGAGGTGGTTGCTAAACGCATTGTTTTTAGCCCAGGTTTGTCAGATTTTTATGAGCTCCATCGCCAAGCCGGATGTCAGAAATCGCCAAACATCCATTTTGTTCAGTTTTTGTAAATTTTTTTTTTTTTTAATTAATTTAAATTAAATAACGCTAGTATAATATTTCAGTCAAAAATCGCGAAAAACTGAGAAAAATACTAAAAAGTCGCCGAAACTAAATTTTGTGTTGTTTTTGTAATTTTTTTCTAAATAACATAAAATGGAGATCTACATGTATACAGTTGAAAATCTATAAGATCGTACACTTCAGCCTCACCGATTTCATTACTGGAGTTTTGACCTGCATACATTCTTCATATTTGAATTAAATAGTGACTGAATATAAAATTCACTTATGGCCAATTTTCAGGATTGATATTAAAACACATTTATGTTTAAAATCGTTTTATATACAAAATTCTCTTCTTCACTAAAAACTTAAGTGAAACTTAAGTCAACTTAAGTTTCCATTGTAATATTTTAGCAAGGTGGCCTCAATATCAAAACAATACAACAACAACAGGCAAAGCATTAACAGTCAGCTGGTTTTTCAGACCACCTTGTAAATAAATACAGTAGTTTTGACTTAACTGCCTTTTCTTTACGTGCACATTTGACTTAAGTGCGCAAAATTCATAATTGTTGGAATTATTCTTTATAATTCCATACAAATTCCTTTTTTAAGTGCACTTTCTATACCTGCACATTTAAGATAAATGCACAACATTTTTGGCATTTTAAAATTATTTTCATACAAAAAATCAAAGTTAGCTGCACTTTGACTTAACTGCCCAAAATAAATATTTTCTGGAATTATTCTTCAAAATCCTTGTTTACGTGCATTTTGTATACCTGCACATTTTTCATATTTTTGGGCAGCTTTAAAATATTTTCATACAAAACATCAAAGATAGCTGCACACATAAAAATACATGGTGACCACTTTTTCACATAAATATCCAATTTTAGCTGTTTATAAAAATATAAATCGCAATTATTTTGTTTTTTTTCATACATTTTTATGTTTTCTGTGAATTCTCATTGTTTTTGTTAATGTTTCTTTTATATTAAATAAACATACATAGATGTATAAAATGATCTGTAATTTCCCAGCTAGCATAGGCTGTTTGTTAGACGATTATGTTTAATATACAACTCCTTAAAGAATCTTTTGTTGATTATCTGATGAGTATCAAAAACATCTAAATCTCTTTTTAATTTATTATTTATTATTTTTGGAATGAACCTTTTGGGATTCTCTGTAAGAGTCGTATAACAATTACTGGGCTACCTAAATAAGACCGTTTTTGAAGTATGAAAATCTATTGCCAATAAAATTTTTATAAAACAAACCGGCCTAAGGATCTGTAAAAAAAGGATTTTTCGACAGGATGGTGTTGATTTCGCGACCTCAAGGTTTGTTTTATAGAAATTGTATGAAAATTAGTAGTTTTGGCATGAAAAATACCTTATTTAGTTAGCTCAGTCATACGGCTGAGCATATCACGAGTTGTAAAATAATACCTACATGAGTCTGATACGACTCTTGGCATGCTTTTTAAAAAACTCGTTAGATAATCTCTACATACATCATAAACGATTCCCTTTGCGATAAATATAAGCGTTTTTCGCTGCGTTATGGAAGAATCTCTCATACGAATCAGCATTTGTAACAGTTTCTCTCGTGTGAGGAATTGTTTACAATTAAAAAATGAGCTCGTCAACTCTTCGTGAGATTCCCAGTAGACTCCTAGACGATTGAAAGGGCTAGCTGGTTTGGAATAAAATTTTAATAAAATATACATTTATGTATTAATAAAATAATGTTTTTATTCTACTTTTAAATCAAACACTTTACTTTAGCTGCACTTTTGTACAGGTAACCAGAATTGTGTACCTCCACATTAAGGCAGGTAAATGCATTTAAGATAACTGCATTTTTGATTTACCTGCACAAAAAATTGTGCAAAGGAGATTGTGCAGCTAAGTCAAAACTACTGTACTCTTTTTATATATATTTTTTTTGTATTTAGTAGTGCTACCATACTTTTATCTTAATTAAATAAGACTTTTCAAATAAAACTCAAAAAACCAATCTGTATTTAAATACGATTTAAGTTTGTTAATATGATAACAAAACAAAACTTATGTGACAAAAAGTTGCAAGGCCTTTTGTGTAAGTTATGTAAACAAAAAATGACAAGCTGTTAAACAAAATCGCCGAAATAATATAAATGGTAAAAATAGCCAAGTTAATCGCCAGCTATATCAGAAATCGCGATACAAGTCACCAGTCGCCAAATGGAAAATCCCATCGCCAAACACGTTTTAAAATCGTAAATCTTTTTTTAATCTGTGGAGGTAAGATAGTTCCCGTTCCCGAGCCTCGAGAAAATCCTGACCATCCTACGCTAAAATTGATATCTAAGTATTAATGCCAATGCAGAAGTATTATTAGCAACTACATTATGTTCTATCGTTAATGAGAAATCTATAAGATTTTACCGAAATGATCTTGAATTCATATGTAGAATTGTTATAAATAACGAGTGTTTACTGTTCTCTTTTTGACATTTTTGTAATGTATCGGTGCTCCGGACAAACAAAAACATTTAACAAGAATTATTGCATAAAGTTTTTCTAAAGGTAAAGGATTGTATTAATTTGTATATACAAATATTTTTTAAGTCGGATTATTCTTATGGGATTTAAAAATTGTCAGGTGAGTGCACTTTACTTGTTTTTGCAGCCGCAAAGAGAAACGATTAAATTATTTAAAAAGGTATTATGCTTAAAAATAAATTTTAAAAATTATATAGCTTATTTTTATTAAATTGCATCATATTATACCATTAATTAATTGCTTTGGTAATTTTTACGTAAATTAAGCGCAAAAATTTTAAAAATATTTTTTCAATATTAAATGTGGAGATAGTAATACGTCTCTTACAAATATACTTGTAACTCATTCCTTGATAATGATATCCGATGGATATCGAAATATTGGAACAAATTAATTAATAAATAATATATATTGTTTACAAATAATTGGCCTCGAGCTCGAAAAAACTTTTTATTTTTTTATTTTTATATTTTTTTTATATTATTTAAATGTTCTTGTTCATATTTGAACTAGTTGAAAACAGAAACTTTCTATTATTGGTTTTGTTATTAGACATCTTTCTCGGTTCCTCTTTTATACCTCTTCATTACTCTTCTAAGCACTAGCGACCAGCAAACATTTTTTGTCTTACTCCCATTCTTTTCATTTCCCCCATAAATGTCAAAAATTCTTTAATACCATTTTGTAATTTTAAAATAACTCCAGTCTATTTCACTGTCACTTTTCCGCCGAATTAAATTATTACAGATTTTCATTTTCCCACCAAAAAGAACTACAGACGATAAACAATTTAAAAAATTTAACAAAACATAAAATCGCCAGTAAATATTTTCACTTTCAGTTGGTGAAAAATAAACTAAAAACTGTTGCAAACAAATGTACAGAATATTCCAACGACATGCTATAAATTTCAACATCGCCTGACTTGAAACATTTAATTTTATGAGCTCATAAAAGTTGTTAAAAAAGAAACACACAAACACACTTTCATGCACAGACAGTATTGCTTGTCAAAATATGTGATTGTTGTCGCAGTTGTTGTCGAGTTTTTGGGGTTTATTTTGGCCCAAATTTACTCACATATGAAATTTCGTTTATAAAATCAACACTTCAAACTTTAAATCACTTCAAAAAGGAAATACTAGGAAAAGCGCCATGCGATATTGTAACACACAACTGATGGAGAATGACAATGGGACAGGGTTTGTTGTAGTTTTTACACTTCGTGGCATTTTCCATGCGGAGTATTTAAAAAAAATGTTGGTCGATATTAAAAGTAACTAAATGCTCCCTTTTTAAGAAAATAGTTTCTAAAAAACTGTAAAAAAATTCTTATAAATTATTTATTTATTTTTATTGATTAATTATTTTGAGAGAAAAAAATTTTCATAGCAAATTTTTTTCTAGAAGGTTAATTACGAAACAAATTAAAGCATCGCAAATTCTTTTTGTAGAAACAATTTTGTCCCAAATTGCTTTGTCTACAAAAAATTTTATAAAAAAAATTTGTATAGAAAAAAGCATCACAAACTGTTTTTCTAAATAAAATTTTGTCCAAAATTGTTTTCTAAAAAAAATTGTCCCAAGCTATTTTCTGAAAAAAATTGTCCCAATTTTTGATTTATATAAAAAATTTGTTTGTAATTGTCCTAAACGAAACCAAATTTGTTTAATATCAAACAAATTGTAGAAGCAATTTTGTCCCAAATTGCTTTGTGTAGAACAAATTTTATAAGAGAAGAAATTTTTATATGAAAAAAAAGCATCACAAACTGTTTTTGTGAAAAAATGCCAAATTATTTTCTAAAAAAAATTGTTTGTCCCAAATCGTTTTCTAAAGAAAATTTGTCCCAAACTATGTCCTATAGAAAATTGTCTTTATTTTTTATTTATATAAAATTTTTACTCTAAATTGTCCATAACGAACCAAGTTTTGTTGTCAAAATTTTAGTTTTGTACGAAAATTTTTTTAGTTTAGATCTGTATGAAAATATTTACCAAATTGAGTTCAACGTAAAATATATCTAAAATTTATTTTATGCGAAAAACTTGTCATTATTTTGTTTAATGCAATAAAAAACTTTTAAGTAATAAAAATTTTAATAAAAAAAATGTTATAAGTTTTTCTTAATAGAACATTTTTTTTTTGTACATACACCAATTGTCCCAAATTTAATGTAGTTTTTTCATGTAACAATTTTTATGAAACATTTTGTATCCAAAATAAGGACAACTCTT
Source organism: Pollenia angustigena (assembly GCA_930367215.1). Taxonomy (NCBI): domain Eukaryota; kingdom Metazoa; phylum Arthropoda; class Insecta; order Diptera; family Polleniidae; genus Pollenia; species Pollenia angustigena. The sequence goes on from OV884060.1 coordinate 55,027,751, forward strand.
GTATCAACAAAGCTTCTGCCAGTAAACATTTTTATGAAAAACGTTTGTTTCCAAAATTGGAAACTGGTGATTTTAATGTCCACAATTCCTCTTGGCTTCACCACTCGGGCACAACTTATGAAGGCCAATATGTTGAGCTTTTTGCTCAACCTCGTGCAACTGGTGAATGAACCAACACATATTTCATGTGTTGATGGGCACCAACATAATACCCTTGACCTCTTCTTCTCTTCGCACCCTCAAAAGTACGAAGTTGAGGTTCTAGCACCTCTCGGTAGCTCGGATCATTGCACCATTTCCGCCAATGGTGCCGTTCCATTCACCATTTTGGCAAAAGTAAGGTAATTGCTTTAGATATTTCCAAGGCGTTTGACAGAGTCTGGCATGGTGCACTCATGTCAAAACTTGCTGCATTTGGTGTCGGTGATAATTACTCTCGATTTATATCGAGTTTTCTCAGAGACCGCACTACAAGAGTTGTTATTCAAGATTCATTTAGGGGTGCCGCAAGGCTCCGTTCTTTCTTCTACTCTATTTCTTATCTTCCTAAATAACCTCTTTGTCAAACTTCCAGCCCTATCTACTCTTTTGCAGATGCCAGCAACCTTTGCCATTTGTACTCATTCGAATGCAGACCTCAGATACGCTTGGCCGGTGCTATGAGGCAGAATATGAATGATACACTTGGCCGAGACCTTGACATAGTCTCGGAATGGGATCGTGCAAAAAGGGTCGATTTTCATGTCCAAAAAAAACCCAATGTTGCGTGCTGACGCATAAACGCGCGACAAATCAAGGTGCCTCATCTATATGTATGGGTGGTATTATTATTGAGGAATCAGAATCTCTTGTTGTTCTGGGCATGAGGATACAATGTGATGTCCGATGGACAAAACTTATATTCAAGGTGTCGAAAGAAGCATTCAAGTGCCTTGGTTTTCTAAGACGGTGTATGGTATACTTCACTCCATCTGATATCCTTACTATTTATACCACCTATATTCGACCGCGTATGGAATACAACTCTCATGTGTGGGGCGAAGGTTCTCATTGGTGACAGTTGACTCCCTTGAGCACCGTCGCAATGTGGGTTGTATTTGCCTGTTGTATCGTTACTACAATGGGATGTTTTCCGACGAAATTAGGGATCTGGTTCCCGAAACCCGTACGTTTGTTCGCAATACACGTTTTTCCTCAAGAGCCCATACTTATGTGGTCGATTGGCAGGTTAATCGTACAACGCATTACAGAGATAATTCGTTTTTTCCCCGGACTGTTCGTATGTAAAATAACCTTCATGCAGAAGTCTTCCCTCTCACTTACAACATGATTAAGTCAAAATCGAATGTTCACAAACACTCCTCCTTCTCACAACCTATTTTCGTAGTTCCAACACAATGCAATGCATAAGTAGGGGTCATCCCCTGAGTGCTGGTCCTTACAGAAAAAAAGGAGATAACCAACATAGTCACATCACATAACATTTCTCCTATTACAAAAAAAAAAAAAAAAAAAATCCGCTTTTTCACTTTTTCCCGAAAAAATTCCCGTGCAAAACTGAAGGGAGTTTATAAAAAACAGAACTTTTGAGATCGCGGATTTTTGGTGGCATGGTAAAAACGAGCTTTACTACATTACCTACCAAATAATTGTGTTACCAAATGGTAAAATGCTGATTAATATTCTTAAAAGTAATTGATCACTCAAAAAAAGTAATCACGGCAAACGGCTTCAATACAAAACCAACAAAAAATATACAGGAGGAATGAAATAGTGCTTCAAAATAGTGTCCGTTGGTCTTACCGATAAACCTGTCACAAAAGAAAGGTTAAACAACGAACTTGCAAGGCCATGATATTTTTTTTTTTATTTTGAAATAATTACATTTTTCTTCAACTTGCACAGAAACAAAAAAAATTGTATGTAAATAAGCAATATCTTTGGTGATGCCACTTATTAATTTGTTTGTTCCCGCAGAATTTATAATTGGATAATTATTTGGAAATTATTTGGGTATATTCGTGATTGGGTTGAATCTCACGTGTAACACTTACAAATAATGAAAAGATTTTTCTGTTAAATAAAATTGACGCTAAATCGTAAAAATTAGTTAGAAAATGTCTGTCCCAAAAATAAAAATGTTGTCACAAATTAGCGTGACAGTATGTATATGCTATCGTTTGTCCCAAGCTCAGAGTATGCTGTCCTAAATTTCTGGAATTTGTAATAATATTGTCCCGAAATGGGACGATTTTTGAATTTTACCCAATTCGTAAAACTCTGTAAAAACTTTGTGACATTTCGAACAATTTTTTTCAAAGTGAACACAAAATTCTTTCTATCTAAGAAAGCTGTTACAAATTCATTTCGATTTCTGGTATTATCATCTGTACAGTATTTAAGTAAAAAAAATATATAGATTGAAAATCATGCGTAGCGCTTGATACAATTGAGTTAAATTAACTGAAGTAGAAAACGTCAACTTCATAATTTTTTTCGCAAACCAAACTTATCAACACAATGTTCCAAAATGGAAATGGTTGTTTGTTTTATAGTTGTACTATTTATTTCGTTGGCTCATTTCAACTGAACTTTGATGGTTGTATTGTATCTCTTGTTTGCTGCTGTCTAGGCATAAAAAAAAATACAACTGACTTGTATACAACTAGAAAATATGGCAAAAATTTTGTTGAATTTTTATTTCGATTATATAGTTTTATTAGACCAGAGGACAATAGTTCTACATGTGCAGACAAAAAAACTGTTATGCCAAGTACACAGGAAAGCGAAGCAGACAGACAGCCAACCAGCCAGATAAATGGAAAAACAGCCAGTCAGACTAGCGGACATTATGGAAAATAAACTTTAAATTGCTATGTGTAGATGGATAGATGTTGTGTGAAGTGAAACAAGTCAGTCAGTTAGTCAGCCAAATATCAGCTGCAACAATTGCAACAACCTCATCGAAACGCAGCAGCAGCAGTTGTCAGCCAGCCAGGCAGCCACTTGAAGTGTGCCTGCCTTAACTATCAGTTAAATAAAGAAAAACTTGGTCAATATTCAGGCGGTGGCTTAAATTTTAAGCATTATTATTATTTTTTTGTTGTTTGTTCTTTTTTCGGATAGATTTTATATTATAATTTGCATGCATTTTTGTTTTTCAGTCTAGCTCTGATGTTTGTGATGATTGTATGTGTATGTTGGACTCATAGTCAATGACTTCGAAATGACTTACAGTGGGAGATGTTCGCAAAATTTATGAAATATATGTAAATACATGATAACAATTATGATTTTGCATTGAACTGTTTGCTTTTTTTTAATTGAGGTTTTTCGCATTTTAATTAGAATTAAGTTCATCAAATTTAATTTTCATTGAATTTATTTTTGTTAAGAAAGGAATTTGCAACATGAAATGAATATAAATTTTTTTGATAATATTATTTTCGACTGAACAAAGGTTTTAACTCGGATCGAATTTACATGTTTTAATAGTAACAACATTCCTAAGTTTATTTCAGGTGAAGGTGGAAAAATTAAGTTCATAGATATAAGGCGACTTCAGAAAATAAAGTTTTAGGGGGAAAAGTATAGATTGATGGTAACAAATTGGAGCCATTTTATACCAATCTGGCTGAATTTTAAAAGCGATATATTGCAGGCTATGTGCAGTGGTGGATTAGGGCTGCATAATTTAAAGGGCGCCAAAACTTAAAGGTAAAAGAATGTAAGGGGAATTCAAATTCGAAAATTGATTCGGCCAAGTTTTACTTTAAAGGAACACGAAATTTATATTAAACTAGCATTTAACCTGCTTCTTCGTTAGCGTCTCCGTTTCCTTCGTGCACATATTTTTATGCCAAAGTTTATTTAATGTTTTGAAAAAAAAAGTACCAAAAATAGTTACAATTTTGCCCGCTTAAATGTTCGAATTTCGAAAAAGTACCTAATCCATATTCGTATTTTTTGATAAGTTTCGAATGTGGTATAAACTTTGTTTCTATGTTTATTAGTTAAAAAAATAGATTGGGTGTCAAAAAAGTACCAAAATTCAGGTCTTACCCATTTACTCCCTAATAGTGCCGAATTTTAAAAAAGTACCAGACACTTGTCCGCTTATTTTTCTAAAGAACAACGATAAGTATTACATTTATTTTGTATCTCTTTTAGTTTTGGAGATATAAGGTTACCGAATTTTCCCTTTTTTACACTTTTTTACCCACTAAGCATTCGAATTTCTAAAAATACCGTCTTAGTGGATCGATTTGGGGATAGACCAATGTCTGGTCCAAATTTTATGAATCAGTCAGTGAGTCAGTCAGTAATAATATAATAATATATAGGTTTTTCAAAACTCGACGTCGAAATATTCCACCTCGTCAAGGCCATTTCAACGTGACTACATATTAAAAGTGTAAATAACTAAAAATCGCTTAACAAAAAATTTAATTTTAAGGTCTTTATATAGCGATAAAGTGTCGACTATAGGTTAACAAAAATTTTAAATTTTTAAAAATGTTTAATATTAAATTTAATACCAAAGAAAACAATACACAAAATCTGTAAAATATTTTGGCGATAATTACAATTATGAGCTCAAATTTTTAAATCATATAGCGGATTTTGTGATAATGCAGATTTAAAACTTAGTTCTTTTTTTGTAAAGTTTAGCAGCTTGTCGTTTTGTATTATAAAACTTTTACTCTGTAGATTTTCCACTCTCTCAAAAAACGTTATCTATATGAAGTTAATATCCGAAAACGTGTTAATCAGTCCATTATTTTAAAATTTGTTAAGAAGAAGGTAAACTAACTCATATTTAATGAAGAATCCCCAGGATATCGTTATCCTTCCTACAATAGGTATGCCATTCATTTTTATTTTTAGCTTTAATCAAGAGGTTCAAAATAACATATTGAATGTATTTTTTGTGCACACTTGATATAAAAAAAAATTATAAAATTTTTTTGTTTGTTCTACAATCTTAGAGGCAATACAATTTTGATTCACAATTCATGAAGAAGTAATTATAAGTTATTGCATATACAGTAGTTTTGACTTAGCTGCACAATCTCCTTTGCACGATTTTTTGTGCAGGTAAATCAAAAATGCAGTTATCTTAAATGCATTTACCTGCCTTAATGTGCAGGTACACAATTCTGGTTACCTGTACAAAAGTGCAGCTAAAGTAAAGTGTTTTATTTAAAAAAATTATTTTATTAATACATAAATTCATATTTTATTAAAATTTTATTTCAACCCAGCTAGCATTTTCAGTCGTCTATTAGTCTACTCGGAATCTCACAACGAGTGTTTTTGATTGTCGACGAGCTCATTTTTTAATTGTAGACAATTCCTCGCACTGGATAAACTGTTACACGTGCTGATTCGTATGAGAGATACTTCCATAACGCAGCGAAAAGCGCTTATGTAGAGATTATCTAACGAGTCTTTCAAAAAGCATGCCAAGAGTCGTATGAAAGTCATGTAGGTATTGTTTTTCAACTCGAGAAATGCGGCTGACTTAGATACCTAAATAAGAGCATCAAGCGTATTTTTCATGCCAAAACTTCTAATTTTCATACAATTTCTATAAAACAAACCTTAAGGTCGCGAAATCCTGTCGGAAATCCTTTTTTTAAAGATCCTTAGGCTGGTTTGTTTTATTAAAATTAAATTGGCAATAGCATTTTCATACTTCAAAAACGGTCTTATTTAGGTAGCTCAGTAATTGTTATACGACTCTTACAGAGAGTCCCAAAATAAATAAATGTAAAAAAATAAATTAAAAAAGATTTAGATGTTTTTGTTTTTGTTACTCACCTTTTAATCATCAGAAGATTCTTTTAGGAGTTGTATATTAAACATAATCGTCTAACAAACAGCCTATGCTAGCTAGAAAATAACAGATCATTTTATACCTACATGTATGTATGTTTATTTAATACAAAAGAAACATTAACAAAAACAATGAGAATTCACAAAGAACATAAAAATGTATGAACAAAAACAAAATAATTGCGATTTATATTTTTATAAACAGCTTAAATTGGATTTTTATGTGAAAAAGTGGCCACCATATATTTTTTTATGTGTGCAGCTAACTTTGATGTTTTGTATGAAAATATTTTAAAGCTGCACAAAAATATGAAAAAATTCAGGTATACAAAATGCAATTAAACAAGGATTTTGAAGAATAATTCCGGAAAATATGTATTTTGGGCAGTTAAGTCAAAGTGCAGCTAAGTTTAATTTTTTGTATGAAAATAATTTTTAAATGCCAAAAATTCTGTGCATTTATCTTAAATGTGCAGGTATAGAAAGTGCACTTAAAAAAGGAATTTGTATGGAATTATAAAGAATAATTCCAAAAATTATTAATTTTGTGCAGTTAAGTCAAAAGTGCACGTAGACAAAAGGCATTTAAGTCAAAACTACTGTATAATTTACTGCCTGTTTATCGATTTCGAACGTCGACGTTCGCATAGAAAATTATATTTAAAACAAAATTATAAAATTTGTTTTTGCTTAAAATGTAATTTTCTATGCTAACGTTATCGTTGGAAATCAATGAACGGGCTGTTAAACTTTTTTTTAAATTTGTATGCACATTTCCATACAAAAAATTCGAAAAATTGCAATTTTTAGGGATCTTAAAACGTAATTCGATTTCGCTTAAATTTGGAACATATGTTGGTGTGGTGTACGCTATATATAATTTAAGTATTTAAATTATTTTTTTTTTTTTTTGATAATCACTCCTATATAATCAAAAAGGGCGGCATATTTAAAAGTGCCTAAGGCGCAAGCATGCCTAAATCCACCACTTTCTATGTGTCATATTAATACTTAACAACCTGGGCTTTTTCACATCTGAGATATTCGGAAAACTCATTACAACATACACACATACCTGCCAAGAGTATGTAGGGAAACATTTCAAAAACATATAATTTAAATATATTCGGACTTTTGTTGTTATATCCTCTGGAAAAATCAGGTGCAGTGAGTACCTACAATTTGGCAGAGTTCAAAATTTACAGAACTCTTGAGATCACGGCTGAGCAGAGATCCTATCTGCTATCTGGCACTCAGTAGCCTCCGAAGACACAGCGTTGGTCTGAAAATTGGTTGAGGTTCCCTCGGTGCTCAGACTGACATCGTTAAATCAACTTCGCTATTCATAAGGACTTTGTAAAGTCAAAAGGAAAACCTGGGCTTTCCAGGTTACAGCAGTGGACGGGTTCGTTTTCATCTTGTTATCCTTAGCAATTGATGTCTAGCGCCGTACCGTTCTTCGTTAAAAATTTGTTTTTATTATTGTTGTTTTTTTAAGTCTTCATATTGGTCACACGAGTATAGGGCGGCTGGAGGTCCTCCACGTCATAGCCACCAGTAAGATGGTAAGGGTATAGTCAATTTGCTGAGGTGCCTAGGTATCAGCAAAGCTCCGTGATAATACAGCCGATAACCCCTGACTGCAAGCCAGATCGATGTGCACGGGTCGCATGACACCTCGGCTTAGGAGATGGATACCCTTCGTTGTCAGGGCCTTTAAGCTCACTGCTTTTACCTCAGGCATTACAAGATGCTAGCGATGCCTATGCTCAAAACACGAACCACATCCTAGAATAAAACCACCACATCGCTTCAAGATTATTATCCATGATGGTGATGGAAGGTCAAAGATCATTATTGCAGAAATTATAAACGGAATGAAATACCCTTTTCCCAACGACGATTTTGTGTGGGGAACAGCTATCTCCTTGCATTTTTGTAGGCCAAGGGTAGTAAGGCATGCATTTCTTTTATCCAGAATATATCGAGCCCTAACAGCGAAATAACGTAAGCGACATGATTTTCAATTTTCGTTTTTTTTAATAAATGACTTTATTGGCAACACTTGCATCATCTCCAAAAATATCATGGTCACATAATGTACCGTAACGATTTTATAGCAAAAACAATTTAAGTGTAAGCGACAAATTTCATACACTCAATTCACATGAGGGCTTTTACGACGTCGTTTTATCTTGATTCCCTTTTAAAGCAACTTCCAAAATCTCTTTGCGGTCATACGATGATTTTTGGTTGCATGTCTTTTTTTTATTTACAGTATGGCCTTGATTACCCGTCATTCGATTAACCGGCAGCTTCAATAAAATGGAAAACAAACATTTTTTTGCACTGATTTAAATTGCCTCTATTATCCGAAATTATAAACAAATTATCTTTTTTTCGTTAAATTTTGAACAATCAAAAGAAATTTAAATAAACGAAGAAAGAGAATATCTTAACGGTGTGGAAGCATGTTCTGCAAAATTTACTTTTTTCCTCATGTTTACATAATAAACCGTTATATATTTACATAAAATAAGAAACACACCAAAAAAAATAAATAATCAAGAATTCTGCCGATCCCGTCTATTATCGATAATCGAGGTCTCACTGTATTTTCAACCACACACTTCAAAGTAAGAAAAAGAATAAAACGTAAACAGAAAAAGTTAAAAGAGAAATGTAAAAAACGACATGCAAAATACAAAACGAGACATTTTGTTAACCCCTCTTTCTTTTCTACACCGCTCACCAACAAACCAAAAGAGACGTCGACAAAGCGACGTCGTAAAAGCCCTCATCTAAACTGAGTGATACAAAATTTATATGAAATACAACAAAAAAGATCTCTCCTGTAAAATTTGATTTTTGTCGCTTACATTATTTTCGCTGTTAGGGGTCGATATATACTTTAAGGCGCCTTAGATAAGCCTTTTTAGGATACGTTTTATTGGATTTTCCCAGTTTTTTTTCCAAAATTCCCCATTGTGTTTTTCCAATTGCTGCTACGTATTGGACCCATTGACTTCCAAACGACTATATGGCCAACAAAAAAAGAAAAAAATTGTGTCAAGAAGTTTTATGGCATTTTGCAGTTAACACTCATACCCCTAGACAAACAACAGTCCAATAACAAAAAAAAAAAAAACTGGAAGGGAGTGAGTGAATGAATGAGTGTCTGTGTTGAGTACTTTTCTATGGCCTGGCATTGCTTGGCTTATGCCAAAAATTCACAATATCATTGTGCTATTTTGTTCATACAAGTAGTCAACATGGCAAATTTTCAGTCTTATAATAAAATAAAAATTGCAATAATAATACAACCAGCTGTTTTATAAGAACAACAAGAAAACAAAAAAAAACTAGAGTATGTTAAGTTGCAATGGATGGATGTCTGATCGTAATGTTGCTATAAAATTGTTGATCACATTTAACTCACAAGATTAAAATCGAAATGGACATGGAACAAACACTACTCCTGGGATATAAAACAGCATACTTACTGCATAGAAATTTGGCCAAAAGAAAAAAACAAAGTTTTCAATAACCATAATGACGACGCCCGTTTTTTGGTATTATCGAAAACTAAAAGACCTCAATCGTCTGGTTTTATTTATTTATAACAATTTTTGTCGCAAAATGAATTTTTTTTTTTGCCATTTTTTATTTACTTTGATTAACAAAAACTCTACATAAAATTAGAAATAAAAAAACTAAAATATTTTTATTTCAAACATTTGGCTGCCTGAATGTGTCACTTGGTGTGTATGTTTTTTTGGAAAGGGGTCAAATTTAAGGTTTCCATTGATATGATTGTTTAAGTTTCATTTACTTTTTTTTTAAATATTTGCGGTTTATTTGTTTATTATAAAAAAAAACAATATTATTTTAAAATATTTATTTCATTGTGGTTTCAAGTAAAAGCTGGTTTAATTATTGTTAAACATTTTTATCTCTTATCTTTTTTTAATATTTATTTTTATTTTTTTGCCAATTTTATTTTCATAATTTGTGGCCAACATTTAGCAATTTTGTGTTAAAAGATAAAGAAAAATAAATAAAATTTAAACAAGAAAAATTAATTTAGTTTTTGAAGAAAATTTATTTATTTTGATAAAATATTTGAAAATACATGGATTTTTTCATTTGTCGGTGAAGAAAAAAAAATGTGATTGAAAATAAATGGCACTGCAAATAAACATATCTGAAATACATAAATACAAAAAGCTGAATAAAAACTTCAATCATTAAAAAAAATCATGTGTCACTATAAAAAAATACAGTGATCAAAAAGATCAATCTGAATAGATATTTGAATTTATCTTAGCGAATGTTATACATAAAAATTTCCGAAACTTATAAGAAATCAAGATATTGTTTACAACGTGTTATAAGATCAAAAGTCAAAAGCTTGTTTTCCGGAGGTTTTGAAGGAAGGTTTTTTTATACGGTTTTAATGATCAAAATCAAAATTTTTAAGAAAAGTTATGATGAAATAAAATTTTATGCAAAACTACTTATTATACTCTCTATATAAAGTGGTGAATGAGGGTATACTACAAAAAAAAAAAAAAAAAAAATTGACTTCAATTAACCTTCATAAGGTCTTCGGGTCAACTCTGACCCATTTTAAACTAAAAGTCAAATTTTTTCTAAGTGTGAGTGACTTATATTTTTCATATTTTATGACTTTTATTTAATTTTAAATGCCAACAACGTCGTTAGGTTTTCAGAAAAAAATATTGGCGGCAAAAATATTTATAAAATTTTTTGCATTTAAGGTCATTAGGTCATATTTGACCTGTAGCAAAATTCATGAATTTTCGTTATTTTATACACCTTCTGTGACATACGTTATTTTGAAGTTTACTAATAATGAAGGTAAATGTGTATTTGGTATTGATTGGGCTGAAGTTGGCGACATCAAAATTTCGTATTTATTGGTTCTCTAGTTAGCTGAATTATATAATAGATCAAATAAAACAGTTTCAAAAACCTTTCGAGAGTACTAAGTTTTGACAACAAGAATACTCGCAGTGAACGCCAAATTTAAGACAAGTTTGCGCCGATACGTGAGTTATGAAATCTATGGGTTGATTAGTTATGCCTGGAATAAACAATAGGAACTTTGCCTGATAAAAACAAATGTGTGCATGTAATTCTTGATTTGACAGTTAGTTCGAAATGTCACAATATGACTACAGCTATTGTCTTATATCTTAATTATTGAGACAAAAATTTCTAGAGAATCAAATGACTTTAGTTGGAACGATATGTTAAAACAAGATTGAATTGCCACAAGAGCTCTTGGCAACTAAAGGCTATCATTAACATCATCTAAACATGGCTAGAAGGAAAACTGTTTTGCCAAACATTGATATTTCTTAAAAAAAATTTAGATTTTTAACTTGTCGCGCTCTATATCAAGCAGCAAAAACATTAGCCAAAGACTAATTTTCACGAAAAATTTCAAAGGAGTGCATGTTGTAGTTGACCAGGAACAGCACCCGCCATCTTCAACCAAAACCTAGGAAAAAATATGTTTGCCAGTCAAAAATAACTCGTTGCCAATAATGTCACAAAACAGATACATCCACTTTATGTTAAATGTACTTTTGTATTCGCTATAAATGTTGACAATAAATACAGCTTCAATATACTGAATAAATCTAGAAATAAAATATCAACTTTTAAAACATACTGAATTGAAAAAAGTGATTTTTTTTTTAAATTTTCTATTTGGGTCAAATTTGACCCGAAGACCGTTAATATCAGCAAATTTGAAGACCTTTTGAAGGTTAAGAAATTTGTTAATTAATAAAAAAATTAATTCAATTTGCACCAGTAAGAAAATTAAAAGCAGTGTTGCCAATTTAGCCATTTAGTGGCTAGATTTAGCCATTTTTCATCCTGTTTAGCCATTAAAAAATGATTTTAGCCATTAGCCATTAGCCATTTTTTTAGCCATTTTTCAACTTATTTAGCCATAAATTTTTTTGCTTTTTTTCTTTTAAAATAATTATTTTCAATTTCTTATAAAAATGTATTAAAGTAAAATTAGCATTTTTAACAAATCAAACTCATTTAATTTTAATCACAACTTTTACAAATGTTGGAAATCGCTATAAACTATGATGATGAAACATCTTTCAAAATAAAGCAATAGTAGTCTTTCTGGTTGCAAGTATTTCAATAAAGAGATGCAGGCAGCAAAAAATTTTTTTTATAAATTTCAGAATGGACTATATAGTTGCTCTCACTTGCATGGTCTTATGATGAAGTAGAGAAGGTATTTACCCAAGTAAACATCGTTTAAAGTAATTTGAGAAAAGGTATACATTAAACAACCGTTAATTCGATTTTATCAATAAAATATTTATAACAGCACCACAATAGTGGAGAGAGTAGAATGTGTTTGTGCTGATGTTCGTAACACCTTAAAATAATGGTCCTAAGCCCACATTTACGTATACCGATTAACGATGTTTGTCCTGCTGGCTGGCTGTTTTGGAGATTATTTGATAAAATTTGGTACATAGGTTCTAATGTGGTGTAGGGTATCATATAGGCGGTGTTGACGACTATACTTTCTTACTTGTTTTTTATTGTAGATCTGGACTGAAAAGGTTGGGTAAATGTTGTCGTGATTATGATTTACCTTCAAATTATTAAAAACTAATAGGCCCGAGTGATTCCTATGCAATGAACAATAACGACATCGAATTTTTCGATGATTTAATTTTTTAAATATCTATCAAAATTTTTTTTATTCTTAAAAATATTAATTTAAGTTTATTCTTATTAAACAAATTGATCTTAACTTACAATTTCATCGTAATCCACTTTAAGGCCCATTTTCACAACTTACCAATAGCTAAAAGTAGACTTTAACCGGCCTTATAAAAAGTGTTCTATTATTGAAACTTAATTTTAGCCTAAAGTGAGCGACAAAGTAAATTAATGTTTATCCTGTTTAACCTGGTGGGTTAAAGTAAAATTGTAATAGTGGAACATTTTTTATACGGCCGATAAAGTACTTCCTTTAGCTATCGGTAAGTGGTGAAAACGGGCCTAAATGAATTATTTCTGTTTTGTTATTGAATTTTAATGTGTTTTTATTTAAAAAAGCTTTTAGCCATTATTTAGCCCATTTTTAGCCATTTTTTAGCCATTTTTTTCCGTAAATTTAGCCATTTTTGGTCACCAAGTTTTGGCAACACTGATTAAAAGTATCACTTATTTAAATATATTTTTAATCTAAACAACATTTTTTGCAGTAATGTTGTTGATATACGCAAAAGTTTAATTCACTTGATTAAATTTTTAATTAAAACTGATTTTATTTTTGATGAATGTTTTAACTGAAAAACAATTCGCGTAAATTTTTTCTGTGTAAGTTGGCCATTCCGTGTGAAACTTTTTTTCGTCTCAAACCCTTTAAAGTATACATATCGTAGCTGTTTTTACTTACTGACCTAACTGAATTGTTTTTTAAATTGAGTTAAGTATTTAAAATAAAAATATTAGTCTTATTCTTTATATAACACATAACAAAAGATATTATGGGCGATTCTATTCTGACGGGTGCAACATTTAGACGCTTTAAACGTCTTTTACTAATATAAGGAAAGGGGTAACATTTTTGTATATACTATTGTTACATATTTACAAGAATTTATACGGAACGATCAAATACACAGGCAGAAAATACGACTCTTCTAAATATTATGTACCGCCACAACCCTGTAAATACAAAATTGTGACTCTACCTAAAATATGGTACCATCACAACACTGTAGATACAAAATTACAACCTTAGTTTTTTAATACCGTTTTTAAATAAGATTCAACAACGGTACAACACCCTAAATACAAATATACGACTTTAGTTTTTTAAAGTCGTATTTACCATAAAACTATACTGCTACAACACTGTATATACAAGAATTAAAGCTTTATTTTCTAATACCGTGTTTATAATAATTCTATACCGCTACAACGCTGTATATACAAAAATGTTGTCTTATTAATTTAATAGTGTCATATTAAAATGAAAACACAAAAACTATTTTAGGTTAGAATAATATAAAAAATTTTGCTTGTTTATTTAGCGAATTTATATTTGTAACAATATTGAAAATAAGAGTCGGAAGACGGTTGTGACTACGTTGTTAATTCGTGAATCCAACATTGTAAATTTAAATTTACAGTGCTGTGACAACACTAAAAATAAGAGTCGGAAGACGTAAATTTGGCGTTATCATTTTAATATTGTGACAACATTGTAAATTTGGTAAACAGTACGTTGTATTGATGTTGTTAGTACCCCCTGCAACGCCGGCACAGCGTCGCGACGTGGTGATTGTCTTTTTCTGCCTGGGTAGCCACGAGAAGCCTTTAAAGTGCATGACGGGTGCAACCAAATTGGCCAACTTTCATAAGATCATACCACAAAAACACAAAACTCTGTAAACTTTTATTGTACTATTCTTTTTTATTGTGAAAGATGAGATATCAGACGATGATTATCAAATCAAACATCGTAGAGAAATATAATCCAATAATAAGAAATTTGCTCTTTAAGCCACGACGCACAGTGCTTTGGCCCATAGACATAAATAAAAAAAAAACAAGTCTTATATTGTACTTCAAAATGTACAGATCGATAGATAACAAAATAATTAAAATTAATTTTGAAGAATTTTTAAGATTTAACTCTTTTTGGCGGCGCTAGAGGGCGCCAAAATTTGAGAATTTATAGTAAAAATGGCCAAACAACTACTTGAGTTTTACATGCTTTAGGAAAACTGTTGTAAAACTGTTGTTTTTTAAAGCACGAGATTGAAATTTTTTTCTGTAGTAGTTTACTATATTTAGAACTAACTGTAAAAAAATTTTATTGAATTATTTTCTCATAAGTGTTTTTTTATTGGTTTGAAAAATGCTTATTATTTACTTAAGCTCTAAAAATTTTCTAACTTTGATGGAATATTAAAAAAAAAGAAAAATACCGTCTATGGGTTTTTTTCTGATTTCGAATATTTAAACTGTTTTCTAATAACTCCAAGAAAAACAATTGAAAAAATTTTACCACAACTTGAAAAAAAAAAGTTTTTTTAAATGGCTATTTTCATGATTTTTGCTCAAATTTTGATAGTTTTCAGGAGTTTAAAAGACAATTAACTACAAATACTGTGAAATATTAATTCAAACTTATACCGTTCAATAAAAAACAACAAAAATCAAAATATGTATAAACAATTTTTTGTGTTTGCCTGCATTTTACGGCATAAGAGGGCGCTGAAATCACAAATGCCCTTGGTTTTTTATTGTTTCAAGAAAATAATTGTAAAAAATTCATTTTCTGGATAACGAGATTCAAATTTTTTTCTGTAACACCTAAAAATTTTAGGAGAATTATGCTCCTATACATATTTTTTATTGGTTTGAAAAATGCTTATTATTTACTTAAGCTCTAAAAATTTCCTAACTTTGATGGAATATTAAAAAACAAAGAAAAATACCGTCTATGGGTTTTTCGAATGATTTCGAATATCTAGACTGTTTGCTAATAACTACAAGCAAAAAAATTGAAAAAATTTTACGACAACTTGAAAAAAAATGTATTTAAATAAAATGCTATTTTCGTGATTTTCGCTCAAATTTTCATAGATTGAATAAGTTTAAAAAAAATAAACTAGGAACATAATAAGAAATATTAAGGTATTAAAGTGGCGTTATGTAATTATAATGAAACGTAACTAATAACTAAAATAAATTTCAGGGTGCTTGTCCGAAGATGCATTGGAAGCCAACCACAAAATCGTGAGAAAAACCAGACTTTCCCATACGAGAAAAACGTCACGACGACACTCATAAAGATTTAATGACTCATTTAATACATTCCTCAGATCCGTTGTTATCTTCAAACAGGAATCCAAAGACTAAAAAAATATATGTTTTGAAGAAGTTGAGGAATATATACTGAGAGAAATTGTACCAGTTAAAGATGACGAAACAAATGTTTCGTTGAGCGGCAATATTTTTTTGGAAGAATTCAGTACTGAAGATTATTTATTGTAATTAAAAAATATGAACATACATAAATAAATAAATAAATTAGTTTAAAGAAAATAAATTAGGAATATAATAAGAAATAATTCCAAATAATTCATTAGATCGGCTCAGAATCACTTTCTGAGTCGATCTAACGATGTCCGTCCGGCCGACTGGCGGTCCATGCAACCTTGTGCATACAGATCGCAAATTCGGAGACATTTTGTCCCAGAGGCTCTGACTGGTACAAGGACCAAGCCTATTAAAAATGGAACGAATCGGTCCATAATTTTACAAAAGCCATCTTATTACATCGGCAAGATAAAATTTGGTCCAAACCAAACTAATTTTAATGCAATCAAAATCAGCTAATCAAATTGTATTGGAATCTTTCTATTTTTGAACATAGCTCCCATACAAATCATTCTCCCGAAAAAGCTTTTAATGCCAGCTTCCTTAAAAATATTAGTATTTACATACAAATTGGCGACAATTACGATAGCTACTAAGTCATGACAAAATGTTGTCCATATAGGTCCAAAATAAACTATAGGTTCCATATAAACCCTCCTCCAAAAAACTCATATACGGAGCATAAGATATCTAAACAATATTCGGGAGAAAGAACTTTTAAACGAATCTTAACCTCATAACACAATTTTGTTCTGGCGGGTCCATGATTGCCCATGGGTCCCAAATAGATTACACTCTAGGAAATTTGTTTTTAAATACTATACTATAGGGTATCACATGGTCGGGCTTGACCGATTATACTTTCTTACTTGTTATTTTTGCAAGAGCATTTTAAGCGTTTATAACTCATTTTTCATTAAATGATGTTTTTGTATTTTTCACATTAATAATCCGATTCTACCAAAATTCGGCACACATATGTATATATCTAACAAATATCAATGTTCATACCAAATTTGATTACGATTGGATAATTTTTGAAAGTGTTATAGCATTTTTAAGAAAAAGGATATATGGCAGGACCTTGAGTCCCTGTTCAGATTTAAATGAAAATTTGCACACACGTTGCTAGTTGTGTGTGTATAAGCCTGAGCATTTTTTGTAGTTTTGTGGGTATTATTGAAGCTAAAATTACATATTTCCATTTCAGGACACATGGGAGGTAGGCGTGTCCTTGAACCGATTTCTCCAAAAATTCATATTTTTCTTAATTAAGCTCTTTTATGCTAGTGTACGAAATTTCAAAAATTTCTGACAACTCCTTCTATTTATGTCCCTTCGTTATATGGGGACAAAGCACTGTGCGACGGGTGCAACATGCAATGAATTTTCTGTTCTCGCCAAATCTATGAATCTTAATGCTTCAAAGTGCCCAACAAATTTATATTTAAGGTTACGTCTAAAAAAAATTATATTATTATAAAATATAGATATTTTACTTTAAATTGGCATCAAAAAAGTATCAAATAGTGTGATTTAAAAATTGATGTTAAAAGTTGTCTAGAATAGAATCGCCCTTATACTACACAACAAATAATGCATTAACCCAATTACATTCGTAATTTGGAAATGACTACATTTAAGACAAAGTACATTTAAAGCGCTCTCCTGTAAAATTTTTTAAATTTTAGTTAGGTCGGTTATTTAAAACAGCGACGATATATATATTCTGATTCCTTGAATAATTATAAGTCGATTTAGCCATATCTGTCTACCTGTCTACCTGTCTGTTAAAAATACCACAATTTTCGAACAATTAAAAAAAAAAAATAATATTGGCGTCAAATTGTATCTAGTTATCCAAAGAAATTTTGGTCTTGTGCAATATCGGTTCAGTAGGATAAGGGTTATGAAGTTACCACCTTAAGCTGATTTGCTATTTTCACTGATGGCTCGAAGATGACGGCACGGGTGCGGGTGAGGTCATATAGGCTTCCTGACGACTGCAGTGTTTTTCAGGCGGAGGTACTGGGTGTCTTGAGGGCCGTGAAACTGATGAGTGACAACATTGAAAGGGGCTCGGCGGTCGCTATACATGTGGACAGCCAGACTCCAAGCTAGTTGATGATTGTAGGAGGGCTCTGGAGGGAGTCTTAGGGAAGTATTTGCTAAGGTTGTGCTGGGTGCCGGGTCACTGCGACATAGGCGGCAATAAGGTTGCTGATGAGTTGGTACGACAGGGCTCAGAGATGGAGAACTGTATGGAGGTGATTAGGAATCAGGGAATGGATTCTGGGCCTGACCAGTCGGGCCTGGGTTAACCGAGTACCGCGGACGCTGTGGCCGGTGCTTAGAAAGCCCGATTCGGGGTCGCTGCTGCGCAGGAGTAGGGTCTGCGTTAGGACCATGATAGTAATGATCACGGGCTACTGTATTATAGGCAGGATGGCGGTGAGGATGGGATCCGACTTGTCGGATATGTGCAGGTTGTGTGAGGACCCTGAGGAGTTAGAGACGGTTGAGCACATTCTGTGCCATTGTCCCAGGTTACAGTGCAGTAGGCTGAGGTGGCTGGGCAGTAGATTCCTGGGCGAATTAGGGGATGTCTCAGGTTGCGCACCCGAGAATCTGATAGGATTCGTAATGGGGATGACCTGGCTGCACGAGAGGAGACTGAGTGCTGGCCACACGTAGGGCGAATTTGGTTGAGTAGGAACTCTCTCGGGTTTGGTCTGAAACCTTCTTTTCTATTTATCTCTTCTGACTTGTGCTTTTGCTGTTTACTTCACCTAATTTCTATCTTTATACAGAATTCTCTAAATAAGGCGGCATAATGGACCATATTGGTCTCTGGGTGAAGGTGTGAATGAGACTTCACACCAGCCTTTTTATCTACCTACCTACCTACCACCTTAAAAAATTGATAATTTTGTTACAAAACTTATTATAACGGTTAAGGAACACCCATATTGATATAGGATGTTGCATACATTTTTTTAAATAACATTGTGCAACAAAAAAAAAACCCCCCAATAGTAGCAATAAGAAGTGAAACTAGACTACTGGTTGAGCAAATCTCTCAAATGGTTTTGAATAGTTAGCTCGGGTTTCCCCAATTTCGGCCCGCGAAGTTTTTGAGTTTTTTGAAATGTAAAAAAATATACTTATATGCTTTTTCCAGGTGACAATTAATTGATTTAGCCCTAAAAAAACTGAGTGATTTCCATATATATTTTTCTACACAATCAATTGCTTGTGACCTGGAAATCAAATGTCTTCAGTAGAATAGTATGGCGATTCTTTTCTTAGAATATATAAACCCCTTTGCTTTCATTTTAGCGTCCGTTTTTGTAATTTTTTCCAACTTTCAGACAAAAGTATAATAAAACGGAACTTTAGAAGCTTAAAAGCAATGGTAATTAACAGTTCGAAATCGTTAAACAGGCAGTAAGTCAAAACAGTGTTAAGTATTCCGAGCTAAATGGAATATTAGGATTTATACAAAAAAAAAAATCTTATGGCATTTTTATTTAGAAAAATTAACCCTATATTTTTATTTTATTGGGTCTTATATGTCCTGTTTAAAAAAAATACTTAAGAAATTTACAATAACACCCAATTTTCATGATGATTTTTTCCCCTATTTTTGAAACATGTCTTTTTTAGTTTGATAGCGAGCGGGGGAGTGAAGTAAGCAGGGTAGAAAAAAAGACATAAATCGTATTTTCTGTGATTTTTTTGACATTCCTTTTTGCACTTAATTTTGTTTTTTTTATTTATGTTGTATTTTTATTTCAAAATTACAATTGCTTTTTAAAATATAAAAAAATAAACAAATTTTATTTAAAAAAAATTCAATACATACATACATAAATAAGGAAAACAGAAAAAATCAAACAAAAAAAGAAACATTGTGAAAATTTTACATGTTTTTGGAAGTTTCTTTAAAAGAGAACTACAAAAAAGACATGTCTTTTAAATCATCGTGAAAATTAGGTGTAAGTATGCATAGTATATTCTACGAATAGTTTGCAAAATAAGCTGAACGAATGTATTTCCGTAAAAAATATAAAAATCTATAAGTTTCGAGGTCTTTAAGATTTTTGACCATTGATGATCTAATAATTCATTTTAAAGTTTGAAACTTTTTTCACTTTTTGCGTATTAAACATTTTTTTAATTTAATTTCCACCTTTGATAGTTTAATAATTCATTTATAACTTTTAATAATATTTAATATTATGTATTCCTTTTTTAGGCTTTAAATCCAACGAATGTTGAAACTTTAAACAATTTTTTCTGCCATTAGCATATTTAATGAGTTTTAAAAATAAATCGATTGCAATTCGTGAGAATTCAATGTACAATTCGCATTGTTTTGTAACGTTTAGCGGAACAACTTTAATTTTATTTATTTAAATACAATACTAAATAAAATTATTTATGGATATGAATTTAAAACAATTCTTGTTTATTCATAATAATATTTAATTTTTTGTGAAAAGTAAAGTGGACAATTTGTTAAGGTTTTAATAAAAATAACAAGTTAGAAAGATATAATCGGTATTGCCGAATCTTTGACACCCACCAACAAGAATTAGAATGATATTTCTTTCAAAAAATGACCAAATATGGATCTTATTAAATTGTTAAATTTTTTAGAGCATACCTTTGTTATAATTGCACAAGCATCGGTATCAAAAAGCTCTTCAAACATTCTTAAATTACTCAAAGTTTTTTGAATAGAAGTCTGAAGCATCTAGCCAGGCCCACGTCTTGTAACTTCTGGTTGAGGTGGAAGGGAAACAAAGGGATACATGTCATTAAAAATTGCAATATTATTGAATTGGCTTTTAATTTCCTCTGCAACACTATTTTAACCCCATCGGTTTAAAATAGAAGGATACCTTGTCGAAATCTTGAAAATCTTCTATTTAAAGCAAAGCTCCAAAAGAATTTATTTATTGATTTAAACAATTTTTTTTGTGAACTTAAAAATGTTGTTAAGAACTTTTTTAAAATATGGAAATTAAAAAAATCACTCAAAAATGTCAAAGTATGCATTTAAGGATTAAATATGCAGAGATATGCATTTTCACTAAAATTTGCAACAATATGCAAAAATTACATTATATTACAATATATATAAGAAAATTCATTTAACAAAATGTAAAATATAAGTTTTTGCAATGTCTAACATAAACACGAATCGGGGGATTTCCCTTTGGCTTTATGATTGATCGACAAATACATCTACTTGCTACTGCTTTCATACATTACTATGTTCATACATGAATAAGTTCGGTGAGCGCAAGAAGAAGGTAAAGTGCAATAACAACATTGGCTTCTTGTTCTAAACAAGCACGATTAGATTTCATAGATACAAAACGAATGTGAACATATTCTGATAATCTGCGATATAATATCAGAAGCATCCGATGCAAAACATATGGGATAAATAGAGGACACGAGGATTCATATGATTCTGACGGGAGTGAAGAAACAACTGAAGTCCTTGGAAAGGATGGTTCTAATTGGCGTCTTGATCGCTAACCGGAATACCAATACATCAACAGAAATTACGGCAACGCAGAGGTCCTGATTCTGGCTTAAATATAGGAGCACCTAAGGACGTATTTAAAACTTAATTATCCAGTGAGATGTGCGATATAATTTTGCGTGAAAGTAATAGTAATTTCAGAGTTGTCGGCAGTTGCTCTATGTGCCAAAAAAAAAATAGAAAAACTCGGAGGGCGTGCGCAAGTTGTATCGAACATTCAATTCACCGTCCTCTGTGTAAATCCTTCTTCCAAGGATCTCAGTACACAATTTTTTTTTTTTTTTTTTTTTGTTTTTTCTGATTTGTTCTATATTGAAGTGTATATAATTTCTATTTTTTTGTGCTTTCTTCAAGCCTTTTGTTTGAATAAACAATATAAACGAAATATGTTTATGTACAAAATAACTAACACTGTCTTTTTATTTTAAAATTTTTATTCATGTGAAAAGTAAAAAAATATTCCAGTTTATTCAATTCAACATGCTTTTAAGCTGATATTCATTACAATAAATTAAATTTTACTAAAAAATAAATGTTCAACATTTTTCATTTTTTGAATTTATTCTATGAGCTAAATTTCAGTTATGTATTTTATAAAGCTTTTTTGTAATAGTTCTATTCCTACAATTTTTCAGAAATGACTTTATACACTACCAGACTATTATATTGTATTTTCTATTTACATTTTACCTTAGCCTTCCGTTGGAAAGCAATGAGGTATATTGAATGTACAGAAAAATTTACAATTATTAGACACCAGCAGAATGTAATGTAATGTAACGAGGCGTATCTTTCTCTACCACACGGCATCAAAATCTCAATTTACATAAAACGTGGATTTAGAAGGTTTGCATATTAATCCGACGATATATATTTCCTGTAATATTTATGACTACCTTGTGAATCCCCCAAATATTTACATATTTATACAAAAATAAACTGAGATAATTTTATTAGTTATTTCAATAGTTAAAGGAGATCTTATAAAATAATCTTTAAAAAAAGTTATTTATTTTAAATGTTTAGGATTAAAGCGACTCTTTTCTTTCGTTTAACAAAATTTGACTTCGAAAATATTATTTCACTTATCGTAGATGAATGTCTAATTTCTCCGTCCTTTTCCAGGATTTCTCTAAACATATAAAATACTCCATTATGCCATTAAAGTTGTTTTAAATTTTTAACACTTCTAATTGTTTCGGTTAATTCTGTTAAAAGACTGATATGAGAAGAAGCAAATAACTAAACACATCCACATAAAAATTAAGTAAAACAAAAAAAGGTGTTGGCAATCAAATATTTAACCCATTTTTTGCCACATTCATGTTGATCGATAATGAAGATAAAAAAATATTGTAATTTTAGTCATCGGTCGGCGGAAAATAGGTTAAAATGAAGATAACTGAACACCTTCTTTGTTTGTATTAAAAAATATTTTCTAAACAAATACATTTTGTATATGAGACGAAACAAATAATTAAAAACACAAAAAAAATATGTTATAATACTACAAAATATTGAAAATTTTGTTACTTCGGTTAATCGGTTAATCGACTGAAATTAACCGGTTTAATCGTTAATCGAAAAAAGCCAATTTGAAATTAACCGAACAGTTAATCGGGTAGTAATTAATCGGTTAACCGGTTGACGGTTAACCGAATGAATACCCTAATCACTATCCAGTGTGACACAAAGAATGCTGACGAAGGCCGTAGCGGGCTAGAAAATTCATTACATTCTGCTGGTGTCTAATAATTGTAAATTTTTCTGTACATACAATATAATTCATTGCTGTCCAAAGGAAACCTAAGGTAAAATGTAACAAGAAGATACAATATAATAGTCTGGTAGTGTATAAAGTCATTTCTGAAAAATTTAAGGAATAGGACTATTACAAAAAAGCTTTATAAAATACATAACTGAAATTTAGCTCATAGAATAAATTCGAAAAATAAAAAATGTTAAATATAATATAAAAGTTACCTTCGGAGGGAAATAATTCCCAGTTTCTAATTATTAGAAAAAATAATATTTCAAGTGCCACGGCATTCCCTTACTACGAAGCAGGTTTGTAAGGGCGAACTTAAAAAATAACTGTAAAAACACATTCAGTGTGTAAAGCTGAACGCTTCGTTCACCGGTTTTTATATGCGTTGAATAAATCGCATTTTGTGTCAAAAATGTATTGCTTCAAAGTGGGAACTCGCCATATAAAATTCATGCCTTACATTTCTCCCTTACAAACCTGCTTCGTTTGAAACTCAATTTTTCATTGGGAAGTGATTGAACGTGGAGTAAAATTTATATAAAAATACACCCGACAAATTGAGTGCTCTTCATAAAAATGCTTAGTGCATTTGATTAAATTTTACAACACGTTCAATCACTTGTGTTGTGAAAACAAGACATTAATACCCTGCTATGAAACTAAAGGATTAAAACGAATAATTTAAAGTATCTGACTAATAGAGTAGAGTGCTACTAACTTATAATCTAACTACAAATGAAATTATTTAAACATTTTTGCTCTTAATCTTTTAATGCTCCACTTATACGCCCATTAAAACAAATTAGAGACCACAATCATAATTGACCCAAATTTATTTAGAAAAAAATATTTTGGATTTGATATTATAATAACAAACATAGAAATATAGCAAAGTTTCCAAATCAATCTGTTTTAAACAATTATCTAATATGTTGTTTATGTGGCAGTTGTTAAACTAATTTTGTTTTTCTAAAAAAAAACTACAACGCATTTATTGTACATTTGTTTTTAAAAATTTGAACCGCAGTTGCCTTTTGGCTAAAAAAGTAAAATTATTATTTGTATTATTAAAAAAAAGCCCAAAAAATTTAACTTTAAATTGTTGAAATTTAGCTGGTTTTGATTTAAATCTGTTCTGGTTAAAATTTTCGTATTCATACAGCTGATAAAACAGTCAACAATATTTATGTGGTAAATTTTTTTTTTCAAAAAAGAAAAAATTAAATCATTTTAAAACAAACATGATTTTTTAATTGAATTTTTCCAGCAAAAAAAAAAAAAAAAAATACAATTTATTTTTTTTATATATCTTTTTTTAAATTTAAATTGTATGTGTCCAAAATTGTTATCGTTATGGCGATTTATGAAATTAAAAAAAAAACCTAAAAAAAATTACAAAATTACGTTTAAATTTTAATATGAATTTGTTGATTTTTAATAAAGGGTGTCCCAATTTTAAATAAAACACAGATATTTCGCGTTTTGGATTTGTTTCTTTGGGGTTTTTTGAAGTCGATGGTTTACGCGACTAACCCGACGACGCCTCAAGCCTTAAAAGAGGAAATTGGACGCTGCATTAATGAAATACCGCAGCATTTATGCAAAAAGGTCATTGAAAATTTCATTAAAAGATCGCGTGTGTGCCAGCAAAGCCGCGGCGGCCATCTGCACGATATATTGTTCCATACATAACCTCATTCTGTCTACTTTACGATATAATAAAGTTTCACGATTTTTTTTAAATATCTGTGTTTTATTTAAAATTTAAAAATTGCGTTCTAGTTGGGACACCCTTTACAACATGCTGCAGATGTATTATTTCAAATGACGTTTTTTTGATAAAAAAAAAAAGCTGGACCACGCCTTGAACAGCAGAAAATTAGAAAACCTACTTTGGCAAACAAAAATATGTAAGATTTATGTACAAAAAATTTCAAGTAAATAAAATCAAAAGTTTCATTTTTTTAATGGGGATTTTAAAAATGTTTAAGTTTTCTTTTATATCTGTGGCATTTTGACAAAACATCTTAAGTCGAATTTAAAAAGTTGAAAAAAATGCTGTTTATCATACGAATTTTTATTCTAAAAACTGTTTTGTTAACGTTTTTAAAATTTTGTATTATGAACGAAATTTTTCTTTAATTTTGGTTTATTTTATTATTTAAAAAAAATTATTGCTTCACCAAGCTTTTGTTTAAAACTTTTTTGCTATCTTATCTCGACTTAAGATGTTTTGTCAAAATGCCACAGTTATGTATTTATTAAGATTTCGCTTTTCCTTATTAAAATAGAATTTACAGCAAACAAAAAACCAACACTTATTCGTCTTTTCCTTGCACTCGCTTAAGGTTACACTTGGCAAATATATGACGAAAAAAAAACGTGACCAACCGTCAAAATAAAATATAATTAAATATTGATACCAATCTTACAAAAAAAAAAAATTAAAATAGTTGTTTACTTTGTCTTGCGTTTAATTATTTTGTTTTCTAACTATTAGC
Source organism: Pollenia angustigena (assembly GCA_930367215.1). NCBI lineage: Eukaryota > Metazoa > Arthropoda > Insecta > Diptera > Polleniidae > Pollenia > Pollenia angustigena. The sequence continues at coordinate 55,053,387 of OV884060.1, forward strand.
AAAAGTAGTGGCTACGCTTATTTGGTCAAATATTTGGCCAGTGTGACCGCACCTTTATTCAGTTTCCACTAACAACACAACAAGTTGTATATTTCGGCTAGAGAGTTTAAATAAATACCCAATTAAAGCTGGAGGTGCACACCAAGCGTTCAGTGCGTTTACGCATCTTTCAAAAAAGTGGAATCAGTATAAAATTATAATGACAAGTAACACAGCATACGTGCAGAATGCATATACGCATCGAACGCATTAAGTAGGAATAGGTTTTACTTTTACATGCATCACATGTGCCTTGAAAAAAATATCAAGTAAGTTCTGCACATTTCTCCGTTACACATATCTATTAAGGATGAGACCTGCAGGTGTGCTAGCAGGTTGCAACGCATTGATGAATACAAGGCAGGTGACTTTGTGGGTCACATGCGGATCCTTGAAATTCTTATGAACGATCCATATATTGTAGTTGGGGATCATATGCTGCCCTGTCAGGTATTGAGAAGGAATTTTAATATCCTTATACCTGATGGGCGGCCAATCCTGCTGGCGCGTGTGCTCAGATCAGGGCCCTATTTCACAAAACAACTTATCAACTTTTCACTTTGCACTTATCAAATTTTTCGTCAATTTGCAAAACTTTATGTTCCACAGAACTATTAAATTTGATAAGTGATAAGTTGAAATTGATAAGTGAAATTTGCAAAGTCTTTGCAATTTTTTTATTCTCTTTTTAATTTCTGTTCCACCTACGTTCTCTTATGCAAAGTGCAAAGTTATTATTGCAAAGTGTAATTTGCAAAGACTTTGCAAATAATTATGCTGTTTCGTTCCACAAAAACTATAAATTCTATTTTTCCAAAGCAAATTATGATAAGTTTGTCAAAAATTTGCAAGGTAAACGATCTCTTTGCAAATTCATATTATTATAACTAGTCAATCTTTCAAAATGTTAAGACGTGAGTTTTTGTTCGACAAAAGTGAAGAGGTTGCTATATCAAGAAATTATAGAGACCGAATTAATTTTTCGGGACTACAAAACTTTAATTTTAAAGAGTGCTTTCGATTAAATCACGTCCAAGTTGATTTTATTTTAAACAAAATTGGAGAAAAATTAAAACACAATACACAGCGCAGTAATACTTTGTCGGCTAAAAATCAACTGTTACTGTGCTTGCATTGGCTCGTGAATTGTTGCCAGTGCCATGGAAATGCAGCTATTCATGGTGTTGCAAAATCAACAGTTTGCAGAACTATCCATAGAGTTGTCGACGTTATAATAGATGTTTTATTTCAAAACACAGTGCGGTGGCCAGATGATGTCAGTGGTATTGCCGAAAAGTTTTTTATGATGGGTGGATTCCCTTGTGTGTGGTTGCGTGGATAGCACCATCATTAAAACTGATGCGCCTACAATACACGAGAAAGGATATGTGGACCGGCATGGAAGCCACTCATTGAATGTGATGATGATATGTGGGCCAGACTACACGTTTTACAGTGTAAATGCAAGTTGGCCGGGCAGCGTTCACGACTCAAGGGTGTTACGGAATTCGGCTGTAAGTCCAAGATTTGACAATGGATGGATACCATTTCCGGATGCCGTTGTTTTGGGTGACAGTGGCTATGGACTGAAAAACTGGTTGATAACACCATTACGACGAAATCCCGATAACCGTGCAGAAGAGTCTTTTAGCGAAGCCGGTTTTTGTTATACCATAGAGTAGAAAATCCTTGTGCCCGGCCGAAGGCCGGCTATGCAGAGAAGCTTTAGTTAGCGAAGCCGGTTTTTGTTTTGGTAAAATAAGTTTCTTTAAAAATAGTTGTGTTGGTTTTTTGCAAATTGGGTAATTTTTTTTTTTTTTTTTGGAAAAATTCGTTTTTGCTTTTTGGGTCATTTTTCATTTTTTTGTGGGCCCTTTTTTGTTTTGTTTGGGCAAAATTTCATATTTAACTGTTTGGGTAATTTTTCATGTTCTTTTGGGCGATTCTTCACTTGGGCGATTTTTAATTTTTTTTTTTTGGGCCATTTTTCTTGGGGCGATATTTCCTACAGCCCATTTTAACACTTTCTATTTACCAAAGCAAAGTGAAAAGTGATAAGACAGAATTGCAAAGATGATTAGATCCTTTGTGGAACACTTTACAGACTCACTTTGCAAGAGAACACAAAGACTTTGCAGGAGAATGCAAAGACTTTGCAAGGAGAGCAAAGTATTTGCAAAGAGTGCAAAGAGAGCAAAGTTTTAGCTAAGTGCAAAGTGAGATTTGCAAAGAATGTTGTGGAACAGAAACACTTATCACTTTGCCAAAAAATGAAATTTGATAAGTGCAAAGTGAAAAGTTGATAAGTTGTTTTGTGGAATAGGGCTCAAGTCCGGTTGAGATACGTTTCGAAACAGAGCTTGCCAATGGGCAAACAACCTACGATCTTTCAGGCGGAGATCTACAAACTCCTCATATGCGCTGGGAAATATCTGAGAAAGAGGGCAAAGGGCTTGAGATTATTTATAATGTCGGATGTCAAGCCGCTCTTAGAGCACTATCTTCTTTGGAGGTGAAGTTCAGGTTGGTCAAGTACTGTTTTATGTTTCTGAACTGTTTAAGAAACACAATGACTTGAATTTGTGTTGGACGCTTTGCCATGAAGGCCATACGGACATCAAAAGGACTAACTGCTTGATAGACAGGGGTACTCGTCGTTTATTCATAGACCCTGTTCACGTCTGAACCAAAGGCAGCGGATTTCCCATCCCTGGTTTCTATTTTGAATGATGATATGCCCTAAGGAAAATTGACAATGCGAGGCGCCACTATCATCAAGTATTATATTTTAAATTTTTCTTTGCTTTTAACATGTAAATGTTCTAAGTCGAATCGTTGTTTTAAAGACAAATTGGACGGCTGATTTTTCGTATTCGCGTTATAACTTAAATTATTTAAACTGTTTTGAAAGATTAGTAATTAACTTAATTGTTTGAAAATGTAATTATTTTTTGTACTAAATAAATGCACGTTTTATAACGATGGAAATAACAAATAAGGAAAGTGCTTTTTATATGGTTAGAAGCGCTTTAATTTCGTTCAAGTATGTGTGCCTTTTTCTAGTTCTCTTTCCAGCCTTTTAATAATTGTTTGTATACTTGGTTGATATTTTAGCGCTGAATCCCGAAGCCACCCTATACACTCCATAAACCCAGAAACGTAGTCGGCGTTTTCTTGGGGAATACACCAAGGTGTTTGGATCCTTGGCTGGTATTCTGGAAGTGGCATGTCATAACGTCCACTATGACACTCCAAAAAGTGTCACAGTGTCCATGGACCTTATGACACTTTTAAAAGTGTCATAATGTCCATCAGAACAGTGTCATAAAGTCCGTGGACGTTATGACACTTTGTAGAGTGGACACTGTGACACTGGACACCATTCTTGAGCTGTAGCCCAAATCCACACATATATATATACAGTCCACACTCCACGATTAAGACGTGGAGAAATGGCCCGAACGTGAATTCCTTCACAAATGGGCGTCCTCTTCTGGATTAAAACAGTCCAAGAGATTTGTGACACATTCCCTTAGCAAGGCAGGTAAGCTATTTCTGCTTGAGAAGGCGGAGTTGAGATTGCTTGTTGGGCTATTTACGGGGCACTGTGGTTTTCAATACCACCAGTAAGGTAATTCTGTAACTTTGTCATTAAGTAGTTAATTTTAACCATTAACAAAAATTTGTCGTTAAAAAGTTACAGACTTACCCCACAGTTTACAGTGGTTAATGCATATAAATAGAAACGTCAGAAAATCTTGCAAAAATAATTTATATTAGAGGGGGTACCACGCGCTTTTTTCCTTCTAAAGTTAAACGCCCTAATGCACATGTATACCAGCCTAACTACTATAATTGATTACTTATTAACAAAATAAGTTGGAAAAAAAACAAATGAAAATGTATTATATGCAAGAGTAATCGATTACGGATCAGTGTGTAGAGACAAAATCTTGCACTATTTGTGTATTTGTGGCCGAGTTTGTTATAAATAAACTAATAAATAAACTTTCCTTAAAAAAAAAAAATTGTAAGAACGTCGAAAATATAAGAGATTTGACAATAAAAGTTATTATATGACTCTCATATTTTTTATGTCATTCAGTCAGTATTTGGGTGTTCAATTAAATGGGTTTTATTTTTGTTCTATTAAACGATTAATCGATATTTGGCATTTTTAACTTATTCGATTATGCGAATAAAATTTTAAAATTAATCGATTAATCGAATAAATCTTAATCCAAAAATTTTATAAATTACGAGATTTTTTTCCGATAATGTTAGAAATTGCAAGAAATCATTAAAATTTTGTTTAATATGATCTTTGGTCCAATGTAATTTAGTCTTCTTACGAACGACCTCTGATTGTTTTAGTTATTTGATTATCTTTGAATAAAAAATAAAGGAACAAAAAATCTTTCGAATATTTGCGAAAATACTTTTGTTAAAGTGGCATCATCTTTTTAAAAACCGCAAGAACGGTTATTTCGGAATATCCCTAAAACTGTTCTACTTTTGAGCATTCTGACATCACATTCTAATTCAGCGGACAATTTTACATAAAGAATAGGTGTCAGATTCATTTGGTCACGACTTGTTGACAATTTGTGACACATTGCTATTAAATTGTGCTGAAACAATGTAACAAAAAAATAGGTTAACTTACTCACTAAACATGTCTGTTTTGTTTTTTAAATATAACGAACACATACACTTGGTTTGTTTATTCGACTTGAAAATTTAAAAAAATTATACATTTAACAGTAATATTATATATTATTATTATTATTATTATTATTATTATTTTTATTTTTATTATTATTATTATTATCATTATTATTTGATTAATCGATATAAATTATTCGATTAATCCTTTAATCGAAATTAGCAATTTTAAATTATTCGACCAACTAATCTTACATATTTTTTTACATTACTTTTTGTTTTAGCTTATATTGCTTCTTAAAAGTTATTGAGTGCCCCTAGATCGATGAAACTTGGCAGAAATATGTGATATTGTTATAGGCAGGTAAACCTCAAAAATAAATAAAATCGGAGCAATGAGGAAAAGGTTCCCCTTAGAAGAACTAATCCAACCTCTGAAAATTCAATTTTTTTTTAACTTTTCCCATACTTTTGTTTGGCAAATGCAACTTTTAACGTCGGCGAAAGTTAAAAACCCTAAAATAAGACCCATGAGATCGTAAAATTACACTTTTCGCCCCCGCCCCCTTTTGAGGGCGGTTGCATAAAATAATATTTAAAAAAAATGTAAATATTAAAAGAAATAGATTACTAACGACCCTGTAAAAAAATTTTTTTTTTGCTAATTTCCAAAACATATTAATTTTTAAGATTTTATGTGACTTTTATGTATTTTATAGTATTTAATTTATCTGAAAATAATTAATATATTCGTAATAATAACTTATTTATAATAGTAGCAGCAAATTTTATTTAAAATAATAACAACTAATTTATTTAAAATAACTTCTCTTTTGCACTAAGATGATGATGAGTGCCATGGTTCTTCTTCGTCTGCTTCTTCAAAATCCTCTTCTGAATCTGAATTCTCTTCAGAGCCAAGTACAGGTGGAAGCATAAAAGAAATTGCTTCTTTCGTAAAGGGTAATGACTTTTTTTGTAGTTGGTCTTATGCTAGTAATCAGTGGGTCAGAACTGAGCAAAAGTCTATTTATAACATCTTTGTTACACTGAACCCTCGAAAACTTTCTAGCAAAATTCTGCCTGTAAAGCCGAAAATGTTTATTTCGTGCCTCAGACGCTTCTTCTGATAATAGCCCGATAGGCAACAATGCCTCACTCATTTTTGTTTTTAATGATTTTAAAAGTTATGCAAAACCGGTACATTTATTTTGCTCCATAAAATAACGTCATTTAGCGGCCGCACAGGTGGTTAAAACCCGTTACTTACTGTTTCGCACATCCCTTTTTTTACACAGGTAATATTAGTCTTAGATGTAATAATTTAAATAAAAAACATCTACGTACAACCAACACATTTTATGACTGACGAAAGGGTATCTATCATATGTACCTATGAAAGATGAGCAAAAACAGAAAAAAGGTGAGATTTTCAAAAAATCATAAAAAAAAATGGCGCAACAACGCGCAACGTTTTTTTTTTTAATTTAAAAGTAGAGATTTCAAATTTTATCGTGATGTATAACATTTTTAAGAACTCAGCGGAACTCACCTTCAAAAACCTTTTAAATTTTTTTTTTTACAAAAAAGTGAACAAAAAAATCGTTTTTTTTAATTTCGTACTAATTTTTTTATCATAAAAAATTCAAATAAAATTTTTCTAAAAATTTTCATAATTAGCTGTTTATATAGTCTTTCACAGAAAAAAAAATCAATATAAAATCTTTATTCGTTTATCTACAAAAAAATATATTGTAAACCTCCCAAAACCGTAAAAAGTCAATGAACACGCATGCAATTTAATCAACTTTCCTGGTTTTAACAGTGTCCCAAAACCACAAATCTCAAGCAAAAGACTTGAAAATTCACTATACGATGCAGAACTTTGTTGTCGGTCGAGCTGCGCACTTAAATTTTTCCATTTCTTAAATTAAATTTTTTGCTTAATGTGAGGCGTATAGCAAAATCGAAATCTTCATCAAATTCCAAGAAAATTACCCACAGAAAGTTTGGGTATAAAATGAAAACCTAGCTCCCGCCGAGAGGTTTGATTATGAAAAATAAAAAACTAGCAACTTCTGGTATTTCACTACAAAACTCAAATATAGTTGCTCTTTTTGGACCAATTTATAAAATTTTTTCTTAAACCTTATTTGATTACAAATAAATAATTATGTACCCACTAAATATTGCTCAAGAAATATGGCACATTGGTCTTGCATCGATATTATGTTTTATAATGTAGTCATTAACAAATTTTGTATTGTTGTGAACAATTGTATGTCTCAACTAAACTCAGGGTTTATAAAAAGCATCCCGTTAATTTCAATTGCACAAATTATATGGATTTAGTTGTCTTGGATAATGAAAACATATTATCTGAGCCTCCATTCACTGAAATCATCCCAAGCGAGCACCTGTTGGAGTATATAAAATCGGATGATGTGCCACTGCCAGATCCAGGAGTACCAGGGAACCGAACGATGCGTGCAGTTTCTAACGCATGTCTGTTATTGCAAAAAATCGTGATGGTGTTATGGCAGTGGCTTTGCATAGTCGAACCCGAAAACACCGAATGGATTGTAAAAAAGACTTATGGCGATTTCTTTTCTGAAAAAAATATGTTACAGTATGTACATGTAACATTTTCTAATGTTACCTATAATCACTGGAAGTGTTACATGTTGTGCAATTTCAATAGAACACAATTAGCTGCTTTTATTTACAACTATTACACTTTCATCATTAATGTACTTCATGAGCGATTTTTAAATCTATTTAAGCGGTTTCTGCACGCAATTATGGCTTGGAAACAAATATTGACATCACTAATGGCTTAAAAAATTTAAATGATTATCATATAAATAGACTTTTTTTTATTTTAATGTGTAAATATATTTATATTTTGTTTTAAAATAATTTTTTTACAAAATTATGAGCTGTATGAATTATGACAAACAAAATAAAACATTGGTTGTACAAACAAAGTAGTAAGTACCAAAATTGTAAGACAGGGCAGTATGAACACCTTAAGTAAAAGTAAGGGTAAAACATGCAACATGTTTTGCACGTTTTTTATCAACATATTCACAAAAGAACTTGGAAATTTTTCCCACAGTTGTATTTTTTGTACAAACGAACACAAAAATATAGAACATGTAACATTAATGCAACATTTTTCTCAGAAAAGAAATCGCCATTAGGTCCTGTTATTTGAATTACGAAATAAAGCATTAATTAAAAAAAAAATTGTGTTCTTTCTGATTGTTCAGTAACAGTAAAAACTTAAGATTTGAGGTAAATTTTCTAAATTAATGTGTCTTAAATAAGGCTTGGAAAGATAAAACTAAATTAGGCCCAGCATTATTGAAAAATGTGGTATTTTTTGCATAAAACAGTTTTTTGCTCCCATAAACTAACTATTATTAACCTAACTGAGATCTGCATCTTAAGTACTTTTTGTGATAGCAGCGTTAAGATCAAAGCAATGTTGTCAAATTAAAACGAATTCCCCAAATTTTCAAGATGGGGGAACGAGTTTTAAAAGTGGTTGAGAAGAATTAAGCATGGTGTTAAAAATTGATAGAAAAACTATTTTATGTTTTGCGGCGGGAGCTAGGTTTTGATGTTAGACCCATAGTTTCTTAGTCAAGTTTTCTTAGAATTTGTTGTAGATTACGTTTTTGCTAAACGTATTTTTTGGAAAACAACTTTATTTTGGTTTAAAAAAATTCTATTTCTTGAAGAATATGGAATGTTATTATTCTCTTAAAATTTTCAGTAGATTTCAGTTATTGCGAAAAAATAATAAAATATTTTACTTTCAATCTTTATATAATTTAAAAATGTTTTTTTTTTTTTTTTAAATATTTGATTACATTTTGATATGTGATCTATTAATATTGTTGACATTCATATTCATTTAAAATAATAAATACTATTTCTGTCATAAAATCCTTTATTTAATATAAAAAATTTTAGTCACGTGTCTGTGTTATGAATAACAGAGTTGAATGTAAAAAACATTCAACATTAATAAATATTTAATTAAAATATAAAATAGAGAAATTTATAAAGGAAAATTTATAATTTGTTTAAAAATTTTGGTAAATTTTATTGAAATAAAAATTAAACTTATATGAATCAAATATTTTTGGCAAAAAAAAAATCAAAGTAAATTGTAAAATTAATAGTTAACTTTAACTTATTTTTAGTTACTTCTCAATTCGCCCCCTTCTTTAATGTAACAAGTGAATGTGTATTTTTTCCACTTCACTACATTTATAATTAAATATAAAGGATGCGCGCATAATATTTCACGTTTATTATAAATTTCATCATATTGGCAAACAATATTTTATGTAAATACTCGAATACAAGTCGAAATATAAATTTATTTATTCATACATACTGTTTGCATGTATATGTGAACAAAAGAGAATAAACAACATTTATTAATTAACTGTTTGCTTAATTTACTACAAACGTATTCAGAAAATACATTAAATATACGCTTGATTAGAATTTATTCTCAATTATTTCGATGTACAATAGAAAAAGTGAAAAAAATCATTCCACATAAATTTAATTAAAATAAAAAAACTAAGCAGATTTTCATGTCAATTACTGAACAAATTTCAATATTGGAAACAAATAAATATTCTACGAAATGAAAAATAAAAAAAAAAGAAACAAATGGCGAAAAACAATTTAAAGATTTATTTATTTATTCATGGCATAATTTTGAAATAATATTTTAGCAAATCAAACAACCAACACTTTAAATACTGCCAAAAAACTTTGAATGTTTGTTTGCAGCAACAAAATTATAAACATTCATAAATAAGTATTAGACACTAAACAGTTGTAGAGTGCAGCAGAGTACATGTGGGTGCCTTTTTTCACTGTATTTTGGGATATGAGTAGTAGTTTGGCTAAGCCATGAATAGATTTGAACAAAGAGTTCAGAGAACAGAGATTGTGCCAAATGTGAATTGAAATGAAAAGTGATTGATGTCGTTCGTTTGCTCAATTTTATTGTAGCTTGTTTCTTGTTTTTGCTGCTTTTCAAAGTAAATCACTAATAAATTTTAACAATGAACATTTAACAAAATAATGAACATTACTGGAAAACAAAATACATTTAAAATAAAATAAGAAGGGGACCGTTTGGTACATTGGCTTTTGGGAAGTAAAATAAACAGGAATTAAATGTATGAATTCGTTAGTTTCTTTGTGTTTCAACGAACTGTTTATTGTTTTTTAATACAAGTTTTATTTGTTTTTTTTTAAATCAGTCTCAAGTTCAATAAATTAAATTTAATTTAATTACCTTAATGAAGGAAGCAAAAAATGAATTAAAATTTATTGTTAATTTTTGTTCTTGCCTGAACTGGGGATTGAACTCGGGTCGAACTTACATGTGATGCTTTGCAGTTTTACGCTTTCCGTCACTGCGACATCTGTCAGTAGATAGCCAAAAAACATCAATCTTTAAACCAATAGTATTTTTGTGAATCGAAATTTTGCTATAATTAACTATATATTTTTATTTTCGTTTTTAAAAGTTCTGTTTAGAAATCAGTTTTTAAAATCTGCTCTTTATGAACAAGTGCCATGTTGACCTAATCTCATGGTGGATCTTAACCACTGAAAGACAAACAATGCGTTTAAAAATCGCCAACGTGTGTGCTCGGCAAACGCAAGTAGGTTGCAATTTTGAGTGTGTAATACGAAGAAAAATATTAGATACTCGCTCCTTGTTTAGGATATGGAGCTATCTAACCTAGAGAAATAACCAGCAACATCTGTTCGAATAGCAACAGCACCTGGGGGAAACCGCCATAGGCCGAATCTTGACACAAGGCATTCTCCCGTACCGCGTTATTGGGTTTAAATCAAGGTTTAAAAATAAACAGAACACCTCACACATCAACAAACGATATCTTCTTTTTAGTATTTGCTTATACGAACACAATCCTTAATACCGTTCGTTACTATTTTCAAGAAAGTAACGAACACTAACTATATAGTGTTCTGTGCTTCGTTATAAAACAGAACAATTGTAGTGGTTTTGTAGACATACATTATAGTTTAATGTTCGTTAGTGGTTCTTTTTACATTGATTAAAATAAGCAAACAAAACATTTTAGCAACGACCCCACAAACACGAAGTCAAACCTTTGACATAAAATGAATTTATAATTTGACATAAAACACAATTTTCAAAACTTTTTCAATTGTTTGATTTAAACATTTGAGTTCAAATTGATAATGATTTTAATATAAATATTTGTCATACAATGTTTAATCAATTTGATGTGAAGATGTCATCAAATGTTATTCTCAAATCAAAAAATAACTTGGTAGCACTTAAGCCAAAATTAATGTTAACACTAAAAATGGCGATTTTAGGTAAATGTGTTGCACAATTAAAGAAAAGTTACATATAACAGTTTGAAAATACTTTAACCTTTTTGTTGAGAATGCTATGATTTTCACACTATTTTCAAAACATCATTGTTTGTTTAAATTTTTTCGATGTCTTTTTATTTGTTTTTTTCGTAATGTATTTGGTTTTTGTAAAGAACTTCATGTTTTTTTTTATCAGGCAAACATAACCCTACAAGAGACTACCGGTCATTTTACTAGTTATTTGACTGGTAGTGGTGACTGATATATTGGTTAAAGTTTCTATTAGTTTATTAAGAGCAAAATTAAAACACTAACCGATACTCTTGTGTATATGTGATCTTGCCTCTCTCTCTCTAACTAATTAATTACACCCGTCTACGGAAGATATATCTGTACTACTTACTCTGTTGCTTGGTGAGGTTAACGCTAACAAGTTAGTCTTAACGTCAATATTGATTAAGGTGCTATCAGATGGGATGTATTTTACATATGTACTGTCACTTTTCTTACCCATATGTAATTCCGTATGTATGTCAAAATTTCCATTTTAAATACGATTCATAATTTTTTCTATCACACCTGCTTATGTTTTTTCCTTATGACATAACCTATAAATGTAAACAAAAGCTGACTTTTGTTTACGTTTTAAAACAAACCAGCTGTTTTGTTTATGTTTGCCACAGGAAAATAGAGCGTGTTCTAATCGAAAAAGTTACATATGTATTTCCACATGTGTACAACTTTTACAGATGGAAAATTTGACAGTATATATGTAAAATACATTCCGTCTGATAGCACCTTTAGCACTAACGAGTTATTCGTAACGTAAATATTGGTTAGTACTAACCTTTATAAAATACATAATACATTTGTTTAATTTTTATTTAAATTTTTTATTAAAAAAATTATCCTCATATTCATAGGAAATTAGACAGCAGAAAAGAATATACGAAGTGTCGTCATCGGCTGCTTTTTTGACGTTCCACTTGTTGCATGCGTCTGGAAATGGAGGTGAAGGTACGTGTAACCAATTAATTGTGACCAAAAAATCAAATATGCACTAACTTGAAAATTTAGTTTTTAAGAACATTATTAGTTGCTTTATTACTACCGGCATATCTTAAAAGATTATCCTGGTCAAATCCACCACCAGCATGGCCGCTACCTGTTGGACGACTACTCCTTTCAACTACCGCTTTGTACTTGACCTCTGTTGTTTCCAAAGAATCCACCCCCACGTCCTCTGAAGCCGCCATCAGTAACTTACCACTAGCATTCTAGCAATTTTTATTAGCTCTACTTTAATATTCAAATTATACAAATTACAGAATTTAATTAACTGATTCATAAATTTATACAAGCGTTTCTCAAAAATATATAAACAAAATATATAAAAAAATTGTTGGAAGTGGGTTAGTAAATTTTTTTTTTTTTAGTTTTGGTTATGCATTTCTCGTAGGGAAATGTGCTGAGCCGAACACAACGAAGTTTGTGGTTTAAGAAATATAACAGAGCGCAATTAAATGCCCTCATCTTTTTGTTGAGTTGGATAGGTACAGTATTAGTTGTGTGTAAGAAGATCACAGATAAACAGATACACGTTATTTTTATAATGATTTACCCCTACAGATAATATCGGACTACGTGGTCCATTGTGGCTTAATACATACTTGTATCGGTACTTGTATCGGTTTGTATCATAAAAGAATAGAAAGCAGCATTTAACAACGTTCTTTTTAGTGTTTTAGTACTATACAATACAATAAGAACTACGACCCACTAAAATTTTTGTGCAAAACAAAAATTGCAAAGATTGACACCACTTTTAGTTACTACCAAGTACCAATTTCCTCTCGAAAAATCTTTTTTATCTTAGGAAACAAAAGTTTTATAGAACTTTCAGGATAACAACCTTTTATTTACCTTTTATTCCAGATATTAACAATGTCACTATGTATTTATTTTAAATGTAAATATGTATTTTATTTTTAAATTGATAAATATACAGTAGTTTTGACTTAAATGCCGTTTGTTTAAGTGCACATTGCACCTAACTGCACAAAATTAATATTTTTTGACCCTTTTCTTTAGCTTCACTTCGGAAAATCAAATCTTGTAACGTTAATTTAACCGCCTTATAATCAATGCAAATGGATGAGCCTTTGCAGGCATACATATTCCCGATGGGCTTTTTTGACCGCCTCTTACTCAATGCAACTGGATGAAACTTTGCAGGCATACCAATTCCCGATGACAATACCCGAAACATGGGCGTAGCCAGAATAAAATCTAGGGGGGGGGGGGCATTTTGGTAAAATGCTTTTTTGACCGCCTTTTACTCAATGCAAATGGATGAATCTTTGCAGGCATCCATATTCCTGATGCCAATGCACAAATACATGGGCGTAGCAGAGATCAGCAATGAATCGTTTTTTCGCTACTCATACTGACTCATGCAATTGTAAGTATAAGTGCGTAGAAATCATTTAAACTAAACAACTCTGATTCACTCATACTCACAAGAGAAATATTTATGAGTGCGACGTCGACATTATACGCATACTCATAAATGACGTCAGCTTGATTTATAATTTCAAGAAAATACTTACAATACTCACAATGATTCAAATCATTTAGCTCATCCATTTACCGTTTTAACACAACAGATAAAACACACAACTTAATAATCAGAGCTGCCAGATAACTTTAGTAAACTGTAATTGCCAAATCGTCCCTTTGCTATTTCTGGCAGCCTCGCCTATACACATTGAGTTGAGTAGATCTAAATCAAACACTACAAATGTTGCTAAGTATGAGTACGATGAATAAAATTAAACTTTTGAGTGAATATGAGTTTGAATTACATTGGAATAAGTATGAGTGCGTATAAGTACAAGAATTTATGAGTCAGGATTTAGCTCTACTCACTTTTTGACTACTCATTGCTGATCTCTGGGGCGTAGCCAGGATAAAATCCAAGTAGGGCAAAATTTTTTTTAAATATTCTTTTTTAAGAAGAGTTTCTAAAAAAAAATATTTTTTTAAATGTTCTTATTTGTCATTATTCTTTAAAATTCCATACAAATTTATTTTTTAAGTGCACTTTCTTTACCTGCACATTTGAGATAAATGCCCAAAATTTTTGACATTTTAAAATTATTTTCATACAAAAAATCAAAGTTAGCTGCACTTTGACTTAACTGTCTACTTATATTGTTTGCATGTACCTACCTACACTCATGCATTTGGTTTGCGGTTACAGCAACTTTACCACGATTATATGAAAGGAATAGTAAATCTTAGGCCTGGAACAGAATAAAGTAGTTGTAGTAATATCTAAAGCTGCCGAATGCTCTGTAGCGTAACTAAGCTCAAAATTTCGAATTTGCGTTTCAACTGCAACGACTTTTACAACTATGTATTCTGTTGACACTACTTTGAAACTGCCGTTTTTAACTTTTGATAGCTTGCAGTGCTATTCTTAACGTTTTACTACAGCGAAAATTCTGTTCCCCACTTTATTGTTACCAATTTGGCTACCTCGTTCATTACAAAAATGCATAACAGATGTCTACAGGTTGTTTGAACTTCATTGTTATTATCAATTCATTAATAAAAACGTTGTTACTCCTCTTTCAAACACTTTGTTTTAGTTATGCAGGTAAACAAAATTGCGTACCTGCACATTAAGGCAGCTAAATAAATTTAAGATAGCTGCATTTTTGATTTATCTGCACAAAAAATCGGGCAAAGGAGATTTTACAGCTAAGTCAAAATTATGTATAATAAAGGGTGGTAAAACCATAATCCACGATGTTAATTGTAAGTCACACCTTAACGTCAAGTTTTTTGCGCAACTTAAATTGACCTTTCTTTGTATTTAACAACTTCTGTCATTGAGAGGTACACAATTGAGCAGCGCGTTAAGATTGTTAAAGCCTTTTACGTAAATGGGCGTTCAATCAAAATGCATTTCGTGCACATCGTGATTTTTTTGGTCAGCATAATCGACCAAATGTTTCCACAATCGGGAGAATTGTGCGCAAATTTCAGCAACCTGGGTCTGTACAAAATGGGAAAGAATATGTGCATGCTCGCCCAGTTAGTTCTGCGGCTCGCGGCGTTATTGGGCCGTATTTCTTCGAAAATGAGGTCGGCCAAGCTATTACCGTGAATGGTGTTCGCTATCGCGAGATGATAACGGACTTCCTATAGCCAGAAATTGAGAAAATGGACCAAGACGATATGTGGTTAATAGGTGTTTACTGGCCAAACGGTTTCTTGATACCGTTACAGCTGCTCCAGCTTTGGAAAATAATCAAAAATTTAAGATTAATTTCAATACCAAAGTAAAACGATTACTTTTGACCAATACCGAGTATATTTTTACCGATACTACTTGGCACTCGGTTGCTAAGTATCGATTTCAAAAATAGTTGGTACTTATATAAAAGTATCGAATATGTACTTGTATTTACTCGTATCGTTTCATCCCTAACTGTAGAATGGACCATGTTATAAGAAATTTACATGCAGTGCTACCAACAACTGCATGATGTATACTTTTCTATAGTTTACAGTATTACACATTGGTAGCCCTGATGGTGTCCATTATTAGTTGTTTATTTAAAAGTGAAAGTTTGTGAAATTTATGGAAAAAAGGTTAAACAAATTTAAAATACCAAGTAAATATATTTAAAAATAGCAATTTTTTTTTTTTTTTTTTTTTTTTTTTAATAATTTATTTTTATTATTGAATCTTTCTTATCGAAATTTACAATATGTATTCAAATCTTAATTCTACTTGTTGTTTATTAGTTGTTACCTGTGTAACCACTAACTGCTGTATTCAAATTTTTAAGACTGTCTTCTAGTAAGGCTCAAAGTATCGGTTCTTTTTAGCCTCTGGTGACCTTCGAACTGAAGCAAACCCCGAGCGAGGTAGTTAGGGTGTACCATTAGTTTATCGGTGTAGCTTATTGAATATTTTTTAATTTCCTCCTGAATAGTGGGGACGTTGAGATCTCTGTGGATAATATCATTACGTATATACCATGGGGCGCAGACAATTTGTCGTAATATTCTAGACTGTCTTCTTTGAAGCTTTTGGATGTTAGATGCGCATGCAGTACCCCATAATTGGATGCCATATGTCCATATTGGTTTTATGATGGACTTGTATAGAAGAACTTTGTTGTCTAAAGACAAGTTTGAGTTTCTACCGAGAAGCCAATGTAGTTGAGCTGCTTTAAGTTTCATAGCCGTTATTTTCGCTTCGATATGACGAGACCAGGTCAAACGTCTATCTATATGAACTCCCAAGTATTTTACATGGTTTTCTACCGGAACAGTGATGTTATTTATTTTTACTGCTGGGCACGTTTGTCTTCTGAGCGTGAAAGTTAAGTGAGCACATTTAGCCGGGTTAACCTTTATTCTCCATTTTTCTAGCCATGCCTCTAGTTCATTGATGTGGGACTGCAGATTTTGCGATGCGACTTTTGGGTCATGGTTAACGCTAATAAATGCTGTGTCGTCTGCAAATGTAGAGGTATGCGTGCTCAGGTTTGTTGGCATATCCGCTGTGTATATTATATATAGAAGCGGTCCTAGTATGCTGCCTTGGGGAACACCAGCAGTAATTTTCTTGAGGGGGGAGTATTTATCTTGCGACCTTACTATGAATGTTCTGCCTGTTAGATAGCTCTCCAGAAGCTTGTGAGTGTTTTGAGGAAGCATTCGTGTTATTTTGATGAGTAGCCCATCATGCCAAACTTTGTCAAATGCTTGGGAAATGTCTATAAACAGGGCTGAGCAGTATTGCTTTTTCTCAAACGCCGATCTGTAATGAAGGAAGTTTTGTTTCTATTTGGATTATGGGTTGCTTATTATTAAGGCGAGCACGCCACTTGGGTATGGCTAATAAGCCGCAGTTTTTAGAGAATAAAATAAAGAGTATTTTTACAGCTAACAAGCCGTTTTGATTATCCAATTTATTCTGATTTCTTTCATCCATCTTACAGCTATTTATATGAATTCTTAAATCTAAAAATCTTTACATATCTATACTTATGACCTAATTATAAATTCTATTTGTTTACATTTACATTCAGTGTAGAGTGTGGTAAGTTATTCTTACTTCAGCATTTTACTAATTCTTACTTATTGCATATTGATAATTTGTGCAATTTGATTCCTCGCGCCGTTACAATTTGTAGGTCATGAATACATATTGTTTATACTATTTTGAATTGTAACAAATGCATTTTTAAACAATGCACCATGTGACCAACATACTATAATGAACAAATGTGACCAACACACTACACCTCCGCTCTTAAGAAAAACTCATACAATTCAAATTGGATGATTTTTCCCTTTTTTTTTTTTTTTAAATTAAGGTTAGTATATATTGTTAAGTTTATTTTAAGTGTTCTAAAAGTTATTTTATACTTTATATATTTTTAGTCTGTTTTTATGAATTGATTTTATGTTTGTTTTTATTTTAATTGATACATTCAAATCATCTATATCTATTACTTCATATGGTCCGTCATACGGTGGTTCATGTTTTCTTCTATTTTCAGCTTTGACCAAAACTAAGTCGCCTACTTTTAGTTCTATGTTATTTGTGTTATTTAATGACTCTATACTTCTTTTGTTTTTTACAGTCTCTATCAAGTTTCTGGCGTTTTCTAAAGCATGTTTTAGTCTAGTCTTTAGCTCATTAGCATAATTTTCAAAATTGTACATCCTAGGATGATTCATTACCTCATCTCCAGGTAAACTTGGCAATTTTCCAAAAATGAGTTCAAAAGGTGAATATTCAGTATCTACATGAGGAGTTATATTGTACGCAAAAGTATAATAATGTATCCATTTATCCCAATTGTCATTTTGTACAAATGATAAAAAGTATTCATTTAGAACCCTATGATTCCTCTCTACCGTACCCAACGTCTCATGATGATATGGTGTTGAAAAAATTTGCTTAATTTTTAATAGCTCACATACCTCTTTCAATAACTCATTTTTAAATTCTGTACCGTTATCTGATTTTAGTGTGCGAAATAAACCATATTTAAGTATCAAATTCTCCACTAGTGCTTTGGCTATTGTTTTTGCCTCTTTCGTCTTCATAGGACATGCAATTACGTATTTTGTTAATTCGCACTGCATAGTCAGAATATATCTAAAATTGTTTACTGGATGTAAAGGACCTACAGTGTCAATTACTATAGTTTGAAAACTGTCTACTGGAGTATCTGTAACCTTTATTTGTTCCTTCGTATGTCTTGTCTGTTTATTACGTTGGCATAAGTCACATCTAGACACATATTCTTTTACATGTTTGTTCATGTTCTTCCAAATGTACTTCTGCTTTAATTTAAGTAAAGTTTTCTTCACTCCGAAATGTCCTCCTTGAGGTGTGTCATGGTATAATTTTATCAATTCTTGTCTTCTATCTTCATTTGTTATTATCTGAGGTTCTCTATACAGTAATATAATTATGTCATCTTTATTATTTTTGTTTTGCTTCGTTATATCTGGCCTTAAATTCATCCGCGGGTATTATATCAAATATTGCATCATTTCTCTTGATTGCAAATTTCTTATTTCCTGTATTTTTTAAATATGATGATAGTTTCTCCAAAAGAGTACCTAAATACTTTGGATTATCACTACATCTAACACGTGTTTCATTATTCATTTTATAATATTCAACTATATATTTATATAATTCTTTTACATCACTTTCTGGCCTTTTCTCTAATACAAATTTTAACTTCGTCGCGCGCTTTATATCACTTATTGACGTGCAATCCCACATATGGAGTTGATCAGTCTCCTTATGAGATCCACTCATAAAATTTTTATCCTTTATAATATTCTTTTCTGATGACTTTTTACTCATACCTCTTGTAATTACTAGTGTTTTCTTTACTTTTTCGTCATTTTCCATTGGTATCATACTCTTTAGTGTAGTAGAATCAATATCTATCCTTGATAATGCATCGGCATTAGTGTTACTTGTTCCTTTTTTATATACTATGTCAAAGTCGTAATCAGAAAGTTCCAGTCTTATCCTTGTTAACTTAGAACTTGGGTTTTTATGAGAAAATAACGAAATCAATGGTCTGTGATCTGTTACAACTGTGAACCTTCTACCATATAAATACGGTCTAAAGAACTGTATGCCCCAGTATATGCCTAATAGTTCCTTCTCAATCACAGGTTTATTCTTTTCGTGTTTGCTTAAAGATCTACTTGCATATGATATCGGTAAGTCATTTCCTATTGGACCTTGTGACAAAACTGCGCCTAGTGCAAAATCTGATGCATCTGTCGTCAAAATGAATGTTTTGTCAAAGTCTGGATATTGCAAAATTGGAGGTTCTATAAGCCTGTTCTTTAGTGTTTCAAATGCATTATGACATTCTTTTGACCATACAAATTTTATTCCTTTTTTTAACAAATTATTTAAACAATTAGCAATATTTGCAAAATCTTTTATGAATCTTCTATAATAGTTACAAAATGCTATAAATCTTCTTACGTCATCAGTATTATTAGGAGTAGGATATTTGGTAATTACGTCATATTTGTTTGGGTCTGGCTTAATACCATTTGATGTTATCAAATGTCCCAAATATATAACTTCCGATTTCAAAAAATAGCATTTACTCGCATTCAACTTCAAATTATACCTAGATAATCTATCGAAAACGTTGCTCAAGTTGTTGTTGTGATGTTTCAAACTACATCCAAAAACTATTATATCATCAACATACAAGAATGCTTCGGACTCTAGTCCAGCTAGTGCTATTGTTAACATCCTCTGAAAACTATTTGAAGATATTTTTAGCCCAAAAGGTAATCTTGTATATTGGTAATGACCATTAGCTGTTGAAAATGCTGTAAACGGTCTTGACTGTTGGTCGAGCCCAATCTGATGAAAGGAACTTGTCATGTCCAGCGTGGAAAAATATTTAGCTCTTCCTAGCCTATCTAGAACATCATCTAAACGTGTTAGCGGAAATTTGTCATTTACTATTTTTTCATTGAGTTTCCTGAAATCAACTACTAGTCTCCATTTTTTTAAATCACCTTGCCCCTTCTTAGGTACCAATAAGAGTGGAGCGTTATAAGGACTTATGGATGGCTCTATTATCTTTTGTTCCAACAAACCTTTTACTTGGTTACTTATTTCCTCCGTATGCGTTTGTGGTAGTCGATAGTTCTTTATATAAACTGGATTTTTGTCATTCAACTGAATAGTTTGATTGTAAAAATTATTGGTTGTCAGGTTCTCACCTTCTAAATGAAATATATGTTGGTATCTTTTTAATATCTCTAGCAATTCCTTCTTTGCTTTCTCTATTGGCTTCTCCAAGAGAACTTATCTGGATTTCATTCAATTCCGTAGTTAATGTCTCTATTTTATCAGCAAATTTTCTGATAGTGTCTAACTGAGTAATCTTTGTTAATTCGTTTAAAATAACATTTGGTGACTTTTTTGTTTTGTAAGTCTCTTTTAAAGTTGAAATTAAGGAGTCTACGTCGGTAGGAACTAATATTTGTCTTAATTTGGTTTGCACTTTGTTTGAAATTTTAGTTTTGTACACAAAATTAAAAAATGAAGCATGTTTTGTTGGAGTTAATGTGTCTTTAAGTATTTCGATGTTTGCTACAAATGAATTTAATTCATCCCTTGAACCATTGAAAACTGTTAACAACTTTGAAATAGATGCCAATTCCGTCGTATTCAAATTTTCGTCATTCATTGTGGAAATTTCCAATTGTTCTTCTAATGATTGAATTTTAAGTTTATCTTCGTGGCTCTGCAATATTTCTAACGCTCTTTCTTTTTTGTCTCTAAACTTCAGGATATGTAACTGTCTTTGTTGTTCTCTTACTACTTTGTCTTCTAATAATTCTACGACTCTCTTTTCTAATTCTTCTATTTCTAATCTTTTACTTCGAATGGTATCATCTGTATACCCTCTTGCTAGTGACTTCTTTGCATTAGTTATAATAGAATCTATACGTTCGTATATCTCTTCCATTGGTCATACTGAAAATTTTAGATTCTTTTTCTTCTTCTTTTTTCTTTATTGCATTTCTTATATTATTTTAAACATCAATTAAAAAAAATTTCTTAGACTCTATTGTTAGTAGTTAGCAAAAGTCTTTCCTTTAACCTATTATTCAAAAATTTCTTATACATTCTGTGAATTTTAGCTAATACTAGAAATAGTTGCAAAATTAATATTATATATATAACTGTTGATTGACTGACGTTTATCTTGTTGGTGCTGTCGTTATTATTAGAGATTATTATCTCCTCTTTTTTCGAATCCTTATTCCCCATTAATGTCTTTTTGGTGTTTTTGTTTTTTGTTCTGCCTTTATCCCTACTAAAATAGATTTCAAACTTTTCCTTAGAGTGTTGTCGGTGGTTATCGCCAATATCCTATGTACTTCTGCAGCCTTCTGTCTTAGTTTTACCTTTTTTCCACCTCTTGGTTTGTGTTGTTTTCTCGGTGACGCAACTACTGGTTTATTCTGCCGTTGTCTATATTCTGCTATAGTTATAGGTCTCGGGCCTGCTGTCTTTGGCGTAGGTTTGTATTCTGGATAGTCCTCTATCGTTTGTGCCTCCGGAATGTATTCATCTGCTACTAAATTCTCATATTTTTTAAAAATATCATCAATTAATTCCTTCGAGACTACCTCTTCAGTGGGAGAATTCATTAAAAAAAAAAACTAGGATCGAGAGGGCAGGATCGCCATGTAATGAAGGAAGTTTTGTTTCTATTTGGATTATGGGTTGCTTATTATTAAGGCGAGCACGCCACTTGGGTATGGCTAATAAGCCGCAGTTTTTAGAGAATAAAATAAAGAGTATTTTTACAGCTAACAAGCCGTTTTGATTATCCAATTTATTCTGATTTCTTTCATCCATCTTACAGCTATTTATATGAATTCTTAAATCTAAAAATCTTTACATATCTATACTTATGACCTAATTATAAATTCTATTTGTTTACATTTACATTCAGTGTAGAGTGTGGTAAGTTATTCTTACTTCAGCATTTTACTAATTCTTACTTATTGCATATTGATAATTTGTGCAATTTGATTCCTCGCGCCGTTACAATTTGTAGGTCATGAATACATATTGTTTATACTATTTTGAATTGTAACAAATGCATTTTTAAACAATGCACCATGTGACCAACATACTATAATGAACAAATGTGACCAACACACTACAGATCTAATAAGGGTGACAATTCTATGCACTTGCTCTATTGTACCATGTTTCGCTCTGAATCCGAACTGGTGATCCGGGATGATGTCGTGTTCATTTAGATGAGGAGTTATACTTAAAATGAATATTTTTTCGAAAAGCTTTGATAGGATTGATAATAAGCTTATCGGTCTGTACGACGCAACCTGGCTAGCATCTTTTCCTGGCTTGGGAATCATAACAATTATAGACTTCTTCCATGAGGATGGGAAGTATCCGACTCTTAATATAGCGTTAAAAATGAACAGCAAGATTCTGGAAGCAGACGAAGGTAAGTTTCTTATCATTGACCCTGTGATACGGTCTAGTCCGGGAGATTTTCTAATATTCACTCTTTCTATTGCAGATTTTACTTGAGTAATGTTAAATTTTAATGGATGGTTTACCTTATCAGGAATGGTTGGACGACAGGAACAAGTATGTGTATCATGTGGCGTGAAAACTTTCTCAAGATGGCCCGCGAAAGCGTTTAATTTTTCATCTGTGTTTTTCGCCCAAGTGCGGTTTTCCAGTCTTAATGGAGATTCTTGGGTTATAGGGCATTTCATATGCCGTACAGCCTTCCATAAGCTATAATTGGAGTTTTTTGTGGCATCTAGGCTGTTTAGATAGCCTTCTATTGCAGACTCGTGGTTCTGTCTCAATTTGTTGCGAAGAGTTGTCAGGCATAATTGTAGTTGGGCCTTAGTGGTTGGGGAACGACTGTTTTGCCATTGTCTTCTTAACTTCCTTTTTTCTCTGATAAGGGTCTCTATATCCGTCGATGTATTGTAAGGAGCACGTTTAATTGTCCGCTTGATTGGGGTTGCATTTCTTGCTGCAGCATCCAAGACTTCTGTAAATCGGTCGACAGCTATTTGGATGTCAGATGAATTTTTTAGGGGAATGCACTGTGATAGGTGAGAGCTCACATACATTTTATACTTTAACCAATTTGTGTTTCTGTTTGGATAGGAAAACCAGTTTGCAGCTGCGGCGTCAGAGTTACATTTTAAAATGAGGATTGAAGGTGAATGATCAGACGAAAGATCATAGGAGGAACTAACTAGTACCTGATCGCGCTTGATGTTTTTGATTACAGCAAAGTCAATAAGGTCTGGTAGCTTGTTGAAGTCGGTTGGCCAATAGGTAGGCTCACCACTCGATACCACATCAAAGTTATTTGCAGTTACGGTATTATATAGCTGATTACCTCTAGGACTAATAAGTCTGGAGCCCCAATATGTATGTTTAGCGTTGTAGTCGCCAGCAGCAATGAATTTCTGGCCCAATGTGGAGAAGAAGTTGAGAAATTTATCGTGTAGAATTTTGTGCCTCGGGGGACAATAAACGGATGTTAACGTTAGTTTGAAATCAGTCAGATTTATAGATGTGGCCTGGATACAATCTTCTTCGAACTCTGGCAATGGTAAGTGTCTGATGTGTTTGTGCACAATTATGGCTGTGCCACCACAAGCTCGTCCGCTGGGATGTTTTGTGTCATACGTAAGGTAACCATTTACCCTAAAGCAGTTTTTATGAGTAAAGTGTGTTTCAGAGACAAGAAGTACGTCGATTTCATGCCTATGAAGAAAGTTTGCAACTTCGTGTTTATGTTGGGATAACCCGTTTGCATTCCAGAAACATATTTTTAACTGGTTCATTTTTTGTTGAGTAGAACTTGCAGGAGCATGTTCTGGTTTCGCATCATTTCCTGAAACATGCTCTGCATAGTGGCCATGAAGTTATTCATAGTTTGAATTAAATTTTCAATTGAGGTAGGCATTTGTAGACCTTCCCTAGGAACATTAGCGTATGGAGGTTGCTTTGCGTTGGAAGTACTCGGGGGATTTTTCGCATTAGGGTTTCCTTTTAGGACTTGGGCATATGATTGGTTTTGTTTGTTTGTTTGTGTAGTACTAGCAATAGAGCCAGCGGCTTGGCTGGGCGCATGTGATGGACCATATTGGGAGTGAGTATATTTTTGAACTAAAGCTGGTTTTTTTAAATGCAAGAAGACTTTACAACCCCTATAGTTTGCCGTGTGATTTTCGCCACAGTTGCTGCATTTCTTGACATTTGGGTCAACTTTAGAACGATTACATTCGGCGGTTTTATGAGCGTCGCCACAAACCACACATACGTGAGGCAATTTACAATATGATTTTGTATGCCCATATTCCTGACAGCAATAAAATGAATTAATGGAATTATGAATTAGAATTTTATATAGACTAACAAAAAAATGATAGCACATGTTAGACATAATATCATAACAGTTCTATAGAACTATCAATCATCTTCCAAATTTCATGCGAGATTAAAAAAAATTAATTTTTTCAAATTATTCAATATAGAATTATTCAATATATGGCTAGAGAAACACAACGAAATTAACAAAAGATCCGCTATTTACGCCCATTTCTTGCCATACATTTCTGATAGTGATTGTTCCGAAAACTTAAAACAGTGTTTTAAAGAGCATTTATGATTATTTTGTTCAAATATGAATATAAAATGGCGTAATAGTTCCAGAAATTTGAAAAATTTTAAAAGCAACATGCTGTATGGCTTAAATCCAGTACTTCGATCAGAAAACTTGAAACACAGTGTGCCTCCATTACATCGAAACCTGGGCGAACGCAAGTACTTTTTTGTCAAAAATCTGAGAGAACAAAACGATTCTTAATTCTTGCTGAAACTGCGTCTGCTCGTTAACGAAACCAATTAGATTTAGCAGTGGTTTTAAACAAAGCTGTCAGTACTCCAACCAGAGCTTCGAAAATACGGAAAATAATTTCAAAAGCAACGCCAACTAAGCCACCTGCTGATGAAAGACTAGCCTTTTTTTCAGAGAATAACTTTTTAAAAGAGTAATACTGCAATATAAGATATAAAAATAAAATCAGAAAGCGCATATGAAGAAATGGAGTGTGGTTGCATTTTGGCTTGGAACACGAAAATCATATTGTTGAATAAAATCCTTTTTAAACATGACTTTGTTTGTTACCATTAAATTGGTAAAATTAATTTCTACTGTTATACTCGATAAAATTTTTAGAAAAAAGCAGTTTAGAAAATCAGATTATCTATCAAAGATCTAAAAAAATCTTGGATGCGGGAACCTATAACCCCTTCTTAGAACTAATTATTTGTTAATATTTTAGTTAAATTTAATTATGTTTTTTCTGAGTGTATGCAAATTTTTTTCGGTCACTTCTTTTCTCATAAAAGATCACCAAAAGTCAAATCCAAAAAATCTTTCAAATCGGTCCAGCCGTTTGGCTGTTATTAATTTTGCCAAAAAAAGGGGGTTAATTTCCTATAGTGCACTGGTATTAAACCACAACTTCCACGTGGTCCCCGAAAGTATCTCTTCGTCAAAAGCAGCCTTTTCTTGATCCTTATTGTGAGTTCATGCTCACGAAAAACAAACTGATGAAAGAACAAACTGATGAAAAGGAACCTTTTCCATGCATTGATACAATCAGTTTATTTCTTCTCATAGAGTGCCAACAGAACTGTGAAAACTAATTGTCAACTGGTTTTTAAATTTTGTGTTGTACATCTCATCTACTCACATAATTTATCCCTTTCCATCCCTGCACTTACAGAGCTGTTTTATCTATAATTGTGTGTTTTTTTTTTGTACCAAGTTAATGATTTGGTAAAATAATTTGTTGTTTACTGCTATTGGGTATTTTTTTTTTATCTCGCTCGTATGTCATTTTATAGCAAAAAGCGGAAAAAAAACTTTGAAAATAAAAAAAGCACCGACTGTTACTGCAAAATATTTCCAAAAACAAGAGCAAAAAAGATTTTGACTTTAAAATGACATGTAACGAAATTTTGTTTAAACTTTTTTGTTATTTTTTGTTTTCTTTTTTTACAGACTTTAGACCAAAAAGCATATTTGTTTTATATATTTTGCTTATGTCTGTTACAAGGGACTTTTTTTTAACTATTCTTTGTGAACATTTATTGTTCATTTTCAAATGTTTAAAATATTTCTTATAACTCAAATATTTTGTTGTTATTTAACATTTTGTTTGATTGCTGCAAATTTTGTATGAAAATAATTTCGCTTTTTCTTTTTGTTTAAGAAAAATTTTTCGCTTTTTAAAGATTTTTTTTCCTGAGTGACTTTTTGTTGGGAAATACAATGACAATGATTTGTTAAGGTTTTAGTTTTATTGCATTGTCGTGCAATTACAAAAGGTGTGAGTAATCCAGCCAGGCAATAAAATGTCACAAATAGTTATGATATGAGTAATCAACAAGAAACAGGAGATTATCCAATTTACCATTAAAGCCAGATCTAATTTAGGCATCAGTGTAATTAAAAGTGTCTAGTATTAGGTACTTATGCAGGTAATTTCTACACGCAGAGAAAAAACATGTTTAAATATGGTCAACGCCAACAAAACTATTTTTATTTTTTTTTTATTGTCAGCTGCAACTATATTATGGTTGAATTATTCCTCCATCAAGAAGCCACAACCATATTATGGTTGCCTCTAAACATGTTATGGCTAAATATGACAATAATTTGTTTTAAAATTAACAATAGTATTTTCTTCTTTTCCAAGAGCAACATGCTATGGTTGAAAATCAACAATGCTAATATAAGTGTTAAACATGTTTTTGTTATTTTTGATCATACCATGTTCGGAGGCAACCATAATATGGTTTGGCTTTTTAATGGAGGATTAATTCAACCATAATGTGGGTGTCGGTGACAATAATATTGTTAAAGGTGTTATGATACTTGCTATTTTTTGTATTGGATTTTTTTAGGATTGACTGAATGAAACAACAAATGCGAGAAAGAACAAGAAATACAATTTGATAAAATGTAAACAAAACAAACAATACTGCCCACGTTTTTTCCCCACAAAAAACCGTCATAAAAGCTAAAAATCGCAAAAAAAAAAAGTTAAAACCCGTTTCTTTCGATCAAAAACTAAAAAAATTGGCAACAGTGCTAACAATTAATCTGGAAATGTCAATTTTAAGTTAAAAAATTTTATATTTTTTTTGACAGTCTTAGATTATTTATCGATAACACATGTATATTTGTTTGACTTTTCAAGATTTTTTATGATATAATCATACTCTTTACACTACGTCAGTTTTCCTATGCAAATATATTTGCACTGTTCTCCAATATAGAAAAAATACAAAAAATAGCAAGTATCATAACAGCTTAAATGAATCATAATATGTTTAAAATATTCTTTAAAAATAGTTTTGTTGGAGGTGACCATATTTAAACATGTTTTTTCTCTGGGTGTACAAACAGATATCTGGTCGTGTTCGTACCTAACAATTATCTTTACCTATCTGGTAACACTACTTTGGAATTTCGACGTATATTTTGCCTACGTAAATTAACTATCGAGAATCTATGGTGTTAAATACACTACACATTAACCCCAAGGTAAGAGAAACGTTTCAAAATTATGAAAAATACATTACACCATACACACAGAAAAAAATACCAATGTTAAATTAACATGGCGAAAGGTTGATTGAGAATCACAGTAAATTTCTGCAAAAGTATGCCCTTTATTTAAATTTATCATTATTTTATATTCATTTAAAATAAAATCACCTTTATTTAATTTTATTCACTGTTAAAATAACATTGTTCGATATTGAATCCATTAAAACCTGTTTTATATTAAAACTAGCTTAACCCGGTGCGCTTCTCTACACTGCTGTAACAACTTCTTCAGTTGAGAGATATTTATTATATGCATCCTATGGGAGGTATTCCCCTCCTGCGCCTACCCGATTTATTTTTATTTTCAAAAGTGTAGTATACAATAAGAGTGACTTCTACAAAGTTTGAACATTCTTTCTACAACAGTTCTTAAGATATGCGATATAAAACACTGGCGTCCCATGGGGGGTAACACTTCCCCCGCTGCTATTTTATTTCAATTTTGGGGCTCAGAAGATTTTACTACCAAAAGTTCAACAAAATGCGTGAAGCGGCTCCCCTGCCCCTATCGACAAAATAAGTAGCATATTTTATTTTTAAGGCTCACGTGATGCTACTGTAAAAATTTTAGGGAAATCGGTTCAGTAGTTTAGGAATCTATAAGCCAACACACAAACAAACAAACAAACATACAAACATTTTTCGTTTATATATACATATATAGATTAAAAGCTTATCTTGTTAAATTAACATGCATATATTCTTAAGTACATATGTAGGTACATATGTATGTTGTGTAAATGCATCAGAGAACGGCTTTGTGCAATTGTAAAAAAATCGCATTAAATCAACAGCAACAAATACACTCACTTGCGGTCATACAATCAAACTTGCGCAACCGCAAACATTAAAATAACGTGCGACAATCACCACGACGCTGTGCCGACGTTGCAGGGGTACTATCAACATCAATACAACGTACTGTTTACCAAATTTACATTGTTTTCACAATATTAAAATGATAACGCCAAATGTGCGTCTTCCGACTCTTCTTTTTAGTGTTATCACAGTACTGTAAATTTAAATTAACAATGTTGGATTTACGAATTTACAACGTAGTCACAACCGTCTTCCGACTCTTATTTTCAATATTGTTACAAATATAAATTCGATAAATAAACAATCAAAAATTTGTATATTTTCTAACCTAAAATAGTTTTTGTGTTTTTATTTTAATACACTATTAAATTAATAAGACTAAATTTTTGTATACACAGGGGTCTAACCATCGCATACGATATCGAGCAAAATTTATCGAAATTATTTTTTTTTGGTATCATGAAACTCCATATCTAATGAAATGTATTGAATTAAAAATAATAGCATTCGATATCGAATTGAAAATAATGCATTTATCGAGTTTTCATTCGATACGTCAGTGTCTATCGTATGCAAAAAAATTCGATAGTTTATTCGATACGATAGTATCGAATGCGGTGATTAGACCCCAGCGTTGTAGCGGTATTGGAAATAAAGGTTTAATTCTTGTATATACAGTGTTGTAGCGGTATAGTTTTATGATAAATAGGACTTTGAAAAACTAAAGTCGTATATTTGTATTTAGGGTGTTGTAGCGGTGTTGAATCTTATTTAAAAACGGTATTAAAAAACTAAGATTGTAATATTGTATCTACAGTGTTGTGATGGTACCATATTTTTGGTAGAGTCACAATTTTGTATTTACAGGGTTGTGGCGGTACATAATATTTAGAAGAGTCGTAATTTCAACCTGGGTACATACGTCTCATACATTCAATAAAGTGATAAAAACAACGAACTGTATGTAGCCTTATAAAAAACTAGTTAAAGTTTTCCTGCACAAGTACAAACTTTCAGTTGATAGTAATATCGATATATCGATAGTGAAATCTGAACTATCGATAAATATCGATTGTAGAAAATATCGATAGTATCCCAGCACTAGTATGTATATGCAGCAGACTTTTAGTACTTTATACTCTAGTAGACTGGCTGCTGCGCCAGTAAGACAACGGGTTGGTCGAAGTGACGAAAACGATCCAAATCAGTCGATCCCGCGGCCAAGACCACTTTATGGCGAATTTTACGTAAAGATCTTGATTAACACCCATACAAGATCAAGCTGACTCAAGAATTGAATCCGAAGGACCATGGAAGATGCGCCAAGATGATGAATTTCGTTGCAAAATCATCTTCAGTGACGATGCTAATTTTTGGCTCAGTGGGTTCGTCAATAAACGAAATCTGCGTTATTCGTTTGGTGAAAATCCACATGTGCTTGATGAATCACCATTTCATCCACAAGAAATAACTGTTTGGTGCGGTTTGCCTGCGGGCGGCGTCATTAGGCCATATTTTTTCATCGACAAGAACAATCATCACGTTACTGTGAATGGTGATCGTTATCGCGCCATGATAACCGATTATTTTTGGTCCGAATTGGAACACATGGGCTTGGACTACATGTGGTTTCAACAGGACGGTGCCACAAGCCTAATCGTTTCTGGAACATAGTGGTTGAGGTCCAGCAAATACTTAACAAGGAATACCTATGGCTAAGGGACAGACGGATGGTATAGATGGCATAGATGTTTAGAAGTGTTATGGCCAACTTAATGCCAACATAAATTTATTGGACCGATAAACTGTCCGTTAACGATTTTGGGTTTCTCAATATACCGACAAAAAACATTGTTTTCAGCTGGCAACGCCACTCAAAATACATGTAAAAGTTGGGAGTCAGCTGATTGAATTTATCTGTACGGCAAATAAAAGGAAAATAAATAATTGGCAGATGAGTGCCGGTTAGCGTTGCGATAATATCTAAGCAAATGAGACATTGAGAAAACCAAATTTCTTTAACATGCAGTTTTTCGTTGGGAAAAAAGATAATTGCCTAATGAGAAAATGGCCATTAGAGTAAAAGAAACTAATTATTGCCAAATGTTAAAATTTGGATTGGTTCATTATTGGCTTAAGATTGTTTTCGCGAGAACAAGTTTCAAGCACTCCATAGATTCCATAGATTGAAATCCCCAAGGAAGCAGACATTTGCCCACAACTGGCGTAGACTACTAGCTTTAGAAGTTAACAAATCAGGCAAAAGCTAGAGTGAAGTTAAAAGCATACAATGAACAGGAATAATTATAACGAATTTGTTGAGCCCCTATGCTCATTATAGGAGCCTCTAATTTAGAAGCAAAATGTATGCCAGGTACTACATAGCCATCTTTGAAGACCCGTACATTCCAAGCTTAGCTATATTCGGCAAATATCGAGGGCAGAGTTATATATTTATGCTTGAAAATTATCCCAAGCATACTGCACAAATTGGTCATTCTGAAACATAAAATTTTTGCTAAGAGAAACCCGCCTAACACGAAAGATAAGCTTTGGGAGCGTGACGCTTAAACTTGAAAAAAATTGAGCCGGAAATTCTAAGAAATTAAGTAAGAAGTATGTCAAAAAGTATAAGGGCAGCTAAAACAGCAAGGAAAGAACACAACAAACAAAGGATCTAAAAACAACAATGATGTTTAACTGCGGTCATAATTGTTCACATTCAGAACTCAATACTTATTCCTCATAAAACGTTATAAGCGTATATCTTTTTTTAAGTTGATATTTTTAGGTTATTTAAATATAATGTGCTTAATATAGTTAAAAAATGTTAAAAAAGTTTAAATTAAACGAAGAAATTTTGCCTATTTTGCCAATAACACTAATTTTGTGAACAGTTTTGTCCCTAACTGTATACTGAATTCAGACTTGCAGAAAATCTACTACTGAATTTATTAAAATATCTGCTTCATTTCGCATTCCCCTAGAAAAGTAACTACCCAGTAAAAAATGGAGCTTACTGGTAAGCAGTTTTGTAAGGGAGAGAAGCACAATATCCCCTTACAAACCTGCTTAAAAGCACTACTTTTTTCCTTCCTGCTAAAAAACAATTTCATGACTGATTGAGTTATAAAACAAATGTAAATTCTTTATACGGTATTATTTCGAGAATGAGCGTAAACACATTTTAAATAACAGAAGACCTTAGATAACTTTTCGTGAATTTTTCTTTAAAATAATGATTTCAATTCTACAATTACAACCTACTTTCTTATAAGGGTAATGCGAAGTTATTCTGTGTAAAAGCCAGTGCATATGTAGTTTTCGTGCTTCCAGAAACCTTTAAAAATTTTACTGGGTACCGTCTTCCATTGGGAAAATTTGATCTTAAGAATATGAATTACATTGTTTAGACTAATTAGCATTTACATATGAGAGGCTTAAAGCACAAGGGGTTCAAGTGACTTATTTCAAATAATGAGACAAAGGCGGTTGTTTCGCTTGTGCTGCAAGCGAAGCAGGTATTTAAATGTCAAGTGCTTGAATTGTTCACCATATCTAGCGTCCGGATGAGAATCCTACATTCACCTCTTGTGCTCTGAACAACTTCTCCGAACTTCACCTTTAATTCCATATGTAAACTCAATTTTAGAAAAAGGCACTTAAACCCCTTGTGCTTTAAGCCCCTCATATATAAGTCAGAATTTAAACTAATGCTAACTTTTATTTAACCTAAGATTAATGCTGTTCCGTGTTAGAATTTGTTTATTGCTTACTACAAATTCTTCTAATCTGTACCTTTGCAAACCAACCTTTTTTTTGAATATTTGTTGGCATTATATAAAAATCTTAACTTAATATTCTTAAAACGTTGACAGTTGCAAACAAACTGTTAAAAAAGTTTAAAATTCTTCTCTTTGTTGTTGCCAAACAAAATTGTAGCTTTTCGTTGAAAACAATTTAACATTTTCCTGACTTGATGGCTCAAATGAGAAAGGTACAATATACTTAAACATGTGCATTTAATTAATTTTTTTCTTTTGTATATCATTTTCCCCAGATATCCTCACATGTATCTAAACTAAATACCTGAAAAAAAAACATCCACATACTACATACACAAAAGTATAAAATAATGTTTGCATATCAATAACAGAAAATCCAAAAAGGATTTCTTTGTTTTGTTTTCTAATTTGCATAAGTCTAAATGACATAATACTTAGTTTAGTTTAAGTTGGTAACTGTGTTATACACCCGGAGTTGTTGCAAAATCCACAGCAACTGTATAACAATGAATTTGCAACAAACAATAACTAAAACTTTTTTATTTTAATTTTTCTAAATGCAAAACAAAAAGGTCTCAAATGCTTTTCTTTAAAATGTATGCACATATTTTTAAACTCATTTAGATTGTCAATAAAACTTAAAACCAAACATTAATCTTTGTCTTTAAATATCTGTTGTTAGATTTTTTTTTCTGTTTTTCCTTTCAGTTGAAATGGAATAAGAAATATAACAGAGGACAAAAACTATTAATAATGTAACAAAGGAATTGGAAAACTGGATTATTAAAACGATTTGGAAATGAGCTATTTTAGACAGTTCATAAATATATTTATATTGCTTAATATTTTGTTAGATTCCAAATTTAAACTAGTAAGAAAGCATATTCGGTCAAGCCCGACAATTTGATATCATACAGTATTTACACACAAAATTTTGAGAGTAAACCCTATTTGAGAACCCTGGGTGATCTTGGACCTGCTAAAACCAAATTATGTCAGCCGGACGGAATGATGGATATTGTTGATGGATTTAAAAAGTGATTCTAAGTCCAACGATATACTAAAATATACACACATCAGCACCAACGCATAGCACCCACACCATGGATATAAAAAGCAGGATATACAAAATTGCAATTGATACCAAAAACTGTCGAACAAAAACACGAAAATTTGTTAACAACTTTTCGCTTTTTGTTTTGGTTTGACGGCGGCGGTTTACATTTAATGAATCAGAAGTTAAAGCAACAGTTTTTATTTTGGCTAATGACAATTGAAGAAGAGGAAGAAGTGGCAGTTTTTCTACTTTGACTGCAGTTCTTTGAGCGCTGATAATAAACATTATAAAGATCCTGCGGAAAAAACCAAGTAGTAAAGTGGCCTTTAAATAGGCTTTTTTGCAGACAGAAAGTCTCCCAGACGCATTACAACCTTATTTCTAATTAACACGGGGTGCATCTTCACAACCATATAGTTGTTTTAAAACCGCCGGTCTTGCAAGACTGTCAGCAGTTAAATTCAAAACTTTTTTAGTAAAAGGCCTGCCATTTAAGAATATGTCTTGTTTAACAACCGATAAACGCCTAAAATTAGTTAAAAATTACTACATAAGTGGTGTTTAAACGTGGCCTTCAAGCCTTTGTATCATCGCAATGTGCGCTCTGCCGAAAATAACGCTTCTGTTAGTGAAAGTGTGGCGGTAAATCCGAATTTGTCAATTACACGAATCAGATCTCTATGGCCGTATGATAAGCGATTTTTTTTTTGACCTGAAATTGCAGATTTTTAACTTTTTTGCCGATATGTGATTTCAACCTGATGATGACACTAGCCACACAACACGACCGTTTTTCGCTTAACTGCATGGAAAGTTTCCAGAATGCATAATTTCACGCTACGTCAAAGACCACAGAAAATGTTTACTTATACGAAGGTTGTAGCGCGCCAGAAAATTTATTACATTCTGCTGATATCTAATAGTTGTATAAATTTTCTATACAATTTACTTCATTGCTAGCCAAAGGTAAGCTTAAGTAAGCCTCGTAACAAAAATATATAAACGAAAATTCTGATAGAGCACAGAAAATATTCCTGGAAAATATTGAAGGAATTAAGACTCTGTTTGCCGGAAGTAACAGAAACTTAACCTTACCGTAAAAAAGTAAGACCAATCTTTTTCTTACAGATTGAGACGTAATATCTTACTGCTAACTGTAATCATACCAATTGCTTTACATACTACAAAATGAAGCAGCTAATTTGCAACGTTACTGTTACTAACTTAGCCTTTAGGCTATTAAAGTATAAAAGCTTTTAAAAATTGTGATTTGACTTAGAATACACATTCGAATAATATGAAAATTTATATAATAAATGTTACTCACCATGAGAAATAAATTCCTAGATTTTTTATACCCTCCACCACAAGTAGTTGTGAAGGGGGTATACTAAGTTTGTCATTACGTTTGAAACTTTTTTACTATTCATCTCAGACCCACTTTTGGATTTTTCGTAAAAATACCTACACATGCTAATAAAAATCCGATATTTCCCTACACGTTGAAAAAATTTCATCTACAAAAGTCCCTGCGCATTATTATTATTAAAATAAGAGAAAAAGCATAAGTTATAAAAAATTAAAGATTTGACATAAATTAAGTACAAAACTAAAAAAAAAAAATTATTCATGTGTGTGTACTTTTAATTAAATTCAATTAAGTCTTTCAACATAAGGTGTGATCCCGTACTCAACGTTGGTAGCCCACGGGATCCCAATCTTACGAAATATTATTCCCGTACTCAAAGTTTGGTAAGGTGAAGCTTTTAAGAGAAAAATATTCTTCTTCTTGTACGAAGTAGCCCGTACCTTTTTTTGGGCAAATTTATAAAATTGTTAAACAATCAGCTGTGTCAAACTGCAAGCATGTCAACCAAAATAATTAATATAATAAATATTTATAAAATAAACAGTAGAATATGTTGAACTATATAAATAAATGCTTGAATTTTAATTTTATGCACGTCAATGTATCAATTATGCATTTATTTAAGCATATTTCATGTTATCGTTTTCTTTTTGACCAGAAACTTGGTTTTTATTTTTCTCGTACTTTTGTACATTTTTGTCTTTTAGTGAGAGAAATTTTTGTTTACTTTCATTTTACCGAACTTTACCCAAAATGTACGTGATCACACCTATTGAATGATAACTTAGAAATAAATTATACATGCATATTAGTGTCGCCAACTTTGTAAGCCACAAACAACTCTGGAAATAACTTTTAAAGCAATTTTAGGGGAAACCCAATTTTTTTCAACCGTTTTGGATAATAAAATATCATTAAAAAAAGTTTTTTCCAGCATTTATTTTATTAATAATACGATATGACAAAAATTTCCTACATTTTGGAGATTATGAAAAATCTATCCGATTTTCCCTACGCTTCTATTTAAGTATCAAAAATACCTACATGTAGGGATTTCCCCCTACTTCTGGCAACACTGCTCAGACCCCATAAACTAAACATTTTCTGGGTCCTTGAGAAATTCTAAGTCGATTTAGCGATGTCCATCTGTCTGTCCGTCTGTTGAAAACACGCTCACTTTCGAAAAACTCAAAAGAAATAAAAAAATTTCGAATTGCTTGTAGTTATCCTAAGCAGTTTGGGACCGAAATCCAGCAAAATTGTTGCGGTAGGATCAGAGCTATGAATCAAAATGTGGAACCACCACCTAAAAAAAATTGATAATTTTGTTACAAAAAGCAACATAAATGCACGGAATGATATAAGATTTTGCAAAAATTCGTTTCATTTGACTGAAAATCACGCTGTAAAATTTCGTGAAGATCCGTCTATAATTTACACTAGGCCCCATATAAGCCCTACTCCCGGAAAACAGTATAGTTCGCCTAAAATCATAATTAATAATGCTATCATAACAAATTTGGTACATCACAGTTTCGTAGGACTGGAAACAAGACTGTTAAATTTCGTGAAGATCGGTCCATAATTTACCCTAGGCCCCATATAAACCATACTCCCGGAAAACAGTTTAGAACGCCTAAAAACAAATTTAATAATGCTATCATAACAAAATTTGGTACATCACAGTTTTAGAAAGCAAGAAATAAGGCTATAACATTTTGTGGAGATCGGTCCATTATTTACCATGGGCCCAATATAAACCCTTCTCCCGGAAAACAGTTTAGTACGCTTAAAACCGTACAAAATAATGCTATCAGAATTAAATTTAATACTTCACAGTTTTATATTACTAAAAATCACACTAATAAATTTCGTGATGATCGGTCCATAATAACCCTTAGATCCATTTAAAGCAGCCTTCTAAAATTCACTGCAAACGCTTTAACTAATTTTTCCGCTGTATTGAAATTTATGTGTTTTAATACCATAAATCACTCTGCAGAATTTTGGGATGATTGTTTCATAGCTCACCATGGCTCCAATAAGTACGAATCATGGTATTTTACTCAAGCTAGTAAAAATTGCTAAAAAAAAAGTCATAAAACTTTCTGACTGTCAGTCAATTATTTAACCGCCG
The DNA here is from genome assembly GCA_930367215.1 of Pollenia angustigena. NCBI lineage: Eukaryota > Metazoa > Arthropoda > Insecta > Diptera > Polleniidae > Pollenia > Pollenia angustigena. Next base: position 55,090,471 of record OV884060.1, read on the forward strand.
TCTTAATCGCAAACATTTTTAATACAGATGTCTGTTTTTATAAAGATATATTAATAATAAATAGACATCATATAGATATTACTCCTAAAACAATCGCACTGTCGGTGGAGGGTATCAAAGATTCGGCACAGCCGCATATAGCACTCTAACTTGGTTTTGTTAATAATATCTTGATTTTATTGGGGCTTTTGTTATCTAAGACTAACTTCGAATCATGAAAGGGTGAAAATAGGCTTTTGAACAATCTTTGACCCACGAAATATTCACTCATGCCAGTTTCCCCAAGCCAAAAAATTATAATAGAATAGTGTACATGAGTTTTTGTATTTGAAAGTATACTGTCTTATTTGTTGTAGGGTACCTTTTAGTTAACTTAAATTATATTCAGTAGTTTGAAGGAAATATTTCCTGTTAAGAAACAAAGCTTGCTAATATTTGTTTTCGAAAAGTCATAAAAATCAATCACAAATATTGTCTAACTGTATGTATCGCTTCTTACTCCCAATATTCAGAAACAGCTAGGAAATCCATAAAGCTTAAATCTAAATGTTTTTCTTCGAAATATAAATGCTATGGTGATATTCCCCCCAACTGTTAGCAACCAAAAAATATCACACCAGTACCCCCAAAGTGAACCTTGCGGTAGACAGGCCTTTGGACAAGCCATACATGAGAATAAATGTAAAAACAATGAATATCATATGACTTTTAAATATATTGAATTTTTAGTGGGTGTAACATTTAGATTCTTGTTGTTTTAAATGGTTTGAAATAGTTTTTGGTTTGTTGAAATTTTTGTAGGTTTTTTCGTTGGTGTTTTATGGGTACTTTTTTGAGCCAGTGTGACAATCAGCACCTTTGCTCTGGTTATATTTTTTATTTGGTGTTGGATGTTTGAAATTGTTTTCAAACTATTATTGATTTATCATATTTGGCTTTAAACATTTTCAGCAGAAACAATAAGAAAATTCGAATTTCTTAAGTAAATTATTGGTGCTTTAAGACCCCAATTGGAAATTTAATGAAGATGCAAGAAATAAATTCTTTTCTGTTATCAAAATTTAATTATGAAGAAGTCAGGAAAAACAATTAGATTATAAACAGAAGAAGAGTTTCTCGATGATTTACTTAAATAATTAAGCCGTACATAAGGCAAAAATTAAATTAAAGAAATGCAAAAATTTAAGTACGCAGCTTAAAAGTCATTTGCTTGAGATTTGTGGTTTTGAGACACTGTTAAAGTCAGGAAAATTAAGTATATGCGTGTTCATTTACTTTTCATGGTTTACCATTAAGGGATTCACAAGGTAGTCATAAAGTTGTAAAGTCATATGTCTTAAAATAATTACAAAAAATATATATGACTGCTGTGGGCAACCGCTTATAATTTAGATTTCTACTGTACAGTTATGACGAATCAATGAGCACAGCATTAACATTTTTATTTTGTTTCAAGCACAACAATGCTTTTATTTAACAATTGTAAAATATTATTTAGGACATTATGACGATATAACTTGATAGCACACCTTGTGAATCCCCCACATATATATTTTTTTGTGGGTATACGAATAAAGATTTTACATTGCTTTTTTCTGCGAAAGACTGTATTAGTAGCTACTTAAAAACATTTTTAGTTATTTAAAAATTTTATGATAAAAAAATTCGTTCGAAATTAAATAAAGTAGTTTTTTGTTCACTTTTTTAAAAAAAAAAAATTTAAAGGTTTTTGAAAGCGAATTCAGTTGCATTTTTAAAAATTTTATACAATTCTATAAAATTTGTAACCTCTATTCTTAAATTAAAAAAAAAATTTTAATTAGTGCAAAAGAGAATTTGTTGTAAATAAATTACTAGTTGTTATTATTTTAAATAAAATTTATTGTAACTACATATTATATAAAAGTTATAATTTCGAATAAATTAATAATTTTCAGATAAATTAAATACTATGAAATACATAAAAGTCACATAAAAGCATAAAAATTAATATTTTGTGGAAATTAGCAAAAAATTAAAAAAAAAATTTTTACAGGGTCGTTCCGGGGTGTGGGTTTGGAGGGATACCTCCCCCTGCCAATAAAAGTTTAAAAATTAAATTCTTTTTGTATTAAGGCGTTAGTAATCTATTTCTTTCAATATTTACATGTTTTTTTTTTTAATTTTTTATATAACCGCCCATAAATGGGGCCGGAAACGAAAGGTGTAATTTTGCGATCTCTTGGTATAGGAAAACCTTAAAAATAATTAATTTTTTAGAGGTTGGATTAATTCTCCTAGGGGGGGGGGTGGCTTTTTCCTCCTTGGTCCGCTTTTATTTATTTTTAAGCCCTACCTGCCTTGGATCAGAACATACATATATTTCTATATTCATATCTTATATAATATTTAATATCCCAGTAAAAACTTCGCCTACAAAATAATGTGTTAAGTAATCAGAAAAACTTAAAAGCACAACTTACAATTCTATTGAAAGAACCAATGAATTTTACAAGGGATGTCCCAAAATGAACGCATTTGAAAGTAAGTCATTATTTTTTTCTACCTACATATATGTAATGTATACATTCAGAAATAAGTAGTTATAGAAGTTGTTATAGAAGCAGTTAAAGAAGAAATCTACTAAATAATGAGTGAGAGAAGCTATTCGTTTTGAAAAAGTAAGTGAAGTTTTTACTGGGATATAAGCAAAATTATTATTATTATTATACATATTGCTTATATATATATATACAGTAGAATCCCGATAATTCGTAATTGCAAGGGACCGGCCATTTCTTACGAATTATAGGGGTTTTAGATTTAGCGGGGTTTCGATTTACCGGGGTTTAAATAAAATTAATACGAATTAACAAGGTTTTTCAATTTATTAACTAAAACAATAAAAAAAAAACATAAACGAAAATTGTTAAAAAAAATATATATATAAAAATTATTCATGTAACAAACTGATCTTAAGAAAATAAACACACACACAAGCAAAAACACACGCAAAAAAATTAGCGGTAAACTAAAAAATCATTCTTTCCATGTTTCTGTTGTTTTTATTACGAATTATAAGTGGTAGTTAGCAAACAATTACGATTTATAAGAGGTAAACACGATTTTATTTGAAAAAAAAGTTACGAATTATCGAGGGGACCAAAATGTATGGAAATTTTACGAATTAACGAGATTTTTTCAAGGAACCGAGAGTTTATTACGAATTATCGGGAATTACGATTTATCGGGGTACGAATTATCGGGATTTGACTGTAGTATATTTTCAGCACATTGCCATGCCTAAAATTATTGTTAGGTCTGACCACAGTCTGTACGAAGCTTAACTTAATTTTAACAACATAGCTAAAAATTTCAATCAGGTGGCATCTTTGTTAAACAACTTGTCATAATAACGAAAAGAACAAAACGGAATATAAAAAACTAATTATTATATTTTTTGTTATTTTTCAAATTGTTAGTAAGTGCTGGTTCACACAGGTCAAGTTTACTTGAACAGTTTTATTTAAATTTTCTTTTGAACTTGCGTTCACGTTCATGCACAAAATTAATTTTTGTTTTCTTTTCCTTCAACTTTGTAGCTTTTTATTATATTACGGATGAAAAAAGAAAAGAAAAATACAAAACTGACTGGTACGGTCAAGTATGTACCCCTTTCCATTCTCTTTACCCCTCTCTCCTAAAAGCTCGAGACTTGAAGAGTCAAACTTGACCTGTGTGAACCAGCACTAAATAATGTGAATTTTTATTATCTTATGGTGTTCTCTTTTCTGACAATAATGATGATTGGTTCATAGCTTGCCATGGCTCCAATATAAATTCCCCTCCTGCAAATTATTTAAGTTCGGCTTAAACTGTTACGAATCATGATATTTTACTCAAGCTAGTAGAAATTGCTAAAAAACGTCATACAACTTTCTGATTGTCAGTCAATTATTTAATATATGTCTAAACCGCAAACAATTTTAATGCAGATGTGTGTTTTTATAAAGATAAATTAACAATAAATAGACATCATAAAGATATTACTCCTAAAACATTCGAACTGTCGCACAGAGGAGTATTTGGCCTGAAAAGCTGGCCAATATTATTTAACGTGTTTTTTGAATTAAAAGTTTTAGTTTTTTGATAGTTTTAGGTGTAGTATGATATAAAAAGTCTAGTGGCAGGTTTAGAAAAAAATTACACTGCGCAACAAAAGTACACTGCCGAACAAAAAAATTTTTCTCTACCCTAGAAATAAAAGTATGTGGACTATATGGATTTTGATTCCCTTAATTCAAATCTGTTTTCCGTTTTTCTCTAGTACGTAAGGATTTTCTTTTAAAGGCGTGGCATACTTCACCCCCTAAATCGTTGGGTTGCCTTATATATTTTGCCATAACTTGAAAAAGTGTTCTCCGATTTTAATAGCAGGAGGATGCACCAGAAAATTCTGCTTAAGCTAACCATACACATTTATTTTATATCTATTACTATTTTGGAGTTATTAAAAATTTAATATATATATATATATGTTCCCGACGATCCTATAAGGAGCATAGGGCCCCAAAATATAGTTGAGGTTTCATTAATACGTGTTATTTAAGATGCGGTAGCTTATTAGGCTTACGCATCCGATCCTGGTGCTGGGGCTGCCAGCAACCTCCAGGCAGGCAATTTGTAAAGATTTCAAAGGCAGAGATTATCCATTCCCCAAAATGGCGAAAAAAAAAATTTACATGCAAAATGCGTCAAATTTTTTGTTTATAACATGCAATAAAAAAAGTTAAGAACCAAAAAGTTTAAATTTTTAAGATATTTCTAAAAGCCACATTCCTAAAGCTTCGTACAAACGATGGTCTGATCTTACAACATTGTAAGCAGGCGTTGCCAACAGCAAAAATTTTCTGACAATGGTCCATTGTCAGATGCATTAATTTTGCACATCTGCAAATACAAATGAGCTTACAATGTTCACACAGTTGTAAGGCATTTTAGCCAATTTTAATGCATCGTCCGTACGAAGCTTAAGAAATAAAAGTTGGTATAAATCGCAAAACTCAATTAACAAATGTTGATTTTAAAGGTTTAAACTAATTCTTGACAGACTGTATGCACATTAGGGCTGGTCGATTTGTATGGATGATAAAAAAATTTAAAATCGTATAGCAAAAACGTAATCTACATAAAATTCTAAGAAAATTCTCCGAAGAAACCATGGGTCTAAAATAAAATCCTAATCCGCGCCTCTCGACTTGAACATTTTTTACTTGGGTGAAAATTTGTTTGAATGTAAAAAAAATTTTGAGTTGTAAAAAAATATAAAAAAATTTCATATAAACATCCAGAAACCGAAAAAAACATTTTAATCTCATATAATTTTCTTCACTTTCCTGAATTTAGCAGGGTCTCAGAGCTACAAATCGCAACTAAAAGTCTTCAAAATTTACAATATAATGTAAAATATTGTTGTCTGTTGAGCTGCGTACTTAGTTCTTAAGATTTCTTAAAATTCAGATTTGCCTTTTTGGCCAGCTTTTCAGGCCAAATACTCCTCTATGTGTCGGTGGAGGGCATCAAACATTCGACACAGCCGAATATAGCACTCTAACTTATTTTTTCTTGATTTTGTTAAAAACTTTTTACGTATTTCTTTTTAAAAAATAACAAGGAATTGCAAAATAAAAAATGAAAAATATTTTGCCGTTAAGTAAGCTTAAATAGTTGACGTTATTATAGACCGTTAGTGGTAAGCTTTATTTGTTAAAAAGTTACTGAATAAAATTAACGATCATGTTGCCGTTTAATATTTTTAACAAAACTGACGTTTAAATTGACTGGAGTATCGCACTACTGTTCCAGACTATGCAGCAAAACTTTGCAAAAATATTCGTATTTTCTTTTTTTGTTCCTCCAAAAACTCGTATTCGTTCAGAAAATCTTAAATTTCCTGCAGGGTTCTCTAATGTGTTATTTCCCGCTGTGTATGTGTTTCTACTTCTTATTTGTTGCCTTGACAGCTTAAGCTCTAAATGTTTATTTGTTAACTTTGCCATAGACAATTTTTTGGTAAATAATGTTACAAAATCTTATCTGATGAAAACTGTGTATTGAAAATCCATTTTTTCCTCTCTTTCTCTCCCACTCTATTGTATTTATCGCTCATATGCTGCCGTAAATATGTTTCTTAAGACATTTAATTCCATTTTATCAATTTGAAAATTTGTCACAAATGTTTGCTTGGGTTTTTTTGTTTTAGCTTTTCGTTGCAACTTTACTTGAGATTTGCATTTACATGCAACCAACAGCCAACAAAAATATCATTTGTAATGTGAAGTTGCCAACAAGACAAAACACAATGAAACAACAAGAAATTACACACCTACTACTGTCAGTTGCACGTGAATAGTGACAAGTCAAGATATTAAATACATTGATAAACTTTAACAATTAATAGAAAAAAAGTCATGTTTAAAATGTTTAAGTGTTCGTTTTGTAAATGAGTTTATGACAGGCGGCACTCAGATATTAATACAAATAAGTATGTTTATGGCATATTTAATTTTAGGGTTTGAAATACAATATTTTGCCATAAAGAAATACGATTAATCTATTGGAGTTCAGAGAATTAAATGAGTCACATAAGGAATAGAAAGATTTAAAGGAGTCGTTTGGTTATCTCTGAAATTATATTCCTTGTGCTCCGTTCAGATTTTTTTCGAAAAATTCGATTGTTTTCGACTCCCGCTATTCAGGGCATTTAATACGGGGCAGGAAAAAAATGTTAAATTAAAAAGTAAATATATTCTACAGAAATTCTAGGATAATCTCACAATGCCGGTCCGTCTATCAGTCCGTTAAAAACAGGATAGAGTCTCAATAAAAGACTTTCGTTTATCTTACGTCAGCATAATCGTTGTGTTGGGTTGGTTTTAATTTTCATGTATGTAGTTAAGTTAGCTTTAGATTCTGGAATATTATGTTTATTTATGTATTAATTCGTGTTATTTTTATAAGGAGCATAGGGCCTTAACTAGTTCGTTCCACTCGGATCTGTCAGGTGCAGTGCCTTTAGTTTCCCTCCAGCTTTTTAATAACTCTCATCAGTTCCACATCAGTTTGCCGCTTCCATGTAGGAGCTTAGGCACGGGATCTATTTTTACATTTGTCCTTAAAGTTGAGCTGAAATGGTCAACGGAAAATAGAAAGACAGAAAAAGAAAAAAAAAACACAAAAACCAAAAAAATATTCTTTGGACTTCAAGAAGAATTCTTGACAAAAAGTATGAAAAACAGAAAAAAGGATGAACATAGAAATCAATTAAAATAGATCATCACTCAAAGCAAATTTCGATCTACCAAGGGTTAGATACAATTTGGTTTAAAGATTGATGTTTGACCATTGACTGCCAGCCGTCGTCAATGGATGTGAGTGTTAAACGGTGGCATGTCATAACGTTCAGTGTCATAGTGTCCATGGACACATGAAAATGTCATAATGTCCGTGGGCATTTCGACACTTTGCAAATGGAAATTATGTCATTTTTAAAAATGTCATAAGGTCCATAATTACTAAAGACGTTAAATACAAAAAAAGATCTACATACACGCAGAGAAAAACATGTTTTATTATGGTCACAACCAACAAAACTTATTTAACTATCATAAGGTTGCCGGTGACAATGATTTGGTTAAATTAAACATAATATGGTTAAAAAAAATTTTAAAAATGGGTTTGTTGTTTTTCTCTGTATATAACAGAAATACTTTTGGGCGCAAGGGGTTTCTCCCCTATAGTGTAACAAATACCGGCATAGCCGGCCTTTGGCAGGGCGCAAGGATTTTCTACTCTATGGTATAACAAAGACCGGCTTCGCTAGCTAAAGCTTCAAGGACTTTCTCCTTTCTGGTATAACAAACACCGGCTTCGCTAACTAAAGCTTTTCTGCACAGACGGCCTTTGGGCGCGCGCAAGTATTTTTTTCCTTTATGGTATAATAAGTACTGGTTTCGCTAAGTAAAGCTTCTAAAATCTGCCTTGTTTCCAAACGAAGGCCGATTTTGCAGAGAAGCTTTAGTTAGCGAAGCCGGTCTTTGTTATACCATAGAGTAGAAAATCCTTGCGCCCGGCCGAAGGCCAGCTATGCGGCGAAGCTTTAGTTAGCGAAGCCGTTGTTTGTTATACCAGAAAGGAGAAAATCCTTGAGCCCGGCCGAAGGCCGGCTCTCCTAAAAAGCTTTAGTTAGCGAAGCCGGTGTTTGTTATACCATTGAGTAGAAAATCCTTGCGCCCCACCAAAGGCCGGCTATACAGAGAAGCTTTAGTAAACGAAGCTGGTGTTTGTTATACCATATTGGATAAAATCCTTGCGCCTGGCCGAAGGCTGGCTGTGCAGCGAAACTTTAGATAGCGAAGCCGGTACTTGTTTTATCAAAGGGGAGTAAATCCTTGCGCCCGGCCGAAGGCCGTCTACAAAGTGTCATACCATAAACGGACTTTATGACACTGCTCTGATGGACATTATGACACTTTTATTATGACACTTTTTAAAGTGTCATAAAGTCCATGGATACTGTGACACTTTTTGGAGTGTCATAGTGTCCACGGACACAAAAATACTAGCTGTTCGTGCATTTAAAAAACAAAATACTTACACATCTGTATGTATTTAAAATACAAAATACTTCCATTTATTGTATGTATTTCAAATACAAAATACAAAATACTTCCACGTCGTGTACATGTATGTATTTAAAATACGAAATACACCATTTTTATTCAAACCAAAAAATACATTAGATACAACTTATTACCAAAACAATTGTTTCCTTTTATACATATCAGATTTTTTAATGAAGCATCAGACAAACAGTTTCTTGTTGGAGAATAAATAAAACCTGCTGAAGAAAATAATCTTCCTACAGGTCCTGATAAGCACAAACTTGTATTAAATTCTATGAAAATTCTTTTTATATTTGCAAACTGTCAAGAGTGATAATGTCTTTGCTCTTGTCACTGAGGAGACTGACAAATTCCAACTAAAAATTTGATGTCATAGATTCACCATCATCTCTATCTACAAAAACAATAAAATCATCGTCTTCTTTACTGCTGCTTCTACTTCTGATATTTCCAGGTGTTATTTTAAGTTTTTTGTAATTTTCCTCCAGAGTATAAATTGCAAGATTTTGGATTCTTTGCCTTTCTTTTGTCGTGATGTTTTCTGGCAGCCAACGCATCTTATTACCAGGATGATAACAGGAGGCCAAACTAGCTCTATTTATTTCCGGCGATAGTTTAAAAAACTTATTGAATCTTTTTCCAAGCTCTCTTTTAGTAGTAGTACAATAGGACTTAAATGTCTTAAATTGTTTCTGTTCAACCGCTTTTTATCTAGTTCTAACATACATTAAAGTCGGTTAAAGTTTCCCGTAATAACTGTTGTTACCCTGAAGGTAATCTAAAGCAGTGGCAATAGGTTTCAAAACTACAATGAATTCCTCTAAATATTCCAGTTCTATAGCAGAGAAAGTGCTCACCTAACCTAACTAACCAAATAATTCATTCAAACTATGTTTTTAAAACAAAAAATACTCCCATTTTTTATATTTAACATACAATATACAAAATACTTGCTGGACATGTATTTAAAATACAAAATACTTGCGCGTCATTGTATTTTAAATAAGTATTTGTATTTGTATTTTAAATACGTATTTCAAATACATTTATTTCAAATACTGCCCAGCCCTGTGTGCTTCAATTATAAAATTATATTAGAATGTTCAAAAAGGATATTCTAGGATAATTAGGAATACTTAAATAACTAAAAATAAAATTCGAAAGTGCATAAACAGGCAAAATTTACAATTAAATGAATTGAAATCTTAGTCGGCATTTATATGATGTTTATGTTTTATTCATTATCCTTTGAAAATTCTTTTTTATACCCTCTACCAACATTGGAAATTTTTTAATATTCATACTGGGTCATTCAGTACTTCTTAGTCGATTTAGCCATGTCCGTCTATCTGTTCATCTGATCGTCTTCCGTCTGTTGAAACACGCTCACTTTCAAAGGCCTCAACCAAAGAGAACAATGTTAATGTAAAACTCTTTCCAATTCTCCTAAGCAGTTTAAGATTGAAATCCAGCACAAACGGATTAGTAGAAAAGGAATTATGAACCTAAATGTGTAGCAACATCCCACAAAAATAATACTTTCACTTTTTATAAACGGAAGTCATAACAATTAATTTTGTAAAAATCGGTTCATATGTAAGTACACTCTCGGAAAATACTTTAGTACACTGAAAGAATTTTCTTCGCAATACTAACGAATTTTGACATTAATCCCATGAAAAATTGCATTATAAAGGAACCTATGCAGCGCTTCGTGGGATCAATGAAACCTGTTTCATTAAAAGGACTTAATGAAACATTACATTAGATCCATGAATATTATTCATTGGATGAATACTTTAATAAAGTAAAATTTTTTTTTATTTATTTTTTTTTCTTTTTTCTTATTTTATTTTACTTTATTTTATTTTTTATTTTTTTTTCTGTCTCTGGTGGGGTTCGAACATGTAACCTCGGTGCTGATAGACTAGCTCACTACCAGCTAGTCTACCGGGGCAGTGTAGTTTTTGTATAAAAAAACTATGTTTTTTCTCTCAATTAAGACCGTAAATATGAGATTAAATTGTCCATAATAACAATAACAACGTTGATTGAAAGTGGACTGAAAGTTTTTGTTTCATTACTATAATGACATTTTTATTGTCATAATGAAAATTTAAATTTATGAAGGCAATTATTGAAATATGTTGCTTTTATAAAAAAATTTTTTGATTTCATAAATTTAATGGCATACATGTAACATTAGATGTATGAAGTTATTAAATCTTACATTTTTTAAATAACAATTAAACATTTTTTTAAGGAAACTATAATTTTGTATTAATTTATGAATATAGTTATGTTTGTATATTGTTTTTTTAAGTTCCCAATTAAAATTTTTTGTTTAACTTGGACAACCTTAAGTTTTCATATATCCAATGAAAATTTTTAACGTAATTACGAAATCTAATGAAGCGATTTTAACGAAAATACTTCATCAAACCTATGAAATTCCATTTAGACAATGAAAATTTTCATTTACCCAAGGAAAACTTTTTTATGAAAATGATTCATTAAATATATGAAGCATTTTTCTTTCAGTGTACACCTTAAACCAAAAACAGTAAAGCCATTGTAAAGCAGTGACGTCCAAAATTTAAATTGTGGTTTTATTGCTTTTTATTAGTATTAGTGCATAAAGAGACAAATATTCTTAATAAAAATACAAAAAATACATAAGCATCCGCCGCATGTGCACTCGTCGCTTAGTAATCAACGACTGAATTGTGTACTCTCGTGGACTAAATGAAAGAGCGTAAGAATGCGTGTGAAGAATGTGTGTGAATTTATTTCCACAATTGTGGTATGGGCTGGACACCAATGTTGTAAAGTTAGTTCAACCTTAATGCAAGATTTGTGAGTCACACCTTAACGTCAAGTTTTTTGCCCAACTTAATTTGACATTTCGTAACTTCAGTGTTTAACAAATTTAACCATTGTTTTATGAAAATGGGCGTTCAAGCTTCGTGCACTTCGGAATTCTTTGTTCAGAATAATCGCAAATGCAGCAAACCGGGTCTTTAGGAAATGTGAAAACAGCTATGCATACAAATCTTTCTGCGTCATCGGGCAGTACTTCTTCGAAAATTAGGTCGGTCAAGCAGTTACCGTAAATGGTGTGCCCCATCGTGAGATGACAACGGAATTTTCGTGGCCATAAATTAATGAAATGGACCTGGACGATATGTGGTTCCAACAGGATGGCGCCACTTGCTACACAGCTAGCGAAACAATGGCTCTTTTGCGCGACAATTCGATGTGGCGATGTTAATTGGCCGCCACGATCATGTGATTTGACACCGTTGGACTTCTTTCTTTGGTAAAGGATGGCACACTAACGACATTGAACCTCAATTATGTCTCAGAGTGTAAGAAAATAAGGACCATAGGATAGAGGTATGTCACCGAAGCCTTGGCAAGTATTTGTCCGACATTTTGTTTCACACTGTCAAAATAATAAAAAAAAAAATAATACAAAATTTAAGATAATTCTTGCAAAATTTCTATTTACAATTAACGCCGTGCGTTATGGTTGAACCCCCTATTATTACATACACACAGAAAACAGATTGGTTGGGAAACGGTTGCAGTAATAAAATATTGATTAAGTAACATGATTTATTATTGCAACTATTAAAAATGTATAGTTCTAACTGATTTTTAATTCTCTTGATTATAAAAATGATGTTCCAACTGAAATATGATTCCTTCAATTCTTTTATTAGTTATTATAACTAATTTAATTAAGTTCTAAAAATTAGTACAAATGGTTAGAGTCACAACCGAATTTAATAGAGGGCAATACTGAATATTGGTCATTGCAATCAATAGTTTGCTTTCGTCAATAAGTTTTGTAATATAAATGATTATTCATTTATTGCAGCTAATTATTGATTGTTGGAACAGATTCAATTCGAGTACAACAAATGAAAATATAATTATTCGGAATTCACAACCAATAAATAGTTAAAAGCCCCAATTGCTTACTAAATTTTCTGTCAAAATATTTGATAGATTAAATTAATTTTAAATATTATATTTAAAAAATATATTTGCGGCCAAAAATGGAAAATGTGAAAAACTTAATAAATAGGGGTAAGTAATTTACATTTTCTTATTGGTATGAACATATACACGTACATACATATGTATGTATGAATGTATGTATTATTTTTAATACCCTGCAAATTATATTGGACTTCTTGATCCATTTTGATCCTGGACTGGTCCAATGTAGTGCAAGTATGAACCATGTCAATATTAAAAAGAGTTTGCAGTGAAACGACATGTCTTCGTTTTTTAACGACATGTTTTCGTTTTGAAACGATTTCAAAACTAATCCTCTGGATTATACCATGGAGTAGTTTTAAGACTTCCCCTTTGTAATGCAAGCTGGTTTATATGGTCCTGCCCTAGGACATTGTACTGTAAAATAACCCATTTTTTCCGTTCATTGAGATTACCTTTGGACAAGTCCTTGCCCCTTATGGGCTACATTTGACCGGTTAAAAAAAAATATATTGATAACGTCAATCAAATCTCTTGTTATGAACACCAATTATGTGTTTATTCAGTTGCACCTATCATTTATTCGGGTATAAGCACAATTTTGTTTCTAATAATCATACTAACAACTAACAATATCTGTTGTTATGACTGATAGTGTACTTAAATTCAAATGTTGCTATCAAACCTATTATGCTAAGCAACGAAATTTTCAGTAATTGGAACCGAATTGTGTGATAGTACATGCAACCGACAAATTCGATTGGCGCCAAATTCGGTTGTGATTACGAATCTGTTTTCTCTGTGTAAGATTACAAATGGCCCTGTTGAATTTCGTGAAGATTCAAAAAGCATTTAATTCTTTGATATTTGTATAAGTGCATTGAAATTTGGTCTAATTCGGGTTCTTAATACTAGAAATCAGTCTACCGAATTTGAGATGAACGATCCATAATTTACCATTACCCTAAAAGTATTTCTAAAATAAATCATAATATTTCACTTTAACTCGGCAACGAATTATAATACTGTGAGGCACGGTTTTATAAAGATTCACTTATAAATTAAAGATCCCGTTTAAAGTCTTTTCCTGAAATATAAGAGTTTTGGTGGAGGGTATTAAATATTCTGCACATCCGAATTCAGCACTTTTTTTTATTTTTTATTTCATCTTCATTCTCAAAACATTGCTCACTCTTACTGTCGTTACTAATTAATCTATTAACCACCAGAAATGGTTTTAATTTCAGGTTTGTGGTATTTAACATAATTTTTTCCCGTATATCAAACTAATTTGTTAGATCAATGACAAAAAACAAAAATATATACAAAAAAATTATATTAATTGTGTAATAAACCAAAAAACCACCAATTAATATTAATCATACGCTTTGTTGAACATTCCACAGTTTTCACTATAGAAATTTTTTAAATATTTTTGCAAAAGTTCAACATTTGCAAAAAATGATTTAAATAATTGAATGTAAATATTTTATAAAATAATTGTTTCATGTATTACAAATGCAAAGTAAGAAATTAAATATTGACATTTTGTTGAAATATTCGATGTAAAATTTAAAACATTACAATTATTAAAACTATATATATTTTTTTTATATAAACGCTTAATTTTTACGGCCAAGAATATAACAGGTATGTTTGAATACACTATTCTAAAGCAAAGCGTGTAACCATTCTACATGTATCGAAAGCAATTTTGGTAGGACGGGGCAAGATCGCGATAATAAGGCAAGTCAGGTAAATCCTTTCAAACATTATTTCCTAAAGGTTTTAAGCTGTTCTTGCAACATATTGTTAAGCGTTGCCATAGCATAATATTATGTCTTCATTTGTGGTTACATTTTCTAGGAATTTTTCGCCCAGATTTTGTGTTCGTTACAGGTCCTCTGCAATGGTTTAGCTAGATTGATGCAGAACAGACCTGATCTTTGTGTTCCCGGAAAATTTATCTTGTATAAATGGGTCAAAATTGCCCAAAGAATTTGTATTGCTCATTTATTCTTTAAATACTTACCGGACTTTTTTTGGCAATTGGTACTTTTGGGTCAAAATTGCCCAATGCAACAAAAAGGTGATACGAGCTTAAGCCTATATTACACTATCTCACAAGTCTTACGTATTCCATAATACTTTGTGAGATAGAAATCTAATGAGTTTTGTTGCGACTGTCAAAAAATCTAACGTAACATGACAGTTTGTGTTCAGACCATCACACAAAGTATAAACACTCACACATGAAATAAAATGCAACCCTGATCCAATGAAAAGAATTATTGTTTAGAAATTTTTCAAAAAACGATGAAGTCGTATGGGATGTCAAACTTTTTTCTTAATACTTGTCAATTTCGTGACACATTGCATTCACACTATCACACTTTGTCATATTACTTGCGATTTTGACATGTTTAATACAAAGTATAATAGTGTAATCTAGCCTTTAGTAAACATTTTGTTTGCCATTACAATTTTTTTGCTCTAGCTCTTTTAGTTTAAAAGAAAAACGTTAACAATATTTAAAAAAGGGACGTTGTTACTTTTGTCCAAGTCGTTTAAAAAGCACCAAATATGCCAATAAATGTTCCGAATTTATTTATTTGCAAAAAGCATTCTGAGACAAATATTGTATGTAATGAATGTAAA
Source organism: Pollenia angustigena (assembly GCA_930367215.1). Lineage (NCBI taxonomy): Eukaryota > Metazoa > Arthropoda > Insecta > Diptera > Polleniidae > Pollenia > Pollenia angustigena. Next base: position 55,105,800 of record OV884060.1, read on the forward strand.
AAAAAATTAAAAAATTAATAAAAATTTTAATTTTTGTATTGGGCAAATTTGACCCACTTATGTCTTATGCGTTTTATTTTTGAAGTACAGGATAAGTGTTGAATAGTTGACTGTGTTCTTGATTCAGCTGATTTACTTGCTTCAGTTTCGTGTTGTCCTCATGAATCCATTTTTAATCGCCCTTTATGAAAAATATTAGTATTTTTAACATTTAAGCCGAATTTTAGACATACAAAATCGTCTCAAATCTACTGGCTTTAACTTCTGAGCTTATAAATTTATTTGCTAATGGAAGAATCCTGCTGCTTGCTAAAGTTTTAAAACTTCTTCTTATTTGGATTGTCTTGAAAATTACACTTGCAAAAAATTTAAAGTAGTGCCTTTAATTCATTTTCTTCGGGTTTTTTCGGCCGACTTGGGCGGTCTTTATTTTCCGTGCCAAAACCAGGAGTGCTGAACTGAAAAACCAATCTCATGGACGCTAAAATCGATGGATTATTTATTTGTTATTCGGTGAGGCATTTTTAGCTTTAGCTGCACACTTTTTTTTAAACTAAAGAAATAAAGCAAAACTTTGTTGGCTCAAAATTAAATATAATAAAAACCCTCCGAAATGCCAAATAAGTTATTAAAGACACCAAACGTGTATTAAAGATAAACGATAAATTGTGAATCCCGCATTTTTAAGTTGTATACCCAATACGTTTATAAATATTTCCACATTTGTGTGGCATTAGTAAATATGTCAACATTTCAATGAAATTAATATCAATCATACGCCGAGCTAAAAAAAAACAAAATGTGTTAAAAGACGGCTACAAAAAAGGTTCTACACAAAATATATAGATATAAAAAACTTTGTTTAAATATACACTGTAAAAAGATTTGATTTACCACATAAGTCTTACTTATTTTGTAGAAATACAACGCTGTCATAATAAGCTGTTTTCGTTTTTTAAAAAAATTTCAAACAATATTTATGGTATTCCCTGTTGTAGACACAATTTTTGTGTGTTGTGTTTTCTTTCACATCAAATTATACATTGCATTGATTTGTTTTTTTAAATCGAACTACTGCTTAACACGGATTTGTTTGAAACCAACTACTGTTTAACATTGATTTGGTTTTTCATTATGATTTAAAAAAAAAACACAGTATTTGACACAACAATAACTTGGTGTGGAGAACTGTGAAAAAGAAACAAATGCATTTGTGCAGGGCTTTAGTAAATAACCAAAGACAAAACAAACAAAAACACATTCAATTCAGTCAACTCAAGTCAAATGAATTGAATATTCAAATATATTTTGAATGTAAAATTATTTGAACTAAGTTTTGTCCAGTGGTTGAAATTCGACCATAATTATGTATGCATATATAAAGAAAACAGACATATAAGTAAAAATGAATTTATTTAAGTATGTACCTGTTGCAATCATTTGTTTACTCCGTCTTAATGGATCGATTTGGCTAGGGAACAACCTCCGGACTAAATATTATATTCCATTCAAGCCCGTGAATGTTTAATTTAATTTTTTTAGCTCAATAATAAACAATAAAATAGAAAAGTACCAACTGAAAAACAACAACCAAAGTACCAAAGCCTCCTCATATAGTTTCTGAAACCCTTTCGACTCTGCTTGCTGAATTATATGTTTATTGGTTCCGTATTTTAAATTTTTAAAAAAAAGTATCAGTAAAGGACGAAAAAGTGCAATATTAACGAAAATTAAAAAAGACACAGTTGAAAAACAAATAGTCCAATATAATGAAAATTCAAAAAGGTCCAGTTGAGGAAGAAAAAAGTACCAACATTTTTCATCTTATAGGTTGTTATTAACTCAGGAAGCGGCACCTACAATTTTATGTTTCTAAATTCAATATTATAGAAAATTCAAAAATTATTCCATGCAGCACGAAAAAGTAACAGAAAGAAATTTATTTTCTCGTATTTCCCCTTTTTGATCCTTTTTTCCCCATTGTAGTATAAAAAATATTTAAATTGTAGTGCGAGCCTATAATTTAATATATGTTAATGAATTGAGAAAATTGTTTTGTTAAAAAGGACCAAAAATAGGTACGATTTTACCCTTCGATCGTTCGATTTTCTAAAAAGCACCAAATATAAATGTGACAGTTGCAGTAAAAAGGGACCTATGGGCAAAAAATTAGTTTTGGAGAAAAACGATTTTAAAATATTATAATTTTTTTTTTTTTTATCAATGGTGTATTTTAAAGCTTACTTATGAAAAAAAGTAATGAAGATGGAAAACTGCGGTTTGCTGCATTAGAAAGAGCGTATTGTTTATTTTAAGATTCACCAAAAAAGTAAAAATCGATTTTTTCATCCATAGGTCCCTTTTAACTAAAACTGTCACAAACATACATGTTTCTATTTTTTATGTTTATTGGCTTAAAGGAAGGATGGGTGACAAAGAAGTTCCGAAATGCAAGTTATACGCGTTAACTCCGTAAATGGGCCTAATTTAAAAAAAGTACCAGTCAGCTCTTTGCTTATTTTTGTAATAAGCAACGATAAGTATTCATTTGTTTTTCTCTCTTTTAGTTTTGGAGATATTTTGTTCAAATTGGGCGTAGATTTTTACTTCTTATTTTAATATGGGCATTTCCTCAGAATGGTCAACCAGGATGGAAAAATAATATGTTGATATGTTTGTTTTTATAATGGAATGGGTTCATAGCATATCTCAACTGTTTTACTTGGGGAAATTGGGCTGGAAACAGGAACATTTTATATGTATTCTTTCTTCATATTCTCTCCATTACAATCAATTGTAAATTGAGTATTAAGTTTTTTGTTAAGGAAATTTGAAGATATTTATGGGATATTGCATGGTGATAATAATAAAAAAACATATGGAAAAATCGTACGTTCGCGACTCGTACGTTCGCGACTGATACTTAACTATTATTACAATTAAACAAAAACCAATACAAATATTTTAATATGTAAATACCGTATAGAGACCTACTTCAATAAACTTTTGAAATAAATAAATCACTTTTAAACATTCCGTTCCAGTTTCCAGATTTTTATATTTCACTATTGTCAGCCAAAGTTGACTTCTATTTTGCGTACGTTCGTGACCACATTTTTATAACTATCATTCCGTGTCAAAACCGGGAGTGCTGAATTGAAAAACCAATCTCTTGGACGCTAAAATCGATGGATTATTTATTCTTTATTCGGTGAGGCATTTTTAGCTTTAGCTGCACATTTTTTTTAAACTAAAGAAATAAAGCAAAACTTTGTTGGCTCAAAATTAATTATAATAAAAACCCTCAGAAATGCCAAATAAGTTATTAAAGACACCAACCATGTATAAAAGATAAGCGATGCATTGTGAATCCCGCATTTTTAAGTTGTACACCCAAAACGTTTATAAATATTTCCACATTTGTGTGGTATTAGTAAATATGTCAACGTTTCAATGAAATTAATATCAATCTTATACACGAAGAAGTCCATATTTTGCACTAAACTAAGAGCTACCCAAGGCGAAACTCGTCGCTACAACAATAACAACTCTAACAAAAATAACAGGCATTTTGTAAGTGTAACATATCCGAGTTGTCAAAATAGTTGTTTACAAAAAGTGTGAATAAAAAGTAAACAATAAAATTTGTTATTGATTTTTTTATATTTAAAGTTGTGTGTTTATAAACCGATCTAAACAAAATTTAATGTATTCTGCGTTTTTGAAGATTTATTGTTAAGGGTGCATTCTGCCATGCATTTATATTAGTTTTTTTTTAAACAAAGTGTTAGAAATTTTTAAGGCACGATGTTTCACATTGGGTTTTTTGACTCGTTTCCAACTAAACCAATTGGGTTGGAGTTCAATTCAGAAATGCTTAGGAGAAGTGGAAAGAATTTTACACCAATATTGTTTTTTTATTTTGAGTTTTTTCGAAAGTGAGAGTGTTTTGAACAGTCGGACATGGCTAAATAGACTAAAAATTGCTCAAGGATCCAGCATATGCATACAAATTAGAAACAAATGTAGCTTACCAACGCAGCTCCAACAAAAAAGGACATAGAGGAATAGAAAATTGAAAAATAAGAAGAACAAATTTCATGGTAAAATTCTACAAAACGCATAGTTTCAGAGTAATGGACTTCTGAAGCTTTCATATGAATTCGCGATTTTCCACTACATTTGTAAACGTATGTGGCCATTATAAGTGTCTTTAAAAAGCTTTTTAACAGATCTTTCTGAAAATGTAAAATTTATTGTTAACTTTTTAACTATTTACCTCCTAGAACAGTTTTTACAAAAATTTATATCAAACCGTCACGGAAGTGCACTAGGAATCAAAAATTTAATCAAATAAACCCCAGCTTCGCTTAATAAACCTTCTCCACATAGCCGGCCTTCGGTTGGGCGCAAGGATTTGCTCATCTATGGTATACCAAACACCGACTTTGCAAAATAAAGGTTCTTCGCATAGCAATTGATATGCTTACTATAATATTTTCGCAAACTCATCGCCGCTCCTTTATGGATTAAGAATTTTTAAATAAAAGCTCTTAAATTATACCAATATTAGCTACCCAGTAAAAAATGGAGCTTCCAACGAAGCAGGTTTGTAAGGGAGAAACATAAGAGTTGCGCTCACCATTGCGCATACGGAAGACATGAATTTTATATGGCGAGTTCCCACTTTGAAGCAATACATTTTTGACACATGAAGCGCATTATTCAGCTCATAAAAAAATTGTTGGATGTAACGATCAGCTTTACACACTGAATGTTTTGATACAGTTAATTTTTAGTATTCTCCCTTACAAACCTGCTTCGTAGTAAGGGAATGCCGTAGCACTTGAAATGTTATTTTTTTTTTATAAAAGTTGTTGAGAGTTTTTTCACTTACTTTACTGCATTTCTGTATGTCTTATTGCGTAGCGCATAATTGTGCGCTTATTTTGTTAAATGTACCATTAGTGCTTCGCAAAATGATAAAATTTTTTATTGGGTATATACGTTCATATATGTAGTGGGAAACCGCAAATTTATATGAAGACTTAAGAGATCTATGACTCGAAAACTGAGCGTTTCCGAGAACTGTGCCATTTTATTTTTTCTTGCTTTTTTTTTATTTTCTATTTCCCTTTGTTTTTTTTTTTTTTACTTGGAACTGCGTTGGTTAACTAGAATTAAGCCACAATTAATTTTTTTGTCATAAAATTTCACAAATGAACACAATCACAATTTTGTTTAAATGAAAAACAAAAATAATTAAAAAATACAATTTATTGACAACTCGGATAATACAGCTGACGAACAGATGTTCTAAAGAGTTTACCTTGTTGAATCCGCCTTGGAGCTACCCAAATGATATCGAATCGCAAAAAAATGCTAGGAAAAGTTTTGTTTTCTATTAGGCTTGTGTCGTTCTTGAATGAATTACTTCAACTGAATGATTCACTTAAGTGAAAGAATGAAATGAAATATTTGCTTTCATATTCTGTTAATATCTAACTTGTTTGCTGTTTTTTCTCTTCTATTTGTCTTTTATTGAAATTAAGTTTTTTTAATTACTTTTTTTGACGAATGACATTTTTCAATACCAATCTGAAGTTTTACATACATAAACATATTAAAATTGTGCATATTTAATATACTCATATACCTAAAACAACTCTTTAGCATTAATACTAAAATCTAATTTCAATTTACTATAAAAACCCATTTTTGTTTTTAAAATAGCAATTTAATCAATCCTCAAAAGAACTAGACCTTCATTCTTTTATTCTGAAAATGTGTGTCATTTACAAAGGTGAAAGAAAAGAATGAATTAATTCAGTTAACCTTTCTGAAAGAGAATGAAAGATTCACATAAATGAAAGATTTTGCCCCATGCTATTTTCTATATTATTTGTGCATCGAAAGCGTACGAACGTTCGGTCGTGACCCCAGGAAATGGCCATATACATTAGACCAGGTCGACCTCAATAATAAAAAGTTGTGTAAGTCACCCCTAGAATTAAAGATATGTCAATGATGTTTCTAAGACAGGAAACATTTTTTTCTACCATGCCCCCAAATACGGCCCTTTGCTTTTGTAAATGTAGTGCTGCCATTTAAAGTCCGATCTCATCATATCGCATATCGTTGTTCATGGCTTGACAGTGGCTTCATTTTTGGCTTGGGCGACTTTTGAATCCGACCTTAAATTCTAGGCGCGAATTAGGAAATCTCGGATCCTTCCCCAAAATGTCCATTTTTTAAGGGCCAAGAAAGTCCTTCCAAGACTTATATAAAAAACCAAAAAAGCCGTATTTGGGGGTGTGGCAGAAAAAAAATTGTTCCTGTTGTAGGAACTTCATTGAAATATCTATTTAAATAATAAGTATTGTGGTTATTTTGTTGAACTATTTATGGGTTTTAATCCAAATTTTTAATATTTTTAATTAGGCTTAAGTTCATGAAATTTAATTTTTCATTAACAGCCTGTTCAACGATTTCGAAAGTTAACGTTCGCATAGAATATTACATTTAAAACAAAAACAAATTTTCGAATTTTGTTATTGTTTTAAATATAATTTTCTATGCGAACGATGACGTTCGACATCGTTAAACCGGTAGTAAATTATTTTTATGAAGAAAGGAATTTTACAACATGAAAATTAATTAAAATTGTTGTTGATAATCTTTCATTCTTGACGTGGCTGGGGCTCGAACCCCGGCCGGTAGGTTACCATGACATGTTTCGATTGCAAACACTCAATCTCCTCAGATGGATTTGCCGTCTTACACTCGCAGCCATCGACGACTGCTGACGTCAATAGTCAAAGATCAATCCTTAAACCAAATTGTATTCTAACATTTGGTAGATCGAAATTTGCTTTCCTGCGTGATTATCCATTTTAATTGATTTTACATGTTTTTTCCTTACTTCTGGTTTTTCGTACTTTTGTCAAGAATTTTTCTTGAAGTCCAAGTACATTTTTCGTTTTTTCATTTTGTCTTTTTCTTTTCTATTTACCTTTTTCAGCACAACTTGAAGGACAAATGTACACAAAGAGCTCGTGCCTTAGCTTTAACATCAATTAGTATTGTGGTTATTTTGTTGAAATATAATATTGGTTTAAGGAGGAGATTGAGTGGTTGCAATCGAAACTTATCATGGTAACCTGCCGGCCGGGGTTCGAGCCCCAGCCACGTCAAGAATGAAAGATTATCAATAACAATTTTAATTAATTTTCATGTTGTAAAATTCTTTCTTCATAAAAATAATTTAATGAAAAATTAAATTTCATGAACTTAAGCCTAATTAAAAATATTAAAAATTTGGATTAAAAATCTATTTAAATAATAGAAATAAATAAAAGAAGCTACAAACTTACACACCTTTTATGTCAATGTACTAAAATCCATATAAACACATTTAATAATTCAAATATTATTTAAATGTATTCTGTAAACTTGCTCCTTATAACGGGTCATTGCAATATTTTTTATTTATAAATGAAGCTCAATTTCATTTAAAGAAATCAAGTTTTTTATTCATTCTTATTTTTGTTTGTACTTAACTTTCTCCTGTACCCTGTCATATTTGAATAAATGTTGTGCAGTTTGAATAAAGGCAAACATGTGAGTTATTCGAAGCAGACCTCTAGTCAGTGTGCGAAAATAAACACTAAATATCACTCCTTAGTCTTCGGTAGACTTGTGGAAAAAACAAACGCTTATAGTGTTTGTGTACAAAATCATTAAAAAAAATAACGTTTCCCTGTCATCTTTCGAACACAAAAATAATACTTTTTTTATCCAACTCAACAAAAAAATGAGAAAATTTAGGTCCGTTCGGTTTTTTTTTAACCACAAACTTCATTGTTTTCGGTTCTGCTCATTAATGTTCGTCCATTTTGGCTGGTAAAAAACAACCAAAATTTTTTACAAAAACAAAATACACATACGAAAGAAAAACAAAAAGCCAGCAAAATAATTTTACTCAAGCAAAACATATACACAATACACACGCAAGCTGTTCGTGCTGCGGTCGTTATTAATTTTTTGTTCATTTCTTTATCAATGTAAAAAAAAGAAAAATTATAGAACATTAAAATATAAGGTTTGTCCACAGTATCACTACAATTGTTCTGTTTTTTAACGAAGAACAGAACACAATATAATCTTCGGCTCTTTGTTGAAAATAGATACGAACAGTATTAAGGGTAGTGTTCGTCTACACAAACACTTAAAAAATAGATTTCGCTCCTGGGTGTGTGAGCCGAACGCTAAATAATGTTCTGTTTGTTTTCGAACACTACCTCAAGTACATTCATTGCAACTGTCAAAATGTCCATAAATCTTGCAATTTTGACAATAGCTTCAATACAAATACTTCTTCCGAAAATAGCTTAAAATGCCACAACTTCCTTATTGAAATAATCTCAATGGATATAGTCGTAACGGCTTAACCGCAATTGTATTTGCCATAAAATTAAGACGCTGCTGGCTTGCTGGTTTGTTATATTGTACTTTTTCATCTTTAATTTTTTCCTTCTTTACATTAATGTGGAAATATATGGTGTTTTCTATTCTACTAAAAATGTGACATTTTATTTTAAAAAAATGCAATTTGGTGTCTGTTTCTTACATATTTTGCTCCCGAAAAGGTTGTGTTTTTTAGAATAACAATCCACCCTTTTTGGGAGCAAAATTTTTAAGAAACAGACAGCAAATTGCATTTGTTTTAAATAAAATGTGCCATTTTTTGTAGAAAAAAAAAACACCAATAGTTTTAAAATTTTTAAATATAAATTTTTTTTTAATACTTTAATAACAATATTGTAAAGATCATAATTGGTTTTTATTTTCCAATAAAATTTATCAAGGCAAATAAATATTGCATTAAGTGGTAAATAAATATATATTTTAACATAAGTAAATATTTTATTTATATATTTACTCTTACCTTCTAGTATTTATAATGCTCTTAAAGCCTCTTTAATATTTGTTAGTGTATTATTTGAAAACTAGTTAATATTTAAAATAATTTCATTTAATTTAATTGTATTGAAGTTGAAGCTTAGTTGGCAGTTGCAATATTAAATGCAGTAAATTAATTTTTAATAACAATCCACAAAGACCTAATTGAGCCTTAACAAAAACAGTTTTATGTCGAATTTAAGACGAATTTTAAAATATTCTTTAAAAAACCGATTCATTCTATTGAACAATGTTTTATTAAAATTTACATAAAACACTAATGTATTTGTTAATGGAAATTCATTTATTTAATAGACTAACTCTGCTATTCATAAAAAATATTTCAGGTTTATGAAAGGTTTATTAAAAGTTTTTCTTATGAAAATTTTATTCAAAAACATTTTATAAATCAAAATAGTTTTATTTATTTATTTATTTATTTATTTATTTAATTTATTCGTCTATGGAATTAATCTTTACAGACTATTTATACAACACAAATGTTAATAACTCACATAAAATAATTAATTATGAATTTAAAAAAATTATTATTTTACTTTTAGTTATATTAGTATTAAAAGAAAAATCTATAAATCTAAACAGTTCATTAAATTGAATACACATTCTCCTGAGAGGGTCAGCGTTTGCATAATTAGCTCTAAAAAACTGAACGGATAAAGGCTCAGTTAGGCGAACGTTGCTGTACCCGTAATGTAACGCACCGTACTGTAAGCACGTTGGTGCACTTATAGAACGTTTAAAAACGTGTCATATGTTTTCCCATACATAAACAAAAAGCACGAGTATACATAAAACAAAACACACAGTGATGGGAATCAAAAATGTTCAAATGGTTACCGTTGTGCAGAAAAGGTACCACGTGATTTAAATGGTATTAAAACAGTATTTTGTGTATTTTTAAAAAATGTTAGTAATTTAATATTTATATTATAGATTTACAATAAATAAATTTGTATTTTAGCATATATAAATTTTTAGCATACAGATATTGTAAATGTGCATACACCAAACAAGGTTTTTATACCATTTAAAGTATTTTATATGTTTCACATTTCCATTGTATGTGTATATGCATTTGTTTATTTTAAACATCTAAACATATGTATATTTGTATATTTGGAAATATGTTGCATTGTAAGTTGTTTTGTCGCAATTCCATAGATATACTAAAAAAAGTACCAAAAAAAAGAGCAAAATTACCCGCATTCAATGTAAAATACAAGCCGCCCATCACTGTCTTACAAATGTCACGTAACAACGGCATGAAATTCTATTTTATACAGATTGGTACGTTGCAACTACGGTACATTGCATTTCGGTAAGCTTCTGTATTGGTTTTCATATAACAAAAAGCGAACAGCTGATTGATACAGTACAGATACGGTACAGCAACGTTCGCCTAACTGAGCCTTAATGGTGAGAAGTAACGTGTTGGTCGTTGAGGAATGTTGAACGAAATATTGTTGATCAGAAAACCAGAACAAACATCACCGTTAATAATATTCAATAGAAACGAGACATTTAACATAGATCGTCGGCTTTTTAAGGTTGGCAGCTTAACAAGGGCGAGCCTGCTGGTATATGATGGAAGACTTAATGGGTTGAAATTTAAACTTCGAAGACAGAACAACAGGAATTGCTTTTGAACAGATTCTATCCTGTCGATATAAGTTTGGTACATAGGGTCCCAAATTATGGAAGCATACTCCAAAATAGGTCTCACAAGTGATGTGTATAAGGTTTTAGTTACATAAGGGTCATTGAACTCTTTAGCCCACCGTTTTATAAAACCAAGTACTCCTCTGGCTTTGTTTACCATAATTGTTATATGATTAATGAAACTTAGTTTAGGATCCAATAAAACACCAAGATCTAAAAAGCTATCCACTTTTTCTAGTTGATAATTGCCCAGCATATAATTTACAGATATCGGTCGCTTTCGGGCAAAACGCATATATTTGCACTTTTTTAGATTTAGATTATGTATAAATATGGGGTAAAATTTGTACATGTTTCATTTCACCGTTGTAATTAATTGCTAAATAAATTAGCGAGAACATTTTATTGGTATTATTGTTACATTAAAATTGTTTTGTTTGGCAAGATAAAAACTTTAATCTTATATATTTTATTATTCAATAATGGCTGATGAGACTTTTAAATGTTTCAAGGTAATTTGATATTTTAATGAAACTGTTTAATTAAAAATAATACAATTTTTTGCAAGTGTATGCTATGAGGCCAGATTTTATGATTCACGCATATATTAATTGTTGTTGTGAGTCCATGCAATCGGTTGATATCAAATTTTATTGCAGCAGTTACAACATATAATTCTTTTATCTTAGAAAAAATCATTGTTATTATGAAATCATTTTCGTTCTTGTTATAAAATATATTGATTATATTATCAAAGTTATTTTTAGGAATACACAATTTTAATTTAAAAGATTTTGTTAGTCGTTCTTAATTTTTTCTTGATAAAAACACTGAAATTTATTGTTGCAGGGATAAGCTATTCATAGGCGCATTTCACTGGTTGCTTAGGCCAGATCGTCAGGAAGATTTTAGAATTTAATAAACAAAACTGTTCAGCGAATAGGAATTATAAGCAACAGCTTTACTTGTAACCAGGGCTACAAGATTTGACGATTTATCGTCATTTTGATGATTTTTCGACAAAATAAGCAAAGTGCCGATTTGCTGATTTTTTCTAAAAAGTGACGATTTTTTCAGTCTCCAAAGTCTGAATAAAACATTACATTTTCTGACAATTTTGGCTTTTAATCTTGGAATGTTTAACAGCCGTACCTTAACAAGAGCGGAAGGCGGAACGTTTTCTTTCGCTTAGCTTTTAAGCTGATATGCCATACCAAAGCAATAGCGTCAACGTTGTGTCACGAACGGTAGTGATAGATTTCTTGTTTAGATATAAAAACGCCAAATTGACCAAAAATAGCTAAATTGCGATAATAAATTAGCAATAGCGGCCTACTTTACTACTAAACGAGCTGTCAAAATGTGTTTTTCCAATTGCAAAGGCTGTGCTATGGAAGAATCTCACTCGTGTTACAGTTTTTCCCGTGTGAGGAATCTTCTACGATTTAAAAATGCGGTCATTATAGCTGGGTATGAAATAATTATGTTTTTGTTTGCATGTTTTTTTTTATAAAAATCAAACAAAAACTGTTAAAAAAAACTAAAGTTTAAGTTGTCCGATTTTTTTGACGATTTTTCGAAACGATAAAGACGATTTTTTTATTTTTTCTCAGGAAACTGACGCTTTTCTCACAAATTTATCTGGCAGCCCTGCTTGTAACAATATCAAAGCTTAAACAAAAACAACAACAATAAACTGTGAGTTTATCTCTTCTTACATTCCCCACTATAATTGGTTGGAATTCTTCCAACATTAATGGTAGTTGTAAGGGTGCGTACAGAGCACAAAGTATACAGAGATGAAAAAAGTGACGTATGCAAAATGCCTAAATCATTTGCGAGGGCAGCTTTCGAAGAAAGAGAAAGAAAACGTGTTTTGTTAGTGAAGTGATAATGCGTAAAAACAGGCCGTTACTCACCCCTTTCTGCGTTTCGATTCGGATCGAAATTTTTCCCGTTTTTGGCAACTTTGGTATTTTGTGCCCATGTTCTGGAACTCCCACGTTGAGAAACTTTTCGATTGAAATGTGAGAACTGAAACAACAATACATACCATAAAATGAAACTAACATGTTTTTCTTACTTAACTGTTACTGTAACATTTTTGGCGATAATTTCCTTACGTTACAGCTATTACACACCAAAAATGTTACAGTAACAGTTTAGTGAGAAAAACATTTTTGTGTCAATTTATGGTATTTTTGTTTCAGTTCTCACATTTCAATCGAAAAGTTTCTCAACGCGGGAGTTACAGAACATGGGCACAGAATACCAAAGTTACCAAAAACGGAGAAAATTTCGATCCGAATCGAAACGCAGAATAGGGGTGACTATCTACACAAATTGCATAATCAAAACAAAAAACGCAAAAAGGGCAGCTTTCGAAGAAAAAGACAGAAACAACACAATATTTTCTGTCTCGCGACGCCTCTGTATACTCTGTGGTACAGAGTGGCCGCCCGAGCCGACTGATGCTTTCAAATACAATTTTTTATTCAAACTCCTATGACCTGACTTTCAATAAAATTTTTTAAATTGATCATTTGTTTTTTTTTTAATGCAAAAATTTTATTGATACATATGATTAAAAAACATTTAATTAATATATTTTTAAATGGTTTAAATGAGTTGATTGGCTTAACTACAAATTTAATTATTGCATAAAATCCAATCAATATACTTGTAGTAGATTAAATGTTACAATAAAACTGTTGTACTTCTTACACCGTTTCACAAGACCCAGCACTTAAATGCTTCTTTCGATATCTGCAATATATGCTTTGTCCATCGGACATCACACGGTATTTTCATGCCCACGCAAAAGAGATTTAGATTCTTCAATAATAATACCACCCATATAAACAAAGGTGGCATCTTGATCCTTCGCGTGTTTATGCGTCAGCATGCAACATTGGGTCTTTCGAGCAATACAATTAACCCTTTTCGCAAGACCCTATTCCGAGATTAAATTTAGGTCTCCACCAAGCTAAACATTCATATTTCGGATACGATTAGTCTATTATCAAATGAATACGAAGAGTAAAGGGTGCTGTCATCTGCCAAAGACTAGATAAGGTTTTGTTATTTCATCATCGCTGTTCACAAAAAAATATATATAAAAAACTCTTTAATATAATGTTTTTAAAAATTTCAAAAGATAAGGATTTATGCCTACCGTAGAGTGTAAACTGGAATTCTTAGTGAATGCAAAAATTATTTTTAAATAAATCTAGAGCACAGGCAACAGCAAACAAATGAATAAGTAATACATACATAAAGTGCATAATTGCATTTAACAATTGTAAAAAGATTATTATAATATTTATGAGAATTGTTAAATATCAACAATTAACGGAAAAGCAAAAACTACAAGAATCATTAAAAATAAATCTTATTTTCCACACACTCGCCATTCGTTAAGAATTTAAGTTTTAAGCAAATAAATATTGAAAAGGAGTGTTAATGTTGGTTTAAATTAAAAATTAAAAAAAAATCAAGTTAATTACTTGATTTTTAAAGCAACTTTTAAAACTTAAAGTTATTTTTAGTGTTGGTTATCTGCAAAACTTTAAAAAATTTTTTTTTTTTTTTTTATATAATAAATGTCTACAGAAGCCATAAAAATCATTTAAAGTCAGACACTTGATTGATTGTTTCTTATAATTTTTGAAAAAAATAAAAAAAAGCAATTCGAAATGCTTACAAATAAATTTGTAGACAGGTAGACAAACGGGCAGAAAGACAGACAAATAGATTAATATGCACAATTTTAAAATTAGTATTGAAAATACGTGCATCCAAATTCCATCTCAGAGTAGCAATAAAAACTCATGGTGGCCTTTACCAATTTAAGCCAAACAAAATAAGTCTTAGTACCCGTATTCACACATGGCAACCAACCATATTTAGTTCAAGCCAATATTTTTTTTTTAACCCATGTTACTTTTGCACTTACAATCTATAGTAAATTTATTTTCAGATTTTTATCATTTGCTTGTTTTCGATAGTACAAGAGCTCTTTTTTTTTTGAAGTTTTTGTTTTTTAAGGAAAGGAAACGTATATATTTTGTACGGGTTTGAGTATAATGATATTTTCAGCAACATAAATAACTTGACTAGGCCTTTAAATTTTAATATACTTGTAATTTATCCTCTGGCTACAAAAAAAAAAGTATCGAAAGAAGCTTGTATGTAGTATGTTTATTTGTTTGTAACAAATTTGAAGATTAGCTTTTATTGCTTTGTACTCCACTTTAGTTGCTATAGAAAATGAAAAGGAAGATTATCGAAAAGTGATGGTGAAGAAACTGAGTTCAAGTTTAGATTATTATAACAACTTTGATAGTGCCCTACACTTAATAAAAAAAAGTAAGAAAGTACCCAGCGGGAAAATGGAATTAATAGGAATCGAGAAAGTAATTCATATCTTGTATGATATTTGATTCCAGAATTCATTATTCTTAACACAGACCATGTCCTAGGATTGTAATAAATTCTTTTAATGTATCCTGCGAATGAATTAAATAATTCATTCTTTGGAATAAATTATATTATTCAAAAGTCTTATAATAAAAGTCTTCTCCAATGCCGTTTGGAATACATTTTTTAATACCTGTTTACTTTAAATAACTTTGACCCACAGACATATAATTTGTGCTTTGACCGCACGCTTTCAAACACAAACTGCGACTAAAATAAAAATTATAAGTAGGCGACATAAAGGCAGCAAAAAAATTACGGATTTTTATTCAGGAAATATGTATGTAAAGCAAAAACACGAATAATTGTTACTAACGGAAACAATACATTCCTTGTTCTGCAAATGTGGGAATATACGTGGTAATCAGTGCTTAAATTTTGTGTCTGATGAAATTACCTTCTCGATTCCAATGAATGCATTATTATTCTTTCGAAAATAATGCATTATTTTTTTAATTATTTATGTAATCAATTCCTCATTTTCCCGCTGGGTAGAGTCGGCAAAGCTTTAACATATACATGGCCTGTCACGTGGATAAGGAATCACATTTTTTTAACTTTAATTAAGTATATCTCCTAAACTAAAGTTAAGCAAAAATAATTTTTTGCACATCCAAATTTCAAGGTGTTGGCTTTAGTTTACTGAAGAATAAAAAACACTCATATTTTTATTAGACTAATGGCCATTTTCTCATTAGGCGATTATCTTTTTTCCCAACGAAAAACTGCGCATTAAAGAAGTTTGGTTTTCTCAATGTCTCATTTGCTTCGATTTTATCGCAAAGCTAACCGGCACTCATCTGCCAATTATTTATTTCCTTTCATTTGATGTACAGATAAATTCAATCAGCTGACTCCCAACTTTTACATGTATTTTGAGTGGCGTTGCCAGCAGAAAACTTTGTTTTTTGTCGGTATATTGAGAGACCCAAAATCGTTAACGGACAGTTTATAGGTCCAATAAATTTATGTTGACATTAAGTAACAGACAGTTTGTCGATACATTGAGAAAATGGCCATAAAATTTGTATTTATTTTAAGACATGTATTTCTGTGTGTCGATGTGTGTCGATGCCCTATGTTCACTTTGAACTTTTTACAATTGTTTTATATGCTATGTAATTTAATTCAGTTGTAAATAAAGGATATATATATATATATATATATATATATATATATATATATATATATATATAAGGAATTCTTTAAATATTTATCAGGTAGGCTATAAATTGAATTTCTTTCAATATAGACGGCTAGAAAATTTTTAATTTAATAGTTTTTATTCAAAATGGGACGTGGTAAGGCTCTTAATAACTCTAAAAAAGAACAAATTATGATTTTGAAATCTCAGGGCCATAATCCGGTCCAAATAGCCAAAAATATTAAGAGAGGAAAGGTGTAAGGTGTACAATTAGTTAAATAACGTGGAAAGATATGGAAAAAACATGAAAGGCGGAAGAAAATGGCAACAACTCCAATAGAAAGACGAAAAATTCTTAGAGTTGCATCAAATTCAACTATGTCGGTATCCAAAATACGTGAAAAAAGTAGAGTCAGTGCCAGTCTAAGAACAGTGCACTGTATTTTAAAGTCATGCCCATACATACATAGGTACACGAAAATGCCAAAAAAAACACCACTTAATGAAAAACGCAAATCACAACGTCTGTAGTTTGCCAAAAATACAATGACATGGTCCGACAAATGGTTAAAAGTTGTATTTTCCGATGAAAAAAAGTTTAATATTGATGGTCTCGACGGGTATAACTATTACTTCCATGACCTAAATAAGGAGGAATTATTTTTGAGCCGCAGGCAGATACAGTCGAGAGGACGGAATAATGGTATGGGGTGCCATTTCGTACACGCAGAGAAAAAATATGGTTGGGCATGGTTACGGCAACAACACTATGTTTAATGTAACAATATATTGTTGTCGTACACAAATAATTGTTATTTTTATTTAATATCAACAATATTATAGTTACTGTAAACATATCAATGTTTATCGCAATTATGAATTTGAGTATTGTTGACCGAAAAATAAATATTTTTTTAACAAGTTAATTATGATAACTTTCTTAACATATTATATTTCTCACAACCATATCATGATATTTAATAGCCATAACATGATAACTTTCTATACATTTATCATATTATGTTAAAGATGCAATCAAACTATTTTTACTCTAATCATATTATGTTAGCGCCATTTGTAAAATAATTTTGAAGCAGTTGTGACGTTTTTTTTATTTGTGAGCGGTTAAACAATTAAAAGATAAAATTCCATAAAGAAAATAAGTTAAAAGAAATTAAAAAATTTAAATATTAGGGGAGTTCATTTAAGTATTAGTGATGTAATAGTGCAAATGTAAAATATCATAGTTTTTTTGTAAAATCCAACAACAAAACACAGAGATTACGTTATATTTTTATGAAAGTGCTACGATATTTCATCAACATCTTAAAATCGAAAAATGGATACACGCGGTTGGCCATGAAAACCACAGATTTTTCATTTGCTCTGTTGCAAGCCTTATTTTGAACTCCGCTATTTGATTAACGTTAAGAAAAATTGTAAAAAGCAACAAAATAAAAAATCGATGCAAAAATATTTTAATTTATTTTGTATTTTTATGACAGCTATGAAAGGTGCTGTATCATAATATGATTGCTTCTAAATTTATTATGATTAACATGATGATAATATGATTACTTCTTAGCTTATTATGATTAACATGACAATAATATGATTAATTTCTTAACTTAGTATGATTAACAGAATAATAATATGATTAAGGGAAAATATTATGATGTTATAGTACGAGTATATTGTGTCATAATATGATTCAATAATAATCTTAATATGGTGACTACAATCATAATTCTTATCATAATATGTTGCTCTTAGAATATGTTTACTACAACCATGTTTTTTCTTTGCGTGTATTTTGATACCAAAGAATTGTTTTTTGTATCCCACAAAATGACTGCAACGAATTACAAAAACATCCTTTCAGGAAGCATTTCCAACATTTAATGACTTCTTTGGACATACCTTTGATGTACCAAAACGACAACGCTCCGATTCATACCGCCAGAGCAGTAAAACAATGGATTAATCAACAAGGTGTTCAACTTTTGGATTGGCATATTTACCAGACCTGAATATAATGGAAAATGTCTGGTGTTGGTTTGCAAGAAAAGTTTATGAAAGACGAAAACAATTTGAGACGATAGAATCCTTAAAGAATGCAATAACGGAAGCATGGAGTTAAATTTCGCTAAATTACTTAGAGTCATTATACAAGTCTCATTACTAATTGCATGCTAGAAGATAATAACTTTAATTTTTATAACCTAAAATTTAAAAATAAATAACAGTTTTCTTAGTTTTAAAATATTCCTTATTCAAGTGACACACGAAAAAGTACCACAGAAATACAGGTCTTTAAATAAATGCATAATTTTTGTATAATAAAAATATGCTTTAAAATTGTATTACAATTATTGTAGAGCCTAAGGTCCTGTGACTATGGCCTCCTTTTATTCCATTAGTTCATAATTTGTTATTATATGCTAATGCTATTATAAATAAAAATAAAAAATATGTATATTATTTCTTCAGGAAAGTAAAGCCAACACCTTTTGCAAAAAATTATTTTTTAGGAAATATACTTAATTAAATTTAAAAAAATGTGATTCCTTATTCAAGTGGCAGGCAGTGCAAGTATATATACTATCTTAGTTATCATTGTGAGGGATGAATATGTGAATTTTGTTTTAAAAAATTTTATTTTAATTAGTTAAACAAAATCTTACGTTTCGAAGGTTTTTTTTGTGATCTACCAGGGTACATAATTTTAAATGATGATACACGATCGTATTTGGTTTAAGCTAACGATATATCGTCACGCCTCTGGGCCTGGGGGGTTTTAACCGACGACCATTCTGCTAATTGGCAACATTGGTGTCATTTAGATGTGTATATAAGTCGCTCTGTTTACTTTTATAAATTCAATTGTTTTGTGATTCGCTGTAAAGCTAATAAACATATTTTTAACAACATATCCCTTTGTGCTGTCGGTGTCATTGGAGTGTGTGCATCTGGGAGTGCGGTTTTTGTGATAATCAAAGGATAAAAATGTACGTATTTTGTTACTTGTGACCTGTTCTTGTAGTGGATCGTATTTTTCTTTTCTGTGGATAACATTCTGCATCTACTGTCAGCTGATCTAATTTGTTCCATATATTTGTAATTACAACTCTAACTGGTTTGTGTGTTTGCTATTTTAATCGCTAAGCGCCATCTATTGGATAGAAGGATTGTATACCCAACAAACAATTTTCTTTTAAAACAATTTTATTTTAAAATATATATAAACACTTATAAATTGGATGATATCATGGCGTGTATTATGAAAAAATGTCCCATTACCAACGATGAAGAGATGATGATTTCTTGTTGGTTATGTAATGGTCTTTGCCATATTAAATGCAGTGGTCTTTCCGGTCTTGTTGCTGGATCATTGTCGAAAGATAATGGACTTGCTTGGCGCTGTAATGATTGCAAGAAAATAAGCATTACATTCTATCGTTTTTTCCAATCAAATAAATCCCGTTTTTTGGAAATTCAAGAAGAAGCAAATAAACTTTTTGATAAAATATCACAATATGCTAAAATTTTTGATGATTTTAATGCTTTAGAATCTATAAAATCTCCTGTTCAAACATCACCGAAAAGGAAATCTGCAAGGTTAAACAATAAAGTAAAGTTGACTGAACCTTCTTCTTTGCCATCTTTGCCTCAGAATCCCGAACCCGCTTCTTCATCTGTTAATGATCGTGGGCCAACTCTTCTAAGCAAAACATCCGTTCCAACTTATACTGTCCCAATAAATCATCAAAATGCAACAAATCCTGTTAATTTGATAAATAGTGAAAATAACTGTGCTGCTATAAAAGATCTGAGAGTGATCCCACCAAAAAAACAAATCTTTGTATCTCGTTTTGCATCTGATACATCTGTTGACGACATTGATGCGTATATTAAATCTAAGATCGGCAAAAATTTTGATTTGAATGTTCATAAGTTTACTTACTCGCAAGCGCGGATTATCACATCATTTAAGCTTACTGTTCCATTTGAAATTTTTAACTCCATTCTCGACCCAACTTTTTGGCCTGAACATGTCTTAGTTCGAGAATATGAACAAAATATAAACCGGCGTCCAACGAATGTTGCTTATTTGCCGAAACAACAATTATTACATTCAAAAAACTAACTGATGCTCCCGACGATCAACTCATTATTATATACCAAAACGTACGTGGAATGAGGACTAAATGCTCCAAATTTTATGTCGATAGTTTTAATTTCAATCACCACATAATTTGTCTAACTGAGACTTGGCTAAATAATACTTTCTTAAATACCGAAATTGTTTGCAATAATTTTCATGTATTCCGGCGCGATAGAACTACAGTTACTACTGGCGGTGGAGTTTTAATAGCTGTCTTAAATACATTTCCTGCTGAAGAGCTAATATTAAACTTAGCAAGTAAAATTGAATTTATTGTAGTGGTAGTAAAAGTAAACAACATTAAAATATTTATTACATGTTCTTATATCCCACCTCAATCTGATATAATTTCTTATCAACAACACATTTTGGCAATGGAACAAGTGGCTTCAAAAATCAGTTTGGGTGACTTCATGTTAGTCCTTGGCGATTTTAATATACCTCAGATTACCTGGCATTTCTCCACAGAAAGTAAAACTTACATTCCTAATCGTTCTGATAACATCAGTGATGATATATTCGGTAACATTACAAATTTATGTCTACATCAGATAAATGGCGTCTACAATATGTATGGTAAATTACTTGACCTGGTGTTTGTTAATGAGCCTAAGGAATGTACAATAAATCGTGTTGATCCTATAACACTCCCAGAAGATCGTTACCACCCTACAATTGAAATTAGCTGCAACATTTTTAGTTGTCATCGTGTTCAAAATTTCCATAAAAAAGAAAAGGTGTTTTGTTTTAAAAGGGCAAATTACAACGACCTACATAACCTTTTAATTAACACAAATTGGATTCAATTGTTATCCATTCGCATTGGCGCACCAGAAACAATCGATAAAATGATTAATAATTTCTACAGTACAATAAAACAATATATGAATGAATGTATACCAAAATTTTCACTGAGCTCAAAATCAGGACCACCATGGGGTAATAAACAACTTTCTTCGTTAAAAAACTTAAAAAACAAGAATTACAGAAAATATAAGAAATCTGGATCCCACTGCGATTACAGCAAGTATTCCGTCCTTCGTGCAAAATACAATTTGCTAAATGCTAAATTATATAACGATTATTTGATTAAAATAAAAAACAACTTAAAATACGATCCAAGATCATTCTATAAATTTGTAAATTCGAAAAGAAAGATCTCTGGCGCACCGAAGGTCATGAAATATATGGGTACTGAAACACACGATGAAAAGGAAATCAGTGATTTATTCGCCGACTTTTTTTCGTCCACATATTCTGATGCACATTGTGCTGAAAATGTCAATTATCCATTTAATATAGTAACTGGTCAAACTATTTCATTTTCACCAATAACCACACTTAATATTATCAATTGTTTAAAATCTTTTAAATATTCAAACTCAATGGGTCCTGATGGTATACCAAGCAGTATTTTAATCAACTGTATGGAAGCTTTAGCAATGCCGTTGTCAATTATTTTTA
The DNA here is from genome assembly GCA_930367215.1 of Pollenia angustigena. Classification (NCBI taxonomy): domain Eukaryota; kingdom Metazoa; phylum Arthropoda; class Insecta; order Diptera; family Polleniidae; genus Pollenia; species Pollenia angustigena. The sequence continues at coordinate 55,127,693 of OV884060.1, forward strand.
ATATTTCTTTGAAAAATGGATATTTTCCAAAAATATGGAAAGAGTCATATTTAATTCCTTTATTCAAATCTGGAAATAAATCAAATATAATTAATTACAGAGGTATAGCCAAACTTAGCGCAATTCCAAAACTTTTTGAAAAATGCATTTTAGATTCATTGGTTCATCAAGTTTCACCGTTATTAACACCTTTTCAACACGGATTTCGTAAAGAATCATCAACTATGACAAATATTTTAGAACTGACAACTTTGGTAAATGAGGGATTAGTCAACAACCAGCATACCGACGTTATATATACCGACTTCAGTAAGGCATTTGATAAGGTAAATCACAACCTTCTTTTGAGAAAAATTGATATTATGGGTTTCGACAAAACTTATTTAAGCTGGCTAAGGTCATATCTTCTCGGCAGAATACAATGTGTAAAATTTGGGTTTTCAACTTCTAAACCTTTATTGGTAAAATCCGGTGTTCCGCAAGGTAGTCACCTTGGCCCACTTTTGTTTCTGCTCTTCATTAACGACATGCCTGATATTATTAAACATTCACATATACTAATGTTCGCAGATGATGTAAAAATTTTTTTTAAACTTCACGAACTATTTAGACCATAATTATCTTCAAGAAGACTTGGATACCTTTTATAATTGGTGTAAACATAACCTAATGGATTTAAACCTAATGAAATGTAAACATATGCGCTTTTCTAGAAAACGTAGTATTTTAAATAACTATAAACTCGGTGACTATAAAATCGAGATAGTTGACACAATTATGGATCTTGGCATCTTACTGGATGCAAAATTGGATTTTATTCAACACATAACAATGACTGTCAACAGGGCTCGTTGTACTCTGGCTTTTATTAAACGTTGGGCGAAGGAATTCCAGGATACTTTCGTCACTAAACAACTTTACACATCTCTCGTTAGACCAATCTTGGAATACGGCTCGATTGTATGGGATCCACATTATATGGTTCATAGTGATCATATTGAATCCATTCAAAAACAATTCTTGCTTTTTTGCCTGAGAGATACATATCGAGGATATGATAATCTCCCCTCATATTCTACAAGATTATCTTTAATACGTTTGCCAACACTGAAAAGTCGCAGAGTTATGCTAAATGTCTCATTTGTAATTAACTTAATAAATGGAAAAGTATGCTCGAATTTTTTATTAAGTAGTTTATCATTTAACATTCCACGACGTACGGTACGGTACTATAATCCCTTATTTATAAAAACTTTCCGAACTAACTATGCTATGGCAGACCCATTTAGAAAACTGTGTTGTTGCTTCAATGAAATGTTTGAATTTATTGATTTTTCTCTGGATTTAAATATTGTTAAACGTAATATTATACTTAAGTTAAATACTCATTTGTATTAGGCTGTAAGGATTTATCCATAGACCTAATTATATATATTAAATAAATAAATAAATAAAATAAATAAAATACCGTCTGATAGCTTTCCGAGTATGTGCCCAATATCACGGCATTTGTTGGGTGGTGGGCCAAAGTGCAATGTTCCTTATTCTTTTGGGCTAGGAATGGGCAAAAAATATCGATATATCAAAATATCGGTATTTTTAAAAAAAATAATCGATATATCGCCGATATTTAAAATACCGATATATCGATGTATCGATATTGAAATACGACTATCGAATTCGATATTTTTTAAAGTCAGTTTTCATTAAAAACTCGCAATTTTAGCCGTATTTAAACAATATGTATTTAAAAATTGGCATCACTACAACCATCATATGTTTTTTTAAACTTATATGAAGATCTATAACTCCCCGTTTACAACTGACATGATTTGACGTTATAACATGGTTATAACATTTGCATTAACAAACGTGTTATAACATGAGAAAACCTCTAACATGATGAGTCTATACTTATCACTAACATCATATTAGTGTTAATGTTAAGCATTTCATGACAGTTGTATACTGCATGTATTAGAAGAATAATTAAGAAAGAAGCAGGGTTTTCACCTTGCAGATTTCTAATTAAAACAGTAAAGTCAAACGAACTTGAAAAGATTTATTTTATGCGGTCTTGGAACAATATATGTGCCTTTATATAGTTAGAATAATAATAAGATTTGTGCATATATATATTAAATTTTTTAATTTGGTAATACGTTCGATGTATCGATACATCGATATTTTTGAAATAATAAATATCGATACTCTTAAAAAATATCGATTCGATATATATCGATATATTTTTTCAATTTGCCCATCCCTATTTTGGGCCAATGGGATTTAACGGAGGTCACTTGCATACTGTTGTTGTCTGTAGGTGCATCATTCTAAGAGAGAGGAGACGAAAAATTTACTCAACTGAGGTTAAGCATCGGCACTTATGTCTTTCTTTGAAACAGCTGTTGTTGTTGTAGAAGAAAAGGAAAAGGATTCATGGTGTATAATTTGGGGATTTCTTGCGTTTATTTACAGTTCCACTATTGTGGAACTTTTTTCGACCATTCTTATCTTACGCTGCATGCCAGAATAACTAAGTACGTGCAAACACATGTTTTTCTCGTAGTCAAGGTAACTTAAGCGCCCTTGGGTCCACCTTATGCCCATCAATCAAAAAGGCGATTAAACGCAACTTTGTTTGATACTTTTTCTGACTGCAATTGTTTCTCCAATTCTATTTCTATGTAGGCTAGGTAAGGTTCAACGGAGATAGCTCCCTTTGTGATACCCTGAGCCAGGGACTAGAGTCAAGCCACTGTTCCACAGATAACTCTCCAGACATCACTGCAGCTTCAAGCCATTTCGATTCCCTGCTACAAAAAAATATCAACCTTAGCAATGGCAGAGAAAGTAGATATCTGTTTTCACCTCATCCTCGCTTTCCTGAGAACTTCCACAGTAGTCATTTTTATCCAAGCCCATTATCATTGCTTGGGTCCCTATCAACCAGTGACCCATTATTACCGATACAACTATCCTTATCTGGTCCTTACCAAACCTTAGTAGTATACCGATCCTCCCCGCTACATAACCAAGTCATATAGTCATGTCCAACGAGCAGGCCTTCTCGCCCTGCAATCTCCATTGTAAGTACGCGTCGTACTTAAAAATTTTAATAACAAAGTAATTTAAACAATACAAAATGGGATTACTTTCGAAAACCAATCACGGAATTTCTTTTAATAAGTATAAAATCCTTAAATCAATTAAATAAAAGCTTGAAATTTTCGTTGGACGTGTCATTGTTCTATATGCTTGCGTACGCGAGTGTTTGTAAACATTTATTGAAGAAACAACAACAACACTACAAAACTAGGCAAAACACGATGCGCTTGATTTGCGTAGAAACAACAACAGCCCTGCAAGAAGCAACAATACATTTATCTTAATATTTAAAAAGTAATATAAGAAGCAAAAATTCCCGAATTCTATTTGTTATAATTGAAGCACAGCCGCGAATAACGTTTTAAGTTACAAAATCATAATTTTTCAGGATGCAAAAAAACGTTTTTTTACAGTCAGGATTACTTGTTTTAAAAAACGTTTTTTTTATATTATTAAAAATAATGATAATAAAAACATTTATGTGAAAGGCTTTAAAAACATTATTCCGCACTGCAAGACCATTTCGGTTACATCATTTTAATAGTAACTTACAACGTTCTTCAACTGGCTGACACTTTGTATGCCATTTTGAAGACGTTAAGGTGATTAATTTTTAATGATTTGATGTTTAAACTGTGTAAGAGAGTAAGGTTTACCGTTATCCGCTAAAAAACAGTTTTTGCAAAATATGGCGTTTACAACGTTATTCGCGGCTGTGCTTCAATTATTTAGTTAAATACACCCAATTTTCCAAGACTATGAAAACCATATGGAGCATGCTGCTGGCAGTGCAATTACACATATTGGGAATAAGCTTTACTTGCATGTGTAGCCCGTGTGTTATTAGTTGCACGTGCAATGTATGTGTAATTTTAATTGAAGTTCTATTTTAACATTCATTTTTGACAATCAAGATTTTCTTTAAGAATATTGAGTTTTCGTAATTTTTTTCAGTTTCCATAAAAATCAAAATTGTTTTGTGCACCCTGACTTTTTTCATCCATTTACTTATTTTTTATACCCTTCACCACAGGTGTAAAAGGGTATATATAAGTTTGTCATAACGTTTGTCATTTCCACAATATTGATTTTAGACCCCATAAAGTATATATATTCTGGGTCCATATGAGAAGAGAAGTTGATTTAACGATGTCCGTCTGTACGTCTGTCCGTCTGTCCGTTTTACGTTTGAACTGTGTTTTCCGGATAATCCAGAAATGATAGCGGCTAGGTTGTTTTACATTTATGTTACATACAGTCCACCATTTCTTGCTATTAAAATTCAGCCAGATCGGTCCAAAAATGACGGAGATATGAGCAAAAAACCACGACTACCTCTAAATTCTTCCAAAAATCCCTTGTTGTTGTATTTTTTATTTCTGTATATCTTGAGAACAGCAAAAGCCAAAGTTTCCAAATTAGGTACACACATTTAGGTTGCCAATACACACCATCGTACAACATGTGGGCGGGATTGGAGAAGTGGGCGTGGTACCTCCCGTACAAAAAAAAATAAAAATTTTATAAAAACCTAAATTTAAGGGCTGCCATATGTCCTATGGATATGACTTATATATCAAAATATCGGAAATTTTTAGTAGAACATATTTTATAAAAACTCGGGAAAATCGGTTCAGATACAAAAAAGTTATGACCAAAATTAATTTTTTTTTTTTAAATACCCAACTTTCGGGAACCATAGATCTCCCCGAGTCCAAGCTTTATAACTAAAGTAAATGGTAAATTTCTTCTTCAACACGTCGGTATATAAATCTGCCAAATCGGTTAAAAACTGGCAGAGTTCTAACCGAAATACTGAATCCACAAAAATTACTCTTTTTTATAATTAACTTTGTTAAAATATATATTTACAAGTTTATATAAATGTTTATATATAAATATAACTTAAGTAAATGGTAAAATTCTTCCTTAACACGTCGGTATATAAAACTATCAAATCGGTTAGACAATGGGTAATTTATGAGCAAAATACTCAAAAAATGGGCTAAAAAACATCAAAATTTTTATAAAAACCTAAATTTTAGGGCTGCTATACGTCCTATGGATATGACTTATATATCAAAATGTCGGAAATTTGTATGAGTTATAACAGAAATACTGGGGTCTAATCACCGCATACGATATCGAGCAAAATTCATCGAAATTATTTATTTTTGTATCTTGAAACTCGATATCGAATGAAATGTATTGAATTTGAAATAATAGCATTCGACATCAAGTAACTCGACATTACATTTATCGAGTTTTCATTCGATACGCCAGTGTCTATCGTATGCAAAAAAATTCAATAGTTTATTCGATACGATAGTATCGAATGCAGTGATTAGAACCCTGAATTCCCGAAAATTACTCTTTTTATACCCTTCACCGAAGGTAAAAAGGTATATACAATATTGATCCTACACCCTATAAAGTACATATATTCTGGGCTCTTATGAAAAGCGAAGTTCAAAACCGGTTGTCTCTTATTTAAAAAAAAAAATATTTACCAGTTTTATTTAGTTTTTGTCTAGTTGCTGTGTATTCTGCTCGCACAATGGTGAAGGGTATATAAGATTCGGCACAGCCGAATATAGCACTCTTACTTGTTTAATTTTTTTTTTTTTTTTGTGTACACAACAATTATCAAATAAGCAATTGAATCGTCCGCTTCATAATTCATGTTTTCTTTTTGAAGTTTAAGGTTACTGTGATTTGTTCGTCTTGTGTGGAGATATGGTACGCGAACAAATCACACGCACAAATCACTCCTTTGTGGGCAGCTTAAGTTTGAGTTTACACTGTGTAAGTTTTCTTTCAGAAAGTCGAAGTTTATTGGTGAGACGGGAGCGAAGATTAAAATAACTTTAAACGAAAAATTGGCGCAATATATTTTCGTATACTTATTGAATAATGTTAAGCATAACGGCCATAATAATAGCTATAAAGTACTCAGTAATATTGTGTAGTCAATAAGTACTTTAAGTACTTATGTTACAAAGACTTGTACAAAACCATTTTTTAGCTGTTCTTTCGCCTACGTTACTGCTTATGTATGTTTAGAAATACATACTGCACGTGGATACGTGATATTATATATGTTCGTCCAGTTTTTTTTAACAATCGACAAGCTTTGCTTTTTTTGTAAACCTTACGATTTAATTGCAAATAAGGAATATCAATAAGGAAGGTTTTGCAAGGCGAATTCATGATAGGAAAGGTACTTTTTCGAATTGCGTGTGTAATTTTGCTTCTAATGGTGCACAGTCATGTGTAATTTCCGAATTCCTCATTGGCAACACTGGCTGCTGGTGTCTTTATGAAGAGTTCTTCTGTAAACCAAGGGCGGTATAGCAAAAGTGTGTAACGGATGATCTCTGGGGTAAGTTTAATCGATCTCACTTTTAGATATTTTCAAGTAAGAATTTCGGTATAAAACCAACTTTGAAGTTATTGAATTAAGAACAGCTTGTGATTAATTTTTATCTGACTTTTACTTAAGTCAATCCCGTTTTCGGATTATTTTATTTAAGGGGCACTTGAATAATCCGTACTTAAAACAAGCATTCCGTGCTTGATTTAAGGATTTTACTTAGTGTACTTTTGACACCGCTATTTCTTGGTTTAAGTACGAATGTATTGATTTTTCTTTTGAGTGTATATTTTTTAATTTCTCCTTCAGTTTCAATTCATCCCACTTTCTGCCCTTTGAAAGTTAAATTGTATTACAAGACATTAATAAATTAAACTTTACTATTGTTTTCATTTTAAGATTAAATTAAGATAATTTTTTTTCTCATAATTTCTTTAAACTAAATGTAGGGTATTTTTGGCAATACCTGTAACAAAAGAAATATTGGAAACCATGCAAAAACCTCTAAGTAAAAAACTTAATGAGAAAAAAAGCAAAAGTAATGAGCATAAATGAAAATCTTATAAATAAATTAGATTTTGGGTATATAAATATTTTCCAGAGCAATTTTCATGCTACATGCAATAAATTTAATAAATTTTTATTTTTTTGTTTTTTTGGTATTTGAAGTAAAAGTGAAAGGATTTTTCTTCTCTATTTTACTAAAAGAAAATGGCTATACAAATTGCTAAAAAAAAAATAAATTGTCTTACTAGGGAACGAATTTTTACGTTTTTTGAAAATTTTCTAACAAAGCTGTTTTTTAGGTAATTTGTTTTTACCACTAACTAATTTGTTTTGTATTATATTCACAATCTTGTTTGGTCTTCTAAATTTCATGTCAAAAACTAAAATTTGAGACTCACGACTTTTGCTCATATTTTTTTTCATTATAAATAGTTTTTTTTTTGGTTTGTCTGCAAAAAAAAAAACTTAATTGATTTTTCTTGAGTTCAAAAATTAACAGCCAACAATTTCAATATTTTGAAAGACCTCAGTGACTGTAAGTGTTAAAATACTTTAAAGGCAGGTGCTTACAAATGAGATAATTTAGAACAAAACAAATTTGTAGTCTTTTAATTTGCAACTTTAAATTATTTTTTATTTTTAATACATTTTTAAGTAGATATCACCTCTATATAAATATTTTATGCAACATATTTAGTGCAACCTTATTGATTGTTAGATTTAAAACGTGAGATAAATTTTTATAATCATATTAAAACGCTATAGATCTCCTTGCTTAAAAAAACGCAACATGTTAAATGTTAACATCCTTTTTTTTTTGTGCAAAGATTTTTATCTAAAAATATTATAAACATTTTTTTGGTCCAAAAAAAACTACAGCTAACAATTCCTACAAAGTGTTTTCAGTTTGTTTAGTATAAGAATTTGTTTCTTTCTTTTTTTTTCGATCTACATACATATTTTTTTCAAGCAACACCTTTTTGGCGTTATTTAAACGCCACCTTCCATTTGTTGTGGTGTTGAAATTATATGTAGTGGCTTTTTACAATTTTAAATTTATTATTAGCAGTAGTAGTTTTAATATTTTGTTTTGGGGAGGGGGTTTTCTTTTTTGCAATTCTTGTATAATTAATCAAAATTTATTTTTTGTTTATTATTTTTATCATTAAAACGTTAGTTGTTGTCTTTTGTCAGCAGCTGGCATAAGTAGTGTTTGTGTCTCTTGTGCAGCCTGACTGCACCTGAAGATAAATTTAAAATATATGAATATTTTTTGCTGTTGTTGTTTATAGTTTTTAGCAACGCTTACTAGCATCTCATTAACCCATTAGGATAAGAAGAGAAACCTTAATGCAAAAATAACAATAATAATAATAATAGTAATAAATACTTAAGGGCTACCATATTACTTTTCAAATATTTCACATTGCACTTTTTTATGACCATACATCTTAACAAATAGGCTTGTAAACATTTTAAAGATAACACTGGTCTACACATTTGGAAAAAAATGTACTGCAGAAACGAAGCATGTTTTTTAACTAAAATCTGGGTACGCTGAATTCATATTGGACTATTACGTCTTGTTCAATTTTTATCGCATGCTGGCAATACTGTAAAACAGTCAAAACTGACACTACAACTTCACAATTATTTATTTGACAGAAGCCCACATTCATTCTAAATCTTCATAACACTGGTTTACAGCCAAAAAATACCAAGAACACCACATGCCTAGATAAGTTAATTGGGACCTTCTGAACACGAAAAACGCTGTAATTATTTTCCTAAGTACCGTTTTTTAGATAACGGTACTTTTGTGTTTTTCGGTGTATGGTCCCATTCAAACCCAACCGAAAAAGCTGATCGAATATTTTATATGAGATGAAAATATTGTCGTTCCACAAAATCCTTAATAAAAACTTTATTTTCAATTCAGGTTACGCTTAAAATGTTGGTAATTAAATATACTATTTGGTTAGAAAATAAAACATTCCAGTTATTTAATATAATTTAGAAAAACAACGAAATAAAAATGAAAAATTTTGAAAAAATCGTAAAAAATTGGCAAATTTTGAACTTTGAGGTGCCATAACTCAGCCATTTCTTTTCAGATTGAAATTTTCGACGCAAAAGGAATTCATTACCTTTCCAATAATGCCACTTGTTTCGATCAGATTTTTCGGTTGGGCTCCACAAGGGTTTGATTGTGACCATACACCGAAAAACACAAAAGTACCGTTATCTAGAAAACGGTATTTAGGAAAAAAAATTACAGCGTTTTTCGTTTTCACGAGGTCCCAATTAACTTATCTAGGCATGTGGCGTTCTTGGTACTTTTCCAAATTAAAAAAAATCAGTGAACATTTTATTTCACGTTGGGGAGCGGTCAATTGGCCGCCTAGATCGTGCGATTAAGCGCCTTTATACTATATTTTGTGGGGCTATGTTAAAGCTCATGTCTATACACACATGCCCGCATTGGAAGACAACATTCAAGCATTTATTCATGAGATACCGGCCGAAATGTTGGAAATAGTATGCCAAAATTGGACTAAGCGGATGGCCCATTTGAGGCGCAGTCACGGTCAACATTTGCATGAAATAATCTTTAAACATTAAATTATATGGACCGTACTATGGATTCAAATAAAGATTTCATGCATTTTTCTGAATTTTGTGTGTGTTTTTTTTTAACTTTCCTATAGCTCTTAAAAAATCACCCGATACTAGACATAGCAAAACACGTTTTTTTGTAAGATGTGGCATCATAATCGAAATAAATAACACGAATTAAAGGAAGGAGATATTATGATTAACGAAACCTATAATAACATGAATATATATATATAACCGTCGATCTTTCTTTACCAAAACAATCATTGTCGCACCGAACACACAAACATCTTTATTAAAAAACGAAAATAACGAAGGTATAAATAACAAAGCACGATGTGCATTATTTGAATGACTGCAAACCAGCAGCGAATGTTTGCGGTTGCGCAAGTTTGATTGTATGACGGCAACCGAGTGAATTTGTTGCTGTTCATTTAATGCGATTTTTCTGCAATTGCACATTGCCGTTCTCTGATATATATATAAAGGAAATGATTATTTAGTTTGCTTGTTGGTCCCGTTTTTTCGTCAAATATTTGACAAGTGTGACCGCAGCTTTACTGATTCAAGCTATTTATGCTTTTTATGTGGGGAATATGCAATATCAGACTCATTAAAATATGCATATTTACATTATTTTGGTATTGCATTCAGAAACTTGGACAAACCGTGAATAACGACAATGTTTTGCATTTTCTTCACTTGCATTTAGATTTTTTTCTACAAAAGCTAAGTGCGGTGAGCGACGAACAAGGGGAATATGCTCACCAAGATTAAATGAAAAGAAATTATCAAGGATTTTGGGACAAAAGCATGCTGGGATCCAACAAAGTACAAACGACGTTCAAAAACCTCCATTCACTTTTTAAAATTAATTTATTTTAAATAAACTACTGATTTTTTATGTAAAAACCGAATTAAAACATTTTTTGTTGTATCTCGAAAACCTGACGTGGTAGAGAAAAACCATTAACAGATTCGAATTCAGCCCACTAAATTACCCAGCAAAATTATTTGGTTGCTCCTGTCCAAAACCTTGTTGGCTAGTGTAATTGAATATAAATTCACTTTGGGTTAAAAATTGGGGAAATCGGGCTCTTGATTTCATCTGGCCTATAAAAAATTGTAAACATTTTGCAAATATAAAGAAAAATTGCAAAAAAATGTTTGCGTTTCTTTTCGCAAATTTTTCATTTCATATTAAAATATTGGACAAAAAGTACGAGAAAACAGAAGTAAGGAAAAATATGTAAAATCAATTAAAATAGCTAATCATTCAAAAAAGCAAATTTCGATCTACCAAAGGTTAAAATACAATTTGGTTTAAGAATTGATGTTTGACTTTTGACGTCAGCAGTCGTCGATGGCTGCGAGTGTAAGACGGCAAATCCCTCTGAGGAGATCGAGTGGTTACGATCGAAACATGTCATGGTAACCTGCCGGCCAGGCTATATCGAGCTCTATTTGCGATTTTAAGCAATTTTTTTTTCTTTTTTGTTCTTAAGTAGTTCAGCGCTTTATTTTTGTTTTTTAAAAATGCAAACCGATTGTAATATTTTCTAATAAATAGCACTTTTGTAATAAATGCAATTTCTTCTTTAAATGCAATTTTTTCTGAAAAACTCCACATTTCTTAAGATGTAAATTTTTTAACAAAAAATTGTTTTCCTTAAATGGAAATTTTTCTTTGAAACGCAAATAATTCTCAAACATACAAATCATACGCAGAAAAAATTCTCCAAAATTTTGCACTAATAAAAGCATTGAGCAAAAATTAAATCAGTTTTAATTAAAAACTTAATCAAGTGAATTAAACGTTTAATCAAGTGAATTAAACGTTAAGTCAAGTGAATTAAATGTTAAGTCAAGTAAATTAAACGTTTAATTGATACTATTTATTTGATTACTGGTGCAAATTTAATTAATTTTTTTAATTAATATCACAAATTTTTTAAGTGAAATCAATTTTTATTTTTCTGTGGAAAGGTGGTATAAACTAAAAATTTTTTTTTAAATTTTTTGAATCGTGCTATTTTGTCTACATTTTGGTAATAAAATTGTTGGTTAAAAATGGATTTTCGTATGCCTAAAGATGTCTCTTAAAGGTGAAATGTATCTTAAAAATTTTAATTTAAAAAACCAGATATTTTTATAAAAAATTTTAATTTCATTAATTTTTTCTATAAAAAGTATATCTGGGGGATTGACAAGGTAGTCATAAAGTTGTAAAGTCATTTCTCTGAAAATAATTACAAGAAATATTTATGACTGCTGTGGGCAACCTCTTATAATTTGGATTTCTACTGTACAATTATGACGAATCAATGAACACAGCACTAAAATATTATTTTGTTTCAAACACAGCAATATTTTTTATGACGATATGACTTTATAGCACACCTTGTAAATACCTAAGTAAATCATGCTTCTTTAAAATAAATTTTTTTTTTTTTTTTTTTTTATTTATTGAATCTTCATATATTAAATATGAACTAACAATAATTAATCAAATCTAAACCTAATACGTTATTTTTTGTCCTGCCAGTGCCAGACAAAAAAAAATTTTTTTTTTCATCGCGGGTTATGTTCACTTTCATAGGTGTTTATCGCTCATCTAATTGGATAAGTGCTGCAGTGTCTCTTCTTCTTAAGCGAGTGTGGCCGCTATCATTTAAAATATTTCGTGCTATTGGGTTCGAGTGCAATTCGAGCCTTTTTAAGTATTTTACTGCATATTTCGTAATCATAGTTTTAACTAATGGAACATTAAGATCCTTGTGAATATTTCAGTTTTTAACATACCAAGGGGCAGCTGTGATTATTCGAAGTAGTTTATTTTGGCGCCTTTGAATTTTTTCGATATTAGAGGCCGAGGCAGTGCCCCATAACTGAATACCATAGCACCAGATTGGCTTTAAGATGGAGTTGTAAGGAAGAAGTTTGCAGTCGAGACTGAGGACAGAGTTTCTTACAATAAGCCAATGAATTTGGATGGCTTTTAGTTTCATTTGAGTTAATTTTGCCTCTATATGGCTTTTCCACGTTAAACGGCGATCCAGATGAATACCGAGGTATTTTACATGCGAATTTTGAGGTATTATTTGATTATTGATTTTAATAGGAGGGCATGATTCCCGACGCAAGGTGAATGTTATATGTACGCATTTTTGCTCATTGACCTCTATCCTCCATTGCTTTAACCATAGTTCGAGTTGAAATATATGATCCTGTAGGTATCGAGATGCTTCTTGACGGTTTTCGTGCACGCTCAAAAAAGCTGTATCATCAGCAAATGTTGAAGTTTGTGTGTAGTTGTTTGTTGGCATATCCGAGGTATATATTAAGTATAAAAGTGGGCCCAGGATGCTTCCCTGAGGGACTCCAGCGTCAATTTGCTGAGGAGAGCTTAAATAATCACCTTCTTTAATAATAAATTTTCGACCGACTAAGTAGCTTTCTAACAGCTTGTGTGTGTTTACTGGTAAGTTGAGCTTCAATTTATGTAATAAGCCTTCATGCCAGACTTTATCAAAAGCTTGAGAAACAACGATGAAGAGAGCGGAACAATATTTTTTTTCTTCAAAGGCTTTTCTTATTGCGTTTACTATACGATATACGAGGCTTTTCTTATTGCGTTTACTATACGATGGGTTTGCTCAATTGTGCTGTGTTCTCTTCTAAAGCCGAATTGGTGGTTAAGAATACATCTATTTTCATTTAAAATTGGGTTTAATTTTGACGCTAACAGCTTCTCAAACATTTTTTTTACTGGAAATTATTTTTAGCACCAATTTTTTTTTTAAATTGCAATTTTCAGATATGCAATTTTTTTTTTAAATCAATTTCGATGAGTAATTAATATGAAAAGTAAATCATTAAATAATGAACAATTTAGAGAAGTCTCTGAATTTCTGTCTTTCCCGGTTTTTCTGTTTTTAATGGTTTAATGCCATAAACAAGAAATCAATTGATCATAGAAATCTCTTTCAGCTTTTGCAGAAACGTAAGATTTTTTTTTGCCAAATAATAAAGTTGTTCATTATTTTATTTAAGCATAATTTTGTATTACTATCACAACGTCTATTATGTCTAAATTAATTTCAAGTAAATCATAATTATGTAATATAGTCATATTGTAAAATACTTTGTTAATAAGAAATGGAAAGGAAAATTTTTAGAAAAATTACAAAAAGGTTAAGGCAATTTTAAGCAAATTTGATAATAACAAGTTTTAATGAAATGTTGAGGAATGTTAATTATCAGGAAAAATCGTTTATATAAAAAACCGTTAAGAATGCCATATTCGGTTAAGCAGAATTTTTAATAACCTTTCTCAAATGTTAGAATAATCAGGGGTGTCATAGAATCCAAGTCGGTTTTGCTCATTGTCGGTTTTGCAAACCAATATTGGTTTCATTTGGTGTCATGAAAACAAGTCGGATTTGTTATTTTCGAATACAAATAAAATCGATATTCGAATTAGCTGTTTTATGTTTTGGCTCATGTGTTTACAGCTTTAAGTGCAATTTTTGTTTGACAATTTTGTAAATTATGATTTTTGTGCTAAAATGTTGTTAAAATCTGTATTTTCAATTAAAGGAAAATTAAGAGAAAAGAAAATAAGAAGTGATAATACAGTAAACATGAAAGAAATGCCAGGGTGTTATTACTTGCATTGCATTGGTATTGTGTAATTTTATTGTTTTGTAAAAATTAAATTAAATTTATTAAAAATCTAAACAAATTTGTTGTTTAACTTTATAAATAAATAGAATGACCACTGGTGTTGTTGCATATTTGCTGTTTGCAGAAAAATTGAGAAGAATACTTACGAATTTGCAGCAGGCCGCTGCCGGAGACTACCGGAAACATGCAAAAAATACTATTTTACCAATTAATCAATTTTATTTGCTTCTGTCTGTGGAAAAAATCTAAGTGCTGAAAAAAATAATATAAAAATTAAGCTTTTAACAACTTGATTTATTTCCAATAAAAAAACAAGACCTGTAAGCTGCTTGGTTTATTTTCAATAAAAAACCGATAACATTGGTTTCTGTGACACCTAAAACCGACACTTATTTTAGTTCGAACTAAAAACCGACAACGTTGGATTTCATGACACCAACGTATTTTTTTTTTTGTCGGTTTCAAATCCAATACCGATAAGATTGATTTCTATGATACCCCTGATTATGTGTATTTATTTCATATTTAAGTCATTCGACATTAAAAATTTCCAGCATTTAAACAAATACCGTTATTTGTTACACTTTAATACATATTGAAGTTTTTTACAAATAAAGGGTACTTAACACTATCACACAAGTCTTACGTAGCTCGACGAAAATGCTTCCCAGAATTTATTATTGTTTGACAATTTTTAACAAACAATAACAACTTATCAAGACAGGATTGTATATTCGTAAAACTACGTAAGACTTGTGTGATAGTTAAAGTAGCCTTAGCTAATACATATCGGGGACAATTATTGAACATAACGTCAAAAATGAATTTTATATACACTAAGAGAAAAATGACGCTCTAAATTTAAGAACAAAATTCTTGGATTTAGATTGCAGAAATCTTCAGATTTCAATCTTGAAATTTGGTCAGTAAGATTTACGTTCTCAAATTTTTAGAATTTTTTTTTTTTTTTTTTTTTTTTTTTTCATTATTTATTTATTGAATCTTCATATATTAAATATGAACTAACAATAATTAATCAAATCTTAACCTTATATTATTTTTTGTCCTGCCAGTGCCAGACAAAAATTTTCTTCATCGCGGGTTCTGTTCACTTTTATAGGTGTTTATCGCTCATCTAATTGGATAAGTGCTGCAGTGTCTCTTCTTCTTAAGCGAGTGTGGCCACTATCATTCAAAATATTTCGTGCTAGTGGGTTCGGGTGCAATTCGAGCCTTTTTAAGTTTTTTACTGCATATTTCGTAATCATAGTTTTAACTAATGGAACATTAAGATCCTTGTGAATATTTCAGTTTTTAACATACCAAGGGGCAGCTGTGATTATTCGAAGTAGTTTATTTTGGCGCCTTTGAATTTTTTCGATATTAGAGGCCGATGCAGTGCCTCATAACTGAATACCATAGCACCAGATTGGCTTTAAGATGGAGTTGTAAAGAAGAAGTTTGCAGTCGAGACTAAGGACAGAGTTTCTTCCAATAAGCCAATGAATTTGGATGGCTTTTAGTTTCATTTGAGTTAATTTTGCCTCTATATGGCTTTTCCACGTTAAACGGCGATCTAGATGAATACCGAGGTATTTTACATGCGTATTTTGAGGTATTAGTTGATTATTGATTTTAATAGGGGGGCATGATTCCCGAAGCAAGGTGAATGTTATATGTACGCATTTTTGCTCATTGACCTCTATCCTCCATTGCTTTAACCATAGTTCGAGTTGAAATATATGATCCTGTAGGTATCGAGATGCTTCTTGACGGTTTTTGTGCACGCTCAAAAAAGCTGTATCATCAGCAAATGTTGAAGTTTGTGTGTAGTTGTTTGTTGGCATATCCGAGGTATATATTAAGTATAAAAGTGGGCCCAGAATGCTTCCCTGAGGGACTCCAGCGTCAATTTGCTGAGGAGAGCTTAAATAATCACCTTCTTTAATAATAAACTTTCGACCGACTAGGTAGCTTTCTAACAGCTTGTGTGTGTTTACTGGTAAGTTTAGCTTCAATTTATGTAGTAAGCCTTCATGCCAGACGTTATCGAAAGCTTGAGAAACATAGATGAAGAGAGCGGAACAATATCTTTTTTTCTTCAAAGGCTTTTCTTATTGCGTTTACTATACGATGGGTTTGCTCAATTGTGCTGTGTTCTCTTCTAAAGCCGAATTGGTGGTTAGGAATACATATATTGTCATTTAAAATTGGGGTTAATTTTGACGCTAACAGCTTCTCAAACAGCTTTGATATATTAGAAAGTAAGCTTATAGGCCTATATGACTCAACTTTTGTGTGATCCTTTCCAGGTTTAGGTATCATGGTGACTAAGGAGACCTTCCACCTTTGAGGATAGTATTCAAGGCGTAAAATAGTTTTACAAATTAAAAGAATAATTTTCTTTGCTATGCTGGGTAGCTCCAAAAGCATTTTGTTGCTGATCTTGTCAAAACCAGGAGCCTTCTTGGGTTTTAAATCACAAATAGCCTTTTCGATTTCTCTTATCTCAAATCTTAGCGGAACAGCTGCTCTAGCAGCAACAGGTGGTAACTTGACCGCAATATCGTGAGATATATTTGGGGTAAATACGTTTTTTTTAAATGATTGACAAACAGATTTCCTTTTTCAACATCATTTCTTGCCCAACTTCCATTCAAGTTTCTTAATGGTGGTTAAGAGACAACTGGCCTTTTGAGATTTCTAGCTGCACGCCATAATGAGTAGTCTGATTGTGGGGTTGCATCAAGTTCCTTAAGATATTTTTCCAGAGAAGCCGTTTTCTTAGTCTGCAGTAACTTTCTTAGTCTTTTTGTACACTCTTTAAGTAAGTTCTTAAGTTGAGGGGATCTGTGCAATTGCCACTCTCTTCGAGCCCTCCTTTTTTCAGACAAAAGATGCTCGATATCTGTGGAATATATTTTAATAGTTTTTGTTTTTTTGGGGGCAATATTGGAATGTTGAACAGCTAGTTTCAGAAAACTGTCAAAATTGTCAATAGAGCGATCCACATAATCCGGTGTACTGAGCGGAATATTTTCTGTGCAATGGGTACTGAGATATTTTTTATATTTTAACCAATTAATTTGCGTAGCTGTCGTCGGAGGTACAATGCTATTGGGGTTCATTATAGTAACAATTGTAGGTGTGTGGTCGGAAGATAAATCTAGGGAGGCTTCAACTTGAATCGTTTCTATGGGAATGTTTTTAACCACGCCGAAATCTATGACATCTGGAATTTTTTTGATGATCAGTGGGCCAATATGTTGGTTGTCCGCTCGCTACCACATTTAAATCCATTTTAGAAATTATGTTAAATAAAACACGACCCTTTGGTGTTATAAGTCGCGACCCCCAGAGGGTATGTTTAGCGTTATAATCGCCAGCGGCTAGGAAACACGGTCCTAATGATTTAAAATATTTACAATATTGGTCCTCCGATATTGAAAATCTAGCCGGGGAGTATAACGATGAAATTATTAGGTTTCTATTTAATTCCTCAACGCAAATGTTCGTTGCCTGGAGATAATCTTCACGATGATCACACATTAGGTAGTGTTTGACTCGGGCCTTTATTAAAATGGCAGCACCTCCACAAGCTCTATCTCGAGGGTCCTTGGTATCATATAGTATATAACCATTGATTTTAAACGTATTTCTTGAGGTTAAATGAGTTTCAGAAATCATCATGACATCAATCTGTTTATTTTTAAGAAAGTATTCTAATTCATTTTTATGTTGGCGGATGCCGTTTGCGTTCCAAAAACAAATTTTTAAACAGTTCATGGTTTGTTAAGTACTGCTTGCAATAACATCGATTGCATTCTAAGCATTTCCTGCATCATATTACCCATTGTGTTCGTAAAATTATTTACCGTTTGCACAATGTTTCCATGGTTTTTTCTAAACGACTTAAATTAGAAAATTGAGTTTCATCATTACTTGGCGAGGCACCTTGCATTGGCTCATGGTTTGATTTTAGGACGTTAGCGTAAGAGGTTCTGTAATTACTAGGCTGGGGGGCTTGAATTGCATCTGTGTTAACCTGATTTGTTACCTGAATTTGAGGGGGATTATTTTTCGGTCCGACCGACTGCTTGACGATAGTATATACAGGGCATCCTCTATAATTGGCAGTGTGATTACCGCCACAGTTGCTACATTTTTTTACGTTGGGGTCGGTTTTAGACTTGTCGCAAAGAACTGTTCCATGTAATTCACCATATACTAAGCAAACAGGGGGTAAGTAGCAGTATGCCTTAGTATGGCCAAATTCCTGGCAGTTTAGACATTGAACAGGACCATTTCTTTTGTGCGGCTCCTCAATAGTTACCCTTCTGTACAGAATATATTTTAAATTATAAATTGGATGCGTTTCATTTTTTTTGAGCTTAACGCCGCCGGGTTCAAGCTCCACTCGAAATAGTGGTTGGGGATTTTTTTCCCTATTTTTTATATTTGTTACGTTTTTGATTTTAAAGCCCTTCTCTTCCAAAAAAGCTTTAATTTCCCCTGGGTCTACGCATGAGTCTATGCCCTTGATTACTACCTGAAGACCTTTACTGCTCTTCAGTTGATACGTATAAAAGTTTTTATTCAGAGTCTCAAATCTTGTGATTACCT
The DNA here is from genome assembly GCA_930367215.1 of Pollenia angustigena. Lineage (NCBI taxonomy): Eukaryota > Metazoa > Arthropoda > Insecta > Diptera > Polleniidae > Pollenia > Pollenia angustigena. The sequence continues at coordinate 55,146,606 of OV884060.1, forward strand.
TTCGAAAATCATCCTCGTGATTCACCTGTATTTTAGTCTCGTTAATGATACCGCGCTTTATTGCAGCTACATAAAAGGAATTTTCACCTATCACCGAAATTAAACTTTTTATTAACTCATTAGAGTTTTGCTCTCTAAGGTATATCGGGGGTGGCTTAGACGATTTAATGACGTTTGGTGCTTCAGAGGATTCATCCTCCAGAATCGCGAAACGATTTTGTGTATTTATTTTATCAAAAGATGGTACTTTTGAGGCCGAAGCAACTGCTGCAGAGGTAGGGCTGCGTCCCCGTTTAAGCACTGTTATATACCTGTCCATATCAACTTGTACTGTAGGCTTTTTACAACTTTTTACAGGGCGGTTTTCCATTGCATTTGTGTTTAAGTTCATGGTATCATTTCCCACTAAATTTGTTTTTGACGTCACGGCAATACTTGCTGGCCTGGCAACACTTGTCACCAAATCTTGTTGTAGTTTTTTTAATGAGTCACTATCCACCGTTTGTGTAAATACCGAGGGTGAGAGGGAACGTGTTCGAGTAATTGGCTTAGCCGTTAAATAGTTTATATTGTTTTGTTTTGTTTTATTTATTTCTGCATTATTTTCATTTGCATTAACTAAAACGTAAACGTTTCTTTCATTTTGTCTTAGTGTTATTTCACTGTTTGTACTCATGCAAAGAGTTGTTTTTATTTTTCACCGTTTTGCTTTGCTTTAATATTTTTATTATTTATTGTATTTTACAACAACAAAAGAAAAACAAGAATTTAAATGTTTTGTTCAGAATATGTATACACATGTATGAACATTCATACGTACATATATATTTTTACTGATTTATTTTATTTAATTTGATCGTTTTAAATTGTTCACTATTATGTTAAATAATTTAATTAAAAAAATATATTATTTTTTTTTTTTTAAGCGTCCATTCGCTGCTTAGATTACAAAATCAAATGTGATTAATTAATAGTTCAAATCGTATGCGGGGCTAAAAATACGCGTCTGTATCACAACAAAGCACAAACCGAATCGAATTCTTAAAATTAAGATCGCAATCTTAATTTTAAGATCGTATTCTTCAATTTAAGAACGTGGTCTTAAGCTGTAAGAATTAATTCAAGATTACAATCTTAAATGGGATCTTAAAAAAATTAAGATTTTATTCTTGAATTAAGAATTTTCGCATTTAACACACTATTAAGATTGAAATGCTTTGATTTTGAACGTAAAATCTTGTTTTTATCACGTTTTTTCCCTTAGTGTAGGACCTCCTGTAAAGTCTGGACTGATAACTTTGTGCTAGTCGCAAATTTCAACAAGCTTGGCACCTTACTGGTAAAGCTTATTCGAGTACGCTGAATTGAATGATGAAAGCCGATTTTAAAAGTTAGCGCTCGTATTCTTAAACGATATGTTTTATTCATTTGAGATCATTGTTAAATTTAAATCAATTCAACTAATTTAAATACAAATATTCCTTATTTTTGCGACTTTTGAAAGAATTTTATTTTCTTGTATTTTTCAAAATTTTCCTACCCCTCAACGAATTTATACAAAACAAGTTAGAGTGCTATATTCGGCTGTGCCGAATCTTTGGTACCCTCCACCGACAGTTCGAATGTTTAAGGAGTAATATCTGTGTGATGTTATTATTATCTTAAACTGTGACGATTTGTTATTAATTATGGTTTTAGGCGACTAAACTGCCTTCCGGGAGTCGGGTTTCTATGGGGCCTAGGGTAAATTATGTACCGATCTTCACGAAATTTCACAGTATCATTTATAGTCCTATAAAACTGTGACGAGCCAAAATTTGTTATGATTGCATTATTTTTTACGGTTTTAGGCGTACTAAACTGTTTTCCGGTAGTAGGGTTTATATGGGGCCTAAGGTAAATTATGGACCGATCATCACAAAAATTCACAGTGTTATTTCAAGTCCTAAAAAACTGTGACGTACCAAATCTTGTTACGCTAGCGTTATTTTTTACGGTTTTAGGCGTACTAAACTGTTTTCCGCGAGTATTGTTTTTATGGGGCTTAGGGTAAATTATGAACGGATCATCACAAAATTTAACAACATGATTTCCAGTCAAATAAAGCAAGTTTTTGCAAAATCTTATCTCATTCCTTGCCTTGTTCCAGCATTTATGTTATTTTTTGTAACAAAATTATCAATTTTTTTAGGTGGTGGTTGCACATTTTGATTCATAGCTCTGGTCCTACTGAACCGATTTTGCTGGATTTCAATCCCAAACTGCTTAGGATAATTACAAGCAATTTGGCACCAAGTTTGTTCATTTCTTTTGAGTTGTTCGAAAGTGAGCGTGTTTTAAACAGACGGACAGACGGACATGGCTAAATCGGCTTAGAATTACTCAAGGACCCAGAATATATATACTTTATGGGGTCTGAGATGAATAATAAAAAAGTTTCACACGGAATGACAAACTTGATATACCCTCTTCACAACTAATTGTGGTGGAGGGTATAACAACATTATATTGTAAAGTTGTTTTTAAGAAAAATGTGTTTGCGGAATTTTTTATTGATAATCACCCCTATCGCAAACAACTACTCACATGAAAATATTCCCATATTTTTTTATTTCGTATTGTGAATGATTCCCAATTTTTGGGAATAAATTCCCAAACTTAAAAAATTTGGCATCGCCAATGTTTACTCCCGCGAATTTTTTTAATAAATAAATTCCCAACAAGTGTTAATGTGAACGAGAAGGGAACATGTAAATTTTGATTTATATTCTAAAGTAGGACTAAATTAAATTACTTTTTCCTCTTATTGAAGGAGTGTACATAAAGAAAATGAAGATAAACACTATTCATTATTTATTTTATCATATTTTTATTAGTATTTTATTTTGTATATTTTTCTTTCACAATACAGGCACTGACAAGGTACTCACAATAGAGACTTTTGTTTACAAACCACTGAAAAATAATTCACAATAGAAATTTTTACTGCCAAAATATTTGCGATACCGATTTGTTGGGGATGGGAATTTAGGTTTGATCCCATGTATCATATTCCCATAACATTCGCGATAGGGGTGAATGAATTGATTGCAAAGGCTTCTCTACAAAAAAAGTTGACAATGAATTTTCTAAAACAGGAAAAAAAATGTTTTGTTATCACTTTTTTTTTTTTTTTTTAAATAGTTTATAGCGCCGCAAATTAAGTTTCGATCTTATCACATCGCATATCATTATTCGTGGCTTGACTATGAATGCATTTTTGCCTTCGGTAATTTTTAATCTGACATCACATTCCGGGCTTCACTTATTCCATATCGGATCCTTGCTCCCCATGTCTAATATCATTCCAAAACTGTCTGGTTTTAAAAACCATGTGGATTCCAATACAATTTGCCCCATTTATGAACGAAATATCAATGAAGTTTCTAGAACTGAAACAAATCTTTTATGGCTTGACATCGATATTACAAGCAGCTCGTTTTTGATGAAATTTAAAACTGTTTTGAGCAGGTACCGTAATAGTCATAAGCAAAGAAGACTAAAATGCTTTTTTTTGCTTTTTTTTAGCTGTTTTTTATAAAACCTGCTGTTTTTTGCTTCTTTTACAATGGTGTTTCATTTTTTTTTGGATTTTTTTGTTTAAACTTCCCATTTTTGTTTTAAAAACTTCGTATGTTACTACCAAGGCGAATTTCTTTATAAAAGTGAATTCGCCTTCGTTACTACCTTTTTGCAACTCTGTTTTCATTTTAAAAGCAATCAACTAAAATCCTAGTAGGCTGTTAAAAATAGAAATAAATAAAAAAGTTTAAAAAATGCCGAAAGAGAAGAGTAATAGAAATTTATTATTAAAAATGGTAAAAACATATGAAGGAGTCTTTAAAATTGAAGAAAATTGGCTATTTTGCAATATATTCTGCTGCAAAATAAATTGTTCGAAAAAGTCAAATGTGGATCAATGTGCTGCTGTGGCGCAATTTGCGTCTTCTTAGCAAGAGAACTATCCACAGAAACTTATTACGGAATATCCAGTGACTCCAACTGCCACAACATTTCAAAAGGATCTTTGTAAAACATTGTTAGAATCTAATATACCAATAAAAAAAAGCTAGTTTCAAAAATTTCATTGAGAAATATTCTCAAATGTCGGTTCCGTCTGAAACTTGCATTCGCCAGAAATACATACCAGAATTGTATATAGAATTCCCTATAGGGAATCTATAGAAAAAATGCGTCAAGAAATACATACCAGAATTGTATATAGAATTCCCTATAGGGAATCTATAGAAAAAATGCGTCAAGAGCCAAAGACAAATATATGTGTATGGATTTATGTAGATGAAACTACGGACAGCGAACAGAGATATGTTGCAAATTTTATTTTTGGAGTCTTAGAAGAATTGAAAGACAATAAATCTTATTTATTGAACATGCAAGTACTTGAAACGGCAAATGGTGCAGCATTTTGTAATGATTCGTTAAAAATATTGTGGCCAGATGGTGAAGTAGAAAAGAAATCGAGTTTAGATTTGATATTAATTTTCTGTATTTAGGCATAAAATATAAAAAAGTGTTACTTGTATTAACGGATTCAGCTGCATATATACTAAGTGGAATATCTTCTCTTAAGGCAATGTATCCGAAAATGCTTCATTTAACATGTTTTGCACATGGTATCCATCGATTAGCTGATTTCATTCGAACAAAATTTTAAAAATGTCAATAAATTGATTTCCAATGTTAAAAATATTTTCTTAAAGGTAAATATAACTATTAATCAGAGGTGTTCTGGAAATCGAAAACGCAAGAATTTAAAATTCGTTTTTTAATATGATTTTTGTAGTAAAAGAATTTTATGACAAATATTTCTCTATTAAACAGAATTCTGTAAGAAAATTATATAAAATTGATTAAGAGTGTATTAAAAAGAACTTGAAAGTTCTTGTGTTTTTTTTTAATAAAGGGTGGTTAAATTTCAAGGGCCGATGTTGATTTTGAATAAAACACAAACTATTTAGGAAATTATTGTAATTTTATTTTATTATGATATATTGGTATTACTCAATTATGTATGGAATAAAATATCGGCCAAATGGGCGCCGCGACCACGGCGGCACACCTCCATCCGATGGTCCAAAGGTTCTATGCCGTTAATGTGCCGAATTATCTCATCCTTTAGCTCTTGAATTGTTGCTGGCTTATCGACGTACACCTTTTCTTTCAAATAACCCCAAAGAAAAAAGTCCAACGGTGTCAAATCACATGATCTTGGCGGCCAAGTGGCACCGTCCTGCTGAAACCACATATCGTCCACATCCATATCTTCCAATTCGGGCCATAAAAAGTTCGTTATCATCTCACGATAGCGAACACCATTCACAGTAACTGCCTGACCGGCCTCATTTTGGAAAAAATACGGCCCGATGATGCCGCCAGCCCATAAACCGCACCAAACAGTCTTTCTTTGTGGGTGCATTGGTTTTTCGACAATCACTCTTGGATTCTCATTCGCCCAAATGCGGCAATTCTGCTTATTGACGATTCCACTGAGGTGAAAATATGCCTCATCACTGAATCACGAAGTGCACGATATACCCTTTGATTTGAACGCCCATTTTCATAATAAGTCTGGATAACTTTAACACGTTGTTGGATTGTGTATCTCTCCATGGTTCAAATTGAGTAAGTCTGAAATAGAGAAATGTCAAATAAAATTCGGAAAAAAAACTTGGCGTTTAGGTGTGGTTCACATTCAACATCGGCCCTTACAATTTAACCACCCTTTATAAACATACATATCCTTACTTTAAAGCCCTAGCTAACATTTTCCTTACTTTACAGGAGAAGGAAAAAACTTAATAAAAATTATAGTCTTGTAGTCGCGATTTTTTTTTAAACACAGTTTTTTATTAAATCCTCTAAACAATTTAATGAAAAACTGCGTTTAAAAAAAATCGCAACACAATACTACAATTTATATTAAGTTTTTTTCTTCTTCTGTAAAGTATGGGAAATGTTAATTAGGGCTTTTCTATATTAAAGTAACGATATGTATGTTAAAAATATATGTATGTTACAAAAACAACATTTTACAGGCACCGCGAAGAAAACAACTCTTTCTAAAAATGAATCCTAATGTTGTACTTCCACCGTCTCCATGCCCAACTCGTTGGGGTACTTGGTTAGAAGCGGCAATGTACTGAAGAAGTTAAAGCCGTTGTTTTAGAACTTGACAGTTAAGATGCCGACTCAATTGTGCAATCCAAAAAAATTTTTGAAAACTCCGAACTAAGTTCTCAACTTGCATTTCTAAAATACAATTTTGCAAACATTTTGGATGCTATAAAAAATTTGCAAACTGCGGGTTTTTTTAATTTCAGAGAGCACTTATGCTTTATCGACAGTTTTTGACGGACTATGCAAGATCGAGGACCAACAATGTAAAAAGAAATTTGAGATAATATTAAAAAGAAATCCCGGATATCAGAAGCTTCTCTTTATACAAAACGCTTTTAACAGATCGACCAAGGCGAATTCATGTAAACGGTGGTGTCGATACTACAACAATTAACAACACCAAAAACACAACAATGTATTTCGTTGCTGCTTTCGTTGGCCGATAAGTCAAAAACACAAGTAACTTTTGACATTCCTCTCTCTAATTAAAAAAAAAAAAAGTAGCACAGGTGTGCTTTCAACGCCACCTGAAAAATGAATTCGCCTTGAGATCGACGTAGAAAATTAAAATTTGAAAACATAAAAGCCAACATGTAATAATTTTGATGATGTGATAGAATTAGAATAAAATATTTTTTTGTGCTTTTTTTTGCTGTTTTATCAATTTTTTGTTGCTTTTTATAATTTATTTTTGCTGTAAAAGTATTGAATATTGCTTTTTTTTTGTCTTCTCTAGTCATAACATTAATTTTAAAATAAACTTTTTGATCATTATTTCTTGAATTAAATTTTTTGCTTATAAGATAACAGTTACTTTTTGAATTTTTTTTATTTTTTTTTTTTTTTTTTTGCTTACAAATTAATATTTCTGTGGCTTGGTGCTAGAAGGGCCAATGTCAAAATATTTACTTTTGATAAAATTTAAATTTAATTGTTTTTAGAGAAGAGTTCTTACTGAAATTTGCTAGCACAACCCTGTTCTGGGCTAAAAATATTACCTGTCTCATAAAAAAAAAAAAAAAAAAAACAACAAAAAAGATGTTAAGAGAAAACACCTAATGCAACGATTAACTCAAAACAGAAAAATATTGACATTGGCCCTTTTAGCACCAAGCCACAGATTTAAGGGCGAATTTTTCTACAGAGTTCGTGCAAATACTCTTATTTCTCAGTAAAAATGTGTTCCAAAAGGAGCAGGTTTTGTGTATGAATTCATACCTCAAATCGCTTCAAACCTGCAGATGGGATGCCTGATTTTTGTATGGGGTGTTCCCGGTTTGGAGGACTATTTTCTGCTGACAATAAGCGCTTATTTTAACATGCAAACAAATCACTCCTAAAGTGCTTTTCTAGGGGCTAACTATATTAACATATTCATTAATGTTTTACTTTTACTTGTTGAAATGCATTTTTTCAATCATTTTCGTATATTTTTATTTTTTTCGGTTTGCAACCTTCTTCGTTGTCAGCACTAAAATAGCAGCTTTTTTGTATATTTTATTCTATATCATTTACTGCTGTATAAAAGCTCTTTTATTGAAGCGCTCGATTATGCGCTTTTTTTTAATGGGGTTTTAAATTAATTAATTTTTTTAAATATTACTCAATTTAGAAATTAATTTTTTCTAAAAAGAAATTTTTTTTCAAAAATAACTTTAATTTTTGACGAATAAATAAAAATCAAGAAAAACTTTTATTTTCTAAGCAAAAAAAAAATAAAACTCAAAAAAAATTTTTTTTTTATTATGGAAAAATTAAAGCATCTAAAGGTAGGCCATTGTAACAAGGATTATCTTGTTGGTGTATGCTCGTAACATAATGGAAGGAAGTGCATGATGAATTTCTAAGTATTGCACTATTTTGTTGTCTGGTCGTAGGTTGACAGGATCCACATATTATCTAAGGCTGATTGGGCAGTATCAACATTAACAATTGACACCTTCGTCTTATTTGTAATATCTGGCCTGCAATGTGCATATTCCTATTATAAATAGGTCATACATATTTATGTTATTTGGCTATACCTCAAAACAATTTAAATCTTTAATCGCTTTAAAACAATACCTTAACTATCTTTTTAACTATTTTGTTAAAACAAAACTACATATTTACATCTGACATTTAGCACTTAAACTGAACTTAGTGATCTTCCAAAAAAAAAAAGCTGAAATAATCCCAAACTACACAAAGGTTAAAAAGGCAACATCAACCAACGCCCTGAACTTCAAAGTACTCTATTGTTTAAGAGACAAATATAAAGAAACTTAAACCGAAAAAAAGAAAACAAAAACTTTGAAAGTCTTTCTTTGTTTTTCTTAACCAAAAAATACAAAATAATTTTTTGTTTTAGCTTAAATCGCGATTAAACTATTGTGTGCAAAATTCTCACAGCAGGAGAACAACAAGCATATAACAACACCAGCTTCAACATGTTGCAGCTAAATTTTTAAAAAATTTGTTTAGGTGGTATATTTCTATTTAGTTACTCTCCAGAACAAAACAAAAACAGGAAAATATATGCTTAAATAGTTTAGATTTTTCTTTATTTTTTGTTTTAAGAAATACTTGTTATAAATGATGCTGATTATGACACATGACGGTTTTGTTGAGATTTTTAGGCTCCCATCCGCAACACACAACAAAGACTTCAACGCCACATGTGAGCTAAGAGCAGAATCAAATTAAGAATTTTTTTGGCTTAAAACTTATATTCAAAAAACTTAATATAAGAGTTTTGTGTCTTCCCGGGCAATTCAATTGATTTTAATTCCCATTTTACTAAGGAAGTTTTTTGCGGTATTCCCGGAAAAATAAGGTGAACAAGTACTTTTTCTTCCTTGTACATTCAGACTAAAGGTAACACTGTGCTACTTGAAAAAATAGACAAGCCGGGCACATGGCGTTTTAACATAATTCGGGTGCGCTGAATGAGATATAATGTTATTTTGAAAATGGAGAAGGTTGCACCGCATATCGACCCCTAACCGCGAAAATAACGTAAGCGACAAAAATCAAATTTTACAAGAGAGAGCTTTTTTATTTTATTTAATATAAAATTATTATGAAATTTGTCGCTTGCAATAAAATTGTTCTTGCTATAAAATCGTAACGGTACCTTTTTTGACCATGACATTTTAGGAAATGATGGAAGTGTTGCCAATTAAGTCATTTATTAAAAAAAAACGAAAATTGAAAATCATGTCGCTTACGTTATTTTCGCGGTAAGAGCTCGATATGTTCGCGTAACTCATTTTTCTGGCACTTATTTCTTTTTTCCACTTTTAGACTTATTTAATTTATTTATGGACTTATTTCATTGGTAGTTATTGCACGTGGGACATATTTCACGAAGCCAAAAATTTTAATCTTGGGATTGAAAATGTTTTAGTTACCAAATACTTCAAAAAACGTTTAAAATTTTTCAAAACCTTAATTATTTTGTTATTTCTCTATAAAGCAGAAATTCCCTGAATTCCGGGAAACTAAAAAAAAATGTTACCCGCTTTCCTGGAAAGTAAAAAAATCTGTGGGGAAAACCCCTACTCAATAGGAATTTAAAGGAAACAATTTTAACTTAAAACAAAAATCACCGTCTTGTCTTGTAGGCAACAAAAGAACCAGCCAGCCAACCACCTTAAATGCCTTCATGTTTAACAAGTAGAAAACACAAGATGCCGACTTTTTTTCAAGTTGCCTTTAATTTTCAGCTGGAGATGATCTAGCTTCCTTTCACTTAGTTTATACAGGTCTCTATAATTTTTTTTATAAGCCACTCTTCCCCTCTTTCTTTTCAAAATAACAAAAAATCCTGATTTTAATATGAAAATTTCTTAAAAGAATGCCCCCGAAGAGTGCAATATTTTGTGCCTTAAATAAAACTGAAAAAACCAAACTCATAGTCTGTCTTTGAAATCATATGCGTGTTGGAATTATTGTGGACATAATGAATGCTATTAAAGCATAGACATCATCACCCGCGGTACATGTGTAACATGTTAACATAACAAGAATCACACAAACAGATGCAACTGCACCATCGGCAACAGCAACAACACTGTAAAAAGCTTTAACCTTATATAACAGCAATTTTTAGTGCAGTTGCATTCTACAAGCAAATATGCCAGCAATATGCCATAAACTACGACATATTTAGTTAAAGCTAGAACTAAATATATTCATATTGAAATTTTCAAAATTATTGCTGTTTTTGCCACATTTTGCTTTATATGAATAACTAAAGCTCAAGTTTTAAGATTTTTTTTTTTGCTTTTTATTGTTGTTATTAAAACAGCATGATGATAAAATTAAAATAGAGTTTACTTAAAATGGTCAGGGAGGCACTAAAGGAAGCCTTTTTTAAAGTAGGGCCTTTAGCGTAATTAAGATATTGCGAAAAATAACTTGATTTTGAGCAAAGCTCATTAGTTTTAAGCATTTGTTAAAACCTTTTACGGATAAACTCGAGGGGCTTTAAACTAATTTAATAAAAAATTTTGTAACGAAAAACTTTTTATGATTTTGTGTAAAAAAAACTATGCTTTGAAACTTTCTTAAAGTTTTTAATACAAATTGATACAATTTTTAATGTTTGAAGAGATTGTCTTGAAAGCTTTTAAATGTAAAATGTCTTTAAAACTTAACAGATGGAGCTTTTGAGTTCTAGGAAATTTACAAAACTTTCAAGTTTCAAAAAATCAGTTTAAGCTTTCAAAGTGCCACTTTGATTTGCATTAAAGCTCTTGAACTTACGGCCAATTTTTAGGTTTGATATTAAATCACATTTATATTTAAAATCGTTTTAAATACAAAATTCCAGTCTTTACTAAGCACTTAAATTTAACTTAATCCACCAAGCTGTTACATTTAAATTCAACTTAAGTTTCCATTGTAATAACTTAGCAAGGTGGTCTCAATTTCACAACAGTACAACAACAATAGGCAAAGCAATAACAGACTTTGTAAATAAATACCCTTTTTATGACATTTTTCGTATTGAGTTGTTTTTATTTTAAATAAGACTTTTCAAATTAAGCTCAAAATATCAATTTGTATTTAAGTACTATTTAAGTTTATATGAAAATTAATTTAATATAGATATAAATACTATCCTGAAAATTGGACATTAAAATTTAATAAACACTATTTTCTCCAACTTTTTTTATTATTTAGCTTTTTTTGTGTTTTTTAAAAATGTTCAAAAAACTGTGGCGGCTTTTAATAAGACTTTGACCTGCACTTTAGAAAAGCTCTTTAAGTTTGTTTCCAAAATTAAGAAACTTTAGTCGGGAGAAAGCTTTTTTAAAATTAACAAAAGTTTCTTTATTTTAAAATTGATTTTGAGATAATTATTACTTAAATCATTTTTAGATCAAAGAAAACTATGAAGCTTTTCTTAACTTTTTTTTTTAATTTTTAAGAAAGTTTTCAAAGGCTTAATTAAAGCTGATCTTGATTTATTTAGAAGGCTTTAATGTTAAGGATTTCTATAATAAATAAAATAATTTATATAAGTTAAAACAAAAACTTTTTTTACGTAGTTTTAATTTAAAACGCAGCTCCTATTTCTAGAGTTAGTAGAGAGCTTAATTTCCTTATAAGCATTTATTTAAAAAGAAATGTGTTAAATGAGGCTATCGCCGCAGAAGTAGTGTAACCCAAAATTAAATTTGGTTACAGTTCTGGTGTTAGATATGTTCTTTGCACTGTTCTGTAAAGTCCAATAGTCGAGTAAGCCAACTGTTTGTATCTAAAACAGATGGCGCTAGAAACATAGTTTTTGCACGGGCCGTTACAACCAAGTACTATAGTGCAAGATTAGTGTTAACTTCTCATTATCTCATAATAAGTAGTCTGGGGTTACACCAATTCTGCGCTGATAGCCTAAAATAATAATCCAAATTTTTTTAAGCAATGGAGACAAACAAAAATAAAACTTCTTTAATAATCCTTATTCAACACCTTAAAAATTTGTTTACCTAATATAAAAACATATGACTTCTTTAAAAAGCGTCAATATTATTTATTAATCGCTCTTTTAAGGCCCCTACTGTTAAGCTCTTAAAACTTTTATTATCTTCATGCTGTATTTTTTGACTCTTTAAAAACTTGTTGAACATAATGAGCATGCTGATGGTGTTGTTGCAACATCTTTAAAAACTGATCATCAGCTTACTGCACACGGTATGGTGCAAAGTGCAATGTTAATTTACTTTTACCTTTTATTCCTTATAACAGCCAGCCTTACTGCCAAGGTTGCCTTCAAACCACTCATAAAGCTTTTTCTCTTACTGGCAATTTTAGTGCAAAGCTGTTGTTTTTAGTGGCTGTAGTTATTAGCAGGAAACATGCCGATGGTGATGATGAAGATGACGACAACGATGATGGGTTCTTTTTTCGGTCTAGATACCCTTAAAGGTTATTATTTTTCTATGAGTATCCTTTATTGTGTGTTGTACTGTTTTGTGTTTAATTTACTACATCATCGTTCATGCATTTAGATGAGTTTTAGCTGTTTGCTAGTATCTAGATATTTACATACTGATGTTGTTCATTTAAAAATTTTTTAGATTATTTTTCATGTCTTTTGTTCTTTTAAAGTTGAGTGTGGTTTTAAAACTTTTGTTTGAAGCCGCTAAAGAGGTTTATCAAACATTTTGCCGCTAAATGATGTGTCACTTTTAATATAATAATTTTTATTTCCAGTTTCCATGAGTTTCATGTAATTCATAGTTAAAGTTGTTAAAACATAAACTTGTAGGGGGTATTTTAATGCAATAAATGTTTATAGGTAGTAAGTGTGTTTTTAGAGATTATCGCAGTGGTAATGGTAAATCGGCTGCGCATCATTAGAGCGAAGGCACCGCTTTAGAAAACAAAACGAAGAAAAGGGACCAAACCGTTGTTAATTAAAAAAGGTGCGGATAATATACTCCATTTATTGCTTACTTTTATTTTGTTATTTGTATGTGTTTTAGTGCTCTTAAACGAGAAATGCATATTAAAAAAATCCGTTATGTGCATATACTGGGCTTAAAGAAAAACTCGACGAATTTCGTCAACATCATGATTCTAAACAGTTGTATGGTATACATACACCTACAATTCAGGAAGACATAATATTAATTTTAATAAAAAATTTATCATACAAATACGTTTTTAAGCTTAAATATACACAGAAAAAAATAACAAAAGTTATTAAGTAATTAAAGAAAATTTGTTAAATCTTTTTAATTGTTTTAACAATTTTTTTAATTAACATGTTTGTAAATTGTCATATTAACAATTTTTTTTTTTTTTGTAGAAAATAAATGTGTATATCATAGGAAAAATATTTTGTGTCAAAAAGTAAAAAGCATAAAATAAAAAATTCTGCATTTTCCATTTTAAATCTTTAAAAGAATGAATGATGTGGCGCTTGTTCTGAAATTTTACCAATCAATACGGTCAGTTAACTTATTATTTAATTATTCATAAAGAAATTTTAATGGGTGTTCTATAAATTTTATTCTTCTAGATTCTAGTTTTGTGTTGATGTCAGAAACTTATAGTGCATTGCATAAAGGTCTGTAATTTTTAATGAATTTTACTAAAATAAAAACAACTTTTAATTGCATCCTTAATTTCAATTTTGTTAGTAACAAACTATTTTGTTAATATGACAATTAAGTAATAAAAATTTATATTTAGTTGTTAACAAATATTTTATTCAATATTACAAACTCATTGTTAAAAATATTTGTTGAATTTTAGCAATTTTCATTAACAAAATAGTTTTTTGTATTTATAAATTCAGTTGTTGGTGCCTTTTCAATTAAAAAGTTAATTGTATTGACGAATATGATATTCAATATGACAACTGATTCGTCGTAATTTTTTTCTGTGTAAGGATTGGGCCTAGATCACTGAAAGTTGGCAACGGGCATTATATTTGCCAAATAAAAAAATGAAATTTCATCAAAAACCGCCACGGTCCATAGAAGCCCAATCGATTTTTTCCTATAAAATTCTTTCTATTCAAGCAAAAGTCAAAATTGGTACATACATTTTCTAAAAAAAAAACACAAGATTCATCAAGTTTTATCAACGCACAGTGGCGCCATTTGAGTTTTTTCGTTGCAAACGTTGCAACGTCAAACACGCCTACCGCCTATATGTATATGGGCCTATAAATATTATAATAAAATGAGTCTTAAACAATCAAACTTGTTTTTCATCAACTCTTATATCTTAAACTACATCATGTAGTATTAAAATGATTTCCGTATGACGTACTATTTTCCCAATTTTTCATATTTGATAAATACACTGAAATTGATTGTTGAGGGAAAGGTAGCTTCTATACGCATTTCACTGGTTGCTTAGGCCAGCTCATTAGGAAACCTTTTCCAAAGATTTTAGAAAAGCCAAAAATATTAAACACAGAACAAATTAAATTAATGATTACTAAAAATTGTAAAAATTTTATATTTTGAAGATTTTTTTTTTCAATAAATGATATTTTTAATTTTAAATAAAAAATGCTCAAAAAACTTTGCCGTTTCAAACAATTACACAAGTTAAAATTATTTTATTTTAAATTAAAAAATTGTTTGTTGTTTGATTATTATTTTAATTCAAAATTAATTTCAAAACAACTAAAATGTTAATTAAATTAAAATTATATTTTTAATATTCGTTCAACAAAAAAAAATAATTGATTCAATTATAACATTAATTAAGTTTAAATACTTTTTAAATAATTTTTTTAATTGATAAAAAATTACTAAAAAATTTTTCTGTGAACAAATAAAACCCTTAAGCGAATAAGAATTATAAACACTCTTAGTCTTATTTGTAAGAATATCAAAGCTTAAACAAAACACCAACAATAAACAGTGAGTTCATCTTTTCTAACATCCCCCTACAATTGGTTGGGTTCTTTCCGACTCGAACTGAAGTTGTAAGTGGGTAAAAAGAAAAAACTAAATTAAAAAACAAACAGCTTTATTCTATTGTCTTCGTAAGAAAACAACAAAAAAAAAAAAATTTGCCAATTCAGTTTTTTGCACGGGCACGTGCAATTATATTATCAAAGTTATTTTCGGGAATACGAAGTTTATTATTAATACGATTTCCGTATGACGTGCTAAATTCCCAATTTTTCATATTTGATTTGATCATCATTTGGTTTTATAGTCTTATACTACTTAAAGCCTAGTACTCTGTTCTAACGAAAATTTTGTCATGTATCAATATTGTCTATCTTTCGGTTTTTCAAAACTTAACGTTTTATTAGTTACAAGTATACAACATTATTTTGCGAAGGTAAACAAACACCATAGCTGGGGGCAGTGCACTAAATATTGATTTAATTCAACATTGCACTTTCACTAAATAAAACTACAAAAATTAGTTTCTACTATTTTTTACCAGCTTTACTAATGATTGGCATTTTTTCACTAGCTCAAAAATAATTAATTGGTATTGCAAATTTTTCACTATCACTAACTGTGGTTGAATGCATAAAATCTGCACTCAATTCAAATATATAATTCAAAATTTGAAATTGTCAACCAAAAAGCTGTACAAAAACATAATTTCACTAAAATATAAAATTAATTGAATTTTGTATATGAATGATTTTCTGATGATATGCATAAACAAAAGAAATTAAACTAAATCAAAATCTGTCAATAACGGAATAATTCTTGGATTTAATCATGAAAACACAAGTTTTCTATTTTAAATTGTGTGCAAAGTTTTTAGTCAAATAAGTGAAGAAAAATAAAATTGCAATATACTGATGATTGCTTTTTTAAATCAAACTATTTTTTTAGCGCAAAATGTTTTAACATTACAATCACTCATCTGTAATGAGATTGCTAATTTTCAATTTAGCACTCAACATTAACAAAGTTATTGCAATCATTTTGAACTAGTGCACTACCCCCATCTATGTATGACAAAAACCATGTGTTTTGATAGTTGCCATCATAATATAAGGAAAACAATGCAGTGCCACTTAAATTTTTTTGACAAGTATTGTATTTTGCTCTGTTGTATTTTTTATTCAGGTTTAATAAAATATTGCCACATGAGGAAAATGGATAGAGATTCCCAGAAATTTCAAAGTTAAATGTGTAGTTTTAAATAAATGAAAATTAAGTACAAATTTAAGTCTTAATCTTTAATTTAATGACTTAAAAAATGTGATAGCGAAATATTTAAGAAAACGTTATTTACTCTGGTGGTTTTTTAGTTTTGTGAAGCTTGTGGTATAGACATTTTTATTTAAAATGGTGATGAAAATCAGTTAAACTTTTTATGATGAATTTTATTACATTATTGGTTTTTAATCTTTTTATTTACATGCAAATGGTTTTTTTATATTTATTATTCAACTCGCGAATTTTGAAAAATGTTCTCCCTAAAAAAATTAAAAAAAAACTTTTTACAATGTTATGTTATGTTAAATTTAAGTCGCACATATTAATTAAAGTTTTCATGTAATTTGCTTTTGCCGATAATTGCCCAAGATTAAACTTCAAAAAAGTAGTGTTAAGCGCCTCCATATATTTCATAAAATTTTCATTTGGTTTAATTAACCCTCCCTCTGATAAAAGCTTAACGTAAGAATAATTTTTATCTTGGTTGTCTGCCGTTTTGCTTTCGAACTCTTTAAGACCCTTGATATTAAATATCCTGCAAAGTTTTCTAAACCGTCGTTTTCAATATCGTTTAGTTGAGATAACTTTTAACGATAATTAAGTTTTAAAACAAAGATGTTCTTTGGCATTGGATGCCTGATTCGTTCGCAATGAACCATCATTTATAACTATAATGTTCCAAATTACCTGTTTTGGAAGGGAATGGCATTTCTATTAAGACTTACATTGTGTTTATTCACTCGACGGTCTTCTTGAGCGAAATGAATTGAGCAAACAAATGATTCTTTTTTCAAAACTCCTTCTACCTTCTTGCAAGCGTTCAACCACTTTTTACGTTTGAACGGCAACAGCGGTATTTTGAAAAATGTGATATCCAAACGCTTACAGTTGCACCTTGTGTTTTTGCAGTCTTGGAATATGCAGTTAATTTTCTCTTTGTAAAAATTTTAATTTAAAAACTTTTTGTGTTGTTGATTTATTCAAAATAAAATTTTATTTTGACAAAAAAAAAAGTAGAAAATGGGATTATTAAGAACAAATATGGTAGCACAGTTTTCACAAAACACGTTAGTTGTCAAAAGGCAATGTGTCAAAATAAAAGAGAGAGTGGCACTACCTTGTAATCCTTATAGTATGTTCACATTTGGCTTCTTATAGTATGTTCACATTTGGCTTCTTAAACGCGTTTAAGCAGTTCGAACGTGATTAAGCTCTAATCACTTCAAAATCGAGATGATTACCCATACATTGAAGTGATTTGTTAATCACTTCAAATCGACATGATTACAACTAAATCACTTCATAAACCACATAGAATCCACTGAACATACCCTAATAATGTAGAATCGCTCGATTGTGTACAACCGGCCAAGATGTCTGCTAAATGTTTTTATTTTTTTTTTCCTTAAATAATTCATAAATTTTCACAATTTCATCATTAAATTGATTAAAATAATCTTCTGATAACTTTATAAAAGTGTTTTTATCCATTTTTAATACTTTAAAGAAATTTAAATTTGTTTGTTGTTTTTTTGTGTGCTTGTGTGTGTGTTTTTTCTTAATCGTCTGTCATCTTAATCATCTCAAATGTAATGTGAACGGCTTTGATTAGCTAAATCAACATTTTGCTTAAACGCGTTTAAAAACCCAAATGTGAACATAGCATTAAACGCGTTTAAGCAGTTCGAACGTGATTAAGCTCTAATCACTTCAAAATCGAGATGATTACCCATACATTGAAGTGATTTGTTAATCACTTCAAATCGACATGATTACAACTAAATCACTTCATAAACCACATAGAATCCACTGAACATACCCTAATAATGTAGAATCGCTCGATTGTGTACAACCGGCCAAGATGTCTGCTTAATGTTTTATACCATGGTTGTCATTATAAAAAGTAAAACAATTTTATTTAATTAATTTTATAAATTTAATATAATTTTATTATTAATTTTTGCACTTTTCTACATTTTTTATTTTTTTGAAACGCTTGTTATAAACCCCACCTCACTTATGCAAAATAAAAAATTACAAAAAATGATAAGCTGTTGCTTAAAATTCCGTGCGAAATAATATCAGTTGCACTTGTTTTGCACGGAAAATAAAAATGTTCGTATAAACATTTCGCATGTTTTATATATATATATATATATATATATAAATAGTGTACAACTCAGTCAACATTTTTTCGTTTGTATTTTACAGAAATTTTTTTTATATTGATTCTTAAAACATTTCGCACGAAATACTGAAAAGAGTACCAGGCTTAAGCCGGGTATTCACTATAATACAGAATTGTACGATTTATTTACATGAAAAGTTGATAGAATTCTATCCGACATAAAAAATGTCTGCACAAGCTGCGCTTAAATGCCACACAAACCCACAAAAAAGCTCAGCTTTTTTGCAAGAAAATGCATTTCTGATCGCATAGAATCAATTTATCAATTTATGAAAAAAAAAATCTATCAATTTATGAAAAATTTTCAGAAACATGAGCAAGTCGAACCGACTTGTTAAAAAAATCGGTCACTCGATTGCATTTTTAAGCCACACTATGCGCCCCAGAGGTGTAAAAGGAATCAAAATATAATACACTTTATGAGCACCAGGCGCGGATTAAATTATAAAAATATGTTTTGTTTATTTCGATAATACAAGAATTCCCAATAGTAATGTTTTTCTTATTTGTACAAAATTTTTGGAAATCCCAGCAAGGTTTTTTTGTTTTTTTTTTTTTATGGAAACTCTAACGAAATTTTCAATCAGTATCCATATCGTAATCCTAATAGTTATTTATTAGATATTTCCAATGAAACATCTAGTTTACTGTATTAAAATAATTATTCTAAATTCAATCCCAGTAGGTGCCGTCTACATTCAAAGACTAGACGTTTGACTTGATAATGCGTGCGGTTGAACTATTAATAAGCCTTTGTAAATGCAATATTTATGTATGTATGTGTTATATGAATCAAAATTCTATTCGATAATTGAAGCACAGCCGCGAATAATGTTGTAAACGCCACATTTTGCAAAAACAGTTTTTTTGCAGATAACCGTTGGCCTTACTCTCTTACACAGTTTAAACATCAAATCAACCAAAACTATGCACCTTAATGCCTTCAAAATGGCATACAAAGTGTCAGCCAGTGGAAGAACATTGCAAGTTACTAACAATATGATGACATCGAAATGGTTTTGCAGTGCGGGATAATGTTTTAAAAGCATTTTGCATAAAAGTTTCTATTATCATTATTTTTAATAATAGAAAAAAAAATTTTTTTAAACAAATAATGCTGCCTGTCAAAAAACGTTTTTTTGCTCTCCTGAAAAATTATTATTTTGTAACTTAAAACGTTATTCGCGGCTGTGCTTCAATTTTTGACGAAAGCACGGATTTGTCGGGGAAAAGCCAGATTTCCTTATCTTTAAAATATTTCAACATACAACAAAAAGCTGTTAGGGAAGAATTTATTGGCTTTATTGTAAACGCATTTGAAGAGGCTTCAAAGGATATTGATGACGTTGATGTGTCAATTGATGCGAAGGCACTATCATCAATAGTTCTTAAAGCTTTGACAAATTTTGGTCTTGACCCAAAAGATTGTGTAGGAGATGGAACAGATGGGTATCCTCTGATGTCAGCAGAAAACGCAGCTGTAAAAAAACTCTGGAAACCGCGACAAATGCGAAACAAAAGTCTTTCTTTTCCCATAAATCAAACAACTCAATTTCTAAAAGCTATAAAATGCCATTAATACAAAAAGTTGTATCATTTGTTAAAGAAACGACAAAATCTTTTAAATATAAACATCCCAAGCGAAACACAGCTACAACAAGTGTACATTATATAGTAGAAGCTTTGGAAAAAATATCTGAGTGGAAACTCAGTTAGTACTTTTAAATTTATTTGCGGAATATACATATTACGTGTGATACTTATTGTAACACAGCCACTTAAGTATCATTTACAAAAGCAAGATATAGATCTTCAAAAAGGATCAAGCCTTATCAAAACTTAAATCATGAGCCTTGAAGAGATCAGAAATAAAGCCAAAGAGCAATTCAAAGCGATTTTTGAAAAAGTTCAAGTTATTTTCGTTCAAATCGAGGTTCCAATCGAAAAGACACGATTTGAACGAAATAATCACATCCAAAATGTTGAAGATTACTACAGAGTTGTAGGTTACATTCCTCTTATTGAATTTATTTTAGAAGATCTCAAAACACCTTTCCCAATCCTTAATATATTGAAGATACCTAAACTTCTACCTCAAAGTGTAATCAAGTCATATACAGATACAAACCTTTTAAAACCGCAACTAGCTGATGAGCTGATTATATTTGATAAAAGAGATAAGCACCTACTAACATCTAAACTTGAGCCTGATCTATCAGATAACGTTGTAGATGCTTTAATAAACTGTGATGAAGATATCTACCCAAATCAAAGAAAAATATTTAAAATTTTCGTTGTAATGCTACGAGCGGGAGGTCATTTCCTACCCTTCGTCGAATCAAAACGTGGCTCAGATCAACAATGACTGTCTAAATTTGCCTCACAAGGAAATCATAAATTGCTTATTTAAAAAGATTAATGTATATTGAACTGATTTAATATTTTATTTAACTTTTTTGTTGAGCTTTTTTTAATATAATATACACATATTGTTTTTAATAAAATTTAAAAACAAATCTTTTACTTTGTATCATATAAAATTTGCCCCCCCCTGATGAGCACCACGATTTTTGTGACAAGTCGTACGACCAAATTGTATAGTGTATCGCCGGCTTTACATATGTATATAAGGATCAGAAGAGTAATCTCTCACGTGCTTGCTCTGCTTTTTTGGAGCCCACAGCGCACTACTGCTGCATCCATTAAGTCGTTTTAATGTACATATTAGAATTTTATGAACAGTAACGAGCATGATGTACCAGTTATATTTCTTAACAACCCTGTAAATAATAGGACTAGTCGAAACACACGTGTACAATGTAGTCCACAAGGGATTAACACTAGTCCAAAAGAAACCCAAACGTATGAAAAACATGGTCTATTTAACATTACGATGTCCTCGGCACAGAATACACAGAACTGTAAAAAGTGACGTGTGAAAAAGGCCCAAACCAGTTGCGAGGGCAGCTTTCGAAGAAAGAGACAGAAAGCTATTTTTGGTAGTGAAGTGGCAAGGTGTAAAAACAGGCCGCATCAATCAACACAAGTGGCGTGATCATAACAAAAATAACAAAACACAAAACATGTTAAACAAATGCATTAGTTCAACAAACGTTGTTTTTTGTGCAAAAAAATGTATTTAGTAATAATGTTTTGTGTTATAATGTTATTTACTTACTTAAATATTATTTACTCGTGTTGTGGTGAACTTAAAACTTAATTTTTACAACAGTTTTGTAAATAAATCTTAACTAAATAAATTTGTGTTCATTGTATCGCGGCATAGAATATGATGAAAAGAGAAATGCAAAAGGGCAGCTTTCTTTGAAAGAGGCTCGTGACAGTTCTGTATATTCTGTGGTCCTAGGGCAGGACCATATAACCCAGCTTTGGATTACAAAGGAGTAGTTTTAAAACTTCTCCATTGTATACTTAAGAGGATTAGTTTTGAAGTCGTGTAAAAACGAAAAGATGTCGTTTAGAAACGAAGACATGTCGTCTCGCTACAAACACTTTTTAACAATGACATGGTCCATGCTTGCATTACATCGGGCCAGTCCATGGAGTAGTCCAATTCATCAAAATGGATCAGGTGGTCCAATATTATTTGCAGGGAAATATCACAGCCGTAACCTTACACACCAGAGAACGGCTTTGTACGATTGCAAAAAATTCGCATTAAATCAACAACATCAAATACACTCATTTGTGTTCATGCAATCAAACTTTCTCAGCTACACACATCGGTGTTGTTTTAAAATTCATTCAGGTCATGCCCAGCGAATTGGCTTTGCCATTCATACCATGTTTACCTTCGTTCGTCAATTATTGCTTTGGTAAAAAACATATACAAAGAAAAATACACAAAAATTATTGCTCTGATGACTATTCAGCAGCTGAAACAATTTCCATAGAAACAGAAGACGTTTTTATTTTTTATCATTTCTTAAAAAGTACAGTAGTTCTGTCTGTACAATGTACAATGTATTGTTGTTTTTGTTGTTAATGTTGCTTGTTGCCCTTTTAAAAAAATAATAGGACTAGTCCAAACACGCGTGTAAAATATAGCCCACAAGGGACTAGGAATAGTCCAAAAGTAACTCAAACGTCTGGAAAAAACATGGTATATTTAACATTACGATGTCTTAGGGCAGGACCATATAACCCAGCTTTGGATTACAAAGGAGTTGTATTAAAACTACTCCATGGTACCTATACTCAAGAGGATTAGTTTTGAAGTAGTTTAAAAACGAACACATTTCGTTAAAAAACGAAGACATGTCGTCTCACTTTAAACACTTTTTAACAATGACATGGTCCATGCTTGCATTACATCGGACTAGTCCAATGAGTAGTCCATTTGATAAAAATCAGGTTGATCAGGTGGTCCAATATTATTTGCAGGGTAAACACAAAAACAAATTGGACAATACAACTAGTTTATTTGAACTTATGCCTACAACTCGTACTCATACCAATTTACATTCGTCGTTGTGTCATCGACTGGACAACGACTACTTAAATGCAAAAGCAAAAGAATAAATGCCGTTTGACTTTCAGAAATTGTGTTATTGCGTGCGCAACAATAAATGCAAGCCCCTGCAAATAAAATTGGAGCACCTGATCCATTTTAATAAAATGGACTACTCCATGGACTGGTCCGATGTAATGCAAGCTTGGACCATGTCATTGTTAACAAGTGTTTGTAGTGAGACGACATGTCTTCGTTTTTTAACGACATGCTTTCGTTTTTAAACGACTTCAAAACTAATCCTCTTGAGTATACCATGGAGTAGTGTTAAAACTACTCCTTAGTGGTCCAAAGGTGGGTTATATGGTCCTCCCCTAGGACATCGTAGTGTTAAATAGACCATGTTTTTTCCATACGTTTGGGCTACTTTTGGACTAGTCCTGGTCCCTTGTGGACTACTCTTTAAACGCGTGTTTGAACTGCTCCTATTATTTGCAGGGACAAAGCACTTTACATAAAAAGCTCACACGTGCACAAAACGATGTCAAAATTACCAACGTTGAACTTTGTTTTGCAGTTAATGTAAATTATAGCGTATGAGTTCTCTCCCAGTAAAAAAATGGAGCTTCCAACGAAGCAGGTTTGTAAGGGAGAAACACAAGAGTTGCGCTTACCATTGCGCATACGGAAGACATGAATTTTATATGGTGAGTTCCCACTTTGAAGCAATACATTTTTGACACATGAAGCGCATTATTCAGCGCATAAAAAAAATGTTGGATGTAACGATCAGCTTTACACACTGAATGTTTTGATACAGTTATTATTTAGTATTCTCCCTTACAAACCTGCTTCTTAGTAAGGGAATGCCGTAGCACTTGAAATGTTATTTTTTTTTTTTATAAAAGTTGTTGAGAGTTTTTTCGCTTACTTTACTGCATTTTAGTATGTCTTATTGCGTAGCGCATAATTCTGCGCTTATTTTTTTAAATGTACCATTAGTGCTTCGCAATATGATAAAAATTTGTTACTGGGCTGTTACACACTTAAAAGTTAACTTAAGGCCGTTTCACACTGTCCCGCAAAGTCTTAAGTATTTTTCAAAAATGCTTTGCTGATCTAATTATTCTTTAAACATTTTCAAAACACAATAACAACTTATCATGGCAGGGTTGCATTTTAGTTAATTACTAAGACTTTGTGGGATAGTGTATAACGGCCTTTAACAATATCAATTTTATATGCCAGACAATTTTATTTTACTTTTCCTTTCTCAAGCTGTATTAACAATTCAAATAATTTTATTATTCATTTTATATATGTATATCATTTTATTTCTAATTAACACGGTGTGTCATTGGAGACCAAGGCCTTCCCTTCTTGCCTTAAAGGAAGGCTTTCGAAAAATAATTAAGAATAAAGTTTTTCCCAATATAATTGTTGTTGCTAATATTATATATTACTATGTACTAATAAAACTATCTCGATAGGCATTATCTTAGAATAGAAAATTTAATTCGTAAATTATAAATTTGCTGCTTAGTGCCTGTTTAAATTTGAGCGATTTTTAACCTTTCACTTAGTTTGTCTTTCCGTTTGAAATGTTTTTTTTAACTATTCATCTCAAACCTTATAAAAAGGGAAGAGATTTTTATGCACAAAAAAATCGAAAATATGCGCATAAAATATGCACTTATAATTCCAAAATATGCATTAAAAAAATTAAAAACTATGCACTAAAAACTTGAACATTTTCAATAAAAAACACAGAAAAAATTATTGCCGAATTATTTTCAAACAAACGCTTGATTGAAAATTTTTTTAATTTCTACAAATTTTTTTACTGATTCAATTAAAATTTTTGTTTGATTTTTATTTAACCAACAAAAATGTTGACAACCATTCAAAAATATAATACACGCGTTATTGGTTTCAAGTTTTCATAATTTTGTATGAAATATTTAACGCTTTTTAATGTTGTCGTCTTTTTGCATTTTTTTATTTGATCGTAAGCAACACTTCCTAATGTGAAATATAAGAACTACAACAAAAAACACATACAGTCTATTTTTGGACACTTTAAAATTTACATCAGTAAGAAAGATGAAGAGGTTTGAAGAACAAAAAAAAAAAACAAAAAAATAGCAGGTAAAAAAACGTTTCACTCTTTTTAAACAACAGAAACAACAACAACATTATAAGAAACAAAATAAATTTTTGGTTGGTTTCAAAGTTGGTTAAAAAAAACATAATCCCGTATTAAATTTTTTCAAACTGTTTGCTTAAATACATCAAATACAAAAATATAATGATGACGAAAAACATATCGAATCGGTCTGTCGCCGTTTTTGGGTTAAATATCTTCTTCATTAGCAAAGGAAAGGATACAGCAACAGTGAGTGATGACGAAAAACATTGTGTGTATAAAATTATTCCAAAATTATTCCAACAAAAAACTGTGTCTCAAAGCCAGCCGGCCGCTCTGCTCTGTCTGCCATCATCTTCTATACAGTGCCTGCTTGTGTGCGCATCATTGCTTGTGCAAAAACCTTTTTTTTTGATTTTGAAATTTAGTATATGAATTTCAGTAACTTTTTGTTTGATTCAGTTAAATTATTTGTTTGAAAAAATCAGTGTTTTTTTCAATAAACAAAATGCAAATAAATTGTTTGAATAAGCGAATTTGTTTATAGGACCGATTTCAGACAAAAAATTGTTTGATTCTACAAATTATTTGTTTGAATTGGAAAAATAATTTTTTCTGTGAAGCGGTTTTTTAATTTTTTTTTAACATAAAAATACAGTAAATTTTTATTCAAAGGTACGAAGTTATAGGAGCATACCTGAAGGATGCCAATTCATTTAGGGAATCTAAAATTGTTGAAATCTGTTTTATTTTTTGAAAACCTATATTTTTTTTTAGAAAACGGATTTTGGATTTTTTTTAATTTGTTGGGCTATTTATTCTTCCTTTCACATTGTTAATTTTACTTTTCGCAATAGCGATGAATTTGTGCTGACTATTAAGTGAACTTAATTCCTCCAATTTAGTAATTGTTTCACCAACATATCCGTAGTTGGAAAATACGAATGCTCATTGTTCTTTTACTTTTTTAATTGTTACCGATGCTTAGTAGCAACAAGTTCTTTAATAACTTTCTTTAATTGCTCAAAGTTTTTTGAATAGTATATTGCAGCATCTAGTCAGGTTCCCAATCTTCTTTCTAATCGCTCCGGTAGTAACGCCACCAGGGATACATATCATTAAAAATTGCAAATGTGAAGGAGCCTTTAAAAATATTTTTTTTTTGTATGAAACCAAGAAATCAATATAATCGAATGCATGTACCAGGCAAGTAAAATGTAACAGTTTTGAATAAAATATTTTAAGTCCATTGACAGCCTTAGCCATGTAAGGGGCTGCATTGGTTAAAAATAGAAGCACTTTTGTCGAAATATTGAAATTCTTGTATTTTAGGCAGAGCTCCAAAAAAATTTACTTATTGATTTAAAAATTTTTTTTTGTTTACATGGACATTTTTTGAAGAACTTTATTAATAATACGAAAATTAAAAAAAAAATATATCTCTTAAAACAACAATTAGTATTGTGGTTATTTTGTTGAACTATTTATGGCTTTTAATCCAAATTTTTAATATTTTAATTAGGCTTAAGTTCATGAAATTTAATTTTTTATTAAATTATTTTTATGAAGAAAGGAATTTTACAACATGAAAATCAATTAAAATTGTTATTGATAATCTTTCATTCTTGACGTGGCTCGGGCTCGAACCCTGGCCGGCAGGTCACCATGACATGTTTCGATCGCAACCACTCGATCTCCTCAGATGGATTTGCCGTCTTACACTCGCAGCCATCGACGACTGCTGACGTCACTAGTCAAACATCAATCCTTAAACCAAATTGTATTTTAACATTTGGTAGATCGAAATTTGCTTTCCTGAATGATTATCCATTTTAATTGATTTTACATGTTTTTTCCTTTACTTCTGTTTTTTCCAAGTACATTTTTTTTTTTGTTTTTTTTGTTTTAAAACTGTAAAAATATGCCAAAATATGCAAAAATATACATTTTAACCAAAATATGCAACAATATGCAAAAACAAATCGATGCCATTTTAACGCAAATTTAATGATTCGGAAATATAATTGGTCGACATCGATCTCAGACTATTGACAAAAAAACATGCATTTGCATGGAAATCGCATCCCTACTTATAAAGAATACACTCATAAAATTATTACAGTAACTGATTGTAGGTTATTAAATTCGTTTTCGGTACTGTTAAAATTGAATAAAAATATAGTTATTTTACGAATAAATTTATTTTTCAACATTTATGTTTGTTATTAAAAAAACAAACTACCAAAAAATAATGTTTTCCGTATTTTTTTTTGTTAATTTTTTTGATTTTTATCGGTTAAAATATATTTTTTAAAAGTAAAAACTATTCAATTTTAACGAATATGATGTTCAATAAATAAAAAACTTAGAAATTACTGAAAAAATCATTTGTTTTAAATGAAATGTAAATGATCCGTTTTTTAAATGAATTTTAATTTGTTTCAAATGAATTTTCGTTTGAATTTAACTACATAATATTTTGAGTGTATAAATAATGGCTACTTGAGTAAATCTAAGTCCATTTAGCTATGTCCATCTGTGTGTCCGTCTGTTAAAAACAATCTCTCTTTCAAACAACTCAAAGAAGAAGAGCAAACTTGGTGTTAAATTTCTTCTAGCTATCCTTAACGTTTTGAGACTGAAATCCAGTAAATCCAGTTATGAATCCAAATGTGGAACCACGACCCTAAAAAATTTTACATTTTGTTACAAAAACTAACAACAACGGTGTTAAAGTTCACGGATTGATATAAGATTTTGCACAAATTCGTTCTAGAAATCATACTGTTCAATTTCGTAGGCACCATATAAAGCAGAAAACAGTTTAGTACGCCTAAAACCGTAACAAATAATAATAATAACAAATAGGAATAGAAATCACTCTGTCAAATTTCGTAAAAATCGGTCGAATTAGGGCTGATATGGCTAGAAATAAAAGCATGCAATCTTGCGTTAATCGGTCCATGCTTAGAAACCGTATAAAGCAGCCTTCTGAAACCACTTTAAAAATATAAACCGCTATAACAAATTTCACTTCTATATCGAATTTTTAATTAAGGTATTTATATACCAGGAAATACTGATTGGTTCATAATTAACAATGGGTTCAATATTAATTCGCCCCTGCAAAATAGTATAAATTAGATTAAAACTTCTACGAGCAGTGTTCGAAAATAAACGCTTAATATCGCTCCTTAGTGGTTGTTTCGGTAGGTTTGTGGAAAACATAAACGCTAATAGAACTTGTGTAGTAAATCATTAAAAAAATAACGTTTCCCTGTTTGTCATCTTTTGAACACAAAAATAATACTGTTTTTATTCAACTCAACAAAAGACGAGAACACTTAATAGCTCATAACATAATTTTGCTCTGGCGGATCTGCCCATGGGTCCAGAAGAGGGTGCGCTCTCTATTCTATTATTAGCCAATAGAAATGCAGTTTGCGTGACGTCATTTGTCCGAAATGCGCAGAAGATTTCCACTTTGTTTTTGGGATAGCCTAAAATTTATTTCCATCATGGTTTTACTCAGTGTAATTGCACTCTCTCCTCTAGCCTACAAAGTAAGAGTGGCAGCAACATATATCGCTCTTTGTAACGAGCGTTTATATGAAATCCTGTTAATATTTACTTTTTAGTAAAAATGTTGCAAAAATTAGATTTTTTAAAGGAAATTTTCTAAACTTGCTTTTCGTTCAAAATAGTTTACAAAATTCGGATGACATTCTGACAAAAATTTACACTTACACTAGAATTTTTGCTATAAATGGTTAATTTATAATTGCTTGCAAGCAAGTTTCCATTTATAGGAAATTTTGGTTAAAATATGATTTTAAGGAACATTTTGATTTTGTTCGAAAATTTACAAAACTTTGCTATTTGCAGTAAATTTTTATTTTAGTGTATAAAATTTTGAAAATCAGAACGACCTTGTTATACAACCTTTTCGTTTTGGTATTTTAAGACACGTGCCACCGTTATATACACACATATCTTTTAATATTGAGAAAATCGTTTAGTTTTTAAAATTCTTTGATCATTCGAAAATTAAATAGTTTTAATGCTATTTTAGGTCACCTTTTAACAACAGCCATCATTATCATTTACTGTCATTCATGCCAGGATATAATTAAGCCTAATTAACCCTGTCAAGTCACCTAATAAAACTTGAATATTACAAAGCCCGGCTAATGGAAAGAAAAACTAATCGGGCTCTTAAAAAAGCTTTTCCAACATTTTTTCTTTTAAGATTTCCACTCCTTTTTGAGAAAGACAGAGGAATACAGAAACAAAAATTGAATAGAAAAAAATGTATTCCACTTGATTCATTACATTTCATTGGAATTCTGTGACGTTTTATACGATTTTTTTCTTTTACTTCTTAAAGAAACTGCTAGTTGCACCAAAGACAACAACCCTTTTGTGGTATATAATGATGTTTTGAAGCTCATCATAAATACGATATAAATCATTAATTGTGGAACAGGTAAGCACGAAAAAAAAAGTTTTAAAGGAATGTCTAATAATCTGTAATATAAAAATTCAAGCCATGGCGTGTTTCACACTCTTTAGAGAACGATCAAATCGAGACAAAACCAAAAAAGTGTTGCCATTTACGCTTAAACAAATGTCCTCAGCAAAAAGTGTGAGACAATTGTCATTTAAAACTCGTCTGTCTCCTTTAACTTAAATTTGAACAAAAAACTAAAAGAAAAAAATTTAAAAAGGCAGAAAAATACATGGAAACCATAATTTATTGTCATTAGTTAAGAAGGGTATTGAAAATACCAAAACCAGCATTAAAATCATTGAACACCAATGCAAAAAAATAACTATAAAACGAATGATTATTATTATTAATTTTAACTAAATTTGCAATAAAAATGCATTAAACGACAATAAAAATATAAAAATTTTACACATTACAAAAACGGCATAAAACAATTGATGATGACGAGACGACAACAACGATGGATGACTTAAAAGATGATGAGTCTGGTGAGGAGAGCTGTTTGACAAAAATTCAAGAAAAAACCTCTTTTGATTATTGATGGAACCTACACAGCAAAAATCGGCATAGAACATGGCTACAAGCAGCAATAATGCAGGTGCACGTGTAACTAAATTGATAAAAATAAATACGATTCTTGCTTCGAAAGCGACTGACGACTGATTCTTTTTTTTTTTTTTTTTCTTTTTTTTTTTGCAAAGAAGCTTTAAGAATACAAAAAGGCCCACTGCAAAAATACTAAGTGGAAAACAGAGGACTTATAAAAAAAAAAAAAATCTTTAACATGATAAAAATCACAACATTTCCTTTTTATTTTAAATGTTGCTGCATGTTGAATTATATTGCTATTGCTACTGCTGTTTGTTGTTGGCTGCATCTTTTTAGACAAATTTAATGCAAGATTCATGTTGATATGTCAATGCGTTTGCGCGCAATCGATCATTTTGTCTGATTTCGTAAACATATTTAACAAATGAACATTTTTAAATACAAAACTAGAAAGAAAGAGAAAAATATGTATTATCGTTGAACAGTGGTTGAAAAACGAGAATGTCATTTAAGGTAGACTACTTTGCAAAAAGGTTTTTAGGAAACCCAGGCAACAATTCGCTATTCAAAGAAAATTTAATAAGGAAAAAAATGTTGCTATAAATGGGAAATTTTGTCAAAAGTCTGGTATTTTTTGAATTTTTTTAATGGTGGAAAAATTCAAATTGTTTCCCCAATTTCTCAATGTATGCACAAACTAGACATTCCAACGAACTTATTTCAGCAAATAAATATTAAGAAACTTCTTCACGTTTCATCTAATATTCTACATATTTGAAATAGCACCAACAATAATAACCTTCAGGATGATCACGGGGCTTACGCAAGATCAATGGTGTCCTAAATTCATTAGAGGGTCATTTCCCAAGCTACCATCGCCGTAAAGACACTACACAGTTTTGTCCAACAGTATTTAGCACCTACTGTTTATCTTGATTGGAAATATTAATTTTAAAATATTTGAAATATGCAGCTTTCCTGAAGTCTAAGGGTTTACGATACTGAGCAAAAATATATTGACACAAAACTGTCTGAACTATTTGCACACAGGCTTTTCTTCGTAGCCAATTTCTTATTGATTACAAATTTGACATAAAAACCAAATTATTTTGAATGGGGTTAAAAGGGATATTTAAAGTTTTTTTCATCAATGCACAATATCTCTAAACCAAGTGGTTGTTGGCAAAAACGAATGTAATATTCGTAGTCAGCGGTCAAAAATAAATACAAAAATGTTATTTTTTTTTTTTTTAAATTTCCATAAAAAATGTTAAGGACTAAACCAAAAATACAAAAATTGTTAAATTCAATAATGTGACACTCTACACTGAAAGAAAAATGCTTCATTATTGCTTCATTTTCATAAAAAAATGTTCCTTGGATAAATAAAAATGTTCATTGTCTAAATGGAATTTCATAGTTATAATGAAGTATTTTCGTTAAAATCGCTTCATTGGAGTTCGTAATTACGTTAAAATTTTCATTAGATATATGAAAACTTAAGTTTGTCCAAGTTAAATAAAAAATTTTAATTGGGAACATAAAAAAACAATATGCAAACATAACTACATATATTCATAAATTAATACAAAATTATAGTTTCCTTAAAAAATGTTTAATTGTTAATCAAAAAATGTAAGATTTAATTATTTCATTCATTTAATGAAATATGCCATTAAATTTATGAAATCAAAAATTTTTTTATAAAAGCAACACATTTCAATAATGCTTTTATAAATTTAAATTTTCATTATGACAATGAAAAATGTCATTATAATAATGAAACAAAAACTTTCAATCAACGTTGTTATTATTGTTATGGACAATTTAATCTCATATTTACGCTCTTAATTGAGTAAAAAACATAGTTTTTTTTATCCAAAAACTACACTGCCGCGGAAGGCTAGCTGGTAGTGAGCTAGTCTGTTAGCACCGAGGTTGCGCAATCGACTCCCGCCCGAGACAGAAAAAAATAAGAAAAAATAAAATAAAAGATAAAAAAAAATTAAAAAATTTTTTTTTTACTTTATTGAAAGTATTCATCCAATGAATAATATTCATAGATCTAATGTTATGTTGCATTACATACATTTTAATGAAACAGGTTTCATTGATCCAACGAAACGAAAAACTTACCGATTAAAACAGAAAATTGTTCAAACAATATATCATCAGCTCAGAATTGGCTTGACCTACCGACCATTTTTAAAAAAGTTGGGTTAGGTATTTGGGATATATATTTTGAATACCCCCTTTTTGAATCCAAAATCTGTTTCTCGAAATTTTTTGTGGTTTCTGAGATATAAGGGATTCATTTTGCTGCATATCAACTTTTTCAAAATTTTTTAAGTTTTGTTTTGCTCTACAAGGCACTGTACAAAAACGTACAAAATAAATTTTACTGTTGCTTTGCTGCATTGCCGTAAGAAAAAAAATTAGTTAAAGCAAAAACAAAATAAAATGACACCAAGAAAATAAATTTGTGAAAAATAGTTTTATAAACAATGGACCCAAGTGTACGGTTTGCTATTATTTGCAAAGTGTTTTAAGCCTACCTAAGGGAAATGCTTCAACCTTTTACAACAAACGAAAATTAAATATGTATAATCTTACAGTAACCATTATTATGCCAAATATACCAACTTTTACCTAATGTACATTTTGTAACAATATTGCTAGTGTTTTAATTAAAATTTTAAATGAATTAATAAAAGATTATTTACTAATTAAAACTTTGACATTATGGAGCGATTATTGCGTATCTCAAAATAATAATAGAATTAACTTAACCGCAATCAAAATGTTCATAAAACAAAATAATATTGATGCCGTAATACAAAAGTCTTCAGTCCATGGTGTTATTGACCGGTACTTAAAGAATATTGAAATTTATAGTCCTCTGCATTTACTAAATTTGCTTAAAACAATGCCAAATAATAAAACAAAATTAAAAGTTATGGAAATGCTAGATTTTCGCACATACTCGTTTGAAGCAAATTATTTATGTATATATTATAAAACTTCCAGCAGAGAGGAAAAATATAAAAATGCAATTTTGGTTAAGTCGGTATCAAAAAATTGTTTGAAAACTTCTGAGAATTTGTTGACGAATGTTTTCAAAATATCGAAACCATCATTTATTTCCAGCGATAAAAATAGAGACATAAAAGACTTGCTTATATTTCTTCCACGTGTTGATAAAGCTTATTATAAAAATTTACTCAAAATTAAGTTTTAAATTTTAAGTGTTTTTTCTTGATTCTATTTTACTTTTGCATTACTTAAGTTGTTTAATTTGTGGCTTTTTATGTACCTTTTTAAACAGTAGAACTGTTTCTTCTGGTTTTTGTAAAATAAAATAATAAAACAAATATAATATAATAAAAATAAAAATAAAAATAAAAAAATTCATCTCAACAACAAGTTACTCAATACACAGCAATAAGTATACGTATGCAGCACAAAAAGCCCCTTTTTAACTGTTTTTTAGAAAAATGGCGTATGCTGCACAAAACAATATTTTTCATTTTCAAAAAATACTATTACATTCTAACTTTATTCATGAAAGTGCGCAAAAATTTACATTTTTTCTTCAAAACATATACCGGAAGCAGTGGTATATATATTAAAAAAACCAGTAAGAGTGCTATAATCGGCTATGCCGAATCTTATATACCCTTCACCATGATGAGATAAGAACAAAAAGTTATATACAAAAATAACGATCTTTTGATAGGTATAAATAAATATTAATTGAGCCACGCCAACTTTTCATTTCTTCATGCCGAAAAATTTAAAAAAACAAAATATTAATATATGTATGCACCTAAGCCCGTTTCCGCTTTTGCCAAAGTTGATGTATGAAATTCGTTTTATAATCTTAAAATCGTTTTTTAGAACATAAAAAAAGGAAATAAAAAAAATGAAAAAAGATTATTTTTGGGATTCGAAATGGCAATATCATCAGTCTCAGGAGAGAACTTCACAACTCGGCTACGAATGCTTTTACTGAAGAAGCGTTAAATTAAAATATATTGAGTCTATGAGCTTGTTTCTTTATTTGAGCGGCATATCATATACATGCATTAATGTGTATGTGTATGCGTAAAATTAAACACATTACAAATAAAATCCACCAATTGTAGTGAAGGGTATAACAAAACCACAAAAAAAAACACATTACCAACACTGTATTACCATAGCCACTGTATGGCCGTAGAAACCGAAATTGAATTGGTTTGTATGGTATGCTTATGTCGTTTAAGTAATACAGTGTCGGTATGGTAATGTCACGTCTAATTGGACCTTTAAATGAAAAAAATTGGGGCAGTCGTGGTTTTTTACTCACATCTCAGCAATTTGTGGACCGATCTTGCTGAAGCAAACAATTCCGGGCCATATGTGACATAAATGTATAATAACCTGGCTCCCATCATATATGGGTAATTCCAAAGTGTTGAACGTGACAGTCGTACGCATCAAAAATGCAATAACATTTTAAGCAAAAAATATTTTTAAGTTTTCTTAACCCTTAAATTAAAGCACTAAGAAAGCACTGTTATCTTTGCTAAAGTTTATGGAGGGCGCGATTCTAGGTCAAAGATAATGGCAAAAGAAGTAGCGGTTCGAACGTGAAAAAAACAGAAGTAGTTTTGTTGGCCATGTATAAAAAGGCGTAATTCAGCGGAACCTGGCACAATTTTTTAGTCAAACTACTTTCAGAATTTGACGTAGCAATGTAACATTAAAATGTCTTGGTTTGATTCCAAAATCTTCTGTATGTTCTTTTTTTTAAGCCAAAATCTGGGTCGATACGTGACATTTCGAACGTGAAATTTTTTCCGTAATAATTTAACTGAATAATGATCAAAATAAAATAAAAATGTATCTTTAATCCGAATAACCCCAGCAAAAACTTTACTTACAATCCTACTTTTAATGACTTCAAGAATTCATTACTTTGTAGCTTTATTCGCCACTTTTTGGATTATTAGTTATATATTAAATAATAACTTTATTATTATATCTTAAATATACAGAAAAATTTATATTTTCATTATGACAATAAAAATGTCATTATAGTCAAAAAACATAGTTTTTTAATACAAAAACTACACTGCCCCGGTAGACTAGCTGGTAGCGAGCTAGTCTATCAGCACCGAGGTTGCGCGATCGAATCCCGCCAGAGACAGAAAAAAAAATAAAATAAAGTAAAATAGAATAAGAAAAAATCAAAATAAAATAATTAAAAAAAAAAATAAAAAAAAATAAAAAAAATTTTACTTTATTGACTTTGTGTAACTATATATTTTTATAAAAATTTTAAGTATAAAAAAAACATATTATTTTTTAGATTATAATAGGCTAAATTATAAAGGATTACTTTTGGGACATCTCGAACAAAAATAAGTACTTTTTCTAGTAGAAAAGTAAGTAGACGGCTCGTCAAATTCTCATTATTTTTCTGCTTATTTTGTAAGCAAAGTTTTTGCTGGGACATATTTCTCTTTGAACCCTTCCTTAGATTACAGACCATGTAACAAAATTTTTTTGGAATAATTTTTATCAAATATCACCTCTTTTAAGAAAGATAAATATTAAAGAAAACATACAATAAAACATTCTCACAAATAAGAAATTACGTTTGCACAACTTTGTAGTCTGATTGTTCAGCTAAGTGAACAAATTTATGAGTAAATTTATAAAATTAGTAAAATATAAATATTTCTCTATAACAATACATATCGTAAAATAATCAGCTTTTAATAACTTTTAAATTTTCGGTCACGGTGGACCTTTTGACGGAAATGCCCATATGGGGCCTTCCGAAAATCCATTTCAACGGACATCGTCAAGTTAACTTCGCTCCTGATAAGGACCCAGAATACATATACTTTATAGGGTCTAACATCAATATTATAGAAATTACAAACGGAATGACAAACTTATATATACTCTTTTCACCACCTGTGGTTAAGGGTATAATTATATTCGGTACATTGAGGAAATCTTCATGTAAATCTTCTTTGTCGTTTTTCTCCACTCCGACTTTTTGGTATATGCGCCAAACCAATTCTGAGCTGACGATATGTAACTATATCTTTTAAGCTTAAGCTGTTAGGGAAACACCAATGGCACCATCGTCATCAGAAGATGAAAATACATAAGTATCAGTAATTTTTATTCAGCACACTTTTGAAAAGCTCCATTTTGTTTTTATTTTATTTCTTAATATTTAAAAAAAAATCAATATTTCTAGTAATAAAAGGTACTAGAAAATAGGTCTGTTCAATAATAGAAAAATTTTTGTTTTTTTTTTTCAATAACTAACAGATTCGAACAGGTCTTCTTCTTGTTCACGTTATACTATGTTTCCACTATGAGCAAAACAACTTGTTTTGAGCAAAACGTGTCAAAGTGTTCTTTTTATGTAAAACTGGTTTTGGTTTTCGAATTTTCGAAATCAATTTGACATTTATGTTGTAAACAAATATGAAAGCCAAAAAAATATGTGTTAAAAAAAAAATAATTTTCTTAACATGAAATTGTATTGTTTGTTTTTTAATACACAGATATACATATATGTACGTATATAAAAGCACATAATTTACTACCTTTTTACTATATTATTTGATTATTTTTACGCTGCAAACAAATAAATCAGCTGGAGAGTTGCATTAACCTATTTAATAAGTCTTGATATTTTGGTAAATATGTCACATTTTTCGAAATTATCAATCACCAATAATGGATATCCCAGAGTTGTATTCATGATTTTCGACATGTTTTGGAGCAAAAATAGTTTTAATTTGAGTTTTCGAACATGAAAAATGTATAGGAAGTAGCAAAACACTTGTTTTGCTGCAAAACTAGTTTTGTCTCCCAAAACATGTAAGTGGAAACGTACTATTAGTAATGGGAATTGTGACATAATTGTGCCATGTTTTGCCACAAAATAAAGATCGAAGAAATTTGATAGACAACAAATTTGTTGAAAATTCTGCTAGTAAAATGTTTTACTAGCCCGAATTATTTAAACAGCTTTTTCATATTTTTGTTTACAAAATAAACTTTAGAAAATATGTAAAAACTTATTTACATAATTATTAAGAAACTAAAAGTTTCTAGTAGATAAATAAAATAAAGAATAGTATAAAATATAAATTTGTTCAAAAAATTTAATAAAGAAAGACAGAATATCGTATCTTACTGTCGATATGCCTGCTAGTTGTTGATAGATTTTTAAAAAATTGAGAATTTTGTAAACTAAATTTTTTTTCTCTTGTTCAAAGTTTCTGCTAGTACTAGAATAGAAAATGAACAGACCTTATAACAATATTGACTTTTTTATTATGTGCATTACACAAAAAAAAAAAAAATAAAAAAAATTACAAGATTTAGGCCGTGTTTTTGAGATATGGATTAATAAACTTAGTTTAACGTAGTCTGTAACTCGGATTTTCCATCAAAATGTGTTTCTTTTATTATTTCATTAAATATGAACAAATGTTCTGTCAAACATTTTCCGTACAAAATTAAAATTAAAAAATTTTTTTTTTTTTTGTTTAAGTCTCATAAAATTAGGGAATGATAAAATTTGTCCGTGACAACCTGGGTTCAATTCCCAGTTCAGTCTACAATGAACAATTATCAATTAATTTTTTTTTGAGTCATTTCATGTTTTAAAATTCCTTTCTTCATAAAAGTAACAGTGATCAACAAGGTTTTTGCCACACGGATTTTGTAAACTATCTTTAATGTCCACGAAATTTTCGTGTGTAAATTAAGCAATTGCAACCACGTTTTTGAAGCCAGTTTTTTGCCTCTACTAAAAATGTTTGAATTTTTAGTTGTGACGGTTTATGATTGAGTGTGCGATATATTACATATGAACTAGTTAATTAACTCTTTTTCTAATTCTTTATTTTAGGTATTACCCGTCCAATATGTGGGTGTTTAACGCGGATAAGTCCTGCAGTACCTTTCTTCCTTAAGCGAGTGTTACCGCTATCATTTAACAGATTTGGATGCTATTTAAGATATTTTATTTTTGTTTTTACTGACTTTTTCACTGAATATTTCTTGATCATAGTTTTTCCTTGCTCCTTGTGACTATTTGAGTTTTTAACATACCAGGGGGCTTCTGTGATCGTTCAAAGCAGTTTATTTTGGGAGAATGTTTAAAAATTTGCTCTAGGAATTTATGGAGTTTTTTTTTGGAAATTTTGCTATAATTTTTTCTGTATGGGAAATTTTGAAAAAACCGTATTTTTTTTAAAAAAATTGCTTACTATTTCCTTTGCCTTAATCTTGTTTTAGAGTCAATTTAGCAAAAAAAATTTACAGTTTTGAAAAATTGAGCAACAATTGACCTCAAATGTTGACTTTGGATAATTTTTTCAAAATTTGCAAGAACTAGTTTATATGGGAAATTTTGTCAACATTTTCTTTTTATAAAAGACTTTTCCTTATTGGAATATTTATAGGAAATTTTCTCTAAATTAGCTATCTATAGAAATTTTTCCGAAATTTGCTACATACTTATGGCAAATTTTGTATAAATTGGATATTTATGAGATATTTTACAAAAATTTGCTTATTACAATTTTTTTGCAAAAGATTAAATACCAGGGACGCAAAAGCAATATCATAGTTTGAGATACTGTACTCTAACATTTATGATGTCGATATATAGAGAACAAGCCATGGTGCAATAGACACCTCAAGAACGTAGAATAATTTTTGCTGGGTTTTAATCAATTTTCAGTCTGTCGTCGTTTTTCTCGACGTCGTGCTCCACGGGCTAAAACAATTTAGCGTTTGGCTAAGCGGCTCGCGCAAACAGGGTCCACTACAGATGTCCGAGAAGTGGTGGGCATCGTGTTGCTCAATCGGCAGGAAACATTACTGATTTTGGCAACGATGTCAGATAGGATCTACAAATCTTTAAAGAGACTATTCTGTACACTATAAGGCATCAGCAGTAGGGATGCAAACGATACACCGATGTTTAGAAAACATCGATGTATAGTTCATAAACATCGATATTAACATCGATGTTTTGATTGACGATATATCGGCGATACATCGGCGTCAAAACTAAAAAAACATCGACATCGTCCATTTAATATTTTCATTTAATTAATTTTTTTTAATAAAGTTTTTACCATTTTTAATTTTCACTTTTTCAACTAAACCCTTATTTTAAAAATACTAAAAAGCGTATTTCAAAGCATAGCAGTACAAAGTAGGTACGTACATATGTACATTAAGGCTATAACTTTTTCACACTTTTTCAAATATCAAAAACCGCATAGCATAGTCGTGTAGAACATTAAAATTCATTAATAAAAAATATGATAATTTGTTCGAATTGTTAAAAAAGGTCCTAGAGGGATCGGGTTGAAGTTTGAAAACAACCATTTTTATCTCACAGTAATTTTAAAAAATATACACCTGATATTTGTGTATATTCCTATACGTATTACTTAAATGCTATTTTGGAATTTATCCACTGCTTTATATTTAAAAACTTTCCTACGGCCTTCTTAGAAGGTTATAGAAATTTGCTTCCCTGCGTGAGGGAGAAAGGTATTTTCATCACTAAACATTCTTGGCCACTTCGTGGTACTATGCCAAAAATTTGGTTTTTGTCCTAATGTACATGCATACTATGCATTGCATAACTATATGTTATATGTAACTTGTATAATCTGAAAAAATGTAAAAACAATTTTGGAGACTGTGCAAGTGTCAAGGTCCAACTATAATATACTTAAGTTGGCTTAAGCCACTGTATCAATATACATGTAAATCATATGTGTCAAATCATATTGCACTTAATAAAACTTTTTGTTGAGTTTTATGAATCTGTCATTTTCTTTAGCAAAGTATGAAACTGATTACACTTTCTGTACGGAATCAAATGTTTTTTATTTTGTTTTTAAATGCATTTGACAGGTTTTTTGTTAATTTTTAAGAGAAGCTTAAGCAAGCTTGTGCATATTATGGTTGGGCCTTAAGATTTTCAGTAGCAAAGAGAATTTGAACAGTCCGTAAGTATGGCTGTTTTCCTAAACGTGTTTTCTCACAATTTATCAATACCGTGTTAATGCATTGTGTACTTAAATTTTCACCTACTTTGTATTGTATATGAATATGGTTTGCATCATTATTTTAACTGCTTTTTTTGCTTTTCTCTGCGCAGTGACAACTACAAAGTTGCATTTCGGAACTAAATGCATTGTCAAAATTTTAATGGTTGCATGTTTTACTACAATGCAACAGGCGTTTAGGCCTGCAAACAAACTGCAAAGTAGTTTATAATATCGATGTTGAAACATCGATGTATCGTGTTTATTACCGATGTTTTTTAGTATCGATACTTATCGTGGAAACATCGATGTTTTGAAATATCGATGTTTTTTAGAACGATGTTGCATCCCTAATCAGCAGACATTCTCTGCAAAAACTTTTGTTAAGCGATTTGAAAACTTTTCCTTTAATAGTGAGCTTATATATAAATAAGTTCTCTTGCGTAAACGTGATGTTGCGGATATTAAAAAATATTTATATTTATTAGGCTTGTTCTGAAAAGCACGTGATTTCATATCACACGATTATTGATTTTGACGTGTTCTGTAAATCAAACCGTTTTTGTGTTTCTCGGTGTGCTTTCCGTGGTTGAAAATCACACTAAAAACACAATAACGGAACACTAAAGTTTTGGTTTGAAATCACGTGATTTAAATTGAAGTGATTTTCAGAACAGAGTTGTGTAATAATATTTTATAAAAAATTTTCCGTTTTTATGTATCATCTGTTCAAGAACTTTATATTTTTTACTAAACAAAGCCAACATTCCACACAACGTTTTCTTTTGATATTTTTATACGCCCTTTTTTAAATTTTGCTTTTAAGTGTATGCGTAATTTTGATATTTATACTGAATTACTTAGAAGAAACTTCAATAATAATTGTAAATTTTTCTATACATACAATATACCACATTGCTGTCCAAAGGAAGGCTAAGGTAAAATGTAAAAAGAAAAATACAATATAATAGTCTGGTAGTGTATAAAGTCATTTCTGAAAAATTGAAGGAATAGGACTATTACAAAAAAGCTTTATAAAATACATAACTGAAATTTAGCTCTTAGAATAAATTCGAAAAATTAAAAATGTTGAATATAATATAAAGTAACCTTCGGAAGGAAATAATTCCCAGTTTCTATTAGAAGAAACATGAAATTTTTTTTTCCATAAATTTGGTTACTGGGTTACTTTGTGATCAGTGTTTCTCGTTCGTTTACTTCAAATTTATGTCTGCCTGCCTATATCCAACAATTTCTTCTTCATTTGTCAATAAAACGCATGCGTAAGTTCGTCATTTAGGTGAAGAGGAAAATGTATTTTTTGTGCGTTTCGTCAAACTTAAGTTATTCAATGTCTTTGACCATCATCGTCATCACCATCATTGACATTATAGACGACATTGTTGTCGTCATCTTATCATCATTAAACAGAACCAAAGTAGTTGCTGTTGTTGGTCAGCATCGACAATGTCCTCACATGTTGCTAATGCTGGTGGCGATGACGATCATCATCATGATCATTGTCATATTGTTTAATTTTTAAAAAATTTTTTAAAATGTTTTTCCCCACTTTATTTTGTAAATGAACTTTTTTTTATCATTTAAATGCAATCAAACATCTTTAAAAGAAGAAACGATTGTGTCCCTAGATGATGTTAAAATTGGTGGAAGAGTTAAATGCGCTACATTTTGGTAAACACTTATAACGATATACAGGCCTGTTTTGAAAATCACTTTAATTCAAATAACGTGATTTCAAATCATATATACCTTTTGAAATCACACGTGTGATATTGTGGTGTTCCGTTTTTATGTTTTTGGATGTGATTTTCAATTACCGAACGCACACCGTGAAACACATAAACGGTGTGATTTTCAGAACACCACAAAATCACACATGATTTGTAATCACGTGATTTTCAGAACAGACCTGATGAATTTTGTTGATAGGTAAAAAGATACTTTTTGAGACAGGAATATCGAATCAGCAAATGTTAGGTTTTGATATGCCATATTTCTATTGGCAGAAATCATATTATGCCACTACAATTTGGAATCAATCAAGTTGCGATTATAATAAAAATTTAATTGTTTAATTTTTTGCGTGTCCATGAGTATAATTGTCTCCTATTTTCTCTGAAGGTAATGTAGGGTGCCGCCTATCTCCTATACCACTCATTCTTTATTTCCCAAAAAAAAATTTTTTTTTTGTAATTACTTTCTTTTCTTTTGTAGTTCTTTCCGTTCTTTTCCACTTGTTTGCACTTTTTTCTTGACCACTAGTGAAATGAGTGTAAAAAGTCTTTAGTTTCTTTCTTCCTTTTGCTTCTTTCAATTTTTTTAAACTTTTTTGTTGGCATTTTTTTATTTTTCTTTTTGTTCTTGTTGCAGTTGTTTTCATTGTTTTGTTTTTTTTTTGCTTCCTGTTAACGATTTAATACACACGCTAACTTGTGCCTTGTTTGACATAATATGCTTTGCTTTTATATGCGAAAGATTATCACAAAGTGATAAACGTCCTTTTTATTTTAAAGACATGCATGCAACATTTCTACATGCATATGCTGTTAGTGTTTTTGCCTGATGTTTCTGTTTCTGTTCCTGCTGCTGGTGATATTGTTGTTGCTGTTGCAGTGCCCTACTACTGCAGCTAGTTGTTGTAATAGCTCTTTGCTGTTAGTTGTTTGTCATGCATGTGATATGTTGTTGATTTTTTGTTGTCGTTTGAAGTTTTTGTTTTTAATTTTAGTTTTTTGTTAGTTATGTTGCTTGTTATAACTGGAAAAATGTGTTATGCTTTCGAGCAAAAAACCAAACTACATACATATTGTGTGATTTTATGGGAGAAATTGAGTTCCTAGAACGACAGGATATTAAAACTGGTTAACACAAGAAACAAAAACTTTGTTTATTTAATTAGAAAATAATTTAATTTTGTTAGGTTTGAAAGGAATTTAAGTTAGAAAATTTTAAAAACATTTAAGCAAGAAAATTTCACAAGTTAAACAAAATTTGACAAGAAAGATTATTTGGCAAGAAATTAAAACTAAAAACCCAAAATATTTCACAAAATTCTAAAAATGTTTATGGTTTAAGTAGTTTGTTATTCAAATCATCAATTTAATTAATTTTAATCGCAATAGAATGAGAGAACTTTTTCTTTTTTAAGTTATTTTTATTACGTTAGCCATTTTTATTTTCGAATGTATTGAGTAAAATTGAGTCATTAAACACATTTGAAAAATAAAAATGGTTAATTTCATGGTACAAGTACACAACGTAGACTCGTTGCCACAGATGTTTGTCAGCTGTTAACCCCAGTTAAACCCCAAACGTCAAAAAAAATTTCACTTTTTGTTTTACATTTTTTCATGTTTGTTTACAATTTAAAATAAAAAGATTGCGACTGGAATATTTTGGCATCCACAATTTTCATCAAACTGGCACCTTGCCCCATGCTGTATGAATCTTTTACATTACCAAACATATCGCATGTAAAAATTATAGCATCATCCTGAACGCATATTGAAATGAGCCTACCATGGTTCCACTTAAATTGTCTA
Source organism: Pollenia angustigena (assembly GCA_930367215.1). NCBI lineage: Eukaryota > Metazoa > Arthropoda > Insecta > Diptera > Polleniidae > Pollenia > Pollenia angustigena. Next base: position 55,190,449 of record OV884060.1, read on the forward strand.
AGTTCTCCAATTTCTTTGTCTTTTTTACAGCATTGTCAGGGATCTTTCCGTAGGCTTGCGGATAAATTTGCTCATGGGCCAAATAAAAATTTTTGCGAAAAGGCAAACCGAATTCGTCTAAGTCATGAAGGGCGTATACCAGAGCCATTAACACCACTATTGTTGCTGCTGTTACCACCACCAGCACCTCCATTATTAGTGCTTAGATTGTTTACTATGTTGCCAATATTTTAGCTGTTATATTTGCACATATTCCACGAACGTTCCATTTTTTTTTAAATTGTGTAGTTTTACCATATAATGCGGCCGACTTTAGATGATACATTATAATTTAATAAATTTCTGTTGATTTATGTACATTAGAGCGACTCAAGTTGTATGGAAGAAAAATTCGTGCTCGATGTACCCTCCTAAAAATGAACCGTAGACTTTTTTAAGATGACATTTTAAATATTTCGGCTTCAGCTTTGACCTCTCGTGAGCTGGACCAGTTTGAAAAAGGGTCTATTTTTGCATGTTTTGTTAATTTGTGAATCTGTTCCCTTAGAAACATATACAAATTGGGTATCGTAAGAACGTGTTTTTTAAGGCGCGTCCAACTGTATATACAATTTGTCCAAGGATTTTTGAAGTTTTTGTTCGGGGTTGTTTGTAATAAAAGTGCCAAATAAACATATTTTATTCTTTAGTCGATTTAATTCAATACGTCTCTCAGCTTTTTTTGAAATTGGTGCTAGTTCGCGTTTTGACAAAAATGCAATGGGGTGGTAACCCTTCGTTTTATATAGGGCAATATGGGTATCATATTTTTTCTTTTGCCAAGTACATCACCTTTGTATGTAAATAATTTAGATTTTTGCAAATTAGATTAATTTTACACGGTGCTCTGGAATATATATAAATGCAATTTTATAGTAACGCTTATATGATAGCGGATTTAGTTTCTAGACCATGTATGGATGAAAATGGGACTAAAGAAAGAAAATTTGCGAAAAAATATGCCGCAAAAAAGTCGTGGATCCTTTCTTTTTTTCTTTCTTTAGTCCCATTTTCTTTCATTCAGATCTAGAAACTAAACCTGCTATGTATAAATTGTATATACGCGCCTTAAAAAACCTTTCTTACGATACCCCATTTGTATATGTTCGTAAGGGAACAGATTCACAAATTAACAAAACATGCAAAAATATACCCTTTTTCAAACTGGTCCAGCTCACGAGAGGTCAAAGCTGGAGCCGAAATATTTAAAATGTCATCTTAAAAAAGTCCAAGGTTCATTTTTAGGAGGGTACATCGAGCACTTTTTTTGGAGAGTCGCTCTAATGTACATGTGGAGTTGTACCATGTATAGATACTTATATTTTATGTGTTATTTACATACAAACATACATATATATTTTTGTAATACAAATAATAAAATTTAATAATTTACAAAAAAAAATTTATTATTTTCCTGCACGTGTTGTTTTGTTTTTTTTCAATTTGTTTTTATTTGGTTTTGCTGAAGGCACATTGTTGCTATTTTTTTGAAGTTTAGGTAGAAAATACAAAAACAAATTGCCTGTTGTTTTTGCCTTGTTGTACTTATTGTAGCAACGAGTCTACCTTGTGTAGTTGTGCCATGGTTAATTTAATAATTTTTCATAATAATAATTTAAACAAATTATTTAGTCTATTTTTTCGACCTTTTAATTTTATATCTTCCTTTCTTCAATCAAGCTCAAGGTCAGGTTATGAAAAATATGTTAATTTATTTTATATCCAATATTTCGCTGCCACAATGGACAGCTTCTTCAGGGATCTTAGGTTTATAATTTCCAACAAATTTTTTATAAAACAAAATTTAAATTAAATAACAAAAATTGACAACATGAAAAATAAATATTAAAAATAATACACAGGAAACAAAATTATTCTATTACATTTTTCTAAACTTATTTAATTTCCTATCTTATTCTTATAAATTAAATGTCTGTAATTTTGAGCTACATTGTCTGTATCGGTTTTAAAATTAATTCTTTGTTCTATTGGTGTGTTGATTATTTGTAACATTTCTAGCATGAAGCGTCGTTTGTAGTTTGTTTCTGTATTTAAAATTGTTGTATTTTCGAAATCTGGTGTATGTCTAAAATTGGCACAATGTGAAGACAATGCAGTTTTTTGAGAAGATATATTTTTGTATTTTTGATCAGATCTATGTCCTGCTAGTCTAGTTTTTAATTTGTTTTTCGTAGTACCTATATATACCTTATTACATATTTCATTATCCTTACCCTTGCAGGGAATTTTATAAATAATATTAAATCTATCCAATTTCTCTTTTCTATCTTTCATTTTACTAAATAATCTATCTAATGTATTATATGTCCTATGAGCCATCCTATAATTATTAATGTCATAAACTTTAGAGTTTTCCAGTCGTTCCGAAATCACTGGTACATAAGTTAAAGACTTATAAACCTTAGGTTCAGTAACCATAGTCCCACTACCTTCCCTATGTCTTTTGTACTGTCTAATCAATCTACAAATCAATTCTCCTGGAAAATTATTATCCTCTAAAATATTTTTGATTTTTATTTTATTTTTTCTATGAAAAACTATATCGCTAATATTTAAAACTTTATCTATAAGATTTTTGGCAGTATTTATAATAACTCTTCTCGGATGTTTTGAATAATAATTAATAATTCTTCCGGAAGAAATTGGCTTTTGGTACCAATCTACTAATAACATATTCCCCTTTCTTATAATTAATGTGTCTAAATATGGAAGCTTAAGATCACATTCCTTTTCAATTGTAAATTTAATATCGTGATGAAAGGAGTTAAATATGTTTAACATGTTTTCTATTTCACATTCTGAAATAATACAAAATAGATCATCTACATATTTTGTTATAATTTTTGGTTTAGTAGTTAATCCTCTAATACAAGTATCTAGAAGCTCCTCCATAACTATATCTGCTACAACGGGAGAAGCTGGAGAACCCATAGGTAATCCTTTTTGCTGAGAATATATTTTGTTATTATATTGAAAATATCTACTATCATCTATGCAAAATTTGAGAATCCTTAAAAATAATTCTTTTTCAATAGTCGTATGTTCCCTAATTATATTCCATTTGCCTTCTATAATACTTAAGGCTACATCTATAGGAATACTAGGAAATAATGAGATTACATCTAACGAAATTATCTTCTCTTCCTTTTCTATCTTGATGTTTTTAATCCTATCTTTAAATTGAAGTGAGTTCCTAACATTGTATACTGAATTTTCTGTTATCTTTCTAAGAATTCCTGTTATATACCTGCTAAGTTCATGAGATGGAGCATTGATGCTCGAACAAATTGGTCTTAAAGGAAATGATTCCTTATGGGCTTTAGGAACTCCATATAATTTGGGTGCCGTAGAAGTTGTTGTTTTAAGATGTTTTCTCTCCAATTGTGATATTATCTCCAATTTAAAAAGTTTATCTACTATATCATTATTAGTCTGTTGTAATTTAACCGTTGGGTCTTTTGTCAATATTCTATATGTGGAGTCATCATTAAGAATATCATTCATTCTTGAACCATAGTCCTGTTTATTCATCGCAACTGTAATATTGCCCTTATCTGTATTAAGGATTAAAATGTTGTGGTTAATTTTCAAAAATTGTTCAGTTTTCTTAACATTGTTAAGAATAAACTTGTCTCTATGAGATAACTTCATTTTATTCATATGATCATCAATTATAGTAGTAAGCCTAGTCCTTGCTATTTCCTGTTCTTCTCTTCCCCTAATAGTCTGAACAAAATCTTCTCCATCTGTTATCATCTTAATAACTGGAAAGTGTTTTTTTGTGATAGGTAATGCATGTTTATTTCCTAATGAAAGAGTCCATTGTGTATCTATTGGAATGTCAATATCTGTTTTGTTTATGAACCACTTTTTGTTAAATTTAATACCTAATTCTTTTTTCTGTAATTCAACTAGATGATTGAACTTTCTCTTGTGTATATCTTTAACCTTACTATTTAGTTTTGAAGCTAATCTATCTTCATGTCTTAAAAAATCTTTAATTACATCATCTGTAAAATATTTCCTTAAAGTAAACTCTATATGTTCTAATTGTTTCTTGTTATCTACTAATATATAGTGTTTTTGTTTAATACTTAGACTAAGAATCTTGTTCTGCATTATCCAAATATTTCTTGAAATTGATTTTTGTAAAAATTTTGGTCCATTTTCCTCAAAAAGATTGAAATAATTTTTAGTGGAATTCTTAATAAATTTAGGAATTATACCTGAATTACGGCAACGAATTAAAAATGTAATATTCGCCTTTAATTTAATGTTTCTGTCTCTCAATGTTTTATATTTATTTATTACTCTTCTCGTCTCCTGATTCCTTTTAAGAATATTGTAATTCATATTTTATTCCCTAGTGTATTATTATCTCCTCTTAAATTTATTTTTGATTCTTCTTGATGTGTGTTTTCGTTCTGCGTGCTCTTTATTTCACAAATTATTTAGTCTATTTTTTCGACCTTTTAATTTTATATCTTCCTTTCTTCAATCAAGCTCAAGGTCAGGTTATGAAAAATATGTTAATTTATTTTATATCCAATATTTCGCTGCCACAATGGACAGCTTCTTCAGGGATCTTAGGTTTATAATTTCCAACAAATTTTTTATAAAACAAAATTTAAATTAAATAACAAAAATTGACAACATGAAAAATAAATATTAAAAATAATACACAGGAAACAAAATTATTCTATTACATTTTTCTAAACTTATTTAATTTCCTATCTTATTCTTATAAATTAAATGTCTGTAATTTTGAGCTACATTGTCTGTATCGGTTTTAAAATTAATTCTTTGTTCTATTGGTGTGTTGATTATTTGTAACATTTCTAGCATGAAGCGTCGTTTGTAGTTTGTTTCTGTATTTAAAATTGTTGTATTTTCGAAATCTGGTGTATGTCTAAAATTGGCACAATGTGAAGACAATGCAGTTTTTTGAGAAGATATATTTTTGTATGTTTGATCAGATCTATGTCCTGCTAGTCTAGTTTTTAATTTGTTTTTCGTAGTACCTATATATACCTTATTACATATTTCATTATCCTTACCCTTGCAGGGAATTTTATAAATAATATTAAATCTATCCAATTTCTCTTTTCTATCTTTCATTTTACTAAATAATCTATCTAATGTATTATATGTCCTATGAGCCATCCTATAATTATTAATGTCATAAACTTTAGAGTTTTCCAGTCGTTCCGAAATCACTGGTACATAAGTTAAAGACTTATAAACCTTAGGTTCAGTAACCATAGTCCCACTACCTTCCCTATGTCTTTTGTACTGTCTAATCAATCTACAAATCAATTCTCCTGGAAAATTATTATCCTCTAAAATATTTTTGATTTTTATTTTATTTTTTCTATGAAAAACTATATCGCTAATATTTAAAACTTTATCTATAAGATTTTTGGCAGTATTTATAATAACTCTTCTCGGATGTTTTGAATAATAATTAATAATTCTTCCGGAAGAAATTGGCTTTTGGTACCAATCTACTAATAACATATTCCCCTTTCTTATAATTAATGTGTCTAAATATGGAAGCTTAAGATCACATTCCTTTTCAATTGTAAATTTAATATCGTGATGAAAGGAGTTAAATATGTTTAACATGTTTTCTATTTCACATTCTGAAATAATACAAAATAGATCATCTACATATTTTGTTATAATTTTTGGTTTAGTAGTTAATCCTCTAATACAAGTATCTAGAAGCTCCTCCATAACTATATATAACTATATATATTCTCAAATTTTGCATAGATGATAGTAGATATTTTCAATATAATAACAAAATATATTCTCAGCAAAAAGGATCACCTATGGTTCTCCAGCTTCTCCCGTTGTAGCAGATATAGTTATGGAGGAGCTTCTAGATACTTGTATTAGAGGATTAACTACTAAACCAAAAATTATAACAAAATATGTAGATGATCTATTTTGTATTATTTCAGAATGTGAAATAGAAAACATGTTAAACATATTTAACTCCTTTCATCACGATATTAAATTTACAATTGAAAAGGAATGTGATCTTAAGCTTCCATATTTAGACACATTAATTATAAGAAAGGGGAATATGTTATTAGTAGATTGGTACCAAAAGCCAATTTCTTCCGGAAGAATTATTAATTATTATTCAAAACATCCGAGAAGAGTTATTATAAATACTGCCAAAAATCTTATAGATAAAGTTTTAAATATTAGCGATATAGTTTTTCATAGAAAAAATAAAATAAAAATCAAAAATATTTTAGAGGATAATAATTTTCCAGGAGAATTGATTTGTAGATTGATTAGACAGTACAAAAGACATAGGGAAGGTAGTGGGACTATGGTTACTGAACCTAAGGTTTATAAGTCTTTAACTTATGTACCAGTGATTTCGGAACGACTGGAAAACTCTAAAGTTTATGACATTAATAATTATAGGATGGCTCATAGGACATATAATACATTAGATAGATTATTTAGTAAAATGAAAGATAGAAAAGAGAAATTGGATAGATTTAATATTATTTATAAAATTCCCTGCAAGGGTAAGGATAATGAAATATGTAATAAGGTATATATAGGTACTACGAAAAACAAATTAAAAACTAGACTAGCAGGACATAGATCTGATCAAAAATACAAAAATATATCTTCTCAAAAAACTGCATTGTCTTCACATTGTGCCAATTTTAGACATACACCAGATTTCGAAAATACAACAATTTTAAATACAGAAACAAACTACAAACGACGCTTCATGCTAGAAATGTTACAAATAATCAACACACCAATAGAACAAAGAATTAATTTTAAAACCGATACAGACAATGTAGCTCAAAATTACAGACATTTAATTTATAAGAATAAGATAGGAAATTAAATAAGTTTAGAAAAATGTAATAGAATAATTTTGTTTCCTGTGTATTATTTTTAATATTTATTTTTCATGTTGTCAATTTTTGTTATTTAATTTAAATTTTGTTTTATAAAAAATTTGTTGGAAATTATAAACCTAAGATCCCTGAAGAAGCTGTCCATTGTGGCAGCGAAATATTGGATATAAAATAAATTAACATATTTTTCATAACCTGACCTTGAGCTTGATTGAAGAAAGGAAGATATAAAATTAAAAGGTCGAAAAAATAGACTAAATAATTTGTGAAATAAAGAGCACGCAGAACGAAAACACACATCAAGAAGAATCAAAAATAAATTTAAGAGGAGATAATAATACACTAGGGAATAAAATATGAATTACAATATTCTTAAAAGGAATCAGGAGACGAGAAGAGTAATAAATAAATATAAAACATTGAGAGACAGAAACATTAAATTAAAGGCGAATATTACATTTTTAATTCGTTGCCGTAATTCAGGTATAATTCCTAAATTTATTAAGAATTCCACTAAAAATTATTTCAATCTTTTTGAGGAAAATGGACCAAAATTTTTACAAAAATCAATTTCAAGAAATATTTGGATAATGCAGAACAAGATTCTTAGTCTAAGTATTAAACAAAAACACTATATATTAGTAGATAACAAGAAACAATTAGAACATATAGAGTTTACTTTAAGGAAATATTTTACAGATGATGTAATTAAAGATTTTTTAAGACATGAAGATAGATTAGCTTCAAAACTAAATAGTAAGGTTAAAGATATACACAAGAGAAAGTTCAATCATCTAGTTGAATTACAGAAAAAAGAATTAGGTATTAAATTTAACAAAAAGTGGTTCATAAACAAAACAGATATTGACATTCCAATAGATACACAATGGACTCTTTCATTAGGAAATAAACATGCATTACCTATCACAAAAAAACACTTTCCAGTTATTAAGATGATAACAGATGGAGAAGATTTTGTTCAGACTATTAGGGGAAGAGAAGAACAGGAAATAGCAAGGACTAGGCTTACTACTATAATTGATGATCATATGAATAAAATGAAGTTATCTCATAGAGACAAGTTTATTCTTAACAATGTTAAGAAAACTGAACAATTTTTGAAAATTAACCACAACATTTTAATCCTTAATGCAGATAAGGGCAATATTACAGTTGCGATGAATAAACAGGACTATGGTTCAAGAATGAATGATATTCGTAATGATGACTCCACATATAGAATATTGACAAAAGACCCAACGGTTAAATTACAACAGACTAATAATGATATAGTAGATAAACTTTTTAAATTGGAGATAATATCACAATTGGAGAGAAAACATCTTAAAACAACAACTTCTACGGCACCCAAATTATATGGAGTTCCTAAAGCCCATAAGGAATCATTTCCTTTAAGACCAATTTGTTCGAGCATCAATGCTCCATCTCATGAACTTAGCAGGTATATAACAGGAATTCTTAGAAAGATAACAGAAAATTCAGTATACAATGTTAGGAACTCACTTCAATTTAAAGATAGGATTAAAAACATCAAGATAGAAAAGGAAGAGAAGATAATTTCGTTAGATGTAATCTCATTATTTCCTAGTATTCCTATAGATGTAGCCTTAAGTATTATAGAAGGCAAATGGAATATAATTAGGGAACATACGACTATTGAAAAAGAATTATTTTTAAGGATTCTCAAATTTTGCATAGATGATAGTAGATATTTTCAATATAATAACAAAATATATTCTCAGCAAAAAGGATTACCTATGGGTTCTCCAGCTTCTCCCGTTGTAGCAGATATAGTTATGGAGGAGCTTCTAGATACTTGTATTAGAGGATTAACTACTAAACCAAAAATTATAACAAAATATGTAGATGATCTATTTTGTATTATTTCAGAATGTGAAATAGAAAACATGTTAAACATATTTAACTCCTTTCATCACGATATTAAATTTACAATTGAAAAGGAATGTGATCTTAAGCTTCCATATTTAGACACATTAATTATAAGAAAGGGGAATATGTTATTAGTAGATTGGTACCAAAAGCCAATTTCTTCCGGAAGAATTATTAATTATTATTCAAAACATCCGAGAAGAGTTATTATAAATACTGCCAAAAATCTTATAGATAAAGTTTTAAATATTAGCGATATAGTTTTTCATAGAAAAAATAAAATAAAAATCAAAAATATTTTAGAGGATAATAATTTTCCAGGAGAATTGATTTGTAGATTGATTAGACAGTACAAAAGACATAGGGAAGGTAGTGGGACTATGGTTACTGAACCTAAGGTTTATAAGTCTTTAACTTATGTACCAGTGATTTCGGAACGACTGGAAAACTCTAAAGTTTATGACATTAATAATTATAGGATGGCTCATAGGACATATAATACATTAGATAGATTATTTAGTAAAATGAAAGATAGAAAAGAGAAATTGGATAGATTTAATATTATTTATAAAATTCCCTGCAAGGGTAAGGATAATGAAATATGTAATAAGGTATATATAGGTACTACGAAAAACAAATTAAAAACTAGACTAGCAGGACATAGATCTGATCAAAAATACAAAAATATATCTTCTCAAAAAACTGCATTGTCTTCACATTGTGCCAATTTTAGACATACACCAGATTTCGAAAATACAACAATTTTAAATACAGAAACAAACTACAAACGACGCTTCATGCTAGAAATGTTACAAATAATCAACACACCAATAGAACAAAGAATTAATTTTAAAACCGATACAGACAATGTAGCTCAAAATTACAGACATTTAATTTATAAGAATAAGATAGGAAATTAAATAAGTTTAGAAAAATGTAATAGAATAATTTTGTTTCCTGTGTATTATTTTTAATATTTATTTTTCATGTTGTCAATTTTTGTTATTTAATTTAAATTTTGTTTTATAAAAAATTTGTTGGAAATTATAAACCTAAGATCCCTGAAGAAGCTGTCCATTGTGGCAGCGAAATATTGGATATAAAATAAATTAACATATTTTTCATAACCTGACCTTGAGGCTTGATTGAAGAAAGGAAGATATAAAATTAAAAGGTCGAAAAAATAGACTAAATAATTTGTGAAATAAAGAGCACGCAGAACGAAAACACACATCAAGAAGAATCAAAAATAAATTTAAGAGGAGATAATAATACACTAGGGAATAAAATATGAATTACAATATTCTTAAAAGGAATCAGGAGACGAGAAGAGTAATAATAAATATAAAACATTGAGAGACAAGAAACATTAAATTAAAGGCGAATATTACATTTTTAATTCGTTGCCGTAATTCAGGTATAATTCCTAAATTTATTAAGAATTCCACTAAAAATTATTTCAATCTTTTTGAGGAAAATGGGACCAAAATTTTTACAAAAATCAATTTCAAGAAATATTTGGATAATGCAGAACAAGATTCTTAGTCTAAGTATTAAACAAAAACACTATATATTAGTAGATAACAAGAAACAATTAGAACATATAGAGTTTACTTTAAGGAAATATTTTACAGATGATGTAATTAAAGATTTTTTAAGACATGAAGATAGATTAGCTTCAAAACTAAATAGTAAGGTTAAAGATATACACAAGAGAAAGTTCAATCATCTAGTTGAATTACAGAAAAAAGAATTAGGTATTAAATTTAACAAAAAGTGGTTCATAAACAAAACAGATATTGACATTCCAATAGATACACAATGGACTCTTTCATTAGGAAATAAACATGCATTACCTATCACAAAAAAACACTTTCCAGTTATTAAGATGATAGCAGATGGAGAAGATTTTGTTCAGACTATTAGGGGAAGAGAAGAACAGGAAATAGCAAGGACTAGGCTTACTACTATAATTGATGATCATATGAATAAAATGAAGTTATCTCATAGAGACAAGTTTATTCTTAACAATGTTAAGAAAACTGAACAATTTTTGAAAATTAACCACAACATTTTAATCCTTAATGCAGATAAGGGCAATATTACAGTTGCGATGAATAAACAGGACTATGGTTCAAGAATGAATGATATTCTTAATGATGACTCCACATATAGAATATTGACAAAAGACCCAACGGTTAAATTACAACAGACTAATAATGATATAGTAGATAAACTTTTTAAATTGGAGATAATATCACAATTGGAGAGAAAACATCTTAAAACAACAACTTCTACGGCACCCAAATTATATGGAGTTCCTAAAGCCCATAAGGAATCATTTCCTTTAAGACCAATTTGTTCGAGCATCAATGCTCCATCTCATGAACTTAGCAGGTATATAACAGGAATTCTTAGAAAGATAACAGAAAATTCAGTATACAATGTTAGGAACTCACTTCAATTTAAAGATAGGATTAAAAACATCAAGATAGAAAAGGAAGAGAAGATAATTTCGTTAGATGTAATCTCATTATTTCCTAGTATTCCTATAGATGTAGCCTTAAGTATTATAGAAGGCAAATGGAATATAATTAGGGAACATACGACTATTGAAAAAGAATTATTTTTAAGGATTCTCAAATTTTGCATAGATGATAGTAGATATTTTCAATATAATAACAAAATATATTCTCAGCAAAAAGGATTACCTATGGGTTCTCCAGCTTCTCCCGTTGTAGCAGATATAGTTATGGAGGAGCTTCTAGATACTTGTATTAGAGGATTAACTACTAAACCAAAAATTATAACAAAATATGTAGATGATCTATTTTGTATTATTTCAGAATGTGAAATAGAAAACATGTTAAACATATTTAACTCCTTTCATCACGATATTAAATTTACAATTGAAAAGGAATGTGATCTTAAGCTTCCATATTTAGACACATTAATTATAAGAAAGGGGAATATGTTATTAGTAGATTGGTACCAAAAGCCAATTTCTTCCGGAAGAATTATTAATTATTATTCAAAACATCCGAGAAGAGTTATTATAAATACTGCCAAAAATCTTATAGATAAAGTTTTAAATATTAGCGATATAGTTTTTCATAGAAAAAATAAAATAAAAATCAAAAATATTTTAGAGGATAATAATTTTCCAGGAGAATTGATTTGTAGATTGATTAGACAGTACAAAAGACATAGGGAAGGTAGTGGGACTATGGTTACTGAACCTAAGGTTTATAAGTCTTTAACTTATGTACCAGTGATTTCGGAACGACTGGAAAACTCTAAAGTTTATGACATTAATAATTATAGGATGGCTCATAGGACATATAATACATTAGATAGATTATTTAGTAAAATGAAAGATAGAAAAGAGAAATTGGATAGATTTAATATTATTTATAAAATTCCCTGCAAGGGTAAGGATAATGAAATATGTAATAAGGTATATATAGGTACTACGAAAAACAAATTAAAAACTAGACTAGCAGGACATAGATCTGATCAAAAATACAAAAATATATCTTCTCAAAAAACTGCATTGTCTTCACATTGTGCCAATTTTAGACATACACCAGATTTCGAAAATACAACAATTTTAAATACAGAAACAAACTACAAACGACGCTTCATGCTAGAAATGTTACAAATAATCAACACACCAATAGAACAAAGAATTAATTTTAAAACCGATACAGACAATGTAGCTCAAAATTACAGACATTTAATTTATAAGAATAAGATAGGAAATTAAATAAGTTTAGAAAAATGTAATAGAATAATTTTGTTTCCTGTGTATTATTTTTAATATTTATTTTTCATGTTGTCAATTTTTGTTATTTAATTTAAATTTTGTTTTATAAAAAATTTGTTGGAAATTATAAACCTAAGATCCCTGAAGAAGCTGTCCATTGTGGCAGCGAAATATTGGATATAAAATAAATTAACATATTTTTCATAACCTGACCTTGAGCTTGATTGAAGAAAGGAAGAAATAATTTAAACATTTTTTTTTTTAAATCTGGAAGAAACTTTGTGAAAAAACATTCCTGTTCAAGAAGTGTTCGAAAATAAACAGTACATTATATAGCGTTCGGCTCACTTACCCATGAACGATATCTATTTTTTTAGTTATTGTGTAGACGAACACAACCCTTATACCATTCGTAACTATTTTCAAGAAAGACCCGAACATTATATGATGTTCTGTTCTCCGTGGAAAAACAGAACTATTGTAGTGATACTGTAAGCAAACATTATATTTAAATGTTTCTTTGTTTACGTATGTGTACTGTTTTTTTAAAAAATCTTTGGTTTTATTTTACCACCATTTTGCAAAAGTGTGGCGAATGCTGGCTTTTGAGTGATACTATGCTGCATTATCAGCATAGGCCGCAAATTTAACGTACCCCCGCAAAAAGTAGTAAAAAGTGTCCAAATCACACGAACGAGGTATTCAATTTACGGGTCCATTGCTAGAGATTATACGGTCACCATCAAGGCTGTTGAAACCATTTCTCCTTCAAACGATTTGCAAAGACCACTCATTGAATTGCAATCAACGAACTCAAAACGGTTTATTATAAAGGAAATAAACCAAAACGTTATTAAAAGGCAGTAACGTATCAATATACATATACTTATATCTGGCAAATTTAATAGTTTAACTTTTTGTATGTGTTTTAAATTAAAATAGATTTATCGTCATCTCAAAACCAAAACGCCTTTATTTTTGATTGATAATGATTTAATTAACCAAAATACATCACAACCAATCAAAAGGCGATTTTGTAATTTGTGGTATTTTTAAGGTGACTTGTTAAAATTTTACTTTTTTGAACTATAGATTAATGCCCGTAACTTCTACAAAAAGAAAGCAGGTCGTAATCGTTACCTTTACCTATTTCAACGTTTATTTTGCTTACGTGTTATTACCTTCAATTTCCTTTAAAATATGGTAGCTTTTACAACATAGATTTCTATGCACAGATAGATTTGTTTTTGTAAAAATTACGGGCATAATTGCATTTTCAAATTGTCCAGTTATTTTTTCAAAATCCAGGTGAATTTTTTACATTGTCTAGTTATTTGAATTATGGTTTCTGGCATCCCTAGCCAGTTATATAGTTTTCACAATGGAATACCTTTTTAACGAGCTGTTTTCATTTAGGATCCATTAAGTTAAATGTGAAACTATTTATAGATTTACGTAGTAGTTTGGTGTTCAAAGCCACTGTAAACGGTTAAACAGCATCAAAGTTATGGATCTAAATGTGGACCAGCTTCACAAGAAAGTCTATATTTTTTTTTTTGCTTACAGATTATAAACTACATATTTAGAGCCAATATAAACTTTTTCATCGATATTGATGTAAAAATCGTTGACCCGTCCATTTAGGTGGGCATAAAATTGTGACAAAATATAGATACTAAAGTATTCGAAGCACAGCATCAAGCATTCTTACTTAGTCTTTTTTTTTAACAAATATTTTATTTAATTTTGATTTGAGCAAAAATTTAGTAAACATCTTTTATTTGATAAAAGTTTTCCATGAAATATGGTCATCTGAGATTAGCACGCATTTCCACTATTCCCACTACATATTTCAAAATTTAATATATCAAATCTTGAGAAAAAGACACCATTTCGTCACATGACATTTTCAACATACACAATAAGTCAGTACTTGTCTACTTGCTGCTCAATTATTTTTTTGGTATTTTATTTACTTTTCTTTTTTTATCAAATACAATTTTTTTCCTTCAGTTAAGACAACTTAGGAAAAGGGAAATAAAAACCTTAAAAAACAATACAAAGCAAGTAGGATTGTAGCGTCAGTCAAGACGAACCATATTATAACCCTACAAATTAATATTCAAGAGTGTATTTGGGACCCATGGGCAGTAGTGGATTTTGTTAAATGAAATTGAATAAACAAAAAAAATTATGTTATGAGGTTAAGATTTATATAAAAAGTAATTTGTGGTGACTAGGGATTTTGTAGAAATTGTAGCCAATTATGGACCTACGCTCACAAAAATTTGCCATGATATAGTAGCTATTCCCTGCAAATAAAATTGGACCACCTAATCCATTTGCACTACTCCATGCGCTGGTCCGATGTAATGCAAGCATGGACCATGTCATTGTTGAAAAGTGTTTGTAGTGAGACGACATGTCTTCGTTTTTTAACGACGTGCTTTCGTTTTTAAACGACTTCAAAACTAATCCTCTTGAGTATACCATGGAGTAGTTTTAAAACTACTCTTTAGTGGTCCAAAGGTGGGTTATATGGTCCTCTCCTAGGACATCGTAATGTTAAATAGACCATGTTTTTCCATACGTTCGGGTTACTTTTGGACTAGTCCTGGCCCCTTGTGGGATACTCTTTACACGCGTGTTTAGACCGGTCCTATTATTTGCAGGGTTATTAAAATTATTGTTGTCCAATTCACGAATACAACGATACTGTATTCGTTGCATTGTCGTCTAATTAAATAAATGGGGTATTCATAAGGGGTGCTATTATGTTATATTTTCATAATGCTCTAACATTTTACAATGGTTTAAAAATATTGTTGTTGCTTTGTAAGCAAAAAGTGTCTTAAATTAATTGAACTTTGCTTCCTATGTTTATTGTGCTGTCGTAATAAATCGGAAGAGGCCAGCGCTGAGCGGCTGAGCCGTGCCGCGTTAGTTTGTGTAGCCGTCATCGTTGAAGGGGTAGTTTTATCCGGCTAACATCCGTATTACACCTGCGGCTAGCAATTTTTGCAACAAATCACTTGCGGCGTCAAATTAGATCGGCTTAGGACTCTGCTGTTTCGTAAACAAACAAAATAAAATTTATTTGTGATTTGCGTCTGAAAAATGGAAAGTAGTCAGTGAAGATCTAATTTAATATATTAATCATGGATTAGAATTAAAAAATATTTTAATTTTAGGTAAATATTATTTTTTGTATATTTTTTGTTTTAAGTCAGCTGATTAAAATTCAAAATAGCACACTAAATTATGATGGGTTGTTCACAACAGTCGTATTTTTTCATGTTATTATTTTAAGACATATGACTTTATGACACCTTGTGAATCCCCCAAATATTGTTTATTTGTTGCTGGTATATTTCATACAAACGTGTTGTCTCATTATACGATTGATTGCTATGTGTTTTGAAAAATGTTGTATTTATGCTTGGCCTGGAAATGTTCGATTTGTTTGGTAAATTTTGTGAAAATCTTTTTAAATTACATTTAAAACAAAAATAAATTATAAAATATTGTTTTTGTTTTACATGTAAGACAAACGAACGAAGTCTTCATTCGTTATCGACGAACAGGCCATTAATTCTTCTGCATGATTAATATGTATATGTTTTATTTGGTTCAATTTATTTTTTTAACTTTTTAAATTGTTATTTTTTGTATTTTTTCTATATTGGAGAACAGTGCAAATATATTTGCATAGGAAAACTAAATAAGTGTAAAGAGTATGATTATATCATAAAAAATCTTGAAATGTCAAACAAATATACATGTGTTATCGATAAATAATCTATAAAATATAAAATGTTTTAACTTAAAATTGACATTTCCAGATTAATTGTTAGCACTGTTGCCAATTTTTTTAGTTTTTGATCGAAAGAAACGGTTTTTAACTTTTTTTTTGCGATTTTTAGCTTTTATGACGGTTTTTTGTGGGGAAAAAACGTGGGCAGTATTGTTTGTTTTGTTTACATTTTATCAAATTGTATTTCTTGTTCTTTCTCGCATTTGTCGTTTCATTCAGTCAATCCTAAAAAAATCCAATACAAAAAATAGCAAGTATCATAACACTTTTATCAATTGATATTTATTATCCTTTCATCTACAATTAAAACTTTCATACCTGATTTATTTTCAAGGTGTCAACCAATGTGAATAGCAAATTTTATTTAAGAAGAAGAAAAATAAATAAAACCAAGAGTGAAGTAAACAATTATAATTTAATTTAAATAATTGGCCAATTTAGTTTTAATTTTCATATTTTTTTAATTTGGTAAAAAAAATTTTTAAATATTCTTAAATACTTTACTCAAAGAAAATTGACAATGTACAATTAATTGATATTTTCCATCTTTGACATTTAAAAATACGACAAAGTAACGATACAACCAAGGCCCATTGAAAAGGTCTGCGCAAGAAGCCTGATGATCATTGTATATGTTCTTTTTAGTTATTTACATTTTGCTTACATGTGCATATATACGTTTGTTTACGTTTATGGTATGCCACACAAACACGTTTTTTCCTTTTGCTTTGTATATGTGGTAGTAAATTTTTGACACTAAAAAGACTCGTTTTTTGTATTTGTACAAGTAAGCAGACCTGATAGATGGGCCTTGAATACAACAAATTTGTCTATTCATAAGTATAAGCAAAAATCGTATATTTTAAACGATAAGCCATACGACAGGGCTTTTGAATTGGACATGTATATTTTTTTAATATAAATGATCCACTTATGATGACCGATTCGAAGAAATGATTTAAGTTGCATCAAAATATTTTTGGGTCGAATTTTTAGTAAAAACATAGTAGTTTATGAATACAAAAACACTATTCCAAAAGAAGTTTTTATGGGAGCTGTGTTCTAACCATTTTGAATGGCGAGCTGTTCTTTGTGCACACAGTTTAAATGGACAGATAACCAGCCATCAATCCAGATAGATGGATTTACATCGATAAACTAGAACAAATATTATTATATTATTATATCAGCACAAACGCATAATACCCTTCCCACCTATGGACGTGTAGGGTATAATGAACATAGTTAATATTGCGTGTTTGTCACTTGTCAACGTGCAATGTCGTCAGTCAAACCCAGTAGTTGTAAGATTTTTTGTTTCTACTGCTGCTCGTATTTTTGTAGATTCCACTTCATGTGTCAGTTGTTTCTTTAACATAAAATCAGGCTGCCACAAAGACATTAGTATAAATTGTGTCTTGTGTTATAAAGAATGAAACGAAATAAATTGTAATAAAATACAAGAAAAAAAAACATTTCTGTCTTATGACAACTTTGTCCAATTTCAATTTGACAAAATACATAAATCAATGTTTTATGTTGTTATTGTAAGTTATTACTACTACCAACTTGTGTATGATTGTTAAAGTCGGTAAACTTGGCCACAAAATACTAACAAGTACTTGACAGCAAATAAAAGATAGACGGACAGACATACAGACAAACAAACACAAAAGATATATTAACAATATGTGTATGAAATATCTTGTGCTCCTTTTATTTGTTGGTGGTTTTGCCAATATTCCCTTCATGATTTTAAATGTCGTTTGCCAAGTTTGTCGAATATTTTCGATAGAACCAGCCTCAAACCCCGCCTATTCTAAATTGAAAGACAACAACAGTTGAAGTCATAAATTATATTTTAAATTAAAAAAAAAATCGTTAACAACATTGCAAGATTTTAATAATTTAACACAAATATTGTTCGAATTAACTGTCTGTTCTCCTGTCTATAAAAAAATACTTGCCCAAGACACTTTTGGATCCGAAATATTTCTTTGACTTTGATTGGTAAATAATAATTTTTTTTTTTTTTTTTTTTTGATAATAGTTTGTGTAACAAGTTATTGATTTTGTAAATTAAAAGAAAAATTAACGACTTTTTAATAAATTAAAAGGTTTTGACAGTGTGTTAAAAATTTTTTGGAAAATTTTAAACAAAATTTTCTAATTGTTTTTATGTGTGAGAAATTTTTTGAGCAATAAATCAAGATAAGAATTTTTATATAACCATAATGTACGCAAAATAAATTTTAATAAGTATTCGTATTCGTCATAACGAATTCTGAAGTCACTACTATAGTGATCTTAATTGTGAGTTGGTGACTCTTCCAGCACGTTATACACATAAGAAATACTCTAAGTCAAGGGCTTGGTCAAAATATAATTTCTAGTACTATCGATACTATCGATAGTCGTCAACTATCGAAAATATCGATAGGAAAAATATCAATATCGATATTATTATTTACTTGCTATTATTAATTCGTGCAGAATAACAGCAATGAATACAAACAACAAGAATGGCAGGTAGTATGGTAAGGCCTTTATGCCGAAATTTTTATATGTTTACATATGGACTGAAATGTCAGATAGTTTTATGATGTTGTAAAAAAAAAATCAAATAAAAATGTAATTGCAATTGCGATTGCATCTAAAATAACGTGCGCACATACATACGTCTTTTACTTTCAATAAAGTGATAAAAACAACGAACTGTAGCCTGATAAAAAACTAGTTAAAGTTTTCCTACTTAAGTACAAACATTCAGTCGATAGTAATATCGATATATCGATAGTGAAATTTGAACTATCGATAAATATCGATAGTAAAAAATATCGATAGTATCCCAGGCATTAGTAAATATTAGTTAATAAGTAATTATTAATTGTTTTTAACCATGAACTAGCCTGTGTGTTGGCTACATTAAGGCATTCCATATCGATCGAAATTACAATACAATATAAGTGAAAATTTTAATCGATATCGAATGCCATAATTTGATCCTAGGCCTGCAAAATTTAGAAAAATTCGAAACCCTTGGGCTTTTCTTTGAGTTTGCGTTGCCCTGAATCTGTACTCAGAATATCTCCAACACATAAGGTTGAGATATCTTAACTGAAAAGTTACCAACGCCCTATCTTTCGCCATATTCAAGACGTTATAAATACGCGAATTCATCTCTGTTTTTAAAAGTCCTGAAAGTCCTTCAAATTAGCTTCTCTGAAATATCTTAACATGAAATTAAAAAACGGGTTTTCGTTATATACAAGGTATTTTCGTTTTTATTTTTTATATTTTTATGTGATTTTTTTTGTAACTTTATCTTGATTTTTGCACAGATCAGGTTAAAACCAACTTTAATCATAACAAAATTATTCTTTATTGGTTAAAAATTTGTTGGCGTTTGACCTGCCCCTGTCGTACAAAAAGTTTCTGTTCACATAAGTTGGTGTTTAGCGCTCTTCTAATCAGATGAGTCATGTAGTATCTCTTCACCTTGGGCAGGTGGTGCTACCATCACTTTAAATATTTCGAGCTGGAGGAGTTGGGTGGAGTTCAAGTCTTTTTAAATATTTAACCGAATAGTTGGTGATCATACTTTTTGCTAATGACCAGGGAAACCATAAATATGCAATTGCATGTTTTTCCTTAAGCGACAAATGAAGACAGAAACAATATATTTATCCGTTTTAGAACTATTTATGAACTTTGGCATCGATTCGTTAGTGCATATTTTTGCATATTTTACCTTTGCAGCTTTTTTTCATAATTTAGTTAAAATAGCCTTTTTGCAGAATTTTTCAAGTTTTTTGAATCGGTCTATATTTTAAAATATTCCCCATAAAAATTTCTTTTCAGTTTAGATACTTATACCATACAATTATGTTGGTATTTAGATTAAATTCGCCCCAAAAATATTGTACTGCAAATTAAATTCTTTATGAAACAGTTCGCATACGCCTAAAGGTTCCATCTAAAAAAAGGTTTAAAATTATTTTTGAATGTTAACATTCATCAACAATTTAGCGACCGCTTTAAGACAAAAAATCTCATATGAATACAAATAACTCTTATATAAATTGTAACCTCTTAACATAACTATGTTTTTGTGAGCCGATCACTGCTCATCATTTTCAAATACGGTAAAATCTCGAAAATTCAACTGTTAATACGATGGTGTTTGGGCTTTACCGATTATAATTTTAGGATTATTTTTATTAAATTAATCTGTTATTTTATTGTTGAATATTTTATCTTGTCTAAGCAATTTTTGATTTTTTTGTGGCATATTTTTAGCAATTTTCAAGGCATATTTTCTAGTTTTTACAGCAGTTTTAATGGGCATAAAATGTCTTTTTAGGGCATATTTCTGGTTACCCTGCTAATCAAGTGAATAAAACGTTTAATCAAGTGGGTGACAGCTTTTGGGTACGCTAATAAAAACTGTATCATCAGCAAAAGTTGAAGGTTGGGTGTGCTTGTTTGTTGACATGTCTGAAGTATATTTATAGTATAAAAGAGAGCCCTAAAACGTCAATTGGATAAGGACAGCTAAACCAATTTCCTTCTTTAATAATACATTTTCGACGGAATAAGTAACTATCAAAAAGCTTGTGAGTCTTTTTGAGTAAATTTAACTTTAATTTTATAAATAAAAATAAGATAATATATAAAAATGCTGTCAAAACTACATTTTGTAATTATTATGCTTTGTTCACAATGGGAGAAACAATTTCTTTTTTGCTTACTTCTACTTCAGCAACAATTTGTGTGAAATTGAATATGACGTTTTAAATAATTGTATTTGAATGAAAATTTTAATAAAATGTTTTAAAAAATAATAACCCCCATATTCATAAAAAATATTTTTGTTTTATTGGAGGTTTATTGAACACATTTTAATAGGAAATTCGTTCAATAAACCTCCAATAAAACAAAAATATTTTTTATGAATATGGGGGTAAATATTTACTGCCAGGCCTACAATGTCGATTTCTTTCACATATTTACATTGAAAACAATAATAAAAAACAAAAATTTGTTTTTGTTTTCAATATAAATATACGAAAGAAATATTCTTGTCGACATCGTGGGCCAGGCTTTTAATACTGTTGTGGGAAAAATTTACAAAAGTTTTCTTAACCCATTATTGGCCGCTACCATAAAACGCAGGAATTTTTTTAATTCCTTGCAAAGGGAGGAGCTTTTGAGACTTCAATTAAGAATATTTTTCACAAAATTTTGTCTCCCGATTTGTAGTTTCCTTTTTATGGACCGAAAACAGTAAAAAAATTATTTTATTTTTTTGTAAAAAAAATATTGCTGTTGGCTTAATTCAGAGAAGTTTATTAAAAAATTTCTATCATATAAATCTTAATGGAAGTCTTTGTAAATATACGTATGTATTTTTGCATGTAAATATACATAGTGTGTGTCTAATAATTGAATTGATTATGGCGGGTAAGGGATTATGAGTAAATAAAATGTACGTTAGCACCTGCCGTGCTCGACCAATCTCATGGTGCTCCTAACCACTAGGTGACAAATAGTGCGTTTACCAGCCTTTGAAGCCGACTTTTTAAGATCTCCCTTCCCGTGACTTTTGGTATAAACCAATACAGTACTTTTCGCTAGTCACATCCTTTAGTTGCAACCATAACGTGGACTATTCGCTAATGTGACTATAAGGCTAATTCACATATATGCCACTTAGTAAATTTTGCTAATGTGACTATAACGCCATTAATTTGCTTTACTTTTGCCTTTGACTACTGTTGATAAATGGCATATATGGCAAATGTGCTTATATCGCTAAATGGACTATAACGTTAATACTTTATATTAAATTTAATTATAGCGGCAAAATAAACAGATAAAATGGACTATATCGCTAATGTGACTATAAACGAAAAGTACTGTAGTCAGACCGTAGTCGTGACTGACTACCGTGGCACCAGAAAAGTCTCTGGTCAGCCGCGATCTGATGAGATATGTCAATTTATAACTATGCCGACTACCTGATTCTACCAGAGAATGTAACACAAAAAGTGGCATTTCTTTTTAATTAACATACCCTTGGGGATTTAGGAGCATGTTAAAATGCTCAACGTAAACCCATTGTGACTTCAGGTCGAAAATCAATTTGTGAAAGAGAGACATATCATGATTATATGCCTGAATTGCTTTTGGCTGGGCAATACAGTTCAACATTAGCCATTGCTTCGACTGAGGAGTCATCGATAATTACATTGGCTACACCTGTCATTCCCGCGCTCATTCAGTAAACAGATGAGATGATAGGAAAAATTTGCAAAAAAAAAACCAATCGGGATCGGGCACGTTAATTATCTTGTAAATCCAAAAAAGTTTGTTTGCCTTATAAAATACTATGAAATAAATCTCCACTTCCAGAGCATATACAAAATTTTTTAAGTACACTCATAAAATTATTAGAGTAACTGATTGTGAGTTATTAAATTCGTTTTCCTTACTGTTAAAATTGAATAAAAATACAGTTATTTTACGAATAATTTTATTTCTTAACATTTATGTTTGTTATTCAAAAAACAAACTGCAAAAAACTAATATTTTTCCGTATTTATTTTGTTATGTAGTTTGATTTTTGTCGGTTAAAATATATTTTTTAAAAGTAAATAAATAAAAAATTTAGAAATTAATGAAAAAATCATTTGTTTTAAATGAAATGTACATGATTCGTTTTTTAAATGAATTTTAATTTGTTTAAAATGAATTTTCGCTTGAATTTAACTACATAATATTTTGAGTGTACATATACGTTTTCTCTTAACGAACATTTTGCACGAGTGTCACTCAACATAAGAACTTTTTGCCTAAACTGCATACAATTTTAATTGAGAACATCAACAAGTGGCGAACTTTGACCAAAAAACTATGTTGTATCTTTGCGACAATTATCTGATAGATGTAAACACCTTTTAGATGTTCTGAACCGGTTGCCAATGTGTGGTATTGATATTGTAGTGCTTCCCGCCAGTGATCGATTTTTCGACCACCAAAGATGATGGGCATTTAAAAGTCAGAAAACTCGTTAACTTCATATTGATTTTTGTCGATTCTTATAATATAATAGTTTTGCTTTAAAAATAAGGTAAAACAAAAAATTTTATTTTCTATTTTTTAATATATTTTTAAATTGGAAAAAAGTGTTAAAAATTGGCTTTTAATAATCCTTTTACCATAATACTTTACAAAGTCTTTAGGAAACCAATGTATTACTAATATATTACAAACCATTCCAGATTTTATTTTTGTGAAAACAGATCGAAAAATTTATATTAAACTTAAAAGATATACGTTAAAAAATACTGGTCGAAAATGGGTTAATTGAAAATATGTGTGGTTGCAAAAAAAAATTGTTGCTCTATTACGAACACCTGTGAAAATGTTGCTGCCTTTTGTAAACGAAACTTTAAGCTTTTTTCACAATGGGAGAAACAATTTAATTTTTTCATTTTGATTGAAGTTGTTTAAAAAAGTTGAGTCTACTTCTGCTTCAGCAACAATTTGTATGTAATTAAAAATTACGTTTATCATAATTTTATTTAGTTTTGAACGAACATTTTTAAAAATGTTTTTAAAAATAATAATAAATAAGCAATATTTTTTAATGCAAAATGCGTGCGCTTGTGAAAAAATAATTGCTGTATTTTGAACACCAGTAAAAATGTTGCTGCCTATTGTGAACGAAGCTTTAATCTACTTTGCAGGCCTTTCTACCTTTTGCATAAAAAAAGTCATGTATTTTCCTATATTGAAATATCTATTGAAGATTTACTCTAAAACTTTAAACCTGAGTTCTTTAGCGAAAAAAATATTATAGTTTTACAAAGCGTCCTTAAGTTAAAAAAAAAATATCTGCAAGAATTTTCTGACGCCAAAGTCCTCACATAACCACATTTAACCTTAAACTTGTTATAGAGTACTGCTGTCAAAAAATCATATTGTAAAATTCCTCTGGATATATGAATGATATTTAATGCACTTGTGTTGTTGCCCATGTACCTGATGATTGTTGTTGATTCACTTTGATTAATTGTACATGAAACTCACGTAATATTCACATAAATTTTGTTTTACTTTATATTGCACGTTAATATTAATAATTATTATGGCTTGAAATCATTTCAATTGAATTTCGAAAATTCTACTTACAGAAAAGTGGTATAAGTTTGATTATGAAGAGTATTAAATATTATTTAAATAATCAATACATGTTTATGATTAAAAATTAAAAAAAAAAAAAAATATTTTATTTACCTTTTACCTAAATGTTTGTATGTATTCATTGTGTTCATAATTTTTATGGTTTAGTGTATTGAAATGTTAATGATTTAAATCATTAATTCATGACACATTTTTGTTATGGTTTATTGTCATTATTTAATTTTTTTTTTTTTGTTCTTCTTAAATTAAATTCAGTTTTGTTTTCAATGTTGGTTAAATATGACTTTTATAACGCTTTTCGATTTTTGTTGAACTTCATAAAAAGTTGATAATGAAATCAAATTGAAATTCAATATGGGAATAATTAATTGTTTTGTATAAAATTAATTTTTTTTTTATATGAAATTGGGTTTTTTAAATTTATTCTTGTATTTATTTATATATAAAGGGTGTTTTTTTAGTCAGATGGAACTTGAGATTGTAAAAAATTAAATTTTAATCAAAAAAATTTTTTATTTAAAGAAAAGAATACATGGGTCAATAACATTTGAAAATGATTTCGGACATATGGGTATCGTGGCTTTCTTGACGAAGGAAATTCAGGACGTTCAATTTTACGAATAACACGGACAATGTTTGCATTCAAGGTGTCAATTGTTGCTTGCTTATCAGCATTCACCAGAAAGTTATCGAGAGGTATGTATCAAATAGCCCACCCTTGAGGACCATTTACAAAGACGATGGTTGCGGTTGCCGTATGGCACGTACCACGAGCTCCGGATACCTTTTTAAAAAGTAAGATGAAACCAAACGAAACCTTGCATTATTATTATGTAATAGAGTAGTCAGAGTCTGTTGTGGATAAGTCTCATTACAAATGCTAAAACGTTGTAAATTAACAAGCCCGTCAAAACAAAAATGCGATTAAACATCAATGGCCAATTTTCGAAGTAAATTATGAAAACTTGGCAGCGTTGCCCAAGCGTAAATCTATTCATAATCACTTGCCAGCGTATACTGATCATAAATGTCAAAAAGTGAGCGCAGTATAACAGCATGCAAAAAAATCAGCCTTTTTTATTTAGACTAAAAAAAAAAAAAACAAATAAAAAACAATCAGTTCCAGACGAGAGACAATAAATCTCAATTGTTTTTTACACCTACATAATAGAATTTTAATGAAGATACACAATTAAATATCATGAATTAATTATATTGGCAATTATGATACCAACTGAAAACCAAAAAACGAGCAATTTTTTATTTGTATTATTTTTAATTTATGGGAAAACAAAAAAATTTCGTGTGGTTAGACAATAGAATTGAGTTACGTGAATGAATCATTAACATCATTTGACCTGATGATGGTGAAATCGAAACGAATTGTAACACGCTTTAAAGAGTTGATGGTGACATTTGTCAAGGTTGGAGGTTGTGGTTCTTTTTTTCAATGTACATAAATTAAAATAGTTTTATTTAATTTTTCAAGAATAGAAATAAATAAATAAATAAAAAATGTCAGAAAATATACTCGATCAATATAATATTCTACACCACTGTATTTACAGAAAAATTTTTAGAGAGCGTTTCCTTTTTGGGACCCATAGGCAGACAGTCAGAGACCCACCGAAATAAAATTATCCTACGAGGTTTAAATACATAAAAATCGTTACGTTAGCCAAATATTATCCACATATCAACGCATTTATAAGATGTTTTCGTTTTAAGGTGATGTTAGGGATTGGGTTTATATGGTAATTTTAAGGCCTTCGGTGCCATAACATTAAAGCTTTTGTAAAAATTATTTTTATTGATACTCTATATCAATACCAACATTTATAGAGAAGTTATAAAAATATTTTTCGAAATTGGTATTTTTATGGGAGGTTTGGTAAAATAAGGACTAAGTCCAAATTAATATCAATGCTGATTAACTAGCTTATTTTAACACACGACGACTGACTCTGTTCCAAACAGAAGTTTGTATGGGGGTTATATAAAAAAATGGATCGATTCTAACCATGTTAAAGGTTTCATCCTTATGAGAATTAAAACGTTTGTACCAAATTTCATGCAATCATGCAACTGTATAGACGGGCATCGTGGGATCGATTTTGAGCTGAACGGTATACTTAAAGTAAGGGGTATGGAGGTGAACGGTTGAAAAAGTAACAAATATGGCTGTTATATTCGGTAATGCCGGATCTTATATACCCTCCAACTTGAATTGCCATGGTGCGATAAGAACATAAAAATATGTATATGTAATTTAGAAATTTTGGCTCTTGCCGTTCTCCAGATATACCGAAAAAAAACAACAACAAGAGATTAATGTTTAAAGTTAGAGGCAGTCGTGGTTTTTTGATATCTTAGCCATTTGTGGAACGAGCAGGCTGAATTTCAATTGCCACGTTTAACGGTGCGTTATATAAAAACATCCATTTCTGGGGTCTTCGGAAAATGTATTATAACAGACAGTCCATCAGACGGACATCGTTTAATCAACTTCGCTTCTCATAAGGACCCAGAATATACATACTTTATTGGGTCTAAGATCAATATTGTAGAAATTTTAAACGGAATGTATGGCGCTGCGAAATATGGCCCCAAAAATGAAAATCGACCCCAAATTTGTGTTTTTTTTTCATAATGCAATATGACCGGCCCCAGTTTTTTAATGAAAATTTACCCCAAAAAAGAAACAAAAATAACCCTAACAAGTAAGAGTGCTATATTCGGCTGTGCCGAATCTTATATACCCTTCATCATTGTGGGAGCAGAATACAGAGTAACTAGACAAAAACTAAATAATTTTTACATATGTATACATACATATTTATAATACTTTAAACTTCATTATTAGGGATGAGATTTTCATGCACTAAAAAATCGAAAATATGCGCATAAAATATGCACTAACACATCCAAAATATGCATTAAAAAATAAAAAATATAAAAATTTTCCATAAAAAATTGTTTTTAAATTTTACTATAAAGAAAAAAATATAAAAAATTCAGTATATTTTGTTATTAAAATATCTTTAAAAACTTATATAACTAATTTACATTTTTGTTTGTTTAAATAAATAAGAACTGTTTTATTAAAAGTAAAAATGTCTTGTACTAGAAGAATGCCAATGCATTTTGAAAAAATGTATTTTCAGATCCCACTTTGATTCCAGATCAGATCAAAAATATTTGAATTTTTTGTTTTTTGAAATCCTTAAACTTTTTTTTGCAAAACGTGTTGGATTTTTTTTTAAGTTGTCGGGTTATTCTTCTTTCCACATTTTTAATTTTACTTTTCGCAATATCAATTATTTCAAATTGCGTATTTAGTGCTTTAAATCCCTCCTAGTTAGTTATTTTTCACCAATATATCCGTAATTGGAAAATACCAATGCTAATTGACTTCTGATGTTTTTTAAATTAAATATTTCTTTTGCTTTTTTAATTGCACAATCATCGGCATCAACAAGCTCTCCTAACATTCTTAAATTACTCGTAGTTTTTCGAATAGATTCTTGAAGCATCTAGCCAGGGCTTCATTTTGCTTCTATTGGCTGCGGTGGCAGTTTGCATTTCATTAAAAATTGCAACATTATCGAATTGGCTTCTAAATTATCTGCAACGCGGTATAACCCATGTTCCAAGCAAGTAGCTTGTAACAGTTTTGGATACAAATTTTAAGACCCATTGAAAGCCTAAACTATGTAAGGAGCTGCATCGGTATAAAATATAAGCATCTTTTGTCGAAATCTTGTATTTCAAGCAAAGCTCCAAAAGAATTTATTAATTATTTAAAAATTTTTTTGGAAGATTTATTTGTGTATTTAAAATTTTTTTAAGAACTTTTTATTATATGAAAATTAAAAAAACCCTTAAAAATGTCAAAATATGCAAAAATATGCATTTAAAATCTAAATATGCAAAAATATGCATTTTCGCAAAAATATGCAACAATATGCAAAAACAAATCGATGCCATTTTATCGCAAATTTAATGAATCGGAAAAATAATTGGTCGACATCGTTCTTAGACTATCGACAAAAAACATGCATTTGCATGGAAATCGCATCCCTATTCATTATAAATTAGATTTAAAAAGCGAAAACTGGTAAATATTTTTTTTAAATCGTTTTCAGAACATAAAAAAAAATAAAAATTAAAAAAAAATTTTCTCTTTAAAAAAACAAGATTCGAACCAGAGAACTCACAGTTTCTAACTTAACACACCCCCTAGACAACTAAGCCATGAAGGAACGTTGTTTGAATATCATTAAAATTAAATATGGCCCGTTTAATGTTCACTGTGTTGAGTTGTAATTACTTTTGATGTTTTTGTTCACCACAATAGCAAAGTTGTAAACCATAAAACTTTTTTTAAGTTGTGAACCGAAATATGGAAATATATTCACCAAAATAGTTTGTGGCATGTAAGTATGCGTGTTTGTTTTCTTTTATCTTTTTGCGGAGTTTTTAAGTAGCAAAAAAACACAAAAATTCCTAGTTTCGATTTGTTAAAATAATTTCTTTAAATAGATGAAATAATAAAGAAGGATGATAACGAAAATCATATTGAGCATTATGCTAGTATATGGAAACAAATGTAAAGGGGGGGGAGAGAGACGGACAACCGGATTTGAACTTCGCTTTTCATAAGGACCCAGAATATATATACTTTATGTGGTGTAGGATCAATATTCTGGAACATACAAACGGAATGACAAAGTTATATAAACCCTCTTACCTTCGGTGAAGGGTATAAAAAGAGTAATTTTTGGGGATTCAGTATTTCGGTTATAACTCAGCCATTTTTTAACCGATTTGGCAGATTTATATACCGACGTGTTGAAGAAGAAATTTACCATTTACTTTAGTTATAAAGCTTGGACTCGGGAAGATCTATGGTTCCCGAAAGTGGGTATTTAAAAAAAAAATTTAATTTTGGTCATAACTTTTTTGTATCTGAACCGATTTTCCCGAGTTTTTTATAAAATATGTTCTACTAATTTCCGAAATTTTGATATATAAGTCATATCCATAGGACATATGGCAGCCCTAAAATTTTTTTATACAATTTTTAATTTTTTTTTGTACGGGAGGTACCACGCCCACTTCTCCAATCCCGCCCACATTTTGTAGGATGGTGTTGGCAACCCAAATGTGTGTACCTAATTTGGAAACTTTGGCTCTTGCCGTTCTCAAGATATACAGAAATAAAAAAAATACAACAACAACAAGGGATTTTTGGAAAAATTTAGAGGTAGACGTGGTTTTTTGCTCATATCTCCGTAATTTTTGGACCGATCTGGCTGAATTTCAATAGCAAACTTAAACGGAGTATATGTGACATAAATATACATCAACCTAGTTAACATCATTTCTGGGGTTTTCGGAAAACCCATTTCAACATATACACGGACAGACGGACAGACGGACAACCGGATTTGAACTTCGCTTTTCATAAGGACCCAGAATATATATACTTTATAGGGTGTTGGATCAATATTGTGGAACATGCAAACGGAATGATAAAGTTATATACTTATACCCTTATGACCCTAAATTTGGGGCAATTCTTCATTATGAAAAATCACCTCAAAATTTATAATTAATTTTAACCCCAAAAAGAACACAAAGAAAGTTACATTAAACATTTTCGGTGGAGTTCGTATTCCAGAAACTAAAAATCCCAAATTTAGAAGCCTGATTTCAAAATCCGAATAATTATACAGTTTTGGCTTTAAAAATCGTTCGATTGATAGCATGGTTAGGCTTTCGGTCATGCGCAAGGATTTTGTTTCTAAACTCTTTGGAAAAGGTTCCTGATAAGCAACCAGTGAAATGCGCATAGAAGCTAGCTTTCCCTCGACAGTAAATCTCAGTGTATTTATCAAATATGAAAAATTGGGAACTTAGCACGTCATACGGAAATCTTATTAATAATAAATTTTGTATTCCCAAAAATAACTTTGAACACTGGCTTTGTTTAGTAAAGTTTCTCTTAACCCTGCTGTTAGGTTTAGCCCATTTGGTCCAAATTTTGAATTGTTTCCTTTGTAATATTTAAACGGTGATATATACTGACTTAGTTTTTTAGCTCACGTTGTTTTTTTTATAAAACAATGGTTTTTACAAAAATTCAAGGTTCTGACTTCAAACAGGGCTGAGAAAAATATAAATTTACGAATCTTCGGTTAAGGGACCATTTGGTCCATAGTATATTTTCTTTGGTTTTCATTGATTTTTTACATTTATTAAAAAAAAAAACAAGTATTTATTATTTAAGTGTATAATAATTTTCATTGTATGATGAGCAAAATGTTTTTCGGTTAGTTTTGCAAACAAACGTGCTGCAAATGGAGCATTTTATCTCAGACTTAGACTTAGAGCAACTACAAATTCCACGCTTTCGAGCCACTGAGTTATAAGTTTTATTATTCGAAGAAGCCACTGGAACTATGCATGGTGATCGTATTTCAGTCAATTACTGTACTGAGAACTCTTGTTGAGGTAATGTAGTCCGTTTCATCGTATACACCTTAGCCAGGAAAAGTGGTCTCCTGCGATTCCGATCAGCTGGAGCCTATAAAACGTCGATTTTAGAAAATGGTATGTATGCATTCAAAGCGGTCATATCAAGTATGTTTCCAAATACAATGATTGGCCATGGATTTGTTTTGCGTTTTGTGCTGTAGGAACCAACCATTTGATTAGCAGTATCTACTTTAAAACCCTACATATGTAAGTTTCCTTTCTTGAAGTTTTTTACCAACTCAAAAGTGGAAAAAATGTCGCCTGTTATATTTTGCCCTCTTAAGCCTTCTGTCAAGTCCAATACAACGTGTTGCCTTTGGTTCTTTTTAGGCTGTGCATTTCTAGACTTACCAAGGTATGGTTGTATTTTCCATTCCTAGCCTGACTTAGAGTCCACCAATAACCAAAATTTCAAATCATATTTGCTTGGTTTTGATGTTCAATGCAACAAGTTGACATTATAAGACATTGGAAGAAGTTATTGCCAACGGTTCCACAGTTCGCGTCTAAACTATTGAAAACAACACACAAAATGAACTGCAAATATTTGTGTCTCTTGACAACAAAAATCAAAAACGTGGCATCCCACAATTGCCTTATACATATTAAATATATGTTGATAAAAAAAACAAAAAAGGGATATCTCATACTTGTTTTTTACATTAGCTATTTATATGGACCAAATGGTCCATTAACCTAACATTCGTAAGTTTTTTTAAACCTAACAGCAGGGTTAATAGCCGGCCTTCGGCCGGGCGCAAGGACTTGTTCCTCTATGGTACAACAAACACTGGCTTCGCTAACTAAAGCATCTCTGCATAGCCGGCAAGGATTTTCTCTACTTTGGTGTAAGAATTCGGGGTTTTTTCTATCCCTAGAAACTTTTACATAAAATTTTATAATATTTGTGTAAACATTTATGGGGTGATTTTTCATTTCTTAAAATTTGTATTTTTTATTAGTTAACGAAAAATATCCCCACATCAAAAATTGTGATTTTATTTTGGGCCATTTTTCATTCCTAGATATTGGGGTAATTTTTCATTCCACTTAAAATGCAAAAACACCCTTGTTGGGGCCGTTTTTCAATCTCCTTTTGGCATTTCCTGGCGTCATTTTGCGCACCGCCGGATAATCCCTAAAAAAAATTAAATAACCCACCAAAGTGTGGGGCCATAATACCCCAATTTTGAAAATTAAATAAGCCCCCAACGAAATGAAATAACGCCCCAAGCAGAAATTAAATGATACGCTAATTTTTGGGAGAGAAAGTCCTTGCGACCCCAAACACTTTTCGTTATAAATTTAAAAATGAAGTAAACCCCCAAAAAATATATTGGGGCTTCATTTCATAATAATGAATTCACAACCTAAAATAACACCACAAACAAAATGATGAAATAACCCCCGCAAATCATTGTTGTTGTTCTCTATACAAACTTTTGGGGGTTTTTTAATTTGGTTTGTTCACGAAGAGCTGGTTACCAGGTTATATGGTTTTCAGTTATATTCACAACAACAAAATACATTAACATATTAAAATTTTTTTTAAATATATGTTGTTGCTGTTAATGTTACTACTTTACCATATTACCTGATAATCCGCCTTTCGTGAACAACCCAATTATTTTCTTGGGGGTTATGGGTTAAAGTGATTTGAGAAATTGTAGAACATTTTTGATCACCATATTCTTTTTAAAGATTTTAATAAGGCCCGTTTTCACAACTTACCGATAGCTAAAAGTAGACTTTAAATTGCCTGATAAAAAGTGTTCTATTATTAAAACTTTACTTTAACCTAAAGTTAGCGATAAAGTTAACTAAGGTTCATCCTACCTGGTAGGTTAAAGCAAAGTTGCAATAGTGGAACAGTTTTTATACGGCCGATACAATCCTACCTTTAGCTATCGGTAAGTTGTGAAAACGGGCCTAAGAAATTTAATAAAATTTAAGGAAAATACAGAAGTTTGTTTGGAATTGATTTTGTAATTAAAATAGACAGCAGTTGAAGAAAAATATTTGCCGTATTCACAAAACCATTTGTATCGTTGTATCCTTTGTATGTTGTATAAAAAACCAATAGTGAACTATTAATTTAAATACAACAAACAATTGATACAACGATACAAGGGGTTTTGTGAATACGGTAATTATAAATAACAATTATAGTTTATTAACAAAAATTATGTATGTATGTGTTTATTTGATGAGGTTTTTGAAACGAGTGAAGTAAATTTTATAGAAAAAGTATTACAAAAATTTTCTAGTTTTGACATACGAGTAGGGTTTTTTCCCGGGATTTCCCGTCCCGGGAATTCCCGGGAATTTCACTTATTATATTTCCCGTTTTCCCGGGATTTTTGTTGCGGGATCCCGGGAAATAAAAAGTTCTTCATAGTTTCAGAAAACAGCTATTTTTACTCTGAAATTTAGTTTTCTTTTCTCTAAAAATTAGCATCTGTGGATGGGTTGTCGATTAGATCAATTATAAGAAATGTGTACAAACGTAAATCAATGTCTCCTGCGGCAATAAATCTATTAAAAGCAGAATGGGCAGTGCAACAGTTGATAATTAATAAATTTAGTGAAGTGATGAATTGATAAAGAACATAAATTCAAAATAAGATGCAGGCAGTAAATTCTCATTGACCATGGACAAGTCTTAAAAATAGGATATACATAAACATATCACTCCGTTATTGCAACATAGTCGTATCTACAAAAAAAAATCGAGCTTGGTAATATATCCGGGAAGTGCGGGGAAACCGAAATAAAAAAATAATGAAACTCGTGTAAGTTACTAAAACAAACAATTTGAAAAACACATTGTCCTAAAGATTACAGATGGACCTAATGAAAAGAAATAGTTTGTAAGAAGTAGTCCGGATGATGCTATTTTTTGCATCAACCTTGACATCAGAAGCATGCAACAACGGTGCACTTTTAATTATTTGTCCAACCTCGGAAAAAAAGTAAACGAAATTTTTCGGAAACATGGTAATCAGTAAACAAAATCAGAAATATACTTTTTGGCGACTCACTAAACGCTTTGAGTGTGTCAGAAAGTAATTTCCTACGCCGTTAAAAAATTTTAATATATTTATTAAAATATTTTATATATTTTATGATTTTACTTTTTGATCTCATATCTTGAGTACCTCAATTGTTATGTTTATTTTATCTTGTACTAGATCATCATAATACGGAATTTACTTATAATAGCCAAAGGTAATAATAATTCAAGTTCCGCTTTCAATCTTCAATTAATTTTTGTAGTATTTAAGCATTTATTTTACTTACTTTGTAAACAAGTTCCCTCACGTTTGTTTATAAAAGTTTTTTTCATTAATAAAACCAAGTTTACTTTGTATTATTTGTATGGAGCGGGATCCCGGGATCCCGGGAAATTTAAAAATTTTTCCCGCTTTCCCGGGAATCGAAAAACTCCGGGAAAAAAAAACTCTACATACGAGCAATGTTATATACATACAATTTAAAACAAGTAAATTATTTAATTGTATTATTCTTTACTACTTAACATTTATATGTCAGCAGGAAAATGTCATAAAAATATTTTTAATCATTAAAGTTTATAACTGTTTTGATGTCTTAAGGTAGTTTAGGAGAATTATGATATATTTACAACTTGTAAATACACTTCTATTGTATTTTTCACTTTTAACCCTTGGCTTCCCTCTTGGCCTAGCTAGACCAAATTTTGTTTGCTTGCAATATTTTCCAAATGGAACAAAAAATAATATGAAAGGTACGTTAGTTTAATAAATGTTATGTGCTGCGAATGAAACTAATTTTGCATCGATTGCAGCAAATAAGTGGGGTAAAATTCCATTTTTATGTTAAGATCTATGAAACTGACCTCTTGGTCTGACCAGACCAAATTAGTTTTTTGCTTGAAATATATTTTAAATGTAACAAAAAAAAAAAAAAAAAAAAAAAAAAAACGAGAACTATATACATCATATGTTCTGTATCGAATGAATCTACTTTGGAATCAAAACAACAAATCTCTTATGTCCAATTTTCAGGATAGTTTTCAAATCAATATTAAGTTAATTTTCATAACAAACTTAAATCGTATTTAAAACAGATTGGTTTTTTTAGTTTTATTTGAAAAGTCTTACAGCCTGTTCATGGATTTCGAACGTCATCGTTCGCGTAGAAAATTACATTAAAAACAAAATTCGAACATTGTTTGAAGTTTGTTTTTGTTTTTAATGTTATTTTCTATGCGAACGATTACGTTCGATATCGTTAAACAGGCAGTTATTTAATTTAGATAAAAGTATTGTAGCACTACTAAATACAAAAAAAAGAAAATATATAAAAAAGTGTATTTATTTACAAGGTGGTCTGAAAAAACTGCTGACTGTTAATGTTTTGCCTGTTGTTGTATATTTGTGGTATTGAGGCCACCTTGCTTAAATATTACAAAGGAAACTTTAGTTGAAATTAAGTGTACCACATCGGTGACTTAAGTTTTTAGTGAAGAAGAGAATTTTGTATTTAAAACGATTTTAAAAATAAATGTGTGTTAATATCAATCCTGAAAATTGGCCATTAGTGTAATTTAATTACAAAACGCAAGATTCGGTTTAGAATCTAAACTTTAGATGGGCAAGCGAAACGGCAATTGCGGGCACATTGCGAAAGATATTAAAAACTTCATTTGCGATTTCTATCATGTAGAATAAAATAGTGAAATAATAAAATCATATAATTAATTCGCATAAAATAAGGCGCATATGTTCAATAAAAAATATATTTATTTACTTTTTATTTGATTAGGGTTTTCATCCAATCTTATAGTAGTCTGGCCAGACCAAGAGGGGAACTAAGTGGTAAAGAGTTTTCGACAATTATGTTATCGTAAGGAAAATAACAAGCAGTGTACTGAATATTTTTGAGAGACTTGAAGAGTTTCGGGAGAAAAATAATTTCACAACTAAGAAATATTACAAGCAAACCCATCCAAACAGAATTTCTTGTTTTGCTTGTTTAAATTTAGAGTTCTCATAATTCTATCGCAGTTTAAAAAAAAACGGTTAAAATTTTTATTCAAAAAAGCTTTTACTTTCCTGTTGTTTAGTACATATTATAACAGTATTCTTAGTCACGTAACAGTAAGAATTATTAAAAGCTTTCTATGTTTGTTCAAGAAACCACCAAACAGTTAACTTTTTTGTAAGCTTTTTCTCTTTACCAACAGAAAAAGCTTTAGGAACAGTTATAAGCAAAGTAACAATGTGTTAGTGAATACAGGAGAAAACTCATGCACACATACACATACAAAAGTCTTATCAAACACATAAGCTGTTGGGGATTACAAAGAGAACCGGTTTTTTTTTCTTTAGTGTGCATGAAATGAAACTGATACAGGAAATAGGAAACTGGCATAACTGTAAATGCATTTTGCCATGTGGTTTCCTGTGTTATGTGTTCGTGTATATATGTTTCGGCATGTGCATGCATGATTTTTAACAGTTATTAAAAAGTGGAAAATCATAACAAAATTTTTTTCGTATTCTGGTTTTACTAAAACTTTACATTTATGGTTTGCGTCTTGAATAACTGGAATTAATTAAAAATCATAATTTGAATTTGTTGTTTAGCATAAATATGACTAGGAGTTGTATAACAGCATTAAATTAAAAGTTTTTAATAAAATACGAACAGAAGTTGTTTTCTTGTCGATAGAAAAAGAATTTGCAATTTAATTTGAGTTGGCTTAACAGAGTTTATTCTATTTTTTTCTAAGTTTATTAACTTAAAATTTGTTGAAGAAATGTCTTGCCAATAAAATTTTATTTTGTTAGGAAAAAAAACTTTAACTTTTCTTTTTGTAATTTTGTGACTGTCTTTCTAGTATCTTGTTATTTGTTGCAGAAATATTTTTTCAATAAGTATTTACTTTAGAGTTTATTGCTTATTAGAAGAAAAAAAAAATGTAAGAAACTCTTGGATATTTTTTTGTAAAATGCTGTTGCTTTCTTTTTTAACCAAATTTGTTGCATTTTACTGGGAAATAACTAAAATAAAGAAGAAATAACGAAAACAAGAAGTTAAAGTGTCTTTAAACGCACTTCTGTTGTCAATGTTGGCAATCCATAGGCGTAGCACACTGGGACTTATCGGAATTTTAGGTGGTATCACCTGTACTCCTGTCTCTCTCTAACCTTTGGCTCCCAAAAAGTACAAAAAGCCACACTGCGCGTAGAGGTGAATCACAAATTTAAAGTGTTTGACAGTATTCTCAAACAAGAATTTATTATTATACTTAAATGAAGTCTTAACTTCTATAGATTTTATTTATGGGTGGGTAATTCCATGTCAAATCGACCAAGAGTGGTACCCGGCCCCTTTCGATTTTAATGAAGTTTGGTGAGTAGGTTCCTTTGCTGACGCCAACTTTTAAAGAACTGTAAATTTAGCGAATGTTGAACTTCAGAAGGCATGTATTTCCTCATTGCTGAAGAAATAGGATTTTTTGGAGTTAACGTTGACTTTTTATAAGCCTTATATCCTCCGCCTTTGTTTTACTCTAAATGTTTTTTACTCATATATACCCTTCAAAAGGGTATATGCAACTTTGTCATTCCATTTGTAACTTTTACAATATTATTCCTTTGAAATTTAGATATATTCTTGATCCTTATGAGAAGAGAAGTTCAAAGCAAGATGACCATCTGTCTGTTGTGTCCGTTGGTTTAAGTTTGCATAGCCCCTAACACTTAAATTAAACAAAAATTTACGGATTTTTTATTTACAAGTTATACATGACCTTAAGCCAAACCAAAAACAACAACAATTTGTGATACTGTTTAAAAAATTATCAATTAAATATTTTTAATATTGACAACAATTTCTGCAGTAATGTTTAATTAAGTAAGCTTTAATTGAAAAAAAACTGGCGAGAGTTTTTCTGTGAACGTTTGAAAAATATTTTCCAATTTGGGGTAAAATTTCAATATTATTTCAATCTAGTCGAGAATCCAATACTAATTCCCCAGGCAATCGCAAGCGTTGAGCTGTGAGACAGAGCAGAAGCTTTCTGACCGCACGATTTGCACCTCTTCTCTTACAAAATTCAACTAGTCCAAAAATTAAATCTTAAGGACTTCGCATTGCGCTTGGAATATGCTAGCACAGTTTTAAATCTCTTTGATCAAAAGGAAAACATTTTGTCAAATTTAATGATGACCGTAGAAACGCATTTTCACTTGAACGGTTTTGTAAATAAACAAAGCAACAGATTTTGGGGATTAACACACAATTCGTGTTACTGTTTGGTTTGGCATTGATTGTATACCACAGGTAACGCTCAACAAAGTTATGGAAAATGCGTAAGAGAAAACAACTTTGATAATATAATTGCATGTGCCCGCACATAAAACTGACTTGGCAAATTGTTTTTTTTTTTTCGTTGTTTTCTTACGAAGACAATAGAATGAAGCGGTTTGTTTTTTAATTTTGTTTTTTCTTTTAACCCACTTACAACTACAATTCGAGTCGGAAAGAACCCAACCAATTGTAGGGGGATGTAAGAAAAGATAAACTCACTGTTTATTGTTGGTGTTTTGTTTAAGCTTTGAGCATTACACGATTATCTCTTTTCCCAACGAAAAACTGCACATTAACGAAATTTGGTTTTCTCAATGTCTAATTTGCTTTTATTCTGTCGCAAAACTAACCAGTACTCATCTGCCAATTAGTTATTTTCCGTTTATTTGCCGTACAGATAAATTCAATCAGCTGACTACCAGCTTTAACATGTACTTTGAGAGGTGTTGCCAGCTGAAAACAATGT
The DNA here is from genome assembly GCA_930367215.1 of Pollenia angustigena. Lineage (NCBI taxonomy): Eukaryota > Metazoa > Arthropoda > Insecta > Diptera > Polleniidae > Pollenia > Pollenia angustigena. The sequence goes on from OV884060.1 coordinate 55,229,472, forward strand.
TTTGTGTCGGTATATTGAGAAACCCAGAATCGTTAACGGACAGTTTATCGCTCTAATAAATTTTTGTTGGCATTAAGTAACAGCCAGTTTATCGATACATTGAGAAAATGGCCATTAGAGTGTTTATAATTCTTATTCGCTTTAGGGTTTTATTTGTTTAATATTTTTGGCTTTTCTAAAATCTTTGGAAAAGGTTTCCTGATGAGCTGGTCTAAGTAACCAGTGAAATGCGCATAGAAGCTAGCTTTCCATCAGCAATAAATTTAAATGTATTTATCAAATATGAAAAACTGGAAATTTAGCACGTCATACGGAAGTCGTATTAATAGAAAACAGTTCTCATTTCACTGATATTATTTTTCATAATAAGTGATAAAAAATAACATAAACTAAACATTATTTTAATAATTAAATTTTTTGTTTTTTTCATTCCATTCCATATTTATTTATTTATCATTTTCTTAAAGCCCTTACGCCCTGTCAGGATCGCCAATGTATTTTTGGGTTTTAGGAAATAAACAAAAATTTTGAAGTCTTTTCTTTAGCAAATATTTTTAATACTCTTTCAAACAACAAAATATTGTAATTAAAAAAACTGAAGTGGCAAAATAAAATAAAGTAATTTTTTTTATTTTTGTTTTTTCTTTACCCATACAACCAATTGTAGTCGGGACTAGTGCTGGGAAACCATCGATAAACTATCGATCTTATCTTATCAAGAATGGCAAGTGGTATGGATTGCTTAGCAGTGCTTTTTACTGCTAATTAAAGGCCTTTAAGTCAAGAAATGTCAAATATTTTCGCAATGTTGTAAAAAAAAACTGCAAATCCAAATACAATTGCAAGCATAGGACAAAACAATGAACGACCATTAGAGGATAAGTCCGCTAGATTGATTACCTTTTTGGGTTTGGAATTTAGAAAATTGTTTAAAGTTGCAATGGAATATCTTATAGTCTTAACAGTCGGTTCCTTCAGAAAGGTACTTATGAATTTCAAAAAACTGTCATCTAAAATAACGTGCGTATATACATACGTCTCATACATTCAATAAACTGATAAAAACAACAAACTGTAGCCTTATAAAAAAATAATTAAAGTTTTCCTGCACAAGTACAAACATTCAGTCGATAGTAATATCGATATATCGATAGTGATATCTGAACTATCGCTAGTAGAAAATATCGATAGTATCCCAGCACTAGTCGGGACTGTAAGAAAAGATATACTTATTGTTTATTGTTGTTGTTTTTGTTTAAGCTTTCATCTTGTTAAGAGTAAAACTGGGGTTTATAATTCTTATTCGGTTAACAGTTTTCTTTGTATAATATCTTTAGTTTTTCTAAATTTCTTGGATGAAGTTTCGTGATGATCTGGCCTCAGCAACCAGTGAAATACGCACAGGAATAGCTTATACCATCTACAATAAATTTCAGTTTATCAATAGTATGAAATGGGAATTTAGCACACTTAATTAATTTTTTGAATCCCAAGAAAAACTATTAGCTTGACAAAAATAACATTCATAAAGAGAATATTTACTCAAAGTATTTATTATATCACTTTTTGGAAAAAATCGATACGTAATATTCTTTTCGACCCGTTGTAAAAATATTGAGCTATTTGTCTAACTTTTGATTATGAAACGGTTGGTTTAAAAATTCTTTTATTTATTTATGCCCAATTTTCAGAATAGTACTTAAATCTATATTAAGTTAATTTTCATATAAATTCAAATCCTATTTAAATACAGATTGGTTTTTTGAGTTTTATTTGAAGACTTATTTAATTAAGATAAAAGTATGGGAGCACTACTAAATACAAAAAAAAAAAAAAAAAAGTGTAATTATTTACAAGGTGGTCTGAAAAAACAGCTGACTGTTAATGCTTTTCCTGTTGTTGTGATATTGAGACCACCTAGAAATTAAGTGTACCACATCGGTGACTTAAGTTTCTCTTAAATTTTTAGTGAAGAAGAGAATTTTGTATATAAAACGATTTTAAAAATAAATGTGTTTTAATCTCAATCCTGAAAATTGGCCATTAGTCTATTTTCTTCGACCTTTCAATTTTATTTCTTCTTATTTTTAAGTCAAGCTCAAGGTCTTTTCTTTTTCAAATATTTTTAATACTTTTTCAAACAACAAAAATATATTTTCTCAAAAAACTGCATTGTCAATTTTAAACATACACCAGATTTCGAAAATACAACAGTTTTAAATACAGAAACAAACTACAAACGACGCTTCATGCTAGAAATGTTACAAATAAAGGCAGAGTTAGCCGAACGTTCACGTCCCCTAATGGAACGTCTGGTTCGTTTTGTCATTTGCAAACAATGCAAATGCTTACTGAATTTAAATGTCACGTTGACGGAACGTCTCGATCTGTATTAAACAGATTTGTATGCCGTTGTTACGTGACAGTTGTAAAGCAGTGATGGGCTGCTTGTATGTTAAATTGAATGCGGGTATTTTTGCTCGTTTTTGGTACTTTTTTCAGTTAAGCTATGGAATTGAGACAAAACAACTTAATATACAACATATTTCCATATAAACAAATATATTTATGTTTAGATGTACAATACATATAAACAAATGCATATACACATACAATGGAAATGTGAAAAGAATAAAAGGCTTTAAATGGTAGCTAAACCTTGTTTGGTGCATACACCACAATACAATATATATATTGTTATAATATATATGCTAAAATACAAATTTGTTTATTGAAAATCTATAATATAAACATTAAACTATTAACGTTTTTTACATACACAAAATACTTTTTTAATACCATTTAAATCACTTGGTACTTTTTAAAACATTTTTGATTCCCATCACTGTGTGATTTGCTTTATGTATACTATTGTTTTTTGTTTATGTATAGAAAAAAACATAAACCACGTTTTTAAATGTTCTATAAGTGCACCAACGTGCTTACAGTACGGTGCGGTACATTACGGGTACAGCAACGTTCGCCTAACTAGGCCTTAACACAGTGCAACAGCCAATCTGGGGGGTGAGAAATTCCAAGTCAGGGTGATGGTACTAGGTCAGTATAGTAAAACCCTCAAAGGGTTTGGCGTTCGTATGTGTCAGTTTTTTTTTTTTTTTTGATGTTTTTCGCTTAGTTGTAACATTTTGGCAAAAACGTAGTTTAACATAACTCGAGAACCACTTGTCCGATTTTGCTAAAACAAACTCAAAAAAATTTAGAATTACAATTTTTTTAATTCGTTCAGATAACGTTATTCTTTATAATCAACAGTTTTGCCAGTAAAAATAAATTTGTGGAGAAAAAAAAATATGTTTTTGCCTAAAAACTAAAATTTTTTTTTTTTTTTTAATTCATAAAAAATCCAAAACGGACAAAAGGATCAAGTGTTATTAATTTCGTGTAAAGTCACATAACCTATAAACAAAATGCGACATAGATCATAGAAATCGATTAACGCGTTCTGCTTTTATTTACAATTAAGTGAAGGTATCCCATTTTGACAAAAAAGTGTCATTTATCGCCTTTTTTATAAATTTTCCCCAATAACTCCAGACTTCTGGCCATAAACTACTAAAAAAATTAAGTAAACATTTTTATAATTTTTTATTTTTATTTATTTTAATAAATATTGCCTAGACTTTTTCGATGGTGGTTGTTCGGGACTAGTGCCATCGCATTCATCGCTATCATCAGTTCCTGAACCACACATAATCAGCCCTATCGCGAATGTTATGGGAATATGATACATGGGATCAAACCTAAATTCCCATCCCCAACAAATCGGTATCGCAAATATTTTGGGAGTAAAAATTTCTATTGTGAATTATTTTTCAGTGCTTTGTAAACAAAAGTCTCTATTGTGAGTACCTTGTCAGTGCCTGTATTGTGAAAGAAAAATATACAAAATAAAATACTAATAAAAATATGATAAAATAAATACTGAATAGTGTTTATCTTCATTTTCTGTATGTACACTCCTTCAATAAGAGGAAAAAGTAATTTAATTTAGTTCTACTTTAGAATATAAATCAAAATTTACATGTTCCCTTCTCGTTCACATTAACACTTGTTGGGAATTTATTTATTAAAAAAATTCGCGGAAGTAAACATTGGCGATGCCAAATTTTTTAAGTTTGGGAATTTATTCCCAAAAAATTTGTTATGGGAATCATTCACAGTACGAAATAAAAAAATATGGGAATATTTTCATGGGAGTAGTTGTTTGCGATAGGGTTGATTGTTATTTGATTTAAATTTTGTTTTATACAAATTTGTTTAAAATTTATAAACCTAAGATCCCTGAAGAAGCTGTCCATTTCTTAACCTGACCTTGAGCTTGACTTAAAAATAAGAAGAAATTATTTTATTTATTGAATTAAAAATTGTTTTTTTTTCTACCAAAAATTTTTAAATTGTGGGTTATAATCAAGTGCGATATATACTATATTAAAGAAAAACAAAGATTGCTGGATTATATTATAAAATTTTTATAATCGGTCCAAATGTAGAAGAGTTATGGCCAAAAACCAATATATGTTTTGAAAAATTCCCATAGATCATCTAGAGTCTAAGTTTTATAACCCAGTACCCAACTTTAGTGAGAACTTCACGCATCGAAAATGTGAGAAACAAAATATTCCATCGTTCTCGAAAAGTGAGAAAAAAGTGTGTCTGTAACTCATGTCGAAAACGATGAAAAGAGATTACGTCGTTATGTTATGAATGTCATAACATTTCACTCGAGTCCGATGTGACATTGTAGACGTTGAGAACGCCAGTAGCACATATCGTTGACGGCAACCAAAATTTACTAAAATAGAAAATTTTTCAACAACGGCGGCGAATATACAACAGTTCGCTATATCAAAAAATGTAAAGTGCGATTTTAATGTTTGTTTTTTGCACACGAGCTTTGAAAACATTCGTATATTTTATAAAAATGTTAAAAGCAAAATAATTAAACAATAAAAAAATGTGCCAAGAACAAAATATTATTATTATTCTTTGTATTTTGCATTTTTAACTGTTTAATTGTGTTAAAATTTTTTCTCGCCCCATTTTTATTCGTGAGTTTATTTGACAGTTCAAAGCGGAAACTTTTCTCACAAATATGTTACAGACACACTTTTTCTGAAAATTGGCAAGTAACTTCCTTTCGTGACAGCTGGTACTCGCCAAAAAAAAAAGTTACAGACACAGTTTAGTAAGAAAAATAGCTGTTTGTATCAATATCTGGCATTTTTGTTTCATTTCATACATTTCAATCGAAAAGTTTCTCGACGAGAGAGTCACAGAATATAAGCACAGATTAATGGCAAATTTCTTCCAAAACTCTGTCAAATCAGCTAAAAAAAAAAGAAAAAAAATTGCGCCTCAAATAAGCTTCTGTTCTTTTCCAACCATGTTGAAGGGTTTATAAAATTCTATATAGCCGAATATAACATTTTTACTTGTTATTTTTATAATATTGTTTTTGTTTTTACACATTTTGTTTCAGTTTACTGATCAGTTAAAATAGCTTAAGCATTTTGAAAAAGATAAAAATATAAAAAAAAAACACAAAAAAGAAAAGTAGCATTGAAATTTCATTGGAGTTTAGGTATTGTCTTTTTCATGCACCCAAAACTTAAGTCTTTTTATACTTTCTGTCTAGTTTTTCTCTCTTGTATTCCTCTGAAATGTCATAATCAGACAACATAATGTTAAAAAAGATTGCACTTTTGTATTTATATTTTTTTTGTTAGCTACTTCAACTTAAAAAAAATAAACTTTATAAATATTTAGTTTTTTTGCAGTTTATTTATAAACACATCAATGCGTTTCTTTCTTTTTAGTTTATTTATTTATTTGAGAGAAAATTTAGTTTTACAAAAATTATTCTAAAATGATTTTGTTGTTTTTTCCATGGCAAGAAAAAAATTAGCCAGGAAACAAAATAAAACAACAATAAGGCAAATTGCAAAAAAAAAAAAAAATATACATGCTGAACTTTTATTTTCAATTTTCCTACTTTGAACAAAATGTTGCTTATTATATTGAAAAGTTTGTGGAAAGTTTGCAAGAAATACGAACTTGTTTCTAGTATTTAAATGAGAAAGAAAATTAAATGCAAAAAAAATATTAAGTAAGAGGACTTTAATGGTCGAAAATTTAGATTTTCTTGAATCTTATTTAAAATAATTCGTTACTTTATCATTTCTAGAGATTTTGACTGATGTTTTATAAACTATGCAGGATTCTTTGGAATATTTTATAAATAGAAAATAATGGTCAATTATAAACTAATCGCAAAAAAGGTTATAGATTTATTTTGAAAGAAACTTTTTTTATTTGAGATAATAAAGAGGTTTTATGCTGGAGCTATGACCATTGTTAAGCGAATACGGAATTTTGCATATTATAATTTTTCTAGAACGCAAACAAAATTCAAAAGAACATAAACGTGATTTGGAGTGAATTTATTTCACTTGTTTTTTAATGTTTTGTTTTTATTTATTTAGTAATTAATTTAAAAAAAAAAAACTGATTTAGTTTATAGTTCGTCGCAGGAATTAAAGAACGCAGAGAAGCTTTAGTTAGCGAAGCCGGTATTTGTTTTACCATATAGGAAAAAATCCTTTCGCCCGGCCGAAGACCGGCTATACTTTGGTGTTTGTAAACATTTTGCGGCGGGTCCGCCGCTTGCGCAACAATCGCCCGCCAAAAACGCTTCCTCCCCTCCCCCTTCCACCTACTGTACCATATTTTTCATCACTTGACAATGGCAACTCATTCTTTTGGCAATTTGTAACCATAACAATTACACTGTTATGGCGTTTTTTCCGCGACTATGGTGTTTTTGCACTTGGATGGTGGTAATAAGGCCACCATTTTAATTTTCATTAAATTATTTTTATGAAGAAAGGAATTTTACAACATGAAATTAATTAAAATTTATTGATTGTATTTCATTCTTGACTGCCGCGGGGCTCGATTCCAGGCTTTCACGGACAGATAACGCTTACATGTTTTAATTGTAACCACGCAATCTCTTCAGAGGGTTTTGCCGTTTAACACTCACAGCCAGTGACGACTGCTGGCAGTCAAAAGTCAATAAAATTACCATCTCGATTCCAATGAATGATGCATTATTATAGTTTTTCGAAAATAATAAAATTTATTTTAGTTATTTATGTACTTTATTCTTTATTTTCCCGCTGGGATATATATTGATCAACCGGAGAGAGTTTGGCAGAAGCTAATTGATTAACTTGAAGTAGGGCTGGGAAACTAGCGATGCTATCGAAAGTCCTTAAATATCGAAAATATTGGTTAGAAAAAACTCAATCGATATTATTATTTAAAACACAGCTATGAGAACATGTAACAGCAACTATAATCACAGTTTCCCGCCGCAAGTTTACTTGCTCATAATTCGCGCTGGATGTAATGTATACAAACACAAAAAAAAAAAAAACAAACAGGTGGTATCTATAGCTCAGCTGTGTGTCTTTATACTCCTAATTAGAAGCTGTATTGTCAGCATTTGTATATGTTTACAGAGGGACTGAAATGTCAAATGCTTTTATAATGTTGTAAACAAAAAAATGCAAACGAAATTGCGAGCATAAGGTAATACAATGAACGACCGATTACCTTTTCGGTCAAGAATCAAACCCAATTAAGAAATTGCAAAAACTATTCTATAGTCCATGCTACTTCGGTGCCAGGGATGATAAATGCGAAAACCAATACTGTACCAACGAACTTTAAAAATCGTACTTTTTCGGCCCCAATAGTACTAAATAATTTTTTTTTATTTTTAAAAACAAAAATTTAAAACATCAAAAACAAAATGTACTTAAAATTCATTTGTACATGTAGAGTATACCTATAGATAGCAAAAATACATGATCATTAATTATACACAATAATAGAGTGGGTCAAGTTTTTTCGCGTCAAAAGCACATTGCGATTTTTGTTCTATAAGAAGCTCTGCCAAAGAAACCATTGGTTAAAAATGAATTTTGAGCACCGGATTTTTCAAAATTGTTAGTTTTCCAAAATATTCAAGAATATAATCAAATTGTATTTGGTCTAGCCAGACCTGCATCATGAGGTTTTTAGGGTCGAGAAATCCATTTATTTTTGATTGCCTCCAGAGTGCGTTTTCATACACTTTTTAGAATTTATCGTTTTTTTTTTTGGAAAATCGACGAATATTTCTCAAAATGCAATCTCGAATTTTAAACGAAAATAAAATTTTTAAGCGTTCAAAAAATATGTGCATACGAGCATTTCGGATTGCATTACCAAATATATTGTGTTTACAATTTTTAATTTGTACTGCAGAAACAGGAAAGCAGTAGACAGTCCGAATAAAAAAAAATTTTATTTAGCGCTTGTAAAATCTCCTTCAAAATAATTCGAAGTAAAATAATAATGGAGTGTCCTCCCACTGTTCCAAAATTCTGTTGATTACTTCTTGACTTGACAACCATCTTGTTGAAGAATATTTGAAAATATTATGAGTTTATTCCAAAATATTCTTGAAGAGAGAAGATACGACTTCTACTATGTAGAACTTTTGAAGAAGTGGTTTCCTTTATCTTTTAAAAACTTGTCAAAATCATCAGAAAATGCACGCTGATACTTAATTTAGAATGTGGCATAAGCAATCGTTCAATGAACAAGTGCAAAAATCTATTCACAATAGCGGTGTTCGGTGTTTGGTGCAAATGGTCTTGCAAAACAGCAAATGCAAAATATCATAGCTGTTTTGTTAAATCCAACAACAAAAAATAGAGTTTCCCTTAGATTTTATAAAAAGCTACGACATTTTGCATTTTCGCAAGACTTTTTGCACGAGTTGCCATTTTATATCAATTATAAATATATTTGAAAAATTTGGAAATAGTAGTTTGAAAAATTTGGAAATAGTACCAAATGAGTCAGGGGGGTACCAGCGTACTTTTTAGTATTGAATTGTACCAACAAAAGTTCAATTGTACCAACTTTATCAACCCTGTTCGGTGCTATTCAGCTGCCGGCGAATTATTAAATAACAGGAGAAACAGCCTTATACCAAATAAGGTGGACAGCTTTAGTTTTTACAAAAAAAATTAATTTATTATCAAATAGTTGATGTCTTTTTATTTGGATTTATGTACCCAATAAAAAAGTTTATCATTTTGCGGTACATTTAAAAAAATAAGCGCACAATTATGCGCTACGCAATAAGACATACAGATATGCAATAAAGTAAGTGAAAGAACTCTCAACAACTTTTATATAAAAAAAAATAACATTTCAAGTGCTACGGCTTTCCCTTACTACGAAGCAGGTTTGTAAGGGAGAATACTTAAAAAATAACTATATCAAAACATTCAGTGTGTAAGGCTGATCGTTACATATAACAATTTTTATATGCGCTGAATAATGCGCTTTATGTGTCAAAAATGTATTGCTACAAAGTGGGAACTCGCCATATAAAATTCATGTCTTCCGTAAGCGCAATGGTAACCAAAACTTTTATGTTTCTCCATTACAAACCTGCTGCGTTGGAAGCTCCATTTTTTATTGGGTATTTCCTAAACATTAGTTTTTTACTAACTACCATTTTTTCGTAAGGAATTCTAATATGAATAAATGTTTTGTTTAACCTTTTAGTTAAGTTCTAATTATTTACTTTTCTTTTATTTTGTTTATTTTTAATTTATGTTTATGGCTTTCTTTTCAAATAAATCTTAATCTATCTAATTTGAACATACATTCTTAATCGGGCTTTATTTCGTTGTTTTATTTTGTTATTAAAATTAATTAAAGTTGTTATAAAAATGTAATACACACTTAAAAAAAGAAAAAAGAATATTTTTTAAGTGAGAAAAGTGCAATTTTTCAAAAACTTTCATCTAAAATGACGTGCGTACATACATACTTATTTAAAAACAACGAGCTGTAGCCTGATAAAATATTAGTTAAAGTTGTTCTACTCAAGTGCAAACATTCAGTCGATAGTAATATCAAGTACAACACGTAAACACTTTAGAATATTTTTCACTATGACAACTTTAAACCCAATGTTGGTTGATCTACAACAAAAAATAAGAAAAATCCAAATCAAACTTTGAACTCTGTGATCTAAGTACTTGCACGTTTCAATCAATTCAGAACAGTCCGGTTGCTATACAATACACTTCAGTTAAGTGTATGAAAACTTGGTTTGTTTTGTAACTGGGCTAAAGAAAGAAAAGCAGTGCTAAGGAGAAGAGGAGTCCACCTATAGAAAATTACCACAAGAAGTCACAGATAATAAGGGCTAGCACTTCAAGCGATATTGGAAATCATAATTTGATTGCAATTAAATATTAAATGTGACAAAACAAAACAGCTAAGACTTATTTTCAATACTTATGGGTAGGGATGCGATTTCCATGCAAATGCATATTTTTTGTCGATAGTCTAAGAACGATGTCGACCAATTATCTTCCCGAATCATTAAATTTGCGTTAAAATGGCATCGATTTGTTTTTGCATATTTTTGCATATTTAAGCTTTAAATATATATTTTTGCATATTTTGACATTTTTGGGGGATCTTTTATTTTCCATATTATAAAAAAGATTTTAAAAAAAATTTTTAAATACACAAAAAATTCTTTTGGAGCTTTGCTTTAAATACAAGATTTTCAAGATTTCGACAAAAGATGCTTCTATTTTAAACCGATGCAGCACATTACATCGTTAAGACTTCCAATGGGTTACAAATTACTTGCTTGGCACATGGGTAATACTTCGTTGCAGAGAATTTAGAAGCCAATTCGATTATATTGCAATTTTTAATTAACAGTATCAAAATTGCGGCCTGGCTAGATGCTTCAGAATTATATTCAAAAAAACTTCGATTAATTTAAGAATGTTTGAAGAACCGATGACTGTGCAATTAAAAAAAGGAAAAGAAATACATATATAATTTAAATAACACCAGAAGTCAATTAGCATTTGCATTTTCCAATTACGGATATATTGGTGAAACAATTACTAATTAGGAGGAATTTAGTTCACTTAATTTAAAATTAACAATGTGGAAGAACAGCCCGAATAATTAAAAAAAAACAAATCCAAAAAGTTTTGCAAAAAAAATATTAAGGATTTCAAAAAATAAAATGAATTTCAAATATTTTTGAACTGATCTGGAAACAAAGTGGGATTTGCAAACCAATTTTTCCAAAATGCATTTTCATTCTTCAAGTAGAAGACAAAGTTTTACTTTTAATAAAACAGTACTATTTATTTAAACAAACAAAAATTTTAATTAGTTATTTAAGTTTCTAAAGATATTTGAATAACAATAGACTGCATTTTATATATTTTTGTTTTTAGTAAAATTAAAAAACGATTTTACATGGAATTTTTTTAAGTTTTTAGTGTATATTTTTGTATTTTTTTAGTGCATATATTGGATTTTTTAGTGCATATTTTATGAATATATTTTCAATTTTTTAGTGCATGAAAATCTCATCCCTACTTATGGGATTCTTATGGTACATTTATGCCTTGATGCTTAATATTTAAAAAAATTTACTAACCTTTATAGGAAAATTAATGTTTTTTAATACATATTCACTTTTCTTCCCCAAATACTTTTTATTTTACATTTTAAAGAAATTTATTTTAAAATTTATTGTGTTTACAAAAGGATCAAAGAACTCTCTCCGTTCCCTATATAGTTTTTTCAGTTTAGATTTAATACCTTTAACTCCTGTTTGTCTTTATATCAAAGTTTTTATTTGTCCTGTTTGTTCCTGTTGTATAATCTTAAGCAAAGGATTAAATAAATAATTGTACAAAAAAGCACTCTAATTAAAAATATTAATAAGCTGCTGTAGAATGTGTAAAAAGAAAAAGAAGTTGTTTTTAAAAAGGGGTAGTTTATTAATAATTGTTTAAAAAAGAAAAATAAACCTTTGCAAGTTAATGTTTGATCCTTAAGAAATAAAATAAATATAATTATTTTTATGTGATTAAAAGTAAAATTTCACAAAGGATAAAATGAAAATGGGAAAAAATACACACTTCTTAAAACTGAAGAAGTTAATGTTGTTTACGCACTCACAGAAATTTCGTGAAAATAGGAAAAAAGTTTTGTAGGTTTTAAAGACTTTTGTCGGAAAAACGTTTTAAACAGTCTCAGTCTCTAAAAATTATATAAAAATTATAATGTTTACGTACACGCCAAAATCTATATATATAATTTCGTTGTTTGTCAGGATGTATGTCCGGTTCTCTTTCCGCGGCTTTCTGAAGCCGTCTGACGTCGCAGAAAGATGAAATTTGGCATACGTAAAGCTCATTTGCTCCACTGGTGCAAGACGGAGCCCGATTTTTGATTTTCGGTCTGTGGGCGGTGGGCGTGGTCATTGAATAAACCGTTCACTTTTTCTAATATTTTTTGCAGGAAACTTTTGCGTTTTAAAAATCCACTAATTAACTTAAGTCATTAATCATTTTGAAAGCTGCTCAAAGTCCTCTTCAAGGTAGGTTATATTTTGTTATGTACATCCAAAAAAATATTATGCGAAATTTTACGAAAAACTTTCGTTGTCTATTATTTCGAAACACGTGTTTACGAATATTTCGTACGATGTATGTCAATTTTCGTATAAATAAGCAGAGATGTTTTCGGTGTTTGGTATCAACTGTTTCATACGTTTACATTTTACTATACTTCGGTTTGGTATGTAAAACGCCGAGGATTTAAATCAGAGACCGAAGAGTAATCAATGGTTCTATATTTTTTTAACATTTTCCTATAAAAAACAAATTCCGTTAAGGGCATGGAAAGACCACTCCCAGTGAATGATCTGCACCCGATTCTATTTTTAAACTCAAGGGACCTACAGTTTAAAGCCGGCAGCGAAAGGCTAATGCAATAGCATTATTGAATTACTTAGAGGGAGCCGCAGATATCATTCTCAGTTCAAGCTACCAGTACCATTGACAGAAACATCAACTTCAAGTATGAGAGCAAATTCTGTGGATGCAAAGCAGATAAGAAAGGCTAGGTTAATCATTTGGGATGAGACAACAATGGCACCTACCTATGCATTAAATGCTATTGACAAGTTGCTTAAAACATTGATGAAAAATAACAAGCCTTTTGGAGGTAAAGTTGGTCTTCTTGGAGGATTTTCGCCAATGTTTACCAGTGGTACCGCATGCTTACAGGACGGCCATTATCGAATCATGTATTAAGTTTTCTAATCTTTGGTCCAAATTTAGAATTTTACAACTTGAAGTCAATATTCGTGAAGTGGATAATATTTACCGAGATTGGCTTTTAAAAATGGGGAATGGTGAACTCAGTTCGGTATTTGGAGAGGACATTATTGCATTACCAAACGAAATGCTGGCTGAAAACTCAATCGTTAAAAACATCTTCGGTGAATGTTTAAAGCCGTCTGATGTAGATCAGTATTGTAAAATTGTAATTTTATGCCCTAAGAATGATGAAGAATGCCAAATTAATGAAGAAGCACTAAGTCCTTTAGAGGGTGAATGTTTTACATTTTTGTGCGATGACACGGTGGAGAGCAGTAGCATAGCCGAACGGGAAAATTATCCGGTGGAATTTTTAAACAGTTTATCGCCATATGGAATGCCTCCTCGTAAGTTGCAAGTCAAGGTGGGAGCCATTATCATGCTTCTGAGGAATTCTAACACTAAAAGAGGGCTATGCAATGGCACAAGACTGCAAGTTACACAATTGTCACAGAATCTAATATGCTCAACTATATTATAACCGGCACTGCAAAAGGCAATCCTGCATTTATTCCGAGGATTAATTTGGCTCCCATAAATCCCGACCTACCATTTATTTTGCATAGGAGGCAGCTTCCTATAAGTTTGGCGCTTTCCATCACCATCAATAAAGCTCAAGGTCCAACGTTAGAGAGGGGGGATATATTTACCCACACCAGTATTTAGTAGGGTATTCATTTAATCGACATTTTGCTTTAATCGGTTAATCGCTCGATTAATTAACCGAGGTTTTGGTTTAACCGGTTAATAATCGGTTAATTTAGTTTTTGATCGGTTAACCGATTAATAAAGTTATTTTTATAAATTAAGTAATTTCAATATATAAAAATGCATTAATTGCTTATTATTTGGAGTTTATAAGTAAAAAAAAAAAACAATAAATTACCAAACATTCTTGAACTAAAACGAGCAAGCAAAAAAAAAAAAAACAATTCATAAATATTTAATATGAATTTTCCAATTAATGCACAAGGTGTGGTATCAAGTCATATCGTCATAATATCCTAAATAAAATTTAAAATTTTTTAAAGTAAATATTTCAAACAAAATGAAAATTGTAATGCTCTGTTCATTGATTTGTCACAACTGTATATTTTAATTCAAAATATAAGCAGTAGCTTACAGCAGTCATACATATCGTTGGCTTAATATGCAAACCTGCTAACTCACTTTCAGCACATTTTACAGGAGAGAAAAAAAACTTTTTATTTTTCCTATTTGAAGCTTGATAGAAAATTAAAATTAAAGTCAGTTTTACACACTTCAAGACTTAAATAGAAGAAAAACTACATGCAGCAGCCGTATTCTGTAATTCTCTAAAGCTAAATCTCTATCGCTAAAAATCTATAAAGTTGATTTAGCGATTTTTGGCTACAAATGCAGCTCTGTAACGTGCATTGCTAAATTTTGCAATGCCATAAAAATCGAATTCGCAACAATTTAAGCTTTTAATGTCATCGCTAAAATTTTCAACTTTTGTATTCTCTAAGGCATTTAAGCGATCGAGATTTAGCTTTAGCTAAGCGAATTACAGAATACGGCTGCTGGTCGACGAGGCGTATCTTTCTCTACCACACGGCATCAAAATCTCAATTTACATAACAAGTGGATTTAGCAGGTTTGCATATTAATCCGACGATATATATTTCCGGTAATTATTTATGACTACCTTGTGAATCCCCCAAATATTTACATATTTATACAAAAATGAACTGAGATAATTTTATTAGTTATTTCAATAGTTAAAGGAGATCTTCTAAAATAATCTTTAAAAAAAGTTATTTATTTTAAATGTTTAGGATTAAAGCGACTCTTTTCTTTCGTTTAACAAAATTTGACTTGGAAAATATTATTTCACTTATCGTAGATGAATGTCTAATTTCTCAGTCCTTTTCCAGGATTTCTCTAAACATATAAAATACTCCATTATGCCATTAAAGTTGTTTTAAATTTTTAACACTTCTAATTGTTTCGGTTAATTCTGTTAAAAGACTGATATGAGAAGAAACAAATAACTAAATACATCCCAAAAAAGAACGTAAAACAAAAAAAGGTGTTGGCAATCAAATATTTAACCCATTTTTCGCCACATTCATGTTGATCGATGATGGAGATAAAAAAAAACATTGAAAAATATTGTAATTTTAGCCATCGGTCGGCGAAAAATAGGTTAAAATGAAGATAACTGAACACCTTCTTTGTTTGTATTAAAAAATATTTTCTAAACAAATACATTTTGTATATGAGACGAAACAAATAATTAAAAACACAAAAAAAATATGTTATAATACTACAAAATATTGAAAATTTTGTAACTTCGGTTAATCGGTTAATCGACTGAAATTAACCGGTTTAATCGTTAATCGAAAAAAGCCAATTTTAAATTAACCGATCAGTTAATCGGGTAGTAATTAATCGGTTCACCGGTTGACGGTTAACCGAATGAATACCCTAGTATTTAGTCATGGACAATTGTACGTTGCTTTCTCAAGAGTGAAAAAATTATGATGTTAAGGCAAAAGTGATGCATGTAGATGGAAAACAGGGTTGCTCCTCAGTATTTTCACAAAATGTTGTTTTTAAAGAAGTATTATAATTTAGTTACTTACTTATTGTTATTTTTTACATATTTTTCTTCATATAACTATTAAATGTATTAAAACATTGAATAATAATTTTTTATTTAATTTCTTTTATGAGCGTTACTATGTTAGTTATTATCTAAAAGATTTTTTTGCCTGGCAGGGACAGGCTTTGTGACTAGTAGTTATATATGTATATATATATATGTATATATTAGGGTGGCACTAAGTGTATGAAAGAAATTTTGTTACTGAATTTTAAAGAAGCCCAGGTAGAATATTGTGCCAATTGGTCTGGACAATAAATATAAGAAGTTTGAGCCAAATCGGAGAACTTTGAGTGCTGCCCCAAAGAGGTCAAAGGTCAACTTTCAGTAAATTCCATATTTTCATTAAGTATTAATATCGAATTTTGGCTGTTTCTTCCTGGCTCGGCATGAAATTTGTAAAATTTATTCCTTCTTGTGATAAGAATAGTCAGAAAAACTTTTGAAAAAAATAATCCTCCCATGTCCTGTGAATCAAACAAACCTCGGTTTTTTTATATGTGTTACAAACATCAAAATAATTTTTGGGGATACAAAATTTTAATTTAAAAGATTTTGTTATTCGTGCTAAATTCCTTATTTTTATTCCTGATAAAAACACCGTAAATTTATTTTTGATGGGATAAGCAGTTTGTTTTAAATAAGCTGAAATATGTTGATAAACTTTTTGTGAAAAAAAGCATCAACCCTTCACTCTTGTTGAAGACAAAATGACACATATTGCATATTGAACTAAATATGAATTAAAAAATGGTTTCATAAAGCATTGTTTGCTAATGCAAATATTAAAAGCATTATTATTATATTATAAGCATGTAATTTGCTAAATTAATAAATTATATAATTTTTAGGATACTTTAGTAATGATCGCTTCTTAAATTACAAAAAACAAGTTTATATTAAATTTTAAACTTTAGTTAGAAATACAACAAAATTTGTTTTTCTTTGAATAGATGTTTCCTCTGATCCTTATCTTTGGTGATTTTTTCATGATAATCTTTCATAGCTTAATTCCTCTTTCGGTGCAGTCGTTTTTTATTTTTAAGTTCCGAATTATATATTTTGCCCTTCGATATTCGTTTTAATCATTCCATAAACTTGACTCTATTTTTAAAAAAATCTGTAGAAATTCTAAAAGTTTGCTAGTATTTTTTGAGAACAATTCCTCCAGAATGAATAAGTTTTTTCAGAATTTCTTCATCTTCATCCAGATTATCTTCTGAGACATTATTTTCCATATTCGTAACAAACTTTGCTTTAGTTTAAAAATCTATTCTATCATCGAATAACGAAAAACCTACACATTCTTCATTCAAATAGTGAAGATGGTTAAGAAGTTTTGTTATTGCTTTATATGCTATATTTTGGTTAATTTTTTGTAATTTTCCAAATTTCTCAAGAATTTAATGTCGTTTAAGGGAGCTTGGTGTGCCTTATCAGCATTAAACCAGAATTGCGAAAAGCACTTAACAACAAATCCAGCAGCTTCGATTAAACCTTATACTTCAATTTCGGTTAACGCAGGAAATTGTTTTTAAAAATAGTATTTTCAAATAATAAATGGCCTTTGCCATCCATCTAGCTAAATGCGTAGCTCCAGGTTTCGTAAATGCCTTTTGGCGGACTTGCTCCTAAGAATAATATAACTATATTATTATCAGTTATAAAAATTCTTTAAAGTCATTGCGTGGAAAGTCTTCTAATAGTCTTTCTTTTGCAAATCTTAAAATGTTATCTCCGTTACCATCTAAAATTTCATTGAATTTTGAATATGACAATAATGTCAAAAAACCATTCTGTGACTTTTTGATAGTTTTAAATAATTTTTATCAATATTTGCAGAGCATTGCACTTAATTAAAACAAATTAGCATTAATTTTAACCCAATATAAAATAAGCTAGTATTCTTAAATTTGTTTCAAGAACTTATAATTCAAAAACAAAAACTTGTTGAACAAAAAGTTTTGTATGCGCTTAAGAACTTGGGTAATTTTGCCCCTTATAAGCTCAGAAGGGTTAATTTTTCCTAAAAATATTCATAAAATATTCTAACCACCCTTCATAAAATTAATGAAAAATGTTCGGGCCAATCCAAGAACAACCAAAAAAAATTCCTAGTAAAAATATAGAATTTATTAATCATTGACGTCAGCAGTCGTCAATGGCTGCTAGTGTAAGACGGCAAATCCATCTGAAGAGATCGAGTGGTTGCGATCGAAACATGTCATGGTAACCTGCCGGCCAGGGTTCGAGCCCCGGCCTTGGTCAAGAATGAAAGATTATCAATAACAATTTTAATTAATTTTCATGTTGTAAAATTCCAAACTTCATAAAAATAATTTAATGAAAATTAAATTTGATAAACTTAAGCCTAATTGGAAATATCAAAAATGTGGATTAAAAACCATAAACAGTTCAACAAAATAACCACAAAATAACCACAATACTTATTAATGAATAAATAAAAATATACAATAGCACATACATATATTTAAAATCATACCGTAGTCTTTGAGTTCTTAGTCTTGACTGATTTTTTTCACTTTGCTTTGGTTGTTATACCCTTCACCACAGGTGGTGAAGATGTTAGACCCTATAAAGTGTATATATTCTGGGTCCTTATGAGGAACGAAGTTGATTTAACGATGTCAGTCTGTCCGTTGAAATTGATTTTCCGAAGACCCCATATATGATGGGAGCCAGGTTATTATACATTTATGTCACATGTGGTCCGGAATTGGTTGCTATTGAAATTCAGCAAGATCGGTCCACAAATGGCTGAGATATGAGTAAAAACTCACGACTGCCTCAAAATTCTTCCTTTAAAGGTCCAATTAGACGTGACATTACCATACCAACACTGTTTTACCAAAACGATATAAACATACCATACAAACCAATTTAATTTTGGTTTATACGGTCATACAGTGGCTATGTTAATACAGTGTTGGTAATGTGGTTTTTTGTTGTTATTTTTTTATACTCTTCACTACAAGTGGTGGATTTTATTTGTAATGTGTTTAATTTTACGCATACACATACACATTAATGCATGTATATGATATGCCGCTCAAATAAAGAAACAAACTCATAGACTCAATATACTTTAATTTAACGCTTCTTCAGTAAAAGCATTCATCGCCGAGTTGTTATGCTCTCTCCTGAGACTGATGACATTGCCAGTTCGAATCCCAAAAAGAATTTTTTTTCATTTTTTTTATTTAATTTTTTTATGTTCTAAAAAACGATATTTAGATTAAAAAACGAATTTCAAACATCAACTTTGGCAAAAGGGGAAACGGGCTCAGGCACATTAATATATAAATTTTTTGTTTTTTTATATTCTTCGGCATGACGAAATGAAAAGTTGGCGTGGCTCAATTAATATCTATTTATACCTATCTAAAGAACGTTATTTATGTATATAACTTTTTGTTCTTATCTCAACATGGTGAAGGGAATATAAGATTCGGCATAGCCGAATATAGCACTCGTACTTGTTTTTTAATATTATCGTTATTTTACAGTTATTTTTATTTTTAATTGGGAACAAATTATTTTTGTTTGTTTAAAAGACAGCTTACAAGACAATGTCGTCATATTGTCGTGTTTAGAAGTTGATAAAGGACACCTTACAGGAAAATGTCGGTTATGATGAAGTGGATACACTGTGACAAAGGACAGCATACAAGACAATGTCGCTAATATTGTCGTGTATAGGTTTTGATATAAGACACCTTACAAGACAGTGTTGATAACATACAATTTGAAGGACAATGTCGGTCATGTCGTCGCTTATAAACTTCTTTAAAGGACAGTGCACAAAACAAAGTCGTGTATTTTGTCGCCCACGGAATTTTCCTCAAAATTGCCTTCCAGAAATCTCAAGTGATAAGGGACATGACGTGCATTAATCGTTGACGACAATGTCGTCGATAACAGTTTTGCCAACTGGGATGTTTTTCCCATAAATACGCAAAAAGCAATAGTATACATAAAACAATACACACAGTGATGGAAATCAAAAATGTTTAATGGTGACCGCTGTGTAGTAAAAGTACCAAGTGATTTAAAAGGTATTAACACAGTTTTTTGTGTATGTAAAAAACGTTAATAATTTAATATTGTATGTGTATATGCATTTCTTTGTTTTGTACACTCACAATATTATTACAGTAACGGACTGTAGTTTATTTAAGAAATATTCCGTTCAGTCATTTTTAAATAAATAAACATTTAAAATTCCAAGCTAATTTATTTTTAACTGATTCTAACAGTTATTCAAAAAACTAAGTACATATTAATACTGATTTTCAGTTGCAGTTAATATTGTCCGTTGATTGAGTTAAATTCTTCTTTATGATAAATTAAATAAAAATGTAATTTAAAGCAACGAAAAGTTCATTTAATTTTTACTGTCAAAAATTCAACCGCGAATTCCGTAAAAACAAATGTATATTCAGTTATCTTATATAAATTAATTGTCAAAAAATTAACTACATATTCCGTAAATACAAATAAATATGCAGTTATTTTATAAAATTTTACTGTCAAAAATTTAACACCATATTCAGTAAAAACAATTAAATATTCAGTTATTTTATATAATTGTACTACCAAAAATTAATTTTTACTTATTTATAAAAAATGAATTGCTTGTTTTGTGTAAGCAATACCCATTTTCTATTTGTTAATATAATTTAGTTAAATACATCAAATTTTAAAAGTAAAATAATTGCGAAGCCAAATCGGTCATGCTGCTGGTGTCTTATAATTGAGAGTTCTTCTGTAAACAACGTGGTCAGTACAACAAAAGTAAAACAAACTTGTGTATCAGGGTAGGTAAAAAATAATATTCTCCCTCTCTCGCTTATAAGAAAAACAAGCGGACAGCAGCGTTACCGTTCAAAATTTTCAAAAAGGGGCACAAAAAGGGGATTTTCAAAATAAAAGTGGCACAAAAAGGGGAATTCTGAGAAAAAAAGGGGCAACTTTAAAAATAAGACCATTTTAATTTTTATTAAGTTATTTTCACGGAAAACATAAACGTTACAAAAAATAAGCCTCTTTTTATGTATAAATAAGAGGCCTAACTCCACTTTTCGAAAATTTCTCAATTTTGTTATACATATTACTATCTAATTAGATGTGAACTCTTTGAAAATAATTTTGTTCTTTTATAATTTAAATATTTTACTTTAAAAAATATGAAAAATGGGTATAGAGTTTTAATCTTATTTGATTTTTTCCGAAGCTACCAGCCAGATAAAAGGAAAATATACATAACAAAATTAGGCCATTATATATTGCTTAAATATGAATTACAAAGCTTCGCGTGTTTGGCAAACTTCTTTTTGTAGCATTTTAAATTTTGAAAATCCATTTTTCAAACAATACTAATTTTCTCTAGTCTTTATTTTGTGGAGTAAGGCCTTTTAGCTTTTGACACATCCATATATAGTCGAACTTCCCTATATAATACAGAACTAACATTTTTTCTACTTTTGTTTATAAAAACTGTTATTTTAGTTCGATTATCTATTAACATTTGTTTCAATAATATCCATATAAGGAACAGTTTGACGACTTTTGCGTTAAGTGTTTAATTGCTTGTAAGAAATAAAGTGCTGGAAAATAATCTGCTAGGCTACAAAACCTTTTGTGCTGCTTATTTAACTTTTAATGATCAAATTTATTTTAAAAGAAATGCTGCTACATTTTTGTCCACTAAAACGAGCGACTGTTGTTAAAATCGTTATCAAGAAACTAAGATACTGCCATGCAACCTTTGCGCTTAGTTAATTGTATACCATATTTTTAGGTAATTTTACCTATGATTTTTTTTTTGTGTGTAAGGAGATCAAATTATAATAATTTTTGAAATTTGTTCATTATATAGAAAGCTTCATTTTATAGAACTTCACTATAGAGATGTTCGAATGTATATATTTTTTTTTTTTTATTGCCTTTATTCATAATAATTATACACAAGGATTGTGAATTAATTAAAAGAAAGTTCATGTAGTAGAACATAGGGCACCAATATGTATATATACACAGTGAAAAAACACGTCTTGTTTGCAAGTTAACGTGTATGAACTGTTGCATATAATTTTACCCTTCACCACAGCTGGAAATATATAAGTTCTTTATTATATAAGTTTGTCATTCCATTTTTAATTTAACAAAATCGGTTACTAATTAACTTAGTAATAGACTTATAACCACGTTATAATTCCCAAAATAAGGGCTTTGGCACAATAGCGCCTTTATTATGAGTGATAGGTGGACCAAATTTAGTTCTGATATTTATTATTAGGAGAAGTTAGTAGTGGTACGATTACATTACAGTGCTATGCTGTTTCTTTAGCTGTTATATATGTAAGTATCTAATTTCCAAAAATATGCATCTATGTATATTTATTAATAAGTTCAACATGGACTGCCGGGTATCAACTTTCAGTCTATTTGGCCACTTATTATTTTATAATGCTAATTAAAAAAAAACCGTTTGGAGGATGCACTTCTATGCGGTAAAGTAAAAACATACAATCATATAAAAGCTGGAAGTTCAAAAAGGGGCAAAAGGGGCACAAAAACATGCAAAATGATACAAAAGGGGATTTAAAATAAAGGGGCAAAGAAAGTGGCATGGCATTAAAAAAGGGGCAAAAATGCGACTTTAGTCGCATAACGGTAACGCTGGCGGACAGGTGTCTGTCTGGTATTTTTTTAGAAATTCGGCTCTTTTGTGGAGTAAACGAAAATTTAATGAAATAACTGAATATTTTATTGTTTTTACTGAATATGGGGTCAATTTTTTGACAGTAAAATTTTAAAAAATAATTGAATATTTAATTGTTTTTACTGAATGTGGTGTTGAATTTTTGACAGTAAAATTTTACAAAATAACTGAATATTTATTTGATATTACAGAATATGGTGTTGAATTTTTGACAGTAAAAATTAAATGAACTTTTTGTTAAAAATAAATGAAAAATAAGTAGACCGG
The DNA here is from genome assembly GCA_930367215.1 of Pollenia angustigena. Lineage (NCBI taxonomy): Eukaryota > Metazoa > Arthropoda > Insecta > Diptera > Polleniidae > Pollenia > Pollenia angustigena. The sequence goes on from OV884060.1 coordinate 55,252,414, forward strand.
TTTTTAATTGAAGTTTCATTTATTTTATATTACAATTTCAGTTAATTTTACGTACAGAATATTGTGAGTGTACATCTAAACATATCTGTGGCATTTTGACAAAACATCTAAAGTCAAATTTAAAAAGTTGAAAAAAATTATGTTAATCGTACGAATTTTCATTTAAAAAAACATTTTTGTTTACTTTTTAAAATTTTGTATTAAAAATTAAATTTTTCTTTGATTTTTTGTTTTTATTATTTGATATGATTTTTTCACCGAGTTTGTTTAAAAAACTTTTCTGGTGTTTTATCTCGACTTAATATGTTTTGTCAAAATGCCACAGATATGTATATTAGGGTGGGTCACTGATGTTTGAGAAAAAATAAAAGTTCTCGAATCATGTTCTAATAGCAATATTTTTTTGTCTTACGTCAAAACAAATAAAAACTGCAAAAAAAGTAAAAAAAAGTCACATCTTCAGCCTGCTCAACAGGTCCTAAAAATTAAGAATATGTAAGAAAAGTAAATTTTTTTTAATTTAAATATTTTATTTACTATCAATTATTATTAATTAAAACTGAAAACATTTTGAATTTAACTGAAAAAAAAATAAAACTTTGGTTCTTATACAACAGAAAACAATAAAATCATTTTTTGGTCACAAAATCGTGTTTACTGTAAAATCTATGCATCTCTCGTCTTGATTTAAGTTTCGTCTATGTTAGACCTTCTCTTAATTTTTTTATTGCATAGAGTCATGGATGCTTCTGATACTGTTTTCACGAACTTTCAAGCCGATTAAATACAGTAATATGCTTTTCTGCAATACAATGCTATTGTTGTTATATTCAAAATTTAACAAAATTGAAGGTCAAAGCGCGGGCTGTTACACTAAAAATTAATTAATAATATTTTACAGGGGTCTAGTGCAGAAGTCGATAAGAGAAAACAAATATTTTCGACCCACCCTAATGCGTATTTGTATATTTGAAAATATTTTGTATTGTAAGTTGATTTGCGGCAATTACATAGCTATACTGTAAAAAGTACCATAAAAAAGAGCAAAAATACCCGCATTCAATGTAACATACAAGCCACCCATCACTGTTTTACAAATGTCACGTAACAAGGGTATAAAATTCTATTCTATACAGAAAGGTACGTTGCAACTACGGTACAGTACATTTCGGTAAGCTTTTGTATTGGTTTTCATATAACAAAAAGCGAACAGCTGACTGATATAGTACAGATATGGTACAGCAACGTTCGACTGACAGAGCTTTTTGACTTTTTTTAAGATTTCTACTTTTTTTCATTTATCGAGAATTGATAGCGTGAAAAATTTGTGACGGAAGATTCACTATTGTTTTTTCCTTGGAGGAAAATAAACATTTCATGGCTACAAAAATTCCAATTGTTATTCACGATAGGGATGAATATGAATTTATAAATTGACTTACTGTTTTTAATTAATTTTTCTTGTGAAACCTATCAGTAATTCTGACAACTAACACTGTTGAATATTTTAAAAACTGTTAGTTAAGTCGCTAAAAACGCTAAAAGTTTATTATATAAACGTTTGTTGATAAGGCCATATTGTTTTTTGTGTTTATGCAATCACAGAAAAAATTCTCCAAAATTTTTCACCAATTAATGCATTAATCAAAAATAAAATCAGTTTTAATTAAAAATTTAATCAAGTGAATTAAACGTTTAATCAAGTAAATTAAACGTTTAAATGATACTATTAACTTGTTTAATTGATACTATTAATTTGTTTACTGGTGCAAATTTAATTAATTTTTTAATTAATATCATAAATTTTTTAATTGAAATCAATTTTTATTTTTTTCTGTGATACATCAGATTTAATGAAAAAGTAGAGTTTAAAATTTTTGTTATTTAGGGCCTTTTGCGTTTTGGGTAACGATATATTGCCAGCAATAAATATGTTATACAAAAAACTGCCTACATTAAGGAAAGCACAATTTTAAAATTGACTGCAATATATGTCGCATTATTATTCTTTTGTATAGTCGGGCGGTAAGGCGTTTTTGCATTTTTTCGAGCTTATTTCTTTGTTTTCTTACTACTTTTTTCGCTTGCATATTTTTAAATTTTTTGAGCCTAAAAACCATTCCTTGCATATTTTTGAATATGTGGAGCCTACAAAAACTTTGCATGTTAAATTTTTCTTTAACTTTTACAATTCACTGTGTACCATATACATACTTACTTACCTACTATTTTTTGTTTAGTGTATAAAATGTAAATAATTTCAAACAAAGAAACTTTTTCTAAAGTAACATAATAGTTGGTGTTTTGAAATATAAATATGTTATACATTTATCTTAGTTTATGTTTACTAAGGCCGGGTTCTTGAGATGTGGATTAAGTTCAAACTAAGTTTAACGTAGTGTGAAACTCGGATTTCGAATGTCATTTTTTTATTATGTATTTTATTAAAGGCCAATGTTTTAAGCAAAGCTAAGCTGTTCCGTCAAAATTTTGTATACAAACTTGGTAATGACGGCACAAATTAGATTAACTAAACCTAGTTTAACTGAGATCTCAAAAACCCAGCCTAAATACCAATTAATGATGAAAAAGAGATTATTTTGTTAAAGGGAAACCCTGTTGCTTCATTATGTTTTAAATTTTTTCTCTAAGGTATGTTCAGACCTAACAAATATTTGACGAAAAAATCAAAAAAAGCGTGACCAATAATTGATCCAACTTTGGATTTATTTTTATAAATTTCTATTGATTTACTTAACTTTATTTGTAAGAAAATAATTGTGTGGTATAATTAAGAAACTGTTAAAGGCCAGTTTACACGGTAATACAATGTATTACGACTTTGTAGAATCAAAATATTATGAAATTCTCTCCGTGTTTAAAAGAAAAAAAATAAAAATCTTTTGAAAGTATAATTCATGTTTACACGGATGGTATAAGTAAAATAAAAAATAATAACAAAAAAGCAGATGGTTGCAGTTTTAAAAATTTACATAAACAACATGAAAATTTCCTGAGTTGATTTTAGTTGTTTTTGTAATTGTAAAAAAATGCTATCACCTTTAATGTACTCCGTTAAAATACACCTCTGGTGTGATGAGAATACATAAGTTTCTAAAATGGTTTAGAAAAAAACCATTTACCGACCGCTTGTCAGATTTTGTATCCGTATTCTCTCTTACTCAATACATTTTGCTTTTACATGATAAGATTTTTCTCATTCTACATAATCTTTCGACATGTCGTAATACATTATATTACCGTGTAAACTGGCCTTAAATTATGTTTGATTTAGCCAATCAATTTTTAAAAGCAAACTATTTTTTATAAAACTAGTGGTTACGTGTAGGACGTCGAATTATTAAAGAGTATTGTAATCAAATTTTTGGAAATATAATTTGTTTTCCAAAAAAACTATTTTCAGTGTTCTCCTTTGAATATTAACTAATTAATTTTGTTTTCAGAAATGCTCAATATTCCGTGCATTTTAAAACGTGGGAGTTCTTATGTACTTCAAATTTCCTTTAAACTAAATTCTTTTCCCTTACCAACGATAAATAGTTTTTTCTTTCATAAAAAATATTTATTTTACCTTATAAATAGATTTTTTCTTCTTCTATTTTATGTAAAATCATGAAGTACCCTTCAACGGCTGTAGGAAATATCGCCCAAAGAAAAATCGCCCAAAAAAAAAAAATGAAAAATCGCCCAAAAAATTGCATGTAAAATTGGGCCTGATTTCATATGAAAAATGGCCCAAAATTTTTGGGCTATTTTTCGTTATTGTTGGGTGATTTTTCGTTTTTTAAATTTGGGTGATTTTTCATATGAAAAATAGCCCATTTTTTTGGGCCATTTTTCATTTTTAAAATTCTACCATAATCTTACATAGCAGAGAAAACCATGTTTTATTATGGTTGCAAACAACAAAACAATTTTTCAAGAAACTAATTTAACCATAATATGGTTGTCGGCGACAATGATTTGGTTAAATTAAACATAATATGGGTAGAATTTTTTTAAAAATGGTTTTGTAGCTTTTTCTCTGGGTGTATATATTAAATATATATATATCGAAAATAAGGATTTTCTCTTCTATGGTATAACAAATACTGGCTTCGCTAACTAAAGCTTCTCTGTATAGCCGGCCTTCGGCCGGGCGCAAGGATTTGCTCCTCTATGGTATAACAAAGACCGGCTTCGCTAACTAAAGCTTCTCTGTATAGCCGGCCTTCGGCCGGGCGCAAGGATTTTCTCCTCTATGGTATAACAAAGACCGGCTTCGCTAACTAAAGCTTCTCTGCGTAGTCGGCCTTGTTCGTAAACAAGGCAGTTTTTCGAAGCTTTACTTAGCGAAACCGGTTTTTGTTAGACCATAAAGGAGAAAATCCTTGCACCCGGCCGAAGGCCGGCTATACATAGAAGCTTTAGTTAGCGAAGCCGGTCTTTGTTATACCATAGACGAGAAAATCCTTGCGCCCGGCCGAAGGCCGGCTATACCGAGAAGCTTTAGTTAGCGAAGCCAGTATTTGTTATACCATACAAGATGAAATCCTTATTTTGGATATATATATTTAATATATACACCCGGAGTAAAAGCTATAAAAATATTTTATCCATATTATGTTTAATTTAACCAAATCATTGTCACCGACAACCATATTATGGTTAAATTAGTATCTTTAAAAAAATCACTTGAAATTTTAACGGTATTTTAAAAAATAATTTACACATTTTTGATTATAAGTTAAGTTGCGGACGTTATGACACTTTGCAAAGTGTCATAACGACCACGGACGTTATGACAATTCTTCGATGGACATTATGACACTTTTAAAAGTGTCATAAAGTCCAAGGACACTACGAGACTGGACGTTATGACATGTCACCTAAATTTATATGAATAATAAACACTTTTTTGCAAATTGAGTAATTTTTTTTTTTTTTTGGGAAAAAAATTCGTTTTTGCTTTTTGGGTCATTTTTCATTTTCTTTTTGGGCCCTTTTTCGTTTTTTTTTGGGCAAAATTTCATATTTACCTTTTTGGGTCATTTTTCATGTTCGCTTGGGCGATTCTTCATTTGGGCGATTTTTCATTTTTTTTTTTGGGCCATTTTTCTTTGGGCGATATTTCCTACAGCCCCCTTCAACCATTGGGTAGGTCTACAATTATTCAAAATGCGCCAAACTAACTGACATTGTCATTTCATTTGCTTAATAACAACACACTTAACTGTCAAAATGTCGGCGTTTTATTTCGTTTTCAAACAAACGAATAAAACCATCATCAACAACAACATCAACTACAAACAATAATTCAAAAACAATTTTACCGCCTCATCTTGAGAAATGAAACAAAATGTAAAATGTGTACTAGGAAAAAAAATGTAAAAAAAAAATATAACAAAACTACAACAACGAGATATAAAAAGTTAACAGAAATCATAAAGAATAATTGAAATTAGTATTCAAAACCTACAATGGCTCTTAAAAGTTAAGAAAAAAGTATCATAAAAGGTCTATCTTTAGAAACGATGAACATGACTTTAAACTAAATGACTGACATTGCTCTGTATTCAATTGAGTATCAACGAGAAAATAAAAAGAAAAAATTAAATATAACTAGATTTTTTTTGAGAAAATAAATGGAAAAACCTTTCAGGTTTAAAACACAGCTCGAAATACAGTGAGAGATAAGTGGTGAGCTTTGATTTTAAAAATATGAGCCATTTTTCATATGAGCAATTTTTTTTTTGTTTGCTAAAATTAAAGATTAATTTGTGAAAGACTTTAATGAAATTTAAAACATAGATAGGTCCGTAAGCAGTACAACAAAGATAGGGATATAGGGGGCAATTTCTCCTTTACCGAAACTACCTAACAGATTTAAATGAAACTTAAAACATAAATAGATCCCTATTCATATAGCCATACACTTTGTTTCAAATAATGTGGTGTAGGTTATCATATGGTCGGGCTTTACCGACTATACTTTTTCTTGTTTTTTTTTTTAACAGGAATAATAATTTTTAGTAGGGTTATTCTACATTTAGGGCTATAACTGTTTTTCTACCAAAATGCTTGGGATAACTATAAACAATTTGTCAATTTTATTTTCTATCAAAGTTGTTCTCGGGATTCAAAAATTTAATTAACACCCCTACAAGAAATGAATGAACGAGTAGTCACATTTTTTATTTTGGTGTTAAGAAAACGATGGAAAGAAATGACAGAATGTGACCGAAATAAAGTTTTCTTTCTATAATTTCCTTAACACCAAAATGAAAATTGTGACTACTCGCCCATTCATTTCTTGTAGGGGAAGTTTCGTTTAAATATGCTAAACTCCCATAACATACTATTGATAACCTGAAATTTATTGTAGATGGCATAAGCTATTCTTATACGCATTTCACTGGTTGCTTAGACCAGATCATTGGGAAACTTCATCCAAAGATTTAAGAAAAACTAAACAAATTATACAAATTAAAGCCCCAGTTTTACTTGTAACAATATCAAAGCTGAAACAAAACCCACAACAATTCACAGTAATTTTATCTTTTCTTAAAATCCCGACTACAATTGGTTGATTTTTTGTCAACTCTAATGACCATTTTCTCAATGTATAGCCGATAATGATTTTGGTCTTCTCAATATACCGACAAAAAACATTGTTTTCAGTTGGCAACATTTCTCAAAATACAGTGTAAAGTTGGGAGTCAGCTGATTGAATTTATCTGAACGGCAAACAAAAGGAAACTAAAGAATTGTCAGATGAGTGCTGGTTAGCTTTGCGACATAATAGAAGTAACTGAGACATTGAGAAAAACAAATTTCTTTAATGTGCAGTTTTTCGCTGGGAAAAAAGATAATCACGTGGTAAAAAAAATGGGTAAAAAAAAAACAAATTACTTTATTTTATTTTGCCAGTTCAGTTTTATTTACACTGCCACATGTATATTAGTTATCAAAGTTCTTCTTGGGATTCAAAAAATTAATTAACAAGGTTTCGTTTAAATGTGCTAAATTTCCATTTCATACTATTCATAAACTGAAATTTATTGTTGGTGAGATAAGATATTCCTATGTGCATTTCACTGGTTGCTTAGGCCAGATCAGTCAGGAAACTTCATCCAAAGATTTTAGAAAAACTAAAGAAATTATACAAAGAAAACTGTTAAGCGAATAAGAATTATAAACCCAAGTTTTACCTGCAACTTTTCTGTTTTTCGGAAGTCAACGTATTTCAATAGACGCAATAATAATATTAATTCTATCTAACAGAATAGTCAGCTATATTTAGGACTCTTGAAGTCAATTCTGTTTTAGTGCTCAATTGTATTTTGTGTGATTCCTCTTTATTAAAGAAAATTTCAATTACGGCGATATTGCCATAGACGCGAGATAACTTGCATACTTTATAGAATATTAGCAGAGTGCTAAAAAAGTTTCACACGGAATGACCAGCTTAGTATACCATTTTCACAACTAATTCCGGGGGCTTACAAGCTCTTAGTTTTATGTTTGTTCCCACAATATACCCAGCAAAAACGTACGTTGACACGGTGATGTCATTGGAGGCAAGTACTTACCACATTTGCTTACAAATAGAGAGTTAATAAGTTATTACCTCGTTGGGCTAACAAAAGGTACTTCACATTGGTTTCAACAAAACTGAATTTGTCAAACAAATTGTTTTTTAATTTAATTTACTTTCTAATGCAATATTTGACTTCCCTGCATATGCATAACCATTAAACCAAATAACGATATTATTGCAAAAGAGATATCGTATTTTCATAGAAAAACTATATTATAAGGAAAGGTACAATTTAAATACCATCGCTTATAATACAAGATCGATATCATATATTAGAATTTATTTCAGCTAGACGATATCGTTATAATTTCGTTTGGTTGATTGGTGGTAGTTTTAATTAAAATTTTTAATTTGAAAATTAAGTATGTATTATAATTTTTCATATTCAAATCTATTACAAATTGTTCTTCATGTAGAACATATGAAAAAAACAACAAACCATAAGAACAAATATTTGAAAGCAATTTGTATTTGATTTGAATAAATAAAACCTTAGATGCATTTTATTATGAAATAATTATACATTTCGTTAATCAACTCATAAACAAGTACTTGTGTATTGGATAATATGTCAGTCATTACTAAGGCACTACTATGTAATGTAGATGGTATGAAGTAATCTTTAAAAAGTAGTATATGTATTTGCGTATTCTATCAGGAACATAAGCTGGTTACGTAGAATCTCCATTCGTTTCTGTCAGTTGCAATATGTCTAAGTTCGTTAAAAGATTTCCCTTGCGCCTTGTGGGTGCTATTGTAGAGTTGCGTGGCATATATCTTGATATGGCTTACGGAGAGTGTAGCTTTAGCAGTTGTATTTTCTTCTTCGGATTTGCTTATTGATGTCTTCCTGCTCAGAGATTTGTAGTAGTTGTTCATTTGATATCATTCTTGGCCACCATATATTTAAGATATTGCGCAGGCATCTGTTTGCCAAACTTTGCAGTTTACGTTTACCAACCATGTTTTGGCGCCATATAGAAGAATCGATATTATACATGCGTTGTATATGTGTATCTTAGTTTTGGGCGAAAGGGCGTTTAATGCGCAGACGTTTCTAAGATTGAAAAGCGCTGCTTCTGTATTCGCATATCTACGTGGTCAAGATAGCAGAAATTATTCACATGTTGAATCGGGTTGTCCTTTAGAGTGAATGTTGCTGGCTGATTACTTTTTTTTTTGTTGCTGCGTTTATTCGTAAACCAAATTGTTCTTGTCTTTGGGACAGGTCATCAATCTCTGCATGTTCGTTGTTGTTGCAAGTAGGACGATATTGTCAGCGTATTCTAGATCTTCGAGTGGTGCTCATCTAAACGCTCGAGCATCCGGTTTAGTGTTATCTTGTTAAATATCTTACATGCAGAGGGAAACCTCTCTAATTACTGAATGATCTTAGACATCAATTCTTAGGTATTTTAATTATAAGACTTTCCTTCCATTCCTGGGGGACAGTATCAGTCATCCATATTTTTTTTAAATAGGGACAGAAATATTTCAGCGATGGTAGTAGGCGCAGATTTTAAGCTGTGTAATGGCTTTTGAAATTTCGTGGAAAGTGGGTGGAAATATGCTGATTTTTGGTAATAGGAATGGAGTTCTGGTATCGGTTGCTTCATCGCTTTGGGAGGAGCTATCTGTATTACAGGGGTGGTTTATGGTTTCCTCAAAATATGCCTTCCATCTTATCAGTTGCTTATTAATATAAATAAGCTTATTTCCATTTTTGTCTTTTATAGGTATATTTATGTTGCGTTTCTTACCAAAAAGTTTTCTGGCTCATGTTAAAAGCGTTTTTTAAGTTACATTGATGTGCGTTTTCAGCTTCTGTGGCGAGGCAGTTAAAATAATTTATTTGATCGTTTCTGGCTTGTCTCTTAACTTTCTTAATAAGGTTTGATAGTTTGGCTTCCAGCTCGTCTTTGCGAGTGGGGTCTTTTTCTGATAGCATAATTTTTCGTTCTTCCAAAAGTCAACGGACAGTTTCTGGGAAAACGAACAATTTCGTTAGCGGAGTCACTGATAATGGCCTTAATCTTCATTTATTCTTCATCTAAGATAGAGCTTAGTTGAGAAGTTGGTGGAATATTTTTATGTTTTTCGGAACTAATCTTCTACTAACGTCTTCGGCTTTCAGTTTGTTGATGTTGTAAGTTCGTCAATTAGTTGATTCAATAACGGGAGATTTTTGTGTTTGCGAAGCGTTCGTTTTAGCTCGGCTATCAGGAGAAAGTGTTGGAAAGCTTTATCAGCACTTGTAATATAGAAAAGGTCAATTTGGCTCGATTGCACGTCACTTTGTGGTGTAGTTTGTGGGGAAAGTAGGAGTGGGCCGCAAATGTATCCAAAAACATAACGTCGTTTTTTTTCTATCACCCGGGCCTTTTTTTCCCAAAATGCGTTCAAAGCTTTAATTTTGGTGTCCGATAAGTGCGTTAGGGTCAACCATTAATATAAGGATATCGTTTCTATCAAATTTGTGCAGACCGTCATTTAGTTGATCGTAAAATGTTTCTATAGTTTACAGGTTGTATACTTCGATATACGCGTAACATTGAACAATGGTTATTTTAGTTATACTGCTGGTGAACTGGGCTGTTATAATTCGTTCGGAAATTGGCGACCAGTTTTTAAGGGTGTTTCGAAGTCTGTGATTTATAAATATTCCTACTCCATGTGTATGAGCTTCTTCTTCTTTACGACCAGAGAACAGTATGCGGTCAACCTGCGGGCTTGTGATGGTCAACCTCAGTTCGCTTATACCAACTTTCCTACTTGAAACAAAGTGTTTACATTCCTTGAAGCAAATCGTATCCAGGAACATGCTGGGTTGGTCATCAAAATGTTGCCTAGTTTACTGGAAGGGCTGCTACCTGTGGGTGCGGATGTGTAGGACAAGAAGGGGCCTCCAAACTTGCGTCTTCTCTGCCTTTATGCTGACCATTTCCTGATAGAGTATAGCTGTTGTACTTGAAAGGTTATACCGCCAGAGCCTCATCTGTAGAAACGGGATCCGCCGCGTGAAGCCGGAGGTTGACGTTTGCTCTAGAGAGGCTGTGAGTGAAGCGTCAAGAGCCTTGGATCCCAAAATTAAGAAGTAAGGTGTTCAGTAATTGCAAGTCATTAACAAGTTTTTGCTGGGTATTTCCTAAGCTCCTATTTTTCTAAGTTTTATATTCATTTTTTGAAATTTTTAGAAAATTAAGTTTGCTTAAAACTTATGTTGGTAAAAAATTTTTTGTGTGTAACTTGGTGAAAATCTTTTCCCCCATGCTTTTTTCTTAGTGTATTTCCTTGACTTATTACTATTCTGTTTTCTTTATTATTATTTAGAAATTGTGTTTAAAAGAATAATACAATAAAAACAGCAACAAAAACAATAGCAAAGGAACATTTTATTATTGTTATTATCATTACCTTATAATCGCTTACTTAAAGTTATTGTTGTTGCTATAGTAGTTGTTAATATTAAATGTTTGTGGTCTATGTAGTACCTTTAAGCTCTCATCTCTTTTGATCGGTGTGTAAGCTTTAACTTAAAGTATTTATGTAAAACCACCACAATCAAGACAAACAAACAGACAGACAATAATTTTTCGTATAGGTTTTGATAAAAACAAACATACAAACACTCATACACGAACTAAAACATGTACTACAAAGAAATAAATGTGTGTAGAGTTGTGTTTGCTGAATTTCGCAGTAATTTATCGCACGCATTTTGCATTTGTAATTCATAGTGACTTCTGATTAATTTTACTCAACTCTATTCTATATTCCATAAAGCCCAGGTTGTGAATGTCTTTTGGCTGTTAAGCAGGCAGGCCAGAATGATGACTTGGCTTGGTTGGCTGTTTGCTAGTTGTTGGTTTATTTGCCGACTCGCTGTAAAAGTTTGCCATGATGATGAGTTTGACTTAGTTACCTAGCGAAGCAGGTAAAAGCTATAAAGTATATACAAGTTACTGAGTATCTCGTAGCAACTTTATGCTCTTAGTACGAGTATGTTCTATAGCTTTTGCGGCTTTTAAGTACTTTGGGTATATGGTGGAATGAATAGATGGGCTGGATTTTATTTTCGTTTTTTTCTTGTTGGGTTTTCATTTCGTTTTTCTGCGGGCTTATGTTAATGTGATTCTCTCACTTGGCAGTTTTGCTTAAAAACTGTATAAGTGTGCTACAGTGGGGGATAAAAGTTAACATGTATTAAACTGAAGATGTGAACGGATTTGGCGGAAACTTGGTATAGATTATATAAAATCAAATAAACCTTTCTAAGTGATGCCAATGTAACTTCTTCACTCTGGAGTTCAGAGTATGCACCGTAAATTAAATTCCAAAGACTAACTTACCTTCATAGGAGTAGTAGACTAATTAATTGACAAGTGAAATAACATATAAACCAGCCACAAGTCTATTAAGTGCTCATTATAAACTATGAATGCCAATCGGGACTGGTTTTCGCAAGTCCCGAGATTCAGGATTTCAAAAATCAAGTCCCGGGATTTGAGAGGATCCCGGGATTTTTAGGGATATCATGATTGGCATTAGGGTTGTCAGAAACCAATATACAAATAATTAGATTATGTAAAAAATTCACCTGGATTTTGAAAAAATAACTGGACAATCTAAAATATTCCAAAATTTTATATTATTTTTATACCATAACCTAAAAAAAAACAAGGAAACGTAACAATAAAAATTCAGTTTTACGTCATATTACAAATCGTCACCTAAAATTTAATAGGGCATAAGTAACAAAAAAGTTCAAAAGCTACTTTCTTGAAAAAGTCATAAGCGTGAAAACACAAATTTTACTGGAAAAATTTTTTTCTAATTTTCTTAATATCTACTTAAGGTCTTTGCCTGATAAGATTTCTAAAATCGGGCTAGACTTAGGAATTCTGGATTGTTTTTAATTTGTGTAATAATTAAGGTGTCCTAATTGACGAAGCTCTGGTGGCCCTCCTGATATGTCTATAGATCCCTAATCCTTAACTTAAACTGAAATACAAGTTCTTAATGAGCAATTGGAATTTGATTTCAATCGGACTAACCGTTTGCAAAGTCCCTTTTTTGTTCATAAATATGTTACTGTTTGTCGCTTACGATTTACAGAAATTACTAACTCTTGTTTTAGTTGCAAGCAAATATATTTGAACATGTTTCAAACTTTCATCAAAATTTATTATTAAAATTTCCAAAGGGCATCCTTTTCCTTTCTTGTGAGTATGTATAATTTCAATACTTAAAGTATTTTCGAAAAAGTCTTGGAAATTGGTATGGAAAATACAAACGAGAACCATTTATTTATGTAGATTTCGAATGTTACTTTTAACGCATTTTTGGATATAAATTGGAATATCTTTAGGCAATATATAAATTGTTTCTTTATATTAAGTATGTAATTAATAAAAGAAATTATTTTTAACTGGACAAATTGTATTTAAGCTGGACAAGACCCAAAAAAATGGACAATCCAGGCCATTCAAGGCCGCCTGGAACCCTAATTGGCATCCCTATTATAAACCCATCGATATTATTTGTTTTTAGGTCTTTATTTAACTTTCGCGACAATAAGTGACGAATAAGAGTATATTTAGTTTGTTGTTCCATGTGTAACACAAGAAAATATTCACTAAAATGTTATAAATAAAAAATAAGATGGTATAGTCGGTCAATCGCATACCCCACACAACAGTATATACTAATAAATTTTCGGATGTAAACCCTATTTGGGACTTATGGCCAATCGGAAAAGCAAATTATTATTATGAGATTTAGATTCAAATAAGAGTTCTACCAGTACAAAATTTTGCCTTGACATAGTGTTTATAAAAGTGATCGCCGCAAAATGTTACAAGGAAGTTATGGCATTTAAAGCTTTTTTCGATAGTAGAATTTGTATGGGAATTATGATCAAATATCCACCGATTTTAAAAAATTCGGTTACACTATTTATGTTGCAATAAAAGACTTTTGGATCAAATTAAAGTAATTGTTGCACATTCATCTTTTCGTGGCTTCTGGAGTATTACTGTACTGTAATTAACGAAATCACTACTTACATGTAAATCTGCCCTTAAATATCTTACCAGCACTGTCTGTATTGTGTGTGTGTGTTAAACTTGCCATTTTTATACCCTACACCACTAGTGGTGAATGAAAGTTTACTTACTCTGTCATTCCTTGTGAAACTTTTTTATTTATTCATCTATGAACCCGTAAAGTATATGTTTGTATATCGCTCACCTAGTTCAAAGGTGACTTAACTCAAAAAACCTAATATTTCCGAAATCAAAAAACTGCCTTTGACCTAAAAAAAAAATAGTTAAAACAAATCTTTGGACCATTTGGTAGAAAATCCGTACATATTATGGTATAAAACATTTTTTTATTTTTGTATTTATACACTATGATGATGTATTATTTTCACAAATTACCGAATTATTTTAAGTTGAGACTTTTGTCATTTTCTAAACTGACCAAGTCTAATTAATGTAAACTCCAACTAAGATTTATTCTATCAAAAATGTCACACTTCGAATTAAGACTTTTTAGCACTTATCAGTAGGGATCTACTTTCATTATATTTTCTGACACAACTAAAAATAAGTCACTTTTATGAATTGCAACTTTATACCAATTGGAACAGTAAGCAAGACATAACTGTTTTTTAGTAACAGTTAGCAACACTTACAACTACACTTACAACTACAACTACACTTACAACTACATTTATAGTTGACAAAAAATCAACCAATTGAGGTCGGGATTGTAAGAAAAGATAAACTCACTGTTTATTGTTGTTGTTTTTGCTTAAGTTTTATATTGTTACAAGTAAAACTGGGGCTTATAATTCTTATTCGCTTAACAGTTTTATATGTATAATATCTTTAGTTTTTCTAAAATCTTTGGATGAAGTTTCCTGATGATCTGGCCTAAGCAACCAGTGAAATGCGCATAGGAATAGCATACCCTATCAACAATAAACTTCAGTTTGTCAATAGCATGAAATGGGAATTTAGCACATTATAACGAAACCTTGATAATTAATTTTTGAATCCCAAAAAAAACTTTGATAAAATACACTGATGTTTTTTGTGCTTGATAAGCACTTGTGTTGTGCATAGTTTAAGCATATAAGCCCGAAAAATTAAAATTTCGAGTTGAGTCACTTTTAAACTAGGTGTGTGATATATTCTGGGCCCTTAAGTAATTCTAAGTCGATTAAGCCATGCCCGTCTGCTGAAAATGCTCTCATTTTCGAAACACCCAATAGCAAAGACAATATTATTGTTAAATTATTTTCTTGTTCTTCTAAACAGTTTGGGATGGAAACTAAGCAAAATGGGTTGAATAGGAAAAAAGCTATGAAACCGAATGCGGGACAACCTCCCTTAAACTAAATTTTTTTGTTAAAAAACAACGTTAATTGGTGACAGCATCAATTGACTCTCATTTAATTTCGCATTAACTAGTTTTATGTGAACGGAAATCATTCTGCAAAATATTGTGAATATCAACCCATAGTTTACAATATGCCCTATATGAAACCAACTATCGGAAAACACTTTAGTTTATCTAAGCCCATAACGAATAATGTTATTTTAGTATAACGTAGTCTGTCTTTTTTTTAAATACACAATTACAAATTACTCTGCCAAATTTTGTAAATATCGCCACATTATTTACGATAGGCCTCATATAAAGCCGACTCTCGAACGATATACTGGGGTAAAATTTAGTATCTCATAGTTTCATTAGATTTGAAATCACTTTGCCAAATTTCGATAAAATCGGTCCATAATTCACCATTGGCCCCAAATAAAGCCCTCTTAAAAAATAGAAAATCATTTAAATACGAATAAAACCGCAAAAAATATATGTAGATATTGTGGTAAATATGGTCAAATTATATGGCTTAGAATAATACCACATAAATTTTTGATAATCGGTCCAATTTATCATGTCTCATATAAAGCATTCTTTCGAAAAACAATTTAAGGAGCATTAAACTCTAGAAGATTCTTAATACTGTATTGAAATTTGGTCATATTTAGGTTTTTTAGAACTAATTATCACTCCATCGCATTTTTCTGATGGGCGATACCTAATTAACGTTAGGTTAAAAACAGCCCCTGAAAGCTGTAATAATATTTCTAAAACAAATTATTTTATTTAAATTAGACAACGAATAATACTGTGAGGTGAGACTTAATAAGGATTAGCTTATAATAAAGGGTGGTTAAATTGTAAGGGCCGATGTTGAATGTGAACCACACCTAAACGCCAAGTTTTTTTCCGAATTTTATTTGACATTTCTCTATTTCAGACAATCCAACAACGTGTTAAAGTTATCCAGACTTATTATGAAAATGGGCGTTCAAATCAAAATGCATATCGTGGACTTCGTGATTCAGTGTGAGGCACATTTTCCCCTCAGTGTATTCGTCAAGAAGCAGAATTGCAGCGTTTGGGCGAATGAGAATCCAAGAGTGATTGTCGAAAAACCAATGCACCCACAAAGAGTGACTGTTTGGTGCGGTTTATGGGCTGGCGCCATCATCGGGCCGTATTTTTTCCAAAATGAGGCCGGTCAGGCAGTTACTGTGAATGGTGTTCGCTATCGTGAGATGATAACGAACTTTTTATGGCCCGAATTGGAAGATATGGATGTGGACGATATGTGGTTTCAGCAGGACGGTGCCATTTGCCACACAGCTAACGAAACAATGGCTCTTTTGCGCAACAAATTCAATGGCCTCACGTAATGGCGATGTCAATTGGCCGCCAAGATCATGTGATTTGACACCGTTGGACTTTTTTCTTTGGGGTTATTTGAAAGAAAAGGTGTACGTCGATAAGCCAGCAACAATTCAAGAGCTAAAGGATGAGATAATTCGGCACATTAACGGCATAGAACCTCCATTATGCCTCAGGGTCATCGAAAATTTGGACCATCGGATGGAGGAGTGCCGTCGTGGTCGCGGTGCCCATTTGGCCGATATTTTGTTCCATACATAATTGAGTAATAAAATAAAATTACAATAATTTCCTAAATAGTTTGTGTTTTATTCAAAATCAACATCGGCCCTTGAAATTTAACCACCCTTTAGATTCTATACTAAAATGAAAATCCTACTCCTGAAATATTCTAATTCGCGGTGGAGGGTACTTAATATTCGGCACAGCCGAACATAGCTCTCTTACTTGTTTTTGTAGATGATGATTGTAAGGATGATAAAAATACGAAAGGTACTTTCTTTGTATAAAATAATTTATATTTTATAGAACTCGTAATAGTTCCTGTTAAATTTGTAATACTCAGTCACTCACTCGCTCACTTACTGGCTCACTATGTCGTTACGTTTCGTTTTATTTTTTTTATTGTTTTTTTTTTTTTTTTTTTGAAAAAAAGGTTTTAAGTGTTTGACTAATTGCGTTCATTTCCATAGAAATTTAAAACGTTTGCGTACTGCACATTTACACAAACTACTATTTAAGCTTCAGAAGATGAGTGAACAAGTATCTAGTTGTACGCACATTTTAAAACGCGTTATAATTCTAAATATTATTTAGATTTTTGTTGTTGTTCGATGGTCATTAAATGGAGTTTTGTTTACCTCAAAATGGTGTTCATACAATATTTCGTGATTTTAGTGTGGCAACATGATTTGTTATTTAATGATTCTAGCGGTTTTTAACTAGATGATTTATATGACAAGATATTTGTCACTTAGTAGTAGTCATAGTAATTGTATTTAAACTACAACAAGCAACAGTAACAAAATACATTAACATACACACACATTTAACATACATTTATGTGTGCAAGATTCATTTATATATTCATTTACTTGATTCCCGGCAAAGTAGTGAGAAAAATAGATCTGACTTTAAGCAAGAAATTTTTACACAAAAAAAAAAAACTATCAACTTCATTTTTTATGTGCTTGATTTTTTTTTTTTTTTTTATCCAACGTTTTTAACCATCCATTTTACGTGATAATGATAGTGTAAAGTGATATATTGAGGACAATTTTTTTGTATCAAATGTTACCAGTCGTTTCTGAAGTTCTGAGAAAAAATTATTTATTCCCACTAATAAAAGGTTACAAAATGTTAGTGTATTCATGTTTTATGTTTGTAATTTTGTTTAAATAATTAAAGGAAATTTCAAATCACGTAGTGAAAAGCTTGAAATCGTGTTTTATTTTGGTTAACTTTCCTGAAAATTGTTTAAAAAGAAATTGTGTGAAATGTTGAACGTTTAATCATTTTAACGCGTTAGTTAAGTGTTAGAAAATTATAAAGAATTTTTTGGAATTATTCAACAAACATTTTAGTGGAACAAAAGTTTTTTTTGGTAATCAAATATTTAATTTTCCTAATGATTAAGATTTATGTTTATAAGTGATTGGGTTAAAGTTATAATTAAAAAAAAAAGAAATTTGAAAAGATTAAAAGTTTAACATTGATATGTTTATAAAAGAAACACTTATAAAACTTTGATTTGTTCCCTTAATTTCGTTTTAGCTGTTACAAATATTTGTCGTCTTAGTATTTCAAAACTCAATTGCTGGAGAGAACAAATTAGTTATAGCTCGACCATATGATAGCCGGGAATTCTCACCGAATTTTTATTAAAGGACTCCTTGAAATTTTTATTTTTCTTCTTTGCGTAGTTCGTATACAAAAAATATGGAAGATTACTCGTCATAATAAACGTACCACTTCTTTCAGTTATCTACCACTTTTCAAAGATTTAACGATCTGTATTATTTATAATTTTTCTTGTCTGGGCTTTAGAGATAATCACTTTAACTTAAATCACGTGATTTCAAATCACATGCACCTTTTAAAATCACATGTGTGATATTTTCGTGTTCCTTTTTTGTGTGTTTCGATTGCCGAAAGCACACCGAGAATCGCAAAAACGGTAGGAATTTCAAAACACCAAAAAATTACACATGTGATTTAAAAATCAAGTGATTTGAAATCCCTTGATGTTCAGAACATGCCCGTATATAACATTTATTCTATAGACGTTTGCTATTGAAAATTGTCAAGATTATTTTATAATTAGATTTGAACAGGTAAAAGTGCTACATTCGTTTGTGCCGAATATTTCATACCGTAACGAATAATGTTATTTTAATAAACACACAGAAAAAATACATATAAAATCCTCGAAAACAAGGTTGATTTTAAATTTTTCGTTAGTAGGTTCATAGTTATTTCATGTTAATTTAACATGATTTTACAATAACTTGCGAACAACATTATTTTCTTTTAAAATCACTATAATTCATGTTAAGTTAAACATTGCACTAAAGTTAGGGCAAAATGTAATTTGTATTGAAATAACACTCCTACTCACGTTTAATGAAAGTTATTTCAAGTTGAAACAAAGTAAATTTCAATTGTAGAATCGATTTGGTTTAAGTTTAAAATAAAAGAGAGAGAAGCTTCAGGGACAACATATGCGTTAATTTAAGAAATATTCTAAACACTTACCAGCGGAACCAGAGAGAGAGAGAGAGAGAAGAGAACAAATTATTTATTTACCTGTAAACACATGTTTCACTTAATTGTTTTCCCCTTTGTTTACATAAGCAGTCACAATTAAAAGACACCAGCAGAATGGCACGATATCGTTTTCTTCATCATTCTAATTTGAAAATTTGATTTACTATTTAACTTAATAATTTTAACAAAAAGCATACGGGAATTTTTTTCTTTTTATAAATAATTGTAAACATAAAATAAAAAAATGTATTTTTCTTTTTATATTGTTGTTATTGTTTCTATACAATACAAATAAAACATTATTTTATGAATTCAATATTGAACAATGTTATTTTAACATTTTTCGTTAAAAATTAATACGAAACAATGATAATTTTAAATAAGGCCCCATACTTTTGCAGAAATTTAATATGATTTTTTCACAACATTGCTCAATGTTAATTTAACATTGATATTTTGTTTTGTGTGTAGGACCCATTAATCCCTCTCAAAATTAGTGTATCCTATTTCACAACTAGTGGTGAAGGGTAGCCTATTAAGGGGAATCGTTCTATTATTTTACATAGCACCCATACAACCTTCTTTCCGAAGTAGGGTCTTTTGTTGGTGTTAAAGGTTTGATTTCGTCTAAAAATATTTTATGGCAACGAAAAGCAACTTATTAAATTTTATTGGAATCGGTTTATATTTGACCAAAGTACCCATGCAAAGAAAACTAATGAAAATAGCGTTTAATGCCATAACTTTCTTAAACATAATGGTACTGATATACAATTTGGCGACGATAACTTCTAAAATGTCTAGATGAGTGTGGATAAGGCAAAATTTTGGTATATATACATGCAAGGGTGCAATTGGCAGGAATTGGGGCATGGGCCCGCGGTGTGTCAATTGGATTTTCGACGATGTGGTTAAGCACAATCTGTTTTACTGGGTTGCGGTATGGTGGAGTGCTATTGGCAGGGACAGAAATCGTGCAATATTTAAAAAAGTAAATATATTAGACGCGTTAATGATTACTGGATCAATGTGTTCTACTCCCACGAATGTGCTATTTACGTTTTTGAACTGGCTCCCGGTGGATATCATGACCAGACAGGTGGCTATCTGCTCGGCGATATGGCTGGACGCGGCGCATAGCTTGTCTTCTAGTGTTAATGTTCACGCCGGTATCCTCATTCACTCAATCGTACCAGGCGGAGTGGACTATTTTGTAGCACGGACCCATTCTTCGGTGATAGGTACGCAGCACATAAGTAATACACGAATGAGATGTCTTTCCCAGAACCGACCCTAAGGATATTATCTCATGGTTAAGTTCAGTAGTGACGCCTTTTGAGTAACTGCTCTGTAGAATTGGAATTGGTGATGCGTATTACAAAGCGATCACTAAAGGACCAAAGGAACCTAAACTAATCTTTTTGTTTTATATCAAAGAATGGCTTTATATGACGTCTTTTTAACAACTAATTATTTTTTGTCGTTATATTAACGAAACCTTACGCTAGCTACGTATTCTGTTTACCGACAAAAATCGTTAAAATTTTACTACAATAATTGCTAACTAATAACCTTTGAATACTTAACGACAAAATTTTGTAACTTATAAGCGATATCACTAAATTCAGTTTTTTTTTTATCAGTATTTCAATAGTTCACTCATATAATATTAAAAGAAAAATTGCCTTTATTTTAAATACAAAAGAAATACTTAGAAACTTTCTTTCTCTATATAAACATAACATCAACAAACCACATTTCTAATAGTGCCACATAATAAAACCAGCTTTCATTATTAATTCCTGACACTCATCGCAGTGTTAAAATGATAATGACAATAAACTCCTACAGTGGATTTTTTGCAGCACTTTACATTTGTCCTATAAATACAATTGTCGCAACAATAAGGAAAATATAAATAATAAAATATTTTTGTGTCGCCATCTCATGCGGCGACAACACATAGAAAAAGACATACAGCTCATAGAAAAACAAAGCAAATTATACATGTTGCACGAACTTAAGAACCTGTCAGCGAATTTTTTGTTTAAAAATTTACATGACGAAAGCATTATTAAGAAACTTGATAAAAACATTTTTTAGAAAATTAAGCTTAAATTTTGAATTAGCCTTTTTTCTTTATATTTTGGTTTATTTTAATTTGTTTTTTTTTCTTATTTTAAATTGCTTTTAGTCTCTAAAACTGTCCATATTTCGTTTAAGGCTCCTGTGAGAATTGTAATTTTTTTCATGAATTTTTGTTACTTTAGTTTTTGTTTAGTCATGATCACTAATAAAGGGACTTTACATGTCAAGTTATGTTTGGTCTAAAATGAATTATGTTGACATTGATGCATCATCTTGACCATGCACCTTACAACAGTTTACTTCACTTACATTTTAAACGATTACATATACATACTTGACTTTAAGAAAGAAAATATGGACATACAGACAATCAGTCCTTCGGACGAAGGTGCCAATAAAAAAAAATTAAAAAAAAAACATCATTTTGTTTTCTATATTTGTGATGTTGCACGATGACAGATATGGAAAGGAAAGACATTTAAGATTGCACTTTTTTAAAAAGACGAAACTTGTTTTAATTTTTTTTTTTTTTTTTTAATTAAAGACTTTCAAAAAAAAGTACGTCTTTTAATTAATAGTTAAAAATACAAATACAAATTATATTCTTACTTAATTTACCGGGCGATAGTTACTTTGATCATTTACCCGTTGTAGTGCGATAGAACAGAGTCTCTAGCGGGAATCGAACCCGCAATCCTCGCACTGATAGTTTAGCTCACCACCAACTTGCCCGCTGCACAGAGGGTTGAAATGTACCAAAAGTGAGGATTAATTCAAAAGCTGAACTTTATCCTACACATTCGTGTGTGGTACTGGGTGAAAGGTAATTAAATTCTACATCACTATTTGCCAAAAACTTTTGTTTTGAGTAAATTACTCTATCGACTGCGAGCTGTCAAAGTCAAATAATTTTTCAAAATTTTTCGTGCGGTGCCTAAAACTGAAAATTGAGATATTTTGTGTGCTGATAATTCTTATTAAGCGTTCTAAAAGTAATTTTATTAAAATGGAACAATCAACTTCAGGTATTTGGCTACATAATTGCATTAATGTTTTTTAGATAAATGTTTTGCAAATATTTTTAATACTTTTTTAAAAAGTGCTCCATATTTGGGGTATTTTCAATATATACACAGAGTTTCAACAAATTTCTTGTTGCCATCCAGCAAATTTTATTAAGTGATATTTTAATATAGTATTTTAGCTTATATATTCCACACCAAACTTTTGCAGAGGCACCGCGTTTTTTCACTTATTAAAATTTTTGTGAGAAAACTCCAGTTGCTAAATACTTACAGTCTTATTCATAAAACTTTTTAACAGCTTAATTAGAGGTTAATAAGAAAAAAATTGATAAAACAGTATTCATAGACGTTTAATAAGCTATTAAGCTGTTATTAACAGTTCATAAAATTGTTGATATTTATTGTAGCGTTGACCTTACTTTAAACCTTTAATAAATTTAATTTACAGGTTTCGTTGAATAAATTGTTTGGCTTTTATATTGCAAATAACGTTTTAAAAATAAAAATTTAATAAAAATATGATGAATGTTTTAAATTTAATTGCCAGAATTGGTAAGTACACGAGTTTTTTTTATTTTCAATTTCTGATACTCTTTCTTTTACCACCGAACTTAATTCTATATAACAAATATAAAAACTTACCTTATCCTCTTCAGTCCAGTTGCCTGATCTTTTTCTTTTTGATAATTGATCCATTATTTTAAAATTTTCCTGATATTTCTTTAAAGTTTTTAAAACTTCCTTACAAAAAAAGCAAAACTTAATAGTGATGCATAAATAATGACAACATACGAAGTATTTGAGTACTCGATGTACAAGTTAAAAGAAATATATGTTTAAAACCATATTTTTCATCTTTATTAACGATAATTGTTTTTTTTTTTATAAACTAAAAAGTAATTATTATAACAAAAATTCCAATTAAAAAATTTCCGAGGCATTTTTCCTATTTTTCTCTTAATTTTAATAGACTACTTAAATAATCGATTGTTTATTGTATACAACACTAAACTTAAAATGACAACAAAACAACACATAGTTGCCATGAATTTTTTATGAATTAGACCGTTAATCTGAAAAAAACAAACAGCAAATCAACTTGTTTCTTTTTAATTCTCTTTTGTCTTTATTTTCGGTATTAACGTTAGTGCTTTAAATGAGTTTGGTTTCTATCAGAGATGGTTGCGTGAGTTAATTTTGACTCACGCTCACTTACAAAAAATAATTTCTGTTTTATTTACACCGAATTCTAATTTTTGCATACGTTCGTGCTTTTATTAAATTTAAAATTAACTCACGAGCTCGAAATGATCACGAATACACTTAATGTTCGAACAAAACTAAAGCTTAAATACTAATATGTATGCATATTAAATGCAAAAAAATAAGCTAACGCACACATTGCAAATAAATAATATCGAAATAACGAAAGTTGATTTGCCCTTAATAAAAAAAAATGCGCACAATATTAGTTGTTATTTCCTGTGGTCCCGAAATCCACATAGAGAATTTTCGCAATTTTGCTCATAACACTGCAAAGTACTTTGTTGAAAAATATCCATGGTTTTGTATGACTCCTACAATACATAAATTTTTAATTCATGGTCCCGCAATAATAAAATAAGACCTTTTACCGATTGGAGAACTTTTAGAAGAAGCTCAGGAAGCCAGAAATAAGGATTTTAAAAATTATAGGGAACACTTTGCTCGCAAATGCAGCCGAGAAAAGTCGAATAAAGATATTCTAAATGGATTTTTATTCTCAGTTCAGATCCATTTATATCTAGTATAAATAAACAAAATAATCGGAAAGAAAAGCAACAATTATCAAATTCCGAACTACAGCTTTTGCTATCGCCTATTATTTCTCAAGAAATACATGAAAGTGAGAGTAATGACAGTGAAGATTATGATGATGAAGGTGAGGATGTACTTAATGATACAGATGAGGAAGATTATGATGCAGATTGTTAAAACAATTATTGCATAATATACAATTTTTTTCTTATATACAAACAAAATGCATAAAAAAAATTAAAATATTGTTTTTTATTAACATTTTATACAAACTAGATGACCCGTGCGAATATTTCGCACCGTTAGTTGTAATTTTTGTAACATAAAATGAAAATAATTAATAGAAATTTTAGTAACTTCAATACATTTTAAAATATAATTTTTATCAATGAAAATATTAATTTTTCAATTTCTAATTATTTTTCGTCATTAGTGTTAGAAATAAGCTTTAAAATGAGACATTATTCATTAAATTTGATGCGGTGGTATGGGAGATATTTGTAACCGACAAAAAAAAGTGCTTTAGAAATAATATATATGATTTTAGAATTCATGAAATTTTGTCGTAAGGACAAATAGGAGCTTAAATCAATTATGTAGAAATATTTATATATGTATATATTATTTTTAATTTATCTTTTTAATAATATATTCAATATATTTTAATTTTTCTATTCTAAATTTCTATTTTAAATTTACAATAAAATTTGTAAATTAACCCCATTTTCCACAAAATTGAAAAAACGTTCCCAAACAGACAAAAAATAACCACAATACTAATAAAAAAATTTTTTTTAAAATTTTTTTTTTTTTTGTTTAATATGGTTTCTTTTTAAGTGTATGACAATTATTGATAAACAAAAAAAATTATAAAAATTTATTTCGTTACTTTTTTAAAAAAGTTGTAAAATTCTCGAAATCCTTCAGATTTTAAATTAAACTTATGTTCATATTTATGCAAAATATATATTTATTTTTTTATTTTTTAGAAAGAAGCTTTCGTTTGCTTCTCATTTTTTAAAAAAATCACTTTCCATTTTGAAATTACGGCGAAAATTCTGAAACAAACTATAATTTTCCGAAAAATAAAAATGTCTATAAAATCGGAAAAAAAAATTATTTTTGTGTATCTTTTTTTTCAGAATATGCCTTTAAATGTATATTTAACGATTTGAAAAAAAAATTTCAAAAAAATTTAAATAACGGCTCCCATGAATTAATCGCCACTTTCGGTGTCATCGAACCCACTGTGCGCCGTAGCACCAGGCTTAAAAACTTTTAAAAATTAACTTTTGTAAAAGTTTATTTAAAAAACAAAGTCTTGTAAAAGTACTTATTTAAAAGTAAGGTACATTTTTTAAAGATACTTTAAACGTTTTTGGGAGAGTTTTTTAATTTTGTAAAAGTACTTTACTTAAAGTTTAGTTTTTTAAAGCTTGATAGTACTTTTGCAAGTTATTTTTTTAAAGGTACTGTTTAAAAAGTTACTTTTGAGAGGAAATTCTTTTAAAAGTTCCGGTTTTTAAAGAACACCTTTATATTTATGTTTTTAGGGAACTCCTTTTTATTTCCATTTTTATTTTTTTTTCACAAGTTCTTTTTTAAAAATTCGTTTTTTTCTAAGTTCACTGGTGCCTTTTTAAAATTTTATTCATCTAAAATTACTTTATTTAAAGAAGCCACATTTTCTCGTTTTCACTCCTTTAGAGCCCTGCAGCATAGTTTTTTTCTCAAAAAGTTGAATATGCAACAGAAATATTTTTTTGTATTTGCGTTTTATTGCTAAACATTCATTTAATTCAAGGTCGTCCATAAAGTCTTATGAAGCTTATGCTCTGTGGTGACTGGACTGTTTAAGCTCAATTTGTATGCAACGAAAAATGAATAACAACAGAATCAGCAAAAAAAAAAAACTCACAACAAAATCGACATATAGAAAAAAAAGTAAAAGTCGGAGATAAATAATGGTCAAATTCAGCCTTTGGCAGATGATCATGTAGGGAGAAGAACTGCACAATGAGCAACAAAAAAAAAAAGAAACGCCAAAACCATCAAAGTCATCGTCACCAACGTTTTCAACAGCATTAAAGCCGCCTTAAACTTTTGGTTTGCTCCGACTTAAAAAACGTTAAACAGCAACAACAAGAAATGTTCAAGACGAGCTCAACAAACAAAACATTCACATTTTTACCAATGACGGTGGCAGGTTGTCATGTCAGCATGAAGCTGTCAGAATTTGAGTTGTGAATACGACATGTCGGCGTCGAATTTTTAATCAGGTAACGCGTTGTTAATTACATACGAATAAAACAGGCAACAACAACAAAAGTAATAATAATAACAACAAGAGTAATATTAATAAATAAAAACGAAGCCTCTAAACAACCATACAAAAATAACAATACAACATGTTGAACACAACAAATATGCCACTACTGTTGTTTATTACCAATTCTCCTCTTAAACGTCTCTTCAGGCCCCCTTTTCCCTTAAACGAATTAAAATGGAGATTTTTTTATGGTGAAACATTAATTAAGCATAATTTGTGGCGCTTGTATGAACAACACCAGGGCCAACATCAAGAAATTGAACATGAATTTATAAATTTAAAGTGCTTTGCAACAACCTTTTGCCAACAATTTGTGGCAATCGTTGCCTGTTTTTTTTTTGTGATTCTTACATAAAAAATAAAACAAAATTATGCTGAACGCATTATAATTTTTCACATAACAAGAATGGCAAAATATAAATTGTATGTATATTTTTACACCTCAGCCGCATTAATTAGTTACAAAGTCTTTTCTGTATTGCAAGCTCTTCTCGTGGAGGTTGCTCATAAAGATTTTGTTTAATTGTGGCAGTAGCAAAAGCTTCAGGTGAATATATCAAAACTAAGTGACTTTTGAATTCAGTAACTTAAAAAAAAATGCAAACTGGGAATAATTTCCTTTCGAAGCTAAATTTCTACCAGACTAAAAAAATACAATATAATAGTCTGGTAGTGTTTGAAGTAATTTCTGAAAAATTGAAGGAATAGGACTATTACAAAAAAAGCTTTATAAAATACATAACTGAAATTTAGCTCATAGAATAAATTCGAAAAATAAAAAATGTTGAATTTTAAAAAAAATATTTAGAATTTGTATTTAATTTACAAACTTTAAGTATAAGAAAGAAGCTCTTAAAAAGAAAGTAAAAGCTTTATTAAAAACATTATTAAAGAAAAAAAGTAAAAATAAGCGTAAGTGCTATATTTTTTGATAATACCCCGACACTTAGATTATTGCAGAAGCGGGCTGTATATGAGATCTATAAATTATTAAACAAAGTGGGGAATTAAAAAAAAATAAACTCACTGTTTATTGTTAGCATATTGTTCAAGATTTGATATCGTTGCAAATAAGACTAGAGGGTTTGTAATTCTAATTCACTCCGCAGTTTTATTTGCATAATACATTTAGCTTTTTTAAAATGTTTGGGAAAAGGCTTAAGCAACTAACGAAATGCGCATAAGAACGAACTTATCCTCCAGCAATTAATTTCAGTGTATTTTTCAATAATAAAATTTGGGAACTTAGCACAGCAAACAAAATCTTAATAATGAAAAATTATGTATTCAGAAAAATAACTTCGATATTAAGCAATCCTTAAATTACACAGTGCAACAAAAATCGTGTGATCGCCGCGAGCCTCAATACTTTCAACGCGAAATGAAACTAGACTATCGGTAGAGTAAGTCTGCCAAAGGTTCGGGTTCCTGATATATCGTCCTCTAAGGTTCTTGAATTTTTTGAAAAGCCGTTTGATATAACTCAAAAAAAATTTCCTAAATTAACTTTTTTAGCTAAAATACTACTTCATATTTCTTCATTAGAATTGTATGGCGGTTCTTTGCTTAAACTATATTAACCCTCAAATACTCATTTTAAGGGGGCATTTTTGTCCTTGTTTTTAACTTCCCCACAAAAGTATACCAAAACGGCACTTTAGAGGCATAAAATGTTCTACGAATATTTTCTGCATCAAATTTTACTAGGGTTCTTCTAAAACCAAAATTCATGCAATGTATCTAAAACAGATTTTCGAAATTTAGGGCATTCAAATTTTAATATCTTGAAAACCCGTTTAACACACATAGCATGATTTGTTTGTCTTAGAAGACCCCTAGTGAAATTTGATGCATAAAATATTCATCCAACATTATAACCCTCTTAAGTACCGTTTTATTATACTTTTGTGTGGAAGTTAAAAAAAGGACAAAAATTACCCCATCAAATGTGTGTAGCCTTAACGAAAAAACATTCCCTTTCAAAAACTCAAAAGAAATGATCAAGATTGTTGTCAAATTACCTGTAGTAAGCTAAGCAGTTTGGGATTAAAATCCAGAAAAATCGGCTCAATAGAATCAGATATACATAAAAATAAAATAAAAAAACAACAACAACAAGGGATTTTTTGGGAAAGATAAAAGCAGACGCCGTTTTTTGCTTATATCTCAGCCATTTGAAGACCGATCAGGCTGAATTTCAATAGCAAACAATTCCGGACTATATGTGACATAAATGCATAGCAACCTGGACCCCATCATAACTGGGGTCTTCGCAAAACCCATTTCAACGTATAGACAGATGACCATCGTTAAATCAACTTCGCCACCTGTGGTTAAGGGTATAAAAACAAGTCAGGGTCTCTTTGGTGAGAATTTTGCAGTGGTTTTTACATGGGATCGATGGAGCGAGTTTCAATTGTGGATTACCCTTTAGTATTTTAAGATTTTTGTAACAAAGTACATAATATTTTGTATGTGGTGTTTAAAATTTTTTCACAAACAAGAAAACCTCAAAAGTTTTAAATTCCGCAATTAAAACAATGCGGCCGATTTCTTTTTTTTTTTTTTTTTTTGTTAAAATTAAATTAATTTAAATATGTTTTTAAAACCGCAAATATTAATTTTGCATGAAAAAAAAATTATATTTTTGAAACCAACAACGACAAATAACAATTTGTTGCCAGGAAAGATAATATGCGGTTTAAAAGCCATAAATAATAAATTCCTTTTATACAATTTTATTAGAAGTCGTGAAAAGAATTCTTGTTGCGAACAAAAACTCTTCTAAAGATTTGGTTAATAAAAATTGCCTCCTTTGACACACTAATGTTCCTGTATGTTTTTTTCTGTGGCAAGCCCCAGTGATGTGTTAAAGTTTATTAACGGTTTAAAAATATAAAATAATATTATATGACTTGGTTTGCTTTATTTTTTTTTTAAAGTTTCATGAGTTTTTTTCTTCTTTTTGATGTGTATTATTCGGTTTAGGTTGAGGTTATAAATCATTTAAGTAGTGTCATATTTTGTAATATTTTTTTTATTAACTGGTTTCACATAAAATAATAAAAACGCTTTAGAAAAGGAAACAGGATTTTTTTTTTATAATAACAGCTACAATATCCCAAAAGATATTCCCTGCAAATGCGTGAGATTGTTTTTGGGTGATTATGTCAATTATTTTTTGGCAAGTGGTATTTAACAAAGACACTTTGTGGTTGATTATAATGAATATGAACGAAATGGCTTTTAAGATTTATTTCTTTTGGAAAAATATTTAATATATTCTTTTATATGTGTACGACAAGATTTATTTAAATATTTCCTGTTGCCAGAGCGAAACAAAACAGAAGGAGCAAAAGACAAAAATAAGTTTTCAAACTAAATTTTAAATTTAGAAGTTAAAATATAACAACTGGGCATTCTATTGAACTAATCCTTGGTTGTAGTAAAAAATTAAATTAAATTTAAGTTAAAGTTTAAGAAATAAGAAAGATTAGTCGGGCAAGCCGAGCTACTATATTAAACCGTACACAACTTTTGAGTATTATGCGAATTTTATAACATAAATAAGTGCAGAAATGCAATTATGAATCTACATTCTAAAATAACAGATGGTGTGGCTTTTACATGGTTTGTGGCTTTAACCCATTTCGTCCCAGCAATTTTTTTTTTCTAGAAAACACGAATCTGAAGTCCAAATTTTTTTCAAATTTTTTATATTTGAAAAATGGTGTTCGATTAATCGAACATTGGGCACTATTTAGCATTTTTATTTTATTGCTCCTATAGACTGTAAATATAGAAAACCTAAATTTTGTATAAGCTGAAACTAATTTATTTTATTTTATTATAAAAAAAAATAGAACAAGGCATTTATTAAAATTAAAAATATACAGTTGATCCTCGATTATCCGGCTTGCACAGGACCGGGATGAGCATTGATAATAAAAAAAATGGTTAGTAGATAAATTGGGTGATTCATCGTGAAGTTTCAATTATAATGTTAAATAAAACACATCAATTTTAAAGTGAACTAGAAGTTTTTATTACCGGTTAAAAGAATACTTTATGGCATTAACTGTATGAAAATTATATCATGGAAATGTTGACCATAACTTCGTCAGAGGGGGTCCATTCGAAAGGTCCAATTTCGGGCGACTCATTCGAGCATATCGACTGGTATCTCGCGAATAACAAGAGTAATGTTAGTTTTCAAAGCGTTAATCGTAGCTGACTTTTTCCTGAAGACAGTCATTACATATCCCAAGAGATAATGGTCTCACACCTTAGACAAGATCAAGGTGGAAATTTTACCATAGAAAAACATGAAAATAAATGTTCACCAAAATGTATGGCTCGTAGCGCCGTCTTGTTGAAACCCGATTTCACCGAGAACATGCGCCTGATTTTGAAGTTGCTATACTGGTGCTGTTCTATTTACTATTTTTGGCGAAAGTAAGGCAACTGCTTAAGACTTTTTCAAGGCGTTTGACAGAGACTGGTATGGTGCACTCTTGTCAAAATTTATTGCATTTGGTGTCGGTGATAATTTCTTTCGATTTATATTGGGTTTTATCAGAGGTCGCACTATACGAGTTGTTTTAGATAGGCTTTCGTCAAACGAGTTGAAAATTTATTCAGGGGTGCCGCAAGGCTCCGTTCTTTCTCCTACAATTTACCTTTGCCATTCGTAATCATTTGATTATAGACCAAGAGCATCCGATGTTGGTGCTATGCTTCAGAGCATGAATGATACGCTTGGCCGAGAGCGAAACCCGTACAATTATTTTTCTCAAGAGGCCATCCTATTGTAGTCGACTGGCCGGTTAAGGAAAATTCGGTTTTTGTCCGGACTGTTCGTATGTGGAATAACCTCCCTGCTGAAGTCTTCGCTGTCACTGTCAATATGAATAAATTCAAGTCGAATGTTCACAGGCACTACTACCTCTTCTCTCCTTTCTATAGCCTATTTTCCTAGTTCCAACCCAATGCAATGCATTAGTAGGGGTTATTCCCTGCGTGTTGGTCCTAACAACAGAAAAAAATATGGTCCGAGGTTACCATTACGTAACATTCTGATTTTCCTCAATTTAAAAAAAATTTGCACCAATGATTACACTCTCAGCTACAGCTGTAGTAGGCCGATTATGCGCACCGTAAGTTCCTCAAATCGCACGAAAAACATTTCTCACAGAACGCTGATTGTTCATAAGCTTTTTATTGCTTAGCAAAAACAGAATAAATTTATTTCCATTTATTCAAATGCGTGAAAAATGGTAATATGCGATGATTCAGTTAGCCTTTCAGAGAAAAAACAAAAGTGCTAAATAGTGCCCAGTGTTCAAATAACAAAAACACAATTGAAAAACACGTAAATGTTTTTGCTGTTGTTGAAAGTTTAAACGGGTTTCAATAGAACTGCGTTTTCACTTTTTTAATTTTTTTATATTTTATACAAAGTTTTCAGTATTTAAAATTATGCTAAAATTAGTGTTTTTTCTTCTCTCTTGTTATACAAGGGAGGAGTGAAGTGGGTAAGCACTTTTATTTTTATATTTGTAGCTAACCACTTACAATATATAATTGTTTAAAAAAATAAGTATTTCGTCTTACATTAAAAGAGTAAAAACATTACAAAAACGCGTAAAATTTACTGTTCGAAAAATCGAACATTGGGACGATATGGGTTAATAACATAAGTATATGGTATTTGGGAGTGCAAACATCTTTTACTTATTTTGAGGCGGGGGTTTTAGTTCGATTCTAAATATAAATGCAATATTTTCCTTTTTATACATTGGATCAATAAATGGCAAATATGTTCCATATATTCAGTGTTGGGCAAAATACATGGTTTGCGGTATTTAAAATACAAAATACTTGCTGGTCATGTATTTAAAATACAAAAAACTTCCATTTATTGTACGTATTTCAAATACAAAATACTTCCACGTTATGTACATGTACATGTACATATGTATTTAAAATACGAAATGCACCATTTTTTTTCAAACCAAAAAATACATTAGATAAAACTAATTAACAAAACAATTGTATCCTTTCATAAATATCAGATTTTTGAATGTAGCAACAGACAAACAGTTTCTTGTTGGCTAATAAATAAAACCTGCTGAAGAAAATAATCTTTCTACAGGTCCTGATGAGCACAAACTTGTATTAAATTCTATCAATACTCGTTTTATTTTTGGATAGCTGTCAATAGTGATAATGTCTTTACTCTTGTCACTGAGGAAACTGAACAATTCCAACTCCAAATTTGGTGTCCTAGATTCACGTCTTCTTTACTGGTGCTTCTACTTCTAATATTTTCGGGTGTCATTTTAAGTTTTTTGTAATTTTCCTCTAGAGTATAAATTGCAAGTTTTGGATTCTTTGCCATTCTTCTTATGTATTTCAAATACAAAATACTTGCTGGACATGTATTTAAAATACAAAATACTTGCACGTAATGTATTTTAAATATAGTTGAGGTTTCATTAATAAGTGTTATTTAAGATGCGGTAGCTTATTAGGCTTTCGATCCTAGTACTGGGGCTGCCAGCAACCTCCAGGCAGGCAATTTGTAAAGTTTTTCAAAGGCAGAGATTGTCCGCGTTCCTTCTACTTCCTAAGGCGCCCTTAACGAGCCATCAGGATACTTTACAGAAACTAAGTTTCAGAAGTTCTTCCTACTGACCTGAGACATCTTTCAACCATTCAGGTTACTTAGCCGCCTTCTCACTCTAGCTAGCCCATGAAAGAAGAATACACTAAATTTTTGGATTTTGAAGATAAAGTAGCAAGAAATTTTAATGAAAAGGTCAAGAACAGACACAAGAGGAAGTTTGAAAATCTGGTAAACTTACAGAAAAAAGAATTAGATATAAAATTAAACAATAAGTGGTTTATAAATAAATCTAAGATAGATATACCAATAGATGCACAATGGGTTCTTTCGTTAGGACACAAACACATTTTACCAACAGAAAGAAAACATTTTCCAATTTTGAAAGTTATAACAGAAGGGGAGGATTTGGTTCAAACACTTAAAACTAAGGAAGAACAGGAATTAGCTAGGACAAAACTAACAACAAATATAGATAGCTACATGAATAAAATGCGATTGACTAATAGGGATAAATTTGTTCTCGACAAAGTAAAAGAAACCGAAAAGTTTTTAAGATTTAATAGGAATATACTTATTTTGAATGCAGATAAAGGTAATACGACAGTTGCAATGAACAGAACAGATTATAATTTAAGGATTAATGATATAATAAGGGATAATTCAGTTTACAAGAAACTGAGTAAAGATCCTACTAATAGATTACAAAAGATAAATAATGACATTGTTCAGGAACTTTTTATGAAGAATATAATAACAGTTATGAAGAAGAACAAACTTAAAACTAATACAGCAATTGCACCTCGGTTATATGGGGTCCCAAAAATTCATAAAATTGATTTTCCACTAAGACCATGTATAAATTCTCCATCATATGAACTTTGTAAATATGTTACAACAATTCTGAAAAATATAACTGAAAATTCAAAATATAACGTAAGGGACTCTCTTCAATTTAAAGATAAATTAAAGCAAATCAAGTTAAGTGATGATGAGAAATTAATATCACTTGACGTAGTTTCATTATTTCCAAGTATACCTATAGATCTTGCTATAGATATAATAGAGGAGCAATGGGATATAATAGAAGAACACACTAATATAGAAAAGGACTTATTTTTACGTATTCTGAAATTTTGTATAATTGACAATAGATATTTTCAATTGGACAGTAATGTATATGTTCAACTAAGGGGACTTCCTATGGGATCACCAGCATCTCCCATTGTAGCAGATATTGTTATGGAGAGATTAATAGATAGATGTTTAGAACAGTTGACTATTAAACCTAAAATTATGACAAAATATGTGGATGATTTATTTTGCGTAATTAAGGAATCAGAGATAGTTAAAATCTTATATACATTTAATTCCTTTCATGCGGATATAAAATTTACAATGGAAAAAGAGTTTGATTCTAAATTGTCTTATTTAGACACTTTGATAATACGAAAGGAGAAACGTGTATTAATTGATTGGTATCAAAAACCAACATCATCTGGTAGGATAATTAATTATTTTTCAAATCATCCTAAAAGAATTATAATTAACACAGCTAAAAATTTTATAGATAGGGTATTGAAAATTAGTGATTCTTGTTTCCATAAGAATAATAAAGAAAAAATTTTTAAAGCATTAAGAGAGAATAGTTTTCCAAAAGAAATTATATCTAATTTATTAATACGATTTAATAACCATAGAATAAATAACTCCAACGGTAATACGGAACCAAAAATTTATAAATCGCTAACTTATGTACCAAAATTTTCGGAGAGGTTAGAAAAATCTAATATTTATGATACGGAGAAGTATAAAATTGCGCATAAATCTTATAATACAATAGGTAGATTATTTACTAAAATGAAAGACAAAATGAACAAGTTTGAAATGTCGAATGTAGTATATAAAATACCTTGTGGGGGAAATGTTAATGGACAATGTAGTAAAGTGTATGTTGGTACAACAAAAAATAAACTGAAAATTAGGTTAGCAGGACATAAGTCAGATCAGAAATATAGAAATATTTCATCACAAAAAACAACTTTATCAACTCATTGTGCTAATCTAAACCATTATCCAGATTTTGAAAATACAACAGTTTTAAATACGGAAAATAATTATAAACGTAGATTTATGTTAGAAATGTTGCAAATTATAAATGTACCGACAATATCGAGAATTAATTTTAAGTCAGATACTGAAAGTTTAGCACAAAATTATAGACATTTAATTTATAAAAATAGAAACGGAAGTTAAAAATTTATTTAAACTGTAATAGATTAGGTTTGAATTGGAAAACCTTTTTTGTATTTAAATGAAAATTGTTATCAGAATTTTTGTTAAATTTGTTTAATTTGTTAAATTTGTTAAAAAATTTTTTAATTCTTTGTCAAACATTCAAGAAAAAACCCTGAAGAAGGCACACAAAGGAGTGCTGAAATATTGGATTAAATAAAAATAATTTGTTTTTTATAAAAAAAAGAGACCTCAAGCTTAATTAAATAATAATACTAATAATATATATATATATATATATATATATATATATGTATTTAAAATAAAAATACAAAATACGTTTTTGTATTTTAAATACGTACTTCAAATTCTTCCTAGCCCTGCATATCTATATATATAAAACAGGATGTGTGTATGTATCAGTGTTGCCAATTTAGCCATTTAGTAGCTAGAATTTGCCATTTTTCATCCTATTTAGCCATAAAAAAATGAGTTTACCCATTAGCCATTTTTTTTAGCCATTTTTCAACTTATTTAGCCATAGATTTTTTTTTGCCGTTTTTCTTTTAAAATTATAATTTTTAATTTCTTATAAAAATGTATTAAAGTAAAATTAACATTTTTAACAATTGAAACTCATTTCATTTAAATCACAACTTTTACAAATGTTGGAAATCCCTATAAACTATGATCAACACAAACATCGGTGTTTCTTTCTGGTTGCACGTATTTCAATAAAGGGATGCAGGCGGCCAACATTTTTTTTA
Organism: Pollenia angustigena; assembly: GCA_930367215.1. Classification (NCBI taxonomy): domain Eukaryota; kingdom Metazoa; phylum Arthropoda; class Insecta; order Diptera; family Polleniidae; genus Pollenia; species Pollenia angustigena. Next base: position 55,288,409 of record OV884060.1, read on the forward strand.
GAAATTTCAGAATGAACTATATAGTTACTCTCACTTGCATAGTCTAATGATGAAGTAGAGAGGGTATTTACCCAAGTAAACCTCGTTTAAAGTAATTTGATGTTTGTAACACCCTAAAATAGTGGTCCTAAGCCCACATTTACGTATACCGATTGACTCAGAATCACTTTCTGAGTCGAATTAACGATGTTTGTCCTGCTGGCTGGCTGTTTTGGAGATTATTTGATAAAATTTGGTACATAGGTTCTAATATGGTGTAGGGTACCATATAGTCGGTGTTGACCGACTATACTTTCTTACTTGTATTTTATTGTAGATTTGGACTGAAAAGGTTGGGTAAATGTTGTCGTGATTATGATTTACCTTCAAATTATTAAAAACTAATAGGCCCGAGTGATTCCTATGAAATGAACAATAACGACATCGAATTCATCGATGATTTAATTTTTTAAATATCTATCAAAATATTAATTTACGTTTATTCTTATTTAACAAATTGATCTTAACTTACAATTTCGTCGTAAACCACTTTAAATGAAATATTTCTGTTTTTTTTATTGAATTTTATTGTGTTTTTATTTAAAAAGCTTTAAACCATTTTTTAGCCCATTTTAGCCATTTTTTGGCGTAAATTTAGCCATTTTTAGTCACCAAGTTTTGGCAACACTGGTATGTATGTAACGTATGGACTCCAAAATGATCGCCATGGTCCAACTTAGATTTATACGAAAAGAAAATTTTGCCCCGCCCAATCCATCGATTTGACTAATTTTTCTTTCAAATGTTCGTATCTTTTTAACGGATTTTAAAAATCAAACGCAAACATTTTTCCTTATTTGGACAGGACAACGTCTGTCGGGTCAGCTAGTATTATGTAATTTTTACACTGATTAACATCTAACATCTACCATCAAAGATGTAGAAAATCTTTGATACTCGCTTACATATTGTTACAGCTTAAATCTACCATCAAAAAAGTCACCATTTAAAAAAAAAATGTTTTTAAAATCAACGCCGAAACCGAATATTTAAAGCGCTAGGGTGTATCTGGCGGGACCAAAAGGAACCCATCTACTTATGAACCCATGACATAAGGCCAGATAATTGTAGGAAAAATGTAGTGATTTAGTTCGTTTAAAGCCGCAAAGTCAGTTAAGAGCTATTTAGAACATAGCGGTTAAACATGTTTGCCCTACCTGCTTTATAGTTAAGATACTGTTCCGTTCGACTACAATTATGTCAAGCAATGCTTAAGGGTTCCACTGAAACGCTTTACTTCACTCCAAAAAAGGGAATCCGAAATCAGCTTGATTAATTTTTGATGTAAAAAAATAAGGGGTTAATTTTTGCGCGCAATACCACGGTGCCAAAAAAATGACAATGGAAAGTATTTTAAATAAATTAAAATTCGAGTTGTTAAATTTTATATCATTCAACAAGTTAGCAGAAAGAGTACAAGCAAAAAACAATTAAAGGATTTTATGAAGGTTTTGGTATGCCATTTAAACGAAAGCGTTTTGTTTTTAAATGCATGTTCCTGCTTACAAATTCTGTTTATTCATACATAGTTATGATTGTTATATTAGGGTGTCCAAAAATGTTTTTTTTTTGATTTTCCAAAACAGTGGACCAGTTTTGTGTTAGGTTGGGGTTGAAAATTGCCGTGCCGCACGCGCATTGATATCTGTGAGAATGAAATTCGGGCTTAATGGAGAGAAAAACGCCCGTAACTACTGAGGAGGCACCTCTAGAGATGTAAAATGTATGAGCAACCCCCCATTATTCTTGCATCCCCAATATTTCTCTAGAACAAACTTATACTCTATCTGCAACCGTTCATATGGTCCCCATACGACAAATTTAATTTCCTCGAAAACCGACTCTAGAACAGACGGACGAACAGCCAGACGGAAATGAAGTCCAAGCTTAAAAAAACGGAACCAATTAGGATGTAATCCAATCCAATTCCATTTTTTTAATCTTGGACTTCATTTCCGTCTGGCTGTTCGTCCGTCTGTTCTAGAGTCGGTTTTCGAGGAAATTAAATTTGTCGTATGGGGACCATATGAAGGGTTGGAGATAGAGGATAAGTTTGTTCTAAAGAAATATTGGGGATGCAAAAATAGTGGGGGTTGCTCATACATCTTACATCTCTAGGGGAGACTCCTAAGTAGTTACAAGCGTTTTTCTCTCCACTTAGCCCGAATTTAATTCTCACAGATTTCAATGCGCGTGCGGCATGGCAATTTTCAACCGATCGAGCTCATATTTTTACCAAATTTTTTTTTACCCTAACCGAACACAAAACTGGTCTCCTTTTTTAAAACAGATAACTTTTTAAATTTTCCCTTCATTGATGCTCCACTCTATGGTTACGTGCATGTGCTCATTATGTAATAAAGCTTTTTTTTGTAGTATTAATTTTAAATAGTCTAGGTTTCGGTTTTATTGATTGTATTAAATTAAAAAAAGGAAAATTATACATTTGTCACTTTTTAATTGAACGAATAATTTACTTACTTACTTAAAACAAGGAATGAGTAAATAGCAATCGGTTGTGAGAGAAAAAAAATGCAAGAAATATAATAATAGGCACAGGTTGTCGGTTAAAAACAAAGCAAAACCATGAAAATATGAGCGACAGCAAAAGCGAAAGTACTAATGCGCATCTCTGGTATGAATGTTCGAGCAGATTGTGCACAATTTTAGTCATATGTTTCCGTTTTAGTTTTGACCTCTCTTATATTATTTTCTAAAAAGTCAACATGACTTACAAAATGACATAGCAAATGTTTAAAAATATTTTCAATACCCCAAGATAATTTAATTCGAAAAATAGTCTGAAGTGTTTATAATAAAAAATTTCTTTATTATCGCTTCATTAAAATGGCAATTACCTTGTCAAGGAATTTAATCGATAACTTTAGCTAGTTAAATAAAAATATTTTATTGCATACAACAAAGATTGTGGCCACAACAATTGATAAATAAGGCAAGGTGATTACATTTCATCGTTAGGCCAAACAACGCAAAACAAAATTAATACATTAAATTTAATTGATCTTCATTTAACACAACAATAATCTAAAATTCTTGCTTCCAGCTACTGGCAAATATGAAAAAAAAATCATAAAAATTCCAAGAAGCTTACACACATACAAACATGCAACTAAACATGCAACACAAATTGTTTATACTGGTAATGAAAACATTAAAACCGATTAATCTCTGTTTTGTGGCAAAAAGAAATGACACACAATCTGTTAAAAATACACACACATACCACCGAAACAAGTTAAAAAATTAATTCAAGGTTACATTTATTAATATTTATAAAAAAGTTTTCTTCGATTTTTTTCTTCACAAAATCACAATAAACCCTAAACATCAAAACACTTTGTTAAGCCCAAGTTCTAGGCAAGATTAAATGATGATCAAGCCTGGCTGCAACTAGGGTATTCATTCGGTTAACCGTCAACCGGTTAACCGATTAATTACTACCCGATTAACTGATCGGTTAATTCCAAATTGGCTTTTTTCGATTAACGATTAAACCGGTTAATTTTAGTCGATTAAACGATTAACCGAAGTAAAAACATTTTCAATATTTTGTAGTATTATAACATATTTTTTTTTGTGTTTTTAATTCTTTGTTTCGTCGCATATACAAAATGTGTTTGTTTAGAAAATATTTTTTCATACAAACAAAGAAGGTGTTCAGTGATCTTCATTTCAACCCATTTTCCGGTGACCGATGACTAAAATTACATTGTTTTTTAGTGTTTTTTATCTTCATCATCGAGCAACAGGAATGTGGGGAGAAATGGGTTAAATATATGATTGCCAACACTTTTTTTTGTTTCACGTACTTTTTATATGTTTGTGTTAAGTTATTTGTTTCTTATCATATCTTCTCATATCAGTGTTTTAACAAAATTAACCGAAACAATTAGAAGTGTTAAAAATTTTTAAAAACTCTAATGGCATAATGGAGTATTTTATATGTTTAGAGAAATCCCGGAAAAGTACTGAGAAATTAGATATTCATCTACGATAAGTGAAAGAATTTTTTTCGAAGTCAACTTTTGTCAAAACTTAAGAAAAGAATCGCTTTAATCCTAAACATTTAAACCAAATTGCTTTTCTAAAAGATTTTTTTTATAAGATGTCCTTTAACTATTGAAACTATTAATAACTAATAAAATTACCTCAGTTTATTTTTGAATAAATATGTAAATATTTTGTGGATTCACAAGGTAGTCATAAAGTCTTATGTCTTAAAATAATTACAGGAAATATATATCGTCGGCTTAATATGCAAACCGGCTAAATCCTTTTTTATGTAGCTTGAGATTTTGATGCCGTGTGGTAGAGAACGATACGCCTCGTCGACCAGCATGTAGTTCTCTTCTATTTAATGGTGTTTTCTTTTCTAAAAAGTAATGATGCATTATAGTTGTGTAATATATTAATTAGGTTACACGAACCCTTACAAAGTGATACATTTTTCTAAATTACAATGGAACAAAATAAGACCTACGTTTTACACTCAACGCTAATGTGTATTTAGCGTGTTAAATATTGAATGCAAAGTTTGTACTAAAAGCGATATTCACCACGCTTGTAGCAATTTTCAACATTAAATTTTCTTACAATTCCAATAAGCGTTAACAGCACTGATTTTCAATAATTAATGTCAGCTGTTGTTAAAAATTTTGCGACAAAAAATATAATAAAAGTAAAACAAACGAAAAACAAAAAGTTTTTATATCCATCACAATATAACTAAAAATCACAATATAAGTGCTGGTTCACACAGGTCAAGTTTGACTCTTCAAGTCTTGAGCTTTTAGGAGAGAGGGGTAAAGAGAATGGACCTTACCAGTCAGTTTTTATTTTTCTTTTCTTTTTTCATCCGTAATATAATAAAAAGCTACAAAGTTGAAGGAAAAGAAAACAAAAATTCATTTTGTGCATGAACGTGAACGCAAGTTCAAAAGAAAATTTAAATAAAACTGTTCAAGTAAACTTGACCTGTGTGAACCAGCACTAAGTGCCGGTTCATACACGTCAAGTTTGACTCTTCAAGTCTTGATCTTTTAGGAGAGAAGGGAAAAGAGAAGGCCATTTCTTTTTCCCTCTCTCCTAAAAACTCAAGACTTGACGAGTCAAACTTGACGTGTGTGAACCAGCACTAACGCAAATTGTCCGCAAACACAAGAAAAAAAATATTTGCTTGCATAAAAAAGTACTTTACGCAGATGGAAAAAAGGGTATTATCTCACACTCACACGGGTAAGAAATGGAACAAATTTGCCATTTATTGTTGCAACATGTTTAGAAAGGAAAACGACAACTTCTCACATTTTTGCATATATTTTTAGAATGGAACAAAAACCGGCACGAATGGTAGCATATATGGAACATTATTGTCAGAAAAGAAAACACCATAAGTCTTGAAGTGTGTAAAACTGACTGTAATTTTACTTTTCTATCAAGCTTCCAATAGGAAAAATAAAAAGTTTTTTGTCTCTCCTGTAAAATATGCTGAAAGTGAGTTCGCAGGTTTGCATATTAAGACAACGATATGACTGTTGTGAGCTACCGCTTATAATTTAGATTTCTACTATACAGTTATGACGAAACAATGAACACAGCATTACAATTTTTATTTTGTTTGAAACACAACAATATTTATTTTAAAGAATTTTAAATATTATTTAGGATATTATGACGATGTGACTTGATACCACACCTTGTGCATTAATTGAAAAATGCATATTACATATTTATGAATTGCTTTTTTTTTTTTGCTTGCTCGTTTTAGTTCAAGAATTGTTATGTATGGTATGTATTGTTTTTCTTTTACTTATAAACTCCAAAAAATAAGCAATTAATGCATTTTTATATGTTGAAATTACTTAATTTATAAAAAACTTTATTAATCGGTTAACCGATCAAAAACAAAATTAACCGATTATAAACCGATTAAACCAAAACCTCGGTTAATTAATCGATCGATTAACCGATTAAAGCAAAAGGTCGATTAAATGAATACCCTAGTTGCAACACACTTAAATGACTTTTAGCAAAAGAGGTGCCAACTACTAAATGATCCTGTAAAGTCTTTTACAACAAAGTCTTATTATACAAAGATGATGCAATAAACGACATCATCAAGAGCGTCACTATAAAAAGCAAAAGCCAAAAAAATGCATAGGCCTGTTGCATGCAACCACAAGGAAAACAAACTAAAAAGAAACATTTTAACGAAAAAAAAAAATGTCAGACCGCCCTCTAGGGACAGATTAGCGATTAATCTCTGGTACCCAACATTATTTTTAAAGGAAACAAAACTTGCATGCATTTGCAGTTTTAAGGAAGAACAAAATGCTGCAAACTAAATGAAAAACTAGACTGCAAATATGAAGGAGGGAAAAACTCATGTGTTCCTTAAAACATTTTAAGTACTTAATCAATGTTTTTAAGAATGATAACTTTTTAACAGCAAACATGGCACTATTTTAGATTCTAATTCTTTATGTATGACCAAGAATTATTAAAAAGCTGAGAATATGGTTTAAAGTACGCTATAGCGGGAAACTTTATTTCAAGTATGTAAGAAAGAAAAACAAGCTTAAAATCTGCAATTTGCTATGTAATTAGAAGAAACTATAGCTCCTGAGAAACTTTTGACTTAGCCCTTAGAATTTAGCCCTTTTTATTATTTATCGGTCAATATATATGAAAGTTCATCGCGCCCTTCTTGTGTTCAGCGACGAAGCTAATTTTTAGCTCAATGGGTACGTAAATAAGTAGAATTGTCGATTTTGGAGTGAAGATCAGCCAGAAGCATTGCAAGAGCATCCAGAAAAATTCACAGTTTGGTGCGGTTTTTGGCTGGTGGCATCATTGGACCGTCTTCTTTAAAGATGATGAGAATCGTAACGTAACTGTGAATGGTGAGCGCTACCGTGAGATGATACCCAACTTTTTTTTTGCCCAAAATGCAAGAGCTTGACTTGCATGACATGTAGTTTCAACCAGTGATACCAGGAAAAATTTCAAAAAAAGCCTACGTGTGTCCAAAAAAATCCCTTTTTTCCCTACAACCAAAAAAAATTTCTCTACACTTTTCCCTACGTTAAAAATTTATTGTTAACATTTTTTACATATTTATTACATTAAAATTTATTTATTAAAAAAACAATTAATTTCAAAAATAGCACTGTGTGACAAATTTAATTTTTTCTTTTTGACAGAAACGCCTCTATAAACAGAGTCAAACTTCGTATTTTATTTATAATTTTCTCATCTTTTGTTCATTTTTTAAGAGCTTAATTCTTTTCAAGAATACTTATTTTTAATCATTTTTTTAAAACTTGGTGGCTTTTGTAAAATTTAGAAAAATATTTTCTTTAGTTCCCCTGAACTTAACTATAAAAAAAGTTCCTTTTAAAAGTATTCCCTACATTTGGCATCACTGGTGTCAACAAGACGGTACCACATGCCACATAGCACGCTTAACAATGGACTTATTGAGAGGCGAGTTCGGTGCGATTTAACGCCTTTAGACTATTTTTTGTGGGGCTATGTTAAAGCTCATGTCTATACACACATGCCCGCTTCAATTGACGTATTGGAAGACAACATTGAAGCATTTATTCATGAGATACCGGCAGAAATGAAAGAGTATGCCAAAATTGGACTAAGCGGATGGACCACTTGAGGCGCAGTAACGGTCAACATTTGCATGAAATAATCTTCAAACATTAAATTATATGGACCGTACTACCGATTCAAATAAAGATTTCATGCATTTTTCTGAATTGTATGTGCTTTTATTTTAAACTTTCCTATAGCTCTTAAAAATTCACGATAAAAGCTTTTTTAAATCCTAAAGGTAGAAGTACATAACACATGTTAGTGCGCGCGCGCTCTGTCGTCTTCTGTCAAAAAAAGTGAAACTAGTCTATTTTCATAGAACAAGCTACAAGCAAAATATTTTGACGCGTTTGCGCCGGCAAGTTGGTTAACTTTGAACTTTTTAACGCGTTGTGCATTTTTGAAAAGTAATCAGCTGACAATAAAAAGAATAATTTAACAAATTTGTAAATCATGAAAGAAAAACTTATTGAAAAGCTTAAAAAACATACAATATTTATATAAAAAGAATAAATTCAATAAAATAACGAAATCTTGATATACTTTCGAACCCGTTTTAAATGCACAAATAAGTAAACAAATAAAAAACAGCTGACAGGAATGGCTTTTGTAACGCGTGCTGTGTAACTTGCAATTGTTTACGCGCTAAAGTATTTAAACGCATGATACTCGTCGACGAACTAACGCGTATTATGTACTTCCACCTTAAGAGAAGAAAAAGTGGTTAATTTATCAAAGCTTTTTTTTTAAATAATTGGTGGATTCACAAGGTAGTCATAACGTCATATGTCTTCAAATAATAATACGAAAAAATGTGACGGCTGTGAGCAATGGAATGTGCTTTTTCGAATTTTAGTCAGCTGATAAGGAAAAAATTAAACATTAGATGACAGCATGCCAAGAAAAAGCGAAACAACTAAAATAACAGCTGGTGTGCTCTCAATTCGGAAACTTAAAATGTAACATTTGCAGAGATCCATTTTAAAAAGCTTTTTTTAATAAATAGATTAGGAGATTTTGTAGCACAAATGTATTATGAAAACTTTGTAGCTTAAACTTGTGAATTGAGTGTTTTTGTCAAAGCTATTTCTCGAGATACAAAATTTTTTATTAAAAGATTTTTGTATGACGTGCTAAATTCCCAATTTTTCATTAATATAAATAGTTCCCTGAAATTTATTGTTGAGAAAAGCTATCTTATAAGCGCATTTCACTGGTTGCTTAGGCCAGATCATCAGGAAACTTTTCCAACGATTTAAGGGAAGATTACAATATTATACAAATAAAACATTAAAGCGAATAAGAATTATAAACACTAAAAGTCTTACTTGTAACAATATCAAAGCTTAAACACTCGAATTGTAGTTGTAAGTAACTAAAAAGAAAAAACGAAGTTAAAAAACAAATTGCTTCATTTTACTGTCTTCGTAAGAAAACATCAAAAAAAAAAAACATTAATAAATTTTATAATATTAAACATACTTTTTAGTTTCCAAACCACCAGATTTTTGTCAAATTCAAATCTGAACACGTTGTGCGTAACTACTATTACGTACATTAAAATAAATTTACAAAATGACAGAAAGCTTTAGTTTAATTACGAATTATTAGACAAATACATTTAATTAAAATCGATAACAGGACAGAGCTGCATTATTTTGTGTGTAAATACAGTGGCGGCAATATTTATTTTTGGGAATACAAAATTTATTATTAATAAAAAAAGTTTTTGTAATTAACTTTTTAATATATTGGATTAAAAACCATAAAACAGTTCAATAAAATAATTTCTAAGTGAAAAGCTTTATAGAAGTACGATTTTTGTATAAATAATTAAAAGATTTATATAAATTTAAAATAAGCTTCGGTTTTAACCTTTATAAGGTCTTCAAATTTGCTGACGTTAACGGTCTTCGAGTCAAATTTGACCCAAATAGAAAATTTTAAATAAAAACTCACTTTTTCATTTAGGTATATTTTAGAAGTAGATATTTTATTTCTAAATTTATTCAGTATATTGAAGATGTAGTTATTGTTAACATTTATTGCGAATACAAAAGTACATTTAAAATAAATTGGTTGTATCTGTTTTGTGACATAATTGGCAAGGACTTATTTTTGACTGGTAAAATATTTTCTCCCAGCTTTTGGTTGAAAATGGCGGGTGGTTTTCCTGCTCAGCTACTACATGCCTTTTTTTGCAATTTTCCTACGGTTTACAATTCATCGCGGCTCAAAATTTCTTGGAAGGTTCTAGAAATTTGCTTCCTTGCGTGAGGTTTTTTTACGCAAAACGACGGGCCACTCCGTGGTACTATGCCAAAAATGTGGTTGTAGCCCTAATGCACACATTTGCTTATTTCAAGCAAATTTCCTATTGTATATTCCAGGCATAACTAATCAACCCATAGATTTTATAGCTCACGTATCGCCCAAACTTATCTTAAATTTGGCGTTCACTGCGAGTATCCTTGCTGTCAAAACTTAGTACTCTCAGCTAACTAGAGAACCAATAAATGCGAAATTTTGGTGTCGCCAACTTCAGTCCAATCAATACGAAATTCACATTTACCTTCATTATTAGTTAACTTTAAAATAACGAATGTCACAGGAGGTAAAACAAAAATAAATAACAACTGTAAATTTCAAACGAAAATTCAAGAATTTTGCTACAGGTCAAATATGACCCAAAGTCCTTAAGTGCAAAAAATTTTATAAATATTTTTTCCGCCAATATTTTTTTCTGAAAACCTAACGTCGTTGTTAGCATTTAAAATAAAAGTCATTAAATATGAAAAATATAAGTCACTCACTTTTAGAAAAAATTAAACTTTTATTTTAAAATGGGACAGATTTGACCCCAAGACCTTATGAAGGTTAAAAATACCAAACTTAGAACGATAAAAAGCTGTTAAAAAAAGCTGTAATACTAAGAATTATTTTTCGTAAAAAATAATTTGAAAGCATTTTATTAAAAAATTAAAAACCTTTTTATTAAGAAGCATAAGAAAAAAACATATTTGTTCACAGTTTTAATAAAGCTTTTAAGGAGAAGAAATAGTTTTGATAAAAAGTTTCAAAAAGCTTTTCTAGGAATTGCAATAAATCCTTTTACTTAAAAAGCAAAAAATTTCAAAATGTTAAAAATTATTTAATATAAATAAAGCTTTTTCAAGTTATTATCAAAAAAAAACAGCACAAATAGCATGGCAAACACGTCAAAAATTATTCGATTGTACAAATGTTTTTGTTAATGTTGTTAATTAGAGTGTTTTATTTTTGGACAAACATTTGAAGCATGTTTGTAGAAGTATTAAAAATGTTAAATTTGACTAATGTAATCATTTCGTTAAAAACTTTGCAGAGTAAAGAAGAAGAAGAAAAGGCATTAAAATCATTTTCGGCCGTAAGTTAATATTTTTTCAGCAGCATTTTTTTCCAAAACGGATCGCTGATTTAAGCATTCTTTACTTTAAATTATGATCCTTTCTTATATATTTTTCTCCATTTTAAACAAATAGCGAGCAAAATTGCCGCAGCACTATTATCGTCTGCATTCATTAAAAACAAAATTTAATGTTTGTAGGAAATATATTTGTTTTGAATAATTAGTATTGTGGTTATTTTGTTGAACTATTTATGGTTTTAATCCAAATTTTTAATATTTTTAATTAGGCTTAAGTTCATGAAATTTAATTTTTATTAAATTATTTTTATGAAGAAAGGAATTTTTACAACATGAAAATTAATTAAAATTGTTATTGATAATCTTTCATTCTTGACGTGGCTCGGGCTCGAACCCTGGCCGGCAGGTTACCATGACATGTTTCGATCGCAACCACTCGATCTCCTCAGATGGATTTGCCGTCTTACACTCGCAGCCATCGACGACTGCTGACGTCACTAGTCAAACATCAATCCTTAAACCAAATTGTATTTTAACATTTGGTAGATCGAAATTTGCTTTCCTGAATGATTATCCATTTTAATTGATTTTACATGTTTTTTCCTTTACTTCTGTTTTTTCGTACTTTCGTCAAGAATTTTTCTTGAAGTCCAAGTACATTTTTTGTTTTTTCACTTTGTCTTTCTCTTTTCTGTTGACCTTTTTTAGCACAACTTGAAGGACAAATGTACACATAGAGCTCGTGCCTTAGCTTTAACAATAATTAGTATTGTGGTTATTTTGTTGAACTATTTATGGTTTTAATCCAAATTTTTAATATTTTTAATTAGGCTTAAGTTCATGAAATTTAATTTTTATTAAATTATTTTTATGAAGAAAGGAATTTTTACAACATGAAAATTAATTAAAATTGTTATTGATAATCTTTCATGCTTGACGTGGCTCGGGCTCGAACCCTGGCCGGCAGGTTACCATGACATGTTTCGATCGCAACCACTCGATCTCCTCAGATGGATTTGCCGTCTTACACTCGCAGCCATCGACGACTGCTGACGTCACTAGTCAAACATCAATCCTTAAACCAAATTGTATTTTAACATTTGGTAGATCGAAATTTGCTTTCCTGAATGATTATCCATTTTAATTGATTTTACATGTTTTTTCCTTTACTTCTGTTTTTTCGTACTTTCATCAAGAATTTTTCTTGATATTTGTTTTGTTTATATGTAAACAGAACCAGGAGACAAAGTGTGTGTTTGGCAAGCCATTTGTGGTGTTTTAAGCCCTTAAATTATATTTAATATCTTAATAAAGCTTCATATTAAAAAATATGTGAGCTTTTCAAATTGCAAAAGAAACTTTGAGAACTTCTGTTGACCACAATTATACAAAAGATACTACTTGAAAAATTTGAAATATTTTTCTTACACAGTATCCACCTGAGATAAGATATACGATTTTTAAATCAGCAAACGTCAAATTCAATCGCAGATAGTGTTAGTATTATATTATAATAAATGTTATTAGACAGTTGTTATAAAAAATCTTATAACAACTATCTTATAAGATAAGCTGTCAAAAATACACATACATAAATACATATAAAACAATAATAAGACGCATTCATTAAAATGTTTAATTTTTTTTTGTGCAAATAGTGATAATCTTGTGATAAATGTTTAAAAAAACAATATTTTTAACTACAAAAAAAAAAAAAAAAGAACAAACAACAGAAAAGAATAAAAATTACACAAGTTAAATGTACGAGAATCATTCGATTATTAAATCTTATACGATTAAGATTAACATGAAGACATTTTTACTCTCATTCTGCCGACGTTCTCTGACATAAGTATTATATCAGATATTATCTCAGGTGAAGACTCAGTGTTAGAACGCCCTGCGATAAAAGCTTTAAAGGTGGTGTTAAAAACTTTAAATAACACTGGCTTACAGCCAAAAAATACGCTTAAAATGTTAGTAATTAAATATACTATTTGGTTAAAAAATAAAACATTCCAGATATTTAATATAACATGGAAAAAAAACGAAATAAAAATGAAACATTTTGAAAAATCCTAAAAAATAGGCAAATTTTGAATTTTGAGGTGCCATTACTAAGCCATTTCTTATCAGATAGAAATTTTCAGCATATCGACGAAAAAGGCATTCAATTACCTTTCCAACGATATTTATTTCGATCGGACTTTTTGGTTGCGCTCCACAAGGGTTTGAGTGGGACCATACACCAAAAAAAACACAAAAGTACCGCTATCTAAAAAACGGTACTTGGGGGGAAAAAAATACAGCGTTTTTCGTGTTCAGAAGGTCCCAATTAACTTATCTAGGCATGTGGCGTTCTTGGTACTTTTCCAAACTAAAAATTTGTAAAGCAGTGTAATAAATGACACAAAATAAAAAATAAACTTTCGAATGCTTTCTAGTTTGTATATATTAAAACCTTTTTAATAATAAAACCATTTTTAAAGTACTTTTCAAGGCGAATTGACTAGAAGCTGAGGTCAACTCTACAACAACACTGCTTCCTGTGGTCGGGTTGTCAAAAATATTGCTAGGTATTAAAAAAAATAGTTTTCTTTACACAAAAAACTAATTTGTATACAAACTTTGACAAGTCGACCACCGAAAAAAACACCATATGTTGACTTAACCCCACCTTCTAGTCAATTCGCCATGGTACTTTTTGAATCCCTATTAACCCATTTCGTCCCAGCGATTTTTTTTTCGAGTAACTTTATAAAACGTGGTGGCTGATAGATAATATGGGACTAGAAAACACGAATCTGAAGTCCAAATTTTTTTTAGATTTTTTGTTTTTGAGAAAAATGGTGTTCGATTAATCGAACATTGGGCACTATTCAGCATTTTTGTTTAGTTGCTCCTATAGATTGTAAATATAGAAAACCTTAGTTTTTTATAAACTGAACGTAATTTATTTTTTTTAATTAAAGAAATATAGAACAAGGCATTTATTAAGATTTAAAATATACAGTTGAACCTCGATTATCCGACTCGCACAGGACCGGGCTGAGCACTCGTAATAAAAAAAAACTGGTTTATAGATGTATCGGGTGATTCATCGTGAACTTGATATATTTATTATCGGTTAAAATAAAAATGTATGGCATTAACTGTATGTAAATGATATCATGGAAATGTTGGACATGACTTTGTGTGAGGTGGTTAGAGTTTTTTTTCCCGGAGTTTTTCGATTCCCGGGAAAGCGGGAAAAATTTTTAAATTTCCCGGGATCCCGCTCCATACAAATAATACAAAGTAAACTTGGTTTTATTAATGAAAAAAACTTTTATAAACAAACGTGAGGGAACTTGTTTACAAAGTAAGTAAAATAAATGCTTAAATACTACAAAAATTAATTGAAGATTGAAAGCGGAACTTGAATTATTATTACCTTTGGCTATTATAAGTAAATTCCGTATTATGATGATCTAGTTCAAGATAAAATAAACATAACAATTGAGGTACTCAAGATATGAGATCAAAAAGTAAAATCATAAAATATATAAAATATTTTAATAAATATATTAACATTTTTTAACGGCGTAGGAAATTACTTTCTGACACACTCAAAGCGTTTAGTGAGTCGCCAAAGATTATATTTCTGATTTTGTTTACTGATTACCATGTTTCCGAAAAATTTCGTTTACTTTTTTACCGAGGTTGGACAAATAATTAAAAGTGCACCGTTGTTGCATGCTTCTAATGTCAAGGTTGATGCAAAAAATAGCATCATCCGGACTACTTCTTACAAACTATTTCTTTTCATTAGGTCCATCTGTAATCTTTAGGACAATATGTTTTTCAAATTGTATGTTTTAGTAACTTACACGAGTTTCATTATTTTTTTATTTCGGTTTCCCCGCACTTCCCGGATATATTACCAAGCTCGATTTTTTTTTTTGTAGATACGACTATCACTCAATTCACATGAGGGCTTTTACGACGTCGTTTTATCTTGATTCCCTTTTAAAGCAACTTCCAAAATCTCTTTGCGTTCATACGATGATTTTTGGTTGCATGTCTTTTTTTTATTTACAGTATGGCCTTGATTACCCGTCATTCGATTAACCGGCAGCTTCAATAAAATGGAAAACAAAAATTTTTTTGCACTGATTTAAATTGCCTCTATTATCCGAAATTATAAACAAATTATCTTTTTTTCGTTAAATTTTGAACAATCAAAAGAAATTTAAATAAACGAAGAAAGAGAATATCTTAACGGTGTGGAAGCATGTTCTGCCAAATTTACTTTTTTCCTCATGTTTACATAATAAAACGTTATATATTTACATAAAATAAGAAACACACCAAAAAAAATAAATAATCAAGAATTCTGCCGATCCCGTCTATTATCGATAATCGAGGTCTCACTGTATTTTCAACCACGCACTTCAAAGTAAGAAAAAGAATAAAACGTAAACAGAAAAAGTTAAAAGAGAAATGTAAAAAACGACATGCAAAATACAAAACGAGACATTTTGTTAACCCCTCTTTCTTTTCTACACCGCTCACCAACAAACCAAAAGAGACGTCGACAAAGCGACGTCGTAAAAGCCCTCATCTAAACTGAGTGTATGTTGCAATAACGGAGCGATATGTTTATGTATATCCTATTTTTAAGACTTGTCCATGGTCAATGAGAATTTACTGCCTGCATCTTATTTTGAATTTATGTTCTTTATCAATTCATAACTTCACTAAATTTATTAATTATCAACTGTTGCACTGCTCATTCTGCTTTTAATAGATTTATTGCCGCAGGAGACATTGATTTACGTTTGTACACATTTCTTATAATTGATCAAATCGACAACCCATCCACAGATGCTAATTTTTAGAGAAAAGAAAACTAAATTTCAGAGTAAAAATAGCTGTTTTCTGTAAACTATGAAGAACTTTTTATTTCCCGGGATCCCGCAACAAAAATCCCGGGAATTCCCGGGAAAAAACCCTAGACGTGGTCCATTCGGAACGTCCAATTTTGGGGCGATTCATTCGAGCATAGCGACTAGTATTTCGCGAATAACACGAGCAATGTTAGCTCCCAAAACGTCAATCGTAGCTGACTTATTCCGGAAGACCCAAGACATTACATATTCACAGAGAAAGTAGTCTAAGGTGTGATATCGCACGATCTATGGGGCTAATTTACCAAAGCAAATCATGAAATTAAATTAAAATGTATGGCTCAAAGTGCCGTCCTGTTGAAACAAGATCTCACCAAGATCATTCGTTTGATTTTCAGATTGCTCTACTGGATACCTACTGTCCCTGTTATCATTTTCGCGAATGTAAGGGTATTGCTAAAGATATTTCCAAGTCTGAAAGAGTCTGACATGGTGCACTCTTGTCAAAACTTGTTGCATTTGGTGTCGGTGATAATTTCTCTCGATTAATATTGAGTTTTCTCAGAGATCGCACTATACGAGTTGTTATAGATGGAGTTTCGTCAAACGAGTTCAAAATTGGACCTCCTATGTCAAACTTCCAACCCTATGTGCTCTTTTTCTAATGACAGCAACCTTTGCCATTCGTAATCATTTGATTATAGACCAAGCGTGTCTGGTGTTGGTGCTATGAGTCACAACATGAATGATACACTTGGCCGAGACCGAAACCCGTTTGTTTGTTTGTAATACACGTTTTTCCTCAAAAGCGTATTCATTTATTGGCAGGACTGTTCGTATGTGGAATAACCTTCATGCTGAAGTCTTCCCTCTCACTGTCAACATGAATAAATTCAAGTGGACTGTTCACAGGTACTACTACCTCTTTTCTCCTTCCCATAACCTATTTTCCTAGTTCCAACCCGCTGCAATGCAATAGTAGGGGTCATCCCTGAGTGCTCTGATTTTCCTCCATTTTGAAAAATTACACTCTCAGCTACAGCTGTTATATTGATTTCACTACGTACTGGATGTGGTCTAACCGGTCGAATATCATCCACCAATGTAAACTGAGACTCAATACTGCGAATGATGTTTGCAATTGTGGTTTCAGTAGGCCGATTATGCGCACCGTAAGTTCCTCGAATCTCACGAAAAACTTTTCTCACAGAGCGCTGATTGTGTATTAACTTTTTATTGATCAGCAAAAACAAAATAAATATATTTCTGTTTATTCAAATGCGTGAAAAATTTATATTATGGTAATATGCGATGATTCAGTTAGCATTTCAGAGAAAAAACAAAAGTGCTCAATAGTGCCCAGTGTTCGAAAAATCAAACTCTGCTTTTTCAAGTCAAATAACAAAAACACAGTTGAAAAACGCGGAAATTTGTTTGCTGTTGTTGAAAGTTCAATCGTTTTTTAATGGAACTACATTTTCACTTTTTTAATTTTTTTATGTTTTATACAAAGTTTTCAGTTTTTAAAATGATGCTAAAATTATGGGTTTTTCTTCCCCCTTGTTATACAAGGGAGTAGTGAAGTGGGTAAGAACTTTTATTTTTATATTTGTAGCTAACCACTTACAATATATAATCGTTTAAAAAAATTAGTTCTTTGTCTTACCTAAAAAGAGTAAAAAAATTACAAAAACGCGTAAAATATACTGTTCGAAAAATCGAACATTGGGACGATATGGGTTAAAAAGCTATTTCTTACAATCATATTGTAATTTTATTTCGACCGCTTAAAATATATTTAGAAGATACTGCAAAGCTTTTTAAAAATGCTTTTTTTATATTGTAAAATTGTATATATTGTTCAAACTTACTATACTTACTTTTCAATCCAGAGGAGTTTTAATCAAGTTTACTTAACGGACTGAATTTTCCAATCCGGCGTTTTGCGATATAAGCTCGTGCGATTTTCCGAACATGGCTGTTATTATAGCACATTTTTATTGTCTTCATTGCCATATTAAAGTTTTAACTACTTCTTTAATTTCCCAGCTTTTTTCTCTCACATCAGCTTTTGTTTTAACAAAGACATTTTTACAAAACCCTTTCATAAGGAGTCTTTCAAGCCGACATAAAAGTAATATGTGTCAATTTATTATGACTAGAAAGGGGCGTATTTTGTACGTTTTTTCTTCTGTGGCTGCTCAGTATAAAAACGCTTCAAACTTTAAAAGAATTGTTTATGAGGCATCGTTATGTTGAAATAGCAAAATTTCGATTATAAATATGGATGGTCATTCATTCATATGAACTGAACTAAAAAAAAAAAAAATATTCGGCAAACTATATTAACGTGTTTTTCTCTTTTTCAAAAAATAAAGTACTTTCTTACCATAATGCCAAATTTTGTAGTTATTCCAGACAATCTATTTAGTGAATTCTATAGCAAATGACAAGCAGTTAATTTAGTTGGCAATTTGACTAAAATTAAACATTTTATGCTAAACAGGTGAATTAGACTGGCAGAATGAGACTCTTCCTATTGTCAGTTCTCATTTATTGTGCAGTTTAAAGTTCTTTTTTTTAGTGTCAGCTATTGGCCAATAAAATTTTAGCCAAATAACAAAATATTTAACTATGACTTTTTAACGTTCCCATTTCCGCTTTGTAGATGATGCAATTTAAAACCAACCATTCTAATAACAATTGGCCAAAATGTGTGCAGTTGTGCAGATTCGAATTGAACATTTTAGAATGTTTTCTATTGTTGGCAGTTTTTATTTTGCATTATTTGCTACATGTGTACATGAGTTTATCGTCTAAAGCAATTTAGTCTAGCAGCTATTTTTATGGTTATAGTTTTAACTTGTTTTGGGTTTGATATGCGTAAGATGATGATGACATTAGCATTTCAGTTTAATGGTCTACAAAAACACTGCAAGTAGACAGTACTTAATATGCAGTTAAAAGAGATTAGAAAATATTACAGCATTTGAGGTTTTTCTAACTTCTTATGCGAAGAAGTTTCCAAAATGTGCAATGTAAGGTAATACAATATTTGCAAAATAGATAAAATGGAAAGGAAATATTCTTAGATGTACAAAAAAAACTTTGTATCAAAGGAATTATTTTTGTTTTTTTTTTTTGAGTTTGGTGGAAACGCTTCGAAAGAAAAGAAGCTTTAAAAATAATCGCTTTCCAACTACTGTTTTTAAATCATTTTTAAATACTTATCATAAAAACACAATGTAAATTTTCTATGAAAGTTGTATTAATTAAACGTTTGTTAAATTGAATAATCGATTTTGAATAAGGGGCTTAAGCTTCAAGACATTTCGAAAACATTCACCAAAATACTTATATAATTTTCAATTTAAAAGTTTCCTTAATAAAGCTCATATATTTCTTGTAAGTCAAAACTATGAAATGTTTATAATTAATAAAGCTTTTGTTTTTAAAAGAGTTGTTTTACTTAACAAGCTAAGGGATGACAAAACTTTAACCTATAAAGCTTATAAAACGATTATTTAAAAAGGTTTCCATTAAGAAGCTAATCTATTCTTCTTTTAAACAACTAAATAAAATATTTTCAATACAATTCTTTTAAAATTTTATAATAAAAAAAAATAAATAAAAAGCTTTATATTAAATAAG
This sequence comes from Pollenia angustigena, assembly GCA_930367215.1. Taxonomy (NCBI): domain Eukaryota; kingdom Metazoa; phylum Arthropoda; class Insecta; order Diptera; family Polleniidae; genus Pollenia; species Pollenia angustigena. Next base: position 55,308,020 of record OV884060.1, read on the forward strand.
CTTTTAAAATATGGTATGAAAAAATAAATAGAATTCGAAAAGTTTCTTTTAATTGTTTTTATTCTAAATAATAAGTCAAGTTGCAATTTTTAAAGCTTTTTATTCGTTAATTTACATATTAGTTTCATGGCTTATTAAAAGTTGGCTAAAGGTATGTTAAATATTTACCCTCTTAGGCTGGGTTTTTGAGATCTCAGTTAAACTAGGTTTAGTTAATCTGAAAACAGATTTGTGCCGTCATTGCCAAGTTTGTATACAACATTTTAACGGAACAGCTTAGTTTTGCTTAAAATGTTGGTCTTTTATGAAATAATAAAACGAAAATCACATTTCGCCGGAAAAATGCGAGTTTCAGACTATGTTAAACTAAGCTTAAACTTAATCCACATCTCAAAAACCCGGCCTTATTCATTTAAAATAAAACATTTTTATAAAAGGTAAATAAAACAAATTTTTTATGAAAACTTAATTAAAAAGCTTTTTAAAACCCTGTTTAATTTTTTATAAATAAGGCGCTAAAAGTATAGGACTTACGCAAAAAAAGCTTTTTAAATATCAGTTTAAATAAAAAAGCACTTTTCAAAGTGTTTAAAATAAAATTAATAATCATTTTAAGTTGTAGAGCTTAAATAAATTATAATTAAACAAGTTACTTTAAATTACAAAATTTTTCTTTTCAATATCACTAATTAATGCTTTAACATTTTAGAAAACTTACAAAATATTCAAATATAAAAATGCTTACAATACCTTAAATTAAAAGATTTTAAAATACGTTTGCATCAAAAGGCCTTATAGAAGTTCTATATTTAAAGAAATTTTAGAGGAATCTTAAGAGCTTATGATTGGAAGAGCTTTAATTAAAAGATTTAAGTTAAAAAGATTTTTCTAATAAATGTAAACTTTATAATAAAAAAGCTTAATGTTGCGAGACCTTGTGAAAATTAAAAAGCCTAGTTAATCATTTTTTTAAATGCATTTAAAATATTAAGCCGAAGGTTTTCATTCAGAGCACTATGAAAATTTATATTTAAAACACAAAAAAAAAAAAAAAATAAGCTTATCAAAAAGTTGTGTGAGATATAATGTGAAAAGTCCTTAAAACTTTCGACTGTAAAATCAAATTATTTATTAAATTATGCAAACGATTTTTTAATAATTAAAATATAAAAAATGATAAATTAAAGCTTTTTTTTATAGGCTTAAAGGCAATGTCTATGTAAAAGCTGATCCAACTAGTCCATTGGCTTTAGGTGTCACACGTGGACTGCTGTAGGATCCAAGTGAGCTGCGTTCTGGCTGCCCATAGTACTTAAATTAACCAAGCGATATACAGTAGTTTTCCGATTTAACGAACATCGCATTTAACGAACACCCAAATTTTTTCTACTGAGTACCTTTTATAACGAAAAATTTTATTTTGCACTCGGTATAAGGAACAAATGTAAAATTAAATAAAAAACATAATTGCTACCAAAAATTGCTAAGAAAGATGTAAATTAAATGTACCGTTAGTTTTCTTCTTTTTCATTTGAGAGTCAGTTGTGTGAAGTAATTTGTGCTAGAAACATCAAAATGGGTACAAAAAAATAGACTGTTCATAAAGGAAAAATATAAAATTATCGATGAGCATCGAAATGGTTTGCGGGGTGCAGATTTATGTAAAATATATGGGCTCCAAAAATCCACCATTAGTACAATCCTAAAATCAAAGGAAAATCATTAAAGGAATGTTAAAAATAGTAATTTTGGGTATCGCGCTGGATGGAACTGAAATTCAACAACAATTAGGTTCGTTAAATCGGAAAACTACTGTAATTGATATTTACAATTTCAATTTAAAGTCTATGAATATAACATATGCAAATAATGCCAAAATGTACCAACAACTTTAAATTTGTATGTAACATATTTAATAACTACATAGATCAAATAAATATTAGAAAAATAATTAGAAAATCTTTTATATAATTTTCTAATTGTTGCAAAATATCCATTTTACGTTCTTTTTGTAAAAATTTAACGCATCGTATAAATAACTTTTAGCATTGTAAAAACTAAACGAGCATAGTTCAAAACCGAACGCGCGTTGAATGAACTCTGGCAAGTAAAAACCTTAACGAACGTTCAATTTTACGGTGGATGAACTCTGGACAGTAAAAACTGAACGAACATTCAACGTAAAACTGACCGTTTTGTTAAGTTTTTTATTACGGGCATCAAACCTAATAATTGTTCAGAAAAGCTGAACGTTTGTTGAAGTTCTTACTACGTTAGTTTTTCTGTGCAAGATACATGATAAAAACAAATTTTAAAATTTTTTTTATTGGCTTACTGGAGCAAATTAAAATAGTGAATTTTGAAAAAACATAAAAAATCACAATTTTTTAAAGTTTTAAGTCCTGTAGCTCAGCAAATATCTATCCGATCAACACATTATAGATATGGGCTGAAAGAGAAAAGACATACATATATATGCAAAAATTAAAATCTTGTACAATTCAGCTGAACAGTTCTCGACTGCAGAAAAACACGATTTTCGCGTATATCTCAAAAACGCTTCTTGAAAAAAATATATGAATGCCATATTCGTATTCAACAGCCACAATTGAGCTTAGAAAATTTTTAATTCTTGACGTATTTTTTGTGGCATTGTGTAATAGTCTAAGAAAGGTTTCCCATTTTTTATCTTCAAGTTTTGAATTCAGTTTCGTTATTTTTTAAACAGTTATCGTTAGAAATTAAGGATATACTTTATGGAGTCTGTAAGTAAGTATATTATTTATATGTATATAAAAAAGCATTTTGCAAAGGTAGGTATATATATATATATATATGGGTATGTATTGTAAGGGTAAGTATATTTATATGTGAGTATATTATGGGATAAGGATTCAAAGTTCATTATTATAATAACTGTTAAAATCAGTATGCGGTATCTGTCAAAATTATTTGTTTAAAAATTCATATTTTTAACTCTGTAGGTGCAAGATAAACTACAATAAGCCATATGTACTAAAAATAAAGCTTAAGATTAAAGCTTTGATTTTTTTACTCTTCACCACAGATGGAAATGATATTTGCAAGTTTGTCATTACTCTAGGTCTAGGCAAATATGTCTTCCAAATTTTCACTGTCCTAAGTTTTATGTGCTTAAAACAAAATTTGTTATGCAAATCATAAATTATTTGATGATCTATTAGAACTTTTCTCTTTTCCATCTCTTATAATCATAAAATGCAAAATTCTATTTTAGGGCAATTTTTATATTTATGAAAGATTTTAAGACACTTTAAAATCTTTTATCATTAAATATATTTCTTTTTAACGATTTGGACTAACATCATAAAACATAACATTATAAGACTTGATGTTGATTTGAATATGGACGCACATAAACTTAAACAAATATTTCCCTACAAAACTTTTTCATTCGTTACCACCGCATACCCCTCCTATTCAAAACAGCAACAAAAGTCGCCCTACAAATACTTGATTTAGGGAGAAATATATATAGTTAACCTTAAGTTGCCACTTTACATACAAATCAAACAACAAAAACGGCTATAAGGCCATAAATTCAAGATGCGACCACAAGATTTATGACCGTAACTAATATGGAATTTTCAACACAGCATTTGAAAAGCACAAATAAAATAACTGAAGAAGAGTGGCAAACAGAAAGAAAAATTCACATTCAAGCAACACACAGAAAATATTTAAAACATGTGGCAAGTGTTTGTGTATTTATTGTTATTATTTTTTATATTTTTGGGGACAAGAGGGAGGCATCTTAAAATTATAGGTTCACTTTAGTTCACATTCTAAAGTTTTCGTTACTTTTGCGGCTTTTTATTGAAAAAGTTCAATGTGTACAGAATTTGTTTCATTCTCCTTTTAGATTTTAGTAATACTTTTTGCTGCTTTCATTACTTTGTATAAAATTTTGTTTTTTTTTTTTTTTTTGATGTAAAAAGACAGAAAATTTGTAAAATGTAATAGAAAGAAAGAAAAAAGAAAATAGATGATACAAGATGGAATTATATAAAACTTTTGGACAAGGCAGAAGCGACTTTGAAGACAGTCTAACCCCCGTTTTCACAACTAACCGATAAAAAGTGTTTCAGTATAAGAACTTTAGCTGAACTTACTAGGTAGGATGAATCTTCCTTTAACACTTTTTATATGGCGGATAAATTGCTACCTTCAAATCAAAATGCATATCGTGCACTTCGTAATTTTTTCATTTCACATTTTCACCTCAGTGGATTCATCAATAAGCATAATTGCCGCATTTGGGCGCATGATAATCTCACGTGGTGGTGATGTCAATTGGCCGCCAAGATCATGTGATTTGACACCGTTGGACTACTTTCCTTGCGGTTATTTGAAATAAAAGGTGTACGTCGATAAGCCAGCAACAATTCAAGAGCTAACATGATATAGTTCGGTACATAAACGGCATATAACCGCAATTATGCCTCAGCGTCATCGAAAAAATTTGGATCATCGGATGGTGGTGTGCCGCCGAGGTCGCGGCCGATATTTTGTTCAATACATAATTGAACCATACCAATATTACCATAATAAAAAGAAATTGCATTAATTTCGTAAATAATTTGTGTTATATTCAAAATCAACATCAACCCTTAAAATGAAGCCACCCTTTATTATTTGTATCAAAAATACAATGATCTCGTCATGTTTATAACGTTATTTTTTATTAAATGCTCAAAAACAAACAACGAGAAACAAACAGCATTCTTTTTTCTTTAATTTGCACGCGCAATCAAGTGATTGTGTCAGCCAATGGACCGTGTATGTGCTTGTGATGTGATTGTACGCTTTGCTGTGGCGATATCAAACAGAGTTTGATTATTTAGCTGATTGCACAAGTTTGGGGTATTGTGTATGGTGCAATTTGCTTAGTTAAGAATTGTTGTCAAAACAGTGAAAAATTACTAAAAACTACCTACAAATCGAACTATTTTTCCTACGCCAATAAATCAATGTTTTTTTAATTGCTGATGAAATGTCTAAAAAGGTTTTTGAAGTAGAAAATGAAAATGTACACGATACACCATCACAAACACCTGATGATGAACCATCTACAAATTCTAAAAAAAAATAAATGTAAAGAAAATACAAAAGCCTGAACAAATTTTAAAAAAGAATTTGACGTCTATGAAGTCACGGGTAACAGTCCAACAAATTTATAATCTTTGTATGATGCGCTTCTTACTATAAAACCAACTTCTGTAGAAAGCGAGAGTACGTTTTCTTTAACAGGCAATATACATATAAACAAGGATTAAAAATAGAATCACTGATGAGCTTTTAAATGCTTTAATAATACAAAAAAAAAAAATTCTTAAATAAAAAATTAATTTTACCAAGTTGCTATTAATAACAACTACTAAATATTAATAAGTTTTAATAATGCGTGATCTCCAATTTTTGGTTTTGTTTTGGTTATCTGTGGAATTAATAGAGTTAATTTTTTAGGCTGTTGTATATTCTTTTAAAAAAGTAAAGCTTTTGTTTTGAACTCATTTAATGAAATCATTGTGTTATTCAAAGAATAAGATTTTTTTTTGTTTCGTTTCCCGGGAATAGAATAAGTCCGGGAAATTAGAATCCCTAATGTGCACCTTTGATGATACATTACAAGTCAGTAATGAAAATTTACGTTACATTGTAGTATTTAGAATGACAATATATCATTGTATTTATGACAATTTCGAACGTCGGCTCAAAAATAATTACAGGAATGTATTAAATCGTTGCATTTGCGAATATTTTTCTCTTATGGCCAATTTTCAGGATTGATATTAAAACACATTTATTTTTAAAATCGTTTTTATCCTTTGACGACCAAAGTTAAACCGCTTGTAAATTTGATTTTTTTTTTTGGAATTCATGTTTTTGGACGTATTTTATAAAAAAAAAATAAAAAAAAATTTACTCCTTATTGAAAAAAAAACATGGGACATATATGTCCCATTGGTCGGTAAGTGTAAAAAGTCTGAAATTTTTTTTGCACTGAGCAAAGTGAAAAAAACTGAACAAAGAACTGCCAGAAACCAGACTTTATTGGTCAACATTACCGATATATTCCGTTCCATTAGTTTCAAACGCTATGACTCGTTTACGTTTTGAAGAAATTCGTTCCAACTTGCATTTTGCAAACAACGATGGACAGCCAACCCGTGACGACCCATCGTATGATCGAGCTTATAAAATACGTCCTGTTTTTAACCATTTTAATGTGGCATTCGGGAATGCTATGAGCGAAAGTAAACGCCAGTCAATTGATGAGCACATGGTGAAATTTAAAGGTCGAAATATAATGAAGCAATATATGAAAGATAAGCCAATAGCAATAAGCACTGGATATTTACATAAAATTGATATTTACACAGGATGAAAACAAATGAAGAAAGTTGGTATTGGTGAGTCAGTTGTCTTGAATATGGCTTCCGGTCTTGAGAACTTGGGCATTGAGCTGTATTTTAATAATTTTTTCAATAGTACATTGCTATTGCACAAACTAAAAGTTAATGGTATACGAGCTTGTGGAACTCTACGACGCAATCGTGCACAAATGCCAAAATTCGACGCCGACAAAACATTTAAACGTGGTGATTTTAAATCTTTCGAATCTGAAGGAGTAACAATTGTTAAATGGATGGATAATCGAGCAGTTCATATGGGTTCTAATTTCATAAATCCGAATGATATAATAACCGTCAGAAGGCGTCAAGCTGGTTCAGCGGAGAGAATCATACTAAAATGTCCTGAAATGATATCTCAATATAATAGAGGAATGGAAGGCGTAGATCTGATGGATCAAAGAAAGGTAATTTGTTAAGCAAAAATATGCATAGACATATGTATACAAATATAATTTATTAACTAAAAATTCTCTTCTTCACAAAAAACTTAAGTGAAACTTAAGTCACCGATGTGATACACTTAATATCAACTTACTTGCCGGTTACACGATCAAGTTTTGCCTATCAAGTTTTAATACACTCACACTTTTTTACCAATACACTCATACTTTTAAAAATTGATACGAACTTGCCTTTAAAATTCTCTTGCCAGTGAGTGTTTCAATTTACGTTCAAGAAAACAGCTGATTTCAAGGTTAGTGAGCAAATTTTTCGTTTCTTTTTATAAATTTTTTTTCTTGATGGCATCTTGAAAGTAAATTGCTCAAAAATTGAATGCAGCCTACGTCACAACTATCAATTTTTGGAAATTTTGACAAACAGTATATGTAAAAGACTATCAAGAAAAACTTGAGCGTGTAACTGCGGTGTTAAGTTTTCATTGTAATATTTTAGCAAGGTGGCCTCAATATCACAACAATACAACAACAACAGGCAAAGCATTAACAGTCAGCTGTTTTTACAGACCACCTTGAAATAAATACACTTTTTTATATTTTTATTTATATTTAGTAGTGCTACCATACTTTTATCTTAATTAAATACGACTTTTCAAATAAAACTCAAAAAACCAGTCTGTTTTAAATACGATTTCAGTTTGTTATGAAAATTAACTTAATATTGATTTAAATACTATCCTGAAAATTGGGCATTAGTGTAGTAGAGTTAGGCTAAAATTAAATGAGAGGTGTAGCAAAGTTAGATTGAAGGTACAGTACAGTACAGAACAGTACAGTACATAGTAAGAAATTTCGATAAAATGCAAAGTCTGTAGAGTTATGTAGTACCGTGATGAAAAGAAATGTTCTTAAAACCATTTCTTTGAAAAACCTACTACTACCAACGTGTAAACGTAGAGCATCCAATGCTACCAATATTACCTTAAAAGCATTATCATACTTCACTAGACTCAATACGTATTTCAAAAAAAGTTTCAAACATAAAAAACAACCTACAACCACATAAAAACTCTAAAGAATGAGCTACAAAATATTGCTAAAAATATTTCTTTTTTATTTAAGTAAGAATTAAAAAAATTAGAAAATTTGTGTGTTTTTATTACATCCCAAACATAAAAAATAAAAAACCTAATGTAAATGGAATTCATGGTACAAAAGAAATCTTATGAAAGCAAAAAATTTTTAAATTTTCTAAAGATTTTTTTAAACAAACCAAATTTTTTCTAGAGCATCATTTGGGCAGCTTCATTATGACAGGCAAACAGACAGTCATACTTAACAGCAACTACTGCTTCATAAAAGAAGAATGATGGCCAATATGGGGATTTTGAATTTTAAGCCCTCTCACATCTGTCTATATTTTTTTCTATTTTCATGCCATTTTTTTATATATTCCTCCAAAATCAAAATCCCTATGCACATTAAAACAATGCAATAATTCTCCTTTTATTCGTCGTTGTATTAGCCACAGAAAAATAAGCGTTAAAAAGCAGACACGTTTTAATTAAATGTACAGACAAAACAGGACAAAAGCAGCCACAAACATATACATATAAAGCAGATAAGGATAAAAGCTTAAAAGGAACATAAAGTAAGAGAGAGCGAGAGCAAAGTATAGAAATACACACCAAAGGACTGATTCGTATAAATGGCTTTGTTGATATAAACATTACTGCAGTTTCACACAAAAGTAGTCGTTTCTTAGAAAACAAAGAAATTTTTGTATAAAACAACAAAAAGGATTTGGCATGGTTCGTTCCTTTTTTGATATTAACAAAAAGTAACTAATTAAGATTTTTTTTCTTCAAATAGAACACATAAATATATTTAGTCTACCTTTTTTGTTAAATGGTTTCTAGATTATCATCTTATCATAATCGGGGATTTAAAAGTTGAATTAATAGAAATTTGGGAAGAAAACTGTAATACTTAATTGAAATATTTATCACTGGACTAATTAAGAAAAGAAGCTAATACGTTTTCTAGCAAAATTAATTAACTTTTGGTTGTTTAAATAAAATAATAACTTAAGTTTATGTAGACATTTCTACTAGACTTGAGTAGGTTTAGATAAAAGTTATAATAAAGCTTACTAAGAGTTGTAGTTGACTTAAGTGAAATATTGCATAAAACTTTGGGGTATGTCAAAATCCACCTCATAACTAGTGTAACAATTGTTCATCTCATTTACCCCGTATTAAAGTTTTACCACCGTATTCATAAACGATTATTAAATTCAGCAAACGTTTATTAAGGAGAATTTTCATAGTAAAGTTGTTCTTTAAACCTTTATTAAATTTAAAAATTGTTTAATGTGAACATAAAATTTAGAATCTAATCAAATTTAAGTTTTGGATTTGGGGTCTAAAGACATCATCTTATCTGTATTAATTGTCATACATTCAATGGAGTGCGTTTTGACCATAAAATAAACAAACGTTTATAAACTACAAAATGTAATGACAAAAATCTTTTTTTTTTAAGTAAAATAAGTCTACTCCAAATAATTATAATTAAAACAACTTTATTACTGCAATTATTATAGGATTATTATGACTTAAGTGTAGACTGCGCTTTAGCACACATAACTTTTCATGACAACAGAATTCACATGTATGCATGGGGAGAAACTGAAGCATCTAAAGGTGATGAAGAAATCGCAACAACTCAAAAGCAAAATAACAGCTCATATATACTATTTATACCTTCCTTAAAGGTCACTTTATGTACAATATCTCCATCACTAGAGGTCTAACGCTCTTCCGACATAAACCTATATTTTGCACATTTCCAATTTATGCCACATTTTCTTCAAACGGAAAGCTGGAATAACAATTTTTAAGCACTTTGTGTATAGCCCCATATTTTTATAATAATTATGTAAAAGGAATCCTAAGACCCGTTCTGGAAAGTGAAATATTCCGAAAAAACGAAAAACACAATTTTTTGGGGATTTTCAGAAGTTTTTTGTAAGGAATTGTGGGATTCCTTTTAAACCTTAAAAATAAATTTGAGTTTGTGTGTATGAAGCATTAAGAAATCTACTAACTTGTAAGATTCCATCTAATAATTTTAATTAATAAGATTTTGTTGGCATAAATAAAAATTTATATTATTGACAAAAATTCAAAAAATTGTATTAGTAATTATTGTAAGTTAATTTGTCAAAAATTAATATTATAATTAGCAATATGCCAAAATCGACTTTTTGCGAAAAAGAACTTTTTTATTGTTGAAAATGGTTCTTTAGGGTATCAGAAGCAACTTTTGTTCCGCAACTTTTATATAATTCCGTTATTTACAAAATTACCGTTATTTTTAGGTGCTTGAAGAGAATCAAAATTTTGACCGTTAAATTTCCAGAATTCGACCAAATGTTGTTTGGCAACTTTGTACAAAATCGTATGGCGAGTAGTTTTGTGGAAGATATAATTTCAAAATATTTGCAAATACAGGGTGTTTTGATGCATTTTTCCAAAAAAAAAATGAATTTTACGCCATCTAGCGGCAATAATTTGTACTAACTATATTCTACATTTAGAAAGGTAATTTAAAAACTTGAAAATCGGATGAAAAATAACCGAATGAGAAAGAAAAGATCTATAAGAAAATGAAATAGTATCAAGTTTATATTAAAATATGTATGTATGCAACTTTTATATAATCGATCATTAAAGTTTACATTTTTAGTTTTGCGAAAAAAATTTTAGTTATTTTACTGGAAATGTATTTAACAGAAATCATTTTTATTTATACTTTTAAAAACATCAAGTTATTTTATTTTTTAAATTTTTAGAGATCTACATAATAGTGCAAATTCTTTAGCTTTTCTTTGAGTTGGGACTCTAAATCCAAATTTGTTGTTTGCCAAACTTTTCACCGTGATATTTATAATTTAAACCTCTCAACATGTTTATTTGCTTTTTAAGAATTTTTATCCGATTACTCTGTACATCAACATCAGATAGTTTATTTCATAAATTAAATATTTGCATAGGCTCATTCACATAAAGCAAATTTAGAAATAGGACTTTACTCTCCGTGCGTCGTTTTTTTACTTGTTGTTGTTTGCTCCATCTCTTCCAATCTCTTTATTCGTCCCTTAGCATTCCATTTTTTATTTTTATTTTCCATATCTTGCTTCGTTGGATAGAACTGCAAAATATCGAAAAGGAAGTGAATGCATTTGTTTTGCCGGGCCTTTGTTTGCTGACACATGGTGTATATATCTTTATGAGGTTCCATATCCTCGTTCCTTTTCGCCATCGCAAACACTCTCTCCACATTAATATTACTGTGGTATGAGTATACATCATCCACAGGTCTATCGATATATCTTTTTAACATTGAATCTTTCGCATCCGCTAAAACCGTTTGGAAAATGTTAACATCTTTTTCAAATTTGCAGTAAGCAAATTAAGCTTGTCTGTGTTAAAAGCAAGTTAAAATTTGACTTATTGTTAGTTAAAATTTTTTAAAATTGTATTTCTTTATGTAAGATCAAATCTGTCAAAAATTTTAAAAGTTGCATGAATTTAAACAAACACTTTTTAACATGGTCAAATTTACAAATTAGGTAAGGTCAATTTGCGGATTTTCCTTGTAAATTACATGAAAACCCAACGATAGAATTCAATTCTTATGGCGGCAGTGCATTCAGGAGGTGATAATACATAAGGATTGGTGGGTCTGGTTTCTGGGTCAGAACCTTTTTATATTTTTGTGAGGCTGTGTAATTTATAAGCACGCAAAGGTGACGGCTAAAATATCTACTGCCGCTTTATTACAATAGTAAATGAAATATAAGTATATTTACTTATCACATGGAAAGAAATTTTGTTTCCCAAAGTGAAAACAGTGTCTATGTTCTTAATAACTAATTTAAAACTAATTTCAGTAGCATAAATTTACGTTTTTTTAAAAATTCACCCTGTTTTTTTAATCAATTAATAAAATTAGTCGAAAATAGGCTGTACTGTTTGTACTACGGCACAAATTTGGCTGAATATTATGCCTTGGGAGACAACAGAGTTGTTGACGACTAAAATATCTAAAATTCTGCGGTGGTGCTTAAAGGTAACACCCCTACTTCAAAAGTTATAAGTGAATGAAAGTCAAAAAACCCAATTTTTTTAATTTTTTCGTTTGTTTTTTACATTTTCCTTATTTTCTTGTAAACGAAAAATGCAATCGCCACGCACCACCGCAGAATTTTAGATTTTGATGTCATTAACAACTGTGTTGCATGGCAAGCCATAATATTCAGCCCAATTTGTGCCGTGCAAAATGTTAGAAGTCGTATTTTTTTACTTTCAAGTTTTGTTTTTGCCACTTTGTTTTTTTCAGTGTATTATTCCAACAAAACCCAAAAATGAAATATTGCTACCCAAACTAACTATTCAATACATAAAAACATTGATTTTGTAGCTAACAACATAAATAATGCGTTAAATTCATAAAAAGTCAAAAAATCCAAGTTTTAAGGGCCACCCTAAATATCCGTTTTAGGACAAGTGAGGGTCACTCTAATAAGCAAGTAGGGTACTTGACTCTACCCCCGAAGTATTAAAAATCATTCGGCATTAATAGCTTGAAAACGAAAAAGTTAATTTTTTTGGCATATTGCTAATTATAATTATTGTTATTATTGACTACTTTTTTCTTTGTATTTTTACAATGTTGCCAGATTTTAATAAAACTCAATCCCTGAAGAAGTTGGAAATAATACCAACGAAACGTCGGATTTTATTGAAAATGTAATAAATAAATAATCTTTTATTTACATTAAATTAATGACCTTGAAAGCCTGTATATAGAAAACTATAAAAACTATTTAGAGTAATCAAAAAAGTTCGATCAACACTTATAATTAAAAACATATTTTTCGTACCTTTTTCAATGAATTTTACAATTTTAATAATTTTCCTAAATATGAATTATTTAACATTTTTATACCCACACCATAATAGTGGAGAGGGTATTATGCATTTGTGCTGATGTAACAACTTAAAATATTGGTCCTAGACCCACCAAAAAGTATACCGATCGACTCAGAATCACTTTCTGAGTCGAACTAAAAATGTCCGTCCGGCTGGCTGGCTGTCCATGTAACCTTGTGCGCAAAGTACAGGTCGCAATTTTGGAGATAATTTGATACAATTTGGAACATAGGTGGAACATAGCACAGAACCAAGCCTTTTGAAAATGGTGCGAATCGTAGAACCATGAGGGTAGGTATGGGGCAATTTCTGCCTCACAGAAGCTATCAACCCGTTTTCAATGAAATTTAAATCATAGATAGAAACATATTTATATGGACAAATAAGCTATGCAGTTTTTTAAAAAGAGTGCAACAAGGGGAGGTAGGGGGCAATTTCTGCCTCCCACAAACTTTTAAACCGATTTAATTGAATTTTATTAACATAGATAAATTAATATTTATATGGATAAATTAGCATGATGGGTTTTTAAATAATGTGGTTTAGGGTATCATATGGTCGGGCTTGAACGACTATACTTCTTTACTTGTTTTGATAAAATTTTATCTTTTTTTATAAAAAAGAAAACTAATACATACATAAATAATTTTTACCGGGTTTTTGCCTCAAATACTCCTATGTGCCACACATCATAAAATGATATTTCCATAAGGAGCCAAAGAAATATATACTTATGGGGTCTAAGATAAATGTTGTAGAAAAATTGTAGTAACCCAATGATGAATTTATATATACCCCATCCATCTTCGGTGAATACTAGGGTATTCATTTAATCGGGCTTTTGCTTTAATCGATTAATCGCTCGATTAATTAACCGAGGTTTTGGTTTAATCGGTTAATAATCGGTTAATATTGCTATTGATCGGTTAACCGATTATTAAGTAATTTCAATAAATTAAAATGCAAAAATTATTTATTATTTGGAGTTTATTATTGAAAAAAAAAAACAATAACATAACAAACAAAACAATTCTTGGACTAAAATGAGCAAACAAAGAAAATTCAATACTAATTAATACATATGGGCATTCCCACAGAATGTTCTACCAGGATGAAAGAATAGAATGTTGGTATGCATCGTCTTTCATTGTTTATTATTATAAAAAAAGTCTATGTTTTTATTAAGAATGGTTTTTATAGCATATCTCAGCTGTTTTACTTGAGGAAATTGGGCTGGAAACTGGAAAACTTTGTATTTTTTAAAGACATTTTTATATAATTATTTTACATGCAAAATAAATGTTATGTTTGGACTTTTTCTTCACAATCTCTCCATTACAATCAATTGTAAATTGAGTATTAGGTTTTTGTTAAGGAAATTTTAAGATATTTTTGGGAAAATTCATGGTGATAATAATAAAAAAACATATGGAAAAATCGTAAGTTCGTGACCCCGTACGTTCAAAAAATAATTTGGTTTAAATATTTACCATTTAAGCGATTATTTTCTTTAGATTTGTTAAATCTTGACTTGGAGAAAAATTCTTGCATTTATCGAAGATGTTAGAGAAATCCAAAGCAATCCATAATACAAAATATCTACTTTCTCAGTCTTTTTCCTGGATTTCTCTAAACATATAAAATCTTCCATTATGCCAATTTAGTACTGTTTTAATTTTTTAAAATTTTGATCACTTCTTATTGTTTCGGTTACTATCGAGAGTTTCTTCTGTTGTCAGGCCATCATCTGGCATAGGTCAGCACCGCACATTCTGCAAAAATGTTTATTTCCGAATCCCTAGAATGTATTGCTAGAAGAAAATATATTGTATGAAAAAATATTTTCTGAACACATACCTTTTGAATATGAGACGAAACAAATAATAAAAAACACAAACAAATTTGTTATAATACTACAAAAAATTCAAAATTTTGTTATATCGGTTAATCGGTTAATCGACTGAAATTAACCGGTTTAATCGTTAATCGAAAAAACGTGATTTTAAATTAACCGATAAGTTAATCGGGTAGTAATTAATCGGTTAACCGGTTAACCGAATGAATACCCTAGTGAATACTGCAAAAAAAATTTAAATTTTGCAAAATGGTCATTTTTGAAAAATCAATTTAAATCAATTTCCATTAAATAATAAATAAACAAGAAATTCAATGAAGCTTTATAAAAACAGTTTGTTGTTATTTTCAATACATTAGCTTGCAAAGCATATCGCTGGCTCAATATTGCAAGGTTGTAAGTAAAATAGCAAAAGTATGGAGAAAATCAAGTTTTTAATCTGTTATTTCTGGATCAACATTTCATGTTGTACATTGTCCCATACAACCCTAAAATATTACTAATTTAAAATGAAAAAAAAAAAAAACATTTTACATACAAACTTGTAATATTGAGTCAGCGATATTTATATAAATATTTCTCTTTCATTATTAAATATTTTTTGCTTGTTGTCTTTTTTTGTCAACTAAGTAATTGATTAAATTGTAAAAATAGATATTCAATTGAACAAGAATTTAGTTAAAGCAAAACAATGTGTTTAACTGTCAGCAAAAATAATATTGTACATTTAAGAACGTAGTTGTCAGACAACATCTAAAATTTCTAAATAAAACGGAAACTGTCAAAATATCTTCAATTTGCCAAAAAGGTTTATTTCTTATTTTGAAAAAGAAAATCAAACTGATAAAAGAAGAAATAAGTATGTATGTATGTAGTTGTAATGAAATAAAATGTTTCACAAAAAATATTTTTTTCTTTTAGAAAACAAAAAAAAAATGGAAACTTAAATTCTTTGCATTAAGAAATGACCAAAATGTTGATAAAGGTGAACACTAAATGGAAGAAAGCACGCAGCACAAAAATTACACAAAAATCATTTTTATGTAGGTTTGTGGCCATAAAACAATGAAATAGCGAAGGCATTTCGTTTAAGTCTCCTTGATTGCTTTAGATATTCTGTAATTGTTTAAATTTTTTGTTTCATTTTATATTTGTGCTTCTTTTTTTCAGCATTCCTTATATGTGGGTGAATTACAGGTGTAATTTCTTTTATATCATTTTTTTCTTCTGTGTGCTTTGTAGATATTTTTAGTTTAAATAATAAAAAGGAAAATGTCTGTTTGGTCTTCCGTTGTACGGCTGAAAAAAGGGTAAGAAAGCACGCTCCACTGATAATCTTTGATAGACAGAGGGACAGACATACTAATTTTACAGCAAGTAGCAGTGAACTGTCTTGCAAAATTAAAAGACAGCTTTACAGAAAGTGTGTTATAAAGCAAAAAGTTAAGCCAACATAAAGTTAAAAGGAAAAAATTTAAAAGAAATTCCTTTTATTTCTTAACGCTTTACTGAGTTTTGCACGAGTTTATTTTAACAGTTTTTATCTTAAGGGAGAAAAAATTCTTAGACTGTTGCACGATTTTTTACCATTACTATACTAATACTCTTTTCTAACTCTGCTATAAGTCTACATTAACTTTACACTTCCTCGGCCCTTGTACTCTTGTTAACTCACTTAAAGTCCGGTCTTACTCTACTCTGATTATACTTTTAATCTTCTCTAACTTTAGCTGAATACTACTCTACCTTTATTTCCATTCTTCTTTTATTCTACCCTACTCTGACTCTTAAACAACTTTATTCTTACTGCCTGTATTTAGAGCATAAAAAAGTTCTTAAATTTTGCTTAAGTCCTAAATGTAAGTCAGGGTTGATAAAGTTGGTACAATTGTACTTTTTTTGGTACAATTCAAAGCTAAAAAGTACGCTGGTACCCCCGTGACTCATTTGGTACTATTTCCAAATTTTTCAAACCTACATACATATTTATAATTGGTATAAAATTGCAACTCGTATTTACTGTCTAATGAATATAAGCGTAGTTTAGTGTTTGGTGCAAATAATCTTGCAGCATATAAGCGTGCATTTTCTGATGATATTGACAAGTTTTTTTAAAGATATAGGAAACCACTTCTGCAAAAGTTCTACATAGTAGAAGAGACGACTTCCTCTGAACTCAAAACTATTTTGGAACGAACTCACAATATTTTCAAATATTCGTCAACAAGATGGTTGTCACGTCAAGAAATAATCAACAGAATTTTGGAACAGTGGTAGCCCACTCCATTATTATTTTACTCCGAATAAGTTTGAAGGAGATTTTACAAGCGCTTAATTAAATTTGAATATATTCGTACTTTCTACTCCTTTCCTGTTTTTGCAGTACATATTGAAAATTGTAAACACAATAAATTTGGAAATGTAATGCGAAGATGTTTGTTGTTTTCGTTTAAAATTTGAGATTGCATTTTGAGAAATATTCGTAAATTTTCCACAAAAAAGACGATAAGTTCTTAAAAGGTTATGAAAACGCTCTCTGGCGGCAATCAAAAATAAAAAAAATGGATTTCTCGACCGTAAATACCGCATGATACAGGTCTGGCTAGACAAAATACAATTTCTTTGCCTCTATTCTTGAATATTTTGGAAAACTAACTATTTTGAAAAATCCGGGGTCGAAATTCATTTTTGACCCATGGTTTCTTTGTTTCTTGGAATGACTTATAGAACAAGAATCGCGATGTGCTTTCGAAGCGAAAACATTTTTATTATGTATGTCTAATTAATGATCATGAATTTTTTCTATCTATAATTTTCATGTACAAATGAATTTTAAGTACCTTTTGTTTTTGTTGGTTTAAATTTTTGTTAAAAAAAAAATGATTTAGTACTAATGGGACCGAAAAAGTACAATTTTAAAAGTTCGTTGGTACGATATTGGTTTTCTCATTTATCATCCCTGATGTAAGTTAAATGAACGAGTAAACGCTCGTGTTCTAAGAGCAGGCAGCAACTCTTCTTTATTTATATTCTAACTCTGCTCTTACTCTATCTATACTCTAATTCTCTTCTAACTATAATTCTACTCTTACACTTCTCTAAGTCTACCTTAAGCCTACTCTTACTTTAATCTTACTCTATTTAAACCCTACTCTAACTCTAGCAAAACTTTACTCTATTCTAACTCTACTTTAACCCTACCCTAACTTTATTCTAATTCTGTTCTAGCACTACTCTAACTAAAACTCTACCCTAACTCTACCTTAACACTACTCTAACTATACTCTATCTCTGCTGTAACACTCATCTTACTCTACTCTAAATCTACTCTTACTCAACTCTAACTCTACTCTAACTCTACTCTAACTCTACTCTAACTCTACTCTAACTCTACTCTAACTCTACTC
This sequence comes from Pollenia angustigena, assembly GCA_930367215.1. NCBI lineage: Eukaryota > Metazoa > Arthropoda > Insecta > Diptera > Polleniidae > Pollenia > Pollenia angustigena. The sequence continues at coordinate 55,326,134 of OV884060.1, forward strand.
TAACTCTACTCTAACTCTACTCTAACTCTACTCTAACTCTACTCTAACTCTACTCTAACTCTACTCTAACTCTACTCTAACTCTACTCTAACTCTACTCTAACTCTACTCTAACTCTACTCTAACTCTACTCTAACTCTACTCTAACTCTACTCTAACTCTACTCTAACTCTACTCTAACTCTACTCTAACTCTACTCTAACTCTACTCTAACTCTACTCTAACTCTACTCTAACTCTACTCTAACTCTACTCTAACTCTACTCTAACTCTACTCTAACTCTACTCTAACTCTACTCTAACTCTACTCTAACTCTACTCTAACTCTACTCTAACTCTACTCTAACTCTACTCTAACTCTACTCTAACTCTACTCTAACTCTTCTCTAACCCTACTCTTACTCTTTAAGTTGTAACTCCAACTCTGATTCTAACACTAACTCCTACTCTAACTCTAACGCTATCTCTAGATGTAACTCCTTCTCTACTCTTACTCTAACCCTAACTCTACCCTAGCTCTACTCTACTCTTACAGTACTCTAATTCTACTCTAACTCTACTCCACTCTTACACTACTCAATTCTACTCTAACTTCATTCTAACTCTACTCTAACTCTACTCTAGCTCAACTCTAACTCTACTTTAACTCTACTCTTACTCTAATCTTATCCTGCTCGAACTCTACTCTAACTCTACACTAACTCTGCTCCAATCCTACTAAAGCTCTACTTTAACCCTACTCTAACTCTAGTCTAACTTGTCTCGTACTTTATTCTAACTAAGCTTTAATCCAATTCAAGTGGGAAATTACCGCACTTGATACCGACCGAAATCTCCATTTAAATTTGTGTTGTTCACAAAAGGCGGTTTATCCGGTTATATGGTTATGTAGTTATATTAAATGCATCAAACAATATTAAAAAGAAAATTAAATAAATGTATTTTATAGATCGATATCGTCTTTGGTTAAATCCTGCTATAACTTAACTCTAATTCTTCTTTAACTCTATTACAAATGATCATAACCTGGTATGACTATACTCCTATTTTACTTAAACGATTCGCTTATTTTATTCTAGCTCAATTCTAATTTTACTTTAACTCATTTTTATTTCTACTCTAGTTCGAGTCGAAGCCTAATATAATATATGAGAGGTATGAACTGAATCCCTACTTGTGCTCTGAACCAAAAAAAAAAAAAAACTGCCGAGCTTTTGTTTATTTTATATTTTGTTTCTACAGTTCTTTTATTCCGTTTTTTTTAAGGATTCTAATTCTTTTTTTTTTAAAGGTATGGATCCTTTTAATAAAATACATTAAATTCCTCATGTTCATTTGTTTTTTTATTAGAAAAAAAAAAAAAAAAACGGCAGGAAAAGTGGAAAAAGTGCTGGCCAAATTAGAAGGAGTATGAGGATTTACAAATGCCACGAATGAATGTTAAGCTCAGTTGAACCACAAAACGACCAAGAATCTCACTTTTATTTTATCTTTGATTTTTTATTCCCACATTTTATCCAGGTTAGAAACTTTTTTGCGGGATACGTGTACTTTTCATTATTTTGCTTCTTGTTGTTCTTTTTTTTTTTGCTTTTTGATGTTTATTGTTCGGAAAAAGAGTGGAATAGTTAGTAAAAGGATATGAAAGTTTATTTCGTTCATATTTTTTTTAGAGTTTTTTTTTTTGCAAAAAGAAATTAAAGTCATTAGAGGGTGTTGGTAGTTTGTAGCTTAAAGTTAATATTTATACCCAACTGGAAAGGCAAAAAAATTAAAAGAAATACACAGACATTTATTAGTGGTCTTCCTTTTGATTGTCCTTATCTCAGTGGCTGTTTGGCTAAATTAACGCTACTCCTAGCTGCTGTTTATGTGTAAATGTAAGTACGAATGTAGTTGTATCTGTTTCTGTGTCTGCATTCGTACGTTTTCCCGGCATAAGCTTTGCTTAGCAAAAGAAAGTAAAAATTCTTTTTAATTTAACTTTACAGATTTTTATTACCTTTACCATTGTATAAAGAATTTTTTTCAGTTTTGCTCTTTTTTCCACAAATCTCAACTGTAGGTAGAGATTTGTAGTTAAAGAATTTTATTTGTTTTTTTTACGAAAAAATAATAAAAGGAAGGGTAAACAATGTCTTTGTTGGAAAATTTATAGTCACTATGAGTAAGAAATAAACTAAAAAAATTTAACGCAAATCATAAGATGTGTTTAAAGGTTTGTTACATTTTATAATACCAGCCAACCTACAGATTTAAGTTAAATAATTATTTAATAACCTTGAAAAGCAGAACAGTGGGTAAGAAAGCCAATTAAATAGAAACATAAAAAATTATTTTTGGACGGAAACAAGCAAATCTAAGAGCTTAAAAAGCTTTGTTAATAAATTGGAGAATGTATTATTCGCAGCAAAATTCAAAATTACACTTGAGATAAAGCAAAATTACCCGATTCAAATGAAATTACACCTGATATAAAATTGAAGTTTTATTTATTAAAAAGACATTTACAAAGAAACAAAAACACAACAAACTCATTGAAAGAAGATTAATATAAGTCAAACTGTCAAGCTTCAAATTAACAAAAATACATTAAATACTTAAAAACAATAAATAAAACTCCTAAAATAATGAGTTTAACTTTCACATTTGGTTGCATATATCTAGGGAAGGTTAAAAATGCTCATTGCCATTCCTTTATGATGCGTGTGTTTTAGCCCAATAGAGCTTACGAAAGGTTAGCTGTTAAACAAACTGTCATACACATCATCATAAATAGATTCATGCTTGAACAACACCACCGAATTATCCAAATTTACTTTGAAAATCCCAACATAAAGGCAAATTCATGATTTAAATGGCACAACTTATTTTTTCATAAATGATTTAGAGTTGATTTAGAAAAAATCAACTGTCAATTACACATCAAGGCCATGCAACGTGACACCCCTTGTTTTCTGTAGAGCTGAGAAGTCACTGGTTCATGCTGATAAGCCATCAACAGTTGACGTCTTGGGAGTCAACATTGTTCACTTTCTTCGTGACATGCAGCCAGAAATGCTCGAAAGAGAGGAACAAAAGAGGAACGATGTCTGCAATGCGTTTCGTCAAGGACAGGCGCGGTGCCCCTTTGTTTGAAATCAGTTTCGAATTGTAATGCCGTGTATTAATCTGCGAATAAAATTAATTTGTTTGTGTTGTCTACTATTTTAAGTTTCATGGTCTTAAAAAATACCCTTTATACCTTATTTAGTAAACAAAGCGCCCGCAGAGTTTTATACAACTGTCCCTTTCGTTTTACAACTGTTAAGGGCGTTACATTTTCTTCAAACTAAAGCTAGATAACAATACAACTAATTTTATGTTGGAATATTGAACTTCTGGATCTAAATCACTATGATAGGCATCTTTATCTTGCGACATTTTTAACCAAACTTTGGAAAATATATATTAACTGATAGAAGTAAAAAGAAACCGAGAGTTTGGTTCATAAGACTGTGCATTTTTTTATCAAAAGGAAATAAATGCCATTACTGAAATCGAATCTTGACTTTATTTGGGTATCTGAAGTAACAATTTCAAATAACACCTGAATAACACCTATAAGAAATTTCCCACTCTCTAAACCCGACAGCAAAAATTATAACAAATTCGGGTATTTACCCACAAAATGGAAACCCTTATTATTAGTTTTGTACACCTTAAAGTTGAGCTTAAAAACTTTGTTTTTAAAAAAGTTGAGAATATATTGTTACGTCTTTCCTTTAATAAACGTTTGAGTTCTTTTAATTGCAAATCCAAATAAATACACACACTTATTAAACTTATCAAACTTTATTGTAATTAATTATTTTGTTCACAAAATTTTATCCAATATTGTTATTTACGAATAGATCCTTTTAAAGTCTCAAAAAAAACTAAACTAACATTTACAAACCAGCCTGTATTTATAGTCACCACAGGAAGTAGTTGAAGACTAGTAGATTCAAGAATCTTCTATTCGAATCCAGACCATTCTTTTCGAATCCAGACCATTCTGTTCGAATCCGAAATTCTAATACTAGCAGATTTAAGAACCTTTTAGTGGTCTCCAGAACATTCTGTTCCAATTCAAGATTCTATAATTAAATCTAAGTTCTAAAATACAGTGTAACTAATAATAATTCAAACAATACGATAAATTATAATAATACAAGACAACTTATAATTAAACTACAAATAATTCTTAGATAAATCTAATTTCGTCACAATATTATTCGTTTTGTTCACCTTAAAATATTGGTTTAGTATACCAATCGACTTAAAATTACTTTTTGAACCGATCTTATGATGTCCGTCTATCCAGCTGGCAGTCCATGTAAACCTTGTGTGTAAATACAGGTCGCAATTTTAAAGATTATTTGATGAAATTTAGTATGTGTGTATATAACGTCATAAGGACAAAGCCTGTTGAAAACATTCCGGTTTTAAATTTACCTATCCTCTATACAAGCTTCTCCCCTGAATAGACTCTTTGTGGCAATAAACCATCTTATTATGTTGGTATTTAGATAAATTTTGCTTCAAACTAATTTTATTGCAATCTTAATCATCTAACAAAAGTTTTTTTTGGAATCGGTTTATATTTTAATGGCATAACTTCCCTATGATTTGTTTAAAATTAACTCAAATTCCTCTATACAAGCTTCTCCCCTGAATAGACTCTTTGTGGCAATAAACCATCTTATTATGTTGGTATTTAGATAAATGTTGCTTCAAACTAATTTTATTGCAATCTTAATCATCTTACAAAAGTTTTTTTTTTTGGAATCGGTTTATATTTTAATGGCATAACTTCCCTATGATTTGTTTAAAACTAACTCAAATTCCTCTATACAAGCTTCTCCCCTGAATAGACTCTTTGTGGCAATAAACCATCTTATTATGTTGGTATTTAGATAAATTTTGCTTCAAACTAATTTTATTGCAATCTTAATCATCTTACAAAAGTTTTTTTTTGGAATCGGTTTATATTTTAATGGCATAAGTTCCATATGATTTGTTTAAAATTAACCCTAAATTCCTCTATACAAGCTTCTACCCTGAATAGACTCTTTGTGGCAATAAACCATCTTATCATGTTGGTATTTAGATAAATTTTGCTTCAAACTAATTTTATTGCAATCTTAATCATCTTACAAAAGTTTTTTTGGAATCGGTTTATGTTTTAATGCCCTAAACTTCCCTATGATTTGTTCAAAATTAACCCTAAATCTGCCACCGGCAACCTATACTATTACATTTTGCGATTATATGCGTTGTATGAATTTTACATATGTTGTTGTTAATGTTGTTAAATTCTCTGCAATATGTGTGCACATGTACGTAATAAAAGAGAATAAAAGAGAAAAGAGAAAACGCGGCGCCCTGATTTTGCCGATGGCCTAAATTTAGGGCCTAAATTCACTTCAATACAAACAAGTCTCATAAAGATGAAGGCATCTAATTAACATCCATAATATCCATGATTACTAATGGGTCCTAAACAGGGTACACTCTTGAAAATTTGTTTCTAAATGCTGTCGTATAGGGTATCATATGGTCGGAATTGAACGACTATACTTTCTTACTTGTTTTTATATGAAAATTAAGGAGAATTCAAAGCTTTATTATAAAAAGTTGTTAAAGAGAAGCTTTTTCTACAAAAGCTCTTTTACTATACGCTTTATATAGCAACATTTTTGGATAATTTTTAAGAAAGCTTTTTATATTTTAAAGGCTCACATGAAAAGCTTTTAAAAGTAATTTTTTAAGTTACTTAAAATATAGATTTATTTTTTTAATCTTTCTTGACTACAGTTGTTAAAGTTTAAAAATAAATATTATAAGCTGCTTTTTTTTGTCATCTCTTAGAATTGTATGTTTTTTGAGCCTTGACTATGATTTACAACTCTGGTTTTAAAGCATTGAGCATTATATTATGTCTTATGATTTCTGGTGTTAAATATGTATTGAAAAACAGTTTTGTATTTTTTTTACTGCTCTATACTTTTCAATTTCGAAAGGATTTAGATGGTGTTATAAACCACCAGCTGCCCTTTAGCTACGTATTCTTCCAAGATTTTTATGGCTTTCATTTTTTAGGTTTTTATGACTTTTTTCGATTTCTGTTTAAAAAACATTGTTTTGGCTACAATATTTTTTCTCCATTCAAAATACGGGGGTTTTTCCCAATACAGTCACACAAAAATATTCTCACTTTTGTTTGTATTGTTCAAGTGTCGAACTTGAAAAAAGCATTTAGTAGTCATATTGAACAATATTGAATTTTTTGCGTTTTTGTTTCTTTTGAAAACTGGTAACAAAAAAGCTGTAAATCATAAAAAGGGAAAACAATACATCTTGTACAAAACGAAAAGGTTTTAAGAATTTGATTTGGTTTTGGGATGCCTTCAACCAAAGAACGTTCATATGTGTTCAATGAAATTTAGCGTATTATAATTTATGTGCTTTTTTTATTCATGGTTTAAGTTAAGTATTATTAAATTTGTATTCTTTTCTTTTCTCTTATTTTATTTTATTTCATATATTTTTAGCATAATTCTCTAGTTATTTGTACGTCGCTCTCTTTTAACAGCCACCTTAATCTTACGAAATGTATTTGAAAATAACTTTTATTTTAGGTCTGCGGCTTAAAGGTGTGTTATATTGTTTTGTTAAATCTAATGCATTTAACTTTTTTCCTAAGGCTTATTGGCAATTTATGGTTCAATATGAGTTAAATTTAATGAGTCATATACAATATATTTTTTTTTCACTTTCAAAACAATTTATTTTGCATTGTCTGTGAAGAAGGAAAAACAACTCAACAATGTATTTCAAAATTGTCATAAAAATGTTTATTTTATGAAAAATGATCGCTGTCATAAAATAAGCGCTAGAGTGTAAAAAATAGTCACAAAAAATTTTTAAAGAAAAGATAACACGTTTTCTTTCGATTTTTTAAATAAAAACAAATTTTTAAAGTATTTCGGTAAGAACAAAAAACATTTTCGTTAATAGTGCGTTTCTCGGCAAAAAAAAAAAAAAACTAAGCTCAGAGTATTTACAGAAAATTCTTCGAAAGTGTTCCCTATTTGGGACCCTAGGAAACCATTGACCCACCAGAGCAAAATTATGTTATAGCATGTTCACACGGACAGCAGTATTCGTGTTTCGTGCCCCAAACATAATTGAAACAACATGTCTTGTCATACAAAGTTTTGAGAGCGAAACAGGTCGTTAAAAATTGAAACATGCTGCAAAACAGCAAGGTACATTAACACAAGGTAGAGTCAATTGGGAGTGTAGACATGCTATGCTGCTCTCTAAAAATAACCGATAATAACTGACTTGTCAAAATTGTCTTCATATAAAACAAAAACATTTTAACGAACACATGTACAAATTTTGGATCATATACACGAAATTTGACAATTGGGGTAAACAGCTGGCAAACATATAGGCCCACGAGTCTACCTTGTGTAGTTGTACCATGGCGAAACAGGAAAAATGTACTATCCAATTTTGATAACAATTATTGTTAGTTTATCTGAACTAGATCTCAAAAAAAAAAAAAAAAAAAAATCAAAACAAAATAAAATTCATTTTAAATAAAATAAAGTGATAATTATAAAATAATAATATTAAAAAAAGTATTAAAAAATATATTTTAAATATTAACTTACTTTTTTTAATCACACTAACAACACAAAAAAATGTCAAAATGAAATAAGAATGAATCGTATGAACAGCATGTTTGGCAATCTAGTTTCAGAGAGCGAAACGAGTGGTTTATATCGTCGTATGAACCAGTGTTCGAAAATAAACACTAAATATAGTTTTTTAATGTTCGGTTCGGTAGATTTGTGGAAAACACAAACGCTAATAGTGTTTGTGTAGAAAATCATTAAAAAAATGATTTCGGTTCTTTCTTGAAAATAGTTACGAACGGTATTAAGGGTTGTGTATGTCTACACAATCACCAAAAAAATAGATATCGTTCCTGGGTGTGTGAGCCGAACGTTAAATAATGTACTGTTTGTTTTCGAACGCTGGTATGAACATAGCATCCCAGCCAGCAAAATACTCCGACATTATCTGAATCAGACAGTTCGTGCAATTGTCTGACTTCATTCTTAGAGACTTCGCTCAGATTTCTGTCAGACATTGAATATACCTACTGTCTGGCCGATTTCTGATCGATTTCGCATGGATATATCGAGGGGAAATTATGTACAGATATGTCCAACAGAATTCCGACGAAATTCCTTCAGATTTGTCTTACGAGACTTATTATTTTTTTAAAAATAATGGCAATTGTCATTCAATTGAAAACATTTTTAATTTTATTTTATTTATTCAAGATAAAAAGCATAAAAAAGGTACGTTAGTGAAAAGTTTATAATTATGTACATATGTACATATGTACATATGTACTTTTACATATTTTGCAATAAAATTATTTCTTTCAGCTATCAGTTTGAAAGCAGCAAGAATCTCGGCTAACACATCAGAGCTTACCATGCCTTTTTCATTAGATTTTTGTTAGATATCTATCGGAAATGCCGACAAAAACCAGAATTTTCCACGACATGTCTGCCAGAATTCGTGTCAACCACTTCATACATTTTTGGGTCAGAAATCTGATAGAATTCGTATACGATTCCGACTTTTTTGCCGACGTTTCTCTCAGATATCTGAACGATGTCGGATTATTGCTGGCTGGGATAAGATTCATATTTATGTTCTTTGTGCCGAATATTATTTACATACATACATAGATATCTACAATTAAATAAGACTTTTTGTCTTAGGGAGACTTTTTGCCTTAGGGGACGTAGGGTCAATTCTGTACCTACGAGCACAAAATTACCGTTATTTTAACTACTGCTATTTAAACATTAATCGCCCCCAAATTTTATATCAATACCAAAAGTTATAAGGAAAATATGACATTAAAAGCAATTCTTCGGAGTTGTGTTTGTATCAGAGAACTGTAAAATCACTATTTTTCTTGATATATTGATACGCTCAAATTTACATTCACTCTTTGCCTGCAAAACAAAGTTCAACGTTGGTAATTTTTACATCGTTTCGTACACATTTGATTTTTGCATGTGTGCGTTTTTTATTGAAAGTCCTTTGTTTGCATTTTTGTTGCGCACTTATTTGCAATATAACTTATTTGTGTAAAGTCAAAAGGCACACATTCTTATACTTTTGCATTCAAGTAGTCATTGTCCACTCCATGAGACGCTTTGTTAACATTAACAACAACAATAAACCACTCGATGAGACGCTTTGTTAAAATTAACAATAATAAGAATACATTGTAAATACAGAACTACTGTACTTTTTTTAATTAAAACCTTTTCTTTAGCTTCACTTCGGAAAATCAAATCTTGCAACGTTAATTTAACCGCCTTATTCTCAATGCAAATGGATGAAAGTTTGCAGGCATATATATTCCCGATGACAATACACGAATACATGGGCGTTTGCAGGCATACATATTAACGATGATAGTACACGAATATATGGGCGTAGCCAGGATAAAATCTAGGGGGGCGGGCAAAATTTTTTAAAACCTTTTCTTAAGCTTCACTTCGGAAAATCAAATCTTGTAACGTTAATTTAACCGCCTTATACTCAATGCAAATGGATGAAAGTTTGCAGGCATACATATTCCCGATGACAATACACGAATACATGGGCGTTGCCAGGATAAAATCTAGGGGGGGGGGGGCAAAAAAAAATTTTTTTTTGGTAAAATGCTTTTTTGACCGCCTTTTGCTGAATGCAAATGGATGAAACTTTGCAGGCATACATATTCCCGATGACAATACACGAATAGATGGGCGTAGCTAGGATAAAAGATAGGGGGGAGGGGGGTAAAAAATTTTTTTTTTTGGTAAAATGCTTTTTTGACCGCCTTTTGCTCAATGCAAATGGATCAAACTTTTCAGGCATACATATTCTCGATGACAGTACACGAATACATGGGCGTTTTTTTAAGAAAAGCGTTTCTTAAAAAAATTTTTTTAAATGTTCTTATTAAGATGATAAAAAAATTTCTTCTGTTTCTATGGAAATTGTTTGTACCTACATATCGCTCATTTACTGCAAGACCGGCTAACTCAAAAAAATCCATTTCAAATGAGCGATATGTGCTTTTAGTTTCATTTCAATTTTTTTTCTTGTACTACATAGTAACTGCTAATTGTCTACATGAGTAATAATTGCTTGATTTCTGGCTTTTTGGTTTGTATTTTTTTTTTTTTTCTTTGCCAAAACAATCATTGTCGGACCAAACACACAAACATCTTAATTGACAAAGGAAACGAAACGAAATTATTTGAATGACTGCAAACCAGCAGCGAATGTTTGCGGTTGCGCAAGTTTGATTGTATGACCGCAAGCGAGTGTATTTGTTGGTGTTCATTTACTGCGATTTTTTTTGCAATCGCAGAAAGCCGTTCTCTGGTTTGTATGAGAGCTGGGTTAAATATGAAAGGATTCCGATAAAGTTTAGTAGGGTGGCTTATGCGCACAAAGACTTTGTTTCGGACAAAAGAAATCTAGATCGACTCTTATCATTTTAAGCCAGCTTAGTCCTTGTGACAATTAAAACCTATGCACCAAATTTCATTAAATTTCGGCCTGTATTTTGCGCGGATGGAAGTGATCCTAAGGCGATCGGTATATTCAAAGGTGGGGCACAGGAACAAAAATCTGCCCAGCGAACTGAAATTAAAACACTTTTAAATTTGGCCATACAAATTAGAACACCTTTAATACCCACACCACCTCGCAACCACGTAACTCGATTTTTTCCGATTTTTTGTTTTAACCGGAAAAGTAATCAGTAAATACCGCCTTACAATTCCGCAATTTTTTTTTTTGTTTGGCAGAATATCGGAATTTTTTCTAATTCTTGAATTATAAAAGAATATATAGCAAAGAGTTTCAAATATTTGGTAATGCATTATAATATGCTTACTTCTAAATTTATTATGATTCACATGATAATAATATGATTAATTCTTTACTTATTAGTATTTAATATAATTACTTGTTATTTTATTATGATTCACATGACAATTATATGATTACTTCTTATCTTATTATGATTAACATGATAATAATATAATTCAGGGAAAAATATTATGATGTAATATTACGAATATATTTGGTCATAACATGATTGAATAGTAATCATAGTGTGGTGACAAGAATCGTAATTCTTCTCATAATATGTTGCTTTTAGAATATGTTAACCACAACCATGTTTTTTCTTTCCATGCAAATGCATGTTTTTTGTCGATAGTCTAAGAACGATGTCAACTAATTATCTTTCCGAACCACTAAATTTGCGTTAAAATGGCATAGATTTTTTTGCATATTGTTGCATGGCGCTGCGAAATATGGCCCCAGGAATTATGGCCCCAAAAAATAAATGAAAATTGACCCCAAATTTGGGGCTATTTTTCATAATGCAATATGGTCCCATTTTTTTAATGAAAAATTACCCCAAAAAAATGAAAAATAACCCTAAAAATAAAATGAAATATGACCCTAAATTTGGGGTTATTCTTCATTATGAAAAATCACCTCAAAATTTATAATGAATTTTAACCCCAACAAAGAACACAAAGAAAGTGACATTAAACATTTTCGGTGGAGTTCATATGCCCAAAACTAAAAATCCCAAATTTAGAATCTCAATTTCAAAATCCGGATAATTATACAGTTTTGGTTTTAAAAATCGTACGAATGATAGCACAGTTGGGCTTGCGGCCATGCACAAAGAGAACACTGGCTTTGCTTACTAAAGCTCTACGTTATAGCCGGAATTCGGCCGGGCGCAAGAATTTTTTTCTCTATGGTATAACGAACACTGGCTTCGCTAACTAAAGCTTCTCTGTATAGCCGGCCTTTGGCCAGGTGAAAGGATTTCCTTCTCTTTGGTATAACGAACACTGGCTTCGCTCACTAAAGCTTCACTACATAGCCGGCCTTCGGCCGGGCGCAAGGATTTTCTTTTCTATGGTATAACGAACTCTTCTCGTAATAGCCGGCCTTTAGCCGGGCTCAATGAGTTTTTCCTCTATGGTATAACAAACACCGGCTTCGCTAACTAAAGCATCTCTGCATAACCGGCAAGGATTTTCTCTACTTTGGTATAAGAATTCGGGTTTTTTATGTTATCCCTAGAAACTTTTACATAGATTTTATAAAATTTGTGTAAAAATGTTTGGGGTGATTTTTCATTTCTTTAAACTTGAATTTTTTATTAGTAGATTAAAAATAGCCCCAAAGTAAAAATTGTGATTTTATTTGGGGCCAGTTTTCATTCCTTGATATTGGGGTAATTTTTCATTAAAAACTAGTATTTTTGCTTATAATACAAATTTTTAATATTTTTAATTAGGCTTAAGTTCATCAAATTTAATTTTCATTAAATTATTTTTATGAAGAAAGGAATTTTACAACATGAAAATTAATTAAAATTGTTATTGATAATCTTTCATTCTTGACCGTGGCCAGGGCCCGAACCCTGGCCGGCAGGTTACCATGACATGTTTCGATCGCAACCACTCGATCTCCTCAGACGGATTTGCCGTCAATAGCCAAACATCAATCCTTAAACCAAATTGTATTTTATCCTTTGGTTGATCGAAATTTGGTTTTCCTGAATGATCGAATATCCATTTTAATTGATTTTACATGTTTTTTCCTTACATCTGTTTTCTCGTACTTTTGTCAAGAATTCTTCTTGAAGTCCAAAGTTCATTTTTTGTTTTTCCATTGTTGTCTTATAAAATACATTATATATAATAACCACAATACTAATTTTTGGTTATTTTGAAATTTTTAAATTATTTTTTTTTTTAATTTCCATATTGTAAAAAAAGTTCTTAAGAAATTTTTTAAATACACAAAACAAATTTTAAAATCAATAAAAAAATTCTTTTGAAGCTTTGCTATAAAAACAAGATTTTAAGATTTTGACAAAGCCGATGCAGCTCCTTACATGGTTAATGCTACTAATGGGTTTAAAATATTTCATCCAAAACTGTTGCAAGTTACTCGCTTAGCACATAGGTTATATCGCGTTGCAGAGGAAATTAGAAGCCAATTCGATAATATTGCAATTTTAAGTGAAATGTATCCCTCGATTCCCCTTCCACCACAGATGGTGGCCTGGCTAGATGCTTCTGAATTCTATTCAAAAAAAACTTTAAGTAACTTAAGCATGTCAGAAGAGCTTGTTGGGTCCGGTGATTATTAAAGTAAAAAAGAAAAATAAATATTAAATTTTAATGGCATCAGAACTTAATTAGCATTTGTATTTTCCAATTAAGGATTTCAAAAAATTAAATAAATTGAAAATATTAATTTCAAAAGATTTTGTTATTCGTGCTTAATTCCCAGTTTTTATTCTTGACAAAAACACTTGAAATTTATTGTTGATGGGATAAGCTATTCCTATGCGCATTTCACTGGTTGCTTAGGCCAGATTAATGTTGAGAGAATTTCAACTAATTGTAGTGGGGAATGTAAGATGAGATAAACCCACTGTTGTTTATTGTTGATGTGTTTTGTTTAAACTTTGATATTATTACAAGTAGAACTGTTGCTATAATTCTTATACTTTTAACAGTTTTATTTGACTTAATATCTTTAGTTTTTCTAAAATCTTTATGGATGAAGTTTCCTGATGATCTGGCCTAAGCAACCAGTGAAATGCATAGGAATAGCTTATCCCATCAACAATAAATTTCAAGTGTTTTTGCCAAGAATAAAAACTGGGTATTAAGCACGAATAACAAAATCTTTTGAAATTAAAATTTTGTATTCCCAAAAATTGAAATTACTTTTTGATAATAAATTGAAAATATTTTTGATCTTCTCAGGAAACAAGAGGGATCTACAAACAAATTTTTTTCTTCGAGTACAAAAATTATTTGATTTGGCAAAACGTTTGTCAATAATAAGATTTTATAAGAAATTTGAATAACAATTAGTGTTTTTCATACGGAATTTCCCGATACAAAAATCCCGGGATCCCACACATTATTCGGGAACAAAATTCCGGGAATTTTGTGCGGGATAAGTTGCAAAGGTTCTTCAACGTCACGAGTTAGTAATCACCTTTAATTATTCTACAAGCTTGACATAAATATGCGCCAAGTTAAACTTGACTCTGTTCCAAGAAGTTCCTAGGAGACTGCAAATAGTACTTTACTAAAATATGTTGCCAAAAATGTGTGAAAAACTCTTAAGTTGTTCTAGCATATCTTCATGCTTAAAATAACAAAATACAGGCGAAATTAACGAAATGGGAAAATTCATCAGTTTCATCTATTAAAATAAAAAGAACTTTAAACAAAATTTAAGGAATTAAACAATGTCATGGAAAGGTATTAATTGTGATCGACGATTTGAAAGATATTTCATACAAAAAGCATGTTCATATTACGATTCGTTTCTATAATGTTGAAACAAAATAATTTAAAATATTCAATCCTGGCTAAGAGATTTTGTTTGCAACTTTTAAAAAATATTCTTATAGACATAATTAGCCACTAGGGTTTTTCCCGGGATTTCCCGATCAATAATTATATTTCCCGCTTTCCCGGGATTTTTCATGCAGGATCCCGGGAAATGAAAAATTCCTCATAGTATAAGAAAACAGCTATTTATACTTTGAAATTTAGTTTTCTATTCTCTTAAAATTAGCATATGTGGATGGGTTGTCGATTAGATAAATTACAAGAAGTGAGTACATACGTAAATCAATGTCTCCTGATGCAATAAATCTACTTAAAGCAGAATAGGCTTTAATGAATTTAGTGAAGTGAAAAGTTAATAAAGAACATTAATTCAAAATAAGATGCAGGTAGTAAAGCTTAATTGTTCATGGACAAGTCTTTATTGTAACATAGTCATATCTACAAAAACAAATTAACTTGGCAAAATGCGATTAAAGTTTTCAAAATGTACCGATTTAAAGATATATTTTGCTATAACTTCGGTTCAGTTTGACATAAAATACGAGAAGGCAGGAAGGAACCCTTTGCTTAAATAACTTACAATTTTTGATTTTTTGAGATATGACTATGTTGCAATGAAGGAGCGATATGTTTATTAGGTGATAAACACATTTTTTTTTCAATTTGTGTTGGTTTATATACCCTTAAAGTGCGGGGAAAACGAAATAAAAAAAAATTTGGAAACTTGTGTAAGATACTACAACATACAATTTGAAAAACACATTGTCCTAAAGATTACAGATAGACCTAATGAAATGAAAAGGTTTGTAAGAGGTTGATGCTATTTTTTGCATGAACCTTGACATACTTTTGACTGATATAGACGTTGTTTATAAAAAAAATGCTTCTTATTGTGAATCAAAAGCCTTCTACAACGGTGCACTTTTAACTATTTATCCAACCTCGGTAAAATAAATGAACGAAATTTTTCGGAAACATGGTAATTAGTAAATAAAATAATCAATATACTTTTTGACGACTTACTAAGCGCTTTGAGTGTGTCAGAAAGTTATTTTCTAAGCCGTTAAAAAATGGTAATATATTTATTTAAAATATTTTATCTATTTTATGAATTAACTTTTTGATCTCATATCTTGAGTACCTCAATTTGTGTTTGTTTTTATTATTGTTTTATGAATTAATTGTTATGTTTATCTTAATTTTTTATCTTGTATCTAGAGCATAATAATACAGAATTTACATATAAAACCGTAAGGTAGTACTAATTCAAGTTCCTCTTTTAATCTTCATTTAATTTTGTAGTATTTAAGGATTTCTTTAATTTACTTTGTAAACAAGTTACCTTACGTTTTTTTATAAAAGTTTGTTTTATTTAAAAACAAATTTACTGTGTATTATTTATATGGAGCGGGATCCCGAGATCCCGGGAAATTCAAAAAAATGTCCCTATTTCCCGGGAATCGAAAAACTCCGGGAAAAAAACTCTATTAGCCACAAACAAATGAACAGGCATTTTAAATACATTTAGGAGAATATCTCAACTAAGAAATTTAATAAATTCCTATAATTTTTTAAAATTAAAGTTTCTCAAAAATTCTAAAGCTATGTTCACACGTAACCACTAGTTTTCTTAAAGAATAGTTTGCTTTTGCAAAACTTTTGGCTAGAGTAAACATTATTAACCAGTTGCTAAATTACATTTTACAATTATGATCTAAAACATAAAAAGAAATTATTAAAAATAAAGCTTAAGTTTGATCAAATTACTGGTCACGTTTTTTTTTCTTTTTTGATTATATCGTCAAATATTTGTTAGGTCTGAACATACCTTAAGTCATATCCATATACATATGTATGTATTTTGTTGGTTCCTTACTTCGTGAGTTGTTTTGTTTTTATTCAAATTAACTTTTATTATAAAAACTAATTTGACTATTGTATTTTTATGTATTTGAATTAATATCGGTTATTCGGTTCTTTTTAAAATGCTTAACCTCAAACCGGTTTTTTTTAAATAGAAGCTATATGGGATATTTGAAAACCGGTTTTTGAAAAAAGTCGAATAGTCGATCTCCGTACATGAAACAGATCTTAGCTGTTAGGAAAAAAAGGTCTTAAATTCAAAAAAACGCATTTTGATTGAAATTTCAAAAACTTTAAATCGCTTAGGTATTCGTTGATATTAAGTTTTTCGGCAATTTTGGATTTTGTCATACAAATTTTAAAAGTTTTAAACCATTTAAAGCTTTTTTCATTTACAAAGTATAGATTTAGATGTGGCCTGTATTTGGACCACCAGGTCTACTTCTGTAATTATTAAGTCATGGCATGGTGCTTTTTCTTTATTAAAACTTCAGCGGCATTTACAAAGCGAATTTAAATTAACATCATTTTACGAATCTTTATGAAATTTTTAAATACTTTTCAATAAATGTATCTGTGTCTCTCTTTCTGTTTGCTGGCTGTTATTGTTGATATTTTTTCAACTTATGTTTTTTTTTATCATAAATTGCAGAACTGTCAATTACAAAAAACAAAAACCTTGAAATGTCCTAAAAACAATAAACAAAAGTATCATCATACAAACGAACAAGCCAGCAAACATACGAGTACATGCAACATCGTATGCAACAACAGTAAAATACTTCTGAAAGAATCCAGTCTAAACTCAAAAGCTTAAACAATTGTCTTCAAACGAACGAATGCATGTTTGTTGGTTACCAAAAATAACTGAACAACCAAAACGACACACTCACTAGGTGCAAGTCCGTCTGGCAGGTTGTCTTTCCTTAAGTCTGGCTGTCTGTCTTTGTGCTTTCCTAGTGTTGATTACAATCGTAAAGAGCAAACGGTTTTAAATGCTTAACAAGTCAACAGCAAAATTTAAAGGCATCATCATGCAATAAAACTTGTATTCTCTGTTTAAAATCTATAGATAAAGATCAATAACACACACACACACATGCATATGTATTTACTCATGTATTTACTCAGCTATCGAGGAAAAATCCTAAAGAAAAAAGTTTTTTAGCAAAACTAGTTTAAATTGCGGGAGGTACATCGTTGCATTAAATCCGCAACACCAAGAAAGTCAGTCAGTTAGTCAGGTACTCTGTACACGAAATTGTACATTGTGTATGAAATTGGTTAAAAGCTCAGTTCAATAATAATAAATTGAAATAGACAAGGAACATTTTTAGGTTTTAATTTTAATTAATAAAAAAAATATCTACAAAAAAATATTACTTACTCGTTCGTTGAAAGTTGGCAACAAATTATTGCAGTGAGGTGAAAAATATTTTACAGCATAATTTTTTTTCTCTTTTTCTTTAATATTTTATTTTATTACAATTCTTTTGATTACTAGTAGTTGTTGTTGTGTTGGGTTGCTTAGTTTCTTCATGAAATCTTACGAAAATAATTCACTGTCAATAAATTGCCATAAATTCAAATGTGATTGGTAATAAATGACGTTTTAACTCTAAACGCGTGAGCAATAAATTTCTGTAACAATTGGTTAAATAAAACTTCATTCATTCATTCATTTGTTCATTTTCATTATTATTCCTTCAGACAGTCACACACAGACATGTTGGAGGAAGTTCGATATAAATTTTATAGTTTTTAAATTACCCTACATTGTATGACATACATACATATTATGGGAATATGTAAGTTTGTATTTATGATATTATGAGATATAAAAAACGCTAAGACCTTAAGGTGTACAAATATCGGGAAGCTTTAAGCATAAAAGTTTTAAATTAACAAAAGTATTACAATGTAAAGTGCTCAAAAGTATAAAAGTAAGCAAGTACATTAGTAAAAGTACATATATAAGTTCAAAAGTATACAACGATTAGTTAAAAACTATTTAAATTTGGTAAAAAAGAATGCCTATAAATACATAGTATCTGTCAAAAATGGGCGGGAATGTAGAAGTGGGCATGACACAAAATAGATTTATCTTAAGAAAAGTAAGAGAAACTGTCCAATTTTGGAACACATAGCTGGGTAATCAATACACAACATCTGTCAAAAGGAGGATGGGAGTGAAAAAGTGGGCGTGTCATCAACGGCAAAAGAGATTTCTGTATACTATCTACAGAATGGTAACAGCTAAGGTTTTCGAAGTTGGAACTAAAAGCTTCGTAATCAATACGCAAAATGCTAGGTGGGATAAGATAAGTGGGCGTGGCACAAAATATAATTCTGTGTATTTAAAAAAATAAATAGAATGTTGGTAACCAGAATACACAGAATGTGTTTAAAATGTGCGGGACTGGTGAAGTGGGCGTGGTACATACTAGAATTCCGTATATTAAGAGAACGGCATAAGCTACAATGTAAAAATTTAGTAGAAATAGCTAAGTTATAAAAGCACAACATGTGAAAAACTGGGATCAATTAGATAAGTAGGCGTGGCACAAACATGAATTTTGTATATACATTTATCGGCAACAACTACAGTTTAAAAATTTTATACAAATTACTTGGTTATAAATGTACAACATCTGTAAAAAGTAGGCTGAAATACAGACGTAGGCGTGGCACCTTTAATACAAAGCCTATATCGATTTCTGTGTAACTGGAGAATGGTAGCTGCATGAGTATTTAAATTTGGAACAAATAGCTTTGTAAACAATGCACGAGATCTCTATTTAAACAAATTAAGTTGTTTTATTTTTATTAGATTAGGGAAGCGCACTGGGTTAAGCTTGTGAAAGTATAAAAGCTAAAAAGTCAGAAGTATATAACTATAAAAATATAAAATAACAAAAATATTATAATAAAAAGTATTACATTATAATATTTAAAAGTATGAAAAGTGTATATGTATATATAACAGTATAAAGTTATAAAGGTATAAAAGTGTTAAAGTATTTGAATATAAATGTATTAATTGTTAAAGTATGAAAGTGAAAAACTCTTCGTTTTCCGTACTTTTAAAATTGAATAAAAATATAGTTATTTTACAAATAATTTTATTTTTTTTAACATTTATGTTTGTTATTCAAAAAACAAACTACCAAAAAATAATGTTTTTCCGTACTTATTTTGTTATGTAGTTTGATTTTTGTCGGTTAAAATATATTTTTTAAAAGTAAAAACTATTCAATTTTAAGGAATATGATGTTCAATAAGTAAAAAATTTAGAAATTAATAAAAAAAAATCATTTGTTTTAAATGAAATGTAAATGATCCGTTTTTTAAATGAATTTTAATTTGTTTAAAATTAATTTTCGTTTGAATTTAACTACATAATATTTTGAGTCTAAGAATCTTTCTTAAAAATCAATCTAACCCTTTGAAGGTTTGCAATACCGAGCATAATTATAAAATTGGGGCATCGAATACAGAAACGAAATTACGGAGCTTATAAATTCATGATTTCAAATTGAAATAAAAATCCATTTCGACGATCTCAGTATTCTGGAATTTGACATTGCTAATCCTGAACTTTTATTACTCTAATGTAAATAAAGTTATTAAAATAAATAGGCCGTCAAATGGGCCAATCGTTTAGGAGCATTTGTAAACACATTATTTTTTGTTCAGTTAGTAGGGCTTTCAAATGTTTTACTTGCTGCTTCAAAATCTCTGACAATTTACCACTACAAATGAATCTTATGTAAGTGGTAATCATTTATAAAACCATAACCATTAACTATTCTCCAAAGCCAATAGAAAACACTACAAATAAACCAACAGAAATAAGATCTACAATATTCCCCACAATGTGGCACTAAATTGTAGCAAGACAAAAGCCAACCTGCTCTACTTGCAACACATGCAAAAAGTTCATATTGAACTCTACTTGAAAAAAAATCAAAGTTAAAAGGGTTAAAACTATAAAACAGAAACTAATAAAAATATACTATTTTAAAAACTTAATTCCGCAATAAACTTAAGGTTAAAACCTTTAATTTTAACCCAACCCAAGTTTTGAAAAAAACAAAACAATTTTTTTTTTGCTGAGTTTTTGTTCTTAAACTAAATAATTTTTAAAATTGGTTCTTTTTATGCGATAGTTTGTGGGATTGTAGTGTATACATTTTTTTTCTAAAACACCAAAAAAAGATTTATAATTATAGATATAATTGTTTTAAAAGTAGTTTATTCAGTTATTTTTTTGGTTTTTGGTTTCTACAATCGCAAACTAAAAGATACTTTTACTTTTGCTCATTCCAGTTCTTGTGGAGTTTTTTTTTTATTTAGACATACATACATATATATTTTTGTTCAAAAGAATAAATTCTTGTGTTGTCTGGTAGTTAAATTATTTTTTGTTTTTTATTATTATTTAGAATTATAATTGACCTTAATTAATCTCAACATATTGTGGCATTTAAAACGCTTTATTTTTTTCTACGTTGTTTATTTTTAATTTACAATAATTTGATTTACATAAATTTCTTGTTCTTTTTCTTACTAGCATTTAGTATTTATTGTTGTTCTCAGTTAATTTATCTTTAAAATACGTTAGTAAGATCTGAAAAATAAACTCGTTATTTGTCTAGTTCTATAAGTTTGATTAATTACTAATTGTTTAACATTACACAAAAGGTGTGCTGGCTTTTTTTTCATTTTAAGATTTCAATAAATCAATAAAAGATTTGTTAATGAAGTTAATAGTTTTTAAATATTTTGTCGATATTGATCTAGATTTTTTTTTTTTTACTGTTATGACCAGCACTCAGGGGATGAGCCCTACTAATGCATTGCATTGTGTTGAAACTAGGAAAATAGGTTGTGGGAAGGAGGATAGAGGGAGTAGTGTTTGTGAACATACGATCATGTTGTAAGTGAGAGGGAAGACTTCTGCAGGAAGGTTATTCCACATACGAACAGTCCGGGAAAAAAACGAATTCTCTCTGTAATGCGTTGTACGATTCACCTGCCAATCGACCACATAACGATGGGCTCTTGAAGAAAAACGTGTATTACGAACAAACGTACGGGTTTCGGGAACCAGATCCATAATTTCGTTGGAACACATCCCATTGTAGTAACGATAAAACAGGCAAATACAACCCACATTGCGACGGTGCTCAAGAGAGTTAATAGAATTGGATACCCTACTGTCACCAATGAGAACCTTCGCCCTCTCCTGCACCCGGTCGAGAAGCTCCAAAATAGACTTTGAAGCACCGGCCCACACATGAGAATTGTATTCCATACGCGGTCGGATATAGGTTTTATAAATAGTAAGGAGATCAGATGGAGTGAAGTATATCTTTCACCGTCTTAGAAAACTGAGGCACTTGAATGCTTCTTTCGACACCTTGAATATATGTTCTGTCCATCGGACATCACATTGTATCCTCATACCCAGAACATCAAGAGATTCTGATTCCTCAATAATTATACCACCCATATATACAGATGAGGAACCCCGGTTTGTAGCGTGTTTATGCGTCAGAACGCAACATTGGGGTTTTCGGGCATTTAAATCGACCCAATTCGCACGACCCCATTCCGAGACTATGTCAAGGTCTCTGCCAAGCGTATCAGTTATATTCTGCCTCATAGCACCGAAATCGTATACGCTTGGTCTGCATTCAAATGAGTACAAATGGCAAAGGTTGCTGTCATCTGCAAAAGAGTAGATAGGGTTGGAAGTTTGACAAAGGAGGTTATTTAGAAAGATAAGAAATAGAGTAGGAGAAAGAACGGAGCCTTGCGGTACCCCTGAATGAATCTTGAACTAGTTTGACGAAACCCCATATATAACAACTCGTATAGTGCGATCTCTGAGAAAACTCGATATAAATCGAGAGATTGTCACCGACATTAAATGCAGCAAGCTTTGACAAGGGTGCACCATGCCAGACTCTGTCAAACGCCTTGGAAATATCTAAAGCAATTACCATACTTTCGCAAAAATGGTGAATGAAACGGCAGCATTTGAGAAGGAATAAGAGTTTTTTAAACTCTAATAAATAGAAATAAAACTCTTATCAGCTTTAATTCATCATTCATTAGGCACTTTTTTCCATACTACTATGTTTTTTTTATAAAAGCATCTGCTTTTTAATAAAGTTCTTAATTATGAATGGCTTTTATTAGTTCTTCCCCCATTTTTACTAAATTTCACTACTAATTAACCATCTTTTTTACACGAATTTATTTGTGTAGATGAACTACTAATTAATACTCTTACATGTTTTATGCATATTAAATGTTTAATAATCATCACCAAAAGGCATACGAAACAAATAAAAAAAAAGACGAAAACATAGTAAAACCAAAGAGCACAATCTAAAACACTTGATGTTTTATGCGTGAAAATATTCAACACGTTTTTGTGATTTCCCAACACATATGCTCTGTACGCATACTTGTGTGCATTGGCAGCTACATTCATTAAGAAATATGCGAGGGTTGAACGTTAAACTAAAGAAATTTAAAAGCCTTTTACTTAAGTGCCACTTAAACTTACGTAGAGATTAATTTTACATTTGACATTTTCTAGAATAATTTTTCGAGATAGCTAAAAAAAAGTTGTCCAGACATCATCTTAGGAACCTGATTGCGGTTATAACTGGCCACTGGCCCATTGGGAGGCACGCCCAGAGGCTGGGGCTCCCTTACAATGACTTATGTAGAAGTTGCGGCGAGGAGGAGGAGGAAGAGTCAACGGAACATCTTCTCTGTAATTGCCCGGCATTCGGAGATCTAAGACTCAAAATGTTTGGTCGAAGAGCCCTTGTGGACAAAACTTGTCTCTCTGATGTTGATGTAAACAGGATCCACTCCCTTACTGAATCGACCAGATGGCTGCGTTGGAACACTAGCAGCCAGATAACATAGGACCCATGGGAAACGGTGTGACATGGTAACACAACGGGAACTAATTAATGGACCTACGTGAGCTGTACTTGATCACGGCTGCCAATGGAACCTAAACTAACCTATAAAAAAGTTAAAGGGTGTCCACAACTGAAATATCATTTTAATTTTAATAAAAAAAAAGAGTTTGTTTTTGAGATATTGAATAAATTTTTATTTTAGTTTATTACAAATAGGTTCCAGTTGAAAATGAATTATTATGTCGGTTTAGTAATCCCCCCTCAGCAAACTCACAATCTTTTACCAAAATTCTCAATCACGTTTTTCCATAAACTGTTGATATTTGCTCGATATTGTGTTGTTTTTAAGCAATTTTTTAATGTTGTGGGATTATTGCTGTACATTTTCTATTTCAAAAAGCTTCACAAAAAATAGTTTAAAAGTGACAAATCGCACGATCTTGGAGGCCAATTCACTCTACGAGATATAATAAGATTCTTTCAAAAGATAAAAACAACATTATCGAGCAGATATCTGTCCCCTTAATAAAACAATAGTGTATAATTTTTTTTGGGGTTTTGAGAAAATCTTGTTAAAAAGATTTTGTCAAATCGGATGTCTATTAAATCCTCAATATCGCGGTAAATAAAAATTCTTCATATTTGATTTTTCGACGAACACATAATACCGTTTCTTGTCTTTAAACTGACCAATTTTTTTATTCTACGCATCCTTTAAGACCATAGTTGTGTCATTCGAAGTGCAAGTCCTCCATATAGGCTATTTTATTTTTTTATAATTTTTTTTTTTGTTTATTTTTTATGGTATACGCTGTGTTATTCAATAATTTTACGGTATTTTTATTAAAATATTTGATCTCAAAAATATCAATTTGTAACATTATAAATCAGTGATTAATTCAGTGGCACAAAAAACTATGACAAATTAAGGTATACATTGCGTAAATTAAAAATAACTAGAAGTTCATTCGTCTTCTTTCTCTTCCTGTGCTACATCAGGTTCATCTAAACAATTTCGCTTCTTTCCACCTTGTAAGTTAAAAAAAAAATGACTGCGAGCCACGAGCAATTACATTCTTCTTGTACAAATTTTGGAGATCATGCTGCTTTCGATGGTTGGAATGAAACTATTTCTCAAAAAATAGTGTATATTATAAGCTATTTTATGAGTTAAAGTTTTCATAAATTGTATTTTTTCTACATAAGGGGACGATATCAACTATTGACAACAGTTTATTAAAAAACGTGATTGAGAATTTTGGTAAAAGATTGTAAGTTTGCGGAGCAAGTAGGGGGTCACTTAAACAACATGGACTGATCAACATGAACTGACCCTATTTTTAATATCCTTTTTTTATTAAAATTGAATTGATACCTCAATTTGTGGACACCCTTTACTCATATATTTTGATAATTTTATGTTTTTATACTTTTATACATTTATACTTTTTAGAATTTTTAACATTAAAGTTTTATGCATTTATAGTTTTACATTTTTATTTTATACTTTTACACTATATACGTTCAAACTTGTATGCTTTCTTAATTTTAAATTTTTAATTATACATTTTTACACTTTTATATTTCTATAGATTTTTAATTTTTGCTTTTATACTATTATTATTTAATACGTTTATGCGTTAATACTTTTAAACCTTTATACTTGTATACTTGTATACTTATATACTTTTATAAGTTTATACTTTTATACTTTTATACTTTAATAATTTAATACTTTAATACTTTTATACTTTAATACTTGTATATTTTTATACTTCCATACTTTTTACTTTTATACTTTTATACTTTTACTCTTTTATACTTTTATAATTTGATACTTTTAAACTTTTATCCTTTTTGCTTTTAAACTTTTATACTTTTGTACATTTATACTTCTATTTTCTAATACTTTTAAAATTTTATAATTTTATACTTTTACACTTGTATACTTATATACTTTTATACTTGTTTACGTTTATACTTTAATACTTTTATAGTTTTATACTTCTATTCTTTTAAACTTTTTTACTTTTATATTTCTATACTTTTATACTTTTATACTCTTATACTTTTTTACATTTATACTTTTATACTGTTATAATTTTATACCTTTATTCTTTTTTTCTTTTATACTATTATACTTTTCGAATTTTTTATTTTTATTTATTTATGTTTTGTACTTGTAAACTCATATAATTTAATACTTCTGCTCTTTTATATTTTTATACTTTTTACTTTAATACTGTTATACTTTTATTCTTTTATACTTTTAAAATTGTATACTTTTATACGTCTATACATACTTTTAAAAAATATGGACATTTAATAATTAGATTATGTTGAAAGGGCGAATATCTAGTTGTGTCGTTATTAGGGATCTTAAAAATAATGTACATTAGCCAACAACCCTCGTTAAATAATTTATTCTCTTATTTTCTAGGACACACTTTAGTATAACTTACAATCAATTAAACAAAAACTAGACAACATTGTGGATAGTAACATCAGCAATAACAAAATCAACAACTTTAACAACAGCAGCCAACAGCAACATTTACTAATATTTAATGAAATCCCATATCGATGTCAAAGACTCATAGTGATATTTACAATAACAACATAAACAAACTGAAAAAAAAAAACAAAAACATAAGTTATGCAGAAAACCCAATAGGAAAAAATGTGAGATAAATAAAGATAATTTTTAGGTTTATTTTTCAACCCATTGACGACGAAGAAGTTTATGCTGGAAATTTTTAAAATTTTATTGCGTATTCGTTTTCAGAAATGCTACATTTCACGACTAATGAAAATCATGGGACAAATGTGTCCCGTTTGTCGTCAAGGGAAAAAATTGGTGCCGAATGCATTGAACATTTCAAAAGATTTTGTCTTTTTTTACTGATAATAAAAATGTGTTGTTATTTGACATCAAGGGTAGAATTGGTTTTAGATAACCGAAAAATCTTCCAGTAGCTAAAGTTCTAAGACTGATGCGTCAATGACAATCTGTACTTTTAAATCTGTAGCAGTCAAAGAACTTTATCAGTCCTGTTCTGAAAATAACTTTTACTCAAATCACGTGATTTCAAAACACATGTGCCTTTTAAAATCACGTGTGTGATATTTTGCTGCTCCGTTTTTGTGTGTTTCAGTGTACTTTTCAATTGACGAAATCACACCAATTAGCGTAAAAACGGTACGACTTCAAAACAGCACAAAATCAAACGTGTGATTTTAAAAGCACGCGATTTGAAATCACGTGATTTTCAGAACAGGCCCGTATGTTTAATTTTAGCGAGAAAAGCCAATTAAACTTACGATTAACCAGCTTATTACATATACGGGCAAGTTTTAACCCCAAAGATTATCGCTAATATGGGGTCTTATCCGTTTTAAAAGTCTGCAATTCATCTTGTGAGTTCGACGTACTTATAGAGTATATAATTCAATTAACAAAATTTTATTGTAAGCAGAATGGTGAAATATTTTTTTTTTAAGTAAAGAAAATGTGAAAGCGTGTTTTGGAATAATAAAAGCAGTGAGTACCTTCTGGTTGCCAAACATCTGACTGTATTGATCTGCGCAGGAAATATATTCAGAAACGTCTATTTTCAAGGCAATGACCAATATGCTTTACCAGGAATAAAAAATATTTGTAAAAAGTCGCAACTAAGTTCGTTTTTGGTTTAGTTTATATGATCTCATATATTGGTTCCTTTAAGCATAGGGCCCTAATTCGGTTTCGAAAATCGGGCTAAACTTAATTTTGAGAGGATTACTAAAGAACGTGTTTGTTAGCTTTCCAACTGGTCTCTAAATGATATCAAAACCACATTCTATTACACTTGGCAAATACAACACAAAGTGCACCTTTAATATCCTTGGAGAATACTTTATACTCAAAAGCAAATATATGTAAACAGTACACACACACACTCACATTTTAAACTACCGCAAAAAACAAAAGCAGTATGTTGCAGCAAAAAACCAACCATCTTTACTTTTGTTACCCACTGAATGTAACTGCCTCATCGTCATAATCATTATCCTATAGCAGTCATTAACATTTACTGTATACTGAACACACTAATCCTTTCACAACTACTAAGTTAAGTTGATGATGCGACTAGTTTTGGTATCTTTGATAGCGTATTTTTAGATTTTTTGTTGTTGTTGATGCAAATTCTGAATATCATGTGTAACACCAGTAAATAGTTAATTGCTTGAAAGTTACGCAAAATTAATGAACATGCTCTCATTTACATGTTCATGTGTTTTCATAATGTCACTTTGTCTGTTCTTAATGCAGTTTTCTGAAAAAAATGCAGAATATTCGAAATGCAAAACTATGAAATTAAGAAACAATTACGTAAATGTTTTTATTTTTTTAAGTACATTTTTATATTTTCTTAAAAGTGCCACTAAATATATTCCATTAACATGAAAGTCGTAATGGGAGAACATAATAATGACTAGATGCTTCTTTAGTCGCGTACATAGTTATACCCACAGCACAATAGTGGAGAGGGTATAACGCATTTGTGCAGATGTTAGTAATACCTTTATAAGTATACCGATCGACTCAGTATCACTTTCTGAGTCATTCTAACGTAGTCCGTCCAACTGGCTGGCTGGTCGGCAGTACATATCGCATTTTTGGAAATAATTAGATCTAGGTTCTAATTAGCAAAGCCTAATTTAAATAGTGAGAATCGGTCTATAATTTCACATATATCCCATACAAGCTATATAAATCATGCTATTATGTTTGTATAAAGATTTAATTTGATACAAAATAAATTTTGTTGCAATCAAAATCATCTTAGTTAATTTTTTTAGAAGCGGTCCATATTTGACCACAGCTTCCATACAAATTCGACTCCCGGATTAAGCTTTTAATATAATAACTTCCTTATAAATGTAAGCATGGACATACAAAGCGACGATGACTTTTACGATAGCTTCTATGTATAATGATGTTCCCAGGTCCCATATTAACCCCCTTCTTAAAACCACTATAAGTTAAACAAATTTCATAAAGATGAAAATATCTAAATAATATTCAGCACAAAGAACTTTCTCTTAAATCTTAACCTGTCAAATATGGTATACTTCCAAAAATGTGTTCTTATATTATGTGGTGTAGGGTATCATATATGGTCGTACTTGACTGAATATTCTTTTTTTATTTGTAAAATATTTTGCAATCAGGGTGTGTGTGAAACGGTAGCAAAGTGAATAAAATTTCACTAGCCCTAGGCGCTAGTATAAATTTTGACATTAGTTTAGAAATTTTTGACAACCACAAAATAATTTTTTTTCACCAAATTTGTTTAAAAAAAACAAAAAATAATATGGAAGCAGGACCAGTGGCAAAAAAAATTAAAAAGAATTATACAAGATGTAAATATTTAAATATGTATAAGATTTTTTGCCCACACTTTTTGTAAAAATTGTTAATACATACATACATATATCAGAACGAATTCATCAAATAGTTGGGACGATCTCATTTCGAACATAATTGAAATGATTATTGGTAAACGTTTGTTTAATTTATTCATTTCCACAAAACTATTAGTAATTGTTTTTTTCTTTATGTCAAAATTTTACGTTGTCAAAAATTTTACAATTTCACACAGCACAAATATGAAAATTTTCTACCACAAATAAATTTCATTTCACCATAGAACTTTGCTACCGTTTCACACACACCCTCAGTCAAAGTTTCAAGGGCCGATGTTGATTTGAATAAAACACCTATTATTTACGAAATTATTGTCATTTATTTTTATTGTAAAATTGTCCGCTGAATCCGAATATGAAGTCAGAATTTTCAGAAGTACAACAGTTTTCGAGATATTCCAAAATAACCGTTATTTGTGTTCTTAAAAAAGATGCTGTGACTGAAATGCAAATATCCAAAAAATAAACTTTTAGCCTTTTTCAATACGAACATTTTGTGCCCAATAGGAACCAGATCGGTGCAAAAATGACAAAGTTACAGAAGATTGATTGAATTAACCCACAACAAATTAATAAACAAAGCTGAATTTTTAGTAACAAAAATATTAAAAATTGCTTAAAAGTATTGAATTTCTATGTGGGTTAATTTACTAAATCTTCTGTAGCTATGTCATTTTTGTACCAATATATGTCTTGTTGGGCGCAAAATATTCATATTAAAATAATCTAATGTCGCATGCAATAAAACATTAGGATTTTTAAATCATTGGTTTAAAAAAAATAGCTTGAAGAGAGCAAAATTGAACAAAATCATAAAATTTTCAATGAAGCTTGAACTTTTGTCCCCTGTAACTCTGTCATTTCTTGACCAATCAGAAATTTTATAACCTTTCACTAAAAAGAAAGAATTACATAATCCGTTTACAATTTTTGAAGATATTTGCATTTCAGTCACATCATCTTTTTTAAAAACACAAATAACGGTTATTTTGGAATATCTCGAAAACTGTTCTACTTTTGAAAATTCTGACTTCATATTCGGATTCATTTGGTCACGATTTTGTTGAAATTTTGTCACGTAGTGTTATGTATGAAACAAAATATCGGCCAAACAACCGCCGCGACCTCCGCGGCACACCTCCGTCCGATGGTCCAAATTTTTGATGACGCTGAGGCATAATTGAGGTTCTAGGCCGTTAATGTTCCGAACAATCTCATCCTTAAGCTCTTGAATTGTTGCTGACTTATCGACGTACACCTTTTCTTTCAAATAACCCCAAGGAAAGAAGTCCAACGATGTCAAATCACATGATCTTGGCGGCCAATTGACATCGCCACCACGTGAGACAACACGGCCATTGAATTTGTTGCGCAAAAGAGCAATTGTTTCGTTAGCTGTGCGGCAAGTGGAATCATCCTGTTGAAACCACATATCGTCCACATCCATATCTTCCAATTCGGGCCAAAAAAAGTTCGTTATCATCTCACGATAGCGAACACCATTCACAGTAACTGCCTGACCGTCCTCAATTTGGGAAAAATACGTCCCGATAATGACGCCAGCCCATAAACCGCACCAAACAGTCACTCTTTGGCAATTCTGCTTATTGACGAATCCACTGAGGTGAAAATGTGTCTCATGACTGAACCACGAAGTGCATGATTGTGTATCTTTCCATGGTTCAAATGGAGTTAGTCTGCAATTCAGAAATGTCAAATGAAATGCAGAAAAAAACTTGACGTTTAGGTGTGGTTCACATTCAACATCGGCCCTTAAAATTTAACCACCACAATTGATACAACGGGTTTTGTGAATGCGGCAAATGAATTTAAATATGTATATACATTTTACAAATTGTTTATATCTCTTTTTTTTCTCTTTTGTTTATATTAATTTTAATTTTAACAAAATCAACCCCAAAATAAAGTATTTTAAAGTCCCAGATTTGTTGCAAATTTTTAAAATTTTGTTCTAGATTGTTTAGTCCAATTTTTCATATTTATTAGAAAAAATTTCTGGCAACATTGATGGCATGTAAAATTTGTATTCAAAGTTGATAGCACTGCTGAAAATTTCGTTTTGCATCTGATTTTTTTAGCGAAAACTTTCAATGCTGCATATAAATTAAAAAAAAAATTGTTGAAAATATAAGTATTTGTATTTTTTTTTTTTTTTGTTTTGGTGAACCTTAATTATTTCTGGTAACCCTGTGCAGGTCTAAGGTTGTATGTACAGGGTGGTCCAACCATAATGCACGATGTTAATTGTGAGTCAAAACTTAACGTCAAGTTTTTTTGCACAACTTTTTGTGGAACTTCCTTGTTTCTGTATTTGACAAATTCAACCATGGAGAGGTTCACAATGAAGAGCACGTTAAGATTTTTTTGGTCAGCATAATCGACCACATGTGTCCATAATCGGGAGAATTTTGTGCAAATTTTTGCAAACCGGGTCTTTGGGAAATGTGAAAACACCTATTAAGTGAGGTTTATGGGCTGGCAGCGTCATCGGCTGTACTTTTTCGAAAATGAGGCCGGCCAAGCAGTTACCGTGAAGGGTGTTCGCTATCGCGAACGGACTTCTTGTGGCCAGTAATTAAGGATATGGACCTAGAAAATATGTGTTTCCAATAGGAAAATTTACTTGCCACACAGCCAACGAAACAGGGGCTCTTTTGAACGAAAAATTCTCACGTCGTGTCGATGTTTATTGGCCGCCACGATCATGTGATTTTACACCGTTGGACTTGTTTCTTAGGAGATATTTAAAAGAAAAAGTGTACGTCAATAAGCCAAGAAATATTCAAGAGCTAAAGGATGAGAAATTTCGGACAGAGGTATTCCACCAAAGCTGTGGCGAGCATTTGACAGACATTTTTTTCCACATAATTTTCTATAATAATAAGAACCCAGTAACAAGTTCGCCTACAATATAATTTAGTAATCAGAAAAAACCAAAAGCACTACTTACAGTTCTACTGAAAGAACCAATGAAATTTTCAAGGCATTTATTTTTTTTATATATTTGATTAAATCTAT
Organism: Pollenia angustigena; assembly: GCA_930367215.1. Taxonomy (NCBI): domain Eukaryota; kingdom Metazoa; phylum Arthropoda; class Insecta; order Diptera; family Polleniidae; genus Pollenia; species Pollenia angustigena. The sequence goes on from OV884060.1 coordinate 55,357,990, forward strand.
GGATATGAATCCTTACAGACTACTACATATTACAAAGTTTTATATAAAGGTATTATTAACGAAAAAATTTTGTTAAGACATATTAAGTATTTAAAAACACGATAATGTTGCGTTTAATTACATTTATATTAATTGAAAAATCGATTAAGCTATACAATTCATTGAAATTTTTGCATATTCTCCTCAAAGGATCAGCATCAGCATAATTTGTTTGCACAACAGGAAGGTACAGAGGTATTAAATGTCGGGTAAAACGTCGAGGAATATTACAATTTATGTTACGAAGAAGGAAGTCGGAGAGGACATCGCCATTTATCAAATTAACTAGAAATGGCACATTTAGCATTGTCCTTCGACTTTTTAAAGTAGGTAGTTTAATTATTGATAGCCTCGCAGTATACGAAGGAAGATTCCCAGCATAACGACCAAATGAGCTCCTTAGGCAGAATAAGAGAAACTGCTTTTGAACAGATTCAATTCGGTCTATGTGCATGTTAACTTCAGGATCCCAGACAATAGACCCATACTCCAAAATTGGCCTTACAAGGGATGTGTATAGTTGTTTCGTTACATTAGGATCTGTAAACTCTTTAGACCATCGTTTTATATAAGCAAGCACACCACGAGCTTTATTAATCGTCATTGTAATATGTTTGCAGAAATCTAGATTAGGATCAAGTAGAATACCAAGATCCAGCAATTCTCCAACTAACTCTAGTTGATACCCGTCCAGGAAATAGTGTAGCATTGATGTGCAATTTCTAGAAAATCGCATGTGCTTGCATTTTTTTAAATAAAGCTCCATTTGGTAATATTTACACCATGCGTAAAAACTATTTAAATCCTGCTGCAAATACGCCCCATCTGAAGATAATTTGTAGCTGAGAAACATCTTCACATCGTCAGCGTACATTAAAACATTACAATGCTTCATTACAAGCGGCAAGTCGTTTATGAAAATCGAAAACAGCAAAGGACCTAGGTGACTTCCTTGGGGGACACCGGAGCTAACAGAAATTTCTTTGGATGTGGTATTATCAAAAAGAACACACTGTGTCCTGCAGGTTAGGTACGACCGTAACCAGCTTAGTGAGAAGTAGGCTATGATTGATTTTATCAAAAGCTTTGCTGAAGTCAGTATAAATAACGTCCATAAGTTAGCCATCCTTAAAAGCGCGATTTGTTAGAGTTGTTAGTTGTAAAATATGACTCAAAATAAAAGCATTCAAAAGTAAGTCGTTATTTTTTTACCAACATACATCCAAAAAGAAGTAGTTATAGAAAAAGCTATGAGAGTAGTTATAGAAGAAAGCTACTAAATAATGAGTGAAGGAAGCTATTCATTTTGAAAAAGTAAGGGAAGTTTTTACTGGGAAATATTACGATAATTTTCTGAAAACTTTTTGTTTTGTTTAAAATTAAGTTCGTTCGTTGTGCTTACACGATGCCTTATTAAGCTGCTTTTGGAAAAGCTTCTTTTTCTGCAAAAAGCTTTATGCTGTAAAACAGTGGGTTATAATCTCGCAGGAGCTAAGTTATCAGTTTTCTTCCTGCCGCTCTAAAAGTGTTTGCAACTATTTTGGGCAAATTATAATTTTCCAAAGCTTCTGACAGCACTACAGATACAGTGGGCTACCTAGGACTAAGCATATTTTCATTACTAAGGCTAAGTTGGTACCATCCCTACCCTGAGCACAACATTGTTGCTGGTTTACAAATTCAATTTTAATGAACTTTCCATTACTAAGTATTATATAGTTTAAATATCTTGAAAACTTTTATTTGAAAATCCTTTTTGCACTTATGTGTATAAGTCAAACCAACATTATTTATATTTCAATTAACTAAAACTTAATGAATTTTATAAATTAATTGTGTATCAAATTGAAAATTATTGCATTTTTTTGGAGCAATTCATTACATTTGACATTAATTACATTTTCATTGTGCTTAAATGAATTCCAAAAAATTGTCTATTGTAACACAGGAATATGCAATAAAGTTAACATAAATTTAACAAAATCACACCTTACTCAACCAAACACCTAAAAAATATGTTATGCACTATCACGAACAAAACATTACAAACAGCAGGCTTTCTATCTGGCTTTTATATATAGATATTTTACTGAGTTTCCTATTAAACTTAACCCACACAGACACTTGTATTTAAAATTAATTTGACTTGAAAATTTATGCTGCACTCTATACTACAATGGCCATTAACTTAAATAAGCGATTCCTGGATATGACCAAAAACAAAAGGAAAATAAACGTAAAACTACTGGTTTCACCAATTAAAAAAAAAAAATTAAAAGGCTACAGCTTACAAAAGTGCTGCAAACGATTTATGTTGAACAATTCGAAAAAAATTAATGCATAAAAATGCACCTGCACGCATAAGCTGACATATAGTTCGAAATTTGATAGAAGCGGAAACGGATGTTGTTACTTGAAACTTGTAAAAATTGAGGTGGAAAATGAAAAATACCCTCTTGAATATAAAACTCATACATGTAGCATATCTGTAGGGGTAAATAATGTAACTGAAATAGTATTCGTGTAAGTTAAATATCAAAATAGCAAGTTGCCGGTAAAGGAGATCATAAATTTACTTTTAAAAATTGAAAATGTACCGATTAAGATTGCTCAGATAGAGGCTTCTTCTTCCATCCGCTTAACTCCTTTCGGAGCATAGGGCCTCTACAAAGTTTCTCCAGTTTATTCTGGCGGATGACTTCGATTTAATCTCGTTCCACGATGTTCCGCTTTCTTTATATCTTTCTTTTATATTATTATTGGCTTAGGAAATAATGTGAGGTTTCCTTTCTTGTAATCAATACCAAACTCAGATTTATTTAGGACCACAATACTGGGAGTAGATCTGAAAATATTTCTATTTTTTTTTTTAGGGGAACCACGTAGCATGAGAGGTGGTTTGTTTAGAAAACTATAAACTAATTGTAACTTTTTTAAGGCTCCGTGCAATAACTCCCAGGTGCAATAAGTCCCAGTGCAATAACTCCCAATGAATTAAATCCCAAAATAAATTAAATAAGTCCCAAACTAGAAAAAAGAAATAAATCCCAAAAAAAAATGAAATAATTTCCAAGTCTTAACCCTCCGATGAGTGACAGTTCTCAACTTCACGGCCGTGTGAAAAGGTTCCTACGGACCTTTTTTGTAAATCATGTTTTTTTCATATAAAATTTTTTTTTGTTTTTATTGTTTATAACTAAATTAGTGGCCGAAGTAGGAGTAATTTCAGTTTGAAAAGGCAAAAAGGTCCCTAGGGACCTTCTCACTCATCGGAGGGTTAAATGAAACAAACCCCAACTTTTGGGAGTTATTTCATAATGAAATAACTCCTAAAGACATTAATGAAATAACTTCCAAAAACAGTCCATCGAAATAAATGAAATAAGACCCAAAAAAAATGAAACAACTTCCAAAGAAATTTATGATATATGAGTTCGTTTTACTTGAATATTTACATATTAGGTTACCAAAAAACTAACATTGAGTTCTCGACATTTTGTCAACAAATGGGGCATTTTATTATATCCTGACCTCCTGCAATGGCAACTGCCTGCAGTTTTAGCACGCCGGGTACAACGATTACCTCCTCTATGGTATAACAAACATCGCCTCGCTAGCTAAAGCTTTTTTGCATAGCCGGCCTTCGGCCGGGCGCAATGATTTTATACTCTATGGTGTAACAAACACCGGCTTCGATAACTAAAGCTTCTCTGCATAGCATTTTATTATATCCTGACTTCCTGCAATGGCAACTGCCTGCAGTTTTAGCACGCCGGGTACAACGATTACCTCCTCTATGGTATAACAAACATCAGCTTCGCTAGCTAAAGCTTTTTTGTATAGCCGGCCTTCGGCCGGGCGCAATGATTTTATACTCTATGGTATAACAAACACCGGCTTCGCTAACTAAAGCTTCTCTGCATAGCATTTTATTATATCCTGACCTCCTGCAATGGCAACTGCCTGCAGTTTAAGCACGCCGGGCACAAGGAATACCTCCTCTATGGTATAACAAACATCGGCTTCGCTAACTAAAGCAAAAACCGGCTTCGCTAACTAAAGCTTCTCTGCATAGCCGGCCTTCGGCCGGGCGCAAGGATTTTCTCCTCTATGGTATAACAAACACCGGCTTCGCTAACTAAAGCTTTATTGCATTGCCGGCCTTTGGCCGGGCGCAAGGATTTTATACTCTTTGGTATAACAAACACCGGCTTCGCTAACTAAAGCTTCTCTGCATAGCCGGCCTTCGGCCGGGCGCAAGGATTTTCTCCTCTATGGTATAACAAACACCGGCTTCGCTCACTAAAGCTTCACTGCATAGCCGGTAACCATAAGACACTGCAATTGCAATTAGCAAAATTTTCTTCTTTGATAAACTTAAGATTGTATTCAAATACATTGAAATATCCCGTTATAAATACCGTTTAAAATTTTACAAAATTTTAAGAATTTGCAAATAATTGAAAATGAAAAAACTCCCACAAAAAATGAAATAACTCCCACAGCAAATGAAATAACACCGAAAACCAAAATAAAATGAAATAACTTCCACGTTAATTCTTTCGGGGACTTATTTCATTTGGATTTTATTTCATTATGAAATAACTCCAAGGCAAAAAATGAAATAACTTCCAAAAAAAAAAAAAAATGAAATAAAACCGAGTGGGCTGGGAGCTATTTCATAATGAAATAACTCCCACATTTGTATGAAAATGAAATAAAACCGAGAGGGCTGGGAGCTATTTCATAATGAAATTACTCCCACATTTGTATGAAAAAGTTTTGGGTCTAATTTTGACTTATTGCACCTGGGAGTTATTGCACGGAGCCCTTTTTTAAACATTAATATCTTTTGTATACATCGGCACAGGCAAAACAGTAAAGAACGCTTTCTTCCTTTGTTTGTCAACTGAACCTCTATGGGGAGAAAAAAGTATCAAAAAGGGGAAATACGGAAAATTAAATTTCTTTCTTTTAATTTTCCGTGGATCATGTAATAATATTTAAATTTTCTATAATATTGAACTTAGAAACATAGTATTAAAGGTGCAGGTAACTGAGTGAATGGTAACCTATAAGATGAAAATTTTGGTACTTTGTGTTTTTCATCTGGTACTTTTTGAATTTCTGTTAATATTCGAGCTACAAAGGTAAAAATAAACATGCATTGTACTGAGTGAATAAGAATGTATAAGAGGGAGCTTTTCAGTTCTTTTTCGTTCTACATCTGGTACTTTGATTAATTTTCGGTAATATAAGACATAGAAACATAAAATTAACCATGCAATGTCCTGAGTGGATGACAATCTATAAAGGAGACTTTTCGATACTTTTTTGTTTTTCAATTTATATTTTCTGATATTTTAAGTTACGCTTGAGTTCATCAAATTTAATTTTCTTTAAATTATTTTTACTGAAGGAAGGAATTTTTACAACATGAAATTTTATTAAAATTTATTGATAATTTTCTTGGCTGAGCTGGGGCTCGAACCTGGGTTGTATTCACATGTTTCAAGAGTCACCACATTCTTTCATCAGAATTCTGATATTTTTATATTGAACTTACAAAATTTAATTAACTCACGTAGAAGAAAAAATATGAACTGAATTTTGGTCCCTCGCTAAATCGATCTACTAAGACGGAAAAAATAAATGCTCGAAACATATAAATTCATATATACTAAGATAAAATATGTTTCCTTCATATTTACATAAAAATTTATGGTCGAATTTTGACCATTAGGCGAACACTAGTTATTCCAATTCTCCTAAATCTAAATGTGCTTTTAATGTTTTTTTAGTAGAGTTGTAAAATTCTATATTTTAATTACATTTGACGCCTTAAGGATTTAACTTATTGAAATTGGTTTTGGCAAGAATGAAGGAAAATTTGCTAGATTTAATCAATCTGCCAATGTTAGTTTTATGGTGTATTAATATCCTGATAATGTCAGACCAATTGAACATAAAGCCTCACAAAATTAGTACAAGAGGTAGATAAAATATGAGTAGGAAAAGATTGAAGCTTCTGAAGTAAATCGGAATGTGAGTAGTACAAATTTTAGGCAAATAATATCAGGTTCATTAGAAAATTGTTGTTGTGAATGGACTTATTAATAAGCAATGAAATTCATTGGGTTTTTTTCAAAATATAAACAACAATTCGATTACTAGATCTAATAATTTAGATAATGTTCAGAATATTGATGTGGGTTCTTCAGTTCCAAGAAATTGGAACTTTTAAAACTTATCGCCTAGAAACATTCTTTATGTCCCGTGTGAACCATTCTTTGAGGAAAAGGTTTTAAACATCATTTGTAATTTGAGATCAACCAATAGTGGCCACGAAAACGATTTGTGAGTTGACGAATTTATAAAGGGTGTTTTTTAGAGGCACAGAACTGTTTTTAAAAAGTAAACACAATAAAGTGGAATGACCAACATTTTAACTTTATTTTCTCACATGATATCATGGCATTTAATGTTTAAGAATTATATCTGGCATATGGCCTTCGCGACTGAGCTTTATGATCGGCATCCTGTCGATCCTGTCGGCGCATTATCTGCTCAAATATATGATTATGAGCACCGTAAACATGACGAAATGCTTTATAACTTTAGCAAACCGGGCACGAATTTTGGAAATAAATGTTCACGATTTGAAAACGTTGTTCTGCTGTTAGTCTTTGCATTGTGATTTACCAAAGTATACTGAAAAAAAAATTAATATTTCAAATGTCTTAATTGAAATCAATTTTTATTTTTTTTGTGTACTTTGACTTTGAACTAAATGAATATTTCGACGAATATCTGGACTTTATTTCGGCAATAACGGATAAATTAAGGAATCCGATTTCAGGCCAAGATTCATGCGAAAACTTGAATCGAAATTAAAATTACATTAGGCATGAAATAAAAAGTGTTTCACATTTGAATTAGAAATAAGGAGACATGAATTAAGTTCATGACGGATTTACACGGATATGACTCTCGAAGAATTACAAAAGGGTATATTTCTGAATTAAAAGGTAATTACGACAACGACATAGATTTTAATGAATTTATTGATAATCTCGAAATTTGTGCGGTTCAAAATATTAACAAGTGCTGGAATTGGGAGAAAATTTTTCATTCGCATGGTAATTTCATGAAAACCAGATGCATATTCTGTTATGGGTGTGGAGTAAAAGAAACTTATAGACCTACTTACCCTGACTATAGCAGACATCCGAAAATTAAGTTCAGGACTCTTGTGTAGACAATGACATAACTAATAAAATGGCCATACCATTTACGTTTAAGATATAATTAATAGGCTCTTTCACGCATTTCGGACTTTTCAATACTACGGAAATACTGTCGGAAGCTTAAGTCATTCAATACTTTTATTACTTTAGCAACCGTAAAGAAATAAATGGATAATAGAACATATATCTGTGGCTTGCTGCTAAAAAGGGCCAATGTGAAAATATTGACTTGAGAGAAAATTTGTAATTAATTTTTTTTTATAGAAATTTCTTCCTGAAATTGGCTAGGAAAGCCCTCATGAAGCTGTTCTGGATGAAATTAGAAGGTGGCTGTTTCAGCAAAATTAATTAAAAAGTAAGAAACGACACCTAAAGCAATGATTAACTTAAATAGAAAAATATTGGCAGTGGCCCCTTTAGTACCAAGACACACAATTGATAATTCTAGATAGTTTGGTGCTTATAAAAGTGTTATTGATGAAAATTTAACTATCCAAGTTTAAAGTAAATAGAAGCCAATTTCATAGACCTGAAAACTGATGCGCATATACAAGGCATTAAGAGTAGGCGTGATTCATTTGAATTTTTTTAAAGTTTCACAATCAAGGGTTGTGAACAACCTCTTTACCAGAGACGTCTTAATAAAAAATTTTAAATATATAATGGTTAAATTTAACCATATTATTGTCTCTGGCAACCATATTATTCTTAAATTAGCCCTTCATCAAGCAGCTTCAACCATATTTTGATTGTCTCCACACATGATACGGATAATAGCTTAGTTATATGCTATGGTTCTAAAGTTAAATTTCAAGGGCCGATGTTGATTTTGAATAAAACACAAACTATTTAGGAAATTATTGTAAATTTTATTTTATTATGATATATTGATATTACTCAATTATGTATGGAACAAAATATCGGCTAAATGGGCGCCGCGACCACGGCGGCACACCTCCATCCGATGGTATAAATTTTCGATGACCCTGAGGCATAATGGAGGTTCTATGCCGTTAATGTGCCGAATTATCTCATCCTTTAGCTCTTGAATTGTTGCTGGCTTATCGACGTACACCTTTTCTTTCAAATAACCCCAAAGAAAAAAGTCCAACGGTGTCAAATCACATGATCTTGGCGGCCAATTGACATCGCCATTACGTGAGATAACACGGCCATTGAATTTGTTGCGCAAAAGAGCCATTTTTTCGTTAGCTGTGTGGCAAGTGGCACCGTCCTTCCATATCTTCCAATTCGGGCCATAAAAAGTTCGTTATCATCTCACGATAGCGAACACCATTCACAGTAACTGCCTGACCGTCCTCATTTTGGGAAAAATACGGCCCGATGATGCCGCCAGCCCATAAACCGCACCAAACAGTCACTCTTTGTGGGTGCATTGGTTTTTCGACAATCACTCTTGGATTCTCATTCGCCCAAATGCGGCAATTCTGTTTATTGACGAATCCACTGAGGTGAAAATGTGCCTCATCACTGAAGATGATTTTCTTCGAAAATTGATCATCCACTGTTGCCATTTCTTGCCACCATTCTGCCCATTCACGACGTTTGGAATGGTCAAGAGGCTTTAGTTCTTGAGCCAATTGCACCTTGTAAGCGTGTAAATGCAAGTCTTTATGCATAATGTTCATCAACGACGAGCGTGAGAGGTGCAATTGTTGGGCACGACGACGAGTTGAGGTGGACGGCTCTTCAGCCACACTATCGCGAACAGCAGCAATATTTTCTGCAGTACGAGCTGTACGAGCATGCACTGGTGTTCTCACATCTTCTACAGACCCGGTTTGCTCGAATTTTTCCACGATTTTTGAGATTGTACGCACATTTGGACGATCAAATTGACCAAAAAAATCACGAAGTGCACGATATGCATTTTCATTTGAATGCCCATTTTCATAATAAGTCTGGATAACTTTAACACGTTGTTGGATTGTGTTCGGAAAAAAAACTTGGCGTTTAGGTGTGGTTCACATTCAACATCGGCCCTTACAATTTAACCACCCTTTATATAGCCATAGCCTCTAGCTCTTGAAAAAGTGGAAAATTAATTTAAGACCTATTTTATTATTTAAGTTGAACTAAGGTATAAACGTATGGATATCGATCAATAAAAATAACAATATCGAAAGTTTGTCCTACAAAGACCTCAAACACTTGTTTGGGTAGACAAGATTTAGTTTTTCAGTTTTATATGCTTCAACCATGTACAGTAAATTTGTTTATCTATAAAAAAAAAAACGTCAGTGTATTTTGTTGTGGTTAACTGTTATTAAAAAACGCTTATGTCTTTCTTTATGTTGCAATTCATAAAAGTGTCTTAATAGTCTTAATTGGAGTTGCGACACTTTTGAGAAAATAAATCACTGTTGGAGTTTACTTATATTAATTAGACTTGTGTCAGTTTAGAATTTTGCAAAAGTGTCAAAACTTGAAAAGAATTTAGCCAAAGTGACATAACTCAAAATAGTTCGGTAACTTCTGCAAATAATATACATCTAAAATGACACAACTAAAAATTGTTCATTATCTAGTGTATAAATATCTAAAAAAAAACTTTTTAGATCATAATCTGTTTACGTTTTCTACTAAATGGTCCAAAGATTTGTTTTTAACTACATATTTTTTTTAGGTCAAAACAGTTTTTTCGATTTCTGAAAAATTAAGTGTTTTCAGTTGAGTCACTTTTGAACTAGGTGTGCGATATATTTAATCAAATTTTAAAACTAGTTAAGAAACTAGCGCTTGTAATCTAATAATCACCTTTTGTTTAATGTAACAAATGGCTTAACAAAATTATTATACTCACTCTACATTCTGCTTTAAAAGTCACAAAAAAGATATAAAGGTATTTCAGGAATGTTTTAAATGTAAATGTGTACAATAAAAAAATCGAAAATAAAAACTCTTTCGTACAGGCAAACATGACTGAACATGTTCAGTCACGTGCATTCCTGCAAAATTTGTTAAATTATTGTGCATGATGGTCAAGTAACATTTAATACGGCCGAGTGCATAATACACTTAAAAAAAACACATATGCAATCCCACAATGTCACACGAATACACTCCTACATACATATATAACTAAATACATACAAATTCACAAAATTCCACATTTACACATTTATTTTTGTAAAGGACAGTCAAATGAACAATCACATTTTAACTGTCCAATGTAGAAGTGTAGTGGTATTGGTCGAATTCAACAATTGAAAATAACAAAAGGACATACTTTTTGAAACGTTCATGTACATATGCACATACAAAAACAATTCGCACATATTCAAGCAGACATATAAAACATGTGTCATGTATTGTTTTTATGTGAGAGAGTTGCCACAGCAACAAATCATCAAAAGCATAACAAATTAACACACACATACACATACGCACAAATATTCCAATACACATAAATGCAAATAAATTTGATACGTACAGACGAAAAAAAAACAACATTTGAGATTCCTACTCAGTTTTATACATTGGATGTGTAATATACTTAAACTCATACGCACCGGAAATAAAAAGGAACTCATACATTCCGATAGAGATAGACAATTTATGGGCATTTATGTTTTAATTGCTTAAATATGTATACACACACATTCATTGACATTCGTGTGAAACATCAAGTGAAATCATGTATGTTTATTGGAGTTTGTAAAATGTTAAATGCTATTTTTTCGGTGCATACTTATGCTTTGGAGCAAAATGACCTTTTATGAAAATATTGGATTTTAATTACTTTCAAATATTTTTGGTATTGATTTTAAAAGTGTTTCTGAAAAATAATATAAGTATGCACGTGGACAATTTTAATAATTTCTATAAAATGAAGTACATACTTAAAAAAGTGAAGCCTAGTTGAAAAGGTCGTCAAAATAAAATCCCGGACTAAAATGCTAAAATAACAAATGAGTAATTAAATAAATAAAAATAACCTGCAGAAACAGCAATAGCATTAGCATGCTTTGTAGCTGCTTATATATAACTATTACTATATTTTGAAAAATTAAATTTTAAATAAGGCAATATTAATAAAATATGAACTAACAATACAAAAACTTTTTAATTTGATTTTATTTATTTTAAAAATGAATATCAGTGCTGATTTAATAAAACAATTGTTGTTGTATTCGGATTTCAAAATAAAAAAAGTATTTTCTATATAAGACTTTCGTTAAACAATCGTGTTTTCTAATACGACTACAATGAAAATGTTTTTTTTTATACCCTCCACCATAATAAGCTGTGAAGAGGGTATATTAAGTTTGTCATTCCATGTGAAAGTTTTTTATTATTCATCTCAGACCCCATAAAGTATATACATTCTGGGTCCTTGAGTAATTCTCAGTCGCTTTAGCCATGTCCGTCTGTCTGTACGTCTGTCCGTCTTTTGAAAACACGCTCACTTTCGAACAACTCAAAAGAAATGAACAAACTTAGTGCCAAATTGCTTGTAGTTATCCCAAGCAGTTTGGGATTGAAATCCAGCAAAATCGGTTCAGTAGGACCAGAGCAGTGAATAAAAATGTGGAACCACCACCTAAAAAAATTGATAATTTTGTTACAAAAAATAACATAAATGGTAGAACAAGGCGCGGAATGAGATACGATTTTGCAAAAATTTGTTTTATTTGACTGGAAATCACGCTGTTAAATTTCGTGACGATCGGTCCATAATTTACATTAGGCCCCATATAAACCCTACTACCGGAAAACAGTTTAGTACGCCTAAAACCGTAAAAAATAACGCTAGCGTAACAAAATTTGGTACGTCACAGTTTTTTAGTACTAGAAATACCACTGTGAAATTTCGTGAAGATCGGTACATAATTTACCCTAGGCCCCATAGAAACCCTACTCCCGGAAAACAGTTTAGATCACCTAAAACCATAATTAATAATGCTAGCATAACAGAAATTGGTACGTCACAGTTTTAAAGGACTAGAAATGACGCTGTGAAATTTCGTGACGATCGGTCCATAATTTACCCTAGGCCCCATATAAACCCTACTACAGGATAACAGTTTACAGTTCGAACTGTCGGTGGAGGGTATCAAAGATTCGGCACAGCCGAATATGGCAAACTAACTTGTTTTTTTTTAATTTTTTCATATGCAACTTTTTTCCGACATCAATCGCTACTTTAATGCTGTATTATACGATATTTTCTTTGCTGCATTATTTGCTTTTTTATTGCTGCATCTTTTCTATCTTCAGTGATGCTTGTTTTAGTTCTGTGCTTGTATTTTTAGACTATTACCCTGCAAATAATAGGACCAGTCCAAACACGCGTGTAAAGAGTAGTCCATAAGGGACCAGGACTAGTCCAAAAGTAACCCAAACGTATGGAAAAAACCTGGTCTATTTAACATTACGATGTCCTAGGAGAGGACCGTATAACCCACCTTTGGACCACTTAGGAGTAGTTTTAAAACTACTCCATGATATACTCAAGAGGATTAGTTTTGAAGTCGTTTAAAACGAAAGCATGTCGTTAAAAAACGAAGACGTGTCGTCTCACTACAAACGCTTTTTAGCCATGACATGGTCCATGCTTGCATTACATTGGATTTGTCCATGGAGAAGTCCAATTTATCAAAATGGATCAGGTGGTCCAATTTTATTTGCAGGGTATTATTACAACAGTTTCCTAATCTATATATAAAAGAAGTGAACACTTTGATGTCACCACTAACTACGAAAACGGGTCGACCGATTTTAGCGAAAACGTTGGGGTACGTTGGGGATGGTCTGTAGATGGTTTATTGGAATTTGGGCCAAACTAACTGCCTGTTCATCTATTTTAGAACGAACACTTCGTTCGCTTAACTTACAATTAACAAAAATAATATATTTTTTTTTTTTTTGGAAATGTAAAATAAGCGATCGAAGTGTTCGTTCGAAAATAGATAAACAGGCAGTTAGCTATTTATAAGAAATTTTCCATTTTTAGGAATTGTGCCTAAAATTTGCAATGAATAGGAAATAATTAAGTCATTCTTGTTGTTTTAGTCATAAATGAAGGACTCGCAACAGAATGCGTTTCTTTTACACATGGTTTATGTGAAGTTTGTGTGAAATCGGAATATGGCATTTGGATTTTCCTGTATATTCGCATACAACACTGATAGAAAAGGCGTCATAACGCTGATGTATGTTGACATCAGTACTTTTCATCATGGTGATGTCAACCTTAACATCATTTAACCAAGGTGTCATCGGGGTAAAAATAATATTATGTCATCAATGGGATGACACATCGACATCACAGAAATTCCGAACATGCCCTTAGTACGATGACGCAGTAACATCGGGGTAAGGACACATTAGCATCATTTTAATCAGAGTTTGTCATTAGATTAAAGTCATTGGTATTGAATTTAGTCAAAGTGAGAGACTATTATTATTTACTTAACCGTTACATGTGTTTGTTTCATGTTTGTTGAATTACGACCTTTGTTTACAGCAAAACTCTCAATAATAAGACACCAGCACCATGCCCCATATGGTTTTTGTAATTTTTCTATCTGCTTTAAAAATTTGATGTATTTAACTAAATAATTTAAAAAAATTGAATATAGGAATTTTTGCTTCATATAATACATTGTAATCATGAAAATAATGTTAAAAATATACAAAATGTGGCATCGAATTGATTTCACTATAGTCATAAAATAGATGACACGTAAAAAATGAAAAAGTTGTACGAAGACGTTAGTCATTGGATTGATGTCACTTTTTGCATCATTGATGCCATTTGTAGTAACATTGATGTCACAATTCCGATGTTAGGGCATCATCAATATGAAGATGCATTTTTCTATCAGTGAAGTATCAACAAAGTCCCCTCCATTTTCCATATTATGATTTTTTATTGTCACTTGAAGAGTTACCAAACCTTGTATCGTAATGTCTTATGGGTATAGTGACATTCGGAACAGATCGTTTAGTATATTTAATATCGCTAGAGGGCGCAAAATAGGGCATAACCTGTAAAAGCTTCCCCTTTATCTTCTTAACTATAGAACGGATTTTCTTGAAATTTGGCAGGCCAAAAGTGTAAAATCTTTAAGAAACCATAGCCTCTAAATTGTATTATCTTGGGCGTGAAACAGGGCAAGAAGGGTAAAAGCTCCCACATCCTACGCCTTATTAACTAATCAACCGCTTTCCTTAAAATTTGGCATGCATACACTGTAACATTTTAAGGAACTTTAAGATATAAATTTTTTGGAAATTCCAACATTTAGGGTGTGAAATATGTCAAAACGTGTAAAAGCTCCCTCTTCTTAATTAAATATCCCATAAAAGTTTAATGTCTTGAAGGAAAGAAATAAATTTTAACATTAACGTCGAAAAATAAAGCAAAAAGGGTAAAGGCACCCCCTCCTATACCTAATTAATTAATTAGCCGATTCTATTACAAATTTTATGTATTTTTGAAAATTTTTTTTTTATCGGAATTTGAACCAACCACTGCTAAGCAATGGAAGACGATTGGTCGTTAAAAAATTTAAGAAAAATGTTATAGAATCTACCATTTGGAACGGTTAATTCCGAGACGAAACTGTTTTGCTGCCACGAAGTCCATTGATTGTCACAGATGTCCCAATTGCAATCAAACGCGCTTAATTTCCTGTCAGATTGTCAAACGATGTCTGTTTGCGGCTTAGATTTGAGCACACCATGGTTTTCACACGGACAATTATACGTGCCTTGTTCTCGCGTCGGCAAGCCATCGAGCTTATTTAAGTTGGCTTAAGACGAACTGAAATATCGAAATTTGTTTGTGTGTTTGCAATACGAGGTTGCATGGGTTGTACGTTTCGCATGCGAAGAGGAGAACTGGCTTGAAGTCGGTATTAACGATGTTAATTTTAGTATCTTTGGATATGATTGTGGATTGCCACAACGAAGAGAGCATATCGTAGCCATTTTTAGCTTTTAACAAACGTGACGTTTTGTCTTCACTAGCATTGCTATTAGTGCAGATAATATTCCCGAGTAATGTGTAGGAGGTAGCTGATTCAATTTTTTCGTTAAAAACAAATTTCGTCCGTACATTTTAAGTCAAACTAGCATTTAATGAAAACCCCATGTAGTGCCAGTGTTTGTTGACACTGTTTATCACGGTAATCCTATTGCTTAGATCCCGAACGTAGAAGTGAGTTATTGATTTTATGCGGCACTCCCAAACATTCAAGTGCGTTCCAGATAGCCTGATGCCATTCAGTAGATTGTTCGACTTTTATGCGTACTGTGTTGACAGGATCGATATATGATCGCTGAAGACTAAAATGGGAGGCAAGAATATTCATAAGCCGTTTGCTAATTGTATGTGTACATTATTATTAAGCATGCTAAGCAGTGTTAACCACTTTTTACAGTTACATAAATCTCTTTTGTGGGAAGATTTATTATAATACCCTCTTATTTGTCTTCAGGAAGGGGTTGTTTTGCCCAAAAACGCTCAATGATAGGATGTTAAACTTTTGCACTTATGCGTGGATGTATTTTTAATAATTCTACAGGTTTTTATCCGGATAATGTGCCTTATAGTTGTTGAGTGACTTAATGTCCGCCATTATTCAACGTCTGCTGCGTATGTGGAAAAGTCGTCCCTATCCGCATGATGTGGTTATCTGCAAATTATAGTGAAAGCATATTAGCACAATGTTTTTCCAGATTAGTATGGGCCCTAACCTTGAACAGGTTGGATTCCTTTCTCATTCTTTGAAGGGCTTGTGACGTCTAGAATTCTATTTGACAGCTGCTTTACTACTTTGTACTTCTCCCTCGTACGGTTCATGTCCATAGCGAGCATCTTGAATTTATTGATTAAACCACTTTTTGACTAAATGATCTATTTAAAAGTACATCTTTTGAATCTATTTTGGCATATCTATTTTTTGCCGTGATGATGCTAACCATTGATTTATTTCTACATTGAATCAACGTCCTGTTGTAGTCTGAAATCCACTTTTTTCTTTTGATTGCACTGAATCCAATAGCGCTATCCGCAAATATTAGAAATAAATATTTAGTTTGATTCCACAGTTCACTTTTAGACTCTTGCAGAATTTTGGCTGAATTTAACAAGGCATGTACTTCTTCGCAGGTGGTTTTAGTTTTTAACATCTAGCTTTTTCGGCAAGTTGCAATATTTGTCCCTTCGTATGGCCGCAATTTTGGATCGTATATTGTCGTTGACTTAATGGTGTTCACTAGCATATCTGATACTTTGTTCCGCACGTCCAGCAAAGATTTCCGCCACGTCTTGCTAATTTCTATGTCCGGAGAAATCTACGTAACCTTGTGTTCATTCCTATGCTGAAAAAAATGTGCCTCCGACTACCAACGCAATTTCTATTATAAACACATCGCTGTGAATAGATTACAGTATGTGACAATTTTTTGACTAAATGGATCTGACACCTAATCTTTATGTAAAATTGCTGCTGAACACGAATATGAAGACAGAATGCTCAAAAGTAGAACAGTTTGGAAGATATTCCAAAATAACCGTTATCTGTGTTTTTAAAAAAGATGATGTCACTTAAATGCAAATATCTTCAAAAATGTTAAACGGATTATGTATTTCCTTTTTTTTTAATGAAACAAAATAAAATTACTAAATAACGATGGATTGATAGTGAAGATAGGTCAAGAAATGACAGAGTTACAGGGGACAAAATTCAAACTTCATTGAAAATTTTATGATTTTTTACAGTTTTGCTCTTTTCAATTTTTTTTTTTTTTTATATACCAAACAATTAAAAATTTACACGTTTTATTGCATGAACAATTTTCGCCCAACAAAACAAAGATTGGCGCAAAAATGATAAAGCTACAGAAGATTTAGTGAATTAACCCATATAATAATTTAACAGTTTTAGAATTTTTTTTAATATTTTTAGTTACCGCTATGTTTATTTACTTGGTGTGTTTTTTGAGATTTGGAAAAAAAATTAAAAAGTGGGATATTTCAAATAATCTTCGGTAACTTTGTAATATTTTTACCGATTTGGATCCAATTGGGCACAAAATGTGCATATTGAAATAAGCTAACATCGTAACAGATAAAACTTAAAAAAAAACTTTATTGCTTGGTTAAAAAAACAAGTGGAAAAGAGCAAACTTACAAAACATCTTAAACATTTTTGTGAAATTTGAACTTTGGTCAAATGTAACTTAGTCATTTCTTGACCAATTTTTACGAACGACCTGTGGTTGTTTTAGTAATTTTATTATCTTTGAACAAAAATAAAGGTTTAAAAAACTCGGTCTAATTAAGAATATTAAAAACTTGGATTAAAAACCATAAAAGAAGTAAGAAAAAAACATGTCAATTAAAATCAATTAAAATGGATAATCATTCAGAAAAGCAAATTTCGATCTACCAAAGGTTAAAATACAATTTGGTTTAAGGATTTATGTTTGACTATTGAATTCAGCAGCCGTCGATGGCTGCGAGTGTAAGACGGCAAATCCATCTGAAGAGATCGAGTGGTAGCGATCGAAACATGTCATTGTAACCTGCCGGCCAGGGTTCGAACCCCGGCCACGGTCATGAAAGATTATGAATAACAATTTTAATTAATTTTCATCTTGTAAAATTCGTTTCTTCATAAAAATAATTTAATGAAAATTAAAATTTATGAACTTAAGCCTAATTAAAAATTTTAAAAATTTTGATTAAAAACCATAAATAGCTCAACAAAATAACCACAATACTAATTACTCGGTCGAATATTTTTGAAGATACATTTATTAAAGTGACATCATCTTTTTAAAAACCGCCAATAACGGTTATTATGGAATATCTTGAAAAGTGTTATACTTTTGAACATTCTGACTTCTCATTCTGATTCTGCGGACGATTTAACGTAAAGATTAGTTGCCAGATTCATTTGGTCACGACTTTGTTGAAAATTTGTGACACAGGGTTATCATTCGCTCAATCTATTCAGGCAGCATAAGCGATAGTAAAAATATCGCTCTAAGCTCGTCATGTTTTTCCTATAGACTATTTTGTAAATATTCGTTATTTCTGCTTATTTTAGTCTAGGTTTTAAAACATTGAATATAATAATGAAACAAAATAGCAAATTTGTAATTATTTAATTGGAACCAAACTTAGCTATTTATAAGAAATTTGCTATTTTTAAGAATTGTGCCTTAAATTTGCAATTTGTTATAGTGACAAATGAAGGACTCACATTAGAATGCGTATCTTTTACACATGGCTTATGTCGTGTTTAGGGTTAAATCTGGAATTGCAAGAAAAATTTTGTAGTTTTAAAATTTACTCTCTGGTTGCAAGTTTCTGGAAGTTAAGTAAATGAGCACACCTATTATATATTTTAGAAATTTTAAATAATTAATATTCGGGAAAGTTCATTGCTAAATACATTTTTCTTAAAGGTTATATCTGAGGTTATTAACCAATAAATGAAAAAAACTAATTTGTGCGAAATGAGATCACAATAAAAACTCCATAAAGTAAAACAAAGTCTTAATAAAATATTTATGCCCAAAGCAAACATTTTTAATTTTCATAAATTCTTTTCGGTTTTGCCATATTTTGACTTAAGCAAATATTAATCAATTCTTGTGATATTAATAAATATTTCTCAATAACTTTGTTATGCCCCCATAAACATTTTAGTGGTCTAAATTAAAGGAATGAAAATAAAAAGAATTCAAATATTTAAACAAAATAAAATAAAGAAAAATCAAAGAAAGCAATGCCAGGAAAAATCATGTTTATCAACAACAACAACTATGTATATTAAAACATATTTTTTTGTTTTATACTTTTCTATTTGCAAATAAACTTTGTGGTTTAAACTTTTAATGAGATCTTATTTCTTATTTACCATCTTAAGGATTCTTTACAACATGAAGCAAACAGCATTTTTTTCTCCACCACCAAAGCCACCCACTTCACCACTATTTCGACAACCACTTTTAAGTAGTTTTAAATAAATTCAATACAAACACCAACCACCACCCTCTTTAGCTTTTGCCATACAGCAACAACAACGAACTTTTACAGGATTTTATGCAAAACTAAACTTGTTTCATAAGAAGAAAAAAACAAGAAAAAATAAGAAAAACCATCAAGTGTTGGTAAATCTAGTGACTCTTGTACTACAAAATCACCAGAACAACTTAGCTGAATGAGTATGAAGAAAAAGAATTGCATTAAGCAAAGAATCGGGAAAATATTGTAAAATTTCAGAGTGAAACTTACACTCTAATAGAAAGTACCAGAAACATAATAAAATATTTCAAAGTTGTTGTTATTTGCAGAACAAAAATTGTGCAATATTGACTACAAGACAAAGTTTAGGACTTAAGAAAAAACAATGGACATACAAAACGCCATTGGAATGATTTACATTATTAAAAAGATCTAATATTGAAAATTTCCAACTACTACCTGTAAATATCGATAGTCTTAAGACTGTGCCTTATCTTTGATATTTTTCATCAAGAGCTAGAATAATATTTTTCTGGAATGTAGGAACTGCATATTCGAGCTGTGGTAAATTATAGACAAATCTTATAGAATTTTATAACAAATGTTTTATCATATCGTCGGCTTAATATGCAAACCTGCCAAATCCACTTTTTAAGTAAATTGAGATTTTGATGCCGAGTGGTAGAGAAAGGTACGCCTCGTCGACCAGCGTGTAGTTTTTCTTCAATTTGAGTCTTGAAGTAAACACACTTCACCAACACGAACTTTATTTTTGGTTTTTCTCTTAAGCTCCAGATATGAAATATACAAAATTTTTTGTCTCTCCTGAAAAAATTTAATGAAAGGGAGTTAGCAGGTTTGCATATTAAGCCGACGATATGATACATTTTTGTGACTTTGTTTTTTTATTAAACAAGCTTAGCCGGTGCGCTTCGCTACCCCACATAAACCAAAATGTATAGTGTATTTGTACGGGAGGTGTCACGCCTACTTTTGCAATTGCACCACCTTTTTTTACAGTTGTAGTGTATTCATTTCCTAGCTATTTGTACAAAACTGGAGTACTTTCACTGTAACAGTACTCCATACAGAAATCTATATTGTCTTTGTATGGGAGGTATCACGGCCATTTAACTAATCCAGTCCACTTTTTGACAGATGTTGTGTAGCAATAACCAAGCTATTTGTAACAAATCTGCACAATTTTACTTTTAACGTTCTCTTAATCAACGAAAATCTATTTTTTGCCGCGTCCACTTCACCAATGCCGCCCACTTATTGATTATTGTTGTGCATTGATAAAAAAAAAACTATTTGGACTAAAATTGTGAACTATAGCTGTAGCCGTTCTCCAGATATATGGAAACCTATATTGTGTTTGTATGGGAGGTGCCACACCAATAACCCAGTAAAAATGTGATCCAAAAGGAGCAGGTTATTACTATGGAAATGTGAAGAAAGTGCTTAAAAAACTGCTGAAGGGATGGATGATTTTTTTATGCTTAGTTATATGTTTGAAGTACTACATTCTGCTGTAAGCGCATTTTTGACCGAATAAATCATATTATACCATAAAAAATTGAGCTTTAACGAAGCCGGTTTGTAAGGGAGGAATATAGGAGTTTCGCTTACCATCTAGCTTACGGAAGATATGACTTTTAAATGATGAGTTCCGACTTTGAAGCAATACATTTTTGATACAAAAAGCGCTTTATTCAACACACATATAAAAACTGGTTAGTGTAGCTATCAGCTTAACACACTGAATGTTTTGTTACAGTTATTTCTAAGTATTCTCCCTTACAAACCTGCTTCGTAGTAAGGGAATGCCTTTTCTTGAGCTTCACTTCGGAAAATCAAATATTGTAACGTTAATTTAACCGCCTTATACTCAATGCCAATGGATGGAACTTTGCAGGCATACATATTCCCGATAACAGTACACGAATACATGGGCGAAGCCGGGATAAAATCTAGGGGAGGGGGGGCAAACATTTTTTTTTGGTAAAATGCTTTTTTGATCGCCATTTACTCAATGCAAAAGGATGAAACTTTGCAGGCATGCATATTCCCGATGACAATACACGAATACATGGGCGTAGCCAGGATAAAATCTAGGGGGGCAATATTTTTAAAACTTTTTCTTTAGCTTCACTTCGGAAAATCAAATCTTGTAACGTTAATTTAACCGCCATATACTCAATGCAAATGGATGAAACTTTGCAGGCATACATATTCCCGATGACAAAACACGAATACATGGGCGTAGCCAGGATAAAATCTAGGGGGGGGGCAAATTTTTTTTAAATGTTCTTTTTTAAGAAAAGCGTTTCTTAAAATTTTTTTTTTTAAATGTTCTTATTTCTTTTATAAAACTTGTTAAGTGTTCCTTAACTTACTTAACTGCATCTCTGTTTGTCTTATTGCGTAGCGCATAATTGTGCGCCTATTTTGATAAATGTTCCTTTAGTGCTTCACAAAATAATACAATTTTGTATTAGAATGCGATTGGCTTTTTTCTTATTTATTTAAGAGTTTTTTTGCTTGCAAAAAAAACCAAATTACAGAGGAGGGCTCGCTGATTTTTGTATTGACTTTCGTTGCCATTGGTCTGTATGTGCGTTGAGTATTTTTAAATATTTTCGCTTTAAAAACTTCTTTGTTATTAGCACTTAAAATCAGGGTTTAAAGAACTGCAGCCGAAACCGAAAACTGTCGAATAAAATACGAAAATTTGTGTACAACTTTTCGCTTTTTGAGTTGGATTAACAGCATTTGTTCACATTTAATGAATACGAAGTAAAAGCAACAGTTTCTTTTTTGCCAGTAAAGAAGTGGAAGAAATGGCAGTTTTTCTACTTTGACTGCAGTTTTTTAAACGCTGCTAAAAATCATTGTTTTTTTTTTTTTGTATAATTTTGTTCATAAGCATTTAGTGCACCATAATAGCTCTTTTATTAGAGCGCATTATTATGCGCTTTTTTCTTAATCAGTTCAAAAATAAATTGGAATTTTTCACTTGGAATATTATCGACCCGCTGTAGCATGCTTTTTAAAAATATTCATATCCATCTTCTATTTAAACTAATTTTCCAACAGTTAATGATAGTTGCAAAATTTTATAAAGTTTTATGGAAATAAAAACAAAAAAAAAAAAATAATTACAAAAAAAAATCCCATTAACATTTCTTTTTCTCTGTTTTCTCTTTTAATGTGACAAAAATAAAATTAAAAGATTTTTAATTAAAACTATTCCCAGTTAAAGCAATTTTAAGTTCTATATTTTAATGAGCAACAAATGTTACAGCTTAATTTAAATTTTTCTAGTAACTGAAAAATATGTTTAAAATATTTTACTTGCATATGAATTATAAAAAAAAATAATTTAAAGTTTCTTTTAATTTTTATTACCACTGCGAAATGTTGCATTCGTAATACTCATGTATTATTTTTAATATTTTTTTTTATATTTTAATTACAACTTTAGGGCAAAAAACAATTCTCTTGCAAATAACTTCATAAAGCCTGGGCAGAATTAAAAGCAATTTTACTTATAAAAAGTAATTGTTGCAAAAAAGTTTGCAAATTAAATAAAAAATATAACTGGAAAAAACAAGAAAAAACATGTTACTGAAACAAACTTTTGGTCTTCATTTATTGTTTTGTATGTCTGAATACCCCTCCCAAATACTTAAATGCCACAAACACACATGTGTTTAATAGTTGAAATTGTTGAACTTGCTACATGTTGCATGTTGTACTTGTGGCAAACTTCTCTATGTCACATATTTGGTATTAAGCAGTGGAAATATGGAAATGCTAGGAAAAAAATTGAAAAAAAAAACATAAGAAAACAAACAACAACCTGACAAAACTTTATTAATAAAAGTTTCCATAATAAAAGTATAAAGCCGGAATGAAACAAAAAAATAAAGAAACAGAATAAAAACACCAGGCTTAAACATGTTAAAAATTGGTATTAAAACTATATTTGACAAGAAAATTTGTCGAGACATTTGCTGGTTTAAAACTTGGCTAAATTAATTAAAAGCAAAATCAAACAAAAAATTGCATACATATAAAAATTAAACTAAATTAAATTAGATAAATTTAATGAATAGAAATTTTTAAGCAAAATTTACTACAATTTTGAATTTCGTTGATGATTAAAGTTTCTAAAAAAGAGTTGATATCTTCTAAAGTTTTTGCACATGTTGCCAGCTCATTATTGGTTTGACCTACCGACCATTTAAATTAATTATTTTAAATTAAATAAGCTATTTTAAAGCTTTTGCTCTAGACACCAATGTTTGGCAAATACAGCCAATTCCTAATACAAAAATGTTCAAAATAAATTTTACTCTTGCTTTGCTTCTTTGCCGTTGGAAAAAAGGTAGATAAAGCAAAATAAAATTACAGCAATAAAATAAATTTTACTCTTGCTTCGCTTCATTGCAGTACGAAAAATAAACAATTAAAGCAAAATAAAATATCAATAACTCAATAAACAGCAGTAAGTAAAAGTTTGCTGCACAAAAAGCTACTTTTTAAAAATAAATTTAGAAAAGTGGCGTATCTGCACAAAAATTTACATTTTTCAAAAATTTACAGTTAAGAAATTGATTTTAACCCCTCCGGAAAATTTCTGATGTTGTATTACATCCAGTATAGTATATATAGTAAAGGATAATTCGATAAATTCGTGTTTGAAAATATTTCCGGTGGTTGTTGAGCCTTGCCAGGCTTAAAAAAAAAAATAAATAATGTTTTCAATTTGAGTTCGAGCGGTAAGTAATACCAATAAATCAACATCTTCACCAACAAAAAAAAAATTTAAATCAGTTGTATTGACTTTATTTATTGCAGCTTATATAACAAGTAGAAGGTGGTCCAGCCTTCATGCACGATGTTAATTGTGAGTTACACATAAACATCACGTTTTTTGCCCAACTCAATTTGACATTACTTTGTTTCAGTGTTTAAAAATTTTAACCATGCAGACGTACACAGAAAAAATTATTGCCGAATTATTTTCAAACAAACGCTTGTTTGAAAATTTTTTTGATTTCTACAAAGTTTTTTACTGATTCAATCAATATTTTTGTTTGATTTTTACTTAACCAACAAAAATGTGGACAACTCTTCAAAAATTTAATAAGCGCGCTATTGGTTTGAAGTTTTCATAATTTTGTATGAAATATTTAACGCTCTTTAATGTTGTCGTCTTTTTGCATTTTTTTATTGATTGTAAGCAACACTTCTTTATGTGAAATATAAGAACTACAACAAAAAACACATGCAGTCTATTTTTGGACGCTTTAAAAAAGTACAGTAATAAGAAAAATGATAAAATAGCGTGACGAGGTTTGTAGTAAAAAAACAACAAAAACAATAGCAGGTAAAAAACGTTTCATTTTTTTTTTAAACAACAGAAAAACACATTATAAGAAACAAAATAAATTTTTGGTTGGTTTCAAAGTTGGTAAAAAAAAAACAAAATCCCGTATTCCATTTTTTCAAATAGTTTGTTTAAATACATCAAATACATAAATAGAATGATGGCAGAAAACATATCGAGTCGGTCTGCCGCCGTTTTTGGTTACATTTCTTCTTCATTAGCAAAGGAAAGGATAAAGCAAGAGTGAGTGATGAAGAAAAACACTGTGAGTATAAATATGACTTCGTTCAAAAATTATTCCAACAAAAAAATGTGTCTCAAAGCCAGCCGGCCGCTCTGCTCTGCTTCATCTTCGCCAACAGTGCTTGCTTGTGTGCGCGTCATTGCTTGTGCCAAAACTTTTTTGTTTGATTAAGCAAAATTATTTGTTTGAAATTTATATGAATTTCAGTAAACTTTTTGTTTGATTCTGTAAAATTATTTGTTTGAAAAAATCGGCGTTTTTTTTAATAAACAAAATGCAAATAAATTGTTTGAATATGCGAATTTGTTTGTATGACCGATTTTAGACAAACAATTGTTTGATTCTACAAATTTTTTGTTTGAATTGGAAAAATAATTTTTTCTGTGTACACAATTGAGCATCGTATTAGGATTATTGAAATCATCTACGAAAATGGGCGTTTGAATCAAAACGCATTTTATTCACTTCGTGATTTTTTTGGTCAGTATAATCTACTAAATGTGTCCAGAAATGTCTGCGTATAAATTAAATATAATTATCTGAGATATTGCTGAACGTGTCTCCTCAATCCCAAACCAAACGGTGCAAAAAATACCCTTCATCGATAGTATATCGTCACCTAAAACGCAGAAGGCCCTTTCCTGCATTTTGAAAATTGTACAGGAGAAGCAAACAACTATTTAAAATATGTAGAATATTAATAAATTGCCTTAAACTTGTTATAACTTATATTTCTTCTACATTTCCTATAAAACCTAGCAGTTATTTTGACAATGTTGAATATTATGCAAATTGTTAGTAAGGTGTTTAAGCGTTTATCATATCATCTTTTGTAGATATGGTCGTTTGTTTTTTGTTAATAAGTTTGCAAATTTTGGCCGAAAATTTTTTTGTGGATATTTTAGTTGTTTAATCAAGTAGTGGTTAGTAATGGTTATCCCTATATGCTCTCATCAAACCATGCAATCTCTTTCCCTACTTTTAATAGCAATGATATTTTGGTTAACTTAAAAAGGCTAAAGATGTCTTTTAGTCATGGTCCTGATCTTGTTCCAACGTGTATTTTAAATCAATGTGCTGAATCATTAGTTACGCCAATAACTTTTATGTTTAATGCGTCGATTATATGTGGTTATTTTCCCGTATTATGGAAAGATTCGTATATAAAACCTTTATTTAAATCTGGCAATAAATTGGATATAACAAACTATAGAGGAATTGCCAAATTGAGTGAGATTCCAAAACTTTTTGAAGAACTAGTTACTGATTTCCTCAGTCATCACACCTCGTCCTTACTGGCAGCTTGCCAGCATGGTTTTAGAAAAGGCTGTTCAACTACAACGAATGTACTTCATTTAACAACTTTAATTAATTGTGCATTTACACAAAAGAAACAAACTGATGCTGTTTATACTGACTTCAGTAAAGCGTTTGATAAAGTTAACCATCACCTTCTTCTTACTAAATTGGATTTATTAGGTTTATCCCGTAGAAGTTTATGCTGGTTAAGTTCTTATTTAATTGGAAGAAAGCAAAAAGTACAATTCAATAATTGTATATCCAAGTACATTTATGTTTCGTCCGGTGTTCCCCAAGGCAGTCATCTTGGCCCACTTTTATTTTCGCTGTTTATTAATGATCTGCCCAACGTTATCAAGTTCGCCAATATATTGATGTATGCTGACGATGTAAACATTTTCCATTCTTTTAATTGCTTCGCTGATCATTTTTATCTTCAATCGGATCTTCTTTTTATGGTGTAATCATAATATGATGGAGCTGAATCTTGTGAAATGCAAATGTATGCGTTTTTATAGAAATAACTGTATTGCCGTTAATAATGCTTTGGGTGGCCATCAACTGCAGTTGGTTGATTCGTTTATTGATCTTGGAGTCTTACTGGATCCTAAATTAAACTTTGTTTCTCATATAACATTAACTGTGAATAAAGCTCGAGGTGTTCTTGGCTTTATTAAGCGCTGGGCTAAAGAATTCACCGATCCATACATAACGAAGTAACTTTACGTATCACTCGTTAGACCAATCTTAGAATATGCGTCAATCATTTGGGACCCATTTTACAACATTCACAATTCTCGTATTGAATCGGTCCAAAAACAATTTTTATTATTCTGTTTACGTGATCTACATTGGAGTTACTCGACAAACTTTCCTTCATATGCTAGTAGACTGGCATTAATAAAATTACCATCGCTCAAAAGTCGTCGTACAATGTTAAATGTTTCTTTTATGGTTAATCTTATTAATGGTAATGTTTGTTGTGATTTTTTGTTAGAGTCTGTTAAATTTAATATACCTAGTCGCAATACGCGATTATAATATGCTCTTTGTTAAATTTTATAGAGAAAATTATGCTTTTGCTGATCCTTTTTCAAGGTTATGTAGACAATTTAATTCTCTGTCACAATTTGTTGATTTTTCTTTATGTTTAAATTCCATAAAGCATAAAATTATTGTTTTTCTTAATTCGTAAATTTGTATGTACAGTGGCTCACAGCTTATTTCAACCAGCCTCTTTCATGAAGAAAAATCGCATATAATTTCGAAGCGAAACATTGCATTGTTAAAATTTAAATGAGGGTTTATAGAATATGTTACAAAATAAAGAAACAAAGTTTTATTCAGTCTTAAATTAACAGTTTTAAAACATTACAAACTTAAAAACAAAAACAGAGTAACATAAGTAGTCACAGCTTATTTCAACCATCTACTTCTAAAATCTGTTAAATTGACATCACTGCTCAAGTAACGGTAAACTTCCAAGATTTTTTCTTTTAAGTAATGTTTTAAATATTTAAAAAAACTATTTTAGTCTGATTTCGGCAGTTAATTAAACCAGAAGCGGATTTTTTGACAATGGGACGACGCACTACCATAGAACAGAGGGAACTTGTTATTAGCCATTTTAAAAATGGCCATTCACGTCGAAAAATTGCTGAAATGGTTTGCCTTAGTGATTCAACAGTACAAAGTATAATATCGCGGTACGTCCACGAAAATAGGATTCGCGATAAGGCCAGAAAAGCTCCCAATAAAATTTTTAATGACACTAATTAGCGGTACATTGTCAGAAAAATCCGAGAAAACCCGAAACTTTCCGCTCCAAAACTGGCTACAGAAGTTAAAAAATTGTTAAACATAACATGCAGTGCAGAAACTATCCGTCGTGTTCTCCGAAATCATGATTTTAATGGTAGAGTTGCCCGGAAAAAGCCTTTTATCAGTAAGAAAAATCAAACTGCGCGCCTAAAATTCGCAAAGGAACACATTACCAAAGACTCTAGCTTTTGGGAAAATGTTGTTTTTGCAGATGAGTCCAAATTTAATATTTTTGGCTCTGATGGTCAAACTTACGTCTGGCGTAAGTCAAATACAGAGCTCCAAAATAAAAACTTAAAACCGACAGTCAAACACGGCGGTGGTAGTGTCATGGTGTGGGCTTGTATGTCGTCAGCAGGTGTAGGAAATTTACAGTTTATTGAAACAACAATGGACAAAACTGTATACCTTGACATCCTAAAAGCTAATTTACTGCAAAGTGCTGAAAAACTTGGTATAAGGGAGGAGTTTCGGTTTTATCAGGACAACGACCCGAAACATAAATCAGGTATTGTTCAGTCATGGCTTATTTGGAACTGTCCCCACTTGATGCAACCACCGGCACAATCACCTGACTTAAATGTGATTGAGAATTTATGGGCCATCCTAGACCAAAACATCCGCAAACACCAGATCTCGAACCGGATTGATCTGAAAGCAGTGTTGCAGGAGGAATGGGCAAAAATAACACCGCAAACCACTAGAAAATTAGTGGAATCAATGCAAAAAAGACTAAATGCTGTAATTGACCAAAAAGGAGGCCATTTAGTTATTTTTGAAATCAAAAATAACTAAATTAACTATCTTAATGTTTATTTTTATTAGCTGGTTGAAATAAGCTGTGACTACTTATGTTACTCTGTTTTTGTTTTTAAGTTTGTAATTTTTTAAAACTGTTAATTTAAGACTAAATAAAACTTTGTTTCTTTATTTTGTAACATATTCTATAAACCCTCATTTAAATTTTAACAATAAAATGTTTCGCTTTAAAAGTATATGCTATTTTTCTTCACAAAAGAGGCTGGTTGAAATAAGCTGTGAGCCACTGTACATATATTCTGTAAAGTGTAGTATATTTTAAAATGCTTATTGTTATTCATTAATTTTAAGTCAATATTGTTATTAGTCAGCAAGGATAATATCCATTGATTAAATAAATAATTAGGGCCTTTTGCAGCCTCATCGAATAATGACAAAGGGTAAGGAGCCAATTCATAATCAGTCCATATTCTCAGAATTATCGTTCAATATTATTGTATTATGCATGCGTAGTAGTGCTGGGATACTATCGATATTTTTCGATAGTTCAGATTTATCGATATTACTATCGACTGAATGTTTGTACTTGTGCAGGAAAACTTTAATTATTTTTTTATAAGGCTACAGTTCGTTGTTTTTATCACTTTATTGAATGTATGAGATGTATGTATATTAGGGTGGCCGTTATTTTCTTTTTTTTTGATTTCTTATATTCTCCCCCACCAAATCGGTTCAGTTTTATATAAAAAAAAATACAAAAAAATTTCGTAGCGATAAGTTGTGTTTTAGGGGGGGCGTCCGCCCCTCAAAGTTTGCATTAAGCCATTTATTCAAATGTAATTTGTTTGCGTATGACTATCTCTTAAAAACAACATTTTACAAGAACATGATATATGGCAATATTTTAGCTCTTCTAGTCAACAACATTATCCTCGAAGAAAGTTTTTTGCTAAAATTAATATTTAAGAAAATAATTAAGAAAATAACAACAAAATTCCAAACATTTTATATACGTTTTATATATATAAAAGAGGGATTTAATGTCAAGTGAACTAATTTTGAAATCGATGTCTTTCGATTTGGATGAAATTTGCACCAACGTTAGTCCTATTGAATAGTAGTTTAGACACAAATTTTCAACAACATCGGTCAAAAAGTTTTTGAGTTTGGGGGGGTCAGAGTTTGAAATTTTGGCCATATAGGTGTTCTTTCACATCCATGTAACTTATTACCAATTGGGGTTAGCAAAATTTGTCCCAAGCAGCTTAGATAGCTATTTGATCAATCTTTTTAAAAAACAAATTTTTTGTTTTTTTTTAATTTTTTAAAATTTTTTTTTTTAAATTTAAAACTTGGCAAAAAAAAAATAAAAAAAAAAAGTTTTAAATATAAAAAAAAATATGTAAAAAAATTTTTTAAAAAAACAAAAAATTTTTTTTAAAAGATTGATTAAATAACTATATAAGCTGCTTGAGACAAATTTTGCTAACCCCAATTGGTAATAAGTTACATGGATGTGAAAGAACACCTGTATGGCCAAAATTTCAAACTTTGATCCCCCCAAACTCAGAAACTTTTTGACCGATCTTGTTGAAAACTTGTGTCTAAACTACTATTCAATAGGTCTAACGTTGGTGCAAATTTCATCCAAATCAAAAGATTTCGATTTCAAAATTAGTTCACTTGACATTAAATCCCTCTTTTATATATATTAAACGTATATAAAATGTTTGGAATTTTGTTGTTATTTTCTTAATTATTTTCTTAAATATTAATTTTAGCAAAAAACTTTCTTCGAGGCTAATGTTACTGACTAGAAGAGCTAAAATATTGCCATATATTATGTTCTTGTAAAATGTTGTTTTTAAGAGATAGTCATATGCAAACAAATTACATTTGAATAAATGGCTTAATGCAAACTTTGAGGGGCCGACGCCCCCCCTAAAACACAACTTATCGCTACGAAATTTTTTTGTATTTTTTTTTACATAAAACTGAACCGATTTGGGGGGGGAGAATATGAGAAATCAAAAAAAAAAGTTCTCCATACAACTAACGGCCACGCTAATGTATATACGCACGTTATTTTAGATGGCAGTTTTTTAAAAATTTAATGGTACCTTTCTGAAGGAACCGAAGTAACAGGGACTATAAGATATTCGATTGCAACTTAAAAAATTGTCTAAATTCTTAACCCAAAAAGGTAATCAATCTAGCGGACTTATCCTCTAATGGTCGTTCATTGTTTTGTCGTATGCCTGCAATTGCATTTTGATTTGCATTTTTTTTACAACATTACAAAAATATTTGTCATTTCAGTCCTTATATAAACATGTACAAATTTCGACTTAAAGGCCTTTAATTAGCAGTAAAAACCACTGCTTAGCACTCCATACCACTTGCCATTCTTGTTGTTTGTATTCATTGCTGTAATTCAGCGCGAATGAATAATAGCAAGTAAACATTTTCGGCAAAAAACTGTGTGTGTATAGCTGCTGTTAGAAGTCTTCATAGCTGCATTTTAAATAATAAAAATATCGATATTTATATTTTTCCTATCGATATTTTCAGACTATCGATAGTCTATCGATAGTTGCCCAGCACTAATGCTTGGCGCCCAGAGTTTGATGTCGGATTGAAAAGTCACCAAAGGCAAAAATGAAGCCACTGTTAAGCCATGAACAACGATATTCGATATGATAAGATCGGACTTTAAGTGACAGCGCTACATATAAAAAACCAAAAATGCTGTATTTTGGGGCGTGGCAAAGAAACAATTTTTGTGTTTAAGATTTGTGGGATGGATCCGAGATTGCATAATTGGCGCCCAGATTTTGATGTCGGATTGAAAAGTCACCAAAGGCAAAAATTAAGCCACTGCCAAGCCATGAACAACGATATTCGATATGATTAGATCGGACTTTAAGTGACAGCGCTTTATATAAAAAACCAAAAGTGCTGTATTTTGGGGCGTGGCAAAGAAAAATTTTTTCTGTTTTAGAAACATCATTGACATATCTTTCATTCTAGGTGGTGACTGGCACAACTTTTTTTTCAACCCACCCTAATGCGTAGTCACGCTTATTAGGAAGAATACAATTTAAGTAAATTTTAGAATAGATTTTGCTCCAAAATGGGTTATGTTATGAAAAAAGTGATCAGACAATTTTTATAGAAAATTGCATGGTCTACAAATTTTGTCTCAAAAATTTTTTTCATAAAACTAACCGTTACGCTGAAAAATCGAAAAAACCCATTTTCGCTTTTTACAATTTCATCACAAAGGTTTCCCTCATGTTCATGCAAATTTTCAGGTTGATTGAAAATTAATGAAGGGGTACCTCTATTTTTTCTGCTAAATCGACCGGACTATAATATTTCTCCTTTATAGAAAGTTTTGAAAAATCTTCTGTAAATAGCAAATTACTGAAATATTTAAAACATTTCTTAATAACGGCTATCCATTTTTCGTTTTCAAAAGAAAAGTAAAATAAAACAATAATAAAGCTATAATTTTTATGAAACTTTTATTATGCTTTAATGCTTAGACCTTGCCATTATCTACGAAAAAAATTTCATTTAAACGACTGTCTCTAGATTGGTTGCAGCAGTCGAGCCTTTTGAGTTAGCTGAAGCCATTTTTTTGTACGTATCAGGCGGTATCTCGGCAATAACTTGACGAATATTGGTTTTAAAATGATCTTACGTAAGTGGACTATTCACATAGACACGGCCTTTTTGTAGACGAGAAAAAAATGCGTCTAATGGCGACAAATTGCAAGATCATCCCAATAAAAAATTTTATCATTTTGCGAAGCACTTAAGGTACATTTAAAAAAATAAGCGCACAATTATGCGCTACGCAATAAGACATACAGAAATGCAGTGAAGTAAGTGAAAGATCTCTCAACAATTTCTATTAAAAAAAATAACATTTCAAGTGCTACGGCATTCCCTTACTACGAAGCAGGTTTGTAAGGGAGAATACTAAAAATAACTGTATCAAAACATTCAGTGTGTAAAGCTGATCGTTACATCCAACAATTTTTATGTGCGCTGAATAATGCGCTTTATGTGTCAAAAATGTATTGTTTCAAAGTGGGAACTCGCCATATAAAATTCATATCTTCCGTAAGCGCAATGGTAAGCGAAACTTTGATGTTTCTCCCTTACAAACCTGCTGCGTTGGAAGCTTCATTTTTTATTGGGATGGTTGATAATTACGCGTTCTGGAACCTTCCAATGTAATAAAGCCAACTTCGGTCGTGCTGGGTGGATCATGCAATATGTTTCGCTAACATCTTGCGGTTATGCAAAGGCCTCACCATGTCGTTAACGATTTCAGGCTCGTTAAGTTTCTTTATAATCTTGCCAAATCCATGACCGATAGGTTGACTATGACGACCATATTCACCCCGTTATATTACTACTTTTATAGTAAGTTTCCCCACCACTTTTATAGTAAGTTCTAACTGTTTTGGCACATTCTTCGGTTATTAAACGATCTATATTCGTAAATGCAAACCTTTCACTGAATAAATGTCAATAAAAATGACAGATATTTAACAGCTGACAGCCTTGTCAGACCGGCAGTCTTGAAACAACTTAATGAATAACCATATAGATAGTGTAAATTTTGGAAAAATACCTGTAAATAGCAAATATTGGCAAAATTTTTTATAACAAAGCAGGGTTATTGTTTTCATTTTGACTTTTGTTCTTAATTGTTTGTCTTTAACACAAAAACATTCTTACTTATCATTTCAATTTGTTAACTTTTGTTCATTTTATTTAGTCTTTCAAGTTTGACAGTTAAATTTTACTAAATAGACCTCTTAATTTTGCTGTAAAAAAATCAAGATCCAATTGCAATAATTTCTGCTTTAACTTCTGGCGCTCTACTTATTTATTTCTTCAGAAAAATAACTAACAAAAAGAAACTTTTTTTGGAAATTTAAGGTATGTTCAGACCTAACAAATATTTGAGGAAAACCTCTTAAAAAAGCGTGACCAGTATTTTTTAAAATTGTTATTAACTTACTCACTTACTTACTGTAAGATGTTATATAATTGTATAATGTAATTTAGAAACTGATAAATGATATTTTATTTAGCAAAAGTTTCGCAAAAGCAAACAATGTTTTAATAAAAATAGTGGTTCCGTGAAGCACGTCAAATATTAGATAGGTATGAACATAGCTTTAGAGTTTGTGTTTGAGTGTGTTTCCTCTAACCATCAAAATGACTTTGATATGCCAAGTCAAGACTTATTTCCGTAATTTACCCTCAACAACTAAACTTGAGCTTATTTGCAGTGGACGTTGTTGATGATGACGATGATTGTTTTCGCCGCTCTAAAGCAGCAGTTAGTTGCGATTACATTTTGTTTTAAATTTTAGCCATATGTAATTATCACCTATTGCAATTTTGTATCAAGCTTCTTTTTTCATTTCCTTTTTACTTCGATTTCGTAGTCGGCCATACTGCAAGTTAAACAGACCAAGACAAAAATTGGTACTATTGGTATAAATGTAAGTACCAGCAGTCATTTTGCCGTAAATGCGTGGTGTTAAATGGCAGATCTATTCATGTTTAAGGTCTAGATATGGAGGAATGAGCCATTCTTTTGCCATTCGGTTCGCCTTGATGAAGTCTGTAATTACTTGTTAGTCAGTTTGACATGAAAGGTGTATAGTTTAAAGCTTTGACATCTATAATCAGTGGTCGCAATGAGAAACAAAAACAGAAATAAAAAGAACTTTAAACACAATGCAACAATTTATAAAAGAATGCTATAAGAAACCAAGTATTTTAGATGTTTCTTAAACAATAATCTTCTTAAAATAATCTTAATAAGGTTTTATTACATGCAACTAAGGCAATACAAAGAACAACACATACATATTTAGGCACATAAAAAAAAGTTATGCACCTTTAAAATGTACTTTATCATATTTTCGTGTTAATATTTTTATACCTTCAAATGAAGTTTTTTCCCACCATCAATTATTTTAAACGCCCTTCAACAATTTTCTAAGTTATGAAAAAGTTAATCGTTGATTAACCTGCGGTCTCTAGATTTTAACAATATTAAGCTCTCGACTGAACTGGGCATAAGTCAAGAAATCATGTTGAAACAAATAATTTTCAAGATTGTTAAACAAAATTTGCATATTTTAAGGGATGGTCGTGTAAAATTGTATGCATCATAGACAATAATTTCTCTTTACAAAACAATGTTATTCTTTAAACTTAAAATTTAGAGTGAGATTTCATAGTAAATTACACTTTAATAAAAATTTATATTTTTTCATTTGCCGTTTTGAATTGTAGGTGTGAGTTGGTGTTTTTAATTTTCCAGACAAACGCCATATGTTGTTTGATTATTATTCCAAATGACTGGACTTTTAATATTATTTAATTTGTTGTATTTTCTATTATTAAAATATGCTTCAATGAAAAATTATAAGCATTTTAAATATACAAAAAAATGTATAGCAGAAGTATGCAATTGTTTTTATTGCTATGAAAAAAACCCCGAAATGTATGCTGTATATACAATTGTAAGGTTAACGAAAAAACTTAATTATAACATGCTAAACGAAAAAATAAACAAAATGTTATTGTGTTATGAAATGAAACACTTTGTGTTTAAATAAAAAGAGAAATTAACAAAATGTGGCAAACTTTTTATCATTGGGCAATTACTTATTTAAAAAAATATAATTAAAAATATACTCTTTAAGAATTCGGAATAATTGTGTCCTTTTAAGGGCTGCATTTTCAGTTGTGGCGATTTACACTGACCGATTCAACCGTTTAAGTCTTCTTTTTTCATGTCAAATCCAATAAAAAGCAACATCGCACAAGGAGATGCGCCCGCAGGTAAAATTTTACGTGCAAAAACAAAACATTTATCAAGTTCTTTTAAGATCTCCCTAACCCCTTTTTGGAATTAAGCCACAGCTACTACTTGAGCCCTTATAGAACCCTGTTAATAACCAACCCAGGGAATATTTTTTTTAACAATTGTATATACTAATTTATATTACAGAAGGATCCGCAAGGCTCTAAAGCTTGTCTGCAGTCGGTCAAGCCAGACCATATGATACCTTACACCACAGTATATAAAAACAATTTTTGATAGTGTACCCTATTTGGGACCCATGGGCAATCAAGGACACTCCTTAATAAAATGCATGTTAAAGTTCTTTATGCCGAATATTATTTAGATACCTTCATCTATATGAGATTTTGGGGTTTTATATGCGACCTATGTTTAATTTTGAAACTACCAGGACAACATTTTGTCATGACATTGTTTGCTATCGCAAAAGTTATTATCGACAATTATATTAATGCCAACATTTATATGGAAGTTATGGCATTATAAGCTTTTTTCGAGTAGTATTTGTGTGGGAGCTATTGTCAAATATGGACCGATTCCGATTTGGTACAATGATTTTGATTGCAAAGAAATAAGTTTGGATCAAATTTAATCTAAATACCAACATAGTAGAATAATTTATGGGCACAAAGACCCTATTCCGGAAAGAACCTTGTATGGGTGCTATCTGAAATCATAAATTTGCCCCCTATCTCCCCTCATGGTCCTATTTATTTAAAAAATCATAGCTTGCGTGTTCTTCAAAATATGGATCTACCTACGTTTTAGATTGCATTACAATTGGTTTGATAGTGGGAACAAAGACCCTATTTCGGAAAGTAACTTGCATGGGGGATATGTGAAATTATGGACAGATTCGCTCCATTTTTAATAGGCTTGGCCCTTGTGCCAATAAGAACCTATGTAAATTGTAATTTTATTCAAACAATCGCTAAACTTGCAGCCTGTACTTTACGAACATGGTTTACATTGACAGCCAGGCGGACATCGTTAGATCGAATCAGAAAGTAATTTTGAGTTGATTGGCATAATTAAAAATGGAGTTTGGACCATTATTTTAAAGTGTTACAAACATCAGCACAAATGCATAATACCCTCTCTTTTATTGTGTTGTCGGTATAAAAATGAGGTGGACCTTCAATATATTGTGTGACCACCATTGGCAATAATCACGTCCTGCAAACGCCCTTTCATGGAATAAATTAATTTTTGCTCATATTCTGTTGGTTTGTTATACCGTTTCTGCGAAATTACAGTTTTTACTTACCTTGTTTTTTTTGCACGCCATTTGGCAGTTCTTTTTTCAGTTAAGTCCAAAAATGTTCAATAAGGGTTTAATATAGACTCTAAGCAGGAGTATCCTGTAATTAACCGCATTTTTAGAAAAGCCAAGAACTTACCAAAAGAGCCTTTAGTTTTTTGTCATTA
The DNA here is from genome assembly GCA_930367215.1 of Pollenia angustigena. Lineage (NCBI taxonomy): Eukaryota > Metazoa > Arthropoda > Insecta > Diptera > Polleniidae > Pollenia > Pollenia angustigena. The sequence continues at coordinate 55,395,142 of OV884060.1, forward strand.
TCCTAATAAAATTTCAAATTAGGCTTTATATTAGAAAAAAACCCAAATCTATAAGTACTTTTATCTAAACGACGGTTTAATATATATATCTTGGAATTGATTCGCATCCATGATCCATGGTGTTCTCAATAAAACAAATTTCTCCAACTTCCTTACAAGATATTAACCCACCAAACCATTACACAAAGTTTTACAGTTAAAATCATATTTAGACTTTCCAATACTTTTGAAAGTTTCCTCCATAATCTATTAGGTCAATCATTAAAGAAAAGCTTTATATTGGGCTCGTTGTCGTCTTTTTATTTGTTGCATTGTAAGCGGTTTTTTTCTTTTCAACCTATTCTGAATGAAAAGTCGCGCTTTCTTTTAAACTTTTCGTACCAGACTGTCAAGCAACATTCTTCTTTAAGTTCATATGCGAGCATTAGTGTGGAATCTAAAGGGTTTTTGCCTACTTTTCATCTTAAAACACATCATATACATATATGTCCTTTATTTACAACTGAATTAAATTACATAGCACTGATGTTTATAGTTATATTGTTTAGTGTGGCAAGTGGCAGACGATGATCCAGAGGATGCCAACGTCACATTCGTCCATAGTGTTGACCTGTAATGAAGGTTACACAGATCCACCTTCATCACTCTAAAGTTTCGTCTGCTGCCCTTCACCACCGTTTAGCTTCAGACGCAGAGGAACTTATATGTATGCAAGACCATTGTTGTATAACGACAGGGTTTGCGGACTCAACTGAGACGGCTGTAGTAATCTGTACTCAGCCGGTTATGGTCTAAAACATGCCTAAAGCTTTCATTCTATATGATTATAGCAACAAGGACACTTGCACTATCCCAGTGGAAAACAGAACCCCTATAATATGGCTTATGAGCAGCAATATACCACGCGACCAGGGTGCAAAACCTCCAAACTCCCTTACTAAGAAGGCGATGTCGCATGGCAATGGACACAGAATCCCCTTAATTGTTTTTTGTAGTAGATTAAAGAACAGAGGTTGTGCATTACTTTAACCTATTACAAAAAGCGACTCAGGCGTATACGCCAACCGTAATCATGCTGATTTGTGGGTCCATCCTTAACTCCGCAGTGGAGTCACTAACGAATGTCGTAATTGAGGCAACAAACAAGTCCTGTGAGAGAATTAACAGGAAGGGCTAGGCTAAGCACATATGGTGGAATGCGCAAATTGCTGGTAAATGCAAACAAAGCAGAAACTCCTTAAAAGGCGAAATGCAATGGTGTTTGAAACGACTACAAGTCATCAGTGAATGTATCCAAGAATCTTATTCAAAAGCCAAAAGGAAATTCTGCAGCGACGTAGACCAGCTATTCCATATGCTTTTGTTTTTCTTAGTTTATGTTATTTCTACTCCTGATTTCTTCCATCTCATGCCTTTTTTGGTAAATAAATATCAATGTGGATAAATCGATTTAATAAAAAAAAAAACAGGTAAGAAAGTATAGTCGGTTAAGCCCGACCATATGATACCCTACACCACAGTATTAAAAAACACATCATGTTTATATGTCCATATAAATATGGATTTATCTATGTTTATAAACTTAATGAAATCGGTTTGAATGTTTGTGAGGGGCATAAATACCCCCTACCTCCCCTTGTGGTCCTATTTTTGAAAAAATGTATAGCTTATGTGTCCATATAGATATGGATCTATCTATTTTTAAATTTCCCCTCGTGGTCCTTTGTTTATTTTGCATCCCTTTTGTGTCCAAAAAGATATGGTTCTATACATATATGTTTTAAATTTCATTAAAATCGGTGTGATAGTTTCTGAGAGGAAGAAATTTTCCCATATCTTCCCTCGTGGTCCTACGATTTGGCCCATTTTCAATAGGCTTGGTCTTTGTACCAATAAGAACCTCTGTCCCAAATTGTATCAAATTTTATCATGAACAGCCAGCCAGCCAGCCGGACGGACATCGTTAGTTCGACTCAGAAAGAAGTGATTCTGAGGCGATCGGTATACTTTAAGGTGGGTCTAGGACCAATATTTTAAGGAGTTAAACACATCGGCACAAATGCATAATACCCTCTCCACTATTTGTGGTTTTTTAATCAAACTACACACAGAAAAAAATACCAATGTTTAAATAACATGGCGAAATGTTGATTGAGAATCATGGTAAATTTCTGCAAAAGTATGCCCTTTATTTAAATTTATCATTATTTCATATTAATGTTAAATGAAAAATATTAAAATAACCTTAAATCACGTTTATTTAATATTGTTTACCGTTAAAATAACATTGTTTAATATTGAATCCATAAAAACCTGTTTTATATTAAAATCAAAAGTTTATCTTGTTTAATTAACATGCATACACACTTAAGTATGAACATTTTTTTTATTTTCATGTTTAAAATATGTTATAAAAAGAAGATAATTCACGTATTCTTTTAATTAAAATTATTTAGTTAAATAGTACATAAAGTTTTCAAAGTAGAATGATGACGAAAATCATATCGGGCCATTCTGCTGATGCTTCTGTTAACAAAGGAGATACACAATAAGTGAAACATGTGTTACAGAGGTAACTGTTTTAAATTATTCTTAAATAAATGCATATGTTGTCTTCACACTGTTATATCATACTCCAACCAATTTGATTCTACGTGAAATTCACGTTGTTTCAACTTGAAATAACTTTCATTCAACATGATTTGGATTGTTATTTCAATATAAATGACATTTTGCTCTAACTTTACTGCAATTTTAAATTAACATGAATTATAGTTATTTTAAAAGAAAAAAATGTTGTTGGCAAGTTATTGTAAAATCATGTTAAATTAACATGAAACAACAATGAAGCAAAATCACTACTGAAAAATTTTAAATCAACCTTGTTTTGAACGAATTTACATTGATTTTTTTCTGTGTGTAAGGTAACTAAAATCTTACTTAGTTCTAGTCATCTAATTTTAACATATTTAAAACTCTTTAGATATTGCAAACAAATTATGGTCCGAACGTGAATTCGTTCGTACATGTTCTTTCTTGCCATACTCACTATAATCAAATCAAATTTAGAAAAATTCTGCCCTACCGAATACTTAAGGCAGCATCTATTACACTTCTTTAAAGGAAATTTTGCAAAATAACAGCAGCTAATTGCCTTTTATGGCTAAATAAGAAGAAGAAAAAACAGCTAAATTGGCAACACTGAAAATTTTTTTTAATTTATAACATTCTTTTGAAATTTTTATAAAAATAGCAATCGAATGCTTAAAGTATACTAACATTTATTTATTTAAAATCATCCTTAAAGTATGCAACTATTTTAAACATAATAAAATTTTATAAATTTACAGCCTAAGGCTAATTTCGAAACATCATTAAGAGCTTTTCTTGTTTAGAAACTTAATAAAGCCAAAAAAATTTAAGTGTATAACAAAATAAAAACATGACAAGGCCACATATATTAAAAAAAAGCATATTACTAAGCCTATTAAATTGTGTAAAAATATAAAGTATACTAAGGGCCATTATTATAACTTGGCGTTAGCTGTTATCCGACAGTTAACAGACGCTTTTTGACAGATAACACATTATTATCTGTCAATTTTATCTTAACTTTAGCTAACTTCAAGTTGTAATAATGGCCCTAAATGATATTATTAGTGGCTTAAGAAAATCTTGTTATATTTAAAAATAAAAAATATTTGCCACTTAACTAAGTCTTTGATTGCCTTAAATTAGGCAATTAAAAAATTAAAGGTCACGAAAAGTATACCTTAAACCTGTAGTGGTATAAATTAAGCTATCAATTTCTGCATCGATTGCTTTTTAATTTCAATATCTTACGTTTTCTAGCTACCTTTTCCAAATATTGTTGCAAACAATGAAAACAACTCATTCTTCTTCACTTCTTCATTCCATCTTCATTCGTTCTTATTGCCAGCATTCATACAACAATATTTTGTTTTAAACTGGCGAAAAAAAACCCAAAATAACAAATAATATGCTAATAATATTTACCTTAAACTCGGCAACCACAAAACTGCACAGGATGCTCACAAAACTCCTGGTCCATTTGCAATAGAATCAACAAACATTTAATAAATTTCTATGCTGGCATACGTTAAGTTGTCGTTTGTGGTTCACACAGTACCAGATGGATCTGGTTGTTTGTTTGTTGTCATAGTATAAAACATTGAATGAGCTGAATTGGAAATTATGGTAGGACTATGAGTAGAAGAATTGTATAGAGAGTAATTAGCATTTAACTTTCTGATGCATCATAAAGTTTTGTTAGAAACAACATAAACAAAAACAACATTAAAACAGACAACATTTAAAATTGTTGCCAAAAAGATACTAGTTTTGTGGTTGGTCGTAGTCAATTCTATTTAATATTTGATTTTTTTCCAGATATACTCTGGGAAATAAGACAAAGTAATGGTAGAGTAGTGACTTAAATTCTAATTCGTCTATTATTAGCACTTTGAGGGGTCTAAAAGCAAAGCAAAAATATTTTTAGATACTCGATAAAGAATGTATGAATAGTGCCTTATTAAAACACTTAAGTCCCAACATTGATGTGCTTAAGTTGGCTTGAGCAAATGTGCGAATACATGTTAGTCATAAGATGCAAACCATATTGAACTTAAGGAAATTTTTTGTTAAATTTTATGAAACTATCTTTTGCTTAAGTAAAATGCGAAGCCGATCTCACATTCCGTACGGAATCAAATGTTTCTTGATTTTGTTTTTTTAAATTTGAGACATTTTTTGTTAATTTTTTACAGTACGTTAAGGCTATGAATATTATGGTTGGGCCTTTAAGGACACTAGATGTGGGAGTCAGATATCAAAAAAGGAGGCATCATTTTGATCTAATGGAATTTTTTAATAATTCTAAGCCCGATACACTGTGCAGCGTCTTTATACAACGATTGGCCAAAAATAAAACGAGTTATTGCAAATCGATAATTGAAGAAAAAAAAAAACGTTGTAAATTTGGTGTCCTTTCCATGTATCCTAAAATTAAAAAAGCTAATAGAGCGCTTAGTTTTCTCAATTTTTGTCATGCACCACTGACAACACAAGGCAACAAGGTTTTTGTTGAGTAAGAACTGAATGTTGTTTTTATGGTTAATGGGGACGCTGAATCCAAGTCTGCACTTAGTTTTTATACCCTCCACCACAATTAGTTGTGAAGAGGGTATATTAAGTTTGTCATTCCGTGTGAAACTGTTTTATTATTCTTCTCAGACCCCATAAAGTATATATATTCTGGGTCCTTGAGTAATTCTAAGTCGATTTAGCTATGTCCGTCTGTCTGTCTGTCTGTCCGTCTGTTGAAAACACGCTCACTTTTGAACAACTCAAAAAAAATGAGCAAACTTGGTGCTAAATTGCTTGTAGTTATCCTAAGCAGTTTGGGATTGAAATCCAGCAACATCGGTTCAGTAGGACCAGAGCTATGAATCAAAATGTGGAACCACCACCTAAAAAAATTGATAATTTTGTTACAAAAAATAACATAAATGCTGGAACAAGGCACGGAATGAGATAAGATTTTGCAAAAATTTGTTTTATTTGACTGGAAATCACGCTGTTAAATTTCGTGATGATCGGTCTACAATTTACCTTAGGCCCCATATAAACCCTTCTCCCGGAAAACAGTTTATTACACCTAAAACCATAACTAATAATGCTGTCATAACAGAAATTGGCACGTCACAGTTTTAAAGGACTACAAATGACGCTGTGAAATTTCGTGATGATCGGTCCATAATTTACCCTAGGCCCCATATAAACCCTACTACCGGAAAACAGTTTAGTCGCCTAAAACCATAATTTATAACAAATCGTCACAGTTTAAGATAATAATAACATCATACAGATATTACTCCTTAAACATTCGAACTGTCGGTGGAGGGTATCAAAGATTCGGCACAGCCGAATATAGCATTCTAACTTGCTACGTATATATACGTAGCGGAATATATTCAGTTAAAAATAAATTTAAAATTCGCTAGCAATATTATCTTAAAGCTGTGCTTTCATTGGTTTTAAATTAACTCAGTAGTTTCATAGATATCGTTAAAGTTGTTAACAAAAAAAAAAAAAAAAAAAAACAATTAAAAAAAAGTTTTTTTGTTCTTTAAAAAGTAATAAAAAAAAAATCCGACAAAAATCGGGGGGATGCTTTAATACCATGTGAGATAAGGCCATGATGGCTTTATCTCTCATTTCAGTTCCGAAGACAGTAAAGTTTTTCTGAGTGACGGCTTGCGGCCGTGCTTAGGGTTTTTTTCCTCCAGTCGGACGCGGCAGGTGGCTTCGCTGAATAAAGTTTTTCTGCGTGCGTCACAAGAATAAATAAATATTTTTTAATGATAACTAAGGATTTTCCCTTTTACAGAATGTTTACACCATGTATGGGCAATAAGGCCATTATGGCTTTATCTCCCATTCAATTGAGCAATAAAGCTATCATGGCCTTTTATCTCACATGGTTTTAAAGCACAACAAAATCACAGTTTTGGTTTAAAAACATTAAGTTAAACATATTTCGAATGAAATTAGCTTTATTTCGTTGTAATCGGTGCACAACTTTTGGTTTTATTCACAATTTACTGAGAAAACTGAATTGATAAAAATCGCGATTTTCATAGAAAAATACTATTTTTTAATATGTGCGCGTTGGCTCCTGTTCTATTGGGGGGGGGGGGGGGTGGGGGGGCGTGGGTGCTAGAAAACCATGTGAGATAAGGCCATGATGGCTTTATTGCTCAATTGAATGGGAGATAAAGCCATAATGGCCTTATTGCCCAATCATTGAGAGGTAAGGTCATATTTAAAATTTTGCGAAATGAGAGATATAGCCATATTTGTTTTTTCGCAAATGAGAGATAAAGCCATACTTTTGCAGAATGTTGTAATGCATTGTGTAAACATTCTGTAAAAGGGAAAGTCCTTAGTTATCATTGAAAAACATTTTGTTATACTTGTGACGCACGCAGGAAAACTTTATTCAGCGAAGCCACCTGCCGTGTCCTACTGGAGGAAAAATCGCCTAAGCACGGCCGCAAGCCGTCACTCAGAAAAACTTTAGTATGCGAAGCCAGATTTCAATACTTAACTTTAGTGTCTCCGGAACTGAAATGAGAGACAAAGCCATTTTCTAATATTGCTAATGTGAGCTAAGGCCATGATGGCTTTACCTCCCATTCAAATGAAAAAAGCACGCCCCCCCGTTCTATTTATTAACGTTTTTTCCATCACTTTAAAATGAGGTGGTACTATCACTTAACTATGAATAAAAGAAAAACGCGTGTAGCGATATTTGTAATCTACGACTCATTTTGTTCATAGGTAATGTGACTTTACGTGAAATCAATAAGACTTTATAACCTTTTCTCGTTTTGGATTTTTCATGATATATAAAAATTCACAATTTGTATTTTTTTTACGTAAACATCCATTAATCATAATTTTTTTTTGTGATTTTCAAAAATTTCTTGTTTTTTCTCAGAAAAGAAATCCATCTTTAAAAAAATAATTAAAAAAAAAGTAAAGTTATTTAAACTTTTAATTTTATGAAAAAAGTCAAAAGTACTACACAAAAAAATTAAAAATTCTCTCTAATTATCAAATTCATAGAATCAAGCAAACAATTTGTTGATTTTGCACCTATTGCCAAATTGATTATATTGATTACTAAATAATTAGTATTGTGGTTATTTTGTTGAACTATTTATGCTTTTTAATCCAAATTTATTTTTTTATTACTAATATTGTAAAAATTTTATATTGAAAATGTTTTTTTTGTTTATCAATAGATGATATTTTTAACTTTAATTAAAATATTATCAAAAACTTTGCCGTTTCAAACAATGTGTTAAAATTAATTTGACACCCAATCTTTGTGTCAAAAGTAGAACAGTTTTTGAGATATTCCAAAATAATCGTTTTTTGTGTTATTAAAAAAGATGATGTGAGTGATATGCAAATATCCAAAACATCAAATTTTAGCCTATTTCAATACGAACATTTTGGACCCAATAGGATCCACATCGGTGCAAAAATGACAAAGTTACAGAAGATTAATTGAATTAACCCAAGACAAATAAATATACAAAGCTAAATTTTTAGTAACAATAAATATTAAAAATTGCTTGAAACTATTGAATTTCTATGTGGGTTAATTTACTAAATCTTCTGTAGCTTTGTCATTTTTGTACCAATTTATGTCTTGTTGGGCTCAAAATGTTCATAGTAAGATAATCTAATGTCGCATGCAATAAAATATTAGGGTTTTTAAATCATTGGTTTAAAAAAAATAGCTTGAAAAGATCAAAATTGAACAAAATCATAAAATTTTCAATGAAGCTTGAAATTTTGTCCCCAGTAACTCTGTCATTTCTTGACCAATATTCACAAGCAATTCATGGTTATTTTAGAAATTTTATAACCTTTCACTAAAAATAAAGAAAAACATAATCCGTTTAAAATTTTTGAAGATATTTGCATTTCAGTTACATCATCTTTTTTAAAAACACAAATAACGGTTATTTTGGAATATCTCATCTACTTTTGGCAATTCTGACTCCATATTCGGATTCAGCGGAAAATTTTACATAAAGATTAGGTGTCAAATTCATTTGGTCACGACTTTGTTGAATTGTTGTCACGTAGTGTTATCATTAAATTGAAATACTATTTAAACAATTTTCTTAATTGATCAAAATTACGCATCATTTTTTCTGTAATATAAGTACCTGTAACTTAAAAATGTGAGCTGATGGAGAAAAATGGAGATTATATTGAAATCGGCGACCTCAAATTAGTCAAAAATTGCATTAAACTTCCAATGAACACAAAAAAGGTTCAATTTTGTTCCCTTGTGTAATTTTCCACAACCAATTTGAAGAAAGGTTCGTAGTTGGTTGTTCCTGCATGGGTTTGTAACATTTGCAATAAATGGTATTAACAAAGTTTGACCTTCAGAAAAATTCTGCTTAACGCCGATTTGTAATTTGTTGCCGATACCAAAGCCGATAAATCAATCGGACACTGCTGATTATAACATTTTACAGAGACATTATGCCGACTGCTGAATTAAATTTTCATCTAATTTCAAGATTTTTTTGCCAAACAGATTTGCAAATTTTAACATTTTATGGGTTAATTTTCCCTCACTTATTATAAACTGCTAAATTGTTTTAGTTTAAATATCCAACCACTTATCTATGTATATGTATGTATATATTTAGAACCACACAAGTGTAGAAATTCTCATGATAATTTAGAAAAAAAGAGAATTTCAGATTTTACATTTGATTATACAATCAAATTAATATTATAGTCATAATATTGCTTATGTGATATACCGGATGATGTTTACCCTTTTTGCATCTTTGAGCAACTATTTAATGGATAAAATATATAACAAATTAAATGTTAATTATACTGTGCAGTATGTTCACTTTGCACTTATTAATTTAATGCATAATACTTATTTCATATAAACACTTATTGCAGTAGAAGGAAATTTAGTAAGATGGTTTTGCTGGTTTTGCTAAATTGCTAAATGTATTTATTTTTCTTTTGGTCTAAGAAGCAAAATTTCACAACAAATAGTTCAAAAAGTTTTTGAACGAAATGTAAGCAGTGCATTAGACTAAACAAAAACACTGAAAATGTTTAAATATTTATAGGGGTTACAAAATAAATAATGATATGGAATAATTTGCAGAATTTTTTGCAAATTAACGTCTCATTTGAATATATCTTGTGTGAGAAAGCAAGTGCGTAAGAAGATATTTTAGTTATGGGTATAGGATTTTTAGCTTTTATCCGATTTCAGTCCAATATAACTAACATTTTTTCAATTTTAGTAAATTTTGATCGCCGTCAACGATATGTATGACTGGCGCTCTTAACGTGTACAATTTCACATCGGCTTCGAGTGTAATATTATGACATTTATAACGTTACGACGTAATAGAGACAGGCTTTTTTCTTACTTTTCGAGAAACGATGGAATATTTTGTTTCACATCTTTTCGATGAGAGAAGTTCTCACCAAAGTTACAGAACATGGGTACAGGGTGCAAGTCTCTCCAAGTCACCAGTTCTGTCGACTATTCTAGTGACATTGTAATCGAAGTGTCTACTTAACATTACATTTGCCACTAATTTGCCTATAATACGAAAATAGCAACTGAGAAAGATAAGTCTATTTCCTATAAATGTTGAAGCAATGATAAAAAACATTGTTATGAATTAGCATTTGTACTAAAAGTGTAGAATAGATTAACTGACATATACTAGTTATTCTCTGGTTCCAATGTCTAAATATGTTCCCAAGATAAGTACCTAGTCAGTAGTGCTAACGTCAGTAGTAGATTTCCAATAGCACGCACATGTTAAATGTCTATAGTAAATAACATTGTCACTAGTAATATGACTGTGTCAATAGTGAATCAGTGCAGATTCTCTAGTGGCATTTCCTGCAGGATATCTATGGATATTCCCTACATATACGTATGTATATTTTTATTTGTTTTAAAAATCAGTTAAATCGCGAAATAACTTCAATATCCATATAGATATTAGAGCGCTACGCACCAACATTCATATGTGAAAAGCAACCGTGATGGCGATCATTTTCGTCCGTCTTGGGCAGACCATAAATTCATCAAATAAACAGTTAGATTTGATAGGTAATTGTTAGTCCATATATTATATGAAGGGCTTAAAGCACAAGGGGTTCAAGTGACTTCTAATAAAATATGAGAAAAAAAGCGGCTAACGTTAAATTGCAATAACAAATTTAAGATACTTTTTGAAATATTACTTTTAAATTATCCAAAATCCTGAGATATAATTTATTCCAGATTCCACATTTCATATGTAAACCCAATTTTAGAAATAAGGCACTTAAACCCCTTGTGCGTTAAGCCCCTCATATAGAAATACGAAGATTCATTAAATAAATAGATACGCACAAAAAAAAGCAATTTTTTTTATAATTTAAATATTTTTTGGAAATTCAATTTACCTTTAATAAAACATAGACCTTTTTTGCATACTGGATAGCTACGCTTACTTTTTACTTGTGGTGTTCATCAGTGTTCGGTACAAATGGTTTTTCTCTAACGGAATTTATGTTGCAATTATTTGCTATAGCAATAATTTTGTTATTGACAGTGGGCAGTATTTTGCAAGTTATCTAACAGCTGATATACATAGTTGTTGGTCGTGAAAGCTTACAGCAAGGGATTTAATTTTTATGTGAGATTGTTTTAAAATGCCTCAAAAAAGTGCAAAAAGAGAAATATCATCAAAGCATTAGTAGATTTATTTGACGATTCTAATTATTGTTTGCAAGTGTCAGCTCTTCATGTATCAGGATATCAAACGCAATACACGTAGCAAAGAAAACCCATAGAGTTTTAGTATTGTGCAAAGCCAATGGTGTGACAATTGTATTTTGTTGTCGGATTGCACTTTCAAGCTACAATATTTAGCATTTGGACTTTCGCAAGATGATTTGCATCAAACACTGAACTCTGCTTGAGTATTATGTTTTTAGATTAAACAGAAGAGCTACGATATCTTGAATTTTCTCTTTCGCATTATCATTTGCCCTTAAACTGAATCTTGCTACTGAAATTTATTACAAATTTAATTTAAAAAAAAAATAAATGCAGTGATTAAAAATTTATCTTAAGTTTCTGCATATGTGTTCATTTTGGATCAACAAAAAATTTTTAAGTTTAGAATTGCAAATTTTCTTTTTACTAAAAACTTTAAAAATTTATTTTTAAACCTTTAAATTATGGTGATATTTTGCCTTAGAACGGCAATTCACTGTATCCCGGTAAATTCAAAAATTGGCCTTTTTTTCTAAGAAGTTAAACTGGCGAAAAATAACTCTAAAGTTAAAGTGTTAAGAAATTGAAGTAAATTTTACATTCATACATTTATAGATATATACATATTTCTTCTAAAATTTCTTCTAAAAAATATTTGATGTCCCTTGTTAATCTGCATGCTTTCTAATAAACATATTCGGGATCCTGAAGGTAGTCAAAATGTAGTGTGCAACTGACAAAACGTTTTGGTCTTTTAAGTCAAAGATTCTTGTTTAATGCTAAACCATATAAAAAAAAACATAAAAAACGTCTTATCAATTTTTGCATTGTGACAACGTTTTTTTTTATATTTTCGTATTTTTGACTTGCCATAATTTGTGTGGGTTACATTATAAGAAAACTTGCAATTACCCAATAAACACGGAGGTTTGATTTTAAATTTAAACCTTTTCTCAAACGACAAACGTTTGATAATGATTTGAAAATTATTTGAAAATTATAGCATTCTCAACAAAAAGGGAATATTGATAAATTGAAAAATGCATTTATTTTCAACTAGCTTTTTCTCAAGTGTTTTTCAAATGTGGATTTTATTTACAATGTGGAACATATATAAACAATTTTTTTTTAATTTAAATTCATTATTTAATTAAAAAAACTGTGAGATATACATACATTCGGCACCATAAAAAGTCGATGCAATAGTGTTATTTTCATCCTCTTATTCTTGGAAAGAAAAAATACTGGGCTCCTTTTTGTTTTGAGGATTGCCATGAAGTATCTACCACTCCGATCGTACAACAAACTTATATTTCCGTCACTTTCCCGTTTTATTTTTTTCACAATGTTTCACTTTGAAATTAATTTTTTACTTACAAATAATTTATATTTTTTACAAGAAATCAAGGCTTTTTAAAGGCGAATTAACTTCACGTATAATGTTACCTTTCTTTAATTGTGTAACACATTTAACTTTAATCGCCAATTTTTAGTGTTTACTTTAATTTCGCTTCAGTCAAAAAAAATATTTTTTGATTTGAGAATAACATTTGATAACAATTTGACATTAAATTGATAAAACATTATATACCAAATGCAGGCGCGGATCCAGCTCGAGCCTTAGGGGGGAAATTTTTGTATGATACAAAAAAGTCAAAAATTTGTTTTTAACAGTTTATTAAAAACAATATATGTATTAGGGTAAGTACTTTTTGCAATTTTTGCGAATATCAAATTCTTCATCGCATAGCCGTATAGACCGTGAAAAAATATTAAGAAATTATGTATTAATTTTTCGCGATCGTGAAGAAAGTTTCCGCACCAAACGCGATAAAGTTTTGAATTTCGATTTTTCTCCTTACTATACAAATTTAACATTTAATTACAAAATTTTAAGTATTTTCTAATAATTTCATGAATATAACAAGATCTTACCATTTGTACGGAAGAGCGCAAAAACAACGCGACTCTATTTCGCGGTTTTTTTAATAAACTAAATTTTAATGGCAAATGAAAGATGTTGTGATAGATAAGTTGTTTGGCGGATATATGAAACAGTGATAATTTTCAGCAGCGTAGTAATATAGGCGCGGAACGAGCTATTAAAGTTGCACAAGATATTCTTCCATTATGTAAATCAACTCGCACTTTAAACTTAAAATTTATTTCATTAAACCCAAAAAGAAATAGCTTTACATTTCTGTTATACAGTTGCTTATTTTATGTATTTATGCCTGTATTCATAAAAATATTTTAAATTTAATAAAGGCTTGAAAACCAAATTTTCTATGAAAATGTACCTTAATAAATATTTATTAAATTTAATAATCATTTATGAATATGGGGGCTAAAATATATAGCATATATAAACAATAAATGTACCATAACGTTTATGGATATTAAAAAAAAAAATAGTTTTTTTGAGGAGCTTTAGAAATTGCATTTGGTGCGGAAGCTTTTTTGGCCGAAATGGCCTAAAAAAAATATTTTCATTATCAATACTAAATTGCCCATCGCGTGGTGGGATAAAGAAATTTTGTCCAAAAAAAGTCATCACCCTAATAAAATATAAGATCAGTTCAATATACATTAATCTTTTTAAATAAGCAATTTATGAATACCTTGTGAGGCAAATTTAGACATTACAGTCTATCTTCTGTCATTGTTGATCTGAGCCATGTTTTTATTCGACGAAGGGTAGGAAATGGCCTCCCGCTCGTAGCGTTACTGATGAGCATTGTAACGAAAATTTGAAATATTTTTCTTAGATTTGGGTAGATATCTTAATCACAGTTTACTAAAGCATCTACAACGTTATCTGATAGACCAGGCTCAAGTTTAGATCTTAGTAGGTGTTTATCTCTTATATGAAATATAATCAGCTCATCAGCTAGTTGTGGTTTTAACAGTTTTGTATCTGTATATGACTTGATTACACTTTGAGGTAGAAGTTTAGGTATGTTCAATACATTTGGGATATCTATTGGGAAAGTTGTTATGAGATCTTCTAAAATAAATTCAATAAGAGGAATTTAACCTACAACTCGGTAGTAATCTTCAACAGTTTAGATGTGATTATTTTGTTCAAATCTTGTCTTTTCGATAGGAACCAAGATTTGAATGCAAATAATTTTAACTTTTTCAAAAATCGCTTTAAATTGTTCTTCGGCCTTATTTCTTTTTTCTTCAAGGCACATGATTAAAATTTTGATAAGGCTTGATCATTTTTGAAGATCTATATCGTGCTTTTGTAAAATGATACTAAGTGGATGTGTTACAATAAGTATCACACTTAATATGTTTATTCCGCAAATAATTTTAAAAGCACTAAGTGATTTCCTTAATATAAAGGTGGAGATACTACCTTTCCACTCAGATATTTTTTCCAAAGCTTCTACTATATGGTGTACACTTGTTGCAAAGACGCATAATGAAGAGAGTTTGGCTCCCAAATACTCTGCTAAAACTGTTTTTAGCATGGGATGATTATATATAATAAAATTTGTAGTTTCTTTGACGAATGATACAACTTTATGTATTAATAGCACTTTATTGGTTTTAGAAATTCAGTTGTTCGATTTATGGGAATAGCAAGGCGTTTGTTTCGCATTTGTCGCTTTTCGAGAAATTTTGAACAGCTCCATTTTCTGCTGACATCAGAAGACACCCATTTGTTCCATCTCCTACACAATTTTTTAGGTCAAGACCAAAAAAACTAATTAATACTAGAGATATTCAACTTAATATTATCTATCAAAATGTTCGAGGATTAAAAAGTAAATGCTCTAAACTATATCAAGACAGCTTTGACTTTAATAATCATATTATTTGCTTCACCGAGACCTGGCTTAACAATAACTTTTTAAATGCGGAAATTTTTTGCAAAAATTTTCAAGTCTTCCGTCGAGATAGAATTACAAATACGACTGGGGGTGGTGTATTAATAGCGATCTCTAATGACTTTTCAGCTGAGGAATTAAAAGTTGATATAGCCTGTAACATTGAATTTATCGCTGTGGTCCTGAAAATTAGTCACATAAAAGTTTTTATTACTTGTTCGTATATTCCTCCTCAATCAGATTTGTTAATTTATCAGCAACACATTGCTTTAATTAAAACAGTTTCTTTAAAGACTAATCCGGATGATCTCATTTTTGTTTTTGGTGATTTTAATTTACCTCGAATTAGCTGGCAATTCTCTCCTGAGAATTATAATTACATACCCATAAGTTCTGATGAAAATGGTGCCGATGTATTTTGTAATATTTCAAATCTTTGTCTACACCAAATCAACGGAGTCTACAATATTTTTAGAAAATTGCTTGATCTGGTATTTGTAAACGTACCTAATGAATGCACAGTAAATCGTGTTGATCCAATTACACTGCCCGAAGATCGATACCACCCCACAATTGAAATAAGCTGTAATGTTCAAGGTTTAAATTGCGCTAAAAATGTTACGAAAAAGGAAAAAAAATTCTGCTTCCAACGTACAAATTACGCGGATTTTAACAATCGTTTATATAATACTAATTGGCTTCAACTATTATCCATACCAAATGGTTTGACGAATTCTGTTGATAAAATGATTCAAATTTTTTATGAAACCATGTACCAATATATGGATGAATGTATTCCAAAATATTCGCCACGTTCTCAAACTGGTCCACCCTGGAACTCTAAACAACTATCTGCCTTAAAAAATCTTAAAAATAAATATTATAAAAAATACAAGAAATATGGCCACGCATTTGATTATGGAAAATACTCTGTTCTTCGTGCTGAACACAATTTGCTGAATGCTCAACTGTACAAAAACTACTTAACCAAAATGAAACATAGTTTCAATCGTAATCCGAGGTCGTTCTTTACGTTTGTTAACTCAAAAAGGAAGAATTACGGCACCCCATCATTTATGAAATATTTAAGTACAGAGTCAAGCAATGAATCAGACATTAGCAATTTATTCGCTGAATTTTTTGCCTCTACTTACTCTAACGCCGAATACGATGATGATGAACCCTATCCATTTAATGTTCACTCCATTCAAACAATATCTTTCCCATTACTTGACACTACGCACATAATAAAATGTTTAAAAAACTTCAAGTCCTCACTGTCGTGTGGTCCAGATGGCATACCAAGTTGTCTTTTGAAAAACTGTGCACCAGCTATTGCAACACCTTTATCAATTATATTTAATACTTCTTTAAAATATGGCTACTTCCCTAGAATTTGGAAAGAATCGTTTCTTATTCCTTTATTCAAATCTGGTAATAAGTCAAATATCATAAATTATCGAGGCATAGCTAAATTAAACGCTATTCCAAAACTATTTGAAAAATGTATTACTGATTCTCTCGTTCATCAAGTATCTCCCCTCCTTACGCCATATCAACACGGTTTTCGTAAAGGATCTTCAGCTATGACTAACATTCTACAATTAACTACTTTGGTTAATGAAGGATTTACTCTTGGTCAACAAACAGATGTCATTTATACTGACTTCAGTAAAGCCTTTGATAAAGTTAATCACAAGCTTCTGCTTAAAAAATTGGATAAAATGGGTTTCGATAATACTTATTTAAGCTGGTTAAAGTCATATCTGTTATGCAGAACACAGTCCGTTAAATTTAATTCTGCAAATTCAAGAAATATTTTAGTAAAATCCGGTGTTCCGCAGGGAAGTCATCTGGGCCCAATTTTATTTCTACTTTTCATCAACGATTTGCCTGAAGCAATAAATTATTCTAATATACTGATGTTCGCAGACGATGTTAAAATATTTTTAAGCCTCAAGCATTTACCAGATAATAATTATCTCCAAAAGGACTTGGATAATTTTTATAATTGGTGTAACATTAATTTAATGGAACTTAACCTCAAAAAATGCAAGCACATGACTTTTTCGAGAAGGCGTGACGCTCTTGGTCACTATTATATCAGTGGTCACAAACTGGAATCAGTAAACGTAATTATGGATCTTGGTGTTTTGTTGGATGGAAAATTAAACTTTGTACAACATATCATGATGGCTGTTAATAAAGCTCGAGGAATCTTGGCTTTCATCAAACGATGGGCAAAAGAATTTAAGGACCCCTTTATTACCAAAAAATTATTCATGTCACTTGTAAGACCGATTTTAGAGTATGGCTCAATTGTATGGGACCCCTACTATAACGTTCACATTAATCTTATCGAATCTGTTCAGAAACAGTTTTTACTTTTTTGTTTAAGAGATGCTTATAGAGGCTATTATGCGCTTCCATCTTATTCATCACGACTTGCTTTGATTCGACTGCCAACATTAAAAAGCCGAAGAATTATGCTTAACGTTTCATTTCTAGTAAATCTTTTAAACGGAAATGTTTTATCAGATTTTCTTTTAAGTAAAATATCATTGAATGTTCCTCAACGCACATTAAGATTTAATCAACCACTATATGTTAAAACTTTTAGAACAAACTACGAGATGGCAGACCCGTTTAGGAAATTATGTTGTTGTTTTAATGAAATGTTTAATTTTGTAGATTTTTCTTTAAATGTTATTGTTATTAAACGTAATATTATTTTAAGTTTAAACATGTAACTGCAGTTATATTGAGAAAAATTGTTAAATTTAATAGTTAGTCTGTAAGGATTGTATCTATAGACTTAATTTAATAAATAAATAAATAAATAAAATAAAAAAAAACGTCATCAATAACTTTTTTTACAAAGCCAAAAATTCTTCCCTAACAACTTTTTGTTAGGGCTTTTTAATAATTCAACCGCACGCATTATCCAGTCAAACGCTTAGTCTTTGGATATAGATGGCACCTGCTGGGATTGAATGTAGAAAAATAAGTAATTGAATACGGTAAACTAGATGTTTCTTTGGAAATATCTAATAAATAGCTATTAGGATTAAGATATGGATAGTTATTGAAAATCGTTAGAGATTCAATAAAAAAAGTGGAAAATACTTATTGAAAATTTCGTTAGAGATTCCATACAAAAAAAAAAACAAAAAAAGACGTTGCTTGGATTTGCAAAAATTTTTTACATAAAAAAAAATATTATTATTGGGAATTCTTGTATTATCGAAATTAACAAAACATATTTTTATGATTTACGGGGGGAAATTTCCTTATTTCCCCCCCCCCCCCCTGAATCCACGCCTGGCCAAATGTTTATATTCAAATCAATTTCAATTTAAATTCAAATGTTATAATCAAACAATTAAAAAAGGTTTAAAAATTGTGTTTGATGTTAACTGATAAATTCGTTTTATAACAAAGGTTTGACTTTGTGTTTGATGTTAGGGACCAATGTTTTGTTGTAGTACTAGTAAAAAAAATGTTTTGCCTTTTGTTGGTGTGGGTTCAGCCCAAAGTAACAAAAAAAATTTTCTCGTTAAATATGTTGGGAATTTGTATCTGTTTTACGCCCGTTTTCACAACTTACGGATAATTAAAGGTAGAATTGTATGGGCCGTATAAAAAGTGTTCCATTATTACAACTTTTCTTAACTTAAAGTGAGCGATGAGTTTTGTCCGTTATGTTATGACAAAACAATAAACACAGCATAATAAGTCTTACAATGTCCTTTTATTCTGTCCTTTTTGTTAATGTAATACAACACTAAACAACTTGATAACATTTCCAAATTATATGAAATAAAAAAAACCCGAGAAAAGACAGTTTCTATGAAATTGCTGTCATATATTTCTTTTGAAGCACTATCATTTCTAAACTTGTGCCCTTAAGTTGTGTTTTATTTTTTATTCTTTTAAAAACATCTAAATGTATTAAAGTACTCTTAAGATATGACACTTAAAAAAATATTTTAGAAAAAAAACTCTTAAAAAATACATAGGAACATTTTAATAAAAAAAAAAATTTATAAAAATTACAAGCACAAAAACTTTATTGTTTACTCTTAGGATCATCAGTATCAGCAATATTTTACAGTAATAAAAATATCTATATAGTGGAAATGATTTTTAACATCGCCAAAGTTACTTGTCTATATGACAAATATCTTTATAAACATTTAAACAGCAATCCAAGATTGCAATAGAATAAAAATGTTAGAAAGAAAAAGGAAAATTCTTAAAAAAGCCAACAAATATTTAAACAGTAACAACAGACTGTTACAGACACATACACAGATATAGACACTGCAAGACCTCACACACTCTGGAAATTCAATACGCTTCAAAGTCTTTACCACTGTGACTCCTGCTTAGCTTTGTGTGTATATATTGTACATATATGTCTAAAAAGTCCTTTTGGTATGTGTTTAACAAACACATACTCATTGTATATTCTCTTAAGTATGCTTAACCGCACTGACCGTAGAGCATTTTAAACTGTCAGTTTTTATTTTATATCTACAAAAGCATTTTTTATCTGCTTTATTTTTGTTAAACAATTTTTTCCCTGACCATTTCATAACAAAAATTTTAAATATTTTTTGAACAACAAAAAAGTAAAAATTGTTTATAAACACTGTGATATAAAACAAATATGTAGACATGTATATACTTTTTCTATACATAAGTAGCTGACACATAATATCACAATTTAAGTGTAATATAGAAACAAACTTTTTAAGTAGGGAGGTTCATACTTTTAAAAATTTAGAATATAAATACAATGTTAAAATTTTTCCTTTATATTTAAGAAATTTAGTACACACAAAAAAAAAAAGTAATGTAGGCCCTGCAAACAAATGGAAGATATCATTTTCATATTCGTTGCCTTAGATGACTAAGGCAACGAAGAAAGATTAAACTCATATGTCGTACATGGGGTAAATAAAGATAATGTTCTCTATTCTTTCTCAATAACTCAATAACTTTATATTATTTATAAATTGTATTATTTTTAACTATATTTTAAATAATAAACAATTTTATTTCCAATAAAAATGTGTGGTTTTTTGAAATGCAAAATCTTTTTTTATCATCCTTATAATATTTTGGCGATATCTTCCTATTTGCTTATAAGTGGTTATCTGGCAATATTGCTAGTTTATCATCTAGAAGAATCGCTTTCGTATTGCTTAGAAGTATTGCTATCGAGACACGTTTCTTCCCGAAGGAAGTATCTTCCGCAATACGAAATCGATTATTGCCGCAATAATAATTTTCATCCAGGCAATATGTTTGGCAAAACATATGGAGTATTTCTATGTTTGCTGGGGGTAATTTTACCATGGCGTGCATTGGTATTTTATTTTTATATGAAAAAAAACTAAGTTTAATTATTTAAAACAGTTGGTTATATATACAATAAATAATACCTAAAATTTTTGTTAATATAACTAATCATGTTAGGTATCTTCTTCGATTTTTTTATTGTCAATTGGAATTTTTTTTTTTTTAAACGTTCATATTTAAATTTAATTTGAAGAAAAAATATAAAACGAACCTCGAGTATAAAAATATAAAATGTACGAAAATATATGTAAAAAAGTTATGGATGGTTTTTATGTAAAATATTTTAAAGTTATTTTATAAACTTTTTCAGAAATACGAGAAAAAAGAAAAACTTGCTCCCAATAAAACTCTATGAAAATCAGATGACGAAATCAATGATATGAGGAAGTGGCTTCAGCGAGACCAAAAGTGGTTGGACAAAAACAAGGCAGCCGAGAAACTGGTTCAATTATAAATTGTTTATACCGGCAAATATACATACATATGGGGGATTTCATGTCAAGTGACCCAATTTTTAAATCGATGTCTTCCGATTTGGGTGAAATTAGCACCAAGCTTAGTCCTATTAAATAGTAGTTTAGATACAAATTTTCAACAAGATCGGTCAAAAAGTTTCTGAGTTAGAGGGGGCAAAAGTTAAGCCTTTTGTCCATACAGGTGTTGTTTCTCATCCACGTAACTTATTACCTATTGGTGTTAGACAAATTTGTCCCAAGTAGCTTAGATAGCTATTTGATCAATCTTTTTAAAAAAATATTTTTTTTTTAATTTAAAACTTTTTTTTTATATTTTTTTAGCGTGAATGTTTTTTTTTTTTTTTTTGCTCAAAAGAAAGCTTATGTATTTTCCTTTAAGGTAGTGTCGCTTTTTGGGATAAGACATAAGCTTTCTTTGGAGCAAAAAAAAAAAAAAAAAGACCTTCCGGATAAAAAAAAAATAAAAAAAAAGTTTTTAATTTAAAAAAATTTAAAAAAAAATCAAAAATAAGTTACATGGATGAGAAACAACACCTGTATGGACAAAATGACAAACTTTGGCCCCCTCTAACTCAGAAACTTCTTGACCGATCTTGTTGAATTTGCTAATTTCACCCAAATCGGAAGACATCGATTTAAAAATTGGGTCACTTGACATGAAATCCCCCATATATAACTTATTTGGTTAAACATCAATAATTTTACAGGCTGGAACTTAGAGGAAATGTACTAAGAATTTAGAGTAAATGACTTGGTAAATAGGAAAAAAGAATAGCGCCGAAGAGCCTTATAAATGAAGTCGACCATGATATGGATGAATGTGCTGAGGGTAAAACTCTTATTTGAACACTCAAAGCTTAAATGAAAATGAAGGTGATACATTGATCACTGTCAATAATGCTTGATGACAAACATACTTAACTAATCTTAACAATGTTTATGATTGAAATAGACAAAAAAATTAGATCGAGTTTTTTAATGTCTATTTTATCAAAAAAGATTAGTCAATTTACCTAAAATCTATGTTTTTGTACAATATTTAACTTAGATAATTTTCCAAAAATATAAATATAAATTTACTTTGGTCAATTTTCAAATATTTTAGATACTTTTTCCAACATGGAAATTACCTTAGTTAATATTACCTAAGAAACTTGGATACTGCCATGCTACCCTTGCGCTTAGTTAATTTTATACCATATTTTTGGGTAATTTTACCTATGAATTTTTTTGTGTGTATCTGCAGTTTTCTGGAAAAATATTTAAAAAAATTTTAAATAAGAAAATAAATTCACAAAAAAATAATTATTATTTAAAGCGCATACCGGAAATAGAAAAAGTCCGGAAACGCCAGTTTTTATTGTACTAAGGCTTTCTTTTGAGCGAAAAATCGTGTTCTAATCCACACACTAAAATATAGTAGAGTACTATGGCGAAGAAAAGAATCAATTTGTAGTTTCTTAGCAGATAAGTCAACTAAGGCGTATCTAATGTAGAAAATAAGGATAACACATCCATATTCAAGGTCCAATTTAAAAGATTTTTATATATAAAAGCTTAAAAATTAAAGTCTACACATGTTATTTTATCAAAATTCAGATACACATATTTGGTTTTTTTTAATTCTTCACTGTCAGTGGGGTGCTCAAAAAATATTTCTTTCGTTTATCTCAACAGTTTCAAAAGGCTTTTAGTGGAAAATTAAATTTCTTTTAAAAAGTAAGCGCACACTTTTGCGCTACACAATAAGACATACAGGGATGCAGTAAGGTAACTGAAATAGTTCCTAACAAATTAAAAAGAAACATAACATTTAAAGAGTCACGATATTCCCTTACTACGAATCAGGCTTTTAAGAGCTAAATAAATCGCTTTCTGTGTCAAAAATGTATTGTTTTAAAGTGTAATCTCGCCATATAAAATTCATGTCTTCCGTAAGCGAGATGAAAAGCGATACTTTAACGTTTGTCCCATACTAACCTGTTCCGCTTGAAGCTTTTTTTTTATTGGATTATTGAGCGTCGCGTAGTATCAAACTAGCGAGATGATCTTGTGGGAGAGCTTTTTTATACCTGCAAGAAACTTTTGCAGAGAAATACTGTCCATTTTATTCAATTTGGAAAACATACCAATAAACACTTTTTATTAAAATAAAATTGAAAATGTTCTTTACCAATAAATAATGAAGTAATTACTTTTGATTTCACAGAAATCAGTCCAATTGTTGCACTAACAAGCATTTTATTATTGTTACAGAGTGGGGCAGAATTGTTTGAATTCCTTATAACTCTTTCTATTTTTTACAGGTGGAAATGGTATATGTACATAAGTTTGTCAATCCATTTATAATATCGCCAATATTGATCTTAGACCATATAAATTGTATATATTCTGGATCCTTGTGAGTAGTGAAGTTGCATTTAACGATGTCCATCTGCTCTTATCTTCTGTTCAAAGTAGGTTCTACCGATATTCAGCCAGTTTATGTAACGGTCCATACAGCACTCGGCCTTATCTCTTGGGATACCATCGCTACATAATCTTCCGACCGTGCTCAGGGCAATGGGGTGGTGTTCTTGTCTCCCTTAAGACTGGTTAAAAACCGAAAAAACCTAAATTTAAAAGGTAAAGTAACCAATATTAACTGTGGGAAAATAAAAATAAAAGATGGAAAAAATAGTAACCGAGTCGGAAACTTCCTTGTGGTCTTAACCCTCCCAGCCATGCTATCGTACCGCTTAAGCCCTACTACTACTTTAACCTTTAATTTAATTTAAAAAAACAAGAATTTAGCTTAACGCCATTTTAATCAACGTGAAAAATAAAAATATTTATTTAAGCAATATTTAAACGTATTTCGAATATTGTAATAATATAAGCTAATAATGAACAAAGGTGTATTATGATTTATTTAATGTAGTTGATTGAAACTTGCATCATATCTTCATCATATTATTATTTACTGAATAGCACAATACATAAATATGAATATACTTTGAACAAGAGGTTTTTACTATTTATTACGAAAACTATAAATGTGGACATTGCAGTCTTTCCATCTATACCCCTTATTGATTGACTTAATTTCAATGTGGAATATGTCTGGGTTCACACTATAAAAATTTTCTTTCCGAAAGTCTGAGTTTGTGTGTGAGAGAGGAAAAAGGAAAATAATGTTCTCTTCCCCTCTCAGTTTTTTTTTTGGTTTTTGTTCTTTTAAATGCATTTGAGGGGCTTTCCGTTGATTTTTGACAGTAACTTAAGCTTGTTTATGCATATTCTGGTTGGACCTTTACTCTAAATATATACATAATAACTTTTTAACATAAATAATTAAGTTTTTTTAATCAGCGCTTATCTTTATTAATTAAGTCTTTCGGGATTTTGCTCGGGCAAAAACATCAATTAAATCTTCATAGTTTACTTCTTGCACAAGTTGGGCTTTAATAGACAATATTGCTAGAGCGTTAAGTCTATCTTGGCGCATTCTTGACCGTAGATAGTTTTTTACCCTTTTCAGGGTGGAAAAACATCTTTCTACTGAACAGTTTGTAGCAGGGATACTCCAAAAAGTTCTTGAAGCTTCCGCACATATTCAGTACTTGCCAATGAATATTTGAGTTGATGGAAATTAAGCTATTTTCCCGTCAAATCTAGCGATTTTAGAAGCGGGGGGAAAAAATTATTTTAGCTATGTATATATTACGAAAATAAAAAGGTAAGATACACAGATTTTTTAAAAATTTAATTTTATTTCCTTTATTCAATCTGTGATCATAATCGATAACCATCTAAATCGACTTACTAATTAAGAAGTAAATTCAACAATTGAATAACTTATTATGTGAGAGGGTATAGAGAAAGGGACCAGTAAGGTAAAGGGAACAGTAAAAACCAACTACACAAAACAAGTGGTATACGTGCGTTTTCATGCTTTCAAATGAGACCAATACCAACACGCTCAGTGATGGTACACCAAAGATACACGTATTTAAATCTTTAAAATGGCAAAATCCTTAAGTCCCTTTGAATTTTGTAATCGTTTAAAGTAAAACTTGGCCAAATCAATTTTCCAATATGAATTCCCCTTACATGCTTTTGCCTTTAAATTTTGGCGCCATTTTAATTATGTCGCCATTTGCCCGGTCCTGACGGGCCTAGGCGTAAATCCACCACTGCCTATGCGCATTTCACTGGTTACTTAGGCCAGATCACCAGGAAACTTCATCCAAAGATTTCAGAAAAACTTAAGATATTAAAGCAAATAAAACTGTTAAGCGTATAAGAAATATTAGCAACAGTTCTACTTGTAACAATATCAAAGTTTAAACAAAAACATCAACAATAAACAGTGAGTTTATCTTTTCTAACATTCCCCACTATTTTATGTAATAAAAATAATATTATTCCCTAAAACTCACCAAATTTTATCTAACGACGACAGCAGGCCTGATGTGATGTTGAATTTATTTGTTATCGTAGATTTTGAATTATTTTAAATTATCTTACTAACAATTCAGTTTTTATATTTAAAATTTTGGTTATCAAAGATTGGGCACAGCCAACCCGGTTATGCTGGATTTCAGTACTCAACGGCTTGGAAGAAATTGAAAGAAATACAAATATCTGTTCGTTTGAAAGTGAGCGAGATTTTAACAGACGGACAGCCGTATAGACCGTTAACTGGACAGACAGACGGACCCAGGTTCGATAATTTATGGGGTCAAAGATGAATATTAAAAAAATTTACACGCTATGACAAACTAACTACTTCACGCCCAATAGTGGAGGTTATAATAATTGATTGTAATTAGTAAAAAAAATAATTAAAAAAAATTTCAAACAAAATTAAATTTTATCACAAACTTTTGAGATTTACAAACAAATACAAATGAATACCTTTCCTAACATTTTTTTTTAATATTTATTATAATTTCTATAATTTCCATTATCTACTTAACAAAATTTCAATACCATACATCCTGTCAACCTTTCCTTTTATTTTATCCTTTTTTTTTTGCCAAAAGAAAAAAGGTCAGGTTTTCCCATTTTGAATAAAACATTTTTTGGTTTATATTCTATAAAATTTAATTTTATATTTCCGCTACGTAATGGAAACTTCCGTTGAATCCTATAAAAGTAGCAAGTAACAGCAGCAGCAACAAAAAATGCACGAACAAGAACAACAACAGCCAATAAAATAAAGCACTAACTGAAATGTGGCACATTTAAATAAAAATATTTTTCGTTGAAATAACTTAAGCACGATTACGGCACAAGAGCCATGGCAATGTAATAGACATTTTAATGTAAGTAAGTTGCTAATAGTCAAAATATTCATGAAATATTCGTAATCCATGCTAGAGAAAACTATTCAACCGTTAAGAGTTCCATTGAGTCGAGAGTACTGTTTGTTGTAATTACTTCATTTGAATTTTTCGCAAATTCCGCATAAATTCATGCTGAAGTAATAAATAAACAATTAAAATATCAAGGTTTTCTTAACCTTTCAAAAATATTTCACTACTGAATTGTGAAGCGTTATAATTGGTTTATTTTTCTGAAGGTGCCCTACAGGTAGATGGATGGTGGAAAATGTTTGTGAAATTATTAAAAATTAAAATATGTATGCATATGATTTTGAAATAGGAATCAAGCTTTAAAATTCGACCTCGATTCAGATTGCTAAGTTTTGCCCGATCGAACTGTATGAAAAGATTTATAAGAAGGAAAGAGTTTGTGGCCCTTTGTTCGTTATAGGAAACACAGGACATAATAATAATAATAATAAAGAGTGGATGGAAAAAAGAAAAAATCAAAGGAGAAATAGGATAATTGGACGGATAAACAAGGAAAAAGAGATAAAAAGTATAGGAAAGAAACTGTACAATGGAAAGAAGGCAATATTGATGAAAGCATGTTTTAAAACTACAGGAAGAAAAACAAGTGAAAGAATTAAAGCGTCTTAAAATGTAAAAGTCAAGAATATGATTCAGAAGAGAAAGAAAATAAAAGATAATTCAGAAAAAAGAAAGAGAAACAAAGGAAATAAAAGAAACTACAGAAAAGAAGTTGAGTTGGAGAAGAAAGAAAGGAAGAACAGTAAAAAGGAAAGAAAAAACGAAAGCAAAAAAGAAAGAAAATATAAATAATAGGGCATTACAAAACTGAACGGAAGTAAGAAAGAAAGAAAAGTAAGTAAGAAAACTACAAAAAGACGGCAATAATTAAAAAAGCATAAGAATAAAGGAAAGCAAGTAAGGAAAGGAAGGAAGAAGAAAAATGAATATAAGAAAAATTACAAAGACCAGGCAGATAAGCAAGCTAGATGGGTAAGTAGAATAAGGAATTAATTAAAGGATATAAAGGCAAGGAAGGAAAGGAGGTACAGGTTTGAGGATGGAGTTGATGGAAAGGAAATTAAAGAATGAAAACTTAAGTCGGAATATAGAAAATCGGTAAGATATAATGGAAGAATATCTATACATATAAAAATAAGTTGTGCTTTGTCCGTGATTTTATAACTCGAGAACCCCTCAAGCGATTTTCAAACGAGTACATGCGTTGGAAGGTCTATAAAAAAACCCCGAAAGGTGTCGCTGTTGTCGTGATATTAAAAGTTTTTATAGCGCTGGGTTCAAATTATTAACAAAATTCTCCAGTATTTCATTTTTTATTTTTATTTAGAAAATCCCCAGCAGCGCCGGGACCAAACAGCTAGTAACTTATAAAATATATTATAAAACTAATAAAATAAGTAAAAACGATAGACAGACTTGGAGTAACTGTTGGAATATATGGAATATGATGCAGGATAATAGCCAAAGAAGAAATATATATAATAACAAGTTTAAGAAGAATTGAATTAAATAGAGGAAATGGAATGTTTATGATGATATAATAAGATTTTAAAGTAAACATTAGATTTGTTAAGATAGGAATTATTGGAAGGAGTTACAATAGAATAACAAATATAGGAAACTTGAAAATAAAGCTGAAGAGATAGAAGGAAACCGGAAGGATACTGCTATATTCAAAATATAAAATATTTCAATGTAAAGAAATATAAAAAGAAGAAGGGAAACAAAAAGGATGATCAAATATGCTCATTTGTTAAAAGTGTGGAAATATCGAGACAGGATACAAATATAATAAAGAATTGGATAGAGAGAATAATATGAGTTGGGAAGTTTGAAATTGTGCGCATTAGAAATACAGGTGGATTATGGAGTATGAAAATCTAAGGAGGCACAGTAGAGCATTTCCATTTTATTTCACCGGTAAATTTCTCGATCGTGTCCGATTTCAATAAAATTTGGTGAGTGTGTAAAGTAGTATATGTGTGTAAGAAAAATGATTTTTTTTTTTTTTTTTTTGAAAACTGTGGCAACACTATACCTTTGAATAACTGAAAATTTTGGGTTAGCGACCTCACTCTAAAGTTCATAACTTTTGTTGTGTAAAAGATATTAAAAAAATTCTTTTTACATAAGAATGGTATAAAAATAGGGTTTTAGAAATAAAAAAAAAAAAATAAAAAAAAACTTTTTTATAAAAAAAAAAAATAAAAAAAAATTTAAAATTAAATTTTTGAAATGATTACCCCCTTTAATTTTTTTTATTTTTTTTATGCAAATAGCCACATATGTTCTCTAACCACCCTGAAAATTTTAGAGTGGTAGCACTTAAACTTTTCAAGATATGTAGAGCTATGTAGTTACTACAATATACATTAGCGTGGCCGTTAGTTGTATGGAGAACTTTTTTTTTTTTATTTCTTATATTCTCCCCCCCCAAATCGGTTCAGTTTTATGTAAAAAAAAATACAAAAAAATTTCGTAGCGATAAGTTGTGTTTTAGGGGGGGCGTCCGCCCCTCAAAGTTTGCCATCAAGCCATTTATTCAAATGTAATTTGTTTGCATATGACTATCTCTTAAAAACAACATTTTACAAGAACATGATATATGGCAATATTTTAGCTCTTCTAGTCAACAACATTAGCCTCGAAGAAAGTTTTTTGCTAAAATTAATATTTAAGAAAATAATTAAGAAAATAACAACAAAATTCCAAACATTTTATATACGTTTTATATATATAAAAGAGGGATTTAATGTCAAGTGAACTAATTTTGAAATCGATGTCTTTCGATTTGGATGAAATTTGCACCAACGTTAGTCCTATTGAATAGTAGTTTAGACACAAATTTTCAACAAGATCGGTCAAAAAGTTTCTGAGTTTGGGGGGGTCAAAGTTTGAAATTTTGGCCATATAGGTGTTCTTTCACATCCATGTAACTTATTACCAATTGGGGTTAGCAAAATTTGTCCCAAGCAGCTTAGATAGCTATTTGATCAATCTTTAAAAAAAAATTTTTTTTGTTTTTTTTTTGAATTTTTTAAAATTTTTTTTTTTAAATTTACAACTTGGCAAAAAAAAAAAAAAAAAAAAAGTTTTAAATATAAAAAAAATATGTTAAAAAATTTTTTAAAAAAACCAAAAAATTTTTTTTAAAAAGATTGATTAAATAGCTATCTAAGCTGCTTGAGACAAATTTTGCTAACCCCAATTGGTAATAAGTTACATGGATGTGAAAGAACACCTGTATGGCCAAAATTTCAAACTTTGACCCTCCCAAACTCAGAAACTTTTTGACCGATCTTGTTGAAAATTTGTGTCTGAACTACTATTCAATGGGACTAACGGTGGTGCAAATTTCATCCAAATCGAAAGATTTCGATTTCAAAATTAGTTCACTTGACATTAAATCCCTCTTTTATATATATAAAACGTATATAAAATGTTTGGAATTTTGTTGTTATTTTCTTAATTATTTTCTTAAATATTAATTTTAGCAAAAAACTTTCTTCGAGGCTAATGTTGTTGACTAGAAGAGCTAAAATATTGCCATATATCATGTTCTTGTAAAATGTTGTTTTTAAGAGATAGTCATATGCAAACAAATTACATTTGAATAAATGGCTTGATGGCAAACTTTGAGGGGCGGACGCCCCCCCCTAAAACACAACTTATCGCTACGAAATTTTTTTGTATTTTTTTTTTTACATAAAACTGAACCGATTTGGGGGGGGAGAATATAAGAAATAAAAAAAAAAAAGTTCTCCATACAACTAACGGCCACGCTAATGTATATTGTAGTAACTACATAGCTCTACATATCTTGAAAAGTTTAAGTGCTACCACTCTAAAATTTTCAGGGTGGTTAGAGAACATATGTGGCTATTTGCATAAAAAAAATAAAAAAAATTAAAGGGGGTAATCATTTAAAAAATTTAATTTAAAATTTTTTTTTATTTTTTTTTTTTATAAAAAAGTTTTTTTTTTAATTTTTTTTTTTTAATTTCTAAAACCCTATTTTTATACCATTCTTATGCAAAAAGAATTTTTTTAATATCTTTTACACAACAAAAGTTATGAACTTTAGAGTGAGGTCGCTAACCCAAAATTTTCAGTTATTCAAAGGTATAGTGTTGCCACAATTTTCAAAAAAAAAAAAAAAAAAATCATTTTTCTTACACACATATACTACTTTACACACTCACCAAATTTTATTGAAATCGGACACGATCGAGAAATTTACCGGTGAAATAAAATGGAAATGCTCAGTAGTCTTAAAAAGAAGTAAGGAAAGCTTGAATATTAGAATGGAATACCTTTTTAAGTTTTAGCTTAACACTTTTTTTTTGACAACATGTTGTCAGCACATTATTGCTTCGGCGCATATGCCAAAAAGTCGTAGTTGAGAAAAAAGACAATGAAGGTTTACATAAAGTTTTCCGAAAATATACAAGATAGATTTTTTTCTATTTTCACCGTTACTTCCGGCATATGTGTTGATAAAAAATGTTAGTTTTAACAAGTTTTAAGCATTTTATTGAAAGAGAAAATAATTGTTTAGTGCCGCATATGCCACTTTTCTAGAATTATTTAAAAAAATTGCTTTTTATGCGGCATACACGCAGAGAAAAAACATGTTTTAATATGGTCACCTCCAACAAATCTATTTTTAAAGAAAATTTTTTTAACATATTATGTTTAATTTAACAATATTACTGTCACCGACAACCATATTTTAGTTAAATTTATCCTCCATCAAGACGCCACTAAAATATTATGGTTGCCTCAAAACATGTTATGGTTATATATGACAATAATTTGTTGTTAAATTAACTATAGTATTTTCCTCTTTTCGAAGTGCAACATGCTATCGTTGAAAACCAACCATGCTATTATAAGTGTTAAACATATTTTAGTTATTATTTACTATAACATGTTCGGGGCCACCCATAATATGTTTGTGGCTTCTTGATGAAGGAATAAATTAACCACAATATGATTGTAGATGACAGTAATATTGTTAAATCAAACATAATATGTTTAAAATGTTGAGTTAAAAATAGTTTTGTTGGAGGTGACCATATTTAAACATGTTTTTTCTCTGTGTGTACGTATAATTGCTGCTATGTATTGAGTTGTTGGCATTTTATGTTGCTTTTGCTTTAACTACTTTTTCAAGAGTGAAATTTATTTTCTTGTTATCATTTTACCTTGTTTTCGCTTTAAATATTTGTTTCGTTTGGCAATGAGGCAAAACAAGAGTGAAATTTATTTTGGACGTGTTTGTATGAAGAATTTGCTGCATTTGCCAAACAGTAGCGTGTAGAACAAAACAATAATTAATATGACTTAAAATTGTTCCTATGGAGCAAACTTAATGCGTAATATCTGAGAAACCAAAAAAAAATTTCTTGAAACAGAGTTTCATCTTTATTTACCCTATACCTAACTAGTTTTTTTTTTTAAAAGTCGGTTGCTCAAACCAATAATGAGCGGACGATGCAGCGAATGTCTTGGTGAGATCGCTTGCATTCATTAGAAGTTTTTTATTTACAAGTAGTGAAGACAACAAATTTTATATTATGTATTTTAAAGTTATTTTTGTGTTTCTCTCAAGTTCAGTTTTGTCGTTATTTTCTGTTTCATAATTTTGAATTTATTACTATAAGTGCATCAATTGTTTTGGCCTCAAATGATTTTTTGATTAACGTTTTAGTAACACGCAAAGCCACTTGTCTTCAAAAAATTGAAAATGAAAAAGCTCACTAAGCACATTAATAGTAAATGCTGTATTCAAATATGATTTTATATATTTGACAGGTTTATGCAAAATACTTAAACTTGATTGAGATATTTCTCAGTCTACCAGTTGTAAGTTTCATAAATTTGTAGGAGATACTAAAATGGAAAGTATAAAAAAACTAAATAACTTATATTGCCGGATTTATTTACGTTTATGACTGTAATGCCCAATTTTCAGGGCAGTATTTAAATCTCTATTAAGTTAGTTTTCAAATAAACCAAAATCGTATTTAAATACAGATTGATTTTTGAGTTTTATCTAAAAAGTCTTATTTAATTAAGATAAAAGTATGGTAGCACTACTTAATAAAAAAAATTAATATAAAAAATGTATTTATTTACAAGGTGGTCTCAAATAATGGCTCATAAGAAAGTTAAAGATGTTATTAATAAAATATTTTTTTCTTTCTGGTTAAATTAACGTTAGCATTTATTTTCATCTCGATTACAGATTGTTTTCTTCCTCTAGCCTTACAAGTTGCTCAATCATTGCCCAGGATTGATAACCTCTTTAACCGCAACTTGTTTGAAATTTCGAAAACATATCGTCAAATGGTTTTTCAAGTTATTTCACACCATACTGTTTCCTTATCTATATATAGAAAATTGTAACATTACTGACTGATACATCATCGTACAGCCTAAACATTTGAAGCTTAAAATTGAAATTTGGACAGGAGGTTGGTCTTTCCCCAAATCGATCCAATAAGACGTGATTTTTTAAAATTCGAATGTATAGGGGTTAAATTCGGTAACCTTATACATCCAGAACTAAAAGACATACACAAAAATGTTATACTTATCGTTTTCTTTAAAAAGAATAAGCAGACAGGTGGGTGGTACTTTTTTGAAGCTCGGTCCTTTAAGGGAGTAAATGGGTGAAACCGGTATTTCGGATCTTTTTTGTGACCCCATCTATATTTTAAAATAATGTGCGTTCGTTTACTTTTCCAGTAAAATCCAGTACGTGAGTAATATGAATATTTGTGTACGCGAACGCATTTCAGTTAAATCCAGTACAAATATGTACAAATTTTGGGCTGTAGGAAAAATCGCCCAAAGAAAAATGGACCAAAAAAAATAATGAAAAATCGCCCAAATGAAGAATCGCCCAAAAGAACATGAAAAATTACCCAAAAAGTTAAATATGAAATTTTGCCCAATAAAAACGAAAAAGGGCCCAAAAAAAAAGAAAAATTACCCAAAAAGCAAAAACGAATTTTTTATAAAAAAAAAAATTAAAAATTACCCAATTTGCAAAAAAGTGTTTAATATTCATATAAATTTAGTTACAAGCAAATGTAAGTTTTATGTAAAAAATTGCAATGTATCTTCAACAGCTGCTCGGCATATGGACAGTAATACTTATTTGAGCACTCCGCCAAACTTTGTACACTCTTCAATAATTAAAAATTAATTAATCGCTGCATAGTTACAATCAATTACTTAAAACAGAATATTACTTTTTGCAAGGTGGCATGTCATAACGTCCAGTGTCGTAGTGTCCATGGACACTGTGACACTTTTGAAAATGTCATAATGTCCGTGGGCATTAAGACACTTTGCAAATGGACATTATGTTATTTTTAAAAATGTCATAAGGTCCTTAATTACTAAAGATGTTAAATACAAAAAAAAAGATCACGCAGAGAAAAACATGTTTAAATATAGTCACAATCAACAAAACTATTTTTAAAGAAACTTATTTTACCCTAAAGTGGTTGGCGGTGACAATGATTTGGTTGAATCAAACCTAATAAGGTAAAAATTTTTTTAAAAATGGTTTTGTTTTTTTCTCTGGGTGCATATATTAAACATATAACGAAAAAACTTTTGGGCTCAAGGATTTTCTCCCCTATGGTGTAACAAAAACCGGCAGCACTTACAAAAGC
The DNA here is from genome assembly GCA_930367215.1 of Pollenia angustigena. NCBI lineage: Eukaryota > Metazoa > Arthropoda > Insecta > Diptera > Polleniidae > Pollenia > Pollenia angustigena. The sequence continues at coordinate 55,429,243 of OV884060.1, forward strand.
GACTCGGCATAGCCGGCCTTCGGCCGGGCGCAAGGATTTTGTACTCTGTGGTATAAAAAAAACCGGCTTCGCTAAATAAAGCTTCTCTGCATAGCCGGCCTTCGGCCGGGCGCAAGGATTTTCTCCTCTATGATATAACAAAGACCGGCTTCGCTAACTAAAGCTTCTCTGCGCAGACGGCCTTTGGGCTGGCGCATGAATTGTTCCTTTATGCTTCTAAAATCTGCCTTGTTTCCGAAAGAAGGCCGACTTCGCAGATAAGCTTTAGTTAGCGAAGCCAGTATTTGTTATACCATAGAGAAGAAAATCCTTGCGCCCGGCCGAAGGCCGGCTATGCAGAAAAGCTTTAGTTAGCGAAGCCGTTATTGTTTTATCAAAGAGGAGAAAATCCTTGCGCCCGGCCGAAGGCCGGCTATGCTTTCGAGTTTGTAAGCATGTTGTGGACATTATGAGACTTCACAAAGTGACATAACGTTTACGGACTTTATGACGGACACTATGACACTGGACGTTATTACATGCCACCTTTTTGGAATATGTCCCGTTATTTTTACAAATAACTTTTAGGAATTTCATGTATAATGATAACAAATGATTTAGACAAATAGTATGTAAGATTTAGACGAAGTTTTAAAAATGAAAGATGGCCCGAAAAAATGGGCTATTTTTCATACAATATTTTTTAAAAAATGAAAAATCACCCAATAATAACGAAAAATAGCCCAAAAATTTTGGGTCACTTTTCATATGAATTCAGGCCCAATTTTACATGGAATTTTTTTGGGCGATTTTTCATTATTTTTTTTTGGGCCATTTTTCTTTGGGCGATAACGAACGCAGCTACAATAAACATAGAAATAAAGTTTATATCACATTCGAAACTAATCTACTTTTACGAAATTGGTACTTTTTTACAAAACATTTTTCTCTATTCATTGACATTCACGTATAATTAGTGTGCTCCAGAGTATGAAAACTAACAAAACATTTCGCAAACGTTTGCAAAATGTACAAAACTATTCAGAATTTTTAAATTGTATTGTACATGACAAAACCAAAACAAAAACTTTTCAAGTGTCAAAGAGAGAAAACGAAGCAATTGGCCTTTAACTCATCTGCATTATTTAATTTACCGTTACAATCGTACATCTGAGTACAAAACAGATAGAGAAACGTTTTGTTTTGAGTAATTGATTTAGTTCTTGTTTGGTCTTTTTAGTGGCACAACAAGAGTAAAATCCACAATGCCTCGTCCAACAAATGATTTGTTACGTTATTTTTTATTCTTTTTTCTTTGAATTACTTTTTATTTAATTTAATTTGATTTTTTTAATTACTATGGTAGTCAAAATAAGCATTAATAAAAACAAAAAAAACCTTAAAGTCTCTCTTTTTATTTCACTTAGAAACAAAAGTAGTGAGTAAATCAATTACCAAACGTTTGTCAAACGTTTTTTCTCTGAATGTTTCAATATAGTTCTTACTCTTTTCTTTTCCAGCTGTGTATACAGATATTTATATTAATGTACAATTTTCGATCACGAGCAAAAATAATACAAAACAAAATGACACAATCATTCTCATTGTTTTGGTTTTATTTTTGTTTTACTCACTGCAAAGAACAAAACAAAACGAAAGCAAACGTTTTGTTTTGTTTGTTTTCGAACTCTGGTGGGCTACAACTTCAATTTTAAAATGCTTGATATTTTAATGTGAAGAAAACATTTTTCTCCATTCATTGAATAAACGTATTGGTTTATGGTCTCCCACTTTAATATTAAAATTCTTAATATTTTAATGGAAAGAAAAAAGTACCAAAAAGGTGAAAATACGCGAAATTAAACTCCTTTCTTAAGCTTTTTATTTTACAAATTGTACTTTCTTTAATTATAGTTAATATTTTACCTATAACCTGTGAGTGATTTGTTGGTTCTTTTTTGTTCTTTAACTGGTATTTTTTTATTTCCGTTATTATTGGACCTAGAAACATAAAAGTAAACGTGGAGGGTCTGAGTGAATGAAGGTCCTTAGTGAATGAGTATCTATAAGAGGGCATTTGGTATTTTTTTCCTTTAACTGGTACTTTTTAAATTTCCGTTAGTATTGGACCTAGAAACATAAAATTGAACACGCAAGTTCCTGAGTGAATGAAAATCTTTAAAAGAGATCTTTTTGGTACTTTTTCGTTCCTTAACTGGTACTTTTTTTCAATTTTTGTTAATATTACACCTATAAACATAAAATTTAACATGCAATGTCCTGAGCGGATGAAGATAACTGTTTGGTACTTTTTTGTTTACAACTGGTCGTTTTTTAATCTAGAAACATAAGCTTTGGCATATAAATACATACGTCCTCAAATGAAAGGGAGATGCTCACGAAGTAGCGGAATTAATGTTAGTAGCTAAAAAATCAGTGAATGTTTAAACGCTGGGTTAATTGAACTAAACTTAAATTTATATATGTGGCATTTTTACAAAATATCTTAAGTTGAGATAAGATAGCAAAAAAGTTTAAAAAAAAAAACTCAAATTAATAGAAATTTAATAAAAATTTCGTTTATCATACAAAATTTTGAAAATGTTTTTTAAGGTGAAAATTTGTATTTGACTTTAGATGTTTCTTCAAGATGCCACAGATATGTAGATTAAACTCAGTAGCCGTTATTCAGTTCCCTATATATTATATGTAGTTAATAAAAAAATATTGTGGTAAATGTAGTCAAATACATGCTGTCTTTATTGGTAGTTTAAACGCCCAGAGTTGGTTTATATGTTTACTCAATTACATATTTGCTGGTGTATACACATTTTAACCCGAATAGAGAGTTTAACTTGCACTGATAAGTGGGTGAATTTTCCCTTAGTGAGTGAATTTGATAATGAAATATTCTTTTTCGCTTTTGGGTGCCTCATATACTGCAACTTTTTTTTACTTACATTGCAGTTTCGAAAATAATCGGCCCCATCGCGAATGACCATAATACGTCAACAAAATATTACTTCACCTACTAAATTTTTACGTTACCTATGGCCACCCTGTACTTTGAAATAAACAAATTTCTGCAATATACAAATAACAAATCTCATTGCAATTGTTTGGTTTTAAAATATAAAAAATAGCAGAGAAAATTATAATTGCAAATTATTGCTATTGGAAATGTGAAAGCTCCTGATCAGTTTATTTTTTCAATCTTGTTGGTTTATTATGCAAACATCTGTGGTCTCACGCATCAATTTTTTTTCCTCGTAATCTGCCATTGCTATTGGCAATAAATGAATGCAACCAGAGTTTAAATAAAAGAGGTGCTATTATTTATAGAATCAAAATACCTTATTTAGATAAACAAACAACCAGGTGAATTGACAAAAAATAAAAGACAAAAACAGCAGAAGCAGAAATAGCAACAAAAAACCTATTAGAATCAATTTACCATATAAAGGTAAACAGGCAACTTTGGAAGGAAGGAGCAGCTAAAGTAATCGCAGAAAAATCTAAAGGCAAACCAAACTATATAGGAAACCAACCAGTTAGTAGAAAGTTGCTAGAGAAACGCCTTAACAAAAAGTGTTTTAAATGAACGTGTGCATATTCCTCTCCGAAATCCACAAATTAAGGCATTTAAAGAGGTAAAAGCAAAAAGGAATAAAAAAACCGTAAAACAAGAAATAATTGCATGGTAATGAGAATGAAATAAAATAAAACTCTTCGTTTTGGCGTGGATTAAGTTCAGGCCCTTAGGATTACAAAATATATGTTTAATACATTGTAAAGAAAGTATGACAAATTAAGATAATTTAAATATTTAAACAAAATCTATTGAAAATTAAGCTTATTTGAATTTCTATTGTCCAAAAAAAATATTTTCTTTATAGGTTTTCACTCAGCTTATTGTTATGAAAATTAAATGAAAATAAAAAATTATAATTTATTATGTCTACAGATTATTTGACCATATTATTGGAAATTTATAACACCTAAGGACATAAATTAAGGCACATTCTTAAGACCATTTCTCAAATAAATAAAGGTACGAAAGGATGGAAAGGAAGGAAAGAAAGAACGAGCGGAAGAAATAAAAGAAAGAAAGAAAAGGAAAAGAAGGAATAAAGCTAGGACGGTAAGGGAATAAAAGAAAATAGAGGAAAGAAAGGAAGGGAAGGATTGAAAGGAAAGGGAGGAAAGGAAAGAAAAGGAAGGAATGAAAAAAAGTAGGAAGGGAAGAAATGGAAAGGAAGCAAAGGAACGGAAGGAAAGACAGAAAAAATTAATGGATGGTAGGAAAGGTAGGAGAGAAAGGAAAGAAAGAAAATAATGGAGAGAAAGGAATGGAAGATAAGGATGGAAAAGAAGGAAAGGAAGGAGAGGAAAGGTAAAGAGGAAGGAAAGGTAGGAAGGAAAGGAATGTAAGGAAGGAAAGAAAAGGAAGGAAAAATGAAAGAAAGGAAAGCAAGGAAAAGAAGGATAGTAAGGAAATGGATTAAAGGAAGAAAAGAAAAGAAAGGAAAGCAAAAAGTAAGTAAAGAACGCAATGGAAGAAAAATAATGAAATAAAGCAAGGCAAGCAGAAAAGAAGGAAATGAAGGAATGGATGATAGGAAAGCTGGGAGAGAAAAGAAAGAAAGAAAAGTAAGGAATGGAAGAAAAGAAGCGAAATTATGGAAAGTAAGGACAGAAAAGAAAAGAAAGGGAAAGGAGAGTAAAGGAAAAGAAAAGAAGATAAAATAAAAGAAAAGAAAAGCATTGGAAAGAATATGAATGGGAAGGAAAATATAGAAAAGGAATAAACGGAAGGAGAAGAAAGAAAGGAATGATTAGTAAACAAAGAAGGAAAAGAAAGCAGGGAAAAAGGAAAAGATGGATAGAATGAAATGCAGGGAAAGAAGGATAAGAAAGAAGAGAAGACGTGGATGGTAGAAAGAGTAGAAGGGGTAATATGGTGCCGCAAGAAAATGAAAGAACTGTTGAAAGCTTATGAAAAAAAAAAATTAAATAAAAACAAGAGTTAATAATTATTATGAATTATGATAATTAATTGACTAAGAAAATTTTTTTAAAGTACATATTACAATTGTTCAATGATAGCGAATATTTCCATGTAAAAGGAAATAATTAGTTAATGTTTATTTAAATTGAGATTTTGTTGGTCGTGCTTATTTCCCAATTTTTATTCTTGATAAAAACACTGAAATTTAATGTTGGAGGATAAGCCTGGTTCTATGCGCATTTCACTGATTGCTTAGGCCAGCTCATCAGAAAACATTCTCCCAAAATATATTGAATGGGAATATTATTTGCAACGATATCAAATTTTAAACAAAATATCAACAATAAACAGTGAGTTTATCTTTTCTTACATTCCCCAATAAATTATAATTTTTACTTTCGGTAAAAATGAAAACATAATTTTAGGAAAACACTTTGCTATTTTTCATCCCTCAACTGTTATAAGGTGTCTTCCTCTAACCGACTTCAATACAAGTACCAAGCCATATTTGCACTTTTATTATGTGTTTGGTTGTAGTATAAGATTAACTGGCCAGACTTTTATGTAAAGTGCTGGTCCTAACAGAAAAAAAAAACAATTGTATTTTTATTTCAATTTATTTTATATGCCCGGCCAAGATATAATAATTATTAAATAATGTAAAAAAGAAAATAAAAATGTAAAAAAATCATGAAGAAATCTGAATTAAAATTGGTTCATTTCCTTCATAATTCACACATACATGAGGATAAATATGATGTTATTTAAACTGAAACACAGAGACCATAAAATAAACAAAGAATATAAATCAGAGCAAAAAGTAATTAACAATAAAACAAGGAAAAAGCACATTTGTACTTTAAAATCGATTTTGAAGATTATTAATAAATTAAATGGACGGTTATTGAAATCATTTAGTCAGAATTATCAAAAACTTTATTAACATACATCCATATTTATTAAAATTTGTTTTGTGCGGACGATCGGCTGTTAAGAACTTGAAACAAGACTTCTGACATTTTTGTTTAAATTTTTACTTAATCTTTTATTTTTTTTGCATAGGAACAACTTATAAAAATGTATGTTCTTTTCTAATTAATTGAACTTTAGGCCTGTTTGCTGCTTTTAATTTTTTTTAAGTTTTACATATTAAAAGACACCCTATCTGACTCCTTACAAAGCATTAACGTGTAAGTATCAAGAATCTATATTTTAAATGCTTTAGCATAAAAATGCATGCATATCGGTCTTGTAACAAACATTTCTTTATTGCTGGTTTTTTGTCGTTAATTTCACATTATGTATACATATTATATATTTATATAAAAAAGCCAATATAAAGCAATAGCAGCAGCATATGAATACATTTTGAGAGAACGTTGTTGAAAAAAAAGTATGTCATTAAATGTATGTGGTGTTTTAAAGGAAGACAATTATTGACAAGACAATACCTTTTAGCGGAAAGATAATTAATCTTGACATTATCTAAACAAGCATAAACAAAACAACAGCCAACCGCAACCGAGATTATATGACTAGATGATGTGATGTAAAAAATTTTAAAAATAAAAAAAATGTATTGCACAATTTATATAAAGCTTTAGAACATAATAAAATTTATAGCATTATAATGATATTGAATAAAGTGTGTTTGGTTATTTAAAACAATTTGTAAAAATTGTAGGCAGATTAATAGCACTTTATGGGCTACTGTTAGAAAAAGCCACGAATTTTTGCAAATTTTTAGCAAAAGCAAATGGAAGTCGGACGGGCAAGGTGTGGGCTATAAGTCGGGCGAATAGCTAATTACCATCCTCAATAGATATTTACCAGCGCAGATCTCTTGTGTGGCCCGATTTTATCAGCTCATAATAGATTAGATATTTTCTAGATATTTTCTAATAAAGTGCATTTCCCAAGAATTTTATATATAAATATGTATGTATATATATATTCGATTTTGAAACTTTAGATACGTTTTCTCCGCAAATAATGCTTTGTTCGCAAAAAATTCGGCATTTTCGTTTAAACTTTTTAGTTCAATGACAAAGTGAGATTAAATGACAAATGTTCCAAAATTATATTTAAGCTACTTAAGACACAAAACATGTACAAAATATTTGCCATCTGGTGCTTCAGTTCATTTCTTTATCCACTATGTTCTTCCTTTTTTTCTATACTTCATTCCTTCCTTTCCTTTCATTCTTTCTTTCCGTACTTTCCTTCCTTTTCCTCTTTACTTTTATTCTTTTCCCACCCTTCCTTTCTTTGCTTCGTTTTTTCCTTTTTCATTATTTTCTTTATTTTCTTTCCTTTCCTTTCTTTCCATTTTTCCTTATTTTTCTTTCCTTTTCTTTTATTGTCTTTCCTTTTCTTTTTTTTTGTCATCTTTCCTTTATTTTTACTTTCCTTATTTTTATTTTCTTCCTTTTCTTTCCTTTCCTGTCTTTTCTTTCTTTCCTATCTTTTCCTTTCCTTCCTTTCTTTACTATTTTTCATTTCTTTCCTTATTTCCTTTCTTTCCTTTTTGTCATTTCTTTCATTTTTTCCTTTCTTTCCTTCCTTCTTTCCCATTTATTCTTTTCCTTCCTTTTCTTTCCTTTTTTACATCCTTAAAATTCGTGTGCTTTGTTTTTTTCTTTCCTTCCATCCTTTCCATTCTTTCCTTTCTATCCTTTCCTCGCATTTCTTTATTTCCTTTCTTTCTTCCTTTTCTTACTTTTCTTACTTTCATTCCTTTCCTTTATTTTCTTAACTTCCTTGTTTTATTTCTTTTGTTACTTTCCTCTCCTTCCTTTCTATCCTTTCCTTCCTGTCCTACCCTTCTTCCTTACCTTTCCTTTCTATTCCATTCCTTTTCTTCCTTTCCTTGCTTTTCTTTTTTTTTTCCTTTCCTTCCTTTCCTTCTCTTCCTTCCTTTACTTCCTTTCCTTACTTTCCTTTCTTACTTTTCCTCCTTTCCTTCCTTTCTTTCATTTTCTTACTTTCCTTCCTTCCGTTATTTAGCCTCCTTCCATCCTTTTCATCATTACCTTCCTTTCCTTCCTTTCCTTCCTTTCCTTCCTTTCCTTCCTTTCCTTCCTTTCCTTCCTTTCCTTCCTTTCCTTTCCTTCCTTTCCTTCCTTTCCTTCCTTTCCTTCCTTTCTTTCTTTCCTTTCCTTCCTTTCCTTCCTTTCCTTCCTTTCCTTCCTTTCCTTCCTTTCCTTTTCTTTTATTTTCTTTTCTTTTCTCTTCTTTCCTTTCTTTTTACTTTCTTTATTTTTTAATATTCTTTAATTATTTTCATTTTCTTTCCTTATTTTTATTTTCTTTCCTTATTTTCATTTTCTTTTCTTTCTTTCTTTCCCTCCTTTCCTTCCTTTTTTTTATAAATTCCCAAAAATGAAAAAGGGTGTCCAAAATTGAGGCAGCATCGGTCAATGGAAATCGCTACACGAAGATAATTCGAAGCCTAATAGGCAGAAAATTTATGATTTAGACGTAGAGAATATGTGGTTTCAACAGGACGGAAACAATGGATTTTCCCATCTATGTTGATGTTGAGTCCTACAATTATTAATTATCTCTATACCGTAGAAACTCCCAATAAGACCACAGTTTGCTTACACATGACGTAGACTAACACTCACTCTTTTCTCACATCTCTTTTCCGCAATGAAAATCATTAATCCACTTGTCATTTTGTATGACCAAATAGTTAAAATTCATGAGTTTTTAAATCACATTGTCTACTTAACTTTTATAGAATTCGTAAGTAATAAAACCATTTTTAGCAAACTCAAACACTTTTTATGTTGTTTGCTATTTCTAACTGCAATGACGATCATCAGCTTCATAATTTAAGATTATTTAAACTTTTCTATTGTGGCTGCAATTTATAAAGTTTGGTTACGCGTCAAATGATCATAAATATAAAAAGGCCTCATCTGCCAAGTCAATGTGAATGCGTTTGTATTTTGAAAAATTCACTTTTTTTGTTGGACAAGTTTGTTGGCGATGTTAAGCTAAAAAAAAACGCAAAAGATATTGAAGATATTGAATAACTTGGACTATTGTGAATTTCCGATATTTTATGGGATATTATTGACATAAACAGTGTATGTATGTAGGTATAAGACCAGACCAGCAAAGAACTAAAATTTGGAAAAAAATTACTGGCTGGATGGCTGCATTTTAAAGATGCACCTTGCATTCATTGTTAACATCATCAGAGCTTTTGATTCTTTTTTTTGCTTAGAAAACAGCATCATTCTTTACAATAATGTCATGATTTTCAAAGAGCGTTTTTTCCTTACCACCATCTTTTGTTTCCAACAGAAACCCCTAAACAACAATTGGGAATATTTTGTTAGGTAAAGCAGAGTAAGGGAAACAGAGGAAGACATCTTCTGTGCTCACATAAAAATTGACATACACACAGCATGTTACTTGCCAATATGATGGCTAAATGGTTGCCTTAGCTTCACTCTAAGGATGACTGCAACATGACTAGCTTACTGGCTTGGTTGGATGGCTGGCTGGCTGGCTGGATGACTGGCTGGTAGTTTTTCGCTGGTATAGTTATTTAAAATTTTTCTGGTGTTTTCGCTGTATTTTTGTAGCTTCTTATTCTGGCATATTGAGTGCTGATGATGTTTGCCAATATTTAAACAGTAAGTGCTTTAACAGAAATATAACCTTGTATTATTCTTTTATGTTTTTTTTTAAGTTTGTTGCTGCTTTTTGTTGCACTAAAATAAAGGTAGTTTTTGTTGGCTCTTTTTTTTTTTTTTTTTTTTTTTGTTTTTTTGTTATTTGGGATACCACAAGAAATTGTGTGATTTATTTGATGTGTCAAGTAAAGCGTTCAATTAGTGACTTAAATTGTGTTTATATGTAGGCAGTAGAATAATATGCACTCTCACACATAGACCAGCAAATATTTTCGGATACCGATACAAAACTGAAGAAAAAAAATCTGCAGAGATATAAAACTTCGACGAAATTGTGTAATGCGGCAAAGTTAGTTTGATCCTCAAACAGCGCTGATTCGACAAATTCCCAAAATTTTGGAATATATTTAAATCGTTAAGACTTTTTATTATAAGTATAAATATATGCAACTAAGCTACGCGACAAAATTAAAATTTCTTATCAATTAATATTTATTTCCATTTCACCTCGAATTAAAACTCCCTGGTTTGACTTCGTGATATCAAATAATGTGAATGTTAAGTTGTATTAAAGAAGATAAAATAAATAATATAATGTAACGATACAACAAATAAGTCTGTTCACAAGTGCATAAACAAAAATTTTATTTTTTTAACCGATAAGCCATACGACAGAGCTTGTGAATAATTATATATAGAGGGTTATTTTTCAAATAGTGCTATCAGCAAAATCACAATTTTACAGGGGAGCGAAAAAACTGATTTTTTCGATAACTCTAAGACTATTAACTAAACTTTATTTTATAATGTTATTTAAAAACAACGTCTGACGCGCTTATATGTCTGATATCACTATCTACAAATTAAAATTTTATCGATTTAAACATTGAAATAAGCACTATTTGAACAAAAATTAAAATGAGCTGTAATGAAATCTTTTTTAGACTTTAATTTAAGTAGCACGAATTTTTATAAAAATAATAATAACAAATAATAATTGGGATATTCACAAGGTGTGCTATCATGTTATATTGTCATAATGTTCTAACATTTTACAATGATTTAAAAATATTGTTGTTGCTTTGTAAACAAAAAGTGTCTTAAATGAATAGAACTTTGCTTGCTATGTTTATTGTGCTGTCGTAATTAATCAGAAGCGACCTGCGCTGAGCGGCTGAGCCGAACCGCTTTAGTTTTTGTAGCCGTCGCCGTTGATGGTATAGTTTTATCCGGCTAATATCCGAATTTAGCCTGCGGCTAGCAGTTTTTGCAACAAAACACTTGCGGCGTCAAATTATATCGGCTGAGGACTCTGATATTTGGTAAACAAACAAAATAAAATTAATTTGTGATTTGAATCTAAAAAATGGAAAATAGTCAGGTAAGATCTAATTTAATTTATTTATTTATTAATGGATTAGAATTAAAAAATATTATGATGCTATAGTACAGTCATTTGGCAGGAAAAATAAAGGTTACCTGGAAAGTTTTCCGGGAGTTTTGAAAATTAGCAATTTTATAGATTTTGACGTGCTCTTTCCGAATTTGCAACCTCGTATCTTTGCCGCTCGCGCCGCCATATTGAAAAAATGGCGCCTAAAAGAAGTTTTTTGATAATAACTCCTTTCCGACGCACTTTACAGCAAAAACATTTTAATACAAAATAATTGTGGAGAAAATTTCCTACAATTTATGTTATAACCTTTTTTTTTCCTAAAATCAATAGTTTCGGCGTACGAGCGTCGTAAATTGTAGTTCAACACACGTTTCGGCAGAAATACTCATTTCCACACCCCAGTAGGCCTAATCCACATCTGACTCACTATTTCCAAATTTAGTTCAATCTCCTTCGCTTCAATGCTGTTGACGGACCAGGTGTTGTGCTTTCATTGTCTTCAGTACTGATTGAAATATCAAAGACGGAAGTTTCTTCTGCATCATCGGTGAATTGCGAATTATCACAAGAACCACTACAGTTCGTGCACACAAAGGAGCACTTTAGCCCTGCCTTTCTGCATCCGCAAGCTTTGTGACAACCTTTCTTGCATTTGCAAGAAATAGGTTTCAGCAAGCTTTCCGGAGCAGGGGGCTCGAATGTAGTAACAGGAACGAGTCCCTTCTTGTCTTTTTTCCACCCCCATTGTTCTACATTTTATTCGTTGCTTAACCTGGTGATAAGTTCGAAACGAATGTTGTCGTGCTGCTGCTTCTGTTGGTGGTAGGGACGCAATATTAAATTTACTTTTATATGCTGATGCTGCAAAGCATGCATATTGTAATTATTTAAAGAAGTACTTTTACGGCTTTTCACATCACTGTAACTGTATAATTCGATAAGGAAACGTTCTCCAGCTTTCGCAATGACTTCTGGATCAGCATTTGGATTTTTAAGTACTTCGATAACATCGTTTAAATTAGGGTTTTTTCGGAGTACTTTAATAAATTTCATTTTTCCTTGATAAAATATTGCTGATGTGGTATCACAACCACTAAACCCATGCAAAAATAAAATATGATTTGCAGCTGTTTTATCTTTTATACTATTTATGGAGTATATTTGTCGTGAAATTTTTCCTTTTCCTGGTTTGAGGATGCATATGTTTGAATGCGTTGATAGCGCCGTCAAAAGAACGAGGAGATCAACATCTTCACCGACAACTACTACAAAATGCCGGTGAAACACCTATTGCGGTATTAATTATTAACGTATCCATTAAGTGTTCAGCTTCAAATTTTGTCTTCAACATTCCAATGAGGCGGTTCTTATTCGCATCATTACCTAGAAATTTACTTTGTGACACAGTTGGCGTCAATGTTTCGTCAAAAAGTATGTCTACTGAAGCAGTTTTTCGTGATCGTCGTGATCGTTCTACATATTTGGAACTACGGGTTGCTACATCTCCTGGATATCCGTCAAATAGGATAATGGCATTGGACATATAATGCGATCGGACGTAGGTAATGTATTTATTGCAAATTGATGAAAACGATTCGCCCTGTTGCCAAACGACTGGGTGTAATAAGTATCCTCCATCGATGATGTACATCGTATTTTCAAAATTTATATTACCAGAATGTTGCTAAAATGCCTGATACATATTGGATTTAATACATTTGCGCATACCTTCATCGTTGAAAAGGGACAACGGAAATGGAGCTAGTTCGTATGCAAGGAAATTTTCAAGTTCTTTTTCAGATTCTTTAGCGATGCACATTCTTTGGAAAATTAGCAAAGGATTAATCGGGACAATGTCGTTTTCTATCCGAATGCCTGTATTCATAACACCAATTGGTTTTACTCTGTCAAAATCCGAGATATGATAAAGTATCTATCAATAGTCGAGATCCATATTTTTGAAATAAAAATACAGCTACTCCGATCTGAACCGCAATAATAGAATGTGCAATTGCAATGGTTTTTTTCTTCCATTTGTCAAGCGAGACGCGTTTATTTTTTAAAATTATACCATCCAGAAAAAATGAGTATTTCTGCCGAAACGTGTGTTGAACTACACTTTACGACGCTCGTACGCCGAAACTATTGATTTTAGGAAAAAAAGATTATGACATAACTTGTAGAAAATTTTCTCCACAATTATTTTGTATTAAAATGTTTTTGCTGTAAAATGCGTCGGAAAGGAGTAATTATCAAAAAACTGCTTTTAGGCGCCATTTTTCCAATATGGTGGCAAAGTTGAAATTCGGAAAGAGCACGTCAAAATCTATAAAATTGCCAGTTTTCAAAACTCCCGGAAAACTTTCCAGGTAAAAATACCCAATGACTGGGCTACTACGTAAATATTTATTCAATAATTGAAGCACAGCCGCGAATAACGTTTTAAGTTACAAAATAATAATTTTTCAGGAGAGCAAAAAAACGTTTTTTGACAGGCAGCATTATTTGTTTTAAATTTTTTATTTTTTTTATTTTTAAAAATAATGATAATAAAACTTTTACGCAAAAGTCTCATAAAACATTATTCCGCACTGCAAAAACATTTTGGTTTCATCATTTTGTTAGTAACTTGCAATGTTCTTCCACTGGCTGACACTTTGTTTGCCATTTTGAAGGCGTTAAGGCGCAAAGTTTTGGTTGATTTGATGTTTAAACTGTGTAAGAGAGTAAGGCCAACGGTTACCTGCAAAAAAAACCGTTTTTGCAAAATGTGGCGTTTACAACGTTATTCGCGGCTGTGCTTCAATTCAATAATTCAAAATAGCACACTAAATTATGAGGGGTTGTTCACAAGAGTCGTATTTTTTCATGTTATTATTTTAAGACTTATGACTTTATGACACCTTGTGAATCCCTTAAATAATAAATTATAGAAACGCGTTATCATGTTAATAGAACTCAAAATTAAGTTAAAAATTTACACTACCGTTAATTGAAAAGCAATTAATAATTAACTTTATCCAAATATTTTAAATTATCATAAAAATAATGATATTCTTGCGAAATAGCAGACTTCAATGCTCTGAAAATGCAACCGTTTGCTTTGTTGAAAAGAACGTGGGCCAGATTGTAAGGGTTTTGCTTTTATTTAAATGATCGCTGCACAGTGTGGGAAATTTTTTCTATATTTAATAAACGGTTAGTCCGATTGGTATTCAGCTTGAGGTGGCATTTAAAAAGTTGTAGTCAAGTTTAAGTCTTAGACCTGAGGTCTATAGACTAAGCAGGAGAGATGCTATTCTTAATTTTCCTCATAATTTATAATTGGTCTAGTAGTTTGGAAATATAAGACTCAAATTTATCATTATTTGTTTGAAGTATTTTTTGTGAATTATTAACAAAATTTTGTTAGTCGTGCTTAATTCCCAATTTTTATTTTGACACTGAAATTTATTGTTGATAAGCTATTCCAATGCGCATTTCACTGGTTGCCTAGGCCAGATCATCAGGAAACTTTATCCAAAGATTTTAGAAAAACTTTTTATTTTTATTTATATAACATCATGTAAATGTTGGCCATGACTTCGTCTGCGGTGGTCCATTCGGACGGACCAATTTTGGGCGACTCGTTCGAGTTTGTATGACCCGATATGTTTATAATAATTGTGAAATATAAATACTAAGACCCATGCTTGGTAGCCATTATATTTCTAAAACAATACTAAATATTTGGAATTTTCGGCTGTTTTTTGGGAATTGTGGGATTCGTTTTGCAAGTTTAATAAAATTTTGAGCTTTTTTGTACTAAGCATTAAAAAATGTATTGAATTGTAAAATTTTTATTGGATAAATTAAAATTTATATTGTTTACAAAAACTCATAAGGGCCGTTACACACTATCACACAAAGTTTTACGTATTTTTCATAAATGCTGCCCTGATCTAATTATTCTACGAACATTTTCCAAAAACAATTACAAATTATCATGAAAAGGTTGTATTTTCGTAAATTACTAAAGACGTTGTGGGATAGTGTATAACGGCCTTTAACAACACAAATTTCTACAACGAATTCTTAATTATATTAGTTTATGAAACCGAGACACAATTCCCAACCCTTTGCTGTATAGTATGTCTACTTTGTCATAACAATTTTTATCATTTTACTAGCAAACCCGGCGAACTCCGTTTCGCCACCAGATGGCTTCGTTTTATGTAACATTTCGTTTGGTGATTAAAAGATGAAGAACAATTTTTTTTGTAGCTGACGTTGTTCTGTCCCAATTAGAAAAAAATTTTGCGTTCGAAAATCCGTTAAAAATAGGAAAAAAGTATTTTTATGTGCTGTTTTCACAACACAAGTGACTGCACGTGTAGTGAAATTTATATGAAATGCACTCAGGTTTTTGAGTGTTTTCCATACAAATTTTACTACACGTTCAGTCACATGTGTTGTGAAAACTGCACATTAAATTAAAATGTTGTTCATATACATATATATGATTTGAAAATACATATGTTTGTATATATATGCTGTGAATCTTATAGTATTCTATTTACATTTTAGTTGATAAGATCAATATTAAGGTAAACAGTAAAAAAGTAAAACTTATTCGGTTGCTTTGCTAGGATATCATTATTTTTTAATTGCAATGTTATATTTTATATAACATTTTTTGTTTGGTTGTCTGGTTTGTTGATTGTCATTGCATATGCGAGCCTTACTGGAAACTAACTGCAAGCGTTAAAATTTAATGCCATGTCGGTTGGAATCATTGGGATCCGAGGTATCAAAACATTTTCTCCCTTGTACTTTCCTTTAAGCATTGTTGCTTCGATGACGTTATTCATCAGTTTTTTTACCGTAAGTCGGGTGCCATTACAAAGACGTGGTTGGTTTATATTTCGTAACATTATGATTACCGATCCAACTTTTAGTTTGAATTTATGAGGAGGTAATCCGGGTAATCCCAGGGAGTTCGATTGGATAGTTGACGACATCGTTCTGAGAAGAAATGGAATCTACCGATTTGTACGTCTCCAATTTGCCAGCGATTCCACTTCGAATCTTAAAATTCAGTTCGTCGACATCAACGTAGCTAATATAGCACGTTCGCTCAACAAATCATGATTTCTGTAATTTTGTGTAATGTTTGAAAACACCTTTCGGATGAGTTCGGACTTTGATTCGGTGAACCGGCAGAAATTTAAATATCCACCGGGTTTTTGTCGTTTCCTATGTCCAGCAATTGTTTGGAAAATACGTCTCGAGATTGATTTCACCGCATTTTCAGAGTCAATTCGAGCTTCGTAACGTGTTTCCACAAAGCAGACGACTTTAAACATGCATTTAATTCATCGGCGGGCGTGGATCGTGGTATCACTGGAAGTGTTTGCCAAAAATCACCTGCCAACAAATCATCGTACCTCCAAATCGGCTTTGATTGTTTCGTAGTAGGCGTAAAAGTAAGCGTGGTAAATTTTTCTTTCGATGAAAACTTAAGATGGAATAATACGAACATTTGAAAGAAAAATTAGTAAAATCTATGGAGCCGTTTTCGGATTTTAGGTAAATCGTACAAAGTTGGCGTAGAAGTGGGCGGGATAAAATTTTCTTGCCGTATAAACCTAAGTTGGACCATGGCGATCACTTTAAAGAAGAAATCGTCCAAATCGGTCAAGCCATCCTCAAGTTATGTGCTTAATAGAAAAAGTGGGCGTAAAAGTAGGCGTGGTAAATTTTTCTTTCGATGGAAACTTAAAATGCATTGATACGAATAGTTGAAAGAGAAATTAGTCAAATCGATGGATCCGTTTTCTGATTTTAGGTAAATCGAAAAAAGAGGGCGTAAAAGTGGGTGGGGAACAATTTTCTTTCCGTATAAACCTAAGTTGGACCATGGCGATCACTTTAAAGATAAAATCGTCCAAATCGGTCAAGCCGTCCTCAAGTTATGTGCTTAATAGAAAAAGTGGGCGTTAAAGTGGGCGGGGAACAATTTTATATGCTATAACTGTGGAAATCGGTTCGTGCGTTCTGGAGTTATAGCGTCAGGAAGGAAAACCCGACTTATTTTTATATAATAGATTATATCAAGTAATTTTATTTATGTAGATAGCACTTTTTTACAAAAAAAAAAAAAAAAAAAACGTGTGTGTTAGAAACTTTTTTTTTTTTAATTGAAATGACAGATGACCCTTCAGTTACTGAACCCGTTTCTATAAAAAACACATTTTTGAAAAATTGCAGATAGCACTATTTGAAAAATAGCCCTCGATATTGATTTTTGGAGTAACACACTGTTTTTTTCTAAATCGCGTTTCAAATTGTTTGCTGGGTTATTACCTTAACTAAAGTACATGTTTAGAGTTATAAATATAGGTAAAGTTTATATGGTTATTGTTGTAAACTTTTGATATTTTTTTCTTCCTTCCTTAATGTTGTAGCCTGTTGCTGATGTTGTTGTTGTTTTCATGCTAGATCTGGTTGGTTGTTATTGTTTTTATTTCTCAACAACGTCTCCTTAACTTATGTTTGACTTTATTAACCAAGACATTGCTTAAGCTTACACTTGGTCAGGTTGTTTTCAGGCAAACTCATAAGACTTCCAGACTCAGGAAAAAAACCACACTAAATGCGCGCCTGGTCAGGTTTAAAATTCTCATCTTAAGTTTCCTTTGTTTATTGTTTTCTTGAAAAAAAAAAATAAATACATAAATACTCGTTTATATTTTTCCTTTTGCCTCTAAACTTTTATAAATTTTAATTTAATATATAATTTTTTTGTTCTAGAATGTTGCAAAAAAAAATATCAATAAATGCATTCTTTAGATGGTAGCAAAAAAGCAATAACAAATGGTAGCTTATAAAGAAAAATGCTATATGAAATCTATGAAAGCCCATATAGTATGCCATACATGTAATAAGGTTAAAATCACTAGTCAAGAATGTCTAATTACAACATCTTTATAAAAGTTTTATAGATGTCACAATACAAATATGGTTGTAGCAGAAGCTTTTTCTTATATTTTTTCTTAAAACTTTTTTCCATTTAATTTAATTTTTTTTTTTTTTTGTAACTTAAGCTTATCATATTCTTAGACAATTTTTTATGAATTTTTGTTGTGCATATAAAAAAGGCAAACTACAGTTGGTGTCTTCTACCTAGAAAGGAAAAATTGTTGGTAATTTTATTTATTTATATTTGATAAAGATTTAAAAAAAGATTCTAAGGATTGTTTATGCATTTTAAAGCGTTCAGAAAAAATCAAATAAAAAAGAAAACAGCTGAAATAATATTTATCAACTGATGGGACCTTAGCTATAAAATTGGAATTCATTTAATATAATTATCTTGTCTAGGAAGAACATTTATATGGTAGTGACTGGGTACGCCATGTCATTGGTGCTGGCATAAATGGGTCCTTTGCAGGTGTTAAAAAAAATTGAAAAGTAAGAAAGTATTCATTTTCATTAAAGAAGATTACCTAATTGGTTTCAAGATTAACTCTCAACTGATAAAAATTTGCATTATTAAAACAAATTAAAAACTTTTTCACTCTATATAAAAAAGTATTAAGTCAAAAATTAAATTTAAAGTTTTTGATTGGCTTTAGCTATTTTTTATACCCTCCACCACAATTAGTTGTGAAGAGGGCAGGCCCGGATCCAGCTTGAGCCTTAGGGGGGGGGGAAATTTTTTATGATACAAAAAAAATTTGTTTTTAAAAGTTTATTAAAAGCAATTTGTGTATATTATATTAAAAAAACTCAACAATAAGGTTAAATAAAATATTCAATATAAATTAAAATAAACTAATCTTTTTAAATAAGCAATTTATGATTTCCTTGTGAGGCAAATTTAGATAGTACAGTCTATGTTCAGTTTGTCATTGTTGATCCGAGCCATGTTTTTATTCGACGAAGGGTAGGAAATGACCTCTCGCTCGTAGCATTACTTACGAGCATTGAAACGAAAATTTGAAATATTTTTCTTAGATTTGGGTAGATATCTTCATCACAGTTTATTAAAGCATCTACAACGTTATCTGATAGATTTTCAGATAATTTCCATGTTTGTTGCCAATGCTACAGTTCAGGCTCAAGTTTGGATGTTAGTAAGTGTTTATCTCGAGTTGTGGTTTTAAAAGTTTTATATCTGTATATGACTTGATTACACTTTGAGTAGAAGTTTTGGTATGTTCAATACATTAAAGATATCTATGGGAAAGGTGTTTTGAGACCTTCTAAAATAAATTCAATAAGAGAATGAAACCTACAACTCGGTAGAAATCTTCAACATTTTGGATGTAATTATTTCGTTCAAATCTTGTTTTTTAGGTTGGAACCTCGATTTGAACGCAAATAGCTTTAACTTTTTTAAAAATCACTTTAAATTGTTCTTCGGCTTTATTTCTTTTTTCTTCAAGGCACATGATTAAAGTTTTGATAAGGCTTGATCCTTTTTGAAGATCTATATCGTGCTTTTGTAAAATGATACTTAATATGTTTATTCCGCAAATAAATTCAAAAGTTCTAAGTGAGTTCCTTAATATAAGGCTCTTGATGAAGTATCTCTACCTTTCCACTCAGATATGTTTTCCAAAGCTTCTACTATATGATGTACACTTGTTGCAAAGTGTAAAGCTGAGTCGTGACGGTCCACCCATCTTGTCTCGCATAATGTAGAGAGTTTGGCTCCCAAATACTTTAGTAAAAACGTGATTTGCCTGATTTACGGGAAATAGCAAGGCGTTTGTTTCGCATTTGTCGCGGTTTCCAGAATTTTTAAACAGCTCCATTTTCTGCTGACATCAAACGACACCCATCAGTTTCAACTCCTATACAGTTTTTTAGGTCAAGACTAAAATTTGTCAAAGTTTTAAGAACTGTTGATGATAGTGCCATCGCATCAATTGACACATCAGCGTCATAATCAATATCCTGTGAAGGCTCTTCAAATGCTTTTACAACAAAGCCAAAACAATTCTTCCCTAACAACTTTTTGTTGTATGTTGAAATATTTTAAAGATAAGGAAATCTGGCTTTTCCCCGACAAATCCTTGCGTTCGTCAAAAATTATCAAATAGGAATTTTTTTCATATAACTCATATATATGTATGTACATAAATATATATGTATGTACATAAATATTACAAATACTAAGGATTTTTAATAATTCAACCGCACGCATTATCAAGTTAAACGTTTAGTCTTTGGTTATACATAGATGGCACCTGCTAGGATTGAATGTACAATAATAAGTATTTGAATACATTAAACTAGATGTTTCATTGAAAATATCTAATAAATAACTATTAGGATGAAGATTTGGATACTTATTGAAAATTTGGTTAGAGATTCAATAAAAAAACAAAAAAATACTTATTGAAAATTTCGTTAGAGATTCAATAAAAAAAAAAACAAAAAAACCTTGCTGGGATTTCCAAAAATTGTGTACATTAAAAAAAGATAATATTAATGGGTATTCTTGTATTATCGAAATAAAAAAAACATATTTTTATAATTTACGGGGGGGAAATTTCCTTATTTCACCCCCCCTGAATCCGCGCCTGGAAGAGGGTATACTAAGTTTGTCATTTCGTGTGAAACTTTTAGTACGCATAAAACCGTAAAAAATAATGCTGACATAACAAAATTTAGTACGTCACAGTTTTATAGGACTAGTAATGACACTGTGAAGTTTCGTGAAGATCCGTGCATAATTTACCCTAGGCCCCATATTAACCCTTCTTCCGGAAAACAGTTTAGTACGCATAAAACCATAAAAAATAATGCTGTCATAACAAACTTTGGTACATCATAGTTTTTTGGAACAAGAAATGACACTATGAGATTTCGTGAACATCGGTCGATAATTTACCCTAGGCCTCATATAAACCCTACTCCCGGAAAACAGTTTAGTACGCCTAAAACCGTAAAAAAACGCTATCATAACAAACTTTGGTAGATCACAGTTTTATACACGGAGAAAACTGTTGTGCATTATTTATGCACTAGCTGTTCATAACTATAAAATGTTTAGGTACATCTTTGAATATGGGCTAATCCTGCGTTACGGACGTTACATTCGCACGCAAATTTGCTTGTTAAGATTGACACAGCTGGCGTAAACATTGGAATATTTTCATTAACTGTTTTGGAAAAAAAGTTATGCTAGCCAAAAGTTCCGTTACGGACGTTACAAAAAATGGAAGTCGACTTTGAGGCTTATGTTCATTTGCAAATTTTTTAGCTAATTTTGCATAATAAACAAAAAAAGTCCATATGCAAAATATTAAGTGGAATATATGACCATATCAATCCAGCTTAGAAAAGAAGGCTAAGTATTCCCGTTAAACAAAAATCTTAATTTTTGTCTGTTACGGACGTTACGTTACGGACGTTAAACTTTTTCAATTAAACCAGATTGTGTATATAAAAAACATTCATGTATTTAAAAATCTTTTTAACCTTGTTATTATTAATTAATTAATTACAAAAAAATTATAGAATATTTCATTACTCTTATATTAGCTTTTATTCATTTATTAATTTGTTTATTTAACCGTTTAACATTGTATCGTATGCTTAACATATCGTCTTCACCTGACAATTTTTTGTCATACCAAACGTCAAACTTCATATTAAAAAAACGCTGACAAAAATTTTCGAGTTTTTTTTATATAGACTTTGACGTTTAGTAAGACAAAAAATTGTCAGGTGAAGACGCTATGTAATAGCCCCAGCTGTTCGAGCTACATTTATAGTATTGTCATTGGAAAAGCCCGAAAAAATAATGATATGATTTAACTGCTGGAATATTTTTTACATTTATCCATGTTTTTGATATTTCGTCAGATGTAGTTTTGACATAATTTTTACCAACGTAAATTAGAAAAACGCCATTTATACTGCATGCATGGGCGTACCACCAAGGGGAGGTTGCGGTTTACAACATGGTTATTAATTACTAATAATTGATATTCAGGAATTATTTAGGTTTCAGAAGAACTTGAAATTCATCTCAATTTAAGTTGCACTTTGGGGGATCTCATATTATGTAAACACACTTTTTGTTACTTTGAGGTGAAGTTTTTCGGATTCTCGGCAACCTAGAGTAATTTTAAGTCCAAATTCAGATTCAGTAGGTGAAAATCCGTTATAGACACTTACTTCCACCTCATTATATTAAAATAAAACTTTTCATACCGTTACGGACGTTACACACTTTGTCATTTATATTAAAAAAAAAAGAGTTATAAAGGTATTTCTTTTTTTCATCAGATTAAAGTGCATAAAAAACTCTGTTTATAAAGGTAGTTTGGAAAACAAAATTATTAAAATTCATTCTGTTAAATTTAAAAAACCCTATTTTCCGTTACGGACGTTACACACAGTGTACCCATTTTTAGTTAAAATTGTAAATATATATTAGAGAAAATTAAACAAATTAAAGTCTTGCTAAACGCTTAATACTGAAACCACTGTTTTGCCTACTTTTTTGACCATGGAAAATATCCTTTTTTTACAAGAATAAATGAAAGCAAGAGGTACGTTTAGGTTAGCCTCTGCCAAGAACAAAAAGGCCACCTTAAAACCTTGTTGCTTATATATTTTGAAGCTTGAATATGTATCCTATTATTCTATTAACAAACATTTGGATTTTGGGCAACTTTAAATTTCTGCCTTTGGTTTAAAAATTTTCGGATTAGCCCATATGCAACTTTGCGCATAAATTATGCCTAATAATCATAAATGCTGCACTATCTATTAAAATTGTGCATAAGTTATACACAAAAAATGTGCACAGTTTGTGAACATTATTCATAGCTTAGTTATTTGAAAATTAAACACAATTGATCAAAATATATTAACATCGTGCATGAACGAGTATTAACACTTATTGTTCATGAGTTATGATTACTTGTGCATAGATTTCACCCAACATTTTGATATGTGTGTATCTTGCTCATAAGCAGCGTTACCGTTGTGATACTAAAGTATCAATTTGACCCTTTTTCGACGGTGTTGATACCTTTTATGACCCTTTTTTTAAATTATACTTTTGTATCATTATCACCTATTTTGTGACACTTTTTGACCCTTTTTTGGAAATAGCTCTCACATTTTGTTTTTTGTCAACACTGCGGAACAGAAGTGCTAAACAAATGTTTTCGAAATAAGCATTGCTTGATATGGAACAGACTCAAAGTATAAACTTACAATTCCATGCTTTCTTCTCCTTGATTTTTGATAGTAAAGTACAATTTCCCTAAAAGCAAACATAACTCCCATAAATATTTGTTATTTTTTACGGTGGTTTCTTTTCAAAACAAAAATTTGACATTTTATTAAAAAAATGTAAATTGGTGTTTTGCTCTCTTAAAGAGTAGCATGTTTTATTCAAAAAAATTCTACCTTAATAATGGCAAAATATCAGTGCTGCAAAAGTTACCAAATGTAAAAAAATATAACCAAATTTATAATTCCTTTTATTAATTGAGAAAATCATTAAAATTTATTTCAAGTTACATTGTATTTAAGTAAAGGGTATTTGCACGTTATAGTAAAATAATAATTATAAATCAAGAAAACAAAACAAGAAATGAAAAAAAACGAGAAATTTAATTAAAAGTTTTTATTTAATTGACAATTTTTTTGTAAAAAAAATGTGTATTTTACAAGAGTTAAACCCGTAAAATTTCCATACGAAGTATATTGAAGGTTAATAAATTGAATATTTTTTAATTAACAGTTATAAATAACAAACATGGAAAATTGTTTTCCGCTTTTTAGCTGTTATTGGGAGGACTGTCAAATGTGGCGATTTCTTAATCCTTTTGTCGATGGAATTTAACGTTTGGCGATATGGCGATTATTTTGGCGAAATTTAAAACGATTGACGATATGCGAAATGCATTTTATGTAAATATTTTCTAATTTACATATATCTCAAATGAAAAAAAGTTATTTTATTAATACATTATAAAGGTCGAATTAAACACAATATAAGATTTATATCTAAAATATTATAAAAAAACTTTTTTCTCTTTATAATTTCTATGTGTTTTTTCAAATATTTATGTATGTAAATAAATTCAGAACATTAAACTTGTTTTTAAGTTTTTAGAAACACTAAAACGACTTTTGTGTTATTTTTCAGTAATTTTCTGAAATTGATTCCACATAATTTTATGCACTTCCTACTTTAAGTACTACTTATCTTTACTACTCTTAAAATCAAGAAAAACACCGTCCATTTAAAAAAATATTTAAAATCTCCATTCATTAAAACTTCATTTGTTTTCGATTTAAAAACATGGCGTTTTTAATTAAAAAATCAAAAATGGCAATATTTTATTAGCAAAAATCTTAAAAAAATTAATTGGTTGCTGTTTTGAAAGGGATTTTTTGTTTTCGATAAATTATAAAAAACTTCCGTTCATTGGTAACAAATAATGAAAAAATCGTAGTACACAGTACAAATTATTCGAGCTCGTTAATAATTGTATCAAGAAAAACACATTCGTACGTATTATTATTTTAGAAAAAAGTAACCAAAATTAAAAAAATATTCACATCTCCACATTGGAAAAAAATATAACCAATTTTGGTTAGAAATAACCAAAAACGGCAGCTCTGCAAAAGGTATTGAACTTTTCGCCTCCTTTTGAATCGACAGTGTTGAGAGTGCCCTAACAGGAATGAAAACAAGAGGTAAAAATTGCTAAATTAGCGGAAATTCCCAAATATTTGGTAACAGCGGTATGATAGCAAAGTCTTGTATTTATTAAAAATCGTAAAAGCTTTAAAAAATCTGTCACAGGAAAAATCGCGTTAATCGAGAAAATTTTTACAATTCGCAAACGATTGCAACATTTAAAACAAACACTAAAATTTCATAAAAAGGAAAATTACATAAAAAGTATTCAAAATTTAGCTATGTATAACGATAAAGAATAAACTTTTTGTCAGGTGTTAAATACAGGACAGAGCATTCCATAAAAAAGTTTTTTGAGCTCTTCCTACCTGGAATATTATTTTTTTGTTTGCTCATAAAAAAACTTGGTCTTATTATGTTCATTTAAATGGGAAATACTGCTTATAAAAAACTTGACCCTTTTTTTATTGAAATACCCTTTTTTCGACCCCTTTTTCTGGAAAATCCCTTTTTTGTGACCCTTTTCGAAAATTTCCAACGGTAACCCTGCTCATAAGATGTGCCCATTTATGCATAGATTATGAATAATGCGTACTCATTTGGATAATGAGTATGCATTAATTCCAAGTTAGTTTCACTTATGTTCTTTGTTTAAAGAGTGCCGGTTGTGTTTAGAAGCGACAAGAGTTGAAGTGAAGTGAATATTATTTAGAAATATATAATTGTGCAAATTAAGAAAACCATTTCTTTCTCGATTCGAATGCAATTTAATATCTAATTATTTCAGTCAATACTGAACGAATCGGAATTATTTCTTCAGTGTTATAAAGCATTAATTTGAGTTTCACAATACTGAAAAAATGATTTCGATTCGTCCAGTATCGTATCGAGAAAGTACTTGATCACGACTGCCAGAATGAGGTCCCAGAGGTAAACAGAAACTGGGAATTATTTCCTTCCGAAGGTTACTTTATATTATATTCAACATTTTTTTATTTTTCGAATTTATTTATTCAGTTATGTATTTTATAAAGTCATTTCTGAAAAATTGAAGGAATAGGACTATTACAAAAAAGCTTTATAAAATACATAACTGAAATTTAGCTCATAGAATAAATTCGAAAAATAAAAAAATGTCACAGAGGTAAGTATTGAGTTATTATCATATATTTATCATTGAACAAAGAGAACTGATACAGCCAATTGTTTTTCGAACTGGGTAGTTGCTTGACGAACTATTTATGGCGTTCTGCTTCAGCTGATTTTGCTTACTTTTTGTTTGTGTTTTGCAGAAAAACATCCATTGAAGTGCTAAATATGGAAAACATCGCAGGTCAACAAAGCAGTGAAATTATGTTTTCTAGTAGTGAAGTATATGATTTATTTTATTTAAATATGTGTATTAGAGCGTCTCGCCATATAGGCAAGAAAAAAAAAGTTCGCCGTACACCACCGAATACGAAGTAATGTTGTAAGACATTTTCAAAAAAAATTTTTTTAATTTTTTTTGCCGAAAGTAGGGGTCGCCAAAATACATTTTTCGTTATATCTTCGGCATTTACAGTCGGATCTCAAAGTGTGATATATCGATGTTTTTGTCTCAAAGAGACCAATGTTTTGCTTTAATAGTCAATGGTATTTTGTATCCCGTTCTAGTATTTACCCACCAGATCTCATTTTCTACCACCCTAATGTACCACCCTAATAGCAGAAAATTAAAGCCCGCAAAAAATCATTAAACTTTTGTTAAAGAAGTTTTTCGATATTTCCAACAGAACTGTTAAAAAATACAATTTATGTTTTTTGCCGAATGTAGGGGTTGACTTTTTAAACAGTTATCATATATTCGGTATTCACAGTCGGATTTTATAGTATTATATATCGATGTTTTTGCCTAGTATCTTCTTTTTTAAATAGTGATACACTCTTTTCGAACTTACCATAATATCTGTACCAATGCGGTAATCGACAACTTTAAATCTTTAATTAACATGGTCGCAAGTAAGGCACCGTATCGAACTGATGTGTCGCTGCGATCCAAAGCTGAACTAAAATTATGCAATGAAATGTCAGCCACTACAATTTTTTTTAAAGTCTGTGATACATCGTTAACATTTTCCTCAAACTCCTGCTCTTCTTCACTGTCTACATTATACCCAACGCTGACAAATTCGTCACGCAACCCATAAGATGATTCAACAGTCTTCGACATTTCTTCACCGTTGCTACTCGTCGACATCATATCAGCAACATAATCTATAGTCAACAATCGTGGACCGCACTGATCGATGAAAAACTCTTTTGCGTGGTCTGGAATTTTATCAGAGGCTGTGCAATTGCATGCAATATTTCTTTCAATACCGCACTAACAACGCGAAATTAAGAACAATCTATTCCACTCATTTACATTGTATTCGAATTTATATTTTACCATTTTGTAGTAATCATTCAGAAGCTTATCCAAACTTTTACGAACACCACTTACCGACATTACTGGAATGCCTGCGCGCTGCCACAAAATGATGATACCTCTCAAAACTTCTTGTTTAAAAGCACCCAGCTTTCGAATTCTACTAGCGTTATGCCGAAGATGTAAAAAGAAATTAATAACATCACCCTTAGTTGGTAATTTAGTGTTGTTTAATTCACTGATAGTAAAAGACATTTTTTAGTTTATTTAAATTAATTCTTGACACGACACGATTAAATATTGATAATTCCAACAGATATTTCATGGATAATACAAAAATAAATAAACTATGAGAGTAATAACGGTACTACTTCCATTATTAGAGGATTTAAACTAACTCGAATTTACTTAATCTCCCGTTAATCAATTTCAAATCAATTTAAAATCACATTTCCTAGGCTCGACAAAAAACATGAATTTTTTTCTTATAGATCTACCGGAATTATGGAAATATTTCATAAGAACAGCCTTAACTATTAGAACGGTTATATTGAGGTCAATGAATATTAAAGATGACCATTGGCCTCCTCGAGACAAAAACATCGATATATCGCACTGTGAGATCCGACAGTAAATACAGAAAATCTGACAAAAATACTCAAAAAGGTAACCCCTACATTCGGCAAAAAACATAAATTGTATTTTTTAACAGTTCTGTTGGAAATATCGAAAAACTTCTTTAACAAAAGTTTAATGATTTTTTGGGGGCTTTAATTTTCTGACAATAGGGTGGTACATTAGGGTGGTAGAAACTGAGATCTGGTAGGTAAATACTAGAATGAGATATTTGAGGTTAATGACTATTAAATCAAAATATTGGCCTCCTCAAGACGAAAACATCGATATATCACACTTTGAGATAGGACTATAAATGTCGAAGATATAACGAAAAATGTGGTTTGGCGACCCCTACTTTCGGCAAAAAAAATTAAAAAATTTTTTTTCAAAACTGCCTTGCAACAATACTTTATATTCTGTGGTGTACGGCGAACTTTTTTTTTTCGAGACGCCCTAATGTGTATATATAATATTTTGAAATAAAGACATTTGAAAACAAGTAAGAGTGCTATATTCGGCTGTGCCGAATCTCATATACCCTTCACCATTGTGCGAGCAGAATACAGAGCAACTAGACAAAAACTAAATAAATTTTACATACCTATACATACATATTTACAATACTTAAAACTTCATTATAAATAATATTTAAAAAGCGAAAACTGGCAAAAATTTTTTTTTTAAATCGTTTTTAGAACATAAAAAAAAATTAAAATATTAAAAAAAACGTTTACTGTTCACAAAATTCAACAAAGTTGAGTTGTTATTACTTCTGATGTTTTTGTTCACCACAATGGCAAAGTTGGGAAATATATTCACCAAAATAGTTTATGCCATGTATGTGTGTTTGTTGGTTTGTTTGTTTGTTTTCTTTTATCTTTTTTGGCGAGTTTTTAAGTAGCAAAAAAAAAAACACAAAAATTCCTAGTTTCTATTTTTAAAAATATTTTCTAAGATCAATATTGTAGAAATTACAAACGGAATGACAAACTTATATATACCCTTTTCCACCTGTGGTGAAGGGTATAAAAAAGAGTAATTTTTGGGATTTCAGTATTTTGGTCATAACTCTGCTATTTCTTAACCGATTTGACAGATTTATATACCGACGTGTTAAAGAAGAAATTTGCCAGTTATTTTGGCTATAAAACGTGGACTCGGGAAGATCTATGATTCCTGAAAATGGGTATTTTTCAAAAAAAATAATATTTATAATAAATAAATAAATAAATAATATAATAATTAATATTTTGGTCATAACTTTTTCGTATCTGAACCGATTTTCCCGAGTTTTTCAGAAAATATTTTCTATTAAAAATTTCCGATCTTCTGATATATAAGGCGTAACCATAGGTCATATCACAGTCAAAAAATTCAGATTTTATAAAATTTTTAATACTTTTTGTATGAGAGGTACCACGCCTACTTCTCCAATCCCGCCCACATTTTGTATGAAGGTGTACATTTGTAACCTAAATGTTTTCACCTAATTTTAAAGCTTTGGCTCTTGCCGTTCTCCAGATATACAGAAAAAAGTAATAAAAATACAACAACCACAAGGGATTTTTTGGAAAAATTAGAGGCAGTCGTGGTTTTTTGGTCATATCTCAGCCATTATTGGACCGATCTGGCTGAATTTCAATAGCAAGAAATGGTGGACTATATGTGACATAAATATAAAACAACGTAGCCGATATCATGTCTGGAGTCTCCGGAAAACACATATCAAACGTAAGACGGACAGACAGACGGACGGCTGGATGGACGGCCGGACGAACGGACGGACGGACGGATATGGTTAAATCAAGTTCTCTCCTCATAAGGACCCAGAATATATATACTTTATAGGGTCTAAGATCAATATTGTAGAAATTACAAACGGAATGACAAACTTATATATACCCTTTTCCACCTGAGGTGAAGGGTATAATAAAATTAAATTTTGTTTCTTTAATATTAGAAGGAGATGTAAAATTTTTTCCTATTCGTTCACAATCTATGAAAATGTTGCTCTTAACCTATGCACAGTTGTTCGTAGTCTTTTCCCAGATGTTCAAAATCTATGAAAATTATGTTTATAACCTATATACAGTTGTTTATAGTATTTTCCCAGTTGTTTATAATCTATGAAAATGATGTTCATAACCTATGCACAGTTATTCATAGTCTTTCCCAGTTGCTCAGAATCTATGAAAATGTTGTTTATAATCAAGGCCCAGTTGTTCATAAAACATGCTCATAGTGCTGCACTTAAGATATGAACAAGTGTGTATAGATTATGAACAACTGTTCTTGGTGCCCATACCGCATAACTTCTGCACACAATTCTCTCCGTCTATAACAAGAAATGACACTGTGGAATTTCGTGAAGATCGGTCTATAATTTACCATAGGCCCCATACACGCAGAAGAAAAATATGGTTGGGCATGGTTACGGCAACAACACTATGTTTTATGTAACAATATATTGTTGTCGTACACAAATAATTGTTATTTTTATTTAATATCAACAATATTATAGTTACTGTAAACATATCAATGTTTATCGCAATTATAAATTTGAGTATTGTTGACCGAAAAATAATTATTTTTCTAACAACTTAATTATGATAACTTTCTAAACATATTATATTTCTCACAACCATATCATGATATTTAATAGTCATAACATGATAACTTTCTATACATTTATCATATTATGTTAAAGATGCAATCAAACTTTTTTTACTCTAATCATATTATGTTAGCGCCATTCGTGAAATAATTTTGAAGCAGTTGTGTCGTTTTTTTTTTATTTGTGAGCGGTTAAACAATTAAAAGATAAAATTCCATAAAAAAAATAAGTATAAAGAAATTAAACAATTTAAATATTAGCGGAGTTCATACAAGTATAAGTGATGTAATAGTGCAAATGCAAAATATCATAGTTTTTTTGTAAAATCCAACAACAAAACACACAGAGATTTCGTTATATTTTATAAAAGTGCTACGATATTTCATCAACATCTTAAAATCGAAAAAATGGACACACGCGGTTGCCCATGAAAACCACAGATTTTTCATTTGCTCTTTTGCAAGCCTTATATTGAACTCCGCTATTTGATTAACATTAGGAAAAATTGTAAAAAGCCACAAAAAAAAAAATATTTTAATTTATTTTGTATTTTTATGACAGCTATGAAAGGTGCTGTATCATAATATGATTGCTTCTAAATTTATTATGATTAACATGATGATAATATGATTACTTCTTAGCTTATTATGATTAACTTGACAATAATATGATTAATTTCTTAGCTTGTTATGATTAACATGACAATAATTTGATTACTTCTTAACTTAGTATGATTAACAGAATAATAATATGATTAAGGGAAAAATATTATGATGTAATAGTACGAGTATATTTAGTCATAATATGATTCAATAATAATCTTAATATGGTGACTACAATCATAATTCTTATCATAATATGTTGCTCTTAGAATATGTTTACCACAACCATGTTTTTTCTTTGCGTGTATAAACCCCTTCTCCCGGAAAACAGTTTAGTGCGCCTAAAACCGTAAAAAATAACGCTATCATAACAAAATTTGTTACATCACAGTTTTACTGGACAAGAAATAAGACTATAAAATTTTGTGGAAATCGGTCCATACTTTACCATCGGCTCCATATAAACTTTACCACTGGAAAACAGTTTAATACGCCTAAAGCCGTAATAAGCAATGCTATCATAATAGAAATTCGAACGTCACAGTTTTATAGGACTGGAAATGACACTGTGAAATTTTGTGAAGATCGGTCCATAATTTACCCTTTGCCCCATATAAAGCCCACTCTGGTAAAATAATTAAATACGCCTAAAACCGTAGCAGATATAGATATTTCGGTAAAATTTCTTCCACCTTAGCTTCATATAGCCAGAAAAAGTGTTATGCAATTTTGTGATATACGGTCCATAATTTACCTTAGATCCCATTTTAGCAGCCTTCTGAATTTCACTGCAAACGCGTAAACTAATTGCACGGCTGTATTGAAATTTATGTTTTTAAAACCAGACATCAATCGGCAGTATTTTGGGATGAATGGTTCAAAGCTTGCAATGGCCCCAATATAAATTGCCCTCCTAAAAATCATTTAAGTTCGGCTTAAACTGTTACGAATCATGATATTTTACGCAAGCTATTTAAAATAAAAAAAGCATTAAACTTTTTAATTGTCGGTCAACAATTTGTATGGATCTAAACCGCAACCAATTTTAATGCAGATATCTATTTTTATAAAGATAATAATAATAAATAACATCATACAGATATTACTCCTAAAACATTCGAACTGTCGGTGGAGGGTATCAAAGATTCGGCATTGCCGACTATAGCACTCTTACTTGTTAAATAATAAAAACTGATCCCTTGCGATAATATTACTTGGATATAATATAATGTAAGCTAAGAAGTCTTATATTAGAATAAGCTTACAGAAAAATACTTTTCTAAACTTTAATAAGATTGATTACATTCTTTACGAGCATTCTGTTTTAATTAATATGGCATATTTACAAAAAGTTTTTTACTTATATAATATTTAATTACTGTTTTCTTACAATTGTGCACTCCTTAACCCTGGGATTACTGTCTTGGTCTGGCCAGACCAAATTTGTGTTTTGCTTGCAATATTTTTCAATTAAAACAAAAACTCAAAACACCAGGTACGTGAATTATATAAATGATATGTGCTGAATCGAATGAAACTAATTTGGATTAGATTTAAGCAGATATGGGGGGTGAAATTCCATTTTTATGTAAAAGTCTATGAAATTACCCTCTTGGTCTGGCCAGACCAATTTTTGCTTGCAATATCTTTCAAATACGACAATATATCAAGAAAACAGAAACGTGAATTCTATAAATAATATGTTCTGAATCGAATGAATCATGTTTGAATCAAATCAGAAAACTACGCCCCATTTTGCGCTTAGTTCAATTTAACTACAAAAACCAAACGCATAACTTGTTTCAGCTGTGGTAGATGCGAAAAAGTAATATGTATGCGAAATAAGAGACTACATTTTTGATTACTTGCATGTAGAATAAAATATTGAAATAATAAATTCGTATTATCTTATGTAGTAAGCATACGTGCAATAAAACATATATTTATTGACTCTTTATTTAATTTGGTTTTTATAGTTGTTTTAACTGTGTTCGGGCTGACCAAGAGGAGAACTAAGTGGTAAAAAGTTACCGGTAATCCTAGGGTTAAAACAATTTAAAACACTTCACTCTTCGAACCAAAACAATGACTGAAAACTTTAACTAATAATACAAAGTTAAGGCAGACGTCAAATAACGGGACTGCATTCTCAAAAACACTTACAAATCTATTACGACAATAAGTCATTTGCAATCATATTTATTGTCATGTTGTAATAAATCTCTTATAATAAGCTGGTTCTACAACTCATAAACATTTGTCTCTGTTTTGGTCTGTTAGGTTGTTTCAAAAAAAACTTGAATAAGCGAAAATTAGTGAATACATTCAACTTTGATTTAGTATTGATAATGACATATCGAAGAGTAATATTCTGATGCGGATACTTCTTAGATTTTCCTTATGATTGTTTAATTGATGCTTGATCAATTATATAATAAATATTTTATAATTCATAAAGCAAATTCCAAAAACCATATGCCGCCATAACCAAAAAAGTCTCCGCGCACATATAAAACACTCAAAAATAAATAAATTCTTTAGTAAAAGCCATCAATTGGAAAAGAGAGTTTGTGTGTATTTCATAAGAAGAATATTTGTTGCCTTTCGCGAATTCATCTGCCACGTTCAAAAATTAAATAAATTATTTAATGGTCATTGGTGAAAAAAGCTAATGATGCCACCATAACTATAATTCATGACAATTTAAGCAGAAAAAAATATCAAGCGTACGCGCACAAACTCATCCATATACACAACAAAACATATGCAACAAATTTTGTTAAGCTAAACTCATATACAACAACAAACTCCACTTTGAAACACAACTAGCACACATTTTTTTTTTTTTTTTTTTTTGGTTTTTGTACTTTTTGCTCATATAGCGTTGCCAAAGCTTTGCCTCCAAATGGAGAGGGAGATGAATCAAACTTTAAAGGCTGCTAAAGAAATATTGAAGTGAAAAATATGAAAAAAAATTTAATAAAAATGCCAAACATTTTGTACAATTTGTGCCTCATTGGTCTCAATAACAATTCTTCATTTTAAATGAAGCGCACACACATACATTTATCCTACACATATTTTTCACTTCATACAAAAAGATTCATAACCTTCATGCTACAAAAAAAAAAAAAAAATAAGTATTGTAACAATAACAAAATATAGAAACTGCAAAAATTATATCAAAAAGTTGCATTCACAACTAAGAAAATGTTTTATCGTGTATGCAACCAAATAACAAACTAAAAGGAAAACTGATTAAACGTCATACACATTGTGTGTGCACACAATTTTTTGAAAGCAGAGTAAAGCAAGAATGTGTTCATGTGAATGATTGACAAAATTCATTGATCAAGATTAATGGATAAATTCCTTAGGATATTCTATGGAAGTTGTACAAAATGAGCCAATTGCAGGGTGTAAAATTTCCCGGACTTTTTCCATTACCGGAAGCACATAAATTGTTTTTGGGATATTTCTCAGTCATTTAGATCGTGCTGTTCGTTCCAAAATTCATCGCCAAGATTTAAAAAGCATTAAATAAAACTTTAAATTTAGTGGTCACAAATTTGTTTACGTCCAAAAAAGACTTTCAAATTTAAACACTACTCGCAATGTTATTAGTACTTCATAAAATAAATCAACTCCAGGGATAAGAGTTTTGAAATAAACAACAAATAATGGACCTGTGCAAAACTTTGAACAATTAATTTTAGAATTTGAATTAAATTAATGAAAATAAACATGTTTATGTCTACAGCGAATAATGCGATTGTTGGTTCGATGTTTGGAATACCTTGTAATATAGGATTCGTTGCTCTCGACTCCATGTGAGTGACCACCAGTTTTTCTGCCAATTCCGTAAGGACGACACTTCTTCGTCCATTTCTCTTGACATGCCCTAATTTATGATGAGCGGCAAATGAAAAATTAAACCAAGTCTGCCACGTTCAAAATGTTGAAAAACAGAACTAATCGCCATCGGTTTGTGGATCGCTTGCACGTGTACCCGTCACCCATCTGATCCATTGTGTCCTGAATACATCTCGTTTTGGATACAACGTCTCTATGCAGGATTTATATTTGCGTGAGGTTAAAAGTTGTATCATTAAAACTGTAACCAAATCAGAGGAAGTTCTGTGCAGACCAGTGCTTAATGCGTATGACCACTTATATTTCTAATCGATAATAAAACTCCGATTTTGTGCATTTTTGTTTTCATGTTAGCCGCTTCTAGAAGTCATGGACAGAGTCGTCTCTAATACGCTAACCAAAAAGCTTTACCCACGCTGATATTCAAAAGGTTTGTACAGAACTGTTCCCATGTTCTGTCACTTTATTAAGAACTTCTCGCATTGAAAATATGTGAAACAAAATATTCCATCTTTTCTCGAAAAGTAAGAAAAAAGTCTGTCTCTATTACGTCGTAACGTTATAAATGTCATAATATTCCACTCGAAGCCGATGTGAAATTGCAGACGTTGGAACGCCAGTCACACATATCGTTGATGGCGACCAAAATTTACGTAAATTGAAAAATTTTCAACGACGCACACTGGGGATTTTTGTATGGAGGTGAGGAAAAAAGTATATTTTTCAAAAAATATAATGATTGCATTACAAATTTAGTTTTATTTATATAGTAATACACAAAAGTAATCAAAATAAAGAAAGTTAGAGAAATATATATCGTTACCTACAATGTAAAAAGCCCTAACTAACAAAAAAAATGTAAATGATTTTTTTAATTCATTATTTATTTTAAATCTATTTTTAATTTCATCACAAACTTAGTTTTATTTATATAGTTATATACAAAAGTAATCAAAATAAAGAAAGCTAGACAAATGTATATCGTTACCTACAATGTAAAAAGCCCTAACTAACAAAAAATTTAAATGATTTTTTTAATTTTTAATTTATTATTTATTTTAAATCTACTTTTTAATTTATTATTCTAAAAGAGCCTTAACTTCGTCGCTTATTTCACTATGCTTTTTCTGGCTAAATGAAGGAGTCAAGTGTGAGATCATGGGATCTGATGTTACCATCATTCGGTGCATAATATCTTCGTTCGTGGCAATTCGACTGCATTTTCTGGAGTGTCTAAGGCTATAGTTTTTATAGTCTTTGTTACGACTTTCCTGAACCTCTTCTGATAGTAAGCCTACAGAAAAAATACACTTTTCAATTATATTTTTTCATGAATCAGAATTTTGTGGAGTGTTGGTGGCATATTGTACCACTCGTGCAGTGCAACAAACTTTTTTGCCGTCTCTAGACAAAAATCACCAAATTTTTTCGGATCTAGTGCCTCGGTAATTGTTATAGCTTCGAGAATTGTTGAAAACCTCTTGATTATGTCTTCATCTAGACCCGTGATTTCGGAAATCAAAGCAGGATTAGCAAAGAATCTTGGTGACGTATTTCCTGAATTTGTCGTACCAGAGCCTTGCTTAACAGTATCAACCTGTATTCCAATTTTCTCTTTTAATTTCATGCTTTATCAAACATTTTCGGGTTTCTTTTATCGGAAGAGTATTTGGGTCGACTCTTCCACGTTTAAATTCAATATTGTAAGCTACATGCAAAATACACTCCATCAGCTTAATCCAGGTAGCCAACGGAAAAACCCAAATAATTAAAAAAAGTGCACTTTCCTTTTTTCCCTTTCAAATGTCCACGCACATTTATTACCGTTTATTACTTTGCTACCGCATTCATAAAAATCAAACAACCTTTTGTTTATTACTTTTTTTTTTAATTCTGAGAATCATAAAAAGGTCATAAATGTTTTTGCAAAGAATTTTGTGCATATCTCGAGCAAATTTTTGAAATGCATACCTTCACTTAATTGTGAATAAAAGCGAAACGCGTTCATCGATTTTCATGATTTATGTCTCATTTTTTTCATAGGTTATGCGACTTTACGTGAAAGTAATAAAACTTGAAACTTTTTTTTACTGTTTTGGATTTTTTATGAATTAAAAATAAAAAATTTAAATTTTTTGAGCACAAAATATTTTTTTTCTTCATACATTTATTTATAACTGCGAAACTGTTGCTTATGTAGCAAAATGTTATGTAAACAGATGAAAGTAATTGTAATTCTTGATTTTTCTAAATTTTTTTCAGCAAAATCCGACTAGTGGTTCTCAAGTTATGTTAAACAAAAGAGCCTTATCAGAATTGAGTCCCGAATCAATCAGCTGAAAAATGTTGTACTGTGTAATGCAAAAACTTGAGAGGTGGCACCTGGTGGCACTTGAAATTGATTAATAATGTTAAAACAGATATAAGACAATGTATTCGGTGTGATTTCAAACTGAGGAAAAGCGAAGAAAAAATTCCAGGTCCAAATGTTTGGAGAAAAATGGGATTTTTGTTATATGTCCATAAAAATACAAAAAAAAAAAAAAAACTTAAGTCTCTGCAGATTTTTTTTTTCAATTTTAGTATACTGAAATATACTACTTTAAATAGAAAAAAAAAGAAAAACGTTAGCTCACATAGTAAAATAATATTCGTATTTAAATTCTTAGGTTTAAATTAAGTTGGTTCGGTAAAACACACAAGTTCTGAGTTTGAGACGGATATAAAAAAAAACTGGCAGTCAGATCGGAGTAAATCTGTTTGATTTGATTGTACCATTTAGTCTAAAATTGCAACATATCACTGCATATTGCTTGAAGACTATGTTGACAATTTGACTTTTTTCCGCGAAATCCCCAGTGTGCGACGGCGGCGAAAATACAACCTCGGCTATACCTAATAATGTAAAGTGCGACTTTCATGTTTGTTGTTTGCAAACGAGCTTTGAAAACATTCGTATATTTAAATAAAATGTTAATAGCAAAATAATTTAACAATGCCAAGAACAAAATATTATTGTTATTATTTTTTCATTTTTGCATTTTTAATATGGTTTTTAGTGTTAAAATTTGTTCTCGCTCCCTTTTTATTCGTGAGTTTTTTATTTGACAGTTCAAAGCTGGAACTTTCTCACAGAAATTTTACAGACACACTTTTTCTGTAAATTGGTGAGTAATTTAATTACGTGACAGCTAATACTCGCCAAAAATGTTGCAGATGCAGATGTAGGTGGGAAAAACAGCTGTTTGTTTCAATTTATTCCATTTTGTTTCATATCTAACATTTCAATCGTAAAGTTTCTCGACGAGATAGTTACAGAACATGGGCACTGGTTGAGGTTTTTTTGGTCTGATTAAGTCAAACATAATGTCCTTCCGCAATAACCATTCATTGAGTTTTTAAATTTTTGTCCAAATTTAACGTTTTTTGTTCTTCACCTTTATATTTAATTTTTTTATTTCTTTCTTTTTTTTGTAATTTCACCGCCAGTATAATCTACTGTCACATAAATATAAATTAAGTTAGTTAACTTTGAAAAAAAAAACTTGCCGACATTTTAGATTTAAAAACTCCTAGAAGTTAAAAAATAATTCTCCCATAAATTTCCCCCCTAATTGAAACTGATGATAATTGCCTTCTTTGTAGGTAAATCAATCAATCCAAACTATTTATCTCAATAAGCAATTAACCTGATGTTAATTTTTTAAGAATCCACTCTTTAAGAGCCCTGTTTAAATTGTGTTGGTGCAAAAGATCTCGAAAAATTCAAAAAAATAAGCAACAAAAAAATATTTATAAAATATAAAAGAGTAAAAATGCTTTATTCGGTTGCGACAAATTTATGATACCCTTTACTAAGAATTTGAATTTTTAGTTAGTGGTGCTAATATGGGAAGCGTGATATGGTTTGATTTAATCTTAATAAAATCTTACATTACAATTTATTGTCTTATTAAAATTATATTTGCCACAGTTTATGATATAGTATTATTATTATTACTGCTAGCATTTAACCGTGACTAAGTTCAAGTGAAAATTGGTGCAAGATTTAAATATTTCAATTAACAATATCATAAGAATTATTTTTTTTTCGCCAACACATACATATAACTTTTGAGCACCCGATAGTCTTGAGCAACCTACATTTAACTATGTATACCATAAGCAAGAGGTCTCTGAATATATGTATACCATATGTAAAAGTTAGTAAAAATTATAAAAAGCACAAATTTTTTCCGTTTTACATCATAAAAAGTACCCTATAGTTTAATCTGGGCCAAATTTCTTTTCTCTTTTTTCGAAAAGAGAAATATTACCAAAGGTTAAAGGGCGCTTAGAGCAAAAGCTTTACCTCATTTTATACCCCTAAGAAGTACACTGTATTTAAATGTAGGCTTTATCAATGCTTTGTTTATCAAGCTTAACGAAAAGATAAAAGTACCGATTTCATCTCGTTTTTACTCCTTTAAAAGAAACAATTTTATCCCACAAAAAGTACCTTATATTTTAATCCTCCCCTGCATGACAAATTTTTCCAGAAGAAAAAAAGTATGAAACTACGAACTTTTGTCACGATTTTTCTATTAAATTTGTCTAGCAAATTTCTTCCCAATTCATTAAGCGGTTTTCGCGTGATTGAGCCACAACCTAACAAACATACAATCTTTCACATTTACAATATTAGTTTGATTATTATTTCTTACGGTGTATTGAAATGTATTCCGCGAACGGGCATCATATGGGACCTATGAGAAATTATGAACCGATCATTAGAAAATTGTGTAGTGCGTTTTTTTGTGATATGAAAATAAATTGGACCCAATTTCAATGCAATACGCCCGTCTGAAGAACGTAGGACGTAACGCCGTAAATTTTTAAAAAAACCCTCAATTTAAATTTAATAAAATTGTAGTTTATTCTGTCCTTCTTTTACTATATTTTTTTCATAAATGGGCAGTTCCACAGAAAAGCTATCTTTTTGTCACGATACCCCACCAAGCAAGTAGGACCCATGTTGATAAAAATGTTCCCCTCTTTAACTAAATGTAATACATACTTGTTGCGTATTACATCAAAATACAAAAGTAAATAACACTGGTTTACAGCCAAAAATACCAAGAACGGCACACGCCTAGATAAGTTAATTGGGACCTCCTGAACACGAAAAACGCTGTAATTTTTTTTCCTAAGTACCGTTTTTTAGATAGCGGTACTTTTGTGTTTTTCGGTGTATGGTCCTACTTAAACCCTTGTGGAGCCCAACCGAAAAGTCCGATCGAAATACGTTTGCGCTAGCTGTTGTGTGCCTTTGTATAAATTATTATATAAATTCTGTATCATACAATTACATAAGTTTATTTTCCAAAGCGTTAGTATTATAACACGGGGAAGTCCCATTTACACATCATGTATGACCAAAAATGTTCAACTGTTATACTAAAAAATACTGTGCTGTATAAAAATTTTAAGATTAAAGTTAAAAAATCATATTTTAACATAAATATAATTTAATAAGCTTTTAAAAAGTTTAAAAATTTATTTTTTTTTCATAAAAATATTGATTATTTATACATTTATTTTTTAAACAACGTGGATAAAGTTGGGTATTAACACAAGGGTTAAAAGGATTTTCGGAAATGAAAATTATATGGAACATGTAATAAATTATGGACCGATCATCAGGAAAGTTGCAATTATAATCTAGTCATATCGAATAAATATTTACCAAATTTCATGAAAACACCTAAATTTAGCTACTGATTTTTTGGAAATATTTGATATTTTGTCGCGTTAAAATCTGGGTTTACATTAAGAAATTTCTGAAATGATTTTAACTTTTCTATTGAATATGTATTCGTGTCTCCACATCGAAATTATTATCTATAAGAATTTCCAAGGCATGCTATTATTTCCTCCCCCTACTCTAATAAACTCAGACTTTCTGAAAGAAAATGTTAATAGCATAAACCCAGACATGCATAGAATCAAGGTGTTTTTGCTGTTACATCTTCCTAAAAGCACGTGAAATTTATATGTAACTTAAATGCATTTAAGAAGTAAATAACGTTTGTTCTAAACACACAGAGTTAAGTATGAGATTCCGTGATCGAACATCCTGGAATGAGCAGCTCATCGCAATATTTGCACAGAAGGCAATGTACAAGCTGTGTCGTTTTGGCCAATGAGAATTTACATAACAACATTGGAAAGAATATTAAAGTTGGATCTTAAAACGCATCCATACAAAAAAAAAATATTGTGCAAAAACTGCTTCCGCATAACCATCAACAACGACATAGGTAGGTTTTATTTGGGCCACCCTGTCCTAAGTAGACAGAATACAAATTATATTTTCATTTGGGTCCAAAATATTTTTTCAACAAAATCGACTTTGCTGGGTCCTAAATCGAAAAAGCTAAGGAGAATAATCTTTTTCTCACGAGTCTCTTTAACGTAGGCATGTTTCAACAGAAGAACGGACGATCAGACGTACCCAAATCGGCTTAGAATTGCTCAAGGACCCAGAATATATATGTATATTTCTATATGTACTTTATGGAATCTGAAGTTTATATTTCTTGCTGTTACACATGGGATCTTAAGCTAAGTATGCCGTTATATATCACTCTTAGCGGTAGAGGGTATAAAAAAGTACCAATTGAAAGCAACAAAAAAAATTAATAATTGATGTTTCCGAATGCCACTAAATTATCAATTGCCCATAAATTTGCTCATTACGCGGAACGTTTCTGCAAGCAAAAGAACCAACGAATGGCATTAAGAGGATGTTTTTTCTTTTCTT
This sequence comes from Pollenia angustigena, assembly GCA_930367215.1. Taxonomy (NCBI): domain Eukaryota; kingdom Metazoa; phylum Arthropoda; class Insecta; order Diptera; family Polleniidae; genus Pollenia; species Pollenia angustigena. The sequence goes on from OV884060.1 coordinate 55,470,860, forward strand.
TTTGTAGCCATGTGTACGTTCCAATATTTTACTAACATATTCGTATGTTTGTTTTCATATTAGCAAAAGGTTTTATTCCTTAGTCTTTTTCATATTTTTGTTTCTTTTTCCTTTTTGTCAAGAGTTCTTTAGTCTCTAATGCAACAACATCTTTGCCATTATCCTTTTATAACTATTTGTTACAGTTTGTCGTTTTTGGTTTATGCTGCATAACCAAACGACCATCTATCTGTCTGTCCTTTGAATTGAATTTGGTGGCGGCTTAGAAATAAAAGTTAGTTGCGAATCTTCGCATATTATGATATTGAAGTTGTTAAACTAGTCATAAATATTGTATGCATTAGAGTTTTTTAAGTCATTTGCCACATTATTTAAGTGATATATTGCATACACCAAGTGATGTGGTTATAGGACGACGAGTATGAATGTTATTGCTCCAGATAGTTATGAGATGTTATATGAATTATATTTGATATATGTATAACCATATGACTGTACAATGTAGTCGTCTACATATAATTATGGCGCAATCAAATAGATAGTTATGACTAGGGCAAGTTTCTTAACTTTTTGACCTAAAAACGAAGTTTTTTGCATATGTTAGAGAGTTTTTAAAAAAATTTTTTTGTTTCTTAACAAAAATATATGATGACTGTTTACCATGATCGACTGTGCTAGGATTTGGCGTGAACTCTAATAACAGAAATGTATGGCTCAACTTGTATCATTACTTAAATTGAAAATATTAAGAATAAGCAATTATATCTTCAATATGTTCTGTTGTACGAGAGCGGATAAATAAGTCGTGGGCATTAAATAGGACATTATAGAATTCTGTATATCTAGAGAACGGCAATAGCCAAAATTGCCAAATTATCGCACAAAATGTGGTTGGGGTTGAAGTAATGGGCGTGGCACGAGCGGTATTTATGTTTTTCTGTTCTAATCGCACAATGACAAAAGGAATATAAAATTCGACTTATCCGAATAGAGCACTCTTCCTTTTTTTGGATTTTTTTTCAGAATTTACTTTGAAAAACTTGGGAAATTAATATGGAATGACTCTGCTCAGAACAAAGAACCAAAGGTGTTCAATTTATTTTTGAAAGTCAGCGTTCGATTATTCAAAAACAATGATCATGCTGATTAATTAGCCATTAAACCCATTTTCACCTTAAGGGTCAAGTGAATATTTTTTTCGAAAACGACGAAAAAGTTGCGGTTAATGTAAATGACATTTAAAACCGGGCAATGATGTATATTCTTAAGATCATTATAGCTGAATATAATTAATGAATAAATGAAAGACCCAAAATGATTGAAAACGTTTAAAGCCCTAAGTAGAGAACAATCCAGAATTGTGGTTCCAACATGATGGAGCATACTATGGCTCTTTTTTGGCAATCGAACAATATCGCGTTTTTCGGATTCTAACTGGCCACCGCGTTTGCCTGATGTAACGGCTCACAATTTTTTTTCTTTAGCGCTCCTTAATAGGTAGGTGCATGGTAATAATCTAAGAATACAACAGCTTAACGCGCTGTGACCTGAAATTCTAAGTAAAATAATGGAAAATGCTCTGAAAATTGCACGTCACGTCGCACAGTTATTCGGCTAGAGCATGCTAGCGGGGCAATATTAATGAAGTAATTTCCATTAACCACTGATAGTGTCTTGTAAAGAACCCCCCCAGGTAGCGAATTCCAAAAATTTATTTGTTTATCACCTCATAAAGGTATCTTACCAGGGGGTCAAAGTTACCCTTTATAAGAGAGGTAATTTTCGATGGGGTGCTACAAGGCCGACGGAAATAAAGCCAACTTGGAAAATGTTCAAGTTGGTCTTATTTCCAACTCAAAAGTGAAATAAAGCCTAGTTGGCTTTATTTCCTTGAACTGATAACAGCACATGGTTGAATTTAATTGACACATCAACATGTGTTACCAAACACAATATTATTTAAACATATGATTGGCAAATATGGTAGTGTTACCTGCATTTGTTATTTCAAATGCAATATATGATAAACAAACATTACCAGCCAACAATTAAAGAATGCAATTTTTGGGTTGTAAAAGGAAAAATCCTTAGTTTTTTATAATTTTAAAAACTATTAATTCTTCCTTTTACAAAATGAATAAAACTCCATGTAAACATTCTGTAAAAGGGGAAATCCTCATAAAAGACTACAAATTTTTCCTAATTAATTAATGCAATTTTTGAGTTGGTCTTATTTCCAACTCAAAAAGGTAATGAAACCAAGTTGGCCTTATTTCCTTTTAGTGGTATTTGAAAGTTGGCTTTGTTTCCCTATCGAGTTAGAAATAAGGGCAACCGATAAAGTTGGTCTTATTTCCAGCTAAAAAGGGAAATAGGGCCAAAGTTGGCTTTATTTCCGTCGGCCTTATAGCACCCCGTCGTAATTTTCATTTGCAAATCAGTTGCATTTTATAAACACTTGTGGTAAAATATTTTAAAATTTGTAGCAAAGTGAAACGATTTTTTTGTGATGGAATGTTTTATTGAAGGTATGTACTATATTATGGCTTAAATTTTTTTTAAAAAAGTATACTTTCGGTGTAATGTCAATTTGTAAATGTATAGATAAATCCAGAAAATTTTACATTAATTGTAAACTTTAAAGATTATCCACATATATCCACCTAGATTTTTCTATATGTAATACCTACAACATTCAGAAACAGATTGATATATATTATAGACCCCGAAAAGGCCCGCAAGTAAAATTATTTAATTTTTTTCAGAGCGAGTCGTGGCTATGACGAAAATGGAGTTTTTGAAGAATGGCTAAAATATGACAAAACTGAACGGAACAATGGCATTTTTTATTATATTAGTGAAAAATTCAAACTCAAAAACAACTCAAAATTAAAATATCAAGCCTTTCAGCAAAATTCAGTCAAAAGTGGACTTCTTTAAAGTATAACAAAGAAATTTTTATAATCAAACATAAAGAATGGTTAGAGGGATCCAAAATCAAAATAAAGATGTGTTCTAACCATCCGTGCACTTCAACATCATCAGCGGCTCTCTCCGTAGGACGACCCAGAAAATCATTTGAAGACTCATCAACGAAGAGACGGAGAGTAGAAGATCTTTTGGAATCGCGATCTGCAAGTGAGCTTCTTACCGCATCTGAGTTAGCTACTCGAAAAGAAGGGCATCGAAGTGTTGCTAAACAGATCCATAGCGTCGCGGTAGAGAAAAGAATAAGTGTTCTGAACAAAGTCGGCAGTTAACACCAGACGAAGCTTTAGCTTCTCACTCATATAAACAAGCAAGAAAGTGGTCAATAAAAGCAGGACATCAAGTGTATCCATCGTTTTATAAAAAAATAAAACAGCTAAACGATTAGTTCAAGTTCAGACGGAAGTCATTAGAAGTGAGTTACCTCGTTCATGTTATACGTTGGTATGCAAATAAGGTTGTGATGGGAGTTCGGGGCATAGCACGTATAAGAAGAAATATGAGAACACTAACGCTACAGATGAATTTTCGTTCGTATACTCATTTGTCCCTTTGAGACTGCTTTATGGCAAAACTGTGATCTGGCAAAATCCAAAACCTTCCTCTTCTTTATATTGCCGTCCTATTAAGTTTATTTTTGCGAGGGAGACAAAAGAGTTTACGAAACAAGAAACTTCTAAAATTTTAGATGAAGTCAGTCAACTTCTTCCAACATTATGTAACGTTGCCGGATCTCAAATCTCTGTTAAACACGATTTGTTGTTAACAATGACTGATGACAAAGTATGCAATGCCTAAACAGACACCAGTTCAACACAAAAGTGTTATATTTGCGGTGCCACCCTGTCTACTATGAACGAGGAGTTTAAGAAATATCCCATCAACGAAGAAAGTCTTGCATTTGGTGCATCTACTTTACATGCATTGATCCGCACGTTTGAATGTTTGCTTCACATCAGCTAGCGCTTAGAAATAAAAAAAGTGGCAAGTCAGGGGAGATAACGACAAAGCTACTATGAAGCAACGCTAACAATAGATAAAAAAAAAGTGTTTAAAGATCGTATTAGTCTCATTGTAAATAAACCAAAACCTGGGTATTGTAGCACAAACTATGGAAACGCAGCACGTAGATTTTTTCCACAGCTGAATTGAGAAGCCAAATTACAGGATTAGACGTCAACCTTATTCGTAGATATCATGTATTTTTAAGAACTTTGTCATCGGGATATGACATAAATTATATTGAATTCGAAAAGTTTTGTGTTGATACTAGAAAATTATACTTGATCTGTATTCTTGGTATTCCATGTTCGTTACTGTGCATAAAATTCTTGTACGCAGCGCGCAAGCTATGAAATATTTTCTTCTTCCCATTGGACAACTCTCCGAGGAAGCCAAGGAGGCAAGAAATAGACTGTCGTTGATTCTGAGAACGGCACGCCAGGAAGCGGTCACGTATTGCCACAAATACAGATCTTTTGAGAATGCTTGTAATTACGCCTGATCCTGTTATCAACTCGTATAGAGTTGCCGCGCACTCCCACAGAACATCAGTAAGTCATCATCACGAATTAAATGAGGAGTATTATTTACTCTCTGATGGTGATAAGTAGGTTTTAAGTATTTTTTTATTATAACTATTATTCTTATTTTGTTGTGTTAATATAAGTTATTTAATATAATATTTCTTTGACTTATACACCTTTTTATTGTAATTGATAAACAGAAGCTGTTATTGTACAAATTTATTTAAAAGGAAATAATATTTTGTAAGTTAATAAATGTGGGTACACTATCATTATGATTTTTTTTTTTTTTTTTCTATAAATTTCTTTGTAAACAAACACAGGTAGACGTAGCTAATTAAAGAACAATTAGCGAGAATAGTGAACAAACGAGACACAGGAGTAAACCACTCCCGTTTGCAGCTACATTAGGGTGGGTCGGTTTAGCAATCGATACTACCTATTATTATTAAAAAAAAATTAAATCAGCCGATTTTTTTTATTACCTACTAAAAAACCTTAAAAATAAAAGTTAAGAAAAAGTCAAAACATTTAAATTTTGGCACCTTTATTTTTAAGGATTTTTTAAATAGGTAATAAGTAACAGTACATATATTTCAACTTTTTTTTTTTAAATAGCTTGAGATACCTGGAATACATAAATATACATAAACAATTCAAATAAGTGAAGAAATAATATTGTCCCGCTAGCTTGTACTAGCCGACACACTGTGCGTCGGAGCAAGCAATGGGTACCATATGCAATATTTTACTTTCAAAAAATAATAAGATCATATTTTCAACAAACCAGTGTTTCTTGCAATTTTTTATGCTCGTTTGTTTTAACTTTCTTGAATGCATTTTTTTAATTCCTTGTACATATTAAAACTTGCCTTGGCTATGAGTGGAGGCTGTTGCTATGAATATGACATTGGGAATGTGGGTGGGTTATTTCTATTTTTGAAGTGTATATTCTAAAGAAATGCTGACAATGGATGATAATTGATTTAAGAAAGGAATAAGCAAATGTTTTATTAAAATAATGGCATGCATATAGTTAACCCTCTTATTTTGCAAAAAAGTTCACTTTACTTAACATTTTTGAAAATTTAAAAAATTTTACTTAACGTGAAGAAGGGTATTTGCAAAATAACATAAAAATAATATTGGTATTACAAATAAGTTACTGGCTTTGGTTTTACTCTAATCTATGGCCATTGCTTGTAAGGAATTTTTTTCTGTCCATCTTTCAATATAATTTTTAAACCAAAGAAACTTATGTGCATTAATCTTTAGCGTTAATATTCTAAAGAGGAGAGTGGGGGGCAACACAATATTTGCGGCTGTATTTATATAGAACAAATTTGACGCTAAAGTAGTTTGGCCAGAATCCAAATTCAATTTTATATAGACAAAGCTGCAAAACTATCCAAAATTTGTGTTTGATGAAATGTATTGTTTTAATTAACGAATGTAAACAGCGTAGCCCAAAATGAGCTACATATGTCGTATAAATTGGCGATAACTTTTTTATTGTTGTGATTTTTTTAATTATTGTTTTTTTTTTAAATACAGTAGGAGTATCGTTTTTGATAAGCTTTGGAAAATATTATTGAGTAAGTGATAGCCATTATATGCTTCGCATGCTTTTTCCAACATATTTTTCATAACTTATCACAAAATCTCGGTTCTCATGGCCATGATTTTATTTCGAGTGTTGGATTTTAATTAGAGGATGGTCCTTGACTTGTTAAATTACACTCTTTAGTTCAACTGTACCCAAAGAAAAATGTCCGAAGTGGTTTAATCAGGTGAACATACAGGCAAGTTATAGTCGCTTATCAAAGCCATTGAAGCACATCTATCTTGTTGAAACCACAAGGTTGGATGGCTTTCCACAGCTGGCCTAACAAAGCCTTTCAATATATTTAATATGCACTACCGTTGACAGAGATTGAAACACAATTTGTTTTAAACCTTCATTTGCAAATAATATTGACGGGATGGTGTCAGGCGTCAAATAATTCCTATTGCCATTTTTTGGTAATATTAATTTTTTGAAAATTATTTCCACTAAACAGTTCGAAAATGACACTTGTACTTGTAAAGTAATATTGAGGCGAAATTACACGAAAATTTTTTATTCCAAAAATAGTTCAAAAAAATTTCTTTGTCCAATTTTTTGGGTAATTACACAGAAATCAGCATCTCCACAGCAGAGAAAAAACAGTTTTTTGTAATTATATTTGTAGAAAGAGAAAAAAAGGAAGGGGAGAGAGAGAGATAGCTTAAGAATAAGCAGGGCTGCCTAACATGGGGATTTATCCCCAAAGTACATACAATTTTGGATTTTTTAAAGCCAATTTTTAAGCCCGTTTTCACAACTTACCGATAGTTTAAAGGAGACTTCAACCAGTCTTATAAAAAAAGTTTATTTCACCTAAATTGAGCGATAAAATAAATTCAGGTTCATCCTACCTGGTAGCTTAAAATAAAGTTGTTATAATGGAACACTTTTTATAGGGCCGATAAAATCCTACCTTAAGCTATCGGTAAGTTGTGAAAACGGCCCTAAGCCGACCGAAGTTATTAAAAGTAAGACAGGTTAATTTTGCATCCCATAAGCTCTTACAAAACTCTGTCATATTCTGCAGCGATTTGCTTTAAAAAGTCGCTAAATTTCTTTATCTGTAATTATATATATATAAAACAGGATGTGTGTACCCTGCAAATAAAATTGGACCACCTGATCCATTTTTATAATATGGACTACTCCATGGACTGGTCCGATGTAATGCGAGCATGGACCATGTCATTGTAAAAAGTGTTTGTAGTGAGACGACATGTCCTCGTTTTTTAACGACATGCTTTTGTTTTTATACGACTTCAAAACTAATCCTCTTGTGTACACCATGGAGTAGTTTTAAAACTACTCCTTAGTGGTCCAAATGTGGGTTATATGGTCCTCTCCTAGGACATCGTAATGTTAAATAGACCAGGGTTTTTCCATACGTTTGGGTTAGTTTTGGACTAGTCCTGGTCCCTTGTGGACTACTCTTTACACGCGTGTTTGGACTGGTCCTATTATTTGCAGGGTATGTATGTATGTATGTAATGTATGGACTCCAAAACGGCTGGGCCGATTTTGATGAAATTTTCAGGGAATCTTCAGAATATTCAGGCGGGTGACACTGTGACGAAATTTACAGAATAACTTACATATGGTGTAGATATGGGCTCAATCAAAAAAGAAACGCATGTATTTAAGGCAAATTAGAAATTATATTTATTTATTACTTCATCTTAAGGCCAGCGGATAGATATGGCGTCGTCACATCGAACTCGAAGCTGTCACACAAAACAAAAGCTGAAATACGTCAAATCACAATGGAACCATATTATTATGGCCCATATATACACCATATGTAAGTTATTCCGTAAATTTCGTTAAAAGCTCCATTTAAATCACGCAAAAAAATGTATACGTTTTTACACAAAATAAAAAAACAAAAAACATTGTCTTTCTGCTGGCCTTAAGATGAAGTATTTAATAAATATAATTTCCAATTTGCCTTAAATACATGTGCTTCTTTTTTGATTGAGCCCATATCTACACCATATATAAGTTATTCTTTAAAAACTTTATGATAGGTATACCATGGATTTTTATTTAAAGGTTAAAAGCTCAATTTAAATCGTGTGGTAATACAACACTAATGTTTGCTTAGGGCCAGCAATGCGGACCGGGTCAGCTAATTCTAAATAAAACAAAAAAAAAAAAAGGAAACGTGTCCACTAGGGATGTAACCAAATTTTTGGCATAGTACCACGGAGTGGCCAAGAATGTTTTAGTAATGAAAACACCTGTCTCCCGTCGTTTTGCGAAAAAAACCTCACGCAGGGAAGCAAATTTCTAAAACCTTCCAAGAAATTTTGAACCGCCATGAATTGCAAACCGTAAGAAAATTTTAAAACCTAAAGCAGTGGATAAATTCCAAAATAGCATTTCTGTGATACGTATAGTGCCAATTCACACGTTGCAAGTTTTATTGATCTGCTTGCTACCTTATAGGCGAGAGAGAGTGAGACTTGCAACGTGTGAATTGGGACATAGGAATATATAAAAATATCAGGTGTACTTTTATAAAATTTCCCTGCGTGAACTTTTTTAACAATCCGAAAAAATTAACATATTTTTTATTAATAACTTTTAATGTACTGCACGACTATACTATGCCGTTTTTGATATTCGCAAAGAGTGTGAAAAAGTTATATCCGTTACTAACACTCTGACGTAAAACAGTAAGAAATACAAAATAATGTCTTGTTAATTTTTTTCTTAACTAAGTTTCCTTACTTTACGCTTTCAATTAATAAAATCCAATTTGACCTGAAATAAAGTTTTAACAAGCTTTCAAAAATTTAACCTTTATTCTTAATAAATTCTTTACCAACCCCAACTCAAATCATTCCTTATTGAATAACTACCCACCACATACGTTACTCTAATAACAAGAAACCAATTTATTTAACAATTGTATGCAAAATACTCTAAAAGATGAAATAAAACTATATTTTACATTGTAACGATTAATTTCAACATCAACAAACAGCAAGAAAAAACCATCATGAATTGTAATAAATTGCAAAATAAATGCAACATGTGTGAATGATGAATATAACCAGCAACATTTTGTTCTATGGGTATGTTCGAGAATGTTTTATTGCTGCTGAAGCTACAATTGCTGTTGATGTAGCTGTTGTTGTTGCTGTTGTATGAAATTTTGAATAAATAACAACATCTTGTACAAGGTAAAAAGTCAACTTAAGTCTAGATTCATTTAAATTGGCATGAATTACGAAGGAGAAAACTAAGAATTCGTGTATGGTGGTAGAAGTATACGAGGATTGGCTGGAAAAAAAAGAAAATTATTTAATAGAAAATTCCCCTTAAAGGGATTTCTTGGTCGCTATGCGATACGAATAACTGTTAAGATAGCTGTGATACTAGTAAAGTGTGTTTGAGCCTTTTTCAGTATACTCTAACCAATTATAATGCAAAGGCTAACACCAGAACAACATTTGCATCGTGGATTTTATTTCCAAATTCGCGCTCTGTTCGCCAAACTTATAAACAACTTCGTAAAGTTGACGGTGTTAATAATCGTTCATCTGAGCAGTTACTATCCAACAAATTTTAATCCAAATCGAGTCCGTACCATGCGTACAGAAGAAGTTATCGATGCTGTAGACGTGAGTGTGACAGGGGACTCGAATTTATCGATCAAACGCCGTTCTAAGTAACTTGTTCTCTGCCCGTCCACTCTTTGCAACATTCTAGAGAAATATCTTAGCCGACATCCGTAAAAGATCCAACTGGTGCACAAATTGAGGCCAGCGTACCATCAGTTGCGTCAAGTGCTCGGTAAATGGGTTGAGAATCAACTGGAAGACGTACCAGATTTTTATCGTCAAATCATCTTTAGCGGCGAGGCTAAAGCAGAATTGTGGTTTTTGGAAAGAACACAACTTTCATAAGACTCTTAAAACTTCTTTACATCCCGAATAATTACTCTTAAAGGTTATATAAACAAGCAATATTGTCGTTTTAACGGGTATATAAACAAGCGGAATTGTCGTTTTGGGAAAGAACAAAATCCTATTGCGACCCTTGGAACTCCATTACATCCCGCAAGAGTCACTCTTTGATGCCGTTTACACACCGAAGGCGTCATCGGCTTATTTGACTATAAATCCTAAATCGGTACCAACATTACCATGAATGGCGAGCACAACAGGCAAATGATTCGGGATTTCTTTATTTCTTTATTTCTCATGTCATTGTAAATCATTTTGAGGAGCATTGGTTCAAACAAGACGGCGCAACCTGCCAAACGTTTGGTGAAAATTAACACGCGAATTGGTCAACTCGTTCGTCTGATTTGATCCATTTGGACTAGCAACGATTGACCACTAAAAAGCTAACATTAGTTGCACTATTGACGAAATGAGAACTGCTTTGAACTAGAAATTAGAGGGAAATTTTTGTGAACGTTCAACAACGAACTAAGAAGTCAATAGTATTTTAATGAAAGTGCCTCAACCGCCACTTTCTTAGTTTATTTTTTTAACGTATACTTACTGCTGTGCATTGAGCTGTTGACATTTAATTTTGCTTTTGCTTTAAGTAATTCTTTTTAACGGCAATCACGGTAAGCACACGCAAAGAAAAAACATGGTTGTGGTAAACATATTCCAAGAGCAACATATTATGATAAGAATTATGATTGTAGGCACCATATTAAGATTATCATTGAATCATATTATGACTAAATATACTCGTACTATTTCATCATAATATTTTTCCCTTAACCATATTATTATTCTGTTAATCATACTAAGTTAAGAAGTATTCAAATTATTGTCATGTTAATCATAATAAGTTAAAAAATTAATCATATTATTGTCATGTTAATTACAATAAGCTAAGAAGTAATCATATTATAATCATGTTAATCATAATAAATTTAGAAGCAATCATATTATGATACAGCACCTTTCATAGCTGTCATAAAAATACAAAATAAATTAAAATATTTTTGCATCGATTTTTTATTTTGTGGCTTTTTACAATTTTTCTTAATGTTAATCAAATAGCGGAGTTCAATATAAGGCTTGCAAAAGAGCAAATGAAAAATCTGTGGTTTTCATGAGCAACTGCATGTGTCCATTTTTACGATTTTAAGATGTTGATGCCATATTGCCTAATTTTGAACGATCTTTACATTTTTTTGAAAAAAGATGGATCAATTCCGATTTTTTAACGTAATGACAAAGTTTTAAAAGTGCAATACCTAGCCCATAGTTTGATCTAGAATGGTTTTTCGGCTTTCCTGAAAAATTTGTTATAAGACATACGCGGTTGCCCATGAAACAAACAGAAATATCGTAGCACTTTTATAAAATATAACGAAATCTCTGTGTGTTTTGTTGTTGGATTTTACAAAAAAACTATGATATTTTGCATTTGCACTATTACATCACTAATACTTGAATGAACTCCGCTAATAATTTAATTTTTTAATTCTTTAAACTTATTTTTTTAATGGAATTTTTTCTTTTAATTGTTTAACCGCTCGCAAATAAAAAAAAACGATACAACTGCTTCAAAATTATTTTACAAATGGCGCTAACATAATATGATTACAGTAAAAATAGTTTGATTGCATTTTTAACATAATATGATAAATATATAGAAAGTTATCATGTTATGGCTATTAAATATCATGATATGGTTGTGAGAAATATAATATGTTTAGAAAGTTATCATAATTTAGTTGCTAGAAAAATAATTATTTTTCGGTCAACAATACTCAAATTCATAATTGCGATAAACATTGATATGTTTACAGTAACTATAATATTGTTGACATTAAATAAAAATAACAATTATTTGTGTACGACAAAAATATATTGTTACACTAAACATAGTGTTGTTGCCGTAACCATGCCCAACCATATTTTTTTCTCTGCGTGCAAGAGCGGAATACGTGGTTCTATAAAGAATTTGATGCAATCGCGAAAAAGTGGCGTGCAGAGCAAAACACTTAAACGTGTTTTAACTATAACTGTTTAGCAAACACTAATATTAACCAAGTAAACTATCACACGTCGTATTATAAATAGTTTTGAAAAAAGAAACGAATGCCACACACCAGCAAGCACACAGAAATACAGACAGGCATACACATACAAATAGATAGACTTAGACAAAAACCGACAATCGCTGACACAGACAGATGGAAGGAAGAAGAAATGTATCTATGAATATGTATACGTGTGTTTGTATGTATGTATGAGTATGTGTCTATTAACTGTAATTGCAAAAGTTATAACAGCAACAAAACTTGTCAACCTGTAACAAATAGCAAAGACACAAAAAAATATACAAACCTACAATAGAAATAGAACTGAAGAACAACCTGTAAGTATTTAGGGAATACCAACAAAAACAAAAACAACTGAAAAAGGAATAAGGGAAAAGTGTTAGCTGCAAGCTCACAGAGAAAACTTTGACAAAATAAGTGTGCAAGAGTAAAGAAATATTGTTGTTGCTGTTGCAGTATGCAACATAAATGTGTCTTTAATCACACACAAAAAGCCAACAACATGAACAGCAACACATGTTTTACAAAAATCCGTAACATAACGAATTGGCGGCGTTACACACAATTGCTGACAAAACAACCAACACAAATAGACGGATGAAAGAGCAGACGGACGAACGGATGGACGGACAGACAAACATGTAACAACTACAATAATACGGTGTTGCTGCTCTGTATGTAGAGTGTTAAAGAATGAAAATGAATATGTATAATGATGTCGTCTGTCTGTCCAACCGTTCAACCGTCTACTTGATAGTGGTGATGATGATGACGACGACAACGTTCTTGTTGTTGCCGATGTTGGTGACGATGGTGGGTATGGGAATTACGGCAGAATTAATTTCATGCTTTACCTTTACGCGTATAATTTTTAAGGCATTTTTTCTTCTTCTTTCTTTCTTGTTTTTAAACCATCTTTGCAATAACAACAGCCAAGGAAATAAATTTCTATAAACAGCAACAGAATTTTGAACGTGTTATTAACAACAATTGCTGCAGAAACAGAGATGGAAAATTGAGTTTATAGAAATTACATTTTTTCAATTTATCGGAAAGCTTTTTTATAAAAAAAGTTAATTTTTATTCCAATTAAAAATATTAAAAATTTGGATTAAAAACAATAAATAGTTCAACAAAATAACCACAATACTAATTATTGTTAAAGCTAAGGCACGAGCTCTATGTGTACATTTGTCCTTCAAGTTGTGCTGAAAAAACACAAAAAATGTACTTGGACTTCAAGAAAAATTCTTCACAAAAGTACGAAAAAACAGAAGTAAGGAAAAACCATGTAAAATCAATTAAAATGGATAATCATTCAGGAAAGCAAATTTCGATCTACCAAATGTTAGAATACAATTTGGTTTAAGGATTAATGTTTGACTATTGACGTAAGCAGTGTAAGACGGCAAATCCATCTGAGGAGATTGAGTGGTTGCAATCGAAACATGTCATGGTAACCTGCCGGCCGGTGTTCGAGCCCCAGCCACGTCAAGAATGAAAGATTATCAATAACAATTTTAATTAATTTCCATGTTGTAAAATTCCTTTCTTCATAAAAATAATTTAATGAAAAATTAAATTTCATGAACTTAAGCCTAATTAAAAATATTAAAAATTTGGATTAAAAACCATAAATAGTTCAACAAAATAACCACAATACTAATTATTCCAAAAAGTATTTAAAAAAAATGCTTTGCTTGTCGAAAGTTTTATTCCAAATTTCTTTTAAAAAGTTTTTCATAAAATCGTATTTAGAACGAACATTTTTTATGCTTAAGCATTTTTTCTAAATTTGACAAGGTTTTTCTTAACAGCTTTTTTTAAGAAACGTTTTTATAAACAGTTTTATTAAGCTTTTTACACAAATCGAAAGCATTGTTTTAAAAAAATTTTTTTCTCTGCATATAGACTTTTGTAATTTTAAACAAATAAGTTGTCTTTATCGAAAGTCGTCTGATAAAGCATTTTCTATATAGAAAGCACTTTCACGAAGCTTAAAATTAAATCGTGTTGGTGGGCCCACTACCCAACAAACAAAATTTATTTATAAAAATATAAAAATTTTAAAGAAAATAAACCATATCTATTTTTCAAATGTGTTGAATGAATCAAAATAAAAATGGTTAATATAACAAAAATAACTTATTAAAAGAAATAATTCTGACTTTTCATTTTAAAGAGTTCTAAAAAAGAATTTTAAAATTTATCATAATTTTTCCATAATTCTATGACACTATTTTCAGTTCCATTTCAAAACTATTCATATAACTATGAAAAGCATCATAATGTATTTTATTTTATGTATTATGAACCATAAGATATTTTTCGTATATCATTCTAAATTTTAATTGTCTGCTCAATAAGTATTGTTGTCCCATTGACGACTAAATGAAAGAGCATAAGAATATCCCAATAAAAAACTGTGCTTCAAAAGAAGCAGGTTTGTAACGAGAAATGTAAGAGTTTCGCTTACCATCTCGCTTACGGTTATAAGGTTAGTTCCCACTTTGAAGCAATACATTTTTGACACAAAAAGCGCTTTATTCAACGCATATAAAAGCTGTTGGAAGTAGCGTTCCGCTTTACACACTTAATGTTTTTTACAGCTATTTTTTTGCATTCTCCCTTACAAACCTGCTTCGTAGTAAGGGAATGCTGTAGCACTTAAAATGTTATGTTTTCTTTTATAAAACTTCTTAAGAGTTCCTTCACTTACTTTACTGCATCTCTGTACGTCTTATTGTATAGCGCATAATTGTGCACTTATTTTTATAAATGTACCATTAGGGCTTTGCAAAATGATAAAATTTTTTATTGAGATGTGTGAAGTGGTTTCACCTCAATTGTACTATAAAAATAAGAGATATTCGGGTTTTTAACTATTTATACAACGCTTCTGCCAAAAGCTTGACCAAAAACTAGCTGACCGTTTTTAAAAAAAATATTTTATTCGCAGAACATGTATGTAATAATAATTTTTTAAGCTATTTTCTGTTTTATCTTAAAATACTGATTTTTCTGGCAGGAAACTTTCCATCCCTGTAATGAAGTAATTTGCCAAAGAAGATCTGGCAACAACAAATCCAATAAAATGTCCTCTACATATTTTACACTTTACATTGCAAGTGTAAAAACAGCAAATGCAAAGTGTTGAATAATTTGTTTAAAAATATTTCTAGACAAGTTTTCATACCAAATAATTTCTTTCCGAAACAGTTCAGAAATTCAGACAACGAAGAGTTGGAAAAATTACTCCAACAGTCAAAGACAAATATGAAGTTTTCATGAACCAAGTTGCAAGTGGCTAAAGACGGACAGACAGAAGGATGGATGGATGGATGGCTGGTTGAACGGACGTACGGATAAAGAAATCGACATTCAAAGTCTGCTGCTATATTTTAGGAATATGTATATGTATGTATTATGTTTGTGCGTTTATACGACAATTTGTTTATGTACAAGTGCGAGTATTTTTGTTCATTATTTGATTAAGTACTTACTTATGTAAGGAAAACTTGTATGCACTTGTCATTGAAATGTTGGTGCTAGTGGCTGGTAGTAGTGGTGGTGGTGGTGGTGATGTCTCATCCAAAATTGCAGCTGATGACACTGATGCCAATGAAATGGTTTAATGGCGGCGACGGAGCTGGTAATGGTAGTGGTGACGGTGCCTGCCTTTTTTTCTAATTTATTTAAGAAAATCCATTTTGTTATGGGTTGCAGAGAGAAAAACTTTAACATCCTTGCTTTGCAACGACATAGTTACTCATGTACTTACAAAATATAGCTATAATAGTTTTTTTCCCTTTGCCACAAGTTGCATGAATAGAAGGCTTACAGCCTCAGCAACAACAAAAATGAGAAAGTAATACAAAACTTAACTAAACATGAAATGTGTGTATAGAAGTTTGTAATTAAGTGGGCGACAGGAATATAAATGTATGTTAAATTTGAACTCAAACATTGATAAACTACAAAGTACTGGAAATAGAAATCATATTTCTTTATAAAGTTTTTCCTTTTTTCTTTTTTTTTAATTTTTTTCCTTTTTTTAGTTTTTAAGGCAAATGTCAATGGTATAAAGGGTCTATGCTGTACTACGTTTAAAGTTGTGGGCTGCATAAACGACAGTGTTTTTTGTGCCATTTGGAGCCATTCAATGCCGTAAAAGAACTAAAGATATTTTTAGAGAAAAGTATTTAAATTAAGGGAATTTACTTATTTTAAGGAAATAAAAATAGTTTTAACAGGTTTAAAATGTAAATGTTGGGTCCAAATACAACTTTAAATGGTGTATTTCTTTTTTAATTTGCGTTCCCTCAAAAAATGTTCCATTAGAGCTTCAGTGTTGACCTTCTTATTAAAACCACATTGTTGGGTGGTTTCTTACCTGCTGCTCTATTAAACAGCCTTATTCTCTAATTAAATTAAAAAATTGTACTTTCGGATAATACTCCCATGTAACTGTACTTTAAGGAGGGTGATATTTCTTAAAAGAATATTCCCAGGACTTGCGATTTCTTTTGTTTATGAAGATATTTTGTTGAAAATGATCTTCGTCTCTCATTATCATATTGTTTTTTTAATCTTGATTCCTTCTATTCAATTATTTTAGTTAAATTTTTATTAAAATTCATTTTTGCAACAATCTCACTAAAATTCTCAAGTATTAAACCATTTTAGCTTGTTCGTTTATTTTGGGCCATCCACTCTATGTTTAAAGTCATTCATATAGTCATATAAATATCCATATTTTACATATTTATGTACTTATATACTCATAAATCTGAGAGTATAGCAGCTGATAATCTTCTTTATTTGCTTTGTCAAAATAACCGTGCAACAGCAAAATGTTAACAGTAAGAGAACGTTTTTGTAAACTTATATCGATGTCGCGCATGCAGAATTTGATGCGTTCATAAGCCAATGTGAAAAAGATTAAAGTGGATTTAAACTTACGGCCTACTCCACGGTGGCACACGGAGGCTATCGATTTCAGCCTATAGTCCGGCAGAATAATGCTCTCAACCCTTGTTTAGGAGCTCGAGCTTATCTTAAATCCGCTGCTTTAAATATCCAGCAGCATATTTTGAATAGCAACATCACCTAGGGATGATCCATCACTACAATTCGGACTTTTACAAATGAAAGCTGCATGTAGTTCACGAAATTCCTTCCTTTTTGGGTTTAAGCCACAGTTACATTCTTTATTTTTACCATTCGTCTCTGGAACCAACTACATAAGGATACTCAACGCACAAGCAATGCAATACATTTTAGGGATTTGTTGTTTAAACATTTTTCGTAAATTTTTTATTTTTTTATATGTTTTTTTTTTTTTTGTTTGTTTTAATTTTTGTCTTAATTATTATTAAATGCTTATTTTTTGTTTTTTATGATTTTAATATTGTTCAAAGCCTTTTGATTCTCAAATTTGTAATTTAATTTAATTTAGTTTTAAGTAGAATTAAGTTATTAATTTGCAATGTTCTGTTTTACTTGTCTGATTCTAATACTGTAATTTATAAGATATTGTATCTTGTTGTATTAGAAATTCAAATTAATAAATACAAATACAAAATACATGTTATTCCGAAAAATATCGTTCCGTAAGAACAATACTCTCTGCGATAGATCATCATTCTTTTAAACATACACTTCATGAGACAGCCAAATTCTTCTACTTCATCAACATCATCGTCTCTTGAGCCTTCATCCCCTCGAAATCTAAGACTCACCACATCCACAAGTTACTATATTCCCAATGAAAAAATGTTTCTACATGATCAACATCATCGGTTTCTGAGCCTTCATTCACTCCAAATTTAAGTAACAACACATTCACCAACGCTCACCAAAAAAACCCAGCATATCCCCGGTACCTTAACCTTTTGTCCGCTTTCAATATCCAGGTACTAGATGGTCTTATCAAGACGGTACGACCCTTAATTTTACTGAGCGACTAGTAAAGCCAGCCTAACCACTGCACTTCAGCACTCATCATAATCTGACCATCAACTTTTCGCCTTTAGTAAAATTGAGGTCTTCACTGATTCGGACTGAAAAACCAGTTACCTGACACTTAATCCACTTAAGCTATGTCCACAGTATGTGAATTTGTCATGTTACTACACCCCTACGGGAGAAGACCGTTAGCAACTGAAAAACTGACTCAGTGTTCGAAAAAAAACAGAACATTATTTAACGTTCGGCTCACACACCCAGCAACGATATCTATTTTTCTAATGTTTGTGTAGACGAACACAACCCTTTATACTGTTCGTAACTATTTTTAAGAAAGAGCCGAACATTATATAGTGTTCTGTTCTTCGTTAAAAAACAGAACAATTTTAGTGATACTGTAGACAGTATTAACCCAATAAACCATAGAACGATATGATAGCGAATACGATATTATATTTTTCTGCGTTTATTATATTATGGACTATTATTCCAAACAATATCGTTACGACATCACTTTTCAAAATATTTAAAACAAACATTTGAAAAAATCATCAAAATCTTTTAAACATAGAAAATTATTTAAACAAAACATATACAAATTTTAAAACTTTTTTTATTAAAATATTTGAATATTTCTTATTTACTGCAAGAGGACAAATCGCTTAAAACTGTAAGTAAGTGTGTCTATAAAAATAAATTAGGTGCATATGTTTGTCCTTCCCAAATTCAGTTAAAGTGGCCAGGAATGGGTATTTAAAAAATTTTAAATCAAGAAAATTATTACAACTTTTTTAAACACTGATTTTCTGGAATATTTTCAATGTTTATATATTTAAGAAAATGCCACGAGTGCAGAACAGAAAATGTACTGTTTAAATATTACACAAAATCTTTTAATAATTCAAGAAATTTAAAAATGCGATTTCACTATCGTTATTATTGGAAATTATGATATCGAAAACGATATCATAATTTAATGGAAAAATTATATTATAAGGAAAGGAACAATTTAGTCCGTAAAAACTATCGTTTTCGATTCGAAAACGATTATCAGTTGTGATACTTTCTATCACCGATATGATATCGTTTCGATAACGTTACAATATCGCTTGGTTTACTGATATTATAGAACATTCCCAGTGTATTGTGTATATGTTTTGTTTGTGTAAAATTATTTCGCTGGCTTTTTGTTTCTGTTTTCGTATGAATATTTTGTTTTTGTAAAAAATTGTTGGTTTTTTTACCAGCCAAAAGGGACGAACATTAATGAGCTGAACCGAACACAATGAAGTTTGAGGTTTTTTAAAAAACCGAGGGGAATTAAATGTTCTCATCTTTTTTTGAGTTGGATAAAAACAGTATTATTTTTGTTTTCGAAAGATGAAAAACAGGAAAACTTTATTTTCTTAATGATTTACTACACAAGCACTATTGGAGTTTGTGTTTTCACAAATCTACCGAACCGAACATTAACGAGCGATATTTAGTGTGTATTTTTTTTTAACACTGCATTCAATAATGACCTCTTGCAAGACAGTGTTTTTACGCTTTCTTTTAAAATTACTGATGAAGTCGAATGCAGCAATCTGTTTCAGTTTTATCGATTATATTTACTTCATAACAAAAACAATTTTATTTACGCTGAATAACAGATTTTATTTTAACACAATCCTACTTTTCACTAGTATCGATCTCCATAGAAAAGAACTTTAGCAAGTTATGGTTACAAATTTAAACAATACATTTTTTGAAATCTATTAAAAGTTAAATTTTTAAACTAAAAATGTATGGCCTGTTCGTCGATAGCGAATGAAGACTTCGTTCGCTTAACTTACATGCAAAACAAAAACAATGTTTTATAATTTGTTTTTGTTTTAAATGTAATTTAAGCGAACGAAGACTTCATTCGCTATCGACGAACAGGCCTTTAAAATTTTTAATTTTTTCGAATTAATTCTATGAGCTAAATTTCAGTTATGTATTTTATAAAGCTTTTTTGTAATAGTTCTATTCCTTCAATTTTTCAGAAATTAAAAATGAAAAATGTTGAATATAATATAAAGTAACCTTCGGAAGGAAATAATTCCCAGTTTCTAAAAATTTAAAATTTAGCAATTCACTATCGTCATAGCTTTCAACTCCTTCTCTTAATTATCACTTAATATCTTTTTTATTAAGTAAAGTCAACATTTTTCTCATCTCCATCACAAATTGTTTCCCTTTAACATCTGAAATTCCTAGATAAACCACAAGGTAAGCCAAGCACAGCACAATATACTGGCCTGATTGGTAATCAAAAATATGTAGTCGCTTCCTCTTTTTGTCACTCTGAATTAAGCTGTAGTCTTGCACATGTACAGAAACATCCAAGAAATACCTTAAATATTTGCCTTACAGTTTATACCTTCATTAGTGAAACTGAAAATATAAAAAGAAGGGAACAAAAAGGACAGATAAAAAGAAAGAATAACCTCGAATTGCAGAGCATGTACATTGTAGACTAACTAGACGTAAGCATGTGCAAATTAAAGCTTGATTTTTATTACAGACATGATCATAAAACCACAAAAGAATCTCAAAGGGAATTCATGATATTCAGTGATGACAATACGATTACTGACTGTCTAAATGGTTAGATGGCTGACAAAACGATCTTAACAAAAATTGCTAGAGATATAAAAATGTTTATTTTCTTTTTGTTATTGAGCGTTTCTTTGCATTTTTATTTTACTGGAAATAAAAGTAAAAAAAAAAAAAATTGTAGAATAAGTAGAAATGCATGAACAACATTTATAGAAAGACAAACGAAGGAACTAAAACTATGCTGGACCTGTAACAAGACTACAAAGAGTAGAGGATCCGTATTTAAAAAAAAAAAAACATACGCGAAAAAGTGTCGGTCATTAACGCTATTAAACCAGTTCTGACATTTTAATTAAACTACACGCAAGGAAATACTTTAAGAAATCTACGAGACACAGAAAAACTTAACATCACAAACTTTAACACAAACCCAAAGTGACAGCGCTTAGAAAGAATACCGAATGCAAAAGGATCACACATCATTTATATGTAGAAACATTCTGAGCACATACTCCAATGCCAATGAATTGATGTTGATGTTTGTTGGTTTGTAGGTTATCTTATTAAGACTTAGAACATTTTACGCAAAGCTAAGTCTAAAGCTCACGCATGTCCAAGTCAATATAATCAAAATACAATCATGGCATTTAAAGACAAGCCAACAAGCTTAAACATTAACTGCTTGATTGTAAAGCCCTTTAATAAAAGAGATTTGCAAGGAGTAAGTAGTCAGTTTGCAAAGAATGGCACGAGAACGAATAAATAAAAATATTTAAAAGCGAATATATGTATGTTTGGGTAATTCTTATTCTAAATCTAATATCCAAATTAGCGAAGTTTCTTGTGTTTCATATAGCGCTTCAATACGAATAACGAAAACAAATGCCTCGTTATTTAAAGTGAAACTTTTTAATGCTTTTTACATGAAAAACCTGTAATTATTTGCATATTTTTAAAGTTTCTCTCAAAAAATAAATGCTTTGCGTAAATTCGCATATGAATTACGCAGGTTGGTAGCCGTTTTTAACAAAAGAATTGCTTTTGAGTCAATCTGCTGCAATTTAAAAATAAAGATATAGCAAAAATATTCTTTCATTTTATTATTTGATTTTAATAAAATTAAATGCTGTTTGATTAACGTTTTTAAATTTATTTCTTTTTTCTATTTCTTTATTCCATATGAATTGTTGATTTTTGTAACTATCGGGTGATTTTTTAAGAGCTATAGGAAAGTTAAAAAAAAAACACATAAAATTCACAAAAATTCATGAAATCTTTATTTGAATCGATATAATTTAATGTTTGAAGATTATTTCATGCAAATGTTGACCGTGACTGCGCCTCAAATGGTCCATCCGCTTAGTCCAATTTTGGCATACTCTTTCTAACATTTCGGCCGGTATCTCATGAATAAATGCTTCAATGTTGCCTTCCAATGCGTCAATTGAAGCGGGCATGAGCTTTAACATAGCCCCACAAAAAATAGTCGAAAGGCGTTAAATCGCACGATCTAGGCGGCCAATTGACCGGTCCCGAACGTGAAATAAAATGTTCACCGAACTCGCCTCTCAATAAGTCCATTGTTAAGCGTGCTATGTGGCATGTGGCACCATCTTGTTGAAAACACATGTAATGCAAGTCAAGCTCTTGCATTTTGGGCAAAAAAAAGTTGGATATCATCTCACGGTAGCGCTCACCATTCACAGTTACGTTACGATTCGCATTATCTTTGAAGAAGTACGGCCAAATAATGCCACCAGCCCATAAACCGCACCAAACTGTGACTTTTTCTGGATGCATTGGTACACGCAAAGAAAAAACATGGTTGTGGTAAACATATTCTAAGAGCAACATATTATGATAAGAATTATGATTGTAGTCACCATATTAAGATTATTATTGAATCATATTATGACTAAATATACTCGTAATATGTCATCATAATATGTTTCCCTTAATCATATTATTATTCTGTAAATCATACTAAGTTAAGAAGAAATCATATTATTGTCATGTTAATCATAATAAGCTAAGAAATTAATCATATTATTGTCATGTTAATCATAATAAGCTAAGAAGTAATCATATTATCATCATGTTAATCATAATAAATTTAGAAGCAATCATATTATGATACTGCACCTTTCATAGCTGTCATAAAAATACAAAATAAATTAAAATATTTTTGCATCGATTTTTTATTTTGTGTTTTTATTTTTACAATTTTTCTTAATGTTAATCAAATAGCGGAGTTCAATAAAAGGCTTGCAAAAGAGCAAATGAAAAATCTGTGGTTTTCATGGGCAACCGCGTGTGTCCATTTTTTCGATTTTAAGATGTTGATGAAATATCGTAGCACTTTTATAAAATATAACGAAATCCCTGAGTGTTTTGTTGTTGGATTTTACAAAAAAAACTATGATATTTTGCATTTGCACTATTACATCACTAAAACTTGAATGAACTCCGCTTATATTTTAATTTTTTAATTTCTTTAGACTTATTTTTTTATGGAATTTTATCTTTTAATTGTTTAACCGCTCACAAATAAAAAAAACGACACAACTGCTTCAAAATTATTTTACAAATGGCGCTAACATAATATGATTAGAGTGAATATAGTTTGACTGCATCTTTAACATAATATGATAAATGAATAGAAAGTTATCATTTTATGGCTATTAAATATCATGATATGGTTGTGAGAAATATAATATGTTTAGAAAGTTATCATAATTAAGTTGTTAGAAAAATAATTATTTTTCGGTCAACAATACTCAAATTCATAATTGCGATAAACATTGATATGTTTACAGTACCTATAATATTGTTGATATTAAATAAAAATAACAATTATTTGTGTACGACAACAATATATTGTTACATTAAACATAGTGTTTTTGCCGTAACCATGCCCAACCATATTTTTTCTCTGCGTGTAGCTCTTGCAATGCTTCTGGCTGATCTTCACTCCAAAATCGACAATTCTGCTTATTAACGTACACATTGAACCAAAAATGAGCTTCGTCGCTGAACACAAGAAGCGCGCGATGAAGTTTCTTAACAGAGCACGCATTTTGATAATAAAATTCAATAATTTGCAAGCGTTGTTCGTTTGTAAGACGATTCATGGTTAAATTATAGACCAAACTGAAGATGTTTGATAGTGAAACAAAACACGAAACGTGCGTCAGCTGTTTAAACCA
Source organism: Pollenia angustigena (assembly GCA_930367215.1). Taxonomy (NCBI): domain Eukaryota; kingdom Metazoa; phylum Arthropoda; class Insecta; order Diptera; family Polleniidae; genus Pollenia; species Pollenia angustigena. The sequence continues at coordinate 55,494,776 of OV884060.1, forward strand.
GTGTTGGCAAAAAGATAATGGATAAAAAAATCACTCGATAATATTAAGATTCAACATAACAACATTTTGTTAATACTTATTTCTGTACAGTCATATGAGAATCTTAGGCATGTTCAGAACTAATAAATATTTGACGAAAAAATTCAAAAAAGCGTGACCAGCAAATTGATCAAACTTTATTTAAAAAATTTCTATTGATTTACTAAACTTTACTTGAAAGTTCTAAATTATATAATTGTATTATTTAATTTCGAAAATGTTAAATGACATTTGATCTAGCCATACGTTTTGCAAAAGCAAATAATTTTTTAGTAAAACTAGTTGTTTAGTGTAGAAAATCAAACGTTTAATAGGTGTGAACCTAAGTTTAGTCTTGTGTATGGAACGACAAATAAAAAATATTTACGAAATAATGGCATATCTCGAAAAGCGAAAAAAAACCATTAGCACTTCTGGATTCAGCGTACTTGAATTAGGCTTACCCACCAGGTGCCCCACTTGACAAAAAAAGTTGTCAAATTCCGGCACAGTGTAATTTGACAACAGTGAGGTGCTGGTTTGACTAAGAAACCAGTATTATGTATTTCTACCTTTACCTTACACTAATACTTAAAAACTTTAAACAGCTTTCTCAAAACAAAAGCGTTCAGAAATTTTTGGTGCAAATTTGCTTGTTATTCACCCTTATTCTATTTGGCGTCGTCAACAGTAAACAACGCCGTTTTTTATGTTTTGTTTCAATTTCGTATTCCCGTTGGCAATATTGCCATATTTCGATGACTGTTAACATATGTTTGGTATTTTCTAAGAAAAATTGGCGTTGCTGTTGCCTTAAATTGCCCTTGATTTTGTCGTCGGCATTTTTGGTGTTGTCTTGTGCTGCTTTGTGTCGTGTTTTAAAAATTTTACGTTATGGTTGGCTGCGATTTTGATTTCTACGCCGGTTTTGATATTTTTCTTCATTTGTGTTGTCTTTTGATATATTTTTTGTAGATATACTTAATTGAAAAAATTAAAATAACAACTAACTTCCAGTTCGAGAAGCTTGTGGAAGAGCTCGTAAAAAATCCATCACTAGCCAGAGGATTATGCAGCGTCTCTTTTCCTAATAAATTAAATATCCCTTGCGATTAAAGAAGAGATGGTGTTTTTTTTTTTTGAGCTAAAATTTTGATGTGGGTTCCGTCCACACAGCCAATTACACCTGGAAATGCTGCTTTTCAAAGAAATGCAACTTTAATTTATCCATTGTGGGCAAAGTTCTCTCTTCATGACTTTCAGAGTCTTAGACAAAATTTTTAAACTAGTGGCTGGGACAGTCAAAAGTTGAAATAATTTCCAACGCTGAGCTGGTACGATCCCTGGGCCAAAAAACGCAATGTTGCTGCACATATATTGTGTTTGGAACAAACGTTCCCTTTTTTAAATGAGGCTCTATTATTTCCAACACATGTTTAAAAGAAAATTTATTCAGCCGAAAAAAAACTTTCAAATCTTAAAAAGGTTAAAAAAAATCCATTAGGCACTTGGGAAAATTTAATATAACAAAAAAATTTTCATTTAAACATAATTTTTTTACAAAAAAATTTTTATTTAACTTAAAATTTGCACAAACAGCACATAATTTTTTTTTTTTCTTATAAAAAAAAAACAGTAAACAAAATTAATCAAGTGATTTTAATATTAGAGATGTGTGCTGTATTTTATTAACATTATCGATAAATAGTCAACGGCGTCATAATACTCTTACAAAATACCAATTTAACATAGAATTGATGTTGTCTTTGAAAAGAATTGCTGTTGCCTTAAAATTGCCGTTGTTATTGCCGACGCCAAATAGAATAAGGGTGATTAATTTAAATTTAAGCTTTTAAAGTTTTAAATAGTCAATTGTTTTTATCAAGATTAAAAATTGGGAATTAAGCACGACAAACAAAATCTGGTAAATTAAAAATTTGTATTCCAAAAAATTACTTTGATAATAAACATGTAAGTGGATGGCATGCTTTATTTTTGCGAGAGCAATAAAGCAGGGGTCTAATCACCGCATACGATATCGAGCAAAATTGATCGAAATTATTTATTTTGGTATCATGAAACTCGATATCGAATGAAATGTATTGAATTTGAAATAATAGCATTCGATATCGAGTAACTCGACATAACATTTATCGAGTTTTCATTCGATACGTCAGTGTCTATCGTATGCAAAAAAGTTCGATAGTTTATTCGATACGATAGTATCGAATGCGATGATTAGACCCCAGGTTGTTTTTGTTTTTATTTGTTTTTTTTTCTTAACCTTCTTACAACTAAAATGAATGTTGGACGGATTGCAATCAATTGTAGTGGGGAATTTATTTATTTATTTAAGTCTATGGATTTAAATCCGTACAGACTATAATTAAATTACAAATAATATTATTAATTTATGTATTTAAAAACAAGATGATCCTACGTTTAATAACAATGGTACTTAAAGAAAAGTCAACTAAATAATACATTTCGTTAAAATCTTTACATATTCTCCGAAAAGGATCAGAATTTGCATAGTTTGTGTGAACGGCTTGAAGATACAATGGTATATAATTGCGAGTTGATCGCCGAGGAACGTTTTTCTTCGGCTTACTAGTGATGGTAATTTAACACGTGCAAGTCTTACAGAGTAAGATGGAAGTACTTCAGAAGGACTCCAAGTTGAGTTTCCTAAGCAGAACAATAAAAATTGTTTTTGGACAGATTCTATTCGGTTTATGTGAACATCATAATCAGGATCCCAGATAATAGAGCGATATTCGATGATAGGTCTTACCAAAGATGTATATAACAGCTTTGTTATCATAGAATCAGTGAACTCCTAAGCCCAGCGTTTTATAAAGGCAAGTACACCACGAGCTTTATTTATCGTTGAGGTAATATCTATATATATAAAAATGAAAAATGTTTGTTTGTTTGTTGGCTTATAGACTCCTAAACTATTGAAACGATATTCCTGAAATTTTTACAGTAAAATCATGTGAGTCATAAAAATAAAATAGGCTACTTATTTTTCGATAGGGGCAGGGGAATTGGTACCCCCATTGGATGCATATCTTTAGAGCCGCTGCACGCATTTTGTTGAACTTTTAGTAGTACACACAGAAAAAAATCAATGTAAATTCGTTCAAAACAAGGTTGATTTTAAATTTTTCAGTAGTGATTTTGCTTCATTGTTGTTTCATGTTAATTTAACATCATTTTACTTTAACATTGCAGTAAAGTTAGAGCAAAATGTAATTTATATTGAAATAACAATCGGAATCACGTTGAATGAAAGTTATTTCAAGTTGAAACAACGTGAATTTCATGTAGAATCAAATTGGTTGGATTGTGATATAACAGTGTGAAGACAACATATGCATTTACTTAAGAATAATTTAATACACTTACCCCTGTAACACATGTTTCATTTATTTTGTATCTCCTTTGTTCACAGAAGCATCAGCAGAATGGCCCGATATGGTTTTCGTCATCATTCTACTTTGAAAACTTGATGTACTATTTAACTTAATAATTTTAATTAAAAGAATACGGGAATTGTCTTCTTTTTATAGCATATTTTAAAAATGAAAAAAAAATCTACATACTTAAGTTTGTATGCATGTTAATTTAACAAGATAAACTTTTGATTTTAATATAAAAAACAGGTTTTTTATGGATTCAATATTAAACAATGTTATTTTAACAGTGAATAATATTAAATAAACGTGATTTAAGGTTATTTGAAATAATGATAAATTTAAATAAATGGCATACTTTTGCAGAAATTTACTATGATTCTCAATCAACATTTCGCAATGTTAATTATACATTGGTATTTTTTCTGTGTGAATTGTTTGGTAACCAAAAACTATCGTTTTATAAAGGTTCTCAACCATAAATGAGCTTCAATAACGAAAAATCGTACATTAGTCGACTATTTATAACAGAGCACGAATTTCAAGCAAATTTAATGAAAAGTGGGGTGTTGCCCTCTTTAAGATAAAATGTAGAAAACTGATTAGGAGTTAAAAGTGAACGACCATTATTTGAACTTGACGTAAGCTATAATTATATATAATAGAAAACATACGCTTTTTATCAGATAACACATTACTATCTGTCAACTTAATCTAAACTTTAGCTAACTTCAAGTTTTTGTAATGGCCATTAGTTAGTATTTGCTACAGTTAAAAGTTTACACCCTTATTTTAATAAAAATACTCATAAAAGTCATTCAAAACATTACAAACAAATTAAAGTATGCATCAACAATAACACAAGAAAATATTACAACTTAAACATTAAGCAATATAAATGTAAAACGTGGTTAATATATTTTAAAACCGGCACTTAATCTTTTAAAGCGCATCTGCTGATTTACGCACATGACAAAGGAAGATCTTAAACATGTGTTTTACTCTCAAGATGAGTATAAATGACAGAAAGTATGCTTTAACTTTTAACTGGCAACACAACAAATATCTTTAAAAAAAAAAAAAAAACATTCAACGCATTATGATAAAAAAAAAACTTTGAGTACTGCTGTTTGCTGTTGATGGTGATGAAAATTGTTGCTTCTTTAATCTTGTCTAGCATTTTGTTAAAAATAGACGCTTGTTGCATGTTTCGTTAAAAGTGCATGCAACATCGGTTTTTTATATTTGTTTGTATTCCATGTGTGTTGCACAGAAATTACGAAAATAATAAGTGCCGAAGATTCAATGTCATCAGACAACATCATCACTTCTTGGAGTTTTACTGATGCTGGGGCTGTTGCTGCTGCTGGCGATGTTGCAACATCATCTTTATTTTACCTTCTTCTGGTTTTTCACTACATTGTGACCATGGTTTTCATAGTGATCATACCATATAAAAATATTTTAGCATGGGTTTATTATACAAAAATGTCTAAGAATTAACCATATTTGATCAGTTTTTTTCTTTCATATTTTGTTTTCCATTCAGTTGTTTGTATGACTAAATCTATGTATGGCACATATTTATGGTTGGGTTTGGTTAAAGAAAAATGAAACTTAATTGAGTACACCATGTCCCTTGTTTAATATTGAAAATTCAAAAATATTTAAAGACGCCCATATAGCAACTAATTTGGCAGAGAGAATAGAATAAACTAGATTTGATTTTAGACCGATAATGACAGGATAGATTAGACTTTAAATGATATTAAATTAATTACAGCATAGACAAAGCTAAGACTGGACTAAAAACTACCGTTTAAGCTGATCAATATACATACTGGAGTATAGACTAGCTAATATGTAGACTTAACTAGAAAAAATCCAATAGATATCAAATTGCTCTTAAATAAAGCCTCGTGTTGACAATATAAATCAATTTAGTAAGGCATGACACTATTCAGAAGTCGGAGTGTAAGGAAAAATTATGCACGCATTGCGTAATTTATACATACATATGTAAACTAACAGCCTCAAATTTTAGAATTTTGTTTTTGTTTTAAACATAATTTGATATGCGAACGTTGACGTTCGGCATCGTTAAATAGGCAGTAAAACTCCCGAGGGCAGCGAATACTTAACGAATTGTTTGAATGCATTCCATGCAACCAGTGATGTTAACTTTTATTTTTTCATTACCGTACGGCCCTCTAAAAATTACCGTTTTTGAGAAGAAATTACCGTACGCAAAGGTTTTTTAATTTAAACATTCACAGCAGTATTAAAAAACAATTTATTTAAATTTTAAATGTGTTTTATGAAAAATTGTAATGAAAATCTTTGTTTAAAACATATTTTAAACCAAAATTATTGTATTTTTTATCAATACGAAAGTAAAATCATCATATAACTAAAATTTTAACGTTACTGCCAGACTGATTCATCATCGCACAGCCTAAACGACTGAAGCTAAAAAGTTTGAATTTGGACCGGAGTTGGTATCGTTCAACTAAGACAGAATTTTTTAAAATTCGAATATCGCAAGAGAATATTGACTCAAAAATTTTTTTATTACGTTTTGTAAAAAATGTACACGCAATATTCATATCTACCCGCTGTAAAATACAGTGCTATTTTGTCATCTTCTTATGATGAAACTATTGGTATAAAAGTTCTTTTTCATATGCCTTTTATACAAAAATAAAACATATATTTTTGCTTCAACTGAAAAGTTTTAATATTTAAGCTTCGTACTGACGGTGGTCAGAGCTTACAATGTTGTCATTAAAATTGCCAAAAAAGAATTGCAACTGTGTTAAAATTGTAAGCTCATTTTCATTTGGCAGATGTGTAAAATTAATGCATCTGACAATGACACCATTGTCAGAAAAAGAACTACATTGTAAGATATGACCACCGTCTGTACGAAGCTTTATTATATTTAAATGCATCACATTACGGCTACTTTAAATGCTGTTGATTTTGAAACGGACAAAAAGTTTAAAATAAATTATATAACTATCACTGTTACCTAAGCATTTGCAGAAACATAACATTCTTAATTTTTTTGTATAACATTCATCTATTTCTAAAACTGGTTGAAAATCACCTCTCAAAAGTTAAAATCATAAAGCCTTCATATGAAAGCATGTATATAAATATCAAAAAACCCAAAATTGATATTACCGTATTTTAAATGAAATTACCTTGCTACCTTTTGGGGCTCAAAATTACCGTAAAAAAGGGTAATTACCGTACGGTTAACATCACTGCATGCAACCATGGTTTTAGTGCTGATTGAATTAATGTCTGCACATGTTATATGTTGTTTTAGTGTTCGTTTGGAAAAAATCTAAAGTGAAATTACGAAAACCGTTCATTTTCCTAAGACAATAAGAGAAATATGTATCTAAAAAACACCTAACTCGACTTTTTTTTAAAAAAAGCTTTTTTTGTTTATTCTGGTAGACAAATGCCACATGTATTTTGTTTTTAAATTTTTAGGGGCTATTGTATTAACTTTGTTGTATCTTTTTTATTAAAAACTACATTAAAAGTTTTTCTTATCTAAGATATACGGATTTAATTAAGCTTTTTTTCGACCCCTGTTAACGGAAAAAACCGAGTTAGGCCTTTTTTTATATTAAGCCGTCGATATATAAAAATTAAAAATGTTTGTTTGCTGACTCCTAAACAACAGAACCGATTTTCCTGGAATATTCAGTAACATCACGTAAGCCAAGAAAAAAAAATATGCTTCTTATTTTTACGATAGGGGCAGGAAATGTGGTACCCTCCACAGGATGCCAATATTAAGTATCACATATCTTAAGAGCCGCTGCACCCATTTTCTTTAACTTTTTTCAGAAGGATCTTCTTAGACCCCCGACATTGAAGTAAGATGTCAGCAGTAGAAATGGTATCTCCTATAGAACGCAAATTTTATATATCGCTTATATCGCTCATTTGCTGCAAGACCGGCATAACTCAAAAAAATCCATTTCGAGATAAACGCATTTAAAGTTTTGGATTTGCTCTAACAACTTAGAAAAAAAGAAGAGACATTCTCTTCAAACTCGGAAAGTATAAAAGATATGAAAATGAATTTAATACACAATATAAAGCAAAATAAAGCATCTCTAACTCCAAAATTTAATTTTTTGAGTTATGCCCTTCTTGCAGCAAATGAGCTATTTTAAGAACTGTTATAGTGAAAACGTTCAAACTTGGTAGGTGCCACATTTATAGTTAACTAATTCTTTGAAAATAAAAATTATGGGGGTGGGCGCAGGGACAGCAATAACCCCACAGAATGCATAAACGTGATTAAAGCCACTATTATGGTAAACTATAAATTTTAAAATAAAAATGGGCTGGGTAGATGAAGGAAGCAGTGCCCCCCAAAGAACGAAAACTTTAAATACCGAATATTTGCAGACAAAGGTATTCAAGCTTTGTAGGACTCACTCTTATCACAGAAAAAATTATTTTTCCAATTCAAACAAAAAATTTGTAGAATCAAACAATTTTTTGTCTGAAATCGGTCCTATAAACAAATTCGCATATTCAAACAATTTATTTGCATTTCGTTTATTGAAAAAAATACTGATTTTTTCAAACAAATAATTTAACTGAATCACACAAAAAGTTTACTGAAATTCATATACTAAATTTCAAAATCAAAAAAAAGTTTTTGCACAAGCAATGATGCGCACACAAGCAGGCACTGTATTAGAAGATGATGGCAGAGAGAGAGAGCTGAGCGGCCGGCTGGCTTTGAGACACATTTTTTTGTTGAAATAATTTTTGAACGAAGTCTTTTTTTATACACACAATGTTTTTCGTCATCACTCACTGTTGCTGTATCCTTTCCTTTGCTAATGAAGAAGAAATGTAACCCAAAAACGGCGACAGACCGACTCGATATGTTTTTCGTCATCATTATATTTTTGTATTTGATGTATTTAAGTAAACAGTTTGAAAAAATTTAATACGGGATTTTGTTTTGTTTTAACCAACTTTGAAACCAACAAAAAATTTATTTTGTTTCTTATAATGTTGTTGTTGTTTATGTTGTTTAAAAAGAGTGAAACGTTTTTTTACCTGCTATATTTTTGTTTTTTTTTTTTTACTTCAAACCTCTTCATCTTTCTTATTGTTGTACATTTTTAAAGTGTCCAAAAATAGACTATATGTGTTTTTTGTTGTAGTTCTTATATTTCACATAAGGAAGTGTTGCTTACGATCACATAAAAAAATGCAAAAAGACGACAACATTAAAAAGCGTTAAATATTTCATACAAAATTATGAAAACTTGAAAGCAATAACGCGTGTATTATATTTTTGAATGGTTGTCAACATTTTTGTTGGTTAAATAAAAATCAAACAAAAATTTTAATTGAATCAGTAAAAAAATTTGTAGAAATTGAAAAAATTTTCAAACAAGCGTTTGTTTGAAAATAATTCGGCAATAATTTTTTCTGTGTATGGTAAACTACACCTTTCAAAATAAAAATTAAAGGAGTTGAGTGCAGTGGGACTAATAAATCATATATAAATAAAATAGCGTATGTTTGTTTGTTCCCTTTAGACTCCAAAACTACTTAACCGATTTTCATATCAATTTTTTGATTACCCGGCGCTTCACATAGGCTTTTTAATTTTTTAATATTCAAGTGGGGACAATAAGGATTTTTACTTATTTGGAGAACTGTGAAAGTGTTTCAATATTGTAGAAATAACTAAGATTGTAATACACATCATCTTTAGTAGGTGCAATGGGAACAGTTGGCGTGGCTCATCCCATACGAAAACACTTAAAATTTCGCTATATCTATATAGAACGGTTACTGTAAAAGCATTACAATTTAGAAAAAGATGCTTTGTCATCAATACACGAGATCTGGTTTAAAAAATTTTACTAATTTTATTTGGAGGGGGGTAGCAAAGCACCCTGGGTTAAGCTAGTTTCCTTATAAAATTTCTTCCCTCTTCATTAATTTTTTTAAATTTTAGTAAGCACACTAAAATATAAAACCTTAAGCAACACTTATGCCCAATTTTTGGGAATGATTATAAAACACATTTATGTTTAGAATTGTTTTAAATACAAAATTCTTTTGTTCACTAAACACTTAAATGTAACTTAATTCATACATTTCACACATTTCAAGTTTCCATTGAAAAAACTTAGCAAGGTGGTCACAATATTTAACCAATGCAACAACAACAGGCAAAACAATAGAAAACAACTGTTTTTGGAGGCCACCTTGTAAATAAATTTATTATATTTTTTTTGAATTTAGTAGTGCTACCATAGTTTTATATTAATTAAATAAGACTTTTGAAGCAAAACTCAAAAAATCAGACTGTATTTAAATACGTTTTAAGTTTATATGAAAATTAACTTAATATTGATTTAAATATTATTCTGAAAATTGGACATTATTGTTTGTAAATTTGCACACAGATAGCAACGAATACTTACGAATGGTCTGAATGTGTTCTTGATTTTTCATGTGGCAACATGTTATGTCATTGCTTAATGCAAAAGAGATTGTAAAAAATGCAATTAAAAAAAATAAATGCTCTTACACAAAGCAACGCACATGTTTATTATTGTCTATTGACGGCAATGCAAAAGCAATTAATTTGTGAATTTATTTAATCTGCTCTCTAATACCAAAATAGAGTAAAAGAGAGAGTTAATTATAAAGATAACTATATACGAGATTATCTACCTTGAATAAGCCCCGACCATAAAATGGACTTGATACTAGACCAAAAACTGTACTTTCGACTAAACTATAGATACAACTTTAGACTAGCCTATGGACTTAACCGTACAAAAGTGATAAAAAGTGCTGTTGCTTAGTAAATTTTTTTAAGTTTTCACACTTCCATCGCAAACAAAATAATGCTTTAGACTAAACAGTTGACCAAATTTAAGATTATTAAGCGAACTTCAGATTGAACTATAGGCTAGACAATAGACTGCACTTGAATGTCGACTGGACTATCTGGATTTCCACCGCAAAAAAAGCTTTATTCTGCAAACAATGCTATCAATTATATTATAAATAAGGCCATGGACTAAATAATGTACTAATTTATGACAAAACATGACTATAAGACGAACTTTAATGAATAAGGATACTGAGATTATAACGAGCTTGGGCCGATAAAAATATTTCTTTTATGCAGATTAGAACCAACACTGGATACGCGTGGGTGTTTAAATTTCGCATAGATATTATTTTTTGGAAACAGTGTTGCCATAGCTGTTATTTTCTAAAAAAAGCATTTATTTTTTAAAACAAACAAAAAACTACAGCTTAGTTTTTTACTACTCGGTTATACACTTGTATGTCCATTCGTATGTCTGTCTGTATGTTTGTCTTTCTGTTTGTCTATCTATCTTCCTGACTGCAATCTTTTGGTGCGTTTGTCTCAATGTTGTGGTCAATGTTTAAACTTTAAAAGTCATTTGTATTTTATTTTGTATATTTTAGTATTTTCTTATTTTTGCTCTTTCCATCTTACTACTTTTTTTCTTATTTGATAAATAAGCGATAATGTTTTATGATTATGGTAATAATTGCTAAACCTGGTTAACAGCAAAAAAGACATCATTTTATATCGTTAAAATATGCGATAAAACAAATTGGGTGGTTATTGAGATACTCGCCTCGTGAAAGATGATATTTGCAACTTATTTTTTATTGTTTTGTGAGTTTCGATGAATTAACAGTTTTTCAAGTTATAAACTTTAATGAAATTTTTTGCGAGTTTGTGTGAAACGTTGGCAGATGTAATTAAATGTGATAAAAATTAAATACCGGCTAAGTACTCATTAGAAATTGGCAGGAAATTAAAGCAATGAAAATTTAAAGAATATTTTAATTTTGAATTTTAGCAATATTTACAATACTTTTCTTTCAGAAAGACTCAGTTTATTGATGAGAGGGGAGATAATAATGGCATGCTCTATTCCCCTTTCACCAATAAACTCAGACTTTCTAAAGAAAACTTTCATAGTGTGAACCCATGCTAAGCGGGAAATTTTTAGCAGAATTTTCTTTGAATACCAAATTTGTCAAAATTTGCTATTTATGGGAAATTTTGCTAATAGACGATATTTATAGGAAATTTTGGCAAAATTTGCTGTTTATAGGACATTTTGCCATAATATGCTATTTGCTGAAAATATGGTCAAAATTAGCTATTTATAGGAAATAAAGGACAATTTAAAGGAAATTTTGCCAACATGTGCAATTTATAGAATATTATGCCAAAATATGCTATTAATGGGAATTTTCGCCCAAATTTGCTATTTATAGCATGATATGGTAAAGTGTCCTATAAATAGCAAACTTTGTCATAATATCCTATGGGTAATTCCATGTCAAAACGACCAAGATTGGGACACGACCCCTTCCGATTTTAATGAAATTTGGTGAAGAGGTTCCTTTTATCTTATAAGAAACATATATGAACGAAAAAAAATTAAAAATTTTTTTTTTCAAAAGTTATGTCATATTCAAAATGTCATAATTTCGCCGAATTAGCCGAATGGTTTGAGCTTATTTCTTCAATATCTCGAAAACTACTTGACATACAAAGATGATTTCGATGTCATTTTAAAGAGAATACTTGGGCCTACAAAAAAATTTTTTTGAAAAATGTAATATCTGCAAAATGTTAAATATTAAAAACGGACTAAGTCAAAAACCTATTTTTTTATTTGGTTAATTTTTTTTTGCATAATACCTCAAACTGTTCTTTAAAAATTCTGAAACTTTGAAGGAGGTGTTTTTTTTAAGATATGATTTTTTTTCTTTTCGCAACCTTTAAAAAAATAATATTAAAATAGAATTTTAATATTGTAATTTTGAGCAATAAGTACACTGTGTAAGTTGCAAAAAACAGACCAGCCGCGCACCTGGCATTTTACCATAATTTGGTACGCTGAATCCAGTGGTGCTAACCGTTTCTTTATGTTAGCTCGTGGTTTCAAGATATACCGTTATTTCGAATATGTAAGAGGCTGCACAGCATATATTCGCGTACCTCAAAAACGGTTTAGTTTATTGAAATAAATAAAAAAACCGAAATTCAGCAATAAATAATAAAGTGGGGTTGGTCATACATTTGACCCATCTAGGAGCGTCCTACGCGCTGCAGGACCGAAATTAAGGAATTTTATTAAGCCGCAATATTTGTATGGTACAGCGCGTAGGATGCTCCTACTCAATATATTGTTTGTAGCCCCAAGTATTCTCTTTAAAATTACATCGAAATCATCTTCGTATGTCAACTAGTTTTCGAGATATTGAAGAAATAAGCTCAAAACATTCGGCTAATTCGGCGAAATTATGACATTTTGAATATGACATAACTTTTAAAAATAAATTAAAAAATTTTTTTTTTCGTTCATATATGTATATTCCTTGTAAGATAAAAGGAACCTTCTCACCAAATTTCATTAAAATCGGAAGGAGTCGTGTCCCACTCTTGGTCGTTTTGACATGGAATTACCCCTATAAATACACATGTTGGCAAAATTTCCTATAAATACCAAATTTTGTCAAAATAAATTGCCAATATTCAAAAATTTCCTGATAGTGAAAAATTTTTAAAATGTTCCTTTGAATTTAAGCAAAATTCTTAGAAACTGCAATATAGCAAAATTTATTCTAAATATGAAACGCCATTAATAAAAATTTGAAATAATTTTAAAAATTGAACACCTTTATTATGCCACTGGAACACAATCAAACCCAACCCATACATTCAATTTTGAATACAATGCCTTCGTACAACCTTAGACAATATTTCTAATCTATAACAATTTCATTTCTTTTTTTATTTTAAAACTTTTTTCTTATAGTATTCTTACACAAAACAACACCAAAAAATGCTAACGGTTTTCATTAGTTGTACACAAAAAATTAAAGACAGAAAAAAATCTTGGCAACAACTAAAACTAAGAATGAAGGAGAGAAAAAAATTATAAATAATAAAGAAAATATTAAAAACTAACAAGGCGTTACAATAAACCAAGTATGTATTTGAAATTCTTTGTATGGAACCTAGTAACTTGTTGCCTCCAGCATATTTAAGAGGTCATATATTGTTACGAATCATAACTTGGAATAAAGCAAAAATAAAACAAAAATACATTCTCTCAATAAGTAAATAAAAAAAAAGGCAAAAAGAATTGGCGCACCTTATCCTGGGAATAATGATTTAAAGCTTATTATTCTTTGGAACATACATGCAACATTTAATATACACACATACTTCATAAACCCATATTGCAGCTATAAAATACTGTTATTGCTATTGCTGAAGCTCGTTCTGCTGCAACATGATTACTGATGTATACCAGTCATTCATAGCACATATTGAATCATTTGCTCGGCACAGAAAGCAGAGTTGGTTAAAAAAAGAGTCTTGATAAGCAATTAATTAATTAAAATAATTTACATTATGCAAGTAACGTCGAGATTTTTTTCTCTTTTCACATTTGCCCTTAAATTTTTTCCAAGCCTTTATTAAATCAAATGTAAAAAAACTACATGTTAAGTAATGACTAGATAATGCTAATGATTGCTAATTAACCTTCTTTTGTGAAATTCTCTAATTCATCAAACAATTAGAATTAGTTCAACTAATTCCCATTAGATAATTGAAATTTTTATTCCAATGGTAAAACTAATTGCAATTAGTTGCCATTAGCAAAAAAAAATGGCTTACCTTTACAATTAGAAATTTAATTGACTTCTGCTAATGCAATTAGATATTCAATTAGGATATTTAATTGATTCTAATTCGAGCTAATTGAATATCTAATTGCATTAGCAGAAGTCAATTAGATTTCTAATTGTAAAGGTTAACCAATTTTTTTTTTGCTAATGGCAAATAATGGCAATTAGTTTTACCATTGGAACAAAAATTTCAATTATCTGATGGGAATTAGTTGAACTATTTCTAATTGTTTGATGAATTAGAGAATATAAACTAATTGCATCAATTGCTAATTCTAATTGGAATTTAATATGTATGAAAAAAAACACTGTTTTATCAACCAAGCATTTTCAATAATTTTAAGTAATTAAAACTTTTTTTAGATACAAACAAACAGGGGCAATCACAACTTATTTAAACTACTACTGATATAATTAATTTGTCCGTACTATGAATTGATTATGAAAATACAGCTTTTTCGTTCCAGAAACTTTTATCCGTTGTTACTAGGGTATTCATTCGGTAAACCGTTAATCGGCTAACCGACTAATTACTACCCGATTAACTGATGTAACAAAATTTTGAATGTCTTGTAGTATTAAACCATATCTTTTTTGTGTTTTTAATTATGGGTAAGTTCAAAAACGTCACTTTTTTAAATGCATTCTACAATGCAGCCATGGAGAATTTTACAATGGTATCTGTACCAAAGTTCACCAAAAAAGTTACCAAATTACACCAAAAAGTTGTGTTTAGAAATATTTTTTCATACGATATATTTTCTTCTAGAAATACATTCCTAAAATACAGTACAAAAACAGAAATTAAGGTATTCGGAAAAAAAACTTTTTTGCAGAATGTTCGATGCTGAGCACAAACACAAAAACAGAATTAACCGAACAATAACAAGTGTTGAGCATTATACATAATATAATGAAAAATATGAATAACATAGTTATTAATTATTTTTTTGTATAAATAACTGTTATGTTATTGTTTTTTTTTTTTACTAATAAACTCCAAATAATAAATAATTTTTAATATTTTATTGATTGAAATTATTTAATTTAGAAAAAAACCTTATTAACCGGTTAACCGATCAATAACAAAATTAACCGATTAAACCAAAACCTCGATTAATTAATCGAGCGATTAACCGATCAAAGCAAAGCCCCAATTAATTGAATACCCTAGTTGTTACCCTCTTAAAATCAAAAATAACAAATCTTTTATAAATGATTATTAAAATTTGACAAACGTTTACTAACATAAATATTCATACAATCAGCCATGTCACAGAGTACAATTCCGTTCGGAAACGGAATTCATTCCGTATTTTGGTGCTTCAGAAAATGAAGAAAATATTTTTCGGAATGAAACCATTTTTGTTTTCATGAACGGTTTGGGAATTGTCTGTATCTGAAAGGCCATAAAACTATAAAATACACTTTCCATCAACAAACAAATATGTTTTCTTCAATTCCGAACCGAATCATACCGAACGGAATTGTACTCTGTGACATGGCCCAATATTTTTTTTTTTTAACCATTATTATATTTAAAATATTTTTATGAATACGGACAACAGATTTTAAAATGCTTTCTTTACAAAACAGTTTTTGTAAAATAGGCGACGTTTTTTCTTCAGCACAGAAGTTGCCAACATCAAGAATAACATCGCATTAAAAGCGAAAAGATAATATAATAAAAGTTAGCGGTGCCGTGCAACTTTTTCCACCCCGTTTTATTCCATGCACGGGGTGCAAATGCACCAATATGGCACAATTTTTTTTGTGCTTTATTGACGCACAATAAAGAAATTGCACCAATCAAATATTCTGAAATCACACCATTGCCCTGTTTTATACAAATCTAATTGCCGCTAGGTTGTACAAAGTGAAATGGGTACAATAATTGCCGCAGCACAGTCATACGATTGTTCTTACTTGACAACTATGAAACCAGCTGTTGTGGTAGCTTTTTCATTTTTTTAGAAGTTATAGTTGGTAAGTTCATTAAAAATTAAAAATTTGTTCATATACGTAGGTACCTTTTATACAATTTTTTGTTGAGTGGTTTTATTTGAAATATTTTAAGAAAAATGTATGAAATTCCAAAATGAACAGTCTAGTCTGTTCAACAATTTCGAATAGAAAATTTGTATGAAATAATAAAATTTAAATAATATTATTTAAATATCGGTAACTAAATTCTGTAACTTTATAAATTTAACTACCGTTTATTTAAGAGAATTCTCGGCTACTTTAACAAATTTTTTATTTTCGTTTTCAAGTTAAAAAATATTTTGTTTAAGAAATAGCAACAACAAATATCCGTAAAAGAGTAAAAGAAAAGTTTTATTAAATATAATAAAAATATTCGCACTTACCAGCTACATAGTATGCTTGTGAACATATGTACATATGTATGTATTTGTTAATAGCAAAAATTAAAATGCATAATAAATATATACTCTTCATTATTTACTAAAGGAAACACAAAAACGTAAAATTTATTTTAAAAAAATCAAATATTGGCGCGTATTGTGTTGTTTGATTGCCGCACAAGAAGACAATAAATATTAGTGCATTTTTGTTATTTTTATTGACGCGCGGTTGCATAGCAAACAGTCACACGATTGCCGCACCAGGGTTGCATTTGATTGGTAAAAGTAAGCACAATATTGTCCTCGATTGGTACAAGAGTCAATTGATTGTGCAGTCACACGATTGGTGTATTAAAAAGTGTGCAAATCGGTGTATTGCGGCAATCGTGTGATCCCAGCTTAAGAAACAAAATGATGCATGAAAAAGTTGCGGCGTTAATTACATAATGTAAATACGGTCTAAGAAAAACGTTTGCAAACTTCTATAATAATTTTTGTAACGTGGCTGCGCTACAAATTTGAACAGAGCTGTTATACATTTATATGTTTTCTATACATTTATCTCTCTATTTTTGTTATTATAAATTATGAATCGATCTTAAATTTGCACAAAAATCCACTCATAACTAGAATATTTTGGCTTGCTACAAACCAAAACTTAAATATTAGTTTGTAGCATCCTTTGAAAAATGTGTTTTTTTTTATGGGACATTTTGCCCAAATTCGCTAATTATAGGAAAAAAAAATTATAAATTTGGTTTTTATAATTTTGGCAAAATTTTCTATAATAGCGAATTTGGGCCAAATTTCCCATAAAAAAAACACATTTTTCCAAAGATGTTACAAACTAATATTTCAGGTATAATTTGCGAAAATATGTTTTTATAGGAAATTTTGCCAAAATTTGTTATTTATACGAAATTTTGCCAAAATATGTTATGTTATTGTAGGAAATTTTACCAAAACGTGTTGTTTATAGGAAATTTTTCCAAAATATGTTTTGATAGGAAATTTTGCAAAAATTTTTTATTTTTCCAAAATTTGTTATTTATAGGAAATTTTGCCAAACTTTGTTATTTATAATAAATTTTGCCAAAATTTATTATTTATAGGAAATTTTGCCAAAAAAATTTTTTATAGGAAATTTGGCAACAATTTGTTATGTATTTGTAGGTAATTTTACCAAAATTTGTTGTTTATAGGAAATTTTTCAAAAATATGTTTTTGATAGGAAATTTTGCAAAAATTTGTTATTTTTCCAAAATATGTTATTTTTAGGAAATTTTGCCAAAATTTGTTATTTATGGGCAAATTTGTTGTTTATAGGAAATTTTTCCAAAATATGTTTTGATAAGAAATTTTGCAAAAATTTTTTATTTTTCCAAAATTTGTTATTTATAGGAAATTTTGCCAAACTTTGTTATTTATAGGAAATTTTGCCAAAATTGGTTATTTATAGGAAATTTTGCCAAAATTTGTTATTTATAGGAAATTTTGCCAAAAAAATTTTTTATAGGAAATTTTGCAAAAATTTGTTATGTATTTGTAGGAAATATTACCAAAATTTGTTGTTGAGAGGAAATTTTTCCAAAATATGTTTTTGATAGGAAATTTTGCAAAAATTTGTTATTTTTCCAAAATATGTTTTTGATAGGAAATTTTGCCAAAATTTGTTATTTATAGGAAAATTTACCAAAATTTGTTATATATAGGAAATTTTGACAAAATTGGGTTTTTATAGGAAATTTTGCCAAAATTGGGTTTTTATAGGAAATTTTGCCAAAACTGGGTTTTTATAGGAAATTTTGTCAATATGTGTTATTTATAGGAAATTGTACCAAAATTTGTTATTTATAGGAAAATTTGTTTTTTATAGGAAATTTTGCCTAAATTTTTTATTTATAGGAAATTTTGCAAAATTAGTTATTTATGGGAAAGTTTGCCAAGATTTGCTATTTATAGTCTTGCCAAAAATTGCTATTTATAATAGATTTTTTTTTTAATGGAAATTTGTTTCTAAAATTTGCTTTTTCAGGACAATTTTTTCAAATATACTATTTTTAGGATATTTTTTCCAAAAATTGGCATTTAAAGGAAATTTTGTTAAAATTTATTAGTAAAAAATAGATGAAGAATTCGTATGTAAGCGAAATATTACTTGAGGCTCTTTAAATTCGCTTTGACCGGTGTTTTATAAATATTCACATATTTATTTACTTCTCTGCGGCATTATAATTGTTTGAGCAAATTCGAATGTTTTTTGTTTTTGTGGAATATTTGACTGCAATTGCTTGCAGCTCATAGAGTATAAGAGTAATATTAAAGTAAAATTAGAAAATTTGAAAATTACAATAATGTTAAACAATGTGTTATTGGTGTAAATTATGTTTTAAAACGAATATTTTTTTTGAGATACTCAGGTAGATAGATTGCTGGCATATATTATATGCATTTAAAGTCACCGTTATTCGTATGTAGTTGGGGCTTTACCCTAATTCACAATTGTGTTAACATATTAAAATTATTTAGATTTATTTAAATAAATCTACATATTTAAATTTTCTTGGAAGTGAGTTTTTATTTAAATTGCAAATTTTTATTATTTAAAATTGCTTCAGAGTATTAAAACAATTTGCTTTATTTAAATTGTTTAATGTTTTGGCGCACTTTACGTCCGAAGGCGTTTTTAATAGCAACGGCATCATACATTTATGCCGACTGTTGTGTAAGTGTGGTTATGTGCTACAATAATAAAGATGCCAGATTTATGGAATTCCAAAGTGTAAAAGAACTTAAATGTTCTAAACTAAAAGATAACTTATGTTTATCTAACTTATTTTGAATTTTTTTTTAATAACTATTATTTAAAACTTGAATAATAGAAATCTGGCATCATTATAATTTGACGACTTTAAAGTTCGCAAGTTTCACTTGAGTTTATTCAATTTCATTAATTTTTTCTGCAGCAGCACTACGATTGTGTGTATTTTAAAAAGCGATATAATTTTTAAAGTTTGGTTAAATACAAATTTAAATGGTAATACGATACCGGCGAAAAACGCAAATTCGCATATTTATTTTTTCCAGTTGCTGCAGAGGAAATGCAGATGCAAGACAATAAAAGGAGAGATCAAGTGGATATTTTATGAATATGCACACATAAAAGGACAGACATGAAAGCACTTTTACATACTCACCTCTAAAGCTCTGTCTGCAATCTTTAAATGTCTATGGGTTTTTTCTTGTTTTCATTCAGTTGGTTTTTGTGGTGCTTTTATTTGTCTATATGTTTTACACAAAGAGAAGTTAAAGGTAGACAAAATTTAAAAAAATATATATATTAAATGTATGATTGCAGCATAAAAACAACCACTTTGGTCTTTTTATGAAGGCCGTTCATTTTCCTTGTGCATCACATAAATAATTGAAAAAAAAAAAATATTTATTTTTCTTTTGTGCCTAAAAACGAATCGTTGAACAATGATAACTTCAAACATGAGTGAACGAACACACTTAAGCGCCATGTAGTAAAAATCAAGCGTCAGGGTAATCCTTGTTTCAAACGCAAGCTTTAATTCGAGTTTAGATCTTGATTCTGTGAAATTTATGAACACCGGAAATCTTTATGAGTATTTTGACATATATTTGAAAAATTTTTAAACAAGACGAAAATTGAGATTTGATAAGGCAAGAATAAATGAAAACAACTTTATTGTTCAAATGGACTTGCTAGCTATAAAATGTTGCTATTTTATAGAAATTTTGCTAAAATTTACATTTAATTTAATATTTGCTAATTATAGGCAGCTTTGCCAAAACTTGCTTTTATTAGGTTTGTCTGGGTACTTTTCCAGTAGCAAATACTCAGTAAATTTTTTTGGGAGAGCAATATTACTCTATCGGCTGAAAAAATCTCAAAAAGTACGCAGACAGTAACCAGTGAAATTTTGCAAGAAAACAGCTGATCGGTGTGTAAACAATTCAAATAACAAAGCAAAAGAATTTTAGCATATGTATGTGTACGCAAAATTGAATTCTCGAGGTAAATTAAAAAATTATTAATTAAAGTGAAGTTTAAAAAGTGTTGTAAATTAAAAAACTTGTTTATTACACTGTTATTAATTTGGTAAGTTCAATTTCTTCTTAGTTTTTAGTTTTATTTGTCGGGTTTTTTATAAAACTTCTTTTGCTTACATGAGAGGATGAGATAATTCGGCACATTAATGGCATAGATTCTCAATTACTCCTCAGCGTCATCGAAAATTAGGATAGAGGTGTGCCGGCGAGGTCGCGGCGTCTATTTGGCCGATCTTTTGTCCAAACATAATTAAACCATACCAATATTGTCATAATAAAAAACGAAAATTATTTCCTCAATAATTTGTGTTTTTTCATCCACCCTTTAAATCTTGAAATGGGTTTTATATAAATATAGAATCTATTTACATTTATTATATTTGGTTGTTTGCCTGTGAAAATATGATAAAGCAAACTTGTTTTTTTTTTTGTTCCGGTTTACCTATTGGTGCAAATGTCCATATGTGACGCGCAAAATAGAAAGGGACCTAAGGGTAATAAACGGTTTTGTTGAGGAGAGCCATTTTAAAGATTTAAATACGTGTATCTATGGTGTACCATCACTGAGCGTGTTGGTATTGGTCTCATTTAAAGCGACATATCTCATGACGTCAACCTTGAATACGCGCGTAGGTCGACCCTATCTCTTGTTTTGTGTAGTTGGTTTTTACTGTTTTCTACCTAGCGCGCTGTTTTCATGAGTTTGATATCAATTTCGCTCGCGTTTTTTCGAATCCAGGTTTATTTTCTGAAATTATTAATTGTGAATTATAATAAATACTCATTTATAACACAAGGCAACAAAATCGAAAAAATTTTAAAGGCTTGAAAAACAACTATATAATTTTCATGTATTGTAGTTCCAGTAGTACAAATATGGTCCAAATTTAAAATTCTATG
Source organism: Pollenia angustigena (assembly GCA_930367215.1). Taxonomy (NCBI): domain Eukaryota; kingdom Metazoa; phylum Arthropoda; class Insecta; order Diptera; family Polleniidae; genus Pollenia; species Pollenia angustigena. The sequence continues at coordinate 55,516,326 of OV884060.1, forward strand.
GAGAGGTTTTTTTTTTAAAAATTTTTTTAGTAAAATTATAAATTTTTTTAGACGTTTCTTCACATAATTAATGATAACTCAAAAAGATTTAGTCCGATATTATTAAAATAAATTTAGACAAATTTAAATTTACGTAGCCTTTAAACCGTTTATACATCGCGTTTCAATCGGCCCACTATTTTCGGAGTTATAAGAAAAAATTGAAGCCAAAAATATATTTTTTACGTAAAAATTGCAAATATTTTTGTTTCACAAAATTTTAGGTTTTTTCTCGATATACATAAAATTGAGTAATTAATGTTCTTCTTTCGATTTATTGAATTTTGAAAACATGCTATGTAAAATTTTCACATCGAAAATGCACTACATAGTAACATGCATGTATTTTTTTGGCAAAACCCTACCTACAATACTGTTTCTATTCTTCGGAAAAACATTTGAATTGGATAAGTTTAAATGTATTAATCAGTAGAAAATTTATATTTTATTTTTTAAATTTATAATAAGAAATAAAATAAGAAAATAAATAAATAATTATTATAAACTACAAACTCTGAAATTTTCTTTTATTCGATTTTCTACTATTGTTGAATAACGAAGTGTTACTCTGAATACTCCAGCAAAAATCAGCCATCATGTGTGCATCCCAGCGACCCTGGAATCGTTCCTCCATTGTCCGGATATCTTAGTGGAATCATTCGCCCTGTTCCTCACTCAAGTCTCCTAGATTTTCAGGAAAACGATCTAAGTGACTGTGCAGGTAATGTACTTTGATGCTCATGTTGCATCCAAGATTCTGGAAGTGAGTTAACATCTCTTCAACGTGCGTAACGTAATCATCACCCTTGTTATTTCCTAAGAAATTTTGAATAACCCATACAAACGAATCCCATGCATTTTTCTCAATTTCTGACAATGAACTGCCAAAATCAATATCTTTGACCAATTTGCGAACTTGTGGGCCATTAAATATGCCTGCATGAAATATGCCTACATATGGTACTGGGTGTCGAATACTGGTTCAAATTGTGCGGATATATATCATAACAATATTAATATGACTTTTGCAATGAAGTTAGGAAGCAGTTACGTTTTTTCTCGGTGATATATTGGCCGCACACATAACAAAATGAATCCTGATTGTTTTTACATAAAAATTTCTGGCTTTCTTGCTCATTTTTATTGATACTTGTAAATTGTTTTAACTTGTAAGCTGAATGACTCTTTATGTAGGGATAAAATGATGTTTCCGTTATCGCAAACAATTCTTGAATAAAGTAAAATGGCTCAAGGAGCTCTTATAAATAATGATACTATAATTTGGGATAACCCTTCATGTGGGTACAGTTTGTGAGTGCTGCAAATTTGTTTCTTATTCCCAAGAATCATAAAAAACATTAAGGAATGTTATGCAAAATAATCATCCGTTACAGGTAGCCAACGGAAAAAAGAGCATTTCAGCGTGCAATAGGGTTGCCATACGTACTGTTTTAAGCAGTACATGTACTGATTTTTTGCAATTGTACTGTTTTATGCACAACTCCTAAAACAGTACGCAAATGTACTGTTTTTTACACTTTGTACAGTTTTTTGTACTCTTTTTTTTTTGCTCAGTCTATATTTAACAGTACTGGCTTACAAAAATTATGTTGTGTTAAATAAAAGTTCTAAAATAATAAGAGTTTTTACGCTGTGGTCATTGTTTTCTCATAAATACACAGTAGAAATCTAAATTATAATGGGTGGCTCGTAGCAGTGGTATATTTTCATGTTGTTATGATTTTATGGCTACCTCTTCCAATAGTCTTTCCCTTTCCACACCAGAGAAGGACAAAAATAAAATCAAATTTTTTTTTAAGTACTAAAAAAAATACTTATTCCAACACAATTATCGTTAATTTTTAGAATCACGTGAAATTGCAAACAAACAAATTTGGAAAATTCTCCGTGTTCAAAATTTAAAAAAATACCTAATACCTTTGAGGACCACTTTTCTTTACCTAAACTACTGAAATAAGAAAAAGATAAGTTAATTTTTACAAAAATTTTATTGAAAATATTCATCGTTTTCAATTTCACTTGATTTTAAATATTTTCAGATTTTGTGAAATAAAAATAAACCAAACTATTTTTTTTTTTTTTTTTGATTTTATAGATTAATGGCCAATTTCACCAAGTTCAGGTTTAATTAACTTTCATTATAAAAGTCAAAAAACCTATTGTTTTAGTAATAGTTAATTAAAGCTGAACTTGGTAAAATTAGCCGTAAATAATTTAAATAAATTGTTTAAAATTGGAAAATTAATTTAGGAAACAAACATTTTCTCAAATTCTAAATGATTTGTGCAACTATGTGTGTAGTGAAAATTTCTTTAAATACGAATATGTTTAAAAAAAATCGTACTTACACAATGAATGAGTTAATTATTTTGAGCTAAGTAAGGCTTTTCTCCTTTCTTATATGGCTTAAAGCAATGTTATCATTTTCCTGGACAAATGATTCGTTTGTGGTGTTTGCTTTTTAAACGCAAATGGAGTAATTTCATATATTTATGAAACGTTACACATTTTAAGTGAATTTCTTTATATAATTGTTGTTGCATATTCAATCAAAAGTTTAAAATATTTACCCCAAGTTCAGTTAAAACTAACTATTACTTTAACTTCCAGCTTACAATATGTTTTGACAGCTTGAACTGATAGTTTATTATAGCTGAACTTTGTGGAATTGGGGGTTACTAATTAAAACAAATGTTTAAGTTTTCGTCAAAAAAAATATACTGTTTTTTTGTATTCAATGTACTGTTTTTCCGAATTTAAAATCTGGCTACCCTAGCGTGCACGTACATTTATGAGCGTTTATTAGTTTGCTACCGCAATCGTAAAAATAAAACAAGAATCATAAAAAAATTATCCGTTACAGGTAGCCAACGGAAAAAAGAGCATTGCAGCGTGCACGCACATTTTTGAGCGTTTATTAGTTTGCTACCGCAATCGTAAAACAACCTTTCGTTCATTACTAATTTTTTTAATTCTGAAAATCATAAAAATGTCATAAAGGTTTTTTTCCAAACAATTTTCTACATGTAAAGAGGGTTTGCCGAAATCCGGGTCGTATAATGCACCTATTTTTCTGTGTTCTGCATTTTCATTATACCATTTTCTACAGTGCTTGTAAATATGCGACAGCTTCAATTAATTGTAATTAAAAACCTTAACCATGCAACGATTTTCATGATCCATATCTTTTTTAATTCACATGATATGTAGCTTTACTACAAATAAATAAAATATAATACCTTTTGCCGTTTTCGGATTTTTGCAGATTTTTTTTTACCAATTTTTTTATTTTTTGGCTTACAATTTGTTTCATAACTTTGAAACTATTGATCGCATTCAAAATATTTGTATACATCATTTAAAGATATTGTAAATCATGATTTTTGTAGATTTATTTTAACAAAATCGGACAAGTTATGAGTTATGATAATATAAGTGGAGAAATGTCTCAAAATATTGACAATTTTACTTAAAAATTATTTTAAAAAAAAATTATCCATAGAATTGAAAAATGTTACCATTTTGTACTTAGGTAGCCATGCTGCATCAAATCTATATAGTAGTTATTCAAGCCCTTTTTTGCTGTTGACCTGTGTAATTCTTTAAAATCGTGAATATCACTCTGTAAGTACGAAAATTTTTTCACATAACCTTATTGTAGTCGACTTCAATTTCATAAAACGCGCATATCTCTGGGAGGGAACACTTTTGGGGCATGGGATCGGTCTCATTCGATGCTCAGATGTTGTCCACATCAAAAAAAAGTGAAAATTTATTTTTTTTACCCTTATGTCCGTTTCTCTATGCGCGTCACATATATTATATTTGATGACTTTGTTCGGTGCTTGCTACACATAGAAGACTGTAAAATAATGCTATTTAAATGAAAATTTTGTTAAAGCTTGCTATCTAAAAGATATGTTGTCAAAATTTGCTATTTATAAGACTTTTTTTTTCATTTTTCTATTTGTAAGAAATTGATTTTAAAATTAGCTTTTTTTAAAAAAACTTTGGTGTACTTTTTTTTTGCTGTTTTATGCAAAGCAAAGCTTTGCCAAATTAAAAATTTTATCCAAAAGTTTGCTATTTTGTGGATGATTTTGCTAAAAGTTCCTATTAACACGAAGCAGTGGCTTAATATTTGGTAATATCAAGAAATATATGCTATAAATTGGTTTTTTTTTAGCAAATTTAAAAAAAAATTGTTCTTTAATAGAAATTTTTCTTAAATTACTCTTTGATAGAGTCTCATCGATTTTATGTTTAATAACTAATTGCATGTGTGAGTTTGTACAGTTGAATTCCAGCTTTATATTTTAATTCCATTCATGCTGTTAAAAGGCCCTCAACTTGTTAAGCTCATTTAATTAGCTCTGACGTATTTTTTTTTTTTTTTTTACTTTACTATTCTTATGTCCAATTAAATCATAAATAATTCTTTGTTCTTTTAATAATTCATATAAGAACTCTAATTAAAACTACTTTAGTCATTTATTTAATTTTTCTTTTTTGTTTTTGGCCGTGGTAATGTATCTCTGAAACAGAGCGCGCTTTCATAAATTTCATTAAACAATCGCTATAAAACTCATTACAAACAAATCAGCTTAAAACAAAAGACTGCAGTTTTGTTTTAATAGTTTTTTACTTTGGACCGCATTTAAAAAAATGAGCTGGCACAAAAATTTAATACTTTTTTGTACAAAAGCGTATAAAAAAATTATATTGTGCATTGTTTAAACAATAAAGCCTACTACTTGAGTTAAATACTGAAAAGAAAAAACAGTCAAGCATTTTCAGTTTAACATTTTGTTTTTTTTTTCTTGTTACAAGTATGTATGAGTAGCTTTTTTTTGTTATTGCTGCTGTTGTAGTAGTTGTTATGGTTAAAATTGTAAGCATTTTATATCAACAGCAGGAGATCTGTTCCTTATTAATTAAGAATTATTTTAATTAAGGTAATAAATTTAAAAATAACAGGCAACATGAAGAAATAAAATCACAATAACAAAAATTAAAAAAAAAACGAAAAGGAAGGAAATTTGTTAACAAATAAAAGAAATTATAAGAAAAACCGAGTTGCCAAAGCAACACAAAATAATTTTGGAAATGTGGCCAAAATTTGCAGTTTTTCAAAAATTTGCTAAATATCCAGTTAAGAGAATATTTAAAAAAAATGCGTTTTCCCAATATAATTTTGCAAAAATTTATTGAATTCCAATACTAAATATTGTAAGTTTCTATAATTTATGCATTTCCATGCAGAAAAATTTATTTTAAAATTTAACAATCACCAGCCGAGATTGCTGAACATGGCGAGAGATTTCACCAAGTAACAGCCAGGCACGAAAACTGGAATAGCGGCAAGCAACTTGATTCGCTATTAGAGGATATTTTTTGGAATTTGCAGGAGGAAGAAGAATAAATTTATAAATAAAAACTTTAACTTAAATTAAAAACAAAAATAAATGTTTTACCATTTTTAAGTTTCGTCTGGTAATTATAAAAATTTCTTCTTTTGTGAACAAAATCAAAAGTTGTAGACAGATTTTAATCACTTGTGGCTTTTTTTGTTCGGAACTTTGTGTTATATACGCGTAGACTTAAATTTTGCCCCTGCAGCGCCTGGCATACCGGGTCAAATGTATGACCAACCCAACTTTATTTTTCATACCCATCACTTGTTTCTAAGGCCTAGGAGTCACTCTTAGGGCCATTATTATAACTTAGCGTTAGCTGTTATCCGACAGTTAACAGACGCTTTTTGACAGATAACACATTAGCTAACTTCAAGTTGTAATAATGGCCCTTAGGGGGATAAAATGTATGACGGACCTCCATTAGTTTTTCGTCCTTAACATTTTCTCAAATCTTACTTTCCCTTTGTCACCGCTCCTTAGGGGGGCTCCCTTACAAATATTGCGTTTTATGAAATTCTTAGATTTAATTAACCCTTATGTGAGTGACAAAAAAAAAACACAGAGTGACAGGGTACCCGGGTACCACAAACAATAAATATGAAAATTTTACATTATATTACAATTTATATAAGAAAACTCATTTAACAAAATGTAAAATATAAGTTTTTGCAATGTCTAACATAAACACGAATCGGGGGATTTCCCTTTGGCTTTGTGATTGATCGACAAATTCATCAACTTGCTACTGGTTTCATACATTGCTAAGTTCATACATGAATAAGTTCGGTGAGCGCAATAAGAAGAAGAAAGTGTAATTGGCTTCTTGTTCTAAACAAGCACGCTTAGATTCAACCGACGCAAATGAGATATAAAACGAATGTGAACATATCCTGAACATTTGCGATATAATATCAGAAGCTACCGATGCAGAACATATGAGATAAATAGAGGACAATGAGGATTCATATCATTCTGGCGAGAGTGAAGAAACAACTGAAGTCCATGGCTAGGATGGTCCGCATTGGCGTCTTGATCCCTATCCGGAATACCAATACATCAACAGAAATTAAGACATCGCAGAGGTCCTGCTCCTGGCTTTATAGGAACACCTAAGGACATATTCAAAACTTTATTATCCAGTAAGCAATTTTGCGTGAAAGTAATAGTTATTTCAGAGTTGTCGGTAGTTGCTCTATGTGCAAAAATAAAAATAGAAAAACTCGGAAGGCGTGCGCAAGTTGTAAGGATCTCAGTACACTATTTCTTTTTTTTTTTTTTGTTATTCTGATTTGTTATATAGTGAAGTGTATATAAATTAAATTTTTTTTGTGCTTTCTTCAGTCTTTTGTTTGAATAAACAAAATAAACGAAATATACAAAATAACTAACACTGTCTTTTTATTTTTAAATTTTAAACTTTCATTCATGTGAAAAGTAAAAAATATTCCAGTTTATTCAATTCAACATGCTTTTAAGCTGATTTTCATTACAATAAATTAAAAAATACTAAAAAATAGATGTTATTTTAAATATTTTCGTTCAGGTACCCGGGTACCCTGTCACCCCGTTAAGGGTGCAAAATAAAAATTGAAGCACAGAACCCTCTCAAATTAAGAAACTAAGCTAATGTTTATTTAAATATATTTAAAACACAATTATAAGAGTTCTCAAGAGGTTCCACTCCGTTTAGAAACTTTAAACAAACAAAAAATGCAATTAAAGTTTAAAAAGTTACCCGGGTACCCTGTCACTCACATAAGGGTTAACTTTTTTTCGTCTTTTGTGAATAAAAATTGCAAACAGATTTTAATTATTTGTGGCTTGTTTTGTTTATACACTGAAAGAAAAATGTTTCATATATTTAATGAATCATTTTCATAAAAAATTTTCCTTGGGTAAATGAAAATTTTCATTGTCGAAATGGAATTTCATAGTTATAATGAAGTATTTTCGCTAAAATCGCTTCATTAGATTTCGTAATTACGTTAAAAATTTTCATTGGATATATGAAAACTTAAGTTTGTCCAAGTTAAACAAAAAATTTTAATTGGGAACATAAAAAAAACAATATACAAACATAACTTTATTCATAAATTAATACAAAATTATAGTTTCCTTAAAAAAATATTTAATTGTTAATTAAAAAATGTAAGATTTAATAATTTTATACATCTAATGTTATATGTATGTATAATTCTCAATCCACTTTCAATCAACGTTGTTGTTGTTGTAATGGACAATTTAATCTCATATTTACGCTCTTAATTGAGTACAGAAGAATTTTTTTTTTATTTTTATCCAAAACTTAGACTGCCCCGGTATGCTAGCTGGTAGTGAGCTTGTCTATCAGCACCAAGGTTGCGCGATCGATTCCCGCCAGAGACAGAAAAAAAATAAATAAAAAATAAAATAAATTAAAAAAAATAATTTAAATAAAAATTAAAAAATTTTTTTACTTTATTGAAAATATTCACCTAATGAATAATATTCATAGATCTAATGTAATGTTTCATTAAATCCTTTTAATGAAATAGGTTTCATTGATCCTTTTTAATGTAATTTTTCATGGGATTAATGTCAAAATTCATTTGTATTGCGAAGAAAATTCTTTCAGTGTACGTCTGGAAAAAATTAGAAGTCTAGCTGCATTTTCCAATATTTTATGAATTTAGAAAAAACCAAAAATTTTGAAATTTTTAAAAAAAAAAAAAATCATGTTTCTTAAAAGGCTGTGCATTATTTAAAAAATGTTGACCTTTCTTAAAGGAAATTGCGTAATTTCGTTTTTCTTAGTTTTTTCAAAAAGCTAAAGCGTTTTTGAGCTACGCGAACGTATGTTGTGCAAACTTCTTCATTGTCGAAATAACGGCATATCTCGAAAACCAGAGCTAACCGTAAAAAAACGGCTAGCACCACTGGATTCGGGGTACCCGTATTAGATTTAAACACAAAGTGCCCAGCTTGTCTCAAAAGAAGTGTTACTTCTAGCACAGTTTAATTTATCAAATCTTATTATAATTCTTTATTTTATGTCTTGCCAGTGTCGGACGAAAATATTCCTCATCACCGTTTCTACATATGTGAAGTATGTGCTTGGCACCCTTCTATTCAGATGATGCTTGCAGTATCTTTTATCCTTTATCGAGTGTGTCCTCCATCTTTAAATGCAATTCAAGCCTTTTTCAATATTTATGTTTGTTCGGCTGAAATCTTGCAACTCAATTTTGTACCAGATATCTTCAACCGATTGAGCTGAAATTTTGTATGCACGTTCGGTTAAGATGACAATTCATGGTTAACTGTCTGACGTCGATTATAAATCCAACTTGTCGCTACACTCAAGATGGCGGATTAGTTATTTTTAATGCACTCATACAATACGGATACCAAATGAAAGGGCCTGCCAAGTGTAACTCGAAAAATAAAATGACGTCACTCTAAGTCAAATATTGCGGACTTCGGACTAAATATTTCGGACTTAATGAAACAATATTTTGAAGCAGATATCTCTAACCGATAAATATACGTCCAGTTAAGATGACAACTCATGGTAAGCTGTGTGAAGGTATTCTAGATCCAATATGGTAGAACACCTAAAATGACGGACCTCGTAAACAAATTAGCGTCACTCTTAATCCAATATGACGACATTAAAGACTTGAATGGCGGCCTACAATATGGGTATCCAAAGCAACTGAGAAATCGAATAGGAGTTTTAAATAAATTAAATGTAGAATACCTTTAAAAAAAAAGCATTTATTAAAATACTCTAAAAAGAAGAAAAAAAAATTATTAATAAAAACACTTTTTCAATAACAAGCTTTTATTTTAATACGCTAAAAAAGAAAATTGTTACTATCAACTTATAACATCATTACACAAGTTATATATATATATATATATATATATATATATATATATATATGATATAACAGTTTGTCGCGAGTTTTACTTGAGTAGATAAGCAAGTAAAATTAATAACTTAATGTGATTGATTTAAACTAAAATTTTTCAAACTTAGGGTGTGTATGAAACGGTAGCAAAGTACTCATGGAAGTAAAATTTTGACACTATTGAGGTGAATAAAATTTCACTAGCCTTAGGGGCTAGTATAAATTTTGACATTAGTGTAGAAATTTTTGACAACCACAAAATTATTTTTTTTCATCAAATTTGTTTAAACAAAATAAAAAATAATATGGAAGCAGGACCAGTGGCAAAAAAAAAAATTAAAAAGAATTATACAAGATGTAAATATTTAATATGTATAAGCTTTTTTGCCCACACCTTTTGTAAAATTTGTAAATATCTCAGAACGAATTCATCAAATAGTTGTGACGATCTCATTTCCAATATAATTGAAATGATTATTGGTAAACGTTTGTTTAATTTATTAATTTTTACAAAACTATTAGCAAATGTTTTTTTCTTTATGTCAAAATTTTACGTTGTCAAAATGTTACAATTTCACACAGCACAAATATGAAAATTTTCTACCACAAACAAATTTCATTTCACCATAGAACTTTGCTACCGTTTCACACACACCCTTAGTAAATATGACAAGCTTTTAGATCATAAAAACTGCTTAATGACGTTATAAGTTGATAGTAAAAGCTTAAAAGTAAAACCTTATTTTTTCTTTTTTAGCGCATTAAAATAACAGCTTGTTTTTTATAAAGGGTTTTTACTTTTAATTAATTTTACTGCATACATATTTCGTAATCATAGTTTTTACTAATGGCACTTGGGAATATTTGAGTTTTCACCATACCAGAGGCGGGATATGAATTTTCAGCAGTTCATTTTGGCGGCTTTGCATTTCTTCAATATTTGAGGCCAAGGAAGTGCCGATAACTAAATACCGTAGCACCAGATTGCTTTCTAGATAGAGTTGTAAAGTAGAAGTTTGCAATCGAGAATAAGGACAGAATTTATTCCAATAAGCAAATTAATTTCAATAGCTTTTAGTATCTTTTGAATTAATTTTGTCCCAATACACACTGGGAAATTCCGGCCAAAAAAAATTTTTTTTTAATTGTAATAAAGTTTGGATGACAGATTATAGCGAACACTTCAAAACATACAGCTCATTTCTTATTTTGGCTCTTAGATAACTATTTTACTGTTAATAGTGCAGCAAAGCAGATAATTTTGTTCTTATAAATTTAAGGTTTTTAAGTTGATTTTTGTGCTTTGAAATAAAAGTAAGCTATGATTTTTTCTTTTAAGTATTCTTTGAAAATAAGCACGTTAAGTTTAAACCGTATTAGTAATTAATCATTCCATGTGATAATTGTGATTTTGTGCGCGTTATTTTTTTCGATAAGTGAAGTGATTGTGAGTTACTTTAAAAATAAATAAAACCTAAAGTAGGCCAAATTTTAAGAGACCATAACAAAGAAGGTGGGGCTAGGGGAGGTTAAGTGATAATTAGATCTAGTACTGTTATGTATCAAAAGTAAGTACTATACATTTTAGCTGCCACCACCTGCCACCCTAGTCACCAGATCATTTTTAGTAATTTCCTATATTTGTATAAGATTAGCGTGACTGACTGGGTCATCATCGCCCAGCCCAAACAACTTAAGCCAAACACCTGAAATTTTGTATGTAATCAATAAAAACAGTAGAGACTTTTGGAAATTAAATTCATAAGGGGTTAGAAATGGGTAAAAACGGGTAAAATCAGCAACGTTATATCTCGTGATCTAACAGAGGTAGACGTAAAATTCAAAAATACCATTATTGAATCGAAAATTGAATTATCATGTGTTGGTACTTTTTTGAAATTTGCACAATTTGGGTATAAAAAAGGGCAACAATAAAATTTTGGTACTTTTTTGGTAAACAATTTATCTTCTTAAAGTAATAAAGATAAAAATAAAGTAAAATTGTGTTCTCTTCTCTTAAAAGGCTCTTATACAAATTTTGGTACTTTTTGGAAATTCGAATATATATAAATATCGTTGGTACTTTTTATACTGAATGTATGCCCAATATTTGAATGCCAAATTTCAGCTATTTACTGAAAGAACAGATATTTGTTATATATATGTAGCTATGGAGTCGCGAATACAGGGTAAGAAAAAAGAATTGATACACATCCTTACCCATCTCAACCCCCACCCACCTTAAACGGAAAAATATATACCGTTCCTATGATCTTTCCAAATGAAATTTTGCAAAATGGTATGTTTCAGGTGAAGGTTCCTAAACAATCCCCCCGTCACCCATCCCACAGGAACTCAAGTCGGATCCACGTCTGAGTTATGTTAAGATATATATACATATGCTTATGTATTTATATAATCACATAAGTTCACATATTATATTATAACCATAAAAGATGGGGACAGGAGATGAGCATATATAGATATTCTACAAACTACTAATATAATCGCTACAAATGATCATATTTTATTACACCTCCAAAGCCTTTTTTAATTTTGTTCGATACTTTTGGGTTATCAATGATCTGACCAACCCCTGTATGTACGTGTTTAAACTTATACCTAGGGATCAAACATGCTATTCTTAAGTTGGATACCAAATTTCAGCCATTTACGTAAATAAATAAAGAAGTTATGGATTTTTGGCCGGAATTTCCCAGTGTGCAATATGGCATTTCCACGTAAAGCATTAATCTAGATATTTACCCAGATATTTTGCATTCATATGTTGAGGTATTATTTGGTTATTAATTTTTAAAGAGGCGCATGATTCCCTACGTTAAGTGAATGTTATATGTACACATTTTTACTCATTGACGTTTATTTTCCGTCATTTTAATAATAATTCTAGTTGAAAGTAACGAGATGCTTCATGACGTGTTTCGTGTATGTTTAGAAAAGCTGTATATTCAGCTAAAGTTTAATTTTAGGTGTGGTTGTTTGTGGTCATTTCCAAAGTATTTCCAAGTTTAATTGAGGGCCAAAAATGCTTCCTTGTGTAACTCCAGCGTTAATTGGCTGAAAAGAGCTTAACAATTCTTCTTCTTTAATGATAAATTTTCGACCAACTAACTAACTTTCAAAAAGCTTTTCAGTGTTAACGGGTAAATTTAGCTTCAAATTATACAGACAAAATTCTCGGCAATTTTTTTTTTTGCAGTTAAGCCATAAATCAAAAATAATATCAGTTTTAATTAAAAATTTAATCAAGTTAATTAAACGTTAACTTACATTAGCAACATTACTGCAGAAAAGGTTGTTAATCTAAAAAAATTATTTAATTGATTTTATTAATTTGTTCACCAGTGCAACTTAAATTAATTTTTTCATTAATGTCACAAATTTTTTTAATGACATCAATTTTTATCAAAGTTTTTCTTGGGACTCAAAAAATTAATTAACAAGGTTTCGTTATAATGTGCTAAATTCCCATTTCATACTATTGACAAACTGAAGTTTATTGATGATGGGATAAGCTATATTTTAGAAAAACTAGAGATATCATACAAATAAGAATTATAAGCCCTAGTTTTACTTGTAGCAATATCAAACCTTAAACAAAAACAACAACAATAAACAGTGAGTTTATCCTTTCTTACATTAATTTATATTTTTTCCAGCATTTTTATTAAGCCTTTATGCCAAATTTAATCGAAAGCTTGAGAAACATCATTGAAGGTTGCAGAGCAATATTTCTTCATTCAATGGCTATTCTTATGATGTTTACTAGTCTAGGCATTTGTTCGATCAAGTTGTGTTTTTTTCTAAATTTTCATTTGTTCAATTTAAGCTGACTCTGGCAACACCTTTTGTTTGCCAAAAATTAAACTCTTTAGCGTATTTGCCAGGAATATTAAATGTTGCGTGAATACAGCAATAACAAAAATCCAGAAAAAACGATATTGAAAACGATACGCACGGATTTTATAATATAGTTTTTTTTTTTCTGAATTAAACAAAGCAAGAACAGTCCCAACAAACCAATACTGGCTTTACGTAATTAACAACCAGCAAATGAGTCAAAATTTATGTTGTTGCTGATTTTGACGCTGATGATATTGCGTAGCGCCCCCTTTGGTGCAGGCTAAAAATCTTCTTCTTAAGCAGTAACAGCATTGTGAAGAAGATAAAAAAAATAATCATGTTGTTTTGCCTTTGTAGCATTTGTTGTTGTTGTTATTGGCATTTAAAGGTTTTCACCACCAACCACAACCAGCAACATGTCGTTCTTTTCATTTCTTAACAATGTGGGTCATTGTAGATCAATTGTCATTGATAGCTGGCGAGTATTTCTTATTTTTGAGAAGTTTTCTGGTTTTATTTTCCTAAAGGAGATGTTGCTTAACTTTTTTTTGGGAATTTTTTTTACAAACCATCAACAAATAAATCAAGAAATATAATGTCAAAAAAATTTAATTGGTAGAAAATTGTTAAAATGCCATTAAACAAAAAGAAAAAAAAATTAAACATTTCGTTACAAGTTTTTTGAGGCTTTAATTTCAAATAGTGAGAATTTTTATTATTTTTAAAAGGTTTTTTTCCTCATCTTTGCGAAAACCAAAAAAGAAAAATCGTGTTGCTCTAAAAATATAAATCTAAGATACATTTTTTTTAAATTATGAGTTTAAAGCGTGTTTTGTTAGCAAAGCACTTGCTGATAAGCATCCTTGTCATTCATTTCTTGGTAGGATGGCACACAATCAAACCAGCCAACCCAATAACCCAAAATAAAGTGATGACATACTTAAGAGTTTTCCAAGGCACTACATAAAAACAAAAATTTCAGTGAAATCTTTTTCAATAACGAAAGGTATTTACAGTATTTTTGGATTAACTAAATTGAAAATAATATACAGAAATAATATTGAGACAAATTGGAATTATATAAACCTTTGACAAACGAATTGGGACTATATAGAGATCAAAGAATGAAAAATAATTCAGGCTCTTATAAAACTGAACTTAATATATTCCATTAATTTTCTTTGTTAAGTGTAGTGGAAATAAAAAAAACTGAACTATTCGGTGAATAACCAATAACTTAAAAACTTGGACGTATCACGATAAATGGCGCATCTTTTAGTATATTATTTGATCCTAAATTGAGTTTTACTCTGCATATAACAGCTATAATAAATAGAGCAAGGGGCTCACTGGGTTATATAAAACGTTGGGCTAAAAAGTTTAATGATCCGTATATTGGTAAAGCATTATTCATGGCACAAGTTCGACAGATTCTTGAATATGGATCGATAATATGGGACCCTATTAACGAAATCCATTCCAATGCCATTGAGTCGGTTCAAAAACAATTCCTGTTGTTTTGTCTTCGTGGATTACGTTTTAACCCCTTAAACTTGCCTTCATATGCTGCTCGACTTGCTCTTATTAAACTTCCTACATTAAAAAGTCGTAGAACTATGCTTAATGTGTCATTTTTATTCAATGTTGTTAATGGTGACATCTGCTGTAGATTTTTGATTAATGATATTTCTCTCAACATTCCTCAACGTCCATCCCGGAATTACATACCATTGTCAGTTGCATTTGTTAGAGCTAATTATGCTAATGCTGACCCTCTCAGGAGAATGAGCAATGCATTTAACAACATATATAGATTTATCGACTTTTCATCAAATCCTAATGCTATAAAAAGGCAATAGTCACATTTCTCAATACTTAGTAATTTTTCTTGTTAATTATGTATAATATTTTTATGTGTATCATTTTGTAATCAATTATTTTTTAAATTGTCTGTAAGGAATAAAATTCCATAGACATATATTAATAAATAAATAAAAAAAAATAAATAAAATATCTTTTTAATTTGGTTTGTGTCTTAGATTACTTTTATTTGGAATTTCGAAGGTTTTACATCTGTCACTGGAAAAAAGTGTCAACAACAAGGCATTTTTTTCCTTCGAAAATGTCGCATTTTGTGCGAACAAGGCATCATTTGCAATGTATGACTTGACTTCTTTAATTTTAAAGAAAGTGCAGATAAACTACATCGATTGTTCACCGAATTTATCCTTAATATGTTCCATCGATTTCAATGTATGACAAATTTTTTCTGCTGTCAAGATGTTGTAATTCTAACAACATAGAGAAAAACCGCCCACGCCACCAAAAAAGTTAAAAATCACATATTTCGGCATGGCATCCACATGTTTCCCGAAATAAACTAAAAAGGTCATAGCCACCGATGTACAGCACCAATTTTTCACAAAAAAAATCTGCATCCCAATAGAATTGAAACTAGTAGGGATTTTGAATTATTTCCAACTGTTTCTATTTTAATTTTAGCTTTTTCTCTTTTTTTCTTTCTCCACACTAAACTTTCAACATTTAGTTTTCTGTTTGTTTAACACTCGATACAAATACAAAAATAATTTGATCATGTTTTAAAACCCATTTTATCATCTTTTCCTCGCCATCAATACCATGTTGTCGTTATATGATACTCCCCCAAAATGTTTAAATTTATAAGTTCAAATCGTTGTTGAATCATCAAGGCAATAGTATTTGTATTGTACTTGAAGTTTCAAATGTTTGTAACGCTTTTGTCCTAATAAACTTTCACATCATTCAATAGAAACTAAACTTTTTTTTTCGCTAAAGATGCCATCAAGTTTTATGTTTCTAGGGCCGGTTATGATGAAAAAGAAGCAAGAGGATGATATAGTAATTGTTTTAAGTTTTTTTTTTTCTCAAAATTCAAGTTGTTTTTGTTTTAATTTCTAAGAGAAATTTTTGACGCACCTTAAAGAAAATTCACTAAAAGGTGTAATGTTAAAACATGACTCTTGTGTTATTAAGAGGTTTTGACAGAATGATATTTATGAAATATATGAACTTTGAAACAAAGAAAGTTAAATGGGGATTTGATGAACTATTTCTATAAAGATAGAGTGTACAATCTCGCACGAAACTAAATGGGTTCCTAAGAGGTTAGTTAAGCTCATTAATGCTGAATCCTTGTGCTAAAAAGGTGTTGGGCAGGGATGCATTATGTTTTCATTGCTCTTCAATTTTGTTCTGGATACAGTCATGCAAAACAAGGAGTATTGTGGGGCATTGTACTCTGCTGTAAGATCTAAAATTTGATGCCATAAGAACTAAGTAGAGTTGTACAATCCGTAAACAGGGCGGAATTGAGAATAAATGCAGGAAAAATTAAAATACTGAGAATAAACAGCGTTATATCCATGACCTTCAAAATCGCAAACAATGTCATAAAGTGCGTGGAAAACTCAATATAGCTGTAAGACCTAGAACGTCGTACCATGTGACCTTAAAGCTATATAGGTTTTTATTAAGGAATGCTCACGGAGAACCTTAAACTATTTGGCCCAACAAATCAAATAGTATGATATGGGCACAAACAAATCAAATACATATTTGGAGTGAAATAAGAGACATAAATGGAACGCGATTGCGCATACCCTACGAAAGGCGCATACTGAGATAGCCCGAACAATAATACATTGAAATCCACAAGGTAGCCATCGAAGAGGGCTCACACCTGGAAGAGACAGATCGACAAACAAGTTGCCAAAATTAAAATTGGCAATTTTCGATTAACGATTAAACCGGTTAATTGCATCCGATTAACCGATGTAACAAATTTTTTTAAGTTTTTTATAGTATTATTTTTATTTTTTGTGTTTTTAATTATTTGTTTCGTCTCATTTAAAAAAAGGTATATGTTATATTTTTTTTTCTCGATATATTTCCTTCGAACAATGCATTTTTAAAATACAGTACAAAAACAGATACTAGGGATTCGGAAATACCTTTTTTGCAGAATGTTCGGTGCTGAGCTTTGCCAGAATGAGTCAGATGATGCCCTGACAATAGAAAAACTCTCGATTGTAACACAAACAATCTTTAACAAAATTAGCCGAAATAATGGTTTTCTGATTTTTTCTAAAACTGAGACGATATTATTTAGTTAATGAAATAAGACAAATTTTAATCTATTTATATGTTTGGTTACTAGGCATTACAAAAAAAGATACCTTTAGAAACAAGGCAGCCTTAATTTTCATATTTATCCTTATTGTGAAAATTGTCCTCGAAATTGTTTGTTTCTTCCTAAAAAATATATCGGCCAAAGCGAAATTTCGATGGAAAACTGTGTACTTTTTATTCCCGCGATTATTTAATACAAGTGCTTGTGTTTAAAACATTCAACTATTACCCCATTTTTCAATCAGTATAGAAAAACGTTTGAGTCAAGATGATTTAAATTAAACAATTTAAAGTGCTATATTCGGCTATAGTAAATCTTATATACCCTTCACCATAGAATTAAAAATCGCACCAAAACCTTAATTTCGAGAGGATACTTGCTTGTATGAGGACCAGGTTAAGTAATGAACCGTGTGACTTCTTCAGGGAAAAATAACAACTTAAAATTGTTATCGGATTAAAGAAAATAAATAATTTTATAAAAAATAGACCTCAAGCTTAATAAAATAAATACAAATTTAAAAGCATTTGGGTGATTATTTTTTGTAAAAATCACCTAAATGAAGCTTTTCAGATCATTTTTAATGATTAAAAGCGGACTTATCACTTCAGTTCTTGTAAGAAACTTTTCGCAAAATATTGTTACAGAAACACTTTTTCTCACATTCTTCCAATAATTGCTGGAAAATTATTTAATAACAGATAATTCTCGCAAAGAAAAGATACAGAAACACTTGTATGAGAAAACCCATTTTTTGTTTCATTTCACACTATTTTTGTTGCAATGCACACGTTTCATGCGAAAAGTTTTACGATGTGAGAAATATAGAGACGGGCTACAGGGTTTAAAAAACTGCATTCGAAACCAAAAATTTTTGAGTTGGATTGACAGCGAATATGTACATTTAATAAACCAAAAGTAAATGCAACAGTTTTTTTTTTGCCAATGACAAATCAAGAAGTGGAAATGGCAGTTTTTTACTTTAACTGCAGTTTTAAACGCTGTTATAAACTTCAGAATATATGGATTCAACAATACGGTGCCAAAACTAACACAACACGACCGGAATTGGCTTCATTGCATGGACGTTTTCAGAACGCGTAATTCAACGTTTTGGCGACATCAATAAGCCAAAAAGACCATGTAACTAGAAGCCGTTATACTCTTTTTTGCGAGGCTACTTCAAAGACCGTATCTAAGTACACGCGGATAAACCAATATTATTGGAGCATTTGAAACCAACATTCGTCAAGTTATCGCCGAGATACCGGCCAAAATGTGCGAAAAAGTTGTTCAAAACTACCTCAAACTGATAGAAAGCTGAAACCATTCATGAGGAGGCCATTTAATATGGCATTTCGTACCCCATGGTGATGCACAAGCATTATAATCAAATTCATAGCTCTATGTGTGTTTTATTTAACTTTATTTTTGATGAAAATGGAAAACCCATTAAATTTTAAGGGCAGATGTTGATTTTAAATAAAACAAACATTTTTTAGGAAATTATTATTTCGTTTTATTATGGTAATATTGGTATGGTTCAATTATGTATGGAACAAAATATCGGCCAAATGGCCGCCGGCGGCACACCTCCATCCGATGGTCCAAATTTGCGATGACGCTGAGCCATAATAAAGGTTCTATGCCGTTAATGTGCCGCATTATCTCATCCTTTAGCTCTTAAATTGTTGCTGGCTTATCGACGTGCACCTTTTCTTTCAAATAACCCCAAAGAAAGAAGTCCAACGGTGTCAAATCACATGACTTTGGCGGCCAATTGAATTTGTCGCACAAAAGAGCCATTGTTTCATTAGCTGAGTAGCAAGTGGTACAGTCCTGTTGAAACCACATATCGTCCACATCCATATCTTCAATTTCGGGCCATAAAAAGTTCGTTACCATCTCACGCCTCATATTGGAAAAAATACGGCCCGATGATGCCGCCAGCCCATAAACCGCACCAAACAGTCACTCTTTGTGGGTGCATTTGTTTTTCGACAATCACTCTTAGATTATCATTCGCCCAAATTCGGTAATTCTGCTTATTGACGAATCCACTGAGGTGAAAATGTGCCTCATCACTGAAGATGATTTTCTTCGAAAATGTATCTTGCCACCATTCTGATGACGTTAGGAATGGTCAAGAAGATTTAGTTCTTGAGTCAATTGCGTCTTGTAAGCGTGTAAATGCAAGTCTTTATGCATAATGTTCATCAACGGCGAGCGTGAGAGGTGCAATTGTTGGGCACGACGACGAGTTGAGGTGGACGGCTCTTCAGTCACATTATTGCGAACAGCAGCAATATTTTCTGCAGTACGAGCTGTACGAGCATGCAATAGTGTTTTCACATCTCCTACAGACCCGGTTTACTCAAATTTTTTCACGATTTTTCCGATTGTACGTACATTTATTTGGATGATTAAATTGACTGAAAAAATCACGAAGTGTACGATATGCATTTTTTGATTTGAACGCATGTTTTGATAATAAGTCCGAACAACTTTAACGCGTTGCTCGATTGCGTATCTTTCCATGGTTCAAATTGAGTTAGTATGAAATGTCAAATGTAATGCAGAAAAAAACTTGACGTTTAGGTGTGGTTCACATTCAACATCGGCCCTTAAAATTTAACCACCCTTTATATCATATAACAAAGCTATTTTAGAACTTGAACTGAACTAACACTAAACTAGATCAAAATTAAACCTGAACAAGTATTGAACTATAACTACCCCAGGACTTAACTAGAGTTCAACAAGGACTGAACCAAAATTTAAGCTAAATTGAATAAATACTTAACTATTGTATTTTATTACAACATCTTCAGATCTTTTAAAAATCAATTTAATACCAAACATAATACATGTAATTCATCAAAACTGCATATATAAATAGTCCTTTTTTTAAAAGCTTAAAAACACAGAGCTGGTCATTGCAGTTAAAATAATGGGAACAGCAATAACAGTGATAATGATCATTAGTATCATTTTCAGGAGCAGCTACAACTACAACACCATCATCGTCAGCAACAAGATCAAAAAAAAAAAATTTTATAATCAACATTAGTATGGGAAGTCACTGAGAGACCAAAAACATCAGCAACATCTACAATAATAACAGCAAAAAAAGGAAGCGCCACTAAAGGCACATGTAAGCTGTCAAACTTTAAAATTTTCCATGACATTTAACATGCCATTGAGAGTCAGTCTCATACACGTACTGCAAAACTTCTACAACATCCAAACGGGGGAAAAACAGAGCCACCACTAAACCAAAAAAACGGTCAAACTGACTGGTTACAAAACAGACTGTACAACAATAATAAAATTCTTATTGTTCAATGGTGTCTTTCTTTTCTATGAAAACAACAAATACATGTAAATAGTTATGTATTCATATTCTTTCGTATAACTCAATATTCTACAAGGATTTTTTTAAATAACTGTTGTTTTGCTCGATTTTATATATACGAGGGTAGTTTCAGAAGGCACCAGCTAAAATTGAAATCCTCCTTGTATATAAGACCTTGATAACTTTTTTTCAATTAGGAGGACTTTTCTTTTTGTTTACTCCTGAAAGTTCCCGTAGTTTTTTTTTGTACCTTTTATGAATTTTTGTTGTTGCACTTTAGTTTTTTTTTTACTAATTTTGAAGGGTTTTAATTATAAAAACAAAATACATTTTTTTTAAATAAAACCTACTGCAATAATTTTGTATTTCAACTTGCCTTTACTATTGCATAATAAAAGGGCGCCTATATTGTACTCGAGTTTCCAGGCTTAACTTTTTTTTTAATTTTTAAACATAAAACTTTTTTAGTCGGCTTTTCTGTTTGTAGATTTGCTGTCGTTGTTGTTTGCCGTACATATTTTTTCTTTTTGTTCTTCAAAAATATATTTAGTCCAACAAAAAGCCACTAGGGATCCTTAACAAAGCGTTTTGTGTTTTGGTTTGTTTGCGTTTATGTTTTGATACGAACATCATCATCACCATCATACAACAATTAAATAAAACACTAGAAATGCAGTGATCTTAAACACAGCACAAGCAAGTAATAAAAGGTTTCTTCTTTTATGAATTGAAGTGTCATTGAAAAATTTAATTTTTAAAATGAGAATAATTTATTGGAGGCATATAATAGAATTAAGGTAAAAGGCAAAAGGACACTATGATAAATTGTTGTACATAAGATGAAGAGGTTCTTTATTTTGCATAATATGCAAAGACTTGGTTGGCGGACATCGTAATGTTAAATAGACCAGGTTTTTTCCATACGTTTGGGTTAGTTTTGGACTAGTCCTGGTCCCTTGTAGACTACTCTTTACACGCGTGTTTGGACTGGTCCTATTATTTGCAGGGATGTTATGTTTTCCCATACATAAACAAAAAGCAATAGTATACATAAAACAAAACAAACAGTGATGAGAATCAAAAATGTTCAAATGGTGACCGCTGTGCAGAAAAGGTACCACTTGATTTAAATGGTATTAACCCTAGAACACACACCCAGGTACAAATGTATCCACTTGCTACTTTGCAGTGCTGTAACTCAGGAACGGCTTAACTTAAGGAATAGAGATTTCGGATCTAGGAAACATTAGTAATTTCTAATTGTTTAAAGGTTATTTGATGCAATTCGGACCAGTGGTTCAGGAGCTACGAGCTTCCAAAATCGACACCTACGTAAACACACACCCGGGATACGTTTGTACCACACCAGTTTATATCAAAATAAAAGGCGACTAACCATTTTATAGTGTGTTTAAATTTGGTATTGGAGATCGAATGATCAAGACACATTGGCTTCTTACATTTGCCACACACCTTTCTGGTTTTTCTACGTCGTTTTGTTTATTGAGCATAATATAAGTAGCAGGAACCGCTGATAGGTATTGGCGTGCGGGCTGCGGCAGATGTCGATGGTGTCGTGTTCAACATTGATTCCAGCGGTCGGTTGAAATATGACTCAATCGCTATTTTAGTGTAGAAGTTTCGCGTGACTTGCCGTTTTAGTGCACGTTCTTCAATAATTGGCATACACAATGCTTCCGACAAGCTGCGAAGGAATTGCTTACGCTTGTTTGTTTTGGAGGCAAGCATGGGTTGTTTATGTCATATACAATATTCGCTGCAAGAGCCGTTATGTCCAACAAGTTGAAAAATAATTACAATGGCCAACGCTTCCGTCTGTCGTTGTGTAGGAAATTCACTGAACAATTGGTCCATTTTATCAACGCCACCCTTGGTCATATTGAAATTCTATGATTTCAGGCTTCCCACCCTCAGCTATCTCGCCATCATTGTGCATTGATGAAAGCAGCGTCACTGATTTATTTTTTCGTGGCACATAAGGGCACATCGTCAAATTTTTTCTAAAGCCGAATAATGATGAATAAATTGGCCTGTCATTGTGCGCCGTCATTTCCGCAGGAATATACGTTTTGTTTTTGCGCAAATTCCCAACGTTAGGTTCCAGGTGAGGAGAAGTTTTGCATATGGCAACGTGGTGAAAAAATTGTCCATTGTAATATTTAATCCACTTCCTTTGTATCTGCTTGTATCTTGCCTTGGTTATTTTCCCTTCCGGTCGCTGCTTGGCCAGTATAAGTTTGACCGTGCAGTGGATATGCATTTTTGGCATCGCAAATCCACCAAACTTTAATACTACATATATTTTGCAGGTTTTGATGGTATATACTGTGTAAAAAGTGGCGTATACGTACAGTGACCATTCTTCCTTTTTTAAAACAGTATTTTGTGTATGTAATTTAATATTTATATTATAGATTTACAATAAATTAATTTGTATTTTAGCATATATACATTTTTAGCATACATATATTGTAAATGTGCATACACCAAACAAGGTTTTGATACCATTTAAAGTCTTTTAAATGTTTCCCTTTTTCATTGTATGTGTATATGCATTTGTTTATTTTAAACATCTAAACATATGTATATGTATATTTGGAAATATGTTGTATTGTAAGTTGTTTTGTCACAATTCCATAGATATACAAAAAAAAGTACAAAAAAAAAAGAGCAACCCGCCCATCACTGTCTTACAAATGTCACGTAACAACGGTATGAAATTCTATTATACATTATTATATTATACAGATTGGTACGTTGCAACTACGGTACATTGCATTTCGGTAAGCTTTTGTATTGGTTTTCATATAACAAAAAGCGAACAGCTGATTGATACAGTACAGATACGGTACGGTACAGCAACGTTCGCCTAACTGAGCCTTAATTTGTTTCATGTACAAGCAGTTTTTATAGTTTGTTATTGAAAGAAAGAGAGAAGGCACAGGGCAAATGACTCAATACTGTAAAAGAAATTTTTATTCTATGGATACGAATGCAGTTTCAAAAGAGAATTGAAGAAAGTTTTTGCAGCAAATGCTTCAAAATATGGATGAGGACTTACTACAAAGCAGGTTTGTCAGGGAAAATACTAAAAAAAAAAACTAACAAAACATTCCAGTTTTTATATGCGTTGAATAAAGCGCTTTTTGTGTCAAAAATATATTGCTTCAAGTCGGGAACTCACCATATAATATGTATGCCTTCCGTTAGCGAGATGGTAATTGAAACTCTTACATTTCCCCCTTACAAACCTGCTTCGTTGCAACCTCCATTTTTGTATTGGGTATTTAACAGCAACATACTATGGTTGGATTTTAGCAATGTTTATGTTTGCAGGTTTCTTTATTATGGTTAAATATGACCATAATATGGTAAAAATTAACAAAAAATTTCCTGTAATCAGCAATAATATAGTCAAAATTAGCCATATTTTGGTCAATATTAACTTAATAATGCTCAAAAATTATTATATTATGTTCAAAATTAACCATAATATTGTCAAAAATGTTCTAATTTTGGACAAAAGTAGTCATTTTATGGTAAGAATTAACAATACTTTGGTCAAAGTTAATCATATTATGGTTATTTATTTCAACCATATTTTCAATTCGTTTATAAATTGTCAAGATTCGTTTTTTTTCCTGTTACGTGTTAGGTTCAACTTTTATAAGCAGTCCTATTAACATAATTTTTCATTATTTGACGATCTTCATTAGCAATAAATTTGTGTTTTATATTCAAAAATCAAATTAGAATGAATGAAAATTTTAAGCACACCAAGCAAATTTGTCTTTAAGAGAGCAAAACGACCATAATATTGTTGTTTTAAACAATTTATTTTAAATTCAAAAGCAAACATACAATGTTTTAAAATATTATAATATAAAATATATTACTGTTATTACACACATATTAACCACAACAAGTTTGGAGACAACCATAACATGGTTATGGCTTTTAGATGGATGAATTTAACTATAATAAGTTTGCCGATGACAATAATATGGTTAAAGCGACCATAATATGTTTAAGTGTATGGTTGTAGCTCTATTTTATTTAAAAAGTATATTGTTAAATTCAACTATATTTGAAGTTTCAAGGGAGGTAAACACTTTATTGTAAAATTGAAACAAATAATTATTAATCGTAATGTTAAAAATAATAATAATTTGTTTGTTGCTATTGCGGGGACCATAATATGTTTTTTTTAACCATACTTCAACCATGTTTTTTCTCTGCGTGTAGCTCAAGTACAACCACTAATGGTGAGTGAGGTATACCAAGCTTTTCAATCCGTGTAAAACTATTTTAATATTCATATCAGACCCACAGATTCTGGGTTCTTGAGTAATTCTAAGTGCAGCCTTTGGAGAAATTCGTCTTATAACACTAGAAATCATACCACTAAATTTCATGAAGATCAGTCCATAGTTAACCATAAGCCTCATATTAAGCATACTCTCAGAAAACTCTCTAGTACGAATAATGCTATGGTAATAAAGTTTGTTCTGTCATGGTTTTATAAGATTAGAAATCACTCTGCCACATTTCGCGAAAATCGGTCTATAATTTACCATGGACCCCATGCTAGGCGGACTTCCTAAAAGGACTTTAGGACACATAAGCTGCAACAAACAATTGTATATTTGTATGGAAATTTGGTCTTATTTAGGTTTTTCCAATGCTTAAATTTTGTAATAAATAATCCATAGTTTACAGTAGGTCCTATATATATAACTCCCTCCAATTACACTGTACGACACGATTTTTTACCCATGATCAAACTGACCAGACTCTAAAAATATAGCTTAAAAATATATATACATTTCTTTTAGTTTTTCAAGATCAATTCGTTTCTTGTTTTTACGAGCAATTCGATTTTTAATGTAAATCCTGCAATCTATTACTTGGGGAAGTTGCCCACACCAGTTGACCAAGACGACAGATTTTCTGCTTAAATACTTGGTATTGTTACCAATGTAATGTTGAAAAAATAAGCAAAATCGGTTAACAGGTTGAAAACTTATAATAATGTTTCTTTAATTTTGATACAATTTCATATGTTTTTGAGCATGTGGCAAAATAGAGCAGCAATATACAACAGCTTTGAACCTGTGACCCGATTTTGCAATTTTTTTTTTTCAACTATCGTTTTTTTAACAACACCTATTTCTATGCCATTAGCTACCGATGTTATTTAAAATTGTGAACTCTCACTGCAGAATATCTCTTAACGAGAATTATCATATTTGGACTACTTAACGACAAATTTTGTCGTTAATAAGTTACAGGACTTTAGTACAGTTCTATTCCAGTTCTAGCCCACTATTAACTCAGTGAACTTCTTTTTATGGGTGCTAGAGTGCCCCGTTAGGCTACCTGTTAGTGAGCTGGGCTATCAGCGCCGGGGTCGCGGGTTCGATTCCCGCCAGAGACTCTGGTTTAGTTCCTGCAGACAAGCGTAGAGCTTCGCGGGATTAGCTTAGGGAAATAAAAAAAAAAAATAAATAACGACAACCACAGCAATGAACTTAAACTATTATGTCAAGTATTTCAATGTGTGTGTATTCAGTGTTTATTTCTATATTCTGTACTATAGTAACGAAAGTTTAAAAATATTTCTTTAACTTAACCCTAGAAGGCTAACCCACGTAAATTTTACGTGTAGTTTTTTTTATTATTGTTGCTACACAAGCATCCAGTGATCTAACGGTACCAAATTCAACAAGTGCTTTTTTCATTAGTTTTTGAGCAAATGCAAAGAGATGAACAATGAATTTCTAGTCGTGAAAGTACTTTTAGAGCGACAACATTAAAAGCCTATACGTAAAAATTACGTAGTGTTATTTTTAAGAGTAAAATTTGTGCACGTAAATTTTACGGTGTTAGCAATAAAAGTAAAATTTTGTACAATAATTTTGAACAGTGACGGAAAATGGAAAGTCAAAAAGCGATGAATTCTAAGCGCGGTCTCAACTGTGAAGAGGTTGAGGAATTGCTTAACGGCAGCGACTTCAGCGATAACAGCGACGTTAGCGATAGAGAGGAGGAAGATGATTTTGATAGCGATGACAGTTTTGCTGATAAGAATTGGTATCCCACTGCAGAAGATGAAAATGAAATTCAAAATGAATTGGCAGAAACATTTGACTTATCGCGGGATGCTTCGTATTTACCGGAAAATAATAAGCGGCAAAAAATAAACACAACAGAACAAATTCCTGTAGTTAGCCTAGAAGTAGAAAAAGGTGTAATTTTAGGCAAGAACGGACATATTTGGAAAAACTTTCCACTGCACCGTGAAGGCGGTAAATGTTCTTCAAAAAATATTATATTTATCCGGCCAGGTAAGAAATTAACAAGTGCATTATTTGTATTTTTTTTTTATTGTTATTTTTATGTTTAATTAGGCCCAACGGCCACAGCAAAGGAGTCTATAGAGCCAAAAGATATATTTGATTTATTTATGACTGAAGCTATGTTGAACACTATTTTGAATCATACAAATTGCACAATTTCTCAGCTTAGACAGAAATATAAATTAAAAAAATCCACAATTTGTGAAACTAATTTGGTGGAATTGAAAGCCTTGTTAGGCTTGTTGTTGTTGTCTGCAGCTTTGAAGAGTAATAACCTTACTGCTGACCTATTATTCGACACTTCTTACTCTGGAGACAGATACAGAGCCACAATGAGTAAAGAAAGAAAGTAAAGAATTTATTTTTATTTTTAATAAACAAAAAGTAAAAAAAATACAGATGTTACCACATTAATTGAAGCACTTTTGCAAAAATTCCATAGTACGTAAAATTTACGTGGCGTTAGTCTTAACGTATAATTAAAAGACGTTAGCCTTCTAGGGTTAAAATTATCTAAATTTGAAAGCGCTTCATTCACAGTAAAAATAATATGCCCTGCAATTAAAAATTTTAATTAAATAATAAACAAATTTAAAATAAATAACAAATAATGTATGTCACCACATTTTGTATTTGTTTATACAATTATCAGCGGAAATAAATTTTCATTTAAATGCAACACCTGCTACAATTCCCTTTTTTTTTTTTGCTGCTTTGTATTTACAAACAGCATCTGCTGTTTAGTTGAATGTCAAAAAAAAGAATTAATTTATATTTGAAAGAACAAAAAAATGTTTCATTATTTATTTATTTTTTTTACACAAGCTGACCACACAATTTGTTTGGTTTAACTTGAATTACAATTATCACAATTTAAATTGATAATATGTAATTTGTATTTGAATTTTTTTTTCGATATTGAAACCCGCATCATTTTCATAAAAAAATTATGTTAAATAAGAATTCCTAACAAGATTCACGTGCTTTATTAGAAGCCTTTGCTAAAAGCAGAATCAAAGAGAAAAAACAGTTGAATGTTATACTTAATTAGGGTTTTCAACACCTGCTGTTTCAGTTTTTTTGTTTTACTTACAGAGGTATAAAAAAAGAACATACAAACTATTGATTAAAAGAGATAAAGAAAATGAGAAAAAGTAATAAATATTCATGAACGAGAATACAGGAGTCTCCTGAGCAAAAAACGAAAATAATTTTTTGATCGGTCATTAATCAGAAGGAACAAATTTTAGAGTTTGTTAATACTACACTGAGTAATTGAAATAGTCTTAATTTTGATAAAATCTTTAATCTTAAATTAATTTAATGTCGTTTGTCTTCAAATGGTAAAATTTTTGGTTGTTAAACTTAAAAAATGAGGGATTTAAATCAAACGGGGTATCTTTTATTGATGGTTTGTGTCTTTAATAACATATATACGTGGTTATTGAACGAAATAGACTCTCCGTAGTTATAGCGAACATCTTAGGAATATTTTACCTTTTGATGTTACATTCTCCGGGGCATAATCAGGTGCTCCCAATACCTGGGACTCGACAATAATGCAAAATTTACAGATCTCAGAAGATCTTCATGATCTATTGCGTTCGCGGCTGACCGGAGATCCTATGTGGTACCACGATAATACGTAGCCCCGGGTAATACGGCATCGGACTGACTATTGGTTGCCACCTCTATTAATTTACTTCTTGCAAGAATTGCTTTCTGTCTTTCAGGGGGATTGTCTTCACAATAGTTCCGTCTGTCCGCTGACAGGATACTTTCAAGGGACACGTGGTGGTTGTGGCTTACTGCCCAAAGTGGCAAGGTGCTGTTGCTACTCAATAAAATCTGCTGGCATTTGCCATAAGCAGCGGTTAGTAGATCGCTCCTAAGCAAGTGACGAGTGTATAATTCTGCAGGGTAGTGCACTCAAACTACTACCTGGGTGCGATGGTGCCTCTAACACTCAGGGTGGGTATTAAATGTGTTGTTTGTCATTAAGTCATATTGTTTGTCGTTTGTACCGTAAATAGTTAATATGTTTTTGATTCGAAAATGAGAATTTTGTGCCAACAAATCATTATTAACGGGGAATTCTGCTTTACTTCTTAAATGTTAAAAGAAGGCAGCTTTCAGAATTTTACATTTTTTTTTTACTTGTGTAATTCTATTTTTCTTAATTTTTTTTATATAGTTATTAATATTAATTTATGTATCTGTACAAATTTGATGCTAATACAGTACTTTTCGTTTATAGTCACTACAGCTTATAGCCACATTAGCGATATAGTCCATTTTATATGTTTTTTTTGCCGCTATAAGTTAATCTATATATATAAAAATTAAAAATGTTTGTATGTTTGTTTGTTTGTTTGTTGGCTTATAGACTCCTAAGCTACCGAACCGATTTTCCTGAAATGTTTACAGTAACATCACGTGAGCCCAGTGTTGCCAGTGTATTTTTCGAAAAAATACCTACACATGCTAAAAAAAAATCCGATTTTTCCCTACACGTTAAAAAAATTTCCCCTACAAATTTCCCGCACTGTTGACATTAAAAAAGAAGAAAAAACGTTAGTAATAAAAAATCAATTTTGTTCAAATATGTAAAACGTTTAAAAAAAATAATACATATCGCACTTGTTCAACAATACTGTATTAACTCAAAATTTTTAAATTTACAGTAGAAGCAAAACAATTTTTAATTTAATATGAAAAAGTATTTTTAAGCCGACCATTTCTTTACCAAAAGGTTGACAAAATAGCTCGATATTTTTACAGTGGGTAAATATGAATAATACCTCTCGATTATTTCCAAAAAGTCAAAAACTAAAAATTTCGAGTTCATACAGTATTGTTGAATAGGTGCGATATGTATGAACTTTTAAAAATTCAAATAAGTGATATCTTAGAAAAAACAAACACATAGATATAAGTGTCGCCCACTTTTTAAACCATAAACAACTCTGGAAATATATTTTTATGCGATTTTAGTGAAAAGAAAAATTTTGAATCGTTTTGGACAAGAAAATGTCACTAACAAAACGATTTTCTGTATTTATTTTATAAATAATGCGATATGACGAAAAATCCCTACATTTTGATGATTATACAAAATCTGTCCGATTTTCCCTACGCTTCTATTTTAGTATCAAAAATACCTACATATTTACATATAGGGATTTTCCCATACTTCTGGCAACACTGGTGAGCCCTAAACATAAAATAGGCTACTGAGATTAAATATCGCATATCATAAGAGCCGCTGCACGCATTTTGTTGAACTTTTGGTAGTATGATCTTTTGAGCCCCAAAATGTAAATAAAATAGCAGCGGGGGAAGTGGTTCCCTCCATAGGACGCCAATGTTTAATATCGCATATCTTAAGAACTGTAATAGTGACAATGTTCAAACTTTGTACAAGTCACTGTTATGGTATACTACATTTTTTAAAATAAAAATAAAGCGGGTAGGTGCAGAGGGGAAATACCTCCCATAGGATGCATATATTAAATATCGCTCAACTGAAGAACTATAAAAGGGAGAGCCTTCAAACGCGGTTAAAGCTACTGTATAAATTTCAGTTTAAAAATGGGCGGGGTAGACAGGGGAGGATCGGTACCCCTCATATATAGAAATATTAATAAGAGCCACTGCACGCATTTTGTTGAACTTTTGGTAGTAGGATCTTCTGAGGCCCAAAATTGAAATAAAATAGCAGCGGGGGAAATGGTACCTCCCATAGGACGCCAATGCTTAATATCGCATATCTTAAGAACTGTTATAGTGAGAATGTTCAAACTTTGTGGATGTCACAAAGTGGCAGGGGGGAAATACGTCCAATAGGATGCATATATTAAATATATCTCAACTGAAAAACTATTAAAGGGAGAGTCTTCAAACGTGGTAGCGAAGCGCACCGCGTTAAGCTAGTTTAATATAAAGTATTAACGTTATAGTCCATTTAGCGATATAAGAACATTTGCCATGTATGCCATATATCTACAGTCATCACAGGGAAAAGTAAAGCAAATTAATGGCGTTATAGTCACATTAGCAATATTTACTAAGTTATCTTTAGTTTTCGAATCCACAATCCATTCAAAGAAAGAAAGAATTAAATCGTTTAATTTTTGTCATCAACTCTCTACTCGTAAGATATTAGTTTTTGCCTTTGGTATCAGTTATGAAATATCTTGTTATTATTTTAACTATTTTTTATACATTATGCAACTCGTTGCAAAGCCTGCTATCGATGTTATTTATATGAATTTGTTATTTTCTATGTTCACATAACTTGATTATATTCGCATTCGGTTATATGCCTCATAGTGGTGCATATATACATATATGTGAATTAGCGTTTTCTATCGAATTAAAGGATGTGACTATAATCGAAAAGTACTGTCAAACTTTTTTATATAATATTATTGTTGTTCTCAATGTAGTTCAACAATTAATTAAATTTTTATTCGTATATCAAATTTACTTATTAATTTAAATAAAATTTACTTAGGGCCATTATTATAACTTGGCGTTAGCTGTTATCCGACAGTTGCCAGACGCTTTTTGACAGATAACACATTATTATCTGTCAATTTAATCTTAACTTGAGCTAACTTCAAGTTGTAATAATGGCCCTTAAAGAAATTAATAAAAAAAGAAGGCAGCTAAAGACCACCGACTGCTTGTCCCAAATATGTTTCATAGATTTCAATATGCACGAGAATGTTTGTGCAGTTCATGCGTGGCGAGATTAATACAAAAGTCAAAGAACCTTCAGGATAGTCAAAAATATTCACAGATTGCCATCAAAAGAAGTCGTATTATCATTGTAGCATCCGATACAGTATGTGAAGCTTCGGCCAACCAGCCAAATTTCAAATGTTAGCAGAATGTCCATGGCACTAAGTTAGTAATATTTTTAAGTGAGACCAGAATGGTCCCACCTAATATGTTATACTGAAATATATATGATATATATAATTATATGAAACATGAGACCTCGGCCAACACACGTCCGAGTATGATCAGATATGTAGCCGTAATATTCTTTTATAGCAATACTCAGCTAAATGTTGCAAATCCACTCAAAACTATTAAGAAAACAATTATTGGAAATATTTACATCAGCCAGTCTATAAGTCTATAGAACTTGCCCCGACCGACCACCGTTAGTTGATATGAAATTTAAATTTTGTGTACTTGTATTTTAAAATTTTTTTTTCCTAAAAAGTTTTTAGTATTCAGTTTTAAAAGTTTTTTAAACAACGATATATTATAAAGAGATCTAATTGTATTTGTGTTTTGATATTGTTCTATAATATCAGATTATTTTGTTGCCACTGTGCGTATCACGTACTGGTTCAAGTATGTTCGAAAATGCATAATTCTATTAGCTGTTTAAACTAAAATTCATTAAATATTTTTTTTTCTTATCAAAAAGTAATTTAAATTTTTGGGAATACAAATTTTTCTCTAATTTGTTTTATTAGATTTGGCTAAATATGCGAAACTATTGCATGAAAATTTTTAATAAAATCGAAAAATGCCAATAGCACTTCATTTTCTCTTGCAACATACATAGATGCTATTAGTTATAATGAAATAAACATACAGTGCTTAACTAAGCATAATGTAAAACTCGTGTTGCATTAGTTTTTGTCGTTATAATTATTGTTGTATTGAAAATAATTTTAAACAAAAACAAGTCGTGCTGTTTTATTTCAACGGGCGACAGGTTGCAC
This sequence comes from Pollenia angustigena, assembly GCA_930367215.1. Classification (NCBI taxonomy): domain Eukaryota; kingdom Metazoa; phylum Arthropoda; class Insecta; order Diptera; family Polleniidae; genus Pollenia; species Pollenia angustigena. The sequence goes on from OV884060.1 coordinate 55,549,213, forward strand.
ATACAAAATTGTTTGAATAAATATTGTATGAAAGCATTTTTGTTGCTTCAAATTCAGTCTATTTGAACGGTAATGAATGAATTAATAAGAGCACAGTGGGCCAGCAATAAAATATATGGGATCTACATACTAACTAATGGATAGAGTGATTAATATAAAAATTAAAATCGCGAAAGCAGTTTTATTACAATTTAATTACAAGCTCTGCAAATCCTTCTGGACCTCAAACTTAGCACACATTAGGCACTGTTTTGTAAAAATAAAAAAAATAATTAAATATTGAACCTGAACAAGGTGAATTCCTAATGACTATTAAGTTAGTGAATGTTTAAACGCTGGTTTAGTTGAACTAAACTTAAATTTATATGTAGTTTAAACTCAACAACTATAAATCGGTGGCCCATGGATTATATCGTTAGCTAAAATGCAAAAAGGCGTCACTTACAAAAAATTCAAAATCGAGTTTTTGATTGATTATTATGAATGCACTTAAACTACATGTCTTGATAAAATTGTATACTGCTGCGATCAAAAATTTCGCTTTTATTTACAAAAAACAAAGGGACGTAACTAACGGCCATTTTCACCAAGTTCGGTAATAATTAAATATCGGTTATAGCTTTCAAAACATATTGGTAACCGGAACTTTAATTGAAAGTTAGTTTTAACCGAACTTGGTGAAAATGGCCGTAAGACTGTTTTTCTCTAAATGCAAAATTACGTAATAAACTATTTTTTTCTAACAAAATATACTAAAAATGGTTTCGTTTTAAAATTTTTTGAAGAATTCCATGGACGACTTATCAGTGCATGTTTTCTGACATGTTTACAGTTTTCAATTTATAAAGTTTTTTGCTTCTCCTGTAAAACTATATTTTTGTTAGTTACGCCTTTTTGCATTTTAGCTAACGATATGTAGCTTAAAAAAAATGTGGCAGCACTACGATAATTCTTGTCGAATTCATATGGTCTGTATTGGTAGTTTAAACGCCTAATTTTATGCGTTTAAGGATTCGCCCGACATGTATGCGGTGTCACAACTGCCAGTCGGTCTTGAATGCAGTGTTCACAGCCCATCAGTCTCTAGCAAAACTGATTTGCTATTGCCGAAGTTCGCGTTTGCAGGAAAGCAAAAGTACCGAAGCTCCAATCCAGTCGAGCCATTAAGGAATTGATCCTGATACCAAACTGCTTACCCATCTCGTTTAAATATGACCGGCAGTCAAGGGGCATTCTCGTTCTCAGGGAGTAGGAATCGAAGACCATATTAGTGTAAATATCTATCCACTGCAGAAAGTCTGGGCCAATGTACAGCTTCGTTTATCACAAGCATCATGGCCTGGAAAGCGCTACAGTAAGTCGGAAGTCTTCGCGATAAATTAAGCTTAAGCACCATTAAGTGTACCCCGATGCCCACTCATTAGAGTGAATTAATCCTTGTCGAAGCGCACGCCTCTGTTTTCGCCTTTAACACTGTTTCTCCACACACTCCAGCTTGGTTTCAGCAGTCTATAAGGACGACTGTTAGCCAAAAATGGAAATGTGTGCTTAACTCTCTAGTACGAGATTATCGTGTTCGTAACACTGCGGTGTCCACAGCTATTTTCTACAGATGCGTACATTTAAGGCTAATTGCCGAGTTTATCGCTATCTCTGTACCTACCAGATCCAAGGGTGGTAGGTGAAGGATAATATCCAGCGCATTAGTAGAAGTGGTGCAAAGAGCACCCGTAACGCGCAGCAAGGCCAGTCCCAGCACCTTTCTTAGTATTTTCAATATGGCCGCTCTATCCAAAATTGGCTACAATATGTTTATGTTGTATAGAAGGAATAAGGGGTTACTTCACACTTTTTGCCTATGGCCATTAAGCAGGAGTGCAAACAAACGGTTGGCTCCCTGACATAGCAATTTTTACACAGGCTCTTCCACTTTTGGGTCTAAACTATTTTTCTATTTTCGACAAATTGATTTTTCAATTTGAATTCACCACTTATGCACTGAAAGAAAAATGCTTCATATATTTAATGAATCATTTTCATAAAAAAGTTTTCCTTGGGTAAATGAAAATTTTCATTGTCTTAATGGAATTTCATAGGTTTGATGAAGTATTTTCGTTAAAATCGCTTCATTAGATTTCGTAATTACGTTAAAAATTTTCATTGGATGTATGAAAACTTAAGTTTGTCCAAGTAAAACAAAAAATTTTAATTGGGAACACAAAAAAACAATAAACAAACATAACTATATTCATAACTTAATACAAAATTATAGTTTCATTAAAAAAATGTTTAATTGTTATTTAAAAAATGTAAGATTTAATAATTTCATACATCTAATGTTACATGTATGCCATTAAATTTATGAAATCAAACAATTTTTTTATAGAAGCAACATATTTCAATAATTGCCTTCATAAATTTAAATTTTCATTATGACAATAAAAATGTCATTATAGTAATGAAACAAAAACTTTCAATCCACTTTCAATCAACGTTGTTATTGTTATTATGGACAATTTAATTTCATATTTACGCCCTTAATTCAGAAAAAAACATAGTTTTTTTATACAAAAACTACACTGCCCCGGTAGACTAGCTGGTAGTGAGCTAGTCTATCAGCACCGAGGTTGCATGTTCGAATCCCGCCAGAGACAGAAAAAAAAAATAAAAAATAAAATAAAGTAAAATAAAATAAGAAAAAAGAAAAAAAAAATAATTAAAAAAAAATATAAAAAAAAAAAATAAATTTTACTTTATTGAAAGTATTCATCCAATGAATAATATTCATGGATCTAATGTAATATTTCATTAAGTCCTTTTAATGAAACAGGTTTCATTGATCCAACGAAGCGCTGCATAGGTTCCTTTATAATGCAATTTTTCATGGGATTAATGTCAAAATTCGTTAGTATTGCGAAGAAAATTCTTTCAGTGTGGTTATTGAGTATGGAAAAATATTAAAATTAATGCAATGGAATTTTGGATTTAGCATCAAATTTTATTTATTTAAAATTTACAAAAAAAAATAGGCAGATGTTTTAAGGTTCCATACAAAGTTTGATATCACAAACTTGTTGCCTATCTTTTAAACTCGAATACAGGGGGCAAATTTCCGCATTCAACATCTATTGAAATTACAATACAATTTTAATACAATTGTCGATCGATATCGAATGCCTTAATTTGTCCCCAGTTTTTCTAATCGCATATTAAATTTGAGTATTTAGTATTGAGAATTCCTTTAATTCTGCCCCACTGTGCATTGTAGATAATGTTTGTTTTTAATTACATAAAAACAAACGCTTTTTATTATAAAACAATAAATGCTACAGAGAGATAAAATGGCTTTACCACGAAATAATTAATTAACAAAAATATTACATAAAATGGTTGCAATTTTTTCCGTATTTCCCTGGCAACATAATACTTAGTAAAATACTATTTTTTTTGTGTGTGAGAGTATTTTTTTATATAAAAAAAAGTGTTGCATTATCACTTCAATTTTGCTTTTCTTTGGAAAACACTTTTGTTTTCTATAAAAAAGTTTTTTAATGGAAAATAAAAATCATGTTGTATTCGGAAAAGAAAAAAAAAAAAGATTTACAACAAAGAGTTAAATAATTCATACATTTTTTTTGTTTATTGCATTTTTATGCATAAATACATACTTTATTATGGTTTATTCATATTTACCACATTTTGTTGCATAAAATCACTACTTAACTACAGTCATAGGGTTAGATTTGGAAGGGGGGAAATTGTTGAGAGAGGAGAGAAAACGTAAAGAAACACAAAACAACATGTATTTTGAAAGTTATTGACACCTACTCGTGATCATGCCGATTATTGTTAAACAAAATGCTTTTTTCTTTAAACTAGTTTTTTCTTCTCTTTTGGGAAAATAAAACAACAACGACAAACTAACAAAAGAACTTTATTTTTTTTAAGGAAATGCACTATAGTAGATAATGGACGAAGTTGTATTTGGTAAGGATTCTTCTGTGAAAAAGATTTATAAGAAAAATTGTTATTTAAACAAAATATAAATATAAATTTTCATATTGATTCGAATGTGTATTCTAAGTCAAATAGCAATTTTAAAAGCTTTTATACTTTTAATAAGACTATTAAAAGTATAAAAGCTTTTAAAATTGTAATTTGACTAAGAATACACCAAGGCGAATTCATACAAGGTGACCTTGGCTTGCTACGTAAGCAACAGCTGATAACTAACTATATGTCAAAATTATATGCCTTTACTTTTTTGACATTTCTATTTAAATATTTATTTAAATTCAAATTCACACACATGCACGCAAAACCTAAAAAGAAGGAAGTGGAGTACTTCCGGCTTGACGAACATCGTTATATCGGCTCAGAAAGTGATTCTGAGAGTATACTTAAGGACTGTCTAGAAACAATATTTGAAGGTGCTACAAACATCTGCACAAACGAATCCCAGCTAGCATAGACTGTTCCGTAGGCGTTGGTATTTAATATACAACTCCTAAAAGACTCTTCTGATGAATATTTGACGAGTAATCTTCGAATGGTAACCATGCAAGTCCTAACTATCACTTAATAATTATTTCAAGAGTACAAAAACTACAATGTTCATCCTTCGTCAAACCATCATCGAATTAGTCTTTTGCGACGCCCTGTATGAGTCATATTACTGAGCTTCCTAAATAAGAACGTTTTTGTCAACATGCAAATTCCATTGTCAAAACAATTTCAATAAAACAAACCGACTTAAGGATCTTTCAAATAAGATTTTCTGACATGAAAAAAACGCTTGAAGCTATTACTTAGGTAGTTCATTTGTACGGCTGAGCATTCCACGATTTAAAAATGAGCTCTTCGACGATGAAAAACGCTATTCATGATATTCCTAGTAGACTCTTACATAATTAAAAATGCTGGTTGGGATAATACCAACTCCACTATTGTGATGAGGGTATAAACATAACACTTTTTCAATTGAGTTCTTAAAACTATGTAGGTTTAAAACTTTTACTAGTGAATACAATGAAACCTTATCAGAAAACAGATTCCATTAGCAATCGGTCTGCTTCATCTGCACTTTTTTTAAATAAAAAAAGCAAAACTTTTTGCAAATAAGGTTTTCTAAGCACACATTTTTAAATTATTGCATTCCACAAAACAAAAATTAAAATTAAAAACAAAATGAAATATGACAGCATATATTTTCGACACACAGCTAATTTGTTTACTACAGTGTTGTATAATTTTGACACAACGTTAAAGTAATTTACAGTGTTGTATCCATTTTCAAAATAAGACCATCTTGTATGAATTCGCCTTGGAATACACATTCGAATTAATAGGAATATTTATAAAATTAATGTTACTCACCATGAGAAATAAATTCCGAATTTCTATTTGTCAAAATATAAATAGTTTGTTAAATTTTTTAAAAACAAAAATCCGCTCTTAATTTAATGATATTTAGTTAGTAATTTTTTCTCTTTATGAACAAAATAAATAATCGCTTAATTTTAATCTGAAAAAAATATGTAGTTCGTTTTCTAATCAGAGTTCGTCTTTTGTATGTAAAATAATGGTGCGCACTTATAGGTACTTTCTTTATACGAAATGTGATCGTTTAATTTGCATACCAACTACCAGAAAGATGCGGAATTAAAAGTACGGTGAGTACGGTTTTCTTGAACCAAGTACAGAAGCATTGATTCAAGTACGGATTTTCAATCGCAAATTACTTAAATTATTCATATTAATTCCCGATTTCGTACTTGAAATAATCCGAAAACGAGATTGATTTAAGTAAAACTAAAATTGAATCAATCTTAAAATGCGCTTTTGATTCAAAAATTATAAAGTTGATTCAATCCCGAATTCGTGCTTGAAAAAAAAAACAGAAAAGAAATTAGAAAGAAATAATTATTATGATTGATTTACTTACCCGTATTACACCTTACAGAATGATGAAACACCCAAGTATTCTCTTAAAACTGACATTAAAATCATCTTCGTATGTCAAGTAGTTTTCAAGATATTGAAGAAATAAGCTCGACACATTCGGCTAATTCGGCGAAATTATGGCATTTTGAATATGACATAACTTTTGAAAAAAAAAAATAAAATTTTTTTTCGTTTATATTTGTTCCTTATAATATAAAAGGAACCTTCTCGCCAAATTTCATTAAAATCGGATGGTCGTGTCCCACTCTTGGTCGTTTTGACACGGAATTAACCGTGTAGAAAATCAAAACATGCGTAAGCCGGAGGGTTAAGCACAACGAAAAGTGGTTTTTTTAACTTGATTTAAGAATTATATACTTATTTGCCTCGCCAAGTAATGATGAAACTCAATTTTCTAATTTAAGTCGTTTAGAAAAAACCATGGAAACATTAGTGCAAACAGTAAATAATTTTACGAACACAATGGGTAACATGATGCAGGAAATGCTTAGAATGCAATCGATGTTATTGCAAGCTGTACTTAACAAACCATGAACTGTTTAAAAATTTGTTTTTGGAACGCAAACGGCATCCGCCAACATAAAAATGAATTAGAATACTTTCTTAAAAATAAACAAATTGATGTCATGATGATTTCTGAAACTCATTTGACCTCAAGAAGACGTTTAAAATAAATGGTTATATACTATATGATACCAAGGACCCTCGAGATAGAGCTTGTGGAGGTTCTGCCATTTTAATAAAGGCCCGAGTAAAACACTACCTAATGTGTGATCATCGTGAAGATTATCTCCAGGCAACGAACATTTGCGTTGAGAAATTAAATAGAAACCTAATAATTTCATCGTTATACTCCCCGCCTAGATTTTCAGTATCGGAGGACCAATATTGTAAATATTTTAAATCATTAGGACCGTGTTTCCTAGCCGCTGGCGATTATAACGCTAAACATGCCCTCTGGGGGTCGCGACTTATAACACCAAAGGGTCGTGTTTTATTTAACATAATTTCTAAAATGGATTTAAATGTGGTAGCGAGCGGACAACCAACATATTCGCCCACTGATCTTCAAAAAATTCCAGATGTCATAGATTTCGGCGTGGTTAAAAACATTCCCATAGAAACGATTCAAGTTGAAGCCTCTCTAGATTTATCTTCCGACCACACACCTACAATTGTTATTATAATGAACCCCAATAGAATTGTACCTCCGACGACAGCTACGCAAATTAATTGGTTGAAATATAAAAAATATCTCAGTACCCATTGCACAGAAAATATTCCGCTCAGTACACCGGATTATGTAGATCGCTCTATTGACAATTTTGACAGTTTTCTGAAACTAGCTGTTCAACATTCCAATATTGCCCCCAAAAAAACAAAAACTATTAAAATATATTCCACTGATGTCGAGCATCTTTTGTCTGAAAAAAGGAGGGCTCGAAGAGAGTGGCAATTGCACAGATCCCCTCAACTTAAGAACTTACTTAAAGAGTGTACAAAAAGACTAAGAAAGTTACTGCAGACTAAGAAAACGGCTTCTCTGGAAAAATATCTTAAGGAACTTGATGCAACCCCACAATCAGACTACTCATTATGGCGTGCAGCTAGAAATCTCAAAAGGCCAGTTGTCTCTAAACCACCATTAAGAAACTTGAATGGAAGTTGGGCAAGAAATGATGTTGAGAAAGGAAATCTGTTTGCCAATCATTTAAAAAACGTATTAACCCCAAATATATCTCACGATATTGCGGTCGAGTTACCACCTGTTGCTGCTAGAGCAGCTGTTCCGCTAAGATTTGAGATAAGAGAAATCGAAAAGGCTATTTGTGATTTAAACCCCAAGAAGGCTCCTGGTTTTGACAAGATCAGCAACAAAATGCTTTTGGAGCTACCCAGCATAGCAAAGAAAATTATTCTTTTAATTTTTAATGCTATTTTACGCCTTGAATACTATCCTCAAAAGTGGAAGGTCTCCTTAGTCACCATGATACCTAAACCTGGAAAGGATCACCCAAAAGTTGAGTCATATAGGCCTATAAGCTTACTTTCTAATATATCAAAGCTGTTTGAGAAGCTGTTAGCGTCAAAATTAACCCCAATATTAAATGATAATAGATGTATTCCTAACCACCAATTCGGCTTTAGAAGAGAACACAGCACAATTGAGCCAACCCATCGTATAGTAAACGCAATAAGAAAAGCCTTTGAAGAAAAAAAATATTGTTCCGCTCTCTTCATCGATGTTTCTCAAGCTTTCGATAAAGTCTGGCATGAAGGCTTATTACATAAATTGAAGCTAAACTTACCAGTAAACATACACAAGCTGTTAGAAAGCTACTTAGTCGGTCGAAAGTTTATTATTAAAGAAGGTGATTATTTAAGCTCTCCTCAGCAAATTGACGCTGGAGTCCCTCAGGGAAGCATCCTGGGCCCACTTTTATACTTAATATATACCTCGGATATGCCAACAAACAACTACACACAAACTTCAACATTTGCTGATGATACAGCTTTTTTGAGCGTCCACGAAAACCGTCAAGAAGCATCTCGATACCTACAGGATCATATATTTCAACTCGAACTATGGTTAAAGCAATGGAGGATAGAGGTCAATGAGCAAAAATGTGTACATATAACATTCACCTTGCGTCGAGAATCATGCCCCCCTATTAAAATCAATAATCAAATAATACCTCAAAATTCGCATGTAAAATACCTCGGTATTCATCTAGATCGCCGTTTAACGTGGAAAAGCCATATAGAGGCAAAATTAACTCAAATGAAACTAAAAGCCATCCAAATTCATTTGCTTATTGGAAGAAACTCTGTCCTTAGTCTCGACTGCAAACTTCTTCTTTACAACTCCATCTTAAAGCCAATCTGGTGCTATGGTATTCAGTTATGGGGCACTGCCTCGGCCTCTAATATCGAAAAAATTCAAAGGCGCCAAAATAAACTACTTCGAATAATCACAGCTACCCCTTGGTATGTTAAAAACTCAAATATTCACAAGGATCTCAATGTTCCATTAGTTAAAACTATGATTACGAAATATGCAGTAAAATACTTAAAAAGGCTCGAATTGCACCCGAACCCACTAGCACGAAATATTTTAAATGATAGCGGCCACACTCGCTTAAGAAGAAGAGACACTGCGGCACTTGTTCAATTAGATGAGCGATAAACACCTATAAAAGTGAACAGAACCCGCGATGAACAAAATTTTTGTCTGGCACTGGCAGGACAAAAAATAATATTAGGTTAAGATTTGATTAATTATTGTTAGTTCATATTTAATATATGAAGATTCAATAAATAAATAATGAAAAAAAAAAAAAAAAAAATTTCAACAAATCTTGGGCTTGATTTTCCCGTACAACTATCATATTGATTAACGCGAATACCTGTCTCGCGTCCTAACTTCACGGTGGATCTCAACCACTTGGCGTGTTAATAATAAGCACTTACCAATGCCCCTGTGTAAGTAAAGAATGCACTTGTTGTGGGCACAATTGCTACAATAATTGGTTCAAGTCAAGATATTAAGTGCAAACCGGAGAATCTAAGACATGCAAAGCTCCATGTGGGGCTCTTTATATTTGTCGACTAGCACAAAGCTAAGAATCTTCAACTCCAACGTTAAGTCTGTACCCAATAAAATTTATACAACAATTCGTAGATGGAATTTGAGTAGCATTGGGCACATACTGAAGCCTTTCCCATAAGACTTTACCAGAATGGCCATTGATTGGACCTGCCCATACATGCAGACGGCAGCTCGGTTTCGAAATCGAAACTTCAGGACACAGTTGGAGTGAAATATGTCGTTCGTTATATTAAAGGAACGCTTGGAACAAGTTTGTTGTGGCTCTATGCTTGTTATAGGAATAACAGTAATAATATTTAAGGTTTACAAATATAGGCCAATTCGGGTATAAAAACCGATGGTAAAAGGGTATATAAAAGTTTATATTTTGGGTTTTTATGAGTAGCGAAGTGGATCTAACGATGTCTGTCTGACCATCTGTTTGTGTGTCCGTTGAGCTGGGCTTTTTAAGACCCCTGATATGGTGGGGACTATTTATATCACATATAATCCGGAATTTTTATACCCACACCACAATAGTGGAGGGGGTATTATGCATTTGTGCTGATGTGTGAAACACCTTAAAGTATACCGATCAACTCAGAATCACTTACAGGTACAGGTCGCAATTTTGGAGCCAATTTGATAAAATTTGGGACATAGGTTCTTATTGGTACAAGGACCAAGCCTATTGAAAATAGGCCAAATCTTAGGACCACGAGGGGAGATAGGGAGCAATTTCTGAATCTCAAAAATCAAACCGATTTCAATTAAATTTAAAACATAAATATATCCATATTTACATGGACACAAAGGCATAGGGAAATGTGCTTTAAAATACTGTGGTGTAGGGTATCATATGGTCGGGCTTGACCGACTATACTTTCTTACTTGTTTGCTATTGAAATTGAACCTGATCGGTCTGAAAATGGCTGAGATATTAGCAAAAAACCACAACTGCCTCTAATTTTACGCATTGATGTTGTTGTTATTTTTTTATATTTTTATGTTTTAACATCTGAACAACGGCAAGCGCCAATATTTCAAAATTCGGTACTAGCATGTCTTGGCTATCAATGCACGAAATCGGACTTAATATGGGCGGGATTGGAGAGGTGGGTGTGGCACTTCTCATACATTATATAGACATTATAGATTTGTGTATATCTGGAGAACGGCAAGAGCTGAAGTTTCTAAATAAAGTGCAAGCATCTTAATTATCAATAGGCAATATTCAACAAAATGTGGGTAGAAATGCAGGTGGGGGCATGTAACAAAATATATTTGTTTATATCTAAGGAACGGTAAGAGATAAATTGTCTAAATTTAGTACACATAACTGGGCTATCAATATCTACACAACCTTTTTAAAATATATGCGCGATTGGAGAAATGGGCAGAAATTAAGAACTGTATGTGGGTATATAAGATTTGACATAGAACAATACAGCACTCTTACTTGTTTTTTTTTAATTAGCTTCTGTGCTACCATCCACCAGAATACGAGGTTTAAAAGAACTCACAGGAAAAGCATTCAACCCAGGGGCCAAATTATGGCAGTCGTGATCGAATACCTCTTCGATTCGAAAGCAATTCAATTTCTAATTCTTTCTGTTCATACTGAACGGATCGAAATTATTTTTTTGGTGTTGTAAAGCATTTATTTGAGTTTTCAAACACTGAAAAACTAATACCGATTCGTTCAGTATTGACTGAAATAAAATTGCTTTCGAATCGAAAAAGTATTCGATCACGACTGCCATGATTTGCCCCGAGGCTGAAATATTCTTTAAGTAAAGATGAGTACTAAAGTTTTGCCATGCTCGTATACGCCTTTACACTTGTCTGCTAATAATATTTTTAATCTTGTGTAGCTCCTTCAAAAATTCGTTTTTTATCCATTGAAATTTTCCTTTCTTTTGTCAATTGTTAAATGGAGGGGGAATAAAAAATCTTAATGTATTGTTATGTGAATAAAAAAGAAATACATATTCCAAAAACAAAAAAAAATCTATCTCCAGTAACAAACGTGTATGAATGTACTATGCATTTAAGTGAGCAAGTATTGTTGCCAAAAGGTGTTGGTTGGTCTTTAAGAGTGGTCTTTAAGTCTGTGATGGCAAAGAGTTATTTCCAAGGAGTCCAAATCGTGCATTTAGGCATAATTCGTGTTTTCATTTTTGTATAGTTTTTCTTTTTTTTTTACTTCATTATATTAAGATTGTTAAGTGTTTTAAATTATTCTTTTGGTTGTTGTCTGCTCGTCTGTCTGCTAGTATGATGCTGTTGTTGTTGGCTGCATATTAGTTGCCTATTAGGAATTGATGTGTCAGTTAGTCAGTAAGTAACAAAATATAAAAGAAAACGAAAAAAGATTTTCTTTACCGACTCTTTTGTTATTATAGTCATAACACCCGAAAACTAATAATAAAATAGCAAATCTTTGTATTATTTTCTACACAAAAAGAACTATGATTTTACACCATGTTTAAAAGTTTTTTTTTCATCGCCTGCCTTAACTTTTGTACTTTTTGAATCTCCGTCAAAAGTTGTATCTAGTGTGTCAGTTCGAAAAAATAAAATTTACAAAAATATCAAAACTACAACGTGATATGTTAATCAAAATGTCGAACATTACTAAATAATCATGTTATGTAATATTTGCTGCATGAATAAATATGATTTTTTTAACAAGATTAATAGACAATTTATTCCAAAAAGGAAAATAAATATTTTTTTTAGTAAAAAATTTGCCACATTTATTGGAAGCAATAAAGTTCAAAAAGATTAGATAGATTTGAGTTAAATATCACGATAATTCTTGTATTTATAGAAAAATAACAAATTTTTTAAATAATTATTTAATCGAATTAAATAAAAAATATTGTTAAATTAACATTGTGTGTAAAAGTAAAAGAGCTTTCTATGTGATTCTAAAAGGTGATAACAAGATTTTAAATTAAATGTAAATACAAGCAAGTGAAAGTGCTTTACTTGGCTGTACCGAATTTATACACCCTTCACCATAAAATAGAAAAGAAGTAGGCGATATTTAGTTACATAACTATCATTTCTTATCGCACCATGGTGATATACATAAAATGCGTAGTAGCCGAATGTGGAACTCTTACTTGTTTTTCTTTTGATTTGTAACATAGTGAACAATTTGTTTTTAGGGAGTGGGTTTTTTGGCACCTACGGAAAATTTTCCGGGCCTATCTTTACAAAATATTCTTAACAAATTGTAATCTTTGGAGTTGTATTAATATTCATTGCAGCACATTTCACTCAAATAACATTATTTATTGCTGTTGTAGGCTCATTAAAGTTTTTTTCGTAAGTCGGATTTACTTATTGTTAATTATGGACGATCATTGTAAAAATTGGTAGTGTGATTTCTAGTTTCACAAAACTTAATTGAACCAAGTTTCATTTCAATGTGTTTTGGGAATGGGGTTTTATATAAGAGCTAATTCTCAGTATGAAACGATCAGCATGAATATTGGTAGTATAATTTTAAGTCATGCAAAATTATGCCTTGACAAAACCCACCTTTATTCTATCACTGATTTGACGATAATTTTTAGAACTTTATCGCTCAAACACAGAAAATCCAGGGTTTTGTGATGTAAACCCCAGGCTTTGGAGTCGGAATTGAAGAGTCGGAGTTGGGATTTTTGAACAGGAGTCAGAAGCGAAATACCCACAAAATATTACGACCCCGACTCCAAAATTTTGCAGCATAAAAATTTTTCTAATATTTTTCAAAATAAAAAAATTATTTAGTGAAATTTCTTTGATATTTTTGATATTTAAAATAAATCTTCAAGTTCAAAGTCACTTTTATATAAATAATATTTATTATTCCAGTATTTCTTTATCTCAATGGATAACTTCTTCAAAGATTTTTGGTTTTTTTAATTTTAAACCAATTTTTTAAAAAATTATTCTATACCATTTTTATAAACTTATTGTATTTCCTATCTTATTCTTATAAATAAAATGTCTCAAATTTTGATGAATAATAAATATTTTTTTGTATAAAAGTGACCTTGAGCTTGAAAATTTATTGTGAAGAAAAAATAAAAAATTATAAAAATTGTTTAGAAATATTTAAGTCAGAAAATAAAGTCTACTTTACATATTTAAATTTAAAATTAAATGATGAAACAGAACTGAGTCTTCAGGCAAAAATTTTAAAGCCCATTATTAAAACGTCGGCAGTACCCTGCGGGAAATTTGTGCCAATCGGTCCAACAGACTGGTCCTGGGAGTTGTGAAAATAGAACAGGTTCAAAAAGAAAGAACTCATGACCAGTGAAAGGAGAACTAATCATGTTATTGGTTTATGAAGAACAAAAAGGTAGAAAAAGTAGTGAATTACAGGACAGTCTTCACCGGTGGTGCGATAAATTTTTTTGGGACTTTCTAAAATTTGGCTCTTGAATTTAATTCTAGGACTTGTTTTATTGAAATAATACTACATCGTATTGAAATAATACTACATTGTAGTAACTGTCACTAAACACGTTCATTGAGAATAGATTTGTGACTGGTCAAATGGTGTCAATTGACCCCCTCCAATGACAACCCCATGTAAAAGTGATAGGTCTTATTCATAGAAAGTGTTAAAACTAGAACCGGTCTCTACCACCAAAGACCTATCACGGGACTACTTTGGTGTCAGTTCGCTTCTCTCTAGGGTAACTTCAAATTCTCTCCCATTTCTTTCGTTTTCTTTTGTTCTTATTTTTCTTTGTTTACAAAATGTATGAAATTGAATGAAAGTATGGTAACATTGTTAAGAGAATAATTGTATTTATGTGAGAACATTAGAAAAAACGTCCTCAAAATAAAATTGATTTTATTTCTCGACCGCATTCTCTGGTATAATTTTATGTCAAACTGTATGAAAAACATCGTTCAGCCCCAGTTCTGTTTCATCATTTAAATTTAAAAAATTGTGATAACAATCGATTGCGACAGATTTTTTAGCACTTTATGAGAAAAAATGTGTAGGCTCAACATTTTCACATTTTCAAAACTATGTATATTAGACTGGTCGCATCTTGTATGGGATTTTTTTAATTTTATTGCGGAATTTCGGTTTTTTTAGTTTTTCAATAAGCTAAAGCGTTTTTGAGTTGTGCGAACAAATGTTAATCTATCTATACATACAATACATAATTTCTTAGTATGTCAGGATGTTTGCATGTATGTCGGATTCTTTCCGCAACTTTCTGAAGCCATCTGATGACATAGGAAGCTGAAATTTGGCACACTTGAAGTACTATCACTGCGGAAGATCGCAACGATGCCATATTTCGGCTTTTCAACTAGTATAACTTTAAAGATCTGATAGAAAATATGTTTTTTTTTATAATATGGGGAACTTTGGGCCCCACCCGGCACAGCTAAACACCGTCGGATTGACCTGAAAAATTAGATGATGATTTCTTACACCAAACCTCATATTTTAACCAGCGCAAATAATTAAATTTAAAAAAAAAAATCGCGACCAGTCTAATGTATATCTTTGTATTTTCTGTATCAAAACTCGCTGGTTTACTGTTCAAACATTTCTGTTTGAAGTGCGCCAAGATATCGTTGATGAAGTAGAGTAGAAAAAGGGAATTTAAATATGTAAATTTGCAAACAAGTTCCCTTTGACATATTTGTTTTTTATAAATCGTATATTGAAAAATATTTTTGTAGCGATGTTCATATATATAACAGGAAATCTGCTGTAGCTCCTGTGGTAAAAGTACTAAAAGAACTTCATTTTAAATTCCAACCTTCAAAGTGAATGATAATAGAAAAAACGGAAAAGGAGCTCGGAAAAATATATGACATTATTTCGGATATAATTCCCATCAATGTGGCGGTTAACCGGAATAATGAATTGAGAATACTCTATCAATAGATACGTACATGACTATACTCACTTTGGGGTAAATAAAATAAAGACCTACAATTTAATATTTTCTTGGACAATATCAATATTGATGGTGGAACGGAAATACTTTTGCTTATTAAATTGGACTTGGTGTTTTTTACCTTCCATGAAGGTATTGATTGGTACTGCTCAATTCCTTGAGGCAAACAGCACCAAGTCCAACAATAAAAGGTCTGCTATTTCACAAAAATAATACAAGGCTTGCAATCATTTTTTTTACCTTTCTTTTATCTTCGAAATTATACAAATAATAATTGCAGGAGCATCTGCATGTTTAAATAAAAATATATTAAATATTCCTGAGAATGATTAACCAGGTCCAAATATTTGACTAAATAAAAAAATTAAACCAAAATGACAGTGTTTTAAATTGTCTACATTAAAAACAGAAGACCTCACTACACAATTTATAAAAAAGGACTCTTAATGTTTTTGGCCTTTAAGCACATTATCCTTATTGTCTGAAAATTCAGTGATAAGCAAAACTAAGCAAACTTGATTGCGTCTAATCTAGTTGGACTTGGTGATGTTTTCCACTTTTCTGTCTCGAGACTACGTTAGTAAAAAATGGACTTATGGGAATTCGCACATGAATAGAGCACTGAAAAAAAAATTCTTCACAGATCCAATGAAATTTACATTAAAATTCAACCTATGTAACCTTTCATTGGATTAATGAAATGTTTCATAAAATCAATGAAAATTTTGCATTAGCTTAATGACAAACGTTTATTTTATCCATTTTTTCAATGAGGATTCATAAAATCAATGAAAATTTTGTCATTGATTTTATTAATCCTTCATTAATCCAATGAAAGGTTACAAAGGTTGAATTATAATGTAAATTTCATTGGATCTGTGAAGAAAATTTTTTCAGTGAGGAAATATTCTGATTCCAACAATATAAAAAACGTATTTTGAAAAATGTGTGAATTGGAGTAGTTTATCTCTCCTCTACAGAACATGTTTCATGTTTAAGCACTGTTTGCATTATTTACTATATTAATATAAATCTTAAATATAAACTCAAGTTCAATGATTCCTGGTGGACTATAGTGTCTTTGAAAACTAGTTCGATCCCATATGGCTTGTAGCAAAATTCGTTTCTTTCAAAAATTCGTAGCAAAACTCGTTCGTTCCAAAATTAAATCTTTGCTTTTCAATATTTCAATTAGCTTCCATTTTTCAACTGTTGAGTTATAAATTAAAAAAAAGCTAAACTTATTTGGACCATTTAATCGGGCGCTATATGTTTTTTGCATTTTCCCGAAATTCAAATAAAGTGTAACGAACGAGTTTTGCATCTCACCGTCTCATATGTAAATAACTGTATTAAGGCATAATGCGGCACGTGTTAGAATTAAACTATCGATTTGAAATTTTTCAGAACCATTTTCTTGCTATATTTAATCATTAAAAGGATACTGCATTGTTAAATAAGGACCAGCCTCGTATACATTTAGCATTAAGTTAAAAGAGTCAGCGTTGGAGTTGGGGTCGGAGTCGTACCTAAAATATTTCAGCGGGTGGAGTCGGAGTTATCACTATTTCTTGACGTCTCCTTAGCCCTGATAGAAATATAAATTTATTTTGGTTGCAGGTCCAAATTTCAATGAAAAGCTACTAACAGTTTGACACCAATATCATTATTACGCCTTGAGTCCCCAGATAGAGAGCGCTTCGGGTAAGAATTACTACACTTATAAAATTATTACAGTAACTGATTGTGGGTTATTAAATTCGTTTTCTGTTCTGTTAAAATTGAATAAAAATATAGTTATTTTTCGAGTAATTTTATTTTTTAACATTTATGTTTGTTATTCAAAAAACAAACTACAAAAAAATAATGTTTTATCGTATTTATTTTGGTATGTAGTTTGATTTTTGTCGTTTAAAATATATTTTTTAATAGTAAAAATCATTAAATTTTAAGGAATATGATGTTCAATAAATTAAAAATTAAAAAATGAATGTTAAAATCATTTGTTTTAAATGATATGTAAATGATCCGTTTTTTAAGTGAATTTTAAGTTGTTTAAAATGAATTTTCGTTTGAATTTAACTGCATAATATTTTGAGTGTAAAGCTGATTTGGAAATACAGAGTAGTCATATTAACTCAATGGGTTATTAGATAAATATTTCTTGGTATTCCACCAGGAACTACAAACTTTTTACACCATTATTCACCTCTCGTAGGAATGAAGTATTATTTTTTAATATAACTAATAAACTTTCAACTGATCGATATTGCTGGTTTAATTTTTTTTACTTAATTCTTAATAATTTTTTTAGTTTAAGGTATTTTAATTTCAAATTTTACAGAACATTTTTACTAAACACTTTCCTTTAATCAATTATCTCCCCTGATACTTTTGTTTTAGATATTTAAATTTAAATCAAATGGCTTAATTTGTCTATTATCTTTCATAATAATAATAGAAAATTACAGAACTCTTGGGAATATTGTAATTTCTATACACTACCAAAGAAAAATCCTTATAACTTTTTCTCTAAAGTACATATTTAAACCAACAACAAAAAGCGTTATTAAAAACTTAATTATTTATTTCAAACCAAAGAAGCAAATGCGAAATAAAATACAGCCAAACTAAATTCAAAGAACGTAGAAAAAGTTTGTAAAAGACAGACAGACAGACAGACTTATTTTTCCACCTTCTACCAATGAAAACATTTTAGTTGAACAATTTATAAATGAATTCAATTAAGTATTGCAATTTAAAACAATAAATATTTAAACAGGCTATTAAATGCTAATACAGAAACACTTACACAAACACAAACACACACACACTAACATATATACCTACACAAATATTAAACACTCGCTTAAAATAAACAGTAAACTCCCTGTAGACAAAGTAACAAGTATTTAGCTGTAAATATACTGGTTGATTTTGACTTTTAAAAGTTGCAATTTTGATTTTTTTTTCATATATCAAACGATTTTACTAATAAGTTAAGGTTGGGTTTTCATAGGAGCCCAACTAGTTCATTTTTTAGTAGGGCAAAACTAGTTACTTTATGTACAGTATAAGTACTAATAAAAGCAAAACTAAATTATACAATTTTACTAAATTTTGTTTTCATACTTAATTATTGCTTTATAGTATTTAATTTATTTTAGAATAATTCTAAGCAACTACCCCTGGACCCAGAGAGAGAGAGAGAGATAGAGAGAGATATTGAAAATATATATATTTTTTTATGTTACTCCATGTTTCACTTTTGTTGAATTCCTCTTTGTTTACAAAAGGAACTGTAAATTAACATTTTATTGTAAATTTGATATACTGAACTCAATAATTTTCTAATAATTCTAAACAAAACGAATTCGGGAATTTTCCTCCTTCAAACACGAAAAATTTTTTTAGCTTTAAAACCAACCAAAAATGTACAATTTTCTTCTTTTTGTGTTGTTGTTGTGTCTACATCCAACAGCGTTACTTATTAAGCTGTGCAATCGAAATTTTACAACCTTTTCTTATTTCGACGCCTAACAACTAGTAATGAACTAGTCCAAAACCTAGTAACGACATTAGCTGCAGGGCTATTACTAATGCCATAAACATTACCACTTCTACTGCAACTATTACAAATAACAACTGTTTGTATAGATTTTTCTTCTCACTCGGTTAAATAAATGTTTTGTAAAATATCCCAAATTGTAGGTACATTTTGTTGTATAAAAAGCAACACACTATAGTAAGAAGCAACAACAACTACAAAAACAAATAGTATAAAAAACAACAATATAAATAACTAACGAAACTACTATATAGTATTACAAAGTAGGCATTTTGTTTAAATCTATTACGAATCGAATATAAAGTGGCTGAGAAACCAGAGCCAAGTAAAAGGCAACTTTGAAGAGGCGAAGAGAAATTTAGTTGTAAAAGGTGGATTTACACCAACATTTTAACTGGCAAATGACCAAAATCCCATATCAATCAATTTCAAATAGTGGCGATAAAGCTAGTGTGTGCATTATAAAGCTTTGACAGGAAAAAAAAAATGGCAACTACGACAACAGCAATAAGAACAGTAACAAAATGTAACAACAATAACTGCAAACACGTACAATAATAAATAAACATATACAAACTCCATGTATTTATGCAAGTGCGTGTGCATAAATGTGAAATGTTGTGTGTAAGGTAGTGGCTTCAGAGTTGGAAAACAATGATATCTACAAAGCATTAAAATTAGAAAATGGTCCAACATATATAAACTGCCCCAGCCAGTATTTTTTAGTAATCCTCGTAGGTGTGGCACAAAATAGAGATATTTATATCTAAAGACTTATATAAATGTCTGTTCTTATTGCACCATGGTGAAAGCTGTGTAAGATTCGGCATAACCAAATGTAGCCCTCTTACTTGTCCTTATAAAATATGGCCCATATTCATAGTCAAAAATAAAGTCGACTTCAATGTTATGGAAATCCATTTATTTTTGACTATGAATATGGGCCTATGAGTTTAGGAAGTTTTTAATTGTCAAGACTTCTTTTCAAAATCAAGATTTTTTTAGAGAATTTTGTCAAGAATTTTGAAAATTTTAGTCTGGCATGCCTTCCCTATAATTGTTACTTTTACCACGGAAATCCAACTGTATTCCAAAAAAAAAATATCTTTTCCCGCAGAAAATACATGCATTTTTCGCAAAAAAAAAATTCATTTTTTTACAAAAAAAAAAAAAAACACAATTGTCACTTTTCACTTTCCTGAAATGAATTTTGACACTATATTTAAGCTAACGAAGCGCGTAATTCCTGCTACGAAAATCGGCTAATTTAGTTTGAACTCGTCATAGATACAATGAAATTTTGTCATTAGTTCTATGAAAAATTCTACAGTGCAACGTAAATTTTTATTACTGCTGTACGGATTTTAAACTCAAATCCTGCCTTTAAGGCAGAATTAGTCATTAATTTCTGTTCTGTTCCGTGCCGTTCTGTTACGAAATTGTAATAGTTACTTTTTCTGTAGCAACTTATCAGCCATTTATGACAAATTTATTAGTTTTGCACCGTCCAATGTTATATTTCAAAATTTTAATGCAAATAAATTTGAAGAAATTAAATTGTATGAATTCTTAAATTAAAAAATAGTTGATTTCAACATAAATATGTATTTTTTTATTATTAATTATGCTGTCACTTACAAGAACTTAACAAGTTTTTGATTTTAACAGACTTAACCGCAACAGAACAGAAAAACTAATCAATTTCACAGGTTTTTTTATAACAAAAACAAATCAGGTGATTCGTAACAGAACAGAAAGTAAAGACTAACTGAGCCTTAACGCGTTTTATATCATTACCCAGCTAGCATTTGGCTGATTATTTTTTGTAAAAATCACCCAAAGGATTCTTTTCAGATCAGTTTTGATGATTAAAAACTGATTTATCACTTGAGTGATTGAAAAAGGTTTCATATACACAGAAAAAATTATTTTTCCTATTCAAACAAAAAATTTGTAGAATCAAACAATTTTTTGTCTGAAATCGGTTCTATAAACAAATTTGCATATTCAAACAATTTATTTGCATTTTGTTTATTGAAAAAAACCACTGATTTTTTCAAACAAATAATTTAACTGAATCAAACAAAAAGTTTACTGAAATTCATATACAAAATTTCAAAATAAAAAAAAAAAGTTTTTGCACAAGCAATGACGCGCACGCAAGTAAGCACTGTATTAGAAGATGACGGCAGAGCACACAATGTTTTTCTTTATCACTCTCTGTTGCTGTATCCTTTCCTTTGCTTAAGAATAAATGTAACCAAAAACGGCAGCAGACCGACTCGATATCTTTTTCGTCATCATTCTATTTTTGTATTTCATGTATTTAACCAAACGGTTTTAAAAAATTGAATACGGGATTTTGTTTCTTGTAATGTTGTTTCTGCTATTGTTTTTCTTATAGTTGCACTTTTTCAAAGCATCCAAAAATAGACTGTGTGTGTTTTTTGTTGTTGTTCTTATATTTCACATAAAGAAGTGTTGCTTACGATCAAATAAAAAAATGCAAAAAGACGACAACATTAAAGAGCGTTAAATATCTCATACAAAATTATGAAAACTTGACACCAATAACGCGTTTATTATATTTTTGAAGAGTTGTCCACATTTTTGTTGGTTAAATAAAAATCAAACAAAAATATTGTTTGAATCAGTAAAAAAATTTATAGAAATTAAAAAAATTTTCAAACAAGCGTTTGTTTGAAAATAATTCGGCAATAATTTTTTCTGTGGATGATTCATTTATATGTTTAAATAATGAATAAATGAAAAAAAAATAGAAACTTTCATCTTAGCCAAATAAATAAGAAGCTTGACTAAAAAAGAAGTCCAACAATTATTGACAATTTATAAACATAAATATACGTGCAAATTGTTTCTTCTCTTCTTTGAGGAAAACCGATAACTTTTGTTTGGTTTAAAAAAAAGCAGGTTCGAATAATCAAAAGCCATAATTATCGGAGAAAAAATAAATAATGACAATTAAAAAATTATATGAAATATAATCAAAAACTATATATGTATGTAGTTTACGATTGAAAAATGAGACGAAAACGGCTCAATAATGATTATTTAAACTACCATAAAATGGACCAAAAAGGAATGAGAAAATTGTATCACAAATGATTCTTTCAGGTGATTCAGCGGTAGGGTACCATTTTCTTACAACGTTAGTATCATTTATAATTGAAAAATTAGCTCATATACGGGTATTTTGCTCTTGAAGCGGATTCCTAAATGATTAGATTATGATACAAAATGTAAGATGAGTAATAAAACATACAACGAAATGTAAGAAAATTCCAGTTTAATAGTATTTATCAAAAACGTCATTGCTGCAATTAACAGTTTATTATCAGTAATGAACATTTTAATTGCATAAATGATAGCAACGAAGCGTTTTTTTACTGTTCGCATAAAAGTTCATACTTCACGTAAAAACTCACTTTTCTTTCAAAAACTCACTGTCACAAAATGTCACCTGCCTTTTAAAATTTTTTCGAAAAACAAAAATCAACCTTTAATACAAAATATCGCTTTTCTACAACATTTAAGTTTCTTTTATTTAAATAAATAATTTTTCATTAAAGAAAATGGTTTCGTTGCAAAAATTGCAATAACTCATCACAGGTCAGATTTCACTTGAAAGTCTGTTTTCGCTAAATGGTCAGTTTATTTTGTTATTAAAAAATGTCCTTTTGGCAAATGAAAATCTTTTATAAAAAAGTCTTATTTTTACTTAATATGCACTTCAAAAAAAGTCAATACATACGTACTTAATTCATTCCGAAAAGAAGACAATTGTAAGGTAAGGACGGATTTTCTTAAGTCAAGTACAGAGTGCCTTTTATTCAAGTACGGATTATTAAAGTGCCCCGTAATAGAAATAATCCGAAAACGGGATTGACTTAAGTGAAAGTGAGATAAAATTTTATTTTAAACTTTGATTGATTCAGGAATCTCTAAAACTTTAGTTTTAATCCCATATTCTTACTTGAAAACATCCGAAAGTGAGATTTTATGATTCTAATCTAAACAACACTTAAACCTAGTGATGCAAACGATGCATCGATGTTTAGAAAACCTATTTCATAAACATCGCCCATTTAATATTTTCATTTATTTAATTTTTTTTTATAATATTTTTACAATTTTTAATATTTATTTTTTTAATTAAGGGTTTTATTAAAAAATATAATAAAGTGAATTTCAAAGTATATACATTAGGGTGGCCATTATTTTCTTTTTTTTTGATTTCTTATATTCTCCCCCACCAAATCGGTTCAGTTTTATGTAAAAAAAAAATTCAAAAAAATTTCGTATTGATAAGTTGTGTTTTAGGGGAGGCGTCCGCCCCTCAAAGTTTGCCTTCAAGCCATTTATTCAAATGTAATTTGTTTGCATATGACTATCTCTTAAAAACAACATTTAACAAGAATATGATATATGGCAATATTTTAGCTCTTCTAGTCAACAATATTAGTTTTTTGCTAAAATTAATATTTAAGAAAATAATTAAAAAAATAACAATAAAATACCAAACATTTTATATACGTTTTATAGATATAAAAGGGGGATTTAATGTCAAGTGGCCACGCTAATATACATACATATGTATGTATATGTCTACATGCATACTACCCTGCAAATAATGTGACTAGTCCATGCACGCATGTTAAATGTAGCCCATAATGGTCTTGGACTAGTCTAAAGGTAACCCCAATGTATGGCAAAAACATGGTCTATTTAACGTTACGATGCCCTAGGGGGACCATATAACCCAACTTTGGATTGCAAGGAGTAGTCTTAAAATTACTCCGTGGTATACTCCAGAGGATTAGTTTTTAAATCAATTAAAAACGAAAACATGTGGTTAAAAAACGAAGACATGTCGTTTCACTACAAACTCTTTTTAACAATGACAGGGTCCATTTGATCAAAATGAATCAAGTAGTTCAATATTATTTGCAAGGTATGCATTGCAAAACTATATGCAATAAGGGGAACCCCTTTTATTAACTTGAGAAATTTTAAAAGAATTTTGGAGACTTTGTGAACAAGTGAGAAGGCCTTGCTATAATAAGCTTAAGTTGGCTTTTAAACATCGATGTCTTTTAGAACGATGTTGCATCCCTACTTACGCCAGAGAAACAATGAGAGGAAAATTATTGTGTTATTTTATTTATTACCCGTTAACATTTATGTTTGTTTCATATTTGCTGCATTGCCCTCTTTTTACACAAGAAATCACAATTATAAGACACCAGCAGCATGCCCGACATGGTTTACATAATCATTCTACTTTGAAAATTTGATTTATTTAACTAAAAAAAAATTATCAAATAGAATTCGGGAATCTTTGCTACTTATTTTACCTTTTAGGCATGAAAATAATAAAAGTTTTTCTTTTTGTAGTGTTGCTGTTGGTTCTACAATAAAATTTTACAAATACACATATTGAACGCATTGATAAGACATAACTGTTGAGCAACCGTTGAGTGTTTTTGTATGTTATGAATGAGTCCATTGGTTTTCGTAAATTATCCCATTGTGGATTGTTTAAGTACTTTTTGGTGTGAATAGTAGTTAAATTTGTATGTATGATGTCTTTTTTTCTGTATGTTGTTTCGTTTTTCAACAAAAATGTCTGGTCCAAAAGCTGTCTGTTTTTGACGAAGATTTCATTCCTTTAGTGGCTTCTATTGCATGTGTTTATGGTGAAATTGACCTGAGGTTAAATTAACCTTAGATTAAACAAAACCACTAAATGTATAACACCAACATACATAAATCTATTTGCCTACATACAAACTTAAATGCAAATATGGTCTGCAATAAACCTAAAACTAATACAAACACAAACACACAAAAATATGGTCTACACAAAATGATCGATTTTTGGTTTTATTCGGGAATACAACAAATATTTGCACACATGTATACATACATGTATACATATCTATATACAGATATAAATGTTTAAAGATTCCAGCTATTAAAACTGGGTCATTTAAGCAGAAAATACATTAAAACATTCGCATACAAATTATGACATTTTAAACATGTTAAAACAAACATTTACAGCCGTTAGCAAATAACGACACTTTAACTATGTTACACAATTATTGCAACTCTCCTACAACTTTATTACTAAAATGTGGACTTACATACATTGATGTTCGTATGAAGTTTTGTTTGTCTGTGCTCATTTTTATTTAGCCTAAAACTTTAATGTCTGATGTCTGTAAACATAGATATATGATTTTTTTTAGTTTATATGTCCTTTACCTGTAAGAAGCATTGATTTTGAATTTAACTGGTTTTTTTTTCTTCTAACATTCTGTTTCACATGGATTTTACCATTTAACTAGTTGGCTTTGTGCCAAAGAAGTTCTTAACGGAATGAAATGACGTTAATAAACCTTTAAAGCCTTGTAAAGTTTTGCATGACAAAAGAGGGCGTTTACCCTAAAATTTTACTTTACTATTACGTGGCGTTGGTAAATTGTAAAGTAATTAGTTTTTTTTTCAGTTAGAAAACTTTATATTAGAGTGTATCGTCACCTAAAAATGAATAGGACGTAACAACAAAAAAATTCGAAATAGAGTTTTTGATTAATTTTTGTTCGTTTTACTAAACTACATGTCCACAAATCAATGCGATCAAATATAGCGACTTAACTAAACAAATTCAAACGCCAAGTACACGTTGGTGTTATTAATTTTTTAAGTTTTTTGCTTTTCCTGTAAAAAAAAACAAAAAGTGTTGAAACGCCATTTTGCATTTTAGTTGACGGTATGTAGCATAGTTGTTTTTCTTTTTTTATTTTCACCATCTCTTAATATCATTATTCCATTAACTTTTTCTTTCTTTTTCTTAGGTATTTTAAATAATTGCTGGCATTTTACAATGTGCCATAAATGCAAACAACTTGTTATAACAATTTTAATTGTGGTTGCAAATAAAAATAAAAATATTAAATTCTATTTTTTTATTACATATTTACTTAAAATTTTCCTTGACCTCTAAAGTAGACTGTAATTATTTTTCACTTTATTTTCTGAAAAGAAGTTTTTCAGTCTTTATTTATTTAAAGAAAGTTTTCACAATTTTCCTTCACATATTTTTAGGCTGTTCTTAATAAAAAAGTTTAAATTTCTTCTTTTACTCTCTTCTTACTTCAACAAGTGTTTCTTTTTTTCACCACAAAACCCCTATTCACCAGTATCAATGTGTTTGTGTGGCTGCATTTTACCATTGTTATATACGAAAGTGAAAGTGTTTTTTTTTTGTGAGATTCAGCGTTGCCGATTTCTGTAATTATCCATGAATCTAAGGAAAAATTGTTTCTTGGTCTATTTTGGGATCAATAAAACTCTCTTGGTGTGGATTTGTTTTATAATAAATATAACAACTGCAGTAACACTCCTTTTTATTCTGCTATTTTCGAATATTTAGCAAATTACAATTAACAAAACAGACATAAGGGATAAGTGGTTATTATGCAAAATATTTTTGTTAACCCTTATTTTTTATTCATGGTTCGAAATTGCCCAAACAGGTTTAACTGCTGTTTAAGTATTTTCAAAAAAAAAACTCGTTGAATATGTTTATACCCACACCACAATAGTGGAGACGGTGTTATGCATTTGTGCTGATGTGTGTAACACCTTAAAATATTGGCCCTAGACCCACCTTAAAATGTACCGATCGACTCAGAATCACTTTCTGAGTCGAACTAATGATGTCCGTCCGGCTGGCTGGCTGTCCGTAGCGGGCAATTTCTGCTTCAAACCGATTTTAATGAAGTTTATAAACATAGATAAATCCATATTTATATGGACTCATAAACATGAAGTGTTTTTAAATACTGCGGTGTAGGGTATCATATAATTGGGCTTGACCGACTATACTTTCTTACATGTTTTCTGATATTTATGTACAATTTTTTTTCTTGAATAGTGTGTATCAGGGTAGATAAAGTTGATAGAATTGTACTTTTTTTGGCACTATTCAAAACTAAAAAGTACGCTGGGACCCCGTGACTCATTTGGTACTATTTCCAAATTTTTCAAACCTACATTTGATATAAAATGACAACTCACTCGTATTTACTGACCAATGAATATATTGTGAATAGATTTTTGCACTTGTTCATTGAACGATTGATTATGCCACATTCTAAATTTAGTATCAGCGGCAGCATATAAGCGTGCATTTTCTGATCATATTGGCAAGTTCTTAAAAGATATAGGAACCCACTGCTGCAAAAGTTCTAGTAGAAGAGACGACTTCCTCTCAACTCAAGATTATTTTGGAACAAACTCATAATATTTTCAAATATGGGCATTTCCGTCAAAAGGTCCACTGTGACCGAAAATTTAGAAGTTACAAAAGCTGATTATTTTACGATATTGTTATAGAGAAATGTTCAGATTTTACTAATTTTATAAATTCACCTATAAATTTGTTCACTTAGATGAACAATCAGACTGCAAAGTTGTGCAAACGTAATTTCTTATTTGTGAGAATGTTTTATTGTATGTTTTCTTTAATATTTATCTTTCTTAAAAGAGGTGATATTTGATAAAAATTATTCCAAAAAAATTTTCTTACATGGTCTGTCATCTAAGGAAGAGTTCAAAGAGAAATATGTTAGTCGGATTAACGGTAAATTTTTATTTTATTTTGATCATTATTCAGTTTTATTATTATGGAAAAATTTCACGTTCGAAATGTCACGTATCGACCCAGATTTTGGCTTAAAAAAAAAAGAAAATACAGAAGATTTTGGAATCAAACCAAAACATTGTAATGTTACATTGCTACGTAAAATTCTCAAAGTTGTTTTACTAAAAAATTGGGCCAGGTTTCGCTGAATTATGCCTTTTTGTACATGGCCACAAAAACTACTTCTGTTTTTTTCACGTTCGAACCGCTACTTCTTTTGCCATTATCTTTGACCTAGAATCGCGCCCTCCATAAACTTTAGCATAGATAACAGTGCTTCCTTAGTGCTATAATTTACGGGTTAATAGAACGTAAAAATATTTTTTGCTTAAAATGTTATTGCATTTTTGATGCGTACGACTGTCACGTTCAACACTTTGGAATTACCCATATTCGTCAACAGATGGTTGTCACGTCATTATTATTTTCCTCCGAACTACTTTGAAGGAAATTTTGCAAGCGCTTTATTAAATTGTATTTTATTCGGACTTTCTACTCCTTTCCTGTTTCTGCAGTACATATTGAAAATTGTAAACACAACAAATTTGGAAATTTAATCCAAGATGCTCGTATGTACATATTTTTAGAATGCTTACAAATTTAATTTTCGTTTAAAATTCGAGATTTCATTTTGAGAAATATTCGTAGAAAAAGACGATATATTCTAAAAAAGTGTATAAAAAAGCTCTCTGACGGCAATCAAAAATAAAAATAAATGGATTTCTCGACCCTAAGAACTGCATAATTCAAGTCTGGCTAGACCAAATACAATTTTTTGCCGCTATTCTTGAATATTTTGGAAAACTAACTATTTTGAAAAATTTGGGGCTCGAAATTCATTTTTTAGCTACGGTTTCTTTGGCAAAGTTTCTTGGAATGACTTATACATAGATCGCGATGTACTTTTGACGCGAAAAAATTGTACCCACCGTATTATTATGTAAAATTCATGATCATGTATTTTTTGCTATCTATTCTTAACATGTACAAATGAATTTTAAGTACCTTTTGTTTTTGTTGTATTAAATTTTTGTTTTTAAAAATAAAATAAAAAAAAATTTATTAAAAAATAATTTAGTACTATTGGGGTCGAAAAAGTACGATTTTAAAAGTTCATTGGTACGATATTGGTTATCTCTTTTATCATCCCTGGTGTGTATAAATAAAATATTTAATTTCAAGACTTTTTCGTAATGTCTGTACCACAAAAGCTACGCATTTTTTTACCAGGAGTCAAAATTGCCCAACACTATTAAATCAACACAAAATATTCAAACAAATAATAAATTTTTTGTAAATTTAAAAAAAGTAAGCAGAATTAACAAATGTGTAAAGGGCACTCTACATTGGGCGAAACTAATCCACAAATACCAGATGCGTTTTATTTTTTAGTACAGATCAGTCAATACAAAATATTCAAACAACTGTACAGCAAGTAATAAATTTATTTGTTAAAATCAAAAATTG
Organism: Pollenia angustigena; assembly: GCA_930367215.1. Taxonomy (NCBI): domain Eukaryota; kingdom Metazoa; phylum Arthropoda; class Insecta; order Diptera; family Polleniidae; genus Pollenia; species Pollenia angustigena. The sequence continues at coordinate 55,578,468 of OV884060.1, forward strand.
GAAAATTGACCCAAAAATACTACAGGTATTTTTTATTTTTTTAGGTAAGCTGTGGAAAACCATTTAATCTTGTGTTTGTTACAGCATGTACCGCAGTTGGCTCAATGGCCTTGGTAAAGCATATTCAGCGAATGCATTATTTCGTTCACAAGCGTTTTTAACTGGCCTCCACCTCCAGCGGATTTAACAGCTCCTGGTAGATTTCTGTGGGAATATTTGAAAGAAAGTGTATATGTTAATAAGCCAAGAACCATCATCCAACTAAAACCAACAGTCGAAATAAAATCATGGCCATTATAACCGACATTTTGCGGAAAGTAGTAGAAAAATCTTAAAAAGAACATTTGTGTACGAGGCAGATACATAGGACTTAATTTTTTTAAGTTAATCGAAAAAGATTCCCCAACTGTATTTAAGAGAATTTTTTTATTTTATTTTTAATGCCCTAAGCTAATCCCTTAAAGCTCTACGCTTGTCTGCAGGAAAGAAACCAGAGTCTCTAGCAACAATCGAATCCGCAACCTCAGCGCTGATAGACTAGCTCACTACCAGCTAACCTACTGGGGCACTTATGGATATTTAAAATGTATAGCTCATTCTGCTCTACTCGGTGTATCAAGCCCTTACAGCAAAAATAGTTTAAGCGTCAAAAATACAGTTTTACTATAGAATTTGTTTTAATTTCACAAAAATTTTGCATAAAGGTTGGCGCTTAAGCTAAAATTATTTTTGCTATAATATCGTAACGGTTCCTTATGTGACCATGAATGACATTTTAGGAGATGATGAAAGTGTTGCCAATAAATTCATTAATTAAACAAACCAAAATTTAAAATATGTCGCTTAAGCTATTTTTGCGATAAGGACTCGATATGTTCGTAAATTAAAAGCGTTGCTTTTTTCAAACACAAAATTTGTTTGTGTTATTTATAAAAATTTTAAAAATTTGTATGCCTTGTCTGGGTAAAATTTAATTGGGATTCCGGCAACACTGGTGAGTTTGAGTTGGTGTTTTCTTTTGTTGTGTTGTTAATTCTTAGCGTGCGTTTGTCGACATGTGCTGGTAGTGGTGAGTGCATTCACTTTGTTGCAACAAAACAAGTTCTTTTGTTTAGTTACCTTTGTTATTGTTTGTGTTTTTGTTCAAGCCATTGTGGGGAGATTAGGCAAAGAAAGTTGGTTGTAACACATCCATTTTCATTTACAAGAGATGGCGCTGCTAAATTATTTCAATATTAATTAAATGAAAAATAAACAACAAGAAAATGTATACCGTCCAGCACCAGCGGTAATTGAGGATATACTAAGTTTGTCATTAAATGTGAAACTTTTTTTATATTCAACTAAAACCCCAGAAAGATATTACTCTAGGTCCTTAAGTAATTCTGAGTCAATTTAGCAATGTCCGTCTGTTGAAAACACGTTCACCTTCGAAAGACTCAACATAATTAAGCAATTATGATATTCAATTGTTTCTACCTATCCTAAGAAGTTTAGAATAATAATCTTAAATATCTTGTTGGGAAAATAGTTAAAGAGCCTAATGGAATGAATTTATTGAAATCCAATTTGCACAACATCGTTTGATATAACTAGAAATCATTTAGATAAATTTGGTATGATTTTAAGTCATATCAAACATAAGGCCTATTGTAAATGGAGCATATTTATTCGATGTTACTCAAATTATATTTGAGCAACTGCTTTGCCTGCACGCAAAGAAAAAACATGGTTGTGGTAAACATATTCTAAGAGCAACATATTATGATAATATCATATTATGTATTACCAAATAAATTCGTAATATTACATCATAATCTTTTTCCTTAATCATATTCTTATCATGTTAATCATAATAAGATAAGAAGTAATCATATTATTCTCATGTTAATTTTGTGGCACTTTACAATTTTTTTTTATGTAAATACAATTTCTATATTTACACTTCTTTTTTTAATGAGTAAGTATTTTTAACTGTTTAACAACTCACTCAAAATAATTTAAATACTTCCACAGGCATATTTAAACACAGAAAAAATTATTGCCGAATTATTTTCAAACAAACGCATGTTTGAAATTTTTTTTAATTTCTACAAATTTTTTTACTGATTCAATTAAAATTTTTGTTTGATTTTTATTTAAACAACAAAAATGTTGACAACCATTCAAAAATATAATACACGCGTTATTGGTTTCAAGTTTTCATAATTTTGTATGAAATATTTAAAGCTTTTTAATGTTGTAGTCTTTTTGCATTTTTTTATTTGATCGTAAGCAACACTTCTTTATGTGAAATTAATCACATTTGAGTTTGTAATACATAAATATAAGCAACGAATGGACGCTTAAAAAAAATAATATATTTTGTTATTTAAATTATTTAACATAATAGTGAACAATTTAAAACGATAAAATTAAATAAAATAAAACAGTAAAAATATATATGTATGTACGTATGAATGTTCATACATGTGTATACATATTCTGAACAAAAACATTTAAATTTAAATTTCTTGTTTTTTGTTGTTGTTGTAAAATACAATAAATAATAAAAATATTAAAGCAAAGCAAAACGGTGAAAAACAAAAACAACTCTTTGCATGAGTACGAACAGTGAAACAACACTAAGACAAAATGAAAGAAACGTTTACGTTTTAGTTCAGGCAAACGATAATAATGTAGAAATAAATAAAACAAAACAAAACAATATAAACTATTTAACGGCTAAGCCAATTACTAGAACACGTTCCCTATCACCCTCGGTGTTTACGAAAACAGTGGATAGTGACTCATTAAAAAAACTACAACTAGATTTGGTGACAAGTGTTGCCAGGCCAGCAAGTATTGCCGTGACGTCAAAAACAAATTTAGTGGGAAATGATACCAACTTAAACACAAATGAAATGGAAAACCCCCCTGTAAAAAATTGTCAAAAGCCTATAGTACAAGTTGGTATGGACAGGTACATAACAGTGCTTAAACGGGGACGCAGCCCTACCTCTGCAGCTGTTGCTTCCGCATCCAAAGTGCCATCTTTTGATAAAATAAATTCCCAAAATCGCTTTGCAATTCTGGAGGATGAACCCTCTGAAGCCCCAAACGTCATAAAATCGTCCAAGCCTCCCCCAATATATCTTAGGGAGCATAACTCAAATGATTTAATAAAGAGTTTAATTTCGTTGATTGGTGAAAATTCCTTTTATGTTGCCGCAATAAAGCGAGGTAGTTTAAATGAAACTAAAATTCAAGTTAATCATGAAAATGACTTTCGGAAAGTAATTAGCAAATTTGAGGCACTCAAAAAAAGTTTTTACACATACAAACTCAAGAGCAGTAAAGGTCTCCAGGTGGTGATTAAGGGAATTGATTCATGCGTAGACCCAGAGGAAATTTAAACTTTCTTGGAAGAAAAAGGCTTCAAGATAAAACATGTGGTAAATATTAGAAATAGGGACAAAATTCCACAACCACTTTTTCGAGTAGAATTAGAGCCCGGCGACATTAAGTTAAAAAAAAAAACGAAACGCATCCCATTTATAGTGTGAAATATATTCTATACAGAAAAATCACAATTGAGGAGCCTCACAAAAATAACGGACCTGTTCAGTGCTTAAACTGCCAAGAATTTGGCCATACCAAGGCATACTGCTACTTACCCCCTGTCTGCGTAGTATGTGGTGAACTACACGGTACAGTTTCTTGTGATAAGTCTAAAACCGACCCCAACGTAAAAAAATGTAGCAACTGTGGCGGTAATCACACTGCCAATTATAGAGGATGCCCAGTATATAATATTGTCAAGCAGACGGTTGGACCGAAAACAAATACCCCTCAAATGCAGGTTGCAAATCAGGTAAACACAAATGTAATTCAAGCCCCCCAGCCTAGTAATAACAGAACCTCATACGCTAACGTCCTAAAATCAAACCATCAGCCAATGCAAGGTGCCTCGCCAAGTAATGATGAAACTCCGGTTTCTAATTTAAGTCGTTTAGAAAAAACCATGGAAACATTAGTGCAAACAGTAAATAATTTTACGAACACAATGGGTAATATGATGCAGGAAATGCTTAGAATGCAATCGATCTTATTGCAAGCTGTACTTAACAAACCATGAACTGTTTAAAAATTTGTTTTTGGAACGCAAACGGCATCCGCCAACATAAAAATGAATTAGAATACTTTCTTAAAAATAAACAAATTGATGTCATGATGATTTCTGAAACTCATTTGACCTCAAGAAATACGTTTAAAATCAATGGTTATATACTATATGATACCAAGGACCCTCGAGATAGAGCTTGTGGAGGTTCTGCCATCTTAATAAAAACTCGAGTCAAACACTACATTATGTGTGATCACCGTGAAGACTATCTGCAAGCAACGACTATTTGTGTTGAGGAGCTAAATCGAAACATAGTAATTTCTTCTTTATACTCTCCACCTAGATTTTCCATAACAGAAGGCCAATATTATAAATATTATAAATCATTAGGACCCTGTTTTCTGGCCGCTGGCGATTATAACGCTAAACATACCTTCTGGGGGTCACGACTTATAACACCAAAAGGTCGTGTTTTGTTTAACACAATCTCTAAAATGGGTTTAAATGTGGTCGCGAGCGGGCAACCAACATATTGGCCTACTGATCAGCAAAAAATTCCAGATGTTATCGACTTTGGCGTGGTTAAAAACATCCCCACAGAAACGATTCATGTTGAAGCTTCCTTAGAATTATCATCCGACCACACACCTACAATTGTTACTATATCGAACCCAAATACAATTGTATTTCCGTCAGTGCCCATTGCACAGAAAATATTCCGCTTAGTACACCGGAGAATGTGGATCTCTCTCTTGTTAACTTTGACAGTTATCTTAAACAAGCTGTTCAACACTCCAGCGTTACCCCCAAAAAAATTAAAAATAATAAAATATGTTCTTCAGATGTCGGGCGGCTCTTGACTGAAAAAAGGAGAGTTCGAAGAGAGTGGTAACTTTACAGATCCCCGCAACTTAAGATTTTATTAAAAGAATGCACAAAAAGGCTAAGAAAGTTACTACAGAATCAGAAAACGGCTTCTCTAGAAAAATATCTTAAGGAACTTAATGCAACTCCACAATCTGACTACTCATTATGGCGTGCAGCTAGAAATCTAAAAAGGCCAGTTATATATAAGCCACCATTAAGAAACTTGAATGGTAGTTGGGCAAGAAACGATATTGAAAAAGGAAATCTTTTTGTTAGTCATTTGAAAAACGTATTTACACCAAATATATCTCACAATATTGCGGTCGAGTTACCACCTGTTGATGCTAGAGCAGCTATTCCCCTCAGACTTGAGATAAGAGAAATCGAAAAGGCTATTTGTGACTTAAACACTAAGAAGGCCCCTGGTATTGATAAAATCAGTAATAAAATGCTTTTGGAGCTACCTCGCATAGCAAAGAAAATTATTCTTTTTATTTTTAATGCTATTTTACGCCTTGAATACTATCCTGAAAAATGGAAGGATTCCTTAGTTACCATGATACCAAAGCCAGGTAAAGATCATACAAAAGTTGAGTCTTATAGACCTATTAGCTTATTATCAAATATGTCAAAGCTGTTTGAGAAATTATTAGTTTCAAAATTAACACCAATTTTAAGTGAAAATAGATGTATTCCAAACCATCAGCTCGGATTTAGAAGAAAACACAGCACAATCGAGCAGACTCATCGAATAGTAAATGTCATAAGAAAAGCATTTGAAGAAAAGAAATATTGCTCAGCACTCTTCATCGATGTTTCGCAAGCTTTTGACAAAGTCTGGCATGAAGGCTTATTACACAAATTGAAGCAAAATTTACCAGCAAACACACACAAGCTGCTAGAAAGCTACTTAGTCGGTCGTCAATTTATTATTAAAGAAGGAAATTTCTTAAGTTCACCTCAGCCCATTGCCGCTGGAATCCTACAAGGCAGCATCCTGGGCCCCCTATTATTCTTAATTTATACTTCGGACATGCCAACAAGCAACTACACACAAACTTCAACATTTGCAGACGATACAGCTTTTCTAAGCGTCCACGAAAATCGTTATGAAGCATCGCGTTACTTACAGCATCATATATTTCAACTAGAAATATGGTTAAGACAATGGAGGATAATGGTAAATGAGCAAAAATGCGTACATATAACATTCACTTTGCGCCGGGAATCTTGCCCCCCTATTACAATCAATAATCAAATAATTCCTCAACATTCGCATGTTAAATATCTCGGTATACATCTGGATCGGCGATTAACGTGGAAATGCCATATAGAGGCAAAATTAACTCAAATGAAACTAAAAGCCATTCAAATTCATTGGCTTATTGGAAGAAATTCTGTCCTTAGTCTCGATTGCAAGCTTCTACTTTACAACTCTATCTTAAAGCCTATCTGGTGCTACGGTATTCAACTATGGGGCACTGCCTCGGCCTCTAATATCGACAAAATTCAAAGGCGCCAAAATAAACTTCTTCGAATAATCACAGCCGCTCCCTGGTATGTTAAAAACTCAAACATTCATAAGGATCTCAATGTGCCATTAGTGAAATCGATGATTACAAAATCTGCAATAAAATATTTAAAAAGGCTTGAACAACACCCAAATTCACTAGCTCGAAATATTTTAAATCATGGCGGCCACACTCGCTTAAGAAGAAGAGACACTGCAGCACTTACCCAATTAGATGAGCGATAAACACCTATAAAAGTGAACATAACCCGTGATGAAGAAAATTTTGTCTGGCACTGGCAGGAGATAAAATAACGTATTAGGTTAAGATTTGATTAATTATTGTTAGTTCATATTTAATATATGAAGATTCAATAAAAAAAAAAAAAAAAAAAAAAATTTTTTTAAACCAATGATTTAAAAATCCTAGTCTTTTATTGCATGCGACATTAGATTATTTTAATATGAACATTTTGAGCCCAACAAGACATAGAGTGGTACAAAAGTGACAAAGCTACAGAAGATTTAGTAAATTAGCCCACATAGAAATTCAATAGTTACAAGCAATTTTTAATATTTATTGTTACTACAAATTTAGCTGTGTATGTTTATTTGTTGTGGGTTAATTCAATTAATCTTCTGTAACTTTGTCATTTTTGCACCGATCTGGATCCTATTGGGCACAAAATGTTCCTATTGAAATAGGCTAAAATTTTATTTTTTTGATATTTGCATATCAGTCACATCATCTTTTTTAATAACACAAACAACGGTAATTTTGGAAAATCTCAAAAGCTGTTCTACTTTTGACAATTTTGATTTCATATTCGGATTCAGCGGAAAATTTTACACAAAGATTGGGCGTCAAATTAATTTGGTCAAAAAATTGTCACTTAGTGTAATTTTTCAGTCAACAATACTCAAATTTATAATTGCGATCAACATTGATATGTTTGCAGTAACTTTAATATTGCTGATATTTAATAAAAATAACAATTGTTTGTGTACGACAACAATATTTTCTCACAATAAACATCGTGTTGTTGCCGTAACCATGCCCAACCATATTTTTTCTCTGCGTGTGTTCCCAAAGGAGTTCCACAAGGCTAGATTTAAGGACCACCAAGTAGTGGTCCTATATATGTATGTACATGATTTATCGCGTTCTCTCAAACACTCTAAGATTCACTTATCTGCTGATAATGTCCAGTTCTATATCGAAATGTTATTAAAGGCCGTTATACACAATCGCACAAAGTCTTAAGTATTTTACGAAAATGCAACCCTGTCATGATAAGTTGTTAAGATAAATGATGATTCAAAAAGCGCTTATGTGTAGGCAAATGCCAGCAATCTGCTAATTACCCCCTTATTGGATAACAGGCCCTAGCCATTAATTTTTGAACGTTCTCTTAATATGTTACCTTGAAAGCATCGACAGACCATCCAAATTTTTTTAATCTTTTCCAATATGTTTTAATTCATATTTAATTTAATTCATACCACCATGGCTTAGCCAGTCCCTGCTCTATTATATATAGGCTGTAGTTAGTAAAATCAAAACAAAACTTGCCGCGGTAGGCTAGCTGGAAGTGAGTTATACTATGTTCAACTTCGATCCCTTCCCAAAGAAGGGAGTAAGGAAGGTCACTAAAAATAAAAAGTAAATAAAACTGAACACCTTCCTTTCTCCCTTCTCAAAGAAGGGAGTAGCGAATGTGTACTGAATATTTCAGAAGGTCTTTAAAAACAAGTTTATGCCTTCTAGAAGGCATAGTTGTGAAGGCAGGATATCATGCGAAGCGAATCTTTAAGAAAGGACTTGCGGTCCTTTCAATATTTACCGCTGGGTAGTTAACTTACAATGTATGTATGTATGTAATATGTATGTTTGGTCGGGTGAAATTTTGGAACTCAATTTTGAAGCAATTGTTGTCAACCGATTGAGCGGAAATTTTGTATACACTCTCAGTTTGGATGACAATGCATGGTAAACTGTGTGACGTCATTCTAAATCCAGTAAAGCTGCCACGCACAACATGGCGGACTATTTATTATTAAAACACTTCTACAATATGGGTACTAAAAGAAAGGGCTGGCTAAGAACAACTCGAAAAATAAAGTGGTCACTCTAAATCCGAAATGGCGGCGGACTAGTTATTTTAAATGCACTTCTACAAAATGGTTGTTAAATAAAAGGGCTTGCTAAGAATAACTCGAAAAATAAAGTGGCCACTCTAAATAAAATATGTGGGACACACACAACATGGCGGAGTGGTTATTTTCAATGCACTTGTACAAAATGGGTATTTAATGAAAGGGCTTGCTAAGGATATCTCGAAAAATAAAGTAGTCAGTCTTTATCCAATATGGCGGACAATGAAAATGGCGGACTAGTTATTTTTAATGCAGTTCTACAATATGCGTATCATCCGAAAGGGCTTGCTAAGATTAACTCGAAAAAAAGTGACGTCACTCTAGACACAATATGGCGGTCTAAGTTTTTAATGCTTGCTGACAATACGAATGCGAGTTTTGTGAAAACTAAAAGTAAAAACTCTTTTTTAAAATAAAAGTTCGAGTAACACTTCGATAAAATGAAAAATAAAAATTTTACAGCGGCTTATATGAACCCTGTCGGAAGCCAGTTATGGGTATTAGAGGGTTAATTATAATTTTTATCCAATGTTAAATAAATTAATACTTTTTACTGTAAACTTTTATTTTTATACTGTTATTATAAGATATTTGTCTTGCTGTAGGGGATATTCAAAAAGGAAGTCAATAAATCCTAATGTTACTTTTCACCATATGTCTCTTCTTCTAGCAAATCTTGATGTGATATTTATCATTTGTTACAAAAACTCGTTTTTTTTACAAAACTAAAAGCCCATGTTAACAAAAAGTCCATTTTTTCCTTTTTTCTACCAAAATTCCTTAAAACAAGTGACGTTTTCACTTAACTAAAAAGCAATCCTTTTTGTCAAAAATTAAAATTTTTTGCATAAAATTGTGTACTTTGTTTTATTTTTGTAGTGCAACAATCTTCATTTGAGCTTCTTTGTTTTAAATGTGTTTCAAATAATTTTTTTTTTTGCAATATTTCTAATTAGAAATTATTTTATTCATTCGATTAAACTTACATAAACAAATATTTTAATAATATTTATTTCCGCTCTTGTTGTTTTAAGCTTTAGGGGAAAATATTTAAATTACTTCCGATAAATAAATTTTTTTTATTGTTAATTTTAAACATGTTAAAATAACATAATTCTGCTTTAGTAAATATTTCTTTAATGTTTTTTTTCTTTCTTTGATAACAAAACAAAAAATAACTCAAACCCTTAGCAGTGTTCAATGAAATGAAGTGTAAAAAAATCCACAATTGTTCTAATAAAATAAAAGGTAGTTAAACGAAATACATCATTTATCATACAATTTGTAAAACACAAAAGTTTTGTGTCACCAAAAAGGAACAAAAGATGTAAAAATGTTAGGAAAAGATACAGGGTAATAGGAGAATTACCAAACAAAAATGAAAATGAAAAAAAAATTGCTTTCAATAAGGCACATTCAAGTTTTATAACTTTTAAAATTTGTCTTTCCTAAATAAATCGCTTGTTTTACTCCTTGTCACACTGTGGAAGCATTTCCCTAAGAACACGCACAAGAAAAGAAGCAGAGTAGAAAGAACAAATGGTTAAGGATTTTGATAGCAGCGTATAAATACCTTTACAAAAAATGCACATACGACATTAGGCACTCACGCATATAAGGACATATGCGAGTGTATATCCCAGCAAACACAAAATTAAGTATTTGAAATAAATATTTAGATTTGGTCTAAAATATATGTTTCACTAAATTATCGCTAGCCGTTAGTGATTGTTTGGGTCCTAGCTCTGATTTTACTTCGTTGAAAGCTGTATTTTCTATTGGGATAAGTCTAATCCGCATCCAATTTTAAGGCGACATGAAATAACACCCCAAAATATAACCCCCCAAAAAAATAATGAAATAACCCCCCAAAGCGTGGGGCCTTATTTCACATGCAATAAAGCCCCATTTTTGAAAATGAAATTAGCCCCCAACGAAATGAAATAACGCCCCAAACATAAATGAAATAATTCCCTAATTTTTGGGGGCTTATTTCATAAGAAATAAAACCTCAATTTCTGAAATGAAATAAAGGCCGAATATATTTAATACAATTAATTATACAGTTTTGTTTTAAAGAATCACGCGATATATATAATGGTATGATATAACAAGCATAATCTTCGCCAACTAAGGCTTTTCCGCATAGCCGGCCTTCGGCCGGGCGCAATGACTTTTTCCTCTATGGTATAACAAACACCGGCTTCGCTAGCTAAAGCTTCTCTGCATAGCGCCAGGATTTTCTCCTCTATAGTATACAAATACCGACTACACCCGGCTACGCAGAGAAGCTTTAGTTCGCGAAACCGGTGTTTGGTATACCATATAGAAGAAAACCATTGCGCACGGCCGAAGGCCGGCTATGCAAGGCAGCTTTTGTTATCGAAGCCGGTGTTCTGTATACCAAAGTGGATAAATCCTTGCGCCCAAAAACGTTTTCATTATAAATTTGAAAATGAAATAATCCCCCAAAAAATATATTGGGGCTTTATTTCATAATGATTTTTTGGGGTATAATTTCATATGAAATAATACCCCAATTAAAAAAATGAAATAACACCCCAAACAAAATGAAATAACCCCCCAAAAATCGTTTTTGTTGTTCTCTGTAAAAATTTTTGGGGGGTTATTTCATTATTTTTTTGGGGGGTTATTTCATTATTTTTTTGGGGGTTTATATTTTGGGGGGTTATTTTATGCCGCCCAAATTTAACACTAACGTTTATTTTTATTAACATTGGTTTATAATTTATAGATTCTATATAGAGCCGAATATATCACTCTAACTTGTTTTAACAAATATATCAGCCTCCCTGTTCCATATTTGGTTTCATAACTCTTTTCGAACTGAACCGATTGTTTATACCAGGTTTCAATCTCCAACTTCTTTACAGAACTACAAGGAATTTAACACCAACATTGTTCTTTTCTGTTGAGTCTTTTGAAAGTTTGCATGGCGGGTTTTTAAGATACACAGACAGACATGGCTAAATCGACTTAGAATTACTAATGGACTCAGAATACATATACGTTACTCTAAGGGTCTTAGATGAGTCATAAACAAGTTTTACCCTTTCACTATATTGTTTCCATATTTATACACTCAACTTTAAAGGCATCTGACAGTCTCCAGGTCAAAGAATTGGCTTTGATATGGGCATGTTATTGTTTTTTTTAGATTTTATGAATCATTTTTAATGAAAAACTCTTGGATTTTTTCAATATTGAGAAAAATATAGCATTTTTAAAAAAAACGTTTTTTTATATTTAAATTTTTTTTGAAAAAATTGTTTTTTATCTTTCAAATAACATATATATATATATATTAGGGTGGTCGTTAACTGTATGGATCAAAAATTTCGAATCAATGCTGCGGTTTACTTTTTATTTTAATTAGGTTTTGTTCAATATGAGTTTTACAGAAAACTTGTTAAGGCAAAAGTTGTTGGAAACTTTACTAACAACAACTTCTTAGAAAACGATTTTTATGTAAAAATTATATTTTCCTAAATATAAGTCATACAAGTCGGACTTAACGATTTTTCTCAAACTTTGGCGGGCTTGAGGGACTGCTTAGCCTTCGCCGATCGTCCTAAAAATTTTGTTGAGTTGTTTTTTTATCAATACCCACCAAATTGTCCAGTGAGACCTAAACAAATCCAACTTTTGATTTTAACGGTCACCCTAATATATATATATGACCATCTTCAAAAAAAAAAAACATATCCAACATAAAGAAAAAGGTTTATTTTAACTTTTTGCATCAATAGTTTTTTGTTTTAAGCCGGAAAAAAGCTGTGGAGATTTTTTAAACATTGTACGTATCCATATGGATACAAACGCAAGTTATGGTTTTGAATAATATACACACAATAAATATGAAATAGTTTTCTTTGATGCTGCTGAGTGGTTTTAATTAGGCGTATTGCAAATTATGGACCGATCATCACGAAATTAATAAGTGTGATTTCTAGTTTTATAAAACTGTGAAGTATTAAATTCTATTCTGATAGCATTATTTATTACGGTTTTAGGCGTAATAAACTGTTTTCCGGGAGTATGACTTATATGGGTCTAAAAGTAAATTATGGTCCGATCTTCACGAAATTTTACAGTGTGATTTCCGCGGCTCTGTGAAATAAGCCCCAGGTGCAATAAGTCCCAGTGCAATAATTCCCAATGAAATAAATCCCAAAATAAATGAAATAAGTCCCAAACTGGGAAAAAGAAATAAATCCCAAAAAAATTAAATAATTTACAAGTCTAAAATGAAACAAACCCCAACTTTTGGGTGTTGTTTAAAAAAATTTCTTTACCATAACCGAAATATGTATCCATAACACATTTAGGGTACATTTTTTCCAAAAGTGAGTATTGATTGTTGTTGTTAACCCAGTAAAAACTTGTAGCGAAAGGGTTAAAACGAATTTACAAAATTAGTTTATATTTATCTTTTAATACAAGCACTTGATTGTGTGTTTTTTTTTGGATAATTATGATTCACGTTAAAGAAGTGTGATTGTATATACAGTAGTTTTGACTTAGCTGCACAATCTCCTTTGCAGGATTTTTTGTGCAGGTAAATCAAAAATGCAGTTATCTTAAATGCATTTACCTGCCTTAATGTGGAGGTACAAAATTGTGGTTACCTGCACAAAAGTGCAGCTAAAGTAAAGTGTTCGATTTAAGAGTAGAATACAAAAATTATTTTATTAATACATAAATTAATATTTTATTAAAATTTTAATTCAATTTCAATCGTCTAGGAGCTTACTGGGAATCTCACAAAGAGTCTTTTTGATCGTCGACAAACTCATTTTTTAATTGTAGACAATTTCTCGCACGGAAAAAACTGTTACACGTGCTGATTCGTATGAGAGATTCTTCCATAACGCAGCGAAAAACGCTTATATTAATCGTAAAGGGAATCCTTTATGATGTATGTATAGATTATCTAAAGAGCCTTTCAAAAAGCATGCCAAGAGTCGTATGAGACTCATGTTGGTATTATTTTACAACTTGTGCAATGCTCACCCGTACACTAAGCTACCTTAATAAGGGCATCAGGCGTATTTTTCATGCCAAAACTTCTAATTTGCATACAATTTCTATAAAACAAACCTTTAGGTCGCGAAATCAACACCATCTTGTCGGAAAATCCTTTTTTACAGATCCTTAGGCCGGTTTGTTTCATTAAAATTGTATTGGCAATATCATTTTCATACTTCAAAAACTGTCTTATTTAGGTAGCTCAGTAATTGTTATACGACTCTTACAGAGAGTCCCAAAAGGTTCATTCCAAGATTAAAAGACGAGCGTGTCAAAAAATTAATAAAAATATAATAAATTAAAAAAAGATTTAGATGCTTTTGTTACTCGTCAGATAATCACCAGAAGATTCTTTCAGGAGTTGTATATTAAACATAATCGTCTAACAAACAGCCTATGATAGCTGGAAAATAATAGATCATTTTATACATGTATGTATGTTTATTTAATATTAAAGAAACATTAACAAAACAATGAGAATTAACAAAGAACATAAAATGATAGCGATTTATATTTTTATTAACAGCTTAAATTGGATATTTATGTGAAAAAGTGGCCACCATATATTTTTATGTGTGCAGCTAACTTTGATGTTTTGTATGAAAATATTTTAAAGCTGCCCAAAAATATGAAAAATGTGCAGGTATACAAAATGCACGTAAAAAAGGATTTTGAAGAATAATTCCAGAAAATATGTATTTTAGGCAGTTAATTCAAAGTGCAGCTAACTTTTATATTTTGTATGAAAATAATTTTAAGATGCCAAAAATTTTGTGCATTTATCTTAAATGTGCAGGCATAAAAAGTGCACTTAAAAAAGGAATTTGTATGGAATTATAAAGAATAATTCCAAAAATTATCAATTTTGTGCAGTTAAGTCAAAAGTGCACGTAAACAAAAGGCTGTTAAGTCAAAACTACTGTACTTATTGTTATTCTCCAAATATTTTTAATTTAAGAACATTTTTTTAAGACGCCGCCAAATCATATCAAATTTAGAATTTATCTCATCAGTTTGCTGGGTTATAATGTATGTCTTGAAAATGGTAGTATTATTAATAAACAACATTAGACGACATCTACCCCTCCTTTCTGCTTTTATCTCAAGAATTACAAAGAAAACATCATTAAATCATGCATAAATATCAAGAGGATATAAAGCACAAAAGAACAAAACCCAAAAATAAAATATAATAGCTTTAAAAAAATAACGATGGAATAGAATAAAACCGACAAAAATAGAAAATGTCACTCGTGTAGTTTTTAAAATACCAAAAATTTCTTTTCTTCAGCGTTTTACTCAATTTCACTCTCTTTTCAAGTCTTATTGAATTGAAATACATTTCTATATTTCTATTGCTGTTGCTTCAGAAGTAGGGAATGCTTTGAAATGCTAATCTTTATTAATGTTATTTAGCCATTAGATAATATTGCTATTTTTTCTATTTCTGTTTAAGCATTTTTTTATGTATTTAATTCTAGGGAAAATGGAACTTTGAAAATTGAAACCATATATATGTATTTTTTTAATAGTATTTTATTATTGAATTGGTAACAAATTGAAAAAAAGTTGTATTATATTTGACAAATTAATAGGTTTTTGAAAAGAAATTTATTTTTTCTTAAATCGAAAAGAAATGAGCCGCAAAAATAAGTGGTAAAATGAAGTATTACACATAAACAAAAAAGGACATTTTGAAAATAATTTCTTATGAAAGTTGGAAAGGAATATTATAGAAATTTTCACTGGAAAATTTTTAATTTCCAAAAACTTTTATGTAGAAAATTAAAATTATAGAAGATAATCAGTATTGTGGTTATTTTGTTGAACTATTTATGGTTTTTAATCCAAATTTTTATAATTAGGCTTAAGTTCATCAAATTTAATTTTCATTAAATTATTTTTATGAAGAAAGGAATTTTACAAACATGAAAATTAATTAAAATTGTTATTGATAATCTTTCATTCTTGACGTGGCTGGGGCTCGAACCGTCAGAATGAAAGATTATCAATAACAATTTTAATTAATTTTCATGTTTGTAAAATTCCCTTCTTCATAAAAATAATTTAATGAAAATTAAATTTGATGAACTTAAGCCGAATTATAAAAATTTGGATCATAGAAGATATTATATCGAGCCTTTGTTGCAACAGAGTTTTAACTCAAATTTCAACCTTAAAATTTATTTGTTCTCTCAAGGGTTAAGTATGAAATTTTTACACAATATGAAGGAACGATTTGGTGATTAACTCCACATTATTAGCTAGTATGCGGCCCTATGTTCCACTGGGAATTAAATACTTTCGCCCAAAAATCAGTTTTTTAAGTTATGACTCTATTGCAGCAAATGCTCGATATGTAGAAGATTTGTCTATAAAAGATATTTCTGGTAAAAGACTTGAGCAAGAGCGAAATTTTCTATAAAAAATTTGTGTATAAGGGAAATTTTCAATAAAAAATTATCTTATAAAAGAAAGTATTAATATAAAAATTTATTTACGAGAAAAATTTCTTGTTAAAAATTTGTGTATGCAAGGAAATTTAAAAAGGTCACGACATTTTTTATAGAAAATTTGTGTGTAAAAAAATTTTTTTATAGAGAATGTGTATTTAAAAAAAATATCTGTAGAAAATTTGTGTATAATAGAAACTTTCTTTTGATAATTTGTGTGAAAGAACTTTTCAATAAAATATCTTTATCTATATACATATATAAAAATCAATGCCACTTTTCGTTGTAATTTTATAACTCAAGAATGGGCTTACCTATCCGAACTAAATGCTTAAGCTTAGTTCGGACTATTTAGTAGATGGTTTATTTGAAGTTTGCACAAAATCCGTCGAGCGTTTTACGTGTAAAAAATGGTAAAATCGATAATTCAGTATCTCCAGGCTTAATAAAGATATCACAAAAATTCAGAAAGGACCAAAGAGCCTGTCTAAAAGAATTGGGTAGGTGTCTGGTACTTTTTGGAAATTTTGAGTTTTAAAGGGAAAAAACGGGTAAAAACTGAATTTTTGTACTTTTTTGAGCAGCATTTATCTTTGAGAGGGATAGCAATAGGAAAAAAACTTAAAACGTAGTTAAAACAATCTATAACACACAGAAAAAAATCAAGTTAAAAACGTCGAAAACAAGGTTGAGATAACATTTTTCGGTCGTGATTTTGCTTTATACGTTTTTCATGTTAATTCAACCTGATTTTACAATAACTGCGAACAACATTTTTTCTTTTGAAATAACTATAATTCATGTTAATTTAACATTGCAGTAAAGTTAGAGCAAAATGTAATTTATATTGAAATAACAATCGGAATCACGTTGAATGAAAGTTATTTCAAGTTGAAACAACGTGAATTTCATGTAGAATCAAATGGGTTTGAGTGTATTTTAACAGTGTGAAGAAGCTTCAGAGACATCATTTGCATTTATGTAAGAATAATTCAAAACACTTACCCTGTAACACATGTTTCACTTATTTTGTATTCTCCTTTGTTAACAGAAGCATCAGCAAAATCGCCCGATATGGTCATCATTCTACTTTGAAAACTTGATGTCCTATTTAACTAAACAATTTTAATTAAAAGAATACGGGAATTGCCTTCTTTTTATAACATATTTTAAAAATGAAAATAAAAAATGTACATACTTAAGTATGTATGCATGTTAATTTAACAAGATACACTTTTGATTTTAATATAAAACAGGTTTTTATGGGTTCAATATTGAATCCAGATTTATTTATATTTTAATATTTTTTTTTTTATTTTTTTAACAGTGAATAATATTAAATAAACGTAATTTAAGTTTATTTTAATATTTTTCAATTAAAATTAATATGAAATAATGA
This sequence comes from Pollenia angustigena, assembly GCA_930367215.1. Taxonomy (NCBI): domain Eukaryota; kingdom Metazoa; phylum Arthropoda; class Insecta; order Diptera; family Polleniidae; genus Pollenia; species Pollenia angustigena. The sequence continues at coordinate 55,596,008 of OV884060.1, forward strand.
TAAATTTAAGTAAAGGGCATACTTTTGCTGAAATTTAACATGATTCTCAATCAACATTTTTCCATGTTAATTTTACATGGGTATTTTTTCTGTGTGAATGAATTTTTGTACTTTTTTGAAATTTTGGAATTTAGGTGGAAAGGGCTAAAAATGGGTAAAATCGGTATAATTGTATCTTCGGACCTAATGGAAAGAGCAAACTATAAAAAATTTAAACAAACAATTTTCTTAGTTTTTCTTTTGTTATCAGTTTGTTTATTTTATTAAATGTTTTCAACTTTTTGTTTATGAGAAACATAAAAACAAAACAAACAAAAAGCGGTAAGTCGCTGAATTTGCCCCTAAGCCGCTGATTCAGCAACACTTTTTATATTTCAAGCTTGAAATATCAATTTTAAATTGAACAATTTTACATTTTTTTTTTTTACATAACTTATGGTTTTTTCTTGTCTACAAAAAGTGTGACATTTTATTTAAAAAAATGCAATTTGATGTCTGTTTCTTAAAAATGTCGCTTCCGAAAAGGATGAGTTTTTTGGAATAAAACAAGAATAAAATAAAATGTCACATGTTTTTGTAGAAAAAAACAAGGCATTAAAAATGTAGTGTCATTAGGGCTTTACTATATAATAATTGAAGTATCATGTGCATACTATCAAACATTCTTTTAGCATTAATGGAGTCAGCCTTAAAATTCCCGTTTATCGTTTACGAACATTTAAAGCTGTGACATTTCAAATATGGAGAATTAGGGTTATAATAACGACCCCACGAAAACATCCATTTAACGCGTAAAATATCCATTGGCTTAGCCATTGTATTGGCGGACATATGTTTGAAAGTATTTTTACTTCTTAGATTATTAACAGGTCAACCTAAACAAAAGGAGAAGACGATTTTTATATAATAAAAATTCTGCTGCTGACACATTTTAAATAAAAAACTAATATAGCGTTCAGCAAATCCGATCTTTCAGCCGTCCGATATTGAATTTGCTCTATAAGAGTTTTGTAAATGAAAACATTTACAGATTATATATATAAAAAGAAGTGTACACTTTGATGTCACCACTAACTGCAAAAATGGGTCGACCGATTTAAACCATAATATAAGTGTAGTTTGAGGAAAGTCTGTAGAGGGTTTATGTGAAGCTTGCACGAAATTGGCCCAGTGGTTCCGGAGATATGGCATTTAGATTTACCTATATATTCCCACACACATATCAACAAAATGCCCTCCTTTTTCCATATTATGATTTTTTACTCTCTCTTTAAAAGTTATCAAACCATGTATCGTTATGCCTTATGTGTACAATGACATTCGGAATAGATCTTAATGGATATTTAATATCGCTAGAGGGCGTAAAATAAGGCAAAACGGGTAAAAAAAAAATCTTCTTAAATAATCAAACGATTTTCTTAAAATTTTGCCGGCAAAAAGTGTAAAATCTGGAAGGAACCATAGCCTATAATTTTTATTATTCAGTAAGAGGGGTAAACGCTCGCCGTCCCTATATAATCTTAACTAATCAACCGGCTTTCTTCACACTTGGTATGCGGACACTGTAACATCTAATGGAACTTTAAGAGATAAATATTTTGGAAATTCGAACATGTAGAGCATAAAATATGGCAAAAGGGGTTAAAGCTCTCTCTGCCTATGTCTTCTTAATTAATTATCCGATGATAGGTTCAAGTCTTGAAGGAACTAAATGCTATAAGTTTTAACACTTACGGCGTAAAATTAAGCAAAAAGGGTAAAATCATCCCCCTCCTATGCCTTCTTAATTAATCAAATTAAACTTTTCTCCGGTTATTCTACTTCGGCTTTGCAATGGTCATTAAAAAATTTCGGTTTTCGGCCTAGATTTGGGCAAGCCATCGAGCTTATTTGTGTTGGCTAAAGACGGACTGACAAAAAATATCGTACACGCAATTGCTCTTCGTATTAAAAATTGATTATCTCTGTTTAATTTATACTGATACTTCAGAATTAAAAATACATCACTTTTTTATTTTTAACTTTTGAATATGTAATGAACAGGGACCAGACTTTTATGCAGTTAAAATTGCATTTTATGCGCATAAAAAATGAACTCAAAATAGAAATATATGCGCTTAAAATTTAAAAAATATGCAGTTAAAATAATCTTAATTTTTTTTTAGTGAAGAAAAAAAAAAAAACATAAAACTAACAAGAAAAACCATGAAGAACGTTTAAATTCAGCCTCATAAACGTAAGTAAGGCGCAATAACTGCAAAAGTAGAAGTTAAAATAAAGTAAAACACAAATATATAAAGAAACAGTAAGACAATCATGTAAATTCAGTCACTTGTAAAGGCCCAAGTATAATATGCATAAGCTGGCTTGAGCAACTGTGCGAATACATGTTAATCATAAGTGTCATTTCATATTGAATTAAAGAAAACTTTTTGTTAAATTTTTTAAAACTGTCATTTGATTAAGCAAAGTGCGAAACTGATCGCAATTACATACGAATCAAACGTTTATTGATTTTGTTTTTTAAAATGCCTTTAGAGATATATTTGACCCCACATTTTTATAAAATAAAAGTTTGCTATCGGTTTTTCAAAACAAAATAAAAAGGAAGTGATAGGTGCATGATTAAATGCTGATAGTTCCTCTGTGGTATATTCATTTTCACTACGCTGTTTTCGAAAACAATTTAAATTGAATATGCAAGCAGTTAAGGATTTAAAACAATAAATTTAAATCCTTAATTTTTGTGTAAAGTATATTAAGCTTGCTACGAATTTGTTATCTTAAGTTTCCGTCCACAAAATACATCTTATTTATGGCGATATCAGTAAACTTAAATTCACCATTGTTGAATCCTTTTACAACGATTTGAGTTGGCAAAAGTTTTCAGCACAATACATAATTGCTTTCAACCATGTCCCCCATCTGGTTGTTATAGGCTGTAGAGGAAGACATTAATCCGGATAATTCTATTTAGATGCGGCAACACGCGAAGGTGCTTTACAAAATATTTTTCCCTTTAGAAATTAATAAATAAATATCATCAAAGTTGTCTTTTATCTCTTCTATGGAAGGATGCATGGCAAATTAAAGCAATTAAAACAAGTTTTTTCAAAATATGCAACAAAAATATGCAATATCAGCAATGTATGCAAAAATATGCATTCAAAGCAAAATATGCAAAAATATGCACTAACAAATCGATGGCATTTTACTGCAAATTTCTTGATTGGCAAAGATATTTTGTATATGGTTATTTACGGCTGACGAGAACAAATATGCATTGCATTGGGTCTTGGTAATGAACATAAATAAAGAAATAAATGGCTATCGTTTTTTTCATCGCCGATCACGGTATAAAGCACTTTATTCCTCTTTCTTTCACTAGAAATAAGTTATTTTGCAAAAACGCGTTTGCCGAAATTTTTAAAATAAAATTTGTGTATACGAGAAATTTTCAATAAAAAGTTTTGTATGTAAAAAAAATTGCTTGTACAAAATTTGCACAAGCAACGAAATTGTCTGTAGATAATTTGTGTATAAGACAAAAGTTTATAGACAATTTGTGCATAAGCGAAATTTTCTGTAGAAAATTTGTGTATAAATCAAATTTACTGGTAAAAATGTATGGGTCGATTATGGATGTTTACACAACTTTAGTTGCGTTGCCAAAAAGATTCGGCAACATTGTTTATTTGCCAACAATTTATCGATAATGTTATTTTGACAGAGTTTTGCCGTCTTCTTTACTTTCTGAAATATTAACAGCAACTACAAGTTTGGGGTTGCCAATATATTCACAACATGGCAACTGAAATAGCAAGCTGCTAGTGGACAGTTGCCAAACGTAATATAAATTTGGCAACAGGAAACACAGTTGTGTTGCCTTTCTTTATTGACCCAGACTTACCAAAGCAGTTTCCGACCTATAGTCGATCCAAGTGACATATTTATCTAAATTTTTGAATTCTGTTATTTCTGTGTACATAAAACATATAGGGTGTTAAGTTTTGTCAGCAAGATCGTTTATTCTATTTTAACAGGAACAATTGTTGCAGTCCGGTTAAATTTCCAAATTAATCTCCTTGAAACAATATTATTTATTTTCAAAAGATTTTGTTATTCGTGCTTAATTCCCAGTTTTTATTCTTGATAAAAACACTTGAAATTTATTGTTGATGGGATAAGCTATTCCTATGCGCATTTCACTGGTTGCTTAGGCCAGATCATCAGGAAACTTCATCCATAAAGATTTTAGAAAAACTAAACATATTAAACCAAATAAAACTGTTAAACATATAAGACTTATAGCAACAGTTCTACTTGTAATAATATCAAAGTTTAAACAAAACACATCAACAATAAACAGTGGGTATATGTCATCTTACATTCCCCACTACAATTAGTTGAAATTCTCTCAACATTAATTGTAGTTGTAAAAAATGTCTTGCAAAATTTTCTAAAGAAAATTTGTTTATAAAAGAAATTTTTGCATCATAGAAATTTTCTTTGCACATTGTTAAATAAAAGTTATCTTCGATAGAAAAGTTATATAAAAATATTTTCTATAACAAATTTCTGTATAAGTAAAATTGTATATAAAAAATTTGGTACGGTGTATAATATAAGTTTTGTAAAGAAAATTTATGTATAAATAAAAGCTCTTATAGACACCCTGCGGGAAATTTGTGTCAATTGGTCAAACAGACTGGTCCAGGGAGTTGTGAAAATAGAACAGGTACAAAAAGAAAGAACTCATGACCAGTGAAAGGAGAACCAATCATGTAACTGGTTTATGGAGAACAAAAATGTAGAAAAAGTAATGAATTACAGTACGGTCTTCACCGGTGGTGTGATACATTTTTTTGGGACTTTCTAAAGTTTGGCTCTTGAATTTAATTCTAGGACTTGTTTTATTGAAATAATACTACATCGTATTGAAATAATACTACATTTTAGTTACTGTCACTAAACACGTCCATTGAGGATAGATTTGTGACTGGTCAAATGGTGTCAATTGACCCCCTCCAACCCCATGTAAAAGTGATAGGTCTTATTCATATGAAGTGTTAGAATTTGAACCGGTCCCTACCACCACAGACCTATCACGGGACTACTTTGGTGTTAGTTCGCTTCCCTCTAGGGCAATTATATATATAATTTTTTTAAACTTTTTTTTAATTTTTTTTAAGTTCCGGTTAACAATATTATTTTGACAGTTATAATTGATAGTTAATTTTAACTTATATTGGTGAAATTGGCCGTAAAAAATAAACTTTTAAATAAAAATTATTTTCACAAGTTAACAAATAAAAAAATTTTTTTTATCGAGTATTTAATAGCTTCGTTTTTTTATTTTAATACTGAAAATATTTAATATGCTTGAAGTTTTTTCATAAGAGTGCCTCTTAAGAGTGCCTGATAACTGTCAGTTATTTCTTTTTCCCAAATTTTAAAAAACATGTTTTATGATAATTTACAGGCAAAGAATAGTAAAAATTTAAAACGCTTAATTTAATCCTTTTTAAACACAAGCTACACTACTTGAGAGGCAAAACAACAGCATTAATTTTAAAAACGCCTTTTGCTTATTTTATGTCATCTAATATCCTTGTTATTCTTTGTTTTTGTTGTTTGCCAAAGAAGCTGAAGGATGCTTCCTTGGCAAAAAGAAATAAGGTTGACAATTTCCTTGAAACCTTTTTATCCGAATTTTTTTATTAACGTATAATAGATTTTTAAGTATTTTAAAAAGTATGCCGTCATTTTATGTGTTGTCTGCGGTTTTTTAAGGCGTTTATGCCTGTGTACTGTTTTGTTTTAACCGCTCCCCTCTAAAGGGGCGTTATTTATGGAAACTAGTTGTTTAAAAAAGGCGTATAAGGTGACATTTTATTTATTTCGGAATAAAAAAATGTTTTACAAACAAATATTTCGCTCTAAGTTTTGCTGAAGAATCAAGGGGTGTACTTTATGGAATGAATTAAGACTGTTTAGAAAATGATGAATTACTGAAATATAATATAATTTTTCTACAAACTTCTTTGTATAAATTATAAACAAGTTTCGTATCAAAAACTTTTCTATTGAAAATTTAATGTGAACATAAATTTCATGTAGATAACACTTCGTGACAATTTTTTGACCAAATGAATTTGACACCTAATCTCTATGTAAAATTTCCCGCTGAATCTGCATATGAAGTCAGAATTGTCAAAAGTAGAACAGTTTTTGAGATATTCTAAAAATAACCGTTATTTGTGTTTTTAAAAAAGATGCTGTGACTGAAATGCAAATATCCAAAAAATAAAATTTTAGCCTATTTCAATACGAATATTTTGTGCCCAATACGATCCGGATCGGTGCAAAAATTACAAAGTTACAGAAGATTAATTGAACTAACCCACAAAAAATTAATATACAAAGCTAAATTTTAAGTAACAATAAATATAAAAAATTTCTTAATAGTATTGAATTTCTATGTGGGCTAATTTACTAAATCTTTTGTAGCTTTGTCATTTCTGTACCAATCTATGTCTTGTTGGGCGCAAAATGTTCATAATCTATTGTCGCATGCAATAAAACATTAGGATTTTTAAATCATTGGTTTAAAAAAAAAATAACTTGAATAGAGCAAAATTGAACTAAATCATAAAATTTTCAATGAAGCTTGAACTTTTGTCCCCTGTAATTCTATCATTTCTTGACCAATCTTTACAAGCAATCCATGGTTATTTTAGAAATTTTATAACATTTCACTAGAAAGAAAGAATTACATACCCCGTTTAAAATTTTTGAAGATATTTGCATTTCAGTCACATCATCTTTTATAAAAATACAAATAACGGATATTTTGGAATATCCCAAAAACTGTTCTACTTTTAACAATTCTGACTTCATATTCGGATTCAGTTGAAATTTTGCCACGTAGTGTAATTTAAGTGATTGATTTGACGAATACTCAGACTCCAATAGAAAGTATTTGCCCTAGACCACTCTTATCAAACGATGTCCTTCCGTCCGTCCAGTTGTTTTTCTGCCCATGTAAACCTTGTATGTATATACATATGTACGTAAACTTAATACAAACTTTTTAACAATAATAAGGACTATGCACATAAGGGATACAACTTTTTTACAATTTTTGAAAATATCGAAATGGCCCTATCCATACCATGTAGTGCATAAAAAAACAATAAGAACTGCATCTTTAGATGTTTGATATCGTTAAAAAAGGTGCCGCGTCAAATGCAATTAAGTTTGGGATCAAAAATAATGCATTTACACCTACACCATAAACAGTTTATAAGTTGTTTATTATTTATTAGTAATGCTATAGGGAATTCTAGAACAATTCTTGCAACTCTAGCTTACATACTGATTTCAAAATATCGTAGCAAATTATATGCAATATGCGAATTTATATGTGGCTCTTGGTACAACATTTGGTTTTCAGACCATCAAAGTCGTATAAGATATTTCCCCCCAATGCAAATCAACACGAACTCTTAATCTTAAGTTAATTTCACTTAACAAAGACAGTTTTTAGATTGTGATTTTGTTTATAATCATATAATTACATTAAGGCCCGTTTTCACAACTTAGCGATAGCTAAAGGTAGGATTTTATCGGCCGTATAAAAAGAGTTCCATTATTACAACTTTACTTTAACCTATCAGGTAGGATGAACCTTAATTTACTATATCACTCACTTTAAGTTAAAGTAAAGTTTTAATAATGGAACACTTTTTTTAAGGCAGGTTTAGCTATCGGTAAGTTGTGAAAACGGGCCTAAGAAATGTAAATATTTAACTAATTATAAAATAAAAGAAATTTTGAAAAAATACAAACTTTTGAAAAAATAAAAAAAAAAATCTTATAGGGCTTTCAGAAATCGGCTTCGACGCGTTACGTTTTTGTTCCGAAATGACCTGAGGAAACATTTTTCGGCTTCAGCACAACATCGGCTACAGCGTGGTGATAGCGCCTTATTTTGGTTGTACCCCTAATGCACACTGTCATGATTTCATATAAAGAGTGGCCAAATGGCGTTATTTAAGGTGATACATTTTGCAACATATTTTAATTGATAAAACATAATCACACCTAAAGATTGTTCATTTCAATTCCAAGGATTCGTCACTCTCTCTACAATCTAAAACTTATATTACCATAATGGAGATAAAAAAAGATAGCGTAAGGAAATTTTGTACAGACGTTAGTTTTAAAATATGTATTTAATGCTTCGATGCACCTACCTTAAAAATTTAATTTTTCAAGAATTTAAAAAAAAAATTAGCAAGCATACTAAATTCTTAATTAATTTGGCTCACGAATCGCTTATAATGAGTTTGTAACTACACACATTTTTGTCTAATGCGGAGTAAGCTATCTTCCACCTTTATGTAGCATATCCTTAAAACTTTTGAAAACCAAAAACTTCGGGACAAATAAAAATATAATAAATTAAGTTGTCATACACACATTTTATTTCTTAATATACATACAAAACATAGATACGATCCCTTAAATTGGGAAATCATACATACCGCACACTAAATCTTAAACAGCCAAAACTCAAAATTCAAAAACTTGGTTTATGATAAAAACGGGTTTGATAAATTTTTAGTTGTGCATGTTTATGATTTAGTGTGCGGTATAAATATCTAAAAAACCTACCCTGTAGTAAAGAAAATAGTCAGTTGCAAAAAACACTAACTATAAATTAACTGTTTTTCAAATGACTACAAATTGGTTTAAATGTCATGTAGATATCAACCAAAATAAAAGCAATATAAGTAAAACAAGCATGCCATGAAGTCAAATGAAAAAAAAAAATATTACAAACATATTTAAATAATTAAAAATAATTGAAAATTTAATCAATACAAATCTGTTTATGTACAAGCAATTATGTAGCGTTTTTATTTCAGCATGTATTATACATCATCATTTAAAGCAATTTGATGCAAAATTTGCTTAAATAATTATTTCTATATAAATAAACATATGTATGTATATACATATATAAAAATATACATTCATATGTATGTATGTTTATAAGAACATAGTACATATGTATGTAAATATATTTTTTTGACAAAAAATTTTTTAAATTTAAATAATTTATTATAAACCGACTATACTATTAATTGACTACAAATTGGTTGAAAAATAAGTACTTAGTAGTCAATTTAAAAGTCATACAAAGATGGCCAATTGACTACTGCCTATGACATGCCCATTTTAAAATAATGAGTCGTCGACAAGGAAAAAAGTCACTTAATCAACTAGTTGTGGTTATAAAAAAACCAGTTTGAAGTTACTTAAAAATGTGTTTGACTTCCTACAGGGTAATTTTAGTTTTTACAGATATATTAATACATACATACATATATATGCATACAATATTCTTTACATTGCTAGATATTATGTTGGCGCAATCTACTCTTTCAATTTCATACACAAAAAAAAAATGTTCGCAATTTTTTGTTTCAATTAAACCATTAATCAGAATAAAATCAGTTTTAATTAAAAAATTAATCAAGCGAATTTAGCGCTTCCTTATTTATATTAAAAACATTACTGCAGAAAATGTTGTTTTTATCAAAAAATATTTAATTGATACTATTAATTGGCTTTTTTTAGGGCAAATTAAATTAATTTCTTAATCAATATCACAATTTTTTTAATTTAAATTCATCTTTATTTTTTCATATTTTAGTTTTCATTATGTTTATTTTGAGTATGCATTAAAATTAATTAATCTGACTATTAAATGAAATATTTACTAGATCCTTATTAGATTGAACCCTACTTGAATTTCTTGCAGGCCTCAATGGCCTCTTCTGATAATATTCTAAAAGGAATGGTATGATATTTAACATAATCAATTGTGTGCACTAATGCAGGTATAAGGTATCAAGTATACAATTTGAAGACTGTATTTTGTCATGTTATTGTTAATTTTCAAAATCATGAACTTAAGTTTTCCATTCTCTGCATCATCCAGTACTTTTTAAAACGCTCTTCCACAAATTGTTCAACGCGATACAATGTACTTGCATTATTTTTACTTCATTAATTCCAACCACTGCTGAAAAATATCACGAACTTGGAATGGTGTTAAAAATAAAAAAAATATTTGCAAAACCCATACAAGCAATCAGAAGGAGCTCAAATTTAAACATATATGCTGAAATACTTACCTTTAGCAATGAAATATCAAAACATTTTAAAAGGTTTATTGAATGTTATTTATTTAAATTTGCTATAGAAGTTAGCTTATGTTCAAAAATCCCGACTTAACTAGAAAACTGTCACTTGGCTAGCGGCATTTCACGTATGATTAATAATTATTAATATACATATAATTATTGTAATAATCTAAAAAACAAAAATGTTGCAATTTTAAATACATACCTAGTTAACAATTATATTACAAATTTATCAGTCGTTACGAAAAGGGATTAAAATTTTAACTACAGTAGTTTTGACTTAGCTGAACAATCTCCTTTGCACGATTTTTTGTGCAGGTAAATCAAAAATGCAGTTATCTTAAATGCATTTACCTGCCTTAATGTGCAGGTATACAATTGTGGTTACCTGCACAAAAAAGCAGCTAAAGTAAAGTGTTTGATTTAAAAGTAGAATAAAAAAATTATTTTATCGATACATAAATTTATATTTTATTAAAATTTAATTTCAACCCAGCTAGCAATCGTCTAGGAGTCCACTGGGAATCTCACAAATAGTGTTTTTGATCATCGACGGGGTAATTTTTTAATTGTAGACAATTCCTCGAACGGGAAAAACTGTTACACGTGCTGATTCCTATGCGAGGTTCTTCCATAACGCAGCAAAAAACGCTTATATTAATCGTAAAGGGAATCGTTTATGTTGTATGTAGAGATTATCTAACGAGTCTTTCAAAAAGCATGCCAAGAGTCGTATGAGACTCATGTAGGTATTATTTTACAACTCGTGAAATGCTCAGCCGTATGACTGATCTTCCAAAATAAGGGCATCAACCGTATTTTTCATTCCAAAACTTCTAATTTTCATACAATTTCTATAAAACAAACCTTAAGGTCGCGAAATCAACACCATCCTGTCGGAAAATCCTTTTTTACAGATCCTTAGGCCGGTTTGTTTTAATAAAATTGTATTGGCAATAGCATTTTCATACTTCACAAATAACATAAAAATTTATGGAAAAAACAAAATATTTGCGATTAATATTTTTATAAACAACTGAATGCTAGGAACACAACTGGGACGAACGACGAATTTCGCCTTATGTGACGAATTTTTTAGTAAAATTTCGCTGAGTAAATTCGTCGTATGAAACACAATAACGGCGAAAAAAAAGAAAACAGCTGATAAAATTGTTGACTATATTTGTGGAAAGAAAGGAAAAAAAATGAACCAAAGAAATTGTATAAAAGCTCACTCTGTTTCACATTTTCAATAATTATTTCACTTATATCCATTTTTTATAGTATTTTTGTGTTAAAAAAGTTAAATTGTACTTTGTGGTTGAAATGTAAATAAAATATTTTGTATAAACAAGAAATAGTGTTACCATATGAACAAAAAATATTTCACAAAAAAAAAAAAAAACATTTACAACATCTTAACTAAAATACTTATTAATGGTTAATTTTTTTTTCAATTTGTAATTTAAATGATATTAAGTTAAAATTTTACAATTTCTAAAGTTAAAAGTAACTTTATTTACTAAAACACTTATCATTTTGAAACAATATGGCTACCCGGTACTGATTTGTTCGTCGTTCGCCGGCGAATGAAATAGAAATATATCTATTTCAAAGTCGCCGCGTCTGACGAATTTCGTCCGACGCTTTTATTGTGTGTATTTTCATATACACAAATATGTTTTATTTTTGTGACGAATATTCGCGACCAAAAATTCGTCGTTCGTCCCAGTTGTGTTCCTAGCATAAATTGGATATTTATGTGAAAAAGTGGTCACCATATTTTTTTATGTGTGCTGCTAACTTTGATGTTTTGTATGAAAATATTTTAACGCTGCCTAAAAATATGAAAAATGTGCAGGTATACAAAATGCACGTAAAAAAGGATTTTGAAGAATAATTCCAGAAAATATGTATTTTGGGCAGTTAAGTCAAAGTGCAGCTAACTTTGATTTTTTGTATGAAAATAGTTTTAAAATGCCAAAAATTTTGTGCATTTATCTTAAATGTGCAGGTATAGAAAGTGCTCTTAAAAAAAGAATTTGTATGGAATTATAAAGAATAATTCCAAAGATTATCAATTTTGTGCAGTTAAGTCAAAAGTGCACGTAAACAAAAGGCAGTTAAGTCAAAATTACTGTATTACTATCATAGAAAATTTGGAACTTTTAATCTACCACGTTGCATGCAAAACTTAATTTGTTGTACAATTCCAAATCTACGCAAAACTTTAAGCCCTAATACAAACTACATACCGAAATAGAGTCTTTGCACCATCTGATTATGTTGATAATTAGGTGTTATTTCGTCCAAACATTTTCTTATAGCAACCTATATCACCATAGTATATGCGTCAATTTCTTCTTAACCTTTATGTGCTCGGGATTGTGAACTTACGTTGGCGGTCGAAAGTTTACATTTGTAGCAAATATGTACTTGTATGGAAAACTAGGTCCACATATCAAAAAAACATAAGTAGGAGAGTGTTATATTTCAATGATTATTTGTAAAATATAATAAGGTCAAATATGCAAGCACAATAGGCTTGCCAGATCAAAATCGCCAAAAAGCTTGGCATTGAACGGAAAAAGTTGATTTTTCTTTACAATTAATATTTCGGTTAAGTTGGCAAAACAAGTTTATATTATTTATACCCTCCAACACAGGTAGACATACATACGTAAGTTCTTTTTTTATATAAGTTTATAATGTTTACAATATTGATCTAATAAATGCGGAGTTGATTTCGCGATCCCCGTCTATTCGTCCATCGGTTTTTCTGTCAGTGTAAGCGTTGAAATGGGGTTTCTGAAGAAAATATGTATTTGTAAAGTCAGGAATAGCTTGCAATTGAAATCCGGCCATATCGGTCCACAAATGTCTGAGATATCCGCAACAAATTACAACTGCCTCTAATTTTTACCCAAAAAAACTTAACTTTTGAAAGTCTTGTTATACACTATGAACTTTATTTATATTTATATTATAAACGGTCTATAAATGATCTAGTTATAGACAAATAACTACCTATTTCTTCTAGAAATCACGGTGTTGGTACAGGAACGCCCACACAATATAGGATAGAAGGATTTAATTTTACTCCGATACTTCGTATAATATCTGTTAATCCCAAATTGCTTTCCAAAGCCAATATTAATATAAAATGGTATAAATGAAAAAGAAAATAGAGCCTGACAGTCCTGCTATACATTCTTCCTCTAACAGTTCAGAATTCCTTGGGATAAAAATTCACACAGCTCTTTCCGACAAAATACATTATAACTGCAGCCCATAAATACCAAATATATTGTTATTGTTTCTTGATTTTCTTAGCAATTTAATGGAACAATTTTTAAAATTCCGGTTTAGCTATGCAAAATCAAGCCAAATCAAGCCTGTCTGGCAAGCCTAAAGCACACGCATGCATACACAAACGTGCACAAGAAACCAAAAGTTAAAAAAAAAAATACTAAACTACATGTTTGATTTGCCCCATTCAAACAAATTCGAGGTGAGTAAAAGAACGATGTGAGCTTCCATACATTTTATATGGTGTCTACTTTTGTAGACTACCTGCCAGGAGATGGTCATTTGGAAAAGTTGGGTCTGCGGAGTGCTCTAAATTACTTTTTTAACGTGTCAGTAGCCAAAACTGCTTCGAATTGATTTTTAGGAAGCTACTGAAAATTTCGGAACCCGTTGTTGTGGAAATTTTTTTTATATTCAACTTTTTCTGCAAAAATGCTACAAATGTAGACTATCGAGCACATAAAGGTTAAGAACAGCCGCTGTCTCTTAATGCTATTTTCCATTGGACCAAGTTCGACATTTTTAAATGTCGATGGATTATCTTCTACTACATCGTTTTGAATGGTAATATTGTGGCACGTACGCAAAAGTTAAAGAAGAAAGGATGTTGATTTTTTTAATTTTTGTTCTTGGTAAAATAATTCAAACCGAACCAATTCTTAAGATAATTATATAATTAAAACATATAATACAATAACAACATGTTTAATTATATGAAATGAATTATATAAATCAATTGTTTATTTCTTTTAGCTTTTTGTTGATTACCAACTTATTCACCCGAGAGTGAAAAATCTCATTTCTTGGAATTTCTAAAAAGGTTTAATGTAAAAAGAAAACAGCTGCTACAATTGTTTGCCAAAGATGTATTTAATAAGAATAAAAAGTAAATTTTTGAAATTCTAAACATTGAGATTCATAACAATCAGGGCTATGGCTACATTATTTTATAACTTTCCAAAAATTTACCAAAAATGTGATGGTGTTAGTAAAAAAGTGTGAGTGTATTCAGTTTTTCGAACTTGACCTTGCATGGGGCAATGGGGGGTAGATGTCATAATATTGCACTCGAAGCCGATGTGAAATTGCTGACGGCGAATAAACCAAAAAATTAAAAAATTTCAACGACAGCGGCGGAAATTCAACCGTCGGCTATACAGAATAATGTTAAGTGCGACTTTAATCGTTGTTGTTAACAAAATAGCTTTGCAAAAATTCGTACATTTTTTAAAAATGTTAAAAGCAAAATAATTAAACAATGAAAAAATCAGCCAAGAGCAAAATACTTCCCTTTTCCATGTTATTTTTCATTGCATTTTGCATTTTTAATATATTTTTTACTGTTGAAATTTTTTCTCGCCTGGTTCTTATTCGTGAGTGTATTTAACACTTTAACGCGGAAACTTTCTCACACAAATTTTACAGAAACACTTTTTCAGTTAATTGGAGAGTAATTTCCTTATGTGCCAAAAATTATGCAGATGCAGTTAAGTGAAAAAAACAGTTGTGTGCTTCATTTTATGCCATTTTAATTTCATTTCCCATATTTCAATCGAAAAGACGAAGGAGTTGCAGAACATGGGTACAGGTCATGCCCATTACAAATCGTATCAGATGCTCGAGCCCACAGCCCGAGACCAGGCATCCGAGCCAGCTTTTCTGTAGGCGTTGTGCACATCTTGCTTCTGCATAGTAGTGACTTAGAATCGGTCTTCTTAAACATCGGCCAAAATGTCTGCGATACTCTACAATCCGTTCTAGGCCTCCAGGACCAAGTAGGGTCCAAAAATCCGTTTTGAAAGCAAACAAATCTAACAACCTTATTTTTCTCTTAATATCATAATTTTTAAACCTCTTTTAATTGTTAAATTCAAAATTAATTTCTCTGTTATTTAATGTTTTATCTAACATTAAGAAAAAAAAAGTCATTTATAATACAAATCTGCGATTCACACAGTAATTCAAAACTAAAATTTATAAACTCCTTAAAGCTTTTAATTGCTGGTGGAAGTGTATAAAAATGTGTATATTTTAAGTTTTATTACTTTATCATCACCTTTTCAATGTTTTTGATTAATATTTTTGTTAAACGGTCGTAAGAGAGCGAGAGAAAGAAAAAAATTAATTTACTTTGCTTTTGTTTTCCTGTTTTCTAGATTTAACATAAAATGTTATGCTAATTTTCAATTAACAAAAATTGTTGTTTTAATAAAATCATCCGACCATACAAAATGTTGCATAAATTTAATAATGCATCACTTTGAAGTTTTTGTTGGCTTCTGCAGCACACAAGAAATTCCCAACAATTTATGTATCTTAAAAAAAAACTTTGTATCTTTTTTTTTTGGTTATTGGTGGAATGAATATGCAGATAAGCTGAATTGTTTTGTCTTTAAAATTCTGCTGTTGAATAGCACAAAAAAAAGGAATTTTGTTTTAAATTTAAAGAGTCATAAATAATTTGTTCAAGTTTTTAATAATTAAGACATTAATCTAAAGAAAACAAGAATAAAAACTAAGAATAGCACACCATCACAAAATGTTTCTTTAAAAGATAAGAAATCTGTTTTTTTTTCTCTACTTCCTGTTGCTTAAAGAAATTTTAAATGAGAAGTCTTCTTGACAATTATACTTTTTAGTTTTCTTGCCAAAACCATTCCATTATTTTTATTTAAATAATATTTTTGTGATATTTTTTTTTCCTTTTTCAATTCTTTCCTAATAATTTGCAACACTATTTCTGGCATCTAATCATCATTTATAAATATTTGCAACCGGTTTTTTGTTTTGGCGATAATTGTATTTATTATAATTCATTGCCTTGCAATATGGAATTTAGGCTGAAACTGTGAGCGATAGTATGGGCACTTGGAATGGAGTCAGAGCATCAGCAAACATTGAATTATAATTTGTATGATGTATAGATGAGTAGAAAAAAAGGCTGAAAAAACTGTAGGTTGCCGTTACAAAATATTTTAAAAGCCATTTATTATAACAGCTAAGATATATTCTATAAACTGAACATAGCTTGTAGTTTAGTTTTAGATATAACATACTTTTTATACCCTCCACCACAATTAGTTGTGAAGAGGGTATATTCAGTTTGTCATTCCGTGTGAAACTTTTTTACTATTCATCTCAGACCCTATAAAGTATATATATTCTGGGTCCTTGAGTAATTTTAAGTCGATTTAGCCATGTCCGTCTGTCTGTCCGTCTGTCCGTCTGTCCGTCTGTCCGTCTGTTGAAAACACGCTCACTTTCGAAAAACTCAAAAGAAATCAACAAACTTGGTGTCAAATTGCTTGTAGTTATCCTAAGCAGTTTGGGATTGAAATTCAGCAAAATCGGTTTAATAGGATCTGAGCTATGAATCAAAATGTGGAACCACCACCTAAAAAAAATTGATAATTTTGTTACAAAAACTAACATAAATGGTGGAACAAGGCACGGAATGAGATAAGATTTTGCGAAAATTTGTTTTATTCAACTGGAAATCACGCTGTGAAATTTCGTGAAGATCCGTCAATAATTTACCCTAGGCCCCATATAAGCCCTACTCCCGGAAAACAGTATATTAAGCCTAAAACCCTAACTAACAATGCTATCATTACAAATCTTGGCAAGTCACAGTTACATAGGAGTAGAAATTAAACTGTTAAGTTTCGTGAAGATCGGTCCATAATTTACCATAGGCCCCATATAAAACCTACTTCCGGAAAACAACTTAGTACACATAAAAACGTAAAAAATAATGCTATCATAACAAAATTTGGTACATCAAAGTTTTATAGAACTAAAAATAAATCTTTGAAATTTCGTGAAGATCGGTTCATAATTTACCATAGGCCCCATATAAACTTTACTCCCGGAAAACAGCTTAGTACGCCTAAAAACGTAAAAAATAATGCTATCATAACAAAATTTGGTACATCAAAGTTTTATTGGACAAGAAATAAAATTGTGTTATTTCGTGAAGATCGGTCCATAACTTACCCTGGGCCCCATATAAACCCTACTCCCGGAAAACAGTTTAGTACGCCTAAATCCGTAAAAAATAATGCTATCATAACAAAATTTGGTACGTCAAAGTTTTATAGGACAAGAAATAAAACTGTGTAATTTCGTGAAGATCGGTCCATAATTTACCCTGGGCCCCATATAAACCCTACTCCCGGAAAACAGTTTAGTACACCTAAAACCGTAAAAAATAACTCTAGCGTAACAAAATTTCGTACGTCACAGTTTTTTAGGACTAGAAATAACACTGTGAAGTTTCGTGATGATCGGTCCATAATTGACCTTAGGCCCCATATAAACCCTACTACGCCTAAAACCGTAAAAAATAATGCAATCATAACAAATTTTGGCTCGTCACAGTTTTATAGGACTATAAATGATACTGTGAAATTTCGTGAAGATCGGTACATAATTTACCCTAGGCCCCATAGAAACCCTACTCCCGGAAAACAGTTCAGTACACCTAAAACCATAATTAATAATGCTATCATAACAGAAATTGGTACGTCACAGTTTTAAAGGACTAGAAATGACGCTGTGAAATTTCGTGATGATCGGTCCATAATTTACCCTAGGCCCCATATAAACCCTTCTACCGGAAAACAGTTTGGTTGCCTTAAACCATAATTAATAACAAATCGTCACAGTTTAAGATTATAATAACATCATACAGATATTACTCCTTAAGCATTCGAACTGTCGGTGGAGGGTATCAAAGATTCGGCACAGCCGAATATAGCACTCTAACTTGTTGTTTTTTCAATTGCTTTTATTACACTCGAAAAGAAAATGTTAGGTATTGAAACAAAAATGTTTAAATTAAACAAGCAAGAGTGCTATATTCGGCTGTTCCAAAGCATTAATACCCTATACCTAGAAATCGAATATTTCACGAGCGGGCTTTAAATGGGGCCTATGGCAAATTATAGACCGTTAAGATTCCTAGTCACATAACCCGAATTTTTGCAAAATTTAATGATAATCGTTGCGTTCTGTCACCAAGTTATGTTAGTTTTTGTAACAAAAATATCCCCATTTGAGGTTATCAAATTTTCCATATTAAACCTATTGTTCAGGATTTCAATCCCAAACTTCTTTGGAGAACTTGAAATAATTTGATACTTATTCTTTTCTGTTGAGTCTTTCGAAAGTGAGCGTGTTTTCAACAGACGGACATAGCTTAATCGACTAAACAAGGGCCCATTTTTCTTATGTGGATTTAGGTGAATATTAAAAAGTTTCACACGGAATGATTATAGCACCATTCCACTAGTGGTGAAGGGTATTAATTAGGGTATTCATTCGGTTAACCGTCAACCGGTTAACCGATTAATTACTACCCGATTAACTGCTCGGCTAATTTCAAATTGGCTTTTTTCGATTAACGATTAAACCGATTAATTTCAGTCGATTAACCGATTAACCGAAGTAATAAAACTTTCAATACTTTGTAGTATTATAACATAATTTTTTTGTATTTGTTTAGAAAATATTTTTTCATACTAACAAAAAAGGTGTTCAGTGATCTTCATTTTAACCCATTTCCCGCCGACCGATGACTAAAATTATAATGTTTTTCAATGCTTTTTTATCTTTATCATCGATCAACAGGAATGTGGCGAAAAGTGGGTTAAATATTTGATTGCCAACACCTTTTTTTCGTTTCACGTACTTTTTATATGTATGTGTTTTGTTATTTGTTTCTTCTCACATATTCTCATATCAGTCTTTTAACAGAATTAACCGAAACAATTAGAAGTGTTAATTTTTAAATTAAATTTTAAAAAACTCTAATGGCATAATCCTGGAAAAGGACTAAGAAATTAGATATTCATCTACGATAAGTGAAAGAATTTTTTCCAAGTCAACTTTTGCCAAAACTAAAGAAAAGAATCGCTTTAATCCTAAACATTTAAACCAAATTACCTTTCTAAAAGATTATTTTATAAGATGTCCTTTAACTACCCAGTAAAAACTTCGCCTACAAGATAATGTGTTGAGTAATCAGAAAAACATAAGAGCACTATTTACAATTCTACTGAAAGAACCAATGAATTTTACAAGAATGTCCCAAAATGTAAGTCATTATATTTTTACCTGGAGACATCCAGAAAAAAGTAGTTATGGAAGTTGTTAAAGATGTAGTTATAGAAGAAACCCAGTAAAAACTTCGCCTACAAAATAATGTGTTGAGTAATCAGAAAAACATAAGAGCACTACTTACAATTCTACTGAAAGAACTAATGAATTTTACAAGGGATGTCCCAAAATGAACGCATTAAAAAGTAAGTCATTATTTTTTTACATGCATACATCCAGAAAAAAGTAGTTATAGAAGTTTTTATAGATGTAGTTATAGAAGAAAGCTACAAAATAATGAGTTAAAGAAGCTATTCATTTTGAAAAAGTAGGCGAAGTTTTTACTGGGAAGCTACAAAATAATGAGTTAAAGAAGCTATTCATGTTGAAAAAGTAGGCAAAGATTTTATTGGGTATTGAAATAACTAATAAAATTATTGCAGTTTTACTTTGTATACATATGTATGTAAATATTTGGGGGATTCACATGGTAGTAAATATAAAGCCTTATGTCTTAAAATAATTACAGGAATATATATCGTCGGCTTAATATGCAAACCGGCTAAATCCACTTTTTATATAAATTGAGATTTTGATGCCGTGTGGTAAAAAAGATACGCCTCGTCGACCAGCATGTAGTTTTTCTTCTATTTAAGTCTTGAAGTGTGTAAAACTGACTGTAATTTTATTTTCTATCAAGCTTCAAATAGGAAAAATAAAAAGTTTATTTTTCTCTCCTGTAAAATGTGCTGAAAGTGAGTTAGCAGGTTTGCAAATTAAGCCAACGATATGACTGTTCCCAGCTAAAACTTTGCTTACAATCCTACTTTTAATGACTTCAAGAATTCATTACTTTGTAGCTTTATTCGCCACTTTTCGGATTATTAGTTATATATTAAATAATAACTTTATTATTATATCTTAAATATACAGAAAAATTTAAATTTTCATTATGACATAAAAATGTCATTATAGTCATTATAGTCAAAAAAGATTGTTTTTAATACAAAAACTACACTGCCACGGTAGACTAGCTGGTAGCGAGCTAGTCTATCAGCACCGAGGTTGCGCGATCGAATCCCGCCAGAGACAGAAAAAAAATTAAAAATAAAATAAGAAAAAAAAAAAAAATAAAATTAAATTAAAAATAATTAAAAAAAAAAAAAATAAAAAAAATTTTACTTTATTGACTTTGTGTAACTATATATTTTTATAAAAATTTTAAGTATAAAAAAAAACATATTATTTTTTAGATTATAATAGGCTAAATTATAAAGGATTACTTTTGGGACATCTCGAACAAAAATAAGTACTTTTTCTAGTAGAAAAGTAAGTAGTCGGCTCGTCAAATTCTCATTATTTTTCTGCTTATTTTGTAAGCAAAGTTTTTGCTGGGTTGTAAGATACCGCTTATAATTTAGATTTCTACTATACAGCCATGACGAATCAATGAACACAGTATTACAATTTTTATTTTGTTTGAAACACAACAATATTTACTTTAAACAATATAAAAATTTTTTAGAATATTATGATGATATGACTTGATACCACACCTTGTGCATTAATTAAAAAATGCATATTACATACATATTTGTGAATTGTTTTTTTTTTACTTGCTCGTTTTAGTTCAAGAATTGTGACGTTTGTTACCTATGTTATTGTTTTCGTATTTACTTATAAACTCCAAGAAATAAGCAATTAATGCATTTTTATATGTTCAAATTACTTAATTTATAAAAAACTTTATTAATCGGTTAACCGATTAAAAACAAAATTAACCGATTATAAAACGATTAAACCAAAACCTCGGTTAATTAATCGAGCGATTAACCGATTAAAGCAAAAGGTCGATTAAATGAATACCCTTGTATTAATACATAAGGTATTTTAAAATTCCCAAATATAAAAAAGAACACAAATTTAGTTTTGCTTAACCTTAGCATTTATTTCAGACTAGGCGTTGCAGTCCACCCGGAATGAATTTTTGACTAACTATAAGGAAAAATAAAGCCTGTATATATTATTGTATGTAGATCGATCAACATAAGTTTAAACTTTCATCAAAATCTAAATTGCTCATCTGTCCCTTCATATTCCTATCTTTGAAAAACATAAAACCCTGTGGTTTAATTACGCTGATCTATCTATTCAAATATCATCAAAATTGGTTAGATATTTTTGGATATTTTGAATGTCCCCTCGAGGTCGCTTTCGCATTCGGTCAGGGGCGATCTTTCTTTTTCTTTTGAGTACGGCAACTATTGGTTTCATAGGTATCTTCTAAAACGATAATTAATATTTTCTGAGTATAGGAGGTTTAGCGGCCCTGAACCATATCCTAAGTAATGACCAGTTAGAGACATACAAAGTACCAAAAAAATTCCTCTTACAGATTCCCATTCACTCAGGACCTTGCATGTTAATTTGATGTTTCTAGGTCCTATATTAACGGAAATTCAAAATTCAAAAAGTACCAGTAAAAAGAATCCAGACTTTCCAGTTCCTATAAACAATTTTAGTTTGAATAAAATTTTGTACAGAAAAGAAGATAAAAATATAGGCCCTAAAGCAGTGATAGCCACTCCATAGGCTCGCGAGTCAGTCAATAATCGTATTTTTCACACAGACACGGTCGGCAATTCACATGTATACAACAACTTTGTTCGTTTTAAAACATCAGACTATCATCAGTCTCTGCGACCGCACACAAGTACATTATATCTTTGTGTGCGTGCGTTCGGGGCTTGGTTATCACTGCCCTAAAGCCTAGTACTCTGTTCAAATTTGTGAAAAATGTTGAGCAACATTAATTATTTCACACAATAATTTTGACATGTATCAAGCGAGTTTGTACAATTTGACGTTTTTATTCCTGCAAGGTATGCGACATTGTTTTACGTATGTAAACAAGCACCACATGTATTTTACTAAAAATATTTTTTTTTAATAAAAAAAATTATAAAAAAGGAAGTAAATTTGGATAAAAAACTATTACCGGTTGTGTTATTTTAATTTTTTATTTCCTATTTAATAACACAGTGAGACAAAAAAAATTAAGTGAAAATACCTGGGACCTTATACGATTTTTCTGGTAGGTACTGTCGAGTACAACATTAGTCTGTTTTTGGAATTTTCAAAACACCCCCAAAATCTTGAGTTACGGGTAAAAAACCGGTTTTGCATACCCGTATGCACTTATCACCCTGTAACTTAGTTGAATACCAACCGATTTCGAACATTTTGGCAGATTTAGAAAGAAGAAGCTGAAGACGCTAAAATAAAAAAAGAAAAAGGTCAAGCAAACAATTTTGGTCGGAATCTTTTCGAATAATTTCTTTGTAAAAAATTAGTTTTTTTTTGTAAAAGTTGAATAAATCAGTCAATTTCTAACGGATTTTTAAAAACAAACCGTCGTTTTATTTTTCATCAATTAGTTTTTTGAAATAAAAACATAAATAGCACGGTTCTTATACAAAAATATTGTGTAACAACGTCTCGAAAGTAGAAAAATTAGAAAAAACCGTAAAAATATATTTGGTGTAAAAATACATCATGTATCTGAAATTTACTTAAAGAAAATATACACCGTTCAAAAAATCTAAGGTTCTTCTTTCTAAATCTGCCAAAAAGTTTGAAATCGGTTGGTAGTCAACTAAGTTACAAGGGTTTTGACCTGCAACTCAAGATTTTGGGGGTTTTTTGAAAATTCCAAAAACAGATTAATGTTGTACTCGACAGTACCTGCCAGAAAAATCGTATAAGGTCCCAGGTATTTTCACTTAATTTTTTTTGTCTCACTGTGTAATCAGTTCATCCTTTTTTGCTTTTGCTTAAAATTCCACGTGAAATAAGTGTAGCTTACTTTATTTCGCAGTTGTAAAATAATGTTGCCAGAAACATTTCGGAACTTTTTCACAAAATGAACAGAGTACAGCTCTATCAATATTATTTCACTGATATTCCGCACAAGTTTTTTTCATATGCGTTTTGACAGCATTTAACGTGAAATGTTGAACAGAGTACCAGGGTTAATTGTGTAAAACGCGACGCGACGCAACGTAACAAAATCAAAATTATTTTATAATTGTGTTGTTGCTTTCTACAGAAATTCATATTGCGTTTTTAAATTTTCAACGCCATTCATTATGAATTTCTATAGAAAGCAACAAAAAAATGTTAAAATATTTTTGGCTTTGGTTTTGCTTTCACAGTAATTTTTTGAGTTGCGTTCACAATTAGGGCCTTAGTAACAGTGAAGTTAAAAATAAATTGTCTATAGAAATAATCTGTAAAGGAAAGATCTTACCTTTTTCAGAAAATTTAGTAGTAGAGACATTTTTTGTAGTTAATTAAAAGAGACTTTGTTTTTAAAGAAAACCGAAATGATGAGAGAAATTTTTCTACAGGAAAAATTACAAAAAGTACACCTTAAAATGAGAGTGTGAGGGTTAATAAATTCTTAGAAAAGAATCGAAATACAATTCTATTAAAGACATTTGAAATAATTTTTTAGCTTCCTTTTTAAAAACTTCAAGGCACGAAATTTTGAAAACTCGATATTAAGATATTTTTACCTTTTATTCATATTTGAGTATAATAGAATTTTTAATTTAAGTATTTAAAAATTTTATAAATAAAATAAGAGAAAAATAAAATGAGTATTAGGAGGAAAAGTTTCCATAAAAAATTGGTGTAAAAAAATAAATATATTTTTTTATCAAAAATAAAACCTTAAAAATTCGAGTGTATTTTGCCTACTAACTACTCGTACTTGCTCAAAGAACTCTTTATAAAAATAGATAAAAGAGTAGGAAGTTTATAGTTAAATATACAACAGAGGCTTCATTTTATACACTATTTTCATCCCATTTAGCTGGTTGTTATTGTGACTGTTGTACTCTTCTTCTAGTTTTATAACAAATATTATTAAAAGTCCTAGTTGGCAGTAACACATCACTTGTTATAAATGAAAAGAAGCCGCCAACGTTATAAATAAGTTGGCAATAGAAACTGAAGATGAACAGCCACAAAGATTGTAAATGGAAAAAAAACTTGTTAGTAACTGGTTATAAGTAACCAGGAGGTATTTAAGAATAGCTTTGAGAGGAAACTATGAATGGAAACGACAAGAGTTAGAGGTCTTATAATCACCATTTAGCTAGAAAAATATTCTAATAATAAAGCTTAAATAACTGGCAAGAAAAGTGAATTGTTGTGAAGTATGAAAGATGTAAATGGGCTGTGTGCTTAAAAAAGTTAAGTTAAAAAAAATTTTGTATAAGAGAAGTTTTCTACAAAACATTTTATGCATAAGAGAATTTATGTATTGAAAAAATTTTTTTTTAGAAATTTTAAAGACATTACGATATATTTTAATATATTTTTACAAGTCTCGCTTATTTTCTATAAAAAAAAAAATTAAAAAAAAAATATTTTTAGTGCGAAACATTTCCTATAAAAAAATTCGTGAAGAACATTTATAAATATTCACAAGGTTTGCTTTCATGTTACATTGTCATAATGTTCTATCATTTTACAATGGTTTAAAATATTGTTGGTGCTTGGTAAACAATAACAACCGTATTCATAACAAAAAGTTAGCCACAGTTTGTACACTACGTGAAACGATCTGCTAACTAGAACGCCGATTAGGCTTAGCAGCTTGTTGGCACAGAGTTATTTCATAACGCACTTTTCTCCATCTTCCAACTTTTAATAAATCACCTCTGAATTTTTATGATGCCACTTTGTATTACTTAAAAATGCAACACGTTTTGCATTAATAATCGCTGAATTTGTCAGTTTTTCCTTTTTTTTTTGTTAAATTAAAAAAAAACAGTATATTAAAAAAAAAACAGCAAAATTTGTTGGAAATTAAACGGCTGTTTTTCACAAGTTGGCAAACGTTTGGCAGCTCGTTACAAGAGTTTAGCAAACGTTAGCCAGAGTTTGGTTAGTGTATTATGAATAACATTTTTGCTAACTTCATGCCAAATTTTTATTATGAATACGGCTGTAAGTGTCTTAAATTAATAGAACTTTGCTTGCTATATTTTTTGTGCTGTCGTAGCTAATCAGAAGAGACCTGTGCCTGACGGCTGAGTCGAGCCCCATTAGTTTGTGAAAGTCATCGCCGTTGTAGAATAATTTTATCCGGCTAACAACCAAATTTAACCTGCGGCTAGCAATTTTTGCAACAAATCACTTGCGGCGTCAAATTGGATCGGCTTAGGACTCTGCTGGTCGGTAAACAAACAAAATAAAATTTATTTGCGAGTCTGAGTTCATATGCCTCATGTCTTATTGAGCCAATTTAGACTAGAATAATTGTTCTGGCAGAAAAAGACAGTTTGCTGGCGAAAGAGGTGAAGAGAGTCGTTTTTGGTTGGCATAATTTTTAATCCAGTTTCAACCCCGCATTAGCAGAACAAAACCAATACATACACACTTATGAAAAAACAGGTTCAGTGTTTTCTTTTTTGCAGAGCGATTTTAATCGTTAGTTGTTCGCCGTCGTGTAAACATGAATATAAAAAAATACTAACCCATACAAAGCTGCGTGTACGTATACAATTTTATGCCAGAATAATTAATCCAGTGTATTTTGGAAAGAACAAAAGTTAATCCGACTAAAAATTAGTCTAGTCTAAATTGGCTCATTGACAAGATTGCTACTTTATTGGTGAGAGGGACGAGGGGAAAAGAAACGAGTACACAGATGCATGTACTGTCTGTACGTTTTGCTTTTTCATTCGTTGTTTAATTTTGTTATTGTTTTCAATATCAAAAAAGCACATGTCGTCAACATGACATGAATCAATAAGACATGAGCCGTATGAAATAGTCAGGCAAAAGATCTAGTTTAATTTATTAATTCATGGATTTTAATTAAAAAATATTTTTATTTTAGGTAAATAGGTATATATTTTTTTATATTTGTTTCAAATCAGCTGCTGATTTAAATTAAAAATATCACACTGAATTATGAGGGGTTGTTCACAACAGTCGTATTTTTTCATGTTATTATTTTAAGGCATATGACTTTATGACACCTTGTGAATCCCCCAATTATGAATTTTTTATTAACACATATCTGCAATAATAACACTACGTGACAAAATTTCAAGAAAGTCGTGACCAAATGAATCGATTAGCTGTCAATCGTTCTGTAAAATGAGTCCGAAATGATGTGACGGAAATGCAAAAAATTTTCACGTAGTGTAATTTATTAATTAAATATTTCTCTTATACAAAATTTTTTACAGCCAATACCCAGAAAAAACTGTGCTCCAAAAGCAGCAGGTTTTATATAT
Organism: Pollenia angustigena; assembly: GCA_930367215.1. Lineage (NCBI taxonomy): Eukaryota > Metazoa > Arthropoda > Insecta > Diptera > Polleniidae > Pollenia > Pollenia angustigena. Next base: position 55,622,949 of record OV884060.1, read on the forward strand.
AAATTCATACCTCAAATCGCTTCAAACCTGGGGTCTAATCACCGCATACGATATCGAGCCAAATTGATCGAAATTATTTATTTTGGTATCATGAAACTCGATATCGGATGAAATGTATTGAATTTGAAATTAAAGCATTCGATATCGAGTAATTCGACATTACATTTATCGAGTTTCCATTCGATACGTCAGCGTCTATCGTATGCAAAAAAATTCGAAAGTTTATTCGATACGATAGTATCGAATGCGGTGATTAGACCCCTGCTGATAAGATGCCTGATTTTCGTATGGCGTGTTCCCGGTTGGAGGACTATTTTTTGCTGATAATAAGCGCTTCTTTTAACATGCAAAAAAAGCACTCCCAAAGTGCTTTTCTAAGGGCGAACTATATTAACATATTTATTATTGCTTTGCTTTTTCTTGTTTTAATGCCTTTTTTCCAGTGTTGCCAATTTAGCCATTTAGTGGCTAGATTTTGCCATTTTTAAAAAATGAGTTTAGCCATTAGCCATTTTTTTAGTCATTTTTCAACTTGTTTAGTCATAAAATTTTTATGTCGTTTTTTTTTTAAAGAATAATTTTTATTTTATTCTAAAAATTTAAAAAAAGTAAAATAAACATTTTGAACAATTAAAACAATTAAAAATCACAACTTTTACAAATGTTGAAAATCGCTATAAACTATGACGCTGAAACTTCCTTCAAAATAAAGGAACAGTATTCCACTATTAAATTTATAAAATCGATCAACACAAACATCGCTGTTTCTTTCTGGTTGCAAGTATTTCAATAAAGGGATGCAGGCGTTAACAAAATTGTTTTAGACATTTCAGAATTGCCTCTTAAGTTGCTCTCACTTCCATGGTATAATGCTGAAGTAGAGAGGTTGTTTAGTCAAGTAACCATCGTTAAAAGTAATTTTAGAAATATGTTACATTACGCAACCGTTAATTCGATTTTATCAATTAGGTAAATATAACATAACAACACATTGTGCGCAAAGTACAGGTCGCAATTTAGAGATTATTTGATAAAATTTGGTACAAAGGTTCTAATGTGGTGTAGGGTATCATAAAGTCGGGTTTAGCCGACTATTCTTTCTTATTTGTTTTTAATTGTAGATCTGGACTCAAAAGGTTGGGTAAATGTTCTACCTTCAAATTATTTAAAACTTATGATTACTTGATACTAATGAGTGAGTGATTCCTATGAGATGAAAAATAACGACATCGAATTTTTCGATGATTTAATTTTTTAATATTAATTTATTTTAATGTTAATTAACGTTTATTCTTATTTAACAAATTGATCTTGTCTCACAATTTCATCGTAAACAACTTTAAATTAATTATTTCTGTTTTGTTATTGAATTTTAATGTGTTTTTATTTAAAAAAGCTTTTAGCCAATTTTTAGCCATTTTTTCCGTAAATTTAACCATTTTTGGTCACCAAGTTTTGGCAACACTGCTTTTTTCAATCATTTTCGTAGTCCATAATATATTTTTTTCGCTTTAAAACCTTCTTCGTTGTCAGCAGCTTTTTTGTATATTTCATTATTAATCATTAACTGCTGTATAAGAGCTCTCTTATTAAAGCGCTCGATTATGCGCTTTTTTCTCTTAAGTGCTTCAAAAACCCCAAATTTTTTTTACTGGGTAACTTCAACAGTGGCGCCGGTATAAATTTCTTCTTAAAAAATTTTCATTTATACGCCAAATGATCTACATATTTTTTTGGCTCCGTGCAATAACTCCCAGGTGCAATAAGTCCCAGTGCAATAACTCCCAATGAATTAAATCCCAAAATAAATGAAATAAGTCCCAAACTGGAAAAAAGAAATAAATCCCAAAAAAATGAAATAATTTCCAAGTCTTAAATGAAACAAACCCTAACTTTTGGGAGTTATTTCATAATGAAATAACTCCTAAAGACATTAATGAAAAAACTTCCAAAAACAGTCCATCGAAAAAAAATGAAATAAGACCCCAAAAAAAATTAAACAACTTCCAAAGAAATTTATTATATATGTATTCGTTTTACTTGATTATTTACATATTAGGTTACCAAAAAACTAACATTGAGTCCTCGACATTTTGACAACAAATGGGGCATTTTATTATATCCTGACTTCCTGCAATGGCAACTGCCTGCAGTTTTAGCACGCCGGGTACAACGATTACCTCCTCTATGGTATAACAAACATCGGCTTCGCTAGCTAAAGCTTTTTTGTATAGCCGGCCTTCGGCCGGGCGCAATGATTTTATACTCTATGGTATAACAAACACCGGCTTCGCTAACTAAAGCTTCTCTGCATAGCATTTTATTATATCCTGACTTCCTGCAATGGCAACTGCCTGCAGTTTTAGCACGCCGGGTACAACGATTACCTCCTCTATGGTATAACAAACATCGGCTTCGCTAGCTAAAGCTTTTTTGTATAGCCGGCCTTCGGCCGGGCGCAATGATTTTATACTCTATGGTATAACAAACACCGGCTTCGCTAACTAAAGCTTCTCTGCATAGCCGGCCTTCGGCCGGGCGCAAGGATTTTCTCCTCTATGGTATAACAAACACCGGCTTCGCTAACTAAAGCTTCTCTGCATAGCAGGCCTTCGGACGGGCGCAAGGATTTTCTCCTCTATGGTATAACAAACACCGGCTTCGCTAACTAAAGCTTCACTGCATAGCCGGTAACCATAAGACACTGCAATTGCAATTAGCAAAATTTTCTTCTTTGATAAACTTAAGTCATTGTATTCAAATAGTTTGAAATATCCCGTTATAAATACCGTTTAAAATTTTAAACAATTTTAAGAAATTGCAAATAATTGAAAATGAAAAAACTCCTACAAAAAAATTAAATAACTCCCACAGCAAATGAAATAACACCGAAAACCAAAATAAAATGAAATAACTTCCACATTAATTTTTTCGGGGACTTATTTCATTTGGATTTTATTTCATTATGAAATAACTCCCAGGCAAAAAATGAAATAACTTCCAAAAAATGAAATAAAACCGAGATGGCTGGGAGCCATTTCATAATGAAATTACTCCCACATTTGTATGAAAAATTTTTGGGTATAATTTAATTTTTTTCTTGGGACTTATTGCACCTGGGAGTTATTGCACGGATCCCATTTTTTTAACATTATCCTTAACATTGTAATTTTTGCTTCTCAAAGCGTGTCTTATAACAACTAAGAAACAATCCTTTGATAAATTATAACACTTTAGTTATGCAAAATTCTTAAACTTCTTGATTTATTATTATTTTTCCAATCATTTGGTTCATTAAACTTTTGTCTCATTATATTTAGCATATCAATCTTCAAATTCTAAGAATTTAAAATTCAACAAAAACTAACTAAACCGAAATCTTGATCTTTAAAAGATCATGTCAAAATTCAATCTTTATAGCAAAAATATAAGGGAAATCACAATAAAGTCAAATTCGTTTTTGGGTACATGTAAAACAAAAAAGTGTCTAAATTGTCAAAAATCAAAGCTGGAAAATAAACTTCTGTTTAAGTTCTACAACAGGAAAAAAAATACTTGAAAATAAAACTTAAGCCACAGATTTTAAAGGTTCTTTAGGAAGGTTGTTTTTTTTAAATATAAGAAAAAATATGGTACTTAAGAGATTTCTTTTAGCTGATATGTCAGCCAGACCATAAACAATCTTATAAAAAACACCAGGTATTCCATAAAATACAAAAACAAAACTGCTCATTTCACTGCAAAAAAAAAAACACTTTGCGAATAAGAAAATAAGAACCTTTTTGTTCTTGAAAGCTTCGCTGCTTATTTTTCAATAATCTCAATCTTGAAATAAAACCAAAAATAAGAAAAAACTAAAGATATCAAGATCTTAGGCTTTGTTAGGATTTTTATTGTGCAATGTCTGTTTGACTGTCTGTCTGCCTGTTTAACTTACACAATGTCCGTCTTCATTTTAAATACAATTGATTTTGCATATTGTTTCGCTTTTGTACATTTTTGCTTTTTATTTTAATGAAACGATCTTTAAAATGGTTGGTTGTGTCACATACAAATAAAACTGCTTTAGCGTCTACAATTGCATTTAAAGCAGAAAAAAGGAAGATGCCTTTTGAATGATGACCTTACAAATCACGCTCCAATTTATAAGATCGATGAGTTTAATAAGAAACAAAATGCAAGAAATCAGGAAAGAGAGAGAAAAAACAACGAATAGAAGTCAATTACATATTGCATACAACTTAAAGCCATATTGCAACAAGACAAAACCATCACCGTCATCATCATCTTTATGCTAGTCATGATCATATTTTAGAATGGAAACAGGTTTATTGAATTTTGCTTTTCATTCAATCCATTTTAAATAATCTCATTTATTATTCTATTCCTAGAAAAGAGTTTAATACATATTCCACTTAAATTTTAAATCGTCTTGAAATTTTATATAATATGTAATAAATTTTGTTTGCAAAAAAAGTTTTCATTAATCAATTGGCCTCCAACATAGAGAAAAACAAAGGCGTCAAAAAAATTCTTCGAATCGTAACGTCCGCTCCCTAGTGTATTAAAAACTCGAACATTCACAGACCTCGATATAACATCAGTAAAATATATGATCACAAAATATTAATTTAAATACTGCAAAAGGCTTGAATCGCAACCAAACCCACCAGATCGAAATATTTGAAATGATGGTGGCCACACTCACTTAAGGAGAAGAGGTGCTGCGGCACTTTTTCGATCAGAAGAGCGCTAAACACCGATGTGTACGAGAACCGTCAATGAAAGTTTAAGAAACCTTTACATAAAATATTCTCTTTACGAAAATTGTCTATAAAAATTCTCATAAATCAATTTTTCTATATCATTATAACTGTTTGAAATTTTGGTTACACATACCACAAATTTCTATACAAAATTTTTCCTATTATCTATGTCATCGTTTAGACTTGCAATTTTTGTTGCAGCAATTCTTGAGTTAAATGGTGGGAAAGGTAAGAAGATTAGGGAGCGTATCTGTTTGTTTTGTAATTCTCATACTTTTAAACATGAAGTTGGCTGTAGGTGTATTTGTATTTATGTATATAACTAGCTGATATAGGGAGGGGATGCTTTTACCCCCCTATTCCACGTCCTATTTCCTTTTAGATTTTACAGTGTCTGCATGCCAAATTTTAAGAAAACCAGTTGATTAGTTAAAAAGATATATGGGGGGGGGGGGGGTATTTTTTCCCTCTTGCCCTATTTTATGCCCTAAATAATTACGATTATAGGTAGTAGTTCCTTCCAGATGTCACACTATTTGCCTGCCAAATTTTAAGAAAATCGGTAGATTCTGTTTCACGCCCTATTCCATATTTTCTTTCAGATGTTACAGCGCCTGCATGCCAAATTTTAAGAAAACCGGTTGATTAGTTAAGAAGATAAAGGGAGGGGGAGCTTTTTCCCCTCTTGCCTTTTTACCTATTTCCTTTTAGGTGTTAAAGTGTCTGCATGCCAAATTTTAATTAAACTGGTCGATAAGCTAGAAAGGTATAGAAAGGAGGATCTTCTACCCGTTTTGCAATATTTTCCGCCCTCTAGCGATATGAAATATAGCTTATAACCTATTCTCATAGCTAACAAATACACATACAAAATTTCATAAAAACCGGTCAAACCGATTCGGAGGAGTTCAATTACACTGAAGGAAACCTGGGTGCAAGTGTCTCCAAGTCACCAGTTTGTCGACTATGTTATGTGGCATTGTCAACGAAGTGTCTACACTACATTACATTTGCCACTAGATTTGGCTTTAATGCGAAAAATTTGTTATAAATAACAACTGAGAAGTACAATTCCTATAAAAGTTGAAGAAATAATAAAAAAGGTTGTTATGATTTCGTATTCTTACAAAAAGTGTACACTAGTTTTACTAAAATGTACTAGCGATTCTCTGGTTCCAATGTCTACATATGTTCCCAAAGGAACTACCTCGTCAGTACCTAGTCAGAAGTACCAACGTCAGTAGTAGATTTCCAATGACACGCACATGTTAAATGTCTATTGTAAATAACATTGCCTGGGGTATAATAAGTCACTAGTACTGGTGACTGTGTCAATAGTAGAGTTGTTAACCGATTAAGAATAATTCGATTAATCGATCAAACAAAACCAAACTCTTGTTCGAATAATTTTAAAACGACGATTTTCGAATAACAAATAAATCGATTATTTAATGTCCATTAATCGAACAATTTTTTTGATTTATTCTCATACGTTTTTAGTGATTTTATACAAAATGTAGGAAAGTTAAAAATATTGTTGCCATAGCCCTGGTTGTAATTAATCTCAACGTTTAGTAAGCAAAAACCGTGTTGAGTACTCATTGTATTTCAAAAATGTATTTTATGTTTTTATTAAACAAATCTTAACAAACAATTGAGTAAGTAAGTTGCAAATCTCGTTCGTTACAGAATTAATAATACGAGATGACAACTGATTCTTACAGTTCTTTAAGCGCTTTATGAGAAGAAATGTACTAATTGTATCAATGCATGCCCTCTTCCATGATTTTAGCACCGACATGCATTGTTGCAATCAGAATATTTCGTATAATAAAGCGCCGAAAGAACTGTAAGAATCATTTGCCATCTTGTATTCTTAATTTTGCAACAAACGAGTTTTGCAACTCAATTATATCAGCTGTTTTTTTTTTAAATCAAACGTTAAAAAATTTTCAAGAAAGTGGATTTTTCAATTTCGGGTGAAAAAGTTAAATATAAACAAAAAGTTTAAAAATAAAGAATTGATTTATTTAAATCATATCTCGAAAGTAAAAAATGTTGTTATTGTATTATATTTTTTTTTTAAATTATATCAGCCGTATTCATAATGAAAATTTGGCTTTAATTTAGCACAAAGTTTATTCATAATTTACTTACCAAGCTCTGGCTAACGATTTGCTAAACTCTTGTTAACGAGCTGGCAAACGCTTGCCAATGTTAAACAATTTGGTTGGTTTTTATTAAATTACTGTTTTTTTTAATTTATTATCTTTTTATATATTAAAATTGTTAAATGTGGAAAAAATTACAAACCCATCGATGATTAATGCACATTGTGTTGCATTTTTGAGTAATATAATGTGGCATCATAAAAGTTCATAGTTGGTTTATTCAAAGTTAACAGATGGAAAAAAGTTCGTTATGAATTAACTCTGGGCTAAAAAGCTGCTAAGCTAAATCGGTATTCTGATTAGCAGCTGGTTGTTCGTAGTGTACAAACTGTGGCTAACTTTTTTTTATGAATACGGCTGTATATGTATATCTTTACCATTTGCGTAAGTGTAACAATATTACCATTGAAAACGATGTTGTGGAAGATAATCCAACGACATCAAGAAATTCCGAACTTAGTCCAATGGAAAAATACATAAAGAGAGACAGCGGCTGTTCTATAGAAGAAATTTCTGACAGAAGTTTGGCTAAAGATAGTAGTCTGCCAACGACTTTCGAAAATCCAGAGTAATATCGGATTATTAAGGAACTAAGGGTTTTACGATGCTTTTAAGTAACACAACGATTTGGAGTTAAGATGAACAATTTTTTGCATAAAAAAGAAGTCATAGCGGATGGGATGGAAGATTTTCCATAGTATTTTTTTTTTGTAAAAATAATTTTTTTATTCGTTATTCTCATCGATTAATCGAAAATTTTTTTAGATTTAATCGTTTGATCGAACGAACAAAAATAATTATTTGAATTATTCGAGCAAAGTTGAAAGGCGAATAATTGCAAGTTATTCTTATACACAAATTTTATATAAATATTTTTTATTCTGGATAGAAAAAATCTTTTATACAATATTTTTCAGAAAAAATTATTTCTTTGCGATAGTTTTTGTTAAACCAATTTCTTTAATAAGATTATAATAATACATACAAAGATTTTTATGTAATAATTCAAATCTAATTTTTCTTAAACGAAAATTTTCCATAGACACTTTTTTTCGGTAAATTTATATAGAAAATTCCTTAAGGGGTTTCATAGAAATATGTAATAGAATTAGAAGTAAGTACATTAAATTAACACTCATGTGAATTATATTGGGATTTTTCTTGTATTTTAGAATTTGATCAAAACTTAAGAAGAATAATTTTCTCGTACATCAGGCAAAAATGAATTGGGGTTTGGTATTTTCTATACTAACAAAAAAAGATACGTTAGCAAAACATTTCTTCACTATCTGAAGCCAGTGACGGATTTAGGCGTGCTTCCTCCCTAGGCACTCTTTAATATGCCGCCCTTTTTGATTTTATAGGAGTGATTATCAAAAAAAAATAAAAATCATTTTTATTAATTTATAAACATTAGGGTGGTTACAAGAATTAAATGTTGAATTTTCCATCGGCGCAAATCCCTAATACCTGCCAATAGCATTGAAAATGCGATTGAGAATGTTTCAGCCTAATCGGATAACGCTAACATGTGCTTCATTGAGCATAATTAAAGGAAAAACAGCGATTTTTCACTAAAATTCGTATGTATTTCTTTGTCTTGTATTTCGAGTCTTGTTTTATAGGCAAATCCAGCATTGATTTTTGGTAACCACCCTATTAGGGTCGTTACAAGATATGGTAAATTTTTTTTGGGGCTATCTTTTGGTGCTCCCCTCTAAAATATGCCAATAGACTAGAACAGTGATAACCAAGCACCGAACTAACCAAGCCCCGAACGCACGCACTCAAAGATATTATGTACTTGGGTGCGGTCGCAGAGACTGATGATAGCCCGATGTTTTGAAACGAACCATGTTGTTGTATACATGTGAATTGCCGACCGTATCTGTGTGAAAACTTCGATTATTGCCTTACTCGCGAGCCTATGGAGTGGTTATCACTGGACTAGAAAATCCGATTGACAAAGTTTAAGCCCAATCGGATAACGCCAACACGTGCCTCATTGAGCATAAATTAGGGAAAAACAGTTATTTTTCACTAAAATTCGTATTTCTTTGTCCTTAATTAATGCTAAATATCACTTTATCTATTGGTATAAGGAACAAAACTATCAATATCAAAATTAATAAGAATAAAATTTCCTATAAAACAAGGCTCGACTCAGGTTCCTAGAATGAATGGTTTCGGTTATAAAGATAAAGAAATACGAATTTTAGTGAAAAATCGCTGTTTTTCCTTAATTTATTCTCAATGAGGCACATGTTAGCGTTATCCGATTAGGCTGAAACTTTGTCAATCGCATTCTCAATGCTATTGGCAGGTATTAGGGATTTGCGCCGATGGAAACTCCAACATTGATTTCTTGTAACCACCATGATGTACATACATACCTTTTAGGGTGCTTCAAAATCGTCAACTCTTCAAGGCTGGATCATTGAATTACACCAACATATGTTCCAAATTTAAGCGAAATCGAATGACGTTTTAAGATCTCTTAAAATTGCAATTTTTCGAAGTTTTTGTATGGAAATGCACAAACAAATTAAAAAAAAGTTTAAATTATATATGTAATGACTTATAATTACGTCCTTTAGAACTTCTCCATGAATTGTGAATCAGAATTTTATTACCTCTAAGATTGTAGAACAAACAAACAAATTTTATAATTCTTTTTTATAGCCAGTGTGCACGAAAAATACATTCAATATATTATTTTGATCCTCTTGATTAAAGTTTAAAATAAAAATTAACTAGATGACCCGTGCGAATATTTCGCACTGTTAGTTGTCATTTTGTAACATAAAATAAAAATAATTAATAGAAATTTTAGTAACTTCAATACATTTTAAAATATAATATTTTTCAATGAAAATATTAATTATTCAATTTCTAATTATTTTTCGTCATTAGTGTTAGAAATAAGCTTTAAAATGAGATATCATTCATTAAATTTGAAGCGGTGGTATGGGAGATATTTGCAACCGACAAAAAAAAGTGCTTTAGAAATAATATATATGATGGCATACTCATGCAGGAAGGATAACGATATCCTGGGGATTCTTCATTAAATATGAATTATTTTACCTTTTTCTTGACAAATTTTTAGATAATGGACTGATTTTTTTAATTTTAACACGTTTTTGGAAATAAACTTCATAAAGATAACGTTTTTTGGGAGAGTGTAAATTGTACGAAGTAAAAGTTTTATAAAACCAGACGCGACTTTACAAAAAAAACCGAGTTTTAAATCCGCATTATCACAAAATCCGGTATTTTATTTAAAACTTTGACTTCATAATTGTAATTATCGCCAAAATATTTTTCAGATTTTGTGTAACCCTAAAACCGTAGCAGATATATATATATATATATTGCGGAAAAATTTGTTCCAGCTTAGCTTCATATGACCAGAAAACATGTCATGCAATTTTGTGATGTGCGGGCCATAATTTACCTTAGATCCTAAATTAAGCGGCCTACTGAAATTCACGCTAAAACTGATTTGACTGCTGTATTGAAATTGATGTTTTTGAATACCAGAAGTAACTATACATAATATTGGGATGTAAATTTCCCTCCTGAAAATCATTTAAGTTCGGAAAAAAATGGTACGAATTATGATATTTTACTCAAGCTAGTTCAAATCTCTAAAAAGAAAACCATAAAACTGAAACCAATTTTAATGCTGACGTCCGTTTTTATAAAGTTAAATCATATAGATCACACAAAGTTATCATATAGAGCCCACAACAGAACAGTTCGAACTGTCAGTGGAGGGTATCAAAAATTCGGCATAGCCGAACATGGCACTCTTACTTGTTTATAGGTAACTAGCTGACCGGACAGACGTTGTCCTGTCCAAATTAGGAAAAATGTTTGCATTCGATTCTTAAAGTTCGTTAAAAATAAACGAACATATAAAAGAAAAATTAGTTAAATCGATGGAGCCGTTTTCTGATTTTAGGTTAATCGAAAAAATTGGGCGTTAAAGTGGGCGGGGCAAAATGTTATTTCCGCAAAATCCTAAGTTGGACCATGGCAATCATTTTTAAGAAAAAATCGTCCAAATCGGTCAAGCCGTTCTCAAGTTATGCGCTTAATAGGAAAAGCGGGCGTAAAAGCAGGCATGGTAAATTTTTCTTTCGATGCAAACTTAAAATGGATTAATACGAACATTTGAAAGAAAAATCTGTCAAATCGATGGAGCCGTTTTGTGATTTTAGGTAATTCGAAAAAAGTGGGCGTAAAAGTGGGCTAAGTTGGACCATGGCGATCTTTTAAAAAAAAAAAATAATCGTTCAAATTATATACATAGATGTCATTGGTGGTGCAATATGATCAGACTTCACAGTGTCACCAGCCTGAATATTCTGAAGATTCCCTGAAAATTTCATCAAAATCGGCCGCTTTGGAGTCCATACGTTACATACATAGATACATACACACATCCTGTTTTATATATATAGATAGATTGATAGATATATCTAGATATATATATCCATTCGTCGACGACAATTAAACCCCTTCCATGACTTTGTTTGATGTATTCAATTTCGTTTTTAAGTTCGTGGTTATTACTTTACGATTTGAAATAATGATGATTTTTGCAGTTAGGTGACTACAGCGGATCAAAAAATGTAGTGGTTATTCAAGGAAAAAAAATGTCCTATTTGTTGCACAAAGTTTTTAAACAAATTATTAACTGTAAGGTTTTTTTAGTATTTTGAAACTTTTATATTTGTCCAAAGCTTATATAACTCCCGAAAATACCTTTATATAATTTTTTATTTATGGCGACAATAACTTTTACGATAGCCATAGGTCCCCCATATAAACACCTTCCATATATCCCATATAGATGAAGATTATAAATTAATGTTCGTCACAAAGAACTTTTACATGAATCGCAACCTCATAACATAATTTTGTTCTGCTGTTCTGCATAAAGAGCAGTGATGGGAAATTGAAATATTTAGATGGTACTGACCACCAAATAAAAGAATTCTTTCTCAACATTTTGGTACTTTTTTAAAACATTTTTTTTTTTTGCTCATATCTCAGCCATTTATAGACCGAGATTAATTTCAACTAAATTTCAACAGCAAAATTCTGATGAGGATATCTAAAATTAAAATAAACCAACAAGCAGTGTTCCCATAACCTTTTGATAATAATAAATTTTGTGTGGGCAATGTTGTAAACAGGGCTGTGGAGTCGAAGCTGTAGAGTCGGAGTTAAGGTTTTTGTACCGGATAAAAAAATTAAAAAAATATTCTAATAATTTCCAAAATAAAAATATTTCGAAATTTGCGATGAAATATTAAAAATATTGATTCGAAACTTTTACTGAATCCTTTTTTGCTATATTTAACCATTTAACAGGTACTGCATTAAAAAAAAGATTTTAAAGTTAAATAAGGACCAGTCTCATAAACATTTAACATTAAGGTTAGATTAGGAGTCGGAGCTGGAATTTCAGCGGTTGGAGTCGGAGATAGTACTTGTTGTTGGCGACTCAATGTTAAAAAAAAGTCAACGCTAAATTTCTAACGAAGAAGCATAACAAAAAGAGTACTAAAACGGACGTGGGGGTACCGTGGTATTTTTGAAAAGAAAAAGTACGGAAAATAGTACCATAGTACTGAATTTTACATCACTCATCTCAGACCCCATAAAGAATATATATTCTGGCTACTTGAGAAATTCTAAGTCGATTTAGACATGTCCGTCTGTCTGTCCGTCTGTCTGTCTGGCTGTTGAAAACACGCTCACTTTCGAAAAACTCAAAAGAAATTAACAAACTTGTTGTCAAATTGCTTGTAGTTATTCTAAGCAGTTTGGGATTGAAACCCAGCAAAATCGGTAGGATCAGAGCTATGAGTCAAAAAGTGGAACCACTACCTTCAAAAATTCATAATTTTGCTACAAAAACTAACATAAATGGTGGAGCAATGTACGGAGAGATAAAAGATTTTGCAAAAATCGTTTTATTCAACTAGAAATCACACTGTAAAATAATTTACCCTAGGCACCGTAATGACGCCGTAAAATTTAATGAAGGTCGGTTCATAATTTATCCTAGGCCCCATATAAACCCTACTTCCGGAAAACAGTAAAGTACACCTAAAACCGTAATAAATAATGCTATCAGAATAAAATTGAATACTTCACAGTTTTATAGAACTAGACATAGTACTAATAAATTTCGTGATGATCGGTCCATAATTTTCTGTAAGCCCCATATAAATCCAACTCTGGTAAATTAATAATATACGCCTAAAACCGTAGCAGATATATTTATTGTGATAAAATTTATAAAGATAACTTAATAATAAATAGATATCATATAGATCATATAGTTAGGTCATATAGATATAGATCGGTGGAGGGTATCAAAGATTCGGCACAGCCGAATATAGCACTCTTATTTGTTAAATACGAAAGATACCATAAGGTCGAGCTATACTTCCTAAATTGTTTTGTTTTACTTTTGTTTTGCACGCACTGAAGTTTGTTCAGCTATTATTTATTTTTGTTTGCATAATTTTACAACAAAAGTTCACTTACAAAAGTATAAAAAGTTAGGAGCTTTCAAGGAGTTTCAGGTCCGACGGTTTTGAACTTCTACCAAAAAATCATTTCAAAAAACAATAGGTATCCGGATAACTTGTCAGTCATTTTAGGGTTAAAAATATCTCGCAATAACTTAGAGGAATGTTTTTATAAGGTGACCATACGTACTCTTTTTTAGAGGACAATCATTTATTTTAACTGGCTGTCATCTATAATCATCTTTTTTCATAATCTGTCATCTTTGTCCTCTTTATTTTTTGTCATTTCATTTTATTTCACGGCGATCACCGGTTTTTTCTATCAAATCGTATCGAAAATGTTCTGTTCATACTCCTACTGAACTCTCATACACTTGCAGTATAAAATTTTGAATAATTTAGTGCAATGAATTTTAAAGTTTCGTTATTTTTTTTTTTAACTAATTTTACTTAAGTAAATCTTAATTTGTATGTACCTATCGTCGTCTTAATATGCAAACCTGCTCTGTTATTTTTTTAATTTACTTTACCTATATAAATATGGGAATGTAAATGTGTCTGTAAAATATGTACAAAATCTTGAAGTCAAATAATTTTTTTACTTTTTTTCTTTATGCCCTCTATTTTTATTTTCAAAATCTGGTCGCCTTAATTTTTATTACTTTTTAAATACAAAATAACTCCCACAGTAACAAAAAAATAAAATAATATAAATGATTTGGCACGACCTACGACAATCTCCTTACATATTTTATACCCTAAAGTGTGAAACATTAAACAAAATTTTAACTAAAAACCCAACAGATCAAAAAAAAAAAAAAATTAAACATGAAAGAGAGAGATTGTATATATGAACAGGAACATCATAAACAATATAATATGACTGAAATATTTTGACTAGAAACAGTTCAAAAAAGCCCTTCTTAAGAAAAAAAAATCACGTTATAAAAGATAGCAATTGATTGGGTATTACCTCATAATAATTTACAAACACTGCTTTGGTTCACCTCTTTCACAAAACGTCATACCACCAAAATAGTGTTGATTGAACTTTAAATGTACATACAACAATAGCATCAAGTAATAAAAACTCCATAATAATGGCAAATTACTAACAAACTAATAAATATTACGTAGGTTTCATTTAAAGCTTTACGACAGCCAAGTCTTTTAACTTTTTGCAAGAAATCCCCTACTGACAAAAAACTGGACGTTTTTCTTTTTAACGTTGGACAGCGAAATAAGTGTAAGTGTAGAAATGTTTTGGAGTCAGTCATCTATTTGCCATAAAGAGTTAGGAGTAATAATATTAACTACATCAGTCAGTGTCATCATTACTTAAGGGCTAAAAACAGGAAACATACAACAACATCAAAAAAAAGTAAGACAATGAAGTTGAACAAAAAAAAATAATTCAGTTTAGACGAGTTATAATACGTTGGAAGTACAATGAACAGACAATTTTAACAACAGCAACAACTATAAAGTCATTATTATCATCATCCAAATCATTATGCAGTTGGTTCCTCGCCTCTTTCGTTGTTGTTGTTACCCAAATCGTTTTTTTTTTTTTTTTGTTGTCTACTTCTCTACTAACAACCAACTAACTGATCGATCGATCAATTCTTTTAAGTACAAAAATAAAATACAGCCCAAACTAACTGCAACAATAGCAACCACAAATACAGAATACAAAACAAGCCACACATTCAGCTGGTCGAAAAAGTTATGAAAAAACCTTTGAATAAAGCTAACTGGAAAAAAATTTGATTTTTTAAAGGATGTGGTTCAAAAGGGGAGAAATATGGTTTGGGAAAAATTCTTAAAGTTAAAAATTAAAAGTTAGTGCAAACATTCAAGATAGCTTAAAAGCCCTTTAGTAAAAAGCTTTTAAAGACAAGTTTTTGGCAACCGTAGAACATTTTTTATTTAATTTCGCACAATCGGTTTTTTAAACTAAGTTAGTTGGGTAAATTTAGAGAGAAAGCTTTGTAAAAAACTTCAGGACAAATAACTTATGTAAAAAAGCTTTTGGGAAAGAAAACTTTGGAGAATTTAATAAGTAATAAATGCTTTTCTTAGCAAAAAACCGAGAAAGACTAAAAGCTCTTTGAAATTTTAGATTTGTGAGAAAAAATTAACTATTATCCATTTGTTGGAAATTGTGGAAAATTACGGTAATTAAAGGGCTCAAACCTCTACTTTAAAAACAGCTTCTTAAAAACCACAAAAAATAATAATTTTGAAAAATTGTTCACTCTAACTTCACCAATTCTGATAGTTGTCTGGAATTAGCAAGAAAACTTTAAGGTACCCAGCAAAAACTTACATTGCAAAGTAATGAGTTAAAAAGCTAATATAACGACTCTTCACTACTTATACATTGGCATTTTAACTCATTATTTTAACACGGTGATGTCATTGGAGGCAAGTACTTACCACCCTCGCTTACAAATCGATGGTTTTCTTCCGCAACCACGTAACTCGATTTTTTCCAATTTTTTGTTTTAACCGGAAAAGTAATCAGTTAATACCGCCTTACAATTTTGCAATTTTTTTTCTTTGGCGGAATATCGGAATTTTTCCTAATTCTTGGATTATAAAAGAACATATAGCAAAAAGTTTCAAATATTTGGTAAAATAAAAGTATTTTGTCTCTCCTGGAAAGTAGTTGTTTTTGAGTTACGAGGTTGCGGAAGAAAACCATCGAAATAGGGAGTTAAATAAGTCATATAATAATAACTTATTACTCCGATGTTACCAAATTTACAATAACATAACATGTAATAACTTTAAAAAAAATTTTTTTTTTATTTTTTTCTATTTTTTCTTATTTTATTTTACTTTTTTTCTGTTTTTTCTTATTTTATTTTACATTGTTTTATTTTTTATTTTTTTCTGTCTCTGGTGGGATTCGATCGCGCAACCTCGGTGCTGATAGACTAGCTCACTACCAGCTTGTCTACTGGGGCAGTGTAGTTTTTGCATAAAAAAACTATGTTTTTTACTCAATTATATAATAAAACTATATATATTATGAATTTGGAATAAGTTCTAGTTGGGTCAACAAGGTTTTTTTTTTTTTAAAACTTTATATACAAAAAGCCTTAAATTAATGTTGGCTATTTATGAAAAAAGAAGCAAACTTTAATATTTGTCGAAATAAGTTTAATTAAATTTAGCATACAAAAAACGCTAGTATAATATTTCAGTCAAAAGTCGCCAAAAATTGAAAAAAAATACAAAAAAGTCGAAGAGGTTAATTTAGTTTTGTTTCTGTAATTTTTTTTAATAACATGAACAATGAACAGTTGCAAGTTTTTTTATATATTAGTAATGATAACAAAAAATTTAAAGCTGTTATACAAAATCGCCGAAACAATATAAATGGTAAAAATAGCCAAGTTAATCGCCAGTTATATCAAAAATCGCCAAACACGGAAATCCCATCGCCATTTTCAACGATTTTTTAAGAAAAAAGGCTCGCACATTGTGCTGATGACTTGGACGCAATTTTAATCAAGAAAACGGCAAGTACTCTTGGTTATTAAAGTATTTTATACTTTGTTTTTTTTTTTTTTTTTTTAATAAAATCTTCTGAGCTTTTGCTAAAAAATTTATATTCATATGATGATTCGCTCATTAATTTTTTGAGGGGTATTTCGAAAAAGCCTTATGGGCACAAGCAAGCTTGAAAACCTTTTGAAAAATATTGTAATTTATTTATTTGGCTGGAGCTTTAATGAGACTTGCCCACATCTCCAAAGAAATTAAAAATCTTACCAAAAAAATTGTTCTCTTAATTATTAGCTTGGTCCAAGGTTATTTCCAGTTCTCAAGAAAATTATAATTGTCGATTTTTAAATACTTTTAAATTGGTATTTTGCAACTTTTACTAAAATAGCTGTTAAAACACTGAAAGCTTATTAAGAGCTATTTTTCTATACTTTAATTAAATTTCATTTTTTTTTTTTGCTTGATAGAGTGTTACGCCCCTGCCAGCATGCATGCAACAATTTTGTATACAATTGTTGTATCAATTTTTTTTTTTTTTTTTTGTTATTTCTTAAGTAACAATCTAACAAGAAGGTGATATAAGTGGTACGTAATGCTTAATGTTTTCTTGCTGCCGTGTTGTTTTTGAGCCAAATGTGTATGACTGAATCTACAGCAACATTTTTTCTGTTCTGCCTGATGTTGCCAACCAAAACTGAAGTATCTGAAAACCAACCTGTGCTTATGGTGGTATAGCGGCAGCGCTAATAAGCAATTGCCAAATTGGGTTCGCGTGAGTAATCTCGCGCTTGATTCGTGCGATCAATGTAGTAAGGGAAAAAAATGCAACAAAAATAAAATAATATTAAGCTACAAACTGCTAAAGAATATTTCATACTAAATAAGAAACGAAAAGAAATATTTAGGGCGGAGTTGTAACAGCACCAAGCAGGAAAGCAAGCGAGCAACAAGCTACCAACAATCAAACAAACAGCCATTCAAGCAATGCAGTCATATATACACAACCATCCACCATCATCATCACCGATGGGGGCACTTAAAACGTCGTCGTCATATTGTCTTTAAGGAACTCACAAACAACAGCTCAGAAAGAAAAACGAATGAATGGCTGGCTGAACGGCTGTTTGTATGGAATGATAATCATGAGTACTCATACCAGTGCATTGCATCACTAGCAACAATTGATATTGTTTAAAAACAGCCCCAACAACATTTAATGATTCCTTGATGGAACATGCTACAACAGAATATTTTGTTTTTTTTTTTTTAAACACAGAGTCACTCATTCATTTTGGCTTGTAACATCATTTTGCCAGTCTTAAACTTCATCATAATTTTTCTTCTTCTTTGATTCCAACATTTCATTTCATTTGATATTGTTTTTGTTTTCTTTATTTGTTGCTGCATTGCGACTTTTTCATTTTAGCTAAGTAGACATCAAATGTTGCAACAATAGCAACAACAAGAACAATATTGGCAACAACAGCAGCAGCAGCAGCAAGTCTAACTAACAAGTTGGCAAAACAGCTACAGAAAAGAGGTAATTTCCGAGGTGTAATTTAATTTTTTGCCGTTTTTCCCCCGTACAATTTTAGTGAACAAAAGAACTGAACAGAAATATTTCTTTATTCTAACCCGGGTTCTTGTGCTTTAGTATGAAAGTTTGTAACTCCGAATGTATTTCATTTATTCCATATCACATCTAAACACTTCGGGTGTTATTTTTTTTAATATATTTTTTTTTTGTTATTGTTGTTATTTGTAGTCAAGCATTCAATTTTTGTTTTATTTCAAGAATGAAAGATACAAAGCAAGAACATGGCAACAAGCGGCAGGATTAACCCATTGGATAACTTCATAATAACTTCCAAGAGAGTCTCATTTTCTCGATGATGATTAATTGCATCAAAATGTTTTAAATAAATATATTTTCGTAGGTGTAGAATTATTTTTTATGTTCCAACTGTATTTTATGTATGAACTGTTTCGAATTATTCTCAAAAAACGTTCTTAATAGATATTTTCTTTAAAAATCATGTTTTCTATAATCATTTGAGGCAATATTTTTGCAATAAAATATTTTTGATCAATCCAGAGTGGCATACATAAACATATCGTTTTCTTTTGAAAATCTTTTTAAAGGCTAGTTTCCACTATTTATTATACTTCGTATAATACATGTCAAAAACTCAAGTAATATTTTAAAGTCTGATAGTGTGAATGCATGTGTGATGAAAATGACAAGTATTATGAAAAAAAGTTTGACATCCAATACGACTTGATCGTTTTTTGAAAAATTTCTAAACAGCAATACCTTTCATTGGATCAGGATTGCATTTAATTCATGTGTGAGTGTTTATACTTTGTGTGATGGTGCGAATACAAACTGTTAACCTAAATTATAATTTTTGACAGTCGCAACAAAACTCATTAGATTGCTATCGCACAAAGTATTATGGAATACGTAAGACTTGTGAAAAAGTGTAAACAAGCCTTAAGCATTATTTAAACGGAAGGAACATAGTTTTATAAAAAATTTGTTACCGCAACATTGTTTTCTATAAAAAAAAATGGTGTCTCAACCAGTGTTCGAAAATAAACAGTACATTATTTAACGTTCGGCTCACACACCCAGGAACGATATCTATTTTTTTTAGTGATTGAGTAGACATACACAACCCTTAATACCGTTTGTAACTATTTTCAAAATGTTCGGTTCTTCGTTAAAAAACAGAACAATTGTAGTGATACTGTAGAAAAACATTATATTTTAATGTTCTATAATGTTTTTTTCGTGTGTGTATTTTGTTTTTGTAAAAATGTTTTTTTTACCAGTCAAAAGGGACGAACATTAACGAGCCGAACCGAACACATTGAAGTTGGTGGATTTTCGAAAAAAACCGAACGGAAATAAATGTTCACATCTTCTGTTGAGTTCGATAAAAACAGTAATATTTTTGTGTTCGAAAGATGACTTACAAGGAAACGTTATTTTTTTTAATGATTTTCTACACAAACACTATAAGCGTTTGTGTTTTCCACAAATCTACCGAACCGAACATTAAAAAACGATATTTAGTGTTTATTTTCGAACACTGGTCTTTAACACATTATTTTTTTTAACATTTTTGTGAAACGTGTTTTTTTTCTAATTTTGTTGGCGCAGCATTTTTAATGCAGCATGTTTACCTTTGAAAATTTGTTTACGCAATATTCCAACAAACACGGAGGTTTGAATACAAATTAAAAATTATTAAGTCAAACCTTTTTCAAAACCAAAAACGTTTGAAAATGATTTAAATATCATTTGAAAATCATTCTCAAGAAAGAGGGAAAATTATTTTCACATGCAGAAATGCCTTTATTTTCAACATGCTTTCAATGGTTATTCTCAAATGTTTTTCGAATTTGGATTATAATACATGTGGAATAAAAATTTAAATTGTTTTTATTTATTTAAATAAACAGTCAACATAGTGGCTGTTGAAAAATTAAATAGCATTCTTTCCGTCCTAAAATTCTTGGAAAGACGAAATGCTTGGCACCTTCTTATTTTGAGGACTGTCTTGGATCTGCGTTGCACTGCGATCGTACAACAAACTTATAATTTGTGAACTTTTCCGATCTATTTTTATTCTTATTCTTACTTTATATTTTTTCAAAAGAAATTAAGGTTTTCTAACGGCGAATTCACTTCACTTAATATGTAATTTTTCTTGAATTGTAAATGGGTCTGTACACGGTCGAACATTTCTCATCAAGCGCTATGGTAGGTTTAGTAAAATTGTGTTTGTATGTGTGACACCGACGATGCTGAATGGGAAATCCAAAAATTTAGATATGACGGCGAATATAACGTCCATTACACGCACACGAATGTCAAGCATTTTGACCAAGTACCAGTGTTGCCATATTTATTACTAAAAAACTGACAATTTACAAAAAAAAAACAAATCTGTTTTTATAAGAAAAAAACTGCGCCTTAAAGAAAATTTAAAAAAAGTGATAACACAATATCTGTGTATTTTAAATTAATTTTTATTTAAGCAAAAAAATAAAAATCAACCATTTTTTCTTTATATTATATAATATTATTGCATATAGAGAAAACATCCTCCCAACGTTGGCAGTTGACACTTGTTTTGACGAAATTTCATAATTTTTCCCCATTCGGAAATGGCTCTGAGCCATCGCAACATTTTTTTTAGTAAATAGGATGTAAATTTTTTCTTTTAAAAATAAGTAAAAGTTTTGACATTGTTGCATTAGGAAAAATGTTTGCTAATTATATTGTTATTAAATGCCTCTTGGTATGGCTAGAATAAAATTAAGAAAACTGCAGTGATTAAAGAAAGCTGTTTAAGTAAAAATCTGCAAGACTGTTTTGCACTTCAAAAAACTGCAAAAAATCCGATAAATCTGCACATTTGGCAGATTTCTTAAATCGGCATTTTTTAATTTTCCGCTTTAGTATCAAATTATTAAGTTTTATGGCAAAAGTTTGACTTCGTGTTTGCTGGGATGTTAATTTCAGAAATGTTAGTAATGCACTATATCTTTTATAGTAAACTAGCTGACCCGGTCCGCGTTGCTGGCCCTAAGCAAACATAAGTGTTGTATTACCACACGATTTAAATTTATTGTGCCCGGAATATCTTGTGTTATCGAATGATGTAAATATGTTGTAAATAAACCGAAAATTTGGATTTTTGAATGCAACATATCGAAAGTTTTAAAATTTTGATATTGGATAATTATAACATCGGTTTTTGTAAATATCTTCGGAACTACATAACCGACTTAAGAGTTTGATATCTCGTTTTGAAAAACATTACAACGGCTTTCAAAAAAAAAAATAAAATAAAAAAAAACAAACAAAAAATAAATATATGTATATGTCATTGATGGTCCAATGTGAAAATTGGATTTTGCCAAGCCCCTCCGCCCGCAAACCGTAAATCAAATATCAGACTTCACAGTGTCACCTGCCTGAATATTCTGAAGATACCCTGTAAATTTCATCAAAATTTGCCCAGCCGTTTTGTAGTCCATACGTTACATACATACATACACACTAGACTGGTCGCAATTTTTTTTTTTTTTAAATTTACATGTTTGCGCTGCTTAAAATATGAGGTTTGGTGTAAGAAATCAAGTCCTAATTTTTCAGCTCAATCCGACGGTGCCTAGTCGTGCCAAGTGGGGCCCAAAGTTAAAAATCTTTCGTTCGTATCATACCAAAATATTAAACTGCAAATACTTTAATCTATCTATACAATATATAATTTCTTAGTATGTAAGGATTTTGCATGTATGGGCTATTCTTTCCGCAACTTTCTGAAGCCATCTGATGACATAGGAAGCTGAAATTTGGCATACTTAAAGTATTTTCTCTGCGGAAGATCGTAACGAAGCCAGATTTTCGATTTTCGGTCTTTAAGACCGGCTTTTCATCTAGTATCTGATTGAATAGATGTTTTTTTTATCATATGGGGAACTTTGGGCCCCACTTGGCACGACTAGGCACCGTCGGATTGAGCTGAAAAATTAGGACTTGATTTCTTACACCAAACCTCATATTTAAAGCAGCGCAAACATTTAAATTAAAAAAAAAAAAAAAAATCCCATACAAGATGCGACCAGTCTAATACACACATCTTGTTTTATATATACCCTGCAAACAATTTCGATCGAAAAATAATCTAAATAGTTTCCCCATTTAGCAAAAATCTATCGCTTCTGCTATTCAATTCTTATTGATGTAGTGACATCGTTCGGGAAGAAGTGTCCCACTATGGTAATATTTCCATTAAGAATCTACTTAGTGACTATATTTTGTGACGAATTAGAGCGCTATGGTAGTTGAATATCAATTGAATTTATTAGTATCGCTTTTGGCTCTAAAAAGTACTCTTTTGAAGTAAATTTTTTCTTATTGTTCTTTATAATAAAAAGTGGGCGAATTTACTGTTTATCTTTTTTTGTTTTTGTTAGATGAGTCTGAGTAAACTAAAAAATAACTGAGCTGAAACTTTTACAAATAATTAAAAATCTACAGAAATTAGGCGAAACAATTGTTATGGCCAATTTCACCAATTCCTTTTAAATATAAATTCATTTTTAAATATACATAGTTTTTCACATAATTTTGTTTAATTTGACATGAAAACCCTATTTTTAACATAAATTGAATAAACAAACAGTTCAAAAAATCACTAATATCCTTTAAAAAAGGCAGTTATAATTTTTTTTTAGTTTTTTAGTTGGCTTAATTATTAAAAATTTACCCAATCTACCCGAAGAGTGAGTTTGGGCTCTTTAGTGCGGTTACTTTTGGATCCAACGGGATCTTAACTTTGAGTACAATATTAACTATTTAATTTTTAAATATTCAAAATTTAACTTTATTTTTCAGCTTTATACTATTCACACTCACGCACCACCGATCATAATGAAATTTAAGTAAAAACTGCCATACCTAGGCAAATTGCTTTTGTACTTGGTAGTCACTTTTTAACTGCAAATCGTTGCGAAGAAGTTTATATAACATGGGCAATGTTAATTTTTGCTGTTGTTGCTATTTGTTAACTGTTACAATTATCTGAACAACTTTTTGAAGTGACGAAAAGGCATAATTTTAGAACTCATTATTCGATTCTAACGTATTTTGTTGTTACTAAATTCCTCAAAATCTGCTGTTTAACGAAATGAGACGAAGTAGTTCAAATTTCGTTGATAATCGAAAATTACTCTGCCAATTGCTTGGAGCGTATGGATAGATTTGTTGTTCAACATGTTTCTTACAGAAACTTTGTAGTAGTTACATGTTTTCTTTAAAATATTATTGTTTTAAAGCAAAATGTTGTATGATTTTTAAAAAAGTTTGTTCTTTCAAAATGTTTTCTCCAGAAACTTGCAATCTTAACCAATTCTGCAGCATTTTGCGGGTTAAAGTTCTTGCCAACCAAAAATATATTTATATGTATATCTCTTATATTCCTGTACGTTGTTTCCAGATTCCCTTTAACACTTTGTGGCATGCAATTTGTTGAAATTAACTTTAATTGCAATTTGGGGTGTTGCAAGCATTACTTTATACTTACGTATATGAGTGTATATGAATATTTCTTTTTTTTACTTCATCTTCATTTTCTTTCCGTCTTAAGTTTTACTTTTTTAAGATTCCTCCTATAATGTGTGGCTATCAACCATAATACAGTAAAATGAAAAAATACTTCAAGGCTGATATTTAAGGTATATTTTTAACTCTGTTATTGGCATCTGACAACATGATGACATATCATTTGGTTCGTATACTTTAGAGGTTGTTTGTACGTAAATTTTAAGAAAAAAGTTGCAGTTGTATAAATTTTTTTGTATATTCATGCTTCAGTGTTGTCGTATTTCTCCGCTTTATTAAGTCAGTTTTCTTCTTTTAAAGAAACTATATGAAATATAGTAGTTATGAGAATTTTTCCCTTCGTTGCCATTTGTAAGTGCTCAAATTGACAAAGGAAGTGTTTTAAGTTGTACCGTTTTTTTGGGAAACGTATAATTTATTATCGGCAGGTTACAAATTTTGAAGGAGAGAAAGAGAAGAAACTTTTAAGGTTATAAATTGCCAAATGTTTAAGCGAATGCTTGACTCAAACAAAGATAAATCAAATTTGTATTAAACCTAATTAAATTATAGTAATTTTTAAAAGCAAATTACAAAAGAATAATTTGAAAAAGAAGTTTGTTGATCTCTCCGGCACACATATAGAAAACATGTAGAAATAAAAAATTAAATAAAACCGTGTAAAATTTGTATCAACCTTAAAGACACACAATGTATTTCATTAACAATTTATTATCTTTACCTAAGAATCTGATACCGTAAGAGTTTTTTGTTTTTTAAACCAAAGCTCGTAAAAGGATTACCATAAAAGTAACTGTTTCCGCAAATTTTTTTTTTGTTGTAGAAAATATAAATTGAAGAATGTTTTTAATAAAAATTCCGTAGTTTTAATATGTTTAGTAATAAAAGTGGTTGTAAAACATGTTCCTAATAGAAAATTTGCTTAAAATAGTTTTTCCGAAACATGTTTCCTAGAAAATATCAGTAACAGCAACATATTTGAAGTAACATTATTTTTTTTTTTTTTTATTATTTTTTATTTAATCTTCATATATAAAATATGAACTAACAATAATTAATCAAATCTTAACCCAATACGTTATTTTATGTCCTGACAGTGCCAGACAAAATTTTCATCATCACGGGTTCTGTTCACTTTTATAGGTGTTTATCGCTCATCTAATTGGGTAAGTGCTGCAGTGTCTCTTCTTCTTAAGCGAGTGTGGCCGCCATGATTTAAAATATTTCGAGCTAGTGGATTTGGGTGTTGTTCAAGCCTTTTTAAATATTTTATTGCATATTTTGTAATCATAGTTTTAACTAATGGCACATTGAGATCCTTATGAATGTTTGAGTTTTTAACATACCAGGGAGCTGCTCCGATTATTCGAAGAAGTTTATTTTGGCGCCTTTGAATTTTGTCGATATTAGAGGCCGAGGCAATGCCCCATAGTTGAATACCGTAGCACCAGATAGGCTTTAAGATAGAGTTGTAGAGTAGAAGCTTGCAATCGAGACTAAGGACAGAATTTCTTCCAATAAGCCAATGAATTTGAATGGCTTTTAGTTTCATTTGAGTTAATTTTGCCTCTATATGGCATTTCCACGTTAATCGCCGATCCAGATCAGAGAACTGCAAAATCACAATTTTTCTTGATATATTCATACGCTAAAACTTACATTCACTCTTTGCTTGCAAAACAAAGTTCAACGTTGGTAATTTTTACATCGTTTCGTACACATTTGATTTTTGCATTTATTCGTTTTTTATTGAAAGTGCTTTATTTGCATTTTTGTTGCTCACGCAATATAACACAACTGAGTAAATTCAAAAGAGCACATTCTCTATACTTTTGTTTACATTAACAACAACAACAATAAACAACGATGAGACGCTTTTTCAAAATTAACAACAATAAAAACAACAATAACAAAAATACATTGTACCCAGTGGTATGTCGTACTAGCTCAGAACGTGTATATTCGCTAGCTCATTAAAAACTACCGCTAGTCCCACTACAATCTACCTCACATGCTTTTGAGTGGCGAATTTAACACGGGGATGTCCTACGAGGTGGCGATGGATCCCTCTCTGCATAATCTCTACCTACCATAAGGGTTAGCTACTTATATCTTCAAAGCTTGCTAGCAAAAAGCATGCGATTTTGTTGTTGTTCTAATAACGGGATCTATTTCGGATACACATTTTTTTGTGTTGTCGTTGAAAAAAAATTGTTTTCTGCATTACTTGGAGCTATAGAATTAGCTAGCGAAAAGTGGGTACCTATGTATTTTCAAATGTTAACACTAGATATTGGTGTCTAGGGAAAGATTTAGGTATGATTTGAATGCCACATCAGTAGACCCTGGTACAAATTGTGTGAAAGTGCTAACTATTTCGCCTGTCATTGGTGGCGATTGCTACTTTTTATACCACTGGGTACCTACTACTACTACTACTACTACTGTACTTTTTTTTTCTATGGAAATTGTGTGTACATACATAAGTATGTGTGTTTAGTTTCATTTAAATTTTTTTTTTCTTGTACTACATAGTTATGCTGAATAAATACATGAGTAATAATTGTTTGATTTCTGGCTCTTTCGTTTGTATTTTTTGTTTCTTTACCAAACAATCATTTGCGCTCAGAACACTTAGAATCTTTATAAAAAAAACGAAGGCAACGATTGTATAAATAACAAAGCACGATGTGCGTTATTTGAATGACTGCAAACCAGCAGCGAATATTTGCGGTTGCGTGAGTTTGACTGTATGACCGTAAGCGTGTGTATTTGTTGTCGTTAATAAAATGCGATTTTTTTTCAATTGCAAAAAGCTATTCTCTGATCCAGATGTATACCGAGATATTTAACATGCGAATGTTGAGGAATTATTGCCAAACATGTTATTATAAATTAGAGTTTGCTAAAAACCGTTAAAATGTGAAACCGCGGTTTCGGTTTTAAAATGATTAAAAACGGTCGGTTTCGGTTCGGTTTTCGGTTTTGAAAATAACAAAGGTAAATTCATACATAAACATATATATTTTTTTGCATGTAATACAATTTTTTAATTTGTTTCAATTCAGGTACTTTTATTCGCCGTTAAGTGTATATCTGGGCCTGGCCAGGCATTTTTTGACTGTTCCAGTTTTTTTTTTTTTATTAATTATTAAGTATATAAGAACGAAATTTCATGTATTCCTCAATTCCGCAATTGGCAAAATGAAAATTTTGTGCATATTGTATCCACCTGGGCCTGGTCAGGCCCTTCCCTATAATATATGTACTGCAGTAAATAAAATCAAAATGATACGTTTAAAAAAGCATACACAACACATTAGAATTCTTTCTTTTCTGTTTCTTCGAAAAACTCCATAATGTAAAACTCCAAACATATAAAAGTAGTCCCAGCCTTGCCCAGGGGTTCGTTAGTGTGAGTTTTTTCTATAGCCACAAGAAACTCCATACAAAATTCAAGTGGCCCAGGTGGCAGTTTATGCCTCACAAATAAGGTGTGTACTTAAGAGTTATAAAGATAACATTTGTTCTTCTTAGTACTTATATTGAATTTTAAGAATTTTGAAATACCTTATCATTGTTGAAGGCTGTTATGTATAAAGTTTTTGTATATGAAGTACGAGTATGAGGTTTAATTTGCAATTTCTTCAAGCATAAATACATTGTTAAAGTAAAAGCTAAAACCGAGGTTTTTTTGTCGGTTTTCGGTTTCGGTTTTCAGGCATTAAAAACCGCGGTTTCGGTTTCGGTTAAAACCGAACAGCAATCCCTATTTAAATTTTTCGCCATTGTAGAGTTAAGTGTTGGCAACCTTAAAAAAAATTGGACAGCCGACATTTAAGGACATTTAAGGATATTATTGAACAATATTTCAAAAACAATGAAAGCTTGGCGGCTGCAGTTCGAGAATTTCATACAAAATATGGTCGGAATAGTGTTTTAACTTCGTCAACTGTGAAGAGATTAATTGAACATTTTAGGGAGAATGGATTTGCTTCGAAATTGCCGTTTGAACTGCTTGGTTTTGGACGTATAGCGTGTTTGGCCAACGGATCGAGTCTTCCCGAATTTTTCAATTAATCTGTTCACAGTTGACGAAGTTGACACAATGTTCCGATCATATTTAGACATTTTTGAACTGCAGCTGCTTTCTTTATTTCTGAAACATTGTTCAAAAAAAAAAAAAGACACGTTTTTCTATCGTGTTACGCTCCATTTTTAATAACCCTAAACTGTCAGCTGTCGAATATACATGTAAAAAAACAAATCTTATATGCAACATTTTTTCAAAGAAATTTTTTTTTCTCAAGATATTAAAAAAAATCGTTATGCTTTCTTAAATTTTGCTATATTTAGTATGTTTTCTTTATAAAATACATTCTTGTAACATTATTTCAAAAAGATTTTTCCCGCAACTCGTTTCCTATAGAAAATCATTTATTAAGCAGGCCAGAAAATTGTGCTTGCAACATTGCTTAAAAAAAATGCGCTCCTACAACACGTTCTATACAGAAGAGATTAATCTTCTAAAAAGTTTTCTATTTAAACATTTTTCTTTTAAATTGTTATTTACAAAAAAATTATATATCAATATGTTTTATGAAAAAGATTTTTTCTCTCAACATGTTTTGTCTGATTATTAGTTATCGCAATTGTATTTATATGCTTCTTTTAGCTACTGCCTTATAAGTAAGTAATTTGCTGTACTAGGTTTTTTCATAAGCACATATTTTATTAATTTATTCTTGTTAATAGTTACGTGTTCTGTTTAAAGAAAGTTTCATGGCCATCGTGTCTTCTATTAAAAATCTTGTGCAGCATGCTTCATGAAACATGTTTAAACCCGAAAATAGTCAGGTTTCAAGGATGTACATCCTGGAGTTCCACAGGGCTCAGTTCTTGGACCTTTGCTTTTCAGTATTTTTATCAACGATATATGTATTTAATGTTGTTAATTTTGTTAACATTCACGCATATGCTGATGATATCCAATTGTATATATCTAGTCGTATTGGTCTTATTGATGAGTTGTGTTATAAACTTAATGAGGACCTAAAAGCTGTTTATGAGTGGGCTATAGCTAACAACCTTATGCTGAATCCCGTAAAATCACTTTTATTACCCATCAGCAAGATGTAACTTGATTTTAATCAGCTTCCAATTGTTAGCTCAGGCGACACACCACTTGCATATGTGGAAAATGTAAAGCACCTTGGCTTTCACATCAACTCCGCCCTGTCATGCAGTGATCATATTAATAATGTAGTACGCAGTGTGTATATGACACTACGCAACCTGCGAATAACCTCTGGTTACACACCGACAGAGATCAATAAACGTCTTATTTTACAGTTAATTCTGCCCCTTATTACTACTTCGGCGGTGGTGTATAGCAAATTGGACTCGTGCAATCTTCATAAATTACAAGTATCGTTTAACAATGCAACTCGTTATGTATACGGTATTCACAGATTTAGTAGTGTCTCATCCTGGAAAACCATGATTCTTGGTTGTGACTTAGTGGACTACCTTCGCATGCGAAACCTACTATTTTTACACAAATTGTTAAGTGATCGTTCACCGACATACCTGTTTGACAAAATTTCATTTGGTTGGTCGGCCAGGGGTGTGACCTTAATACCCCCTCGTTACAACTACATATTTATATTCAAGCAGATTTTTCTTCATCAATGCCATAAAGCTTTGGAACTCGTTGCCCTCAAATATAAAACTAATTGTTGACAGACAGAGATTCAAGAAAACTCTTATGGATTATGTTTTACAAAATGGCTAGCCTTTAACTTCATCTTTCTCTTTATTATTATTTTTTTTTATTATTATTATTAATTGTTTTTTCCTCCCACTTTTTTCTTTTTTAATAACTGCTTAGTCCAATATTATAATTGCCAATTTATTAGTATGTACCATTTATTTTTGCTCTAATTTTTATACCCTCCACCACAATTAGTTGTGAAGAGGGTATATTCAGTTTGTCATTCCGTGTGAAACTTTTTTACTATTCATCTCAGACCCTATAAAGTATATATATTCTGGGTCCTTGAGTAATTTTAAGTTGATTTAGCCATGTCCGTCTGTCTGTCCGTCTGTCCGTCTATTCGTCTGTCCGTCTGTTGAAAACACGCTCACTTTCGAAAAACTCAAAAGAAATCAACAAACTTGGTGTCAAATTGCTTGTAGTTATCCTAAGCAGTTTGGGATTGAAATTCAGCAAAATCGGTTCAATAGGATCTGAGCTATGAATCAAAATGTGGAACCACCACCTAAAAAAATTGATAATTTTGTTACAAAAACTAACATAAATGGTTGGAAAAATGCACAGAATGATATAAGATTTCGCAACAATTCGTTTTATTCAACTGGAAATCACGCTGTGAAATTTCGTGAGATCCGTCAATAATTTACCCTAGGCCCCATATAAGCCCTACTCCCGGAAAACAGTATATTAAGCCTAAAACCCTAACTAAGAATGCTATCATTACAAATTTTGGCAAGTCACAGTTACATAGGACTAGAAATTAAACTGTTAAGTTTCGTGAAGATCGGACCATAATTTACCATAGGCCCCATATAAAACCTACTTCCGGAAAACAACTTAGTACGCCTAAAAACGTAAAAAATAATGCTATCATAACAAAATTTGGTACATCAAAGTTTTATAGAACTAAAAATAAATCTTTGAAATTTCGTGAAGATCGGTTCATAATTTACCATAGGCCCCATATAAACTTTACTCCCGGAAAACAACTTAGTACGCCTAAAAACGTAAAAAATAATGCTATCATAACAAAATTTGGTACATCAAAGTTTTATAGGACAAGAAATAAAACTGTGTAATTTCGTGAAGATCGGTCCATAATTTACCCTGGGCCCCATATAAACCCTACTCCCGGAAAACAGTTTAGTACGCCTAAATCGGTAAAAAATAATGCTATCATAACAAAATTTGGTACATCAAAGTTTTATAGGACAAGAAATAAAACTGTGTAATTTCGTGAAGATCGGTCCATAATTTACCCTGGGCCCCATATAAACCCTACTCCCGGAAAACAGTTTAGTACGCCTAAATCCGTAAAAAATAATGCTATCATAACAAAATTTGGTACATCAAAGTTTTATAGAACTGGGAAAAAGACTGTGAAATTTCGTGAAGATCGGTCCATAATTTACCCTAGGCCCCATATAAACCCTACTACCGGAAAACAGTTTAGTCGCCTAAATCCATAATTAATAACAAATCGTCACAGTTTAAGATAATAATAACATCATACAGATATTACTCCTTAAACATTCGAACTGTCGGTGGAGGGTATCAAAGATTCGGCACAGCCGAATATAGCACTCTTACTTGTTTTATTTTCTTTTGGTTTAATTAGTAATTGTTTTGTTCAAAACTTAATTTTATAATTATATTATTATTGAATTGTTATTATACCCTCTAGCACAATTAGTTGTGAAGAGGGTATATTAAGTTTAACATTCCGTGTGAAACTTTTTTATTATTCATCTCAGACCCTATAAAGTATATATATTCTGGGTCCTTGAGTAATTTTGAGTCGATTTAGCCATGTCCGTCTGTCTGTCCGTCTGTCCGTCTGTTGAAAACACGCTCACTTTCGAAAAACTCAAAAGAAATAAACAAACTTAGTGTCAAATTGCTTGTAGTTATCCTAAGCAGTTTGGGATTGAAATCCAGCAAAATCGGTTAAATAGGATCTGAGCTATGAATCAAAATGTGGAACCACCATCTAAAAAAAATTGATAATTTTGTTACAAAAACTAACATAAATGGTGGAAAAATGCACAGAATGATAAAAGATTTCGCAACAGTTCGTTTTATTTAACTGGAAATCACGCTGTTAAATTTCTTGAAGATCCGTCCATGATTTACCCTAGGCCCCATATAAGCCCTACTCCCGGAAAAGAGTATAGTAAGCCTAAAACCCTAACTAACAATGCTATCATAACAAATTTTGGCACGTCACAGTTAAATAGGACTAGAAATGAAACTGTTAAGTTTCGTGAAGATCGGTCCATAATTAACCATAGCCCCCATATAAAGCCTACTTCCAGAAAACAGTTTAGTACGCCTAAATCCGTAAAAAAGCATGCTATCATAACAAAATTTGGTACATCAAAATTTTATTGAACGAGAAATTAGACTTTAATATTTTGTGAAGAACGGTCCATCATTTACCATAGGCCCCATATAAACCTTACTCCCGGAAAACAGCTTAGTAAACCTAAATACGTAAAAAATAATGCTATCATAACAAAATTTGGAACATATAAGTTTTACAGGACTAGAAATAAGACTGTGAAATTTCGTGAAGATCAGTTCATAATTTACCCAAGGCCCCATATAAACCTTACTCCCGGTAAACAGCTTAGTACGCCTAAAAACGTAAAAAATAACGCTATAACGCTATCATAACAAAATTTGATACATCACAGTTTTATAGAACTAGAAATGACACTGTGAAATTTGGCGAAGATCGGTGCATAACTTACCATAGACCTCATATTAAGCCCACTCTGGTTAAATAATTAAATACGCGGTAAACTTTCTTCCAGTTTAGCTTCATATGGCCAGAAAAAATGTTATGCAATTTTGTGATATACGGTCCATAATTTTCCTTAGATTCCATTTTAGCAGCCTTCGGAAATTTACTGCAAACGCTTAAACTAATTGCACCGCTGTATTGAAATTTATGTTTTTTAATACCAGAAATCGTTCTGTAGAATTTGGGATGATTGGTTCATAGCTTACCATGGCTTTTATATAATTTGTTCTCTTGAAAATCAAGTTCATCTTAAACTGATATTCTACTCAAACTTTTTAAAATTGATTCTGATTGTCGATCAATAATTTTATATAGGTCTAAAACGCAACAAATTTTAATGCAGATGTCTGTTTTTACAAAGATGGAGGGTATCAAAGATTCGGCACAGCCGAATATAGTACTCTAACTTGTTATTATTACTATTATTATTGATATTATAATTATTATTATTACTATTGGTTTTCATTATGTTATCCTCTGGACTATAAAAGAATTAAATTCTTAAGGTCCATGTAGCTGAAATAAATAAATAAATAAAATAAAATAAATTTAGTTTCTTGTTAAGCATGTTCAAATTTGTGAAAAATGTTGAGCAACATTTATTATTTCACACGAAAATTTTGACATGTATCGATGTTACCTAACATGCGAGTTTGTACAATTTGACGATTTTATTCCTGCAAATTATGCGACATTGTTTTGCGTATGTAAACAAACCCCACATGTATTTTACTAAAAATTATTTTTACTAATAAAAAATTTAATAAAAAAGAAAGTAAATATGGATAAAAAAAACTGTTACCGGTTGTGTTATACTAATTTTTTATTTCTTATTAAATAATCAGTTCATCCTTTTTTGCTTTTGCTTAAAATTCCACGTGAAATAAGTGCAGCTTACTTTATTTCGCAGTTGTAAAAAATGTTGCCAGAAAAATTTCGGAACTTTTTCACAAAATGAACAGAGTACAACTCTATCAACATTATTTCACAGATATTCTGCACAAGTTTTTTTCATATGCGTTTTGACAGCATTTTACGTGAAATGTTGAACAGAGTACCAGGCTTCATTTAGGAAACAGGGACGGAAATTATGAAACAATTGAACTTTTTTATTTTGAACATTTAAGAATTTGTTGATACTATCGCGACTTATCTTGTAAATTTAAAATTTGAAGGAAACTTGTCTATTTAATGAAATGCAAAAGGTTTTCTGCTTGTATTTATAATATTAAAAGTAAAGACTTGACTATATTTATAAAGTACTTTAATATTTCTGCATGTTTTCCATATTAAAGCTTCGTACAGACGGTTGTCAGATTTTACAATGCTGTCATTTTTCTGACAATGGTGCCATTGTCAGATGCATTAATTTTACACAACTGCCAAATGAAAATGAGCTTACAATGTTCACACAGTTGCAAGATATTTTTAGGCAATTTTAAAGACAGCATTGTAATGACCACCGTCTATACGAAGCTTAATTGTAATTACAGTAGTTTTGACTTAACTGCCTTTTGTTTACGTGCACTTTTGACTTAACTGCACAAAATTGATAATTTTTGGATTTATTCTTTATAATTCCATACAAATTCCTTTTTTAAATGCACTTTCTATACCTGCACATTTAAGATAAATGCACAAAATTTTTGGCATTTTAAAATTATTTTCATACAAAAAATCAAAGTTAGCTGCACTTTGACTTAACTGCCCAAAATACATATTTTCTGGAATTGTTCTTCAAAATCCTTTTTTAAGTGCATTTTGTATACCTGCACATTTTTCATATTTTTGGGCAGCTTTAAAATATTTTCATACAAAACATCAAAGTTAGCTGCACTCATAAAAATATAACTTTTTCACATAAATAAAAATATAAATCGCAAATATTTTGTTTTTTTTTACATACATTTTTATGTTCTTTGTGAAGTCTCATTGTTTTTGTTAATGTTTATAGTAACAAAACATCTAAATCTTTTTTTAATTTATTATTTTTTTTTTTACTTTTTGACACGCTCGTCTTTAAATCTTGGAATGAACCATTTGGGACTCTCTGTAAGAGCTACCTAAATAAGACCGTTTTTGAAGTATGAAAATGCTATTGCCAATACAATTTTCATAAAACAAACCGGCCTAAGGATCTGTAAAAAAGAATTATCCTTCAGGATGGTGTTGATTTCGCGACTTTAAGGTTCGTTTTATAGAAATTTTATGAAAATTAGAAGTTTTGGCATGAACAATACACTTGATGCCCTTATTTATGTAGCTCATACGGCTGAGCATTTCACGAGTTGTAAAATAATACCTACATAAGTCTCATACGACTCTTGGCATGCTTTTGGAAAGACTCGTTGGATAATCTCTACATACATCATAAACGATTCCCTTTACGATTAATATTAGCGTTTTCCGCTGCGTTATGGAAGAATCTCTCATAGGACTCAGCACGTGTTACAGTTTCTCCCGTGCGAGAAATTGTCTACAATTAAAAGATGAGCTCGTCGACGATCAGAAACACTCTGTGTTGAGATAAAGTTTAAATAAAATATTAATTTATATATTAATAAAATAATTTTTTTATTTTACTTTTAAATCAAACACTTTACTTTAGCTGCACTTTTGTGCAGGTAACCACAATCTTGTACCTGCACATTAAGGCAGGTAAATACATTTAAGATAACTGCATTTTTGATTTACCTGCACAAAAAATCGTGCAAAGGAGATTGTGCAGCTAAGTCAAAATTACTGTATAATATATTAAAAGATTTAGTGAAAATGTTCATATCTACAGGAAAATCTTATCATTGAAATATAACATACATAAAATTTGAGTGTATTTTTTACATACAACTTATACGGAATAATGGTTGCAGAGTTAAGCCTGGTACTCAGTTCAGTATTGAATACGAAAAAAATTTGATAAAGTTGTGCTCCCTGTTTATAATGCGCAAAAATAAGGACGGTTTCTAGCAACATGCGAAACAAACCCATATTGCTACACACTAAATTTTTAGCTACAGCTGACCATTTTTTGTAGTTTTTATTTTAAATTTGTGTAGTGGTTTTTATAGCAATCACTACAGAAAAATAAAATAACAATGGAGAGAAGTTTTTAGTTGTTGCCTACCTTTGCAAACAATGTTGTTTACTTGTAACTAATAAAAATTTTTCTCCATCAGCCCCACTTTTCGAGATATACCGTTATGTCAAAAATTTAAGCACTTTCACTACATATATTCGAACAACTTGAAAATAATTGACCGTATACATTTAAAAAATAAATCCGAAACTCGGCAACAATAATTAATTAAGCCGGGCTTACATTGTTTTTAAATTTGCCTTGTAGTGTTAAAGGAATCGTTGAATTTTTGAAAAAAGGAAAATTTTGAAAAAAAAAATCAAATTTTTTGTTCTTTAACCCTTAGATGACCTACATGGTCCGGCCAGACCATATTTGACTTTCATATATATCTAGGGCACAAAAACCCTCCCACAAGAAAGAGTTCACTAAGTGCACATCATAGTCTGGCTGGACCACAGGTATCTTTAAAGTACATTACGAGGCCAAAATACTAACTGGCAATCCGATCATGTACAAGCGGTACCGTACCCGTCCAGTCAAACTTATTATCGTCCGTTGTGCGTTATTTGCAAAACCACAATCAAAGCTCAGAGAAAAACTTGTTTGTGCTGCGATAACTGCAACAAAGCTTTGTGCCTTAACCTTGACAGACAGACAAAAACGTATATTTGTAATGATTGCTTAAAAGAATAATTTCAATACATATTTTACAATTATATTAAAAAATACTGATTTATTTAAAATTAACACAAAAGAGGTACAAAATTTTGCTTATTTTACTTATTTGGCTGGTGCACTTAGTGGTACTATGGTTATAGAACATTGAAGGGTTAACAATTCATAAGAAATACAAATGCGACAAAAATCACAGTTTTGGTACCTGAAACTACTGCGTAAATTTAAAAATAATGTAAGCACGGCTTTAATATAATATTGTTGTCGAATTTCGGGTTTTTTTTAAACCGAATTAAGACAACCGTTTTAAATTTATTCCAATATATGTAGTGAAAGTTCCTTTATTTTGGACTTAACGGTAAATCTCGAAAAGAACAAGTTAGAGTGCTATATTCGGCTGTGCCGAATCTTTGATACCCTCCACCGACACTTCGAGTGTTTTAGGAGCAATATCTGTATGATGTCTATTTATTATTATAATCTTTGTAAAAACAGACATCTGTATTAAAATTTGTTGCGGTTAAGACCTATATAAAATTATTAAGCGACAATCAGAATCAATTTTAAAAAGTTTGAGTAGAATATCAGTTTAAGATGAACTTAAATGATTTTCAAGAGAACAAATTATATAAAAGCCATGTTAAGCTATGAACCAATCATCCCAAATTCTGCAGAACGATTTCTGGTATTAAAAACATAAATTTCAATACAGCGGTGCAATTAGTTTAAGCGTTTGCAGTAAATTTCAGAAGGCTGCTAAAATGGAATCTAAGGAAAATTATGGACCGTATATCACAAAATTGCATAACATTTTTTCTGGCCATATGAAGCTAAACTGGAAGAAAGTTTACCGCGTATTTAATTATTTTACCAGAGTGGGCTTTATATGAGGCCTATGGTAAGTTATGCACCGATCTTCACCAAATTTCACAGTGTCATTTCTAGTTCTAAAGGGTGGTTAAATTGTAAGGGCCGATGTTGAATGTGAACCACACCTAAACGCCAAGTTTTTTCCGAATTTTATTTGACATTTCTCTATTTCAGACTTATTCAATTTGAACCATGGAGAGATACACAATCCAACAACGTGTTAAAGTTATCCAGACTTATTATGAAAATGGGCGTTCAGATCAAAATGCATATCGTGCACTTCGTGATTTTTATGGTCAATTTGATCGTCCAAATGTGCGTACAATCGCAAAAATCGTGGAAAAATTCGAGCAAACCGGGTCTGTAGAAGATGTGAGAACACCAGTGCATGCTCGTACAGCTCGTACTGCAGAAAATATTGCTGCTGTTCGCGATAGTGTGGCTGAAGAGCCGTCCACCTCAACTCGTCGTCGTGCCCAACAATTGCACCTCTCACGCTCGTCGTTGATGAACATTATGCATAAAGACTTGCATTTACACGCTTACAAGGTGCAATTGGCTCAAGAACTAAAGCCTCTTGACCATTCCAAACGTCGTGAATGGGCAGAATGGTGGCAAGAAATGGCAACAGTGGATGATAAATTTTCGAAGAAAATCATCTTCAGTGATGAGGCACATTTTCACCTCAGTGGATTCGTCAATAAACAGAATTGCCGCATTTGGGCGAATGAGAATCCAAGAGTGATTGTCGAAAAACCAATGCACCCACAAAGAGTGACTGTTTGGTGCGGTTTATGGGCTGGCGGCATCATCGGGCCGTATTTTTTCCAAAATGAGGCCGGTCAGGCAGTTACTGTGAATGGTGTTCGCTATCGTGAGATGATAACGAACTTTTTATGGCCCGAATTGGAATATATGGATGTGGACGGTATGTGGTTTCAGCAGGACGGTGCCACTTGACACACAGCTAACGAAACAATGGCTCTTTTGCGCAACAAATTCAATGGCCGTGTTATCTCACGTAATGGCGATGTCAATTGGCCGCCAATATCATGTGATTTGACACCGTTGGACTTTTTTCTTTGGGGTTATTTGAAAGAAAAGGTGTACGTCGATAAGCCAGCAACAATTCAAGAGCTAAAGGATGAGATAATTCGGCACATTAACGGCATAGAACCTCCATTATGCCTCAGGGTCATTGAAAATTTGGACCATCGGATGGAGGTGTGCCGCCGTGGTCGCGGCGCCCATTTGGCCGATATTTTGTTCCATACATAATTGAGTAATACCAATATATCATAATAAAATAAAATTACAATCATTTCCTAAATAGTTTGTGTTTTATTCAAAATCAACATCGGCCCTTGAAATTTAACCACCCTTTATAAAACTGTGATGTATCAAATTTTGTTATGTTAGCGTTATTTTTTACGTTTTTAGGCGTACTAAGCTGTTTTCCGGGAGTAAGGTTTATATGGGGCCTATGGTAAATTATGGACCGATCTTCACGATATTTCACAGTCTTATTTTTGGTTCTAAAAAATGTTGATGTAGCAAATTTTGTTATGATAGCATTATTTTTTACGGATTTAGGCGTACTAAACTGTTTTCTGGAAGTAGGTTTTATATGGGGCCTATGGTAAATTATGGACCGATCTTCACGGAACTTAATAGTTTCCTTTCTAGTCCTATTTAACTGTGACGCGCCAAAATTTGGTATGATAGCATTGTTAGTTAGGGTTTTAGGCTTACTATACTGTTTTCCGGGAGTAGGGCTTACATGGGGCCTAGGGTAAACCATGGACGGATCTTCAAGAAATTTTACAGCGTGATTTCCAGTTAAATAAAACAAACTGTTGCGAAATCTAATATCATTCTGTGAATTTTTTCACCATTCATGTTAGTTTTTGTAACAAAATTATCAATTTTTTTAGGTGGTGGTTCCACATTTTGATTCATAGCTCAGATCCTATTGAACCGATTTTGCTGGATTTCAATCCCAAACTGCTTAGGATACAAGCAATTTGACACCAAGTTTGTTTATTTCTTTGGAGTTTTTCGAAAGTGAGCGTGTTTTCAACAGACGGACAGACGGACAGACAGACGGACATGGCTTAATCGACTTAAAATTACTCAAGGACCCAGAATATATATACTTTATAGGGTCTGAGATGAATAATAAAAAAGTTTCACACGGAATGACAAACTTAATATACCCTCTTCACAACTAATTGTGGTGGAGGGTATAAAAATGGAGATTAGATTTGAAATCAGCGACCTCAAATTGATAGAAATTTGCAACTAAACTCCAGACCGCAAATGACTATTCCGCAATGTAATCACTGTTGCGCAATATGTTTCACAAGTTCGAACAGAGTGCCAAGCTTTTAGAACTTTTTGTTTTTAGTTAAAAGTTAATTTTATTTTGAAAGTTCATATTGAATGTAATAGGCCATTTTCCATTCCTCGCAATATGATCCTATAAATATTAATGTTAAGTTGTATATTTCTGATCTATTTTTCCAAATTTTTTTTCTTCTTGTCACACTTTTTATCAATAAATTTATTTAATATTTTTCCACTAAAATCAAAAGCCCATTAAAAACGAGCTGTA
This sequence comes from Pollenia angustigena, assembly GCA_930367215.1. NCBI lineage: Eukaryota > Metazoa > Arthropoda > Insecta > Diptera > Polleniidae > Pollenia > Pollenia angustigena. The sequence continues at coordinate 55,662,917 of OV884060.1, forward strand.
AATTTAATATTAATTGTTACGTACTTAATTAAAAATGCTTTTAAATACATTTACAATTAGCAGTTCATATTTTTCCCAGAATAATTTTTTCATTTACTTTTTGTTGTATAACAGGCATATTACCAACTACTTAATTAAACATTGGCATTTATATTTTCCTTAATTCTTAGTTTTATTGTTTTAATCGATACAGGGTGGCTCTGTTAAAAGCTGACAATATTAATTTTGTTATATAATTGTTTTTTTCTTTTCTTTTTGCAGGACATGTCAAGAAGTCAGTTATTCTTGCTAATTTAAAATAAATAAATACTGTCCACAACAACGCAATTAGCCACACAAAAGGATATTTTAATTAAGGTTTTATTGTCGGGTGAAACACATGTCCATTTAAGTGGTTATGTCAACAAGCAAATCTGAAGATTGTGGGGTTCTGAAAATCAGTGGGCAGCATACCAGCATTAGTTACACCCATTAGTATGCAGGGATTGGTGCGGTGTTATGCCCGGAAAAGCAAGATGACCACATTTTTTAGAGGGTGAGGATGAAACGCCACAAGCGGTTTCGGGGCTTGATACAAAACAATGGCGACAAACTGCTGCCAATTGTAGGGCACTACCCTAATTTACGCACACTGCTAGACAACTTGGCGACCGTTTGAATTAAAAAAAGTACAGATTTCCCTGCTCCAGACTTTTTTTTTGAGAATTTTCAAAATAGAGATGGCCGTTTTCTCATTAGGAAATTATCTTATTTCCCAAGGAAAAACTGCAAATTAAAAAAATTTGGTTTTTTCAATGTCACATTTGCTTCTTTTATGTCACAAAGCTACTCCGCCCTCTTTTGCCAATAATTTATTTACCGTACAGATAAATTCGATCAGCTGACCAAATTTTACGTGTATTTGATGATATGAGAATGTTTTTGTCGGTATTTGTATTGAGAAAACAAAAATCGTTAACGTATACCGGTATTAATATCGAGATTTAGTAACTGGCGGTTTGTTGATATGTTGAGAAAAATGGCCAATAGTGTATGCCACTTTCTGTTTAATAATAAAAAACCTGTACTATTTCAACTGTACTATAACATGTTAAGAAGAAACCATAATATGGTTAGGGCTTCGTGATAGAGGACTAATTTAACCACAATATGGCTGTAAAATTAACCACAATATGTTTTAAATTTTCTTTCAAAATAGTTTTGGTGACCATATAGAAAAAAGTTATTTTTCTCTATGTGTGCCTTTAAATTTCTATAAAATGTAATTAATAAATAAAGAAAAATTAATTAAAACATATGATAATTACAATAAGTGCTTATAATTTGCAGCTCTTATTTGGGCCACCCTGTAGATGAAAAACAGCAAAAATAAATTTCTAGGAATCTGCGAATTAAAATAAATTCCAATGAAATGCATGTGGGTTTCAAAAGAAATCTGATATTTTATATAAATGTATTTATAAACAAAAAAACACTTTTAGTTAAAACAAACCACATATTCATAGGTAGTTGAAGGACATAAAACAGGACACACCTTTTTTGGAAAGAAATAATAATAATAAAATGTCCCTGATTTGATGACATTTTTTTTTTCTTTTTTTGAAATCTAGGAAAACAAAAGACATTAAAATACGCCTATTTCTTTTTTTTTGTTGTTAGAGGACATTTTTGGGAATTATATTTAAAATTCTTTTTTTTAAAGGAATTCTAATTGTATAGAATTTCATTTGTTATGAATTTTTTTGAGAATTTGCTTTGTCAAAATTTTAATGGAAATAAAATGTAAATTTCAATTTATCGTTTTCAATTGTGTCAAGAATTTATAAAATGGTGTATATGGTCTCTATTGTTAAAACTTTTAAATATAAGAAACCCTCAAAAATCAAATAGACTTAAAGTTAATTGTAGATTACATTAAATTGCAATCAATTTGCTCAAAGTATTAAGTATTAGACCAAAACATTTTTTAGAAATGTTAAACTTTAAAACCATCATGTGCGCGACAAAAAAAAAACAGCTTATATGCGGCGAGTTACCCGGGTACCTATATGAAACATACTTAGAAAAGCATTTTCGCACTAAATATCTAGTTCAAGCGCTGTTAAATATTAATAGGCTTGGTCTTCCCCGTTAATGCTTTCTTTTAGAAAATAAAGGCTATAAATAGGGAGGATGAAACCCTTTGTATTTGAAATTTTGCAAAACTTAAACACTTCATCAGATACAATAAATTAAGTGTCAAAATAGTTGTGGTATAAAAGGAGCTAATGTGATTACGATTATATTTTATTCAATTATTTATCTTTTTATTTTTATTATTACTATTAGATATTATTATAATAATATATGGGTAATTCCATGTCAAAACGACCAAGAGTGGGACACGACCCCTTCCGATTTTAATGAAATTTGGTGAGCAGGTTCCTTTTCCTTTTATCTTATAAGGAACATATCGTCATCTTAAAGACCTAATAACCTATCTGCAAAAATTTCAAAATTGAGTTTTTTATGGATTTTTATTCCATATGTCATAACGCATATGTGTGCAAAATTTTGAACATGTAATATTAAAAATTACAAAGTTTTTGTTCCTAGAGGACCGTTACGCACAAAAAAAGAGAAAAATAAATCACCAAAAATCTCGATAAAAGTTTAATTTTGTTGCATAGTGTAATTAAAACAAACATTAAGTACTTGTTTTTGCTTAAACCCGTAAAAGGAACTACTACTGTAATTATTTAATGTATATAATATTCATGTGTATAAAGAAATTGTTATTTATTCATAATAATTAGTACTACAGATAGGTTATTTGGTTTCAGATTTTTACAATTCCAAAAAACCTAAGTGTCATAACATCCCTGCGGGAAATTTGTGTCAATTGGTCTCACAGACTGGTCCTGGGAGTTGTGAAAATAAAACAGGTACAAAAAGAATGATCTCATGACCAGTGAAAGGAGAACCAATCATGTAACTGGTTTATGAAGAACTTAAAGGATGAAAAAGTAATGAATAACAGTACAGTCTTCACCGGTGGTATGACTCATTTTTTGGAACTTTTTAAAATTTGGTTCTTAAATTTAGTTCTAGGACTTGCTTTACTGAAAAAATACTACATTGTATTGAAATAATACTACATTATAGTAACTGTCACTAAACACGTCCATTGAGAATAGATTTGTGACTGGTCAAATGGTGTCAATTGACCCCCTCCAATGACAACCCCATGTAAAAGTGATAGGTCTTATTCATAGAAAGTGTTAAAACTAGAACCGGTCTCTACCACAAAAGACCTATCACGGGACTACTTTGGTGTCGGTTCGCTTCCCTCTAGGGATAAGCTGTGATTAGAAAAACAAAATTTTCTCAACCGATATATATTACTGGTTTCATTTTAATCAAAATGTGTAATTTTCGTTTTAATATCGGTAATAGTTACAATTTTATAACGTTTTTCCCTCTCCTGTAAACTTTTAAAAACTGCAGATAGGTTATTTCGTCTTTTAGGTGACGATATATGAACGAAAAAAATGTGTTTTATTCAAAATGTCATAATTTCGCAGAATTAGCCGAATGTGTTGATCTTATTTCTTCAATATCTCAAAAACTACTAAACATACGAAGATGATTTTAACTAAAAAATTCGGCAATAAATAATAAAGTGGGGTTGGTCATACATTTGAAAAAAAAATTTTAAAATTTTTTTTTCGTTCATATATGTTCCTTATAAGATAAAAGGAACCTTCTCACCAAATTTCATTAAAATCGGAAGGGGTCGTGTCCCACTCTTGGTCGTTTTGACATGGAATTACCCATAAATCAATTTAATTATTATTACAAATAAATAAAAAAAAATTTAACAAGTTTACGTTATTATGTGCTTTATTCCCATTTCATGCTATTGAAAAACTGAAGTTTATTGTTGATGGGATAAGCTATTCCTATGCGCATTTCACTGGTTGCTTTGGCCAGATCGTCAAGAAACTTCATCCAAAGATTTAAGAGAAACTAAAGATAATAAACAAATAAAACTGTTAAGCGAAAAAAAAAATGTATTTGTCAACATTGCTTAAGAATAAAAGTGATTTTTTTCCTGGGATTAACATATTGTGGGTATTACAGTATCGATGGTATAAAATGCTAGTTGGGGGTATGTTACATACTGTCGAAAAGGTTAATTTGTCTAGTATCTCAGCGTAAGTTTTATTGTTAAGGTTTGAGGAACATTTACACACAAATAGGAAAAAATTCAAAATAGTGCAGAAGCTAAAAATTTAGAAACCCTCGTCTTGAGTAAGAAATTTTTATTTTTAATACATATGCCACTCGCAGTCCACTTAGCGATCAAAACTTCCTTAAAAGAAAATACAAAATCAATTAAATAGATAATCATTCAAAGCAAATTTCGATCTACCAAAGGTTAAGTACAGTTTGGTTTAAAGATTGATGTTTGACTATTGACTGCCAGCAGTCGTCGAAGGCTGTGAGTGTTAAACGGCAAAACCCTCAGAAGAGATTGAGTGGTTGCAATTGAAACACGTAAGGGTAACCTGTCCGTAAAAGCCCTGGTTCGAGCCCAGCGGCAGTCAAGAATGGAAAAAAATATAAAATAAATTTTAATTAATTTCATGTTGTAAAATTCCTTTCTTCAAAAAAATAGTTTAATGAAAATTAAATTTGATGAGCTAATTAACATATCAAAATTTGGATTAAAACCCATGAACAGTTCAACAAAATAACCAAAATACTAATAAATTGTTTACGTTAATATTTAATATTTATTTAGTTAATCAGCAGATTAAATTCTGAGACTAAATATGGGATTGAACATTGCCAGCAAAGGCCTTGAGCTCTAATTTTTTATTTATAAAGACCATCATTGGTGTATGCAGACCTACTAACTACTTCAAAAAATTTACGTACAATGGCCGCATTCCTATATAAAGCACGTACAGGTACACGGGTACCTTGGTCCGCATTTAAAGGTGTTTGGAATAAATTGCACTCTCAAGCCCTCTTGTAGCTAGACGGCTACAAATTTTTTTTTTAAATTAATTAGTTCTTAAGAAGTTTCAGATATGCCGATTGTTAATTTCAATGAGAAAATTCAGGTTGATAACGCCAAGGGTACCCGGGTACCTTGTTGTGAACATAAGGGATAATGTAAAAATTTTAGCCCTTACAGAAGTTTTAATGAACTTTTAATGAATCTGCTACCCTTAAGCGGGTACATTGGAGTATAGGGAGTTCATCGTTTAAGCTTTACCTTTAAGGGCTAAGAAATCAGTGCAAGTTAAACTCCCATTTTGGTTAAAAATGTGTTTAAACCATCAGATATATAATTCAGTAAACATTTAGTTTAGCTCTAAACGCATAAAATTGGGCGTTTAAACTATCAATACAAAGCATATTAATTAGACAACATTTATCGTAGTGCTGCCACATAATAATTTTTTGCACCACATATAATAAAAGGGGCACTGATTTACAGCTATTAAGTTTAAACAACATATAAATTTAAGTTTAGTTCTACTAAACCAACGTTTAAGTATTAAGTGATTTATTAGCCATGAGTCTGCTATCGAAATTATTTTTTTAATCAAATATTAAAACATATTTTTTTTCGGTCTTTTTCGTTTAAAGTTCGCCATTATAATGACTAGGGCAAGTTTTTATCAAAAACAAACAAATAAATTTCAAAAGCTGCAAAAAAAGTGGATTATTTTGCATAAATATTTTTAAATAACTACACTGCGGAACAGTAAGTTTGCGCTCTGAAATTTGATTGCAAATTTTTAATAATCTAATCTTTATTTTTCTCTATCAGCTCTAGTTTGCGAGATATACCGTTATGTCCAAAATTAAGGCACTTTCACTTCATATATTGGAATAACTTAAAAACGGTTTAAGTAAATTGTGAATCAAATCAAAAGTTGTGCAGCGATTTTAATGAAACAACCCTCATTTCACTTGCAATTATGTTAAACAACAGGGCATCTTTAAAGACAATGTAAGCACGGTTTAAAGACAATATTGTTGCCGAGTTTCGGATTTTTTTTGAACTGAATATGGTACACCGTTTTCAAGTTATTCCAATATATGTAGTGAAAGTGCCTAAATTTGGAGATTAGATTTGCAATCAGCGAACTCAAATTATTAAAAATTTGCCATAAAATTTCAGAGCGCACAAAAAAAGTTCAAATTTGTTCCCTTGTGTTATTTAAATACATATGTCGGCAGTAATATCTGACAAATATACACATTTTTCTTTAAATCTCACTGGAACAAAGAGCGCAAAAAAAACTTTTTATATCTGAGTTAGTTCCATGTTAAATTTAATGATCTCATTTCTGATTCTGTGAAACGCCTCCCAGTATTCCGCGCTTTTTTATCTCTTCATTCCACTTAATGAAAGCTGTATAAGCGTAAATCATTTTCAGAAATATTTTTATCCTCATGCCACAGTACATGACCAATTGATTGCCATTTTGGTTTGCTTATTTCGTTTGCAACTTCTAACGCATTTGTTCTTCTTAACATTTTCACATAGTGCCGGTTCACACAAGTCAAGATTGACTCGTCAAGTCTTGAGTTTTTAGAAGAGAAGGGAAAAGAGCAATGCCATTTCTTTTCCCCTCTCTCCTAAAAACTCAAGACTTGACGAGTCAAACTTGACGTATGTGAACCGGCACATATTTATCAGTACGACAAATTTCAACCTTTGACCTCATCTATGACCAAACATCTTTACATCTGGTAACAATCCCAAGAAGCAAAAAATCTCGGTCAACTGGTGTGGGCAACTTCCCCAAGTAACAGATTGTACACATTAAAAATTGAATTGTTCGTAAAAAACCGAAACGAATTGATCTAGAAAAACTAAGAGATACGTATATCTTTGTTTAAATTATATTTATAGAAGCTGGTCAGTTTGATCATAGGTGGAAAATCGTGTCGTACTGTGTTTTAGTAATATTTTAAAAAGAAAATAAAGGTTTAACATTTTTACGATTTAATACACACAAATTTGTTAATATTTGTATGAATTTAAAAATCGGTAAAAGACTTTACCTTAAATTAATAAGGTATGAAACCTGTTGAACAAGGTGATCACGACCTTAAACTAACGGACATGCTAAGACCGACTCAGAAAGGTTAATGAGTCGATTGGTATAGTAAAAATTTAAGGAGACTCTCAAGACCTGAAAAAAATGCATCCGTACTATAAATGTAGTTGGCACAACAATTTAAAGCACTCTGAATTAATACGGTGGGCCTAATGGTCCATCTGAGCAGGTAATACGTAATACTATAGATCCACATATACTCCAATTGATAATACTCATCTAAAACGCGCCTGTACCGTGCATACAGAAGGAGGCATCACCACTGTGGACAGAGTGTGACAGAAAACTCGAATTTATCGATCTGACGCCGTTCTTAACCACTCGGTCCTTGCCCGTCCACTACTTTTGAGGAAAGGTCTTGGCCTGCACCCTATAAGATCCAAATTGTGCAAGAAATAAAAGCGGAAATTTAGCCAGATCGGTTATTATTATCAAAAACTATCAAATAGCCATTGAGCTTTACGCGTTACTTTTACCTGAAGTAAACGAATAAGTAATAACAATACCAGTAGTAAAAGTTAATTAACTTGGTTCATAAACGTGCAAGTTTTATTTCAATAATGAAGGGTATATAAAATTCGGTACATTCAAAATATAGCACTTCTGCTAATTATGTTTGTATTTACTTCAACTTCAAACTGTAAAGCTCCAAAAAAATATCCCTTCTGTTTTAAATTTCTTAAATTTTCTGTCAATTTTTTCCTTTCAATTCAATTCTCATAACTATTAATTAAGCAGTGAATTATAATATTACCTACCAAAGTAGTTTGTGCTTAAGACACTCTCTCTAACATTTCAAATTCACATCTTATCAAAACTAAATGTCCATAACAGTTATAACACCAACTAACATATTATTCTAATAAATTAACTTAATAACAAGCATATGTTTTTCCTAAACACCGAAATGCGCTACCAACACCATGGCTTAAGGCTAAAACATTTAATTTCTTTCAGCAGAAACAAAGTTTTTTTTTTTCTTTTTGCACATGAATGTCATTTCCGAAATTTCAAGTTTGTTAACCTTGACATGAGAATATAAAACCAGCATTAACGACAAAAAGAAAGAAGTAAAATAACAAAAAACTATAACATATGAAGATCTAAATTACTGTTGGCGCTGATTAATCACTTAACAATCCATTTTGGATAATATACCGACCAAGCATACAGGTAAATGACCACATTCATGCATTCGCCAGACGCATCCAGCAAATGTAATTTACCCTTTAAATGCCATACTCAAACTACAATTGAAAAACAAAAAGAAAGAATGCTACATTTAGTTGTGGCGAATCTTTGATACCCTTCACCGACAGTGAGCTTACTTCAGGAGTCCTCTTTATCTGTTATTTATAAATTATGAACCAATCTTTATAAATACTGGCCACTCAGTATTCACAAAAGCGTTTTAAAGTGTATTTATTAAATGTACGATTTAGTTATATCGGGCCTATGATAAAATGTGGACCGATATTTATGAATTCGCTCCACTAATAATTGGAATATTTCGGGAATTGAATTTTTTACATATTTAAAACTGTTTTGTTTTACCTTTTCGCTACATCTGCTTAATTTTGACTAATTTTTATAATTAATTTTTGGCTTAATATTAATTAACAAATAACGGCAAAAAAGCAAAAAACTCTATAAATTTTGAATTGGGGTTTTATCTGGACTGTGAGCAGGAGTATCCTAAACTTTAGATGCAGAGCCTTGTGTTAATTGTAATTTTCCTGATAAAAAATAAAAATAGGATTTCTTTGAAATTAAAACATAAATCTTTATCAACGGTAAACGAAATGGCGCTTAAATATATCCAGGCATTTATTCGCATCCATGGTGTTCCCAATAAAAGAAATTTTTCCAGCTCCCTTACCAGAAATAAACCCATCCAACATTAAAGAAAAGCATAATTTTGCCCTCGTCGCAAAATAATGGGTGATTTTTTAAGAGCTATAGGAAAATTAAAAAAAAAAACACATAAAATGCAGAAAAATGCATGAAATCTTTATTTGAATCGATAGTACGGTCTTTTAATGTTTGAAGATTATTTTATGCAAATGTTGACCGTGACTGCGCCTCAAATAGTCCATTCGCTTAGTCCAATTTTGGCATACTCTTTCTCTTCTTTATTAATTTTTGAGCTTAAGGTCACTTCTATTTTAAATATTTTAATTCGATAATTCGATAATTCGATAATTAAAATATACCAAATATTTAAAATAGAAGTGACCTTAAGCTCAAAAATTAATAAAGAAGAAAAACATTTTAAAAAAAGGTCGAAGAAATTAGAATAAAATTATTGGCATACTCTTTCCAACATTTCGGCCGGTGTCTCATGAATATATGCTTCAATGTTGTCTTCCAATGCGTCAATTAGCAGGCATGTGTGTATAGACATGAGCTTTAAAATAGCCCCACTGAAAATAGCCTAAAGGCGTTTAATCGCACGATCTAGGCGGCCAATTGACCGCTCCCGAACGTGAAATAAAATGTTCACCGAACTCGCCTCTCAATAAGTCCATTTTTAAGCGTGCTGTGTGGCATGTCGCACATTCTTGCTGAAACCACATGTCATGCAAGTGGAGCTCCTGCATTTTGGTCAAAAAAAAGTTGGATATCATCTCACGGTAGCGTTCACCATTCACAGTTACGTTACGATTTACATCATCTTTGAAAAAGTACGGTTTAATGATGCCACCGCACCAAACTGTGACTTTTTCTGGATGCATTGGTAGCTCTTGCAATGCTTCCGGCTGATCTTCACTCCAAAATCGACAATTCTGCTTATTAAAGCACACATTGAGCCAAAAATGAGCTTCGTCGCTGAAAACAAGAAGCGCGCAATGAACTTTCTTAACAGGGCACGCATTTTGATAAGAAAATTCAATAATTTGCAAGCGTTGTTCTTTTGTAAGACGATTCATGGTTAAATTATAGACCAAACTGTAGATGTTTGACAGTGAAACAAAACACGAAACGTGCGTCAGCTGTTTCAACCAGTGTTGCCAAAAAGATAATAGCTAAAAAATCACCCGATATAAAGTAATTCCAGTAGTCATCAGGCTTGTAAATTGCGCTGCATTGTAAGCAGTGTTTTTTTCAGTATATTCTTTTTAAGAACGTTCCTTGCCCGTTCGTGAGAGACGGTCAAGCTACATTCTTCTTTGAGTTCATATGCATAATAGTTCGTATGGATACCAAAGGGTTTACCTTTCCTTTTAAAACATCTTATCTTCTGTCCGAAATCTTGACTGAACACCCACACAGAAAAAATGAAAAACCAACTTCAATTAACGTATTTGTTAGAAATGTGTACTATTAATTAAATTCTGTACGGATTTTCCTCCAGCAAACAAATTGATCCTATCAATAAACATGTTTGTAAGTTTGAGCTTTTCTTGCTGATCAGTTTCAATCAATAGGTTTAATTGAAATGTGACCACCAGCAAAAGAGGCTAAATAAAACGTGACACAAATTAAAATATTTTTTCAATCAACACAGTTAATTGAAACAATTAAAAAATTGTTTGAACATTTTAAATATTTTAAAGTTTGTGTGTATGTTTTCATATTTGCAAAAATACGCACAAACATTATAATTTTTATTCCAAATTTTTCAATATTTTTAATCAGGCTTAAGTTCATCAAATTTAATTTTCATTAAATTAATTTTAGGAAGAAAGGAATTTTACAACATGAAAATTAATTAAAATTGTTATTAATAATCATTCATTCTTGACTGACCTAAGATTCGAACACAGGCGGCTGGTTACCCTGACATCGCTACCACTCGATCTCCTCAGAGGGATTTGCCGTCTTACACTCGTAGCCATCGACGACTGCTGACGTCAATAGTCAAACATCAATCCTTAAACTAAATTGCATTTTAATCTTTGGAAGATCGAAATTTGCTTTTTTGAATGATTATCAATTTTTAATTGATTTTACATGTTTTTCCTTTGCCTCTGTTTTTTCGTACTTTTTGTCAAGAATTTGGACTTCAAAGTACATTTTTGTTTTTTCATGTTTGTCTTTCTTTTTCTTGTTGACCTTTTTCAGCACAACTTGAAGGACAAATGTACACATAGAGGTCGTGCCTTAGCTTTAACACAATACTAATTATAATTTTTATTTTCAATTAAGGGAAATTAATTGGAACAATTAATAAAATTGTTTGAAACAGCATTATTGAATTAATTGAAAAAATTTTAGTGAAAATTTTTTCTATGCAGTTGTAAGCTTAAAAATTAGTTTATTTACTTTTTGAGCGCGATTGAAAACATTGTGCACTGCTAGGGTTCTTATTGAAAGCATTAACGATATTTCTTACACTGTTTTTCAGGTTATAGCTTAATACCCCTAAATACTTCAGTAATTCTGGTGTAGGGTGCTTAAATTATGTTTGAAACGAAGATACTGTAGCAAAAGCAAAAAAAAAAAATGCACAAATTCGCACATTAATTCAGGTGCTTGAGAAAAACTTACAACCAACACATTCTCAACATAATGGGCCCAACGAAAAAATTAACTTCAAATGAAATTATGTATTTCTTTGAAATTGACCAATGAACATGTGCGTCTTATGAGAGCAACCAGAAAACAAAGACAAAAAAAAAAAAATAAAAACTAAAACTTAAATTGATATCAAGTATAACAAGCACATTTTTTTTGTTTAAAAAAACAAAAAAATGTATTAAGAAAAAATACGTAAAGCATTTAAAATATTCAGTTGTTGCTAATTTTAGCGGACATTTCAATGGTTTTAACAAGGGCCTCCTCAATAGGGCTCATTTTATTTTATTTATTCTTTTCCTCGTATTAAATATTTTTTTTTTAAACATTTTCCTTGTTGTTGGCTGGATGAAACCATTACAAATGACAGGGCCATTATGTTAAAATAAATTGAAATAACAATTCATTTCGTGCATGGCAAAGGAAACCCCAGACAATAAGAAAATTAATTGATTTTTTTATACAATTTATTTCAATAATATATATTTTTTTTTTGCTTTAATGCACAAGTTTTCTTGGTGTGACTTACAGATTTTAAGACTCATAAAATTTGCCTGATTTGCATTTGCATATGTGACAAATGGCTATTAAAAATGAAATTTACATTTATTATAAATTTTGACTTATTCTACATCTAGATCAGTGACGGGCACATTTGCAAATCCTATGTACGCGTGCATAGGAATAAAAATGCTGCTTGTGCGACGTCGACACATGTACACCACTGCTGGGATCTGAAAATTCTTAAATTGTACCGTCTCGATGGCAAAATTGTACCAAATTGACATAAATTGTACCAAAATTTCGCTAAAAATAAAAAAAAGCATACATAGTAAGAATTCATAACACTTTTTAATTCAATAATAACAAAAACAAAACAAGTAAGAAGGTAAAGTCGGTCAAGCCCGAGCATTTATTACCCTACACCATGGTATATAAAGACACATTTTCGAAAGTGTACCCCATTTGGGACCCATGGGCAATCATGAACCCGCCAGAAATTTTGTTAGGGGTTAAGATTCATGTAAAAGTTCATTGTGCCAAATATTATTTAGATGTCTTCATCTTCATCTATTGGACCCAATAGCACAATATTTTAATACGACATAGCAGCTATAACAAAAGTTATCGTCGCCAATTTTTATATCAATACCAACACTTGTAAGGAAGTTGTGGCATAAAAACCTATTTGGGGAATAGTATTTGTATGGGACCGATTGCAATAAAATTTGGTACAAATCTAATCTAAATACCAACGTAATAAGATAGTTTATTGGGACAAACACAGTTCCGGAAAGAAGTTCATATGTGGGCCATGTGAAATTATGGACCGATTCTCGTTTTCAGTAGGCTTTGTCCTTATGAATTGAAACCTATGTACAAAATTTCACCGATTAACCTTTAAGATTGCGACCTGTACTTTAAGCACAAGGTTACACGGACAGACAACCAGCTGGATGGAGGGACATAGTTAAACCGACTCAGAAAGTGGTTCTGAGTCGATCGGTATACTATTTTTATTTTTAAGGGTTCACACATTAGCACAAACTAGGGATGCCAATCGGGATTGATTTTAGAAAATCCCGGGATTCAGAAATCCCGGAATTTCGGGATTTTTTGGGATTTTTTTAAATAAACAACACTTTTTTTTATTTATTTATGAATTTTCAAAAGGTATTATATATGGGCATTTCCATGTCATCGTACGTGACATTTGTACGCCTTCAGAGCGATAGATATTTGGCAAAAATAGTAGTAACTGGAAAATTTTTTTTATCATTATGTTTCATTTAGAGGGAACTTTATATGAAAAAAAAAATTTTTCTAATTCGGAACCTTGTTGTCCAAAATATCGGGCAAAATAAGTGCATATCGTACGTGACATAAAACGGAAGTGATATTTGTGTGAATGTAAAATAAGACGAAAATCTGCGAATTGTGGGAGGTTTTTCTCCCTTTTTTTAATTTCATACATTAAACCACATATTTTTTCTTTATAATCCGTAATTGGAAAAAAAAAAATTTTTTTTATGGTTTTATAATGAACCAAATGTAATATCGTACGTGACATACCGTACGTGACAGATTTTTCTCTTATAGTATTTACAAGGTATGAAATATATTTTTTGTAAATATATGTATATTTAAACTTAAAACAAACAAGTAAAATAGTATAGTCGGGCAAGCCCGACCATGTGATACCCTACACCATTATATTGAAAAAAAATTTTTTTGAGAGGGTACCCTATTTGGGACCCATGGCCAATCAAGGTCGCCAAAACAGAATTATGCTATGAGATTAATAATTATATAAATTTCTTTGTGCCGAATATTATCTTGTTGTATTCATCTATATGAGATTTATTTGCCCCTAACCGATTTAAGAAAGGGGGTTTATTTGGGACCTATGGTTAATTTTGGATCTAACAGCACAACATTTTGTCATGGCATAGTACCTATCATTAAAGTCATTGTCGCCAATTTTTATGTAAATACCAACATTTATAAGGAAATGACATTAAAAGCTTTTTCGGGAGTAGTACTTGTATGGGAGCTATGGTCAAATATGGACCGATTCCATTAAAATTTGGTAAGATGATAGTGATTGTAATAATATAAGGTTTGACCAAATTTTAACTAAATAACAACATAATAAGATGATGCATTTAGTTGCATTTTAGTACTTACAATATCGTACGTGACGGACTTTAAAAGCTTATAAAAATTTTTTTATACCAATTTAAAAGAAAATTTCGATCAATATTTTGTGCAACAAATATCTTGCTTTGAACTTTTATTTTAAAAGTCCTAAGACTGATCAATTTCAAATGACAAAGACAAATGATGTTTTTGCACCACGTACGTGACTTTAGAAACGCATCCAAAACAAACACAAAAATATACCGCTAATCGAACTATATATATGGTCTTTCCTCGTGGATCTTGTTAATTGTTGTTGTAACATTAATTTCAAAGCATAATTCCAGGGTTGCCAGTATCTGTATTTATTTGGCAGAATATTGAAGATTGTCAATTGCAGTTACTAAAAATGAATTACTGAGAAAGTGAGTTAAAACTTTTATTTTTTGATTTTCAAAAATTGTAATAAGCTATAAGTACTTCGGCATAGTAAAGTTTGAGTGTTTTTTTCCTTTCTACCATTGGGGGATTCACAAGGTGTCATAAAGTCATATGTCTTAAAATAATAACATGAAAAAATACGACTGTTGTGAACAACACCTCATAATTTAGTGTGCTATTTTGAATTTAAATCAACTGATTTAAAACAAATATAAAAAATAATTAACTAACATTAAAATATTTTTTAATTCTTTTCCATGAATTAATAACTTAAATTGGATCATACCTGACTATTTTCCATTTTGCAGACGCAAATAAGAAATAAATTTTATTTTGTTTGTTTACCAAATAGCAGAGTCATAAGCCGATCTTATTTGACGCCGCATGTGATTGCTTGCAAAAATTGCTAGCCGCAGGCCAAATTGATGTTAACCGGATAAAATTATATCATCAACTTTTGATTAATTACGACAGCACAATAAACATAGCAAGCAACGTTCTATTAATTTAAGACACTTTTTGTTTACAAAGCAACAACAATATTTTTAAACCATTGTAAAATGCTAGAACATTATGACAATATAACATGATAGCACACCTTGTGAATACCCCACATATTTGAAAAAAAGATTCAAGCGTTTTAAATTTTTGAGTCGTGGTTGATATTCTCATGGAAATGCCCATATATGACATATATTTTTAAAAAAGAAAAATAAGAATTATAAAAATAAAAAACACAACTGAAATATAATTTTTAATACTTTTTTTGTATAGAGTATAAAAATTCAATAAAAACGAACATTTTTGTACACAAAACTTGATATATTAAAAATCCTGAAAAATCCAGGGATTAAAAAAAAATAAATCCCGGGATTCGGGAAAAATCCCTAGCACAAACGCATAATATTCCACTATTGTGGTGTGGGTATAAAAAATTAGGGAGAAGCAAAAATTTAGCTATTTCAATTTTTTATCAAAGGCAGACAAAAATGTAGATGCTCGGTTGTTAGTGCCACCAAAACAATCGACAAAAGTGGCGATTTGGAGACACTTGATCTGCGGCTTTCTACAGGGATACGAATACACATACTTATGTATGTATGTATGTACTTAGTATGTTAGCATAACATAATGAATATAAATTTCATTTTTAGTAGTTCTCAGGGCTGGAGATATGTTATTAGCAATTGTATTATTGAAGAGAAAAGTAAGTTAATCCACCTCAAAGAAATGATGAAACTTCGTGGGGTCTTTTTTTTATATTGTACCAAAAAAGGATGAAATGTACCAGTGTACCAATAAAGTTTCAATTGTACCAAATCTGGTACAATTGTACCACAAATCCCATCAGTGATGTACACTATAAACTTCTTTGTGTGACTGTGACGATGTATGTACCTTCGGCTGTTGCTTTGTAGTTATTTCGTCATCACAAGCATAAATGTGATAGTATGTGTGTGCCCTTCACTGATCTAGATTTAGAGTGAAATTTATATGGGAATAAAATGAGGTGTTTAAAGTTTTAAATAACGGAAAATTTTAAATAAAATAATTTTCTGCTAAAACATGAATGAATAAAAGAAAGCAATTGAGCACAAAAAACAATCTTGTAGGGCTTTTTAGTATTACAATTTTTAGTTTGTGAATTTATAATTGTAAAGTCGGTTTTTTCATTGACTTTTAAATTAGAAAATAACTTGAAATCAATTATTAATTATCAATAAATAATCTTGAGAAATTGAATCTTCATTTTCTACTTTCAATATGTCAATTTGTATCGCTATCAGTTAGTGTTAACTTAACGGTGTAAGTCATGTAATTTAGAACAGTGTTCGAAAATAAACACTAAATAACGTTATTTAATGTTCGGTTCGGTAGATTTGTGGAAAACACAAACGCAAATAGCGTTTCCTTGTAAGTCATCTTTTGAACACAAAAATATTACTGTTTTTATCAAACTCAACAAAAGATGTGAACATTTAATTCCGTTCGGTTTTTTTTTTTTTTTGAAAACCCACAAACTCCAATGTGTTCGGTTCGGCTCGATAATGTTCGTCCCTTTTGGCTGGTAAAAAAAACCATTTTTACAAAAACAAAATACACACACGAAAAAAACATTTTAGAACATTTAAATATAATGTTTGTCACCAGTATCACTACAATTGTTCTGTTTTTTTAATAAAGAAAATTGAAAATAGTTACGAACGGTATTAAGGGTTGTGTATGTCTACACAATCACTAAAAAAATAGATATCATTCCTGGGTGTGTGATAATGTACTGTTTATTTTCGAACACTGATTTAGAATCCATTATCAGTGCTGGGAAACTATCGATACTATAGTCTTAAAATATCAAAAATATCGATAGGAAAAAATCAATATCGATATTATAATTAAAAAAAAAACACAACTACGAAAACATGTTAAAGTAGGTATACAGGGGTGTTCTGGAAATCGAAATCGCAAAACGTTTGAATTTGGAAGTTTTTTTTAATGCACTTTTAATCTAATTTTTATTTATAGTTTTTGTTTTACAATTCTGTTAAATAGAGTTTTATTTGTATAATGTCTGTCATAAAATTCTTTATATACAGAAATCTTATTAAAAAACAACGTTTCAAATTCATGCGTTTTGCGTTTTCGATTTCTAGAACTCCCTTGATAATCACAATTTTTAGCCTGAAGTTTACTTGCTAATAATTCGCGCTGAAAAACAGTAATGTATACAAACAAGAAGAATACCTCTGCTGTGCTTATTTGTACTGCTAATTAGTGGCCCTTATGTCAAAATTTGGATATGTTTAGATGAGGACTGAAATGTCAAATGTTTTTATAATGTCATAAAAAAAGGGGAATGCAATTACGCATAAGGCAATACAATGAACG
Organism: Pollenia angustigena; assembly: GCA_930367215.1. Classification (NCBI taxonomy): domain Eukaryota; kingdom Metazoa; phylum Arthropoda; class Insecta; order Diptera; family Polleniidae; genus Pollenia; species Pollenia angustigena. Next base: position 55,680,529 of record OV884060.1, read on the forward strand.
ATTATTAGAGGAAAAGTCCTTTAGATCGATTACCGTTTGGGCGGAGAATCAAAACTGATTAACAACTTTATCTAATGTAGTTCCTTTAGAAATATGCTTTTCAGCTGGCGGTGAAATATTTAATAACCGGAGAAACTGCCTTAGGCGAAATAAGGTTCTTACTTAAGAACAAACCTTCAGTCGATAGTATCGAAAGTGAAATCTGAACTATCGATAGTAGAAGACATCGACAGTATCCCAGCACTATCTATTATTAAAAATACAGCGGCTCCATCGCATAATCGGAAAAGCGTTTGCAAGAATGAAATATGCTTTAAATTTAAAAAAAAATTATCAAATAATTGTTTGTTTTTCTACATAAAATATTCTCATCTTCCCAAACATTGATATTTTGATTTGTCCGATTATACCTACGTTGGACACAGAAAGTTGGCTTTTTTTTGTTATTCATTCGGATTTTACAGTTAATATTGCAGAAGTTTTTATTTTTGTGCTTTTTGTCCGCACCAGGGTTCCCAGTTTTATTTTAGGCCTTATCCCCAATTTTTTGATTTTTCATCCCCAAAAATCCCCAAAATAGCTATTTTCTTATCCCCAAAAATCCCCACATTTTCTTAAAAATAAAATACATAATATTATGTCAATGGAAAAATATACATACATCGATTTATATAAATAAATCCATTTGTGTAATATTTTTAAAACTAATGTTATTAGTAGTATAAATATGGCGATTTTGTATATGAATTTCCTCCCTACGTGATTCCCATTAGGAAGAAATTTTTAAATTTCAATTTCCTCCCTACGTGTTTTCCCATAAGGAGGAATTTTTTCTTCCAATAGGGAGGAATTTTTAAATTGAAATGTTACTTTAAACTTAGATATTCTAGATTAATTTTTCCATTTTTTTTTTTTGCTCCAATGGATTTTTCCATAAGGAGGAATTTTAAATATAAACAAAATAAAAAAATTTTGAGTAATTTTAAATAAAAAAAAAGAATTATACAAAGTTGATTATATTTTCTTCAATGAAGAGAAATTTAAAAATGTGTACAAATAAATTGTTTGAGTATTTTAAAATAAGATAGAGTAATGTGTAATATATTTAGAATATGCAGCACATGTAAGTATAGAGATTAACTCAATTTGAAAGTTTGCCATTAATATAAAAAGGCTTAGGGAGTATATTCCACATCATTATTCTAATTGCCACTTTAAAGGAAACTTAATAAAAATGGTAAGCATTACGTACATAATAAAGGTATATTTAATTATTTATTATTTTTTTTTTTTTTTTTGTTTGTTTTCAGGTGTATAAAAAAATTGTGAGTATTGCCCAAGGTATTAAGCCTGAGTATATTAGAATAGATGATATACCTTTAAACCAATCTTTGCAAATTGTGAATTTTGAATGGAAAGAAACACAATATGGTCTAAAAGTCATTGCCAATTTAGATGACAATAAATGGTTTTATCTCCCCAATAGAATGATGAAATTTTTAAATAAGGAGGATCCATACTTAACTCAAATGAATGATAAAGTTTGGACAATTATTTAAAAGGGGCGTCAATTACCAAATGGACCTGCAATATTCAATTTAAATTATATCTAAACTCTGAAAACATCCTTACAATAAAGATAAATATAATAAAAGAAAAACAAGATTTTTTTTTTAATTTTTATTACTTTTATTTAAAATAATTTTACATATTAAAATTTAATATTTAATTTCCAAAAAATAAGAATCGTCGTACTCCAAAAATCGTTTTATGAAGTCGGGAATCTCCTCCTTCGCGTTGTCGGGGATCTCTTCCTTTATTTTCATCTCTGCGGGATTTGGTTTTAGAAATTTTGATTTATTGGCACTAAAATTATGCACTCGCATAAAGTGCCTTTTTTTGTTATATTTGTTTGCAAATGTTAAATGTTTGCAAAATTCGCAACTGATTTTAACACTTTCGATTTTTTAATTAAATAAAAATATTAAAAAATCTTTTGAAAATACCTCGTAAAACATATATTTATTTACTTATGAACTTATTTTATATATTTTATTTTGGTATATATATTTAATGTTAATCAAAGCATATTTTGAAAACTGATTATTGAACTTTTAAGAACATTCTGGTAAAAAGTAAATATACAATTGTTATTGTGGAAATTAAAAGTCAATAAACTTTTCGTTATCCAAAAAAAGTGCATTCGTATGCATTTTTAAAGTTTAAACATTAACCTTGAATGTTTGCTTCATATTAAATTATGAGTTAATAAACTTTTCATAAGTGAAAAAATGCAATCGTAGCATTTTTTAAGTTTAAGAATTAACCTTGGATGTTGGCTTCAAATTAAACTATGAATTAATGAACTTTTCAAACGTATTTTATTTAATTATTTATAATAATTATAACATATTTTATTAAAAAGCTATCAAGTATTTTTGAAACTATAAACATGGCCGGTATAATTAAATGTAGTGAGTGCAAAAAAGTTTTTGAAAAAGAAATGGACTTAAAATTGCATGAAAAAACGCATGCATCTTCATCTTCAAAAAGACAAATAGGAAAAGTGAAACAAGTGACAAGTGCCTTTAAAAATAGAATAATAATTCTTTCATATGAAAATATGAATAAACAAGTAAGAGTGCTATATTCGGCTGTGCCGAATCTTATATACCCTTCACCATTGTGGGAGCAGAATACAGAGCAACTAGACAAAAACTAAATAATTTTTACATATGTATACATACATAATTATAATACTTTAAACTCCATTATAAATTAAATTTAAAAAGCGAAAACTGGTAAATATTTTTTTTAAATCGTTTTTAGAACATAAAAAAATAAAAATTAAAAAAAAAATTTTCTTTTAAACCGATTTTCCCGAGTCTTATGTAATATATGTTCTACTAAAAATTTCCAATATTTTGGTATGTAAGTCATATCCATAGGACATATGGCAGCCTTAATATTAAGGTTTTTATACAATTTTTAATTTTTTTTGTACGGGAGGTACCACGCCCACTTCTCCAATCCCGCCCACATTTTGTAGAATGGTGTGTATTGGCAACCTAAATGTGTGTACCTAATTTGGAAACTTTGGCTTTTGCCGTTCCCCAGTTATACAGCAAAAAGTAATAAAAATACAACAACCACAAGGGATTTTTGGGAAAAATTAGAGGTAGTCGTGGTTTTTTGCTCATATCTTAGCCATTTGTGGACCGATCTGGCTGAATTTCAATAGCAAAATTATAATAAGAATACCTGACAGAAAGATACCCCAACGAAGCTCCCATCATATCTTGGGGCTTCGGAAAACCCATTTCAACAGACAGACGGACAGACGGACAGACGGACAGACGGACAGCCGGATTTGAACTTCGCTTTTCATAAGGACCCAGAATATATCTACTTTATAGGGTGTAGGATCAATATTGTAGAAATTACAAACGGAATGACAAAGTTATATATACCCTTTTACCTTCGGTGAAGGGTATAAAAAAATATTATTCCGGAAATATTTTTAAAAGAAGCTTCCGCGGTAATAAAGTCGGAAGTGGAGAAGTTTTTAAGACTCCATGTCATATTAAAATTCAATATGGAACTTTCTGGGTTTTATATAAAGCCCAACATTAAAGACGGAGAATCAATTGAACTAAAAACCTTCCAAACCAAAATGGAAGAAATATTCATATATTTAAGATTTTGATGTCATTTTCAATAACAAAATTGAAAAAGTGTTACAAAAAATGGAGGAGTTTCAAGAAAGGGATAGTGGTTGGACTCTCATTGAAATAATAAAAGTGGATGTCAATTTAAACAAATATCAACCAATGAAAGGGTCAAGTTTCATACAACTTCCTAGAAAACGAATGGTAAAAAAAGCCTGCCTCAATATTAAAAACAGAGATGAGTTTTGTTTTAAATGGGCTGTTATATCAGCAATAGCTGACTTAAAACAAAATAACGCCAATCTACCATTTATGTACAATGTTAAGATTGAGGAAAAAATATTTGCTATAAATGGTTATACCTTAAATTTTAAGGCATTAAGCTTCCCTGTAAAAATAAAAGACATAGCCATTTTTGAAGAAAACAACCCTCTGATCAGTATTAATGTTTTTGGATATGATGACGAAAAAGATTTAGTTGTTGGACCCTATTATAAAACTAAAGGGAAAAAATCCAAACACATTTCCCTTTTGTTCCTACAGGAGAAAAATGGAGTTAATTCCCACTTTATGTTGATAAAAAATATTTCAAGGTAAGTTTATAATTGACAACCGTTATAGTTTTGTGTTATAAGTTTTGGAATTATAAGTTTTGGTGATGAGTTTACTCATTTAGATACCCTTAAAACGTAACTATAAAAATTAATGGAAATATACAATAATTATAACGAAAAAAGTATCACCATTTTTAATGTACAAACTATAAAAATAGTGTAACTCGGAAACTGTAGGACAACATTCCATTTTTGTTTTCCTTAACTGTTTAGAACTTATCGGTATTCAAAATCGCGTCACTAGTTTTTATACCTTTCATATAAATTTGAAAAGTAATAAACCGTTTTTTACAGAATTTGTTAAAAAATTACAAAAGAACTTAATATGTGGAATCGTAATGGACAAAATATTGCCGGAACTTAAAGTTTTTGCATATGGAAATAAAGTTTGGGAAATTTTCTTTAGAAATATTCGGTCAAAAAATTAAATGAACGTGGTTATTGACAAAGTTATGAGTCAAGTTTGAAAAAAGGCCGAAAAACCAGATTTTTCACAAAGCCTTGATTTGCGCGACCTCTAAACCTCTTCCTAAAAATCTAAAAAAAAATTCAAAAATACTGCAACCTATAAGCTTTAAAATTATGCTTGAGCCTCTGACAAAAAAAAATTTTTGGGACACCATAATGTACACTTGTATAATATGTAACAAGAAAAATAATACTGCGTCAATATTTATCATTTCAAAAACTAGGGAATCAAAATCCTCTGATTCATCAGCCAGTGTAATTTTGTTTTACATGTTGTTTGTTTAAAAAGTGCATTTGAGATGATTGAATAAATTTTGCACAGCAAGCTGCATTATTTTAAAGTGTGTATTCATTCTTATTAATTCTAATAACTTATATTGCATTCTGTTGCAAATATTGATTTTGGTTTTATTCATTACAGAAAAAGACTAGTTCAGCAGAAGTAACGCTAGTTGGTACAAAACCATATTTAAAACTATTGTATCCCCAATTACAAAAAAAATCCCCAATTTGGGGATAAATCCCCAAAACTGGGAACACTGGTCCGCACCATATATATTGAGTTTGACGCAGTGTTGCCAGTGAAATTTCGAGAAAGATACATGTTAGTTTCCAAAAAGATAAACGTTTTCCCAAAAAGATACATTTTGAACTAAAAATTTTAAATAAATTTTTGACGTTTATCATTAATTAACATAACATTTTTATTTCATATTTAATGAATATTGTAAAGAAAAAGATATCATATAAATTAATTTTTATATTTATTTAAGTCATTACTTTAAAATTAATTATATGTAACTATCTTTGGAGTTTATCAAAACAAATTCATTTTTTTTAATTAATATACGAGTTAAAGCGTTCATACTAAGGCGATTATATCAAAAGGTTCATATAAATTTTCTGAAAATAAATAAAAAAAGGATGTTTATTAGGGATATAACCATTTGCATTTTTTTGCAATATCAAAAAGGACCTATCATAGTGAGATAGTGCATAAAAAAATATGAAGAAATGTGCCCTCCTTTTTTCAAAAAGGTTCGGCACTGATCGCGATGAAGTTTTAGCTTATAATTTTTTTCAGTTTTACAGGAAATCCATTATTCTAACGTCGAAAGCCATGCTGGTCTTTGCATTCGTGTTTTTTTTTTATGAAATGGCGATTCCTTGCATTCCAAAAAAAGAAACCAAAAAAAACGGTACAAGGGAAGGATACCCACCATAAAAATTTATATTACAATTTATGCGACAAAAATATAACGTAAAAATACAATTATTTTTATTAATATTAACTTCTTAGATGTTCCCACAAATATTTATTGGGGAAGGACTCCCACCAAAAAACAATCCATAGTCAAACTAAAAAAACAAACAATTTTATGTAATGTTATTTTACGTTTTCTCCGCGTTTTCTGCTTCTGGAAACTAGAGAAAGGGAAGGATTCCCATCAAGAATTTTTAAACAGCAGCGCAGCAATATATGCGCTGAGCGGGCGGTGAAAGTTGTTCAAGACATTTTTCCGTTCTGTAAATCAACACGAACTCTCAATTTGAAGTATTGAAGCATTGAGTCGGTTACGATGATCACCCTTAATAAGTTTTAGTACATTTTGCGTACAGATTCAAAAGATACGAAAAATGTCAGGATTATACATGGTACCTGCAGCCATCAAAAGATATGAAAAATGTATCTTTCGTATCCTAATGGCAACACTGGTTTGACGTCTTACTTTTGGGAGAGAGAGAAATTGTTATGTTCGGCAAGTTTTTTCTTCAATTGGTTTAATTTTAATTCTTGTTCAGAACAAAATGAGTTATGATGCCAATTTGTACGTATGTATGTAAAAGTTGAACTGAGCTGCCATATTTATATTACTACAATTGTTTTTTTGCTGTATAATTAAATAAAAAAATAAATATAATTAAAAATAATACAATCACTTTCCTTTTTTCGTCCATTTTCTTTAACACACTTTTAGAAAACAATTCAATACAAGTAGTTTGCTAGTTGTGCTGCCAATTTGTATAATTACTTACATCTGTAAATCATATGGTCGCTTTGTTTTTCCAGACAACTTTTCCGAAATGGGTGAATCTTTATGGTACACTCTCAGTGAACAATATTTTCTCCGGACAAAAATATTGTTCAGAACGCATGGATGAATCCACCTTAAGTGTAGAAAAAGCAAAAACAATTAATTGATACATTTCTTTTTATATATTTACAGCACGTTTCGGTCCTGCAAACGCTTGTCCGATTTTGCGATGGACCCACTCTATATATGAGACTCTTAAAACCTCATTGCTTGCTGAATTTCAAGACTCTGAATAACAGCGGTAAAAAAATAGTTGGAAAACATTCACTAAGGTGATAAGCGTCAATCAACAATGTGACTTGAAATAAGGCAATTATCATCAGGAAAAAAGTCGGATTACATGGTAATACCTTTATGGTTTGAACGGCTGCCGTAAACATCGAAAACAGTACTATCCATAAGTTCCAATAGTTTGGATAAACTAGCAGTGGTTGACAAAATAATGATCAATTAGATTCTCCCTCACTTTGTCCAGTTACCTCACCTACCAAGTCGTCGTGAATTGAACGCCTTGAAAACCAAGTAAGTGAACTATTACAAAAAAAAATTATGGAATAACGACATCCCATCAGTTTCGTACTAGAAATTGCAGCCGCAACAATTGGTAATTGGTAAGAATTGGTAAATACCCTATTTACCCAAAGGGTGGTTATAAACATTTTGTACACAATTTGATAATAATTTATTGCTTAATTTAATAATATTAGCTTTACTAATAAAAACATACCTTCTTCACAATTTTAAATTAATATCTGTGGCATTTTGATAAAACATCTAAGTCGAGATAAGATAGCAAAAAACTTTTTTTTATAAAAAAACTTGGTGAAAAAATCATTTTTATCGAATAACAAAATAAACCAAAATTAAAGAAAAATTTCGTTTATAATACAACATTTTTAAAACGTAAACAAAAATGTTTTTTAAGATGTTTTGTCAAAATGACACAGATGTATTTTCAATATTTAATGACGTTTTTGAAAAATGAAAAGTAATTTACACTTAAACAAAGCGAATTTACACCAGGTGAACTTATCTTGCTACGTAAGCAACAGCTGATTACTAACATTGTGTCAAAATGGTATACCGTCCTGTTGGTTCTGGGGAATTTTAACTAAATTCTATAATTTTCGATTAAAATTGTGAAATTTAAAACTTTATTAAGTTATAATAGTTCAAAAAAACACAATTTTATATAAAAACAAAATCAAAAATTTGTTTGAATTTTTGACACAACGTTAAAATATTTTACAGTGCTGTAAAACGTTTTCAAAATAAGACCACCTTGTATGAATTCGCCTTGAAACTTAAATTAACAGGCTGTTCATGGATTTCGAACGTCATCGTTCGCATAGAAAATTACATTTAAAACAAAAACAAAATTCGAGCATTTGTTTTAAATGTTTGACAGTTAATGATTGCCATATACATTTGTGTTTTAAAAATACCCAAATAAATTCCAAAAAAGGAATATACTCGGTATTTATCTAGACATCAGGTAGAATCCCATCTATAAACATGAGTACAGATGTAGAAATATATTTACATGAGCACCTGCCATTTGGCCTAAGATCAATATGAACCTGAATCAGTGGGTAACACAATACACGTTTGCCAACCCCCCATCGAGTGTGGGAGGCACCGTCACACCCACGTAAAAATTTTTAGTGCATAATCGGGCAATATTATACACAACAGTTTTATTTGTTTAATATCTTTAGTTTTTCTAAAATCTTTGGATGAAGTTTCCTGACGATCTCGCCTAAGTAAACCGTGAAATGCGCAAAGGAATAGCTTATCCATTCAACAATAAATTTTAGTGTTTTTATCAAGAATAAAAATTGGGAATAAGGCACGACAAACAAAATCTTTTGCAAATTAAAAATTTTTTTTTCTAAAAAAAATCACTTTGATAACACTGGTTTACAGCCAAAAATTACCAAGAACGCCACGTGCCTAGATAAGTTAACTTTGACCTCCTGAACACGAAAAACGCTGTAATTTTTTTTTCATTAGTTAAGTTTTTTAGATAACGGTATTTTTGTGTTTTTCGGTGTATGATCCCACTCAAACCCATGTGGAGCCCAACCGAAAAGTCCGATCGAGATAAATGGCATATCGTTGGAAAGGTAATTTAATGCCTTTTCCGTCGATATGCTTTTTATCTGATAAGAATTGGCTGAGTTATGGCACCTCAAAGTTCGAAATTGACCTATTTTTTACGTTTTTTTCAAAATTTTTCATTTTTGTTTCGTTTTTTTTCTACGTTATAGTAAATATCTGGAATGTTTTACCAAATAGTTTATTTAATTACCAACATTTTAAGCGTAACTTGAAAAAAATCGTATGAAAAATAAAGTTTTTATTAAGGATTTTGTGGAACGACAATATTTTCATCGCATATAAAATTCCGTATTTTTTTAACCATCAGTTTTAACGTATTTAAAAAAAAAACGGAATTTTATATGAGATGAAAAATATTGTCGTTCGACAAAATCCTTAATAAAAACTTCATTTTTCATCCGATTTTTTTCAAATTACGCTTAAAATGTTGGTAATTAAATAAAATAAAATAAAAAATAAAACATTCCAGATATTTACTATAACGTAGAAAAAAAAACGAAATAAAAATGAAAAATTTTGAAAAAAACGTAAAAAATAGGCAAATTTCGAACTTTTCGGTTGGGCTCCACAAGGGTTTGAGTGGGACCATACACCGAAAAACACAAAAGTACCGTTATCTAAAAAACTTAACTAATGAAAAAAAAAATTACAGCGTTTTTCGTGTTCAGGAGGTTAAAGTTAACTTATCTAGGCACGTGGCGTTCTTGGTAATTTTCCAAATTAAAAATTTCTAAAGCAGTGTAATACACTCGCCTTTTGTTTAGGTGCTGGAGCTATCTTACATCCACTGCTTTAAATTGCATCAAGAAAACCAGATATTTGAGCTTATGTTTTTCATTCTTTAATTCCCAGAGGAACATAGAGCCTTCTACTAGCTAATAATGTGAAGTCAATCACCATATAGTGTCTTCATATTGTGTAAAAATGTCATACAAATAGTTTATATACTCAACTCTGGAGGGAAGAATACAATTTTAAGGTGCTAGAATATTCAAAGTTGTGTTGTGCAACAAAGTCTCGATGTGACTTTAAAACCAGCACGCCCCAGTTACGGGATCACTAAAGCTCAATCAGCAACTCATCTTAAACTGACGATAGCTGAAACCTTGAGACTCTATGCCCCTTATAGGAACCAAAGGAACTAATATATGTATATACATATAAAGATTTTAGTTAATGTAAAACATCTAAGTGAAAGTAGCCCGTTCTCAAATTAAATATGTACGAAACTTTTTTAAATAAAACAAACTAGTAGCTGCGGAAGTTTCTTACGCTAATTAAAGCTTTCATTGATTTTTATTGTATATACTCTTGCATAACTTTACTTTGACCTAAATATTTAAAATATTTGTTAAAATATTATACAGTTTATTTTTGCAAAATTGTTTTGCAATTTAATATTTCTATAAAATTAGGAAAGAAAAAAAAAAAAAAAAATACCGGAAAACTTTTTTCCCCGGTTTACTTTTTAATTTCATACAAAAGCTTATGCACTAATGGAAATAGGTTCTATAAAAAATACAACTAGAAGGGAAGGCTAGATTTGAATAGCTGTTTATCTAGCACTTGTACTGAACCATATTTACACATTATTGTTTCAATTTGGGTAAGAAATTTCAGTTTTGGTACTTTTAATAGGCATTACTTCAGTTAAAAAAAATATTAAGCGATCTGCTTGCTTCAAGGCTTCCCTTCCAGTAGTTTTCTTCCATCAACTTCCTTATTTCTTTATCTTGCAACAGGATTTATTTTTTAATTAGTTCTATTGTTTTGCAAAGTAAAAATGAAAGTTAGTAGGCAAGTAAATTCAGTGTTTTAATGTAAGAAAAAATCTTAAAAAAGTGTAGTTCTGTAAGTTTAACATCTTTATTTTATTGTTCGCTATAAAGTTTGAGTTGCAAAGTTTTATTCATATATTTTTTTTTTGTTTACCTGTCCTTAATCCTGTTTAAATTTGTAACTTTATGAAAACTCTTGTAAATATTGTTGAACACATAAAACTTTTGTTAATTAAACTTCCGTTTAAAGTGTCAATGTGTGAAAAATATAATAATTTTGTATTAAATTTTTTTCTGTTTAATATGAATGCAGCTGTTCTGGTGTTTTCTAAAAAGCTACTTAAGAGAAAGGTGGTATGTTAAGTGAGGCATGGAATAGGTAAAACAAAAACAAACAAAAAAATAAATAGAATTAAAAAAATTAAACTTTCCACAGGATAGGACAGTTTAGTTTACAATTTTATAAACATATCTTGATAAATTTTCAATATATTCAAACATTTTTATATAGTATAACCCAGTGAACATTTTGTATTATAACCGAATCTTTTAGGAATCAGCTTTCCGAGCAAAATTACCCCATATCAGCTAATTGTATGGACATAAATAATACTCTAGTTATAAGAAAATTGAATGAATCACCTCAAGGAATCACTTGTGATTCAATTTTCTGATTACTTTTTAGGAATATAAATGAATTATAATGTTCATACAGAACTGCGTTGAGACCAGATTTTCCATAAAATTTGTCGTATGAATATGAATACCTTTTCAATCGCTCAAGTGATAAATAAGTTTTTAGTCATCAAATGTGATCCGAAAAGAATCATTTAGGTGATTTTTAGAAGAAATTATGTAACACTTATATTGTTTTTCTTCGACATTTTTCTATTAAATACTATACGGCATGTTCTAGAAATCGAAATGAAGTGAAATTAATGGCGGTATGAACTAAGTCCCCAATGAACTAACTCCCCAAACCCAAAATGAACTAAGTCCCCAAACGACTGTATGTGAAATAACAATAACGATATTTGGGGACTTCGTTCACGTTTTTGGGGACATCGTTCATTTTTATTTTTTGGGGAGTTAGTACATATGAACGAAGTCCCCAAAAAATAAAATGAACTAAACCCCTTAATTATTTTTTGGGGACTTAGTTCATTTCTTAAATGTTTTTAAATTTTGCATTAGAGGACTTTTTTCACTCTTGCGGCTTAGCTAACTAAAGCTTCTCGGAACAGCCGGCCTTGGGCCGGGCGCCGGGGTATAACAAAGACCGGCTTCGCTTACTAAAGCTTCTCTGTATAGACGGCCTTCGGCCGGTCGCAAGGATTTTCTCCTCTATGGTATAGCAAAGACCGGCTTCGCTAACTAAAGCTTCTATGTATAGCCGGCCTTCGGCCGGGCGCAAGGATGCAGAGAAGCTTTAGTTAGCGAAGCCGGTCTTTGTATACCATAGAGGAGAAAATCCTTGCGTCCCCAAATTTGAGGACATAGTTCATTTTGGGTTTGGGGCGTTAGTTCATTGGGGACTTAGTTCATACCGCCGAAATTAATATCAAACGAGATTGTAAACGCAATTATTTACAAAATTACTGTATTTTTTTGTATTTTTAACAGCGGTTCTTATAAAAATAATTGGTAATCACAGTATAAAGAATATAAGAGGGAATATTTTTATGAACTTTCTTTACAGGCTTGTTTTCAAAATTTTGGCGATTTTAAGTCCACTTCATTTCGATTGGTAAAACATTCCCGGATATCTTTATAAATTCTTAAAGTAGAAGGTATCCAAAGGAAATCGAAAACAACAAGTGACCTTCAGCTTAACGAATATATTAAGATATGGGCACTTCCACAGAAAAGCTCTCTTTTTGTCACGTCACCTAGCAATTGTTCTTGTATTTTAGAAGCACGTTGTTCAAATATTTCCTCTCTTTCACTTAATGAAAACCTAATTGCGCTCTACACCCAAATGCAAAAAAGTAAATAATTCACTATTCTTTGAGAAACAATTAAAAATGGTTGGTGACGTTACGTGACAAAAAGTAGACATTTCTGTGGAAATACCAATATTATTTAAAAAATTGTCACCCAAATGCTGGCTGTTATAAAATTTTCGGATTCCTTTTTGAGCAATTATAAATTCAACAAGTAAGAGTGCTATATTCGGCTGTGCCGAATCTTATAAACCCTTCACCATGATGAGATAAGAACAAAAAGTTATATACATAAATAACGTTCTTTAGATAGGTATTAATAAATACACGGTGCTACAAAATTTCCTTTTTTGCAAGCACTTTCAAAGTGACCTAGTGTATGTTAAAGGTCTAGATGAGTGTATTACAAAACCGGTTTTAAAAGTTTCAATATACCTCCAAATTCCCGAGTTATGGACCAAAGAAATTTTTTTGAGGCTGCTACATTTAAACATTTATAACTTTTTTATTTATTAACCGATTTTTTAAATTCAAACGGTTTTGGAAAGCAAAAGAATTGTTATTTTTAAATATATATACTTCTCAGACAATATTAGCACAAATATGAATAGATTTTTTCAATTATATGGAAAATTTTTATTTTTTTTTAAACTTTTAAAATTTCTACGAGACTTTTTTCCGAATTTAGTTTAAAGGCAACAAATATATTAAAGACAGTATTTTTCTGAGTAAAATGAGACGTCATTTGTTAAAATCGGTTGAGAAATGAGGAAGTTATAGTACTTTTTATGAGGAGCTATTATAACAAAAAAACAATTAAAATTCCTAAAAAAATACTATTTTTTTTCTTTTGTAAATACAATACAAATCGCTCATTTTAAACAAGTAAATTTGAATTAATAGGTACAAAAAAACTAAAAAAATTTTTCTCTTGATGTGAGTGAGTGTGAGTCAATATCCCCTCACGGACCCATCACTAAAATAAACATTATTGAAAGTACTTTTTAAAAATACCGTTAGTTTTTTTGATAATTGCAAAACTTCTGTTTTTTAGTTAGTGTTTTTAAAGTCGAATTAGAAAAAACTGGTTTTTTTAAATTAAAGTATTTTTTTTCAATAATATTGTGCTTAAGTGAAGTTTGGCCACCTTTACAATGTGTAATAAGCGTAATCTTTTTTGTTACATTTGTGGCTTATTTGTTGACAAAAAACATCGTATCGAATTGGTAAAAAATAAAGCTGTGGTAGAAGCTTATAATCTATATTTTAATCGGTCGTACGTAAGGAGTGCTTGGTATGAACCCCAATATGTTTGCTCAAAATGCTCATCGACACTCAAAAAATGGATGTCTAAAAAATGTGAACAGGGTTCAATATTCTCAGTCCCAATGATTTGGCACCGTCAGCATTTTCATAAACCAGAAGAGTGTTACTTTTGCCAAACAAATGTTGTTGGTCATCGCTATAAAACCCGTGATCGCATTCCATATCCTAATGTATCAACTGTATGTAAGCCAGTTCTAAGAGAAATTGATGTTGCAGAAACAAAAAGTATAGAAGTGGAAAGTGTTACTTCGCCCATTAATGAAATTTGTGATGGTGATGGAAATGACACACCATATGTGCCTTTGAAAGCAGTCTCTTCCGAACGTCATTTAATTACAAATGAAGATTTTCGTGATCTTGTGCGAGACTTAGGTTTATCTTGGAGACAAGCTGAAACTTTGGCTTCACGATTTAAACAATGGAATGCCTGCGAAAGTAATTTTCAAGGTACTTTTGGAAGAAAAAATATACAACTAGCGTCATTCGAACAAATTTTCAAACATGATGATAAATATAATAATCTTGTTTATTGCACCGATGTTGATGAGTTATTTGTTTGCCTCAGTCACGAGCATCGTTCAGAAGATTGGCGGCTATTCTTGGATGGTTCATGTAAAAGTATGTTTCTTATAAGTAACAATATTTTATTTTAATAGCCAATTTTAAAATCACGAATTTCTAGGTTTGAAAGCAGTTCTTTTACATAATGAAAACGAGTTACCATCAGTTCCCATAGCATATGCGACTGATATGAAAGAAACATATGCCACATTAGACAAAATTCTTAACGTAATTAATTACAGCAAACATCAGTGGCAAATCATCTCTGATTTAAAAGTATTAACAATTCTTTTTGGAATGCAGGGAGGTTTCACTAAGTATCCCTGTTATCTTTGTGAATGGAATAGTCGTGCAAAGGACCATTATAAATGTAAAGACTGGCCACCAAGAAAGTCATTTAAACTAAGCGAAAAAAATGTTATTAATATTCCACTAGTCCGGCCCGAGAAGATTATTTTGCCGCCATTACATTTAAAGCTGGGATATATGAAACAATTTGTGAAACGACTAGACCAAGAGAGTGAGGCTTTTTTGTACTTAAAGTCTCTATTTCCGAGACTAAGTGAAGCCAAAATAAAAGAAGGTGTATTTTATTTTCAATCATTTAAGAGACATTGACAATTTTTTTTATATTTTTATTTCTAGGCATTTTTGTTGGACCACAAATCCGAAAAATGTTTCTTGATGAAAATTTTACGAAATTGTTAAATGCAGTTGAAGAGAGAGCATGGATTAGTTTCATGTCATTGTCGGAAAATTTTTTAGGTAATAAGAGAAGCGCTGCCTACGTTCATGTTGTTAGTGAGTTTCTGGATGCTTACGAAGAAATGGGGTGCAGAATGTCTTTAAAAATACATTTTCTGCATTCCCATTTAGATTTTTTTCCAAATAATCTAGGCCAATTAAGTGACGAACAAGGCGAACGTTTCCATCAAGAGTTATTAACAATTGAAAAGAGATTTGAAGGAAAAAGTCAAATCAGGATGTTAGCTAATTACTGCTGGTCACTAAAGCGAGAAACTGATGATTTGTATTTTAAACGTAAAAGATTAAGTAAACATTTTTAAAACAAAATCATGTATAAATTGGTGATACAAATATATAATTCGTTATGTTTTATTAGATTAAAGTTATTTTATTAAATCATGCTAATCTAATCGAAACAGGTTTCCACTCTTTTGTTCGCAAAGGTACTATAACTTCCTCATTTCTCAACCGATTTTAACAAATGACGTCTCATTTTACTCAGAAAAATACTGTCTTTAATATATTTGTTGCCTTTAAACTAAATTCGGAAAAAAGTCTCGTAGAAATTTTAAAAGTTTAAAAAAAACTAAAAATTTTCCATATAATTGAAAAAATCTATTCATATTTGTGCTAATATTGTCTGAGAAGTATATATATTTAAAAATAACAATTCTTTTGCTTTCCAAAACCGTTTGAATTTAAAAAATCGGTTAATAAATAAAAAAGTTATAAATGTTTAAAAGTAGCAGCCTCAAAAAAATTTCTTTGGTCCATAACTCGGGAATTTGGAGGTATATTGAAACTTTTAAGCCCGGATTCGTAACATGCTCACCAACACCTTTAACGCACACTAGGTCATTTCAGAAGTGCTTTTCGAGTGTAGCACAGTGATATTAATTGAGCCACGCCAACTTTTCTTTTCGTCATGCCGAAGAATATAAAAAAACAAAAAATTTATATATGTACATAAGCCCGTTTCCTCTTTTGCCATATTTGATGTTTGAAATTCGTTTTATAATCTCTAAATCGTTTTTTAGAACATATAAAAATTCAGTAAAAAAAAGTAAAAAAAATTATTTTTGGGATTCGAACTGGCAATATCATCAGTCTCAGGAGAGAACTTAACAACTCGGCTACGAATGCTTTTACTAAAGAAGCGTTATATTAAAATATATTGAGTCTTTGAGTTTGTTTCTTTATTTGAGCGGCATATCATATACATGCATTAATGTGTATGTGTATGCGTAAAATTAACACATTACACATAAATCCACCACTTGTAGTGAAGGGTATAAAGAAACAACAACAAAAAAACCACATTACCAACACTGTATTACCATAGCCACTGTAGGACCGTAAAAACCAAAATTTAATTGGTTTGTATGGTATGTTTATTTCGTTTCGGTAATTTAAGGCAGTCGTGGTTTTTTACTCATATCTCAGCCATTTGTGGACCGATCTTGCTGAATTTCAATAGCAAACAATTCCGGACCATATGTGACATAAATGTATAATAACCTGGCCCCCATCATATATGGGGTCTTCGGAAAATCCATTTCAATGGACAGACGGACATGGTTAAATCAAGTTCTCTCCTCATAAGGACCCAGAATATATATACTTTATAGGGTCTTAGAACAATATTGTAGAAATTACAAACGGAATGACAAACTTATATATACCCTTTTCCACCTGAGGTGATAACAGGCTTATAAGACGGACTTTATATGATGATTACATGACCCTGACATTTTAGGAGATGCAAGTGTTGCCAATAAAGTCATTTATTTAAGCCCAAACAAAAACTACCGGACAAAAAATAAAATATTTTTTTTAGTTCCAAAGAGTTTTATTATTAAATTTATTACATATAAACAAAAAATCCAAAAAAAAATTGTTTTTTTTTTGGTAATTAAAGAGGTGTCCCAAAATTGGCCACTGTCACTTAAAAAAAAAAAAAAAAAAAAAAATTTTTTTTGATGTTATAGAAATTTCTGAACTTTTAATTTATCGATTATGCAAACATATATTGAATAATGTCAAAAACTTTGTCATAAACCGCAAATAATGAAGTGTTCCCAAATTGGCACAGCAAGCGTAAATGGGTTAAAAGAAAAAGCGAAAACTTAAAACTATGTCGCTTAAGGTTTTTTGCGTTAATGCCTCGATATATTTGTTCCAGTTTCAGTCGTATTTAAATGGTTTCCCAGAGCAGGCTTTATAGGGTGCCTTTGGTAAATTATGCGCCGCTGTTCACGAAATTTATCGGGTTGATTTCTAGTCTTATAAAACTAACAAACTAAATTTTACTCTAATATCATTGCTTGTTTACGGAGCCTATATTAAATAATGAACCACATTTATTATATGGTTGTGTAACTCTTTTCCTACTTAACAGATCGTACTGCATTTCATGCTTAGAAGAACTAGAAAGAATTTGACATCAATATTGTTCTTTTCTGTTGACTCTATTGAAACTGATCGTGTTTTTAACAGACGGACAGATGTAGAGAAATGCGGACATGGCTAAATCGACTAAGAACTACTTAATGGCTCAGAATGTATATATTTTTTTGAGGTCTTACATGAATATTTAAAAAGTTTCGCACGGAATGATAAACTTAGTATACCATCATTCACCACTAATGGTGAATTGATAAAAAAATGTTGGTACTTGTATTCGTAATAAGAGTTGTATTAAACAAATATCGAGTATTTAAATTTTAGTAAAATGTTTCATTTAAAAATTTAAAAAATCTGCTAAAGTTAAGCTAAGAAAATTTAGTAAAAATTTGTGATGTAGTGCCACTTTTTAAGTTTGCTTCGATCAAAATTTCGCATTATATAACGACTATACAAAAAAATTTTTTTTGATGTTATAGAAATTTCTGAACTTTTAATTTATCGATTATGCAAACATATATTGAATAATGTCAAAAACTTTGTCATAAACCGCAAATAATGAAGTGTTCCCAAATTGGCACAGCAAGCGTAAATGGGTTAAAAGAAAAAGCGAAAACTTAAAACTATGTCGCTTAAGGTTTTTTGCGTTAATGCCTCGATATATTTGTTCCAGTTTCAGTCGTATTTAAATGGTTTCCCAGAGCAGGCTTTATAGGGTGCCTTTGGTAAATTATGCGCCGCTGTTCACGAAATTTATCGGGTTGATTTCTAGTCTTATAAAACTAACAAACTAAATTTTACTCTAATATCATTGCTTGTTTACGGAGCCTATATTAAATAATGAACCACATTTATTATATGGTTGTGTAACTCTTTTCCTACTTAACAGATCGTACTGCATTTCATGCTTAGAAGAACTAGAAAGAATTTGACATCAATATTGTTCTTTTCTGTTGACTCTATTGAAACTGATCGTGTTTTTAACAGACGGACAGATGTAGAGAAATGCGGACATGGCTAAATCGACTAAGAACTACTTAATGGCTCAGAATGTATATATTTTTTTGAGGTCTTACATGAATATTTAAAAAGTTTCGCACGGAATGATAAACTTAGTATACCATCATTCACCACTAATGGTGAATTGATAAAAAAATGTTGGTACTTGTATTCGTAATAAGAGTTGTATTAAACAAATATCGAGTATTTAAATTTTAGTAAAATGTTTCATTTAAAAATTTAAAAAATCTGCTAAAGTTAAGCTAAGAAAATTTAGTAAAAATTTGTGATGTAGTGCCACTTTTTAAGTTTGCTTCGATCAAAATTTCGCATTATATAACGACTATACATTTCATTTGTAGCAAAACTGAAATAAAATCCAACAAGCCCTTTAATAAAGTTTTACAGCATTTGGTACAAAGCGGCTTTTTTTTTGTAATACTGTGGCGGTTTCATTAAAAGACTTAAACAAAAAAATCGGCCAAACAGATTGCAAAGAAAAAAAAGGTGTCCACTCTAAAAGCCAATTTAATTTGTAAACCTTCAATTTAAAATAAGAATGTATGAGCATGTTGTATGCAACTTATATGCATGTAAAACTAAAAAAACTGTCCACATCTGCATAACTGCAACAAACAGCAATATTGTCAACAGAAGAAGCAAAAACGCGATGATATAGGAAACAGCTTAAATAACAACGGAAATCTGTGTAACAAACACGAACGCACTGGGTATAAAACACATTCACACACACACACGGACGCACAGGATAATATTAAAAGAAATTAAATTACAGTTTTTTATAGGTTTGTTTTTTTTTTTTTTTTGTAGAGCTATTAAACGGAATTGAATGAGTTTTTTTTAAATTGTTAACATGTTGTTAAATTCAGAACATGTATTCCACACCCATAGACACGCAAATAACAAAATATAAAATAAAATTGGGAAAAAAGCAGGCTTGTATAATCAAACTTTGATTTGGTTCGATTTCATTATTGTTGCATACAAACGGATGCAACATATGCACACAATACGTATGAAATCTGCAATAACTATAAAATTTATGACGACTTTAATGCGATATGTGGTAGTATGCTTCCCCAGAAAAAGGTGTTGCAATAAAAAATGTTTAAAAATTTTATTAAGCTACTTAAAAAAAAATAACAACAACAAAGTAGTCACTTAACTAATTTCAATGAAATGTTAAAAAGATTTTAATTTTACCCCACCTGCTTTCAACATTCGTACAAAACAATAATAATAAAATGCTATTAAAAGTGTTGCATTTATGCAATGTTTTTGTTTTTATACCTTACGATGGTTAAATAAGGTTTGTTGTTCTGTATGTCACACAATAAGTCATATGAATATAAAATCTGGGTAAGAAGAAATTCTAAGTTGAATTAGCCATGTTCGCCATTCTGCATATTAAAATCCTGCTTAGACTAAGCCGAAAAGTGATTTTGTTGTAAATTTATTTCTAATTCTTCTAAGCAGTTTGCGGTGCAGTCCTGCCCAATCGGTAAGAAAAGAATTAAAATATAAATGTGGACCAATTTTCTTATAAAAAAGGATGTACAGTAGTTTTGACTTAACTGCCTTTTGTTTACGTGCACTTTTGACTTAACTGCACAAAATTGATAATTTTTGGAATTATTCTTTACAATTCCATACAAATTCCTTTTTTAAGTGCACTTTCTATACCTGCACATTTAAGATAAATGCACAAAATTTTTGGCATTTTAAAATTATTTTCATACCAAAAATCAAAGTTAGCTGCACTTTGACTTAACTGCCCAAAATACATATTTTCTGGAATTATTCTTCAAAATCCTTTTTTAAGTGCATTTTGTATACCTGTACATTTTTCATATTTTTAATATACAACTCCTAAAAGAATCTTCTGATGATTATCTGACTAGTAACAAAAACATCTAAATCTTTTTTTAATTTATTATTTTTTTTATTTACTTTTTGACACGCTCGTCTTTAAATCTTGGAATGAACCATTTGGGACTCTCTGTAAGAGTCGTACAACAATTACTGAGCTACCTAAATAAGACCGTTTTTGAGGTATGAAAATGCTATTGCCAATACAATTTTAATAAAACAAACCGGCCTTAGGATCTGTAAAAAAGAATTATCCTTCAGGATGGTGTTGATTTCGCGATTTTAAGGTTTGTTTTATAGAAATTGTATGAATATTAGAAGTTTTGGCATGAACAATACACTTGATGCCCTTATTTATGTAGCTCATACGGCTGAGCATTTAACGAGTTGTAAAATAATACCTACATGAGTCTCATACGACTCTTGGCATGCTTTTTGAAAGACTCGTTGGATAATCTCTACATACATCATAAACGATTCCCTTTACGATTAATATAAGCGTTTTTCGCTGCGTTATGGAAGAATCTCTCATAGGACTCAGCACGTGTTACAGTTTCTCCCGTGCGAGAAATTGTCTACAATTAAAAGATGAGCTCGTCGACGATCAGAAACATTCTGTGTTGAGATAAAGTTTAAATAAAATATTAATTTATATATTAATAAAATAATTTTTTTATTTTACTTTACTTTAGCTGCACTTTTGTGCAGGTAACCACAATCTTGTACCTGCACATTAAGGCAGGTAAATGCATTTAAGATAACTGCATTTTTGATTTACCTGCACAAAAAATCGTGCAAAGGAGATTGTGCAGCTAAGTCAAAATTACTGTATTAAGTATTTGGAACCAAAACTAAATTTTTTTATTTCTCGCTAAGATATGCAGAGCAAGCTCTACTAACGCACAGGTCTTCCAACCGTACAGCTTCCATGTCTATAATCCTTGGGCAGCCATTTATAAGGCTAAGGTCCTCCAGTGGTCATGTGGTAATACTCACCGCCAATGTCCATCCTATAGAACAGTTACACAACAGGTTTAATTGACAGATTTCAACCAATTCGTTTTCCAAATGAAAATAATAAGCAACCGTAGTTCATAGTTCGTAGATAATCCAAATAGACAAGCACTGGTTCCCTAAGTATCTCTGTTAAATGTCCTGAATTCCAGGACATTGACATAGAAAAAGAAACCCAGTTTCCCTTTCATTCTCACCATGTTAACTTCTGCAGTAGTCATTGAATTTCCGTCCCATCCTATTCGCATAAGTCCCTACCGTCCAGTTATCAGAAAGATCACAATCCTGATCTGTGCCATATTAAATCTCAGTAGAGAGCGTTTCCTCCGCTCGTAATAATCAGACCTTTAAACCCTGGGTAAGAAGCAGTTCGATTCATAAGTCCACCGTAGGTGCACGATTCTATAAGATTGCCGCTGGATAAGTGACTAGCAATGAGCCATTGGAAAGCCAACGAATTGATCCATAAATCTGAAATTCAGACGACCATCTCGTTCAATGCGCTCTGGTATCCACAATAGTGTTACTATTAAATGTTACACAATCTTATTTAAAGATTTCCAAAATTTTGCAGTTAACTTAGATAAACACGTATAAACAGCCGCTGGGGCTGCAATTGCAGCTTAGCTATCAGTAAATATAGATATATCAATCGATGTGCGATACTATCTTAAAAAATAAGCCATCCGAATACACAGATTTCCGCCCGTAGGACACTACAACCTTGCGGCAGCCGAAAAGGCACCTCCATATCCAGGTTCTCTATGTAAAACACGCTCTTAAATTTTAATTTCTTTCTTCGATCCCCAAGTATATTTCTCAGCTCTCAAGCTGAGATTATTTTTAGAACAAAATAATCTCAGCTTGAAGGATACTCCTTTGGCGGGAGGCGGACACTTTATTCTTAAAACATATCCGTTGGCGAAACAAAAAAATTGTGACGAAAAAAACTGAGCTTTATATATTAAACTTTCTCATACATTAAAAACCGTTGTGCACATCAAAATTTTTGCTATAACTTAGAAAAATTTAGTTTTAAAGACTAGAAATCACACTTTATGGTCCATACATTAAAAATGCCCCTATCAAGCCTACTCTAAAAACACACTAAAAAAAACCTGATCCAAACTGGAATAAAAGAGTACAAATTTTGGTTTTAAATCACTTAAAATGAGATTATAGTAAACCTAGTTAATAATTTTTAATTTTCCAAAGGATCAATTAAAGCCCCATAACAAAATATACTATTTTTGGGAGTAGGGTGTTAAAGATTCGACACAATTGCAAATTGTATTTTTTCATTTTTTTTTTTTTTAAATTGCGACAAACTTTTACTAGCCAAAGTTTTTTTTTCATAGTTGTTGCTTTAATTTTTGTTTTTGCCGTTATTGTAAAGTCATAATATGACCCAGTTTTATAAATATTGTGAAATTTTTTAAAGATATCAAAATACAAATAAAATAATAAAAAATATCCGCTTTATCCTTGTATGAATCACTTGCATATTCATAAGTTTATCAGGATATCTGTGTATGCAGTAAATAGTTAAATTTTGATATTCGATTTTAAACAGAGTAAGAAAGATCTTAAGACACAAAACCAAATTTTTCAGAAAGAATTTTCCCCAAACTTTGCTAAACTAATATTGTTAAGTATGAATACCGCTGTGCCCAGTAGAAAAGCGAACTTTTTTAAAAGTGTTTTAAAGAGTTTTCCGAAAACATTTAGTAAATTATGAACCGATCACTATGAAAATTTGTAAATTTCCAAGTATAGAGATCGATTTTAAGCTAATATAGTGCTAGGATATAACTAATGGAATTATAAATAGAAAGAACTTTGTAAATAGAAAAGAAATAGTAATTTTTAAAGTTGGTCCGCTTTTGGTATTGTATTGGTATTGTATTGCCGAACTATTTAGTAACAATTTGAAGGAAAAATTATTATTTGATGCTGAGGATTTCGGATGTAAAAGCGTTTTCAACAGACAAACATGGCTAAATCGCCTTTGATTTACTCAAGAAATTACACTTTCGAGTATCTACACGTGTACACCTTTAGCCGGTTTCTGTATTTCTCACATCGGAAAACTTTTCGCATGAAACGTGTGAATTGCAACAAAAATAGTGTGAAATAAAACAAGAAATGGTTTTTCTCACACAAGTGTTTCCGTATCTGTATGCCTGCAAAGTTTCATTCATTTGCATTGAGTAAAGGGCGGTTAAATTAACGTTACAAGATTTGATTTTCCGAAGTGAAGCTAAAGAAAAGGTTTTAAAAAATTTTGCCCGCCCCCCTAAATGTTATCCTGGCTACGCCCATGTATTCGTGTACTGTCATCGGGAATATGTATGCCTGCAAAGTTTTATCCATTTGCATTGAGTAGAAGGCGGTCAAAAAAACATTTTACCAAAAAAAAAAAATTTTTTTTTAATGTTAGTTTTTATAATCATTATTGAATCGTTGTCGTCTCATTTTTCAATCGTAAATTATATAGTTTTTGATTATATTTCATATAATTTTTTCATTCCCATGTTTTTTAATTTTTCTGCGATAAAATGAGCACCATTATGGCTTTTGATTATTCAAACCAGCTTTATTTTGAACCAAAAAAGAAGAAAATAAATAATTTGCACAAGCATTTATGCTCATAAATTGTCAATAATTTTTGGTCTTCTTTTTATTTTTTTGATTTGGCAAAAACAAAAATTCAGTATATTGAAAAATCATTATTTAAACATAAAAATGAATCATATGAATCATCAAATCTGATCTGAAAAGATTCATTTAGGTGATTTTTACAAAAATGGGCTAGTGAACAATTGGCTTTTCAATACTGTGCACTTTTAATTTTTAATAAAACCAATATTGTTTGAACTATTTCATTGCATATTTTCTATAAAATATATCATGCACAAAATTTAATATTCAGCAAATATTTTTGTTATTATTGCTGCTGTTACTACGGCTTTTATAGTTGGAGGCTGTATATAAAGTCAAGCGGTATAAAAGAATTTATTCATTCGATTAAATAAAAATTAACAGAAATTGGTCAATTGATGAATGCTTTAATATTATTAAGATAAACGTTTAAATACTTTTTATTGTAAGTTTTGTAGACAATCAAAGTATTAACAAGGAAGAATTTTTTAAATAGAATTAGCTTAACCCATTGCGCTTCGCCATCCCCATTGAAATATAATAAGATATCGTATAGAAATTTCTATGAAATTTGGATATATACACTCACAATATTATTACAGTTACGGGCTGTAGTTTATTTAAAAATTTTACGTTCAGTCATTTTTAAATAAATAAACTTTAAAAATTCCAAGCAAATTTATTTTTAACTGATTTTAGGAATTTTCAGTTACAGTAAATATTGTCCGTTGATTAAGTTTAATTCTTCTTTATGTAAAATTAAATGAAAATGTAATTTAAAACAACGAAAAGTCCATTTAATTTTAACTGTCAAACATTTAACCGCGAATTCCGTAAAAACAAATGAATATTCATTATTTTATGTAATTTATCTACCAAATAATATATTTAATTTTTTTATGTAAAAATTCCCATTTTCTATTTGTTAAAATTATTTAGTTAAACATATCAAATTTTCAAAGTAAAATAATTGCAAAACTATATCGGTCATGCTGCTGGTGTCTTATAATTGAGCGTTCTTCTGTACACAACGGGGTCAGTACAACAAAATTAAAACAAACGTGTGTAACGGTGTAAGTAAATAATAATATCGTCTCTCTTTCTCTCATTAGAAAAACAAGCGGACAGGTGTCTGTCTGGTATTTTTTAGAAATTCGGCTCTTCTGTGAAGTAAACAAAAATTACTGAATTTAATAAAACAATTGAATATTCTTCTGTTTTTGTTTTAATTTTTTGTTTATTTAAGTTAATTTCACGTACAGAATATTGTAAGTATTCTTAACGCTTTAGAGAAATCAATATTGTCTTTGCATGAATGATGCCATGCCTACTTCTTCAATCCAACCCACTTTTTGTAGAATAAATTGTGTATCGATAACCAAGGTATTTGTACCCAATTAAAGACTTTTACTGTTAGCATTGTCCAGATATATAAAAAGCTATGTTGTCTCTATATGCGGTGGTGTCACGTACGATTCCTTTAATGACAATTTGTCATTAAGTCAAAGTCATTGGACTTGACTTAAGTCAGAGTGAGAGAATATTATTATTTACTTACCCGTTACATATGTTGAATTACGACCTTTGTTGACAGCAGAACTCTCAATAATAAGACACCAGCACCATGCCCCGTATGGATTTCGTAATCATTCTTCTTTAAAAATTGGATGTATTTAACGTAATAATTAAAAAAAAAGAATATAGGAATTGTTGCTTCTTATATTACATTGTAATCATGAAAATAATGTTAAAACTATACAAAATGTGGCATCGAATTGATGTGACTATAGTCATAAAATAGATAACACGTAAAAAATAACAAAATTGTACGAAGATGTTAGTCATTTTACATCATTGATGCCATTTGTAGTAACATTGATGTCACAATTCTGATGTTAAGGCATCATCAATATGAAGATGCATTTTTCTATCAGTGTATATCGTTACTTAAAATCAAAGATGACAAAAAGCTTATATCGACTTGTTGATTGATTATATACATACATATAACGTATTTAAGTTCAGTTTTAATTGACCTTTTTCAATAATATTTTGAATGTTTTTAATTTTAAGCTCCAGGTCTTTTTTTTAAATAAAATATATTTATTTATTTACTCGATATTTTGCTAACCTTTGGTTAGCATCTTCAGGAGAAAAATTAACAATATTTTAAATAACACAAACAATAAAAGTTATGGAAAAAATTATTTCAAAATTAAATTCAAAAACCATATTACCAAAAATAAAAACATTATAACTAGAGCAGATAACGGCTTTGTTCGATTGCAAAAAAAATCGCAGTAAATGAACACCAACATATACACTCGCTTGCGGTCATACAATCAAAATTGCGCAACCGCAAACATTTATTCAAATAACGCACATCGTGCTTTGTTATTTATTCCATCGTTAAGCTTCGTTTGTCAATTTAGATGTTTGTGTGTTTGGTCCGACAATGATTGTTTTGGCAAAGAAAAAAAAAAAAATACAAACAAAAAAGCCAGAAATCAAGCAATTATTATTCATGTTGGCATTCAGCAGTTACTACCCAATAAAAAATGGAGCTTCCAACGAAGCAGGTTTGTAAGGGAGAAACATAAACGTTTCGCTTACCATTGCGCTTACGGAAGGCATGAATTTTATATGGCGAGTTCCCACTTTGAAGCAATACATTTTTGACACAATAAGCGCACTATTCAGCGCATATTAAAATTGTTGGATGTAACGATCAGGCTTATACACTGAATGTTTTGATACAGTTATATTTAAGTATTCTCCCTTACAAACCTGTTTCGTAGTAAGAGAATGCCGTAGCACTTTAAATGTTATTTTTTTTTTATAAAAGTTGTTGAGAGTTCTTGCACTTACTTTACTGCATTTCTGTATGTCTTATTGTGTAGCGCATAATTGTGCGCTTATTTTTTTAAATGTACCATAAGTGCTTCGCAAAATGATAAAATTTTTTATTGGGTATGTAGTTCAAGAAAAAAAAATTGAAATGAAACTAAACGCACATACTTATGTAGGTACAAACAATTTCCATAGAAACAGAAGACTTTTTTTTATCATTTCTTAAAATATACAGTAGTTCTGTATGTAGGTACAATGTATTCTTGTTATTGTTGTGTTAATTGTTGTTAATTTTATCAAAGCGTCTCATCGAGTGGTTTATTGTTGTTATGGTTGTTAATGTTAACAAAGCGTCTCATCGAGTGGACAATGACTACTTGAATGCTAAAGTATAAGAATGTGTTCCTTTTGAATTTACACAATTGTGTAATATTGCGTGCACAACAAAAATTCAAACAAAGCACTTTCAATAAAAAACGAATACATGCAAAAATCAAATGTGTACGAAACGATGTAAAAATTACCAACGTTGAACTTTGTTTTGCAGGCAAAGAGTGAATGTAAATTTGAGCGTATGAATAAATCAAGAAAAATAGTGATTTTGCAGTTCTCTGAACTAGAGTATGACAATTCATTTAAACTGAAAAAACATTTCCTATCCTTAAACCAAATTCAAAAAATCAATTCATATAAACTGAAAACAGTAACAGTGCTGTGTCTCAAAGGTCACTATATATGTGGACCGCTCTTAGGGCCTTGATGGGCTGTTTTGTGAATTCCTAACTAGCGAATGATTGTAGAAAAGCTCTTAGGGAAATATTAGGAGAGTATGTAGTGATTGTATGCTTAGTACCTGGTCACTTCAACATCACCGTTAATGAAATGGCCGATGAGTTTGCGAGACTGAGCTCGAAAATAGGGGATACTGTTCGTGTGGAGAAAGTCAAACCTCCAAAAGGCTTTTGATTTTTTAGGGAATAGGTTTTGAACTTTACATATGGCAATGTAGTCAGCAGGAACATTAATCTGTTTGTGATTTTTGGCCCATCAATTCACGTATGTCCAATTTCAAATGAGGAGTGCAAAAAAACGTTTCTAACAGGCATGATTATTTATTTTTTAATAGTTTTTTTTTTTTAATTATTATCAAAAATAATGAAAAAAAGAAAAATATGTGTCTTGAAATTTTGATTTTAAATAACATACAAATTTACAGTTTTTAATTTTTTGTTAGTCGTCAATGTGGTTTGAAACACTACAGAATGCATGCAATGTCCGCTTATGTTATCATCAATAAAGACTAATTGTAGACAAGAGGAGCTAGAATTGCATGCATTTTGTTGTCAATTTGATTTGAAACACGAAAAATTTCATGCAATGGTCGCTTACGTTGTCCTAAATAAAGTATTATTCAAGGCAAATTTAGAAAAATGTGTCCAAAAAAGTCGTAAATACGGTTTAAACACGATAAAATACACATTTTGTTACATAAGTTGTCGTCATCAGTGTTATATAGGCGACAAATTAAAAAATGTTCTGAGGACACCGTTGACGACATTTGCGTCTATGACCATTTTGCCAACTGGGTAGTGATCAGGGTTGTCAGATTGATTTTGACCTTTTTCGCCAAATTCAATGTCAAAAATTGCCAAAATCGCCAAAGCCTTTATTTTCAAGTTTTTGGCAGTAAAATACATATTTTTTAATTTATTAAAAATATTCTTTATAAATTCTAAAAAAATTAATTTGTTCCGTATCGCTTAAATACGCCAAAAATTCAAAAAAGTCGCCATGGTATATATTTTGCTTAATTTTTATTTAGAAAAAAGTAAAAATAGCTAGTGAACACAAAAATGGTACGATGTTTACTACAAAAAAGGTTTTTTGGCGGCTAGTATTAAACAAATATTGGATATATTTACATTTTTATATATGTATGTAGTTGCAGTTTTATTATATATCTAAAACGCTTCACCAGCAAAGCTACCTATTTGTCTTCTTTTTTTGGAATACATTGTAAGGGTTTTTCATTTATTCAACGATGGTACAAAAGAAGTGCAACTTATAACTCGTAACAACGCGTCTAGAAGTTCGTATTGCATTATACTTCAAAGGCGAGTTGTAGTGGAGTTCATAGCTTAAACACAGGCATTACTTATAATAATATAAAGAACAGTCAAAGTAAGTTCCTTGAAATTGTACGTACCTCCCGTTACGTTACAGCTTTAAAGTTTTGGCATAAACTTATTTTTCTTTGCAATTAACCAACGCTAATTTTTTCATTGGGTTTCAAAAATGTCCAAAGGTATGTAAGAGCTCATAAAAATCTTTAAAATATCACTGACAACAACGTATTGTATCTGGGATAAAAAATTGCCACATACATATAATGAAAAAATGTTCATAGACTTTAAATATATTTATGTTAATTTCTATTTATTGATTCTTTCAAGAGCATTTTTAAATATGAAAAACTATTTTCTCGAAGATATTCATTATCTTCATCAGCCATTTGAACTTTCAAAAAGTGACCATACATATGAATGCCTCAAACTTCATACATAAAAATTATATAAGTATAATAAAATTAATATTATTTCTCAGTATTGAATTTAACGATTTTCAAAACAAATGCATAGCTCATCAAAAATAGCCAACTTTTTTGTTAAATCGCCAAAAAATCGTCATGTCGCCAAATCAAAAATTAGGTCGCCAAACAAGTTTGAAAATCGCCACGTTTGGCGAGAAATCGCCACATCTGACAACCCTGGTAGTGATCAGTTTTTAATTTTAACTTAAATTTTCGATCGGTAGATTCAAATATTTGACATTTATGATAGACTTCATTCATTTAAGTCTGCTTGCAATAATAACTGAATCAGGATTTATATGTTTCAGCACATCCCATTTAAACCCCCACGTACCGCATTAGCAGGCGTTTCCATCCATTTGAACACTTGCAAATTCTTCTTCTATATACTTGTAATTGTCTGTATTCGAGTGCGATATATTGTAATTGGCTTTTTGGTTTCATGCATGTTTGTTTTGCTGTTGCTATTGCTGCTGGATCTGCTGTTTTTGTTCTTATTGCTTGTTGCTATTACACTACTAGTATGTGTTGCCAATATTGTTGTGCATCGATGTTAATCGTATTATTGATGTTGTCACTTGATAGTTTATCGATTTTAAAGCTGAGTTGGCTAAATGCCTGAATGAGATTTCTATGAGCGAAATATGTAATAACGTTCAAATGTTTGTAAATATATATTCATATGTATGTATCTTTTAGTACATAGTTTAATAATAAATAAATGCGTTATATACATAGTATCCGCATGCAACATATTTCTATGCCAATATTTATTTGTGTGTTTATTATTTATTAGTTCTAAATATTTGTTTCCACTACAACTACAAACATACATACATGCGTTTATTAGTACGATAATAACGATTATGATTATTTTGTATTATGAAGAGTCGAGATACTAGTCAATATTATTAATAGTCTTGTTGTGAGTAAAATATTTTATGTTTGTTTGATTGTAGGGTTCTATTATTATACAAGTACAAATAAATTAAGGTTATGTGAGCATAAATAGGAGTTTCATGAATGTTTCTTACAATATAAAGTGTTATAATAAAGTGTTTATACATTAGCTAATAATTAGAATTTAATTAATTATAAATAATTTTTAAATTATAGTAATTAGATTTTGAGTTTAATTAAATAATAAAAACGTATTAGTAAATTTTTTTTCAAAGGTTTTATTTAAATAAATCAATGTTTTTATGAACAAATAATTAAACATCGAAGCCAAAATTCAACAATATATCGTCCCCTAAATGTAACAATACTGTATGTGCTCATACGCTAATATTTTTTTATTGCATATTTAGAATCTCCATCATTGATTTTATGTCTGGTCAAAATTTCGTCAAATTCTACTTCCAAAAAGTGGGTCAAAATGTCGTTGGGAAAAATAGAGTATAATTTCTTGTTCAAAATTTTCCTTCAATAAGTGTGTAAGCTCATATGCGCTTTTTTACTTGAAATTGCCACTCCAAAGTTGTTAAAAGAATAATAGTGTATATGCATTATACCCCATTTTAGCCTGTAGAAAAAAATACAATTTATAAAAACTTTAACTCATAAAATAGCTTATAACAATATACACTATTGTTTAAGAAATAGTTTCATTCCGACCATCGAAAGCTGCATGATCTTCAAAATTTGTGCAAGAAGAATGTAATTCTCGTGGCTCGCAGTCATTTTTCTTTAACTTAAAAAGTGGAAAGAAGCGAAATTGTTTAGATTTAGCAGAGGAAGAGTAAGAAGACGAATGAACTTCTAGTTATTTTTGACTTACGCAATGTATACATACCTTAATTTGTCATAATTTTTTGTTTATAATAACCCAAATTGGTAGGTAGGTAGGTAGGTAGAAAGGCCGGTGTGAAGTTTCCTTCACACCTTCACCCAGAGACCAATATGGTCCATTGTGACGCCTTAATTAGAGGTAGCCAAGAAGGCATAAGTAGGTGAAATAAGCAGCAGAAGCATAAGACAGATCCGAAAGATGGGTAGAAAAGAAAGGAAGGAAAAGAAGGTAAAGGACCAACCCCGAGAGAAATCCCTTAAACCAAATCCGCCCTACGAGCGGTTAGCACCCAGTCTCCCCTCGCGCAGCCAGGCCATCCCCATTACGAATCCTATCAGATTCTCGAGTCCGCAACCCGAGACATCCCCTAATTCGCCCAGGAATCTACTGCCCAGCCACCTCAACCTGCTACCCTGCAGCCTGGGACAGTGGCACAGAAGGTGCTCAACTGACTCCAACTCCTCAGGGTCCTCGCACAACCTGCATATATCCGACAAGTCGGATCCCATCCTCACCGCCATCCTGCCTATCATACAGTGGCCCGTGATAATTCCTATCATGGTCCTAACGCAGACCCTGCTCCTGCCCAACAGCGACACCGAATCGGACTTCCTAAGCACCGGCCACAGTGTCCGCGATACCCGACAGTCCGTTCGGCTCCCCCAGGCCCGATTGGTCACGCTCGTTATCCATTCCCTAATTCTACTAAAATAGAAGCCCAATGGAGGCCTAACCGCCTCCACACAGTCAGGATCCTCCAACTCTGAGCCCTGTCTTGCCAACTCATCAGCAATCTCGTTGCCGCCTATATCGCAATGACCCGGCACCCAGCATAACCTTAGCAGATACTCCCCTAAGGCTCCCCTCAGAGCCCTCCTACACTCATCAACCAGCTTGGAGTTCACATAACAGCCCCTTACGGCCATAAGAGCCGCCTGGCTGTCCACGTATATAGTGACCTCCGAGCCCCTATCAATGTTGTCCCTCATCAGTTCCACGGCCCTCCAGACCCCCAGAACCTCCGCCTGAAAAACACTGCAGTCGCCAGGAAGCCTATATGACCTTCTTATGTTCAGATCCTCAATGTAGACCCCTGCACCCGTGCCCCTCATCTTTGAGCCATCAGTGAAAATAGCAAATCCACCAAATAATCTGCTCCTGCCCGACCAGCTCTCCCTAGAGGGCATTATTACCTCTGGCAACCGACCAAAATCCAAACTGGTGCCAACATAATCAGTGGATCCCGGCGGTCCCAGGCAATAGCCACCAGCCTCAATCTCACCCAGGATCCGTGAGTGACCCTGAGTGTCATTCCTCGTAAGTCCTAACTCCCTCAGTCTAAGGATGCTCCTGGCCGCCATTCCCATCACATACTGCTCAATAGGCAGAAGATGTAGAATGACATCCAGGGCAGCCTGAGGAGTACTTCTCATGGCACCTGTCATGCCAATTGAAGCACACCTCTGAGCCTTAGAAAGAAGTTTTCTACGACTTGCCAATCTCAATGATTCCCACCAAACACAGCATCCATACGTAAGAATGGGTCTAACCACCGAAGTGTACAGCCATCCCACCACTGACGGCCGGAGTCCCCAGCTCCTACCTATCGATGATCCGCAAGCATAGTAAGCATTGAGACCCCTTTTGAGTCTCTCTTGAGTATTCCTACCCCATGACAGCTTGCTGTCCAGAAAAACCCCCAGATACTTAGCACTATCAGATAGTCCAAGCTCCACTCCTCCCAGTACCGGCAGTCTAAACTCCTCCACCTTGTACCTCCTAGTGAAAAGAACCAACTCCGTCTTCTCCGGGTTTACTCCCAGTCCCTTGTCACTTGCCCATGCCGCCAGTTCGCCCAGCGCCCCTTGCATGATGTCGCTAATTGTCGGCAGAAACTTGCCCGACACCAATATCACCACATCATCCGCGTAGGCTACGACCTTCTGACCCATTCTGTCAAAACGTCTCAGAACGACATTGACGGCCAAGAGCCACAATAAGGGAGAGAGAACTCCCCCCTGTGGGGTCCCTCTAGTCACCGATTTCCTTAAGCGTTCGTTTCCCCAGTCCGAGTGAATAACTCTGCTGCTAAGCATCATAGTTATCCATTCGACCAAGAACAACGGAACCCTTAGGTCAATCAGTGCCTGTCTTATGGCCTCTATCCTCAAATTGTTAAAGGCGCCCTCTATGTCAAGGAATGCCGCCAGGGTGTATTCCCTGGTTCGCAAACCCCGCTCCACATAACCAACCACATCATGCAACGCACTCTCAACAGATCTACCTTTAAGGTAGGCGTGTTGAGCGCCGCTGACGATGCCGGCGTCAATCTTCGTCCTCAGATGTAGATCAATCAGTCTTTCCAACGTCTTCAAGAGAAAAGACGACAAGCTGATTGGTCTAAAATCCTTGGGTTTAGAGTGACCGGTTCTACCCGCTTTGGGAATAAAAACTACCCTAACCTCCCTCCACCTCCTAGGAATGTACCCGTTCAGCACACATACCCTAAACAGTTCCACCAACAACCGGAGTGACGATTTCCCGATATTCTGTAACATCGCCGGAAATATACCATCTGGCCCCGCCGATTTGTAGGACCCAAAGGTATTTACCGCCCATGTTACCTTATCCAAGGTAATCATATCCCCCACCGTCTCCCTTTCCTCACCGCCTGAGCCCGAACCAGAGAAGGGGTCACCACATACAGCCTGTTCCCCCGACCCAGGATCAACACACCCCGGAAAGTGAGTCTCCATAAGCAGACAGAGAGATTCAGAGCCAGATTCCGTCCATGAGTCGTCCGATCTCTGAATAAATCCAGGGACTACAGGGTCCTTAGATAAAATTCTCCTGAACCTAGACATCTCATTCACGGATTCAACTGACTCGCTAAACTTAATCCACGAGTCCCTTTTCGCCCTTCTAATATCTCCCTTATACCTCCCGTAACTCAACCTGAAGTTACTCCAATCCTCATCCCTGCGCGTATACTTCGCCCTATTGAACAGCCTTCTGACGGTGGACCTTTGAGTTTTCAACTCGTCTGTCCACCATCTTGGCTGTGTACGCCTGCCCGGAAAATTTAACGGACAAGATCGCTCATAGCTACTGGTCAATACCCCCGTGAAGGTGTTTACCAGTTGCTCCACACCGGCCGGAGTCGACCCCCAGTTCCGTGTAACCCTAAGGTTCCGTTGCACTAGTCCCGAAAACGAATCCCAATCCGTCCTTCTCGGATTCCTATATGGACACCTTTTCGACCTCTCAAACATTAGACTAAAGGACAGGCGACTATGATCAGAGAAGGAAAAATCCAAAGCCACCCTCCAGTCCTCCACTAATTCCCTACAGTTCGTCAATGTCATATCTATCACTGCCTCTCTATCCCTAGTTCTGAACGTTGGCGTATTCCCCCTATTACAGATAAAAAGATTGCTGGCAACAATAAAATCAAACATAGACTCACCTCTTTTGTTGATGTCGGCACTACCCCATTGGGAATGGTGTGCATTGGCGTCACATCCTAGTACCAGCCTCGAGCCGCTTCTGCCCGAGTGCTCCACCAACTCTCGCACTCCCTCACCAGGTGGATCGGCAGCTTCATATGGTAAGTATGCCGATGCCAGTGCCAGGACCGTTTTGTCCTTGGCTTCTCCTGTCACAACCGTGAGGTCTCCATTACTGAAAGAATTAGAAATCATGAATTTATGTTCAGTCTTCGCCAGTATACAAGTCCGTACCTTCTCATCAGAGCGGGATACGAACAAGGTATACCCCGTGATCTTTAATCCAACTACCCGGTTTTTGTTAATCCAGGGCTCTTGGATTAAAGCCACGTCCACATTGTTGTCAATGAGGTGGGTTACCAATTCGGTTGAGGCCGCTTCACAGTGGTGCAAGTTTATCTGCACCACTCTCAGCCTCTTAGGGTTTATCATTTTTAGGAAACCTAAATCTGATAGACCCTAACCCGAATATAGCAACCCCTCCCATTGACTTCAGTTTTTTCAGAGATTCCCGGTCTACTGCGAACCTGAAATCTCTTCCTTGGTTATCCTTGCAACCCAGTGAAGCTATCATCTTCCACTGGCCTGTAAAGAGTCCATTGTTCTGATTGGCCAGTAACCCCAGTATGACCTCCACCGGTTTTATAGGTGGAGGAATCCATACAGTGACCACCGGCCTCAATGGCAACTCAGACGCGAGTATGACGTCCAATCTGGCTTCAGGATAAGCGCTGCCACACCTGCCGATTGCAGCCTTTAAAAACTCAAAGGTTTTTTGATTGCCGCAACTGACAGTTTTGACACCTCTTATCCAGTCAGCCCCTTTGAACGATACTTCGTCCGGCCTTCCTTTGACGCTAAAGATTTCGTCGAGTAGTTTGTTTTCTAGCACCTGCCATTTCTCGACACTGATCCTTCCATCGGGATCCATACGATCAATGACAGCTGCTAGAATACCGTCCTTACTTAACGACTCCCTTAGCTTCTTTGACGTAGAGGGTTGTTCCTCTCTGGAACCAGCCCTCTTAGTGATCTCCTTTCGGGGATCCTTCCTTTTGGCCGCTGGGGATTTCTGGTCATCACCAGACCTAACTCTCTTAAAAGCCCCCTTTTTGGGGGCCTTAGTAGAGCTCTGTCGGTGATCACCCGATTTCCCTGCAGATGTTGGCTGGCCTTTCTCAGTAATCCCCTTTGTGACCTCCCTTAGGGGGGGGGGGGTCGGAGATTATCAAGACTTTACCAGTCCTCATCGCGCAGCTAGTAGAGGGTGGTACTTCATCAGGCTTGGTTCCCTTATCCGTGACCGTACTGTCTCGGTTTAGAGAACCAGGTGTTGATTCTGCACCCCCCTTCTTACTTCCCGTTCCATTATTGGAGGACTCATCAGCAGGGGTTACTGAGGGTTTCTTGTCCATACTGACATTTGAGCCCTCAGCAGCCCTTGCTGTGTATCCCGCAGGATAGGGAATGCCTAGGATATCACCGACAGATCCGTGGATTCGTTCGAATCTGGCAACGTTCTTCCGGTGCTTCCTCAGCAAGTGCCTATCCCGCCCATCGTGTAGTGAGGAGTCTTTCTTAGCTATCTTTTCTAGAAAGGCTAAGGAGGCCCTTACACCACTCTTGGCTTTTTCAAGACTCGTTCGGCCTTCTGATGCGACCTGTTCTGTCGCATCCTGCCGAACAATGGGTTTTGATCCACCCACTACTCCGCTCCCTATCTCGAGTGTGACCTCAGGAGCCGATGGCCCGGCCCTATGGTCCTGATCATGAGCCGAAATCATTGTTATTTCATGCTCATCATCAGATCCCAGAGCTAGACCATCGAGTCTTGCCGAGACCCCTGTTCGAGACGGGGAACCGACCGGGGGGTCGCTCGTCCCGCTTGTCTCTGTCAGTTCTGTCAATAACTGACCTTCTTGCTCAAGAATATCTCTGTAGATACTCAGCCAATCGGCGTCTGGATCTGACACCGAAACTGCCGAGTTGTCAGAGATATTCCCTGCATCGACTCTTAGAGTCGCGTCCTTGATTTTTTCTGTAAATTTGTCCAGTTTTTTTTTTTTTGGTCCCACGAGTAAGCCGTAAAGAAAAGGACCGTCTCGCGCAGTGACGGCTTGCACGGACTAGGCCAAGTTACAACTGACCCTTGCCATCGGCGCCAGAGGGAAGCTGTTCGCGACCAGTTTCTTTACCCACTAACCAGCCATTCAGGTCCTCGGCACTGCTATCAACCACCTTGACCTTAAAAGTGGGGGAAATGGGAAATAAAGGGGGATTGATAGGATCATAGGTAATGGGATGGGGGATGGGAGGATGGATAACCCTTAGTCGTGCTGGCCTTAAAGCAAATACCTTCCAACTTGTCCCGGCTAGAATTTGCCGACTCAAGTTACAAGACATTCACTACAGCCAGCATTTAAGCCACCACATCGCGGCAAGATAGTTATCCATGGTGGTGGAACCCAAATTGGTAAGTAATGAATATGTGCCACTCAATTAACAAAACTATGAATTAATCACTGTTTTATAATGTTACAAATTGATATTTTTGGGATCAAATATTTTAATAAAAATACCGTAAAATTATTGAATAAAACAGCGTATCCCATACAAAATAAAATAGTGTATCAGATACATCATACGAATTCCTTAAAAAATAAAATAGCCTATATGGAGGACTTTAAATAGCATAATAATGATCTTAATGGATGCGTAGAATAAAAAAATGGTAAACTTTAAACACGATTTTCTCAAAACCCCAAAAAAATTATACGCTATTGTTATATTGAGGGGACGATATGTATATATGGGAATTTCCATCATGTCGAACGCGACCGTCGTTAACAGTAAAAAAAAGTCAAATGTAAACGGATTTTTAGCAAGGTTTTGTTTAATTGTACTAAATTCCCATTTTGTACTATTGATAAACTGAAATTTGTTGTTGATGCGATAAGCTATTCCTATGCGCATTCCACGGGTTGCTTAGGCCAGATCAACAGGAAACTACACCCACAGATCTTGGAAAAACTAAATTTATTATACAAATAAAACTGTTAAGCGAATAAGAATTATAAACACTAGTTTTACTTGTAATAATGTCAAAGCTTAAACAAAAACAACAACAATAAACAGAGAGTTTATCTTTTCTTACATTCTCGACTACAATTAGTTGATTTTTTGTCAACTCTAAATGTACACAGAAAAAATTATTTTTCCAATTCAAACAAAAAACTTGTAGAATCAAACAATTTTTTGTCTTAAATCGGTCCTATAAACAAATTCGCATATTCAAACAATTTATTTGCATTTTATTTATTGAAAAAAACACTGATTTTTTCAAACAAATAATTTAACTGAATCAAACAAAAAGTTTACTGAAATTCATATACCTACTAAATTTCAAAATCAAAAAAAAAAAGGTTTTTGCACAGCAATGATGCGCACACAAGCAGGCACTGTATTAGAAGATGATGGCAGAACGGTCGGCTGGCTTTGAGACACATTTTTTTGTTGGAATAATTTTTGAACGAAGTCTTTTTTTATACACACAATGTTTTTCGTCATCACTCACTGTTGCTGTATCCTTTCCATTGCTAATGAAGAAGAAATGTAACCCAAAAACGGCGACAGACCGACTCGATATGTTTTTCGTCTTCATTTTATTTTTGTATTTGATGTATTTAAGCAAACAGTTTGGAAAAATTGAATACGGGATTTTGGTTTTTTTTTAACCAACTTTGAAACCAACCAAAAATTTATTTTGTTTCTTATAATGTTGTTGTTGTTTCTGTTGTTTAAAAAGAGTGAAACGTTTTTTTACCTTCTATTTTTTTGTTTTTTTTTTACTTTAAACCTCTTCATCTTTCTTACTGTTGTACTTTTTTAAAGTGTCCAAAAATAGACTGTATGTGTTTTTTGTTGTAGCTCTTATATTTCACATTAGGAAGTGTTGCTTACGATCAAATAAAAAATGCAAAAAGACGACAACATTAAAAAGCGTTAAATATTTCATGCAAAATTATGAAAACTGGAAAGCAATAACGCGTGTATTATATTTTTGAATGGTTGTCAACATTTTTGTTGGTTAAATAAAAATCAAACAAAAATTTTAATTGAATCAGTAAAAAAATTTGTAGGAATTAAAAAAAATTTCAAACAAGGGTTTGTTTGAAAATAATTCGGCAATAATTTTTTCTGTGTAGTTGTAATTGGGTAAAGAAAAAACAAAAATAAAAACAAATTACTTAATTTTATTTTGCCAGTTCAGTTTTATTTACAATGCCACTTGCATCTTAAGGCATAATTAGTCTTTACTTTCTCTATCTGTTCTGTTCCGTGCCGTTCTGTTTCGAAATTGTTATAGTTACTTTTTCTGAAGCAACTTATCAGCCATTTATGACAAATTTATTAGTTTTGCACCGTCCATTGTTTTATTTCAATAACTTGAATGCACATAAATTTTAAGAAATTAAATTTTATGAATTCTTAAAATCAAAAAATAATTTATTTCCATAGAAATATGTATTTTTTATTATTTATTTTGCTGTCACTTACAATTACTTAACAATTTTTTGATTTTGACAAACTGAACCGCAACAGAACAGAAAAACTAATAAATTTTACAGGTTTTTTAATAACAAAAACAAATCAGCTGATTCGTAACAGAACAGAAAGTAAAGACTTATTTAGCCTTTAGTTATAAAAGTTTTTCTTGGGAGTCAAAAAACTAATTTACAAGGTTTCGATTAAATGTGCTAAATTCCTTAGCTCTTAATTAGCCCTATAATTGGTGCTATTGTACATTTTGATTAATTTTTCGTTTTCAAGATAATAGCAAAATAATGCATTCGCACGTGAAAAAACCAAAGGATTTTCGCGTCCAACAATTCTAACGACGATTTCAGCGAAATTTAAAAGTTATTCAAAAATGGTTTTATTTTAAAATCAAAATGATTTATTTTTTTAAGCTAGTTTTAATCCCTGTCGCATGTGACTTTTCCACGTGACATTTTTGCCATTATTGTATTTTCGTTGTTTCTGTTACTCTTAAAAGAGCATAGTAAAAATGTTTTAGTTGAACTGAAGTATTCAATGTTCTAGGTTCGCCCGGTGGCCTAATTTCGATCATTTGACAGTTGCTGCAAAAATAAATCTTTATATCTAAATTCTATGCACGTATATATGTGCACATGTACATACATGTGAATATGAATCTTTCCTTAAATTTGGGCGCACTAAAACTTAAGAAAGAGTAACAAATAAATAATATTTATTTAAAAACAAAAAGTCTACAACCAAGAACAAACTGCAGCAACACAATATATTTCGATAAAACCAGTACATGTGTTTTGTAAGTAAGTATATGTATGTATTTATATAAATAAATCATTTATATAAAGAAATTAGTTTTAAATTTTTAATTTTCACACCTACGATGTCGCACGTGACTAACTTTAAATAAGAACCAAGATCACAAATCTTCTTAGTTTTCAGTTTGGTTTCTTTTCTTTTAATTTATTTAAAAATCTCTGCTTGTAATTAGTATTGTGGTTATTTTGTTGAACTGTTAATGGTTTTTCTGCATTTATTTTCGACGCACTGATAGCAAATTTTGTTTTTCAATGTCGCACGTGACATCGAAATATGCGATAGTACAAAGATAAAATTACAGTTATTTGCAATCGCATTGCTAATCGTGCATTTTTTTGACTCTTTGCAGGGCTGCCAGTTAAGGGGTTTTGACCCTAAATTAGGGGTTTTCTTGTTGCTAAAAGGGACAAAAAATTTGATTTGGGGTTTGGGGATAACATTGGAGATTTAAAAAAAATATTAGGATTTTTTGGGGAAATACACGGAAAGAATTATTTACTAAAGCACCACAAAATATGGCTTGAACTTAAAATATTTTGCACCATTCTCGTCCAAGCCAAAATTTTCTTATGTTAAATTTATGTGTTGCTTGCAGTGTTACCACCCACCAGTAAAATTCAAAATTACACTTGAGATGAAGCAAAATTACCCGATTTGAATGAAATTACACCTGATAAAAAAATTGAAGTTTTATTTAATAAAAGGACATTAACAAAGAAGCAAAAACACAACAAACTCATTGAAAAAAGATCAATATTAGTCAAACTGTTAAGATTTTTTTTAAAATAAATTAACAAAAAAAAACATCGACTTGAAAACAATTAATAAAACATAAAATAAAATAATGAGATTAACTTCCACATTTGGTTGCATACTTGTATCTAGAGAAGGTTCTAAATGCTCCATAGGGCTGTGAAGTCACTGGTTTATGCTGATAAGCCAGCAACATTTGACGTCTTTGAATTCAAAATTGTTCATTTTATTCGGTACATGCATTGGATGTCTGCAATGCATTTCGTCAAAGACAGGCGCGGTGCCTATTTGTTTGAAGACAGTTTCAAATGGTAATGCCTTGCATCAATCTGCGTTTAAAATTAATTTTTTTTGCGTTGTCTACCATTTTAAGTTTCATAATTGGATTTTCTGTGTTAAGCAATTGGTTACTTTAGAAAATAAACTTATTTCCGTGTAAAAAATATGAGTTTAATTTTTCTGTAGGAGATAACTAAGTTTTTGCAATATCACTTAATATCAATAAACACCGGGTAAAAAAAAGTTATTTTTTTTTTATATAAAAAAAAAGAAAAAAAAAATATCTCAAAAATTTGAAGCTAATTTGTCAATTATATGATTATGTATAATAAGTACAAAATTTGTATTTTCCTAGAGAAGTACATATACTTATAAGAGGTGTTAAAATTAAAATGAACTCTTAAGTCAATGAATGGGCTAATTTTGTTTCTTTGTATATAAAAACATAAATTATGAAGTTTGGTGACGATTGGGTAAAGAAAAGTCGATTGATAAGTTGAACAGTGAATACAAGGCGAAAAATCTCTTATTTTAGTTTTTGTCAATTTTTTAAATGTCGTAAACTTTTCTTCTAGATGATAAAGTAATCAAAGTGTAGATACAACTATGTTTTCAATGCAGATTCATTATAGGGAAGTTCGACTGTATATATACATATATGTATATATAAACTATATATGTTTTTAATACAACTACATATTTCCCTACAATATAAATGATCTCTTGTAGAACATAGTACAAGTAAAACTCAAAAAAATATTAAAATTATCTGTTAAAAATTGTGTTTACAGGGGCTTATTTTTGGGGATTTTCTCTTTTATTGGGGAATTTTTGGGGAATTTTTTTTAAGCTTGGGGAGGACGAAAAAAAGTACCTGGCAGCCCTGACGCTTTGTAGCCTTCGAGCTAAGAGAGAAAAACTCAATGCGAAATGTCTCTTTTTAAGAACTTTTATATAAAAAAAAACGTACAATTTAAATATCCAAATGAGAAATATTGCACTTGTGTGACTTTGCATTTATTTATAAATCTCGAAATAGGAAATTAATAAATATAAATTGTTTTTACATTAATTCAGTTTGATTCTTTCCCTGTGAAAATGTGCTTAAACGAAATCTTTTCAAGAACTTATAATTGTTTTGTTTCTGTGAACCTATCGGTGAAAATGGTCATAAAGTTACTAAAAATTATCTTAACATCTAACTGAGAATACAGGCAATATTTTCATTAGCAAGTTATTGCTTTCTTTAAAACTCAAGGAGTTTTCTTAAAAAATGCTAAACCGGATTGGTACCAGAAACCATCGTCGTCGGCTAGATTAATAAATTTCTATTCGAAACATCCAAAACGAGTTATTATAAATACGGCAACCAATTTCATCAGCAGGGTTTTAGATATAAGTGATAATCAGTTTCACAAGGAAACTTTATGTAAAATCAAGGAAACTTTAAGAATGAATGACTTCCCTAAAAAGACACTTGACGATTTGATAAAACGTGTAAGAAATAAATGTCCCATAGCTAATACTAGAGAATCGGAGGATAAAATCTTTTAATCAATTAGTTATATACCGAATTTTTCTGAAAGAATGAAGAATGAGTTAGCCTTTAAATGTAAAAATACTGTTAATAAATTATTCAGCAAAACAAAATCAAAATTGAAAACTGAGCAAAAACCAAATGTAGTGTACAAAATCAAGTGTAAAGTTGACAATACCAACATAAGTCAGAAGGTATATGTAGGCAC
Source organism: Pollenia angustigena (assembly GCA_930367215.1). NCBI lineage: Eukaryota > Metazoa > Arthropoda > Insecta > Diptera > Polleniidae > Pollenia > Pollenia angustigena. The sequence continues at coordinate 55,723,706 of OV884060.1, forward strand.
AACTAAAACGAAACTAAAAACCAGACTCTCATCACATAAGTCTGATTTAAAAGCAACTTACCCAATTTTCACACATAAGTCGACATTCTTACAAAAATGGGAAAATAATAACAAATATCTATATTTTGAACATAAAATAAAGGTTTATTAAAAAACAAGTTAGAGTGCGATATTTGGCCTTGCCGAATCTTTGATACCTTCTACCGACAGTTAGAATATGAGATCTTTAAATTATATAATAATCTTTATAAAAACGGACGTCAGTATTAAGATTGGTTGCGGCTTAGAACTACTTTAGTTACATTATTAACCGACAATCAGATGAGCTTTATGCTTTTACTTCTAGTCATATAAAACTTAATTTAAGCAAATTTGAGTAGTTCGGCGATTGCTGTTATGAGTCATGATATCTCATAACAGCAATCGCCGAACTAATGGCGTTTTCTTTTCTACAAAAAAATGTGACATTTTATTAAAAAAAAATTCTATTTGGTGTCTGTGTCTTAAAAATTTCGCTCCCGAAAAGGGTGGCTTGTTTTATTTTAAAAAACTCAGCCTTTTCGGGAGCAAAATTTTTAAGAAACAGACAACAAATTGCATTTTTTTAAATTAAATTTCACATTTTTTTGTACAAAAAAAACACCATAAAAATATTATAGAGAGGGGAATTTATATTGGACCCATTGTAAAATATGGACCAATCATAACAAAATCCTGAAGAGTGATTTCTGGTATTAAAAACCCTGAATTACAATAAATGTCGATATATAGGGTGGTCCAACCATAACGCACGATGTTATTTGTGAGTCACACCTTAACGTCAAGTTTTTTGCCCAACTTATTTTGACATTTCTTTGTTTCAGTATTTGAGAAAATTAACCATGGAGAGATACACAATTGAGCAGCGCTTTAAGATTGTTGAAGCCTTTTACGAAAATAGGCGTTCAATTTTAAATTCTTTACAAAGAAAATCATCTTCAACCTCAGTTGATTCGTTTATAAGCAGAATTGCTGCACTTGGGCAAATGAGTATCCACTAGCGATTTTTAAAAAAATCGATGCATCCACAAGAAGTGACTGTTTGGTGCGGTTTATGGGCTGGCCGAGTCATCTGGTCGTACATCTTCAAAAATGAGGACGGCCAAGCAGTTACCGTGAATGATAGGTGGAATTTTTGTGGCCAGAAATTGAGGATATGTACCTGGACGATATGTGGTACCAACAGGATGGTGCCACTTGCCACACAGCCAACAAAAAAATCTTACGTCGTAGTGATGTTTATTGCCCGTCACGATCATTTCATTTGAAACGGTTGGACTTCTTTCTTTGGGGATATTTAAAAGAAGAAGTGCACGTTAATAAGCCAATAACAATTTAAGAGCAAAACCGTACATTCACGACATTGAACCTCAATTTTGTCTCAGAGTAATTAAAAAATATCGACCATCGGAAAGAGGTATGCCACCGCAGCCATGAAGAGCATTTGACCGATATTTTGTTTCACGAATAATTGCCATAGATCCTTTTATCATAATAAAAAATAACGCGATAATTATCTGAAAACGTTTTGTTTTATTTACAATTAACATCGTGCGTTTTGATTGCACCACTTTTAAGAAGTCAAATTTTTTAAGCGTTTTTTAGTTTTAGAGTGGTTTTCAGAAGGGGCTTTGTTTTAATTCCCTAAGCTAAACCCGCGAAGCTCTGCAGGAAGAAAACTAGAGTCTCAGGCGGGAATCGAACCCGCAACCCCGGCGCTAATAGTCTAGCTCGCTACTAGCTAGCCTACCGGGGCACTCTATGGGACCACATTAAGCTAAATTGGACCAAACTTTACCATATAGACATCTGCTACGGTGTAAGACGTATTAAATAATTTCCCAGAGCGGGCATAATATTTTGAAAGTGTGGTTTCTATGACGCATTAAATTTTATTACAATAGCATCATTTGTTACGGTTTTATCAAATTCAATTTCATGAATTTGAATTTATCTGAATTGTATGAGGTATTGCCTTAAATATAACAATATAATAAATAAATAATTTATTAACTTTACAATCCTTTTGCAAGCTTTTAAAGTAAAAGCACATGCAAACAGCCATTTCCTCCCTTCAGTCTATTTAGATACAAAATTTAACATAGTTTTTAGTTAAATTTTAATTTTCAGGAAAAATGTAGGTCATTTTAGCAGGTATTTATTTGTTAAACTACTCATGCTAAAATCCTTTGTCACACACACACTATCTTATGTACATAGATAGATACAAATACTTCCAGCTAGATAACTCTGTAGTTTTAATCCATGTAAATTTGTGTCACTTTTTAGTTTAGATTCTTTACTCTGTAGGCTTTTTTTTTTTTGTTGCTGCTATACCTTTTCACCTATTATCCTAGTTGGCTTTTATAACACTTTTACACAGAGTCACTCACATACACTCAGGGACACCCGATTGTATACACCACCATCGTAGTGCTTTACGAATTTCAAATTTCATTAGGAATTTCTAAACAAAAAAATTCCGTTTTTTGGTGAATGTGTGAGTGAATCCTGTATTTACTAAAGTTCACGTTGAATTGTTTTTGGCAAAAAAAAAAAAAAAGGAAATGTGGTGGTAATTTAAGTCAGTTATATTTTCACCTAAATTACAATGGTCGATGTTTTTTTGTATGTTCCTTGCCACTTTTACTGCATTGTAATTGTGTTTTTAGTTGGTTTACTAATGCAATTTTTCTTTTTTACTTTTTTTGTTAGAACAATGACTGTTTTCTATGAGTTTGTATTCAGGTTAGACTTATTTGAAAGGTATTTTTTATATAAGCGCAACAATTAACTTTTAATTTTAATTTAACGTTCAGAACATATAATTTAACATAGTCTACATATGCTTGGAGTGATATGAAAATTACTGTGGGGAAAAATAAAGTCATTAGAGGGGTATTTTTTTAAAAAACCATCTAGAGGGAATTATATCAATGCTACCGAGGGGTTAAATAAATGTTTGCAAAACGATTTTTTTTTTTTTTAATTTTTGCTTTAAGCTTTTGAGAGCAAAATACGGCCATGTTCTGGAAATCGAAATAGAGTATAATTGAAATCAAAGGAAATTTTCAGTTAATTTTTTTTTATAAAATGGCAGTAGTTTTTCATAATTTTTAGCGTTATTCTAACAAATATAAGCAGCAGTCAAAGTATGATGTAAATAAAATGGAATATTTTTATAAACCTTTAAAACCTGATCGTTTTAAAAATATTTCAAAATTAGTTTCACTCGAATATGATTTTCAGAACATGGCTGATAGAATAAATTTTTAAATTTGCGAAAATTTTTTGGATATTAAATTTAATCAAGTTCAAAGTAACATTATAGGGATGCTCCTGTAGACTAGTTAGTAGTGAGATAGTCTATCAGAGTGACGCGTTGCGGTTTTGATTCCCGCCGAAGACTTTGGTCAGTTTCACTTATACGAGCGGACGTACAAAGTTACCATTTTATTCCGTTCCATATTTTTTGATTGATTGACCAAAAGTAAACATTTTTAAAAATCTAGCGGACCCGGCGAACTTCGCCTCGCCCCAACGTTATTCGTTATATTGACTGGCTGGGAGAAGATTAAGCGAAACGGAGTAGCGAAACCACGTATGCTAAATGTTAAACTTTTTCTAAATAAACTTTGACGTTTACAAAAATAAAGGGATAACAAAGAAGTTGAGTGAAGAGAACAAAGGAAAGATACAAAAATAAGACATTTCAATGAAGCGAAGTCCGACTTCACTAATCGGTGTTTTTACAATTCAAATAATGAACACAAACAAAAGAAACTGACGAAGAATGAAGAAACGTGCGTGCGTAAGGTATTCAATTACCTTTCCAACGATATGCCATTTATTTCGATCGGACTTTTTGGTTGGGCTCCACAAGGGTTTGAGTGGGACCATACACCGAAAAACACAAAAGTACCGTTATCTAAAAAACGGTACTTAGAAAAAATAAATAACAGCGTTTTTCGTGTTCAGGAGATCCCAATTAACTTATCTAGGCATGTGGCGTTCTTGGTATTTTTCCAAATTAAAAATTTGTAAAGCAGTGTAATGAATTTTGAAGTTTTGTCCACTATAACTCTGTTATTTAATGACTCATTTTGGAATATCTCAAAAACTGTTGTACTTTTGACAATTCTGACTTAATATTCGGATTACGGATACATAAAGATTAGCTGTCAGAACAATTTGGTCACGACTCTATTGAAAATTTGTCACGTAGTGTAGTCACCAGGCAAAGAATGCAAAGATATGGGAAAATGTCGGTGTTATTTTTTTATTTGGTTTTTTCTGGATTAAATATTCATGTGAAAGAAAACTAGCACAGAGCAACATTGTTCATAAGATATAGCCCTAGAATATTTGTAAATAAGGTTTTTCACTAAAATAAATATTACGGAAGTTATCAACAATTAAAGCGACCCATAGTGATAAAATAGCATTTTAGCAAACTTTGTGGGCTCAAGGCACGGCTAATAACTATGCAAACGATCTAAAATTTTATATACATATTTTTTTCTAATTTGGAATCATTTTAAGGGGTTTGCCAAGTGAAAATACGAAAAAAAATTGCCCATATAACTTGCGGTCACACTAGTGTACATGTTTTGTTTATGTTAAATTATTTTGCTGGCTTTTTATTTTTTTTCGTGTGTGTATTTTGTTTTTTAAAAAAAAATTTGGTTTTGAGTTGAATAATAACATGGCGTTTTAACATAATTCGGGTACGCAGAATCCAATGGTGCTAACCGTTTTTTTTTAAGGTTAGCTCTTGTTTTCGAGATATACCGTTATTTCAAAAATGGAGGAGGTTTCACAACATAAATTTGCGTAACTCAAAAACGTAACTAAAAGAAAACGAAATTAGCAAATAAAATTTCCTTTTAGAAAGGTAAGTTTTTTCTATTTTTTCAAATATGGCGGCTTAATAAAATTCTTAAATTTGGCCCTTGCAGCGTCTAGGATGCCCCTAGGTGGGTAAAATGTATGACCAACCCCACTTTTTTTCATCTCAATCATTAATTTCCAACATGCCCACACGCTATCTCCATTCCTTAAGGGAGCCCCTATACAAAATCTTCAATGCAGACTAGAAATATATCGAAGAAAAAGTCCTGTAAATGCCCAGGAGTCATACTTGCCCCTTATCCCACATTTTAGGGGGGCTCCCATGCAAATATTGAGTAATAATATAATAATAATTTTTCTTTATTTTGCATTTTTAATACATTACAATTCATTTCTTATAGTACATTTAAATTTTCTTATAAAATAAAGATATAATAATATAAATGACAATGACTATAGAGTCGTCTGTCATCTTAAAATCTTCTATTCATTTTAATTCATTACGTTTTTTTTTTTTTTATTTCAAAGAAATTCATTTAAAATATTGTTGCGATAATTTAAAGTACTAGTAACGTATCTAAAAAGTATATTCGACCCATCATATACATCTCCATTTAATATATTTATTAACTCATTTTGTTCAATAATAGTTTTTCCAAAATATTTTACTCTGAATTCCTTCAATATTGGACACTTTGCCATAAAATGTTGCAGATCTTCATCTTCTCTCATATTACACAAGGTACACGTTCTATTAGGTATGTTTCTGAGACTGTTTGGTTTTAATGGCAGAATATCACATCTGGGTTTAAGGATTAAAGATATTTTATACCGATTAAACGTAGAGTTAATATATTTATCCCCTATGTCATGATTTAACAATTTATAAAAGCGTGTTTTACTTGATAATGCTTTTGCTTTGTATTCATAACAACTTTTGAACTTCAGTTATTGTAACAATGCTGTGCCTCTTCTTATCCATTCTTCTCTATTCATGTTCACATCAAATTGTATATCCAGATCATTGCCTAAATCATTTAGTTGTTTTGCCCAAAAGATATTTTTATTTAGTATCATTAACGAACGTTTGTGTGGTAGTCTGGTATTGCTGTATTGAAAAATTGTATTGAAGATAAAGTTCATGTGCAAATTCAGTGTGTAAAAGTGATTATTTTCAGCTTTTGTTTCTAGCGATACCGCGTAATTTGGTATACAGTCAGTTAGCTTTAATATTATTTTAATAAAGTACCTTTGCAGTTTGTCAACTTCATCAAACTGCGTACCTCCCCAAACTTGTGCTCCATAAGACTGGATGGATCTGCATACCGCATGAAATAGACGCCATTTGACCGAAAATGAGATTGAAGATTTGTTGAGAAAACTTTGCCAGGTTGCATTTATGCTACATTTAGATAACGCATTACGCCTATCCAGATGTTTCGTGAACGACATCTTAGGTGTCAAAATAACTCCTAAGTAACAATATTCGTTAACAATATTTACTTGTTGTCCTTTGTATATAAAATGTTCTTGGCTTGACAGCCTACCACCTATTCTGAACACAATCACAATAATTTTCTAATTTCTCTATCATATCCTGCATAGTTTTAACATCGTCCGCTAGTAATACTATATCATCCGCATATAAAAGCAGTCGTATGTTTAATTCACCAATCATCAAGCCTCCTTCTAGGTCGTTGTGTAGGTCGTTTAAATAAAGTGTAAATAACAAGGGAGACAAAAGACATCCTTGCCTTACACCAGAATACGTGCTTAAACAATCTGACACTTCATTCCCCGTCCAAACCGCAGATCTAGTGTTTCCATAAATACTCTCAATTATATTTACAATCTTTGAGGATAAGCCAATAATTACGCAGTTTGTATATTAAAAAATGTCTTGGGACTCTATCGAAGGCCGCTTTAAAATCGTCGAAAAAGGCATACACTTTTTTTCTCATTAAACTTTAAATGTACAATAGAAACTAAATTATAAACGTTATCTATGGTTGAATATTTCGGTCTAAATCCTGCTTGATATTCATTTAATACTTCATTATTCTCTACCCATTTTTGTATTCTTGAGTTCAAAATACCCATTAAAACCTTAGCCACACAATTCATAAATGAAATACCCCTATGATTGTTGGGGGCATTAGCATCACCCTTTTTATATATTGGGAAATGAAACTCTTAAATTAGTTAAAATTTTTCTACTTTTGTGAATAAAATCAAACTTTGCTAACAGATTTTTATCATTCATAGCTTGTTTTGTTTGCAGCTTTTATATATCTGCAAAAAATTAGAAGCATAGCTGCATTTTTTATGAATTTTTAAAAAACAAAAATTTCGAAATTTGTATAAAAAAATACTGTTTCTAAAACGACTGCGCATATTATTTTTACTTTTCTTAAAGAAAATTTTATTGCGGAATTTCGGTTTTTTTAATATTTTCAATAGGCTAAAGCGTTTTTGAGTTACGCGAACATATGTTGTGCACCCTCCTCCATTTTTGAAATAACGGTACATCTCAAAAACAAGAGCTAACCTAGAAATACGGCTAGCAATACTGGATTCAGTGTACCCGAATTAGGTTAAAACGACAAGTGTCTAGCTTGTCTAAAAAGAGTGTTAATTTCGAGCAGAGTATAATTATTGGTAGACAACGAGTAACAAATCGCTCATTTACTTCAATAGTGACATAACTCAAAAAAAAAAAAACATTTTGGAAACAGAATTTTTCGCGTTTCTTTCGAAATGGATTTTTTGAGTTATGGTCACTGTTGAAGTAAATGAGCGAAATAAAATGTATTGTTATTTTTAGTCTAAAATTAGTTTAAGAACGAAAGTGTAAACCAGGTAGGCTAAGGGAGAAAATAGGTTACTTACTGGCCTATAGTGGTCCACATTAACACAATACTGTGCAGATTTGTGAGGTTGATACCGACACGTTAGAACATCTACTCCGTCTTGGGGACTACCTGGCAGTGTTGCCAGAATTTTTAAAAGTAAAATATGCACAATGTTTTTTTTTAGCGTAGAAGCACGCGCCAGGTAGTGCTATTTTCAAACAAATCAATGTTTTATAACTGAACATGTCTAATTCCTGTTCCGAAATCATTGAAAATAATTAAATAAAAACATCATGTTAAACATGACAATTTTTCAATTCAAACAAAAGTAATATTTACACGGAAAATATGTTAAGGTTGTTTTATAAAAAAGCAGAACTAATGTGAAAATTTAACGATTTTCCTGATGCCAATTGGCAAGTAAAATGTTATGATGACAACTACAAATGCTTAAAATGAGTTCTGTTTATACCAAAATTTTTTTTACAAAAAAACCTCAATTGTTTTATAAAAAGATTTTCATCTAGCAGAATTTCCTATGAGGTCTGCATATAAACATTTGTATAAGTAAAAACATTTGTATAAGTAAAAACATTTGACTATGTCTATATCACCGTGAAAATAATTGGAAAAATGTAAAACATTTATTACAAATAAAGGACATCATGTTTTTTTTGCATGTGTGTATGTATGTAGATATATGTGTGTATATAAAATACCCAGCGGGAGAAGGCCTGTTCGCTCCATTCCATACTCATATCTTTTTTACATACGTTGTGATTGCGGAGTAGGCCTTCCGCTCTTGCTTCTTTAGCAGGTACATAAGAATGGTAACGGGATCAAAAACAAGTATTATTTTGCTTTTGCTTGTGCAAAAAAAACAATACAACAAATGTTACTCCTTCTCTACTCCCTTCTCATAGAAGCGAGTGTGGAATGTGTATCTTATCTTTTATACCAAACAGCCGAGGCCTTCTATGAGACATTCTTTAGCTGTTAGATAATATCCCAATAAAAAATTTTATCATTTTGCGAAGCACTAAAGGTACATTTAAAAAAAAAGCGCACAATTATGCGCTACGCAATAAGACATACAGAAATGCAGTAAAGTAAGTGAAAGAACTCTCAACAACTTTTATAAAAAAAAAATAACATTTCAAGTGCTACGGCATTCCCTTACTACGAAGCAGGTTTGTAAGGGAGAAAACTAAAAAATAACTGTATCAAAACCTTCAGTGTGTAAAGATGATCGTTACATCCGACAATATTTATGTGCGCTGAATAATGCGCTTTATGTGTCAAAAATGTATTGCTTCAAAGTGGGAACTCGCGATATAAAATTCATGTCTTCCGTAAGCGCAATGGTAAGCGAAACCCTTATGTTTCTCCCTTACAAACCTGCTTCGTTGGAAGCTCCATTTTTTATTGGGATTAGTAATTAGGCCTTTAAAAAGGCCTAAAGTTAGAAGGTCTTCTGAGTTTTCCCGCTGGGTAGGTTTGTACCTATACAACGAAGGCTTTCATGTGTATAATCGCTTTTGGTGGACTGCTTTTTGATACTCAACCAAAACGTTATAGCTTCGTTACATTTTTAAGTTATACCGAAGATATTGAAGATTCGTGCAACAACAAAAAACATAAATATCTAAATATTGTATTTAAAATTATATTTTTTTTAAGTTTTTCATATTTTTACACCAGGCTTAAATTCATCAAATTTTTAATTAAATTATTTTGATTAAGGGAGGAAGTTAACAACAAAAAAATGTATCTTAATTTTTTGATAAATTTTAACTTCACTGAACACGGACTCGACCTCAGGTCGAATTAACATGTATCGACAAAAGCCACATTCTCTTCATCAGAATTCTTAAATACTGCGAACGTTGGCGGTCTATTGTCAAACATCAATCTTTTACCCAATGGTATTGACGGATCGAAATTTGCTGTAATTGACTATCTATTTTTCAATATATTTATGTACATGTTTCTTCCTTACTTCTTTTCTATAGTCCTTTTTTTAAGATTTCTTCTAGATTAACAACGTGCATTTGTGATTTTTTTATGTTTTTCTCTCGAAGGACAAATGTAAACATAAAGTTTGTGCCATAACTATTTTTTTTTATAACAATTATGGCCATTTTCTCATTAGGCGATTATCTTTTTTCCCAACGAAAAACTGCACTTTAATTAATTTGGTTTTCTCAATGTCTCATTTGCAATCAAATCAATCGCAAAGCTAACCGGCACTCATCTGCCAATTATTTATTTTCCTTTTATTTGCCGTACAGATAAATTCGATCAGCTGACTCCCATCTTTTACATGTATTTTGAGTGGCGTTGCCAGCTGAAAACTTTGTTTTTTGTCGGTATATTGAGAAACCCAAAATCGTTAACGGACAGTTTATCGGTCCAATAAATTTATTTTGACATTAAGTAACAGACAGTTTGTCGATACATTGAGAAAATGGCCATTAGTCTGTGGTTTTTTAATGAACTGTTCATGGGTTAATTAAAATTTTCTAAATTTTTAATTCAGGCTTAAGTTCATCAAATTTAATTTTCATTAAATTATATTTTAACTACTGTAGACTGGCGAGCGCAAACGGTAGAACGGCAAAGAACTCTGATGATGGGAATTAGAAACATGTAAATTCGACTCGAATTCCATCCCGTGTTGAATCACGAATAAAATTATCAAAAAAATGTTAATTCATTTCTTGTTGTATATTTCTTCCTTGACTAAAAATAATTTAATGGAAATTAGAATTGATAAACTTAATCTTGATTTTAAGTTATCAAATATTATATCGAGCCCTAACCGCGAAAATAACGTAAGCGACATGATTTTAAATTTTCGTTTTTTTTTTAATAAATGACTTAATTTGCAACACTTCCATCATCTCCTTAAATGTCATGGTCAAATAAGGTACCGTTACGATTTTATAGCAAGAACAATTTTATTGTAAGCGACAAATTTCATACAAAATTTATATGAAATAAAATAAAGAAGCTCTCTCCTGTAAAATTTGATTTTTGGCGCTTACGTTATTTTCGCGGTTAAAGGTCGATATTATTTCTCTTTACTTATGTTTTTTGGATAATTATTTTCGTTTTTACAATAAGCACAATAGTAAGGTGTATTTTTTAAAGCCCAATATAACTTATAAAAGGGGTAGCTGTCAAACGAACTGTCATACTGCTCTTATTTTCTCACATTTGTGATTAGTATACTGTCGCCAGTCATCATTATTAACACTTGAACAAGGCAACCAAATTATCAAAAGTTATTTTGAAAATCAGTCATTGTTTCGCACAACTTATAGAAGCAAAATTGTGTTCAGCGGTTAAGCTCATTTTTGGTTTTAAAAAAATTTTGGCATATGGACTAAGATATAAAACAGACATACTTTCTTTCTCGGACCTTATTTTTAAAAAAATTTAGTTGGATCTCACTTTACGTTTGTTTGAAAATATTGTTGACATTAATCCGGACAGAATGGCACTAAGTGCCACACGCCGACCGAAACTATGGACTTAATGAAATCAAAATTTGGCAATAAGTTGATTTTGATAATTGAACTTGTCAATTGGCCTCCAAGGTCGTACGATTTGACACTTCTCTAAATTACTTCCTGTAAGGCTACCTAAAGGGATGGCTTTACGCTAAATATTCGGCAACAACTGAGGCCTTGGAGGCCAACATTGTTCGTAATATTCGTTGCATATGCTTAATAATTCTTTTAAAAAATGCCTAAAATTGGACGTCCGAATGAGCTTTGTGAAGAACAGTTTTTTAACTAAAACTGAATTGTTTGTGTTGTTTTTTTTATTATTTTAAGGGGCTTTTAAAAACACCCTTAATAGAAAATGTTTGCGGGGTATAAAGCGGATGTTTACCTTTAAATAAGCAAGAAATAAAACAAAAATATTTTTAACCACCAAATTTGTTGTTATATTTCATTTCGTTTAAAATTAAACCTTTCTTACGCTGGGTCTCCACGTAACAATTTTTATTGCTAAGTACAAGCAATAACGTCGGCAGAACAATGACAGAACAATAGAGCAATGATTGCTGATTATATTGCTGGAGAACACTTGTTATTGCTTTGCCATAAATTTGCAATTTTCACCTCGAGTAGTTGTATAAAGTTTTGTGGCTGTATTTATAACAAATGTTTTATGTTGTGTTTTGAAGTGATTGTTAAATTTTCTTTTTAAATTAATAAATTAAATGAATAAAATAATTAATTGTAATTGTCGTAGCTGTGTTTTGTATTGCTTTTTTGTTTATTTGCGTATGAAAAAAACCTAAAACTTGTATTGTTCTATTGAGCAAATAAAAATATACAAAAAAAAACAAATTCGTCGTTTCCTTTTGTTGATATTGACGTTTATTTAAAAATATAATATATAAAATCTTTTTCTGTATTTTGTTGAAGTATTTTTTCACTTTCTTTTTTAATAAATAAACACACTAATAAAAACCAACCGTACAACTGATTTGACAGCAGATTGCTAAGCAATAATTGCTCAAGCAATAAGAAGAGCAATCATTGCGCAATGGATTGCCACTCATGGCAATATGCGGTCTATACGTCGCAAATTTTATGGAGCAATCAAATTTGACGTTTGCCGCAATAAATATTGCTACGTGGAGACCCGGGGTTAGTAAGCGAGTGTAAATAATAGAATAAAAAGTATAGAAACATGTCAATAGGGAAAATGTTGTAGGGCGTAATTGAATAAGTCACACCTACATATTGCAAAAATGAAAAAAAAAGGAATTAAACTAAATGATTTTTATTTTGTTTTTGGTTTGGTTGGTATTATTTCAGTTTACAAGCTAGAAGGATGCTTTAATGCTGGGAAAAAACTAAATAGTTATGTGAATACACAATACTACACTATATACAGGACATTTTTGTTTTGTCGATTAATTTTGTATTTAAAGTGGGTGTAATCGTTCTTCTCTTTAACAGCCTTTCACAATGTTTTATTTCCCTCTACATAGTTTTTTTCTAATATTTTTAGTCAACGTTGTTGGCATTTGATTTATATTTTTTATTGTTTTATTCTATTTAAATGTTAGCAAAACATTTATTTTTCATGCTTTTTTACCGAACATTCTATGCTCAATTGGTCACTTATATCCTGGGAATTTTTTTTAATTATTCCAATGTTCTGTCACACTTTATTACGGCAATTTATGTTACTAATTGGCATTTGTATCATGCTATAAAAAGAGAAATTAATTTTGTTACAACTTATGACAATAAAATTTATTTAGATACTTAGACAGGAAAAAAAGGAAAAACATGTGTGTCATGTCAATGATCTGATTTTTTACGGCAACAAATCTTTAACAGTATTTGATTTGTACGAACACGTGTTTGTGTTTTTTTGGTTTGTTGGTTAATAAAAATCAATTGCTTATGTACATATGAACATACATACATATAACAAATTTGCATGACGTATTTTCAGTTACATGGTGCTTAAAGAAAATTGTAATACATACATATTTAATTCAGACAGAAATTTTTCATAATACAGAAGATGCGGATAATGGGTGTTGAGACGCTTACGGGGTAAACAATGTCGTAGGATATGTAAAATCAAGCAACAGTTTCGCATTCCTCTGAAATATGATTCATTCAAATTTTTACAAGTGAGTAGTTAAATTTAGCTCTTTAACGTCAAATTTTAGCTTTTAGCTTGCAGCAAAAAAAAATATAACGTCGGAACGTGTTAGAGTTTCCGAATGGACACCAAAAGAAAATACCAATATTGTTGCAGGGACTTGTCGCATAGTCTGGAAGGGGTATTACCCATTGAAAAGAAACTAATTGTTTGGACGAGCACTCAGGGAAGGAACCAGAAAAATAGGTTATGGGAAAGAGGAAAGAGAGAGAGCGAAAGAGAGAGAGAGAAGTGCTTGTGGACGTTTGACTTTTATTTATTTATTAAAGGTTTTCTTCGGAGTCAAAAATTTCACTAATAAGAATTAGTTTAAATGTTCTAAATTGCCAATGTCAGCAATACCAAAGTCAGAAGTAGATTTCCAATGACACGCACATGTTAAATGTGTATTGTAAATAACATTGCCTGGGGTATAATAAGTCACTAGTACTGGTGACTGTGTCAATAGTGAATCAGTACAGATTCACTAGTAACATTTCCTGCAGGGTAGTATTGGATACCCAACTGTTACCTTTGCCCTCTCCTGCACGCGGTCGAGAAGCTCCAAAACAGACTTTGAAGTACCGGCCCACACATGAGAGTTGTATTCTATTCGTGTTCGGATATAGGCACACTGATCCTTCGCGCGTTTATGAGTTAGCAAGAAACACTGGGTCTTTCGGGCAATTTACCCTATTCACACGACTCTATTTCGAGTTTATGTCTTGGCCAAGCGTATCATTCATGTTCTGCCTCATAGCACCAACATCGGATATGCATCGGATCAAATGAATACGAATGGCAAAGGTCGGTCTCATCTGAAAAAGAGTAGATAGGATTGGAAGTTTGACATAGGAGACCATTAAGAAAATAAGAAATAGTGCAGGAGAAAGAATGGAGCCTTGCGGCACTCCAGAATAAATCTTGAACTCGTCGGACGAAACCCCATCTATAACAACTCGAGAGAAATTATCACCGAAACGAAATGCAACAAGTTTTGACAAGAGTGCACCATGCCAGACTCTGTCAAACACCTTGGAAATATTTAAAGCAATTACCTTATTTTAGCCAAAATGGTGAATGGAACAAAGACCGGCTTCGGCAACTAAAGCTTCTATGTGCGCAAGGAATTTCTACCCCATGGTATAACAAACACCGGCTTCGCTTACTAAAGTTTCTCTGTGTAGCCGGCCTTTGGGCGGGCGCAAGAATTTTTTCCTTTATGGTATAACAAGGCCGAATACGCAGAGAAGCTTAAGTTAGCGAAGCTGGTGTTTGTTATACCATAGAGGAGAAAATCCTCTCGTCCGGCCAAAGGCCGGCTATGCAGGGAAGCTTTAGTTAACGAAGCCGGTTTTAATTAGGAATGGGCAAAAAATATCGATATATCAAAATATCGATATTTTTAAAAAGAATAATCGATATATATCGCCGATATTTAAAATACCGATATATCGATGTATCTATATTGAAATACGACTATCGAATTCGATATTTTTTAAAGTCAGTCTTCATTAAAAACTCAAAATTTTAGACGTTTTTCAAACAATATGCGTTTTTTAAGAATTGGCATCACTGCATGCATCATATGTTTTTTATAACTAGTATGAAGATTTATAAATCCCAGTCTACAACTGCTGTTATAACATAATATTATAAAAGTGTTGTTAAAACATTTGCATTAACAACCGTGTTATAACATGAGAAAACCTCTAACATGATGAGTCTATACATAACACTAACGTCATATTAGTGTTAATGTTAAGCATTTCATGTCAGCTGTAGACTGCATGTAAAGATTAGCATTTATAAGAAGAATTAAGAAAAAAGTAGGGTTTGCAGACATTGCAGATTTCTAATTAAAACAGTAAAGTCAAACGAATTTGAAAAGATTTATTTTATGCGGTTTTGGAACAATATGTGTGCCTATATATATTTGGAATAATAATAATATTTGTGCATATATATGTATATATATTAAATTTTTAATTTGGTAATACGTTCGATATATCGATACATCGATATTTTTGAAATAACAAATATCGATACTCTTAAAAAATATCGATTCGGTATATATCGATATATTTTTTCAGTTTGCCTATCCCTAGTTTTTTATTATCAAAAATATGGCTTTATGTCTCATTGTTCGGAAAAAATTTATGGCGTTAAGTCCCATTATATTGAGACTTAATGGCATATGCCCTTATGGAATGGGACTTGACGCCATATGGCTTTATGTCCCATGGCCTTATGACACACCACCGATTTACCATACTCTGCATAACTTCAAACGGACATAAAGCCATTATTTTGATATGGCCTTAAGTCTCATATCAATTATAGTAGAATGGGACATAAAGCCATTGGCGTTACATTAGCAACCTTGCAGCAGATGGAAAGTTCACCGGCATGGTAGAAAGAGCTGGAAAGATTTGATAACGCTTAATGGCACTACTTTGGTATACCATCCGCCAGACTTGTATATGTCGAGATCCGCAAGAATATTTTTGGCATAGTTATGGGTTCGGGTAGTGAATAATTGCTAGCTGGTAAGTGGTAATTATTGCAAATGATTTTTACAATCCATAAACTTAGAGACTAGTAAATAATTAATTTTTGTAATTCTAATTAAAATTTCTCGCTTGCTTAAATTTTCCAAATAAAATTTATCGCTAACTCAAATTAACTTATTAAAATGAATAATTTATAATATAAATCAACAATTATATCTGTGGCATTTTGACAAAACAACTTGAAGTTGAAAAAAATGTTGTTAATCATACGAATTTTCATTCAAAAATCATTTTTGCTTATGTTTTTAAAATGTTGTATTTTAAACGGAATTCTACTTTAATTTTGGTTTATTTTATTATTTAACAAAAATGATTTTTTTTTAAACTTTTTTGCTATCTTATCTCGACTTAAGATGTTTTGTCAAAATGCCATAGATATTTAAATGCGATAATGAATTCTTTTTACATGCTCAATTCATTTAAATCTTTAAGTAATTTTCTTTTTAAAATTAAAAACTAATTTAAGCCAAAAATTTAATTAAACTCTTATGTTTCAGCAAAAAAAAAAAAAAAAAAAATGTAATACATAAATATTAAAAAAAAAAAAAAAAAATAATAACAAATAAAACAGAGAAAAGAGCAAATTACTAACAGTAATGTTTTCAATATAAATTCTCTCAATTTGTTATGCAAACTATATAATAATTTTACTTAAAAACATAAAATTAAATTAAATTACAAGAAGACTTCTTTTGGACAAAATAACAATAATGACGAGAAAAATAAAACAGACAAAAGCAGCAAAAAGCAAATATGCAAATATGATTGGCAAAATGTACTTCTACAGTACACTTTCATGAACAACTTACGAGCAGACAGTAAGAGACCTGATGTCAGTCCACCATCACTTGCCATTGTTAAGATGACGATTTCAGAAAGACCGAAAACTTTTATTTTCCTACTCTGCATACAACACTATTTCTGTGTGCAACACTCAACAAGCAACTGCATTTTGTTGTGGCAAGTATTGTTTAAAAGTCTGCAACAATTCCATAGAACAACAATATGGCAACAACTGTAAGAAGCAAGCAAATACATTTTTTTCCTTTTGTTAAAATTTGCCAAAAAGAAAACAGGTTGTAACCAAATTAAATACGAAAAAAACGAAAATTATTTCAATTGTTTGCATTATTCAGCAAACCAACAGCCGAAGACGCAAGCAAGTCAAAGAACCCAAAAAAGTATGCTTCTCGTATTTAAACTCTATGGTAGTGATGGTGGCAGCGGTATTGGTAATGGTGACGGTTGTTGTAGCTTTTCTCATCTAAGTATGGTAAGTATGCAAAAGTGATGTGGCAAATTAAGGAAGGCATCCTGGATAACAGTAGTTATTTGCTTAAACCACTTGTTAAACATTTTTCGTAAAGGATAATCGACATAAGGTTTTTTATCGAAAATTTCTTGATTACTTGAATTTTCTTTAGAAAATTTATCTATTACCTAAATGTTCTTTTGAAAATTGGATCGATTATTCAAACCTTCTTAAGACAATTTATCATTAAATTGAGTTTTAAATCGTTATTTAAACTTTTTAAAGAAAATTTATCCATTACATGAACTTTTTTTAAAAAAAGTATAAGAAAATTAATCGATTGCTTAAATTTTATATAAAACATTTATTGATTGCTTGAATTTTCTATAGAAAATTTATCGATTTCTTGAACTTTCTATCGAAAATTTATCGATTACTTGCATTTTCTATGAAAATTTGTCGATTACTGGAATTATTACAAGAAAATTTATTTAATACTTAAATTTTCTTTGGAAAATTTCATCGATAATTCATATTTTCCTTAGGAAATTTTTCATTTACTAGGGTTTTCAATAAACAATTTATCGATTACTTAAAAATTTTTGTATCGAAACTTCTTAAATTTTCTATAGAAAATTTATCGGTTACTTGAATTTTTTTAAGAAAATTTATCGATTACTTAATTTTCTTAACAAAATCTACCGATTACTTATGTACTTATTGAATTTTGTATACAAAAATTTTTCGATTGTACGAATCTTCTATAGGAAAATAATCGACTAATTAAATGTTATATAAAGGCAACATGCAATTAATTAAAATTTATTGATAATTTTTATTTCTAGACTGACCTGGGAACCGAAATAATAATAAAATTGTAAAATTTATTTTTTCATAAAAATAATTTATATATAAATTAAATTTGATGAACTATAGCTAAATTAAAATATCAAAATTTAGATGAATTTATTGATTATTTAAACTTTTTACATAATTTTTTTCAATATCTTGAACTTTCTATAAAAAATGTATTAGAAAATTTATCGATTGCCTAAATTTTTGTGTAAATAATTTATTGATTACTTCAATTTTCTATAGAAAATTTTCCGATATCTTGAACTTTCCATAGAATTGCATTTACTTTGAAAATTTATCTATTACTTAAATTTCATTTAGAAAGTTTAGCGATTGCTTGAATTTTCTGTACAAAATTTATTTATTCCCTGAATTTTCTATATAAAATGTATTGATTCTATAGAAAATGTATTAGATGCTTGAATTTTCTATAGAAAATAATCGATTGCTAGCATTTTCCACACAAAATTTATTGATTACTTAAGTTTTCTCATGAACAATATATATATTTTTGAAATTTTTTTTAGAAAATTTATCGATTACTTAAATTTTTTATAAATTATTTATCGATTACTTCAGTGTTATAGAGAAAATGTATCAACTGCATACTTGAACTTTTTTTATATAAGCTTTATTAAAAGAGTTTCTGAATAATTTAAAGAGAACTAAAATTGTTTCCGGAAAATTTATCGATAAAATAAATTTTCTTAAAAAATGTAATCGATTACTTGAATTTAAAATAGAGAATTTCTTAACAACTTTAGCTCTATAAGCGAAATTTATCGATTACTTTAGCTTTCTAAAGAAACTTTATCAGATTATTTGATTTCCAATGAATTTTCGATCGAATATATTAACATTAGTTGAATTTCTGTAAGAACTGTGTCTATTTCTTGAGTTTTCTATAGCCAACTTATCAAGAAAGTATTCTTTGGGACTTATATCTATATATATTATAAAATTCATCTGGAAACTTTATTGATAACTTGTATTTTATCTGGAAAATCTATCGATTTCTTAAATTTTCCATGAATCATTTATCGATAACTTTAATTTTCCACTAAAATTTTGTGATTATTTTAATTGGCAATAAAAAATTTACCGATAACTTTAATTTTAATGAATAATTTATCGATTACTGTAATTTTTTCTGGAAATTTTTATTATATTCATTTCATGCTTCGATTTCTTTCTCTAAAAATATATATTTTTAATGTAAATTTATTTTGTCTCTTTTAAAAAGCCCAGCCAAGCCGCTGGCTCTATTGCTAGTACTACACAAACAAACAAACAAAACCAATCATATGCCCAAGTCCTAAAAGGAAACCCTAATGCGAAAAATCCCCCGAGTACTTCCAACGCAAAGCAACCTCCATACGCTAATGTTCCTAGGGAAGGTCTACAAATGCCTACCTCAATTGAAAATTTAATTCAAACTATGAATAACTTCATGGCCACTATGCAGAGCATGTTTCAGGAAATGATGCGAAACCAGAACATGCTCCTGCAAGTTCTACTCAACAAAAAATGAACCAGTTAAAAATATGTTTCTGGAATGCAAACGGGTTATCCCAACATAAACACGAAGTTGCAAACTTTCTTCATAGGCATGAAATCGACGTACTTCTTGTCTCTGAAACACACTTTACTCATAAAAACTGCTTTAGGGTAAATGGTTACCTTACGTATGACACAAAACATCCCAGCGGACGAGCTTGTGGTGGCACAGCCATAATTGTGCACAAACACATCAGACACTTACCATTGCCAGAGTTCGAAGAAGATTGTATCCAGGCCACATCTATAAATCTGACTGATTTCAAACTAACGTTAACATCCGTTTATTGTCCCCCGAGGCACAAAATTCTACACGATAAATTTCTCAACTTCTTCTCCACATTGGGCCAGAAATTCATTGCTGCTGGCGACTACAACGCTAAACATACATATTGGGGCTCCAGACTTATTAGTCCTAGAGGTAATCAGCTATATAATACCGTAACTGCAAATAACTTTGATGTGGTATCGAGTGGTGAGCCTACCTATTGGCCAACCGACTTCAACAAGCTACCAGACCTTATTGACTTTGCTGTAATCAAAAACATCAAGCGCGATCAGGTACTAGTTAGTTCCTCCTATGATCTTTCGTCTGATCATTCACCTTCAATCCTCATTTTAAAATGTAACTCTGACGCCGCAGCTGCAAACTGGTTTTCCTATCCAAACAGAAACACAAATTGGTTAAAGTATAAAATGTATGTGAGCTCTCACCTATCACAGTGCATTCCCCTAAAAAATTCATCTGACATCCAAATAGCTGTCGACCGATTTACAGAAGTCTTGGATGCTGCAGCAAGAAATGCAACCCCAATCAAGCGGACAATTAAACGTGCTCCTTACAATACATCGACGGATATAGAGACCCTTATCAGAGAAAAAAGGAAGTTAAGAAGACAATGGCAAAACAGTCGTTCCCCAACCACTAAGGCCCAACTACAATTATGCCTGACAACTCTTCGCAACAAATTGAGACAGAACCACGAGTCTGCAATAGAAGGCTATCTAAACAGCCTAGATGCCACAAAAAACTCCAATTATAGCTTATGGAAGGCTGTACGGCATATGAAATGCCCTATAACCCAAGAATCTCCATTAAGACTGGAAAACCGCACTTGGGCGAAAAACACAGATGAAAAATTAAACGCTTTCGCGGGCCATCTTGAGAAAGTTTTCACGCCACATGATACACATACTTGTTCCTGTCGTCCAACCATTCCTGATAAGGTAAACCATCCATTAAAATTTAACATTACTCAAGTAAAATCTGCAATAGAAAAAGTGAATATTAGAAAATCTCCCGGACTTGACCGTATCACAGGGTCAATGATAAGAAACTTACCTTCGTCTGCTTCCAGAATCTTGCTGTTCATTTTTAACGCTATATTAAGAGTCGGATACTTCCCATCCTCATGGAAGAAGTCTGTAATTGTTATGATTCCCAAGCCAGGAAAAGATGCTAGCCAGGTTGCGTCGTACAGACCGATAAGCTTATTATCAATCCTATCAAAGCTTTTCGAAAAAATATTCATTTTAAGTATAACTCCTCATCTAAATGAACACGACATCATCCCGGATCACCAGTTCGGATTCAGAGCGAAACATGGTACAATAGAGCAAGTGCATAGAATTGTCACCCTTATTAGATCGGCGTTTGAGAAAAAGCAATACTGCTCAGCCCTGTTTATAGACATTTCCCAAGCATTTGACAAAGTTTGGCATGATGGGCTACTCATCAAAATAACACGAATGCTTCCTCAAAACACTCACAAGCTTCTGGAGAGCTATCTAACAGGCAGAACATTCATAGTAAGGTCGCAAGATAAATACTCCCCCCTCAAGAAAATTACTGCTGGTGTTCCCCAAGGCAGCATATTAGGACCGCTTCTATATATAATATACACAGCGGATATGCCAACAAACCTGAGCACGCATACCTCTACATTTGCAGACGACACAGCATTTATTAGCGTTAACCATGACCCAAAAGTCGCATCGCAAAATCTGCAGTCCCACATCAATGAACTAGAGGCATGGCTAGAAAAATGGAGAATAAAGGTTAACCCGGCTAAATGTGCTCACTTAACTTTCACGCTCAGAAGACAAACGTGCCCAGCAGTAAAAATAAATAACATCACTGTTCCGGTAGAAAACCATGTAAAGTACTTGGGAGTTCATATAGATAGACGTTTGACCTGGTCTCGTCATATCGAAGCGAAAATAACGGCTATGAAACTTAAAGCAGCTCAACTACATTGGCTTCTCGGTAGAAACTCAAACTTGTCTTTAGACAACAAAGTTCTTCTATACAAGTCCATCATAAAACCAATATGGACATATGGCATCCAATTATGGGGTACTGCATGCGCATCTAACATCCAAAAGCTTCAAAGAAGACAGTCTAGAATATTACGACAAATTGTCTGCGCCCCATGGTATATACGTAATGATATTATCCACAGAGATCTCAACGTCCCCACTATCCAGGAGGAAATTAAAAAATATTCAATAAGCTACATCGATAAACTAATGGTTCACCCTAACTACCTCGCTCGGGGTTTGCTTCAGTTCGAAGGTCACCAGAGGCTAAAAAGAACCGATACTTTGAGCCTTACTAGAAGACAGTCTTAAAAATTTGAATACAGCAGTTAGTGGTTACACAGGTAACAACTAATAAACAACAAGTAGAATTAAGATTTGAATACATATTGTAAATTTCGATAAGAAAGATTCAATAATAAAAATAAATTATTATTAAAAAAAAAAAAAAAAAAAAAAAGCTATTGATTGCTTTCATCTTCTTTACAAAAAATTCCGATAACTTTTATATGTAAACATTCTTGAAGGCCTCAAGTTTTTCTTAAATATTGTTTCAAAAACTCTACATAGATTCGTTAGTCGACTTCTTCTGCATGTTAATATTCGTTATTTTATTTTTTTTGCAGCGTTTGTGTATTTGTGTTTATGTTTATTGCATATTCCTCGTTCTAAACTGCAAAAACTTTTCATCACCACACACATTTTGTTGTTCTTGTTGGAATATATTTTCAATTTTTTTTTTTTTACATTTTTTCTTTGAGCATATTTTTATAGTTAAGCATGATTTTAATTTTTTTCTAAAACGTTTTCCATAGTTTTTGGTCTTCTTTTAGTTGTTTTTGTTTTTTGGCAATATAAAACATGAAAATTGCTTACTCATTGCTTAAAGGTTCTTATGGCTGGTTCAGTCGTTTGTTGCCTTCTATTACCTACTTAGGAATGCTGGATAAGCATGAGGACTATAGCCATGTTTAAATATTGGTTTGCATATTGCATGAGTGTATATTTTGCATGTGTCTGTAAACTATAAACTATTTTTTTTTGTTATTCTTTTAGAGAGGCTTCAAGTACCTTTTCGGAAATTCAAATTTCCGTTTCTCAAGGATGTTTTTTATATTTTCTTTGCAGCTCTGCTCTTTCAGTTTCTATTTTTTGCATTATTTAAATTTAATTTTTGTTTTCTGTAACTTTTTGCTGGATTAGCATGTTGTGAACTCCCGCTCCCGCTTCTGTTTTATTTATTTCGGTTTTCTTATTCGTGGTAAAGTGCGTTGGCATTTTTCTCTTCTCGTCTTAAGTTTTTTATGGCAATAAGTAGATTTTCACAAGACTGTCAAATTTGTTAGAATTTTTATTAATTTTTTTTTTTAATCCTAAAGTTTACATTTTGAGCGCAAATTTATGTTTCATTTTAGTAGATGCTTCCTTAACATAATATTATTGTCGCATTTGGGTAATTGAAAAATTAATACATTTTATAAGAAATATTTTTAAAGTTAGCTTGAATTTGGTATGAAGATTTCTTTAAAAAATCGATTTTCAATAGGAAATTAAAACTGTAGAAAATTAAACGAAAAATCTTTTAAGCCAAATTTTACAATGACTTGATTTTTATACCCACCAATACTAGTTTCTTTTTTGAGAAATATGTTTCATGTACATATGTAACATGTTCTAAATTTTTTGTTTGTTTGTACAAAAAATACAAATGTGGGGAAATTATAAATTTATTTTGTAAATATCTTGCATATTTAACACTTGTTTTTATTAAATGTGCTCATACTGCCCTTTTTACAACTGAGGTACAGTAGACGCTCAGAAATTCGAATCAGTAATTTCATTACATTTGGCGCTCTAAAATTAGAATCCAAAAGTAAATAGGGAAATCCCATTTTAAAGGATGATTTACAGATCTTGTTGATGTTGTTAGAGTTAAAAGGTTTGTTGGTGTTTGTATTACACATCCTAAATAAAGTCAAATGAACTGAATTGTTATTTTTTGTTATATTTCGTTTAGTTTTTATGTTAAATAAACTCAAATTAAAAAAAAGCATAGTTTTTTATATCTTTATGGTCAAATTAACCTAAATTTTTGTATAAAAAAACCGTCCAGAAATTCCAATAATTCGTAAATTCGAATCGCCCTATAAACAAAGTGGTTCGAATTTCCGAGTGTTTACTGTACTTACTACTTTATTGGACAATCAAGGATTTATTTAATATTCTTTGTCATGATAAATGCTGCTCTGTCCATCCGTCTATTGAAAAACTTCCGAAAAGACTCAAAAGAAAAGGACAAATTAAATGGCATATAGGAAAAGAGAATTCGACCCAAATGTGGTTGTTCCTTAATTCTACAAAATTGTTATGTCTGGTAAAAAGACTAACATAAATTGCAGGAGGATTGCACAGATTTTCATTAAATTTTGCAGGAATTCGTTGCATGTGACTGGAAATCATACAACTTAATTTTGTAAAGATCTGTCCGTAACGATGATGCTATTGTAGTAAAATATGGTCTGACAAAGATGAATATGAAAATACACGACCAAATTTCGTGAAGATCGATCAATAATTTACCATAGGCCGCATATAAAGTGCACTCCCGAAAACACTTTCAGTCACCTAAATCCGGTAAAATTTGGAATGTCGTAGCTTTAAAAGACTAGAAAACACACGACTAAATTTCCTGAAGATCGGTCAGTAATTAACCAATTTTGCAATTTTTTTTAAGAATATTTAGCGAAAAATTTTCCTAACTATGAAAAATTTTACAACAAATTCAACGATAATTTAAATTATATGTAGAAAATTCAACAAACACTTGGCAAAAAATTAGATTCTAATTTTAATTTCTTATAAAAATTTTTTTTTTTTTTTTTTTTTTTTTTTATTTATTTTATTTATTTATTTATTTCTTTTTTCGATGTTCCGTACACAAGACTTAAGTCTTATATTGCAGTATGGAACTGAGCATATGTAAATACAATAAATCGGAAATAAGAAAAAATCTGAAATTAAAAAATAACAAAATTGTATAAAATCATATTAAGTAGTTTTAAAAAATAAAATAAAATTTAAAATTTAATTACGCTTTATTACATAAAGTTAGCGAAATTAATTAATTAAAACAAGCTAAAAAAAAGGAAAATGAGAAATATGACAAAAAATATAGTTCCTGAATTGACGTGCGTTACTTATTTTTTGTGATATATAGGGGATTCCGTTCCATAGACTGATTGCGTGAATAAAGAAATGGTATTTAGAAATCAGTGTTCGATGACCAAATGCTAGAAGTCTTTTACCTCTGTCAAGTGTTGAAAAGTTTAAACGTGTGTAGAGATGCTCAGGCTGATGTGTGTATATAATTTTGTGCAGAAACAGTAAAATACGCACTCTTAAGTAATCATCAAAAGTGATTCCGTAAAGCAAGGTAACGAAGGAAGAAATATGGTCATATCTCCTTTAACCATAGACGTACCGAACAATGTTATTAAACGCCACATTAAGTTTCCTTTTACTTCCGCTGTCACAGCTGGCAAATAATTCACAGCCATACAATAAGATGGGTATCAAGTATGTTTTGGCAATGAGTATTCTTATTTTAATTGGAGTACAATACTGGGTTTGCCACAGATTCCTTAACATTGAAAGCGTTCGACCACATGCAAAATTAACGTGGTTAGACCAAGTGAGGGTGTTGTTAAAGTATATACCAAGATTTTTGGCAGAGTTTACAATTTTAATTGACTGGTTATTTAAAGTTAGATTAGGAATTCCCTCAAGTTTTAACGAAAAAAATTTCACGATAACTTCTATAAAGAAAATCGAACGATTACTTAAAAAAGAAAATCAAACGACAATTTTAACGATGTATACAAAATTTGATAATAAATTCAGGTTACTGTAGAAAATGTAGCGATAACTTTAATTTTGTAATAGATAATGAAACGTGAACATTAACTTGCTGTAAAAAATTTAGAAATAATCTCAATTTTCTTTAAAGCACTTTAAAGCACTTTAAAGATAACTTGAACTTCTATAGAACATTAATAGATAATTAGATAAGTTAACGATATATAGAATATTTTACGATAACTTAAATTTTGTATAGAAAATTTAACAAATAATGAATTTGATACAGAAAATAAAACGATAACACGAGTTTTTAATAGAAAATAAAACGATAACTTAGAAAAATTAATTAAATTTTCTTTAAATTCGAAAATATTTTATTATATAAGTTACCAATAGATAGCAAATTAGGCGAAACTAGAGGTTTAAACAAAAAATTTTGCGATAACTTGAATTTTCAGAAAATTAAACGTTAACTTGAGTTTTTAATAGAAAATAAAACCGAATATTTTAACTTCAAATAAGTCTCAATTATCAATTTTCTTTTGAAAATTAAGTCATAACATAAATTGTTTACAAAAAATTTAACGATAAGTTAATAATTCATAGATGTATAGAAAATATGACGATAACTTGAAGATACTGTAGAATCTTTGGCAATAATTTGCATTTTGTATAACGAGACCTTGAATTTGTTGCAGAAAATAAAACGTTAACGTGAGTTTTTAATGAAAAATCAAACAATATCTTAAACTTTTTTGAAAACTTAAACGATAATCTTAGTTATCTTTAAAAAATTAAACGATAACTTCAATTTCATATAGAAAATTTAACGATAAGTAGATAGCTTGAGGTTTCTATAAAAAATTTTGCGATAACTTGAGTTATGTATCTAAAATTTAAAAAGAATTGACTTTTGATTAAGAAAATTAAACGAATACTTAAGTTTTTAGTAGAAAACGAAATAATAATTTAAAAAAAATTAAGAGAGCCTTAATTTTCTTTCAAAATTTAAACGTTAAGTAGATAATTTAACGATATATAGAATATATGACTATAACTTGAGGTTTCTATAGAAAATTTGACGATAACTTGAAATGAGTATAAACAATTTAACGAGTCCTTGAGTTTGATGTAGAAAAAAGAACGAAAACTTAAGTTTTAAACAGAAAATAAAACGATAACTTTTACTTGCTATAAAAAAATAAAACGAAAGCCTTAATTTTTCTTAATTTAACCATATCTCGAATTTTATATAGAAAAGTTAACAATAAGTAGAGAATCTAACGATATATAGAAAATTGGGCGATAACTTGAGGTTTCTTTAGGGACTTTAAATTTGATTTAGAAATTAAACCGATAACTTGAGATTTTAATAGAAAACCAAACAATTACTTAAAAAATCTGTAAAAATTAAACGAAAGTCTAAATTTTTATTAAAAAGTAATTAAAGGATAACTTGAGTTTTGAGAATTTAACGTTATACGAAGATATATTACGACAGCTTTGGGTTAATAGAGAAAATTTGGCGATAACTTGGATTTTGTATAGAAAATTTAACGGGACCTTGAATTCTATGTGAAATATAAAACGATAACTTGAGTTTTTAATAGAAAATGAAACGATTTCTTAAACTTTCTTAACAACTTAGACGATCGGCTCAATTTTTTCTAAAAATCAAACGATATCTTGAAATTTAAATGGAAAATTTAACGATAGTTTGATTTTTTCTTTTTGTTTCTTTTCTTTTGAAAATCTCTATTAACAGATCGTTAGTTCTTGTATTACGTTTTCGACTGACATGATTGTTATTTGAATTAAGTGTGTTATAAATGATAAAAAAATATTATAAAAATGCGTGTTAATGGATTTTTAAATATAGTTTTTATGACTATATTAAAATCATATTTTCTTTTATATTATACTTAGAAACATTTCTAGCCAAGTTAAAATATATTTTTTTTGTTCGTAAAGACCCAATTTATTGTTATTGTTTTGTATACTTAAGGAAAGTGAAACACAAAATTATTATAAATTTTAATGATAGTGAAGACTTTTTAAGAGTTTTCGAAGACAGAATGAAAGAAGAAAAAGAATTATGTTTTCACTTTTAAAGCTTCTTATCAATTGTAACCTTTGAAAATCTTTTTTAAACAAAAGCCACGATTTTTTTTCAATTAAATCTAGACACATTAATTTAAAAACTCAAAACTAAAAGTGCTTGAATATGCCAAATCATGTTTTTCTTTTCGGAGTTTTAAAAAAAGAAAGAAGAATAGAAATCAATTTTATTTTATTCAATTTTACTTCATCCTAAAATTGAATTGGTTTCAAATAAATTTTCAAATTGATAAATTTTATCTCAAGCTTTCTTTTTTTTTAGAAACTCTAATGGGTCAGAAAAAGGTTGACACTTGTTTTGTCTGTTTTTTCTTTGTTCAGTTGTTGGTTTCCCCCTTTGAATTTCTCTTGGGTTTTCTCATAAATAGCGAAAAGTGTCAAGTACAACACGCATTTAGTATGTTTGCTTGTTTGTGTTGACTTCAAATACCGTTTTAAGACATTTTCGCAAAAGATCTTGATGGCGAAATTCTTGTTTTTATTTTCTGCAAAAGATCACTCCGGCACGGTTGGTGGCTGCAGTTAATTTTGTGTCTTGTTGTTAATTTAAAATACCATTTAATTAAAATTTGTACCTACAACTATTTTAACAAATTTAAGCCCAAATTTTTTTTAAGCAAACAAAAACAAGGCTTACATACTTACTTTTAACTAGAGGTGACACATAGTAAGTCATGAAATACAGTGACCTACCTGCAAAGAAAAATAAATAATTATAGCAAATAAAACTTTAAAAGAAAATTTTTTAAGGTTTTTTACAAACCATTTCAACATTTTTCTCCACAAAATTCGACTTACAAATCATTTTAGTTACGCTTTTGCCTTTTAGCTAACAAAATACATTTTTTAAAAAAGGCTATATGGCTATAAGGCTATGCTATCGAAAAACTATCCTACGAAAATTCAAATTTTTGAAATGTTTTCCAAGTAAAAATCAAAGCATTCTGAAGAGATTGAGTGGTTGCAATCGGAACATGTGAGGGTAACCTGTCCGTGAAAACGCCTGGGTGCGAGCCAAGCTTCAGTCAGGAATGGAAAATTATCGATAAATTTTAATTAATTTCATGTTGTAAAATTCCTTTCTTCATGAAAATAATTTAATGAAAATTGAATTTGATGAACTTTAGCCTAATTAAATATTAAAAAAGGAAATTTGGATTAAAAACCATAAATAGTTCAACAAAATAACCACAATACTGATTATTGTTAAAGCTAAGGCTCGGGCTCTATGTTTGCATTTGTCCTTCAAGTTGTGCTGAAAAGGGTAAACAGGAAAAAGAAGGACAAAAAAAAGAAAAACAAAAACAGAAAATGTACTTTGGACTTCAAGAGGAATTCTTGACAAGGGTACTGGGAAATGGAAGTAAGGAAAAGCATGTAAAATAAATTAAAATAGATAATCCTTCAAAGCAAATTTCGATCTACCAAAGGTTAAATACAATTTGGTTTAAGGATTGATGTTTGAGTGTTAAACTGCAAGCCCTCTGAGGAATGGAAAATTATCGATAAATTTTAATTAATTTCATGTTGTAAAATTCCTTTCTTCATGAAAATAATCTAATGAAAATTGAATTTGATGAACTTTAGCCTAATTAAATATTAAAAAAAAAAAAATTAAATAAATATATTTATCTGCAAATTTTTTAAATAGAATAAAAGTAATCGAACGTTGATACCAAGCCGGAATGCGCGTAGAAACGATGTTCCAGGCAGAAGGAGAAGCGTAAAAATAGAGCTTCAAAGTACATTCAAGGGAGCTCAACCTCATTTAAGACTTTCTGAACACTGTATTTTTTTCCTAGGCGGATATAATCAGTTGAACATCAGGATCATATGGGTCCCGAGGCACAGGGATATACTGGGGAACATTTGCACTGCCTCACAGTTTCCACTGGAGTTTAAAGGCGTTGGGGGCCTGCAATCTCAAACTTCGACGATCGACTATCGATATTGCCCGCGAACACTGGATGCAGGATTGCCCGACCCCGCAAGCATAACGGGCGAACCATGTCTCTATAATAGATGACTAAGGACATATTTCTTTCAGTAAGTCAAGTGTTACGGGATACTGTCTTATAAGTCGGTAGGCATTCACAGCTGCGCTGACGATAATTAGAAGGAGGTAGTAAAACACCATCTCTGTAACTGTCCTGCACTGGCGAGAAGGCGACTCAACGAAATGGGATCCGCATTCTTTCTAAAATCAAAAAATTAAATGATCGATTAATGTTCTACATAAAATTAAATTCATTTTACAAGAAATTCAATACATCGAAATTTTCTGTAGAAAAATAAAATTTTTATATTTCAATAAATATGATCGCCTAATTTCTATTAAAAGTTCAATTATCGTTTAATCTGGAAGAGAAAACTAATTTCTAATAAAACTTCTTGCTATTAAAAACTTTTCCATAAAAAACTTTAGTTTTCTGAGCTCGAGGCCTGGATTATTCTTTAATTCAAATTCTTTTTTTTTATAAAAAATTCAAGTTTCTGCAATTCTTTTATATAGGGTTATCCATTTTTCGATTTTAAAAGTAAAGGTTATAAAAATCAACCCAAAAAGCTGCTTTTATTATATTTTAATGTCCGAACCTTGCCATTACGTACATAATACAATTGGGGTATTCACAAGGTGTGCTATTATGTTATATTGTCATAATGTTCTAACATTTTACAATAGTTTAGTGTCTTAAATAAATAGATCTAAGCTTGCTATGTTTATTGTGCTGCCGTAATAATTCCGAAGAGACCTGCGCTGAAGGGCAGAGCCGAGCCGCATTAGTTTTTGTAAGCCGTCGCCGTTAATTTAACCTGCGTCTAGCAATTTTTGCAGCAAATCACTTGCGACGTCAAATTAGATCGGCTAAGGACTCTGCTGTTTGGTAAACAAACAAAATAAAATGCATTTCTGATTTGCGTCTGAAAAATTAAAATAGTCAGGTAAGATCTAATTTTATTTATTAATTCATGGATTAGATTTAAAAAAAAAAAATTATTTTTTGGTAAATATTAATTTTTTTATATTTGTTTTAAATCGGCTGATTTAAATTCAAAATAGCACACTGAATTCTGAGGGGTTGTTCACAACAGTCATATTTTTCATATTATTATTTTAAGACATATGACTTTATGACACGTTATGATTCCCACAAATGTCATTTAAATGACCGCCTCTAGATTGATTGCAGCAGTCGTACATTTGAGGTAATTGACGAACACTTTTTCGCACATTTCGAATGATATCTCGGAGATAACTTGTCAAATGTTGGTTTTTAAATGCTCTATTGTTGGGGTATTCTGCAGGTGGAAAAGGAAGACATAGCCTATCAAAAAAAGTGTAACGGCGTCAATTCGCATGATCTGGTGGTTAATTGACATTACACAAACGTAAAATAACGTCTTCCGGAAACATCCCATGATATAAAGCCAAAATCGTTCGATGAGTGTGGCTCGTGGCACCAGTTCATAATCTTCAATTGAAGGACAGAAAATGTCGTCTGCTGTATGGCCATAGTACTCTAAGCCGTGACATCGACAAATTCGGATTAACCGGCAGTGCGTACATAACGATAGTGTACAAGCCTGACCACATCCGTAACGCTTCCAATCTCTTCAAACCTTTTAATAATCTTGCCAACTCGTTGTCGATTATGAATAATCAACTCGTAATTCTTAAAAAGTAGCCACGTTTGAGCCAACACTTTTGTACTAAGTCTTAACTAAGGTAACGCGTTCTTCGGTGGTTAAACGATTTATACACGTAAATGGCAAACCTTTCACTAAATAAATGACAGATCTGATGAGAGATGACATATATTTTATAGGCTTGCCATATCGGCGTTTGTGAAGCTAGTTAATGGATAGCCCTGTACATTTTTTTAAAGAAAAATGTTATCGAAAAATTTTATGACAAATAATTATTTAAGTTATCTATAAATATTTAAAAAAAGTTCAAGTTATTGATACATTTTTTAATGAAATTAAATTTATTTTAAATTTGTTTATAGGAAGCTTAAAACATATGGATAGTTTTCTATAAAAAATTAATTTTATCGATAAATCTCTTATAGAAAATTCTGGTTATTGCATTTTATTTTTGTAGAAAACTTATATTATAGATAAATTCGTGAACAAAAAAAAAAAAAAAAAAAAAATTAAAGTTATTGGTTAATTTTCTATAGAAAGAAAAAGTTGTCAGAAAGTTTTCTATAGAAAATTGAAGTTGTCGATAAATTTTTTAAAGAAACTTTTGCTTGCCTGTTGTTACATTGGAACAACAATATAGATTGCTAAACAAAAATTTTCATTTTAGTTTGGAAAACAAGCATTAAGTTAATACAAAATGTTAGAAATATTTTTCTTATCTTAACCCACTGTGTTTTTTGTTAATTACTAACAGTCCCTTATCTTGTTGTCTTCAAACCAGAAAAAAATAACTTAACGTTTTCTCCTACTTCTACTCTAATGAAAAGTTTTTGTCTGTATCAATTTTGGTTCCTAAGTTTTTGGCGTTATTTCAGCTGTGTTATATTTTTTTCTTTGGCACTATAAACTTTATAAAGTCAATGTTTTATAAGTTTGAACTTTTTTGTTTGTTTTTATATTAACAATTTGCAAGTATGTTTATATGTATGTATATATAAATGCCTGGCTCAGTCTGTCTGCTAAGTTCAATTGCAAATTTTAGGTTTTTTGCAAGTTTTCACAGTAATTAGCAACAACATGCAATATAGAGTAACAAATAACAAGAGCAACACTACCACCACCATCGCTACCATTTAGCAAGACAGCTAGCTAAATGAAGTTAGTTAGTAAGTTAGCTAGTAAGTTAGTAAAAATGTCTTTGTGGAAACTCTTTAAGCTATTTATAACAAAATCTAAAAAGTCAAAGGTATTTTTTAGTTAAAAAAAATGTGGTTGTGAATTGTTTTTTGTATTAAATGCACAACAATTTTAAACTTAATTGACATTTAACTACAATTTAAAATTTTTGCACAAATTACACTAGTCGGCAAAAAATATTTGGGAGCAAGAACTTTGTTATGTGACTTTTATTGACTTTAGTGTGGTGAATCTAAAACTATTCAAAGATTGATTCTATGACGTCTAGTTTTTTCTTATATAAATAAAATACTGTTATTGACATACTAAATACGTATTCAAAATGAATTTAAATGCTAATAAAAAGTAAATAATAAACAACTATTTGGTAGATCGCTCTCTTTAATCAGCCCCAATTATGAATACAAATTTCCCGGGGGTTTTTCCCTTTTCCCATTTTCCCATTCTTTTACAATTGAATTCACATAGAAAAATATGGAGAAGGGAGACAACTCCCGGGGAATTTTTTTCCATATTGGGATGTATAAGCTTCACTATTGATGCGAGTTAGTTCATGCATGTACTTAAATAAAATATTATAAAAGTGTGTAAAAACTTCAATTAGTTTGGTTTTTGGCCTTAGCCGAACTGGGTTTTTGATCTTGTTTTAAAAAATTGCCACGTCGTCATATCTCTAAAAAATAAAAAATGTATGTTGTTTAAGCAAAAGTACTCCTTCATACCTTCTTTATATTTAAACAAAATTAGTATTATTTTCATGGCATTTAAGTCTAAAAACAATTTCGGGCATTTGGTTTCTGCGACTACGCCTTATGAACGCCATCCTGTCGCTCCAACTTTGAACCACCTTTTTGAGCATACCCAATTTAGTTCCAAACGTTTGGCTTAACAAAGTGTTGATTTTTGTTGGAGTAACTTCTCCTCCAAATGGTTTGTGATGACACGAGGAATAAAATCATGACGAATCATTTGCGTGTAGTGTTCGCCATTCACAGTAATGTTGGCAGCGGTTTCCGATTTAAAGATAAATCGGTTGTTGACGCCTTTGGCATGTAAAGAGCCGTATGAGTATTGTGCTTTAAAAAAATAAAACGAAAATTCTGGTTGCTTATACATCAGCTAAGACAAAAATTAGCCTCATCGCTGAAAATGATTTCATGAAAAAATTCTGGTTCAACGAATTGGCTGGTTTTAATTTTTACAGCAGTTGGATGTGACATGGATGTGCTTCAAGATCTTTTCTCGAAAATCTCCCAGTAATGGACGGGCAGAGACCGAGTTGCTGAGAACGGTGTCGGATCTACACTCTTAAAATTATTGCAAGTAACTGATTGTGGGTTTTCCGTACTGTTAAAATTGAATAAAAATATGACTATTTTTAGTTTAATTTTTGTCGGTTAAAATATATTTTTTAAAAGTAACAACTATTAAATTTTGCGCAATATGCTGTTTAATAAATAAAAAATTATTGTAAAATTAATTTATTTTTTATGAAATGTAAATGATCCGAAATTTTTTAATGAATTTTAAGTTGTTTGAAATTAGTTTTTATTTGAATTTAACTATATAATATTTTGAGTGTATGAATTAGAGTCCTCTGTCACACTACAGCGGAGATATATACGGGGATATATACACGGTACCGGCTCCACTTGGATAAATATTACCCTAAAAGAGTAAATGTGATCATTAATCATTCATAAAATTACGTATAAGCGGCTCAGGTGGACGATTATACGCACCGTAAACTTAACGAAGTGATCTATAAGTTTAACGAACAAAGCGCAAATTTTGAAATTAATTTTCACGATACTTAAACGTTGTTTTGATGTAAGTCTTTGCGTGGTGATTTGCCAAAGTAAACTGAAAGAAAAAGTTCTACACACTTAATTTGTATGACAGCTAGTTTTACAGTCATCTCTATCGGATGTTCTTTACATCTAAAAACACCCTTTTTAGCATCAGAGTCGTAGTTAGCATCGGAGTCGGACGTGAAAACTTTCAGCGTTTGGAGTTGGATTCGGAGTTAGAACTATTTGTTTGACGACTCCAAATACCTCTTAATTTCTGTTCATAGGTTTTAACAAATTGTTTATTAATCCTAATTCGATATGTAGTGGCTGCAAAAATATTTTTTGCCTGACAATTTAAGACACCATTTGCGATATTTTTGCTTCCCGAAATCGCATGAAATCCTAAGAACTAATTTTGTTGGATGAAATGACTCGTTTTTGCTCTGCTTTGTCACTTACCTTAAAACCAAAAATATTTTGTGTATCATCCTTGTAATTCCGCTAGCATATCAAATGCTTTTAAAGCGCCACCTGCATTCCACGAATAGCGATCGTAATGAATTCTATTGACCAATAGCTTCATGCTTTCGTAGGTCTTTTTAATATTTGCCGCGTGAGCTGATAGAACGGACGGATATTGATTTATATTATGTAACATCACTGCTTTCAGATTCAATCAGGATTAGTCAATGAAGAAGAATTGTTTGTTATTGTTGTTGATGACAAGTGTGTGCCTTGGTTTCTTATTCACATACAATTCTAATGAAACCAAAAATTGCTTATGGCATCAGGATCAATTCGATATATATGTAAGTTGTTTTGCTCATGTTTAGATGCCGACTAATGTTATTAACTTTACATATATTTATTTTAAGCAAAATGTATTATACACAATATGTAGTTAGGTTAAATTATTTTATAAACAATTTACAAAAACCAATTCCAAAATATAAAGCAGATTTTATAGGTTATGAAATTTTCTATAAAGTTCAACAAATTTTGAGTTGAAATTTACTCTTAAATCAAATCTGCTTTATTTCAAAAAATTGTCTCAATATGAAGACAAAAAAATTTCAGTCTCTCTCTCTCTCGCACTCATTTTAATCTTCTCTCATTTTTGCTTAGTTTGAACTGGGGTCTAATCACCGCATTCGATACTATCGTATCGAATAAACTATCGAATTTGTTTGCATACGATAGACACTGACGTATCGAATGAAAATTAGATATCGAATGCTATTATTTCAAATTAAATTAATTTCATTTGATATCGAGTTTCATGATAAATTTTGCTCGATATCGTATGCGGTCCTCTTTTCGAGCCAAAGATGGTTAGCAAAGTGGCTCCATAGAAAGTTACACATATTTAAGGCCATAATACAGTATAATTTATAACTCCCGGGTAGTTTTGATTTATAATAAGGTTGATAATCAGAAGGGGGCCTAGAACGATTTGAACAATGATTAGGGTTTTAAATTCCCTCTCTTAAGAAATATTAAAAAATTAGTTTTCAAAATTTTGAACAAGCAATTATCCACTGTTTAACAAATTTTATTATATGCAGAATATTTTTACTAAGCTTTATGCCATTAGCTCCCTTCAATTATACAATTTTTTTTTTTTTGAACCAGATCAAATTCTCCCCGGTTGCTTTATAAGATTATAACTCCTCTCATTTTATACATTTTTAATATGTCATATATTTTTATTGCTATTTTGTTTATACTTTACGCTACCATGAAAATAAAAGCTACCAACAAAATTTGTTAACTTCTTCATTTCATATTAAAACTGAATGTCATATCATTATCTTTAACTATGACATTTTAGTGCCAAACTAAATAACACTTTTGTTTTGACTTTCCAAGAAAAATAAGTATATTACTTTTACTTAAAACTAAAACAACAAAATAGCAGCAAAATACTATAGGAGTAATAGAAACTCTATGAAAAAATAAGTTGGCAAAAACAAAAAGGTACTACGACTCTTTTAAACCGGAGAATACATACAACATCAAGTGTATTTAGGATAATCATCTCTAAACTACATGATGCTATATGAACTTTCACTGTTTAAAAGTACCCTGTAGTTCATAACTTCAATAGTAAACTAAGGGAGAAGTATTTTTTCACTACTCTAAAAGAAGGTTAAACTTTATTGTCCATCATTTCCATGGAAGTTGTTATTTGGCTTATCCATTAAGAGCCAACTCCAGAAGTATAAGAGTTTATCATGGGATTTATTCAATCAGTAAAATAAAAAAAGGTGTGCCTTAAAGATATTTATTAACAAAAATTTAAATATTATTAGTGTCCCAGCAAAAACTTACATTGCAAAGTAATGAGTTAAAAAGCTAATATAACGATTCTTCACTACTTATACATTGGCATTTTAACTCATTATTTTAACACGGTGATGTCATTGGAGGCAAGTACTTACCACCCTCGCTTACAAATAGGGAGTTAAATAAGTCATTACCACATTCGCTTACAAATAGGGACTTAAATAACTTATTACTCCGATATCACCAAAATTACAACTAACATATCATGACTATAAAATTTCAGTACAGCATAATTTTTTATATTCAAATTTATTACAAATTGTTTTTTATTTATAATAAAAAAAAAAACAAATTGAAGGAACAAATATTTTAAATCAATTTGTATTAGATTTGAAAAAACTTCAACCGTAGATGCATTTTATTATGAATGAATTATAAATTTCGTTAATCAACTCATACACAAGTACTTAGGTATCAGATTATATGTCAGCCATTACCAAACTACTTCTATGTAATGCAGATGGTATGAAGTAGTCATTGAAAAGTAAGTTGTTCAGTAATGGCAAGTCATTACCAAGTTTTTGCTGGGGTTGTATAAGAGTTTGAACAAATAATAAGAAAGTGTTATACCTGCAATTTACCTTGAACCTCAAAACATCGTATTACTTATATAAAGTCGTACATATACCTAAAATTTAAATTGTTATATGGGCATTTCCTGGCGTCACGAACGTACGTTCGTACAATTTTGAAGTACAAATAATATAGAAAACAAAACTTTTCCTCGCATTTTTGTTCTCGATTCGACAGCATTTGGGTAGCTTTATGTTTAGTGCAAAAGATAGATTTCATCGAGTTTAAGTTTTCATTATAAGAGTTGCAAACGTGTGGTCACGAACGTACGCAAAATAGAAGTCAACTTTGGCTGACAATAGTGAAATGTAATAATCTGCGCAATGGAACGGAATATTCAAAAGTGATTAATTTATTTTAAAAGTGTGTTAATGTAGGTCTCCATCCAGTATTTACACAATTTAATTGGCTTATGTACCGGTCGCAAACGTACGGATCGCGAACGTACGTTTTTTTGTTATTATCACCACGCATTTTCCCATAAATGTCTTCAAATTTCCTTAGCAAAACAACTTAATACTCCTTTTACAATTGATTGTAATGGAGAGATTGTGAGGAAAGAGTGTAAACATAACATATTTTTTGCATGTAAAATAAGTATATAAAAATGTCTTTAGAAGTAGAAAATACAGAAAAATATAAAATTTTCCAGTTTCCATCCCAATTTCCTCAAGTAAAACAGCTGAGATATGCTATGAAACCATTCTTTTACAAGAACAAAGACTTTTTTATAATAATAAACAATAAAAGACGATGATAATCAACATTTTATTTTTTCATTCTGGTAGACCTTTCTGGGGAAATGCCCATATTCTTTATTTATGCCAAAATGTGTTAAAATATCAATATTCTGCAAAAATTACCAATTTTTCGCAAACCGGTGGTTAAAATTACCAGCACTTTTACTGGTTTTTTTTTTTTTGATGTTTTTATTCTATTAGTTTCATAGAATCTTATTTTGTTACTATCTTGAAAATCAATCAACAGGAATGCAGAAAAAACGGGCTAAGTAGGTCCAAAATCAAAAGAGCTTTTAAATTAAATAATTCAAAGATTTATTTAAACTCTTATACAACTTCAACCGTTTTATTATTTAAAAAAATAATGCAAAATCGTGTCGTCAATTTAAAAGTAAAAATAATGAACAACATTTTAATATCTGGAGCATTTTGACAAAACATCTAAAGTCGAGATAAGATAGCAAAGAGGTTTTTAAGAAAAAATTCGTTTATAATACAAAGCTTATAAAACGTAAAAAGCAATGTTTTTTAATGGAAATTTGTATGATTAACAAAATTTTTTCAAATCTTCTTATTCGACTTAAGATATTTTGTCAAATTGCCACAGATATAATGTATGCAAAAAACTCTTATACGTCTTTATACACACCAAAATAGTCGAAAGCAGTGATGTTAACTGTACGGTAATTACCCTTTTTACGGTAATTTTAAGCCCCAAAAGGTAGCAAGGTGATTTCATTTTAAATACGGTAATTTCAAGATTTGGGTTTTGGATATTCATATACATACTTGCATATGAAGGATTTATAATTATAACTTTTGAGAGGTGAGTTTCAACAGCAGGTTTAGAAATAGATGAATGTTTTGTTTCTGCAAATGATTAGGTTACAGTGAAAAGTATAAAATATGAAAAATTAAATAACTCATTGTATATTACACTGGTTTACAGCCAAAAAATACCAAGAACACCACATGCCTAGATAAGTTAATTGGGACCTCCTGAAAACGAAAAACGCTGTAATTTTTTTTTTCCTAAGTCTAGGTTCACACTATGAAAGTTTTCTTTCAGAAAGTCTGAGTTTATGGGTGAGAGAGGAGAGATGAAAAGCATGTTCTCTTCCCCTCTCACCAATAAACTCAAACTTTCTGAAAGAAAACTTTCATAGTGTGATCCCAGACTAAGTACCGTTTTTTGAATAACGGTACTTTTGTGTTTTTCGGTGTATGGTCCCACTAAAACCCTTGTGGAGCCCAACCGAAAATTTCTATCTGATAAGAAATGGCTTTTATTAAGGATTTTGTGAAACGACAATATTTTCATCTCATATAAAATTCCGTTTTTTTTAAATACGTTAAAACTGATTAAGTTTTTAAGTTTTTGGTTGTTTTGGTTGTTTCAAAATCAACAATATTTTAAGCATTAAATAGCCGTAATGTGATGCATTTAACTATAGTAATTATTAAAACTTTTCAGCAGAAGCAAAAATATTACATATTAATTTTGTATTAAAGGCATATGAAAAAGAACTTTTAAACCAATTGTTTCATCATAAGAAGATGACAAGATAGCACTTTATTTTATAGCGGGTAAATAATAATATTGTGTGTCAATTTTTTCCAAAACGTAAAAAATAAAAAAATTTCGAGCTAACAATCTCTTGCGATATTCGAATTTTAAAAAATTCGGTCTTAGTTGAACGATTTGGCAAAAAACCAAACCCCGGTCAAATTTAAACTTTTAAGCTTCCGTCGTTTAGGCTATGCGATCATGAATCAGTCTGTCAGTAACGATATATATGATGAATATCGTCCTCTTAATAAAACAATAGCGTATGTGCTCATACGCTATTATTTTTTTATTGCATATTTAGAATCACCATCATTGATTTTATGTCTGGTCAAAATTTCTTCAAATTCTACTTCCAAAAAGTGGGTCAAAATGTCGTTGGAAAAAATAGTGTATATTTTCTTGTTCAAAATTTTCCTTCAATAAGTGTGCAAGCTCATATGCGCTATTTTACTTAAAATTGCCACTCCAAAGTTATTAAAAGAATAATAGTGTAAACGCATTATACTCCATTTTAGCCTGTAGAAAAAAATACAATTTATAAAAACTTTAACTCATAAAATAGCTTATAATAATATACACTATTGTTTGAGAAATAGTTTCATACCGACCATCGAAAGCTGCATGATCTCCAAAACTTGTGCAAGAAGAATGTAATTCCTCGTGGTTCGCAGTCATTTTTTTTAACTTACAAAGTGGAAAGAAGCGAAACTGTTTAGATGAGCCAGATGTAACAGAGGAAGAGAAAGAAGACGAATGAACTTCTAGTTATTTTTGACTTACGCAATGTATACATACCTTAATTTGTCATAATTTTTTGTGTATAATTACCAGGGAAACCAGAATTATGCTCTAAAAAAAGTGTTTTATGCGCATTAAATATGCAGTAAAAACTTGAAAATATGCTCTAAAAACTCTTAATAATATGCCCTAAAATAACACTGAGTTATTCAAAACAAAAAAAATGTGTTTTTTTTTTTCAACAATTTAATAATATTTGCATACAGTAAAAAATTAAATTAATGTAACTAAAAACAAAATAACTGAGTAAAATCAAATTTTGTACTTCAATTTCTGAGATCATGGAATTGAAATTACAGATTAAAAAAGGCAAAGTCTTATTGGTAATTGTTATTGCAATAAATAACAAAATATTGACTTAAACTTTTAAATAAAAAACGTTGTCTATCACTTCTGAATAGACTTTTATACATTGAAAATTTGCGTTCAACGTCGACTGATGTAATAGGAGCATATTTAAAAGATAACGATTTCTGAACATTATATTTAAAATCTTCTTTTGAAGCAGAAGCATTAGCTTCTTTAGTAAAATAAGTTAAGTTTTAAGGTTATGCTTTGCATTGCAATTCTCCATCTTGTTTATATTTTCAACAGTCTCGTTAATATTGCATACTGCTCAACAAGTGTGAGACCAGTAGTTTTTAATTTTTTTAATAATTTTTCAATGAAATCAAAAAGAAAAAAATCCTTTGTATGACGTTTAAAAGTTTAAACAAATATTAAAACGTGGTACAACAGCAAAGGCGAATTCACAAGTGCAAAATATAAACAAACAATAAACATCACTGACAAACAAAACGTAAACCAAGGCGAATTAATTTTTGAGGTGGTGTTGAAAGCACAGCTGTGCTACTTTTTTCTTAATTAGAGAGAGGAATGTCAAAAGTTACTTGTGTTTTTGACATATCGACCAACAAAAGCAACAAAAAAAATACATTGTTATGTTTTTAGTGTTGTTACTTGTTGTAGTATCGACACCACCATTTGCATGAATTCGCCTTGACCTAAACTTAATATAAAAAAATTGTGAATTCGCCCTTGCAGCCATAAATAAATTCTCCTTGGGTTAAATTAGTGTAAAAATAAAAAAAATTAAGCAATTATCAAAATATGCTTCAAAAAGCTAAAATATGCGCTAAAAACTAAAATAATGCTGCAAAAATGCACTTTTTACAAAAATATGCAGCAACGGGTAAAATATGCAGAAATATGCACTAACGAATCGATGCCAAAATTCATAAAAAGTTC
Source organism: Pollenia angustigena (assembly GCA_930367215.1). Taxonomy (NCBI): domain Eukaryota; kingdom Metazoa; phylum Arthropoda; class Insecta; order Diptera; family Polleniidae; genus Pollenia; species Pollenia angustigena. The sequence continues at coordinate 55,765,575 of OV884060.1, forward strand.
TAAAACAGATAAATATATTGCTTTTGCCTTCATTGGACGCACAAGGAAAAACATGCAATTGCATATTTGTGGTTTCCCTGATAATTACCCAAATTGGAAAGTGATGAATATGTGCCACTGAATTAACAAAACTATGAATTAATCACTGTTTTATAATTGATATTTTTGAGATCAAATATTTTAATAAAAATACCGTAAAATACCATACAAAATAAAATAGTGTATCAGAAAATTATACGAATTCCTTAAAAAATAAAATAGCCTATATGGATGACTTGCACTTTGAATGACATAATTATGGTCTTAAAGGATGCGTAGAATAAAAAAAATTGGTCAGTTTAAAGACAAGAAACGGTATTATGTATTCGTCGAAAAATCTATTATGAAGTATTTTTATTTACCGCGATATTGAGGTTTTAATCGACATCCGATTTGACAAAAACTTTAAACACGATTTTCTCAAAACCCCAAAAAATTATACGCTATTGTTATATTGAGGGGACGATATGATGCTTTAACTTTCGTATTGATAAAAAATACAACAATTTTGGTTAAAAATGTATTTTAAAACAATAATTTTCATGAAAATTTTTCATAAAAAACATTTAAAATTTGAATATATTAAAAAACCTTTGCGTACGGTAATTTCTTCTCAGAAAAGGTAATTTTTAGAGGGCCGTACGGTAATGAAAAAATAAAAGTTAACATCACTGGTCGAAAAGGCATTATGCGTTTCTACTGATGTTTGTAACACCTTAAAATATTGCTCATAGTACCCGACTTATCAAAATTGTATTCAAGTAAAACAAAAACAATTTAACGCTCCTACACACGAATTTGACAATTGGGGTTTATGTCTGTCGGCTAACGAGTCTACCTTGTGTAAACATACCTTGGGCCAGTGCAAAGTAAAACGATTTATTGCTTGCCGATTTGTTGTCTACGTTTGTTTACTTCACAAATGTCAAAACCGAAATGACATTTATCACCATTTGCAATATGGGGTTTATTTTTGCCCCAACCCGTATTACTAAAAACTTTTTCAAAGTTTAAATAAAAAAAATAAAACTCAGAACCCAAGCAATTGTAGGGGGATGTAAGCAAAGATAAACTCACTGTTTATTGTTGGTGTTTTGTTTAAGCTTTGATATTGTTACAAGTGAGACTTAGAGTGTTTATAATTCTTATTCGCTTTAAGGTTTTATTTGTTTAATATTTTTGGCTTTTCTAAAATCTTTGGAAAAAATTTCCTGATGAGCTGGTCTAAGCAACCAATGAAATGCGCATAGAAGCTAGCTTTCCCTAAACAATAAATTTCAGTGTATTTATCAAATATGAAAAATTGGGAATTTAGCACGTCTTAAGGAAATCGTATTAATAAAAAACTCAGAAAACTGAATGCTTTTCGTATAAATTTGACTACACGCCCAATCACTTGTGTTGTGAATATAATATAGTAATGGCCTGTTCGTCGATAACGAATGAAAACTTCGTTAGCATAAATTACATTTAAAACAAAAACAAATTATAAAATATTGCTTTTGTTTTACATGTAAGTTAAACGGAAGCCTTCATTCGTTATCGACGAACAGGCCATAATATTTAAAAAAGGTTTAAAAAAATTAATATTTGATCATGGGAGGCTTAAAGTGGTCGGTTTGACCTCTTAATAAATTAATTAATGTCGGTTTATATATATATATATATATGTATATATATTTTTTTTAACAAAATTAATACAATGTAGTTACATTGCACACCACAAGAACTACCGGGCCTTATAATTTTAGCATAGTATAAGAGTCTCATTTAAACTACATATATAATATCTAAACATAGTAACTTGTATTAGTGGGTTAAATCCAAATGTAATAGTCAGTTATTACGTCGAGTTTTTTTTATTACTAGTGGAAGTATTAGTTTTAGAACTTGTACTTACAAAACACATCTGATGGTTATTAATATACAACAATGACATACATTAAATGTTATAAAATAGTAAAACAACAGTCATCCTAATTTGATACTTTTAGACCAAATAAGAATATTATGATGGTATAATACATGTATTATGAACATTATTATGATAATTATTATAGCAACTACAAAGAACAAGCAAATGCGTTTATAGTAAATAGAATATTTTCTTTGAAAGTCTTTTTCTATCCTGTTTAAGATTCTTCGCTTTTATGAATCATATGTGAAATTATTTTTTAGGCTATAATATAAAAACAAACTCTTTCTGCGGTATTCATGATTTTATTATTATCTCTTTTTTCGGTATTTTGTCTAACATATGATTATAATCATAATTTACTCATAAAAAGCACGAAATATTTGAAATGTAAGTAAAACCTTTAATTTTCAAAGAAATACTTTTATATTTTTATACATTTTTGATGTTTTTATAATACCTCATGCCTTAAAACTCACACATTGATGTTAAAAGTCGGGGGAAAAGCCACAACACAAATCAAATTGCGGCTAAAAAGCTTAACTTGTGTTTGGCATACAAGTATTTTCTTTGAGTTAAAATAATAAGTGTTTAAAAGTGAATATAACACAATAATAACGAAACTTGGATTTTTGGTTTTATTTTATTTTAAGGCTTTAAGACAATAAGGGGTTAACAAAAAAAAAAAAAAAATATGTTGGGAAAAAATCATGCAACACTACCGCCAACAATCCACAGCAGCTTAGCATTATCTTAACAATACTTTTATGGTGTTTTTAGACAAGGCGATTTTCACATACTCCAACTTAAATGCAACATGTTCTTACAGTGGGATGTAAAATACTAAGCTTTTCGGATTTTTTTAAATAGTTAAACTAATAAAATAATCACAACTTGAAAATGTTGAAGTTTTTTTTTATATTCTTAAAATTTTTAATACAATTCTTTTTTGGCGTTTCGATCTTTTTAGTTTCTCACATTAACTGCAATAGTGTAATAAATTTAGATCCACGATTTCTTAGCTAAGTGTGCAGAATTGTGTGTAACACGATAAATTATACCAGTCATATCACAATCTTGTGCATTTGGGGATTGTAAATTTTACAAATGTAAATAATGTAAGAAAAGATAAACTCACTGTTTATTGTTGGTGTTTTGTTTAAGCTTTGATTTTGTTACAAGTAAGACTTAGAGTGTTTATAATTCTTATTCGCTTTAGGGTTTTATTTGTTTAATATTTTTGGCTTTTCTAAAATCTTTGGAAAAGGTTTCCTTATGAGCTGGTCTTAGCAACCAGTGAAATGCGCATAGAAGCTAGCTTTCCCTCAACAATAAATTTCAGTGTAGTTATCGAATATGAATAATTGGGAATTTAGCACGTCATACGGAAATCGTATTAATAATAAATATTTTCTATTTATTGCGAATGACTTAATTGCTAAAGGTTACAATGCTTGTTGTAAAACATGAAATCGATAAATGATTTGAGAAGAGTGGTTGCAATTAAAACATATAACGGTAACATGTCCGTATAAGCCTGGGTTCAATTCCCGCTGCAGTCAAGAATGAAAACTTATCAATAAATTTTAATTAATTTCATGTTGTAAAATTCCTTTCTTCATTAAAATAATTTAATGAAAATTAAATTTGATGAACTTTAGCCTAACTAAAATATCAAAATTTGGATTAAAAACTATTAACACAATACCTTATCTTTCTATAAATGGTTGATTTTTAAGAGCTATACACATAAATTTAGAAAAATGCATGAAATCTTTATTTAAATCGATAGTACGGTCCATATAATTTAATGTTTGAAGATTATTTCATGCAAATGTTGACCGTGACTGCGACTCAAATGGTCCATCCGCTTAGTCCAATTTCGGCATACTCTTTCCTACATTTTGGCCGTTATCTCATGAATAAATGCTTCAATGTTGTCTTCCAATGCGTCAATTGAAGCGGGCATATGTGTATAGACATGAGCTTTAACATAGCCCCACAAAGTATAGTCTAAGGGCGTTAAATCGCACGATCTAGGTGGCCAATTGACCAGTCCCGAACGTGAAATAAACTGTTCACCGAACTCGCCTCTCAATAAGTCCATTGTTAAGCGTGCTGTGTGGCACGTTGAAACCACATGTCATGCAAGTCAAGCTCTTGCATTTTGGGCAAACAAAAGTTGGATGTCATCTTACGGTAGTGCTCACCATTCACAGTTACGTTACGATTCGCAACATCTTTGAAGAAGTACGGTCCAATGCTGCCACCAACCCATAAGCCGCACCAAACAGTGACATTTTCTGGATGAATTGGTAGCTCTTGCAATGCTTCTGGCTGATCTTAACTCCAAAATCGACAATTCTGCTTATTAACGTACCCATTGAGCCAAAAATAAGCTTCGTCGCTGAACAAAAGAAGCAGCCGATGAACTTTGCGAACAGAGCACGTATTTTGATAATAAAATTCAATAATTTGCAAGCGTTGTTCGTTTGTAAGACGATTCATGGTTAAATTATAGACCAAACTGAAGATGTTTGACAGTGAAACAAAACACGAAACGTGCGTCAGCTGTTTAAACCAGTGTTGCTAAAAAGATAATAGCTAAAAAATCACCCGATACATAAAAATAAGTTGTCTTAAGTTCGTCTTTTTATAACTCGAGAACCACTTAACCGATTTTCAAACGAGTACTTTCACTAATGGTTTATAAAAAAAAAACAAAAAAAAAAAATGTATACAAATATGCGTTATACGCGCACTTTAATGATGGTGTGTTTTCAATACATAAAATGTATTTTTATCCTTATGAAAATAACATTTTGTCGGTATAAGGCTCTGCTTGGTCATTTGACTTATTTTGTATTGTCCAGCAACGCGGGCAGGGTTACTCTAGTTATTAATATTGTTAAATGTTCACAACAAAATTTTGTTAGAAGTGGTTTTATTAAAAAATGTTTTTTCACTGGTGCATTGACTACGACTGAAACATAAACTATGACTGTGCCTGTGATAATGGCTCACTATGATAGTGATTTTGACCATTACGCCGACTATGACTAGGACTATGCCTTTAACTCTGACTTTGAATAAAGCTATTTCTCTGATTTTGACACGGACTACTACTTTCACTATGATTTCACTATGACTTAAATTGTGACATTAAATATGGCTTTCCATACGACATTGATTATTATTAGGAACATGATATTGTTTGTGACTTTGACTATTTCAATGATTATGAATATGCCTTGACTATGTTTATGACCATTAATATATAGCCTTTGTCATTTGTTTTGATTATGACTATAATTTTTACGCACTAAGATAATAACTTTATCGACTGAAACTTTATATTAACGTTGACTTTGTCAATAATCCATTTACTTATGACTATCAAGTCTATCTTTAACTTAAAAAATTTTCTTATACATAAATTTACGAAAACTGTTATTTCCCACTGTACCTTCCCATCATCCAAAGGTACATTATAAGAGCCGAGCATGTGAAATCTTTGGTAAAAATATAAAAAATACTACACCACAGTTAAAACGTCATTCATTATTGATGCGTCCATAAGAAGGTATTAATGTGTAGTGTTACCTTCTGCTTTATTTTTAGACATACATTTTTACTGCTCTTGTCGCTTTTTTCTCATCCATATAAAATATTCTACCATACATTAAGATAATATGTATTAGTAATATGAACAATGCAACTGCACGTGTCCATTGTTGTCTAAGCTAGAAAAAACACCTTAATTTACTTTCATCGGTATTTTTTCTGCTTCCTTTGTGCTTTTATGTGTTATTATTTTTACCGCCCGTTTTATTTAAGCATAGTTTAGAGTCAGTTTAGGAGATTTCAGTATAGATTTTTTTTAAGGTTTTAATTTAAAAGGCCTTATTGTTTATATGAAGTGTTGTCATTTAGAACTCTATTGTTTTAAGTTTGATTGGCTTGTTTGAATTTTTTTTTTTGTTTTTTAAAAATAAAGTCAAATCCAAATCATAATGTTTTTGATAAGTGAAAATGACCTTAGCTAAGATAAAGTGTTATTAAAATTAGAAAATTATAATATATAAAATTGTTTAACAAAGTTGCATGTCATTTATTTTTAAGCATATTCAGCTAGCTGAATTAACTTTTTATAGAGTAATTAAAGTATTTTTGATATTTAAGCTAAAAACGAAGCTCTTTATTTGGAAGGTTCCCAGCTGAAGCGAACCATGTAAAAAAAGAAGAGTCGAAAATTTATTCAGTTTGAGTAAGTGAACTACCATTGATTTCTCGAGCCATTGACTTGTATTTATTACTGTTACCTTTGGAACGAAACATTTTTTTGTTAAGTCCGTTACAGAAACGGATAGAGTTTACCTTTGCGCAGAATTTCGCACCGGTTTTGATATGCATATGTATATGTATTATATTTGATGGCTTCATTTCTTGTAATAAATAAAACTTGTGATATTTTGTTAAATATTTTATCTTAAAACTAACAAAATATTTTCTATTCACCTATTCATCTAGCTGAATGTATTTTTTCCCAAAAATTGTCAAATATCCGTCCATACCTTTTTAAAAAATCCATTTTATTAAGTTTTTGACGCATTCAGCTAGCTGAATTAGCTTTTTATAAAGAAATTCTCTGATTTCAATTCAAAAAAAGTATTAGCATTTTATTAACTTTTTAGTATTCAGTTAGCTGAACTTCCTTTTTATAGAAAATTCGTATTTTAATTAAAGAAACTCAATTCTAATAATGTTTCAAGTAAATTAGCTAGCTGAATTAGCTGTTACAAAGAATTGTTGCTTATTTATGAAGTCTTTCGAACAAAATGCTAAATTTCTTTATTTGCAAGTTGTTTTGCAATAAAGTCATTTTATAGGTTAAGTTATCTTGTAATGGGTTTAAAGATTTAGCTATCTTAAAATTTTTTAATTTGGCTAACAGAATTAAATAATTTGTCTACTAATATTTTAGAAATAAGCTTGCTAATTTTCTTATTCCCGAAATTAATATGCAGCTTGCTGAACATTATTAGTTTTCGAATTAAGCTAAAAAAAATTTTATAGTTTTTAAATATTGCTTAAATATTTTATTCAGCTAGTTATTTATGTTCGTAAATATACATTAACCTAAGTTTCTAAAAAGAATTATCTTATATATATGTATATATATAAAAGAGTTGCGTCAGTGACTGACTCATTCACCATCGCCCAGCTCTAACCGCTGACCCTAGAAACTTTAAATTTGTACTAGCGATTGGTCACTCCCCAAATCGATCAACAAAGATAAGGGGGTAAAAAAGGTATAAACGGGAAAATTCGGTAACCTTATGTCTCCAAAACTAAAAGAGATGCAAAAAAATGCAATACTTATCATTGTTCTTTAGAAAAATAAGCGGACAGGTGTCTGGTACTTTTTTGAAATTCGGCCCTATTAGGGAGTAAACGGGTCAAATCTGCATTTTAGTCTGTTTTCATACGGCTCATACGAGAGGGACAAGGAGAAAAGAAACGAGTTCACAGATGCATGTACTGTTTTTACGTTTTACTTTTTTATTCGTTGTTTAATTTTGTTATTGTTTTCAATATCAAAAAAGCACACATGCATACGCACGACTATACAAAAAAATATGTCGTCAACATGACATGAATCATTTGAACGCCAATTCATGTTCAAAGATGGAAAAGTAAGAATCTTGTCAATAAGACATGAGCCATATGAACTCAGACTTAGTACTTTTTTGCCACCCCATCTATCTTTTGAACCAATAAACATAGATACAAAGTTAATACCATATTCAAAGCTTTTCAAAAAAATACGTATACGGATTTGCTACTTTTTCGAAACTCGAACATTTAAGGGGTGAAAATCGTAACCATTTTGGTACTTTTTTTACAAAACATTTTCCTCCATTCATTGACATGTTCGTACTAAATTATGGGCTGCCACAACAATACTGAAATTTTTGATACTTTAATGAGGGAAGAATTGTACCCAAAAAGGGAAATACGGGAAAACGGAGACGCTAACGAAGTAGCGGGTATGTGCCTGTATTTTATTAATTCGAAACTAAGATTCAAACATTTTTAATTTTTTTTTAGTTATACAATTTCCGCCGTATTCATAAACAATTATTAAATTTAACAAACGTTTATTAAGTATAATTTTCATAATGAATGTGTTCTTTAAACCTTTATTAAATTTCAAAATTTTTTTATGAATACAGGCATTTTTATCTTTAAACAACCGAAAGTGCTTTAAGGACATTGTAAAAGTTTACATCTTATTTTAAATACTTTAAACAATTTATGGCGCTATTGAAATAAACTTCTGGCATTCTTTATGTTTATTTAAGGTATTTAAAGATTTTTATTTCCTCTTGCAGCAGATTGTAATGTATTGCAATATTTTCCATTTAATTTCTGCTGTTCATTGCATCATTTAAAATTATTGATTTCATGCAAAAATTGTTTCCTTTTTTTCTACTCTCTGGTTTTTTGTATTTTCTGTTTTACATTTAATATTCCGACTATTTGCCATACTAAAAATTCTGGGTCATTCTGGCATAGTTGTAGTTGTAAATGTATGTACATATTGTTGTGGTGTATCTGTGTATGTAGTTGCGGCATAAATTCTACAGTTTGAAATGTAAGTGTAGCAGTAACTGCAAGTATATACCCAGTTGGCCAAATGGTCATAGACGCAAATGTCGTCAACGATGTCTTCCGAACATTTTTGAATTTGTCGCCTATATAACATTGATGGCGACAACTTAAGTAAGAAAACGTGTATATTGTCGTGTTAAAAATGGTATTTACGACTTTTTTGGAGACATTTTTTTTAATTTGTCTTGAATAATAATTTATTGAGGAAAACGTAAGTAACCATTGATTGCATGCATTTTGTCGTGTTTCAAACCACACTGACGACAAAATGCATGCAATTGTCGCTCATCTTGTCTTTAATTAGACTTTATTGAGGACAACTTAGGCGACCATTGCATGCATTTTGTCGTGTTTCGAACCACTTTGACGACAAAATGCATGCAAAGGTCGCTAACGTTGTCCTCTACCAAAAAAAAAATTCAAAACTTTAAATTTGTATGTAATTTAAAATTAATATTTCTTGATGTTTTGCTTTTATAATCAATATTTTTGATAATAAAAAAAATTAAAAAATAAATAATCCTGTCTGTTAAATATAATTATTTTGTAACTTATAACGTTATTCGCGGCTGTGTTTTAATTGTGCAATTGGAATACGTGAATTGATAGGACAAGAAACACAAAAAATAAATGTTCCTGCTGACTACATTGCCATATCGTAGGCTCAATATGCAAACCTGCTAAATCCACTTTTTAAGTAAATTGAGATTTTAATGCCGTGTGGAAGACCTCGTCGACCAGCATGTAGTTTTTCTTCAAATTGAGTCTTAAAGTGTGTTAAACCAACTATATTTTTAGGTTTTCTCTCAAGCTGCGCATATGAAATATAAAAAGTTTGTTGTTTCCATTTAAATTTATTGGAAGTTATCAGGTTTGCATATTATGTCGACGATATGTTAAGTTCAGAACCCATTTCCTTATTAATCAAAAGCCTATTGGAGGTCTGACTGTCTCCACACATCCAGTACCCACTATTTTCGAGCCCAGTCTCTCAAACTCATCGGCCATTTCATTAGTTTAGAATTCACTAGTTGGAATTCACAGCCCATCAAGGCCCTGGAACTCACTAGTTGGAATTCACAGCCCATCAATATCCTAAGAGATTTTAGTAAATATATCCTCGAGGCATACCCATTTACCCGTTCCCCTTATTCTGGATATATCGGCCAATCTGAAGTATCGCCAATATATCAGTATCGGTGTTCGTTAAATCCCTAATTGTCACTTACCTATCGGCGACTAAATCGTAGATAGTGTCAACAATATTGCCATCAACGATACTATTAAGGTAATGTCGCTAATCGGGCATTAACGACTTTATGAGAAAAAAGTCGTTTATATAGTCGCCAGTGACAACTTTAACCACATTGTTACCCATATGATCATTAACGACAATATGCATAATAATGTCGCTCACATTGTCGTTTACGACTTAAGTGCCCTTTGTTCGAAAAAGTCGTCGACGATTTTCATGGGCTGTCGCCAACATGTCGTCAGGGATTTACTATGGGTCTTGTACGCGTCCTCGACGCTGTCTTGAAGACATGGCCAACTGGGTAAGTTTACAATGTCTTCTATTCCCAGTTGGCCATGTCTTGAAGACATCCTTGACGACACGTGTACGACCATATAAAATCCTTGACGACGCGTAGGCGACCGTCCAAGCAAATCGTCAACGACTTTTTCACACAAATGTCCGCAAAATCGTTCACGACTAATGAGCGACATTATCGCATTATCGTCGTTGACGATCATATGGGCGACGCTGTCGTTGACGATATATGAGCGACAATATCGCTTATTATGTCGTCGACGACCATATGGGCGACAATATAGTTCATTAGTCGTCTACGCGTCCTCAAGGATTTTATATGGTCGTACACGCGTCGTCAAGGATGTCTTCAAGACATGGCCAAATGGGCATGAATATTACGTGTCGATTTTTTCTAAAAAGTAAAAAAATAAAAATTTTGAGTTAATACCCTCTTGTTGACATTTTAGTTATACTTACCAAATTAATTAACAAAATAAACAAAACAGCAAATCACAATTGTTAAAAAATAACAGAGCAAAACTAAACCTTTACCACGCACTTTAAAAATTCAACTAAATAATTTTACATGTTTTCTTGTTTGTGATTTCTTTCTTTTGTCGTTATTGCCCCGTTATTTTTAAGAAAAAGTTGAAGCAAATTTTAGGTATTGTCTTTCATCTTTTATTTTTCGCTTATGTTGTCCTTAAACAAATCTTATTGAAGACAAGATGACCGACAATTTCATGCATTTTGTCGTCAATGTGGTTTTAAACACGACAACATGCATGCAGTGGTCGCTTATGTTGTCCTCAATCAAGTCTTATTGAAGACAAGATGACCGACAATTGCATGCATTTTGTCGTCAATGTGGTTTTAAACACGACAACATGCATGCAGTGGTCGCTTATGTTGTCCTCAATCAAGTCTTATTGAAGACAAGATGACCGACAATTGCATGCATTTTGTCGTCAATGTGGTTTGAAACACGACAACATGCATGCAATGGTCGCTTATGTTGTCCTCATTAAAGTATTATTTAAGGCAAATACGATTTTAAACACGACAAAATACACGTTTTGTTACTTAAGTTTTCGTCATCAATGTTATATAAGCGACAAATTCTAAATTGTCCTGAGGACATCGTAGACGACATTTGCGTCTAGGACCATTTTGCCAACTGGGTTACTTCCAATTCATGTATATGTGAATTTTATATAAGTATTTGTTGGTGTTTGTAAGCATTTTTATGTATAGAGTATGAAGAGCGTTTGTATGTTAAAATTGTTCATTGTATTTTATGCAATATTACAGTTATTGTTGTCAGGCATATTTGCATAACTATGTCCTTGTTCTTTTAACCATTTACATTAAAGTATGGCTAAATATACGAACATAGTTCAAAAAGCTTTTAAAAATATGAGTCGAACTAAGAAATAAGCCGTTTATTTTGAAAGTGGCATTAGTCACTTTTTCAAACAAAATCGAGTTAATAATAAATATAATAATAAATAATAATAATAAATAATAATAATAATAAATACTGAGAAAAATATCATTATCATGATGTATCAAATACAAGTGAATCTTCTCGAAAGTTAGCATCCATATTTTTAAACGTGTTAAAACGCAAACCCTTAAATATCTCGACTTAAAAACCGAAATGACTTATGCCACTTTCAAAATAAACGGCTCAAATATTTAAAGATATTACAAAAAATCGACTTAAAAAACTACAACCTAAAATTAAAAACTCTTTTCCTTTTTTAAGGAATTTTTTCTCCTGCCTCCTGATGCCATTCATTCAAAAAGTAGTTGTAAATATATTTAAATATATGACCATATAATAAGTATTTATGTATAAGTGTAAAAACTGAAAGTCTGCATGTATCTACTTATATAAAAACTATATATTCTCGCTACAATATTCTTATCTATCGTTAAATTTATATGCAAAAATAAAAATGAAACCATATAACTTTATAATGAAAAATAGATTTATGTAAAGGACAATGTCGTAGAACAGTAGTGACAGATTTTTCTTTTTTTTTTTTGGACAGAATTTCCTTTTTTTACTTTTTGTACGGCCCAAAAAGAAATGGTTGAGAGACAGCTGGAAAAGGACATGAAATTTTAATGAAGTAAAATAAAAATGTTAAAAAATTAAGTTAAGTGCAGTGTTTATTTTTAGTTGTGCAAAAATTATATGCAACATTAAAGGAAAATGTTGAAAATCGCAATGTAAAAATAATTGTCATTGAGAATTTTTTATATGATATTTATTTTGAAAAAAGTGAAAGAAAAGCTGAATAAAATTAATAAATAAATGAAAATGCAATAAATGTTATAAGTTAATTTAATTTGAATTAAGTTCTAACTAACAATAGTGTAATATAGTCCAAACAGCAATATAAAAGTGCAGGGCTATTCATTTAGTGGTTTTAAGCCCGCCGGTCTGGCAAGGCTGCCAGATGTTAATATCTGTCATCAGAAGGGTCAATTATTAAGTGTAAGGTGGAAACCATTTACGAATATGGATCGTTTAACAACCGAAGAACGAGTAAAAATAGTTAAAACTTACTAAAAAAAAAAGTGGTGGTTCAAAGGTGGCCACTTTTCGAGTATTACGGGGTGATTAAGGTCGCCACAATCGACAAACTGTGCAAGGAATTGTTAAGATTATAAATAAATTGTAAAGGACTGGAAGCGTTACAGATGTAGTCAGGCCTGTGTATTATCCCAATGTGCGAACTGCCGAAAATATCATATTGTTAGTGAAATTTGGGGCGAAGCCGTTACTGTCAAACCCGAGCCCTTTGGCCGTATGATAACCGACTTTTTTCGTCCTACAATTGAAGATTATGAACTGGACAATATGTGGTTTCATCAAGACGGTACCACGAGCCACACAATACGAACGGTTTTGACTTTATTGCATGGAAAGTTTCTAGAACGCGTAATTTCATAGTTTGGAGGTGGCATATGATTTCAAAGACCGTGTTTACGCTGATAATCTCTTAACGGCGGAGCATTTTAAAACCAATATTCGTTAAGCTGTCGCCCAGATACCGAGAAAACTACCTTAACCGTAGAACGCATAACCGGGTATCCGTGTGTCCACTAGCAACTTTAAACGTTTCTGGCTACAAAACAAATACCAATAGAGTATTAAAACTTCGGTTCTAGGAAATTCAAGACTTTTTGAGTCGTTTTATTCGTTTTTTTTTTGATTAATGAAACTCGGTTCAGCGGTTTCACAGCTATAAGCTTTCAAAGATGACACCTACGAAAACACATAATGGGGGTACCCGTGTACCCAATAATTTTTATAGGAAAAAATGAGCAAATAAGAGACTGTTCAAAGATCTTTTTAATCAAACATATTAAATTATCCAATAACTTTTCCTAAATATTTTTAAATAAAGGATTCTTAATAAATATTTTTTTTTTTTGTGAAGGTAAAAATGTATTTCTGGCGGCGCTAGAGGGTGCCAAAGTTTTAGAATTTAAAGTAACAATGGCTAAACAACTACTTGAGTTTTATATGATTCAGGAAAACTGTTGCAAAACTGTTGTTTTTTAAAGCACGAGATTGAAATTTTTTCTGTAGTAGTTTACTATATTTAGAACTAACTGTAAAAAAATTGAATTATTTTCTTATAAGTGTATTTTTTTATTGGTTTGAAACATGCTTATTATTTAGTTAAGCTGTAAAAATTTCTTAAATTTGATGGAAAATTAAAAAAAAAGAAAAATATCGTCTATGGGGTTTTTTCTGATTTCGAACATTTAGACGGTTTTCTAATAACTACAAGAAAAACAATTGAAAAAATTTGACCACAACTTGAAAAAAATTTTTTTTTTAAATGGCTATTTTCATGATTTTTGCGGTCCATTATTTTACAAAACCATCTTATTACATCGGCAAGATTAAATTTGGTCCAAACCAAACTAATGATATTGCGATCAAAATCAGCTTATCAAATTTGATTGGAATCTTTCTATTTTTGAGCATAGCTCCCATACAAATCATTCTCCCGAAAATAGCTTTTAATGCCAGCTTCCTTAAAAATATTAGTATTTACATACAAATTGGCGACAATGACTTTTACTATAGCTACTATGTCATGACAAAATGTTGTCGAGGTAGGTCTAAAAAATAAACTCATATATGTAAAGGAAGATATCTAAATAATAATCGGCGGAAAGAACTTTTAAACGAATCTTAACCTCATAACATAATTTTGTTTTAGCGAGTCCATGATTGCCCAAATAGATTACACTCTGGGAAATTTGTTTTTGAATACTTTGCTATAGGGTATCACATGGTCGGGCTTGACCGTTTATACTTTCTTACTTGTTGTTTTTGCAAGAGCATTTTAAGCGTTTTTAACTCATTTTTCATTAAATGATGTTTTTGTATTTTTCACATTAATATCCGATTCAACCAAAATTTGGCATAAATATATATCTAACAAATATCAATTTTCATAACAAATTTTAATACGATTGGACAGTTTTTGTAAGTGTTATAGCATTTTTAAGAAAAAGGATACATGGCAGGACCTTGAGTCCTTGTTCAGATTTAAATGAAAATTTGCACATACGTTGCTAGTTGTGTGTGAATTAGCATAACCATTTTTTGTAGTTTTGTGGGCATTATTGAAGCTAAAATTACATATTTTCATTTCAGAACACATGGGATTTAGGCGTGTCCTTGGGCCGATTTCTCCAAAAATTCATATTTTTCTTAACTATATGCTATTTTATGCTAGTGTACGAAATTTAAAAACTCTTTCTATTTATGTCCCTTCGTTATATGGGGACAAAGCACTGTGGGTCTCCTTCATATAAAGTGTTACAACTAGAACCGGTTCCTACCACTTAATAACTGTCACGTGATAAGTTTGCTATTAGTCCCCTTTCCCCAAAGATACTTCAAGCATTATTTCGATTACTGGTAATATAGCAATGGGTCTTTAGTTATTTAAATAGCTTTTAGATCCGCTTTTATAGATTGGTAGTTTCCATCAACAGAATTGGTATGTTAGTATTAATTATCCTAGGGTTAATAAACTTTGTAATTTTAGGTACAAACAAACTCAACAAAATTCGTTTGAGGGCTTTAGGTCTGGAGTTTAGTTAAAGCTCTTTCCTCGCCTAAAGCCTGGTACTTTGTTCAACATTTCACGTGAAATGCTGTCCAAGCGCATATGAAAAAAACTTGTGCGGAATATCTATGAAATAATGTTGATAGAGTTCATTTTCTGTAAATGTTCCGAAATATTTCTGGCAACATTTTGTTACAACTGCGAAATAATGTAAAATGCACTTATTTCACGTGGAATCTTAAGCAAAAGGAAAAAATCATGAATTGATTATTAAATAAGAAATAAAAAATAAAAATAACACAACCAGTAGCCCGTTTCTGTATTTCTCACATCGTAAAACTTTTCGCATGAAACGTGTGAATTGCAACAAAAATAGTGTGAAATGGAACAAAAAAAGGTTTTTCTCACACAAGTGTTTCTGTATCTTTTTTTTGCGAGAATTATCTGTCATTTAAATAATTTTCCAGCAATTATTGGAAGGATGCGAGAAAAAGTGTTTCTATAACAATATTTTGCGAAAAGTTTCTTTCAACAACTGTCAAAATAAGTCACATTTGAAATTGGTGGCGAGAAAAACAAAATGTAGATATGTATTTTGAGTTTAAAATATGTTTATATACTATTTTTTTTAAATAAATAAAAAAATAGAATTAATATAAATGATGAATGCATAATTTATATGATGCAAATAAACAAAAAACAATTGTTATATTTTGTTATTTTAAATTTTTTTTAGTCTTTTCTTGTTTTGGTTTTAATCAGTGCTGCCAGATAAATTTGTGTCAAAATCGTCAATTTCCTGAGAAAAAAATAAAAAAGATCGTCTTTTTTGTTTTAAAAATCGTGCAATTGAAAATCAATTTTAAACAAATTTGTTTCGACTTTTATTATAAAATAATCAAACAAAAACATAGTTAAAGTTCATGGGTATTTAATAATTTCATTAAGTTTATATATTTATATTGTTAAGATGGAGGATTAATTTTTAAAAAATTATTTATTTTCTTTAATCCGATAAAAATTTAAAATTTAAAAATCAGCTTTGATAACAGTATTATAAATATTCTGGGTTTTTATGGAATTAATAGTGACAACGTTGTTTTATATTTATATCGTATGTAGTCCGAAATAGTATATTATTGAAATTTAACTATATCGGTTTACAAATGGCTGAGATATAAATCTTTAATTTACCTATTCCTATAATCTTTTTCTTTTTTACCTGAAATAGACTTAGTAGAATACCTGGTAGTTAAAATTAAAAAAATCGGTTCATAAATAAACGGGTTAAAGACCAAGTAAAATCTTCGCCTACAAAATAATATGTTAAGTAATCAGAAACACATAAAAGCACTACATACAATTCTACTGAAAAACTAATGAATTTTACAAGGGTTGTGCCAAAATGAGCAAATTCAAAAGTAAGTCATTTTTGTATCTAAATACACCCAGAAAAAAGTAGTTATCGAAGTTCTTATGGAAGAAAGCTACTAAATAACGAGTGAAAGAATCTATCCATTTTGAAAAAGTTTTTACCGGGAGACAAACAAATTTCTTACTTGCCGGAATAATGGTTTTGGCACAAAAGTAAAAATTTTAAAGTTATTAAAAGCTGATTATTTTACGATATTGTTATAGAGAAACATTTAGATTTTACTAGTTTTATAAATTTACTCATAAATTTGTTCACTTAGCTGAACAATCAGACTGCTAAGTTGCGCAAACCTAATTTCTTATTTTTGAGAATGTTTTATTGTATGTTTTCTTTAATATTTATCTTTCTTAAAAGAGGTGATATTTGATAAAAATTATTCCAAAAAAATGTTCTTACATGGTCTGTAATCTAAGTTCTAAGTTCAAAGAGAAATATGTTATTCGGATTAATGATAAGTTTTTATTTTATTTTGATCATTATTCAGTTAAACTATTACGGAAAAAATTTCACGTTCGAAATGTCACGTATCGACCCAGATTTTGGCTTAAAAAAAGAAAATACAGAAGATTGTGGAATCAAACCAAAACATTTTAATGTTACATTGCTAAAAAATTGTGCCGGGTTTCGCTGAATTACGCCTTTTTATGCATGGCCACAAAAACTACTTCTGTTTTTTTCACGTTCGAACCGCTACTTCTTTTGCCATTATCTTTGACCTAGAATCGCGCCCTCCATAAACTTTAGCATAGATAACAGTGCTTTCTTAGTGCTTTAATTATAGGATTAAGAAAACGTAAAAATATTTTTTGCTTAAAATGTTATTGCATTTTTGATGCGTACGCCTGTCACGTTCAACACTTTGGAATTACCCATATGTATATAAGAAGTATTAAATGTTCAAAATAAGCCAAGTCGGTCCATTACTTTCCCTCAAAATTTTGCTTTTGCCGATACATTTTTTAGGGAAGAGACAAACAATTTCGAGGACAATACGGATAAATATAAAAATTTAACCCTTGTTTCTAAAGATATCTTTTTTCTAATAAACAAACATATAAAAATATTTACAATTATCTTATTTTGAAGACTAAGGGGTTATAGTGTAAAACGCAACGCCAACAATTTCATTAAAAGCAAAAACAAAGTCAAAAATATTTTATAAATTTGTTGTTGCTTTCTACAGACATTCGTATTATTTTTTTTCAATTTTCTACGCCACAAAATAGAAGTGTTTGAAATTTAAAAATTCAAGATGAATTTCTATAGAAAGTAACAAAAAAATTATAAAATATTTTTGATTTTGTTTTTGCTTTCGTCACTTTTTTAGAAAAAATCATCAAAACGTCACTTTGTTAATATCGAAACAAAAAATCGTCAAGATGACGATAACTCGTCAAATCTGGCAGCCCTGTTTTTATTATATTTATTTCTTTTGTTGACGTTTCGCTTTTATTTGACAGTTAATTACTGGAAATATTCCAGTATAAACAGAATTTGCTGTGTCTGTTGTCCCATTCAAATACAGAAACACTTTTATCTCATAAATCGAGAAACGATGGAATTTTTTGTTTCACACTTCATGTAAGAAATTTTACGATGTGTGAAATACAGAAACGAGCTACAGTAACAGTTTTTTATCCATATTTACTTTCTTTTTTATACATTTTTTATTAAAAAAAATAATTTTTAGTAAAATACATGTGGGGTTTGTTTACATACGCAAAACAATGTCGCATACTTTGCAGAAATAAAAACGTGAAATCGTACAAACTTGCAAGATAAAGGGTTGATGTTGATTTTGAATAAAACACAAACTATTTAGGAAATTATTGTAATTTTATTTTATTATGATATATTGGTATTACTCAATTATGTATGGAACAAAATATCGGTCAAATGGGCGCCGCGACCACGGCGGCACACCTCCATCCGATGGTCCAAATTTTCGATGACCCTGAGGCATAATGGAGGTTCTATGCCGTTAATGTGCCGAATTATCTCATCCTTTAGCTGTTGAATAACCCCAAAAAAAAAAGTCCAACGGTGTCAAATCACATGATCCTGGCGGCCAATTGACATCGCCATTACGTGATATAACACGGCCATTGAATTTGTTGCGCAAAAGAGCCATTGTTTCGTTCGCTGTGTGGCAAGTGGCACCGTCCTGCTGAAACCACATATCGTCCACATCCATATCTTCCAATTCGGGCCATAAAAAGTTCGTTATCATCTCACGATAGCGAACACCATTCACAGTAACTGCCTGACCGGCCTCATTTTGGAAAAAATACGGCCCGATGATGCCGCCAGCCCTTAAACCGCACCAAACAGTCACTCTTTGTGGGTGCATTGGTTTTTCGACAATCACTCTTGGATTCTCATTCGCCCAAATGCGGCAATTCTGTTTATTGACGAATCCACTGAGGTGAAAATGTGCCTCATCACTGAAGATGATTTTCTTCGAAAATTGATCATCCACTGTTGCCATTTCTTGCCACCATTCTGCCCATTCACGACGCTTAGAATGGTCAAGAGGCTTTAGTTCTTGAGCCAATTGCAACTTGTAAGCGTGTAAATGCAAGTCTTTATGCATAATGTTCATCAACGACGAGCGTGAGAGGTGCAATTGTTGGGCACGACGACGAGTTGAGGTGGACGGCTCTTCAGCCACACTATCGCGCACATCAGCAATATTTTCTGCAGTACGAGCTATACGAGCATGCACTGGTGCTCTCACATCTTCTACATACCCGGTTTGCTCGAATTTTTCCACGATTTTTGCGATTGTACGCACATTTGGACGATCAAATTGACCAAAAAAATCACGAAGTGCACGATATGCATTTTGATTTGAACGCCCATTTTCATAATAAGTCTGTATAACTTTAACACGTTGTTGGATTGTGTATCTCTCCATGGTTCAAATTGAATAAGTCTGAAATAGAGAAATGTCATATAAAATTCCGAAAAAAACTTGGCGTTTAGGTGTGGTTCACATTCAACATCGGCCCTTACAATTTAACCACCCTTTAGGTAACATTGATACTTGTCAAAATTTTCGTGTGAAATAATCCATGTTGCTCAACATTTTTCACAAATTTGAACAGAGTACTAGGCTTAAGGGCTTGAATATAGTCTGGACTTAGTTGTGGATTATAGTCTTGACTATTATTTTAGTTATAGTCTTAAATACAGTATAGACTGAAATTTTACATAAAGTCTTGACTTTGGGATTTAATGTAGTCTCGGCTATATTTGTAACTGTTGTTTAGTCTCGACTTAAGTCTTCACTATAGTTTGGACTTAATTGTTGACCATAGTCGGGACTATGCTCTTAGTATAATATCAAATACATTTTTGACTGTAATTTTATATAGAGCCTTGACTAAAGTTTAAACAGTTGTCTGGACTAAAGATGTGTCTCTGGAATGGACTAGAGTTGACTTTAATCTGGACTTAAGTCTCGGCTAAAGTCTTGACTGCAGTATGGACTATTGACTTAGATATTTTATATTAGACTTGGCTTAAATATTTTCTTGGCTATTGTTTCAATCTAAACAAAGTGATATTAACTAAAGTTTTGTTTATATTCTTCACAGTAGTCTATAATCGTCGCTATAATCTTGTCTATAGCCACAACTTTCTATATTGTCTTAAGCTTTTTAAGTGCTTGAACGATTTGCTTCAGCTAGTTAGTTTCTATTTCTGAGTTTAACTGAAAGTTTCAATTAATTATTTTTGCCTAATTTAACACTTTTCTAATATTAAAATTTTTTTAAGGCAATTTTGTTTTAGTTTAAAGCAAATAAATCCTTATCCAAATCCTGTTAATAGAAAATAAAATTCTTGCTAATAAATTTTGAAAATATTTAAAACAATTTTGTATTCTTATACTACAAATTTAAGTCCTGAATTTTTTACATTTTTCTGTTAGCAAATAAGCAAAAAAAAAAAAAAATCTACTTAGTGTTCTACTTTTATTACTGTGGGAAAACCAAAGGTACCAACCTATAAAACAAAGTTAAAATACACTAAAAAAAAGTGTAAAAAACAGCTGAAAAAATTTCAGTGTTAATTTAAAAATTGTATTAACCTTAAAAATTAAATTAAAATTTTATTAAAGATATTTATTTTCAACTGCAAATAAATCGAATTTTGTATTTCATATTCTCTCAGTGTATGCATTTGTGTATTTCTATGTAAGTAGGTAAAAGTAATCTCATTATAATAATGGGAACAATTGATTTCTATTTATTTGCTTGCAAATAAGTCCTTAGTAGATATAAACTGCCGTCATTCTAGTATAACGTTCAGCTCAAATTCTATAATCCTTGCAAAGCCCAGTTAGAAATGCTCTAATTTTTTCTTGTTGTTTTTTTTCTTTTCTTTTACAAACAATTTTTATACATTTCTTTATGCCAGCATTTTCATTTACCTTATTTTCCATTGACTTTAATGTTGTTTTCTTGCTTTATTTTTGTGAATTTCCCAATGTCGACAACAAGGATGATGATGACAATGATGATAAAATTATAATCAGGGGAGTTAGCGTAGTAAATGTATACACCAGGTAACATTTTCCTAAAGCTATAGCAGGTTTTTCTCTTCTTCTTTATTTATAAAATTGTTGTTGTCTTTATGATTGTACTCAATTTAAATGTAGCAGTGCATGATTATTCAATTTTCTATTAGAACGGCTTAGTATGGCTCCTGTGCACCTAAATGTAGGTCTTGGTAAAGAATTAAATCGTAAAAAATCATAACACTTTGTTAAAGGAAAATAATCCTTATGTAAATTCGATGATAATTTGACGTTTGTGGATGGGTGGTAGAGACAGGAGAAAGCGTTCTATTGAAAAAATTGATATGTTGAAAAACTTGAAATGAATAAGGAGTATAAGAAAAGCTTCATTAAAAAAAAAACCAGTAAAAAAGTCAATTTAGTATATATTTTGAAAAACAATAACATAAAATTAACCTTAAAAATTGCATATTAAAAGTAAACTTTAAAAATTATTCTTCAATGTGGTACTTCTTAAGAGTTGACATTTTATTATGTTGCAAGTTCGAACGGAATTTAAGTTAAATGAAGTTTAAAGCTTTGAAATAAAAGATTTGCCTTGATCAATTTAAGCCCACTTATCAAATTTCAATTAAATATTTCTCTTTTAAATAAATTTAAATTTCCCTGTACATAGCAATTTAGCAGCTCTTAACATATTTTCCCATCAATAATTAATTACTAACGACTTAACATGATTTTAATTAAAATGTGTAAGATTTATAATAAATATTTATTTTTAATTTTCCCAACATAATCACTTAACAAACAAATCGCACACACACACAGAGGCACATGCACACGCACATATTCAATTTAAAATTTTCCCCCACAGTCACGTGCTAATAATTAAATATTTGAATAAAAATGAAAAAAAAATTCTCATACCTTTAAATATTAGCAGATCGAGAAGAACAGAGAGAGATTTGAACAAAATTTATACTAAAAAAAACTTAAAAGAAAATTATTCCGGAAAATCTAACAATTATATCAACACACATATTGGAAACACTTTAAAAGCTTGTTACTTTATTTTTTGGCCGGTTGGTTGGTTCTTTGCCAGTGGAGTAGAAAGGAAACCAAACAAATTTCAGTTTCAATCTAGAAATTATTACACAGATACTTACCAATACATTCAGAGACATGTTTAGACATTCTCATACAATCTGGTTTTTCATTTTAAATTTTGTGTAATTTTTTTTTTTTTGTTTTTAGATTTTGGCGCTTTTATATTTTTTTTCCTTTATTTTTTATAATGTCTATGACAATTTTCATGAGCGGAATAATGACACTTTATAAGATCCAATATGTTAGTTTGTATGTGTATAGAAATATATACATACATACATATATATTTTTCCAGCATGTCGTCTGCTCACAAAAGAACGTGTGCCAACAAATTGACAAATATTTACATAGGATGTCGCGCAAAGAGAAATACTAAAAAAAAGAACTAAAAAGGCAAAAATGCAGAATATTCTGTATAAAATAAAACGTGACAGTATTAAAGTAAAAATTTAACTATGGTTTAAGAATTTTTAGGAAGTCTAATCGAACTTTGGGTGCTCTATAATGAAAAAGGCCAGAATAGAAATTAAAAAAAAAAAGATTTTTAAGGCAGGTTAATGTTATCCAATATAAGCCGATTTCCATAAAATTGGGTAATTAATAAATTTCTGCCAAATTTTTAAGGGAGTAATATGTGAACTAAACCTATTGTAAATTTCTGTAGTATGTTTTCGCAAAAAAAATCACCGAATTAAACACTGTTGTGGCCGAAATAGCCAAATCACTTATCTGTTTTGCACTACAATACATGATGTTCGCTGTATATATATAGTTGGACTCATGTAGAAAAGCCCTAACTCACATAATTGCAGTTTTAAAGGAAAACGTAAAAACATATTAGAAACTGAATGTATCAAAATGAAAAATTGCTTGTGCAACCGTTTTTTATACTAACTATTGCATAAAACTTTTGGTGACGGGATGAAAAAACGAGTTAGGGCCATTCTATTTGACACCAAGGATATGTAAAATATGATATGTTTCAAGCTGTCAAAAACTTACTACCACATATACAAAGCAAAAGGAGAAAACGTGTATGTAAACAACTTTTGAAAGCTCAAAAGAACGAAAACAATGACCATCAGGCTTCTTGCGCAGACCTTTTCAATGGGCCTTGGAATCAAGCAACCCATTTGTTGATTTTGCACCTAATACCCAAGGCCCATCTATCAGGTCAGCTTACTTGTACAAAAACAAGAAACGACATGTATTTTGTTTGTGTAAAATTTCTTTTAAGCTGTCAAAAACTTACTACCCCCTATACAAAGCAAAAGGAAAAAACGTGTATGTGTGGCATACCATAAACGTATGTGTGGGAAAAAACAACCCAGCGGTAAGACTCAGAATACCTTCTTACATCAGGCCTTTTAAAAGGCCTGCTTAAAAATTGTTTTGATTAAATTACTATAATAATCTTACTGCTAGAGTTCAGATCTATTGAATTCGTGGCAACGAGGAGGCGGACGAATCGGCGAAACGGGGGTCAATTTACCATACGATAGGGTGATGGCCATTCCGGCTCCGTTTCGGAACGTAAGGAGGGATACGGACTCTGCTTAACGGAGAAGATCAGAGGCGATTTGGGAAAACACCAGAACGTGCAGAGCCACCAGGGTAATGTGGGGATCCTATGATCCGGAATCGACAAAAATTCTTCTGTCGCTGCCGAGAAGGGACTGTAGACTTCTAATAGGCTTTTTGACGGGTCATTGTTGGACTGCGGTACAAGCCCGGAGGGCGGGGCGGTTGAATAGTGACAACTGTAGATTCTGTGGGGTACCAGGGGAAAGGGAGACAGTGGAGCATTTACTCTGCTACCGTCCGGTCTTCGTGCGCTCCAGGGAGAATTGTCTGGGAGATCATTACTTCCAAGATCTCGGGAAAGTCTCCGGAATTGGGTTAATGAGCAGGGCTGTCAGATATGGCGATTTCTCGCCAAACGTGGCGATTTTGAAACTTGTTTGGCGATGGGATTTTCCATTTGGCAACTGGCGACTTTTGTGGCGAATTCTGATTTAACTGGCGAATAACTTGGCTATTTTTGCCATTTATATTATTTCGGCGATTTTGTTTAACAGCTTGTTATTTTTTGTTATTATTACTAAGTCTGTGTTAATACGGCTTATGTCTTATTGACATGATTGCTACTTGATGGGCGAGAGGGACGAGGGGAAAAGAAACGAGGACACAGGTGCATGTACTGTCTTTACGTTTTGCTTCCTAATTCGTTGCTTACTTTTGTTTTTGTTTTCAATATCAAATAAAACAAAATCATTTGAATCATTTGAACACCAATTCATGTTCAAAGAAGAAAAGGGAAGAATCTTGTCAATAAGACATGAGCCGTATGAACTCAGACTAATATAAAAAAAAAACTTGCAACTTTTTTCCACATGATTTTTGTTTTGTTATCAGTTTAAGTGAATTTTATATTCAGTCACTATTAAATTCTAATATGTAGTATGTATGCAGGTCAAAACTCCAGTAATGAAATTAGTGAGGCTGAAGTGTACGATCTTATAGACTTGTGTACTTAATTTAAGCTTTTTTAACTGAATACTTATACGATCTCCATTTTATGTTATTTAAAAAAAAATTACAGAAACAAAACAAAATTTACTTTCGGCGAATTTTTTGTATTTTTTCTCAGTTTTTTACGATTTTTGACTCACATATTATACTAGCATTTTTTGTATGCAAAATTTAATTTAAAAAAAAAACATTCGTCAAGAGAGTGTGGGGTACTCTGAGTACCATTACATCGGAATGACCTTTTTCTAATATTCTTCTGTATACTATCGTACAGCGTGGTAACGCTAAGGACCTATTTGGTCTATGCGGGGTCTTTGGGACCGGCCACTCTAACCTAACCTAACCTTACTGCTAAAGAATGCCTCATAGAAGGCCTCGGATCTTTGGTGTTAAAGATAATATACACCTTCCACACTCGCTTCTATGAGAAGGGAGTGGAGAAGGAGTAACATATTTTGTATTGTTTTTTTGCACAAGCAAAAGCAAAATAATTATTTTTTTTTTGATCCGGTTCCATTCGTATGTACCTGCTAAAGAAGCGAGAGCGGAAAGCCTTCTCCGCAATGACAACGGGTGTAAAAAAGATATGAGTATGGAATGGAGCGAGCAAGCCTTGTACATCCAAAAGAAGGAGTACAGAGGCCTGCTAGAAGGCATCCGTACTCCTTGCTTTCTCGCTGGGAATAAACGTAAAGAAACATATACATGCACATATAAGCAAAAAAGAATATAAACAATGATCATCAGACTTCTTGCGCAGACCTTTTCAATGGGCCTTGCTAATACCAAAATGATTATATTGATAACTAAAAATTTTATATCTTGAATATTTTTTTTCAATAAATGATATTTTCAATTTTAATTAAAAAAATTATCAAAAAACTTGGCCGTTTCAAACAATTGGGGTTTTCACAAGGTGTGCTATCATGTTATATTGTCATAATGTTCTAACATTTTACAATGGTTTAAAAAAATTATTGTTGCTTTGTAAACAAAAAGTGTCTTAAATAAATAGAACGTAGTTAATCAGAAGAGACCAGAGCTGAGCGGCTGAGCCGTATCGCGTTAGTTCTTGTAGCCGTCGCCGTTGATGGTATGATTTTATCCGGTTAACATCAAAATTTGGCCTGCGGCTAGCAATTTTTGCAAGAAATCACTTGCGGCGTCAAATAAGATCGGCGTATGACTCTGCTGTTTGGTAAACAAACAAAATAAAATTTATTTCTTATTTTCGTCTGCAAAATGGAAAATAGTCAGGTAAGATCCAATTTAATTTATTAATTCATGGAAAAAAATTAAAAAATATTTTGATGTTAATTAATTATTTCCTCAACAATAAATTTCAGTGTATTTATCAAACATAAAAAATTGGGAATTTAGCACGTCATACAAAAATCTTAAAAGTAAATTTTGTATTCCCGTAAATAACTTTGATGATATACTTGCATGTGCCCGTGCAGAAAACTGAATTGTCAAATTGGTTTTTTTTTTTGTTGTTTTCTTGCGAAGACAATAGAATGGAACAATTTGTTTTTTAATTTTGTTTTTTCTTTTTACCCACTTACAACTACAATTCGAGTTGGAAAGAACCCAACCAATTGTAGGGAGATGTAAGAAAAGATAAACTCACTGTTTATTGTTGGTGTTTTGTTTAAGCTTTGATATTGTTACAAGTAAGACTTTGAGTGTTTAAAATTCTTATTCGCTTTAGGGTTTTATTTGTATAATATTTTTAGCTTTTCTAAAATCTTTGGAAAAGGTTTCCTGATGATCTGGCCTAAGCAACCAGTGAAATGCGCATAGAGGCTAGCTTTCCCTCAACAATAAATTTCAGTGTATTTATCAAATATACAAAATTGGGAATTTAGCACTTCATACAAAAATCTTAAAAGTATTTATTTTTTATATTTGTTTTAAATCAGCTGATTTAAATTCAAAATAGCATACTAAATAATGAGGGGTTTTTCACAACAGTCGTATATTTTAATGTTATTATTTTAAGACATATGACTTTATGACACCTTGTGAATACCCCAAATGTGTTGATTGATTTTGACAATTTCCAACAACAATTTCACAAGTTTAAATTATTTTATTTTAAACGAAATAATTTTTTGTTATTCGATTATTATTTTAATTTAAAATTTATTTCAAAACAACTAAAATATTAATTAAATCTAATTTATATTTTTAATTTCCGTTCAACAAAAATAATAATTGATTCAATTATTACGTTAATTAAGTTTACGTACTTTTTAAATAATTTTTTAATTGAAAAAAAAAACTACCAATAATTTTTTCTGTGTATGCTTTTTTGTATTAAAATATAAAAAAAAATATTATTTTCGATCTCTGTTTTTAAGAGAAATACCCTTTAACAGTGTATCTTTTAAGAGATGAAAGGCCTAAATAGCCACTCTATTCACCTTTTTGCAGTTCAAGACATGATTTTGGATGTGCCTTTTTAAACATATCCTCTTAAGTCAAAAACAAAAAACTTTTTTTATATGTACTTTTATAGCACAAACGGGAATATAATGGTATTTTTTTTTTGGCAAAATCTTAGAGAAATTGACCTAAATTTTTAAAGTGAAAATGCGTAAACTTTGCGTTGACTCTCTTCAGTTCGATATGTCCGATTGAAAAAATTTTCGCAAGGAGTACCTTTTAAAATAACAATGTGAGAAAAGTGCCTTTTAAGAAAATTATTATTAAAAGAAGTAAATTTTAGGAATGTCCATTTAAAAATAACATTATTTAAAAAGAAGAATTTTTGGAAAACCCAATTTATTATGTAGTATCTTTTACAAAATAAGTTTCTTGAAATAAAGGTGTAATTTTTTTTAGGAAGTACTTTTGGGCAGAATACTATTTGAGAAATTAAACAAAAACAAGAAAATGTCTTAAAAACAGCGGTTTTCTGGAAATCGAAATCGCAAAACGCAAGAATTTAAAACGTCGTTTTTTAATAAGATTTCTGTAATTAACGAATTTTATGACAAATATTATACAAATATTTCTCTATTAAACAGAATTTTATAACTAAATTATAAAAATTGCTTAAAGGAGCATTAAAAACAACTTCCATATTCATTCGTTTTGCGTTTTCGATTTCCAAAACATCCCCGATAGGGTATTTAAAAAATAACTTAAAAAAAAATGTTTCTTTTAAAAAGCCTTTGGAGAATAGTGACTTTTACTTTTAAAAAAAGTACATTTTATTAAAGTTCTTATTAGAAATGTTTCTTGTAAAAATATTCACTTGTCCTAAAAGTTAATATTCTCTTTTGGAAAAATTCATTTAGAAAAAAGACTTTGAAAAAAAAATCTCTTCAGTGTGTTTTTACACGTTGAAAAATAAAACTAAAACATGTAAGTGTTCTATATTCGTCTGTGCCGAATCTTTAATATTCTCCACCGAGAGTTCAATTATTTTAGGAGAGCGCTTTATAAGAATCTGTAAGCCAGCAGCCGTATTCTGTAACTTGCTTAGCTAAAGCTTAATCTCGATCGCTAAAATGCCTTAGACAATGCAAAAATTAAAATTTTTAGCGATGACATTAAAAGCCAAAATTGCTGTGAATTAAATTTGTATGACATTCTTAAATCTAGCAATGCACGTTACAGTATTGTATTCGTAGCCAAAATCGTTAAATCAAATTTATAGATTTTTATCGATAGAGATTTAGCTTTAGCGAATTACAGAATACTGCCACAGGCCTCAAAGAATTATAATTCGCTGCCTAATTTAAATAAAATATCATGATTTTTTTCAGAAACATTTCTAAATCTATCGTAAATTTAGAACGTTTTAAAATTCGTAAGGCGCATTTCTGGTATTTAAAAAAACATAAATTAGACAAAATTTCAATACAATTATACAAAGTTTACAATTTAACGCTTCTTAAATTGCTTTTTTGAGGGCCGCTATATATGAGACCTATGATAAGTTATGGTCAAATTCCCCCAAAATTACATGGTGTCATTACTAGCCATATGAGGCTAAATTAGACTATCTATACTTGATACGGCTAAATTCCTACTGTAATGATTTCTCAGCTTGGCTTTTTATGCAGCCTATGGTAAATTATGGACCGATCTGCCCGAAGTTTGGCAGAGTGATTTCTAATCTGTAGAAACTACCACAGACCAAGTTTGAACACAATATCGATGTTATTATAGGCTTCGGCGTACCAAAGTGTTTTCCGAGAGTGGGCTTTATATAACGGACTTGACGAAATCTACTTAGAATTACTCAAGGACACATAATATATGCTTTTTATGAAGTCTGAGATGAGATGATATTGAAAAAGTTTAGCACCAAATCACAAACTTACACTCGTAGCAAAATGCATCTTCTTATTGATAATGATCTAACATTAGAATTGTGACATCAATGTTATTACAATTGGCTGCAATGAGGCAAAAACTGACATCAATTTAGTGACGAACATCATTTTAAAATGTTGTCGTATTTTATGCGTCATATATGCTATGACTACAGTAACATATATTCTATCCCACATTTTGTGTATTATCTTTTTGTTATTTTGTTAAATACATTAAGTTAACAAAGCAGAATGATTACGAAAACCATATCGGGCATGCTGCTGGTGTCTTATAACTGACAGTTCTTCTTCAAATTGAGAGACCAAACACAATGTTTGCGGTGCGGTGCGATTTCTCGTTGCGGGAGAGAGAGAAATAAACATAATACAAGGGAAGACGGCGACGGCAATATTTGTCATTTTTTTGTTTACATTTTTATCAATCTCTTTGTGCATACAGTTTTATCATGTTTTTTTTTAACAATAATGTTGTGAACATCGCCAATTATTCAAAAACTATGGCAATATCAGAAAGAGAATGAGTATCAAAAATTGAGAGAGAAAGAAAGTCCGCAACAGTGTTGCCATTAGGATACGAAAGATACATTTTTCGTATCTTTTGATGACTTCAAGTACCATGTATAATCCTGAAATTTTTCGTATCTTTTGAATCTGTACGCAAAATGTACAGAAATAAAATTGCCGACTCAATACTAATACAATAGCAGCTTTAATAATGAAGAAAGAAAGCATAAAGGATGTTTAAATATGTCATCCACCTTAATAGATGATTACTAGTAGTACTAAGTTGTTCTGAAGAAATATGAACATCTTTTTGATTTTCAGGAAATTTATATGAACTTTTTGATATAATCGCCTTAGTAAAAACATACCTAATATTTATGACTTAAATAATTATAATTTATATGGTATCCGGGTATTTTCGTTACCTAAATCTCAAAAGGCCGTAACTAACCCAACATTTAAAATCGACTTTTTTTTTTATTGATTTTGACGTAATTAAAGCTAATTTTTTTAACACTTTTTATGTTATTTTCCGACAAGTTGTTTTTTCAATCGATTAAGCGATCTTAAACTAGTTTTTGAGTTTGTTTTAAATTTTGCAATGTTTCGCGAATTTTAGCCATGTTTGCGATAAACGCGAATTGTTCCTGTTAGTTTTCTAATTCTTTATAGCTTAAACGATTAATAATAGAAAGTATACTTTGCTCATTTCAGCTAATTTAGTAATTTTTAACGAATTTTTGCCATTCTTTATTGTGTTAGGGACTTAAAATGAATTTTATGGCGAAATATTAAAAATTTTCGCGAAATTTCCCTTTTTTGGAATTTTTTTTTTTTGTTACTTTCCGACATTTTGTTTTTTTTTTTAACCCATTTAGCGATTTCAAATTAATTTTAGTATTTGTTTAAAAGTTTGCAATTTTTCGCGAAATTTAGCCATATTCGCGATAGAAGCGTTTTTTCCTGTGATTCTTAAAAACTTCGAATGCACATGGATTTGAGAACACCAATTTATGAATTATGCGGATTCCAAAAAATTTTTAATTTTCAATTCGAGTCGAAACCTAAAACATACCCGATCATTTTCTTTACAATATTCATTAAATATGAAATAAAAGAGTATGTTAATAAATGTTAAACTTTATATGTAAATAGATTTTAAAATTTTTTTCAATATGTATCTTTTTGGGAAAAAGTGTGTCTTTTTGGGAAAAAGTGTATCTTTTTGGCAACTAAAATGTATCTTTCTCGAAATTTCACTGGCAACACTTGTCCGCAATGAAAATAAAATAGATTTTAATTTTATGCCGTTCCGCACTGCGGTTTTTTACTTTAAAATCGAATGAAAACCCGCACCGCAATAAATTATCGTTACATTGTGTTCAGACTCTGAGCCTAATAAGTCCTTTCTCCGATGTTACTTCGTCACAACTAGTTGTGAAGGGTATTAAAACATAAAGTTTTAGCAACTAACATTTTAAGTAAATTAATTAAAAAAATAAACTGCTTTTATTAGTACATACATTAAAAATGATTTACAAAAATATTCACATATCTTTCTTAGTTCTGAACATACGTCCTTAAAATTATAGCGGTATCTCACGTCCTCTTCACAAAAAAAAAAAAAAAAAAAAAAAAAAAAAAAAAACACCAACAATTTACTACCACTAGCAGCAGAGTCAGACTCTGTTTTACACGAAGGTAAAAAAAAACAGAATTAAATGTAAAACATGGGTTAAACAAGTGATAAGTAAAAAGGGATTATTAGCACATTAAAAAGAGATAAATCAACAAATTTACAACAGCAGCAACAACAGCCAACGCCAACAAATAATCACAACACTTGATTTGAGAATAAATAAAAAATCGATACTTAAAAATTACAAAATAATACTTTTGCTTTCCTGAAAATGAAAGTCTTTTTAAAATACATACAAAAATACTCTTAGGATTTAACAAAAGATAATAATAGAAAAACAGAAAAATTCTGTAATTAATGAAATATGACTTTAGTTTTCTATACAAATACTCAAGTGGATAAAAAAAAAACACACACACACACACAAAGGACAGCAACAAGGAAAAGCAGCAAACTTTGAAAATTATTTATAATTTTTTTTTTTTTAAATATTATTCCTCCATTTTCTTATGATTTACAAGTTTTTTGCAGCACAAGTTTAATCCTACATAATACTGCCAAAATTTTAAGTTGTACGAGTATTTCAGTAGATTTTTTGCTGATGCCATAAAAATTCCTGAAGAAATCATATAAAGCTTATTATGGGCCAGCTTACTAACGCTATCATGGCAGCATTAAGAAGCAAATAGCAACAAATGTTTTGTTTTTTTTTTTTGTTACTTTAATCAGACCAGTTCCTAGCCGAAAGAAAGTATACACATTGTCTTTAACATCCTTCTTAAAAAACAAGAAGCAAAAAAAACTCCCAGTTGCAATAGAACTTTGTTTGTTTTGTTGAGGCGGGTGAAGGCAGCATGAGTTAAAAATAAAACAAAACCAGCTGAGCTTTTACTTTTTTCCTTGCGCTCTCATAGAGCTCCTGTTTTTATTTCAGTTTATTTCACTTGTGTTTCTTTTCTTCTTGTCTTGTGCTACACAACTTTGATTGAAATATTAATTTTTAATGAACAAGACACGGAAACAAACAAAGAAATTGAAGGAAGATACTGGTATACTTACATAAGTACGTTTTTAATGTGTACAAGGTTGCAGTGGCAAGTTTAGTTAAGCCCAGTAAACAAAAGCATTAAAAAATGGTTTGAGGAATAACCAAAAAAAAATCTGAAAAAATGCAGCAAAGAAATCTTTAAACTTTCCTTAAAAAGGTTAATTTAAACAAATAATTTAAAAATTTCTCATTATTTGTTATACAAAAAAAAAAAAAAAAAATCGATTATGTGTTTATTGGGAAACCTTTTCCCTAACTTTTGTTTTTCTCTGCTCTAGGATGAGTAATGCGCTTTTTGTGTATGTGAATCCCATAGATAAATTTAGAGAAGGGCAAAGGATTTATTAAGCAGTTTAGGGATTGGGTAAGTTGTATATTATTTTTTATTTGTATCGTAAACAGGTCTGTAAAAAAGTAATTTTTTACTTTGATAACTTTATTCAATTAAAATTAAATCTACCTTAAATAAAGATTTTAAATAGTTTCTATTAATTTTTTTAACTTTGGTCTTAATTATTAGCAGATAAGAATTAGAAGCAAATAAAAGTAACGAATTTAAACTAAAAAATATTTTTATGTCATGAGAAAAAGATTTCAGGTGCAGGTTTGGAAACAAATAAACATAAACAATCGATGTAACAAAAAGCTTTCTTTTTAATAAATTAAATTGAATTGAATTGAATTTGAGCCGATTAAAAGTCAATGAAGGCGCCGCACAGTGTTCGATTCTTGAATCTAGCTGGCCAAAATAAATAACTTTTGTAATAAAACGTGTAGAAAGTAGTGCTGGGAAACTATCGATAGACTATCGATATTATCGATAGTCTGAAAATATCGAAAATATCGATAGGAAAAATATAAATATCGATATTTTTAGTATTTAAAATACAGATATGAAGACATCTAACAGCAGCTATACTGTGTCCACAGAATTCAGTAGTTACAATACACTTACTAGAAGTCAAATAAATATCTCGTTATTATTTAACTACGAGCAAGTTGAATTGTAAGTACTTACTAAAAGCCAGAAAATCACTAGTTAATAGACCTAATAAGTAGTTATTGAGTACGTTACCAGTAAGTAAATATTCAGTACACAGAAAAAAGTAAAAAACGGGTTTGATCACCAAAATAATTGAAACACGCAAAAAATTGTTTAATTTTGCACCAATTACTCAAATTTGCAAAAATTGCAAAACACGGATTTTTTTCCAATTAAAAAGTTTTTACATTTTAATTACAAAAATAATTGAAAAAATTATTAATATTAAACAATATTTTAATTGAATGAATTAACAAATGAATTAAAAAAAAAAATCAATATTTTAATTGAATGAATTACTAACGTAATTGATTACAATAGAGAACATTAATTATTTTAATAATTGTATTGATTAAAACAGTGATTGAATTTTTGCATTAAATCAAATAAATTTTTAATTGAATAAATTAAACAGTGTATTTGAAATACACTCTAAATTCAATTACGCAAATTATTGAATCAAAGAAATTGTTAATTGAATAAGTTTGTTAAATCAATTCAGTTGATGGTTAAATGAAGCAAAATAATAATATTTAAAATATATGTTTTATTTAAATATGCTTTAAAAATAACTTGTTTTATTTGTTAAATTGTAGTAGCTCATGCTTAATTGTACAAATTTTGGAAGATTTTTTTGACAGAGGAATTTCATGCATACAACTTTGTATATAATTGTAGAATAACGTTGATTCTTTAGGGTATTAAAGATTGAAAACAAAAAACTGTTTTTGTTGTGTAATTTAGCTGTACTTTTTTCACCTATTCACTTTAAACGCACAACATGAAATGACGCCAAAAATAATTCAAGAATTAACAAACAAAGAAAATAAACACCAAATTTCGATTGCGACCATAACCACCGTCAACACTGTGGTCAGCCACAAAGCGATTTTTTATTTTACGCATAATATACATACATATGTATGTAGGCTCATTATTGACATTGTTGGTGGTCATAATTGTAATTCGTCTATAACAAATTTCAGTTCATTTTTTTACCTGTTGATAGTTTTTTTTGTTGCACGCGACGCTTACTGTTCTTTTTGATGACAAAAACATGTGTGTATGAAGGTACATTTAAGGGCAAAGACAATAAATATATAAAGATGTTGTTGCACTTGTAACATTTTTCGCAAACTGTTGATGAGAGAGGAAAGCAACAAAGTGTTCAATTCAAACAACCGAGTTGATTGATTCAATTAAACTTATAATTAAAATTAAGCTTCAAATCAAGTAAAATTTTAATTGAAAAAAAATATTCTTTTTTAATTCAATCAATTAAGAACGTAATCAAATTTATTTTAAAATTCAAAAATCACTATTAATTGAAAAAAAAACTGCCAATAATTTTTTCTGTGTACTGAAAACAACACAACTAATATGTAGTTATTGAGCTGATTATTAGTAAGCAAATACTCAGTAGTGAAAATAATAGAAGTAATAAGTAGTTGCTGAGGTTATTACTAGTAAATACTTATTGCATTTTTCAGAACAATGACAATTGTAATGACAACTACTTACCAGGAAACGTATGCAATAACTACCTATTACTTAAAATCAAAAAGTTTTTCCTGGGTGGTTATGAATGGTGATGTAACCATAAAAGGTTTAAGTGCATGGTTGTAGCTTTAATTTACTACAACATTATATTGTCAAATTCTACCATATTTGAAGTTTTAAGGGATGTAAGCGCTTTATTGTTAAGTAAAAACCAAATATTATTAATCGTGAAAAAATTTATGTTAAAAACAACAATAGATTGTTTGTTGCCATTGGTGGGACCAGAATATGTTTTTCAACCATACTTCAACCATGTTTTGCTTTGCGTGCACAATATAGATTTCATTCTGTATATCTGGAAAGCGGTAACAGTAAAAGTATTTAAATTTTGTACAAATTGCTCCGATATTAATAAGTTTTAAAATGGTTTACGATTTTTATTTAAACAGGTTAAGCTAGATGAACCCTTCACCATAGGTGAAAAGGACAAACATACCAGTGATGCCAGGAAAAATTTCAAAAAATCCCTACGTGTGTCCAAAAAAATCCTTTTTTTTTTTTTTGTTATTAATTTTCCTTTCCTGTGCAACAAGTCTCATAATTACAGTACAGGAACGTAAAATGTTACAAGAATATTTAATTACATATAATTATTACAAAATGGTTCATAGTATTAAAACAAAAAATACAATTATTAAAAAAAAAAAAAAATGTGAAAAAACCATTATGAAAAAAAGTTATATAAAAACATATTGAAACTGTTAGCATTACGATTTAGTTGTTGATTTAGTGGAAGAAGGTTCCAAAGACGAGCGGCATGAATAAAAAACTGCCATTCGGAGACTAAGGTTTGATGCCGTGGAATTATATTATTATAGTTCCTTTGAGATTAAAAAAAACGTATCCTCTCAAATAAATATTTGAAGGTTTTAGTGTTTATCACTCTGTGTAAAAAAAGAAGTGTTCGGATTTTCAAAAGATTTTCGAAACAAACTCCATACAGACTGTTTGAAACGGATGAAACACGATCGAAACGTCTTAGACCGTACACA
Organism: Pollenia angustigena; assembly: GCA_930367215.1. Lineage (NCBI taxonomy): Eukaryota > Metazoa > Arthropoda > Insecta > Diptera > Polleniidae > Pollenia > Pollenia angustigena. Next base: position 55,801,576 of record OV884060.1, read on the forward strand.
TATCTCAAAATATTGTTGAATAAAGTATTTAATTTGCTAATTGAATCACAGTTTGCAAACAGTTCACATCCATAAATTAAACTAGGAATCAGATATGTCTTGGCAATTAAAAGTCTTATCCTCAATGGGGTAAAGTATTGTGTCAACCATAGGGCCCGTAAGTTAATATAGGACTGGCCAACTAAAGAGTTCACATGATCTTTCCAAGTGAGACTATTGTTAAAAATTATTCCCAAATTTTTTGCTGCCTTCACAATCTCAATCTTCTCACCATTTATGACAATGTTATCAGCAATGGTGGGAACAATGGTATGAGCAATACTTTTTCTACATATAACAATGCACCTAGATTTCCGAGGATTCAAACAGAGCCCGTTTGCAGAAGCCCACAGGTATATTTTGTTCATTTCAGTATTTACAGATGATATACCCAAAGCAATACTATTCACAGGGCTACTTAAATAAAGTTGCACCTCATCCGCATACAAGTGGACTTTGCAATTGGATAATTGTCCAGGTAAGTCATTTACATATATCGAAAAAAGAAGTGGCCCCAAAATAGAGCTTTTAATTAGAGATAAAGAGTTTGACAAAGAGTCGTTTAAAAATTCCGATTGTGTACGCGCCGAAAGGTAAGAAAAAATGAGATTGGTAGATGTATTGGCAAATCGAAAAAAGTGTGCCAGTTTACTAATAAGCATCTGATGATCCACTGTGTCAAATGCCTGCGAATGATCAACAAGCACCAAAAAATTAATGTCCCCATTATCAAGTCTTTGTCGTATATTCTCACATACCTCCGCAAGAGCTTTAATACAGCTATGACCCCGGCGAAAACCAGATTGCATATTATCAATAACAATTTTAATTAATTTTCATGTTGTAAAATTCCTTTCTTCATACAAATAATTTAATGAAAAATTAAATTTCATGAACTTAAGCCTAATTAAAAATATTAAAAATTTGGATTAAAAACCATAAATAGTTCAACAGAATAACCACAATACTAATTATTGTTAAAGCTAAGGCACGAGCTCTATGTGTACATTTGTCCTTCAAGTTGTGCTGAAAAAGGTCAACAGAAAAGAAAAAGACAAAATGAAAAAACAAAAAATGTACTTGGACTTCAAGAAAAATTCTTGACAAAAGTACGATAAAACAGAAGTAAAGGAAAAAGACATGTAAAATCAATTAAAATGGATAATCATTCAGGAAAGCAAATTTCGATCTACCAAATGTTAGAATACAATTTTGGTTTAAGGATTGATGTTTGACTATTGACATCAGCAGTCGTCGATGGCTGCGAGTGTAAGACGGCAAATCCATCTGAGGAGATTGAGTGGTTGCAATCGAAACATGTCATGGTAACCTGCCGGCCGGGGTTCGAGCCCCAGCCACGTCAAGAATGAAAGATTATCAATAACCGTCAACCGGTTAACCGATTAATTACTACCCGATTAACTGATCGATTAATTTCAAATTGGTTTTTTTCGATTAACGATTAAACCGGTTAATTTCAGTCGATTAACCGATTAACCGAAGTAACAAAATTTTCAATATTTTGTAGTGTAATAACATATTTTTGTTGTGTTTTTATTTTTTTTGTTTCGTCTCATATACAAAATGTATTTGTTTAATAAATATTTTTCATACAAACAAAGAAGGTGTTCAGTTATCTTAATTTTAACCCATTTTCCGCCGACCGATGACTAAAATTACAATGTTTTTCAATGTTTTTTTATTTTAATCATCGATCAACAGGAATGTGGCGAAAAATGGGTTAAATATTTGAATGCCTACACCTTTTTTTGTTTCACGTACTTTTTATATGTATGTGTTTAGTTATTTGTTTCTTCTAATATCAGTATTTTAACAGAATTAACCGAAACAATTAGAGGTGTCAAAAATTTAAAACAACTTTAATGGCATAATGGAGTATTTTATATGTTAAGAGAAATCCTGGAAAAGGACTGAAAAATCTGACATTCATCTTCGATAAGTGAAATAATATTTTCCAAGTCAAATTTTGTTAAACTAAAGAAAAGAGTCGCTTTAATCCTAAACATTTAAAATAAATAACTTTTCTTAAAGATCATTTTATAAGATCTCCTTTAACGATTGAAATAACTAATAAAATTATCTCAGTTTATTTTTGTATAAATATGTAAATATTTGGGGGATTCACAAGGTAGTCATAAAGTCTTATGTCTTAAAATAATTACAGGAAATATATATCGTCGGTTTAATATGGCAACCGGCTAATTCCACTTTTTATGTAAATTGAGATTTTGATGCCGTGTGGTAGAGAAAAATACGCCTCGTCGACCAGCATGTAGTTGTTCTTCTATTTAAGTCTTGAAGTGTGTAAAACGGACTGTAATTTTTATTTTCTATCAAGCTTCAAATAGGAAAAATAAACGTTTATTTTCTTTCCTGTAAAATGTGCTGAAAGTGAGTTAGCAGGTTTGCATATTAAGCCAACGATATGACTGTTGTAAGCTACAGCTTATAATTTAGATTTCTACTATACAGTTATGACGAATCAATGAACACAGCATTACAATTTTTACTTTAAACAATTTCAAATTTTATTTAGGATATTATGACGATATGACTTGATACAACACCTTGTGCATTAATTGGAAAATGCATATTACATATTTATGAATTGTTTTTTTTTTGCTTGCTCGTTTTAGTTCAAGAATTGTTATGTTTGGTATGTTAATGCATTTTTATATATTGAAATGACTTAATTTATAAAAAAAAACTTTATTAATCGGTTAACCGATCAAAAACTAAATTAACCGATATTAACCGGTTAAACCAAAACCTCGCTTAATTAATCGAGCGATTAACCGATTAAAGCAAAAGGTCGATTAAATGAATACCCTAATATTCACCATTTGACTTAGGTAATGGAATAACTTTCGCATGTTTCCATCTTAACGGATACGTACTAGACATTATAAATCCTATAATCTAGAAAAAACAGAGTCAAAGTTCGTATTTGATTTACCATTTCCTCATCTTTTGTTCATTTTTTAAGGGCTTAATAGTTTTCAAGAATAATTATTTTTAATAATTTTTTAACATAAGAATCTAATAATTTGTAGCAAACTTGGTACCAAATAAAAGGGCGTTCTGTAAAATTAAAAAAAAATTATTTTCTTCAGTTCCCCTTAACTTAAAATTAAAAAAAGTTCCATTTAAAAGTAAATCATTTCATATCCTTAAAAGTTTTCATTTAAAATTTTTTAAAAACTCGAGTATATTTTTATTTCACTTAGCTTAAAAGGTGTAATTGTTTTCTTACAAATAAATTTCTATGCAGAAATTTCATTTAAAAGATATTCGCTTTTAATATACGCATACATTTTAGAGATTGTGAGTGCGAATGCAAATATCAAAAAATACGTTGCCACTTAATAATATATTAGGGGGTTCGAAGCATATTCGGGTACATGGTTTTAATATATGGATTACCATGCTGTTAGGACTCATAGTATATGGTTTCTTTAAAAAATACTACATTTGTAGAAAAATGCTTTTGTATATGAAAATTTTTCATTTTTAAATGAAAATTAGATGAATATTTACTTTTTTTTAGAAAATATATTGAAAATGAGATATAATTTTGAAAATTCCCGACATTTGCCTTAAAATAAAAATTTATTTTAATTTATAGAAAAAATCCATACAAAAAAGGAAAATTCTCTACATTTGGCATCACTGAAACATACATACATATGGGCTACTTCAAATTTTTTGAGCACCTGCTGAAACCGACATACTATGGCTCTTATTTCGTTAAGTTTTATGAATTGAAAAAAACGTTGTACAGGGTTTGGATGACTATACTTGAAGGATATGACGTGCAAAGTTTTACGTTGAAAAGTCCTCACCTTAAGAATTGGTGGTCATCTAAAATTCGAAAAATTAAAAAAACGACTTGAAACTTCCAAGAGTTTTTTCATCCATTCCGTTTTCTTTGTAATAGTTTTAAGCTTTTAGATCCAAACCCATACAAAATTTAGTCACTAGACTTGGAGGATATATCCACTAAAAAAAAAATTTTGATATCGCTGCTGCGTGAAAAGTTGCATGGTGTTTTAAAGTGAAACCAAAATTTTCCGAATTTAGAAATTTTTGAAGATTTTGCATAGAGTTTTTGCGCCGTTTAATAAAAATGAGTTTTAAGCGCAGAATTAAAAAAACTGCGTAATTTTATAAAGTTTGAGGTGTATCAAGTTGGTGTCAGCGCACCAATAACGTATCACGGACATCACAAACTTCAAAGAAATTAGCGTAAATTTTTTAAAAATGTATCTTTTTTGCGTCTGACAATCTGAATTGCCTTTTAAGTTGGCTAGTGTATTGCGTGATGTGAGTAACTTCGTAAAGGGCACCTCCGAGGCGAAAACGCACTTTAAAATTTTTAATCTGCGTCATGTTTCTCTAAACACGACCTAATTTTTATGACTTATAATTTCCAACTTGTAATACCAATTGAGAGAATTACTTTTCGAGATTTCAAGAATATTAATTTCAGATTACTCGGGGAAGAATTTCTTAAAATCAATTGGAATATTTTTTATTCTTTATATTCGGTAGATGACCAACTCCTTTTTCTAGAACAAAACCTAAATTATCTGTTTGATCTAACTGTACCAATAAGGACAAAAATTATTGGTAATAAACAAAAACCCTGGATTTCTTCTGAAATTAAAGATTGTATGAATCAAAGAGATTTTGCGTATGCACGTTGGAAAAGATTTAAAACTACAACATTACATGAGGATTATCTGACTGCTAAAAGAAAAACAAATAAAATGATTAAAAGGGCCAAATCTGTTTTTTATGCGGAAAAATTTTCTTCGGCCATTGGCTCCAAAAGAACATGGCAAACGATACGCGAAGTTGGTATCGGTAAATCTACGAACCCAGAACCATGTCCAATTGATGCCGATGCAATCAATAAGAAGTTTTTAAATATCCCTATTGTGCAAGCAGATCAAAATTATTATACCAATAACCATTCGAATAACAATTCTAGCTCTTTTTTTTCTTTTGCTGCAGTAGACCAATGTGACGTTTTATCTAGCTTTTTGTCTATAAAATCCAACTCTATAGGAGTAGACGGGATTAATCCAAAGTTTCTAAAGATTCTTTTACCTCAAATTCTTCCTATTATTACATTTTTCTTTAACAAAATATTAACCACAAGTTACTTTCCCTCGAACTGGAAAATAGCTAAAATAGTTCCAATACCCAAAACTGGTTCCGATTTTAGACCAATAGCCATTCTTCCATTTCTCTCCAAAGTATTTGAACGTATTATGCATAACCAAATGACTTGTTTTTTGGATAACAATAACTTACTAACAGATCGTCAATCTGGGTTCAGAAAGAAAAACAGCTGCATAACGGCGTTAGTTGATGTTACGGAGGAGATAAGGGCGAAACTTGATGATGGCAAGACTACATTTTTAATACTTTTGGACCATTCAAAAGCGTTTGATACTGTGGATCATAACATTCTCTGTTACAAACTTAAACATTTCTTTAATTTCTCTTCAACCGCTACTCAGCTATTGTCCACATACTTGGGTAACAGGTATCAGTATGTTGAAACTGGAATACGGAAATCCAGGGCACTGCCTGTAACAAGAGGGGTACCTCAGGGGTCCATTGTTGGGCCACTATTATTCTCACTGTATTCAAATGACCTCCCAGGCGTCCTAATGAATTGTAATGTAAGAATGTACGCGGATGACGTTCAACTTTATACCAGTTGTAATAATGCTTTAATCGACCAGTGTATTATATCTCTTAATCAACAACTTCATCGTATTTATACGTGGGCAACGGCAAATGGCTTGGAAATAAATCCAAAAAAATCTAAATGCATTGTTATTCAAAGGCGACTAAATAAACTTAATATTATACCTAATATATTTATAAATAATCAGCAGATTGAAATAGTAACATCTGCTAAGAATCTAGGAATATTTTTCAATGACACTCTTACGTGGTCGAACCACATTAACTATGCTTGTGGTCGCACCTTTTCAATGATTAGAACTCTTTGGCGGACCCAGCATTGTACACCTTTAAGAATAAGAATGCTTCTTGCTAAAACTTATCTTATGCCATTGTTACTGTATGGCTGTGAGCTATTTGCTAAATCTGATACGATTAGTAAGGCGAAATTGAACGTTGCGTTTAACAATATTGTACGGTACGTGTATGGACTTAAAAGGCGTTCTAGTGTTTCTTTGTTTTCATCTCGGCTTTATGGCCTTTCCTTAGAAAATTTGCTGAACATGAGAGTTTTAGTTTTTTTACATAAGATAATATTTACCCACAAACCTGAGCACTTGTACGGTAAACTTTGTATTTCTGACATTAGCAGGGGGAAAAGAATTAGATCGTTCGGGTATAAAAGTTTAATTTCTGAGTGGCATTTCTTCATATTCGCAGTATCTCTCTGGAATTCTATACCATATAGCATTCAACTTTTAAGTAACGCACGAAAATTCAGGGAAAATATTTTTAAACTGTTTTCGGCATAGCACTTTGAAACATAATTACTTGAGATTAAAAAATATAAAATTATCTAAATTTTTGATTATTAAAATCTATTGTTTTATACTTTTTTAAATATTTAAATTAAATTATCTTAATTTTTTTTTCTTTATTGTTTAAATTAAATTGTTTTTTAATTACTTATATAAAAATTGTAGTTAGTTATGAAGTTATTAATTAATTAATGATTTAAAGTTTAACATATTCTCAGTTCCATACTGCAAAATAAGACTCTTAGTCTTGTGTATGGAGCAATTCAATTAATAAATAAATAAATAAAAAATAAATAAATAAACGCAAAAATTTTATGAACTTTTAAAAATTTTTGCAAAAAAACAATTTATTTTTAAGCTTTTTTTTATATCAAAACATGTCATGGGCACATGTTAAGGTATCTAAATAGATTCTTCGCGACGGACTAAACTGATAAAGTGCAAAAAAAAAAATAATTTTTTTCAACCCTGGCGCGTGCAGCGGCAGTTTTTTCCAAACACATTTCGCTTTGTGACAACTGAAGCGCTGTATCAATTCCGCTCAAACGTACATCGAATAGAAGACTTTACTGAGCTTGATACTAAAATTGAAAACGCACCAAAAAATTTTAAGGATTTAAAATTTTATGGAGAAACAAAATGTTTCTAACCTCAAAAAGCATCCTTGTATGAAATATTTGATTTGGTTTCAGAATATACATTTTAAAATTTCTAAAATTCGTTAAAAAAAACTGAGAAGCGAAACAAATTATGATCATAGTAGCTTTTGCTGAGTGCTTCTAAGAATAAATATTTGAGTATTACTGATCTAAATATATAATTTGGTAAAAAAATCATGAGTGGTAAAGTTTAAATGGTTATATCTCTTAAGCCATTAGCGATAGCCAAATAGTTTTTTTCCCAAAATATTGCAAATTATGTCTTATACTAGCCGTAATTTTGTAAAAGGTTTAACAATTTTAAATAAATTTTTATATGCATACACGATCAAAAAAAATTTTTTTATATTTTTTTTTCCAGTGTATTTTAAAAAGTATTCAAGCTTTTACAAATATTTTAGTGTGCTAAGAAAGCCCTTAAGGGGTATTATCCACTCGCGTTATCCTTTTTCAATTTTAACAAAAACTGTAATTTTTATATTTTTTTTTAATTTTTAACTTTAAACCGCAGTAAAATTTGCGCCGTGTAATAAAAATGATTAACGCGAACGGATTTCACATGCTCAAATATCGGTTTATACACACGCAAATCAACATTGATGTCAGACAAAAAAAAAAAATTAAAAAAAAAATGTCTAGGTGTCGTAAATTTTTGAAGTTGCTCATATATATTTTTATAATTCCGTCTGTAATTTCTAAAATATTTATTTTATAACATATAAGGTATATGTATATATGTTGGGTCCTTATGAGTAGGCCAGTTAATTTAAGGAAGTCCGTCCGTCTGTCTTATGAAATACATAGGTTTTTCGAAGACCTCAAATATGATGAGGTTTAGGTTATTTATATCACATATAATCCGGCAGTGTTTGCTTTTGAAATTCAGTCAGGTAAAGGGTATATCGTCCCCTTAATAAAACAATAGCGTATGTGCTCATACGCTATTATTTTTTTATTACTTATTTAGAATCTCCATCATTGATTTTATGTGTGGTCAAAATTTCGCCAAATTCTACTTCCAAAAAGTGGGTCAAAATGTCGTTGGAAAAAATAGTGTATAATTTCTTGTTCAAAATTTTCCTTCAATAAGTGCGTAAGCTCACATGCGCCATTTTACTTAAAAATGCCACTCCAAAGTTGTTAAAAGAATAATAGTGTATACTCATTATACTCCATTTTAGCCTGTGGAAAAAAATTCAATTTATGAAAACTTTAACTCGTAAAATAGCTTATAATTATATACACTATTGTTTGGGAAATACAGGGTGGGCCAAAAGAAACCAAGGGGTGTAAAAGTTTAATAACTTTTTCGTTTATTAATTTTTGTTTATTTTTTCTTTCAGATTATATAATATACAAAAGGGAAATTTTTTTACACTAAGTATGAAAAATGATGTCTCTTAAATGAGCACCGTTTTCAGCTTCGCACTGATGGGCTCTTTTTAGAGCATTTTCCATAACATCTTTCAAAACTTGTAGCTGTAGCGTTCGAATTTCTGCAACAATGTTTGCCTTGAGTTCAAATATTGTCTCTGGCTTGTTCACATACACTCGCTCCTTCAAATAATCCCAAATAAAATTGTCGGGTGCTGTCAAATCTGGCGATCCCGCTGGCCAAATAATTTCCGAATTTCTGGAAATTATTCGCCCTCCAAAAATTTGACTTAAAAGTGCCATTGTGTCTCGGGCAGTATAGGCAGTGGCTCCGTCCTGCTGAAACCACATACCAGGTCTGTTTTCAAGAGCAGGGCTTAAAAAATTCCCTATCATAAACCGATAACGCTCTCCATTTACGGTTACAGCACTTCCATCTTCATTCTCGAACAAGTAAGGCCCAATGACATTTTCAGATGTGATCCCACACCATACAGTATACCTGATGGGGTGCAATTGGCGTTGATGAATGGCTCTTGGATTTTGAGAACCCCAGAACCTACAGTTCTGCTTATTAAAAAAGCCATTCAAATGAAAATGAGCTTCATCATCAAATTTTTAATAAAGTTGATTAAATAATAAAATTCTATTGTTCTGGTTCTCTGTTCAGTTGTGAACCTCTCCATTATAAATTCTCCAAGTGTTGTCTATATAATCTGAAAGAAAAAATAAAAAAAAATTAATAAACGAAAAAGTTATTAAACTTTTACACCCCTTGGTTTCTTTTGGCCCACCCTGTAGTTTCATTCCGACCATCGAAAGCTGCATGATCTCCAAAATTTGTTTAAGAAGAATGTAATTCCTCGTGGCTCGCAGTCATTTTTCCTTAACTTACAAGGTGGAAAGAAGCAAAATTGTTTAGATTTAGCAGAGGAAGAGTAAGAAGACGAATGCACTTCTAGTTATTTTTGACTTACGCAATGTTTATATACCTTAATTTGTCATCATTTTTTGTTTATAGTAACCCAAATTGAAAAGTAATGAATATGTGCCACTGAATTAACAAAACTATGAATTAATCACTGTTTTATAATGTTAAAAATTGATATTTTTGAGATCAAATATTTTAATAAAAATAACGTAAAATTATTGAATACAACAGCTTATACCATACAAAATAAGATAGTGTATCAGATATATCATAAGAATTCCTTAAAAAATAAAATAGCCTATATGGAGGACTTGCACTTTGAATGACATAATTATGGTCTTAAAGGATGTGTAAAATAAAAAAAATTGGTCAATTTAAAGACAAGAAACGGTATAATGTATTCGTCGAAAAATCTAATATGAAGAATTTTTATTTACCGTGATATTGAGGTTTTGATAGACATCCGATTTGACAAACACTTTAACCCTTATGTGTGTGGACAGGTACCTGTGTACCTATTGCGTTTTCAAATCGAAATTTTTTATATAAGATTTTAGCCTACAATTCTACAATTTCATGAGAACTCCTAACTTTTTGTTATTATTATATTTTCATAGGTGTTTATATACAATATCAGTTGGGGGGGGCGTGGCATATCAATTTGCTTTTTGCACCCTTAATAGGGTGAATAGGTACTTGTGTACCTGTATACGTTTTATATTACAAATTTTTTTTTTTGGGTGTAGGATTTTAAAAAATATATGAAAAGGGGAAAACCAGAGTAAAATTCTAATATTATATCATTAGCCATCGATTTTGTGTACAATACAAGACAAAAAATTAGAATTCTCATGCAATTTGCATGAAGGTATGTGTTTTTTTTCCACACACATAAGGGTTAAACACGATTTTCTCAAACCCCCAAAAAACTTATACGCTATTGTTATATTGAAAGGACGATATAAGATTCGTCATACCTGAATGTAGCACTCTGACGTGTTTTTTATAAAAACTTTAAGAACAATTTTTGAGTTTAGTTCAACTGTTAATTTTTAATTTTCGATATTCTTTAATTAGGCTTGAGTTCATCAAATTTAATTTTCATTAAATTATTTTCACTGAGGGAAGGAATTTTACAACTTGGAATTTTTTATTAAAATTGATTGATAATTTTTCTTGATTTTAACTCTGAAGTTACATTATAATTTAAAACTTCACTTTTTTAAAAAGTCGCCTTCAACTAAAAAGTCACTTGTTTTCTAAAAAATAGGCACTTTTTAACTAAAAATTTTAATTTTTTCAGTTAATACCACTATTTCATAAAATCATTGACGTCTTGTACTTTTTTCAGCATTTTTTTCAAAAATTTTTTTTTATTTCAAATAATTTTTCAGACATTTGCCATAAGCCAATTAACTTTTTTATTATGCCAATTAGAAATGCATTAATCTGCCAAGCCTGTTTGTCATCAATTAGATATTTGGTTTTGTTAAATTTATCTCTGGACACATAATTTAATAAAGCGGTTTTGAACTGCAGTATTATTTTAATTAAAATAAAAAAAAAAAAAATACCCAAAAGAAAATGCTATCATTTTTAAGGCCCTAAATTTGTAAAACGCAAGGCTGTAGGAGATATCACCCAAAAAATTCCATGTAAAATTGGGCCTGAATTCATATGAAAAGTGACCCAAAATTTTTGGGCTATTTTCGTTATTATTGGGTGATTTTTCTTTTATTAAATTTGGCTTCGCTAACTAAAGCTTATCTGCGAAGTCGGCCTTCGTTCGGAAACAATGCAGATTTTAGAAGCTTTACTAAGCGAAACCGGTACTTGTTATACCATAAAGCAAAAAATCCTTGCGCCCGCCCAAAGGCCGTCTGCGCAGAGAAGCTTTAGTTAGCGAAGCCGGTCTTTGTTATATCATAGAGGAGAAAATCCTTGCGCCCGGCCAAAGGCCGGCTATGCCGAGAAGCTTTAGTTAGCGAAGCCGGTTTTTGTTATACCATAGAGTAGAAAATACTTGCGCCTGGCCGGAGGCGGCTATGTCGAGACGCTTTAGTAAGCGCAGCCGGTATTTGTTACACCATATGACATAATGTCCATTTGCAAATAATGCCCACGGACGTTATGACATTTCCAAAAGTGTCACAGTGTCCATGGACATTACGACACCGGACTTTATGACATGCAACCTTGTAAAAAGCTTTATTCTGTTTTGAGTAATTGATTATAACTATGCAGTGATTAATTAATATTTAACTATTGAATAGTGCACAAAGTTTGGTGGAGGGCTCAAATAGGTACTACTGTCCATACTGTCGCGCAGCTGTTGAAGATACAATGCAATTTTTTACATAAAACTTACATTTGTATGTTACTAAATTTATATGAATAACTGTTTTGCAAAATGGGTAATTTTGAAATTTTTTTTTTGGGAAAAAATTCTTTTTTTTCTTTTTGGGTCATTTTTTATTTTAATTTTGGGCCCTTTTTCGTTTCTTTTGTGCAAAATTTCATATTTGGGCGTTTTTCCATTTTTTTTTGCGCTATTTTTCTTTGGGCGATTTTTCTTACAGCCAAAACGCAATCGCAATGCCAAAAATAACATTGAAAGCAAAAACAATGGCAAAAATCTACAAAATCTACAGTATTTCTACAGAAATACGTATTGCGTTTTAAAATTATCCACGCCACAAGATATGCAGGGTTTAAAATTTAAAAATTCAATATACATTTCTATAGAAAACAACAAAAAAATTATAAAATATGTGTTATATTAATATTATTCGGCTTGAGGTCTGTTTCATAAATTATAATAAAAATAAAAACTCTTGTTCTGTTTTAATTTTTAATTATTTATTTATTCCAATATTTCGACCAACTTTGTTGGTCATCCCCAGGGAAATAGTTATGATCTAAAAAATATAATTTTAAAACATGTTTCTTAATTTAAACAAACAATTAATTTAGTTAATATTTAATGCAGTGTTGTCCGATGTTATCGTTTAAAGTTTTTCTCACTGACTGTCTAATAATTTTCTTTTGTTTATTAATCTTGTGTTTGTTTATTGTATGCAGGGTTACCGTTGGAAATTTTCGAAAAGGGTCACAAAAAGTGGATTTTCCAAAAAAAGGGGTCAAAAAAAGGGTATTTCAATAAAAAAGGGGTCAAGTTTTTTTAAAGCAATATTTTCCATTCGAATAAATAAAATAAGACCAAGTTTTTTATAAACAAACAAATAATATTTATTTCAGGTAGGAAGTGCTTAAAAAAGTAAGTTTTTTTATGGAATGCCCTTTCCTGTTTTTAACACCTGACCAAAAGTTTGTTCCTCATCATTATAACTCATTTTTTAATACCTTTTATGTTATGTTCCCACATTTTCTTTTTTTTTTTACCGATTTAGCGATTTCAAATAAATTTTAGGGATTGCTTCCAATTTTGCAATCATTCGCGAATTTTAGTGCTGTTCAGGATTGAAGTGATTTTTTCCTGTAAGTTTTCTGATTCTTAAATAAAGTTTTTACAATTTTTTATTAATACTAGACTTAGCTATCATACCTCTGTTACCAAATACTTGAAAATTTAAGCAATTTTTACCAATTTTTTTTCATTTCTGTTAGTTTAAGGGACTTTTAATCAATTTTATGGCGCTATTTATTTTTTGAGTTTTTAAATTTTTGCTCTTTAAGGCAATCGTCGCCGTTGTAAAAATAGCCCCAACAATAAACCGAAGTCCCCTATTTTACAGGGCACTCTTAACATTGTCGATTTAAAATGGGGCGAAAAGTTCAATGCTTTATGCCATTATTAAGGGTGAATTTTTTATCATAAAACTTGCTTCTCTTCAAAAGACCTACACATTTTTTAGAAACAAACACCTAATTGCATTTTTTTTTTAAATAAAATGTCAAATTTTTTTTTTTTTTTTTTTTTTTTTGAATAGAAACCACCAATACTAAATTCGTTATGAGTTATGTTTGCTATTAGGGAAATTGTACTTTAATTTGAACTTTATTATCGAAAATCTAATTTAGAAGTCATAACAAATTTATTAACACAAACTTTTTACGAATACTAACTACTTTTAAGGAATTTGCGTTCTATATTTTGGTATTAAATCTTCACTTCAAGTTCATTCCTCTATCTCCGCTTATTTCCAAAACATTTGTTAAGCACTAACGTTCAGCTGTGTTGACAAAACAACAAAATGTGAGTGCTATTTCCAAAAAGGGTCAAAAAGTGGCACAAAATAGGTGAAAATGATACAAAAGTATAATTTAAAGAAAGGGTCATAAAAGGTATCAAGACCGTCGAAAAAGGGTCAAATTGATACTTTAGTATCACAACGGTAACGCTGATTGTATGACGATATATGTGAGCGCAATCATCAGTATCAGTTTTGTAGTTAATTCTCTTTTCGTTTGGTGTATTTATAATATGTAGCATCTCCTGCATGTATCGCTTAGTGTAATTATTCTCTCTCACAAGTATTCTCACCTTATCGAAGTCTGGTTGATGTCCCGTTTTTGCACAGTGGGCTGCTAGTGCTGTTTTTTGTGTTAAAGGTTTGTCATTTGATTTTAAGTCGGATTTGTGCGATGATAATCTTGTCTTTAGTTTTGTCTTCGTTGTACCAACATATATCTTTTGGCATATGTCAGTATCGTCCCCTTTACATTTAAGCTGATATACTAGATTGGATTTATCTAGTTTGTCTATTCTGGATTTCATGTTATTAAACAATCTGTTCATTGTGTTGCTCGTTTTCATTGCTAATAAGTAATTTTCTTTGTTGTATATGTTGAATACTTCATCCTTTCTGACAGCCCAGGTATATATTCTATTGACCTATATATCTTTGGTGGTTCCTCCGTCCTTAAGTTTTCATTTGACCTAGGCTTATTGATAACATATTTTATCAAGTTGTTTATAGTTTTGTATGGAAAGTCGTTTTTCCGTAATATATGTTTTATCTTCTTCCTGTTTTCTTCGTGAAATTCTGTATTACTAGTATCTAATACCCTTGTTATAAAGTTTGTCGCTGTGTTTATTATTCTTCTAGGATGTTTGTAATAATAATTAATAAGTCTACCAGATGCTTGGGGTTTTTGACACCAGTTTACTTTAATTATATTACTTTTTCTGATAATTAAAGAGTCTAGATATGGTAATTGATTGTCATTTTCTTTCTCCAGTGTAAATTGTATTTGTTTGTTAAATGAGTTAAGAGTCTTTAATGTTTCCTCAACATGATTTATTTTTAAAATTCCAAACAGGTCGTCTACATATTTTGTCATCATTCTTGGTTTATTTTCCATTTTATCAAGGGTCGTGTTTAATAATTCTTCCATAATTATGTCTGCAAATATTGGAGAAATTGGAGAACCCATTGGCATTCCCTTATTTTGTTGATAATAATTATCTCTAAATTTAAAATATCTGCAATCCATTATACAAAACTTCAATATATCCATAAATAACTCCGAATAATATTAATATAACACATTTAACAAGTGAAAAGGTCTACATACACGCATAACAATACATTATAAAATATTTTCGATTTGTTTTTGCTTTCATTATAACTTTTTGCGTTGCGTTTGCGTTTTACAAATTTAGGGCCTAAATTAACGCTGGCATTAAAACTGGACAATTTTTCTAAATTCCATATAAAAACAATTTAATCGACATCTTTTCCTAGCCTAGAGATGCACTTACGGAATGTGTGATAGATAATTTTGAGTCTCGTTCCATTTTATAAAATTTCCTAATGGGTCTTTTCAGTCATGTTTATAAATAATTTTGTTATATTCTAATTTTTAACTAGGTCATTGACAATTAGAATTGCCATATATTTTTGTCTTTTTTTATTAAGTTAAAAACTAATTTAAATTACACACTCCAATCTAATTAAAAAACAGAACAAACTTTTTTTTTCAAATTTTTCATAATTATACTCAATGAAATTGAAAGTTACAACAACAGTCATTTTCATTCATACATTGAAATCTACAACATTGTGCTTATGTAGAAAAGTATTTGAAATTTATGTGAAACTGTATGTGACCTTAATTGCGATTGTCATTTTTTGTTGTTCTCCATAATTTGTGGTTGAATTAAGAGAACTTTAGATACGCAGCAAAAAAAAGCAGCAAACCATACATTTCTTTACTTAATAAAATGCATTAAATAAATTAAAAATTGTGGGAATTTTGAAAAATATTCAAAGAATATTCTTTAATTTGGAGTAATGATTTAATTACAAAATAAAACTAAACATTTTTTTTTTCCTTTTTAAGAACTAAATTTTAATTTGAGAAAATTATTATGTCGCTTTTTCAGTTGTTATAAAATTTTCCGAAAATTAAGTAATTAAGTCTTATGGCATAGAAAATATAAAGATAAAGTTGTTAAAGTTAGGAAAATTAGCAAAAACTTTCTCTCACACAAGCACAAAACAAAAAGTGTGTAGAAAATTTAGTTGTTGGTTTGTAGTAAAAGTTTGTGCAAAAGATAAAGAATATTGAATAAAGCAAGAGTTTTTGAAAAAAAACCAGCTCAATGATAATTATACGTTTTTCTGAGTCTTATCTGTCTGGTTCATAGAGACTAAACGTGTCCTTTAAGATTAACGTTTAACAAAAGTTTTACATGTGATAGTTGACACTACACTGTTTCACAAATTGTATTTCATTTTTCTTTTTAAAATTTTCAACAACCAAAAATAAAAACAGTATTTTCGCAAAGCTCCTTAAAATTCACCTCAAAATAACAGGGCACTTTTTACTTAAAATTCATTTTATTATTATCTAAAAAAAAATTTTGCAGACAAAAGTCACTTGCTTGCTAAAAACGGAAGTTTTTCCAGGAAAAATCTGTTTTTGGGGAGAAACGTGCTTTTTCGATAAAAAAAAAAAAAGCTTGGAACAAGTCCAGTTTACCAACGCTGCTCCAAATAAAAAAAAAGTACGTAGGGTAATAGAAAATCGAAAAATAAGAAGAAAAACTTAAATGGCAAAATTCTCGGAAACGCATAGTTTCCGAGTTATGGACCTCTATAAATTTGCGATTTCCCTCTACATTTCTGAACGTATATGGCCAATATTGGTATTATTTGAAAGCATTTGAACAGATCTTTCTGGAAATGCAAAATTTATTTAAAACTTTTTAACTCTTTAGCTCCTAATACAGTATTTACAAAATTTATATCAAAATGTTACGGAAGTGCACTAAGTAATAAAAACGTAATCAAATAAACCCCAGCTTCTCTAAATAAAGCTTCTCTGCATAGCCGACCTTCGGCCGGGCGCAAGGATTTTATCCTCTATGGTATAACAAACACCGGCTTCGCTAAATAAAGCTTCTCCGCATAGCCGACTCCTTAATCCTTAATGGATTAAAAATTTTTAAATAAAATGTTTATATCTAGAAAATTTTTTTCAAAAGCTTTTAAATGATACCAATATTGGCTATATACGTTCAAAAATGTAGTGGGAAATCCCAAATTTATATGAAAACTTCAGAGGTCCATAACTCGGAAACTATGCGTTTCCGAGAATTTTGTCATCTAAATTTTTCTTCTTATTTTTGAATTTTCTATAACCCTATGTACTTTTTTTTATTTCGAGCTGCGTTGGTAAACTGGACTTAAGCCAAAACCTTTTTTGAGAAAACTGAGCTTTTTAGTAAAAAAAAAACTTTACTTTTATATATAAAAACTGACTTTTTTCTGTACAGTTCATCGCTTGCATGAATTTCAATTTCTACAAATCTGTTAGTGCTTTAAACGAGAAATGCATCTATAAAAACTCGCTTATATGCATATATAGTACTATAAAAAATTTACATAATTTTATCTTCACCCTAAACAAAAACTATTTTATTATCAATAAGATTTCTCTATAACGTTTTTATTTTTGATAAAAACACTTAAATTTATTGTTAAGGGAAAGCTAGTTTCTATGACCATTTCACTGGTTGCTTAGGCTAGATCATCAGGAAACCTTTTTGCGAAAAATTTGAAAAAGCTAAAGAAATTATACAAACAAAACTGTTAAACGAATGAGAATTACAATCGCTCAAGTTTTACTTGCAAATGATATTAAAGTTTAGACAAAACACCAACAATTACCAGTGAGTTTATCTTTTCTTACATTTCCCACTGCAATTTTGATTGCTTTTAGCATATTTAGTTTTGACTAGGAGTCTTTCCAGTTTTAAGCCGAAAAGATTATAAACTGATTCGACGAAAGTCCCTTGCAGTCTCGCGACTACTTCTGCCGATTTTGGGTATGAACTCTGCCTTCACTCTCTTCC
Organism: Pollenia angustigena; assembly: GCA_930367215.1. Classification (NCBI taxonomy): domain Eukaryota; kingdom Metazoa; phylum Arthropoda; class Insecta; order Diptera; family Polleniidae; genus Pollenia; species Pollenia angustigena. The sequence continues at coordinate 55,819,441 of OV884060.1, forward strand.
AATTAACCGGCACGTAATTGAGAAATAGGCAGAGTGTGTGCATTATCCCAAAAAAAAATTTCATCATTTTGCGATGCACTAATGTACATTTAAAAAACTAAGCGCACAATTATGCGCTACGCAATAAGACATACAGAAATGCAGTAAAGTAAGTGAAAGTAAAGTTAGTGAAAGAACAACTTTTATAAAAAAAAAACAAGTAAGAAAGTATAGTCGGTCAAGCCCGACCATATGATACCCTACACCACAGTATTTATAAACACATCATGCTTATGTGTACATATAAATATGGATTTATCTATGTTTATAAACATCATTAAAATCGGTTAGAAAGTTTGTGAGAGGCAGAAATTTCCCACGACTTCCCCTTGTGCTCCTATTTTTGAAAAACTGTATATATTATGTGTCCATATAGATATGGATCTATCTATGTTTTAAATTTCATGAAAATCGGTTTGATTGGCAGAAATTGCCCCTATCTCCCCTCGTGGCCCTATTTTTTTAAAAATGCATACCTTTTGTGTCCATATAGATATGGATCTATCTATGTTTTAAATTTCGTTAAAATCGGTTGAATAGTTTCTGAGAGGAAGAAATTTCCCCCAATTTAATGGTCCTACGATTCGGCCCATTTTCAATAGGCTTGGTCCTTGTGCCAATTAGAACCTATGTATGTCCCAAATTTTATCAAATTATCTCCAAAATTGAGACCTGTACTTCGCGCACAATGTTACATGGACAGCCAGCCGGACGGACATCGTTAGTTCGACCCAGAAAGTGATTCTGAGTCAATCGGTATACTTTAAGGTGGGTATAGGCCCATTATTTTTAGGCATTACACACATCAGCACACTATTGTGGTGTGGGTCAAATTACATTTCAAATGCTACGGCATTTCCTTACTAGGAAGCAGGTTTGCGAGGGAGAATACTAAAAAATAACTGTATCAAAACATTCAGTGTGTAAGGCTGATCGTTACATCCAACAATTTTTTTATGCGCTGAATAAAGCGCTTAATGTGTTAGAAATGTATTTCTTCAAAGTGGGAACTCGTCATATAAAATTCAAGCCTTCCGTAAGGGCAATGGTAAGCGAAACGTTTATGTCTGCTTCGTTGGAAGCTCCATTTTTTATAGGGATCTTTAACCAGGGAGTTTAATACTTCCTTGCGCTCTGCAGCATCTTAAGAAAAATTCCATCAGGTCCCGGAGATTTTTACGGGACAAAGCTTTCGATCGCCCATAGGATTCTTTCCTTAGAGATTATTTTATATCAGTCAATTTCGAAGAACGAATCGTTGTATGCAGTGTGACCATATTAGCTTTTTTTCGAGCTAAATTTTGCTTTATTTTTTTCGATTTAGCTTGATATATTTCATTTAGCTTTTTGCTTTTTTTTAAGCTTTTATAAAAAATGCATTTGGCTCTTTTTAGACTTTTCTCTATTTGTATTCAAATGATTTTAATATATGTACATACGTAAATTATAAAAAATAAAGTTCAATAAAATAAAGTGATATTGGTAACCTTATAAACTAGTCTCAAACAGCTAAAATCTGTCATCACAGAAACAATAAGTAAACAAGTAAGTCTTTAAAGTTTAACAAGGTGGTAGTAGGAGATTTGCATTATTTGCATCCCTGCAAATAATATTGGACCGCCTGATCCATTCTGATAAAATGGACTACTCCATGGACTGGTCCGATGTAATGCAAGCATGGACCATGCCATTGTTAAAAAGCGTTTTTAACGACATGCTTTCGTTTTTAAACGACTTCAAAACTAATCCTCTTGAGTATACCATGGAGTAGTTTTAAAACTACTCCTTAAGGCAGAATTAGCCTTTACTTTCTGTTCTGTTACGAATCAGCTGATTTGTTTTTGTTATTAAAAAACCTATGAAATTGATTAGTTTTTCTGTTCTGTTACGGTTCAGTTTGTTAAAATCAAAAAATTGTTAAGTTATTGTAAGTGTAAAATAAATAATAAAAAATACATATTTATGTGGAAATAAACAATTTTTTGATTTTAAGAATTCATAAAATTCAAATTTATTTGCATTCAAGTGATTGAAATGAAACAATGGACGGTGCAAAACTAATAAATTTTTCAAAAATTGCTGGTAAGTTGCTACAGAAAAAGTAACTATTACAATTTCGTTACAGAACGGCACGGAACAGAACAGAAACAGAAAGTAAAGACTAATTCTGCCTTTAGTAGTCCAACGGTGGATTATATGGTCCTCCCCTAGGAATTCGTAATGTTAAATAGACCATGTTTTTTCCATACGTTTGGGTTACTTTTGGAGTAGTCCTGGTCCCTTGTGTACTACTCCTTACACGGGTGTTTGGACTGGTCCTATTATGGCCCTATGTTCCAACTGGGAATTTTAAAGGACTAAATATATAATATATTATTTGCAGAGATATGAAAACAATGCGATGTTTCAATATCTGCTTTTATCTGTTTTGAAATTTACGTTTGTACACATTTTGTTTTCTTCTTTTATTGTGAACTATAATATAACTGTTTTTTCTTATTTGGCTTCTTAATTCCATACTTTATACCTATTAAATTAAAAATTTTAACAAAAAGTAAAATGGAAAGGTTTGTAGGTATCAATATAAACTTATAAATAAGGTCTATTATTTTTAATTGCTTATACATGTACTGCCGTATTCATAAAAAATAAAACAAGTTTGAAAAGTGTTTTAAGGCAAAATTTTCATAAAAATTTTTCTTAAAATTCGCTAGCTGTAGTAGTGATACAGAAGATGAATTTTCACCTAGTACTAGTAATAGTGAGAAGAAAAGAATAAGGAATTAAGTATTGTTTTATATTCTAGGAAATACACGCAAAAATTGAGAAAAAGCTGGTTCAATGATTCGAGACTTTCGAAGTGGATTGTTGAAGTAAATGACAAACAGGTAAAATGTAAATACTGTCATTGTACATTTAAGTCAAAATTAAGTAACCTGTTAACGCATGGGAAGACTAGTAAGCATGTAGCTGCTGCTTCACCTTTCAAGACCAAAAATCAAATCAAACAGAGTTTCAAACTTCAAGTAGCTGTTCGAAAAAAAGAAGCTGAGTTGTCTGATGCATTGTTCGTGGCGGTGCATACTTCTATTAGGTCTGTAGATCACTTGGTAAAGATGCAGAATAATATTTTCAATGACAGCAAACCGCCGGTGGAAATGACTTTGGGGCGAACAAAATGTACCGCTATTATTACTTCTATATTGGCACCACATTTCAAGCAATTGTTGACAGACGGCATTAAGGGAAGTAATTATAATCACTTAATAGACGAGTCAACCGATATTACTGTGGAAAAACATTTAGGTGTAGTAATTTGGTAATACAGTAAGACGGCATTTACATTATGCAATTAACGCCGCAACTTGCCGCAACTTTCACATGCAACTTTTTGTTTGTTAGCAAGAGGTCTTGGGAAGAAAACGGGGTTGAAAAAGTTGAAAAAATGCTTGAATAAAATGTAAATGTAAATGTGAAAAAAGTTTCGTAGCAACTACTTTAAAAGAAAATAGAAAAAAAACTCGGCGTTAATTGCATAGATGTAAATGCCGTCTAAGTCATTTAAAAATATCGTAAATACCTTTTTATATTTGTATGCTCTAGAAGAAGCAACACCTCTCGGAATTTCTTTAGTTAGCTTTAAAATTTTAAGTGCTTTTAATCTAAATATAAAAAATATCGTAGGCTTAGTAACAGACAACGCAAAAGTTATGACAGGAGTGAACCGTGGTGTTATCGCAAATTTAAAAGAAAAAAATGATAAAATTGTACTAGTTCCTTGCGTTTGTCATTCGATCTGTTTCACATGCGTCCAAAAGTTTGCCGGCCGCAATTGAATATTTAGTGGCAGAAACATATAATTGGTTTTCAAAATCAAGTTTAAGACAAAAGAACAACTAAAACATATATGCAGCAATCAATTGTGATATGCAGCCACTTAAGCTAGTAAGAGCTTGTGACACTAAATGGCTGTCAATAGAAACAAATATTAATCGAATTGAAAACCAATGGTTAGAACTAAAAACCCATTTTGAAATTGCAGCTGTTTCCGAGTCGTGTCATCAAGCTAAAATTTTGGAAAAATTGTATAATGAAAAGAGTTTACTATCAAGGTTTCGTTATAATGTGCTAAATTCCCATTTCATACTATTGACAAACTGAAGTTTATTAGTGAGGGGATAAGTTATTCCCATGCACATTTCACTGGTTGCCTAGGCCAAATCGTCAGGAAACTTCATCCAAAGATTTTAGAAAAACTAAAGATATTAAACCAAATAAAACTGTTAAGCGAATAAGAATTATAAGCCCCAGTTTTACTTGTAACAATATCAAAGCTTAAACAAAAACAACAACAATAAACAGAGAGTTTATCTTTTCTTACAATCCCGGCTACAATTGGTTAATTTTTTGTCAACTCTAAATGTAGTTGAAAGTGGGTAAAGAAAAAACAAAAACTTTGCCAGTTCAGTTTTATTCACACTGCCACATGCATATTAGTTATCAAAGTTTTTCTTGGGATTCAAGGTTTCGTTATAATGTCCTAAATTCCCATTTCATACTATTGACAAACTGAAGTTTATTGGTGAGGGGATAAGCTATTCCCATGCGCATTTAACTGTTTGCCTAGAATTTACTTTATTTTAAACCGTTACTATCAGACGTTCAAAAAGTAAACAAAATGTTTGAAAGCAACGACGCAGATCTCACATTATTGCTTCCAGAAGTTTATTTATTATTGAAAGATCTTGCAAATCAAATTATTTTGAAAACTGAACATTTTGATCCGTTTAAATCTGAATTGTAACATTTTTTAACTCCATGTACCTAATTTTAATTATAGTTTTGAACAATATCTGATTTCAAAAAGGCAAATAATAGATTCTAAAACAGAAAAAGATATAAGATGTACTTCCAAAATTTTATTAAACAATTAATATATCAATTTAATGCTGATGACGATATTTTGGTTCAATACTGGTTGGTTACTGATTGATAATATATTTTACTTAAATTTTGGCTAAAAAAAAGGGTGTTTACATAAGATGTGTACATTTATGTGCTATTTATAATACGAATTATGAATTAATATTGGTAAAAAAACAACACAAAAATTAAGCTTTAATTTATTTATTTTTAGCTCTTTTTAGCTCTATTTTCAACCTGATTTAGCTTTATATTTTTTTAAAATCTGGTTACACTGGCTGTATGTCGGTTCCTCTCCAGTTATGTCCAAGCAACCTGAAGAGTGCGTTTTAAGTAAAATGTCATGTGTTTTCATATCAAGCAGATTGTGCGAAATGCCGGAAACCTCCTAAATAAGCTTGGAAACAGTGTTTTCCTTTTAAATATTTAGATGTCTTTATTAATACACATGTAACTTGAATGTGTACATAAAAATAATTACTATTTTAACTTTTATACTAAAAATCCTACACTTTCACTTAAACTTTATTCTCAAATTATATCAACTTTTTTAACAATTTAAATACAGGGTGTTATCTTTTGACTATTAAAAACTTATTCAAATATTTTTTAAACAAATAAAAATAAAAGTCGTTTCGTTTTATTTCTTACTTTAATGAAAGTCTTTTAAAGATAAACGATTGTCATACAGTTCAACATTTTCGTTTTTTTTTTTTGAAAAATTTTAAATATTAATGAATGAATGAATAAAATTATTTATTAACTTTTATAATAATATCATAAAACATTTAGTTTTTTTTTTTTAAATTCGTTTATAAAAATTTTATATTAATTTAAAATTCTTTTATTTATTATCACAAATTTAATGAGCCCTATTTGTTGATAATATCAAAGTTGTTTTAAGCTACTGGTATTTTGTAGATATCTTCAATAAGTATGTTTATATGTGAGTTTTCTTTATAATTAATTCATAATGGTAATTAACAAAAATTAAAGGGTAAAATGTAATTGAGCTTGAAAATTAATGGAAATCTCTCAACAGATGCTCGTTGGTGGGATATCTGTCGCCATGAAACAAAATATTTTACTCCGTTTTTGTTCATTATGTCTTTTCTTTTGAAAATAATTTAACTTTTATTAAAATGCTAAACAGAATTTCTTGCTGATTAAAGAAGCTTTTAAAGAAGTGTCTGAATTTGTCATTGAAAGATTCAGTACTTTAAAGTAATAACTTTTTTTTATTATATATAATTTGGTTGCGGCTCCTTGATGGAGGACTAATTTTATCGTAATATTACTGTGGATGACAATAATATGGTTTAATCAAACAAAATATGTTTAAAAATGTTGATCAAAAATAGTTTGGTGTGTGCTGAAGAAGTTCATGAGCTCTTTGAGGCATAGGCGAATATACCCGCACGCTCATTTAGATTACATCGCAGACAATTTTAAATCCTTGCTTTAAAAAATTGTTACTTTGCCAGTTTCAAACTGATTTTTATATATTTGTTTTTTTTTTTTTTTATTTCACACAAATAACACTTTTTAGTAAATGTTGCAAGAAAAAGTTTAAATTAACTTATAAAACTTATAAAGGTTTAAATGAACTTGTAAAGCCTCATTGATCCTCCATTGAACATCGTTTTAATCTTAAAAATCGTTTTTGTATTTGCTTTTTCTCTTATTTCACACAAACAACACTTTTTAGTTAATAAAAAAAAAAATATGGGCTTAAACTTAATTTTGCAAGAAAAAGTTTAAATGAACTGCTAAAACTTATAAAGGTTTAAATGAACTTGTAAAGCCTCATTAATTCCCCATTGAACATCGTTTAAATCTTAAAAATCTATTCAAAAATTACTAAGGTAAAATTGTTCAGTCCATAAAGTCCCAAAAAAAACGTTTTTATCGATAACTTTCGATTTTGGGGATGCAATCGAATTTTTAAAAATGACAACATTATCTGCTCAAGTCGGCCAATAATCCACACTAGGGCATTTCAGAGATATATTTTCAATGTATTACTTTTATTTTGAAATAATGTTGCATTTGTTAAAATTTATTTTAAGAAATTTCATACTTTTCTCTGTTCTTTTATTTAAATGTTAAAAGTGTCTTATAACTCTTTTATATCCCTTGTTAGAACATTTATATTATTTTATAATAGTAATATTATATGTCTTCTTAAGCTGGGAAAATAATTTTCAGTAAAAAATGAGTCAAATAAGACAAAGGTTCTTATCAACAATTTCAAAAACACAGCAAGTAATATTTACACTGATAGAAAGGCGTCATAACGCTGATGTATTTGACAACAGTACTATGACAAGTGTCTTCGTTTTTGACCCCATGACACTTTTCATCATGGTGATGTCAACCTTAACATCACTTGGCCGAAGTATCATCAAGGTCAAAATGAAATTATGTCATCAATGGGATGACACATCGGCATCACAGAAATGACGAACATGTCCTCAGTGCGATGACGCAATAACATCGGAGAAAGGACACATTAACATTAATTTAATGGCAGTTTGTCGTTTAGTCAAAGTCTTTGGAATTCACTTAAGTCAAAGTGAAAGAATATTATTATTTACTTACCCGTGCCATATGTTTGTTTCACGTTTGTTGAATTACGACCTTTGTTTACAGCAGAACTCTCAATAATAAGACCAGCACCATGCCCCATGTGGTTTTTGTAATCATTCTACTTTAAAAATTTGATATATTTAACTAAATAATTTAAAAAAACAGAATATAGGAATTTTTGCTTCTTATAATACATTGTAATCATGAAAATAATGTTATAACTATACAAAATGTGGCATCGAATGGATGTCACTATAGTCATAAAATAGATGACACGTAAAAAATTGTACGAAGACGCAAGTCATTGGATTGATGTTACTTTTTGCATCATTGATGCCATTTGTAGTAACATTAATGTCACAGTTCTGATGTTAGGGCATCATCAATATAAAGATGCATTTTTCTATCAGTGTACGTACTTCTTTTTAAAGAAGAATAAGGTGGCTCAACATAGAGGTACGAAAAAATATAGCAAATAAAACAATTTTTTACTGGTAACAAAATTAAGTAGTCGCCTAAAGACTGTAGGTCTTTGCAATCGAATTTTTTTTTTAATACTGTTAACCCATATCCAAAACATATTTTACTTTAGCTTAAAGTTGAGAAATATTTTTAAATAAACTACATATTATGAATTCGCCTTTAGAAACTATTCAATATGTTTCCTTTATTAAAAATTAACCTAAAGTTCTATTTGAAAAATAAGTTCAAGAAAACAACAACAAATAAGTAAGTTTAAAGCCTCAGTAAGCCGGGAGTAGCGGTAACTTAACCTTACCGTAAAAAGTAAGACCAATCTATTGCTTAAAGATTGAGTCGTAACATCTTACTGCTTAGATGTTATTGTTCTAATTGCTTTACATACAACAAATTAAAGCAGATGATTTGCAACGTAACTGTTACTCCCGGCTAACTGAGCCCTAGGACCGAGTACTGTTTTTTTTAAACAAGATCACTTTTCTTTATTAGAGTTTGCTAAATTAGCGCAGGCTAAACTTGAAATGAAAAGATACGACCTGGGTCAGGAGTTTGTTGAGCAAAGAACGTCTGGTGGCTCTACATTTATATACTCTGGGAAAACTGCGGAAGAACCAAGATCAAGCGGCGTGGTTTTTCTTTTATCTCAGGAGTCAAGGAAATTTCTTGCAGACTTGACGCCGTAATAACATCCATTCATGAGAACACATAAAGTTCCTTGGATATCAAACGAAAAGCTAACGGAAAATTAAACAGACCACATCGCAATAAGTAAAATGTGAAGGCATTCGCTGCTCGATGTTCGTTACAGAAGAGGTACCGACATTGACAGCGACCATCACCTTATAGTGGGCGAGATGCAATTGAAGATAGGCGCAAATAAACTTGATAAGCCGAAAAGAAGAGTAAACTTTAACGAGAGAGGCTGAAGAACAAAGAAACACTACTCCTTTTCTCACTTAAACCTAAACTGAGTCGCTCAATATTAATGTTTCAAAATCCTATACCTACTGGAAACTGGTTGAAAATGCCTTTATAGAGTCCGCTACCATGTATATCGAAGCAAACGTGGAACCTTTTTAAGGAACGAATGAATGTGAAAATGCGTATCAAAAAGCGTGCAAATCAGAGGTTAAAACAGAGTGCACCAAATGGCAAAAAACATGGGTCGAAAACCTGGTTGCAGAGGTTTTTGTGCCAATCAATCGCACAGAGCACAAAACTACTCGCTGGTCTCAAACACTCTTATACTAGACCCCTGCGCAATGCCAACGGTGAACTAGAGTACATAAAAAAAATTGCAGTATTGCTTCTTCGGGTGAACGTACCGATGATATCCAGAACAGAGTGGGAAAGGCTTAACAAGCATTTTAAATTCTAAATAAAATTTGGAAGTCGGCTAATATTGCTTCACCTAAAAAAGTTAAGGTATTTAACAGTAATATTAGTCCGTAAGAAATGCCTGCATCGAATCCTCAAAATATTTTTGCCTAAAGTTAAAACAAACGCAGAGGTATGGTTTAAAACGCATCAATTGTCAGAATTTCTGCGAAACCACCTAACGCGAATTTAATATCCTTACGATCTAACAAAGTTGTGTACACTTCTTGCCTGTTTCTAGACGACGAGCAAAAAATTTGTTCGTTTGACTCACGAAGTTAATCTTCTCGATGTATTTCTTTTAGCTACGTATCGGTCGCGTGTTGGCCGATCGAGGTTGTGCCTTTGTAATGCACTCGAATGATGATCAGGTACTGTTTGGCTGTGATATTCATGGCCTTCTCCCAGATAGGCGGAACAGACCAAGTTTTTATTCTACGATTGGCATTATCGTTTCACATTAGCGAATTTATGATTGCACTTTCTTGTCTTATCTGTGGTTCATTATATCGTCTCTTACTTCATCTTTTACTTCATTCTTTATTTCGGGGGTAGTTTTTCCAGGCTTAGTGGCTTTATTTGTAATTGCTCGTTGTTATTGCTTCATCCTCAACAATTCGTGCGCTTCACGCCGAATGCGTACGTCCAAAAGCGATGATCTCCATTTTCCGTTAATGCAAATATGGTATATTTGTTTCATAGTTCTTCCATTCGGTGAGGTTTGAGTGTTTTGTGGATTTCCTTGTGAGGGGAAAGATAACATCTAGTGCGTTTGGTAAAATTATATTAGCCTTTCTCCGTTGTTTAAGGCCCCTATTACGGTTTAATAAAAACAACTGGTTGTGATCGGTTGCAATTTTTGTTATTTTTAGCAAAGTTGTAAACCATAATACAAAAATTAAGAAATCACAACTCAACTAACTGAGTTGAGTTGTAAACTGTAATAAGGGCCTAAAGTGCCTATACCATTTCGGCCCATAATCTGATTATATTGGGATATATGTTTTTCCAATTGTTCGAGTCTTTATATGCCGTCTAAGGAACTTACTTTACATCCTGACATTCAAAGCTGTCTTCGTGTGCTAAATATAGTTATATCTAGGGATGAGATTTTCATGCACTAAAAAATCGAAAGTATGCGCATAAAACATGCACTAAAAATTCCAAAATATGCATTAAAAAAATAAAAAATATGCACTAAAAACTTGACCATTTTCAATAAAAAAGCGTTTTTTTTTTTATTTTATTTAAAATAAAAAATTCTTTTGTTGTTTTTATTGTATTCGTTTGGAAATAGATGAACAAGCAGTTAATTTAAATAGCTACATCATTTAAATTGCATAGTCAAATAAATACTTTTTTATATTATCAAAAGTAAGCCTTCGTCTGTTAAAAAGCTTTTGTACATGGAAAATGATCTCTCAACGTCAACCGCATACTTTAAGGATGCCAATACATTTGAAGAATATTAATTTTCTAATTCAGATCCCATATTTAATTCTAGATCAAAAATATTTGAAATTTGTTTTATTTTTTGAAATCCTCTATTTTTATTTTCATTTGCAACAGTTTTTGATTTTTTTTTTTTAATTTGTCGGGCTCTTTTCCATTTACATGTTAATGTTACTTTCTGCCATATCAATTAATTTGAGTTGACAATTAAGTGAACTAAATCCTTTATGAAACCAATAAATCAATATTATAGAATTGGCTTCTGATTTCCTCTGCAAGTCGGTGTAACCCATGTGCCAATCAAGTAGCATGTAATAGTTTTCGATAAATTGTTTTAGGACAATTGGCAGCCTTAACCATGTAAGGTGCTGCATCGGTTAAAAAATTTAAGGATCTGTTATCGAAATCTTGTATTTTAAGTAGAGCTCAAAAAAATTAATTAATTGATTTAAAAAAAAAATTTTTTGAAGGGTTTTTTTACACAATTTTGAAATTTTTCGAAGAACTTTTTTTTATAATATGGAAATTTAAAAAGATATATCACTCAAAAATGTTAAAATATGCAAAAATATGCATTTAAAACCAAAATATGCAAAAATATGCATTTTAACCAAAATATGCAACAATATGCAAAAACAAATCGATGCCATTTTAACGCAAATTTAATGATTCGGAAAGATAATTGGTCGACATCGGTTTTAGACTATCGACAAAAAACATGCATTTGCATGGAAATCGCATCCCTAGTTATATCTAATTTTGTATAGCTATATCGTTTACATATTGTGGACTTAAACCATGAAAATAAATACCACCCTATTAAAGAATTTTTAATCATTAACTCTTTTCTTCACTCTCTTTCCATATATAAATATCTGTGTGTCAAAGAGTGTGTTTAAGTGCTCATAATATCTTTAACTAAACGACAATGAAATATTATTAGCGTTAATTCAGTTATGTCTTAATTATAACCTTTAACAGTCAGCACAATTTGCCATACTTACATGTCACAAGTACGAATCATCTTTTGAGATAATTTTGTTTTTTTTTTGCTTTTTTAATGTAAATTTATCTTCTACCCAGTCTCTTAAGAAACATTTATACTAATTCCTCTGTGTTGTTTTCCTTCTTGGCAAAAAAAAAATAAGTTAATAATGAAATTCCTTCTATAGCCTCAAGATGAAGTAGAAACAAAGTTAAAGACTTTTTCTATCTTCAAAGCTAATCATACAACATTGTTTGAAATGTATACACACTGGCAACGATGATTGTCAGCGAAGATGCGTACGATCTACTTTTAATGTCTGGGGCACGTGTGACATTATTTTACGTTACATTTAATTGCATACCGTCAATGTGACTTAAGAAAGTCATTGGCATAAAAGGTTTTCTTTCTGTCTAATTTCATGCCATTTTTTTATTATTTGTTTTAGAATTTTCTGTTAAATAAGTTTGCAGCAATTAAAAGATGGTTGAAAGAAGTAACAGAAGAAATACTATAATTCTGGAAAAGGCTTAAAATATTAAAGCATGCTTAAACAAAATTTGTTTCAAATTATTAATTGTTTCTTTTTTTTGCATTTTGTTATGAAAACCAAATTGTGTAGAAACTAATAGGATAAGAGAGGGATTGAAAAGGTTATAAAAGTTTTTCTTTTAAGACAAAAAATAATTGGTTGAATATGAGAAAAAGTGGTTGCTTATCGAAAATGTAGCTAAAAGGAAAAATTGTTATTGATAAAAAAACAAGTGTTGCCAATTGGCTAGACGAAGCCATTTTTCATTTTGATTAGTCATGATTCATGAACAAATTAATACAGCCATGAGCCTTTTTTAGTTTTGAAAAAAAAAAGTTTAAAGAAATTTGGAACAAAAATGGAATAAAAATGCTATGTTAATCGTGGAAGGTAAACTTATCTAAATTTAAATATGAAATCGGCATACATATGTGTAACAAACAATTCAATAAAACAAAACGACAGATCAGTAGGTCGCGGTCTAAAGATCTGCCAAATCGGATGTTGAATTCGCGTTATATACATTTGTAGATTTATTTGATACAAATAAAACTTTTCTCTAAAAAGGTTTTTATAAAAAGTTTTATAATGGGTATACAGAAAGAAAACCACTCGGGATAAATTAAGTTTTTTATACTTAGTTCAAGTACAAATAACCCTAAAACGTTTTTAAAACAATCCTAAATGGGATTTCTTTCGAAAACCAATCCCGAAATTTCTTAAAATAAGTACAAAATTCTAAAAACAAGTAAAAAAAGATTAAATTTTTCGTTGGTAGTGACACTCTAAGAGTGAAATTACAAAGTCAGCGTTTTAATCTCATTTAACTTATCACAGTTTGTTCCCAGCGGGAAAATGTAATCAATAGGAAACGATAATGCAATACATATATTGATTAATATTTGATTCCAGAACTCATTATTCTTAACACAGAACATGTCCTAGGATTGTAATAAGTTATTAAAATGTATACTGGGAATGACTTAAATAATTCTAAAAAATACGATTAATTGTCACGAACAGAAGAAAAAACACGAAAAATTTTTACGAACAGAAACAATACATTCCTTGTTCTGCAAATGTGAGAATATACGTGGTAATCAAATCATAATTATTGTGTCAATAAAATTACCTTCTCGATTCCCATGAATGCATTATTATTCTTTCAAAAATAATACATTATTTTTTTAGTTATTTATGTAATCAATTCCTTATTTTCCCGCTGGGTTGTAGACACTACAACAACACCACACAAGTAGCTAAGAAATCCTCAACAAGACGAAAATACATTATTTTCACGTTTAAAAAGTAAAATTAAGAACTCTTGCTTCTCATTAAGTTTATATTTTCGGTTATATATGTACATTAAGTTTTTAAAGTAAAAATCATATCAGGAATGAGGCTGGTCTTTTATAATTGAAATTCTGTGCGTTGTAAAACGGGTAAGTAAATCAATCATAATATAATTTTCCTTCGAATTTCATTTTTGGTTTATTTCAAGTCGAGATTGAATAAACTTTATAAAACTTGAATCAAGTGCATTTTGAGATTGGTCCAATCTCAGTTTTACTTATATCAATCTCATTTTCGAATTATTTCACGTACGACTTCGGATGTGAATATGGATAAGTTAAGTATATCGCGATTGAAAATCCGTACTTTAATCAATCTTTATTTACCTGATTCAAGAAAATCCGTACCCAACGTTCTACTAATACCGCTTCGGATTGATTTGAGTACAGATGAATTGATTTTCCTTTGAGTGTATAATTTTTGCAGAAATTGATTTAAAATTTTAACTCATTACGATTGGTATTTAAAAGAAAGATTATCTTTTGGATATGCATGTATGCCGTTGCGATACCGACACTCAGAAGGAAATATCGGAAATATCGATACGCCTATTGAATTTAAATTTAAAAAATAAACAAAACTCAACCACTAGTGGTGAATGAGGGTATACTAAGTTTGTCATTCTGTGTGAAACTTTTTTACTATACATCTTAGACCCTATAAAGTAGATATATTCTGACTCCTTGAGTAATTTTAAGTCGATTTAACCATGTCCATCTGTCTATCCGTCGGTTGAAAACACGCTCACTTTGGAAAAACTCAAAAGAAATGAACAAACTTGGTGCCAAATCGCTTATAGTTATCCTAAGCATAAATGGTGGACTAAGGGACGAAATGATAAAGGATTTTGCAAAAATTCATTTTATTCGACTGGAAATCACACAGTTAAATTTCGTTAAGATCGGTCCATAATTTACCCTGGGCTCCATATGAACACTATTCTCGGAAAACCGTTTAGTACGCCTAAAACCGTAATTAATAATGCTATCGTAAAACAATATTTAAATTTATAGGACTGGAAATCCCACTAAGGAATTTCGTGATGATCGGTCCATAATTTACAAAAGGCTTCATACACGCAAAGAAAAAACATGGATGTGGTTACCATATCCATAAGAAACATGATTGTAGTCACCATATTACGAATATTATTGAATCAAATATATTCCTAATATTAAATCATAATATTTTTCCCTTAAGGTGTTATGATACTTGCTATTTTTTGTAATGGATTTTTTTAGGATTGACTGAATGAAACAACAAATGCGAGAAAGGACAAGAAATACATTTTGATAAAATGTAAACAAAACAAACAATACTGCCCACGTTTTTTCCCCACAAAAAACCGTCATAAAAAAAGTTAAAAACCGTTTCTTTCGATCAAAAACTAAAAAAATTGGCAACAGTGCTAACAATTAATCTGGAAATGTCAATTTTAAGTTAAAAAATTTTATATTTTTTTTGACAGTCTTAGATTATTTATCGATAACACATGTATATTGGTTTGACTTTTCAAGATTTTTTATGATATAATCATACTCTTTACACTTAGTCAGTCTTCCTATGCAAATATATTTGCACTGCTCTCCAATATAGAAAAAATACAAAAGATAGCAAGTATCATAACAGCTTTAATCATATTCTGATCATGTTAGTCGTAATAAGTTAAAAAGTAGTCATATTATTGTCATGTTAATCATAATAAGTTAAGCAGCCATAATATTATGATTTCACAACAATAAATACAAATTGGAGTTTTTGGAATCGAGTTTTTATTTTGTGCCACAATTTTTTTTTAATGTAAATACATTTTCTTTATTTTTTTAAATTTAATTAAGCTTTTTTTAATGGGTATTTTTTTAATTGTTCAACCACTCACTCAAAATAATTCAAATAATTCCATAGGCATATTTAAAACAAACGACACAACTGATTCAAAATAATTTTACAAATGGGGCTAACATAATATTATTAGAGTTAAGATATTTTGTTTGCATATTAATCATACACAGAAAAAATTATTTTTCCAATTCAAACAAAAAATTTGTAGAATCAAACTATTTTTTGTCTGCAATCGGTCCTACAAACAAATAATTTTGCTAAATCAAACAAAAAAGTTTTTGCACAAGCAATGACGCGCACACAAACAAGCATTGTTGGAGAATATCCCTGCAAATAATAGGACCAGTCCAAACACGCGTGTAAAGAGTAGCCCACAAGGAACCAGGCCTAGTCCAAAAGTAACCCAAACGTATGGAAAAAACATAGTCTATTATCATTACGATGTTCTAGGGCAGGACCATATAACCCACTTTTGGACGTCTAAAGAGTAGTTTTAAAACTACTCCATCGTATACTCAAGAGGATTAGTTTTGAAGTCGCTTCAAAACGAAAGCATGTCGTTAAAAAACGAAGACATGTCGTCTAACTGCAAACACTTTTTAACAATGACATGGTAAATGCTTGCATTACATCGGACCAGTCCATGCAGTAGTCCACTTATCAAAATGGATCAACATGTTAGGAAACATGCTATTCTACTTAAGCTACGTAGTTAAAATTTGTAAAAAGAAAAGCATAAAACTTTCTGGTTGTCGGTCAATAATTGAAGCACAGCCGCGAATAACGTTTTAAGTTTCAAAATAATTTTTTTTCAGGAGAGAGAATTTTTTATATATTTTTTTAGATTATTAAAAATAATGATACATAATAAAAAATTTTATGCAAAATATCAACAAATTTAAAACTTAAATTACATGCAAATTTACAGTTATTACTTTTTTTTTAGTGGAAAAACGTTTCATATCCACAATCATGATGTCATTTAAAACGTTCTTCCACTACACAAAGCATCATGACTGGTGGCTTTTAAAACGTTATTCCACGTTTAAAACTATTTACTTTGTATCATTTTTAAGTAACTTACAACGTTCTTCCACTAGCTGACTCTTTGTATGTCCTTTTTAAAGGCTTTTAGGTGCATAATTTTGGGTGATATGAGGTTTAAACAGTGTACGAGAGTAATGTTAACGGTTATCTGCAAAAAAAAAACAGTTTTTGCAAAAAGTGGCTTTTACAACGTTATTCGCAGTTATGCCAACTTTTTGAGAGCAAAAAGCACTTTAAATTTCATAAAAAGCACTATTTCGAGCAAAAAAAAAAAAAAAGCGTAAAAAAGCACTAAGCCATTTTTACAAATTAATTAAATACAAAACAAGTTGTAATCACCTGCGCCGAATATTATATACCTCCAAAATTTAAAAAAAGGTGACGGCGTAGATGGGGACCATTTTCATTAAAGATAAAATAATAAATATAATTACATTTGTATATAAACATTTTTAAATGAATTATTATTATCTTCAATAAAAATAATATCATCCAAATCATTTGGAGTCTAAATTGGCCATAAAACAGGTAATTGCCAAAAATTTTCATTGACCGACCATTGTTTATAAAACTAAATAACAGCATATATTTTAATAAACATCCTTATATTTTATCGTTTAAATAAATCTTAATTAAGAGCGTGCAAAGTTTAATAAAACAATTGGCTTATGATATTATCCAATTATTTTAACATAGGTACTAGGGTATTCATTCGGTTAAC
Organism: Pollenia angustigena; assembly: GCA_930367215.1. NCBI lineage: Eukaryota > Metazoa > Arthropoda > Insecta > Diptera > Polleniidae > Pollenia > Pollenia angustigena. The sequence goes on from OV884060.1 coordinate 55,836,781, forward strand.
CGTTAATCGGTTAACCGATTAATTACTACCCGATTAACTGATCGGTTAATTTAAAATTGGTTATTTTCGATTAACGATTAAACCGGTTAATTTCAGTCGGTTAACCGATTAACCGATGTAACAAAATTTTGAATTTTTTTGTAGATCATAATATTTTTTTTGTGTTTTTAATTATTTTTTTCATCTCATATACAAAAGTTATGTGATAAGAAAATATTTTTTCATACAATATATTTCCTACATTCTTAAAGTACAGTACAAAAAGAAACTTAGAAATTCGGAAATACATTTTTTGCAACATGTTCTGTTCTGAGCTTTGCTAGGATGAGTCATATGATGACCTAACAACAGAAGAGACTTTCGATAATAGCGCAAACAACCTTTTAACAGAATCAGAGTAAACCATTAGAAGTGTTAAAAATTTAAAAAAAAGTAAAACAGGACTTTAATGGCATAATGGAAGATTTTTAGTTTTTCTATATCTGTGGCATTTTGACAAAACATCTTAAGTAGAGAAAAGATAGCAAAAAAGGTTTTAAAACAAACTCGGTGAAAAAATGATTTTTATCAAATAATTAAATACACCGAAATTAAAGAATAATTTCGTTTGTAATACAAAATTTTAAAAACGTAAGCAAAAATATTTTTTGAATGAAAATTTGTACGATTAACAACATTTTTTTCAACTTTTTAAATTTGACTTAAGATGTTTTGTCAAAATGCCACATATATTGTACGTTACTTTCGATTTCTCCAACATCTACGATAAATGAAAGAGTGTTTTCCAAGTGAAGTTTAATGGAAACAAATGAAGAGAATCGCTTAAATCCATAACATAAAAACCAAATTGTTTGTCTAAAATATTATTTGATAAGATCTCCTTAAACTATTGAAATAACTAAAAAATAATCTCACAGCATTAATTAAAAAATATTACATATTTATGAATTATTTTTTTGTTTGGTTGTTTGAGATCAAGAAATGTTATGTTTGTTTTGTTATTGTTGTTTTTTTTTTTTACTAATAAACTCCAAATAATAAAAAATTTTGCATTTTTATTTAATGAAATTACTAAATTTATAAGAAAAACATTATTAATCGGTTAACCGATCAAAAACAAAATTAACCGATTATCAACCGATTAAACCAAAACCTCGGTTAATTAATCGAGCGATTAACCGATTAAACCAAAAACCCGATTAAATGAATACCCTAATAGGTACGCTTCTGAGTTAAGAACACACATAAGGTGTAAAATAGAAAAAACATGTATGTTTTCAATAGCACTAGAGCTAGAAGTGCACAAAACGAGGAAAACTTAAGCGCATGAAAAATGGCAGGTTACACAACGCTCGTTATTAAAGTATTTTCTGTCAGCTGTTTTAATGTTACGTTTAATTAACACTTTGCATGTACCAAGCTACGGCTCTTTTTTGTTTTTAAAGTCTTTGCGTTTTTTTTTTGTACGGTTTCCGACTGCATGTTTTTTTACAATTCCTAATATTTTTCAATCCATATTCTATTTTTGTAACAGTGTCTACATCTTTAAAAATATGTTTACCGAAATACATCGTTTATATTACGATTACTAAAAATGTTTTCAACGCTTAAAAGTGCAACGTTTCGTAAAATTTCCAAGCCTAGCTCTAACCTCGTAAATAAAGTTTTTGGTAAAACGAATGTAAGCTTCTTTTATCCCTTTTTTTTATCATTTGAAATCTTAAAATCTGTACAAGACTTCTCAAAATTGTTCCCCAAATAGCAAAGTCAACTAAATCATCCTCTTTTTAATCGTAGCTTTAAAAAATGGTAGAAAAAAAAAATAAAAATTGTAAAAAGCACTAAAGGCACTAACGAAAAATTGAAAAAGTACCAAGTTAGTGCTTTTTTTTAGTTTGGCATTATGGATAAAATTTTGGCGTTTTGAGGCGTCAAAAAGCACCATAAATAGTGCGAAAAGCACTAAGTTGGCATCGCTGGTTATTCGCGTTATTATAGATCCCACTCCTGAAATATTCGAACTGTCGGTGGTGGGTATCAAAGTTTCGGCACAGCCGAATAAGGCACTCTAACTTGTTTTCAATATTACCTATTATTATTAAAAAAATAATAAATCGACCCATCCTATATGATGGGTAGTTTCTCACCGACAAACGACTCACTCCTGATCGCAATGATAATGAAGTACCAATCATGTCATTGCCAAATGCACATTTTTTTTTTTTTTTTTTTTTATTAAAAAATAAATATTTCAAGACAACACAATTCTTTATTTCCTGCAAAATTGAAAAAGCACCAAGTTAGTGCTTTTTTTTAGTTTGGCACTATGGATAAAATTTTGGCGTTTTGAGGCGTCAAAAAGCACCATAAATAGTGCGAAAAGCACTAAGTTGGCATCGCTGGTTATTCGCGTTATTATAGATCCCACTCCTGAAATATTCGAACGTTCGGTGGTGGGTATCAAAGTTTCGGCACAGCCGAATAAGGCACTCTAACTTGTTTTCAATATTACCTATTATTATTAAAAAAAATAATAAATCGACCCATCCTATATGATGGGTAGTTTCTCACCGACAAACGACTCACTCCTGATCGCAATGATAATGAAGTACCAATCATGTCATTGCCAAATGCACATTTTTTTTTTTTTTTTTTATTAAAAAATAAATATTTCAAGGCAACACAATTCTTTATTTCCTGCAAATGCAACTCATTTACGTCAACCGCAATATTCAATGTGTGGTTATTTCAGAGGAAAACCTTTGACTGCAAAAGTTATTTTATTTGCAACAAATAATTTTTCTGTTAAAAAACTTCAAATACTTTCATGTTATTGGACAATTTCTTGTGACAGAAGGTTTTCATTTTCCCCAACAAGTTTTTGTTTACCCCAACAAAAAATTAAGTTAAAAATTAAAAATCTAAATCTTTTAAAAGAACCCTCTAAGGTACTTTTAAAATTCCCAAAGAAAAATTAATTTTTATTTTCATTTGTTTATTTTGTAAAATACAGTTAAAGGTCAGTATAATAAATTTATAACTTAACAAAAATTTCAACAATTTCTTTGTTGCTGTTGAAAAAAATTGACTTTTAAAAAACCAGAAGCAACAAAAAAGGCAGCTGTTTTGTTTGTAATTCCCAGCAATAAAGATGAAACATTAATTCGTGTCTCTCCCTCAAAAGCAAATAATAAAAAAGAACTTAAAAAATATATCTGTAAATAAATTAATGTTTGTTATTTAGAAAATATTAAACAAGAATCTTTTGTACACAGCAAGCTAAAGTAGATAAAACCGGGTGTATGTGAGTTTATTAGTTGTTACGTTATATTAATTATAAAAAAAAGAAGTATGATGTGAAAAATGCATTTTTATTGGTTGTAAAACATGCATGTTAAAATAAATTTTCTTTGACTGTACGAGTATTTTTTTTTTTTTTGTTTGCTGTTATGACTACTTGTGTTGAATCGTATAAATATTAGATATTTTCATGTTGTATCTCTGTATTGTGTTCTTTTTTTATTCTCGTTGTTGCCCAACTCTGACCTGTCATAAGTCCCATATGTCGTCGAGAAGATGTTGTGTTGACAAAAGTTGTTACAATAATTTCTTGTTGTCTTTCGTTGGTTTTATCATGTTCTGAAGTAAAAAGGCCATTTAGTCAGCCAAACAATTCAAATTTTTTTTTTTTTTTTTTTTTGTTTTATCACACAAACGTGTTAATGTTTAAATTTTTTCTCAATTTTATGATACTCTTTCGTTAAATTCATTCCTTGGAACCAGATGTACTAGTTGTGATGTTGTTTGAACTCTCATATGAATCGTAAAATATTTTTTAATTTCGAAATATTTATGATGGACCTCTTAGTGCGTTTGTTTATGTCGATTTAAGGGGGTTTTTGAAAGTGCCCTAAAAAGCAGGTAGGTGCTATAAAATTTATCATAATTTGGATTTTTCCCCTGATTTTCAAAAACATATTTTATAAGATGTTACTCAAAATTCCAAATATTGGCTATTAAAGTAAATTTTATGATTCACATACATAAATACCTTCAGGTATCGATTTTATTTTTTTGAATTTTAATGATCAATTCAAAGTTTTGTACAATCATAAAAAGTTTAATGATGTTGTTTTGTAGTCTTATACAATTTCTGTATAGCAAATATACACAAAATGTCATACTTCTACAAAGATTGTTCAAAAGCAAATTTAGGTAAAATTTCCATATATTTTAGAATTGTTTTCGATACAAATTACACAGTTGAACCCATAAAATGCAAACTCCTTCTCGTGTGGAAATTCTCGCAACACTTATCAAAACAAACAAAACCCCATTTCGGTTTTGATAGTTTAGCTGCTGTTCGAATTTTATGACTTCATTTATATTTTGGCTAAAACATAATTTTTTCGAAGATCATGCAATTTTTCCTACAAATATAACTCAGAACCCATTAGGATTTTTTTTCCAATCTTCAGCATAATTGTAGCTATATACTATTTTTTTTTTTTTTTTTTGTCATTATTTTTTATTGAATCTTCATATATTAAATATGAACTAACAATAATTAATCAAATCTTAACCTAATACTTTATTTTATGTCCTGCCAGTGCCAGACAAAATTTTCTTCATCACGGGTTCTGTTCACTTATATATGTAGGTGTTTATCGCTCATCTAATTGGGTAAGTGCTGCAGTGTCTCTTCTTCTTAAGCGAGTGTGGCCGCCATGATTTAAAATATTTCGAGCTAGTGGATTTGGGTGTTGTTTAAGCCTTTTTTAATATTTTATTGCATATTTTGTAATCATAGTTTTAACTAATGGCACATTGAGATCCTTATGAATGTTTGAGTTTTTAACATACCAGGCAGCTGCTGTGATTATTCGAAGAAGTTTATTTTGGCGCCTTTGAGTTTTGTCGATATTAGAGGCCGAGGCAGTGCCCCATAGTTGAATACCGTAGCACCAGATAGGCTTTAAGATAGAGTGGTAAAGTAGAAGCTTGCTGTCGAGACTAAGGACAGAATTTCTTCCAATAAGCCAATGAATTTGAATGGCATTTTTAGTTTCATTTGAGTTAATTTTGCCTCTATATGGCATTTCCACGTTAATCGCCGATCCAGATGTATACCGAGATATTTTACATGCGAATGATGAGGAATTATTTGATTATTGATTGTAATAGGGGGGCAAGATGCCCGGCGCAAAGTGAATGTTATGTTATTATCCTCCATTGTCGTAACCATATTTCTAGTTGAAATATATGATGCTGTAAGTAACGCGATGCTTCACAACGATTTTCGTGGACGCTTAGAAAAGCTGTATCGTCTGCAAATGTTGAAGTTTGTTTGTAGTTGCTTGTTGGCATGTCCAAAGTATAAATTAAGTATAATAGGGGGCCCAGAATGCTGCCTTGTGGGACTCCAGCGGCAATGGGCTGAGGTGAACTTAAGAAATTTCCTTCTTTAATAATAAATTGACGACCGACTTAGTAGCTTTCTAGCAGCTTGTGTGTGTTTGCTGGTAAATTTTGCTTCAATTTATGTAATAAGCCTTCATGCTCGACTTTATCAAAAGCTTGCGAAACATCGCTATATACTATGAGAAAAAAAGGTATGTTTGTTTCACCCAAAAAAAAATATGGTTAAACATGGGACATGGAACCGAATTTTTTGAATTAGCCTTTCATCTTAAGTCCAAAATTAGTTTTTGTACGAATTTCTATAACGACTGTGGTATGTCTTTCTTCTTAAAAGAGGAACAAATTGTTACTTTTAAAATTTAAAGGGGGAGGATTTATTCATTCCGTTTATTCCAATCATTTCAAAAGACCTACAATTAGCTTTCAAAAGGCTCTAATGGCCGATACGTCTTGCACAAGGGCAATCATTGGCAATGTGTGGAATTGATTTGAAATATCCATGCTTCCCTTACGGTCAGTTATATGTATCGTGTTTAGGTGTATTGCAATCGAATGGTATGCGCGCTGTATGGAAAGCTGTGCCTTCTTGCTAAATCTAGATGTGTAGATGTTTAGCTTATTTATTTTTAGAAACAATAATTTAGTCAGCATTGGTCGAAAGATTATTAAATTTTTTTACTGATTCAAACAATATTTTTGTTTGATTTTTATTTAACCAACAAAAATGTGGGCAACTCTTCAAAAATATAATAAACGCGTTATTGGTGTCAAGTTTTCATAATTTTGTATGAAATATTTAACGCTCTTTAATGTTGTCGTCTTTTTGCATTTTTTTATTTGATCGTAAGCAACACTTCTCTATGTGATATATAAGAACAACAACAAAAAACACACACAGTCTATTTTTGGACGCTTTAAAAAAGTGCAACTATAAGAAAAACAATATCAAAAACAACATTATAAGAAACAAAATCCCGTATTCAATTTTTTAAAACTGTTTGGTTAAATACATCAAATACAAAAATATAATGATGACGAAAAACATATCGAGTCGGTCTGCTGCCGTTTTTGGTTATATTTCTTCTTTAGCAAAGGAAAGGATACAGCAACAGAGAGTGATAAAGAAAAACATTGTGTTGTGTGTTTAAATAAGACTTCGTTCAAAAATTATTCCAACTTGCCTGCTCTTGCCGTCATCTTCTCATACAGTGCTTACTTGTGTGCGCGTCATTGCTTGTGCAAAAAACTTTTTTTTTTTAATTTGAAATTTAGTATATGAATTTCAGTAAACTTTTTGTTTGATTCAGTTAAATTATTTGTTTGAAAAAAATCAGCGTTTTTTTCAATAAACAAAATGCAAATAAATTGAGTATGCAAATTTGTTTATAGGACCGATTTCAGACAAACAATTATTTGATTCTACAAATTTTTTGTTTGAATTGGAAAAATAATTTTTTCTGTGCAGGTAAGTTTTTTTCAAAATACATTTTTACAATAACGATTTCGAATGTTTTGATGCAGCTAAAAAACACTAGATATTTGTAAGTTCATCCAATATTTTGTAATTTGGGTCTCTTTTATCATTTTACCAAATAAACAATTTCTCTATTTAATACCAAAGTTTTATCTGAATTTTTGTTAACTCCAAAAATGGGATATTTAAATACTTACACTGTGCAAGAACTTTTTTTTTGAGGCAAGCTGGGCACCTAGCGTTTTAACCTAATTCGGGTACGCTGAATCCAGTGCTCGCCGTTTTTTAGATTGGCTCTGGTTTTCGAGATATACCGTTATTTCGAAAATGGAGGAGGTTGCACAACATAAGTTCGCGTAACTCAAAAACGGTTCAGTTTATTGAAATTACTAAAAAAACGAAATTCCGCAATAAAATACCCTTTAAGGAAAGGAAAACTTTTTTCTAATATGAGTAGTCGTTTTTTTTTTTTTTTTGGAAAGGGTTCAAATATCGAATTTTATAGGGAAAAAGAATTTTTATTTTTTTGTATTATATTTTTTTTATTTTTTAATAAAACACTTAACTAAAAAATATTTTTGTTTATTTTTAACTTTAAAAATCGTTCCGCTAGAATTTAGTTTTTAAAAAGAGCAACCTTAATGTACTAAAATGGGTACTAGACACTCCAAAAAGTGTCATAATGTCCGCGGGCATTATGACACTTTGCAAATACACATTATGACACTTTTAAAAGTGTCATTAGGTCCATAATTACTAAAGAAGTTTAATACAAAAAAAGCAGAGAAAAACCTGTTTTATTATGTTCAGAACAAACGAAACTATTTTTAAAGACACTAATTTAACCATAGTATGGTTGTCGGTGACAATGATTTGGCTAAATTAAACATAATTTGGTTAATTTTTTTTTTTTTAATGGTTTTGCTGCTTTTTCTCTGGGTGTATATATTAAATATATAACGAAAACACTTTTGGGCGCAAGGATTTTCTCCTCTATGGTATAACAAATACCAGCTTCGCTAACTACAGCTTCTCTGCACAACTGTCCTTCGGCCGGGCGCATGGATTTTCTCCTCTATGGTATAACAAAAACCGGCTTCGCTAACTAAAGCGTCTATGCATAGCAGGCCTTCGGCCGGGCGGATGGATTTGCTCCTTCAAGGTAAAACAAAAACCGGCTTCGCTAACTAAATCGTCTCTGTATAGCCGGACTTCGGCCGTGCGAAAGGATTTTCTCCTTCATGGTATAACAAGCAGAGAAGCTTTAGTTAGCGAAGCCGGTTTTTGTTATACCTTGAAGGAGAAAATCAATGCGCCCGGCCGAAGGCCGTCTATACAGAGAAGATTTAGTTAGCGAAGCCGGTTTTTGTTTTACCATGGAGGAGAAAATCCTTGCGCCCGGCCGAAGGCCGGCTATGCAGAGAAGCTTTAGTTAGCGAAGTTGGTTTTTGTTATACCATAGAGGTGAAAATCTATGCGACCAGCCGAAGGCCGGCTATACAGAGAAACTTTAGTTAGCGAAGCCGGTGTTTGTTTTATCATAGAGAAGAAGCTTTAGTAAGCGAAGCCAACCAATGGCAGACTTAGGATTTCTCGGTACCAAATACCACAGTCTATTAATTTTTATGAAATTTCCAACATGCTTAGCTTTGGACCTCTGCGTCTCAGAGCTTGGCAGTAGTGGAACCAGCAACCTTTAAATGACGCATTAGGAAACACATTTTCTAAAGCCTGCCTTAAAGCTGCTTCATAGTCTGTATGAAAAGCCAAAGATTCAGATTTCTATCAATAAATAATAATTCTTTTTTTCATAAGTTTTGATAATCACTTGAAATTTTAACGGTATTTAGAAACAAATTTGTGGACATTATGACACTTTGCAAAGTGTCATAACGTCCGTGGACGTAATGACACTGCTCTGATGGACATTATGACACTTTTAAAAGTGTCATAAAGTCCATGGACACTGTGACACTTTTTGGAGTGTCATAGTCCATGGACACTATGACACTGGACGTTATGACATGCCACCCTAAAATGAAGAGTTACCTTCCAGGGTTAGAATTTGGAAGCAATAAACACGTAAACTGCAAGTAGTAGCAAGGAAGCAATCCTACAGTTAATAAATGCGGTGCTAAATACTGGAAGAGTATCGCTGTTTATTCGTATTTTTTAGATTACATTTTCTACTTCGACATATATAAAAGCAGTAAAATTATTTATTATTTTGATAAAAAAAAAAAATTTAACATAATTTTACAAAAATTATTATAAAACTACAATCCTTTTATTCCACAAAAATATTTTATATGTATGAAAAAATTTTTAATCGCTGAAATAACAATTTTTTTGTAATGCTTAATTTTTTCCACTACTTATACACGTAAATCTTGTCAGTTTTCATAGCGTAAAATACGCGTTCTCCAGATCTCTACAGCAGAGCTTCTACGCGAGTAATTCCAAACAAAAATCTTATAATATTTCAAAGAAGTGTAAGAGCTTCACTCCGAATTCTTCCTAACATTACTGCTTCCGAAGAAGCATAAATGAGTAAAGGTTTGTTCAAACCTAATGACGAAAAATTAAAAAAAAACGTGTCCAGTAATTTAACAATTTTAGGTTTATTTTTAACAAATAGAAACTGGGAATTATTTCCTTCCGAAGGTTACTTTATATTATATTCAACATTATAATAGTCTGGTATACTATAGTGTTTAAAGTCATTTCTGAATAATTGAAGGAATAGGACTATTTATAAAATACATAACTGAAATTTAGCTCATGGAATAAATTCGAAAAATAAAGGAAATATTGAATATAATATAAAGTAACCATCGGAAGGAAATAATTCCCAGTTTCTATTTGTTAAAACAGTTGAGTTAAATACATTTAATTTATAAAGTTACACTATCCAGTGAGACACAAAGAATGCTGACGAAGGCCGTAGCGGGCCAGAAAATGCATTACATTCTGCTGGTGTCTAATAATTGTAAATTTTTCTGTACATACAATATACCTCATTGCTTTCCAAAGGAAAGCTAAGGTAAAATGTAACAAGAAAATACAATATAATAGTCTGGTAGTGTATAAAGTTATTTCTGAATAATTGAAGGAATAGGACTATTACAAAAAAGCTTTATAAAATACATAACTGAAATTTAGCTCATAGAATAAATTCGAAAAATAAAGGAAAGGTTTATTCTTAAGCATTTTTATTGATTTACTTATCTTGATTTGTAAGAAGATATTTGTATAATGTAATAAGAAACTGATAAATGATGTTTGATCTAGCAAACGTTATGCAAAAGAAAACATTTTTTTCATAAATCTAGTGGTTACGTGTAGGTCGTAAAATATTTGAAAGGTGTGAAAATAACTTAAATAACAATCAATTGTGAGAGAAAAACAATGCAAGCAACATTAATAGCACAGGTTTTATTATTGTTTCAAAACAAAACAAATGTATTAAAAATAGGCGTACACAGAAAAAATTCTCTTCAATCTTTTTTTTTCAATTAAACCATCAATCAAACGTAAAATCAGTTTTAATTAAAAATTTAATCATATGAAAAACAGGTGCTAATTTAATTGATTTGTTCATTAATATCAAAATTTTTTATTTTTTTCTGTGTAGACAGCAAAAGCATCTCTGATTCCTGCAAAGAAATTTCTAAATTTAATTTTACAAATTTTTTTTTTCTGTTAAATCCAATTGCCAATGTAAGAGTTTAAAAAACTTAAAACAAGATTTTATATTTAATAAGAAATTTTAATTAAACTGATGTAAAAAGAAAATAATTTCTTTGTAGAAATCAACATAATAAAGTCTTCCGTCTTTGTTGTCACTTGAAGACAAATGCACCACTTCTGTGATGAATGGAAAATACTACATGAGGTGTGGTCTATATATTTTACTTGTATTTTAGTGCGAAAATTTTTTTCTTTTTATAAAATTCACATACACAATACCTATAAAACACATTTTTCATAACTCTTAACTAAAGGTAGTAAAAATTCTTGTAGTGAGAAAATCTGACATTATATCTTATAGAAAACGATTAGAAGGAAGGCTATTAATTGAAAAGTTGTTAGATGAAACTTAGTCTGTGTTCATACGGCTTTTGTCTTATTGACATGATTGCTACTTTATATGCGAGAGGGACGAGGGGAAAGGAAACGAGTACACAGATGCATGTACTGTCTTTACGGTTTGCTTTTTCATTCGTTGTTTAATTTTGTTATTGTTTTCAATATCAGAAAATCACATGTCGCCAACATGACATGAATCCTTTGAACGCCAATTCATGTTCAAAGAAGAAAAAGGAAGAATCTTGTCAATAAGACATGAGCCGTATGAACTCAGACTTATATTCTAGTTTACTGTAACAAGAAATTTTGAAAAATTGACTTAGGTTTTTTTCTTAAATCCATCTCTTTTAATCATATTCTATGAAATGAGTTTATAAAAACTGAAAAAGTATTTGACAACTTACATGAACATACTTGAAGAAATACAAAATTTTGCTGGTGATGAAGAGAATGGTAGAAAATATTTTTATTATGCCATTTTTACAGTTTTAGGTAATATGCAGCATAAAAAGCAGACCTGAAAAAGAATAGAATGATATATGAAAATTTGCTTTCAGAAAATTTATGAAACTGTATAACACACTAGCAAACTTCCCAAATGCTTACCAAACTAGCGAAACTGGCTGTTCAAGGTATATTTTGCAATAAATTTAATATTTTTAGTAAAAGTTGCTTAATATTTTCTGTAAATTTCAGCAAAAATCTGCTACTTATAGGAAAACTCTGCTCTAATTTACTTTTTAATAGGAAATTTTAAGCATATTTGGTTTTTGTGGGATAAGTTTGGGCAAATCTGCTTTTTTTAACGACAATTATTCGTAAGTTTTTTTGTTCTTATTGAAAACTAGCTTAACCGGTTGTGCTTCGCTACCCCGATGATATAAAATTTATAAATTTTTTTAAAACAGACCTCTTGCAATGATAAGGATGCAAATTTGTAAAAAACTGAGATACTTCAGATATCTGTGGCATTTTGACAAAACATCTTAAGTTCTAAAAAAACCTCGGTGAAAACTTTATTTTTATTAAAAAATAAAGTAAACCAAATTAAAGAAAAATTTCGTTTATAATACAAAATTTTAAAAACCCAAAAAATTATGTTTTCTAAATAGAAATTCGTATAATTAACATCATTTTTTCAATTTTTTTTGTTTGAATTAAGATGTTTTGTCAAAATGCCACAGATATACAGAAACCTGTAGCTCGTTTCTGTATTTCTCGCATCGTTGAATTTCTTACATGAAGTGTGAAACAAAAAATTCCATCGTTTCTCGATTTATGAGATAAAAGTGTTTCTGTATTTGAATGCGAAAACAGACACCACAAATTCTGTTTATACTGGAATATTTCCAGTAACTAAGTGTCAAATAAAAGCGAAACGTCAACAAAAGAAATAAATATAATAAAAACAGGGCTGCCAGAATGGATGAGTTATCGTCATTTTGACGATTTTTTGTTCCGATATTAAGAAAGTGACGTTTTGATGATTTTTTCTAAAAAAGTGACGAAAGCAAAAACAAAATCAAAAATATTTTATAATTTTGTTGTTACTTTCTATAGAAATTCATCTTGAATTTTTAAATTTCAAACACTTCTATTTTGTGGCGTAGAAAATTGAAAAAAAAAAATAATATGAATGTCTGTAGAAAGCAACAACAAATTTATGAAATATTTTTGATTTTGTTTTTGCTTTTAATGAAATTGTTGGCGTTGCGTTTTACACTATAAGCCCCTTAGTCTTCGAAATAAGATAATTGTAAATATTTTTATATGTTTGTTTATTGGAAAAAAAGATATCTTTAGAAAAAAGAGTTAAATTTTTATATTTATCCCTATTGTGAAAATTGTCCTCGAAATTGTTTGTCTCTTCCCTAAAAAATCTATCGGCAAAAGCAAAATTTCGAGGGAAAGTAATGGACCGACTTGGCTTATTTTGAACATTTTATACTTCTTATATACATATACAAAATATGATTGATATTTGATATTCTTATCATATATGTGCACTTTTGTGCCAAAACTATTATTCCGTCAAGTAAGAAATTTGTTTGTCTCCCGGTAAAAACTTTTTCAAAATGGATAGCTTCTTTCACTCGTTATTTAGTAGCTTTCTTCCATAAGAACTTCGATAACTACTTTTTTCTGGGTGTATTTAGATAAAAAAATGACTTACTTTTGAATTTGCTCATTTTGGCACAACCCTTGTAAAATTCATTAGTTTTTCAGTAGAATTGTATGTAGTGCTTTTATGTGTTTCTGATTACTTAACATATTATTTTGTAGGCGAAGATTTTACTGGGTCTTTAACCCGTTTATTTATGAACCGATTTTTTTAATTTTAACTACCAGGTATTCTACTAACTCTATTTCAGGTAAAAAAGAAAAAGATTATAGGAATAGGTAAATTAAAGATTTATATCTCAGCCATTTGTAAACCGATATAGTCAAATTTCAATAATATACTATTTCGGACAACATACGATATACGAAAAAACAACGTTGTCACTATCAATTCCATTAAAACCCAGAATATTTATAATACTGTTATCAAAGCTGATTTAATTTAAAAATTTTCCATTTTGATCTCGGTTTTTGTAAATGTATGTATATATCTATTTTAAAAAAGGATATATGATTATTTTATTAAGCTTGGTTTCTTTTTGCATTTGTAACAATATTTATTTTATTTTTTGTTTAAAATGATATTTTCTCATGCCCTTGTGTAACTTCTCCAGGGAAAAATAACAATTTTAAATTGTTATCGGGTTAAAGAAAATAAATAATTTTTTCAAAAATAATCCTCCAGCTTAACAAAATAAATATAAATTTAATGAAATTATTAAATACCCATGAACTTTAAATATGTTTTTGTTTGATTATTTTTTAATAAAAGTCGAAACAAATTTGTTTAAAATTGATTTTAAAAAATTGCACGATTTTTAAAACAAAAAAGACGATCTCTTTTATTTTTTTCTCAGGAAATTGACGATTTTCACACAAATTTATCTGGCAGCACTGATTAAAACCAAACAAAGAAAAGGCTAAAAAAAATTAAAATAACAAAATATAACAATTGTTTTTTGTTTAGTTTCATCATATAAATTATGCAATCATCATTTATATTCCTTCTATTTTTTTATTTATTTAAAAAAAAATAGTATATACAGGGGTGTCATGTCATATTTTAAATTCAAAATATCTACATTTTGTTTTTCTCGCCACCAATTTCAAATGAGACTTATTTTGACAGTTCTTAAAAGAAACTTTTCGCAAAATATTGTTATAGAAACACTTTTTCTCGCATCCTTCCAATAATTGCTGGGAAATTATTAAAATGACAGATAATTCTCGCAAAAAAAAGATACAGAAACACTTGTGTGAGAAAAACCATTTTTTGGTTCATTTCACACTATTTTTGTTGCAATTCACACGTTTCATGCGAAAAGTTTTACGATGTGAGAAATACAGAAACGGGCTACTGTAATGTGCGTATTTCGGTGGTATTAGCCCCTGTTCTGCAATCTACCTCACTTCTTGACAAATTTTTGTGTGTTGATAACTAAGTTATTTGTATCAGATTTGAAAACTTTAACTATAACCGTTCTTCAGACATACAGAATTTTATATTGAATGGGAGGTGACACTCACATGTTTTTAATACAGCCCATTTTTTGACAAATATTTTGTATCGATTACCAATATATATATATTCCAAATTAGAACACTTTTACTGTATCCGTTCTGCAGATATACTGCAATCTATATTGCCTTTGTATGAAAGGTGCCATGCCCACTTTTTAATCCAGCTTTTTGACGGATGTTGGGTTTTCTTACCAAACTGTTTGTTCTTATTTTGGAAACGTTTACCGTAAGCGTGCTCCAGATTTACTGTAACTTAAATTATCTTTTTATTGGAGTTGCTACTCCTATTTTTTAAATCGAGCCAATTATCTTTTTATGAAAGGTGCTTCGCCTACCTTTCAAATTCAGCCTTGTTTTAGACAGATGTTGTGTATTAATATTCAAGCTATTTGTACAAAAGTTCGAAACTGTTACTGTTGCACATCTCTAGATATATACCGAATCATGGGATTTAAATATTTTAATTCCGTGATTTTCAGGATTTAATCAATCCAGAATTTGTTAACTTCCCTCCACCGACAGTTCGCATGTTTTAGGAGTAATATCTATAGGATATCTATTTATTATTAATTTATCTTTGTAAAAAAACATCTGCATTGAAATTGGTTGCGGTTTAGACCTACATATATTAAATTATTGACCGACAATCAGAAAGTTGTACGCTTTTTTTACAATTTTAAATAGCTTAAGTAAAGTATCATGATTCGTAACAGTTTAAGCTGATTTAAATGATTTTCATTAGAGCAATTTATATTGGAGCCATGGTAAGTTATGAGCCAATCATCCCAAAATTCTGCAGAGTGATTTCTGGTATTAAAAAACATAGCTTTCAATACAGCGGAGCAATTAGTTTTTGCGCTTGCAGTGAATTTCAGAAGGCTGCTAAAATCAGATCTAAGGCTACTTATGGAACGTATATCACAAAATTGCAACCCATTTTTGTAATATTTTGCAATATCTATATTTGCTACGGTTTTAGGCGTATTTAATTATTTTGCCAGAGTCGGCCCAGGGTAAATTATGGACCGATCTTCACGAAATTCCACAGTGTAATTTCTAGTCCTATCAAACTTTGACGAGCCAAAATTTGTTATGATAGCATTATTTTTTACGGTTTTAGGTGTACTAAACTGTTTAGGGTAAATTATGGACCGATCTTCACGAAACTTTAAAATGTCTTTTCTAGTCTTATTAAACTGTTACGTGCCAAAATTTGTTATGATAGCATTATTTTTTACGGTTTTATGCGTACTAAACTCTTTTCCCGAAGTTGGTTTTATATGGGGCATAGGCTAAATTATAGACCGATCTTCAAAAAATTTCACCGTCTTATTTCTAGCTCTATAAAACTTTGATGTACCAAATGTTGTTATGATAGCATTATTTTTTACGGTTTTAGGCGTACTAAACTGTTTTCCGGAAGTAGGGTTTATATTGGGCCTAGGGTAAATTATGGACCGCTCTTCACGAAACTTACCAGTGTCATTTCTAATCTTATTTTAGGAATTTTTGCAAAATCTTATATCATTCTGTTCGTTTTTCCACGATTTATGTTAGTTTTTGTGACAAAATTATCAATTTTTTTAGGTGGTTGTTTCACATTTTGATTCATAGCTCGGATCCTACTGAACCGATTTTACTGGATTTCATTCCCAAACTGCTTAGGAAACTACAAGCAATTTGACACCAAGTTTGTTTATTTCTTTTGAGTTTTTCGAAAGTGAGCGTGTTTTCAACAGACAGACGGACATGGCTAAATCGACTTAGAATTACTCAAGGGCCCAGAATATATATACTTTATGTGGTCTGAGATGAATAATAGAAAAGTTTTACACGAAATGCCAAACTTATGGTATTTTCTTTTCTACAAAAAAATGTGACATTTTATTTAACAAAATGCAATTTGGTGTCTGTTTCTTAAAAATTTTACTTCCGAAAAGGGTGAATTTTTTAGAATAAAGCAAGCCACCCTTTAAATGTCACATTTTTTGTAGAAAAAAACTAATTGTGGTGGAGGGCATAAAAAACATCTTTATAAATATGAATCTTACGAAAATTTGCTATTTACAAAAAGTTTTCACTCCTTTACATAACCATCTTGTATACAACAAAACTTACTTAATAGTGTTGTTCTGCAACACACACTAAAAACGTGTTGCAAACAAACAATCCAACCAGCCATCCATCCATTGTGCAAGAAAAACATGTATTTTATGTTGTATTTATTTTTTTTTTTTTAATACAGTAGTAGTTGTCGTTTAAGTACTCATTCTTATTACTTGAACTGTCATTAAACTTTTAAATCATCCTTTTATTATTTTGTTAGAAATATGGTTTTTTAAGTTGTTATTGTCTTTTTTCAAATTTCTGTTTTGCCATTTATTGTAGTCTGTTGACTTGGAGAGCTTTAAAACGCACATGCACCATAAACATGTCATAATTTTTGCAGCATTTTATTGCTCTACTACAATTTTTTTTTTTTTTTGAGAAAATACAAAAACAAAAAGTTTAAAACTTTTGTTAACAGTTAGTTTGTTGTTGTCCTAACAATAAAATAATAAATAACAGAAAAAAAAAATTAATACCATAGACATTGTCAATGTTTTACGCCAACACGTGATGTTGTCGTTGTGGCAACAATCTGAACAGTAAGAGCAACAATAAGACACAAAATAAAGGTGTGCTTTTTTTGTTAGAAAAAAAACCAAGAAAAAATTGTTAAGCTTCTTAAAAAAAATTTAAGATTTTTCCAATGGAAAGTTGCGGTAGGTTGATACTCTACGTGCAGCAAGTTCAGGGCGCTAAAAGTTACAGGAAATTGTAAAGAGTTTGCTATTTTTAAAAAAATTATCTTTAAAAATGCAATTTGTTTACAAAATCTCTATTTATGGGATATTGTTTTAAAATTTGCTATTTATAGGAAGTTTATCTAAAATTTTCTGTTTATTGGGAATATAACCAACATTTTCTATTTAGAGGATATTTTGCCAAAGTTCGCTATTTTTAGGAAATTTTACCAAAAATTACTATTTATTGAAAATGATGGCAACATTTGCTATTATAGGAAATATTCTTAAAATTAGCTATTTATAGGAAATTTTGGTAAAATTTGCTATTTAAAGGATATTATCCCAAAATTTGCTCTTTATAGGAAATTTAACCAACATTTTCTATTTATAGGAGTTTTTGCCCAAGTTTGCTTTTAAAAGGGAATTTTACCAAAATTTGCTATTTATTGGATATTTTGCAAAATTTTTTAGTTAAAAGAAATTTTGCTAAAATTTTCTATTAAAGAAAATTTTGCTAATATTTTCTCTTAGGAGTAAATTTTGTTAAAATTAGCGGCTGTAGGAAAAATCGCCAAAAGAAAAATGGCCAAAAAAAAAAAATGAAAAATCGCTCAAATGAAGAATCACCCAAAAGAACATGAAAAATTACCCAAAAAGTTACATATGAAATTTTGCCCAAAAGAAACGAAAAAGAGCCCAAAATAAAAATGAAAAATGGCCCAAAAAGAAAAAACGATTTTTTCAAAAAAAAAAAAAAAAAAAAAATTAAAAATTACCCAATTTGCAAAACAGTGTTTATTATTCATATAAACTTAGTAACTTACAAATGTAAGAGAAAATCATGTTTTATTATGGTCACACCCAACAAAACTATTTTTAAAGAAACTTATTTAACCATAATGTGGTTGTCGGTGACAATGATTTGGTTAAATTAAACATAATATGGTCAACATTTTTTTAAAAATGGTTTTCTTTAGTTAGCGAAGCCGGTTTTTGTTATACCATAGAGGAGAAAATCCTTGCCCCCGGTCGAAAGCCGTCTGTGCAGAGAAGCTTTAGTTAACGAAGCTGGTACTTGTTTTTATCAAAGAGGAGAAAATCCTTGCGCCCGGCCATAGGCCGGCTATGCTTTCGAGTTTGTCCACGGACATTATGACACTGGACGTTATGACATGCCACCTTTTTGCAATATGTCCCGTTATTTTTATAAATAACATTTAGGAATTCGTCGTATAGTAATAATGAATGATTTAGACAAATAGTATGCCCGACAAAATGGGCTATTTTTCATATAGTATTTTTGGGTAATTTTTCATAATGAAAAATCACCAAATTTAAAAAACGAAAAATCACCCAATTGTAACGAAAAATAGCCCAACAATTTTGGGTCACTTTTCATATGAATTGCAATTTTTTTTTATTATTTTGCCAAATTTTGATATCTATAGCAGTGATGTTAGCCGTACGGTAATTACCATTTTTTACGGTAATTTTTAACCCCAAAAGGTAGCAAGGTAATACGGTAATATCAAGATTTGGGTTTTGGATATTCATATACATATTTACATAGGCTTTATGATTTTAACTTTTGAGCGGTGATTTTCAACGGCAGGTTTAGAAATAGATGAATGTTATACAACAAATTAAGAATGTTATGTTTCTGCAATTGCTTAGGTTACAGTTTTAAGTGTAAAATATGAAAAATTAAATAACTCATTGTATATTATTAATTATATTTTTAACTTTTTGGCTGTTTCAAAATCAACAATTTTTTAATACTTTTCAGTAGAAGCAAAAATATTACACATTAATTTTGTATTAAAGGCATATGAAAAAGAACTTTTAAACCAATAGTTTCATCATAAGAAGGTGACAAAATAGCACTATATTTTACAGCGGGTAGATATGAATATTGCGTGTCAATTTTTTTCAAAACTTAAAAAAATAAAAAAATTTAAGTTAATATTCTCTTGCGATATTCGAATTTTAAAAAATTCTGTCTTAGTAGAACGATTTGGCAAGAAACCAACCTCCGGTCCAAATATAATCTTTTTAGCTTCAGTCGTTTAGGCTGTGCGATCATGAATCATTCTGTCAGTAATGTAAGAACTTTGTTTAAATGATGATTTTACTTTCGTATTGATAAAAAATACAAAAATTTTCGTTTAAAATGTATAAATTAAATTTGCTATTATAGGAAGTTTTGCTAATATTAGCTATTTAGAGGAAATCTTGTTAACATTTTCTATTTATGAAATATTTTGCTATAAGTTTTCTCTGTTTGAGAATATTTTCCCAAAATGTGTAAGAGATTCTTACAGAATTTGCTATTTATAGGATATGGTTTCAAAAGTTGCTATTTAAGGACATTTATCCAAAAATTTCGTTATAAATATTGGGAATTTTGGCAAATTTTGCTTCTTACGGGAAATTTGCCAAAAGTTTTCTTTTTATAGGTGGTTTTGCAAAAATTTGTTATTTATAGGATATATTAGTGGTATTCACATCGAACTTGTTAATTTGTTACTCGGTAGTTTGTTAATTTGTTAAAGTTACCAACTGTGAACTTTGTTAGTCTGGTAACTTTAAAATAAAAAAATCATTTACTTGGTGGCCACACGCTCAAGTTTTGCCTTTCAATTTGCAATACACTCTCAGTTTTTTACTTACACACTCACACTTTTTAAATTGACCACGAGATGGCTTTCAATTTCACCTTTCCATTTGTTTGGCAATTTACTTTCAATTTAACAGCTGAGTACAAGTTTGTCTCTGTTGTTGACATCTTGGAAGTAAATTGCTTACAAATTGAGTGCAGCCTACGTCACAGCTTTCAATGTATGTAAATTTTGACAAGCAGTATATGTAAAAGACTATCAAGAACAACTTGAATATACTTACTTACTCTCAATGCACACGAAAATTGCCAAAACACAAATATTTTTTTAGAAATGTATCACAAATGACTTATTTCTTTTATTTATTTAGACACTGCAACAGCTGATTGTGAGTTACCATATAACAACTATTTTATCAGCGGTGCCGTGTCGTTAATTTGTTAAATGTTAATCTGGTAGCGCGGTAAATATACAAAAACAAAATGCGTGTAAAAAAGTAACGATTAACGACTAACAAACTAACAAGCTCAGTGTGAATACCACTATTGTTATTTATTGGGAATATTGTAAAAATTTTCTATTTATGTGGAAATGTGCACATATTTGAAAAATTGTCTAAATTTTCTATTTATAGGATATTTTTTAGCCCTTATAGGCGAATTTATAAATCCACTTAAATTTTATTATTGTTGTCATAATTGCTATAGACATTTCCTTTGTTCGTTTTGTAATTGTTGTGCACTGAATGGAAACTTCGTTAAGTTTTTGTTTGCATCAAAGATAAATTATGTTTGCCCACAATAAAGGATTAAATGTTTTTAGATAAACTTATAAACATGATATTAATAGTACAGAAGACAAAATTGTGTTAAAAATTAAACGTGCCTTAGTTAAAGGAATTTTTCTTTGTACATTAAACTAAAAAAAAGGTTTTAAGTTTCCTTTTGAATAAAACTTAAGAAATGAACATTAACAAGTACTAAAGGTCATGATTTTGTTGTTATGCTAACAAAATCACGTAAATATTAAACAATAAACATTTGAAAAATTATTTTGTTAAAAAAAGTTCAAAAAAGCTAGTTTTAGTATTTAAGAGGCTTAAGAGTATATTTTTTGTCTTGACAAGTTTCGCCAAATGTATTCATTGCTTTAAAAACAATTACCTTATTATTGCTGTCAAGTTTATCATTGGCGCCTCTTTAAAATCATCACATAAACATAAAATATTTTTATGGCCAACGGAAAAACAAATATGTTAATGATATATTTGTTAAAATTATACCAGTAACAAATTTACAGTGTGCCTATTAAGAATTCAAACAAAATTCATTAAAAGTACGACCGACAGTAGAAATAAAGTACAGCTTAATGCTGTGAATCCACAGAGAGTTATTCATATAATCAGGGAAGTTGCGTGGTAGTTGAGATTATAGAACGTTGTTGCCAGGGCTGCCAGATAAATTTGTGAGAAAATCGTCAGTTTCCTGAGAAAACATAAAAAAGATCTCTTAATCGTTTCGAAAAGTCGTCAAAAAATCGGTCAACTTAAAAATTAGTTTTTTAAAACAATTTTTGTTCTATGACCGCATTTTTTAATCGTAGAAGATTTCTCACACGGGAAAAACTATAACACGAGTGTGATTTTTCATAGCGCAGCGTCTTTCGCTACTTCTTCAATCGTTGCGGGAACAGTTTAAGACGTGGGTAAAGAAAATCTAACTCATGTAGATATTCTTTTACAACTCGTGAAATACCATCCGTATAATTGTTGAAAATATGATTTATACAGAGAACAGTAAAAGGTTCATTCGATGATGGTTTGACGAAAGATAAACAAAGTGTAACATTGTGGTTTTGTGCTCTGAAAATAATCAAAGATTTTCTTTAGACTTGCATATTACAGCCGTACCTAAACAAAAAACGGCACGCGTTTTCAAGTTTTTGAATAGAGCGGCCTCAACGCTTTTTGGTCAATTTAGCGTTATTATCTCTATTTTTATTTATAACTTGTGGGTTTTATTAAACAAGAAAGCTATGACTACTGTTCGTAACATAACGTTGACGCTCTTGCTTTGGTATGGCATATCAGCGTAAAAGCTAAGCGAAAGAAAACGTTTCGCCCTCCGCTCTTGTTAAGGTAAGGCTGTTTAACATTCCAAGATTAAAAAACGAAACTGTCAGAAAATGTTATGTTTTATTGGAGGGGGAGGGGGGGGGGGGGTGCATTAAAACCATGTGAGATAAAGCCATGATGGCTTTATTGCACAAATGAATGGTAGATAAAGCCATAATGGCCCATTCATAGAGAGGTAAGGTCATATATAAAATTTTGCGAAATGAGAGATATAAACATATTTTTTCGCAAATGAGAGATAAAGCCATATTTTTCCGGAATATTGTTATGCATGATGTAAACATTCTGTAAAAGGGAAAATCCTTAGTTATCATTGAAAAAAAAAATTTTATTCTTGTGACGCACGCAGGAAAACTTAATTCAGCGAAGCCACCTGCCGCGTCCTACTGGAGGAGAAAACTTGTAAGCACGGCCACAGGCCGCCACGCAGTAAAACTTTAGTATGCGAAGCCAGATTACAATACATAACTTTAGTGTCTCCGGAACGGAAATGCGAGATAAAGCCATTTTCTAATATTGCTAATGTGAGCTACGGCCATGATGACTTTATCTCCCTTTCAAATGGAAAAAAAATAAAAGGCTTTATCTCCCTATTGAATGAGATATAAAGCCATCATGGCCTTATCTCACATCGTATTATTCAGACTTTGGAGACTGAAAAAATAGTCACGTTTTAGAAAAAAATCAGCAAATCGGCACTTTGCTAATTTCGGAACGAAAAATCGTCAAATCTGGCAGCCCAGGTTGTTGCAAATACTAAACAGGAATTACGCTGTGGTACAAATATACTTAAATATTTGTAATTTAGTAAGAATTATGATTTTTCTTAAAAAAATATATATAGAAACAAATAGAGGAGTCAATAAATATAAAAAAAGTCGTTGAGAAATTCCATACAAATAAATCTAACTTTTGTCTTACTGCTGGATTTAGAATTAAGCGTTAAATTGTATTCAAGTCGATATTCATGCATTTATATTTTTAAAATTATCTGTTTCCATTTTCCTTTAGACCGCTGTAAATCAATTCGCTGCCAGTTTATTTGCACTTTTGTGTCATTTTAGTACAAACTAGCTTGTCATCTTAAATCCCTTTATTTGCTTTAAAGTTTTTTCCCCTTTTTTTCGTTATTTTTTTTCAAGTCGTTAAAATTCAGGCGGCTTCCTTTTGTAGTTCTTTGCAGATTTGTTTTTGTTTAAATTTTGCTGCATCTTGTTTGAGTTAAACAACTTTCATCTTTTTTGACACATGGCATAATAATATTGTCCATAATGTGTAATTTTGAAGCAAAAACAGAATTAAGTGTCACATTTGTTGCTGATGCATTTATGCATCATTTTTTTATAGGAATCTTTTTCTTGAACATTTTGTATGACTTGTAGAAAGAAAAAGTACTTTGTAGGCCATAAAAATGACATGTGCACATAAAAAGCTTAAAATGGATGAAAAAAACAACATATTGCTGCACTTAGGACTTTATTTTTCTTATTCTGTACACCATTTCTAAGAATTGAGACTATTTTAAGCAAATAATAAATAAAATTACTTTGAAGCAGACAAATAAATATTAAAGACTTTGATTTGTCATAAACAATTGATTAACGCAAGAGTTTAAGATATTGATTTATAAAAAAATTTGAATTTTAATTTGCCTTGACCTTGAAGTTAAAAAAATTTTTCTAGTAAAGAATGTCTTTTTCTTTTTGCCGTTTTTAAGATTTTGGATTTTTTATCCCACTAACAACACGAGTGGAAAATGAGGATGAATTAAGTAGTGGCCTGCATAATTACATTTGAACACACGTTCAAATCATTGAACAATTTTTAACTTTAAGCAAAGAGGGTATACTGCAGTGTCGCTTTTACAAGCAAATACTGCATGGAAGTGTAGACGACCAATTTAAATAAGTGTGTGAACGTATAGAAACAAATGATTCACAATACTGAAAAATACGGATATAAAACATACTCTCAAAAATTAACAAAGTGATGAAATATGCAAGCAGCAATGAGAGTGGGAACAAAAACTACATACTTTTTTAATGAGAGCTTAGGATATGTGTGTACAAAATATTTTGTAAGTTATAAAATTTCAACAATAGTTCTTTGCAAAAACAATTCTTTGTATGGGTACTGCACATTAGACACACAACTAAACATTCTAAATACTTTATGCGTCCGCTACATACGACTCAAATAAACGTTACAAATTATCGCCGACTGCACGAGGTAATATTCAAATACTAGGAGTATAGGCAAAGATTTTTAACTGTACTAAAAGGTTTTGAATGAAATAACCCAGAGATAAATTTTTGGATGCCTTATTTTATAAGGGGTTCTGTAAGACCTTCACCATACATAGGGTGTTTTTAATTATGTGTATGTATACATTAATTTTGCGTGCCTATTACGTTTGTAGCAACAAAACTGATAAATTGTTTAAAAAAAAAACACATTCCCAAGACAAACCAAAAAAAAAAAACTTTAAATAAAAATGTGAGTAGATAAAAGCAGTAAATTTAAAATAGTTTTCCTATAATTTTGTGACGAATCGGTTGTTGTGTGAACTTTTTCATTTGTTAACTAATAACATTTCAGGTCTGCTAAAGAAGGGTTCTTATCAGGCCTGCAGAAGAACGGAACGCAGAAGGCCTTGGCTGGCTAGGACATCGTGTGTAAAAAATGTATGAGTAAAGAATGGAGTAGTAAGGTCTTGTGTCTGAGAAAAAATGGTTTCCAGAAAGCCAGCTTAATACTTATTTGTACTACTCTCGAAATACACCTCAATACGCTTAAAATCGTAAATAATAATAATGAACCGAAATTGGAAACATATTGTGAAGTTTTATATGACAAGACAATGTTAAATTTGATTTCATTAAAACTGATTTATAATTAATTAAGAATCTCGTATAAAGTCCGCAAGTAAATAAAATCTGAGTGGAGGGCATCAAAGATTCAGCACAACCGAAGATAGCATTCTAACTCGTTTCGCTGTACCGTTGGTCATCATTTTTAATGACGTTCGTATTGTGATTGAAAAATTTTAAATAAGTTTGTTATCAAAGTTATTTTTGGAATACAAAATTAATCATTAATAAGATTTCTGTATGACGTGCTAAATTCCCAATTTGTTCATATTTGTGGGGACTGCATAAGACTGCTCAACTAGGAATATTATTCATAAAAAACAATTTTCTTGCAAAAACTGATGATTCCTCGGAAGCAGTAATGTAAGGGAGAATTCGGAGTGAAGCGCTTACACTTCTATGAAATATTACATGATTTTTGTTTGGAATTCCTCGCGTAGAAGCTCTGCTGTAGAGATCTGAACATTGCTTATTTCACGCTTTGAAAACTGACATGATTTACGCGTATAAAGTAAGTGAAAAAAATCAAGCATTGAAAAAATTGTTATTTATGCGCTTAAAAACTTGTGTATAAATCTAAAATTTTTTTTGGAATGATTTTTGTAAAATTAAGCTTAAATTATTTATTTTTTATCAAAAGAATTAATGATTTCAATGCTTCAATAAAGCAGTAGAAAATGTAATCTTAAAAAAACAAATAAGCAGCGATTCTCTTCTAGTATTTAGCATCGCATTTAAGAATTGTAGGATTGTATGCCTACGGGGACGGGGTCTTTCACAGAGGTTGAAAGCTCTCTGTCTGCTATCCACTTGGGGGTAGCAAGAAGTGATTCCTCTGTCTGAAATTCCCAAGCATCTCACAACTTCCGGTCTTAGACCAAGTGTTCCCCGGTAATGTCATTTAGGCATCCGTCTGATGACAGCTAAAGTGAGAAGGCGTACAGTACTGAGTATCCAGAGTGCATGCTAATACTGATGCGTCTCTGGAAATTAGGTGTCAACCGGTAACAATAAATCACTGAAACTCAACTGTATTTAGCCGGCCTAGCGGTGTGTTGGCAGCCCCAACTCTAGGATCGGACGCTCTGGCCTAATAAGTCATTCGTCTTAAAACTAAATTATTACTGAAACCGAAACAAATAAGAAAACTAATAAACCCGATTTAAAGATGACAACCATTGGCATGAAATTAAGGACTAGAATTGGAACATGGAACGTAAGAACGCTGTTAGAAACAACCCGTCTCGCTCAATTGTGTAAGGAGTTTACTGCGTATAACCTAACAATACTCGGTCTTTGCGAAATTCGTTGGTGTGAGTCTGGTGAACTCACAACGAGTGATGGTCTCACTCTTCTCTACTCTGGAAAGTCAAGTGGTGAAATACCGCGATCGAGTGGTGTTGGAATACTATTATCAAAAGAAGCCAAGAAATCCCTAATCGATTGGAAGCCATTTTCTGACAGAATTATTATTGCAAGACTGCGAACCAGAGCTTGTAATCTTACAATCATACAATGCTACGCTCCAACGGAAACATCCGAAAAAGAAAAAAAGGTAGAATTTTACAATCTCCTAGATGGTGTTTTGGCAACTGTTCATCGTGGAGATATCATAATAATGATGGGAGATTTTAATGCCCAAATGGGAGACAACAATACGAATGTCGAAAACACAATGGGTACACATGGGCTAGGTCGTCTGACAGAGAATGGAGAGATGCTGTTGGATACATGTAGGACAAACAACCTTGTTATTGGTGGCACACTATTCCCCCATCCAAGGATACACAAAGTCACTTGGGTATCCCCAGATAATAAAACCGAAAACCAAATTGATCACATCGCCATCAGCAAAAAATGGCGTGGCTCACTACTGGATGTGCGCAACAAAAGAGGGGCTGACATCGCAAGCGATCATCACCTGGTCCTGGCAACTCTCCGTTTAAAAATTGCGGCTACTAAGAACAACAACCTAGCCCCAGGAAGGAAATTTAATGTAAAGAAACTAAAAAACCAAGAAGTCTCAAATTGTTTTACCGAAGCACTTAAAACGTCACTTACTAATAGAAATGAAAACCGAAGTTGGGCTGAAACCAAAAAAGTATTCATTAAAGCAGCAGAACAACATGTCGGCTATAAAAATAATGTCCGTAAAGAGTGGATTAGCGAGGAAACCTGGAAACTCGTATTACAAAGAAAAGAAGCAAAAGCAGCTATCAATTCCAGCAGAACACGATCTGAAAAATCAAGATATCAACAACTGCATAGCGACCTTAATCGCAAAGTAAAACGAAGCGCACGACGAGATAAACGGAATTGGGCCAACAACATAGCTAAAGAAGCACAAGCGGCCGCTGAAACAAATCGGGCTAGAGACCTATATCGCGCTGCAAGGAAATTAACCAAAAATACAATTTCCATCGGTAAACCCTTAAAAGACGACTCTGGACAACTTGTTACATCCAAGGAACAACAACTGAATCTCTGGGAAACATTTTATTCCAATATGCTTTCCACGCCCCAACCCACGCTTCAAACCTCGCACAGTACGATATGCAACTGCGCCACACATACTCCGAACCCAAATATCACCATCGACAGCCCTGGTATCACAGAAATTTCCGAGGCAATAAAACTATTAAAAAACAATAAAGCTCCAGGCTCAGATAATATTTCCCCAGAGCTGCTTTCAATTGACCCAATAACTAGTGCTCAGCTACTGGCTCCCATTATAACAAACTTCTGGCTGACTGAAACTCTTCCAGAGGAGCTCGCGGAAGGCGTGATTATCAATCTTCCTAAAAAAGGGGATCTAACCGCCCGCAAAAATTGGAGAGGCATAACACTTCTGAATATGGCCAATAAAGTTATTGCAAACATAATAAGCAATAGACTATCTACAACTGTTCACCCTGAGCTCAGAAAAGAACAAGCCGGCTTTCGTGCGCACAAATCATGCATAGACCATGTAAATAGCTTAAGGATTATTGTGGAACAGTCAGTAGAATGGAGGTCACCACTATACCTAACATTTATAGATTTTGAAAAGGCATTCGACACCATAAATCACACTTCTATATGGAAAGCACTAGCGTGTAAAGGAGTTCCCAATAAACTAATAGATCTCATCAAGGGCCTATACGCCAATGCCACCTGTCGCATACTACATGAGAGACTACTAAGTAAAAAAATTTCTGTAGAAAATGGAGTTCGCCAAGGCTGCGTTTTATCACCACTGCTTTTTAATTGTGTCCTCGATGTAGTAATGAAAAAGGCCACAAGTCATAGACGAGGCATAACGTGGGGTCTGCAAGGACGCTTAGAGGATCTGGATTACGCAGATGACATCTGTTTGCTGACACATTCATTTTCTGATATGCAGTCAAATCTAACAACTATCTATGAAACCGCACTATCCGTAGGCCTAAAGATAAACATGGGCAAAACAAAAACAATGCGCATGAATGTTAACAACGAGCAAAGGTTTACTATACAATCCCATCAACTTGATGATGTGGAATCTTTCTGCTACCTTGGTAGCATATTCGACAGGAGTGGTGGCTCTGGCGCAGATATCTCCAGCCGAATAAATAAAGCTCGTCAATCATTTGGGCAACTAAATCCTGTGTGGAACTCGTCATACATGTCACGTCGTACAAAGCTAAGCCTGTTTAATTCAAATGTAAAATCCACCTTGTTATATGGATGCGAGACGTGGAATGCAGCAACTCGAGACATACAAGCCATACAAGTTTTCATAAATAAATGTCTACGCAAGATTCTGCGGGTATACTGGCCCTCAACAATTTCCAACACTCGACTGTGGTCAGAAACCAACCAACAACCGATTCAAAATGAAATCCGCAAGCGAAAATGGTCCTGGATAGGTCACACTTTGCGAAAACCACCAGAAGATATAGCAAAACAAGCTTTAGAGTGGAACCCACAAGGCAGTCGCCGTTCAGGACGTCCATCGCATACCTGGAAACGCCAGATAACAATTGAGATGTCCAAACAAAACCTAAATTGGAATGAACTTAAACATCGAGCATCGGATCGAGAATATGGAAGCAACTTGTTTTGACCCTATGCTCCTTGTAGGAGGAACTAATATATATATATGCCTAATCTTACAGCAGAAGAGTAAGGCAGAAGCAAAAAGGAAGCGATTGGCATGCAGTATACGTGTTTATTGCTTCCAAATCTTGAAAAATGTTTGCTGGGATAATTGATCATATACTGATAGACAAATTCTTCTTCATATTGATGATGCCCTAACATCAGAGTTGTGACATCAATGTTACTACAAATGGCAACAATACACACTGGAAAATTCCGGCCAAAAATGATTTTTTTTTTTTTTTAATTTTAATAAAATTTTGACGACAGATTATAGCGAACACTTCAAAACATACAACTCATTTATTATTTTGGCTTTTAGATAATAATTTTACTGTTAATGGTGGAGCAAAGTAGATAATTTTTTTCTTATAAATTTAAGGGTTTCAAAGTTTATTTTTTGTGATTTGAAATAAAAGTAAGCTATGATTTTTTCTTTTAAGTTTTCTTTGAAAATAAGCACGTTAAGTTTAAACCGTATTAGTAATTAATCATTCCATGTGATAACTGTGATTTTGTGCGCGTTATTTTTTTGGATAAGTGAAGTGATTGTGAGTTACTTTAAAAATAAATAAAACCTAAAGTAAGCCAAATTTAAAGAGACCATAACAAAAAAGGTGGGGCTAGGGGTGGTTAAGTGATAATTAGATCTAGTACTGTCAAGTATCAAAAGTAAGTACTATACATTTCAGCTGCCACCACCTGCCACCCTAGTTACCAGATCAATTTTAGTAATTTCCTATATTTGTATAAGATTAGCGTGACTGACTGGGTGATCTTCGCCCAGCCCAAACAACTTAAGCCAGACACTTGAAATTTTGTATGTACACTCCCCTCTCAATGTGTCAATAAAAACAGTAGAGACTCGTGATTTAACAGAGGTAGACGTAAAATTCAAAAAATACCATTATTGAATCGAAAATTGAATTATCATGTGTTGGGTACTTATTTGAAATTTGCACATTTTGGGTATGAAAAAGGGTAACAATAAAATTATGGTACTTTTTGGTAAACAATTTATCTTTTTAAAGTAATAAAGATAAAAATAAAGTTAAATTGTGTTCTCCTCTCTTAAAAAGCTCTTATACAAATTTTGGTACCTTTTGGAAATTCGAATATATAAATACCATTAGTACTTTTTTCTGTTAAGCTATTTTTATTTTAATACGGAATATATGCCCAATATTTGAATGCCAAATTTCAGCTATTTACTGAAAGAACAGATATTTGTTATATATATGTAGCTATGTAGTCGCGAGTACAGGGGAAGAAAATTGAATTGGTACACATTCTTACCCATCACCTTAAACGAAAAAATATATACCATGATCTTTCCAAAATTTTGCAAAATGGTATGTTTCGGTTGAAGGTTCCTAAACAATCCCCCCGTCACCATCTCACAGGAGCTCATGTCGGATCCACGTCTGAGTATATATCTTAACATGTGTTTATGTATTTATATAATCACATAAGTTCAAATATTATATTATAACCATATATGATATTATCTACTTTAATTTGCTCAGGTAAGCAAAAAGATGGGGACAGGAGATGAGCATATATAGATATTCCACAAACTACTAATATAATAGCTACAAATGATTATATTTTATTACACCTCCAAAGCCTTTTATAATTTTGTTCGATATTTTTGGGTCGTCAATGATCTGGCCAACCCCTGTATGTACGTATCTTAAATTTTACCTAGAGATCAAACATGTTTTTTTTAAGTTGGATACCAAATTTCAGCCATTTACGTAAAGAAATAAAGAAGTTATGGATTTTTGGCCGGAATTTTCCAGTGTGCAATGATGCAAAAAGTAACATCAATCCAATGACAAACGTCTTGGTACGATATTATCATTTTTTATGACTATAGTGACATTAATTTGATGCCACATTTTGTATATTATTAACATTATTTTTATGATTACAATGTATAATAAGAAGAAAAAATTCCTATATTCTATTTTTTTTAAATTACTTAGTTAAATGCATCAAATTTTTAAAGTAGAATGATCACGAGAACCATATGGGGCATGGTGCTGGTGTCTTATTATTGATAGTTCTACGCTAAACAAAGGTCGTAGTTCAACAAACGTGAAACAAACATAACGGGTGTAACGGGTAAGTACATAATAATATTCTCTCACTTTGACTTAAGTCAATTCCAATGACTTTGACTTAATGACAAACTGTCATTAAATTGATGCTAATGTTTCGTTTCTCCGATGTAACTGCGTCATCGCACTGAGGACATGTTCGTAATTTCTGCGATGCCGATGTGTCATCCCATTGATGACATACTTTCATTTTGACCCTGATGACACTTTGGCCAAGTGATGTTAATGTTGAAATGAACATGATGAAAAGTGTCATGCGGTCAAAAACGAAGACATTTGTCATAGTACTGATGTCAAAAGACATCATTGTAATGACGACTTTTCTGTCAGTGTAGGCCACATAAAAAGCCCACTCCTTAAATATAATAAATCTCGGTGGAGGGTATCAAAGATTTGGCCCCGCCAGATACAGCACTCCTATATGTTTTTTGATAAAAAGGCTATGTGCCCTGTACAACTATTCAGGGCAAAATTAAAAAATATGCAATCAAGAAAAGAAGTATACTAAAAAACAAGGTGCTATATTAGGCTGTGCCGAATCTTAAAACCCTTAACATAACGTAATGTAGCGTCTCAAGGATTCTTTTCACGGTCGAAATGCTTGGCATCACGGCAAATTCACTCGTGTGCGTATGCTTGACGTAATATTTGCCTTCATATCTAAATGTTTTGATTTTCATCCAGCATCGTCGGTGTCACACATGCAACCACATTTTCAATAAAACTACCATAGCGCCTGAAAAGAAATTTAGACGGTGTATAGACCCCTTTAAACCAATCACCCATTAGCACATATCAAGCAGAAAACACAACAAATGTGGGCGGGAGAAGAGAAGTGTACTTGGCACAAAATATATTTATTTATATCTAAAAAACGGTAAGAGAAAAATCGTACAAATTTGATGCACATAGCTAGGGTTATCAGTATACAACCTTTCTTAAAATATGGGCGGGAGTGGAGAAGTGGTCGTGGAACTTCCGTACAAAGATATTAGATATCTGGAGAATGGCAAGATATGAAGTTTCCAAATCAGGTGCAAGAAGTAAGTTATCAATACTAGATAATAGATGCATGTATATTTAAAGAATGGTATTTATATAACTTTCTGTCCTTATCGCACCTTACTAATGATTACTAATTCTTGGGAAATTGCCCGAACAAGTATAGTTGACCACGGAAATTTTTACGCCCACTTTTGTCAAAATATGTGAAAACGGTATACAGTATTATTCGGATATAAGAACATTTCATATAATAACAAAACGCGTATAAGAAACTATTTCAAACACACCATGTCTTTTTTGCGATTTTTCTAACAAAAACGGTTTCATATAAGAAAAACGCTTATAAGAAAAAAAACTGATAAAAGAACATTTTTCTTAAACACCAAAATCACAAAATGTATAGAAAAAGAATTTATATAAGAAACTTCCAACAACACCGAATTTATGTATTTTGCATGGACAACTCTGTTTTCTGACAGTTTTACAACAAGAACAAAGTTTTTTTTTTACTTTTAAGCTGGAGGTCCACACCACGCGTTACTCGCTTTTTCGCAGCATACGCAGCTGTCATAAAAGTAGAATCTGTGCGTAGATGCTTTGAGGCGAAAAGTAGGTTTACTTTCCATTTTTGTAAGCGTCACAAGCAGCGTTCGAACAAATCAGCTGATTTTGACAAATTAAATTTTATTTTTACTTGTGCTGCTGCTGCATAAAAAGCGTTGCATGCTACTTGAAACGTAGAACGCAAGTAAGGTTATAAAAGCATGCGCTGCGTGGAGGCGAAAACGCGTTTTATGGACCTCCAGCTTTAGTTTTAGATGAGCGAGCTGGTACTCATGAGAAGATTTGTATTTTTTGTCAATAAAAACAAAAGTTAAAATTTTAAAAGAAATACAAAACGGTATAAAAAGAAGCGAAATTGAAAAAAATATAATATTGGACTTTCAACGTTATCTAAAATAGTGAAAAACTCAAAAGACATAGACAATAATTATTGAAAAGTTAGAAACGTTAACATGGGGTCTTTACCTGACAATTTTTTGTCATACCAAACGTCAAAGTCCGCATAGAAAAAACTTTAAAATTTTTGTCAGCGTTTTTTTTTATATCAAGTTTGACGTTTATTATAACAAAAAATTGTCAGGTTATGACCCTATGTAACAAAAAAAGAGACATAAGACCAAATTATGAAAGTCTTATGGCCATGGCTACTTATATATGAAATAAGTTTCTTATATAAAATAGTTGTATATAAGAAATAAACGCTTATAAGAAACTTTTTTCCCGGATTTTTTAAGTTTCTTATATCCGATAAATACTGTATTTCGACTACTAACGACTGTACCGATTTGGCTAATTTTTTTCTCATTTTAAATGGACATTCGACTTCATACGCTTGCAGTTTCCGGTACGTCTTGCAGTTTTGCGGAATTTACCTTTAAAATACGTACTTATACCATTGTTCATTCTTCTTGGAAAACCATCCGCTTTGTTTGTGTATACGCCAGACAACAAAATTAAAAATGTCGTGTACCATAAAGCATTGCAATGCAAGAGACGGTAATGTTACAACAAACCAATTGTAAATAGGTATTTGTTTGTTAATTGGTTACTCGAGCTGAGATATTGCAATCGAAATGTTAATAAAACATCTTGAGATTGCTTGCGATTTCAAGTGTAAATAACACATGACCAAAATCTATTTATATAAATAAAAATATTGATATTTTAATTTGGTACAGTGTTCAATTGATTAATTCTTTATAATTGCTTATTTCGATTGAAGAATTAATCGAAGAATTTATACCGATTAATCGAATAATAATATATAGTATTTCTGCTAAATGTTTAATTTTTTTAAAAGAGAATGTTTATTTCCTCTAGTACTAATTTCTTCTAAAATTATCGAAAAAATCTCGCAGTTTCTAAAATTTCTGGATTTAGAATTAATCGATTAATTTAAAAATGTTATTCATTTAATCGAATAAGTTAAAAATGCCAAATATCGCTAAATCGTTTAATGGAACAAAAATAAAACCCGATTAATTTAAAACTCTATAATTAGGCTAAAGTAGTGCTGGGATACTATCGATATTTTCTACTATCGATATTTATCGATAGTTAAGATTTCACTATCGATATATCGATATAACAATCGACTGAATGTGTGTACTTGTGCAGGAAAACTTTAATTATTTTTTTATAAGGCTACATACAGTTCGTTGTTTTTATCACTTTATTGAATGTATGAGACGTATGTATATATGCACGTTATTTTCGATGGCAGTTTTTTAAAAATTGATAAGTACCTTTCTGAAGGAACCGAAGTAAACAGGGACTATAAGATATCCCATTGCAACTTTAAAAAATTTTCTAAATTCTAAACCCAAAAAGGTAATCAATCTAGCGGACTTATCCTCTAATGGTCGTTCATTATATCGATAGTCTATCCTTGACTGAGCTGGGAACCGAATCAGGTCTTCAGAGGGGTTTGCCGGTGAGTGTTACCGCCATTGACGGCGGCTGGCAGGCAATAGTCAAATATCAATCTTTAAACCAAATTGTATTTAACCTTTGGTAGATCGAATGCTTTAAATGATTATCTACTTTAATTGATTTACATGTTCTTCCTAACTTCTGTTTTTTCGTCCTTTTTGTCAAGAATTCTTCTTGAAGTCCAAAGTACATTTCTTCATAAAAAAATAATTTAATAAAAATTCAATTTGATGAACTTTAGCCCAATTAAAATATCAAAATTTGGATTAAAAACGATAAACAGTTCAACAAAGTAACCACAATACTCATTATTAAAAAATATTCATACTCATAATGATTGTTAACACATTTACAATCGCTTTTCAGTAATTCACAAAACGATAAGAAGCATGTTTGTTGAAATTGGGACCGGACATCATCTGTCGGGTCAGCTAGTAATCAATAAAAATAATAGCTTAATGTATCAAGGGTCGATCCAGCCTTCAGTGCAGGGTGAAGAAGGGGTCCAATAGTATTTTCCTCTTTTCCAAGCGCAAAATGCTATGATTGAAAACTAACCATGCTATTATAAGTGTTAAACATGTTTTAGTTATTTTGACCATAACATGTTCAGAGGCAATCATAATATGGTTGTGGCATCTTGATGGAGGACTAAGTCAACCATAATATGGTTGTATGTGACAATAATATTATTAAATGAATCATAATATGTTTAAAATTTTCTTTAAAAATAGTTTTGTTGGAGGCGACCATATTTAAACATGTTTTTTCTCTGGGTGTATCTACATTTATAAAACAGGATGTTTGTATGTATGTAACGTATGGAATCCAAAACGGCTGGGCCGATTTTGATGAAATTTGTAGAGTTACATCACGTGAACCCTAAATATAAAATAGTCTGCTGATTTTTTCGATAGAAGCAGGGGAATTGGTACCCCTATAGGATGCCAATATTAAATATCGCATATCTTAAGAGCCGCTGCACGCATTTTGTTGAACTTTTGGTAGTAGGATCTTCTGAGCCCCAAAATTGAAATAAAATAGCAGCGGGGGAAGTGTTACCCACCATAGGACACCAATGTTTAATATCTCATATCTTAAGAACTTTTATAGTGAGAATGTTCAAACTTTGTAGAAGTCACTCTTATAGTATACTACGCTTTTGAAAATAAAAAAAGCGAGTAGGCGCAGAGGGGAAATACGTCCCATAGCACGCATATATTAAATATCGCCCACCTGAAGAGCTATTAAAGGGAAAGTCTTCAAACGTGGTTAAAGCTAATATTGTGGTAAACTATAAATTTCAGTACAAAAATGGGCGGAGTAGACAGAGGAGGAGCAGTACCCCGCCCCCCCCCCTCCCAATGCACGAAATTGTTAAGTACCTAATATCTGAAAACAAAAGTCTTCAATGTTCAATGGAAAAAGCACGAATGGCACCTCCCAAACGAATACACTTGAAATTTCTGTATATCTGCAAAACGGTTACTGTAAGAGTAATTTAATTTAGTACAAGATGCTTTGTAATCAATACACGAGATCTGTTTTAAAAAATTTTACTAATTTTATTTCGATTTGGGGTAGCAAAGCGCACCGGGTTAAGCTAGTATTATATACATAAGAAGAGCCAGAGGTTTTCAATAACAAAGAACTCCAAAATTTAATAATATTCGTAAATTATTCATTTAATCTTATAAAATAAACAGTTTTTTGTATTGGAATAGGTATATTCCTTTAAAATTTTCTTTGTTATATATTTTTGCTGTTTAAAAAACTCATGCCTTTAAGTTTTAATTACATTAAAAAAAGAAACTTGTATGTATGAGTTTTTTTTTTCTCAATCCCAGCAAACACAGATATGCTCCATATGTTTTGCCAAACGTATTGCCTGGATGTAAAATATTATTGCGGCAACAATCGATTTCGTATTGCGGAAGACACTTCCTTCGGGAAGAAACGTGTCTCGATAGCAATACTCCTAAGCAATACGAAAGCGATTCTTCTAGATGATAAACTAGCGATATTGCCAGATAACCACTTATAAGCAAATAGGAAGATATCGCCAAAATATCATTAGGATGATAAAAAGAAGATTTTGCATTTCAAAAAACCACACATTTTTATTTTAAATAACATTGTTTACTTATAAAATATGGTTAACAATAATACAATTTATAAATAATATAAAGTAATTGAGAAAGAATAGAGAACATTATCTTTATTTACCCCATGTACGACACTTGAGTTTAATCTTTCTTCGTTTTCCGTAAAAATTTGGTCCATATATTTTGCAGCTTGCCTGTCTCTTGCCTTCTTCTCTAATATCTGTAATATTTGTTACCGTGGAGAATACGTCCTTTTTATATATTTTTTAAAAATATATAAAATGTAATGGATGTATAATTATAAATAATTTAAATTTATTCCTGTCTATATTTTGTATTTTTTTTTAAACTATAAAAGAAAGAAAATAAAAAATTACTTTGATTATTTTCTTCTAGATGACAATTTTGGGATATTGCTAAACTATTGCCTTAGATGATATCTTCCATTTGTTTGCAGGGATTAATTTAAACGAAAAACAAAATCATATCTGTATGTATAATTTGCTATATAGTTCAACTACATCAAAGTGTTCATCATGTTGCATGAATGTACAACATAGTGGCATTATTAAATAATCCTTTCTGTATATTTTTTACTTCAATCCCATTCTGATGTTGAAATTAAAACAATCCAATAGAAGTGCTGCAAATAAAAAAACAAGAAAAATACTGCATACATTTTTTTTTGCTTTCACTCCCCATTTTTAAAGTTCAATTAAATTATTAACGAATCAATAAACATTACGGATATTTTGTTGTTGATTTTTTTACGTTTTATCATGCGAACTGAATACTACAAACTGTTTTTATTTTTATTATTATTTCAAGAGAGCAGCAGCAACAGAATTAACAAAAAAGAAAACCTTGAATTTCAACCATGTCAATTACAGGAATGAAAATTTAACACATTGAATTATAAAAGAATGATTTTTAAGCAACAACAACTACAAAATTAAATACAGATCAGGAGCAGCAACCAACCAGCAAATTAAAAAAAACACCAAAAGCCAGTTAAAAATGTGTGTGATAATGGTCATATAAATAATTTTTAATTCATTTAAAATTTCAAAGTAAAAAAAATTATATTAAAAACCGTAAAACGCTTTTTTGTTTAATATTTGAGCAAAATAAAAGTTCTTACTGAAAGGTCTTTTAAAAACGCCTTTAAGCTGGCAATATAGTTATATTTTCCTTGAAATTGAAATTATTTAAAGAAAAAAAATATAGTTCTATCATGATTTTTTCTATGCTGTTATTTTGTCATAAAGAAATTTCCAAATAAATGTACTTCTGCTTTTCACTTCTAAAAATACTTATTTGTAATTTAATGCTGATGACACTTTTTGAAGTCGTTCAGCTTCATACTAGTGCTTTTCTCACTAGACTACAGGGAAGTAGTGGTAAATGACCATTTAAAATACTTGCGAGGAATTGGGAAGTCTTAAAAGAAGAAAGATGGTGTTGTAGAAAAAAAAACTGGTTAAAGTTCCTATAGATAGCAATATTATGCAGAAATTTCTCTTAACTTAAACCGTTTTTAAATGGCTTTTTTGTGTCAAGTTTCTTATGCAAAGCTATTTTGCGCAAAAAATTTCTTAAAAAACAGCAAAATTTCTTATTAAAAGTCAAATTGTTTAAAATTTCCTATTAAAAGCAAATTTGCGCAAAATCTCAATGACAAGTATAATTTCATATTAAAAGCTAACATCCGAACAACTTTCATTGAAAAGCCGGTTTGCGTACACTGAAAGAAAAATGCTTCATATATTTAATTTTCATAAAAAAAATTTCCTTGGGTAAATGAAAATTTTCATTGTCTAAATGGAATTTCATAGTTATAATGAAATATTTTCGTAAAAATCGCTTCATTGGATTTCGTAATTACGTTAAAAATTTTCATTGGATATATGAAAACTTAAGTTTGTCCATAAAAAAACATAAAAAAACAATATACAAACATAACTATATTCATAAATTAACACAAAATTATAGTTTCCTTAAAAAAATGTTTAATTGTTAATTAAAAAATGTAAGATTTAATAATATCGTACATCTAATGTTACATGTATGCCATTAATTTTATGAAATCAAAAAATTTGTTTATAAAAGCAACATATTTCAATAATTGCCTTCATAAATTTAAATGTTCATTATGACAATAAAAATGTCATTATAATAATGAAACAAAAACATTCAATCCACTTTCAAGCAACGTTGTTATTTTTATTATTGACAATTTAATCTCATATTTACGCTCTTAATTGAGTAAAAAACATAGTTTTTTTTATCAAACAACTACACTGCCCCAGTAGACTAGCTGGTAGTGAGCTAGTCTATCGGCACCGAGGTTGCTCGATCGAATCCCGCCAGAGACAGAAAAAAATAAAAAATTAAATAAAGTGAAATAAAATAAGAAAAAATAAGAAAAATAAAAAAAAAAAAATTTTTTTTTACTTTACTGAAAGTATTCATCCAATGAATAATATTCATAGATCTAATGTCATGTTTCATTAAATCCTTTTAATGAAACAGGTTTCATTGATCCAACGAAGCGCTGCATAGGTTCCTTTTTAATGCAATTTTTCATGGGATTAATGTCAAAATTCATTGGTATTGCGAAGAAAATTCTTTCAGTGTAAGATTTTCTATAAAAGCAAATTTTCGCAAAATATCCTATAACAACCAAATTTGCGAAAAATGTTCTAAAATAACCAAATTTGTTAAAAATTTCCTATAAAAATCAAATTTGCGAAAATGTTCCTATTATAATAGAAATTTTTTAAAATCTTGTTATAAAAAACAAATTTGAGCAAAATTTTCTATAATAACCAAATTTGTTTAAATTTCCTATAACAATCAAATTTGTTAAAAATTTCTTATAAAAAGCAAACTTGCGCAAAATTTCATAAATGAACTTAATTTGCACAAAACTTCCTACATAAAGTACAATTTCATGTTAAAAGCTAATATCCGAACAATTTTCTATTAAAAGCCGAGCTGCGTAAGATTTTCTATAAAGCAAATTTTCGCAAAATTTCGTATAATAATACAAATTTGTTTAAAACTTTCCATAAGAAGAATATTATTTCAAAATTTCCTATAATAATCAAATTTTTTTTAAATTTCTTATAAAAAGCAAATTTACGCAAATTTCATATAAGAACTAAATTTGCACAAGACTTCCTATAACAAGTATAATTTCATATTAAAAGCTACACTGAAAGAAAAATGCTGCATATATTTAATGAATCATTTTCATAAAAAAAAATTTCCTTGGGTAAATGAAAATTTTCATTGTCTTAATGGAATTTCATAGTTATAATAAAGTATTTTCGTTAAAATCGCTTCATTGGATTTCGTAATTACGTTAAAAATTTTGATTGGATATATGAAAACTAAAGTTTGTCCAAGTTAAACAAAAAATTTTAATTGGGAACATAAAAAAACAGTATACAAATATAACTATATTCATAAATTAACACAAAATTATAGTTTCCTTAAAAAAATGTTTAATTGTTAATTAAAAAATGTAAGATTTAATAATATCGTACATCTAATGTTACATGTATGCCATTAATTTTATGAAATCAAAAAATTTGTTTATAAAAGCAACATATTTCAATAATTGCCTTCATAAATTTAAATTTTCATTATGACAATAAAAATGTCATTATAATAATGAAACAAAAACATTCAATCCACTTTCAAGCAACGTTGTTATTTTTATTATTGACAATTTAATCTCATATTTACGCTCTTAATTGAGTAAAAAACATAGTTTTTTTTATCAAACAACTACACTGCCCCAGTAGACTAGCTGGTAGTGAGCTAGTCTATCGGCACCGAGGTTGCTCGATCGAATCCCGCCAGAGACAGAAAAAAATAAAAAATTAAATAAAGTGAAATAAAATAAGAAAAAATAAGAAAAATAAAAAAAAAAAAATTTTTTTTTACTTTACTGAAAGTATTCATCCAATGAATAATATTCATAGATCTAATGTCATGTTTCATTAAATCCTTTTAATGAAACAGGTTTCATTGATCCAACGAAGCGCTGCATAGGTTCCTTTTTAATGCAATTTTTCATGGGATTAATGTCAAAATTCATTGGTATTGCGAAGAAAATTCTTTCAGTGTAAGATTTTCTATAAAAGCAAATTTTCGCAAAATATCCTATAACAACCAAATTTGCGAAAAATGTTCTAAAATAACCAAATTTGTTAAAAATTTCCTATAAAAATCAAATTTGCGAAAATGTTCCTATTATAATAGAAATTTTTTAAAATCTTGTTATAAAAAACAAATTTGAGCAAAATTTTCTATAATAACCAAATTTGTTTAAATTTCCTATAACAATCAAATTTGTTAAAAATTTCTTATAAAAAGCAAACTTGCGCAAAATTTCATAAATGAACTTAATTTGCACAAAACTTCCTACATAAAGTACAATTTCATGTTAAAAGCTAATATCCGAACAATTTTCTATTAAAAGCCGAGCTGCGTAAGATTTTCTATAAAGCAAATTTTCGCAAAATTTCGTATAATAATACAAATTTGTTTAAAACTTTCCATAAGAAGAATATTATTTCAAAATTTCCTATAATAATCAAATTTTTTTTAAATTTCTTATAAAAAGCAAATTTACGCAAATTTCATATAAGAACTAAATTTGCACAAGACTTCCTATAACAAGTATAATTTCATATTAAAAGCTACACTGAAAGAAAAATGCTGCATATATTTAATGAATCATTTTCATAAAAAAAAATTTCCTTGGGTAAATGAAAATTTTCATTGT
This sequence comes from Pollenia angustigena, assembly GCA_930367215.1. Taxonomy (NCBI): domain Eukaryota; kingdom Metazoa; phylum Arthropoda; class Insecta; order Diptera; family Polleniidae; genus Pollenia; species Pollenia angustigena. The sequence continues at coordinate 55,878,464 of OV884060.1, forward strand.
CTTAATGGAATTTCATAGTTATAATAAAGTATTTTCGTTAAAATCGCTTCATTGGATTTCGTAATTACGTTAAAAATTTTGATTGGATATATGAAAACTAAAGTTTGTCCAAGTTAAACAAAAAATTTTAATTGGGAACATAAAAAAACAGTATACAAATATAACTATATTCATAAATTAACACAAAATTATAGTTTCCTTAAAAAAATGTTTAATTGTTAATTAAAAAATGTAAGATTTAATAATTTCATACATCGAATGTTACATGTATGCCATTAAATTTATGAAATCAAAAATTTTTTTTATAAAAGCAACATATTTCAATAATTGCCTTGATAAATTTAAATTTTCATTATGACAATAAAAATGTCATTATAGTAATTAAACAAAAACTTTCAATCATCGTTCTTATTGTTATTATGGACAATTTAATCTCATATTTACGCTCTTAATTGAGTAAAAAACATAGTTTTTTTATCCAAAAACTACACTGCCCCAGTAGACTAGCTGGTAGTAAGTTAGTCTATCAGCACCGAGGTTGTGCGATCGATTCCCGCCAGAGACAGAAAAAAAATAGAAAATAAAATAAGAAAAAATAAAAAAAATAAAAATTGAAATAAATAAAAAAAATTTTTTTTTTTCTTTATTGAAAGTATTCATCCAATGAATAATATTCATAGATCTAGTGTAATGTTTCATTAAATACTTTTAATGAAACAGGTTTCATTGATCCAACGAAGCGCTACATATTTCCTTGTTAATGCAATTTTTCATGGGGTTAATGTCAAAATTCATTGGTATTGCGAAGAAAATTCTTTCAGTGTAATTACCGAACAATTTTATATTAAAATCCAGTTTGCGTAAGATTTTCTATAAAAACAAATTTTCGCAAAATTTTCTAAAATAAACAAACTTGTTAAAAATTTGCGCAAAATTTCCTATAATAATACAAATTTGCTTAAAATTATCTATAACAAGAAAATTTGTTTAAAATTTCCTTTAATAACCAAATTTGCATCGCATTTCCTATAAAAAGCAAATTTGCGCAAAATTTACGGTTTTATAAAACATTTGCACAAATTATCTACTCGAAAGCAAAAATTTCCTCAAATGTTTCTCAAAATTGACTTTCTATTCTAAAATCCAGACACTCTTGTTCGTCCAAAAGCAAACATTTTTTCTATCATCACTAGCTGTTATAGTAGTTGTAAAGTTTTAGAGATATTGTCATTTTGTGTTTATGGTTATTTCCCTTCATCCCTAAAAAAAAATTCAATAAGAACAAAAAAAAAATGTTGCAGACTTTAAAACTCTCCAGAGACCCTTTAGAAGTAATGACACCAAACTGCTACTACTAAAACAGCAGCAACAATACTACCAACTCCACTTGCTAAAACAACCACAATAAACACATCAGCAACAGCTCAATGGCAGCAGTTGCCGTTAAACATCTGTTTAGTTTGGTCTGACGAAAATATTTAGCATCATCGACACTGGTTTCTTCAGCTTATTTTTGCAGTTTTTCTTGTCATTGTTAAGCAAAATAAAAGTTGGTGTTTTTTGCTGTAATGTTTTTATAGCTTGCAATTTTTTCTGTCTTATACTGAGTCTTATTTGCTACTGCTTAAGTTTAATGTTTTCCAAAAGTCATCGAAAATGCAGACAACACAAAAATTAACTAATTTTAATACTTCAGTGTAAAAACATTAGTGTTATCTATTTTACCATACTTTTGCAGTATTTGCAACTCAAAAGCTAATAAGAGTAAGTTTTAACTGCAAATATTTGGGGGATTCACAAAATAATGGGAAATATTAAAACAATTTAATAGTATCTTTTTAAAAATTAACTACATAATTATTAAAAACTTGCTTATAAATTCTTTGCAAAATTAAGCCATAGATATAAATAGCAAATCTTTAGAAAAATTATAGAGATGTATATAGATAGATAAATATGGGGGATTTCATGTCAAGTGACCCAATTTTTAAATCGATGTCTTCCGATTTGGATTTATAGTTTACAAAACCTAAAAAATAATTTCTTTAAGATTTATAAAGACTATGCAAAATATGCAGTGACAAGATCAGCTTACCATTAAGCAAAAATCAATGCTACGATAACTATCTTTCCAAAGTCCGGAGTATCTGATTATCCCTCTAATAATAAATGTGACATTTTTGATTAATTTTTGCCTCCTCATATTTCAATAATAAAATAAATATTTTATCCGATTACACAAGGGAAAAAGGTTCTTGTTGTTTAAGAACTGAATGTTGTTTTTAAGATTATTTGGGACGCTGAATTCAAATCTGCATTTGGTTTTTATCTATCAGCTCGACTTTTCGCAATATGTCCAAAATTAAGGCACTCCAGCTGCATATATTAGAATAACTTGAAAACCGTTCACCATATTCAGTTTAACAAAAAACCCAAAATTCGGTAATAATATTATTATTATTGGTTTTAAATTTGCCCTGTAGTTTCAGCGATATTTTGGTTTGATTCACAATTCACTGAGAAAACTGAATTGATAAAAATCGCTATTGACATTAAAAAAATAAACATTTTTGATGTGTGTTTGTTTGCTGCTGTTCTATTTATGGACGTTTTTTCCTTCACTTAAAAATTCACTTAATTGTGAATAAAACTTTTGTTCAATTTTCTTCTAATAGCAAATCTTAAGCTTCGTTCACAATGGCAGCAACATTTTCACTTGGCGTTTACAATTTTTTTCGCAACTAACCTCATTTTTTATTAAGAAAACGTTTGAAAATTTTGCCCACAGCAATATAACGTATATATTTCTATTTTTTTTAATATATTGTTAAGAATTTAATTCAGAAGAAAATAAAATTATTATAAACGTCATTTACATTTTCATATAAATCGTTGCTAAAGTCAAAGTATACTCAACTTTAAAAATGAAACTTTACTTACATTTTTGTTTATAATATGAAAAGAAAATATATGAAATTCTTTGGGAAGAAATAAGATAGAAGAAAAAACGATGCTGTTGCTCCCATTGTGAACGAAGCTTTAAGCTAAACTTTTTAAAATAGTAAATTTTCAGAATTATCTGGCACGTTCTACAGTGAAAGAAAATTGCTTCATATATTTAATGAATCATTTTCATAAAAAATTTTTATTGGTTAAGTAAAAATTTTCATTGTCTAAATGGAATTTCATAGTTATTGGATTCGTAATAGGATTTCGTAATTACGTTAAAAATTTTGATTGGATATATGAAAACTAAAGTTTGTCCAAGTTAAACAAAAAATTTTAATTGGGAACATAAAAAAACAATAAACAAACATAATAATATTCATAAATTAATAAAAAATTATAGTTTGCTTCAAAAAATGTTTAATTGTTAATTTAAAAATGTAAGATTTAATTATTTCATACATCTAATGTGATATGCCATTAAATTTATGAAATCAAAAATTTTTTTTATAAATGCAACATATTTCAATAATTGAAAATAAAATATTTTTAACATTAAAATAACTCCATAGTCTCAATAATTAAAAGTATAAAAATATTTCAAAAAAGCATGCCTTAATAAATTTAAATTTTCATTATGACCATGAAAAATGTAATTATAGTAAGGGACAATTTATGTATGGACATATGGACATTTTAATCTTATATTTACGCTGTTAATTGAGTAATGGCAAAAAACATAGTTTTTTTTTATTCGAAAAGTACACTGTCCCGGTAGGCTAGCTACTAGTGACCTAGTCTATCAGCGCCGAGGTTGCGGGATCGATTCCCGCCAGAAACAGAAAAAAACAAAAAAATAAAAAGAAAAAACTAATTTTTACCTTTATTGAAAGTATTCATCCCATGAATAATATTCATAGATCTTATGTAATGTTTCATTAAATACATTTTAATGAAACAGGTTTCATTGATCCAACGAGGCGCTGCATAGGTTCCTTTTTAATGCAATTTTTCAGTGTAGAAATCGAAATGAAGTGAAATTGAAAACGAACGAGATTTTAAGCTCAATTATTTCTAGAACAAGACCGAACATTTAAACGCACATATTTATGGTGGCATGTCATAACGTCCGGTGTCATAGTGTCCATGGACGTTATGGCACTCCAAAAAGTGTCATAGTGTCCATGGACATTATGACACTTTCATAAGTGTCATAACGTCCATGGACACTAGGACACTTTGCAAATGGACATTATGACACTTTTGAAAGTGTCATTAGGTCCATAATTACTAAAGAAGTTAAATACAAAAAAATGATCTGCATACACGCAGAGAAAAACATGTTTCATTATGGTCCCAACCAACAAAGCTATTTTTAAAGAAACTAATTTAACCATAATATGGTTGTCGGTGACAATGATTTGGTTAAATGAAACATAATATCGTAAAACAATTTTAAAAAATGGTTTTGCTGCTTTTTCTCTGGGTGTATATATTAAATATATAACGAAAACACTTTTGGGCGCAAGGATTTTCTCCTCTATGGTATAACAAATACCGGCTTCGATAACTAAAGCTTCTCTGCACAGCCGGCCTTTGGCCGGGCGAAAGGATTTTCTCCTCTATGGTGTAACAAACACCGGTTTCGCTAACTAAAGCTTCTCTGCACAGCCGGCCTTCGGCCGGGCGCAAGGATTTTCTCCTCTATGGTATAACAAACACCAGCTTCGCTAACTAAAGCTTCTATGCATAGCCAGCCTTCGGCAAGGATTTTCTCCTCCATGGTATAACAAACACCGGCTTCGCTAACTAAAGCTTCTCTGCACAGCCGGCCTTCGGCCGGGCGCAAGGATTTTCTCCTCCATGGTATAACAAACACCAGCTTCTCTGCATAGTCGGCTTTCGTTTGGAACAAGGCAGATTTTAGAAGCTTTACTTAGCGAAGCCGGTGTTTGTTATACCATAGAGGAGAAAATCCTTGCGCGCGGCCGAAGGCCGGCTGTGCAGAGAAGCTTTAGTTAGCGAAGCCGGTATTTGTTATACCATAGAGAAGAAAATCCTTGCGCCGGGCCGAAGGCCGGCTATGATCCCAAATTTGTTAACATTCTTGCTTGTAAGAATTTTTGGCATTATACTTACTTATTTTGATATTTCAAAACAAATTTTACACATTTTAATATTTTTCATTAAAAGTTAAGTTGTGGACATTATGACACTTTGCAAAGTGTCATAACGTCCGCGGACGCTATGACATTTCTCTGATGGACGTTATGACACTTTTGAAAGTGCCATAATGTCCATGGACACTATGACACTTTCGAAAGTGTCATAACGTCCATGGACACTATGACACTGGACGTTATGACATGCCACCCATATTTATACAACTTTTAGAAAAATTTCTGTAAATTGAAAAATTGTATGAAAATATCCAAAGTTTTTAAAAATGCCTTTAAGTTAGCACATTTTGTGAACCACCCAATTGGTGAATTATAATTTTGTTATAATGTGAGTGGTAAATAAAAGATAATAATATAATTTATTGCAAATTAAGAGGGGAAAAAACATTTTTAAAGAAAAAATATAGATATTTTTACTTTTATGTAAAGATTGTAAGGATTACTTTTTTAAATTCAATAATAGCAGTCAGAATAGTAGATGCTAAATTCCTAAATTATTGTTAGGGTAGGTTATCCTTAAATCAGTTCGTTTAAGCGATGACATAAAAATTTGGCTTTTTTTATAAATAATAACACAACCTCTTTAGTCGACTCGTTTAATCAAGTGAAGCTAGTCATGCCAATCAAATTAAAAGGAGCTCGAAAAAAATCTGCTTATAATTTAATACCGTGTGTGTTAAATTGACTTAATAAGAAATTTACCACAATCATTATTTCACACAAAAATTATAAATAAGATATGAAATCATATCAAGCTACTCACACATTCAGATACAAATATTATCATAGACATATGTTTCATTATTATTTTGTGTAATTCCCTAATCCTCCGACCCAGAAAACAAGCCCTAACAATTGCCAATGACTACACAAAAGAAAATTAATAAGCCTACTTGTCTCTACTCACTCAAACAATTTCAACAACTTACAACAGTAACCGCAGCCACAACATTTTACAAAATGCTGATCCCTAACACTTTGTAGGCAACACAAGAACCAACCAGCAGCCATCATCAATGGCAACACAACAACAACCAGCAATTGTTGTCAGTCATTTGTTCATCTACATTCAAATAAACATGACATTTCAACTGTCATAAATGGCAAATGTATCATCAAATTGCTAAACACACTCATGCTTTTATTATTAAAAAATTCTTATAAAGCAACACTACACAAACATCAACAGCACATCATTATTGTTGTGCTAAAAGATTGTCATTCTACAACAACTTTAGCAGAAAAATCATAATGATTTTACACATAAAAGTGGCAAAAAATTGCAAAACAACAACACAAAAGTAAAGAGATGAGAGAAAAACGAATGAATAAATGAGTAAATGAATGATAAAATACGAAAAACAAAAACAGCATAAAATTTTACATATCAAAACTGGCATAAATCAGTGATGAAGATGGCAAAACAAATTGTGTTATAGCGATAAACGAGTACAGTGGGGCCAAGATAAACAAATGCTTTAGAAGCCAAGGTTATAAAATGCTTAAAACTGCTCTAGGGGAAAGAAACGGCTTGCGCAGGCAATCTAGATGTCCTTTATTTTCAGACTGGTAAGCAACATATCCAAAAAACTTGTAACCCAAGCTAAAAAGGATCGCGTTTAAGAACAGAGGTGCCAACAAAATCTAGATGCAAACCAAACTTGAATTAATAGGAATAAATAGGTTTAAAAGAATTAATAGGTTTAAATGATCTTAAAAACGTTATTCTTTAATCATATAAACAGCCCAGAATAACAAATAAGACTATCGATTTCAAAACTAAATAGTTTGATAAACCATGTAACAAAGCTTGAGAGGAATCAATGAAACGCTTGAATTTTATCAAAATTACCAAATGTCTTGTTAATAAGCAAACTTATATAGAGGAACAGAAATTAGAATTATCATAGTCTCTGTAAAAGCAATAAGAAAAGTGAAATTTTCTATGCGTCAAACATTGTTACAGGTGAAAATCTAGACATAGAATTTACACTGCAAGAAATTAAACAACAACTTACAATAGCTTAACTAAATAGGGCTCCTACCGTTTTCCATACGAATTTTTTAAAAATGCAAGAGAAAATTTTTTAAAAGTTCTATTAGATGTTTTTACCCAAATTTTAGAAGGCTGCAATGATTACGAAGCTTTAAGATAAAAATATTATCATCCCTACACATAAAAAAATTTAATTAAACCACGTTAACAAAAATTATGATGGGTTCAAAAAATGATGGAATATCAGATTAAGGGAATAGATATCACATTGTAAACGAGTACCATCTAAAATTTATACAATTTGTCTGTAAAACTATAAAACTCGCTAAAAACAAAAAAAGTGTACTATTTCTATGTAGATTTCAGCGCAGCTTTCGATCGAATACCTAGAAAAATGTTAATATTCAAGCTTCACCAAATTAGATTGTCAACTTATATTCAACATTTTTCATTTTTCGAATTTATTCTATGAGCTAAATTTCAGTTATGTATTTTATAAAGCTTTTTTGTAATAGTTCTATTCCTACAATTTTTCAGAAATGACTTTATACACTACCAGACTATTATATTGTAGGAATAGAACTTTACAAAAAAGCTTTATAAAATACATAACTGAAATTTAGCTCATAGAATAAATTCGAAAAATGAAAAATGTTGAATATAATATAAAAAGTTACCTTCGGAAGGAAATAATTCCCAGTTTCTATTTGTTAAAATAGTTGAGTTAAATACATTCAATTTATAAAGTAACACTATCCAGTGAGACACAAAGAATGCTGACGACGGCCGTAGCGGGCCAGAAAATGCATTGCATTCTGCTGGTGTCTAATAATTGTAAATTTTTCTGTACATTCAATATACCTCATTGCTTTCCAATGGAAGGCTAAGGTAAAATGTAAAAATAAAATACAATATAATAGTCTGGTAGTGTATAAAGTCATTTCTGAAAAATTGTAGGAATAGAACTATTACAAAAAAGCTTTATAAAATACATAACTGAAATTTAGCTCATAGAATAAATTCGAAAAATGAAAAATTTTGAATATAATATAAAAAGTTACCTTCGGAAGGAAATAATTCCCAGTTTCTATTGTCAACTTATGTTACAAATTTTATTATAATAGTGTTTTATTCTGGGTTATTTAACAAACGTGTTTACTACAGCATTTTGTTGGATTTTTCAACCACAGCGTAGTAAATTTTAGTTTAATACATTTTTTTGTTGCAGTTTTGTAAATCTTAGTACTTTAACTAAATTAATAAGATTCACAAGGTCTACAAGAGACTTTACTATCAAGGGTGAAAACCGCTAATATAAAATATTTATAAGTTTTAATACATTTTCGAGCTTAAGGTCTTTTTTATTAAACTCTACACGTTTATTTATATATTTCTATAGTTTTGATCTGTTTTTGTCCTGCTATCCTAGTTTTTAGTTTATTTTTTGTTGTACCTATACATTCTTAATTACACTGTCCACTATCATTGCCCTTACAATGTACTTTATAAACAATATTTGACATATCCGTCTTCTTTATTTTGTCTTTCATTTTAGTAAATAGTCTACCTACTGTGTTAAAAGATTTATAAGCTATTTTGAATATTTTAGTATCATATACATTAGAGCGACTCAAGTTGTATGGAAGCAAAATTCGTACTCGATGTACCCTCCTAAAAATGAACCTTGGACATTTTTAAGATGACATTTAAAATATTACGGCTCGAGGGTTGACCACTCGTGAGCTGGACCAGTTTGAAGAAGGGTATATTTTTGCATGTTTTGTTACTTTAAGAATCTGTGTCCTTACCAACATATACAAGTTGGGTATCGTAAGAAAGGTTTTTTTAAGGCGCGTCTAACTGTATATAAAATTTGTCCAAGGACGATCATCCATGTCCTTTTTTTTAAGGATTTTCTGCAAAAAAAACGGTTTTTGAATTTTTTGTTCAGGGTTGTTTGTAATAATAGTGCCAAAAAATATATTTTAATCTTTAGTCGATTTAATTAAATACGTGTCTCAGCTTTTTTTGAAATTCGTGCTAGTTCGTGTTTTGACAAAAATGCAATGGGGTGGTAGCCCTTTGTTTTAAATAGGGCAATATGGGTATCAAATTTTATCTTTTTCCAAGTATATCATCATTGTATGTAAATAATATAGATTTGTGGAAATTAGATGCATTTTACACGGTGCTCTGGAATATATATAAATGCGATTTTGTAGTAACTCTAATATGATAGCGGATTTAGTTTCTAGATCATGTATGGATGAAAATAGGACTAAAGAAAGAAAAAAAGAAATCATCCACGACCTGATTTTTTTTTTTTAATTTGCGGAAAAAATATTCCGCCAAAAAGTCGTGGATCATTTCTTTTTTTCTTTCTTTAGTCCTATTTTCATCCATACATGATCTAGAAACTAAATCCGCTATCATATTAGGGTTACTACAAAATCGCATTTATATATATTCCAGAGCACCGTGTAAAATGCATCTTATTTGCACAAATCTAAATTATTTACATACAAAGATGATATACTTGGCAAAAGATACAATTTGATACCCATATTGCCCTATTTAAAACAAAGGGTTACCACCATATTGCATTTTTGTCAAAACACGAACTAGCACGAATTTCAGAAAAAGCTGAGACACGTATTAAATTAAATCGACTATAGATTAAAATATGTTAATTTGGCACTTTTATTACAAACAACCCCGAACAAAAAATTCAAAAACCGTTTTTTTTTACAGAAAATCCTTAAAAAAAAGGACATATACAGTTGGACGCGCCTTAAAAAATCCTTTCTTACGATACCCAACTTGTATATGTTGGTAAGGAAACAGATTCTTAAAGTAACAAAACATGCAAAAATATACCCTTTTTCAAACTGGTCCAGCTCACGAGAGGTCAACCCTGGAGCCGAAACATTTAAAATGTAATCTTAAAAAAGTCCAAGGTTCATTTTTAGGAGGGTACATCGAGCACTTTTTTTGGTGAGTCGCTCTAATATACATATATGTATGTGTATTGGATTTTTCTAATCTTTCTGAAAATTTTGGGTTATATGTATGTTACTGAAGTGTTAACTTCTTTTGAAACATGCCCAGATGTTAAACAAGGTTACATGAGTTTCTTAGTGCCGGTTCACACACGCCAAGTTTGACTCGTCAAGTCTTGAGCTTTAAGGAGAGAAGGGAAAAGAGAATGCCATTTCTTTTCCCCTCTCTCCTAAAAACTCAAGACATGACGAGTCAAACAAAATTTGAAAAAAACAGAGTTGCATAAACAAAAACTGGTTGTGTGTAACTAGTTTATCTCAAAAGCAAACGTGTTTATAATTTGTATGGATAAACAAGTTTCTCAAACTAGCTTATCATCATAAACAACTTATAAACTGTTTATTGCGTAGGTGTAAATGCATAATAATGGTTTTCGGAAGTTTAGTTCAAATGAAAAGTGGACGATTAAAGGAGAAGATGTAAGAATAGTATCAATATCTTGGAATGTTGCTCACACCAACAATGTCGTTTACAAAACACATAAATAAAAAAACAGATGCTGCAAAATCTTGTCTAAACGTAGCCTGGAAAAACTTTACGGGCAAAAGAGATGTCTCAATTAGAGCAAAGTGGAAAATGTTTACGGTGCTCAAATTTGGGAATACTCAAACTTTGATTGTGTAAATAAGTTGAATAGAAATTTTACGAAAAGAATCCTTAAACTGTCAGACAACACACCAAATTAAGTAATTGCATTAGAAACAAGTCAACAAGACGCTCTCTTTACATGCTTGCTCTGCACTATTTATATACATATTTCAAAAACTATTTTCGACTATGAAAATTATAGATTACCTCACCTGTTATCAAGGAAAGTAATATTGAAGAATGTGATGGAAATCGATTTTAAAAACGAAACGATTTGAAACCGAAAATATCGTTTTTGCATCTTTTAAAATGGATTTTAAATATATATATATTCCCTTTATTTTCAGACTTTATTCTTTAAATTTTTATATTATATACGTTAACGATAGATTTTCATTACATTCCTGATCGAAAAATACCTATTGGTGCAAAAACTAACCCTGCAAACAAATCGAAGATATCACTTAAGGCAATAGTTTAGCAATATCCCAAAACTGTCATCTAGAAGAAAATAATCAAAGTAGTTTTTAATTTTCTTTAATTTATAGTTTTTGAAAAGAACTACAGAATATAGACCGAAAAAAATAAATTTTTTATAATAAAACATCCACTTACATTTAATGTTCATCTATAAAAAATTATATAAAAAGGGCGAAATCTCCACGATAACAAGTATTACAGATATGGAGAACTAAGCAAGAGACATGCTGCAAAATGTATGGACAAATTTTTATGGAAAACGAAGAAAGATTTAACTCAAGTGTCATACATGGGGTAAATAAAGATAATGTTCTTGGTTTTTTCTCAATTTTGGTTATTTATATTATATTGTCTTATTTTCTTTTTAAATTGTATTATTTTTAACTATAAAACAAAAATGTGTGATTATATGTAAATTAATATTTTTTGAAATGCAAAATCTTCTTTTATCATCCTAGTGATATTTTGGCGATATCTTCCTATTTTCTTATAAGTGGTTATCTGGCAATATTGCCAGTTTATCATCTAGATAAACTTAGGAGTATTTCTATCGAGACACGTTTCTTCCCGAAGGAAGTATCTTCCGCAATACGAAATCGATTATTGCCGCAATAATATTTTGCATCCAGGCAATACGTTTGGCAATACATATTGAGTATTTCTGTGTTTGCTGGGTAATAACCTGGCTTGTACAATATAACGTAGAACAACAACATTGAACAAGAAAAAATGCTATGGAACAATGCGAACATACTTTTGATGGAGGAAATGAAATACTGGGCACACCAAAGTCAGAATAGAATATATCACTGTTTAGACATCTCAAAAGGTTTGGCGTATTGCATTTCGGGATCTTGAAATTCAGGATTTTAATATAGTTGTTTAAAGACTTCAACTGTGTCTGTTATCACTGTTTGGCAGAGTGGGTATGTGATGTGATTTGCTCCCTCCACCAGGTGTTGAGCTTTACTTAGTTTTAAACTCTTTAACTGTTGCCAACATAACTTAATCTATGTTTACACCTACTAAATATTTGACGTCCTAAACGTATGTAACTACCCAGGCAGAAAAAGACAATCACCACGACGCTGTGCCGACGTTGCAGGGGGTACTATCAACATCAATACAACGTACTGTTTACCAAATTTACAATGTTGTCACATTATTAAAATGATAACGCCAAATGTGCGTCTTCCGACTCTTCTTTTTAGTGTTGTCACAGTACTGTAAATTTAAATTTACAATGTTGGATTCACGAATTTACAACGTAGTCACAACCGTCTTCCGACTCTTATTTTCAATATTGTTACAAGTATAAATAAACAAGCAGAAATTTGTATATTTTCTAACCTAAAATAGTTTTTGTGTTTTCATTTTAATACGACACTATTAAATTAATAAGACTAAATTTTTGCATATACAGCGTTGTATCGGTATAGAATTATTATAAACAAGGTATTAGTAAATTAAGGTTTAATTCTTGTATATACAGTGTTGTAGCGGTATAGTTTTATGGTAAATACGACTTTAAAAAACTAAAGTCGTATATTTATATTTAGGGTGTTGTACCGGTGTTGAATCTTAATTAAAAACGGTATTAAAAAACTAAGGTTGTAATATTGTATCTACAGTGTTGTGATGGTACCATATTTTTGGTAGAGTCACAATTTTGTATTTACAGGGTTGTGGCGGTACATAATATTTAGAAGAGTCGTAATTTCTGCCTGGGTACTTGTCATATTTAAAAATTACTTGCTTTTGCAAAATCAAACATGCTAGATCAAACATCATTCAACATTTTCTAAATTACATAACACAATTATCTTCTTACAAATAAAGTTTAGTCAATCAACAGATATTGTTAAAAATAAAGCTAAAGTTTCATAAATTTACTGTTTACGCTTTTTTAAGGTTTTTTTTCGTCAAATATTTGTTAGGTATGAACATATCTTTACTTATATACGAATTTATTAATAAAAAATAATATACGATTTACTGAAAACCCAAGTTTTTTTACAATATCTATGTAAAAAGAGAACGCAAAATCGCAAAAAAATTATGTTTTATAACGATGGTAAACGAGAATTATTGCACAATAATCACGTAAAATTGCACAAAAAAGGGTAATATTTGAGGCCGTCAGTGCAAAAGTGGTGTAAGCCTCAATTTTTCATACCTTGACACGCCAAATTGATTAAAGCTGCGAAAATAAAATAAGAAACTAGTTTATCTCTTGTTTTACCAATCACTAACAGAAAGCGTTGCAAAAGTTTGTTGCATTTATTTATTTTTGCTTTACTTATAATACAAAAGTAGCCATAAGCCACACAAAAATGAAATAAATGTAATGCGGCTTACACCTCTTTTGAGCTGACGGCTTCATTTCTTTTGCGATATCGCCCGAATTTGTATGATCAATTATTGGGCGACTTTTAACTCTTTTGCTCTGGCAGCCACATATGTGGTATAACCGATTTATGTTTAAATAATTTGCATATAACACCAACCCTTAACCAATAATAAGGTATAAAAAGATTTAAATTAAAAATTCTTCGAAAACTTGAGCCAATCTGACAACACGGTGAACGCCATTCGATTTATTTTTTCCCTAATCTTGTAAAATCAACTATCAGAACCTGTGCCCGAAAAAAAATTTCGAAAATCAAACACAGTGTAATCCAGCAAATCTTATTCTAATTGTTAAGATTATGTCCTGCAAGTGCCGGACAAAAGTTTTCCCCATAGTGCTTAGGGTTCTACTATTCGGATAAGTCCTGTAGTATCACTTCTCCGAGTGAGGCCACCATCACTAAAAATATTTTGGTCTAGAGGATTCAAATATTTCGTGAACATAATTTTTCTAGTGGTACATACATTAATATTTTTTTGAATATTAATTATTCGAAGAAGTTTATTTTGGAGGCCGAGCCAGTGTTCTAAACCAGAATACCGTTGCACAAAATTGGCTTTAAAAAAGAGTTGTAAAACAAAAGTTTGCAATGTAGACTTAGAAAAAAATTATTTTAATTGTTATTGCTTTTAGTTTCATTTGACTTAATTTTGCCTCTATATGGCCGCTCAATGTGAATCGCCGATCTAGATGTAAATTGATATAATTTACATGCAAATGTCGAGGTATTATTGGTTCCTTACGCATAGTTAGTGTTATTTGCAAACATTTTGGCTCATTAACCCTAATTTTATTGTATTTTAACTATATTCCAATTGGCTGTGATGGCTGTTGAACATATTTTGAGGATAAATAATTTCTCTTAAGTGGCTTTGCTGTTTAAATGGAAGCAAATCATAAATAAAGTCTTATATAATAATTTCGTTTGTTGTAATTGTACTTTCCCGGCCCACTGTTATGGTAACAGAATGCGGTTTCTGGATTGAGTAAAAGAAAACACAAACCACATTTAAATAATACAGATGTTTTTAATGACGATATTGCTGAAATAATGTGACTTTTTGCAGAGCCCCGTTGGTGACACCACTTAAAACACAAAACAAAATGAATATAAATAAAATTTTTTTTTATTTTACAAAACAACTGATGATTGAAGTATTTTAATGTTAATAATTTATATAAGCTGATGAAAAGCTGTAATCAAAAACTGCCATTTGGTGTATTTAGTAGGCAGATCTAGGAATAAATAGTTTTGGGTTAGATATACACGAACTTACAACAATGTTTTTTTCTTAATATATTGCCCATAAACAAAAATGTAATATAGTAAAGTACTACCTTTAAACTGCTAATAGTAAACTAAGTATATTAGTCCTACTTATTTTTAACATAAATACTATCTTTTACGACTTTTTATTGATATACTAGTAAAAATATATAGTTAAAATCAGGGCAAGTTTTTATGTGAACAAAACAAAAAAAAAAAAAAAAAAAAATGTATCCGTTTACATTGTGCGAGATTTAACTTGATACACTGAAAGAATTTTCTTCGCAATACTAACGAATTTTGACATTAATCCCATGAAAAATTGCATTATAAAGGAACCCATGCAGCGCTTCGTTGGATCAATGAAACCTGTTTCATTAAAAGGACTTAATGAAACATTACATTAGATCCATGAATATTATTCATTGGATGAATACTTTCAATAAAATAAAAATTTTTTTTTTTTTTTTATATTTTTTTAATTATTTTTTTTTTTTCTTTTTTCTTATTTTATTTTACTTTATTTTATTTTTTATTTTTTTTTTCTGTCTCTGGCGGGATTCGAACATGCAACCTCGGTGCTGATAGACTAGCTCACTACCAGCTAGTCTACCAGGGCAGTGTAGTTTTTGTATAAAAAAACTATGTTTTTTTCTCAATTAAGAGCGTAAATATGAGATTAAATTGTCCATAATAACAATAACAACGTTGATTGAAAGTGGATTGAAAGTTTTTGTTTCATTACTATAATGACATTTTTATTGTCATAATGAAAATTTAAATTTATGAAGGCAATTATTGAAATATGTTGCTTTTATAAAAAAATTGTTTGATTTCATAAATTTAATGGCATACATGTAACATTAGATGTATGAAATTATTAAATCTTACATTTTTTAAATAACAATTAAACATTTTTTTAATGAAACTATAATTTTGTATTAAGTTATGAATATAGTTATGTTTGTTTATTGTTTTTTTGTGTTCCCAATTAAAATTTTTTGTTTTACTTGGACAAACTTAAGTTTTCATATATCCAATGAAAATTTTTAACGTAATTACGAAATCTAATGAAGCGATTTTAACGAAAATACTTCATCAAACCTATGAAATTCCATTTAGACAATGAAAATTTTCATTTACCCAAGGAAAACTTTTTTATGAAAATGATTCATTAAATATATGAAGCATTTTTCTTTCAGTGTATTACCCAATGAAAAATACAGCTTAACGTTAAAAGGCTTGTAGGTAACAAATCTAATAGTTTTGCTTGCCATCTCGCTAACGGAAAGCATGCAATTTTAATAGCGAGTTCACACTTTTCAGCAATCAATTTTTGGCACAGGGAGTGCTTTTCCCACACCTACAACGACTGGTGAGTGTAATGATCAGCTTTACACATAGAATTTTTCAGGGACTGCAGATAACGACAATTTTTTAAATTTAAGCTTAAAAATCAAACTAAAATAGAAGTTTTTGCATGGTACTACCTTCAGATGCAATGATTTTATATATTTTATATATTTGAGTTTTTTAATTAACTCTACCATATTGAATATTTTCTGAGTTTAATTTATTCCTTAGTGCCCATTAAGACAGGGAAACATTTGGAAGGGAAACATTTTGTTTGGTAGCGAATTATGGTTGGGGAAGAGAGAATGGTTTTTGTGTTCGGTACTCGGCGACACGCTTTGTTCTCATTTTCTATGTTGACATTTACTTTGCTTTTTGAGAAAAAAAACAACAATATTAACAGAATGTTTCCGGCAACATGTTCGTCTGTGTGACCGCGAATGAAAAAAGAAAAGAGAATAACAGATGTTTTCCTTCCAAATGTTCGCTCGTCTGAACTCGGACTTAGGATATAAAAGTTATTTTTTATTTTTATTTTTTTCCTAAAAAACAAAAGTTAGAGTTTTCCCAGTAAAAAAAAAATTGAGTTTTTTGAAGCACTTACGGAAAAAAGCGCAAATCGAGCGCTTTAATAAGAGAGCTCTAATACAGCAGTAAATGATAAAGAATAATATATACAAAAAAGCTGCTATTTTAGTGCTGACAACGAAGAAGGTTTTAAAGAGAATTAATTAAAAAAATATTATGGTTTACGAAAATTATTAAAAATGGCATTTAAACACCCAGTAAAAACTTCGCCTACAAAATAATGTGTTGAGTAATCAGAAAAACATAAGAGCACTACTTACAATTCTACTGAAAGAACCAACGAATTTTACAAGGGATGTCCCAAAATTAACGCTTTAAATAGTAAGTCATTATTTTCTTTACCTACATACATCCAGAAAAAAGTAGTTATTGAAGTTGTTATAGATGTAGTTATAGAAGAAAGCTACAAAATAATGAGTATGAATATTATCAAAAAGTAATTTCAATTTTTGGGCATACAAAATTTTTAATTTCAAAAGATTTTGTTATTCGTGCTTAATTCCCAGTTTTTATTATTGATAAAAACACTTGAAATTTATTGTTGATGGGATAAGCTATTCCTATGCGCATTTCACAAGTTGCTGGGAATTAAGCAGGAATAACAAAATCTTTTGAAATTAATGAATATGTTTATATAGTTAGCCCTTCAAAAAGCTCTTTAGGAGTGCTTTGTTGGCATGTTAAAAGTAGCGCTTATTATAAGCAGAAAATAGTCCTCCAAACCGGGAACATATACCCCATACAAAAATCAGGCTTCCCATCTGCAAGTTTGAAGCGATTTGGCGTATGAATTCATAAATAAAACCTGCTCCTTTTGGATCACATTTTTAACTGGGTTATGTTTTGCTTAGAAAATAAAATTATTTATGAGTTTATTTTTTCCATGATTTTGTTTGTCGTGCTTAATTCCCAATTTTTATTCTTGAAGGGATAAGCTCTTCCTATGCGCATTTCACTGGTTGCTTAAACCAAATCACCAGGAAACTTCATCCGAATAATTTAGAAAAACTAAAGATATTAAACAAATAAAACTGTTAAGCGAATAAGAATTATAAGTAGCAGTTTAACTTGTAATAATAACAAAGCTTAAACAAAAACAATAAACAGTGAGTTTATCTTTTCTAACATTCCAAACTACAACTGGTTGGAATTCTTCCAATATTAATTGTAGTTGTAAGTAGGTTAAATGTCCATGTTTAACAGGCATACCTGTACTCTGACATAATTGCATGGTGGGTCTAAGCCCCTGAGTTATTTACATTAACTAAATGTCGATGTACAGAGTTGACAAGGCTCGCTTATCCTGCAATATGTAAACAGTTGACGATACTGAATACATTCAATCTCCTTGCTAGGAAGTTCGAGCTATCTAACCTCTGCTGCATTGTTCGAACCTGTCATGCAGCTCCTTCTGATTAGCATTAGGACAAAGATGTTTTCTCCTTACAACCGAACATACTCCACAGGTTCCAATTGTAATTCGGAAACAATCTACCCGCGTAAGTTTGGGCAGCACCACAACCACCTCGTGTAATTGGTTTATCGACATCATTGTAAGAAAAGCATTTTGAAACAAAAAGCCTCGTTTTTGTCCAGTAACACTAATCTTTTGTAAAGGAAACAACTACTACAAACCAAGATCTTATTTTAGACAAATTTTTGGAAAGGAATGTGACGGGTACCGACGGAGAGTTTTCACCTGCCTTCCCCTCGGGCTTGTACTGTGTAAGGGCACACAGAAACAACCGTATCAGGATGGTGTTACTAATCCCATCTTGGTATCATAACGCCACAAACGTTTCCACCCAGACATAAAATGTTTTGTCCAATTGGTTTAAACAACCATGCAGTGCAACATTTAATATATGAAGACGTTCACACTTTCTTTTCGGATCGGCATCTGGCCTGATGTGAGAGTATCATACTCCCCACGAAATACCAAGCAGCAGACCTTCTTAGAAAACCTACTAATAAATATACATAAATGTCACTACACCACTTCTGACAGCACTCCACATAACAACACGTCTCCAACGCTAGGCTAAAATTTCTCCAAAAATAGTGTTACAAGAAAACAATTTGGCTTTCTGAATCAAATCCCTTTACATTACAAGAGTCTTCCACTAAGAGTCTTCCACTGCAAATGGATGTTTAGCCAATACCTCACCAATGACCAGTACAGGTGTTTGTAACCTACCTTCGGGCCACTGATCCCCAAGAAGAGCCGTATAACCTTAAGTACTATGGTGAATACTTCACGCCATTGAATCCTTCCATTCAAGGATCTCGTATCGCTACATCCTAGCGAAGTCTCAACTAGAGCCTTGTATTTTAGCCATCTACCAGAGATGTTATCAGCGATTACCACGGGGAGGTAATACATAGTTTGCCGTGCTTAATTCCCAATTTTTGTTTTTGATTACAACACTGACATTTATTGTTGAATGGATAAGCTATTCCTATGCGCATTTCACTGGTTGCTTTGGCCCAATCGTCAGAAAACTTTATTTCTTGATTTTAATTTTTTCCTCAGAAATAAAAGCTATTTGTTAACCCTCCGTCATGGACATGTATCTGGCCAGATCTTTTAAGAATTTAACAGTTATTTAAATAAATTTCTAATTCAGCTAGGTATTTCAGTCTCCTGGTACCCTCTACAAATATTGTTAGCTATCGTTTTATGAAAAAAAAACATTAAAAAAACAACAAAAACAATTTATGTGGTTTTTTCATCTACACAACACATACGTAGCGCATGTATCTGGCCAGATACACTTGTATTCTGTATGAAGAACAATGTAATTTATTTGAATTTTTTAATTTTTTTTTTTTGCGTTTGTTTACTCAAATCAACTGAAACTGCATTTTATTTGTACTCTGCATTGTTATAGCTGTTGTAATTTTTTAATTGAAATAAATCGAAATAAACTTTAAAACCATTATTTGTTTGAAATTAAAAAATTTTATTTCTCGTTAATTTTTTTCTGGGTAGATGGATTAGCATGTACTAAGAAAAAAAATATGCATCTGCCTGGCGTGCAAATAATATTGCAATCAGAGAACTTCAAAATCACTATTTTTCTTGAATTATTCATACGCTCAAATCATACGCACAACGTTTCGTACACATTTGATTTTTGCATGTGTGCGTTTTTTATTGAAAGTGCTTTGCTTGCATTTTTTGTCCACTCGACGAGACGCTTTGTTAACATTAACAACAATAAACCACTCGATGAGACGCTTTGTTAAAATTAACAACAATAAAAACAACAATAACAAGAATACATTGTACATACAGAACTACTGTACTTTTTATGATGATAAAAAAAAGTCTTCTGTTTCTATGGAAATTGTTTGTACCTACATATGTGCGTTTAGTTTCATTTAAATTTTTTTTTTCTTGTACTACATAGTTACATGAGTAATAATTGCTTGATTTCTGGCTTTTTTGTTTGTATTTTTTTACATATTAATTGACAAACGAAGCTAAACGATGCAATAAATAAGAAAGCACGATTTGCATTATTTGAAACCAGCTGCAGCAAACCAGCAGCGAATGTTTGCGGTTGCGCAAGTTTGATTGTATGACCGCAAGCGAGTGTATTTGTTGGTGTTCAATTACTGCGATTTTTTTGCAATCGCACAAAGCCGTTCTCTGATTACAATGTAATATTATCACTAAAATAGCTTTTTTCCATATAAATGTATTGGAGTACATAGTGTATCTGGTCAGATACATGCGCTACGTATGTGACTACCGAAACATGTGCATGACGGAGGGTTAAATTTTATTTTTTTGCTTAGAAAAAAAAAAATAATTTTTTAGTTAAATAAAAATAAACAAATTAATTTAATTTGACAAATAAGAGTTTAAGCCCGGATTCTGATGATAAATTCGCCGATAACTCGGTTAATAATATTCAATTAAAATAGCTTTTATTTGGTAAGCAAAACTTACACTCAAACACAAAGTTTTTATTTTCAAAGCAAAAAATAAAACTCAAAAATATTTTTATTTCCGGAGGAATAAATTTCGAAATTTTGTTTTTGTTTTAAATGTAAGTTGAACGGACGAGTAAGGCGCTCGTGTTCTATAAACTACACATAAGCTTAAGAAATAACTTTAATTTCTGAGAAATAAATAAATTAAAAAATTTTAAATTTTTTTAAGCGAAAAATAAATGGAAGAAATACAGATTTCAAAATAATTTTTAAAATAAACAGTTACCGTCCCAGGAATCTTACTTTTTTATAAAATTAGTTAAGAATTCGTTCACTTACCTTTCTGCATTTCTGTAAGTCTAATGCCCAATTTTCAGGATAGTATTTAAATCAATATTAAGTAAATTTTCATAACAAACTTAAATCGTATTTAAAACAGATTGGTTTTTTGAGTTTTATTTGAAAAGTCTTATTTAATTAAGATAAAAGTATGGTAGCACTACTAAATACAAAAAAAATATATATAAAAAGTGTATTTAGTTAGTATTGTGGTTATTTTGTTGAACTATTTATGGTTTTTAATCCAAATTTTTAATATTTTTAATTAGGCTTAAGTTCATGAAATTTAATTTTTATTAAATTATTTTTGTGAAGAAAGGAATTTTCCAACATGAAAATTAATTAAAATTGTTATTGATAATCTTTCATTCTTGACGTGGCTCGGGCTCGAACCCTGGCCGGCAGGTTACCATGACATGTTTCGATCGCAACCACTCGATCTCCTCAGATGGATTTACCGTCTTACACTCGCAGCCATCGACGACTGCTGACATCACTAGTCAAACATCAATCCTTAAACCAAATTGTATTTTAACATTTGGTAGATCGAAATTTGCTTTCCTGAATGATTATCCACCTTAATCGATTTTACATGTTTTTTCCTTTTTTACTTCTGTTTTTTCGTACTTTCGTCAAAAATTTTTCTTGAAGTCCAAGTACGTTTTTTGTTTTTTTCCCTTTGTCTTTCTCTTTTCTGTTGACCTTTTTCAGCACAACTTGAAGGACAAATGTACACATAGAGCTCGTGCCTTAGCTTTAACAATAATTAGTATTGTGGTTATTTTGTTGAACTATTTATGGTTTTTAATCCAAATTTTTAATATTTTTAATTAGGCTTAAGTTCATGAAATTTAATTTTTATTAAATTATTTTTGTGAAGAAAGGAATTTTACAACATGAAAATTAATTAAAATTGTTATTGATAATCTTTCATTCTTGACGTGGCTCGGGCTCGAACCCTGGCCGGCAGGTTACCATGACATGTTTCGATCGCAACCACTCGATCTCCTCAGATGGATTTGCCGTCTTACACTCGCAGCCATCGACGACTGCTGACGTCACTAGTCAAACATCAATCCTTAAACCAAATTGTATTTTAACATTTGGTAGATCGAAATTTGCTTTCCTGAATGATTATCCACCTTAATCGATTTTACATGTTTTTTCCTTTTTTACTTCTGTTTGTGTATTTATTTACAAGGTGGTCTGGAAAAAACAGCTGACTGTTAATGCTTTGCCTGTTGTTGTTGTATTGTTGTGATATTGAGGCCACCTTGCTAAAATATAACAATGGAGACTTAAGTTGAAATTAAGTGTACCACATCGGTGACTTAAGTTTCAGTTAAGTTTTTAGTGAAGAAGAGAATTTTGTGTTTAAAACGATTTTAAAAATAAATGTGTTTTAATATCAATCCTGAAAATTGGCCATAAGTGCATTGCACATAAATGTACGCTTATTTCTCAAAATGCACCCCCAGTGCTTCGCAAAATAAGAAAATTGTTTATTAAATAGATTGCCCCGAAGATATTCATGTCATTAAAGCAAAAAATCTTATTTTTTGTTAGGAAATGCCAAGCCGATGGGGGGGGGGGGGGTCCTTTAAAACCATGGTAGATAAGGCCATGATGGCATTATTGCTCAATTGAATGGGAGATAAAGCCATAATGGCCTTATTGCCCAATCATTGAGAGGTAAGGTCATATTTAAAATTTTGCGAAATGAGAGATATAGCCATATTTTTTTTCGCAAATAAGAGATAAAGCCATATTTTTCCAGAATATTGTTATGCATGGTGTAAACATTCTATAAAAGGGAAAATCCTTAGTTATCATTGAAAAACACATGTTTATTCTTGTGACGCACACAGGAAAACTTTATTCAGCGAAGCCACCTGCCGCGTCCTTCTGCAGGAAAAAAAACCCCAAAGCACGGCCGCAGGCCTTCACGTAGAAAAACTTTAGTATGCGAAGCCAGATTTCAATACTTAACTTTAGTGTCTCCGGAACTTAAATGAGAGATAAAGCCAATTTCTAATATTGCTAATGTGAGTTAAGGCCATGATGGCTTTATCTCGCATTCAAATGAAAAAAAAGGCTTTATCTCTATATTGAATGAGAGATAAAGCCATCATGGCCTTATCTACCATGGTATTAAAGCACCACCCCTGCCAAGCCATGAACTTAAATGCAAGTAAAGCATTATCCCGAAATACTTTAAAAAAAAATGCAAAAACATTTTTTTTTTTCAAGCAAACATTTAAAAAAATCTACCCTGGTTACAGCGAATGCATTTAGCCTACGATTTGTTAAACCATGTGAAATATAGTTTTAGAAAAATTTACTTCAACGCCTTTGACTTTACATTTATGACACTCACACAGAACAGCTTGCTACTATAGTCGATAATAATAAAGATTGTGACAATATATTTTATTATTGAAGATTTTCGTGGTAGTAAGTACAAGAAATTATCTAAAAAAAGTAGCTGCATACTCAATAAGAGTTGGCGGCTGGCAAATGAAAACGAATGATGGGGAAAATTTAATCCAAATAATTAAAAAAGAAAGAAAATTTAATACAAATAAATTAAAAACAAAAACTTCCTCATGTCTTATAATTTGCCAATGCATATGTTTTTACTTTGTTTTTTTATGCCCAAAGAAAGTTTAAAGTAAAATGTTAAAAAAAATTGCTGAAAACAGAAGTAGTCACTTATTAAATGCTCATATATCAAAGATTCGAAGTACCCCCACAAAGAGTAGTCCAAAGGTAGCGAATCACACGAGCAAGGTGACCAATTTTAGTTTGGCTCTACTAAGGGATTATTTCCTTCACCTTGTTAAATTAATTCCTCCTCCAAATGATTTCTAATGACATGAGAAATAAAAAAAAAATATGAATACCTTGCCTGTAGCGGTCGCCATTCACGGTAATGTTGGCATCGGTTTCGAATTAAAAAAAATATGCCGATAATGCCTCCGGCATCTAAACCGCTACAAACAGTTAATTTTTCCGAATGTAATGGATTCTCAACAGTCTCATGGGAATTGTGCTCTTTCCAAAAACGACAATACCCGCTAAGCCGTAAATGAGCTTCATCGCTGAAAAAGATTTTATTATTTTTAATTTTTGTACCAGTTGGATCTAATGGATGTTGTCCAATTTATTTTAGGCAGAGACCGAGCTGCTGAAAACGGCGTCTGTTGGATAAATTTGAGTCCTCTATCATACTCACATTAGCAGCGGAGGTTGCTTTTTCTGTATGCACAGTACGGGCTCGATTTGGATGAATATTATCAAAAATTTTTGTACCAGTTGGATCTAATGGATGTTGTCCAATTTATTTTAGGGAGAGACCGAGCTGCTGAAAACGGCGTCTGATGGATAAATTCGAGTCCTCTATCATACTCACATTAGCCACCCCCGCTGCACTGTATGCACAGTACGGGCTCGATTTGGATGAATATTATCAAAAAGAGTAAATGTAGTCATAAATTCATCCATAGTATTGCGCATTATTTGCTCATGTAGATGAGTATGCGCACCGTAAACGAGGAGCTCTGTAAGGTGGGCGAACAGAGTGCAAATTTTGTAAACGTTGTTCTGGTATAAGTCTTTGAATGGTGATTTGCAAAAGTATACTAAAAAAAAGTCTAAAAATTTTCATTAGTATGACAGCAGATTAAACAGTCATCCCTATCGACAACAAAATCATGTTTGCCAAGCCATTTGTGTACTTTATTTGACTTTTACTTTTAAAAATATAATTATATCCCTGATTGCATTATTTAGATTATGTTTTGGATTTGAACAAACAAGTGTTGGCGCAAGTTATTATCAAATTATAAATTATTATCATTTACTCAATGAACATGCATTTATTAAATATTTCGTTATCATAGATTTGTAATGAATAATGTACTCAAAAATTAATAAAACTTTCATTTGGCAAAAGTATAATTCATTAAAATTAGCATAATCATATCGACCCCTTTGCGCGAAATTATCGTATGTTACAAAAACTAAATTTTACAGGCGAGCCATTTTTCTACTTTTCGTTGCTTTCGCTTGCAATATCTAAATGGAAATATACATAAAATTTTTGGAGCAACGAAGTCGAATTCGCCTACAATATTTTGTCTGGTGAGGTCTCTTTGAACGTAGAACAAGATTGCATCAAAAACTCAATTTCAAAAATCTTGGCATATGGGCAAATCCTGCGTGACGAACGCTACATTTGCACGTGTTTTCTGATTGAAATATAAAAATTTGTTGGTCCTTCAAAAAATATAGTATTAGTATTTAGTGACATTAATATGTACTTACGAATGGCATATATCATAATTTCTTAGCAAGTATTTGTTGTGAAATAATTGATCACAAACGCTACAAAAAGTGGAAGTAACTTCAAAGGTTGAACTGCGTTTTCCCAATTTTTTTCGAATTTGGCATGATAAGGTATACAAAATCTAATTCCTAAAAGAAAGATAACAATAAGAGAATTCTAAACGCACTTATTCGCAGCCAAAAAATGTTGTGATTTTTTGACAAAATCCGTGAACCCTCTGTGACACACGCTACATAACGCACGCTACAGTTTTTCCAGTAGTATTTTATTATTATATTTTTATGAATTGCATTTCTTAAACTAATTTCTTAACTAATGAATAGGGATGAGATTTTCATGCACTAAAAAATCGAAAATATGCGCATAAAACATGCACTAAAAATTCCAAAATATGCATTAAAAAAATAAAAAATATGCACTAAAAACTTGACCATTTTCAATAAAAAATTCCTTTGTTGTTTTTATTGTATTGTTATTCAAAGGTATAATATTTTCTAGAACTTACCCCATGTTCATCGATTTCGAACGAAGATTTCGTTCGCTTAACTTTAATGTAAAACAAAAACAATGTTTTATAATTTGTTTTTGTTTTAAATATAAGTTATGCGAACGAAATCGTCGTTCGGAAATAGATGAACAGGCAGTTAATTTAAATTGCGCAGTCAAATAAATACTTTTTTATATTATCAAAAGTAAGCCTTTGTCTGTTAAAAAGCTTTTGTACATGGAAAATGATCTCTCAACGTCAACCGAAGTTGAGGCATACTTCAAGGATGCCAATACATTTGAAGAATATTAATTTTCTAATTCAGATCCCACATTTGATTCTAGCCTCTTCAGACCATGGGTACACATATGTGCACCTTAAAATATTACAAGTTTTAAAAACTAGCGACATCGTGTGACCAATAGAAACAGTTTAAAATTACTTGCTTTAAGCTACTGCGCTTCAAAACAATATAAAAAGATGGCAGGGTTTAGAAGTTTTAGCCTTTATTTTTACATCTGAATTTAACTGTTTGAAAAAACCATACTGTTGGGATATTTTTCCTCAATAACTATTCGCTAAGACCTGAAGTACAAATATGTGCACCTCTTTTTCTACCAGTTTAAATAAAAAAAATTAAAAAAATTATAAAAACCGAGATTTAAATTACACCTCATAAGATAAAACAAATAGTTAATAAACCCTTAACTTAATCGGTTCAGTCCTGATCTTAAGAAATTAAGAATTTACGTTGAAATTTTTCATATATTAAGACCTGAGGTACACATATGTGCCCCCTTAATTTCTAAGAATTCAAATAAAATTTAAAAAAAAAAAAAATATACAGTTTTCTTATTTCCTCCCCAAAAGGTGTAAACAATATATAAGAAATGTAAAAATTTAATGGGTTAATGCTCGGGTCTTAAGAGGCTAGATCAAAAATATTTGAAATTTGTTTTATTTTTTGAAATCCTCTATTTTTATTTTTATTTGCAACAGTTTTGGATTTTTTTTTTAATTTGTCGGGCTGTTTTCCATTCACATGTTAATGTTACTTTCTGCCATATCAATTAATTTGAGTTGACTATTAAGTGAATTAAATCCTGTATGAAACCAATAAATCAATATTATCGAATTGGCTTCTGATTTCCTCTGCAACTCGGTGTAACCCATGTGTCAATCAAGTAGCATGTAACAGTTTTCGATAAATTGTTTTAGGGCAATTGGCAGCCTTAACCATGTAAGGTGCTGCATTAAGGATCTTTTGTTGAAATCTTGTATTTTATGCAGAGCTCAAAAAAATTAATTAATTGATTTAAAAAAAAAAATTTTTTTGAAGGGTTTTTTATACAATTTGGAAATTTTTCGAAGAACTTTTTTTTATAATATGGAAATTTAAAAAAATATATCACTCAAAAATGTTAAAATATGCAAAAATATGCATTTAAAACCAAAATATGCAACAATATGCAAAAACAAATCAATGCCATTTTAACGCAAATTTAATGATTCGGAAAGATAATTGGTCGACATCGGTTTTAGACTATCGACAAAAAACATGCATTTGCATGGAAATCGCATCCCTACTAATGAATATCAACTTTTTTTTTTAACGAAATTTATATTTTGATAAGTCTGCTGTAAGTGCTATTTTAGGCACAAAAATCACCTAAAATAATGTTAAATTCGCGTATAACATAAAGAAATCAGCAATGTGGTAGGGTTTGGTAAAAATTATTGCATTAATGATCATTGAAATACATATTTTTTAATATAAAAATAAAATTATACATCTAGTCTTATATTCCATTGAAAAAAAAATTTATTTGAAAAATTTTTGGTTGGTGGACTGTTGCTGGGATTTGCCCATATACGATAATTTCGCGCAAAGGGGTCGATATGTTGCTTCAATTAAAATTTACGTTAAAGTAAATCAAAAATTGCTTGGGCTACCAAATCATTTATTAAGACTTATTATTTAAAAGAAAAAGTTGAAACATTTCTTACTAAGCAGGCATTTTTCCGCTTTTGAAGCCTCAAAGCCTGGGGCAAATTACGGCATTCGATATCTATCGAAATAACAATACAATTTTAATAGAAATTTCGATCTATGTATATCGAATGCCGTAATTTGCCCCTTTCAAAACGTTACCTTAGTTCCACTATAAAATTTATTTATTTATTTATGGAAGAAGAAGGCAAAACATAAATGTATATCGTCTGCTTAGAGCGTAAACCTGCTAACTCCCTTTTAACAAATTTTACAGGGGAGACAAAAAACTTTTTATTTTTCCTATTTGCTGCTTGAGAGGGAAACCAAAAATATTGTTGATTTGACACACTTCAGGACTCAAATTTAAGAAAACCCATACGGCATTAAATCTTAAATTACTTGAAAAGTCGATTTAGCAGGTTTACACTCTAAGCTGACTATATGCTTAATATGTTTATACTAGCTATAACAACTAGGCTTTAAGCTAGTTAGTGTTCGCTGAGTCAACAATCGAATTAACGGCAAGAGTACATGCACTTCTTAGTAGCCCGAGTAGTACAAGTAAGAAGGCCTGCTATTAAATAGTTGTTGTTTCCGTAAACTGAATAATACTGACGTAATGTTAATACTAGGGTGTACAGTCGATAAATTTTTGTTCGATTAATCGAACAATTTTAGACGATTAATTGTTCGAATAATTTAACTCAATGATTACTCAATGTTAACTCAAAGATTTATATTAATTAATCGGGTACTTTTAAGAAATCGAAATGAAGTGAAATTGAAATCGAACGAGAATATAAATTTAATGACTATTTACAAATTGGCCGTAGTTTTTCGTGGTTTTAAGTTTTGTTCTTGCATAGATACTTAAGGAATGAAGTACACAGAAAAAATTATTGCCGAATTATTTTCAAACAAACGCTTGTTTGATAATTTTTTTAATTTCTACAAATTTTTTTACTGATTCAATTAAAATTTTTTTTTTGATTTTTATTTAACCAACAAAAATTTTGACAACCATTCAAAAATATAAAACACGCATTATTGGTTTCAAGTTTTCATAATTTTGTATGAAATATTTTACGCTTTTTAATGTTGTCGCCTTTTTGCATTTTTGTATTTGATCGTAAGCAACACTTCCTAATGTGAAATATAAGAACTACAACAAAAAATACATACAGTCTATTTTTGGACACTTTAAAAAAGTACAACAGTAAGAAAGATGAAGAGGTTCGAAGTAAAAAAAAAAAAAAAATAACAGGTAAAACAACATTTCACTCTTTTTAAACAACAGAAACAAAATAAATTTTTGGTTGGTTTCAAAGTTGGTTAACAAAAAACCAAAATCCCGTATTAAATTTTTTCAAACTGTTTGCTTAAATACATCAAATACAAAAATATAATGATGACGAAAAACATATCGAGTCGACAGCAACAGTGAGTGATGACGAAAAACATTGTGTGTATAAAAAAACAACTTCGTTCAAAAATTATTCCAACAAAAAAATGTGTCTCAAAGCCAGCCGGCCGCTCTGCTCTCTCTGCCATCATCTTCTAATGCTGGGTACACACTATGCAACGCATTTACGCAATCTGGTGAATTAAATTCATTTTTATTCATTAAAGTTTGCATCAACATCAAAACGCTTTGATATTTTGAGGTTGCATTGAAACAGATTGCATGTATGTTGCACTGTGTGTACCCAGCATAATACAGTGCCTGCTTGTGTGCGCATCATTGCTTGTGCAAAAACCTGTTTTTTTTTATTTTGAAATTTAGTATATAGAAACTGGGAATTAATTATTTCCTTCCGAAGGTAACTTTATATTATATTCAACATTTTTCATTTTTCGAATTTATTCTATGAGCTAAATTTCAGTTATGTATTTTATAAAGCTTTTTTGTAATAGTTCTATTCCTACAATTTTTCAAAAATGACTTTATACACTACCAGACTATTTTATTGTATTTTCTATTTACATTTTACCTTAGCCTTCCGTTGGAAAGCAATGAGGTATATTGAATGTACAGAAAAATTTACAATTATTAGACACCAGCAAAATGTAATGCATTTTCTGGCCCGCTACGGCCGTCGTCAGCATGCTTTGTGTCTCACTGGATAGTGTAACTTTATAAATTGAATGTATTTAACTCAACTATTTTTAACAAATAGAAACTGGGAATTATTTATAATATAAAGTTACCTTCGGAAGGAAATAATTCCCAGTTTCTATTTGTTAAAAATAGTTGAGTTAAATACATTCAATTTATAAAGTAACACTATCCAGTGAGACACAAAGAATTCTGACGACGGCCGTAGCGGGCCAGAAAATGCATTACATTCTGCTGGTGTCTAATAATTGTAAATTTTTCTGTACATTCAATATACCTCATTGCTTTCCAACGGAAGGCTAAGGTAAAATGTAAATAGAAAATACTATATAATAGTCTGGTAGTGTATAAAGTCATTTCTGAAAAATTGTAGGAATATAACTATTACAAAAAAGCTTTATAAAATACATAACTGAAATTTAGCTCATAGAATAAATTCGAAAAATGAAAAATGTTGAATGAAATTTAGTATATGAATTTCAGTAAACTTTTTGTTTGATTCAGTTAAATTATTTGTTTGAAAAAATCAGTGTTTTTTTCAATAAATCAAATGCAAATAAATTGTTTGAATATGCGAATTTGTTTATAGGACCGATTTCAGACAAAAAATTTTTTGGTACTACAAATTTTTTGTTTGAATTGGAAAAATAATTTTTTCTGTGTAGATAAAATGGAATATTTTTATGAACTTTTATACATGGTCTTTTTTAAAATTTTTTTGATTTTAAATACACTTCTTTTCAATTTCCAGAACACATCCGTATTTTTTTTAACAAAATAGTTCATGCGTTTCTCTCTTAAGAATGAGTTTGGCTTAAAAATATTGTACGAAGGATATATCTTAAGCTACGGTCACACATGTCAAATTTGACGAAAAAAAAAAAACGGGACCAACAAGCAAACTAAATATGTTATCATTTCCTTTAATTTTAATATTTATTTTGATTGTAATACCACATTTAAAAAAAAAAACAGTTTTTTGATATGTATAATAAATTTATTTTGTGATATTAAGACCATTTTAAATCTCACTTACTATAAGCAAAAGTAGGAGTAACGCAAATATTTAATAAGTGTGACCGTAGCTTAAGAATGCTAAATTTAACAGGTTTCCAAAAATGTATTTACGTAAATGTTCTTGAACAACTTTACAAAAAAAAGAATGTTTATTTACTCAAGCACTAATTTTTTCTAAAATTATCGAAAAAATCTCGTATTTTATAAAATTTGGATTTAGAATTATTCGATTATTCGATTAATTTAAAAATTTTATTCGTTTAATCGAATAAGTTAAAAATGCCATATATCGATTAAACGTTAAATAAAACAAAAATAAAACCCGATTAAGCAAACACCCTAGTTTATACACATACACGATGAGCTGATCGGGCAGCGTTTTAATATCGTTTCTACCGATTAGCAAACACTTGAAAGTTTATTGTAATATTGTCCACCACTGCTTTAGTACGTTTTTAAATCCAAATTTTAATTTTTATATAACCGCATATTTTTTTACTATTTTAACTAATTTTTTGTTTGAGCTTAATACCCATTTTAATGTAGGCAGTGTAAATTTAACGCTTCAGAGTATTCAATAATACCAAGTACGGATATGTACGAGTATCTAATAAAATGCAAAAAAAACTGAAAACTTTACCAACCCAAGAGATTTTTCAGTCGTTTATTTTGTTTTCATTATAGATTTATTAATATTTGCCATAACTTTAAGAAAATGGCATGTAACATGTTTATGACAAATATTATTATGGTGTTATCTGTTTTCTTTAATGTGACTTGTTGAGAAATTGACATTAAATAATCTGAAAATGATGGGTTAATTGCAAACTTGTGTTAAGGAAAACTTCAAAATAATTCTTTAAAAAGTTGTTTAATTACTTTTTGTCAATTTTTTTAAGAGTTATTACCATTATTTGAAACAAGTTTTTTTTGCATTTCATAAAAAAAAAACTTATTTCCAACAAAGTCGCTTTCGTTTGAATTTTTCAAACTTTTCAGATTTTTAAATAAATTAGGCTTAAGCTCATCAAGTTAAATTTCCATTAAATTATTTTTAGTGATGGAAGACTTACAACAAGAAATGAATTAAAATTTTTGTTAATAATTTTATTTGGATTGAACACGGGACGGGACTGAACTCGAATTTACATGTTTTAAGAATAACTACATTCCCATCATCAGAATTACTTGGCGTTCTACCGTTGTTACCACTTATGATTTATTTAATAAATTATTTATTTGTTTTAGAACTCATTTAAGTTTGTTATATATTAAAGTTGATACTTTAGTTTGCCAATATATTCACATTATGTTTTGAAGAAAATGTCTTTCAAAAGGTGCCCTTTGTTTGTTTCGACCGGATGAGCTCTTTTTAGAGTATTTTCGTTTATCTAAGAATTTAAGAACCCAGAACCAATATTTATTTTTAAATATAATCCTTTAGCTCTTAATTGGTTCTCGGCCTACCGGCCTCTTAAATGTGGTAGCCAGTTAATTTAATAAACACGCGAAAGTTACACGAACTATGTAAGCTGTAGCTCTAGGCTGGTATCTTCCTCTGGACTTAAAAAAATATTGAATAGTTTTTCGGTATTGAGCACACTTAACTTGAACCGCTACTTATTTGTCGTTTTCGAAACAATATAGTCCAACGATTCTTGCAGGAGTTATTAGACATCATCCTGTGAGACTAAGTGAATGCGTTTTACGTACAACAACTACTTTTGGATATTGAGTCCTCCATATTTTGCAATTTTGTTTATTCACGTGATTCTTGAGGTGAAAATTAGCCGCATCGCATATTATGAGTTTGTAAAAAAACTTTCATAATAACATTAGATAACGTAAGTTCATTGTTCTACGATGAGCCGAAAAAAACAAGTTAGAGTGCTATATTCGGCTGTGCCGATTTTTTGATACACTCCACCGATAGTAAGAATATGTCAGGAATTTGTTTTAAATGGGACCTATGGTAAATTCTGAATCGATCATCACGAAATTTGACAGTGTGATATCTAGTCATTTAAACTGTTATATACCAAAACTTATTTCAATTGCATTATTCGTTACAGTTTTACGCCTTTTACGGTGTTTTCCGAGAGTAGTTTTTATATGGGGCCTACGGTCAATTATGAACCGATTTCCTAAAAGTTGACAGTGCGATTCTTATGACCGATTTCACCAATTTATTTATATATCAATTTATGTTTAAAATTCGTTTTTCATGTCAAATAAAAATAAAAGTATATGAAAAACTATATTTAAATATGAATTGTTATTTTAATAGAATTAGTGAAATTGGCCACAAGTCATATAAAACTGTGACAGGCCAAAATTTATAACATTAGCATTATTCGTTTCGGTTTTACACGTACTAAAGTGTTTTCCGAGGCTGGGCTTATAGACAAACTAGTGTACCCACTTCACAACTAGTTGTGGATGATATAAATATAACTAAACAAAAAATGTATTCACAATTAAGACATATCGTCACTCATAATTAGTATGACCTTTCCACCATTTAAAAAAAAAAAAAATGTAATTAAGTATAAGGCTTATACATGTTGAAAACCCCATTTCTGAATCCAAAACCTGCTTTGTGAAATTCTTTATGGTTTCTGAGATACAAGATATTAATTTTACTCCATATCAACTTTATTAAAGCTCTTTAAGAATTGTTTTGCTCTACACGCCACTGTTTGGCGGTTGCACCAAATTCATCATACAAAAAACATTTTTTTATTCTTGTGACGCATGCAGGAAAACTTTATTCAGCGAAGCCACCTGCCGCGTCCTACTGGAGGAAAAAACCCCTAAGCACGGCCGCAGGAAAACCATTTTCTAATATTGCTAATGTGAGTTAAGGCCATGATGGCTTTATCTCAAATTTAAATGAAAAAAGGCTTTATCTCCCTATTGAATGAGAGATAAAGCCATTATGGCCTTAACTCACATGTTATTAAAGCACCCCCCCGCGAATTAATAGTAAAGATTTATAAAAAATATAAAAATGGAACTGTTTTTGTAAATTAAAACTAAATAAAAGAAAAAAAAAACTTCAATGCTCACTTTTTATTAGAATTCATATATAGATATTTGCATCTCAACAACAAGTAACTCAGTACACAGCAATAAGTTTACGTATGCAGCACAAAAATCTATTTTTAATTTTTTTAGAAAAGTGGCGTATGCGGCAGAAAACAATATTTTTTATTAACTTTTAACTTAATTCATGAAAGCTAACAAAAATTTACTTTTTTCAAAGCATATGCCGAAAGCAGTGGTGAAAATATAAAAAAATTCTATTGGGTATATTTTGAAAAATCTTCATTGAAACCTTCTTTGTCGATTTTCTCCACACCGACTTTTTGGCATATGCGCCAAACCAATAATGACCTGACGATAATAATTTTTTTATTTATTCCTAGCTTAACCCAGTGCGCTTTGTTACCCTCATTGAAATTAAATTATTATAATTGAAGCACATCCGCGAATAACGTTGTAAAAGCCACTTTATGCAAAAACTGTTTTTTGCAGATGACCTTTAACATCACTCTCTTACACTGTTAAAACCTCAAATCACCCAAAACTATGCACCTTAACGCCTTCAAAATGACATACAAAAAGTAAGCAAGTGGAAGAACGTTGTAAGTTACTTACAAAATTATACAAAGTAAATGGTGTTGAAACGTGGAATAACGTTTTAAACGCCGTTTGCATAGTGAAAG
Source organism: Pollenia angustigena (assembly GCA_930367215.1). NCBI lineage: Eukaryota > Metazoa > Arthropoda > Insecta > Diptera > Polleniidae > Pollenia > Pollenia angustigena. The sequence goes on from OV884060.1 coordinate 55,913,302, forward strand.
AACGTTTTAAATGACATCGCGATTGTCGTTTTTCCACTAAAAAAAAGTTATAAATTGTAAATTCTGTGGTTTTCATGGGCAACCGCGTATGTCTTAAAATAAAATTTTTCAGGAGAGCCGAAAAAACCATTCTAGATCAAACTATGGGTTAGATATTGCACCTTTTGAACTTTATAATTGAGTTAAAACATCGGAATAGGTCTATCTGTTTTTAAAATTTTTTTAAAAAATGTAAAGAGCGCTTAAAATTAAGCAATGTAGCATCAACATTTCAAAATCGAAAAAATTGACATGCGCGGTTGCCCATGAAAACCACGAATTTGCATGTAATTTAAATTTTAAATTTCTTGATATTTTGCATTAAGTTTTTATTTAGTTTTTTATCATTATTTTTAAGAATCTAAAGAAAAAAAAATTAAAACTTAATAATCTTGCCTGTTAAAAACGTTTTTTTGCTCTCCTGAAAAATAATTATTTTGTAAATAAAACGTTATTCGCGGCTCACAGTGGCTGAAAATCGTTTTTCATTGGCCAACAATTTGTAACTTTTGAACCGAAGGAGTTATTTTAGTGAAATTTTAAATCGACACACAGATTCTTAACCTTTCTCCACTTTAAAATTCATTAAAATCGTTTGAGTAGTTATTGGGGAATTTAAGGGCAAAGTGGAACTTTAGATTTTTTTTTAACTTTAGCGTGCAATATGGTTTTTTTATTTCTTTTAATTATTTAAAAATTAAATGTTTACACTATAAAAAAAATTTTAACATTAAAAAAAAATAGTAAAATCCACTGGAAATTTTGCTATTACATATTGCTGAAAAATAAACAATTTTTTGCTTTCAAATTTGTTTACACTTATTTATTTATTCAAACATTTCATACATATGTGGATAAAAAAAAACCTTTTAAAAATATTAGCAGCAATAGATTTTAAAAGCTTTTGTAACAAGGTCTGTTTATTATTATTTTTTACTAATACAATGTCTGTCTTAGATCTAATGAATTATAATGATCACTTAATTGAAAGATTGATTGCAAATATTCCATATTCTGTTTTGTGTTATTTCTGTTCTTTAGTAGTTTTTTGACTAAATCTAAATCCCGATGTTCCACTTTCCATTGATTTCAAATACTGGAGATGAACGGATCTGACGTTGCCACTAATATATTAAGGCCTGTTTTCGCAACTTACCGATAGCTAAAAGTAGACTTTAAACGGCCTTATAAAAAGTATTCCACTTTTAAAACTTTAATTTAACCTAATGTGAGCGATAAAGTAAATTAAGGTTCATCCTACCTGGTAGTTAAAAATAAAGTTGTAACAATGGAACACTTTTTATACGGCCGATAAAATCCTATCTTTAGCTATCGGTAAGTTGTGAAAACGGGCCTAAATATATCTTCATTAGTGGAATTTCGTGAAATTTTTCCAGTATTGTGCTCTCTATAAAATCTGTAATCCTTATTCCTTTTTTCCTGAGTTTCGTCTGATAAATATCCAAGTGGCACCAACTGATATTTAATGACATCTTCTCCATGATAAAGGATTTTGTGAACTGTAGCAAACATATTTCTCCATGGGTACTTGGTTGTATATATTTTTGCAGTTTCCTTAGCAAAATCTCCAAATTTTCTAGAGTCAATTTCTTTATTGCACACAAGTACTTCTAGGATTATTTTAAATCTAAAAATGAGGTTAAAATCAACACCTGTTACTTCAGATGCTGTTTCTGGATCTGAAAAGAATCTTCTTGCGGTATTGCCATCATTTGTATTGCCTGGCCCTTGTATCGGCAAGAAGTTCCTTTTTGAACTTCTTAACTCCTTGTTGGTTTCGTTGTTTATTATTGATCCTGAAGATCCGAAATCCAAATCATAACTGATTTTAAGTATGTGTTTCATAAGTCGTATTCGTCGTAAAAAGACCAAACAAAATTTAAAAATCCCTGTGGATATATACCTGTTTAGCGTAAACGCGTGTCTTAGCTCTTTATTCTACTATAAAATACGCTAGTGTGAACGTAGTGTAACGGATAAGGTTGAATCAGGGTAGCTATACGTTTTTCTGATTGTGTAACATTAATAAAATTTTGTATATGTACTACCTGTATTATGTTCGATCACGATAAATTTTCCCTATATCATAAAATTTTTCTTGAAGACAACAGCGGAATAAAAAAAAAATTGAAAAAAAACAATTTCAAAAAAAAAAAAACATTTTTTTTGAGTAATTTCATTAAAATTACCTTTCTATCAGTGGTTTAACCTTCTTAATCCCTTTTGATCCGCAAAAGTTCTATTCTACTAAAGTTGAAATTTGAGAAAAATATAGTAGTTTAGAAATTTTTTTTAAAGTAATTTCAATAAAATTAAAAAAGTGTTAAACAGACGGGTCCAAACGGGTACAAGAGTATATACAGGGTAAAAGAAAACACTTTCACCTTTCTATCAGAGGTTTCACCTTCTTGGTCCCTTTTGGTCCGCAAAAGTTCTACTCTACTAAAGTTGAAATTTGACAAAAATAACGCAACAGTCGCAAATATTACCTTTTTAAAGATAACAAGACTACCAACCTAGCAAAAAAGCAAGCAGGTCATTATCGCTGATAGTTTTTGTGCAATGATAATTTCTTTCGGATTAAATATTAAAAAAAAACACTTTTTTCTGAATTAAAAAAAAAGTTGTGTTTAATATTTTGACCAAATTTTTTGGCTACCTTAGTTTTAATGTGGTTACTATTAAATCAAATTAAAATTTTTGAAATCGGTGACAAACAAAAAATGGACTTTTGGCCAATGAAATAAAATTTTCAGCCACTGTGCGGCTGTGCTTTAATTGTCTTAAAATATATCTCGTGTATTAATAAGAAAGCAATTTGTACCAAACTTAGGTACTTTAAGTGCTGCCGTTCTCCAGATATACAGAAATTGTATTGAGTTTATATTGAAGCTGCCATGGCTGGATATGAGAAGAAGCAAACCTTTTTCTTGACATATATTTTGTATGGAAAACCAAAATATTAGATTTGAGAACCTTGTCTTGTTACGTAAATGCCGACACTTCCAATTAAGCCAATTATTTAATTAATATTTTGTATATAAGTATCTCTGCTAGTTGTACACAATTCCAATACTTTCACGGTAAGCGTTCTCTAGATACATATATACAAATCTTCCTAGAGGAGGTACCACTCCCAGTACAGGGCTGGGCAGTATTTGAAATACGTATTTGTATTTTAAATACATGACGTGCAAGTATTTTGTATTTTAAATACATGTCCAGCAAGTATTTTTTATTTTAAATACATACAATAAATAGAAGTAGTTTGTATTTTGTATTTTAAATACATAACAAAATGGGAGTATTTTGTATTTTAAAAACATAGTTTAAATGACTTATTTGGTAAGTTAAGTAAGGTGAGGACTTTTGCGGCTATAGAACTGGAATATTAAGAGGAATTCATTGTAGTTTTGAAATCTATTGCCACTGCTTTAGATTACCGTCAGGGTAACAACTGTTATTACGGAAAATTTTTGCCTTAATGTCAGTTGGAACAAGATTAAATCGGTTGAATGGAAACAATTTAACACATTTAAGTCCTATTATTCCACTACTAAAAGAGAGCTTGGAAAAAAGATTCGATAAGTTGTTTAAACTATCACCGGAAATAAATAAAACTTTTTCGGCATCCTGTTATCACCCTGGTTATAAGATGCGTTGGTTGCCAGAAAACATCACGACAGAATGAAGGCAGAGAATCCAAAATCTTGAAATATATACTCCATAGAAAATATCAGAAGTAGAAGCACCAGTAAAGAAGACGATGATTTCGTTGTTTAGTAGATAGGGATGATGGTGAATATAGGACATCAAAGTTGGAGTTGGAATTTGACAGTTTCGTCAGTGACAAGAGCAAAAACATTATCACTCTTGACAGCTTTCTAAGTATATAAAGAGAATTCATAGAATTAAATACAAGTTTGTGCTCATCAGGACCTGTAGAAAGATTATTTTTTTCAGCAGGTTTTATTTGTTTTTCAGCAAGAAACTGTTTGTCTGATGCTACATTCAAAAATCTGATATTTATAACAGGAAACAATTCTTTTGTTAATTAGTTTTATCTAATGTATTTTTTTTGGTTTGAACAAAAATGGGGTACATATTTCGTATTTTAAATAAATACCCTGCGGGAAATTTGTGTCAATTGGTCCAACAGACTTTTCCTGGGAGTTGTGAAAATATAACCAGTACAAAAAGAAAGAACTTATGACCAGTGAAAGGAGAACCAATCATGTAACTGGCTTATGAAGAACAAAGAGGTAGAAAAAGTAATGAATTACAATACAGTCTTCACCGGTGGTGTGACACATTTTTTGGGACTTTCTAAAATTTGGCTCTTGAATTTCATTCTAGGACTTGTTTTACTGAAATAATACTTCATTTTAGTAACTGTCACTAAACACGTCCATTGAGAATAGATTTGTGACTGGTCAAATGGTGTCAATTGACCCCCTCCAATGACAACCCCATGTAAAAGTGATAGGTCTTATTCATAGAAAGTGTTAAAACTAGAACCGGTCTCTACCACCAAAGACCTATCACAGGACTACTTTGGTGTCATTGTAGTAAATATCACTAAACACGTCCATTGAGAATAGGTGTGTAACTGGTCAAATGTTGTCAATTGACCACCTCCAATGAAAACCCCATGTAAAAGTAATATTTCTTATTCATATAAAGTGTTAGAACTAGAACCGGTCTCTACCACCAATGATCTGGCGAACTTCTTCCACGCGAGGAATATGAACATCTCTCCCGCAAAATCCTCGGCGACTCTATTCACGACATGGACAAAGGAAGTGTGACTGTCGACGGCGCCATAATTCCGACCAAAAATCGCCCAAAAATATTTGGAGTCACATTTGACAGCCTGTTTATGTCATCGGCGCATGCCACTGCAATCTGCGATAGAATGCAGAGTAGAAACAAGGTCCTCAAGTCCCTAGCCGGCAGCACTTGGGGCATGGAAAAGGAAACCTTGTTAGCTACATATAAAACGATTGGCCGGTCAGTGGTTAACTACGCAGCGCCTGCGTGGACCCCAAGAGTCAGCGATACTCAGTGGAAGAAGCTTCAGAGCTGCCAAAATGCCGCCTTAAGGACCTGACCTTTGCCCTGCATGTGGAATAGGCCCACACGACGTACGACACCTATTCAACTGCAGTGCAAACCCAGCTAGAAGCAGTGTCCTTATGGACCCGCCCACGTGAGGTAGCACAGCTACTGGGCTTTGATTTAGCTGAGTTTGAAGGACAGAGCGAAGAAGAAGAAGAAGGAGAAGAACAGAAAAGTAATTTTATACATGCTTGTTTTTCAGGTCAAGCTGTTACAACAAAAACAACCAAAGACCTATCACGGGACCACTTTAGTGTCAGTTCGCTTCCCTCTAGGGTACATGTACATGACGTGGCAGTATTTTGTATTCTAAATACATGACCAGCAAGTATTTCGTATTTTGTATTTTTAATACCGCAAACCATGTATTTTGCCCAACACAGGCCCAGTATTCCAGTTGAGCATTCTTTTTTGCCGATGATGTGTATTGATAACCATGATATTTGTTAACAAATTGGAAACCTGCTCATGTTACCGTCCTTTAGATAAACAGGAAACTATATTGTCTTTGTATGGAAGGTGCCACGCCCCCTTAAAAATTTACAAATATTTATAGCTTATAATTGTTGTATAAAAAAAGTTTAAGCCTTTTTAAACAAAACTAGCAAAATTAGTACAAATGGATTATTTTTAGTGCCTTAAATTTTATTTGGGGCTTCTTTAAGCCCCAAGTTTTTTTTTTACTTAAACTGCTTAAAAATTTATTTTTTAAATGTTGATGACATTAAATCGTTTTAAAAATTCTATGCAATTATTAATATTTTTTAATTTTATCTTTTGATCATAAAAAGCCAATAAACCAAAACTCTAAAAGACCTGAAAGAACCCAAAACTAAATAATGATAATCATAACTTCCTTTGAAGTTTTTTGTTATTTATTTGATGATCATTTTTTCGGTCATCTTTTTTTTAACCAGATTCCATAAAATTTTTATAAAATATTAATGTCTACCCAGACTCCCCTGGTGGTTGAAAATTTAATCTTTTGACAAAAAACTTTTGGTTTAAGACAAAAAATCGAAAAAGAAATCGAGAAAAACAACAAGAATTCTTCAACACAAAAATGTCTTATTATGACAAAACGATCGCAATTTTAGAACTAAATGCAGACTGCAAAAATAAAATAAGCAAAACCTATAGGAAGGTATTGAAGTATGAAGACAAGTCGGCAATATTTTTTTTGTTAAACATTGTTGTTGTTGCTCCTGCTGCTACTTCAACCAATAATATTGAATGTTGTTGTCATCACATAAATAGCGGCTCATTGTGTCAGGATGTTTATAATGACGATGAAGATGATGATGAGAATGTTGTTGATAATTATGAAGTTTTGGGGCTGCTGTTAATGTTGGTTTAAGGTGAATTAAATGCCAGGTAAAATAATATTTGTCGTGTTTTGGCTGTTGACGCTTTTTTAGGATCCTTTTGTTATTGTTGCTGTTAAGAAAGATGACAAAAATAAATTTTTCATTTACAATATTCAGACATGATTTGTTTGCAAACATTTAAGAATTTTTTTTTCTTTTTTTTTGCCCAAAAAATTTCGTTTTTATTGGATCTTAAGCAGCATGAAACAAGTATGAATTTGCTTTAAAAAAAATCGTCTAAAAGAACAAGTTTTTTTTTTTAATTTAAAGAACTTTTGTTTAGTTCAGTTCATTTCTGTTGAAATGAGATCGTGATAAACATTTATATTTTGTTTTGTTAAGAATCAATACGTTAACATGATTTTATTTCAATACGGTTTTTATGCAGAAAAACTCTTAGTTCACAACTGAAGATAGTAACTTTTTCTGGTTTGGTTTTCTTTTCTTATTTTGTGTCGTTTTCAAATCACGATGCCAAAAAAAAAACATAAACTCAGGAATAAAATCAATTTTTTCAACGAGTGTAGTTAAAGGGAACCCCAGCAGCTGCTGCGAAAGCTATATTTTTCAGGAAAAGGGGATTTCAGCAAGATATAGAATTTGTTAATGTATCTAATTTTTATAGATAAAGCTGAACTGGTTTATATACAGAAGCATAAATATCATAGTTTTTTTATATTTGCCAATCACTCGTCGAGAGCTGTGAAGTGAAAATTTTTAATTTCTTTAAGCGAATGCTTATGTAGCAAACTTTAGCTACATGGATACACGCGAAAGCAAACCATGCGTTTTCGTGTCAGCGCAAGCTTTTCATACCTTTTTTGCGTTCAACGCTTCAAGTTACATGAAACGCTTCTTCAGCGGTTTTACAGCAAGTAAAAATCCAATTAAACTAGATAACATCATGTGATTTGTTGGAACTAAGTTGTAAAGCTTACAAAAGAAGATAGTAGAACTACTTTTCCTATTCTCAGCCTCAAGGCATCCGAGCCTCTTGAGAATGATAAAACTATTTTGGCAGATGCGTAGCATGCAAAAAGCTTAGAATGCGTGTCGTCAACAACACGTTTACATTATAATATTTACTTTGCATTCTCTTTGCTTTATGAACGTTTAAAAAAATCCTAAAATTGTTTCTGATTTAAAAAAAAACACAAACTTTCTACTGTTTTACTTACACAAAAAAAGTTTTTTTTTTTTTTTAATTAAGCAGACTTAAATACGTTTATATTATTATACCTTTCTTTTGTCAATACCTTTCTTTTGTCATATAAAGGTTTTCCTAATTTTCCTTTAACAATTTTAGTAGATAAAATTACATACTCAATATCTGTGATTAAAAATATAATTCGCTGTAATATCTATAGATAAAATCTCGAAAAATATAAATATGAATATAATCAAATAATTTAATAAAGATGAATTTAAAAAAAAAAAAAAAAAAGTTTATATTATTAAAAAATGTTTAATATGTTTTTTTGCCACCCCTCGTATGTTATGCTTTAAGAATGTCATGATTCATGATTTATTTGCAAGAACAAAACTAACGACAAAATCATTTTGCTTTTTTTCACATTGATTTGCAAAAAGGACTTCTTCGCCCCGTTTAAAAGTCTCTTCTTTGCAAGTCTGAATTGCGAGTGTTAAAAACTAAACTAAAAAAATTCAAGCTTAAGTATACATTTGAAGCTTCTGCAGCTTCTTCTTATGATTCTCTACTCTTTTTATTCTAAAACCCTTAATCAAATAACCTGATTCTTTATTTTTTTTAAAAAATTCTCTATAAAAAAAGGATTTCTTTCGATTTTGCCAGTAGCTTGACTAGTTTATTTTTTTCAGATTTGTCAGTCAGTTTGTCGCAAATATTGCAACTGAATTGTCTTTAAAAATCAAAAGGGTTACACTGGGTCTGTGCGGCTGAGTATGTTGTGGCAAGAAACATTTAGTGTCGTTTAGTGCGACAAAAATGGTTTAAGTACCTTTAACGCCAAACATGATGATGTTTCTTTTTTTTATGCTTTTTCTACTGGATATTATTGAACCGTATGTAGAAAACGTTGTTGTGGTGTCTGTCGTCTTTGAAAAGGGCTCTGGGAAAGTGTTTTATGTAAAGTCATACCAAATAGTCGGAAAAAAATCTTAAAAATAGAAGACAAAACACAAGGAACAGGATCGTGATTTTAGAATTTATTGTAAATTCATAGGAATTCTTACATTCGTATAGAATTAAAAAATAGATAGTTTCTTTTTTTGCAAATACATTAAAGTTTCTTTTATAGTGTTTAATTCAAGTTCATGCAAAATTAAGGCATGAAATATTTGTAAATCCGGGTCTTGTTTGCTATTAGTTTTATTAAACGATACTAAATATTGATATTATTAAACTCTTAAATACATTAGATTGGTTTTTTAAACACATTTTTACATACAATGAAGAAAAAAATAAGTAAAAGTGCTATTATTTTCAGCTGTACTGAATCTTAAACCCTCCATCGGTAGTTCGAATATTTCAGGAGTGGGCTTTATATTGGATGAATGATAAGCCAATCTTTACAAACCCTGACCTCACAACGTATTATAATTCGTTGCCTACACAAAAAAAATTCTCCAAAATTGTTCACCAATTAAAGCATTAATCAAAAATAAAATCAGTTTTAATTAAAAATTTAATCAAGTGAATTAAACGTTTAATCAAGTAAATTAAACGTTTAATTAATACTATTAACTGGTTTAATTTATACTATTAATTTGTTTACTGGTGCAAATTTAATTAATTTTTTAATTAATATCACAAATTTTTTAATTGAAATCAATTTATATTTTTTTCTGTGTAATTTAAATAAAAAAATAAAAATAAAAAATATTTAAATAAATAATATATTAACCCATTTCGTCCCAGCGATTTTTTTTTTTCGAGTAACTTTATAAAATGTGGTGGCTGATAGATAATATGGGACTAGAAAACACGAATCTGAAGTCCAAATTTTTTTTAGATTTTTTGTTATTGAGAAAAATGGTGTTCGATTAATCGAACATTGGGCACTATTCAGCATTTTTGTTTAGTTGCTCCTATAGATTGTTAATATAGAAAACCTTAGTTTTTTATAAACTGAACTTAATTCATTTTATTTAATTAAAGAAATATAGAACAAGGCATTTATTAAGATTTAAAATATACAGTTGAACCTCGATTATCCGACTCGCACAGGACCGGGCTGAGCACTCGTAATAAAAAAAAACTGGTTTATAGATGTATCGGGTGATTCATCGTGAACTTGATATATTTATTATCGGTTAAAATAAAAATGTATGGCATTAACTGTATGTAAATTATATCATGGAAATGTTTGACATGACTTTGTGTGAGGTGGTCCATTCGGAACGTCCAATTTCCCGAATAACACGAGTAATGTTAGCTTCCAAAACGTCAATCATAGCTGACTTATTCCGGAAGACCCAAGACATTACATATTCACAGTGAAAGTAGTCTAAGGTGTGATATCGCACGATCTATGTGGCTAATTTACCAAAGCAAATCATGAAATTAAATTCAAATGTATGGCTCAAAGTGCCGTCCTGTTGAAACAAGATCTCACCAAGATCATTCGTTTGATTTTCAGATTGCCCTACTGGATACCTACTGTCCCTGTAATCATTTTGGCGAAAGTAAGGGAATTGCTTCGATATTTCTAAGTCTGACAGAGTCTGACATGGTGCACTCTTGTCAAAACTTGTTGCATTTGGTGTCGGTGATAATTTCTCTCGATTAATATTGAGTTTTCTCAGAGATCGCACTATACGAGTTGTTATAGATGGAGTTTCGTCAAACGAGTTCAAAATTGGACCTCCTATATCAAACTTCCAACCCTATGTGCTCTTTTTCTAATGACAACAACCTTTGCCATTCGTAATCATTTGATTATGGACCAATCGTGTCCGATGTTGGTGCTATGAGTCACAACATGAATGATACATTTGGACGAGACCGAAACCCGTTTTTTTGTTTGTAATACAAGTTTTTCCTCAAAAGCGTATTCATTTATTGGCAGGACTGTTCGTATGTGGAATAACCTTCCTGCTGAAGTCTTCCCTCTCACTGTCAACATGAATAAATTCAAGTTGACTGTTCACAGGTACTACTACCTCTTTTCTCCTTCCCATAACCTATTTTCCTAGTTCCAACCCGCTGCAATGCAATATTAGGGGTCATCCCCTGAGTGCTCTGATTTTCCTCCATTTTGAAAAATTACACTCTCAGCTACAGCTGTTATATTGATTTCACTACGTACAGGATGTGGTCTAACCGGTCGAATATCATCCACCAATGTAAACTGAGACTCAATACTGCGAATGATGTTTGCAATTGTGGTTTCAGTAGGCCGATTATGCGCACCGTAAGTTCCTCGAATCTCACGAAAAACATTTCTCACAGAGCGCTGATTGTGTATTAACTTTTCATTGATCAGCAAAAACAAAATAAATATATTTCTGTTTATTCAAATGCGTGAAAAATTTATATTATGGTAATACGCGATGATTCAGTTATCATTTCAGAGAAAAAACAAAAGTGCTCAATAAAGCCCAGTGTTCGAAAAATCGAACACTGCTTTTTCAAGTCAAATAACAAAAACACAATTGAAAAACGCGTAAATTTTTTTGCTGTTGTTGAAAGTTCAATCGTTTTTTAATGGAACTAAATTTTCACTTTTTTAATTTTTTTATATTTTATACAAAGTTTTCAGTTTTTAAAATGATGCTAAAATTAAGGGTTTTTCTTCCCCCTTGTTATACAAGGGAGGAGTGAAGTGGGTAAGAACTTTTATTTTTATATTTGTAGCTAACCACTTACAATATATAATCGTTTAAAAAAATTAGTTCTTTGTCTTACCTAAAAAGAGTAAAAAAATTACAAAAACGCGTAAAATTTACTGTTCGAAAAATCGAACATTGGGACGATATGGGTTAAGAGTATTAAAGTGATCATCACAAATTTTTTTGTATTAAAAAGACATAAATTATACAAAAATTCAATACAGTAGTAATACACATTTAATGCTTCTTAAATTACTCTTCACAGGGCACGTTTCCTATGGGCCTATGGTTATTTATGTACCGGTGATAACAAAATTACATGGTATTATTTCCATCCATAAGATACTAAATTGGTCCAAATTTCACAAAAATACATAGTAGGCTGCCAGTTATTTTTTAATACTGGAATTTGTTTCACACCAATCCCCAGATTGGTTTGAATTGCTAAAAAAATAGTCCCTTGAAAATTTGAACTTAATCAGATGAGGGATATCGTGCCCCTGACCCCCCCCCCCCCCCCCAAATTTGCAAAATATCCGATTTTTTATTTTGATTATCAATAACTTCGATAATATTAATTTTACAAAAAATATTATAAAAATTAAAAATTATAGAACAAACTGAGGCAAACAACTTTTGCTCACAAATTTTTTTTTGTATCTTTAATATCTTCTGAATTAAAAAAAAATAAACGAAAGCCCTTAACAATTTGTAAAGTATATTGTTTTTGTTCTTCATTACTTGGCAAAAAATTTTTATAATCCTGCATTAATTTGTTTCTCCTCTCATCGGTATCGTTCACTACTTTTAAACCTGAAAGAGTTTTTTCTAGCTTCGATAAACTTTTTGTTACTCGGCCATGTTGTGTTTCTTATATCAATAGACGTCTACAACTGGGCCACTGCCAATAAACTTTTTATTAATCCTCATAAGTCAAAATGCCTTATTATACACAAACAAACAACTCGGGTAAACTTGAACTTTGATATCTTGCTAAAAAACCAGAAGGTTGAATGCGTATCATTTGCAAAAAATCTTGGTGTCATTTTCAACAACAACTTTTATTATATTATAATTTTTATATGGTAGTGAAATTTTCACTAGCTGTGACTCTGCAAGTAATAACATACTACGCAAAACATATAATAGCATTATAAGAAATGTATACGGTGTAAGCAGATATGATCACATATCGTCATTTTCAAACAAACTTTACGAAATATCTTTTAAAAATTTTATGGATATGAAAATACTTGTCATGATGCACAAAATCATATATACAAAGGAACCATCTTATTTATATAATCACATAGTATTTGCAAGATCCAATAGAGGCAACAAACTTATTCCATGTAGTCATCGTAGCCTTGTCTCTGAGTACCAATTTTTCGTATATTCTATCCGTCTTTTGAACTCACTTCCTAATTCTCTCCAAGCAAACAACAACGCTAGAGATTTTAAAAAAGTTTTACTTGCACATTTTACTTAAAAACCATAAATTTTAATTATTCCCAATAATATCTATGTTTGTATGTCTAATTAGTATAATAATTAGTAAACATTGTATTGTTAATTATAATTTTTAATTATTGTATAATTTGTTATTCACTAATGTATTATCTACACAATCTACCTTTTGTAACAAACATAATTCGCATACTATAATGATAAGATTTAAATCTTGTTGTATGCGATATACAAATAAATAAATAAATAAAATAAATAAAATAAATAAAATAAATAAAATAAATAAAATAAATAAAATAAATAAAATAAATAAAATAAATAAAATAAATAAAATAAATAAAATAAATAAAATAAATAAAATAAATAAAATAAATAAAATAAATAAAATAAATAAAATAAATAAAATAAATAAAATAAATAAAATAAATAAAATAAATAAAATAAATAAAATAAATAAAATAAATAAAATCAATAAAATAAATAAAATCAATAAAATAAATAAAATAAATAAAATAAATAAAATAAATAAAATAAATAAAATAAATAAAATAAATAAAATAAATAAAATAAATAAAATAAATAAAATAAATAAAATAAATAAAATAAATAAAATAAATAAAATAAATAAAATAAATAAAATAAATAAAATAAATAAAATAAATAAAATAAATAAAATAAATAAAATAAATAAAATAAATAAAATAAATAAAATAAATAAAATAAATAAAATAAATAAAAAAAATAAAATAAATAAAATAAATAAAATAAATAAAATAAATAAAATAAATAAAATAAATAAAATAAATAAAATAAATAAAATAAATAAAATAAATAAAATAAATAAAATAAATAAAATAAATAAAATAAATAAAATAAATAAAATAAATAAAATAAATAAAATAAATAAAATAAATAAAATAAATAAAATAAATAAAATAAATAAAATAAATAAAATAAATAAAATAAATAAAATAAATAAAATAAATAAAATAAATAAAATAAATAAAATAAATAAAATAAATAAAATAAATAAAATAAATAAAATAAATAAAATAAATAAAATAAATAAAATAAATAAAATAAATAAAATAAATAAAATAAATAAAATAAATAAAATAAATAAAATAAATAAAATAAATAAAATAAATAAAATAAATAAAATAAATAAAATAAATAAAATAAATAAAATAAATAAAATAAATAAAATAAATAAAATAAATAAATAAAATAAATAAAATAAATAAAATAAATAAAATAAATAAAATAAATAAAATAAATAAAATAAATAAAATAAATAAAATAAATAAAATAAATAAAATAAATAAAATAAAATAGGAAACGTTGAGCAGCTGTTGGAAGTACCTGATTTGAAGAGTGGTACTGGAAGAGCACAAGCACTGGCTATTTTTCTGTTCCGCTTTTTTATTGTAGTCTAAAAGATTATTTAAAAGCTTTGGTTTTCGATACGACACCGTAATACTGGACGATACAATGAATGGAACTTGTTCCAAATTTTATAATACACCAGAGAGGGATCTGTTGTATTTTGCTTGTAGGCACCACATCTTTGTACTTATTCCTTAAAACGTTTTTTATTAAATTTTGCAAGTCAGATGGTCCTTATGTTCAAATATTTCAACGATTTCAGAAGTGTAGGCCATCATTAAGCATAGATAATTTCAGGATCGGTATCGAAAACGAGAAAGTTAAAAATTCTATTAGTTTATGTGATGTAGAGCGAGTTAAAAATGTTCTTAATAATGTTCTTCAGGAAGTACAACCGCGAGATGACTATAGGGAATTTAGCGAACTTGATCTAATATTTCTCGGAAAAACACCAACCCGAACAGGTATAAAATTTCTAGCTCCAGGCGCTACGAATCACGTAAGATGAATGTCAAAGACAATATACACCTTAAAAATATTTTTATTTAGAGACGAGTTCGATTTAACAGAGGTTGAACTAAATGCTCTTTGCGTTCTTTCTATTTTTATTATCAAATTATATGTTGAAGCTTGGTTTCGCGCCGTTCATCAACTTTAAACAGCAAAAGCGCCTTAATAGAGACTCAGAACGTAGCTGGTGTTATAAAAAAGGTATTGCGCAGTTTGTGAATACAAAAACTAAAACATTTTTTAAGCGTTTTGATTTGTGTTAAGAGTTTTTAAAAACAAACTCCCACAAAGTGGCCGAGTAAAAAGTTTATCGAAGCTAAAAAAAAATATATTTTACAAACTGTTAAGGATTACCGGCTAAGTTTTTCAAATTGCAATAAAGAAACACTTTTCTAACCATACAGATTAAAACAAAAACCAAAGCCATAACCAAAAAAAAAAAAAAAAAAAAAAAAATTCTTGCCACAAATAAAATGAATATATCACACAGAAAAATATAAAAAAAAATAGATTTAAATTAAAAATCTTGTAAGATTAATAAAAAAATTAATTAAATTTGCTCTAACAAATTAACAAATTAAAAGTATCAATGAAACAAAGTTCTTCCAAAAATTTTCCTCAATGATATATATATTTGTTAGGCTTTTTCTCGAATTTAAATGTTTTCCCAGAGTAGGCTTAAGATGCTGCGTAATAAATTACACTGGTGCACAAATTTTTCACTTTTTTCCATAACCTCAAAAATACGATCTAAGGTGGCGGCTGAAAACCGTGTTATTCTGCAACTGTTTAGCTAGGTGACGTGGTGTTATGAACCTATCTTCACGAAATTGGGCAATTTGATCTCATACTCCTTGAAGCTATGACACTCTACATTTTACTGTAATAGCATTCTTTTTTATGATTTTAGGTGTACTTATAAAATTTTCCAAATATGCAAACTTTAATGAGAATTTGTGCATTTTGTCACCCTTTTATGTTACTTTTTGTAATAAAAATATCATTTGGGTGCATAACTATTTCCCTTCTAAGCCGATTGAGCTAGATTCCATTTCCTAACTGCTTAGTTGAACTAGAAAAAAAATTCAACACCAATATTGTTCTTTGCTGTTCAGTATTTCGAGGTGAGTGTTTTCAGCAGACAGACTGACGGACAGGCGGATATAGATTAATCAAAACCGTTTGTAGTATGTAATCAATATCTTTCTTTTGGTTAGTTGGTTAATGTTGTAGCACGCCCATAACTAGGCGTTTGCAGCACAAATTGAGTCAACAGTGACTTTGGTGTGACACCATACAACTCATCAAAAATATAAGCCCCCGATCAAGCTTGACCCAGGGCAATACCGAGGTGGCTAGAGCCACCACTTTGCGTTAAGATATTTCAGAAAGTTGGTGAGTTTCACCCGCGATATGTAGAAGGTAATGCCCTAATAACACTACGTGACAATTTTTTGACCAAATGAATTTGACACCTAATCTTTATGTTAAATTGTCCGCTGAATCAAAATAACCGTTATTTGTGTTTTTAAAAAAGATGCTCTGACTGAAATGCAAATATCCAAAAAATAAAATTTTAGCCTATTTCAATACGTACATTTTGTGCCCAATAGGAACCAGATCGGTGCAAAAATGACAAAGTTACAGAAGTTTAATTGCATTAACCCACAACAAATAAATATACAAAGCTAAATTTTTAGTAACAATAAATATTAAACATTACTTGAAAAGAACAAAATTGAACAAAATCATAAAATTTTCAATGAAGCTTGAAATTTTGTCCCCTGTAACTCTGTGATTTCTTGACCAATCTTCACTAGCAATCCATGTTTTTTTTTAGAAATTTTATAACCTTTCACTAAAAAGAAAACATTACATAATCCGTTTACAATTTTTGAAGATATTTGCATTTCAGTCACATCATCTTTTAAAAAAAAAAAATAACTTTTATTTTGGAATACATCAAAAACTGTTCTACTTTTGACAATTCTGACTTCATATTCGGATTCAGCAGACAATTTTATTCACGTAGTGTAATTCATGTCGTGTTGAATTAAGCGCTAGGCAATCACATAGGAGATGAAATACTGTCTCCCCTATTCCGTGTTCCCTGCAGCTGCGCCAGCATGCTTTAAAAGGGAGCCCGTGTCTCTGCGACTGAAGAAGTCGCCCAAAGCGACCTATGTCGTGTGTGGGCCACGTTACTTTGCTATTCCAGCAGCCATCCAATATCGTGTATTTATCGTCAGCCATTTCCAGATAGTGTTTGAAGATTTTGCTTCTGATAGTTCCAGAACTATTGTGACTGGCACAGCCTGTGAAATATCAAGAGCGGCTCCAGTCTTGGCCAGCCCATTCTCCTGTTCATTACCGTAATGGTCCCTATGGTGTTTTCTTTTCTACAAAAAAATGTGACATTTTATTTTTAAAAAAATGCAGTTTGGTGTCTGTTTCTTAAAAATTTTGCTTCCGAAAAGGGTAAGTTTTTGAGAATAAAACAAGCCCCCCTTTTCAGGAGAAAAATTTTTAAGAAACAGACACCAAATTGCATTTTTTAAATAAAATGTCACATTTTTTTGTAGAAAAGAAAACACTATAAGGCAACGTCAGATAGGAAGCCCAGTCTGGATACTTCTTCCTTACACTGGTTGACGAGAATGCACGTTGTTTTACCTGACTTTAGTGATCAGGGCCGTTTGGCTATCGACGAAAATGCCAATTTTGCCGCTGATCTTCCTACTAGAATTTTTTTGTTTATACGCCGTTATGCATTTGACGATATAAAGAAATAGGCATTAAAAAATTTGCATTAGCTTTTTTTTATTAATAATCAATCAACTTCATTTAATTTGTTTATATTATTTAACTGTTCCGTTTTTTTTTTTACTAGTTTTTTTAAAATTTTTTTATTTAGTTTAAATGTTTTCATGACCCGACATTTAAAATTTTGTTTTTGGTATAAGGTTTTACTATTTTAGCACTGTTTATATGGAAAAGCAATAGTTGCATTACTAAGTACTACTAGATTTTGAAAAGACTTCATCAAAACCTAGTCAAAAAATAGATTTTGTCTTGTATTGGAAATCTAGTCTCGAAAGTACTAGATTTCGTTGCAGTGTAAACGGGCTATTAAACATAATCAAAAAATTCCATATTTAAACAAACGTACCACTTCTTAAAGTAATTGCTTAAGATTTTTATCTCACATTAAAAAATTTTCATTTTAAATATTTAATGCACACTCAAAGAATGTGCCTTAATGCATTTTATAAAATTCATCATAATATTTTCGATAAACACTCACAACTATTTGCGTTAGATTCGTCACAATCTTTTGAGTATATTTAATTAGTTTGCACATTTCCTTGTTTTTACTCTTAAAACGTGTCTAATTGTGATTTCAAGATTTAAATACTGACGCCTTTATTTATAAATTTGAGAAAAATCTATATAAAGAAAACTATTTATTTATTAGGATTATGAATTCAAAAACAAATATTTGATATCTTCTTAAGAAACACAAGCAAAAGTGATAAAAACGGCAAACCAGAAACGTATGTACCCTTTTCTAAATAAAACAATAATAATTTGTAATGGACCCTCAAACAGACAACCTTTTCGAACACACATGATTTTAAAGCCTTTAATCTTCTCAATGTTTGAATATTGATAATGAATTCGGCTCACAGAGTTTGCTTCAAGCAAACTAAAACTAATTTAACATATTTCTTGATATTTAGCCAAATAAACAAGATTTAGTCATATTAACAATATTAAGTCAAATTAACAAAGTTAAATAAGATTTGCAAGATTAGAGCATAATAAGAAAATTAAGAAAAATTTAACTAAATTTAGTTAAATATATATAATTTTAATTAGTATTGTGGTTATTTTGTTGAACTATTTATGGTTTTCAATCCAAATTTTTTTTTTAATATTTTTAATTAGGCTTAAGTTCATGAAATTTAATTTTTATTAAATTATTTTTGTGAAGAAAGGAATTTTACAACATGAAAATCAATTAAAATTGTTATTGATAATCTTTCATTCTTGACGTGGCTCGGGCTCGAACCCTGGCCGGCAGGTTACCATGAGATGTTTCGATCGCAACCACTCGATCTCCTCAGATGGATTTGCCGTCTTACACTCGCAGCCATCGACGACTGCTGACGTCACTAGTCAAACATCAATCCTTAAACCAAATTGTATTTCAACATTTGGTAGATCGAAATTTGCTTTCCTGAATGATTATCCACTTTAATTGATTTTACATGTTTTTTCCTTTACTTCTGTTTTTTCGTACTTTCGTCAAGAATTTTTCTTGAAGTCCAAGTACATTTTTTTGTTTTTTCACTTTGTCTTTCTCTTTTCTATTGACCTTTTTCAGCATAACTTGAAGGACAAATGTACACATAGTGCTCGTGCCTTAGCTTTAACAATAATTAGTATTGTGGTTATTTTGTTGAACTATTTATGGTTTTCAATCCAAATTTTTTTTTTAATATTTTTAATTAGGCTTAAGTTCATGAAATTTAATTTTTATTAAATTATTTTTGTAAAGAAAGGAATTTTACAACATGAAAATCAATTAAAATTGTTATTGATAATCTTTCATTCTTGACGTGGCTCGGGCTCGAACCCTGGCCGGCAGGTTACCATGACATGTTTCGATCGCAACCACTCGATCTCCTCAGATGGATTTGCCGTCTTACACTCGCAGCCATCGACGACTGCTGACGTCAGGAAAGCAAATTTCGATCTACCAAATGTTGAAATAAAATTTGGTTTAAGGATTGATGTTTGACTAGTGACGTCAGCAGTCGTCGATGGCTGCGAGTGTAAGACGGCAAATCCATCTGAGGAGATCGAGTGGTTGCAATCGAAACATGTCATGGTAACCTGCCGGCCAGGGTTCGAGCCCGAGCCACGTCAAGAATGAAAGATTATCAATAACAATTTTAATTGATTTTCATGTTGTGAAATTCCTTTCTTCACAAAAATAATTTAATAAAAATTAAATTTCATGAACTTAAGCCTAATTAAAAATATTAAAAAAAAAAATTTGGATTGAAAATATATAATTTTATCAAAGAAAACCAATTTTGTTTTTGGTAAAACACAATTTAGACATAATAATGACTCTATTTCAATGTAACAAAATTAATTAAATTAACAAACAAAATATTTTTAATGCCAAATTAAGACCAATTAGCTTCTAGTTTATGAAATGAAGGCAAATTATAGCATTTGATAACGATCGAAATTTCCATTAAAATTGGCCTCCGAGGAAATCAGTTGCAGCCAATACCTGAAATTAGTCAAAAATCCGAAATTGACAGATCTCACGAGAACTTTTCGATCTCTTGCGACCGTGGCTGACCAGAGATCCTATCTGGTCCAGGGCAGTCGGGAGCCCCGCACAGTGGTTTCCCTATTATAACCAAGCGATCAAAAATCTATATCTCCAAATATAAAAAAGCTAGGGTCTTGTAAGCTCATAGCCTAAGTAGCCATTTGATCTTTGAAGGGTTAATTGGCTTATAGATTTGTTTTAAGAATTTTTGAAATAAAGTATTTTAATATGTAAATTCGTTTGTTTTACACAATCTTTGTATATTTTAATTCCATTGAAGTTCATTCAAAATATACACTGAAAGAAAACTAAATTAAAAAGTTATACAAGGTTATACAATGCAATGTAAGGTTTTATTAAGTAATATAAGGTAAAATAAGATATTAATATATATCAAACATTAACAAATTTAAAACTCGTTGACTTAAACTACTTGTTTTCTTTGTTTGTATCTTTCAGGCCCCAGAAATAAATGGATCTGAACTTAAAAAGAGCCTATACAAAATACCTGCATTTGTAGCAATGCGTGATATTTTTCGCGTATGTTGCAATCTAATCTGTTTTATATCCTTATTTTTCGCTTCAGCTGCCTCCTTGGAACTATGCGTGCTTGATCACCTCATTTCCCTGGATCCGAATTTTGTGTGCCGATTGAGGGAGCTGGCTCTCTCTACAGCATATTTCTCAAACTTTTTGGCATCGATTTTAAATCTAGAATTTGAAGCTTGGAGAAATGCGGCACATCTTTCTAAAATGTTCTTATCTATTCCTGTTGTTTTGGATGAAAGATCGACATTTTGAAAAAATCTCCGTGCTGTGTTGTAATCGTTTGAATTTCCGCAACCACCAGATTTTTGGTCTATCTACCAAAAGTCCCATTTCGGCATTAAATCGTTGTTTAATAAATTGTTTTCTCTTCAAAACACTTGACGTTTCGTTTAAAACAACAATTTCTTCTGTTTATTTATATTTTTCGTTATTTATCATCTGATGATTATGTAAATCACCTCCATATGCGAAAATATGCAAAAACCCGCGGCCACAATAGTTTTTTAATTTAAAGAGGGGCACAAAATCTACATTTTTATGTATAAGAATGAGGGCCAAATAACTAAAAGTATACGTGAAAAAGTATTTTTTAAAAAACGTCTGTTATGAAAAGATCAAAAAAATAATCTTCAGGGATTTTTAATTGGCTGATTTTTTCCAGCTTTTATTATTTCATTTGGTAGAAAAACTTTAAACTTAAGTTTTCTTTTATGACCATGCACCCACAATATATGCAATATTAACATACCTCCGCTCTCAACGAACACAATCATTAAATATCGCAAAAAAAATAACAAAATTTGTTAAATTCATAAAATTAAGAGTGTTATAAATAAATTAAGTGCAATAAAGCTTAGAAAAAACATTAATTTTTTTGATTTTTGTCCTATGGGGGAAACCACTGCACCCCGGTGGCACGGCAACGGACTGAATATTGTTTAAGGCTTTCGTTTGTATTCTGCTAGCGGGAAATGCTTTCTATCTTTCTGGTCAATTGTCTTTGCGGAAATTTCGCTTTTCCGTTTAAAAGATACTTACGCGGACCACGTGATGGTTGTTATTTACTACTGACAGTCGCAGGAAGGAATATCCTGGAAATCCCACTAAAGGGCTGATTTTCACCAATTTTGGGGGAGTTCGGCCCGAGGGACGATTATCACTAGCTACTACCTAACAGATGGTACTCGCATTTTTTCCAAAAGCAGCTTAGGTTAAAAAGCCTCAGCAGGCTTATGCACTTAAATAATACCTGGGTGTCTTCGTTGCGCTCACACTTGGGGGGGGGGGGGGGGGCTTTACAACAGCATTGTTTGTAACTTAGCAGCTAAGATGCACCAGGAAGTAGGCTATGCGGTAAGCATCAATACAAATCTTATCCACAGCTGGCCTTATTCAAGTTTTCTTTCGTTTTAAGGGTTTTCATTCGATAGGGAGGACTTTACGAAACCAGTACCCATGTTCTGTAACTTTAGTGAGAACTTCTTGCATCGAAAAGATGTGAAACAAAATATTCCATCGTTTCTCGAAAAGTGAGAAAAATGTGTGTCTGTAACTCATGTCGAAAACTATCAAAGGAGATTACGTCGTTACGTCATAAATGTTATAATATTGCACTCGAAGCCGATGTGACATTCAGAACGGCAGTAACACATATCGTTGACGGCGACCAAAATTTACTAAAATTGTAAATTTTTCAACGACGGCGGCGAAAATACAACCGTCGACTATACCAAATTGTGTAAAGAGCGACTTTAATGTTTGTTGTTTGCAAACGAGCTTTTAAGACATTCGTATATTTTAAAAAAATGATAAAAGCAAAATAATAAAACAATGAAAAATGTGCCAAGAACAAGATATTTTTATTATTATTATTCTTTGCATTTTTCATTGTGTTTAAGTGTTTAAATTTTTTCTCCCCCCCCCCCCCCCCCCCAATTTTTATTCGTTAGTTTATTTGACAGTTCAAAGCGGGAACTTTTCTCACCAAAATGTTACAGACACACTTTTTCTGTAAATTGGCGAGTAATTTCCTGACGTGATAGCTTGTACTCGCCAAACAAAGTAACATACACAGTGAGAAAAACAGCTGTTTGTTTCAATTTATGACATTTTTGCTTCATTTCACACATTTCTTTGAAAACATTCTCAACGCGAGAGTTACAGAACATGGGCACAGGTTGGTTGATAAAATGTAGCTTTAATATTGTCTATACACATGAGATATTTTTGGTTTACCTTTGAGCAAAACCTTCCTATTATTTTACCCAGCGTCCATATAAATCTGCTAATAGAACGAGCGTTTTGGTACGATAATGACCAAAAGAGAAGAATGAGGGCGTTCAGATTTGACTTAAGTATTTTTGGAAGTTGAAGTTAGCTTAGTAGGTCCATGCCTCCATTATGTACTTTCAGATGTTTCTACAGTAGGTAAAGGATATAATAATATACAAAAAAAGGCCACAAAAATGTTCCTAAAATTTTCCTAAGCAATTATTTTTTGCAGGCAATTTATTAATTGTAAAAGTTTTGACTCTTATAAAAAATTTATTCATATAAAAGTTCATACTAAACTCAAGGGCGGTCCAACCAAAACGCACGATTTTAATTGTAAATAAAACAAAAAAAAATTTCAGATAACTATCTTAATATATTTTTTTATTATAGAATGATCTATGACAAATGTGTGTAAAACTAAATATCGGCCAAATGCTTGCCACGGCTTCGGTGGCAAACCTCTTTCCGATGGTACATATTTTCAATGACTCTCTGACGTTATTGAGGGTCAAAGTAGTTAATGTGCCGAATTATTTCATCCCTTAGCTCTTGAATTATTCTTGGCTTATTGACGTACACTTTTTCTTTTAAATATTCTAACGGTGTGAAATCACATGATCGTGACGACCAATTAACATCGCCACGACGTGAGATAACACTGCGACCATTGAATTTCTCGCTCAAAAGAGCCATTGTGTCGTTGGATGCGTGGCAAGTGGTATCATACTGTTCCTACCACATATCGTTCAGGTCCATATCCTCAATTTCTGGCAAAAGAAGTCCATTTTCATCTCGCGATAGTGAATACCATTCACGGTTACTGTTTGGCCGACCTCAGTTTCAAAGAAATGCGATCCGATGACGCCGCCAGCACATAAGCCGCACCAAACCGGTGTTTGTACATTTTCCACAGACCCGGTTTGCTAAAATATGCTCACAATTCTCCCGACTGTAGACACATTTGGTCGACTAAAAAAATCACAAAGTGTACGAAATGTACTTTGATTTGAACGCCCATTTTCGTAAAAGGCTTCAACAATCTCAGCGCGCTGCTCAATTGTGTCACTCTCCGTGGTTGAATTTGTGAAACACTGAAACAAAGAAATGTCAAGTTAAGGGCAAACAACTTGACATATAGGTGTGACTCAAAATTAACATCGTGCATTATGGTTGGACCAGTATTTATAAATAAACAAAAATTTGTGCTTTAAGATCTTAAATTTATATCTTGCAATCCGATTTTTAGAAACCTAAAACAGAAATTCAATAAGCTTAAAACTATTAAAAGTTGCGTTTTCGATACTATGGAGAAGGGTATATAAGATTCGGCAAGGTCGAAAATAACACTCTTACTTGCTTCCTTCTAATAATTCCCCGCAGCAATTTGTTTTTGCCACAATGTCTAGTCTACTTAATGATGGTGTTGATTATTTGATGTACGACTGCAACATTTATTTGTATTTAAAAATGTGTGCTTTGGTATAATCAAACATGTGTTATTTTAAAGAAAATAACATTTTAAACTTTCTTATGTTTTGCAATTAATATAACAAAATGAAAATATTCTTGATTATTTATAATTTTTTGATGTCGTCAAAATTATGGCATGTTTTTCTTTCTTTTCTAATCTTTATTAATTTATGCTGAAATCTGTTTATTCTACATTGCAGTGGAATATTGTAAGTTTATTTTTATAACAAATAATTAATTGCTTCACTTAAATAATTTTGTTGAAAAATTATTTGGTTGTTGGTGTTAATACGTACAAATTTAAGTTGTTTATCAATGTTGTGTGTAAATAATTTGTTGTATGAGTGTTCTTAAGATTATTCAACATGTTGCAAGCCAATAGATCTCTTAGGAATAAAGAATTATTTGTTGGCTGTATTTTATGTTTATAATAAGACTATGAAATTTAAAAAAATAAATAATAAATTTAATTAAAAGGGATTGCTGTCTTAAAAAATATTAAAAATCATAATAAACAAGAAAGAAAGTAAAGTCGCCAAGCCCGGCCATATGATACCCTATTTTGTTTTATATTAATTATTAGCTATTTTTGGGAATACGTATGACGTGCCAAATTCCCAATTTTTATATTTAATAAACACACTGACCAGATCAGATCAGGAAACCTCTTTCCAAAGATTTTATTTTATTGTTAAAATTGTCTTACGCTATTTAATTAATTTGCCTGTAAATCAATTTTAAAACATTCATTATAAAAAAATGTATCTTTGTTTCTGTTATGTATAACTCCAGCTTTTGTAATAAACGCTAATGTTTGCATATTTTATAAATTTCATAAGAAAAACAAACCATACCATAAAAAATTTAATAAGCAGGGCTATCCATTTAGTGGTTTAAAAACCGCCGGTTAAACAAGGAGCTCAGCTGTTAAATATCTGTCATCTGAAATGTCATTTATTTAGTGAAAGGTTTGCCATTTACATATAGTTATAAATGGTTTAACAATCAGAGAACGCTTAAAAACGGTTAATAAAAAAAGTGGCGGATGTAACGTGGCCACGTTTCGAGAGTTACGGGGTGTTTATTAATAATCGACATACTCTGCAAGGAATCGGTAAGATAATAAAGAGATTTGAAGATACTGGAAGCGTTACAGATGTGGTCCGGTCTGTGCATCACCGCAATAGCTCACTGTCGAAAATACCACTTCTGTTAGTGAACATGTTGCGCATGAGACGAATTTCTCGATTCCACAGCGTTCTCTGCAGTTTAGCAATTTTTGACCTACAATTGCAGATTATGAACTGGACAATATGTTGTTTCAACAAGCCGGTAATACGAGTCACACAGCACGACCGATATTGGCTTTATCGCATGGGAAGTTAACAGAACCCGTAATTTTACGTTTTGGCGACGTCAGTTTGCCATCAAGATGTGTGGGGCTACGTCAAAGGCCGCCTCTACGCGGATAATTCCCTCGCGTTGAAACATTTAAAAACCAACATTCGCCAATCTATTGCGAAATCTACGAAAAAAGGACCCAAAAAATTATCTTAAGGCGGTCAAGCATACAGGCATGTTCTGAAAATCACTTTTTGTGAAAGTGATTTGAAATTACAAAAAAGGTGTTCTGGAAAAAAGAGCTATTTTCATAATTGTGATTTTAAACCAGTCAGCTAAGTGGCCGCCGATTTAAAATTACTTGCTTATTTGTTTCCACCATTTTTAACTTTTGTGGTTTTCAAAACACCCATTAATCACAATTGTGATTTTAAAATCGAACGTGAAATGCAAGAATTTGGAAGTTGTTTTTAATACACTTTTAATCTAACTTTTAAAACTTTTGTTATAAAAATCTGTTTATTTGAGAAATATTTGTCATAAAATTATTTTATTACAGAAATCTTATTAAAAAACGACTTTTAAAATTCTTACGTTTTACGTTTTCGATTTCCAGCACAACCCTGAAAAGTTTCATCGAAATCATAACCTCATGATTGTTTTACTTAACTTTACTTTTGAAACCGCAAAACAGATAATCCGTTATTCTTATGAACCGTGAATATTTTCTTGTAATTATAAACCCCTCACTGTCTTTCTCTCTCTCTCTCTCTCTCTCTCTCTCTCTCTCTCTATCTCCCTCTTTTTCTTTATTTCAATAAATTTCAATAATCAATTTTGTCTTTAATTACAGATGACACCTAAAATAACAATGTCATCAATTATTGTTTTTAATAACAATTTATGTTAATGACTCTTATGCCAAACTCATACAAAACAAAAAATTTGAAATTATCATAATGCTAGCGCACACACACATTTCTGCTCGCAAATTTACATATAATTACACTTCTGCACTCATACTGTAAGAGTATTACAAATGACTTTTAATAGAAAATACTTAATTAGTTTAATATTCTATAAAATTGGAGCCATGTGTTAACGACACTTTATCAATTACAAAATTTCGTTTTGCTGCCCCATTCTCTCCTCAATTTTCTGCTAATGTAAGCTTTTATATATTTCTCTTCCTTAAGATTATTTTTTTTCAAGTATCTGGTTATTACTGACTCTTTAAATTATGTATGATTGTCCTTTTATCTGTTTCAACTAAAAGATTATTGTGATTTTTTTAAAATATCATTAACATAAAATCGAAGTACTATCAAATGATAAGGTGTCTAATTTTTTTTTTTTTTTTTTTTTTAATTCATATTTATTTGCAACTAGCTTAACCCGGTGCGCTTCGCAACACTGCTTTAACCACTTTATCGATTGAGAGATATTTAATATATGCATCCTATGGAAGGTATTTCTCCCCTGCGCCTACCCGCTTTATTTTTATATTTAAAAGTGTAGTATACCATAAGAGTGACTTCTACAAAGTTTGAACATTATCACTTTAACAGTTTTTAAGATATCCGATATTAAACATTGGCGTCCTATGGAGTGTAACACTTCCCCCGCTGCTATTTTATTTAAATTTTGGGGCTCAGAGGATCCTACTACCAAAAGTTCAACAAAATGCTTGCAGCGGCTCTTATTAATATTTCTATCTATGAGGGGAACTGCTCCTCCTCTGTCTACCCCGCCCATTACTATATTGAAATTTAAAGTTTGCCATAAAAGTAGTTTTAACTACGTTTGAAGACTCGCCCTTTAATAGTTCTTCAGTTGAGCGATATTTAATATATACATCCTATGAGAGGTATTCCCCCCTGCGCCTACCCGCTTTATTTTTATTTTCAATAGTGTAGTATACCATATTAGTGACTTCTACAAAGTTTGAACATTCTCCCTATAACAGTTCTTAAGATATGCGATATTAAACATTGGCGTCATATGGGGAAAACCACTTCCCCCACTGCTACTTTATTTCAATTTTGGGACTCAGAAGATCCTACTACCAAAATTTCAACAAAATGCGTGCAGTGGCTCGCTCTTATTAATATTTCTCTCTATGAGGGGTACTGCTCCTCCCCTGTCTCTCCCGCCCATTTTTATATTGAAATTTATAGTTTACTATAATAGTAGCTTTAACCACGTTTTAAGACTCTCCCTTTAAAAGTTCTTCAGTTGAGCGATATTTAATGTATGCATACTATGGGAGGGATTTCCCCCCCTGCGCCTACCCACTTTATTTTTATTTTCAAAAGTGTAGTATACCATAAGAGTGACTTCTAGAAAGTTTGAACATTCTCACTATTACAGTTCTTAAGATATGCGATGTTAAACACTGGCGTCCTATGGGGGATTCCAATACCCCCGCTGCTATTTTATTTCAATTTCGGGGCTCAGAAGATCCTACTACAAAAAGTTCGGCAAAATGCGTCCAGCGGCTCTTAAGATATGCGATAATTAATATTGGCATTCTATGGGGGGTACCAATTCCCCTGCCCCTATCGAAAAAATAAGTAGCCTATTTTATTTTTAGGGCTGACGTGATGTTACTGTAAAAATTTCAGGAAAATCGGTTCAGTAGTTTCGGAGTCTATAAGCCAACAAACAAACAAACACACAAACAAACATACAAACATTTTTCATTTTTATATATATAGATCTATTTTACAGAGAATAAAATAATAAGCAAAATATATAATTACTAAAAAATACATATATTGAGTTCCAATGAATCCAAAAAAGAAAATACAAATTGTAGTTCTAATAATACTGTTTTTTTTTCCTTACAAATATTTTCCTATTTTCTAAAGGGTAGGTCAAGTGCATGAAACCTATTTAACCTTTGAATTTCGTTACTATCATCTAACAAGTTGATTGCTAATACATTTGAGTGATTGCTAAGTCTAGTAATGTATCTTTCACAAAAATTATTGATTTCTTCTTTGACCTTTTTAATTTTAAGATCTCAGTGGATGTTGTTATTGCTGACAAACCAAGGTGCATTTGTTAATAATCTAAGGGTCTTAGATTGATATCTTTGTAGAATTTCTATGTTCGAATTGCTTGTTGTGCCCCAAAGCTGAATACCATATGCCCATACCGGTTTGAGAATTCCTTTACATAGTAAAACTTTGTTTTCCAAGCTTAAGCTAGATCTAGGGCCTAATAGCCAATACATTTTTCTTGTTTTTATATAAAAATATATTTAAGTGTTCACGTTTCTTGATTATATGTGTTTTCCATGTTAATCGGTGGTCAAGATGGAGGCCTAAATATTTCACAGTGTTGTTTTTTGGTAAAATAGTTCCATTTAAATACACTGGGGAACATTCATTTTTTCTTAATGTAAACGTTACGTGAACCGATTTTGCAGTATTTACTTTTATGTTCCATTTTTCAATAAGATCTATTTCGTTTTGTATCAATTCAGAAGCTAAGATTGGTGACTCATGAGAAGCTAATACAGCAGTATCATCTGCATAAGTAGCTGTGGTTACATTGTTCATTACTGGCATATCCGATGTGTAAATGATGTATAATACTGGACCTAATACACTACCTTGTGGAATTCCTGCGTTAATGTTACCAAAATCTGAATATGTTTCCTTAACACTTACAAAGAAGCGCCTATTATGAAAGTATGTTTTAAGCACAAAATAAAATGGAGCCTTTTTAATTTGTGTAAGAGACCAATGTGCCATACCCTATCAAAGGCTTGCTCAACATCTAAAAATAATGCAGAACAATACAGTTTTCTTTCAAGTGCATCGGAAATATCATTGACTATCCTATGGCATTGTTCTGGTGTACCATGTTTATTTCTAAACCCAAACTGGTAATCTGGAATGATATTTTGTTGCTCCAAAATTGGCATTAATCTCTTAAGGAAGAGTCTTTCAAAAATCTTTGAAAAACTGGATAATAAGCTAATTGGCCTATATGAAGTAACTGCATTTTCAGGTTTGTTGGGTTTTAAAATTGGCATATTTCCATTGGGATGGAAAACGATTAAGCCTTAATATAAAGATAAATATAGTTGTGAGAAAGAGTATACCTTTTTTCGGCAAATATTTAACAACTTTTGAGTCAATATTGTCGTATCCTGGTGTTTTAGAGTTGTTTAATTCTTAATTGTATCCCCTATTTCTGCTGGAGTTATGGGTCTAATAGGCCGATCCATTTGACAAGGAACATCTAAAAATTCTTCAATTTCAGCACTTGCTAGAGGAGTGTTTAGGATAAATGGGGTGTCTAATTAAAGAAGATTTCATTGTAACTTATTAGCAGGGGAATTCCCGGGAATTTCAATTATTACATTTCCCTCTTTCCCGGGATTTTTCTTGCGGGATCCCAGGAAATAAAAATCCTCATAGTTTAAGAAAACAGCTATTTATACTTTGAAATTTACTTTTCTATTCTCTTAATATAAGTAAGCATCTGTGGATGGGTTGTCGATTAGATCAATAACAAGAAGTGAGTACATACGTAAATCAATGTCTCCTGATGCAATATGTTTATTATGTGTTAAAACACAAATTCTTTTCAATTTTTGTTTGTTTATATACCCGTGAAGTGCGGGGAATCCGAAATAAAAAAATTATGGAAACTCGTGTAAGATACTACAACACACTGATGGGATTTGTGGTACAATTGTACCAAATTTGGTACAATCGAAACTTCATTGGTACACTGGTACAATTCATCTCTATTTGGTACAATTAAAAAAAAAACACCCACGAAGCTTTATCATTTCTTTGAGGTGGATTAACTCACTTATCTTTTCAATAATAAGAACATGTCTCTGTTTTCATATCGTCACTTTTGTCGATTGTTTTGGTAAACCAAGTCAACAAAGTGTCTAGATTTTCCTGCCTTTGAGGAAAAAGAGAAAAATACACATTTTTGCTTCTTCTTAATTTTTATACCCATACCACTATAGTAGAAAGGGTATTATGCGATTGTGCTGATGTGTGTAACACATAAAATAATACTTTCCGAGTCGATCCGGCTGGCTGGCTGGTTGTCCGTCCATGTAACCTTGTTCGTAAAGAAGAGGTCGTAGTTTTTAATGTAGTTCGATGAAATTTTGAACATGTCTACTTCTTTCCGTAATAGTGTTTGTGCCTATAAACCATCTTATAACATTGGTATTTAGTTTAAATTTGGACAAGACTAATTTTATTGCAATCTAAATTATCTTACCATTTTTTACTGGCATTGGTCCATTTTTAACGACTACCTTATAAATGTTGGTAATGATATGAAAATTGGTGACAATAACTTTTACGATAGCCACTTTGTCAAGACAAAATATTGCGCTGGCGGGTCCAAAATAAACCATAAGTCCCATATAAACTCCCTTCCTAAGAACACTTAAAGGTAAACAAATCTCATATAGATGAACCTCATAACATAATTTTGCTCTGGCGGGTCCATGTTTGCCCATATGGTGGTGTGGTGTAGAGTATTAAATGCTCGGGGTTTTTATTAAATAAAAAAACGTTATGAACTCTTACTATGTATGCTTTTTTATTTTATAGCGAAATTTTGGTACAATTTATGTCAATTTAGTACAATTTTGCCATTGAGAGGGTACAATTGAGGATTTGTCAGATCCCAACAGTGCTACAACATACAATTTAAAAAGTACATTGTCCTAAAGATTACAGATAGACCTAATGAAATGAAGAGGTTTGTAAGAGGTTGATGCTATTTTTTTGCATGAACCTTGACATACATTTGACTGATATAGACGTTATTTATAAAAAAATTACTTCTTATTGTGAATCAGAAGCATTCTACAACGGTGCACTTTTAACTATTTCTCCAACCTCAGTAAAAAAGTGAACGCTTTGATTGTGTCAGAAAGTTATTTCCTAAGCCGTTAAAAAATTTTAATAAAATTTTTTTTAAAATATTTTATCTATTTTTATGAATTAACTTTTTGATCTCATATCTTGAGTACCTCAATTTTTGTTTGTTTTTATTATTGTCTTATGAACTAATTGTTATGTGTATGTTATATTTTTATCTTGTATCTAGAGCATAATAATATGGAATTTACATATAAAAGCGGAAGGTAATAATAATTCAAGTTCCGCTTTCAATCTTCTACACTGAGAAAATTAAATCGTAAAATCAAAGAAAATACACTTTGTTGCAAAGACTTTTATTGGTCAGATTGTGCCCAAAGACAAAAAACATCTTTACCGGAAAAGCGCAAAGATCTTTAGATTCCCATGAAATATATACTTAAAATCAAAGACTTAAAATATTGTGGCAAGGATGTACGTCTTTGGAAACACATGAAAAAGTCCTTAAATTAAGGAAAAAGTATTTTGGCACAAAGACTTTCATTCGTTAGTCTTAAGACTTGAATTTTTGATTTTAAGTACAATTTTCATTGTAACAAAGACGTAATTTTAACATTATTACAAAGAAACGCAATTTTATGGTGTTTTCTTTTCTACAAAAAAGTGTGACATTTTATTTAAAAAAAATGCAATTTGGTGTCTGTTTCCTAAAAATTTTGGTCCCGAAAGGTTGAGTTTTTTAGATTAAAACGAGCCACCCTTTTCGGAAGCAAAATTTTTAAGAAACAGTCACCAAATTGCAATTTTTTAAATAAAATGTCACATTTTTTTGTAGAAAAGAAAACACCATTAAATTCAACGAAAAATAAAAAAAAGACAAAGACAAGGCGCACATGCACAATTGAGCGTTCCTATCGACTGACTTACAATTAATGACAACCACGAAAACAATTCTTTTTATTTTTTACATATATTGTAATCAATCGGCTACACTTGTTTCGTTATGCATTCGTATACAAATTTAACTTTGAAGACTAAATTCTTTAAAGTTACAGACTTTCAGTCTAATTCATAAACGCATCATTGCAGCTTTATAAGTCATTAATATGCAAAAGTCGAAAAAAGAGTATTTATAAATGTTTAATAGCCTATTAATAAATTTGAAATATTTATTGTAGCCTTTTCCCTACTTTAAGCGTTTAATAAAGTGATATTTCAATGTTTGTTAAAATACAATTTTAATAATTGCATGAAAAAATAAAAATTTTTGTCTTCTTATTTATTTTAATAAAAAAGTTTTATACGCATAAAAATTTTTTTTCTAGAAAAACGATAACTAATGTTTGAATTAATTTTAAATATAAGCTGCTCGATGGATTTTTTTGTTAAAAATAACGTGGGTCGCGAGATATGTTCTCTGTTTAAACTGGAAGTCGTTATAGCTTTATGCATAAAATATAAAAAGCTATAAAGATTTATATTAAATAATGTAAACCGCATTTTTACCATAAATTATACTTATATTTTAAAATGTCTTTTAAATAGGTATAGAGTAGTTGTTAAGGCAAACACAAGGTAGAAACCCCATAGTATATCGTTTGTTGGTTACTAGTTTGCCGCACGGAACAAAAATGTTTGGTTCTACATGCTTTGAATATTTTAACTTTTCCATCGAAAATTTGATTCATAGCACAAAAAGTGACAAATGAAGCAAAACAATGAGAAATGTAAAATTAAGGATATCAGGCAATGCTAGAATTCGATGTCTCTAAATATATTCGAGACATCAAAAAAGGTATTAAATGCTAAAAAAGGGTGTCATTATTATTATATAGAATTGATTTAAAACTAAATTTTTGTAAAAATGTGCCTGCCAGAAATTTAAAAGCTAATTTTAGCAATTACCAAAAAAGCGATAATAAGAAATCAAATTGAAGTTAAAAAAACAATTTGCAGATTTAGGATGATGCAGCCGATCTTCATGGGTTTTCTCAAGCAACAGTGTGTAGAATTTCAGCCAGAGTGGCTCGTGCCTTAGCTCGCTGGGACAATAGAAAAATTTAAATGCCTTCATCTCTTATAGAGGAAACAATCCTAATGAGAGAATTTAAGACATTTAAAAATTTCCAAGATGTTATTGGTACGCACATAGCTATCAAAAAAACCGGCGGGAATTTTGCCCAATATTATTTAAACAGAAGGAGTTACTATACCCTGAATGTTCAGGTAAATGAAAAAATTTGAACTTAAAATATGTTGGCAGTTATATGTGGCTAAAAATGTTTTGTTAAAACCTAGGAGGTTTTATTTTCAAAACATCTGGTTAAAATTGGTTAAATTATTCATTAAACATAAATCTGTATAATCTCTTTTGGAACGTACAAAGTTTAAGCAGTAAAAATTTGATATTGAAATATGATTTACATATTTCGCTTCTATTTCAATATTAGGTATTTTATTAACAAAAAAAACCTAAAATTAATTAAAATATTACGTTTTAAAAAACAGAAATTAATTTTAAATTGAAAACAAAACAGAAATTCACTTAAAATTCGTTCGCTGTATGATATTTTTATTTACTCGTATCGTTTCATCCCTAGTTGTATGCATCACTATTACAAAAATTACAATTAAAATAACATAATAATACAGAAGTATTATAAACGTTTAATTGTTAATCCACTCCTATTAAGCGGTTATAAATTAGACTTTTTATAAATGGTGTATAAAACAAAAAGTGTTCGATAACTATTGTATTCATTAAAGCAGAAACAAGAAATTTTTATGAATTAGACCGTTTGTCTTTGTAGCAAGGATGCTTAGCTTTAAAAAAACAATGAAAAGTCTTTAATTTTAAATACGTTTTTCAATCCCTTATTAGCAAAGAAATTAATCGTTGTAGCAAATATTTTATCTTTACGAAAAAGATAATTTCTTTGATTAAGCTTTAAAGAATTTCAGTCGTTTGTGTTGAAGACGCACCATTTGCTTGTTTAAAGAATAAATCATTGATGCAAGGATTTTTTCCTTCTAACAAAGATATTTTCGTTACAATTTTACAAAGACGTTTTTTCTTTGATTTTAAAGCTTTTAATTTTCTCAGTGTATTAATTTTTGTAGTATTAAGGCATTTCTTTTACTTACTTTGTAAAAAAAGTTCCCTTACGTTTTGTTATAAAAGTGTTTTTCACTAATTAAAAACAAATTTACTTTGTATTATTTATATGGAACGGGATGCCAAGATCCCGGGAAATTTTAAAAAATTTTCGCTTTCCCGGGAATCGAAAAACTCCAGGGGAAAAAACTCTACTTATTAGCAGAAGATTTACGGCAAAATTCCTAAATATTGACATGCGCATGATTTCCTGTTAGATGACGTAGTCTGTGATATTTATGCGCTTTATATGCGCTGGCAACCCCGCAATTAAACAACAATTAACTTGAGTAAGTCAGCTTGAAATCACTAGCCAATAGGAATGTAGTTCGGGTGACGTCATTTGTGAACATGCGCAGAATATTAAAATTTGGTTTTCTGGATGGCGTAATCTTTATTTTTATTATTCTTGCAGTTAGTTCAATAGATATAGTTTACTTTAATGTAAATTAAAAGATTTAATTTCGATTTTTGAAAAATTTTTTTTCATAACCTACGAACTGTTTGGGCTGACCTGGGGTATCTTTCACTTCCACGCTAAAATTTCCTTTTCTAGACAGCACCAATCATCGATCGCAGCTTGAGATCAATAAAAAAATATTCTGGATGGATGCTTTGCCGCCACAAAATATTTTAGGAAAAAAAATCTGTTTGTTTACGTTATTGCGTTCAGTAACGTATTAAAAACAGTGTTCGAAAATAAACAGTACATTATTTAGCGTTCGGCTCACACACCGAAGAACGATATCTATTTTTTTAGTGTTTGTGTAAGCATACACAAACCTTAATACCGTTCATAACTATTTTCAAGAAAGAACCGAACATTATATAATGTTCGGTTCTTCGTTAAAAAACAGAACAATTGTAGTGATACTGTAGAAAAACATTATATTTTAATGTTCTATAATGTTTTTTTCGTGTGTGTATTTTGTTTTTGTAAAAAATGTTTGGTTTTTTTCTTATCAGCAAAAGGCAGCGAACATTAACGAGCCGAACCGAACACATTGAAGTTCGTGGATTTTCAAAAAAAACCGAACGGAATTTAATGTTCTCATCATTTGTTGAGTATGATGAAAACAGCATTATTTTTGTATTCGAAAGATGACAAACAGGGAAACGTTATTTTTTTTTTAATGAATTTCTACACAAACACTATTAGCGTTTGTGTTTTCCACAAATCTACCGAACCGAACATTAAAGAACGATATTTAGTGTTTATTTTCGAACACTGATTAAAAATAAATAACTGGTGTTTATCTTGAAAAATGTCGTATAAGTTATTGAAGACACAAACTAAAAAATACGTCATTTGTTTCGATTCCAGCGTTTTCAAATTAAACACCACCCAATAAAAACCGCTTAAATAAAATAAACTATTTCTATACCAAATATAAATAAAATTGGTTAAAAATCAGGCAAGTCGAAAAAATAAAGTGCCTAAAAAACGCTATTTTAATTTTTAAAAATTTTTTAGAAAAAAACGCTTATTAAAAAAATAAAAAACTGGCGAAGTTGCTTTATAAAAGATTGAACTTTTAAGCCAGTCTGTAGATGCGTTTGGTAGAAATATTGCCATAATTTGCTGTTTAAAGGCAATTTAGCTATAATTTGGTTTTTATAGGAAACTCTACGACAATTTGCTATTTATTGGAAATTTTGGCAAAATTTGTTATCCATTTAAAAATATTTTGTGCAATAAAACTAAACTTCTTTTTAAATAATTTCTTTAATTTTATATATGTGTGCATATCTTTTTTAAATCCTGTCTGCAAAATCGCCATATACATGTGATTTTTCCCACAGCAATTAAAATTCCTTAAAAAAAGACGAACACAATACATGGCTACACATCCTTACACACGCATTATGTCCACATATAACCTTTTGTTACATGTACTATTTGTTACAAAACAACTAACAAAACAAATCCATAAGTTTTTGACAAAAGGCGAATATTTTAAAAGGACATTCGCTTTGTTTTCTCTTTTGTATGTGGACAAGCAAACAAATAACAAATGCTTAAAAAATACAATTTTCGTAAGTCCGTTTTTGAAAATTTTTGTTTTATTTGTTTGGTTATGTATACATCTTTAACATGCCTGTTGATGTGTTTATTCTCTTGTTTGGTTTCAAACAATAAACAACGTTTAAAAGCATGTTACAATAGTAAAATCATACAAATACATAGAAATATTTCATAAGAAACATGATTATATCACTATTTAGTTGCAATGGATACAATTTTAAAAGGATATAAAAGAAAAGGTTGAAGTTTTGGTTTGGCGCAAAAGGGGACATCTTTTCACAATATCATTTCTTTTGGGCTTCAATTTAAGGAAATGTCCTTAATTAAAAGTATTTATTATAAACAATTGAGAAATATTAATTTTAAGGCGATTTAAAATTTTATAAGCACTTTATAAAATTGAGAATACTAAATTTTCACAATGAATTTAACTTTAAACAACCTAAGGCCTAGTTACTCTTACGTAAACGTATACGTTGCGAATCAGCTGTTCCGTTTCCCTTACCAAGCTTATGTGTAAATAGGTACTCACACGTAAACGTAACGTTGCGTTGCGGATAAACCTGATAAAATTAAAATTTCTCCCGTTTTAACGTATCAGATGTTAAGAATTTCTTTTTTTCAAGCAGTGTTGTCAACAATACTTATTAACCAGAGGTTTACTTTAAAATTTTATTAATGAGATTATTATCAAAACATTAATTTAAATTTGGTGTCATGAAATGTTATGGGTTTTTTTGTTGGAACTGAAATTGGTGTTATCGGGTTTTTATTGAAAATAAACCAAGCACCTTATAGCTCTTGTTGTTTTTTATTGGAAAAAATATTGTTGCTAAAAGCTTAATTTTTTTTTTTATTCAACAGTTAGATTACATATTTCAATAGATGGAAGTAAATTAAATAAATAAATAGTTAAAACTGTATTTTTTGCATGTTTCCGGCAGCGGCCTAAAAAAGCCTTTTTCTCTAAATTAGCTTTATATATTTGCAAAACAATAAAATTACACAAATATAAACAACAAACGCAAGTAATACAACGATGGCATTTACTGCATATGTACATTTGTATGTTTACTGTATTTCCACTTCTTATAATCTTTCCTAAAATATTCATTTATTATTTAACAATATTTGAACGCAAAAATCATAATTTACAAAATTATTAAACAAAAATTGCGTTTAAGGCTGTAAAGTTTACAGTGTAAACATGAGTTAAAACATAAAACAGCTGGATGATCGGTTGTATTATAAAATAAATATTTGCAAACGTTTTAGAGAATGCAATATTCGCCGTACGTTTACGTATTAGCAACATTAACGTAAGAGTAACGAGGCCTTTAGCCTGGATTTTTAAGCCAGTGCAGTGTTTTAATACATTTAAAAATTTCTGTTTTGTGAGGTGAGAGAAAGAGTAGAAAATTTCGCTAATATGTTTACTTTTTGGTATAAATTTTGCCAAACTTTGCTATTTGTAGGAAATTTTGCTAAAATTTGGTATTTATATATAAAAACTTAAGTTTTTGCTGGGTAGGAAACCCTCCCATAATTTGCTATTTATGGAAAATTTTGTCAAAATTTTCTTTTCATAGGATATTTTGCGAACATTTGATTTTTATAGGACATTTTGCCAAAATTTCCTATTTATAAGAATTTTGCTTTAATTTGCTATTTATAGGAAATTTTGCGAAATTTCCTATTTATAGCAAATTGTGACAAAATTAACTGTTTATAGGAAATTGTGACAAAATAAGCTGCTTATTGGAAATTTGGCGAAATTTGCTATTGAAAAAATTTCCTATTAATAAGATATTTTGCGAAATTTACTATTTAAATAGAAGTTTCCCAAATTTTTTATTTTTGTAATATTTTGCCAAAATTTCCATATTTTAGGAAATATTGGAAAAATTTACTATTTACAGAAAACCTTGTCAAAATTTGTTTTATATTGGAAATGAAGCTAAAATTTTTGCCAAAGTTTGCTATTTGCATAGAAGCTAGCTTTCCCTCAACAATAAATTTCAGTGTATAAACATTAGAGTGACCACAAAAAATCGATGTTGGTCTTAGCCCCATAAAATGATTCCCCTTTTCAGATATTGAGATGTCGATTAAACAACGCTAACTCAATGCGGTCGTCGTTGCAAATTTGGAAATATCGATATTTGGGGCCAAAATCTGACATATGGAGCCATGACTCAAGAACTGTAAATAATAAAAACACGCTTAATATCTCACCCCTATCGTGAATAATTTTTCCCTCGTAATTTTTCCCCTTTTCACATATTTGCGATCATGAAAAAATGTAATTCAAAGGAGAATAATAACGTGAAAAAATGTTCACGGGAAAAAATTCCCATTATCGTGAAAAATTTTTTCCCTCGTAATTTGTTCACATTTTCCCTTCGATTTTCTCACTTTATTTTTGCTAGGGAACAGAACACGTATGTTAGTAACTCCTCCTATAAATCGAATATTAAGGGTTAATAAAGTTTATAAGGCACAAACCAATATATTGCTCAGCAAAATGCAAAACAACAGGTCGATTGTCTGCGGATTTGTGAATCTTTCGATTGACTTGGTGGCAGAATTTTGGAAAATATTTTACTACATAAAATTTAAAAAGTGCAAAAAACTAACGTTGTAATCAAACTATCCCTCCAATACTAAATATTTTGCTTTATTATTTTAACTTTTCTTTCGAATATATACTTTATTTTTTTAAACAAAAATTTCATTGATTTTTAATTTTTTAATCTTTCTTCTTTTTTTACATTCATTTGAGATTCACGATTGCTTTTTTCCCTTCGAGGGGAATGAAAATTTCATGGGAACAAAAATTCCACTTGTTATTCACGATAGGGGTGAATATTGTTTTTTAAAATTTATATTATATACATAATTGTTATTATTTTAAGTCACTCTTATACACATATGTGACAGCGCATAGAGAAAGGGACCTAAGGGTAAAAAAAAATCAATTTTAATTTTTATTTTTTTTTGATGTGGACAACATCTGAGCATCGACTGAGACCGATCCCATGCCCCAAAAGTTCTTGTAAATTGGTTCCTTAGAACTTGACGGTACCGGTACTTTATTTTTTTCGATTTCTTCTTAACGTCTGCTGCCTCCACTTCTTGAGGATTGTCTACTTCCACCGAATCTTCCTCTTCGTTTCCATTTCCAGAGACCAAAGGAAGAGGAGCAACCGAATCTTTTTTTTAATGATCAAAACATAAACTCCGGATCTCTTTATACAAGTACCATTGACGCTTCATCGATAACCCTGGTGACGGAATTATAATTGATTTGTCATCGAAACTGGTATTGTTACTCAGATGTATGTTTTCATTTATGGTGGCTGAATTCGCAAACAGTTTACATCGCACTGGTGACTGAGCAATAAATACAAAGTGATGATACTTCGATATTCCAATTAAAGTTTTATATTTAGTGGAGAAGTATTCGTCCCATTTTCTCCACTCAAAAACCGGCTCACTTGAGTTTGGAAGTCGAATAGGTAAAGAAACATTAAATCCATTACGAGATGATTTTCTAGCACAATCAACTACATCAATGAAGCAGTCGTAATTAGTTTGGGCATATTTTGATTTGAAAACTCCGAATAAACGATCAGGTGAAAACTTTGTATGTCCGCTTAACAAAAAGTTCAATTCAACTGACTCACATCTGTAAGTATCGACAAGGTGTTGTAAATATCGTATTATCGCATTGATTTTATTTTGTAAAACACAGTTATCAGCGAATATCACAAATTTTTTAGTTGAATGCACTTCTCGTAGGTAGTAATCAAGCAATGATATTACTGAATTCGGACCATTTCCAATGGAATTGCTTTCGTCAATATAGAAGATGTGTTGAACATTTTGACGTTCGTTTGTAATTCCGAAAATTGCTGTTTTGCGACCTGATTTAAAGTATGCAGTTCCTATTTGCTGTGGATTCCACGGAAAGCTAACATTTTGAGCATAATCTATAGATATTACTAGAAAATCCTCCTCTGTAATACCTGGATACATGGCATTTGGATCAGGCTTGACTAATGTTCTCAAGTCGTTTTAGTACTCTCGCTAAGTGCTGGCAGATTGCAAACGATCAGAATACACCTTCAACGCTGCTTCTTTTACAACTTCAGTAACGTTTACTGTATTAACAGCATCTTTTGCAAGATTTAGACACAATTCGCACAAATCGCCTTCATAGTGACGAGGTAGGAACAATATTTCTTCTACAGCGTTTGGAAAGTGCGAAGTTTTACGATTTTACCACCCGGTTCGACGCTGTAGGTGTATTTAGTGTAAACAGCAGTTTTACTTTCAGTAGTTGGAAGTTTCAATAAACGATAATCACGATGATTTGATTGACGTCCAGGTAAAGTGATAGCAACAGTTTCAGTAAAACGGAAGATAAATAAAACAATTTCTTTTTTTTCCAAAGAAGTTAAAGCATCTGTACGATTAATTTTATTCGTCAGCCATGGTCGCGTGGATAAACACCATTTTTGTTGTAATGTTCGATTAGATTTTTGTAGCGTTTAATTCCGATTGATTGTACCGTTGCTTCATAGCTCGCGATCGATCACCAACTTTTGACCTGAGCATTGCATCGCCACGGTGAGCTGCCAGATGTGCGAGAATAACTGAATCTTGGGATTCCTTATCTAAATTCATGAAAGACGTACGAAAATCCACAGCCATCTTCTTAGGGATCACTTCATTGCATTTATTTGAACAACACGGAGGTATTTTTGAACCATACAGTCGAGCAACTACCTTTTCTTCGCGTAAATCAGGATCAGATTTATCAAGCTACATATTATCGGTATCATCTTCAGAGTCACTATCCGATAATTCTGACAAGTGATCGTCATCATCCTCGTCATCAGGGAAGCGATAAAGTAAATCTACTTCTTCAAATTCGTCCACCATTTCATCCTTAAACAGTCAGTAAGAATGTTATTAGTTTTAAATTATTTTCGCGAATAACATAATAAGGTTATGTGAAAAAATTTTCGTACTAAAGGCGTCCGTACACGACATGTTTTTGTCATCTGACATGTCAATTTCCCACTGCATAATACATACATGTCGTGTGTTACCTTTTAAACTTTGCTTCTGTAAAAGTCAGGTGTAAACTCATCTGACAAAATTTCAATTAGAGCGTGCTCTATTTTCTTCTGACATCCCATCTGACATCAGAAATCTATGCCGAGAAGAAACCGGCAGCGGCGTCCACTATTGACGGAATCATTAGCCGGCTGAAGTTAATATTTTACACTACCGAGATATGCATGATCATACCAATATTTAATAGAATTTATTTAAATATATATATAAAAACCGTTTCATTATAATATCCTAAACTGCTATCTTTAAATTAAAAGAAAAATATGTTAAGATGGCTAAATTTTTTAAACGCGTAAATACAAATTTTCGTGGCTGCATTTTTATTTTGGTTTTTGTAACAACTATGGGGGGAAAAACAGAGAAAATGTCAGAAGCAAACTACATGTACGTTTGTGACCGAATATTATAAACCTTCTGTAAAACAGACATTTTGACAGACATGCACAATTACATGTGACTTGAAAAGTTGACAAGTCAAATGTAAAAAACATGTCGTCTACATGCACCTTAACAGAGTGATATTCACGATTTAAAAGAATTATAAATGAGTATTTATTATAACTAGTGTTCGCCTAATGGTCAAAATTCGACCATAACTTTTTTTTAAATATGAAGAAAACGTAATTCATCTAAGTATATGGGCATTTCCGTCAAAAGGGTCACCATGGCCGAAAATTTAAAAGTTATTAAAAGCTGATTGTTTTACGATATTGTTATAGAGAAATATTTAGATTTTACTTATTTTATGAATTTACTCATAAATTTGTTCACTTAGCTGAACAATCAGACTGCAAAGTTGCGCAAACGTAATTTCTTATTTTTGAGAATGTTTTATTGTATGTTTTCTTTAATATTTTCTTTCTTTAAATATGTGATATTTGATAAAAATAAATCCAAAAAAATGTTCTTACATGGTCTGTAATCTAAGGAAGAGTTCAAATAGAAATATGTTATTCGGATTAACGGTAAATTTTTATTTTATTTTGATCATTATTCAGTTAAATTATTACGGAAAAAATTTCACATTCGAAATATCACGTGTCGACCCAAATTTTGGCTTAAAAAAAATAAAATACAGAAGATTTTGGAATCAAACCAAGACATTTTAATGCTACATGTTACATTGCTACGTTAAATTCTGAAAATAGTTTGACTTAAAAATTGTACCAGGTTTCGCAGAATTACGCCTTTTTATACATGGCCAAAAAAAGTACTTCTGTTTTTTCACGTTCGAACAGCTACTTCTTTTGCCATTATCTGTGACCTAGAATCGCGCCCTCCATAAACTTTAGCATAGATAACAGTGCTTTCTATGTAAGTGCTTTAATTTAAGGGTTAAGAAAACGTAAAAATATTTTTTGCTTAAAATGTTATTCCATTTTTGATGCGTACGACTGTCACGTTCAACACTTTGGAATTACCCATATATGAATTTATTTGTTTCAAGCAAAAATTTTTTCCTTCAAAGTGGATCGATTTGGCGAGGGACCAACCTCCGGTTCATATTTTATCTTCTACGTGAGTTAATTTACTTTGGTAAGTTCAGTATAAAGAATACCCATTGAAAAGCAAAAATGTATCAAAAAGTCTCCTTTATATATTGTCATCCACTAAGGACGTTGCACGTTTAATTTTATGTTTTTATGTCTAATATTAACGAAAATAATTCAAAGTACCAGCTTTTGAACGAAAAAGTACCAAAAAGCTCCCCTTACATATTCTTGTTCACCCAGTTTAATGTATAATTTTATCTTTATAGGTCGAATATTATCGAAAATTCAAAAAGTTCCAGATGAAGAACAAAAAATACCAGCATTTTTTATCTTATAGGTTATCACTCACTCAGGCCCCTACACCTATAATATTATGTTTCTAAGATCAATATTATAGAAAATTTTAAAATTATCACATGAAGCACAGAAAAGTAAAAAAAAAGAAATTTAGTTTCCCTTATTTCCCCTTTTTTCTTCCCAAACGAAGAAAGCGTTCTTAACTGTTTTGTCTGGTCTGATTTATACATAAGATTTATATAGTCGAAATATTCGAAAACCGGTTTCTGAAAAATTTCGAATAATCGATCACCCTAATTTTTTATTATTTGATAATTGAAAATAAATTTTTATTTATTTTGCATCTGTGTTAGTAGCAATTTTGAACGCTTATAACTCTGAAGTTATTGAACAGATTTTAATAAAATATACATTGTGCACTTCTTTGAGTAAATACCTCTCAAATGGTGTATATTGTTCAAATCGGTTGACATACAGAGGAGGAAAGTGTTCTTAACTGTTTTGCCTTAGCCGATTTATGTATAGATTCACAATTAATAATTTCAGAAAATAAACCTGGATTCGAAAAAACGCGAGAAAAATTGATATCAAACTCATGGAAACATCGCGCTAGGTAGAAAACAGTAAAAACCAACTACACAAAACAAGAGGCAGGGACGACCTACGCGCGTTTTCAAGGTTGACCAATACGTTCCTGACGTCATGAAATGTGTCGCTTTCAAATGAGACCAATACCAACACGCTCAGTGATAGTACACCAAAGATACACGTATTTAAATCTTTAAAATGGCTCTACTGAACAGAGCCGGTTTTTACCCTTAGGTCCCTTTCTATTTTGTGCGTCACATATACAGGATATATCCTATCAAATATGAAAAAATTGGGAATTTAGCACGTCATGCAAAC
Source organism: Pollenia angustigena (assembly GCA_930367215.1). Taxonomy (NCBI): domain Eukaryota; kingdom Metazoa; phylum Arthropoda; class Insecta; order Diptera; family Polleniidae; genus Pollenia; species Pollenia angustigena. The sequence continues at coordinate 55,957,903 of OV884060.1, forward strand.
ATTTTTACAAAATACTTTTTTTATAGGAAATTATGCTAAAATTTGTTATTTTAGGAATTTTTGCTTAAATTTGTTATTTTTAGGAAATTTTGCCAAAATTTGTTATTTCTAAGAAATTTTGCCAAAATTTTATATTTAGTGGAACTTTTGACAAAAATTTTTATTTAAAGGAACTTTTGCCAAAAAATTTTATTTATACACTGAAAGAATTTTCTTCGCAATACCAATGAATTTTGACATTAATCCCATGAAAAATTGCATTAAAAAGGAACCTATGCAGCGCTTCGTTAGATCAATGAAACCTCTTTCATTAAAAGGATTTAATGAAACATTACATTAGATCTATGAATATTATTCATTGGAGGAATACTTTCAATAAAGTAATAAAATTTTTTTTTTATTATTTTTTTTAATTATTTTTTTTAATTATTTTTTTATTTTATTTTACTTTCAAAAGATTTTGTTATTTGTGCTTAATTCCCAGTTTTTATTCTTGATAAAAACACTTGAAATTTATTGTTGATGGGATAAGCTATTCCTATGCATTTCACTGGTTGCTTAGGCCAGATCATCAGGAAACTTCATCCATAAAGATTTTAGACAAACTAAAGATATTAAACCAAATAAAACTGTTAAACGTATAAGACTTATAGCAACAGTTTTACTTGTAACAATATCAAAGCTTGAACAAAATACATCAACAATAAAAAAGTGGGTTTATCTCGTCTTACACTCCCCACTACAATTAGTTGAAATTCTCTCAACATTAATTGTAGTTGTAAGTAGGTTAAGAAAAACAAAATAAAAAACAAACAACAACTTACAAAAGATGTTGTCAATTAAGTGTTTTTTTAGGCCGTGCACTTGCCTGTTTATTATCAAAAAGTAATTTCAATTTTTGGGAATAAAAAATTTTAATTTCAAAAGATTTTGTTATTTGTGCTTAATTCCCAGTTTTTATTCTTGATAAAAACACTTGAAATTTATTGTTGATGGGATAAGCTATTCCTATGCATTTCACTGGTTGCTTAGGCCAGATCATCAGGAAACTTCATCCATAAAGATTTTAGACAAACTAAAGATATTAAACCAAATAAAACTGTTAAACGTATAAGACTTATAGCAACAGTTTTACTTGTAACAATATCAAAGCTTGAACAAAATACATCAACAATAAAAAAGTGGGTTTATCTCGTCTTACACTCCCCACTACAATTAGTTGAAATTCTCTCAACATTAATTGTAGTTGTAAGTAGGTTAAGAAAAACAAAATAAAAAACAAACAACAACTTACAAAAGATGTTGTCAATTAAGTGTTTTTTTAGGCCGTGCACTTGCCTGTTTATTATCAAAAAGTAATTTCAATTTTTGGGAATAAAAAATTTTAATTTCAAAAGATTTTGTTATTTGTGCTTAATTCCCAGTTTTTATTCTTGATAAAAACACTTGAAATTTATTGTTGATGGGATAAGCTATTCCTATGCATTTCACTGGTTGCTTAGGCCAGATCATCAGGAAACTTCATCCATAAAGATTTTAGACAAACTAAAGATATTAAACCAAATAAAACTGTTAAACGTATAAGACTTATAGCAACAGTTTTACTTGTAACAATATCAAAGCTTGAACAAAATACATCAACAATAAAAAAGTGGGTTTATCTCGTCTTACTAGCTTATCCCATCAACAATAAATTTCAAGTGTTTTTATCAAGAATAAAAACTGGGAATTAAGCACAAATAACAAAATCTTTTGAAATTAAAATTTTTTATTCCCAAAAATTGAAATTACTTTTTGATAATAAACAGGCAAGTGCACGGCCTAAAAAAACACTTAATTGACAACATCTTTTGTAAGTTGTTGTTTGTTTTTTATTTTGTTTTTCTTAACCTACTTACAACTACAATTAATGTTGAGAGAATTTCAACTAATTGTAGTGGGGAGTGTAAGACGAGATAAACCCACTTTTTTATTGTTGATGTATTTTGTTCAAGCTTTGATATTGTTACAAGTAAAACTGTTGCTATAAGTCTTATACGTTTAACAGTTTTATTTGGTTTAATATCTTTAGTTTGTCTAAAATCTTTATGGATGAAGTTTCCTGATGATCTGGCCTAAGCAACCAGTGAAATGCATAGGAATAGCTTATCCCATCAACAATAAATTTCAAGTGTTTTTATCAAGAATAAAAACTGGGAATTAAGCACAAATAACAAAATCTTTTGAAATTAAAATTTTTTATTCCCAAAAATTGAAATTACTTTTTGATAATAAACAGGCAAGTGCACGGCCTAAAAAAACACTTAATTGACAACATCTTTTGTAAGTTGTTGTTTGTTTTTTATTTTGTTTTTCTTAACCTACTTACAACTACAATTAATGTTGAGAGAATTTCAACTAATTGTAGTGGGGAGTGTAAGACGAGATAAACCCACTTTTTTATTGTTGATGTATTTTGTTCAAGCTTTGATATTGTTACAAGTAAAACTGTTGCTATAAGTCTTATACGTTTAACAGTTTTATTTGGTTTAATATCTTTAGTTTGTCTAAAATCTTTATGGATGAAGTTTCCTGATGATCTGGCCTAAGCAACCAGTGAAATGCATAGGAATAGCTTATCCCATCAACAATAAATTTCAAGTGTTTTTATCAAGAATAAAAACTGGGAATTAAGCACAAATAACAAAATCTTTTGAAATTAAAATTTTTTATTCCCAAAAATTGAAATTACTTTTTGATAATAAACAGGCAAGTGCACGGCCTAAAAAAACACTTAATTGACAACATCTTTTGTAAGTTGTTGTTTGTTTTTTATTTTGTTTTTCTTAACCTACTTACAACTACAATTAATGTTGAGAGAATTTCAACTAATTGTAGTGGGGAGTGTAAGACGAGATAAACCCACTTTTTTATTGTTGATGTATTTTGTTCAAGCTTTGATATTGTTACAAGTAAAACTGTTGCTATAAGTCTTATACGTTTAACAGTTTTATTTGGTTTAATATCTTTAGTTTGTCTAAAATCTTTATGGATGAAGTTTCCTGATGATCTGGCCTAAGCAACCAGTGAAATGCATAGGAATAGCTTATCCCATCAACAATAAATTTCAAGTGTTTTTATCAAGAATAAAAACTGGGAATTAAGCACAAATAACAAAATCTTTTGAAATTAAAATTTTTTATTCCCAAAAATTGAAATTACTTTTTGATAATAAACAGGCAAGTGCACGGCCTAAAAAAACACTTAATTGACAACATCTTTTGTAAGTTGTTGTTTGTTTTTTATTTTGTTTTTCTTAACCTACTTACAACTACAATTAATGTTGAGAGAATTTCAACTAATTGTAGTGGGGAGTGTAAGACGAGATAAACCCACTTTTTTATTGTTGATGTATTTTGTTCAAGCTTTGATATTGTTACAAGTAAAACTGTTGCTATAAGTCTTATACGTTTAACAGTTTTATTTGGTTTAATATCTTTAGTTTGTCTAAAATCTTTATGGATGAAGTTTCCTGATGATCTGGCCTAAGCAACCAGTGAAATGCATAGGAATAGCTTATCCCATCAACAATAAATTTCAAGTGTTTTTATCAAGAATAAAAACTGGGAATTAAGCACAAATAACAAAATCTTTTGAAATTAAAATTTTTTATTCCCAAAAATTGAAATTACTTTTTGATTTTATTTTACTTTATTTTATTTTTCATTTTTTTTTCTGTCTCTGGCGGGATTCGATCCCCCAACCTCGGTGCTGATCAGAGCTGCCGTTTTTGGTTATTTCTAACCAAAATTGGTTATATTTTTTTTCAATGTGGAGATGTGAATATTTTTTTCGTTTTGGTTACTTTTTTTCTAAAATGATAATACGTACAAATATGATTTTCTTGATACAAAATTTTACGAGCTCAAATAATTTGTATTGTGTACATACTATGATTTCTTCATTATTTGTTACCAATGAACGGAAGTTTTTGTACTTTATCGAAAACAAAAAATCCCTTTCAAAACTGCAACCAATTAATTTTTTTAAGGTATTTGCTAAGAAAAATATTGCCATTTGTGATTTTTATATTAAAAACGGCCATTTTCGAAAACATATGAAGTTTTAATCGATGAAGATTTCAATTATTTTTTTTAAATGAGTATAGCTTTTTTTGATTTTAAGAATACTTAAGGTTAGTAGTACTTAAAGTAGAAAGTGCATTAAATCATGCGGAATCAATTTGAGAAAATGACTGAAAAATTACACAAAAGTCGTTTTATTGTTTCTTAAAACTTGAATATAAATTAAATGTTCTAAATTTAGGTTATTTCCAAAAGTAGATATATTTAAATACATATTTGAAAATACAAATAGGAATTTTAAAGATTTTTCCAAAATACATTGATTTAACAAAATAATTTTAAAATTTATGGAATTTTACATGAAACGTTAGAACTGAAATCACAGCGCATAAAATAGGAACTCTTAAATTATTTGAAAAATACAAAATGTAATTGAAGCAGAGCCGCGAATAACGTTGTAAACGCCACTTTTTGCAAAAACTGTTTTTTTCGGATAACCGTTAACATTACTCTCGTACACTGTTTAAACCTCAAATCACCCAAAATTATGCACCTTAAAGCCCTTAAAAATTACATACAAAGAGTCAGCTAGTGGAAGAACGTTGTAAGTTACTTAAAAATGATACAAAGTAAACGGTTTTAAACGTGGAATAACGTTTTAAAAGCCATCAGTCATGATGCTTTGTGTAGTGGAAGAACGTTTTAAATGACATCGTGAGTGTGGATATGAAACGTTTTTCCACTAAAAAAAGTTATAAACTGTAAATTTGCATGTAATTTAAGTTTTAAATTTGTTGATATTTTGCATAAATATTTTTATTATCATTATTTTTAATTATCTAAAAAAAAAATTAATAATCTTGCCAGTTAAAAACGTTTTTTTGCTCTCCTGAAAAAAAATTATTTTGTAACTTAAAACGTTATTCGCGGCTGTGCTTCAATTAATGATCTCGTTAAAATGCTATTTTTGAATATAAACACCATCAAGTTAGAAACCAACTTTGAAACTAAAATAATTTAAATAAACTCTTTTTAGAAATAAGAAATATAAATGTTTCAAAAACTTGAAAAATTTATTTTTTCATCACAAAAAATTTCTAATTTTTGTCAAACATTCAAGACAAAACCCTGAAGAAGGCACACAACGGAGTGCCGAAATATTGGATTAAATAAATTTAATATTTTTCATAAAGAAGAGACCTCAAGCTTAATTTAATAATAATATTATTACATCTTTAAAAAAATAATAATAATAAAATATCAAAAAATTTCCAGTAAAAACTTCGCTATATTTGCAGATGAATAGCTTCTTTTATTCATTTTTCAGAAACTTTCATCTATAACTACATTTATAACAACTTCTGTAACAACTTTTTTCTGGATATATACAGTGAAAAAATAAAGACTTACTTTTGAATGCGTTCATTTTGGAACATCCCTTGTAAAATTCATTGGTTCTTTCAGTAGAAGTGTAAGTAGTGCCTTTATGTTTTTCAGATTACTCAACACATTATTTTGTAGGCGAAGTTTTTACTGGGTTGTTGCCACTATAAAAACTTAAAAGAAACATAATGTTGCCACCATACTTAAGAATTTTAACTACCAAAATCAGGTATTAATTTTTTCCATTTATAGTAGACTTATGAGTGGAATTGCCGGCATACTGAAAAAAAAGTCTCGAATAAATAAAAACTTTTACCCCCAATTTCACCAAGTTCAGTTATAATTTACTATCAGTTATAGATGTCAAAACACATTATTAACTGGAATTTAAAGTAATAGTTGGTTCCGTTAAACTTGGTGGAATTGGGGGGTAATTAAGTTTCTCGTTATTTTTTTAATATGTAAAAGAATTTAATTATTTGTTTTGTTTTCCTGACTTATAATTATTATTTTACTATAAAGTGCACAAATCTAACTAACCTTTGTATTACAATGCAACTTAAAATAAATTTTAAAGATTTTCTCAATTTATAAAAGGCATTTTAAATTTGGTTATATTTTTTCACATTTGGTAACATTTTCAAAAATTTTGGTTGTAAAAATTGTATTAGTTGTGGCAGCACTGGTGCTGATAGACTAGCTCACTACTAGCTAGCCTACCGGGGCAGTGTAGTTTTTGGATAAAAAAACTATGTTTTTTACTCAATTAAGAGCGTAAATATGAGATTAAGTTGTCCATAATAACAAAAACAACGTTGATTGAAAGTGGATTGAAAGTTTTTGTTTCATTACTATAATGACATTTTTATTAAATAATAATGAAAATTCAAATTTATGAAGGCAATTATTGAAATATGTTGCTTTTATAAAAAAAAATTTTTGATTTCATAAAGTTAATGGCATACATGTAACATTAGATGTATGAAATTATTAAATCTTAAATTTTTTAATTAACAATTAAACATTTTTTTAAGGAAACTATAATTTTGTATTAATTTATGAATATAGTTATGTTTGTATATTGTTTTTTAATGTTCCCAATTAAAATTTTTTGTTTAACTTGGACAAACTTAAGTTTTCATATATCCAATGAAAATTTTTAATGTAATTACGAAATCTTATGAAGCGATTTTAACGAAAATACTTCATTATAACTATGAAATTCCATTTAAACAATGAAAATTTTCATTTACCCAAGGAACATTTTTTTATGAAAATGATTCATTAAATATATGAAGCATTTTTCTTTCAGTGTAGGAAATTTTGCTAAAATTCTTTTTTATAGGAAATTTTTGCCACAATTTTTTATTTGTATTAAATTTTGCCAAAATGTGTTTTTCATAGGAAATTAAGCAAAAATGTGATATTTATAGGAAATTAGTTATTTATAGGATATTTTCCTAAAATTTGTTATTTATAGGAAATTTTGCCAAAATTTCTTGTTTATAGGAAATGTTGCCAACATTTGTTATTTATAGGAAATTTTGACAAAATTTGTTATTTATAGGGAATTTTGCCAAAATTTGTTATTTATAGGGAATTTTGACAAAATTTGTTATTTATAGGAAATTTTGACAAAATTTGTTATTTATAGGAAATGTGGCCAAAATTTGTTATTTATAGGAAATGTGGCCAAAATTTGTAATTTATAGGAAATGTGGCCAAAATTTGTTATTTATAGGAAATGTGGCCAAAATTTATTTTATATAGGAAATAGTGTTGACAAAATTTGCTTGTTACAGGAAATATTGCCAAACTTTTTTATTTAAAAGAAATTTTTCAAAATTTACTATGTATAGAAATTTCCAAAATTTGTTTGTTATAGGAAAAATGTTATACTTATTCTTTGTTATAATTTTTCTGTAGCCTACTTTTAGCTTCGTACACACATTTCACCAAATTATTTTGCCATTTATTTTAATTATTTACTAAACCGTCTATGTAATACACTTTACCCTTATTGTTATTAACTTTCTATTCAAAAATAAACTAAATTGCAATCGATTTTAGAGTTTCTCCCCCCTCTTTAAACATTTCTAGTTTTAATTTCTATAAATTTCAAGAGCTTATAAAGTAATAAGCAATAAATTTTACAAACATTACTTTACAATCATAAATACAAAAAGCCAAAGAGAAAAGCATGCTAATTAAATGGGAAACAAAATCAAATCATCCGATACCAGACTCCACTCCAGCTATTTAAATATGAGAATTTTAACCCACAGAAAACTACACATTTTTATAATTATGAAAATGAGGAAAAAACGTAGCAGCTTTATTTGATTTTTAAACAAGAATGAAAATGTCAAAAGTTAATGCTTTAACAGAAAAAAAACACTTTGAACAAGAAAAATAAACTTTTCTTTTCCAAAGTTAAAGGGAGCAGCAAAATTTTATTATTATTATTTTTTTTACAATAAAACATTAATGGCTTAAATTGTCTACGAAACATGTTTTAAAATCACAGTTAATGAGTCTGGTCAAGTGACGGCAATCTAAAGTGGAAAAGAAGAATTATTTCCGAATGAAACTAAAGAAACCACTAAAAATTGGAAAAGAAAATACAAACTTTTCCCATAAACAAAACCATAATATTGGAGCCCTTAATTTAGTAACGCAACATAAAAGGACTTTCAATCGCAAATTAAAGGCTATTAAGAAATTCGATACGCATCAAAGGACACTCTGTTGCCAGTACACATTCACACACACGTGCAAAGAAGGAGGACATACACATAGAAACCAGTATTCTTAAATACCAATAGCAACAACAACAACAAAAATAAATAAATTAAATAACAAAAACTTGGCAAATAAGAAAAAATTAGTAAGAGAGAAATAGCAGTTGGTAAATGACTACAAATAATACTAAAAATTTTGTTGAAATTTTTACAATCAAAAGCAAAATGTAAAAGTCAGCAAAATAGCAAAAACAGGAACATAAGCAAATATTAAAAATGTGACAAAATTTATAAGAAAAAAAAACTTCTAAGAAAATTATAAGATCCTTGGCAACATTTGCTTAAAAATGTAAAAAGATTTTATTAAAAATCAAAGGGAAAACAAAACTCTCAAAAGCATTTCAAAGAGACTTTACAGTTGCCCTACAACAGCGGGAACTTGCTAGTTTAAGAAAACATTGCAAACAATCTACCATCTGCAGTTAAACTGGGCAATTCGGCTATTAATAGCCATTTTCACCGTTATTTTTTTATAATTTATTAATATGTATTAACTAAATTCACCTATTTAAGTAAAGTCTTATAAAGTCTCTTGGTTTCTATATCTTTGAAGTTGCCTAATGGTCTTACTGTAGTTTTTCGTAATATTAAATTGAAAATTATTTATTAAATTATTTTCTAAGAAGCAAATAATTCAGATTAGATACAGTTGCGCTAGACTTAAGTTATAGATACCAAAAGAAAGAATTAAAAAAAAAATTGAGTTAGACCTAATAAAAAACTCGATGGCATTTTTTTTTTTTTTTTTTTTGACTACACATCTTTTTGTCTAACGTCAAAGATATGTCGACGCCAAGTCAGCCTTCTATCCATATGAATGTAACAGGATCAGACTGGGGTATTGTAAAATTATTAAGTGTGACAGGTGCAAAATTTTCTTTCACGAAGGAAAACGTAACGTGTTTACTTGTTAATTCGTTTACTCGAACTCGCCAAATTTTTAAACCAAGGTTCCACTTGACTAAGATAGTCATTTAATAAACGTCAAGCCATTTTTGGGTTTACAGTCAAACTTATCATTCAACTACTCAGCTGTATTATCCGCAAATCTAGAAACAGTGATTTTGTCGCCTATTGTCAAATCGGAGGTGTTTATTAAATAGAAAGTAGGTCTAACAACAGTCTCATTCAGTACCAAACTAGGAGATAGACATGGACATAGTCATTCATGTGACCTTTTTAACATTCTGCTGAAGAAAGTGATACGAGACGCAGATGTGAATACACAAAGCAACACATGCTGCTTGATTATGCCGACGATATTGACATCATAAGTCGAACATCGCGAGCGGTAGCTGCAACATTTGAGAAAGTCGAAAAGGAATATACAAAAGTGGGTCTTGCAGTTAACGAAAATAAAACCAAGTTGATGGTATCTACCACAAAGACTTCGAGTAGACTCGGGTGAACAGTGGAAGTTGAACACCACAACTTTGAGATAGTAAATACCTCCGCACAACCATAAACAAAACAAACAATATTAGTTTTGAGATAAAACGAAGAACAGTCCCGGCTAATAGATGATACTTCGGACTATTTATTTTGTTTGTCTATGGGTGATAATCCTTACAGACATTTTAAATTGAATAATCTTAATTTAGCGTAAATTAAACATAAAATACAAAACAAAATATATGTACATAATATTAACTTAAAAAATTATGAATTTAATAAAATAATTATTTTGTTCTTAATTACATTAGGACTTGAAGAAAAACCAGTACATTTATAGAATTTGTTAAATTCGTTACACATTCTAATAAGAGGATCCGCATTAGCATTATTAGCTCTAAAACATCGAACTGATAATGGAATGAAATGACGTGATGAGCGTTGAGGAACATTAAACAAAATATTGTGGATTATAAAACCAGAGCTTACTTCGCCAGTAATGATGTTGAAAATAAACGATATGCTTAACATAGTCCTACGACTTTTCAGGGTGGGCAGCTTTATAAGAGAAAGTCTAGCAGAATACAAAAGAGCAGGAATTGCTTTTGGACGGATTCGATAGCATCGGAATGTTTTTTATAAATAGGGTCCCATATTATAGATCCATACTCTAGAATAGGTCTTACAAGCGCAGTAAGCAAAGTTTTTCTAACATAAGGATCATTAAACTATTAAGCTCAGCGTTTGTAAAACCAAGTACATCCCTAGCTTTATTTACTATCATAGTGATCTGCGAAATAAAATTAAGTTTCGGATTAAGCAGAATTCCAAGTTCTATGAAATTGACGGCCAATTCCAGCTCACTACCACCAAGATGATATTGTGCAGGTATTGAATTCTTTCTGACAAATCGCATATATTTACATTTATTAAAATTTAACTCCATAAGATTTGTTAGGCACCATGAATAAAACAAGTTTAAGTCATTTTGGAGACGTTGTTGGTCAGATACTTGACAATAACTTAGAAAAACTTTTACATAATCAGCAGACATTAAAATATTAAAAGATTGAATCGCATTAGGCAAGTCGTTAATGAAAAGTGAAAAAAGAAGCGGACCAAGGTGGCTTCCATGTGGTACTCCAGAGAGATCATCAATTCGTCTGGAACAGGTTTTTTTTTTTTAAATAACGGTTTGTTTTCTATTAGTTAAATTTCAATAAATTCATTTAATACTGAGGTCTGTAAACCCCAAAAAATATCGGGTGATTTTTTAAGAGCTATAGGAAAGTTAAAAAAACACATTAAATTCAGAAAAATGCATGAAATCTTTATTTGAATCGATAGTACGGTCCATATAATTTAATGTTTGAAGATTATTTCATGCAAATGTTGACCGCGACTACTCCTCAAATGGTCCATCCGCTTAGTCCAATTTTGGCATACTCTTTCCAACATTGCGGCCGGTATCTCATGAATAAATGCTTCATTGTTGTCTTCCAATGCGTCAATTGAAGCGGGCATGTGTGTATAGACATGAGCTTTAACATAGCCCCACAAAAAATAGTCTAAAAGCGAAAAATCGCACGATCTAGGCGGCCAATTGACCGGTCCCGAACGTGAAATAAAATGTTTACCGAACTCGCCTCTCAATAAGTCCATTGTTAAGCGTGCTGTGTGGCATCTGGCACCGTCTTGTTGAAATCACATGTCATGCAAGTCAAACTCTTGCATTTTGGCAAAAAAAGTTGGATATCATCTCACGGAAGCGCTCACCATTCACAGTTACGTTACGATTCGCATCATTTTTGAAGAAGTACGGTCCAATGATGTCACCAGCCCATAAACCGCACCAAACTGTGACTTTTTCTGGATGCATTGGTAGCTCTTGCAAAGCTTCTGGCTGACCTTCACTCCAAAATCGACAATTCTGCTTATTAACGTACCCATTGAGCCAAAAATGAGCTTCGTCGCTGAACACAAGAAGCGCGCGATGAACTTTCTTAACAGAGCACGCATTTTGATAATAAAATTCAATAATTTGCAAGCGCTGTTCGTTTGAAGGACGATTTATGATTAAATTTTAGACCAAACTGAAGATGTCTGACAGTGAAACAAAACACGAAACGTGCGTCAGCTGTTTAAACAAGTGTTGCCAAAAAGATTATAGCTAAAAAATCACCCATTATAATTTATTTTTAATGAGCAAATGGTTAACTTTATCGAAAACTTTACTGAAGTCAGTGTATATAACATCAGTTTGTTCTTGTTTCAGAAATCCGCGATTTATTACGGTTTTGAGTTGAAGAAGGTTTGTCGTAGTAGAGCACCTCATTTGAAATCCATGCTGATAAGGGGATATAAAATTGGACACTTGATAGGATAAATATTCAGTGATGATTTTTTTCAAATAATTTAGGTATAATACTGAGTTTGGCGATTCCACGGTAGTTTTCCACTTCAGACTTTTTCCTGATTTATACAAAGGCACTATGAAAGAATCTTTCCAAACGTCAGGAAAATAACCATATTTTATTGATGCATTGAATATAATTTCTAAAGGGATGGCAATAGAGTCGGCACATTTAATTAAAATATTGCTTGGAACTTTATCCGGTCCATAGTTGTGCGAAAATCTAAGATTTCTGAGTTCCACACATATTGTAGAAATATCTAGAAAGGGTATATTTATTGTTTGCTTTGCAGTTATTTCGAATGGGTAATTACTAGAATCATCATAAGTAGAATCTGAATATGTCGTTGAAAAAAAAAATCCGCAAGTAAGATGCTTATAGTTGCATAATCCCTAGATTCATTCTGTCTTAAGAAGGGAAGCCTGTTGCTTTTTTCTTAGAATTAACAAACTTGTAAAACGATTTTTTACTCTGCAAGCAATTTAAGAACGAAACCACTTCTCGACAGATACAAATCACTCTATACAAGACACTGATACTACCCGTGATGTTCTGTGGTTCTTAAGCATGGGTACTTGTGAAAAATCTAAGGACCAACACACAGAAAAAAATCAAGTTAAAAACGTCGAAAACAAGGTTGATTTAAATTTTTTCGGTGGTGATTTTGCTTCATACGGGTTTCATGTTAATTCAACCTGATTTTACAATAACTGCGAACAACATTTTTTTCTTTTGATATAACTGTAATTCATGTTAATTTAACATTGCAGTAAAGTTAGAGCAAAATGTAATTAATATTGAAATAACAATCGGAATCACGTTGAATGAAAGTTATTTCCAGTTGAAACAACGTGAATTTCATGTAGAATCAAATGGGTTTGAGTGTATTTTAACAGTGTGAAGAAGCTTCAGATAACATTTGCATTTATGTAAGAATAATTCAAAACCCTGTAACACACACTTATTTTGTATTCTCCTTTGTTAACAGAAGCATCAGCAGAATCGCCCGATATGGTTATCATTCTACTTTGAAAACTTGATGTACTATTTAAATAAACAATTTTAATTAAAAGAATACGGGAATTGTCTTCTTTTTATAACATATTTTAAAAGTGAAAATAAAAAATGTACATAATTAAGTAGGTATGCATGTTAATTTAACATGATAAACTTTTGATTTTAATACAAAACAGGTTTCTATGGGTTCAATATTGAATCCAGATTTATTTATATTTTAATATTTTTTTTTTTTTTTATTTTTTTAACAGTGAATAATATTAAATAAACGTAATTTAAGGTTATTTTGATATTTTTTATTAAAAATTAATATGAAATAATGATAAATTTAAGTAAAGGGCATAATTTTTCTGAAATTTAACATGATTCTCAATCAACATTTTTCCATGTTAATTTTACATGGGTATTTTTTTCTGTGTGAATGTGCTTCGGACGAAGATGCTCCATCTAAAAGGCCATTTGAATACAAACCTAGTGACGGTTCACGCGGAAGGGCACGACCAAAACTACGGTGGAAGACATCTCAAAACTTGGTGACACAAAATGAAAAAGAAGCGCAGAACACCGGAGCGCTTGGAAATCTATTCTGCGTCGGCTGCAGGAACCAATGTTCTGTAATAGTCGATTAAGTAAGTAAGTAGGTTCAACAACACTTCGCTGTGGAACGCCATATTTTATCTGATATTCTCTGGTCACTTAGTCTTTGTTTCGTACCATTAATAAACTGTCTGATATATAAGTCTCTAGTAGTTAATGGATTTTTGGTGGCAGTGAAATTTAATTTTAAAGACCAGACCTTGTCAAAAATTTACTATTTGTAGCAAACTTATCCAAAAATTTGCGATTTTTTAATTTTTTGTCGAGAATTTGGTATTTGAAGAACATATTGAAATAATTTATTTTTTTGAGAACTTTCGTTTAAGTTAGCTTTTTTTAAAGGATATTTAGTTTGAATTTCCTTTAAATCGCAAAGTTTGCAAAAAGTTATATTTTAAAAATTTTATTAAACATAGTAAAAAAAGGAGTAACTATTTTCTGAAACTGGATATTAAAATGTACCTTATGTAGGGTGTGCTTTAAAAACCCCACCCACTTAATTTCATTTACAACCGCCAATATTTTTTTTATATTTTCAATAATGTTTGCTATTTTCTATTACAATACTTGATTGAGTAAAAACAAAAAAGAAAAAACAGTACACATAAACGGAAATCGAAAAGTTTTCTTTTTTTTCATTCTTAAAATTATGGTGATTTTTAAAAGTACGTACTCAAAATGTCCCTGTGATGTTTGTAGCACACAGTGTATGTCCTGGGATAAGGACAGAGCAAAAGACAGAGAGGAAATTTACAACATTATGACAATAAATGAAAAACCTGCCTGCATTTTGTTTTCTAAACTTTTTTGCGACTGTCGCCATGGCCATCTAGAAAAGTGTGTAGTGGTGAGTGTGTTGTAGGTAACAGAAGAAGACCATTTATATTTAGGAGCAAAAATGGCGCCAATAGATGACAATTTTACAGTTTGGCGCGATAAGAGATTTTGTAAAGGATATTTTCTATGTGTAGGTTCGTTCGTTCGTTTATTTGTGTAAGTTAACATCAATATCAACAAAAGCTATGACCGTTATAAATACTTCCCCCACAGCCCCCTACCCCTGTTTAATAGCTAGAAGTATATAAATTTTTTTTTTTTTTTGCTTAACGTTGGGCTACTGCTAATGTGACTGATGTCGTCGTCGTTGTTATTGTTGCTTAAGCAAACTCATCGGCAATTTTGTGGTTGGCTGGCTGGCTGGCTGGCCAGCTATTTGGCACTTTAGATGGTTTTGGTCTAAGTAATCAATGTGCTTGTAATGTTGCCGATGTTGTAGTACTTGCCGTTATTGTCATTTGGGTACGTACTTTTTTTTTGTCTCCACTAATGTTGCATACTTCGAAAATTACTACAACTACTATTACAGCTTTAGCTGATGCCAAAATAATATTTAGAAAAAAAGAGCATGGTTTGATAGTAAATATTCGATGTTGTTAAACTTAAGTTTATAACTGTCTGTATCTCTGTATGTATAGGAGTAAATGTGTGTGTTAGTGTCTATAATGATTGCCAGCCTGGTGAGGTTTGGTAGCCAGGTATTAGGTCATTGATATTTGTTTTTGGTTGTCTTTTCCTAATGGTGGGGGAGGAAATTAAAAGTTGTTAATGTTTGATGGTAAATTAAAACATATTGCAGGTTGCTGATAAGACTAAGTAATAGCAACAACAAAAAGTTTTGCTATGTTTATAAATTTACCAAAAGGAAATTAATTTTTTTTTCTGGTTGAAATTAAATATATTGGAAATGAAATAGATAAAACGAACTTAACTGGGACACAGAGGAAACTAAATACAATTTGTTTTTCAAAGTTGTTAATGATTTTAGAGATTTATGAAGGACTTAAAAGTTGGCAAGGGAAATGTTTATTATTATCAGCCTTAAGGTATGCAATAATTGTTGGATATTGAAAATATAATAATAATCAGGTCATAGCTGTTCATTGTAAATAATTTTCTTCTAAATATTGGCTCAAAATTAATTATTAACAATTTGTAACTGTTTTTCAAAAATAAAAATATGTTAAATTTATTTAATACTTCTTTAAATTAAATATAAATCAGTTTCAAATAATTTACAATAATGTCTTTCAAAAATTATTTCTTCTCTTGGAAGTTAAATTCACTATTATTTGAATTTATATTATTCAAATCAATAGAAAAGCACACATTTTTGTTTAAAAAAAATTTAATATAGAAGCAACAAATAAAATAAATTTGAATAAAACTTATTGAATAAAAAAATTTCAGACTTCGTATGAAAAGATTTTATTATATAAAAAAAAAAATGCCTAAATATTTTAATTCAACAAAAATATTTTGAATTACTCATAATCTGTTCTTCGATATTTGAATTATTATTTTTTTTTATTCCAAAATTTAAAAAAATTTTATAAACGTTATTACCTTTTATATAATAAGTAAGAGTGGTATTTAAATTGATTTCTAGCACATAACTGTACGTTTCTATTTGGAAAACAATGGCAAGGAAGTTTTATTACAAAGTGCTTAGAGCTCAGTTCATGGTCTTACATACATTTGCTTCGAGCAATTCAACCTCAAAACAACCTCACAAATTGCCATTTACCATAATTCAAGGAATATAATATTGCTTTTAGTTTCTGGCCAGTTTCCGCCGAATTTATGTCTAAATGCCATGGAAAAGAACCTTGTTTTAGTTAAGTAACCACTAACTGCATAATATCGTTAAATTTTTTAAATTTTCAAATACGAAATCGTTTTACTTTTAATGTTTGTATTTTAAAATGGAGCTGCACTTTTTTTATCCCAGTATTTTATTACATTGTCTTCCTCATTTTTCAAGGAAAAATTTAAAAAAAATCAATAGAAATTTTTGTATTTAAAATTTTTTTGTTTGAATAGTTTAATTTTCTACCAATTTTGTTAAATAAAAATTCTAAAGCTACAAATCAAATTTTTTTTATTTGCATTAAATTGATTTGAATATATTCAGCTTAGAATATTTGAATATAAAAAGAATTGTAGAAATTTTTTGAGAATCCAAATTATTTAATATTAAAAAGTTCAAATAATTTTTTTATAGTACATTTTAATTAAAAATATCTAAATATATTAGAATATTATTCGATTTTATAAAAATTAATACCACAACTATTTTAACAAAAAAATCTTAAACTAAAATTGTTTTATTAAGATTCTTCTATGACGTGCTAAATTCCCAATTTTTCATATTTGATAAATACACTGAAATTTATTGTTGAGGGAAAGCTAGCTTCTATGCGCATTTCACTGGTTGCTTAGGCCAGAAACCTTTTCCAAAGATTTTAGAAAAGCTAAAAATATTATACAAATAAAACCCTAAAGCGAATAAGAATTTTAAACACTCTAAGTCTTACTTGTAACAAAATCAAAGCTTAAACAAAACACCAACAATAAACAGTGAGTTTATCTTTTCTTACATCCCCCTACAATTGGTTGGGTTCTTACCGACTCGAATTGTAGTTGTAAGTGGGTAAAAAGAAAAATATCAAATAGAAATTAAAATCAAAAAAAGTATTTTAATTTTGTATTTAATTCATATCTTACAGTTATGAATCAGGTCACCTTGCATGGTGTATTTGATATTGAATTTAGCTTAAATATGAAGCAAATTATTAGATCCTACAGTGAAATAAAGGTCGAATGTTGTTTTTGTATTTATAGAAAATTCTGCCAAAACTTAATACTTTAGAAAATTTTGCTAAATTTTCCAATTAAAACCAAATTTTTTATTAAAAGTAAAGCTACGGGCACACTTGTCAAATTTTTTAAAAACGGGACCAACAAGCAAACAAAGTAATCAATTCCTTTATTTCAAATATATATTTTGATTATAATACCATTTCTTACAAAAAACAGTTTTTTTGCTATGGGTAGTAGTATAAATAGTTTATTTTGTCATACTAAGACCATGTTAAATCTCACTTAATATTAACAAAAGTAGTGGTTATGGCTTAAGTCTTGCTAAAACTTGTTACCTGATAGGAAATTTGTAACTTTATAAAAAAAAAATTTCCCAAAAATAGCTATTTATAGGAAAATTGCCCAATGTTTCGTTCTTGACAATAAATTGATGTTTTTATATCTGTGGTATTTTGACAAAACATCTTAAGTCGAGATAAGAAAAAAAACTCGGTGCAAAAATAAGAAATCCAACTCGGCGCAAAAATTATTTTTATTAAATAATAAAATAAGCCAAAATTAATGAAAAATTTCGTTTATAATACAAAATTTTAAAAAGAAAAAACAAAAGTTTTTTTTAATGAAAATTCATTGATTAACAGCATTTTTTTCAAGTTTTTAAATATGTATTAAGTTAATAAAAAAAAAAAATTTTAATATTTTTAATTAGGCTTAAGTTCATGAAATTTAATTTCCATTAAATTATTGTTATGAAGAAAGGAACTTTACAACATGAAAATTTATTAAAATTGTTATTGATAATCTTTCATTCTTGACGTGGCTCGGGCTCGAACCCTGGCCGGCAGGTTACCATGACATGTTTCGATCGCAACCACTCGATCTCCTCAGATGGATTTGCCGTCTTACACTCGCAGCCATCGACGACTGCTGACGTTAATAGTCAAACATCAATCCTTAAACCAAATTGTATTTAAACATTTGGTAGATCGAAATTTGCTTTCCTGAATGATTGTCCATTTTAATTAATTTTACATGTTTTTTCCTTACTTCTGTTTTTTCGTACTTTTGTCAAGAATTTTTCTTGAAGTCCAAGTACATTTTTTTGTTTTTTCATTTTGTCTTTCTCTTTTCTCTTGACCTTTTTCAGCACAACTTGAAGGACAAATGTACACATAGAGCTCGTGCCCTAGCTTTAACAATAATTAGTATTGTGGTTATTTTGTTGAACTATTTATGGTTTTTAATCCAAATTTTTAATATTTTTAATTAGGCTTAAGTTCATGAAATTTAATTTCCATTAAATTATTTTTATGAAGAAAGGAACTTTACAACATGAAAATTTATTAAAATTGTTATTGATTATCTTTCATTCTTGACGTAGCTCGGGCTCGAACCCTGGCCGGCAGGTTACCATGAAATTTCATGAACTTAAGCCTAATTAAAAATATTAAAAATTTGGATTAAAAACCATAAATAGTTCAACAAAATAACCACAATACTAATTATTAAAAAAAAAAATTATTATATTACAAATTATTTGCAGAGACTTTGAAATTTTTGACGACTTGGAAGAAGAGTTTTATGAAAAGAAGCCTCAAATATATAAAAAGAGTTTCAATTCTGTCGACCTTGATGATAAGGAGTTTTTGCGTCTTGCCTGTTTGACAAAATCACAACTTGCTTCCTAGGAAACTTCTTTATGCATCAACTGGTAAATGCAATTCATAAAAGTGACTTATTTTTAAATGTGTCAAAAAATATAATGGTAGTAGGAATTTGTGACACATTTGATAAAATAAATCTTTGGTAAAGTTTATACTACATTTACATTAGGCCGAAAACTTGTATATTTGATTTAAAATCTTCTTCGTAATCTAGTGCATCTACATTATACTTTTTTGACATTAGCGAGATTTTGTTTTTATAACAAAACAACTGACTAAAAGTTTTTTCGTTACACATACAAACACAAAAAGAAATATACATTAAAAAATTTGCATTACCTTTTATTAATAATCAACGATATTTATTTTATCAATATTATTCGACTTTTTATTTTTTTTACAATTTTTATAAAACTTTTTTATTGTTTTTCAACAATGTTTTTTTTTTTTTTTATGTAATTTTGTCTTGAGCAGGGAAGTATTTTTAGTGCTATATATATTGAAAAAACCATAGTTGCATCATTAAGTACTACTAGATTTTGAGTAGATTTTGTTTTGTAAGGGAAATCTATTCAAAAACCACTAGATTTGGCTCGAAATCTCGTAAGTACTAGATTTTGCGAAGGTGTAAATGTAGTATTATAATAATTAAACTTGTGTCAGTTAAGAATTTGGCAAAATTGTCAAAACTTAAAAAGAATCCAGCTGAAGAGACATAGCTCAAAATAATTCGGTAAATTGTGCAAATAATTCTTAATCAAAAATGACACAACTAAAAACTGTTCTTCGTCTAGCGTATATATATACATATTAGGGTGGTCGTTAACTGTATGGATCAATTTTTTTTTCTATTTTTCCATGCTCTAACCCCCCAATTCGGTGGGTATTGATAAAAAAACAACTCCAAAAAATTTTTAGGACGATCGGCAAAGGCTAAGCCGTCCCTCAAGCCCGCCAAAGTTTGAGAAAAATCGTAAAATCCGACTTGTATGACTTATATTTAGGAAAATATTAATTTTACATAAAAATCGTTTTCTAAGAAGTTGTTGTTAGTAAAGTTTTCAACAACTTTTGCCTTAACAAGTTTTCTCTAAAACTCATATTGAACAAAACCTAATTAAAATAAAAAGTAAACAGCAGCATTGATGCGAATTTTTTCTTTAGAACTTTTTTTTCTTACACACGTTAATTCAGCTTTAATATTTGTGTTTGTGTGCGTTTGCTTAAAAAAAATAGTCAAACGCATATCATTTGTTTCTAACGTACCACGGTTGGTAAAGTTGTACTTTTTTGATACAATTCAAAGCCAAAAAGTCAGGGTTTAAAAAGCTGCAGTCAAAATCAAAAAATTGCTTTTTCTTCCACTTTCTGATTTTTCATTAGACAAAAATAAACCGTTGCTTTTACTTCTGATTCATTAAATGAAAACAGTCGCAGTGAAGGCAAAAGCAAAAAACGAAAAGTTGAACACAACAAAGAACATCAGCAGCCGACATGTTCGAAAGTGTTTGGTTTGACAGACTGAAACTTTTAATAAATCCCGAAGTTAACGAAGATGGGACGTTGTGTTCATTGTATGTATATGAAAGCGATAATGTTATTTAAAGTTTTATTTAATTTCAAAAAATTAAAAAGATTTGTTAAGCTTTAAAATAAATAAATATGTATGTACATATTTATGTATATATGTACGCATGTATTATTTAAAAAAAAATATGGAAAACAAAAACAAAAACGCAACGTCCCATCTTCGTTAACTACGGAATTTTTTAAAAGTTTCAGTAGGTCAAACAAAACACTGCCGAACATGTTGACTGCCGATGTTCTTTGTTGTGTATAACATTTCGTTTTTTGCTTTTGCATTCACTGCGACTGTTTTCATTTAATGAATCAGAAGTAAAGTCAACGGTTTATTTTTGTCCAATGACAAATGAAGATGTCGAAGTTACAGCACAATCTTATGACTTTTACTATCTCAACTGCAGCTTTTTAAACGCTGCAAAAAGTACGGTGGTACCCTAGGGTGACCGTTTATATCAAAAGTTGTATTTATTTAGGTCTCACTCGCCAATTTGGTGGGTATTGATAAAAAAACAACTCAACAATTTTAAGGACGATAGGCGAAGGCTAAGCCGTCCCTCAAGCCCACCAAAGTTTGAGACAAATTATAATTTTACATGAAATCTGACTTTTATGTTTAATAACTTAGAAAATATTAATTTTGTAGAAAATTTGTTACAAGTTTTTCCTTATCTCTTATTTAACAAAATAAACTTAAAATATCGAATAAGCCACTAAAAAATCTAATTTTTAATTCATTTAAGAAACGCATTTTCTATGAATTAGTTTTGTTGAAAAACATTTTTATTATTTATTTAAAAAAAACCCCGACCTGGCGTTTTACCCTAATTTGGGTACGCTGAATTCAGTGGTGCTAACCGTTTTTTAGGTTAGCTCTTGTTTTCAAAATTTCGAAAACGGAGGAGGTTGCACAGCGTCACTTAAAAACGGGTTAGTTTATAAAATAAACTAAAAAACTCCAAATTCCACAATAATATTACCTTTAACAATTGTTATAGGTTTTCTAATATGCGTAGTCGTTTTAGAAACCAAATTTTTTTGGCAATGGGGATACAACAAATTATGTGAGGTTGGTCATACATTTGACCCAACTAAGGGCAATCTTGGCGCTGCAGTGGCCAAACCAAATTTAAGAATTATATTAAACCGGCATATTTGTATGGGAGCCTCCTAAAGGGTGGAGATATAAGGCAAGTATGTTTTAAGAAAATGTTAAGTACAAAAAACTAATGAAGGTCCGTTATATATTTAATCCCCCTTGGGGCGAATCCTTGCCAGTTCTGGGGCTTTTTCTTCAATATATTTCTAGTCTGTGTTGACAATTTTATATGAGAGCCCCCTTAAAGAATAAAGAAAGCGTGCAGTTATGTTACAGGGATGATAAATGAGAAAACCAATATCGTACTTACGAACCACAATAGTAATAAATAGTTTTTTTTTTTATAAAAGAAAAAGACTTTTGTGTCGGTTACACTTGAAACCATTGGTACATACGGTCTATTTCGTTCCTTTGTTTTTATAATATTTTGCCATGAAGGCTTATTTGCTGCCGCTGATACTTGATTTAGAATGTGGCATATGCAATCGTCCAATTATCAAGTGCAAAAATCTATTCACAATAGCGAAGTTTAGTATTTGGTGCAAATGGTCTTGCAAAGAGCAAATGCAAAATATCATAGCTGTTTTGTTAAATCCAACAACAAAATACACAGAGATTCCTTAAGAGTTCATAAAAACGCTACGAAATTTTGCATTTGCACTTTGGCAAAACCATTTGCACCAAACACTGAAATTCGTTTATATTCATTGGACAGTAAATACGAGTTGTCACTTTATATCAATTATAAATATTTAGGTTTGAAAATTTGGAAATAGTACCAAATGAGTCACGGGGGTACCACCGTACTTTTTGGCTTTTAATTGCATCAAAAAAGTACAATTGCACCAACTTTGTCAACCGTTGTACGTTAGAAACAAATGATATGCGTTTGACTATTTTTTTACGTGAGTAAGAAAAAACAGTTCTAAAGAAAAAATTCGCATCAATGCTGCTGTTTACTTTTTATTTTAATTAGGTATTGTTCAGTATGAGTTTTAGAGAAAACTTGTTAAGGCAAAAGTTGTTGGAAACGTTACTAACAACAACTTCTTAGAAAACGATTTTTATGTAAAATTAATATTTTCCTAAATATAAGTCATACAAGTCGGACTTAACGATTTTTCCAAAACTTTGGCGGGCTTGAGGGACGGCTTAGCCTTCGCCGATCGTCCTAAAAATTTTTTTGAGTTGTTTTTTTATCAATACCCACCAAATTGGCGAGTGAGACCTAAATAAATCCAAATTTTGATTTTAACGGTCACCCTAATATATATATAAAAAAAAAATATAAAATTTTTTTGATCATAATCTGTATGGATTTTATACTAAATGGTCCAAAGATTTGTTTTTAAGTACTATTTTAGGTCACACAGTTTTTCGATTTCTGAATAATTAGGTTTTTGAGTTAATTCACTTTTGAACTGAGTGTGCGATATATTGTTTTAAACGTTTCTTAATTTTTAGGATTAAAGTGTTTAAAATGCATTATAATTTAATTTGCAACCACACGTACACATCTGTGTTAACGCTGGTTTTCTATAGTAAATGTCGAGTTGTAGACTTTCGGCCACGGGGCGAACCTACACACAGAAAAAAATCAATGGTAATTCGTTCAAAACAAGGTTGATTTAACATTTTTCAGTAGTGATTTGGCTTCATTGTTGTTTCATGTTAATTTAACATGATTTTACAATAACTTGCGAACAACATTTTTTTTCTTTTAAAATAACTATAATTCATGTCATTTATATTGAAATAACAATTCGAATGAAAGTTATTTCAAGTTTAAACAAATTGAATTTCATGTAGAATCAAATTGGTTGGAGTGTTATATAACAGTGTGAAGACAATATATGAATTTATTTAAGAAAAATTCGAAACACTTACCCCTCTAACACATGTTTCACTTGTTTTGTATCTCCTTTGTTAACAGAAGCATCAGCAGAATGGCCCGATATGGTTTTCGTCATCATTCTACTTTGAAAACTTGGTGTACTATTTAACTAAATAATTTTAATTAAAAGAATACGGTAGTTGTCTTCTATTTATAACATATTTTAAACATGAAAATAAACAAATGTACATACTTAAGTATGTATGCATGTTAATTTAACAAGATAAACTTTTGATTTTAATATAAAACAGGTTTTTATGGATTCAATATTGAACAATGTTATTTTAACAGTGAATAATATTAAATAAACGTGATTTAAAGTTATTTTAATATTTTTCATTTAAAATTAAAATGAAATAATTATAAATTTAAATAACGGGCATACTTTTGCAGGAATTTACCGTGATTCTCAATCAACATTTCGGCATGTTATTTTAACATTGGTATGTTTTTCTGTGTGAACACAGAAAAAATTATTGCCGAATTATTTTCAAACAAACGCTTGTTTGAAAATTTTTTTAATTTCTACAAATTTTTTTACTGATTCAATTAAAATTTTTGTTTGATTTTTATTTAACCAACAAAAATGTTGACAACCATTCAAAAATATAACACACGCGTTATTGGTTTCAAGTTTTCATAATTTTGTATGAAATATTTAACGCTTTTTAATGTTGTCGTCTTTTTGCATTTTTTTATTTGATCGTAAGCAACACTTCTTTATGTGATATATAAGAACTACAACAAAAAACACATGCAGTCTATTTTTGGACACTTTAAAAAAGTACAGCAATAAGAAAGATGAAGAGGTTTGAAGTAAAAAAAAAAAAAAAAAAATAGAGTGTAAAAAAACGTTTCACTCTTTTTAAACAACAACAACATTATAAGAAACAAAATAAATTTTTGGTTGGTTTCAAAGTTGGCTAAAAAAAAACCAAAATCCCGTATTCAATTTTTTCAAACTGTTTGGTTAAATACATCAAATACAAAAATATAATGATGACGAAAAACATATCGAGTCGGTCTGTCGCCGTTTTTGGGTTACCTTTCTTCTTCATTAGCAAAGGAAAGGATACAGCAACAGTGACTGATGACGAAAAACATTGTGTGTATAAAAAAAGAACTTCGTTCAAAAATTATTCCAACAAAAAAATGTGTCTCAAAGCCAGCCGGCCGCTCTGCTCTCTCTGCCATCATCTTCTAATACAGTACCTGCTTGTGTGCGCAGCATTGCTTGTGCAAAAATCTGTTTTTTTTTTGATTTTGAAATTTAGTATATGAATTTCAGTAAACTTTTTGTTTGATTCAGTTAAATTATTTGTTTGAAAAAATCAGTGTTTTTTTTTCAATAAACAAAATGCAAATAAATTGTTTGAATATGCGAATTTGTTTATAGGACCGATTTCAGACAAAAAATTGTTTGATTCTACAAATTTTTTGTTTGAATTGGAAAAATAATTTTTTCTGTGTATAAATAAAAATGCTTTCTTCATTAAATCATATGCTCTTTCATGATTTTGTAATGACGTTAACATAGCTAGTTTTCTCCTTTAGTTTTGCTCATTTATGATATATCTCAAATTCCCTCAAATATTATTTCTTTTGCCAAACTTTTGTAAGCGTTTTTAGCCCATTTTTCAGTAAAAGATGTTTTTTGTATTTTCCACATTAATTATCCGATTCTACATAAATTAAGCGTTTAGAAAAATAAATTTTCATACGAAATTTTAATACGATCGGGCAATTTTTGTAGTTGCTATTGAATTTTTAAGAAAAAGGATTTGTATATGGCAGGACCTTGAGTCCTTGGTCCGATTTAAATAAAAATTAACACACACATTGCTATTTTTATGTGTATCAGCTTGGCCACTTTTTGTTATTTTGTTGGCATTTATGAATTACATTTATCAACTTCTGGAGGTGTCCTTGGAACGATTTTTTCAAAAATAAATTTTTTTCAAATTAATTTCTGGGAATACAAAATTTTTCAATTAACAAGATGATCTGGCCTAAGTAACCAGCGAAATGCGCATAGAAATAGCTTATGTCATCAACAAAAAATATCAGTATTTTTATCAAGAATAAAAATTGGGAATAAAGCACGACAAACTAAATGTTGTTAATAAATTTTTTTCTTACATTGCAGCCACACGATCAAGCTTTTCTTGATAGTCTTTTACATATACTGTTTGTCAAAATATGCAAAAAATGGCAGCTGTGACGTAGGCTGCACGCAAGTTGAAAGCAATTTACTTTCAAGATGTCATCAAAAAAAAAATTTATAAAGGGAAACGAAAAATTTGCTCACTAACCTTGAAATCAGCTGTTTTTTTGAACGTAAATTGAAACACTCACTGGCAAGAGAATTTTAAAGGCAAGTTCGTATCAATTTTTAAAAGTATGAGTGTATTGGTAAAAAAGTGTGAGTGTATTAAAAATTGATAGCCAAAACTTAATCGTGTAACCCTCAAGTTAAAAAAGCTATTTTATGCCAATTTTGAAACTATCTGACAGCTCCTTCTATTTTTGCTCCTTCAATATATGGGAACGAAGCACAGAGAGTTGTGTGCGATCAGAAAAATATCATGAAATCGATTTGAGGCTTAAAGGAAATTTTTGACAAACTTGCTATTTATACGCAAATTTTGCTATTTATAAACAAATTTTCTAAGATTTGCTAATGATAGGAAAATGTTCTGCTTGATTGAAGATGTGTGGCGAAATTTTCTGTTTATAGAAAGTTTTGCAAAATTTGGTATGAATAGTATTTTTTGGCTTATAGAAAACTGTGCCAAATTATGTTATTTGTTGGATTTCCAGCCAAATTTACCAAAAAAAAAAAAAAAAAAAAAAATTTCGCTAGAGCTTTATTTATAGAAAAATTTTCCAAAATGTGCTATTAAATAAAACATATTTCTCAAGATTTGTTATTAGCTATTCTTTTATTTGCGTTTTCTATAAAATACGCTCTATCATATTACCTTAAATTTGTCTAGTTTTTATTTTTCTCCTCTATGCAATGTTGTAACAATAGCCAGAGGTTGAATAACCTTGAACAAATAGTATCTGTTATGGGCATGTACCAGAGCTCATACACTTAGAAATACTCCTAGAAGTTGTGGCATATTGATTTTCTAACTCGTCTTGTTTAATATGTTTAAGTTCATAATATAAAAAGTAATTACGAAATTAACCTTAACATAAACTTTTTCATTACCACTTTACAGGCATACATACATGAGTCTGAAAGTTTTTTTTTTCCTTTTTACAACTTGAATAATTTTCTTTACGTTTCTTTTCTTTTCTTCAAAACAATAAAACAATGTATCCTTACGTAATCGATAACAATTAATTGTATAAGGAAGAATTTAATACCATTTTTTTTTTTTTTTTGAGAAAATGTCTAGTGAAAGTGGAAAAATAGTAGAAAGAAATAAAAGGTTAAAGTTTGAACAGAAAATTTAAAGCAGTTAATACAAAATGTGTACGCTTCAGGGATAGAAAATGTAACAAAAGAACACAGGAAAAATTATAATCATTTTTTTTTCAATTAAAACATTTTTCTAAAATAAAATCAGTGTTATTCAGTGTTCAAAAATAAACGTTAAATATCGCTGCTTAGTGTTCGGTTTGGTAGATTTGTGGAAAACACAAACGCTAACAGTGTTTGTGTAGTAAATCAATAAAAAAAATTACATTTCCCTGTTTGTCTTCTTCTAGCACAAAAATAATACTGTTATTACTCAACTGCTCAAAAAGAACATTAAATTCCGTTCGGTTTAAGTAAAAAAAAAAAAAAACACAAACTTCGTTGTGTTCGGTTCAGCTCATTAGTGTTTGTACGTATCAGTTGTCCTAGCGCTCTTTTGGCTGGTTAAAAAAAATCAAATTTGTTTTTACAAAAACACAATACATATACCAAAAAAAAAAAAAAAAAAATATCAACAAAAATCCAGCAAAAAAATTCTACACAAACAAAACACATACATAATACATACGCAGTCTATTTGTGTTGTAGCCCCTGCTAAAATCTTTTGTTTTTTTCTTTCTTCTTTAATGTAAAAAAAGTAACAGTGTTCGAAAATAAACAGTACATTATTTAACGTTCGGCTCACACATCCAGGAACGATATCTATTTTTTTAGTGATTGTGTAGACATACACAACCCTTAATACCGTTCGTAACTGTTTTCAAGAAAGAACCTAACTTTATATAATGTTCGGTTCTTCGTTAAAAAACAGAACAATTGTAGTGATACTGCAGACTAACATTATATTTTAATGTTCTATAATGTTTTTTCGTGTGTGTATTTTGTTTTTGTTAAAAATGTTTGGTTTTTTTTTACTAGCCAAAAGGGACGAACATTAACGAGCCGAACCGAACACATTGAAGTTTGTGGATTTTCAAAAATAGCCGAACGGAATTAAATGTTCACATCTTTTGTTGAGTTTGATAAAAACAGTAAAATGTTTGTGTTCGAAAGATGACTAACAGGGAAACTGTATTTTTTTTAATGATTTTCTACACAAACACTAATTGCGTTTGTGTTTTCCACAAATCTACCGAACCGAACATTAAGATACGATATTTAGTGTTTATTTTCGAATACTACATTAAAATATAATGTTTGTCTGCATAATCACTACAATTGTTCTATTTTTTTAAAGGCATAATGTTCAGCTCTTTCTTGAAAACAATTAGGAACGGTATTAAGGGTTGTGTTCATCTACACAAACTATAAAAAAATAGATATGGTTACTGGGCGTGTGAGCCTAACGCTAAAAAATGTTCTGTTTATTTTCGAACACTGGTTTTGATTAATAATTTAATCAAGTGAATTAAACGTTTACTAATATCACCACCATAACTGCAGAAAATGTTGATAAAATCAGCTTTTAAAAAATTTCGTCCACTTCTTAATTTGCCATTGGCCAAAGAAAAACTCTTGCTTTTACTTGTAATTCATTAAATGTAAATAGTCGCTGTCAAACCAACTCAAAAAGCGAACAATTGTACAGAAATTTTCGTTTTTTGTTCGACAGTTTATTGGTTTGACTGCAGTTTTTTAAACTCTGGTCAAAATCAAAAAATATTTAATTTATACTATTAATTTGTTTACTGGTGCAAATTAAATATATTTCTTAAAGGAAATTTCTAGTTCTTATTTTTTAAATTTTTTAAGCCTTTTCAGCTTTATCATCTGTAGGGTACACAACATTTTATGGTTTTTTTAAACTTGCAAAACTACAAAAAACTTTGTTTTTTTTTTGGGGGTCGGAAGACTCTTTAATTCCATTTCTCAGATGTGTGGTGTTTGGCTAAAGAGAATGAAAATCAAACAACAAATTTTGAAATTAAGTTAAGCAAAGAATAAATCCCTTTTAATTGCCACACTGCTAAAACCAAAATCTAAGGATTTTCGAACTTTTCACTAACACACACACGCACACACACACACTCACCCAAAAAAAAGAAAAAAAGTCTACACACATGCAAGAAAATTTCATCCATTCATAGAATTATTCAAAGTAAAATGTATATTCAATGAATTTGAAACTACATACAGAAACACACGTTAACATAGTACGTATATGGAATTTTCTTATGTATGTTTTTAGACTGTGCTGTACATATTTTTACAAATACATTAGTGTTTACTTAACGCCAGTTAACTGGATATTTGTAATATTGCAAATGTGGTTACTGTTTTGGTAAATGAGTTTGTACGCCATTGCGATATCTGTATATGCCTGTAGACGTGTATAGTTGTATCTACTGGTATTGTGTTGGGAGTGTTGAGTTTTACAAGGAAATCCCTTGGGTCAACAAATTGCTAAAATTCAGCTTTTCGTCTGCTAGGCTTTAAATTCAAAAACAAACTGGACGCTTTCTCTACAAATACTAAAGCGTACTTCATCATTTATCATACATACAATACATTTGCGTAAATATCAATAGACACACAAACAGGTAAATGTTAAATGGGAAAACCACTTTTAGCGTGATATTTGTCTGCACTATGGGTCTAAATGTACAATAATTTTTTTTTATATTAATATAAAACAAATTTTTAAACTTAAATTTAGCTGAATAGCAAATTGCCTTATTATATCTTGGGCAAGTTTAAACACGCACACAATTTTTCTAAATATGCATGCAAATACATATCGCTCATTTGCTGCAAGACCGGCATAACTCAAAAATATCCATTTCGAGATAAACGCATTTGAAGTTTTTGATTTGCTCTAACTACTTAGAAAAAAGAAAACACATTCTCTTCAAACGGGGAAAGTATTAAAGATTAAAGAAGAATTTAATACACAATATAAAAAATCTCTAACTCCAAAATTTAATTTTTTGAGTTATGCCGGTATAGCAGCAAATAAGAGATATGTCAAAAAAAAAACATAAAAATATCCAGAAAAATTTGCACACGTTCATATAAACTAATAATTTAAAATTTCTTTTATTTATTTATATAATCATATTTTTTTTGTTTTGATTTGTTAGTGTTTTGCTAAGACTGGTTGACATTGCAAAAACCCTATGTTGTTTCTGTTATTTCTGGACTGTTGTTGTTGCGGCACCAACTGTATTTGAATTCGCCTTGGTAGTGAATGAATATTAAATTCACTTAAAATGATAACAATACAAAAATCATGTAAAAAAAAAGTTGCCAGATTTTTTTTTTTTTTTTTGATTAGGAATGATAACAACAAATGACAAACTGTTAAAAAAATCGCTGAAATAATATAAATGTATGTATGTATGTAATAGCCAAGTAAATCGCCAGTTATATCAAAAATCGCCAAAAAAAAAAAAATCGCCAGTTACCAAATGGAAAATCCCACCGTCAAACACGTTTCAAATCGCCAAGTTTGGCGAGAAATCGCCATATCTGACAGCCCTGGTATATAACTTCCTCTAGTTATAACTGTAGGACTAGCTGTCATACAATTGAAGTGTATTAAACTTTTTCTTTAAGTATACTTTGGCAGACCCCCATGCACAGGCTTACACCGAAAAACGTTTAAATATCGTGGCAATAAATTTCCAAAATTCAATCCCTGTTCAGGAAACTTATAGAGCACTTTAAGTTTACGGGGTGCATAATCGACCATTTGGCAAGGTCGTACGCAAAACTATTAATCGATTCATAACCACATTTCGCCACCTAAAATTCAAAAGGATGTAACAAAACTTTTTATTTTTTTTACAGAAGGAGCAAACACTTTTCAAAATCAATTACAACAAGGTGTACTTGGCGTTTGAATTTCTTAAATAAAGTCGCCATTTTTGATCGCAGGGATTTAAAATATTTTTGTGAACGTGTAGTTAAATAAAACGAACAAAAATCAATTAAAACCCCTATTTCGAATTTTTTTTTTGTCTTTTAAGTAGTAATCGAGCCGTAGCGTGTGCATAGAAGAAGCCATCGCCGCTGTAAGCGTGAGTGCGACAGAGGACGCGAATTAATCGATCCGACGCCCTCCTCAGCAACTCAGTCTTTGGCTGTACTTTTAATATTTTGAGAAACCATCTTGACCTACACCCGTAAAAGATCCAACTTGTGCAGGAGTTAAAGCCAGTGATTGGAATTCGGTCAATAGGCTGAGAATCAGCTGGTTGAACATGATTTTTATCGTCAAATCATCCTTAGCGATGAGGCACATTTCTGGTTTAAGGGTAAGCAAGCAGAATTGTGGTTTTGAAATATAGCACAATCTTCATGAGCCTATACTCCATTCCGAAAAATTCACTGGTTGGTGAGGCTTACATTTATCGTGAATGGCGAACGCTACAGACAAATTATTCGCAATTTTTTTAATCCTCATTTTATTGCAATTCATTTGGGGCACTGATGGGATTTGTGGTACAATTGTACCAAATTAGGTACAATCGAAACTTTATTGGTACACTGGTACAATTCATCCATTTTTGGTACAAAAAAAAAAATTTACGAAGTTTTATCATATTTTGGAGGGGGATTCACTCACTTTTCTTTTATTTATTTTATTAAAATCTAAATCATCTTAACAAATTTTATTGGAGTAGGTCCATATTTGACGATTGCTTTCCATAGAAATACTACTCCCCAAAATTTAATGCCATAACTTCCTTATAAATGTTGATATAAAAATTTGCGGCAAAAACTTTAATTACAACTGCTAAGTCATGATAAAATGTTGTGCTGGTAGGTCCAAAATTAACCATAAGTTTTATAAAAGATATCTTAATAATATTCGGCACAAACAACTTAACCTCAAAATATAATTTTTTGTTCTGGCGGGTCCATGATTGGCCATGGAACTCAAATAATGTAAACTCTCGAAAATTTGTCTTTATATACTGTGGTGTATAGTGCTCGGGCTTGACCGACTATTTTTTTTTTCGAGATCGAGAAGATGTCTACCAACAAAGACGGTAGCACGACCAAGTGAGGTCTATTGTACCCACTCCCCTTTAATTGGCCAAAAGACCCTCTGCTTCCCACAGAAGACCAAATAGGTTTCTTACCGTTGTTACACCGACTAGGGACGCGCCCATTGCGTCGTGCCCTAGGTGTCTCCTCCTGGCCCATACCAATGTCGGGCAGTCACATAACATATGCCCTGTATACTCGTCCCCATCAAAACACATTCTAAATTTCGAGTCCTCTGCCAGGCCCATCCGAAACAGATGGTAATTAACCGTGTGGTGACCCACCATATAAGCCACCAATAGTCGTAGTTTATTGAGAACATTCGTCACCATTGTCTTCCCGGGAAAGATCAGTTTCTTTGCCTGACGCATTCCCGGTAGCGATGCCTAATATCTCCTCTATGCTCCCTAAGAGCCAAATTCTCTAAAAGTAGTTGCCCCACTCAGCCCACAAAAGGGATCGGGGCCCACCATCTGGGCGCTTGCGCCAGCTCTAGCTAGCTCATCAATCCTTTCTAAACCCGGGACCCCTGAGTGCCCCGGCACACAACCGACTATGTTTTCTTACTTTTTTCTTTTTATTGAGTACAAAAGTGTTTTTAATTCTTACTATGTATGCTTGTTATTTTCATCGAAATTTTGGTACAATTTAGTACAATTTTGTCAATGAGACAGTACAATTTAAGAATTGTCAGATCCCAACTGTGTTTTGGGGTAGAACTGCTTCGAACAAGACGGCGCAACATGCCATACAACGCGTGAAAACATTTCTTGTTGAGCCAAACGTTTGGTGACCGAATTATCGCAAGAAATATAACTGCACGCAGAGAAAAAATATGTTTGGGCATTGTTACGGCAACATAGGGTTGCCAGACGTACTGTTTTTAGCAGCACATGTACTGATTTTTGTCAATTGTACTGTTTTATTCACAACACCCAAAACAGTACGCAAATGTACTGTTTTTTGCACTGATTTTTGGGATTAGTTTCCAAAAAACAAAGATATTAAGAAAAACCGTGTTTAAGTGAAACACATTTGGGAATTTTTAATTTACAATTTTCAGATTTTGTGAAAAAAATAAAGCAAACCATTTTTTTGAGCTTATAGATTAACGGCCAATTTCACCAAGTTCAGTTATACTTAACTATAACTATAAATGTCAATATTGCAAAATACAGTTAAAGTTATAAAGCTGAAATTGGCCGTAATTAAATAAAAACTTGTTTGATATCAGAAAATTAATTAAAGAAAGAAACAAATATTTTCTGGAATTTATACGATAGTTCCACACTATGTGTGTGGTGAAAATTGCTTTAATTACCAATATGTTTTAAGAAAATTCTACTAACTCAATCAATGAGTAAGTTTTTTAAGTTAAATATAAACTAAGATATTAAAGCTTCGTTCACAATCAAAAAAAAAACATTTTCATTAAGTGTTCATAATAGAGCAACAATTTTAATTGCAACCACACCAGGGAACTGCAAAATCAATATTTTTCTTGATTTATTCATACGCTCAGATTTATATTCACTCTTTGCTTGCAAAACAAAATTTAACGTTGGTAATTTTTACATCGTTTCGTACACATTTGATTTTTGCATGTATTCGTTTTTTATTGAAAGTGCTTTTTTTGCATTTTTGTTGCGCACGCAATATAACACAACTGTGTAAATTCAATAGGAACACATTCTTATACTT
The DNA here is from genome assembly GCA_930367215.1 of Pollenia angustigena. Lineage (NCBI taxonomy): Eukaryota > Metazoa > Arthropoda > Insecta > Diptera > Polleniidae > Pollenia > Pollenia angustigena. Next base: position 55,991,592 of record OV884060.1, read on the forward strand.
TTGCATTCAAGTAGTCATTGTCCACTCGATGAGTCGCTTTGTTAACATTAACAACAATAAACCACTCGATGAGACGCTTTTAACAACAATAAAAACAACAATAACAATAATACATTGTATCTACATACTGTACTTTTTAAGATGAAAAAAAGTCTGTGTCTATGGAAATTGTTTGTACCTACATATGGGTAATTCCGAAGTGTTGAACGTGACAGTCGTACACATCAAACATGCAATAACATTTTAAGCAAAAAATATTTTTACGTTTTCTTAACCCTTAAAAATTAAAGCACCAAGAAAGCACTGTTATCTATGCTAAAGTTTATGAAGGGCGCGATTCTAGGCCAAAGATAGTGGCAAAAGAAGTAGCGGTTCGAACGTGAAAAAAAAAGAAGTAGTTTTTTTGGCCATGTATAAAAAGGCGTAATTCAGCGAAACCTGGCACAATTTTTTAGTCAAACTACTTTCAGAATTTAACGTAGCAATGTAACATTAAAATGTCATGGTTTGATTCCAAAATCTTCTGTATTTTCTTTTTTTTAAGCCAAAATCTGGGTCGATACGTGACATTTCGAACGTGAAATTTTTTCCATAATAATTTAACTGAATAATGATCAAAATAAAAAAAAAATTTACCGTTAATCCGAATAACATATTTCTGTTTGAACTCTTCCTTAGATTACAGACTATGTAAGAAAATTTTTTTGGAATAATTTTTATCAAATATCACCACTTTTAAGAAAGATAAATATTAAAGAAAACATACAATAAAACATTCTCACATATAAAAAATTAGGTTTGCACACATTTGCAGTCGGATTGTTCATCTAAGTGAACAAATTTATGAGTAAAATTATAAAATTAAAATAATCAGCTTTTAATAACTTTTAAATTTTCGGTCACGGTGGACCTTTTGACGGAAATGTCCATATGTGCATTTAGTTTTATTTGAATTTTTTTTTCTTGTACTACATAGTTACTGCTGAATGAATACATGAGTAATAATTGCTTGATTTCTGGCTTTTTTGTTTGTATTTTTTTTTTCTTTACCAAAAAAATCATTGTCGCACAGAACACACAAACATCTTTATTAAAAAACGAAGCTAACGATGGTATAAATAACAAAGCACGATGTGCATTATTTGAATCACTGCAAACCAGCAGGGAATGTTTTCGGTTGCACAAGTTTGATTGTATGACCGCAAGCGAGTGTATTTATTGCTGTTCATTTAATTCGATTTTTTTGCAATTGCACAAAGCCGTTCTCTGAACCACACACACTTTGCATTAAGAAACAGTTTGCAAATTTCAGCCACAACAATAGTATGCAATTATGTAAAAAATTTCATTCAAAACTAAACAAAATGATTTTAAACGTCAGAAGCAATTTCATACAAATTGTTGCTTAAGTAAAAGTAGACTCAACTTTAGTTACATTTTGAAAAAAATTTTGGTTACATTTTTGTTCTACAAATGAAAGGAAAATATATGAAATACTTTGGGAAGAAAAAAGATAGAAGAAAAAACGAAATTGTTGCGCCAATTGTGAACAAAGCTTTAAACATTATACATTTGAAAATTATACTATGGCCAAATGCTTCGTTTGTGGTGTATGCTTTATTACGCAAATTGTGTCATTTTGTATATGAAAACCATTAAATGTAAATTTTTCCTTTGATTTTATACTTTTATAGTGTATTTCTTTCAATTATTGCTGCTCAAGAGTTGTAAATATTTAATAAATACTTATGCTTTCATAAAAAAATGTACTGTTTTTTTCTTAATTGTACTGTTTTTTCATAATCATTGTACTGTTTTCCCGAATTTAAAATCTGGCTACCCTACGGCAACAGCACTATGTTTAATGCAACAATGTATTGTTGTCGTACACAAATAATTGTTATTTTTATTTAATATCAACAATATTATAGTTACTGTAAACATATCAATGTTTATCGCAATTATAAATTTGAGTATTGTTGACCGAAAAATAATTAATAAATAACAACTAAATTGCGATAACTTTCAAAACATATTATATTACTCACAACCATATCATGATATTTAACTTTCTAAACATTAATCAAATTATGTTTATGATGCAAAAAAATTTAAATTTATATGATAATATGATTGCTTCTAAATTTTTTATGATTAACATGATGATAATATGATAACTTCTTAGCTTATTATGATTAACATGACAATAATTTGATTAGTTCTTAACTTAGTATGATTAAAAGAATAATAATATGATTAAGGGAAAAATATTATGTTGAAATATATTTAGACCGCATTTAGATCTATGCAATTAACGCCGAGTTTTTTTTCTATTTTCTTTTATAGTAGTTTATACGAAACTCTTTTCACATTTACATTTACATTTTTTTCAAGCATTTTTTCAACTTTTTCAACCCCGTTTTCTTCCCTACACCTCTTGCTAACAAACAAAAAGTTGCATGCGAAAGTTGCGGCGTTAATTGCATAATGTAAATATGGTCTTAGTCATAATATCATTCAATAATAATCTTAATGTCACCATATTAAGAATCATGAATCTTATCATACTTAATATGTTGCTCTTAGAATATGTTTACCACAACCATGTTTTTTCTTTGCGTTTGTGAACTGACCACATCGTTCGTGTGATTTGACACTTCTGGACTTTTTGTAGAGAAACATCAAACTTTTGATGTATATTAATAAATCAATAATTAGTGATCATCGACGCGCTATTAGCGAAGTAGGACCAGTGGCCGTATTCTGTAATTCGCTAAAGCTAAATCTCTATCGCTAAAAATCTATAAAGTTGATTTAACGATTTTTGGCTTCGAATACAATACTGTGACGTGCATTGCTAGATTTAACAATGCCATAAAAATTTAATTCGCAGCAATTTTGGCTTTTAATTTTTGCATTCTCTAAGGCATTTTAGCGATCGCGATAAAGCTTTAGCTAAGCATGTTACAGAATACGGCTGCAGGTATGCTCAAAAAATTCGTCCAAAATTTTACTGACTGGATAGTGTTCATAAGGCGCAGTCCCGTAGGCCGACATTTTGGTCATTACATAGAATTTGTTGTTTTTTTTAAAAGTTCTATGCATTTAAAAAAACACCCGATTATATATGTAAAAATTAAAAAAAATATATGTATATTAGTGCGTTTTATTTTACATAACATCCACTGTGCAAATATAAAGAGCACTCTAGTTCCTTCTTCCAATAAACATCATCATCTATGCTCACTATATCTATATTAGTTACTTGAATTATGCTTCTCTCGTTTCTAAAACAGCCAACAGCCAGCCGTATGTCCTAATGATGATTGGAAAGATAGACAATCCTACATCTATTAATTCATATGAATAACCTTAATATATGGTAGTATGATATTACTGAACTTTTCAGTGAGTAATGAATCAATGTCAAAATTTTCAATTTAGTATGAGTATTTATTAAGTCTACAAATCGAAGTAACCAAACAAAATGTATTTTCCAAAAGCAGAAGGAAGCGTCTAGCTAGGATTTTCAAGTATTATTTAGTATTTCGAGAAAACGAAAAAAAACATTTATTTGTAGATAAGTGCGTAAGTATGTGTTTGAATTATGTGTGTTAGCATGAGTACAAACATTATTGAAAGTATCCATTAATACTCTTATGTATATATTTACATTCAGTTTATTTGTGTTTATATGAGCGATAGGTAAATATGCATTAATTACATTTAAGACAAACATCGTAACAAATAATCAATAATTTGATAACATTTTTAAGATGAGTTCTCTTCTCTTACTACTGAATTATTCAGCCTCATTAAGTTGATAAGGTAAAATTAAGTATTTAATGTTATTAAATATATTGAGTATAAATGGATGTATTTTTTACATGCTACAGTTTGCAGAACTTATAGATACAGCCTCAAAAAGGATCGTGTCGGCTTTTAATTTAAATCGGGGAGATCTAGAGTTATTTAAAACAAGCTGCATTCTAGTGCTGGTAGCTATAGCTCCTAAGCAAGCAATATTTTAAAACTAATATACATAAGTATATATGTGTTGGTGTCCACACACTGCTGCCTCAGTAGAAGATTTGTCAATCGTAATGTTTTCGCCGGAACAGTCCAGTTTTAGAGTGGAATGTCCCGTATGCCATCTGTCCCGCCTTGTTGCAAGTAGATCGTAATAAAAAAAAAGATTATTTTACTACAGAATGTGCCTCAGTTTACAAAAAAAATTCTAGATTATTTGAATACATGGTTTGATTATATAATTATAACTGAAGGTTTTGTTTTAATTTTAAGCAGCATAATTTGGCTTTTTAGGTTATATATCATGAAGAGGTTGAAGCTGTTCAAAAACGTGAAAATCCGACAAGGATGCTTTATTTTCTGAAATATGTTTTCTAAATAGTGTTGCTGTCTTACCGAAAATCCACATTCAAATGAATTAATGCAAAAAATGGTTACAATTTTTTGATAACAAGGAAAGTGTTGCATAAGACTACAACAATCCAAAGCCAACAGAAACAACAGATGTAGGAGTTTTTTTTCATTTTAAAGGGAACATCATCAGAAAAGAACGCTTTACACTTTTCAAATAACACATGTTTTTCAGAAAAGAACATAAAAAATGTAAAAGGCAGAATAAATGCAGAATTTTACTCAGAAAAGAAAACGCCAATAGTTTAGCTGAGCTGTTGGTTTGTTTAATTTATTACTTCAAATAAAGATTTAATACAAGCTGCTGAAAGTTATAAAATACATAAATTCTGAAATAATTACACTTTATTAAATATTTTATGTTAATATTATTATAAACTAATCCTTTTACATTAACGTTTTTGTTTTGCTAATGTGTTAAATTGTAAAAAGGCTGGGTACAATGGAGTTAAAATTAAATTGTGCATAGCAATTTTAAACTAATACGTAATATACAGTTAGGGACAAAATTGTTCACGAAATTATAAAACATTTATGTTTATCATGAAAACTATTAAAGTTTCAACTTGGAAACTTTCAAAAACTATTGTATGGGTTTCTACATTTTAAAATAATACTATGTAAACTTATTTTCAAAAGTACCGTTTGTTTTTATATTAATACCAAGCTAACATCCAAACCATATGTGTGAACAATATTGACCCTGTGTGAATCTGTCATAAAAATTCCAACAAAATTTCAAGTTTTATCTGTGGGATTTGCTTTTAAAGTTAGTCAATTAATTCATTAATATTAAATATTTTTAAAATTTGAAAAAAATTCGAGCAGTTAAATTTTGCCTAGTTTATTCAAGAACTGTAAGTCAAAAGCGGCAATTTTAAAACAAAGCATTGTGAAAAATTTATAAAAAGAAGTCTCACATCGCGAGATCACACAAAATACAACAATTCAGAGAGATTTGAATGTTAAATAAAAAAAAGTGTAGTTTGGATACCAAAAGCAACAAAGCTGGTCGCCCAAAAAAAAAACTTTAGCCAAATAATTTTCGCGAATCAAAGCGACTTATTGACTGGTGTAGTCAGTATAGCTATTAAGGTACGGCAAATACTGAGCATAGAGTACAAATTAGATGTAAGCGCTAAAAACATACGAAGTTGCTTAAGTTCTAGTAGATTGGTAGCTAGAATAAAGAGCGACAACCCATCTTTTAGCAAAAATAACAGCTGAAAACGGCTGAAGTTTGCAAAAAAGTAAGAAAAATTCAGTTTTAAAGATTTAATTCGTGTAACATGCTTAGATCGGACAAAAATTATCGGATTGCAGGCAGGCGGACGGGTGTTTACATGGCTGGCGTAAAAGTGTTAGCGTAAAAGAGTGAAATAATTCCAAATGTTAAAATTTTGATGATCTCATAAATGACATGAGAATGTTTTCGCGGGAACCAGCTTCGAACACTCCGCTAATTCAGAAGAAAAATGTGTGCCAAGCACTACATAATCATCATTAAAGACCCGTTGATTCCAAGATAAGCCATATTCGGCTAAGAATCACGACAAGGTGATATCATTATGCAGGACAACAATATTAAGCATACTTCAGAAATACCTAAAAGTTAGTTTGAAGAAAATAAAAACTCGAAAATAATTTTACCTAATTAGTCGCCAGAGTAGTAGCCACTTGAGTAACTTTGGTCCTTTCCAAAATACCACTTTTTTGTTTGCTCAGAGGAACCCGCCTAACACTGGATATAAGCTTAGCGAGCTTGCCGTTAAAGCTTGGAAAAAATAGAGCCAAAACTGCTAAGAACTCTTGTAAAAGAATGGAAAAAAAGATTAAGGCAGCTTAAAAGAGCAAATGGACAACATACCAAACGCTAGGACCCAAATACAACAATAATCTCTAACTAGGGTCATAATTGTTCACATCCAGAAGTCAATACTGATACCGTGTAAAATATTATGAACATATATTTTTTGGAAAAGTTTTTATTTTTGAGTTCTTGAAATGTTCTACTTTTCATATAGTTAAAAAAATTTAAATAGTTAAATATATTTGCCAATAACGCTAAATTTTTGAACAATTTTGTCCCTAACTGTATATATTAGAGTGGCCATAGTGGAAATTTTTTTGAAAAGTTCAATTTTTCGCACTGAAAAATATAAGGTTGGGAATAAAAATAATCATGCATATTTTAAATTTATTTATTTTTAGTTCCGAGTACCTCCAGGTTGAGCCCAAACTTTTATTACATTACCCATTCATCACTATATTTGTTCCTATTTATATGTGAATAACAACAAAATCTGACGGTATGTTCCCAACTGAATTTCTTTGATACCTATTATAATTACCTTTCCAACGAGCCGCAATGGTCTGCAGATAAACTACGGATAAACTTGCCCGGAATACCCTAAAATCAAAATTCCAAAAAATAGGTTAATTTTTTTTATTGTTGATAATATTATACTAATAAAGATTTGTGTGGGATGAAAATTTTTTCTGCAGTGCTCCACAACTTGAAGCAAATACTGTTTATCCTCTTTTTCGTATGTCAATGCCCGATTAAAATCTGTAATTACCCAATAAAAAATTTTATCATTTTGCGAAGCACTAAAGGTACATTTAAAAAAATAAGCGCACAATTATGCGCTACGCAATAAGACATACAGAAATGCAGTAAAGTAAGTGAAAGAACTCTCAACAACTTTTATAAAAAAAAAATAACACTTCAAGTGCTACGGCATTCCCTTACTACGAAGCAGGTTTGTAAGGGAAAATACTAAAAAATAACTGTATCAAAACATTCAGTGTGTAAATATGATCGTTACATCCAACAATATTTATGTGCGCTGAATAATGCGCTTTATGTGTCAAAAATGTATTGCTTCAAAGTGGGAACTCGCCATATAAAATTCATGTCTTCCGTAAGCGCAATGGTAAGCGAAACCCTTATGTTTCTCCCTTACAAACCTGATTCGTTGGAAGCTCCGTTTTTTATTGGGTAGTTTTATTGCTCTTCCTGCCGGGACATTTACAACGGTTAAGTGTTAGCATATTCGTTATACGGTGCAGTATTCTTCTTGATCCTTCCAAATTGATGGATCCAATTCAAGAAATGTCACATCGATTTGTAAACCATGGAAAAAACGCTTGATGCAAGGAGTGATGCAAGAACTTACATCCTTATTATCAAACGATTTCACTTGGTCCAGCGTTAAGTTTAAATATTTATTTATATTTAACTATTAATTATGTACCTTGAATTCATCTATGATCTGATTCGCCTGTCTGCGGCGATATTCCTTTCGTATTGTTTGAAACGATGTTCGGTTAAATACGAAATCTTCCTCTTTATATCGTTCGAGTCAGTTTTCATTTCCTGCAACTTCCGCAAGACGGCTGTAATTGTAGCAGATGTTAAATGCACTGCATCGCGATCACTGATGCGGTATTTATCCATGCTTGCTAACATTCGATCATCAACAAAATGGATTTTTTTTGCGAGATCCCTGGAATCCTTGATGTTGGTCCTTCAGAAAATCAACTTCCGGAGCTGAAGTGTCCATTTATACGCCTTCGTATACAATACTTTCTGAGGTATCTGTATCAGACGCAACCGCATCTTTGAACAAAAGAAATAATTAAAAATAACAATTAAAAAAGACATTATATTGACTAATACCCAGAACATCTTGTAACTCTTCTTGATATTTTAGCTTGCGCTTTTTTGCTTCTTCCAGTAGCTCCGCTTTGCAGTCTTGTTTTCGTGTTAACTTTAAATCCTGGCCTGACATTGCAACAGAAAGAAATCTTTGTTCTATTCAATAGCCCTTGTTTCAAGTGCATCTGCAGCTGCGATATCAAATATATAATTTTCGATCTTTTAACCGAATTCTTTCTCATCGTTTCTAAATTTTTCATATTTGCCAAATCTGTTCTTGGACAAATTTTTCCATTCTGTATAAAGTAAGTTAAATTTTTTTATGCAGTTGATTTCGGTCATTGTTCGAATATTTGCTTTTTGCCAAAATTCAAGAGTAGAATGTATTGTTTTTTTATTCTTGCCTTTTAAGATTAAAATGATTAAAGGAAAATTACTGAGAAATTAGATAATCCGTATTATGGGTTGCTTTCGATTTCTCCAAAATCTTCGAAAAGTGAAAGAATTTCTTCCAAGTCAAGTTTTATCAAAACTAATGAAAAGAATCGCTTCAATCCTAAACATTTAAACCAATTTATTTTTCTAAAACACTATTTTATATGATCTCCTTCAACTAGAATAATTAAATAATTAATAAAAATATCTCACAGTTTATATTTTAATAAATACACAATATGTATTAATTAAAAAATATGTATTACATACATAGTTATTAATAATTTTTTTGTTTGCTCGTTTTAGTTCAAGAATTGTTGTTATTGTTTTTTTACTAATAAAATCCAAATACTAAATAATTTTTATTTATTGAAATTACTTAATTTAGAAGAAAACTTTATTAACCGGTTAACCGATCAATAACAAAATTAACCGGTTATTAACCGATTAAACCAAAACCTCGATAATTAATCGAGCGATTAGCTGATTAAAGCAAAAGCCCGATTAAATGAATACCCTTCTAATAGCACAACATTTTTTGAAAGGGTGATCAATGGGCAATATAATAAAACTTTGGGCTCAACCCGGAGGTTCTGGAAACTAAAAAAAAAAAAATTTTTAAATATGCATAATTATTTTTATCCCCAACCTCATATTTTTCAGTGCTTCGGATTTAACGCTATATAACGCTATGACCAGTCTAATATATATATACAGTGAGTCTCATAAATATTTTGCATATTTTTTTACTCCATAAAGAATGTATTTCCTCAAAATGAAGTACAAGTGATTTAATTTTTGAGAAAATGGGCCATTTATTACATAGGTGATATGTGTTACAACGTAAATATAATAACAACATTACAACGTAAATATGATAACAAAATTACAAAAACTTGTAATTTCATGACCTTTTTCTGACATTAAAACTATTGACCCTAAATTTATACTAACAAAAGTATTTTGCTTTTTAAAAAAAAATCATTTTATACTTGCAAATTTTGTTATAAAAGATCAAAGTAATTTTTATAAATTTTTACATTTATGTGGGCTTGCTTCGTTTATGCGTTTCAATCATATTTTCGTACGAAGAGGATAATAATTTCAAGGTATTTTGCTATTGTTTATCTAATTAAAATGCCGAAAGGAAAGAATCTAAGTTTTGCCGAGAGGAAAATCATCTTGCACCTTCATGACCAAGGTAAAACAGTTTTTTTATATCGCAAATGTTTAAGAGGTGTCGTCAAACAATAGAAAATATAGCTAAGCGTGCAATAGAACGTAGAAATATTTAAAATTTGGCACGACATGGCTGTCCAAAATTGTTATCAGCCAGAAATGAAAGGAACATACTTAAAGAAATTCGTGAAACCCGCATTTATCTGCTCCAAAACTGAATGATAAGCTAAGCGGAACTCTATGCAACAATATCAGCAATGAAACACTTCGTAGAGTACTACGATCAAACAACTTTAATGCTCGAGTAGCAAGAAAGAAAACCGCTAATTTCTGAAACAAATAGAAATAAGCGATTCTCCTTAGCAAATCAACATATAACCAAAGGTTTTGACTTTTGGAAATCCTTAATATTTAGCGACGAAAGCAAATATAATATTTTTGGGTCTGATGGACGACGCATGGTTTGGAGAAAGCCGAATGAGTCCCTTCATTTAAAAAATATCAAGCCGACAGTAAAACATGGATGAGGTTCTGTTATGGATTGGGACTGTTTGTCAGCCTCTGGAGTTGGAAATCCAATCTTTATAGGTGGAATTATGCACAGACATGTGTATTTGTCAGTTCTTAAAGAAAACCTTAACGCGAGTGTTGATTAAATGGGACTTCCAGCAAGTAGTTTTTACTTCCAACAGGACAACGATCCCAAACAAACAGCCTTAGATGCTAAACTGTGGATTCTTTTTAACACCAAACATTTGCCAACGCCTCCTCAAAGACCGGTCCTGAACCAAATAGAAAATTTATGGGCGTATTTGGAGGAAAAGTTTCGTCAACGCCTCATATCTTCGAAAACTACGTTGAAACAAGTTTTGCTACAAGAATGTGGAAAAATACCCCAAGAAAAGTGCCACGACGATTAGCTGCAGTTTCTAAAAACAACGGACATGCCACAAAGTATTAACTGTCACATATCCATTGTTATACGGTGAAAATACGTAATGTTTTTTAAAAGCAAAATACTTTTGTGACCTTAAAAATGCACTATATTCTTCTAAAATCTCGTATAAAGAGTATAATAATTAAGATGTTCAAAATTTTTTTTTATAATTTAATTACATATTTGCCTTTCTCCTAACACGTTAATAAAAGGAAATTTCTATGTAATATAATAAATAAATGGATGTCAATCCAGTTTCTTCTTAAAAGTTTATTTTTCTTATATGCAAAATATTTTGAGACTCACTGTATATATATATTTATAAAGAAAAGAATCGCTTAAATCCTTAATATTTAAACCAAATTATTTTCCAAAAGTTTATTTTAAAAGATCTTAAACTATTGAAATATAGAATAAAAAATCTCACAGTTTATTTTTTAATAAATTCATAAATTCATATGTTTAAATTATCAAATATGTTTTTCATATTTATGACTTACTTTTTTGTTTGCTCGTTGTAGTTCAAGAACTGTTTTGTTCGTTATGTTATTGTTTTTTTACTAAAAGACTCCAGTAATAAATAATTTTTGCATTTTTATTAATTGAGATTACTTAGTTTATAACAAAACTTTATTAATCGGTTAACCGATCAATAACAAAATTAGCCGATTAATAACCGATTAAAATAACACCTCGGTTAATTAATCGAGTGATTAACCGATTAAAGCAAAAGCCCGATTAAATTAATACCCTTAACTTTACGATTTAAATATGATTTCAAAAAAATATAGTGGCTATTCATGGAATTGTTGCTGTTTAATTTCACACTGCAAATGACATGTAAAAGCAAAAAAAAAAATAATAATAATTTCTTCTCTAATTGTCAGCCCGAATTTGCAGTGTAACATTTTTCAATTAGAGCGTGTTCCATTTTGATCTAGAAACCATCTGACATCAGCTGTTTGCAAGCCATTTGTTTGTGGCGACCAATACATATCCATACCAATACAAAATCCATTTATTGACACGTATTCCTTAAAAACACAAATATTTTAAATTAGCTTTAATTTAATTGAAAGTGACAAGAAATATAAATCAGTATAAAATTTGCTATTGTGAAGGATTTTAGGTTATGTCAGATGAAACCGAAAGTGTGAAAGCAAAATTTTCAAAATCTATATTTGTTAATTTTAACATACATTCGCAATTACTTATGGTTTAAAATCTGACAAAGCCACTGCAAAATACCTGTCGTATAAAACCATCAAACGGGTAATATAGATTACAAGTTAAAAAATTATTTCACTAACATAGTTAAGTACAATGTACTTTTTAAAAATTTTGTTACAGTATTTTGAAGAAAAAATTTAATTTTTTAATACTTCTTTTTAGCATTATAACTAATCTATCAATTACACTGCTTTACAAATTTTTAATTTGGAAAAATACCAAGAACTCCACATGCCTAGATAAGTTAATTGATACCTCCTGAACACGAAAACCGCTGTAATTTTTTTTCCTAAGTACCGTTTTTTAAATATACTATTTTTTTTTAAAATATTCCAGATATTTAATATAACGTAGTAAAAAAACGAAATAAAAATTAAAAATTTTGAAAAAAACGTAAAAAATAGACATTTTTTGAACTTTGAGGTGCCATAACTCAGCCATTTCTTATCAGATAGAAATTTTCATATCGACGGAAAAGGCATTCGATTATCATTCCAACGATGTGCCACGTGTTTCGATCGGACTTTTCGGTTGGGCTCCAAGTGGGACCATACACCGAAAAACACAAAAGTACCGTTATCTAAAAAACGGTACTTAGGAAAAAAAATTACAGCGAATTTTGTGTTCAGGAGGTCCCAATTAACTTATCTAGGCATGTGGTGTTCTTGGTATTTTTTGGCTGTAAACCAGTGTTATCAAGATTATCACATGCATCACGGAAAAGTAAAAAAAAGAAATTTAATTTCATGCATTTATATAGTCGAATTATGCGAAAGCAAGTTTCTAAAAAATGTCGAATAATCGACCACCCAATTTTTTTTATTATTTGATAATATCTAGAAAAAAACAAATTTTGTATTTATGTGCTGAGCATATGTGTTAGTAGCAAATTTTATCACTTATAACTTTAAAAATATTGAAAAGATTTTAATAAAATATATAGAGGCTGAACGAAAACATTGCGCTCTCTAAAGCTCATATTTCAATTAATGCTTTGATTATTTGATACTTCGTAAAAACAACTTAAAACTACTCAATTCTTCTTTTTTAGTTTTTTATTTCTAGCTAAAAAATTTTTAATTAAACGACATTGAAATAATAAATTTATTTTAACGACCTCTATTTCGCTTGTTTTATCGTCATTCACTTGCTAAAGTGTTCAAGAGATGCTTCGAGTTACCTTTTCAAGCTAAAAAAAATAAAACTCTCAAATATCACTTGCAGCAACAAGGTGAAGTGTTTAGCAACATCATACTCTCATCAACAACATCCTAAGTCCTTGTTCAACCGAAGCAATTATATGCGTACTTTTATACGGCAAAATCACTTGAAATAAATTGTGTGTGCGTTTGTGTGTAAGAACCCGCAAAAAATTGTTGCAAAACTAGCAACATTTTTTAATGAATACTTAACATGTTGGCAAGAAGCATAAAAGGTACAAAAATACAACATTTTGATGGAAATAAAATTATCATCTACTTATATAAAATATGTTTAGAATTAATACACTCTTTACAAAAAGCAAACAAGCAGCAAGCCGACCTGGAGTATGGAAATGAGCCATATTTTCGTTGTTCTTGTTGCTGTTTGTCTTCATTTTGCTACTGCTTTTCAACTTGTCAGCCGCATCATAAATTTTCAAGATTAATATGAATTTTCAAAAAGGTGTCATATAAAACTTTCGTTAAACCTGTGTAAAAACTACAAGTTGCAGGGGTGTGTGATTTAAGAAGATTTTTAAACAATATGTTGACGCTTTTGTTTAAGTACATGTGCTTATATGAGAAGTATTATATTACCCAGTGACCTTCACACCTACAAAAACTTATTTTTAAGTACATTTTATGCACATATTAATTTTTTTTTAAAGAACTTGAGTAGAAAGCTGTAAGTTTAAAATTAATGGCTAGGCTTAAAAGACTAATTAAAATATATATCATGGTAAAACTTCACTTTTTTAAGTTATTAGTATTAAGTGAATTAGAAGACTTGCAACTGATGTAAATAGCTTCGCTGATAAAGTCGTCCACTAATCCATTTTTTTTTTTAAATATCTTTGCTTAGTCTGTGTTCACACGGCTCATGTCTTATTGACAAGATTGGTACTTTATAGGTGAGTGGGACGAGGGGAAAAGAAACGAGTACACGATGCATGTACTGTCTTTACGTTTTGCTTTCTTATTCGTTGTTAAATTTTGTTTTTGTTTTCAATATCAAGTAAAACATAATAAAAAACATGTCGTCAACATGACATGATTCATTTGAACGCCAATTCATGTTCAAATAAGAAAAAGGAAGAATCTTGTCAATAAGACATGAGCCGTTTGAACTCAGACTTACTTTTTTGCAAATGAAAAGCTTATTTCGCTAATTATATCGAAAATAAACATTACTTTTGACAAAACATCTTAAGTCAAATTTAAAAAGTTGAAAAAAAATGTTGTTGATCAAACGAATTTTCATTCAAAAAACATTTTTCTTTACGTTTTTAGAATTTTTCTTTAATTTTGGTTAACTTTATTATTTGATAAACATGATTTTTGTCAGCAATTTTTTTAAACTTTTTTGCTATCTTATTTCGACTTAAGATGTTTTGTCAAAATGACACAGATATGAGGGGTATACATGCACAGACTGCAATGTCCACTTTTTTCACAAACGTAACTAATAATACCTCTAAGTTGTATTTAATGAATGTTTCCAATTAGTGAATATTACATTAACAGAAACACTTTTATCCCATAAAAAAGTAAGTTCAAACATTAAGAATTGATGCAAAAACGGCAATGTTCATTGGAGTTTTTGCAATGATCACAGTTTCTTAAGCTTTTTTTCTCTCAACTATTTGCGAAAATGTTTTTGCAAAACAAAAATAAAAAGAAATTAAAAAATCTAACAAATTATTTTTTTTATGAAACAGTTAGTTTTATTGTTTATTTTATAACTTTGTCATTAGTTGTAATTATGGAGCTAAGTTGTTATTAAGTTCCTCCAAATCAATCAAGAAAAACTAAGCCTTTGTTAAGTTTAAGAATTTTATAACTACTGATTTTTGTAAGTACTTGCCCATGTAAAAAAGCATCAATGTCCATTTGATTAGAGCAAACATATCTATCTCCAATTTTATTATTATAATTGCCAGCAAACCGCTATATCGATTTGGTTGAAACTTGCGTCATATCTTCATCATATTCTTATTTACTGAATAGCATGATATACAGTACATAAATATGAATATACTTTGAGTTAGAGGTTTTTACTTATTATTACGAAAACTATAAATGTGGACATTGAAGTCTTAGCATCTTTACCCCTCATATAATGTTCTCTAGTGTTCGGTACGGTAAAAATATGTTAAAAAACAAACGCTAATAATATTTGTGTACTAAATATGTACCTCAAAAAATAGTTTCCCTGTTTGTGATCTTCATAGACAATAAAAATACTGTACTAACATAAAGATGAGAACATCTCATTGCGTTCTTTTTTCACACATTAATGTTCGTTTGTTGCAGCACTTATTTGTTTTTAGCGCAAAAAACACACAAAATTTACGGGCACATATAGTGCATTTAAACCTACACCATAAACAGGTTATAAGTTGTTTATGATGATAAACTATTCTGAGAAACTTGTTTATCCATAAAAATTATAAACACGTTTGTAACTAGTTAAACTAGTTAAGGCTAGTTTTCACTATTATACTTTGTATTAATACATGTGAAAAATTCAAGTTATATGACAAAGTGTGATAGTGTGAATGCAACGTGTCACGAAAATGACAAGTTTTATGAAAAAAGTTTGACATCACATACGACTTCATCGAATTTTGAACAATTTATAAACAATAATACTTTTCATTGGATCAGGGTTGCATTTTATTTCAAATGTGAGTGTTTATACTTTGTGTGATGGTGTGAACACATACTGTGGTGTTAAATTAGATTTTTTGACAGTCGCAACAAAACTCATTAGATTTCTATCTCACAATGTACTATGGAATACATAAGACTTGTGAGATAGTGAAAACTAGCCTCTACAAACAACCAATTTTTGTTAATGCAACTCTGTTTTTTTTTTAATTTTTTTCTGGCAACGATAGTGAAATTTGACATTTCATCAAGAATAAAAAATTAAAGTGAAAAAAGAAAATTATTTTATCTTTGAAAAAAACAATAAGAACAATAAAATAAACAAAGAAAGGACAACGAAAAAAAGGTATGTTTATATGTCCAAATGTACGCTAAAAATGTTTTGACTTGTCTAGGATAAACAACTTAACTGCCCAAAATGCTGATAAAGGTATAGTTTATGAAAGTAGCTTACGATCATTAACTAAAATTAGGTCAAGAATAAAAAATTTTCACACGGAAAGACATACTAAAAATTATTTTAAAAAATTAAAGATTTTTCAACTTAAAATTGACACTTTGAAATATTAAAAGTGTTGCTAAATCAGCGGTTTATTGGCAAATTCAGCGATTTACCGATATTTGGTTTTTTTATGTTTCTCATAAATAAAACCATAATTAAAGAAAACAAACTTTGTTTACATTTTTTATAGTTTGCTCTTTCTATCATTGCAGCCACACGATCAAGATTTTCTTGATAGTCTTTTACTTGAGGGTTACACGATCAAGTTTTGGCTATCAAGTTTTAATACACTCACACTTTTTTACCAATACACTAATACTTTTAAAAATTGATACGAACTTGCCTCTAAAATTCTCTTGCGTGAGTGTATCAATTTTCGTTCAAGAAAACAGCTTATTACAAATCTTTTGAAGTTGTTTTTGTTTTTTTTTCACAAATATTTTGCCGGCAAAAGCTGAAGTTCTTTTTTTTACAAATTGTTGCGGGAATTTTAAAATTTTAACTAAAAACCTAAAAAAATAGTGAAATATGTTTATTAATAAAATTAATAAGCAAAATGATAAAGTCCCTTCGAACAGCCTACAGTGCAGAAAAATCAAAAGTGGAAAATAGCAAAACATTTTGAGTTGTTTTCTCGGCGACGACATCTTGAAAAAGTAAATTGCTTTCAACTTGCGTGCAGCCTACGTCACAGCTGTCAACTTTTGCATATTTTGACAATCAGTATATGTAAAAGACTATCAAGAAAATCTTGATCGTGTGGCTGCACTGTTACATACACTGTTTGTCAAAATATGCAAAAATTGGCAGCTGTGACGTAGGCTGCACGCAAGTTAAAAGCAATTTACTTTCGAGATGTCATTAAAAAAAAAATTTATAAAGACAAACATGTAATCAACTGTAAAATTGCCAAACCAATGGAAAGGTGAAATTGAAAGTCATCTCGTGGTCAATTTAAAAAGTGTGAGTGTGTTAGTAAAAAAGTGAGAGTTTATTGCAAATTGAAAGGAATTGAAAGGCAAAACTTGATCGTGTGGCTGTTATGTAACATTTATTGTTTCTTTCTATCAATTCTATATCAATTCAATGAATAAAAAATGTAGTATCATAAGGGCTTAAGTATACCCACTTCACAAGAAGTAGTAGTGGGTAAACAAAATTCTGGTGATAGAAGATTTAAGGAAAAATATTTTTGGTAAACATTTCCAAGTTAAAGAAATTTCTAGAGAAAAATATTTTAAGTTAAAAGTTCACTCGTAAAACTGCTCTGAGTGGAGAAGCAGCTCGTGCTTTTTGTCAATATTTCTTAAGGGCAAACAGGTCGTTTTTGTTTGTCTGCTTTTGTAGCGTTTTGCGTTGTCACCCCGCATTGGTTAGTGTTTCGGCGTCGTATAACTGTACCGAGTTACAGTTTTTGCGGTATCTGCATTAACTATATGCAATCGTTTTTAACCTCAATTTGAGGTTTTGTCTGGTGGAGAACCATTAATAACTCATGTGACTGGTGGGGAGCCAATATGGCTCAGACGTTTTACTGGTGGAGTACCAAGGAAATAACTCAGACGTTTTACTGTGGAGACAAGATATACTCTGGAGCTTATTCTGGAAGCTCTTCGCCTTCCTATACGAAGGTCTAGGTCGATCGAGGACTTGTGGATGAGGCTCCAACAAACCGTGTGATACCCTGGCAATATAACTCTAGATAGTTAGCCAAAAATTTTTTAGTGTTTAAACAAAATCAAAAAAAAAAAAAAAGTTAAAAGCTTCTGTATAAAAAAAATCTAGTAAACAAATTTTCAGTTAAAATTTTCAAGCAAAAATTGAATACTTGAAATTTTTAGAAATAAATTTATTTTCAAAGTTTTCTGCAAATCAATTGCTAGACAATATTTTTAATAAAACACATTTTTAGTGAAAATGTTTGGTAAATTATACCTTTTTCACACTATGCACAGAAATATTTCCTAAAACTGAAGAATGCGAAGAAGGTTGTAGAGACGCTTGCGTCAGTAACTCTTTTTAACAAAAAAGTTTTAATCAAATTATTGTTTCATTAAACATATTATTATCACCGGCAACCATAATATGATAAGATTAGTCCTCCAGCAAGAAGCTACCACTATGGTTGCCCCTGAACATGGAATTAACAATTTTTTACCAAATTGTTTATTACCTCAAAAACAAAGCAAAAATTAAAGTCTGTAAAAATAGAAAAAGTTAAAATATTCCGGGTAATAAAGACATTGAATGAACTTTAGAATAATTAAGAGAAAGCTGAATTTTTGCACGAAGCATCATTTTGTGCTTCCCTCGAAAGGTCAAGAAAAACATTTTTTTCGTAAAAATCTCGCTAACGGTAACATATACCGAAAACATTCATATTACCAAATATGTAGCTTTCCTAGAGAACTTATTTGACTTTTGACAAAAATTTTTTTTTTGTCATTATTTTTTATTGAATCTTCATATATTAAATATGAACTAACAATTATTAATCAAATCTTAACCTAATACTTTATTTTATGTCCTGCCAGTGCCAGACAAAATTTTCTTCATCACGGGTTCTGTTCACTTATATATGTAGGTGTTTATCGCTCATCTAATTGGGTAAGTGCTGCAGTGTCTCTTCTTCTTAAGCGAGTGTGGCAGCCATGATTTAAAATATTTCGAGCTAGTGGATTTGGGTGTTGTTCAAGCCTTTTTAAATATTTTATTGCATATTTTGTAATCATAGTTTCAACTAATGCCACATTGAGATCCTTATGAATGTTTGAGTTTTTAACATACCAGGGAGCGGCTGTGATTATTCGAAGAAGTTTATTTTGGCGCCTTTGAATTTTGTCGATATTAGAGGCCGAGGCAGTGCCCCATAGTTGAATACTGTAGCACCAGATAGATAGGCTTTAAGATAGAGTTGTAAAGTAGAAGCTTGCAATTGAGACTAAGGACAGAATTTCTTCCAATAAGCCAATGAAATTGAATGGCTTTTAGTTTAATTTGAGTTAATTTTGCCTCTATATGGCATTTCCACGTTAATCGCCGATCCAGATGTATACCAAGATATTTTACATGCGAATCTTGAGGAATTATTTGATTATTGATTGTAATAGGGGGGCAAGATTCCCGGCGCAAAGTGAATGTTATATGTACGCATTTTTGCTCATTGACCATTATCCTCCATTGTCTTAACCATATTTCTAGTTGAAATATATGCAGCTGTAAGTAACGCGATGCTTCATAACGATTTTCGTGGACGCTGAGAAAAGCTGGATCGTCTGCAAATGTTGAAGTTTGTGTGTAGTTGCTTGTTGGCATTGACAAAATTCGTTACAAAAATTTTAACTTTCATTATACAGCATTTTTCGTTTAGCTGCATTTCACTTAACTGCATTTTTTGCATATCTGCACAAAATCAAAAGCATTGTGTATGATGGCTAAATTTTGTTAGAAAAAAAATCGTGTACGTGCATTTTGCTTAAGTGCATATTTTGGATAACAGCATTCGATTTTTGGTCAACAATGTTTATGTTTAATACAAAATATTATTTTTAAGTGCCTGATAAAAAAAAAAAATTATGAATCATACCGCTATTTTATGAAAAAGAAAGTCAAAAAATTTAAATTGAAAATACAGTTGATCTGGCAGCTATATTCAATATTCAAACTGTCGGTGAAGGGTGTCAATGATTCGGCACAGCTGAATATAGCACTCTAAATTGTTTTTAAATGAACTGTTTAATATACATATGTATATTAATATTAAATTTAAAACTGTATTAAAAAAATTTGTTAAAAATAATGAATGCATGAATCAAACTATTTTTGTAATAAGACAAAAATTTTACATAAGGGCACATATATTCAGGTAAGTGAATTCCCTTAGCAGCATTATGTATGCTGCTAAGTGAATACTGCGTAAGAGAATATTTTGCGTACCTGCACGAATTTTCGTGCAAACTTGAATGTGCAGCTAAACGAAAAATACTGTACGACCAACGTCACACAGTGGGAGATTTTGGAAAAAATGAAATAATTCTTAATTTTCTAAATGCTTAGTTCGATTAGAATAATATTAAGATGACGATTAAGGACTTGCATTCGAGCTTTAGTTTTGGCTTTGGGGACTACAGTGCTATCAAGATGGCTGTTAAAGGTTCCCGAAAGTGGGGTGCCTCGGGTATTAAATATTAAAAATAATATAGAATTCTTAATTGTAGCCCGAATTTAAAAATTAAATATCAGACTCCAAAAATTCAAATTTACTATTTTAGTTGAGTATTTTGAAAAAATATAAAGCACAAATTTATCATGATTTTTTTAAATATATTTTTCTTATAAATAACAAATAATTAAAAAAATAAATTAATTACCAGCAAATCGCTTGTTCTTCTTCGAAAAACTTGTAAATCTTTTGTAATGAAAAAATTTTATGCATTTTTTCCAACACTCTGTAACGTTGGTTCACTTGCTGTACGTTACAATTTTTTTTAACGAATTTTCTCCAAAACCTTTAAGGTACTTATGTTCAGACCTAAAGGCTAGTTTACACTATCTCACAAGTCTTACGTATTCCATAATACTTTGTGAGATTGAAATCTAATGAGTTTTGTTGCGATTGTCAAAGAATCAAATGTAACATTACTGTTTGTAGTCCACTATCTCACATGCACATTAGGGTGTCCCAAAAAAATTTTCTTTCTGATTTTCATAGGTGCTCAATTAAAATTTAAAAGCTTATAGGGTAAAGTATTTTTGGTTTTTTTTTTTAAGAATTTTCGGAATAGGTATAGAGGTCGCACAAATGGAGTTTTCATAAAAAACGGAGTTCTCGGCCTTTTTTTAACTTTACTCATAACTTGGTTAATACCACGAGTTTCTTTACTGCTGAGGAAAGAGTTTTAAAGAAAAATTTCCAAGCTTTATTCCTGTGTGAAAAAAATTATAAGTTTCGGTGATGAGTTTACTCATTTAGATACCCTTAATTACAATATTTGATATTTATTCTTAAAATAAATGAACTAAATTCAAGCAAGGCATCAACTGTTGATTTGTCTATATAAGAATGCAACTGGTTTCGGAAAATGCTTATTTTCAAAGAATAGATAACTTTCATTATCCAGCTAGCCCGATTGATAGCTCCTGGAGCACACATAAAATAGAAAGTGAAAATGACAGCGTGTAACGGTTTAGATCAATAAATGTCAGAAGTTAATGACAGTTTAAACGTTACTATAAAAATTAATGGAAATATACAATAATTATAACGAAAAAAGTATCCCCATTTTTAAGGTACAAACTATAAAAATAGTGTAACTCGGAAACTGTAGGACAAAATTCCATTTTTGTTTTCCTTAATTGTTTAGAACTTATCGGTATTCAAAATCGCGTCACTAGTTTTTATACCTTTCATATAAATTTGAAAAGTAATAAACCGTTTTTTACAGAATTTGTTAAACAATTATAAAATAAGTTAATATGTGGAATCGTAATGGACAAAAATATTGCCGGAACTTAAAGATTTTGCATATGGAAATAAAGTTTGGGAAATTTTCTTTAGAAATATTCGGTCAAAAAATTTAATGAACGTGTTTATTGACAAAGTTAAAAGCAAGTTTGAAAAAAGCCCGAAAAACCTGATTTTTAACAAAGACTTGATTTGCTCGACCTCTAAACCTCTTCCTAAAAATCTAAAAAAAAAATTCAAAAATACTGTAACCTATAAGCTTTCAAATTATGCTTGAGCCTCTGACAAAAAAAATTTGGGACACCCTAATGCACATGCTTTTGCTAAAATGCAACCCTTATCAAATGAAAAATATTATTGTTTTAAAAAATTTCAAAAACGACGAAGTCGTATGGGATGCAGTAATGGAAAATTGAAAAATTTAGATGGTACTGACCATCAAGAAAAAGAGTACTTTTTTCAACATTATGGTACTTTTTTGGAAAATAAAAAACTAAAATACATAATTTTTTGTTGTTTATGTCTCAGCCATTTATGCACCGAGCTGGCAAAATTTCAACAGCAAAATTCTGAAGAGGATAACTGACATTAAAATATACCAACTCATTTTTAAAAAATAAAACTTTTTGTTTGTATTCTGGTAGACAAATGCCAAATGCTTTTAAATTTTAGAGGGCTTTTCATTAAAAATCGCAATCAAATTTTTTTATATCTTAAATTTTTCTGATATCATAAGGTTTTTTCTTCCCCTGTAAACAAACAAAAAATCGAGTTACACCTTTTTTATATTACGCCATCGATATATACTTTTGATAAGAATAAATTTTGTGTAGGCAACGTTGTGAAAACGGCTGAGGAGTCGGAGTTGTAGAGTCGGTGTTGAGGTTTTTGTACCGGAGTCAGAGTCGAAGTACCCACAAAAACTTGTAATAATTTCCAAAATAAAAATACTTCGAAATTCGAGATGCAATATTTAAAATATTGATTCGAAATGTTCACTGAATCCTTTTCTTGCTCTATTTAACCATTTAAGAGGTACTGCAATAAAAAAAAGTTTAAAGTCAAATAAGAACCAGTCTCATATACATTTAGCATTAAGGTTAGATTAAAAGTCGGAGTTGGAATTTTAGCGGTTGGAGTCGGAGCTAGTACTATTTGTTGACGACTATGACGACTGTACAGCCCTGGTTGTCAATGTAAAAAAAAATATCAACGCTAAATTTCTTAACAAAGAAGCATGACAAAAAAAGAGTACTTAAATGGACGTGGGGGTACCGTGGTATTTTTGAAAGGAAAAAGTACTGAAAATAGTACCATAGTACTGAATTTTCCATCACTGATGGGATGTCAAATTGTTTTTTGTAAGTCTGAGTTCATACGGCTCATGTCTTATTGACAAAATTCCTCCTTTTTCTTCTTTGAACATGAATTGGCGTTCAAATGATTCATGTCATGTTGACGACATGTTTTTTATTTTGTTTTATTTGATATTGAAAACAAAAGCAAAATTAATAACATCGAATAAGAAAGCAAAACGTAAAGACAGTAATGCTTCTGTGTACTCGTTTCTTTTCCTCTCGTCCCTCTCACCTAAAAAGTAGCAATCTTGTCAATAAGACATGAGCCGTATGAACACAGACTAATACTTGTCATTTTCATGACACATTGCATTCAAACTATCACACTTTCTCCTATAACTTGAGTTTTTGATATGTATTTATACAAAGTATTATACTGTACACTGTAAACTAGTCTTTATAAATATTTGACAAAAAAAAAAAAATCAAAATAAGCGTGACCAGTAAATTGATTAAACTTTATCTCTATTTTTAAGAATTTGTATTGATTTACTAAACTTTGTTTGTAAGAAGATAATTGTATAATGAAATTTAGAAACCAAAAAGTAATTTCAATTTTTGGGAATAAAAAATTTTAATTTCAAAAGATTTTGTTATTTGTGCTTAATTCCCAGTTTTTATTCTTGATAAAAACACTTGAAATTTATTGTTGATGGGATAAGCTATTCCTATGCATTTCACTGGTTGCTTAGGCCAGATCATCAGGAAACTTCATCCATAAAGATTTTAGACAAACTAAAGATATTAAACCAAATAAAACTGTTAAACGTATAAGACTTATAGCAACAGTTTTACTTGTAACAATATCAAAGCTTGAACAAAATACATCAACAATAAAAAAGTGGGTTTATCTCGTCTTACACTCCCCACTACAATTAGTTGAAATTCTCTCAACATTAATTGTAGTTGTAAGTAGGTTAAGAAAAACAAAATAAAAAACAAACAACAACTTACAAAAGATGTTGTCAATTAAGTGTTTTTTTAGGCCGTGCACTTGCCTGTTTATTATCAAAAAGTAATTTCAATTTTTGGGAATAAAAAATTTTAATTTCAAAAGATTTTGTTATTTGTGCTTAATTCCCAGTTTTTATTCTTGATAAAAACACTTGAAATTTATTGTTTATGGGATAAGCTATTCCTATGCATTTCACTGGTTGCTTAGGCCAGATCATCAGGAAACTTCATCCATAAAGATTTTAGACAAACTAAAGATATTAAACCAAATAAAACTGTTAAACGTATAAGACTTATAGCAACAGTTTTACTTGTAACAATATCAAAGCTTGAACAAAATACATCAACAATAAAAAAGTGGGTTTATCTCGTCTTACACTCCCCACTACAATTAGTTGAAATTCTCTCAACATTAATTGTAGTTGTAAGTAGGTTAAGAAAAACAAAATAAAAAACAAACAACAACTTACAAAAGATGTTGTCAATTAAGTGTTTTTTTAGGCCGTGCACTTGCCTGTTTATTATCAAAAAGTAATTTCAATTTTTGGGAATAAAAAGGCAAGTGCACGGCCTAAAAAAAACACTTAATTGACAACATCTTTTGTAAGTTGTTGTTTGTTTTTTATTTTGTTTTTCTTAACCTACTTACAACTACAATTAATGTTGAGAGAATTTCAACTAATTGTAGTGGGGAGTGTAAGACGAGATAAACCCACTTTTTTATTGTTGATGTATTTTGTTCAAGCTTTGATATTGTTACAAGTAAAACTGTTGCTATAAGTCTTATACGTTTAACAGTTTTATTTGGTTTAATATCTTTAGTTTGTCTAAAATCTTTATGGATGAAGTTTCCTGATGATCTGGCCTAAGCAACCAGTGAAATGCATATGAATAGCTTATCCCATCAACAATAAATTTCAAGTGTTTTTATCAAGAATAAAAACTGGGAATTAAGCACAAATAACAAAATCTTTTGAAATTAAAATTTTTTATTCCCAAAAATTGAAATTACTTTTTGATAATAAACAGGCAAGTGCACGGCCTAAAAAAACACTTAATTGACAACATCTTTTGTAAGTTGTTGTTTGTTTTTTATTTTGTTTTTCTTAACCTACTTACAACTACAATTAATGTTGAGAGAATTTCAACTAATTGTAGTGGGGAGTGTAAGACGAGATAAACCCACTTTTTTATTGTTGATGTATTTTGTTCAAGCTTTGATATTGTTACAAGTAAAACTGTTGCTATAAGTCTTATACGTTTAACAGTTTTATTTGGTTTAATATCTTTAGTTTGTCTAAAATCTTTATGGATGAAGTTTCCTGATGATCTGGCCTAAGCAACCAGTGAAATGCATAGGAATAGCTTATCCCATCAACAATAAATTTCAAGTGTTTTTATCAAGAATAAAAACTGGGAATTAAGCACAAATAACAAAATCTTTTGAAATTTAGAAACTGTTAAATGACATTTGATCTAGGCAAATGTTTTGCAAAAGCAAAAAATTATTTAATTAGACTAGGGGTTACGTGTAGAACGACAAATATTTAATCGGTGCGAACAAAGCTTTCGGTAGCGAGATTTTTATGATAACCTGTTTTTCTTAACCTTTGACCCCGCGTAACTTTTTTAACGGGGAATGAATTGACATGTATTTTTGGGATGTTGCTATTCCGAAGTTTGACATTTTTAATGGCTTTATTCCCGGACTATTATCATTCCAAAATAGTCAGCCCAAGCTGACACATTCTATAGTTGAAAAAATTGTTAAAACTTATTTCTAGGGAAACAAATTTCTTGTGAGTAAAATTTTTGTTAAATTTTTTTTAATACTTTAAAAGAGAATAAAATTTTTCGCGACAAGTTGCTTGCAAAAGAATTTTTAGTCCTAATCTTTATACACATTTAGCACTTTATTTCAGTTCCTTATCTTTTATTTCGGTAAAACTGCTTTTTGTTTTCCAGATTTCTTTTAGTCCCAGACTCATTTTTCAAGACCAACATGTGTACAAAGTCTTTTATTTTATATTAAATTCCTTTTTCTACTCTTTTATTGTTTTTAGTTTTAGGATCTTTTTTGTGTCGTTTATTAAAAAAAAAATTATACATTTATTTTCATAACCATTTTACCATAAGGAAGTAATAAATTTTACCAGACGTCAACACATGTAGGGAATTGTATGCAAAAAAGCTGAAGTTTTTTTTTTTTTTTTTTTTTGTTTCAACTTGAATTTCAGCAACATTCGTATTTAGGCCTTGTTTTATTCCTGCTCAACACAAGAGAGTGCAAGAAATAAAACAGCAAACAATAAAATAAAAAAAAAAACATATTTTTATAGTAAAAACTCAAAAAGCAAAGCCAAAAAAAGTTAAGTTAAATGGTAAATTCTACTTTTTAAAAAATAAATAAAAAAAATATTTTCAAAAACACATAAACCTAAAGCAATTTAGACACAATGATGATGGCAATAAAGCCAGAAGGTTGTCGGCATTTTTAAATGTGTTTTATTTATTTATTTTTTTTTTTTTTTTTTGCTTTTCTAAAAATATTAAAATAAACTTATTTTAACATTAATTCCCATAAAGCTACAGCAGCAGCTACAAAAGGTTTCTTTTTCTTTATGCTGATGGCAAACAATTTTTGACATTGATTTGTTTGGTAGACAATTAACTCGCTTGATTTGAGTTGAATTGAGTGCATTATTTAAAACATAAGAATGAAATAAGAACAAAAAAAAAATTCTAAAGCTTAACTTAACCATCAAATTTTCATTAAAAAAGTATTTAAAAGAATTCACAGTTTTAAAATCTATTACATTAAAAAACCCAAAACTCAATTTATACATTTATGGGGTTATAAAATGTTTCCGAAAATTTTATGAAAATATATAAAAACTTGCGCAACGTGAATATATAAAAACGTACGACATAAATTTTTCTTCAATATTTAATTACTGAGTCTTTATATATAGTATATTAAATATAAACTAACAATAATAAACCAAATCTTATTCTAATAATTTATTTCATGTCTTGCAAGTGCTGGAAGAAAATGTTTCCCGTCACGCTTTCTGTTCACATTTATCGATAATTCCTATAGTATCTCTTCTCCTTAAGCGAGTGTGGCCACCATCATTTTAAATATTTCTAGCTAATGGATTTGGGTGTAATTCAAGCTAGTGCTGGGATACTAACGATATTTTCTACTATCGAAACTTATCGATATTACTATCGACGGAATGTTTGTACTCAAGTAGGAAAACTTTAACTAGTTTTTTTATCAGGCTCAAGTTCGTTGTTTTTATCACTTTATTGAACGTACGAGCCGTAAATATGTACGCACATTTTTTTAAATGACAATTTTTAAAAACTGTGATGCTGATAAGCACCTTTCTGAAGGAACAAAGTAACAGGGAATATAAGATATTTTATTGCAACTTTAGATAATGTTCTAAATTGGATTCGATTCTCAACCCGAAAGGGAATCAATCCAGCGGACTTTTTCTCTAATGGTCGTTTATTGTTTTATCCTATGCTTGCAATTCCAATTGCATTTTTATTTGATTTTTTCAGTCCCTATATAAACATTTAAAAATTTCGGCATAAAGGCCTTAAGTTAATAGTACAAAAAGCAAATTAATAATAGCAAGTAAAAACTTGCGGCAAAAAACTGTGTGTGTAAAGCTGCTGTAACATGTCTTCATAGCTGTATTTTAAATAATAATATCGATATTTTCGATAGTTTAAGATTATCTATAGTATCGATAGTACCATCGATAGTTTCCCAGCACTAGTTCAAGCCTTTTTAAATATTTTACTGCACATTTTGTAATCATAGATTTTACTTATGGCACATGGATTTCTTTCTGAATGTTTGAGTTTTTAATATACCAGGAAGTTTCTGTGATTATTCGAAGAAGTGTATTTTGGCGCCTTTGACTTTTTGTCGTTATTAGAGGCAGAGGTAGTGCCCCATAACTGAATACCTTATCACCAGATTGGCTTTAAGTTATCATTTTGAAGAAGAAGTTTGGAATCGGGACTCAACACAGAATTTCTTTCAATTTGTATTTTGTTGTTATTAGTTTTATTTAACTTAATTTGCCTCTATGTGGTATTTCCCGTGTTAAGAAATTATTTATTTTAATAAAGTAAATGAACCTTGACGAAAAGTGAAAGTTATATGCGAGCATTTTTGCTCATTGATCTTTATTCCCAATTGTTTAAACATTTCTAGTTGATTATAGTACTGGGAAACTATCGATAGACTATCGATATTATCGATAGTCTTAAAATATCGAAAATATCGATAGGAAAAATAGAAATATCGATATTTTTATTATTTAAGACATCTAACAGCAGCTATACACACACAGTTTTTTGCCGCAAATTTTTACTTGCTATTATTAATTCGCGCTGAATTACAGCAATGAATACAAACAACAAGAATGGTCAGAAGTTTTTGAAAAACTATTTGGTTGGTCTAAAATTTGTTATTGAAGTAGGAAATTTTTAATGTCTTCTTAATCGATAAACACTGGAGTCGCAAGGAAGAAATTTATGACCTCTATTTTATTTAATATTTACTTCAGACAATCCAAACATCAACTGATACGGCTTTTTTACGCAAACTGCTACCTATAAAGCATCCCGATACTTACAGAACCATATATTTCAATTGGAATGTTGTTAAAACAGCGGAAGATCAAGATCAATGAAGAAATATATATGTACATAAATTTGTATATATAAAATCCTCTTTGCGTTGGGAATCAATCATTAAACCAAAAATACCTCAACATAACCATGTAAGATATCTCGGTATACATCTTGATCGATGTTTAACATGGAAATGCTATAATCAGACCTGTTACATGTACCAATTCCGATAGGAAGTGGAAGTAATTCTTGTTTCTCCAAAAAAGAAAATTAGGTTTAAAGAAGGTAAAACAAACTCGATCCGTACACTGAAAGAAAAATGCTTCATATATTTAATGAATCATTTTCATAAAAAAGTTTTCCTTGGGTAAATGAAAATTTTCATTGTCTAAATGGAATTTCATAGGTTTGATGAAGTATTTTCGTTAAAATCGCTTCATTAGATTTCGTAATTACGTTAAAAATTTTCATTGGATATATGAAAACTTAAGGTTGTCCAAGTTAAACAAAAAATTTTAATTGGGAACTTAAAAAAACAATATACAAACATAACTATATTCATAAATTAATACAAAATTATAGTTTCCTTAAAAAAATGTTTAATTGTTATTTAAAAAATGTAAGATTTAATAACTTCATACATCTAATGTTACATGTATGCCATTAAATTTATGAAATCAAAAAATTTTTTTATAAAAGCAACATATTTCAATAATTGCCTTCATAAATTTAAATTTTCATTATGACAATAAAAATGTCATTATAGTAATGAAACAAAAACTTGCAGTCCACTTTCAATCAACGTTGTTATTGTTATTATGGACAATTTAATCTCATATTTACGGTCTTAATTGAGAAAAAAAAACATAGTTTTTTTATACAAAAACTACACTGCCCCGGTAGACTAGCTGGTAGTGAGCTAGTCTATCAGCACCGAGGTTACATGTTCGAATCCCACCAGAGACAGAAAAAAAATAAAAAATAAAATAAAGTAAAATAAAATAAGAAAAAAGAAAAAAAAAATAAATAAAAAAAAATTTTACTTTATTAAAGTATTCATCCAATGAATAATATTCATGGATCTAATGTAATGTTTCATTAAGTCCTTTTAATGAAACAGGTTTTATTGATCCCACGAAGCGCTGCATAGGTTCCTTTATAATGCAATTTTTCATGGGATTAATGTCAAAATTCGTTAGTATTGCGAAGAAAATTCTTTCAGTGTAGTATTTTGATCGGAATATGTGGCAGACCTGATAGAGGCAAAGTTAACTGAAATTAAAGTAAAATCAATTCAAATTACTTGGCTCATTGAGCGGAATTCCTCCCTTAGTCTAGATTGTAAACTTCTTCTTTACAATCTTAAAACCAATTTGGTGCAATGGCATTTATGGGTTTCTAATAAAGAGAACATACAAAAGCGCCAAAGTAAAATTTTTGCTAAAAATTAACAAAATTTTGGTACATTAAACTTATCAATAGGTTATAGTAAAATAAAATTTGTATCGCAATTTTGATGATTTAGTACCTTTTGCTTGTTTCTTAGCCGTTTATAAACGATTTTTGTATAATAAAAGCAGCTGCCGACTATAGGATCATTTATATCCTAAGTTCGGCATATATTTTGGCACTCAATATAAACTGTGCCGACTATTAGGTAAGCTCATTTAAAACTCATTTCTTTTTGTACTGTTCTCAAGAGAGGTGAGTAAAGAAACATTTTTGAGAATTTGAACTTAATATGACAAAATTATGATTTTCCAGTAAAATTTGCAAAAAAAATCGTTCCCAATGCCGGCATCCATAAAAATAAATTAAAAAAAAATTTTTTTTTACAGTTTTATAAATCAAAAGCAATATTTGAACATATTTTTACCTATAAAACCCGTTTTGGTAAAAATTTTATTTATATTAGAACGATTACCACTTGTTCTAGTTTGCCTTGGCATTAAAAATTATTTAAAAAACAGGCACTATGGAGCGTGTAGAAAACTTGACACTAAATAAGGACCAACACAGACTAAAGTTCTCATCCTAGCCAAATGCAAATATAACATAATGAAAAATGAGTGTATTTGGAATTAAAGCTGAATTCGAAATATATATAAAATTTCCGTGATTCTTATTTATTTAAGATTTTATTCAAAACTGCCGACTATTGGTGCTTTTACCCTACATACTTCTCATACATACAATAAAGTGATAAAAACAACGAACTGTAGCCTTATAAAAAAAATTTAAAGTTTTCTTGCACAAGTACAAACATTCAGTCGATAGTAATATCGATAGTGAAATCTGAACTATCGATAAATATCGATAGTAGAAAATATCGATAGTATCCCAGCACTAGTTGATTATATGATCCTATAAGTAACGAGATGCTTCATTACTGGTTTTGTGTACGTTTATACATTTCGGAGGAACGCATGGAAATGATGAATATTTTAAATACCCGTTCTCACTTAAAATCTAACATTACTACCAATAAAAAATTTCACAAATTCTCAAAAAAAAACTTTATTTCTTTTAAATACTTTATTTCTACAAAAGTGCCAACATTTTAAAAGATAACACCAAAATGTATTATAATTCATTTGGTTTAATTACATAAAAAAACTAAGCAAGAGACTGGTAACGTTGCTTTTAAAGCAAATGACATTTTGTCAGTGATGCCACAATAATAATAGAATTTATTGACACTTTTCCAGTGATGACACTAAAATAATCGGAAGTTGTAGAATGGAATACAATGAAGTAGGAACATTTTGTAAAGATGTTGAAAAATTTTGATTTTTAGCCCTTTTCTTGTGGGGAAATGTTGGCATGCGTGAAAAGGCTATTAGAAAATATGTATAAACTAGTGCTGGGAAACTATCGATAGAATATCGATATTATCGATAGTCTTAAAATATCGAAAATATCGATAGGAAAAATATAAATGTCGATATTTTTATTATTTAAAATACAGCTAAGAAGACATCTAACAGCAGCTATACACACACAGTTTTTTGCCGCAAATTTGTACTTGCTATTATTAATTCGCGCTGAATTACAAGAATGGCAAGTGGTATGGATTGCTTAGTAGTGCTTTTTACTGCTAATTAAATGCCTTTAAGTCGAAATTTGTACATGTTTATATAGGGACTGAAATGTCAAATATTTTTGTAAAGTTGTAAAAAACAAATGCAATTGCAATTGCGAACATATATAGGACAAACCAATGAACGTCCATTAGAGGAAAAGTCCGCTAGATTGATTACCTTTTTGGGTTTAGAATTTAGAAAATTTTTTAAAGTTGCAATGGAATATCTTATTGTCCCTGTTATTTCGGTTCCTTCAGAAAGGTACTTATCAATATTTAAAAAACTGCCATCTAAAATAACGCGCGTATATACATACGTCTCATACATTCAATAAAGTGATAAGAACAACGGACTGTAGCCTTATAAAAAAATAATTAAAGTTTTCCTGCACAAGTACAAACATTCAGTCGATAGTAATATCGATATATCGATAGTGAAATCTGAACTATCGATAAATATCGATAGTAGAAAATATCGATAGTATCCCAGCACTAGTATAAACAGCAAAAGTTGAAGTTTGGGTGTAGTTGTTTGTTGAGGGTCCAGGATGCTGACTTGTGGGACTCTAGCGTAGATGGGTGAGAAGAACCTCAAAAATCGACTAAATAATACATTTTCTACCGCCTTAGTAGCTTTCTAACGGCTTGTGTGTGCTTACTGATACATTTAGCTTAAATTTATATAGTTAGCAATAATAAACAAAAGCTTGCGAAACATCGATGAAGAGTGCAGAGTCATATTTTCTTTCTTCAAAAGCCTTCTTTCGTAAAAATCATTCTCAATAGACAAAAAGTTTAAAATTCCGAAAAATATCATTTTGTTTCAGGATGCATTGAAACTTTAATAAGAATATTTCTTACCTTGTCATATTTTAATAACTAAACTGGTAATGTTAATAACAGAACACAAAATGTACACTTAAGTTAAGTTAAGGGCAAGTACATAAAAATTTTCTTTTTAATATACTTCATACTTTGAGTATCAATTATCTCTACAAGAACAGCTCTTTAAAACAGATATAAATATTAAATAATTTAAATCAAAATCTCGTTCGATATCAATTCCACTTCCTTTTGATTATCATACGGGTATATTAAAGATTAAAAAAACTTATTAAAATTAGAATCATTAATTTAAGGATTTCATTAACTTTTGCGCATTCTATACAATATTGGTAAAAAAACTCAAAGAAAAATAGAGAAAATTAAATACGTTTGATACAAATTTTCTTTAAAATGTCAAAGTTTTATAATTGAGATAAAAAACGTGTACAAAGTAAAGCATAAATTTGGGGTGTATAAGGATTAAATGACAGAAATAAAACTACCTGTTAATTATTTTATACTTTACTTAAAAGAAATTTACGTAATGAATTTGCAAATGTTTTTGGCTTAACTATGCTGATTATGCTAGTCTGCAAAGTTTTTTTCTATCGGGCTTAAATTTTAATGGGCATGACAAATATTTTGACCGAAATCAGGCGGTTATGCTGATACATTTCATTATAACTTAAGAACGATTTTTCAAATTCATAAATAAACAAATAAAATGAATAAAATCAAACAAAAAAAAACATTAAACAGTTTGCAAAGAAATTGTTTAATGTTTCTTTTGATAATCTTTTAAAATGTCGCAGTTTAATTTTCCTACACAAAATAATCTACTCCAAGGAACCTGACTATCTATTAAGAAAATTAAAATTTGCAAGATCAGCTAGAGGCAGGGTTATATTGCATAGCCGATATCGTTACCTAATGTCGCAACGGCAATTTTTTATATACGCCGTACGGCTCTGGAATCTACTTCCAAGTAATATTCAAAGCACAAAAACATTTCAAAACAGCAATTTTTAATATTTTTGACTCATAACAATGCAAAAATTAGTCCTTATTATGGTATATTACTAACAATTTATTAACCTTTAATATTTTTATACCCTCCACCACAATGAGTTGTGAAGAGTGTATAATAAGTTTGTCATTCCGTGTGAAACTTTTTTATTATTCATCTCAGCTCCATAAAGTATATATATTCTGGGTCCTTGAGTAATTCCTAGTCGTTTTAGCCATGTCCGTCTGTGGAAAACACGCTCACTTTCGAAAAACTCAAAAAACTTTTTATTCAACTGGAAATCACGCTGTAAATTTTCTTGAAGATCCGTTCATAATTTACCCTATAGCCCCATCTAAGCCCTACTCCCGGAAAATTTTATAGTACGCCTAAAACCCTAATAAACAATGCTATCATAACTAAGTTTGGTACATCACTGTTCTATTAAACAAGAAATAAGACTATAAAATTGAAGAACGGTCCATAATTTGCCATATGCCCCCTATAAACCCTACTACCGGAAAACAGTTAAGTACGACTAAAACCGTAATTAACAATGCTATCATAATTGGTAATTCACAGTTTTATAGGACACGAAATGACACTGTGACATCTCGTGAAGATCGGTCCATAATTTACCCTAGGCCGCATATAAAGCCCACTCTGGTAAAATAATAAAATACGCCTAAAGCCCTAGCAGATATAGATATTGCGGTAAACTTTCTTCTAACTTAGCTTCATATGGCCAGCAAAAATGTTATGCAATTTTGTGATTACGGTACATAATAACCCTTAGATCCATTTTAAGCAGCCTTCTGAAATTCACAGCAAACGCTAAAACTAATTTCTCCGCTGTATTGAAATTTATGTCTTTTAATACCAGAAATCACTCTGCAGAATTTTGGGATGATTGGTTCATAGCTTACCATGGCTCCAATATAAATTGCTCTCCTGAAAATCATTTAAGTCAGCTTAAACTGTTACGAATCATGTAAAGTATCATGATAAACTGTTACGAATCGTGTAAAGTATCAAGATAGTAAAAATTGCTAAAAAAAAAGTCAGAAAACTTTCTGATTGTCGGTCAATAATTTAATATACATATGTCTAAGCCGCAACCAATTTTAATGCAGATGTCTGTTTTTATAGATATAATTTAATAATAAATATACATCATATAGATATTACTCCTAAATCATTTGCACTATCGGTGGAGGGTATCAAAGATTCGGCACAACCGAATATAGCACTATTACTTGTTAAAATTAGATGCATAAATTTAAGGATTCCATTAATTTTTGCGCATTCTGTACAATATTGGTATAGAAACTCAATTAAAGAAAAATAGAGAAAATTAAATACGTTTGATAAAAAATTTCTTTAAAATGTCAAAGTTTTGTAATGGAGATAAAAACATGTACAAAGTCAAGTATACATTTGGGGTGTATAAGGATTTAATGACAGTCTTAAATTTTAATGGCTATGAGAAATAGTTGGACCGGAATCAGGCGGTTATGCTGATACATTTCATTAACACATAATAACGATTTGTCAAAGATATAAATAAATAAAGAAATAAAATCAATAAAATTCCCTTTTAGTCAGCTGAATACATTTTTAACTGTTCTGAATAATTTTTTTTTTTTCGAAAATTCATAAAAAAAAGTTATTAGGTCAAATATTTTACAATTATATAACTTTTAAGAATGACTACCTACGAATAAAATATAAAAAAAAATTAAATTTGTATGACTTAATGCAAAATTTATTTCTAATCATTGGTTGGCGTTTTGGTCAAAATCGGACAAAACGTTCTCAAATTATGATGAAATGTATCAGCATTACCGCTTTATTTCGGTCAAAATATTTGTCATGCCCCAAAAAATTAAAATTATGAGCCCCATGGAAAGTAGCTGGAAACGTATTTAAATTAAGCGCGCTAAAATCTTTATAGTCCACATCTTTTTAAAGGGTGGTTAAATTGTAAGGGCCGATGTTGAATGTGAACCACACCTAAACGCCAAGTTTTTTTCCGAATTTTATTTGACATTTCTCTATTTCAGACTTACTCAATTTGAACCATGGAGAGATACACAATCCAACAACGTGTTAAAGTTATGATAAAGTGGATGATCAATTTTCGAAGAAAATCATCTTCAGTGATGAGGCACATTTTCACCTCAGTGGATTCGTCAATAAACAGAATTGCCGCATTTGGGCGAATGAGAATCCAAGAGTGATTGTCGAAAAACCAATGCACCCACAAAGAGTGACTGTTTGGTGCGGTTTAGTGGCTGGCGGCATCATCGGTCGGATTTTTTCCAAAATGAGGCCGGTCAGGCAGTTACTGTGAATGGTGTTCGCTATCGTGAGATGATAACGAACTTTTTATGGCCCGAATTGGAAGATATGGATGTGGACGATATGTGGTTTCAGCAGGACGGTGCCACTTGCCACACAGCTAACGAAACAATGGCTCTTTTGCGCAACAAATTCAATGGCCGTGTTATCTCACGTAATGGCGATGTCAATTGGCCGCCAAGATCATGTGATTTGACACCGTTGGACTTTTTTCTTGGGGGTTATTTGAAAGAAAAGGTGTACGTCGATAAGCCAGAAACAATTCAAGAGCTAAAGGATGAGATAATTCGGCACATTAACGGCATAGAACCTCCATTATGCCACAGGGTCATCGAAAATTTGGACCATCGGATGGAGGTGTGCCGCCGTGGTCGCGGCGCCCATTTGGCCGATATTTTGTTCCATACATAATTGAGTAATACCAATATATCATAATAAAATAAAATTACAATAATTTCCTAAATAGTTTGTGTTTTATTCAAAATCAACATCGGCCCTTGAAATTTAACCACCCTTTATATAAAGGCGATTTTTGCTGCAGAGCAATGTTGTACGTAACAAAAGAATTTCTTAATTGTAACAAATTTTTGGTAAACAATTTTTTTGTAACTATTTCTGACTTAACCATATTTTAGTGAAAGTGTAATATCATTATTTTGCTGAAATTTTTTTTTGAGAAACCATTTTTAAGCAAAATAAATTTTTTATTAATAAGATTTTGATTATTGTGCTTTATTCCCAGTTTACATTCTTGATAAATACACTGAAATTTAGTGTTTGAGGATAAGCTGGTTCCCATGCGCATTTGACTGGTTGCTTATGCCAGATCATCAGGAAACCTTTTCAAAAAGACTTTAGAAAAGCTTAAGGTTTTATGCAAATAAAACTGCAGAGTGAATGAGAATTACAAACAATCAAGTCTTATTTGCAACGATATTACAACTTTAACAAAATACCAACAATAAACAGTGAGCTTATTTTTTCTTACATTCTCTTTTACAAAAATTTGTAGTTTAAACAAATTTACATCACAAATTTTTCAATTAAAAAAATTTCTAGAAAACAAATTTTTATTTTGGGTTCACACTATGAAAGTTTTCTTTCAGAAAGTGTAAGTTTATTGGTGAGAGGAGACAGAATAGCAGCATGTTCTCTTCCTCTCTCACCCATAAGCTCAGACTTTCTGAAAGAAAACTTTCATAGTGTGAACCCAGACTTAGTAAAACTTGTTTGTCGAAATCCATTTTCACGTAAAAATTCATCAAAAAACCACGACTGCCTTTGATTTTCGTCATAAAATCCCCCATTGTTGTTTCTTATTATTTATTTACCTTTTTATTTAAATGTGAAAAATTTCTTTTGCTTTTTATACATCTATGATATGCCGCTTGAATAGAGAAAGGAGTTTCAAGCGATTAAAAGGTACTCAACATATCTTATTTTTTGTGTGTGTTAGTAAATGAACAGCTTAAGACGCTGCATTACGTTAGATGAAGGGCGCTTAAGATTAAGCACAGCCAAATACATAGCACTCTTACTGGGCTTTCAAATACCTAAAAAATGCTGCATACTTAAAGGGTTAACATACTAAAGTATACTTTTAGGTTATCTTTAAATATTTGGAACTTCAAACATTTCGTTTGTTCCAAAGTTTTCATTCAACTTTGAATAAATTAAATAAGAACCAACAAATCCAAGTGTTATCGGCGGCCATAACTTACTGCCAGTCTATTAGACAGTCATCAAGATTAAAAACAAACAAAATCGATAAAATATAGTTGGTTTAATATTTCAACTCTTTTTTGTTAACATTCTACTTTCAATAGCAAACAAACCTTGCAATGACTTCTAAATATACATTCGGTTACTGCACCTTGATTGCAATCAGTTTTCCAGGCAATGTCAGATTTAATAATTTAAATTTCAAATTCCACTTTTAAATATTTCTGTTTTAATACAACACTCTCACATACATTTAAACCATACATAAATACTGATAGTTAAAATGCATAAATATAAAGTTTCCCGTATAAACTATTACTTTAGCCAGACATCATAAATTATTATCTGCCACTCTCCTGAAACTAACACTACTACTACTGCTCCTCGTGCCATAGCAGAAACCCTTAAAGTCCTTGATTATTTTAACCACAATTATTATCTGTAGGAAAAAAAAAATGTTTTCCCAACCGCAATTATACAAAATAAAATAAAGGAATGGACTAAAATGTATAAAAAAAGGAAAAAACCTGTGCAACTCTTATTTATGCATTACTACTGCGGAAAATACTCGTACCCGTAGCAGTTCCAGTGTAATACATACTATTTCCTTTGCCATGAATATAAAAAATGTATGGGGAAAACTACAGCTAGAAAAAACTGAACTTTTCTATGGCTAAAGCCAGTAAAACAAATAAAAATAGATAATGGTAATACAGCAATTATGCAATTACTTAATTTAATATACATTTGCAATAATTCCTTTAGAATATAACTTTGGTTTACGAGTGAAAACTGCAGTAGAAATTAAGGGTTATTACAGTTTAAATAAAGCAGTAAAAAAGTTTTTTAATATACGGGTAGAAACTTGTTTAACATATTTGCAATTTTATTAAAACTATTTTCAAACTTTAAAGTTCCGCTTTCCCATATGGTTAGTTCATATAATACAGGTCCTTATAAAGTTCTAAGATGGTCTAGCGTTTAAAGCACGGTTCAAGATACAGCAACTAAATTTGATAAAAAATGCTTAATTTATAATTGGAGTTCTGTATATCCTAAATGGACTAAATCGGTTCAAACGTTCCCTGTAATAAAGCTGTTGGCTCGAAATTGACAAATGTCTCCCAATAAAGGTTGCCAGACGGTCTTTGTTTGGCTTGATTGTCAAGCTTTTTCAATGAGAGTCAAAAGTCAAGAAAAAATGTTATTTGACAAGCTAAGCCGTAATTTCAAACAAGTTTAAATTAAATTGTCAAAAAAAAACCCCTTATTGGCTGTGTAGTTTATATTTGGCCAGCAGTTTATTTTTAAGTGAAAAAACAATTGTCGGGAAGAGCTATGGGAATTTGTCTCTTAAGGAACATTCGATTTTAAATTGATAAAATAAGAAAGTATAGAAGAAGGATTATTATAGTCTTTTTTGTTTTTCAACCACTACATAATTCCTAAATTTCATGCATCAATAAAGACTTAAGAAAACAATTTTGGATTAACGTTACTAATGACATTATTTTTTAATTTTTTTTTTTTTTTATGGCCGTTTTCTCATTACACGATTATATCTTTTCCTAGCGAAAAACTGCACATTAAAGAAATTTGGTTTTTTCAATGTCTAATTTGCTTCTATTCTGTCGCAAAGCTAACCAGCACTCATCTGCCAATTAGTTATTTTCCTTTTATTTGCCGTACAGATAAATTTAATCAGCTGACTCCCAGCTTTAACATGTATTTTGAGAGGTGTTGCCAGCTGAAAACATTGTTTTTTGTCGGTATATTAGGTGCGTTTGAGTACTTTTACAGTAAAATGCAGTAAATGAGTAAACTGAAAAATTTGCTCTCACAAAAAGCTGTTGTCCAAAAAAGTACGCGAACGCAAAATTTGTAAAAATTCGTAAAATAAAGGCAACAGCTGACGGCAAATAATTGAAGTGTTGTAAAATATTGACACTTTTGACTACTTAGCTCGTTTTCTTATCAGTACTCGATTAAATACTTTTTATAACACGAACATTTTTGGAAAATACAAACAAACTATTTTCTGTAATCTTTCATATTTGTTTGTTTTTTATTTTATTTGATTTTACTAATTTGTAGCGGGTTAAATTATTTAAAAGAACATGAATAATTTTTTTGCTATTGATTACTTAAGTACCCAAATACTTCACACTTTTACAACTCTAAGAAATTAACATAACAAAAAAATTTCAAAAGTTTGTATTTAGCCAAATAAATGCTTCACAAACAAGTTTAATTAATTTATATTTATTCACTTTTTGTTTTGGTTTAATTTTTATTTCAACTTTTCTTTTATTTAAAAATTTTTTACAATTTGTATGCTTTTTATTTGTTACTTTTGTTTGTTTACTTTTGAAACATATGATTTGTTTGATTTACTAAATTTAACTGCAAATATTTCTGCAGTAAAAATTTGTAAATACTCAGACAAGAACTGTCACTTTTCGCTCTCAATTTATGTTCTCATTTACTGCATTCTGTATACTCGAACGCAATTTCGTAAAATGCAGTAAAGTTAAGTAAAAAATAGTAAAAACTTTTGTGTTCTCAAACACAACTATTGAGAAACCCAAAATCGTTAACGGACAGTTTACCGCTCTAATAAGTTTTTGTTGACATTAAGTAACAGCCAGTTTATCGATACATTGACAAAATGGCCATTAATATTGTTTCAGTAATGATTAATCCAAATCTATATGTATATCGATCCCTAACAGCGAAAATAACGTAAGCGACAAAAATCAAATTTTACAGGAGAGAGCTTTTTTTATTTTTTTTCATATTAATTTTGTATGAAATTTGTCACTTACAATAAAATTGTTTTTGCTATAAAATCGTAACGGTAACTTTTGTGACCATGACATTTTAGGAGATGATGCAAGTGTTGCCAATTAAGTCATTTATTAAAAAAAACGAAAATTGAAAATCATGTCGCTTACGTTATTTTCGATATATAAAAATGATGTAAAAAATGTATAGTAATTCATTAAATGAGAACGGGTGGGCCGATTTCTGCAAAATCCCTTGGAAAAGTCGGAAAATTGGAAAAATCGAAATTTATTTTTTGTATGAAATTTTGTGTGAAATTATTCCTTAATGGGTTTCCAAATCAAACAATAGAAGGTTCTTATTGTAAATCATGGAAAATTGCAGAAAATTGGAAAATCTCTCCGCAAAAGTCGGAAAATTGGAAAAATCGAAACTTGATTTTTTTGTACAAAATTTTGTGTGAAATTATTAATTAATGGCTTTCCAAATAAAAAAAAAATAGAAAGGGCGAGGCGAAGTTCGCGGGTCCGCTAGTTGAATTATAAAAGTGGACGAAAGTTGACAAAAACATAATAAACGAATGTACTCAGGTATTCAAGACAAATTCTTGACAGTAAGAGTACGAAAAACAGAAGGAAAAGAAGAAACATGTCAATAAAATTGAAGATTGATAATTTATTACAGCAAATTTCGAACCACCAATACCACTGGTTAAAGATTGATGTTTGACTGTTGAAAGGTAGCAGTGGTGCAGAGGTTAGAACTCTGTACAAAATTTTTTTACATTAAAATGGAAAAGCCAATTCTTCCCCAGCTTATATGGTCCGATTCGGCTCATTCTCTATATTATATACAAAATATCCAAGCAAAATTAAGTCCGCCTTTCTAATATGGTGTGGGAGTTACTATAACGAAGCGATTTATTGGTAATATTTATGGACCGATCTGGCTGGATTTCAATTGCAATCTATTGTGGACTATACGTTATTAAAGTATATAACAACCTGCTTCCTATCATATTAAGAGTTTGTAGAATAATCATTTCAACATACCCACAAAGAGACAAACCGTCGGACGGATAGACGGACATGGTTAAATCAACTACGCTAAGAATCCATAATGTATATTTTTTTAGGATCAAGATTGTAAAATTACAAACTTATATAAAGAGTGGTCCAAAAATAAGGGTGTATTCTGAAGAAAATGAGTGGCCTAATTTGGTTCGTTTGTATATAAAAACATTTTTTTATAAAAATAGAATAAAGGAAAGTCAAGGCGGAAATCGATTAAAAATTTTAATAGTAAAAAGTCAATTCTTTTTAAATTTTGTAACATGTTTTTTAATGTCGTATAAGTTTTATTCCAGATGATTAATTAATCGAAATTTAGATACAATTATGTTTTAAAAACAGAAATCCAAATTAGGTTTAGAACTAATGCAGTTATAAATCATTTTCTAGACTACTAATGTCAATTGTTTCTTCAACAAGAATTTCGAGCACACACCTTAACACTTTTTAAATTGATTTCTGAATATAATTTTCTTATTCAAAAAAGTATGAGATATGTAAATTTTTTTTTTTTTTTTTTTTTTGATGGCATTAATTTGTCCTCAGGTGTGTGAAAAACAGGCAAAAGTTGTCAAATTCTTAATAATTTCTTCAGATATATCGAAATAATTAAGATTTTCATGCCAGGGACTTGTTTAAAACATATTAGAGAATAAAAATAAAAATATTAGAAATACCCACGGTACACTTGGATAGGGAAACGATCGGATTTTAAAATTGATAAATGGGGTAAAGTTTAACTATTTATGTTGTTGTTTTTTTGTTTGGCTTAAGGTCATATAAAAATTATAAATAAAAAGTCCACAAATTTTTGTATTTTTAATTTTGCTTTTTATTTTTTTTTTTTTTTATTTTTCATCCGATATTTCGACCATGCATCGATGGTCATCTTCAGGGGCTACAAAACATTTAAATTTTATATCATAACACTTATCAATACATACATTTAAAACACTGTGAAATTAAAAACTACAAAAAAAGTTGATACGTCCTAACTGCTTGTCATATTTTCATCAACTGATATTGTCACATTGATTTCGTTCTATCGAACTTGTCTTATTTTTGTTTTCTATGTCGGTGTTTGTTTATTGTGTAATTGTAAATATGCGAAATCTTATCGGTGTCTGTCTTGTAATTGGGACGTAAGTTTGTTGGTGTGTTTACTATATGTAACATTTAACTATTTATATTAATGTCCAATTAATGCTATTCAGAGTTCTATGACACAAGCTACAAGAACTTAATTTAACTGAATTTTTAATTGTCAAGAAAAAGCTCTTTGCCGATTTCGATCAAGTCCACTCCCGATAGAAGTCACATAAAATGAGCTTAAGAAACAAAACATGGCTGAAATATCGGGATTTTCAGTACGTATGACGCATTTTATTTTTGTCGTTTCGCGAATAGGAGTGAAGTGAGCTTTGGCATTCTTTTACAGACATTAACAGTCAGTGTTATCGTGGAGAGATATATTCGTCAAAAACGTTTGCAGATTATTGAATTTCATCTTATTAAAGTACACTATCCCTAATTTGTTGGATTGAGCTAAATTCTGGAGCAATGGTTTTGAAAACAAACAAAAATTGTCGCATTTTATTGAGTGAAAAGCCTAGATATATGCACAAGGCTGTTTTTGCTCAGTTACTGAGTGGGAGGAGTCAACGGGTGAAGATGGTGCTCCACCAAGCTTCGAAAGCGATGGCTATAAAAACATGATTATCTTTGGGACCACCTTGATGCTATGACCTTGGTCGACATGTGTTCTCAACAGGATAACGCAACATGCCATATATCTAACGAAGTAATCGAATCATTGAAGACCTACGCAGAAAAAATTATTGCCGAATTATTTTCAAACAAACGCTTGTTTGAAAATTTTTTTAATTTCTACAAATTTTTTTACTGATTCAATTAAAATTTTTGTTTGATTTTTATTTAACCAACAAAAATGTTGACAACCATTCAAAAATATAATACACGCGGTATTAGTTTCAAGTTTTCATAATTTTGTATGAAATATTTAACGCTTTTTAATGTTGTCGTCTTTTTGCATTTTTTTATTTGATCGTAAGCAACACTTCCTAATGTGAAAAATAAGAACTACAACAAAAAACACATACAGTCTATTTTAGGACACTTTAAAAAAGTACAACAGTAAGAAGAAAAGAGGTTTGAAGTAAAAAAAAAAAAAAAAATACCAGGTAAAAAACGTTTCACTCTTTTTAAACAACAGAAACAACAACAACATTATAAGAAACAAAATAAATTTTTGGTTGGTTTCAAAGTAGGTTAAAAAAAACCAAGATCCCGTATTCAATTTTTTCAAACTGTTTGCTTAAATACATCAAATACAAAAATATAATGATGACGATAAACATATCCAATCGATCTGTCGCCGTTTTTGGGTTACATTTCTTCGTCATTAGCAAAGGAAAGGATGCAGCAACAGTGAGTGATGACGAAAAACATTGTGTGTATACACAGAAAATAATTTTAGCGCCAGTTAAAGAATTAATCAAAAATAAAATCAGTTTTTTTTAAATATTTTATCAGGTGAATTAAACTTTTAATCAAGTGTATTAAATGTTTAATTGACAATATTTCAATTAAATGTTTACTTCACTTGATTAAATGTTTAATTAACCTGATTAAATATTTGATTAAAACTGATTTTATTTTTGATTAATTCTTTTACTGGCGCAAAAATTTTTTTCTGTGTAAAAAAAGACTTCGTTCAAAAATTATTCCAACAAAAAATGTGTCTCAAAGCCAGCCGGCCGCTCTGCCATCATCTTCTAATAAAGTGCCTGCTTGTGTGCGCATCATTGCTTGTGCAAAAACCTTTTTTTTTTTTTTTTGATTTTGAAATTTAGTATATGAATTTCAGTAAACTTTTTGTTTGATTCAGTTAAATTATTTGTTTGAAAAAATCAGTGTGTTTTTTCAATAAACAAAATGCAAATAAATTGTTTGAATATGCGAATTTGTTTATAGGACCGATTTCAGACAAAAAATTGTTTGATTCTACAAATTTTTTGTTTGAATTGGAAAAATAATTTTTTCTGTGTAGTTTGGCAAGCGAGTTATGTCACGCAATGGTGATCGTAATTGATTATCTCTTTTGCGCTCGAATCATTGAAAATTGGATCCAGCGTATCTACTCGTGCAAGCACTTCCGTGGAGGAAATTTTTACATATCATATTTCATAAATAATGATTTTACTCACATATATCAAAATTATTGTTACTGCAACCATATTTTAATAAAATTAGTCCCTTCATGTCTGATAAATGTCAGGAAATGGTTGCTTATAGCAAGGTAAATTTTTGCCTGCAAAATGTTGTTCAATTGTTTGTTGCAAATATACAAATGGTCATAAGAATTGCCAAGCAATCATAGTATGGTTCTAGCAACCATATATCGGAC
Source organism: Pollenia angustigena (assembly GCA_930367215.1). Lineage (NCBI taxonomy): Eukaryota > Metazoa > Arthropoda > Insecta > Diptera > Polleniidae > Pollenia > Pollenia angustigena. The sequence continues at coordinate 56,036,560 of OV884060.1, forward strand.
TGATTTAATTATTATATGGTTTCGGTAAAAAAACTGAATTTCAATTGCCTAATATCCTTGAAAAGTTTCCATTAAAACTAATAAAGTTATTGGTGGGTGACCATATAGAAATGTACTTCTCTTTGGGTGTTCCTACCATTAAATTTGTGAAACAATAGCAAAAAGTTAAAGCTCACATTAGTTAACCAAAACATTAAGTCTAGACACTTTTGATGGGCTTAATACAGCAGCGAGAACTTCCACAGGACAAACTTTCCCCTCGAAATCACATCTCATGATAATAGTCAGAAACCAACGCACACCTCACAGAAAAAATTATTTTTCCAATTCAAGCAAAAAATTTGTAGAATCAAAAAATTTTTTGTCTGAAATCGGTCCTATAAACAAATTCGCATATTCAAACAATTTATTTGCATTTTGTTTATTGAAAAAAAACACCGATTTTTTAAAACAAATAATTTAACTGAATCAAACAAAAAGTTAACTGAAATTTTTATAAATTTCAAACAAATAATTTTGCTGAATTAAACAAAAACAGTTTTTGCACAAGCAATGCCGCGCACACAAGCAAGCACTGTTGGAGAAGATGAAGCAGAGCGGCCGGCCGGCTGGCTTTGAGACACATTTTTTTGGAATAATTTTTGAACGAAGTCTTATTTATACACAATATGTTTCTTTATCAATCACTGTTGCTGCCAGGGATGTCAGATGTGACGATTTTACGTCATTTTGACGATTTTTTTCGATGATTTTACCAAAATGACGATTGACGATTTTTAATGTAGAGTCACTTAGGTTTTGACGATTTCATCCCGTCAATAAATTTATTTTAAACTTTAATCTGGCATCAATTTTATAACACTTCAATCTGGCAATTAACATTTTTTCTTAGTTTGTATATGTGTGTAGAGGCGAATATATATTTATACTAGCGGACCCGACGAACTTCGCCTCGTCCCAATTTTAAGCCTTCAGACAAACTTTAGAGTAATAATACAACACAAATATTTAAATTTTCAATGTGATTTATTTGAATGGAGTCAGTAGAGAGCGATTTGATGAACAATGTTTTTCGATTTGTTTTCCGGCGCAAAAACAAATAACGAAGATGGTTTCCCAACACGCGAACATGCAACGTACAGCTGACCGTGCGGAAAACGGGCAAATTCGAGATTAATCTCACAGACTTCTAGTGATTGGCTTTGCGATTTATTGATTGTCATTGCAAATGTCAATCGAATTGGGAACTTAATCCGCTTGAATTGGAATGGAAGGTCAGTTGGAATAATGGGAATTAGTGGGATAAGGACTTCCTCTCCTTTGAATTTGCCCTTGATTATTGTCGCCTGAATCACATTGTTCATTAGCTTTTTCACGGACAACTGCGTACCGTTGCACATTTTTGGAGGATTGAGATTTCGCAACATGATTATGATCGATACCATCTTCAGCTGTAAATTATGCGGCGGAGTTCCTGGTACATCAAGCGAGTTCAAAAATTCCGACGGGTAGCTGGTCGGTTCATTTTCGTCGGTCACGCAGTCAACAGATTTGTACGTATGCAGTTGTCCTGCGATTTGACTTTGAATAATTAAGTTTAAGTTATCGACGTCCTTATTCTTCGCTGCTAGTATTGCCCGTTCACGTATCCAATCGAGATTTTTGTAATTTTGTGCAATGCCAGGGAACACTTTCACTTAGACGATGTGAATTCACAAAAATTTTCAGGGAACGATATTAATCCATTCGAAACCTCAACAGGAATTTGGCCGTTGCCAAGCTCCAGCAGTTGTCCCGAGAATTTAGCAGCCGATGGGTCGTTCTGCAACGCGACTCTCATGTTTGTGGTCAATTGCAACTTCTGGACATGCCTCCACAAAGACGACGATTACAGGCACGCGTTAAGTTCATCCGCAGCAGAAGATTTGGGGATGATGGGAAGTGTTTGACGAAAATCTCCGTAGAGCAATATCAAAGTCCCACTAAATCGTCTTAAGTATTAAAAATTCTATATTTTGTGGTTTTGTATAATTTTATACTTAATTATTTTTTTATGTTTTAATAGAGTTGTCAATCCGTGTTGATAAAAAACAATTTTTTATATGACGATTTTTTGACGGTTTTTTTCAGAACTAATGACGATTATGACGATTTTTTTTTTTAAATTTTGACGATAATTCGAAAAAAACATCTAACATCACTGGTTGCTGCATCCTTTCCTTTGCTAATGAAGAAGAAATGCAACATAAAACGGCGGCAGACCGGCTCGATATGTTTTTCGTCATCATTCCATTTTTGTATTTGATGTAGGTATTTAAGTAAACAGTTTGAAAAATTTTAATGCGGGATTTTGTTTTTTTACCAACTTTGAAACCAACCAAAAATTTATTTTGTTTCTTATAATGTTATTGTTGTTTCTGTTGTTTAAAAAGAGTGAAACCATGGTGGAATAAGCAGGTGTCATCGTTACGGCAACAAAAACAACATTACAACAAAAATGGAAATTATATCACCGTTTACGTCAAAAAATACTTTAAACGAAAATCAAAGCGTGCCACTGAACGTGATGAAATAAATAAATTTTTACCCAATTTTTATTTAACTATGGCCAATATCTTATTTATTTTAATTTACAATTATCAAAAACTTTAATAAAATACAGTAATCACAGCACAAAACGTGGACTTTTTGTAAACAAACAAAACTTTGACACTAACATAGTCTGGGATCACACTATGAAAGTTTTCTTTCAGAAAGTCTGAGTTTATTGGTGAGAGGGGAGAGAATAATAGCATGTTCTCTTCAGAATTTCAAACTCAGAATTTCTGAAAGAAAACTTTCATAGTGTGACCCCAGACATAGCGCTGCCATCTGTTTATTTCACCATGAGGGAAACGTGTTTTACCTGTTATTGTTTTTTTTACTACAAACCTCACGCTATTTTATCATCTTTCTTATTGTTGTACTTTTTTACAGCGTCCAAAAATAGACTGCATGTGTTTTTTGTTGTAGTTCTTATATTTCACATAAAGAAGTGTTGCTTACGATCAAAAAAAAAAAAAAAAAAAAAAAAAAACGACAACATTAAGGAGCGTTAATATTTCATACAAAATTATGAAAACTTGAAACCAATAACGCGTATATTATATTTTTGAATAGCTGTCAATATTTTTGTTGGTTAAATAAAAATCAAGGCGAATTAATAAAGGGGACCGCATCATGAGATAGAGTTATGCTAGCTATCCCTTTTTTTTGAAAAATACTATGTATTTTGTTTGTGTAAAAAGTTAGATTGACTGTCAAAATTATTTGTTGAAAATATAAAAAAGAAAATTTTTTGTTTATAAAAAATGCATACACAATTGCTTTAGAAAGTAAATCTTTTTCCTCTATTGCAAATTAATGGTGACTCCACTTATTCCTTACGCATTTTTATTTCCTTGTGTTTATCTTTTAGATTCACTTTTTTTTATTTTATAAAATTTAAATAAGTTTTTTTCAAGAATTTAAATTTTTGTTGAATTTAAAATTTGAATTAATTTTTTCACAAAATGTAAACAAAACTTGACATTCAGTATACACACAAAAAAATAAACAAAAACCAGATGACGTGAAAATGTCACCTTTATGAATTCGTCTTGATAAAAATCAAACAAAAATATTAATTGAATCAGTAAAAAAATTTGTAGAAATCAAAAAAATTTTCAAACCAGCGTTTGTTTGAGAATAATTCGGAAATAATTTTTTCTGTGCAGCAACCATCAACACACTTCGATACCCCAACCATTCATGTGCTTTCTATTTCAGAGTCTTTACTGAGCACAGCAAGAACATCGACCTTACTCCTTTAGAAAACAGAGTAATAAATCTCATCTTACCATCAATAACCACGCAAATACCCATTTTGACCATCTCACAAAACGTGCCACAAGGCTAAAGGCTCAGTTTGGCGAACGTTGCTGTACCGTATCTGTACTGTATCCATCAGCTGTTCGCTTTTTGTTATATGAAAACCAATACAAAAGCTTACCGAAATGCAATGTACCGTGTTGCAACGTACCAATCTGTATAAAATAGAATTTCATGCCGTTGTTACGTGACATTTGTAAGACAGTGATGGGCGGCTTGTATGTAACATTGAATGCGGGTAATTTTGCTCTTTTTTTTGGTACTTTTGTCAGTATTGCTATGGAATTGCGATAAAACAACTTACGATACAACAAATTTCCAAATATACAAATATACATATGTTTAGATGTTTAAAATAAACAAATGCATATACACATACAATGGAAATGTGAAACATATAAAAGACTTTAAATGGTATCAAAACATTGTTTTGTGTGTGCACATTTACAATATATGTATGCTTAAAATTTATATATGGTAAAATACAAATTTATTTATTGTAAATTTATAATATAAATATTAAATTATAAACATTTTTTACAAACACAAAATACTGTTTTAATACCATTTAAATCACGTGGTACCTTTTCTGCACAACGGTCACCATATTAACATTTTTGATTCCCATCACTGTGTATTTTATTTTATGTATACTATTGCTTTTTGTTTATGTGTGGGAAAACACATGACACGTTTTTAAACGTTCTATAAGTGCACCAACGTGCTTACAGTACGGTGCGGTACAGTACGGGTACAGCAACGTTCGCCTAACTGAGCCTTAAAAATCCATTATTGTTAAGTAAGTGATAGCTGCATTTTAGTTCTTCGTTTTCCACTATTAATTGTAAAATTTTATGTGGTTTTGAACAACTTTCTTCCATGAACAGAGTTTTATTTTGCTGTACTAGTGGCAACACTGTTTTGTTATCATTTTATTGAAATAAATAAAAAATGTTTGCTATTCAATTTGTAAACATATCGAAGACATATCGAGCCTTTGGTGCAAGACCGTAGTAACTCAAAATTTGAATGATTGGATGATCTTTGGGGATATATCTATCTAAAAAAAGATTATGGTGCTATCTCTAACTGTTCAGATTTTACAGCTAAAAATGGCTTTATTGCCTCTAGCTTTGTCCAACAATATTTATTTGCAATAATGAAATATTTCCTTTATGACAAGAAACTTACAAACAGAAAACAAATTGTGAAAAAACAATAAGGCAATAATTTTTTTGCTACGTTTTAGGCACAAAAACACAACTGCATAATTTGTGTTCTTTTTTACTTGTTCGTATTATTTCACAATTCATCTTTGTTGAAAAAAATTAGTTATCATTTCTTCTTATGCTAATTCGAAATATGACGTCATTGAAAAAGAATTTACAACTTTTTTTGTGTTAATTTCAAATACACCGTTATATCAAATGAGCAATGCGATTTGTTATTTTTAATGCTGGGTATACACAGTGCAATCTACATGCAATCTGTTTCAATGCAACCTCAAAATGTCAAAGCGTTTCGATGTTGATGCAATCTGGAATGAATGAAAATGAATTTAATTCACTAGATTGCGTAAATTTGTTGCATAGTGTGTACCCAGCATAAAGATTTGTTTCAAGGTGAGTTATTTCTCTATTTCATGTAAAGCTCAACTGTTCGTCAATAAAGTGGTTGTATTATTATAAATAAAAACTCTATAACAAAAAAACTGGAAATTACATACATACATATGTATCAGGTAAGTGCATTTTGATTTAATTTCTTATAATATTTAAAATATAAAATTAAAACTTAAGGAAGAAAATAATTTGAATAATGGAAGCCTGTTTACAAGAAATTGAAACCGATAATACTGAAGGATTGGACGATGAAGATATAATAAATTATCTGAATGAACAAGTATTACAAGAATCTACATGTGATAATTCATCAGCAAACAACGAACTCCAAAGCCTGATACGTGGAAGAAAACGTAATAATGATAAATGGAAAAGGACAATGGCAAAAAAACTAAGGAACAGCGGCCAAGAATACATTTCAAATTCTAAGCATAAAAGAGTCTGTCCCAAAAAAGAAATTAAAGCTCCATGCTCACAGCGATGCAAACATAAATGTTCTGATAACTTTATGGATGAAGAACGAAAAGCGTTGTTTTCATAATTTTGGGAGCTCAGTGACATAGAAAAACAGAGACAATTCATTTCAAATTCCATGGTAGACGTTGTTCCCACTTATCGATATATTCGAATTGGAGGAATGAGCGGTCCAAGAAGAAACAACAACTCCTTTTATTTAAAAAAGAATGGTGAAGATATAAGAGTGTGTAAGTTATTTTTCAAAAATACGTTATGCATAAATGATCGTAACATTATGACTGTTGTTGAAAAAAGAGAAAAGATAGCTGAATGTGTTATGGAAATAGATGAAAGAGGAAGGCATTTAAATCACGCAACTATAGATCAAAAAATCAAGGACGTAGTTAAGTCATTCATTGAAAAAATTCCGCAACTTGATAGTCATTATACGAGAGCTAAAAGTACCAGACGATATAATGATGGTGGCAAAACTGTTTCAAGTATTTATATAGATTATGTTGAAAGTTGCAAAAATTCAAATGAGTCATATTCGTCCTATAACTTTTTCTATAGAGTATTCAATGAAGATTACAACATTTCCTTTTTTTCCCCAAAAAATGATGTATGTGAACTGTGTACAGCCTTTGAAAATGTAACTGGGGAAGACAAAGAAGGCATGAAATTAAGATATGAGCAACACCAATTAGAAAAACAACTATCCAGAACCGAAAAAGAAAATGATAAAAACAAAACGAATGCTTTTGTAAGTATTTATAACTTGGAAGCAGTAGTTCAAATTCCAAAGGGGAACACATCAGCATTTTTCTACAAAAGCAAATTAAATGTATTTAACTTTACGGTATACGATTTAAAAAACAAGAAATGTACATGCTTTATTTGGGGTGAATCTAATGGTCATCGTGGTGTAAACGAACTAGCAACATGCATCCTTAAATATCTAGAACAGTTTCCTAAGGAATCCGATATTATATTTTACTCCGATAATTGCGCTGGCCAACAAAAAAATAAGTTTATGCTGGCCTTGTACATATATGCAGTTAACAAGTTTGGCTTTAATTCCATAACACATAAGTACCTCATTAAGGGTCACACACAAAATGAAGGTGATTCCTGTCATGCAGTCATAAAAAAAGAAGTCAGACGAATGCTGAAAAGTGGACCTATATACTCTCCTGAATCTTTTATCTCTATTGCCAAGTCAGCAAAAAAGAAAGGAGAACCTTTTCATGTTGTAGAAATGTCTTACGGAGATTTTCTAGATATAAAACAACTTGCCTCCGACTTAACAAACTTAAAACAAATGAAAATATCTGAATTAAAAGTAATAAAAATTTTGTCAACTGCTCCAAGTTCTATATTTTTTAAAACATCATATACGGAGACCGAGTTTCAGGAGATCGTTGTGATTAAAAATAAAAAAAAATTCGAAATACAACTAAACAAGGCCTACCGAACAAAACCAAGAATTTCAGATAAAAAAAATCTGATCTTATGGACTTAATTAAAAATAATTTAATACCGTCATTTTATAAGACATTTTACTCAAATTTGTAGTTTTTCTGTAAATCTTTTTTTTCGCTTTTAAGTTATGGATAATGAATTAGAAATTTCTTTTAAGCTTTTATATTTTTTTAAACTATCACTCAATTTACATGATGAATTTTATGACGTCCAATTTTAGACGTCATTTTTTGTTTGGTAGCAAGCGGTGTAGAGAAGAAAGAGGAAGAGAAAACAGAAATCATGTCTATTTTTCTACCCCTCTTTTTTCTCTACACCGCTTGCTACCAAACAAAAAAATGACGTCCAAAATTGGACGTCATAAAATTCATCATGTAAATTGAGTGTATGCAAACAAAAATCAAATTGAACTGAAAAATTTATAAAAATCCAAAAATCTATATTGTTTTCTTATTTTTTTATAATATTTCGGCATAATTAAAAAAATCTTAAAAGTTTATTTGCTACATCGATATATGAGCCGTTTATTTTGAAAGTGGCATAAGTCATTTCGGTTTTTAAGTCGAGATATTTAAGGGTTTGCGTTTTAACACGTTTAAAAATATGGCTGCTAACTTTCGAGAAGATTCACTTGTATTTGATACATCATGATAATGATATTTTTCTCAGTATTATTATTATTATTATTATTTATTATTATTAGTTATTATTATATTATTAACTCGATTTTTTTTGAAAAAGTGACTAATGCCACTTTCAAAATAAACGGCTCATATTCCGAATTAATTAATAATTTTGTCGTTAATTTTGTGACAATAACGATACATTATTTTTAGGTTGATACAAAATACTTAAATATAAATAAATATTTCATATTTTTTAGTAATTTTTTACCTAATGTAATTATAAAACATTCCTCTTTATTAAAAAACTTGTAAAAAAATAACTTTAGTAAACGAAAATACTATAAAAAAGATGACTGAAAACTTCAAATGCATTTTTCTCAGTTCACGATTTTTTGAATTACTACGGTATTGCACCAAAGGCTCGATATGTCGACAGCTCAATTCCAAATTTTTTGAGATTTTGAATGCGCAAAAAAGTAAATACACAGAAAAAATTAATGACGAATTATTTTCCAACAAACGCTTGTTTGAAAATTTTTTTAATTTCTACAAATTTTTTTTACTGATTCAATTAAAATTTTTGTTTGATTTTTATTTAACCAACAAAAATGTTGACAGCCATTCAAAAATATAATACACGCGTAATTGGTTTCAAGTTTTCATAATTTTGTATGAAATATTTAACGCTTTTTAATTTTGTCGTCTTTTTGCATTTTTTTATTTGATCGTAAGCAACACTTCCTAATGTGAAAAATAAGAACTACAACAAAAAACACATACAGTCTATTTTTGGACACTTTAAAAAAGTACAACAGTAAGAAAGATGAAGAGGTTTGAAGTAAAAAAAAAAACAAAAAAATAGCAGGGAAAAAAACGCTTCACACTTTTAAATAACAGAAACAACAACAACATTATAAGAAACAAAATAAATTTTTGGTTGGTTTCAAAGTTTGTTTAAAAAAACCAAAATCCCGTATTCAATTTTTTCAAACTGTTTGCTTAAGGCCAGTTTACACGGTAATACATTGTATTACGACATAATGTAGAATGAGAAAAATCAGATCATGTAAAAGCAAAATGCATTGAGTAAGAGAGAATACGAATACAAAATCTGACAAGCGGTCGGTAAATGGTTTTTTTCTAAACCATTTTAGAAACTTATGTATTTTCATCACACCAGAGGTGCATTTTAACGGAGTATATTGAAGGTGGTAGCATTTTTATACAATTACAAAAACAACTAAAATCAACTCAGGAAATTTTCATGTTGTTTTTGTAAAAATTGTAAAACTGCAACCATCTGCTTTTTTGTTATTAATTTTGATTTTACTTATACCATCCGTGTAAACATAAAGTATACTCTCAACAGACTTTTATTTTTTTCTTTTAAACACGGAGAGAATTTCATATTATTTTGATTCTACAAAGTCGCAATACATTGTATTACCGTGTAAACTGGCCTTTAAATACATCAAATACAAAAATATAATGATGACGAAAAACATATCGAGTCGGTCTGTCGCTGTTTTTGGGTTACATTTCTTCTTCATTAGCAAAGGAAAGGATACAGCAACAGTGAGTGATGACGAAAAACATTGTGTGTATAAAAAAAGACTTCGTTCAAAAATTATTCCAACAAAAAAATGTGTCTCAAAGCCAGCGGCCGCTCTGCCATCATCTAATACAGTGCAGCTTGTGTGCGCATCATTACTTGTGCAAAAACCTTTTTTTTTTTATTTTGAAATTTAGTATATGCATTTCAGTAAACTTTTTGTTTGATTCAGTTAAATTATTTGTTTGAAAAAATCAGTGTTTTTTTTTTCAATAAACAAAATGCAAATAAATTGTTTGAATATGCGAATTTGTTTATAGGACCGATTTCAGACAAAAAATTGTTTGATTCTACAAATTTTTTGTTTGAATTGGAAAAATATTTTTTTCTGTGTAAGGTTAAAACTTAATGATGTATCGCCCCTAAACTTTAAGAGCTTCTCCTGCAAAACTGAATTTTTCGACTTAGCATGTTTTGGAATTGATGTGTTTAAATAAAAAAATTAAATTTTTTTGTGCGATGACTACAAAAGGCTTGACAGATATAAAGAGAGTTAAATATTGCCAACATTTTTCCAATGTGCTATTCAAATGTTTAAGTCGGATTTACAAAAGTTTATTAATATTATATACAAACATATTTCTTATAAATCACTAACCGTTCTTTCTTCTTTGCCTCTCACTTAGAATACGAATTTTAACCCTTTTTTTGCGTTGTCAAAAAAGATCTGTGACAGTTTATCTTCTTAAATGTCCTTGTATTGTTTTTTTTTTTAATTTTTTTTTTTTTTGTCTCAAACACAACATCTTATTTAAAGTATTTTCTACATAAACGACTATAAAACTTGGATAGACATACATATTTTTTGTATGAATGTGGGTTTGTGTTAAAGTATATTATGTATAAAATCGTTAAATTTTCCATGTAAAATAATATATTGTTTTATATTTACAAACAATGTTGTAAATTGTTCGCACTTATGCTTGTAAAATGTGATAAATCACATTTAAAAACATTCAAAGTCACCTGCACTCAAGCATACAAATACATTTAGACTTATACTTACATACGTGTATAAACATAGATGTGTATACGAAGGTGTATGGTACAAATACCTAGACAAATGACTTTACTTAGAAATAAACATACATGTACATATGTAAGTTTCAGTGTGCATATTTGTATTTTTAGAGTATAATAAATATAACTTTAGTTTATATAATGTACTTTACACTTTACACATACATAGATTTATATACAAACATGTGTATGTATTTGTAGTTTTAGCAAAGACAACTAACCTTTACTTTAAGCTTTTCCACCTAAGGATATAAAACAGTTTAGGTCATATCAAATATAAATATTTAAAATACACACACTTGTATATTAATTCATACAGGCTGGAATATTACAGTGTAGAAGAAATTAAAATGAACTTTTTGGAAGCTTAAAACCATTAGGGACTAATACTCCATAAATCATGTATATAGACTTTTTATTAGTGTTATGAATTTTCCGAACTTTTTCAATTTTCGAAAACGTCCACAGAAAGAAAAACACTCGGGATAAATTAATCTTTTTATACTTACTTCAATCACGAATCGTACTTAAAAATTCAAGTACGAATAACATTAAAACGTACTTAAATCAATCCTAAATGGGATTACTTTAAAAAATTAATCCCGATATTTCTTGAAATAAGTATAAAATGCTTAAATCAAGTACATAAAAGATTAAACTTTTCTTTGATAATGCCACTCTGAGAGTAAAATTACAAAATGAGGGTTTTATCTCATAAAACTTATAAGTCTCATCTCTCAGCATTGCATTCTTTATGGGTTCGTACGTGTGTGTTTTTCAAAATTTGTTGGACAATTACAAAAACACAACACAAGTTCAAACAAAACGATTTGCTTTTTGTTTGAAGTAACAACAAAAACAACAGAACAAGAAGAAAAACATATACATATATATCTATGTATTATTTTTATGTTTAACCCTCCGGCTGACGCATGTTTTGATTATCTATACACATTAAACAAAGGTCATGTGTACCACGAAGGGTTAAAAAGTAAATTTGAAATTTGCGTCTCATTTAGTTTATATTTTTAGTTAAATATGTACATAAGATTTTTAAAGTAAAAACCATATCGGGCATGATGTTGGGGTTTTATCATTCTTTAAGGTGTAAAACGAGTAAATAAATCAATCATAATATTTTTTTCTTTCTAATTTCTTTTTTGGTTTTTTTTCAGGCACAAATTGGAGATAAAATCAACTTTACATACTTGAATCAAGCGCATTTTGAGTTTGATTGAATCTTAGTTTTACTTAAATCAATCTCATTTTCGGATTACTTCAAGTACGAAATCGGGATTGAATATGGATAATTTAAGTATTTTGGGATTAAAAATCCGTACTTGAATCATTCTTTCTGTACTTGATTCAAGAAAATCCGTACTCACCGTACTATCAATCCCGCTTCGGATTGATTTGAGTACGTTTGGATTGATTTTTCTTTTGAGTGTATACATTAACATTTTTGCAACTTCTACATACTATGCAGTGATGTTAACCGTACGGTAATTACCCTTTTTTTAGGGTAATTATGGGCCGCAAAAGGTAGCAGGGTAATTTTATTTAAAATACGGCAATTTAAAGATATTTTAATTTTTTGTATTAATATACTTACATTTGTAGGTTTTATAATTTTAACATTGAAAAGGTGATTTTCAATTTAAATAGATAGATGTTATATAAAAACATTTAGAACATTATGTTTCTCCAAATGTTTTCATAACACCGAAAAGTACAAAATAAGAAAAATGAAATTACTCTTGAATATTATTACTTTTGACTTAAACTTTTTGTTCCCTCGCGAATGGGTAGTCATCTTGCCGCGATGCGAGGGCTTAAGTACAAGGACATTTAGAGTCATGCTGGCGGTAGTGACTTCAGTCAAGACCGGTAGGGCCCCCCATGCCAGAAGGGTCTAAACCGAGTACGAACCAAGAACTGCCCCCCCCCCCTGTCTATTAGCGTCTGTTTCTCCTAGTACGAGCGGCTAATGATCATGCGTCCGCTGGCCAATTCACCCCCCCCCCCCCGAAATGTCCAAAAATGCATGCCCTAAGTATCCGGCAAAGGGCTTCATAATTCCTGGAGAACCTACTACTACAGCGTCGGTATCAGGCTGTAGTATGTTGAATGCTACTGAGACCTCGCCTAGCAAGGTGGTTGCGCCAAGCTCTGCTAGACGGTTAGCTACTAGTGCGCAAAAACTCACGACTAAGCCGTCAGGCGGTCGTAAACCAAGCTTGGTACAGGGTTCTTCGAAACCAGGTACCTCTAAGGCTTCCCAGGTCCGGACGGGAGAAAACCCTGTCAAACCCCCTTCCTCGGGTGCTGGCTTGATGGTACAGACTCAGTCTGCCAGAAATCCAGTTTCCCATGTGCCGAAACCTGTGAAAAGACAGCACACGAAGAATTATTCGATGCTCTCTGATGCACCTCCCTTAGCCTCTACGGCACTTATCATAAAACCCCAAAGGCACATAAATGCATCCAAACGGGCCTTCACAACCAGGCGCTCCGCCTACAAAATCATTAGCCGACTTGGTGAAAAACCGGTTGGTGAGCTCACTGAAGCAGCGCCTAAACGGCAACGGTCAGGGGAGGACACACTTCCTGGGACTAAACGGTCCCAATATACGCCTCAACGGCCGCAAAACAGGTCGTACAAAGATGTGGCTAAAGACCACCTCAGTTGGGCGATCATAGACCGCAACGCCAGTGACGGCACCATTTCATCCAAGAACTGGAAGCTGGTTGTCGTCGCACTTAGTAGGGAGTTCCTAAATGTCTTAAGGGGTAACCCTGCTGAGCCATCCGACCCCAAGGAGATCCTGGAAATTATACAGATCAGTAACCCCCAGCTACCCACACAGGACTGGAAAGAAGTGAGGGTTTCTGAATCTGTTGAAGAGTCCAGGAAGGCCACTGTTATAATAAACAGTGACTCTCTGCTGTCACTTCGAAAGACACAGGGGAAGATATTCTATGGATTCGGAACTATCTTCCTCCGAGTCTACAAAGGTGATGACAAAGGGAAGCCTCAAGCTCCGGTGACTACCACAACAGCAACAGCATCAACGGAGCATATGGATGACGATTCCGCTACGTCATCGGCCAATGAAGACACTCAATCGGTCAGTGGACTTGTTGGTGACTTCTTTGGCAAGATGGAAGTGGCGGACGATGAGGACATCCTTCTGGAATCGGACGACGACCCAGAGGATGCCAACGTCACAGTCGTCCTAGCGATGAACTATGATGAAGGTTACACAAATCAATCTTCATCACTCTAAAGCGGCGTCAGCTGCCCTTCTCCTCCGATTGGCTTCAGGCACGGAGAAGCTTATATGTATCCAAGAACCATTGTTGTATAGAGACAGGGTTTGCGGACTCAGTTTAGACGGCTATAGTACTCTGTACGCAGCCGATCAAGGTAAGACCAGGGCTTGCGTTATGGTCAAAAACATCCTTAAAGCTTTCAATCTCTCTGATTTTAGCGATAAGGACACCTGCACTGTCGCAGTAGAATGCAGAACCAGAACAGTTTAGTTTATGAGCTGCTACATGGCACATAACCAGGGTGCTAATCCACCAAACTCCACAACCAGCAAGGCGATGTCGTATGCCAACAGGCGCAACAACCCCATAATAATATGTGCTGATGCTAATGCACATCATACCGTCTGGGGAAGCTCGGATGTCAATCCACGAGGTGAGTCGCTTTTGGACTTCATAGTAGAAAATTAACTAACAGTAGTTAATAGGGGTAGTGAGCCCACCTTTATTGTGACTAACAGAAGGGAGGTTCTTGATATTACGCTTATTAGTGATAAGTTCGCGGATATGATTAGCTATTGGAACGTGTCAAAGGACAGTCCCTTCTCTGATCACATGTATATTGATTTTATTTTCTCCTTTAGAGTTGATTCAGCTAAACCCTACACGAATAGAAGAAGGACCAACTGGTCTATCTATGCGAGTGTACTCGAGGAAAAGCTGCCTATGAACTCGGTTCTCATAGACAGTGTGTCCATGCTTGACTCCGCAGTGGAGTCTTTGACTAGTGTCTTAACTGAGGCAACAAACGAATCCTGTAAAAGAATCGACAGGAAGGGCAGAGCTAAGCCCATATGGTGGAATGCGGAGATTGCTGAAAAACGCAAAGAAAGCAGGAAACTCTTTAATGAGGCAAAACGTAATGGTGTTTGGAACAATTACAAGTCCTCAGTAAATGGATTCAAAAATCTTATAAGGAAGGCCAAGAGTTAGTCATGGAGGAATTCCTGCAGCGACGTGGAAAACTCCTCGGAGACAAGTCGGCTTCGTAAGATTTTATCCTCTAAACCAGCTATTCCATCGTATATACGGAAGATGGACGTATCCTGGACCACAGTCGAGACTCCCTTGAGGTCCTGATGAATACACACTTCCCAGGTTGCACTGATGATGTGCCTAGGGAGGTAACATTTACTGGCACTCGGGATATCTCTAATATTCCGATAAATCGCCATCGTGTGGAATGGGCGGTCAAAAGCGTCCATCCCTTTAAATCTCCAGGCCCGGATGGCATTATCCCAGCGGACCTACAAAAGAACCTGGGAATATTGATGCCATGGCTCTTGGCAATTTTTAGAGCCTGCCTGAGTCTCTCATATGTCCCATCAACTTGGACAACATATAAGATCGTCTTCATCCCCAAGAGTGGGAAGACATCTCACACTTTGGCTAAAGACTTTATACCAATTAGTCTATCCTCCTTTCTACTGAAAACACTGGAGAGGATTTTGGATATTCATATTAGATCATCGTTAGGACACAATTCCTTGTCACTGGCTCAACACGCCTACACGAAGGGAAGGTCCACGGAAACTGCGCTTCATTCATTGGTGGGCCACATAGAGAGATCCCTGAACTACAAGGAATTTGCCTTAGTTGCATTCCTAGATATTGAGGGCGCTTTCAACAACGTTGGACCTGAATCGGTTAATAACGCAATGAAACATTTGGAAATCGACCCGGCGATTATTCAATTTGTCAGCAGTATCCTGCACTTCAGGCGTATCGAATCGAACTTGGGCGCCTCGAACATCTCCAAGGTTGCGACTAGGGGCACCCCGCAAAGCGGTGTACTCTCACCATTACTTTGGAATCTGAATATGAATACCCTACTCAGGGCCATGGAAAGGACGTGCTGCAGAACGGTTGCATATGCGGATGACGTTGCAGTTGTGGCTCTGGGTAAAGATCCCAGACTATTGTCTGAACTAATGGAGTCCGCATTGGACGTCCTAACAAAATGGTGCCAGGGATGTGGACTGGATGTAAATCCTACCAAAACGGAACTGGTACTTTTCACAAGGAGATACAAAATTCCCGAATTTGATACCCCGATGATAAAGGGGATCTCGCTGGAACTGTCTGACAGCGCCAAGTATCTTGGGCTTATATTGGACAGCAAACTGAACTGGAGGATGAACACCATTTCCAGGACTAATAAGGCGGCAACTGCATTATATTGCTGCCTAAACTGGGGAATTAACCCGAGAAATAGTTATTGGCTATACGAATGTGTCATTAAACCCATTCTATTCTACGGGGCAGCTGTTAGGTGGCCGGCGCTCGAGGTGAAGAGTCATCAAATTAGGTTTGAACGTACAATGAGAATAGTGGCGATAGCGGTAACAGGTGCCATTAGAACAACCCCCTCTAAGGCACTGTTTACGATTTTAAACTGGTTACCACCAGACATTTTGACGAAAAGTTTAGCTGCGAACGCGGCGGTAAGACTAAGGGCCACAGTAGCATGGAGGGATTACAATATCGGACATGGTAATATTTTGAACGAAATTAATTGGAACATGGATGTTGATTATTTCACACCCGAGCCAATCTTTGATCCTGGCTTTACGGTAAGCATTTTGGATAATGTGGTTCACTATGATGACCTACAAATTCCCGCGAACGCGATTCAAATTTTGACACTGTGTGGTGTCGGTTCTGGCATATACTCCGAGCAGCTAAACTGGAGCACTCCATTAAGGCTGCCGGACCACTGCAGTGTCATCCAGGCCGAGATAATGGCCATCCACACAGCCGCGAGACGCATCCGGTACGGTGATATATCTGGAAGGGATATTCACATTATTACCGATAGCAAGGCGGCCATAAGATCCCTGGAGAATGTGTTCATCACATCGAGAATTGTCCGAGAATGCCGGATGTCTCTGGAGGAGATAGCAAGACATTCACTGGTCACCCTTTATTGGGTCCCCGGACACAGGGACATACCGGGGAACTGCATGGCGGATTCGTTGGCGTATGCAGGCACCACCTTGAATCGAGACGGTTCGACATATAATGTAGGTGTTTCACTCCCAAGGAGAAAGCAACTCATTGCGCACAAGTTTCATATCATCGCCAGTCAGAGGTGGCTCGTTGAAACTACCTGTGGGGAAACCAGGAAAATATGGCCCATCATAGATGAAAAAAGGACACGGCGGGCGTTACAGCTGTCCAGACATCATCTTAGAAACCTGATTGGGGTTATAACCGGCCCATTGGGAGGCACGCCCAGAGGCTGGGGCTCCCTTGCAATGACTTATGTAGAAGTTGCGGCGAGGAGGAGGAGGAAGAGTCAACGGAACATCTTCTATGTAATTGCCCGGCTTTCGGAGATCTAAGACTCAAAATGTTTGGTCGAAGAACCCTTGGGGACAAAACTTGTCTCTCTGATGTTGATGTAAATAGGATCCACTCCTTTACTGAATCGACCGGATGGCTGCGTGGGAACACTAGCAGCCAGACAACATAGGACCCATGGGAGACGGTGTGACATGGTAACACAACGGGAACTAATTAATGGACCCACGTGAGTTCTGCTTGATCACGGCTGGCAATGGAACCTAACCTTACCTAACCTAAACTTTTTGTTTGTTTAAAAGTCAACAATTTTTAAACATATAAAATAGTCGCAAAGTTATAAATTTAACTATAGTTTTCAGTACATTTTAAGGACGGATCAGGGATTATATGTGACTTAAGTGTTTTGCACTTGCATTCTGTACGTGATTTAAGAAAATCCGTACTAACCGTACTATTGACTCCTCTTTGCCTTGGTTTAAGTACGCATTAATTGATTTTACAGTATTTTTTTTTAATGTTCACCACATACATATGTACGTTAAGCGTTATAAATAAAACGACGAAACGTCGGGAACAAAATATTGTAATTAAAAATTGAATTTTATTTACAGTAAAGAAATTTAGGCCCTATTAGCTTGACAAAATTAACATTCAAAATATTGATTATTACTACATTATAGTATGTGGGTACTCGGGTACCCCGGGTGCTAACTACCCGTCTCCACCATCCATCAACTTGGTTAGAACAGCATGTCACACATGCATTCTACTCGTGTAGACTGTTCATGTTCATGTTTCGTTCATGTGCTGCCATCGTTGCCTAAACATTCGTCTTAGCATCCATGTGCGCCATGATGTTGGCCATGCAATGTATTTTCTGTATACATACAATCAAACGCACAACAACAAAAATTGTGTTCAATCAGAACATGAACATCAACATGTATTCGCCATATACAAGATCATGAACAAATGAATACCGTTGCTATGCCGGCGTTATGGTCATGTCATGTTCTAATCGAAAGCGCATGGAGACGTGGGGTAAACAATGTGTTTTTGTCATCTTTTTCATAATCTGTCATCTTCTTTTTAAGAGCATGATTAATATTTGTCTTTATTTTAATAAATTGACAGAAAAAACTGTCAAAACCTATTGAAAATGTCGTAATATGCTTGTTCTGTTCATACTTCTACTGAACTCTCATACACTTGCTGTATAAACTTTTTAATAAGTTAGTGAATGCATTTTTAAGTTTTTTTGATTAAGTTTTCTTATTTAAAGTAAATGTAAATTTTTATATTTGGTTTTTTTTTTAATTTACTTTTTTTTTTAATTTACTTAATTTAATATTTGAATGTGAATTTGTCTGTAAAATATGTAAAAAATCTTAAAGTCAAACAAATCTTTTACTTTTTTTCTTTATGTCCTCTATTTTTATTTTCAAAATCTGGTCGCCTTACGTTAAATCACTTAAAAAAGTTATTCTAAGTCGAGCGGAATACTAGAATATGGGTCTAGATGCTCATATATATGATTGCTTATTCCATAATTTTCGATTACGTATAAATCTTTACAGTTAAAAACCAGAATTTAAAAAAATAAAAAATTGTATTCGCTGCGAAAGGCATCTAAACAAACTGAACATGTATCAAAATATGCTTCAGAACGGTGAAATATGCACTATAAACCTAAAAAATGCCGAAAAAATATTTTTCAACTAATATATGCAAAAAACATGCTGCAAAGGGTAAAATATGCTAAAATATGCACTAACAAATCGATGTCAAAATTTATAAAAAGCACTAAAACGGATAAATATATGATAACTGCCTTCATTGATCGCTTTAGGAAAAACAAGGCAATTGCACATTAATGGTTTCCCTGGTTATTATTTCTCTGCGTGAAGAAGTTAATAGGCATATTTGGTATTAAAAATTGTATAAGGTCATTCATAAGGATATATTCTATTAAGCTGTCTTGGAAACAAAATTACAAATTTTAAAACATTTTAGACATAAATATGGAGGACATGTGTGTTCGCTAAGATTTCTTCTTTTTTATAATTGTCACTTAGATACCAAAATAACTTCTTTTAGTCTACCTTTGAAGTATTTATAATTCCGACATTCATTGTAAACCAGTGAAGGGCACACACATACTATCACATTTATGCTTATGTTGACGAAATAACAATAAAGCAACAGCCGAACGTACATTTTCACAGACACACAAAGAAGTTTATAGTGTACATGTGTCAACGTCGCACAAGCAGCATTTTTATTCCTATGCACGCGTACATAGAATTGGCAAATGTGCCCGCCACTGTTGTAAACTGTAAACTAAAGCAAGTAAATATATGTATGTATGTGTATAAATAACTCAATATAGAAATAAACTCTTTAAGCTTTTGTGTTTTATTTTACTGCGGCCTTTCGCTCCCTAAACTCTCTTTGCCTATACCCAAACCTTATAATTTTATTTGCTAACTTTTGCTTTTTCTACTTGCAAAAGCATTAAATTAAACAACAAAAACAACTCAGAAAGAAAAAGAAATTTATAAGGATTTCTATTTAAAAAATAAATTTTCTTTGATTTAAAGCAACAAAATAGAAGTAAATACAGGTGTACTACAAAGGTATGTGTAAACATTGGTTTGTATGTATAAGAAAAATTTGTGTGTGTAGGTATTTTTTTATTGTTTAAACTATTTTGTTAGTATTTACCTAACTTTTTGTGTAAAACAACTACAACACATCTACAGATGATTTTTATTAAAACACACATATACCTGCCCAACAAACACGAAGTCAAACCTTTGATATGAAATTAACTTATCATAAAACAATTTTTCAATTTGGATTTTAAAATTTAAATTCAAATTGATAAGGTTTTAAATACAAACATTTGAACTGCAAGGTTTTATAAAAAAAAAAAAAAAAATCGCAGCACTGAAGCGAAAAATAAAGGTAAACACTAAAAAACGGCGATTAAAGTTAAATGTGTTACACAATTAAAGAAAAGTTACATATTACGTGATGTGAATTCGCATTTAAAA
Source organism: Pollenia angustigena (assembly GCA_930367215.1). Classification (NCBI taxonomy): domain Eukaryota; kingdom Metazoa; phylum Arthropoda; class Insecta; order Diptera; family Polleniidae; genus Pollenia; species Pollenia angustigena. Next base: position 56,056,979 of record OV884060.1, read on the forward strand.
CCTTGATTTCTTGTTTAAAATATTAACTATTTGTGAGTAACAAATTGATAACAAAGTGAAAGAATGTGAATGAAAATACAACGGGGAAGTGAAGAAAATATAAGCTTCAAACACAAAGTATTTTGTCTTTCCAAGTATAAGAGGGCGAAAAGAACACTATCTCATCTTTAATTAGGGTGCCAAATGTTTATCTCACAGTTTATTTAAATAAATAATGAATTTAAATTAAAAATAGAATATTTTTATTAATGTTTCACATTGTATTATAATCCACATTTGAGAATAACGGTTGATAGCAAGTTGAAAATAAACTCAATTTGAAAATAACTTCCCCTTTTTGTTGAGAATGCTTTGATTTTCCAATCATTATCAAACGTTTGTCGTTTGAGAAAAGGTTGAAATAATTTGAAATCAAACCTCTGTGTTTGTTGGGTGCACACATATTTACATGTATGTATGAGCATAAAACTGAGAATTTTTGTTGCATGTGTTTTTATTTTGTAGGGATATTTTTTCAAATTAAACACAAACAATAGAAGCATACATGTGTTTTTTTCTGTTGTCTATTTTTGCACACACACCCACACACATTCGTATTCAGCACACTTCCTCTGCCAACACATGTCGAGGGCTATAAGCCAGCCTTTGACATTTAATGTTATTTTTAATGTAAACAATTTAAATATAGCATAACTTAAGGCGCATTACATACACTTACACATTTGTATACTACTTGTAAACATAAAAACTGTTAAGTTTGTTACTTGTGCTGTTAAGGCTAGAGGAATAATAACACATGCTTGTTGGTAAGTTAAAAAATAATAGTATATAAATGCAAGGTCCTAGTTTTTTTTTGTATATAAATTTTAATAAGCATAAAAGCAACAAAATAATTTTAATTAAGTTTATTTTCATAAGTGTATAAACAAAAATGTATTATACAAATATTTCAACTGTTGTGTTAAGATTATGAATAAATATTAAAACAGAAGATTACTTTTGGGTTAATATAAAATGTATGACATAGTTTTGGGGGTTTATATAAAAAAAATTAGCCTCCTTTTTGTTTCTGTTCTTTTGCATCCGTTCTGTTACGAAATTTTAATAGTTTCGTTTTCTGTAGCAGAGAACTACAAAAATCACTCTTTTTCTTGATTTGCTCATACGCTTAAATTAACATCAATTCTATGCATGCAAAGCAAATAGTATATTTACAAAACAAATTGGCAGCAAAAAGGGAATTTAAGAAAAATGGGGCACCTGTTTTAAAACCAGAATGACAAATTATATTTTTTTCCACGTATCTTGTTCAATTTATATTAATTTCAAGTAATATTTTATAAATGGTAAAAATCATAACAGAAAACATTATGTAATAACACTAGTAAGCAAAAATCAAAACAAGTCGGGAGCAATAACTAAAATCTAAAATCTGTTCACAGATTTGTGAGCTTAACCAATATTTCGCCCGAAAGAATAATAAATTTTATCATAACTTGTAGTAGCAACAACGGTAACGCTGTCTGTATATAGTTTTTGTATTTGTACCCATATGTGTTGCGTACCATTAAAAAATTTTTTTTGTTCTTCCGAATCCAGTGCCCATGTTCTGTAACTCTCGCGTCGAGAAGCTTTTCGATTGAAATGTTCGAAATTAAACAAAAATGCCATATATTGAAACAAACAGCTGTTTTTATCACTTGACTGTGTCTGTACCTTTTTTAGGCGAGTACTAGCTGTCACGTAAGGAACTTACTCGCCAATTTATAGAAAAAGTGTATCTGTTACGTTATTGTGAGAAAAGTTCCCGCTTTGGACTGTCAAATAAACTCACGAAAAAAATGGGGCGAAATACAATTTTAACACTAAAAAACGATTAAAATGCAAAATGCACAGAATAATAATTCTTATCCGCTTTAGGGTTTTTTTTTTTGTTTAATATTTTTGGCTTTTCTTTGGAGAAGGTTTCCTGATGAGCTGGCCTTAGCAACCAGTGAAATGCGCATAGAAGCTAGCTTTCCCTCAACAATGAATTTCAGTGTATTTATCAAATATAAAAAATTTGGAATTGAGAATAAATTCGAAAAATAAAAAAAACGTTGAATAAAATTAATTTAAGAAACAAATATTTTCTGAAATTCGTTACGATAGTTGCACACTGTGTGCTTAACAAAAATTGCTAAAAAATACCAATATGTTTCAAGAAAATCCTACTAACAGAATTAATAAGTAATTATTTTAAGTTATATAAACTAAAATATTTAAACATTATACATTGGAACATGAAACTATGTCCAAATGCTTCGTTTGTTGTGTTTACTTTATAAACGCAAAGGGTATCATTTTATATATGAAATGCCATTAAATGTAAATCTTTCCCATGACGTCTTACTTTTTATGTGTATTTCTTTATATTATTGTTATTCAAGAATTAAATATATTTAATAAAAAAATATGTTTTCGACGAAAAAAACTTACTGTTTTTTCCTGATTATACTGTTTTTATCAATGTTACTCAATGTACTGTTTTTCTGAATTGAAAATCTGGCTACCCTATTTTTTAATGACAAAAACAGATCAGCTGATTCGTAAAAGAACTGAAAGCAGAGACTACCCTACAAATAATATTGGACTACGTGGTCCATTGTGGCTTAAATGGACTACTTACAACATGGTCCAATGTACTGTAGTATGGACCATGTTATAAAAAATTAACATGCAGTGCTGCCAACAACTGCATGATGTATACTTTTCTATAGTTTACAGTATTACACATTGGTAGCCCTGATAGTGTCCATTATTAATTGTTATTTAAAAGTGAAAGTTTGTGAAATTTTCGAAAAAATAATAGTTAATAATAGCAATAATAGACTTCAGTATATACCATAAAAGGCGATTAGTAAAAAATGAAAAAGAAAAATGCTTAAACTACCCGTAAGTGTACTCCATACTGTAGTAACATGGATTACTTTTAAAACTAACCCACTTTAGTACTCCATGGAGTAGTTTAGGGACTACTTCGGTGGGTCATATGGTCCCCTCCTAGGACATCGTATTGTTAAATGGACCACCTTTTACCCATATATTTGGAGTAGTATTGGAGTACTCCTACTCCTTTATGGACTACTCTTTACATGCATGTATGGACTAGTCTCGTTATCTGCAGGGTAACTCTGCTCCAAGGTCACTGCTTAAATGATTTTATATTATTATTGAGGTTTTTTGTTTTCCTCACGGGCTAATATGATCAATCGTTTTTTTTTTTTACCAAATGTAATTAAAAAACATTTTTGGTTAATTTATTTTCTTTTCTCAACGTTTCGTTCGCTTTTTTCGAACTTCATCAGGGGTTATTTTTATTCCATAAAAATCTAGACAATTAGATAATAATTATAATAAATTTTTTAACTTTAATAATATCACAGCTTAACTTACAAATTAGGGTTTACATTTGTATTGCACTTTTTAACTATTTTATATTAAAAACTGGACTACACGACACATAAATAAATAAATAATTAATAAGTAAAATACAACACAAACACCGAATAAAAGTCAAACTTAATGTAAATATCACAGAACTATAACTAATTATAATCATTAACTATTGCAGCGGAGTATTGCAGTTTTGTATTGTCCTTGTCTTCTTTCGTATTCATTGTATTTTTGATTTTCTCTTGGATTCGTAAACTTTCGAGAGTGTAACGTTTGTTCTCTCTCCGCTCTCTGTCTAATATTTTTTTATTGTCGAAGTTCATTTTGTGATTGCACTCTTTTACATGCAGAGATAGTGCCGTCGCTATTTTGCCTTTTTTGACGTCTGTTTTGTGTTCATGAATTCTCTTCTCTAACCTTCTTTTTGTTGTTCCAATGTAAACCTTATTACACCTTTCCCTTTCGTTTCCGTCACATTTTATTTCATAAACTACATTATCTATTTTACATACATATGTCCAGTTTGGTTTTGATGTTGATGCAATCTGGAATGAATGAAAATGAATTTAATTCACTAGATTGCGTAAATGCGTTGCATAGTGTGTACCCAGCATTATATGTAAACAAATGCTTTAGTGTCTTGTTTGATTTATGTGCAATTGTTGTTGTTTTTTCTGTGATCAAGTTCTTTAGTGTTTTTGTCTCCGTTAATTTTGGGATGTATGGTACACTGTAAAAACATTTTTCTGTTTCCGATTCTTTCTTTTTCTCAAGATTTTTGCTTTTTAGAATTTTATTTATTGATGAATTTGTTAAGTGTGTTTGATAATTGTTCATGGTCAAGATATTTTTTATTTTGCATATATTTTTCTTTTTAAATTTTTCGTCGCTGATATGCAGTACTTTCTTTATTAGATTTGTCGCTGTGTTCGTTTTCATTTTCAATGGTTGTGTGGAATTGAAATTGATCATTCTTCCTGATGACGTTGGTTTGGTGTACCAGTCAGTTGTTATTCTACCGTTTTCTCGGATAATGTTGATGTCCAAATATGGTATTGTCATGTTCTTTTCACGTTCGATAGTAAAACGGATCTTATTGTGGTAAGAATTAAGCGTTTTTAGAATTATTTCCTCGTCAGATTTTCTTATGATTGCAAAAAGATCATCTACATATTTTGTTATAAACTTAATTTCTATATTCTTCGATCTGGGTTCGTCTATTGCATCGTCGAGTAGTGCGTCCAGTACTATATCAGCAATTGTTGGCGATAGAGGGTTTCCCTTTGGCATACCATATAATTGATGGTAAAATTTGCTGTCAAATGTGAGATAATTGTTGTCAGTTAAACAGAATTGTAGAATCGTTAAGAATTTTCTTTTTGGTATTGTAGTATGTCTCTTTAGGGTTTCCCATTTTCCCAATATGTTTTTTATTGCCAGGTGAACCGGAATGTTGGTGAATAATGATACCACGTCGAAGGAAACCATGACATCGTCATTTTCCAATGTTATTTCTTTTAGTTTTTGTTTAAGTTCCAATGAGTTTTGTATATTGTAAGTTTTTGAAATGGTGTTCTTTATTATATTTCCTACATATTTTGCTAAATTGTAGCAAGGCACTCCCATTGATGAGGATATTGGCCTCAGTGGTACATTTTCCTTATGGATTTAAGGTAAACCATATAGTTCAGGTGCCGCTGCAGCGTGTGTTGTCAATTTAAATTTTTCAAATTTTGTTAATAAACCTTCCTTAAAAACTTGTATAACTAGATTATTGTTTTTCCTCTGTAAGGTTTCTGTTGGGTCTGTTTCAATTTTTTTGTACGTATTTTTGTCCTCAAGTAAATTATACATTTTTTCCATATAATCCTTTTTATATATTACCACTGTCTTGTTTCCTTTGTCTGCATTTGTTATAATTATATTATCTTTTTGTTTTCGTATAAATTTCTTTGTGTCCTCATATATGCTTAACCCTTATGTGTGTGGAAAAAAAACACCTTCTATAGGGTGGATAGGTACCTGTGTACCTTCATGCAAATTGTATGAGAAATCTAATTTTTTGTCTTGTATTGTACAAACAATCGATGGTTAATGATATAATATTAGAATTTTACTCTGGTTTTCTCCTTTTCATATATTTTTTAAAATTCTACACCCAAAAAAAAAAAATTTGGAATATAAAACACCTTCTATAGGGTGGATAGGTACCTGGGTACCTGTGTCCTCATATATGCTTAACCCTTATGTGTGTGGAAAAAAAACACCTTCTATAGGGTGGATAGGTACCTGTGTACCTTCATGCAAATTGTATGAGAAATCTAATTTTTTGTCTTGTATTGTACAAACAATCGATGGTTAATGATATAATATTAGAATTTTACTCTGGTTTTCTCCTTTTCATATATTTTTTAAAATTCTACACCCAAAAAAAAAAATTTGGAATATAAAACACCTTCTATAGGGTGGATAGGTACCTGGGTACCTTCATGGAAATTGTATGAGAAATCTAATTTTTTGTCTTGTATCGTACAAACAATCGATGGTTAATGAAATAATATTAGAATTTTACTCTGGTTTTCTCCTTTTCATATATTTTTTAAAATCCTACACCCAAAAAAAAAAAAATTTGTAATATAAAACGTATACAGGTACCCAGGTACCTATTCACCCTATTAAGGGTGCAAAAAGCAAATTGGTATGCCACGCCCCCCCAAACTCATATTGTATATAAACACCTATGAAAATATAATAATAACAAAAAGCTAGGAGTTCTCATGAAATTGTAGAATTGTAGACTAAAATCTTATATAAAAAATTTCGATTTGAAAACGCAATAGGTACACAGGTACCTGTCCACACACATAAGGGTTAAAATAAATTTTTCCTTTTCCGTGTTTTTTAAATTCCTCTTAAAATTAGCTATCCTATTTGCAATCTTCGATCTTGTTATGTCTTTCTCGGTGTTGTCCGTTATATTTTGAACCCATTGTTCAATGTCAGCTATTAGAGGAATTGGTTTGAAGATTTTTAAGCAGTCTGAGACAAATATGCGATTTTAAAAACATTGTTATATATTAGAAAAAACAAGTAAGAGTGCTATATTCGGCTGTGCCGAATCTTATATACCCTTCACCAACGTGCGAGCAGAATACAGAGCAACTAGACAAAAACTAAATAAAACTGGTAAATATTTTTTTAAAATAAGAGACAACCGGTTTTGAACTTCGCTTTTCATAAGGGCCCAGAATATATCTGTGGCATTTTGACAAAACATCTTAAGTCGAGATAAGATAGCAAAAAAGTTTTTAAAATAAGCTCGATGAAGCAATTATTTTTATTAAATAATAAAATAAACCAAAATTAAAGAAAAATTCCGTTTATAATACAAAATTTTAAAAACGTTAATAAAAATATATTTTGAATGAAAATTTGTATAATAAACAGCATTTTTTTCAACTTTTTAAATTGGACTTAAGATGTTTTGTCAAAATGCCACAGATATATACTTTATAGGGTGTAGGATCAATATTGTAGAAATTACAAACGGAATGACAAAGTTATATAAACCCTTTCTACCTTCGGTGAAGGGTATTAAAACAACAATCTTATTAAGGCCAACGTTTATAAATATACATAAAAAAGTTAAACTCAGGACATATCGTCGGTTGATTATTTAATTGTCGTATGTGGATACAAATTACATACGACATACGACAATTAAATAATCAACCGACGATATACATACATATCTAACTCCAAAAATGAAGAAAATTAAGTGGAAAATTGTTTTCCGTTCTTAATTCCCAATTTTTATTTTTGATAAATACATTGAAATCTATTATTGGAGGATAGAAAGGCCAATGATATCAGTTTATAAAACTGCAGAGTGAATAAGAATTACAAACACTCAAAAAATAAAAATAAATTAAATTTCATTGAGCCTTTACACAAATCTTGTCCTAGAAATTATATGAATCGCTGCTTGACTTCAATAATATTATGTAAACATATGTATTTGTTCCAAATTATTACAAATTTACCGGTTGTGATAAAAATTTTCCTTTATCCTGTCAGCTTTTTTTTTGTAATTATAGCACATCTCCGTTTTTCAATAGCCATTACAGGGCAGGGTTTTCACACACCAAAATAAAACCTTGAAAAAATGGTATAAAATAGTGTTCGAAAATACACACTAAGCCCTTATTATATAAAACTTAACGCAACGCCAAAGAATTACATTGAAAGCAAAAATAAAGTCATAAATATCTTGTAATTTTTGTTGTTGCTTTCGAAAAAAATAAACAAAATACAAATTTTATTACAATTAAGTCATTCGTTATGGGCTTACGTGCACTAAACTTTTTTCCGAGGGTGAATTTTTTATGTGGCCTATGGTAAATTATGGGCCGATCGTCACGAAATTTAACGAATTCATAACTATAATCCTACTGATCCGACTTTGCAGGATTTAAACTCTAAACTCCATAGGATAACTAGAAGCAATTTGAATCTAGTATTGTTGTTTTGTTTTAAGTGTTGTTCAAAAGTAAGCGCATTTTCAACAGACAGACAGACAGACAGGTTGACATGGCTTAATCTGAAGGGTCTGAGATAATAAATAATTAAAAAGTTTCACACGGAACGACAAATTTAGTATACCCTGTTCACCACTAGTGGTCAATGGTATAATAATATAAAAGGTTTATTTTTAATCTGTGGCATTTTGATAAAACATCTTAAGTCAAATTAAAAAGGCTAAAAAAAATTTTGTTAATCATTTTTATTAAAAAAACTTTTTTTGTTAAAGTTTTTAAAATTCTGTATTATAAACGAAATTTTTCTTCAATTTTGGTTTATTTTATCTATATATATATATATATATAAAAACGTTTGTGCCTTGTATGTGCTCCTTAAACTCAAGAACCTCTGGATCGGTTGACACCAAACTTGGACAATAAATTATTTCAGTCGGGAGCCAGGTTTCTCGTAAGTTAAGTCCTTACAGAATCCTCACAAAATATATTTATTAAACAAAAATTGCGTTGGGGTCAAGTTATTAACAAAATTCTCCAGTAATTAATTTTTTATTTTTATTTACAAATTTTTATTTTGTAAATAACAAAAACCCGTTCATCGCCCGACTCTTAAAGTCAATGTATACAATCAACAGTTTAAGTGGGGCGCGCTTCGTGTTATTTTTTATTACAATACCTGACACTAGTTTTTAATAAAAAAACAAATGAAAAATACAATAAAATATGGAAAACAATATTAATAGTAAGTGTTTAATAAATACATAATCGTTGTTTAAAATAAAATAGTTTATTGGTGAAAAAAAATCAATCTTTTGATCTTATCTCAATTAAAAAAAAAATAAAAGTTTTATACAACTTTGGAGAAGCTTTTAAAAAAAGTTTAAAATGTTTTAAAGCTAATAGTAATAAGATCTTGATAAGTATTTGATTTTGAAATTGTATAATCAATTTCATGCTGCGTTTTTTTTGCGTTTTTTGAGATATCCCATTTTTTTGCAGGCAACCTCTATTTCGCTTAAGCTCTGAAAACACTGAGGATCTTAGCGCCAGTGAAAACGATGAGTGCGCAAATGATGTCAATATGTTTACATACACAATTTACACAAATGATTTGGATGATATTAAATTAGAAAATTAATAAGATATACCAAAAGTAGACAAAAAGAAATTTTAAAAATGTTGTTCTAACGCGTATCTTTTCGTAAAAATGCGATATTTAGAAATTCCAAGTTTATTCTTAGTTTTAGAGTTAATAAGTTAAAAAGTAAATCAAAAAATTCGTATCCAGATTTGTTAAAATTCTGTCCGCCTGTTATCAATTTTGGCCAAAAAAATTGGATAAATTACCCATAGTGCATTGTCAGGAAAAAAAGGAAGTTGAGAAGACAATGGCAAAATAATCGTTCCCCAACCATCAAGGCCCAACTGCGGCTATGCCAGGCAACTCTACGCAACAAACTGAGACAGAAACACGACTCTGCAGTAGAGGCTATCTAAACAGCCTAATGCCACAAAAAAACTCCAATTACAGCTTATGGAAGGCTGTAAGACATATTTTTTTTTTTTTTTTTTTTAACGATAAACCAACACTCAGGGGATGCCCCCTATATATGCAGTGCATTGTGCTGATCGGGAAAATAAGGTTTGGGAAGGAGGAAAGAGGGAATAGTGTTTGTGGACATTTGACTTGAATCTTAATAAATTATAAGTACCGGGAAAGACCTCTGCGGGAAGTTTATTCCACATACGGATAGTTCGACTGAAAAACGAATTTTCTCTATAATGCGTTGTGCGAAACACAGGACAATCGACTACAGACGGATGTGATCCATTGGATGAGCGAGTATTACGAAGAAATACTCGGGCGGGTGGAATAAGTTCACTTATCTCAGTGGAACACCTCCCATGGTAATATCGATAGAAAAGTGTCACACAACCCACATTCCGACGATGCCCCAATGAGTCAATAGAGTTGGATACCCTACTGTCATTGAGGAGCTTCACCGCCCTCCTTTGTACACGGTCCAGAAGGTTCAAAATAGACTTTGAAGCCCCTGCCCATATATGGGAGTTGTATTCCATCTTCGGTCGGATATAGGTGGTATAGATAGTAAGGAGATCGGAGGAAGTGAAGTAAGTCTTCCACCGTTTTAAAAAACCTAAACACTTGAATGCCTCTTTCGACACTTTAAAAACGTGTTTATTCCAGCGGACATCGCACTGTATTCTCATGCCCAGAACATCAAGAGTATCCGATTCCTTAATATCAATGCCACCCATTAATACAGATGACATAGTTGGTTCCACGGCCCGTCTGTGGGTCAACATACAACATTGGGTCTTGCGTGCATTAAATTCGACCCTATTCGCTTGACCCCACTAAGAGATTGCAGCTAGGTCCTGATTAAGAGTGTCATTCATATTTTGCCTTTTGCCCCCAATCTCAACAAGGCTTGGCCTATGATCGAAGGAATATGAATGACAAATGTTGCTGTCATCTGCAAAAGAGTAGATAGGATTTGAAGTATGACCAAGAAGGTCATTAAGAAATATAAGAAATAGCGTAGGAGAAAGGACAGAACCTTGCGGTACCCCTGAATTGACCTGAAACTCGTTTGATGCAATCCCATCTATAACAACACGTATAGTGCGATCACTGAGGAAACTCGATATAAATCGAGAGAAATCATTACCGACACCAAAAGCAATAAGCTTTGACACAAGCGCACCATGCCACACCCGATCAAACGCCTTGGAAATATCCAGAGCAACCACTTTGCATTCACCAAAGCGGTGAATGGACCGACTCCTTTCTGAAAGAAACGCTAACAGGTCTCCTGTAGATCGGCTACCACGAAAACCATACTGTCTGTCACTGAGAAGTGAATTTGTCTCCAGATATTTCACAAGATGGTAATTAACCATGCTCTCCATCACCTTCGAGAGCGAAGAGCAAATTGCGATTGGGCGGTAATTATCAGGGTTAGTAGCATCACCCTTCTTGGGTGCAATGCCCTATCACCCACGAATCTCCACTAAGACTGGAAAACCGTACCTGGGCCAAAAACCCAAATGAAAAAATAAATGACTTTGCAAGCCACTTGGAGAAAGTTTTCACGCCACATGATGCTGATACTTGTTCCTGTCGTCCAATTATTCCTGATACAGTTAACGATCCAATAAAATTTAAACTAACTCAAGTAAAATCAGCGATAGAAAATGTCAACATTAAAAAATCTCCCGGTCCTGACCGCATCACAGACTCAATGATAAGAAACTTACCTACGTCTGCTTCAAGAATCTTGCTGCTAATTTTTAATGCGATATTACGAGTTGACTACTTCCCATCCTCTTGGAAGACCTCTACAATTGTTATGATTCCTAAGCCAGGAAAAGATGCTAGTCAAATTACGTCGTACAGACCAATCAGCCTACTATCAATATTATCAAAGCTATTCGAAAAAATATTCCTTTTAAGTATAACTCCCTATCTTAATGAACACGCAGTCATTCCGGATCATCAGTTCGGATTCCGAGCAAGGCATGGTACAATCGAACAAGTGCATAGAACTGTTACCCAAATTAGATCAGCGTTTGAGAGAAAGGAATATTGCTCAGCACTGTTTATACACATTTCCCAAGCATTCGACAAAGTTTGGCATGATGGGTTTCACAAAATAGTCACAAACTCCTTGAGAGCTATTTAACTGGCAGAACATTCATGATTAGATCAAAAAACCAATACTCCCCCACCAAGAAAATATCTGCAGGTGTCCCTCAAGGCAGCATATTAGGGCCGTTACTGTATATAATATATACAGCCGATATGCCAACAAGACGACACAGCATTTATTACTGTTAATCAGGACCCAAAAGGTGCATCGCAGTATTTACAGTTAGAGCTGCAAAACAATCGATAGTACTATCGATAGTTTTATTTTTGACAGACTATCGATAGTTTTCATAACTATCGATACTATCGGATAATTTTAAAAGTGACTAAAAACTGGAATGGAATAATAATTAAATTTTACTTCCGATCTTTGGCATTAGGAATGTTAAGGGACAACAACTTTAAACAAAAATATAACTGCAGATAAGTGATGATTATATTAGATTAGGAGTAAATTTTTAAAAATCGCCTTTGAAACTTTAAAAATAGACTTTTTCCTTATTTTTACAAAATTGTGTACTAATTTACTTATTAAAATAATGTTAACCGTACCTACCATATATAAGCAAATGCCCCTATTGCGGTTCTCCACTTTTGTAACAGTTTGGTTGTCTTTGGTAAATTCACATTGCCATTTTCAACTCAACAGGCAGTTGGCTATTCAGTTGTGTATCTGTTTTTTCGTGTTATTGCCGTTTTCAACATTGTAAAAGTTTGGTCCTTAAAAATGTCAAATACACACAACTGCTGAAAAGAAGTTGTGTTATTGGTAGTTAAAGTTTATTTTTTTTTTAAATTCGGTGAAAATCGAAAACAAAATTGAGAAATCGTACGTATAAATTTTTGTAATAACTTTTTCGGTTTTTTTTTAACTTTTATTAGTTTGAAAATAAAAAGGAAAGCTGAATTTGAGCGGCTCGTCCAGCCTATTTGGAGAAACTTAGAAATTGATCGCGGCAAACACCAAAGTTTGGTATGATGAAAAATGCATGTAAGTAGTTATGGGAAGAGTTTATAGTTGAGTTAAATAGTCTGGGACAACGACAAGAACTTATTCTTAATCTAGTTATAATATTCTTGGCACAGGTTTGGATATACTACAAGGCAAGTATAAAGAAAAAACTTGCCAACAATAAAAGAAACACTCAAGCGACAGGGGGAGGGCTATCACAAGAAGTTCCATTAAATAGCCTTAAGGATACTGTTTCGCAGCTCTTGTATTGTAAGTCCGGCCAAGTATTTGGTGTTCAAAATATTCCACCATCAAGTGACAATTTTACTGAGTCAGTTTAACCAATAATACGACCAGCATATTGGCCAATAGCTACCCCAACCAGAAGAAGAACTTATCAGGCACAAGAAAGTTTTGTTACTTATTAGAAGTTCTTATTTTGGTACTGGGAAGCTCAAAAGGGTTGGAATCATCACGAATTTGTCTTCTTGTACGAAGCGCATGTAAGAGTTTTCCTATTATCCTCCCCTTATAAAGATTACATATATTTTTTATAAACTATAGATGACACTGAAGTTTAAATTCAATATGCCGATTTTTTATACCTGAAAAACGTTAAAATTTTTCATTATTTACCATCTTCATTAACTACCGTGTCTACAAAAGTGGCACATAAAATCTTTTCGATACTATCGATAGTTTTTGTGATAACTATCGAAACTATCGATTGGGCCGACTATCGATAGTTTTGCAGCTCTATTTACAGTCCCACATCAATGAACTAGAAGCCTGGCTAGAAAAATGGAAAATAGAGGTTAACCCGGCTAAATGTGCTCACTTAACTTTCACGCTCAGAAGACAAACGTGCCCTGCTGTAAAAATAAATAACATCACTGTTTCGGTAGAAAGCCATGTTAAATACTTGGGAATTCATATAGATAAACGCCTGACCTGGTCTGGTCATATTGAAGCCAAAATAACGGCTATGAAATTTAAAGCAGCTCAACTACATTGGCTAATCGGTCGAAACTCTAACTTATCCTTAGACAACAAAGTTCTCTTATAAAAGTCTATCATAAAACCAATATGGACATATGGCATCCAATTATGGGGTACTGCATGCGCATCAAACATCCAGATAGATACAAAGAAGACAGTCTAGGATATTACGGCAAATTGTCTGCGCCCCATGGTATATACGTAATGACATCATCCACAGGAAGAATCTAGGAAGAAATTAAAAAGTATTCAGTCAAATACATAGATAAACTAATGGTCCATCCCAACTACCTCGCTCGGGATCTAATAAAGTTCGAAGGTCACCGGAGGTTGAAAAGATCCGACACTTTGAACCTAGCAGGCTTTTTTGACACTTGAATGCAATTAATTAGCGGTTACATTGGTAACGGCTAACAAATACAAATAAGAATTAGGATTAAGCTTTGAATACATATGGTAATTTTCGACAAGAAAAATTCAATAAAAAAAAGTTTTAGTTTAATTTAGTTTTAGTTCAGTTCTAGTTCCGCTCTAGTTCAGTTTTAGATAAGTTCTAGATCAGTTCTATTACAGATATAGTTTAGTTTGTGCAATTTAACAACAAACTTTCTAACAAGACAAACGACAGTTTTGTAAACTTGTTGATCAGTAAATAATTAAAAAAAACCTTAAAAAGGTCGCTTTCAATAATCGTTTCGTCATTAAATATATTTATTTAAGCTTTATTGGTTGCATATTTTGAAATTTGTTATGCATAAAATTAAGGTGACCATACGTACTCTTTTTTAGAGGACAATCCTCTCTTTTAACTGGCTGTCCTCTATAAAATTTGTGTCCTCTTTTATCATCTTTTTTTCATAATCTGTCATCTTTGTCCTCTTTATTTTTAAAAGCATGACCAATATTTGCTTTTATTTTTATAAATTAAAATAAAAATTTTATTTCACGGTGATCAACGGTTTTTTCTGTGCAATCGTATGGAAAATGTTGTGCCATGCTTGTTCTGTTCAAACTCCTACTGGACTCTCATACACTTGCAGTATAAAATTTTGAATAATTTTTTGCAATGATTATTAAAGTTTAGTTGTTTTTTTTTTTTTTTATATAACTTATTTTACTTAAGTAAATGTAAATTTTTATACATCGTCGGCTTAAATGCAAACCTGCTAACTCCCTTTCAACTAATTTTACAGGAAAAGCTTTTTATTTTTCCTATTTACTGCTTGAGAGGAGAACCAAAAATATAGTTGATTTGACACACTTCAAGACTCAAATTGAAGAATAACTACATGCTGGCCGACGAGGCATATATTTCTCTACCACACGGCATCAAATCTCAATTTACTTAAAAAGTGGATTTCGCAGGTCTGCATATTAAGCCGACGATATGTAATTCCTTTTAAATTTTCTTTACATTTATTAATATGGGAATGTAAATTTGTCTGTAAAATATGTAAAAAAATCTTGAAGTCAAAAAATTTTTTTACTTTTTTTCTTTATGTCCTCTATTTTTATTTTCAAAAAAATAGAATAGTTCGATTTACGTCATAATTGTGTGCATACGTTTTTAAAATTTCGAGAAAAATACGTTTTCAAATATCAATTATATGGCCATTGTTTCCTATTCAACTGAAATGTCAAAAGCTTCACGTTCCCAAAGAAAAAATCACAACATTTGACAGTGATTTGCTAACAAAAAAAGCAAACATTAAAATGTCGCTGCTGTTTTCATTTGAAGCCATTAGGATTTAAAATACAACCAATTTTTTTTTTATTTTTGTCTTTTTGGGGAAACATATGCTGCAAATCCCACTATATAAAATAATGTGGCTGCAATCATTACTCCACAAAAGAGCGGAACTAAACGAAAAAATGACATTAAGTTAAATAAATAAACAAAAATCTTAAAACAAACCAAATAATTTTCGGAATTTTATGGAATTTTTAAATAAAGCAGAGGGTTACAGAAAAAAACGGCTTGAAAATGACAGCGAAATACTCTTGTTTTTTTTTAATCTAAATAAGCAGCCACAGGGAAGAGAAGAAAGAGAGAGTAGGAATATTTGTTTGGAATCAAAAATATAAACAAACTGAACGTTATTCCGGCAAAGACAACATGTCATTTTAATAAAATCGTCAAATTCAAAATTGAAGTTTATTTTAAAGTCAAATGTGAGTTTATAACGTTTTAGCTACTAACTGCAAAGAAAAAAAAAACAAATTCGAATAAATGGGTGTCCTCACTCATTAGCTTCTGTCATTTTATATAGACACAAATCAACTAATTGTTGGTTTAGTTTTAAAAATGTTTTTACTACTTATTTTCTTCATTTTTTAAAACGCACATCAAAACTTTAATAGACACTGGGGACTTAGAATTACCGATTAAATATCTAAATTTATTTGGGGTGATGTTTTATATAAAAAAAGAGAAGGGGAAATGTGTATTACGGTATATGTATACATACTATACTTATGTATGCAATTTGGAAAGTGTTTTGTAGTTTATAAAATGTATAATAGAGCAAGTGTTTTTTTTTTTTTTTTGTCAAAATCTGTCTTTATTTTTTTTGTTTTTTTTTTTTTTTTTTTGAGGAAAATGTATGTTAATGCCTTTAAAATTGACAGTAAACATTTGTTGGCATGTCAAACTAATTAGAATAGTTTTTCATGACATTTTAAGTAGATCTAGTTCCGTTTCATTTCACTTTGTTTTTATCTAAAAGTTTTTAGCAACCCTTTCGGCTACTTAAATTAAATATAATTCGATTAGCTTTAAACAGATGATTATTTCAAGTTATTTTTTTATTTCAAAGTAATTTTTTATTTTTTGGGAATACAAAATTTTTAATTTTGTTTGTCGTGCTTAATTCCCAATTTTTATTCTTGATATTTTTATTTATTTGTTTGAAATAAGTTAAACCATATGTGTTCATTAATTCAATCAATAAAAAAAGCACCGCACAGCTAAAATATCCACAATATTATTTGCTTTTCTTGGTTTCACTTGCCAATATCTCCATACCCTTTTATTCGATTTGAATTGTTATTTCCTCTTTTATTGACTTTAACAAAAAAACGAAAAAGTTACATACCAATGCGTTAACGCAAATTTCTTGGAAACTTTTGTATACATTTTGCATAAAAAACACAAAATTCAAAACTCTATAAAAAGGTAGAATAAACAATCAATACCCATCACATAAAAAATATTTCCAGTAAAAAAAAGCTAACACATGTATTTCAAAAATAACAATGTTTTTCTTTTGTTATTTTTGTTATTTTTTCTTCTTTAGATCTGTAGCCACAATAAAACTATAAGGTGTGAGAAGATCGTAAACTTGAGATATTTTTTTGGGGAAAAAAAAAGTGTGAAAACATGTTCAAGAATTTTAATTAAATGGACCTCAGATAACAATTAAGTTTAATCAAAGACAAGAAATTATAATCTGGCAACCCTGACCATATCATACCCTACACCACAAAATTTAGAGAAAATTTTCCAGAATGTACTCCTTTTGGGATCCATAAGCAATAAGGATTTAGGTTCGGGTTAATCAAAATATAATATTCGCGTTCGGTTCAGGGGTTGGGTTCAAAATTTAAAAAAAAAAAAATACAAATATTTTATTAGTAGTAAACTTATTTATTTTTCAAACAAAGTGTCTTTTAATTTTATAATTAATATATTTTTCAAGCTTTCGTCTTTTAAGTTTGTTCTCGACACTTACTATAATCTGAGCCGCTTGATACAATACTGGCGTTTCCGTTTTGTGTTGTTCCCAAAATTGTAAAATGTTTTTTGCTTTTCCAAGTCCTGGATATTTTTCGTATATGTATTTAAATTTTATTTTTAACCTAGTTATCAATCGAAGTGGTGACATTTGCATTTGAAGAAGTTTATTTAGAAATTTGTTCGTTCTGTTTTAGAACTTATTCGAGCCTATCTTTATCATCTTCTGAAGAAGAATGTTGATTCTCTCAGAGAATTCCCTTCTTTCACTTTCAACTGGTAAATTTTTAAAAAAATTTTAATGTTTTTAAAATATGTTTTTTTTAGCATTGTCAACATCTTCGGGACTTAGCATATAGAATCTTGAATAACTGGTGCAATCAAAATTATGATATTTAAATATAATTCTTTTGAAAATGTTTTAGTTTTGTCATCTTTTGTTAGCTCTAATTTAAAACTGAGCCAGATTTTATAAAAAATCACCTTATTTCGTCTATTCTTCTAGTAGTTTCAGCGTTTAATTTTTAACAGGTGCAAAAACTTCTACGAATTTTTTTTGGAATGCAGAAATATAGTGCTTTTTTATGATTTTCTTTTCAAACGTTTCTCAAGCCCTGAATAACAAGAATATTTTTTTTTTAAATATAATTTTTCACCAAAAATTGCATTTTTCACTAAAATTGCATTTTCCACCAATTATTGCATTTTTCACTAAAAAATGCCTTGTGATCCAAAAATTGCATTTTGCACTAAAAATTGCATTTTCCATCAAAAATTGCATTTTTCACTAAAAATTGCATTTTCCACCAAAAATTGCATTTTGCACTAAAAACTACATTTTCCACCAAAAATTGCAATTTTCACTAAAAATTGCATTTTCCACCAAAAAAGTGCATTTATCACTAAAAATTGCATTTTCCACCAAAAAAATGGCATTTTTCACTAAAAATTGCATTTTCCACCAAAAAACTGAATTTTTCACTAAAAATTGCATTTTCCACCAAAAAAGTGCATTTATCACTAAAAATTGCATTTTCCACCAAAAAATTTAATTTGTCACCAAAAATTGCATTTTCCACCAAAAAATGGAATTTTTCACTAAAAATTGCATTTTCCATCAAAAATTTAATTTTCCACAAAAAAATTGAATTTGTCACCAAAAATTGCATTTTCCACCAAAAAATGGAATTTTTCATTAAAAATTTCATTTTCCACCAAAAATTACATTTTCCACCAAAAATTTAATTTTTCACTAAAAATTGCATTATCCACCAAATATTGCATTCATCACTAAAAATTGCATTTTCCACCAAAAAAGTGCATTTATCACTAAAAATTGCATTTTCCACCAAAAAATTGCATATTCATTAAAAATTGCATTTTCCACCAAAAAACTGAATTTTTCACTAAAAATTGCATTTTCCACCAAAAATTACATTTTCAACCAAAAAATTGAATTTGTCACCAAAAATTGCATTTTCCACCAAAAAATGCATTTTTTACTAAAAATTGTATTAAATTTTTCACCAAAAATTGCATTATCCACCAAATATTGCATTCATCACTAAAAATTGATATTTCCACCAAAAAGCTGCATTTTTCACAAAAAATTGCATTCTTCACCAAAAATTGCATTTTTCACTAAAGAATTTTTTAAGTAAGTATCTCACTAAATTCTGCATTATCAGCATTTCTAAGTCAAAATTCTCTTTATCGCCAAGAAATTGTTGCACTAAAAGTGGATTTTTTACCATAAATCGTTCCATATTTATTAAAAACTAATTTATTATTACAACAATAAATCTACTTCAAACAAAAAGCAATGAAACTTTATTTCAAATGTTTCTAACTAAACCAACTACATACATATTTCAAAAGCTTTATATTTCTAACTAAATCTATATTTTGTTGCAATTCCTCCTAATCAAAATATCATAAGCTTTATAAATATTTATTTAAAACATAAATTTTATTTTCTAGCTATAGTTCTTCCTAGAATATAATTAAACACAATAAAGACATCATCATCTCCAGCAGCCCTAAACTCTAATGAAAACTGAAATGAGGGAGTTCATCAAACGTATATCCATCTTAAATGGCTGAATACACTTGTGATCTACACCCGAAAAGAAGGCAGCGAAATAAAAGATCAAGAAAATTTATTTTACATAAAAGAAAAAAAGTCCTAAAGTCATTTCTGCATTTTGCTATAGAAACGGAAAAAACAGATCTCATTTGTCTTAATGTTTCTTTAAAGTGAATTATTCTCTAGTTTGTGGATTATTTGTGTGTTGAATGTGATGAAGGAAATATTGCATCGTTAGCACTTAAATGAACGCAAAGATCTTAAAAACGATTTCCTCTCCTTTCATTTTGTGATAGTTTTTTTTTTTTTAATTCTGTTCATTTGTTTGTGAAAAATATGAAGTTGTAATTTAAAATTAGCAACGATGCTTAACAAATTACTCAATAAAGCAATATAAAATGCAGGAAGCAATTTAGATTAAATTTATTGAAAATTATTAAAATAAAGTTTAAATTAAGAAAAAGATTGCAAAGTATCTTTCTAATATGTAAAAACACAATAGAAAAATTAATTTTTTCACTCAAAAACTAATTTTTCGACTAAAAGTTGCATATTAAAGCATATCGTTACCTAAAACGCAAAAGGCCCTCACTAACAAAAAATAAATCTGATGTTTTGCATCAACACAAATGTCCACAAATTTAACTGACAAAAATAAATGGCCGTATCTACACATACTTACTTACTTTAAAAACGTAGGAATGAAACTAAAACTAAACAAACCTAAACGGAATTACTTTCGAAAATCAGTCCCGGAATTTCTTAAAATAAGTAGGTACAAAATTCTTTAACCAATTAAACTTTTCTTTGGTAGTGCCAGTCTGAGAGCTAAATTACGGAGTGAGCGTTTATCTCGTTTAACTTATCAAAGTTTGTTGCAGATGCGATTTGCTTGTTGTGTGTAGACACAACAAAAATAACAGAACAAGACGAAAACACATTATTTTCATATTTAAAAAGGAAAATTGAGGACTCTTGCTTCTCATTTAGTTTATTTTTTCAGTTATACATGCACATTAAGTTTTGTAAGTGAAAACCATATCGGGAATGATGCTGGTCTTTTATAATTGAAATTAATTACAAATAGAATTCTCCTTCTAATTTCACTTTTGGTTTATTTCAAGTTCGTATTCTGGATTGATTCAACTTTATAATACTTGAATCAAGCGCATTTTGAGATTGGTTCAATGTTAGTTTTACCTTAATCAATCTCATTTTCGGATTATTTCAAGTACGAATTCGGGATCGAATATAGATAAATTAAGTATTTCGCGATAGAAAATCTGTACTTGAATCAATCTTTCTGTACTTGTATTGTATTAATACCGCTTCGGATTGATTTGAGTTCGGATACATGGATTATTCTTTTGAGTGTACAAATGGTTAAATGATAAACGCTGAAAGACCTACCTAACAGTTTACATAAAATGCAACATTGTTAATTGTCAAAACAACTACACTGATAGAAAAATGCATCTTCATATTGATGAAGCCCTAACATCAGAATTGTGACATCAATGTTACTACAAACGGCATCAATGATGCAAAAAATAACATCAATCCAATGACTAACGTCTTCGTACAATTTTGTCATCTATTTTATGACTATAGTGACCTCAATTTGATGCCACATTTTGTATATTATCAACATTATTTTCATAATTACAATGTGTTATAAGAAGCAAAAATTCCTATATTCTATTTTTTTAAATTATTTAGTAAAAAAGATCAAATTTTTAAAGAAGAATAATTACAAACACCATATGGGGCATGGTGCTGGTGTCTTATTATTGAGAGTTCTGCTTTAAACAAAGGTCGTAATTCTACAAATGTGAAACAAACATATGTAGCGGGTAAGTAAATATTAATATTCTCTAACTTTAACTTAAATCAATTCTAATGACTTTGACTTAATGACAAACTGTCATTAAATTGATGCTAATGTTTCCTTTTTCCGATGTTACTGCGTCATCGCACTGAGGACATGTTCGTCATTTCTGTGATGCCGATGCGTCATCCCATTGATGGCATAATTTCATTTTCACCTTGATGACACTTTGGCCAAGTGATGTTAAGGTTGACATCACCATGATGAAAAGTGTCATGGGGTCAAAAACGAAGACACTTGTCATAGTACTTATGACAAAATACATCAGCGTTATGACGCCTTTTCTATCAGTGTAGTAGGTATTAAAATAAAAATAGAAGAAAAATTAATTATAAACAGTTTAGGGCCGTTTTACCGATAGCTAAAGGTAGGATTTAATCGGCCGTATAAAAAGTGTCCCTTCACTGAAGTTGTGAAAACGGGCTTTAATGCAATTAATCATATTAAATAGTTGTTTTCTTCTCCTGTTTAATTTTCAAAATGTCAGATAGGGCCTTTTGCGTTTTAGATGTATATATATTTCTCGATTAAGTCGATTAAGCAAAATGCCGTTTTGTACAAAAATTTTGCATTTTTCACTAAAAAATTGCAAATAAAAATTTTTAATTAAAATGCATTTCTTAATAAAAATTGCTTTCATCACTAAATAATTTTTATTTTTAATAAAAATTGAATTTTTTTATATAAAAATCGCATGTTTCACTAAAAGAATTATAAAATATTATTATTATCAAAGTAGTTTTTGGGAATACAAAATTTTTTTAAAATTATTTTATTATTATTTTTATGATTGAAACGTTTTTCGAAGGTGTTTTTTTAAGTCAAATTTCATTTATAAAGCTTTTGTGTACATATGTATGTATATGAAGCTCCAATGTTAACCAAAGGTTGGCTTTAGGAAAGATCATGTGAAAAATTGAGGGAATAGGACTATTACAAGAACGTTCGAAAAAATTTTTCACTAATAATTGTATTTTTCCATAAAAATTGCATTTTTTTTTGAAAAATTGCATTTTAAAATAAAAATTTCATTTTACTCAAAATTATATTTTCTGCTAAGCATCTTATTTTCACTAAAAATTGTGGTTTTTTCTAAAAATTTTATTATTCCTAAAATTGCATTTTTAGAAAAAATTATATGGCTTAAAAATAATTAAATTTTTTATTAAAAATTTTATTTCTCATTCATTTAAAATTGCATTTTTAATTAAAAAAAATGTACAAGTTTTTTGTGCTAAATCTTTTTTTTTATTAAAAAGTAGCTTTCACTTTTAAACCAAATTAAACTTTTTAGAGTTTGCTAAAAACCGTAAAAATGTGAAACCGCGGTTTCAGTTTTAAAATTATTAAAACCTGTCGGTTTCGGCTCGGTTTTGAAAATATCAAAGTTAAATTCATACATAAACATATACAGCCGTATTCATAACAAAAAGTTAGTCACAGTTTGTACACTACGTACAACGAGCTGCTAACTAGAATGCCGATTAAGCTTAGCAGCTTGTTGGCACAGAGTTAATTCATAACGAACTTTTTTCCATCTGCCAACTTTAAATAATGAATTTTTATGATGCCATATTGTATTTTTTTTTTTTTTTTTTAAATTCATTTTTATTAATCAATAAATATTTTACATAATAATTAATACTAAACCCGCTAAGCCATACGGCTTGTCTGCAGGAATTTAAAGTATTGTTTTTAATTAATTTATTTTCTTTTATTGCAAACTTATGTAATGTTTTTTTATTATTTTGTTTCTGGTGTATTTGTTTTTAAGATTTAAAGTTTGTGTTGGTATAGTGTTGAAAATTGTAGGTAGCGTTACGGCTAAGGTGTTCCTTCCATATTCGTTGCGAAAGCGTTCTACTTTGAACCTTCCTTCCGCTCGACGCCTTGTGTTGTGTACGTGATCAATTGGCTTAAGAAATCTTGTGTCGTTGAAAAATTCGTTTATTAGCGTTGTGTAGTACAAGCTTTTCACGTTTAGTACGTTGACATCCTTGGCCAGATTGTAAGTCTTGGTGGTGTTGACAATTCCGGTTTCGTTTGTTGTTCTATTGTTGATATTTCTGTTGTTGGCAACTCTGTTGTGGTTGATGTTATTTTGATTCGAGCGTTGTTGTTGATTACTCGAAAATGCAACACGTTTTGCATTAATCATCGCTGAATTTGTAATTTTTTCCTTTTTTTGTTTTTCCCTTCACATATAAAAATTTTAAAAAGTTTTTAAAATTAAAATAAATTAAGTAAAAGACAGTTAATTTAAAAAAAACCAACAATATTGTTTGACATTAAACGACTGTTTTTCACAAGTTGGCAGCTCGTCAGCAAGAGTTTAGCAAATCGTTAGCCAGAGTTTGGTTGGTGTATTATGAATAAACTTTTTGTTAACTTTATGCCAAATTTTCATTATGAATACGACTGATATACTTTTTAGCATGTAATTCAATTTTTTTATTTGTTTCAATTCAGGTACTTTTATTCGCCCTTAAGTGTATACCTGGGCCTGACCAGGCATTTTTGACCTTTTTCCAGTTTTTTTTATATAATTATTAAGTATATTAGAACGAAACTTTATGTATTCCTCAATTCCGCAATTGGCCAAATGAAAATTTTGTGCATATTGTATCCACCTGGGCCTGGTGGCCCTATAATATATGTTCTTCAGTAAATAAATTCAAAATGAAACGTTTCAAAAAGCATTCACAACATAACAATTCTTTCTTTTCTGTTTTTTTTTTCGAAAAATTATTTTATTTCCCAACAAAATGTTCCTGCTATAGTCATAAAACTCCATGCATATAAAGGTAGTCCCAGCCTTGCCCAGGGGTTCGTTTGTGTGAGTTTTTTCTTTAGCCACAAGAAACTCCTTACAAAATTCAAGTGGCCCAGGAGGCAGTTTATGCCTCACAAATAAGGCGTGTACTTAAGAGTTATAAAGATAACATTTGATCTGCTTAGTACTTATTTTGAATTTTAAGAATTTTGAAATACCTTTTTTGTATATGAAGTACGAGTGTGATGTTTAATTTGAAATTTCGTCAAGCATAAATACATTCTTAAAGTAAAAGCTAAAACCGAAGTTTTTTTGTCGGTTTTCGGTTTTTAGGCATTTAAAACCGCTGTTTCGGTTTCGGTTAAAACCGAACAGCAATCCCTAAAATTTTTAGTCATTTGTCACACACAAATTGCATGTAAATGAAAAACTATTATTATTTGTTATGCATTGATTTGATTATTTTCTTGTTTGACATGTTGGCCCCATTATTTATTTAAACAAATGACATTTTGCATTGTTGTAAAATGTAAACAAAAACTTGATCCCTATTTTCTAACAATTGTTTTAGTTTTTTTTTTTTTTTAATAGTGCAAATGTTAACAAATCATTGTTTAAATACAGTGAATAAACCTTATAAACTCAAGATCGGAAATCAAATAAATTTTGTCGTTTTTTTGAAGAACCCTCTAATACTTCATCATGTTACACTCCTCATATGCAGAAATACATTTCAGCAGAGCATATGTGACAAAATATCAAATATCATGTGTCAGAATACAAAATGTGTATAAAATTCTATTATTTTTTGCTAGCAAATTATTGTAACGAAATAAAAATATTTGAAATTTGTAAGAATAATCTCAACATTTGAGGGGTGTTAAATAAATATTACAATATAGAAAGAAAACGAAAACCTTTTTGTTATAAATTATAAATTGATATACATACACGCAGAGAAAAAATTGTTTTTAATATGGTTATTTCTAATATGGTTACAAAATTTTTTAATTATACTATGGTTAATTAAACCATATTATGGTTTTTTATATATATTCTCCTCGACCCTATAAGAATTAGTCCTCCGTTAAGAAGCAACAACCATATTATGGTCGCTTATAAATATGCTATGGTTAAACATGGCTATTATACAACTAATATTTTTTTCGTTTTAAATTAAGAACAGTAAGGGTATTCATTTCAGTGTTTTTATTTGTTGGAAAAATGGAAAAGTGGAAAAATGTAATTTTTGTTGCAACAACCACAAGAAAAAAAATTCCACCAAAAGTTACATTTTTATCAAACTATAACAAGTGTAAACAAATCAGGATAAAAAGATGTAATTTTCCGCTTTAAGCGTCAAACGAAATGATGTTGCCATCCATAAAAAATTGTTAATTTTTAATACAAAGTACGAAAAGTTGCATCTCTTTTTATAAACTCTTGAATTGTACAACTCTGATCTTAAAAATTATTTTTTATGGTTACAACATTGCAAAGATAACTTCTTTCTCATGAATTCATATTAAGAGTGCGTGCAATGAAAAAAGTTATTAAAAAAGAATTAAACAAAAGAAATGGGGTCAAAAAAATGGACAGAAGCTGAAGTTAATAAAATACTCGACTTTTTGGCAGATAATCGCCATTTTGAGGTAACTTTTTGTAGTCAAATATTATGATGAAAATGACACCATTCAATTGGCTTTAAATTAAATAACCAATTACTCACTTTTAACACTTTTATTCGGCATCTTGAAAATTTTTTTTTGACAGTTTGTACTTTTAAAAAAAATCCCCCCGTTCACGTCAATAAGAGTATAATTTTTCTTTTTTCCATTTTTCCAACCAAAAAATATTGAAATGAATACCCTTAATAATTTTCTGACCGTATTGAAAAATATTTTTTCTCAGGGTGTATATTTTCACTTTTTTAACAAATTTGTTTCCAATTCTGTTTAGCTTTATGCAACTATTGTTGTTTGCTTTTCAAATGGAATTTCAAAACAAATGAAATGTTAGTAAACACATCATTTAGTTGTTTATAGTAATTGGAAAACTATCAAATAACTATTGTTTGATTTAATGAAACTTCTTGTAAACTTCATTTTACTGTTATTGTTTCTGTGATTCAATTTCGTTTGTCTGCAACATCTTTTTAAGATTTGTATAATTTAATTTATTTCTTTATTTCAACAATAAGCTTTTGCATTTAAACATAATTTGAATTTTTCTTGTTTGCCTGTTTTGAATCATTTTTTACATCAAGCTGCCACTTAACATTATTTTTTTCGCGCGCCTAAAGCTATTTTTTCATAAAGCAATTTAACCGCATTTGTTTTGCATAAATAACTTTAAAATAAGTAAACAAATGTTGAACATTATCAAATTGAGATTGTGCTAAAGAAGGGAAGAAAATAAGAATGAATTATATTTGAATATAGATGTAACGAATATTGCATACCCTTCACCAACAACCAACTCTGATTTAGAACTGAACAACTACTGAAATAAAACCGAACTAGAACTTAACCAGAATAGAATTAGAAATGTACAAGAACCGAACTAAAACTGAAGTAGAACTGAACTAGAACTTAACTAGAACTGAACTAGAACTGAACTAGAACTGAACTAGAACTGAACTAGAACTGAACTAGAACTCAACTAGAACTGAACTAGAACTGAACTAGAACTGAACTAGAACTGAACTAGAACTGAACTAGAACTGAACAAGAACTGAACTAGAACTGAACTAGAACTGAACTAGAACTGCACTAGAACTGAACTAGAACTGAACTAGAACTGAACTAGAACTGAACAAGAACTGAACTAGAACTGAACTAGAACTGAACTAGAACTGAACTAGAACTGAACTAGAACTGAACTAGAACTGAACAAGAACTGAACTAGAACTGAACTAGAACTGAACTAGAACTGAACTGAACTAGAACTGAACTAGAACTGAACTAGAACTGAACAAGAACTGAACTAGAACTGAACTAGAACTGAGCTAGAACTGAACTAGAACTGAACTAGAACTGAACAAGAACTGAACTAGAACTGAACTAGAACTGAACTGAACTGAACAAGAACTTAACTAGAACTGAACTTTAAATGAACTAAAACTGAACTAGAACTGAACTAAAACTAAACTACAACTGAACTGGAATTGAACTAGAACCGTACAAGAACTGAATTAGAATTTAAATATAACTGAACAAGAATTAAGCTAGGACAGAACAAGACCTGTACAAGACCTAACTAAAACTTAAATAGAACTGACCTAAATGAACTAGAACTGAGTCAGAACTGAAATAACTAAAACTGAACTGAAATTTATAAAGGAATGACCTAGGAATCAATCTACAACTGCAGTTGTTAAATGGGGCATTCGATATCCATCGAAATCACACTAAAATTTAAATGAACATTTTTTTCGACGTCGAGTGCCGTAATTTATCCCTGAAGTAGAATTGAGTATAGCTTTTTAAGTAAAGATACCGAAGAAACACTTGTTACACTTCTTTCTTCCCCATTTGATAAATATTAATTTTTAATGTTTACATTAAAGAAATTTTTTTATTTTTTCCATCCTTCACACTTTATTTTATGGCACTTTACCAAAGTCGAAAAAAAGAAACATGTGGTTGTTGCCCATTATCAAAAAGCCACAAGAAAATTTATAATTATTATTATTTTTTTTTCTTTTTTTCTTTTACGAAACAAAAAAATATATTTATTTAATAATGTTATTTCTTAGTTGCTGCTGGTGTTCTTCAGTCTTGTTTATTTAAACAAACAGCTTCCAAAGGTCATTTACAGTAGCTGGTACTCGTTGGTATACTACAGTATTGTACAATGTTTATAAATTTTATATACAAAATAATTATATGCTTGATATATATTACAAGTCCATAGAAACGTTGTTGTTGTGTATTTTTATTTTAAGATTTATAAACTTTGCCTGTTACAAAGTCATTATTCATTTTTTATATGACAATTTTTTTTTTTTTAATTTTTTGCTGTTTAACACAAAGTTTTTGGTTTTCAACGATTTATTACAAAAATTCTAAAAAAAAAAAATTTATTAAAAAAAAAACATTTGTGGTGACAGTTTTATTAACCGACCAGAAAAATTATGTTGTTAAAAGCTTTTTGAGTTAGTAGCACACTCATATGGCTACGAGTACCATAAAAACTTTTTTAAAATATGACGAATTTACTTTCAGGGGTCATCACAGAGGTCCGTGAAAAAAACAACATAAAAGAAATGTTGAACTCTGTTGGGGTCTACTTGGACTAAAAAATTCTAAGAACTTAGAATATTTAAAATTTTAACAATTTATGATGCTATGAAGATAATATTATCAAAATTTTTAGAACTTTTAGAAAAATAACTAAATGAAGCAGCTTAAAAAGTAAGTTGTAATATCTGTGGCTTGATACTAAAAGGGCCCATGTAAATATTTTTCTGTTTTGAGTTAATTGTTGCATTAGTTTATTTTCCTACTCTAATTTATTTTGCCGAAACAGGCAGTTTCTAATTTAACCAAAAACAGCTTTTTAGGCGTTTTGCTAGCCAATTTCAACTCTTGCATAAAAAAACAATTTAATTTGAAATTTCTTTACCCTTCTGCACTCCTTGGGTCAATTTGACCAAATTTTGGATTTCAAACGCAAAATTTGTCCTTTTAAATATAAGATATGGACGTGAAACTTAAATTTATCCATTACAGGGACGAAAATTATAAATTTAAATGAAAATGAAAATAATAAAATGTAAATTTGTTCTCCCCCCTCCACATTTAAAAACACGATTTACACACATTTAATATCCTTTGGATCAATATGACCCAACAAGCGGTATTGCAAGTTTAATTCCACTTTAACATTTTTTTCCTATTGAATATAATTGAATTGAGTTCATTTTCATTCAAAATCATCGATCAATAATTTTTTCAGTCAAATAATAACCCCCCAAAAAAATAATGAAATAACCCCCCAAAAGTTTGTACAGAGAACAACAAAAACGATATTTGGGGTGTTATTTCATTTTCATTTCATAATTGGGGGATTATTTCATATGAAATTATCCCCCAAAAAATCATTATGAAATAAAGCCGCAATATATTTTTTGGGGGATTATTTAATTTCCAAATTTATAATGAAAACGTTTTTGGGCGCAAGGATTTTCTCCACTTTGGTATAAAGAACACCTGCTTCGATAAATAAAGCTGCCCTGCACAGCCGGCCTTCGGCTGGGCGCAATGGTTTTCTTCTCTATGGTATACCAAACACCGGCTTCGCTAACTAACGCTTCTCTGCGTATCCGGGTCGCGCCGGTATTTTTATACTATAGAGGAGAAAATCCTGGCGGAATGCAGAGAAGCTTTAGTTAGCGAAGCCGGTGTTTGTTATACCATAGAGGAAAAAGTCATCGCGCCCTGCTGAAGGCCGTCTATGCAAAAGAGCTTTTGTTGGCGAAGCTTGTGTTTGGTATATCATACCATAATATATATTGCGTGATTCTTTGAAGCAAAAGTGTATATTTGATTGTATAACATATACTGGGCTCTTATTTCACTTCAGAAATTGGGGTTTTATTTCATATAAAATAAGGCGGTATGAACTAAGTCCCCAAACCCAAAATGAACTAAGTCCCTAAATTTGGGGACGTCGTTCATTTATGGAAAAAACACGAAAAAGCCAATATGAACTAAGCCCCCAAACAGGTGAACCAAGTCCCTAAACAGGAATGAACTAAGACCCCAATTTCACCAAATTTCCACAAAAGCGAAAAAAGTCCTCTAATGAAATTGAACTAAGTCCCCAAATAAAAAAAATATAGAAATTGTTTTGGGCCTCCATGGTATAACAAAGACCGGCTTCGCTAACTAAAGCTTCTCTAAAGCTATACAGAGAAGCTTTAGTTAGCGAAGCCGGTCTTTGTTATACCATAGAGGAGAAAATCCTTGCGCCCGGCCGAAGGCCGGCTGTTCAGAGAAGCTTTAGTTAGCGAAGCCGCAAGTGTGAAAAAAGTCCTCTAATGAAAGTGAACTAAGTCCCCAAAAAATAATTTAGGGGTTTAGTTCATTTTATTTTTTGGGGACTTCGTTCATATGTACTAACTCCCCAAAAAATAAAATGAACGATGTCCCCAAAAACGTGAACTAAGTCCCCAAATATCGTTGTTGTTTTTCCACATACAGTCGTTTGGGGACTTAGTTCATTTTGGGTTTGGGGAGTTAGTTCATTGGGGACTTACTTCATACCGCCATAAAATAAGCCCCCAAAAATTAGGGAATTATTTAATTTATGTTTGGGGCGTTATTTCATTACGTTGGGGGCTAATTTCATTTTCAAAATTGGGGCTTTATTGCATATGAAATAAGGCCCCATTCTTGGGGAGCTATTTCATTATTTGTTTGGGGGGTTATATTTTGGGGTGTTATTTCTGCCACCCAAATAATAAATAGAATCGCTTTTATTTTTTATTAGACTTAAATCTGAAATGTTGCTTACACTTTATTGTTGGGTCATATTGACCCAAAGAATCGTAGGAAGTTCACATATCCAAGTGATGCAGAAGGGTTAAAAGTGTATTACTTTTGAAATTGGCTTTTTTAGCATTAAGCACCTGGATAACAATTATTTGGGTTTGCATTAAAAAATGTGGTTGCTTTAGTTATTCTATAAAAAAATTTAAGTTTTTCTATAGGTAAAAATACTTTTTCTTAAGTTCTTCTATAGAAAAATAGGCTTTCGTTTAGATTATACATACAAAAAAACACTGCGGTTCATTAATTTTTTGAATAAAAGTTCTGCGGTCGCTTAAGATTTTAAAAGTCAAACTGCGGTCGCTAAATTTTCCTTACAGAAAAACTCTTGCATTTTTTTTTTCTGTAGAAACGGGGGTTTAAAAGAAAAACAGTGGTTGTTAAAGTTTTTTATAGAAAAACTGAGGCCAAATCACGGCATTCGATATCGATCGAAATTTCCATTAAGATTGAATTGTAATTTCGTTCGATATCGAATGCCGTAATTTGGCCCCTGGGGTCCATTAAGTTTTTCTGAAGAAGAATATAAGGTCGGCAAAGTTTTTCTATAAAAAATCTACGGTAGATATGTTGTTTTAATTCAAGAATTGTGTCTGCTAACATATTTAAAAAAAAAAAAAAAACTGTTGTCGCTAATGTTTTCTAAAGAAAACTTATTGGCGCTAAAGTTTTTATACAGAATTACTGTGATCAAGAACACGATTTTGTTTGTCGTGCTTAATTCCCAATTTTTATTCTTGATAAAAAACACTGAGATTTATTGTTGATGGGATAAGCTATTCCTTCATCCAAAGATTTTGGAAAATCTAAAGATATTAAACAAAGAAAACTATTAAGCGAATAAGAATTATAAGCCCAAGTTATCCTCGTAACATTATCAAAAATTATCAAAGCTTAAACAAAAACATCAACAATAAACAGTAAGTTTATCTTTTCATACATTTCCCACTACAATTGGTTGGAATTCTTCCAACATTAATTGTAGTTGCAAGTAGGCTAAGAAAAAACAAAATAAAATCAAATACAACTTGCTCTATTGATTTCGCAAAAAATAATGCATGTTGCCAGTTTAGTTTTTTTCTAAGCCGTGCACTTGCCAGTTTATTTCTATAACAAAATCGTGGTCGCTTAGACTTTTCTATAGATAAGCAGTTGTCGCTTGAATTTTACTATAAAAAACTGTCGTCGCTTATTTTTTTATAGACAAAGTAAGGTTGCCAAAGTTTTTCTAAAAAAAATTTCTGCTTGCAGAACGTTTTTCTATAGAATCACTGTGGTAGTTCAAGATTTTCTATAGAAAAGTTGTGGTCGCTTACGCTTTTCTAAGAAAAACTGTTGTCGCTTAAATTTTGCAATTAAATAAAACCACGGTCTCTTAGGTTTTATAGAAAAACTTAGGTCGCCAAAAATCTGTGGTCGCTTATGTCTTTCCATTCAATAAAAGTGTGCCCCTAAACTTTTTTATAGAAAAATTATATTGGTTTATTGGTATTTATTGTATTAGAATTACTGTGATTTCTTTGGGGTTTCTATAGAAAAACTGTTGTCGCTTAATTTTTTATAGAAAAACTAAGATCGCCATTTCTATAAAAAAATTGTGTCGCCTAAGTTCTTTAATAAAACAACAGTCGCCACTAAAGTTCTTTTAATGAAAAACGCTTTAGTTTTAAAATATAAAAACAGTAATCGCTAAAGTTGTATAAATAAAGGTTATGGTCGCTTACGTTTTTCTAAAGAACCACTGCGGTCGCTTAAGATTTTTGTAAAAAAATTGTGGTTGCTTAGGATGTTCTATAGTAAAACTGTTGTCGCTTAAGTTTTACTATAAGTTTAAACTACGGCCGCTTAACTTTTTATATAAAAGCTAAGGTCGCAACAGTTTTTCTATAAAAAAAACTGTGGTCGCCGAAGTTTTTCAATTTAAAATATTAATAGCTAAGGTTTTTTTTTTTTAAACTGTAGTCGCTTAAGCAAAGAAAGAAAACCTATTGTCGATAACGTTTTTCTATAGAATTACTGTGATCGCTTAAGATTTTCTATAGAAAAATCGTGGTCGCTTAGACCTTTCTATAGAATAACTGTTGTTGCAAAAATTTAGCTATCAAAAACTTTCGCAGCTTAATTTGTTCGCTGGGATTTTTTTGTAAAAAATTAGTAGTCGCTTAAGCTTCGTACAGACGATGGCCAGATCTTACAATATTGTAAGCAGGCGTTGCCAACAGCAATATTTTTCTGACAATGATCCATTGCCAGATGCATTAATTTTGCACTTCTGCAAATACAAATGACCTTACAATGTTCACACAGTTGTAAGACATTTAGGCCAATTTTAATGCAATTTAAGCAACGCTGCTTACCAATATTGTAAGTTCTGACCATCGTCTGTACGAAGCTTTAGGCTTTTCTATAGATAATCAGTTGTTATTTTAAAGAAATTCAGTTTCTATAAAAAACCAGTAGTTACTTGGGTTTTCTTTTGAAAATCCATGGTCGTGAAGTGTCTTGAATGAAAATCTTACCTTGTTACATGTTTAACGACTAATTTAACCAGTTTGAATTTTAATTATTTTACTGTAACTATCAATTAACATATCGTTAACTGACAGGTAAAGTAATAGTTCATGTTATGAAATTTTGTTAATTAATTTAAATATATTTTATACTTTAAACATGTTTCCTGTATGTTCCAGTAATTAAATTCTTATGTACAATAATCACACTAATTTATAATTTTTGCCATACTTACTTCCCATTGTTGCACTCTTTGTGTTACAAAATTCAAAGCCACAACTAGATTTGATTGATCATACCGCTCTGACAACAAAATGCAACATTTGTTATTTTCATTACTTGTTGTATGAATTAGTTGGAGTATGAGTCTGATACACAAATATATTTCATTTAGATATTTTTGAAATTTATAATTCAAGTACACGAGTACTCTCTGTTAGGAGTTGCAAAACCATAACAGCTGCAGCTGACTTTTTTCTTAGCTTTTTGTTTTGTTTTTGTCCATAATGAAGTCTAATTTATTAAGCAGAAAAAAACTAAAAATATATCTATCTGAAATACAACTAACGAATCATAATGTGAAGTTAACAAGATTTAAACATCTTGTTAAATTGTATATGATTTCATGTAAAAAACAAAAATAAAAAATTAAATTAATACTAATGCACTTTTTTGTTTCGTTTAGTATAAAATGTGGGTATCATTAAGATTTGCTAGAGCCACAAAAATACAGACGAAATATAGACAAATGTGTTTGGATGTTCGATGCAGTGGAGGACCGACCGAATGTTGCAGGAGAGAGAGAGAGTGTAAGATTTAGTATACATGATGGCAACAAGTGTATAATTATTTAAATATAAAGGTAAAGTGAATGAATAAATTGTTAGATGATTTAAAGAAAATCATTACAAACATAAATTGTTTGAAATTAGAAGACAGATAAATGTTATTTTGAGTCTCAAAACATGTCTGTGCTAGTCAGTGTGTACAATGTAAATATTTTTGTGTTTGGGTGTATGACTGTGTTTAATATTTAAGTAAAATTTTATTTTAAATGAAAAAACGTGAGCTAAAATTATGTCTAATAATACTGAAATGTAGTATATAGATGAACTCGCTTGTAATTTAAACTATTTAATTGGCAGTTATAAGCGGAAGGTGGGTATAATTTGCTTTAATTTATGGCAGAGATTTTTTTTGGTTAAAGACAATTTTATTTAAATACAGATTAAAGCTTAATAAATAAGAAATAGTTAATAGTAACAAAGTTTCACTTTTTCATGAAAAAATTTAAATCAAATTATCAAGAGAAATTTTTTATGTTTTTCACAATAAGAATCGATAAAGTTCTTTAATAGAAAAACTGTAAACCTCTAAGTGTCCAAAAGGCTGTCCAGAGATTCTATTTGGTACGTTTAAGGTTTGCTCGTAGCGGCAGGGTAAGACCAGTTGGGCCTAATTATTGAAGGCGTATGAAAGGTTGACGTACCGTGGATAGTAGGTCGATTGTGAGGTAGTGGATTTAATGAAGATAGTGCAGTGGAGGGAGTTGTTGATGGTGTAGATGAAGTTCACTGTCTCATGAAGATGATCTTTTGCAGAGAGTGCTGTTCCCAAGGGAGGAACATGTGCGGTCATCTTCAATTTTGATAACAATTATAGAATTAGATACATTTTGAATTAATTCTTATCACACAAAAAAATGAATTGAATGAAATTTGAGTCAATTCATTTGAATTTAGCAAACATGAATTGCAATTCAAATGAATTGGGCAAAATTAATTGCATTTCATTTCGAATTCATTTGAATGAGTTGTCTTTGAATTAATTCAAATGAGTTAGAAAAAATGAATTGCAATTCATTTGAATTGATTTTGAATTAATTCAAATGAGTTAGAAAAAATGAATTGCGATCCATATCCAATTCATTTGAATTAATTCAAATGAACTCAAAAAATTTATTTTGTTATTAATTTTCAATTTATTTGGATTGAATTGATTTTGAAAAAAGACTACTGTAAGTAAATGTGAAGAAGCATTACTCCCTCATTTTATTATATCAGATGGCATTACACTCATTTCAGATATCACCTAGTACGAGATAATCGTCCCTCCCAAGCCATGCTATCTTTGTTTAAAATAAATTCCCAGATAGCCCTATTTTGACTCACCTACAATTGACCTTACCCTTTCATAGAATAGAATAAAAACTTTAGAATTTCATAACGGAATCTTGAAATTTTTTATTCATTTCATCATAAACTAATGTAACTTTTCTTTTAGTAATAGCAATCTTATAAAAATCGTTTTTTTTCTGTTATTATTAACTAGCAAACCCGGCGAACTCCGTTTCGCCACCAGATGGCTTCTTTTTATGTATCATTTCGTTTGGCGATTAAAAGATGAAGAAAATTTTTGTTTGTTTTATATTTGAAAAGGAAAAATTTTATTTCATTTCACAACAGTAATGAATTCATTTCGATTACAAAAATGAAGTGTTATTAAGTTGAACTTCTCTAAGTAAATGGCGTTAAAATTGAATGCCATGTCGGTTGGAATCATTGGGATCCGAGGTATCAAAACATTTTCTCCCTTGTACTTTCCTTTAAGCATTGTTGCTTCGATGACGTTATTCATCAGTTTTTTTACCGTAAGTCGGGTGCCATTACAAAGACGTGGTTACCGATCCAACTTTTAGTTTGAATTTATGAGAAGGTTATCCGGGTAATACCAGGGCGTTCGATTGGATAGTTGACGACATCGTTCTGAGAAGTAATGGAATCTACCGATTTGTACGTCTCCAATTTGCCAGCGATTTCACTTTGAATCTTAAAATTCAGTTCGTCGACATCAACGTAGCTAATATAGCACGTTCGCTCAACAAATCATGATTTCTGTAATTTTGTGTAATGTTTGAAAACACCTTTCGGATGAGTTCGGACTTTGATTAGGTGAACCGGCAGAAATTGAAATATCCACCGGGATTTTGTCGTTTCCTATGTCCAGCAATTGTTTGGAAAATACGTCTCGAGATTGATTGTTTTGCAGCTCGACCCGCATTTTCAGAGTCAATTTGAGCTTCCCAACGTGTTTCCATAAAGCAGACGACTTCAAACATGCATTTAATTCATCGGCGGGCGTTGATCGTGGTATCACTGGAAGTGTTTGCAAAAAATCACCTGCCAACAAATCATCGTACCTCTAAATCGGCTTTGATTGTTTCGTAGTAGACGTTTAAGTAGGCGTGGTTAATTTTTCTTTCGATGAAAACTTAAAATGGAATAATACGAACATTTGAAAGAAAAATGAGTCAAATCTATGGAGCCGTTTTCTGATTTTAGGTAAATTGAAAAAAGTTGACGTAAAAGTGGGCGGGGAACAATTTTCTTTCCGTATAAACCTATGTTGGACCATGGCGATCACTTCAAAGAAGAAATCGTCCAAATCGGTCAAGCCATCCTCAAGTTCTGTGCTTAATAGAAAAAGTGGGCGTAAAAGTAGGCGTGGTAAATTTTTCTTTCGATGGAAACTTAAAATGCATTGATACGAACATTTTAAAGAAAAACTAGTCAAATAGATGGAGCCGTTTTCTGATTTTAGGTAAATCGAAAAAAGTTGGCGGGGAACAATTTTCTTTCCGTATAAACCTAAGTTGGACCATGGCGATCACTTTAAAGAAGAAATCGTCCCAATCGGTCAAGCCATCCTCAAGTTATGTGTTTAATAGAAAAAGTGGGCGTAAAAGTAGGCGTGGTAAACTTTTCTTTCGATGGAAACTTAAAATGCATTGATACGAACATTTGAAAGAAAAATTAGTCAAATTGATGGAGCCGTTTTCTGATTTTAGGTAAATCGGAAAAAGTGGGCGTAAAAGTGGGCGGGGAACAATTTTCTTTCCGTATAAACCTAAGTTGGACCATGGCGATCACTTTAAAGAAAAAATCGTCCAAATCGGTCAAGCCGTCCTCAAGGTATGTGCTTAATAGAAAAAGTGGGCGTAAAAGTGGGCGGGGAACAATTTTATATGCTATAAACCTCACGGAGCCCGAGACCTTTCCAAAGAATGCAAAACCGTGGAAATCGGTTTGTGCGTTCTGGAGTTATAGCGTCAGGAAGGAAAACCTGACTTATTTTTATATAATAGATAAGATAAGTCATAAATATTATTTTTTTAAATTAATTAGAAAAATTGTCTGAGTGAAAATTTATATTAGGTTGAAATAAAAATTTTAATGAACTGACCATTTTTATTTAAATCTTAAGTAGACTCCAGGCCTGTTTTCCGCGATGATTTGATGTTAAAAATGCTGTTAAATTTTCACTCAAATTATGGATTACTTCTTAGAAATTAATTAACAGGAAACAAAAGGAAGTTGATATAACAAGAGGAAACAATCGTTAAACAAACAAAATAAAGATAAATTTAGTAAATTAACGCACTTAAATAATTAAATATAAGCAAACCAATGGATACATATTTTTACTGATCTTTTAATATTGTACGTTAATGTCCAAAAACGACTATGGCTTAATGGTCATTTCTATGACCTAAATTCCAGAAAAATGGCGTTTTGCAATTTGATTGACATATCGGCATTGGACCGATAGGCCATGTCCATAAAAACGTATATACTATATATGTAAAATTTCTGTCCTTTCAAAAGTATTTAAGTGATCGATTCGTTTGGGTGCGTTTGGTTGGGTGAGATTTCTTTTATTATCTTCCCCAAAAATTGTCTTCCTACTAAGGTACACCGTATTATACGTGTTGACTTTCCTTATGCAAATTTTAGTTATGGCAGATTTTTGAGTTTTCTCCTTTTTCGCCCTACACACTGAAATAGTTTGTATATGTAAATATCCCTTAAATACAATTTACAACTTCTTACCTTGAAAAAATTGAAAAAATGCTTGGTTTGTTGCAACAATGAAAAAAAAAACCAGTAAGCTTCTTGCAATCGAAAATATTAATTTGCACAATAATTTAAAAAAAACATTGACGTTAAAATAATCTGATTTCTTTAAGATTTTTTTCCCCCACATAATTCAAATCAAATATTTTTTTAGTAATAAAAAAAAACTATCTAAAATTTTGAAATTTGTTATTAAAATTTCCAAGCAATTTCGATCAATTAAAAAAAAAAAAATATACACAGTTATAATTATAAAGTAGAAACAAAAATGCAAGTTATGAAATCCACCAAACAGCCTCACAAGGCATAGAAAATAATAAGAATAGACATTCCAATGATGTACTGTAATAAGCAGGTTACGGCACAATATGACTTGAATTAGTAGGGAGCTGCGAAAATCGGCTGTAGGAAATATCGCCCAAAGAAAAATGGCCCAAAAAAAAAATGAAAAATCGCCCAAATGAAGAATCGCCCAAGCGAACATGAAAAATGACCCAAAAAGGTAAATATGAAATTTAGCCCAAAAAAAACGAAAAAGGGCCCAAAAAGAAAATGAAAAATGACCCAAAAAGCAAAAACGAATTTTTTTCCCAAAAAAAAAAAAAATTACTCAATTTGCAAAAAAGTGTTTATTATTCATATAAATTTAGGTGACATGTCATAACGTCCAGTGTCGTAGTGTCCTTGGACTTTATGACACTTTTAAAAGTGTCATAATGTCCATCGAAGAATTGTCATAACGTCCGTGGTCGTTATGACACTTTGCAAAGTGTCATAACGTCCGCAACTTAACTTATAATCAAAAATGTGTAAATTATTTTTTAAAATACCGTTAAAATTTCAAGTGATTTTTTTAAAGATACTAATTTAACCATAATATGGTTGTCGGTGACAATGATTTGGTTAAATTAAACATAATATGGATAAAATATTTTTATAGCTTTTACTCCGGGT
The DNA here is from genome assembly GCA_930367215.1 of Pollenia angustigena. Classification (NCBI taxonomy): domain Eukaryota; kingdom Metazoa; phylum Arthropoda; class Insecta; order Diptera; family Polleniidae; genus Pollenia; species Pollenia angustigena. The sequence goes on from OV884060.1 coordinate 56,095,988, forward strand.
GTATATATTAAATATATATATCCAAAATAAGGATTTCATCTTGTATGGTATAACAAATACTGGCTTCGCTAACTAAAGCTTCTCGGTATAGCCGGCCTTCGGCCGGGCGCAAGGATTTTCTCCTCTATGGTATAACAAAGACCGGCTTCGCTAACTAAAGCTTCTATGTATAGCCGGCCTTCGGCCGGGTGCAAGGATTTTCTCCTTTATGGTCTAACAAAAACCGGTTTCGCTAAGTAAAGCTTCGAAAAACGACTACGCAGAGAAGCTTTAGTTAGCGAAGCCGGTCTTTGTTATACCATAGAGGAGAAAATCCTTGCGCCCGGCCGAAGGCCGGCTATACAGAGAAGCTTTAGTTAGCGAAGCCAGTATTTGTTATACCATAGAAGAGAAAATCCTTATTTTCGATATATATATATTTAATATATACACCCAGAGAAAAAGCTACAAAACCATTTTTAAAAAAATTCTACCCATATTATGTTTAATTTAACCAAATCATTGTCGCCGACAACCATATTATGGTTAAATTAGTTTCTTGAAAAATAGTTTTGTTGTTTGCAACCATAATAAAACATGGTTTTCTCTGCTATGGTAGAATTTTAAAAATGAAAAATGGCCCAAAAAAATGGGCTATTTTTCATATGAAAAATCACCCAAATTTAAAAAACGAAAAATCACCCAACAATAACGAAAAATAGCCCAAAAATTTTGGGCCATTTTTCATATGAAATCAGGCCCAATTTTACATGCAATTTTTTTGGGCGATTTTTCATTTTTTTTTTTTGGCGATTTTTCTTTGGGCGATATTTCCTACAGCCGCGAAAATCCTATCAGCATGAGCATTGATTCATAATTGTTTAATTGCTTAAAACAAAACTTGTAATCATTTGTTTTTTATTTTATTTTTATCAAATTGTGTGAAAAACATATCAAAGATGTGTTTAATAATCATTGTTGGTTTAAGTAACTTCACATTTGTTTGTATTTCTTTTTTTCAACAATTTGTTATCGAATTTTAAAGTTTTTAGTAACTTTGAATTTCAACATAAAATTGCTGTTTTTATTATTTCTATATATTTCAGTAATCAATTACAAGTTATTTTTGTAATCCATTTGAATTAATTTTTCTAACTTTTTATGAATGAATGATTCACGAATTAATTTAAAAATGAATGATTCATTTACATCTCTATTTTAGACCCGTTTAGCTATTTGCTTTTCGCACATGCGTTATAAATGTGTATTTTGATTTTTTGAGTGAGGGAGCTGGATTTCCAGACTGTACAACGTTGATTTAGCTTTCTGCATAAGAGAGTTCACATGGCCAGCAGAACCCCATCAGGAGTTATAAGGCTACCTAGGTAATTTCTGCTATTAAGGTAGCATATCAACACCTGATCGGGGTGGTGCGTATTGTTTAATTATTAGGTTGGCAGTTGTTTTGAATTCACGTTCATACATTTTGTTTTGTCCTCATATATTCATAAGCCACATTTTAAGGCCCTGACAGTTTGATCATTTGTTTTCCTCTGCATTTCTTCTTTTTTTGAGCTTTTAGTGCTAGATCATCAGCGTTGTCCAGGTCCCTATTCCACAAACCAACTTTTCAACTTTTCACTTTGCACTTTTCAAATTTTTCGTCAATTTGCAAAACTTTATGTTCCACAGAACTATTTAATTTGATTTTGAAATTGATAAGTGAAATTTGCAAACTCTTTGCAATTTTTGTATTCTCTTTTCAATTTCTGTTCCTCGTACGTTCTCTTGTGTAAAGTGCAAAGTTATTATTGCAAAGTGTAATTTGCAAAGACTTTGCAAATAATTATGCTGTTTCGTTCCACAAAAACTGTAAATTCTATTTTGCAAAGCAAATTTTGATAAGTTTGTCAAAAATTTGCAAGGTAAACGATCTCTTTGCAAATTCATATTGTTATAGCTAGTGAAGCTTTCAAAATCTTAAGACGCGAATGTTTGTTCTACAATAGTGGAGACGTGGGCATAATAAGAAATTATAGGGCCCGAATTAATTTTTCGGGACTACAAAATTTTAATTAATTTAAGTTGATTTCTTTTTAAATAAAATTAAAGAAGAATTAGAGCGCAGTTTGTAAGCTGAAAAACCACTGCTAATGTGTGCTTCTGCTCGGAAATGGTTGCCAGTACCATAGAGTTGCAGCTATGCATGGTGTTGCAAAATCAGCAGTTTACAGAACCATCCATAGAGTTGTCGATGTTTTAGTTGACGCATATGTCCATGTTTTTTGGACAAACGCCAGTTGCAAAGATTGGGCTTTTTTCAAAACTTCCTCCCAGGAAGCCTGTTTTTAAAATTTATTAACCTTTAAAATGAAATGTTAAAGCTTTCTTGCAATAGTCCTATTCCTTTAATAATTCACATACTTTATGCTTAAGCCATCCTTTGGTAAAAATTGTAGCTATAGATATAAATATATATATATATATATTATTAGGAATTAGGAAATCTATACTCTACTAGAATTTATTGTACCTTCATGATACATATTTTTTTAAACTACCCTTTATTTAGCAATGAAGTAAATTTTGTGTATACATTTTTATATGTAATTATAAGACACCAGCAGAATATGTATAGATATACTTAATACATTTTATGTATTATTTGTTTTTATAAGTTATTTCTATTATATAAACCATTTTAATTTTTCGAATGTGTTCAATGATTTCAATTTATTATTTATATGCATATGTACATATCTATAGCTTTAATGTTAAGCAAAGGTTTGCATAGGCAAAAATATGTGAACAAATGAAGGAATAAGACTATAACAAGGAAGCTTTATAAATTGAAATTTGATTCATTGAACTTTTAAAAAGAAATAATTCTCATATGCTATTTACAATATTTTTATAAAAAAAAAACTTGCTAGAAAATAAAATATCTTTTTTTTACTTTAATAACACTGCAAGTATATTTTCCATTTTTACTTTTTAGCTCATTTTAATAATTTATATTAAGCAATGCAAAGTGAAAAGTGATAAGAAAGAAAAGCAAAGATGATTAAATCCTTTGTGGAACACTTTGCACATTCACTTTGCAAGGGAGCGCAAAGACTTTGCAAAGAGAGCAAAGTTTTTGCAAAGAGAGCAAAGTCTTTGCAAAAACTAGCTTAGTGCAAAGTGAGATTTGCAAAGAATGTTGGGGAACAGAAACACTTATCACCTTTCCAAAAAATGCAATTTGATAAGTGCAAAGTGAAAAGTTGATAAGTTGTTTTGTGGAATAGGGCCCAGGACTTACAAATATTAATGAATTCTCCATTGGATATCTTTGTTTTTTCCGCCATGGAAGGCTTTATAAAATCAAAAGTTGCATTTAAAAGATAGGAGATAGTAGAGCTCTTTCTTTAATGCCACTTATTATTTGATATTGTTCGCTGGTTTCACAGCAGTACAGGATAATAATTTTTGTATTATGTTAATGATTTTTAATGGAATTGATAAGTTTTTGTAAAACACCTTTAATTGGCAAAACGGCCCATATTTTGCTGTGATCAATAGAAACAATTACTTTGAATAAATTTTTATTTTTATTCACAATTTCATTTCCAAATTTCAGTTATTTTTGTTCACATTTTTTGGCTTAATATTGTTAAAGTTTTTCCTGTTGTATATGTCCTTAAAAAACAAACACTTCGCATCCTTAATCTATGAGGATTTTAGCGTTTACTTTTTAATTTTTTATGTTATTTTAAAGTTTTTCCTTTACCTAAAACATTCAAACATTTTAAGGTTGCTTCTTCAGACTGCAATTATGTATGTGAAGTGAAAGATATTATGGTGTTACATCTAACACCTGCCTTTTTGTTTTCTTTAAGATTTTTCTTTGCATTATTTTTATATAAATAAACATATTTTTATGATAAATCTTTATTTAGAAAAAAATTTCACGCCCCTTCATTTTTAAGTAAAAAGTAAAGTAAAAATTTTACACCTCATGTATGTGTTTGTGTGTGTGTGTGTGTGTGCTTATTTTCCAGCAGTTCAAATCAGTTTTAATGTTGTTTTCTTTTTCAGATGCTCCTTTTCCTTTTCTATTTATACTTTCTTTAACACAAGTTAATGTTTGGGATTATCCTTAAAGAAAATATAAAAATCTTAAGATTTCACACATACACTTCAACCAACAATATATGCAAACGCTTTTACACATTCTCAAACACACACACTAACCAAATCAAAATTTTCAATGTGTTTGCATATGCCAAAGCGTTTTAAGGATACACAGAGAAGGAATAAGAAAATAACATATAAAGGATAAACACACTTTACACACATCCGTCTACATATCCTTAACAACAATGTAATGCAAAGTAAAATAACAGTACCTACAACAAACACACGAATTTTTTTTAAGGAAAAAAAGGAAGTTGCTTTTAACTCAATATTCTTAAAAGTTGTTCAATTCACCCACTGATAGTTATTAGAGAGAAAGAAAGAGAGTGAGAGGATGTATAACGTATAGACTGTTTGTGTTTGTCAAGGAATTTTCACACTTTAAACTAAACACACACACTTTATTGAATCTTATATAAAACAGATTTACTTAGTTTAAAATTTTGTAAAAAATAAAGAGGAAAAGAAGTCTATAATAATCCTTAAAGAAAATAATAATAAAAATAAGTAGGGAATGTTTTTTCATACCTTCGACAAGGAAAAATACAAAAAAAAATTTACTTAAGAAGTTAATTTTTTTTATGGGCAAATCCTATAAAATGAAAAGAATTAAAGGATTTTATTTTAGTTACGAATAAAACTTGTTTTGCGTTAGAAGGATGAACATTATGGGAAAGTAAATATGACAGTTAATGCTACGATAGAATAAATAAGTTTTATTTGTTGCAATTAAAGTTTTAATGTAAATTCATTTTGATTATAAGTGTATACTGAAAACTTAAATTTTATAAAAGATATGACTAAAAATTATGATACCAGCTTTAATGATGATCAGTCTTTGAGCTACTATGGGTCTCATATAAAGATCATTTCGAAAAAAACAAGTCTAAGACCACAACAGCAATGATTCTGATTTCGACTAAAAAAAACTGGAAATTACACAAAAAAAAAACTACGATGATCGGTTCAGAACGTATCATATAAACAACGTTTCGTTTTAATGTGCTAAATCCCCATTTTATACTATTTCACTGGTTGCTTAGGCCAGATCGTCAGGAAACTTCATCCAAAGATTTTAGGAAAACTAAAGATGTTAATCAAATAAAACTGTTAAGCGAATAAGAATTATAAATCCCAGTTTTACTTGTAACAATATCAAAGCTTATACAAAAACAACAACAACAAACAGTGAGTTTATCTTTTCTTACAGTTTCGACTACAATTGGTTAATTTTTTGTTAACACCAGAAACAAAACTTTAGTACGTTAAACCAAAACAAATTGTTTTTTTTACTTTATGAAGTCCACTCTTAAAAACACTAAAATACGTCTTAATTCATGGCAAATAATGATTTAGTAGGGAAACTTGATTCTCGCATAAAGGGGGGGTCCTTGGTACGTGCATAATTACCAAGTGGTTGAGATCCTCCATTATTATGCCATAGTTAAGGCATTCATATAAATCAAAACCACAACTGTATCATGTATTTTGGATGGTATAGAATTAGATTCCATGATAATTCTTATATTAAGAAAGGTCCCCTTTTTCGGCAATTTGAAGCCAGTAGACTGGTTTAAAAGAAAATGTGAAAAGCCATTTGTTATTTTTCTTAAATTTTTTTTACCCTTAAATAGAGAAATATTTGCATATACATATAATTTTTAATATTGGCGAATACGAATATCTGCGTCAATATTCGCCTAATGCGAAATTCAAATTAAATGGAAATAAATCTACCGTTTGTCTGGTCTATTACATACCGAAAGTTTTGAGTCACATAAAGAAAGTCTGGGTTTATTGATGACAGGGAAAAGAGTTATAGCATGTTCTTTTTCCCTCTCATCAATAAACTCAGACTTTCTGGGAGAAAACATTATCGTGTGAACTCAGACTTTACGCCGATTACAATAAATTAAAATAAAAAAAACTGTCACAAATGTATTTAGAGTCTTAAGTACACGGAATGTGAAAAGCATTGTGGCTTTGTGGTGACGTTAGAACCATATGCGCATGTGGATTTTCACATTCCGCGTACTCAATAACATTATTATAAAATTCCTATGACTGATTTTGAAATGTTCAACTTCGCCCTTAAGTCCACTATTGAACAGGTTTAACCCTTCTGCATTCCTTGGGTCAATATGAATCAATTTTACTTTAAAATAACTTTTTTTCATGTAAATGATACAATATCGACCTAAAATAATGGAAAATAAAGCAAACAAGTTTTTTTCGTTTACATAAAAATACAAGTTTTATATACGTATGAAGTCTTGTTGGGTCAATGTGAACCAGCTAATTTTTGGCGACCAATAAAATATTTTGCTGTTTATTCCTAAGTTTGCTTTTATGTTCATAGGTCAACTTCCGACAAACTGATATTAATTTTGCAAAATCAATTATATTAAAATTTACAGCAGAATTAAATGTGAATCCCCTCTTGTGGAGCAACTAAAATTTGGGGTGTTATTTAAAAGATTCTAAATAACGGATTCGAGGTAAGAGTTGGTTCAAATTAAGGATGCCACTCCCGAAAAATCCCGAGACTTACATTTTTTTATTTCTAACTTAATTTTATTGTTATTTATTCTTATTTGACCTTTATTTTATAATTACCTTTAATTTTTAAGCTTGAGGTCTTTTTATTTATAAAAAATTATATATATTTGTTCCAATATTTTGCTAAACTTTGGTAAGCATCGTCAGGAAATTAAATTTACAAAACCTAATAATATTAAAAAAACAACAAACGATAACAAATTATGAAAAAAATTTTTGTCATAATTTAAATTCAAAAACCTATTTGTCATACAATGGACAAATCATTCCACTTGGGCACCAAATTCAAAATTTTAACTTTATTCTTTACAGGGTAAGGATTATTAAAGTGCTTTTCCGAGAGTAGGCATAGAGGACCTACAGTAATTTATGGAGCGATTTCACGAAATTAAGTAGTATATTTCATACACTTCATTATTCCTACAACTAGTGGTGGGGCGTATAAAAATGTGTTTTTGTGGTGGCATGTCATAACTTCCAGTGCTTTTTTTTTATAAATATCTATAAAAAGCATATATCTTTTAAATTTCAAAAATCTCGAATACCGAAAAGTACCGATTTCCAGGGATATGATTTTTTGAAATACCGAATCCCGGGATTTGCAAAAACCAGTCCCGATTGGCATCCTTTGTTCAAATTGACCCAGAAAGATCAGATGCTGCAGATTTTGTCGATGGTTTTTTACATGTTTAATTAAGGTTTTTTTTTCCTTAACTTGACTTTGCAAAATATTGGCATGAATTTTGCGAAAACGAATACGAGTGTTATTAAATAGGCGAATATTCGGCAATACCAATACGATGTGCGTTTAATTTTCTTTATTTCCCAGCGGGAAAAAGTAGAGGAAGGGATGCCTATGTACTACTTCCTTTGGACGTACAAGGCCTGCTCGCTCCATTCCATACTCATTTCTTGTTTACACACTTTGTCATTGTGGGGTAGGTCTTCCGCTCTCGCTTCTTTCGCAGTTACATAATAATGGTAAGTGTGTAAAACATTAACAGTTTTTATGCTTTTACTTTCTCCAAAAAATTTTCCTCTTGTTCTTCTCCCTTCTAATACAATGTGTATCTTATTTTTTATACGAAAGAGCCAGGGCCTTCTATGACGCCTAAAGTCAGAAGGTCTTCTGAGTTTTCCCGCTGGGTTTATATGAAGACAATAATGACAATTTGGAATTTTCTATTAACACAAAAAATTAAGACAGCGTCGAGTTCACCATATGGATGTGCCATGCTAAAATCCAAACACTTTGATTTTTTTTTTTAACCACAAAATAATTTTTCACGATGTCACTGTTTTATTTTAGTTTTCTTTTTTTTAAATGTTTAACTCCCACCGCAAAAAAACAAGAAGACAAATTATATGGTGATCTGGATAAAAACATATGTTTACCTTCAAAATATTTATATTCGCGTTCAGAAAAACAAAAAATCAATTTATTTTATATCTTAAAAAAACTGATTTACACAAATATTTAACCAAAATCTTAAAAAAGAAAAACAACAACAATGAGTGAATATAAAAAATATAAACTAATCAAATTTAAATACATGTTGGTGAAATATAGATTTTAGAAAAAAGCACTTTGCTTGATTAATGTATGTCAACTATAGATTATAAATTTAAGTTTTTATATATATTTTTTTTTATAGAAAACTTAATAGATCTTTATTTTGTCCCCTCTGAATAAAAACAAAGAAAGAAGAAAGATTTAGAAAATATAAAATGTAGACAAGTGTCTGTTACATTTTCAAGTGTCTGAATAATATAAAAACATGTGTGGGTTACAAGCTCTCTCTCACAAACAGACACACTGACACTTCGAACAAACTTGCTTTTAATGATTAAAAATTATTCATGAAAATGAGAAGGAAAAAACAAAACACAGACACAATTCGTCAACGACTATAACAAGTGACATTATCATCAATTAAAAATGTATTAATACACATATAGGCGAGGCGGTATTTAGAAAAGCCATAAGCTTTTATTAATATGGAACTATAATGAGACTTGATTTGATTTGGTTGGTAATAAAGATGAGATTTCTTTTGGTTAGAAATTATAATGAACACAAATTTTTACAGCTCTAGTGTAATAGAAAACAAATGTTTAGAATTTTTTGTTGCTAAAAGTTTTTCTATTTAACTTAGAAAACGTGAAAGTGGATTTTTTAAACATTTAAAAGTTTTGGCTTTTTTAGGCGAGTATGTAATTTTCATATCGTCGGCTTAGAGTGTAAACCTACTAAATCCAGTTTTTAAGTAAATTGAGATTTTAATTTCGTATTTTAGAGAAAAATATGCCTCGTCGACCAGCATGTAGTTTTTCTTCAATTTGTGCTTTAATAAAGTACAGAAAGGTTGATTTAAGGAAAGATTTTCAATCGCGAAATACTTAACTTATCCATATTCAATTTCGAATTCGTACTGAAAATAATCGTAAAATGAGATTGATTTAAGTAAAATTAGGATTGAATCAATCTCAAAATTAGCTTGATTCAAGTATTATAAAGTTGATTCAATCCAGAATTCGTACTTGAAATAAACCAAAATGAAATTAGAAGGAGAATTTCTTTACGATTGATTTACCTACCCGTTTTACAACTTACAGAATTTCAATTATAAAAGACTAACATCTTTTCTGACATGGTTTTGACTTTGAAAACTTAATAAACATATATTACCGAAAATTTAAACTAAATGAGAAGCAAGAGTTCTCAATTTTACTTTTTAAACATGAAAATAATGGCTAATTTCATAAGCGCAGTGTTGCGATGCATCACTAAAAGGCATAGCTTTAGAAGCTCCATAACCTTTATCTAGACAATGCCTTGAGGTCATTGTTGCATGGTTACCGTATTCACTGCACAACGGTTTCGAAATTTGTGCATCGTTTTTATTTGTGATTCTTTGTAACGCATTTGTTTTAAGTGATGCTTTGCAATACTGCGTTTATGAAGTCAGCCAATGTGTTTAATCTTGCTCGGTTGTTTTTTACACACAACAAGCAAATCGTTGTTTAACTGCTTGTGTGGTGTTGTTGTAGTGCTTGCAACAAGCTTTGATAAGTTAAATGATATTAAAACGCTCACTTTGGAATTTTATTCTCAGAGTGGCACTAACAACGAAAAGTTTAATCTATTTTTTATTTCAATTTTGTACTTATGCTAAGAAATTCAGGGAATTATTTTCAAAAGTAATCCAATTTAGGATTGTTTAAAGTACGATTTAGTGTTATTCCTACTTTTAATTTTGAGTTTGACTCGAACTAAAATTAAGTAAAAAAATCATTGTCAGTTTAACGATTTCGAACGTTAACGCTTGCATGCTATGAAAACTACTCAGTCTTAAAAATATTTTCCATATTAACAAGATTTTGTTTGTCATCAGGAAACTTCATCCAAAGATTTAAGAAAAACTAGAGATATTAAACAAATAAAACTGTTAAGCGAATAAGAATTATAAGCTTAAACAAAAACACCAACAATAAACAAAATAAAATTAAATACGAAGGTTAACGGTCGAAATTGTTAAACAGGCAGTTAATTTATTCCGAGTGATTTTCTTTTAGTGTATGGTAAAATATGGAAACATGGAGACTGCAATAAAATAAGTTTGGAAGAAATTTAATCTTAATACCAACATAACAAGATGACAAATTTAGTTGCATTTGTTGTACTTACAATATCGCACGTCACGACCTTTTAAAGCTTAAAAATTTGTATTTGACCAATTTAAAAAAAAAATTACGGTGAAGTTTGTTGGGACAAATATCTTGCTTAAAACTTTGATTTTGAAATACTTGCGAATAATCAGATAAAAATTATGTTTTTGCAACACGTACGTAGCCTTTAAAACAACACAAAACAAACCAATATACCGCAAATCGTACTTTTTGTTGTTGTTACATTTATTTTAAAGTATAATTGTTCTGGCGGTCCATCGTTGGCCATGGGTTCAAAATAGGGTACACTCTCGAATTTTTTCTTTTTAAATACTGTGGTGAAAGGTATCATATGGTTGAGCTTGACCGACTGTACTTTTACACTTGTTTGTTTTAAATACAAAATATATAGTTCATATCTTATTAACACTGTAAGAGAAAAATATTTCACGTACGGTATGTCCCAAACAATGTTAAATATTATTCATTACTAGCTGACCCGACAGACGTTGTCCTGTCCAAATTAGGAAAAATGTTTGCGTTCGATTTTTAAAATACGTTAACAAGATACGAACATTTGAAAGAAAATTTAGTCAAATCGATGGACCCGTTTTCTGATTTTAGATAAATCGAAAAAAGTGGGCGAGGCAAAATTTTCTTTCCATAAAAACCAAAGTTGGCCCATGGCAATTGTTATGCGCTTAATAGAAAAAGTGGGCGTGGTAAATTTTTCTTTGGATGAAAACTTAAAATGGATTAATACGAACATTTGAAAGAAAAATTTGTCAAATCGATGGAGCCGTTTTCTGATTTTAGGTAATTCGAAAGAAGTGGGCGTAAAAGTGGACGGGGCAAAATTTTCTGTTCGGTTAAATCTAAGTTGGATCATGGCAATAATTTTAAAGAAAAAATTGTCCAAATTATATAGATGTCATTGGTGGTGCAATATGAAAATGGGATTTTGCCACGCCCCTCCGCCCACAGACCGAAAATGAAAAATCAGACTTCTTAGTGTCACCCACCTGAATATTCTGAAAATTTCCTGAAAATTTCATCCAAATCGGCCCAGCAGTTTTGGAGTCCATACGTTTCATACATTCATACATACATGCCCACGATTTTCCGGTGCCAGAAACAAGCTGGAAAGATTTCTTGGGGAGTCTATAATGGTCAGCAGCATCATTGGCATAATGTTGAGGTCGGAGGATAATTGGCACGCGGTGAACTCATTCATCACAAATGTCAACAAATCCTTACGGTTCGCGGAAGCGGCACGCAGAGCAGCAGAAACTAGTTCGCTATCCAATTGGATGTCCCGCGGGGATCGGGGACGAGGGGGTGTGTGGTTTAGTACGTAGGCGCACAGGCGAATCGTGCACGTTTTTCAACACGGGTTGAATGCATCTTTTGAAGATTCCACACCTCCAACGCAAAAAAAAAAACACATACATACAAACATACATCCTATTTTATATACTTATTATACTTAATACTTACATATATTCATTATAAAACTTCCCAAAAATAATTTTATTTTAATTACGGAGTACAAAGGAAATTTGTAGGGGATTGTAAAAAAAGATAAACTCACTATTTTGTTACAAGTACGACTTAGAGTTAAGGTCTTATTTGTATAATAGTTTTAGCTTTTCCCTTCTTTGGAAATCTTTGGAAAAGGTTTCGTGGTGATCTGGCCTAAGCAACCAGCGAAATGCGCATAGAATCTAGCTTTCCCTCGACAATAAATTGCAGTGTATTATCAAATATGACAAATTGGGAATTGAGCACGTCATACAGAAATCCTATTAATAATAAATTTTGTATTCCCGAAAATAACCTTGAAAAGTATTTGGTTCAATGCAAAAAATTAAAAAAAATCACTCCCACAATTCACAGAATTTTCCATAATTTTTCCTTCACCTCAAAATCACTTCCGTTTTATGTCACGTACAACATGCACTTCATTTGCTCGATATTTTGACAATAATGTTGCGAATGTGAAATGTTTTTTTCAAATTATTTTCCAGTAATCAATATATCTGCAAATTCTTTACCTCTCTGAAGACTTGCAAATGATACGTAAAATGTCATTGAAATGCCATACGCGTAGATGAGCATGAAGGACATTTACAATCTATTATCTATAAAATCAATTAGTTGTACATATAAAATTAAATTTAATTTTCTATACAATAAAAAAAAAAATAAACGAATTGATTAAAAACTTTTTTGTATTTCCTATTGTAGCACTTTTTTAACTTTTCAAGCTGTTTATAAATTCGTTTTTTTTTTCTTAATTTTAATACATCTTTTCTAAGAATTTCAAAAAAATCTCCTTCTTGTTAATTCCCAAATACATTCCAAACATTTATTAAAATATCCATTAACCAGCGAACAATAAAGCACTCTGATATTTCTATCGTTTTAAGCATCTTTTATTTATAACCATTTCAAATTTATTTCTATCAATTCTAAACAAAAGAAAAAAACAGCTTTTAAAATAATCGTAATTATCATTAGTAGCTGTAAAACTTTATCAATCTTAACTTTAAAGTTAAAAGAAAACAAATATGTATGGCCTTCAAGACTGTCCATCTAGCTGTCATTTACATCAAATATACAAGGTTAATGTAGCTTCTTAAAATTTTTATTCATTTCTAATCTTCTTTTGTTTAATTAGATGACTTTTTATTGATTAAAGTTTTACTTTTTATAATTTTTTAAATCTTAAAGTTTTGCTTTTAAATTTTACTCATTTAACTATACTTTTTTTTTTTAATTTGAATTTTGCCTTTGGCTTATTTAGAAATTTCTATAGAAGTATTCTTCTTGTCTAGTAATGATCGCATTTCAAATTTTTATTATTGACGTCTCACGCACATTTATTTTTTTGTTTGTTGGTGCGTGCTTTAAAAAAAATATAATTGAAATTGTTTAGTAACGAAACCTTTCAATATTGGCTGGCCTTTTTTCAAATATGTACTCCGTTTAGAAGCTTAAAATTCTTTTTCATACTTGAACAAGTTTTATTATTTTGCCTTTGGGGAGTTAAAAAAAATAACAACAAAATTGAAGTGTTAGAATTGTTTGATTTTTTTGTAAGAACTGTTTTCAAATGTGCCGAATCATGTATACTATTGAATTTATTTTGATTAATTTTTAATTGGCCTGTCTAATATAGCTTAAATTTATTTTTTTTTTTAATAAAAATTATATGAGAAATTTGAAAAAGGAGACGGCAAAATGATGTTTTAACGACAGAAAATTCTGAAAACCCGTTCAACCCGTTATTGTTAGAAAAGATCTTCCTAAACCAAAAACTGTTAAGCCAAGTTATTCTTCACAATTTTACTTAGGTTTTTCCAAATCGTACGAGAAAGTAATGGGTAATAAACAATGTGTTTTTAAGCCCGATAGCAGTTACGAAAGGGTTATGCTCGTAATATCTACAAAGAGATATTTGGTGATGTTCGTACTAGTGCTGGGAAACTATCGATAGTCGTAAGCTATCGAAAATATCGATAGGAGAAATATCAATATCGATATTATTATTATTTAAAATACAGCTATGAAGACATCTAACAGCAGCTATACACACACAGTTTTTTGCCGCAAATTTTTACTTGCTGTTATGAATTCGCGCAGAATTACAGCAATGAATACAAACAACAAGAATGGCAGGTGGTATGGATTGCTAAGCTGTGCTTTTTTACATAGGGAATGAAATGTCAGATAGTTTTATGATGTTGTAAAAAGAAATCAAATAAAAATGCAATTGCAATGCTATGTTAACACTTGGGTTCTTAAACGCGTTTAAGCAGCTCTAATCACTTCAAAATCGAGATGATTACCCATACATTGAAGTGATTTGTTAATAACTTCAAATTGACATGATTACAACTAATGGTGTTTTCTTTTCGGGCAATAATGTTCCATATATGCTACCATTCGTGCGGGTTTTTGTTCTATTCTAAAAATATATGCAAAAATGTGAGAAGTTGCCGTTTTTCTTTCTAAACATGTTGCAACAATTAATGGCAAATTTGTTCCATTTCTTACCCGCAGTTATAACTGAGTGTGAGATAATACCCTTTTTTAGTACTTATTTATGCAAGCAAGTATTTTTTTATTAAGGCTTTTCTTGTGTTTGCGTACAATTTGCGTTATATTGTGATTTTTAGTTATATTGTGATGGATTTAAAAACTTTTTGTTTTTCGTTTGTTTCACTTTAATTTAATAATTAAATTTTTTTGTCGCAACATTTTTAACAACAGCTGACATTAATCACTGAAAATCAGTGCTGTTAACGCTTATTGGAATTGTAAGAAAATTTTATGTTGAAAATTGCTATAACCATGGTGAATATCGCTTTTAGTACAAACTTTGCATTCAATATTTAACACGCTAAATACACATTAGTGTTGAGTGTAAATCGTAGCTTTTATATTGTTCCATTGTAATTTAGAAAAATGTATCATTTTGTAATGGTTCGTGTAACCTGATTAATATATTACACAACTATAATGCATCATTATTTTTTAGAAAAGATAACACCATAAATCACTTCATAAATCACGTGGAATCCACTGAACATACCTCAAATGTAGAATCGCCAACATGATAGTGTACAACCGGCCAAGATTTCTGTTTAATGTTTTTATTTTTTTCCTTAAATAATTCATAAATTTTCACAATTTCATCATTAAAATGATTAAAATAATCTTCTGATAACTTTATAAAAGTGTTTTTGTCCATTTTTACTACTTTAAAGAAATATAAATTTGTTTGTTGTTTTTTTTGTGTGTTTGTTGTGTTTTGAATTTAGTATTGGACCTAAAAACATAAAATTGTACATGCAAGGCCTGAGTGAATAAGAATCTAAAAAAGGGATATTTTTGGTACTTTTTCGTTCTTTAGCTGGTACTTTATTGAATTTTCGTTAATAATGCACCTTTAAACATAAAATTAACGAATGAAAATAACTGTTTGGTACTTTTTTTTAACAACTGTTAGTATTGGACCTAAAAACATAAAATCGTACATGCAAGGTCCTGAGTGAATAAGAATCTAAAAAAGCGATCTTTTGTACTTTTTTTTCAATTTTCGTTAATATTGCACCTATAAACATAAAATTAAACATGAGAATAAATGTTTGGTACTTTTTTGTTTTGCAACTGGTCGTTTTTTAATCTAGAAAAATAAAATTTAGCATATATGTAAATACATTTGTATGTCCACGAAAGAAAGAGACGTTCTCACGAAGTAGTGGAATTAATGCTAGTTTTTAATAAAAACAAGATTCTTTTGTATTTCTTTATTTTAAGAAATTTTTTTATCATATACCAAAAACGTGAACTTTTTTATCATGAGAAAATGTTTCTTTATTAAAGAAAATTTTACTAAATACGAACAAAATAATATAATATCAAGAAATAATTTTTGGATTTTCTTGTTTTTAGAAACGAAATTGATGACTTAAGAAAATAAACTTCTTTCAAGTATATAACATAAGAAACCGCGCTGGAAGTAGAACTCAATATCGATAAAGTTCAAAATAATTTCAGTGCAAATTCAACTAATTCTACATACTGGGCTTGCATACTAAACAAAAAAACTAAATAATTGAAGAGTTTATAAATAAGTATATAAAAACATTTAAGTGCTTAGAGCGAGTGGCCATCTACAAAAAATCTCCTCATTGACTACTGGCACTTTAAAATTTTGCAAAAAGCTCCTTTAGTCCCAACTAGCACGCTTAACATTTCCAACAACCTCACCCTACTCAATGCAAACAGATTGCTTGCCATAAATTTTTTTAAACCTTTAAGGTCTCCTGAAAGCCAATATTTAAATTCCAGGCATTATTTTTTAAAATTCCATGAACAAAAACTTCACAAAAATGAAAACAACGCAAAACCGATTTGTTCTTTTGTTTGACTGATGAATAAAAAAATTCTTTTAGCGATTTCTGGTTGTATTTTAGCCACCAAATAAAAATGATTTGAATATTAAAGAGGCAAATTGTGTTTAGAACAAATAACGCTAAAAAAACAACTCATTACAAAGAAAATACAACACATGTATTAGTTGTGAGCATTTTTTATATTCTTTAAGGCCCCAACATCTGACTGACGACTGCATCATGTGCAAAATATGTTTGTGATTAGTTTTAAATAATTTTTAATGTTGCTGACTGAATGCCAGCCTGCCTGCCTGCTATTGCTCTGGGTTGTCTTGTGAAACATGTTGTAGCCCTGTGGTTAAATTAAAGAAACTATTCAAAGTAGCGTTAGTGTCGTCATTTGCAATTCTCTGAGGCGTGTTAATGCGTGGCGCCTCTGTTCTAAAAGAAACCGAATTAACAACAAGAAAAACAAGAATACCAAAGTGTTTGCAGAAGAGTTAGCAAATGAAATTTTGTATAAAAGAAATAGTTTTCCTCAAGCGTTGCTAATTATAAGAAAAAGTGACAAAATACAAATATCTACAAATGTTGAAAAAACTAATTCAATGTCACTTTGGTTTGAAGTGTTGACTTTTTTCTTTTATTATTTTTTTTTTTTTTAATTTTTGTAGCACACGGTGCCAGTGTTATATTATTTTATTTTTTTAATTAATTGGCTGATTTGATTGTTGAGTAATTTTTAAATAAATTGTTGATGAAATTTGTGTAATATTTTTATGAGACAAAAAACAAAGTTTTACTTCTCTTAGACAAAAAAAGTTTAAAAATTTTTTACTTACCCCAAACAAACCGCACAAATCGTATTAAAACTTTTTGTGTGGTTTAATATAAAACAATTTTGTTGTCAAAGTTTCAAATATGTACGCTACAATAAGTCAGCAGGATTGTACATACGACCCGAAACTGTTAAAAAAACAGAAAAAAAGTTTTATTTATGAAATTATTAAAAAAAAAAAAACATAGAAATTAAATGTAAAATATTTAAGCAAATTAGCTTATTCAGCACATTCGTTTCTAGTTTCCTATCTATGAA
Source organism: Pollenia angustigena (assembly GCA_930367215.1). Lineage (NCBI taxonomy): Eukaryota > Metazoa > Arthropoda > Insecta > Diptera > Polleniidae > Pollenia > Pollenia angustigena. Next base: position 56,113,373 of record OV884060.1, read on the forward strand.
CAACATATTTATATTTGATATTAAAATTGTTCAATAAGATTTTGTTTGTTGTGCTTAATTATCAATTTATTGTTTGAGGATAAGCTTGTTTCCATGCGCATTTCACTGGTTGCTGAGGCCAGATCATCAGAAAACATTTTTCAAAAAAATTTTTAGAAAAACCAAATTAAGTAGCAAACAAAACTGCAGAGTGAATGAGAATTGCAAACAATCAAAAGTTCTTATTTGCAACGATATCAAAGCTTAAACAAAATACAAACAATAAACAGTGAGTTTATCTTTTCTTGCATTCCCCACTAGCTGGAGATGCAATTTTGAAGATACGATTACTGATACTGAAAATAAAATATCGCCGATACGATACCGATACGCATTTGGAATTTGAATTCAAGTTTAAATCAGTGTTCGAAAATAAACACTAAATATAGTTTTTTAATTTTCGGTTCGGTAGATTTGCGGAAAACACAAACGCAATAGTGTTTGTGTAGAAAATCATTTAAAAAAATAACGTTTCCCTGTTAGTCATCTTTCGAACACAAAAATATTACTGTTTTTATCAAAAGATGTGAACATTTAATTCCGTCCGTTTTTTTTTTTTTTTTTTTTGAAAATCCAAAAACTTCAATGTGTTCGGTTCGGCTCGTATATGTTCGTCCCTTTTGGTTGGTAAAAAAAACATTTTTACAAAAACAAAATACACACACGCAAAAAACATTATAGAACATTAAAATATAATGTTTGTCTACAGTATCACTACAATTGTTCTGGAACATTAAAATATAATGTTTGTCTACAGTATCACTACAATTGTTCTGTTTTTTAATGAAATACCGAACATTATATAATGTTCGGTTCTTTCTTGAAAATAGTTACGAACGGTATTAAGGGTTGTGTATGTCTACACAATCACCAAAAAAATAGATATCGTTCCTGGGTGTGTGAGCCGAACGTTAAATAATGTACTGTTTATTTTCGAACACTGGTTTAAATTAACAAATCTCAATAAGAGTAATTGGCTTATTACAGTGAAAGTGATTATTAATACATAAAATTTAATAAGATTTAAAAACGAAGAATTAAATAAAATTTCATTATGATATAAACAAAATATAAAGAAAACATTTAATTTTGAGGTCAAGGAAATAATTGGCACAAAGAACTATTAGATGATTTTTACATAATTTTGTTCTGGCGGGTCTATGAATCCCAAATAAGGTAGAATCCATAGCTTGGGAATAATGATTAGAAATCCTAATGATTAGCAATTGGATTAGAAATTTTAATTCTGCTGAAAAATTTAATAATTATGATTAGTTAGCCATTTTAGACGATTACTAATTGATTAGATTAGAAATAATCAAAAATCTAATCACAATTAGTGACGATTAGCATTTGTAATCAAATCTAATCAAAACTAATCCAAAAAATAATTGATTAGATTTCTTGATTATTTTTGATTAGATTTGATTAGATCAACTATTTTTGTGAAAAAAAAATATTTATTTATCTATCACATTTGTTGCTATATTTACATAATGTAACAGTTTTTGAATATTGCATAAAATTGCATACTAAACTAAACACTTGACACAGCTGGTTCACTTTGTTGTTGTGTTATTATTAATGTTAACTTTCAGCGTGTTTTGTGGAAGTACAAGTATAATTTTTTTGTTTACTTAACATTGAAATCTTTGTTTTGTAAGATTGTAATTTTTGTTTTATTCAAATTAAAGTGCTCAAAATTATTGGTAAGTACAAATGCACGAATTTTTTTTTTATTTATTGTTTTTTCGACGTCGTGAAAATTTAAACAAGATGCAAACTTTATATGTAAAACAAAAATTTCCAATTTGTTTTCGATATTGTAGTTGTCGTAATGGATCCAATTGTTTTCGAAGACCAAGAGTTCTCCGCAGACGATGATGTATGTGATCCAAATTATGTACCGACGAAGGTGATCCGGAACATAGTTTTGGAGAGCGAGCCGGCAGTGAGTGCTTAAAGAATGCGTAGCAATATATAATGCAATATTCAAAAACTGTTACATTATGTAAATATAGCAACAAATGTGATAAATAACTATTTTCTTTTCACAAAAATTATAAAAAATAGTTGATCTAATCAAATCTAATCAAAAATAATCAAGAAATCTAATCAATTTTTTTTGAATTAGTTTTGATTAGATTTGATTAGAAATACTAATCGTCACTAATTGCGATTAGATTTTTGATTATTTCTAATCAAATCAATTAGTAATCTGAAATTTTTATCAAAATTCAATTCTAATGATTAGATTATTTTGTTTCTCTAATCGTAATGATTTCTAATTCTAAGCGAAATTCCCCAGCTATGGTAGAATCTCGAAAATTTGTTATTATGTACTGTGGTGTAGGGTATCAAATTAAATTATTTTTCTTAAAATAATTTTGTTACAACCACTTGAGCAAGGCTCTATCTAATAAGAGTAGGGTTGCCATTTTTGAAATTAGAAAAATCAGTACATCGTAAGAAAAATACCAGTACATTCGAAAAAAAACCAGTACACAAATTTTGACCCAAAATTTTATTGAATTCATTAGTTTTAGAAAATTGCACATTAAAAATTGTAAATTTTTCTATTTTTTAAGGCAAGAACTTAACAAAATACATATAATAAAAACATCACGTTTAATTATTAAAAATAGATAGAAGTAATGTCATTGATCGGCACATTTGTTGTAAATGCACAAAAAATTCTAAATTCATACAAATTATTGTCAATATAATGAGGGTATTCACGAGGTCTCCTATCTAGCCATATTGTTATAGGTTCTAATTTTAAATCCACTTAAAATTTTTTGTTTTTGAATTTTGAAAAGAACTAATGACACTTCTATTTATTTGAATACAAAGTAAGTGTGGTAACTTAAGAGTAAACAAAAATAAAACGTAAGACTGAATTTTAACTGGGTGATTCATAACAAATCAAAATTAATAAGGGAAGTAAACCAGTTTTAAACAAGTAAAATTATTTGGAGGCAAAATTAAAAAAAACCAGTACATTTGCGTACTGATTTGGGTGTTATGCATAAACCAGTACATTGAATAAAAACCAGTACGTGTACTTGTAAAATCAGTACGAATGGCAACCCTAAATAAGAGCCTTGTTAATTTGAATAATTTTTTTAAAGAAGTTGACTAGATTGTATAGTTGTAAGAAAATTTTTGATTGTTAAACTATTACAATAAACAAAAACTTGAGTATTTTTTCTTATTCTTATAAAAATATTATAAATTCTATTGAAAAAACACATAAAAAGTATACATTTCATAGAGTGCAGCAATATAAATTTTGTTTGGGAATTTTTGGAAACAACCTTTAAAATCGTTTTACGCCCGACTAAATATTTACAATTGCAGTTGCTTCTACTCCACAATCTAAATATCAAGTAATTTGACCCTCAACAATTGATGTTTGGTTGCAAAAGGTTCTTAACTACTACAAATTCCCATAAATTATTTATTTACTATAAAATTATTTTATTATCTTTACGCGAAAATCTCGGAACTTTATGAAAAAAAAGAATTTGTTTACAAAACTGCAGTAGCAACTGCAAAAACATTAAGGACACTTAACGAATCCTGCTTATTTAAAAAACAACATAGAAAAAATAGAAATAAAAAAAAACTAGAATATGTCCTTTCAATGTTGTTTTTAAGTTTGTTTTTCATACTCAAACCCAAAGCAAAACAATTCATGTTATTATCTATCTCTGGTCTGTAGCACAAAGTACTTCGCAATAAGAAATATTCTTTGTTTTGTGTGTGTTTGTTTTTTTAGGTTTGTAATAAAAAAAATCACTGGGGCATTAATAAATTTATTTAGCAAATACAAAGATGACTATAGCTGAACAAAAAGCGATATAAAAAATGTCCTGGAATATGTATAGAAAAGAAAGAGGCTCTTAAAAAATACTGGACATCTTTGTTTACCTTGAACCTTTTGTTCCTCTCAGTTTTGTGCTACATCAAATCTTTTGTACGATGATGACAAATATTGACAATATGTCATTTTTTGTATGTGTTGTTTAGTATTCGTTTCGGTATTTAGGATCTTTACTGAGGCGTATAAGTAGCGTATGTATTTATTTTATAATTAAAGGATTATCTTCTTTTATTTAGATTTACTTATGCCAGAACTTGTTTCGCTAATATTTTTTCTTTGCTGTTCATCAGATTTTAGATTATTTATCTAAAATGTTTTTGTGTTTTCATTTTCAAAACCTTATCAAAATTTAAAAAAAAAAAATCTCAGCATGATTGTTTTTTGTTTTGATATTTTGTGAATGTGATCTTTCTTGTCGAAAAGAATGAAACTCATCTGAAATTTTTGGATGTTTTTGTTTAATGACAAATCTGTTTATTTTATTGTACATTTGATATTTCACATATTGTTGCCCCACTTAAGTACATTTTTTTCATCGTTTTTGCTTCATGTGAGTCTTTGTAGTTTGTGGTACTTAATAATAATTTTAGTTGTATAAACTCATTTGTAAAACACTCATCCATCCATATGCATCTTTTGTTCTTTTTTTTAATTTCTGTTGGTATATTTTTATAAAGCTGATATTTTTGAATACATATTTATATAATGTCACATAAGGAAACAGATGTGTTGTAAGAAATCTCTCTGAATTATAAAAGAGAATTAGGGAGAACCATTTCTGCACAAAGAATTTCCTGACTCTAGTACCAACACAAAAACTAAACTCGAACTGAACTGGTTCTAAACTTGAACTGAAGAAGAACTGAACTATAACTGTAATAGACATAACTAGAACAAAACTAAAACAGAACTAAAACAGAGCTAGAGCAGAACCAGAACAAAACAAGAACAGAGCTAGAACAGAACTAGAACAGGACTAAAACAGAAATAGCACATAGCTAGAACAAAACTTGAACAGAAATAGACTAAGATTTTTGCAAATTAGATGCATTTTACAAGGTGCTCTGGAATATATATAAATATAACACTAATATGACAGCGAGTTTAGTTTCTAGATCATGCATGGATGAAAATAGGACTAAAGAAAGAAAAAATGAAATGATCCACGACTTTTTGGCGGCATATTTTTTTCGCAAATAAAAAAAATTCAAGTCGTGGATCATTTCTTTTTTACTTTCTTTAGTCCTATTTTCATCCATGCATACTTGCCAAAAGATAAATTTTGATACCCATATTGCCCTATTTAGAACGAAGGGTTACCACCCCATTGCATTTTTGCCAAAACGCGAACTACGACGAATTTCAAAAAAAGCTGAGACACATATTTAATTAAATCGACTAAAGATTAAAACATGTTAATTTGGCACTTTTATTACAAACAACCCCGAACAAAAAATTTAAAAATCGTTTTTTTTTTACAAAAAATCCTTAAAAAAAGGACATGGATGATCGTCCTTGGACAAATTGTATATGCAGTTGGACGCGCCTTAAAAAAACCTTTCTTACGATACCCAAATTGTATATGTTGGTATGGAAACAAATTCTTAAATTAACAAAACATGCAAAAATATACCCTTTTTCAAACTGGTCCAGCTCACGAAAGGTCAAAGCTGGAGCCGAAATATTTAAAATGTCATCTTAAAAAAGACCAAGGTTCATTTTTAGGAGGGTACATCGAGCACTTTTTTTGGTGAGTCGCTCTAATATACATACATACGTCTCATAGGTTCAATAAAGTGATAAAAACAACGAACTGTAGCCTTATAAAAATAATTAATGTTTTCCTGCACAAGTACAAACATTCAGTCGATAGTAATATCGATATATCGATAGTGAAATCTGAACTATCGATATATATCGATAGTAGAAAATATCGATAGTATTCCAGCACTAATATGTACTCTAAATAAAGTTTTTAACCACAACAGACTAGTCTACCAATGATTTAATGAGGGGTATCATTATAAAAAAAAATTATTTAAAATAAAAAGCGGACATCTCCCATAACCGAAAAAAACACCGCGACTGTCAGCGGCCGCTTATTTTTTTTATTGTTAGGATCAGCACATAAGCACCACTACTATTGCTAGGAAAATAGGTTATGGGAAGGAGGAAAGAGGGTGTAGTGCCTGCCCATAGGTACGATTTGAACTTATTCATGTTTAAAGTGAGAGGAAATACTTCCTTAGGAAGGTTATGAGCTCTTGAGAAAAAACGCGTATTACGAACAAATGTTGGAGTTTCTGGAACCAGCTTCCTAATTTCATCAGAACAAATTCCATTGTAGTAACGATTTAGCGATGGCAAACATAACCCACGTTGCGACGGTGCTCAATGGAATCAGCGGCCGATTATAGGACGTTTCACTGTAGTTTTGTATTTATTTTTAAAGACAATTTTACAATGTCGTAAGCTATTTATTACGAGTTTCTCCTACAAATGTTATATATTATATTAACATGAACAACCCTAATATGCACATCGATTTCTATTTTTAGTTAGTACAACAAGTACGTATATTGTACTTTCACAAAAACATTTCAAATATGAAAAAGAAGAAAAAAGACTAAAATCCGTCAACGCCTTCGATTTTTACACATGTTGTTAATGTTCATGCGAGATAAAAATATTTTGTTTTTCATTCTTTGAGGTGAAATGTTAAGAAAATCCTACAATTATATGGGAAATTTAAGAAAAACAATTAAAAAAAAACAATTTTTGAAAATATCTTTCAATCAGATATAACAAAAAAAAAAAAACTTTTGTTTTAAGGTAAATTTTTTAAATTAAAGGAAATTTAAAAACGTTTTAAAACACAATAAAATTTTAGTTTTCAAACATCTTTTTTTGTAACGGCCCTGCGGAAAATTTGTGTCAATTGGTCCCACAGACTGGTCCTGGGAGTTGTGAAAATAGAACAGGTACAAAAAGAAAGAGCTCATGAAAGGAGAACCAATCATGTAACTGGTTTATGAAGAACAAAAAGGTAGAAAAAGTAATAAATTACAGCACAGTGTTCACCGGTGGTGTGATACATTTTTTTGGGACTTTCTAAAATTTGGCTCTTGAATTTAATTCTAAGACTTGTTTTATTGAAATAATACTTCCTTTTAGTAACTGTCACTAAACACGTCCATTGAGAATAGATTTGTGACTGGTCAAATGGTGTCAATTGACCCCCTCCAATGACAACCCCATGTAAAAGTTATAGGTCATTCATAGAAAGTGTTAAAACTAGAACCGGTCTCTACCACCAAAGACCTATCACAGGACTACTTTGGTGTCAGTTCGCTTCCCTCTAGGGGGTCTATTTGAATATTACAAATAAAAATTGTCTTTTATGAATTGCGGTCCGAACAGAACATTTGAAGGGCTTATTGTACATTTTTTTATTTTTATTTATTTGAATTTTTTTTTTCCAAACTATAGCTGCTGTGACTTTCGATGTTATTACACAAAAAATTAAACAAAAACATTGTTATTTCCAGTGTTCGATGCGGTAGATTTGTAGAAAACACAAACACAAAGAGTGTTTGTACAATATAATCAGTACAATTGTTCTGTTTTGTAGCGAAGATCAGAACGCTATATAATGTTCGTTACTTTCTTGAAAACAGTCACGAACGCAATTAAGGGTTGTGTTCGTATACGCAAACACTAAAAAACTAAATAATGTTCTGTTTATTTTTGAACACTGGTTATAACCATAAGCCATTAATTTACAAACAAATTTCGGAAAGCGATTTGCATATTATTTTTGAAAATTTAAATCTTAAATATATAAATTTGAAACGCAAAATCATTATATTGCTTCCCCATTCTACAAGTCTTTTATTGTAAGCTTTCTTTTTTTGCCAACTTAATGGGCTGAACTTATTATATATGATTTATTATTCATTTGTATATTCAAACTGATGACGTACTTTTAATTTAAAATCATGTGTCTCCCTTAAAACATTATTTCATTCATACTCTCCTCGTTCATCTAAATTTAATTTTCTAATATTCTCCTTTACTCAATAGGGCATAGGAAAATCCCTGAAGTCTTGTCTTTACCTGACACACACATGTGTAGTCCCAAAAATAATCATCGATACTATATGAGAACATAAATAAAAAAAATGTTTTTCTTTTGCTTGTACATAATTTAACTTCATTTATAATTTTCTAAGTACAACTAGTGATATCATTCGAATAAGAATTATTCAAATATTCGAATAACTATTTTACATCTTTGTGTTAGAACTATGTACTTTTGACGAATATTCGAAAATGACTCCAATTACTTAGAAGAAGTTTCTGAATCGAATGAGAAAAATGAAAGAATAAGAAATATTGACATGATACAACATGATTTTTGTTAATTGCAAAATTCAATGAAAAGAAGAAGTAAACTTAATGTGCTTTTCAATGCTATTTACACTCAATAGCTTTTATTAAAAATAGACAAAAAGTCAACAAGAGAAAAAACTTAATTATATATTAGTTTTACAGGCGCGGATGCACGGACCAGGTCAGACAGACGAAATGTGATACTGGGACGGGTACCGTGGGTTCGGGGCTTGCCAATGAGCAAACAGCCTACGACCTTTCTGGTGGAGATCTACGCCCTCCTCGTATTATGTCGAGATTATGTATAATGTCGAATAGTCAAGCCGCTCTTAGACCTTTATATCCTTTAGAGCTGAAGTCGAGCTTAGTAATGGAATTTTTACATTTTTGAACGATTTAGAGAAACACAATGACTTCAGCTTGTGTTGGGTAGCCTATCCTCTATGTCGTGGTGCTTATGGCCTTCCACATACAACACAATACAGTAAAATTTTTTAAAATGTGTAAGCATCACAAGCAAATCAGCTAATTAACAAGGTTTTGTTTAAATGTGCTTAATTCCCAATTAGTACTATTGATGAACTGCAGTTTACTGTTGGAGGGATAAGCTTTTCCTATACCAATTTTTACAAAAAAAGCATTGCATGTAACTTGACGACATTGTTGAACAGGCAGTTGTGTGTCGTTTTTTTTTTTTATTTTTTCAAAAATTATAGAATGAAAGCTTAAGATTATTCGGCTCTTCGAAGAAGAAAAATATTATGAAATTTCATTCAAACGATTACAAAACCCGAATAATTGACAACACTAGTACATAAAGACATAAAATACACACAAGTGAATACAATTCTATAGTATGAAGTCATTGACCACACCACTATGGATACCACTTCAATCAAATTGTAATATTATAAACATATTTACATACTTAGTATGCATACCCCAAGTATGTTTTCACACATTAATATTTACTTATATACATATGTATGTACATACAAAATACCCTAGAAAATGTATTTATTAAGATTTAAGAAAGTATAGTCGGTCAAGCCCAAACATATGATATCCTACACTACAGTATTTGAAAACTAATTTTCGTGAGTGTTCCCCTGGGCAATCATGGACCCGCCAGAATAAAATAATGTTATGAGTTTGAGATTCATGTAGAAGTCCTTTGTGTCGAACATTATTTAGATATTTTCATCTATTTTAGATTTATTTGCCTACACAGAAAAATTTGCGACAAATCAATTGTCATATTGAATACCATATTCGTCAATACAATTAACTCTTTAATTGAAAAGGCACCAACAACTAAATTTGTAAATATAAAAAATTATTTTGTTAATTAAAATTGTTAAAACTTAATAAATATTTTTAACAATGAGTTTGTCATATTAACAAATTATTTTGATGCTAACTGAGTTAAACCAGATATGCATTTAAAAGCGGTTTTTATTAATTTTTTAGTTAAATAAATCACACTACAAAAAACTACAATTTATTTAAGCCACAAATTAAGACCTGGCTTCACTAGGAGGGTTTGAACTCCGCACAAAATGTTATCTTGACACCATATTATCAGTAATATTTAAAAATCCATAATTTATAAAGGACTAGCGAACCCCTGCACACTTCGTAGTGCAAGAAAGAAAATAAGAAATCAATTCGAATTCATTTAAATCAGTGATAAATTGTTTTTATTGTAATGATCTGTGGTACACAAAATTTCATGTTTTTCCATTTTCGGTGTAAATATACTAAACCGATGGTTTGCCAACGCGCGAACAATCTACATACAACTGTCCATGTGAGAAAACTGGAAACTATTAATTCACTCCACAAATTCCTGCACGCAGAGAAAAATATGGTTGGGCATGGTTACGGCAATATCACTATGTTTATTGTAACAATATATTGTTGTCGTACACAAATAATTGTTATTTTTATTTAATATCAACAATATTATAGTTAGTGTAAACATATCAATGTTTATCGCAATTATAAATTGGAGTATTGTTGACCAAAACATAATTATTTTTCTAACAACTAAACTATGATTACTTTCAAAACATATTATATTACCCACAACCATATCATGATATTAAATAGCCATAACATGATAACTTTCTATACATTTATCATATTATGTTTAAGATGCAATCAAACTATTTTTACTCTAATAATATTATGCTACCGCCATTTGTAAAATTATTTCGAATCAGTTGTGTCGCTTGTTTTATATGTGAGCGGTCAAACAAGATAAATTACCATAAAAAATAAAAAATTTAAAGAAATTAAAATAATTAATAATTAATAGTGCAACATATCGTAGTAAAATCCAACAACAAATATTGAACTCCGCTATTTTATTTACATCAAGAAAAATTGTAAAAAGTCACAAAATAAAAAATCGATACATACAAATTTTAATTTATTTTGTGTTGTTATGACAGTTATTAAAGGAGCTGTATCATAATATGATTGCTTCTAAATTTATTATGATTAACATGATGTTAATATGATTATTTCTTAGCTTATTATGATAAACATGATAATAATATGATTGCTTCTTAACTTATTATGATTTACATGACAATAATATGATTCCTTCTTAACTTATTATGATTAACAGAATAATAATATGATTAAGGGAAAACTATTATGATGTAATATTACGAATATATTTAGCCATTATATGATTCAATAATAATCTTAATATGGTGACTACAATCATGAATCTTATCATAATATATTGGTCTTAGAATATGTTTACCACAACCATGTTTTTTCTTTGCGTGTAACTATTGGCCTTGCGCCTTATTAATAGTAACCGCAAACCCAAGTCGAACAGGAAACTGAAGTCGTTTGAATTCAAATGGCATATCAGACGGAGTCATTGGCATGCGTGGAATGAATGGCAAAAATCATGTGGCAATTTTATCAATCCAGTGTGATTAACAGGCATTGCACCATCCCCAATTTTCAGTAATTGCTAAGAGAACTTATCAGCAGATGGATCATTCTGGAATTGAACACAAACGTTAGTAGTGAATTTCAATGTTTTTACAAATCTTCATAGCGCATGAAGACTTTTAGTAAGCGTTAATTTTATCGGCAGCTGTCGATCAATAAAATCATGGTACCATCAAACAACTCTGAATTGTTCTTTCCAATGCTTCAACAGATTTCTTTTTCGCCATAATGCATTCATCCCAAATAATGATACCATAACGTTTCAACCGATCCAAAAGTTTTTGAAACGTTACATGTGGGAGTTTCATTAACTTGGTAATTCAATAGCAATTTCAAAGCAGAATGTGTTGTGCGACCACAAAGTGGCTGCAATAACAGAAGACGCCTTTCAGTTTCTCAAAATATTAACTTAAACTTGCAAAATTATCATTCACGAAAAAATACATGTTTCAAAATGAAAGCAGTGTTCACTTAAATGGCTAATAACTAATGAAGATGTGCTTTACAATACCTAAGTAGGTAAATTAAATTAATGGTTTGACTAAAATCGAATTGTAATGAATTTAAAAACTAATTAAATTTGAGTTTTTCAAAATCATAAGTCAAATTCGAAAAATTTCAATGCAAAAAAAAAACATGTTTCGGAATGAATTCAGTGTTCACTAAAATGGCTATAACTCATGAACAAATACACATTTGAAGACCGTTGATACATAAAAACCTTGGTATTGACGTCACCTTCCACGTGAACAGAAAACAAAATCGGTTCACGCATTACAGAGAACATCAATTACTAACACAATGCAACTTATTTTTATATATGGGGGATTCACAAGGTGTCATAAAGTCATAAGTCTTAAAATAATAACATGAAAAAATACGACTCTTGTGAACAACCCCTCATAATTTGTATTAAATCACAAATTAATTTAATATTGTTCGTTTACCAAACATCAGAGTCCTAAGCCGATGTAATTTGACGCCGCAAGTGTTTTATTGCAAAAATTGCTAGCCGCAGGTCTTCTGATTAACCCTCGGTCTTACACATGTTTTTATTTTCACATTCGTAACGCATGAGTCTAGCCAGACCCAACCAACTTTTAAATAAATAAAACCATTTTTTTTAACTAAATGTTATACTATACACATTTTTAATTTGAATAAAATATGAAATTCATCATATGAAATAATATGCGAACATATTCATATTATTTTTATTTATAATATACAAATTAATATATTTTGAGTATTTCTAAAAACTAAAAAACAAGATCGTTTTATGTCATCAAAGGTATATAACATGTTTATAATATGCAATACGATTTTATTTGTAATAAAAAGAGAAATAAAATAAATGTATTAGCTTTATAGATTTCCTAAGCAAGTGACACATGTAATTTTTTTTTAGAGCGTTGCTGACAATCTGCACACTTTGAACAAAAAATTTTCAGTAATTAATAGAACCAAATCGTTTGTAAATTTTCAAACAACGTTCCTTTTCAAGCAAATACAATAGACAGCCAGTGCAGAAATACTGCAAAAAAGGCCAAAGTTCATCTTTTGGTGGATAGTTTTGTTGTAAAATATAGTTGACTCTGCATTTATTTACGTCGTTAAACCGGATTACTTCAGGTTTAATCGCTTCGCCTTCAATGTTTACCATAGAAATAATCATGAGCAGAGTATTGTTGACAAGTTTGTACATGTGGCTCTTCTTAGAAGCAAACGATTCATTTGGTTTTATGAAAAATTTATTTTCAGTACCGGATGAATCGTTCTTATTTGGAACGCAATCCACATCATCATTGTGTTCAGTTGTGAAGGTTGAATTTCATAACTTTCCTCAGCAGCTTTATTATGTTCTGAGTTTTTAGCCTGTTCTCTTCACATGTAAAAATTAACTTCTGAAAGTGAGTTACTAGTTACTGTGCTTATTGTTTTTTTTTTTTTTTCAAATTAAGAACTAGGTGGAGCAGTAGTTTGTGTGTTTAATAAAATTAAATAAAAAAAAGATAATTTAACAAAAAATAATTAAATTAACAGCAAGAAAGAAAGTTAAAAATACGGCATCTTCTGTACAAAATATGTATGGGTCTGGCAAGGCCACATGTGTTATGAATGTGATGTGTGCAGTAAAATATTCGAATAAGTTTCCTTTTATATCTTTTCCAGGATATATTTTTTCAGCCTTTTGTAGAAAACTAAATTCTAGAAGGGTACCGGAAATTTCAAGTCTCTACCTGTGTTTTAAATATACTTAAATTACATTTAAAATCGAAAAAGGTCTGGCCAGACTCATGAGTAAGACGAAGGGTTAATTACGACAGCACAATAAACATAGCAAGCAAAGTTCTATTAATTTAAGACACTTTTTGTTTACAAAGCAACAACAATATTTTTGAACCATTGTAAAATGTTAGAACATTATGACAATATAACATGATAGCACACCTTGTAAATACCCCAATAGATTCGCTAAAATTTCTTTATGAATCATTAAATATTCACTTTACTTACCGTATAGATTGATTAAAGCTCGCAACAATCATCGTATCGTCTATTCGAAAACACCAATTTTCTTATAATATTTTTCACTTTTTGACTCAAAATATTTTTTTTCTATGATATAATTATGTGTTCATTTTCTACAAATGAATCAAATTGTATATATGACAATTTACAAATACGTTAATTAAGAAAATTGTTAAAAATATTACAAAAATTTTCACAGATTTTCTTTTATAACTTTATAACTTTTGTTATTTCTGTGTATAAGCGATTTAATGAAGGGGTTTATTAGGACACTTTAGTTAATTGTGGACCTACCAGCGCAATATTTTGTCATGACATTGTAACTATCGTAAAAGTTTTTGTCGCCCATTTTTATGTTAACATCAACAACGGATTGGTATTTGTATGGGAGCTATGATCCAATATGTACCGATTCCAATAAAATTTTGTAAGATGATTAGGATTGCTATAAAATATGTTCGGAGAAAATTTTAATCTTAGTACCAACATAATAAGATGGTTTGTGGACACAAAGATACTATTTCAGAAAGCAGCTTGTATGGGGGCTATGCGAATTATGAAACCATTTTCAATAGACTTTTCAATAGAACTTATATAAATTTCATTAAACGATCTTCAAATTGCGACTTGTACTTAGCGCACAAGTTTTACATGGACTTCCACTCAGCTGGACTGAGGAACGGACATCGTTAGATCGGTTCAAAAAAAGATTATAAGTCGATCGGTATACTAATAGTTGGCTCTTTTTCAAAGTGTTACAAACATCCACACAAACGCATAATACGCTCCACACTTTTGTGGGGTGGGTAAAAAAAATGTATGTACTTGTACGAGTGTGTTTCTGTATGAACTAGTAAAACATATCTATTATTGACATGTCTGTTCGACTTGTTGTAATAAAGTACAAGTATTTATTTTGTATTGACCATTATGTCCATACATTTCTCCATATTAATATTAAAATAATAACAATAGCACTAGTAACAACAACAACTACAACATATATAAACTTAATTTAATTCTATTACTAGTAAAAACCTACTCCAACAACTGTTACTAGACTTTTTTTTATTTCTTTTGTTATAACAAAATACCACTTGAACTCATCTTAAAGTTTTCAGCAAAAAAAAAAAAACAGAAAATACCTACTAAAGAATTTAATGAAAATATGTAGAAAAACAAGGTTTAAAAAAAAAAGAGATTTCTTACAGAAGGCAACTGGACATAATAAAATATCGTATGTTAACATCAGATATCCTTTTAAAGGGAATTAAAAGTTTCACTAAAAATTTGTACTTCTCATATTAATATGAAACTTATGGTGTTTTCTTTTCTGACAATACCGTTCCATACATGCTACCATTCGTGCGGGTTTTTGTTCCATTCTAAAAATATATGCAAAAATGTGAGAAGTTGTCGTTTTCCTTTCTAAGCATGTTGCAACAATAAATGGTAAATTTGTTCCATTGCTTACCCGCAGTTATAACTGAGTGTGAGATAATGCCCTTTTTTGCATCTGCGTAAAGTACTTTTTTATGCAAGCAAGTATTTTTTTTATTAAGTTTTTCTTGTGTTTGCGGACAATTTGCGTTATATTGTGATTGTTAGTTATATTTGGGGAATTCACAAGGTGTCATAAAGTCATATGTCTTAAAATAATAACATGAAAAATACGACTGTTGTGAACAACCCCTCATAATTTAGTATGCTATTTTGAATTTAAATCAGCTGATTTAAAACAAATATAAAAAATAAATAATAAACTAACATCAAAATATTTTTTAATTCTTTTTCATGAATTAATAAATTAAATTAGATCTTACCTGACTATTTTCCATTTTGTAGACGCAAATAAGATATAAATTTTTTTTCGTTTGTTTACCAAATAGCAGAGTCCTAAGCCGATCTTATTTGACGCCGCAAGTGATTTGTTGCAAAAATTGCTAGCCGCAGTTCAAATTTTGATGTTAGCCGGATAACATTATACCATCAACGGCGACGGCTACAAGAACTAACGCGGTACGGCTCAGCACTGGTCGCTTCTGATTAATTACGACAGGCAACGTTCTATTAATATAAGACACTTTTTGTTTCCAAAGCAACAACAATATGTTTAAACCATTGTAAAATGTTAGAACATTATGACAATATAACATGATAGCACACCTTGTGAATACCCCAATTGTGATGGATATAAAAACTTTTTCAAAGTTATTTATGGGAATACACAATTTATTATTAAGATTTTTGTATGACGTGCTAAATTTCCAATTTTTCATATTTGATAAATACACTGAAATTTATTGTTGAGGGAAAGCTAGCTTCACTAACTTTTTGTTTTTCGTTTTATTTTACTTTTATTATATTTTTTTGTCACAAAATTTTTAACAACAGCTGACATTAATTATTGAAAATCAGTGCTGTTAACGCTTATTGGAATTTTAAGAAAATTTAATGTTGAAAATTGCTACAAGCGTGATGAATATCGCTTTTAGTACAAACTTTGCATTCAATATTCAACACGCTCAATACTCATTAGTGTTGAGTGTAAAACGTAGCTATTATTTTGTTCCATTGTAATTTAGAAAAATGTATCACTTTGTAAGGGTTCGTGTAACCTAATAAATATATTACACAACTATAATGCATCATTAGTTTTTGGAAAAGAAAACACCATTAAGTGAAAGCGTCGTCAAAAAATAGTTCTAATTCTGACTACGACTCCAACCGCTGACATTTTCTACGACTCCAACTCCTAATCTTACATTGATGCTAAATTACTATGAGATTGGTTCTTTATTTGACTTTAAACTCGTTTTTTTAATGCAGTACCTTTTAAATGGTTAAATATAGCGAGAAAATTATTCTGTAAAAATTTCAAATCAATCATTTTAATATTGCATCGGCATCGAAGAATTTTTATTTTGGAAAATATTAGAAATGTGTTTTTAATTTGGTATGCCGAAAAATTTTGGAGTCGGTGTCTCGAGCTTTTGTGGGTACTTCGACTCCGACTACGGTACAAAAACATTAAATTCGACTTTTAAACTCCGACTCCACAGCCATAATTTTAAGAAAACTAATAAATTTTGCCGGTCTGTCTTTACAATTGTAGCGGTTTACATAATACAAGCAATTATTCGTGTAGTTAACTTTATACGAAAAGCTCTCATTTTATATAAATTTTAATAAACAATTATTCGCCTGAATTGTGTGTGACATCGTTCTCATTGAAATTAGAGTATGGCTTAAAGAAAATAAAAAAAATTCTGCTATTTTATGTTTTCCTCATTTAAGGCCCCCAAGAAGTACACCGTATATTAAAATTATCGCAATGCGAAATAGTAGAAATTTTATTTTTCCCGTTTTACCCATTAAAAAGTACAAATTCCTTAAAAAGTAATTTTTATTTTAATCTGAAAAAGAGAAAAAGTATAAATTTTTTCCCTCTTTAAAAGTACCCTATATTTGAATATAGGTCACATGGTCATATCCATCTACCAAATTTCATACAAATCCATTAAGCAAACTAAAATACATCTAAGCATACCAATTATCACCTTTATGATATAAGTAGTATTTTGGAGCACAGCCTTATTTGGCCTAATTAATCCCGAAGGTACAATTAGATCAAGCTATAAAGAGATCATACATTTTTTAAATATAAATACTGGTTTTTCATTTTAATCAGAAGTTTAATAAATTAATTTTGTGAATTTCAGGCAAATCGCACCATAAATAAAAAAAAAATCCAATATCACGATAACAGCGCCACCTTTAGGGATTTAACCGAAGAGAAACCTGGTTGCAGACTTAGCTAATCTATTGTCCAAGTTTGGTGTCAGTCAGTCCTTCGGCTCTTGAGTTTTAGTAACACGTACCCGGAACAAACCTTTTTAAATATATAGTTTAACATATTGTTAAATTGACATGATGATGTAGATAAATTAAGAATGAACTTATTAAAATAATAACAAAAACAAGCAAATTACTTGTAGAAAATCTTAAGGGTTATCACCTAAACTCTAAACTCGGGCCAGGAGAAATAGTAATACCCCGATATGTCTTATTTTTAATACTTAATACTTTAGGAACTACAAACGGAATGACAAACTTATATATACACCTTTAACCTTTCTAACTTCGGTAAATTTTAATATTTGACACAAAGGTTATTTTTTAAGAAAACAGAAATCCAAATATAAAATTTCGAAAATTTTGGATCCTGAAATTAAAAAATGTTATAAAATATAGAAAACTGTTCGAACTACATCAAATTACTTGAATTTAATACACATTCACCCCTATCGTGAATAATTTTTCCCTCGAAATTTTTCCCCTTTTCACATATTTGCGATCATGAACAACTCCCATGAAAAATTGTAATTCAAAGGAGAATAATAACGTGAAAAATTGTTCACGGGAAAAAATTCCCCTTATCGTGAAAAATGTTTTCCCTCGTAATTTGTTCACATTTCCCTTAGATTTTCTCACTTTATTTTTGCTAGGGAACAGAACATGTATGTAAGTAGCTCCTCCTATAAATCGAATATTAAGGGTAAATAAGTTAATTAGACATAAACCGATATATTGCTCAACAAAATGCAAAACAACAGGTCGATTACCTGCGCATTTGTGAAGCTTTCAATTGACTTGGTGGCAGAATTTTGGAAAATATTTTACTACATAAAATTTAAAATGTGCAAAAAACTAACGTTGTAATCAAACTATCACTCTTGTATATTTTTGAACCAAAATTTCATTGATTTTTAATAATTTTTAATCTTTCTTCTTTTTTTACATTACATTGGAACTGATATCGTGAAAAATTTTTCACGCGAGATTCACGATTGTTTTTTTCCCTTCGAGGGGAATGAAAATTTAATGGGAACAAAAATTCCACTTGTTATTCACGATAGGGGTGATTATGTGAATTTAATACACTTTATGTCTTGTCCAGCTTTTATCAAAATCAGAGTAAGGAAAAAGGAAAAAAAAATAAAATAAAAAAATATATAAAAGTCTGAAACCAATTCCATACACGAATCACTTATAATAAGTTTTATGTCCATTTTACCCTTTTTCAGTTCGAAGCAAGGCCCTGAAAAACCTACCCGCCCTTAAATACAATGACTTTAAGTTAAAACCGGCATAAAATAATGTCAATAACATTGTTCTAAAGTCGACTTTAGAAAAAGTCGACTGTATTTTTGACTACTAATATGGGCCAATGAAATTTAAAATTGAAACATTAATTGAAATTAAGTAAATTTTTTTATAAATGGAAACATTAGCATAAAAATAATTATATAATGGGTGATTTTTTAAGAGCTATAGGAAAGTTAAAAAAAACACATAAAATTCAGAAAAATGCATGAAATCTTTATATGAATCTAAAGTACGGTCCATATAATTTAATGTTTGAAGATTATTTCATGCAAATGTTGACCGTGACTGCGCTGAGTCCAGTTTTGGCATACTCTTCCCAACATTTCGGCCGGTATCTCATGAATTAATGCTTCAATGTTGTCTTCCAATTCGTCAATTGAATCGGGCATGTGTTTATATACATGAGCTTTAACATAGCCCCACAAAAAATAGTCTAAAGGCGTTAAATCGCACGTGTGGAATGTGACACCGTCTTGTTGAAACCACATGTCATGCAAGTCAAGCTCTTGCATTTTGGGCAAAAAAAAGTTGGAAATTTTCCACGTTGCACATAGGGGTTTTTTGCCAATCTAGCCGGACATTAAGCAAAAAATTTAATTTAAGAAATGGAAAAATTTAAGTTCGCAGCTCGACAGACAACAAAGTTCTGCATCGTATAGTGAATTTTCAAGTCTTTTGCTTGAGATTTGTGGTTTTGGGACACTGTTAAAACCAGGAAAGTTGATTAAATTGCATGCGTGTTCATTGACTTTTTACGGTTTTGGGAGGTTTACAATATATTTTTTTGTAGATAAACGAATAAAGATTTTACATTGAATTTTTTTTCTGTAAAAGACTATATAAACAGCTAATTATGAAAATTTTTAGAAAAATTTTATTTGAATTTTTAATGATAAAAAAATTAGTACGAAATTAAAAAAAAACGATTTTTTGTTCACTTTTTTGTAAAAAAAAAAAAATTTAAAAGGTTTTTGAAGGTGAGTTCCGCTGAGTTCTTAAAAATGTTATACATCACGATAAAATTTGAAATCTCTACTTTTAAATTAAAAAAAAAAACGTTGCGCGTTGTTGCGCCATTTTTTTTTATGATTTTTTGAAAATTTCACCTTTTTTCTGTTTTTGCTCATCTTGCATAGGTACATATGATAGATACCCTTTCGTCAGACATAAAATGTGTTGGTTGTACGTAGCTGTTTTTTATTTAAATTATTACATCTAAGACTAATATTACCTGTGTAAAAAAGGGATGTGCGAAACAGTAAGTAACGGGTTTTAACCACCTGTGCGGCCGCTAAATGACGTTATTTTATGGAGCAAAATAAATGTACCTGTTTTGCATAACTTTTAAAATCATTAACAACAAAAATAATATATAATAAAAAATAAAATCTGGGCTCTAGGTACTTAGTTTTTTTAAATATATGTATATTGTGGTTATTGCATAAAATTGTTATCAGAACCATTTTGAAGCTTCGAGAGTAAAATGGAAAAAGTGTATACGAAATAAGAGTTATTCCAAATTATACAAGAATGTAGTTCTAAACTCGTTGAAGAGAAATTACCATTTTTAGTTAGAAAATTGTGCGAAATTTCAAAATGTCAGGGAGATAGTGACATATCAGTAGTAAATCAATGCTTAAAGAAATTCAAATATTTTTTTAAAATATTTTGGCATTCAGCACAAAGAAAAAAGGACACTGCAAAACTTTACGTTACTCTATATCCCTGGCATCCTATGACACCTACAATGCACAAGATTTTAGTACATGCCGCAACTGTAATGAGTGAGGCATTGTTGCCTATCGGGCTATTATCAGAAGAAGCGTCTGAGGCACGAAATAAACATTTTCGGCTTTACAGGCAGAATTTTGCTAGAAAGTTTTCGAGGGTTCAGTGTAACAAAGATGTTATAAATAGACTTTTGCTCAGTTCTGACCCACTGATTACTAGCATAAGACCAACTCCAAAAAAAAGTCATTACCCTTTACGAAAGAAGCAATTTCTTTTATGCTTCCACCTGTACTTGGCTCTGAAGAGAATTCAGATTCAGAAGAGGATTTTGAAGAAGCAGACGAAGAAGAACCATGGCACTCATCATCATCTTAGTGCAAAAGAGAAGTTATTTTAAATAAATTAGTTGTTATTATTTTAAATAAAATTTGCTGTTACTATTATAAATAAGTTATTATTACGAATATATTAATTATTTTCAGATAAATTAAATACTATAAAATACATAAAAGTCACATAAAATCTTAAAAATTAATATGTTTTGGAAATTAGCAAAAAAAAAATTTTTACAGGGTCGTTCCGGGGGGGGTGTTTGGAGGGATACCTCCCCCTACCCATTAAAGTTCAAAAATTTAATTTTTATAGTATTAAGGCGTTAGTAATCTATTTCTTTTAATATTTACATTTTTTTAAATATTATTTTTTGTAACCGCCCTCAAAAGGGGGCGGGGGCGAAAAGTGTAATTTTACGATCTCATGGGTCTTATTTTAGGTTTTTTAACTTTCGCCGACGTTAAAAGTTGCATTTGCCAAACAAAAGTATGGGAAAAGTTAAAAAAAATTTAATTTTTCAGAGGTTGGATTAGTTCTTCTAGGGGGAACCTTTTCCTCCTTGGTCCGATTTTATTTATTTTTGAGGTTTACCTGCCTATGACAATATCACATATTTCTGCCAAGTTTCATCGATCTAGGGGCACTCAATAACTTTTAAGAAGCAATATAAGCCAAAACAAAAAGTAATGTCCGGCTAGATTGGCAAAAAACCCCTATGTGCGTTGTTCAGTAACAGAGGCTCAATTACTGCGAACGGCGACGAATCGATAATTAATGTTCATCATTAACACTGGCCGATACAGCTGCGATATTCTCTTCACTTCGCACTCTATGTAAGCGTTTTGGTAGTTTAATGTCCAACAATGTAAATTTGGTGCGAAATTTAGTCACAATAGCCCGAATAGCCGCTTCAGTGGGTCGATTAGACTGACCATAAAATGGAAGAAGCGCGCGATGAACTTTCTTAACAGAGCATGCATTTTGATAATAAAATTCAATAATTTGCAAGCATTGTTCGTTTGTAAGGCGATTCATGGTTAAATTATAGACCAAACTGTAGATGTTTGACAGTGAAACAAAACACAAACCGTGCGTCAGCTGTTTAAACCAGTGTTTCCAAAAAGATAATATCTAAAAAATCACCCAGTATATAAATTCGAATGAAAAGGTGATTATATCCGATATGTGGCCAATTTTTTTCTGTATTAGTATTAAGAATAGTTTGCAATGGTATATCTACATATGGGCGATTCTATTCTAACGGGTGCAACATTTAGACGCTTTAAACGTCTTTTACTAATAGAAAGAAACACATTTGCAATTAGGTTATTTTTAGAAGGGGTAAATAGATAACTATTGTTATCTATTTACAACAATTTATATGAAACGATCAAATAGCCACGAGAGAGCTTTAAAGTACATGACGGGTGCAACCAAATTGGCCCACTATCATAAGATCATACCACAAAAACACAAGCCTCTATTAATTTTTAAACTTTTATTGTATTATTCTTTTTTATTGTGAAAGATGAGATATCAGACAATGATTATCAAATTAAACATCGTAGAGAAATATAATCCAATAATAAGAAATTTGCTCTATAAGCCATGACGGGTGCAACATGCAATGCATTTTCTGTTTGCGCCAAATCTATGAATCTTAATGCTTCGAAGTGCACAACAAATTTATATTTAAGCTTACGTCTAAAAAAAATATATTATTATAAAATATAGATATTTTACTTTAAATTGGCATAAACAACGCATCAAATAGTGTGATTTGAAAATTGATGTTAAAAGTTGTATAGAATAGAATCGCCCATATGTTTTTGAAACTGAAATGGATTCAGGAATAAATGTTTTTCGCATTCTATAAGGCAAAAAAAATATTCTATAATATAAATTTATATCGATAAATAGTTCCCATTAAGTTTAAGTTTAAATGATGAAACAGAACTGAGTCTTCAACTTCAGGCAAAAATTTTAAAGCCCATAACTAAAACGTCGGCAGTAACTTCAAATTCTCTCTCATTTCTTTCGTTTTCTTTTGTTCTTATTTTTCTTTGTTTACAAAATGTATGAAATTGAATGAAAGTATGGTAGCATTGTTAAGAGAATAAGTGTCTATATGTGAGAGCATTGGAAAAAACGTCCTCAAAATAAAATTGATTTTATGATGAAACAGAACTGAGTCTTCAACTTCGGGCAAAAATTTTAAGGCCCATAATTAAAACGTCGGCAGTAACTTCAAATTCTCTCTCATTTCTTTCGTTTTCTTTTGTTCTTATTTTTCTTTGTTTACAAAATGTATGAAATTGAATGAAAGTATGGTAGCATTGTTAAGAGAATAAGTGTCTATATGTGAGAGCATTGGAAAAAACGTCCTCAAAATAAAATTGATTTTATGATGAAACAGAACTGAGTCTTCAACTTCGGGCAAAAATTTTAAGGCCCATAATTAAAACGTCGGCAGTAACTTCAAATTCTCTCTCATTTCTTTCGTTTTCTTTTGTTCTTATTTTTCTTTGTTTACAAAATGTATGAAATTGAATGAAAGTATGGTAGCATTGTTAAGAGAATAAGTGTCTATATGTGAGAGCATTAGAAAAAACGTCCTCAAAATAAAATTGATTTTATTTCTCGACCGCATTCTCTGGCATAATTGTATGCCAAACTGCATGTAAAAAAACGTTCAGCCCCAGTCCTGTTTCATCATTTTATTTCTCGACCGCATTCGCTGGCATAATTTTATGTCAAACTGTATGAAAAACATCGTTCAGCCCCAGTTCTGTTTCATCATTAACTTATTTGTATAGAATTTTTAAGCAATCTCAATGGCTTGCGTTGGTGAAGCCTATATTGGACTTATAAGGAAGTATAGACCTACCATTACAAAACGTGGTTACAAGGTTAAGGTTTAAATATGTAAACAATTTTTTGTGAGGAATTTAATTCATATTTCTACATTTTTACGAGATTTTAAAGCGTTTAAATTATCATGTACCAGTCCTTAATTAGACCAATTTTATCACATTATTAGGGATCATATTCTAAACAGTACCAATACTACAGTGAATAATCTAATATTGGCTCCTTACTACGTTGACGAGGAATTCATTTCAAAAACACTTGAAAATGAATTCATTCCACCTTAAGCGTTTCCTTTTCTTGATGACAGGCGCGGATCCAGCTTGAGCCTTAGGGGGGGGAAATTTTTTATGATACAAAAAAAATTTGTTTTTAAAAGTTTATTAAAAGCAATTTGTGTATATTATATTAAAAAAACTCAACAATAAGGTTAAATAAAATATTCAATATAAATTAAAATAAACTTATCTTTTTAAATAAGCAATTTATGATTTCCTTGTGAGGCAAATTTAGATAGTACAGTCATTGTTGATCTGAGCCATGTTTTTATTCGACGAAGGGTAGGAAATGACCTCTCGCTCGTAGCATTACTTACGAGCTTTGAAACGAAAATTTGAAATATTTTTCTTAGATTTAGGTAGATATCTTCATCACAGTTTATTAAAGCATCTACAACGTTATCTGATAGATTTTCAGATACTTTCCATGTTTGTTGCCAATGCTACAGTTCAGGCTCAAGTTTAGATGTTAGTAGGTGTTTATCCCGAGTTGTGTTTTTAAAAGTTTTATATCTATATATGACTTGATTACACTTTGAGTAGAAGTTTTGGTATGTTCAATACATTAAAGATATCTTTTGGAAAGGTGTTTTGCGATCTTCTAAAATAAATTCAATAAGAGAATGAAACCTACAACTCGGTAGAAATCATTTTGGATGTGATTATTTCGTTCAAATCTTGTTTTTTAGGTTGGAACCTCGATTTGAACGCAAATCACTTTAACTTTTTTTAAAATCACTTTAAATTGTTCTTCGGCTTTATTTCTTTTTTCGTCAAGGCACATGATCAAAGTTTTGATAAGGCTTGATCCTTTTTGAAGATCTATATCGTGCTTTTGTAAAATGATACTAAGCGGCTGTGTTACAAAAAGTATCACACTTAATATGTTTATTCCGCAAATAAATTCAAAAGTTCTAAGTGAGTTCCTTAATATAAGGCTCTTGATGAAGTATTACCTTTCCACTCAGATATTTTTTCCAAAGCTTCTACTATATGATGTACACTTGTTGCAAAGTGTAAAGCTGAGTCGTGACAGTCCACCCATCTTGTCTCGCATAATGTAGAGAGTTTGGCTCCCAAATACTTTACTAAGAACGTGTTTTGCCTGATTTACGGGAAATAGCAAGGCATTTGTTTCGCATTTGTCGCGGTTTCCAGAATTTTTTTACAGCTCCATTTTCTGCTGACATCAAACGACACTCATCAGTTCCAACTCCTATACAATTTTTTAGGTCAAGACTAAAATTTGTCAAAGTTTTAAGAACTGTTGATGATAGTGCCATCGTATCAATTGACACATCAGCGTCATTATCAATATCCTGTGAAGGCTCTTCAAATGCTTTTACAACAAAGCCAAAACAATTCTTGCCTAACAACTTTTTGTTGTATGGTGAAATATCTTAAATGTAAGGAAATCTGGCTTTCCCCGACAAATCCGTGCTTTCGTCAAAAATTATCGAATAGAATTTTGATTCATATAACACATTAATATAAACATAAATATTGCAAATACCAAGGCTTTTTAATAATTCAACCGCACGCATTTTCAAGTCAAACGTTTACTCTTTGGTTATACATAGATGGCACCTGCTGGGATTGAATGTAGAATAATAAGTATTTGAATACAGTAAACTAGATGTTTCATTGAAAATATCTAATAAATAACTATTAGGATGAAGATTTGGATATTTATTGAAAATTTCGTTAGAGATTAAATAAAAAAACAAAAAAAAAAACCTTGCTGCGATTTCCAAAAATTTTGTACATTAAAAAAAGATAATATTAATGGGAACTCTTGTATTATCGAAATAAACAAAACATATTTTTATAATTTACGGGGGGGAAATTTCCTTATTTCACCCCCCCCTGAATCCGCGCCTGCTTGATGAACATGGTTTTATTCAAAACGAAGATGGTATCCCTATATTTTCTCATATTTATAGAAGATCAAATATAAAATCAGTAAATTGTAATGAACTAACACTTGAAAACTGTCGCTTTGACACATGTATTTACTTGGAGGATAAAAATATTAAACCTTATTTGAATCCTAATAAATATTGGTGGCTTACTCAATAATAATCCTTTGATTTTAACCCTTTTTATTTCTTATTTAATAATCAGTTCATGATTTTTTTCCTTTTGCTTAAGATTCCACGTGAAATAAGTGCATCTTACATTATTTCGCAGTTGTAACAAAATGTTGCCAGAAACATTTCCGAACTTTTACACAAAATGAACGGTGTACAACTCTATCAACATTATTATTTCATAGATATTCCGCACAAGTTTTTTTCATTAGCGTTTTGACAGCATTTCACGTGAAATGTTGAACTGAGTACCAGGCTTTATTATAAAATAAATAAACATATAAAAAAAGAGATTTCGAAAAGGTGGTCAATATGGATTATAGGCAATTTAAGAGTGTATGTTATGACTTTAAGACAAAAATCAAATTGATTTTAGTTAATCAAATCCGACTTTTAACGAATAATTCTATTTCAAAATAAAATTATTTTTCTGACTACTTTCCAAAAACTAATTTTTTCTCTCAATTTAATTTCGATTTAATAAGTGTTTTGTAACATTTTGATGCAAACATATCTAATGGGAAACTCAATCTGTTGACCATTAAATTCTCTATACTTCACTCAAGTTTTTCATTAAAGTTTTTCCAACAAAAGAAAATCATATTAAAATACACAGCCACATACAAAATGATTTTTTATATAAAATTCACATACACAAGTATTTTATGGAATAAAGTATTAAAACGTATTTGATTTGGTTACGCTATTTGCTTAGAAAATTGAAAATTATATATTTTTACTGTTCGATTTTTCTGGTATAAGTGTGCATGTTAAATCTGTTATACAATATAATTTCTTGTTATAAAATAGAAAACTTGAAAGAACAAATTTATTTGGGTTTTTCGTTTTTGGCAGTAACATTTTTTATGTTGGCTTCTCTATTTAGAATGGGTTTCTCATTTTTGTTTTTTTTTTTTTTTTGATTTGGTTTGAAGCCTTCCAAAGCATATGCTTCTTATAAGGACGGAATTGCTGATTGATTTTTCCTGCATACTAAGCACAAAGTAAAACTTTTTTGATTGTTTTGTATGTGCGAATTGTACGGAAACTTATCTAACATTTATTGATTGTTTGCAATACTACAAATGAGTACAATATGGTCATGTAAATACTTGTACGGTAAAAGCAAAATTTTCTACTTTTGTGTTTGTGTATCTGCATATTCGTAGACATTGTATTGGTAACATTAGGGTCATGCTGAGTTAAGAATCGTTTTACAAAAATCAAAGTGCTTTTGTCTTAATTTTTAGATATTATAAAGAAGACTACAATGCTTTTTCAAAGTTTGTTAAAATAAACCCCGATAAAAATTCGAAAGTATATACGTAAAACATGGCATGGTGCCCCTTATTTTTATTATTAAAATTTATTGAGCGTTTTTGTTCAAAATAAGCAAACCCAACTATTTTTATTTCAAAGATACACT
The DNA here is from genome assembly GCA_930367215.1 of Pollenia angustigena. NCBI lineage: Eukaryota > Metazoa > Arthropoda > Insecta > Diptera > Polleniidae > Pollenia > Pollenia angustigena. The sequence continues at coordinate 56,141,093 of OV884060.1, forward strand.
TTCATTTCAATTAACATTTGACAAAATCTTTTAAATCAAATATCAAACTTTTATATAAAAAAAAAAATATTTGGATGGGTTTATTAGAAAATCCGAAAATGAAACAAGATTTGGTTGAAGTTTACAGTTGCACTTCGCAAAATATTAAAGATCAGTTTTGAAATTAAAAACGACAGGAAATGAAAATTTATAAATCTACATAAATTCGAATAAAATAGGGAGTTTTTATAGCAGTGACGGGCACATTTGCAAATCCTATGTACGCGTGCATAGGAATAAAAATGCTGCTTGTGCGACGTCGACACATGTACACTATAAACTTCTTTGTGTGTCTGTGACAATATACGTTCGGCCCAGTTGGCCCCGTCTTTAAGACATCCTCGAAGACGGATGCACGACAATGTTAATTTCTGCACGACATATGAGGGACAGCGGGAACAAATCGTCAACGACATTTTCGAACAAGTGTCGCGAAAATCGTGCACGACACAAAGAAAGACAATGTCGCCTACTTTATCATTAACGACTACCTGCATGACAATGTCGTCCATTTTGACGTCCACGACAAAAATTATTATATGGTTATCTAATTCAGACAGTTTTTTAGTATAGTTTAAATTTTAATTTCTGTTATATGTTTTATATTCAACTCCTATACGCAGCTCCATGTAATCCATTTTCCCGCCCGCGAATAGTTTCATCATCATTTTTGGTTTTATTGTTTAGAACTAATTTGTAAATTTTTTGTAGGTATTTAAATCAACAATTAAAAAAAAAAGAATGTGAGAATTTGAAGAAAACCAAGCAAGTGATTGAATAGCATTCAAGAAAACTTTGTCGTCAGTAGCTTTTATACAAGACAACTTATTAGACAGTATCGCTCATACTGTCCCACATAGAGTTTAATAGGCGACAACTTATAAGACAAAGTCGCTCATACTGTCCTACATAAAGCTAAATAGAAGACAACTTACAAGACAACGTCGCTCAAACTGTCGTGCACGACGATTTCCTGTAAATTGTCTTCTAGAAGACCTAATCAACGGGGGACAAGTCGTGCATACATCATTGACGACGATGTCGTCAACGGCAATCTGGCCAACTGGGTACGTTCGGCCCAGTTGGCCCCGTCTTTAAGACATCCTCGAAGACGAATGCACGACAATGTTAATTTCTGCACGACATATGAGGGACAGCGGGAACAAATCGTCAACGACATTTTCGAACAAGTGTCGCGAAAATCGTGCACGACACAAAGAAAGACAATGTCGCCTACTTTATCATTAACGACTACCTGCATGACAATGTCGTCTATTTTGACGTCCACGACAAAAATTATTATATGGTTATCTAATTCAGACAGTTTTTTAGTATAGTTTAAATTTTAATTTCTGTTATATGTTTTATATTCAACTCCCATACGCAACTCCATGTAATCCATTTTCCCGCCCGCGAATAATTTCATCATCATTTTTGGTTTTATTGTTTAGAACTAATTTGTAAATTTTTTGTAGGTATGTATTTAAATCAACAATTAAAAAAAAAAAGAATGTGAGAATTTGAAGATAACCAAGCAAGTGATTGAATAGCATTCAAGAAAACTTTGTCGTCAGTAGCTTTTGTACAAGACAACTTATAAGGCAGTGTCGCTCATACTGTCCCTCAAAGAGTTTAATAGGCGACAACTTATAAGACAAAGTCGCTCATACTGTCCCACATAAAGCTAAATAGAAGACAACTTACAAGACCACGTCGCTCAAACTGTCGTGCACGACGATTTCCTGTAAATTGTCTTCTAGAAAACCTAAACAACGGGGGACAAGTCGTGCATACATCATTGACGACGATGTCGTCAACGGCAATCTGGCCAACTGGGGGCTGCTGCTTTGTTATTTTGTCAACCCAAGCATAAATGTGATAGTATGTGTGTGCCCTTCACTGTTTTATAGCAAAGTTAAATTTTTAGTAAGTGGTAAAAACGACATTTTTAGTGCATAATAATTCGATTTTAGTGAAAGATTAAATTTGTTCTGTTAAAAATTAAATTTTTAGTGAAAAATTAATATTTTAATAAAAAAAAACATTAAAATTTAAATTTAATTTTGAGCGCAAAATTGTTTAGTTGTAGAGGAAATTGTAGTATACAACAGTATAATGTGGGACAGTATAAGGGACATTGTCTTGTATAGAAACGTATTGACGATAATATGAAAGTCAGCGTCTTCTTCTGCCGTAGTTGAATGCTTTCAATAACTTGGTTTGCTTAAAATTTTCACGTTTAATCTGAATGCCTGCAAAAAATTTACGAAGTTGCACAACCAATAAAATCGAAAAAAAGTGCTGATGAAGGTAGTCGCGGGCTAGAAAACGTATTACATCCAGTTTATACTTAACTGTCGATTTAAGGATTTCCTTAAAAAGTCGAATATAAAACATGTAACAGAAATAAGAAAGCGAATTATGTTAAATATTGATCTAATTACACTGTGATAGAAATTGACAGTTTTTTTAGACAAGCTGGGCAATTGTCGTTTAAACCTAATTCGGGCACGCTGAGTCCAGTGGTGCTAGCCGTTTTTTAGGTTAGCTCTGGTTTTCGAGATATATCGTTATTTCGAAAATGGAGGATGTTGCACAACATATGTTCGCGTAGCTTAAAAACGCTTTAGCTTATTGAAAAAACTAACAAAACGAAATTCCGTAATAAAAAGGATAATTTTTTTTCCAATATGAGCAGTCGTTTTAGAAACATAATTTTTTTCGAAATTTTTGTTTATTAAAAATTCATAAAAACTTGGAAAATGCTGCTAAAAAGTGTCAATTTCGTGCACAGTGTAATAATTATTATAAAAATTTAGAAAAAATTTAAAGTTTAACTTTTAATGAAAAACTAAAATTTCAAATACATAGTTCAATATTTAATTTTGGAAAAAAGTTGGTTTGTCGATCAAAAAGTACATTTTGCTGTAACTCTTTTTTCTTCTTTTGAAAAAAAAATTTTCCAAAATTACTGACTTATTTATAAAGCGATAAAAATATCGCTTCTGTGTGTTGTTCAAAATGAATTCTTTTGAAAGAATATTTTTCGTTTTAGGTTAAATGTCCTTATTTTCTTTAAGTATCCTTGTGCAAATACACATGTCCAAGAATTTTAATTTCCTTAACTTTCCTGGCAATATGTCTTCGGTGGTCTGTAACAATTCAAACAACCATCAGTCTATCTCACTCACTCAACTACTTACACAATTTTTTTGTAAACTCATCACAATTGTTTTATTGCTTGCATTTTTAAGCCCTTAATATCATTCTCCTCATCATCGTTGTTGTCGTCTCGTCTCACAATCAACATCCTTATGCTCTCTATAATTTTAAAATTGCTTCATTATTATGTTATTTGTTTAGGTACGTTTTGGTACTCCTTTGCTGCCCGTTGCTACTATTTAAATAGCATATATGCAGGCTAAATATATATTCAGTAGTGCATAATTGCGTATGCAAGCATGTCATAGTTTTGTTATGCAAGTTTTGTTACAAAACTACATTTTTGAGTGCATTTCCATTGTAGACATATGAAACCACAATTTCAAATTGATTTTATAGTCATTCATTTCAAGCAACACATGAGTGGTGAATTTGTAGTCATTAGAAGTTTCATTAGAAAAATTTATCATTTCTATTTAAAGAGGCTTCTTTGTTTTTTTTTTTTTTTCAAAGTAAATGTATGAGTTAGAATTTTAACTATATTCACGTTCTTAGAAGGAACAAAATAAATTAAGTAAGAAATATGTAAATGTTTAAATATTATGGAACCGTTTTAAAATTAAATCAGTGCAATTTGAGTAGGCGATTACGGGAGCAGGCACTTAAAACGGATATAGAAAAAGGGTACAAGAATCAGGTCCCCTTAAGGCCCCTTGAGATCTACAAATCTATATCTTTAAAACATTAAGAAAATATACACTTAAAGGAAAAATCAATCCATTCATACTCAAATCAATTCGAAGCGGTATTAATAACACGGTGAGTACGGACTTTCTTGAATGAAGTACAGAAAGATTGATTCAATTACATATTTTCAATCGCAAAATACTTAACTTATTCATATTAAATTCCGCATTCTTTCCTTAAATAATCCGAATATTAGATTAATTTAATTAAAGCTAAGATTGAATCCATCTCAAAATGCGCTTGATTTAAGAATTATAAAGTTGATTAAACTGGAATTCGTACTTGAAATAAGCCAAGACTGGAATTTGAAGGAGAACTTTATTATGACTGATTTACTTACCCGTTTCGCACCTTACAGAATTTCATTCCCGATTTGGTTTTTACTTTAAAAACTTAATGTACATACATAACTGAAAATATAAACTAAATCAGAAGCAAGAGTTCTTAATTTTACTTTTTAAACGTAAAAATAATGTATTTTCGTCCTGTTCTGCTGTTTCTACACGCAACAAGCAAATAGTTCTTTAGGTACTTGTGTGTTGTTGTTGTAGTGTCTGCAACAAACTTTGGAAAGTTAAATGAAATTTAAACGCTCATTTTGTTATTTTACTCTCGGAGTGGCACTACCAACGAAAAGTTTAATCTTTTTCTTACTTGATTTAAGAATTTTGTACTTATTTTAAGAAATTCCTGGATTGGTTTTCGAAAGTAATCCCATTTAGAATTTTTTTCAAGTACGTTTAATTGTGATTCGTACTTGAATTTTTGAGTAAGTGAAAAAACTTAATTTACCCCGAGTGTTTTTCTTTCTGTGTACGAAGTGAACTAAAATCTAGCATTTGTGCAAATATTTCCGTTACTGCTTCATATGCTAAAGTATTGGCCGAAATTCCTTCACAAATCATTGTCATATTCTTAATTGTTTAAAATTTTAATTTAATTTAAATTTTTAAACACCAAATATTTTATAGAAAAGATGACATCAAGGCTTTGAAAACATTTAGAAATAAAGTTTATTTTACAAAATTTCCTTAACAATTTTCAATCAATTTTCAACACTTGGAAAACTTATTTTTATCTTTCGCCAAAGCATCTACAGACGGTTTAGTAGAGCTAAGCAAAGTGGAGGAAATTCTAAGTGTTTAATAAGTGTTCATGTCTAACATGTCGTCCACATGTACATAGACGATTATAATTTTTCAACATCAAAGTAATAGATTTTTTTTATTTTTCATAAGATTATTAAACAGTTTTTAGTACGTACATAAGTGGAATATTAGAAAAATCAAATACGAATATTTAACTTAGCAACACCCAATATTTTATGCCGGCCGTTTCGCGACTTTAAAGAAAAAAATTTTGTGTATAAATAACACACACCCAGAGAAAAAACATTTTTAAATATGGTCACCTCCAACCAAACTATTTTTAAGGAAAATTTTAAACATATTATGTTTATTTTAACCATATTGTTGTCAGCGGTAACCATATTATGGTTAAATTAGGCCTCGCTCAAGCAGCCCTAATCATATTATTATTGCCTCCAAACATGTTATGATCAATAATAACTAAAATTTCTTAAACACTTACAATAGCATGGTTTGTTTTCAACCATAGTATGTTGCTCTTGGGAAAGAGGAAAAAACTATTGTAAATTTAAAAACAAATTATTGTCATATTTAACAATAACATTTTAAGAGGTAACCATAATATGGTTGTGGGTTCTTGATGGAGGACTAATTTAACCATACTATGGTTGTTGCTAACAATTATATGGTTGTTTTAACCATAATATGTTTAAAATTTTCTTTTAAAATAGTTTTGTTGGAGGTGACCATATTTAAACATGTTTTTACTCTACGTGCATACAAGACTACAGCAAACTAAAGGCAAGGATAGTGCAGACCTAAAATTCGACTATAGTACAGGTCTATAGACTGAACTATAGTACACTCTGTAGACTGAACTATATTAAAGAATTTAGACTTTTCTCTAGTGATGATTAAAGAAAAGGGTGCTCAAACTTATGCATGATGTTAATTGTGAGTCACACCTTACTGTCAAGTTTTTTGTCGAACTTAATTTGACATTTGTTACGAAAATGGGCATACAAATCCAAATGCATTTCGTGTACTTTGTGATTTTTTTAGTCACCATAATCGACCAAATGTATCTCCAATCGAGTGAATTGTGCGCAAATTTCCGCAAACCGAGTCTGTAGGAAATGTGAAATGTGCATGCTCGCCCAATTCTTCTTTGAAAATGAGTTCGCCCAAGTGGTACCATGAATGTTGTTCGCTATTGCCAGATGATAACTGACTTCTTGTGGCCCGAAATTGAGGATATAGACCTAGACGATATGTGGCTGCAACAGGATGGTGTCACTTGCCACACAGCCAACGAAACAATGGCTATTTGGCGCGTGTTACATCACGTTGTGGCGATGTTAATTTGCCGCCGTGATTTGGCACCGTTTGGGGCTATTTAAATGAAACAATTTACGTCAATAAGCCAATAATAATTGAAGAGCTAAAGGATGAGATAATTCGGCTTATTGACGAAACTGAACCTCAATTATGTCTCAGAGTCATTGAAAACATGAAGCATCTGAAATAGGTATGCCACCGAAGCCGTGGCGAGCATTTAGCCAATAGTTTGTTTCACTCATAATTGTCATAGATCTTTCTATCACAATTAACATCAAGCTTTTTGGTTAGTCCACTCTACACTTATGTTATGTCCTGTGATAACTAAGAGGAACAAAGGGTCACAAATATTCTGTCATTTTGTCCGGTGATGCCCTCGTGGTCGGTGGGAATAGTTCTCCAATATTTCTCCATTTTCCGTAATTCTGCCAATGACATGCAGTCCCTTATTTTTTTTTTTAATTCCTAAGCTAATCCCGCGAATTTCTATGCTTGTCTGCAGGAAAGAAACCAGAGTCTCTGGCGGGAATCGAACCCGCAACCTGATAGACTAGCTCGATACCAGCTAGCCTACCGGCGCACCCAAATGGATTATTTGCCACTGTTATCTGCACCTCCATAAGTAAATTTATGTTGCTGTACAACAATTCTTTTTCTCAGATTTCTGAGGTTTCTGTTCTAGCATAGCATTATACACGGGTAAGGTTTTAAGCCCTATTGCCAAATTTGGCTGTAATATTTCTATTACAGCAGGGTTTCTATCTGATCAAAGCATTTCAGGCATCCTTGTACAGCAGTATACAAACTCCACTGGATCTTTGCTGATCAGTTGTTTTTCCGGAGTATAAAAGTGTGAGGTGGGCATTGATTTCTCCTTACATAACCATCTTGTTTTGCACAATCCTTAAAATAGCAGGATGTAGTTAAGAAATTCTTTGCTCACTTGGGCCGGTTGACTTCATTCTAGGAGACTGCATAGGTTTTCCATATTTCTACTCACGTAGAACATTATTTCATGCCGAATGTTGTTGTCGTAGAATTATGTCGAGTGCAATCGATATTGTTTGTGATTTCAGTAATTAGCCTTGTTTAATTAAGTCCAAGCGACTTATTTAGGCAGCTTGTCCGATCCTAGTGTTGGGGTTGCCAACAGCCTCTAGGCAGGCTTGCCGTAAAATGGCAAAAGAACAGTTGGGTTTCAGTAAAAATTCCATGTCGCCTTTAATCTCATTTCCATTCAGGAAATCTCACATTGGCTGCAGATAGACTGATGCCTATACCACATTACCAGGGGAAACTTGGTGTAGTCTGGAAGTAGTGTGCTAATTGGGAGTTTCAGAGCAAAGGAATCACTTCTTGTCTCTACAAGTGGATCTCCATGTGGATAGCAGACAAATAGCTTTCCTCACTAGTGCACCTTTGTGAAAGACCCCATGGTGCAATTTTTATACTGTATTATAGTCCATGGGATCCGCAACACTAATACCGTGTTTCCCCCCTTTTGATTGCACACGTATGTTTGCTGATATGTTTGTTAAATCCAATCAGTATCACTAAAGGGTTTACACAAAAAGGTTGCTTTTATAATTTTTTAAAAGAAGACCAAATTTGTAACGGATCCCAAGCGGTCTGCAGACATCTATTTAGGAACCGTTAATTATTTTCTTTTTAACCAAATTTTAAATAATTTTCGACCAATTTATTATAGCAATAAAAATCTTTTGGCAACCCTGCCATGCACTTGGCTAAAATAGTGTGTAGGAAAAGCTTTAGTACAGACCATAGTTTAAAAATCTTCTCAAGCCCTCAATTTAGGACACACAAAGACCATTTAACACTGTTAAGCACACAAAAAAATTCACTTAAATTTTAAGTCCTTGACTTGTATTTATGCAACAAAAAAGCAAATATTTATATGGAAAGCAAAATAGAAAATTGTTATAAAAATAAAATACACTTTATGGCCAAACGTTTATATAAGATACACTTTAGTTAAAATAGTTTTTAGTTTCAACTGACAGTTACATATGCGTGTTTGTGAATTTGTGTCTGCTCTCGTGATAAACAACATGTCACTTTTGTAGACATAAACCATAATCTAGCAAACCGTACATAAATACATACTTCGTACCCTACAACTAATCTGGAGATAGAAAAATTTATCTTGAAGACACATACACATCACCTCACCATCATCATCATTATGATGCAGAATATCTTCTCAAACAAAAAAAAAAAAAACCATCTAAAACTTTTGCTTTTTTCTGTACAGATACCCTGAAAGTGATACGCTTGTGTGATGGAATGATCCATTTGTTGGCAGACATAGTGAAAAAATACGAAATTTTCTTAAGTGTAATTTAAGAAAGTGAAAATTTTAGAATTTCATTTAATAAGTAAATAAATAATAGCAAAAAAGAATGTAGAGAATAAATATTATAAATTACTGACACTTGTTTTTATTTGTCTAAAAACTACAGTAACACATGCTCATTTTCTTAATCATTATGAACATTGTGTATATCATCATCATTATTTAGGGAATCTAAACCTGTCTAATGGTTTAATGCTTTTGTTTGACTTTTAGTTTTTACGCGTCTTTTTATTTCTTTTATATCAAACGCCAAATGTTTTTGATGAAAACAGGGTATTGAGGGCGTTTTTGAATTTTTTTTTTGTTGGTTGCTAATTAATGTTTTCTCTTTTTATTTTTTGTAAGAATGTAGTTTTAAAAAATTGTATTTAAAGTGTCATTTGATATTAAGTCTTAAGAGAAAAAATTTTTAAATTAATTGCTTTAATTTAAACATTTTTAAAGGAAATAATTAATTATTGCATTGCATTTTTTATGGAAATATCATTAAAATAAACACCCTTAAGTTTGCTTTTTAACATTTGAAGTTAGAAGAAAATATCATAATGTAATGATATATTAATTGTTAACATTTTACTAAGTTGTCTCGCCATAAAGTACATTAGGAAGTAGCAGGAGACTTAAAATAAATTACAATCAAAAAGTTTAACTCTACTTAATCTAGTCGTATTGACAGCCACATTTGCGAGATGATACTCTAGTGGTGACCCGTGGGCATACATGGACCAAGCAAAACAAAATTATGTTATGAGATTAATGCCCAATTTTTAGAATTGATATTAAAACAGATTTATGTTTAAAATCGTTTTAAATACAAAATTATGTTCTTCACTAAACACCTTAATGTATCTTAATTCACTGATTTTGTACATTTAAATTCAATTTAAGTTTCCATTGGAATAACTTAGCAAGGTGGCCTCAATATGACGACAATACAACAACAACAACAGGCCAAGAAATAACATTCAGCTGTTTTTTGAGACTACCTTGCAAATGAATAAATTTTTTATGACATTTTTTTGTATTTAGCCATACCATACTTTTTTTTAATAAATAAGACTTTTCACATAAAACTCAAAAAATCAATCCGTATTTAAATACAATTTAAGTTTATATGAAAATAACTTAATATAGATTTAAATACGATGGTCATAAGACTCATATAATCATATATATAAATTTATTTTGAGCAAAGTGGGACATACAGAAAAATATTTTAGCATAAATAGAGATATGTATATTAATATTGATTGCGGATAAGGGAAACAAAACTGTTGCATTAAATATAAAGGACTATGATTTGAAAATGAAAACCATATTAGGAGATATGTGTACGTACAGGAGAATGAAAAAAGATCCCACATTTATTTTACAAAGTAAGAACAACACTTTAATACATAAACTTTTTAATTGGAATCTGATCAGCCAAACTGAAAAGAAAAAATTTATTACAAAACCAAAGACAACCAAAGATCCACAAGAAGGGAGTCCCTTATAACTTATGTAAATACATAATAGACATTTGAAAACACTTAACTAAGGAGTCGAGGTATAACGTAAAAGATTCAACAGAATTTAAACAATTAATTAACAATACATACAACAATCAAGATGAAGTAATTAATAAATTCTTTTGACGTCGTATCACTTTTTCCAAGTGGCCCCGTCAATTTAGCAGTGAGAATTATTGGATAAAAATGGAAAAAACTTAAAGAATACACACAAATACCGAAAAATTTATTTATTGGGCTTGTTTCGCTTTATATTAAAGAGTTGATGACAAGGTATTTGAACAGACAGAAGTCATGCCTAAGGGATCTCCTGCTTCACCGGCAATAGCAGATATAGTAATGGAGGAACTTTACGACGTCACTATTAACAATTTGAAGACTGAGCCGAAAATATTAACCAAATTTGTGGAAGATATATAAAATATGTTAAAAGATCAAATGCTATTAAGCCATGCTGACTGAATTTTTGTTTTAAAATATTACTCAGCTAAACGTCAGCAACATTTGGTTCCAACAAGACGGCGAAATTTGCCGTACAGCTCGATTAACTGCAAAATCAATTTGGTGGCAACTTTACTTCATTGACCCCCTCGTCTGTGCGACTTGACACCTCTGCATTTCTTTTTTGGAGCTATGTTATGTAATTGCTTTATGCTGACAAACCAGCACCCCTTGAAGCAGTCGAAGCCAATATTCAACCCACCATTGGTAGCTCAGATTAGTTAGGCACTATGGTCAAATCTGGGCATTTGTCAAGGGTAGAACTACCGTCTAGGATAGCTGGTCAGGTCAGGGCAAAATGTATGAGGGACTCGCTTTTTTAATTGTTGGCTCGTGGGTGAGAGGCACATTGCTAGGAGCTCGGATGTCATTGCATATGTGAACAGGCAGGCTGTTTTTAAGGCTTTGATAGGCTGTTTTGTGAATTACAAGCTAGTGGGTGATTGAAATAAAGCTCTAAGGTAAATCTTAGGGGAGTATGTAGTAAGACTATGGTGTTTACCGGATTAGTGCTACATCACCGGCAATTAAATGGCCATTGAGTTGGCGAGACTGGTTTCGGAAATGGAGGATCCTGACTGGTGACAATCGGACGTCCAGTATCCAATTTTATGTTGGAAAGATTATAGTATGGTTTCTAAACGGGACTTATTCGGCCTGAAGAAATAGAACAAATTGTGGAGTTTGGCGGATGGTTTGACCGGTGCTATATGCAGGATGTTTCGTTGTTGTACGGTTGTTTTTCATTGGTTCGATATAATCTTTCACTGTTTCTTCCACAATTCTTTACTTCTTTTTTTATGACCTAAGGCGCCGCAGTGGCCAATATTGGTCTTTGGGCATGGGTGTAAAGATTGACTTCATACCAGCCTTTCTACGCATCCCAACCATACCTAGATTTTTTGTTGTGTAAATTTTTTTTTTTTCTGGATTTTTTTTTCGTGGTGGCTACATTTTAAATTAAAGGCCGATGTTGAATGTAAACCACACCTAAACGTCAAGTTTTTTTCTGCATTTCGTTTGACATTTCTTAACTTCAGACTTACTTAATTTGATCCATGGAAAGATAAACAATGGAGCAACGGTTTAAAGTTATTCAGGCTGATTATGAAAATGGGCGTTCAAATCAAAATGCATATTGTACACTTCGTGATTTTTCGGTCAATTTAATCCCCAAAATGTGCGTGCAATTGGATAAATCGTGCAAAAACCGGGTCTATAGGAGATGTGAAAACACCAGCGCATGCCCGCAGAAAATATTGCCGCTTTTCGCGATAGTGTGGCTGAAGATCTGTCTACCTCAACTCCTCGTCGTGCCCAACAATTGCATCTCTCACGCTCGTCGTTGATGACGATTATGCATAAAGACTTGAATTTACATGCTTGCAATGTGCAATTGACGCAAGAACTTTAGCCTCTTGACCATTTCAAATGTCGTCTATAGTCGGAATGATGGCAAGAAATTTCGAAATTCTGAGTTCGAAGATCACAAACAGAAAAACGTTTTTTTAATGACTTACTACACAAACACTATAAGCATTTGTGTTTTGCACATATATACCTTACAGAACACTAAACAACGGCATATTCTCCCTGTATTCATAAACGATTATTAATTTTAACAAACGTTTATTTAGGATCATTTTTATAGTATATTTGTTCTTTAAACCATTATTAAATTTAAAAAATTTGTATGAATATTGGCAATAATGATTATTTATGAACACTGCTTGCTTTTTAGTAAAGTTCTACAAAAAGCCTTCTGTTTGATCCAACTCAAGGAAAGCAAAGGAATTTTAAGCTACTTCTTGCCACAAATGTTTACTCTTTTGATGAACTTACCACAACTTATTTAATTTACAATTAAAAACAAAAACTAATGTATTTAATACGACTGATAAGAAGTATTAAAATTTTAAACACAAAATAAATATATTCATACACATTCTTATCTTTTGTTTTAAATTATAATATTATCTTGTCCACACTTTTGCAGAGTAATTTTAAATAATTTTATTATGAATACATATTAAAAGTTTTCAAAACCCAAAGGTGTGTTAAGCAGAAAATACATTTTTAATAGTTTAGCATCGATTACGATATTCAATACTAGATATTGAAATAAAATGTCATAATTCATAAAAAAGCAATATTCCAAATTTTATTTATTTTTTTATAAACTAAATAAAAAAGTTGGAAAACAGTTTTTTATGAAAAAATATTTACAAACAACTGCAAAAGCCCCAATACCACTATTATGGACTGGTATCTAAAGTAAATTGGTCATTTGGGAGCAGTTTTAAAGTTTTTTACTTTATGAGAGTCAAACACCAACGAAAAATTGCACGATAAATAAAACATTAAATAATTTTTTTTTATCTGCTTTATGCTTAAGTTTATTTATTTACTGAGTTTTGCTGCATTTGTTTGCAATTTTGAAACCACTTGTCATTTGAGAGTCATTCGGTTGTTTGAGAAAAAGAAAAAAATTAAACAAAAAAAAAATTAGTTTTTTCACTTTGAGTGAAAAGTAATTACTTTATAAATATTTATAAGGGGAGGGGGCTGATGTATTTTTAGGAAAGAAAAGTCGGCTTGGCGATGGAGCTGAGCTACACATGCAATGAATAAGGAATAGTAAAATTTTAAATTCCAATATTAAAAAGACATTAAATATGTGGATTAATCGAATTATTACGGATTTCAGTTAATGTAAACTACGATTAGTTAATTTTTCGGTTAACCCATTAAGGCCCTGCGTTGCGTTTTCGCAACGTTCACTTAAACCTTCCCTCAGGCATTTTGTTGTTACGTGATATTGTTTTAAAGCACAGTGAAATAAAATTTAACTCAATATCTAATCGACCTGTTTTTGGATTTGTATCATACACAAGTTTTTTTTTTATAAACATTTTTAATTTAAATTTTTAATTTTTCCTGTTTTTTGGGTACTTTTGGAAAAAGTTAAAAAAAATAAGGTAATATATAATATACCTATCTGAAACTTCTGAAGGAGGTAGCTAACATACGAACATTATTATTTCTACTGAAAAATCCAATCATCGTAGACATTTGAGACTTTTTTTATGATTGTATATATCCGTGATGCGAAAACGCAACACTGGGCCTAAACGATATACAAATTACATGCAATTTTCAAATACAAACATATTTATACAATCACTTGCTATTTAAAACAACATAATAAAACATGTATACATGTAAATTATAAGTTGTTGTTATTACGCAGTAGGTAAATTCTCTATGATAGGTGATAGGTCTTGTGGGGGTAGAGACCGGTTCTAGTTCTAACACTTTATATGAATAAGACCTATCACTTTTACATGGGGTTTTCATTGGTTAATTGACACCATTTGACCAGTCACACATCTATTCTCAATGAACGTGGTTAGTGTTAGTTATAACAATGTAAGAGTATTTCGATACAATGTAGTATGTACCGTAATTCATTACTTTTTTTACCTTCTTCTTCTGTATAACGCAGTTAGATGATTAGTTTTCCTTTCACTGGTCATGAGTTCTATCTTTTTGAACTTGTTCTATTTTAAATAGCTACAGTAAATGAAAACTGAACAAGTAATGTGAAATTATTCTCTCCCAGGATATAAAAGAAAAACCAGTTAGAGTGTATATTCAAAAATGCTTGAAAAAATGTAACTGTAAATGTGAAAAGAGTTTCATAGTAACTACTTTAAAAGAAAAAAGAAAAAAGCTCGGCGTTAATTGCATAGTCTAAATGCGGTCAAACTCGAGATAGCGAGATGTTTATGTCTGGTACGATGGTAACGCTCTGTCAGCACCAGCTTGACTGTTGGTTGTGGCCTCCTTAAGTAAATTTTTGCGGAAAATATTTCGTATATTTCAGGATAATTGTCTTTGCAGAAAATAGACTATTCTTATAAGTACGTTGCAGTTTCGTACGGGTTGGCGGATGGGTTGAAACTGATAGATGTTTTTTTAACAAAGGCATAATTTCGGTGAGCACGAGGTGGCTTTAGTTTAAACCTGAAGTCGCGAGAAGGGATATCTTGGGATATTTCGGCTTGAGGGAGGACTATCTCTAGATGCTGTTGCTACTCAACAGCTGCTGCTAGCATTTTCCCAAAAGCAGCAATGGTTAGATAGCCCCAGCTGCTCAACAAAGATCGAGTTTATAATCTTACCGGATTATGCCCTCAATTTGCTACCTGGGTGTGCTGGTAAAAGCTTTTTTGGTCACCCAGTCAATATGATCGACCATGGAGTAGGCCTACACGGCAGTTAGCCATGCAAACTTTTTTCATAGTTTTTGTAGTTAATTCTGCCTATTTTTGCTTTTCAGTGATTGTTTTAAATATAGACTGTTCTTTAATTTTTTTGATTTAGTCAATTTTAATTTGGTTTTTGTGAGTTCTTTTTTTTAAATGTTTGTGGCAAAAGTTTTTTTTATTAGCTTTTTTTTAAATTTAAGCCTTTATTAAAGTCGTGATATCTCTAATGAAAGTTGTGATTTTTGAGAATTCTTTGAAATGAGGTAATTTCTTAGGTTTGGGCGAAATTTTTAAGATAAAATTATTTCTCATAACTTTTCTGCTTAGAGAACTTCTCGAATATTTTTTGGAATGGCTTACTGAATTGTCTCAAGCATGCTTTTCCTTTTAAATTGCTTGTTGCTTAAGGCCGTTTTACACTATCACACAAGTCTTAAGTATTTTGACGAAAATGCTTCCCTGATCTAAACATTGTTTGATTTGAATTAAAAAAAAAAAAAACAATTAAATCTTAGCATGGCAGGGTTGTATTTTCTTAAAAAAAACGTACGACTTGTGTGATAATGTGAAGTACCCTTTTGCAGTCTGTATATCCACAAAAACTTTGTGTGAAAAGTGCTAGTAGCAGTTTTTAATGAAATTTAATTTAAAGTTCTACTCTCCGAATTACGACTCCCGCGGGGTTGTAGGGATCGTCTTAAAGAGATTTCAGCTTTTTGAGTTTCATCCTCCAGGGCATAATCATGAGCATCCAATAGGAATTCGGCAAAAGCCCAAAAGCCAAAAATATTATACAAATAAAACCCTAAAAGCGAATAAATCTTACTTGTACCAATATCAAAGTTTAAACAAAACACAATTCCATTCTATTTTTGTTGTGGTTTGAATTGAACATTCTATTGTTAAATTTTTTAAACTTTCTTCAGTTTTATTTTTAATCCTAAATGTTTCCAATGGATTACTAAACATTTGTATATCTCCTAAAATTTTACTTTTTACTGCCATAAACAACTTGCTGCGACTATTTCCCCATAATTTTATTACTCTGTGGTAATAAAAAAATTCCTGATGAAAAAAGAAACAAAAGCTGCTTGGCGTTAAAATATCTAAACTTTTACGTAATTATTTGATTGGTCAAGATATTAAATTAAAAAAGATATATAAAAAAAATGCAATTTCAGAAAAAAACTCGACATGTCTGTAGACATAAACAGTGCAACAAATTTATATTTTATTTTTAATTTAAACCGGTACCATAAATGGCTTGATTTTTATTGAAAATTGTTAATAATTTTCGCACGCGAATATTTTTTTATTTAGATTATAAGGCGATTATTTTTCTTTTGCTATAACATACAAAATGCTTCTCTTAGCAATTCACTGACGTTGTCTGAATGTCTAAATGAATGAGGCTTTTCAGATCATGTAATTTTTTATTACAACAGGTTCGTAGTTGTTGGTTGCTCTTAAACAACAGCATGTTGCTTGTTTGTTTGCCATTGTAGTTGGTGTTGATGTTGTCGGTTGATATGGTGAAAACCGTCGCCAAAAATGTAATTGAATTTACCGCCAAACATTGAAAAAAAAAATACAATTTCAGGCTAAATTTTATTCATTTAAATGTTAAATGGAAGTGTTTTCAGTCAAAATCAGTGGCAGCTGAGCAACAGCACAATAATTCAGCTGCAGGTTTTATTATGAAAAGAGAACCATTCATTTCCTATTAAGCAGAAATTACTCGTACCTTAAAATTTACCATACACAGAGAAAATAAAACGATTTGGTTGGGGTTTTATATATATTTTATTGCAAAGTCCGCGACGTTGATACAGTGGCGAAGATGAAAAAAAATCACTGATCTTATTTTCACAAATTTTCTTTACAAAATACCCTCTACCACTAGTTGTGAATCAGGGTATACCAAGTTTGTCAATCCGTGTGAATCATTTTATATATTTAACTTAGGCCCCATAAATATATATATTCCGGGTCCTTAAGTAAGTCTTAGTCGATAAAGCCATTACCGTATGTCTCTCCGTCTGTCCACCTATTGAAAACACGCTGGCTTTCAATAGACTCAACAGAACAAAAACGGTGGCATGTCATAACGTCCAGTGTCATAGTATCCATGGACTTTATGACACTTTTAAAAGTGTCATAGTGTCCATGGACTTTATGACACTTTTAAAAGTGTCATAACGTCCACGTCCACGTCCACAACTTAACTTAGAGTCAAAAATGTGTAAATTTTTTTTTAAATACCGTTAAAGTTTCAAGTGTTTATTTTAAAGAAACTAATTTAACCATAATATGGTTGTCGGTGACAATGATTTGGTTAAATTAAACATAATATGGGTAAAAATTTTTTAAAATGGTTTTGTAGCTTTTTCTCTGGGTGTATATTTTAAATATTTATATCGAAAATAACCATTTTCTCTTCTATGTTATAACAAATAGGATTTTCTCCTCTATGGTATAACAAACACCGGCTTCGCTAACTAAAGCTTCTCTGTATAGCCGGCCTTCGGCCGGGCGCAAGGATTTTCTCCTTTATGGTATAACTAACACCGGCTTCGCTTACTAAAGCTTCTCTGTATAGCCGGCCTTTGGCCGGACGCAAGGATTTTCTCCTTTTTACAGAGAAGCTTTAGTAAGCGAAGCCGGTGTTAGTTATACCATAAAGGAGAAAATCCTTGCGCCCGGCCGAAGGCCGGCTATACAGAGAAGCTTTAGTTAGCGAAGCCAGTATTTGTTATTCCATAGAAGAGAAAATCCTTATTTTCGATATAAATATTTAATATATACACCCAGAGAAAAAGCTAGAAAACCATTTTTAAAAATTTTTTACCCATATTATGTTCAATTTAACCAAATCATTGTCACCGACAACCATATTATGGTTAAATTAGTTTCTTTAAAAATAGTTTTGTTGTTTGCGACCATAATAAAACATGGTTTTCTCTGCGCGTATGTTGATCTTTTTTGTATATAACTTCTTTAGTAATTATGGACCTTATGTTACTTTTAAAAGTGACATAATGTCCATTTCCAAAGTGTCACAGTGCCCACGGACATTATGACACTTTTAAAAGTGTTACAGTGTCCATGGACACTATGACACTTTTTGGAATGTCATAATGTCCATGGACACTATGACACTGGACGTTATGACATGCCACCACAAAAACTATATTGGTGTCAAATACTTTCCAGTTCTCCTAAGAAATTTTGGATTGAAAGCACAATCGGTTCATTTGGAAGAGGGCTTTGAACCCAATGTGGAACAAACTTGCAAAAAAAATTATTATTTTTGTTACAAAAGCTTTAAATTCGCACTTAAAAGTTTAAGTACGAATAACACTAAAACCTACTCAAAACAATCCTAAAATCAGATCCGAAAAAAAGATTAAACTTTTCGTTGGTAGTGCCACTCTGAGAGTAAAATTACAAAGTGAGCATTTAAATCTCATTTAACTTATCAAAGTTTGAGGCAGACACTACAACAACACCACACAAGTAGTTAATAAAAGATTTGCTTGTTGTGTGTAGAAACAACAAGAACAACAGAACAAGACGAAAACACATTATTTTCATGTTTAAAAAGTAAAATTGAGAACTCTTGCTTCATATTTAGTCTATTTTTTCAGTTATCGGGAATGCTGCTGGTATTTTATATTTGAAATTCTGTAAGGGGTTAAACTTGTAAGTAAGTCAATCAAAACAAAATGCTCCTTCTTATTTCACTTTTGGCTTATTTCATGTACGAATTCGGGCTTGAATCAACTTTATAACACAGACAAACATAACAATAGTTATTAAGTAATTAAAGTCGTATTGACAATTTGTTACAGTTAAAAAATCAACACATACAAAATTATTTTATGTCACAAAAAAATTTTCAGGCGCAAGAAGCCTGATGATCATTGTTTTCGTTCTTTTGAGCTTTCAAATGTGGTTTACATACACATTTTTTCCTTCTGCTTTGTATATGTGGTAGTAAGTTTTTGACAGCTTAAAAGAAAAAGTTTTTCGTTTTTGTACAAGTAAGCAGACCTGATAGATGGGCCTTGGTTTAAATCACTAAAAGGCCAAACTAAAAGCAGATTTTTGAGAAACTAAGGCAATCTTTATTTTTTTTTTTTTTTTCATTATTTATTTATTGAATCTTCATATATTAAATATGAACTAACAATAATTGATCAAATCTTAACCTAATGCTTTATTTTATGTCCTGCCAGTGCCAGACAAAAATTTTCTTCATCACGGGTTCTGTTCACATATGTAGGTGTTTATCGCTCATCTTAATGGGTAAGTGCTGCAGTGTCTCTTCTACTTAAGCTAGTGGATTTGGGTGCAACTCTAGCCTGTTCAAATATTTTACCGCATACTTCGTAATAATAGTCCTTACCAGTGGCACATTGAGATCCTTGTGGATATTTGAGTTTTTAACATACCAAGGGCAGCTGTAATTATTCGAAGAAGTTTATTTTGGCGCCTTTGAATGTTTTCGATATTTGAGGCCGAGGCAGTGCCCCATAGTTGAATACCGTAGCACCATATTGGCTTTAAAATAGCGTTGTAAAGTAGTAGTTTGCAATCGAGACTAAGAACAGAATTTCTTCCAATAAGCCAGTTAATTTGAATTGCTTTTAGTTTCATTTGGGTTAATTTTGCTTCTATATGGCATTTCCATGTTAAACGCCGATCTAGATGAATATCGAGATATTTGACATGCGATTGTTGAGGCACTAGTTGATTATTGATTTTAATAGGGGGACATGTTTCCCGACGCAAGGTAAATGTTATATGTACGCATTTTTGCTCATTGACCTTTATTCTCCATTGTTTAAACCACAGTTCTAGTTGAAATATATGATTCTGCAGGTATCGAGATGCTTCACGACTGTTCTCGTGTACGCTTAGAAAAGCTGTATCATCAGCAAAAGTTGAGGTTAGGGTGTGATTGTTTGTTGGCATGTCCGAGGTATATGTAAGGTAAAAAAGTGGGCCCAGGATGCTTCCCTGAGGGACTCCAGCTTCAATTGGCTGAGGAGAACTTAAAAAATCGCCTTCTTTAATAATAAATTTTCGACCGACCAGGTAGCTTTCTAACAGCTTGTGTGTATTAACCGGTAGGTTTAGCTTCAATTTATGTAACAAGCCTAGATGCCAGACTTTGTCAAAAGCTTGAGAAACATCTATGAAAAGAGCGGAGCAATATTTTCTTTCTTCAAAGGCTTTTCTTATGGCGATTACTATCCGATGGGTTTGTTCAATTGTGCTATGCTCTCTTCTGAAGCCGAATTGATGATTGGGTATACACCCATTGTCATTTAAAATTGGGGTTAATTTTGACGCTAAGAGCTTCTCAAACAGCTTTGATATATTAGATAATAAGCTAATAGGCCTATATGAATCAACTTTTGTGTGATCTTTTCCTGGCTTTGGTATCATCGTTATTAAGGAGACCTTCCATTCTTGAGGGTAGTATTCAAGTCGTAAAATAGCATTAAAAATATAAAGAATAATTTTCTTTGCTATGCGAGGTAGCTCCAAAAGCATTTTGTTACTGATTTTATCAATACCAGGTGCCTTCTTGGTGTTTAATTCACAAATAGCCCTTTCTATTTCCCTTATCTCAAATCTTAGGGGGATAGCAGCTCTAAAATTAACAGGCGGCAACTCGTCCGCTATATCGTCAGGTACACTTTGGGTAAATACGTTTTTCAAATGATTTACAAACAGGTTTCCTTTTTCATTATCATTTCTTGCCCAACTTCCATTCAAGTTTCTTAATGGTGGTTTCGAGATAACTGGTCTTTTGAGGTTTCTAGCTGCCCGCCATAATGAGTAGCCTGATTGTGGAGTTGCATCCAAGTCCTTAAGATATTTTTCTACGGAAGCCGTTTTCTGAGTCTGCAGTAATTTTCTTAGCCTTTTTGTACACTCTTTTAATTCATTTTTAAGTTGAGGGGATCTTTGCAATTGCCATTCTCTTCGCACTCTCCTTTTTTCATTCAAGAGGCGCTCGACATCTGTAAAATATATTTTGTTATAATTGGTTTTTTTGAGGGTTTTGCTGGAATGTTGAACAGCTAGTTTAAGATAACTGTCAAAATTGACAATAGAGAGATTGTGATGCAGTTTTAAACATCTATATATATCAAAATAAAAAATGTTTGTATGTTTGTTTGTTTGTTTGTTTGTTTGTTTGTTTGTATGCTGGCTTATAGACTCCTAAACTACTGAACCGATTTTCCTGAATTTTTACAGTAGCATCACTTGAGCCCTAAAAATAAAATAGGCTACTTATTTTTTCGATAGGGGCAGGGAAATTGGTAACCCCCATTGGATGCGAATATTAAATATCGGATATCTTAAGATCCGCTTCACGCATTTTGTTGAACTTTTGGTAGTAGGATCTTCTGAGCCCCAAAATTGAAATAAAGTAGCAGCGGGGGAAGTGTTACCCTCCATATGACGCCAATGTTTAATATCGGATATCTTAAGAACTGTTATAGTGAGAATGTTCAAACTTTGTAAAAGTCACTCTTATAGTATACTACACTTTCGAAAATAGAAATAAAGCGGTTAGGCGTAGGAGGGGAAATACCTCAAATAGGATCCATATATTAAATATCGCTCAACTGAAGAACAATTAAAGGTCTTCAAACGTGGTTAAAACTTCTATTATGGTAAACTATAAATTTCAATATAGAAATGGGCGCGGTAGCCCGAGGAGGAGCAGTACCCCTCATAAATAGAAATATTAATAAGAGCCGCTGCAAGCAATTTGTTGAACTTTTGGTAGTAGGATCTTCTGAGCCCCAAAATTTAAATAAAATAGCAGCGGGGGAAGTGTTACCCTCCATATGACGCCAATGTTTAATATCAGATATCTTAAAAAATGTTTCAGTGAGAAAGTTCAAACTTTGTAGAAGTCACTCTTATGGTATACTTCAGTTTTGAAAATAAAAATTAAGGGGGTAGGTGCAGGGGGGAAATAACATCCATAGGATGCATATATTACATATCTCTCAACCGATAAAGTGGTTAAAGCAGTGTAGCGAAGCGCACCGGGATAAGCTAGTATTTCAATAAAAATTAAACAAATATTTTAAATGCGTTTCATTCTTGCAAAAGGCAACAAACTAGTTATTAACAAAATATTTTGTTAACATGAGAAACTTTTTTTTTATTATTTTATTGAATCTTTCTTGTCGAAAATTACAATATGCATTCAAAGCTTAACCCTAATTCTTATTTGTATTTGTTAGCCGTTACCAATGTAACCGCTAATTAATTGCATTCAAGTGTCAAAAAAGCCTGCTATGCTCAAAGTGTCGGATCTTTTCAGCCTCCGGTGACCTACGAACTTTATTAGATCCCAGGTAGTTGGGATGGACCATTAGTTTATCTATGTATTTGACTGAAAACTTTTTAATTTTTTCCTGGATGGTAGCGATGTTAAGATCTCTGTGGATATTGTCATTACGTATATACCATGGGGCGCACTCAATTTTCTGTAATATCCTAGACTGTCTTCTTTGTAGCTTCTGGATGTTTGATGCGCATGCATTACCCCATAATTGGATGCCATATGTCCATATTGGTTTTATGATAGACTTGTATAAGAGAACTTTGTTGTCTAAGGATAAGTTTGAGTTTCTACCGATTAGCCAATGTAGTTGAGCTGCTTTAAGTTTCAGCCGTTATTTTCGCTTCAATATGACGAGACCAGGTCAGGCGTCTATCTATATGAATTCCCAAGTATTTAACATGGCTTTCTACCGGAACAGTGATGTTATTTATTTTTACAGCAGGGCACGTTTGTCTTCTGAGCGTGAAAGTTAAGTGAGCACATTTAGCCGGGTTAACCTTTATTTTCCATTTTTCTAGCCAGGCTTCTAGTTCATTGATGTGGGACTGTAAATACTACGATGCAACTTTTGGGTCCTAATTAACACTAATAAATGCTGTGTCGTCTGCAAACGTAGAAGTATGTGTGCTTGGGCTTGTTGGCATATCGGCTGTATATATTATATACAGTAACGGCCCTAATATGCTACCTTGAGGGACACCAGCAGATATTTTCTTGGTGGGGGTGTATTGGTTTTTTGATCTAACCATGAATGTTTGTGAGTGTTTTGCGGAAGCATTCGTGTTATTTTAATGATCAGCCCATCATGCCAAACTTTGGCGAATGCTTGGGAAATATATATAAACAGTGCTGAGCAATATTCATTTCTCTCAAATGCTTATCTAATTTGGGTAACAATTCTATGAACTTGTTCGATTGTACCATGACTTGCTCGGAATCCGAACTGATGATCCGGAATGACTGCGTGTTCATTAAGATAGAGAGTTATACTTAAAAGGAATATTTTTTCGAATAGCTTTGATAATATTAATAGTAGGCTGATTGGTCTGTACGACGTAATTTGACTAGCGTATTTTCCTGGCTTAGGAATCATAACAATTGCAGAGGTCTTCCAAGAGGATGGGAAGTAGCCAACTCGTAATATCGCATTAAAGATGAGCAGCAAGATTCTTAAAGCAGACGTAGGTAAGTTTCTTATCATTGAGCATGTGATGCGGTCAGGAGAGATTTTTATTTGTTGACATTTTCTATCGCTGATTTTACTTGGGTTAATCTAAATTTTATTGGATCGTCAACTGTATCAGGAATACTTGGACGACAGGAACAAGTATCAGCATCATGGGGCGTGAAAACTTTCTCCAAGTGGCTTGCAAAGGCATTAATTTTTTCATTTGTCGTTTTGGCCCAAGTACGGTTTTAAGTCTTAGTGGAGATTCGTGGGTTATAGGGCATTGCATATCTCTTTCAGCCTTCCATAAGCTGTAATTTGAGTTTTTTGTGGCATCAAGGCTGTTTAGATAGCCTTCTACTTCAGAGTCGTGTTTCTGTCTCAGTTTGTTGCATAGAGTTGCCTAGCATAACCGCAGTTGGGCCTTGATGGTTGGGGAACGATTATTTTGCCATTGTCTTCTCAACTTCCTTTTTTCCCTGACAAGGGTCTCTGTATCCACAGATGTGAATTGCGGACTACGCTTTATTGTACGCTTGATTGGGGTTGCATTTCTTGCAGCAGAAACAAAGACATCCGTAAGTTGGTCGACAGCTGTTTGGATGTCAGATGAATTTTTTAGGGAAATGCTCTGAGATAGATGAGAGCTCACATACTTTTTATATATCAACCAATTTGTGTTTTTGTTTGGATAGGAAATAAAGTTTTCAGCTGCGTTATCAAAGTTGCCTTTTAGAATAAGGATTGAAGGTGAATGATCAGACGATAAATCGTGTGAGGAACTAATTAGTAATTGATCGCGCTTGATGTTTTTAATAACGGCAAAGTCGATAAGGTCTGGTAGCTTGTTGAAGTCAGTGGGCCAATAGGTAGGTTCTCCACTCGATACATCAAAATTTTTTGCAGTGACGGCGTATATAGCTGGTAACCTGTAGGACTTATAAGTCCCAATACGTTTGCTTAGCGTTGTAGTCGCCTGCTGCAATGAATTTTTGTCCCAATGTGAAGAAGAAGTTTAGAAATTTATCCTGTGCAATTTTATGTCTAGGGGGACAATATACGGCTGATAACGTGATTTTAAAATCTGTAAGATTTATAGATGTAGCCTGGATACAATCTTCCTTGTACTCCGGCATTGGAAAGTGTCTGACTTGTTTGTGCACAATTATGGCTGTGCCACCACAAGCCCGTCCACTCGGATGTTTTGTGACGTAAGTGAAGTACCCATTTACCCTAAAGCAGTTTTTGAGAGTAAAGTGGGTTTCAGAAACGAGAAGCACGTCGATTTTGTGCATTTGAAGAAAATGTGCTACTTCGTGTTTATGTTGGGAGAGCCCGTTTGCGTTCCAGATTTAGTAGAACTTGCAGGAGCATGTTTCGGTTTCGCATCATTTCCTGGAACATGTTCTGCATGGTGGCCAAGAAGTTATTCATAATTTGAACTAGATTTTCAATTGAGCCCGATATGTCTGCAGAAGGTATTTGTGGAGATTCCTTAAGAACATTAGCGTATGAAGGTTGGTTTGCGTTAGCTACCAACCAGGACTTCGGCATATGGGTAGTTTTGTTTGTTGGTTTGTATAGAATTAGCATAAGAGCCCGCGGGAAAGCTAGACGCATAAGGTGGACGATATTGGGAGTGCGCATATTTTTGGATTTGCTCCGGTTCTTTTAAGTGCAAGAATACTCTACAACCCCTACAGTTGGCTTTGTGATTTTCACCGCAGTTACGGCATTTCCTTACCTTTGGGTCAACTTTGGAGTGATTGCATTCCGAAGTTTTATGAGCGTCACCACAAACCACACATACGTGAGGTAGCTTGCAATACGATTTTGTATGCCCGTATTCCTGACAATTGGTGCACTGAGTGGGACCCTTGCGTTTTAATGGCTCCTCTACTGTTATTATCCTACTTAGGAGGTATCTCAAGGTGTAAATAGGATGAACCGAATTTTTTGATTTTATAAGAAACTCGTAATTATACTGCCGGTTTAACGATGTCGAACGTCATCGTTCGCATAGAAAATTATATTTAAAACAAAAACAAAATTCGAAAATTTGTTTTTGTTTTAAATGTAATATTCTATGCGAACGTTTACGTTCCAAATCGTTGAACAGGCTGTAAATTTATATATAATTGTAAACAAATATTTTATTAAAATTAACAACTTCGTTGTTAAAAGTATTTGTTAAATATCAACAATTTGAATTAACAAAATTTTTTTTATATTTACAAATTCGGTTGTTGGTGCCTTTTCAATTAAAAAATTAATTGTATTGACGAATATGGTATTCAATATGACAACTGATTTGTCGTAAATTTTTTCTGTGTAATACTTAAATCAAGCGCATTTTGAGATTGATTTAATCTTTGTGTTACTTAACCCTTCTGCATCCCTTGGATATGTGCCCTTCCTATGATCCTTTGGGTCAATATGACCCAACAATAAAATGTTAACAGCATTTCATATTTAAGTATAATAAAAACAAAAGCGATTCTATTGATTATTTGACCGAAAAAATTATTGATCGATGATTCTGAATGAAGATGAACTCAATTCAATAGAAAACAAATTTTAAAGTGGAAATAAACTTGCAATATCGCTTGTTGGGTCATATTGACCCAAAGGATATTAAATGTGTGTAAATCGTGTTTTTTGGAGGGGGAAGGAAAAACTAAAATTTTATTATTTTCATTTAAATTTATAATTTTTGTCCCTGTAATGGATAAATTGAAGTTTCACGTCCATATCTTATATTTAAAGGGAAAAATTTTGCGTTTGAAAACCAAAATTGGGTCAAATTGACCCAAGGAGTGCAGAAGGGTTAAATCAAACTCATTTTCGGATTATTTCAAGCACGAATTAAGGATTGGATATGGATAAGTAAATTATTTCGCGATTCAAAATCCTTATTTAAAATTAATCTTTCTGTACTTAATGCAAGAAAATCCTTGCTCGCCGTACTATTACTACCGCTTCGGATTGATTAGAGTACTGATAGATTGATTTTTCTTATGAGTGTAGAAATCACTCTGCCAAATTTCGTGAAGATAGGTTCATATTTTAACATAGGCCCCATATGAAGCGCACTTTCGGAAAACATCTAGTATTTCTAAAACCGTAACAATTAACGCTATTGTTAAAAAATTTAGTCTGTCAGAGCAGCACTTTCAGACTGATAAAATGCTTAACAAAATTATTACTGTTTTAAAATTTGTTCTAATTTATTTTTTGTATGCTATAAATTTTTTTACCGAATTATGTAATGAGCGCTCTATTATTTATAGAAGGTCCAATAAAAATTCCCTCCTGAAAATCACTTTAATACTTCTAATAGTATTTCTAAAACAAACCATGTTATTTTATTTAAATTAGTTGAAAGAAAGTTTTATATGACTTTTTGAAATAGACTTTAATATGCCTAAAATCGCAACGAATTAAAATACTGAGATCAGTTTTTATAAACATTTAAAATTAATGTATACCATATAAAGCCCACTACTGAAATATTCCGAATCTCGGTGAATAGTATCACAAAGAAAAATATATCACACTTACTCATTTTATTATACACTTTTAATTTGAGGCAATCCTTTAAATGTATAAAGGCGTAGCGTAGACATGGGTAATAGATAAATCCTTTTCAACCCAGCTGTAAAAATTCAAATAAAAAGTCACGAGAGGTAAATAAGTCCTTTAAAGTCATGCCCCTCTATCCAAGTAAAAACTTTAACTCTTTCAATAATTTTTTTTTATATGTCCTTAAGTTATTGACACTTTCGCATAGTTTCTTTTCTAGTATGATTGTGATTAACTATCCCACTGTCTCATCCAAATTCAATTAACTTGAATTTGTTGCACATTAATGACTTGACAGTATTTGCTTTTGCTGCTGATGTTTTCTCAGTTAAATCATTTTAAGCTGTATCTTGTTTGTTGGCTTACATGATAGCATCCGATTGTTGACTATGCTGTTGCTGCCACGAAACTGCTAAAGCTATAGCAGGCTATAACTTTTATGGTTGTAGTTGTAGCTGCATATTTCATCCAATGTTACGTAGTCAAAAGATGTGGAGAACACATTCGTTCAGGCAAATTATATTCAAATGTTACAGTGAATTTTTAAATTTGTTCTTAGTTAGTTTTATTTTTTTACTTTTACATAAAAATTTTTATGTAAAAGTAAAAAAATAAAAAGATTATTCTTGAAGAATAAAAGTAAAGGATGAAGTGAAAATTATGTAATAGATTTTTTTTTTACAGATATCAAGAGGCAGAGAGATTAAAATTGTAATTTTTAAAAAATTGTAATTTTTAAAAAATTATTTATACTGCTTCCATTTTCCAAACAGAAATCATTATATAAGAAATCAGTCGAAAATAATTGAGGGGTATAGATTCAAAGACTGCAAAGTCCACTTTTTTCACAAACGTAACTAATAATACCTCTTAGTTGTATTTATTGAATGCTTCCAATTAGTGAATATTGCATTACCAGAAACACTTAAAAAATTAAGAATTGAATGGACATTGCCGTTTTTGCAACTATTAACTATCAACTATTTTGGAAAATGCAGGCTATTTTTTATTTGTTTTCCTTTTTGCAAAACAAAACTAAAAAGAAATTAAAAATATAACAAATTTTTTTTTATATGGAGCAGTTTGTTTTATTGTTCATTTTATAACTTTGTCTTTAGTCGTAATTATGGAGCTAAGTTGTTATGAAGTTCCTGCAAATCAATCATGAAAAAACTAAGCCTTTGTTAAGTTTAAGAACTTTATAGCTACTTATTATACCCTTCACCTCAGGTGGAAAAGGGTATATATAAGTTTGTCATTCCGTTTGTAATTTCTACAATATTGATCCTACACCCTATAAAGTATATATATTCTGGGTCCTCGAAACTAGGAATTTTTGTGTTTTTTTTTACTTAAAAACTCCCAAATTAAAGAATTTTATTAAGCCGCAATATGTGTATGGCACAGCGCGTAGGATGCTCCTAGATGGGTCAAATGTATGACCAGCCCCACTTTATTATTTATTGCCGAATTTCGTTTTTTTTAGTTATTTCAATAAACTAAACCGTTTTTGAGTTACGCGAATATATGCTGTGCAACCTCTTACATTTTTAAAATAACGATATATCTTGAAAACAAGAGCTAACCTAAAATAAAGGTTAGCACCACTGGATTCAGCGTCCCCAATTAGGGAAAAATGCCAGGTGCGCGGTTGGTCTGTTGTTTCCAACTAGCACAGTGTACTTATTGCTCAAAATTACAATATTAAAATTCTATTTTAATATTATTTTTTTAAGGGTTGCGAAAGGAAAAAAATCATATCTTAAAAAAAAAAAAAAAAAAAAACACCTCCTTCAAAGTTTCAGGATTTTTAAAAAACAGTTTGAGGTATTATACAAAAAAAAAAATCAGCCAAATAAAAAAATAGGTTTTTGACTTAGTCCGTTTTTAAAATTTAACATTTTGCAGATATTACATTTTTCAAAAAAAAATTGTTTTTTTCCAATTTATTGTTTGTAGCCCCAAGTATTCTCTTTAAAATGACATCAAAATCATCTTCGTATGTCAAGTAGTTTTCGAGATATTGAAGAAATAAGCTCAACACATTCGGCTAATTCTGCGAAATTATGACATTTTGAATATGACATAACTTTCGAAAAACAAATTTTAAAAATTTTGCTATTTTTTTTACATTGACAACATGCCAATAACGTACAGGACACCCACAAAATTTGTTGTTCTTCTTTCATTCATGTTGCTGTGTTTTATCTACATACATGGTTGCGATAACAGTATATCATAGCATTAAGGTAGCGTCAAATATTATTTTACATAAATTTTTTTGTATACAGTTAGAAACAAATTTAATTTCGAAAATAAAACTTTAATTATGACTAGCGAAAAAAAGAAAAATAGCATCTTGCTTATCTCTTTTATGAACTAACTACTATAAAATGTTGTAGTACCTTTATGAAAATTATTAGTGGAAGCTGAATTATCTACTACAAGATTTTGCTAAGCGATATATCTGTGGTTTCAGGAGAGCCGAAAAAACCATTCTAGATCAAACTTTGAGTTAGGTATTGCACCTTTTGAACTTTGTAATAGAGTTAAACCATCGGAATGAGTCTATCAGTTTTTAAAAATTTTTAGAACCATGTAAAGGGCGTTTAAAATTAAGCAATATGGCATTAACATTTTAAAATCGAAAAAATAAACACACGCGGTTGCCCATGAAAACCACAGATATACGTATTTGTATTTTAATTATTACGAACGAATTATTAAGCAACAAAGTCAATTCCTTTGTCCCTGACTTACAAAACGATCGTGTGCCAATTTTCATTTACATGGAAACACAAAGATCCGAGAAACGGTCATGCTTAAATCGACTTATCTGACAGAAAAATTGTTTGCAAACAAAATTTGAATTAAAAAATTTAGCAAGAACAAAATTTCAACAATAATTCTTTAACTCAAATTTGTATAGCCACCACGAATGGTCAATAAGGATATATTGAGTTTGGCATGCCATTTTGAAATATATACACAGAGAAAACAGATTCGTGATCACAACTGAATTTGGCGCCAATCGAATTTTGTCGGTTGCATGTACTATCACACAATTCGGTTACAATTACTGAAAATTTCGTTGCTTAGAATAATATTTTTGATAGCAACATTTGAATTTTAGTACACTATCAGTTATGACAACAGATATTGTTAGTTGTAAGTATGATTATTAGAAATCAAAATTATGCTTACACCCAAATATATGATAGATGCAACTGAATAAACACATAATTGGTGTTCTTAACAAAAGATTTGATTGTCTTTATCAATATATTTTTTTAACCGGTTACATAAATCATTTTCACAAATAGAAACTGGGAATTATTTCCTTCCGAAGGTAACTTTATATTATATTCAACATTTTTCATTTTTCGAATTTATTCTATGAGCTAAATTTCAGTTATGTATTTTATAAAGCTTTTTTGTAATAGTTCTATTCCTACAATTTTTCAGAAATGACTTTATACACTACCAGACTATTATATTGTATTTTCTATTTACATTTTACCTTAGCCTTCCGTTGGAAAGCAATGAGGTATATTGAATGTACAGAAAAATTTACAATTATTAGACACCAGCAGAATGTAATGTATTTTCTGGCCCGCTACGGCCGTCGTCAGCATTCTTTGTGTCTCACTGGATAGTGTTACTTTATAAATTGAATGTATTTAACTCAACTATTTAAATTGTAGGAATAGAACTATTACAAAAAAGCTTTATAAAATACATAACTGAAATTTAGCTCATAGAATAAATTCGAAAAATGAAAAATGTTGAATATAATATAAAGTTACCTTCGGAAGGAAATAATTCCCAGTTTCTATTTGTTAAAATAGTTGAAGTAAATACATTCAATTTATAAAGTAACACTATCCAGTGAGACACAAAGAATGCTGACGACGGCCGTAGCGGGCCAGAAAATGCATTACATTCTGCTGGTGTCTAATAATTGTAAATTTTTCTGTACATTCAATATACCTCATTGCTTTCCAACGGAAGGCTAAGGTAAAATGTAAATAGAAAATACAATATAATAGTCTGGTAGTGTATAAAGTCATTTCTGAAAAATTGTAGGAATAGAACTATTACAAAAAAGCTTTATAAAATACATAACTGAAATTTAGCTCATAGAATAAATTCGAAAAATGAAAAATGTTGAATATAATATAAAGTTACCTTCGGAAGGAAATAATTCCCAGTTTCTATTTGTTAAAATAGTTGAGTTAAATACATTCAATTTATAAAGTAACACTATCCAGTGAGACAAAAAGAATGCTGACGACGGCCGTAGCGGGCCAGAAAATGCATTACATTCTGCTGGTGTCTAATAATTGTAAATTTTTCTGTACATTCAATATACCTCATTGCTTTCCAACGGAAGGCTAAGGTAAAATGTAAATAGAAAATACAATATAATAGTCTGGTAGTGTATAAAGTCATTTCTGAAAAATTGTAGGAATAGAACTATTACAAAAAAGCTTTATAAAATACATAACTGAAATTTAGCTCATAGAATAAATTCGAAAAATGAAAAATGTTGAATATAATATAAAGTTACCTTCGGAAGGAAATAATTCCCAGTTTCTATTTGTTAAAATAGTTGAGTTAAATACATTCAATTTATAAAGTAACACTATCCAGTGAGACACAAAGAATGCTGACGACGGCCGTAGCGGGCCAGAAAATGCATTACATTCTGCTGGTGTCTAATAATTGTAAATTTTTCTGTACATTCAATATACCTCATTGCTTTCCAACGGAAGGCTAAGGTAAAATGTAAATAGAAATTACAATATAATAGTCTGGTAGTGTATAAAGTCATTTCTGAAAAATTGTAGGAATAGAACTATTACAAAAAAGCTTTATAAAATACATAACTGAAATTTAGCTCATAGAATAAATTCGAAAAATGAAAAATGTTAAATAAATCATTTTCCCGATTTATTAGATAGAAAATCAAAATAATTGCAATAAACTCCATTTTTTGTTCGTATATTTATTTATTTATATTTTTATGTACAGTTTACAAATTATTTAATTTTATACAAATACATACATGCAGCTTTCCTCATCATCCAACGGATTTCCAAAGGTGTACAGCTTATCCCTTTAAGTACCAACAAAAACCATCTTTGGCTTCAGTTCAATGCAATTTCTTTCATCAATGTCGTCTTGTTCTAGTGTCTAAAGTAAAACAGAATAATTTACATGTGGTTTTTACAATACGAACAGTATTTGAAGCTGTAAATTAATATAAAAATCACTAAAAAAAAACTGAGCGATTTTCATAGAATGTACTTATAACATATTTGTTTGACCACTGTACACGCGGAGCAAAATATAGACAATATGTACATGTATATGTTTTGTACATATGTATGTATGTCTAAGATATTGCCCAGATAGCATCGGATGTTTGTTACACGATTGTCTAACTCCTTAAAGAATCTTCTGATGATTATCTGATGAGTAACAATAATAAAAACATCAAAATTTTTTATTTATTAGTTTTTTATACATTTTCTGACACGCTTGTCTTTTAATCTTGGAGTGAACCTTTTGCGGCTCTCCTTATGATTCATATAAGAATTACTTAGCTACCTTAAGAAAAGCGTTTTTAAAACATGAAAATTCACTTGTTAATACAATTTTATTTAAACAAGCCGACTTAAGTATCTGTCAAATAAGATTTTCCAACAGGATTGTTGTTGAATTCCTGATCTAAAGGTTTGTTTCGTAGAAATTGTATGAAAAAAAGCTTGATGCTCTTGTTTAGATGGCTTAGTTATATGTTTAAGCATTCCACAAGTTATAAGGGAATTCCTACAAGAGTCTTATAAGATTTTTGATGTGCTTTCTGAAAGCCTCATCAGAAAATCTTTACAGAAATCTCAAACGAATTCGCCTATGATCAATACACTGTGCAACAAAAAAAAAAAAACCAGCCTCAATACTTGCAACTCAAATGAATCTAGAATATTGGTAGAGCAAATCAGCCAAAGGGTTTTGAAAAGTAAGCTTGGGTTCCCGAAATATGGGCCCCAAATTTGTTGAATTTTTTGAAAAGGCGTTTGGTATCGGTCAAAAAAAAATATACTTAATGTACTTCTGACCAAAAAAATAATTTCAGATGTCTTCAGTAAAATCGTATGGCGATTCTTTTCTTAACTTCCCAACAAAAGTATTCTAAAACGGCACTTTAGAGGGTTAAAATGTTCCACGAATATTTTTTGCATCAAATACCAATAGTTCATGCACTTTATGTAAAACGGGTTTTCAAGAAATTCAAAAATTTCAAGGCCAGGAATTTCGAAAATCCGTTTTATATACATTGCACGCACCTTTAGTCTTAAAAGACCCCTAGTAAAATTTGATGCAGAAAATATTCGTGGAACTTTTTAACCCTCTAAAGTGTCGTTTTAGTATACACTCTTAAAATGAGTGTTAGAGGGTTAATAAATTCTAAGAAAAGATGCGCCATACGATTTTACTGAAGACATATGAAATTATTTCTTAGCTCAGAAGTACATTTAGTATATTTTCTTTGCCTTATACCAAACGCCCTTTCAAGAAATGCAAAAACTTTAGGGGCCCATATTTCGGGAAGCCGAGCTAACTTTTCAAACCCCTTTGGCAGATATTCTCTACCAGTATTCTTGTTTCATTTCGCGTTGAAAGTGTTGAGGCTGGCGGCAATGTCCCGAGTTTTTTTGCACTGTGATATAAGCGTCTTTCGCTGTGTTGTAGAAGTAGCTCGCAGAGGAATCACCTTTTTAACAGTTTTCCCGTGTGAGGCATCTTTTACGATTAAAATTTGTGCTCGTGGACGAGTAATGCTCTACATACACACATATGTACGTGCATATGTACATGATTATAAAAATACGTAAATAACTTACCCCTATTTATTAATTTTTTTGCACATTTTCAATTTTTTAACACAAACTTATGTATTTTAACCCCGGGTCTCCACGTAGCAATATTTATTGCGGCAAACGTCAAATTTGATTGCTCCATAAAATTTGCGACGTATAGACCGCATATTGCCATGAGTGGCAATCCATTGCGCAATGATTGCTCTTCTTATTGCTTGAGCAATTATTGCTTAGCAATCTGCTGTCAAACCAGTTGTAATTAATCTGACATTTCATTTCTCTGTACGGTTGGTTATTTATTAGTATGTTTATTTATTAAAAAAGCAAGTGAAAAAATACTTCAACAAAATACAGAAAAAGTTTTTATAAATTATATTTTTAAGTAAACGTCAATATCAACAAAAGCAAACGAAGAATTTGTTTTTTTTTTGTATATTTTTATTTTTTCAATAGAACAATACAAGTTTTAGGTTTTTTTCATACGTAAATAAACAAAAAAGCAATACAAAACACAGCTACGACAACTACAATTAATTATTTTATTAATTTAATTAATTTAAAAAAGAAAATTTTACAATCACTTCAAAACACAACATAAAACATTTGTTAAAAATACAGCCACAAAACTTTATAGAACTACTCGAGGTGAAAATTGCAAATTTATGGCAAAGCAATAACAAGTGTTCTCCAGCAATATAATCAGCAATTATTGCTCCATTGTTGTGTCATTGTTCTGCCGACGTTATTGCTTGTACTTAGCAATAAAAATTGCTACGTGGAGACCCAGCGTAATATAAAATTAAAATTATTTTATTATATTTAATATTTTGACAGTAAAATTAGTAAACAATTGGGACATATAGCTTTTTTTTTGGTTGTGAATACCAAATAATTATATTTTCATTTGTTGTACTCGAATTGAAATTAAATGAATTAACATTTATATTACAAAATTTATTGACGAAAACAAATTATTAATTGCAAAGACCAATATTCAGTATTGCCCTGTATTAAATTCGGTTGTGATTCTAACCATTTGTACTAATTTTTAGAATTACATTAAATTAGTTATCATAAGTAATAAAAGAATTGAAGGAATCATATTTCAGTTAGAATAACGTTTAAATAATCAAGAGAATTAAAAATCAGTTAGATCTATACATTTTTAATAGTTGCAATAGTAAATTGTATTTCTTGATCAATATTTTATTACTGCAACCGTTTTCCAACCAATTTGTTTTCTGTGTGTAGATAACTGTTTTGTATGACTTAAAATTGTGATGTCAGCTTTTATAAAAATTTGTTTTTAATTTATCACAGATTCCAGTTGAAGGGGCTTTTCATAGGGACTTCCAAGCTTTGACAACTGATAGTAGCTATATTTTCGAAGGTACATCTATCGAATCGGCTTGTATTTATTCCGTCTGTTTTGCCAAATTACCATGGACAGCTTTTGTGTTCAACAACACGTGCAAATGACAAAATGTAAAACATTTTATAAAAATTTTAACTGACCATAATTGTCCTCGACAAATAATATTCAGTGAGTAATTGGTCCTATTTCTGGATTAATGGGCACGTCAACAAATAAATTTGCTTAATTTTGGCCGATACTAATGCATATGATTTCTAACAGCTTATAATGCATTCCGAAAACGTTTGGCATGGCTCTTATGCTACTCTCGTCATTGGTCCATATTTCTATAAAAATAACCTTGGCAAGGTTATAGCCATCAACGTTGAACACTTTAAATTAATACTGTACTGATTCAACTCAACAAAATTATGAGAACATTTTAATTTTAATGCGTTTTGTTTTCTTTTTAAGCCACAAATTTCGTTGTATTCAGTTCAGCAAGTTAATGTTTGTTTGTGTCAGTTGTGCTCAGCGCTGTTTTGAGTGGTAAAGAAAACCAAACATATTTTCTAAAAACAAAATACATATACGAAAAAAAGATAACAAGATCGAAAAAAACTTAACACAAAAAAACAAGTTCACAATACATACAAGCTATTCGTACTGTGGTCGTTGCTTAAATTTGTTGTTTGCTCATTCTTTTATCAATGATAAAAATAAACACTATGGAACATTTAAATAACACTAGAATTGTTTTGTTTTATGACGAAGAACAGAACACTATATTATGTTCATTACTATCTTGAAAATAGTTATATAGTTATGGTATTAATACACAAACACTAAGAAAATATAAATCGTTTCTGGGTGTGCGAGCCGTGGTTTTAGCCCATTTGCATCCCTCCCTAACTTTTACAATCTATAATTTTTATAGGTCAACTATTACTTAGAATCTATGAAAATTTAAGATAATGTAGATAATATCACATAATTGACTTTTCTTCTTTAGTCCTTAAAAAAAAATTCAAATTTGAAAGAAGCTCCCAAATCTACTGCTTTCACTTTGATTCAAGTTAAATGCAATGTAGCTCAAGTTTCATTTGCGTACAAGAGAGGATTCATATTTGTATTTTACTTTAAATTCTTATTTAAATAAAGATACGACAAACTTTTTATTGTAGGCCAAGAACTAAGCCAAAAGACTACAAATAAAACAAAAGTTTTACTTTGTTTCGCTACTAAAGAGAACTTTACACTTTACACAAGTCTTAAGCGGATCATACACTTGCAATAAAATTGTTCAATTTTACGTATTGTACAATGATATCGCCAATGCGTATGTGATATTCGAAGGTGGCACAATGTATTGGCAACAATTAATAGAATTTTGATTTTTATTGCACAACGAATAGAAAGTGAAATGTGTTGGCAACATTATACAATGCTGTTTATGTTATTCCTATAGGTTATGTTTACCTTTTTATTGAATGAATTAAACCAATGTGCGGCTTATTGCATAATATAGGACAAAATGAAAATAATACGGCGAAAGTTTTACGTATTTTGAGGAAAATACAACCCTGTCATGATAAGTTGTTTTTATTTTTTGGAAGTTTTCAAACATTAGTAAGATCAGGTGAGCATTTTTGTGAAATACTTAAAACTTTGTGGGATAGTGTATAACGGCATTAAATAGTTATATCCATTCCTATTTAGGATATAAACAATGAAAAGCTTAGTCTACACGATATGTTGAATCAGCAAATTTATGTTGAAAAATTTGCTTTCAGCGCCAACATATTGTGTAGACACCAAATTTTTTCAACAAACGTATGCTTACTAACATATGACAGGCATTTGTTAACGAAGTCAGCAAACGTTTGTTCACAATTATAGCATATCGTCTAGACACAATATTTTTACTTTTCAACAAACTTTCTACGTATGTTGACAAATATGTTATTTGTTGAAAGTCGTATGCAAGCTTTTCAGCATACGGCAAATTTGGTAGCATATAAAATAGATAAAAATTGGTATTCTCTCAATTACTTGTTTAATTTTGTATATAACCCTGGAACTTATCAAGATTTCTAGCTCATCGGCAAACAAAAATTGCATTTAGAAGTGCTTTGAAAATAAAAATGTTGGTCAACGAACTTTGTTTTAGAGATATAGATCATAAAAGTTGAAAAATTCTTTACCAATATCTCTTGAAGTATAGATTTGATCTCAGCAATATGGGTAGCGCTGAAGCGTGTTTCCAAATACCTTTCACGTGGTATATAAAACCTGCTGAATTATTAACCCATTAAGAACCAATTTCAAAAAATATTTTTAGTTACTAATGTAATTTGTCAAAATGGCTCTTATCTCAAAATTTTGTCGATATTAAGGTATTTTTATTTACATATAATATTTTCTAGAGAAATCTTCAAGCTTTCATATAATATAATGCATGGTACAGTAGCGTATAAAATTCTGAAGCTATTAAAGTTAACCATTTATATTCTAATAAATCTTTTTGTTTAATATATTAGGTTTGAGTATACATGTGGTAATATTTAATATACTTTATGTAATTGCTTCAATATAGGTATTAACTATATGGTATGACAAACATCAGCTTCGCTTAATAAATTTTTTCCTTATTGCCGGGTTCTTAATTTAATGGTATATCAAGCAACGACTTCGCTCAGCGAAGTAAATGTTCTTATTTTTAAGCAGAACCCCAACACCCTTAAAAATTGATATTTCTGTTAAAGAAACTAGCAAAAATTCGCGACAGAATGAACCGATTGCAATTTAATTTTGCAAGAACTTTATATGACTAGATATCACACTAAGATGATCGTTCCATAATTTACCATAGGCGCCATGTTAAACCCATTCTCGGAAATACTTAAATATGCCTAAGACGTACCTAATAACGCTATTATAGTAAAATTTGGTCGGTCATATTTTCATAAAATCAGAAATCACACAACTAAATTTGGAGAAGATCGGCCCACAATTTACTTTAGGCTCCGTATAAAGCCCACTCTTGGAAATCATTTAAATACGCCAACCCGTAAAAAATATTGATATTGTGGAAAAATATAGTCCAATTTAGCTTTAAGTGGCTAGAAATAACACGATGCAATTTTGTGATAATCGGCAAAAAAAAAAAACTCACTATAGCTCCCGTAGAAAGCGGGACTTTAAAACGGTTGAAACATACAAGTGTTTTGTATTGAAATTTGGTCTTATTTATGTTTTTAATACTAAAAATTACTCAACCGATCAACATTTTTAAGGACGTTATGGTATTGGTAATATTTTTGGGAGTGGTATTTTTATGGGAACAATAGATTTACAATAAAACTTTTTGACCCAGATTTAGTCTTAATACCAACATAGAACATGGTTTATGAGCGCAAAGGCTCTTATTCGGAAAGAAGTTTTTATGGGATCGGATCCTTGAGAAATTATGGACCGTTGCTTATCGTTTAATTACAATAAATAATAGAACCAATGTACCAAATTTCATCAAATTATTGCGACGAGTACTTTGCGCACTACAAAGTGGACAGCCAGCCAGCCGGCCGGACGGACATCCTTATATCAACTGAGATAGCGATTGAGTCGATCGGTATACTTAACGATGGTTATAGGACCAATATTTTTAGGCGTTACAGACACTATAGTGGTGTGGGTATCAAATAAATCCATAAAACATTCTGGTCGGCACATACATAATACATACATAGAACTGAAATAAATTAATAAACTGTGAGACTTTACTAATAATTTTAAGATCAATCCAGTCCTTAAATATTTTAATTTTTTGCGGATTTGACCAAGCCCAATAAAGCACTCTTACTTTTTAAGTGTTAATTACACTAAAACTATTCATTTTTGCAATAAAGGCGAAAATTGATAACAAATTTTAAATAAAATAATAAAAAAAAGAGAATTGTCAAATGAATTTTTAATTTTTAAACAAATGTTCTCTTTACTCAACATACATAACAACATACTAAATTCAACATATCGTGTAGACACAAAAAGTGTATGCTAACTTATTTGTTGAAATATCATTTGCTAGCATATGATGAACTTGAAAAATTTAGTATTTTCAGCATATCGTCTAGACACCTAGCATATTGCATATGCTGATAGAGACATTTGTTATTATTTTTAAGTATATGAGTATAAGCATACATTTGCTCATTCAACATATCGTCTAGACTAAGCTTAAGGTTTATAATGTATCATCAACATTAAAAACAGGGAGTTAAAAAGTAAAATTGGGTGATATTGACCTAAGGAATGCAGATGGGTTAACAAAGCCGCGCTACGATCCAAGACGCTCATATCACGGGCAGGTAGTGTTAAATAGCCACCGAGATAATACGTTTTTACCCCATTAGACTTGTAGGATCTTTTTTCAGTTTTAGGTGGACCTCAAAGCCAACATAACCCATGCCATCGGTCAACTTCAGCCAGATTTAGGCACCAGTCAAATATAAAATTGGACATTTCTATTGTCAAAGTTAAAAAGCGTTTAATTTTAGAACCTTTATAAAGTACACTCCCGAAAAATTTGAATACTTGATACAGTGCATTAAATATTCGACGCAGCCCAATAATACAAATTGTTTATAAATACTTTTAATTAATTTTTTATTTATTATATTTAACCTTCGTTATTCATGTATTTTTCGATTAAAATTTTCCCAAGAAAAACTTTTTTTGTATTTGAGTACAAAAATATTTACATAAAACAACTCAATTTCAGTTAAGTTTCTTTTTTTGCTGTTTTTTATGTTGACGTTAATTTATTTTCATATTTTATGCGATTTTAATAGTATGTTTATGATATTTTATACACTGTTGTAGGGAAATTTACATAATTCATTCAAATGTTCAGTTAGCGTAAAAACATTTTTAATAATTCTAATCAACAGAACTTGCTAAGATTAATATCTCTTTTTAATTTTTTTATAGAGTTGTTCTTATTAATCCATCCAACTCCTACTACAAGAAATATTTTTACTACCACTTTTTTACTGGCTGACACCACTTCTGTTCGCTTGTTTTTTTTTAGCACTTGGCAAGACATCTATTTAAATAGACATCAAACACATGTAGTAGACATCCAACACAACATGTCTATGTCTAGTGTCTAAAATGTTCAAAGTGAAAAAAGAAGAAAATAAGTTATGGCTTTTTAGTTTTAATGAAATTAAGTCATTATAATAATACGGTCTTTGTTTTTTGGGGGTTTTTTTTTTTTTTTGTTTTTGTTGATCTCTAATTTTTCGAGACATTTTGATGAATGTTGCATCATTATAGTGGGTCAAGTCAAAATGAATGGAAGAAAACGTACAATTTTTAAGGCAAAATAAAAAAAAAAGTGTTTATTCCAAACTCCATTAAAAAAACATGATCAAACATTTAAGCATTAAAACAACAAAAATTTTGAAAACATCATAAACCCACTAACTGTCCGTCCGTCCATTAGTTAGCAGCTGTCATATGAAATGCGGGTGTAGACAGTATCACAATAGAAAAATCATTTAGACCATATAAAGTTAAATTTTTGTAGCATATTATTTTTATGATTATGAAGCGTGTACTAATTCAAGGTATGAATAGTGTACATTCTTTTAGTTGACTTTAGAGGGGTGGCTGTCCATTGTGATAAATATTTCGTACAAAAGAACAGGTAGATTTTGTTGAGTTAAAATTTTACAAACATATTTCTTTGTTATCAAGTACAGAGGAAACTACTATAATTTTGCCTGTCGTTGTGTAGGTTTAATCATGTTTGTTAGACAATTGTAATTATGTTAATAATTTAAGGTTCGCTTTGTTTTCACTCTGACATTTTAGATTTTTTTTTGCATTTGCTGGTTTTTGATTAATTATGAATAAGTCAAAAGATGATTTGAGTTATATTATCGAAAAGTATACTCGTAAAGGCTACTGAGTTTTTGGGAAAAGTCCTAATAATACTTTTTGTTATTATTTAACCAATTATTATTAATAGCAATTCCATTGAATAAAAATTGAAAGTTTTCCGTGCTAAACATTTATCTGTCCACAGTTTCTTCCTTCTTAAATAAGAAATTTCTGCAAAAATTTTATAAATGGTGGGATTTCGGTTTGCGTGAATACCTGTCTTGTGATGGTGGAGCTCAATCACATGGTGTTTTAATATAAAGCACATACAAAATGTGCCTGTGTGAAAATTTTACGACACTCAGGAACAAATTTTCTAATTTGCTAAAATAAAAATGCTATAGATTTATATTTATATTTTTTTTTTGCAATATAAGTTCACAGCGTATATAATTAACAGTTTTAGAGTTATTTATTGTGATCGCCAAAAAAATAGCCAGAGTTGGAAAAGCTTTGTGAGCTGTGCTTCTTGTTGGAACCACAATTATAGATTGTTCTCTACCCCGGACTATAAAAAAATTTTCAATTACTGCCCGGTATTGAATGCCATTGATATTAACTGCTACTTGTTCGTTATTTTCGAAAAAAAAAAATGTGGTCCAGTGATGTTTTCTGAAGTTATATCACACCTTTCTTGTTATCTAAGTGGTTGCATATGATTTCCAAAAACTGTTCTTGGATTTTGGATGCCCCATATTCTAAAATTAATTCAATCCAAATCGAAATTCTCGCATTAAATTTATTCTATTAAAGCAGAATTCTTGCCTACCAAGCAATTTCTAGAATAAAACAAGTTAGAGTGCTATATTGGGCTGTGCCGAATCTTTGATACCCTCCACCGACAGTTCGAATGTTTTTGGAGTAATATCTGTATGATGTC
Organism: Pollenia angustigena; assembly: GCA_930367215.1. Taxonomy (NCBI): domain Eukaryota; kingdom Metazoa; phylum Arthropoda; class Insecta; order Diptera; family Polleniidae; genus Pollenia; species Pollenia angustigena. Next base: position 56,183,322 of record OV884060.1, read on the forward strand.
TATTTTATTATTATAATCTTTATAAAAACAGACATATGCATTAAAATTGGTTGCGGTATAAACCTTTATTAAATTATTGACCGACAATCAGAAAGTTAAATGCTTTTTTTTTTAGCAATTTTAACTAGCTTAAATAAAATATCATGATTCGTAACAGTTTAAGCCGAGCTTAAATAATTTTCAGGAGGGCAACTTATATTTGAGCCATGGCAAGCTATGAACCAATCATCCTAAAATTCTGCAGAAAAAACATAAATTTCAATACAGCGGAGCAATTAGTTTAAGCGTTTTCAGTGAATTTCAGAAGGCTGCTTAAATGGGATCTAAGGTAAATTATGGACCGTATATCACAAAATTCCATAATATTATCGCAATATCTATATATGCTTCGGTTATTTTACCAGAGCGGGCTTTATATGGGGCCTAATTATGGACCGTATATCACAAAATTCCATAATATTATCGCAATATCTATATATGCTTCGGTTATTTTACCAGAGCGGGCTTTATATGGGGCCTAAGGTAAATTATGGACCGTTCTTCACAAAATTTTATAGTCTTATTGCTGGCTCAATAAAACTGTGATGTACCAAATTTTGTTATGAAGCCTAATTTTTTAAGTATTTAGGCGTTCTAAACTGTTTTCCGGGAGAAGGGTTTATAAGGGGCTTAGGGTAAATTATGGACCGATCTTCACGTAATTTCACAGTCTTATTTCTAGTCCCATGCAACTTTTATGTACCAAATTTTGTTATTATAGCATTATATTTTACGGTTTTAAGCGTACTAAACTGTTTTCCGGGAGTAGGTTTTATAAGTGGCTTAGGGTAAATTATGGACCGATCTTCACGAAATCTTACAGTCTTATATCTAGTCTTATAAAACTTTGATGTATCAAATTTTGTTATCATAGCATTATTTTTTACGGTTAACAGCGTACACACAGAAAACAAATTGGTTGGGAAACGGTTGCAGTAATAATATATTGATCAAGTAACATAATTTATTATTGCAACTATTAAACATGTATAGTTCTAACTGATTTTTAATTCCCTTGATTATTAAAACGTTATTCTAACTGAAATATGATTCCTTCAATTCTTTTATTAGTTATGATAACTAATCTAATTATGTTCTAAAAATTAGTACAAATGGTTAGAATCACAACCGAATTAAATACAGGACAATACTGAATATTGGTCATTGCAATTAATAATTTGCTTTCGTCAATAAATTCTGTAATATAAATGTTAATTCATTTACTGCAACTAATTAATGATTGTTGGAATAGTTTCAATTCGAGTACAACAAATGAAAATATAATTATTCGGAAGTCACAACCAAAAAATAGTTAAAAGCCCCAATTGCTTACTAAATTTTCTGTCAAAACATTTGATAGATTAAAATAATTTTTAATTTTATATTTAAAAAAATATCTTTGCGGTCAAAATCGGAAAGTGTGCAAAAACTTAATAAATAGGGGTAAGTAATTTACGTATTCTTATAAGTACCCAGTGGTATGGCGTACTAGCTCTGAACGTGTATATTCGCTAGCTCATTAAAAACTACCGCTAGTCCCACTACAATCTACCTCACATGCTTTTGAGTGGCGAATTTAACACGGGGATGTCCTACGAGGTGGCGATGGATCCCTCTCTGCATAATCTCTACCTACCATAAGGGTTAGCTACTTATATCTTCAAAGCGTGCTAGCAAAAAGCAAGCGATTTTGTTGTTGATCTAATAACGGTATCTATGTCGGATACACATTTTTTTGTGTTGTCGTTGAAAAAAAATAGTTTTCTGCATTACTTGGAGCTTTAGAATAAGCTAGCGATAAGTGGGTACCTATTTTCATATGTTAACACTATATATTATTGTCTAGGGAAAGATTTAGGTATAATTTGAATGCCACATCAGTCTGATGATTATCTGACGAGTAACAAAAACATCTAAATTTTTTACTTTTTTATAAATTTTTTGACACGCTCGTCTTTTAATCTTGGAATGAACCTTTTGTGACTCTCTGTAAGAGTCATATAACAATTACTATATAAGATTGTTTTTGAAATATAAAAATTCTATTGTCAATACAATTTCAATAAAACAAACCGGCCTAAGGATCAGTAAAAAAGGATTTTTCCGATGGATGGTGTTGATTTCGCGACAGGCGAAGGTTTGTTTTATATAAATTGTATGAAAATTAGAAGTTTTAACATGAAAAACACGCTTGATGCCCCTTTTTAGGTAGCTCAGTTATACGGCTGAGCATTTCACGAGTTGTAAAATAATCCCTACATGAGTCTCATACGACTCTTCGCATGCTTTTTAAAAGACTCGTTAGATAATCTCTACATACATCACAAACGATTCACTTTACGATTAATATGAGCGTCTTAGAAGAATCTCACAGGCGAATCAGCACGTGTAACAGTTTCTCCCGTGCTAGGAATCGCCTACGATTAAAAAATGAGCTCGTCGACGATCAAAAACAGTCTTCATGAGATTCCCAGTAGACTCCTAGACGATTGAAAATGCTAGCTGGGTATGTACATATACACGTACATATGTATGTATGTATGTATTATTTTTATTATACCCTGCATATTATATTGGACTACTTGATTCATTTTGATCTTGAGCTAGTCCAATGTAATGCAAGTATGGACCATGTACTTGGTAAAAAAAAGTTTGCAGTGAAACGACATGTCTTCGCTTTTTAACGAAATGTTTTCGTTTTGAAACGATTTCAAAGCTTATCCTCTGGAGTATACTATGGATTAGTTTTAAGACTACTCCTTTGCAATGCAAGCTGGGTTGTATGGTCCTGACCTAGGTTTTGGGGTTACCTTTGTACAAGTCCTTGTCCCTTATGGGCTACATTTGACATGTGTGTATGGACTAGTCGGGTAAAATACAAACATGCATACATATATACATAAGTATGTACCCAGCAAGCATTTTCAATCGAAAGAATCTACTGGAAATCTCATGAGGAGCGTTTTTGATCGTCGACGAGCGCAATTTTTAATCGAAGAAGATTCCTCGCACGGGAAAATTTGTTACACAAGCTGATTCTTCTGTGAGTGACTTTTAAAACACAGCGAGAGACGCTTATATTAATCGTAGACAGGTTCGTTTGAGATTTGTGTAAAGATTATCTAATGAGTCTTTTAGAAAGCACATCAATAATCTTATGAGACTCATATAGGAATGCCCTTACAACTCATGGAATGCTTAGAATAAGCTTCTTTCAATGAAGAAACTATTAACTTTCATACAATTTATACGAAAGAATCCTTAAGATCAGGAATCAAACGCCATTCTGTTGGAAAATCTTATTTGGCAGATCCAAATGTTTTAAAAACGCTCATTTTTAGGTAAGATTTAAAGACAAGCGTGTCAGAAAATGTATAAAAAAATAATAAATAAACCATTTTAATGTTTTTATATTGTTACTCGTCAGATAATCATTAAAAGATTATTTTAGGAGTATGAACATATTGTTTATATTTTGCTCCACGTGTAAATTGGTCAAACAAATATGAAGATTCTTTTAGGACTTGAATATTAAACACTATCGTCATACAAACGTCCTATGCTAGCTGGATAATATCTTAGGCATATATACATATGTACGTATTGTTTATATTTTGCTACGCGTGTACACTGGTCAAACAAATATGTTATACATACATTATATGAAAATCGCTCAGTTTTTAGTGATTTTCATAATAATTTACAACTTCAATCACTGTTCGTATTGTGTAACCACACGTTAATTATTCTGTTTTTCTTCAGACACTGGAACAAGACGACATTGATGAAAGGAATTGCAGCCAAAGATTGTTTTTCTTGATACATTAAGTGATCATCTGTACATTTGAAAATCCGTTGGATGATGGGGAAAGCTGTTTGTATGTGTTTGAATAAAATTAAATAATGTAAAAACTATTAATAATAATAATAATAATAATAAAATGGAGTTTATTGGAATTATTTTGATTTTCTATGAATAAATCGGGAAAGAGGTTTATGCAACCGGTTAAAAAATATGTTGATAACGACAATCAAATCTCTTGTTATGAACACCAATTATGTGTTAATTCAGTTGCAGCTATCATATATTCGGGTATAAGCACAATTTTGTTTCTAATAATCATACTTACAACTAACAGTATCTGTTGTTATGACTTATAGTGTACTAAAATTCAAATGTTGCTATCAAAAATATTATAAAAAGCAACGAAATTTTCAGTAATTGTAACCGAATTGTGTGATAGTACATGCAACCGACGAAATTCGATTGGCGCCAAATTTGGTTGTGAACACGAATCTGTTTTCTCTGTTTTAACCAGAGTGGGCTTTATATGGGGCCTAGGGTAAATTATGGACCGTTCTTCACAAAATTTTATAGTCTTATTTCTGGCTCAATATAACTGTGATGTACCAAATTTTGTTATGATGCCTTATTTTTTAAGTTTTTAGGCGTATTAAGCTGTTTTCCGGGACTAGGGTTTATATGGGGCCTAGGGTATATTATGAACTGATCTTCACGAAATTTCAAAGTCTTATTTCTAGTCCCATAAAATTTTTATGTACCAAATTTTTTTATGATGCCTTATTTTTTACGTTTTTAGGCGTACTAAACTGTTTTCCGGGATTAGGTTTTATAAGGGGCCTAGGGTAAATTATGAACTGATCTTCACGAAATTTCACAGTCTTATTTCTAGTCCTATAAAACTTTTATGTACCCAATTTTGTTTTCAAAGCGTTTTTTTACGGTTTTAAGCGTACTTAACTGTTTTCCGGAAGTAGGGTTTATGTGGGGCATAGGGTAAATTATCGACTGATCATCACGAAACTTCACAGTGTCACTTATTGTGGCGGAGGGTATAAAAAATATACTTTTGTCTAGTTTCATCAAGATAAATCAAAATGTTGTTATCCTTCCTTTTGCTTATTACAAAATGTTAAAATAAACATTTGCTTATAAAAAGTGGTCGGAAAAAGGGGGTTTTTGACAATAAAATCCCTCTGTGTGCCTTGTTCCCTCCGTGGATTTGTACGAATCATCTTAAGGATATTTCATAGTTTTGTGTTACATTCACTGGAAAAATCAGATGCAGCCAATTTCTGTAATTTGGGAGGAATTAAAATTTAAAAATATCTTGAGATCATACGATCCTTTGAGATCGTGGCTGAGCAGAGTTCCTTTCAGGTGACACCGGAATCAATAACCCCTGGTATTTTGGCACTATTCTGACTATGGGAAGAGGCCACTTATATTTTTTTTTATAAAATAATGCTTTTTGCCACGGAAGTATTACTTTTGCAGGGAGCGAACTTTTTATGGTTCCTCGATAAGGTGTCCTCGTGCTCTAGGAAATGGTTCTAAAATAAAAAATTTATTCAAGCTCAAGTTTTTTTTAATCTTTAAATCCTTTATTTTTGAATAAATCGACATCATTTGGAAGGTATCTTGAGGAATACCGAGTCACAAAAATTGCCAGCAATTAGTTTGTAGGTCTATTATTGCAGCTCAGATGGTGCAATGACAGCCATACAAACGTGTTGTTGTGTAATTTTTGTGTGTCGGTATTCCTGCAGATGACATCCAAAGGATTTCGAAATATTGGAAAATAAAGAATTTAAGGAATAAAAACAGACCTCAGTCTTGAATAAATAATTTTTTTTTAATAAATTATAATAAAAAAGGCCGAATAACTAAAAAACTTAAAAAAGAAAAAATCACTGTGAGAAGTACATTTAGTGGTGAAGACCTATTAGTGAGTAAGTCGTTGAAGAGAAAAATTGAGCTACCGTTGATAACGAGAAGTGAATGGAGTGAAGTGGTGAAGGCCTAGTATTAGTTGAGCGCATGAAAGATCGAGGCAGCCAGAAGGCGGTTGATGATCCGAATTTGGAAAATAAGCTAAAAGTTAGGAACCCGCGATGAGGGGTGAAACTTTGTTTCGGTTAGGGCGAAGAGTCAAGAGCCTTGTTTGAATATTGGTGGAGTGAGGTGGATGACGGCTGAGACTTGCAGTCAATAGCCTTAATGTGATAAAGAGTGAGACTTGGAGCTCATTTAAACAAAGGGGCAAGAGCCAAGGTACAAAACAGTTGACTACTCATAGAACGTGCTTTTCTCAAGAGAATATACTTTTGCAGATCACGTGTTGGCTGTGTTTGAAACCCAAATCGCGAAAGAGATTTTCTGAATTGTGAGGACCGATCATGTCTGTTTGCTGCTGTTATCGAGCAGATGATGCCGGCTATTCTAATGCAGCGGAGCTTAAATAGCTCCTGCCCCTTAACCAGGGGCTAGTGTATAATTCTGCCAGATTATACATTTAATGACTACCTATGTGTATCAGTTATTCTCACACACCAAGGCGTTTAATCAAATGGTTTGTCATCTTGTATCTAAGATCCACCATGACATAGAGCCCAAATGGTGGTGCTTATCTTAATTTTGATAAAACTTATATTTAATATGCATAACATTAACGGAAATAAGAGCTATTTTAAAGCAGCTACCTTAAAGATTTACTAATGATTTACAACACTGAAAATAATCCATGCTACAATTTTCGAAAAAACCAATTGTAGCCACTTTTATTGTAGTATTTACAAAAGTTTAATGTACAAAATTTTTAGTATAGAAAAATCCTTAATTGTTTCAGTGTATTATAACGTATTGAGCTCCGTTAAAGTGTAACGTGTAGATTTTCCCGATTCCAAGTCTGTTTTGAAATTATTTATATTTAGCAGAAAAAAGTAATTACATCTTTATACAATTAGACATTAGCATTGCAATATACTTAATGGATTATTTCTCGTCTTTTGCTGGCTCACATAAATCCTTTACTTTACTCAGCTTCTATTGCCTTTAAATCCTTTTAAGTCTTATCTTCACAAAATCAACTCGTATATATGTGAATATTTATTGGTTAATTGTGTTATTTGCCATACATAATGCCAAGTTAACTTTTATTCCTCTTACTGGTATATAAAATACAAAATACACATATAAGTTTCTTTCTTTTTGTTACGGATTAATCAAACAACTGCAAATGTTTAGAGCAATAAAAATCTTTAATGATAATCTAAAGTTAATAGTCTTTAATTTATGTTTATGTGTGTAGGAATGAATATATACTCACTATACTATATATTTTATATACAACGAAAAAAATCCATGACTTATTTATAAGAAAATTCTTGTACGAAATATTTCGTTGTGTCGCACCAGGAAGTTTCTGCGTACAATGTACGAAAGTGTAGGGGATATGTTGTAGTAAAAGGAAAATTAACTTTTTATGAGTAACGAAAATAATTCATATATTTAACGAAACAACTTTTAAAACAAATAATGATATATAAGTATCTTTGTGTATCAAAATGAAGAATAAATTTGTATAACAATATATTTAGTCTTATAGATATAAAAGATTTTTTAATTATTGATGTTATTTTTACCTTAGTTAAAATTAAACATAGAATTTTTTTCGCAAAATGTAAACAATGTTCTAAATATTAACAAAACCCCGTTGATAAACTTGTTGGTTTTGTAAAATTTGCCTAACCGTTTAATTTAATTTTTTCGTATTATATATGAACTTTTGCAAATAAGACGAAACAATTAGCTACGAAAGTCTTTGCGTAAAATGTCACAAGGAATAATCTCAGTGTATATACAAGTAGTATGTAACTTTGCATTTTAATAATCTCTACACTTTCGAAATGTATTAAATGTATTCAAGTAAAAGTCGGTAATGAAACGTGTGTAGGGATGAAATAAAAGATACAAGGATATATAAGAAATACTTGCATTTACACATAAACAATAGTTAGTTTTAAATATATTGCGTATAATATAGTTGGTGAAGGGGGACGAGGGCAAACGGAAAATTAATTTGAAAATATACTTAAGGATATACTCGAATATTTAAGGCATAAAGTTCTTAAAATCGTATGGCAGAAAAAAAAGTAAAATAATAGACTGGAGCTAAAATTTCCAAATTAAGGGAGAAGACTCTTGGTTTTCAATACACAATATCCGACAAAATGTGGGCAGGATTGGACAAGTGGGCGTGGCACTCCCCATACAGAGACATTATATAGTTCTGTATGTGTAGAGAACGCCAAAATCCAAAGTTTCCAAATTTGGTGCAAGCATCTTGGTTTTCAATACACAACATCCGACAAAGTTTAAGCGTGAATGGGGAAGTGCGCGTTGTACTTCCCGTACAAACCCATTAAAGATTTCAGTATATCTGCAGAAAGGCAAGAGCCAAAATTTCGCAATTAGGTAGAAGCCTCTTGGTTATCAATTCACAACATCCGACAAAATGTGGGCAGGATTGGAGAAGTGGGCGTGGCGCAAAGGTCAATTTTTTATATTTAAAAAAGGTATTCATATAACTTTCTGTTATTTTCGCACCACGGTGATATAATAGGCATATGTAGGATATTCAATCAATCAATCGATTTTTTATATTAATCGATTAATCGCGCGAATAATTATTCGAGATAAAAATTTAATCGAACAATAAACGAACAATTAAAAATAAGAAAAAAATTATATTTTATAACATACAAATTTTGTTCATGTAATCAAAGAGGAAAACTTTTAAAATAATAATAGAATCAAAATTTACGCAAATCTTCTAAAATCATCTTTCAGAAAGAGTATACAGTTATACAGTTTCAAGGTTTATGTTTCAAACGATTTGTTTCTTTTGTTTTGATGATACTTAGGCCCTGAATTTGTAAAACGCAACGCAATGTTTAAAATAACATTGAAAGCAAAAACAATATCAAAAATTTTTCCAAATTTTGTTGTTGCTTTCTACAGAAATACATATTGCGTTTAAAAATTATCAACGCTACAAGATATGCAGCGTTTAAAATTTAAAAATTCAATATTAATTTCTATAGAAAACAACAACAAAATTATGAAATATTTTCGATTTTGTTTTTGCTTTCAATATAATTTTTGGCGTTGCTTTTGCGTTTTACAAATTTAGGGCCTTAATTTAGAAAATATTCTTTCTTTCTGTTAATGTTGACGTTGGAGAAATTGGACGCCACACCACGCGTTACACGCATTTTCGCTGTCTAAGCTGCTGTCAAAAAAGTAGTTATATGCAACAAGTTACATGTACAAAAGCGTACGATACATTGAGGCGTTGAATGCGAAAAATAGGTTTACTTTCCACTTTTGTAAGTGTCACAAGCAGCGTTCGAACAAATATATGAAATTTAATTTTAACTTGTGCTGATGCCGCATAAAAAGCGTTGCATGTAACTTGAAACATAGAACGCATGCAAGTTTTAAAAATCAAGCAATGCGTAGAGGCGAAAACGCGTGGTGTGGACCTGCAGTTTAAAGCGTTATACATCGTATCCTATATCTCTTTGTTTTTAGTCTTAGTTAGGTAGTCTTTCATTATACCAATTGTATCTCTGATTGATTTGTTTTTAACAATTTTAATAATTTTATTTGTCTTGTTTAGGTCTGGTAGAAAGAAGGTTGTTTTCATTCGTCTCAAAAAAATCATCTTCTTCATCTAAATCATTGTAGTAAAAGGTTGTACTCAACATTCTTAAAAATAAAATATTAACAAAAGGGTATTTAAAACATACTGGGTTGTTTTTTTTAAAGAAAAACAACTAATACTGTGAAAAAACAAATTTTCGATTGACATAAATTATTCGAATTATTCGTATATTAGCAAATAGGCAATTTTAAATTATTCGAATAGTTAATCGTCCAAAATTATTCGATTTACTAATCAACGGTTTTTTAATTTGGTCACACTATTTCTCTCTCTTTGCACAAACAGCAAACAACTTTCTCAATAAAAAAAAAGTTCATTCAAAATTACTGTGGTTCATTCGACTAATTTGCTCAGAAAATATTTACTGAAAATTTCGCCGTGTTCGGCGAAAGTCGTCTTTCGTCATATTGTATGTAGAAAAGATGTAAAATCTTTTTTATATACTAGAATTTCTTTAAGACATACGGTAATATAGAGACTTAAACCAAAAAACTCTTCCAATAAATCTTTAACAAAGCTGAGGATATCTCGAAATTACAATATTCGATATAAGCTACTTTTCTATATTGGCACAGATTTAACACCTGACAAAAAGTTGAGCTGGACTTAAAAAGTAGGCGTTGAACTTCCAATACAAAGACTATATTAATTTATATCCCAGTGGTATATCATAATGGGACTGTACGTGTATATTTGCGGGCTTTTAAAGAACTACCGCTATTCTGATCACAATCAACGTCTTGTGCCTTTGGCAATTCGCCTGTCATGGGTGCGATTGCTCATTTTTATACCACTAGGATATATCTGGGGAACGGTGACAATGGGCTGTATTGGAGAAGTGGGCGTGGTACCTTCAAAGCAAAGACAATAAAGATTTTCGTATTTCATGAGAACGGCTTCCAATTCACGAGAAATGTTTTGAAAGATGTTTACTTATTTTATTAAAAAAGGTTCCCTGCAGGGGGTTTAACCCATTTTGAACAACTGGTCAAGTTGTCGACCACAAACTTTTGCCATGTTTTGTTAAATATTTAATTAAAAATATAAGGTTGTGTTATTAAATTAATTTTTTTTATAAATAATTTAGTTTGGCTTGTTGGCTTTCTGATCAGGACTTTTTTTGCCAAACCTCTCTAAGAACCCCTCTGGGAACCACAAAAATAAACTAAAAATAGGCCATTGTTAAACCAATTGTAACGACTTATATAAAATAGAAAATTTAAAACAAAAATTATTGCTTTAAATAGCCAACACACTGAAAGAAAAATGCTTCATATATTTAATGAATCATTTTAATAAAAAAGTTTTCCTTGGGTAAATGAAAATTTTCATTGTCTTAATGGAATTTCATAGGTTTGATGAAGTATTTTCGTTAAAATCGCTTCATTAGATTTCGTAATTACGTTAAAAATTTTCATTGGATATATGAAAATTTAAGTTTGTCCAAGTAAAACAAAAAATTTTAATTGGGAACACAAAAAAACAATAAACAAACATAACTATATTCATAACTTAATACAAAATTATAGTTTCATTAAAAAAATGTTTAATTGTTATTTAAAAAATGTAAGATTTAATAATTTCATACATCTAATGTTACATGTATGCCATTAAATTTATGAAATCAAAAAATTTTTTTATAAAAGCAACATATTTCAATAATTGCCTTCATAAATTTAAATTTTCATTATGACAATAAAAATGTCATTATAGTAATGAAACAAAAACTTGCAGTCCACTTTCAATCAACGTTGTTAATGTTATTATGGACAATTTAATCTCATATTTACGCCCTTAATTGAGAAAAAAACATAGTTTTTTTATACAAAAACTACACTGCCACGGTAGACTAGCTGGTAGTGAGCTAGTCTATCAGCACCGATGTTGCATGTTCGAATCCCGCCAGAGACAGAAAAAAAAAATAAAAAATAAAATAAAGTAAAATAAAATAAGAAAAAAGAAAAAAAAAAATAATTTAAAAAAATATAAAAAAAAAAAAAAAACAATTTTACTTTATTGAAAGTATTCATCCAATGAATAATATTCATGGATCTAATGTAATGTTTCATTAAGTCCTTTTAATGAAACAGGTTTCATTGATCCAACGAAGCGCTGCATAGGTTCCTTTATAATGCAATTTTTCATGGGATTAATGTCAAAATTCGTTAGTATTGCGAAGAAAATTCTTTCAGTGCAGTTCAAATGAATTTTAGTGTACAAATTAAAATTGACTTGCTACTCCTGCTGTCCGCCAGACAGCCTTGAACATAACTGGTGAACATAGACTTGTTGGAGCCACCTTTAATGTGAATAGTGTTGATGTTTAATATTCGCGTTGAATAAAAAAGTACTAGAGTTGTTATTAGCACATTCTTTTCCACAAGTAATCAAAAAAATAATAGAAAAGAATAAAACAAATTAGTGCAATTAGATAATTAGTGCACTAATTTGTTTTATACTTATCTATTATTTTTTTGATTAATTGTAAAAAAATTGCGAATAACAACTGTAGTACTTTTTTTTAATGCTCTAACAAGTCTATGCAAAAGCGGCTGTTCGATCTTTCGAATACTCGGTTAATGCAGTTTGGTCTTTTGATGAGCAAATGGTACCATATTTTGGTCGTCATAGCTGCAAGATGTTTATCAGGGGGAAACCAATTCGCTTCGGATATAAATATTGGTGTTTATGTTCTTCCAAATGACTTATGTTTCAATTTCAACCATATGCTGGAGCCTTGGATACCAATGATAAGCAACTGGGCCTTGCTGCTAGCGTAGTTATGAGTTAAACGTCGATTTGTGAGAATCCAAGGCAACATAGCGTTCATTTCGACAATTTTTTTTTGCCGGATACCATTTGCTTTGCCTTCCAAAAGAAAAGTTTTTGTGCAACTGTTACAATCCACGCAAACAGATTGCTAGGCGCAAGCCTGAAAATTTGCATTGGTTCGATGAAGAGATAATGTAAAGGTCACATTTGCTTCAAATTATGATCGTATGGGTCCGATAAAAATTTTAAAGCCTTCCGACAGAAAACCAAAAAAAACGGGTCCCTGTGCCCCAAGTCAACCTCATTGCCAACTATAATAAGTATATGGGAGGCGTTGACTTATATGGTAATATTATAGTTAGAAAACTTTTCAAACTGCTTCTCTTTTTCCTGTGTTTTAATGTACCGTAATAAGTTTATTATTGTTATCTTAATTTCGATATAAATTCTAATCGTTAACGGTAATTTCAATTTAATCCTTCATTAACAATTTATTGAGAATTTATGGTTTATTTTATAGAGAACATTCTAAATTTAAATAATTTCTTTAAACATTTAACTAAATTAATAGCAAAAACAAAGTTTTAACAAAAAGTATGCTAATTTAGGTTAAACAATAACTTGAAGAAATGAAATTCCTTTTCTATTGCAAACAACATAAAACGTAGCTAAGTTAATGTTTAAAAATGTTTTCAAGGATATTGACTTTTTTGCTCAGTCAGACCTTTTATAAGAATTTTTTTTATAGATACAAAAGTTTGTCATTGCGTTTGTGATTTCTTCTATATTGATCTTATACCTAATGCCATTATAAGTAGCGGAGTTGATTTGATGATGGGAGTCTGTCCGTGTGGCTGTTGAAATAATGTTTTTTTGTTGTCCCAATTAAGCTGAAGACTAGAGTTCACAAAAGGCCTAAGAATTTTGCTATTGAAATTCAGCAAGATCGGTAAAACGGATAAGACATGAAAACCTCCGGGCTAAAAATTTAGCCCACATAGCTTTAACAATAAATAAAACTAGCAAAATGTTTGTAGTAAAACTATTAAAAATCGACCTTATAAAACCTTTGCGAGGAGTATAAAAGATTCGGCAAAGCCGGAAGAAAAAGAATTCTTATATTTTTCTGAAAATACTCGATTTCTTGGCAAGCCATACCACCCAACCATCTTGTATTTTAATAATGCACAAAAAAAAAATTATTCAAACTCATAATTGTAGTTAATACCCTTAACAAAAAAAAAAAATAATTTAACAAACAAATAAGTCCTTTTTCAATATTTAGCAGAGCTTTAGCAACATCTTGTTCTCCTGCCTTCTAAAGCACACCAAAACAACGACCAAGAAAAACTTATTTGATAAAAACCCGTAAAACTTTTTATTTATGATTAAATAACCCTTTAGGTTATAATTTAAAAGCTTTGAATTAAATACTACACAGCAGACAAGTAAAATGTTTTTGTGGTGGAAGAGCATGAAGTAACCCTCTCTTTGCCATTCATGACAAACTTATTTAAGGCAGAAAACTTCCTTGTTGCTAAAAGCAGCAGGAGTTTTGGTATCATGTATTTTGATAATATGTATATTGCTATAATTTTTCGTTGATATAATTTGGTCGATTTATTGTTTATGTTTTTATAACTTTTATTTTTTTTTATTTCCGTTAAATGTTTTTTCTTTTTTATCTTTGCCATGCCTTCTTCTTTAATTCCTGTTTTATTTTTGTTGTAATTCATCTTTTGCGATTTGGATTTCATTTAAATATTCGGATTTGTGGTTTGTCGCTGTGCATTAAGGGTGTTAAACTGACCCTGTTCTATATTGTATTAAAATATTTGCAAAGCAATCCTTAAGATTTAAGGGAGGATGAATAAACATTAAGTTATAAGTCGAATAGAAAATAAGGTACTTTTTTTAAGTTGAAGACCTTTTAGTGAAAAACTTCCGTTAATTTTTAGTAAATGGACTTTTTTTTAACCAAAACCATTTTTGCGAAAAAAAAGTTCAGTTAAAAAATAAATGAATTAGTGAAAACAAAATTTTGTATTAAAAGCACAGTGCAAGATTTTCAAGGTTCATCTAATGTGCACTTCATTATACAAACTCCACAATAGTAGTGAAGGTATTATGCGTTTGTGTAACATAAAAGAAAAATTGGTTCTGTAATCTCACCCACCTTTTAGTATACCGACCGACTCAGAATCTCTTTTAGAATCACTTTCAGAGTCAATCTAACAATCATAGCTGCCACATAAAATTAATCGAAAATCTTCAAGTTTTGAGAAAAGTCTTCAAATTGACTAACATAAATCGTCACCAAAAGCAGCCTTGTTTATTTGCATTCATAAAAAATAGAAAGAAAATGAACTACAAACCGAGAGTTATCAAAACAAATTTTTCACGTCGAAAATCCTGCGGATGAGCTTACAAAGAATTGTGCTTAAAAGAACGGAGCAAATTGAACTCCAAAAAATACGCATCGGTCTAAAAAACAGCCAAGACATGAAACTTATTGCCAATCAAACAAATTAAAGTATCCAAGAAGATAAAATAATATGTGAAATTATGTAAAAAATAATAAATTTGTACAAATTTGTCATTTGAAAACATCGTTAAATTTATGGCATAAATCTTCTTATCGTCAATAGTCCAGTTTTGTAACGAAAAATCGTCAAAATGACGATAAATCATCAAATATGGTAGACGTGCTAACAATGCCCGTGTGGCTGCCTTTTTGTCTGTCAATGTAACCTTGTACGCAAAGTACAGGCCGTAGTTTTTTGATGAAATTTGGTACAAACGTTTTAGTTACCATAAGGATGAAGCCTAACGAAAATGGTGAGACTCAGACAATAATTATACATCATGTTGGTATAAGGACTATATTTGGTCCAAATATATTCTACTGCAACATTATTCATCTTTCCAAATTTTTTAAAAGCGGTTCATATTAAGCCATAGCTCCCATACAAATCCCACTTCCGAAAATAGCTTCAAGTTTCATAATTTCCCTATAAACGTTGGTATTGTATCATAAAAACCCACTCTCCAAATTCGCTTTAAGACGAACAAATCTCATATAGAAATTGATATTTGCATAATAATCAGCACAAAGAACACTTAAATGAATATAATCCTCATAACACAATTTTGTTTTCCCGGGTCCATAATTCGGCAAATAGGGTCAATCTCAAAAATGAGTCTCTATATACCTTTTTCTAGGGAAACAATTGGTCGGGCCTGAACAATTTCGGCTTTTGATAATGTCAACACTATTAAACCCCTATTCGGGGTCTTCTCGCTAAAGATTATATTACATTACAAAAATTTTGACTGAAACCTGATTTTACGCATTTTTTCAAAGAAAGAAAATATGGAATATGTACAAAACCGTGCATTTTTTGTGTGTTGCACTTTACAAAACATTTTTTTTAGTGAAGACCGTACTCGTAGCAAAATTTTAGGTGAAATTTTTTGGTTATAATCTGTGACAAAGTAAAACACGAGTTGTTCATAGTTTGTTCAATCTAAAAGTAATCTTAATTTTTAATTTAACATATGAAGTTACAAAAAGAGTTACCAGAGCGCATGTTATAAAATACTATGTAAAACTAAATACACTACAACTTGAAATCTTTGAAAATGAACACTATATACCGTTGTCTAGTGTTCTGTTCGGTAAATATGTGAAAATACAAACGCTTAAAGTGTTTGTGTAGTAAAACATCAAAAAAAAAAAAAACGTTTTTCTGTTTGTGATCTTCAAACACAATAATAATACTGTACATATCCAACTCAACAAAAAGAAAAGAACATTTTATTGTGTTCCGTTTTTTTTTTTTTTTTGAACCACAAACTCCGTTGTATTTAGCGCCGTTTTGGATGGTAAAAAACAAACAATGTTTTTTAAATTTTAATAAATAAACAAAAAATAAAACTAAAAGCCGGCAAAAAATCGCCCAAGTGACAAGGAAAATTGTATTCTAGGGATACAAATAACAAACTTTGCCCAAGGAAACATACCTTTAAATAGATTCTGATGTTCCTTATTTTGACCCAAAAGTCAAATTTTGAAAAATTCCACTTTGACCCATTTAAAGTGCCCCAATCGAGTCTAAATGTATGACCGCCCTCCACTAACTTTGGTGGGCCGACCCACTCATGCTTGTAGCACACTCCCTGGGGGCCCCATACAAAACTTTAAAAAAATCACATTTTTTGGCACTTTCCATGAAACAATCAGCGAAATAGCTATGCTTGTTTTGTTTCGAGGCTTTTTAACTTAATAATAGAAAAGAAACTTAAAAAAATTATTGTTTGAAATCTTTTTTGCTCTTAATTATGTTACAGCGTTTACATTTTCTGGTATAACTCGTTTGGCAACGCTAGCTCGCAATTGAACATGTTGTTCCGTTTACATCTGGTTGTTTATAAACTCTAAGTTCGGTTGGGACTCCAACATCGGTTCGATAGATAGAATTTTCTTTAAAGCAGAGACTCGCTTTTCTTTGCGATCAGCAAACAACATTGATAGCATGATATTTTTTGAAAATGCTTAATATGAATTATCTTTAATTACTTGATTGGCCAACGAGAACGTAAAATTTTCCCTGGCTTAATATCACCCAGATCTACCGAGCCAACGCCGCTGGAAATTGCATGGGCAATGTCGTAAAAGTACTTCGAATCGGTTCAACTCAATTTTTTCAAAGAAGTTCACCACCTAAAAAAAATCAAAATAACACAGTTTTCCGATTGCCGTTCTTGGTCCAGTGCTGGTTGATTTATCCAAAGCTTGAAACAAATGCCGAATCGGAAGTTTGCTGAAGTGTAGAAGGCAAACAAACCAATGCAATGGTATTTTTAACAGACCCACACTGATAGAAAAATGCATCTTCATATTGATGATGCCCTAACATCAAAATAGCGACATCAATGTTACTACAAATGGTAACATCAATCCAATGACTAACGTCTTCGTACGGTTTTGTCATTTTTTACGTGTCATCTATTTTATGACGATAGTGACATCAATTCGATGCCACATCTATATATATATAAAAATAAGTTGTATTGTGTTAGTAATTGATTTTGTTTCTGTAAAGTTCACGTGGAAGGTGACGTCAATACCAAGGTTTTTATGTATCAACGGTCGTCAAATGTATATTGGTTCGTGAGTTATAACCATTTGAGTGAACACTGCATTCATTCCGAAACATGTTTTTGCTTTCGCATGAAAATTTTGCGAATTTGACTTAATATTTTGAAAAACTGAAATTCAATTAGTTTTTAAATTCATAACAATTCGATTTTAGTATTTCAGGGTACGTTAAGAATTATCTGTAGACTGTTTATTAGACGAAATCGGCTCAGGGTTTCCGAAGATATGGCATTTTGATTTTTCTATACATTCACATACAAACATGAACAATTTTTACGAAATTTTGTTTGTGTATTTGTTAGGTATGAGAATAGGTCGTAAAGTATATTTTATATCGCTAGAGGGAGCAAAATAGGGCAAGAGGGGCAAAAGCTACTCCTCCATATATCTTCTTAACTAATTAACCGGTTTTCTTAAAATTTGGTATGCAGACACTGTAACATCTGAAAGGAAATACGGAATAGGGCGTGAAATAGGGCGAGAGGGGTAAAAGCTCCCCTCGCTATATCTTCTTAACTTATTAAACGATTTTCTTGAAATTTCACAGGCAAATAGTGTAACATCTGGAAAGAAGTATAGCCTAAAATTTTGAATATTTAGGGCTTGAAATAGGGCAATAGGGGTAAAAGCTCCTTCTCCCCAATCTTCTTAACTAATCAACCGATTTTCTTAAAATTTGGCATGCAGGCACTGTCACATCTGAGATAGGGCAATAGCGGTTAAAGCTTCCCTTCCCTATATCTTCTACACTAATGAACGGGGTTTCTTAAAATTTGGCATGCAGACACTGTAACATCTGAAAGGCAATAGGGTGTGAAATAGGGCAAGAGGGGTATAAGCTCGCCCTCTCTTTATCTTCTTGTATCTTTTTATTATTAAGAGACTGAAATAGAGCAAGAGGGTTAACATCTGAAAGAAATAAGCTATATGGCAAAACAACGTTTGCCGGATCAGTTAGTTTTGTATATTATTAACATTATTTTCACGATTACAATGTATTAAAAGAAGCAATAATTCCTATATTCTATTTTTTATATTATTTAGTTAAATACATCAAATTTTTAAAGAATAATGGTTAGGTAGACCATATGGGGCATGGTGCTGGTGTCTTATTATTGAGAGTTCTGCTGTAAACAAAGGTCGTAATTCAACAAACGTGAAACAAACCTAATAGCAAAAATGATGTAACCAACAACATTTTAGATTTTTGTTTTTTGATGAAAATCGATAATTTATGATCATATGCATCATCTCTAAAAATCTCATATCTCCTGGAAGTACTTTTACGAAATAAGAGCAAAAGCAATTTCAAAAGAATCCCTAGACTTGAAGCAAAAATATGAAAAAAAAAACGTTCTCCTGTAAAGTTTTATTTTTGTTGGTTACATCATTTTTGCTATTAGGGCTCGATATGTAACGGGTAAGTAAATATTAATATTCTCTCACTTTGACTTAAATCAATTCCAATGACTTTGACTTAATGACAAACTGTCATTAAATTGATGCTAATGTGTCCTTTCTCCGATGTTACTGCGTCATCGGACTGAGGACATGTTCGTCATTTCTGTGATGACCATGTGTCATCCCACTATAGTGTTTGTTGGCTCACCATAAGTGCATATACCAATTAATGCATCCAGTGAATTTTTCAACGATAAAAAATGAATTGCACACAATACACACACAAGCTATTCGTGCTGTGGTCGTTGTTAAAAATGTTTGTTTGATTTCTGCACCAGTGTTAAAAAGACACACCATAGAACATTAAAATATATTGTATGTCTATAGAACCACTACAATTGTTCTTTTTTAAAACGACGCACAGAATACTATATAATGTTCGTTACTTTCTTAAAAATAGTTATCTACGCTATTAAGGGTATTTATACTCAATACACAAAAACTTAAAAAAACAGATATCGTTTCTGGGTGTGTGAGGCGTACATATGGAATTTGTAACTTGTTCCTCTTCCTTGCAAAATGTATACAATTATAAATCCCAAACGGTTTTGCCCCAATGAAGAAATACGGTATACGTATAACGGTATTTTAAGCAAAACAAATAATTTTGCAGTCGCTCTAAAAACACCGGCATTTAACGGATACCGCTCTTCAAAACGATAATTGTTACCAACCATGACTGTAATTTAGTTAAAGATTTTGAATAGTGTAGGGTATTATAAGCATTTACAAAAAGATTTCCTTGTTTGTGTGTATTATTCACTTAAGGAATTTTTGTTTAGTTTAATTTTTTTTGCTGCTTAACGAAAAAGGAGAAAGAGAGAGATCCAAAAAGAAGAAAAGGATTGAATTTATTACTTCTATAAAGAATTCAACATATATTTCAAACAACGCCTTATTGTAGCTTGAAATTTGTAGGGCATGCAAAGCAGAAAAAATAAATTTTTTCAAAATATTTAAATACCAATAAATGCTTTTAAATCAGTTGCAAACATTTAAATGATTTGTTTTCCAGGCAATTTTTTTTTAAATTTTTCCGTTAGTCTGCATTTTGATTCCTTACCAAGGATAACACAAATTAGTGTTTTTTTTTTATTGTAAAAGTTTAATCTTTAATTCAAAATGCCATGTTTTTCGTTGTCTATTTTACTAGAAAAAATTAACAAGGGTTAAATTGTGTTATTAGTTATAAGTACCAACATAATTAAGGAATTTTATTAGAAATTTTTTTTTTTTGTCTGAATATTGCTTACTTTTTTCATTTAGCTTTTACGAGTATTAAGCGGTATATTTGTATTGAATTTAATTTACGTTCTGGCTTAAATTAACTCACAAGACAACGAGCTCAAAGGAGTGTTCTTGTGCTGCCATGTAATTAGATATTTTGTCAATATTACTTATTTATTAACTTTCTTATTAACGTAAGTAGACGTTGATGTATTCATTATGTTAATATGACGTAAAAGAGTTTGTGAGAATTTTTTTTTTCATTTAATTAATCATGAATATGTACTAAGTTATTATAATTAACATAATAGTGTACTTTAATAACAAAATCAAAGTTGAAGCATAAATTTAATTATGATTACATTTGAAGTATATACATGACATAACTTATTATGATGATTACATTTTTTTTAACTGTTCATTAATACAACAACAACAAAATTATAGCTGCGTAGTTAGTAAATATGTTTTAACCATATATATAATTTGATTTTCTAAAAAATTGTCATTCATGTAGACATAAATAATCCGTTTTTAATGTTTTAAATTCTTGTCAGTGTAATTCGGACTCTAAACTAAAAGTACTAATCGTACTAAAGTAAGTGGAGGTTCCAGTTGAGTATAAGTGGAGGTCGCTTCGGGGATCACGTTGTGGCTTAAGGCCAAATTCTTGATAAGGAAAATCTTAAAAAGTCTACTTTAAGGAATGATTTTTAGCCTCTTGTGGCGAGTATAGCCTTCGGACAGATTTCAATGCTATTTCTATTCAACAGGTGCTGCTTGCTATAAAAACGCTGTGGAGGTTTAATAGCTCCTGCTCGAGTGTAAAATTCTACCGCATACACTCAAATTTCTCCCCGTGTGTGTAAGTGGCGCGTACACAAATTTGTCAATCCTATTGTTATTTTATATAAAATGGCAACTCGCATTAACTGTCCAATGAATATAAGCGGAGTCCAGTATCGAAATAGAAAATTATAAATTTCGTAGCTTTTTTATGAAATTTAACGGAAACTCTGTGTATTTCTGTTGTTTAATTTAACAAAACGGCTATTATATTTTGCATTTGCACTGAACTCCGCTTTTGCGAATGGATTGTTTGTACTTATTGATTAGACGATTGCATAACCCACATTCTATATTAAGTATCAGCGGCAGCATGTGAGCTTGCATTTTCTGATGATATTGACAAGTTTTTCAAAGATATAGGAAACCACTTCTGCAAAAGTTCTAGTAGAAGAGACGGCTTCCACTCATTTCAAGATTTTTTTTTAAAGGAAACTCATAATATTTTGAAATATTCGTCAACAAGATGGTTATTACGTCATTATTATTTTACTGATTTTTAAGGAGATTTTACAACCGCTTAATTAAATTTTATTATATCCACCTTAAAAATGTCTTTCCTATTTTTGCAGTTCATATTGAAAATTGTAAACACAAAAAATTTTTAAATGCCATCATAAGAAGCTCGTATGAACATATCTTTAGAACGCTTAAAATTTTTGTTTCGTCAAATTTTTTTAATAAGGAGTTTTAATACAAATTCGAACTAACAAAGCTTAAATTTGAAGTAAATCATCTGCCACTTAATGATATTTATATATCATAGATATATATATATCCAGAAATAACATTGAAAATATACTTAATACTATATAGCATTTTGCGAGGCTTTAACTTCGACGACGAAATTTCAAGCTGGCTAGCAAAATTTACTTCAGAAAATTTATTAAAATATTTCTTTATAAAAAAGGCAAATTATGATACTATTAATAACGAGTTTCGAGCATTGTCGGAAAAAAACGAAAATATTTATGTTTTTTTGGTCCAAAGTGACCACAATGAAAAATTAATTAATAACCAAAGAAATATTTGTTGATTTGTAAACAAAAAGTGTCTTAAATGAATAGAGCTTTGCTTGCTTCGGTTATTGTGCTGTTGTAACTAGTCCGAAGAAACCTTCGCTGAGCGGCGGAGCCGCATTAGTTTTTGTAAGCCGTTGATGGTAAAACTTTATCCGGCTATCATTCGAATTTAACCTGCAGCTAGCAACTTTTGCAACGAATCACTTGCGACGTCAAATTAGATCGGCCTAGGAATCTGCTGTTTGGCAAACAAACAAAATAAAATTTATTTCTGATTTGCGTCTGAAAAATCTGATTTAATTTATTAATTCATGGCTTAGAATTAAAAAAATTTTTTTATTTTTGTTAAATATTTATTTTTATATTTGTTTTATATCAGCTTTTTTAAATTCAAAATAGCACACTGTTGTTCCCAACAGTCGTATTTTTCCATGTTATGGCACCTTGTGATTCCCCCATATATGTGCCAACGGTATCAAGTAGAATCGAAAAAAAAAAGACTTTTGCTTTTCTATTGGGGTCGAAAAAGTACGATTGGTTTTCTTACTTATCAATCCTGGTCTATACTGTAGTTGCAACTTTATTGTTTACACTAAAGGCAACACTTTGAACAACCTTTGACGTTAATGTTATATTGGTCTATAGTTTAAAATGTAGACTGGACTATGGTATAGTTCTTTACGTGAACTATAGTGTGGTCTGTGAACTTTTCAATATACAATTGTGTGTATTAATAATGTAATAAGATAAGTGCATTTTGAAAGTTAAGAGGAGATCGTAATTTTGTAAATTTTACTAATCAGAAGAGATTTTTCAATCTCTTAAATAATGTTAATATTTTGACGTTCTTTTTATATATATGTATATATATATATATATATATATATATATATATTTCAGGTTACATTTTGATTTTTAAAATCGTATCTTAGGAAAAATTACACTGAACTTAAGCTACGGTCACACTTATTAAATATTTGACCAAATAAGCGTAACCACTACTTTTGTTAATAGTTAATAAGATTTAACATCGTCTTTATATCACAAAATAAACTAATTATACTACTAGACATAGCAAAAAAAAGTTTTTTGTAGGATATGGTATTTTAATAAAAATAAATATTGGAATTAAAAGAAAAGATTATTTAGTTTACTTGTTGGTCCCGTCTTTTCCGTCAAATATTTGACAAATGTGACCGTAGCTTTAAAGTTGCTTTAAATATTTATCACCTTTCACTCCGATTTGAACACGAAATTTGGGTGGCCTTTTAATTTTCAGAAAATATGAAATAAATAAAAAGAAACTACTTAAACTAAAAAAGATTTAAAAAAAACAACAAAAATAAAAACTAAAAACTGTAACACTTGTAAAGTCATAAAGTCAAAACTAGAAAAAAAAACTCATAAAAATTCTAATTGACAAGTTAAAAGAGTAACGTTACATAAAATTTCAGATTAAGAAGAAGAAAAAAATATTAAAAACAACAGAAATTTAACAAACATCACATCTTGACACTGAAAGACGAAAGAAGATACCATGCCACACCATCACAAGAATCTTTCCAGTATGAGTTAGGAGTACACACAAGTTTGAGCGTTTTGAATTTTATGAGATTTAGGATCCTCAAAGATGTTTAAAGTTTTAAGTAGTTGTTTTTTTCTGTTCAAAGATTTCTTTTCATTTTAGTAGTTTTATGTCTAAAATAGCCTTGTCATGTCAACATCTTCTAGAATTTCATATTTTTTTTCCAAGATAACTTGTTTTATCATTCACCATGTCTTATAGATGTGTTTTATGCCACTTAAAAGATACGTAACTCCTTTTCTTTACTGAGTGTGGACTTAAAGTTTGTTCTGGGTAAAAAAGTATACGACTGTATAACGCCCTACATCAAAAATGGAAAATATTGCGCTTGAAATTTATTTATTTTTATCCGATTTATATTTAATAAAGTAACTAGACCCTCCATAGTTCTAATTTATATTTCATCTAACCGAATCTTCTGTTTAAATAATAAGTTTTAAAAGAAACATCACCCACCTAAACGTAAATATATCGATGTAGGGCACAAAGGCAACTAAATTTCTTCCTGTAAATCTACGTTTATGTAGGTTGAAAATGTCTGTCTCTTGGTATGTCTGCATAGAAGTTTAAGAGTTTAAATTGCCATCATATGTTTGATGACAGCTAAAATGGACAGACTTAAACAACAATAAAAGGTAACTATGCTGTAGCTGGCTGTTACTGAAGTTGATGGTGTCAGCTTTTTAAACAAAAGCAACAACAACAACAAAAACTTGACATTCTTATTCTTTCTCGTTGACGCGTTTAATAGATAGCGACCATAGCACTGACAGCTGTCATAATTAATTTTGACATTTTGTGGTAATTATATCTTTTTGTTTAACATCCAACATACACTCACTCACTCTTTTTTTTTAACTTAAGCAGCTAAACAAAAAAACCAACAACTACAAAAATAAATAAAACAACAAAACGTATTTTCATACACTAAATTTACAAGAACAAAACACGAAAAAAAATCCCAAAACCATTCACCATCAACATCAACTCGCAGCAAAAGCCAAGTTAACAGCCAAATAAACCATTCAACTCAGCAGCCAGCCAGTCATCCAGCCGTACCACCACACCAGCAAACATTATTATTATTGTTGTTGGACTAGTTGTTGTTTTTGTTGCTGATGTTCTAGTTTATGTTTTCACATAATTTTCATTCACTTCAATGTATCGCATTTGTATTGTTTTGTGAATGCGGTTTATAAAGTAGAAGAGTTTGGGCTACGAAGCATAAGATACAAGTTTAAGGTAAGGTAAGAACTGGAAATAAGGGTAGTTATTAGACAAATTTTTATTTCAAACTAGATAAATAAAAATACTATAAAATAGACTTACGATTAAAATATAGCTTAGCCCATAACATATTGTAACCCAAAGACTAGACAGCACTTTACTAAACAATATCGTTAATATACCGGTTAATTAATTTGCTAGACTATACTTCATTCTTAATACAAAATTATAAAGTGTAACCGCTAGCCTATGACTGTATCGTATATCTTATTAATAAAAATATTATATCTTACTCTATAGACTAGTCTTTTTTTAGACTGTCAATCGACTAGTCATAGGTAGTCACTTGACGAGAAGACTACTTATTCTTCTAATAGAAAAAGTACTTATTTTTGTTTTCGATGTTCCAAAAGTAATCCTTTATACTAATTGGTTAGTTATAACTTAAAAAATAATATCATTCTTTTATACTTAAAAGTTTAATAAAAATAATTACCTTTAATTATTTAAGGTTGAGGTCTTTTTTTATAAAAAATTATATTTATTTTCTTCAATATTTCGCTAACCTTTGGTAAGCATCGTCAGGAAATTAACAAATTTTAATAATAACAAAAAACGATAACAAAATTATGAAAAAAGTTTGGTTAGAAATTAAATTCAAATATTTGTCATAAAAAATTTTTCAAAAACCATTATAACAAAAAATAAAAATTTAACTAAAGTATAACAATTTATACAAACTGAAAAAATTTCCTATCTATAAACCTAATTCGAAAACCATATTTACAATAATAAAAAAATATTTTGGCTAATGAAAATTCCTATAAAATAAAGATTTTTTTAAAAACTAAACTTATTTTTATCTTATCTTACATACATAATTAAACTTATTTTCATTGTTACAAAATAATATGTATGTCGTGACCTAAGGACAAGATGGTCCTAGTTTTCATGTAACAAATTGAACCCTCTTGTTCCAAGGCTGCGATAGGTACCTGTATTTATATTCTTATATCTAATCTTCTATCCCTTAATAACTAAATTTCTATAATTATTCGCTATATGTTCTGTGTCTGCTTTAAAATGTATTCTCTGTGCCATTGGTGTATTAATTATGTGTAACATTTCCAAAATATATCTGCGTTTGTAGTTAGTTTCAGTGTTTAAAACCGATACTTCTTCAAAATTTGGATAGTGATTAGATTGATAACAATGATGACTTAATGCTGTCTTTTTAGAATTAATGTCCCTATATTTTTGATCGGATCTATGTCCCGCAATTCTAGTCCTTATTTTATTCTTCGTTGTACCTATGTAAACTTGGTTTCATCTTTCATTATCATTTCCCTTGCAAGGAATTTTGTAAACAATGTTTGACATAACCCATTTGACCCGCTACTGCGTTGGCGTCTCCCTTTCTTTCATGGATATGTTTAAATGCCAAAGTTTATGTTTCTAGGTTTCTACTAAAAACAAGTTCCAACATTTTTCTGCACCCGCATGATTTTATGTTTCTAAGCCCAATACCAACGGAAATTTAAAATGTACCAGCCAAAGAAAAAAACTCTTTTAAAGATTCTCATTCACTCAGGACTTTGAATGTAAAACTTCATGTATCTAGGTCCAATATTAACGGAAATTAAAAAAGTACAAGTTATGGAACAAAAAAGCTAAGGAAAGAAATTTAATTTTCCCTATTTTCCCTTTTTGGTACTTCTTTTTATCCCCACTGAAGTATACAAAATTTCAATATTGTAGTGGGAGCCCATAATTTCATACGTATTTACGAATGAATGGAGAAAAATACTTTGTATAAAAAGTACCAAAACTAGTTACGACTTTTACCCCTTAAACATTAAATTTCGAAAAAGTATCAAACTTATATTTGCATTTTTTAGATAAGTTTCGAATGTGATATCAACTTTATTTCTAGGTTTATTGGTTCAAAAGATAGATGGGGTGACAAAAGTGTAAAAATTCAGGTTTTGCCCGTTTTCTCCCTAAAAACCCGAATTTCAAAAAAGTACCAGACACCTGTCCGCTTACTTTTCTAAGCCGAATGGATAAGTATTAATTTTTAACTGTATCTCTTTTAGTTTTGGAGAGATGATAAACAATCTGCGTTTCGGAAAAAACACAGTTGTATAACTGCACTTGTAGATGTTGCGGAAGATATAAGAAATAGTATAGATGAACGAAAAACAAATATCATAGTACTTTTGGATCATTCAAAAGCCTTCGATACAGTCGATCATAACGTCCTATGTTACAAACTACAACACATGTTTATGTTTTCTATAGCTGCTACACGTCTGATATCAACATATCTTACCAACAGGTATCAGTATGTTTAAAGTGGTAATAATAAATCAAAATTTCTACCTGTGACGAGGGGTGTGCCGCAGGGGTCAATTATTGGGCCGCTTCTATTTTCGCTTTACGCTGATGACCTTCCGAGTCAACTTACACACTGCAAAGTCAGAATGTATGCTGACGATGTTAAGATTTACATCAGCTGTGATACATCTGAAATTGAACAATGTGTCTTAACTCTGAATACTGAGTTAAAACATATATATTTGTTTTTTTTTTTTTTTTTAATCCCTATGCTAATCCCCGCGAAGCTTGAAGCTTGTCTGCAGGAAAGAAACCAGAGTCTCTGGCGGGAATCGAACCCGCATCCCCAGGGTTGATAGACTAGCTCACCACTAGCTAGCCTACCGGGGCACCCTAATATGAATGGGCTACTGCTAATGGTCTTAGTATCAACCCAAAAAAATCTAAATATCATGTTATCCAAAAACGAAATACTATAACCGATCATATACCTGATATTTTTCTTGGTGATGAACGTATTGAAAGGGTTAATACAGCAAAAAATGTAGGTATTATTTTTAATAAGAACCTGACATGGTGCAACCATATTAATTATGCATGTGGCCGTACATATTCCATGCTTAGAACTCTCTGGCAAACGCAGTATTGTACACCTATCAAAATAAGAATACTTCTTGCCAAAACCTATTTATTGCCAATTCTGATGTATGGATGCGAATTATTTGCCAAATGTGATGCGGCAAGTACAAGAAAATTAAACCCAGTCTTTAAAAGCATTGTACGATACGTATATGGCGTGAAAAGGTTTAATTCTGTTTCTCCTTTTACGGTAAAATTATATGGTATTCAGTTTGATGACCTTCTCAAAACAAGAGTACTAATATTTATGCACAAAATCGTGTTTACTCAACAACCACAACATTAGTATAACCGCTTAACCATATCTAGGTCTAATAGAGGTAAACGAATTTTATTGTTTAGACACCAAAGTTTAACTTCCGATTGGCAATTTTTCTTTAATGCAATCCGTCTTTGGAATCTACTCCCGCATAATATACAAATAACTAGTAACGCACAGAGCTTTAAAAAAAGCATTTTAAATTTTTTTGCACGTTAATTTTTTTCATTTTTTTATGAATTTTAAATATTATTATTTTGTTAATTTTCAATTTAATTTATTAATTTAAAAATTTTTTTTCTCTCTTTTAAATTTTTTCTTTTGTTTTAAATTTTATCATTTACAAATTATAATTATAAATGTTTCTGCTAAAACAATGTTCTATACTGCAATAAGAGGCTTTAAGTAGTCTTGTGTATAGAATTGGAAATAAATAAATAAAAATAAATAAATAAATAAGGTTTCCGAATTTACCCGTTTTTACCATTATTTACCCCTAAACATTAGAATTTCCAAAAAACCCGTCTGTTGGATCGATTTAGGGAGAGAACAAAGTTCGGTCCAAATTTCAAGTTTTTAGCATCAGGCGTTTAGGCTGTACGATGATGAATCAGTCAGTCAGTTAGTCAGTAACGTTACAATTTTATTGAATATATAGATATAGTTACAAAAAGAGACAAAAAATTAGTAGTTACAAATAAAACTACTCTTATATGCATAATAAATCTTATGGAATTTTTGTTGAAAAAGTGAACACAATAATACATTTTTTGAAATGTAAGAAAACATTAATTAAAGGGTATTTTGGCTGCACAAGATAAAAATAAAGCTCTAACACTTACATCGCAATTATTCTTAAAATTTAATAGTATTACCGAATATCTAATAAATATTAGCGAAATATATTGCAAAAAGTTTCATTAATCATGTAACAATTATGGTAAACAAAGCCAGAGGAGTACTTGGTTAAACTAAATGTAACTAAAACTTTATACACATCACTTGTGAGACCTATTTTGGAGTATGCTTCCATAATTTGGGACCCTATGTACCAAACTTATATCGACAGGATAGAATCTGTTCAAAAACAATTCCTGTTGTTCTGTCTTCGAAGTTTAAATTTCAACCCATTAAGTCTTCCATCATATACCAGCGACTTTCTTTTAATGTCTCGTTTCTATTGAATATTATTAACGGTGATGTTTGTTCTGGTTTTCTGATCAACAATATTTCGTTCAACATTCCTTAACGACCAACACGTTACTTGTCACCATTATCCGTTCAGTTTGTTAGAGCTAATTATGCAAACGCTGATCCTCTCAGGAGAATGTGTATTCAATTTAATGAACTGTTTAGATTTATAGATTTTTCTTTAAATACTAATGTAACTAAAAGTAAAATAATAATTTTTTTAAATTCATAATTAATTATTTTATGTGAGTTATTAACATTTGTGTTGTATAAATAGTCTGTAAGGATTAATTCCATAGACGAATAAATTAAATAAAAATAAATAAATAAAAAATAGTCTAAACTATAGTTTTTTTTAGACTATAGGCCGCAAAAAGAATAAGTAATAGAATACCGTATTTAGCAGACATAAGCATTCCTCACACCATTTACTTAGGCTGCCATTGGGAGCAAGCCCTTCCAGGCTTAAGAAGGGAGCATGAGGAATGTCTTTTATCTTTTGTTATTTGTGCTTTCTGTATAATAATACTAAAAGAACGTTACATATTTTGATAGAATGTTCGCTTTATCATTAATCATAAACAAGCACAAAATTCTTTGACAGCTGGTAGGTTGAAAAGGACAAAAATATCGATTGTCAGGTTCATCCGCAACGCATCGTCACATTTACATAAGAATACCTATTTATACATAAGCTTAGTAAGAAAAACAGAACAACTGATCCGCAACGTATACGTTTACGAAATAGTAACGAAACCAAAAAAGAAAATATAAAAATTGAAAGGGCTTTTTAAAAGAAATTTGTACCTTCTAGAAGGTATATTTCTGAAGGCAGGATATCAAAAGAAACGAATCTCTTAGAAAGGAGTATAGAGGCCTTAAAAAAAGTCTACCACACACGGTCCTTTCAAAATTTAACGGGGTTGGGGAGGGGGGGTGCTTTAATACCATGTGAGATAAGGCCATGATGGCTTTATCTCTCATTCAATAGGGAGATAAAGCATTTTTTCCATTTAAATAGGAGATAACGCCATCATGGCCTTAGCTCACATTAGCAATATTAGAAAATGGCTTTATCTTTCATTTCAGTTCCGAAGACACTAAAGCTAAGTATTTAAATCTGGCTTCGCATAGTTTTTCTGCGTGGGTGCTTTTTAACCATGGGAGGTAAAGCCATGATGGCTTTATTGCTCAATTGAATGGGAGATAAAGCCGTAATGGTCTTATTGCCCAATCGTTGAGAGGTAAGTTCATATGTAAAATTTTGCGAAGTGAGAGATATAGGGATATTTTTTCCA
This sequence comes from Pollenia angustigena, assembly GCA_930367215.1. Taxonomy (NCBI): domain Eukaryota; kingdom Metazoa; phylum Arthropoda; class Insecta; order Diptera; family Polleniidae; genus Pollenia; species Pollenia angustigena. The sequence goes on from OV884060.1 coordinate 56,213,916, forward strand.
CAAATGAGAGGCAAAGCCATATTTTTCCAGAATATTGTAACGCATGGTGTAAACATTCTATAAAAAGAGAAAATCCTTAGTTATGATTGAAAAACATTTTTTATTCTTGTGACGCACACAGGAAAACTTTATTCAGCGAAGCCACCTGCCGCGTCCTACTGGAGGAAAAAACCCCTAAGCAGAAAAACTTTAGTATGCGAAGCCAGATTTCAATACTAAACTTTAGTAAAAGGGAAAATCATTACCTCTTAATTATAAAAATAAGAAAACTATAAATCAATGTAAAATGGAAAAGTTCTTCAAAACTGAAATGAGAGATAAAGCCATTTCCTAATATTACTAATGTGTCCTAAGCCCATGATGGCTTTGCCTGCAATTCGAATGAAGCTTAGTTAAGACTATAGCTTAGTCTATGAAACATATATTATTTCCTATTGATCCATTGAATGTTCCTTCTTCTTTGATCTATTCAATGCTTGTGGTTTTTATTCCAACTCTTGTTTTTCGTGCTAGCATCCATTTCTACTTGACGTTGCCATGTATTAGGAGTCTGCCTTGCTTATTGCTTCCTTGGAGGATCTAGTGATATCGCTGTATAGTTTTCTCATCGTGTGGCTAATCCGCATCCACTTCCTTCTTACAGTTTTTCTTTTAATGTAGATGTGTTTTTTTTTTATATTTGTCATAAGCTTTCATTACAGATGGTGTTCGGCCGGAAAATTATCATGATTCCTTGGAGACATTGGTTAATGCTTTTGTAACACCGTTCCATGACTTACTACCATAGAAAAGAGTTGATTTTACCCATGTACTATAGATGTTAAGTTTGGTGTTGATAGAGATGCATATGTGAAGATGGCCATGTGGCATTATATCATCCAAAAGCATGGTTTCCTGATTTAATTCGTATCTGTATATCTATACCCAACTGCGTCATAATGTTAATATTTATAATGCAATGTTTATTTAAGCATCTGCATTAACTGCTTCCACCCATACTTAATTAGGTCTTGACTGCATGTAATTTCATCGTCTTCTAGTCGATAGTTTAGCCCAAAGTAATTCACCTTACCTTGGCTGAAGCACGCTTCATTATGAGGTCCAGGACAATGTTTTAAAGTAATGGGTATATAATATAGTCTTGCGTAACGCCAGTTTTAATGTTTACTATCCTTTTAAAACATCTATCATGCAAGAGTCGACAGGTTACGTTCTGGTATAGTGTTTTGATGGTATCAATTATTTTATCTGGAGTGCCTTTGTAGGCTAGTGCGCTTCATACTGCCAAATGTGCAATGGTGTCACAGTTTTGCTTCAAAATCGATAAAAGCTAAATATAGCACCATTCCACTGATAGCTAGATTGTGATGTGCCGACTGTTTGCGTGATCTATACAGGAGTGTTGTGTTGTGATCATCTTCAGCGGCATATCAGGACAAGGTCATTCTTAGGATCCAAATTGTGATGTACTTTCGGAGAGTAAAAGATTAAAAAACATAAACAGTTCAATAAATTAACCACAACTCCAATTATTTAAAGATTATAGTTATTTTGTTGAGTCAAAAATCTTAAATTTAGCTTTGCCTTAACGCTTGGTATTTGTAATTAGTTTTTTTTTAAATACTACTCTTAAAATTTTAATTTCAATAGTCATGTCCTTAAACTTACCGGACGATCCTAGCAAATAATTTTGAAATGTTATATTTTTAGTTTTTTATTTATTAATTATTATGTTCTCTCTTTAGGGCTGTGTTGCTATTTCATTTAACATTGTATCTGCACATACTACGGTCCATAATCGTTGCTTCAGTGAAAACGTCAAACAGAGTTTGACCCAACTGTTTCTAACCCACTAATGGCAAAACACAAAATACCACACACTTCTTCCCAACACCAACAATTGACAATAGCAACAACAACAATGCTTCACTAACAACATTATCAAACATTCAGGCGAACAACGAAACAACCATTCCAAACTAACACTAACCCAGATAAATAAAATACACACAGTGATACACACAAATTACTCAAAATTACTAAAACTCATCTGGTAACTAAAATAAACCTTCAAGTCAAGCTTCGGTTAAGTGTTTTATGCAACACAAACACAACAACAAGTTAAAATTAAAAGTTAATAATTATATTTTGTAGGTGTTGGTTAGTCAGTTATTTTTGGCATGTTTTGTTTTTAGATTTTAAGGTTAAATTCATTAAAACCATTAAAAATTTACAATTTTAATGTTTTTTTTTAGGTTTTCGAAAATAATATTATTTTTCAGTGTAATTTAATGTAATTTCTTTATAATTAAATGGGGAAAAAGTGTTTATTGTTGAATGAGATAATGTGTATGTGTTTTTTTAATTGAGTAAATCATTAATTATCCAGTAAAGGTTAACTCTCATGTTCGTTAAAGTGGTTGTAATATCTAATAACTTTAGAAATGACATAAAAGTTAATTAAGTTAGAGCAAAGTTTTTTGATAACAAATTTATAAACATTTTGCAGAACATATCTGTGACATTTTGACACAAAATCTTAAGTTTAGATAAGATAGCAAAAATGTTTTAAAAAAACAAACTTGGTTAACAAATTATTTTAGCAAAATAATAAAATAGACCAAAATTAAGAAAAATTTCGTTTATAACACTGTACGACATATTTCAACTTTTGGCAGCACTGACCAGTTTCTAAAAATATACCTTAAAAAAATTATACGTAAATCCACCACAAAAATATTTGGAAACTTCACTAAGGCAACTCTGGAAAAGGTTGTCGCATAAGTTTACTAGGGTTACATCATTATCTTGCGACAGCCCCTGCCAGCAATGAATTGCTCTACATTTCTGTTTGTATGAATTTACATGCAAAATATAAGAAAAGTCATCATAATCTTTAACCCGTGGACCGATTTTGTTCTTCTTTTACACATTACATCTGAAAACAGTAAAGCCTAGAGTACACGGAATGTAAAAAGCCACATGCGCATATGCTTCTGACGTAATTTTGTCGTCACAGCACAACATGAACTAGCTATTGTGGCTGTGTAGTGACGTCAGAACGACATGCGCATGTGGCTTTTTACATTCCGTGTACTATAGGCTTAAGAAGTATATTAGCAAAACCGTGTGGGTGTAATCGACTCTTCCCCAAGTAATAGACAGGTGGATTCACATTAAAAATTGAACTGCGCGAAAACTGAGAGACATTTAATTTTTTCCAAGCTATATTTTCAGAATCTCAGTTTTATCATTGTCGTACTGTTTAATAAAATTAATAATTATAGTAGTTTAGAAAACTAAATTTTCATAACATATTTAGAGGAAAATTTTGTAAAATTAAAATTTGATTTCTTCGATTCAGAATTCACGTTTGAGGTTTTTTTTTGATATTTTGGCCTACTTTAGATATAATGCAGGCAGCGTTGCCAGAAGTTTTGGAAAGAAAATTTTCATTTGGCGAAAAAAATCTTATTTTAAAGAGAAAAACCTCAAAGTTTTTTTTTAACATTGCAAGAGAGTAAAAATGAATAATTTGTTTAACCCTTAAATGCGCATTGTATCTTTAAAGATACAACCAATAAAACTGCTGCTATTTGCACAATTATTAAAAAACTAAATAAATTTTGTTGATTACCACTAACAACACTTTTTTTTTATGCTGGATTAATTTTTTTATCAAAAATGGATCGTTTCTGAAAAATACAGAGCCGTAGATTCAAAATTTCAAAATTCGTACTTTTATAAATGAAGCTAAGTTTTACCCAATTTTATTTGCATTATTTTTTCACGAATTTACTCCAGAAAAATATATGGTGTTTAAAGTAGTGTTCTTAAACCATACAGAAATTTTCAATGCGGTCTGATTCATACTTTCTTCAAAAAATCGTATATAGTGGCTGTATCTTAAAAGACACATTGCGCATTCCACACAAATTAGGAATGTTGGCTGTTATTGTTTTATGTTGATTGTTTGTATTGTGTGTTCTTCTTGTTTAGTCATTTGACATAAGTTCTTTTCGCTCGCTACTTAAATTTTTTTTATTCTAATTATAGTTACAAATATCGTCACCTTAAATGCAAAAGGCCCTATCTAACATTTTGAAAATTTTACAGGATAAGTATTGCCTTAAACTATTTATAATTTATTTGTCTTCTATTTTTCTTGTAAAACCTACCAGTTGCTTTGACAATTGACAATGTTGCACATTATGAAAACTCTTAGTTAGGCCTTTTAGTGTTTACCATATAATCTTTTGTAATTAGGGCCTTTTGTTTTTTGCTAATACAATTTTGGTCGAAAGATACTAAAATGTTTTGTAGACATTTGTGTTGATGCAATACATCAGAATCAATGAAAAAGTCGATCATTAATTTATGGTTAGTTAGGGCCTTTTGCGTTTTAGGTAACGATATGAATGCGTTTAGACGTATTGGTAGATCCAAAATGACAAATGATAAAATATGTAAAATTTCATGAAACAGCGCAGAATTTCCTTGTGACTGCACTGATAAAAATAGTCACGATGAAATTTAAATTCCAAAAATAGTTTCCTCTAAAAATTAAAATGTTGTCCTGATTGATAATGACTCGTTTATTGCATTTATGAACGATGATAACCTGTTCTCAAGCCCAATATATTTTCTTGTAGCTGCACGCTAAGTACCTGCTAAGGCTAGTACCCTTCTGTATCCTGGCCACGTACAATTTTGTACCTCAAATACCCTAGTACCAAATTTGAGAACGGATACCTTTGTCCTATCCCGCGTTTCCAGAAATAGTTTATTATCAAATCCTACTGCATCCAGTTCCTCAACTGCGAGCTTACAAGAGTCGGCGCTAATCAGTGCTCAATTCACTCAGAGGACTAACCATCAAGTCCAACGTCATTTTATTTACTTTCCCCAGAATTTCAAAATGTTTTCCTCGATCGGAAAGCTTCTGCAATTGAAAAAAATATCTAAAAAAAACAGGGTAATATGTAATTCGTCAGTCAGGAAGTAGAGTTAAAGGCGATAGCTCTCTGCCTGATGACATTAAATCATTAGTTACTCCGTATCAGGCTTGTCGTTACTAATTACCTGAGAGTTTGGAAAATTATATAATTGAGGAAACTTTGCGATTTGCTATGAAAGATGTTCCTTCAATGTTTTAGAATTGCGAAAGATAATTGGTATTTTACATAATATGAGATATTTCAACCTACATAATCTACATAACCTCGAGAGACTATTGGTCAAATAATAATGATAGGTCAGTGGCATTATTATAATCTTTAAGTTATTAGATGTATTTAGGACTAGCGGATACCCGGCGTCTGCTACTACGTTCCCCCTTCTTGTAGTCCCATTTTGTAAAACATTCATAGCTTATGTGCCTATCTAAATAGGGATCTATTTGGTTTAAATTCCATTCGAATATGTTAGATAGTTTTGGAGAGGCAGATATTTCCCCCTACCTCCCTCGTGATCTTATTTCTTACAAAATGTATACCTAATGTAAACATAAGTAGGGATCTATCTATGTTTTAAATTTGATTAAATTCTGTTGGATAGTTTCGGAGAGGCAGAAATTGCCCCTTAACTCCCCTCGTGGTCCTAGTTTTGTTAATTTAAATTTAACTAAATGAATTTGAATTATATTTAATACAATCACAGTAATTTTAAATTTTATTCATATTAAAAATAAACTGCACTTAAAAAATCCTTTCATTGTTTATGCGTTTCTCTTTGTGTGTGGAGTGCGCAGTGTATCACATAAGATACAACCAGTTTTTCCTTAATAAAACTACAACAAAACAAAAAATTGAAAAAATAAAAACGCAGTTTTTAATTTTTTTCTTATTTACGTTCAATATATTTTTTTCATTAAGATACAACACGTTGCGCATTTAAGGGTTAAGAACATACTTCTTATGATTTATATTGAAATATGTATATACATAATTGCGGTATTTAAATAAAATTGGATTGAAGACTTAAATCAGTGTTCGAAAATAAACACTAAATATCGATTCTTAGTGTTCGGTTCGGTAGATTTGTGGAAAAAACAAACGCTAATAGTGTTTGTGTAGAAAATCATTAAAAAAAAACGTTTCCATGTTAGTCATCTTTCGAACACAAAAATAATACTGTTTGTATCAAACTCAATAAAAGATGAAATCATTTAATTCCGTTCGGTTTTGTTTTTTTAAATCCGTGCATAAAACTGAATTGGCAAAATTGGTTTTTTTGTTGTTTTTTTTACGACAATAGAATGAAGCAGTTTTTTTAAAATTTTGTTTTTTCTTTTTACCCACTTACAACTACAATTCGAGTCGGAAAGAACCCAACCAATTGTAGGGGGATGTAAGAAAATATAAACTCACTGTTAATTATTGGTGCTTTGTTTGAGCTTTGATATTGTTACAAGTAAGACTTAGAGTGTTTATAATTCTTATTCGCTTTAGGGTTTTATTTGTTTAATTTTTTTGGCTTTTCTAAAATCTTTGGAAAAGGTTTACTATTGAGCTGGCCTAAGCAACCAGTGAAATGCGCATAGAAGCAAGCTTTCCCTCAACAATAAATTTCAGTGTATTTATCAAATATGAAAAATTAGGAATTTAGCACGTCATACGAAAATTGTATTAATAATCATTGTGTTCGGTTCGGCTCATTAATGTTCGTCGCTTTTGGCTGGTAAAAAATCAATCATTTTTAACCAAAATAAAATGAACATACGAAAAAAAAAACAAGAAGCCAGCAAAATAAATTTACACAAACTAAACATATATACAATACACACACAAGCTCTTCGTGCTGCGGTCTTTGCTAAAATTTATTGTTTGTTCATTTCTTTAAAACATAATGTTTGTCTACAGCATCACTACAATCGGCTCTTTCTTGAAAATAGTCACGAACGGTATTAAGGGTTGTGTTCGTACACACAATCACTAAAAAATAGATATCGTTCTTGGGTGTGTGAGCCGAACGCTAAATAATGTACTGTTTATTTTCGAACACTGGCTTAAATGGTGTTTTTAGTTACATTTTCCATACCGTTTTTTCTAAAAATACATTTTAAATCCATTTAATCTATATATAAAACAGGATGTGTGTGTGTATGTATGTATGTAACGTATGGACTCCAAAATGGCTGGGCCGATTTTGATGAATTTTTCAGGGAATCTTCAGAGGGTGACACTGTGAAGTCTGATTTTTGGTCTGCGGGCGGAGTGGCGTGGCAAAATCCAATTTTCATATTGCACCACCAATGACATCTATATAATTTGGACGATTTTTTCTTTAATTTATCGCCATGGTCCACCTTAGATTTATACGAAAGGAAAATTTTGCCCCGCCCACTTTTACGCCCTCTTTTTTCAAATAACCTAAAATCAGAAAACGGCTCCATCGATTTGACAAATTTTTCTTTCAAATGTTCGTATTAACCCATTTTAAGTTTTTATCGAAAGAAAAATTTACCACGCCTACTTTTACGCCCACTTTTTCTATTAAGCGCATAACTTGAGAACGGCTTGACCGATGTGGACCATTTTTTCTTTAAAATGATTGCCATGGTCCAACTAAGGTTTTTACGGAAAGAAAATTTTGCCCCGCCCACTTTTTTCGATTTACAAAAAATCAAAAACCGGCTCCATCGATTTGACTAATTTTTCTTTTAAATGTTCGTATTAATACATTTTAAGTTTTCATCAAAAGAAAAATGTACCACGCCTACTTTTACGCCCACTTTTTCTATAAATCGCATAACTTGAGAACGGCTTGACCGATTTGGACGATTTTTTCTTTAAAATCATCTCCATGGCCTAACTTTATGGAACGAAATTTTGCCCCGTCCACTTCAACGCCACTTTTTTTGATTTACTTAAAATCATAAAACGGCTCCATCGGTTTGACTAATTTTTCTTTCAAATGTTCGTATCTTTTTAACGGATTTTAACGAACGCAAATATTTGCCCTAATTTGGACAGGACAACGTCTGTCGGTGCAGCAACCCAATATAAAATTGTATCACTTTGCGAAGCACTAAAGGTACATTTAAAAAAATAAGCGCACAATTATGCGCTACGCAATAAGACATACAGAAATGCAGAAAAGTAACAGCCTGTTCATCGATTTCGAACGTTAACGTTCGCATAGAATATTACATTTAAAACAAAAACAAATTTTCGAATTTTGTTTTTGTTTTAAATATAATTTTCTATGCGAACGATGACGTTCGACATCGTTAAACAGGAAGTAAGTGAAAGAACTCCCAACAACTTTTATAAAAAAAAATAACATTTCAAGTGCTACGGCATTCCCTTACTAAGGGAGAATACTAAAAAATAACTGTATCAAAACATTCAGTGTGTAAATATGATCGTTACATCCAACAATGTTTATGTGCGCTGAATAATGCGCTTTATGTGTCAAAAATGTATTGCTTCAATGTGGGAACTCGCCAAATAAAATTCATGTCTTCCGTAATCGCAATGGTAAGCGAAACCCTTATGTTTCTCCCTTACAAACCTGCTTCGTTGGAAGCTCCATTTTTTATTGGGTAGTTTCTAATAAATAAAGAAGTTTCATTGAAGGTAAAAAAACTCTAAAATTAGGTAACTTTTGTGCAAGAAGATTTTAGTTGGAGAAGATTAAGGGTTCTTAATTTAATATTATTTTTTTGATACGCTGTTATATCGAAGGCAGTTTGAGAAAATTGCATTTAAAAAAAGCGCATTGAAAATATATGGATTTTCCTAAATATATTCCTAATGGAATAGTTATTTTATTTTACATGCAAGTCATCGAAAATATTGTCTTTAATTTTGCACATTGCTTTTTCGCATCTAGCACAGCTGAAACGAATTTTTCGCTTAGTTTTTATTGTTAAAATTAACTTAGGTCATAACGGGTCGTAGTTTTCTGATTTGATTCAAACTTGATTCATTTAATTTAGAACATATCAGTTATAGAATTCACGTTTCTGTATTTGTGATATTTTGTCCTATTTGAAAGATATTGCAAGCAAAAACGAAATTTGGTCTGGCCAAGAGGGTTATATCATAGACTTTTACATAAAAATCGAATTTCACCGCACTAATTTGCCCCAATCAATCCAAATTAGTTTAAATCGATTCAGCATATATCCTTTATAGAATTTACGCCCCTGTTTTTTTTTAATTTATTGTTATATTCGAAAAATATTGCAAACAAAACACAAATTGTTTCTGGTCAGACCAAGACGGTTATCCTAGGGTTAAGTTCCATTAGTACTAAATACATGAACTTTTTTGTTCTTTATCAAACTTTCATATCAAACTTTTTAAAAATCCGTTTTTTCTTTTCTTAAATATTTTTTTTTTTCATCAATATTCCCAAAATGAACAAACGCTAATCTAGGATGCTTTTTTAATATTTTGTATGCTCAGAAATAACGACGCATTTTTGTGGATGCTAGACAATGGGTACAGAAGTGTGCAAAACCAATGGACAACAAGCTGATGCAATAACTTATGGTTTTGTAGGTACATATGTTGTTCAAACTTGAAGTTAAAAATCTTTCTTTCTGAAAATAAAAAATCTTTAATTGAAAAAAAAAATCTTGAAATCATATTTTGGTCAAGAAATCTTCAAAAATAAGATAAATAAAATATTCATTCTGGCAACGCTAAAACAAAATTTGGTTTGGCCAGACCAAGAGGGTAATGCTAGGGTTAAACTTTAAATAGGGCCAAATGACTTTGCGTAATTGGCGTTTTGATATATAGTGTCCATGTACTAGATGATTAAGAGGAATTAAATTTGATTTTAAGAATTTTTATTAACAAATATTACTTTGTATCAATATAGGCTCCATTAAAGACCTAGATAGAAGTGTACCGATAGACTCAGAATCACTTCCTGTGAATAGGGTGTATATTAAACATCTGCATGAAAATTAACAATGATGTTCATGAAATCTTCATTAAAATTCGGTTCGTTTGTATTCAGTTAGATGAATAACAATGAAACAAAAGCAACAAGCACTCGATATTTAAGAGACAAGAGAGATGAAGTTAGTTTGTTTACTTATGCAATAATATATGGAGGGTTTAAAGCTGAACCGAACCAATTCATAAAATAAAATGCATATATGTATTTCAAAACTGGTGTGAAATTCTTCGCAAAGTTTAACTTATCGAGTTCTGTAACGGACTAAATCAAAAAGTTTTTCGTTCCAAAGGTAACGGTAATAAAGCCATGTCAATGGCTCCAGAACTTACTCAAACTCAAAATATTATCGAATTTTAATTTTTGACTTGGTTCGCTTCAGCTTTGAGCCCTCCATATAAACACTAACAATTCTGAAACAAAACAACCACTGAACAAATGTCGAATAAGTTCATGGAAAAACACATTGATTTCAAAGTAAATAACTATTAATAGTAAAAGCAACAAGATTATGATGAAGTACATTAATATTAAAATAGCTAAAAAACAGATTTGACTTTGTTTTCAATGTAAATTAACAGCCGCATTCATAATAGAAAGTTAGCCACAGTTTGTACACTACAACGAGCTGCTTACTAGAATGTCGATTAAGCATAGCAGCTTGTTAGCACAGAGTTTATTCATAAAAACCTTGTGTTCATCTGCTAACTTTTTGTAAATCAACTCTGAATATTAATTATGCCACATTATATTGCTCAAAAATTCACCACGTTTTGCATTATTCAACGGCTGTAAGTGTTTACAATAAGGGTATTCACGTCACAAGTTGCACCCTTGCAAAAAAGCAAAAGTATAAAAATATTTAAACAACCACACAGACAATTAGTTGTGCGTAAATAATTGTCGTTGTGGTTGTTGTTATGTTTTTGCTCTTTTGCGTTTTTGCAATGGTGCAACTTGTGACGTGAATACCCTTAATGTAAATTTTAAAATTTCCAAAAAATTTCATTTTATTTTCAAAAACATTCCCTAACTTTAAAAACATTTGTCAGCAATATGTTTTGCTTGCAAGTACATAATAAATAAATAACTCCATAGTGTTGAACGTGACAGACATACGCATCAAAAATGCAATAAAATTTTAAAATTTTAAACAATATTTTACGTTCTTTTAAACCTTTAAATTAAAGCACTTATAAAGCACTGTTATCTATGCTAAAGTTTATGGAGGGCGCGATTCTAGGTCAAAGATAATGGCAAAAAAAGTAGGGGTTGAATGTGAAAAAAATAGAAGCAGTTTTTGTGGCCATGTATAAAAATGCGTAATTCAGCGAAACCTGACACAATTTTTTAGTAAAACTTCTTTCAGAATTTTACCTTCATAACAATGTAACATTAAAATGTCTTTGGTTTGATCCCAAAATCTTCTGTTTATTTTTTAAGCCAAAAATCTATGTCGATACGTGACATTTCGAACGTGAAATTTTTTCCATAATAATTTAACTGAATAATGATTAAAACAAAATTAAAATATACGGTTAATCTGAACCTGTTCGAATACTTCCTTAGATTACAGACCATATAAGAAATTTTTTTTGGAATAATTTTTATCAAATATCACCTCTCTTATGGAAGATAATATTAAAGAAAACATACAATAAAACATTCTCACAAATAAGAAATTACGTTTGAACAACTTTACAGTGTGCTTGTTCGTCTTAGGGCCATTATTATAACTTGGCGTTAGCTGTTATCCGACAGTTAACAGACGCTTTTTGACTAATAACACATTATTATCTGTCAATTTAATCTTAACTTTAGCTTACTTCAAGTTGTAATAATGGCCTTTAGTGATCGAATTTATGGGGGAATTTATAAAATTTGTAAAATCTAAATATTTCTCTATAGCAAAATCAAAAAAGAATATGCTTTTAATAACTCTTAAATTTTCGGTCACGTTGGACCTTTAGAAAGAAATGCCTATATATATTATTGCAAAGGTTACAAGAGAGATAAAATAACACGAATTTGCTGAAGTAGCAACATTGCTGTTGAGTATTTATAGAAAAAATGAGAAATGGGATTTTTCTTGCGGGATCCTGGGAAATAAAAAATTCCTCGAAGTTTAAAAAAACAGCTATTTATACTTTGAAATTTAGTTTTATGTTCTCTTAAAATTAGCATCTGTGGATGGGTTGTCGATTTGATCAATTTCAAGAAGTGAGTACATACGTCAATCAATGTCTCCTGATGCAAAAAATCGGCTCCACGAAAAGCCCCCCAATGAAATAACGCCCAAACGAGAAATGAAATATTCCCCAATATTTTTTCATACATTTTTGGGTGTTATTTCATATGAAATAGCTAAGCTTTTCGTGGAGCCAAAAAAATCTACTAAAAGCAGAAGGCGCTGCGAAATATGGCCCCAGGAAATATGGCCCCAAAAAATAAAAGAAAATTGGCCCCAAATTTGGGGCTATTTTTCATAATGCAATATGGCCCCATTTTTTTAATGAAAAATTACCCCAAAAAATTAAAAATAACCCTAAAAATAAAATGAAATATGACCCTAAATTTGGGGTTATTCTTCATTATGAAAAATCACCTCAAAATTTATAGTGAATTTGAACCCCAAAAAAGAACACAAAGAAAGTTACATTAAACATTTTCGGTGGAGTTCATATGCCCGAAACTAAAAATACCAAATTGAGAATCCCGATTTCAAAATCCTGATAATTATACAGTTTTGGTTTTAAAAATCGTACGATTGGTAGCATGTTTGGGCTTTCGGACATGCGCAAGGATTTTTTTCTCTATGGTATAACGAACACTGGCTTTGCTTACATAAGCTTCAAGTTATAGCCGGCCTTCGGCCGGGCGCAACGAATTTATTCTCTATGGTATAACGAACACTGGCTTCGCTTACTAAGCTTTCTATATAGCCGGCCTTCTGCCGGGTGTAAGGATTTTCTTCTCTTTGGTATAACGAACACTTGCTTCTTTCACTAAAGCTTAACTGCATAGCCGGCCTTTGGCCGGGCGCAAGAACTCTGGCTTCGCTCAGTAAAGTTCCTCTTAATAGCCGGCCTTCGGCCGGGCTCAAGGACTTTTTCCTCTATGGTATAACAAACACCGGCTTCGCTAACTAAAGCATATCTGCATAACCGGCCAGGATTTTCTCTACTTTGGTATAAGAATTCGATTTTTTTATACTATCCCTGCAAACTTTTACATAGAATTTTATAATTGCCAAAATTGCGTGTTGTTGTGTCCCATGTAAAATTTTGGGGCCGTTTTTCATTTTACTTTTGGGGCCATATTTCCTGGGGTCATTTTGCGCACCGCCAAGCAGAATGGGCAGTGCAACAGTTGATAACACAGTGTAACACGAAAAAAAATAACCATATACGGACACCACTACGTGATAAAAGACCAAAAAAAAGACCTGTGTCTCCCAGTTTTGCCCAAAGTCATACGCTTTTTTTTATGGGCCCCCAAAAATTTGGTGCCTCGGTGGCATTTTTGCAAAAAAGTGATCATTTTGTCAGACTCATATCTTGCAAACCGTTCGGAATTTTGATTAAGTTTTTTGCGATTTTGATCTTGAAGATGAAGTTTTTCTGATTTTATATATTAAAAATTTTTGCTCTTTATGACAAGAGCTACAACTTTGTCTCAGAGGGCAAATCAAAATTCCGAACGGTTTGCAAGATATGAGCCTAAGAAAATTATCCCCTTTTGCAAAAATGACACCGAGGCCCCAAATCTTTGGGGGCCCATACATAAAATTGCATGACTTTGGGCAAAACTGGGAGACACGGGGGGTTTTTTCTGGTATTTAATCATGTAGTGGTGTTTGTATATGGTTATTTTTCCATGACTTAAAAAATTACACAAAGTGTATTTAATACATTTTGTGAAGTGAAAAGTTAATAAAGAACATTAATTCAAAATATGATGCAGGCAGTAAAGTTGAATTGTCCATGGACAAGTATAAAAAATAGCAGATACCTAAACATATCGCATATAGTCATATCATATCTACAAAAACAAACGAACTTGGCAAAATGCGATTAAATTAGCAAATATAAAATACTAGAAGGTATGAAGGTACACTTTGCTTAAATAACTTTAAATTTTTTTTTTTGTTTTTATTATTGTTTTATGAATTAAATTGTTATGTTTATGTCATCTTTTTATCTTGTACCTAGAGCATAAATAATACGGAATTTACATATTAAACCGTAAGTAAATTATAATTCAAGTTCCTCTTTTAATCTTCAATTAATTTTTGTAGTATTAAAGCACTTCTTTTACTTACTTTGTAAACAAGTTACCTTATGCTTTTTTATAAAAGTTTTTTTTCATTATTTAAAAACAGATTTACTTTGTATTATTTATATGGAGCGGGATCCCGGGAAATTGAATAAAAATTTCCCGCTTTCCCGGGAATCTAAAAACTCCGGGGAAAAAACTCTACGTTTAGTATATATCATAAAGTTTCTGTAAGCACTGCGCTATAGAGTATCAAATCATCGGAGCCGGCCGACGATTCTGTCTTACTTGTTTTCTTACAATTTTATTTAAATTAAATTTAGTTTAATCTGAAGTGTTAATTTCTAATTCAACAATTTATTCGCTTATGTTTAAAAACCCATAAAACGTCAAAATAATCGTTAAAATTTGTAACAAAGTTCATATTAAATATTGGTTTACTTTTTAGGTCTCATGCCGGGCAGTAATTTGTATGAACAAATAAATTAATATAATTGTATTTTGTTGTTTTTTTTTTCTCCAAGCAAAAACATTCAACGAATTCTTTTTCGAATGTAAATTAAAATATCAACCAACGCTGTTGATTCTTTTTTAATTTGTTATTTCTTTTGTATTATTTATTTTATAACTAAATAAACTTACTCATCTATTGTTATTAGTTTTAAAATATTTCATATATTATTAAGTCTGTTTGATAATTTATTTGTAAAATTTGTAATATTCGAAATTGTGTTTATTAATTGGATTTCAACACACACATTCAAATACACACCGTTAAAAGTGTTATTTTTCTAAATGACTCTTTCAGTTCGTTCGGTATTCGATAGTTTTTTGAAAATAGAGAAATAGAAAATTTAATTTATGGAAAATGTTAAAATATAAATATTTTATATTTTATGGCTTTTAGTGTTTTGGTGTCATTATGACATTTTCACTTTGTTGGCTGTTCATTGAATTTTTTTTGAACATTCTGAGGTTTTTCTTTTTGTCGGTTATCTGTCGAATATGAAACTGTAGCACCGGGGGTCCAGCCTTTTGTAGTTTTTTTTTGTTTTGTTTTTATTGTTAAAATATTTTTGGTTTTCTCTTTGTTATTAATAATAAAAATATTTATTTTATTACACATTTTATACTTTATTTATTTTGTTTATGTGGTTTTGTCCACTTTTAATTTATTTCTTTTAATAAAAAACTGACAAATCAAACGAATAGTTTTTGGCGCCAGTCCATTAAGATAACAAAAAAAAAAGTTTAACATACAATAACAAAAAACTATAATCAAAACAATATTTGAACTGATTTTTTTTTTCAAAAATGTGTGAAAAACAGGTGGATGTAAATTAAAGTGAATAGCTTTGAATAATGGGATATTCAGATTTGAACTTGAATAAATTTTTTTTTTTTGTAAAAAAAAAAATGGAAAACAAAAAAAAAACAAGGTTTATATGGTAAAAAATTTTTGTAAATAAAAATCGAGTTATCTTGAGCCATTACGCTCATATAAGAAAAGTGTGCGATAATAAACACTTAATATCACTCCTTAGTGTTGGGTACGGTAGATTTGAGGAAAACACAAACGCTAATAGTGTTTGTGTAGTAAATCATTAAAAAATAACGTTTCCCTATTTGTCACTCTTCGAACACAAAAATAATAATGTTCTTATCCAACAAAACAAAAAGATGAGAACATTTAATTTCGGCTCGGTTTTTTTAAACCACAAACTTCATTGTGTTCGCTTCAGCTCATTAGTGATCGTTCGTTTCTGTTGTGCTTAGCGCCCTTTGGCTGGTAAAAAAAAAGGCAAACATTTTTTACAAAACAAAATACGCATACCAAAAAAAAAAATCAAAAAGCCAACAAAATAATTTTACACAAACAAAACATATACACAATACTCACACAAGCTGTTCGTTCTGCGGTCGTTGCTAAAATTTTTGTTTGTTCATTTCTTTATCAATGTAAAAAAAGAAACATTATAGAACATTCAAATATAAAGTATCACTATAATTGTTCTGTTTTTTAACGAAGAACAGAACACTATATGATATTCGGCTCTTTCTTAGTGACGACTAGTATTTAGGGTTGTGTTCTTCTACACAAACACTAAACAAAATATATATCGTTCATGGCTGTGTGAGCCAAATGCTAAATAATTTCTGTTTATTTTCAAACACTGTAGAAGACTCAAAAAACATTATTTTTACCCCAACCACCAGAAAATGTGAAAAGGGTATATGAATAAGGATTGCCATTAGGTGTTTAATATTTGCAAGAGTTTTTTAATGCACGAAAAAATATGAATATATAAAAGAGCAATTTCAAGATAATGCAAAATTTTGGGTGGGAATATGATTTTTATTTCCAGCTTTCCCGGGAATCCGAAAAGTGCTGGAAAAAAGAAATTATAATTCTAATAATCATCACTTCTCAGCGGCTATAGTTTTGTTTTAGTTTTTATTTCTAAATATTCGTAATGTCACATATCGGAAGTAAACTTAAGTTTTTATTCCAAGTGATATTGCACATGGAAACAAATAAGCAAAAAGTCGTTTTTCTATAACTTCCGTAAACATAATTGAACATTTACCCAAACGTACTTCTGAACGTTAAGAGCTAAAAGGTGCCATAAACTCAAATTGATATAAAATCAACTTTAGCACTTTTTCCTTTTTGCCACAGATATATTATCTGCCCTTGAGTAGTTTTAAGTTTATTTGGTCCGATCTTCTGTTTGTCCTTCCGTTTAAATTCTTTCACTTCCTTTTTGACTTAACAAAAAAGAAACGTTTCGATGTCACTTAGATTTAATTTATCATTAAGCAATTTGGGATTATAAAAGACATAAAGCCGACTTCCGAAAAAATGAAAAAACGTTCGCCACTCAGCAGTTTTTTGCATTTTCTGTCCAAACTAATGGTGTTTTCTTTTCTAAAAAATAATGATGCATTATAGTTGTGTAATATATTTATTAGGTTACACGAACCCTTACAAAGTGATACATTTTTCTTAATTACAATGGAACAAAATAATAGCTACGTTTTACACTCAACACTAATGTGTATTTAGCGTGTTGAATATTGAATGCAAAGTTTGTACTAAAAGCGATATTCACCACGCTTGTAGCAATTTTCAACATAAAATTTTCTTACAATTCCAATAAGCGTTAACAGCACTGATTTTTAATAATTAATGTCAGCTATTGTTAAAAATTTTGCGACAAAAAAAATATAATAAAAGTAAAACAAACGAAAAACAAAAAGTTTTTATATCCATCACAATATAACTAAAAATCACAATATAACGCAAATTGTCCGCAAACACAAGAAAAAAAATATTTGCTTGCATAAAAAAGTACTTATTATCTCACACTCAGTTATAACTGCGGGTAAAAAATGGAACAAATTTGCCATTTATTGTTGCAACATGTTTAGAAAGGAAAACGACAACTTCTCACATTTTTGCCATATATTTTTAGAATGGAACAAAAACCCGCACGAATGGTAGCATATATGGAACATTATTGTAAGAAAAGAAAACGCCATAAGGATCAAAGAAAATATGTTACACATATGTATGTGAAATGAGTTTTGCAAAACATTTTCTTTACAGAAACTGTGTGTCACATATTTGTGACATACTTCAAAGTCACATATAAGCAGTGTGGGCAAAAGTTATTGATGAAAAATGCTAGATTTTGCTAAAAAAAAGCTAAAAAATGGTAGATAAATGCTAGAATTTATTTATATTAACTTAACATATTGTAAGCTCCACATTAATTCAATTATTTTTTTTCCAACAAATGTTCCTTATTGGTCTCTTTGCTCTATGAACCTGGGATAAAGCTACTTTCAGAATTTTCAAATCACTTTCGCTGGTGATCAGAAGAGTATTTTCCTCTTTTCAACCCATTTTTGATATTTTTTCTGTGAGCGTTCTCCAGATATACAAAAATCCCTATTGCTTTGTACTGAAGGTCGCGAGCAGATGTTTTGTATTGTTAACCTAACTATGAGTATCAAATTCTTACTGGGGCGTCACAATGGACCATATTGGTCTCTGGGTGAATGTGTGATGGAGACTTCACACCAGCCTTTCTACCTACCACCTACCATGGATATCAAATTTGTAAATTTTTACTGTAACTGTTCTCCAGAATTAATGTATATTGTCTACGTATAGGAAGTACCAAGCCCACTTCTCTAATCCACCCCACTTTTATGCAAATGTTTTGTTTTAATTTGTACGCAATTTGGATACATTTCCTGCTATCGCTCTTCAGATAAACAGAAATCTACATTAGTTTTGCTTGGTAGGTGCCACGCCCACTTGTCAAGAGCTGGATAGTCAATTAAAACTCTTTTAAATTAAATTTTCATAAAAAAACACAATCGGATTATAGGAAGTTAAATAACTTTCGCACAAGAAAATTGCTTCCAACAAACAAACTTTCGCGCAATTATAGGTAAATAAATTTCGATAGAAATCTGACACTGAACGAAAACAATAGGTGCGTTTGAGTACTTTTACAGTAAAATGCAGTAAATGAGTAAACTGAAAATATTCTCCCACAAAAAGCTGTTGTCCAAAAAATACGCGAACGCAAAATTTGTAAAAATTCGTAAAATAAAGGCAACAGCTGATGGAAAATAATTGAAGTGTTGTAAAATATTGACACTTTTGACTACTTAACTCGTTTTCTTACTGGTACTCGTTAAATACTTTTTATAACACGAACATTTTTTGAAAATACAAACAAATTATTTTATGTAATCTTTCCAATTTGTTTGTTTTTTATTTTATTTGATTTTACTAATTTATGGCGGTTTAATTTATTTAAAAGAACATGAATAATTTTTGTGCTATTGATTACTTAAGTACCCAAATACTTCACACTTTTACAACTCTAAAAAATGAACATAGCAAAAAAAATTTCAAAAGTTTGTATTTAGCCAAATAATTGGTGAAGCATTGAAGTTTAATTAATTATTATTTATACACTTTTTGTTTTGGTATAATTTTTATTTCAACTTTAACAATTTTCCAAGGATCGGAAAATGTTTTTTTATTTTGTTTCTAAAAAAATATTTATTGTGCAAGTTTAAAAAATTCTACATTTTACAGAAAACAAAAAATTTCTAAACTAGTTTTGAAAAAAAAGCCGTCGAAAAAAATAAATAAAATAAAGTTTTTGAAATAAAACGTTTTCTTAAAAACATAAAATAAAGTTTTTAAAATAAAACGTTTTCTTTAAAACATAAAAAAACAAAAACAAAATAATTATATTTAAGCATTGTCATAAAAATTTCATTCTTCAAAACAAATTTCAATAAAATTTATGAAGAGGTTTCTGAGAATACATACATACATATTTCATTTTTTAAAAATACATACATAGAAAAAAAATTCTGAAAAAAAACGTTTTAAAAAATATTTTTCAACAAAAAAAAAAGTTTTTTTAAAATTTGTATTTGTTTTTTTTTTACAAAAAAAGTTTTTGCTATTTTTTGAAACTATAAATTTTGTTTTCAAAGAAAATGTTTTTTTTCTTTTTCGTTTAAATTTTAAACACAGAAAAACAATATTCTTTTTTTCACACACAAAAATTTTTTATTTAAAAAATAAAATTTAATTTTGTGTTTTCCGTTCGTAAAATCCGGTCCTTGCAATTTTCTCACAATTTGTATGCTTTTTATTTGTTAGTTTTGTTTGTTTACCTTTTGAAACATACTATGTTTTTTGGATTTACTAAATTTTACTGCAAAAATTTCTGCAGTAAAAATTTGTAAATACTCAGACAAGAACTGTCACTTTTCGCTCTCAATTTATGTTCTCATTTACTGCATTTTGTGTACTCGAACGCAATTTCGTAAAATGCAGTAAAGTTAAGTAAAAAATAGTAAAAACTTTTGTGTTCTCGAACGCAACTTATATAGTGAAGCATATTGTTTTTTTTTTTTAAATTTTGTTTTTTCTTTTTACACACAAACCAATTGTAGGGGAATGTAAGAAAATATACAGCCATGTCACAGAGTACAATTCCGTTCGGAAACGGAATTCGTTCCGTATTTTGGTGCTTCAGAAAATGACGAAAAAATGTTTCGGAATGAAACCATTTTTGTTTTCATGAACGGTATGGGAGTTGTCTGTATCTGAAAGGCCATAAAACTATCAAAATACACTTTCCATCAACAAACAAATATGTTTTCTTCAATTCCGAACGGAATTGTACTCTGTGACATGGCCCATAAACTCACTGTTTATTGTTGGGTTTTTGTCTAAGCATTAATATCGTTTGCAAGTAAGACTTAGAACGTTTGTAATCCCCATTCGTTTTAATGTTTTACTTGAATAATATCATAAGCTTTTTCAAATTCTTTGGAAACTAGCTTCCCCTCCACAATAAATTTCAGGTATTTATCAAAAATAAAAATTGGGAACTTAGCGCGTTATAGAGAAATTTAATTAATAATAAATTTTGAATTCCCAAAATATAACTTTAAACCTGACACTTATATGTGACATGAGTTAATATGCCTAAGATCGCATAAAATTTTGTTACATGACTAACATTCACACTGCAAAGTTGACACATAAAATCACACCAGATAAACAGTCTTATGCAAAAAATGTTAAAGTTCACATTAGTTAATCAATACATTAAGCATATACACTTTTACTAGGCCTAGACCCTTTTTCAAAATTATAACCGATAGCTGAAGATAGGATTTTATCGGAAGTATTTAAAGTGTTTCATTATTAATACTTTACCTTAACATATCAGGTAGGATGAAGCTTCCTTTAGCTCATCGGTCAGTTTAGGTTAATGTAAAGTTGTTATAATGGAAGACCTTTTATCGGTTAGTTGTAAACACGGGCCTCAAAAAATTGGTTAACTAATTTGAACATTAACTTTTTTTTGTACTAGATAGATACACTTCTATATGCCCAAAATCGTTAGAAATAATGTTATTATATAAGACTTGAGATAGCTTACTAGTACGCATTATTTGCGAATAAATACCGAGGGCTTTAGGCTTAAGAGTTAATTTTGCACAATATGTAAACAATTAATAAAGACGAAACCAAAAGACGAACGAATTCGAATTTCTTATATTTTTATTTAAAAATACCCAAAAAAAAAATAGCTACGAAAATTTCTTTCGTAAAATGAAGCATGCATTATTTTAATGCAGTATTTTTTTAACTTACAGAATACTAACCAAAGCATTCAAATTTCTTGAAATTTTTTTTAAACTCAATAGCTTGTTAATGGAATTTGCCAAGCTCCAAAAAAATAGCTAGTATTTGAAGTTATTTTCTAAAAATTCGTTTCTTTAAATCATTGTCTACTTTATAAATCAACTTTTTATGACTTCCTCGCCATACTAATTGCCCACCCAACTAATGTACACTATCAAATACTAAATCATCTTCTATCATTATCAAATGGAAATAAAACGAAGAAGAAATTCTTCCTTTAAATACCATAAATTTTCATAAATAAAAAATGCAGGTGAAACATAAATAAATATTTTTGAGCCAACAATCTTTAATAAGACTTTTTTAGTAGTTTGGGCGCCAGCAATTAAAGAATTTTTTTTTCAATAATTAATTCAAACTTTTAATTTTAATTGTTAACAAAGATACAAACACACACAAATTTTTAAGATATCTTAAAATAATAAAAACAATTTTTCAAGACTTTTAAAAATGGCTAACATCCCCTCTTCTGAAACAAAAAACTAAGAAAAAAGCGTCAAACAAGAAAAATATTTCAAAATTATGACATTTTTGAAAAACATGACATAGAAATTCTTTAGTTTTAACATGACTTTAGAGAAAATTTTTTAAAATATGCAGACCTTAAAATATTTTCTTAAAATTTATTTCAATTTACTGAATAATTAAATAATTGCTTGCATCTTCCAAATAAACCAATTATCAAATCAAAGCAATTTAAAATTTTATATCTTCTGGTTTTTTGTAAAAAAGGAAAAATAAAAATTAAAAAAAAAACTTAATTGGCATGATTGAGTAGAAAGAAGTATTCAAATAAATAAAAAAGAAATAAAACTGAAAGTGAATTTCTTAAAGGTCGAAGTCTTTTCAATTTGGTAAGTATGTGTAGTTTTGATTGAATTTCTTTTTTATTGTTTATTTTGTATTCTTTTAACTTGAGATTGTATCTTTTATTTGCTTTAACCATGTCTTATTGGTTTAATTAATAATTATGTTATAGGTTTGTTAAAGCCATTTAAACATTTAATCAATTGATAACAAATTTTTAAAAGTTTTTTGTTAAGAAAAAAATTTTTAGAGCTTTTTTTCCCCTGCACCATAATATTGGAATTTAAATACTCATATATTTTGTTTCTTCAAGAATCAAGTAGTCATTTGTCTTTATGAACCGATTTTCAAAAAACTATCATTATAAATTTTAAGACGAGTCTTTGATGTTCTACATGGTCATGCCAGACCATATTTAGCTTTTATGTTCAATATCTTGTTTTTGTAGCAAAAGTTTTAAGAAACGAAGACTATGAATTCTTCAAGTAAGTTGTCCTGAATCGAATAAAAGAAATTTGTTATCACATTTAGGGCACAAAAACTCTCGCTCAAGAAAAAGTTCGCTAAGTGCCCATCATGGTCTGGCTGGACCACAGGTACCTTAAAAGTACATAACAGGGCCAAAATACTAGCTCGCAATCTGAGCATGCACAAGCGGTACCGTAACTGTCAAGTTCATCTTATAACCGTCCGTTGTTTGTTAGTTGTAAAACCAAAATCAAAGCTTAGAGGAAAACTTGTTTTTGCTGCGGTAACTGCAACAAAGCTATGTGCCTTCAACATGGCAGAGAAACAAATACGTATACAGTAGTTCCCGCTTAAATGCACCTCGCTTAAATGATTACCCCTCTTAAATGCGTAAAATGTGCTGGCAAGCAACATTTTCACATAATTACATGAACAAAATCCCGCTTAAATGACCTCGCTTAAATGCGTTCCCCGTTTTAATGATTCATTATTTTTGTCCGATATTACATAAATTTGAACAAAATAAATCACTTAAATGCGTAACCAAGAAAACTTGAAATTTTTTTAAATATTCATCAAGGCATTTATAAAGCTAGTAAAAGTATTTTTGTACTTATATGATGGCAACACAAACATTTAAAAAAGCAGTTAAAGTAAAAAAGTAAATTTCTCTTGAATTTCAAAAATCATAGAGAATAATTTTAAAGAGTTATCGGAATCTTCCGATGATGGAGAAGAGGAAGGAGTGAATAAGTTGGAGCCTAAATATGGGTTCGAATAAACATTTACGCCTGTATTTATAAAAAATTTTAAATTTAATAAAGGTTTACAAAACAAATTTTGTATGAAAATTCTCCTTAATAAACGTTTGTTAAATTTAATAATCGTTTATAAATATGGGGGTAAGTTTTTAAAAAAAGACCCAAATACCCATTAATACTTGAAAATAATAAAGGTCGAATAAAATACATATTATAAACAAAACATGTTTATATTTTTAATAAAAATGTATGTCCATAAGTATTTATGTAAGAATGTTTATTGAATTAGTTTTAATATTATATGTATTTAATCCGTATGAAAACTATATACCTATAATAAATTTTATTTTCCCTTATATGTAACTAAAGAAGTACTTTTAAATGATTATTACGGTTTTTAAGCGAGGTTTTTCTAAATGCGTTGATTGCGCATTTATCCGGGTTATCGGTTAAATGATTCCCCGTTTAAATGCGTAGAAAACTGAACATTTTTCGATGCGCACTTAAGCGGGAACTACTGTATTTGCAATAATTGTTTAACATTATAATTTCAATATTTTACAATTGTAGTAAAAAAGACTGATTTATTTTAAATTAATACAAAATAAGTACAAAGTTTTGTCGAAGGGTTAAAAAATTAAAGGTTTATGGGTAGAATGTATCGTTTTTGGGTTAAAAGAAAGGCATATTTCCACCGCTTGTAGACCGATGAGGTTGAATTTTAAAAGCGAACTATTCTGAGCTTCACAAGATGTTAATATTTAACAAGCTATTCCCCATCGTATCTGAGCTCCTCGGAAACCCCATTTCAACATACACAGACATCGTTTAATTAACTTCGCTAATCATAAGAATCCAGAATTTAAACATATACTTTATGGGGTCGAAGATCAACATTGTAAGAATTAAAAACTGAGTGACAAACTTCTATAAAAACGAACTACCTGTGGTGAAGGATATAAAAACATTCTAAGCTTTTCGATTGAAAATGTTTTTAAGCTCTTTGATGTGTAAAGTTTTTCTAAGATTTTTTATAAAAGTTTTCCAAGCATTTTTGAAGAAAATCATTTTTCGACAAAAAAAAAGCTTTTATTTAATCATCAAAAGCTTTTCGAGCATTTTTGAACTAAAACTTTTTCCAAGCACTTTTAAAGGAAAGGCTTTCCAAGTTTTTTTTTCAAAGACTTTTGAAACGAAACAAAAGTGTTAAGCTTTTTTATAGAATAAAGTTTTCCAAAGCTTTTTGATAAAAAAAACTTTTAAAATAACAAAAAAAAAAAAATTTAAAGCTTTTGTTTTTCGAGCATGTTTTGTTTTTCTTTGATTAAATCAAAAAAAGTTTTTCGAGCATGTTTTGAAGAAAAACTTTTACCAAGTACTTTTAAAGCAGATTCCTTTTAAGGTTTTTTTTCAAAGACATTTAAAAAGAAAAAAATGTGTTAAGCTTTTTAATAGGATACAGTTTTTCAAAGCTTTTCGATAAAATAAAACTTTTCTTTGCCTTTTTGTAATGTTTTAAAATTTAAAGTATGAGGTAAAGTATGGAACAATCCATGATTTCTAGTCGTTCTAAATTTTTACTGCAAAAAGCATTATTCGTTACGATTTTAGGCGTAATAACGTGTTTTTCGAGATAAGACTTTTTATGCATATACAAAAAGGTTTCTTAAGATTTCTTTACTAAATTTCCCACGGTTTGGCAGCTATCGGCCAAAAATTTGTAAAAAATTTAAATTTTTCGATATTTTAACAATTCTGAGGCACGTTTTATTCTCATAGACTATAGCTGCAATCGCGGCAGAAACAAAAATCCGAAATTCTATTTGGTTTCCAAGATATAGAACTGCTAAAAATGACATGGTCTTCGGAGAAATCTAGTTTGAGCCAAAATTCATGAGGCAATAAAATGTTGTTGTGTAGCGAAAAAGAAACCCAGAATTGATCGGCTTTTTTTTCTTGGCAACACCAACAACATGATAGTTTTGACATTTAGTTTTTTCACGTATTCGTAATAGATGCATTGGCAATTGTTACAACGAATTCAATTAAGCTCGAAAATCTCATTAAAATATGTAAATGGTGGTTCTCTTAAAGTTACATTACACACAGCCAATGAAACGATTGCATAAGTTCACGAACATCAGCTATTAAGTGGCCAGCCAGAATACCACTAGATAGTTTTTTGTGGGACTTTGTTAAGAACAGAGTCTATACGATGCCAATCGAATCGATGGCAGCCTTATGCTTAGTTCACACTTGGGTTTTTAAACGCGTTTAAGCAAAATGTTGATTTAGCTAATCAAAGTCGTTCACATTACATTTGAGATGATTAGGATGACAGATGATTAAGAAAAAAACACACAACAAACACACAAAAAAACAACAAACAAATTTATATTTCTTTAAAGTATTAAAAATGGATAAAAACACTTTTATAAAGTTATCAGAAGATTATTTTAATCATTTTAATGATGAAATTGTGAAAATTTATGAATTATTTAAGGAAAAAAATAAAAACATTAAGCAGAAATCGGCGGCATGAAATAACCCCCCAAAATATAACCCCCCAAAAAAATAATGAAATAACCCCCCAAAAATTTGTACAGAGAACAACAAAAACGATTTTTGGGGGGTTATTTCATTTTGTTTGGGGTGTTATTTAATTTTTTTAATTGGGGTATTATTTCATATGAAATTATACCCCAAAAAGTCATTATGAAATAAAGCCCCAATATATTTTTTGGGGGATTATTTCATTTTCAAATTTATAATGAAAACGTTTTTGGGAGCAAGGATTTATCCACTTTGGTATACCGGTTTCGATAAAAAAAAAAGCTGCCCTGTAAAGACGGCCTTCGGCCGGGCGCAATGGTTTTCTTCTATATGGTATACCAAACACCGGCTTCGCTAACTAAAGCTTCTCTTCGTAGCCGGGTCGAGTCGGTATTTGTATACTATAGAGGAGAAAATTCTGGCGCTATGCAGAGAAGCTTTAGCTTGCGAAGCCGGTGTTTGTTATACCATAGAGCAGTGATAACCAAGCCCCGAACTAAGAAAGCCCCAAACGCACGCACACAAAGATATTATGTGCTTGTGTGCGGTCGCAGAGACTGATGATAGTCTGATGTTTTGAAACGAACAAAGTTGTAATATACATGTGAATTCCCGACCGTGTCTGTGTGAAAAATACGATTATTGACTGGCTCGCGAGTCTATGGAGTGGTTATCACTGCCATAGAGGAAAAAGTCATTGCGCCCGGCCGAAGGCCGGCTATGCGGAAAAGCCTTAGTTGGCGAAGCTTGTGTTTGTTATATCATACCATTATATATATCGCGTGATTCTTTAAAACAAAACTGTATAATTAATTGTATTACACATATTGGGCCTTTATTTAATTTCAGAAATTGGGGTTTTATTTCATATGAAATAAGCCCCCAAAAATTAGGGAATTATTTCATTTATGTTTGGGACGTTATTTCATTTCGTTGGGGGCTAATTTAATTTTAAAAAATGGGGCTTTATTGCATTTTAATTAAGGCCCCACGCTTTGGGGGGTTATTTCATTATTTTTTTGGGGGATTATATTTTGGGGTTTTATTTCATGCCGCCGCAGAAATCTTGGCCGGTTGTACACGATCATGTTGACGATTCTACATTTAAGGTATGTTCAGTGGATTCTACGTGATTTATGAAGTGATTTAGTTGTAATCATGTCAATTTGAAGTGATTAACAAAATCACTTCAATGTATGGGTAATCATCTCGATTTTGAAGTGATTAGAGCTTAATCACGTTCGAGCTGCTTAAACGCGTTTAAGAACACAAGTGTGAACATAGTATTAAACTCAAAGTCCGTGATGTGATTAACAATATAGACCCGCCAGAAAGTGCTTGGTGAAAGAATCGACATCTGTCAGCGTGCTTGTGGTGGAAATTTGCCAGATATCGTTTTTCATTCATAATTGCTGAACTTTTCTCTTCGTAATACAATAAAAGTTTGAATCATCTACATCAACTTTTTTGTTTTAGAAAACAAAGCTCTTGTTTAAAAACCCAAAATTAATATTCTTTGAACTGATCTTTTATTTTTATAAAAAAAAAGTTATTCTTGGATCTTAAATAGTAAAAACAAACATTTAAATTTTAAAATTCGAGTCGGAGATTTAAAACTTTCATATTTCTTATTAAAAGATATTTTTTAAAGCAGCCAAACTTTTATTTTAACAGTCTTACTAAGTTTTTTCTAAAATCTATACATTTACAAAATCATAATAACTTATTTGACCCCTATAATTAATTTACAAAATGCTTATGTATACAAAATTAATACTACATGTAGGTGTTTTGTTTGAAGTAATTAAATTACTACATCAAAATAAAAATAAACAAGTTTTGTTCGGCTCTGTCGAATCTTTAATACCCTATACTGACGATTATATTGCTTTTGTGATAAATTCTGAATGAAATATTATAAAATCTAAAATGTACACCAAATTAAAGATTTATAAGTTTATGTTTTAGGCTCATTTAAGTGTATTCTGAGAGTAAGGCTTATACGGGACATATAGCAACTTGTGGGCCGGGCCCATCATTAAAAATTGTATGATGTGTTTTTGTCATTTAAATCTTTATTAGACAAAATTTCACCAATTTATCACTATTAATTACATCAAGCGTATTAAGATATTGTTAAGAGAGAGAGAGAGAGAGAGAGAGCTATATATGGAACCAATAATAAATTTTAAGGTGTATTATAGTTTTATGGGACCTCTGGTAAAGTGGGGACTTATTATCAAAAAGTAGGCGATATAATTTTAATGCCAAACTTAATGCAGTACATACATTCCGCTACTGATTTTTATTACATGATATACAGTTTTTTGCCATCTAGAGCAAACTTTAGAGGGCGGGTAATATACGTTTTAGCTTAAATAACCAAAAATAAAATAAATTCTGTGTTAACCGAATATAAATATATAATTTTTAGGAATGTTGGTCCACACTTTAATCCATTAATTTTTTCATACTGGATTTAAATAACACTCAGAGCACTGACAGGTTATACGGTGCGATCTTGCCTGGTGTAGGAATAATCTGAGAGAGCACATGGGGCTATTCACAATAAAGCTGTGTTGGGTACCCGGACACTGGTAATGACGTGGCGGACGAACTCGCAAGACAGGGTTCGAACCTAGACTTTTAGGTCAGGGACTGGGGGTAAAACACCCCTTTGTCACTAATATGGGGTGATCCAGGATAGCTTCCGCGATACCGTTAGCGGGTCCTGGATGGATAAAATGGATTGAAGGGTGTCTAGGGCGTTATGGCTCGGATTGGATGCAAAGGCAACCAAGGTTTTATTTTGCCTGAATAGGAGTGATCTCAAGTCTCTAATTGGGTTTTTGGTAGGTCATTGCTCTGTTAGGGCTTTTATAAATAAATGGGACAATACCATAACGGACTTTTGCAGATTATGCGAGGATGCTGAGGACGATTGAGCACGTACTGTGCCACTGTCCTAGAATACAAGGTTTCAGACGGAAATGGCCGGCAATCAGGTTTGGGGAGTATCGTTGGATGTTATCCAGCTGATCTACTGGGGTTTGTCAGGGATATAGGCCGGTTATTTTGGATGAAGGGACAGTAGGGAGATTATCGTTTTCTGATTCTTCATTAACTCTATTTATCAATTATTGTCTTCAATTCTTCATTATCCTCTATATTGAAGGAATTCACAAAGGATTGAATTGGTCTCTGGTTGTAAGTGTGCCCTTGGGCGTATAACCCTCCTTTACCTAACCTAACCAATGTACTAGAAACAGTTGAAGTCAAAACTTATTTCTTTCTGTTAACTCGGTCATAAGTGTGCGTGCAATTTGAAAATCTATAACGTATATGTGAAATCGACTCTTCTATATGGATGTTAGTCATGGAACGGTGCAAAAAAAGACATTAACCCTGTTCAAACCTTCATTTACCGATGTCTACGAAGAACCATGGAAATTTTCTGGCCGATAACCATCTCTAATATAAGTTTATGGCAAAGAAAATATAAATCACTATTAAAAATAATATTCGAAGAAGAAAGAGGAAATGGATTGGCCATACGATGGGCAAACAAGACCGCGATATCAACAAAACTGTGATTATGTGGAACAATCAGAAGTCGTAGGCAAGGCAGACCATCTCACGCATCGCAACGTCAAGTAGAGAAGAAGGCTAGCATGTTAAACTAGAGTTGGAATCAACTTAAACTAATAGGGTGTCTAAAAATTGAGGCATAATTTTAATTATAATAAAAAAAGAGTTTTTTTGAGATATCAAAAATATTTTTATTTCAGTTTATTAGAAAAAAAAATCTTTTACCAAAATTTTCAATCATGTTTTTCAATCAACTTTGCCAATAGTTGACTTTTGCTCGATAATGTTGTTTTAAAGCTCTTGAACTGTTGTGGGATTATTGCTGTAGACGTTCGATTTAAGAAATATAATGATCTTGGTGACCAATTCACTCCTCCCCTACGAGAAATAATGCGATTTCCAAACTTTTCTTTCAAAAGATCCATTGTTTCTCTTGATGTGTGGTAAGTGACACAATCTTGTCGAAACCACATATTCTCTGCGTCTTAATCAACAATTAATCGCCACAAAGAACTTCGGATCATCTTCCTGTAGCGATTTCCATTGGCCGATGATACCTAAAATTTGGACTTTAGCATCGGATAGATCCCAGTGAAAGAAAATTGTAATGGCCCTATGATTCTCATTGAATTAACTAGAAATAATATATATGTATGCATAATATAGTGTCTTCGAAGAATATGTCTTTGGCCGGGTTTTTGAGATGTGGATTAAGTTTAAACTTAGTTTAACGCAGTTTGAAGTTCGGATTTTTTTCGGCGAAATATGATCTATATTTATTATTTCATTAAAGACCAAAATGTTCAGCAAAACTTAGCCTGCTCCGTCAAAATTTTGTATACACTCTTGGTAATGGCGGCAAAAACCTATTTTCAGATTAACTAAACCTTGTTTAAATGAAATTTCAAAAACCCTGCCTTAGTGTAACACACGAAATGACAAACTGAGAATACCTGCATTCACGCGTCGTGATATTGGAAGATATAAAATTGTCACCATCACCTTATTAATTTGTGTTTCCAGCATTTTTCTTTTACTTTTATTTCATTTCGCTTTCTTTTTCATGTCTCTTTTGTTTACTTGTAGGCAACTTTTCTTAGTTTATAACACGATGATAAATGACATATTTCTTCTAAATTAACATTAGGGTTAATCTTTTTAACAAAAAAAAAAGATGATGTAGTAAATGACGATGCTTTTAACATGCCATCCCATTCATTCATTTCTTTATTCATTTATTCATAAGTTTCATAAGTAGAGCCAAAAAAAAAGAATATTGTATTTGGTATTTAAGTAAATTGTTTTGCCTTCTTTTATTTCTTGCGTACCATTATTTATAAGTTGCATGTCAAGAAGTGACAAATACGAATGTTTTCGTTGGTGTTTTTGCTTTCGTTTTATTAACTTTTTTTGTTATTTTTTCCGTAATTAATTTGGTTTCTTTATTTCTTTGAGGTTGATTAAATAATATTCAACTAAACTTCCTATAACTTAATTATATTGTATTGTATTAAATTATGAAAAAAAAGAAATGGAAGAAAATTAATATATATATTATTTTTGGGGGGAGGAGAACTGTTATGCAGTGGAAAGGAACTTACATTTTTTATATCCAATTATGTATATTTAACAAATGAAATGAAACTTTAGCTGACCTGGGTCATTTTAATATATGCGTAGTTAGGTCGTTTAGTTTTTAGCGGATCCACAAAAATTGTTAGTTAAGGTCCTTACCAATTTAAAAAAATAATTAATATATTTTATAGATTCAATATAAGTTTACATTTTACTTAGTTTTACATCATAAGATTTTATATAAAGTCCATATTTTGTTTCCTTAAATTTGTATCTTATAAACTTGAGTTTTATGAGTCTCTATTTTTTGCAAAATAGACGGAAATGAACCTTAAGCAAACAATAATTTCAAAAGGACCTTTTTATATTATATTAAAAGCAAACAGAGTAACACTATAAATACAAACATATACAAATTTTATTACTTTAACCTACTGAACAACAGAAACTTATGAGAATAGTAGTGAGAATAAAGAGGAAGTTTCATAGGGAAAAGGAAATGTTGAAGAAATCAATTGGAATATTGTTATTTTATTACTTTCTCACCAAATAATATCAAGCAAACACATAACTTGGACACTAGGACTATAACCAAATTTTTGGCATAGTAGCACGGAACGTTTAAGTAATGAATATTCCTCTCCCGTCGTTTTGCGAAAAAAACCGTAGGAAAATTATCATATTTTTAATGTTCTACACGACTATACTATGTAGTTTTTGATATTCGCAAAGAGTTATAGCCCTACTGTACACCCTTGTACTCCATTATAACTTATAAATTGTAATTTATTTTTTATTACACTGTGCTAAATGAAAAAAACTGATAAGCGGTGCACCGGAACTAACTCGAGTACGCCGAATCCAGTGGTACCTACCTTTTTTTAGGTAAAGTTTTGTTTTCCAGATAAACCGTTATTTCGAAAATGGAGAAATTCGCACAACATATACATGTGTAACTCACAAACGGGTTAGTTTATCAAATAATCTAAAACGAAACTGAAACTTCGCAATAAGATTAGCTTTTTTTTATCAAGTTTTATGTCTCAAACGAAATAAAATTTGTATGTTAGTTACGTCTTTCTAAATTAAAGTAACGATATTTTTTTTTTTTTTTTTTTTTTTTTTTTTAAATTCCCTACGCTAATCCCGCGAAGCTCTACGCTTGTCTGCAGGAAAGAAACCAGAGTCTCTGGCGGGAATCGAACCCGCAACCCCGGCGCTGATAGACAAGCTCTCTACCAGCTAGTCTACCGGGGCATCAATAAAGTTGAAGCAAGTGGTCAAAATTTTAAATTGTGTACACTTTTGCTCCCCTTCTTTTACTTCTTCGAAAATTCAGAGCATCAAACATTGCCTTACTTATCGGATTTAAATTAACATCTACATATTTTTTGGCATACCCTTTTACATTTATATATGCAGAAAAGATGCCATAGTCAAATAAAAAATACCGGGAGCACCTGCACAAATTTCCCGTAATTTTTTTTCCGAAAAATTTGCAAGAAATCCCGTATGAAACACTTTTACTTCTTCGAAAATTCAGACAATCAAACATTGCCTTACTTATCGGATTTAAATTAACATCTACATATTTCTTGGCATAACCTTTTACATTTATATCAGCACAAAAGGTGCCATAGTCAAATAAAAAATACCGGGAACTCCCGCACAAATTTCCTTCCTTCCTTATCAGGGTTACCGTTAGGAATTTTCGAAAAGTCGCCCAAAAGGTCGTTTTATAAAAATAGAGTCGAACAAAATAGTCGTTTGAAAAAATTTACGTCGCGGGAAATCCCATATGAAACACTTGAAAAAAAATCGTGTAAAAAAGATAGAGTAGTCATATAAAATAAGGGGATTGGTTCCATTTACGTATTAGATGTCAGGTATAATAAGACACGTACATGTAATTCAAGTTCATATTGCATTTACACATGTTGGACAACCTTGTTTTCGATTTATATGAGCAGCTGCATATGGCCTTATCTCCTTATGAGATCCGGAATCTGAGCCACATAGTGCCTTCGTTTCCAGAAATGGCCTAGTTCAACCGCATTCCACATCTGAGCCAAAGTGAAGCCACCAAACTCAATTATTTTAGGCACTTATGCTGGAATTCCTTATCTGCTGGCTTATCAGGGTTACCGTTAGGAATTTTTGAAAAGTCGCACAAAAGGTCGTTTTATAAAAATAAAGTCGCACAAAATAGTCGTTTGAAAAAGCCATTAATACATCAGTTCCCCGTCTCTCGAATAATATACTTTGTTACATCACGAAATATTACGTTTCTTGAAAGGAGCTGCAGCTATGTTCACGTTATCCGTCTCAAACTCCGTAGTTTCCACTGCTTTTTTTCGATATTTTGATTTTCCTTCGTTTTAACAAAAAATTTTCTTTTAAGGAATAAAATAAATTTTATTAGAACAACTGTGTTTTTATTTAGTTGAACTGTCGATTTTCAATTTTAAATTTTGTATTCAGGCTTTGTTCACAATCAGAGCAACAATTTAATTTTTTCTTCTATCTATTTTCTTTTCAAAGTATTTCATATATTTTCCTTTCATTTTTAGAACAAAATTTTCTTTAAAAATTTAACTAAAGTTGAGTCTACTTTAACTTTAGCAACAATTTGTATGAAATTTTTTCTGACGTTTAAAATAATTTTATTTAGTTTTGAATGAAAATTTCAACAAAACGTTGAAAAAAATAATAATAAATGCATGTGGCGGATTTAACAGCCCTGGGAAAAAGAATCAGGTAACCCTAAACACACGATACGTAGCAAAGATTTTTTTTTTCTGTTGAACAAAACGTACAAGATATTTTTTAAGTTAAAGTATTTTAATAATTTAGTTATTTTTTAAGGAGATAATAAATACATTATCAAAATAAAATCGTAAAAAACTCTAAATTGGTGACCCCGAGCTCAAATTTATCAAGCAACATGGAAGACGAGAATCAAAAAAATGAGGTTACGGTCGAACATCCAACTGAGATAGCCGCAAATTGCTTCGCCCGTCTGCAAATGCCACAATTTATCGAGGTAAATGTAGAGAATTGGTTTTATTTGCTGGATTTCTACTTCCGGGCTGTGGGCATTTCCCAAGATGAGCGAAAATACGACACGGTGTGTTCCCAGCTCCCACCGGGCCGCATAAGTGAGTTCCGTCCTATTTTGGATAATGCTCCATTGCAGGGTAAATATGACTACCTTAAAGAAGAACTTATTGCAGTATTGATGGAGAAATCACTGAAGATGAAGTACCGCCAGAAACTATTTATCCGTCTCAACGCACCAGAACAGGCCGTGTCGTTCAACTTCCCTCCAGATACCGAGACTGGATGCTAGAGCCGTATGGGAGGCCAATGTGGCGGATTTAAAAGCCCTGGGAAAAAGAATCAGGTAACCCTTAACACACGATACGACGCAGTTATTTTCTTTTGAACAAAACGTAGAAGATATTCTTTAAGTTAAAGTTTTTTAATAATTTAGTTTTTTTTTAAGGAGATAATAAATACATTATCAAAATAAAATCGTAAAAAACTCTTAATGCATAATATTGTTGTGGCTAAAATTTGCAAACGGTTTCTTAATGCAAAATGTGTGTGGTTGCAAAAGAAATTTTTGCTGTATTATGAACACCAAGTGCATTGTGAACGAAGCTTAAGTTGTGCTTAAGTTCATCAAATTTAATTTTCATTCAATGATTTTACCAAAGGAAGGAATTTTGTACAACACGAAATTTATTAAATTTTTTGGATAATTTTGATTCTTGGTTGAGCTGGGGATCGAACTCGGGTTGAATTTACGTTTCGAGAATAACCACATTCTCATCGTTCGAATACTTAGCAGTTCAACTACAAAATTTTAAAAACGTATACAAAAGTTTTTTTAATAAAAATTCGTATGATTAACAACACTTTTTCAACTTTTTAAATTTGGCTTAAGATGCAAAAAAGAAATAAGATGGTTGCCAAAGGAACATTAATCTGTGAAATTAAGACGACGTTATTTTGACAATTTTTTTTTTTTTTTTTTTTTTTTTTGATAAATGTAATAAGAAAATTAATAACACTGTGCTACACTCGAAAAGCACTTCTGAAATGACCTAGTGTGCGTTAAAGGTGTTGGTGAGCATGTTACGAATCCGGGCTTAAAAGTTTCAATATACCTCCAAATTCCCGAGTTATGGACCAAAGAAATTTTTTTGAGGCTGCTACTTTTAAACATTTATAACTTTTTTATTTATTAACCGATTTTTGAAATTCAAACGGTCTTGAAAAGAAAAATAATTGTTATTTTTAAATATATATACTTCTCAGTCAATATTAGCACAAATATGAATAGATTGATTCAATTATATGGAAAATTTTTAATTTTTTTTAAACTTTTAAAATTTCTACGAGACTTTTTTCCGAATTTAGTTTAAAGGCAACAAATATATTAAAGACAGTATTTTTCTGAGTAAAATGAGACGTCATTTATTAATATCGGTTGAGAAATGAGGAAGCCTTTAAACTAAATTCGGAAAAAAGTCTCGTTGAAATTTAAAAAGTTTAAAAAAAATTAAAAATTTTCCATATAATTGAAAAAATCTATTCATATTTGTGCTAATATTGACTGAGAAGTATATATATTTAAAAATAACAATTATTTTGCTTTTCAAAACCGTTTGAATTTCAAAAATCGGTTAATAAATAATAAAGTTATAAAAGTTTTAAAGTAGCAGCCTCAAAAAAATTCCTTTGGTCCATAACTCGGGAATTTGGAGGTATATTGAAACTTTTAAAACCGCTTTTGTAATACACTCATCTAGACCTATAACATACACTAGGTCACTTTGAAAGTGCTTGCAAAAAAGGAAATTTTGTAGCACCGTGTAATTGACTGCAAATTAAATGTTTCTTGTGGGAAACTTTACAAAAAGAGGTAAAAGGCCAACATAAACGCATCAACATTAAAAAAGTCGCAAAAAGACTCACAAAAAGTCGCAGACCGCTGAAAAAAAAGGGTTAAATTTCGAATTTAGTCGGGCGAACGGTTACCCTGGATGCTATTTCACCCTTAATTTAAGCATAATGAAGAGCGTGTCCTTGCAAAAAATTAATAATCCAAGTTTATTTTGTAAAAGTTTTAGGAATCAATTTTTCATTGTCTTTTTCCAAGGTTTATATAAATGAGAAATACCCCATATTTGTTCTAACTCACATGTAAATATATAAATATATATTTATTTTTAACCATGTTTCTCTATGTCTATTATTGTCTAAAAAGTCATATCGCAGAGACCATTAAACGTAAACATGCCGCATAATGTTATAATGTTTTTTATTGTCTATTCACAACTACTTTTGCAAAAAAAGGTTTTTCCACTCACTCTACGTAAAATTCAAGGATAAGATTTCTAACATACACATAGATATGTACATATAAACATACATTTTAGCATACCACCAACAATTTCTATTATATGGAGTATGTGCAGATCCTAATGTGTAGGTATAATTTTGTGCCGCTACCCTCCCCCAAAAAAAGGTGGGAAACTAATAATGGACGTATTGTCACGAATTCTTTAATGTTATTTTATCAATATCATAATACAATTGTCTCAAAAAAAAAAAAAAAAAACAGAAAACACTATGACACTAACATACACTCAATTACTAACACTCACATCTATAAGTTACACACCCACTTGACCAAGACTTTCGTTAATGATATTGCCATCGAATATATCTCGAACATTTACTGTGTTAATCTTTCGAGACCGACACTCAAAAACGAATTGAAAATTGTTTACATGTCGCTCAGTTTGATCCAAAAAAGCTATCGAATTCGAAGGTTCGATAAAGAATTAGAAACTAAGATTTAGCAATATCAATTGCTGTTTGAAAATTCCTTTGCTAATGTTTCGATAGTGGTATCGAAAAATGTTTGCCAAAACATCTTATTCAATATTGTGCAATGTTTACAAAAGATAACTTTGACGATATCGAGAAACCTTATCTGGAGATATTGTTATTAGTCAAATTCGATATCGCTAAATATTCGTCATTACTATCGTTAGTAATACTTCGATATCGAATGATTATTGTTATGTTTCAATTTCATTTTGGTCCAAATCAAACAATTTTTATCGTTTTAATATTTAATTAATTTTTTTTTAAATTAATATTTTATTAATATTATTTTTTCAAATTAATTATATTAAAATGTACATTGCTACATACTAAAAAATGTTTATTTTAATGGAAAAAAATAAAATAGAAAAATTTTAATCGGCAAAGAAAATACATAAAGAAAAATTCTGTATATTTTAATTGTGTATTTTAATATATTTATATGCATGTATAATAATTAATCAGTCTAAGATAAATATAAATGCAAAAAAAAAAGATATAGTTCAACATGAATAAAGACAGTTTTTAACTCAAATAACTTCTTAAAAAATATATAATGAAATTATGTTGTTTATTTTGTCGAAGTCATCGTCACAAAGCGCAAATTTGTTTTTGAACGATTCTAGGTAGGTACATAAAAAGAATGAAAGAGTTAAATTATAAAGGTGCAAATACGTACAAATTTTCTTTTAACACTTTCTTAGTGCCAATTCCCACGTCGCAAGTCTTATTGATCAGCATGCTACCTTATAGGCGAGAGAGAGTGAGAGAGAAACGTGTATTTTCCTCTATTCACTCTCGTTATAAAGTAGCAAGCTGGTCAATAAGACTTGCAACGTGTGAATTGGGACTTACTTCGAATAGCTTGTGTCAATCTGAATCCCCTTATACATTTTTTTGTACTTGTTCCCCTCCATGAAAATTGTTCCGCTAAAGTGTCAGCTAATATTTTTTTCCAGCATGCTCGTATAAACTTGTCGAAAGCTTTTTCACCGAACTGGCACAGTTCTTTTATCTGAATGGGAATTGAAAAAATATTTTACATACATATATATCGCACAGTTATTGAAACAACGTCATAACGCCAACCTTGTGTTAAAATCAATAATACCTTCTTTCACTTCTTTTAACAATTGAACATCTGACTGGTCTGGCTCAGTATTATTTAAAACAACATTTTCATTACCCCCAACGCCATCAGGAGTATCTCTTGGACGGAGGTTTCTATTTAAAGTGTTAGTTACACTGGGTTATAACATGTCTACTTTCACATACATATATATTTTTTTTCTATCCCCCATTTAACTCACCTTGTTAATTAAATTAAATAACGAATTTTCACTTTATTTATTTTCTTTATCCACACTTCACTTTATAAAGTCTAAATCACAAATAAAATGTTTTTCTGTTTTTATGTTTCAACATAAAAAAAACTCCTTAACTTCTTTTCGCGAAAAATTAGATCAAAGTAGTTTTATCGAACCTTTGGTGATAATGTGAAAAATAAATATAGTAAAAAAATAATTTAACGGTAAACAAAATAAATGTTCGAGCATTTCTCTAAAACAAAAAAATATAGAATTCATTTTTGTTTCGAGATTTTATCAAAAAAGAAAAAACCTCGAATGTTTTAGTTAATGAAAAATAACACATTTTCGAATGTTGACTGTCAGTAAAGTTTCGAGAATTGTTCAAATAAAAGAGCATTCGCTATATAAAATATCATCGACTATTTATCGAAAATTTTTGTTTCGAAAACTCTTCGCCTTAGTGAGCTTTAAATTTTTTCGAATCTCAGGTCAGGTGGGCAGATATAAACATACCCTGCAAACAATTTCCATCGCCGAATCATCGCCCGCGAATCGCCGGCAAGTTGTCTAACATCGCCGCGATGCATCGCGTGGAAGCTTAATGCGAATCGCGAAAACGTTCGCATGTGTCAACCGCGCGAATCGCGTATCGCGATTCGCTTGAACATCGCGTACCGCGATTCGCGTGAACATCGTGTACCGCGATTCACGTGGTTGACACATGCGAACGTTTTGCCGATTCGCCAGAGGATCGCACTTAGCTTCCACGCGATGCATCGCTGCGATGTTAGACAATTTGCCGGCGATTCGCGGGCGATGATTCGGCGATGAAAATTGCTTTCAGAGATATATTAAATAACACACCCTTCACAAATCACTTGCTCAACTGGAATGACAATTTTGCTAATTGCCCTTGAAACCAAATATTTATTTTCCCGTTACCTTAAAAAAACAACAAGAGAAAAAAAATTCTTTCGAAAGTTATAAAAAAACACTGATGATTGCCGCTACTTGTGTGCGCTCGCATATTCATCGCCATAGGCGATGGTTAGCGATTCGTATTCCCTGAGAAGGATCGCGGAATCATCGCCAAACAAGCAATCGCCAAAAAATTTCAAAAATGTTTGAAGGGTAAAGACATAATACTCCAAATTGGTGTGGTCATGTTGGCGATATTGTCAAGTGGCCAAAATTTTAAATATAAACTCTGCTTTTAAGAACATACAAGGACTACATGATATCCTCGTCACTTTAATCTTCCCTTTTGTTTTTTAAAATTTTTTTTTTAAGAATTTAACAATTTGTGCAGTGAGTAAACATTATACTGAAGTAAATTTAAGGAAGTTATTAAAGAAATAAAATGTTCTTTCGGATGGGTTTTGATAAAGCGAATTTAAGGTACATACAGAATCGTACAAAAGCTTGTAAATTCCATAAGACCATGGTGGAATAAGCAGGTCGAATTGCTACGGCAACAAATTGAGTGTGCCCGGTAGGCTAGCTGGTATTGAGCAAGTCTATCAGCAGTGGGGCTGTGGGTTCGGTTCCCGCAAGAGACTCTGGTTTCTCTCCTGCAGGTCAGCATAGAGCTTCGCAGGATAAGCGTAGGGAATTAAAAAAAATACAACATTACAACAAAAAGGAAATTAGCTTACGTTAAATATATTTCTAGCAAAAATCAAACCGTGCCGCTGAACATGATGAAATAAATAAATTTTGTCGCAATTTGTATCTAATTTAAACCTTTTTTTTAGGCAAGCCGGGCCGTGGTTTTTATCATAATTCGGGTACGCTGAATCCAGTGGTGCTAAAAAAACCGAAATTCCGCAATAAAATTTCCTCTAAGAAAAATTTTTTTCGTTAATTTTTAAGGTGCGCTTAGATATGAGTAGTTCTAAAAAAATAAAAGTTTTTACATCAATTGGGCAGAGTTTTTTGGGGGATTTCCCGATTGAATGAAATTATATTAAATATAATTCCAGTTGTGGGGACTATGGTAAGGTTAGGTTAGCTAACGTTAAATGGGCAGCCTCCACGAGGACTGCTCACTTGGGTCCTTATAACGGTTTCTTTGTGATAGCCAGGTACAAGAGACAGTCAGTATCCAACAAATTATTCCCCAGACATCACTGCTATCGAGAACCACCCCGACTCTCTGCAAAACAGAGAGATCGATTTCTGGTTTACCCTAGACATAGCGTACAAACATGGCAGTGGAAGAGAAAGCAAAACACCATTTCCTCCTCGTTCTCATCATGACTGTCCCAATCTGGTCCCTACCGAACCGCTGAAGTACGCGCGTTCTCGTAGCGTCGCACAGTGCTTTGGCCCATAGACATAAATCAAAAAAAAAAACAAGTCTTATATTGTGCTTAAAAATGTACAGATCGATAGATAACAAAATAATTAAAATGAATTTTGAAGAATTTTTAAGATTTAACTCTTTTTGGCGGCGCTAGAGGGCGCCAAAGTTTGAGAATTTATAGTAAAAATGGCCAAACAACTACTTGAGTTTTACATGCTTTAGGAAAACTGTTGTAAAACTGTTGTTTTTTAAAGCACGAGATTGAAATTTTTTTCTGTAGTAGTTTACTATATTTAGAACTAACTGTAAAAAATTTTTATTGATTTATTTTCTCATAAGTGTTTTTTTATTGGTTTGAAAAATGCTTATTATTTACTTAAGCTCTAAAAATTTTCTAACTTTGATGGAATATTAAAAAAAAAAGAAAAATATGGTCTATGGGTTTTTTTCTGATTTCGAATATTTAGACTGTTTTCTAATAACTACAAAAAAAAAAAATTGAAAAAATTTTACCACAACTTGAAAAAAAAAACTTTTTTTAAATGGCTATTTTCATGATTTTTGATCAAATTTTGATAGTTTTCAGGAGTTTAAAAGACAATTAACTACAAATACTGTGAAATATTAATTCAAACTTATACCATTCAATAAAAAACAACAAAAATCAAAATATGTACAAAAAATTTTTTGTGTTTGTCTGCATTTTACGGCATAAGAGGGCGCTGAAATCACAAATGCCCTTGGTTTTTTATTGTTTCAAGAAAATAATTGTTAAAAATTAATTTTTTGGATTACGAGATTCAAATTTTTTTCTGTAGCAGCTAACTATATTCTAAACCATCTATAAAAAAATTTTACTGGAATTATGCTCCTATACATATTTTTTAATGGTTTGAAAAATGCTTATTATTTAGTTAAGCTCTAAAAATTTCTTAACTTTGATGGAATATTAAAAAAAAAAGAAAAATATGGTCTATGGGTTTTTTTCTGATTTCGAATATTTAGACTGTTTTCTAATAACTACCAAAAAAAAAATTGAAAAAATTTTACCACAACTTAAAAAAAAATTTATTTAAAAAAAATGCTATTTTCGTGATTTTTGCTCAAACTTTCATAGATTGAATTAGTTAAAAAAAAATAAACTAGGAACATAATAAGAAAAATATCCAAATATATATACTATTGAATTAGAAAAATTGACAAGATAAATTAAAAAAAATTAGTATAACAGTTGTGTCTGTTTCTTTTTGTCGACACAAGATGGCGCTAAATTCACAGATGACGTTGGATTTTCATCGTATAAAGAATTTTTTTCAAAATGTGACTTAGTGCCGTTATTTTTTATTTAAATTGAAGATGGTTACGTGACAGAAGTTTTTTTTGGTAACAGCCTTTGTTTGTAGTAAGAGCAATTCTATTGTGGAGTGTTCGAAAATATTGCATACAGGGTTTTCAATTTAAAAGAAAATAAAAATTTTCTATTAAAATGTGAAATCAATTTATATATTTAATAAATACTTACTTTTACAAACGAGTAAAAGTGAGGGCGCGTGGTTCAAAAAATGAACGTGCACATCTCTAATCAATTTTATTGCAATCAAAATCAGCTTATCAAATTTTATTGGAATCTTTCTATTTTTAAACATAGCTCCCATACAAATCATTCTCCCGAAAATAGCTTTTAATGCCAGCTTCCTTAAAAATATATGTAGTAACATACCAATATAAACCATAGGTTACATATAAACCCTCATCCAAAAAACCCATATATGAAGATGAAGATATCTAAATAATATTCGGCAGAAAGAACTTTGAAACGAATCTTAACCTCATAACATAATTTTGTTCTGGTGAGTCCATGATTGCCCATGGGTCCCAAATAGATTACAATCTAGGAACTTTGTTTTTAAATACTATGCTATATGATATCACATGGTCGGGCTTGACCGATTATACTTTCTTACTTGTTATTTTTGCACGAGCATTTTTAGCGTTTTTCACTCATTTTTTATTAAATGATGTTTTTGTATTTTTCACATTTATAATCCGAT
Source organism: Pollenia angustigena (assembly GCA_930367215.1). Classification (NCBI taxonomy): domain Eukaryota; kingdom Metazoa; phylum Arthropoda; class Insecta; order Diptera; family Polleniidae; genus Pollenia; species Pollenia angustigena. The sequence goes on from OV884060.1 coordinate 56,256,686, forward strand.
TCTACCAAAATTTGGCACACATATATATCTAACAAATATGAATTTTCATACCAAATTTTATTACGATCGGATAATTTTTGGAAGTGTTATAACATTTTTAAGAAAAAGGATATATGGCAGGACCTTGAATCCTTGTTCAGATTTAAGTGAAAATTTGCACATACGTTGCTAGTTGTGTGTGTATTAGTATGACCATTTTTTGTAGTTTTGTGGGCATTATTGAAGCTAAAATTACATTTTTCCATTTCAGGACACATGGGAGGTAGGCGTGTCCTTGGACCGATTTGTCCAAAAATTCACATTTTTCTTAACTAAGCTATTCTATGCTTGTGTACCAAATTTCAAAAATTTCTGACAACTCCTTCTATTTATGTCCCTTCGTTATATGGGGACAAAGCACTGTGCGTCGTAGCCTAGCTATAGAGTCCTGGCCATCAAGCAGATGTTCTCATATGCCATCTCTTTCTGTACGACTAAGGCAAATCTTAACAAATTCAGTTGTCCATATTATTTCATTCATAATTAAATTAACAAAAACTTTTTAATATTTTTTTATATTTATTTTATGGCACTATATTATACATGCCTAAATACTTTCCAAATGAATCAATCTATATATATAAAAAGGAAAAATGTTTGTATGTTTGTTTGTGTGTTTGTTTCTTTGTTTGTTTGTTTGTTGGCTTATAGACTCCGAAACTACTGAACCGATTTTCCTGAAATTTTTACAGTAACATCACATACGCCCTAAAAATAAAATAGGCTACTTATTTTTTCGATAGGGGTAGGGGAATTGGTACCCCCATAGGATGCCAATATTAATTATCGCTTATCTTAAGAGCCGCTGGACGCATTTTGCTGAACTTTTTGTAGTAGGATCTTCTGAGCCCCGAAATTGAAATAAAATAGCAGCGGGGGTAATGGAATCCCCCATAGGACGCCAATGTTCAACATCGCATATCTTAAGAACTGTAATAGTGAGAATGTTCAAACTTTCTAGAAGTCACTCTTATGGTATACTACACTTTTGAAAATAAAAATAAAGCGGGTAGGCGCAGGGGGGGAAATACCTCTCATAGGATGCATACATTAAATATCGCTCAACTGAAGAACTATTAAAGAGAGAGCCTTCAAACGTGGTTAAAGCTACTATTATAGTAAACTATAAATTTCAATATAAAAATGGGCGGGAGAGACAGGGGAGGAGCAGTACCCCTCATAGATAGAAATATTAATAAGAGCCATTGAACGCATTTTGTTCAACTTTTGGTAGTACGATCTTCTGAGCCCCGAAATTGAAATAAAGTAGCAGCGGGGGAAGTGGTTTTCCCCATAGGACGCCAATGTTTAATATCGCATATCTTAAGAACTGTTATAGTGAGAATGTTTAAACTTTGTAGAAGTCACTCATATGGTATACTACACTATTGAAAATAAAAATAGAGCGGGTAGGCGCAGGGGGGAAATACCTCTCATAGGATGCATATATTAAATATCGCTCAACTGAAGAACTATTAAAGGGCGAGTCTTCAAACGTAGTTAAAACTACTATTATGGCAAACTTTAAATTTCAATATAGTAATGGGCGGGGTAGACAGAGGAGGAGCAGTTCCCCTCATAGATAGAAATATGAATAAGAGTCGCTGCAAGCATTTTGTTGAACTTTTGGTAGTAGGATCCTCTGAGCCCCAAAATTGAAATAAAATAGCAGCGGGGGAAGTGTTACACCCTATAGGACGCCAATGCTTAATATCGGATATCCGAAAAACTGTTAAAGTGAGAATGTTCAGACTTTGTAGAAGTCACTCTTATGGTATACTACACTTTTAAAAATAAAAATTAAGCGGGTAGGCGCAGGGGAGAAATACCTTCCATAGGATGCATATATTAAATATATCTCAATCGATAAAATGGGTAAAGCAGTGTTGCGAAGCGCACCGGGTTAAGCTAGTTTAATATAATTGTAACATGGCATAAAAACCTTTTAATAACAAAAACAAAACAGATTCTTTCCTTTTGAAAATTGGCTAAATTTCACATATTTCGAGCAACGTTTACAATTAAAATATTTCTTCAGTTAACAACATTAACATTTAACGTTTTACTACAATGCTTTTTTGACTTTAAACTATTGACAACACCAATTTGTCTCCTAATGTTACAGTTATTGCTTTTTTTGTTCCAATAAAAAAGCTCCTTTTGCTGATATTTTTAAGAGTGGGGTTTTTTTTGTAACTGTTTTCGTATACACTTAAGTTGTTGTTTGTTGTTATTATTAGGTTATGTTTACGTGTCTATATGTTTATGTTATTCACGTGTTTCATACAAGAAAAAAAAATACACATACTTAGGGCAACAGCAAGCAAGCTTTACAAGGATGTTCAATGTAAAGTAGACTGTAGTATATATTTTGTATATGTGTTTGTTAGCAGTTGTTTGAATTGGTGTTTGTTGTAACACGTACGAGATCATTATGATGGTGTCGCAAAGGATAATAATGTATTTTGATGTTTTTCTTGTTATTGTTACCTTAAAAACACAAATGACAATAACAACTACTATAAAGATAAAACTGGAAGATACATTTAAAATAGAAACAAAAATAGTTTAATAGTTAAAGTAATTTGGTATGACTAAAGTAACGTAGAGCTAGTTTTGAGTGGGTTGCAATAAAAAACGAATATGTATAAACAAGTATGGTAGTATTGACGGTCAAGCCCCACCATTTACCCTACCAAGTACCTTTCCCCACAGTATAATCAGACAAATTTTTGAGAGTGTTCCATGTTTGGGAACCATGGGCAATCAAAGACCCGCCAAACAAAACTTATGTTGTGATCTGAAAATTCTTATGGGAGTTCTTTGTACCGTATATTATCTATATCTACATCTATATGAGAGTTGTGTTTTTAAGAGAGTTTATGTTTTATTTTCAATTAACATCGTGCGTTTTGGTTGGACCACCCTTTGTAAAATCACCTAAAAACGTATAAGAATTAATCAAATTCTAATCTTTTACTTAATTTCTTATTTAATAAAAAAAAATGGTTCGATTAATCGATTTATTTGTTATTCGAAAATCACCATTATAACATTATTCGAACAAGAGTTTGGTTTTGTTTGATCGATTAATCGAATTATTCTTAATCGGTTGACTAATCTAGCATATACGGACCGATTTTAAAAAATTGGTAAGATAGCTTAATTTGCAATAAAACTTTTTGAAACAAATTTAATTTTAATACAAACATAATAAGTTAGCTTGGGAGCACAAAGACGCTATTCAGGAATGAAGTTTATATGGGGGCTAAGTAAAACTATTGGACGATTCTCACTATTTTTATCAAATTATATTAAAAATTGCGAACTGTACTTAACGCACACTGTTTACATAGACAGACAGTCGGATGAACGGACATCGTTTGAACGACTCAGAAAGTGATAGTGAGTCAATCGATATACTAAAAGGTGGGTCTAGGGCCGATATTTTTATGGATTAAACACATCAGCACACCATCTCCACTATTCTGGTGTGGAAAGAAGGAAAGGGGACTGAAGTTTGGAAAGCTGATTGACTTTGCGAAAAACTGCATTTCTGTACCGCAATTCTTAAACTTTTTGAATTTAACTACCGATATCGTTAAGTAACGAGAAATCTCCGTTTCTTTAACGAATTTGTTATTCTCTATTTGAAATAAACAAATATTTTTGTTTTTTAAATATTGAAGAAAAATACCAGTTAAAATATAAAAACTTCAAAGTTGAAATTTGTTAAAATTAATAAAGAATATAAAATAAATTCGCTTCAAAATTTTTGATAATAGACATACGTACATGAAATCGAGTAAATATTGATTATATTTCAAGGCAAAATGCGCTAGTTTCAAATCTTTTTATATATAGGGAAGAAGTTCGAGGTGCCTGAGCCACTCTTACGCAACATTCTGCTATTACTTTTCACACCCACCCTACTGTATGTGGTGAGGATATAATGTGTTTGTGCTTATGTGTGTAACACATTTAATTAAAGGTTATGCCCCACATGTTAGTATACCGATTGACTCGTTATCGATCTTACGAGGTCTGTCCTTCCATCCGGCTGGCTGGTTGTCTTACTAAGCTTATCTTGTGCGCAAAGTTCTTTTCGGAATAGGGGTTTGTTGCCCACAAAAAAAACAAAGTTCAAAAATTATATATTAAAATTAAAAAAGTAAAAATTATTTAAAAAATTTGAATAAGAATTTTTTTAGTTGTTGATTTTGTGGAAGATTGTTCCAAAGACGAGCGGCATGGCATGTACATAAAACTGTCATTCAGATACAAGTAAATTATGTCGAGGTATTACAATATTTCGATTTCGTGGCGATTGAAAAAAACTTATTTTATCTAATCTATATTTAGGTGTTTGAATGTTGATTATTTTATGTAAAAAAGTAAGAGTGCGAATTTTTAGCAGACTTTCAAAGTATACTCCATAAAGATTATTGGCAACAGAGGAAACATGTTCAAACCGTCTTAATCCATACACTTATCTTAATATGTTATTAAACAAGACATTAAATTTTCTCCTACTAACTGAGTCACAGCTCCCAAATAATTCACACTCATAGATCAAGCAAGGAATCAAGTATGATTAAGCAAGTAAGGCTCTTATTTTTAAGGGTGTAAAATATTGTTTGGACCAGAGAGCTCGTAACTTTACATAAGTTTGGTCTACCAGTAAATTTACATGATCAGTCCAGGTCAAATTGCCATTGAAAATGATAACAAAATTTTTCGCTCTGTTAACAATTTCAATTTTCTCCCCATTTAAAACAATATCCTCAGATATGGAGGGAATTAAGCTCTTTTTTAAATATTACAATGCATTTAGATTTGTGAGGATTCAAACAGAGACCGTTTGTGCTAGCCCAAAGGTAAATTCTATTTAAGTCGTCATTTAGGTAGGAAATCCCCGAGGCAATATTTTGAACTGGGTTACTTAAAGTGAGCTGCACGTCATCGGCATATAAATGGATATTACATTTAGTGAGTTGTTTTGGCAAATCATTTACATATAATGAAAATAAAAGTGGACCTAGAATAGAACCCTGAGGCACTCCCCTAGTCAAGGATGAGCTATCCGACCATACATTGTTCACAAACACCGATTGTGTGCGTTCTGAAAGATAGGATAATATAAGTTTGGTTGACGTGTTCGTAAATCTAAAAAAGTGTTTAAGTTTTCGGATGAGTATGCCATGATCTAACGTATCGAAAGCCTTAGAATGGTCAAGAAGCACCAAAAAATTTATATTTCCATTTTCCAATCCTTGCCGTATGTTCTCACTAACTTCCACAAGAGCCGTTACGCAGTTATGACTCTGACGAAAACCAGATTGTGTGTTGGATAGCAAGCTATGAGTATTAATATACGTAATCATTTGTTTATACAAAAGTTTTTCCAAGACTTTCGATAGAAAACACAAGATGGCTATAGGTCTGTATTCTCCACTCGACTTAGGTAATGGCACAATTTTTGCATGTTTCCAGTTTAACGGGTAAATACCTGACATTATGATGGTATTAAACAAATGTATTTAGTTATTTAGGACCAACAATATTTTATGGCAACCTAAATGAGCATAGCAAATTTAATTGTATTCGGTCCATATCTGACTACTTAACGCCAAAATTTTTTCGCAACAAGTTACAGAATTTCAGTATTGAATATGCCCATACTGTGTGTAGAAGTGAAAAAAACTGAACTAGAATTGAACTTAAACTGAACTAAAACTGAACTAGAACAGAACTAGACCTAAACTAGAACTGAACTTGAACTGAACTTGAACTGAACTTGAACTGAACTTGAACTAAACTAGATCTTAACTAGAGCTTTACTTTATTGCTGAAAAAAGTTAATTAGACTGGCGTATTTCATTAATAACAGTCCTTTTTCCAAGTTTAATCAAAGAAATGACAAGGATTGTATAAACATGAGGCAAAAAAACTTATTAAATTATATTAACTTTATTTAAACACATTTGAATACTTTTAAAATCCTTTAATGTTTGTTTCCATATATGTAGATGTCTTTACTGCGCAGTACACTGCCTTAAATTTCCATAGAAACTCTCCTTGTACAACTAAACTTTTATTGACATCTTGTAGAAATTAATTTAAATTCCAAACCATATCTTAAAGCAAAATAATTTTAAGTATGTTACACACATGATTTCTCTTTTGATTTTATTTCCGTTTTAATTCATCCAAATATAAAAAAGGAAGTAAATCATTCATATTATTTATTGGCATTCATATGGAGTACTTTTGTATTTGTATTGCCTGAGTACATACTTTTAATTCATTTGCCTCAACTAAGCGTAGGAGGAAACTCTAAGGAATTTATTAAAATCAGTTTATATAAATTTATAGAAAATTTATGTATGTATAAATTATTTCTTTTAATATGGGATTTCTATATACCCAGTTGGCCAAATGGTCATAGACGCAACGATGTCTTCCGAACATTTTTGAATTTGTCGCCTATATAACATTGATGGCGACAACTTAAGTAAGAAAACGTGTATATTGTCGTGTTAAAAATCGTATTTACGACTTTTTTGGAGACATTTTTTTAAATTTGTCTTGAATAATAATTTATTGAGGACAACGTAAGTAACCATTGCATGCATTTTGTCGTGTTTCAAACGACACTGACGACAAAATGCATGCAATTGTCGCTCATCTTGTCTTCAATTAGACTTTATTGAGGACAACTTAGGCGACCATTGCATGCATTTTGTCGTGTTTCGAACCACTTTGATGACAAAATGCATGGAATGGTCGCTTACGTTGTCCTCTACTCAAAAAAATTCAAAACTTTAAATTTGTATGTAATTTAAAATAAATATTTCTTGATGTTTTGCTTTTATAATCAATATTTTTGATAATAAAAAAAATTAAAAAATAAATAATCCTGCCTGTTAAATATAATTATTTTGTAACTTATAACGTTATTCGCGGCTGTGTTTCAATTGTGCAATTGGAATACGTGAATTGATAGGACAAGAAACACAAAAAATAAATGTTCCTGCTGACTACATTGCCATATCGTAGGCTCAATATACAAACCTGCTAAATCCACTTTTTAAGTAAATTGAGATTTTAATGCCGTGTGGAAGAGAAAGATACACCTCGTCGACCAGCATGTAGTTTTTCTTCAAATTGAGTCTTAAAGTGTGTTAGGTGTTCTCTCAAGTTGCGCATATGAAATATTAAAAGTTTGTTGTTTAAAAGTTCTTGGAAGCTAGCAGGTTTGCATATTATGTCGACGATATGTTAAGTTCAGAACCCATTCCCTTATTAATCAAAAGTCTATTGGAGGTCTGACTGTCTCCACACATCCAGTATCCACTATATTCGAGCCCAGTCTCTCAAACTCATCGGCCATTTCATTAGTTTGGAATTCACTAATTGGAATTCAGAGCCCATCAAGGCCCTGGAAATCACTAGTTGGAATTCACAGCCCATCAAGATCCTAAGAGATTTAAGTAAATATATCCTCGAGGTATACCCATTTACCCGTTCCCCTTATTCTGGATATATCGGCAAATCTGAAGTATCGCCAATATATCAGTATCGGTGTTCGTTTAATCCCTAATTGTCGCTCACCTGTCGGCGACTAAATCTTAGATAGTGTCAACAATATTGTCATCAACGACACTATTAAGGTAATGTCGCTAATCGGGCATTAACGACTTTATGAGAAAAAAGTCGTTTATATAGTCACCAGTGACAACTTTAATCACATTGTTACCCATATGATCATTAACGCATAATAATGTCGCTCACATTGTCGTTTACGACTTAAGTGCCCTTTGTTCGAAAAAGTCGTCGACGATTTGCATGGGCTGTCGCCAACATGTCGTCAGGGATTTACTATGGGTCTTGTACGCGTCCTCGACGTTGTCTTGAAGACATGGCCAACTGGGTGTAAATAGATACACATACATATAAAAATATAATTTAAAGGAAATATTTTATATACATAATCATATGTACATATGTATGTACTTACATGTGTTCGTATGATTTGATGATGTATTTGAAGATATTTCAATATAATCAGCTATTTTATATGTTTGTATAATATAAAAGTCCATATGTATGCATGTGTATGTATGTATGTCTGTTGTACATACATTTATAGGTTTATTGATCTGTATGTGACTGCGTTTGTTTGCGTATCCATGTGTCATCATAAACAAATTTTCGCATAAATGTCACGTACATTTAAAATTTCTCTCTTATTTTTATTATTTTGTTTTTTTTCAAATGATATTAAAAATAAAATTTACTGCCTTATTTTCTATTGAAAATTGGATTAAATGTCTGTTTAAATAATAAAATTTTTTTGAAAATTTAATTAAAAGGTTCTTATTTATAAAGAATTTTAATAGATTGAGGTTTAAGTTTTAATTAATTTTAAGTTTTTGTTGAAAAAAAAAAAACACACAAAAAATGTAAAAAATTAAAAGGAAAATTAAGTTATTTTCTACACAGAATTATTAAATTTTTCGTAAAAAAACGATTGTAAAATAAATCTAATAAATGAAGACAGTTTTGTTCTACTTTTTTTAAAATTATATTTTGTAAGCAATACACATTATATTTTAACATAAATTACCAAGCAGAAGTAGCGTAGACCTTAGGCGCGTTGTAGTAAAAGACACCAAAGTCTCTGGCGGGAATCGAACCCGCAGCCCTCCTACTGGTACACCACCTCACTACCAATAAGCGGTAAAAAAATCCATTTCAAAATGATTTTATGATCTTCCATTAATTTTTTACAAAAAAATTTTCGGGAATACAAAATCTATTATTAAAAAGATTTCTGTATGACGTGCTAAATTCCCAATTTTTTTTTTATTTGATAAATACACTTAAATTTATTGTTGAGGGAAAGCTAGCTTCTATGCGCATTTCACTGCAAATTCCAGCTTCCATTTACAGAAGCCTAAATACACTTTTTTTAGTTTTTTATTCATAACTTCCTTCAGAGAAGAAACTTCGCTTATCTTTTAAACATGAATAGCTTCTGTTACTCATTATTTAGTAGCTGTCTTTGCTACTATTTGTCTGACATAGAAGGAAATAATCATAATAGGAAATAATCACTTTGAAGATGTGGACAAACTGCAGAGATATTTTATAAAACGGATATTAAAACTACCCAATTTTACACCAAACTATGTTTTAATGCTGGAGACTGGTTTGGAAGACGGTCATTTCTACACCCTTAAATTACACTTGCAATACCTATATGTAATACTTTTTAAATTAAATTTATCGCGATTAACTCGCCAATTAAGCCTTAAAATTCTAGAAAAAAACATCTTTTGGGCAAAGAGAATTAATGAACTAGGAAACGAGTTCAACATATATTGGCAAATGAGCACAACATCACACCAATGGGTCGAAAATCAAAACTATTTCCTGACTGCCTTGGAAATTAAATACCATAACGGACGCCTCATGAGAGCCTCTCAAAGCCAAACATTTTATAAAAACCTAAGATCCACAGCTGGAAAATTTTATTTTATGATTTTGCATGACCAAAGTTATGTAACATTGATTCTTAAAGCTCGCAGTGACTTCCCAATAAAAAATGGAGCTTCCAACGAAGCAGGTTTGTAAGGGAGAAACATAAGGGTTTCGCTTACCATTGCGCTTACGGAAGACATGAATTTTATATGGCGAGTTCCCACTTTGAAGCAATACACTTTTGATACATAAAGCGCATTATTCAGCGCACATAAACATTGTTGGATGTAACGATCATATTTACACACTGAATGTTTTGATACAGTTATTTTTTAGTATTTTCCCTTACAAACCTGCTTCGTAGTAAGGGAATGCCGTAGCACTTGAAATGTTATTTTTTTTTATAAAAGTTGTTGAGAGTTCTTTCACTTACTTTACTGCATTTCTGTATGTCTTATTGCATAGCGCATAATTGTGCGCTTAGTTTTTTAAATGTACCTTTAGTGCTTCGCAAAATGATAAAATTTTTTATTGGGTTAATAAATTTAAATGGCGCTAAGTTCTCGAGAAGCAGCAATAAAGAATGCTCCTTGTGCAATACAAGAGAAATTGAATCAGTTCAGCATTTTATATGCCGATGCCCTGTTCTAAATTCCATCAGATTGCAACAGTTTCATACAATAGCAATACCAGAAGAAAATTTTTTTAAATTACTAAATGGCGAACTTTATAATTGGGAAACATTAGCAAGATTTTTAGAAGAATTTATCGAAATTTTTTAATAAATGAATTTAATCATTGAAATAGTTTATACAAAACATTTTATATCTTCTTATTAAGCCTACTTTTCCGGCTAACGACAATGTCAAAGCCGTACGTAAATTTCTTTTATTTTATTTTATTTTATTTACCTATTTGTTTTTTATTATACATATAAAAATAAAAATGTTTGTAATGAATTATAAAAAAAAAAAAAAAAAAAAAAAAAAATAAAGAATTACTGCTACTACTACTAGAAGCTATTACAAAACTACAACGTTGAACGTTAACGTTGGCTGTAACTTAAGGCTCAGTTAGCCGGGAGTAAAAGTAACAGTAACCTTACCGTAAAAAAGTAAGACCAATATATTTCTTACAGATTGAGACTTAACATCTTACTGCTAACTGTAATCGTTCTAACTGCTTAACATACAACAAAATGCATCAGCTGATTTTCAACATTACTGTTACTCCCGGCTAACTGAGCCTTTAATTTTCAATAGATTTGTCCGCAACAGAACAGAATGAAAAAGGGAAAGGAAACCACTTATACTTAATTTCAATTCAACAGAAACAAAACAGCTGATTCATAACAGAACAGAACATACAAACTAATTCTGCGTTTATAGTCACATTAGCCATAAAGTCCACGATTTGTCTGTAACTAAAGAATGTGACTATAAGCGAAAAGTACCGTACAGTTTTTTCGCCAGTACACATATAAAGAAAACAAATAACATCTTTGATTGGCGTAAAAAAGAGATTTTTGTCAGCAGAAAGTATTCCTTGAAATCGAGAACATCACATACGAAAATCATGCATCCTATTAGCAGTTTTATAAGCGTTAAGCTTGAATTTTTCTAAAAAAATAAGACCTGCTCCTTTTGGGGCATATTTTTAACTGAGGTGTTGTTAACGCAACACTTATTCGAAATAACTGCTAGTAGCGACATAAACCCCCTAAAATATTTTTGCATTAAGCTTAAATTTGTTCTAAAAATTTCTATTGTTTGATTCTTTTTGGAAGCCTTTACCTTAGAGTTTGCTAAAAACCGTACAAATGTGAAAAGGCGGTTTCGGGTTTTAAATGATTAAAACCGGTCGGTTTCGTTTCGGTTTTCGGTTTTGAAAATATCAAAGACATATAAATTTTTTTGTATGTACTTTTTTATTTGTTTCAATACAGGTCCCTTTATTAACCCTTAAGTGTTTATCTGGGCCTGGTCAGGCATTTTTGACTTTTTTCCAGTTTTTTTTTTTTTTTTTTGTATAATTATTAAGTATTTAGAACGAAGCTTTATGTATTCCTCAAAGTGTTTTTTACAAGAAAATGAGAAAAAAGTGTAAACACCGTGGGTGCCGAAATTTGCAAAATGAAAATTTTGTGCATATTATATCCACCTGGGCCTGGTCAGGCCCTGCCCTATTATTTATGTACTGCAGTAAATAAATTAAGAATTAGTCTATTTCCCGACAAAATGTTTCTGCTATAGCCATAACACTCCGTACATATAAAAGTAGTCCCAGCCTTGCCCAGGGGTTCGATAGTGTGAGTTTTTTTCTATAGCCGCAAAAACTCCATACAAAATACTATTGGTCGCAGCCAGACCCTGGTGGTAGTTTGTGCCACACAAATTAGGTGTCTACTTAAGAATTAAAAAGGTAACATTTGTTCTTCTTAGTACTTATTTTAAATTTTAGCAATTTTGAAATACCTTGCCATTGCTGCAGGCTGTTATGTATAAAGTTTTTGTATATGAAGTTTGAGTATTATGTATAATTTGCAATTTCTTTAAGCTTAAATATATTGTTAAAGTAAATGCTAAAACCCAGGTTTTTTTTGTCGGTTTTCGGTTTCGGTTTTTAGGCATTTAAAACCGCGGTTTCGGTTAGAACCGAAAAGCAATCCCTACTTTACCTTATCACAAAACTTTGAGGTTATAGGTACAAAATTTCTCATGATTTTTACATAGACTTTTTCCGAAAATTACCTTGAAACAATAAAATTTCGTAGAAGTGTCAACATCGTTGAGTTATTCTAAGCCGATTTATCCCATAATTAACAACTTTAGAAAAAAGTCAGTTTAAAGGTCCCAAGTTTGTTTAAAGTATTTTTAAAGATATTAAAGCAATCATCATGTTAATTATACTTTAACCAATTCATATTCTTTCTTTTCATCATAAAAGGCCAATATCAGTTTAATAATCTACCAGCATAAGCAAATTTGAAAATAAAACTCTTCAACAAGAAAAACAAACTAGAGCATAATTATATTTTAAGAAAAACATTAGGTGAGTTCATTTAATTTACTAGCAGTTAAAATTTTACTGTCAGAAATTTAAAAAAAAATTTCTTTCCCTCGAATTCATGGTCCAATAAGTAGGTCTACTCGAAACGCCTGCTGATTTTTTTGCAGAATTGTGTTTTTCTCGTGGAATTGTTTTTGTAGCAATTTTTTGACATTTCTAACATTTTTTACACAAACAAAATGGGTATTGTTTTTACTATTGTTGGATTGTTGTAGTTGCGCGCAGACTTACTAAAGCTGGAGGTCCACACCACGCCTTACTCGCTTTTTCGCAGCATACGCAGCTGTCAAAAAAGTAGAATCTGTGTAGTTATACGTAGTAAGTTACATGCACAAAAGCGTAGATGCCTTGAGGCGAAAAGTAGGTTTACTTTCTACTTTTGTAAGTCCAAATTTACACTAGGGACATTTCTTGCCGGACATTTTTTGAATTCTCTTTTAATCTTACCCGAAGCGTTTACATATGAAACATTAGAAGTCAGACAGAAATTAATACTTGTATGTAAACTACGAAAAGAAAGAAAGAGAAATGAAAAAATGTCCAGTACAGATAGTCATGTACTACACACTCTACCTTTTCAACCCCTCACCATCAAACTTCGTCTGTCCGGCAAGAAATGTCCCTAGTGTAAATTGGGACTAAGCGTCACAAGCAGCGTTCGAACAAATCAGCTGATTTTGACAAATTAAATTTTATTTTTACTTGTGCTGCTGCTGCATAAAAAGCGTTGCATGTAACTTGAAACGTAGAACGCAAGTAAGGTTATAAAAGCATGCGCTGCGTGGAGGCGAAAACGCGTGTTATGGACCTCCAGCTTAATTTGGCCATGCTCAAATTTTCTTTGCTCTTTTTTCAATGTCTCGTTGCAAGTTTTTCGAGTACGTGAACACATTCTGGTAAGAATTACACGGTGCTACAAAATTTCCTTTTTTGCAAGCACTTTCAAAGTGACCTAGTGTATGTTATAGGTCTAGATGAGTGTATTACAAAAGCGGTTTTAAAAGTTTCAATATACCTCCAAATTCCCGAGTTATGGACCAAAGGAATTTTTTTGAGGCTGCTACTTTAAAACTTTTATAACTTTATTATTTATTAACCGATTTTTGAAATTCAAACGGTTTTGAAAAGCAAAATAATTGTTATTTTTAAATATATATACTTCTCAGTCAATATTAGCACAAATATGAATAGATTTTTTCAATTATATGGAAAATTTTTAATTTTTTTTAAACTTTTTAAATTTCAACGAGACTTTTTTCCGAATTTAGTTTAAAGGCAACAAATATATTAAAGACAGTATTTTTCTGAGTAAAATGAGACGTCATTTGTTAAAATCGGTTGAGATATGAGGAAGTTATAGTACTTTTGCGAACAAAAGAGTGGCAACCTGTTTCGATTAGATTGGCATGATTTAATAAAATAACTTTAATCTTAAATAGCTCCTCATAAAAAGTACTATAACTTCCTCATTTCTCAACCGATTTTAACAAATGACGTCTCATTTTACTCAGAAAAATACTGTCTTTAATATATTTGTTGCCTTTAAACTAAATTCGGAAAAAAGTCTCGTAGAAATTTTAAAAGTTTAAAAAAAATTAAAAATTTTCCATATAATTGAATCAATCTATTCATATTTGTGCTAATATTGACTGAGAAGTATATATATTTAAAAATAACAATTATTTTTCTTTTCAAGACCGTTTGAATTTCAAAAATCGGTTAATAAATAAAAAAGTTATAAATGTTTAAAAGTAGCAGCCTCAAAAAAATTTCTTTGGTCCATAACTCGGGAATTTGGAGGTATATTGAAACTTTTAAGCCCGGATTCGTAACATGCTCACCAACACCTTTAACGCACACTAGGTCATTTCAGAAGTGCTTTTCGAGTGTAGCACAGTATTATTAAAAATAAGCAATAATTTTGTGTTATTGAACAAACCTTATATTTTAGATTTGATCTCTGTAAAAACAAAGAGCAAGAAATTTTTGTTTTTCTTTACGAGAAAAAAATTAAAAAGAAATCACAAAATTTCCAAATCGAAATTTTATTTTCTGGAACACACATACATACACACTTAATCACACACACATTGAATATAAGACTTAATTATTGATAACTAACTCAAGATAGGATAACAAATAATCTAATTACAAAACCAAAAGAGAAGAGAAGAGAAGAGAACTTGAAAAGATGTGGCAAATGGTCATAGAGAATGCCATTAGGAAAAAATGCATAAGAATATTATACAGAAATCTTAGAAAAAATCTTTGAAATTGATGAAGGATTTACAACGTCTTTGGCGCTTTTTTATGTCTTGCCTTAAGAACAAGATTGTTACTGTCGTTGTAAGTTTTTCTTTAAGGTTCAAGTTATGCATAAATATGGTCGTACAAATGAACGAGGGTGGTATAAGAAGTGTATTAAATTAAAGTAAAATAGAATTACTGGTTAAAGAGTAATGAAAATCCTGTTCAATATTTTTCCAAGAATATGTCTTAATTTATGGTGCAAGGCCAAAATTTAGGTTTATAAATTTTTGTAAAAACCAGCATGTTTTAAGTATTTATTTTTTTAAATTGTTATAAAGGTTTGGGTTCTAACTTTCAAATCTGGGTTGTTAATTTTGATGTTCAATTGAACTATCCTGTGTTATAAAAAACAATGTTTATAAAGAGAGCTAAATTTTAAAACATGATAAGTCGAAAAAGAGAGTTAAGAGAGTTTTGCAAAAGAAGCTTTTAAAGTTTGCGGGCCAAACAACATTCAGTTCTATGCTTACTTACTTTTTTTGTGCATAAAGCTCGATTCACCCATGCGTTCCGAACAATATTTTTGACCGGACAGTAATTTTTTTACAGAGAGTGTTCTGCAGAACGATTCACCCATCTCGGAAAATTTGTCCGGACAAACAAAGCTACCATATGGTTTACAGATGTTAACGATTATACAAAGTGGCAGCACAGTTAGCAAACTATTAGTTTTTTTATAAAAGTGTGTGAAAATGGAAGAAAGAAGAAAATTAATTTTATTATTTTTAATTGAATTGCATAAAACTAGGGTATTCATTCGGTTAGCCGTTTATCGGTTAACCGATTAATTTCTATTCGATTAACTGATCGGTTAATTTAAAATTGGCTTTTTTCGATTAACGATTAAACTGGTTAATTTCAGTCGATTAACCGTTATAACAAAAATTATAATTTTTTGTAGTATTAAACCATATTTTTTTGTGTTTTAAACAATGGGTGAGTTCCAAAACGTCGGTTACAAAGCAACTCGCTTTTTTAAATACATTCTACAGTGCAACCATTAACAATTTTACAACGTTATCCGTACCAAAATTCTCCAAAACTGCACCAAAATAGTTGTGTTCAGAATTATTTTTGTATATACAATATATTTCCTTCTATAAATACATTTTTAAAATACAGTACAAAAACAGAAATTAAGGAATTCGGAAACGAACTTTTTTGCAAAATGTTCGCTGCTGACTTTTGTCAGGATGAGAAGAAACTTACGATAGTAACGCAACAACAGAATTAATCCAAACAATTAGAACTGTTAACAATTTTAAAAAATAAAACAGGATTTAATGGTATAATGGAAGATTTTATATGCTTAGAGAAATCCAGAAAAAAGACTGAGAATTTATATATTCTGTATTATGGGTTGCTTTCGATTTTTACACCATCTACGATAAGTGAAAGAAATTTTTCAAAGTCAAAATTTATCACAACTAAAGAAATGAGTCGCTTAAATCCAATACATTTTAACCAAATTATTTATCTAAAAGATTATTTTATAAGATCTTCGTAAACTATTTAAATTACTAATAACATGATCTCAAAGTTTAGTTTTTAATAAATACATAATCGGCCTTGTTCTGGAAATCGAAATCACGTAAAATTGAAAATAAAAAAGTTTTTAATTCTATCCTGTGTTTAAAATTGATAAAATTATTTCTTTTTTATTACCTCATACTTTGAGGACCACATATCTTTACTTTTGAAATCAGGAAAAGCTACGTTCATTTAAAAAAAATTTTATTTAAAATCTCCATCGATTTCAATTTACAGAAAGTGGCCGAATATGTATTAATTAAAAAATATGTATTACAGAGTTATGAATTATTTTTTTTTACTCGTTTTAGTTCACGTATTGTTATGTAATTGTTTTTTTTACTACTAAACTGCAAATAATAAATAATTTTACAATTTTATTAATTGAAATTACATAATTTATAAAACAACACTTTATTAATCGGTTAACCGATCAATTACATAACTAACCGCCTATTAACCGATTAAACAAACCCCTCGGTTAATTAATCGAGCGATTAACCGATTAAATCAAAAGCCCGGTTAAATAAATACCCTACATAAAACCCATTTACTAGCAAAACAAATTTATCAAAAAAGGTTGAAAGTAAAAAGAATAGTAGTTAGAAAAATATTACAGAAAAGAAGAACAAACGGTGTTTTCCACACACTTGTTCCTGAGATGCGCTTTCATGACGTGGAATCGTTTATAAATAATTAACATTCACTTCCTACAATAATTGGTAAACATTATGTTAAAAAATATTAAAATTTACCATTTAAAATTTACTTACGACCAATTCCAATAGATTTTTCTATTTCCGTCCATATATTTTGTTTTAGTAAGTATTTTTATATGAACGATTTCCCATATCATAAATACATTCTCTTCCTGGATTTTTTATTTCCTCAATAAGTTTCAGGGCAATATTTTCTTTAACATCCATTTTTGTTTAATTTTTTTTTTTAATTATTCAGCACAAAACGAAAAATTTAATACGTGGCAGCTCAATTCAACTTGTAAAGAGTGGTTAAATTTCAAGGGCCGATGTTGATTTTGAATAAAACACAAACTATTTAGGAAATTATTGTAATTTTATTTTATTATGATATATTGGTACTACTCAATTATGTGTGGAACAAAATATCGGCCAAATGGGCGCCGCGACCACGGCGGCACACCTCCATCCGATGGTCCAAACTTTCGATGACCCTGAGGCATAATGGAGGTTCTATGCCGTTAATGTGCCGAATTATCTCATCCTTTAGCTCTTGAATTGTTGCTGGCTTATCGACATACACCTTTTCTTTCAAATAACCCCAAAGAATAAAGTCCAACGGTGTCAAATCACATGATCTTGGCGGCCAATTGACATCGCCATTACGTGAGATAACACGGCCATTGAATTTGTTGCGCAAAAGAGCCATTGTTTCGTTAGCTGTGTGGCAAGTGGCACCGTCCTGCTGAAACCACATATCGTCGACATCCATATCTTCCAATTCGGGTCATAAAAAGTTCGTTATCGTCTCACGATAGCGAACACCATCCACAGTAACTGCCTGACCGGCCTCATTTTGGAAAAAATACGGCCCGATGATGCCGCCAGCCCATAAACCGCACCAAACAGTCACTCTTTGTGCGTGCATTGGTTTTTCGACAATCACTCTTGGATTCTCAATCGCCCAAATGCTGCAATTCTGTTTATTGACGAATCCACTGAGGTGAAAATGTGCCTCATCACTGAAGATGATTTTCTTCGAAAATTGATCATCCACTGTTGCCATTTCTTGCCACCATTCGTTTGGAATGGTCAAGAGGCTTTAGTTCTTGAGCCAATTGCACCTTGTAAGCGTGTAAATGCAAGTCTTTATGCATAATGTTCATCAACGACGAGCGTGAGAGGTGCAATTGTTGGGCACGACGACGAGTTGAGGTGGACGGCTCTTCAGCCACACTATCGCGAACAGCAGCAATATTTCCTGCAGTACGAGCTGTACGAGCATGCACTCGTGTTCTCACATCTTCTACAGACCCGGTTTGCTCGAATTTTCCACGATTTTTGCGATTGTACGCACATTTGGACGATCAAATTGACCAAAAAAATCACGAAGTGCACGATATGCATTTTGATTTGAACGCCCAATTTCATAATAAGTCTGGATAACTTTAACACGTTGTTCAATTGAGTTCAAATTGAGTAAGTCTGAAATAGAGAAATGTCAAATAAAATTCGGAAAAAACCCTTTATGTACAAATTGAAAAAAAGTGGCATCTCAGTTCATTTTGTTCGGCACAAGAATTAAAATTAAACCAATTCAAGAAAAAACGTTCCGAACAAATTCATTGCTCTCTCTCTCAAAAGTAAAACGTCAAACTCAATATAAAAAAAATTTTGTCCGGACAAAAATTTTGTTCGGAACGCGTTTGTGAATCGAGCTTCACTTTGACTTGGATTAGCCGGCCGAAATCCAAATTTTACAAAATTGAAGTCTAAAAATACTTAATGAAAAAACCTTGACAAAAATTAAAAACCTGTTTTGGAATTGGAATTGATAAATTTGCTGCATATTTGTTATCAAAATTCTATTTGATTTGACGTCATTTTGCTTAAAATTATCTTAAAAGTTTCCTTAATATTTAAAAATACCTGTTCGGATTGTTCTCTTATATGGCAATATTTTGTTTGTAAAACTAAGAAAAATTATGGTCAGCACAATTAGTTAATTTAAGGGCCTTTTATATTTGTATCTAAACACACATACATACAAATAACCATATCTACATACATAAATCTATGTTTTTGTAAAAGATTTTCTAAAAATGTTGTAATTTTGCTTGTTTTTCTTAATACACACTTTGTCTCCTAAATTGCCTCCTCATCCATTCATCTAAAGGTTCATATTACCAAAAACATGGGTAATTAAAAATCTAGATAAGAAAATTTGTGTATGTTATTGCTTTCCTTTCTGTCGCTCTCTCACTCTTCTTACAGTAAAAAAAGAATTATAGGATTAACATTAAAGACATTTATAAGACTACAGCTGTAGTATATGAGTATTGTAATATATTTGGAAAATGTAAAAAAAATTACAAACGACATTTCTGGTCTTATTTGGCTGGGTTTTATCTGAAATTAGTTGATATCTTAAGTTTGTATCTTCTAAATGCATGACAGGGCATAAGATAATGTGACAATATGAAAATATTTATAACTTAAGTTGTACGTTTGTTTCCTTTTCTATATGTCTGTTTTTACAAACATATCTACTAAGATATACTGATTTTTGTTAGTAAAAGAAAAATTTAGTTTGAGAGTGGGTTAGAATTTTGTTACATTTGTAGGAAAAATAAATGTTTACTTCATAGATCGCCAAAGGCCATTTTACTTAAATTCATTTTATTAATTTATTTCTTATTGAATTAGAAGGAATTGTTGGTAAAGTTGATGTTTTTTTTACTAAAATTATTTCTTGGCTATTAAATAAATAATTGGGATGTTGGAAATATTAGCGGCAAGAACTTAATAAAGCTTGGTTAGAACACTTCCGCTGGTGAATGTGAAAATTAAATCAGAAATCCTACAAAATTAAATTCCTGGTTTTTTAAGAAAAGAACTCTTTTAATACAGTCCTTCAAGATGTGCTGTAAAAGGTCAACAAGAAAGAGAAAGACAAACATGAAAAAACAAAAATGTACTTTGGACTTCAAGAAGAATTCTTGAAAAAAAGTACAAAAAAACAGAGGTGAAGGAAAAACATGTAAAATCAATTAAAAATGGATAATCATTCGAAAAAGCAAATTTCGATCTACCAAAGGTTAAAATACAATTTGGTTTAAGGATTGATGTTTGACTATTGACGTCAGCAGTCGTCGATGGCTGCGACTGTAAGACGGCAAATCCCTCTGAGGAGATCGAGTGGTAGCGATCGAAACATGTCAGGGTAACCAGCCGCCTGGGTTCGAATCTCAGGTCAGTCAAGAATGAATGATTATCAATAACAATTTTAATTAATTTTCATGTTGTAAAATTCCTTTCTTCATAAAAATAATTTAATGAAAATTAAATTTGATGAACTTAAGCCCGATTAAATATTGAAAATTTGGATTAAAAACCATAAAAAGTTCAATCAATTACCATAATACTAACTACATCTTCCGAGGAACAAGTAAATGTGTGGGCAGACTTCTACAGTGAAATATTATCCTCAAATAGGCACAGCGCCCAGATTTTCTGTGAATGTGAATCACATGCAGACGACCCAGATATATCCTCTGCCTGTCCCAACGTTGATGAGATCATAAACTCGATCAAAAGTCTTAAACCCAATAAATCACCAGGTATAAACGGAATGTTCGCAGAATTATTAAAAGCAGACTCTTATACAAGCGCCAAAATCCAATCATCCGCACGTTTTGGGAAAATGAAAGTCTTCCAGACGAAGTGATAGAAGGCATAATAATAAACATTCCGAAGAAGGGAGAACTTTCGAACCCGAATAATTGGCGTGGTATTACTTTGATTTGTATGGTCAACAAATTCGCCAAACGAATCTCCGCAAGGGTGACAACAGTACTGAGACAGGAACAGGCGGGGTTCAGACCCCACAAATCCGCTATCGACCATATAAACATTCTTCGTGTTATCGTCGAGCAATCTGTTGAATGGCGATCACCACTCTATATGTGCTTTATCGATTTTGAAAAAGCATTCGACAAATTAAATCACAGTGTGATTTGGAGCGCTCTTCGATGCAAAACCGTCTCGCGTAAACTTATATCACGTATTAGGTGTCTTTACAACAATGCCAGCTGTCGAATTAAACATGGTAAAACGTTCAGCAGGAGGGTAAAAGTGGAAATCGGTGCTCGCCAAGGTTGTGTTCTATCACCACTTCTATTTAACCACCACTCCTACAAAACGGAAAGGGAATTACTTGGGGACTGCAAGGCCACTTAAACAATCTGGATTACGCGGATGATATTTGCCTATTAGCTCACAGCTTCTCAGATCTGGCATCAAATCTTCGAAACATAACAACAACAGCAGATGCGGCTGGACTTAAGATTAACACTGCTAAAACCAAAACACTGCGACGAATCAGGAATTATTTACAATAGGAAGTAATCAAGTGGAGGATGTCAGCCAGTTTTGTTATCTTAGGAGCATAATTTCCAAAAATGGCGGATCAAGTGAAGACATTGACAACCGTGTACAGAAAGTGCGACAAACTTCCGGCCGTTTAAGACCCATTTGGAATTCGTCTTCATTATCTCAGCGCACAAAGTTAACAATTTTCAATACAAATGTCAAGTCCACTCTCCTTTACAGTTGCGAAACATGGAACGCTGCATCTCGAGACATGCAGAAAATCCAAGTGTTTGTTAATCAGTGTCTTCGCAGTATATTGCGAATATTCTTGCCTAGAGTGGTGTCTAACAACAGGCTTTGGGATCAATCCAACCAACAACAAATGGCCAAGGTACTAAAAATACCTAAATGGCGGTGGATTGGCCACACGTTAAGAAGATCACGAAACGACATTACAAGAAACGCCATAGACTGGAAGCTGCAAGGAAGAGGACGCCCAGCTCATACGTGGAGAAGGCAAATTGATTTAGAAATGGCCGGAATAGGTAAAACCTGGGGCGAAGTGATAGCATTGGCACAATACAGGAATATGTTCAAACAATTTATTGAGGCCCTATGCTCCTTATATTATCGATGGGATGTTTACTATATAAATTCCAAGAAATTTTAAAATTTAATAAAAAAGTATTGTTAACAAGACCGATCACATGGGGACCAACACCACTGTGTCTTAGAAGGATTTTTTATATGTATATATGTATACATTTCAATTTGTTGCACTTAGTCTTAGACTAACAAGTTATATTTTTCTGTTTTATTAAAGTCGTGCAATAACAGCCACCTAAATAGATCCCATCACTACGTAAGGTAGCTGCTTCTGGGTTAACGTGACTCTGACTTTGTGTTTAGCTGCAAATATCTTTATAACTTCTGCGATTTTCATAACGCCAAGAGAAGATCATTAATTCTAATATGTATAGAAAGGCGCATTTACACGAGCTCAAAACTCCTTTGTTTTAAACAAAAACAAGCATTTAAAATTTGTTTTATTGCCGTTATTCGACGCGTAATTTAGTAGCCTTCCAAACAAGATGTAGCTCATTTTAATTGAATCAGCATTTGAATCTGGATTAAAGTGCTGCATGAAATACTTCATTCATAAACGTGGTAAAATATTTTGTATCACTGAAGCTCATTTTTGAATAAAATTGAGATTACTGAACAAACTTTTGTTTTATTAATTAATTAATTAATTTAACATTAATGTTACTACCTAGTAAAAACTTCGCCTACAAAATAATGTTTTCAGTACCCAGCAAAAACTTTACTTATCTTGTAAGTTAGCAGGTAATGTTGGAGAAAATAAACACTTCTTCTTTTTCGGCTGAATAACTACTTATTTTTGTTTGAGGTGTCCACACTTACTAGGAGTCAAAAAATATCTTGTTATTATTTAACTACGAGTAAGTTGAATTGCAAGTACTAAGCCAAAAAATTACTAGTAATAAGTAGTTATTGAGTACGTTACCAGTAAGTAAATATTCAGTACGGAAAACAACACAACTAATAAGTAGTTATTGAGCTGATTATTAGTAAGAAAATATTCAGTAGTGAAAATAATAGAAATAATAAGTAGTTGCAGAGGTCATTACTAGCAAGTGCTTATTGAAGTTTTTAGAATAATGACAATTGTAATAACAACTACTAACCAAGTGACGTATGAAATAAATACCACCTATTACTAAAAATCAAAAAGTTTTTCCTGTGCACTTACAATTCTATCCCAAAATAAAGGCATTTAAAAGAAAGTATTTTTTTTTGCCTACATGCATCCAGAAAAAAGTAGCTACACACAGAAAAAAATCAATGTAAATTCGTTCAAAACAAGGTTGATTTAAAATTTTTCAGTAGTGATTTTGCTTCATTGTTGTTTCATGTTAATTTAACATGATTTTACAATAACTTGCAAACAAAATTTTTTGCTTTTAAAATAACTATAATTCATGTTAATTAAACATTGCAGTAAAGTTAGAACAAAATGTCATTTATATTGAAATAACTATCCGAATCACGTTGAATGAAAGTTATTTCAAGTTGAAACAACGTGAATTTCATGTAGAATCAAATTGGTTGGAGTGTGATATAACAGTGTGAAGACTACATATGCATTTATTAAAGAATAATTTAAGACACTTACCCCTGAAACACATGTTTCACTTATTTTGTATCTCCTTTGTTAACAGAAGCATCAGCAGAATGGCCCGATATGGTTTTCGTCATCATTCTACTTTGAAAACTTGATGTACTATTTAACTAAATCATTTTAATTAACAGAATACGGGAATTGTCTTCTTTTTATAACATACTTTAAACATGAAAATACAAAAATGTACATACTTAAGTATGTATGCATGTTAATTTAACAAGATAAGCTTTTGATTTTAATATAAAACAGGTTTTTATGGATTCAATATTGAACAATGTTATTTTAACAGTGAATAATATTAAATAAACGTGATTTAAGGTTATTTTAGTATTTTTCATTTAAAATTTATATGAAATAATGATAAATTTAAATAAAGGGCATACTTTTGCAGAAATTTACCATGATTCTCAATCAACATTTCGCCATGTTGTTTTAACATTGGTATTTTTTTCTGTGTGTATAAAAGTAGTTACAGAAGTAGTTATAGAAGAAAACTACTAAATAATAAGTGAAATAAGCTGTTCATTTTGGAAAAGTAAGCGAAGTTTTTACTGGGTTGTGAACTCATTTTGTTTCATATCATATGCATAAGAAGAAGAGACACTGCAGCACTTACCCAATTAGATGAGCGATAAACACCTGCATATATAAGTGAACAGAACCCGTGATGAAGAAAATTTTGTCTGGCACTGGCAGGAAACAAAATAACGTATTGGGTTAAGATTTGATTAATTATTGTTAGTTCATATTTCATATATGAAGATTCAATAAAAAATAATGACAAAAAAAAAAAAAAAATATCATATGCTTTGTTCATACGACGATATAAACAACTCGTTTCGCCAAAAATGCTGTTCATACGATTTATTCTTATTTCATTTTTACATTTTTTGACATGTTTCGATTGCAACCACTCAATCTCCTCAGATGGATTTGCCGTCTTACACTCGCAGCCATCGACGACTGCTGACGTCAATAGTCAAACATCAATCCTTAATCATAATCAGATAATCATTCAAAGCAAATTTCGATCTACCAAAATGTAAGAATACAATTTGGTTTAAGGATTGATGTTTGACTATTGACGTCAGCAGTCGTCGATGGCTGCGAGTGTAAGACGGCAAATCCATCTGAGGAGATTGAGTGGTTGCAATCGAAACATGTCATGGTAACCTGCCGGCCGGGGTTCGAGCCCCAGCCACGTCAAGAATGAAATATTATCAATAAACAATTTTAATTAATTTTCATGTTGTAAAATTCCTTTCTTCATAAAAAATAATTTAATGAAAAATTAAATTTCATGAACTTAAGCCTAATTAAAAATATTAAAAAATTTGGATTAAAAATCATAAATAGTTCAACAAAATAACCACAATACTAATTATTATTAAAGCTAAGCCACGAGCTCTATGTGTACATTTGTCCATCAAGTTGTGCTGAAAAAGGTCAACGGAAAGGAAAAAGACAAAATGTAGAAGCAAAAAAATGTACTTGGACTTCAAGAAAAATTCTTGACAAAAGTACGAAAAAACAGAAGTAAGGAAAAAACATGTAAAATCAATTAAAATAGATAATCATTCAAAGCAAATTTCGATCTACCAAAATGTTAGAAAACAATTTGGTTTAAGGATTGATGTTTGACTATTGACGTCAGCAGTCGTCGATGGCTGCGAGTGTAAGACGGCAAATCCATCTGAGGAGATTGAGTGGTTGCAATCGAAACATGTCATGGTAACCTGCCGGCCGGAGTGCGAGCCCCAGCCACGGCAAGAATGAAAGGTTATCAATAAACAATTTTAATTAATTTTCATGTTGTAAAATTCCTTTCTTCATAAAAAATAATTTAATGAAAAATTAAATTTCATGAACTTAAGCCTAATTAAAAATATTAAAAAATTTGGATTAAAAATATATTATTTAACACCTTTATTCATATTATTATTTTATACTTATCACCAGGGAAACCACAAATATGCTTCCAAAAACACGTTTTATACGCATTAAATAAGCAGTAAAAATTGAAGATATGCCCTGAAAATTGTTAAAAATATGCCCCAAAAAATTCAAAAATTGCTTATTTGAAAACAACATATTTAATAATTTAACAACAGTTCAATTTAACAAACTTAAAATTATAGTCGGTAAAGCCTAAACTCCATAGTAGTTACAGACGAATTTTCGAGATTTTACCCTTTTTGGAAATGATGGGATGTCATCGGCTCACAAAAACAGAGTTATGTTTGAGGTTAAAATGCATATAAGAGTTATTTGTGCCGAATATTATCTAGACATTAATATCCATATTTTTTGTCTAAAAGGGATTTTAGGGACGGGACGGTCGCATAATTGTTTATTAATATAAACATTTAACAGGCAGTTAAAGCTTTTTATAGGTGGAAGCTTTGTGCAAATGTGAACCAATTTTAAAAGAATTTAATTTGCAGTAAAATATTTTTGGGGCGAATTTAATCTAAATATCAGCTTAATTAAATGGTTTATCAACACAAAGAATCTAATTTGGAAAGAAGTTTTTATGGGGAATATGTGAAATTGTTGACCGATTCTCAACATTTACATAGACTTCGTCTTTAGTACAATTATCATGCCATTTAATTTTAATTTTATTTATTAAATTAAGTCTTTGGATACAATCCTTACAGACTAAATATTAAATTTAAAAATTTTTTTCAATATAACTGCAGTTACAGGTTTAAACTTAAAATAATATTACGTTTAATAACATCAACATTTAAAGAAAAATCTACAAAATTAAACATTTTATTAAAACAACAACATAATTTCCTAAACGGGGCTGCCATCTCGTAGTTTGTTCTAAAAGTTTTAACATATAGTGGTTGATTAAATCTTAATGTGCGTTGAGGAACATTCAATGATATTTTACTTAAAAGAAAAGCTGATAAAACATTTCCGTTTAAAAGATTTACAAGAAATGAAACGTTGAGCATAATTCTTCGGGTTTTTAATGTTGGCAGTCGAATCAAAGCAAGTCGTGATGAATATGATGGAAGCGCAGAATAGCCTCTATAAGCATCTCTTAAACAAAAAAGTTAAAACTGTTTCTGAACAGATTCGATAAGATTAATGTGAACGTTATAGTAGGGGTCCCATACAATTGAGCCATACTCTAAAATCGGTCTTACAAGTGACGTGAATAATCTTTTGGTAATAAAGGGGTCCTTAAATTCTTTTGCCCATTGCAACTTGTACTTTGCGAACAAGGTTAACACTACCAGGGAACTAGCCAGACGGAAGGATGGGCATCGTTATATCATTTTAAAAAGTGATTCGGAGTCGACATACTAAAATATTTTTAGGAGAGAGGGAAAAGATATGGCATACTCTTTTCCCTTCTCTCCTAAAAGTTCAAGACTTGACAAGTCAAACTTGACGTGTGTGAACCGGCACTTATGCACATATTCTACTTTGCGTAAACAGTGAAAATTCGCTTAACGCATGGTGTGGACCTCCAGCTTTACTTGTTTATTTTATAGTTTTTGGAACATTTTCCCCTTCCTTTTTTTAAAACACTTTAACGAATGAAATTTTGTAGCATAACTTTTTGTTACTTTACTTAAAGGTCTCTTATGGGCTTATAAGGTGTTAATTTGACACATATAAAATTTTTTTTTGCTACTTCATACTCTAAATTTTCTCTATAGAGCATTTTGAATGACATCTTATTTCAAATGAAGCCCTCAGGAATTTCAAGTTTCTATTTTATCTTTTATCATTTTTTTTTTCGATAAAAGTTTTGCCCAAGTTGTTCTTTAAATTTGTTGGGTGTTGTTTATAAATCATATTTTGGTTTTTATGTTATTTTAAGAAAATTATAAATTTATATTTCATTATTTATTAATAAAGTTTTAGACAGTTTTTATGTGAATTTATGTTGGTTGTGTGTGTCTGTTTTATTTTATCTTGTTTTGTTTTATTTTAAAGAAAAACGAACGTTTTGATATTTCTAATTGGGCAGTTTATATTTCAAGGTTAAATATTTAAAAATTTTATTAAGATCTTAATCAAGTTTAATTAAAGATTTCTTGACTTTAAATTAAATGTCAGAAAATTATTCACAAGTTATTTAATTAAGACTAAGTAAAGTATTTGATATCAAGAGTTACTAATTAAAAAAAATCATAACTTCTTTGGTACTGAATTAGAATAATTAATAAGAAGATTAATAAGGGGTTATCCATTTCAAATTTAATTTTCTAAAGCCGCAAATCTTTTATTTATAGAAAATGCTAAGTCAGTCGCAAAATTTTGGGACTTTGAACTATTCTATATCTCCGTTGATTTATTTATAACATGAAACAATTTTATTATTTTGTTTTATTTTATGCTCTGCTTTTTAATGTGTTATTTCTCTTAGTTGCTATGCAAAACATAAGCATAACAAAATAATTTACTTGTTCAAAAATACTCCAAAAAAATACAAAAAGTATCCTCGTATCTACAGCAAAATATCACCCACACCGATATATAGGAAAATTTGTAGGATTGGCGATATATCGGTTTAGGTATCGGTATTCGTTTCATTCCATATTTAAATGACTCCTCCAGTCGATCCTGTTGATTTAGTTTTCCACCCCTTTTTCGCACATTTCGGGCGGTAACTTGACAAACGTGGGTTTTCAAAACGTTCAAAAAATATCCCATGCAATAAATCCAAAACCTGCAGTGTTGTGTGGCTCATGGTTAAAACCACATGTCGTCCACCTTATACTCTTCATTAACATGCAAAAAAAGTCATATATGAATTGACGGTAATGATTTTTCCGATATTTTCGGCAGTGTGCACATTGCAAAGATGTACAGGGCTGACCACATATGTTATGCTTTCAGTCTCCTAAAATTTCTTTACAATTTTGCCAATTTCTTACTCGGAAAGTATAAACCACCAATTTTTGGTAAGTTACAGTTTAAACTTTTACACGTTTTCGCTTGTTAAATAATCCATAGCCGTACATGGCAAACCTTGTACTAAATAAATGACATTTCAGATAACAGATAACCAGCTTACAGCCTCGCCAGACCAGTGGTTTAAAAATCACATAATTGGTAACCCTGTATTTATCTTATATTTAAAATTTTAGTTTTAATGAAATAAAACGTTTAGGATAAGTTTTATAATTTTTAACATAAAACCTGATAACAATTTTTAATGGACTGTTCCCAATAAAATTATATCTAACATGGCTTTGGTAAAATTTACGACAATAAAGTTTACACATCTCATTAAATTAAGAAACAACGAACATGTAAAGTTTGTAAACGTTCAAAATAAATTTATACTTACACCACAGTTAATTGGGGTTAGGGCTTTTTTATTCCACGAACTTTTTGCTTCCCGGCAAAGCGGAAAAAACTTAAATCTTCCTGCATACTGGACATTCAAGCGCTACAGCCAAAAAATGATCTGAATTCTGTACTTTAGGAAAAAATTTTAAACTTAAACTACAAATTACCTACAGCTCTCACATAAAACTCAATGCCACAACTACTTTAATTTAATTTATCGGCATCCGAAAGATACATACATTTTTAAAAAGTTCCACTAAAGAAGCAAAATTTAGTATCATACAGAAAACACTATTTAACTTTAAAACTGCTACTATAAGAGTACAAATTAAAATTGAGGCCGTATTAGCTTGACAAAAATAACATTCATAAATTCATCACTCTGGTCAAAGAAACAACCACAACTAAAATTGATTTTGTTTCAATAATTGCAGTAAATAAAAATCAACCACTATCATTTTTGTATACACCAAACCGTGCAGTTGATAATAATAATTATGCTCATTTTTCAGATACTAAAAAATTTACCACTTTTAAGAAATATTCTAAAAAGTTGCTCATAATTATTATGTATGATGAAAATAAATATAACTATTACATCCAATCAATATCTTTTTACATTGGCTCATAACTATTATGATCGATAAATATTTATTTCTCTTACAGATAACTAAAGATTTTTATTGTTGTTATTTACGATAATAATTATTTTGAATATTTTCTTGATATTAATTGTTTTATTTTTGCAGATTATACATGTGCATATAAACATACACATTTAAATTAGTTATAACTGTTTATTATTTCTTACCGATAACTGTTAAAAATAATTAATAATATATCTATCGAATAGTAATAGTTATGTTTGAGAAATGCTTTTATTTGAAACCCATAATAGTTATCATGAATTTTTAAAAATTAAAATTGGAAATAATAATTATTCTTAATAAATAAAATATAAATGTATTCGTTATTATTATTCGCAATTTTTATCGAATAAAAGTTATAACTATTAAGTCCTTGTACACAGTAAAAATTATTTTTTCAATTCAAACAAAAAATTTGTAGAATCAAACAATTTTTTGTCTGAAATCGGTCCTATAAACAAATTTGCATATTCAAACAATTTATTTGCATTTTGTTTATTGAAAAAAAACACTGATTTTTTCAAACAAATAATTTAACTGAATCAAACAAAAAGTTTACTGAAATTCATATATTAAATTTCAAAGTAAAAAAAAAAAAAAGTTTTTGCACAAGCAATGACATGACGCGCACACAAGTAAGCACAGTATGAGAAGATGACGGCAGAGCAGAGCCGCCGTCTGGCTTTGAGATACATTTTTTTTGTTGGAATAATTTTTGAACGAAGTCTTATTTATACACATAACACTCAGTTTAGATGAGGGCTTTTACGACGTCGCTTTGTCGACGTCTCTTTTGGTTTGTTGGTGAGCGGTGTAGAAAAGAAAGAGGGGTTAACAAAATGACTCGTTTTGTATTTTGCATGTCGTTTTTTACATTTCTCTTTTAACTTTTTCTGTTTACGTTTTATTCTTTTTCTTACTTTGAAGTGTGTGGTTGAAAATACAGTGAGACCTCGATTATCGATAATAGACGGGATCGGCAGAATTCTTGATTATTTATTTTTTTTGGTGTGTTTCTTAT
Source organism: Pollenia angustigena (assembly GCA_930367215.1). Taxonomy (NCBI): domain Eukaryota; kingdom Metazoa; phylum Arthropoda; class Insecta; order Diptera; family Polleniidae; genus Pollenia; species Pollenia angustigena. The sequence goes on from OV884060.1 coordinate 56,287,385, forward strand.
TTTATGTAAATATATAACGTTTTATTATGTAAACATGAGGAAAAAAGTAAATTTGGCAGAACATGCTTCCACACCGTTAAGATATTCTCTTTCTTCGTTTATTTAAATTTCTTTTGATTGTTCAAAATTTAACGAAAAAAAGATAATTTGTTTATAATTTCGGATAATAGAGGCAATTTAAATCAGTGCAAAAAAATGTTTGTTTTCCATTTTATTGAAGCTGCCGGTTAATCGAATGACGGGTAATCAAGGCCATACTGTAAATAAAAAAAAGACATGCAACCAAAAATCATCGTATGAACGCAAAGAGATTTTGGAAGTTGCTTTAAAAGGGAATCAAGATAAAACGACGTCGTAAAAGCCCTCATGTGAATTGAGTGTAACACAATGTTTTTCTTTATCACTCTCTGTTGCTGTATCCTTTCCTTTGCTAAAGAAGAAATGTAACCAAAAACGGCAGCAGACCGACTCGATATGTTTTTCGTCATCATTTTATTTTTGTAATTGATTAAATACATCAAACAGTTTTAAAAAATTGAATACGGGATTTTTTTTCATATAATGTTGTTTCTGCTATTGTTTTTCTTATAGTTGCACTTTTTTAAAGTGTCCAAAATTAGACTGTGTGTGTTTTTTGTTGTGGTTCTTATATTTCACATAAAGAAGTGTTGCTTACGATCAAATAAAAAAATGCAAAAAGACGACAACATTAAAGAGCGTTAAATATTTCATACAAAATTATGAAAACTTGACACCAATAACGCGTTTATTATATTTTTGAAGAGTTGTCCACATTTTTGTTGGTTAAATAAAAATCAAACAAAAATATTGTTTGAATCAATAAAAAAATTTATAGAAATTAAAAATAATTTTCAAACATTCGTTTGTTTGAAAATAATTCGGCAATAATTTTTTCTGTATACTTGTTCTGTAAGTGCTGGTTCACACTCTACAAGTTTGGGCCGTCAAGTCTTCAGTTTTTAGGAGAGAGAGGAGAAGAAATGGCATTCTCTCTTCCCTTCTTTCCTAAGAGCTAAAGACTTGACGGCTAAAACTTGAACAGTGTGAACCAGCACTAACATTCGCGTCGAGAAACTTTTCGTTTGAAATATGAGAAATTAAACAAAAATACCACATATGGGCAGTTCCAGCAAAAAGTCTACTTTTTGTCACGAACGCCAGAAGTAATTTTAATTGTTTCTCAAACAATTTTATATGTATAGTTTACTTTTCTATATTTTGGTGTAAAGCGCAACTAGCTCTACATTTTGTAGCCAAAGGGATAACATTTGAAAAACATCGTTCAAAAATACAAGATTTTTTGCATTCTGGCATTACACAAAAAAAAGTAGACTTTTTGCTGAAAATGCCCATATATACTTTAAAACAATCAAAGATTTATAAATTTGGTAGCTTGAAAAATAAATCTATATAAGGTCAAAGTTTACTGAAAAAGGTTTTATAAAAAATGGCTTGCTCAATTCGCAGTCTTATTCGCGTCGATTGATGTAATTTATTTTCTGAATATAGTGGTACTTCATTACTTTGTATATATAAAAACCCTTTTTACAAATTTGACTTCTTCATTTAATTTTTTTAAATTTTGTGGTACAAATATCACGACACGTCAAAATGGAATTGCCCATATTGGAAAAAACGACTGTTTTTCTTACTTAAATGCGTCTGTTGAATTCTGATGGCACGTAAGTAAATTACTCGCCAATTAACGGAAAAAGTGTGTCTGTAAAATTTCTTTGAGAATGTTTACGCCTTGAACTGTCAAATAAACTCACGAATAAAAATGGTGCGCGGAAAAATTTTAACACTAAAAACACATTAAAAATGCAAAATGCAAAGAGTAATACTACTTATAATTAGGGATGCGATTTCCATGCAAATGCATGTTTTTTGTCGATAGTCTAAGAACCTTGTCGACCAATTATCTTTCCGAATCATTAAATTTGCGTTAAAATGGCATCGATTTGTTTTTGCATATTTTGGTAAAAATGCATATTTTTGCATATTTAGGTTTGAAATGCATATTTTTGCATATTTTGACATTTTTGAGGGATTTTTTAATTTCCATATTTAAAAAAAAAATTTTTAAATACACAAACAAAAAACTTTCCAAAAAAATTTTTTAATAATAAATAAATTCTTTTGGGGCTTTGCTTTAAATACAAGATTTTCAAGATTTCGAAAAAAGATGCTTCTATTTTAAAAAGCGATTCAGCACCTTACATCGTTAAGGCTTCCAATGGGTTACAAATTACTTGCTTGGCACATGGGTTATACCGCGTTGCAGAGAATTTAGAAGTCAATTCGATAATATTGCAATTTTTAATGAAATGCATCCCTTGATTCACCTTCCACCGCAGTCAGTAGTAGCAAAATGGGAACCTGGCTAGATGCTTCAGAATTCTATTCAAAATAACTTCTAGGAATTTAAGAATTTTTGAAGAGCTTGTTGATGCCGATGATTGTGCAATTAAAAAAAGGAAAATAAATATTAAATTTAAATAACATCAGAAGTCAATTAGCATTTGTATTTTCCAATTACGGATATATTGGTGAAACAATAACCAATTAGGAGGGATTTAGTTCACTTAATACTCAAGTCAAATTAATTGATATTGCAAAATTTAAAATTAACAATGTGGAAGGAAGAATAGGCCGACAAAGTAAAAAAGTCCAAAACGTTTTGCAAAAATTAATATTAAGGATTTAAAAAAATAAAATAAATATCAAATATTTTTGATCTGATCTGGAAACAAAGTTGGATTTGCAAACAAAATTTTCAAAAAGTATTTGCAATTTTCAGTACAATACAAAGTTTTACTTTTATTAAACAGTACTTATTTATTTAAACAAACAAAAATTAAAATTAGTTATTTAAGTTTTTAAAGACATTTTAATAACAATAGACTGAATTTTATATGTTTTTCTTTTGAGTAAAATAAAAAAACGATATTTTATGGAATTGTTTTAAGTTTTTAGTGCATATTTTTTATTTTTTCAGTGCATATATTGGATTTTTTTTATTGCTTTTTTTATGCGAATAATTTCGATTTTTTAGTGCATGAAAATCTCATCCCTACTTATAATATTTTGCTCTTGGCTAGGAATGGGCAAAAAATATCGATATATCAAAATATCGATATTTTTAAAAAGAATAATCGATATATATATCGCCGATATTTAAAATAACGATATATCGATGTATCGATATTGAAATACGACTATCGAATTCGATATTTTTTAAAGTCAGTCTTCATTAAAAACTCAAAATTTTAGACGTTTTTCAAACAATATGCGTTTTTTAAGATTTGGCATCACTGCATGCATCATATGCTTTTTATAACTAGTATGAAGATCTATAACTCCCAGTCTACAACTGACATGATTTGCTGTTATAACATAATGTTATAAAAGGGTTGTTAAGACATTTGCATTAACAACCGTGTTATAACATGAGAAAACCTCTTGTATACTTAACACTAACGTCATATTAGTGTTAATGTTAAGCATTTCATGTCAGTTGTTAACTTCATGCAAAGATTAACATTTATAAGAAGAATTAAGAAAAAAGTGGGGTTTTCACATTGCAGATTTCTAATTAAAACAGTAAAGTCAAACGAACTTGAAAAGATTTATTTTATGCGGTTTTGAAACAATATATCGTCATCTTAAAGACCTAATAACCTATCTGCAAAAATTTCAAAATTTAGTTTTTTGTGGATTTTTATTCCCTTTATCATAACGCATATGTGTGCAAAATTTTGAACATGTTATATTACAAATGACAAAGTTTTTGTACCAGTAAAATAAACTACTTCTGTAATTATTTACCCCCTTATTCATAAAAAATATTTTAGTTTTATAAGAGGTTTATTAAACAAATTTTCATATAAAATTTTTCTTATAAGCCTGTTATTAACATGAAATATTTTTATGAATAAGGCCTTTAATGTATATAATGTTCTGGTGTATAAAGAAATTTTTATTTATTTATACTAATAAGTACTGCAGATAGGTTATTTGGTTTCAGATTTTTACAATTCCAAAAAACCTAAGTGTCATAACATAAGCTGTGATTAGAAAAACAAAATTTTCTCAACCGATATATATTACTGGTTTCATTTTAATCAAAATGTGTAATTTTCGTTTAAATATCGGTAATAGTTACAATTTTATAACGTTTTTTCCCTCTCCTGTAAACTTTTGAAAACTGCAGATAGGTTATTTCGTCTTTTAGGTGACGATATGTGCCTATATATATTTGGAATAATAATAAGATTGTGGATATGTATATTTATGTTTATATATTACATTTTTTAATTTGGTAATAGTTTCAGCAAAATACGTTCGATATATCGATACATCGATATTTTTGAAATAATATGTATCGATACTTTTAAAAAATATCGATTCGCTATATATCGATATATTTTTTCAATTTGCCCATCCCTACTCTTGGCACATATTTTCATTGTTTAATTCTTTGCTTTTAACCAGTGTTCGAAAATAAACACTAAATATCGCTCATAAGTGTTCGGTTCGGTAGATTTGTTGAAAACACAAACGCTAATAGTGTTTGTGTAAAAAATCTTTAAAAAAAATAACGTTTCCCTGTTTGTCATCTTTCAAACATAAAAATAATACTCAACAAAAGATGAGAACATTAAATCCCGTTCGGTTTTTTTTAAAAAACACAAACTTAATTTTTTCCAAAAAAAATACACATACGAAACAAAAAAGCCAGCAAAATAATTTTACGCAATACACACACAAGCGGTTCGAGCTGCGGTCGTTGCTAAGCCTTTTGGTTTGTTTATTTCTTTATCAATGTAAAAAAAAGAAACTTTATAGAACATTAAAATATAATTTTTGTCTACAGTACCACTACAATTGTTCTGTTTTTTAATGAAGAATAGAACACTACATAATGTACCACTCTTTCTTGAAAATAGTTACGAATGGTATTAAGGGCTGTGTTCATCTACACAAACACTAGAAAATAGATACCGTTCCTAAGTGTGTGAGCCGAACGCCAAATAATGTTCTGTTTATTTTCGAATACTGCTTTTAAAATTTTATAAAAAACATGATTGTTTTGAAAGTTCGTTTGCCAATAACTAACATTAAAGTCGCACTCTACATTATTTGGTATAGCCGACGCTTGTAGTTTCACACACACTTTTTTTCACTTCTCGAGAAACGATGGAATATTTGTTCCACATCTTTTAATTTAATTACTTTAAAAGTTATTGTTAGTTTGGACTTTTGCTTTTTTACAAAATTTTGTAAGAATTAATCACATTTATTATTGACCATACATTATTTTATTGATCACATTATAGTAATTATTATTATTATTATTTTTTTTTTTTGACTACTTAACATAAAATGCTCCTTTCTATGACAATTCAATTTATCAACCAAACAAGCAATCAGACTGTCATTTCGTCATGCATCCATCGAATCGTAATAATACCACCAACCACGTTTATGATGTGTATAAATTGTGTTTTATGATGATTATAATTATTATCAGGGCAGGTTTTTATATGCGCTGAAAAAAAATTTTAAATATGGAAGCAAGTAATATTAAAAAAACCAGATTAATATTTATGCTCAAAAATAAGAAAATTAAAAGTTGAATTTAGCCATATTTTTGTCCGTAAAATATTTCTTGTGATGTATTTTGACGTCTTTCTCTGTTTAAGGGAGAGAAAATATTTTTTTCTCTCAACTCTAAGCTTGGTTTTGTTTATGTTTACAAATTGTACGGGCTGGCTTGAACTAAATCGCCAATAGGTTAAATTTTTCAATACAAAGTTTGTGTTTGCGAAATTAAATTGTGATTGATCATCTTTTTTCATCCATTATTAACACACAAATCTTTGAAAATAGTTTTAAATATGTAGCTTAACAAGAACAAAAATGAAAGCAAAATATAAACAATCGCTAAACTACTACCATCTAGCAACACTAAGCGATTTGGTGAACATTTGGCAGCATTGATTTTATGGACAAATTTTCCAAAATGAGTGAATCGTTCTGCTGAAAATTCTCTATGTTAAAATTTTTCCTGACAAAAATTCGGGAATCCACCATAAAGTAACAATATCCAAACACAGAGATAAACAAACAAATTGTTTGATGTAAAATAAATTTTTATGATGATCGGTACATTATCTACAATAGAGGATATGGCCCTCGCTGACACTTACTTAAATACGCAGAAATCGCTTACCAGTAGAGATTTAAAAACATTTGGTCAAGTTTAGTTTTACATATAAGACATGAAATGACATTACAATAGGTGCTTATATTATTGTTGGTCCTATAAAATGAACACTCTCAAAATACAATTTAAGAAAAATCCGTAACAAATGAGTTTACAGTCAAACAATTTGATAGACTTTAGTCGTTTTTTTTTTTTTTTGACTATAAATTGTTTTTTCTGATTTAAAATAGATCCCGTTAAAGTCGAAGATATTACTTTTACTTGTTCTCCTTTAAAGTCAATTTTGACACCTACACCCCAATAGTTTTCGTTTTTGCTGATCTGTGTAACACATAAAAATATTTTTCTGTACCCACATATGGGTAAATTGATCGCCTCAGAATCAGCATACGGAAAAAGGGTCAAATTGGTCCTTAATTTCATATAGCTGTTATAAAAACTTATTTCTAGAATTGAGCTTAAGGTATCCAGTGCCCATGTTCTGTAATTAGCACGTCGAGAAACTTTTCGATAGAAACGTGAGAAATTAAACAAAAATGCCATTAATTGAAACAAACAACTGTTTTTCTCACTTAACTACGTCTGTAACATTTTTGGCGAGTATTACCTGTCACGTAAGAAAATTACACGTCAATTTACAGAAAAAGTGTGTTTTGTGAGAAAGTGATGAATAAAATTGGGGGAGAACATATTTCAACACAAAAATATATTAAAAATGCAATATATTGCATTTCCCCAGAATGGTCTACCAGGTTGAAAAAATAAAATGTTGATAATCATCGTCTTTTATTGTTTATTATTATAAAAAAGTCTAATGGCCATTTTCTCAATGTATCGACAAACTGTCTGTTACTTAATGTCAACAAAAATTTATTGGAACGATAACCTGTCCGTTAAAGATGTTGGGTTTCTCAATATACCGACAAAAAACATTGTTTTCAGCTGGCAACGCCACTCAAAATACTTGTAAAAGTTGGGAGTCAGCTGATTGAATTTATCTGTACGGCAAATAAAAGGAAAATAAATAATTGGCAGATGAGTGCCGGTTAGCTTTGCGATAAAATCGAAGTAAATGAGACATTGAGAAAACCAAATTTCTTTAATGTGCAGTTTTTCGTTGGGAAAAAAGATAATTGCCTAATGAGAAAATGGCCATATGATTTTATAAAAGAATGGTTTTATAGCATATTTCAGCTGTTTAACTTGAGGAAAATGCTCTGGAAATTGGAAACTGGAAAATTCTATATATTTTCTTATATTTTCTACTTTTAAAGACATTTTTATATACCTAATTTACATGCAAAAAATATGTTATGTTTGCACTCTTTCTTCACAATCTCTCCATTACAATCAATTGTAAAAGAAGTATTAAGTTTTTTTGGTAAGGAAATTTTAAGATATTTGTGGGAAAATGCATGGTAATAACAATAAAAAAAACATATGGAAAAATCGTACGTTCGCGACCCGTACATTCGCGACCGGTACATTAGCCAATTAAACAAAAACCAAGAGATATTTAATTTTGTTAATACTGGAAGGAGACCTACATTAATACACTTTTAAAATAAATTAATCACTTTTGAATATTTCGTTCCATTTTCCAGATTTTTAGATTTCACTACTGTCAGCCAAAGTTGACTTATATTTTGCGTACGTTCGTGACCACACGTTTATAACTCTTATTATGAAAACTTAAACTCGATGAAATCCATCTTTTGTACTAAACATATAGCTACCCAAATGCTATCGAATCGAAAAAAACATGATAGGAAAAGTTTTGTTTTCTATATTATTTGTACAACAAAAGCGTACGAACGTACGTTCGTGACCCCAGGAAATGCCCATATGTAATGAATAATAATGTTTTTTCTTAGTTGATTTTTTTATTGTTTAATTATTTTGCTTTTAACATTTTTGAAAAATATACGATTGTTTTCAAAGCCATTTTGTAAATAACAAACATTAAAGTTGCATCATATACATATATGAAACGAGCAGGAGATACTTACTTACTTAGATAGCACCACAACCTGTTAAAAAATGTTCTCCATGCACTGTGATCTTTTGTGCGTTGTTTTCAGTTAAACTCCGGAGTCTCGGCCATCCCTGTTTGCGCTTTCCTTCAATTAGATGCTCACGTGACTTTCGTACTGGAAAAATCTGAGTTCATTCAGCGGATGTTCCTAGATAGCGCTATCGTATCTTGATGCGCCACACTTTGTTCACGTCGGAGTAAATCTTTTACAGTTCAGGGTTTATTCGTGTACGATACTCTCCGTGAACGATATGGGCCCAAACATTTTACGAAGTTTTTTTTCTCTCGAAAGTGTCTAACACATCTTAATCTGGTTTTGCAAGTACCCACGTTTCGGCAAGCAAAAAAAAATTTTTGTTGTACGACTGCAAAAATACTTAATTTTTTTAAATTTAGTACATAGAAAAAAATAATTTTTGCATTTGGATACGAAAATTGCAGATTTGATTAAAAAATTTTTGAATTTTCTGCGTTGACGATTTTTGTGGCATAGATAAAAAAGTTTGTAGGTATTGTTATTGAATTTTAAGTCAGTAAACAAGTTTATTGAGTCAATAAAAAAGTTGTTGCCAAACATTTTTAAATTGATGGATAGAAATATATATTAAGTGGTTTAAATTCGGACTTTACTTTCATTAAAAAACTTTTTTTATTGAATACAATTTTTATGTTAAAAATGTTTCATTGAGTGCTTTTTTGGAAAGTGTAATTTTGATAAATATTTTTATTGAATCAAATAAAAAGTTTGTTGAATTAAAATTTTATTTTTAACAAACGGTGCGGTTAAACATTTTATTGAGATACATTTTATTTTCTGTGTAGTTCTCAAGAAGTTTCAAATATGCAGACTATCAATTTTAACGAATCAGTGTTTGCTGAATAAGACAAGGATACCCGGGTACATTGCTGCGCATATAAGGGTTTATTACAGAATTGACCATAAGCAACAAATAAATTCCCTTTAAGGCGAACAAATTATGTGTTAATGAATATCCAGATAATATTCGGGCCCCAAACAGGGTACACTCTCTGTATGTATTGTGGTGTTGTGTCTTAGGAGCTAGAACGAACGACTATCACTTCCTGTTTTGTTATAAATTAAAAAAACAATTTCAGGTTTTTCCATTTATATTGCCAGTTATCGGCCATACCGAGACATTACCGTAAAAATAGCTTAAGCGACATAATTTTCATTCTTCGTTTTTTAAAATATGACTTTATTGGCAAAACTGCATCATTTACTGAAATATCATGGTCACACAGGGTTGTTAGATGTGACGATTTTTCGTCATTTTGACGATATTTTTGGAAAAATACAGTAAAATGACGATTGATGATTTTTAAACTAAAAGTAATAGTGTTATGCCGATTTTCTGGCCTCAATAAAACACTTACTAGAAATATTAACAATTATATTTGGAACAGTTTAAAACGTAAAATCATTTTGTCAAAATACAAAAATTATTGGAAATTAAACAAAAAAAGTTCTTCCCCATCACAAACCAGGTGGTTTTCATTAGAAGCACTAGTAATTCGAATTCTACAATTATATGAATGCCACCGATAGGCAAAAAATATACAATAGAGCCCCGATTTGCGTCGGTCCTATTTGGTCCGCTTTTTAAAAATTGGTTAAATCCGCTTTGCGTTTTAATGATTTCGATTTGCGTCGCTACGTACGATTTCATTTTTTCGCTGAAGTATAATCATATGTGAAGAATTTTTCTATTTGCGTGTAAAAAGGCGAATTCCCATTTAAAGGCAGAATTAGTTTTACTTTCTGTTTCTGTTCTGTTCTGTTCCGTGCCGTTCTGTTACAAAATTGCAATAGTTACTTTTTCTGTAGTTACTTTTCAGCCATTTATGACAAATTTATTAGTTTTGCACCGTCCATTATTTTATTTCAATAACTTTAATGTACAAAAATTTTAAGAAATTAAATTTTATGAATTCTTTAAATCAAAAAACAGTTTATTTCAATATATGAATTTTTTATTATTTATTTTGCTGCCACTTACAATTACTTAACAAGTTTGTGATTTTAACATATGGGACCGCAACAGAACAGAAAAACTAATCAATTAATCAGGTTTTTTAATAACAAAAACAAATCAGCTGATTCGTAACAGAACAGAAAGTAAATACTAATTCTGCTTTAATTCTGTTAGGTAAGTTATTCTTTGTATAGTTGAGTGTTAGGAAGTAAGAAGTTAGTGCAAAGTGAAGAAAATGCTAGTTTGGAACTAAAATTGGATGTAATAAAACGTTTCAAGTCGGGTAAAAAGACTGTTGATATAGACAGAACCTTGGTTTATCACCTTCAACAGTAAAAACAATTTGTATTAGTGATAGCTCTAAAAATTAATCATATAAAGATAGCTTCAGTTAATAGCAAATGAGATTTTATTTTTTATTTAATGTTTTTGTGAATATGGATAAATGAAATTAATAAATTTTTGTTGTTTTTATGAATATATATTTTTTCTTAGTATTTATTTCTTTTCAAATGATAAATATCGGTACTTTAATATAGAAAAGCCCTAACTAACATTTCCCTTACTTTATAGGAGAAGAAAAAAACTTAATAAAAATTGTAGTATTGTAGTTGCGATTTTGTTTAAACGCAGTTTTTTATTAAATTGTTTAGAGAATTTAATAAAAAATTGCGTTAAAAAATATCGCGACTACAAGACTATAATTTTTATTAAGTTTTTTGCTTCTCCTGTAAAGTAAGGAACATGTTAGTTAGGGCTTTTGTTTATTAAAGTAACGATATATTTCAGCCCACTTGCTGAAATATATAGAATAAAACATACCAATATCACTTTCTTAATCATAAATATAATTTCTTGCTAAAAATTTATATTTTTGAACCACTCAATGCAATAAATTGTCTCCAATTTGTAAAATTTAAATATTTGACGATTTGTTGACGATTTTGTTAACTGTTCATGACGATTTTGACGAATTTTGTTAAAACTTTTGACGATTTTTGAAGAAAATAGCCTAACAACCCTGTGGTCACATAAGGTTCTGTTACGATTTCATAGCAAAAACAATTTATGATATGGGCGCTTCCACAGAAAAGCTCTCTTTTTGTCACGTCACGTCACCTAGCAATTATTCTTGTATTTTAGAACCACGTTGTTCAAATTTTTCCTCTCTTTCACTAAATGAAAACCTAGTTGAGCTCTACACCCAAATGCAAAAAAGTAAATACAATTTTCATTATTCTTTGGGAAACAATTAAAAATGGTTGGTGACGTTACGTGACAAAAAGTAGACATTTCTGTGGAAATACCAATATATGAAATAAAATAAAAAAGCATTCTTCCGTAAAATTTTTTTTTGTCGCTTAAGCTTTTTCCGCGGTAATGACTCGATATCAATTCAAATATTCGTTTACTGTGTTTGTTAAAGAAAACTTTGGTATTATAACTTTTCACAAAAGGTAAACAAATTATAGAAAGGCTGTCTTAGTCAACAGAACCATCGGTCAATGGAAATAGCTTCAGGGAGATGATCCGAAGCTTTTTGTGGCTTTTAGGATGGTGCAACACAGCAAGAGAAACAACTGATCTTTTGAAAGATAAGTTCGAAAATCGCATTATTTCTCATAGAGGAGGAGTGAATTGGCCACCAATATCATGCGATTTGACACCTTTCGAATATTATTTGTGGAGTTATTTAAAATCGAAAGTGTACAGCAATAGCTTGAAAAACCTGAATATTGCAAACATTTAACTTCTAATTACATTTTATATTTCACACTGGCATTTATATATTTGTAGTGCTATCATATGTCTACTGGGTTATATGTTGTGAGGTGTGTGTAGTGATGCGTTTATAATGGCATCAAAAGAAATCAACAAAAGTAATAATGCATTGAATCTATTTCCGGTTTTTTGCATACGTACTTTTATATTTTAAATGTTATTTATTAAAACGAGTGTGTGTGTTTGTGCGCCTTTGTTAATGTATGTGCACAATTCACTTTAATTCAATACAAATACATTTCATTTCAATAATGTGCTGCTGGTGGTTGTTTTATACCTCTACTAAATTTATGATTGAATTGATTGGTTGGTCGGTCGGTCTTCTGTCCCGTCATTTGGTGGACTGACTGGCTGGCCAGTAAATTGTCTATTTGGCCATTTGATCACTTTTTGTTGTTGATTGTTTTTTTTTATAATTTTTGGCCTTTTTGGAATTTATGTTTATTATACATGTCAACATTTATTTAAATTTATTGTAGTAAATAAAATTTATACTTGCATTTATCACAAAAAAAAAAATCAAATAAAAAAAAGAAGAAATAATTGTAAAGAATAAAACTTAAGTTATTCTCTCAAATTAATTTTGTTTGAAAAGAAATATGAATAAAATCTGAGAAGAGAATTTGTTTTCATATGATTTTTAAAGAACAATGGGTTTTCTTTTATAATCTTTGTGTTTAATAATGAAGGTAAACAATTCAAGTGGTGTTGACAATATAAGAATAGAAAGAAAACTTTGTCTTTATATGTTTTTTTTTTATTTCTAATTTTTGTAAAATAATATATGTCTGTTGGTCTTTAGACCTGTGTTACGGAAAATTTATGAATGGTTATATAATTTTTGTAGTTTATAAGAGGCTTTTAATTGTCTGGCATATGACTAATTAAAGGAAGTATTGTTTACTTGTTAACATAAATATGAGAAATATTATTTATTTTTTTTTTTTTTTTGTTTATTATGGGAATGGAAATTTTGTTACTAAAATTTTATAATTGTTTTCTTTTTTCTGTTTAAAGCCACACATGTTTTTAGGAACAACAGTGTTTTACAAGATGCCAATTAAATTTTAGTAGTAAGAAGTTTCGAGTTAATTTTTATTATTATAATTATAAAAAATTAAACTGTTTGCTTAGGAATATAATGATGCTGTATAGCAATTTTATAAAGAGGTTGAACAGTGAATAAGTCATATTTAAGCACAAACAAGCAAACAGAGAAAAAACATATATTTAAATATGATCACCTCAAACAAAACTATTTTCAAAGAAAATTGTAGACATATTATATTTAAATTAACCATATCATTTTGACAAAACATCTTAAGTCAAATTTAAAAAGTTGAAATCATACGAATTTTCATTAAAAAAAAACCATTTTAATAATTAGTATTGTGGTAACTTTGTTGATCTATTTGTGGTTTTTAATCCAAATTTTTAATATTTTTAATCAGGCTTAAGTTCATCAAATTTAATTTTCATTAAATTATTTTTATGAAGAAAGGAATTTTACAACATAAAAATTAGTTAAAATTGCTATTGATAATCATTCATTCTTGACTGACCTGAGATTCGAACCCAGGCGGCTGGTTACCCTAACATGTTTCGATCGCAATTTGATGAACTTAAGCCTGATTAAAAATATTGAAAATTTGGATTAAAAACCATAAATAGTTCAACAAAATTACCACAATACTAATTATTGTTAAAGCTAAGGCACGAGCTCTATGTATACATTTGTCCTTCAAGTTGTTCTGAAAAATGTCAACAAGAAAAAGAAAGATAAACATGAAAAAAAAATGTACTTTGGACTTCAAGAAGAATTCTTGACAAAAAGTACGAAAAAACAGAGGTAAAGGAAAAACATGTAAAAACAATTAAAAATGGATAATCATTCAAAAAGGCAAATTTTGATCTACCAAAGGTTAAAATACAATTTGGTTTAAGGATTGATGTTTAAGTATTGACGTCAGCAGTCGTCGATGGCTGCGAGTATAAGACGTCAAATCCCTCTGATGGGATCGAGTGGTAGCGATCGAAAAATGTCAGGGTAACCAGCCGCCTGGGTTCGAATCTCAGGTCAGTCAAGAATGAATGATTATCAATAACAATTTTAATTAATTTTCATGATGTAAAATTCCTTTCTTCATAAAAATAATTTAATTAAAATTAAATTTAATGTACTTAAGCCTGATTAAAAATATTAAAAAAAACCTGTTTGTTTACGTTTTTAAAATTTTGTATTATTAACGAAAATTTTCTTTAATTATGGTTCATATTATTATTTGCTAAAATCGATTTTTTCACCGAGTTTTCTTTAAAAACTGTTTTGCTATCTTATCTTAATAATAACTAAAATATGTTTAAAATTTATAATATCATGGTTGGTGTTCAACCATAGCATGTTGCTCTTGAAAAAGAGGAAAATTCTTTTGTTAATTTAAAAACAAATTCTTGTCATGTTTAATATGGTTGTGGCTTCGTGATGGAGGTGACAATAATCTGGTTGTATTAAACATAATATATTAAAAATTTTCTTTGAAAATAGTTTCGTTGGAAGTGACCATATTTGAAAAATTTTTTGTCTGCGTCTACTTGCAGTATTTTACAGTGTAAATATGCAAGGTTGGTATTAAACCGAAGCGATTCGCGTGCTAGTGCTGGTTCACACACGTAAAGTTTGACTCGTCAAGTCTTGAGTTTTTGGGAGAGAGGGGAAAAGAAATGGCCTTCTCTTTTCCCTTCTCTCCTAAAAGATCAAGACTTGACGAGTCAAGTCTTTGGAGAGAGGGGAACAGAAATGGCCTTCTCTTTTCCCTTCTCTCCTCAAAGATCAAGACTTGACGAGTCAAACTTGACGTGTGTGAACCGGCACCTACAATAATTTTGCCTATTGAATAGAGACGACTGGGGCTTACTTTTGCAACTTCATGTGTTAAGCCTAGAGTACACGGAATGTAAAAAGTAGGGAGGTAACGAATACCTATACCGATATACATAAAGGCAATACTTCGGGTTTGCCGATAAATCGGTATCGGCAATATTTTACTGGCGATACGACGATCATTTTTTTTAAAGTTTTTTTTAACAAGCAATTTAATTTTAATGCTTATTTTTGCATAGCATTTAATAGCAACAACACATTCAAGGCATACATAAACTCAAACAGAATAACAAATTGTTTCTTTTTATTCTTAAACTGAAGGTCCACACCATGCGTTCTATGCGTTTGGTACTTTTTTGACCATTTTTTACGACGCATGCCAAAGTAGAAAGTACGATTACTATTGCATGTATACATGCTTTTGATACGTGCATGCATTTTACACTACAACGCATTGAAAGCTTTTCGTGGAACTGCAGCTTTTGTCGTTTCGCTGTGCACCATAATGGAAAAACGTTCTCCCATTGATAAATAATGTATGTATTTGTACGTTTTAAGAATTTCTGCTCATTTTTAATGATTTTTGTGAAAATTAAAATTATTTTGCTACAAATTTTGGTCTTCTTCTCAAAGACCACAAAATCCACAAGCTAGATTTTCTGACGCTATATCGCTAGTTAACAGTCTTCGAACATTATAAGAAAATACAATAAATGAATAAACTGAGACGCAGAATAGTCCAGAGTCCAAAAAACTCTGAATGAAAGGGGGGTGCTTTAAAACTATGGTAGATAAGGTCATGATGGCTTTATTGCTCAATTGAATGGGAGATAAAGCCATAATGGCGTTATTGCCCATTCATTGAGAGGTAAGGTCATATTTAAAATTTTGTGAAATGAGAGATATAGCCATATTATTTTTCGCAAATGCGAGATAGAGCCATATTTTTCCAGAATATTGTTATGCATGGTGTAAACATTCTGTAAAATGGAAAATCCTTAGTTATCATTGAAAAACATTTTTTTATTCTTGTAACGCACGCAGGAAAACTTTATTCAGCGAAGCCACCTGCCGCGTCCTACTGGAGGAGAAACCCCGTAAGCACGGCCGCAGGCCGCCACGCAGAAAAACTTTAGTATGCGAAGCCAGATTTCAATACTTAACTTTAGTGTCTCCGGAACTGAAATGAGAGATAAAGCCATTTTCTAGTATTGCTAATGTGAGCTAAGGTCATGATGGCTTTATCTCCCATTCATATGAAATAAAAAAAATAAAAAGCTTGATCTCCCTATTGAATGAGAGATAAAGCCATCATGGCCTTATCTACCATGGTATTAAAGCACCCCCCGAATGAAATGGTTAAGAGAATTATGAAATCTATATTTTATCTTAACTTCTTTAACTTTGATATAATGCTAGAAAGTTTCAAAGACAATAGATAGAAAAAAAGTCTTATTGAGCTACTTAACATGACTGCATTCCAAAAGTGTTGAAGACACGTCCGCCCCTACACCAAGTAAAAGTTCTGATAAGTCTAGTGGAACTGACCTTTGAAGCGTGTGTGAAAATCATAAAAGGAAATTTTAAGAAGGATGGGCCTCTGTCTATCCTACGCTGGGGTTCAGCTAAAGAAGAAGTCTAGATTAACCTTAGATCTTCTAATTTTTCTCGAGACGCAGATCCGCCTATTTCCTGGCGCAATTACATATTATACCCAAACAAGGCGCAGAAATACTTAACTTGGAAAGTCTGCTTCAAGCGGAGTTGCGAAAACGTCTATCTTCGCAAAAGTTGAGAAAACTTTGTATTTTAAACAAAAATCTAATAAATTTTAAATATTTTTTTGTTTTTTTTTTTTGTTTAAAAAATAAATTAATTTTTTAATAATTTTAGCATGAATTCAAATAAAATTTGATGTTTTTAAAATCTTATTAATAATAGTGTTAAATATTAATAATCTCTAACACTCTAATTTTGTATTATAAAGAAATAACTCTACTTAAGTTTTGTTAATTTTACCTTGAATTTAAATTTAATGTTCGTATCGGTATCCCCTATATTTCTCTTTGAGTATCAGTATCGTATCGGCAAAAAGGCGTATCATTACATCCCTAGTAAAAAGCCTCGTGCATATGGGTAAATCCAAAGTGTTGAACGTGACAGTCGTACACATCAAAAATGCAATAACATTTTAAACAACAAATACTTTTACGTTCTCTTCACCCTTAAATTATAGCACTAAGAAAGCACTGTTATCTATGCTAAAGTTTATGGTGGGTGCGATTCTAGGCCAAAGATAATGGCAAAAGAAGTAGCGGCTCGAACGTGAAAGAAATAGAAGTAGTTTTTGTGGCCATGTATAAAAAGGCGTAATTAAGCGAAACCTGGCAAAATTTTTTAGTCAAACTACTTAGAGAATGTAAGATTAAAATGTAAACTTAAGATTAAAATGTCTTTGGTTTGATTCCAAAATCTTCTGTATTTTCATTTTTTTTTAAGCTTAAATCTGGGTCGATACGTGACATTTCGAACGTGAAATTTTTTCCATAATAATTGAATTGAATAATGATAATGACAAAATAAAAATTTACCGTTAATCGGAATAACATATTGCTCTTTGAACTCTTCCTTAGATTACAGACCATGTAAGAAATTTTTTTTTTTAATAATTTTTATCAAATATCACCTCTTTTCAGGAAGGTAATATTAAAGAAAACATACAATTAAACATTCTCACATATAAGAAATTACGTTTGCACAACTTTGCAGTCTGATTGTTCATCTAAGTGAACAAATTTATTGGTAAATTTATAAAATTAGTAAAATCTAAATATTTCTCTATAACAATATCGTTAAATAATCAGCTTTTAATAACTTTTAAATTTTCGGTCACGGTGGACCTTTTGACGGATATGCCCATATGTGTTGCTGATTTTGAATTTTGACGTCATAATGTAATTTGACGTTGATTTGTAAATATTTTTTTTACTGATTTCCCGGAGGATGTAACAGCAGAAAGCGAGATACCTTAAGATGATCCCTACAAATCCCCGGATAGAACTCAGTTAGTATACAGTCAAATCTCTAGTCCAGTCTAGAGTTTTAAATAGAGTTGAGTTTATAATATACTATAAGTGCATCCATCTGCTATTTATCTAACCACCGCTAAACACTTGCTTAAAATTTCACACAAAACAGGGGCATTTTGATTTAGTTTCATAGAACTCTAAGTTTAAATAAAATTTTACAAAATATAAAAAAATAACTACTTCATTTAGAATACAAATTTGTGTGACAACTCTTACTGAAACTTATACATACAATCGTATGTAGTCCAGTAAATACATATATAAATTTTTTTTCTCTCTAAATCTATCAATTTCAATTTACAGCAATCATGCTGTCAATGCGGGTTTTTTAGAATTCTTTTTTTTATTATACATTTTGAAGTTTACAACAAGATTCATATGGATAATTATTTGAGTGACCACTTTTACAACATTCAAAAGTCAGGCTCAGCATACAACAGCATTTGTACAATAATTTCAATTTCAAACAAGCCACATAGCAAAACCATACCACATACATTGAGTATAATTCTAAACTGAATACTTGGACAATAATGATTGTTTGATTTTAATATATTTTCAACAAATCTCCCTTTGGTTTTTAGTAATTTTTAATTTTTTTCCCATTTTTTTTTCGCCATGGGGACAAATATTTAATTGTAAGTGAAACCACTATTATCTTGTTTAAAAGTATGAAAAAGAGTGTGTGAATGTGTGTGTGTGAGTGCATATTGCATTCTGTAAAAGGTTAATAAACGTTGATATTTTTTATTTTTCACTCCTCTTTTATATTTTCTGTATCGCAGTCCTCATATGCGATCCATATAAAGTTGTAGTTATTGTTGTTTTATTGCACTTTAGCTGCTGGTTGCAGTTGTTGTTTATGATCATCGCCGGTATGTAACGCTTCGTTGGTGTTGATAACTTTGTAAATGAGAAATATCAACGCTTAAAATAAAAAAAAATATTGTTTTAAAAAGAAATAAAAGAATATACGCTAAACAAAAGAATAAGTTGTCAAAATACTCAAACTGCTAAATGCTCCTTTTATTTTGAAAAAAAAAAAAAATTTGCATTTTTTTGAGGGTAGAAGTATAAATAAATGATATTAAAAAGACATTAATTATATTATCCAAATTATGGAAATAAAAAATTGTGAAACGAAATGATACAGACCTTCAAACAGGCAGACAAGAACTCAGCGGACTTCCAATTGACGTGTAAAATAAATTTAAATATTTGGGGTATTCACAAGGAAGTCATAAAGTTGTAAAGTTAAATAATTACAAGAAATATATATGACTGCTGTGGGCAACCGCTTATAATTTAGATTTTTACGGTACAGTTATGACAAATCAATGAACACAGATTTAAAATTTATATTTTGTCTCAAACAGAACAATATTTTTTTACGCAATTGTAAAATATAATTTAGGACTTTATAACGATATGATTTGATAGAACAACTTGTGAATCCCCAATCGTTTTGAAAGACACTAACACAAACTGTTCAATAAATCACTTAATATTGTAGTGTAGTTGTAGTTAAGCCTATCGATTTGGCGAGGGGCGAACCTCAGTAGTGCGATTCACTAACTTTTATAACGATAATCGAATCGTTAGAATAAATATAACGAAAAGTTATCGAATATGCTATTCAGTAAAATTTTTAACGATATTCGCTGTCGTTAAAAGTCAGCTGTTACTTTAAGCAATTTTTTTGTCGATATTTTAGCGACAATAATTTAGGTTGTGTTTATTTAATAAAATTTATTTTATGTTTTACATACAAAGATACATTCATATGTATGAACAAAAACAAAATCCAAAATTTAAAATTTACAAAAAAGCAAATTAAGAACAAAACAAAATTCTAAATGTAAAATTCACAAAAAAATATAAAATCCACCAATTAACCCTTCGTCTTACTCATAAGTCTGGCCAGACCTTTTTCAATGCATTTTGAATGAAAACACATGTGTAACACGGGGGGTTAAGAACATTTCATTTGTTGTTATTTTATTCTCTTTTGTGCTTTTCGTTTTTTTTTTAACATTTTGAAGACAGAGATGTTACAAAAACACAGCTGTTTATTATCGTTAAAAATAAATTACAGAATCACACTATCGTTACTGCAAGCGAATATATATGTCGACTAATTTTACGATTGTCGGAATCGCACCACAGGTCCATTTGTTATCTTCCACTCAAGTCCGTGAATGTTTAATTTTATTTTGTAAGTTTAATACATACAAAAAAAAAAAAAAAAAAATAAGAAAATACCAATTGAAAAACAATAAATATTAAAAGGTCTCTGGAGTGTGCATGTTGAGTGTTATGTTTTTAGGTTCAGCGTTAATAAAAATTTAAAACGGACTAGTTAAAGAACGAAAAAGTGCCAAAAATATCAGTCTTACAGATTCTCATTCACTCAGGACATTGCAAAGAACCAGTTGAAGAGCAAAAATTACCAAAAAGTTTCCACTAATAGATTTTCATCCACTCAGGACATTATATGTTAAATTTTATATTTGTAGGTCCAATATTAACGAAAGTTAAAAAAGTAGCAGTTGCGAAACCAAAAAGTACTAAAAAGCTCCCCGTTACAGAAACATATTCACTCAGTTCCTTGCATTTTATATTTTTTATGTTTCTAGTTCCAATACTAGCAGAAATTCCAAAAGTACCAGTTGAAAAACAAAACAGTACCAAAAAGTTTCCTCCTTTCGATTCTCATTCAATCAAGACATTGCATGTTTAATTTTATGTTTTTAGGTCCAATATAACGAAAATTTAAAAAGTACCAGATGATGAACAGAAAAGTATCAAGATTTTTCATCTCGTAGGTTCTCATTCAGTCAGGAACCTGCGCCTATAATTGTATGTTTCTAAGTTCAATATTATAGAAAACTAGCTGGCCCGGCAAACGTATAGTGTTTTCTTTTCTTTTCTAAATAATAATAAAGCATTATAATTGTGTAATATATTTATCAGGGGCCAAATTACGGCATTCGATATCGGTCGAAATTACAATACATTTTAAATGGGAATTTCGATCGATATCGAATTTCGATCGATATCGCACCCTTACAAAGTGATACATACACACCACAATAGTGGAGAGGGTATTATGCATTTGTGCTGATGTGTGTAACGCCTTAAAATAATGGTTCTAGACCCACCTTAAAGTATACCGATCGACTTAGAATCACTTTCTGAGTCGAACTAACGATGTCCGTCCGGCCGGCTGGCAGGCAGTACAGATAGCAATTTTCTAGATAATTTCATAAAATTTGGGACAAAGGTTCTTATTGACACAAGGACCAAGCCCATTGATGAATGGGACGAATCGTAGGACCACGAGGGATGATAGGGGGAAATTTCTGCCTCTCAGAAACTTTAAAGCCGATTTTAATGAAGTTTAAATCATAGTCAGAAATATATTTATATGGACACATAAGCTATGTAGTTTTTTAAAAATAGGACCACGAGGGGAGGTAGGGGGCAACATCTGCCTCTCACAAACATTCAAACGAATTTTAATGCAGTTTATAAACAAGGATACATCCATATTTTTGTGGACACGTAAGCATGATGTGTTTTTGAATACTGTGCTGTAGGGTATCATATGGTCGGGCTTGACCGACTATACTTTCGTACTTGTTCTAAATTACATTGGAACAAACTAATATCTACGTTTCAAACTCAACACAAGTGTATATTTAGCGTGTCAAATATTAAATGCAAAGTTTATACTAATAAGCGATATTCACCACGGTTGAAGCGATTTTTAACATGACATTTTCTCTGAATTCCAATAAGCGTTAACAGCACTGATTTTTAATAATAAACGTCAGCTGTTCTTAAAAATGTTGCACCAAAAATATAATTATTAAATAAAAGAAAAACAAACTTTGGACTTCAAGAAAAATTCTTGACAAAAAGTACGAAAAAACAGAGGTAAAGGAAAAACATGTAAAATCAATTAAAAATGGATAATCATTCAAAAAAGCAAATTTCGATCTAACAAAGGTTAAAGGAAAAGTCCACAAAAAATGCGTATGTGTTCTTACTATTTATTTTGTTTAAGTGTACAATATTTGTCAGGTTGAAGACGTTATCAACTGTAGAGCAATTTTTTCTGAATCCAGCTTGATATTCGTTTAATATGGAGTATTTTTCGATCCAATTTGTTATGCGATTTAAAATTATGTTGTTTAAGAGTTTGCACAGGGAATCAATTAGTGATAAGCTACGGTAATTTGAAGCGCAATTGGGATCACCTTTTTTTAAAAGTGGTATTAATATGGCGGTTTAAAAGCTTGTTGGAACATTTTCGTGTAAAAATATGTAGTTGAGAACTGAAAGTATTTCCGTAACAAAACAGGCGGGTGCAGATTTATAGAATTCATAGCTTATACCGTCGATTCCAGGAGACTTATTTAGTTTTAACGATCTTAATACTGATGAAAGCTCAAAAATCTCAATTGGCGAATCGAGAAAAGCATCAATATAATATGGCATACACTAGTGAATTTCATTTATTTTGGTTGTATTTTGCAATAAATTTCTAAAATGTATACGAAAATCATCTGCAATCATCTTTTGCCAATGATAACATATCCTTCCAAAACGTATCCTTCAAGATGCGTTATGTTGTTTTAGCTCGCCCTCGCTTTTAATTCTTCAAGTGATGGCGGGCTTCTGGAGCCTTGGGAGGTATATGCAATAGACTGCCGTGCGATATCACCTTCTCCCTTTTTTTCGTGTTGAAAAATAATCATACTATTGTTAGAAATATGTGTATTCTTATTAATAACCATACTTAGCATGACTTTTCTATTGAAGACTAATCTAACCAATAAATAGCCGGTGAAAATATTATGTTTAAACTAACCATAATATGCTTACAAATTTTTCGTTGAAAATAGTTTTATTGACTGACCATAGCGTTTTCTTTAGGTTAGGTTAAACTTCACACCTTCACCCAGAGACCAATATGGTCCATTTTGATGCCTCAATAAGTGAAAGAATTCTAGTAAGAAATAATAGGAGAAGTAAAGAGTGAAAGCACAGGAAAAGATAAAGTAGTGGAAGATAAAAATCGGACAACACAAGCTGTCTCCTGCCGCGCAGCCAGATCATTCCCTCTTCTAATTCGCGCAGATGTCTGCTACCTAACAATCTCAGCCTGTTGTTCTGTAGCCTGGGACAGTGGCACAGAAAGTGCTCAACTGACTCCAACTCCTCTGGGTCCTCACACAACCTACATATATCCGACAAGTCAGATCCGATTCGTTTTCTTTCCCAGATCACAATATTAAAATTAGTTTGTATTGTAGTATTTAGTGTTAAATTTGTCTAAATAGTTATCTTTGGCCCAGTCCCAGTTTATTTTCTTTCCAAAGTTTCCAATGTCTGAATTTTTTAACCATTTATTTTTTAACCAAAACATAAATTCTTTTCTTTTGAAATTTAGTTTTTAATTTACTGCTTCAGTTTGCTACAAAATTTGTTATTTCATATATTTTTTTTTTTTTTTTTACAAATTTTTCAAAATATTTATTCGATTTTTTATTTTAAATACTTTTCGCTTGTCTAACCCTTTTATTTCATACATTTTACTATTGGCCACTTACTAATAAACTTAGTCAGAAGATATGGAATTGGGTAAAAAATAAAACAAAAACTGATAATTTATGAGCTAAATTTCATATTTTTTGGGGAGTCTTCTTTAAGTTCTTTGCTGACTGCTGTCTGGTATTGGCATTAAACTTTAAATTTTTCCCCTGTTTTTTTTTTCGTTGGACTTTGTTGTTTCAAACACATTTTTTTAGATTCAACTTTATGGTCATCTATAAAAAATAAATATGTTTTTTGTTTTAAATTTTATGCCGGCATTTGGCTTTTTGATTTGTAGTTTATTTCAAACTTTTTAGTTACGACTGTTATTTGTATCAGTTGTACAAATAAAAACAAACGGCTTTAAATTAATACGACTTGTATAGACTTAATCCTGTTGGTCGGTATTAAAGTTGTCAAGTTGGTTTGCAAACGTGTATGACTCTAAGCGAAGTCAAAAAAACTAATGTTTAAACTTCTTGAAAGAATTAAGGCTCAGAACAGACGGTGAAACATAACTGCAATGAAACTTAAACTTCTAGTTATTTTCGAGTTTCATTTGATTTTATGCCATAGACTCACTCCTTTTTGACGCGACCATTTGGAGACCGGTTTTAAATGCATTGGAAATCAGTTTCATTGAAACCGGCGCGCAGGAAACTCGATCAAGCGTTTCATCTGTTCTCAAAGAAAATCGAAATGATTGTGATAATTTCATTACATTCTGGTACAATTTCGGTTGCAGGGTATGTGGAAACGATTGAAATTTCAAAACAATAATTGCTAAAGGGTTTCGTTGCAGATGCGTTTTACTAACCGTCTGTTCTGGACCTAAGTTAGTAAAACCAATAATTTGTTACTCGTGTTATCTTTTATAAGTATATTATTTCAAAATTTGTAGATCACCGTTTTGAAATTTCTTAATTATCTATAAAACTGGTTTATTTTAAAGTTTAATTAAATATTATATTAAACATTTTTTCATTTTTCGAATTTATTCTATGAGTTAAATTTCAGGTCTGTATTTTATAAAGATTTTGTAATAGTTCTATTCTTTTTTAATTTTTCAGAAATGACTTTATACACTATCAGACTATTATATTGTATTTTCTTTTTACATTTTACCTTAGCCTTCCTTTGGAAAGCAATGAAGTATATTGAATGTACAGACAAATTTACAATTATTAGACACCAGCAGAATGTAATGCATTTTCTGGCCCGCTACGGCCTTCGTCAGCATTCTTTGTGTCTCACTGGATAGTGTTACTTTATAAATTTAATGTATTTAACTCAACTATTTTAACAATTAGAAACTGGGAATTATTTCCTTGTGAAGGTTACTTTATAGTATATTAAACATTTTTTTTTTTTTCATTTTTCGAATTTATTCTATGAGTTAAATTTCAGTTATGTATTTTGTAAAGCTTTTTTGTAATAGTTCTATTCCTTTAATTTTTCAGAAATGACTTTATACACTACCAGACTATTATATTGTATTTTCTTTTTACAATATAATAGATTAAGAATATTGCATTTGGTATACGAACACCAAAAAATGTAAAAAAGAAAATACAATATAATAGTCTGATAGTGTATAAAGTCATTTCTGAAAAATTAAAAAAGAATAGAACTATTACAAAATCTTTATAAAATACAGACCTGAAATTTAACTCATAGAATAAATTCGAAAAATGAAAAAATGTTTAATATAATATAAAGTAACCTTCACAAGGAAATAATTCCCAGTTTCTAATTGTTAAAATTATTGTTATGAAGAAAGGAGTTTTACAAGATGAAATTAATTAAAATTTATTAATAATTTTTCACTCTTGACTGCCGCGGGAATTGAACCCAGGCTTTTACGGACAGGTTACCCTTACATGATTCGATTACAACCACTTAATCTCTTCAGAGGGGTTTGCCGCTTAACACTCACAGCCATTGACGACTGCTGGCAGTCAATAGTCAAACATCAATCTTTAAACCAAATTGTATTTAACCTTTGGTAGATCGAAATTTGCTTTGAATGATGATTATCTATTTCAATTGATTTACGTGTTCTTCCTTGCTTTTGTTTTTTCGTACTTTTTGTCAAGAATTCTTCGTAAAGTCCAAAGTACATTTTTCTGTTTTTCATGTTTTTGTCTTTCTTTTTCTTGTTGACCTTTTTCAGCACAACTTGACGGACAAATTTAAACATAGAGCTCGTGCCTTAGCTTTAGTCAGTTATTAGTAATGTTGTTGTTTTGTTGATCTGTTTATGGTTTTTAATCCAAATTTTTATATTTTAATTAGGCTAAAGTTCATCAAATTTAATTTACATTAAATTATTATTATTAAGAAAGGAATTTTACAACATGAAATTAATTAAAATTTATTGATAATTTTTCATTCTTGACTGATGCGGGAATCGAACCCAGGCTTTCACGGACAGGTTACCCTTACATGATTCGATTACAACCACTTAATCTCTTCAGAGAGGTTTGCCGTTTAACACTCACAGCCATTGACGACTGCTGGCAGTCAATAGTCAAACATCAATCTTTAAACCAAATTGTATTTAACCTTTGGTAGATCGAAATTTGCTTATTTCAATTGATGTACATATTCTTCCTTGCTTCTGTTTTTTTATTTAAATAATTTATTTTAAAAAAATATTAGAAGAAGAAAAATTAATGACTAATAGTCGTTCAAGCCTGATTATTTGAAGCCCTACGCCAAAGTATAAAAAGAGACACATTTTTGAAAGTGTACGCTACTTGGGAACCATGGGCAACTATAAACCCGCCAAATTACCAAATTTCATCAAATTATCTCTAAAATTTCTACCTGTACTTTCGCTTAAGTTTACATGGACAAACAACATGTCAGCTAACCGATCGGACGGACATCGTTAGATTCACTCACATTATGATTCGATCGGTATACTAAAAGGAGGGTCTAGGGACAATATTTTTTAGTGCCAAACAAATCAGCACAAACGCATTATAAACTCTTCACAATTGTGGTGTGGGTATACAAATTGAAGACCGCTTACAATTCGACTTAACTTAGGGTTTCTAACTTATTACTGAGTGTATGCTCCAAAAACTATCTGTGTTTTAAATGGTTTTGTGTTAATATAAATCTATATTTGTCTGTCTATATGATTTTTTGTGAAAAGATAAAAATAAAAAATTAAAAATGTAAAATATCAATATTTTAGATTTATTTCTACAATATTTAAACTGTTTTTAAAAAACTTTTAAATTTAATCGTTAACTGCTTGTTAGCCAAAACGCAGGTAGTTAAAACAGGGCGGCGCAAAAAGAGCTATACGGTTTGAATTATTTATAACTTCTTTAATTTTAATTTTTTCCAGCATTTGATGAACAAGACTTGGGAATTAATTATGAATAACTATACAATCAACTTACAGGATATCATCTCTTAAGGATAATTTAAAAAAATCACCAATAATATGAGTAGTCTGCTTGCAAACACCGCTAAGCTTAGAAATAAAAATTCTGTAAAAGCTGTTTTTTATTTGTTTTTTTAAAATGCCTCCCTCAGCCATTATCAATCTCGTACACTCAAAATATTATGTAGTTAAATTCAAACGAAAATTCATTTTAAACAAATTAAAATTCATTTAAAAAGCCGATCATTTACATTTCATTTAAAACAAATGATTTTTACAGTCATTTTTAAATTTTTTATTTATTAAACAGCTTATTCCTTAAAATTTAATAGTTTTTACTTTTAAAAAATACATTTTAACCGACAAAAATCAAACTACATAAAAAAATAAAAACGATAAAACATTATTTTTTGGTAGTTTGATTTTTGAATAACAAACATAAATGTTAAAAAATAAAATAATTTGGAAAATAACTATATTTTTATTCAATTTTAACAGAACAGAAAACGAATTTAATAACCCACAATCAGTTGCTGTAATAATTTTATAAGTGCATTTAACAGGTACTGCATTAAAAAAAGAGTTTAAAGACAAATAAGGACCAGTCTCATAAACATTTAGTATTAAGGTTAGATAAGGAGTCGGAGCTGGAATTTCAGCGGTTGGAGTCGGAGATAGTACTTTTTGTTGGCGACTCAGTGTTAAAAAAAATCAACGCTAAATTTCTAAAGAAGAAGCATAACAAAAAGAGTTCTAAAACGGACGTGGGGGGGAAAAGTACTGAAAATAGTACCATAGTACTGAATTTTCCATCACTGATAAAGAGTACACTCTTGAAGATATGTTTTTATACCCTCCACCAAAATTAGTTGTGAAGAGGGTATACTAAGTTTGTTATTCCGTGTGAAACTTTTTTATTATTCATCTCAGACCACATAAAGAATATATAGTCGAGAATTAATTTCAAGTCAGATACTGAAAATGTAGCACAAAATTATAGACATTTAATTTATAAAAATTAAAACGGAAGTTAAAAATTTATGTATATTGTAATAGATCTTGTTTATATTGAAAAATATTTTTATATTCATTGTTATTTTGTTAAATTTGCTTTTAAAAAAAATTGTTAATTTTGTTAAAAAGAAAAAAACCCTGAAGAAGGCACTCAAAGGATTATACTGACCAAAAAAATCACGATGTGCATTAAATGCATTTTGATTGAACGCCCATTTTCGTAAAAGTCTTTATTAATCTTAAGGCGCTGCTCAATTGTGTACCTCTAAATGGTAGAAGTTGTCAAATACTGAAACAAAGATAGGTCCTTTTTTATATTTATCAATTTAAAAATAAAATACATATTTACATTTAAAATAAATTCATAGTGACATTGTTGATTTCTGGAATAAAATGTGAATGAAGGCTGTTA
The DNA here is from genome assembly GCA_930367215.1 of Pollenia angustigena. Taxonomy (NCBI): domain Eukaryota; kingdom Metazoa; phylum Arthropoda; class Insecta; order Diptera; family Polleniidae; genus Pollenia; species Pollenia angustigena. Next base: position 56,315,843 of record OV884060.1, read on the forward strand.
TCCTGAACGTTCTATAAAATTTTGTTTCCTAAGATAAAAAAAATTTTTCGAAAGGAAATTGGTACTAGGTGGTAACTAAAAGTGGTCTCAATCTTTACACTTATCGTTTTGCACAAAAATTCTAATAGGTCGAAGTTCTTATTTTATTGTATAGTAATAAAACACTAATAAGAACGTTTTTAAATGCTGCTTTCTATTCTTTTATCATACAAACCGATACAAGTACCGATACAAGTAACTTAGTATCGATACTTTTTTTTCGATACTAAGTAGGTATCGATACTTTACGAGCGATACCACATCGAGTAAAAGTATCGATACCTTAGAGGTATCGTTTCATCCCTAATCGTCGGCTTAATATGCAAACCTGCTATGTTAATTTTTTTAATTTACTTTACTTATATAAATATGGGAATGTAAATGTGTCTGTAAAATATGTAAAAAATCTTGAAGTCAAATAAATTTTTTACTTTTTTTCTTTAGTGGTTCTTCAAGGAAAAAAATGTCCCATTTGTTGCACAAAGTTTTTAAACAAATTATTAACTGTAAGGTTTTTTAGTATTTTGAATTGTTTTAAGTTTTTTTTACAAAAACCCAAACTTTTATATTTGTCCAAAGCTTATATAACTCCCGAAAATACCTTTATATAATTTTTTATTTATGGCGACAATAACTTTTACGATAGCCATAGGTCTCCCATATAAACACCTTCCATATATCCCATATAGATGAAGATTATAAATTAATGTTCGTCACAAAGAACTTTTACATGAATCTCAACCTCATAACATAATTTTGTTCTGCTGTTCTGCATAAAGAGCAGTGATGGAAAATTGAAATATTCAGATGGTACTGACCACCAAATAAAAGAATTCTTTTTCAACATTTTGGTACTTTTTTAAAACATTTTTTTTTTTTTTGCTCATATCTCAGCCATTCATAGACCGAGATTAATTTCAACTAAATTTCAACAGCAAAATTCTGATGAGGATATCTAAAATTAAAATAAACCAACAAGCAGTGTTCCCATAACATTTTGATAATAACAAAATTTGTGTAGGCAATGGTGTAAACAGGGCTGTGGAGTCGAAGCTGTAGAGTCGGAGTTAAGGTTTTTAAACCGGATTTTTCGGCATAAAAAATTTAAAAAAATATTCTAATAACTTGCAAAATAAAAATATTGATTCGAAACTTTTACTGAATCCTTTTTTTTGCTATATTTAACCACACTCAAAATATTATGTAGATAAATTCAAACGAAAATTAATTTTAAACAAATTAAAATTCATTTAAAAAGCGGATCATTTACATTTCATTTAAAACAAATGATTTTTACAGTCATTTTAAAATTTTTTTATTTTGAACAACATATTCCTTAAAATTGAAAGATTTTGACTATTAAAAAATATATTTTAAACGACAAAAATCAAACTACATAACAAAATACAAACGATAAAACATTATTTTTTGGTAGTTTGTTTTTTGAATAACAAACATAAATGTTAAAAAATAAAATTATTCGTAAAATAACTATATTTTTATTCAAATTTAACAGTACGGATAACGAATTTAATAACCCACAATCAGTAACTGTAATAATTTTATAAGTGTACAAAACTCTGTAAGTTACGCGCAATTTCTGGTTAATTTTTCAATACTTCTGCAAAACACTCTATAACACTCTAAGGGCCATTATTATAACTTGGCGTTAGCTGTTATCCGACAGTTAACAGACGCTTTTTGACAGATAACACATTATTATCTGTCAATTTAATCTTAACTTTAGCTAACTTCAAGTTGTAATAATGGCCCTAAATGCTTTGGCATTTAAATATTAAAAAACAGTATTTGTTTTTTTTTTTAACTTAGCGGTGTTTGCAATTGGACTACTCATAAACTGTATTTAAAAAACAAAAAGTAATAAAAATCGCATACATAAAAATAGCAAGTGATAAACCATATTAATAAAATAAAAACTCATGGTGCGTCGCCCTGTATATACACACTAGGGCGGGTTAAATTTTTTTTGATGAAGCGTATAGCAAAAACGTAATCTATAGGTGATTCTGAGAAATTTTGCTCAAGAGTCCATAGCTCTTAGTCGGGTTTGGAGCCCCCCAAAATTTCAAAATAGTTATTTCTCAGTATTTTAATAAATTCTGGATATTTTTCTAGATTTTTTTTTGCAGATTATGAAAGTTCAGATAATTTCCAACAACTTTTATTAAGATAAATTTTTTGTTTTCGAACTACTTTTTGTAGGAAAATCGATCGAAGAAAATTCAGAATTTATTATTTAAAAGTTCATTTTAGGCTATTTTTCGACTAAACATTCCTAATATATCTACTAAAATTCTGAAAGGTGATAAAAACACCTTTTAAACAAGCCAAGATTGAGAAATCTAAAGGGTGGTTAAATTGTAAGGGCCGATGTTGAATGTGAACCACACCTAAACGCCAAGTTTTTTTTTCCAAATTTTATTTGACATTTCTCTATTTCAGACTTATTCAATTTGAACCATGGAGAGATACACAATCCAACAACGTGTTAAAGTTATCCAGACTTATTATGAAAATGGGCGTTCAAATCAAAATGCATATCGTGCACTTCGTGATTTTTTTGGTCAATTAGATCGTTCAAATGTGCGTACAATCGCAAAAATCGTGGAAAAATTGGAGCAAACCGGGTCTGTAGAAGATGTGAGAACACCAGTGCAGGCTCGTACAGCTCGTACTGCAGAAAATATTGCTGCTGTTCGCGATAGTGTGGCTGAAGAGCCGTCCACATCAACTCGTCGTCGTGCCCAACAATTGCACCTCTCACGCTCGTCGTTGATGAACATTATGCATAAAGACTTGCATTTACACGCTTACAAGGTGCAATTGGCTCAAGAACTAAAGCCTCTTGACCATTCCAAACGTCGTGAATGGGCAGAATGGTGGCAAGAAATGGCAACAGTGGATGATCAATTTTCGAAGAAAATCATCTGCAGTGATGAGGCACATTTTAACCTCAGTGGATTCGTCAATAAACAGAATTGCCGCATTTGGGCGAATGAGAACCCAAGAGTGATTGTCGAAAAACCAATGCACCCACAAAGAGTGACTGTTTGGTGCGGTTTATGGGCTGGCGGCATCATCGGGCCGTATTTTTTCCAAAATGAGGCCGGTCAGGCAGTTACCGTGAATGGTGTTCGCTATCGTGAGATGATAACGAACTTTTTATGGCCCGAATTGGAAGATATGGATGTGGACGATATGTGGTTTCAGCAGGACGGTGCCACTTGCCACACAGCTAACGAAACAATGGCTCTTTTGCGCAACAAATTCAATGGCCGTGTTATCTCACGTAATGGCGATGTCAATTGGCCGCCAATATCATGTGATTTGACACCGTTGGACTTTTTTCTTTGGGGTTATTTGAAAGAAAAGGTGTACGTCGATAAGCCAGCAACAATTCAAGAGCTAAAGGATGAGATAATTCGGCACATTATCGGCATAGAACCTCCATTATGCCTCAGGGTCATCGAAAATTTGGACCATCGGATGGAGGTGTGCCGCCGTGGTCGCGGCGCCCATTTGGCCGATATTTTGTTCCATACATAATTGAGTAATACCAATATATCATAATAAAATAAAATTACAATAATTTCCTAAATAGTTTGTGTTTTATTCAAAATCAACATCGGCCCTTGAAATTTAACCACCCTTTACTATAATTCTATCCGATTTTATGACGAATTTAATTGAATTATTCTATGTATATATGGAAAAATATCTACTTTGAAATTTTGGGGGGCTCTAAACCCGACTTAGAGCTATGGTCTCTTGAGCAAAATTTCTCAGAATCACCTATAGATTACGTTTTTGCTATACGCTTCATCAAAAAAAAAAAAAAAAAAAAAAACGTTCCATACAATTTGACCCGCCCTAATACACACATTTCCAAAATATTATTAAAATAAAATACGGGCAATAATATAATTGGCTATACGTAAAATAATAGAGAAAGGTGTAACATATTAAGATATCATAAAAAATCGAATCTAACTCTGCTTTATACTTGAGTCGGTTGAGTCGTAGTCCAGTCTATAATCAAGCCAATTTTAATCTTATCTAGTTCAGTCTAGTCTATGTTCTAGAAGTCTATAGTCTAGTCTAGTCTAAAATTGTATGACTAATCCGTTATATGGCCTTGTCCGCAATCTACGCAATCTATATCTTTGTTTAGTTGTTAGAAAAATGATTATTTTTCAGACAACAATACTCAAATTTATAACTGCGATAAACATTGAAATGTTTACAGTAACTGTAATATTGCTGATATTAAATAAATATAACATTTTTCGTGGACGACAACAATATATGGTTACAAAAAATATAGTGTAGTTGCCGTAACCATGGCCAAGTATATTTCTAAATATGTTTGTGTAGCCGTATCAAATCTATAGTGTCAGCTACTGTTTAGTTTGTAGTTAAGCCTCCAGATTAGTCTACAATTCAGTTTACTGTTTTGACTATTGCTTAGACCACAGTTTATCCTTTATTCTAGTCTACTGTTTTATTCTGGAGCTTTGTCCATGGTTAAGTCTTAAGGGACCGCCTTAAGAACTCATGTGAGCTGTCCTCGTATCGGCCGCCTATTTGACCTAAGTCTATAATTAGTTTAATCTTTTGTTTAGTTGTTAGTTAGATTTTTATTTTAGTCTATAGTTAATTATATCCTATACTCCTATATATAAATATTTTATTTATGTCTTTAATTTTGTCTATTGTATAGTCTACAAGGTTTAATATATAACTTGGTGTACAGCTTAGTATCTAGTTTAGTATATTATTTAATCTATATATAGACCATAAGTTGGTCTATAATTCCGATTACGATTTGGTCTTAACTTAATTGTTAAATCTATATTGAAGTCCATAAAGTGAAATGTTGACTTGTCTGAAGCCTAGGCTAAAGTCTTATCAATAACTTATAGCCTCTTCTTTAATTCATATACCAGATGGCCTCACTTTATTCTCTGTATATAAATACGTACATTAGGGCGGGTCGAATTGTATGGATGAAAAAAAAAAAAATTAAAAATCGTATAGCAAAAACATAATCTACATAAAATTTTAAAAAATTTCTCCGAAGAAGCCATGGGTCTAAAATAACATCCTAATCCGCGCCTCTTGACTTGAACATTTTTTTACTTGGGTGAAAATTTTTTTACTTTAAACAATTAATTTAACAATATTAAACAATTTTATTTTATAAAAAAAATTCAATTTCATTTTGGAAAAAGCTATTTTTTCAAAAAAAATTTTTTTTGCAAAGGCGGGCATATAAATTTTCAAGTCGAGTGGCGCGGATTAGGATTTTATTTTAGACCCATGGTTTCTTCGGATAATTTTCTTAGAATGTTATGTAGATTACGTTTTTGCTACACGATTTAAAAAAAAAATCGACCCGCCCTAATGTACATATATGTAAGTATATAGGTCGTTACTCTAGTTTTTGTTATAGTCTATAAATCTAATATATTGTTTAACCTTTTGGACTAGACTAGTACGCCATTGTCCAGTTCAGTATACAGTTTAGCCTTTGTACAGTTTTGTAGTCTTTTTATCCTTCCCACAACTAATAGGGAAGGCTGCGTGTAACCTGATAAATATATTACACAATTATAATGCATTATTTTTTTCCAGAGAAGAAAATACCATAAGTCTGGGTTCTTTGGTGATTCGAATTTAGTCATGTCCTTCTGTCTGTCCGTATAATAATAAAACACACTCACTTTTGAAGAACTCAAAAGATAAGAGCAGTATTGATGGCTAATTGCCTCTAGTTATCCTAATCAGTTTGGCATTGAAATCCAGCAAAGGATTTATGTAAGATTTTGCTCAAATGACTTTGCCAAAGGCCCCGAATAAAGCCTAGCTAAGTATGTCCAACGAATTACGCTATTATAATATAAAACACATTTATATAACACAAAAAATTACACTATCAAAACTTGTGAATATCGGTCCAAAATTTACCAGAGGTCTCATATAAGGATTTCTCTGGGAAATCTTTTAAATACGCCAAGCCCCGAACGCACGCACACAAATATATTATGTGCTTGTGTGCGGTCGTAGAGACTGATGATAGTCTGATGTTTTGAAACGAACAAAGTTGTTGTATACTTGTGAATTGCCGACCGTGTCTGTGTGAAAAATACGATTATTGACTGCCTCGCGAGGCTATGGAGTGGCTATCACTGCTTTAATGCGTTGCACATACAGATATTATGGTAAAATGTGGTCCAATTTAGCTCTATATAGCCAGAAATAACACCATACAATTTTGTGAACTTTTTAAAACTCTATCTTCAGGTTTTTTTTATCAAACATATTTTTCTTTTATTGCTTGTTTCAAATATTTTTCCTTTAAGTCTGACGAGTACTTTTAGACTACCATGACCAGGGTTGTCAGATTTTTTTGAGCTCCATCGCCAAACCGGATATCAGAAATCGCCAAACGTCTATTTTGTTCAGTTTTTGTAAGATTTTCTTTTTTTTTAAATTAAATTTTGCATACAAAAAACGCTAGTATAATTTTTCAGTCAAAAATCGCCAAAAACTGAGAAAAAATACAAAAAAGTCGCCGAAGTAAATTTTGTTTTGTTTCTGTAATTTTTTTTTTTTTTAACCTTCATACTATTAATTAAATATTGACTGAATATAAAATTCACTTAATATGTTTTTTTTATGTTAGTAATGATAACAAAAATGACAAGTTGTTAAACAAAATTGCCGAAATAATATAAATGGTAAAAATAGCCAAGTTAATCGCCAGTTATATCGCCAGTCGCCAAATGGGAAATCCCATCGCCAAACACTTTTCAAAATCGCCACGTTTGGCGAGAAATCGCCATATCTGACAGCCCTGACCATGACTAAAAAATATAAAATATTTTTTTTACCGAAATCTCATTATCTTGGCTTTTCTAAGCATTTTTAACTTCAATTATCTTAAATTAAAAATTTTTTATAAACATAAAAATATTTCTTAAAACATTTCAATTGTAAATAAAATTTTTTTTAGCGAAAAAGATATTAAAATTCACCTTGAACTATATGAATTATAAACCAGCAAACAAACAAATAAAAAAGATTTAAACAAGTTTTACATGATTTAGTGCACTTTATGTTCAAAAAGATCTTTAATTAAAAAAATAAAATAGAAATAGAAAAAACACCTTATTATTGTGGTACAAAACAATCAACACCATAGTTTTTAATAAAAAAAAAACAAAGAACATACAAAAAATACCGTCTGTCCGTCCTTTTGTTATAAGGTCTTTTATTTGTTTAAAGAAATATTTTATGTTTATGGTTTTAGCCAAGAAACGCCGAAAAAGCACCAAACCTCACCTTAAACTTGGTTTTTGAAAAATAGAAGAAACAAAATAGTAAGTGTAAAATCATTAAAATCAAAACTCATGTGAAAAAGAATTATTCAAGCTTTAAAAGCGATGTTGGTTGTCTTTTTAAAGGTTTTTATGAAAAATTACAAAAATGTGAAAAAAAAACATTTAAATACGACCAGAAATGACACACTTGTAGTGATAGATGTGAATTAAATAACTTAGTAATACAAAACAATTGTGGTTTTGAGTTTAACTTTATGAGACTACATGATTTGTATGACAGTAAGACGTTTATGGAGCAGGCAGTCACTCACTCACATATTTGCTCAATTAAGGGTGCGGTCGTCTAACCAGCTGGAGCTAGATATAGTTTAAATAATCTTTTCTTTATTTCTTATTATTTGTAAGTTACTTCTTAAGTTATGGTGGCCCTATATTTTTTTATTTATTGTGATTGTAATTGTAGTTTACACCATCGAGTGTGGTTTCGTTTAGTACCATGTACTACAAGATTATTCAAGTGTTAAAAATAAAGAAATAGAGATACTTGTGCTGACAGTCCCAACCAGCAAGCCCAGTATCCAGCATATACAATTCGTTCTTTATGCTTCAACTAAACCGATACTAATTGATAAAGAGTGTTTCTTGCAGCTTTTGGAGTTATAGAACATTAATATGTAGTCATTCATATATTTTTTAAATAAATAACATTAAAAGTTTTGTAAATGCTTAAAAAAAAATTCATGTAGAGATAAAAACAATATGAGATTCCCTACAACTTAAGATAAGCAAAAACACTTTTGTGGAACACAGAAACAATTAAAAACCGACTTCAAAAAACATATTAGTTAGAAAATTGTACTTTTAATTAAATTCCTTACTGATTTTCCGCCTGCAAACAAATTGATCATATCAATTAACATATTCGTAAGTTTGAGCTTTTATTGCTGTTGAGTTTCAATCGATAGGTTTAATTGAAATGTGACCACAATTAATTGAAACAATTAAAAAATTGTTTAAAACTTTAAAATATTTTGAAATTTGTGTGTATGTTTTTATACTTGCAAATATACACAAAACATTATAATTTTTATTTTCAATTAAGGTAAATTAATTGGAACAATTAAAAAAATTGTTTGAAACAACATTGTTTGATTTAATTGGAAAAATGTTCCTGTGAATAGTTAAAAAAATTATAAAGAAATTGTAAAACTGAAAAATTTAACAAAAATTTTAGGTTAATCACTTATTTTACTTAAAATATATCCAAATATAAGCCTAAGATTAAAAAACTTCCGAAAAGTATCAAAAAACTTTTTTTTTACAAAAAATAAAAATATTTGCTTCTGGCCTTTGAAAATTTTCTACAAAGAATGCTTTTTAAAAAAGTTCTTCAAAGGTAAACATTTTCTAAAAAGAATCGTTCTCACATTGAAGTTTTTAAAGAAAAAAAACCTTTCCACACTAAAGATTTTTTTTCTGAAAACCTTTTTTTAATAACAACATTTTGTTGTTTGCATATTTATTTTAAATTTTATCAAAATCGAAATTGCTCATCTATCCCTTCATACTCCTAGCTTTGAAAATCATATATACCCTCTGTGTTTAAATTACGCTGATCTATCTATTCAAATTTCATGAAAAATGGTTAGATATTTTCGGAGTGGCAGTAATTATCCGTATGTCCCCTCTTGGTTGCTTTCGCATTCGGTAAAGGGACGATCGATCGGATAGATAGACTGGAGGCGAAATGGAGTGTGAATAGCGCAATCATGATCATCATGATAATGGCTTTTATTTTCCTTTGAGTACGAAAAGAATTGCTTTAAAAGATCTCTTCTAAAACGATAATTAAAATTTTCTGAATATAAGAGGCTAAGCCGCCCTAAAACGTTTCCTAAGTTAGTACCAGTTAGAAAAATACAAAGTACCAAAAAAGTCCTTCATGCAGATTCTCATTCACTCAGGACCTTGCATGTTTAATTTTATGCTTCTTGGTCCAATGTTAACGGAAATTCAAAGACCAAAAAATATTCCAAAAAGCCCCTCTAACAGATTCGTATTCACTTAGGACATTGCATGTTTAATTTTATGTTTTTAGGTCAAACATTAACGAAAATAAAAAAGTACCAGTTAAAGACCAAAAAAAGTTCCAAAATTCCACTCTTCCAGATTCGTATTCTCTCAGGATTTTGTATCTTTAACTTTATGTTCTTGGGTCCAATATTAACCAAAATAAAAAAATTTCCAGTTAAAGAGCGAAAAGGTACCAAATGGATCCCTTTAAAGATTCTCATTCACTCAGGCCCATGCAAGTTAAATTTTATGTTTAAAGTCCAATAATAACGGAAATTCAAAAAGTACCAGTTTAAGGCAAAAAAGTACCAAAAAGTTCTTCCATAGAATCTTATCACTTAGGATATTGCATGTTGAATTTAATGTTACTAGGTCCAATATTAACGGTTATTAAAAAAGGAACCAGTTAGTTGTAGCACTAAAAACCAATGAAAGAAATTTAATTATCCGCATTTTCCTTTTTTGACATCTTTTTTCTCCCTATTAAACCATTAAAGATTTCAATATTGTAGCGGAAGTCCATTTTATTCATAATTGCCAAAGTATGAAGAAAAAATACCTTGTAAAAAGAAATTACCAACGATAATTACGAATTTCACCCCTTAACCTTCGAATTTCTAAAAAGTACCACATTTGGATTTGTATTTTTTAGAAAGTTACGAACATGATATAATGTAAATTTCTAGTTTAATTGGCTGATATGATAGACGGGGTGACAAAAAAGTACAAAAATTAAGTGTTACCTTACTCCCTAAAAGGTCCGAATTTCAAAAAAAGTACTACACAGCTGTCCGCTTATTTTTCTAAAGAAAAACGATAAGTGTTACATTTTGTCTGTATTTTTTAGCTTAGGAGATATGAGTGAGTTTAAAATAGGAGGTTCAGCGCCCCTATCCTAAGCATTTTAGTGGAACCTTATATAGCCTATGTCCGTTAGAAAGATCTGTTCCTCATTTTGGAAAAGAAATTTTTAAAATCGGACCGGCAGTTCCGGAGATTACTTCTTACAAACACAAATATACAATATTATGGTGAAACGTTTGAAAGATGTGGAAAATGTTAAACACTCGTTTACACTTGCATGCATTTCGGTATGAAGCACGAAAGATATTGAAAATGTGAAACATGCATTTACACTTGCAGCATCTACGATCAATCAAAAATATCTCCGTAACTGAAAAAAATACTTCTTTTTTATGCGTTTAAGGGGTCATATAATCAAATTTTTCCTTTATGGAATACATTGGATTCATATAAAAATCAATGAATATTTTCAAAAGGCAAAGAACTTTAATATAAATGCATATTTTTGAAACTTCTTCTTTAGTGCCAGCCTGCAACGAAACACAACCAAACTTCCATGAAATAAATATAAATTTATGTTTAACAATTTCTTTTTTGTATATTATTCTTATTTGTCTAATTAATCAGTTTAAATATTTTCCACTTTTTGTACTCGCATTCAATATAGACATCAACTGCAACCAATTCTCAGCACAATTTCTTCACACAATGCATTACAAAGTCATGATTTTGATATTTTACAATTTCTGTTCTTTTATTTATTTAACAATTAGTTTACTTGTCATAATTGTTGGTTACATTTATATCATGTCTCTTACGAGTACATTTTGTTTTGTTAGTTTTTGTTCTTTTATGGCCTCAGTGACTGACGGACTGACCCCTTCCTGGAATGTTTGTAAAAACATTTAACACCCGAGACTTTAAAACCAAGACAATTGTAGCAAAACAATGATGGAAAATTGATTTATCTTGTTCAGAAATCTGACAGAAATAAATAACTATACCGTTAAATAAATATTTATTTATTTATTAGTCTCTTTTAATTTTAACGGTACAAACACAGTTAATCAATATTTGAACATTCGTGTCTCAATCGAACATAATTGGTGTCACGAGGTGTACAATATATTGAATAATTTTTTTTATTGTTTGTTTATTTATTTAACTTTGTTTTTTTCTGTTTTAATTTTCATGTTGAATATTTAATTTTATATATAAACGTGTGTGTGTGTTTTTGTGGATAATTATGTTTTTCTTCTTAATTAGTTTTTTGGAAAATAAATATTTATTTATTGAAAAGTTCTTACAACTTAATAATTTTTTCTTCTGATAAAATAGAAAACTTTGATGTTGGTATAGAAAAGTGTAGTTGAATACACATTAGACTGGTCGCAATTTTTTTTTTTTTAAATTTAATTGTTTGCGCTGCTTAAAATATGAGGTTTGGTGTAAGAAATCATGATCTAATTTTTCAGGACAATCCGACGGTGCCTAGCCGTGCCGGGTGGGGCCCAAAGTTCCCCATATTATAAAAAAAAAAACATCTTTTCTATCAGATCTTTATAGTTATACTAGTTGAAAAGCCGAAAATCAAAAATATGGCTTCGTTACGATCTTCCGCAGAGAAAGTACTTCAAGTGTGCCAAATTTCAGCTTCCTATCAGAGAACTGCAAAATCACAATTTTTCTTGATTTATTCATACGCTAAAACTTAAATTCACTCTTTGCTTGCAAAACAAAGTTCAACGTTGGTAATTTTTACATCGTTTCGTACACATTTGATTTTTGCATTTATTCATTTTTTATTGAAAGTGCTTTATTTGCATTTTTGTTGCTCACGCAATATAATACAACTGTGTAAATTCAAAAGAACACATAGGTATATAAATTTTTTTTTTTTTTATTTATCAATTTCAGCTGTAATCAGTGTTGCCAGTGAAAGAAACCCCAATAAAATGAAGTAACAGCCAAGTAAAAAGTAATGAAGAAATGCCCAATTTTCACGAAATAATCCCCAATTTAAAAATAAAGAAATTGGAACTTATTTCATAATGAAATAAAACCCAAGGAAATAATAAAATAAGATCCAATGAAATAACACCCAAAAAAATCAAATAAGACCCAAATTTTTTATATTTTCTGGAATCCATAATTTTCTTGAAATTCAATTATTTATTTTCTTCAAATTCAATCATTTGTCTTAATGAAACAACTTGGGTGCTTGCATGGCAAAAATAGTACTTGATACACTACCCATATATATGGCACAATCGTTTGTACAAGGATTATCTTCTCTATAATATAAAGAGCTGACTAAAGCTTCTTTGTATAATTAATTGCTTAAAATTATGAAAATGAAATAAAGCCCAAAAAAATTAAATAGGGCCCCAAAAAAATTTTACGTGAAATAAAATCCAATTAAGTAATCTGAGGATTACTTTTTTTTTGGACTTTATTTCATAATGAAATTACCCCAAATTTAAATATGAAATAAAACCCTCAAAAAAAAAAAACGATATTAGGCCCAATTTCCAAATTTTGCAATTTTATTGGGGTTTATTTAATTTTACTAATTGGGCGTTATTTCATCGGGTGTTATTTGGTGTCGCCTTTCCCTACACGTTAAAAAATTTCCCCTGCAAAAATCCCTACGCATTATTGTCATTAAAATAGAAGAAAAATCATAAGTAATAAAAAATTAATTTTGTTCAAATACGTATGTTAAAGCTTTGACAAAAAATAAGTACAAAACTTAAAAATTAAGTATTAACTCAAAATTTTAAAATTTTCAGTAACAGCAAAACAATTTTTAATTTAATATGAACGGCAAATGAAAAAGCATTTTTAAGCCAACCGTTTCCTTACCAAAAGGTAGACAAAATAGCTCGATATTTTTACAGTGGGTAGATATTAGGATATTCATTCGGTTAACCGATTTATTGCTACCCGATTAACTGATCGGTTAATTTAAAATTGGCTTTTTTCGATTAACGATTAAACCGGTTAATTGCAGTCGGCTAACCGATTTACCGTTGTAACAAAAATTATAATTTTTTGTAGTATTAAACCATATTTTTTTTGTGTTTTTAATTATCGGTGAGTTCCAAAACGTAGGTTGCAAAGCAACTCGCTTTTTTAAATGCATTCTAGAGTGCAACCATGTACAATTTTACAACGTTATCGGAAATGAACTTTTTTGCAGAATGTTCGGTGCTGAGCTTTGCCAGGATGAGTTAGATGATGACCTGACAACGGAAGAAACTTACGATAGTAACGCAACATCATAATTAACCCAAACAATTAGAAGTGTTAACATTTTTAAAAAATAAAACAGGATTTAAATGGCATAATGGAAATTGTAATTAAATGTTCTTCTTTAAGAAAAGCGTTTCTTAAAAAGATTTTTTTTTAATGTTCTTATTACTACTAAGCTCCAAATAATAAATAATTTTTAATTTTTATTTATTGAAATTATAAAACCAAATATTTTGAGTTATTACAGTATGTACTATTAAAAATTCAATTAAGTGATATCTTAGAAAAAACATACACATGCATTTTAGTGTCGCCCACTTTTTTAACCATTTCCAACCGTTTTGACAAGAAAATATCAGAACAAAACGTTGTTTCTGTATTTATTTTATAAATATTGCGATATGATGAAAAATCCCTACATTTTGGTGATAATAAAAAATCTGTCCGATTTTCCCTACGCTTCTATTTTAGTGTCAAAAATACCTACATATAGGGATTATCCCCTGCTTCTGGCAACACTGGATGTAAGGACCTTAAGAATAAAATTCTTTTAAAGTCCAGAGAATATAATTTACTTACTTGTGTGTTTTTTTTCTATGCAGAGCTTTTTGAAGCCCAATTATGGGCTAGAAAGTTTAAGGCGTGCATATAGTGAAACACCTAGGCCAAATCCTCACGTTGCCGGATTTTTGCATTCTAACCTATGGGCAAATAATAAAGAGGAAAAAGGGTCTTGGAAAAACTAAGTTTTCCTACATTTTAGCTTATATACAACCCCCTAATGACGTAGGTAGCTAAAAATTGCCCAGCATATATTGCTAACAATTAGCCTGAAGTAGTCCGATTCATGATTTTTGGACTACGGACGGACAATTGAGAGGAAAAGTGGTGTGGTAAAATTGTGTATATTACATTTCAGCTAATTTAAAAAACCCTCTAAGGACCTAAGAAATGCCAGGCATATGATACTGACGTTGGGGCTTACCTTCAAGAAGGTTTTCTTCCTGACTGGGAGCGACAGGCTTAATATATATAAATTAACAATTTACTAAACAACAACAATATCTTTTTATTGAATAGCTTGGGATGCGTATTCATTCTAACTTTTTATTTTTCTGCTTTTTAGGTTTTTTCTGTGCATATTAAATTTGGCTTTGATAATTTTATGTTGGACCTATAAGACTCAATCGCTCCATTTAACATTTTTTTACATTTCAAAAAAATTAACAAGAATGTATTTCATTTTATAAATCATTGAGTACAATTTTACAGACTCAACAAGATTTTTTTTTTTTAGAAAAAAAAAATGTCAAAAAGTCAAACTAATCACAACGTCTAAACAACAAAAAATGAGCTGTCATATTAAATTAAAAATTCATTTAATAAATATGTACACTTGTTTTTGTAGTTGTTGCTGTTAAGAAATTTAAGTGTTTTTTTTTAACATAGACAGACTACCTTTAATAATACAAAACATAAACAACAACAACAAAAATTATTAAAATTAGCTTCTCATGCTCTCCATATTCCTCCGGAAAACTCATGCAAGGAACATACAAGTGCCTGTTTGTGTAAATGAGTAAGGTGTAGTCTATTCCAATCTAGATCTTCATCAAGACACAACAAACCAACAGAAATTTGTTTTTACAAGTAGAAATTATTTGAATTTAAGTGTGTGTTGTATATGCATGAGTTGTAGGTTTATTTGAAGTTAGTCAGACTGTTTGTCTGTCTGTCTGTCCGATCGTCTATTTTTATTGCATACGATGTGAAATCAAATGTTTGGAAAAATCAACAAACAAAGTCATCAAAAATAATAATCGTCATCATCATCATCAAAAAACAAGAAAATAGAAGGCAGCAGGAATACATCAAAATTTTAAATTGGGTTCTGTTGTTGTTGTTGTTTAATAATAATAACAACAACATGTCAGAATGTAACTAACTCATCATCATTTGAATTGAGTGTGTAGCACGCACACGAAAATTATTGGTTGTTTTTTTTTCTACATCAAAACATAAAATGTAAAATAAAATGAAAATTATTAGAGAAAATTTATGCACAGGCTTTCGTTTTATTATCGAACTTCTTTGGAAGTAAGGTGTATTGATTTAAGTTTATTTTTAGTAACAAATTGATTTACGGGACTTGATTTTTAATAAATAGAACGTTAAGCCCAACTCTTTGAGAGTATTAAGATAATTTATTTAGGGTAAATAGTAATTTGTTCCTCTTTTTTCTTTAAGTTTGAATTTAATACTATTTTCTAAAACTTAACCTTTATGGCATCTATAGTCAATTATTGATCTTTTCTAATGAAATTTGCTAGAATGTGTTTATAGCATAGATGGGCATTTTGCAGTACCAGTACTTTTTCAGTATTTTCTTTTTTTACTAATTACTGAAACGCAACGCAATGCCAAAAATTACATTGAAAGCAAAAACAAAACAACAAAAAGTTGTATTCAATTTTCAAATTTTAAACGGTGAATATCGAGCCCTAACCGCGAAGATAACGTAAGCGCCAAAAATCAAATTTTACATTAAATAGTTTTTTTTTTTATTTTATTTCATATAAATTTTGTATGAAATTTGTCGCTTAAGCCTGGTACTCTGTTCAGTATTTCGTGCGAAATGTTTTCAAACTCAATATAAAAAAAAATTCTGTGAAATACAAACGAAAAAATTTTGATAGAGTTGTACTCTCTTTATATACGAAAAACATGCGAAATGTTTCTAGCAACATTTTTATTTTTCGTGTGAAACAAGTGCAGCTCCTTTTATTTCGCACGGAATTTTAAGCAATAACTAATCATTTTTTGTAATTTTTTATTTTGTTTTTGTAAAGTGGAGTTTATAACAAGCGTTTCAGAAATAAAAATGTAGAAAAGTGCAAAAATTAGCAATCAAATGAAATTTTTTTGGTTTTTACTATAGAAAATAATTAAAATAAAATTGTTTTACTTTTTTTAATGTAATAATTTTGTTAATGTTAAATGATGAACTAAAAATTTTCAATCTTACTACACATTAGTCACTTAAAACATTTTGTGATAAAAAAATAGTTTGATTTAAAATCAAGCAATCATCAGTTTATTGCAATTTTTTTTTCTCCACTTATTTGACTAAAAATTTTGCACACAATTTAAAATACAAAACTTGTGTTTGCATGATTCAATCCAAGAATTATTCCGTTATTGACAGAATTTCATTTAGTTTAATTTTCTATGATTAGGCATATCATCGGAAAAATCAAAAATGCAAGTACAAAATAAAATTTTTTTAAATTTTAGTGATATTATGTTTTCGTACAGCTTTTTGATTGCAAGGTACAAATTTGTAAAAAATAATTTATTGCCGTTTTATTTAGTGAGAGTGCAATGTTGATTTAAGTCAACCTTTATTGTACTACCCCCATCTATGGTTTTTGCTTACATTCAAAAATAATGTTGCATACTTGCAGGATAGATAACATTGATACATGACAAAATTTTCGTGTGAAATTATCAATGTTGCATTTTTCGCAGGTTCGAACAGAGTAATAGGCTTTACAATAAAATTGTTCGTGCTATAAGGGTTTAAGGAAATGATGCAAGTGTTGCAAATAAAGTCATTTATAAAAAAAAAAAAAAACGAAAATTGAAAACGATGTCGCTTACGTTATTTTCGCGGTTAGGGCTTCATATCTTGTGGGTTAAATATTTTAAACCGCAATATGAATTTCTGTAGAAAGCAACAACAAAACATTTGACTTTGTTTTTGCTTTTAATGTTAATTTTGGCGTTGCGTTGCGTTTTACAAAACTAGAAATCTTAAAAGAAATCTTGTGTTTTAAAAGCGTTTTGTCACAATTTGTCTACACAGAAAAGATTCACGGCAAACTTATTTTCAATTTAACCATTAATAAGAAATCTATTCAATATTAATTAAAAATTTAATCAAGTGAATTTAACGTTTACTTATATTAACAACAGTACTGCAGAAACTGTTGTAAATAGCAGGTATTTATAAAAAAAAATTTTTGTAACTTTTGTTTTAATAAAATTTGGTTTGTTCAAAACATAAGTAAAACAAGAATTAAAATATGGTCAGACGAGCCTGAGCTTATGACACCCTTCACTACAGAATTTAGAAACAAAGTTTGGAACGAGTACCCTATTTGGGACCCTAAGACTATCATGGACCCGAAAATAACCAATATGATGTTTAGATTCATGAAAAAGTCGTTTGTGTCGAATATTATGATTTTAGAAACGGTTTTATTTTACTTATGAACCTACACACACACAAAAATATGGACCGATTTAAAAAAAAAATTATTAAGATGACTTAGATTGCAATAAAGTAAGTTTGGACAAAATTTAATCTAAATAAAATCACAAAAATAATGGTATAAGGTCACGAAGATTAAAACCTGTCATTATGGCCTCAGTTCATAATTGACCTTAACCATGAGTTAGTTAATGTATGCACTTCACAAACGCCTCTGTGTGAGTATGAATTTTTTTGCACACACCGGTTACAATATCGGCACTAGAACTTACAGTCAATCCTTGCTTGAGGGCCGGAGCTATCTAACCACTGCTGCCCTACCCATTGAATTATGGCAGCATATGTCGAATGACAACAGCACCTAGGGATCCTTTCATGGACCAAACTTGAACAGCAGAGTTAAAGATCAGTGCCTCCCAGGACGTCACCGTACCCGCGATTAGGGTTAAAACCACAGCCCCTACGTGCTCTTCGGAATACTATCCGTTCCATCAGAAAGGCAATGCTTCCGCAAAGACAATGAAGGAAGCATTCTCGCAAGAAGAATTCTAAGCGGATAACAGCAGTCAGACCGGCTTTCTCCGGGTGCTACTGACTCCCGTAGCACCTTCCATTTATACTTCTGAGCGATAACTTTGAGTTCAATGAAGTCCAACCAAAAAGAACTCTTTATTTCGATAGTTATGTCAGGATTCCCAGTTTTATTTTATACCTTATCCTATATTGACGATTTTTCATCCTCAAAAATCCCCAAAATAGATGTTTTGCTTTATCAAAAATCCCCACAGATCCTATTTAACATTTATTTATTTAATTTAATTAATTGGGGTATTCACAAGGTGTGCTATCATGTTATATTGTCATAATGTTCTAACATTTTACAATGGTTTAAAAATATTGTTGTTGCTTTGTAAACAAAAAGTGTCTTAAATTAATAGAACGTTGCTTGCTATGTTTATTGTGCTGTCGTTATTAATCAGAAGAGACCAGAGCTGAGCGGCTGAGCCGTATCGCGTCAGTTCTTGTAGCCGTCGCCGTTGATGGTATATTTTTATCCGGTTAACATCAAAATTTTACCTGCGGCTATCAATTTTTGCAAGAAATCACTTGCGGCGTCAAATAAGATCGGCTTATGACTCTGCTGTTTGGTAAACAAACAAAATAAAATTTATTTCTTATTTGCGTCTGCAAAATGGAAAATAGTCAGGTAAGATCCAATTTAATTTATTAATTCATGGAAAAGAATTAAAAAATATTTTGATGTTAGTTAATTATTTATTTTTTATATTTGTTTTAGATCAGCTGATTTAAATTCAAAATAGCACACTAAATTATGAGGGGTTGTTCACAACAGTCGTATTTTTTCATGTTATTATTTTAAGACATATGACTTTATGACACCTTGTGAATCCACCAAATATGTGTAATATTATTAAAACTAATTTTTATTTGTACTTTGAGGTCCTCCTAAACAGGTATGTTTAAAGAGTATGTTACTTAAAAAAACTAAAACTTAAGATTTGTTTAACATATTGTTTGAATTTAAAAGTGTATTTGAGAAGATGGAATAAATTTGTCATAGCAAACTTAATTATTTTAAAAGCTAATTCTAAGAAGAGCTTCTTTTACTCATACTGCATTATATTGCTTTCGATTCTTTTAAAGCAGCGGTCATCACAAAGAGAGACAGTTAAAAATGTGTTTGTAGTGGTACGTGAAAAGAGAGGAAAAAACACACAGAAAAAATACCAATGTTAAAATAACATGGCGAAATGTTGATTGAGAATTATGGTAAATTTCTGCAAAAGTATGCCCTTTATTTAAATTTATCAGTATTTCATATTAATTTTAAATGAAAAATATTAAAATAACCTTAAATCACTTTTATTTAATATTATTCACTGTTAAAATAACATTGTTCAATACTGAATCCATAAAAACCTGTTTTATATTAAAATCAAAAGTTTATCTTGTTAAATTAACATACATACACACTTAAGTATGTACATTTTTTTATTTTCATGCTTAAAATATGTTATAAAAAGAAGACAATTCCCGTATTCTTTTAATTAAAATTATTTAGTTAATTAGTACATCAAGTGTTCAAAGTAGAATGATGACGAAAGCCATATCGGGCCATTCTGCTGATGTTTCTGTTAACAAAGGAGATACAAAATAAGTGAATCATGTGTTACAAGGGTAAGAATTTTGAATTATTCTTAAATAAATGCATATGTTGTCCTATATCATACTCCAACCAATTTTATTCTACAGCATATTCACGTTGTTTCAACTTGAAATAACATTCATTCAACATGATTCGGATTGTTATTTCAATATAAACGACATTTTGCTTTAACTTTACTGCAATGTTAAATTTACGTGAATTAAAGTTATTTTAAAAGAAAAAAATGTTGTTCGCAAGTTATTGTAAAATCATGTTCAATTAATATGAAACAACAATGAAGCAAAAACACTACTGAAAAATGTAAAATCAACCTTGTTTTGAACGAATTTACATTGATTTTTCTCTGTGTGTAATTTAACTCGTTTGAGACATTAACTATGTGTTTTGTGCTTGTTTTTTAAAATTATGGCTTTTTACAATTGTTTCGTTAACCTTCGTGTTGTGTGTGTGTGAAATTCACGATAAGTGCTCGGCCCCCGGGGGCGTAGCGTGATGATCGTTGTTTTAAAGCATAGTTAAAACTATTTCAGCAAGCTCTTGAAAAGGTATGACAAAATCTTCGAACCATAAAAGACTTTAATTTGTACCCACCTCTTGCCCAAACTGGTCTTGCCATTACACAAATGGAATATATATTTAAAAAATACCCAGCGAAAAAATGCTTTTCCCCAAAAACTGCCGAAATTTTTATCCCATATTACGAAAAAAATGCCCTTTTTTGGGATTAATCTGAGAACTGAGAACGATGAGAAAAGCGGT
The DNA here is from genome assembly GCA_930367215.1 of Pollenia angustigena. NCBI lineage: Eukaryota > Metazoa > Arthropoda > Insecta > Diptera > Polleniidae > Pollenia > Pollenia angustigena. Next base: position 56,336,598 of record OV884060.1, read on the forward strand.
GCTATGAAGCAGCATGCACTTGTGTATAGTGTATGAGATTCAGAAAAATGTCAGTACATCTCCACCCGAAGCTAAATACATAGCCAAGGCAACCAAAGGTCAATTGTCCCCTTTCCGTTCCAGAAATGACCCCAAACAGATTTGCCCCGGAAGATGTGATACCAAGTGGTGAAATATACTTAATATGATCCCTACATCCCCGGGGGTGGTCCATATGACAATTTGAACTTAAGTACATTTCATCAAATTATCTCCAAAATTGCGACCTGTTATTTGCGTATAAAGTTGACATGTACAGTCTGCCAGCCGGAATGGAAAGACATCGTTAGATCGGCTCTGAAAGTGATTCTGAGTCGATCGGTAAACTAACAGGTGGGTCTAATACCAATATTTTTATGTGTAACATACATCAGCACAAGCGCAGTACACCCGCTCCACTCTTGTGGCGTGGTTATAATTATTGGCAACAGTTAAATTAGAGTAAATTCTATTCGATCTATGTCTCCCCTTATTGTTAAACATTTTATTTATCCCCAAAAAATAGTTTAATCAAACTTTTTGGCCAGACATCTAAGTATATGAATATATTTTTTTTTTAAACTTGTAACTGTCACTTTAAAAAATATTCAAATGAGTTTCAGTTTTTTTTCCTAGTTCAAATATAGATTTGTATGTGTGCGTTTATTTGTGAATGTATTCATACACTTGAATAACCAGACAGATACATCTGGAGAGTTTAAATAAATATTTAGAATAATTTGTTTGTTTTTATAGAAAAAAAATCTCTTTGAAAAAAAAAATCATAAGAATAAACTTTTTATTCTCAAGAAAAGTCAACATAGCAAAATTATGCAGAGTCGAGTTGTATTTAATGATTATTTCATAACTGCATATAAATTAGTTAAACACAGAAAAAAAGCCACTGTATTACATTCTATGGTTGGTTGAAATGTATTTACATATTAAAAAAAGCAAGGAGTAAAATTTTATCTAAAAGATTTCTAACAGTTTAAAGATTTCAAATATTGTGGATGCTCAGAGTTTTGCCGAATACTGCTATATTTTTGCTCCATTCTTTTTGGTGTTACATTTGATAGTTTACCCTACTAAATAACAATTTGTAGTCAATTTTTTTGTTGTTGTTATAATTTTTAATTTAAATAGATGAAATAATGTTAAAAAAAACAAATCTACATTTGAATCCCTTGGATTTTTAGTTGTAGCACAGTGGGCAAATTATGAAATAAGAGAAACGAATCTGAAAGTTAAAAAATATAGTCTAAACATGTTTGGAAATAGGGGTCTATACAGGCTTAGAAAACATTTTGGAACAATACAATTTCTTGTTTTAAACTTAAGAGGAATGCGGGCTAGATATCCGTAATTTTACCCCAAAGTGCTGAAGGAGCACGTCACTTTTGCTCTGAAAATTTAATAAGAGTATTATTTTACAGTTGAAGTGAAACAGACCACAGTCTCTGACGGGAATCGAACCCGTAACCCTCGCACTGATAGACCACCTCTCTACAAACTTGCCTGTCCGAGCGCCCCGTATCCTTGCGTATATCCTCCTCCATAGTATTGAAAAGCTAGTTGCTACCTAGCTCATGCTGTATGTGCACTATCCTATCGAAATGTTTATTCCTGGAGCATCATTGTATGTGCGATTAGTGAAATGATAGGTCGATTTCGCCGATTTATAACTCCAAATAAATCTCATTTCCCGCCGGAGTACATTTAAGCAAGATGATATCAACACAGCTTTTTTTAATAATTCTAAAGGAAATTTATATAAAGGACGGGTGAAATATTGAACCGATTTGGCTCATTTTTTATATATTTTTAGTACTGTTTATATTTTCAAAATAGCCATGCTAAATTAGGCCTCCTTTTTTATAGGTATACATATATAATACGGGCGCTTTTCTGCCAAAACTATTATTTTGGGAAGATAAAAGTAGTTTCTTAAGCTCGGCCATTTATAAAGATTTTATTAATATAATTTGCACTTCTAAATAGTATTCTGTATTTTGGAGCAGAAAGGATTGAAGCAAATCTTTACGTTATTTCAGGCGCTGAATCCGAGCCCGGATTTCGTTTTTCAAGATAGGACCTAGTTTTCGAGTTCGTGCATGTTGGCATTGTCATAACGACAATCAGCTGTTGTCACCGTTTTAATTTTATTCTTAAAGTTTGTATACCCTTCACCGAAGGTAAAATGATATATATAACTTTGTCATTCCGTTTGTAATTTCTACAATATTGATCCTACACCCTATAAAGTATATATATTCTGGGGGAAAAACGAAGTTCAAATCCGGTTGTCCGTCTGTCTGTTTAAATGGCTTTTCCGAAGCCCCCAGATATGATGGGGGCTTGGTATCTTTATGTCAGGTATTCTTATTATAATTATGCTATTGAAATTCAACCAGATCGGTCCAAAAATGGCTGAGATATGAGCAAAAAACCACGACTACCTCTAATTTTTTCCAAAAATCCCTTGTTGTTGTAATTTTATTACTTTTTTCTGTATATCTAGAGAACGGCAAGAGCCAAAGTTTTCAAATTTGGTACAAACATTTAGGTTGTCAATACACACCATCCCACAAAATGTGAGCGGGATTGAAGAAGTGGACGTGGTACCTCCCGTATAAAAAATATCAAAAATTGTATAAAACCCTGAACTTTTGGACTGTCATATGATCTATGGTTACGCCTTAAATATCAAAAGACCGGAAACCTTTAGTAGAAAATATTTTCTGAAAATTTCGGAAAAATCGGTTCAGATACGAAAAAGTTATGGCCAAAATAAAATTTTTTTTTTTTTTAAATGCCAATTTTCGGGAAGAATAAATAAAATAATTGTAATTGTCATTAGTGTACAAGCCAGGTACCCTTACGAGTAATGTATCTTTGCTTATTTGTCCAGCTATGAAAAAAATTCCATTGGAATCGACCACAGATTTAACAATGGGAGAAAAATATAAAATTTCGCAAAATTAACTGTATCTAAGAACATTAAATTGTAAAATGTTAACTAGATTTTTTTAATTGACACATTTTATAATATATATCCAGCATTTTATTTTTGGCTATAGAGCATTCTAGTCCTTTTTAAGGCGATTTAGCACTTTTACTCTTTTATCTTATAGCAACCATTTTTCTCATATCCATCTCGAATTTTTGAAAACATATGTAGGCGCATTTATGATGAGCGACTACACCAAGATTAAGTGAAAATCGAAAGACGATATCAAGGTTTATGGAGGAGAAGACATAAAGCGACTACTGTTGGACTATAATGCTTGAAACAGATCCCAAATAATATAAACGACTCAGTTAGACTGCTCTTCATTTCTATGTAAGTTGTCAAAATTGTTAAAAAATTTTTTTACTCAATATCTTGAGAACTAGAATCAATCGAAAAAACGGAATAATATAACGGAAGTATATTTGAATTTAGCGCCCCAAATAGCCTAATAACTTTAAGGTGCTATGATCCAAATCCTTGTATACTTTTGTTATCAGAAGTCTTTAAAAACTAAAGGTTTGTGGATAAGTCAGGGACTAATGTTTAAAAATTAATGCCATTCGTGGACCGCTTTGGCTGAATTTCAAAGGCAAGATTTACCTGACATATATGTAAATATTGTACAACTAAATCTTCGGAAATCTATTTTCATCCAATTCATAAAGACTGAAAATATGCATACATACATATATGTTTAGTGTTTTAATGTGGACCCTCAATGTATTAAAATACTGAAAGATTAAAATTAATGTTTAACCTTAAGGTCACCATTGTGTGAAAACCCATACAGAAGAAATCATTTTTACACGATAAACAAAAAAATTATTGATAACTTAGCATTGTTAGCAATATAAATGTAGTATTGAAAACACACTTTTTGATTAAAAAACAAAGAAATATTTCAGAACTTACGTAAGTTACCATCGTGTGTGGTTTTCCACACATGTAGTTTTTGGTTAATTTGCACTAGATGCAAAATTTGTGGTCGGAAATTATGAATATTTGAGATAATGAAAATTAAATTTAATGAACTTAAGCCTAATTAAAAATATTAAAAATTTGGATTAAAAACCATAAATAGTTCAATAAAATAACCACAATACTAATAATTGTTAAAGCTAAGGCACGAGCTCTATGTTTGCATTTGTCCTTCAAGTTGTGCTGAAAAGGTCAACAAGAAAAAGAAAGACAAAAAAATGAAAAAAACAAAAAATATGTACTTTGAACTTCAAGAAGAATTCTTGACAAAAGTACGAAAAAACAGGAGTAAAGGAATAACATGTTAAAATAAATTAAAATAGATAATCATTCAAAGCAAATTTCGATCTACCAAAGGTTGAATACAATTTGGTTTAAGGATTGATGTTTGACTAATGACGTCAGCAGTCGTCGATGGCTGCGAGTGTTAAACGGCAAGCCCTCTGAGGAGATTGAGTGGTTGCAATCGAAACATGTCAGGGTAACCTGTCCGTAAACACCTGGGTTCGAGCCCAGATTGAGTCAAGAATGAAAAATTATCAGTAAATTTTAATTGATTTTCATGTTGTAAAATTCCTTTCTTCATAAAAATAATTTAATGAAAATTAAATTTAATGAACTTAAGCCTAATTAAAAATATTAAAAATTTGGATTATTTGAGATAATTTTGGTTACAAACGTACTATGGCGCCACAGTATAGACACAGACATTGCATATGTGTGAAAACCACACACGAGGGTAACTGGCGTAAGTTTTGTTGAGGGTGATTTAAGGGTTAAAAAACAAAGGGCATTTTAATGTAAGGTTAGGATAAAAACAGATTATACAAACATTTTAGCGCGATCGGTTAAAAATTCGCGTGACGTTGTTGTAATAAATCAATTGTTTGTTTCGCGGTGTGGCAGGCAGCGCCAATTTGCTGAAACCGCATGTCCAGATCCATGCCGTTCAGTTGAGGTTGCAAGAACTCAGTAACTGCGCCGTTCACAGTTACTGCAATTTCTTCAAAAAAAGTAAGACCCAAACATGCACGCAAAGAAAAAACATGGTTGTGGTAAACATATCCTAAGAGCAACATATTATGATAAGAGTCATGATTGCAGCCACCATATTAAGATTATTATTGAATCATATTATGACTCAATATACTCGTACTATTACATCATAATATTTTTCCCTCAATCATATTATTATTCTGTTAATCATACTAAGTTAAGAAGTAATCAAATTATTGTCATGTTAATCATAATAAGCTAAGAAATTAATCATATTATTGTCATGTTAATCATAATAAGCTAAGAAGTAATCATATTATCATCATGTTAATCATAATAAATTTAGAAGCAATCATATTATGATACAGCACCTTTCATAGCTGTCATATAAATACAAAATAAATTAAAATATTTTTGCATCGATTTTTTATTTTGTGGCTTTTTACAATTTTTGTTATTGTTAATCAAATAGCGGAGTTCAATATAAGGCTTGCAAAAGAGCAAATGAAAAATCTGTGGTTTTCATGGGCAACCGCGTGTGTCCATTTTTTCGTTTTTAAGATGTTGATGCCATATTGCCTAATTGTGAACGCTCTTTACATTTTTTTGAAAAAAGATGGATCAATTCCGATTTTTTAACGTAATGACAAAGTTTAAAATGTGCAATACCTAGCCCATAGTTTGATCTAGAATGGTTTTTCGGATTTCCTGAACAATTTGTTTTAAGACATACGCGGTTGCCCATGAAAACCACAGAAATATCGTAGCACTTTTATAAAATATAACGAAATCTCTGTGTTTTGTTGTTGGATTTTACAAAAAAACTATGATATTTTGCATTTGCACTATTACATCACTAATACTTGAATGAACTCCGCTAATATTTTAATTTTTTAATTTCTTTTAACTTATTTTTTATGGAATTTTTTATTTTAATTGTTTAACCGCTCACAAATAAAAAAAATGACACAACTTCTTCAAAATTATTTTACAAATGGCGCTAACATAATATGATTGGAGTAAAAATATTTTGATTGCATCTTTAACATAATATGATAAATGTATAGAAAGTTATCATGTTATGGCTATTAAATATCATGATATGGTTGTGAGAAATATAATATGTATAGAAAGTTATCATAATTAAGTTGTTAGAAAAATATTTATTTTTCGGTCAACAATACTCAAATTCATAATTGCGATAAACATTGATATGTTTACAGTAACTATAATATTGTTGATATTAAATAAAAATAACAATTATTTGTGTACGACAACAATATATTGTTACATTAAACATAGTGTTGTTGCCGTAACCATGCCCAACCATATTTTTTCTCTGCGTGTGCCGGGTGCATTTGTTTCTCATTTATTTGTTTGTTTAGAAAGGAAAACGCAACTTTTCACATTTTTCATATATTTTTAGAATGAAGTATAAGCCCCCGCGAATAAAAGCATAAATGAAACATGTTTTCAGTATAAAAACACCATTAAAATTACTGAATCTTTCAAGTTATTCAAAAACTCGAAAAATTTCAAGTTGAATTATAACGTTTTGTAAGAGAAGTCCTCATTTAAAAATATTTTATGTCCTATTTTTTTCTTAGATTTCCCCACTGTCTGTTCGGTTATTAAATTTATGAATGCTGTGTTATATGTTTATATGTGTGTGTGTGCATTTTTACAATTTATTCTTTACGTTATAAAACTAATAGATATCAAGCTAAGATAGATACGTAGATAAATTTTTATTTTTGTATTTCTCCTCTTCATTTTAAAGAAGATGCATTTAATTAAAAGCATCACTAATTAAGGTCAAAACATAATTTAAATAGTTTTTCAACAAACTCCATGCACAATTTATTTACCATAACAAACCAAAAGAAATATTTATTATTTCTGAAAGCCTCAGACAAATTGAAAAATATTTTTAAATATAAAACAATTTTAAATAAATATTGTAATTTATGTTTGTATTTAGTTTTTTTTAGATATGTGAAATTGATATGCAAATCTTTTTTGGTAGTTTGATTTATGTTACTAAGCCTTCTAATAAATTTCCCTTATAATACAAATCCCTTGTGAAAAAAACGTGGACAGTTAAATCTTTACGAGGAATTTTAATTAAAGCGTAGAAAAAGTACACGTGTAAAAAACGCTTTATTCGATATTGCCCTGTTTTTTTTTTGCCTTATCATCAATAATTATATTGTATTTGAAGAAAAGGCAATTAATTTTCTAAGGAATTTGTTGTTGTTGCTTGTGGTGGTTTTAGTTTAATTTAGACTGAATCGTCGTCGTTGTCTTGGCAAGAAGACCTTTAAATAGGAATATATTGAAAATATCAACTATAATTAAAATATCAATATAAGTAATTAATACCATAGCTTATAAAATTTAATTTGTGGTAGTGAAATATGGTTTTTCCAATTTTGAGTGTTATGGGAGCTGCGGTAAGGTATGGATCCACACGTATAAACCTACCAAAGAGGTTTTCCATTCATATAAAAAATTTGTGCTCACATTTCTTAAAGACTTATGCCAGTAAAACTGATTGTTCCCTCATATTTTCCACCATCTTGTACTCCGATATAATCAACCGGTCTTTACAAAAATTGTTTAGTGTTGTCTGAAGTTTATATGAATATCAACAAAAAGCGTATTATTTTTTTTTTAACAAAAAATGATTTTATTAAAGCAAAAATGTATTTTTTCCGCTATAATTTAATCATTTAATAAATGTCTTCAACAAAAATGAATGTGCACACGAATAACAAACAAGTAAGAGTGTGTAGTCGGTCAAGACCGGCCATATGATTAGTCTGAGTTCATACGGCTCATGTCTTATTGACAAGATTCTTTCTTTTTCTTCTTTGAACATAAATTGGCGTTCAAATGATTCATGTCATGTTGACGACATGTGCTTTTTTGATATTGAAAACAAAAACAAAACTAAACAACGAATGAAAAAGCAAAACGTAAAGACAGTACATGCATCTGTGTACTCGTTTCTTTTCCCCTCGTCCCTCTCGCCTATAAAGTAGCAATCATGTCAATAAGACAAGAGCCGTATGAACACAGACAAACCTACACCACAGTATTTAGAGAGAACTTTTCCTCATGTGCAACCATAGATCATTTGTGAGGTCATATTATATATTGTACTTTATTTAGATGATTTTTTTTTAAAGGAAGGTATTTTGATATTTTATTTCATTTATTTATTTATTGAAATCCTGCTCAACAAGAATATATCTTATAATTATAGAGCAAGAGTATTAATGTTAATAGAAAAAAAAGCCACAACAATTTGATAAAGGAAAAAAAATAATAAAAAAGTACAAAATTTAAACAAAAATTTAAAAGTACAAAATTAAAACAAAAATTAAAACGTACAAGATAAAAATTAAGAAGTACAAAATTAAAGCAATAAAAAATTGAAACAAATTTAAATAAAAAAATTAATAGAGGAAAGTTATATTACCTGTGGCCTATTTATTGAAGAAAATAAAAAGACGTTGTTTGAATTGTATTGCGTTGCTCTCTTGCTATATGTTAGGAGGAAGAGAATTCCAAAGACGTGCAGCATCGATGAAAAATTGTCATTCCGATATAAGGCATCGATGCACAGGTATTATCAACTTTTTGCCTCTCAAGGATCTTGTGAAGTGAATCATATTAAATAAGCAAGCTGGAACTTTACTGTAAATGATTTTATGCAAAAACATTAGCATTTTAATATTTATTAAGTTTTCAAATGATACACCATAAAGACATTTTGAGAACGATGATACTCTTACCTGACTTTGCAGTCTAAATATTGTGTAGCCCAAAGCAATCTTAACTTCTGGTAAGTCTGTGCCACTAGTGCATCAATATGACTTGACCAAGTCAAGTTGTTATTAAATACATCCCTTAATTTTTCACTTTTTGAACAATCTCAATAGGCTGGTTGTTAATCAATACATTAATGCCGGTGATATGTTGGGATCTCCTATGATATGTTGGGATCTCCTATGTAAAGTGTGGTTAAATTTCAAGGGCCGATGTTGATTTTGAATAAAACACAAACTATTTAGGAAATTATTGTAATTTTATTTTATTATGATATATTGGTATTACTCAATTATGTATGGAACAAAATATCGGCCAAATGGGCGGCACACCTCCATCCGATGGTCCAAATTTTCGATGACCCTGAGGCATAATGGAGGTTCTATGCCGTTAATGTGCCGAATTATCTCATCCTTTAGCTCTTGAATTGTTGCTGGCTTATCGACGTACACCTTTTCTTTCAAATAACCCCAAAGAAAAAAGTCCAACGGTGTCAAATCACATGATCTTGGCGGCCAATTGACATCGCCATTACGTGAGATAACACGGCCATTGAATTTGTTGCGCAAAAGAGCCATTGTTTCGTTAGCTGTGTGGCAAGTGGCACCGTCCTGCTGAAACCACATATCGTCCACATCCATATCTTCCAATTCGGGCCATAAAAAGTTCGTTATCATCTCACGATAGCGAACACCATTCACAGTAACTGCCTGACCGGCCTCATTTTGGAAAAAATACGGCCCGATGATGCCGCCAGCCCATAAACCGCACCAAACAGTCACTCTTTGTGGTTGCATTGGTTTTTCGACAATCACTCTTGGATTCTCATTCGCCCAAATGCGGCAATTCTGTTTATTGACGAATCCACTGAGGTGAAAATGTGCCTCATCACTGAAGATGATTTTCTTCGAAAATTGATCATCCACTGTTGCCATTTCTTGCCACCATTCTGACCATTCACGACGTTTGGAATGGTCAAGAGGCTTTAGTTCTTGAGCCAATTGCACCTTGTAAGCGTGTAAATGCAAGTCTTTATGCATAATGTTCATCAACGACGAGCGTGAGAGGTGCAATTGTTGGGCACGACGACGAGTTGAGGTGGACGGCTCTTCAGCCACACTATCGCGAACAGCAGCAATATTTTCTGCAGTACGAGCTGTACGAGCATGCACTGGTGTTCTCACATCTTCTACAGACCCGGTTTGCTCGAATTTTTCCACGATTTTTGCGATTGTACGCACATTTGGACGATCAAATTGACCAAGAAAATCACGAAGTGCACGATATGCATTTTGATTTGAACGCCCATTTTCCTAATAAGTCTGGATAACTTTAACACGTTGTTGGATTGTGTATCTCTCCATGGTTCAAATTGAGTAAGTCTGAAATAGAGAAATGTCAAATAAAATTCGGAAAAAAACTTGGCGTTTAGGTGTGGTTCACATTCAACATCGGCCCTTACAATTTAACCATAAATATATTTTTATTTTTGAGGATTAAGACACAAACCGTTTCTGCCTGCCCAGCGGAAAATTCTGTTCAGATCATGGTTGAGTTTTTCAACATTCTCCGCTACGGAGATTACTGGGCTACTGAGGTACACCTGAACATCATCAGCATACATGTGTATATTGCAGTGTTGCAGTTGTTGTGGCAAATCATTAGCGCAGATGGAGAACAGCAATGGCCCCAACATTGAACCTTGAGGAACTCCCCTTGAGACTGCTATGGACGTGGAAATATTATATTGACACATACATACTGAAAACAATAGGTGAGGTAAGAATATAAATAACATTGATGTAGCCGTTGTTGAAAAGTTGAAGAGATTTGATGATTAACCGTGTCAAACGCCTTAGAATGATCAAGAAACTACATAAAAAGTTCACTTTTTTAATATCGAGACTTTGTTGATTTCGGAAACCAGAATGCTTGCATATCATTAAGTGATTTTCATTAATATATGTGGTTATTTTGGCAAATAATAATTTTTCAAATTCTTTGGAAAGAAAACTCAATATTGTGATTGGCCTATATTTAGTGTTTGACTTAGGTATTGGAATTATCTTTGCATATTTCCATTTTTCCGGCAACGTACTTGTTGTTATAATGGTGTTGAAGAGATGTGTAATAAAGAGCAGAATCAACGGAAATATAATTCTGATGAATTTCGGATGCATGTTATTGAAGCCAACTGCATTTGATTTGACAGAAACGAAGCTAGAAATCACATCTGTTTGATCGACACATGAGAACTCGAATGGAATTTGGGTTTGATTAAAACAAGAATTTACATTATTGTAGTCGATCTGTATTCCTGAGACGCCTACAGAATTTATGGGGAAATTGGTAAAAGCCTTGTTGAGTTTATCGGGGTCAAGTGTACAGCCACTGTTGTTACTCTTCCTGTCAATTCCTATATCCTGAATAGTTTTCCAGGTATTTTTGGAACTTACTACAGCACTGAACTTGTCGAAGTAGATTTTTGACTTTGCCTAGGGCTGCCAGACGTACTGTTTTTAGCAGTACATGTACTGATTTTTGTTAATTGTACTGTTTTATGCACAACACCCAAAACAGTACGCAAATGTACTGTTTTTTACACTTTGTACTGTCTTCTGTACTGATTTTTAAGTTTAGTGTCCAAAAAACAAAGATATTAAGAAAAATCGTTTTTAAATAAAACACATTTGGGAATTTTTAACGGTATGCTATCAAGCCATATTGTCATAATATCCTTATCTTAGAATTTATTTACTCTCTAACTCTCATTTTGAGGGGTAAATTTTGCCCTTTTTTCTTAACTCTTAAACAAAAGTATACAAGACGGCACTTATTAGGGTTAAAAGAATTCTCGAAATTTCTGGCATTGAAATGTTTGAATTTCTTGAAAGGGCGTTTGGTACAAGTCAAAAAAATATACTAAATGTACTTCTGACCTAAAAGACTATTTCAGATGTCTTCAGTAGAATTGTATGGCAGTTCTTTTCATAGAATATATTAACCCTCCAACACTAATTTTAAGGGGTAATTTTTGTAATTTTTTTAACTTCTACACTAAAACGGTACGTTAGAGGGTTAAAATATTCTGTGAATATTTTCTGCATCAAATTTCACTAGCGGTCTTCCAAGACCAAAAAAGCGTGCAATGTATGTAAAACGGGTTTTCGAAAAATTAAAAAAAATCAAGGCCCGGAATTTCGAAAACCCGTTTTACTTGCATTGGATAATGTTTGGTCTTAAAAGACCCCTAGTGAAATTTGATGCAAAAAATATTGGTAGAGCATTTTAAATCTTATAAGTGCTGTTTTAGTATCCTTTTTGTTTAGAGTTGGGAAAAAGGGCAAAAATTACCCCTTAAATGAGAGTTAGAGGGTTAATAAATTCTAAGAAAAGAATCGCAATACGATTCTACTGAAGACATCTAAAATTATTTTTTTAGCTCAGAAGTAGGTACATTTAGTATATTTATTTTGACTTATACCAAACGCCTTTTCAAAAAATTAATTTTACAAAACCTTTTGGCTTATTTGCTCTACTAGTAGTCTACTCTTATTTCGCGGTGCAAATGTTGAGGCTGGTGGCGATGACCCTAATTTTGTTCCACACTCTATTTTACAATATTTAGTTTAAAGAAATTGTTGTTTTGCAAACAAAAAAGTTGTAAAATAATTAGAATTTTTGTACTGCGTCTATTGTTTTGTCAAAAATACACAGATTAAATAAGGAATTGCTTACATCCTTCATATATTTTCGTGTTATTATATACCGTTTAAATTAAAGAAAGAAACAAATATTTTCTGAAATTTATGCGATGTTCCACAATATGTGTGTGGTGAAAATTGCTTTAAATACCAATATGTTTTAAGAAAATTCTACCAACCCAATCAATGAATAAGTTTTTTAAGTTAAATATAAACTAAGATATTTAAACATAATACATTGGAAAATGATACAATGGCCAAATGCTTCGTTTGTGGTCTTTGCTTTATAAACGCAAATGGTGTTATTTTGTATATGAAATACCATTAAATGTAAATCTTTCCTGTGATGTTGATGTTTGTAGTCTGTTTCTTTATATTATTGTTGTTCAAGAGTTGTAAATATTTAGTTATGGTTTCGTAAACAAATGTACTGTTTTTTTCTTGAATGTACTGTTTTTTCATAACCAATGTACTGTTTTTCCGAATTCAAAATCTGGCTACCCTAACTTTGCCATACGTATTTTTTTATTTGCGTCTATTCTGGCAATCTAAAAGCAGTTTTCAGACTCAACGTTCTAAAACGTTTCCAACGGGAGTAAGCCAAATCTCTGTTTTTAATCACTTGCAAAACTTCAACAGTAAATCATGGTTTTTTATTTGTTGTATGTAGTTTTCTTCTGTTTAGTAGGTACACTGCTATCGAAAAGAGTAGATATTGTCACGAAATTAACTTAAGTTTAGAATTAGTTGTAGTTATTGGTTAAGAATCAGATGAATTTATGTATTTATCTTGTATTTATTAGTTGTTTTCATAAGTAATTTTTAAGTTTACATTGTTTTTAAAAATTGTTATAATATAGTACACTTCAATCCCAATGTGCAGAAAGCCCTAGAAGTGACCGTTAAAAAAGCTTTGGTATATGTGGTGAAATTATGTAAACATAAGTGCCGCCATAAATCATTATAGATGATATAGTTGTGAATAAGTAAAGCCTCGAACCTTCGAGAAACATTTCGAATGTTCTAGGTGGCTGAATTGCAGTATAAATACTTGCGTCGGCTAGCATCAAAAGACAGTATTAGTTCAGACTTTGTCAAGTTTACTAAAAACATTGAAGTGTGTTGATAACAATAGTGAGTTGTAAATAAAAGCTGTAAATTTCGGTTGTTAAAGTGACTAAGTTCTTAATAAATAAGTGTTATACATTAAAGTGTTGTGTTTATTTGTTTTAAAAATCACGATATAGAAACACTTGATTTTCATGACGAAAATTTATATCATAAGTTAGAAATAGCAGGTCATGTTTAGAAAAACAGGGGGCAGCAATTTGGTTATAGAAAAGAACGTTTGATGGTTTTCAACGAAAATGAGATCTAATAGAGCGCTACATGTTGAGGTAAAAGGCGTGGGCACTGTTGTATTAATAGGGACAAGTCCTATGGCCCCCATGCTGTCCTTAAGCGAGGACTCTCTTAACACATTTGAGTCGAAGTTACAAAGTATACATACATACATTATTGTAGCGCATAGTTAAGGTCTCCAGTTTGCTGAAGAAATCAGCGTAGGGCACATCACGCCGCCGATAAACGCATCCTACGAGAATTTTACTACTTTCCTTTGAAACTTCCAAGAAAACATATTCTATATTTTCACATTCTCCTGATTTAGATTGAAGCTTGCTTGTAATAGAGTTCTTGATAAAAACTGCAACTCCACCTCCCCTTTCTACTCTGTTAAACCGAAAGACCTTGTAACCATGTAAGCATATTTAACTATCTGGGAAAAATTTATTCAGCCATGTCTCAGAAACACACACCACATCAATATTTGACTCTTCAAAAATCATTCTGAATTCGTCGATCTTACTCATCAAGCTTTGTGCTTTAATGTGACATAATTTTAATCCACTTTACTGCTTCACCAACATTTTTACCATGTGAAAAGTCACGTGTGTGGAATTATTACTACCACCTAAGTTCGTCATTAGAATGTGAGTTTACAAAGATACTAGCCATGAAAGCAACGCAATTATTCAATAAAACTATCCATAAAATCATACAGGTAATTTTTGATATGATATTTACTATAGATATAGTGTATAATAAAAAATTAGTATAAAAACTTATAAAAAAACATTTTCTTATGTTAATAAGACCCCGGTAGAAATACTCCGAGTGCAAACGTTTCAGTCTTTTAAAGTTGAGTTCTTCTCGAAGAATTTTAAAATTACGATTTGTTAGCTTTTCATGGACGAAAAACTTTAGATTTCTATCATCTGGTTCAAAACCGAGGAGTGTTAGCTTTAAATTATTGTTCTCTTTTTATATTTATTAACCGCTTTAAGAACAAAATTTTTATCATTCTATAATAACACCATCGGGCGAATTTTCTTTATTTTTATTTTTATAGCTATTGACTGTAACTTAAGTGTAGGGATTTGAACTGTTTTACAGATAGTATCGAACATTTCAACGAGATTTTTGCCACTATTAGTTCTTAGATCACATGCAACGAGTGAATTTGAATGTTTTTGAGACTGAATTTGCTTTATTTCATTTTTCAGATCTATAATTTCGTTCGTCGCTGTTTCTAACTTTGAAACGCGCTCATTTATAACATTTACAAAATTTTTTTATAAATCTCATTTAACAGTCGGTTTTCAACTTCTTTAACCTCAGAGTTATTTTATCTGCTAAACGATTTTCACCTTATCTTAATAGAGTGGTTAACTGCGAGATTTGATTATTAAAATAGTCAGTTTGTTTACTTAATTTTTTCTCAAATAGAAACTGGGAATTATTTCCTTCCGAAGGTTACTTTATATTATCAGGGGTGTCATGGAAATCGAAAACGTAAAACGAAAGAATTTGGCAGTTCTTTTTATTAAACTTTTTACGTTTTCGATTTCCATGACACCCCTGTATATTCAACATTTTTTATTTTTCGAATTTATTCTATGAGCTAAATTTCAGCTATGTATTTTATAAAGCTTTTTTTTAATAGTCCTATTCCTTCAATTATTCAGAAATGACTTTAAACACTACCAGACTATTATATTGTATTTTCTTGTTACATTTTACCTTAGCTTTCCTTTGGAAAGCAATGAGTTATATTGTATGTACATAAAAACTTACAATTATTAGACAACAGCAGAATTGAATGCATTTTTTGGCCCGCTACGGCCTTCGTCAGCATTCTTTGTGTCACACTGGATAGTGATACTTCATAAATTGAATGTATTTAACTCAACTATTTTAATAAATAGAAACTGAGAATTATTTCCTTCCGAAGGTTATTTTATATTATATTCAACATTTTTTATTTTCCCATAAAAAATGTTCCCATAAAAAATGTTTTTTCTCTAATAATTGAGAGATACGATTGTATAAATCAGTTTCATACAAAAGACTCATGTCTTGTTTACTTAAATCGGCATTAATAGCCGATCTCTTATGTATGCATATTATCTGATCCGGCACTTTCAGCAGAAATTTTAAATCCATTGATCACTGAGGCATGGAAAACCGAATCCTTTCCTGAATAATGGAAGGATGGCATATGGCAGGAAGATCTTAAAGATTGTTCTAACTGCAGGGGTTAATTACCAACCGTTGCCAAAATAGTTGGGAAAATAATATTAAACCGCTTTAAAGAATAATTAGACCAACCTATCAGGTCGTATCAAGTCAGCTTCCGCAGTGGTTCCTCTTGCCCTGACCATATTAACTCATTGCTTATTATCATTGAGCAGTGTATTGAGTTCAATTTCAAAAACTTTCTTCTATTTATAGATTTTGAAAAAGAGTTCGATGCAATTAATCGAGAATGTATTTAGTTAGCCCTGCGAAGAAGAAATATACCTGAAAAATTAATTACTTTGATTAAAGTGAGCTATAAACATGCCATTAGCTTTGCCCTTCAAATGGAAACTGGAGTGCGTCAGGATTGCATTGTGTCAGCTTTTTTATTTCTTGTTGAAGATGTTCTCAATGATATTTAAAATAAAAGACAAGGAATACAATGGCAAATCAACAATCGATGCCTTAACTACCTGGCTTACGCAAGCGATATTTGTTTACTCTCACACAACTTATTGATCTTAAACAAACAACAATAAAGCTTCAGAAATAGCTGCAATACACAGGGCTGAAAAATAAATGCAGCCAAAACAAAAACACTAAGTATCAGTTCCAATGAACATCAACAACCAAACATTTGAGACAAGTGTCCAATTCTGCTATCTAGGTTGGGAGATGGAGGGACCGAACTGGATAAGAATTTTCGAAACAAATCTTAAATCGTTGCTTCTTTATAGGTGTACAACCTGAAAGGTTACAGACGACACAAAACTTATACTTACCGCTACCTAAGAAGAATATTACGAATCTTTTGGCCTAGAACAATATTAAATGCCGATTTGCTAGCAAAGACTAACCAAATACAAGTAGCAACCGAGAGACAAAAATGAAAGAGGCAATGGATAGGACACACTGTTATTGGCGCCCTAGGCTCCTGTGGGAGTAAGAGTACTATATAGAGTCCAAGAAACATTTTTTATCGATATGACAGCATAAGTAAATGATGCATTTGGAACAAATGACTTGGGTGTCAGGTTTCTTGCAATGTTTGCACTTTTTGGCTTTTCTATGTACCCAATCGACAACATGGAACCGAACATCAGTAACTTGATGCTGATGCCAATGCTTCCAAGAATGTTTCCAATGAAGAACTTATTATACAGCTTCAAGGTTCCCTTAAAAAATATTCGGACTTTTTTTTGAAAAATACGAGCCCAGCAGCTGTTTCTTTACGAAAGTCTGGTAGCTTTAAAATTATTTCTTCACCGAATAGACTGTTAGAAGCACTGCCTCCTCAGTGTAGGATGTAGGTGTATTAAATGAATGTATTTCTAGAGGCATTGTCCACAAATATGTAGAACAACCTTATCATAGTGTGGCGTGTCTAGCGAGTCTTAAATATGGTATCGAACCATTGGATTATTAACGAGATATACTGCAATCATGTGAGCAGTGTATGAGGCATTGATGCCAGGCGAACATAGTTGTTATCCTTTTATAACACAGTATTTACATCGACTCGTTCATTTTGCTACAAATCGACCTTTTTTAACCCTTAAGTAGAAACATAATTTGGCTGGGGCAACTTGTATTATGTATGCACTTTTTGTGGCCATCGCAAAAACTCACATTATCAAAATGCAGGGCCTGGCTGGGTATACTTTAATTTGTATGGAGTTTTATCGCTGTAACAAGAACATTTTGTTGCCAACTGGAATAACTCTTCGAAATAAAGTAAAGAACAATTCTAATGTGCTGCGTGTGCTTTTTGATACGTTTCGTTTTGATTTTATTTACTACAGTACATATAAAACAGGGCAGGGCATGGCCAGGCCCAGGTGGATACAATATGCACAAACTTTTCATTTGGCCAATTGCCACGCCACCGGTGTTTAAGTTTACACTCTCTATTTCTTGTAAACAAATACTTTGATTGAGGAATACATAAAGTTTGGTTCTAATATATCAAATAATCATATGAAAAAAACTGGACAAATTCAAAGAATGCCTGACCAATTAAGGGTTAAACGAAATTCGATTTTTACACCAATAAAATAAATCTATTTATAAATCTAAGAAAGAGATAAACGCCAAATCGAGATTTTTTTCTCCACATAACTGTCTGCCTTTCCCTAATTAGTACACTTTTATTTAATAAATGTTACTTTATGTATGTACCATAGTTTAAATACCTCCTCCTTTTTTAAATAATTCTTCGAAATCAATATAGAAAATATTTTCAAACACTATCGAAAATAATAATAAAGCGGAAGTATCATTTGCGCAATAAGTAATTCAAAGATAAAACCCATAAAACCGCTAAATACTTTTGTAAAACTCCTGCAGGCCTTTTTGAAATCTCTTACAAGCAGTTTCTAAAAAAATTTCACCGACAAAAGGAAGAAAAAAAAGTACCACAAAAATGAAATGACAATTATAGTAAAAAAAACAAAAAACTCAAAAATAACAATTTTGTTACTGAATAATTCATGATCTTCATATATTTAAAACAAAAATTAAAAAAAGAGGCGTTGCAAGAAATAGATCGGCTAACACAAACTCACGCTCAGTTAAATAGAGTTCCAGACAAACTAACGCATACACATACACTTTTGGTTGGAAGTGTGAGTGATCTACATTTCGAAAATTACTTTCTCACTTTTCTTATGGAATAAGAGATTTGGTAGGGCTCATTTTTATCATCAGGTGGCATGACAATTAAAAATTTCAAGCCATTTTTGTTGGTAGAAGTATAATAATGTAAAAGAAAAAAAAAAAAACACCGCCAAGGTGTAGAGAGCAAATGAAAAAGAAACCAAAAATAAAATAGTCAAGGTGATTTGAAAAATAGTTGAGACACAAACAAACTAAGAACCGAAACTAAATTGGGCTCAAAATATTAGCTTGTGTGAAGAATAGTGTATTTTTTTTATATTTTAAAGAATGATATTAAAAAACAAAGTCATTCATAAGCCACTGTTTCATATAAGAAACTGATAAACAGCCAAAATTTAAACAAAAGTATCTTAAGACAAAAATATTCATTCACAACGGTTTTTTCAACACAAATACACAGTGGGAAGAAACGGGAAAATCGAAACAAACAAAAATATATTTATTGTAAAATGTTTGAAGTTGACCGCTTATATTTTTTTTTCTTTTTAACAATTTGGTAGTAGAAGATAATAATTATTTAAGATTGGTTAATATTTACAAAGCTGGGCTATATATTTTCCCTTTTCAAGCAATTTATATTTTATAATTTAAAAAAAAAAAACAAACTAATTTTCTAATCAAAGAAAAATAGAAACGAGAAATATATGAAGAATTATCTTAAAATTATTTAAATATAAGTATTTAAAATTACTAGTGGAAACAAGTTTAAAATTGTTTTTAATCAAAAGATAAGAGATGTATTTTAAAAGGCCTTTTTTGAAGTGGCTAAAATTTGTAATTTCAAATTGACTATTTTATACAAGTTTCAGAGGTTTTTGAAATGGAGGAGGTTTTCGTAATAAAATAAAGATAACAACCCAATTTTATCTTTTCAAAGATGTTAATCTTAGTACCAAATGTACGATTTCTTTATAGGAATTTAACAAAAAGTTGAACTTTACTATAAACTAAAAAAGTGAGAAAGTTAAGTCGTTCAAACTCGACCATTTCATACCCTACACCGCAGTATATTCAGACAAAATCCGAGAGGGTACATATTCGAGATTGTACCCTATTTGGGACCCATGGCCAATACTGAACACTGCAAAAGAAAATTATGTTATGAGATTAATGGTGTTTTCTTTTCTGACAATAATGTTCCATATATGCTACCATTCGTGCGAGTTTTTGTTCCATTCTAAAAATATATGCAAAAATGTGAGAAGTTGTCGTTTTCCTTTCTAAACATGTTGCAACAATAAATTGCAAATTTGTTCCATTTCTTACCCGCAGTTTTAACTGAGTGTGAGAAAATACCCTTTTTTGCATCTGCGTAAAGTACTTTTTTATGCAAGCAAGTTTTTTTCTTGCGTTTGCGGACAATTTGCGTTATATTGTGATTTTTAGTTATATTTACTTTAATTAAATAATTATATTTTTTTTGTCGCAAAATTTTTAACAACAGCTGACTTTAATTATTGAAAATCAGTGCTGTTAACGCTTATTGGAATTGTAAGAAAATGTAATGTTTAAAATTGCTACAAGCGTGGTGAATATCGCTTTTAGTACAAACTTTGCATTCAATATTTAACACGCTAAATACACATTAGTGTTGAGTGTAAAACGTAGCTATTATTTTGTTCTATTGTAATTTAGAAAAATGTATCACTTTCTAAGGCTTCGTGCAACCTAATAAATATATTACACAACTATAATGCATCATTATTTTTTAGAAAAGAAAACACCATAAGATTAACATACCAGTTCTGTCAGTCGAATATGATCTAGATATCTTAATGTAGATGAGCTTTATTTGTGTAAGAGCTATTTTGAAGAGGGGGTTTTACAGGGGGGGGGGGGGGGGTGCAAGACCATGATGGCTTTATCTCCCATTCAAAAGAGCGATAAAGCCTTTTATTTTTTTTTCATTCGAATGGGAGGCAAAGCCATCATGGCCTTAGTACACATTAGTAATATTAGGAAAGGGCTTTATCTCTCATTTCAGTTTTGAAGAAATTTTCCATTTTACATTGATTAATAGTTTTCTTATTTTTATAATTAAGAGGTAATGATTTTTCCTTTTACTAAAGTTAAGTAGTGAAATCTGGCTTCGCATACTTAAGGTTTTCTGCGTGGCGGCCTGCGGCCGGGCTTAGGGGGGTTTTCCTCCTGTAGGACGCGGCAGGTGGCTTCGCTGAATAATGTTTTCCTGCGTGCGTCACAAGAATAAAAAAAAATTTTTCCAGGGAACACTAAAGTAAAGTATGTGATCTGGCTTGGCATACTAAAGTTTTTCTGCGTGGCTGTGTGATTGATAACTAGTAACAAACATGTGATTAGGAACTTAAAATATTAATTCTAAGTTGTTATTTTTTCAATGATAACTAAGGATTTTCCCTTTTACAGAATCTTTACACCATGCGTAACAATATTCTGGAAAAAATGGCTTTGTCTCTCATTTGGGGGGAAAAAATATGGCTATATCTGTCACTTCGCAAAATTTTACGTATGACCTTACCTCTCAATGATTGGGCAATAAGACGATTACGACTTTATCTCCCATTCAATTGAGCAATAAAGCCATTATGGCCTTACGTCCCATGGTAAGCACCCCCCGTTTTATATGGAATATATGGTCAATTCTAGTCCTATCAGTACAATGTGGTACCATGAAATATTATAAAAGTTATCGTACATACATACATTTACGTACGTGGGAGCAATAGGACCGATTTAAAAAAAAGTTTGTAAAGACGATTTATATTGCAATAAGATCTTTTAAGACTAAATTTAATCTATATACCAACATAATAAGATAGTTTATGGGCAAAATGACTATTACGGAAAGAAGTTTGTATCGAGGCCATGTAAAATTATGGACCGACTCTCACCATTTTCAATATTGACCCCAAATTTCATCAAATTATTTCCGAAATGGCGACCTGTGCTTTGGATACAAGATTACATGGCCAGACAAATTGCCAGCGGGACGGACAGACATCATGGTATGCTTAAAGGTGGATATACGGCCGATATTTTTTGTGTTACACACTTCGGCACAAACTTTTACTTTGGTGGTCTGGGTAAAAAAAGCATAAAGTTGCACTTTTTCCATAAGTGGTTTTCCTTGTTACACTCAATTTACATGATGAATTTTATGACGTCATTTGGACGTCATTTTTTTCTTTGGAGCAAGCGGTGTAGAGAAGAAAAAGGGGTGGAAAAATAGACATGATTTCTGTTTTCTCTTCCTCTTTCTTCTCTACACCGCTTGCTCTCAACCAAAAAATTACGTCTAAAATTGGTCGTCATAAAATTCATCATGTAAAATGAGTGTTACTCCTTAAAAAAGAAAGAAGGTCAACTAAAAGTGAATTAATTTACAAAATATACTGTTTTGTTTTATATAAAAAACAAATTAATCCTAACAAATCGAAGTGCATATTAATATGTAAAAGAGCCTTTCATGTAGATTTTGAGGTAAATTTATTTCTTGGTGATTCGAGAATCGATATTGTAGATTCAGCAAGAAACTTAGGAGTACTATTTAACAAAACTTTAACCTGGTCGAATTACATTACACAAGTTTGTGGTAAAGTTTATGGCATGCTGCGAAATTTATGGGCTACTCAGCACTTTACACCTCTACAAGTAAGAATATTACTTGCAAAAACATATCTTCTGCCGACACTTTTATACTCATCTGAAATTTTTACTGGTTGTAACACAAATGATATGAGAAAGCTGACCGTAACATACAACAATATCATCCGTTACATTTTCTCTTTAAAAAGATTTGATCATATATCGCAGCACTCTTTTCGTTTATTCAATATGTCATTTTCAAACTATCTTCAATTCAAAAACTTAATATTACTTCACAAAATAATAACGACAAAGGAGCCAAAATATCTTTATGAACGTCTGCAGTTTTCTAGATCGTGTAGAGGGAAAAATTTAATACAATTTCGTCATCGTGACCATGCTTCTGAATGTCAATACTTTATATTAAGCATACGTCTCTGGAATCAACTTCCAAATTATTTGCAAATCACTAGCAACGCTATAAGATTTAGAAGGTTATTGAGGGAATATTTTTCGTAAATTTTTCAATGTTTTAAATGACAACTTTTTTATTTTTATTTTTTTTATTTTTATATACCTTTACTTTATTTATTTTACTCTATTTAAATTTAAATATATTCTATGTAGTTTTCAGAAAATATTTCTTTATCAATGTATACTTTAACTTGTCTGATTCTAATGCTGTAATTTATAAGATATTGTGTCTTGTTGTGTTAGAAAATCAAATTAATAAATACAAATACAAAAAAAAAAAAAAAAATTTATATAAAAAATGTTGCTTATGGCCGTTACACACTATCCCACAAAGTCTTTCGTATTATATAAAAATGCAACCCTGCCATGATAAGTTGTTATTGTTTTTTGAAAATTTATAAACAATAATTACATCACGGAAGCATTTTCAGAAAATACGTAAGACTTTGTGGGATATTGTGTAACGGCGTTTAATAAATTTTTACTAAATTAAATAATCGCTTATTAATACCGGCGTGTATGCTTCACGATAAACCAAGTATTTATTTAAAAAAGTTTAAGAATTTCTACCTTGCTTTTCAAACAAAAATCGATCATTTCTCAAAAAATATGTTTATAACACAGGTCGACATTGAAAAAGTTTTTTTTTAGCCATTTGAACTGATTCTTATGTTTTCCAGCATGCAAAAGCCGATTATGCATTCAGTTTTCTCCCACCACTTTACATTAATCACATAACGGTACTTTTGACTTTTTCGCTGTATACTTCTCTTTCCGTCGCCCTCTAGAGCCAAAGTCTGGTTCACTTAAAATAAATTATATTTTGAAAGGCTTTTAAATTACGCGTTGAATAACACAATTAAAAACAAAATCCATAAATAATTGTAAATCATAATGGACCGAAATTGGATCGGTATATGGAGAGCTAGGTCTAGAACCTGGAATACAGATATATATTAAAACAGAAAAGCCGTCTGTTAACCAGAATTTAATAAAAAAAGTGTGTTCCGCAGCGAGAGCACTTGTAAGTTTACAAAAAACGTAAATATTCAAAAAATGTTTCAAAAAGTTCGCATATACTCTATACATTAAAAAACTGCTGCAAAAGTACCCTTTTGAGTAAAATATGTTGCAAAGGGTAAAATATTCACTAACAAATCGATGTCAAAATTCAAAAAAAGCTCGGGGTAAACATAATCAGCCATGTCACAGAGTACAATTCCATTCGGAATCGAGGAAACATATTTGTTTAGTGATATAAATGGGGGAATCACAAGGTGTCATAAAGTCATAAGTCTTAAAATAATAACATGAAAAAATACGACTGTTGTGAACAACCCCTTATAATTTAGTGTGGTATTTTGAATTTAAATCAGCTTTTTTTAAACAAATATAAAAAATATATATTTACCTTACATCAAAATATTTTTTAATTCAAATCCATGAATTAATAAGTTAAATTAGATCTTACCTGACTATTTTCTATTTCTAAGACGCAAATCACAAATTAATTTTTTTGTTTGTTTACCAAACATCAGAGTCCTAAGCCAAGTGTTGAAAAAGTGGAAAAACTATGCCATCAATGGCGACGGCTACGACGGCAAGCAAAGGTCTATCAATTTAAGACACTTTTTGTTTATAAAGCAACAACAATATTTTTAAACCATTGTAAAATGTTAGAACATTGTGACAATATAACATGATAGCTCACCTTGTGAATACCCCAATAGTATATTTTGATAGTTTTTTGGCCTTTCAGATACAGTAAACTCCCAGCGAAGTTGGCGCGTAGGTATCTTGAGTATTTCTTATCTTTAGGGGTTGCACTCTCGAGGGATATAGGTGCAGCCAATAACTTAATTTGGCAGAGCTAAAGGGTGGTTAAATTTTAAGGGCCGATGTTGAAAGTGAACCACACCTAAACGTCAAGTTTTTTTCTGCATTTCATTTGACATTTCTCAATTACATACTTACTCCATTTGAACCATGGAAAGATACACAATTTAGCAACGCGTTAAAGTTATTCAGGCTTATTATGAAAATGGGCGTTCAAATCAAAATGCATATCGTGCACTTCGTGATTTTTTCGGTCAATTTAATCGTCCAAATGTGCATACAATCGGAAAAATCGTGCAAAAATTTGAGCAAACCGGGTCTGTAGGAGATGTGAAAATACCAGTGCAGGCACGTACTGCGGAAACTCTTCGTCGTGCCCAACACCTCTCACGCTCAGCGTTGATGAACGTTATGAATAAAGACTTGCATTTACACGCTTTCAAGGTGCAGTTGACTCAAGAACTAAAGCCTCTTGACCATTCCAAACATCGTCAACGGGCAGAATAGTGGCAAGAAATGGCAACAGTGGATGATAAATTTTCGAAGAAAATCATCTTTAGGGATGAGGCACATTTCACCTCAGTGGATTCGTCAATAAGCAGATTTGCTGCATTTGGGCATCCAAGAATAATTGTCGAAAAACCAATGCACCCACAAAGAGTGACTGTTTGGTGCGGTTTATGGGCTGGCGGCATCATCGGGCAGCATTTTTTTATCAATATGAAGCCGGTCAGGCAGTTACTGTGAATGGTGTTCGCTATCGTAAAATAATAACGAACTTTGTATGGCCCGAATTGGAAGATATGGATGTGGACGATATGTGGTTTTAACAGGACGGTCCCAATTGCCACACAGCTAACGAAACAATGGCTCTTTTGCACGGCACATTCAATAGCCTTTGCACTACTTTCTTTGGAGTTATTTCAAAGAAAAGGTGTACGTCGATAACCCAGCAACAATTCAAAAGCTAAAGGATGAGATAATGCGGCACATTAATCGGATGAGGGTATTTTGCTCCATACATAATTGAACCATACCAATATTATCATAATAAAAAGAAATGACAGTAATTTCCTAAATACTTTGTGTTTTATTATGTTATATTAACTATGCGAAATTTTTACCAGCTGGCAAAAGGTACATGAATGAGTTTGCTATTCAACAGGAGCTTTATTGAAAGTGTCTATTTAGAGATTTGCTCATGTAGAAATTTTCCGGCCATGGATAGATAAGAGATATAGTACAATACAAACCCATGGAAATTTTTAAAAATGTTCCTAAATTGATATCGTTCAATGCCAATGTCTTTATTTAATCACATTGCACTAATTTGTGATACATTTTGAATTAAAGAAAAAACATTAAAGTATTATATGAAGTAAAATGAATTTTAGAATATTTCAATAGATTTAATCCTTAAACTTGTCCAGTGTTTACAAAAATCTACTTAAAAGTGGATTCCATACGATAAACATTTTATCAAATCTTGATCTACCGGCCCTGTTTGCTTGCCATATTGGATCCTTGTATTTACACATGTCTCAACTTGCTGGCAGAAATGTATGCAACAAAATAAACAAAAAAAAAAAAAAAAAACGAAAATCAAATGCAGATTCTTTATAGGTAAGTATATTGACTATATAATAGGCGGTAAAGTTGATTAAAAAGTCTACTGTTGCAGGAAGAAAGATTGTTTTTAAAACTCTTTTTGAGCATCTCAGTTGTCCATAATACCGAAAATCGTCATATTGCTGAACAAATCGTTTGCAAATAAGTCTATTATCTGTTGTAACCGTTAAAAAGTAACAAATAGCCATTAACATATTCTTATAAATATTTTTCCAAACAATAGTATTCTCAGCTACTTGTTGTCTTTGACACGAACACCCTTTTTTCTAAACAACAACAATAACAATTTTAAATACAATAACAACATTAATAAAACCATAAAAGAAACAAATCTACTTAATTCAGTTATTTTTTATTTATTTGTTTTTTCCCCTTTTTTTTGTTGCTCTAAAAGTGTTGTCTACAATGTTTCTCTTCATAAAACAAATAAAAATTGGTAGGCATATTGACATAATGGCCCAGACGTGTTAGTTTATTACTAAAGACCTTCTTAAGCTCCACCGAAGACTTCCTTTTTGTAAAAAAGTAACAGTATCTAAATTTATGCAAGATGATTTTTATGGGATGGCCACCCCTTTTTGTTGTTTCTGAACTGAATTCTATTTTATTTGCAATGATATGCAAAAAAGGAACGAATTGTTTTCAATAAGGATCTAGAAAGTTTTGATTAAACAAACAAACTTTACACTGGGAAAATGTGTCGAAAAAAATCAAAAAATAAATTGCCACAAAATTGTTAAAATATAGAAAAATTAGAATCTGGGAATTTATTTCTCATGGTGAGAAACATTTATAATATAAATTTGCACATTAATTCGAATGTGTATTCTAAGTCAAATCACAATTTTACACATTCGGATTAATTTTTTAGAAGTCAAATAAATTCCAATTTTTTTTTTAACTTTAATTTTTATTAAAATTTAATAAGTCAAGAAAAACTCTACAATTTTCTTGCCATGTATTTAAATTCATTTTAGCTTCCTACATGGTTTTAATAAAAAAACCGCAGTTTTTCTTGAACACTTCTGTATGAAAATGAGTTTGTTTTTCCTCATCCACCCAAACACACACACATACACGCTCCACTTCGCATTTAGTTGTTTCTTCCTGAATAGAGAACAAAAAAAACCTGCATCCCATACAAATAATTCAACGAAGCTGAAAAAATAAACCCATTTCCCCCCTTTTTACTCCTTTCTCTTCCGTCTATATTCTTATGTTTAGCTGCTGTAAGAATTTGTTAGCTGTTAGACAAAAACGTTAGAACAAGAAGCTGTATAGTTTGAAGTTAAATAGAAGAGCATAAGAAAAACATATGTTGCCATTTTTTTTTTCAATTGGTTTTTAGGTGGCTGTTGAACACTTTTTAAGTGGTAATCATTTACGCTTTACAAATAAAAATATTCACTCAAAAAATAAAAATTTAAATATTTTCTTCTTTGTCACACTTTTGGGGGACAGAACATTGACAAGGGGCGAGACAAAGGGATCATTTTCCTTAGGATTTTTGGTAGTTAAGTTGTTTGATGCATAAAGACAATAAACTTCGTAATTTATTAAGAAAAACCCAAAAGTTATAGACCCTTAATTAGCTCGAATTAAGCTCGTAAAAAAAATGTGACAGCATTTTAAGGTCTCAAGTGTTTCTTACAAACAGTGGAGATTATTAAATTATAAATTATAACTTTAAGAGGACAATATATAAAAAAATAATGTAGTCAACCGTGTTTATTTTTAAGTCTCTATTTCGGTCTTGAATGTCTAGTATGTGTCTAGTCCAGTCTAATACCTAGTATAATTTTTAGGTAAGTCTCTTGTACAGTTGCTTCTAGTTGGAAGTCATAGTTTCTAGGCTATTTTTTAGTCTAGTTTCTAGGTTACCCTCTAGTCGAGCTTAAAGTCAATCCCTTGGCGAAGTTTCCAGTTTAGTCCCTAGCAGAGCTGTGGAGTCGGAGTTAAGGTTTTGTACCGGAGTCGGAGTCGAAGTACCCACAAAAACTCGCGACTTCGACTCTAAAATTATTCGGCATTAAAAATTTTCTAATATATTCTAAAATAAATAAATATATGAGGGTCTGCTTTTAACATTTTGAGGTCAGAAAATAAGGACCAGTCTTCTTTTCATGAATTTAATGAATCATTTTCATAAAAAAAATTTCCTTGGGTAAACGAAAATTTTCACTGACTAAATGGAATTTCAT
The DNA here is from genome assembly GCA_930367215.1 of Pollenia angustigena. NCBI lineage: Eukaryota > Metazoa > Arthropoda > Insecta > Diptera > Polleniidae > Pollenia > Pollenia angustigena. The sequence continues at coordinate 56,365,100 of OV884060.1, forward strand.
AGTTATAAGGAAATATTTTCGTTAAAATCGCTTCATTGGATTTCGTAATTACGTTAAAAATTTGCATTGGATATATGAAATATTAAGTTTGTCCAAGTTAAGCAAAAAATTTTAATTGAACATAAAAAAACAATATACAAACATAACTATATTCATAAATTAATACAAAATTATAGTTTCCTTAAAAAAATGTTTAATTGTTAATTAAAAAATGTAAGATTTAATAATTTCATACATCTAATGTGACATGTGTGCCATTAAATTTATGAAATCAAAAAATTTTTTTATAAAAGCAACATATTTCAATAATTGCCTTCATAATTTTAAATTTTCATTATGACAATAAAAATGTCATTATAGTAATGAAACAAAAACTTTCAATCCACTTTCAATCAACGTTGTTATTGTTATTATTGACAATTTAATCTCATATTTACGCTCTTAATTGAGTAAAAAACCAGTTTTTTTTATCAAAAAAATACACTGCCCCGGTAGACTAGCTGGTAGTGAGCTAGTCTATCAGCACCGAGGTTGCGCAATCGAATCCCGCCAGAGAGAACAAAAAAAATAAAAAATAAAATAAGAAAAAATTAAAAAAAAAAAATAATTAAAAAACAAATAAAAAAAATAAAAATTTTTTTTACTTTATTAAAAGTATTCATCCAATGAATAATATTCATAGATCTAATGTAATGTTTCATTAAATCCTTTTAATGAAACAGGTTTCATTGATCCACCGAAGCGCTGGATAGGTTCCTTTTTAATGCAATTTTTCATGGGATTAATGTCAAAATTCATTGGTATTGCGAAGAAAATTCTTTCAGTGTAGGTTATAATCTAGTTTCTTGTCTAGCCTTTAAAGTAGTATCTTCTTTAGTTTACAGTCAAGTTTCCAGTCAAGTATCTTGAACAATAAGTACTCTAGTCTATATATTAACATTAAGTCTGTCTTCTAGTCTAACCTTTAGCCTAGTCTCTTAACTTTTCTATATTTCATTTAGCCCATATTCTAATCAATATTTGTTATTTTCTGTTACCTTACTTTTTACTTCTCTAAAGAATAATTTTTATTACATATTATTTTTAATAATAATACATTATTCTGCATTTACAAATTTGATTAACATTTATTTTATATTATCTGTTTGTGTGTATGTGTGTGCGTATACTTTTATCTAATTTCAAAGTTCATTGAAGTTTACGCTCATTACACATGTTTTTCGCATGTACTACTTTGTTGTTAACGTCGTTTAAACGAACTTCAAAAGTCATTAACATACTCTCATACTAACACAGGTACACGCGCTGATTCACGCACACACGCAAACAATTGACACCTTTAAAAAAAATGAAATAAAATGAATAAAAACAATCTATAAAAACTCTCGTATTGAACAATTTGTTTTTTTGCTTTCTTACCATTTTTCCAATATCCTGCAAAAGTTAACAATTCAAAGTAAACGCTTCAATTGACAATTATGTTAAACAATGTTATTAAATTACAGACAAAAAATAAATGAAATTAAAATAAAAAATAAAAAAAAAATATGTAACCTGAAACAGGGCGAGCGAGAGCAGGTGTGCTGTGTGAAGGAATTTATTAATCGATATTTCATTTTATGGATTTTTCTGATAAAATTGTATACAGAATTTGGTTTAATTTAATATTATTATTTTTATTTTATAGGGGAACATTTTCAAACGCATTTAAAGAAGTAATTAAATGGGAGCTTTAAAGTGTCATATTTGACAAATATTTATAAGAACTAGGAAAAGTTTTTCCGGACTAAAAGATGAACTATTTTATGGATTCGAACATTAACAAAGTTTTAACTACTTTGAGCCAACACTAACCCTGCCTTTACACATGCAAGTAATTACTTGCAAGTAGTATATACGTTTTATCAACGAAAAAGTCGAAAGTCTTGCAAGTAGCTTGAGTGTTTACACAGTCAGTTGTAAGTTCATATTTCAAATGTTCTCGAAGCGAAAACATCCTATAAAAAAACAACAAAATTATCATGTTAAAAATATTAACAAGTATGAACAAAATAAATTAGATTATATCTTCTTTATTTAATTTTCGGTCCATCTTGATGAAAAAATTATGTTTATTTTATAAAATTTCTGAATCCAGTATTGCCGTAGTGGCGATTTCATAATATTACTGAGAAAATATTTTCCTTAACAATTTTTTTTCAAAATGCTTGAAATTTATGATAAAATTACCATTGAGATGGGTTGTTGTATAGTTGTTCTCTTTTTTACGTGTTATTTTTTATAAATACAGGTATCCCTGGATTTACACGGTACTTCAGTTACGCGATTTAGATATAACACGGATCAGTAATAGTAACCTTTTTTTGAAATAGGCATTTTTTTTACGCGTTTTAATAAAACACTCTCAAAAAATGATGGCAATTTTTTCAGCTACCAGTAAATTTATATTGTTTACTGAAAAAATATTATTTGCTCTAGGGTAAACTTTACTCTTCGAAAATTATACTCACTTAATCTTACTTTGCCTTTTCATGTCAGATATAAGGTTGCACATGCATTATTAATGTCTCAAATTTTGTACTGTTTAGATGTTACTTGCTGCACAACATCAACATGTGTTCGGAGAATCCAGCTCTTGGTCAATAAGATAGTGAGATTTGTATTCCAAATTCGAATCAGAAACCATATTTCTATATATGTCAATCGATTTCTCAAATGTTCTTTTAATGATTATCTTACCATAAAATTTTTATTATGCTTCTATAATATTGTTAAAAATTCATCACCGTCTTTTTTAGATGATCGTGTAAGTTTTATCTCCCAGAACGTTTTATGAGAGATCATTTATAATCAAGACTGCTCGAGTCTGGAATACTCTACCAAATTACTTGAAAATTTTTTCTTTTTCATCAATGGTTTACAGGAAAAAGCTTTTTGAATATTTAAGTCCATGATTAAATTGAAGAGAAAGGAAAATGCGGTAAAACATTAAATATAGCGGAATATGGGGGTACTTTGTAAGGAATACTTTCTGATTCAACTTGTCACAGAGAATTTGTAAAACATTTAGAAACCTGAAAACTATTATGAAATTAAAGTATTTATAAAAATGTGTATTTTGGCCATCACTATGTCGATTAATACAACGCTATGTTGTCATTTCTACTCTGTAGTTAAAAATTGTCGCCGTATATAATAAAATACTATAGTTTTAAGATTTTGTTGATATAAATAAACATATATATACATATGTAAATAAATATATATATATATATATATCTTTTATAGAGTTACTGTTATAAGAAAATTGAATTACATACTCCACTGTAATATCTATTGGCCACATGAAGGCTTTTTTATTACAAAATTTAATAAATAAAATAAATAAAAAATAAAATTACAGTATTCAGCAAACTTTTACAAGTTACTGAAATAATGCAGTGCTAAGCTAATTTCCCCTTTCTGAAACATATGCAAACAAATATATTTTACCTGAAAAAGTCTAAAAATTAATTGACAATGCTTACAATATAACTTTTTTTTATTAAAATTCTTTTAAAAAGTGAATACTGATTTTTTTAGTAATCAGTAAAAATTTACTGAATTTTGCCATTATTTCAGTAACCAGTAAAATTTTACTGGTTTTTAATTCAATTTGTCTTGGTTTAGTTTGTTTTTGACTATTTTACAATTTTCATCATTTTCTTATATTTTTGATTTTAAATATTCAATTACATATCGCTCATTTGCTGCAAGACCGGCACAACTCAAAAAAATCCATTTCGAGATAAACGCATTTAAAGTTTTTGATTTGCTCTAACTACTTAGAAAAAAAGAATACACATTATCTTCAAACTGGGAAAGTATAAAATATATAAAGATGAATTTAATACACAATATAAAGAAAAACAAAGCGAACAATTCTGCATCCCTAACTCCAAAATTTTATTTTTTGAGTTATGCCGGTCTTGCAGCAAATGAGCGATATGTATGTTTCAATTATTTTTTTTAAATTCAATTATTTTATAAATATAAGATATAACAACAAAGCTTTATACATATCGTTATAAAGAAATATCCTTTAATTTTTTAAAAGTAAAATATATACAGTTTTATGTTCTTGATTTAACACGGTTTTAGGGCCCCAAAATAAAATTTTGTATGCATCTCATGTTTTGATTTACGCGATATGTTATGGTCCCATAAACGGAATTTGTACCGGTCCTGAATCTTGTTTTACGCGAATTTGATGTACACGTGCTTTCTTCGATGCTAACTGACCGCGTAAATTGAGGGTTACCTGTACACAGAAAATCCGCTATAAACATAACTTTTATATTACTAAGTACTAGTAAATTGATACAAAAGTCATCCATGTTAACACTGTTTCTTCATTTTACTTGCTGCAAGTGTCAAAAATTTACTTGCAAGCAAATTCTCTTGCAAGTTGGGCTGCAAGTACGAACAATGTGATGGTGTTAGTAAAAATGTGTGAGTGTATTGAGTTTTTCGAACTTGCACTTGCAAGTGTAAACCCTAGGTTAGGAGATGCCCCATACTAATGCAATGCATTGTGCTGGTATTAGGAACATTGGTGGACGCTTAATTTCCCATAAATTTTTCTAAATTGTAGTCGACTGGGAAGACTTTTGTCGCGAGGCTCTTCCACATACGCCTAGTTCGACCGAGAAACGAATCTTCTCTGTAATGCGTTGTGCGATACATTGGAAAGTCGGCAACGAGCAAATGTAATCTAATGGAAAGGCGAGTACTACGGGCATGCAACCGCGTCACAGGAATGAGTTTGCCCATCTCAGCAAAACACTTACCGTGGTAATATCGATAGAACAATGATGCGGAACCAACATTCCGACGATGCTCCAATGAGTCAATAAAGCTGGATACCCAGCGCACTTCTTTGCATCCGAAAAGCCTTATGATATACCTTGAAACACCTGCCCAGATATGGAAGTTGTATTCAATTTTCGGTCGGATATAGGCAGTATATATAGTGAGGAGATCAGACGGTGTGAAGTAATCCTTGCACTGCTACATATAAGAAACCAAGACACGTGAATGCTTCTTTCGCCACTTTAAAAACATCTTGATTCCAACAAAATCACATTGGATTTGCATACCTAGAACATCAGAGTGTCTAATTCCTCAATAGCTATACTAACCATGAACACAGATGACTCTGACTCCACAAAACGTCTGTGTGTGTGTCAACATACAACAACGGTTCTTACGAGCATTAAAATCGAGCCTATTCGCAAGACACTACTCTAAATCATATTTTCAACCTCAGTGAGGATTGGTCTACGATTTAAGGAAAATTAACGACAAGTGCTGCTTTCATCTGAGAAAGAATAGATTGGATTGGAAGTTATACTCAGGAGGTTGTTGCCTTACGGTATTCTGAATGAAAATGAAACTCCTCCTATTTATTAGCCTTTACTTTATACGATAGTCTATAGTTAAGAAAAAAAAACATAAAATAGAATGTAGACGGAACGATTTTGCAAGTTAAATGTAAAAAATATTAGAATGTACCAATTTAAAAACAAAAAAGTATCAAAAAGTCTCCTGCTCATTTACTTTTTATCATATAACTTTTTTATGAGTGTTCAAAAAACGCCCTTTTTGTCAACAACGTTAGCTGATTTCGAAAGCTTGTAGTAAGTGGAAGCACGCTGGATCTTAATTTTTTTAAAGCTCAAATTCAGAGGTGTGTACTCGTCGCAACGACGAAGAGTAACCTTAGTGTAATTTTTTTTCTATAGTAAACTCAGAATGTCGAGGAGTACATGTAATATATCTGAGAAAAGCATCTGTTGTGAACTGAGGATGTAAGGCTAATAACTAAATATTTTTTTCTTTTGTATTATTTGACTGATTATCTTTACAGGCTGAGTAAGAAAAAAGTAATTTTTTTTTTTACCTTTTTAGTTTTTGTTGTTTTAAAAAGTTAATTAGGTGTAAAACAAAAAAAGAGGTGTCGAATTTTAGAGAGAAAACGAATTTTTTATTTTTATTTTTAAAAAATGGCTTAACTAAAATAGATTTTTGTTTATTTTTACTTTAAAAATCGTTCCACTAAATGTATTTTTAAAAAAGTTCGTCGATTCTACGAAGAGTATCCTTCCACAGTTAATTTTATCTTTATGGGTCCAATAAAAACAAAAATTGAAAAAGTACCAGATTAAGTACAAAAAAATATCAAAAATTTTCATCTTATAGGTTCTCGTTCAATCAGGACCCTGCACCTGTAATATAATGTTTCTTAGTTCAATATTTAATAAAATTTAAAAATTACCACACGGAAAAGTAAAAGAAAAAAATTAAATTTCCGTATTTCTCCTTTTTGGTACTTTTATCTCCCATTTTAAGTTCGGTTGCCAAACAAAGGAGGAAAGTGTTCTTATCTGGTTTGCCTTTGCTGATTTATATAAAACATTTATATAGTCGAAATCAGTGTTCGAAAATAAACCGTACACTATTTAACATTCGGCTCACACACCCAGGAACGATATCTATTTTTTTAGTGATTGTGTAGACATACACAACCCTTAATACCGTTCGTAACTATTTTCAAGAAAGACCCGAACATTATATAATGTTCGGTTCTTCGTTAAAAAACAGAACAATTGTAGTGATACTGTAGACAAACATAATTTAATGTTCTATAATGTTTTTTCGTGTGTGTATTTTGTTTTTGTAAAAAATGTTTGGTTTTTTTTACCAGCCAAAAGGGGCGAACATTAATGAGCCGAACCGAACACATTGAAATTTGTGGATTTTCCAAAAAAAAACCGAACGGAATGAAATGTTCACATCTTTTGTTGAGTTTGATAAAAACAGTAATATTTTTTTGTTCGAAAGATGACCATCAGGGCAACGTTATTTTTTTTTTAATAATTTTCTACACAAACACTATTAGCGTTTGTGTTTACCACAAATCTACCGAACCGAACATTAGGAAACAATATTTAGTGTATATTTTCGAACACTGGTCGAAATATTCCAAAACCAGTTTCAATAAACTGTCGAATAATCGGTCACCCTAATTTTCTTTTATTATTATTTGATAGGAAAAAGCTTTGTGCAGTTGAAAAAAAAAATATTTATTTGTTTTGCATGTGTTGGTAGCAAATTGGAACACTAGTCTCTAGTCTAGTCGCCGGCAGGGTTATAACTCCGAAAATATTGCAAAGATTTTAAAAAAATATATATTGTGGACTTCTACTTTTAAAATTGTGTATTTTTTGTCCATGTCGGCGGACAAACAGAGAAGAAAAGTGTTCTTAAGTATTTTTGCCGATTTACATATAAATATGTACATAGATTATTATTATATCTATGTGTGATGAATCAAATAAAATTTTGCTTGTTGGGTAATTCCATGTCAAAACGAACAAGAGTGGGACACGACCCCTTCCGATTTTAATGAAATTTGGTGAGAAGATTCCTTTTATCTTAGAAGGAACATACATGAACGCAACAAATTTTAAAATTTATTTTCGAAAGTTATGTCATATTCAAAATGTCGTAATTTCGCAGAATTAGCCGAATGTGTTGAGCTTATTTCTTCAATATCTCGAAAACTACTTGACATAAGAAGATGATTTAAATGGCATTTTAAAGAGAATACTTGGGGCTATAAACCATATATTGAAAAAAAAAATTTGTTTTGAAAAATGTAATATGTGCAAAATGTTAAATTTTAAAAACGGACTAAGTCAAAAACTTATTTTTTTATTTGGCTGATTTTTTTTATATAATACCTCAAACTGTTCTTTAAAAATCCTGAAACTTTAAAGGACGTGTTTTTTTTTTTTTTTGTTTTTTTAAGATATGATTTTTTTTCCTTTCGCAACCTTTAAAAAAATAATATTAAAATAGAATTTTAATATTGTAATTTTGAGCAACAAGTACACTGTGCAAGTTGCAAAAAACAGACCAGCCGCTCACCTGGCATTTTACCCTAATTGGGGACGCTGAATCCAGTGGTGCTAACCGTTTTTTTTTAGGTTAGCTCTTGTTTTCAAGATATACCGTTATTTCGAAAATGTAAGAGGTTGCACAGCATATATTCGTGTATCTCAAAAACAGTTTAGTTTATTGAAATAACTAAAAAAAACCGAGATTCGGCAATAAATAATAAAGTGGGGTTGGTCATACATTTGACCCATCTAGGAGCATCGTACGCGCTGTACCATACAAATATAAAGGCTTAATAAAATTCTTTATTTTGGCCCCTGCAGCGCGTAGGATGCTCCTAGATGGGTCAAATATATGACCAATCCCACTTTATTATTTATTGCCGAAATTCGGTTTTTTTAGTAAAAAATAGCCCAATTGATATTGGTTTATATTAACAACATTTTTTGTAGTAATTTTGTTGATAAAAGTAAACGTTTAATGCACTTCTTTAAATTACACTGCGATACAGTACGTTTGCGGTCTGGAATTTGATTGCAAATTTTTACTAATTTGAGGTCGCTGATTTCAATTCTAATCTCCATTTTTCTCTATCAGCTCTTTTTCGAGATATACCGTTATGTCCGAATTAAGGCTTATATTGGAATTACTGGAAATCGGTTGATAATATCCTAAACTCGTCAACAAAAAATCCGAAACTCGGCACAAAAAAAGTTCAAATTTGTTCCCCTGTGTTATTAAACTAAAACTGATTTTATTTTTTATTAATGGTTTCTTTTTCACAAAGAAGCCGAATATTTTTGCTGTTTGAAAAAATTTTTGCTGATATGTTGCCTACACTCAATAAGGCAAAATAAAATAATATTTTACCAAGAATCCCATTCTTTTGCTGTGGAAAAAATGTGGAAGAACATTTGTTGCTGGTGTCTTGCCAGAAGTGTATGGTAAGAGTAGGTGGAATTAAATTTTAAAAATTCAGCGGTAAAGGTTGTAGAAAAAGGACGAAATTTTTTAAATACTTTATATTTCAAAAGCATTTACATAAGTTTGTTAATCCAAAAGTGTTTGGTACAATTTAAATGAAAATGGCACCACAATTGTACAATAAACTGCGATCTTGCATAGTGATTTGCAGTTTTAAAATTCTGAAAACGTTGAAAATTAACCAAAAACGTAGAAATTATCCGAAATTCCAGATACAAGATGTAAGTCAAATTTCGGCCTCTTTTCTTTAACCATTAACCATTACAAGAAAAGATAAACTCACTGTTTATTGTTGGTGTTTTGTTTAAGCTTTGATATTGTTACAAGTCAGACTTTGAGTGTTTATAATTCTTAGTCGCTTTAGGGTTTTATTTGTTTAATATTGTTGGCTTTTCTAAAATCTTTGGAAGAGGTTTCCAGATGAGCTGGCCTAAGCAACCAGTGAAATGCGCATAGAAGCTCGCTTTCCCTCAACAATAAATTTCAGTGTATTTATCATATATGAAATATTGGGAATTAAGCACGTCATACGGAAATCGTATTTATAATATTACCGCTGGTTTTTGCACTTCCAGCAACACACCAGCAAAAAATTTTTCCACATTTTTTCAAGAGCAAAAACAATTTTTCCACATTTTGTCAAGAGCAAAAAATTTGGGCTTCTAAGTAAAATTTTTTTAATTTTGCCTTATGTGTACTCTTTACACCTCTGGCAGTAAAACAGCAAGAATTTTCTTCTTTGTGAAATTTTAGTTAAATTATTTTACTTTTAATACCCACACCACCATAGTGGAGAGCGTATTATGCATTTAATTGATGAAATTTGGGACATAGGTTCTTATTGCCACAGGGACCAAGCCTACTGAAAATGGCCCGAATCGAAGAACTACGAGGGAAGATAGGGGGAAATTTCTTCCTCTCAGAAACTATCAAACCGATTTTAATGAAATTTAAAACATAGATCGAACCATATCTATGTAGATGGACACAAAAGGTATGCATTTTTTAAAAATTAGGACCACGAGGGTAGATAGGGTTAATTTCTGCCTCTCAAACCGATTTTAATGAAATTTAAACTATACACTGATAGAAAAGGCGTCATAACGCTGATGCATTTTGACATCAGTACTATGACAAGTGTCTTCGTTGTTGACCCCATGACACTTTTCATCATGGTGATGTCAACCTCAACATCACTTGGCCAAAGTGTCATCAGGGTAAAAATGAAATTATGTCATCAATGGGATGACACATCGGCATCATCGCAGTATCATCGGAGAAAGGACACATTAGCATCAATTTAATGACAGTTTGTCATTAAGTCAAAGTCATTGGAATGGACTTAAGATAAAGTGAGAGAATATTATTATTAACTTACCCGTTACATATGTTTGTTTCACGGTTGTTGAATTACGACCTTTGTTTACAGCAGAACTCTGAATAATAAGACACCAGCACCATGCCCCATATGGATTTTGAAATCATTCTACTTTTAAAATTTGATGTATTTAACTAAATTATTTTAAAAAATAGAATATAGAAATTTTTTCATCTTATAGTACATTGTAATCATGAAAAAATTGTTAATAATATACATAATGTGGCATCGAATTGATGTCACTATAGTCATAAAATAGATGATATGTAAAAAATGACAAAATTGTACGAAGACGCTAGTGATTGGAATGATGTTACTTTTTGCATCATAGATGCCATTTGTAGTAACATTGATGTCACAATTCTGATGTAAGGGCATCATCAATATGAAGATACATTTTTCTTTCAGTGTAGATAGATCCATATCTATATGGACACATAAGATATACAGTTTTTCAAAAATAGGACCACAAGTGGAGGTAGGGGGCAACTTGTGCCTCTCACAAACTTTCAAATCAATTTTAGTCGAGTTTATACACATTGATTAATCCATATTTATATGGACACATAAGCATGATGTGTTTTTAAATACTGCGGTGTAGGGTATCAATTGGTCGGGAATGACCGTCTATACGCTCTTACTTGTTCCATATTGTGTTAATAAATATGACTATGACTGTATGTGAGTTTTAAATTGATTGAAATATTTATATGTTTGTGTTTCCTACAAACGTTTAAGTTTATGCATATTTATTAAAAATTAATAATTTACTACAAAAAAATATTGATTTAAATTTAAATAAAGTGGAATTATAACAGCCATTTTAAAATGAAAAAATTAAACAAAAAGCAAACTTGAAATCAATTATACATAATGCAAACCTTTAAATTTTAATTACTCTTATTTACTTTTGTGTTAAACCATCAAATAATAAAAAACAACAAATAAAATTGTTTTAAGTTTTACATATTAATTACTAAAAAATATTCTCACGCACCAACATCCATGCATGCAAAATTCATATATTTTTAAATAATATATGTATGTAATTTTAAAATAATGTTATTTTAAACAGCTTTTAATTATCAATGATCACAAATTAAATATTTTTATTAAGAAACAAAGTGAAAAACAACTTCAATGTGGTCAACATAATTAATACTGATAATGAAATCAAAACAATAATTTAAATTAAAAAACTACAATTAAAATGAGTTTAATATATAAAAAACCATAGATTGAAAACTTTTAATTGCTTAAAAATAATTAAATAAAAAAAATATTGAAAAAATAATATCCCCCTTATTTCCATTTAGTTTAAAGTTTTCTTGCTTTTTTTTTAACAAAACCATTAATTCTAATTAACCCCCCTTCTTTTAGTTATTAACAACATTTTATTTGTAATGACATTTTTTTTAATATTAAGTCATTAAATGTTGTCGATTTTCATTTTCTACACACGTGTTTTATTGAAAACTATTTTTATATAATTGCACCTTGCTGTCACCATAACAGCGATAAATATTTTAATACAGAACCATAAATTTTGAAATTGTTAAATTTTTGTTTGATAAAATTTATTGGTATTAGAAAACTTAAATTTGGTTTTTAATGGCAATGACTTAGTGAGTTAGTTCGTTTTATGACAGCCTTTGGTAATACGATCCTTTTAAATATTCATGAAAAAGGTAAATAAACTCAATCTGTTGTGTAATAAAAATGACATAAAAATATGAAGTGATAAAGGCCGAATAGTGTAGCACTTTAAAAGTTAAAGTACAGGGTGGACCATAAGTTACTGAACACTGCATTTTCAATATATTTTGAATGATCTAGCCTAAGCAACCAGTGAAATGCGCATAGGAATAGCTTAACCCATCAACAATAAATTTCAGTTTATCAATAGTATGAAATAGGATTTTAGCACATTTAAACGAAACTGAAAAATTCGCCTACAAAGTAATGTGTTAAGTAATCAGAAAAACTTAAATGCACTACTTACAATTCTACTGAAAGAACCAATGAATTTTATAAGGGATGTCCCAAAATAAACGCATTCAAAAGAAAGGCATTTTTTTTTTACCTACATACACTGAAAGAATTTTCTTCGCAATACTAACGAATTTTGACATTAATCCCATGAAAAATTGCATTATAAAGGAACCTATGCAGCGCTTTGTTGGATCAATGAAACCTATTTCATTAAAAGGACTTAATGAAACATTACATTAGATCCATGAATATTATTCATTGGATGAATACTTTCAATAAAGTAAAAATTTTTTTATTTTTTTTATTTTTTTTTTATTTATTCTTTTTTCTTATTTTATTTTACTTTATTTTATTTTTTATTTTTTTTCTGTCTCTGGTGGGATTCGAACATGTATCCTCGGTGCTGATAGACTAGCTCACTACCAGCTAGTCTACCGGGGCAGTGTAGTTTTTGAATAAAAAAACTATGTTTTTTTCTCAATTAAGACCGTAAATATGAGATTAAATTGTCCATAATAACATTAACAACGTTGATTGAAAGTGGATTGAAAGTTTTTGTTTCATTACTATAATGACATTTTTATTGTCATAATGAAAATTTAAATTTATGAAGGCAATTATTGAAATATGTTGCTTTTATAAAAAAATTTTTTGATTTCATAAATTTAATGGCACACATGTCACATTAGATGTATGAAATTATTAAATCTTACATTTTTTAATTAACAATTAAACATTTTTTTAAGGAAACTATAATTTTGTATTAATTTATGAATATAGTTATGTTTGTATATTGTTTTTTTAAGTTCCCAATTAAAATTTTTTGTTTAACTTGGACAAACTTAAGTTTTCATATATCCAATGAAAATTTTTAACGTTATTACGAAATCTAATGAAGCGATTTTAACGAAAATACTTCATCAAACCTATGAAATTCCATTTAGACAATGAAAATTTTCATTTACCCAAGGAAAACTTTTTTATGAAAATGATTCATTAAATATATGAAGCATTTTTCTTTCAGTGTACATTCAAAAATAAGTAGTTATAGAAGTTGTTATAGAAGCACTTATAGAAGAAAGCTACTAAATAATGAGTGAGAGAAGCTATTCATTTTGAAAAAGTAAGCGAAGTTTTTACTGGGTAGTTTAAGAAATGCAATTCATAAAAATATAATTTGTTTTGTTGAAATACTACTGGAAAAACTGTAGCGTGTGTTATGTAGCGTGCGTCACAAAGGGTTCACGGCTTTTGTCAAAAAATCACAACATTTTTTGGCTGCGAATAAGTGCGTTTAGAATTCTTTTATAGTCATCTTTCTTTTAGGAATTAAATTTTGTATACCTTATCATGCCAAATTCGATCAAAATTAGGAAAACGCACTTCAACCTTTGAAGTCAAAAAACTTTGTGATCAATTATTTCGCAACAAGTACTTGCTAAGAAATTATGATATATACCATTCGTAAGTACATATTAATGTCACTAAATACTATATATAAGTTGAAGCTATCTTATTTGAAAGACCAAAAAATGTTTATATTTCAATCAGAAAACGCGTGCGAATGTAGCATTCGCCACGCAGGATTTGCCACTCGCAGTCCAATTAGCGACCAAAACTAACTTAAAGGAAAAGACATCAGATTTCTTTCAAGCAAAAAAAAGGACAAATTAAAAAAAAACAAGTAAGAAAGTATAGTCGGTCAAGCCCGACCATATGATACCCTACCCCACAGTATTTAAAAACACATCATGCTTATGTGTCCACAAAAATATGGATTTATCTATGTATATAAACTTCATTAAAATCCGTTTGAAAGTTTGTAAGAGGCAGAAATTGCCTCATACCTGCCCTTGCGGTCCTATTTTTAAAAAAACTGTATAGGTTATGTGTCGATATAGATATGGATCTGTCTATGGTTCAAATTTCATGAAATCGGTTTTAAAGGCCGAAATTGCCCCTATCTCCCCTCGTGGGCCCATTTTTTTTTTTGAAAAAATGCATACCTTATGTGTCCATATAGATATGGATCTATCTATGGTTTAAATTTCATTAAAATCGGTTTGATAGATTCTGAGAGGATGAAATTTCCCCCTATTTTCCCTCGTGGTCCTATGATTTGGCCCATTTTCAATAGGCTTGGTCCTTGTGCCAATAAGAACCTACGTCCCAAATTTTATCAAGGTTACATGGACAGCCAGCCTGCCAGCCGGACGGATATCGTTAGTTCGACTCAGAAAATGATTCTGAGTCGATCGGTATGCTTTAAGGTGGGTCTAGGACCAATATTTTAAGGCGTTTCACACATCAACAAAAATGCATAATACCTGTGGGTATAAATATTTAAAAAAAATTTTAAAAAACAAAAACATTTTTTTTTTTAATTTCAAAAGATTTTGTTATTCGTGCTTAATTCCCAGTTTGTATTATTGATAAAAACACTTGAAATTTATTGTTGATGGGATAAGCTATTCCTATGCATTTCACTGGTTGCTTAGGCCAGATCATCAGGAAACTTCATCCATAAAGGTTTTAGACAAACTAAAGATATTAAACCAAATAAAACTGTTAAACGTATAAGAATTATAGCAACAGTTCTACTTGTAACAATATCAAAGCTTAAACAAAACACATCAACAATAAACAACAGTGGGTTCACTCATCTTTTTTTTTTGAAATTTTGATAAAATAACTCTCTAAGCTATTTAGGACAAATTTTGCTTACACCAATAGATAATAAGTTACATGGATGAGAAAGAGCACCTGTATGGCTAAAATGTCAAATTTTGTCCCCCTCTAACTCAGAAACTTTTTGACCGATCTTGTTGAAAATGGGTGTCTAAACTATAGGACTAACCTTCATTTAAATCGGAAGACAACGATTTCAAAAGTCACTTTAAATTAACTCCCCCATATTCCAAAAATGCTGCAAAGGGTAAAAATGTCCAATAACAAATTAATGCCAAAATTTATAGAAAGCTCTTAAACGGATAAGTATATTGGTTTTGCCTTTGGTCGCACAAGGAAAAACTTATAATTGCTTACTTGAGGTTTCCCTGGTCATTACTATAGTCTTGATCAGATTCTTAGAAAACACAAACGCTAATAGTGTTTGTTTAGCAAATCAATAACAAAATAACGTTTCTCTGTTTGTGATCTTCGAACATAAAAATAATACCAGTGTTCGAAAATAAACACTAAATATCGTTCTTTAATGTTCGGTTCTGTAGATTTGTGGAAAACACATGCGCTAATAGTGTTTGTGTAGAAAATCATTTAAAAAAATAACGTTTCCCTGTTAGTCGTCTTTCGAACACAAAAATATTACTGCTTTTATCAAACTCAACAAAAGATGTGAATATTTAATTCCGTTCGGTTGTTTTTTGAAAATCCACAAACTTCAATGTGTTCGGTTCGGCTCTTTAATGTTCGTCCCTTTTGGCTGGTAAAAAAAACATTTTTTACAAAAACAAAAAATACACACACGAAAAAAACATTATAGAACATTAAAATATAATGCTTGTCTACAGTATCACTACCATTGTTCTGTTTTTTAACGAAGAACCAAACATTATATAATGTTCGGTTCTTTCTTGAAAATAGTTACGAACGGTATTAAGGGTTGTGTATGTCTACACAATCACTAAAAAAATAGATATCATTCCTGGTATGTGATCCGAACGTTAAATGATGTACTGTTTATTTACGAACACTGAATAATACTGTACTTATCCAACTCTACAAAAAAATTAAAGAACATTTAATTTCGTTTTGTTTTTTTTTTAACCACTAAGTTCGTTATGTTCGGTTCAGCTCATTTTTACAAAAACAAAATACAAAAGAAAACAAAAATCCAGCGAAAAAATGTTACACAAACAAAACATGTGCACAATACACACAAGCTATTCGTGCTGTGGTTGCTGATAAAATTTTTTGTTTGCTCATTTCTTTATCAATGTAAAAAATAAACACTATGGAACAATAAGATATAATGTATGTGTCTAAAGAACTACTACAATTGTTTTGTTTTATAACGAAGAACAGTACAAAATTTAATGTTCGTTTTCATTCTTGAAAATAATTACGAACGGTTTTAAGGGTTGTGTTTGTATGTATAAACAAACACTAAAACAAATATATATCGTTCCTGGGTGTGTGAGCCGTACGCTAAATAATGTTCTGTTTATTTTCGAACACTGGTCTTGATCAATTTGTATACCCTCCAACACCAAGATTTGCAGAATGAGTGAAGTTCGTCCCTACTGCTGTTACACTTAAACATGTTGATTTAAGACCCCATATATATTGTTAGCTAAAATGCAAAAAACTAACAAAGAAAAGCAAAATTGAATTTTTGATTGATTATTATGAATGCCATTAAACTATATAGGTTTACACTTCTGCGATCAAAAATTACGATTTTATTAACAAAAAACAAAAAGACATAGCTTCAATATGTTTATTTGATAAATGCAAAACGACGTAAATACACAGTTTTTCTCTAACAAAATATAATGAAATGGTTTTCTTTGAAAAATTGTTTGAAGAATTCCATGGACGACTTATTAATTCATGTTTTCTAACATGTTTCTAGTTTTCATATTACAAAGTTTTTTGCTTCTACTACTGTAAAATTATATTTTTGTTAGTTACGCCTTTCTATTCTATGTCCTTGAGTATTCTAAAGTCGATATAGTCATGCTGTCTGTTCATTGATTAAACGCTTTAATGTTTTTACGAAACAAATTCGAAAAATCGGTAGTGTGATGTATTTATCGTCATGATATTTATCAATTCTGTATTCTCGGAAACTATACAATCAAGTTTTATGATAATCGGTCCGTTATTTGCCACAGGTCCCCTTTTAAGCCCCCTTTACCAAAAATAACGTTAACCCAGTTGTAATTAATGAAACTTTAATGCAAATTTCTGAATTGACTGAATAATCAAAGAATATTTTTGCGTTGGTTATGTAAATTTAGGTTTTTTTTTTAATTATAATAATAATAATAATATTATATATATATATATTCGTTCCTTTTACTCCTGCAAGGAGCATAGGGCCGCATTATAATTATTTTTTAATATAATTTAAGGTATTTAAATATCATCCTCCTTATTGTGATTGGTTGACATTTTAGAGTACACAATGTCAATAAAAACATTGTTGAATTTTTAAGATGTTGACAATATATGGTGTTACCGTTAACCCGATCGCATTATATTCTTATTATGTTCATAAATATATTCAGGTACAAAACAACATTAATTTTTCTTCGAAAATAAAAAGAAAAACGAAACAAATATTTACTGGCCACACCTGTACTTGGGTATACGTTCTCGTAGTAAAAGATGGGTATAAGGACTAGGGTTAGTTAATTCACCCTGAAACGAAACAAGTAATGATATTAAAATAAAATTTCGTTTAGTTATATAAGCGAACTTTCGAAAAACACATTAATAAACCTAAAGCCGAAATTAAAAAAGATATTGTGGTTCCATTTGGTATATCTAGTCTTTTATGACTAGAATTACCCTCTCAAGTTTCGCGTAATTGGTCCATATTTTATCATAGACCGAAATTGGAGAATTACATCGTAGCGCCTTACAGCACGTTTATAAAAAATTTTCAGAAATACATTTTAAATTATTATATCAAATTTTGCAATGAGTCAACTATGTTTTTATAACTTTCATATCTGTGGTATTTTGACAAAACATCTTAAGTCAAATTTAAAAAGTATAAAAAAACAAATTTGTTAATTATAAAAATTTTCATTCAAAAACATTTTTGCCTACGTTTTTAAAATCTTGTATTATAATCAAAATTTTTCTTTAATTTTGGTTTATCCTTTTATTTTATAAAAAAAGATTTTTATACCGATTTGTTCTTAAAAACTTTTTTGCTATCTTTTCCCGACTTAACCCTTTACGGCGTCATGTTGTATTTCTGCAACATACCCTTAAAGTAAGTGTAAAAATATTATATATAGTAGCATAGCAATTTAAAGCGATATTGAAGTTTGGCAACATAGCATTATTGCGGTTTAAAAACTATAAGTTTTCTACACTGAAAAAATTTTCTTCACAGATCCAATGAAATTTACATTAAAATTCAACCTATGTAACCTTTCATTGGATAAATGAAATGTTTCATAAAATCAATGAAAATTTTGCATTAGCTTAATGACAAACGTTTATTTTATCCATTTTTACAATGAGG
Organism: Pollenia angustigena; assembly: GCA_930367215.1. Lineage (NCBI taxonomy): Eukaryota > Metazoa > Arthropoda > Insecta > Diptera > Polleniidae > Pollenia > Pollenia angustigena. Next base: position 56,383,618 of record OV884060.1, read on the forward strand.
ATACATAAAATCAATGAAAATTTTGTCATTGATTTTATTAATCCTTCATTAATCCAATGAAAGGTTACATAGGTTGAATTTTAATGTAAATTTCATTGGATCTGTGAAGAAAATTTGTTCAGTGTAAACAGCAACATGTTTGTATTACTTTCATTCAAGTGACACGTGTGTAGAAATCTATTGTGCGCTCTTTGAATTCATTTAAAAAAAAATTATTTTTTTAAGCAATAGTGATATTTGGCTATTGAAATTTGTTTGAGTGAAAGGTAAGAGGATATATTTCAATAACCAATTACTAATTTTTTTCGCAAAACCAATTTCGTTTACGTTTTATACTGATTTTGGTTTGTTGTATATATGCAACATTGCCTATTGAGGTGTATTATTTTACTAGTTTTCCAACATTGTGAATGATTTTTCTTTAGAATTGATTCTATCACAATGGGAAGATTAGGAAGATAGCCTTGATTTTTATGATAACGATGAAGAAAGGGCCGGCTTAACACGCTACACCAAAAGATGTCAGGTTGGACCAATACGGGCACTGGCCAGTTTGGGTCAATAAACGCATGAGATGCAAATTTTCAGAATGCAAAGGCGATACGCTAGTCTTCGCTACAATAAGCCAAACAACTGCTTTAAAAATTTTTATATTCTTAATTTCAACTTAAATTTTGAGAGCTACTGCTGCAATGTTGCATTTCTGCAACATATAATTTTTTTCAATAAATAAGATCTTAAATATGAATAAAAATTTTTTTATTAATTTTTCCAGTAATAGTAGCCAATTTACCACCTATTAACCAAAAACGAACGAAATTGGCGTTCTTGCGCCGTAAAAGGTTAAGATGTTTCGTCAAAATGCTACAGATATAAAACCAATTCCAAAAAAAAATCAAGCTTTATTAAATTTCTTATAAACATAACTAAGATCACACAATTTGGAGTAAATAGTTAATGTTTACTTTTCACAGCAGTATCTGTCTACAATCTAAAAAAAAATGTAATCTTGTTTATGACGTACACTGAAAGAAAAATGCTTCATATATATATTGAATTCATAAAAAAAATTTCCTTGGGTAAATGAAAATGTTCATTGTCTAAATTGAATTTCATAGCTATAATGAAGTATTTTCGTTAAAATCGCTTCATTGGACTTAAAAATTTTCATTGGATATATGAAAACTTAAGTTTGTCCAAGTTAAACAAAAAATATTAATTGGGAACACAAAAAAAAAACAATATACAAAAATAACTATATTCATAAATTAATACAAAATTATAGTTTCCTTAAAAAAAATGTTTAATTGTTAATTAAAAAATGTAAGATTTAATAATTTCATACATCTGATGTTACATGTATGCCATTAAATTTACGAAATCAAAAAATTTTTTTAAAAAGCAACATATTTCAATAATTGCCTTCATAAATTTAAATTTTCATTATGACAATAAAAATTTCATTATAGTAATGAAACAAAAACTTTTAATCCACTTTCAATCAACGTTGTTATTGTTATAATGGACAATTTAATCTCATATTTCCGCTCTTAATTGAGTAACAAACATAGTTTTTTAATACAAAAAGTACGCTGCCCCAGTAGACTAGCTGGTAGTGAGCTAGTCTATCAGCACCGAGGTTGCGCGATCGAATCCCACCAGAGACAGAAAAAAAATTAAAAATAAAATAAAGTAAAATAAAATAAGAAAATAATTTAAAAAAATAAAAAATAATTAGTAAAAATAAAATTTTTTTTTTTAACTTTATTGAAAGTATTCACCCAATGAATACTATTCATAGATCTAATGTAATGTTTCATTAAATTCTTTTAATGAAACAGGTTTCATTGATCCAACGAAGCGCTGCATAGGTTCCTTTTTAATGCAATTTTTCATGGGATTAATGTCAAAATTCATTGGTATTGCGAGGAAAATTCTTTCAGTGTAGGATATCAAATATTCGGTACATCTAAATTTATCGTGCTTTTACTTGTTTTTAAAAAGAAATGTTCCGCCATTTTTGAGGCATTACTTTGGTTTAACAATATAAAAGAGAAGAATACCATGTTCTCTTTCCCTCTCACCATTAGTTATAGCTGAATCAACATACCCCCCAATTTTAGCACCGACTGTAAAATTAATCCTTACATACTGTTGACAAATACATAAAAAAGTGGCTGCAAATATACAACAAAAATATCGTTATATCGCTTTCATATTCATAAAAAAGACAATTCTATACAGTGTGTTAAAGAAACTCAACCAGAAACAACAAAAGGAAAATCTCATAAACATTTTACATATTTTCAGTTTAATTTCTTTTATAGATATAAACATTTTTATTATTAAGCAGCTCGTAAAAACAAACTCCAAAGGAGACCTAAGAAAAAAGAAGAAAAAAATCCAAACAAAAAGTTGCATATTTAAAAGACCTTGGTCTCAGTATTAAACATAAAATTAAAAAATAAATATTTATTTTAAATGTCATCTGAAACAGCAACAACACATAAAATTATCACAAAGCTCTTTAGAGGATTTATTTTCAAACAAAATTTAGAATATAATAGAATCGATAATTTGTTGTTTTCCTAATCTTTCCTTCATGCTTTTGTGTCTTTAAAAATTAAATAACCTGTAATAATTTTCAAATTATTTCAAATCCATAGAGTTTTACAGGCGTATGAAGAGACTGAAAAACACTAATTTAGCCGGACATTTTATGACCATAAAATTGTCATAAAAACGAAACTATTACCAACAACAACAAAAAAAAACAAAATCAAATAAAAAGTTTTTTTTCGAATTTTATTGATGAAGAGGTGGATCTTTTTTATTACTCTATATGCTTAATATGTCTTAGTCGCTTTATTCTAAAATATTTTGATAATTAAATAAAATACAATTTGCGGTTGATGGTGGTCGTTAATGAGTTTTTTATGTTGTTTAGATTTTTAATAAAAATGCTGAAAATTTAAATGAAAATGTAAAATTTGTAGTTTTCTTTCGTGGAGCAGAAATGCTTTAATTAGCTTTTTTTAAATTTTTGATTAGGTAATTTTTTTTTACAAACTTTTATTACACAAAACTTTTGCCTGATAAATATGCTCAACTTTTTTCGTAATGTTATGTATTTTTATGATATGAAAATAAAAAGTATAGGGTAATTAAATTTTTGGGCTCAAAAGTAAAATTAAATAAAACCCACGAAAAGCTACGATTTCGATTAAAGTTCATTATAATGCCCGGGCCTTGATTAAACAATAACAAATTTGCCAAGAACAAAATATATTATTATTATTCTTTGCATTTTGTATTTCGCATTTTTAATTGTCTTGTTGTGCTTAAATTTTTTCTCGCCCCATTTTTATTCCTGAGTTTCTTTGACAGTTCAAAGCGACACACTTTTTCTGTTAATTGATGAGTTATTTCCTTACGTACTCTCCAAAAAAAGTTACAGACACACTTAAGCGAGAAAAACAGCTGCTGCTTCATTATATGGCATTTGTGTTTCTTTTCAAATATTGCAATCGAAAAGTTTCCAGAAGCGAGAGATACAGAACTTGGTCACAGATTTACTTACCCCTTTTACACATTCCAGAATTTCAGTTATTAAACACCAGCATCATTCCCGGGATTCGCATCTTGTATGGGATTTTTTAAAGTTTTTTAATTAAATTGTTTGCGCTGCTTAAAATATGAGGTTTGGTGTAAGAAATCATGATCTAATTTTTCAGGTCAATCCGACAGTGCCTAGCCGTGCCGGGTGGGGCCCAAAGTTCCCCCTATTATAAATAAAACATCTTTTCTATCAGATCTTTATAGCTATATTAGTTGAAAAGCCGAAAATCAAAAATATGGCTTCGGTACGATCTTCCGCAGAGAAAGTACTTCAAGTGTGCCAAATTTCAGCTTAAAGTAAATTTTATTGCGGAATTTCGGTTTTTTTTTGTTTTTCAATAAGCTAAAGCGTTTTTGAGTTGCGCGAACATATGTTTATCTATCTATACAATATATAATTTCTTAGTATGTCAGGATGTTTGCATGTATGTCCTATTCTTTCCGCAACTTTCTGAAGCCATCTGGTGACATAGGAAGCTGAAATTTGGCACACTTGAAGTACTTTCTCTGCGGAAGATCGTAACGAAGCCATATTTTTGATTTTCGAAAAATTAGATCATGATTTCTTACACCAAACCTCATGTTTTAAGCAGCGCAAACAATTAAATTTAAAAAAAAAAATTGCGACCAGTCTATTACATATATTAATATTATATTACTAAATGTACATATATAACTGAAAATATAAACTAAATGAGAAGCAAGAGTTCTTAATTTTACTTTTTAACCCTAGAAAGATAATCTGCGTAAATTTATCGTAAGCATATTTTAAATTTTAGTTTTTTTATTTGATATAAATGTTAAAATAAAATCCATTTTATTTTGTTCTTAATTAATCAAAAAATACAACAATATAGAAGGTTAAAATAATGCGTAAATTGTATGTATGATTATCTTTAACGTATGTCATGATCACTGCAACAGTGATTTCTATTAAGAAATTTCCCTGCTAAATCTAGGGTTTTTTAATGCCAATCGCTGGAAAAATCTAGCGATTTGTAAACATCTCTCAGCGGCTCATTTCTGCTACAAAAACATGTTTCAATATTTAAATTTACAGATTTTATACTTTTTCTTATTAAGATTTTTTTCTTTTTCTGGATAAAAACTATTAGATAACTAAGGATTGTATGTGACATTTTTTATTGGATTTAAGTTAGTATTTTTTCAAAGCTGTATGGGAAAATTCACAACTTTAAGCCTGCTAAACATTTTGAAACAAAAGGTAAGGTATTGATCTAAATGGCCTCGAAAGATCTCAAGCAATATACTTCACTTACTTTCATCTAACTTATTTTATCTAATTGCTTTAAATGGCAAATAATTGCCAAAAATAACGTAAATGCTATAAACTTTTTTGCGTTTTTATATAGGAACTATTTGTTGTGGGGGTATACTAAGTTAGTCAGTTTGTGTGAAATTGTTTTAATATTCATCTAACTCTCCAAAAAATATATATTTATTATACCCACACCACAATAGTGGAGAGGGTATTATGCATTTGTGCTGATGTGTGTAACACCTTAAAATATTGGTCCTAGACCAGCAGTGTTGCCACTTTGTGGGTAATTACCAGAATTTGGTATAATTTTTACGGTCGTGGGTAGAGCGTGGGTAATTTCTCTTAGGTGTAATTTAGGTATAATTTGAAATTTTTACTTCAGACGCCCAAATAAAATCGATTCGATTTCAGTGATGACATTTATTGCTTTTTAAATATTGTTGCTAATAAATGCACATCCTTCTAAACCAAAGTCTCGGTTTCTTTTCAAGAAACGACTTCAATTATTAAACAAACATATATTTTCAAATGTTTGGTAATGAATGTCGCAAGATGGACCCTTAGATTTGGATAAAGATGCCTATAATAGTGATTTAGAACCTGAAGTTTATTGAAAAAAGTAATTCAAACTAAAAACTTGCCTGGGGGAAGATATGTTTCCAATATTGCAACATATAATTAATTTTATTAATTTAAAGGGTATTTTTTTAAGACCATGAAACTTAAAATGGTAGACAACACAAAAAAAAAAAAAATTTTAATCGCAGATTGATACACGGCATAACCATTTGAAACTGATTTAAAACAAAAAGACATTGCGCCTGTCCTTGACGAAACGCATTGCAGACGTCCAATTTTGTTTCTCTTTTTCGAATAAAATGAACAAGGTTGACCTCCAAGACACCGATTGTTGATGGTTTATCAGCATTAACCACTGACTTCACAACCCCACGGAAAACAATCAACAAGTGTCACATTGCACGGCCTTAAAGTCTAATTGACAGTTTATTTTCTCTAAATCAACACATCGCCTTCATTTGTGAAAAAAAGTTGCGGCATTTAAGTCATAAAGTCACCTTTAAGTTGCGAAAATCGATGGCTGATTTTCAAAGTATATTTGGATAATTTGGTGGCGTTGTTCAAGCATGAATCTATTCATGATGATATGCCTGATCAAAAAGTGAACACAGTATGACAGTTCGTTTGACAGCTAACCTTTCGTAAGCTCTATGGGGCTAAAAAGCATCCATGATAAAGCAATGACAAGGATCATTGTAAACCTTCCCAAGATATATTAACCAAATGTGGAAGTTAAAGGGTGTGTTCGTAAATGCATCACTGCGCTGCCTCAGTGATTTCAAATCTTTATATATTTATCAGTGAAGTAAATGTGGACCAAAAAATTGTGAAATACTCTACAAAAATAATAGACATACAAAAAAAAAAAAATTATAATTATTTTTTATCGGCTTTATAAAAAGTTTGCTTTTCTGATGCAGCGCAGTGATGCATTTAGGAACGCACCCAAACTCATTATTTTAGCAGTTTTATTTTATGTTTTATTAATTTCTTTAAGTCTTTAATGTTATTAATTTAAATAAAATTAACAGTTTGACTAATATTGATCTTGCTTTAATGAGTTTGTTGTGTTTTTGCTTCTTTGTAAATGTATTTTTATTAAATAAAACTTAAATTTTATATCAGGTGTAATTTCATTTAAATCGGGTAATTTTGCTTCATCTCAAGTGTAATTTTGAATCTTGCTAGTGGTAACAGTGTAGACCAGGCATTTCCAAAAATTTTTTGGTTGTGTATTAGTGAGTACCAGAGAGTAAAAAATTGAGAGAATACAGCCGAAATACAATGTTAGTAATATATTTTATAAGTTGTATAACACAAAGGTACAAAATAAAAATTTTTTGTGTTGATAAAATATTTGTAGCAATTCTTTACCAATTCAATGTCGCTGATTTTAAAACTGCACCTTTTTTTTATTCGGAAGCTTTTTGACTCTAAATCAGGTTCAAATATCTTATAAAAAATTGTAAAAAATAAAGATTTTATTGCACGCAAACCACAGCTGATAGAAAAAGTGCAGTTTTAAAATCAGCGACATTGAATTGGTAAAGAACGGGGGCTGATTTAAAACCATGTGAGATCAGGCCATGATGGCTAATCGCCCAAAAAAATAAAAAGGCTTTATCTGCCTATTGAACAAGAGATAAAGCCATTATGGCCTTATCTCACGTGGTTTTAAATCACCCCCCCCCCCCCCCCCCCCTAAAAACTGCTACAAATTTTCTATCAACACAAAAAATGTTTAATTTTGTTCCCTTGTGTTATACAACTTATAAAATAAAATCTTCTAAATTTATACTTTTATGGCAGTTTCGTAATAGTAGAATGCTCTTCAAATGGGATGAACTTAATTTATTACGTTGCTTGGAACAAATAAATTTTAAATCCGAAAAAATTTGTTCGCATAGGTAAGTAGTGTCGAATAAAGAGAGGCACTTAAATGAATTTTTTTTTTGTTCAGGATAGAACTCGCCATCCAAATCTTTCCAGTACTCTACAATATTATTTTCGTCTGGAGCATTTACTTCGCTCCGTAGTATGATTAGTTCTGACTGAATATCAAATTCGTAGTTGCTTACATCGCAACGAAAAGGGTTTTCGAAAAGATCTAATAGCGGTTGTATAATTACAAAATCTTGAAACCTGTCTTGGAAATTATTGAAAAGTGTTTCAAATATTTCGGCATATTCATATCTTTTGTCGATTTCGAGATTTCTATAAACGAGTGAAGTTTTTGGAAAATTGGAAAAATCACCAGTTTTAATTTGGGAACAAATTAGAAAAAGTTTTGTTTTAAAATTGTGAATGATTTTTGACAAGTCGCAAATATTGCGTTCTTTTCCTTGCAATTCCAAATTTAGTTCATTTAACATACTTGTCGTATCTGCCAAAAAAGCTAAGTCTAAAATAAAATTATTGTCTTTTAAACACTGTACTAAAACTATTTCTATTTTCTCAGTTTCTAGGAACTGAATAACTTCTTCTATTAAATCATAAAGTCTATTCAGGCAATCACCGTGACTTAGCCACCGAACTTCTGTAAACATTTTCAGGTCACAGATAATAGCATTTTTATTTTTTAAAAAGGTTACAAATTTTCGGTGGGTAAGCGCTTGATGTCCGCCTCGAATTTTATTTATTATGTCCTCTGCTGTCTTCATAGCTGGGGTATCACTTATGAATTTCGATGCAAGAGCGGTCTGATGAATTATGCAGTGAAAATTATGAACTGCAAATTCGTGTTTTTTTAATTGGCCCATTATATTTGCCCAACATTACATTCGCTCCATCTGTGCAGACTCCAGCAAATTTGTTTATGTCTACAATGGAAAGAAGCTTTTCTGTGACAACGTCATACAACAACGTACCAGTTACATTTCCATAAAATGTTTCTAAAGTAAACATTGACTCAAAAATAGTGTATTCGCTGTCTACGCTTCGAATTCAAATTACAAGTTCACACAGATCATTTATGTCAGTGCTTTCGTCTAAACAAATTGAAAAAAAATTCAATTTTTCCCTAATTGCAGATTCTACACATGTTTCTAATTGAACAGTACGACGGCCTACAGTTTGACTGGACAGGGGAAGAGACTCTATAAATTTAGTGTTATAATTAAGCCTTTCCCAAATTTTTTTCAGCAATTGCTTGATAAAAACACCATCCCACAATGGTCTTCCTTTCTTAACAATTTCCAATATTACAAAATTTGAAATCTCCTTTTTCAATTTGGGAACTGATTTTTGTTCATAAATTTCTTCTTCTAATAATCATTTTTTCAATTTTTCTAGGTCAAAGTTACGTTAAATAAATACCATAAATTAGTAAGGTTAACTCTTTGTACTCGGTCATATAATTGTAGCATAAAAAAGTAAGCAATACAAAAAGTGCGAAACAATAAAGTTTCATTAATACATTAATAAAACACATCTTCTTACCCAAAAATTTTACCTGCTGTCACATTTGCTTTAGGTTTATACATAATTGTAGGAAAACAAGACTTTTTTAACTTGTTTTTTAAATATTTTTACTTACTTAAGAAAAGTGTTTTCAAAGAAAAAAAACCCACCGACGCGATTGGTACAGAAACAGAAATATTTTTGCAAGCACAAAATACCAACAAATTCTTGTGGTTTTTTTTTCTTAATAATTTCTGCATTAAGGTACGTCTTTTTAACGAAACAAAAAGGGACCCTTTTACAGGCATCAAATAATTTTTTGCACAAACCACATATCGTTAGCTTAAATGCAAAACAATGTAGATATTATTTGAAAATTAAAAATTATTAGAATACAATATTTGTTCCTTAATAATATCTGTTGACGCATTTTTATCTGAAATTTTAAAAATTTAAATTTAATTTAATTTAAATCTCAAATAATTACCATTTTACAAAGTTCTTTGCTTTGCATGTAAACTAATGAAATGTTATATTATTCTACATTTAAGTCTTAAAATTTGAACTCTAAATAAAAATTGCACGCAAGGCATTGGATGTTACCAAAAGCATTTTTGTCCGCACAATATTTTTTGAGTGTTTGCTGAAACAAAATAATATAGCATCCGCTAGACATGTACACTTGTCGAAGTCACCCTGTCCTAGACCCACCTTAAAGCATATCGATCGACTCAGAATCACTTTCTGAGTCGAACTAACAATGTCAGTCCAGCTGGCTGACAGGCTGGCTGGCTGGATGGAAGACTTGTGCTCAAAGTACTGGTCTCAATTTTGGAGATAATTTGATCAAATTTGGCACATAGATTCTTATTGACAAGAACCAAGACTATTCAAAATGGGCCGAATCGTAGAACCACGAGGGAAGATAAGGGGACATTTCTTACTCTCAGAAACTACCAAACCGATTTTAATGAAGTTTAAAACATAGATAGAACCATGTCTATATGGACACAAAAGGTATGCATTTAAAAAAAAAAAAGACCACGAGGGGAATAGGGGCAATTTCTGCCTCTCAAACCGATATTACTGAAATTAAAAACTTAGATAGATCCATATCTATATGGACACATAAGCTATAAAGTTATTCAAAAATAGGACAACAAGGGGAGGAAGGGGGCAATTTCTGCCTCTCACAAACTTTCAAACCAATTTTAATGAAGATTATAAACATTGATAAATCCATATTTACATGGATACATAAGCAGGATGTGTTTTTAAATACTGTGGTGCTGGGTATCATATGGTCGGGCTTGACCGACTATACTTTCTTACTTGTTTTCTATGTCTTTTAGTATTTCCAAGTCGATTTATCCATGTCCGTCTGTCTATACGTCTATTGAATCACATTCAAACGACTCAAAAGAAAAGATAAATATTGGTATCAAATTGTCTCTAGTTTCCCTAAGCAGTTTGGGATTGAAATCCAGCATTGGTATTGGTAAAGTAGGAAAAGAGTTATAAATTAAAATGTGTAACAATCACCCTAAAAAATTTATAATTTTGTTACAAAAACTAGCATAAATAGTGGCATATTGATATAAGATTTTGCACAAATTCGTTGCATATGACTAAATATTATACCTGGGTAATTCCATGTCCCACTCTTGGTCGATTTGACAGGGAATTACCCACCTATAAACCTTTAGTATGCCTAAAACCGTAACAAACAATGCTATTTTAATACATTTTGGTCCGAAGCTCCATATAAAGCCTACTCTCGGAAAAACTTTAGTACGCATAAAACCGTAACCCTCTCAACAATCGGTGTTCTATTATAATTGGTCAGTCTTAGTTTTATAAAACTATAAATTACGTGTTAAAATTTCGTAAAGATCGTCCCATAATTTACCATAGGTCCAATATAAATACCACTCTGGAAATATTCTAACAGAAGGTGGAGGGTATCAAAGATTCGGCACAGCCCAATTGATTACTCAAACATTTTTTTTTTTTTTTTTTTGGGAATAAAATAGCTAGGGAAGTTGGAAACCTTAGTATGTAACGTATTTGAGACCCATATACCGTTGAAAAATCAGCTTATATCTAGATTTATATAAAACTATTCAACATTTTTCATTTTTCGAATTTATTCTATGAGCTAAATTTCAGTTATGTATTTTATAAAGCTTTTTTGTAATAGTTCTATTCCTTCAATTTTTCAGAAATGACTTTATACAATACAATATAATAGTCTGGTAGTGTATAAAGTCATTTCTGAAAAACTAAAAGAATAGAACTGTTACAAAAAAGCTTTATAAAATACAGACCTGAAATTTAGCTCATAAAATAAATTCGAAAAATGAAAAATGTTGAATATAATATAAAGTTACCTTCGGAAGGAAATAATTCCCAGTTTCTATTTGTTAAAATAGTTGAGTTAAATACATTCAATTTATAAAGTAACACTATCCAGTGAGACACAAAGAATGCTGACGACGGCCGTAGCGGGCCAGAAAATGCATTACATTCTGCTGGTGTCTAATAATTGTAAATTTTTCTGTACATTCAATATACCTCATTGCTTTCCAACGGAAGGCTAAGGTAAAATGTAAAAAGAAAATACAATATAATAGTCTGGTAGTGTATAAAGTCATTTCTGAAAAATTGTAGGAATATAACCATTACAAAAAAGCTTTATAAAATACATAACTGAAATGTAGCTCATAGAATAAATTCGAAAAATGAAAAATGTTGAATATAATATAAAGTTACCTTCGGAAGGAAATAATTCCCAGTTTCTATTTATATAAAACTTTTAAAAATGTTTAGGTTTTAGCGGTATTACATATTTAGAGGTTTCTTGTGGTTTTGAAGTTCGATTTGGAGGGAAATGTTCAAAAAAAGTTGGCAGCAGTGATCATGATATGATTATCTTTTAAGGGTTAAACATGATTATAATGTGTTTTTGTCTTTCCTGCAAATAAATTTGGACCACCTGATTCATTTTGATAAAATGGACTACTCCATGGACTGGTCCGATGTAATGCAAGCATGGACCATGTCATTGTTAAAAAGTGTTTGTCTTCGTTTTTTACCGACGTGCTTTCATTTTTAAACGACTTCAAAACTAATCCTCTTGTGTATACCATGGAGCAGTTTTAAAACTACTCCTAAGTGGTCCAAAGGTTGGTTATATGTTCCTCCCCTAGGACATCGTAATGTTTTTCCATACGTTTGGGTTACTTTTGGAGTAGTTCTGGTCCCTTGTGGGCTACTCTCTACACGCGTTTTTGGACTAGTCCTATTATTTGCAGAGTTGTTCTGTTATTTTTGTTGTTTCTACAAACAACAAGCAAATCATTTTTTAACTAATTGCGTGGTGGTGTTGTAGTGTCTGCAAAAAACTTTGATAACAGCCATACCTAAACAAGAGCGGAAAGCGTTTTCTAACTGTCAAAAATTCTCATGCCCATACAATTTGTATGAAGCATCCCTTAATAGCGCGGCGTCAACGCTTTGCAATTGGAAAAAACGATTTTGACAGCGCGTGAAGTTGGCAGATATTAGTAATCAATATTGGCAATTTAGCTATTTTTTGTCAATCTAGCATTTTTTCATCTTTTTATTTTTATTATGTGAGATTCTTTAAAAAAGAAAGTTAACACTACTTTTTGTGACACAACGTTTACGCTCTTGTTTAGGTATAGCATATTAGCGTAAAAGCTAAGCGGAAGAAAACGTTCCGCCTTCCGCTCTTGCTTAGGTACGGCTGTAAGTTAAATAAGATTAAAAGGCTCTATTAGTAAACTTACTCTCAGAGTGATAGTACCAACGAAAAGTTTAATCTGTACTTATTTTAGGAAATTCCGGGATTAAGTTTAGATTATTTTAAGTACGTTTTAGTGTACTTGAATTTTTGAGTACAACTCGTACTTAAAGTAAGTTTAACAAACTTAATTTAACCAGAGTATTTTGCTTTCTGTGTACAAAATTCGGTGACTGTTTACAGCGTTACGAAATAACAGAGTAAGCATACCCCAGTATTTTTTGATAGATATAAACAATGAGCTGATGTACCCTGGTAGCTGCCAGAATTTAAAAAAAAATCACTTCATATAGGTTTTTTCAAAGCTGTTTAAGCAATGGAGATTAGAAAGCCTTTAAATACGTATCTGCAGTGCTAAAGTACCTCTGCTCGGTGGCAATAGTATGCAGAGAGTCCCATGTTCTCAGCAGAGATTTGCTAAATTTTGCCTTTCCTCTGTAATATTATATGATTTCAGCTGGAATTAACTTAAGTTTTGACGAGGGTAATCCTCTGATGTTTTTTTTACTCAATTACCTTTTAATATTTCTACATACTTTTGTTAAAAAATGTTTTTCTAATTTTTGATTATGTGTTAATTTTTCTCATTTATTAAACACATTGTGGAGTTTTGTTCTAACAAAAAAGAACTTTCTTTTATTATTTTTTTTTTTTAATTTGTAGTAGAGTTTAAAAGAAAAATTATTTTGCTTCAAAAAAATTTTTTTTATGTTTAAAAACTTTTACCTTTATTTTGTTTTCTTTATTAAATGTTTTTTTTTTTTTGTTGGCATTTAAAAAATACATAATGATTATTTAACATATAAAAATACTAAAATCCTTTAGGCTGTCTTAAAATACACACTTATGGAAAAAAGTTTTTCCTTTAAAAGGATAAACAAAAAAACAAAAAAAAAATAATATAAAAGAACTCCCTATTTTTGAACGTTTCAGACAAACAATAAACTAAAGTAAAAGTAGAACTTACTTTGGTAGCAACAACATTAAGGGCATAAAACAGGGAACAAAAAATCCTTTTGGCTGTAACTGTAAAGTTGCTGCTTTAAACAAGTTTTCTTTTTGTGAAATATTTTGCAGCATTATAAAAGTATAAAACAACAACACAAACACCTTTTTTGCTGAGCAGCTATAACTACTACTACTACTGCAAAAAAAAAACAGTAATGTCCTAAAAAAGGGTTAATAATCCCTATAACAAATTAACACAATATAAACACAATATTTTATATACAAGGCTCCTCTAACACATACACACTCAATTATATAGTACTTAATACTTTATAAAGAAAGTCTATAAAGTTTATTTAAGAAAACGAAATTTTTTTATTCATAAAGGGATTTACGAAAAGGATCTCTTTAAGGCGAGTTTTAAAAAACTTAATCTATAGCAATTTTTATTAGAACAACACAAACTAAACAAATTTAAAACTTTTTGTATAGAAATGGCCAAGAAGAAAATTATTATTTAAAGAGATTTGTGTCTTTGATTAATTTTTTTTTTTTTTTTGTCTGGTTTACTAAAAATCCTGTTAGAAAAAATACTAAATTTTTTTTTCTTTGGAACTAAAATTTTTCTTTTGTTCTATAAGTAGTTTAGCTTTAGTAAATTAAAATTTTTATGGAGGGTTTATTCAGAAATTTATCTAAATAAAACAAAAAGGACACAATCCGAATAAATAACAAGTGCTTTTTTTTTTTTTTTTTTGTATTGAACATATTTTATTAATTTCATTAAGAAAATGACTTTAAATTAAGTATGTACTCCTAAATAATTAATTGGCACACTAATGGCCAATTTTCAGGATTGATATTAAAACACATTTATTTTTAAAATCGTTTTAAATACAAAATTCTCTTCTTCACTAAAAACTTAAGTGAAACTTAAGTAACCGATGTGGTACACTTAATTTCAACTTAAGTTTCCATTGTAATATTTTAGCAAGGTGGCCTTAATATCACAACAATACAACAACAACAGGCAAAGCATTAACAGACAGCTGTTTTTCAGACCACCTTGTAAATAAATACACTTTTTTATATTTTTTTTTTTGTATTTAGTAGTGCTACCATACTTTTATCTTAATCAAATAATACTTTTCAATTAAAACTCAAAAACCAATCTGTTTTAAATACGATTTAAGTTTGTTATGAAAATTAAATTAATATTGAGTTAAATACTATCCTGAAAATTGTGCATTAGAGTGGCAAGCAATCCTGTTGTCATCGGCACAGGCCAGATGTTGAGTGAAATGTCCCGTGTCCCGTCGATAACCTGCACGGGAAGTTATTTGTCCCGTTTTGAGAAAAATCTTTACTTTTTCATTAATTGCCACACAAAATAATAAGGAACTTTGGCACTTAGTCCTCGTTTATATTATGAACGAAACATTTGAGGGGAAAAGCGTACTTTGTTTCGTGTTCAAGCAGTTTTTGTGAGTTTGTTATTGATAGAAAAAAGAATATATATAAAGGGGGTCCAAAAATTGAGCTATAATTTTAATTTTAAGTAATAGAAAAGAGTTTTTTAAGATATTAATGGCCATTTTCTCATTAGGCGATTATCTTTTTTCCAAACGAAAAACTGCACATTAAATAAATTTGGTTTTCTCAATGTCTCATTTGCTTCGATTTTATCGCAAAGCTAACCGGCACTCATCTGCCAATTATTTATTTTCCTTTTATTTGCCGTACAGATAAATTCAATCAGCTGACTCCCAACTTTTACACGTATTTTGAGAGGCGTTGCCAGCTGAAAACTTTGTTTTTTGTCGGTATATTGAGAAACCCAAAATCTATAACGGACAGTTTATCGGTCCAATAAATTTATGTTGACATTAAGTAACAGACAGTTTGTCGATACATTGAGAAAATGGCCATAAAAATGTTTTTATTTCACTTTATTACAAAAGGTTTCGGTTAAAAATGAAAAATTATGTTGGTCACGTGAAGCCCTCCTACTGGCTCGGCAGTCTCCCAAACTTTTACCAAAATTCTCAATCACGTTTTCAATAAACTGTTGTGGGTTTATTGCTGAACACTTTCGATTTCAAAAAACCCCACAAAAAATAGTCCAAAGGTGTCACCAATTCACTTCATTCATATCTACGGGAAAAAAGACGATTTTCGAACTTTTCTTTAAATGATCCATTGTTTCACTTTCTGTGTGGCAAGTAGAACAATCCTGTTGAAACCACACAATCTCTACGTCTTAATTAGCCTTGTCAACCGTGCTTTATAATAAAGTATAGTCACAGAAAAAATTATTGCGGAATTATTTTCAAACAAACGCTTGTTTGAAATTTTTTTTGATTTCTATAAATTTTTTTACTGATTCAATTAATATTTTTGTTTGATTTTTATTTAACCAACAAAAATGTGGACAACTTTTCAAAAATATAATAAACGCGTTATTGGTTCAAGTTTTCATAATTTTGTATGAAATATTTAACGCTTTTTAATGTAGTCGTCGTTTTGCATTTTGTTTTTATTTGATCGTAAGCAACACTTCTTTATGTGAAATACCTACAAGAACTACAACAAAAAACACATACAGTCTATTTTTGGACACTTTAAAAAAGTACAACAATAAGAAAGATGATTAAATAGCATGACGAGAATTGTAGTAAAAAATAACAAAAAATAACAGGTAAAAAACGTTTTACTCTTTTTAAACAACAGAAACAACAACAACATTATAAGAAACAAAATCAATTTTCGAATGTTTTAAAGTTGGCAAAAAACCCAAATCCCGTATTCAATTTTATCAAACTGTTTTATTAAATACATCAAATACAAAAATAGAATGACGACGAAAAACATATCGAGTCGGTCTGCCGCGGTTTTTGGTTACATTTCTTCTTCTTTAGCAAAGGAAAGGATACAGCAACAGTGATTGATAAAAAAAACATTGTGTGTATAAACAAGACTTCGTTCAAAAGTTATTCCAACAAAAAAATGTGTCTCAAAGCCAGTTGGCCGCTCTGCTCTGCCTTCATCTTCTTCTACAGTCCTTGCTTGTGTGCGCGTCATTGATTGTGCAAAAACTTTTTTGTTTGATTCAGTAATATTAATTGTTTGAAATTTATATGAATTTCAGTAAACTTTTTGTTTGATTCAGTTAAATAATTTGTTTGAAAAAATCGGTGTTTTTTTCAATAAACAAAATGCAAATAAATTGTTTGGATATGCGAATTGGTTTATAGGACCGATTTCAGAAAAAAAAAATGTTTAATTCTACAAATTTTTTGTTTGAATTAGAAAAATAATTTTTTCTGTGTACGTTATTTCGAGTAATTGTACTCTATACTTTCGCATGATTAGATTTATCTAGAATTCAAAATAGATTCAGGTTATATTAGTCAGGGTTTTATTAGTCATAAAATTATAATACCTTCCGTACAAGTTTTTTTTTTAATTAAACAAATAATTACTATAAGCCATTTGTTGATGTCTTTTTATATTGGCAGAACAATTTTTCGAAAAAAAAAAATAATCTGACAGCACTTTTTCACTTGTTTGTTTTGTTTGAGTACAAAAACTCCTGTTTTTAAAACACGAGTGCAAAACGCTTTTAAATTACTGCCTGCTTTTAGATCGGGAGCACAGAAGTGACTCGTTTAACTAACATTTAAAACAAAATTTCAAAATTTACATTCCTTAAGGGGGCTCCCATACAAAATGTTCAATACAGACTAGAAATATATTGAAGAAAACGTACTGTAACAGCCAAGGAGTCGCTTTAACAATTTTTCGAGACATTTTTGCCCCTTATCCTCACGTCTTAAGGGGGCTCCCATACAAATATTGCGTTTTATGAAAATGTTTAATTAATTAAAATTTTTGGACTTTTGTGAATAAAAAGTTGTTAACAGATTTTAATCATTTATAGCTCGTTTTGTTTGAAGCTTTGCTTTTTATATATCTGGAAAAAATTAGAAGCATATCTGTAATTTTTAATAGATTTTTAACAAACAAAAATTTCGAAATGTTGCTAGAAAACTATTTTTGTTGCAAAAAAAAAAATATTTTTCTAAAACGACTGCGTATGTCAGAAAAATTTAACGTTTAAAGCAAATTTTATTGCGGATTTTTGTTTTTTTTTTTAGTAATTTCAATAAACTGAACCGTTTTTGAACCGGTATTGGATTCAGTGTACCCCAATTAGGTTAAAGAGCCAGTTGCCAGTTGACAAATTCTAGCACAGTGTAATTGTTTGATAAAACTTGCGAAAAGCAATAAAAAAACCTTTTTAAATATAACAATAAAAATAAATTAATTGTACTCTATATTGATACTGTATACTTTTTTTTCTTAACCTTTAATAATCAATGTACTTTAATTGCTACAAAAAAGTTGGGAACCCTAGTTTTAATCATCAATTTTCCGCCTCAAAAAACTTGGGATTATCTCCCTGTAGCGATTTCCACTGACCGATGATACCTCAAATTTGTACCCTTAAAATGCTGCAAAGCAAAAGCTTCATTAAAGAGAAATTTCTGCAGCAAAATTTTCATAATATAGACAAGGACTTATTTTAGATCCAATAATTTGTTTTTAAGAAACACTAAAATATATCAACAGATTTGCAACTCTTATATAGTTCGTTGCTTTTTTGTAATTTGTCAATCGAAAAATTTTACTTTTTTATTCCAATTGTCAACTTTGAAATGAATAAGAACTAGACCCATAGTAGAATAAGTACAAGGTATAGTTATTAGAAATTTTGTTCTCAATTTCAAAACCCATAGGACGTCAAACAAAAGAAAATATGGAAAAAAATTAAAACAAGCTTCAAAAATCAAATAAATAAATTTTACATTACATGGATAAATAATGACAACTCTTCGTAATGAACATACCTGGTACTTATTATACTATGATCTAGACCAAAACGTAATTTTTTATCGAGATATTTATTTTTTATTATAACTTTTTTATTTAGTACAGATCGGGAAGTGTTATTCCAGAGAAGGGGCTTCTAACGTTAATATTTTAATACATTCAACATTATTTCCAATAAAGTTGCACTAAATCTACTAAATTTTGCATTCGAAAACAAAAATCCCATACCAAGGCCGCAAAAGGAAACGGCGAATTTAATGTATACTTATTGTTTCGTTAGCGGGTAAAATTAAGAAAATC
The DNA here is from genome assembly GCA_930367215.1 of Pollenia angustigena. NCBI lineage: Eukaryota > Metazoa > Arthropoda > Insecta > Diptera > Polleniidae > Pollenia > Pollenia angustigena. The sequence goes on from OV884060.1 coordinate 56,402,463, forward strand.
AAATTATGTTACATTTTAATAAAATAAATTATTATACTATTGCCAGATGCTTAAACTCAAACCAAATGGTTCTACAACCAACTACGGTTTTATGTCTTAAGAGAATAAATTTTCATTGAAATGCAGTTCTATATAATTTCCGTTTTTATACCCTTCACCACAGGTGGAAAAGGGTATATATAAGTTTGTCATAACGTTTGTAATTTCCACAATATTGATTTTAGACCCCATAAAGTATATATATTCTGGGTCCATATGAGAAGAGAAGTTGATTTAACGATGTCCGTCTGTCCGTCTGTCCGTCTTACGCTTGATATGTGTTTTCCGGGAAAACCAGACATGATAGCGGCTAGGTTGTTTTACATTTATGTCACATATAGTCCACCATTGCGTGCTATTGAAATTTAGCAAGATCGGTCCACAAATGGCTGAGATATGATCAAAAAACCACGACTGCCTCTAATTTTTTCCAAAAATCCCTTGTTGTTGTATTTTTATTGCTTTTTTCTGTATATCTGGAGAACGGTAAGAGCCAAAGTTTCCAAATTAGGTACACACATTTAGGTTGTCAATACACACCACCCTACAAAATGTGGGCGGGATAGGAGAAGTGGGCGTGGTACCTCCCGTACAAAAAAAATTAAAAATTGTATAAAAACCTAAATTTTAGGGCTGTCATATGTCCTATAGGTATGACTTATATACCAAAATATCGGAAATTTTTAGTAGAACATATTTTATAAAGAACTCGGGAAAATCGGTTCAGATACAAAAAAGTTATGACCAAAATTAATTTTTTTTTTTTAAATACCCATTTTCGGTAACCATGGATCTTCCCGAGTCCAAGTTTTATAACACAAATAAATGTTAAATTTCTTGCTAAACACGTCGGTATATAAATCTGTCAAATCGGTTAAAAAATGGATGAGTTATAATCAAAATACTGAAATCCCAAAAGTTACTCTTTTTATAATTAAGTTTGTTTTTTTTTATAATTAAGTTTGCTTAAATATATGTACACATATGTAGGTATATATATATATGCCTAAAAGCCAATTTAATGGAAATATTATTTTTAAGCACGTTGGTATATAAATCTGCCAAATCGGTTAAAAATGGTTAAGTTATGTGCAAAATACTCCAAAAAAGGACTAAAAACATTAACATTTTTATAAAAGCTAAAATTTTAGAGCTGTATTATGACCTATTCATACGTTTTAGATATCAAAATATCGGAAATCTTTAGAAAAACTCGGAAACTTAGAAAAAAAGTAATGTCAAAAATATAGTTTTTTTTTTAATACCTATTTTCGTGAACCATAGAACTTCCCGACTACAAGTTTTATCACCAAAGTAAATGGTAATTTTATACTTTAAGATGTCGGTATGACCAAATACTGAAATTCGATCAAAACTTAACGTGCTATATATTAATTAAACTTTTAATATATTTAATAGCACGCAATCATGTGCAAATAATTAAATAAAACTAAACTATATATATTTTATAAATATACATATATATATACATATATTTAAATATATATATAAACTTCTGTTCTTTCCAAACCATGGTGAAGGGTATATAAGATTCGGCATAGCCGAATATAGCACTCTTACTTGTTTTAGTTTAGTTTTCGAGTATCTGAATTTTAATTAAATTCAACAGCATTAAACTCAGTGATGCCAAGTTTTTGAAAGCACAAAGCACTTAAATATTTAAAAATACCACTAAAAAGCACTATTTCGAGCGAAAAAAGCGTAAAAAAGCACTAAGCCATTTTTACAATTTAATTAAACAGAAAACTTGTTGCATTTGGCTGTGTCGAATATTATATACATCCAAAATTTAAAAAAGGCGACGGCGTTGATGGGAACCATTTTAACCATTAAATAATAAACATATCGTCGCAGGAATTAAAGACTGCTGTAACTGACATAATATAAAATGGTTTTTAATCCAAATTTTTATAATTAGGCTTAAGTTCATCAAATTTAATTTTCATTAAATTATTTTTATGAAGAAAGGAATTTTACAAACATGAAAATTAATTAAAATTTTTATTAATAATCTTTCATTCTTGACGTGGCTGAGGCTCGACCTTGGCCGGCAGGTAACCATGACATGTTTCGATCGACACCACTCGATCTCCTCAGATGGATTTGCCGTCTTACACTCGCAGCCATCGGCGACCGCTGACGTCAAAAGTCAAACAACAATCCTTAAACCAAATTGTATTTTAACCTTTGGTAGATCGAAATTTGCTTTTCTGAATAATTATCCATTTTTAATTGATTTTACGTGTTTTTTCCTTTACTTCTGTTTTCTCGTACTTTTGTCAAGAATTCTTCTTGAAGTCGAAAGTACATTTGTTTTGTTTTTTCAATTTTGTCGTTCTTTTTTCTGTTGACCTTTTTTCAGCACAACTTGAAGGACAAATGAATACATAGAGCTCGTGCCGTAGCTTTAACAATAATCAGTATTGTGGTTATTTTGTTGAACTATTTATGGTTTTTAATCCAAATTTTTATAATTAGGCTTAAGTTCATCAAATTTAATTTTCATTAAATTATTTTTATTTCTTCATAAAAATAATTTAATGAAAATTAAATTTTTAAATTATAAAAATTTGGATTAAAAACCATAAATAGTTCAACAAAATAACCACAATACTGATTAAAATATAAAATGTTCACCAGAGCCAAAAAAAAAAACCTGTATGAAAGAAAGTAGAAAAAAATTCATATCACAAAAACTATACAACTTAGGAACATGATTTTAAAAATGTATTTTTATTTTATCTCGCTTTATATATTGGCTCTAAACATTTCCTCTCAAGTCTATTGTTCCCGGTGATTCTGCGGCTTACAGCAAACGATTTTTTTTTTGGCGTAGGTGAATATTTTTCCTAATACAAATATGGGACCGGGACCAATGGACGCAGTATTCTTTTCTGATAAAAATGATGCAAAAAAAACGTTTTTTCGATTATTTGTCAGTTACAGCGTTCTTTAATTACTGCGGCGATATTTACATTTGTATATAAACATTTTTAAATGTATTATTATTATCTTCAATAATATCATCCAAAGCATTTGGAGTTTAAATTGGCCATAAAACAGTTTTTAAGTAATACAGTGTGAGCTCGTGACTTGAAAAAATCTGGCCAGTTGCAATTGCCGAAAATTTGCAATGACCGACCATTGTTTATAAAACTTAATGACAGCATATATTTTAATAAACATCCTTATATTTTATCGTTTAAATAAATCTAAATTAAAACCGTGCAAAGCTTTATAAAACAATTGGCTTATGATATTATTCAATTATTTTAACATATCGATACCTTCCCGTAAGAATGTATTAAGCGACATTTCTAAAATTGTGTAGGAAACGAAAAAAAAACGTCTCATTTAGTTATTTATTTTTCGGATTTTATTGAAAGGAACATATTTGGAAAGCGATTTTCAGAATACAAAACATATTCAAAAATGTGGCTTAGCATAATTTCTTTGGCGGATAATACAAATTACAGGGTGCAACATTATTCCAGCGAGAAAACTTGACGGTTGATACAATTTTATTTTCACTCTAGTTTCCTTTGCATCCATGATAGGGCAGCGAAACCCAGGCCAAAATGTGGCGCTTAACTTCTAGTATAGTTCCACATCAAAAAGTCATTTTCGAAAAAAGTGTCGCTTAATACATTCTTACGGGAAAGTATCGATATGTACGCTTCTGAATAAAGAGCACGCATAAGGTGTAAAATAGAAAAATTATGTATGTTTGCATTCTGATACTTATACCCGTAATTTCTACAAATAGATATCTAGTCGTGTTGGTACGTTAAATTTATCTTTACCTATCCGGTAACAGCATTGTGGTAATTTCAATGTCAATTTTGCCTACGTGAATTAACTATCGAAAATCGCTGGTGTAAAATACATTATACTTTATTCCGCAGGTTAGAAATACGTTTTAAAATTATGAATACCATAGAAACCTATACCCAGCTAGATACCTACTTGTAGAAATTACGGGCATTAGTCAAACAAAAAGTAATTTCAATTTTTGGGAATACAAAATTTTAATTTCAAAAGATTTTGTTATTCGTGCTTAATTCCCAGTTTTTATTCTTGATAAAAACACTTGAAATTTATTGTTGATGGGATAAGCTATTCCTATGCGCATTTCACTGGTTGCTTAGGCCAGATCATCAGGAAACTTCATCCATAAAGATTTTAGAAAAACTAAAGATATTAAACCAAATAAAACTGTTAAACGTATAAGACTTATAGCAACAGTTCTACTTGTAATAATATCAAAGTTTAAACAAAACACATCAACAATAAACAGTGGGTTTATCTCATCTTACATTCCCCACTACAATTAGTTGAAATTCTCTCAACATTAATTGTAGTTGTAAGTAGGTTAAGAAAAACAAAATAAAAACAGCAACAACTTACAAAAGATGTTGTCAATTAAGTGTTTTTTTAGGCCGTGCACTTTCCTGTTTATCAAAAACTAATTTCAATTTTTGGGAATACAAAATTTTAATTTCAAAACCTTTTTGCAATAGCACTAGAGGTAGAAGTGCTCAACACGCGGAAAACTAAAGCGCATGAAAAATGGCAGGTTACACAACGCTCGTTATAAAAGTGTTTTCTGTCAGCTGTTTTTAATTTATTAACCACATTGCGAATACCAAGCTACGGCTCTTTTTTTGTTCTTAACGTCCTTGCGATTTTTTGCACGGTTTGCAACTGCATGTTTTTTAACAATTCCTAATATTTTCCAATCTATATTCTATTTTTGAAACAGTGCTACATCGTTAAAAAAATGTTGATCGAAATACATCGTTTTTATTACGATTACTAAATATGTTGTCAACGCTTACCCTGCCTTTACACATGCAAGTAGTGGCATGCCACTGTTGTATACATATTATCAAAGAAAATTTGTTCGAAATAGTCGAATCTCATGCCATTAACTTTTGTGATTACACATGCCACTGCGAGTTCATTTTCAAAATGTCGTAGAAGCGTCAACTTGAGCAAATTTTTACTTCTCAAATTAAAAAAAAAGTACCAGAAAACGAAAAGAGTTACCGAGTTAATCATAGTGGCACATTTTTGGGGAAATTTTTTTATATATTTATATTAGCATTATTTTAACGATATTAATGCTCTATTATTAACAAACTTGCTTTTATTTATGCGCGTTTTTAAAAAATTAATCATAATAATTCTGGTAACCTGCCGGCCAGGGTTCGAGCCCGAGCCACGTCAAGAATGAAAGATTATCAATAACAATTTAAATTGATTTTCATGTTGTAAAATTCCTTTCTTCATAAAAATAATTTAATAAAAATTAAATTTCATGAACTTAAGCCTAATTAAAAATATTAAAAATTTGGATTAAAAACCATAAATAGTTCAACAAAATAACCACAATACTAATAATTCTTTATTAAGTTAAAACTTCAATGACAATTTGACAACAATCCAGTAAATGTGAATTAAATTTTTAACAGGGTAACATTGCTTATCGTTTTGACATTTAGTGGCATGCAAGTGCCAAATTTCCAATCGCATGCAATTTTTGCTGCCACTGGAGCTGCCATTGCGAAAAATGTGAGTGTATTAGTAAAAAAGTGTGAGTGTATTGAGTTTTTCCAACTGGCAGTGGCATGTGTAAATGCTAGGTTAGAAGTGCAACGTTTCGTAAAATTTCCAAATTGCTAGGAAGCCTTGCTCTAACCTCGTAAATTAAGTCTTAGATAAAACGAATGTAACTTTCTTGTATCACTTTTTTATCATTTGAAATCTTTAAATCTTTACAAGCATTCTCAAAATTGTACCCCAAATAGCAAAGTTGAAGTAAAGCATCCTCTTTATAATCGTAGTTTTAAAAAATGGTAGAAAGAAAATAAAAATTGTATTAAGCACTAAAGGCACTTACGAAAAATTGAAAAAGCACCGAGTTAGTGCTTTTTTTAGTTTGGCACTATGGATAAAATTTTGGCGTTTTGAGGCATCAAAAAGCACCATAAATAGTGCCAAAAGCACTAAGTTGGCATCACTGATTAAACCGGATTATAGGGTAAAACTTAAGAGCAATTACTACAGGAAAATTTATTCATATTGTATCTATTTATATCATTATTTTTTAATTCAAGCAATACATAACTTCAGAGAACAAGTAAGAAGGACAAAATAAATGTGCACATAAGATCCTTCCAAAAAAAGTAAATTTTTTCCTTAATAATACAACCATACCCTACTTACACTCGTCTATACATATTATCCTGTCAGTTTGTTTACCTATTTATATCTACATATACACAAATATTTCTTAACAAAATTGTTTTTTATACACACATAGAAGGAATATCTTATGTTTTATTCTTTGCTCTCACATTCTTAAGGATTCTTTTTTAAACTGACATTACAGTAATTTTGAGCAATAAGAAAATAAATAAAGGAACAACAAAATAAAGGCTTGTCTTTTAGCCTTTCAGCGACTAAAACCTGGTATAAAGCAATGCGAAGTAAAAAGGAAAAAACTCATAAACTTAACTAAAAAAAAGTCCTTTAAAGCAAGAAAAAACAAAAAAAAATAATATTAAATAAAACTTTGGCCTGATTGCCAGTGAGAGTGTATGCCCTTTAAGTATTAATACTAAAAGAAAAAACCCATCTGTAAAAAGTCAGCAAAAACAAAAACACAAGCCAGGCAGTGTGGTCAAAAAGATTATCGATCCATTTTCAATTGAATTGTCTTCAATCTAATTTTATTTGTTTCAAAAAAAAGTACTTGCTTCAGTTTTTTTCTCTTATTTTTTAACTTTTATCCTGTGCAAGAGAGTGTGCTTAGTCAAGGCTAAGGCTGCTTTGCCTGGCTTAATGGTAAAAAGTTTGTGCGTACAGTAGAAAATTAAATATTACTAACATACAGGACTTTCTTGACTTTTCCTTTTGTAAGCAATAAAAAAGATAATAATGGGATATTTGTTTGGAGGTCGATTTGTAATATCAAAATGTCTAGGGTTTATAAATAAGTTTCATTTATGTTTACAGGGTGGCGCATCAGTAACGTTATGATTTGATAATAAATTTTTGGTTAAATTTTTATGGTATGTTTTTTAGAATTAACTATGACAAATTTTCGAAATTGATTAGAAAAGATGCGGCACAGAACAAAAAACCAAATTTATTCAATTTTATTTTGCAACTCAGTATTCGATTATTACTACCCGTCTCCACTATCCATCAACTTGGTAAGAACAGCATGTCGCACATGAATTTTACTCGTGTAGACTGTTCATGTTTCGTCCATGTGCTGCCATCGTTGCCTAAACATTCGTCTTAGCATCCATGTGCGCCATGATGTTGGCCATACAATGTATTTTGTCTATACAACCAAACACCACAACAACAAAAATTGTGGTCAATCAGAATATGAACATCAACACGTATTCGCCACATATAAGAAAATGAACAAATTAATACCGTTGCTCTGCCGACGTTATGTTCATGTCTTGTTGAAATCGATAGCGCTTGAAGACGTGGTGTTAAGACTATAAGATCATATGAATAACACTACGTGACAAAATTTCAACAAAGTCGTGACCAAATGAATCTGACAGCTAATCATTATGTAAAATTTTCCGCCGAATCCGAATATGAAGTCAGAATTGTCAAACGTAGAACAGTTTTTAAGATATTCTAAAATAACCGTTATTTGTGTTTTTAAAAATGATGATGTGACTGAAATGCAATGTCTCAAAAACTGTTCTACTTTTGACAATTCTGACTTCATATTCAGATTTCAGATCATTTGGTCAAAAAATTGTCACGTAGTGTAATCAGCGATAAAGACCATTTTAGCCCTAATTGTCACGTGACTAGAGGCCTAACCGTAATATGCTAGCCTTGCTTAACCTACAATGATAGAAAAATTCATCTTTATATTGATGATGCCCTAACATCAGAATTGTGACATCAATGTTACTACAAACTACAATCCAGTGACTAACTTATTAGTACAATTTTGTAAATTTTTACGTGTCATCTATTTTATGACTATAGTGACATAAATTCGATGGCACATTTTGTATATTATTAACATTATTTTCATGATTACAATGTATTATAAGAAGCAAAAAGTCCTATATTATATTTATTTAAATTATTTCGTTAAATAAATGAAATTTTTAAAATATGTATGTAGAATGATTCCGAAAACCATGTGGGGCATGTTGCTGGTGTCATATTATTAAGAGTTCTGCTGTACACAAAGGTCGTAATTCAACAAACGAGAAACAAACATATGCAACGGGTAAGTAAATAATAATATTCTCTCACTTTAACTTAAGAATATTAAAATGACTTTGACTTGCTGACAAACTGTAATTAAATTAATGCTAATGTGACCTTTCTCCGATGTTACTGCGTAATGTGCACTGAGGACATGTTCGTCATTTCTGTGATGCCGATGTGTCATCCTATTGATGACATAACTTTATTTTGAACCTGATGGCACTTTGGCCAAGTGATGTTAAGGTTGACATCACCACGATGAAAAGTGTCATGGGGTCAAAAACGAAGACATTTGTCATAGTACTGATGTCGAAATACATCAGAATTATGACGCCTTTTCTATCAGTATACTGCCAAAAATTAGTTAAAAGTCTCTCAAATGTATTAAAAAAACAAAATAAAAAACTTTTGATTCTGTACGCAATGTGCGATCAGTTTCGCACTTTGCCTACGCAAATGACAGTTTCATAAAACTTAACAAAAAGTTTCCTTAAGTTCAATATGGTTTGTCTCATATGATTTATGTGTATTCGCTCATTTGCTTAAGCCAACTTAAGCACATTATGGTTGGGCCTTAAGGAAAATCCAGAATAAGGGGTACTTAAAATCCAAGAATAATTTTTGAATATGGAATGAATGGGAGCACGATGCTTATATATTTTACAATAATTTTTGAAAACAAGGAACAAGTTGCAATTAACGTGAATCGCATTAATTACTAATGATTTAAAATTTTGTAAGGCCCAAGGTGGAGAAAAATCTTGAATTGTAGCTCGAACAAAATGTAACCACAGCTCACACAGCACGTCTAATTATGGCTGTCATGCGTGAAATTTTTGGCTATGGAATAATATCGCGTTTTTCTGATTTCAACTGGCCACCTAATCCATCTGATCTAGTGACTTCCGCTATTTTTCTTTGGGGTTAGGTGTGTGCCAATAAGCGGAGAACTTGGACCTGAATTTTTAAGTTATGTTACGCGAAATGCTCTAGAAAGAGCACTTTGGGTCGGTCGGAGCGAACAATGGACACTATTTAAAAGATGTTCTGCCGTATTCATAAAAATATTTTTTTATTTAATAAAGGTTTACAAAACAAATTTTTTATGAAAAATTCTATTCATTCCTTGAGGCCCCATGCTCCTTGCAGGATCGAAGGGATTACTTCTAATAAAACTTTTTTTGATAAAACCGTTTTTGAGTTACGCCACCTTCTTCCTTGTTGCGAAACTTTCTCCATTTTCGAAATAACGGTATATCTCGAAAAGAGCTTACCTAAAAAAAGGTTAGCACCACTTTATTCAGCGTTCCCGAATTAGGTTAAAACGCCAGGTGCCACACTTGCCTGTTTTTTCAACTAGCACAGTGTTAGAAATTTGAATCTGAAATTCGCTGTGCCAGACTTGTTAAATTGCATTAACAAAAAATAAATTAGACCATTCTTACACATTATTTCTTTAAAAATATCGCATTATTACATCACCCGATAATTATAAAAAAATATAAAATCATGTATTTTGTTCACAGGAGTTTACAATGAAATTTCATTAAACTAAAACCAACAAAAAATAAATGATATTAAAGTAACGTAAAATTACCAAAAAAAAAAAAATTATGTGTATTTTTTTCCTAAACAAAATTCCGCATCATTAAGCTCTAAGTCGTTAAACTCCCTTTACAACTAACTCTAAGATATTGATTGAAAAATATTTGGAAAGGTATGTGTGTTTTTAGGCATATTGAAAAATGAACCCAAATAAAATTTGGACACGTTAAAAATCGATAATATTGAAAAGGACTTTAAATTAGAGTTTTTTAGTTCAAAACTATTTTGTTCTCATAGGAAATAATCGAACATATTTGAATCTGATTCTTAAAAACATGGCCTAAAATTAGTAGTTTTAAAAGAGAGTGAACAAAATTTAACAGTTTTAGATTCCACTTAAATCCTTTACATTAATTTATAGTTTCCCTAAAGGATACTACTTTTCACACCTTAAGTATGGTTTAACGTCATATGTTCGACATAAAAATTCATTAAGAAAAGTGTTAAAATCTTCATCGTCATCAACACACACAGACACACATGTGTTACATGCACAATAACAAAGCAAAAAAAAAAAAACCATTAAATCATCATTTAACATAACCTCATTTTATTATCCTTTTCATATCCTTTCGGTTACAAATGAAGCTACTGTTTGTATAAATGACTGCAACTAACTTCACACTAGTATGCGTATTTTGTCATACTTATAACAATGTTTCATTTAGACTCTTCTCCTTCCTTTTATTGTTGTTTGTTTTTATTGTCCTTTGTATATGTGTAGGCTACTGTTAGTGCAAAGAGTAATAGTGTATGTGGTATTGTTAGTTTGTTGTTATTGTTACTATTGTTGCTTTTGGTTAGGGCAACATTTACTCATTTCCCTGGTTTTGGTTTTTTAGTTGTTGTTGTTGCTGTAGTAAGTGTGTGTTTTAATGTGTTATTGTTGTTTAGGGTTTTTATTGCCTCAAATATGGTGTATTGTGTTAATTATTTGTTTTGCTTTATTGTTGTTTTTTTTTTTTGCTTTTTTTCTGTTCCTTAGTTATATGTATGTGTTTTGTCGTCCTTTTTGAATTGTTGCCTCTAATATATATATTTTTTCTGAAGTTTAAAGCTTTTTTGTATTTGTTTGTTGTTTTGTTTTTATTACCCACTTTCTTGTTGTTGTTGTTTGTTAAAAAAGTGCTTCACATACATTTTTTTCCTACTCACTTCCAGTGTATGAGAAAAAGGGAGGTTTTTGTTGTTATTTAATTTTTGTTCTTTGTCTTTTGCTGCGTGTGCTATTCTATTACTTTAAGCCTGTGGTTTTTGCTATTCTTTTACTTAGATTTTTTAATTGCTTTGCCTTTTTCTCATATTTTCTTTTCTTACTGGTGCGGAAAAAAGTGTTAGAAAAAGTATAAATGGTTTTTTTTTTTTGTTTTTTTAAGTAGACCTTTAAGTGTTTTTATTATTTTAGTCTAGGCGTTAAATGCTGTTGTTGTTCTATTTGAAATAAAAAAACAAACAAAAATAATTTTGCTGCAAATGTGTTGCAGTACCATTACTGCCTCAATGTAGCAGCATAAGGTTCAAAGGACCAAAAAACTATACAGTTATTGGATTTTCAAAAAGAAAAAAATAAAGTTTCATAAGTTTTTCTTAAATTTTTGATATTCCTAACCATAAATGCTTTGTTGAAAATACTGAATACTTCGAATTAAAACTCATACTAAATCCTTAAACTATAATATGCATAAGCTGGCTTAAGCTACTGTCAAAAATTAACAAAAAAAAAAAAAATAAAAATAGGCATTAAAAAACGAAAATAAAATCAAAAAATATGTTATTCCATACGGAAATTGCGATATGTTGCTCACCTTGCTTAAGCAAATGACAGTTCCATAAAATTGACCAAAAAGTTTTCTTAAGTCCAAAATGGTTCTACACTTTATTTATTTATATTTAAAACGTTTAGTGAAAAAAGCATTAAAAAATCGTGTATATACTTATATGTAAGTGTTTTGCAACTATTTACGAATATATGCAACTGCGTTCGGTATTTTTACTTGTGCAATTATAATTCATTATTTGAAGTAGCTAAAGCATGGTTGATAAAGTTGTTACAATTGTACTTTTTTTGGTACAATTCAAAACTAAAAAGTACGCTGGTACCCCCGTGATTCATTTGGTACTATTTCCAAATTTTTCAAACCTACATATTTATATTTGATAAACAATGGCAACTCGTATTTACTGCCCAATGAATATAAGCGGAGTTTAGTGTTTGGTGCAAAAAGTCTTGCGAAAATGCAAAATTTGAAATATGAAGTCTAAGGGAAACTCTATATTTTGTTGTTGGATTTAACAAAACAGCTTTGATATTTTGCATTTGCTCTTTTGCAAGACCATTTGCACCAAACACTGAACTCCGCTATCATGAATAGATTTTTGCACTTGTTCATTAAACGATTGCTTATGCCACATCCTAAATTTAGTATCAGCAGCAGCATATAAGCATGCATTTTAGCAAAAGCTCTGCATAGTAGAAAAGACGACTTCCTCTCAGTTCAAGATTTTTTTGGAACGAGTTCATAATATTTTCAAATATTCGTCAACAAGATGGTTGTCACGTCAAGAAGTAATCAACAGAATTTTGGAACAGTGTGAGCCCACTCCATTATTATTTTCCTCCGAACTATTTTGAAGGAGATTTTACAAGCGCTGAATTAAATTTTATTATATTCGGATTTTCTACTCCTTTCCTGTTTCTGCAGTACATATTGAAAATTGTAAACACAATAAATTTGGAAATGCAATCCGAAGATGCTCGTATGCACATATTTTTAGAACGCTTAAAAATTTTATTTTCGCTTAAAATTCGAGATTGCATTTTAAGAAATATTCGTCAAATTTCCACAAAGAAGAGAAAAAATCCAAAAAAGTGCATGAAAACGTACTCTGGCGGCAATCAAAAATAAAAATAAATGGATTTCTCGACGCTAAAAATCGCATGATACAGGGGTGGCTAGACCAAATACAATTTGTTTGCCTCTATTCCTGAATATTTTGGAAAACTAACTATTTTGAAAAATCCGCTCGAAATTCATTTTTGACTTATGGTTTCTTTGGCAAAGTTTCTTGGAATGACTTATAGAACAAGAATCGCAATGTGCTTTTGACGCGAAAAAATTTTACCAACCCTATTATTATGTAGTATAATCAGTGATCATGTATTTTTTGCTATCTATACTTTACATGTGCAAATGAATTTAAAGTACCTTTTGTTTTTGTTTAACAAAAAAAATTATAAAAAAATATTTAGTACTATTGGCGCCGAAAAAGTACGGTTTTAAAAGTTCGTTGGTACGATATTGGTTATTTCATTTATCATCCCTGAGCTAAAGTGTTTTGTGTGTAAGCCTACACTCAAACTGTTATACATATACATAAGGTGATATACAAAGTTTTTAAGTACTTAGTCTAAAACTAATAAATCTTCATATCAAAGTCTTATAATATACAACAAAAAACTAAAGTTTTTAAAATAAAAGTGTGATACACAGATTTCAAAATCTTATTATTTTTCAAAAGCTTTATCTTCGATGTGAAAGTTTTATAAAAACATCTAGAAGCCTTTGCTTTTTTTGCTTAGCCTTTAAATTCGGCCGATAAGTTTTAGAGCTTTTTGCTAAAGTTTTAATAAAATATAAAATAAATTTAAATGTTTTATACTGATGTAAAGGTACGGTCACATATGGCAAACATTTGTCAAAAAATATCAAATATTTGTTTGCCCTAATCTGACCACAAAATATTTTTGAGGGGCAAACAGAAAAACAGCTGATTGTGGGCAAACAAAATTATTTGCTAGCAAACAAAAATGCTCCTAATGTGACCATGTAACGTCAAATATTTTCCTTGTTTTTAGGCAAATAAATATTTGTTCTTACAAAAATTTTGTAAGAACAAACAGCGGCAAATAAAAAGCTTTAAAATAAAAATTATTGAATAAAATTGAAAAAATTAACAAAATTAAATAAGTTTTTAATGACAAAAAAACTTATTTATGTATGTAAACATTTTTCCTGTGTTCTCTTTTTAGCAAAAAGTTGCGCGGTAAATAGAATTCAAGATGTTACAAAATACATTTTTCTTAAGTAAATGGGTAATTTCTATGAGCCTATGTTACGAATTATGAATTGCAAGCATGCCGTATCTATATAAACTAGGATCGCCCGGTGGCCGAAATTCGACCACTTCACATTTACTTTTGAGAGAACCTGTGCGTTGTTCAAGAAAATCGTACACATTTTAAGAGAACGGCTAAATTTCATTACTATCAGCTGCCATATTCTTTATTTCGCTTAGCTAATGCTAAATCTCGATCGCTAAAATTCCTTAGAGAAAACAAAATTAAAAATTTTTAGCGATGACACTAAAAGCTAAAATTGCGGCAAATTAAATTTGTATTGCATTGCCAAATTTAGCAATGCACGTTGCTGAATTACATTTGTAGCCAAAAATTGCTAAATCAACTTTATAGATTTTTAGCGATAGAGATTTAGCTTTAGCGAATTACGGAATACGGCTGCAGGTGTGTTTTTGGAATCCGCATAATTCAGAAATTGGTGTTCTGAAATCCGCATGTTTTTGTGCATTGATGATGTTTTCTTTGATAGTGCCCTGTAAAACAGGTGACTACGATTTATATATGTATAGGGCTATCTTAATAATGGCGACGATTGCCGAAACAAAGATATGCGAAAATTGCAAAAATAGCGATAAATTTTAATATTTCAAACAAGCCATAAAATTGATTAAAAGTCCTTTAAATTATAAGGAATTGCAAAAATTTGATAAAAATTGTTAAATTAGCAGAAAATCACGAAAAATTGCAAACTTGGAAGCAAACCCAAAAATGTATCGGTTAAAAAACAAAATGTCGGAAAAACAAAAAATTTTAAAAATAGCGAAAATGCGCGAAAATATTTAATATATTTGGAATAAGACTTAAAGTTGATTAAAAGTCCCTAACACTACAAGGAATGGCAAAAATTCTGTAAAAATTGCAAAATCAGTGGAAATTTGCAAAAATTCGCGATATTCGCATAATTCTGTTTTTGCTTCAAATGTTCTCAAATATAAGAATAAAAGTCGATTTGGTTTACTTTCACTAACCCCTTACTACTCTAATTGAAAGCGAATAAAAACATGTGGTGGTGTATTGCAGAACACAAAAAATGCTGAATTAATCCACTTTCGAGTGAATTCGGATTCTAGAACACACCCGATTATCTCAAAAATTGCGACATGTACTTTGCGAATAAGGTTAACATGGACAGCTAACCAGACGGGTGAACATTGTTATATCGATTAAGAAAAGGATGCTGACGAAAAATAAAAATTTTGGTGGCAAGTTCACTCAAGTTCTTTTAAGCAGTTTGGATTGAAATTTAGCACTTTTGGTTCAGTAGGAAAAGCGTTATAGACTAAAATGTGAAACAACCTCCCGAAAAATCGATATTTCTGTAACAAAAACTAACGTAAATTGGTGGCGGAATGCACCTTTTATCGTTAAATTTTGCACAAACTCAATTTATATGCCTAGAAATCATACAACTAGATTTCGTGAAGATCGGTCTATAATTTACAATAGATCCACTGTCTAAATACACTTTATTGCTTGCGTAACTAAACCGTAACGAATATTGCTTTAGTTCATAATATATGTAGTTTAATTTAGTTGTATTAGACTGGAAATTACTTCGCCTAATTGCATTTATCCATTTATTTGTTATGTAAATCCTTTTTTACTTTTAAAACTGCTGTTCTCGCTCTTCTATACCATAAAACCATAAAAGTTTCAATATTTTGCATCAAAATGATAATTTTTAGTTTCAATAAAAAGTAATTTTATTTATTTAAT
Organism: Pollenia angustigena; assembly: GCA_930367215.1. Lineage (NCBI taxonomy): Eukaryota > Metazoa > Arthropoda > Insecta > Diptera > Polleniidae > Pollenia > Pollenia angustigena. Next base: position 56,418,244 of record OV884060.1, read on the forward strand.
TTTTATTTTTGACAATTTGTTCAAATATTTATTTTAAGGCAAATATTTTTATATGTGAACACAGGGCAAACATGTTTTCCCATTTTTTATTTGAAGCTATTTAATATCTGTTTGAACAAACAAAAATGGGCAAATAAATGTGCGTAGTGTGACCAGCAAATAAAATTTTTATTTTTTTAAACAAATTTTTTAAAAATGCCGGCAAACAAAATTTGACAATTGTTTGCCATATGTGACCGTACCTTAAGTCTTTTAAATTATTATAATTATGTATTAAGAAAAAAAATCTAATTCTCATTTAAAAATAAATTAATCGTAAAGAAGTCTTTTAAGTTATGGATGTAACCGATACCGATATTTCGGCGATACTTCAGGTTTTCGATATTATATTATCGGTGATATATTAAAATATTAGGAGACTTAAGATCTGTTAATATACCTAGAGAAGATGATCCGTTTGGTTACTAGGGCACTAACATGTTTAACACAAACTTAAAGAAAATGGCTCAAAAATACTTGAGTTTTCAAATGAGTTCTGTCACATATGAGATATTATTTTCCATTAAGTGGTTTGCACGGATTTGTGTAATCGCCATCTCCAAAAAGTTGAGAATACTTTGGTCTTGAAACGACGACCTTAATAATATTAATTCAAAATATTTAGAATCTCTTTGCACTGCAATTTTGTATAAACAATATTACACACCTTTAGTTCTGTTAATTTCTACTGGACTTTTAATTCAATATGCGTATCGGTATCACCTTTTTTTTAGTATTGGTATCTATCATACCGGGAAGAAGGCATATCGTATCACTCCTGATTTTAAAAACAAAATTTGATATCTATAATGAAAATTTTTAAACGTGCTAAGGTTTAAACGTTTCATAATAAGACAATTCCTGCAAGTCATACTCTAAGGCTGGGTTTTTGGGATCTCAGTTAACTAAGTTAATCAGTATCAGTTAATCTAAGTTAATCAGAAAACAGATTTGTGCCGCCGTTAAGAAGTTTGCTTACACAATTTGGAAACAGCTTAGTTTTGCTTTAAATGTTGGTCTTTAATGAAATAATAAAAGAAAAATCATATTTCGCCGGAAAAAACTCGAGTTTTAACTTAATATACATCTCTAAAATCCGGCCTAAGGCATCAAACACTTTTTGTCTTTAAGATTCAATTACCTTTGGCTACTGAAACTTTAAAGTTATTAACTTAAACTTAAAGGGAAAAACTTACAAAAAAAAACTTTAATATTTTCCTAAACATCGCGTTTTATATCAATATTTTAAATTAAAAGTCTTAAAACATGCCTGCTTAGTCTTACAACATGACTTTTAAATCTTGTAAAATATCTGTTATGTTTTATAGGATTACAATTAAGTCTTACAAGTAACCAATAAACTCTTATACAAAAACTATAAAAAACCTTTTTGAATGTACTTTTGTATTTTTAAAAAAAATTGTTTTTATTTTCTTTCACAGCATTTCTTTTCAGCCTGAGTTCTGTCGTTTTATCAAATCAGCTTATGATTAAAACCTATAATATTTTAATTACTTTTCAAATTTTATTTCAATTTTAACTTGCAAAACATCAAAAACCATTTAATTTAAATGCATTTTATGCTGTCATGAGTTTAACCTTAAAAATAAATTGCTTAATCTCTAATTTTTTAACCTGTAGTGCTTCAGTTTTATTTTAAGGTTTTTATATAATTTGTTGTTTTTTTTTTTTTTTTTTTTTGTTTTTGTATAAGAACTAAAGCAAAAGAGTCAAGAAGGAAACAAATCCTCTTAAATTTGTAGTAGAACTTTTTAATTAAAAATTTTGTTTTATTGTTTTTTTCCATTCTTACCTTAGACTTTCGTTAACAAATAAAATTTGTTCCGTAAACTAGACTAAAGACGTAAGAAACACTAAATAGTATCTTACGTATATCAACGGTTAAACTACAAATTAAATACAACTAAAGATATAAAACCGAAAGCGAAAAGTAAAAAAAAGAGTTTTACAGACTTTAAAAAATAATGGGTAAAGAGAAATGAAGAAAAAAACTTTTCTTATTATAAGATTTTAGATAAAGAAACAACAACTTGAACTACAAAATTTTTGTATTTGCTGTTTTTCTTCGCAAAAACGAAATGCAATAAAGTGAAGGAAAAACAGACAGACAGATGAAGACATGAATTGACATAATTTTTTTTTTTTTGGTTTTTTTTTAATTTTTAAGTGAAACAATAAGAACTTTTGTAAATGATTTTAATTTTTTATAGTTAGGAACTACAACTATTACCCCTTTTAATTAACAGTTGAAAATTTGTTAAGCAAAAATAAAAAAAAACAGCCAAAACAGTAGTTGTATATTTTAATTGTTGAAAATGAGATACGCATCTAACATTTACGCGTATATTTTTAACAACCTACATTAGCTACTGTTCCGTAAAGGGAATACATAAGTTTATGCAATGAATGTATTAAATGTAAACTTTAGTTTAAAAATTGTATGCTTGGGCCCCCAACTGATACACTAAATTTTGAAAGTCTTATACTATAAATTGTGAGCCTTTTACAACTAATAGAAAACACTAATATTTTAATTCTCATAGTGTTTATTATGAAAAATCATTTATACAAAAGTTTGAAGTTTTATACTTTGACCTGGAAGCCTTTTACCACAAATAAAAAGATTTATATTAAAACTTTTCAACTGTGTAAGTATTATGAATAATAATTACACTAATTCTTGAAAGTTTTATACCATGACTTTAAAGCCTTTAACTAAAAATTAAAAAGACTTTTATCAAAATTTTAATATTGTATACTATGAATAATAAATTATACTAAGATTTTAAAGTATTATACTACGACTTGGAAGTTTTTTACTACAAATAAAAAGAGTTATATTAAAATTTTAAAATTGTATATTTCCAATAAAAAAAAGTACACTTAGGCCCGTTTTCACAACTTACCGATAGCTAAAAGTAGACTTTAACCGGCCTTATAAAAAGTGTTCCATTATTTAAACTCTACTTTAACTTAAAGTGAGCGATAAAGTAAATTAAGGTTCATCCTACCTGGTGGGTTAAATAAAAGTTGTAACAATGGAACACTTTTTTACGGCCGATTAAATCCTACCTTTAGTTATCGGTAAGTTGTGAAAACGGACCTTAGACTTATAGTATGATTAAGAAGCCTTTAACTACAAACAAAAAATATTTTAAAATTGTTTATTATGAATTAAAATATAATTTATACTAAGATTTTGAAGTTTTATACTATGAATTGAAAGCCTTTTACAACAAAACTTACATTAAATATTAAATTTTGTATATTTTGAATATTAGTCTACACTACGACTTGAAAGTCTTATACTATGACTTGAAAGCTTTTTACTACAAAAAAAGGCTTATATTAAAATTTAAAATTGTATATTATCAATAAATACACTAAGACTTATGGTATGATCAAGAAGCCTTTTGCTAAGAACTTAAAAGACTTTGATGAAAATTATAATATTGTATATTATGAGTAATAATTTACATTAATATATGAAAGTCTTATACTATGAATTTAAATAAAAAAGAAATATTAAAATTTTAGTATAAAATATTAACAGCCAGGCCCACGATGTCACTCGTTAACGTTCGCATAGAAAATTAAATTTAAAACAAAAACAATTTCTGAAATTTGTTTTTGTTTTAAATGTAATTTTCTATGCGAACGTTAACGAGAGCCACGATGTCTCTCTGGCTGTATTATGCATTTTAATTTACAGTAGGACTTGAAAGTATTATACTTTTGCTTGAAAACATTTAACTACAAATAAAAAGACTTATATAAAATTTCCCAAGTTTGATATAACTAATAATAATTTACAAAGCTCTTTAATAAGAAAACTAAGCTCTATACTAAAACCAAAAAAAAAAATGCAACAAAGTCTGAGGACTATTAATAACACAAGGCGTTAGTCAAAGGTAGGATTTTATCGAACGTATAAAATTGTTTCATTATTAAAAGTTTACTTTAAACTTAAGTGAGCGATAAGTTAAAGGCAAGTTCATTCAACATGGTAGGTTAAAGTAAGGTTGTATTAATGGAAAACTTCTTATACGTTCGATAAAAACCGAACCTTAATATAAAATATTCCTATAGAACAAATTTTATGCTTAAACTCGGAATAATTATCCTAAAACTACCGAACTTTCTAATTAGGCTATAAGGTATTGTACTTAAGCTACAAAATGTAAAAATAAGGATGGAACTTTTTATACTTAGACTACAAAGTCCTACCATAGAATACAAAGTTCTATATTAAGAATACATAGTCCTATACTAAGATTGCAAATTTTTATACTAAGACCACAACGTCTTACACTAATGGCTTATAAATCACTGATGGTTTAAACGCTGGTTTAGTTGAACTAAACTTGAATTTATATGTAGTTTAAACTCAACAAGTATAAATCAGTGTCCCATGTATTATATGTTGTCAAAAAAATAACATGTGGCAGCACTACGATAAATCTTATCTAATTCATATGGTCTGTATTGGTAGTTTAAACGCCCAACTTTATGCGTTTAAAGAGGGGTTATGTGTTTAGTGATTTATAGATTTGTTGGTTTAAACACATTTTAAACCAAAAAGAGGGCTTAACTTGCTCTGATTTTTTAGCTCTAAGTCTACAAAGCCTTGCACTAAAACTTTAAATACTTATAATTTGATTATAAAGTTTGACACTAGAATTACTAACTTTTATACTTAAACTATTAATTTTTATTATTAAGATTTTCGTACTAGACTACAGACTCGTATACTAAAACTACAAAGTCTAAATCATTGAAGTTATAGAATACATTTTAAAATGCATAGAACTTTTAAGAAGTTTAGTTTCTTGTAGTTAACTCCTATAGTCTTATGCTTACAGCCTTAGTTTATAAAGAAGTAGTACAACAGCTAAGAGAGGTTCGAGAATCAGATGTAAGGAAAATGAGTCAGATTGAAGTTGAGATGGCAAGGAAAAAGATTATAGTGCGTGGACTAGTAAGTCAAAGATCTGCATATGAAGTCGTAAAAAAGATGTGTAAAACTAACCTAAAAATTTAAACGCCTGTTGAAATTGAATATGCTAAAAAAAATTTATGAAAAAGATCAGAAAATGACAGTGTTGGTGGAATTTACTTCGAACAGTGGTGTAACGGAAATATTTAAACACATTTATGTAGAGAGCGGTTACAAAACAAAAAAGTCATGTTGCAGTTAAAGAAAATAATCGCAAGTTTCGATGAAAGCAAGAAGGTTGGGGTACTAAGTGACAAACTGGTAATCGAGGGTAAGGTGTTTGTTTGGAACAAGAACAAAATTCTGATGTGTGGGCAAAGTGAAGGTGAGGAAGTTTTGCAAAATATTTATGGTGATGAAATAAATAATCTTAATCTAGAAAAACTTTCAAGAACATCAATAGTTAATGAAAATTGTAATGTAAAAACAAATGTTATCATAGGTTTAGAAAATTTAAGTGAACAAATTAATTTAAGCGTAGTTTCATATAATGTACATGGTTTGGAAAATAAGCAATTTCATCACGGGTTTTATGAATTCTTGGAAAGCAGTCATATATTTATCTTATTAGAAACTCATGTAGAAAACAAAAAATTTTTCAAATTTGATACAAAGTTCATTTTAATACGTTTTGGAAGTCAGCAACGAGAAATGGTAGATTTGGTAGGGCTATTGGTGGCTGTGTTTGTGGTGTGCGAAAAGATGTGCATGAAATTGGTATAAAACATATATTTAAAAGCTATGGCGAATCATTTACAATAAAATTAAAAATAAATGATCTGGATTTAGAAATTTTACCCTCTTATCTTAGAGGTGCGCATTCGAACCATGACTTTCAGCAATTAAAAAATATTTTTGATAATGATCTGATTAATCCAATAATAATGGGTGATCTAAATGTAAGAATAGGTGAACTCCAACAGCAATGCTTAGAAGGTTTAATTGAATCAATATTTCCCGCTGGTTTAGAAAAAAGAAGGTCTATGGACAAAACAACTACTTCGCATGGCAATGATTTTTTAGAATTTTGTAATAATTATGGGCTATTGATAGCAAATGGCAGAACAGTTGGTGATCAGGAAGGCTGCTTTACATGTATGAATTATAATGGAAGTTCCGTAAATGACATATGTGCGTTAACGATTGAGGTTTTAAAATATGTAGAAAGCTTTGTAGTAGAAAACCAAATATTTTCCGATCATCTTCCCATCAGATTGAATTTAAAACTAAAACAAGCAAACAACACAGACAAGAAAATTAACTTGTTACCAAAGCTAAAATGGATCCCGTTTTATGAAAAGAGGTACCAACAAAATTTAGATGCAAACTTGAGAAGGGTTCAAGAACAAAAAGAATGTTTGAATTTAAATGATCTTAAAAACGTGATTGTAGAATCATATAAGCAGCCTAGTAATACGAAAAAGACTATCGATTTCAAAAAAAAAAAAAATTAAGAAAAGAAAAGAAAATAGTATCAAACTCTCTGTAAAAGTAAAAATAAAGATTATTGTAAAAATTTAGAACGCAAATTGGACTTAGTCTCAGATAGTAAGCAGTGGTGGCAAATAGCAAAGGAAATAAGAAATCAGGAAACCCATATTGGATGTACAATCAGTTCAAACAGTCTTAGAGATTATTTCAAACGTTTGTTGAATCCATCTGCCACTGCAGCTGAAATTTTCTATGCGCCAAACTTTGTGACAGATGAAAATCTAGACAGAGAATTTACACTTCAAGAAATTAAGCAACAACTTATAAAAGCTTAAGTAAATAAGGCTCCTGGAGAAGACCGTATTCCATACGATTTTTTTAAAAATGCAAGCGAAAATTATTTAAAAGCACTAGCAGATGTATTTACCCAAATTTTAGAAGGCTGCAACGATTACGAAGCTTTTAGAAAAAGTATTATATTCCCTATACATAAAAAAGGTGACATAAACCAAGTTAGCAATTATAGAGGAATATCATTTATGAATTCTATGGCAAAGATTATGATGGGCTCAATAAATGATAGAATATCAGAATGGGTGAATAGATATCACATTTTAAACGAGTACCAAGCTGGGTTCCGCAAAGGCTACTCAACTATTGACAATTTGTACAATTTATCTGCAATAGTTAATATAAAATTCACTGAGAACAAAAAAGTGTACGCTTTTTTTTGCAGATTTTAGTGCAGCTTTTGATAGAATACCTAGAAAAATGTTAATATACAAGCTTCACAAATGTGGACTGTCATATAACATTATAAACTTGATTGAGAAAGTATACCAAAATACAAAGGCAGCTGTATGGACAGGTACTGAGATGTCTACTTCGTTTGAAACATATTCAGGCGTCAAACAAGGTTGCTTACTATCGCCGCTTATGTTTGCATTATACTTAAACGATCTGCATGAGTTTCTTGGTGGTGGTTTATTTATAGACAAAATCAATATAAGAGTTTTAATGTATGCAGACGATATAGTTTTGATTGGCGAAGAAGTGACTGTTTTACAAAAAATGATTGATAAATTAGAACAATTCTGTCATATGTGGGCAATGGAAGTAAATCTAACGAAATCGGAAATAATGGTTTTCAGAAAAGCAGGTAGACTTGGTTCAAGTGGGCGTTTAATGGAGAAGATGTACGAATAGTAAATGAGTATAAATATCTTGGAATGTTGCTCACACCAACAATGTCGTTCACAAAGCACATAAATCAAAAAACAAATGCTGCAAAATCATGTCTAAATGTAACCTGGAAAAATTTTACAGGCAAAAAAGATGTCTCAATTAAAGCAAAATGGAAAATGTTTCTCGCAGTATGTAGGTCAATTCATTCTTACGGGGCACAAATTTGGGGATACTCAAACTTTGATGGTGTAAAAAAGTTGAGCAGATATTTTACGAAAAGTGTCCTCAAACTACCAGACAACACACCAAATTACGTTATCGCTTTAGAAACAAATCAAGAAGAAGGACACTTCTACACGCTTGCTCTGCACTTAAAATATATTTCAAAAACTATTTTCGATTATGAAAATCATAGATTACCCCACCTGTTATCCATAAAAGTAATAATGAAAAATATATATTGGTACAAATATTTTAAAACCTGGCTAATACAGCACAACGTAGAACACAACAACATTGAACAGAACAAAATGCTATGGAACAATGCCAACATACACTTGATGGAGGAAATGAAAAACCGCGCATACCATGTACACGTCAATGAGGCACGCCAAAGTCAAGATAGAATATATCGTTGTTTAGACCTCACAAAAGGTTTAACGTATTGTAATGAGTTTTTTAACCAAATCCAAATATCATTAATTATGAAAGTCAGGGGATGTGTTTTGTGGCTAAACGGAACATCTTACCGCGTAGGGATGATTGTCATTGTTCCTTGTGCAACTTTAAAGAGAAGGAAACTGTACAACACTTTGTGGGACGTTGTCCAGTGTTAAAGGAAATAAGATGGCGGTACTTCTGTAATACATTTTTAACAGAAGAACAAATGATTAATATTCTAAATGGTGATGAAGTTGCTAGTTGGTCAAACCTTTATAACTATGTAAGAGTTGCTTTAAAATATAGGAAAATGTTGATAAAAGAATTCAATTTTTGAAAAGAGGAAAAAAAATCACTATATCTTCCATCTGACGTTTATTTTTTTATAAAACCAAGCTGTAAAATTTCTTTGTTTATTTGTAAATAATTTGTACAATTAAGATGAACTTTTGTAATTTTTTTTTAGAAAAATAACAAATAAATAAAGGAGAATACAATACAAAAAAAAAAAAGAAGGGATTTTCTAAGAAAATTTGTATAATAAACCTTTTATAAACCTGGAGCCTGATTCTGGCAGTCGTACCTTCTCGATTCGAAAGCAGTTAAATATCTAATTATTTCATTCATTACTGAACGAATCGGATTTATTTTTTCAGTGTTGTAAAGCACTATTTTAAGTTTCACAATACTAAAAAAATAATTTCGATTCGTTCAGTATCGACTGAAAGAATTAGAAATAAAATTTCTTTCGAATCGAGAAAGTACTCGATCACGACTGTCAGAATTAGTATATTTTAAATGACTATATTATGGCTACATTAATAAAGTCCTAAAAGATAAAAATTATTAACATATACTAGAAGGTCTTATACTTACTCTAAGAAGTGCTTAACTTATACTAAAAAATAGTCTTATAAGATAATTTATATTGTACTAAGACACCAAAAAAAAAAACAAAGTCTTATACTAAGACTAAGATTCTTAATACCAATATAACATTAGCTAATACAAAAAAAACTTCAGTCTTATACTTATGATTAAGTTTGTACATTTAAACACTTAACTCTAAAATCTTAAGTTGTCTGTAGTGTATTTACAGTTCGTTGCTGGTCATATGAAAAACCTTCCTTACTCTATTTCCCAGCGTAATTGTGTAATAGGGGAAGACCTCCATATAATTCTAGTTGTACCAAGTAAACTTTTTCTCTTCGATGTTTTTCAAATTTATTTGTTTATTTTTTTTTTTATATCAAAGTAATTTAATTTACATTACCCATGATAAGTGCGGTGTGTGTGTCAGTGTTGCCAGTGGAATTTTGAAAAAGTAACATTTTGGTTTCCAAAAAGATACACTTTTTCTTAAAAGGATACATTTAAAAAAAAAATTTAAATCCAATTTCAACGTTTAACATTTGTTAACATTACATTTTTATTTCATACTCCAGGGCTGCCAGATTTGACGATTTTTCGTCATTTCGACGATTTTTGTTCCGAAATTAGCAAATTGCCGATTTGCTGATTTTTGTTCCGAAATTAGCAAATTGCCGATTTGCTGATTTTGTTCTAAATCGTGACGATTTTTTTTCGTCTCCAAAGTCTGAATAAAACATTAAATTTTCTAACAAATTCGTTTTTTAATCGTGGAATATTTAACAGCCATACCTTTCCAAAAGCATTTCACGATTTTTAAGAGAATATCTACATGAGTCTCAAAAGATTCTTGACATGAAAGTCTCACTAGATTATCTTTCCCCAAGTCTTAAACGATTCCACAACGATTTAAAAAGCGTCCTTCGCTGTGCTACTTAAAAAATTGTTTAATTGTATAAAAAAAATTAAATTTTTAGTTTTCCGACTTTTTCGAAACGATAAAGACGATTTTTTTATTTTTCCTCAGGAAACTGAAGATTTCCTCACAAATACAGATTCAAAAGATACGAATAATGTCAGGATTATACATGGTACGTGAAGCCATCAAAAGATACGAAAAATGTATCTTTCGTATCCTAACGGCAACACTGGTGTGTGTGTTCATATCTTTTTATTAAATTTCTGTTGTATTCACTTTGAAAATGCAGTTTAATGAATTGTATGCGTTTTAAATTTTGTGTCTTTTTTGGTGCGAGTATATAAGAGGTGGTAAAGTGGTGGTGTTGTTATACCATTTGGCTTACTTATCAACGTCATATCATCCGATATAACCAAAGGGGTGTGGTTTTAATTGTTTAAAAGAAAACAACAATAAACTAAATTTTAACATAATGAAAAAGATCTATAAGAAAAGCTACAGCTTTTAGTTACACTACAATATTTCGTACAAAGAAAGAGAAATAAAAAGTATTTAAAAAACCTTAGTTTATTTAAAAGTGGTTAAATTAAACTGGCCACAAGGTTTTATATTACACTCCGTACAGTTCATTACATAAGTTTTTTTCTTTTTTTCCTACAAGCAAATAGAATTTATAATGTAATTAATAGCGAAAGCAAAGTGATATCAAAAAAAAATATATTGACACCCCATTTCTTCAAATAGCCCTCAATAAATGTTTGTATGATACAGTTTTGAAAAAAAAATTAAATTGAGGAGAAATAAAGAAAAAGCATTTAAATTAATTTTTTTTTTTTAAGATGGAATGTTTTAATTATGTGGTCAAATGTTATGAAAGCCCATTATTTTAAAGTTTATGTTGCGTGCCAAAGAAATAAATTTATTAATTTTTAATTTTAATTGATTTTCCACATTTAGCTAATAAAAACGATTTCTTTTATGTCACTTATAAAACTGTCAAACATTACACTATAACCCAGTTGGCCAAATGGTCATAGGCGCAAATGTCGTCAACGATGTCTTCCGAACATTTTTGAATATGTCGCCTATATAACATTGATGGCGACAACTTAAGTAAGAAATCGTGTATATTGTCGTGTTAAAAATCGTATTTACGAATTTTTTGGAGACATTTTTTTAAATTTGTCTTGAATAATAATTTATTGAGGACAACGTAAGTAACCATTGCATGCATTTTGTCGTGTTTCAAACCACACTGACGACAAAATGCATGCAATTGTCGCTCATCTTGTCTTCAATTAGACTTTATTGAGGACCACTTAGGCGACCATTGCATGCATTTTGTCGTGTTTCGAACCACTTTGACGACAAAATGAATGCAATGGTCGCTTACGTTGTCCTCTACTAAAAAAAATTCAAAACTTTAAATTTGTATGTAATTTAAAATTAATATTTCTTGATGTTTTACTTTTATTATCAATATTTTTGCTTGTTAAATACAATTATTTTGTGACTTATAACGTTATTCGCGGCTGTGTTTCAATTGTGTAATTGGAATACGTGAATTGATAGGACAAGAAACACAAAAAATATACATATGTTCCTGCTGACTACATTGCCATATCGTAGGCTCAATATGCAAACCTGCTAAATCCACTTTTAAAGTGGAGAAAGATACACCTCGTCGACCAGCTGTAGTTTTTCTTCAAATTGAGTCTTAAAGTGTGTTAAACCAACTATATTTTTAGGTTTTGTCTCAAGCTGCGCCTATGATATATAAAAAGTTTGTTGTTTCCATTAAAAGTTATTGGAAGTTAGCAGGTTTGCTTATTATGTCGACGATATGTTAAGTTTAGAACCCATATCTTATTAATCAAAAGCCTATTGGAGGTCTGACTGTCTCCACACATCCAGTATCCACTATTTTCGAGCCCAGTCTCTCAAACTCATCGGCCATTTCATTAGTTTGGAATTCACTAGTTGGAATTCACAGCCCATCAAGGCCCTGGAGTTCACTTGTTTGAATTCACGGCCCATCAAGACCCTAAGAGATTTTAGTAAATATATCCTCGAGGTATACCCATTTACCCGTTCCCCTTATTCTGGATATATCGGCAAATCTGAAGTATCGGTGTTCGTTTAATCCCTAATTGTCACTTACCTATCGGCGACTAAATCGTAGATAGTGTCAACAATATTTTCATCAACGACACTATTAAGGTAATGTCGCTAATCGGGCATTAACGACTTTATGAGAAAAAAGTCGTTTATATAGTCGCCAGTGACAACTTTAACCACATTGTTACCCATATGATCATTAACGACAATATGCATAATAATGTCGTTCACATTGTCGTTTACGACTTAAGTGCCCTTTGTTCGAAAAAGTCGTCGACGATTTGCATAGGCTGTCGCCAACATGTCGTCAGGGATTTACTATGGGTCTTGTACGCGTCCTCGACGTTGTCTTAAAGACGTGGCCAACTGAGAAGTGCTGTAAAATACTAAAAGCTTTTCTTAAAGTGAAGTATAACTTCTTAGTACTTATTGTAACTTTTTTTTGTATATTAGAATACAACTTTTGATCTTAAGTTAAAGTAAGAATTCGAATTCGTAGTATAATTAAAAGATCATGAAGTCTTATTATATGACTGTGAAGTCTAGTTATATGACTTTGAAGTTTTAGTTTTAAGCCCTGAAAATTAAGTATAGGCCTCGAAAGTGGTATGACCATTTTCTCAATGTATTGACAAACTGCCTGTTTGCCTAATGTAGACATTCATTTATTAGACCGATAAACTGTCCGTTAATGATTTTAGTTTTCTCAATATATTTATAATAAACATTGTTTTAGTTGGCAGGCAGCACTTATAAAATACATAAAAAAGTTGGGAGTCAGCTGATTGAGTGTATTTGTACTGCAAAAATAATTGGCAGATAAGTGACAGTTAGCTTTGCGAAAGAATAGAAAGAAGCAAATTGTGCAGTTTTTTGTTGGAAAAAAGGAATCGCCTAATGACAAAGCGGTCGTTAGTAAAATCTTAAAAGGCTTAGTATAATACCCTACCCTGAAGTGTTATTAAAACATTTTGTATCTTAGCATAAGACCTTAAAGTTTTAGTACAACACTTTAGTATTTGACTTAAAAATCTGAAGGATTTAGTTCTAAACTTTAAGGATTATTTTAATTATAAAACTCTTTCTAAATATAAAACTATGAAGTTTTAGTTTAGAAGCCGTAGTATAAGACTTTAAAATTGTATGTCTATTAAAAAGGATTACGCGGAGAAAACCATGGTTGAAGTATGTTTGAAAAAACCATACAATGTTACTCGCAACAGCCAAACTGACCTAACAAATATCTGTTGTTTTTAGTATTACTTGTGTCACGATTACGAAAGATTTTTTATCTATTTAACAATAGATGAAACTTCGATGAAACCTCAAATGTTGTTAGATTTAACAATAGCTACAAATACAGATAACAAATTAATGTTGGTTTCCCCTATAAAATAGCTCAAATATTTTCAATCACTTGCTTGGTTTGCTAATAATTCCCACATCCTTTTTCTTTTAATTGTTAATTTAAATACATAAAATAAAAATAAGCAACTTTGGGCAAAGCTGATAGAAAACACACTGAAATCCCATACTTGAACAAACCACCCATATGACCTTGTGAAGCGGCTATAAAGCCATTCTGGAGTTTGATTGGAACGCGTTTTCCGATAAAGGGTGTGCAGACTATGAGGCAGAGTTTTTGGAGAATGGTTTACCCTCAGTTTTGGAGAAAGCTGAGGAAACCTAGATCGTGTTGCTAGAAGGTATCGACAGGATATGCGGAAGGGTATCCAGAGAATTACCAATGTTATGTCGTGGAAAAAATTTTTTCCATACGATAGATTTTAAAAATCTTTCACCTTCGGAAACGTCTCTAGGATATGTTCAAATGGTAAAAACCTAATGCATTATTTCTCTTCGTACCAAAATTTTCGTTGGCTTTGGGAACAGCCGCTCCAAGTTCTTGGCTTTTGCATGTTAAGAACCCTAAATTGGTCGAACGAAGCTCTAAGCATATTAAGCATAAACCATTTTTAGATAGAAATTGTAAATAAGTTTGCCAAATGCAGCACAATTTTTGTCTAGTTTATTACAAATCGAAAGAGGACGTCCAAGCTGTAACATTTTAGAACAAGAAGAATTGAGCTCAACACCGTCGTATCTATCTTCTTTTGCATTCAGTTTAATCGCCATAAATACATACAGCCGACTTCATACTGATATTATGAAAACGGTTGTTGGTTGATACAGGGAGAAAAAGGTCGATGCCACCTCTGTTAGACGGGTACATCTATTAAAATGTGAGGAATGAAGTGTTTTCCTATAGTGCAATACCAGTTTAAGAAAGATTTTTGAAGAATCCATAAAAATTAATATATTTTGCTTAAAATTTTCATAATGTGAAATACTTCCTCAATGGCTTAAAGTTGCTTATAGGCAATATATGGTAAATTTAAACCATATTATGGTTAATTTCTAGCAAATATGGTTCTTTTTTAGAAAATTTTATATACCAGAATACCAGAAATTTTGTGTAACGATGCGGTAGAAGTTATAATAAATATTGTGGTTGACTTGAAAGTTCCCGTTTTCAAAAAATAATTTATGAGACAAAAATAACCCCGATATCGTTGTTTTAAAAGCCAAGAATTTCAATTACAAACTAGCATAGATGGGCATTTTTCAGTACCAGTAATGAAATATGATAAAATTTCGACACTCCTACGGTCAAAGTAGGCTGTACATTGTGATCGAAATTTGTAATTTTATATTTTAAAGCTTAAGCTCTGATATTGCATAATTTTTTTTTTTTTTAAATTAAAAAAAGAATTAAAAAATCCTAAAAAATAAAATGGCTTAATTATACTGTTTTGATTTGATGCTCTGCTCTTAAATGCTTTATTTCTCTATTAGTTATTATTAGGGATGCGATTTCCATGCAAATGCATGTTTTTTGTCGATTATCTAAGATCGATATCGACCAATTATCTTTCCTAATCATTAAGTTTGCGTTAAAATGGCATCGATTTGTTTTTGCATATTTTGGTGAAAATGCATATTTTTGCATATTTTGGTTTTTAATGCATATTTTAAAATTTTGGAGCGTTATATTTTTTAAATTTCCATATTATAAAAAAAGTTCTTCAAAAGATTTCAAAATTGTATACAAAACAAGTTAGAGTGCTATATTCGGCTGTGCCGAATCTTTGATACCCTCCACCGACACTTCGAATGTTTTAGGAGTAATATCTGTATGATGTCTATTTATTATTATAATCTTTGTAAAAACAGACATCTGCATTAAAATTTGTTGCGGTTTAGACCTACTTATATAAAATTATTGATCGACAATCAGAATCAATTTTAAAAAGTTTGAGTAGAATGTCAGTTTAAGATGAACTTAAATGATTTTCAAGAGAACAAATTATGTAAAAGCCATGGTAAGCTATGAACCAATCATCCCAAATTCTGCAGAACGATTTCTCGTATTAAAAAACATAAATTTCAATACAGCAGTGCAATTAGTTTAAGCGTTTGCAGTAAATTTCAGAAGGCTGCTAAAATGGAATCTAAGGAAAATTATGGACCGTATATCACAAAATTGCATAACATTTTTTCTGGCCATATGAAGCTAAACTGGAAGAAAGTTTACCGCGTATTTAATTATTTTACCAGAGTGGGCTTTATATGAGGCCTATGGTAAGTTATGCACCGATCTTCACCAAATTTCACAGTGTCATTTCTAGTTCTATAAAACTGTGATGTATCAAATTTTGTTATGATAGCGTTATTTTTTACGTTTTTAGGCGTACTAAGCTGTTTTCCGGGAGAAAGGTTTATATGGGGCCTATGGTAAATTATGGACCGATATTCACGAAATTTCACAGTCTTATTTTTAGTTCTAAAAAATTTTGACGTGCCAAAATTTGTTATGATAGCATTGTTAGTTAGGGTTTTAGGCTTACTATACTGTTTGCCGGGAGTAGGGCTAGGGGCCTAGGGTAAATCATGGACGGATGTTCAAGAAATTTTACAGCGTGATTTCCAGTTAAATAAAACGAACTGTTGCAAAATCTTATATCATTCTGTGCATTTTTCCACCATTTATGTTAGTTTTTGTAACAAAATTATCAATTTTTTTTAGGTGGTGGTTCCACATTTTGATTCATAGCTCAGATCCTATTGAACCGATTTTGCTGGATTTCAATCCCAAACTGCTTAGGATAACTACAAGCAATTTGACACCAAGTTTGTTTATTTCTTTTGAGTTTTTCGAAAGTGAGCGTGTTTTCAACAGATGGACAGACGGACAGACGGACAGACAGACAGACGGACATGGCTAAATCGACTTAAAATTACTCAAGGACCCAGAATATATATACTTTATAGGGTCTGAGATGAATAATAAAAAAGTTTCACACGGAAGGACAAACTTAATATACCCTCTTCACAACTTATTGTGGTGGAGGGTATAAAAAATCTTCCAAAAAGTTGTTAAAATCAATAAATTAATTTTTTGGAGCTCTGCTTAAAATAAAAGATTTCGACAAAAGATCCTTGCATTTTTAACCGATGCAGCACCTTTCATGGTTAAGACTGCCAATTTGCCTTAAAGAATTTAACCAAAACTGTTACATCTTACTTGCATGGCACATGGGTTGTTACACAAAGTTGCAGAGGAAATTAGAAGCCAATTCGATAATATTAATTTATTGATTTCATTCGGGAAAAAATAATTTTAAAGACTCCTTCACGAGTTGAAAATTTTTAATAAAATGTATTCCTGGTACCCATACCAACGCAGCCAGTATTAACAAGACGGGGAACCTGGCTAGATACTTTAGAATACTATTCGAAAAACTTTGAGCATTTAAAGAATGTTATTGAAGAACTTATTGCAACCGTCGCTTATGCAATTAAAAAAGGAAAAGAAATACCCAATTAAGCATTTGTATTTTCCAACTTCGGATATATTGGTGAAACAAGAACTAATTAGGAAGAATTTAGTTCACTTAATAGTCAACTCAAACTGATTGATAAATTTACAATGTTGAAGGAAGAATAGCTCTACAAATAAAAAAAAAATCCAAATTGTTTTGCAAAAATAAAACAAATTTCAACTATTTTTGATATGTAATCAAATGTGCACCCAGAGAAAAAACATGTTTTAATATGGTCACCTCTAACCAAACTATTTTTAAAGAAAATTGTATTATAACCATATTATTATCAGCGATAACCATATTGTGGTTAAATAGGAGGCCTTATCAAGAAGCCCCAATCATATTATTGTTGCCACCAATCTTAAACACTTATAATAGCATGGTTGGTTTTTAACCATAGCATGTTGCTCTTGGAAAAGAGGAAAATACTATTGTAAATTAAAAAACTAATTATTGTCATATTTAACCATAACATTTTCAGAGGCAGCCATAATATGGTTGTGCGCTCTTTATGGAGGACTAATCTAACCATAATATGGTTGTCGCTGACACTTATACGGTTATATTAACCATAATATGTTTATAATTTTTTTTTTTTTAATTGTTTGGTTGGAGGTAACCATATGTAAACATATTTTTTCTTTACGTGTGGGATCTGAATAAGAAAATTAATATTCTCCAAATGAATTAGCATCCCTCAAGTTTGCTGAGATATAAAAAGTATTTATTGGATTATGCAAACAAAAATTTTAATTATGTGCTTTAAAAAAATATTTTACCTATAAATAATAATATGCGCGTTCGTTTACTTTTCCAGTAAAATCCAGTAGGTGAGTAATAAGACATTTTTACAAATTTATGTATACGCGAACGCATTTCAGTAAAATCCAGTACAAATTTGTACAAATTTTGGGGTAAACAAACGCAGCTAATATAATAAAAACAACAATAGAAATTTTCATTATTTTTGTTTTAAATAATATTTAAAAAAGCAGTCGCTTTTTTATTGAAAATGTTTCTGTTTTTAGTGCATATTTTTTATTTTTTAATGTATATTTTGAAGTTTTTAGTGCATATTTTATGCGCATATTTTCGATTTTTTAATGCATGGAAATCTCATCCCTAGTTATTATGCTAAAAAGAAGCATTAAAAAATTAAATTTTTTCTTTAAAATACTGTAAAAAAAAATTTAAAAAGTATATTGTACTTAACTATGTAAGTGAACTAAGTTTTTAACTTGTAATCTTTATAACCCGTTTAATGGTTTTATACGACACATATTTTGCAGTGGTTTTGTCAGATGTTAAACCATACGTAATTGCTAATGTATGTTAAAATTAACAAATATAGATTTTTCAAATTTTGCTTTCACACTTTCGATTTCATCTGACATAACCTAAAATTCTTTACAATAGCAAATTATATACTGATTTATATTTCTTGTCACTTTCAATTGAATTTAAGCTAATTAAAAATATTTGTGTTTTTAAAAAATACGAGTCAATAAATGGATTTTAATGTATGTATGCATGATACAAATACAGAAGGTAGTTCCACTCTCTCTTTTTGTCGCCATATTAACGTTCTGACGTTTATCGGAATTATGAAATTGTGTGCTACCATAGTTTATTAAATAATCCCATTTTTCTGTTTTTGTTTTGTTTTTCATTTGAAGTTTGAAAAAAGAATATATATAAATTTATATTAAACAATTTATATTAAAAAGCTTTAAAATTTGCTTATGTTGAAAATAAGAAGTTACATAAATAAAATATATTTAAAAAAAGTAAAAAACATTTATCAAACGTTATTTTGTACTTCTGATTCGATGCGGAAGAGTTTGTGCAGCTGTGTCAAACACATAAAAAATATTGGTTCTAGACCCAGAATCGATCTAACGATGTACGTCCGTCCAGGTGGCTGGCTTTCCATGCACACTGTGTGCGAAAATTTAAAATGTTAAAAGAACGCAATTTTGAAGATAATTTAATGAATTTTTTTATAGGAAGTTCTAATTGTCACAAGGAAGAACCTTTTTATACCCACAACACAATATTGATAAGGGTATTATGCATTTGTGCTCATGTTTGTAACTCCTTAAAATGTTGCTCCCATCCTTACGTATCACTTTCTGAGTCGATCAAACGATGTCCGTCCGTCTGGCTGGCCGACTGGCTGGCTGCATATGTAAAACTTATCCGCAAAGTACAGGTCCCAATTTTAGTGATCATTTGACAAATTTTGGCACAAAGGACCAAACCTGTTGATCGGTCCATAATTTTATGTATCTCCCATACAAGCTTCTTTCTGGATTAGGGGCTTTGAGCCCAAAAAGTATGTATATGCTGCTATTAAGATTAAATTTGGTTTAAACAAATTTTATTGCAATCAAAATCATCTCACCTAATTGCATTGAAATCGGTCGATATTTGACCATTGCTTCCATACAAATACTAATCCCGAAAATAGTTTTTATGCCATTACTTACTTATAAATGTAAGTATTTACATTAAAATTGTCGACAAGGACTTTTACAATAGCTACTTTGTAAAAATATTGTGCAGGTGGGTCAAAAATTAACCATAGGTGCCGTATAAACCATCTTCCTAAAATTACTTTAAGGAAAGCAAATTCTATATAGATGAAGAAATTTAAATAATATTCGGCACTGAATAACAGAATTTTGTTCTGACGGGTCCATGATTGCCCATGGGTCCCATATAGACTTAACTTGCAAAAAGTTGTTCTTTTATTCTGTGGTGGAGGGTCGGGCTTAACCGACTATACTTTTTTGATTGCTTAAGCTTAATTTTTAATTTCTTAGTAGCTCGCAGAACAGCATGCAATTGAAAATCTCTGGGAAGAAATAAAGCTATTAAATGATGTGGTATACGATAGCCTTGAAAAATTTATAAACTTTTTATCTGAATGCGGGCTTAACAAACCAAGCAACGATTTTTTGCCTAAAGTTGAACATCTTAATTCAACATTTGCCCAAATTAATAGTGATTTTAATATAAAAAGCCCAGTTTTATCAAAAAATTGTATATGTAATTAAAATGTTGTATTAAATGCAAATATTATAAAAAGGTTATTTTTGGGAAGAATCTTTTTTTAATACATAAAATTATTTGTTCAAAGGTGAAGTAATTGTAGCTTGAATCTTGTTTTATAAATTTTAATTTCTTTTTAATTAAGAGAGACCATGCAAATAATGTTTTTTTTTTAATTTTCGGGAAAACCCCTATTTATGCATATAATTAGTGAATAACGCTGTTTTTAATTTTGAGCTCTTAAGCAAATTAAAGTGCCTAAAAATTCACATTAAAGCTGTTAATGCAAATTACACATTTTGTCTTATAATTTACAAACGGAATTTGTTGCCTTTTTTAATATGTGGCAACGATTTTTTTAATATTTACAAAAAAAAAAAACTTCAAATAATTCCGATAAATTTCAAAGAAATAATTGTGAGAGAGAAGTGGAACTACCTTGTGTATTTGTATCATGTATGTATGTGTATTGGCCACCACAAACAAATGGCTTACAAACAGCTGATGACAGATGGGTTGATAGTTAAAAATGGAACACGCTCTAATTGAAAAATGTTACACTGCAAATTCGGGCTGACATTTAGAGAATAAATTATTATTTTTTTTTTTTTTTTTTTGCTTTTACATGACATTAATGCATTTTGCAGTGTGAAATTAAACAGGCACATTGATAACGCTATGATGCAACAAGCTAAAATTTCATGAATAACTACTATATTTTTTTGATCAGCTATAGTTACCTAACTGCAAAAATCATCATTATTAAAAATTCTATGGTTAGGTTTTTTCTTAAATTTGGGATTTTTGAAGAGGCTGCTCCATACAACTTGTCGTCACTTTGGAACGACGTCCTCGATTTTGTTTAATTACACCAGATTGAAGTCTTTATAATATCATTTTTTAATTTAGGTATTAGTTTTGGAGTAATTGAGGCCCAAGTGGAAAAAAAATTAATTTTTTTTTTGTTTGATTAAACAATTTTTGAACTCAAAAAATTCATAAAAAATTTAAATCAACAAATACTTCCCATTTTAAAATCGTAAAGTTTAGGGTATTCATTTAATCGGGCTTTTGCTCTAATTGGTTAATCACTTGATTAATTAACCGAGGCTTTGGTTTAATCGGTTAATTTTATTATTGATCGGTTAACCGATTAATAAAGTTTTGTTATAAACTAAGTAATCTCAATTAATAAAAATGCAAAAATTATTTATTACTGGAGTCTTTTAGTAAAAAAACAATAACATAACGAACAAAACAATGCTTGAACTACAACGATCAAACAAAAAAGTAAGTCATAAATATGAAAACCCTATTTGATAATTTATACAAATGAATTTATGAATTTATTAAAGAATAAACTGTAAGATTTTTTATTAATTACTAGCTAGCCGCCCTGGATTCGCTCGGTAGCTTATTACGTTTTCTGATTTTAGGTTAATCGAAAAAGAGGGCGTAAAAGTTGGCGGGGCAAAATTTTCTTTCCGTAAAAACCTAAGTTGGACCATGGCGATTATTTTAAAGAAGAAATTGTCCAAATCGGTCAAGCCGTTCTCAAGTTATGCGATCAGCAACAGACAACATTTCATTTTTATTATATAGAAGAAGATTTCAATAGTTTAAGATCTTATAAAATAAACTTTTGGAAAATAATTTGGTTTAAATGTTAAGGATTTAAGCGATTCTTTTCTTTAGTTTTGATAAAACTTGACTTGGACTTGAAATTATTTTACTTATCGAAGATGTTGGAGAAATTGGAAGCAACCCATAATACAGATTTAAGAATTGCGCATGTTTACAAAATTCAACTGTTTAATATGACGTTACTTTAGCTAAAATATAGAAACACAAGCAAACAAACATGTGTATTTGCTAATATGCTGATGTGACGTAGAAGCGCAGAAACATTTCATTTTTAAAATCTGAATGCGTTATCTTGGTTTCTTTGTATTATGATACAGATTATCTAATTTCTTAGTCCTTTTCCAGGATTTCTCTCAACATATCAAATCTTCCATTATGCCATTATTTCGGCTAATCTTCTTAAAGATTGTTTGTGTTACAATCGAGAATTTCTTCTTTTGTCAGAGCATCATTTGATTTATCCTGGCAAAGCTCAGCACCGAACATTCTGCAAAAAATGTATTTTAGAACCCCTAGTTTCTGTTTTTGTGCTGTATTTTAAGAATGTATTGCTCGAAGTTTATATGAGACGAAGCAAATAATTCAAAACACAAAAAAATATGTTATAAAACTAAAAAAACCAAAAAAATTTGTTACATCGGTTATTCGACTGAAACTAAGCGGTTTAATCATTAATCGAAAATTGCCAATTTTTAATTAACCGATCAGTTAATCGGGTAGACATTAATCGGTTAACCAATGAAAGCCAGTTGCAGCTTTTAGAATCTTGAAATCCATGCACAAATTCCTGTATTATACCCGATAAACTGAAAGCATCTAGTTTTTTTTATCGCAAATTTGTGTAGAGCTAAAAATCACAAAGTTTTACCTTTTTATTGCACAATATTTTTTGTAATCCTTTACTTTAATTATTTTTTCATAAACTATATAGCGGATCAAAAAAGTATAGTGGTAGAAAAAAATTTTTCCTTATTTATTGCATAGTGTAATTACATGTCGTCTAAAATCAACTTTATTATAATAAGAAAGGCACGGATTTTTACCATATACAAAATATCTTTGCGAATCAAGAAATTTACAGTGAAATGGCATCGATTTGTTAGTGCATATATTTGCCTATTTTGCTTTGAATGCATATTTTTGCATATATTGCTGATATTGCATATTTTTGTTGCATATTTTGAAAAAATTTGTTTTAATTGCTTTATTTTGCCTTGCACCCTTCCGCAGAAGAGATAAAAGACAACTTCGATCATTTTAATGTATTGATTTCTTATGGGAAAAATATTTTGTAAAGGACCTTCGCGTGTTGCCGCATATAAATGAATTATGCGGATTAATGTCTTCCTCCACAGCCTATAGCAACCAGATGGGGGAAGTGATTGAAAGCAATTTTGTATTATGTATTCTGCCAATTCAAATATGTGTTAAAAGGATTAAGCAAATGACAGTTCAAAAAATTTTACAAAGAGTTTTCTTAAGTTCAATATGGTTTGACACTTACGATTAACATGTATTCGCACAGTTACTCAAGCCAGCTTATGCATATTATAGTTGGGCCTTTATAAGTGACTTAATTTACATGATTGTCTTACAGTTTCTTTATTTATTTGTGTTTTACTTTATTTTAACTTCTACTTTTGTGGTTTTTGTGACTTACTAACGTTTATGAGACTGCATTTTAATGTTATTTATGCTATTTTTGTTTTTTCTTGTTATTTTTTTATTACTAATAAAAAAAATTAAGATAATTTTATCTGCATTTTTTTAAATTTTTAGCGCATATATTTCTATTTTAAGTGCATTTTTTATGCGCAGAAAACACGATTTTAACTGCATAAAAGTCCGGGCCCTGATTATAAGTGATAGTAGATAGTATTGCTTAAAAATTATTTTTCAAGTTTGGGCTTTCTTTTTTTTGGTTTAACTATTTTTATTTTATTATCTGATTTATGACTCCCTCCAGTCTATAATTTGCCAATTTACCATAGATTTAGAACCTCCCCCTAAACTAATTTCCTACAAAATAAAATCTCTAATAAATAATTTTCTTAAACAAAATCCCCTTGTCGAGTTATTAAAAATTTATTAATATTGAAGAACAAAAAAAAAAAAAAAATTTATAGACATTTTGTGGTTTATAAACACAAAATGTTGCAAAGAATAAAAACAAGTTAGAGTGCTATATTCGGCTATGCCGAATCTTTGATACCCTCCACCGACAGTTCGAATGTTTAAGGAGTAATATCTGTATGATTATTATCTTAAACTGTGACGATTTGTTATTAATTATGGTTTTAGGCGACTAAACTGTTTTCAGGTAGAAGGGTTTATATGGGGCCTAGGGTAAATTATGGACCGATATTCACGAAATTTCACAGCGTCATTTCTTGTCCTTTAAAACTGTGACGTACCAATTTCTGTTATCATAGCATTATTAAGTATGGTTTTAGGTGTACTTAACTGTTTTCCGGGAGTAGGGTTTCTATGGGGCCTAGGGTAAGTTATGTACCGATCTTCACGAAATTTCACAGTTTCATTTACAGTCCTATAAAACTGTGACGAGCCAAAATTTGTTATGATTGCATTATTTTTTACGGTTTTAGGCGTACTAAACTGTTTTCCGGTAGTAGGGTTTATATGGGGCCTAGGGTAAATTATGGACCGATCATCACGAAATTTCACAGCGTCATTTCTTGTCCTTTAAAACTGTGACGTAACAATTTCTGTTATGATAGCATTATTAATTATGGTTTTAGGTGTACTAAACTCTTTTCCGGGAGTAGGGTTTCTGTGGGGCCTAGGGTAAATTATGTACCGATATTCACGAAATTTCACAGTATCATTTATAGTCCTATAAAACTGTGACGAGCCAAAATTTGTAATGATTGCATTATTTTTTACGGTTTTAGGCGTACTAAACTGTTTTCCGGTAGTAGGGTTTATATGGGGCCTAAGGTAAATTATAGACCGATCATCACGAAATTTCACAGTATTATTTCTTATCCTAATTAACTGCGACGTACCAAATTTTGTTACGCTTGCATTATTTTTTACGGTTTTAGGCGTACTAAACTGTTTTCCGGGAGTAGTGTTTATATGGGGCTTAGGGTAAATTATGGACGGATCTTCACGAAATTTAACAGCGTGATTTCCAGTCAAGTAAAACAAATTTTTGCAAAATCGTATCTCATTCCGTGCCTTGTTCCAGCATTTATGTTAATTTTTGTAACAAAATTATCAATTTGTTTAGGTGGTGGTTCCACATTTTGATTCATAGCTCTGGTCCTACTGAACCGATTGTGCTGAATTTCAATCCCAAACTGCTTAGGATAACTATAAGCAATTTGGCACCAAGTTTGTTCATTTCTTTTGAGTTGTTCGAAAGTGAGCGTGTTTTCAACAGACGGACAGACAGACAGACGGACATGGCTAAATCGACTTAGAATTACTCAAGGACCCAGAATATATACACTTTATGGGGTCTGAGATGAATAATAAAAAAGTTTCACACGGAATGACAAACTTAATATACCCTCTTCACAACCAATTGTGGTGGTGGGTATAAAAAACTGGACGTTTTTTTTGAATATTGTATGAAAAGTAAAAGAAAGAACCAAAAAATATGTTTTTTACAAAAATATAAAACCGGCAAGAACAACAAAAAATGTAAGAAAAAATTAATTGTTGTTTAAGGATTCTAACTAAAACAAAAAATAATAATTATAGACAAACATATATTTATGTGTATGTGATATAAGTATCTAGATACTTTTATATATAGATGGATATAATTAAAACATAATCATAAAAAAGTGATTTATTAGATTATAGTTTGAAGGTATAAACTACAATTTTAGTGAGGTTTTTGACAGCAATACTTTAAGATACATCTTGTTAAATCCAATAGATAAACAACATGTGATTTAAAGAAGATTTAAAATTTTTATTAATTTTTTATGAAAATATTTTAAATACGAAAACTCTACATTTTACTTTTTATTTATTTTCTTATAAATTATTAATTTTTAAGTTTAAGAATAATACAAATTTGTTTTAAATGATAATCCTAAATTATTATTAAAAAAAAAATCAAAACAGATTTATTAGGTGCAGTTTTCCACACTCTATATTTTTCTTTTTTGCATTTTAAATCAAAATCATGGCAATGCCATTAATTCTTTAAATGCTAATAAAAATGATTGTGTTATTGTTTGTAAGTTCAGAGGTTAAACAAAACTAAAATCGTTAAATTCTTGAGCAAAATATGTCTTTCTTATGCATACAAAACAAATTGTTAGCAGATACTCATACAAAATTCAACCCGACCATTTGATACCCTACACTGAAATAATTCAAAGCAATTTTTCAAGAGTTATCCTGCAGATATTTCCAACGGCTTCGCTGGAGTAGACTTAAAGTAAAATGTACATAATTTCAGAATGTTAATGTTATAATGTATGGTACCCACGGGCTATCATGGACTCGTCATAAAAAAATTATGTTATGAGGTTAAGATTAATGTAAAAGTTCTCTTCACCGAATATTATTTATAAATATTTTGGCTAACTACAAGCTTTTATCAAAATTACTGTCGCCAAATTGTATGTCAATACCAACATTTATAAAGCAGTTGTGTCAATTAAAGCTGTTTTCGGCAGTAGTATTTGTATTGCTGCTATGGTCAAACATGGACCGATTCCAATAAAATTTGGCAAGTTAATTTAGTTACAAAATTAGTTGGACCAAATTAATTCTAAATTCCAAAACAAAATTATTTATGGGCACAACGACTTCGAAAATAAGCTGCTATGGAACGTATGAGAAATTATGGATCGATTATCACAACATTCAAAACGACCTTGTTACCAATGGAACACACGTACTAAATTTCATCAAATTGTCTCCAAAATTGTGACCTGTAATTTTCGTATACGGTGTTTATGGATAGTCTGCCAGACGGCCGGACGAATGTCACTAGATCGATTCAAAACGTGATTGTAAGTCGATCGGTTTATTTAGAGTTGGGTCTAGCATCAATATTTTAAGGTGTTACACACATCAGTACGAATGCATAATACCTTCTCCACTATTGTGGTGTGGGTATACAAATTAGGGACGTAACGATCTTCTTTTGGCAAAAACGATATCGATACTTCATATAAGTGTTCGAAAATAAACAGTACATTATTTAACGTTCGGCTCACACACCCAGGAACGATATCTATTTTTTTTAGTGATTGTGTAGACATACACAACCCTTAATACCGTTCGTAACTATTTTCAAGAAAGAACCGAACATGATTTAATGTTCGGTTCTTCGTTAAAAAACAGAACAATTGTAGTGATACTGTAGACAAACATTATATTTTAATGTTCTATAATGTTTTTTTCGTGTGTGTATTTTGTTTTTGTAAAAAATGTTTTGTTTTTTTTTACCAGCCAAAAGAGACGAACATTAATGAGCCGAACCGAACACATTGAAGTTGGTGGATTTTCAAAAAAAAAAAACCGAACGGAATTAAATGTACACATCTTTTGTTGAGTTTGATAAAAACAGTAATATTTTTGTGTTCAAAAGATGACTAACAGGGAAACGTTATTTTTTAATGATTTTCTACACAAACACTATTAGCGTCTGTGTTTTCCACAAATCTACCGAACCGAACATTAAGAAACGATATTTAGTGTTTATTTTCGAACACTGCTTCATATACATATGTACGTTTCGAACGCATGAAGTGGAACTACCCTCTCTACTTTTGCATTCGTTGCATAATTCTCGGAAAAGGGTAAAGAAAGTATCAAAGGCATAGATCGCCAGCTAAAGAATTAGAAGAGTATTTATCTTAGTTGTTATGCTAAAAATAAGCATTAAAAATTAAATTAATTGTTTGTTCAAAACAAAGTATCGCCGATATATCGGTATCGGTTACATCCCTAGTAAAAATCCATTACAACAATGAATATGAATTGGATGCTTACAGAAATGTTAACAATATACAGTCGGTGGCAATGAAAAAGTTCGTTAAAGAAATAACATCAAAGATCTTTTTAACAAGTAGGAAAAAATATCTACAAATAAAATGTTTAATTTAAAAAATGTTTTAAATTATAAATAATTATAAAATTTGTGGAAAATTTAAAAAAGGAAAAAACAATTCATTCATTGTTATCATATAAAATTAGTTTGAAAGACTGTTTCCTTCCGAAATAAAAATCCCGCAATTTGAAAAAAATATTTGAAAATTTTATATACATAGTGTATTTTTTCTTCTTCTTATAACCCCTAACGTTCAAATGTTTTCTGGCCTCTTGAGTAGGTCATGTCTGTCCGTCTCTGTGTCCATCATTTATACTGTTGAAATTACGATTAATATCGAACGACTCAACAAAAGATAACTACTTTGGTGTTTAATTATTTCTTGTTCTCCTAAACAGTTCGGTTGTGAAATCCGGCGCAATCGGTTTGGCAGGAAAAGAGTTATGGACGCAAATGTGGAACAAACAGGTATTTTCTTTTAAATATATTATAACGAAACTTTATGTATTCCTCAATCAACACGTAAAGAAAAAACATGGTTGTGGTAAACATATTCTAAGAGCAACATATTATGATAAGAGTCATGTTTGTAGCCAGCATATTAAGATTATTATTGAATCATATTATGGCTAAATATATTCGTAATACTACACCATATTAGTTTTCCCTTAATCATATTATTATTCTGTTAATCATACTAAGTAAAGAAGTAATCATATTATTATCATGTAAATCATTATAAGCTTAAAAGTAATCATACTATCATCATGTTAATCATAATAAATTTAGAAGCAATCATATTATGATACAGCACCTTTCATAACAATACAAAATGAATTAAAATTTTTTTGCATCGAATTTTTATTTTGTGGCTTTTTACAATTTTTCGTAATGTAAATAAAGTTCAATATTAGGCTTTCAAAAGAGCAAATGCAAAATATTGTAACACTTTTATAAAATAAAACGAATCCCTGTGTGTTTTGTTGTTGGATTTTACTACGATATTTTGCATTTGCACTATTACATCACTAATACTGAGCTCCGCTTATATATAAAATAAACGGCACAACTGATTCAAAATTATTTTAAAATGGCGCTAACATAATATTATTAGAGTAAAAAAAGTTTGATTGCATCTTAAACATAATATGATAAATGTTTAGAAAGTTATCATATTATCGCTATTAAATATCATGATATGGTTGGGTGTAATATAATATGTTTTGAAAGTTATCATAATAAAGTTGTTAGAAAAATAATTATTTTTCGGTCAACAATACTCAAATTCATAATTGCGATAAACAGTGATATGTTTTCAGTAACTATAATATTGCTGATATTTAATAAAAATAACAATTATTTGTGAACGAAAACAATATATTGTTGCAATAAACATAGTGTTGTTGCCGTAACCATGCCTATCCATATTTTTTCTCTGCGTGAAAGAAGAAAATGAGACAAAAGTGTAAATTTAAACAACGCGGGCGTGGCAATTGGCCTAATGAAAATGTGTATATTGTATCCGCCTGGGGCTGGACAGTCATGCAACACATATGAAGTCTTGCTTTTCTGTTATTTCGAACAATTATTCTAGTTGACAATAAAATGTTCTTGCTATAGCTATAAAACTCCATACAAAAATAAAAAATATTTTTGTTACAAAAGGCTAGATAAATGGGTGCCGGATTTCACCGATAGTCATTTAATTTTGCACAAAATCGAAAGCAAATAATCTTTGTCTAAACTTTTTCTTGGCTTAATAGGTTCTTTGTAAAATTTGGGCCAGATCTTAGTGTAATTTTGGTCGCCGAACAGAAGGGTTTTTTTTATCGTAGTATAACTTTGTGATGTATCCTTAAGGGCTAATAAATCAGTTCAAGTTAAAATTATTTCTTTATTTAAAGTGTGTTTAAACCAGCAAATCAATGAATCACTGCCACATTATTTTTTTAAACTGCATATTATATGTATATGGGGCACTGAATTGCAGCTGTTGAGTTCAAACTGTATATAAATTGAAGTTTAGTTTAACTAAGCCAGCGTTTAAACATTCGCTGATTAATAGCCATTAGTCTCTTTAACAGATACTTATCTGTGTATACAAACATACACTTATTATGTCTGAAACGATGATTTCGATGTATAACCATTAAAAAGTCGGGGTGGTTGAAGCAGCTCTGAAATTTTGCTTTGTTTACACGCAGAGAAAAAACATGTTTAAATATGGTCACCTCCAACAATACTATGTTTAAGGAACATTTTCACCATATTATGTTTAATTTAACCATATTTGTGTCACCGACAACCATATTATGGTTAAATTGTTCCCCTATCAAGAAGCCACAACCATATTATGGTTGCCTCTAAGCATGTTATGTTTAAATATGACAATTATATGTTTTTAAATTAAAA
The DNA here is from genome assembly GCA_930367215.1 of Pollenia angustigena. Lineage (NCBI taxonomy): Eukaryota > Metazoa > Arthropoda > Insecta > Diptera > Polleniidae > Pollenia > Pollenia angustigena. Next base: position 56,448,522 of record OV884060.1, read on the forward strand.
ATAGTATTTTTCTCTTTTGCAAGAGCAACATGTTATGGTTGAAAACCAACCATGCTATTATAAGTTTTAAACATTTTTTAGTTATTATTAACCATAATATGTTCGGAGGCAACCATAATATGGTTGTGTCTTCTTGATGGAGGACTATTTTAACCATAATATGGTTGTCGTTGGCAATAATATGGTAAAATTTAACATATCATGGTTAAAATTTTCTTTAAACATAGAATTGTTGGAGGTGACCATATTTAAACATGTTTTTTCTCTGGGTGTACTTACCAGTAATTTTTGATATAAAAAACCAGTTTTTGCTGTAGCTTCAGTAAAAAGTACAATAATAGTAATGGGTGATTTTTTATGAGCTATAGGAAAGTTAAAGAAAAGAACACATAAAATTCAGAAAAATGCATGCAATTTTTATTTAAATCGATAGTACGGTCCATATAATTTAAAGTTTGAAAATTATTTCATTGAAATGTTGACCGGGACTGCGCCTCAAATGGTCCATCCGCTTAGTCCAATTTTGGCATTCTCTTTTCAACATTTCGGCCGGTATCTCATGAATAAATGCTTCAATGATGTCTTCCAATGCGTCAATTGAAGCGGGCATGTGTGTATAGACATGAGCTTTAACTTAGCCCCACAAAAAATAGTCTAAAGGCGTTAAATCGCACGATCTAGGCGGCCAATTGACCGGTCCCGAACGTGAAATAAAATGTTCACCGAACTCGCCTCTCAATAAGTCCATTGTTAAGCGTGCTGTGTGGCATGTGGCACCGTCTTGTTGAAACCACATGTCATGCAAGCTCTTGCATTTTGGGCAAAAAAAAAGTTGGATATCATCTCACGGCAGCGCTCACCATTAACAGTTACGTTACGATTCGCATCATCTTTGAAGAAGTACGGTCCAATGATGCCACCAGCTGATAAACCGCACCAAACTGTGACTTTTTCTGGATGCATTGGTAGCTCTTGCAATGCATCTGGCTGATCTTCACTCCAAAATCGACAATTCTGCTTATTAACGTACCCATTGAGCCAAAAATGAGCTTCGTCGCTGAACACAAGAAGCGCGCGATGAACTTTCTTAACAGAGCCCGCATTTTGATAATAAAATTCAATAAATTGCAAGCGTTGTTCGTTTTTAAGACGATTCATGGTTAAATTATAGACCAAACTGAAGATGTTTGACAGTGAAACAAAACACGCAACGTGCGTAAGTTGTTTAAACCAGTGTTGCCAAAAAGAAAATAGCTAAAAAATCACCCGATATAATAAACGCAATTCTTTAAAAAAATTAAGGAGCCGTTCTCATTTTGTTTGCCACCTACTGTATATTAAGTGCATTTCAAATAAGGTGTGTGCGTGGGTTCTTTATTTAAAGCGGCTTTATAATAATAAAAGAATTTTCGGTATAATTTTTTTTTTATATATGTATTTAAAAGCTTTCTTTATTTTGCATTTAATTCTTTTTTTGTGTGTTCGACAAAAGAACACAAAAAAATCTGAAAAAATAATAACTCATTGTGTGTAGGCTTTATGAAAACGTGACAAAAAGTTGATTTTTCTCATATGCATCCATCCATCTATCTTCAGCATTTATTGTCAACTTGCATACAAAAAATAATATAAAAAAATCCGATTTTTTCCATACACTCACTCAATTCAGTTCATCCTCTTAATAACGAGTACGAATTCTGTTGTCATGTGTTTATGGAAAATTATTTTTTTTGTAGTTTATATATTTATGTGATTTTTGTGACTAAAAGTTTATATACACATTTATTTTTTCTTTTTTAAGTTTCCCTTTAAAATTCCGCTGGTAACACAAAAAAAAACACTTAAACAAAAAATTTTCTTTTTTTGTTCTATTAAAAAAAATTTATAATTTAATTGCAAAATATTATTATTTATTTCTATTTTTAAAGCTCTAAAAAAACTGAAATATATATTGATTTTTTATAAATTTTGGCATATTTAATGCCTAGAAAAAGTACAAATTTAATATTAAACACGCCACAAAAAATTTAAGTTCTGTATTTTTTCATGCGCTACCAGTTTTGAAATATACGGAAATTATGTGTGTTTTTATTTAAATGTTATTTTAAATAAAATTGCTTAAAATTTTAAAAGGATGCATATGATTTTAATTAAATGGTAGTTTTTTGTAAAGATACACAAATTAAATAAAAACGTTATTCATATTAATCAATGCCATTTTTTTTAAACATAAAAGTGGCAGGCCAGCTTGAATTATAAATACATGTAGGTACATTAGCTATGACATAGTGATATATGAAAATTTTTGCAACAAGATTTTGAAGTGCTCCCGTCTCTTATTTTGTTAGGCTTGGAACAAAAAAAATACATGTGGCAAAAAATGGGGGAGTTTGGTTGAGGGTAAATGGCTCCTCATCGAGGTCAAAGTTCAAGGGAAAAGTGAAAAAATTCATAATATTTCCAATAACTGCTGCGGGGTCGCACCTAGAGTAGTTAAATGTAAGACTGACCTCCATTAATTTTTCTTCCCCAACATTTTTGTAGAACATACTTATACCCTATCTCCGCTCTTTAAGGGGCTTGCCCTACAAAAGTTAGTTTTTTATAAATTTTACCACCATCTTCTTAACAAGTTACAGGGCGCCTCTAGAGGATTCAAATGTATGACAAACCCCCATTGATTTTTCCTCCCCAACAATTTTGTAGAACCTTCTTACGTTCTATCTCTGCTCCTTAGTGTACTTTCCCTTCAAATAAAGATTTACAAATTTGCCCCCTCGTTCTAACTACTTTTAGGGCGCCTCTGGAGGAGTCAGATGTATGATCGACCATTGATTTTTCTCACACAACATTTTTGTGGAAGACACCAACCTTCCATATTTGCTCCTTAGGGTACTTCCCTGCAAATAAGGTTTTATAAATTTGCCCTCTCGACCTTACTACTTTAATTGCACCTCTGGAGGAGTCCAATTTATGACCAACCATTAATTTTGTCTTAACATATGATGGTAACGAGCAGCTACTGGGTGCGCCAAAGATAACGTCAGGTAAGGGAAAAGGCAAACGTATTTCGGAGGCCATTTACGGGCTTCTACTTAAATGGAAAATCGCTCACCGCATTCAAGCTATTTCTTTCGACAACACTTCAACGAACATTGGCAAATTCCAAGGTGCATCTTTTTTGCTTGAGCAATTACTAGAACGAGATCTTCTCTATCTTCCATCACATTTATGAGTTGCAACTGAAGGAAGTGTTTGAAGTCAAATTTGGAAAAATGTCTGGACCCGGGGTGCCAATATTTGCGCGTTTTAAAGAGCATTGGGAAAATATAAAAGATAAACCATATAGTCCTGGTATAAAAGATGATGAAGTTGCAGCAAAAAAGCCGGTGCAAGTTCTAATTGATACCGAATCATTTTGTTTAGCTCAATTAAACGAACAACAACCCAGAGGCGACTACATGGAATTTTTACAAATCGTTTTGCTGTTCATTGGTGAAAATATTCCCAACCATAAATTAAGCTAACCAGGACCTACCAGTCATGCTCGATGGATGGACAAAGGCATATACTGTGTAAAAATGTTTTTACTCCGAAAATTTCTCGACTTAAGCGAAAATGAATTAAACGGACTTCGCGATGTTTCTATTTTCATAGTAACTCTTTATATTAAAGCTTGGTTCAGTCCTACCAAAGCAGTGGAAGCCCCAAATAATGACTTCAACTTTTTAAAAGCGATTATCCATTATGCTTCAATTGATGAGACAGTTTCACGTCAGTTGGTGAAGAGATTCTGAAGACATCGCTGGTATCTTAGTGCCGAAGCTGTTACTTTTGCATTATTTGACAGGAATGTTCCCCTTGATACCAAGCGAAAAATGGCGAATGCATTTCGTACATTTGAGAGAGATAAAGAGAAATACGCGGACGAACTCTCGGGCAGTCACATGAAGGAATCTTATGATGAAGATAGCGGGGCAGAAAAAGGTAGAGTAAATGTTTCTCCAGTACCTTTTTACGACTTCGAAAGTGTTAAAAGAATTTTATTGTCACAAGAAAAATGTTAACTCGCCTCGGATTGTCAAAAGATTTTCGTGATAGTGATCCAGAAACTTGGGAAAAGCATGAAGACTACCAACAATCACTAGAAACACTGCGAAAATTCCATGTTGTCAACGATTCTGCCGAAAGAGGTGTAAGACTAATTGAGGACTACAACAATATTTTGTGCCGAAACGAGGAAGAAAAAATATTTCTACTGCAAGTCGTTGCCAAAAATAGGAAAACATATCCACTTTATCACAAAAATAAATTAATAAATTAAAATAATATACATAAATATCGCACTCAAACTTGCAATTGAACTTAATTTAATAAAAAATTTTAAGATACATATGAGTAGGTGAGTTGCAAAACTCGTTCGTTACAAAATTAAAAATACGAAATGAAAATTTACTCTAACTGTTCTTGTGCCGATTTTTGAGAAGAAGTATACTCATTGTGTCAATCCATGTCCTCGTCCATGTTTTTCCAAGGACATGCATTAATACAATCTGCATATTTCTTCTCAGAAAGCACCAAAAGAACTGTGAGAATCATTTTTCATTTCAAACTTTTAATTTTGTAACGAACGAGTTTTGAAACTCACCTACTCATATATAAAAATGTTTTTTTGTATGGGAACCACTTAGAACAATTAGGACAAAATTTATATATAAAAAATGTGTATAGGAGGTACCCTAAAGAGCAGAGAAAGAGGTTCGGTATGTACATTTGACACGTACAGAGGTGCAGTTAAAGTAGTTAGGTCGAGAGGGCAAAATTATAAAACCTTATTTGAAGGGAAGTACCCTAAGGAGCAAATATGGAAGGTTGGTGTCTTCCACAAAAATGTTGTGTGAGAAAAATCAATGGTCGATCATACATCTGACTCCTCCAGAGGCGCCCTGAAATTAGTTAGAACGAGGGGGCAAATGTGTAAATCTTTATTTGAAGGGAAAGTACCCTAAGGAGCAGATATAGGTAAGAATGTTCTACAAAAGTGTTGGGGAGGAAAAATCAATGGCGGCTTGTTATACATTTGAGTCCTCCAGAGGCGCCCTGTAACCTGTTAAAACGATGGGTGTAAAATTTATAAAAACTAACTTTTGTAGGGCAAGCCCCTTAAAGAGCGGAGATAGGGTATAAGTATGTTCTACAAAAGTGTTGGGGAGGAAAAATAATGGAAGTCAGTCTTAAATTTTACTACTCTAAGTGCGACTCCGCAGCAGTTATTGGAAATTTTATGAATTTTTTCACTTTCCCTTGGACTTTGACCTCGATGAGGAGCCATTTACCCTCAGCCAAACTCCCCCATTTTTTGCCACATGTATTTTTAAAAATGGCATTAATTTGTGAGATCACATTTTTTCATATTTCCAATTTCACCAAAAAAATAAAAAAATATTTTTTTCTTTATTGTTTTTTATCAATATTGTAGAGGTAGATATCGGAATTAAATTGATTAAATTTCGCTTTTAGGAGAAGACTTTAACTAAAAAAAAAACTTCTCTCCTCGACTAATCTTCAAGGTGGTTCTTAAGGGTTTTTTACGCAAAACTTAGCTCGTGCCATTCATGTGTTGCTGAAGAAATTAGAAATCAATTTGATAATATAAACAAGTAAGAGTGCTATATTCCGCTGTGCCGAATCTTATATACCCTTCACCATTTTGCGAGCCGAATACAGAGCAACTAGACAAAAACAAAATAATTTTTACATATCGTCACCTAAAATGCAAAAGGGCGTAACAACCAAAAAATTCAAAATCAAGTATTGGTTGATTATGTTGCACTTCATAGACTAAAATTATGATTATGATGCACTATAAAATTAAAAAAAAAAATATGGTTTTTCGCCCTTTTGCATTTTAGGTGACGATATACATACATACATATTTATAATACTAAAAACTTCATTATAAATTAAATTTGAAAACTGGTAAATAATATTCGAACCAGCGGACTCACAGTTTCTAACCTCAACAAACCCCCTAGACAACTGAACCATTAAGGAACGTTGTTTGAATATCATTAAAATCAAATATGGCCCGTTTTATTTTTCACAACTTAACTCATTTGAGTTGTAATTATTTTTGATGTTTTCGTTCACCACAACTTAGCAAAGTTGTGAACCATAATACAAAAGTTAAAAATCAACTTATTTGAGTTGTGAACCGTAATAAGGGCCTATATGCACTATGCTCCAATGGGAGTTAGAGGAACACATATATATGCACCAAAATGGTTTGTACCATGTATGTGTGTTTGTTTGTTTGTTTTCTCTTAGTGTAGGCAGTGTTGTCATACAGTAGATTTATCTTTTTTGGCGATTTTTTAAGTAGCAAATAGAAACAAAAATTCCCAGTTTCTATTTGTTACTTTGCCAGTGACTTGGGTTATAAATTTGGCTTTGGCTCTTACCGTTCTCTAGATATACAGGAAAAAAGTAATAAAAATATAACAACAACTAGGGATTTTTGGAAAAAATTAGATGTAGTCGTGGTTTTTTGCTCATATTTCAGCCATTTTTGACCGATCCGGCTGAATTTCAATAGCAAGAAATGGTGGACTATATGTAACATAAATGTAAAACAACCTAGCCGCTTTCATGTCTGGAGTCTCCGGAAAACACATATCAAACGTTAGACGGACAGGCGGAGCAACGGACGGACATGGTTAAATCAACTTCTCTCCTCATAAGGACCCAGAATATATACACTTTATAGAGTCTTAGATCAATATTGTAGAAATTAAAAACGGAATGACAAACTTATATATACCCTTTTCCACCTGAGGTGAAGGGTATAAAAATGATAATGTATGTTAAGAATTCGTTCACTTACCTAAGACATGTCATATGAAATTGAAAACGACGTTTGTACCTATGTATTATTTGGTAGCGCATAAATGAGTGCTTACTTCTTAAAATTTACTATTATTGCTTTGTTAATCAAGAAAATTTGTTATTGGGATAAAAACACAATTACTATTTGCAAACTCAAACTATGGGTTTCGAGTGGAGACAATAACCAAACTACAGGGATTTAAATCACTGAAACCCCAGGTTAAAATAAAAGTAGAAGAAGTTCAAATCGGCAAAAAAAAAAGACATGTCGCAGTTTTAAAAAAAGAATATATATAATGAAAATACCAGGTTTCGGCGAAGGTTTTGTAAATGATTGATATAGATTTTTGACGAAAGCAGAGTTTCAAACGCTATCTCCAGCTTTTCATTACATTCTTTATGTGTGTTTTTGCTGCTGTTCTATTTATTGACGCTATTTTGCTTCAATAAAAAATGAGGTTCATTCACTTAATTGTAAATAAAAACGAAACGCGTTTATCGATTTTATGATCTAGGTATATCTCATTTTGTTTATAGGTTATGTGACTTTACGTGAAAGTAATAAGACTTTAACTTCTTCCCGTTCTGGATTTTTCATGATTTTTTTAATATACAATATTTGTATTTTATTTTGTTTTTTTTTTTTCTTTTATTTTTACGTAAACAAACTTTTTCATCCGTTTTTTTTTTGGTGATTTTTAAAATCTTTAAAGAAAGAAAAATTTTGAAAATCGCTTAATGAAGAGTAAAATCATGGTTTTTTTAACTTTTTGGAAAAAAGTCAAAAATACGATTTAAGTAACTGTAACTAAAAAATGCGAGTCGATGGAGAAAACCGGAGATTAGATTTGAAATCAGCACCCTCAAAATAGTAAAAAAAAAAAAAAAAAATTACATCAAACATCCAATCAACACAAAATAAGTTTAATTTTGTTTCCTGTGTTATCATTTTAAGCTTTTGCCTTTTAGGTAGCTTTTTAAGTGACTCTTTCGCACAAACAAGAAGAACAAAAATTATATTTTGACATCAGTGCTATGACAACCCAATAAAAATTTTTACCATTTTGCGAAGCACTAAAGGTACATTTAAAAAAATAAGCGCACAATTATGCGCTACGCAATAAGACATACAGAAATGCAGTAAAGTAAGTGAAAGAACTCTCAACAACTTTTATAAAAAAAAAATAACATTTCAAGTGCTACGGCATTCCCTTACTACGAAGCAGGTTTGTAAGGGAGAATACTAAAAAATAACTGTATCAAAACATTCAGTGTGTAAAGATGATCGTTACATCTAACAATATTTATGTGCGCTGAATAATGCGCTTTATGTGTCGAAAATGTATTGCTTCAAAGTGGAAACTCGCCATATAAAATTCATGTCTTCCGTAAGCGCAATGATAAGCGAATGTTTCTCCCTTACAAACCTGCTTCGTTGGAAGCTCCATTTTTTATTGGGAAGTGTCTTTGGTTTTGACCCCATGACACTTTTCATCATGGTGATGACAACCTTAACATCACTTGGCCAAAGTGTCATCAGGGTAAAAATTAAATTTTGTCATCAATGGGATGACACATCGGTATCACAGAAATGACGAACATGTCCTCAGTGCGATGATGCAGTTACATCGGAGAAAGTACACATTAGCATCAATTTAATGACAGTTTGTCTTAAGTCAAAGTCATTGAAATTGACTTAAGCCGAAGAGAGAGAATATTATTATTTACTTTCCCGTTACATATGTTTGTGTCACGTTTGTCGAATTACGACCTTTGTTAACAGCAGAACTCTCAATAATAAGAAACCAGCACCATGCCCCATATGGTTTTCGTAATCATTCTACTTTAAAAATTTGATGTATTTAACTAAATAATTTAAAAAAGTAGAACTTAGGAATATTTGCTTCTTATAATAAATTGTAATCATAAAATCAATGTTAATAATATATAAAATGTGGCATCGAATTGATGTCACTATATTCATAAAAAAGATGACACGTAAAAAATGACAGAATTGTCCGAAGACGCTAGTCATTGGATTGATGTTACTTTTTGCATCAGTGATGCCATTTGCAGTAACATTGATGTCTAACAGTGTAGTCTGAATATCTAAATTTCGGGGATAAATTCAATTTCCAGTAAAAACATATTTGCTCAAAAATATAGTCAAACTAAAATTGAAAAAATGTCATAAAATGTCATAGCTTTGCATCATGCGATTTTTCCCGGTGCGTCTATATTTTACAACCTTTTTAATATTTAAGTATTAATTTTGAGTTAAGTTTACCTAAATTATAATTTGGTATTTGTTTTAAAAACCTTCGTCGTTTTTTACTGATATTTTAAACCTGAATTTAATATAATTTTTACCTTTTATTTAGCACTGAGCACTGTTTTACTTTCCTTTGGATACTTTTTTTTAATTTTAATAAAAACGAAATTTGTATTTAATATTTTTTTAAATATTTATTTTTCTCTTTAGAATTATCATTTCTTTTTCTTAAAACTATTTTTAAACAAAATAATAAAACTTAAAAATTAAAATAAAAAAATATATAATATTTTTATGTTCAAAGAAAAAATTTAAAGAATAATTACAAATAGAAACTAATTAGTAATAAATAAAATAGTGTTTTTTTAATTTTATAAAATTTACAAGAATTTTTTTTAAATTAAATATATTTTTTTTTTTATTTTTATTTAAATTTTATATATTTTTTTTATTTGTTATAAAAAAGTCAGTAGAGGAAGTTTGTTTGTAGAGTTTTTGTTTATTATTTTTATTTATTACTATTAATTCTTTAAATATAATACACATTTACAAATTTATTAATTTTTTTATATTTTTTTGTTGTTTTTAAGGATTAAATGAGAAAAGCAGTTGTTGGTATTTGTTGTTAATATGAGTAAAAATTTAACTTTTTACGGTTGAAATTACAACCAAAAAAGGGTTTAAGGGAGACAGACATCCCCATTTATATTACTGAACTCACGAAGTTGATCGGCTTTTGACGCTCGTGTCAAATACAAACTAAAATAATGCGGTGCCAAAACTTATAATTACTTTGTGTATAAGTGATACTTCAGCCAAATTGTATTTGCTTATTCCTGTTCTGTGAGATCTTTGTCTCCAAATTGCTCTTGCAGATTCCATGTGGATGTTGTCGTGTCAAGTCTGTTTTCAAGAGAGGACATTTGCATGGGAATCAGATGAAATATTAGACCAATGTCATGCAGTTTCAATATCAATCTTTTTATATATAGACATTATTTTGGTCAAATTTAGTCATGTTCGTAAGGACTAATATCAAAAGGATTTCTTTGTATCAGAAAAAATAATGAAACGATTTGGATAATTTTCAACGTAAAGCTTGTCATATAGAAAACATTTTGTTTCCCCCTTTTTTCGCGTACGCTTGAATACACTAAAACCTTTAATCAAACAAAAAATTTATTTTATTTTTAATACCAAGTAAACTTTTTATATAGAATTTTTTTGGAATTCTATTTTCATTAGGCAGTGCCAAATAACGAACTCGTCTAAAATTTATAAAATTTCGAGGCCCTATCTATCTTTCAATAAACAGACGGACAGACATCGCTTTATCGTTTTAGAATTTCACAACGGTATAGATCCTATATTCATTATTTTAATGTGTAACAAACAGAATGAACCAATTAATATACCTTTTATTTATTTTATGGTAGGTATTAAATCTATCTGGTAAGGTAGGCATAAAATCAGTAATTGTTCGCGATTTTATGTTAAATATAGTTTCAGTTTTGCAAAAGATAGATACAAGAGATATAACAAAGACATCGTTGTAGCAGAAAATTTCGACTTTACATTTTGAGAAATGTACTCAATAAATCTTTAATTTATTTTTGTACGTTAAAGCTCGAATATAACCAAAATAGTACCAAATTATTCAAAGTAGTTTTACAGATATTTTTATCGTAACTATTTATATAGTGCATAACTGTTTGACTTACGATAATGCCGTATAAGAGAATTAAACGAAGTGTATTGATCCAGTAGGAAATTGAATTCCTTTTTAAGTGTGTATAATATACAGTTTTTTGCTTAATGCTATAAAGTAGAAAATTATAGTAAGTAGTGCCGTTTTAATATATTTAAGAGCAGTGATGGGCACATTCCACGCAGTAATGGGCTTTATCACCCATATACTATGGATGTAAAATTAAATTACGAAATGAACCCGAATCCCAGAAAGTACTTTTTGCAAAATAAAAGTACTAATCTTTTGTATTAATTAAAAAAATTAAAACTGCTGACATAAATATAACGCAAGTTCAATGACAATCTCGGTATTTAAGTTGTGGTCTCAACACGTTTCCGAAACTAGTTTCTTAAAACTAATATGTATGTTTTGTGCTTTCGCTTGTGGAGGGCTACTAAGCTCACTTAAAGGCCCAAATACACTGGTCAAATTGTCATCCAGCATTAAGGTTGCATTAGTGAAAATGAGTTTGTATGTGTGACACCGACGATGCTTGATGGAAAATCAAAGAAATTTGATATTTAGCATGCTTGACGAGTGGTGTTGATGAATTTATTGACGTTACTCTTCAAGCACACACACACTTTAAACGTGATTTCAAACCGAACAGACGCTTAAAATGTCGGATGAAAATAAATGCTTTGGGGGGAAAAAATGTTATTTAATAATTTTCTCCTTCTTTTCTTCAATTTTTTTTTTAAATATTTATTAAAAAGCAACACAGTTAAAAGTATGTAATCACAATTAAACACTTTTTTGATTTTTCATCCAGCATCGTCGGTGTCACACATACAAACACATTTTCACTTATACTACCCTAATGCTTGATGAGTAATTGATAAGCGAATTTTGGCTTTTAAAGTGCTAGTTGGCATACGTCTGTCTAGCTTTCTGTGGTCCGAAGAGTCCTTTTTACTCATTTTAATAACATAGTCTGAGTAGGGTTCAATATAACTCTTGGTTTTTTCCTCCTTCTTGAACAATAATTATCTCATCTCGTCTTTAAATTGTTCGTTTCATAGTGTTGGCCTTTTAACTTATGAGATAGTTTATACATACTAACACTGTCCTGATTCATGGCGTACCACTTAACACTCTTTCTCGCATCTCATTCCATTCAATTACAAATTAAAACATTAGATTAACGTTTTTAGTTCGTTACTAAGTATTTTCTTCAATTTCTTTTTATATCAGTACCCATGTTCTATATCTTTAGTGAGAACTTTTTGCATCGAAAAGATGTGAAACAAAATATTCCGTCGTTTCTCGAAAAGTGAGAGAAATGTGTGTCTATAACTCATGTCGAAAACTATCAAAAGAGATTACGTCGTTACGTTATAAATGTCATAATATTGCACTCGAAGCCGATGTGACATTGCGGACGTTCAGAACGCCAGTAACACATATCGTTGACGGCGGCCAAAATTTACAAAAAATTCAAAATTTTTTAACGACGGCGGCAAAAATACCAAATTGTGTAAAGAGCGACTTTAATGTTTGTTGTTTGCAAACGAGTTTTGAAGACATTCGTATATTTTATTAAAATGTTAAAAGCAAAATAATAAAACAATGAAAAATGTGCCAAGAACATAATATTATTATTATTAATTTTTTTTGCATTTTGCATTTTTTTTTTAGTGTTAAAATTTTTTCTCGCCCCATTTTTATTCGTGAGTTTATTTGACAGTTCAAAGCGGGAACTTTTCTCACCAAAATGTTACAGACACACTTTTTCTGTAAATTGGCTAGTAATTTTCTTACGTGACAGCTTGTACTCGCCAAAAAAAAAGTTACAGACACAGTTAAGTGAGAACAACAGCTGTTTGTTTCAATTTATGGCATTTTTGTTTCATTTCACACATTTCAATCGAAAACTTTCTCGACGCGAGAGTTACAAAACATGGGCACAGGTAACATTTGTTGAAAAGAGTGTAATTAGAAAATGAGCCACTTACACAGTGGCGGTACTGCTGGTTTTTCTATCTAATTAATTTATTAAATTATAATTACGAATTATATTCTAGATTAATTAACCAAGCAATAGTAACTAAGACCTTCAGCCCGTTGTAATGAAACAAACCAGAGTTTCTGTCTGACTCGCAACACTCGCATTGATAGACGAGCTCACTACCAACTAGCCTACCGGGGTACCCATTTTTTATTAATTTTAAAAGGTACAAGATTACTAAATTTTCCATGTCTGTCATATACTATAAAGCTATTTCCCTGCTTGCTTTGTTTCAATTTGAATTCAAATATCTGTTGATGGCAATACTACAAGAAGTATAATAATAAAAAAAACAATGTGGTTATCGTCAAAAAAATATAAGCAAAAAAAAGTATAAAAAAGTAGTCAATCTTCATATTAAGATTTTTTAAGCGTATGCATTCATGCCGATCACCGATGATCTTTGACTCGTAATAAAAAGAAATGTTCTTCTTCTTATTATAAGGTTTACTTGAACATAATGAATCCTTAGATCGATTTCAATAGATCGGATTGAGTATCTAAACTAATATAGCAGTTTTTAATTCAGTAATTTAAGAGTCAGTGTAAACGCCGAGTATAACAACGTATCATCGCTTCGAACAGTTTTAAACGACACGCATCCAATGGTGTTAACTAAGTCGGACTGTTTTCTAAAGGAAGAGTTTTCTACAGCAGCCGAATAGCTGCAACGATCTTTTTCAAGATTTGTTGAGTAATTTTATATGGTTTAGAATAATTTTGAACCAACAGCTGTAAAACTTTTTGTTTAACTATTGGCAATACTAATATCCTTATTTTTGCTCTGCTTTTATTTTATTGTTATTTCTTAAAATGAAATCATTTGCTGATCCACACATTTAAAAGTGAATTAAAATTTGGGTGATGGCCACCCCTGTTTTTAAGAGTTTTGTTATACCTTTTACCACAGTTGAAAAGGGTTTATATAAATTTGTCATTCTGTTTGTGTTTTCTTAAATATTGTTGTAAGTATATATATCCTGGATCCTTAGGAGCAGTGAAGTTGATTTAACGATGTCCGTCTGACCCGTCCGTCTGTTAAAATGGGTTTTCCGAAGACGCCAGAAATGATCAGTAAATAAATGACTGAGATGTGAGCAAAAAAAATAACAGATTTGCCGATCAAATAGAGAAACGTGTTTTAAAAGAAAAAATATACATAGCACTCTAAAGGCCTAACTAATACACTCAGGATTATAGTGGAACAGTCGGTCGAATGGCGTTCTCCACTGTATCTGGTATTTATTGATTTTGAGAAAGCTTTCGATACCCCAAATCACAACGTTATTTGGAAAGCCTTACAGTGCAAAGGTGTCCCACTCAAACTAATCCACCTTATCAAGAGCCTGTACGCTGATGCCAGTTGCCGCATTGTTCATGAAGGCAAATTGAGCAGGAGTGTTAAAGTAGGAACGGGAGTTCGGCAAGGTTGCGTAATGTCTCCACTCTTATTCAACATCGTATTGGATATTGTCATGAAACAATCTATGGCAGATAATAGGGGCATTTCTTGGGGGCTTAATGGAAGATTAGAGGACTTAGAATATGCCGATGACATTTGCCTCCTCTCTCATCGATACTCTGATATACAGTCAAAGTTGCAATATCTTTCAGACATGGCCTCGAATGCTGGCCTTAAAATAAACATTGGCAAGACCAAGGTGATGAGAATAAACGCTGAAACCAGCAGCAGATTTACAATTGGTAATAATATACTGGAGGATGTAGACTCTTTCTGTTATCTCGGCTCTATATTAACAACAACTGGTGGCTCGAGCGCAGATATCTCTAACAGAATTAAAAAAGCATCACAAACTTTCGGCCAACTTAATTACATATGGAAATCTTCCACACTCTCTCGTGGTGTCAAAATTAAACTGTTTTACTCTAATGTTCGTTCTACTTTGTTATACGGTTGCGAAACATGGAATGCGGCCCCTCCAGACATCCAGGCAATGCAAGTATTTATAAACCGCTGTCTGAGAAGAATACTTCGGGTGTATTGGCCACAAACGTTATCCAATGAGAGGCTGTGGTTCGAAACGCAGCAATCTCCCATAACCGCTGAAGTACGTAGACGAAAATGGAACTGGATAGGTCATACATTAAGAAAAACACACCCAGACATTGCTAAAACCGCCATAGAGTGGAATCCACAAGGTAGTCGTAGAAGAGGACGTCCGGCCCATACATGGAGAAGGCAAGTCATAGCTGAAGCAACAACTTTTAACACCAGTTGGAACGAAGTGAAGAGAATTGCGATGAATAGATCAAAGTGGAGAGATTTTGTTGGGGCCCTATGCTCCTTATAGGATCGTCGGGAACATATATATATATATATATAAAGGCCTAACTATAATGTGCTTAAGTTGGATTAAGCAAATGTGCGAATGCACGTTAATAATATGAAGCAAACCATATTGAACTTACGGAAACTGTTTGTTAGTTTTATGAAACTGTCATTTGCTTAAGCAAAGTGCGAAACTGATCGCACATTCCGTACGGAATCAAATGCTTTTTGATTTTTTTATTGTTTTTTTAAATACATTTGAGAGCCTTTTTGGTAATTTTTGACAGTAGGTAGGTTTAGCACGGCTATGCATATTATGGTTGGGCCTTTAGTTGTTTTATGTGCATTTGCAATAATTTTGAACCTACAGTTGTGTAACTTTTTGTTTCACTGGTGGTAACACTGACTAACTTGTATTCGCTCTGTTTTTGCTTTGTTGTTGTTTCTGCAAAACAAATCATTTGCTGATCTAAACATAGAATTGTAAATTAATAAGAACATTTAAAAAAAAAATTTTTTAAGAAACGCTTTTCTTAAAAAGAACATTTAAAAAAAATTTTGCCCGCCCTCCCCTAGATTTTATCTTGGCTACGCCCATGTATTCCTGTACTGTCATCGGGAATATGTATGCCTGCAAAGTTTCATCCATTTGCATTGAGTATAAGGCGGTTAAATTAACGTTACAAGATTTGATTTTCCGAAGTGAAGCTAAAGAAAAGTTTTAAAAAGTACAATTGATGCCTACCACTGTTTTTAAGAGTTTTCTTAACATTTGTATTAATTTAATAATAAAAGCCGAAGAACTTCGTAAGCCCATCAATATAAAGGATTGATGATTGGTTAAGGTAAAACATAGAGTTCAAAACATAGAAAGAAATTGAAACATTTACAAACATTTAAGAAAAAAAGTGTACTCGAAGGTTTTGTTATGAAAGACAGCATTTTTTTTTTTTTTTTTTTTGAATTGAAAAGAGGTGTCAACCAGATTTGTTTACATATTTCGACTGATCATTTAAGTGGTAGTTTATTGTTTACATTTGTATACAAAAGTTGAGGTAAACAATTTTTTTATTTGGATTTTTTCGAATAGTTTTCAATTTACACACTTTTTGAATTGAAATGTTTTTTTTTTTTTAAAAGGAGGAAAATAAATGCAGGCATTTTGCTTATTTTGTTTATATTAGAGAATGAGTTCTTTTATATAATGGGAGTATAATGTTTGATTTATTTTTTTTTTAATATTTGCTTTCGTTTATAATATTAATTAGTTTAATACTTAGGCAGTAGTTTGACAAAAAACTTAATCATTTTTATTAAATTTTTTTTTTTTTCAGTTGTATGTTTTTTTTAAGTGTGTTATTTGTTATTCAAATTTTGATACAGTTTTGTTTTGTTTTTATAAATAATTAAATTAAAATAAATATTTACAATAAAGTTGTTGTATTTTTTATGTTTTTAATGAGTGTGTGAGTGTAAGTTTGAGTATAAATATAATATATGTATGTATGTATATATAATTTAAAGTAGTCTTTGTTTTAGTGTTAGTGAGATTTTTTTTCGTAATTTAATGCTTTATTTTTTTCACTGTATAATATATTTTGTTATACTATATAGTATGTGGAAAAAATATACATGTATAAGATAATACATACATTATTTAACTTTTTTTTGCATTTTTATTATTATAAATTTACATATCCTAAATTCTAGTCACTGGGGTTAAGTAGTGTTTGTTTGTCTCTCTTTAGTTGCAGCTGTGTGTTTAAAATTTTAAAGCAGCCCGTATAATTTGTATGTGATTTTTTTTTATTTTTTTTTTTCATTTCGTTTACATTTCGTCATAAAAATGGAAAGGAAAATGTAAATAGAGTAAAATTAAGGTTAGAAAATTAAAGGTATTTTGCATTTAGAAATTGTGATTAAAAACTAGAACGGATTTTATAAGCTAGAAATTAGAAAAATCTTGGATTTATTATTTGAAAAATGCTGAGATCAAAAATTCTAGTATATTTCAAAATAATAAGGCCTGTCACAGAAATCAATGCCAATAAAAAGTTAAAGGTATTGTGTTTTGCTTCTCTGAAAAAAGAAAATTTAACAAGTTTAAATTTAAAAAAGAAAATTTAACAAAAAAAAAAGCTTAAACAAAATAATTTAAAAATTTTACAAGTTCTTCTCAAAGGCACAACAAGTCCACAATTACTTCCTATTTCGATCGGTTTTGATTTCTGAGCCAGGGGCAAATTATGGAAGTCGTGATCAAATACTTTTTCGATTCGAAAGCAATTTTATTTAAGGCGATACTGAACGTATCGTAATTATTTTTTCAGTGTTATGAACACTTAAATAAATGCTTTTTAACACTTAAGAAATAATTTCGATCCGTTCAGTATGGACAGAAAGAATTAGAAATAAAATTGCTTTCGAATCGAAAAATTATTCGATCACGACTGCCATAATTTGCGCCCAGGCTTGTTTATTTGTCATTTTAATTTGTAGTATTTTTTTTTGCAAAATCAAGACCGAATAAACAAGAAAATTGGGTTCTTCCAAAAAATTTTTGGTATTTATTTATAATCTAAAAGTGATGTCAACAAACAGTTAGAAACAAATTTTTAAAATATTACGCTGGCAAATTTTTTGTGTTTATAAAAACTTTCCCTGTTTATTAAGTTTAAATGAAATATCGCAGAGAGGGACGAAAAAGCCAATCTAGCGGCGTGTAAATAAAAAGATTTTGGATAAAAAAAAATTTTAACGCATTATCAAAGCGGACAAATCTGTTTATTTAGAAATAAAATTTATTTATCACTTCGTTACCTCGTTCGAAAAGTATAGCCTTTTACACTTTGAGGAAAAATTGGGTTTTAATTCTTTATTGTTTTTTAGACCTCTTTTCTTTATAAATATATTTGCTATTTCAGTTAAGTCTTAGAAGCGTAAATTCAGAAAAATTTGTTTTGAAAACTTTCCAAAATCTTTATACACCCAGAAAAAAACATTTTTCAATATTGTCACCTCCAACAAAACTATTTTTAACGAAAATTTGTAAACATATTATATTTAATTTCACCATATTTTTCTCACCGGCAGCCGTACTATGTTTAAGTTAGTCCTCCATTACGAAACCACAATCATATTATGGTTGCTTTTTGAGCAGGCTATTTGTAATAATAACAAAAATATGTTTAACACTTATAATAGCATGGCTGTTTTTCAACCATAACATGTATGTGTTCCTAGAACAGAGGAAAATGCTATTGTTAATTTTAAAACAAATTATTGTCATATTTAACCATGACATGTTAAGAGGCAACGCTATATGGTTGTGGCTTAGTGGTGGAGGACTAATTTAACCATAAAATGGTTTCCGGTAGCAATAACATGGTTAAAGTAAACATCATGTGTTTTTCGTTAAAAATTGTTTTGTTGGAGGTGACCATATTGCAAAAAGTTTTTTCTGCGTGAAATTTTTGTTGAACCTTAACACAGAAAATATAGAGTACAATTGTTCCAAAAATTAGATGCGGAGAATTGCGGATGCAACTTTAACGTCAGTTTTTCTAACTAGATATCAGCTTAACATTTTCATACTGTTTTGTACTTCTATATGATTTTGATGTAATTTGCTTTCGAAAGAACTTGTTATTAAATAGATATTTGATGAATTGAATACTTGTTAATAAAGTTATTGATGGCAATACTGCCAGAAATTTTTTGCATATCCGAATCTTGGTGTTTCAATAACAGACCATGCCCAAGATCGGAACTTTGGCTTTTGGCTATGCTGTTGATACAGAAGCATTCAGAAAACTTACTAGTGAAACAAGACGGCAATGTTTTAATTAATATCCTTGGTGCAATATTCCTTCCAGCTAATACCCAGGTATAAGTTGAGTGATCAGAAGAACATAAGAGCACGACTTACAATTCCACTGAAAGAACCAATGAATTTTACAAGGGAAGCCCCAAAATGAACGCATTCAAAAGGAAGTCATTATTGTTTTACCTACATACATCCAGAAATAAGTAGTTATAGATGTAGTTATAGAACAAAGCTAATTAATAATGAGTTACAGAAGCTATTCATTTTGAAAAAGTAAGCGAAGTTTTTTTGGGCATAAAATCTTAATTCATGTTGCTGAAATAATAAAAGCTGTATCTTTGGGCGTTAAATGTTTACAGAGGAAGCAGTGGAGTCAAGAAATAAAGACTTCAGAAATTATGAGAAGTTTCACACCAAAAAAATTTCTCGCGAATTAACCATGAGGGATCCATTTAACGCTTAACTCTAGAATTCAGAAATTGTTATATCATCGATATCGTCAAATACCTGATTAAAATACATTGATCGTCTTTCTCAAGGCGTACAAGATTTATTGTTAAAATTTGTATCTAAGAAAATTCAGTATCCGAAAGTGAATAATTGTAAAAAATATTTAAATCTCAATATTAAACTTGCATGAATAAAATACATTATAAACCAAAAGGTCTTATTTGCGTTTAATCTAAAACTTATATTGGAATAAAGCTGCATGTAGGGTACCTTTCCTTTAAATAAATTAAACTGAATACTGGTACAGCATCTACCACCATATAGCACGCACTGTCTTAAAAATATCTCTATATTTAATAGCACCCACCGTCTTAAAAATATCCCTTTAATTCATCCATTAATTTTTTGAATATCAGACTATTATTTGAGACGGTATGAATTTTCCGTCAACTAAAGAATTTTATCGGTGAAATTGGTCTTATATATCAATATAAATCGCCCTCTGTATTAAACATAGCAACCAATTGCGGAGCTTTTAGCCTACACCATGCCTGTATTGCGGTTCAAATTATTAGTTTAGAAGCCATGATTTTTTCGCTGCTAGATTTGCCTTATTTCCCAGTGTGTTTTTTTCATTTTAAACTTGTTTTTGCATATAAAATACATTCGCACTTGATGTTTTTGAAAAAAGTTGGCCTTTTATTGCAAATTAAGGGTGAATAAAATATTTAAAAAATATGTCAAATATTGTAATAATATGGTTTCATAAAATTTATATTATTTCGACTTTTTTTCGCCAAATATAAAACAATGGAAAGCACGCTTGGTATCAACTTTATATCGAACTTTTTATCGACTGAAGGGATTAATATTTAGTGCTATTTGCATTCATTTTGCTTACTCGGAAAAATATGTATTGCTTTTATTTCTGTGTCAATAAAGAAAAAGAACTTAAGTCTTTTTTTAGTTTTGTGGGAGACCAATTTGAAACTTTAACCCTGGACTGTTCGTCGAATCGAACTTTGTCATAAAACTTTTTTATGTGTATTGAAATTTTGGGATTTTTTAACATCGTTAGCTGATAATGAAAGCTTTAAATAAATTGTTTGAAAACACAAAAAAGTGTTCTAATCCGTATCAAATTTTGAGAGAGAAGAAGAAGTTTTATTTTTTATGTCTTATTATATTTTTTAATAGAATGCGTTACAAAATTTTTTTTTCCGTTAAATTTTTTTTTTTAAAGTTCGTCGCTTCGATGAGGATTGACCTTAATGTACTAAAATGAAGAGTAACCTTTTAGGGTTAAAGATGATTTTTCAAAATGTATGCCTATTCTTATAACATTAGCATTTATCTTTGGTTAAAGTTTTTTAAGTTTTAATTTCCAAATACTGTTTTGTATAATATGAAAGTAAACATAAATTTTTATGTCAAATAATATAGCATATCAAAAATAGGTAAACAAAACTTAATTTTTGCAACAACTTTCTAAAAATCGTTCAAAACAATTGCACCTTAGCCAATGGCTACTTTTGACAAATGCAAATCTCAAAGGTGTCATTAGTGTCATTTAGTCAACTAAGTCAAGTTATGCAGTTTTTCCTTTTGGCCACAGTTTTATATTTCGTTAAGAAATTTTTAATTATAATTTAATAAAACATCGCACATTTATTACAATAATAAAATAAATTAAAAATTAAATTTTTGAGTTAACATTTTAAAATTGTTCCCAACTTTATCTTCTTAACTTTCCTCGCTTGAAAGTTGCTTGAAAGAATGAACTCCACATTATGAAAGTGATTTAAAACAACTAGTCAAAAGCATTTTTATCGAAGCATTTTAGCTGAGATGTGTCTTTATTTAAACAAAGAAAGCACAGCTGTGCTACTTTTTTTCTTACGTAGAGAGAGAAATGTCAAAAGTTGAAGATGTTTTTGACGTATCGACCAACGAAAGCAACAAATAAAATACAATGTTGTGTTTTTGGTGTTGTAATTGTTGTAGTATCGACACCACCGATACAAAAATTTGTCTTGGGGAAAATAATTGAATTTCTAATGTTTTAAAAAGTCTATAACGAATTTTTATCTTTTTTTTTTTTTTTTTGGACCAAAAATGCCCAAAAGAGACTTTAATAAGAAATCTCTTGATTTATCAAAACAAATATTTTGATTCTGTGTTTTTATTTAAAAAACTAAAAAAAATCGTTGAAATTTGTACCTAAGTGAGACTTATTATAATAGATATACACTCAGAGAAAAAACCTTTTTTAATATGGTCACCTAAAACGAAATTATTATCTTTAATTTAGGCGTATTTTTGTCACCGACAACCATATAATGGTTAAAATGGTCCTCCATAAAAAAGTCACAGCCACATTATGGTTGACTCCAATCATGTGTAGGTTAATAATAACAAAAATATGTTTAACATTTGCTAAAGAATAGCATGTTGCTCTTGGAAGAGAGGAAAATGCAATTGTTAATTTAAAGCAATATGTTAATAAGTGGAAAACAAATTATAGTGATATTAAGCAATAACATGTTTCAAGGTAACCATAATATGGTTATTATGTTTTTTGACGGAGAACCATTTGAACATAATATGGTTGCCGGTAACAATAATATGGATAAATTAATTAAATGTTAATATCTGTAGCATTTTGACAAAACATCTTAAGTCGAGATAAGATAGCAAACAAGATTTTAAAAAAAGTCGATGCAAAAATCATTTTTATTAAATAATAAAAGAAATTAAAATTAAAGAATAACTCCGTTTATAATACAAAATTTTAAAAACGAAAGCAAAGATGGTTTTTTAATGAAAATTCGTATGATTAACAACATATTTTTCCACTTTTTTAATTTGACTTAAGATGTTTTGTCAAAATACCACAAATATCTTAATTTAACAATTAAAATAAAAAAATACTTCTTTTCGATTGAAGAGAAGTCGACAGAACCGAATGAAGTGCTTCAGTAAGCTGGAACTGAAATCTCCTTATTATTTAAAATTTGTCTCACTAGATTTACTTTTACTTTTAAGCCTATAGCGAACATTGTTGATTTAATAACAAACATTGTTAATTCAATCATTCAACAAGTTTGAAATGTTTGAATTACTATGTAATCACAAACAAAACCATGTAATCACAAACAATTTAATTTATGATTTTAATTTTAATTGGACATTTAAAATATTTTTCTATGGACTGAAAGAACTTTTTTCAAACAAGTGCGTCGCACTTTCATTTCTTTTGCTGATTGAATTACAAACCTGGTAAATTTGTTTATCTAACCAAAGAATTTAAAAATTTAAATTTTGATAACAAAAGAAGTTTAAATAATAACAAACACAAGTTATAATTTTAGATTTAAATATGTACTAAAAGTTTTGAGAAAATAAGTAACGCGAATAGTATTTAAATTTCTCTGATACAAAAATTCAATCTATGGCGAAAGGTATTGAAACTTAAATTGTTAACTGAGTTCGAATACAAAAAATGTTCAATTAACCATTAAAAATAAATAGTTTTTATTTCTGATTAAAGCTACTTTCACAATCAAAAAAACATTTTCATTTGGTGTTCATAATAGAGCAACAAATTCTTTTGCAACCACACACATTTTGCATCAAGAAACCGTTCGCAAATTTTAGCCACAACAATATTATGCATTTATTTTTATTTTTGTAAACATATTGTTAAAATTTTCATTCAAAACTTAATAAAACTATTTTAAACGTCAGAAACAATTTCATACAAATTGTTGCTGAAGTTCTAGTTGACACAACTTTAGTTACATTTTTAAAAAAATTTTAGTTACATTTTTGTTCTAAAAATGAAAGGAAAATATATGAAATACTTTGGGAAGAAAAAAGATAGAAGAAAAAACGAAATTATTTTTTTGATTGTGAACGTAGCTTAAACATTAAATTAATTGATAATCTTGAGACCCAAACTAAAATCTTAGCTAAGGCGAAGAAAAATTTTAAGTATAAATGCGATTTATTAAGTTTGTTTTAAATATAAAAAAACTAAATTTTTGTTTACATAAGTAAATAAAATAATTATTTTTGATTAAAAGTTTTATTAGTGAAAAAGTTTGAGAAAGAAACTATAATCTGGTGCCAAATTATGGCATTCGATATATTGAAATTTCTCTTCTAATTGTAACAAATGGTTTTGTTATTTTGATCAATATCGAATGCCGTAATTTTGTCCCTGATTTCAATAACGTAAACATCATTTAAAATAATTTTTGTTAATAAGTTTAAACACAAACTTCCAGTTCAATTACGAAACTTTTATGTCATACAAAAACAAAATCTTATTTTGATTACGCTGGTAATTAAATAAACAAATCCCTGTTTCTATTTTTGAATAAAAATTTACAAGAGTCTCAATTTACAAAAAAAAATCTGTTGAATTCAAAATTGTTTAAAACAACATCCACAGAAAAAACATTTATCAATATGGTTACCCCCGAAAAAATATTTGTAACGCACAATTTGTGAACATATTATGGTTAATTTAACCATATTATTGTCACCGGCAACCATTTAATGGTAATATTAGTTGTCCATTAAGAAGCCACAGCAATAATTTGGCTTATAATAGCAAAAATATGCTTAGCACTTATAATAGCATGGTTGTTTTCCAACTATAGCATGTTGCTTATGGAAATAAGGAAAATAAAACCAAACATAACATGTTAAGAGGCAACTATAATATCGAGGCCTAACCGCGAAAATAACGTAAGCGACATCTTTTTCAATTTTCGATTTTTTAATAAATGACTTTATTGGCAACACTTGCATTATCTCCTAAAATGTTATGGACCCATAAGGTATACAAAATGTATATGAAATAAAATAAAAAAAACACTCTCCTGTAAAATTTGATTTCTGACGCTTACTTTATTTTTGCGGTTAGGGCTTGATTGGTAGGGACTTCTGGATGGAAAACTAATTTAACTATAATATGATTGCCGTTGACAATGGCATGGATAAATTGAACTATAATATTTTTGAAAATTTGCAGTAAAAATAGTTTTTTTGGAGGTGATTGAAAAAGGGTTTTTTTTGCGTGTATTTGATGTGGCTTTGATTAAAAATTTTGAACAAACATTTTTTTCCTGTTTATACTTTTCAATTGTTAACAAAATTAAGTTTTCTTAATCGCGGCTTTATTCTTCAATTTTTGATTGTAATTTTTTAACATTCTTCAAAAAAGGCAAATATGTATCTAAAAAAAACCTAAAAATTTTTTAAAATCTCTAGTAATAATACATGTACAACTAACCTCTTTTTCTTAATGTCCTTAGAACAAAATTATACTTTTTTGTTCTTCAAAGAAACACTCAATTTTACATTTAATTTTGTTTTTTTTTTAATTTTTCTCAAATATTTACATTTTCCTTTTGACATTTTTATTATTTATTTATTTATAATTATTACATTATCATACTCTGTTACACTCTTTTATGTCGTAATGTTTATCATAATTTTGCTTTATCACTTTCATTTTAAAAATAAAATAAACTTAAAAATTAAAAAGAATTAAAAATGCAAAAAAAAAACAGGAACCAGTCCTTAAAATTGTAATACAAAAAAATTATACACTCAGTCAGTAAAAATTTGCACCATTTACATTTATTACTCTTGCTTTAACAGCTCTCCTTTTTTTCTTTATTCTCTATCTTTATCTCTTTCTCTTTCATTTTATTATTTATAATTTTTTCTTTATTATTTTTTTAATAGAAACTAAAGCCAACATTTAAAAATTAATATTCATAATTAAATATTTCAAATTCTAATCAGTACGTTGTTGTTGTTGTTTGTTTAAAAAGGAATTTCTTTGTTTGTGGTAGTACAAATTATTAATATTATTATTTTGTTGGTTTTTTTGCACTATGACTATAAAATGTTCTTGTGTTGTTGTTGTTGCTGTGGGTTAAAGAAGAAAATTACACTAAATATGCCTGCACATGAGGTCCTTGCTGTTGGCCTGGTTGTATAGTTTGGTTGTTGGAGCTGCTGCTGCTGCTATTTGTGCTAATGCTGCCAGCATTTGTTGAGTTAACTGCTGAAGTTTGCGGCTGTAAGGTCTGAGCTGCACCCGGATGTTGAGGATCTATAGCACTAAGGGCACGTTGCTTTTGATTGGGTTGAGGTCGCCATGTTTGCGACATATTGCCTGGATTTTGCTGATGTTGTTGTTTTTGCTGCAGTTGTAGCTGCTGAGGATGTATGTTGCGATGCAGACTATTAATGCCCACTGTAGAGGCGACATTTGAAGGTGAGGGTGGTGCTGGTGGCATCATTAACATCTGCTCATTATCCAGCGTTGAGTAGTCTGATTCAATACTGGAGTAAATATGCTCTGAGGGAGGTCTTTGTACATAACCTGACGCAGCAACTGCTTGGTGATGGTGGTAGTATTGTGGCATTGCCTGTGGCACCGCGTTAGGATGTAGATGAGTGCTATTAGCTGGATGATGTACAGTATTTGAGTGTTCCCCTCTTCGTTGTGGTCGGGGCGAAGGTGTGGCTGTAGTGGCCGAGGAATAGTTTTGTTCGCCCTCTCCCTCAGGGCAGTAGGCTGGTGGGGGAGCAGGTCTGTATAAAATACCAGGACTGGCAGGTTGTTTAATGCGCTCATGGTTATGATCCAAGGTATAGTTATTGCCAGCGCGATAGTCAACGGGCAAAGCATAGCGTAGTTTTTCCCAAAAGTGGCGGTCGCTTCTTCTAATTCGGTGCACTGCAGAAGTCTTTAAATAAGGCAAGAGCTCTATATCATTTTCTGCTTCAAAAACAGCTTCAGGCTCCTCAATAACCACCAGTTTTTGGGGTCGGCCTCTCAAAGCATCATGGATTGCCCGCCTCAGCTCACAACGAGACCATTCTGTTTGCAAAAAATTTCTAGTCAATAAAATAACTACACGTCTAGACACTCTTGAGGCTTCTAGAATTTGATAGTGGGTGGCATCGTGAGAAAGATCTCTATGCTGCAAACAAACTCTCAAAGGAGGACGTCCTGTCTCTAACTCAGCCACCAAATATTGACCCACAAATTCCGAATCCTTGGCTGAGTGTAGTAAAATGGCATCATACAGCTTCTCAGATTCTTCACAACGTGGCCCAAATACACGCACACCATAATGGGCAAATAGCCAAATACGTAAAGACTCACGAAATACAAAGATGATAATGACCACAATAAGTAAGAACACCAAAGCCAAAGCAGCTGCCAATAATGGTATGTAAGGCTTTGGTATACCATGTTGCAACATAGAACCGCCAGCATAATAATCACTACAAGCAGCAGTTACATTAAAATCCAATTCACGTTTCTTGCTGCCCAAAGCCACACCACCACCTCCACTGCTGCTGCCACCACTACCTAAAGACGTTGCATAGCTGTTTGAGGCATCTTCCATGCAGTAGATATCCTGGGAATCTTGTACTATAACAGCATTGTCTGCCACATATGAGGTCAACTCTTGCAAAAATTTACAACGACAAGACCAATGATTACGCCCCAGGGCGATGGTGCGTAGAGTTTTAAACTGTGCCAGCTGCAGTTGCCATATGGGTAGAGTAACCAAACGATTGCCATCCAAACGCAATACCTCCAATGACTGCAAAGGAGCCAAAGTGGCATTTTCAATTGAAGTCAACAGGTTGTTGTGCAAATACAATTCTTTTAAAACATTTAAATGTTCGAATTCATAACCCTGCAAAGTTTGCATTAAATTATCTTCCAAATGCAAAACTTGCAATGAAATCAGGCCAGCAAAGGTTCTATTTTGTATGCTGGCTACACGACTGGAATTTACGTAGAGGGATTTTAAGTTTTTGCGTCCTATAAAAGCATGATTTTTGAGTACAGGGAAATTGTTGCCATCCAAATACACTACACTGGAATCCATAGGTACACGGCGAGGTAATTCCATAGTTTGTTGACCTCCACAATCTACTACGTTCGTAGACCAGATTTGATCATGATAACAAGTACAATTATTGGGACAAGTCATTTCACAGTCACATGCATCAAAGTCACAGCAATGGCACAAGGCAAAGCAATGAGAATCATAGCGACACAGGAAATCTTTAGGCTTAAGAGTACCCAAAGCTCGTACAGGGGCTCCTCTGGCATGAGGCATCACACATTCTATATTGGCCAAATCCATGACTCGGGGATGTTGTCTGGTAGTTAAATTATTTATTCTCTGCAGCCAATCCATGGTGCAATCACACTCAAAGGGATTTCCACCTAAATAAAATTCAGGCAATTGCTTCAAAGGTCCCACAGGAGCTACCCTCAACTGCTGCAGCTGCAACTTGGTCATGGCATTGGCATACAAATCAACTCTGGCCAAATTCACTTTATCCACAAAAGTATTGGGATGTATGGTATTAATGAGATTATTATTAATAAACAGCAATTCTATGGTGTTGGGAATAGACATGGGACCAATTTCCGTTATACGATTATGACTAGCATCCAATGTCTTGACACGAATTTCCTCTTGCAGTTTATAGTAGTTTCCCAAAGCTTCTATATAATTACCATGAATATCCAACCATTTGAGATTGGAGGGTATGAAGGCATAATCAAACCAAACTAAATGATTTTCTGACAAATTCAGCCATAACAAAGACATTAAGGTGGCGAACACGCCATTTATATCAGACAGGAAATTGCGATCCAAACGTATGGCCTCCAGTTCATAATTCTTATCAAAGGAACCTCTTTCAATGCTTTGTATACGATTTTTAGCCAAATTCAAAACACTTAGGCGGGAGAGATCAACAAACATTCCCACTGAGACGTTACCAATTTGATTGTCTATCAGACGTAGACCAGTTAGTTGATGCAAATTCTTGAAACTGTCATTGTCGATGGTGCGTATTTGATTTTCTCCCAAATCCAAAGTACGTAGCATGGACAGGTCTTGTATGGCCTTGGGTACTTCGTTTAACTGATTTGAGCTCAAATCCAGCTCCTTGAGATCAGAGCAATTTTTAAAGATATTGGGCTCTATAACACTGATTAAATTGTTGTTTAAAGTGAGTTTGGATAACACATACAATCCATTAAATAATTTATCATCCAAAGTATGTAAACGATTTTCCGCCAGGTTTAAGGTGTGTAGGTTGTACAAAGGAAGAAAGGAATTTTCCTCAATATGTCCTATCGAATTATTGCGTAGATTTAGATTTTGCAAGAAATATAACTCCTTAAAAGTGCGGAAGTCGATGCGTGTTAAGGCATTATGGGCCAAATTTAATTCGATTAGTCTTATCAAACCGGCAAAAGTTGTATTATCTATATGATTAGAGGTTAGTTGATTGCCCGATAGATCTACTACCAGTAACTGCTCCAGGCGATGAAATAGGCCTTTGGGCAATTCATATAATTCATTGTTTTTAAGGTGAATCTCACGCAGTTCTTTTGAGCCAGCAAACAAACCCTCAGGCAAAGTTTCCAAATGATTGTTACTAAGATTAACAATACGCAAAGAAGACAGCCCAGCCAAAGACTCCCCAGACAATTCGGATATATTATTATGCTGCATATTCAAATGCTGCAAACGCCTTAAACGGGATATACCCCAAGATTCTGTTATAGATCTTAGCTCATTAAAACTGGCATCTAAAATCTGCAATTCACTGCCTCCGTTACAGTTCATATCGGCAAAACCCAAATTCTCCGCAGCCCTTATTCGATTGTGGGTCAAGTTTAACATTTGTAAATTACCCACTGGACATAAGAACCCTGAGGGTAAGGCTCTCAAATTATTGTCTGCCAAATTTAATTCCGTTAGCTGTTTTAAACCATTTAACGAATCTGGAAATAATTCCAAAGTCTTGCTGGGACCCCATTCCGAATTGTGGGTGTTAATTGATAAAGTCTTGACGGTATTCAAACCCTCAAATGCATTATTGGGCAATTGCAAAAGTTTGCAAGAAACCAGTTTCAATTCATCCAAAGTCTGCAAGCGGGCAAAGGCGGCTTGTGGCATTTGCGATTCAAATAAATACAAATCACTACATTTTATCTCCAGCTGGTTGAAGCCATCAGCACCTTGTAAATCTAATGCCAACGAACGTTCAATCAGACGTAAATTACATTTAACTGATGTGGTACCATTGTATTGCCAGGAACATTGATTTGTAGAGGCTTGTTGTGTTGTTAGAATTTGTTTAGCGGATGTGGCAGTAGCTAGTTGTGCTAAATTCGTTGAGGAAACACCAAAATATCCAAGATTCAAGACAAAACTAAAAAACAGCCAACTCCATAAATGATAAGGATGATGATGTTTGATTAACAACACTAAATGCATTTTCCAATGTTTAAACATTTTTATATTTAAAAAAAAAAGTGTTGAAAAATCGTTTTTTTTTTTTTTTTGTTTGTTTTTAAGAGGGAGAGGCGGGAGTTTGGTTTTTAAAATTTTAATTAGTTTTCATAAGAAGTTTTGTTATACTTTTAATCACTTTTTAATTAAATATGCGTTTCGTTGATTCAACATATCTGAAACTTTGTTGCTTTTTAATCTCTTTATTTCAATTGAATTTCAGTTGGTTTTTAAGGTTTTCGACTCATTTTGTTGCACTTTATTTGTTTTAACTAAAACATTTAATATTCATTTCTTTATAATATTTGATATCTACTTAATTTCATTATTTTAATCACTTTTTAATTTTTTATTAATTTTATTTTCTTTTAAATTTGTATAACTTTTATTTCCTTAACAATTTCCTAAATTTTTATTCATTTGTTCTTTTCTTTTCGTTTTTTCTTTTGTATTTTCTTTTTTATGTTTTAAGGAAAAAATGGTTTTTTTTTGAACGTGTGTGTATGTTTATTTTTTGTCGTTCTTGTATGTGGAGTTTTGTGTGGAAAACAAAAAACCGATTTTTGTCAATAAATTGAAAATGTAAGTGAAAATTCGCCCGTCATTACACGTCCGTTCGTTTAGATGCTCGGACTCGAACTGATTTTAAAAATTTCAAACATCAACTATGCCATGAATTTTCTGTTCAATTCTTGCAACACAAAAATACTTCGTTCAACATACAGAAAGAAATATTCGAAAACAACAACAAAATACATGAATTTTTACACTCGTTGTATATTTGACAAAGTAGAAGAAAATTAAGAAAACAAGAAACGAGAGTAAGTTAAATACACTCAACCAAACCCTTATAAAAAGAGAGGCGAATAATATGAAAAATGAGAAACAAATTGAGTAAAAATTGATACATAAATATTTTCTTATAAATAAAACAAAGTAAGCAATAAGAATTTAATTAAATAAAAGATAAAATAAAATTATTTATATTATTCCCATTTTATTTCATAAACTTTGATTCTCTTAGTTATTCCGTTATTCTTTTACTTTTTACTCTCTTTTGTATAAAAAATGTCCTTTTTATACTCCCTTCTAAACAATATAGACAAAACACTTTCATACAATGTGGCGCTGTCATGCAAGCGGTGTTTTCCCAAACTGTTTAACGAATTTATATCCTTTAATTTTAAATAACCCTCATTTTTTATCTCTCACTCTTTATTTTTTGATAGTAACAAATCCTGCCACTTGTCCTTAAATGGCGCTTTAATTGCTTTGAAAAAACTCTCTTGTAATTTAAAAGAAATGAGTGACTAAAAATTATGCTCTTTGATATTTCTCTTTTAATCTATTATTTCCTCTTTCTTTGTTTCAAAACTATCTTCAAGTTAAAATAAGTGTAATTATGTTTTTGTATTAATTAAAAGTGTTTTGAACTCCTATTTATGAGTTTTTGTTTAATAAAGTGTTTGATATTTTTAAATAAAAATCTTGCAAAACTAAATATAAAATTTTTGAGGGGGCTTGTGTTTCATTTATATCTGTCAGTTTTGATAGAAATATTCATTTTTTTAAAGTAAATTTGAAAATTTAAAGAAATGATTATTGAAATTTAACATAAAAACGCTGCAAGGACTAGAAAATAGAATCTATTGAAAGGGGGTACCCGCTTAAAGAAGGCGTATATTTTAATTTACATTTCGGATTTATAAGCATCAAAGTATGGCATGGTGTGTAATTAGATAACACAAATATTTTTTAAACTATTTTGGGCTTATTCAGTAAGTATCCGTTTTGAATACAAATTGTATAATTAGTTTTATTATTTAATAAACTATAAAAAGGTCTATAGAAAAAAGCAAAAATAAATTAAAATTTTCAGTGTATATTTTTTAAACACTTCTTCAAAGTGTTAAAAATTTTATTAATAGATTTCGAAAGAAGACTTTGTTCGCTTAATTAACATGCATAAAAAAAGAACAATATTTTATAAATTATTTTTGTTTTCAATGTAAGTTAAGCGGACGAAGTCTTCGTCAGGAAATAGATGAACAGGCAGTAAGACAAAATTTGTTTTGCGATTTCCGAACTATTATTGCCAATAATAACCTGAATATTTACTCTCGAACTTTGTTTGTCAAATATTTTACGAATTCTTAGAACTATTGTCAAAGGTCCTAAGGGCCTTATATAACCCCAAGTAGAAGCCATTAACAAACCCTTTTGATCTTTAAAGAGCTTTTTAATATCTAATCATTTCAGTTAAAACTGAACGAATCGGAATTATTTTTTCAGTGTTGTAAAGCATTAATTGGAGTTTCGCAAAACTGATTTCGATCCGTGCCGTATCACCTGAAAAAATTAGAAATAAAATTGCTTTCGAATCGAGAAAGTACTCGATCACGACTGCCAGAGCAAGGCCCCTGAATTGTGGATACAGTGGACAACGGATATAAGAACCGCTTATAAGAAAGTATGGCAGAAACATCATGTCTTTTTTGTATCTTTCAATACAAAAAGTATTCTGTATAAGAGAAATGCTTATTAGAAAAACCTGATACAAGCTATAGATTGTCATGCATAAATAATAAAAAGAAAACGTATTTAACGTATAAAAACTGCTGCATTTGGAGTGAGCCCAATCTAGAGCAGCTATTACAGACTTCATTGCATTAAAACAGAACACACCGTTTAATGCAACTTACACGCTGGTGATATCATCGGACCTTATTTTTTCAAAAATGAGTCGGTTGTTTGCGTTACGATCAAAAAATCATTGAGCAATGATGTTTTTGTTTAGAATTTAGAATTGCGGTACTTGCCATACAATGACAGCAACCATAGATTTATTTAAAGCAAATTATGAAAATAAGTTGGTTTCGAGAAATGGACCTGTTAATTGGCCTCTTTTGATTATTTCATGATGGGCTACGTTTGGTTTGACCTACCGACCATTTTTAAAAAAATTGTGTTAGGTATGAGGTATATACATATATGTATTTCGAATAACCCCATTCCGAATTTAAGACCAGTTTCACGAATTTTTTTAATGGTTTCTGAGATATTAAGCATTATTTGTGCTCCATATCAACTATATAAAAATTTATTAAAAATAGGTTTGCTCTACACACCACTGTTTGGCAAATGCTGTAAATTCCTCATACAAAAACGTACAAAATACATTTCAGTCTTGCTTTGCTTCATTGCCGTAAAAATAAAGTAGTTAAAGCAAAATAAAATGTCAACAACTCAATACACAGCAGTAAGTATACGTAAGGAGCACAGAAAGATACTTTTTAGAAATAAATTTAGAAAAGTTGCCTATGCAGTACAAAATAATTATTTTTTCTTTAAATAAAATACTATTAACTCCTACGTTCCTTATTAAAAGTTCACAGATAATAACATTTTTCATCAAAACATATGCAAGAAGCAGTGGTGAAAATACAAAAAAAAATCTATCAGGTATATTTACAGAAAACTACACGTAAACCTTTATTGTCGTTTTTCTCCACTACGACATTTTGGTATATAACACTATGCGACAGTCAAAATCGGGATGGGATGAAACCAACGGGACATGTAATATCGGTAAAAAAAGAAGTTATACGTGTCCCGGCGTTTCGCTGGGTCACGTCTAGGAATCGAGATGTATCGATTTGAAAAATGGGCTAAAAAACATCAAAATTTTTATAAAAACCTAAATTTGTGGGCTGCCATACGTCCTATGGATATGACTTATATACCAAAATATGGGATTGTTTAGTAGAACATATTTTATAAAAAACTCGGAAAAATCGGTTCAGATACAAAATAGTTATGACCAAAATTAAATTTTTTTTTAAAACCCACTTTCGGGAACCATAGATCTCCCCGAGTCCAAGCTTTATAACTCAAGTAAGCCCAGCGAAACGCCGGGACACGTATAACTTCTTTTTTACCGATATAATTTTCCCCGGTAGTTTGAACCCTTCCCGATCACTGACCCCTTCCATTTGTCGCACAGTGTAATGAGCCAAACAAATAATGAGCTGACGATTTGTCAAATCAAATCAAGTCTATAATACTTTCTAGTATATTGACTTCTTTGAGCTCTGCGTGCCACCACATGATATCGGCATATGGGGTCAGTTTCGATACGATACAATGGTTCCATAAAGAAAAATACGTTTAATATCGAAATTTTAAGAAAAACGTAATTCATAATCAATTTCTATCCGACTCTTCAAAATCAATTTATAATTTCAATCAAAAAAACCCACAAAAGTTTGGTTTGAAACACTGGGAAAAATAATAAGATTTACAGCCAATTCTTAAATTTATTTTTGTTTTAAATGAAATTTTCTACGCGAACGTTATCGTTTGACATCATGGGATTGGCTAATATTCTTTTTTTTTTTAATAATGCAAACATTTTATTTCCAATTTTACTTATATGACATAAAATGTTTGCCTTAACTGTAATTTATTTTACTACTTGTTTTTATGCTTAATTTTTAGGTTAATTTCTAGAGTTGTATCTTCTAATTTTAGAATGAATTTCTTAAAAAATAAATCTCTTTTAAAAAAGTCTCGAAAATAAAATTTCTTTAAAAATTTTAATTTCACCTTGCATCCCTATTTCTATATTCTTTCAAGCTATTGAAAGATTTTTCACACATTGCCTTCGATTAGTCAAAATTTTGAAAAATTAAATAGGAAATCGTTTAAAAAAACAATAATTTTTCTTGTAAGCCTTTATCTTAATCTTCTATAATTTTTATTTTATTCCCCACTAAAAAATAAAAGAAAGAGTTTTTCTTTTTTACATTTCAATAAATATGTCGTTGTAAAGACGATTTTTTTTTTTACAATTTCTTTATTAAAGTGCGCTATTTATTTTTAGTTTTTTTCAACAATTTTCCTTAAACAAAATTTTATGTTTAAATAAACTTTATTCTGTTTATAAAAGGAAAGCAACAACAATTTTCTTTTAACCACTTGAAAATATTTGATGGGGTATTTTGTTAGAAGAAAACACAGATAGTTTTCAAAGTATTTGATGATGATGATGTCTTCTAAATTCCCTTTGGCTTGTTTAAGGCACGCGTTATATTCAGTGGGTGATTAAAGAAAATATAAAATGAAACTAAAATTCTTCAATCAAATAGTGATTTTTGTTTGATTTTTTTTTTTTTTTTTTTTGGGTAATAAAACGACAATAATGAGTTGTTAAGTCTTATAAGATGCATATATTAGGGTTAAAGACTTAAAAATTAGACATGATTAAAAGATTAAAATATAAATCCTACAAAAAATAAAATGATTCCTTTTCAATACTAACAAAGAAAAAGTCATAAAAATGGCTTTGATTTCAACACGTTAACTTAAGTACAAACTAAACGGTTTTTCTTAATTTAACAAAATATTTTATGTTTATATCTTTCAATTTTGTATGGTAATCAATTAAAATTGTTTTTCACTCGGTCATTCAATATTTTGGAATTTAGTTCTAAAAAATTTTAGTACTAAACAAAACTCTTATTTGAACTAGTAAACAATTTTCATACTGCTCTTCTCTATTTCAACCACGCTCACTCTATCATTCTCTTTTACTCTCTTATTTGTTTAAATTTTTAATTTTCTCTTTTTTATCTCTTTAATATTTCTCTTGAGTGCTTTTATTATGCTTAAGGCTCTCTTAAAACTCTTTTTGATTGCTGGTGTAATGTATTATTTAATAATAGGCTTTAGCAGGGTTGTCAGATTTTTTTGAGCTCCATCGCCAAACCGGATGTCAGAAATCGCCAAAAATCGCCAAACGTCGATTTTGTTCAGTTTTTGTAAAATTTTCTTTTTTTTTATGCAAAATCTAAGCATACAAAAAACGCTAGTATAATTTTTCAGTCAAAAATCGCCAAAAACTAAGAAAAAAATACAAAAAAGTCGCCGAAGTAAATTTTGTTTTGTTTCTGTAATTTTTTTTTAAATTAAATAAAATGGAGATTATATTCATATGTATTCAGCTAAAAACTTAAATTAAGTACGCAAGTCTATAATATCGTACACTTCAGCCTCACCGATTTCATTACTGGAGTTTTGACGTACATACTTATAGAATTAAATAGTGACTGAATATAAAATTCACTTAATATGTTTTTTATATTAGTAATGATAACAAAAAATGACAAGTTGTTAAACCAAATCGCCGAAATAATATAAATGCTAAAAATAGCCAAGTTAATCGCCAGTTATATCAGAAATCGCCATAAAAGTCGCCACTCGCCAAATGGGAAATCCCATCGCCAGACACGTTTCAAAATCGCCACGTTTGGCGAGAAATCGCCATATCTGACAGCCCTGGGCTTTAGAACTGGTTCAACTTGTTCAAATTAATAATAAGTTCCCGCATCGATACAACTCAAAAAAAAAAATAAAAAAACCAACACTATTGGTGTTGTCTTATTAATGGGTGCAAAAGTAACAATGTTTTCAAGATAACGTACGATTTATTTCTGTAAAATATTTTCCAAACAAGAAACAAAAAAAAAAAAAACATTGTTTATAAAAAAATACATCACGAACTTGAAAATAATAAATTAAAGAAATAATAAAAAAAAAGAAATTTTAAAATGAGAATTTCTTATACAATTTTATCCAAAAAAAAAAAAAGCTTTTGTTATAAACAACAACACAATTTGTTTATCATTAAAGAGAAAGAGTCGAATTTGCATTGAAAATTAATCACTTTTTTCAAATTTCAATCAACATCGAGTTTTATACAAAATGGTTTTTCTATGTAGGTAAATCCTAAGTGTTGAACGCGACAGTCGCACGCATCAAAAATGCAATAACTTAAACAACAAATATTTTTACGTTCTATTAGCCCTTAAATTATAGCACTAAGAAAGCACTGTTATCTATGCTAAAGTTTATGGAGGGCGCGATTCTAGGCTAAATATAATGGCAAAAGAAGTAGCGGTTCGATCGTGAAAAAAATAGAAGTAGTTTTTGTGGCCATGTATAAAAAGGCGTAATTAAGCGAAACCTGGCACCAGTTTTTACTCAATCTACTTTGAGAATTTTACGTAGCAATGTAACATTAAAATGGTTTGATTCCAAAATCTTCTGTATTTTCTTTTTTTTATGCCAAAATCGGGGTCGATGCGTGACATTTCGAAAATGAAATTTTTTCCATAATAATTGAATTGAATAATGATTAAAACAAAATTTAAAATGTACCGTTAATTCGAATAACATAATTGCTCTTTGAACTCTTCCTTAGATTACAGACCATGTAAGAAAATTTTTTTGGAATAATTTGTATCAAATATCACCTCTTTTCAGGAAGATTATATTAAAGAAAACATACAATAAAACATTCTCACATATAAGAAATTACGTTTCCACAATTTTGCAGTCTGATTATTCATCTAAGTGAACACATTTATGGGTAAATTTATAAAATTAGTAAAATCTAATATCGTAAAATAATCAGCTTTTAATAGCTTTTAAATTTTTGGTCACGGTGGACCTTTTGACGAATATGCCCATATGATACTTATAAAATATTTTTTATTATATTTCGATACAATATCGAGTCGAAATATTGTCGCAGTATCAAAAAATTGTATGCATGTTTTGAAGGGGCTTAAAATATTTTTAAAATTTTTTGAATTCTATTTTCAATGACCGATTTTAGTTAAATTTGGTGCCTCAAACGAATATAGGAATAGGTATAAAAGTGAATTACAAAGATAAGATTGATTTTTTTACCCACACAACGCAATAGAGGAGAGGGAAATATGCGTTTGTGCTGATATGTGCAACACTCAAAAATATTGGTTCTAGAGCCAACTTTTAGAATACCGATTGACTCATAACCACTTTCTGAGATTACTTAACGATGCGGTTGTAATGAAACTACAATACAATTTAAAAATGAATTTTGATGGATGTCGAATGCAGTTTCATGGCCCAAGGTCACAATTTGAAACGGTACGTATTTGACCATAGCTCCCATACAAATACCATTGGCTATAAATGTCATAACTTCCCTGTAAATTGTAACGATATAAAATTTATCAAAGATAACTTTTATAATAGCTAAATGGTGAAGTTTTTTGCTGGTAGGTCTAGAATTGACCATAGGATCTGTTAAATCGCTTTACAAATCTCAACTAGATTAAGCTATGGGTATTTCCACAGGAAAGTCTACTTTTTGTCATGCTAAGCCACCAAGCTTTTAAAATCGTTTCTCAAAAACTAATTTATATATTATTTAATATATTTGAATTTTTGTGCAAAGCGCAATTTAGTGAATGGGAGGAAAAATTTTAACATGGGTCTAAAACACAATATTAATTGCTGGGTGGTGAAACGTAACACTTGTGTAGAAGTGATCAAATGCGGCGCAAAGAGCTCGTTATAATCTCATAACAAATTTTTTTGTCGGATCTATGATTGGCCATGAATTATAAATCTCGAAAATTTTTATATGCTGTGGTATATGGTATTAAATGGTCGAGTTTGACCGACTACACTATCTTACATGCTTGGAATTGATATAGTTACAGAACCGATTTTAAGTGGCTTTCGGATCAAGATCTTAAGCGAGAGCTTAATTCACTTATGTTGCAATCAAATTCCGAATCAATTTTTGGACTTAGCCATTCCGCCTAGAGGTAAAATCGAACTTAAGTTTTTCAACCAACAAAAAAAAAGACCTACTTAAAAAATTGTGAATGAGGGGTCTTTTTTGACAATTGAGATTTTTTCGATGCCTTTCCCATGAAAATCTATCGGAGCTATCGAATCTGTTTTAAGAAAATGAAAACAAAATTTCGTGTGAGAAATAATATTGAAAACAACAATAAAATACGAAAATTTGTTTTTGTTTTAAATATAATTTCTCACGCGCAATTTTGTTTTCATATTCTACAAGCAGGCAGTAAATTTAGGAAAATTCTGTATAAAATCTGCTGAATTTATAATAATATTTCTTTGTCATGAATGTTACTACATTTAGATTTTAGCTATTAAAAACTATTAATAATAAATGGACAAAAATAATTTTTTCATGACTAAAGCCTAGTACTCTGTTCACATTTGAGAAAAATTTTGAGCACCTTTGATTATTGCACGCGAATATTTTGACATGTATCATTGTTATTTAGTTATCTTGCGAGTGTGCACAATTTGACGTTTTTATTCCTTCAAACTATGCGACATTGTTTTGGTTATGTAAACAAACCCCACATTTATTTTATTATAAATTATTTTTTTAACCTCCACCACAATTAGTTGTGAAGAGGGTATATTAAGTTTGTCATTCCGTGTGAAACTTTTTTATTATTCATCTCATACCCCATAAAGTATATATATTCTGGGTCCTTGAGTAATTCTAAGTCGATTTAGCCATGTCCGTCTGTCTGTCCGTATGTCCGTCTGTTGAAAACACGCTCACTTTCGAACAACTCAAAAGAAATGAACAAACTTGGTGCCAAATTGCTTGTAGTTATCCTAAGCAGTTTGGGATTGAAATCCAGAAAAATCGGTTCAGTAGGACCAGAGCTATGAATCAAAATGTGGAACCACCACCTAAAAAAATTGATAATTTTGTTACAAAAAATAACATAAATGCTGGAACAAGCCATGGAATCTGATAAGATTTTGCAACAATTTGTTTTATTTGACTGGAAATCACGCTGTTAAATTTCGTGAATATCCGTCCATAATTTACCCTAAGCCCCATATAAACACTACTCCCTAAAAACAGCTTAGTACGCCTAAAACCGTAAAAAATAACGCTAGCGTAACAAAATTTGGTACGTTACAGTTTTTTAGGACTAGAAATAACACTGTGAAATTTCGTGACGATCGGTCTATAATTTACCTTAGGCCCCATATAAACCCTACTACCGGAAAACAGTTTAGTACGCCTAAAACCGTAAAAAATAATGCAATCATAACAAATTTTGGCTCGTCACAGTTTTATAGGACTGTAAATGAAACTGTGAAATTTCGTGAAGATCGGTACATAACTTACCCTAGGCCCCATAGAAACCCTACTCCCGGAAAACAGTTAAGTACACCTAAAACCATAATTAATAATGCTATGATAACAGACCAGAATTGGTACGTCACAGTTTTAAAGGACTAGAAATGACGCTGAGAAATTTCGTGAATATCGGTCCATAATTTACCCTAGGCCCCTTATAAGCCCTTCTACCGGAAAACAGTTTAGTCGCCTAAAACCATAATTAATAACAAATCGTCACAGTTTAAGATAATAATAACATCATACAGATATTACTCCTTAAACATTCGAACTGTCGGTGGAGGGTATCAAAGATTCGGCATAGCCGAATATAGCACTCTAACTTGTTTTAATAAAAATTGTAATAAAAAACAAAGTTTTTCCATGTGCGTTTTGACAGCATTTCACGTCAAATGTTGAACAGAGTACCAGGCGAAAACAGCTAAATCTCGTCACTTAGTTGGCGAATTGGCAAAAGTTATTTACAGAGTCTTCAAAAGACTAGTGTTGTAAATGAATTGAGTATTTGAGTACCGAGTACTCAATACCGAGTGTTTTTCGCGGTTCTTAATACTTTCAGGCTTGTATTTTATAGTATGTAAGCGCAAGTTTTCCTTTAAAATACATAAAGTTAGCATTTGGGTTATCATTTTTTATAAATATCACCAAAATGAGTCTCCTCAGAGCACTTTTGACGATTAAAAACTGATTAATCATAATTCACTTATATATTCAAATAATGGTTTCTAAATGTTTTGAATTTAAAATTGATATATCATTAGAGCAATTGAAAAAGGATTCACATATGATTCGTTCATATGTATGTTTAAAAAGGAATCAGAAAACAAATAGAAACTAGGAATTATTTCCTTCCGAAGGTTACTTTATATTATATTCAATATTTTTTATGAGAAAATTGTATCACAAATAATTATTTAAGGTGATTCATCGGTAAAGTGCCCTTTTCTCACAACGAGGGTATTACTTATGGTCGTAAAATGAGCTCATATGCCATAATTTGCACGTGAAGCTAGCTGATTCTTAAAAGATTCATTTATGATGCAAAAGGCTAGCCGGGTATGTGTGCAAAAGGTTGAAACGATCGAATGTATAACAATAGCGTATAATTTTTTGACGTTTTGAGAAAATCGTGTTTAAAGTTTTTGTCAAATCGAATGTCTATTAAAACCTCAATATCGCGGTAAATAAAAATTCTTTATATTGGATTTTTCGACGAATACATAATAACGTTTCTTGTCTTTAAATTGACCAATTCTTTTTTTATTCTACGCATCCTTTAAGACCATAATTATGTCATTCAAAGTGCAAGTCCTCCATATAGGCTATTTTATTTTTTAAGGAATTCGTATGATGTATCTGATACACTAATTTATTTTGTATGGTATACGCTGTTTTATTCAATAATTTTACGGTAGTTTTATTAAAATATTTGGTATCAAAAATATCAATTTGTAACATTATAAAACAACGATTAATTTATAGTTTTGTTAATTCAGTGGCACATATTTATTACTTTCCAATTTGGGTTATTATAAACAAAAAATTATGACAAATTAAGGTATACATTGCGTAAATCAAAAATAACTAGAAATTCATTCGTCTTCTTTCTCTTCCTCTGCTACATCTGGCTCATCTAAACAATTTCGCTTCTTTCCACCATGTAAGTTAAAAAAAATGACTGCGAGCCACGATGAATTACATTCTTCTTGCAGCTTTCGATGGTCGGAATGAAACTATTTCTCAAACAATAATAATATATATCATAAGCTATTTTATGAGTTAAAGTTTTCATAAATTGTATTTTTTTCTACAGGCTTAAATGGAGTATAATGCGTTTACACTATTATTCTTTTAACAACTTTGGAGAGGCAATTTCAAGTAAAATAGCGCATATGAGCTTACACACTTATTGAAGGAAAATTTTGAACAAGAAATTATACACTATCTTTTCCAACGACATTTTGACCCACTTTTTGAAAGTAGAATTTGACGAAATTTTGACCAGACATAAAACCAATGATGAAGATTCTAAATATGCAATAAAAAAATAATAGCGTATGAGCACATACGCTATTGTTATATTAAGGGGACGATATATTGTATTTTATTATACATACATATATATTGAAGATTATTAATAATAAGCCGTTTTAAGAAGTATTGAGTAGTATCGAGTACTACCCAGTTAATAAGTATCGAGTTGTATTGAGTAGTCAAAAGTAGCCGCTTTTTAAAACGCTACAAAATAAATATGTACAACCATTAAAATTATCTAAATAATTAAAATAACATCCAAATTCTAAATAATAACATTTCAAAAAATATTTGACTAAAGTCTTTACAACTATTAAGACACGTTTATATAATTGATTTCTGTGAAAACCAAAACATCACCAATACTATAACACCTTAAAATAATTAAAATTTCCCTGCAGGAAATGTCACTAGTGAATCTGTACTGATTCACTATTGACACAGTCACCAGTACTAGTGACTTATTATACCCCAAGCAATGTTATTTACAATAGACATTTAACATGTGCGTGTCATTGGAAATCTACTACTGACGTTGGTCCTACTGACTAAGTACTGACTAGGTAGTTTCTTTGGAAACATATGTAGACATTGGAACCAGAGAATCGCTAGTACATTTTAGTAAAAGTAGTCTTCACTTTTTGTAAGAATACGAAATCATAACAATCTTTTTTTATTATTTCTTCAACTTTATAGGAATAATTCTTCTCAGTTTTTATTGATAAAATCTTTTTCGTATTAAAGCCAAATATAGTGGCAAATGTAATGTAGTGTAGACACTTCGTTGACAATATCACCAATATAGTCGACAAAACTGGTGACTTGGAGACACTTGCACCCAGGTTTCCTTCAGGGTTATTACAAACTCACACACTCTCCACACAAGTCTGTTTTTTCCAACCAAAAGATGTAAAATAATAGTAAAACATAAATAAATCTATAAAATTGTTGTTTTTTTTTTTGTTGCACACATGTTTTGCACCAATTTTTATTATTTCTTATTAGCCATACCAGCCAAATGCATACAAACAAACACATACTACATTTATATATAAATAAACATTTATACAGGTACGAACTAACATTCATTACATTGTATGTACAAAAGCAAGTTTTCTACATGTAAAAATGTATTGGTGCGTATATGTTTCTTTGCGGAGTTTACGAGTATGTTTATATTTTCGTTATTGTTGTTTTTAATTCAAAGTTTAGCAAAATGTAAACAAACAATGCAAAACCTGTTTTTTTATTACCAATGTAATAAAAACAATACCAAGTTAATAAACAGACATAAAAAATCCAACAATAAACCAAAACAATACCCTAGCGGTAAAGAGGCCTAGTATAAGGCCTTACAACTTCCTTCCTTTCTCCCTTCTTAAAGAAGTGAGTAGCGAATGTGTACTGAACATTTTGGAAGGTCCTTCAAGATATGTAACCTTCTTGAAGGCTGGATATCATACGAAATCTTTTAAAATAGGAGTATAGAGGCCTTCAAAAAGGCCTGCCACTTGCAGTCCTTTTAATATTTACCGCTGAGACTCTTTGTGTATACACATTTGCACATACATATGAATGAAGTATTAGTAAAAAGAGGTAAAAACAGAGCATACAATTTACTCGATTGATTTTATTGAGAACAAAGCGAAACATACACATATTAAGTAATTACTCTCTGCTTTGATATATTAGCAATACAAATCGGAGAATAATGTAATAAGTTTAGATAAAATGAGTGAGTTTTCACTAGGTAACAAAATTTCTTAAAGAACAAAAAACAATTGAAAAATTAAAACCAAAAATACTAATTTACCTACATATGTAGAACGTGGGGCACAAATCGCCATTCTATCGGAAGATGGTACAATTTTCACAAACGGCGGTAAATGTCAGTTCTGCAGCCGTATTCTCTAACTCGCTTAGCTAAAGTTTAAATCGCGATCGCTAAAATGCCTTAGAGAATGCAAAATTTAACAATCTTGGCGATGGTTTTAAAAGCTTTAATCAGGGCGAAATAAGTTTTTATGGCGCTGCCAAATCTAACAATGCACGTTACAGTATTGCAATCGTAGCCAAAAATCGCTAAATCAACTTTTTAAATTTTTAGCGATAGAGATTTAGCTTTAGCGAATTACTGAATACGGGCCCTGGTTCGACATTTGTAAAGTAAACAGATGCAAAATACACGCCTATAAAAAATTAAGTGCTATACGGAATAATTGTTTCGACTGACATTTACCACCATATGCAAGAGTTATAGCATCTTCCAATAGGATAATAGCTTTTACGCCTCCTTGCGAACATATCGTCGTTTATCAGGTAATCAAATGAGACCGTTTTATGTAGTAATTTTATCAGGTCTATCGATCTGCGCAATCTTCACGTCTCTATATCTTATGGTTAATGAGATACTACAATTTTGTTGTATATTCTCTCTTGCTTTTTGAAATGCGTTATAATGTCCAATGTAACATAATTGTGGATAAAAATATCTTGATGTATGTGAGCAAAGTTACAAAATACTGTTATTATTAAACTGTTATTTAAACATTTTTCGTTTTATATGTAAGGAGTTTTTTAAGGATGTACACAGAGGAAAAAATCAAGTTAAAAACGAGGAAAACAAGGTTGATTTAAAATTTTTCGGTGGTGATTTTGCTTCATACGTTTTTTATGTTAATTCAACCTGATTTTACAATAACACGTGAAGAAAATTTTTTTTTTAAATAACTATAATTCATGTTAATTTAACATTGCAGTAAAGTTAGAGCAAAATGTCATTTATATTGAAATAACAATCCGAATAACGTTGAATGAAAGTTATTTCAAGTTGAAACAACGTGAATTTCATGTAGAATCAAATTGGTTGGAGTGTGATATAACAGTGTGAAGAAGCTTCAGAGACAACATGTGCATTTATTTAAGAATAATTCAAAACACTTACCCCTGTAACACATGTTTCACTTATTTCGTATCTCCTTTGTTAACAAAAGCATCAGCAGAATCGCCCGATATG
Organism: Pollenia angustigena; assembly: GCA_930367215.1. Lineage (NCBI taxonomy): Eukaryota > Metazoa > Arthropoda > Insecta > Diptera > Polleniidae > Pollenia > Pollenia angustigena. The sequence continues at coordinate 56,493,456 of OV884060.1, forward strand.
GTATTCGTCATCACTCTACTATGAAAACTTGATGTACTATTTAACTAAATAATTTAATTTAAAAGAATACGGGAATTGTCTTCTTTTTATAACATATTTAAAACAGGAAAATAAAAAATGTAAATACTTAAGTATGTATGCATGTTAATTTAACAAGATAAACTTTTGATTTTAATATAAAGCAGGTTTTTATGGATTCAATATTGAACAATGTTATTTTAACAGTAATTAATATTAAATTAACGTGATTTAAGGTTATTTTAATATTTTCATTTAAAATTAATATGAAATAATGATTAATTTAATATTTCTTAATCAACATTTCGCCATGTTTATTTTACATTGGAATTTTTTTCTGTGTGTAGGTTCAAAGGCGTTAATGTGCCGAATTATATAATACTTTAGCTCTTGAATTGTTCTTGGCATATTGACGTACACTTTTTATTTTAATTATCCCCAAAGAAAGAAGGCTAGCGATGTCAAAACACATGATCGTGACCGCCAATTCTGTGGTTTTCATGGGCAACCGCGTATGTCTTAAAATAAAATTTTTCAGGAGTGCCGAAAAAACCATTCTACACCATTTTTCATTGAACGTGAGAAAATTCCAAATGAAAATGAGAATTTCAATTTGAAATTTAGAAAATTCCAAGTGAAATTGAGAATTTTAATTTGAAATTGAGAAAATTCCAAATGAAATTGTGAAGTTTAAATTTGAAATTGAAAAAATTCCAAATGAAATTGAGAAATTAGAATTTTTCATTGATACAATTTAATTATCTATATAATTTTTATTATATTCATTCAACAAACATACATAACTAACAAGGATCGAAAAAAATTAAACTAAATAAAAATCGCAGTATTATTGACCAACAGGCATCCAGATTCTCGTATTGGTATGTGACAATGCTCAATGCCACAGTCGGCTACAAATTATTTTTGACAACTCTCCAGCTACGCTCCTGCGATTGAGCTTCTATTCACCGATGCTTAACCCCATTGAAATTATTTGGTCAAAAATAAAAGCAACGATGAATGTACCGGTAAAAACAACGATGAATGTACCGAACGTAATTCCCACCCATGTAGGAGAACAGAGGCTTGTCTTTTTAGAACAGATGATTAATGCTTCTAAGACATGTATAACTACTGGAGATTGCAGTAGAGCCATACAGCATACTTCATCATTTTACCAATCTGCTCTGGATCTGGAAGATATGCCTGTTGGTCAATAATACTGCGATTTGTATTTATTTTAATATGTTTCGATCATTGTTAGTTATGCATGTTTGTTGAATGAATATAATAAAAATTATATAGATATTTAAATTTTATCAATGAAAAATTAAAATTTCTCAATTTCATTTGGAATTTTCTCAATTTCATTTGGAATTTTCTCAATTTCATTTGGAATTTTCTCAATTCCGAAATAAAAATTTCCCAATTTCATTTGGAATTTTCTCAATTTCAAATTGAAATTCTCAATTTCATTTGGAATTTTCTCAATATCAAATTGAATTTCTCATTTTCAATTGGATTTTTCTCAATATCAAATTGAAATTCTCAATTTCATTTAGAATTTTCTCAATTTCATCTTGAATTTTCTCATTTTAAATGAAAAATGGTGTAGATCAAACTATGGGTTAGATATTGCACCTTTTCAACTTTGTAATTGAGTTAAAACATCGGAATGGGTCTATCTGCTTTTAAAAATTTTTTAAAAAATGTAAAGAGCGCTTAAAAATAAGCAATATAGCATCAACATTTCAAAATCGAAAAAATAGACATACGCGGTTGCCCATGAAAACCACAGAATTAACATTATCATTGAATTTCTCGCGAAAAAAAAGAGCCATTGTTTCGTTGGTTGTGTGACACATTCTGTTGGAACTACTTATCGTCCAGGTCCATATCCTCAATTTTTGGCCATAAGAAGTCCGTTATCTGCTCACGATATCGAATACCATTCACGGTAACTGCTTGGCCGACCTCATTTTCGAAGAAGTACAGATGATACCGCCTGACCATAAGCCGCACCAAACAAACATACATGAACAGGCGTTTTCACATTCCCTAAAGAGCCGGGTTGCTGAAATTTGGGCATAATTTTCCCGATTTTGGACATGTATTTTTGATTTGAACGCCCATTTTCGAAAAAGGCTTCAACAATTTTAACGCGCTGCCCAATTGTCTACCTCTGTATGGTTGAACGTTAAGGTGTGATTCACAATTGCCATCGTGCATTATGGTTGGACCACCCTTTAGTATTAATAAACCTAAAAAGTGTTCATACATAAGAAAATTATTAATTATTAATATTAATTATTAATATTAATTATTAATATTAATTATTAAAAAACTGAATTCATGTGTTTCACCAACATTAAAATTTAAATTATAATAATTTTCGAAATGAAAATTTATGCTAGCGTCAAATATATTTACGTATGGTTATAGTTTTTATATTACATTATATATGTGGCATGGTGCTAAAAGGTCCAATGTCAAAATATTTATTTTTGAGAACATTTAAATTAAATTGTTTTTAGAGAAGAGTTCTTACTGAAATTTTCTAGCGAAACCATCATGAAGCTGTTCTGGGCTAAAAACATTGGCTGCCTCATCAAAAAAAAAAAAAAAAGATGTTAAGAGAAAACACCTAATGCAACGATTAACTCAAAATAGAAAAATATTGACATTGGCCCTTTAAGCACCAAGCCACAGATATTATGTAATATAAACACTATAACCATACGTAAATATATTTGACACTACCATAAATTTTCATTTCGAAAATAATTATAATTTAAATTTTAATATTGTTGAAATTAAAAAATATTCTTCAAAAAGTGGCGTATACGACAACATTAAAAAAAATTTCGGACGTGACAATGGCTATAACTTGAAATTTTTTTACCATGACTTTGGAAATTTTTATATAAATCGATTAAAAAATATTGGACGACTTTTTTCACGTACAGTTTTGTGTATTAAATTTTGAACATTAAGATTCGATTTCCCAAAAAAATTTTTGTGATATACGGCAAGATAACTACGGCACGACGATATATTTTTAAAATGTTATTATTCTGTCTTAATAAACTTATAAAACAAGATTGCTAACTATATTCGGTTATGCTGAATCTTATAAACCCTAAACAATGGTGCGATAATAACATAAAGTTAAAAAAATACTGTTCTTTAGCTATAAATAAATAAATTTTGTTTTACCCCCACTTGCCCAATCCCGCCTACATTTTGTCGGATGTTGTGTATTGAAAACCAGGATGTTTTCATCTAATTTGAAAACTATGGATTTCGCCGTTAACCAGATATACAGAAATCTGCAATGTCTTTGTACGAAAGGTGAGTTCTTTTATCCTGCTATATTTTGTCGGATGTTGTGTATTGATTATCAAGATGCTTGTACCTAATTTTACATACAAAAAATTAAAAAAAAAAACAACAACAAGAGACTTATAGGTTTAATTAGAATCAATCATGGTTTTTGCTCATATCTCTGCGACTTGTGGACCGATAAGGCTGAATTTCAATAGCACTAGCAGATTCCGGACTATGTAAATGTATTCTACAGAGACCCCATTATATCTGGGGTCTTCCGATTTTTTTTACTTTTTTTCTCATAAGGATCCAGAAAATGTTGAAATTACAATCGGAATGACAAACTTACACATTGACTTCAATTAAAAAATTGTGATATTGATTAAAAATTTATTTAAATTTCCACCAGTAAACAAATAAATAGTATCAAGTAAACGATTAATTCTCTTATTAAACGTTATTTTTCCTTGATTAAACGTTTAATTCACTTGATTTAATTTTTAATTAAAACTGATTTTCTTTTCAATTAATGCTTTAATTGTTGAAAAATTTTGGAGAATTTTTTTCTCTGTACCCTTTTAAACGTTTTTTTTACATGATTAAACGTTTAATTCATTTGATTAAATTTTTAATCAAAACTGATTTTTAGTAAAATCTGAATATGAAATTTGTTTCTATAGAAAATTTTACTAAAAAAAAATAAAAAAATTTTAATACAATACGTATACACTCCTGAGTTCCTGATCACAATTTAGAAAATTATGCTAAAATATTACTTTAATTTACATTAATTACTTTAATACTCGCACTTTTTATGACTTTTACCGAAAATGTTTTCTAATGAATAAATTAATAATGGATATATTATCACTTTTAACTCAAACTGCCAGAAATGAGTAACAATATACAATATTAAACCATAAATAAAAGACCAACAATTTTATTTTAACTTCTTTTCTAGCCAGTTAAGGTAATAAAAATGAGTTTTGTTTACTTTTTATTACCAAAAATTTAAGAGGTTTTTTGTTTTCATTTATTGTGCATTTTTTACAATAAAACGGAGAGTCGTAGTTGTAGTAGTACTAGAAGTTCATGGGTGTTCTTCTAAAAGCAGGCAACATTTTTTTAGTATAAAGTTTTATGACTTGAAATATTATATTTTATGATTTTTTTTTTTTTTGTTTGGTTTTATTGCTTTTCCATTTACATACATATATTAAAAACATTAAAACATTGTTTAATTACATTAAAAATGACATAATATTTCTTCTACTTCTTTCATTTCTAATACTTATCCCAAGATAAGAAAGGCTTTTAAAGGAGACCAGCCGCAACGAAAGAATGAACTAAAATTTTTTTAAATAAACATTTGTCATTCTACAGAAGAAAGTACAAGAACTAAATTTCTAGTACTAGAAAAAAAATTATTTATTACTGGAAATTTTTTAAAATGTTTTAAGGGCGCCAATAAAATTTTCTAGAAAATTGGTTTTCATTAGATGGTTTTAATCAAAATATATACATATAAATTTTATTATTAAAAAAAATTAATCTTTATTATTTAGTAGTTTTAAAACTTTCAATGTTTTACTATTAAAATTCTCTTGAAACATGTCTTTTTGTTTTCAGAGATAAACATGATCATGTAAGGTTATCAGCTATTAAGTGATCTTTTAATATTATTGGGTATTTTGTTGGAGAAGTAATAAGACTTTGTCGTTAATGTCTGTGATTATCTGTTTCTATTTTTTCTGAAAAAATAAAATACCACAAAACAATTTTCTCTCTCTATAAAGAAATTTCTTCAATATGGTTCCAGTAATGTGGGTTCGATTATTGCACTTTAAAACCATGATAAAGAATTAATTTTAAAACTAAAAAAAAGTTCAATGAGACATGAAAATATGCTATAGTTAGAAAAAGTTAAATAAAAAAAGTGGTTTCAAACGTAACTTTCTAAAAATAGTTTTTTTGAAAAACTAAATTTGGGACAAATTTTGTCACAAGCTGAGATTTCTATAAAAAATTTGCGCCAAACTAAATCGTCTACAGAAAATTTGTCACAAGTAAGATTTTCTTTAAAAAATTTCTGCCAAACTAGGCTTTGTATAAAAATCTTTGTCCCGAACTAAGCGCTCAATAAAAACCTTTGTCACCAAACAAGTTTTCTTTAAACAACTTTTTCACCAATAAAGACTTCTTAAACATTTTCACAAACTAAGTTTTAACAAAAAATTTTTCATAAACTAAATTCTCTATGGAAAACTTTACCGTAAGCTTAATATTCTATAGAATATTTTGTCACACACTTGGTATTCTCCAACAACTTTGTCACCTACTTAGTATTCTACAGAGACTTTTTCACACACTAAATATTCTAAAAAAAAAACTTTGTCACTATTCATATAAAACTATTCCAATAAAACTATTTCACATTAAACTTTGTGATACACTATGTTTTTTTTATAGAAAACTGTGTCACAATCTAGGTGTTTTGAAGAACTCACCTTGCTGGAAAAAATAGTGGCACAAACTAAGTGTCCCATAAAAAACTATACCGCAAACTAAGTATTTTATAGAAAAAATTGTTGCAAACTTATTATTTTATATACAAATTTGTCGCAATCTAAGTATTCTATACAAACTGTGTCACAAAATTTGTTTTTCAATTGAAAAATTTGTCGCAAACTAAGTTTATTTTAAAAATATTTTGTCATAAACTAAGTTTTATATGAAAAAACTCTGTCACAAACTGAATATTCTATTAAAAACTTTGTCACATTTTAAGTATTCTTTAGAAGCTAAAAGAATATAGAAAACTTTATCACATACTAATTATTCTAAGGAAACATTTATCACAAACCATGTATTTCATAGAAAACTTTGTCACAATCTTAGTATTTTATAGAAAACGGTGTCACAAACTCACTATACTGGATAAAACAGTTACACCAACTAAGTGTCAAAAAAAAAAAAAGTAATCCGCAAACTATATATTCTACAGAAAACTTTGTCCCAAACTATGTATTCAACAGAAGATTTTGTCGCAAACTAATGGCGATTTCTTTTCTGAAAAAATATGTTACAGTACATATATGTAACATTTTCTAATGTTACCTATGTATAATCACTGGAAGTGTTACATGTTGTGCAATTTCAATAGAACACTATTAGCTGCTTTTATTTACAACTATTACACTTTCATTACACTGGTTTACAGCCAAAAAAAATACCAAGAACGCCACATGCCTAGATAAGTTAATTGAGATCTCCTGAACACGAAAAACGCTGTATGTATTTTTTTCCTAAGTACCGTTTTTTAGATAACGGTACTTTTGTGTTTTTTGGTGCATGGTCCCACTCAAACCCTTGTGGAGCCCAACCAAAAAGTCCGATCGAAAGAAATCAGCTCAGCCATTTCTTATCAGATAGAAATCTTCAGCGTATCGACCGAAAAGGCATTCAATTACCTTTCACACGATATGCCATTTATTTCGATCGGACTTTTTGGTTGGGCTCCACAAGGGTTTGAGTGGGACCATACACCAAAAAACACAAAAGTACCGTTATCTAAAAAACGGTACTTAGGAAAAAAAAATTACAGCGTTTTTCGTGTTCAGGAGGTCCCAATTAACTTATCTAGGCATGTGGCGTTCTTGGTACTTTTCCAAACTTAAAATTTGTAAAGCAGTGTTATTAATGTACTTCATGAGCGATTTTTAAAGCTATTAAAGCGGTTTCTGCCCGCAATTATGGATTGGAAACAAATATTGACATCACTAATGGCTAAGAAAAATTTAAACGATTATAATATAAATATACTTTTTTTGGATTTTAATGTGTAAATATACATATTTATATTTTGTTTTAAAATAATTTTTTTACAAAATTATGAGCGGTTTGAATTATGACAAACAAAATAAAACATTGGTTGTACAAACAAAGTAGTAAGTACCAAAGTTGTAAGACAGGGCAGTATGAACACCTTAAGTAAAAGTAAGGGTAAAACATGCAACATGTTTTGCATGTTTTTTATCAACATTTTCACAAAAGAACTTGAACATTTTTCCCACAGTTGTATTTTTAGTACAAAAGAACACAAAAATGTAGAACATGTGACATTAATGCAACATATTTCTCAGAAAAGAAATCGCCATAAGTATTAGGAAGAAACCTTTTGTTACAAACTTAGTATTTTGTACAAAACTTTGTCACAATCTAACAGCCAGTCCCACGATGTCCCACGTTAACTTTCGCATAGAAATTTTAGAAATTGTTTTTGTTTTAAATGTAATTTTCTATGCGAACGTTAACGTGTGACATCGTGGGATTGGCTGTAAGTTTTATTTAAAAAAATTATTGTAATTTCAAAAGATTTTGTTATTCGTGCTTAATTCCCAGTTTTTATTCTTGACAAAAACCCTTGAAATTTATTGTTGATGGGATAAGCTATTCCTATGCGCATTTCACTGGTTGCTTAGGCCTGATCATCAGGAAATTTCATCCGTAAAGATTTTAGAAAAACTAAAGATATTAAACCAAATAAAACTGTTAAACGTATAAGACTTATAGCAACAGTTCTACTTGTAATAATATCAAAGTTTAAACAAAACACATCAACAATAAACAGTGGGTTTATCTCATCTTACATTCCCCACTACAATTAGTTGAAATTCTCTTAACATTAATTGAAGTTGTAAGTAGGTTAAGAAAAACAAAATAAAAACAACAACAACTTACAAAAGATGTTGTCAATTAAGTGTTTTTTAGGCCGTGCACTTGCCTGTTTATTATCAAAAAGTAATTTAAATTTTTGGGAATACAAAATTTTAATTTCAAAAGATTTTGTTATTCGTGCTTAATTCCCAGTTTTTATTCTTGACAAAAACACTTGAAATTTGTAGTGGGGAATGTAAGATGAGATAAATACTTTTTGATAAAAATTATTGTCGCAAACTAAGTTGATTTAAAAAAATTTGTTTAAAATTTAGTTTCTAATGAAAAAGTTTGTCACAAGCAAACTATTTTATAGAAAGTTTTGTCACAAACTTAATATTCTGTAAACAACTTTATCAGGGATCAAGTATTTTATAAAAATGTTTGTCATATACTAATAATTCTATAAACAGCTTTGTCACAAACTAAATATTCTATAGAAAACGTTTTTACAAACCAAGAATTTACAGAAAATATTATCAGAAACGAATTATTTTTAAGAAAAGTTTGTCACAAACGATGCATTTTATAGAAAACTTTGTCACAAACTAAGTATTCCATAGAAAACTGTGTCGCAAACTTAGTACTCTATACAAAAAACCTTGTCACAAACTAAGATTACCACAGGAAAAATTTGTACCAAATTAAGTTTTCCATAGAAAAGTATTTTTTTTAAGGAAACTGTCTCAAAACTATTTTTGTTCAGAACATATGTATTATGCCAAATTATTTATTTTCTTTCCTCCACCTTTTGTAGGGTATTTAAAACAAATCAACAAAAAAAAAATACATTAATGTTTTTGTAGAAAAATAATCTCTTGCATTCGCTACTTTTCTCACTCTTCAAGACGTTGCACTTTATTGTGGTGCATTGTTTTGTTGGGAAATATATTTTATTGCGATAAGATTGAAAGTTTTTTCTTTTTTTTTTCTTAAGAATTAATTATTTTTAAAGATTTTTTAGCGTGCTTGGCATTATGAGTTAGCGAGTAAGTGCAAGTGATAAAATTATCAAGAAATGTAATAAAAAAGACGTGTATAACATTTTCGTTACAGATTTCTATTACATAAAATTAAAAGCTTAGAATTGGGTCAGTAAGATAATATTGGAACATTAATTTTATTTAGTTGAAGAATAATAAAAAATAGTAGGGTTTTTGTGTAAGGGTGAAAAATTCTTTAAAAAACAAAATCTTTTTCAAAAAATTGTGGTTTTAGAAAGATGTAATATTATTGCTATAAAAAATTTGGTTAAAACTATCGGAAAATTTAACCTTAACTAAACTTTTTAAAGACTTTTTCAGAATGCTGATTTTTATGTATCGAAAAAAGAGAAATTTGGCAAAATTTTGCTGTAAATCAAGTTTTCTACAGTAAAGTTTGTTTCAAACCAAACTTAAATTTATTAAAAAATTGACAAAGAATATTTTATTTAAACTAAAATTCCGATAACAATCTAGAAATTTTAGTTTGTTATCGGATTTTCAAACAACTAATTCACCATAAAAAATATGTCCAAAACAGATTAATCCCAGCTAAACTTTTAATAAAAAAAATTTTTTAAACAAAACTTCCTATAAAAAATGTTTCCCAAATAAATTTTCTGCCAAAAAATTTATTTAAAACTTAGTTTTATAAAGAAAACTTTAGCATTATTTTACGATATAGCTGCTTAATATTTTCACTCTGATCACTTTAAACCGATCAATTTGAAATCCATAACTTTCATTTTGCATTATAGCATTTGAAAAACTAAGTAAACTAATTTAATTGCGTAAATTATTTTACTACCTTAAGGAAATATTTCCACCTGAGTTGTTAATTTGAAGCAACAACAATATGGGTACACAAAATGAACAGCTACATCTAATAAAGAACACAATGCCGGCAATAACAAGTTACAAAACAAAAATTCATCTTTATACCTGTAGTTTAGCTTAGTTTTTTTTTTCTTAAAAAGACAAAGCCATTAAACGCAATGGTTTGTTAGTTGACTGCACAATGAAAAATATTGTTGCGAACAAGTGCTACACTTTTGCAAATGCTGCAGTAAACTTTTCAACAGTGTTTGATGTTTAAAAGAAATGATGATCATTAAACTTGACAACAAGATCATCATCATCACCATCAAGTGGAGTGAAATAAAGATGATGAAGTTTTCCATATCTATGTCTAGTTATTGCTGCTAGATGTACTAAAAATGTTCAAGATACACAGCGGTGGCAGCAGTTATGGCAACGGCAGCTCAAGTGGCAGTTTCTTGTACTACAATGTTGTAAAGCTTTAAAAATTGTTGTAGGTTCATTGTGTGTTTGTTGGCAAAGCAACTCGTTGTTGTTGTTTTATTCATGCTATACAAGTAGTTCTAGTTCTAAATGTTGTATGATTGTGTTAAACATAATTGCATATGATTATTGTGCTTGTTCAGGTGTGCAATTTATAACACTCCTTAAAATTGTTAAACGTAAGCAAATGAAAAAAAAACTTCAGAAATTAATGAATTTTCAATGAATACTTGCTGACGAGCTACAAAATTTAATTTAAAAGAAATTTTGCTGTATGCTCAACTAGTATAAGTTTAATTTATTATAAAAAATGCAAACTAAATTTGATATTTTGACTTAAAAAGCCAGTATCTAAAAACAAGTGCCCCCAACAAAAACTATTGAACAATTCATAACAATAATAAACAAGATATTTTGAATGGTTTTTATTTTTTGTGCTCTCCATCAAAAAAAAAAAAATGAGCAGCACTCTTTATTCTCTATAGAATTTATAAATGTTGTAGTGGTTCGAACACTCGCACTGCCAAACTTACATGAACAAATACAGTCTTGAAAAAACAACTGCAAAAGACATGCAAAAGAAAGACAAAAAAAACAACAGCTACAGCTACAGAACGATTCAAATGTATGTTGTCTAACAAGTAAACAAAACTTTTCTACTGTTCACTGTTTAGTGTTGTTTACGTATTCGTCCTACATACTACAACAAGAAAGGAATACAGACTGACAAACTTTTTCATACCAAAAAACAAGAACAAGACCCATCATGTTCTTCATATGCGTGATGACTATGTGTTCGAATGTAGGCAACATGGCTTTTGAATAAACTTATCGCAAGAGATATATGTATGTACATACATATATAAAAAGACGAAGTCATACCTATGAATGAAACAAAGTAAAGGTTCATTTGAACAGGGTATGATAAGAAAATGGTAGTATAAGGATTCGTAGTATAAGTATAACAGTTCGGAGTTAAGGTATAAAGGGCCAACTATAATATGCATGTCCTTGTTTAAGCTACTGTTTTTAACAATTAACAAAAAGCCTCCTAAATGCGTAAAAAAAACTAAAACCAATTCAAAAAACATTTTATTGCATAGGGAATGTGCGATCAGTCTCGTCCTATGCTTAAGCAAATGACAGTTGCATTAAACTTTACAAAAAGTGTCCTTAAGTTCAATAAAGGGTGACACATACGATTTGCATGTATTCGCACAGTTGAATAAGCCAGCTGATGCATATGCCCAACTGTGGCCTTAGGTTAGGTTAAGAAGGGCTATGTGCCCAAGGGCACACTTCCACTCGGAGACCAATGCGGTCGATTGTGTATACCTTCAACGAAAAGGTAGAGAAAGAGAAAACTGAAGAAGAAAATAAATAATATATAGATAGAATTCAGAAAGTTAGAAGATACCACGTAGAACTATTATCCCCTCTACAGTCCCCTCAACAGAAACAGTCGCACTATTATCCTGACAAGCCCCAGTAGATCGACTGGATTACATCCAGAGAAACACCCAAGTTCGTCGGGAAATCTATCTACTAGCCATTTCTGTCTGAGACCCTGCATCCTAGGACAGTGGCACAGTACATCCTAAATCGTTTTTAGCTCCTCAGAATCATCGCATAATCTGCAGAAGTCCGGTATGGTATTATCCTATTAGCCCGTAAAATCCCTAACAGGACAATGACCCGTCAAGAACCCTATAAGTGTCCTAATACTACCCTTATCCAATCCCAATAGAACTCTGGTTGCCCCCGCGTCCAATACGGGCCATAGTGCCCTAGACACCCTGCAATCCGTTCTATCCCTCCAGGACCGGTTAACGTCATCACGAAATCTTTCCCGTATCACCCCATAGTAGTAACATAGATGGGCTTTACCCCCTTTCCCTTACCACTAAGTCCAGACTCGAACCGTCTCTTGCGAGTTCGTCCGCCACCTCATTTCCATCAAATATGCAGTGTAAAGGTACCCAACACAGCCTTACATTGAATATCTCCATAAGTTCCCTCGGAGCATTCCTACACCGAGCGACCAGGCACGATCGCACCGTATAATTTGTAAATGTCCTAAGCGCCGCCTGACTATCGACGTAAATTGTCACCACAGATCCACCCACGATGTGATCCAGTATCACTTACGTCGACCTCCAGATCGCTAGGAACTCAGCCTGGTTACCACTGCACTCATCAGGGAGTTTGTATGACCTTTTCACGTCGGTGTCCGCGATATAAACACCGGCACCAGTGCCGGTTTCCATCTTAAATCCGTACGTAAATACTGCCCACCACTCAAGCAGTCCATTGGATCCACGCCAAACTTCCCTATATACTCCACTGGTGCTGTTATACCGACGTCCAGGGTCATAATCTTATGATCCGAAATTCCCATGAGAAAAATACCGCGATCATGTAGACCTACCACGAACACAATTCTCGTGTGATCATCCCACCTAGGTCTAACCAAAGAAGACTCGTAAAGTTAAAGTAAGTTCCTAGCTGCACACTCCTCACATAATGCTCAATAGGGGACAGATATAGTAGGATATCCAACGCTGCCTGTGGAGTACTTCTACTTGCACCTGTGATACCAAGAGATGCACTCCTTTGAACCATGCTGAGAATATTTCTATAGTTATCCACGCTCAACGTTTCCCACCAAACTGTGCATCCATAGGTAAGTTTAGACCTTACCACCGATGTGTAAGTCCAGTTATCATATCCGGTCTCAGACCCCAGTTCTTACCGATGGAGTTCCTGCATGTGTATTAGGCATTGAGTATTTCTGTTTCAAGACGGTTTACAGTCGAGGAAGTTACCCAAATACTAAGCACCGTCCGGTAAAATTAACTCGACGCCATCTAGCCCCTAACTAGCCGAACTATTTCATCCGAATAGGCAACAATCTTCCTGCCCATGTAATCAAATGACCTGAGAATCCCGGCGGCCGCAAGCAAGCACAGTAGATGCGATAGAATCCCCCTTGCGGTGTCCCCCTGATAGCATTCCTTCTCATCACATGTTCCACCAGGTTCGAGCTTATAATCCTACAACTAAGCATGCAGACTATCTACTCCTGCAGAAAGTCCTTGGCTCCCAACTCCATCAACGAAACCCTAATCGCCTCAGTCCTAATTAAATTAAAGGCTCCTTCTATATTCAGAAACGCGGCGAGACTATATTCCCTATGTCTTAGACCGTGCTCAATGCAACCCACCACCTCATGAAGCGCACTCTCAACAGATTTACCCTTAAGGTAGGCATGTTGAGAGTTGCTAATAAGGCGGGCCACAACTATGGCCTTAACAAGAGCGGAACGTTTTTTTTTTTTGCTTTTACGCAGATATGCCATACTTAAACAAGGCTGTCAATGCCCTGCAAGCAATTTGGTAGTCGACTACAAAAATAACGTATTTACAATTAACTTTTAAACAACTAACTATAGTCTGACTATAAGTTAATGCAGAAATTCCCCGAAATCAATGAGAGTGAATTTTCTGTGGCAATTTTTTTTTAATTTCGTTTGTTTCTTGCCTTTGTTTTCTTTTGTTATTTCGAATTTTAATTTTTAAAACTGTTTATTGTTTTGTATATGCAAAATTGTTGTGTCGCGGTGACGCCTGCCGATCAATTGTCTCAAATGAGGGAGATGAGGACATTAGAAATGCCTTTAAGTTTATAAAAAAAAAACGAAAAGTCCATGCAGAATGCATAAAAAAAGGAAGTAAAAATACTTAAGATATTAACATAACTAAATTCAAAATAAAAAGAAAATATTAAAAATACTAAAATAAAATAGTTTTTAATAATTAAAAATAAAATCTTTTCCTTATTAAGCTTATGGTGTATTAACATAAAGTTAGCTAAAAGCTAACTACTACTAACTAACTTTTAACTAACTTCTACCTAACTCACTTTAAGCTAACTACTAAGTAGCTAACTTAACGTTAGTTGAAAAGTCATGCAGAGTCGGACAATTTACTACTTAATATGACATGCCAATGTTAAAATAGTCAGTTGGCTCCATTAAAAATAATCCAAGCAGCAACCACAACTAGCTTAAAAAAAGTTAACTTAAAGTTTACTTAAAGTAGATATATCTACTTATATCTTATATCTTATATAAGAATAACCGCTAGATTGACCAAAAAATAGTTAAATTGCCATTATTTCTTAACCATACCGGCCAACTTCACTACTAAACACGTTGTTAAAATCGTATTTTCCGATTAGAAGTTACTATCTGACCCGGCAAACGTTGTTTGCCTTAAATTTGATTTTACATGACAATATTTTTCTCATTCTACACTAATTTTTGCAATGTCGAAATACAGTTTATTACCGTGTGAACTAGCCTTTAGTTTTGTTGATGTCCAGTTTAAGCTGCAAGTGTAGCAAAGGCTTGGATCTTGGATTACAAGTTAGAGAAGCGGTGGGAAAGAAGACAAACATCATCTGCATAGTCGATATCATCTAAACTATCGTGGAGGCCCCACGACATACCATGCTGAATATCCTTAGTGTGGTTCATAGCTACGTCAAGACATAAGATCTTCTCTTATATCATCAGGAATTTTCTCATTTAACCAGAACCTAGAAATTAAGGGTTTTGCCAACGTCGTAGTTACGGTGATTTCTATTTTTAGAATCTCAGGAGGTATACCAGCAGGGATTGCAGATTTACCGAGCTTGATGCGCTTAATTGCAGCTCATATTTCTCCGTATGACGGTGTTGCGATTTTGATATCGTTGCTAACGCTATGTATGTGTTGGATTGTATCGCAATCACATATCGTTGTAGATTCTGCATAGATCAATTCGCCCTGATTATTCCACAGAGGATTTATAGTGTGATGGCCTCAGCATAACATAATTTGGTGTTTTCATAAAATTTTCTATATAAACACAAGCAAGTCTTAAGGTAATTTTTTTTAAAAATTCTTTAAAAAATTATAAAATTTTGAAGTTCTAGTACGAAGTTTTTTGTATTAAGAACCAAATTTTTATCTAAGGTGTGGTATAAGAACTTGTGTTCATAGTATTAGATTTTGTAACTTCTTTTCTGAGTTTACAACTTTTTGTATAAGACCCACAGTATTTAAATTTTTAGTTTTAACATAAAGTCTTTTCTTTGGGTGCACCGGTAGGCTAGTTGGTAGTGAGCTAGCCTATCAGTGCGAAGGTTGCGGGTTCGATTCCCGCCAGAGACTCTGGTCTGTTTCACTACAACTGGCTGAAGATCTACGTTACTATTGCTTGGTTAAATTCCCAGTTGGCAAAATGGTCATAGACGTAAATGTCGTAAACGAAGTCTTCAGGACATTTCTGAACTTGTCGCATATATAACATTGATGACAACAACTTTTTAAAATTATCTTTACGTCTTTTTTTAAGACATATTCATTAAATTTGTCCATTGCATGCATGTTGTCGTGTTTCCAACCACTTTGGCGATAAAATGCATGCAATGGTCGCTTACGGTATCCTCTACCCAAAATAAATAAAAACTCTAAACAAGGCGGATTTACACCGATTTGCATGGGCTGTCGTCAACATTTCGTCAGGGATTTACTATGGGTCTAGTACGCATGTTGACGCTGTCTTGAATACATGGCCAACGGGGATAAGTTAGAATATAATTTTTGTTTGTATTTCTAACTCTTATTAAATAAATAATAGCTTTAAGTATAAACTTTCAAATAAGTCAAGCTATTTTCGATATTTTTAAATATTTCAGCTCTTTTTGTTGACACTCTTTTCACTCACTTACACGGACCTTCAGATCGACTATCAAACATTTGGCGTGCGTTGCTCCTCTTGAGCTTTTAGTTGTTAGGGAAGGTAAACACCTGATTTTGACAACAAAAGCCCATTGATTGTCGTACTCATACTATAAGTAAATAGAAATTCAACAAACAAATACACCAGCTAAAAAGTAACGAAGCAACCATGCAGGCAGCCAGATAGACATTCAGTCAGCCAGGCAAGTCAGCCAAGCAAGAAAACTATGCATAGTTGACTTACTTTCATGATTTGTCAATGAAAAAAAGGTGGGCGAGATAGAATTTAGACCCTGGTAAATATGTACGCAATGTACCATACTTTTGTCAAAATAACTGCTGCTTTTGTTGCTCATGCTGCAAAAATTTGTTGTCAAGTGAAGGTAGTAAATTTTCGATATTGATGACGTTACACACTCTTATTTGCAATATTTGTATTGTATGATTGTATTTTTGTATTTGTATATCCTTGCAATAAACAAATTAGTTGGCGGAGTACATTGGGTAAAAAAATTTTGAAAATTGGGAATAAGTTTTATGAAAATTTGAGAATTAGTCAGAGTTTCTGATTTTTATAAAAGCTTTTTTGGTCCTATTAAAAGGTTCATAGTCTTAGCAGAAGATCTTCCAGTTCTATGACTAGTATTTCTTCGAAGTCTTACTGCATCGCTTTACAATTTTACTTTATACATGCTTCTCTTAGTACCAATAAGAATTTCTACAAGACTTTTTAGTCAAAGCATACGAATCTCTGGACTTTTCACACTTGCATACATTTCTAAGAAATGCTTGGAAAATGTTTAAAATGTGAAACTGGCATTCCCACTTGCAACATCTGACAAATACTATCAATCAAAAATGTGACCATTTCTGAAAGAAACATTTTTCTAAAAAAGTGCAAAAATTTCAAAAGAAAATACCAAAATGTATGTGGAATACATTATGTTCAGAAACATAAAAGAAATTAAGCAAAAAAAAAGGACTTGTAAAAGAGGGAAAACTTGACAAATGGTAACGCTGCTTTCAAAACAAACGAAATTGTATCAGTGTAGCAAAAATAATCAGGCCTGTCACAGAAATCAATTCCAATTTAAATCAAATTTTAAATATAAAAATTTTAACTGAATAAAATAATTAATAATAAGACTCCAAGTTCTTATTATAAGAGTTTTGTGATCTTAATACAACTGTTTTTAATTTTAGTCAAAAAAAAAACCTTTAATATCACCAAAAAAGGTAAATATAATCGCAAATCGCAGTATAGGTTGCCGATGGCAGATCTAAAGCAACAATCACTCAATTTCTATATATTGAAAGTGCTTCTTGTGTTATTTTCAATTTGCTGAAAATAAATTTATTTTTTTTAAATCATAAATAAAACCATTTTAAGCGCAATAAAGAAAAAAAAACCCAACATAAAGTTGAGCTGCAAAAGAATCAGGTTTGTAAGGGAGAAATGACCATCTTGCTAACGGAAGGCATGAATTTTATATGATGAGTTCCAACTTTGAATCAATACATTTTAAACACGAAACGTTTATAAACCCTGGTGAGCGTAGCTATCAGTCTTACACAATGAATTTTTTGGTGCAGTTATTTTTTAGTATTCTCCCTTAGTCCCTATTTACATTATAGGATTTTTGTTTTTATATTTGCATTGTTCGATTTTTGTCGTTACAACTTTTTCTGTGCCACCGAACTTAAAAACATTTTTCCTCAAATAAGAGAACAATGAGAGAAATAATAAGTGTACCCCTTTTAGTGCATCTCTCCCCTCTCGTTTAAAAGGTAAGAATCGCAACGACAAAAATCGTATAATGTAAATGGGGACTTACAAACCTGCTTCGTAGCAATGTTCGAAATAAACAGAACATTATTTAGCGTTCGGATCACACACCCAGGAACGATATCTATTTTTTTAATGTTCGTGTAGACGAACAGAACCCTTAATACCGTTCTTTACTATTTTCAAGAAAGAGCCAAACATTATATGGTGTTCTGCTCTTCGTTAAAAAACATAACAATTGTAGTGATAGTCCACAGTATCACTACAATTGATAATGTAGACTATTTTAATGTTCTTTAATGTTTCTTTTTCTACATTGATAACACCCAGAGAAAAAACATGTTTAAATATGGTCACCTCCAACCAAACTATTTTTAAAAACAATTTTAAACATATTTTGTTTAATATAACCATATTATTGTCAGCGGTAACCATATTATGGTTAAATTAGGCCTCCATCAAGAAGCCCCAACCATATTATGGTTGTCTCCAAACATGGTATGATCAATATTAACTAAAATCTGTTTAAAACTAACAATAGCATGGTTGGTTTTCAATCATATTATGTTGCTCTTGAAAAAGAGGAAAATACTATTGTAAATTTAAAAACAAATTATTGTCATATTTAACCAAAACATTTTTAGAGGCAACTATAATATGGTTGTGGGTTCTTGATGGAGGACTAATTTAACCATAATATGGTTGTCGCTGACAATTATATGGTTATATTAACCATAATATGTTTAAAATTTTCTTTAAAAATAGTTTGGTTGGAGGTGACCATATTTAAACATGTTTTTTCTCTACGTGAAAGAAATAAACAAACCAAAAACTTTAGCAACGACCGCAGCACGAAAAGATTGTGTGTATATTGTGTATATGGTTTGTTTGAATAAAATTATTTGGCTGGCTTTTTGTTTTTTTCGTATGTGTATTTTGATTTTGTAAAAAATGTTTGGTTTTTTACCAGCCAAAAGGGCGCTTCGCACAACAGAAACGAAAGAACATTAATGAGCTGAACCGACCGGAATTAAATGTTCTCATATTTTTGCTAAGTTGGATAAGAACAGTAGTGTTCGAAAGATGACAAGCAGGGAAATGTCATTTTCTTTAATGATTTTCAATACGAAGCATTCGTTTGCAAATAGATGAAAAAGCAGAAAGTTTTTTTCGGAAGTAACAATTACTAAGGATATCTGTGATGCATTTACTTCATCAGTCCTAACATCATTATTTATAAGATGTTATATCATTATTTGAATTCGTTTTATATAGGTATATATAGCTTTGTCATTCCGTTTGTAATTTCTACAATATTGATCCTACACCCTATAAAGTATATATATTCTGGGTCCTTATGAAAAGCGAAGTTCAAAACCGGCTGTCTCTTATTTTAAAAAATATTTACCCGTTTTATTTAGTTTTTGTCTAGTTGCTCTGTATTCTGCTCGCAGAATGGTGAAGGGTATATAAGATTCGGCACAGCCGAATATAGCACTCTTACTTGTTAGCTAATGTGATCCTAAACACTGGCTTGACTCTGGCCACTGGATTAGGGTTTTACAAAGGGACCGCAATAAGAACCCAAGTGAACCGTTCTAGTGTCGGCTGCTCATTGAACCTAACCTAGATTTAGAGCAGGCTTTATTAGGGCGGTCACAGGAAAAATGTCTGTTAAGGCTAGTTAACTCTATCACACAAGTCTTACGTATTCCATATAACTTTGTGAGATAGAAATCTAATGAGTTTTGTTGCCATGTGCTGAAGGTATACTACCAAAGAAAAATTGGCACCAATAGTAAATTATCAGTTCAGACGTTTGAAAGAAAACCATAAAATTTACACGGCTGTCAGATAATAGCATGGCAAGAAATGCCAGATCTGTTTTTCAACATTGTCTTAACATACTCACAACTACAATTAATGTTTATTGTCGTTGTTTTTGTTCAAGCTTTTATATTGTTACTAGTAAAACTAGAGCTTATAATTCTTATTCGCTTAACAGTTTTATTTGTTTAATATCTTTTGTTTTCTAATAACTTGGGATGAAGTTTCCTGATGATCTTGCCTAAGCAACCAGTGAAATGCGCATGGGAATAGCTTATCCCATCAACAGTAAATTTCAGTGTTTTTTAGCAAGAATAAAAATTGGGAATTAAGCACGACAAACGAAATCTTGTTAATTGAATTTTTGGATACCAAAAACTACTTTGATAACATTGTCGGAAAATAAAAATTGTGATATTTTTCTTGCAAAATTAAATTTTTTTTTGTTTTTTCTTTACACTCATGTACATCAGGGATGGAAAATGTGGTTAAATTGTAATTTTTTTTTGATACCTTCGTGGCTAAAAAAATTCATTATTAATAAAAAGTATTTTTTCTAAATATATATGTCATGAGATGAGCCAGAAAATACATACATACAGCCATGTCACATTCCGTTCGGAAACGGAATTCATTCCGTATTTTGGTGCTTCAGAAAATGACGAAAAAATGTTTCGGAATGAAACCATTTTTGTTTTCATGAACGGTATGGGAGTTGTCTGTATCTGAAAGGCCATAAAACTATCAAAATACACTTTCCATCAACAAACAAATATGTTTTCTTCAATTCCGAATGGAATCATTCCGAACGGAATTGTACTCTGTGACATGGCCCATAGTCTCCAAAAAACGTTATGCTATGGAAGTTGGCAAAAAATCCTAAAGCCAACTTTCATCCCAGATGCGCATGCATTAGCAGCGTTGCCAATAGAAAAAGATCTCTGTCAGTGATACTATTGTCAGAAGCATAAACATTACACATCTGATAATAAGAAATAAGTTTCCAACGTGTGATAATGATCTCCCAATTGCAACAAGAGTGCTCATACAATTGTCAGATATCTAACAATATTGTTGTAATAAACGAACAATGCTATTCTAACAAAGTTGTCAAACAAAAATTGCCAGTTTACACAGTTGAAATATATTTTTAGCACATTTTACTGGCAATAGTTTTAGATTTGACTTCAGTCTGTACAAAGCTTAAGTCTCCCACACAACAGTCGAATATTTTTCTTAACACTTGTCTTTTCAAAACACATTGCATTCACACTATCACACTTTTGCATAATACTTGAGTTTTTGACATGTGTATACAAAGTATAATACATAGTGTAAACTAGCCTTAAGCACTAAAAATCGACAAAATCAGTTGTGCTTCCCAGAATAATGGCTTGGTACTATTTGACTATGACTGTAATGCTCTAAGTGTTTATACAATATTTATTGTCTACTTTTATAACTTAATGATTATAACACTTTTATTGAAATATTTGTGAGCCTTTGTTTAACTTCGAATAATTGTTACCATTTTAGCCATATAAACGAACTGCTGGAAAGTTGTTTGACCCTTTTTTTATTGTAATATTTTTTTTTTTTTTTTTTTTACTTTTATTACGTTGTATTTGTTTAAGTACGTAATTATACGACATTTATAGACGAAAACAAAACCGAAAATATGAACAAATAAAAGAAAGGTGGAATGATAGAATAAATGAGAGAATGAGTAAGTGTTGACTGACCATAAAGGTGACTTGACCTGTCTATCGCATATTTAACATTTGTTATGAATTTTGTTTTTATATTTTGAACATTAAATAAAAGATTTTTAAAACAAAAGATAGTAAAAATAAATATTTAAGTAAATGTAACAGAAACAGTAACTAAAAAAGAAATATAAATAATTTTGTTTTTAATCATGATTTATTTAAAAAAATATAATTAAATTTTTATAATTTTTAAGAAAATTTTTCTTAACAAACAAAATTTACTTTTAACAGCGCAATATCAATTTTCTATTTTCATTAATTCTACAAAAAGCTATATATACTCGATTTTGTGTTCTAAACGCATTCGTGCGATAATTTGACGCATTTACTTTGCCTGTGTTTTTGGGTATTTGTCTATTTAGTAGTTCTAATTTTAATTTTTTTTTATATGAACTGCATTGATATGCAGTAAACGTTTTTTGTATATGATAGTTTTGTTAAAAAAAAAAAAAACAAATTACCCCGCTTTTTGTGTTTTTAACCAAGTCGCGTTTTACTCCAGTTTTTATTTCGTTGGTTTTCTAAACTAAACAAATACGTTGTTGTGTTAGCAATTATTATGCAACACGTAATATTAAAAAGTCATGTTTAGAAGTTTGTTTGTTTTTTTTCTAATTTAAATTTTTTAAGTTTCAAACATGTTTTATGTTTAACGGAAAAAACATGATGTTCCAATTTAATTGTAGTTGAATTTAAATAAGAGGGGGTTTACCAAATTTCATGACTATTTCTGTATTGGATGGTGGCGGTTCAATTTATTTGATGTCTAGGATATTTATAAAATCTATTATTTATTGTTTTATAACTTAACTATTTTGTTTTATAACTAAATTCATGAACAGCAGAAAGCATAAGTTGATGAGGTGGAGGGGAAAATCTCCCTGCTTTGCTAAATACAACTTAAAGGACTTTTTGGTCAATAAGGATAATCACAACTTTACTAATAAAATTACTTTACGGGAAGCATTCTCACCACTTCTAAGTAACCTTGGCTTCATCTTATGCAGAAGTAGAGGTTTTTGTACCTCAGTACAACTTAAAGACATTGCATCCAAAAAAAATTGGGTGTTATTTAACGCGGACAATGAATTAAAAAAAATAAGATAACATATTTCTGTTTTGCTTGACGTAGACAAAGTCCCTAGTGCTACGTCGTGAGTGACAATTTTTATACAGTTTGGGCTTGCGTGACGTCATATAAAAGTCATTTGCAGTAGAAGAAAAGAGTAATGCGCCATCTGGGTTTATTGTTAAGTGGTCACGGACAACTTACATATTCCAAAAAAAATCTCAAGTACTTTGATTTTTGAATCGTACTATTTTTGCCGCAGCACATTTTTGTTGTGGCAAACATATTTTGCTCTTGTAATCATACTAGGTTCTGATATAACGTTTTGATATTTCCTTTAACTCGTAACTTTTAATCTATCTATCCATCTATCTATCTATATATATAAAACAGGATGTGTGTATGTATGTACGGTATGGACTCCAAAACGGCTGGGCAGTTTTTAATGAAATTTTCAGGGAATCTTCAAAATATTCAGGCGCGTGACACTGTGAAGTCTGATTTTTGATTTTCGGTCTGCGGGCGGATGACATCAACATAATTTGAACGATTTTTTTCTTTAAAATGATCGCCATGGTCCAACTTAGATCTGTACGAAAACAAAATTTAGCCCCGCCCAATTTTACGCCCACTTTTTTCGAATTACCTAAAATCAGAAAACGGATTTTTTCCTTTGTCCAACTTAGGTTTTTACGGAAAAAAAATTTTTCCCCGCCCAATTTTTCCGAATTACCTAAAATCAAAAAAAGGATCCATCGATTTAACTAATTTTTCTTTTAAATGTTCGTATTAATCCATTTTACGTTTTCATCGAAAGAAAAATGTACCACGCCTTCTTTTACGCCCACTTTTTCTATTAGGCGCATAACTTGAGAACGGCTTTATCGATTTGGACGATTTTTTCTTTAAAATCATCGCCATGGTCCAACTTAGGTTTTTACGGAAAGAAAATTTTGCCCCGCCCACTCTAACGCCTACTTTTTTCGATTTATATAAAATCAGAATCGATTTGACTAATTTTGCTTTCAAATGTTCGTATCTTTTTAACGGATTTTAAAAATCGAACGCAAACATTTTTCCTAATTTGGACAGGACAACGTCTGTCAGGTCAGCTAGTTCCCTATGAAATCATAAATAATTTTAACTCAACAAAAAAATTTTAAATAGATATCTTTAAGAAACGACTTCAGTGTAGCAAATATTTTTAGCAAAAAAATAATTATACAGAGACGTTCGGATTACCAGCGAAATTCTAAATTACACTTGAGATAAGCAAAACTTCCCGATTTAATTAAAAAATACCTAATATCAAATTAATGTTTTAGTGATAAATAATATTTTTTTTTTAAAGAAACAAACAAAAAGTTGATTTATAGAGAATCAAAAGTCAATATATTTATTTCGATTTATATAAACTTAAACATAAAAAAAATTCACAAAAATATGTAACACTAACCCGCAACTTTGTTAGCGTTTTTCTTTCTTTCGTTGACATATCTATATGACAATGTTTATGTTTCTAGATTTTAACAAAATAGTACCAGCATTTTTCAACTTATAGGTTCTCATGCATTCAGGACCCTACACCTAAGTTTAATATTAACGTTTCTTAGTTCAATATTATAGAAAATTCAAAAATTACCACATGTAGAACGGAAAAGTTAAAGAAAAAAATTTTATTTCGCATAAAAAAAGTTCCACAATGGGTATGGTTTTCACCACTTAAACGTTCGAATTTCGAAAAAGTACCAAATTTATATATAAACTTTTTAGATAAGTTACGAATGTGATATAGTTTTTATTTATACGGTAATTAGTTTAAAAGATAGGTAACCCAGCAAAAACTTTGGCTTACAAAATAAGCAGTAAAATAATGGGAACTTGACAAGAAGGCTACTTATTTTTCTACTAGAAAAAGTACTTATTTTCGTTCGCGATGTCCCAAAAGTAATCCTTTATAATTTGGCCAATTATAACCTAAAAAATAATATCTTTCTTTTGTACTTAAAAGTGTTATAGAAATATGTAGTTACAAAAAATTTTTTTTTTATTTTATTTTTTCTTATTTTATTTTTTTTTCCTCGGTGCTAATAGACTAGCTCACTACCTGCTAGCTTACCGGGGTAGCGTAGTTTTTGGGTAAAAAAACTATGTTTTTTACTCAATTAATAGCGTAAATATGAGATTAAATTGTCCATAACAACAATAACAACGTTGGTTGAAAGTTTTTGTTTCATTACTATACAGTACTTTTCGTTTATAGTCACTATAGTCACATTAGCGATATAGTCTATTTTATCTATTTTGCCGCTATAAGTTATTTTAATATAAAGTATTAACGTTATAGTCCATTTAGCGATATAAGCACATTTGCCATATATGCCATTTATTAACAGTAGTCAAAGGGAAAAGTAAAGCAAATTATTGGCTTTATAGTCACATTCATTACTATACAGTACTTTTCGTTTATAGTCACTATAGTCACATTAGCGATATAGTGTATTTTATCTGTTTATTTTGCCGCTATAAGTTATTTTAATATAAAGTATTAACGTTATAGTCCATTTAGCGATATAAGCACATTTGCCATATATGCCATTTATTAACAGTAGTCAAAGGGAAAAGTAAAGCAAATTATTGGTTTTATAGTCACATTAGCAAAATTTACTAAGTTCTTTTTAGTTTTCGAATCAAAAATCCATCCAAAGAAAGAATAAATTAAATCATTTAATTTTTGTCATCAGCTTTCTACTCGTAAAAAACTAGTTTTTTCCGTTGGTATCAGTTATGAAATATCTTGTTATTATTTTAACTATTTTTTATACGGTATGCAACTATGTTGTAAAACCATAAGCCTGATGTCGGTGTAATTTATATGCATTTTTTATTTCCTTTATTCACATAACTTGATTATATTCGAATTCGGTTATATGCGTCATAGTGGCATATATGTGAATTTGCGTTATAGTCACATTAGCGATAAAGTCCACGTTATGGTTGTAACTTAAGGATGTGACTATAAGCGAAAAGAACTGTAATGGCATTTTTCATTGTCATAATGAAAATTTAAATTTATGAAAGTATTATTGAAATATGTTGCTTTTATAAAAAATTTTTGATTTAATAAATTTAATGGCATATTACATTAGACGTATGAAATAATTAAATCTTACATTTTTTGATTAACAATTAAACATTTTTTTAAGGAAACTATAATTTTGTATTAATTTATGAATACAGTTATTTTTTGTTTAACTTGGACAAACTTAAGTTTTGTATATCCAATGAAAATTTTTAACGTAATTACGAAATCCAATGCTGCGATTTTAACGAAAATACTTCATTATAACTATGAAATTCCATTTAGACAATGAAAATTTTCATTTACCCAAGGAAATTTTTTTTATGAAAGTGATTCATTAAATATATGAAGTATTTTTCTTTCAGTGTAAGAAAGCATTAATTAAAGAGGGTTTTGGCTGCACAAAATAATTTATAGATCTAACACTCACATCGAAATTATTCTTAAAATTTTATAGTATTACCGAATATCCAATAAATATTAGCGTAATATATTGCAAATTGATTTAAATAATTATTTAAAATCGTATAATAATATATTATTTAAATCATTATATTAAAGTATTTTTTGTAATGTATAATTATGACGCCCTATGTTCTTCGTGAACAATTTATTTAAGTATTTTTATGTTATATCGCTGTATCTATATTGTATTTAAATAAATAATATATATAATTATGACTTATTAAAGATATAATAATAAAGTTGTTATTTAATATATAACTAATAATCCAAAAAGTGGCGAATAATGCTACAAAATAATGAATTCAGGAAGTCATTACAATTAGGATTGTAAATTAGCAACAATAAATATTAATTTTTTGTATCTCTTTTATTCTAGGAGATAGAAGGTTAGCGAATTTACCTGTTTTTACCCCCTGAACATTTTTGAAACTTACCAAAACCGGTTTGGTAAGAAATAAGAAACGAATCTCTCTTATATTGACAACTGTCACTATTGCCTCATATGATACTTTCTCTAAAAATAAACTTATGCCAACTAACTCATCCGAAAGGGAAGGTGATGAAAACCGTTTGAACTGAAAAGTAAATCGCATTTTCAAATCGTTAAATGTGTGGCAGATTTCGATCGATTTCATATTCCACTTTTGTTTTATTTCCAACTTGTCTATAATACAACTCTGTACTGTGCATTTTTGTGCATGTATTGTATTTGAAAAAATTAAATAAAAAATATTTTTAATTAACAACAAAATGCCTTATGCTGTTGCACTTTATTTAGTTCTTAGTGAAAATAACTCCGACGATGAAAGCGAGCTTGTACGATGAAAACGCTTACGAGACAAATCTGATCCCTTAAGTTTGACCAAGGAAATGTGAGAAGTAATGTGAATTTTTATTTATGTATATTTTATGTACATATATGTACACTTATATTGATGCAACATAGTTTTAAATAAGTAAAGTAGGTCTACAGGCTCATCCATATCTCTTTCAAAATAGTTAACAGCTGCCTTTAGATTTTTTGCAGATGGAAGTTTTTAACGGTTTTTTGGAAATCACGTAAATATTGGCATACATCGCTTTACTGATTGCCTGACTGTTAGGACTCATATCTGTTTCTGTTTCTTTTAAAAAATTCTACATTTGTACTTAAATGCCATTGTATATGAACAATTTTAATTTTTAAATGAAAATAAGACGATTATTTACGTATGTTTAGACAATATAAGATTTTAAAAACTCCCTGCATTTGCCTGAAAATAAAACATCTGTCTCTTTTTTCCTACGCTTGAAATTATCCGAAAAAAAATCCCTACAAAAAGAAAAAATTCCCTACTATTGGCATCACTGGTCCCCAACATTGAGACAGAGTTATTCATTTTTAACTTTTTATGTTACATCTGTTGAAATCAGGTGCAGTTAATCAATATCTGGGATTCTGCAAATATCCAAAGTGGAAAGATCTCTAGAGAACGGTATCGTTGCTGACCATAGATCATATCTAGTACCACTGGAGTCAGCAGCCCCTGGTGGTATGGCAATAGCCCAATATTAGTAAAGGCCTCCGCTGGTATGTTTCTTGCGGGATATGATTTCTATCTTTCAGGAAGATTGTCTTTGTTTAGCTTTTCCGTTGAAAAGATTCTTTCGGGCATAACGAGGTGGTTGTAGTTTACTACCCAACGTCTCGGGAACGTATATGAAAATCTAACTATAATGCTGATTTTTCAAGACATGTAGAAGAGTTTTACCTGCACATGCACATGCTGCCAGCATTTGTCCTATAGCAGCGGAGGTTGATGGCTCCAGCTTTTACAAGTGGCGAGTGTATTATCCTTTCGGGCTATGCGCTCAAATTGCTAAAGTTCCTCATACACTTGCAATATAATTGCTTAATTTTTCGCATTGTAGAAAAACACGCTGTTGTGTACCACAAATATTTTCTTGCAGACTTCGAAAATTCGAGTCAAGTCATAAGTTCTAAACAAATTGAATGTTTATTTTAAAGTCACGCAGTTAATGTTATTAGCCAGTTTTTGTTAGTGTAACTCCGTTTGCTATTGCTATGTGTATGGCAACGCTTTTCAAACCACAAATGATATTGAGCCATAACCGCCAAAAGGGCTGTAGCGACATGATGGACGATTTTCGTTTTATTATTAAAATTTTTTATTCATGAACATCTGCATCGTTCAAAAAATATCAGGGCTGTAGAATTTACCGTTACGATTTTACAGCAAAAACAATAAAGACTTAAGTACAATTCACTGTTTGTTTAAGCATTTTGTTACCACGACTGTCGCTTGCGTCTTTATTCGTGTTTATAAATGAATTCGTATTAGTGGCAAAATAGAAAAATATTACATTTTATATCAGTGTTTTTTTATGGAATTTATATAAATGATAATGAAACACAGCACTATTGAGTCATTTACAAAACTACTTGGGCTTCTTATTAATGGTATACCATGATTTCGAATGCAAAGTCCAATCCTGTAAACTATACTTGCATTTTAATGAATAATTCAGATTTTAAAGATCGGAAAACATTTTCCCAAGCTATTATTCTTACTTCAATAAAATTGACTTTTACAGCATTACGTTCTGCCCCTTTAAATAAAAATATTTCTATAATAAAACGTAAGGATAGATATTGCGATGACTCCGAAATTAAAGAATATGATCTCAACTATATTGCTCGATCAAGACATAACGCTGCTTTGGTACAAAATGAACGTATTTGTTTATATGATACCTTTTTAAAAATTTCTTCAAAAAAATTCAAAAATTTAATAACACTTTGTGATAAAAACCTAATTTCTGCAAAATTTCACAACGAATTTTTAAAGATTCCCTACCTGAAACTAATCAGGAAGAAATATAATATTTACTTTAAAGTTATTTCTTTTAAAACTTATTTACCTACATATATACTTTCATATCGAATTCTGAAGTAATTTTCTATCAATTTCGAAAACAAAAACCATTAAATTTTTTATTAACAATAACTGGATTTAAGTTTAATTTAACGTTATGTTTAATTTTATACACAAAAATAATTGGAAAAAAAATGCAGTATATTGCACAGAAGTAGCAATGTTTACAAACTAAATTCCACCGTAATCCTTAGACATGGTCCAAAGATATTTAAAAAAAGCTTCTCCTGTAAATTTACGTTTTTGGCGCTTAAGACTTTTTGGCGGTTATGGCTCGATATAACCTCGCTTAAATCCATTTGGTCCAGATTTCAATGGTCAATCAATAGTTAAGGACAAAAAAAAGACTTGTTTTACTCGAAATGTTACATAACATATTTTCAAAATCTACACTAGATGTCGTTAAAACACGTGAGTCATTAGATTGTTTAATCAACAATAAATTTCAGCTACTATAAAGACTGACCAGGCTTTTGGAGTAGCAAACACAAACGGCAACATTGACTAACTTAACCTCTAGTTTGAAAAAAAAATATATACAATCTGCAGGCGTTGCCCTTTTACCAAGTGTCAGATACTATCTTTTTTATTTATTACATTCCACAATCGTCGATAACGATCCAAAAATCCAAAACTTCTGTATTTCACTAAATAAAAAGCGGAAATTTGAGGTTCCAATTAAAAAACCATATTTTCCCATAACGTCAGCTCAGAATTGGTTTGGCGCATATGCCAAAAAGTCGGAGTGGAGAAAAACGACAAAGAAGATTTACATGAAGAGTTCTCAAATTGTACGCGATAGAATTTTTTTATATTTTTACCACTGCTTCCGGTATATGTTTTGAAGAAAAATGCAAATTTTTGCGCACTTTCACGAATAAAGTTAGAATTTAATAGTATTTTTTTGAAAATGAAAAATATTGTTTTGTGCCGCATACGCCACTTTTCTAAAAAAAATTAAAAAAGTGGCTTTTTGTGCTGCATACGTATACTTATTGCTGTGTATTGAGTAACTTGTTGTTGAGATGAATTTTTTTTTATAGTTTTTTTATTTGATTTTACTTTACAAAAAGAAAAAAAACAGTTCTACTGTTATGAAAAGTTACATTAAAAGCCACAAATTAAACAACTTTAATAATGCAAAAGTAAAAAGAAAATTTAAAACTTAATATTGAGTAAAGTTTTGTAATAAGCTTTATCAACACGTGGAAGAAATATAAGCAAGTCTTTTATGACTCTATTTTTATCGCTGGAAATAAATGATGGGTTCGATATTTTCAAAACATTCGTCAACAAATTCTCAGGAGTTTTCAAACAATTTTTTGATGCAGACTTAACCAAAATTGCATTTTTATATTTTTCCTCTCTGGTAGAAGTTTTATAATATATACATAAATCATTATTTTATCTTTAATTTAAGCAAAAGGGACTTTTCGAAAGTCCATTTTATTTGCTTCCAACGAGTATGTGCGAAAATTTTCCGGAAGCATTTCCATAACTTTAAGTTTTGTTTTATTATTTGGCATTGTTTTAAGCAAATTTAGTAAATGAAGAGGACTATGAATTTCAATATACTTAAGTACCGGTCAATAACACCATGGACATAGTCCACTTCTTGAATCAAAGA
The DNA here is from genome assembly GCA_930367215.1 of Pollenia angustigena. Lineage (NCBI taxonomy): Eukaryota > Metazoa > Arthropoda > Insecta > Diptera > Polleniidae > Pollenia > Pollenia angustigena. The sequence continues at coordinate 56,524,149 of OV884060.1, forward strand.
ATGTCCTGGTTCTGAAGACTTTTGTATTACGGCATCAATATTATTTTGTTTAAAGAACATTTTGTTAATTTGATTTTTATTTTGAGGTACGCAAAAATCGCTACATAATGTCAAAGTTTTAATAAGTGGACAATCTTTTATTGATTCATTTAAAATTGTAATTTAAGCACTAGCAATACTGTTACCACTCCGACCACTATGAGCTTCCGTCAAAAAGGTACAATAAGTAAAAGTTGGTATATATGACATAATAATGGTTGCTGTAAGATAAAACATATTTAATTTTCGTTTGTAGTAAAATTTTGAAGCATTTCCCTTAGGTAGGCTGAAAACACAAATAATAGCAAATCGTACACTTGGTTGGGTCCATTATAAAACTATTTTTCACAAATTTATTTTCTTGTTGTAATTTTACTTTGCTTTTGCTTTAACTACTTTTGTTTGCTTACGGCAATGCAGCAAAGCAACAGTAAAATTTATTTTTTACGTTTTTGTATGAAGAATTTGCTGCAATCGCCAAACAATGGCTTGTAGAGCAAAACAGTACTTGAAAAATTTTGAAACAGTTGACATACAGCAAAATTCTGTGGTTTTCATGGGCAACCGCGTATGTCTTAAAATAAAATTTTTCAGGAGAGCTGAAAAACCCATTCTAGTTCAAACTATGGGTTAGATATTGCACCTTTTGAACTTTGTAATTGAGTTAAAACATCGGAATGGGTCTATCTGTTTTTAAAAATTTTTTAAAAAATGTAAAGAGCGCTTAAAATTAACATTTCAAAATCGAAAAAATAGACATACGCGGTTGCCCATGAAAACCACAGAATTAATGCTTTATATCTCAGAAACCATAAAAATTTTCGCGAAACGGGTTTTTGATTTAGAAAGAGGGTATTAAAAAAATATATTCCTCATACCTAACTCATTTTTTTTTTAAATGGTCGGTAGGTCAAACCAGTAATGAGCTGACGATAAGTAACATTTTGGATATACACAAACAGGGGTTGACCAGCAAGCATTAACGCCCCAAATGTATCGAATTAAACCAAATTGGTAGGAAAGTTATAATTCAAAGACATTTTTAAAAGCTTTGCATCAGTTTTTGTCCGGAATTCATCAGTCTTCCTTCGAAAATTGATTTTTAACCTAAAACATTTATCTAACTTTTTCCAATTGATAATATTTACGTGTAGCTGAGGTACGTAATATAGTTGTTCATAAAATACGTTTCGATTATTTGAAAATTTATGGTCCATGGTGTCGTTTCAAGGCCTAAATAATCGAACTTTATTGATGGCTTAATGTTCAAAATGTATTTTCAAAAAATTTGCTTATTTGTTTGAAAGTTTTTAGTTCTCCTTTTTATTCCAAAAGTTCCCTAATATTTTTTATTTTGTTATACCTATAAGCACCCTTTTTATATTTAACTGGTATGTGTGTTTATTTTAATTTCAATTCCCTTTTGTTTAATTTTACTACAATAAAAAATGATAAAAAACAAACATTAAAAATTGCCTAAATGGCCTATTAATAGACCACGGTTTTTGTCACCAAAAAATTTTACATTTTATTTCCTTTGTCACTAATGCATACCTACATACACACATCCACATATCAACTTACCCTTCGGTTAACTTAAGTTTTATTTACAGAGTAAATGGGCGACCGCTTTCCTGCTGTAAAAAAAACAACAATAAAATATCTTTCCACCAAAATCTTCCCGTTTGCTTTTCACTCACACACCAAAAAGCAATTATCATACACATTTTTGGTTTAAGTACCGCTAAAAAAATAACAAAAACAATGCCAGAACAAAATTACGTAAAAGGGTCGTCATTGACATTTTCACAACTTTAAACACATATGTACATGTTCGAACATGTTTGCATACGTGTGTGTTTTCAAGTAAATAAAAGCCAGTTGTTTTAATGGCCATCATTTGAAGCCACCTTAGTGTTAGAGTTGTCAAACACCCAAAATATCCAGTTAAAGACCAACGGTTGAGTGCATTTTTAATGAAAACAATGAAAAATTGTAAAGTAAATTCCTTTTCAGAATATATAGTTCCTTTAGATTTGCCTTATATGCTTGAATTTAGTTTCGTTTTTTTTTTTTTTTTTTGTTCAGCTCATTACGAAATGATTTTTTGGCGTGTGTTTAAATTTTTTTTTTTTAGTTTTTTTTTATAAAAAATAATGCGTCTTTTCTTTGTTTTAAGGGACTATTTTTTGCACATACATGTACAGAAAAGGTGTTAAATATTCGAAATGATAAAAATCTGGGAGTGTTCTTCTAATTTAGAATTATCAAGGCTCATAAAAATACGTACTTAATTTTTTGGTGAATGAATGATAGGGATAAAACCGTTTGGGAGTAGGTATTGCGAAAAGAGATACGGGTAATGTAATTACAGTAATTTTGACTTAGCTGCACAATCTCCTTTGCACGATTTATTGTGCAGGTAAATCAAAAATGCAGTTATCTTAAATGCATTTACCTGCCTTAATGTGCAGGTACAAGATTGTGGTTACCTGCACAAAAGTGCAGCTAAAGTAAAGTGTTTGATTTAAAAGTAAAATAAAAAAATTATTTTATTAATATATAAATTAATATTTTATTTAAATTTTATCTCAACACAGCTAGCACTTTCAGTTGTCTAGGAGTCTACTGGGAATCTCACAAAGAGTGTTTCTGATCGTCGACGAGCTCATATTTTAATTGTAGACAATTTCTCGCACGGGAGAAACTGTAACACGTGCTGAGTCCTATGAGAGATTCTTCCATAACGCAGCGAAAAACGCTTATATTTATCGTAAAGGGAATCGTTTATGATGTATGTAGAGATTATCCAACGAGTCTTTCAAAAAGCATGCCAAGAGTCGTATGAGACTCATGTAGGTATTATTTTACAACTCGTGAAATGCTCAGCCGTATGAGCTACATAAATAAGGGCATCAAGTGTATTGTTCAGGCCAAAACTTCTAATTTTCATACAATTTCTATAAAAAAAACCTTAAAGTCGCGAAATCAACACCATCCTGAAGGATAATTCTTTTTACAGATCCTTAGGCCGGTTTGTTTTATTAAAATTGTATTGGCAATAGCATTTTCATACCTCAAAAACGGTCTTATTTAGGTAGCTCAGTAATTGTTGTACGACTCTTACAGAGAGTCCCAAATGGTTCATTCCAAGATATAAAGACTAGCGTGTCAAAAAGTAAATTAAAAAAATAATAAATTAAAAAAGATTTAGATGTTTTTGTTACTAGTCAGATAATCATTAGAAGATTCTTTTAGGAGTTGTATATTAAACATAATCGTCTAACAAACAGCCTATGCTAGCTGGGAAATAACAGATCATTTTATAGATGTATGTATGTATGTATGTATGTATGTATGTATGTATGTATGTATGTATGTATGTATGTATGTATGTATGTATGTATGTATGTATGTATGTTTAATTATTTTAAAATAAACATTAACAAAAACAATGAGACTTCACAAAGAACATAAAAATTTATGTAAAAAAAAAACAAAATATTTGCGATTTATATTTTTATTTCTGTGAAAAAGTGGTCACCACATATTTTTATGTGTGCAGCTAACTTTGATGTTTTGTATGAAAATATTTTAAAGCTGCCCAAAAATATGAAAAATGTGCAGGTATACAAAATGCACTTAAAAAAGGATTTTGAAGAATAATTCCAGAAAATATGTATTTTGGGCAGTTAAGTCAAAGTGCAGCTAACTTTGATTTTTTGCATGAAAATAATTTTAAAATGCCAAAAATTTTGTGCATTTATCTTAAATGTGCAGGTATAGAAAGTGCACTTAAAAAAGGAATTTGTATGGAATTATAAAGAATAATTCCAAAAACTATCAATTTTGTGCAGTTAAGTCAAAAGTGCACGTAAACAAAAGGCAGTTAAGTCAAAACTACTGTATTGTACATTTTTCATATATTTTATGACCTGATAAACAGTGACAAGGATTATTATGAACTAATCTAAAAAATTCTCTTGTGTTAGGTAAATTACCAAATTATAGTCAGAGAGAGAAGCTTGGTGTAAAAATCTTTAATTTGTTACACACAAAAACGTTTTATTTTCCGTTTTCTTTTCACCTCCAGCAGGCACAAAATTTAACTTGAAACATCTCTGGCTATCTGATGGTCAGTTTTTGAGTTCGTATTTTAATACATCTTAGTAAATTTTTATTAAAATTTAAGTTGTATTAAAATTAAATTGAAATTATTAATGAATATTATTTTTGTCAAGCTAAGGCCTAAATTTCTTCAATGTGAATAAAATTCTATTTTTAATTACAATATTTTGTTCCCGACGTTTCGCCGATTGTTTGTCGACTTTCTCAAGGCATTGTCTATTTAAAAATTATAAAAACAATTAAATAAGCAATAATGTTACACATTAACAATACAGACTTACAATATGAAATTTAATCACATTAAAAAGTTTTACATGTACCAAGGACCATACAAATATTAAATATAATTTAATATTTAAACACATATTAATTTTAATTTTTTGTATTTCACAGCTTAAGTAAAGGCAACTATATAACTTGCATTTATGTTGTTCGTGTCCTCCTTCTAATTCATTGTTCTCTTAATTTGTTGCTGTATTCTAAAGCTGAAGGTCCACACCATGCGCTTATGCGTCTGTCCTTTTTATGCATTTGACAAAAAAGTTGAATCAGTGTAATTGTATATGACAAGTTACACACCAAAATGCAGAGAATGCATACACGCATCAACGTATGAAAGTAAGTTTACTTTCTACTTTTGTATCCGTCGCATGTGTGGTGAAAAAATGTCAGCTGTTATTGATGGCCATGGATGACAAATCATATTTTATTTTTAATGTTATCGCTAATTATGTTTGTGTGGTGGATTACTTTTTACTATGTTTTTGCATTAAAAAAGGTTTTTAACAAGAGAAAAAGCTTTCGTAATAAAGATTGTATAAGCTTTAAAGAATAAAATAAATTGAAATAAATTTTTAGCACAATTTTACCACGAACAAAATTTGTAATTCTAGTTATCGATTACTTTTGTCTTCTGAGTGTCATCTTTGTTGTGTTTATTATTTTTTTTTTTAACAAATGCCATGAATTGGAAACTTATTGATACCGTGAAAAATCAAAAATATTTTTATAATAAAAGCTTACTCATCTATGAATTCTATTAAATAAACTATATTTAAATATCAATTATACCCTCAATTTTTTGCAAAATTGTTTTTAATTGTTAAACATATTAGCACAACAGCTGATAAAAAAAAAACAAATTTGGCGCATAAAACGCATTGCATGTAGCTTGAATTTAGAAACGCATAAAAAGCACAAAAAGTATCATACGCAACTACGCAGGAACGCATGGTGTGGACCTTCAGCTTAAGGCTTTCAATTGTGTATCTCATCCTTTCTTTTTTGTCTTTATCTATAATTCTAACATCATCGAAATTGATTGTGTTACCAGTATGTAGGATGTGTTGTGCTAGTGCTGTTGTCTCTTTTCTCAGCATTATGTCCATCTTGTGTTCTCCCATTCTTAAATTATTAAATTTTTAATTAAAATAAAAATAAAATAGCACTAATAATGGGTCGCTTACGGATGATGACTAAACTGAAGTTCAGTTCCCAGCAGCAAAATCAGTCAACGCCGCACAGTAGCGCCCGTAGAGCAAACGAGGTTGCAAAAATCAAAATTTTCATGAGCACCGACGAAGTTTTGAATAAACTCATGTTATAGGAAACTTTTCAACGATTTCAAATCTGCCACTCTTAATAATATCACATTTTTAGTTTAGAAGATATAGCCGTTCAAAGTTGACCGACTTTCGGTTTTCAAAAAAACACACAATTTTTAGTAAATTTGTTGCGATTTCAGGTGTAATATCACGAAAAATAGGTAACGAATCGCCTTATTTTTTGTTTGTATTGATTGATGCATTTATTAAATGTGTAATGATAAAAAAAAAATGAACTGTTTGCTTTGTGTTTCTCCTGGTAAATCACTATTTAAAAACTATCCGTTTTTTCACTATTTTTCAACTTTGACGGAAAATAACAAAAATCTATATTTTTCTATATTTGCCATATTTGCAAAATCTGTTCTTTGATTATTTCTTTACATAATTCAAAAATTTTATCTGCCCGTACGTGCCCGTTTGGCTTCTAGAGGTAAAAAAGGTTAAAAAGACATGGTTGCCATACTAATATTGCGGTTTAATAAAATTCTTTAATTTGGCCCCTACAGCGCGTAGGATGCTCCTAGATGGGTCAAATGTATGACCAACCCCACTTTATTATTTATTGCCGAATTTCGGTTTTTTTAGTTATTTCAATAAACTAAACCATTTTTGAGTTACGCGAATATATGCTGTGCAGCGCCTTACATTTTCGAAATAACGGTATATCTTGAAAACAAGAGCTAATTTAAAAAAACGGTTAGCACCACTGAATTCAGCGTCCCCAATTAGGGTGAAATGCCAGGTGCGCGGCATTCGAGTTATCGAGTATTCGAGTTATTCGAGTTATTGAAGAAATAAGCTCAACACATTCGGCTAATTCGGCGAAATTATGACATTTTGAGTATGACATAACTTTTGAAAAAAAAATTTTAAAATTTTTTTTCGTTCATATATGTTCCTTATAAGATAAAAGGAACATTCTCACCAAATTTCATTAAAATCGGAAGGGGTCGTGTCCCACTCTTGGTCGTTTTGACATGGAATTACCCATATACCGAAAATACAGAAAATTGAAAAAATAAATTTAAAAAAAAAAAATTTTTTTTTTTAATTTGTTGGGTAATAATTTAGAACCCTAAAGAAAAAAAAAATAAAAACAATCTAAAAATGTAAAAATAATTTTTTTTTAGGTACCATAAAATTGATTTTTCTACTAATTTTAACTTTGATAACCCATAAGTAGGCCCCTACACAGCGTAGCACCCTTTTCAAATGCACATTTCATAGGCTGAACAGTTATCTATCATATGCTGTTTAAACTGTTCAATTACCTTATTCGGTTCAAAAGATATGATTTTTGCAACGAAAAAACTCAAATGGCGCCACTGTGCGCCGCTAATGTTAAAATATAAAATAAAATAAAAATTCTTTTTTTTTTAAGTTGAGCGGCGTTGCCTAATTTCACTGCTGGCAACTCAACTTTAGTTGTTTTTCTTTCCAAAATCGACCCATAAATTTAACAAGGCCATTAACGAAACAGCTGATGATTTTGGGTTTGTCTGTTGTTTTTGTATTGTTGTCCTATTAAGACGACCTCGTCAAGTATATAGTATGTATACTAGTACTGGGATACTATCGATATTTTCCACTATTGATATTTATCGATAGTTCAGATTGCACTATCGATATATCGATATTACTATCGACTGAATGCTTGTATTTGTGTAGGAAAACTTTAATTTTTCTTTTATAAGGCTACATTCCGTTTTTTTCATCACTTTATTGAATGTATGAGACGTATGTATATACGCACGTTATTTTAGATGGCAGTTTTTTAAAAATTGATAAGTACCTTTCTGAAGGAATCGAAGTAACAGGGACTATAAGATATTCCATTGCAACTTTAAAAAATGTTCTTAATTCTTAACCCAAAAAGGTAATCTATCTAGCGGACTTATCCTCTAATTGTCGTTCATTGTTTTGTCCTATGCTTGCAATTGCATTTTAATTTGCGTTTTTTTTACAACATTACAAAAATATTTAACATTTCAGTTCCTATATAAAAATGTACAAATTTCGACTTAAATCCATACCACTTGCCATTCTTGTTGTTTGTATTCATTGCTGTAATAATAGCAAGTAAAAATTTGCTGCAAAAAACTGTGTGTGTATAACTGCTGTTAGATGTCTTCATATCTGTATTTTAAATACTAAAAAATATCGATATTTATATTTTTCCTGTCGATATTTTCAGACTATCGATAATATCGATAGTCTATCGATGATTTCCCAGCACTAATGTATACTATGAAAACTAAAATGGACTTAAAATAACTTGGTGGCCACTCGATCAAGATTTGCCTTTCAATTCCGTTCAATTTGCAATACACTCTCACTTTTTTACTAACACACTCACACTTTTTAAATTTCCATTTTTTGCTTAACCGCTTTTTGTATAAAAAAAAAATTTTTACTGAAAAGGATTTTTTAAATTTTTTTTCGTCATGTCTTTTTTTAAATTTTTTTTTATAAAATTGTTTTTTTTTAATACAAAAATATATATTTGGCTATTCTTTTGCAAATTTGTATTCAATGTTTTCACCAAAAATCCATTTTATAACAAAAAAATTAAACAAAAAAATTTTTTTAACAGTTTTTTCGCTAAAAATCTTTTTTTTCTATCGAATTATAATGTTAATACCCACACCACAATATTGGAACGAGTATTATGTATTTGTGCTGATGTGTATAACACCTTAAAATATGGGTCCTACACTCACCTTAAAGTATACCGATCGGCTCAAAATTTCATTCTAACGACATCCGTCCGGCTGTCCATGTAATCTTGTGCGCAATGTGTTAAGGTCGCAATTTTGCAGATAATTTGATTAAATTTGGGACATAGGTTCTAGGGATGCCAATCGGAATTGATTTTAGAAAATACCGGGATTCGGGATTTTAAAATCCCGATTCCGAAATTCCGGGATTTCTTGATCCCGGGATTTCGTGATTTTTCGGATTTTTTTTTAAATAAACAACACTTTTTATTTATTAATTAATTTTCAAAAGGTATTATATATATAACATATTTAAAAATAAGAAAAATAAGAATTATAAAAATAAAAAATACAACTGAAACATAATTTTTTTTGTATACAGTATAAAAATTCAATAAAAACGAACTTTTTTGTACACAAAAGTTGATATATTAAAAATCCCCGGATTTCGGGATTTACCGTTTGGCATTCCTAATAGGTTCATATGGGCACAAGGACCAAGCCTATTGAAAAACGCCGAATCGTAGGAACAAGAGGGACGATAGGCGGCGATTTCTGCCTGTCAGAAACTATCAAACAGATTTTATTACAATTTAAAACATACACGCAGAGGAAAAATATGGTTTTTAAAAGAACAAAGAAAAAATTGTTCAAAAGATTGATCAAATAGCTATCTAAGCAACTTGGGACATTGCTTACACCAATAGGTAATAAGTTACATGAATGAGAAAGAACACCTGTATGGCCAAAATGTCAAATTTTGACTCCCTCTAACTCAGAAACAAATTCTGTCCAAATCGGAAGACATCGATTTATAAACTGGGTCACTTGACATGAAATCCCCCATATTTATTAAATAAAAATATCGAAATTTAATATATGTGTATTAGCGGTATAACTTATTCCCATTTTATGCAAATATCAAAATGGCGTGCCGTAGCATAGTCGAATAGCCCATTGAAAACTTAAAAAAAATGACATTCATTTTTCGCGGTTTTCAAAAAAGTTCACCCACAAAACGCGGTAAAGTTGTAATTTTTTTTTTTTTTTTTTTTACGCATTTAAAAGTGAAATAAGATCCAAAAATTGGCCTAATGTCGATGGACCTTTTGACACTTAAAACAGCGTCTCATTGTCCATGGATATTGTGACAATTTTTGGTGCTTCATAATGGACATTATAATATTATGACATGCTACCAATTGATCACTTTGTTGTTGTAAATTCTAGCAACTTGTTTAACAACGAATTTTCCTAAAAAACTTTATTTTTACGAAACCCTGTGTTTTTTTTATTGTAGCTAAAATCAGTTTTTTTAATAGTATGTGCTATTTTGCTCTAGTTTGTCAATTTTTTTATTAAAAAGACTATTTCTGTGGCCGTATGGAAAAACTAGTTAACTCCACTTTTTGCGAAAATTGCGATAACACCAAAAATACCAAACTTTAATATAGTTTCTCATTTAAAAGTTATTTGAAAAACAAAAATCTGAAAAATACCAATTTTTATGTAAAAACTAGATAACTCCATACATTTTTTGAAAAAAACTAACTCCATTGTGTCTTAAAAAACAGAAAAATTAGAAGTCGAAAACGACTTTATTGTGAAAACAAAGAGAGAAAGAGCAAAATATAACAAATTTGGGTCACAAGCTCTTTAGGTCAAAATGTAAAAATTGCAACTCCCGAGAATTTAAAGAACATTATATGCATTCTTTATATGCATAGCAGGCGCGGATCCAGCTCGAGCCTTAGGGAAGGGGGGGGGGGGGAATTTTGTATGATACAAAAAAGTCAAAAATTAGTTTTTAAAAGTTTATTAAAAACAATATGTGTATTAGGGTAAATACTTTTTGCAATTTTTGCGAATATCAAATTCTTCATCGTATAGCCGTATAGACCGTGAAAAAATATTAAGAAATTATGTATTACTTTTTCGCGATCGTGAAGAAAGTTTCCGCACCAAACGCGATTAAGTTTTGAATTTCAATTTTTCTCCTTACTATACAAAATAAACATTTACAGCCAGTCCCACGATGTCACACGCTAACGTTCGCATAGAAAATTACATTTAAAACAAAAACAAATGTTAGAAATTGTTTTTGTTTTAAATGTAATTTTCTATGCGAACGTTAACGTGTGACATCGTGGGATTGGCTGTTAATTACAAAATTTTAAGTATTTTCTAATAATTTCATAAATATAACAAGATCTTACCATTTGTACGTAAAAGCGCAAAAAAAACGCGACTCTATTTCGCGGTTTTTTTTAATAAACTAAATTTAAATGGCAAATGATAGATGTTGTGATAGATGAGTTGTTTGGCGGATATATGAAACAGTGATAATTTTCAGCAGCGTAGTAATATATGCGCGGAACGAGCTATTAAAGTTGCACAAGATATTTTTCCATTATGTAAATCAACTCGCACTTTAAACTTAAAATTTATTTCATTAAACCCAAAAAAAAAATAGCTTTACATTTCTGTTATACAGTCGCTTATTTTATGTATTTATGCCTGTATATTCATAAAAATATTTTAAATTTAATAAAGGCTTGAAAACCAAATTTTCTAAGAAAATTTACCTTAATAAACATTTATTAAATTTAATAATCATTTATGAATATGGGGGCTAAAATATATAGCATATATAAACAATAAATGTACCATATATTATGTTTATAGATATTAAAAAAAAATAATTTTTTTGAGGAGCTTTAGAAATTGCATTTGGTGCGGAAGCTTTTTTGGCCGAAATGGCCTAAAAAATTATTTTCATTATCAATACTAAATTGCTCATCGCGTGGTGGGATGAAAAAAATTTTGTCCAAAAAAACGTCATAACCCTAATTAAAAAAACTCTACAAAAAGGTTAAATAAAATATAAGATCAGTTCAATATACATTAATCTTTTTAAATAAGCAATTTATGATTTCCTTGTGAGGCAAATTTAGACAGTACAGTCTATATTCTGTCATTGTTGATCTGAGCCATGTTTTTATTCGACGAAGGGTAGGAAATGGCCTCCTGCTCTTAGCTTTACTGATGAGCATTGTAACGAAAATTTTAAATATTTTTCTTAGATTTGGGTAGATATCTTCATCACAGTTTACTAAAGCATCTACAACGTTATCTGATAGACCAGGCTCAAGTTTAGATCTTAGTAGATGTTTATCTTTTGTTGTTTTCTATTTGGCCAATTTTTAATTTCATTTGTATTTCATTATCAAGCTAATACGGCCTAAAATCTTTAATGTAATTAAAACACAATTTTTAATACATTTTTTCCCGACGTTTCGTCGATTTTTTGTCGACTTCTTCTGGGGATACGTCTATTTAATAAAAACATAACATTTATTAACAAAATTTTGAACAAATAACATTGAAAACTTACATTTTTTATATTTTTACATCAAAATGACAAAATTTACATTTAACATATATAACGAAACAACATAAAATATTAAGTTATTTTTAAACAACATATTTCCACAACACAACTTATTTTATAGCGACTCGATAACTTGCACAAATGTTGTTCGTATCTTCTTTTAGATTCATTGTATTTTTTATGTTTTGTTGGATCCTTAAGCTTTCTTTAGTAAATCGTTTTCTTATAGAGTCTTCTTTGTCTTATATCCTTATTTGTTCGAAATCTGGTACATGCTGTGATTCAATCAAATGCATAGCTAATGCTGTGGTCTCCTTCTGTTTTGTAATGTCCATTTTATGTTCTCCGATCCTTGTAGATAACGCCCTCTTTGTTGTTCCAATGTATATTTGATCACATTGTTCTTTGTCATTTCCCTTACACCTAATTTCATAAACAACATTACTTTGTTGTTGTTTTTCCACTGGCGCTTTTATTTTCGTAAATATTGCACTTGTTGTTTTGTTTGGTTTGTACGCAAAACATATGTTATTTTGTTTTAGTGTTTCTCTCATGTTTCTGTTGTCAGTAAGGCCAGGGATGTATTGTACACTGTAAAATTTCCTGTTTTCTTTTTCATCAGTGTTGTCAGTTATATTAATATTTTTTTTATTATTTATTAACCGCCTATTTACGTCGTCAATTAAAGATTTAATTAATCTTTTTGGGAAACTGTTTTGTGTTAATATTTCATAAATTTTGTTTATGTTTTTATGATGAAATAGTTCGTCGCTGATTTTCAATACCCTCTCTATAAAGTTTTTTGCTGTATTTATGATTTGACTCCTGGGTTGTGTAGCGTTGAAATTCATGAGTCTACCTGAAGCTGTTTTCTTTGAGTACCAATTGAAAACAATTTTGTCCTTAATTCTGCGTAGTTTTGCGTCAAGATATGCTATTTCATTGTTTTCTTCAATTTCAATGGTGAATTGGATTTTTTCATGATGTGAATTAAAAGTTTTAAGAATTTCATCTTTATCGTCTTTATTAATTATAGCAAAAATGTCGTCTACATATTTTGCTATGTATTTAATATTAATATTTTTGTTTTTTAATTCTAATATTGCATCGTCCAACAAATTGTCAAGAACAATATCAGCTATTGTTGGCGAGAGCGGGTTGCCCATTGGCATTCCAAATATTTGATTTATTACCTTTCTACCATAAACAAAGTAATTATTGTCTGTCAAACAGAATTTCAAAATTTCTAAAAACTTTGGTCTTGGGATATTAGTGAACTGTTTGATTGTCGGCCATTTCTCCATAATGTTCTTGATAGATGTGTGTACAGGTATATTTGTAAATAGTGAGATAACATCAAAAGAAACTAATATGTCCTGTGTCTCAAGTTTTATATTAACCAATTGATTCTTTAATTCAATCGAAAAGTAATGTTGTTGAGAATTGTTCCCAAATATTTGGACAGACTATAACATGGCACTTGTACTGATGACACAATTGGCCTAAGAGGAACGCCTGGTTTATGGATTTTTGGTATCTCTTTTATCAAATATAATCAGCTCATCAGCTAGTTGTGGTTTTAACAGTTTTGTATCTGTATATGACTTGATTACACTTTGAGGTAGAAGTTTAGGTATATTCAATACATTTGGGATATCTATTGGGAAAGTTGTTATGAGATCTTCTAAAATAAATTCAATAAGAGGAATGTAACCTACAACTCGGTACTAATCTTCAACATTTTGGATGTGATTATTTTGTTCAAATCTTGTCGTTTCGATAGGAACCTCGACTTGAACGCAAATAATTTTAACTTTTTCAAAAATCGCTTTAAATTGTTCTTCGGCTTTATTTCTTTTTTCTTCAAGGCACATGATTAACATTTTGATAAGGCTTGATCATTTTTGAAGATCTATATCGTGCTTTTGTAAAATGATATTAAGTGGATGTGTTACAATAGGTATCACACTTAATATGTATATTCCGCAAATAAATTTAAAAGTACTAAGTGAGTTCCTTAATATAAAGGTAGAGATACTACCTTACCACTCAGATATTTTTTCCAAAGCTTCTACTATATGATGTACACTTGTTGCAAAGACGCATAATGAAGAGAGTTTGGGTCCCAAATTCTTTGCTAAAACTGTTTTTCGCATGGGATGATTATATTTAAAAAAATTTGTAGTTTCTTTAACAAATGATACAACTTTTTGTATTAATGGCACTTTATTGGTTTTAGAAATTCAGTTGTTCGATTTATGGGAATAGCAAGTCGTTTGTTTCGCATTTGTCGCTTTTCGAGAAATTTTGAACATTTTCTGATTTTCTGCTGACATCAGAGCACACCCATTTGTTCCATCTCCTACACAATTTTTTACGTCAAGACCAAAATTTGTCAAAGCTTTAAGAACTATTGATGATAGTGCCTTGGCATCAATTGACTCATCAACGTCATCAATATCTTTTGAAGCCTCTTCAAATGCGTTTACAACAAAGCCAAAAATTCTTCCCTAACAACTTTTTGTCGTATGTTGAAATATTTTAAAGATAAGGAAATCTGGCTTTTCCCCGACAAATCCGTGCTTTCGTCAAAAATTATCGACTAGAATTTTGATTCATATAACACATAAATACAAACATAAGTATTGCAAATACTAAGGCTTTTTAATAATTCAACCGCACGCATTATCAAGTCAAACGTTTAGTCTTTGGATATAGATGGCACTTGCTGGGATTGAATGTAGAAAAATAAGTAATTGAATATGGAAAACAATATGTTTCTTTGGAAATATCTAATAAATAGCTATTAAGATTAAGATATGGGTACTTATTGAAAATCGTTAGAGATTCAATAAAAAAAGTAGAAAATACTTATTGAAAATTTCGTTAGAGATTCCATAAAAAAAACAAAAAAGACGTTGCTAGGATTTGCAAAAATTTTTTACATTAAAAAAATATTATTATTGGGAATTCTTGTATTATCGAAATTAACAAAACATGTTTTTATAATTTATGGGGGGGAAATTTCCTTATTCCCCCCCCCCTGAATCCGCGCCTGATAGAATACGACTGCCAATCACGCAAAATCTTTCCGAGTAATTGTTAACCCATATAGATCTACCGTACCCTATGTGGTACGGTAACTTTGAAAGATCTTTCGACTTATTCAATACAAAGTTTTTTTTTGTAAAAAAGGACAGGGTTTTTGTTCACCTAGTAGCACCTTAGTATTAAAATTTAATGGAACACTCTTTGTTTAAATTTTTAAAATTATTGAAATAAAATAAACCACAACCTATGTTAAACTGAGTATAACGTTAATCCACGTTGAACGAATGGGTAAATCTTTCTATTAAGTTAATACATAAAAACAGACAAAAACTCGACTTATCTATATATAGAAAATTGTAACGTTACTGACTGATTTATCATAGCACAGCCTGAGGCTTAAAACTTGAAATTTGGACAGGACAACCTCCTCTCTCCCCAAATCGATCCACTAATAAAAAATTTACTTGAATGAAAATTTAACGTCATCTAACTTCAAAATTTTACACGCAGCAAGAGATTTACGTAAAAAATCTCGATTAACATCAGCTTTTTCTTTACGTGGACTAGTATATATCAAAATAAATCCATCTGATGAACCGCTACGTATTGAAGACTTAAGCGAACTTAATAAACTTTTTCGCTCAACTAATAAAAACATATAAAACGAAACTCCGAATTGATGAAACCATGATGTCATATGCTTATCCTCTTTTACACTACAAAAAATATTATGTTTATGGGTCATACATCCTAATTTTAAGTATTTACTATATTTTTTCTCATAAAAAAAATCAAACTAAAACTTATCTTATTAAATATTCAACCTTGTATCTTATTTTCCTAATTTCATCCATAATCTCATCAACTCAAAATATAAATTTAGTGTTTCTTTGTTGTAAAAGCGTTGTCTCCTCTGTTATATATATATTTATTATGTCGTATACAAATAGCTCTGGGGTGGGTTCTACAGTCAGTACGCGGAATCTGATTCAAGCAACGTAATGGTCTTAATATTTGTCATATAAATGCCCAAAGTTTACTTCCTACAATCGATGAATTTCGTTATTTATTTGAGGAATCTAAGGTGGATATAGTGTGTATATCGGAAACGTGGTTCGATAGAGTTTTACCAGATAGTTTTGTTATGGCAAATGGATACAAAATACTTAGAAATGATAGAAAGGGCCATGCTGGTGGGGTTGCAATTTACATCAAAAACCATATACATTTTAGGGAATTAAAAAGATCTGAAGATAAAGCGGCTATTGAAGATTTGTTTATTGAAATTATTGGTGCTTACAAAAAACTATTGTTGGGTTGCATTTATCGACCAAATCGTGAAACACATTATAACCTTTTTTTACGTGATTTGGAAATTATGGCTACTCAATACAATGATGTGATTATTGCAGGTGATTTTAACTGCAATTTACTGATGGATTCAAACTTACAGGGTCAATTGATGGCTATTGGCTTACAAATAGTACACACGGAGTACTCTACACACTTCACGAACACTAGTAGAACACTTATAGACATTTACTGCGCTTTGTTTCTCAAAACATTACCTAATTTTTATGTCTTATGATATTGAATTGATGAAAACAGAAAGACCCATTAGTTTTCGTGATTTTCGGAACATTGACTTTAATTTATTGGAGGAACAATTTGACACCACTAACTGGAATTTAATATACAATATGGTATCTGCTGAAGAACAGATACAATTTCTTAATAGTCATGTACTCCGCCTATTCGATATTAGTGTTCCGTTGCGAATTTACCGTGGTGATAAAACTAAACAGTGTTGGTTTAATTCTTCCATCAAAAGCCAAATTAATGATCGGGATGTGCTATATTCACGTTGGAAAAGATTTTGAACACCTGAACTACATGAAGAATACCGTATAGCTCGTCGAAATGTCAATAAAAGCATAAGAGATGCAAAATCAAACTATTACGCTACCCGATTTAGAGCGGCTGCTGACTCGAAAAAGAAATGGCAAACGATTAAGGAAATTGGAATCGGAAATAAAAAACCTACTATTTGCAATGTTGATGTCAACGAATTAAACGCTTCATTTATCAATATTCCCTCAACTGTATTAGTGAATCAAAATCCAACTACTAATCAAACAAATGAGTCCCGCCATCGTCCACCTTTGCATCAATTTGAATTTTCATCTGTCCTTCCTATTGATGTATTATCAAGTTGCTTATCCGTGAAGTCCAATGCAGTCGGGTTTGACCAGATTCACCCAAAATTTCTAAAACTTCTGCTACCTCGGTTATTAGCTTACATCACCCACATTTTTAACACCATTTTTACCACAAGTCAATTTCCAATATGTTGGAAATATGCCAAGATCATTCCTGTTCAGAAAACTGGTACTGAATTTCGCCCTATCTCAATACTGCCATACTTATCTAAAGCATTTGAACGTCTGGTATATAGGCAAATGAATAACTACTTAACTGATAATCATCTCATTGATAAAAATCAATCTGGCTTTCGTCCTAAGCATAGCTGTATCACAGCGCTCGTAAATGTGTCCGAGGATATCAGACACAATCTTGATAATGGTTTTGTTACGTTTTTGGTGCTCTTGGATCACTCTAAAGCATTCGATTCTGTTAATCATGGAATTCTTGGCAATAAACTCTACAACAAATTTTACTTTACTTCAACTGCAGTCTCGTTACTAGCCTCATATCTTACTAATCGTTTTCAATCTGTTTCTTTGGGTAATACAATTTCCACTGCCCTACATGTGTCTAAAGGAGTGCAGCAGGGTTCTATTCTTGGCCCATTGTTGTTCACATTATACATTAATGATTTACCCAGTCAACTTTCACACAGCAATATACATATATATGCAGATGATGTCCAAATTTACATTAGCTGTGAGAAAGGATTAATTCGTGAATGTACCGACAAGCTAAATGAGGATCTCAATAAAATATTTTTATGGGCATCTTAAAATGGACTTTATTTAAATCCTGGAAAATCGAAATGTTAAGTTATAACTCAAAGAAATCAAATCATCCCTATAGATATTCCAGTGACATTAGGTAACCAAAATATTGCATTTGTAGAATCAGCTAAGAATCTTGGAATTATTTTTAATAAATCGCTCACTTGGAACAATCAGATTAATTCTGTATCTGGAAAAATATTAATTATGCTTAGAACATTATATCCTACACAACATCTTACACCTTTAAACATTCGTGTGGTTCTCGCAAAAACTTTTATTATGCCGCAGTTACTATACGGTTGTGAAATTTTTGCTTATTGTGATTCTGAAAGTAAGAGGAGATTATTAGTAGCGTATAATGCGATTTTTCGTTATGTATACCGTTTAAAGAGATATGATGGAACTTCTGAGTACTCTAAGTCTTTGTACGGAGTTAACCTAGTGGACCTACTTAGGATAAGATCATTAATTCTACTCCACAAGGTAATATACACCAAAGAGCCAACTTACTTATTCGAACGCCTTCAATTTGCACGATCCAGCAGAGGAAATAATCTTATACAATTCCGATATCGAAACTTAATCTCTACTTGGCAATTTTTTATTAATACCATATGTCTGTGGAACTCATTACCCAACTACTTACAAATAACAGACAACGCTTTACTATTTAAAAACGAATTGTTTAAAAATAATTTGGTCTCGAATTTTCAACAATCTTAATTATTGATTCTTTTTGATCTTATGTATGTTATTTGGTACTCTAATTATGGATAAATTTGTAATTATATTCTTATGCCTAATAATTAAAACTATTTTTTTGTTTTCATTTGTTTTATGTTTTATGTATATGTATATTATTTGTTTTTTGAAAATATTGTAACAACCATCACGAGTTAATTGTATCGCTATAAGATCACATACTGTAATTTAAAAGATTTATATCTTGTTGTATGTGATATCCTTATTAAATAAATAAATAAAATAAAATAAATAAATAAATAAATAAATAAGATGGGATATTTTAGAATTCTAAAGTTTAGGGGGTAAAAAGGGTTAAATAAATAAAAAATAAACGGACAGGTATCTTACTTTTTGAAAATCGGTCCTTTTAGGTGGTCAACGCTTTAAACCTGTATTTTGGGACTTTTTTTGTCACCCCATCTATCTTTTAAACCAATAAACATAGAAATAAAGTTTGTATCACATTCGAAACTTATCTACAACGTCCAAATACGAATTCGGTACTTTTTCGAAATTCGAACGTTAAGTTTTGGGCTCCCACTGCAACATTGCAATTTCTGATACTTTAATGGGGAGAAAAAATAGTAACAAAAAGGAGGAAATACGGAAAACTGAATTCCTTTTTTATCTTTTTGTTTTAAAACTGGTACTTTCTTTAACTATAGTTAATATTTTACATTTTACATAGAAACAAAAAATTCAACATGCCACCTCCTGAATGAATAAGATCCTGTTAGTGAATTTTTTGGTAATTTTTTGTTCTTTAACTGGTATTTTTTGAATTTCCGTTAGTTTTGGAACTAAAAACAAAAAATTAAACATGCAATGTCCTCAGTGAATGAGACTATGTAAGAGGTATCTTTTTGGTACTTTTTTTTTCTTTAACTGGTATTTAAATTTAACATGCAATGTCATAAGCGGATGAGAATAACTTTTTGGTACTTTTTTTGTTTCACAACTGGTAATTTTTTAATCTAGAAACATAAACTGTGGCATATAAATACATAAGTCAACGAAAGAAAGAGAGACGCTTACGAAGTAACGAATTAATGCTAGTTTTTGATATATGAAAGGATTTTTTTTTTTTAAATGCTGGTTAACTACATTTTTTCGTAAAAAAACCCGTTAAATTAAATTGCTGAGTCAAGTTGTTAATGTTTTTCCACAAATCATTACTTAAGTTGCGTTAATTCCGTAAAATTTTAAAATAAATTGAAAACAAAAATTTTTTCGGAAAAACTAGATAACTCCATTTTTCGAAAAAACAAGATAACTGACATTGATTTTCGGTTTTAATGCCCAAAAATTAGTTCAATGGTACCAGAAATCTTTAACATAATTTTAAATTATGTCTTGTTTCATGCGCATTCATAATAACATAAATTCATATGAAATAATTAGCGAAATATGTTTAAAACTTAAATGGCCATTTTCTCAATATGTGCGTTCGTTTACTTTTCCAGAAAAAATCAATAGGTGAGTAATATGAAAATTTGTGTACGCGAACGCATTTCAGTAAAATTCAGTACAAATTTGCACAAATTTGTACAAATTTTGGGGTAAACGAACGCAGCTAATGTATCGACAAACTGTCTGTTACTTAACGTCAACAAAAATTTATTGGAACGATAAACTGTCCATTAACGATTTTGGGTTTCTCAATATACCGACAAAAAACATTGTTTTCAGCTGGCAACGCCACTCAAAATACATGTAAAAGTTGGGAGTCAGCTGATTGAATTTATCTGTACGGCAAATAAAAGGAAAATAAATAATTGGCAGATGAGTGCCGGTTAGCTTTGCGATAAAATCGAAGCAGATGAGACATTGAGAAAACCAAATTTCTTTAACTTGGTGGCCACACGATCAAGTTTTGCGTTTCAATTCCTTTCAATTTGCAATACACTCTCAGTTTTTTACTAACACACTCACAATTTTTAAATTGACAACGAGATGGCTTTCAATTTCACCTTTCTATTTGTTTGGCAATTTTACCCTCAATTTAACAACTGAGTACAAGTTTGTCTTTATAAATTGTGTTGTTGTTGATATCTTGGAAGTAAATTGCTTACAAATTGAGTGCAGCCTACGTCACAGCTTTAAATTTATATAAATTTTGACAAGCAGTATATGTTAAAGACTATCAAGAACAACTTGATCGTGTGGCCGCAGGGTAATGTGCAGTGTGTGTGTAGCCATAAGTGTGTTTTTCTCGTGTTTTCAAAAAGTGGAGTTAACTAGTTTTTCCATACGGCCACAGATTTCTAAAGAGCCTATGTGATATTTATCATATTTATCAATAATCTTGTTTAGAAACTTTAAAAGCTATTTTACTTATAGTTAAAGCTCAATTTCTAATAAATCATAATATTAAGTTTACAAAACATATAAATTTGTTTAGAACATATAATTCCTAGAAAAAGTGAAATTTAACAAAAAATAACCTGCTTTTTTACTCTCTATAAAAAAACCTGGTTAACCGAAAGGATTTATTTAATCTTAATTCTATTCTCAGACACTATAAACATCAGCCAATTGTTTCTCAGCCGCATTTCTTTCTATAACTTTACCTTTTTTACCTCATTTCATTTGTAATTAACACTAGAACACTTAAAATCATCCTTGTTACCTCCAGACGTCATTTCCAAAAAGGCTTTAAAACATTTTCACCATCATCCACTAGTTGGGTTTGTCTTGTTACACAAGATAAGTTCAACAAAATCTCCACATTTTTTCAATGAATAAAATCTTTTTCTTCTGCTATATTTTAATAAAAACCCATTTAATCCTTTACAATTTTTTTTATTCTCTCCATGTTGTTGTATTTGTAACTAAATCTCTTTATAAAAATCAAATCCCTGGAATCTAAGTTTACAATACTTAAGTGAATGTGTTCAAATTTACCATTTGTGTATAAATGTTGTCTTAGTCCGTGTGGTTTGCCGGGGCCTGTTTCGAGCAATTGTGGTGGGAGAGTATCATTTTCTACTAAAATGTCATTTGATTTTTATTGTCTGTGTTTTCTGTTGAATTCATTTTCTCTTTGTATATTTTTTGTTTCAGTGTTGTTATGTCTCCTAAAACCCCATTAAATTAAATCACGCAAAAACAACAAAAATTAAAAAAAAACCAACCATCATCAGTACATGTTTATATGAAATGATGCAACTGCTTGCATAGAAAACGATTAGAATAGAAAGAAAGAGAACATTTAACTCAGCTGTCAAAAAAAACCTAACGCTATGATTGTGTTAGGAACAAATTTTTATATTTTGTTGATGTAAAAATTGTAAGTAAATATTTTTTTACTCCATTGAGAGTTTCTACTCTAGTCGTTTTCCTATGATTGCTAGACGTTACGATGAGAAGATTAAAAATAAAATGAAATGGCAAAGAAAACATGAGGAACTTAAGTGACGAGTAAAAGTAGTCTTAAATCCAAAACGAGGAACGAGGATTGCAAAATAATTTAAACATTATTTAGTAAAAATTGACAGATAATTTCTTTGGTTTGGGCGAAATTTTTAAGATAAAATTATTTCTCATAACTTTTCTGCTTAAAGAACTTCTCAAATATTTTTTTGGAATAGCTTACTGAATTGACTCAAGCATGCTTTTCCGTTTATATGGCTTGTTGCTTAAGGCTGTTTTACACTATTACACAAGTCTTAAGTATTTTGACGAAAACGCTTCCCTGATCTAAATATTGTTTGATTCAAATTTTAAAAAAACATTAAAATCTTAGCATGCCAGGGTTGTATTTTCCTTAATATACGTTAGAATTGTGTGATAATGTGAAGTAGCCTTTAGCAGTCTGTATTTCCACAAAAGCTTTGTGTGAAAAGTGCTAGTAGCAGTTTTTAATGAAATTAAGTTCAAAGTTCTACTGTCCCAATTACGACCCCCGCGGGGTTGTAGGGATCGTCTTAAAGAGATTTCACCTTTTGGAGTTTCATCCTCCAGCGCATAAGCATTTTATACCAGGGATTCTGCAAAAGCCCAAAATTACCTGATCACAGGACCTCTTCACAATCTCTTGCGATCGCGGCAGACCATGTATCCTATGTGGTACCACTTAAAATATAGTTTTGGGATAACGAGATAGTTGTTGTTTATACCAAAAGTCGCTGGATGGGATATCCTGAAATGCCCACTAAAGGGCTGCATTTTTCTACTTGTGGGCGAGTTCGGCCTAAGTGAAGACTATCCCTAGATTCTGCTGCTACTCAAAAGAAGCTGCTGGCATATTTCGAAACGCAGAGGAGGTGAGATAGGTCTAAACAAGGGGCGAGGCTATAATCTTGCCGGATTATGCTCTAAAGTATTCACCGGCATGTGCTGGTTGCTTTCACACTCGGGTGACTGTTAGTAAACAGTCCAGATCTATGGGCTAGGATCCATCGCTGAGTAGGACCTTGGGAAGATATTTATGTGAACCTTTCCTACGGCTGTCCCAATCACATTTTATTTATGATATTTCCGCTCAAGTTCACCACAAAAGTTTTCTTTCTTTCTCAACCCTAAATTTATTACAAAATGTTATTGGAATCGGTTCATACTTGACTAAAAGTCTCATACAACGACAAAGGAAATAATTTTCACTGTCATTTATTTTCCATATTATATATTAAGCGGCTTAAAGCATTTCATAACTTGTAAATTTTAGGAGGCTTTTAAACAATAATATATATGATAAAAAAAAATCGATTTTACTTGCATCGAAAGTTCATGAATATATTCGAAGTTTGAATAAAACTAAGCAAATTTAGTTTTGATGAAATAATTTTTGTGAGTTTTTTGTTGTATTGCACATTAGGTTGAAAGTATGCTTATATGAGAATTTTGTGTTGGCAATAATTTTAATATCGATATATCAAAATATCGATATTTAAAAAAAATAGTTGATGTATATCGCCGATATTTAAAATACCGATATATCGATATTAAAATACGACTATCAAATTCTGTATTTTTAAAGTTAGAGTCCAAACACAATGTTTGCGGTGCGGTGCGATTTCTCGTTGCGGGAGAGAAAAATAAACATAATACAACGGAAGACGGCGACGGAAATAGTAGTTTTTGTTTAAATTTTTATTAATTTATTTGTGCACACATTTTTATCATGTTGTTTTTTTTCAATAATGTTGTGAACATAGCCAATTATTAAAAAACTATAGCAACATCAGAAAGAGAACGAGTATCAAAAATTGAGAGACAAGGCGAATTGAATTCGCTTTGTTGAGAGAGAAATAAAGTCCGCATTGCGGACTCCGCAATGAAAATAAAATAGATTTTAATTTAAGCCGTTCCGCACTGCGTTTTTTTACTTCAAGATCGTATGAAAAACCGCACCGCAATAAATTATCGTTACATTGTGTTCAGACTCTCAGTCTTCATTAAAAACTCAAAATTTTAGCCGTTTTTCAAACAATATGTTTTTTTAAGAATTGGCATCACTGAATGCATCATACATATGTTTTTTTAAACTAATATGAAGATCTAAAATGATTGGCATTTATAAGAAGAGTCAAACGAACTTGAATATACTTTTTTATGCGGTTTTGGAACAATATATGTCCATTAGGGGTATAACCAATTTTTTGGCATAGTATCATGAGGTCAACCATATCCTAGTAACCACGAAAATCATAATCTTTTGTAATTTTTCTTAAAAAAGTTCACGCACCAATTGGTTTTTTTAAGCCAAGCCAATGCAATATTGAATACTGATAAATTTATACAGTGTTTTTTATTCTTTTTTAATTTTTTTTTTTGTTAACAAAGGTTAAAAATACGTTTTAGTTTGCGGAAAAATCTCTAAATATTAATGAAATTTCATATTTGCGCTATTTTTTGTTTTAAATAAACATATTATTATATTTTCTTAACCAAAAAGAATATTAAAAATTTTCGAAACTTCATCGCGGATGGTGCGTGAACTTATTTGACCTTAGCGAAAAAATAAATATACGTTCCCTTATAGTTGTTTATGCTCTATCAGACTGTGCTATGCCAATTTTCATATTTTAAAAAATTGTTAAAAAGTTATATCCCTAATGTACATATGTGCCCATACATATTTGGAATTTTCATGTTGTAAAATTCCTTTCTTCATAAAAATAATTTAATGAAAATTAAATTTGATGAACTTAACCCTGATTAAAAATATTGAAAATTTGGATTAAAACCATAAATAGTTCAACAAAATTACCACAATACTAATTATAGCTAAGGCACTAGTTAAAGCTAAGGCACTAGCTCCTTCAAGTTTTGCTGAAAGAGGTCAACAAGAAAAAGAAAGACAAACATGAACAAACAAAAATGTACTTTGGACTTCAAGAAGAATTCTGGACAAAAAGTACGAAAAAATAGAGGTAAAGGAAAAACATGTAAAATCAATTAAAAATGGATAATCATTCAAAAAAGCAAATTTCGATCTACCAAAGGTTAAAATACAATTTGGTTTAAGGATTGATGTTTGACTATTGACGTCAGCAGTCTTCGATGGCTGCGAGTGTAAGACGGCAAATCCCTCTGAGGATCGAGTGGTAGCGATCGAAACATGTCAGGGTAACCAGCTGCCTGGGTTCGAATCTTAGGTCAGTCAAGAATGAATGATTATCAATAACAATTTTAATTAATTTTCATGTTGTAAAATTCCTTTCTTCATAAAAATAATTTAATGAAAATTAAATTTGATGAACGTAAACCTGAATCAAAATATTAAAAAATATTAAAAATTTTGATTAAAACCCATAAATAGTTCAACAAAATTACCACAATACTAATTATTTGGAATAATAATAATAAGATTAATGCATATATGTATATTACATTTTTTAATTTGGTAATGGTTTCAGCAAAATACGGTCGATATATCGATATTTTTTAAATAATAAATATCGATACTCTTAAAAAATATCGATTCGAAATATATAAATATATATTTTTTCAATTTGCCCATCCCTAATTAACAGGGAAACCCAAAATATGCAATTGCATGTTTTTCCTTGTGCGACCAATGAAGGCAAAAACAATGTACTTATCCGTTTTAAAGCTTTTATGAATTTTGGCATTTGTTAGTGCATATTTTTGCATATTTTACCGTTTGCAGCATTGTTTTGCATATTTTAGTTAAAAGCAGGGCTGTGGAGTCGGAGTCGGAGTTGAAGAGTCGGAGTTGAGGTTTTTGTACCGGAGTCGGAGTCGAAGTACCCACAAACACTAATGACTCCGACTCCGACTTTTTGGCATTAAAATTTTTTCTAATATTTTTCAAAATAAAAAAATTTTAATGACCAATTTCAGCAATTCTTTTAAAATATCAATTCATATTTAAATATAATTTTTCATATAATTTTATTTTTATTCCACATAAAAAAAAAACGATTTTTAAACATAAATAGATATTTAAATAAATTGGTGGAATTGGCAATAAGAGGGTCTACTTTTTGAATTTGTGAAGTCAGAAGATAATGACCAGTATACTTTTCATATGAGTAGGGGAGTTAGAAAAATTGAGATAACATCTTATTTTGACAGTTCTTTTAGCAATTTATGAGAAATATATAGATTGTATCGAAGCATGTCCTTTTCTATGTTTTTATGTGACCTAAAATTTCTGTAACAAAACTCGCTGGTTCACTGTTTGAATTTCTCCAAGATATCCCTAATGAAATAGAGCCGAATTAAGGAAGTTAAAAATTTGTTGTTTTTTATTTATCGTATATTAACAAATATTTTTGTAGCCATGTTCCGATATATGACTTGAAATCTGCTGTAGCTACTGTGGTGAAAGCATTAAGTAAACTAAATTTTAAGTTCTAACCTTCAAGGTGAATTAAAATAGTAAAAAAGGAAAAGGAGCTCTGAAAAATACATGACATTGTTCTAAATATAATTCCCATCAATCTGGGGGTAAACCCGAAAAATGATTTGAGAATTCTTTTATCTGCTCAATTTAGGAAAAATTGGAGAGATAATAAAGACTTGCAATTTCAAATTTCGGTCTTTGACAATAATAATATTGAACTTGGAACGGAAAAAAGCAATGGTGTACTGCAGAAAACGATTTCAATTTAGTTGTTTAAAAATTCATATTTTTTTAACTCTGCAAGCCACATTTTGAAACACGTTGAAAATCGCAAATGATGCTATTTCTGTATTAAAAATTTGCCTTTGTCCGAATATTTTAATGATCCCAGAAATAATAGAACTTTTTACGGTACGTTTCTCTTCAAAATGTGTTATAAAAATTGTAGAAGTAACAACTGAAGGCGCATCAGCATGTTTTAATAAAAATATATTTAATTTTCCTGAGAATGATTAAAAAAGTTGGTCTAAATATTTGACTTAATAAATAAAACAAAACCAAAACGGCAGTGTTCGAATTTATGTATATTAAAAACAAAAGACCTCACTTCACAATTTACAAAAAAGAACTTATGATGTTCTTTGTCTCTACAAATTCTGTGGTAAACAATACTTAGTACACTTGGTGCCCTTAACGTCTTAGCAAATTGGACTTGGCATTGTTTTCAACTTTTCTATCTCGAAAGCTGCATTAGATAGAACTTATGGAAAATCACACATCTATAAATTCCAACAGATGTGAATTGGTGTAGTTTATCTCTTCCCTACACAACTATTTTTACATTTTTTAGCACTGTTTGCATATATTAAATAAATAAATAAAACTTTTAAAATATACTAAAGTTTAATGATCCCATACGGTTTGAATCAAAACTCATATCTTTCGAAAGTTCGTAACAAAACTCGGTGGTTCCAAAATTAAATCCATTATTTTTCTATATTACAGTTGGCTTAAAATGTTCAACTGTTGAGTTATTAGTCAAGAATGACATAACACTGTAGAATCAAAAAAGTAGAGCTCAGTTGGTCTATTTAATCGGGCGCTATATGTTTTTCGAGCTTTCCTCCTCATATGTTAAAGCTCAATGCGGCACGTTAGAATTAAAATATCGATTTGAAAGTTTTACAGAATAATTTTCTTGCTTTATTTAACCATTTAAAAGGTACTGAATTAAAAAACAAATTAAAAGAGCTTAAAGTCAAATAAGAACTAGTCTCATAAATAATGATAGGTTAGAGTAGGAGTCGGAGTTGGGGTCGGAGTTGGAGTCGGAGTCGGAGTTGGAGTCGTACTTAAATAGTTATAACTATTTCTTGACGACTCCACAGCCCTGGTTAAAAGACCTTTTTTGCCTCATATTTTAAGTTTTTAGCGCAAATTTTGCCTTTTTGCTGTATATTTTGATACATTTTTTTAGACGCCTGCAAGAGCTTTCGAAGCAAACAAAAAAAATTTTTTGCGAAATTTTGGCCGTCTGGCCAACGTTAATGCCTGTCCATGTTAATTTGACAAATTTGGTAAACACATTTTAATTGTACTAAGAACGAAGTCTATGTAAATGGTGAGAATCGGTCTATAACTTTACATATTCCCCATAAAAACTTCTTTCCAAACTAGACTCTGTGTCCGTAAACCATCTTATTATGTTGGTATTAAGATTAAATTCCCAAAAATATTTTACTGCAAACTAAATAATTTTCGAATCAGTTCACATTTGCCCAAAACTCCCATCTATAAAAAGCTTTAACTTCCTTATATAGGGACCGTCCCTAAAATCCCTTTAAGTCAAACAAATCAATTTAATAATTTACCATCTGTGATATAGTTTGACAAACATTTTATAATTTAACATTAATTTTTTAATAGTAATAGTTTGTTTTTGTGTTGTTAATAAAAAGTTTATGTTTTATGTTGTGTGTATAAAACTGAATTTGTAAATTAACGTAAAATTAAAACAATTGACGAAAAGATTATAGATCAATAAAAATATCTCCCTGAAGATGTTGGGAATCTCCAACGAAACGTCGGAAGAAAAAATTATGTTATAATCTTTTTATTTTCATCAAACACAAGACCTTAATAAGCCCGTTTAGAGTTTTCTAAAAAACATAACAATAAAATTTGGAAAAAAGGGTCGATAATAATTAAAATTATACAAATCTCATATGAATTTTAACCTCTTAACACAACTTTGTTTTTTTGAGAAAATGACTGCACATCATTTCTAAATAACATAAAATCTTGAAAATTCGTTTGTTAATACTATAGTGTTTGGGGTTTACCGGTTAAAATTTAGGATTGTTTTTATGAAGTGGAACTTTTATTAATTGTTGAATATTTTGTTTTTAAGCTAGCAATTTTTGAATTTTTTGGGGCATATTTTTAACAATTTTAATGGCATATTTTCAAGTTTTTACTACATATTAAATGCGCATAAAACGTGTTTTTTAGAGAATATTTCTGGTTTCCCTGCTAATTAATGATATAGAATCCTCTGAACATTCCTCAAACTGAGTATAATTAAGAATCGGCCATGATGAACATACCCCTCATGTGTACAACCGATCACGATTTCTTCTTAATGTTTTTATTTTGTCCTTAAAAAATTCATTAATTTTCACAATTTCATCATGAATATGTTTAAAATAATCTTCTGATAATTTCATTAAAGTATTTTTAAAAATTTGTAATACTTTGAAGAAATATAATTTTGTTTGTTGTGTTTTTTTCTTAATCAAGTCTTAACTTAATCATCTCAAAAGTAATGTAAACGGCTTTGATTAGTTAAATCAACATTTTGCTTAAATACGTTTAAAAACCCAAGTGTGAACATGGTAATAATTTCTAGAAAAATTTGTTTTTTTTCTAAGAGAACTAATATTTTGATTCTGATTTAATTTTGCTTGCAATAAAAGTATTGCAATCATGTAATATATGAATTGATTTAAAATAATTGATTCAATCTCTTAATCAATACGATATGATTATATGATTTTGGATTGAAATTTGAGCACAATCAAAAAACAGCAATCCTTATCGAAAAATCATGTGATTGCCAGCATTTACAGCTCTGCAATATGTCCATATTTACCTCTATAAAACCTACTCTAAAAATGATTTTTTATTTTGTTTTAAGGAAAAATTAACCGGGAATTCTCAAGAAAAATATTATTAAAATTCTAAGGAATTTTTGGGACATTAAATGGTACCAATTGCCAGTTTGAACAAGTGGTTTGAACTAGTGTAAAAGATAACACATTTTTTCAGAAACATAAGGATAATTCAAGAAATTCGAGGTCGAGAACATGATATTTCACTTAAACCACTTTTCGCCGCCCTGTGATTATAATTACAAGAACTCACTGTTTATAACTGACAATTAAATGCTAGGGGGTATGTGGTGAGGATGTACAGGGTACCTAGTATCAGCAACATGCAACTTGGTGCGGAAAAATATGAGTTAATGCCTAAAAGTGTTAAGAAAGTTATGTTGTTTTTGAAAGTTTTAAGGAATATTTCGAGTATCTTGCATAAGGAATACTCTTCAGGTATTCAAGAGTTTCTTTTATTTGTTTTGGCTAACACGAACAACAAGGGCGAGTTCAACAAGACTTGACTCGATAGAACGAATTATAAAACAAAAGTTAATACAAACCGCTGTTTTACAATATTCATGTTTAAACAGGGTACAACTTACGACATTCGATACCGATCGGAAATAAAACTTAATTTAAATAAAAATTCCGATCGGTATCGAATGCCTTAATTATCCCTCAGATCTTAAACAGTGCACTTCTACTTAATTTCTTCTGATTAATACTTTATTTAGACTATGCGACTTATTTGACAAAGAGGGTAGAGTTGCTTGCGGGGCAAGTAATGCTGAACAAAATATAAAATCAAGCAACAATTTCATGTTTCGTTAAAATATTTGAAATTTAATAGTTAAACTTGCAACAAAAAACTTAACGCCAAGCAGTTACTGTGAATGGTGTTTGCTATCGCGAGATGTTAACGGGCTTCTTGTGGCCAGGCATATTTTGTGCAAGAAATTTAATGGCGTATTATCTCACATCGTGGCGATGTTAATTGGCCGTAACGATCAAGTGATTTGGCATCGCTGGACATTTTTCTTTGGGGATATTTAAAAGAAAAAGTGTACACCAATAAGCCAAGAACAACTCTACAGGAGCTAAAAAATGAGATAATTTGGCGCATTTACGACATTGAACCTCAATTATGTCTCAGAGTCATTGAAAATATGGACCATCGGATAGAGGTATGCCACCGAAAGCGTGGCGAGAATTTGGCCGATATTTTGTTTTACACTTAATTTTTTATATATCCTTCTATAATAGCAAAAATCATTAAGATAATTCTTCAATTTAGCCTTTTTATGGCTTAAAGATTATTAAATAAATAAAATTGAAATTGTAATTGAAATTAAAATCATGCGTTTTGGTTGGACCACTCATTACAAATATTGTTGCTGGAACATGTCGCACAGTCTGAATCAGGAATAATAATATTCGATTGCTTAAAACGATATTAAACGAGAAAATATTTTTGCGTTTTCTGTTTCCGAGAATAAAAATAATTTATTCGCTCCTAGTTTCAGAAAACTATTTAATTTAATCAAGTGTATTAAACGTTTAATTAAGTGAATTTAACTTTCAGTCGAGTGTATTAAACGTTTAATTGACTATATCAATTTGCACCAGCAAACAAATTGATAATATCAATTCGACGTTTAATTCAATTGATTAAATTTTTAATTAAAACTGATTTTATTTTTGATTAATGCTTTTACTGGCGCAAATTTTTTTTCTGTGTAGTTGTATGGCTTCTAACTTCCCGGTTTTTACTTAAAGATAAATGTTGCGAATGTGACTTTTTTTATTTTAGGTCTTATCAGATTTACTTAAATGAAATATAAAGTCTCTGCCAAAATGGTACGATCTCAGCATTTCTACAGGACATTTGGTAAAACCGGCATTTAATAGTTGAAACAAGGACACTTTTTCTAGTTGCTTTGAATTAAAGATTTTTTTTTTATGTTGTTAAAAATCCAGGAAAATTGTTAAAAGGCCTAAGGATATTTTTTGTTGGTCTTGTTGTTTTAAACATCACAAGAAATCGATATGCGGGCTACAACAATAAAAAGTGTATAAAATAAATAAAAAGAACTCATCAAATATTTGTTAAAACAGATGCAGCTGAAAAATGATTTGTTTTTAGATTCAAACAAAAAAAAAAAAAATAAACTAAACACCAGATCCTTTAAAAATACAATGACAACAACAATTATAACTGAAACTACAACAATAAAATTTATAAAAATAAAAAAGAACATTTTTACAACAGATTGCACCCTCTTGCTTTGCAAACACACCAAATAAGAACCAAAAGAAACCAAAAACCATGAAAAAGACAAAATCTCTTTGAACTGAATTTTAAAATTACAATCAAAAGCAACAATATAGTATGTATGTTGTATGTTGGCTGGTTGTATTCTTGATATTTCATCTAAGATAAACTCTCGTCCTTGCATAGATGTGTGTGACATATTATGCATGTTTGAACAACGCCAAAGTACGAGTTACATTCATATTTGTACTCGTATGTAGGTTGTTTAAGACATGGATGAATTTGATTGTTAACTTTGCAGGCTGGCTGGCCTGGCCTGGCCTGGCATCGATGGTTGTCAAATGCACACATTCTTGTTAAGAAGGAGTTCTTGTTTTCCTTTTTGATTTTTCTGTGTGTGGGAAACTCTCATGCCATCATTGCGTTGACAATTTTCGTGACAAATGCATACGCACTTCTTTTCATTCAGTTCGTTTGTGTAGTACGTACTTCATATTAGTTTATTCTTTAGCTTTGTTTCGTATTTTTTGTTGATTTTTTTGTCCTGCTTTGTATAGACTGATTATGTTTACCATGTTATCTCGTTTGCCAATCATTTTTCATCGTTCTCTTCGTCATTGTCATCAATACAATTTGCCATTTCGGAAACATACCCGCATTCAATTTTGTCATAAAAACATAGCAAATGCTGCTGCTCTCTTCAAACACTTAAACATTTTGTTTTAACAAAAAAAAAAAAAACAAGTAAGAGGGCTATATTCGGCTTTGCCGAATCTTATATACCCTTCACCATGGTTTGGAAAGAACAGAAGTTTATATATATATTTAAATATATGTATATTTATAAAATATATATAGTTTAGTTGTATTTAATTATTTGCACATGATTGCGTGCTATTAAATATATTAAAAGTTTAATTAATATATAGCACGTTAAGTTTTGATCGAATTTCAGTATTTGGTCATACCGACATCTTAAAGTGATAAAACTTGTAGTCGGGAAGTTCTATGGTTCACGAAAATAGGTATTAAAAAAAAAAAATGTTTTTGACATTACTTTTTTTCTAAGTTTCCGAGTTTTTCTAAAGATTTCCGATATTTTGATATCTAAAACGTATGAATAGGTCATAATACAGCTCTAAAATTTTAGCTTTTATAAAAATGTTAATGTTTTTAGTCCTTTTTTGGAGTATTTTGCACATAACTTAACCATTTTTAACCGATTTGGCAGATTTATATACCAACGTGCTTAAAAATAATATTTCCATTAAATTGGCTTTTAGGCATATATATATATATACCTACATATGTGTACATATATTTAAGCAAACTTAATTATAAAAAAAAACAAACTTAATTATAAAAAGAGTAACTTTTGGGATTTCAGTATTTTGATTATAACTCATCCATTTTTTAACCGATTTGACAGATTTATATACCGACGTGTTTAGCAAGAAATTTAACATTTATTTGTGTTATAAAACTTGGACTCGGGAAGATCCATGGTTACCGAAAATGGGTATTTAAAAAAAAAAAAATTAATTTTGGTCATAACTTTTTTGTATCTGAACCGATTTTCCCGAGTTCTTTATAAAATATGTTCTACTAAAAATTTCCGATATTTTGGTATATAAGTCATATCCATAGGACATATGACAGCCCTAAAATTTAGGTTTTTATACAATTTTTAATTTTTTTTGTACGGGAGGTACCACGCCCACTTCTCCTATCCCGCCCACATTTTGTAGGGTGGTGTGTATTGACAACCTAAATGTGTGTACCTAATTTGGAAACTTTGGCTCTTACCGTTCTCCAGATATACAGAAAAAAGCAATAAAAATACAACAACAACAAGGGATTTTTGGAAAAAATTAGAGGCAGTCGTGGTTTTTTGATCATATCTCAGCCATTTGTGGACCGATCTTGCTGAATTTCAATAGCAAGAAATGGTGGACTATATGTGACATAAATGTAAAACAACCTAGCCGCTATCATGTCTGGATTATCCGGAAAACACATATCAAACGTAAGACGGACAGACGGACAGACGGACATCGTTAAATCAACTTCTCTTCTCATATGGACCCAGAATATATATACTTTATGGGGTCTAAAATCAATATTGTGGAAATTACAAACGTTATGACAAACTTATATATACCCTTTTACACCTGTGGTGAAGGGTATAAAAATCAGATTTTTTTTTCGCAATATTGCCTGCATTGTTAAGCTGTTTTGCTTATTTATTAGGAACAAACTTGAAAATTGCGAAAGAAAAACATAAACAAGAAAAAAAACAAGTTGTTTGTTACAAAATGAAAATTTGATATGCATTTTTTTTGTTAGCAAATGAAAGGAACAGTAGAGTCGAATGAAGTTAAAAGTTAAAATTGCTTTTATAATTTTTTCCACAAAACTATGTTTTTAACTTAAAAGTCTATTTTCCGAACAATATTCATACACATTTTTTCACGGAAAATCAATGTTCTTACATAAGACTTTTTTGACCAATCATCAAATAAAAAAAAAAAGCATTTTTTACCAAAGTGCATTTTTTTTTGCCTATAAGACATTTTTTCCCCAAACTTCGTATTTTTTCCACATGTTTGTTTTTTGGGGGGAAAAAAATAATTGTTTGCCATAAAATCATTATTTCGCCGAAAATTTGGTTTCCCACCAAAAATCAATTTCACAAAAAATCTATATTAAATCAAAATTTTCAACAATAAAAAATAGATTTTTCACTGAATGTCGACTTTTTCAGCATAATAAACACATTTTTCACTAAAAATTCGTTATTTTTAATTAAAAAAATTAATTTTGCTACCATTAATTAAATTATTTACCAATGGTCCAATAAGACACATGAGTATTAGCTATAACGGTTTATTATTTATTTTTCACCCACAAAAATCTCCTACCGGAAAAGAGCATTATCGCCCCTTAACATTCTATAGGGTGATTTTTTAGCTATTATCTTTTTGGCAACACTGGTTTAAACAGCTGACGCACATTTCGTGTTTTGATTCACTGTCAAACATCTTCAGTTTGGTCTATAATTTAACCATGAATCGTCTTACAAACGAACAACGCTTGCAAATTAATGAATTTTATTATCAAATTGCGTGCTTTGTTAAGAAATTTCATCGCGCGCTTCTTGTGTTCAGCGACGAAGCTAATTTTTGGCTCAATGGGTACGTTAATAAGCAGAAAAAGTCACAGTTTGTTGCGGTTTATGGGCTGTTGGCATCATTGGACCGTACTTCTTCAAAGATGATGCGTAATGTAACTGTGAATGATAAGCGCTAACGTGAGATGATATCCAACTTTTTTTTTTGCCAAAAATGCAAGAGCTTGATTTGCATGATATGTGGTGCTACATGCCACACAGCACGCTTAACAATGGACTTATTGAGAGGCGAGTTCGGTGAACATTTTATTTCACGTTCGGGAACGGTCAATTGGCCGCCTAGATCGTACGATTTAACGCTGTTAAACTAGTTTTTGTGGGGCTATGTTAAAGATTATGTCTATACACACATGCCCGCTTCAATTGGCGCATTGGAAGACAACATTGAAGCATTTATTCATGAGATACCGGCCGAAATGTTGGAAAGAGTATGCCAAAATTGGACTAAGCGGATGGACCATTTGAGGCGCAGTCACGGTCAACATTTGCATGAAATAATCTTCAAACATTAAATTATATGGACCGTTCTATTGATTCAAATAAAGATTTCATGCATTTTTCTAAATTTTATGTGTTTTTTTTTTAACATTCCTATACCTAAGTTATCGTCGGCTTAATATGCAAACCTTCCAAATCCACTTTTTTAAGTAAATTGAGATTTTGACGCCGTGTGGTAGAGAAAGATACGCCTCGTCGACCAGCATGTCGTCGTCCGAAAGTTTAATTGCTCTACGTGCTAAAAATGCATTTTGAGAGAATCGATTTTGAAGGTTTAGGCATTTTTTCTGAAAAAACTACTCGATAGGATTTTTTGATTTTTCTACCACATATTGGTCTTAAAAAGATAATTCTGATTAGATGCTTTTTATTTCCAGATCGCATCTACAACGGTATATTTTCTAATGGTAATAAAATTCCTGTTTGCTGTATACGCCACATTACTCATATTTCCTTGCAAATACATACATGTAGAGTAAAATCCCTGCCGTCAAATGAGTAGCTAACTACAAAAAAACCCAACTTTAAGTTAGCTTGTATAGACTAACTTAAAGCCAACAACTAAGCAATGGAAAATTTACATTAACCAAAGTGTATACAAACACTTTATATTTTAAGTAAAGAGAGCCAAGTCGATTAACAAGCAAACGTCATTATAGTCATTATAGTCAGAAAACATAGTTTTTTAATACAAAAACTACAATGCCCCGGTAGACTAGCTGGTAGCGAGCTAGTCTAGTAGCACCAAGGTTGCGGGATCGAATCCCACCAGAGACAAAAAAAAAATAAAAAACAAAATAAAGTAAAATAAAATAAGAAAAAATAAAAAATAAAAAGAAATAATTAAAAAAAAAATAATTTAAAAAAAAATAAAAAAATTTTACTTTATTGACTTTGTGTAACTATATATTTTTATAAAGTTTTTGCTGGGTAGCTACAAAAAGTTAACTTTTAAGTTAACTGAAAGTAGTGCAGAGTCGGACAATTGACTACTTCCTAGGACATCGCAATGTTAAAATAGTTAGTTAATTTCATATAAAAGCAATGCAAGTGTCAACCACCACTACTTGAGAAATAGTTAGCTTTCAGTTAATTTAAAGTTAACTGAATGTCCGACAGGGATGGCATTAACAAAGCACTCAAACACATCTAAAATTATTTATAAAAAAATCATGAAATAAAAACTTTTTATAAGTTATTATAAGATACATTTTATGAAGTTATTAAAACAAAATTAACTTCTTAATTTATTTGATTTAGGTAGTAATTTTTGTCAGATATAAAATTGAATAACAGTTTTAGATCGGAAATTTTTTCATTTTGAATTATTTCTTTTCTCTTAAATATGTTCAAATGTGTTTCAAAAATATTTTACGGTGTTGGTAACTGATTCCGGAAACCTCTTTTCATTATATTCGCTGTTTTCAAATGAGGCTTCAATATTGAGTTTTTATATTTAATTGTGAACAAGTTATTCTGTATGTATTGAAGAACTTTAATTTTACTAAATGAAAATTCTTAAAATCTGAGAATTCTTTTTCTGTAACCTTAATTTTTATTTTATTTGTTTCAAAATTTTTCAAATAATTAACAAGTGACAAAATATTGTGAATTTTTAAACCTTTCAGATACTTCCTGGATTGGTGAATGACCAGTCTCAGAAAATTTTTGGATAATGCTTTTGATCTGTAAATGTTCTGACAAAAATTTTAAGATTGCTGTAGACAACATTTGATTTTTATTTTGGGCAACGCACGAACCACTACACATAACTATATTTCGTATAATTGGATGTTCTATTATCAAAGTATTTTGCATAAATAACTAGTTATTGCGTTACCTTCACGACCGTTATTAAAACGCAAAAATAAGTAAATTTTTTCTTACTGGAAAACATAATTGCAGTTTTCGCTTATAGTAAATGACGATGCAAACCCATTAGGAAGGTTGAAACTGCTTTGCAAATCAAAACATACAATAACAGAAAAAGGGTCTTGATTTCGGCGATCTATGTCACGTTCTACTTTAAGGCCATTCGTTTCGTTTCTGTGAATATTGAATTCTTCAATTTCATCCTTCGTTGCATCTTAAAATGAAAATTGTACGCAACGATCGCATTGGTCTTTTCTAGGTTTTTTAAAGGACAAA
This sequence comes from Pollenia angustigena, assembly GCA_930367215.1. Taxonomy (NCBI): domain Eukaryota; kingdom Metazoa; phylum Arthropoda; class Insecta; order Diptera; family Polleniidae; genus Pollenia; species Pollenia angustigena. Next base: position 56,561,880 of record OV884060.1, read on the forward strand.
TTAAAATTGAGGTTGAATTGATCTCTATAAAATTTTTCTGTATACGCCACTAAATGGCATATAGTGCAAAATTTCAGAAAAAAATTTTGTTTTGAAGGATAGGGAGCAAAATGGACACGATTTATCTCAGCGACCAGACGAGATAGCCGAAAACGGATTGCAGATTTGAACAATTTGGGGTCGAAAACCTATGGTGGCATCCTTAACTCAAAATCGTCAAAATGGCGTAAAGAGCACTTAAACTTTTGGACGACGATGTAGCTTTTTTTTATTTGAGTCTTAAAGTGTGTAAAACCAACTATATTTTTGGGTTTCCTTTCAAGCTGCAAATAGGAAAAATTAAAAGTTGTTTGTCTCTCCTGCAAAATGTGCTGAAAGGGAGTTAGCAGGTTTGCATATTAAACCGACATTTTATTCTTAAAATTTATAGCAAACGGCTCCTTTTATACCAGTAAGTTCTTTTAAAATAAAACATCTCCTGGAAACTACCCAGTGAAAACTTCGCTTTCTTTTTCCAAATGAATATCTTCTTTCTCTCATTATTTATTGGCTGTTTTCGCTGTTATGTGCGTTACAGATCATCTATTTCATAACTTCTTCCTAAAACGTATTACAGTAGTCATAATTATAATGAATACAATAATCACTTACAATGTAATGATTTACAAAAGTGATTGCAAACAAATAGAATTATTTTTGTTTGATGAAAATGGATTTTTGACAAGTTTACCAAATTTTTTATTAGTTTTTTCTCTTTTAAAATTCATACATAATTGGCTTTTTGGTAAGTTCTTTGTTTCTTAACCCTGGATGGGTACTGTTCGAAAAATCGACGAAGCTCATTTACATTTTATCATATAACTTCTTTATGTGTATTCAAATTACGCACTTTTTTTCAACAACGTTAGCTGATGACGAAAGATTTAAAAAAATAGTTAATTTGAATACACAAAAAGTGCTGAGATTCGTTTAAAATGTTTATGTTTTATTTTCGTTTATTTTTCAATTAAATGCTTAATTAAAAAAGTTTTTGTTGATTTTTTACTTTAAAAATCATTCCGATAGAATTTTTTTTTTTTAAAGTTCGTTGCTGCGACGAAGAGTAACCTTAATGTACCAAAATGAAGATTAACCTTTCAGGGTTAAAGGCGCTTTTAGAAGGTAATGTGTAACCACTTGCTCTTGGAGAATTTCGGATGTAAAAGGTATAAAAATAATGATTTAATTTTCAATGCGCTCATTGTGGGACATCCATTGTAAAATTCATTGGTTATTTCAGTAAAATTGTAAGCCGTATTTTTTTCTGATTACTCAACACATTGTTTTATAGGCGAAATTTATACTGGGTATACCACTACAAATCTTTTAGCAAAAATCAGTTCAACAGGAATAAATCTGATAAACATTTTTATTAAATTGACTCTGATTCGTCATTTCTGTGAAGCCGATGTGTCATCAAATTCATGACATAATTTCACCTGATGACAATTTGACCAAGTGATGTTAAGGCTGATATCACAATGATAAAAAGTGCCATGGGGTCAAAAACGAAGACAGTTGTAATAGAATTGATGTCAAAATACATAAGTGTTATAACGGCTTTTCTATCAGCGTACTCCTCTTTACAATGCTCCTAGCCAGTTAAGCAATTTCAGCCTAAAAATTATGGTAATACTTAGCCTTCCGGCAATTTGTAACACTGCTCTACTGATCTTGGCACTTATGTACCACTGTTTTCCCATTTTACAATTTGCTTTTATTTTCAAGTGCAATCATGATTAGCTTTAAGATTTTATTTATTTCGGTTCCGTTTTTGTTTTTGCTTCTACACAAAACGCTAAATATATTAAAAATAACACAGAAAGAAACTCATGTAAACGCACGACTGAATACGTATAAGTGGATAATTTTATAAAGCAGAATTAGTCAAAAAAAAAAATAAATTTTTTCTCTCAAAAAAACATAAAATAAAAAAAGGAATAGCAAAAGTACATGTCTGATTGGCGTTCAGAAAATAAAGGCAACGTTAGAACAAGTAGGAGTGTAAGGTCGGTCAAGCCCGACCATATAATACCCTACACCATAGCATTAACAGTAAAGTTTACAAAAGGGCAACCTATTTGCAACCCATGGGGAATCATGAAACAGCCGATTCTCGCCATTATCAATAGGCCTTATTAAAATTAAAACGTGTAAACCAAATTTTATCAAATTATCTGCCAAAAAGCACTTTGCGCAAAAGATTTACATGGCCAGACAACCAGCCAGCCAGCAATACGGATACGTTAGATCGATTCAGTAACTGATTCTGAAGCGACCGGTATTCTAAAAGGTGGGTCTTCTATTTGTATATGTTACATACTTCAGCACAAATGCATAATACCCTCTCCATTACTGTGGAGTGGGTATAAAAAGAAAAATTACAATCACGAAAAATGCATGCAAAAACAAAAATAAAATTGCAAATTGGAAATTGTTATAAAATGAAATAATTCAATTAAATTTATTTTTGTTAGGGATTGATAAAACAGAGAATTTGTATTAATTTTACTTCGTTTTTTAAGTTAAAGACAAAAGAACTGAGATTGTGTACATATAAATAAAAATAACTTTGTAATTGAAGGAAACAAATTGTTTAATAGATTTTTGGTAAAAAAGAATAAACAAAGTTATAATAATTTAAAAATTCATATTAATTCCCCTAACATTTCTGAACCCTAATTTAATTTAAATCCCAAACTAATCCACCTTATAATTATTTTCCTTTATTTCGAACATGACGTTTGCTTAATTGTTTTTCCGCTTATTAACTGTTGTTTACCAAATAAATTTGTATGGAAGTCATCATTTTTTGTTCAACTCTTTACATACACAAGACAGATAACAAATTTGTAAATTTATCAGAAAAAAATTTAAATTTTTTCAATGAAAACCGCAGAAAAAGGGTTAAATAATGTTAAACAAACAGCTGTAACCTGTAACAATTATGGGTTACATACATAAATAATTTTGGTGTTTTGTAGTTTAAACTAAAACAAGGGAAAATTTAAATTTAGTAATATTTAAAAAAAAACCCAAAACGGAAAAGGAACTACCAAAAAAAAAAAAAAAAAAACAGCTGTCCATCAAACTAACACAGTTTTTTTTATTAAGAAACAAAAAAAAAAACAGTTGTGTTAAAATTTAAGCAAAAAAGTTAAAAATTGAATTTCTATTTAAAAAAAAAAAACTAAAAAAAATATTCAAAAACAAATTCTGTTGCACAATAGAATTTTCTCTTTACTGTATAAAAAAAATCCAATTTTTTTTATGCTTGATTAACAATAAATACATATGCATGAGAAAGTTATACAGCAGTGCTTCCCAAAAGGAGATAAAAATTGATTTCACATGCGGTAAATTCAGAGTACCGCTTTAAAGGTCGGGAATACTACTTTCAATTAGATTTTAAAACCTATATACAAGTATAAAACTGACAATAAAAAGAAAATATTACTTCTTAAGCCTAGTACTCTGTTCGAACCTGCGAAAAATGTTGAACAACATTGATTATTTCACACGAAAATTTTGTCATGCATCAATATTATCTATCCGACGGTTTTTTAAAAACTTACCGTTTTTATTAGTTACAAGTATGCAACATTATTTTTGAAGGTAAGCAAAATCCATAGATGGGGGTAGTAAAATAAATGTTGACTTAAATCAACATTGCACTCTCACTAAATAAAACTGCAATGAACTATTTTTCACAAATTTGTACCAGCTTTTTTGATGATTGGTATTTCTGTCACTAGCACTAAAAAAATTAATTGGTATTGTAAATTTTTTCACTATCGCTAAATGTGATTGTCTGCATAAAACCTGCACTAGACTGGTCGCAATTTTTTTTTTTTTTAATTTAATTGTTTGCGCTGCTTAAAATATGAGGTTTGGTGTAAGAATTCATGATCTAATTTTTCAGGTCAATCCGACGGTGCCTAGCCGTGCCGGGTGGGGCCCAAAGTTCCCCATATTATAAAGAAAACATCTTTTCTATCAGATCTTTGTAGTTATACTAGTTGAAAAACCGAAAACCAAAAATATGGCTTCGTTACGATCTTCCGCAGAGAAAGTACTTCAAGTGTGCCAAATTTCAGCTTCCTATGTCAAACATCCTGACATACTAAGAAATTATAGATTGTATAGATAGATTAGCATATGTTCGCGCAACTCAAAAACGCTTTAGTTTATTGAAAAACTAAAAAAACCGAAATTCCGCAATAAAATTTACTTTAAGAAAGTTAAAACTTTTTTCTTTATGTTGGCTTTGGTTTTCGAGATATACCGTTATTTCGAAAATTAAGGAGGTTGCACAACATATGTTCGCGTAACTCAAAAACGCTTTAGTTTATTGAAAAACTAAAAAACACCGAAATTCCGCAATAAAATTGACTTTAAGAAAGGTAAAACGTTTTTCATATATGCGCAGTCGTTTTAGAAACATAATTTTTTTTTTCTGGAAAAAAAAATAATTTTTTTATTAAAATTTCGGAATTTTTTTTTTTTTTAAATTCATAAAAAATTGAAAAATGCAGCTATGCTTCTAATTTTATGCAGACATATAAAAAACAACATTGCAAACAAAACAAGCTATAAATGATTAAAACAACTTTTGATTTTATGTATTCACAAAAGACGAAAAATTTTAATTAATTTAAGAATTTTATTAAGCCGCCACATCTTTTGTGAATACATAAAATCAAAAGTTGTTTACAGATTTTAATCATTTATAGCTTGTTTTGTTTGCAATGTTGTTTTTTATATGTCTGCATAAAATTGGAAGCATAGCTTCATTTTTCAATTTTTTATGAATTTTTAAAAACAAATATTCCGAAATTTTAATAAAAAAATATTATATGCGACTGCGCATATAAGAAAAACGTTTTACCTTTCTTAAAGTAAATTTTATTGCGGAATTTCGGTTTTTTTAGTTTTTCAATAAGCTAAAGCGTTTTTGAGTTGCGCGAACATATGTTAATCTATCTATACAATATATAATACATAGTATGTCAGGATGTTTGCATGTATGTCCTATTCTTTCCGCAACTTTCTGAAGCCATCTGATGACATAGGAAGCTGAAATTTGGCACACTTGAAGTACTTTCTCTGCGGAAGATCGTAACGAAGCCATATTTTTGATTTTCGGATTTTCAACTAGTATAACTATAAAGATCTGATAGAAAATATGTTTTTTTTATAATATGGGGAACTTTGGGCCCCACCCGGCACGGCTAGGCACCGTCGAAATAACCTGAAAAATTAGATCATGATTTCTTACACCAAACCTCATATTTTAAGCAGCGCAAACAATTAAATTTAAAAAAAAAAAAAAAATCCCATACAAGATGCGACCAGTCTAATCTGCACTCAATCCAAATTTGTAGTTCAAAATTTGAACTTGCAATCAAAAAGCTGTACGAAAACATAATATCACTAACATTTAAAAAAATTTAATTTTGTACTTGCATGGTTTTCGATTTTTCCAATGATATGCATAATCATAGAATATTAAACTAAATGAAATTCTGTCAATAACGGAATAATTATTGGATTTATTCATGCATACACAAGTTTTGTATTTTAAATTGTGAGCATAATTTTTCGTCAAATAAGTGAAAAAAAGAAAAATTGCAATAAACTGATGATTGCTTGATTTTAAATCAAACTATTATTTTAGCACAAAATGTTTTAACATTATAGTGTAGTGAGATTGAAAATTTTCAGTTCATGACTTAACATTAACAAAATTATTACAATAATTTTAAACAAGTGCACTACCCCCATCTATGACATAACCATGTGTTTTGATAAATGTCATTAAAAAAAGTAAAACAATTTTATTTTAATCAGTATTGTGGTTATTTTGTTGAACTATTTTTGGTTTTTAATCCAAATTTTTTAATTAGGCTTAAGTTCATCAAATTTAATTTTTCATTAAACTCTTCTTACGAAGAAAGGAAGTTTACAACATGAAATTAATTAAAATTTATTGATAATTTTTCCTTCTTGACTGAAGCTGGGCTCGAACCCAGGCCTTTTTACGGACAGGTTACCCTTACATGTTTCGATTGCAACCACTCACTCTCCTCAGAGGGCTTGCCGTTTAACACTCGCAGCCATCGACGACTGCTGACGTCAATAGTCAAACATCAATCCTTAAACCAAATTGTATTTAACCTTTGGGAGATCGAAATTTGCTTTGAATGATTATCTATTTTAATTTATTTTACATGTTCTTCCTTTACTTCTGTTTATTCGTACTTTTGTCAAGAATTCTTCTTGAAGTTCAAAGTACATTTTTTGTTTTTGTTTTTCATTTTTTTGTCTTTCTTTTTCTTGTTGACCTTTTTCAGCACAACTTGAAGGACAAATGCAAACAAATGCAAGAGCTCGTGCCTTAGCTTTAACAATAATCAGTATTGTGGTTATTTTGTTTAACTGTTATAAACTCCACTTCAAAAAAACAAAATAAAACATTACAAAAAATGATAATTTGTTGCTTAAAATTCCGTTCGAAATAATAGGAACTGCACTTGTTTCGCACGGAAAATAAAAATGTTGTTAGAAACATTTCGCATGTTTTTCGTGTATAAACAGAGTACCAGGCTTTACTCCAAAAAGTACTTTTCTCGTCTGCTAAGCTTTTAAATTTTAAGATCTCAATTTTCCATCGCTGAAGGAAGGTTTTGAGGCCAAAAATTAATCGGTATCTCTAAAACATTAACACAAGGAAAAAAACGGACAATAAAAATAATTAAGTTCGTCTAATATCAAAAAAGTACCTTTTTCGTCAGTTATTCAATACAATTTAAAAGCTCAATTTTCCTGCCCTGGGGTTAACTTTAAAGCCTGGTATTCTGTTCAACATTTCACGTGAAACGCTGTCAAATCGCATATATGAAAAAAACTTGTGCGGAATATCTATGAAATAAAGTTGATAGAGTTGTTCATATATAGATAGAGATAGAGTTGTTCATATTGTGAAAAAGTTCCGAAATGTTTCTGGCAACATATTTTTAAAACTGCGAAATAATGTAAGTTGCAAGTATGAACTGATTATTAAATCTTTATATATAAAACAGGATGTGTGTATGTATGTAACATATGGACTCCAAAACGGCTGGGCCGATTTTGATGAAATTTTCAGGGAATCTTTAGGCAAGTGACACTGTGGAGTCGGATTTTTGATTTTCGGTCTGCGGGCGGAGGGGCGTGGCAAAATCCAATTTTCATATTGCACCACCAATGACATCTATATAATTTGGACGATGTTTTCTTTAAAATGATCGCCATTTTATACGAAAAGAAAATTTTGTCCGTCCCACCTTTGCGCCCACTTTTTTCGAATTAACTTAAATCAGAAAATTCTTTTAAATGTTCGTATCTTTTTAATTTTAAAAATCGAACGCAAACATTTTTCCTAATTTGGACAGGAGAACGTCTGTCGGGTCAGCTAGTAAGTAATAAAAAAATAAAATAATAAAGCCGGGAACAGTTTTTTATCCATATTTACTTTCTTTTTTAATTAATTTTTTTTTTTATTATTTCTAGTAAAATACATGTGGGGTTTGTTTACATACGCAAAACAATGTTGCATACTTTGCTGGAATAAAAACTTCAAATTGTACAAACTCGCATGATTGGTAACATTGATACATGTCAAAATTTTCGTGTGAAATAATTGATGTCGCTCAACATTTTTCACAAATTTGAACAGAGTACAAGGCTTAAGGCTAAAAATAAATTATTATCTCTAAAACATTGAGAGCACCACTTTAATTGAAATTTATAAGCATAAAGATTAGGACAAAATTGACTTAAGTACTTCTTTTTCAATTTCAAAATCTTAATTTTCCATCTCTTAGGTAAATGCAAATTGGTTCAAATTTGCTTGTAGTACCTGGTTCCAAAACGATCCAAACCGAATTTATTTTTTTTTTATATTCCGCCATTAAAGCTAAAAAAAAAACTATATGACTGAATGTTATGCTCTTCATAACCAAATCGACCTGCAATTACTTTCTGGGCAGATCTTATAATTCCTTTTATAGCTTAAACTACATTTATGACCGATCCGGCCCTGTGCCGGAGCCAGTTTAAGTTGAAGACCAATTTTGATTAGTTTAAATGTGTTTTAAATGTGTATATACTATTTCTTTTATTTTTGATCCAAAATTATATCCGGGATATCTTAGTTTTTGCGAGCTTCTCTAACTTTTCTTATGGCGAAGCCGTACTCAGGACTATAGTTATTGCCCAATAGAATTCAGTACGTAGCGGGATTACAAGGAGGGCACACACAATATTTTTGCTTTTTACCCAAGCAAGAACGCAGATCAAAAACCTGTAATTTCATAGAACAAAATTGGCCTTTAAGATGCAATTCCGGGAAGCAAAAACATCGCAAATGAGCAGGCAAAAATACACAATATATCAAATTAAGCTTTTGTTAATAGAGATTGGGAGTCTTTAAAACACTTGAAAAGTATATATTCACGAGTAATTGAAGAAAATCATATTTCTTGGGGCCTAAATATGACAAATATTAAAAGACAACTGTTCAAATCTAAGTTATTTAATAAAGAAAGAAGAGCATAGAAGTCAGTTATGTGTAAGATAATTTCCCTTTTTCATCATAAATACGTATTTTATTTATATAAGAAAATCCCCAAAACTAGTGATCTCTATGTATTCAAACCACAAAACTAAGTTTTTGTCCCGATTTTTTTTTTTTTAACTAAAATATGAATATGTACCCTGTAGTAAATAAAATAGTCAGTTGCAAAAAACACTTACTATAAATTAACTTTTTTTTAAATGACTCCAAATTGGTTTAAATGTCATGCAGATATCAACCAAAAAGGCACACGTAAAACACAAATAAAAGCAAAATAAGTAAAACAAGCATGCCATGAAGTCAAATGAAAAAATATATACAAACATTTTAAAATAATTAAAAATTAAATCTGTTTATGTACTAGCAATTATGTGGCGTATTTATTTCAGGACTACTATACATCATCATTTTGGGCAGTTTAATGCAAAATTTTCATAAATAATTATTTCTATATCAAAATATATAAAGATGTACATATGTATGTATGCATGCTCATATGTACATACTATGTATATTTTTTGACAAAAATTATTTAAAATTTAAATAATTTATTATAAGCTGACAATACTTTTAATTAATTATAAAAAGGTTGAAAAATAAGTAGTTAGTAGTCAGTTAAAAAGTCATGCAAAGATGGCCAATTGACTAATGCCTATGACATGTCTATGTTAAAATAGTGAGTCGTCGACAAGGAAAAAAGTCACTTAATCAACTAGTTGTGGTTATAAAAAAACCAGTTTGAAGTTAGTTATAAATGTGTTTGACTTCCTACAGGGCATATTTATAATTCATTGTGTGTGTGTGTGAATTTTCTCTATGTATGGAATTCGATATTTTTGAATACATCTACCCAGCGGGAAAAAGAAGGAGTACGGATGCCTTCCAGAAGGCCTCTGTACCCCTTCTTTTGGATGAACAAGGCCTTCTCGCTCCATTCCATACTCATATCTTTTTTACACGCGTTGTCATTGCGGAGAAGGCCTTCCGCTTTCCTTTCTTTCCCAGAGCTTCTTAAAGGCCTTCAAATAAATGGCTCTTAGAAGGCTTTCCAGAGAATGACTGTCAAAAGGCTTTAGCAAAAAGGTTATCTTGTTATTTAACTTTTTATATAAGTATGTATACCTATTTTACAAACGTATGTTTATATAGGTATTTTATTAAACTTATTGTAGTTTAATAAAACATGTGATACCTATTTTTTTATTGAAATAATCAAATTTGCTAAATATTGTAAAATAGATTGCAAATAAAAGTTTATAATAAAATAAAACTTTTAAGCACAAGTACCTAAGTATGTATCTTCCTTAATGAACAACGCTCAACTGAAATGATTTACATTATTGTTTTTATTTTGTATTTTAATATGCACCTACTTTGTTACTTTGTTTTTGTAACGGGATCTGAATTCTTTCGCTTTGGCGAAAAAAACAAAACAAAAAAATTTACTCTTTCTCTTTTCAACTTCAACTAAAATGATTTACAACATATGTTACTTTGTTTTTGTAAAGGGATCTGAATTCTTTTGCTTTTGCTTGTGCAAAAAAACAAAACAAAAAATGTTACTCCTTCTTTTCTCGCTTCTCATAGAAGCGAGTGTGGAGGCCTTCTATAAGGCATTCTTTTGCAGTTACGTAAGAATAGTAAATAAATCAAAAAATTTTTTAAGCAGGCCTTTAAAAAGGCCTGAAGTAAGAAGGTCTTCTGAGTTTTCCCGCTGGGTATAAGAGAATCCTCAATACAACTACTACTGGCACACATACGAAATACATTCATATAAATCTAAATCTCATAAATTTATGAATACTAAAGAAGATTGACAACACTAACAAAAATAACACAAAACACACACACAATTTATTTGACGATATATAAACAACAACAACATAATAAAATTGCATAAAACAAAAAAAATATTAGCAAAAATAAATTTACTAAAAAATGAGAATTATTTATGTTTTGTTGTAGTTGTTATTTATGAATTTATTAAAGGGTGTTTAAAAATAAGGTACTTTTGGTTAGCCATATCAAAACTTGGCTAAAATTTAACCCTGCACCGCATACACCGTCAAATACGATTTTTGTATTTTAATGCATTGTATTGATTGCAATTTATAGAACATTTTAACAAAATATGCTCTTAATAGAGAATTCTAAAATAAAAATTTTCGTAAAGCTGGAGGTCCACACCACGCGTTACTCGCTTTTTCGCAGCATACACAGCTGTCAAAAAAGTAGAATCTGTGTAGTTATACGTAGGAAGTTACATGCACAAAAGCGTAGATGCCTTGAGACGAAAAGTAGGTTTACTTTTGTAAGCGCCACAAGCAGCGTTCGAACAAATCAGCTGATTTTGACAAGTTTAAATTTTATTTTTACTTGTGCTGCTGCTGCATAAAAAGAATTGCATGTATTTTGAAACGTAGAATGCAAGTAAGGTTATAAAAGCATGCACTGCGTCGAGGCGAAAACGCGTGGTATGGACCTCCAGCTTAAAAGAACCTCTCCATGGTTGCATTTGTCGAACACTGAAACAAAGAAATGTCAGATTAAGTTGGGCAAAAAACTTTACGTTAATAGCCTTTTAACACTGATCAACATCTACACACAGAAAAAATCATTATAAAATCGTCGAAAACATACATACTTAAGTATGTATGCATGTTAATTTAACAAGATAAACTTTTGATTTAATATAAAACAGGTTTTTATGGATTCAATATTGAACAATGTTATTTTAACAGTGAATTTAGGTTTTTTAATATTTTTCATTTTAAATTAATATGAAATAATGATAAATTTAAATAAAGGGCATACTTTTGCAGCAATTTGCTATGATTCTCAATCAACAGTTTGCCATGTTAATTTAACATTGGTATTTTTTCTGTGTGTACCATAAATTTGCGAAGATGTTAACATCTTTCCATAAGAAATACATAGGGCTAAAAACCAAGATCTTTCAACATCAATACAAGATGTTCCTATCTCATTTAATTCCATTCTACATCTTTCGATTATTTTAGTGTCATCACTAGAAAAGTGGCAATAAGTTCCATTATTATTGTGGCATCACTGACAAAAAGAAGTTTGTTTTGAAATCTGCGTTACCATTTGTCAAGTTTTCTCTTTTATTCCAATGTTTTTCTTTTTGTTAAGTATTTTTTATATTTTTAAACATATTGAATTTCAAATTCATTTTTGTGTTTTCTTTTTAAATTTTGGCACTGTAGAATGTTTGATGTTAGATGTGAGTAACGTAAACGAATGTAAAAAGCCTAAAAGGTGTGACTCACAAATTACATCATGCATTATGTTTGAACCACCCTTTAATAAAAAAAAACTTTATTCGCAAATTTGCTATTTATCGAATTTTTTTTTTTTTGGAAATTTTGCACAAAAATACTATTTACAGAATATTTTTATAAAAATTTGTAAATAAAAGGAGACTGAAAAATTTGTATCTAGAGAAAATTTTACCAATCTGGCTATTTTTTAAGAATTCTAGGCAAATTAGCAATTATGAAAATATTTAACAGACATATTTACAGTATTTATCGGATATAAGAAACTTAAAAAATCCACGAAAATAGTTTCTTATAAGCTTTTCTTTCTTATATACAATTATTTTATATAATACACTTATTTCTTATATAAGTAGCTATGGCCATAAGACTCTCATATTTTGGTTTTCTGTCTCTTTTTTTGTTCACATTTCTAACTTTTAAATAATTATTTTCTATATCTTTTGAGTTTTTCACTATTTAAGATGTTTTTGCAATTTCGCTTCTGTTTTTACCGTTTTTTATTTCTTTAAAAATTTTAACTTTTGTTTTTATTGGCAAAAAAAAACAAAGCTTCTCATGAGTACCAGCTCGCTCATCTAAAACTAAAAATAAAAAAAAAAATGTTCTTGTTGTAAAACTGTCAGAAAACAGCGTTGTCCATGCAAACTACATAAATTCTGTGTTGCCGTTGGAAGTTTCTTATATAAATTCTTTTTCTATACATTTTGTGGTTTTGGTGTCTAAGAAAAATGTTCTTTAATTTGTTTTTTCTTATAACCTTTTTTCTTATATGAAACCTTTTTTGTTAGAAAAATCGCTAAAAAGACATTGAAAATGTTTGTTAAAAGCGTTTTGTTCTTATATCCAATAAATACTGTATTAATTTTACGCACTAATTTGCTTTTTATCCAAATTTTGCACACATTGATTATTTATAGAAAATGTTGCTCAGGGAATTTTAAAGAAATTAATTTAAAAAAGTATTTAAGTTATCTTTGTAAAGAATTTGTGCGAATTTGCTATTTATTTACAATTTTGTCACAGTTATTATTGGGAGATTCACAAGGTGTCATAAAGTCATATGTCTTAAAATAATAACATGAAAAAATACGACAGTTGTGAACAACCCCTCATAATTTAGTGTGCTATTTTGAATTTAAATCGGCTGATTGAAAACAAATATAAAAAAAATAAATATTTACCTAAAATCAAAAAGGTGGTTAAATTTGAAGGGCCGATGTTGATTTTGAATAAAACACAAACTATTTAGGAAATTATTGTAATTTTATTTTATTATGATATATTGGTATTACTCAATTATGTATGGAACAAAATATCGGCCAAATGGGCGCCGCGACCACGGCGGCACACCTCCATCCGATGGTCCAAATTTTCGATGACCCTGAGGCATAATGGAGGTTCTATGCCGTTAATGTGCCGAATTATCCCATCCTTGTGAATACCCCATATGTATAGAAAATTTGGCGCAAATTTGCTATTTTAAGGAAAGTTTAAAGAAATTTATCTAAAAATTTTATCCAACATATCTTTAATAGAAAATTTGACACAAATTTGCTATAAATAAAAAATTGTTGGTCAAATTTGCTGTAAACAAAAAAGTTTTCAGAAAAAGATTTTAAGAAATTACCCTCCTCACTAAACACCCTATAATTTCCAAATACTGTTTAACGTATGCAGTGCTTGTTTTTTTTAACAAAAGCCAGCTGATAGTGAAAAGTGACTTGATTTTTTTTTTTTTGGAGTAAAAAAAGAACAAAATACTTTTATATTTTGTAAATTCATTTACTGCCACAATTTGTTTTGCCTGCCTACCGTTTGTCAATGCATTTGTTAAGGCTCAGTTAGGCGAACGCTGCTGTACCGTATCTGTACTGTATCAATCAGCTGTTCGCTTTTTGTTATATGAAAACCAATACAAAAGCTTACCGAAATGCAATGTACCGTAGTTGCAACGTACCAATCTGTATAAAATAGAATTTCATGCCGTTGTTACGTGACATTTGTAAGACAGTGATGGGCGGCTTGTATGTTACATTGAATGCGGGTTATTTTGCTCTTTTTTTTGGTACTTTTTTTAGTATATCTATGGAATTGCGATAAAACAACTTACAATACAACATATTTCGAAATATACAAATATACATATGTTTAGATGTTTAAAATAAACAAATGCATATACACATACAATGAAAAAGACAAACATACATATAAAAGACTTTAAATGGTATCAAAACCTTGTTTGGTGTATGCACATTTACAATATATGTATACTAAAAATTCATATATGCTAAAATACAAATTTATTTATTGTAAATCTATAATATAAATATTAAATTATTAATATTTTTTACATACACAAAATACTGTTTTAATACCATTTAAATCACGTGGTACCTTTCTGCACAACGGTCACCATTTGAACATTTTTGATTCTCATCACTGTTTGTTTTGTTTTATGTATACTATTGCTTTTTGTTTATGTATGGGAAAACATATGACACGTTTTTAAACGTTCTATAAGTGCACCAACGTGCTTACAGTACGGTGCGTTACATTACGGGTACAGCAACGTTCGCCTAACTGAGCCTTTACACTTTTCAATCTACCGTTTGTTTCATCTCCATTTCTATTGTTGGCTCCATGCAATGAGCTCTTTATGAGTCAGTAAAAGTGTGTGTTTCGTAATTGTATATTTTTTTTAAATGAGTTTTGTTTTTGAATTTGCGTAATTTTAGGCGTAAATAATTTGGTAAATTGATTTTTCCTTTTTTTCGTTTGTTTTTTTTTATACATGTAATGAGTTTTTAGCATCATGTTCTTTTTTTAATTTGCTTGCATTTTAAATGGTATTTTTTGAATATTCATTTATTTATATAATTTAAAGAACAAAAAGCAGCTGCTGTCAACCGGATTTGCGACAAGATACGAGATTAATTGGATTAAAATAAATGAGCAGTTGGTTGTTGGTATATATGTTATGGCCAAGCCAGGACTTAAGGAAATTGTATGCCTTTAGATAATTCCTTAAGGCATAAAAGGACAATAGTTGACTGACTAAATATGATTGTTGTCTTTTGCCAGGTGATCAGGATTAGGAGGAAAGTGATTTTTTTAACTTGGTTATACATACATTGCTGTCTAAAGGAAATTCTGCGCAAGTTTCTTATTCTTAGGAAATTTTGTGCAAATTTGCTATTAAAATGACATTTTGCGCAATTTTACTGTTTTTAAGAAACTCTGTGTAAATTTGCTATTTCCAGAAAATTATTTACAAATTTGCCATTAATAAAAAATTTGTCCAAATTAGTTTTTTAGGAAGTTTTGCTCAAATTTGCTTATTTAAATAAAAATGTTCCCAAAATTTCTATTTTGAAAATGTTGCTATCTATTCTTATACACCTAGAGAAAAAACATGTTTAAATATGGTCACCTCCAACAAAACTATTTTTAATGAAAATTTTAAACATTCATTTAACAATATTATTGTCACCGACAACCATATTATGGTTGAATTAGTCATCCATCAAGAAGTCACAACCATATTATGGTTGCCTCCGAACATGTTATGGTCAAAAATAGCTTAAACATGTTTAACAATTAAATTAGCATGGTTGGTTTTCAACCATAGCATGTTGCTCTTGGAAAAGAGGAAAATACTATTGTAAATTTTAAAAAAAATTATTGTCATATTTTACCATAATATGTTTAAAAGCAACCATAATATGTTTGTGGCCTCTTTATGGAGGACTAATTCAACCATAATATGTTTAATTTTTTTTTTTTAAATAGTTTGGTTGGAGGTGACCATATTTAAACATGTTTTTCTCTACGTGTAGATCTTGCCCAAATTTAATTTTTAAAGGAAATTTTATCTTAAATTTACTATTTATAGGAAATGGATCACAAATCTGTTACTCATAGGTAAATTATTTAAAATTTTCATTTATAGGAAATTTTTCGTAAAATATTCATTTATTGGAAATTTATCGAATGTATAGTAATTAGGGTGTTCAATTAATCGGGTTTTATTTTTGTTCGATTAAACGATTAATCGATATTTGGCATTTTTTACTTATTCGATTAAACGAATAAAATTTTAAAATTAATCGATTAATCGAACAATTCTTAATTTGAAATTTTATAAATTAGTTATTGAGTAAATAAACATTCTTGCTCAAATAAATCTTGTCAATGTAGCTCCAAATTTTTGCTTCACTTCAGGCACTTAAATTTTAAGAGAGTCTTTGGATTTTTTAATTTTGTTAATCGCAACGCAACGCCAGTAAATTAACGCCTCATAACTTGTGGCGTTGAAAATTTTAAAATGGTACATGAATTTCTGTAGAAAGCAACAACAAAATTACGAAATATTTATGACTTTGTTTTTGCTTTCAATGTAATTCTTTGGCGTTGCGTTTTATATAACTAGGGCCTAAATTACTCACTAAACGTGACTGTTTTTTTTTAATTCCAAGGGACACATACATTTTGTTGGTTTATTCGACTTAAAACTTTATAAAAATAATACATTTAACAGAAATATTATATATTGTTATCATTTGATTAATCGGTGTAAATTCTTCGATTAATCCTTTAATCGAAATTAGCAATTTTAAATTATTCGAACAATTAATCGTCTAAAATTGTTCGATTAATTCGATTAAAATTAATAATTAGTCGATTGAACACCCTAATAGTAATAAAAATTTTTGGGTTTAAGTTTCACAGAAAGTTTTATCCGATATTTCCAAATTTTAAATAAAAAGTACGTAGTGGTAGATTTAACAGAAAATTTGTCTCGTTATTAATATCCAATATTTCTTTCCTCTTTCCTTTTTGTCTAAATCTTAATGTATTCAATAATGTGCGTTTATTGGAACAATGTTGCTTAAAT
Source organism: Pollenia angustigena (assembly GCA_930367215.1). Taxonomy (NCBI): domain Eukaryota; kingdom Metazoa; phylum Arthropoda; class Insecta; order Diptera; family Polleniidae; genus Pollenia; species Pollenia angustigena. The sequence goes on from OV884060.1 coordinate 56,578,732, forward strand.
GGAACGAAAGGTTTGGCAATTGTATTTTTTTACTATATTCAGAAAGAAAAAAATCCGTATTAAATTTACATTTTTTCTGCTAACTTTTAGTACGAGTCGAACCTAAAAATCTAAGAACGAACAACACTAATGGCTTAAAAAGCAGAGAATGTTTAAACGCTGGTTTAGTTTAACTAATGTATATGTAGTTTAAACAGAAAAGCTATAAATTAGTGTCGAGTATTTCTATTATTAAAATTCTCGAAAGATATCAGTCCAATACTTTCAGAATGATAGCAAATGTACCGTGATTTATAACAAACAAAGTCATCGGAAATTATCTTTCCAAGACAACAGTTTAAACATTTAATAAAATCTAATAGTGAGAAATATCTTCAACGATTAACTAATCATGTCAAATCTGCCCTATTTCTTTACTTGATTCTACTGATGAAATCAGAGACTATTAAAACAATTATACGTTTTTGATCTTTAATTCAGTTAAAGTTAAATCTTAAGTATAATTTTTTTTTTTTTAATTCCCTATGCTTATCCCCGCGAAGCTTGACGCTTGTCTGCAGGAAATAAACCAGAGTCTCTGGCGGGAATCGAACCCGCAACCCCGGGGTTGATAGACTAGCTCACTACTAGCTAGCCTACCGGGGCAATCATTTTTAAACCGAATTATTAATCATTATTAACTTTAAATTAAAGAATTTTGTTTTATAAATATTTTAATATTAACTTTGTGCTTAATATCTTAATGAAGTTATTAAGCCCCTGTGATTTATATAAAACTGAACAGATTTGCTAATTGTTCTGGGGCAGATTGTAGAAAAAAAAACAAAACAAAAATCCGTGTTCATATATCGAGTCATTACCGCAAAAAAGCTTAGGCCCCTATTATGAGTTACATTCGATAAACGATTTTCGCTGGCTATCGAACATCCATCGACAATCGAATGTTAATTTGGTATTATGAGTTGGCAGCACTGTCGAACATCGAACTTTTCAACGAAAACGGTGCAAATTAATGTAAAAAACTTGTTGAAAATGTAACCATTTGTATATTTTTCTGTGTTCGTGTGCCAAATACCATATTCTTTATCAGTTTTGTTCATTTTATGCAAGTTCAAAGTCGTAAACAGCAATTGGAAATGCTCCTATTCCTTATGGAACAAAATTTTTTTTGACCATATGATTTGCAGCAAAATTCAGCATGTAAAAAAGTGGGATGAAACCCCAGTGATCTAAATTATTTGAAAACAACCATAATTCCGCCGTGGTCACATTTAACTTTAATTTTATTTTTTAAATTTGTGAACAAAAATTTTTTATTTTAAGTGACAGCTGATCGAAAATGTGCTACTGTGAATTAACAAAATGACAATAGTAAATGAAAATTCGTTTGATCAGCTAATTCGACTGCTGTCGAAAATCGAATTTAGTTCATAATAGGCACCATAAGCAACAAAAATCAAATTTTACAAGAGAAGTTATTTGATTTTATTTCATAAAAATTTGGTATGAAGGTGGCTTAAGATAAAATGGTTTTTGCTATAATCATAACGGTACCTTATGTGACCATGATATTTTAGGATATGATGCAAGTGTTGCCAATAAAATCATTTATAAAACAAAAAGGAAAATTGAAAATGATGTCGCTTAAATTATTTTTTGCGGTAAGGGCTCGTTATTATATGAAGTTCAAAAAATAATATTGTGGCAACGCTTAAATAAATTTGTGTAGAAACAACAACAACACTACCAGAAGAAAAGCATACACTATTTTTATTTTTAACCCTTATGTGTGTGGAAAAAAAACACCTTCTATAGGGTGGATAGGTACCTGGGTACCTTCATGCAAATTGTATGAGAAATCTAATTGTTTGTCTTGTATTGTACAAACAATCGATGGTTAATGATATAATATTAGAATTTTACTCTGGTTTTCTCCTTTTCATATATTTTTTAAAATTCTACACCCAAAAAAAAAATTTGGAATATAAAACACCTTCTATAGGGTGGATAGGTACCTGGGTACCTTCATGGAAATTGTATGAGAAATCTAATTTTTTGTCTTGTATCGTACAAACAATCGATGGTTAATGAAATAATATTAGAATTTTACTCTGGTTTTCTCCTTTTCATATATTTTTTAAAATCCTACACCCAAAAAAAAAAATTTGTAATATAAAACGTATACAGGTACCCAGGTACCTATTTTTTTTTTTTTTTTTTTATTTTTTATTTATTAAAGTATTTTATTTACAAGTTTCCATGTTACAATTTAAGTGCCTCAGCGTCATTATGACATTGTTGAGGCGAGTTGGCATTTGCTTATACAAAATTTTTAAACTTGTATTAAAATAAAATTAAAAATATTTGTTTATAATATTTAAATATATACAAATTTACATTATTTACAATGTTATATAAAAAATTTAAAGTGAAAAATTATCTTAGAAGCATCTCTAAATTGTTTAATAAGAATTTTTTAACATTCTTCTTGAAAGCAGATATAGTATTCATATTTTTTAAATATTGGGGCAAACTATTGTACTCAAAACATCCAATATATTCAATTCTCTGCTTTGTTGTTTCAAGTCTGCATCTTATTGTTCTTAAATTAGAACTGTTTCTGGTATTCAGAGTTGTATGATTCCTTGAGAAGGTTATCGTATTATGACCAATATTATTGAGAGATTTAAAAACAAACACTAGCAATTGTAGTTTACAGGTTCCTTTTACGGGTAAGATACTTTTACAAACTTCTTTATACAATGTGATCGTAGGGTAGATTAATGGCAAGTTGTATACGGTTTTTAGTGCCTTGTTTTGTACTCTTTGGAGAGACTGCAATTCTGTACTATTTTTGTAGCCATATGTAGTTATTAAATAATTCAAGCGACTTTGAATCAATGTCTGGTAAAGCATTAATTTTGTATTTTCATTAAACTTATATTTAAATTTATATAAAATTCCTATTACTGGATATATTTTTGATTTTATATTTTCAATATGTAGGTTCCATTTTAGGTTGCTTTGCAATATTACACCTAAATATTTTACAGAGTTACACTCCAAAACCTCTTCTCCATTCACAATAACACCAAAGACATCATTAGTATCTAAATGTGGCTTAAACCGTATAACTTTAGTCTTTGTTGCATTAATGACTAGCTTATTTATCCTAGCGTATTCAAAAATTATGTCTGCATCTTTCTGCATGTAGGCTCTTAACGCTGTCTCATGTTTATGGGGGTAAAAAATAGAAATATCATCTGCATACAAGTAAATTTTTCCATTAAGCTCGAGATTCACAATATCATTTATATAAATAGTAAATAACAGCGGGCCCAAAACGCTGCCTTGTGGAACACCATGTTCAATATCCCCAATACAGCTTCGACTATTATTTAATTCAACATATTGTTTGCGGTTTGTCAAATAGCTTTTAAACAAATTAAGTTCTGTATTCCGAATTCCATAGTATTGGAGTTTTTCAAGCATGATCTCATGATCTACAAGTTCAAAAGCTTTTGAAAAGTCATAGAAAATACCAGCGACTCCTTTATAACCTTGATCTAATCCTTGGCATATGTAATTTACAACATTAACTACAGCATTCTCTGTGCCACTACCTTTTCTGAATCCGTATTGACAATTGTACAAAAGATTTTTTGTTTCAAGATAATTTAAAAGTTGTTGGTGTATTAGTTTTTCAAAAATTTTATCAAGAACACGTAATACAGCTATAGGTCTGTACATATCTTCTCTATTAGCGTTTAAAGTCTTAGGTATTGGAATGATTTTTGATATTTTCAGTATATCTGGGTATTGGGAAGTTGAAATAATGTTACTAAAAATAGTTAATAAATAAGGCGATAGCTCTAGGCTACATTTAGTAAATATTTTGGGCAATAAACCTTCATGGCCAGGGGATTTATTTGTGGAGAGATTTGATATTATCTCGTAGATTTCCTCCATTGTTATACTCGTGAAGCTAAAAGCATTATTACAGTGCCTTAAAGTTCTAAGTCCATTACAACAATCATTGGATGAATAGTGAATTTGTTCTTTCATTAGTTTTGGCGTTTGTAAAAAGTATTTGTTAAGAAGTTCACACTTATATTTATCATCAGTTATTAGTTCTCCATTCGAAGTCTTCAGTTTTACTTGCGTTTTTGTATTCCTTCCTAAACTTTCATTTAAGAACCTCCAGCACTTTTTGGGATCTTGCTGAATATTGTTGATATTGTTCTGATAATAGTTGTTCATAGACTCACGATAGGCAACTTTAATAACTTTACTTAATCTTTTCAGTTTGTTCTGAATATTAAAATCACTAGGATTCCTCCTTCTTTGTCTTAATATTCTTCTTTTGAGTATTATTAAACTCTGCAAATGTTCATTCATCCATGGTGTTATTTTATTTTTAAGCAATTCTCTTTTAGCTGTTACACATGTTGAATTTAAATGTGCATTTAACAGACATTGAATTAGATTCGAAGTGTCAATAGATGGATTACCAATTTGCTGAATAGAATTATCATTCAATATTAGACTGGTCCTTATATTTTTTGACTTAAAAATTTTTAATGCAGCGCCCTCTAAAAATTTTATTTTTAACAAAAAAAATCGTTATGTAAAAGTTTAAAGTTGATGTTTGATATTAACACGTGCCGCATTAGGATTTAAAGGTCGTGCATATGAGTTGGACTTACATATGCACGACCTTTAAATCCTAATGCGGCACGTGTTAATATCAAATATCAACTTTAAACTTTTACATAACGATTTTTTTTGTTAAAAATAAAATTTTAAGAGGGTGCTGCATTAAAAATTTTGATGTCAAAAAATAAGGACCAGTCTATTCAATATGTATTCTTTAAGCTTATTATAATCACAATTTTTTTTAACTACTTCTGCGTAATTTGGGTTTGGAAGTTCCTTTCTAATTTTACAAGATATAATGTTGTGATCAGATAACTTGAATTCAACAGCATCAACAAGAACAGAATCTGGGATATTAGTAAAGACATTGTCAATAGATGTTCCTGATATTGGACGTGTGATTAACAAGTGACAATTCCTAAAATCATAGCTTTCCAGTAAATTTAATAAATCAGCGGAAACATTTTGCAAGAGATCAACATTGGAGTCGCCAACAAGAATACAAAAGCATCTACCATACATCTGCATGAAATCTTCAATTATGTCATAGAATTGTTTTAGGTTACATTTTTGAGATCGATAAAAGGATATTATTTTTATTGGTCTACCATTTATTTTGTAATTTTCCAATGTTAAAACTATTACATCACAAAACATCTTGTTTTCACAAACTTCAACACTATACTGCAAGTTATCTCTTATATAGATTGATGTTCCTCCAAATCCATCTTTCCTACAGCAGTGAATGCAATTGTAACCAGATATTTGATAAATTTGAGACAACTCCTCACGAAACCACGTTTCCTGAATTGCAATAATATTGGGCAATTTTGGAAAGTCAGCGACAAACGTTTTAAATTGATTAAATTTATTTATTGATGAAATGCTTCTAACATTTACAGAAATAATATTTAAATACGAAAAAGTTAAAGTTTTTAAATATTTTAAAAAATTTTCAAAATTGTTAAAATATTTATTATTCATAATGTATTTTTTTTTTTTTTTTTTTTTATTTGATTTATTTATTATTACAAAATATAAAATTTTTAAGCTGGAGATACAAATTCTGAGCCATTTTCATCATCATCAGTAGTGGCAGTTTGCTTAGTTGGTTTATACATTTGTCTCAGTGTAGCAGCTTCCGACATAATCTTGTCAACATCATCTTCGCTCCTTATTAGCTTAGGCCTTGAAATTTCCGTTTTTCTTGCAAATACTCTTGATCCACTTGTATAAACATAATTATAGCCAATAGTTTTCAGCGATTTTGCATAATGAAATAGATTTAAGGTTTCCTTGCTTAAATAATCGCTAATAAAAACTTTTTTTGTATCTTCAGTGTCTTTAAGTTTAGCTTTGCACATCATAAGGTTATCTTTAGAGTTTTTGTTACTGAATTTAACAACCATCGTTTTCTTTTCATTTGGTTTTTCTCCTTTGTTTTTGAAAAAATATGCCTCATCAATGTTTTCCTCTTTTAATTCAACACCCTATTAAGGGTGCAAAAAGCAAATTGGTATGCCACGCCCCCCCAAACTCATATTGTATATAAACACCTATGAAAATATAATAATAACAAAAAGTTAGGAGTTCTCATGAAATTGTAGACTAAAATCTTATATAAAAAATTTCGATTTGAAAACGCAATAGGTACACAGGTACCTGTCCACACACATAAGGGTTAAAACAGTAAAATAATTCCCAAATTCTATTTGTTAAACTTATTTAGTTAGATACAACAAATTGTCAAAGTATAATGATTACAAAGACCATAGATAGCATGGTATGCTGCTGGTGTCTTCGGCGGAATACAACAAAGGTAAAACAAACATTTGTAACGAGTAAGCAAATAATAATGTCTCTCTATCTCTGGTTTTCTCGGGTAAGTGTTAAGGTTAGAAAAAATTACATCTAATCTAAAATAATTTTCGAATTATTTCAAGTACGAATTCAGGATTAAACCATTCTTGATTCTTAAATCAAGCAGAGTTTGAGATTAAGTTTCATTTCAGTTTTTTCAATGCCGTTTTGAGATTATATTAGCTACGGGGCACTTGAATAATTTGTACTTGAATCAAGAATTCTGTATTTGATTGAAGAAAATCCGTACTTAACGTACTATTGATACAGCTTTGGCTTAATTTTAGTACGGATGGATTGATATTTCTTTTCAGTATATTGTCTCGATAGATCCCAAACCGTGAAATAAGAAAAGCTAAATTTCAATACTATGGTAATCGGTTTAAAAATGCTATAAACAATAAAAAAAAAACCTGGCAAACGATCCGAGATATTGGAATCGGCAAAGAGGACTCAAATATAAATAGTAATTTGACTGCAGATGAACACAATAGAATTTTTACTAACATTTATAATACAACTGACGACTCTTATACAATGAACTATTTTAATGCCATGCAAAATACTGAAATAAATGAAGCTGGGGTTTTAATGAGTATATCTTCAGGTAAATCAAATGCTATTGGAATTGACAACATAGATCCACGTTTTAATAAATTACTTATGCCGCAGCATAAGTCTAATGAGCCATGCTTTAAAAATATTTTTAAAAATTATACATAGACGAATATACCCAATATGTGAGGCATATGTGGGAGAGACACAATTTGGATTCAAAGAAGGCATGGGAACACGAGAGGCACTACTAAGTGTGCAAGTATTAACCCAAAAATGTCGTGAGGTTCAAAAAGATGTATATCTCTGCTTCGTTGACTACGAGAAATCATTCGATACGGTTAAACATGACAAATTGATGGAAATTTTAATCTCTATTGGACTGGAGGAAAGTGATATAAGATGCATCAAAAACCTATATTGGAAACAGATATCAAACATTCAAGTTGATGGTGAACTGACTGACAATGTTTCAATTTCAAAAGGAGTAAGACAAGGGTGTATATTATCACCTCTTTTATTTAATTTATACTCAGAGAAAATATTCCGAGAATCACTTAGTGGAAAGAATATAGTTATAAGGATAAACAATACATTAATAAATAACATACGATATGCCGATGACGCTACATTACTAGCAAGCAGCTTACCGGGATTACAGAAATTAGTAGATGCACTTATGCAAACTAGCGAGATATATGGGTTAAAATTTAACATTAAGAAGACGAAATACATGATTGTGAGCAGAAAAAAGATCCAAACTAATACTTCAATACGGATAAACAATTCCACAATAGAAAAAGTTTCAACGTTTAACTACCTGGGAGTTCATATTAACTATCAATGGGATATGTCTAGAGAAATTAAATGTAGGATCGAAATGGCCAGAGACGCCTTTTTGACATATAATAAAACACTAACTAGTCACGACGTAAGCCTAACAACATAAATACGTTTCATAAAATGTTATGTACTACTATATTCGGCAGAAACATGGACGATAAAGGTGTCAGATGAAAAAAGATTAAATTCGTTTGAAATGTGGATTTTCCGGCGAATATTAAAGATTCCATGGACTGACCGCGTTTCGAATGAAGAAGTGCTGAGGCGTATGAATATCGGATGTGAAATAATAAAAAATATAAAAACACGGAAAATATCTTATTTGGGGCACATAATGCGAAATGGAAAATATAGAATACCCCAAACCATTTTACAGGCCAAAATTGAAGGAAGATGCCCGAGAGGAAGAAAGGAAATAACGTGATTGAAAAACATTCAAGATTGAACAGGTCACCAAGACGAAAGTAGCCTTCTGAGGGCAGCCAAGAACAGACAACTCTCTATAATATAATGAGAATAAAAAAAAAACAAGTAAGAGTGCTATATTCGGCTGTGCCGAATCTTATATACCCTTCACCATTGTGCGAGCAGAATACAGAGCAGCTAGACAAAAACTAAATAATTGTTACATATACATACATATATATCACATGGTTAAATCAAGTTCTCTCCTCATAAGGACACAGAATATATATACTTTATAGGGTCTTAGATCAATATTGTAGAAATTACAAACGGAATGACAAACTTATATATACCCTTTTCCACCTGAGGTGAAAGGTATAAAAAGAGTAATTTTTGGGATTTCAGTATTTTGATTATAACTCAGCCATTTTTTAACCGATTTGACAGATTTATATACCGAAGTGCTTAAGAAGAAATTTTCCAGTTAGTTGGGCTATAAAACTTGGACTCGGCAAGATCTATGGTTCCCGAAATGGGTATTTATCAAAAAAAAATTTATATTTTGGTCATAACTTTTTCGTATCTGCACCGATTTTCTCGAGTTTTAAAAAAAATATTTTCTACTAAAAATTTCCGATCTTTTGATATATAAGGCGTAACCATAGGTCATATTACAGTCAAAAAATTCAGGTTATTATACAATTTTTGAAATTTTTTGTATGGGGGGTACCACGCCCACTTCTCCAATCCCGCCCACATTTCGTGTGTTGGTGTGCATTTATTACTTGAATGTTTGCACCTAATTTGGAAACTTTGGCACATGCCGTTCTCCAGATATACAGAAAAAAGCAATAAAAATACAACAACTAGGGATTTTTGGAAAAAATTAGAGGCACTCGTGGTTTTTTGGTCATATCTCAGCCATTTGTAAACCGATCTTGCTGAATTTCAATAGCATAAAATGGTGGACTATATGTGACATAAATGTAAAACAACCTAGCCGCTATCTGTCTGAAGACTCCGGAAAACACATATCAAACGTAAGATGGACAGACGGACGGACGGACGGACATCGTTAAATAAAGTTATCTTCTCATAAGGACCCAGAATATACATATATACTTTATAGGGTCTTAGATCAATATTGTAGAAATTACAAACGGAATGACAAACTTATATATACCCTTTTCCACCTGAGGTGAAGGGTATAAAAAAAATTATTGCTACTTTATAATTATTGTATGATCGCTAAGATCCGAATACGGATTGGCAAAGAAGAAGAAGATGCCGCAGCTGTTACCCTTTCTTACTCACATCTTTAACACAATAATGACCACATGTATCTTCCCCTCACGCTGGAAGCAAGCAAAGATAATACCCAAATCAAATTCAGACTTTAGACCAATAGCTTTGCTTCCTTTTCTTTCAAAAGTTATGGAGAGACTTATGCACGTCCAGATAAACGAATTTATAGGATGTAATAATTTATTTACACCTTATCAGTCTGGTTTTCGAGAAAAACATAGCTGCGTCACTGCTTTAATTGACGTTTGTGAGAATATTCGGTCTGAAATTGACGTTGGAAAAGTCAACATCTAGGTCTTGCTGGATCACTCAAAAGCATTTGACACGGTTGCTCATTCTATACTTTGCCATAAACCTTACAAATTTTTCAAGTTTTCAAGAACATCTACTACATTGCTCAATTCTTGTTTGAGCAACCGCTTTCAATCTGTTTTTCTAAATGGTACATATTCTACTGCCTTGCCTGTTGCCAAAGGAGTCCCACTAGGGTCGATTTTAGGACCGCTACTTTTTTCTGTATATGTTAATGATTTAGAGTGCCCCGGTAGGCTAGCTGGCAGTGAGCTAGTCTATCAGCACCGGGGTTGTGGGTTCGATTCCCACCAGAGACTCTGGTTTCTTTCCTGCAGACAAGCGAAAAGCTTCGCGGGATTAGCTTAGGATATTTAAAAAAAAAAAACAAAATCACGTTGTCTCAAACACTCTAACAAACAATTAAATGCGGATGATGTCCAGCTCTATCTTAGTAGTTCCACTGAATGCATAACCGAAAATATTATTAAGCTTAATTTTGATTTAAAAAGCGTACACCTGTGGGCAAATGCTAACAAGATGATACTAAATCCACACAAATCAAAATGTATTGTTATACATAAAAAAAATCTACAAAATTGCAAACAAATTTTGAAATAATGTTAAACCATCAACGACTAGATATTGTTTCTTCTGCAAAGAATTTGGGAATTATATTTAATGAAAATTTGGAATGGTCGAATCATGTGAACAGTTTAGTAGGAAACTTACACTTCTTACTTCGTGGATTATGGTCTACACAATACTTTACACCATTACACATATGAATTTTAATTGCTAAAACTTACCTTATCCCGTCTGTTATATGGATGTGAAGTATTTGCCAGTTGTGACTCCAAGAGTACAAATAAATTAAGCAAGGCATATAACAACATAGTAAGATATATATTTGGTCTGCGTAAATATGACCGAATATCACAATATTCAAATAGGCTATATGGTTTATCATTGCGAAGACTAATGGATATCAGAATACTTTTTTACTGCACAAATTTATATATAAAAGAACCGATACATCATTTTAATCGCTTAATCTTTGCGCGATCAAATAGACGCAACAAACTTATTCTAATTAGACATCGTAGTCTTGTCTCTGAACACAATTTCTTTATATATTCTGCCGTCTTTGGAATCTACTTCCTAATAATCTTCAGACAAACAACAACGCACTAGAATTCAAAAGACTTTTGATCAAACATTTTGAATAAATAAACAAATCTTTTAAATTGATCCTTTCAAAATTACGTACAAACATACATATAAATTAATGGTGCTAAATTTAATTATATTTATAATTTTTTTTATATTTATATTTTGTGCCTTTTGTTTAATTGTATTTTTAATGTTATATTCATTTGGTATTCTTTTTTTTATTGTTAACTTTCTCTGATAAATAACATTTAAATTCTCATACTGTAATTATAAGATATAAATCTTGTTGTATGGGATATTCAATAAAAAAAAAAATAAAATAAAAAAATAAAATACAATTCACTCAATTTTATCTAATTAACATTAAATTATTACTTAAAACGGCCAAAATAAAGAAACATTTTTTTCTGGGGAGGAAAAGAGTTAGGGAAGTAAGAAACCCTAGTATGTAACGTAAATTGAAAGTTGTACACCTTTAAAGAAGCACCCCCGTATTCACAAACAGAATACAGGCAGCAGTCTTTATTTTGATTAATATAAATCTTTTGTATATTTTATATATTTAGATTTTTGGGATATTTAAAAAAAAACAAATTCCCGCTTGATTAAATACTTAATGGTTTCAAGCGGTTTTGATATCCGAGTAGGGGCGAAGTATTAAAAAACAGTCGGAAACTGTATTGACAATTAATAACACTGGTTTACAGCCAAAAAATACCAAGAACGCCACATGCCTAGATAAGTTAATTGGGACCTCCTGAACACGAAAAACGCTGTAATTTTTTTTTTTTTTTGAAAGTACCGTTTTTTAGGTAACGGTACATTTGTGTTTTTCGGTGTATGGTCCCACTCAAACCCTTGTGGAGCCCAACCGAAGAGCCCGATCGATGAATGGCATATCGTTGGAAAGATAATTGAATGCTTTTTCCACCGATATTGTCCAAATTTCTATCTGATAAGAAATAGCTGAGTTATGGCACCTCAAAGTTCGAAATTTGCCTACTTTTTACGTTTTTTTCAAAATTTTTCTTTTTTATTTTTAATTTTGAAAAAAAACGTAAAAAATAGGCAAATTTCGAACTTTGAGGTGCCATAAGATATAAAACGGTACTTTCAAAAAAAAAAATTACAGCGTTTTTCGTGTTCAGGAGGTCTCAATTAACTTATCTAGGCATGTGGCGCTCTTGGTATTTTTCCAAATTAAAAATTTGTAAAGCAGTGTAATTAAAGCAGCAAAGTTCACTACCTTACGCTCTGTTAATAACGAATTTTGCAATTGCAAAGCGATGTATGCACATGGGACTTTTTTCCATTCATAGGAAATTTCTTTATGATCACTTATTTAAAATTTTTTTTACCACAAAGGAAATGTACTCAGTTTATGCTTTTTCTTGTCATTTAAAACCAATAATTATATTTAAAACTTTTTTTATAGTTATATAATACGACCGAAAGTTGGAAATCAAACTGTTAGTGAAAGTTTGGTTTTTTTTTAACTTTCGGTAAACACAAATCTTAATTATAAATTCGCCTATTTAAGGTGTTATCTTTAATTCATTTTAGCTTTTTTGTCAATCATACATTTCGTTATCATGAAGGCAGTATCACATTCATTGGCACCCTTTTGATTCTTACACTCATCCATGATCTTGTTAATGTTCTCCATATGGTCCTTTAAGGCTGGAATGCTTTCTAAATGTTTTTTAGCAGCGACATCATCGAAAGCACCATTCTTCCATTTGCCCTGTTTTTCCATCAAGCATTTCACATGACACTTAAAAGCATCATTGGCTTCACCCTTTGCTTCGCCTTTGAAAAAAGCTTTAACTTCATCTTCACTGACTTTGGATTGCTCGCGACACGCTGCATCGATTTTTTGCATCTCTTCTTTCCAATCGCTCTTTAAAAAGGAAGAAAAATTAGGGTTTTATTTGATTCTATTTAATTTAAACAATTGTAAATACCCTGACTCCAGCAACAGTTAGAACAATGGTAATTAACAAAATGTAACACTTCATTTTTTTTAATTGGGGATTTTGTTGTGTTTTGTTAGAATTCTAAATCAAAACTAATAATTTTGTTAGAAAATGTACTCTAATTTATATGAAAATCTTAATTGGTCTATTTTCACTTTAACATTTTCAAATTTTAAATATTATCACATTTAATTTAAAATTTTCTCAAACCTGAAAAATAATTTACATTTAGCAAACGAATGTACCTACGAAAAAAAAGTTGTAGGAAAAAAGTTATTAATAAATGCAATTATTGTGTTCAAAGCCAATGAAATTGAATTGAGTTGTGTATTTAATTTGAAAATATTTGTTAATAATGCCAAATACAATAGAAGATAGCAAAACAGTTCGCTTGTGGTCATTTTGTATGTGCGGCTTTTATAATTATTTAATTTTTTTGTTTTTACGTTTTTTGTGTATTGAGTCATTTTGTTTTGTATTTAGACATTCATTAAGTGCAATTAAATTATCTATTATTTTAAATAAATTAAACAAAATATTATTGTTTTTATAAAAATTTACACAAAAAATAAATAGTGCAAAAAAAACTTTAGAACATATAATTTAAGGTATTTTTTTAGAGATATTGTGGCCTTTTGTTTTTGATAACAATTAATTGATATTAAATATTGGAGTGAAGGCCGGAGTACTTGTTTTAAGCAGGAAAGTTTTCAACATTTAATTAGAAAGTATATTCGGGAAATCGCAACTATTTGATACACTACACCATTAAAGTTCATTTAGATGATACACACAACAAAAAATGATTAACCGTCACATGTTCGGAGGCAAACATAATATGAGTGTTTCTTCTTGATAAAGGACTTATTTGGCTTTAATATGCTTGTGACAATAATATAGTTAAAGCAACCATAACATGGCTCAAATTTTTTCGAAAAATGGTTTTTCTTATGTGTTTGTAAGTGAAACATTTTGTGAAAAGGTGTTTTTATGTATTAAAAGTTATTTATTCTATGGAAAGATACCCAAAAAAAAAATGCGGTTTCCAACGTAGCAGGTTTGTAATGGATAAATGTATATATTTCGCCCCAGCGTTACATATTGAAAGAACCACAAGTACCAGGGCTTTTTAAAGGCATCTTTACTACTTTCTAAAAGATTCGTTTCTTTTGATATTATGCCATAAAAAAAATATGACTTCTAGAAGGTATGTCTTTCAAAAAGACCTTCCAAAATATTTATTACACATTCGTTACTTCCTGCTCTAAAAAGGGAGAAACGAAATTGTTCAGTTAAAATTTTTGATTGTTCTTAGTAAGATTTTTTACTTCCTTCTTGGGGAAGGGAAAGAAGTTGTTCTATTTTATATATTATTTTTTTTTTTTTTTGGTCTAGTTCCAGATGAACCTGATAATATTAAAAATGTTCCATCGAAGTACATGAAGTTTTTTTATAATTTTATGCATAACGCTCAAATAAGAACGCGTAAACTGTATTTATTACTAGCCGTGCCCGCGGCGCTGCCAGCCCTGAATTAATTTTTGACTTACTATAAAGAAAAATGAAGCCTGTGTGTTTCATTATGTGTAGCCATTATGTGAAGCTTGATCTATAAAAGTTTTAAATATCATCAAAATTGGCAATATATTTTTGGATAGGCAGAAATTGCCCATCTGTCCCTTCATATTCCTAGCTTTGAAAAACTTATAAGTTCTGTGTGTTTCATTTACGCTTATATTTCTGTGATTAAAATTTCATCAAATTTGGCTAGATATTTTCGGAAAAGCAGCAATTTTCCCTACTCTCGGTCCTAGTTTTAAAATATGAAAAGTCTTTATTTCCAATTTCATCATAATCCGTTCAGCTATTTAGCCGATAAAACGTAGAAAACCCAAAAGTCACTTTCGCATTCGGATAAGGGGGCGAACAGCTTACTCAAGTTAAAATGGCTTTGTTTTGCTTTTGAGTATGGAAACCATTGCTTTAACAGATTTCTTTTAAAACGATAAATAATATTTTTTGAATATAAGAAGTTTAGTGCCCCGGAACCCTATCCTAAGTAAGTGCCAGTTAGAGAACGACAACGTGCCAAAAAATCTTACTTATTAACTTAAAATAAAAAAAAAATCCAGTTTTAGAATCAAAAAGTACCAAAAAGTCCATCTTACAGATTCGTATTCGCTCAGAACATTGCATGTTTAATGTAATGTTTCTACACTGATAGAAAAAGCGTCATAACGCTGATGTATTTTGAAATCAGTACTATGACAAGTGTCTTCGTTTTTGACACCATGACACTTTTCATCATGGTGATGTCAACCTTAACATCACTTGGCCAAAGTGTCATCAGTGTAAAACTGAAACTATGTCATCAATAGGATGACACATCGGCATCACAGAAATGACGAACATGTCCTCAGTGCGATGACGCAGTAACATCGGAGAAAGGGCACATTAGCATCAGTTTAATGACAGTTTGTCATTAAGTCAAAGTCATTGGAATTGACTTAAGTCAAAGTGAGAGAATATTATTATTTACTTACCTGTTACATATGTTTGTTTCACGTTTGTTGAATTACGACCTTTGTTTACAGCAGAACTCTCAATAATAAGACAACAGGACCATGCCCTATATGGTTTTGGTAATCATTCTACTTAAAAATTTTATGTATTTAGCTAAATAATTAAAAAAAAAATAGAATATAGGAATTTTTGCTTCTTATAATACATTGTAATCATGAAAATAATGTTAATAATATACAAAGTGTGGCATCGAATTGATGTCACTATATTCATAAAATAGATGACAAGTAAAAAAGGACAAAATTGTACGAAGACGTTAGTCATTGGATTGATGCTATTTTTTGCATCATTGATGCCATTTGTAGTAACTTTGATGTAAAATTTCTGATGTTAGGGCATCATCAATATGAAGATGCATTTTTCAATCAGTGTATGTCCAATACTAACGAAAATTCAAAAAATACCAGTTGAAGAATAAAAAAGTACCAAAAAGTTTCCTCTTATAGTTCCTAATCCCCTCAGGACCATGCATAATAATTTTATATTTCTAGTTTCAAAATCAATTCAAAAAGTACCAGTACAAAAAGTAAAAAGCTCCCTCTTATAGATTATTACCCGCTCAGGCTCGTGTATGTTAAAATTAATGCTTCTAGGTCCAATATAAACAGAAATTCAAACAGTACCAGTTAAAAAACAAAAAAGTACCAAAAACTTCCTTCATAGAGTCTTATCACTCACGACATTGCATGTTGAATTTTATGTTTCTTGGTCCGATATTAAAGGTTATTAAAAAAGTATCAGTTATAGAACAAAGAAGCTAAGGAAAGTACTTCAATATCTCGTGTTATCCATTTTTGGTACTTTTTTCTCCCCAGTATGAAAATTTTCAATATTACGTTTATGCCAAAGAAGGAAGAAAAATGTTTTTTTTTTTTTTAAGTACCAACAAAAGTTACGATTTTCACCCCTTAAACGGAAGAATTTCGAAAAAATACCAAATCCTTATTTTTATTTTTTTAGAAAAGTTGCGAATGTGATCTAACCTTTTTTCTATGTTTATTGTTTAAAAGATAGATGGGGTGGCAAAAAAGTACCAAACTACAGATTTTACCAGTTTACTCCCTAAATTGGTCGAATTTCAAAAAAAAAAGTACCAGACACCTGTCCGCTTATTTTTCGCAAGAACAATGCAACGTATTTCACATTGTTCTATCTCTTTTAGTTTTGGAGATACGAGTGTGGTTAAATCTCTTCTTAAACGATAATTAACATTTTCTGAGTATCGGATGTTTTGCGCTCCTGTACCCTATCCTAAGCTCTTTAGTGGAACCTTATGTAGCCTTCGTCCGGGAGCAGGTTCCATTCTTCATTTTGCTAACATAACATTTTTGAAATCGGAACGGCCGCTCCGGCGATTGTAGCAAACAAAAAACATAGAAACATAAAAACTTTTCAGCTTTATAATATTCCCCCATATTTATTAAAACTTTTTTGACCGATCTGGTATCATTGTCATAACTAAGCATTGTTGTAAAACAAACTAAAAAATGGTTAGTTTTTGAGCCCAAGTTCAACCATTTGAAACTGGACTGGATCCGATAAGCTCGAGAAGGTTGATCTTATTTTATTTTCTCTATCATCTGTGTAAATTTAAAAGAAATTAATAATTTCAGTTGGTATACCTTTCCTTTTAGAGGGCGTAGGGTGTGGGCGTGGTCCAATTGACTGCTTTTAGTTTTTTTATTTATTTATATGCCATGGCCATTAAATGTGCAGAAATTAAAAGCATTTATATGACTATTTTAATTTATGCCAAAAGAAATCGATTTGGAACCTGTGAAATAAATTCAGGATATCTTTGGACTTGGAATATGCAGACGACATCTGCCTGCTAAGCCACAAGCACAGAGATTTGACAGTTAAAATCAAACTTTTTAAGGAAACTGCTGAAAAGCCTAACTTAAGATTAACAGTAATAAAACCAACTCAATGCGAATCAATACGCCATTCATCGAGAAGAAAACTCGACACCGTGTAGTGAAATTAATATATTAGCCCTTAATATATCCGTATGGCGGCGCTATGCTCCACATTAGAAAAAGAGGAATAAATATATAAAATATTTAATATTTGTGATAGTTTTGGTAGAGAAAGTTTATAGATAGACCTACCAAAGCAAAATTTTGTGATAACGCTAAAAGTTTTTTTAAGCGTAAATTAAATTGAAGTTTTTCGTGTGCTGGACTAATATGAAAGCTATCGTAATGAGTTGTTTGTGTGAAATTTAATCCTTATAGTTGTCTGATTTATGCCGGTAAAAGTAATGTTCTGTAGTAGCCAGATTTATATTGCCAGCATAATAAACTATTATGTTCCTACGAATCTAACTTTTTCTAATAAGTTGTTTACTTCATAAAAACAGTCCCTGCCACATTTTAAAAGTTCTCTCGTTAGGACTTATACCCAGCAAAAAATGTGCTCCAAAAGGAGCAGGTTTTGTGTATGAATTCATACCTCAAATCGCTTCAAACCTTCTGATGGGATGCCTGATTTTTGTATGGGGTGTTCCCGGTTTGAAGGACTATTTTCTGCTGACAATAAGCCTTTCTTTAACATGCAAACAAAGCACTCCTAAAGGGTTTTTTTATACTATGTTCACACTTGGGTTCTTAAATGCGTTTAAGCAGCTCGAACGTGATAAGGCTCTAATCACCTCAAAATCGAGATGATTACCCATACATTGAAGTGATTTGTTAATCCGTGATATAATCTAGGGGGGAGGGGGGGCCAAATTTTTTTTTTTTTTTTGTAAAATGCTTTTTTGACCGCCTTTTACTCAATGCAAATGGATGAAACTTTGCAGGCATACATATTCCCGATGACAGTACACGAATACATGGCGTAGCCAGGATAAAATCTAGGGGGGCGGGCAAAATTTTTTAAAATCTTTTCTTTGGCTTTACTTCGGAAAATCAAATCTTGTAACGTTAATTCAACCGCCTTTTACTCAATGCAAATGGATGAAACTTTGCAGGCATGCATATTCTCCATGACAATACATGAATACATGGGTGTAGCCAGGATAAAATCAAGGAGGGGCAAAATTGTTAAAACCTTTTCTTTAGCTTCACTTCTGAAAATCAAATCTTGTAACGTTAATTTAACCGCCTTATACTCAATGCAAATAGATGAAACTTTGAAGGCATACATATTCCCGATGACAGTACACGAATACATGGGCGTAGCCAGGATAAAATCTAGGGGAGGGGCAAAATTTTTTTTAAATGTTCGTTTTTAAAAAAAGCGTTTCTTAAAAAATTTTTTTTTAAATGTTCTTATTATTAATACTTTAAATAAATATAAATTTGTTTGTTGTGTTTTTTTTCTTAACAATCTGTCATCTTAATCATCTCAAATGTAGTGTGAACGGCTTTGATTAACTAAATCAACATTTGGCTTAATCGCGTTTAAAAACCCAAATGTAAACATAGCATAAATGCCTTTTTCCAATCATTTTTGTATATTTTTATTTTTTTCCGTTTGCAACCTTCGTCGTTGTCAGCACTAAAATAGCAGCTTATTTTGCATATTTCGTTTTTTATCTGTTACTGCTTTATAAAAACTCTTTTATTAAAGCGCTCGATTATGCGCTTTTTCTCTTAAGTGCTTCGAAAAACTCGAATTTTTTTATTGGGTAATCGGTTTATTTTATAGACAACTCAGTGCGTTGTAAATAAAAAACAAAATTAATATTACTTGCAATTTTTTTGTAGCAAAAACTGAAAAAAAGATAATTATATAGTTAATTTAATTAATGCAATCATTTGCTTTAATTTCATTTACAAGGTTAATCTAAAATCATTTTTAATGGAAAACTAAAAAGGTGTTTATACATTTCGATTTGTAGTGAACAAATTTATAAAATTAAAAACTCAGCTAATAATTTTAATATATATTTTTTTTAAAGGTAAATACTGGTAAATAATATATTCTTATTTTAAAATTAAATACTGGGAAACCACAAGGTAGTCGGCGACCTGGTGCTTCCGCTTAAACCTAGAGGATGATGATGAGCTTAATTCAGCAGTTTATAATTGGAGTGACATCGTCCGAGAAGCCGATAACTGATAGTAAAAACGGAGGAATAATAACGGTCCTATGCGCCATTGGGTCAGAAGAAGAAGAAAAAATACTGGGAAATTTTTGCATAGCAATTTTAACATTATGGATATTTACCTGATATTATATGAAATCTTCAATTAAAATACATCCTCAACTAAATCGTTATCTTTGTAAAAATACAGCTGCTAATTACATTTAATTTTTACTTTCCCTTAACTTAGTTTGCTACCAAAAAGATCTTCTTCATATGAATATTGTACTAAACAAAATTAATTAAGAAAAAGAAAAGAAAATGCCTTAAAAACTAAATGCTCATCAAAACTTGGAAAAGAAGAAAAATGTGTTAAAACTCCAGCTGTGTGTTTTGGTTAGACATTTGTCAGTTAAGGCGTCAACTTTGCGCTGTATGAGCCCACATCCTTTTCACAAAACTCATTTAACAAATGCATTTTCTTAGTCCTTTTATTGCCAAGCACATGGACTTTCTTCTAAAAACAAAAAACAAAAATTAAACATGTTTTGTTTCATAAATTTTTTGGTTTTAATTCTAACCTCAAATAATTTTAAAGGAAAACTCAATTTTATTTGTTTAAAATAAAAAAAGAAAAGACATGAAACAATTGTTCTTTTCTGTTATGACAGTTTTTGGTTTTACATGATTGATTTAGGAAAATTTAATGGAAAACTGTTGTGCCAAGAATGTTTGGTTTAGTTTGTTATTTTAAAACAAAAGATCTTAATTTTTGTGGCCAAAGGTCAAGCAGCCTGAGGGAATTTTTTGTGTACAATTTTTAAGGAAATTTTGCAACAAAGATAAAAGGAATTTTAATTGTTAAAATGAGTAATGACCGGAAATTTAAAGCCAATTCAAGGTTTTTAAAGGAGTGATCAGTTAAGGCAATTACTACTGCTTACATTGTTTAAAAGGTAGATATTATCATTATTCAAGTTGTCGAAAAATTTTGGAATTTTTAGAAATTGTTTTTTTTTTTTAGATATTCCCAATGTAATCGCTAATTTAATGTTTTCAAGTTTTAAAAAAGTCTTCTAGGCTCAAAGACTCGATTCTTTTTAGCCTCTGGTGTCCTTCGAACTGTAGCGGATCCTGAGTGAAAATATAATATAAAAATAATTTAATGAAAATTCTCTGCCCATGATTATTTCTATGGTAAAGATTGAAGGCGAAGCGATTAAACCTGAAGTAATCCGGTTTAACGACGTAAATAAATGCAGAGTCAACTATATTTTACAACAAAACTATCCACCAAAAGATGAACTTTGGCCTTTTTTTCAGTATTTTGGCACTGGCTGTCTATTGTATTTGCTTGAAAAGTAACGATGTTTGAAAATTTACAAAATCTATAAAGCTAATATATTTATTTTATTTCTCTTTTTTTTACAAATACAATCGTATTGCATATTATAAACATGTTATATACCATTGATAACATAAAACGATCTTATTTTTCAGTTTTTAGAAATACTCAAAATATATTAATTTGTATATTATAAATAAAAATAATATGAATATGTTCGCATATTATTTCACATGATGAATTTCATATTTTATTTAAATTAAAAATGTGTATAGTATAACATTTAGTTAAAAAAATTGGTTTTATTTATTCAAAAGTTGGTTGGGTCTGGCTAGACTCATGCGTTACGAATGTGAAAATAAAAACATGTGTAAGACCGAGGGTTAAAATGTATCTACAATATCGCAACTTGTAACTTGCGAACAAAATAAACATGGACAGGCAACCACCTAGACGGTCGGATGGACATCGTTAGATCACTTTAAAAAGTGTTTCTTAATCCAACGGTTTACTTAAAGATTGGTCCAGATTTCTATGTATTACACACATCGTCAAAAACGTATATGACGAATTTTTCCTTAATTTTTGCTTATACATATATAAAATGTTAAGGCTTAAAGTAATGAATATCAAAATATTGGAGAAAGTTAATGAATAAATAATACACATATTATTTTTTTTAAATAATTGGCTTTGAGCTCAAAAATGCTTTTTATTGTTTAATAAAACATTTATCTCTAATGACAACCTGCTTTGGCAATTTTCGAGTAAAAATTCAATACAGACGGCGAATTTTAAGCAACACGTTGGGTATACAGATACACAGATATTTTAAAACAGAAAGCCAGAAATTTGCAAAAAAAAAAATGTTTTTATTTGGTTCGAAAGCTTTCGCACGCATCTAAAAAAAAATTAAGATGTACCAAAATATGCCTTAAAAAGACAAATTATGCGCTAAAATCTTAGAAAATGCTGCAAAAAGGTTTTTTTTTTAAACTAAATTATGCAAAAAATGCTGCAAACAGTAAAATATGCAAAAACATGCACTAACTAACAAATCGATGCCAAAATTTATAAAAAGCTCTAAAACGGATTAATATATGGTTTCTGTCTTCATTGGTCACACATGAGCAAACATGCAATTGCATATTTTTGGTTTCCCTGATTATTATAATATAAAACTACATATTTTTAAGCCCACGCCACAATAGTGGACATGGTATAAGGCGTTTGTACTAATGTATTTAACACTTAAAAATATGGGTCCTAGACCTACCATTAAGAATACCTAAGAATGACAGAAATAATGATTGTGACATGCACATGCATGATTTCCCATTAGATGACGTGGTCTCTAAACGGCAAGGATTTCCAAGCTTAATTTTATTATAAAAAATGTATGTTCTTTAAAAGAGTTGCCAACCAAATTAAAGACCAACTGCCTTGAGTTTGTCAGCTTGAAAATAACAGCTAATAACTAGAAATGCAGTTCGCCTAACGTTATTTGTGAACGATGGCGTAATCTTTATTTCTATAATTTTTGAGTATACCGATCTAACAATGTCCGTCCGATCAGCTGGCAGGCTGGTTGTCTGGTCATGGGGATGAAACGATACCTCTAAGGTATCGATACTTTTACTCGACGTAGTATCGCTCGTAAAGTATCGATACCTACTTAAAAAAAAAAGTATCGATACTTACTTGTATCGATACTTGTATCGGCTTGTATCATAAAGAATAGAAAGCAGCATTTAAAAACGTTCTTATTAGTGTTAAGGTATTATACAATACAATAAGAACTACGACCCATTAGAATTTTTGTGCAAAACAAAAAGTGTAAAGATTGAGATCACTTTAAGTTAACACCAAGTACCAATTTCCTTTTGAAAAATCTTTTTTATCTTAGAAAACAAAATTTTATAGAACGTTCAGGATAACAACCTTTTATTTACCTTTTATTCCAGAAATCAACAATGTCACTAAAAATTTATTTTAAATGTCATTATGTATTTTATTTTTTAATTGAAAAATATATGAAGGGCTCAAAGCTAAAGCGAACCAAGTCAAAAAAGATTATTCGAAAATATTTTGAGTTTGCGTAAGAGTTGACATGAGTTTATTACTGTTACCTAAGGAACGAAACACTTATTAATTAAGTCTATTACAAAACTGAATAGAGTTAAGCTTAACGGAGAATTTCGCACCAGCTTTGAACTATTTATATACATACATACATTATATTAAATGACTTGGTTCGGTTCAGATGTGAGCCCTCCATATAATAAAGGGTGGTATAACCATAATCCACGATAATTGACAGTCACCTTAACGGCAAGGTTTTTACGCAACTTAAATTGTTTGAAAATTTTTTTAATTTCTACAAATTTTTTTACTGATTCAATTAAAATTTTTGTTTGATTTTTATTTAACCAACAAAAATGTTGACAACCATTCAAAAATATAATACACGCGTTATTGGTTTCAAGTTTTCATAATTTTGTATGAAATATTTAACGCTTTTTAATGTTGTCGTGTTTTTACATTTTTTTATTTCATCGTAAACAACACTTCTTTATGTAAAATACAAGAACTACAACAAAAAACACATGCAGTCTATTTTTGGACCCTTTAAAAAAGTACAACAGTAAGAAAGATGAAGAGGTTTGAAGTAAAAAAAACAAAAAATAGCAGGTAAAAAAACGTTTCACTCTTTTTAAACAACAGAAACAACAGAAACAACAACAACATTATAAGAAACCAAATAAATTTTTGGTTGGTTTCAAAGTTGGTTAAAAAAAAAACCAAAATCCCGTATTCAATTTTTTCAAACTGTTTGCTTAAATACATCAAATACAAAAATATAATGATGACGAAAAACATATCGAGTCGGTCTGTCGCCGTTTTTGGGTTACATTTCTTCTTCATTAGCAAAGGAAAGGATACAGCAACAGTGTGTGGAAAAAAAATAGAACTTCGTTCAAAAATTATTCCACCAAAATAAATGTGTCTCAAAGCCAGCCGGCCGCTCTGCTCTCTCAGCCATCATCTTCTAATACAGTGCCTGCTTGTGTGCGCATCATTGCTTGTGCAAAAACCTGTTTTTTTTGATTTTGAAATTTAGTATATGAATTTCAGTAAACTTTTTGTTTGATTCAGTTATATTATTTGTTTGAAAAAATCAGTGTTTTTTTCAATAAACAAAATGCAAATAAATTGTTTGAATATGCAAATTTGTTTATAGGACCGATTTCAGACAAAAAAATTGTTTGATTCTACAAATTTTTTGTTTGAATTGGCAAAAATAATTTTTTCTGTGTACTTGGTAATCGGTTGCTAAATATCGATTACAAAAATACTTGGTACTTACATAAAAGAATCGAATATGAACTTGTATTTACTCGTATCGTTTCATTCCTATCTGTTCATTAAGGTGGGTCGAAAAAAAGTTGTGCCACTCAACCACTAGGATGAAAGATATCTTAATGAAGTTTCTAGAACTGGAAAACAATTTTTTTGCACGCCTCAAATACAGCGCCTTTTGTTTTTTAATGTATACCACTGCAATTTTTTGAATGCGTCAAAAAATCTTTCTAAAACTAAGTATTTATAACTTTTAATATACTCACTTGTATGGCAACTTTTATATAAGCTATTATGTCAGGGCACTTGTAGGTCCAGAATGGACCATAGGTCATATAGATGTTGTTATTTTGACAATATTCGGCACAAAGAACTCTTATATGAGTTTTAATCTCATAACAAAAATTTGTTTGCCGGGTCCAAGAAAATCGAAAATGTGTCAGTATATCTTACATGTTCTTACTTGCTTTATATTTCATAAAAAAAAACACATTATATAAAAAATTTATAAGTTTTATCAAAAAGTTTTTTTTTTAATTTCCGGGAACTCTTTCGGTAGGAGGATTTATATGGAAGCTTTGGCTATAGCCCATAAAGTCCCAAACTCTTTCAAATTTAAAACAATGTTTATTCAGCATATCCCACGAAATAAATAGAACTACATTAATTTAAAGTTGAAAATTATTAATGAAATGTATTTCAATATAATTTTTCTATTTTATTAAAAATTATTGAATTAATATGACGCGTTCTAATTTTTAAGTTGCAGCTCTTCCCTGAGTGTATAATCAATTGGATCTCAGCATACTTGTGAAAAGTATCCCAAGCGCCATAACTATTTTAAAAATAAATAAATGCAAAAAAGCAATCCAAATTAAGTGTTGCACTGTTTATAAAAAAATAGCAAAAACCCTTTACTGTAAAATTTGTCTATTGACTCTTTCGATACAATCGCAAATATTGATATTTCAGCTACTTTTTTTCTCAAACCTTAAATTTTCTTAAAGAACAACGCTTTAAACTTAAACTGCAAATATAACAGTTCCTTCACCTTTGCTTTATATCCGTTTTACTTCTCATTGTTTTCTTTTATTTATTTTATTTTTCCACTTTGTCATTATTCTATAGACACTTCAAGTTAAACAAATTGGCTTTATAATTTTGCAAATTCATGATGACATAACATTGTGACATACATTTTTATCAGTTATACTGGCACACTACTGTGCAATGGTCATATAACAACACTGTTAAGGACATTTTCTAGAAGTCCTTATAAATGTTTCTCTATGTTGGCTTAGATGTGTACATTTATGCATAAGTAGTTAATTTTAGAGAACACAGAAGTGTCTTTCTAACAAGTGGATTTATATATAATTTTTTTTTTCTTTCCTTGCCTCATTAACGTTGTACTTTTGTCTTTTAGTTTTTTTTTAGTACTCGTTCTCCGTTTCTCTCTTAACCATGTCCTTTTTAACAAAATATTATAGATTGTCACTGACACATATATAACTTACTGCCATGCTAGCTAGCACTGCTACAACAACATTCTCAGCACAAAAGCAATAATTTTTCAAATCAAATAAACCTCTACAGCTTAGAAAGAGAGCTTTACCTGAAATTATTATGAAAGAGTACTGTGCAAACAGAGACACTGGCCGAGTAAGGTAGCGGCTGTTGGCCGGGGTGATGAAATAAAGGCACATTCATAAGCATGTAAATCAGGTCAAAACAATGCATTTGACAATGAATTATACCTTTCAGTAGTTAAATGGAAATATATAACACAAGAACGAAAAAAAGGCAAATATAAAAATCTCCTAGACAGACAGTTCAATGCTTTTGTTAAAGCCTGAAAAAAAGAACAAAACAAAAAGAAAATAGCAACAAACTGGGCCTTTTGTTATACATATTACAGAAAAAAAGCAATAGAAAATATAACGTATTGTTGTTACAGTTGTTGTTTTTGTTTCGTTATTGGTTATTCAGCAAATTATTTGTTATAAAGGTTTCAACCTGTTTCACAAACCCGGCCAAACTGCCAACCTAACCAACAATCAGTCAGTCCGCCTTCCCGCCAGCACTTAAGTCTCTAGGAACTCAAAGTACTGAGTGAAAACCTGTCATGGATGGTCTTTTTTTGCAGTGAGTACATTTTACCTTCATTGCTATTAAGAAAAAACCTTAAAGAATGTGAAGTAAAACTGAAAAAAATAATTGTTAAAATGTATATGGTGTCTCTTCCAGAGGTGATATGATGACAAAAACTGAAAAATAAAATAATTCTTGGTTGAGTTTTCCTTTCTTATCCTTAAACAGACAGTTTTGTGTTTGGTTTAAAGTACCCTACTTTAGAATTTAGAACTTACGCTTAATATGTTAATAAAAAACAGCATTCACTAAATGCTTTCTTACGTAAAAGCCTATTTTACTGACAACAGTTGTTAAAAAAAATTTTTATAGAGAAAAATATCTTTCAAAAGTTTTCTCATTAAAAGCGTTCAAAAGACTCAAGTTTAAATAAAAACATTTTTAATGATTAAAACTATTTTCAAAAACAAGAAATTGTTTATCAAATTAATTTGATAGCAAATATTCTATGAAAGCTTTAACACCTAAAAGTCTTGAAAAAAAAATCTTCATAAGCTTAAATTTTCATACAAAAAGTTTTTTTAGAAACAAAAGCTTTCTTTTGCCATCGAAAAGTTTTAACGATGTTCCACAATAAAAATTTTAAAAATCTTCTCGCTAATAAAAGCTTTATATATACACTTTTTTAAAAAGATTTTTGAAGACAATCTCTTTTAAAAAAGACTTTATTAAAAGCTTTTTTAAAAAATATTTTGTTTTATATAATATGGTGCTTTTTCATTACAATTATTTTTTTTTTTAATTTTCAAACTTCAAATAAAAAAACATGCTGCAGAAAAAGCATTGATTAAAAGCTTTTTTGAAAAGAGAAATGGTATTTCTTAAAGTTTTTTCTAAAAACAAATAACGCAGTCAAAATAAAATTTATTAAAATGAGTTTAACTACAAGCTTACAAGTTTTTTAAAGCTTTTATAAAAACATGTTTTTCCTAAGCGTTTTATTTAAATTAATTTTTGATTCTTATATTCTTTAAAAAACAATTTTGGTTTTTTTTTAATTGTAGTATCAAAACTTTTTTTTAATAAATTCATTATTAGATTTTTCTTTGAGCAAGCTATACAAAGCTCTTTTAGAAGCTTATGCATTCATGAAAAGCTTTTTGAAGTAATCAGTTTTTATAACTTAAATATTCGATAGAATGATTTTTTTTAATAAAATTAAATCGTATATGCTTTTTTTAATATTTCTTAAAGAGAATCTTTTCAGAAAGTTTTTAAATTGTTTTTTTTTTTGCGATTTATAAAAAGCTTTAAAAAACCAATATTTTTATGGGCAACGGGAATTAAAAACGCCACACAAGCGAACGTACTCTTCAATTCGTTTTTTTCCCTCATTCATTCTCTCATTCAGTGATGTTAGATGTTTTTTTCGAAATATCGTCAAAATTTAAAAAAAAAATCGTCAAAATCGTCAGTAGTTTTGAAAAAAACCGTCAAAAAATCGTCATATAAAAAAATCGTTTTTTTATAAACACGGATATATCACTCTATTAAAACATAAAAAAATATTAAGTATAAAATCATACAAAACCAAAAAATATAGAAATTTTAATACTTAAGACTATTTGGTGCGGCTTTGATATTGCTCTCCGGAGATTTTCGTCAAACAATTCCCGTCATCCCCAAATCTTCTGCTGCAGATGAACTTAACGCCTGCCCGAAATCGTCGTCTTTGTGGAGGCATGTCCAGAAGTTGCAATTGACCGCAAACATTAGAGTCGTGTTGCAGAACGACCCTGAATTCTGGAGCTTGGCAACGGCCAAATTCCTATTGATGTTTCGAATGGATTGATATCGTTCCCTGAAAATTTTTGTGAATTCACATCGTCCAAGGAGGAGCTCATCAGCAAAGTGTTCCCCGACATTGCACAAAACTACAAAAATCTCGATTGGATTGGTGAACGGGCAATAATAGCAGCGAAGAATAAGGACGTCGATAACTTAAACTTAATTATTCAAAGTTAAATCGCAGGACAACTACATATAGGGTTCCCAACTTTTTTTGTTGCAATTAAAGTACATTGATTATTAAAGGTTAAGAAAAAAAGTACACAGTATAAATATAAAGTCCAATTAATTTCTTTTTATTGTTATATTTAAAAATGTTTTTTATTGCTTTTCGCATGTTTTATCAAACAATTACACTGTGCTAGAATTTGGCAACTGGCGTTTAAACCTTTTTCGGGTACGCTGAATCCAATACCGGTTCAAAAACGGTTCAGTTTATTGAATTACATACTAAAAAAAACGAAAATCCGCAATAAAATTCGTTTAAACGTTTAATGTGTCGTTTTAGAAACATATTTTTTTTTTTGGCAACAAAAATAATTTTTAATCAACATTTCGAAATTTTTGTTTGTTAAAAATCTGTTAAAAATTACAGCTATAAATGATTAAAATCTGTTAACAACTTTTGATTTTATTCACAAAAGTCAAAAAAATTTAATTAATTTAAACGGCAAGCCCTCTGAGGAGATTGAGTGGTTGCAATCGAAACATGTCAGGGTAACCTGTCCGTAAACACCTGGGTTCGAGCCCAGATTGAGTCAAGAATGAAAAATTATCAATAAATTTTAATTGATTTTCATGTTGTAAAATTCCTTTCTTCATAAAAATAATTTAATTTAAAAATTTCATAAATCGCAATATTTGTATGGGAGCCCCCTTAAGAAGTGGTGATAAGGGGCAAGTATGTCTCGAAAAATTGTTAAGGAGACCCCTTGGCTGTTATGGTACGTTTTCTTCAATATATTTCTAGTCTGTATTAAACTTTTTGTATGGGAACCCCTTAAGGAATGGACATTTTTAAATTTTGTTTTAAATATTAGTTAAACGAGTCACTTTTGTGCTCGCGATCTAAAAGCAGGCAGTAACTTGAAGGAGTTTTGCACTCGTGTTTTAAAAGCAGGTAGTTATTGTACTCAAATAAAACAAACAAGTGAAATAGTGCTGTCAGATTATTTTTTTTTCGAAAAATCGTCCTGCCAATATAAAAAAAACATCAAAAAATGGCCCTGACTAATATTAACTAGTTGTTTTTTAGTTTTTCTAAAAAAAAACTTGTACAATAATGGCTAATAAACCACTGATGGTTTAAACGCTGGTTTAGTTGAACTAAACTTGAATTTATATGTAGTTTAAACTCAGCAACTATAAATCATTCTCCCATGTGTTATATGTGGTAAAAAAATAACATGTGCCAGCACTACGATAAATCTTATCAAATTCATATGGTCTGTGATGGTAGTTTAAACGCCGAATTTTATGCGTTTAAAGATGGTTTATATATTTAGTGATTTATAGATTTTTGTACATCAAATCGCTCTCTACTGATTCCATTCAAATAAATCATATTAAAAATTTTAATATTTGTGTTGTATTATTACTCTAAAGTTTGTCTAAAGGCTTAAAATTGGGACGAGGCGAAGTTCGTCGAGTCCGCTAGTAGATATAAATATATATTCGCCTCTATATACATATATTTACTAACCCCCCGTTTCCACATGCAAGTGCAAGTTCGAAAAACTCAATACACTGACACTTTTTCACTAACATTCACACAATTTTTGTTCATTCAGCCAATCGGCTGTTTCCTCGATTTTTTGTTGATAATACGTATACACTACTTGCAAGTAATTACTTGCATGTGGAAACGTTCGGTAAGAAAAAAACTTTACTTGACAGATTAAAGTGTTAAAAATTTGATGAAAGATTAAAGTTTAAACTAAATTTATTGACGGGATTAAATCGTCAACACCTAAGTGACTCTACATTCAAAATCGTCAATCGTCATTTTGGTAAATTCAGCGAAAAAAATCGTCAAAATGACGTAAAATCGTCACATCTGACATCCCTGCTCTCATTGTTCACCCTTTTGACGAAAAACTTATTAAAGTTCGGTCTTAAATCCGATATACACAGAAAAAACTGATGCGTTTTATATAAATACACAGTAAGACCATATTTACATTATGCAATTAACGCCGCAACTTTCGCATGCAACTTTTTGTGTGTTACCAAGAGGTTTAGGGAAGAAAACAGGGTTGATAAAGTTGAAAAAAATGCTTGAAAAAAATGTAAATGTAAATGAGAAAAGGGTTTCGTAGTAACTTCTTTAAAAGAAATTAGAAAAAAAAAACTCGGCGTTAATTGCATGGTCAAAATGCGGTATAACAGCCTGTTCATGGATTTCGAACGTCATCGTTCGCGTTAAAGCAACTTTACAGAAGAGCAAACAAAAGTTATAGCGACAAAAATCGCTAAATGTTTGTGGGCTCTTGGCGATATTAATTTAGTTTGTAATACCTTGGTATAAAAAGCCTTATAGAAATCACTTCATATCTAAAGCTTTCATATGAAACTTTTCTTAAAACAAACTTGTCTTCGGGAGTCTTTTAGACATTTTTTTGTAAAAAGCTTTTCTGTGAAGAACTTTTTAGCAAATGATTTTTAAATAAAGCTGTTTTTTATAAGTTCTTTTTATCTAGAAGCTTTGATATTTTCTTAATAAAACTACCATTGCCAATCCTGGGGGCTATTGGTATTAATGTGCACTAAATCTGACTCCGGCCATTAGTCTTCTTGGGAAATCTGAAAGCCCCAGACAAGACTCAGATACTGTCAGCTTCTATTTCCCCAGAGAGCGCAACGCAAAGAAGCATGAGCCCGTAAAGACTTCTCATACACAAAACTCTCAGAGGGGACTATTTGGCTCACAAAAAAAAAAAACCCATTTTTTTTGCAAAAAAAAAAAAAAAGGATTCTTTGAAGATTTTGCAACTGCTGTAGGGTCAATTGCATTTGCCTACCGCCATCTTAAACATTCTTTCTAGTTATTTTCTAATTTTTCTAGGCTAATGACAATAACACACTGGCTGCCTGTCCACATTACTAAAATCTTCCCTTCACTGGAATTTCTATAAGGTCGAAAAATATATGTGTAGGTTCATTATCAGCATCTATCGTCTGTAGGTTTGTAGGTTTTTTCATTTGTCTTTTCAGCCTCCATATAACGATTCTCAGCCTTCCTGTTTATTTTATACTATAATTTCTTTTAACAATTTTAGTATGAATATAAACGAAAAGTCTATTGTTCCGTTCTTGAGCTCACTTTCTGTAAATGTCGTTCGTTTCTTTTTCTTAACAATATCTTTTCACAAATTTTTATTGTGTCTGTCTGAAAGTAATAAGAATTTTACTGTTTAACAAAAGGCATAAATTATCCTTCTTTTATATAAATTTTGCTGTTGTCTTACTGCCACTGCTACTGCTGCTATGCTATTCGTTTTATTTTTTGTTGTCACTGGCTATTTGTTCTGTATAAATATTTTGAAAAGGATAAAAAAACAAACAATGAAAAAAAAACATTGAAGAAAAAATTTAATCGAAATGATGAAGCAACTAAACCATATTGGACATGTGGGTGGCATTTTTCTTTTGAGTTTATTTAATAAGGAAAAACCAAACAATGACACAAGATAGAGTTCAGGATGATTGGGTGTAATAAATAAATATTATTTAATAAAGTTTGTTTTCTTTTTATTGATAACTCAACTTGGTCTGTTTTGTGTAATTGAGTTTTGTGGAACAGATTAGTTGAGAGACAAATAATTAATACTGAATTATGTGTCTTTTCCAGGTTTCATATAATATTGATTGTTTATTAAAGGTCGATAGATATTTTTATAGGGAATTTAAAAGGATTACGATAATAAGAAAAAAAAAACACCTGTAATAAAACTTAGGTTTGCATCATCATTTTCAGAAAAATTCTCTAAGCTATTTGTAAGAAATTTTATGAAAATTTTTTAAAAATAACAGGAATATTTTCGAAAATTGTTTTTTTTTATAAAAATTTTTTTAAAAATTTGCTATTTACAAACATTTGCCATTCATAAAATATTTTGTGAACATTACCTAATTAAGGGCAAAATATACCACACAAATGGTTTGGCAAACATGTCAAACTTTTACGCTTGCTTTGTTTTGTTAATTAGAGTGTTTGCCGTTTGGGCAAACATTTAAGCTTGTCTGTAGATATATGCATTTAAAATTTTTCCAGAGCAATGAAGTAGAAAAAAAGCATAAAAACCATTTTCAGCCTTAAACTCAAAGTTTTAAAGAGCATTGTTCGTCTCAAAACAGCTCT
Source organism: Pollenia angustigena (assembly GCA_930367215.1). NCBI lineage: Eukaryota > Metazoa > Arthropoda > Insecta > Diptera > Polleniidae > Pollenia > Pollenia angustigena. The sequence continues at coordinate 56,611,416 of OV884060.1, forward strand.
TTGTTTACACCACTCCTTAATTTATATGGTTTTCATTTCCTTTATATTTCCGCATCACTATTGTTGTCTGCATTCTTTAAAAACAAACATGAAAAATTAATGTTTTTACGAAATATGTTTGTGTTGCTTATTTGCAAGCCGACACAGGAAACAAAGTTTGGTTTATCTTGCCCTTTAGGGAAAATGTTGCCTTATTAAGAACTATTTTTAAAAATTTGTTACTTTATTAGACTTTTTTCGAAAATTCGCTTTTTTAGGAAGTTTTTCGAAAACTTGCCATTAATTGAAAGTTTTTGAAAAATTTTAAATTTCGGGTCAGATATACAAAAATTTGTTACGTGTAAAATATGTGTTTATTAAAAGAACTTTTTTTCTACTCTTTGTTTATAAAAAATTTTAAAAAATTTTGTAGGTACGAAAAACAATAGAAAAAATTTCAAATGTTTGCTAATCATAAAAGTTTAATTAAAAAATTTCATATTTTTCGAAAATATTTATTTATATATTAATAGAAAATTTGTTAAAACTTTTTTAAAATTCATTTCAGACTTAATAAAGATAACTATTAGTATGGGGAATAAAGAAAAAGCATGTCAAATTTCGAAATTATAAAGGAAAGCTAAAAACAGCTAGCGACATATGAACATAGTATACCTCGTATTTTTTAAGGAAACATCTGATCTTCCTTGTAGTATTCTGCAAATATAAAGCTTATATTTATAAAATTCATTATATATGTACAGTGTTACCGTCGGATATTTTAAAAAAGTACCAAAAAAGGGGATATCTACAAAAAAAGTGGCACCACGTTATGCAGTTTTACGTTTTTTTTCTATTTATTATAATATTAAATGGTATTAAAACATAACAAAACACATTGTATAGTAATTTTATACACTAAAAAAATTGATCGTATTACAATATACATACATACTTACTTACAAACCGCTCATTTGTTGTAAAAACTAAAAAAATATTTTGTAAACATTTCTCTCGAGAAGTAATTTTTATAAAATATTGACTTTAATGTTTTGGTAATTCAAAAACGTTAAACTTGTTTTCTCCAAACATGTTTTTTGATTATGACATTGTTGCTGCAAATAGAAAATATTTATGTAATGTGTTTTATATATACATTTATTAATATATTTCTTGTACTTTTCCTTCTGAATACATTTTCTTTGATTTATTAAAGGCATTGTATTGCACAGGTAGATATTTAAAAACTTTTTAGAAATTTATTTGCTCATTCCCCCAGATTCTACCATCACGTCTAATTAGTCAGATACACCAATTACTGTAATTTCGGAAGATGATGTGTACCACAATTAAAAACAAAATCCATAGTTTTATAATTTTGTTATACAGTCAACCTAATTACAAAAGTTTAGGCCCAGGCCCACGATGTCGACAAGAACATTTCTTTGGTATTTTTGTATTGAAAACAAAAACTAATTTTAGTTTTTTAAAAATATACGAAAGAAATGAATGCTAGAATGCTAATCCTATAACAAAAAAACGAAAATATCACTTTTTCAAATACTTCATATTTAATCAGTTCCGCAATTTAATACAAATAAATGCATACAAGCTACTGAATTTAAGTGCGAGTGTTTAAATTTCTATACTAAAGCATATTTAGTTTTTATCCAATTTCGTCTATTATTGCTTGAAATTTTTGGGTTTATAAACCAAAACTATAAAACTGGATTTAGTTATAAATTTTGGTACAAAACATCTTCCGAAATTACAATAATTGGTGTATCTGATAAATGTGACGTGATGGGAGAAAACTGCGCTGATACACACAGAAAAAAATCAATGTAAATTCGTTCAAAACAAAGTTGATTTTACATTTTTCAGTAGTGATTTTGCTTCATTGTTGTTTCATGTTAATTTAAAATGATTTTACAATAACTTGCGAACAACATTTTTTTCTTTTAAAATAACTATAATTCATGTTAATTTAACATTGCAGTAAAGTTAGAGCAAAATGGAATTAATATTGAAATAACAATCCGAATCACGTTGAATGAAAGTTATTTAAAGTTGAAACAACGTGAATTTCATGTAGAATCAAATTGGTTGCAGTGTGATATAACAGTGTGAAGACAACATATGCATTTATTTAAGAATAATTTAAAACACTTACCCCTGTAACACATGTTTCACTTATTTTGTATCTCCTTTGTTAACAGAAGCATCAGCAGAATGGACCGATATCGTTTTCGTCATCATTCTACTTTGAAAACTTGATGTACTATTTAACTAAATCATTTTAATTAAAAGAATACGGGAATTGTCTGCTTTTTATAACATATTTTTAACATGAAAATAAAAAGATGTACATACTTAAGTGTGTATGCATGTTAATTTAACAAGATAAACTTTTGATTTTAATATAGAACAGGTTTTTATGGATTCAATATCGAACAATGTTATTTTAACAGTGAATAATATTAAATAAACGTGATATAAGATTATTTTAATATTTTTCATTTAAAATTAATATGAAATAATGATAAATTTAAATAAAGGGCATACTTTTGCAGAGATTTACCATGATTCTCAATCAACATTTCGCCATGTTATTTTAACATTGGTATTTTTTTCTGTGTGTACTCGTCTTTATCATTCCAAAAATATAAGAATCAGTTGGAATGGTTAAACAAACTTTTTCAATGTAGTCTTTTGTTATTTATTAATGGTCAGTTTCATACAAATTTTTTTACAATTGAAGCACAGCCGCGAAAAACGTTGTAAACGCCACATTTTGCAAAAACTGTTTTTTTGCAGATAAACGTTGACTTTACTCTCTTACACAGTTTAAACATCAAATCAACCAAAACTATGCACCTTAACGCCTTCAAAATGGCGTACAAAGTGTCAGCCAGTGGAAGAACATTGCAAGTTACTAACATAATGATGAAACCGAAATGGTTTTGCAGTGCGGAATAATGTTTTAAAAGCCTTTTGCATTAAAGTTTTTATTATCACTATTTTAAATAATAGAAAAAAAAAATTTTTAAAACAAATAATGCTGCTTGTCAAAAAACGTTTTTTTGCTCTCCTGAAAAATTATTATTTTGTAACTTAAAACGTTATTCGCGGCTGTGCTTCAATTGATTGTTCTTAAAACGACTATATACTATACTTTCGTAAAAGGTCTTCACTTGGAACCCAATCTTCAAGGCTAGTATCTAACAAATTTAAATCATGGATTCGCAAGTTCTTACTTTTAACCTATTTGTTACTTTATTTTTAATTAAAGCTAACTTAGTAAAAACACGCTCAGAAGACCTACTATGAAAGATCAATTTGTAAAAGTTTGAATATATATACGGGTATACTCATCAAATCTATTTTTCAATGTTCCAATTTCACGCCAAAAATCTTCACAGAATTCGAAATTTTAAATATGTGTTCATAATTCGTGTCACTTACTTTACTCTCTAGAAGTTTAAATTCACGTATAAATGCATCTGGGTCAGTTATAATATCTTTAATCTCCTAAACTAATTCGAAATAGTTTATATCTTCATTAGGCACTATAAATAATGGGTCTAAATACTTCAATATATTGAGCTTTTGGTTTTTTATATCAATTCTTTACACAATTTTTGGTAAAAACTTAGATTTTACTTTGAATATCAATTACACAAATTTTAGAAAAGTTTTCGGTACACAACAGTTCAGTTTGAGCTTCACGACCAATATATATAGTAAATAAAACAAGTTAATAGAAAGTTTATTCAACCGATTTTCAGCTAACCACGCATGACAAGAAAATAAATTTCATATAAACTTGCTTACATATACATATATTAAAACAGTTTTACTTATATTAAAGCTGGGAGTTATAACAAAACAGAAAGAAAAAAAGTACCTTTCCTAACGTAAAAAGTATCAAAAAAGTGGCAAGAATCACAAAAAGTACCACATTTAGGTGCATTTTGTAAAAGTGGCCAAATAGTATCCAAGCAGTCGAAAAAGTGGCAAATTGCCACTTTAGTGGCAACAACGGTAACGCTGTATATGTATAATAAATTTTCTTAAATATATTTTTCTGAATTACTAGAAAACAATTTGTATTTCTCACTTAAAAAAAAAAAACAAAAATATTGGGAAAATATGCATTTCGCTAACTGTTTAATAGGACTCGCCTAGAACATTTCATTGACAAAAAAAAAAACTTTTAAGATCGTTTTTAATTTTTATATTGGCCCATGAACTTATGGTGGACTAGAGCTGCCAGACGGCCTGGATTGTCCAGTTTTTTTGGAGTCTTCTCCAGTTACCAGCTCAAATACAATTTGTCCAGTTAAAAAAAAAATTCTTTAAATTAAAATAATGATTTTTTTTTTAAAAATAATTAGTATTGTGGTTATTTTGTTGAACTATTTATGGTTTTTAATCCAAATTTTTTATATTTTTAATTAGGCTTAAGTTCATGAAATTTAATTTTTATTAAATTATTTTTATGAAGAAAGGAATTTTACAACATGAAAATTAATTAAAATTGTTATTGATAATCTTTCATTCTTGACGTGGCTCGGGCTCGAACCCTGGCCGGCAGGTTACCATGACATGTTTCGATCGCAACCACTCGATCTCCTCAGATGGATTTGCCGTCTTACACTCGCAGCCATCGACGACTGCTGACGTCACTAGTCAAACATCAATCCTTAAACCAAATTGTATTTTAACATTTGGTAGATCGAAATTTGCTTTCCTGAATGATTATCCATTTCAATTGAATTCACATGTTTTTTCCTTTACTTCTGTTTTTTCGTACTTTCGTCAAGAATTTTTCTTGAAGTCCAAGTACATTTTTTGTTTTTTCACTTTGTCTTTCTCTTTTCTGTTGACCTTTTTCAGCACAACTTGAAGGACAAATGTACAAATAGAGCTCGTGCCTTAGCTTTAACAATAATTAGTATTGTGGTTATTTTGTTGAACTATTTATGGTTTTTAATCCAAATTTTTTATATTTTTAATTAGGCTTAAGTTCATGAAATTTAATTTTTATTAAATTATTTTTATGAAGAAAGGAATTTTACAACATGAAAATTAATTAAAATTGTTATTGATAATCTTTCATTCTTGACGTGGCTCGGGCTCGAACCCTGGCCGGCAGGTTACCATGACATGTTTCGATCGCAACCACTCGATCTCCTCAGATGGATTTGCCGTCTTACACTCGCAGCCATCGACGACTGCTGACGTCACTAGTCAAACATCAATCCTTAAACCAAATTGTATTTTAACATTTGGTAGATCGAAATTTGCTTTCCTGAATGATTATCCATTTCAATTGAATTCACATGTTTTTTCCTTTACTTCTGTTTTTTCGTACTTTCGTCAAGAATTTTTCTTGAAGTCCAAGTACATTTTTTGTTTTTTCACTTTGTCTTTCTCTTTTCTGTTGACCTTTTTCAGCACAACTTGAAGGACAAATGTACAAATAGAGCTCGTGCCTTAGCTTTAACAATAATTAGTATTGTGGTTATTTTGTTGAACTATTTATGGTTTTTAATCCAAATTTTTTTTATATTTTTAATTAGGCTTAAGTTCATGAAATTTAATTTTTATTAAATTATTTTTATGAAGAAAGGAATTTTACAACATGAAAATTAATTAAAATTGTTATTGATAATCTTTCATTCTTGACGTGGCTCGGGCTCGAACCCTGGCCGGCAGGTTACCATGACATGTTTCGATCGCAACCACTCGATCTCCTCAGATGGATTTGCCGTCTTACACTCGCAGCCATCGACGACTGCTGACGTCACTAGTCAAACATCAATCCTTAAACCAAATTGTATTTTAACATTTGGTAGATCGAAATTTGCTTTCCTGAATGATTATCCATTTCAATTGAATTCACATGTTTTTTCCTTTACTTCTGTTTTTTCGTACTTTCGTCAAGAATTTTTCTTGAAGTCCAAGTACATTTTTTGTTTTTTCACTTTGTCTTTCTCTTTTCTGTTGACCTTTTTCAGCACAACTTGAAGGACAAATGTACAAATAGAGCTCGTGCCTTAGCTTTAACAATAATTAGTATTGTGGTTATTTTGTTGAACTATTTATGGTTTTTAATCCAAATTTTTTATATTTTTAATTAGGCTTAAGTTCATGAAATTTAATTTTTATTAAATTATTTTTATGAAGAAAGGAATTTTACAACATGAAAATTAATTAAAATTGTTATTGATAATCTTTCATTCTTGACGTGGCTCGGGCTCGAACCCTGGCCGGCAGGTTACCATGACATGTTTCGATCGCAACCACTCGATCTCCTCAGATGGATTTGCCGTCTTACACTCGCAGCCATCGACGACTGCTGACGTCACTAGTCAAACATCAATCCTTAAACCAAATTGTATTTTAACATTTGGTAGATCGAAATTTGCTTTCCTGAATGATTATCCATTTCAATTGAATTCACATGTTTTTTCCTTTACTTCTGTTTTTTCGTACTTTCGTCAAGAATTTTTCTTGAAGTCCAAGTACATTTTTTGTTTTTTCACTTTGTCTTTCTCTTTTCTGTTGACCTTTTTCAGCACAACTTGAAGGACAAATGTACAAATAGAGCTCGTGCCTTAGCTTTAACAATAATTAGTATTGTGGTTATTTTGTTGAACTATTTATGGTTTTTAATCCAAATTTTTTTATATTTTTAATTAGGCTTAAGTTCATGAAATTTAATTTTTATTAAATTATTTTTATGAAGAAAGGAATTTTACAACATGAAAATTAATTAAAATTGTTATTGATAATCTTTCATTCTTGACGTGGCTCGGGCTCGAACCCTGGCCGGCAGGTTACCATGACATGTTTCGATCGCAACCACTCGATCTCCTCAGATGGATTTGCCGTCTTACACTCGCAGCCATCGACGACTGCTGACGTCACTAGTCAAACATCAATCCTTAAACCAAATTGTATTTTAACATTTGGTAGATCGAAATTTGCTTTCCTGAATGATTATCCATTTCAATTGAATTCACATGTTTTTTCCTTTACTTCTGTTTTTTCGTACTTTCGTCAAGAATTTTTCTTGAAGTCCAAGTACATTTTTTGTTTTTTCACTTTGTCTTTCTCTTTTCTGTTGACCTTTTTCAGCACAACTTGAAGGACAAATGTACAAATAGAGCTCGTGCCTTAGCTTTAACAATAATTAGTATTGTGGTTATTTTGTTGAACTATTTATGGTTTTTAATCCAAATTTTTTATATTTTTAATTAGGCTTAAGTTCATGAAATTTAATTTTTATTAAATTATTTTTATGAAGAAAGGAATTTTACAACATGAAAATTAATTAAAATTGTTATTGATAATCTTTCATTCTTGACGTGGCTCGGGCTCGAACCCTGGCCGGCAGGTTACCATGACATGTTTCGATCGCAACCACTCGATCTCCTCAGATGGATTTGCCGTCTTACACTCGCAGCCATCGACGACTGCTGACGTCACTAGTCAAACATCAATCCTTAAACCAAATTGTATTTTAACATTTGGTAGATCGAAATTTGCTTTCCTGAATGATTATCCATTTCAATTGAATTCACATGTTTTTCCCTTTACTTCTGTTTTTTCGTACTTTCGTCAAGAGTTTTTCTTGAAGTCCAAGTACATTTTTTGTTTTTTCACTTTGTCTTTCTCTTTTCTGTTGACCTTTTTCAGCACAACTTGAAGGACAAATGTACAAATAGAGCTCGTGCCTTAGCTTTAACAATAATTAGTATTGTGGTTATTTTGTTGAACTATTTATGGTTTTTAATCCAAATTTTTTATATTTTTAATTAGGCTTAAGTTCATGAAATTTAATTTTTATTAAATTATTTTTATGAAGAAAGGAATTTTACAACATGAAAATTAATTAAAATTGTTATTGATAATCTTTCATTCTTGACGTGGCTCGGGCTCGAACCCTGGCCGGCAGGTTACCATGACATGTTTCGATCGCAACCACTCGATCTCCTCAGATGGATTTGCCGTCTTACACTCGCAGCCATCGACGACTGCTGACGTCACTAGTCAAACATCAATCCTTAAACCAAATTGTATTTTAACATTTGGTAGATCGAAATTTGCTTTCCTGAATGATTATCCATTTCAATTGAATTCACATGTTTTTTCCTTTACTTCTGTTTTTTCGTACTTTCGTCAAGAATTTTTCTTGAAGTCCAAGTACATTTTTTGTTTTTTCACTTTGTCTTTCTCTTTTCTGTTGACCTTTTTCAGCACAACTTGAAGGACAAATGTACAAATAGAGCTCGTGCCTTAGCTTTAACAATAATTAGTATTGTGGTTATTTTGTTGAACTATTTATGGTTTTTAATCCAAATTTTTTATATTTTTAATTAGGCTTAAGTTCATGAAATTTAATTTTTATTAAATTATTTTTTATGCCGGCCAGGGTTCGAGCCCGAGCCACGTCAAGAATGAAAGATTATCAATAACAATTTTAATTAATTTTCATGTTGTAAAATTCCTTTCTTCATAAAAATAATTTAATAAAAATTAAATTTCATGAACTTAAGCCTAATTAAAAATATAAAAAATTTGGATTAAAAACCATAAATAGTTCAACAAAATAACCACAATACTAATTATTGTTAAAGCTAAGGCACGAGCTCTATTTGTACATTTGTCCTTCAAGTTGTGCTGAAAAAGGTCAACAGAAAAGAGAAAGACAAAGTGAAAAAACAAAAAATGTACTTGGACTTCAAGAAAAATTCTTGACGAAAGTACGAAAAAACAGAAGTAAAGGAAAAAACATGTGAATTCAATTGAAATGGATAATCATTCAGGAAAGCAAATTTCGATCTACCAAATGTTAAAATACAATTTGGTTTAAGGATTGATGTTTGACTAGTGACGTCAGCAGTCGTCGATGGCTGCGAGTGTAAGACGGCAAATCCATCTGAGGAGATCGAGTGGTTGCGATCGAAACATGTCATGGTAACCTGCCGGCCAGGGTTCGAGCCCGAGCCACGTCAAGAATGAAAGATTATCAATAACAATTTTAATTAATTTTCATGTTGTAAAATTCCTTTCTTCATAAAAATAATTTAATAAAAATTAAATTTCATGAACTTAAGCCTAATTAAAAATATAAAAAATTTGGATTAAAAACCATAAATAGTTCAACAAAATAACCACAATACTAATTATTGTTAAAGCTAAGGCACGAGCTCTATTTGTACATTTGTCCTTCAAGTTGTGCTGAAAAAGGTCAACAGAAAAGAGAAAGACAAAGTGAAAAAACAAAAAATGTACTTGGACTTCAAGAAAAATTCTTGACGAAAGTACGAAAAAACAGAAGTAAAGGAAAAAACATGTGAATTCAATTGAAATGGATAATCATTCAGGAAAGCAAATTTCGATCTACCAAATGTTAAAATACAATTTGGTTTAAGGATTGATGTTTGACTAGTGACGTCAGCAGTCGTCGATGGCTGCGAGTGTAAGACGGCAAATCCATCTGAGGAGATCGAGTGGTTGCGATCGAAACATGTCATGGTAACCTGCCGGCCAGGGTTCGAGCCCGAGCCACGTCAAGAATGAAAGATTATCAATAACAATTTTAATTAATTTTCATGTTGTAAAATTCCTTTCTTCATAAAAATAATTTAATAAAAATTAAATTTCATGAACTTAAGCCTAATTAAAAATATAAAAAATTTGGATTAAAAACCATAAATAGTTCAACAAAATAACCACAATACTAATTATTGTTAAAGCTAAGGCACGAGCTCTATTTGTACATTTGTCCTTCAAGTTGTGCTGAAAAAGGTCAACAGAAAAGAGAAAGACAAAGTGAAAAAACAAAAAATGTACTTGGACTTCAAGAAAAATTCTTGACGAAAGTACGAAAAAACAGAAGTAAAGGAAAAAACATGTGAATTCAATTGAAATGGATAATCATTCAGGAAAGCAAATTTCGATCTACCAAATGTTAAAATACAATTTGGTTTAAGGATTGATGTTTGACTAGTGACGTCAGCAGTCGTCGATGGCTGCGAGTGTAAGACGGCAAATCCATCTGAGGAGATCGAGTGGTTGCGATCGAAACATGTCATGGTAACCTGCCGGCCAGGGTTCGAGCCCGAGCCACGTCAAGAATGAAAGATTATCAATAACAATTTTAATTAATTTTCATGTTGTAAAATTCCTTTCTTCATAAAAATAATTTAATAAAAATTAAATTTCATGAACTTAAGCCTAATTAAAAATATAAAAAATTTGGATTAAAAACCATAAATAGTTCAACAAAATAACCACAATACTAATTATTGTTAAAGCTAAGGCACGAGCTCTATTTGTACATTTGTCCTTCAAGTTGTGCTGAAAAAGGTCAACAGAAAAGAGAAAGACAAAGTGAAAAAACAAAAAATGTACTTGGACTTCAAGAAAAATTCTTGACGAAAGTACGAAAAAACAGAAGTAAAGGAAAAAACATGTGAATTCAATTGAAATGGATAATCATTCAGGAAAGCAAATTTCGATCTACCAAATGTTAAAATACAATTTGGTTTAAGGATTGATGTTTGACTAGTGACGTCAGCAGTCGTCGATGGCTGCGAGTGTAAGACGGCAAATCCATCTGAGGAGATCGAGTGGTTGCGATCGAAACATGTCATGGTAACCTGCCGGCCAGGGTTCGAGCCCGAGCCACGTCAAGAATGAAAGATTATCAATAACAATTTTAATTAATTTTCATGTTGTAAAATTCCTTTCTTCATAAAAATAATTTAATAAAAATTAAATTTCATGAACTTAAGCCTAATTAAAAATATAAAAAATTTGGATTAAAAACCATAAATAGTTCAACAAAATAACCACAATACTAATTATTGTTAAAGCTAAGGCACGAGCTCTATTTGTACATTTGTCCTTCAAGTTGTGCTGAAAAAGGTCAACAGAAAAGAGAAAGACAAAGTGAAAAAACAAAAAATGTACTTGGACTTCAAGAAAAATTCTTGACGAAAGTACGAAAAAACAGAAGTAAAGGAAAAAACATGTGAATTCAATTGAAATGGATAATCATTCAGGAAAGCAAATTTCGATCTACCAAATGTTAAAATACAATTTGGTTTAAGGATTGATGTTTGACTAGTGACGTCAGCAGTCGTCGATGGCTGCGAGTGTAAGACGGCAAATCCATCTGAGGAGATCGAGTGGTTGCGATCGAAACATGTCATGGTAACCTGCCGGCCAGGGTTCGAGCCCGAGCCACGTCAAGAATGAAAGATTATCAATAACAATTTTAATTAATTTTCATGTTGTAAAATTCCTTTCTTCATAAAAATAATTTAATAAAAATTAAATTTCATGAACTTAAGCCTAATTAAAAATATAAAAGATTTTTTTTTTATTAATTATATACTTAATATATGAGGGGCTTAAAGCACAAGGGTTTTAAGAGCCTTTTTCTAAAATTGAGTTTACATATGGAATTATAGGTGAAGTTCCTAGAAGTTGTTCAGAGCACAAGAGGTGAATGTAGGATTCCATCCGGGCGCTAGATATGGTGAACAACTCAAGCACTTGACTTTAAGATACCTTCTTCGCTAGGAGCACAAGCGAAACATTCGCTTTTGTCTCATTATTTAACATAAGTCACTTGAACCCCTTGTGATTTAAGCCCCTCATATATAAATAAAGTCTGGCCCACAACAAATATGTTTTGCCAAATATAGATATTAAATATTGTAATAATAATAAAAAAAAAAACAAATGAATATGTAAATGTAAATACACTTAAATATATTTATTAATAAATAATAAATAAATATATAAATAAAGTGCAAAATCTATATAGATACATTAATTTCGTTTGTTTTCTTTCCATACCAATTATCAAGAAATTTTGTGAAAGTACTTTAAATAATTTAAAATTCTATACTAACAAGAAAGGAATATAATGTCCTCCCTAAATTTTGATAAGACTTAGAGTCTGAACACAATGTAACGATAATTTATTGCGGTGCGGTTTTTCATACGATTTTAAAGTAAAAAACCGCAGTGCTTAAAATTAAAATCTATTTTATTTTCATTGCGGACTTTCTTTCTCTCTCAATTGTGATACTCATTCTCATTCTGATGTTGCCATAGTTGTTGAATAATTGGCGATGTTCACAACATTATTGTAAACAAAAAATTTGATAAAAATGTATGCACAAAAAAATTAATAAAAATGTAAGCAAAGAATAACAAATATTGCCGTCGCCGTCTTCAGTTGTATTATGTTTATTTTTTCTCCCGCAACGAGAAATCGCACCGCACCGCAAACATTGTGTTTAGACTCTTAATTTTGTTGAAAATTTCAAAAAGTCAGTCTTGTAGGCATCTAATAAAATTTAACAAGTATCCAGATATGTTTCAAAAAGGTGAAATATGCATTATAAACTTAAAAAATGCTCTTTAAATGACATTATGCAAAAGATAAAATAAGCAAAAATATGCTCTAAAAAATCGAAAAAATCTAATTTTAATAGAGAAATATTTGTATAATATAAATAAAATCATAAAATTTTTCTAGTACAAAAATTTTATTTAAAAACAACATGCAAAACTCTTGCCTACGTTTTCGATTTCCAGCACACCCCTGCTTGATTCTGCCTTCTTGGGCTGCACAATGATAAACAAGCAACTGCATATTCACGTTTTTTTTGTAATTGTCCCAAAATACATCAAAACCAATAAAAAAGTCGATTTTGAATATTTTTGGTATTTATGGCACTTAAGCTTTTAGCTTACGATATATAATATGACTTAAGACTGAATTTTAATTATTACGTGTAAAAAATTAAATATGTATTTTTAAATTGTCCAGTTACTTTTTTAAAAATCCAGGTAATTGTTAACATTGTCCAGTTATTTGAACTTTGGGTTCTGGCAACCCTAGGTGGACCTCTGGATAACTGAAATAACTGTTTAGAAAATCTAGAATTATTTCCATTTATATTTTTCCAGATTCTCCTACTGTCTTATTGTGGGACGTTTCTTATAGCTACAAAAGGAAGCTTCTTGCAAAAATTCAGTTTCCCTTAACTTTTCCGAAGCTAAATGCGTTTATTTTCCGTATTAAATATTTTATATTTCCTTAAGTTATTCGATTTAGACATGTCTGTCTGCTCGTCTGTTGAAAACACGTTCACTTTCGAAATAATCAACAGAAAAGAACAATATTGTTTTTTTTTCTTGTTCACCTAGACAGTTTGGGATTGAAACCCAGCACAATCGAATCAGTAGGAAAAGAGTTGTGGACCCAAATTTGGAAAAACCTTTTTAAAAATTAAAATTTTTAAAAAGGAGGAGATCGAGTGGTTGCGATCGAAACATGTCATGGTAACCTGCCGGCCAGGGTTCGAGCCCGAGCCACGTCAAGAATGAAAGATTATCAATAACAATTTTAATTGATTTTCATGTTGTAAAATTCCTTTCTTCATAAAAATAATTTAATAAAAATAAAATTTCATTAACTTAAGCCTAATTAAAAATATTAAAAATTTGGATTAAAAACCATAAATAGTTCAACAAAATAACCACAATACTAATTATAATTAAAATTTTTGTTACAAAAATCATCAGTATTTGGTAACAGAATGCACCGTTTCCCATTAAATTTTACACAAATTTGTTTCATACGACTTGCTAACTATTAATTTTGTGGAGGTTTACTATAATTTATCAAAGTCCACTCTCGGAAAATACTTTAGCCTAAAACTATAATAAACATTGCATCAAAATTTGCTTTGTCATAGCTTCATAAGATAAGAAACACCTCTGCAACATTTTGTAAAACTGGGTCCATAATTTACAATAGGCCCCATATAAAACCGACGGAAAAATCATTTAAATATGTCTAAAGCCGTTAAAAAAAAGTAAGATTTCGTGGTGAAAAACAAATCAGTTTTGTGATAACCGGTCTATAATTCCCATACAAAGCGGCCATCCAAAAAGCAACAACAAGCATTTATGAGCAGTCAAAGTCATTTGTCATTAGCAGGGAAACCACATATATGAAATTGCATGTTTTTCCTTGTGCGACCATATATATCTGTTTTAGAGCTTTTTATGCATTTTGGCATCGATTTGTTAGTGCATATTTTGGCATATTTTACCGTTTGGAGCATATTTTTGCTTAACTTAGCTAATAGAGCCTTTTTGCAGTATTTTTTTAAGTTTTAAGCGCATATTTTGCATTTTTAAGGCATATTTTGATACATATTCGATTTTTTTATATGCCTCTCGTAAGCTTTCACAGCAAATACAATATTTTTTTAATTCTAAAATATGGCTTTCTGTTTGAAATACATATCTATCTGTATTCCCAACTCAACTTTTTACTCTAAAATGAAGACAAAGCAGTCGAATTTTACATAAATGCAAAAATTAAGGAAAAAGCTATTATAAACATACTACGTTTTTGGCGATGTGTGCAATACATGGAATCTGAACCAATCTTTTAGTACACCGATCGTATGAGGATCACTTTTTAAAGTGATTGAACGATGACCATCCGCCCGTCTGGATGGTTGTCTGTTCATGTTAACGTTTTGCGCAAAGTACAAGTTAAAATTTTATATTCCCCATAAAAACTTCTTTTCAAATTACACTATTTGTTTTCGTAAACCATTAGATTAAAATTCGCCCAAAAAATATGTTACAGCAAATTAAATTCTTTTCGAATTGGTCTGTTAATACTATGGTTTGTAGGCTTTACCGATAATAATTTTAGTATTGTTTTCTTTTTTCTTAAATAAAAAAGTTGAACATTTTGTTTTTAAATGATTTTTTTGGGGCATATTTTTACCAATTTTGAGGGCATATTTTCCAATTTTTGGTGCATATTTAATGCGCATTTTTTAGAGCATATTTCTGGTTTCACGGGTCATTAGCAAAAAAAAAAAAAAAAAACTGTTACTTTTACTTCAGATTAATTATATGTAATACCCCTTACAGACAAAGGATTTGTATACTATACTATACTAGGGTAATATAGTACATGTGTGCCAACCGAAACTACCATTAAACCCCGAAAAAAGTGGGTCATATATATAATGTACTATCAAAATGTACGCAGTATAAATGTGATATCTTATTAAACACAGCTTTTTAGCTGTGTTCAGTAAGAATTGTAGTATGCATACAATGGTATGTTAACTATATGCCTGTCAGGGGTATAAATGTTCGCTGTCAAACCAACAAAAAAATGCGAGAAGTTGTACACAAATTTTCGTTTTTTGTTCGACAGTTTTTGGTTTTGACTGCAGTTTTTTAAACCCTACCATTTAATTCTAAAAAATTTTTATTACTGTATTAAGTTGGGTTTTATTTATGATTTTTAAATACTAAAAATTGCCCAATAATATTTCCGAAACAAATCATGATATTTTATTTAAAGTTGGATTAACCCTGGATGGCAACTGTTCGTCCAATCGACGAAACTCATTTACCCTTTAACACATGCATTTTTTATGTGTACACAAACAACGCTCTTTTTTAAAAAATGTTGGCTGGTGGCGAAAGCTTTTAAAAGTTAATTAATTTGAAAAGGGTTCAAATTCGTATCAAATTTTAAGAATGAAAAGACTTATTTTTTATTTTATTTTTTAATAAAATGCCTAACACTCAATTTACCTGATGAATTTTATGACGTCCAATTTTAGACGTCATTTTTTGTTTGGTAGCAAGCGGTGTAGAGAAGAAAGAGGAAGAGAAAACAGAAATCATGTCTATTTTTCTACCCCTCTTTCTTCTCTACACCGCTTGCTACCAAACAAAAAAATGACGTCCAAAATTGGACGTCATAAAATTCATCATGTAAATTGAGTGTAAGTATTATTATTTTTTTTTTGTTATTTTGATACTTTAAAAATGTTCGATTCGACGAAAATTAACCCTAATGTACTAAAAGAAGATAAACCATCGAGGGTTAATTCAATTTTCTATGAACTTTTAAAATACACTTCAATACGTCTAAGCCGCAATGACTTTTATTGCTGTAACGTCAGTTTTTATAAAGAGTAGTGGGGAATGTAAGATGAGATAAACCCACTGTTGTTTATTGTTGATGTGTTGCTATAATTCTTATACATTTAACAGTTTTATTTGGTTTAATATCTTTAGTTTTTCTAAAATCTTTATGGATGAAGTTTCCTGATGATCTGGCCCAAGCAACCAGCTTATCCCATCAACAATAAATTTCAAGTGTTTTTGTCACGAATAAAAACTGGGAATTAAGCACGAATAACAAAATCTTTTGAAATTGGTTTAGTATTTATAGATCTCATATAAATCCCGCTCTTTAAATTTTGAACTGTCGATGCAGGGTATGAAAAATTAGGGACACCTCAAGATAGCAATTTTAGTTGTATTCTTTTAAATTTCTTTTTTACAGGAAATTTTGGGAAAATTTAACTGTTTTTAGGAAATTTTTAAAAAACACTGCAATTTTTTAAAAAAGTTTCGCAAAATTTTGTTCTTACGATATTTCTACAAATTTGAGCTATTAGAAAATATTTGAAAAAATGTTTAGTTTTAGAATTCTTAAAATTAAAAGTTTTTAAAAGATTTATAAAAATTGGGCAACGTTGAGAAGATTTTTATTAACATTTTTTGTTAATTTCAGGAATTTTTATCAATATTTTTAAAAACCTAAAAATTTGCTTTGTGTTTTAACTCTCTTTGACTAATTCCTTTAAATTTAATTACAAACTGTGCAAAACTAAGCAATCACTTCCTCCTATTAAATTTTTTTTATTATTTCTAAATTAATTTGAAAAGTCAAACGGATTTCACCACACCATTAATCTTAATATCGTTAATAATAATGTTACCGAAAATTGACAAAATAACATTGTGCAATAAAAGCTAAACAACAACATCAACAGCAAAGACTATAAAATGTAACAATAATAATAGTACAAGTACCTTAAACTACAACTACAACAACAAGAACAATATGCAAATAATGCAAATACATTCTCCAGTATGTAAAATTAACAATGGTATCAATGCAATTAAAGTCCTTACATAAATAAATAGACAGGCGAAGCTAAAGGGACAGACAGCTGGACGGACTAGCTTACATTCGTGGCAATTGCAAAATTTTAACTTACTACATGATAGAAAACATTCCCGCATTTGTGTGCACTGCACATGATATTAATGTGTATGTATGTAAATCTGACATTTTTAACCTTTAAATAGTAAATTAAAGGCAAATAACATGAGTTCCACAATCAGCAGAATTGTACTTCTGTGCAACCAACCGACCAACACAACACAATCAACCACCTTATTTGATGATAAATAATGTTTGGAGAAATTAAAAAAGCAAATAAATTAAATAGATTTTTTTCCTATTTATGTGTGGTAAGGGAAGAATATGTAGCGGAGGTTGTGGTAGAATATTTGCAGCGGAGGTTGTAGGATGTTGTTGTTTTAAAACTTGTATGTGTAGTGGTCGTTCAGTCGATTGTAAATTATTCTGACCTGTGAAAAGTCAGTAAATGTCTTAAAAAAATTTTTGGGGTGTAATCGAACAGAAAGCTAGTTCTTAAATAGTATTGACTGTATTCACTTAGGAAAATAAGTAAAAAAGCTTTTTATAGCAAACTAGCTGGCCCGGCAAACGTTGTTTTGCCACATAACTTATTTCTTTCAGATGTAACAGTGTCTGCTAGCCAAATTATAAGAAACAATTATAGGCTAAAGTTCTTTCCAGATGTTACACTATTTGCCTGTCCAATTTCAAGAAAAGTAATTGATTAGTTAAGAAGATATAGGAAGGCGGAGCTCTTACTCCTCTTGGCCTATTAATTGCCCTGTCCTCTTTCCGATGTTACAGTGTATGCATGCCAAATTTTAAGAAAACCGGTTGATTAGTTAAGAAGATAGAGGGAGGGGCAGCTTTTACCCCTCTTGCTCTATTTCACGCCCTAAATAATAAAAACTATAGACTATAATTTTTTCCAACTGTAACACTATTTGCCTGCAAAATTTCAAAAAAAAAATCGGTTGATTAGTAACGAAGATATAGGGAGGAGGAGCTTTTAGCCCTCTTACCCTATTTCACACCCTATTTCTTATTCTCTTTCAGATGTTACATTGTCTGCATGGCAAATTTTAAGAAAACCGGTTGATTTGCTTAGTAGATTGGGGAGTGGGAGCTTTTACCCCTATTGCAATATGTTGCGCCCTCTAGCGATATAAAATATACTCTACGACCTATTCTCATACCTAACAAATACACATACAAAATTTCATAAAAATCGGTCAAGCCGTTTCGGAGGAGTTCAAAATGGAGGGCATTTTGTTGATATTTGTATGGGAATATAAATACAGGTTAAGAATGCAGTGTTCACTAAAATGGCTATAACTCATGAACCAATACACATTTGAAGACCGTTGAAACATAACCTTGGTATTGACGTCACCTTTCACGTGAACTTTACAGAAACAAAATCGGCTCATGCATTTCAGAGAACATCAATTACTAACACAATGCAACTTATTTTTATATATATAGAAGATTTGATAAAAAAAATTATATATACTACTTTATCACAAAAAAGCTATTGATTGTAAATTGGATGAAAATTTTCAATAAAAAGCAAATATAATAACAATTATATGCTTAAAGCCAAATCGATGAACATTTTTTATATATAGAAAATATTATATACAGGTAAATTTTCTTTTTATAGTAAATTAGATATGAGGGGTTTAAAGCATAACGGGTTCAAGTGACTTATGTTTAATAATGAGATAAACGCGGTTGTTTCGCTTGTGCTCCAGGCGAAGCAGGTATTTTAATGTCAAGTGCTTGAATTGTTCACCATATCTAGCGTCCTCTAATTTCATATGTAAACTCAATTTTAGAAAAAGGCACTTAAACCCCTTTTGCTTCAAGCCCCTCATATAAATTTGCTACTTAGAACAAGTTTGATAAAATTTGAGTTTTGAGCTAAATATTATGGAAACTTGCCATTTATATAGCATTTTTAATGAAGTTTAGCATTTGATAGCAATTTTTAATAAAATGTTCCACTGATAGTAACCGTGATAAAAATTTTATATTTATAATAATTTTGATAAAAGTTTTCTAAAAATAGCAAAATCCCCACAAAAATATTTTTATAACAAATATTGTAGAAACTTCCTTATATAGCAAATATGTTAAAAATTGTCTTCATATAGCAGTTTTAATGAGATTTGCTATACATCTGATGAAAGTTGCTATTTCAAAAAAATTTGGTAATATGCAATTTGCTTCCTTAAGCAAAATTTATAAAAATTTTGGTATTTCTAAAAAAATTCCAATTTTCTTTTTGTTGCTATTTTTTTACCTAATTTTATGAGAGTAAGCTGCTCGTAGCAAATTTTAAATCAATTTGCTATATTTGCTAAATTTGTTATACATAGTAAGTTTGACGAAAATTTTCTATGCAAAGATAACAAAAGTCAACCAATCAAAAAAAAAAATGTTGCTGTAGAGATAATGTTAGTGGTTTTGTATTAGGAGTCCATTGCCAACACTAACAAATTTTGAATTTTTTCCCTACATGCAGTATTGGATTTACGATCGGTTATAATCAAGAGGTTAATTTTCGTGTCTTATCGGTTCATTTCTATAAATAAACTGATTTTAATACCATGTAATTTTTGGGAAGAAATTGTTTCCATTTCCCAAATGCGATTTCGTAGTATTCGTTGTAAATACACAGTTAAAGAGTTAAGAACGTCTAAAGGGTGTTCCAAACAAAACGTACAATATTAATTGTAAATAAAACAAAAAGTTTTCAGAGAATTATTTTAATACTTTTTATTATTATAGAAGCATCTATGACAATTATATGTTAAACAAAATATCGCTAAATACTTGCAAGGGCTTCGGTGGCATACTTCCATTCGATGGTCTATACTTTCAATAACTCTGAGACATAATTGAGGCTCAATGTCTTTAATGTGCCGAATTATCTCATCCTTTAGCTCTTGAATTGTTCTTGGCTTATTGACCTACATAATTTAATATCCTCAAAGAAAGAAGTCCAACGGTGTCAAATCACTTGATCGTGACGGCCAATTTACATCGCTACGACGTAAGACTGTTTGGCAAGTGGCACCATCCTGTTGTAACCAAACATCGTCCAGGTCTATATCCTCAATTTATAGCCACAAGAAGCCCGTTATCATCTCGCGACAGCGAACGCCATACGCTTTAACTTCTTGGCCGACCTCATTTTTGAAGAAGTATTGCCCGACGACACCACCAGCCAATAAACAAACTGGGCGATCATACACAGTTGTTTTCACATTTCCTGAAGACTTAGTTTGCTAAAATTTGCGCACAATTCTCCGCAATGTGGACACATATGGTCCATTATGCTGAGCATATAAATCACAAAGTTCCCGAAATGCATTTTCGTAAAAGGCTTCAACCATCTTATTGCGCTGCTCAATTGTGTAGCACTTCAACATGTAGTTTTGTCTACGTTCAGCTTTTAACATCGGCTTAAATCAAAATGTTCATGTTCGTGAAACTTGGTTTTATCGATTCATTTCTATGTATTAACTGATTTTAATAGCATGTTATTTTTGGAAAGAGGTTCGGTGTGACTATGCAATAGGGGTGGTATAGTGTTATATGGAAATCCTTTGCAGCAAGATTTCGATACGCTAGAGCCCCCAATTTTGTGAAGTTTGTAAAAAAATGCATGAGCCAAAAAATTAGGGGTGTGGGATTGGGCTAAATGGCTCCTCATCGGGGTCAAAGCTAGGGCAAAATGATACAAAAGCCAAATAAAACTTCACAGCTGTCCCTGAGTCGCTCCTAGCAGGGTAATATGTAAGACACCCCTAATTTTTTGGCTCATGCGTTTTTTTTACAAACTTCACAAAATGTGGGGTTCTAGCGCATCGAAATCAAAATCAAAACTGCAATGGAAAGAACCAAAAATCACTTCGATGCCAGTTTCTTCTGCTGTGTAACTTTACGAAGCATTAACCTAAAAAAATTATTTGTCCAGACTTGAAACCAGCTAGAAGAGACCCTTACATTATCATTCAGAGAAAGTACCTGTTCGAAAATTGTATTCAATACATTTATGGTAAACTTAAATTAACAACACATTAGTTGAGTGAGTAGTGACAGTGTTTTTAAGGAAAAGTGTCTACAGAGACCCAAAGATATTAAATGACTTGATGAGAATATGCAGAGGTATTGGATGGTTTTTGTTTGGATCAGGTACTAAGGTAAAGTTCTATCGTACAAGAGAGCAAGACCTGTTAACTATTTTTCACTTGGCAAGTGATATTATTTTTTTGTTCGGATTTGCTGTGTGTATTCACGAAGTGGTTCTTTCATAATAACAGCTTTATAGACAGCTCTTAATGAAGCCTTAAGTGTGTCTTTTTACACAATTGCAACATATGGTGTAGTTTCCATTGCTCATTCAACACACTTATAAGAAGAATATCAAAATATTTGCATCGAAGTGCTCTACCTCCATAGTCATCTTTACCAGTACCCTGAAAAACATGATTTTTAAAGCGAAAAACTTTAGAGGAGATGTACCAAGGCCAGTGGGTTGCAACTTTTTTGTTGTTAATTTTTGGGCTGTAGGAAATATAGCCCAAAGAAAAATGGCCCAAACAAAATGATGAAAAATCGCCCAAATGAAGAATCTCCCAAAAGAACAAGAAAAATAACCCAAAAAGTTATATACGAAATTTTGCCCAAAAGAAACAAAAAGAGCCCAAAATAAAAACGAAAAATTACCCAAAAAGAAAAAACGAATTTTTTCCCAAAAAATAAATTAAAAAGTACCCATTTTGCAACACAGTGTTTATTATTCATATAAATTTAGTTACTTTCAAATGTAAGAAAAAAACATGTTATATTATTGTCACAACCAACAAAACTATTTTTAAAGAAACTTATTTTACCATAATGTGGTTGTCGGTGACAATGATTTGGTTAAATTAAACATAATATGGTCAACATTCGGCCGTGAGCAAGGATTTTCTCCTCTATGATATAACAAAGACCGGCTTCGCTAACTAAAGCTTCTCTGCGCACACGGCCTTTGGGCGGGCGCAAGGATTTTTTCCTTTATGGTAAAACAAGTACCGGTTTCGCTAAGTAAAGCTTCTAAAATCTGCCTTATTTCCGAACGAAGGCCGACTTCGCAGATAATCCTTGCGCCTGGCCGAAGGCCGGCTGGGCAGAGAAGCTTAAGTTAGCGAAGCCGGTTTTTGTTATACCATAGAGGAAAAAATCCTTGCCCCCAGCCGAAGGCCGGCTGTGCAGAGAAGCTTTAGTTGTGCCCGGCAATAGGCCGGCTATGCTTTCGAGTTTGTAAGCTATGCTTTCGAGTTTGTCCACGGACACTATGTCGCTGAACGTTATGACATGCAACCTTTTTGCAATATGTCCCGTTATTTTTATAAATAACATTTAGGAATTCGTCGTATAGTAATAATGAATGATTTAGACAAATAGTATGCCCGAAAAAATGGGCTATTTTTCATATAATATTTTTGGGTGATTTTTCATAATGAAAAATCACCAAATTTAAAAAACGAAAAATCACCCAATTGTAACGAAAAATAGCCCAACAATTTTGGGTCATTTTTCATATGAATTCAGGCCCAATTTTACATGGAATTTTTTGGGCGATTTTTCATTTATTTTTTTTTTTGGGCCATTTTTCTTTGGGCGATATTTCCTACAGCCTAATTTTTGTCTACTTGTCAAAATCTAGAAAACTACGCGTAGGAAATCAAAATTCTTGCTATTAATGTAGTAACTAAGTATTTATTATATATTAATTTATTAATTAGACTTAACAAATTTGTGATTCTTAGTTAAACTGTTAATTTTTGATATTTTTAGTTAGGCTTGAGTTCAACAAATTTAATTTTCATTAAATAATTTTTACTAAAGGAAGGAATTATTGATAATTTTCCTGGCTTAGCTGGGGCTCGAACCCGGGTGCAGAGGTTAGAACTCAAAGAATTCTGATAAAATAATGTGGTGATTCTTGAAATATGCAAATACAACCCGGGTTCGAGCCCCGGAAAATTATCAATAAATTATATTAAAAAATTCATGTTGTAAAAATTCCTTTCTTCATTAAAAAAAATTTAATAAAAATAAAATTTGATGATGAGCCTAACTAAAAATATCAAAAATTAAAAATTAACAATTCAACTAAGAATCACAATTGTTCTTAAAATAGTTATGGCACAAGCTTTAATGTTAACATTTGTATTTTAAGTTGTACAAATAAAATGTCGACGAAATTGGACAATAACATGATAAACAAATGTATTCAGGTTTTCAAGACAAAGTCTTGGCAGAAGAATACAAAAAACAGAAGAAAATGATACAACATGTAAATAAATTGAAAAATGATAATTACAGCAAATCGCGAACCACCAGTACAACTGGTTAAACATTGATGTTTGACTGTTGGCTGGCGGGCACCGTAGTGGTTCAGAGGTTAGAACTCAAAGAATTCTGATGAAAGAATGTGGCGATTCTTTAAACATGTAAATTCAACCTGGGTTCGAGTCCCAGCTCAGCCAGGAAAATTATCAATAAATTTGAATAAAAAATGTAATGTTGTAAACATTCCTTCCTTCAGTAAAAATAATTTAATGAACATTAAATTGGATGAACTTAAGCCTAACTGAAAATATCAACAATTAATTAGACTTATAATTAAAACTTACAGGTAATATTATTACAGCAATGGCAACGTTGGCCTTCAGTTTAAGCCGAATAAGCACTCAAAAGCACAAGAAACAGCACTTCAAGTGCTATAAATTTAACTGGAAATAAGCTTGAGTTCAAACGTATTTTTAAATGTTATTCAAGTGTAAAAATATTTTACTAATATTCACTTGATTTCAAATTCACATTTTACTGAAGAATGCTATTGAAAGAAAGTGCAATAAAAGTAAATCTCAACCCTTAAAACTTGAAATTCAAACTTGAATACCAATTGTTTTGTTCTTGATTTCCAGCAAAATTGCTTATTGTGAAGTTAATTTATGATAGGAACTTTTGTTAATGTTATAAGTTAAATGTTGTAAGTTGAAAGAAAAAAAAACTAAAGTTTCTTGGCAACAAAAAATAGTGTTGACCAGTGCAATTAAATGAAGCTTCAAAATTTAATGAAAATTTTGCTAAAAAATTTCTTGATTAGAGTAAATTTGATATCATCAAAAGATTTTTGAAGCAAATTTTATGAACATCTTAGCAAACTAATTAGTATTGTGGTTATTTTGTTGAACTATTTTATGGTTTTTAATCCAAATTAATATTTTAATTAGGCTTAAGTTCATGAAATTTAATTTTCATTAAATTATTTTTATGAAGAAAGGAATTTTTACAACATGAAAATTAATTAAAATTGTTATTGATAATCTTTCATTCTTGACGTGGCTCGGGCTCGAACCCTGGCCGGCAGGTTACCATGACATGTTTCGATCGCAACCACTCGATCTCCTCAGATGGATTTGCCGTCTTACACTCGCAGCCATCGACGACTGCTGACGTCAATAGTCAAACATCAATCCTTAAACCAAATTGTATTTTAACATTTGGTAGATCGAAATTTGCTTTCCTGAATGATTATCCATTTTAATTGATTTTACATGTTTTTTCCTTACTTCTGTTTTTTCGTACTTTTACCAAGAATTTTTCTTGAAGTCCAAGTACATTTTTTGTTTTTTTTTCATTTTGTCTTTCTCTTTTCTGTTGACCTTTTTCAGCACAACTTGAAGGACAAATGTACACATAGAGCTCGTGCCTTAGCTTTAACAATAATTAGTATTGTGGTTATTTTGTTGAACTATTTTATGGTTTTTAATCCAAATTTTTAATATTTTAATTAGGCTTAAGTTCATGAAATTTAATTTTCATTAAATTATTTTTATGAAGAAAGGAATTTTTACAACATGAAAATTAATCAAAATTGTTATTGATAATCTTTCATTCTTGACGTGGCTCGGGCTCGAACCCTGGCCGGCAGGTTACCATGACATGTGTCGATCGCAACCACTCGATCTCCTCAGATGGATTTGCCGTCTTACACTCGCAGCCATCGACGACTGCTGACGTCAATAGTCAAACATCAATCCTTAAACCAAATTGTATTTTAACATTTGGTAGATCGAAATTTGCTTTCCTTAGCAAACGAAATTTAAATTAGCAAACGAAATTTAATATTGCGAACATTTTTCTTTAAGTGCATGAACTCTACATGCACATATTACAACGTACGATTTTAGTTGTTTGTATAAATTAAAGCATTTGTCTAAAATCTAAAATAGTCGTAATCTTCATAGACGTCATCATCATCCTCATCATCATCGCCAAAGTGGCCGTCACAGTCAAAAGAGTTTAAGAGAGTAAAGGTGGTTAAATATTCAACGAGGTGGACAATTGCAATTGCTGCTAAGCAATAATTTTGAATTTAATTATAGTAATTCTCTATAGTAATGTTTTATCTTTTGCTGCTGCTGCTGCTACAAAGACTGCTGCCACTACCACAAAATACTTTAGACATGTGCCGGGATGTATTTCCCCTTCTCAAAGTCTCTAAAACACAAAGTAAGAGTATAACATTTTTCTGTGTACAATGTTAGTGTTTAATGATCTTTATTGTACTTTTTTTTCCTACATACTCCTGAAGGTTTGTTATGTTTCATTGTTTTTATTTGACCATCGTCTTTTAAATCTGCTTTGAAATATATGCGAAATGCACTTGAATTCATTATCAGGTTTTGGATGAAATTTAACACCCAAGTACTTAATCTTTTTATAGCACAAACACACTCTTTACTGCTTACACACAGATACGTGCATGTTTACATATTCAAGTATAAATTAAACACCAGCATACACTTAAAATCGCCAGACAAACAGAAAGACGCACAGACAATTGCACAGGCATACAGTCAGTTCGATATACATACTCACATACCTTTATGCATGTTCTATGTCATTTACACATTTGCTTTAACAACAATGTTTTATGCAAATCTTTTTGATGTTGCAGCCGAAATTTAATGGCAGGGGAGTTCCTTTTGTGCCAAAATGTACTTTTTTGTTTGTTTTTGCTGTTTTATATTAAAACAAGATAAAAATCATTCAGTTTTACGCTAATTTCTTTTATTTATTAGTAACAGAAAAAAAAGGAATTATTCATTTAAAATTTTAATAAGGGTTTTGATTTACATTACATGTAAAGGACATCAAAAGGATGTTGTTCATTTAAGATTCGACATATAATAAAACTGTCTAAAATTTAAAAGTATGAAAACTGGTCAGCTGCCAGAAAATTAAAATAAATTAAGTCATTTATAGCATTGTCACATGTGCGATTTTGAAATTTCTTGAAAAGAAAAATGTAAGAGCCAAAAAATTTATTCGAAAGAATAAAGTAAGCTGTTCGCCCTGCTAGTGATTTACACAAGTAGAATATTTAAGTCTTCGTCCATAGTATCAGATATTTGCTGCAGCAACTTTATTCAATTTTCTTTTAAGCTGCATTCATGTCCATACAATGAAACATTTGTTTGAGAGTGCCCAGTTAGACAGGGACACTTTTTGATCAGAAGCAAATTACGGGTGGGGAAGAGAGAATGGTTTTTGTGTTCGGTACTCGGCGACAAGCTTTGTTCTCAATTTCTTTGTTAACATTTACTTTGCTTTTTGAGAAAAAAAACAACAATAGCGTCAGAATGTTTCCGGCAACATGTTCGTCTGTGTTACCGCGAATGAGAAAACAAAAGAGAATCCCGGATATTTTCCTTCCAAATGTTCGCTCGTCTAAACTCGGACTTAGCATTAAAGTATTCTTTATGACGTCTCTTTTTTCTTCTTCTTCTTTCTCTCAATAACAAACTCACAAAAACTGTTTGTACTAAAATTGAAGTAAACTTTTCCATTCGTCTGTCCCTCTTTACTCTTACTATCAAGTTTAAATGTTTCGCAGCAAAAAATTCCTAGTGTAGAAGGAGACTAACCCCCAATTTCACCAAGATTTATTATAATTAACTATCCCAGTAAAAAATATTCAGTAAAAGAGCTTTTAAAAAGCAGTAAATGGTATAGAATAAAATATACAAAAAAGCTGCTATTTTAGTGCTGACAACGAAGAAGGTTGCAAACCGAAAAAAAAATAAAAATATGCGAAAATTATTGGGAAGGAGCATTTAAACAAAAGTAAAAGAAAAACATTAATGAATATGTTAATAATGTAAGCCCATAAAAAGCACTTTAGGAGTGCTTTGTTTGCATGTCCAGAAAAAAGTCCTCCAAACCGGGAACACCCCATAAAAAAATCAGGCATCCCATCAGCAGGTTTGAAGCGATTTGTGGTATGAATTCATACACAAAACCTGCTCCTTTTGGAGCACATTTTTTACTGGGATCAGTTATTGCTGTCAAAACATATTCACCCTTATCGTGAATAAAAATTACTTGGGAGTTTTTTCCCTTTTTCCATTTTTCCTATGTTAATTCAATTGTAAAAATGGGAAAAGGGAAAAAACTCCCAAGGAATTTTTATTCGCGATAGGGGTGATTTTTAACTGGAAGTTGAAGTAATAGTTAGTTTTAACTGATCTTGGTGAAATTGGGGGTGAGTATAATTAATACATACCGAAACTTTTTTCATAACAAGAAGTTTCTGTTCATATCTCCTAAACGATAGTTTTGTAACTGTTAAAATCACCTTCCTCAAGACTCAAAACACTTGTCATTATATTCAATTGTTGGGCCATATATTTAACCCTATACCCACATCAAACACTGAGAGAAAAAGTATAATTCGATATGGCAGGCACAACTCGCTCAGTACAGTTGCATGAAGTTCAACATATATTATTCCCTTTTGATCATACTATTTTTTCTGCAATCATAATTTACCACAAACATATTATGAATTTATGTTTGTAATAACAAAACCGTGTACATAAATCACCGGTCAGCCAAAAATGGGTTAATTTAATTATAAACTATATCACTAGATATTATTTCAAAATACATACATATAAATTTTTTTTTTTTTTTTGTATTTTCAAAAATTGTTCTTAATTTTCTTGAAATCTTTCTTAATCTTTAAAAAACACAACATTTGTTTAACAAAATACTAAACAAATTCCTTTGACCCCAGCCATGCAACAACCTGAAAATGCCCTTTAAGACGTCACCAAAATCTCTTTGACTTGTTATAAATTTCCTATTAAACTTGAACAGCAACAGACAATAAAACAATATTTTTTTATGTGCAGAACAACAAAAAAAAATAAATATTTTATATAGTTTCTGTGAAACGATGTAAAGATATGGAATTGAAAAGAATAGAATCTATACATGATGTGAAATATAATAATAAAAAAAAGAAACAATGAAACCATAACTCAAGTGACACTTTTCAAAACGATTGCATTCCATCATTCATGTGATATTTTCTGTTCATCTTTGGCAGAGTTGGATGACTGGCTGGTTGGTTGGCTGTCTCGACATGTAACTTTCTTTACCAGTCCATCAGTAGGTTTTATAGCTGTAACTTTGCATATTGTGCAGACATCAAAATATTGAAATTTTTTTTCTGGTAACTGAAAAGGAGGAGATTCATGACGTTTTTCTTTTAATGCAACTTATTTTTTGATTCGATTTTTGTTTCAAGTTTGCTTGAGTGAGTGAGATCAAGTGTTTCTTTCCTTCTTTTGTTTATTATCTTGGCGGATTTCAATACATCATTGATGATTTCGTATTCAAAATACATACATTGTAAAAAAAACCAACCAAGATTATATACAATGAATGACCTTTCAATGCAAAGTAGCTGTAGACATTTTTTTCTCTTTTGCTTTATTTTTTAAGATATTTTGGGCATTTGTCTTTAGTTTCAACTACAGTTGCTGATGAATATGATGAAGTTTAAAATAATGATATAAAAAAGGGATTTAGTTCTTTTTTTTCAACTGATTTTGTTTGGCATGGCCCTGTAGAGAAATAAGATAAAGTACAGAAAATGTTGATCTTGATGCTTGTTATCGTGAAAAGAAGTTACACGGTTTAAAAAAAAAAACATTTTTTTTTTATTTTCAGAATTGTCAACCTGTCCAAAGGCCAATGAACTTGTATTGTATTTCTTCAAGACTTTTTTGGTTGAATTTTAAGTGATTTATAGCTGTTTTAAATATGAGATGCATTACCATGTCCAGAAAACCCTGTAATAGAGCTGCATACAAATTATTATACAAATGCTCACATACACACAAACAAATAGCTGCCTTTATAAATATTTTCACTCACGACTTCATATATATCCATTTTGTATCTTCGCCTAAGTGTCATTCATTTACTATGATTCTAGTATCTGATGTTGTGCTTCCTACATTTAACCTTATCGATTTCATTCGTGTCACTCTCTTCTCTCAGTAAAAATGATTTATTACCCAAATATGTTAGATTTCTGGCATGAAGATTCTTAACCAAAGATTATTTCAAATAAAAAAAAAACAAAAAAAGGATTGTTCTGTGTTTAACTCTAAATGATTTTTAATTATCTTGATAAAGAAAATTATTATAAACATATTCAAAAACTTAAATAAATATAGAGAAAAAACAAGAACAAGACAAATGAATTCAATTTTCTAGCTACAAGATTTCTTCAAAATAAAAACTAACAATAGTCTTTGGACAAATTTTAATTGTTTTATCATACCGGGAAACAGGTTGTCATTGTTATTACCAACATTTATTTAAAACTCAAAAAAAAAAAAATCTAAACAAGAAAAAAATTACAAAAGTTTTCTTAGGAATGATTTTAAATCAATTATGTTAAAATATGCTTTAAATGAGAGAAAATTTTCTATAAAATAAAATTTCCTCAAAATTTCCAATAGAAGGGAGATAACAAAAAATTTCCTATAGAAGTCATGGTGCTGAAATTTTTTTTATAAAAATCAACATTTTATAAAAATCATATTTTCGAAAAACTTCCTTAAAAAAACTTAATTTTGGAAAAAGTTTTAATAAACAGCAACTTTTCGAAAGTTTTTAGGTAAAGATTTCCAGTATCTATGAAAGGTAGAAATTTTCTTAAAACATAGTATGTATTACAAACTTCTTATAAAGAAATTCCTCTTGATGGGATTTGCTAATCTTTGCTTAACCCTTTCATCCCCGAATTTTTTCGGGATGTCAAAAAAAAATTTTATTTATATATTCAAGTTCGTGCATGCATATGTATGAAATAAAAAAAAATTGAAGTTGTATATATCCTGGTAAAGGATATATAAAATGTTGCCTATGGGCAACATTTGGCAATTGTAGATAATTTTAACACACATTGTAACATTGTAACCAAAAATTCAGTTCATCCCATATACAACTTGCGCTACCTACTCAACAGAAGAATAACTGTTGAGGAGCCATTAAAACGAAAGGGTCCCTCCCAATGCACAAACTGTCAGGAATATGGGCATACAAAATCATATTGTAAATTGCCTCACGTATGTGTGGTTTGTGGCGACGCTCATAAAACCGCCGAATGTAATCGTTATAAAGTTGACCCGAATGTTAAGAAATGCAGCAACTGTGGCGAAAATCACACGGCAAACTATAGGGGTTGTAGAGTCTTCTTGCATTTAAAAAAACCTGCTTTAGTTCAAAAATATACTCACTCCCAATATGGTCCGTCACATGCGCCCAGCCAAGCCGCTGGCTCTATTGCTAGTACTTCACAAACAAACAATCAAAACCAATCATATGCCCAAGTCTTAAAAGGAAACCCTAATGCGAAAAATCCCCCGAGTACTTCTAACGCAAAGCAACCTCCAAACGCTAATGTTCCTAGGGAAGGTCTACAAATGCCTTCTGGAAATATGCCTACCTCAATTGAAAATTTAATTCATAACTTCATGGTCACTATGCAGAACATGTTTCAGGAAATGATGCGAAACCAGAACATGCTCCTGCAAGTTCTACTCAACAAAAAATGAACCAGTTAAAAATATGTTTCTGGAATGCAAACGGGTTATCCCAACATAAACACGAAGTTGCAAACTTTCTTCATAGGCATGAAATCGACGTACTTCTTGTCTCTGAAACACACTTTACTCATAAAAACTGCTTTAGGGTAAATGGATACCTTACGTATGACACAAAACATCCCAGCGGACGAGCCTGTGGTGGCACAGCCATAATTGTGCACAAACACATCAGACACTTGCCATTGCCTGAGTACGAAGAAGATTGTATCCAGGCCACATCTATAAATCTTACTGATTTCAATCTAACGTTAACATCCGTTTATTGTCCCCCGAGGCACAAAATTTTAAACGATAAATTTCTCAACTTCTTCTCCACATTGGCCAGAAATTTATTGCTGCTGGCGACTACAACGCTAAACATACATATTGGGGCTCCAGACTTATTAGTCCTAGAGGTAATCAGCTATACAATACCGTAACTGCAAATAATTTTGATGTGGTATCGAGTGGTAAGCCTACCTATTGGCCAACCGACTTCAATAAGCTACCAGACCTTATTGACCTTATTGATCATTCACCTTCAATCCTCATTTTAAAAGGTAACTCTGACGCTGCAGCTGCAATCTTTATTTCCTATCCAAACAGAAACACAAATTGGTTAAAGTATAAAATGTATGTGAGCTCTCACCTATCACAGTGCATTCCCCTAAAAAATTCATCTGACATCCAAATAGCTGTCGACCGATTTACAGAAGTCTTGGATACTGCAGCAAGAAATGCAACCCCAATCAAGCGGACAGTTAAACGTGCTCCTTACAATACATCGACGGATATAGAGGCCCTTATCAGAGAAAAAAGGAAGTTAAGAAGACAATGGCAATGACACATTGTAACTCTTTTTTATTATTTTTATTTATTTGTAATTTACATTTTTTCAACTATTTCAAGTGTGATAAGATACGAAACAATTTTTATGGGGATTGCAACATAAATATACATTGCATTTGCTGCATTTGGATCTTGGAAAGCCTGTTTGACATAGTCGACATCGTCCTTTTGACCCCCATTCAATCCAATGGCTAGTTTTATCAAATCGTTTATTTTTGCAGGTTCTGCAACATAAGTTCTTTTACGTGAGCAACATAAGTTCTTTTACGTGATGAAGAGAAAGTTGGAGATGACGGTAAAGTTGGTGATGACAGAGTTGGTGAGAATGTCGCTGATGTTATAGGCAATTCGTTCTGCATGTTGATTTGTAACGTAGACGGACGACCTCTTTTGCGTGGTATGAATGCTTCATTTGTTGCTTTCATTAACTCGTTGGCAATATAGGTAACCCTCCTAAATTTGCGGAAATCTCCTCATCTACAAAACGGTTTCATTCTAACACGATAAAATGGAATTGCAACTTTATCATGATTGAGTTGATAAAATTGAACCAAAATAGTACAAAAGTAATAATTTTTGCATCGCTGTTACGATTTAGTTAGATTTCAGTGATTCAGCAAAGTGTATGTGTGTCTACAAAATTTTCGCATCCACCGAAAGTAAAATTGGGGAATACCCGAAGTATCTTACATCTAGCTTCGATTAAAACAAAAAATTTAGTATACATACAGAGTCTCTCAAGTGTTAACAACGTTGTTGCGAATAAATTGATTTTATATAATTAATAAAAAAAAAAAATATAAAAAATATTTAATTAAAAAAAATGTATATTTTACACTGTCTCCTAGCCTCATATAACACGTTTTCCTACAACACGGCGTTTTCTAGGAACCTATCTACCGTGTTGTGGGAGGGTTACCTGTACTCAGCTGAAAGTCAATTAGAGGTACATATGTAGTTTTTCTCTCTGCTAGTGTATTTTATGTCTCTTCTATACAAAAGCCAGCTGTTTACTACCGATGAGTTTATACACCAATAATATAATGCGCGTATACCATTTGTTAGCACGGTGGTTTATTTTGTATAGCTCTCATGTGTTTGTTGTAGCACTCTACTTTTGCTGGATGTGGGATCGTGCTGAACTTTTTCTCTTTTTGACACCAACTATTACATGTGTTTAATGGATTCTCTCCTATGTAGTTTGAAATAAGTTGTACAATCTTGTTATCATACCACCGACAAATGATTAGATTGTGCACATTTTCAAATTTTAAGTCACTTGATCCCCGTCCATATATCTGAAGTTCTTTTTCAGATTTTAGTTCAAAGTTTTTTATGCGATTTGTTCTTATTGTTCCAACAGTTAATATACCTCTTTGTTTGAGCGCAATCATAAGACTAACGAAAGTGAACCAGTTATCAAAAAACAATTTAAAATTTTGATTTTCTGGAATTGTTTTGGACAAATGCAGCACTATATCTGAGGATATTCCTAATCCATAAGATGGACATGTTCCTTCCCTGACATACATTGCAAAATCGTAAATAATTCCAGAAACACCGGCTCGTG
Organism: Pollenia angustigena; assembly: GCA_930367215.1. Classification (NCBI taxonomy): domain Eukaryota; kingdom Metazoa; phylum Arthropoda; class Insecta; order Diptera; family Polleniidae; genus Pollenia; species Pollenia angustigena. The sequence goes on from OV884060.1 coordinate 56,644,915, forward strand.
TAAACATTTTAAAACCCCACTTGTGTCGCTTTTTTGAAAGGTACTGCTTCATGCTACTATGACCTGTCAAATAAAAAAATTATAACTATTTCTATTTCATAGTATTCACAAATCTTTTTAAGTACATTTATAAGCAGTAATTTGCTCATCGATACTCTGGTATTCTTCCTGTGGTATTGCGTTACATTTTTCTTTTAATTTGGCAAGTAATGGTCGTACTTAATATAATTTGTCATAATCTGTATGTCCTTTTTGGGGCAGCTCGTTGTTGTCATTTATGTGGAAGTACTGCTTGATTTTGTCGAACCGATTCCTTGAAAGTGCATTTGCTACTGCCTGAAGCTTAAAATTTTTAGCCCATGCCATTTTCATTTGTGGTATTTTAATTACACCCAAGTAAATTAATATACCGATAAATTTTTTTATTTCAAAGGGTTCGCATTTAAATTCCAAGCCCTCCTTTCGTAACGCATACTTGTTACTTTCATCACAGATTTTTCGAATAATTTCATCATCAAAAAACTGGACAAAATAAGCAAGTGGTTCTTCCGTTCAGTATATGTCACTTCGTTTTTCCAGGTGTTATCGGTATCATTTATTTCACTTTTTTCTCCACCTAAAACTTGCCATGTCTATTTTTTCTACCGTTTTTTGGATTATCTCTTCATTTTCTATTACATTTTCAACATCTTGCCCAGCTTCAATTATCTCCTCAATGAAGTCAACCTCTAAAACCTCTTCGTTTGTAGTGTTTTCTCTATTATGTGTTCTACGTTACCTTCATCTTCAAACTCATCAGCGGAATCATCCCATTCAAAATTAATTATTTTTTCAATTTCCAGCCTTGTTAAGCGTTTTGCACTCATTTCTAGTAAAAAAAATTCATATGTAAAATTTTACTATAATGGACCAATGTTGCCTATAGGCAACATGACCTTTAAAAAAATACTGAGCTCCAATACACAACTTTGTTTCACTTTTATTATTTTATATATTTCTCTTACCTCTTTTAAATATAAAAATTCACTTTTTATTGAGATATCATGTTTTGACAGATTTTTGTTGTGGATTTACTCATATTAAACAATAGAAAACAAAGCGTTATTTTTAAAAATGAATCCTCGAATCCACCTTGGACCGTTTATAAACGATTTACCACAAGTTATTCAGTTTTCAAATATTTTAATGTATGCTGATGATGTGAAAATTTTCCTGAGTATTAGTGAATACTCCAACCATGATAATGGAGCTGAATATAAAAAAGTTTAAATACATGCGTTTGGTCCGAAAGCGACCGATATCTGTAAATTATATGCTGGTCAATTATCAACTAGAAAAAATGGATAGCTTTTTAGATCTTGGTATTTTATTGGATCCTAAACTCAGTTTCATTAAGTATATAACAATTATGGTAAACAAAGCTAGAGGAGTACTTGGTTTGATAAAACGATGGGCTAAAGAGCAGGGGCCTAATTACCGCATTCGATATCGAGTAAGCTATCGTATCGAGTAAACTATCGTATTTTTCTGCATTCGATAGACACTGACGTATCGAATGAAAACTAAAGTGTTGTAATGGCTTTGGTTACTCGATATCGAATGCTATTTGTTACACCATAGGGGAGAAAGTCCATCGACACTGGACGTTATGCCATGCCACCTTGCAAAAAGCTATAATTGATTATAACTATGCAGTGATTAATTAATATTTAACTACTGAAGAGTGTACAAAGTTTGGCGGAGGGCTCAAATAAGCATTACTGTCCACACTGCTGAGCAGCTGTTGAAGATACAATGCAATTTTTTCCATAAAACTTACATTTGTATATGAATAATAAACCCTTTTTTGCAAAGTGGGTAATTTTTCATTGTTTTTGCTTTTTGGGTCATTTTTTTGGGCCCTTTTTCGTTTTTGTTGGGCAAAATTTCATATTTAAGTTTTTGGGTCATTTTTCATGTTCTCTTGGGCGATTCTTCATTTGGGCGATTTTTAATTTTTTTTTTGCCATTTTTTTTGGGCGATTTTTCCTACAGCCGCCAATGCATTTTGAAAAAATGTATTTTCAGATTCTACTTTGAATTCAGATCAGATCAAAAATATTTGAAATTAATTTTATTTTTTGAGATCCTTATTTTTGGGTTTTTTTTCGTTTGTCAGGCTATTCTTCCTTCCACCTTGTTTATTTTACTTTCTGCAATATCAATTAATTTGACTTGAGTATTAAGTGAACTCAATCCCTCCTAATAAGTCATTGTTCCACCAATATATCCGTAATTGGAAAATTCAAATGCTTATAGACTTCTGATGTTATTTAAATTTAATATTTCTTTTACTTTTTTAATTGTATAATTATCGGTATCAACAAGTTCTTCTAACATTCTTGCCAGGCTTGTTACTACTGGCTGCAATGGAATGATAAGCAAGAGAGATATTTCAAAAAAAATTTAATTTTTATCAAATTGGCAACGCGGCATAACCCATGTGCTAAGTAACTTGTAACAGTTTTGGATAAAATATTTAAGGCCCTTGGAAGCCTTAACCATGAAGCCTAAAAAAATAGAAGGATCTTTTGTCGAAATCTTGTATTTAAAGCAAAGCTCCAAAAGATTTTGTTTTTGTTATTTTAAGGCCCCAATTGAGTAAAACTCAACGCCAAAAATTACATTGAAAGCAAAAACAAAATCAAAAATAATTCATAATTTTGTTTTTGTTTTCTACAGAAAGTCGTATTGAATTTTTAAGTTTCAAACACTGCATATCTTGTGGCGTAGAAAATTTTAAAAAGCAAAAAAATATGAAAAATTTTTGATATGGTTTTTGCTTTTTACACAATAAGGGCCTAAAAGTTTTTTTGAAGGTTTTTTTTTGTATTTAAAGTTTGTTTAAGAACTTTTTTTATAATATGGAAATTAAAAAAAAAAAACACTCAAAAATTTAAAAAAAAAATTGCAAAAATATGCATTTAAAGCAGTCATAACCACTCCATAGACTCGCGAGGCAGTCAATAATCGTATTATTTACACAGACACGGTCGGAAATTCATATCTATACAACAACTTTGTTTGTTGCTTGGTTATCACTGATTTAAAGCCTTAATTTTCCACAAAATATGCGACAATATGCAAAGACAAATCGATGTCATTTTAACGCAAATTTAATGATTCGGAAAGAATATTGGTCGACATCGTTCTAAGACTATCGACAAAAAATCCCATGGAAATGGAAATCGCATCACTATTTATAAAATATGCTGACATGTTCAACCAAAAAATATAGATTAAACCAAAAATTTTTTAAAAACTCCTTTACTTATGCCGACCATATACTAAACAAGTTCAGTGCTCCAGTCTGGCAAATTAAGCAAATTAAAAAAAAAGTTTAAAATAATAAGTTTGGCTGTATGTTGCGGAATTATCTCACATATATGTAATAATTATATCAAGACCAAAACCCTTTTTTAGCGTATAAATTCATATTTCCTCCGCTACAATAGTGAGCCACACTTAATTTATATGTGTTACTCTTAAAACGAAGTGCATGTTTCAACAAAATATTAAAGTTATAGGAGGGGGATACAGGTACCCATTATACAAAAAAACTATTATTTGGCTTATATTTGAATAGCTGCAATAGTGAGGCACATCAAATTTTATGTGTGTAACTGTTAGAACAAACTGCATGTTCCAACAAAATCTTGGAGGTATAGTTGAGAGCAGATGGGTCCCCCCAATACAAAAAAGATATTAAATAATTACTAAACGTGACTCACACGTAACAAATCACGACATTTGCACATCTCTAAACAAACACATAAAACAATGACAAGAGCAATAAATTCTGAGTCGATCTAACGGAGTCCGTCTGGCTGGCTTGCCAGCTGTCATTGTAAATTATGTGCGCAAAGTACAAGTCGCTTCTAAAAACTACTTTGATGACATTTTGTACATATGTTTTAATTGTTGTATGGACAAGGAGTATTGAAAATAATTAGAATAGGGTCATCATTCCACATAGGCCCGGTTCATATACGAATATAACTGCCATAAAAACACTCCCGAAAATAGCTTTAAATACCTATAACTTCTTTATAAATGTTAGTATTGACTAGATATCTAGATCATATTCGCAACAAAGAACTCTTATGTATATTAGTCTCAAAATTATAACCCAATTTTGTCAAATAGCGTGAGTGCACTCTCAGAAATTGTTCTGTTTATGCTGTAATGTAGGGTACCAAATTATCTGGCTTAACCGTCTATAAATTCTTACTTGTTTGTTTGCCAATTGTTAGAACAAATATTTTCTATTTTTGCATTTAATGTTCTTTCCCTTATTATTTTGTTATTTAAATTTTTTTTTACTTTAAAAATTTATCAGATACAAAGTGAGAAACTTTAAACGCCTTCTTTTCATATTTGTCTTAATCTGCCGCTGTCCTCATATTAAGTGGTAGTAGTTAAAGATTAAACATTCTTATTAAAACCGCAACAACTTTTTTATTTTATATTCTCTTTCCGTTTTTATACATTTCTACCATCTTTTTTATTATTAGCGACCAACAACCATTTGTTAACAACTCTTTTTACAGAATATGAAATTATTTTGATAATACTCAGACCTTAAAGCAGTTGGGTTAAAAAAGAAAATTGTAAAATTAGTAAACAAAAAATAATAAGAGGAAAAAATATGATATTAACATGGTTTTTAAGTTTTTGTGCTGAAATTATCAAAATTCCGTGCCATTTAAATCACACGTACGTAGTAGGGATTCTAAGATTAGGTCATCAAGGGGGGAACAGAGCAAAGAAAAAAAAACACAACCAGCCGTTCAGACTGTTAAGCAATTCAACCCAGCAAAATTTTACTCAAGAATGAACAAAAAAAAAAAAAAAAACAAGCGGCATTATTTTCTTTGCTTAAACACCAGTCTTTGGTATGTTGTAGCACTGCTGTTTCATGAGACATTCATACATGAAAATATTGCGCTCGTATTTCAGTTGACTACAGTGTTACCGTTCGCCCGACTAAAGTCGCAATTTGACCCTTTTTCAGCGGTCTGCGACTTTTTGTGAGACTTTTTTTTATCACCGACTTTTGCGACTATTTTAATTTTTCTGCTACTTTTTACCCTTTTTGTTAAGATTCTTATAAAACATTCAATTTTCTTATTATTTGTATCAAAAAAAAAAAAAAATTCGTCAAAATAGCCTCGTCAAAATTTAAAAACAATTCATAAATTATTGTTCATTTGGCAACACTTTTATTACATTTTTGCAACCTTGTCATGTATACAACGTATTTGAGGCGAATTCAGTTCAAGGTGGTGGCAAGTTTTGACAGTTCGGACCAATTTGTTTTAATTTGTCAGTGTTTTGTTAGCAATGCAATGCAAAAAACCTCTGTTGTTTCTGTTGGTTTTGGATTGTTGTAGTCTTAGCACCACCTGTAGTTTTCGAATCGTAAACACTAGCAAAGCAATGTAAAAACATGCAATTCAATGCTGTCATCTTTAAATTTAATAGACAAAGATATAGAAGACTGGATTCCCTGTGATGAACTTATTTCTAAATATAGAAATTTCAAAAAAGTAGTATTTATGTAGGTATGTTAAGAAAAAGAAATATTGCGCCAAGATCAAACGAACGGAATAAAGTAAAATTTTCAAGGGGCTTTAATTGGACAAGTTTAAATTTTGTCAAAAATATATTAACCTTAACTTTTTTGGCTTGTTTTTAAACAAAAATTCTACTCCTTTGACATTGGCAGCATACGACAAATTTATTAAACTTAAGTAAATGTTTTCACTATACATGAAAACTTGGACAAACATGTACATTGTTATGAAATATGATAAAAATGAATTCTGCAATAAGCTTTTTGTTTCAATTGTTTTGTTATGCTTTTTATTAATAAAAAACGTTAAAAAAGAAGATGTGCGAATTTTATTTTCTGAAACGACTTTTTTGTGCGACTTTATTTTTATAAAACAACCTTTTGTGCGACTTTTCAAAAATTCCTAACGGTAACCCTGATTGACTATTGCATGGGCTTTCATAATCCTTACAGATGTAAAGAGATTTTAGCTTTAGTTGTGGCAAGTTTAAAGCTGCCTTGTGCACTCTATCACAACACGGACATCTTTTTATATAAAATGGCAATTTTTTTTTATTTCTTTTGAAAAAAGATCTGAAAATATTATTATAAGATATTGAGCAAGTGCAGACAAGTTTTGATATCTAATGAAATAATAATATTAGTTAATAAGCTAAATTAATTTTACACATGTGAATAAAACTTAAAAGAAATCATTATTTTTTACAAATAAAGAATTTCGGAAAAGGAAAAATTTTATGACAAATCCAATTTTTGTTTTAAATAATTAAAGCTGATTTACAGCTCATACCAGATTATACTAAATTTAAAGTGTTCTAACTGTTGTATAAATTTAAATTAATTTAAAGTAGTTGTATTTTTTGTTATTCAATTTATTAAACATAAGTTCACCCATTTATATATTGTATGCAAAAACATTTTTGTTTCTAAATTTTCTATTCGTTTTCTGATTGTGTGTGAAAACAGACAAATGTTTTTGAAATGTTTCCTTCATTCTTAAATTTTTAGCCTAAAGGCCAACAAGCACTCTAGCATGTTTTTCGTTTCGTTTCATTTTTTTTTTTTAGTTTTTTGTTATTTAAAACAAATATCGATTAAATAACCAAATTATGTTTCTTTTTTATGTTTTTTTTTTATTATAATTTTTTTTTGTTCAATATGCAATTGACATTGATTTTAAAAGGATACAAAGGCTATACAAACCGTAACAATATACGAAAAACATGCAATCAATTTGAATATAAATTTATTTATTTAAAAACCAAAATGTTTTCAATAGACATGAATTTATCGAAACTGTATTTGTTTCTCCTTTTTGGCCCAATTATTTCTCTATTAAATTTATAGAGAATTTAAAAACTTTGTATAGGACCATATTTCAAGAGAAAATATAAATTTATTTTATAATTGCTGCGTTATTTTTGGAAAAGTTTGCTATAATATAGATTTTTAGGAAATTTGTTACGAAAATTAAATATTTTACAAGAAATTTGTTTTAATTCTATTTAAGTTTAGTTATTTATAAAAAATTTTGACAAAAGCTTTCTAGGTATTTATTAAAAAATTAAAAAAATTTGCTTTTTATAGGAAATTTAACAAACCCAATTTTTTTTAGCATATTTAACCACCATTTTTTTAAGAAATTTAACGATCATATTTTATTAAAAGGAAATTTTACCTGTAGAAACTAAATAATTTCCATAAAATTTTACGAAAATTTCCAAGTTTACAAAAATTTATACTAATTTTCTATTTGTAGGAAGTTAAGCACAAATTTGCTTTTTATGCGAAATTTAAACATACACAGAAAAAATAACAATAGTTATTAACCCTTTCCCTGTCCTGTGCATCACATATGATTCACAAATGGTTTTATTTTTCAGGGTTTTTACTTTAATGGACGTGAGAGAAATAATTAATTTAAGAAGCTAAACGTGTGAAGATGGCATTATTCTATATTGTGTCAAGTCCCCACATGCCTGACTTTTCTACTTTAGACGTTATATGCAAATAAAGAGGACGCTTTTTAAGTAACGAAAACAATAGTTAATTCACTTTTATTTATTAAAAACTACCAAAAAAATTAACAAAAATCCGATTCTTTAATTCTTACATATGAGTAGGTGAGTTGCAAAACTCGTTCGTTACAAAATTAAAAATACGAAATGAAAATTTACTCTAACTGTTCTTGTGGCGATTTTTGAGAAGAAGTATACTTATTGGGTCAATCCATGTCCTCATCCATGTTTTTCCAAGGACATGCATTAATACAATCCGCATATTTCTTCTCAGAAAGCACCAAAAGAACTGTGAGAATCATTTTTCATTTCAAACTTTTTATTTTGTAACGAACGAGTTTTGAAACTCACCTACTCATATATAAATATAAATGTTATCACCAAAAATGTTATTTCAGCCTTTATGATTATCATTAAAACAGGTAAAACATAATGCCTTTTGACATTCAGCGCACTCAGTTGAAACTTGTTTGGTTTTTGTAATTGCAGATTTTCTATCTTCAGTCTCAGATATTTTCCGATAGCATTCTGAACACATTTTGCGAACGATTTTTCCGTCAGCTTTCCGAGGAATAGTTGTCAGCACGTGTACAGCCCTTGGCACAGTTTGTCTAGTCTCTTCAGTGGGTATTGTGATATCAATCAATGCCATTGCAATGGATTTTGAAACCTCTTGTATATTTAATTTCTTTCTAGCATAAAACTTGTTGTATAAGACCCAGGTGTTTAAGATCGATACGCTTACACATTCGAAAAATACCTTACGATACCACTTTTACGAGCATGACCGTAATATGATATCATCTGATCGGAAAGATCCACACCACCTTTTACACGATTGTAATCTAATATTACAGAAGGCTTCAACAACTTCTCTCCTTGTGGATTTTTTTTCCAGTGTCTTTCATATCAGGACCATGAAAAGTTGAAATCATATGTATATCCCTCTTGTCCTGAAACTTTATCACTCGAATACCAGAAATACTTTTTCTCCCAAAGAGTTCGCCTTTCTTCAAATTAACAGTTTTCAAATTTGGAAGTCCTACTCTATTTAATCGCAATTCTTCATCTTCATAGTTTTCTTCTATTTCGTCGGGTATTGAAAATGATGAAAAACTTAAATCAGAAGGAACATAGTCATCACCGCTATCTTGAAAGGGGTCATCTTCATCACTATCGGAATCTTCGCTTCTCATTCTTTTTGACCATAAAAACTTTTTGGGTCCATAACACTGTGCAACAAAAAAAAAAACCAGCCTCAAGACTTGCAACGCGAAATGAAAGTAGACTTCTAGTAGAGTAAATCTGCCAAAGGGTTTTGAAAAGTTAGCTCGGGCTCCCGATATATGGGCCCCTAAAATTTTTGAATTTTTTGAAAAGGCGTTTGGTATAATTCAAAAAAAATATACTAAATGTGCTTCTAAGTTAAAAAATATTTTCAGATGTCTTTTTACCCCTTTTTAGGGGTCATTTATGTCCTTTTTCCCAATTCTTAAGCAAAATTATACTAAAACGACACATTTAAGGGTTAAAATGTTTTACGAATATTTTCCGCATTGAATTTCACTAGGGGTTTTCTAAGACCAAAAGTTCATGCAATGTATCTAAAACGAATTCTCAAAATTTCGGGCATTGAAATTTTTGAATACCTTAAAAATGCGTTTGGTACAAGTCAAAAAAATATACTAAATGTACTTCTGACCTGAAAGGCTATTTCAGATGTCTTGAGTAGAATTGTATGGCGATACTTTTCATATAATATATTAACCCTATAACACTCATTTTAATTGGTCATGTTTGTTCTTTTTTTAACTTCTACACTAAAACGGCACGTTAGAGGGTTAAAATATTCTACGATTATTTTCTGCATCAAATTTCACTAGGGGTTTTCTGACATAATAACAACCACAAAGACAATTATTTTTGCACAACTAATTGTCTGTGTGGTTGCTGTTATATTTTTGCAATTTTGCTTTTTTGCAAGGGTGCAGCTTGTGACGTGAATACCCTTAATATGAACAATTTTTTAAATAAACCAATATATATATTTTTTTTAATTAGGCTTAAGTTCATGAAATTAATTTTCATGTTGTAAAATTCCTTTCTTCATAAAAATAATTTAATAAAAATTAAATTTCATGAACTTAAGCCTAATTAAAAAAAAAAAAAATATTAAAAATTTGGATTAAAAACCATAAATAGTTCAACAAAATAACCACAATACTAATTATTGTTAAAGCTAAGGCACGAGCTCTATGTGTACATTTGTGCTGAAAAAGGTCAACAGAAAGGAGAAAGACAAAGTGAAAAAACAAAAAAATGTACTTGGACTTCAAGAAAAATTCTTGACGAAAGTACGAAAAAACAGAAGTAAAGGAAAAAACATGTAAAATCAATTAAAGTGGATAATCATTCAGGAAAGCAAATTTCGATCTACCAAATGTTAAAATACAATTTGGTTTAAGGATTGATGTTTGACTAGTGACGTCAGCAGTCGTCGATGGCTGCGAGTGTAAGACGGCAAATCCATCTGAGGAGATCGAGTGGTTGCGATCGAAACATGTCATGGTATCCTGCCGGCCAGGGTTCGAGCCCGAGCCACGTCAAAAATGAAAGATTATCAATAACAATTTTAATTAATTTTCATGTTGTAAAATTCCTTTCTTCATAAAAATAATTTAATGAAAATTAAATTTGATGAACTTAAGCCTGATTAGAAATATTGAAAAATTGGATTAAAAACCATAAATAGTTCAACAAAATTACCACAATTCTAATTACACTACGTAACAATTTTTTGACCAAATGAATTTCACACCTTATATTTATGTAAAATTTTCCGCTGAATCTGAATATGAAGTCAGAATTGTCAGAAGTAGAACAGTTTTTGAGATATTCCAAAGTAGCCGTTATTTGTGTTTTTAAAAAAGATGCTGTGACTGAAATGCAAATATCCAAAAAAAAAAATTTTTTGCGTATTTCAATACGAACATTTTGTGCCCAATAGGATCCGGATCGTTGAAAAATTACGAAGTTACAGAAGATTAATTGAACTAACCCACAACAAATTAATATACAATGCAAAATTTTTAGTAACAAATAAATTAAAAATTGCTTAAAAGTATTGAATTTCTATGTGGGTTAATTCACTAAATCTTCTGTAGCTTTGTCATTTTTGTACCAATCTATGTCTTGTTGGGCGCAAAATGTTCATATTCAAATAATCTAATGTCGCATGCAATAAAACATAAGGAAAAAATAACTTGAATAGAGCAAAATTTAACGAAATCATAAAATTTTTAATAAAGCTTGACCTTTTGTCCCCTGTAACTCTGTCATCTTCTCAAGCAATCCATGGTTATTTTAGAAATTTTATAAGCTTTCACTAGAACATACCCCGTTTAAAATTTTTTAAGATATTTGCATTTTAGTCACATCATCTTTTTTAAAAACACAAATAACGGTTATTTTGGAATATCTCAAAAACTGTTCTACTTTTGAATATTCTGACTTCATATATATGTTGCTAAGGAAACAGATTCTGAAAATAACAAACCATGCAAAAGTAGACCCTCTTTAAAACTGGTGCAGCTCACGAGAGGTCAAAGCTGGAGCCGAAATATTTAAAATGCCATCTTAAAAAAGTTCAAGGTCCATTTTTAGGAGGGTACATCGAGTACTTTTTTTTGGTGAGTCGCTCTAATGTACATAATTCGAATTTATAACTAAAAAATTTTTCAATTTCATATTTAATTTTCTCAATTTCATTTGAAATTTTCTTATTTTCAAATTAAAATTTCCCAATTTCATTTGGAATTTTCTCAATTTCAAATTGAAATTCTCAATTTCAGCTGGAATTTTCTCAATTTCCAATTGATGTTCTCAATTTCAAATGGAATTTTCTCAATTTCAAATTGATATTCTCAATTTCAATTGGAATTTTCTCAATTTCAAATTTAACTTCTTATTTTCATTTGGAATTTTCTCAATTTCATGTGGAATTTTCTCATTTTGCTTAAGCTTTGATATTGTTACAAGTAAAACTGTTGCTTATATTTCTAATTCGCTTAATAGTTTTATTTGTTTAATATCTTTAGTTTTTCTAAAATCTTTGGATGAAGTTTCCTGACGATCTGACCTAAGCAACCAGTGAAATGCGCCTAGGAATAGCTTATCCCATCAACAATAAATGTTAGTTTATCAATATGAAGTGTGAAAAGGAATTTAGCACATTTAAACGAAACCTTGGAAAAATGGTGTAGTTTTAGAAAATTTTTCAAAAATTACCTGTTTATGGGAAATGTCTCAAAAATTATTTGCTGCTACTCTAAAGAAAATTTGGAATTACATAGCAGGCAATTTCAAGTTTGTTTTTTAAAAGAAATTGCTACAAAGTTTTTTTTTTTTTGGGAATCCAAAATTCATTATTAATACGATTTCTGTATGACGTGCTAAATTCCCAATTTTTCATGGTTGATAAATACACTGAAATTCATTGTTGAGGGAAAGCTAGCTTCTATGCGCATTTCACTGGTTTTTGCAAAAAAATTAGCTATTAATATAATATGTTTTGAAAATTTTGCTAAGATTTCCTATGTATATTTAGATGATTACCAACTCTTTTATATATAATAACAAATACATTTATAAAATATCGGGTGATTTTTTAGGTATTATCTTTTTGGCAACACTGGTTTAAACAGCTGACGCACGTTTCGCGTTTTGTTTCACTGTCAAACATCTTCAGTTTGGTCTATAATTTAACCATGAATCGTCTTATAAACGAACAACGCTTGCAAATTATTGAATTTTATCAAAATGCGTGCTCTGTTAAGAAAGTTCATCGCGGGCTTCTTGTGTTCAGCGACGAAGCTCAATTTTGGCTCAATGGGTACGTTAATAAGCAGAATTGTCGATTTTGGAGTGAAGATCAGCCAGATGCATTGCAAGTAGAGTTTTTTTTTCCCGGAGTTTTTCGATTCCCGGGAAAGCGGGAAATTTTTTCGAATTTCCCGGGATCCCGCTCCATATAAATAATACACAGTAAATTTGTTTTTAAATAATGAAAAAAAAAACCTTTATAAAAAAACGTTAGGTAACTTGTTTACAAAGTAAAAAAAAGAAATCCTTAAATACTACAAAATTAAATGAAGATTAAAAGAGGAACTTGAATTATTATTACCTTATCAAAAAGTAATTTCAATTTTTGGGAATACAAAATTTTAATTTCAAAAGATTTTGTTATTCGTGCTTAATTCCCAGTTTTTATTATTGATAAAATTATTGATATTACCTTACGGTTTTATATGTAAATTCCGTATTATTATTATGCTCTAGATACAAGATAAAAAATTAAGATAAACATAACAATTTAATTCATAAAGCAATAATAAAAACAAACACAAAATGAGGTACTCAAGATATGAGATCAAAAATTCATGAAATAGATAAAATATTTTAAATAAATATATTAACATTTTTTAACGGCTTAGGAAATAACTTTCTGACACACTCAAAGCGCTTAGTAAGTCGTCAAAAAGTATATTGATTATTTTATTTACTAATTACCATGTTTCCGAAAAATTTCGTTCGTTTTTTTACCGAGGTTGGATAAATAGTTAAAAGTGCACCGTTGTAGAAGGCTTTTGATTCACAATAAGAAGCATTTTTTTTTTATTAACAACGTCTATATCAGTCAAATGTATGTCAAGGTTCATGCAAAAAATAGCATCAACCTCTTGCAAACCTTTTCATTTCATTAGGTCTATCTGTAATCTTTAGGACAATGTGTTTTTCAAATTGTATGTTATAGTATCTTACACGAGTTTCCAAATTTTTTATTTCGGTTTCCCCGCAATTCAAGGGTATATAAACCAACACAAATTGAAAAAAATTTGTGTTTATCACCTAATAAACATATCGCTCCTTCATCGCAACATAGTCATATCTCAAAAAATCAAAAATTGTAAGTTATTTAAGCAGTGTTCCTTCATGCCGTCTCGTATTTTATCTCAAACTGAACCGAAGTTATAGCAAAATATATCTTTAAATCGGTACATTTTGAAAACATTAATCGCATTTTGCCAAGTTCATTTGTTTTTGTAGATATGACTATGTTACAATAAAGGAGCTATATGTTTAGGTATCTGCTATTTTTAAGACTTGTCCATGGACAATTAAACTTTACTACCTGCATCTTATTTTGAATTAATGTTCTTTATTAACTTTTCACTTCACTAAATTTATTAACTATCAACTATTGCACTGCCTATTCTGCTTTAAGTAGATTTATTGCATCAGGAGACATTGATTAACGTATGTACTCACTTCTTGTAATTGATCTAATCGACAATTCATCCACAGATGCTTATTTTAAGAGGAAGAGAACTAAATTTCAAAGCATAAATAGCTGTTTTCTTAAACTATGAGGAATTTTTTATTTCCCGGGATCCCGCATGAAAAATCCCGGGAAAGCGGGAAATATAATTATTGAAATGACGGGAAGTCCCGGGAAAAAACCCTAATTGCAAGAGCTACCAATGCATCCAGAAAAAGTCACAGTTTGGTGCGGTTTATCAGCTGGTGGCATCATTGGACCGTACTTCTTCAAAGATGATGCGAATCGTAACGTAACTGTTAATGGTGAGCGCTTCCGTGAGATGATATCCAACTTTTTTTTTGCCCAAAATGCAAGAGCTTGACTTGCATGCCATGTGGTTTCAACAAGACGGTGCCAAATGCCACCCAGCACGCTTAACAATGGACTTATTGAGAGGCGAGTTCGGTGAACATTTTATTTCACGTTCGGGACCGGTCAATTGGCTGCCTAGGTCGTGTGATTTAACGCCTTTAGACTATATTTTGTGGGGCTTTGTTAAAGCTCATGTTTATACACACATGCCCGCTTCAATTGACGCATTGGCAAGCAATATTGAAGCATTTACTCATGAGTAGCCGGCCGAAATGTTGGAAAGAGTATGCCAAAATTGGACTAAACGGATGGACCATTTAAGGCGCAGTCAGGGTCAACATTTGCATGAAATAATCTCCAAACATTAAATTATATGGAACGTACTATCGATTCAAATAAAGATTTCATGAATTTTTCGGAATTTTATGTGTTTTTTTTTAACTTTCCTATAGCTCATAAAAAATCACCCATTACATACTAGCCGCTACCGCGGCGCTGCCCCTCAGAGTTAATTTTTGACTTACTTTAAAAGTGAAAAAATATAAACCTTGTGTGTTTTATTTATGCTTCACTATCTATGATTAAAATTTCATCAATACTGGTTCGATAATTTCGGAGAGGCAGTAAGTAGTTCTCCCCACCTTCCACCTTCTTGGTACTAGTTTTAAAAAATGAAATGCCTATATTTAAAAAAAAAACAGATAGACTGAAGGAGGAATGGAGGGGAAACATTGTGCTGACGCTGAAATGGCTTTATTTTATTTTGAGTACGGACACTATTGCTTTAGTAGATCTATTATAAAACGATAATTAATACTTTCTGAGTATAGGTGGTTCAGCTGCCCTAAACCCTATCCTTAGCACATCAGTGAAACCTTATATAGCCTTTAATCGTTATGAGATTCCATTCTTTGTTTTGTTGAAAACAATTTTTAAAATCAGACCGGCAATTCCGGAGATTACCTCTTACAAACATAGAAACACTAGTTGTTTGGTCTCGGCGCTGCTCGGAATTTTCCAAATAAACACTAAATACTGAAGAAATTTGTTAATAACTTGACCCTAGTGCTATTTATCAGATCAACATTTTATCAGGAAACTTATTTTTGTATAATAAATCTATTTTGTGAATTTCAGCCAATTCGTACCATAAATTGAAAAAATATCACGACAACAGCGCCACCAATCGGCATTAAACTTTAGAAAAACCTGGCTCCAGAATAAACAAATTTATTGTCCAAGTTTGGTGTCAATCAGTCCAGCGGTTCTTAAGTTTTAGTAGAACAAAAACGGAACATAAGTTTTTATTTATGTGTATATAAAACGGGATATGTGTATGTATGTAACGTATGGACTCCAAAACGGCTGGGCCGATTTTGATGAAATTTTCAGAGAATCTTCAGAATATTCCGGCGGGTGACATTGTGAAGTCTGATTTTTGATGTTCGGTCTGCGGGCGGAGGGGCTTGGCAAAATCCAATTTTCATATTGCACCACCAATGACATCTATATAATTTGGACGATTTTTTCTTTAAAATGATCGCCGCCCACTTTTACGCCCACTTTTTTCGAATTACATAAAATCAGAAAACGGCTCCATCGATTTGAAAATTTTTTCTTTCAAATGTTCGTATTAATCCATTTTAAGTTTTCATCGAAAGAAAAATTAACCACGCCTACTTTTACGCCCACTTTTTCTGTTCAGCGCATAACTTGAGAACGGCTTGACCGATTTGTACGATTTTTTTCTTTAAAATGATTGCCATGGTCCAACTTAGGTTTTTACGGAAAGAAAATTTTTCCCCGCCCACTTTTTTTAAGTTTTCATGCACCACGACTTTTACGCCCACTTTTTCCATTAAGCGCATAACTTGAGAACGGCTTGACCGATTTGGACGATTTTTTCTTTAAAATCACGCCATGGTCACGCCTTCTTTAACGCCCACTTTTTTTGATTAACCTAAAATCAGAAGACGGCTCCATCGATTTGACGAATTTTTCTTTCAAATGTTCGTATCTTGTAAACGAATTTTAAAAATCGAACGCAAACATTTTTCCTAATTTGGACAGGACAACGTCTGTCGGTCAGCTAGTTTATGTATAAAGAAGATACACAATTTTCAGCTTTACAATATTAAGGCCCGTTTTCATAACTTATCGATAGCTAAAGATAGGATTTTATCGGCCGTATAAAAAGTGTTCCATTATTACAACTTTACTTTAACCTACCAGGTAGGATGAGCCTTTATTTACTTAACGCTCACTTTAAGTTAAAGTTAAGTTTTAATAATGGAACACTTTTTATAAGGTCAGTTAAAGTCTACTTTTAGCTATCGGTAAGTTGTGAAAACGGGCCTAAGTAGTATAGATTTTTGATTTTTGAAATATTTGCTTGAAATTGGGGATAAAATTTTTTTGTTATTCTTGACTTAAAGACTCCACCTTTATATGCAGTATAGCTGGTTCTTTTATCTTTTCCCCTTTTGAATCACAAAAGATCTGTTTCACATTTCTTTTCAATTTAAGTTGAATGTGTTTTCAATTAATTTTATTTAACATTTTATATTACAAATAAAGTTAAAATTAATTGATAACAATGAGATTTGTTTGATGGGAATTGTAACAAAATCAAGTCTTTGAAATATTCTTTTGTCATTTATTGTTGGTTTCTAAAAAAAAGGTATAAAAAAGCAGAAGAAAAGAAATAACCCCACATCAGTAGCCAAAAGTACTTGGTAATTTTAACAATTAATTAAATGTTTTTCATTGTTAACCAAAAAAAAAAGAAAAGAAAATCTTTGAAGTTTTTACGCCGCACATAACTGGAGGCTTTAAACAGCTCTTTTGCCAACGTTATTTTATTTTTCTAAACAATCTTTTTTGGGTTTTTCTGATAAAAAAACAAAGAATTTGGAACATTATCTTGGTAATGATGTGTTAAAAAAATGATGCACATAATGATGAACCCTTTTATTGTTTTTCCATTAAATTGTTTTTTTTTTTTTCTTTTTCCGCTTAAGAGGAAAGTTGAAAAAAAAGAAATATTTTACTTACTCTGCTTGAAATGAAATGTATAGTACTTGTATCATGTAATAGATACCCAACGGTCATTGTAACAGCCAACATTTATTTCAAGTGTGTTGTAGATACTTCAGTGAATGTGTGTGTTTGTGATGTTTTAAGTATGTGGCATGATTGCCTCATTTATCTTTTGTTTTTTTTTAAATTTGTTTTTTTTTTGGAAATATATTACAAAGAAACAGATATTGTTACAACAATCGATAAAGAATTGTATTGTACTCAAAGCAAGAGATGGTGTGAAGGTCTCATCAATATTATAACACAATCAATAAAAACAATGAAAAAAATTGTTGCGTTTCAAATTTGTTTCGCTGTAGAAATTGAAAAATAAAACTGCTTTATCATGTTTAAACAGTTTTGGTTGCAACATTGTTATCAAAACTGAAAGAGATATTTATATTTTTATTGGTTATATGCAGATATAGATTAAAGAAAAACTTTAAATAAAAAAATTAAAGGCCTTTTAAAGCATGTGGCAATTATATCCCTTTTTTCTGTAGAACACTCACGCCTTGCGAGGGCGTAAAAATGCACAGATTTTGAGATTTTGAAGCGATAACATGAATGAAATAATGTGTTTTGTATATCGAGGTACAATTTTAAAATAATTCGAAACAAACCCCTGTTGAATCATTCCTGTTTAATATAATGAAGTGGGCAAATATATAGAGAGAAGTTGGTGTACTGATTTCTATTTCTAATCATATGAATAACTTCTAGAGCAGCAACTACGTCATTAAATTGAGTCATTGTGGTTAACTTAAGTCAATGTATATTTCGGCCTTTGTTTACAGAAGAAATCTCAATTAGAAGACACCAGCAGCATGGTCGAAATGGTTTTCGTAATCATTCTACTTTGAAAATTTGATATATTTAACTAAATAATTTAAACAAATAGAACATGGGAATTTTTGCTTCTTATTTTACTTTTTAAACATGAAAATAATAATAATAAAATAACGTTTAGACTACTGTGACATCAATTCGATGTCACAACATTAATGACATATAAAATATGACAAAATTTTATGATAACGTTCGTCATTGGATTTTTACTTTTTGCCTCGTAGATGCCATTTCTAATAACATTGATTTCACATGGCTAATGTAAGGGCATCATTAATACGAGCTTTATTTTTCTATGAGTGTATTAGCTCACAAATTTCATGGCATTTGATGTTCAAAAATAATTTCTGGTATATGGCGTTCACGACTGCGCCTTAAGAGCGTCATCCTGTCAGTCAAATTTTGCACCACATTTTTGAAAATACCCAGCCTTATTTTAATCAATACCACCTTGAATGTTGGTTTCTAATTGATAAGTCGTTGCTGGCTTATCAGTATAGGAATGAGATTTGATGAACCCCCACAAAGAGTAGTCCAAAGGTGTCAAATTACACGAACGAGGTGGCCAATTGACAGAAACATTTCATGAGATAATTCAACAAAGTTAGCGTTTCACGCACTCTGTAGTATGTCGCGTCGTCTTGTTGAAACCATCTCCTCCAAATATTTTGCAATGACATGGGAAATACAAAAATCATTTAATTTTAATGTTCGCAATGGATTCGAGCTTAAAGACAAATGGGCCGATGACGCTTTTAGCATGTAAACCTCACCAACCAGTGATGTTTTATGGATGTAATAAAGTCCCGAGAGGATTGTGCTCTCTTTCAAAATTACAATTCTGCTTGTTTACATACCCGTTAAGCCTAAAATCAGCCCCATCGCGGAAGAATATTTGACGGCAAAAATTTGGCTTCAATTATATTTGATTCCCCGTCCATTTACCGAACACACGATGCATTTGATTGTTCACTGGCTTCAATTCTGGGCCCAGTTGGATTTTATATGGATGTAGGTCAAGATGTTTTCTCAAATTTTTCCAAGTAGAAATGGACCGAGTTGCTGGGAACGGCATCGGATCGATAAATTCGAGTCCTCTGCCATACACACATCTACAGTGGCTAATGAATAATTCTGTGGCCGTATGGAAAAACTAGTTAGCTCCACTTTTGGCGAAAATTAAGATAACACCAAAAATAGAAAGCGAGTTTCATTTACTATCACTCTGTCAGATCGAAATTTTGATATAGTTTCTCATTTAATAGTTATTTGAAAAACAAAAATCAGAAAAATATCAGTTTTTATGTAAAAACTAGATAACTCCATGCTTTTTTTGAAAAAACAAGTTAACTCCATAGTCTCTTATGGTGTTTTCTTTTCTAAAAAGTAATGATGCATTATAGTTGTGTAATATATTTATTAGGTTACACGAACCCTTACAAAGTGGTACATTTTTCTAAATTACAATGGAACAAAATAATAGCTACGTTTTACACTCAACACTAATGTGTATTTAGCGTGTTAAATATTCAATGCAAAGTTTTTACTAAAAGCGATATTCACCACGCTTGTAGCAATTTTCAACATTAAATTTTCTTACAATTCCAATAAGCGTTAACAGCACTGATTTTCAATAATTAATGTCAGCTGTTGTTAAAAATTTTGCGACAAAAAACATATAAACAAAGTAAAACAAACGAAAAACAAAAAGTTTTTATATCCATCACAATATAACGCAAATTGTCCGCAAACACAAGTAAAAAATACTTGCTTGCATAAAAAAGTACTTTACGCAGATGCAAAAAAGGGTATTATCTCACACTCAGTTATAACTGCGGGTAAGAAATGGAACAAATTTGCCATTTATTGTTGCAACATATTTAGAAAGGAAAAAGACAACTTCTCACATTTTTGCATATATTTTTAGAATGGAACGAAAACCCGCACGAATGGAAGCATATATGGAACATTATTGTCAGAAAAGAAAACACCATTAGAAAACAGAAAAATTAGAAGTTTTAAACTGTGTTGTCTCGAAAACTAAGAGACAAAGAGCGATATAGAACAAATTCGGGTCAAAATGTTGAGCCTAAAAATTGCAACTCTAGGGAATTCAAAGAATATATTTATGCATTCTTTATATGCATATTACATCTTTTGTACCCGAAATCTATCCGAGTAATAGTTTTTAGCCCATATAGATCTACCGTACCCTATGTGGTACAGCAACTTTGAAAAATGTTTACTTATGTTTTAAGATACTTATTTTTATTTGCTTCTGTTGCAAAGATAATAAATAGTAAGGTGTTTTTACGTACAAAAATAATAAAAACTATTTTTATCCAGTTTAAAAAATGGAGTTACCCTGTTTTTATATACTGCCACAGTTTTCTTAAAATAAGAACAAATTAACTGCCTGGCCCATGATGTCGACAAGAACATTTCTTTCATATATTTATATTGAAAACAAAAAGAATTTTTTAAAATATAAATATGCGAAAGAAATGTTCTTATCGACATTGTGAGCCTGGTTGTAAATTTTTTTATTTTTAAATTAATCTAAGAACATATTCATATTT
Source organism: Pollenia angustigena (assembly GCA_930367215.1). NCBI lineage: Eukaryota > Metazoa > Arthropoda > Insecta > Diptera > Polleniidae > Pollenia > Pollenia angustigena. The sequence continues at coordinate 56,665,744 of OV884060.1, forward strand.
TTTACACTTTACGATTTTTAAAACTAATAAAATTTTAATATTATAAAATTATTTTTTTCTGCAACCTTGACGATCTTCTCAATGTTAAATGTTCATCAATAAAACTTCTCTTGAGCTTTTTCCGACTTGATTTCAGTTTGTTTTCTGAAGTATTTATTTCTTAATTTACGAGTTCTTTGTCCGATTGCTCGATCACGTTTTGCTTCCTTTTATTTTCTTCCGTGCTGCCTTGTGGAATAATTTCCACCAACTTAGTCTGTATTTGCATGAGGTCAAGGTCTGGATCTAAGTTTATGTTAGTCGGTGGCATTGTTGATTTTTGTGTGTTGATGTTTATATTTTTTGCACGCACGTGTAACTATTACGTTTATTTTTATCAAAAACATAAAAAACAAAGTAGAAGCGTAAGACATTGTTTTTAAACTAAAAAGCTAAAAACGATCATATTACCAAGTTTAGTATAAAAATTTAACGGAACACCTTTTGTTTAAAATTTTAATATGTATTTAAATAAAATTAACCACAAAGTCAATAGCTCTTTTTCAGGTTCAACCTATGTTAAACTGATTATAACGTTAATCAATGTCCTTAAAACTGGCCAATTAATTTCATAAAATCAAGAAGGGAAAACCTTTTAATTATGTTTATGCATACAAACTGACAAAACCCCAGCTTATTTTTTGATGCATACGCATAAAGAGAAAAAAATATTTTTTGGAAAAACTGGATAACTCCATTTGTTCGTAGAAAAAACGGGTAAATTAACGTGTTGAGTCAAAAAGTTAATGTTTTTCCACAAATCATTACTTAAGTTGCCTTAATTCCATAAAATTCTTATTTTTTTATTTAAAAAAAAAAATTTTTTTTCGGAAAAACTAAATAACCCCATTTTTCGAAAAAACAAGATAAGTGACATTGATTTTCGGTTTTAATGTCCAAAAATCAGTTTGATGGTACCAGAAATCTTTAACTGAATCTAAAATATTGTTTTGTTTAATGCGCATGCATAAAAACATAAATTCATATGAAATAATTAGCGAAATAGGTTTAAAACTTAAAATGTGTTTTTCTCGTGTTTTCAAAAAATTGAGTTATCTAGTTTTTCCATACGGCCACAGAATTAATTATTATTCAAAATAGTTAATTTGGTCAATCGATCCTTAGTAATGCGTAAACTTAACGAAGTGCTCCATACGTTTAGTGAACGGAGCGCAAATTTCGGAATTAAATTTCTACGATTTTTAAGTTGTCATAAGTATAACATCTAATTTTAGAGTAAGCCCTATCGGAAGTTCTATACGCCTACAAAACCACAATTTCTATTAGACTGGTCTAAGTAGGCGAGGAAACTTGTTTTCATACCAGGTACTCCCGCCTTTGACATGTTTTCTGGGGCCTAATTCTGGCAGACGTGATCGTGTACTTTCCCGATTCGAAAGAAATTTTATTTGTAATTCTTTCAGTCGATACTGAATTAATCGAATTATTTTTTCAGTATTGTGAAACTCAAATTAATGCTTTACAACACTGAAAAAATAATTCCGATTCATTCAGTATTGACTGAAATAATAAGATACTAAATTGCTTTCGAATCGAGAAAGTACTCGATCACGACTGCCAGAATCAGGCCCCTGATGTTGCTGTCATTGAGTTGAAAGGTAGTATGTGTATAATGCGGAATTCTACTTAGTTTAAACAGTTTCGACAGCAGCACAATCGATCAATAGGTATGAGTCTATCAATAACGGTTAAGGGATACCTTTGCCTAACTTAAGTTAATTACTGTTACTGTGCCCTTCAGTTTCGAATGGTTTGTTAATACTATAAACTTATAGACCGAATTCAATTCAAAAACTGTACAAAAAACTTGCATTCTAATATACAACTGTGTAGAATTTTATGATGTCCCAAAGATCAGCAAAAAAGTTATCGATGCGTACACAAGCAGACTGTACATCGTTCAACTTGATGTTCCTTTTTGACTTCAAAGTATTATGATGGTCTGGAGCTTAGCCTTTATAACAAGAGCTTAAATCGTAACCATCTTCAACTATTTATATATTTTATGCAACTTAGTCCAACTTTTTTTTCTTATTTTGTTATCACAAAATTAAGCATAACTCATTCATGTGTCGTGGGCTTCAGTGTAAGCGTACTTAATCCATTTTTTACATTATAGAAAATTGTAAAACTATTCGAAAGGTAAAGGTACACTGCATCGACTAAGAAAAATATTTACTTTATTTAGTTATTCTATAAAATATTAGATAATAAACCAAATACACAATGGTTTGCTTCTTAAGCTAGAAATAGAAAACATTAGAAGTTTTTTGTCTAACCGAAACAAGATTTGCAAGAAGCTTGTAAGCAGGATTGTACTCTAAGGCCGGGTTTTTAAGAAGTGTACTCCAGCGAAATGTGATTTTTTTTTATTACTTCATTTTTTTTATTACTGCAATATTTTAAGCAAAACTAAGTTGTTCCTTAAAAATTTCAAAAAATCAGATTAACAAAACCTAGTTTAACTGATATCTCAAAAACCCAGACTAAGGCGACTATGTGTTTATTACAAAGTTTTAATATATTATTTAACGATCTCCTTAGAGCATTAAGAAATTGAACACTTTGAGAAAAACATCCGTCGTTAAGCATTTACTAGAGTAACAGATAATTAAAAATAGGTAAATTTTTAAGCTCAACTATCAAGTCACTCTTTCGCGAAAATCGATTAATTAATAATTTAACAAATAGCAACTAAAATGTTTATCACATTTAAAAAACTGTAGAAAAAACTGCTAAGCTATTTAAATTATATAAGACTTTTCAAACTATTTCATTCATTTTTATTTCTACTATCTATAAAAAAAAGCTGGCTGTCAAAAACTAAAAATTAAATTTTGTGTCAGTTGGGGCTGTCATAATTCAATTTTATTTTATACCATTTTTTTGCCACGAACGATGACGATAAACTTTAAAACCACAATTGCAAAACCACTTTGTTTACTACTTTAGAGATATTATGTTATTTTTGTTTTCTTCTTCTTTTTTTATAGAAAATAACTTTTCTCATCAAAAACCACAGATTTAGAGCAAAACGGGTATCACCTTTAGACAAGAAAACAGATAAACAGCTTTTGCAAATAATGTTAATACTATAGAAAATAATAAAGACAATGATAAAAAAAATGATCAGGGCAAGTTTTTATATGCATAATAATTTAAAAATAAGCAATCAGAAAACAAGAATATACACGCAGAGAAAAAATATTGTTGGGCACGGTTAAGGCAACAACACTATGTTTATTGTAACAATATATTGTTGTCGTACAGAAAAAATTGTTATTTTTATTTAATATCAACAATATTATAGTTACTGTAAACATATCAATGTTTATCGCAATTATAAATTTGAGTATTGTTGAGCGAAAAATAATTATTTTTGCAACCACTAAATTATGATAACTTTCAAAACATATTATATTACTCACAACCATATCATGATATTTAATAGCCATGACATGATAACATGCTATACATTTATCCTATTATGTTAAAGAATCATGTTGAATCAGTTGTGTCGTTTGTTTTATATGTGAGCGGTTAAACAAGATAGATTACCATAAAAAATAATATATTCAAAGAAATTAAAATAATTAAAATATTAGCGGAGTTCAGTATTAGTGATGTATCGTAGTAAAATCCACCACCAAAACACACAGAGATTTCGTTTAATTTTTAAAATATCGGAGTAAAATCCAACAAAAAAACACGCAGAGATTTCGTTTTATTTTATCAAAGTGTTACGATATTTTGCATTTACTCTTTTGCAAGCCAAATATTGAACTCCGCTATTTTATTTATATCAAGAAAAATTGTAAAAAGTCACAAAATAAAAAATCGATACATAAAAACTTTAATTTATTTTGAATTGTTATGACAGTCATTAAAGGACCTGTATCATAATATGATTGAATCTAGATTTATTATGATTAACCTGATGGTAATATGATTACTTTAGCTTATTATGATATCATGACAATAATATGATTAATTTCTTAGCTTATTATGATTAACATGATAATAATATGATGGCTGCTAAACTTATTATGATTAACATGACAATAATATGATTCCTTCTTAACATATTATGATTAATAGACTAATAATATGATTAAGGTAAAAATATTATGATGTAATATTACAAATATATTTAGCTTTAATATGATTCAATAATAACCTTAATATGGTGACTACAATCATGAATCTTATCCTAACATGTTGCTCTTAGAATAGGTTTACCACAACCATGTTTTTTCTTTGCGTTTACCACTACCACCACTATACTTTTGATTAAATATATCTTTCCATGCGTAATACCACGATTTACGTTTAGACTTGTTCTTTACGAAATTTAACAATGTGATTCCTAGTCTTGTACAACTATGTCTGATGAAAATTTATCTCAATAGCATTATTCGTTAGCGTTTTAGGCATGCTAAAGTGTTTTTCGAGAGTAGGCTTTATATGGGGCCTATGGTATATAATGACCCGGTCTGCAGGAAGTTTTGTGTCATGATTTCTAATCATATAGAACCAATTTTTGTAAAATTTTATATATGTGCATTCCGCCACTATTTATGTAATTTTTTGCATCAAAATTATCAATTTTTTAGGGTGGTTGTTTCACATTTAGGTTTACTGAGCCGAGTTTACTGGATTTCAATCTTTAACTGTTTAAAATAACTAAAAACAATTCTATGAATGTAATTTTTGTCAAGCTAATATGGCCTAATTTTCTTCAATGTAAATAGAATTCAATTTCGCATAAATGAGAGTTGCCATTACTTGAGCTGTGATATATTTAAAGTTAAAATTAATATGTATTTTAATATTAAAATTAGGTTTTATATTTGTAAAAGAGTATTCATTCGGTTAACCGTGAATCGGTTAACTGATTAATTACTACCCGATTAACTGATCGGTTAATTTAAAATCGGCTATTTTCGATTAACGATTAAACCGGCTAACTTCAGTCGATTAACCGATGTAACAAAATTTTGAATTTGTTGTGGTATTAAACCATATTTTTGTTTGTTTTTATTTATGGGTGAGTTCCAAAACGTCAGTCACTAAGCAACTCGCTTTTTTAAAAGCATTCTACAATGTAACCATGTAGAATTTTACAATGTTATCTGTACCAAAGTTCCCCAAAAAAGTTACCAAATTGCACCAAAAAGGTTGTGTTTAGACATATTTTTTCAAACAATATATTTTCTTCTAAAAATACGTTCTTAAAATACAGTAAGTATTACGTACGTACTACGTAAACAGAAATAAAGGAATTTGGAAATAAACTTTTTTGCAGAAAGTTCAGGAATAAGCTTTGTCAGGATGAGTTAGATGATGACCTTACAACAGAAGAAACTCTCGATAGTAACACAACAATAGAATTAACCGAAACAATTAGAAGTTTTAAACATTTAAAAAATTAAAACAGGACTCTAATGGCATAATGGAAGATTTTGTACATATGTTTAGAGAACTCCAAGTAAATTACTGATAAATTAAATACATAATCTGTATTATGGGTTGCTTCTGATTTCTCCAACATCTTCGATAAGTGAAAGAATTTTTTCCAAGTCAAGTTTTATCAAAACTAAAGAAAATAATCGCTTAAATCCTAAACATTTAAACCAATTTATTTTTCTAAAATATTATTTAATAAGATCTCCTTAAACTATTGAAATAATTAATTAACCGGTTAACCGATCAATAACAAAATTAACCGATTATTAACTGATTAAACAAAAACCTCGGTTAATTAATCGAGCGGTTTACCGATTGAAGCAAAATGCCGATTAACCTTCATAAGGTCTTCAAATTTGCTGACGTTAACGGTCTTCGGGTCAAATTTGACCCAAATAGAATATTTGATATAAAAACTCACTTGTATCAATTAAGTATGTTTTAAAAGTTGATACTTCATTTCTAGATTCAGTATATTTTCTGCATATTCAGTATATCGTCGTTCGTAAGTTATTGTGTTCTATATGACAAAAATGTTTTTTTGGTAAATCGCTGTTAAAGTTTAGTTGTAAGTTACAAAAAACTGAACCGAAAAAGTTGTCGCAACCTTCTTACCAAGGAAACTTCTACAGTTTCTGATTTTTTTGGTAAAAAAAATTTCCGTCCTTGGAAAAGCTTCTAAGAGTAATAAGCGTTTTTAAAAAATAGTCTTTGTTCTATATGCACTTATTTACGAATCTCTTATTGTTTTATAGCATATAGAACAATATGTAAAAAAGAATTGTGAGAAATGAAAAGCAATGTGTTTTCACACAACAAAAACTTTATTTCATATAATATTAACTTCATTTTAAACTAAATCTTATAGTTATGTTTTTATTAATACACTTAAGGCAATACCTGGTAATTTCTAAAAACAAGGTAAGTTTTGACTATAATAAAACAATGACAAAAAGAAGTAATTATTTTTAAGTTGTATTAAACAAATTATTATAGTATGCCACAGCATTTAACGATAAAAAATTATATAAACTTCTCACATCATTAATTTTTTCCGATGATATCTTTTTAGTAGCTGAATTCTGAAGATGTTCATCAAATAAATTGTTTTGAGTTGAAAAACCCCATTTCCGATCTTTTTTTAATACTGATTTTCATATATTCTTTTTGGCACAACGATGTTTTGTATAATATTGTGAATAGCTTATTGCTTTTATATTGCAACGATTTAATACATGCAAAAGGGACATTTTGAAAATCAAGTTTTTTTGATTTTACTGAATACACATGAAAGTCTTCAGATGACATTAGTTCATAGTTCAACTTAATCTAAAGGGCCGTGAATTTCTCGTAATTTAAAATGTCGGTCAATTGCACTATGCACGGTATCCACTTCCTGAATTTGAGAATGACCTGGCTCAGAAAATTTTTGGGTGATTGATTGATTGTTTTTATGGTTGTGCGTGAATTGCAGAAGGGCTGTTGAGAAAATCTGATTTGTATTTTGAGGCACGCAGGAGTCGCTCCACAAGATGAAATGTTTAACATTCTTAAAATCCTTAACTATTTGCTGTAAAATATTTCCCACAACGCTGGCTTTGTCATTGCCTGAACGACGGCTTTGTAGCTCGTACCAAATAGCGCAGTAAGTTATGTTCGATTCTTTTTTGTTTCGCGAAAAGACTGCTGCCGTCATATTGAAAACGGAAAGTTTTCTCTTATAATAATAAATAGATGAAAGCCCCTTCGGTAATGTAAAAACACTTTGTAAGTCGAAACAAATTACTATGGTGTCTTTGGATTTAATGGCTCTGTCTTTTTCACGCTCGACTTGCAATTTATTTTTCACGGCAATGTTCTTTAAAACTTTTTTTGAACTTTTCATCCAAAGTAATATTTTGTTTGTTCTTTTGGAACAATACACAACGATCGCGCTGATCTTGTTTTTGGCACAAAAAATCCGAGGTTGAATTCTTTTTTAGAAATACCTGTAAACGTCGATAACGATGTGGAATGTTCATTTTATTTGCCAAGAGCAATGTGAAACCATAAAAAGAAAATTAATGTGAAGTCACAAAAGGAAATAAAACGAAAACAGACAATGCACAAAGTTCCAAATTACTACAAACTTCATTTACACTTTTATATAGAACAAAATAAAAAATTATTTTTTTAAATTAAATTTTTATTTCTTCGACCTTTTTTTAATTAAAAATAAAAAGTTTTTTCGAGCTCGAGTTCAATATTAAATGTGGAGATAGTAATACGTCTCTTACAAATATACTTGTAACTCATTCCTTGATAATGATATCCGATGGATATCGAAATATTGGAACAAATTAATTAATAAATAATATATATTGTTTACAAATAATTGGCCTCGAGCTCGAAAAAACTTTTTATTTTTAATTATTTTTTTTATTTAGTATTTTTGCTTCGTTTTTGTTCTATATGCACCATTTTTTGCACATAGAACACAATAGGTTACGAAGCTTCTCACTGAAGTGTTGTATAGCACAAAGTCAATGTCTCATATTTCGAAAACTATAAATGATACGAGCAAACCGATGACACAGATCGATAGATCTGTAAAAGTTTACCTAAAAATCAATCTTATCTAAATTTTTTATATTTTGCGGTATAGAACACAATAACTTGGGAACGACGATATGTTATATTTATTGTTAATATTTATTGCGAATAAAAAAGTACATTTAACATAAAGTGGTTGTATCTGTTTTGTGACAAAATTGGCAACGACTTATTTTTGACGTATTTTTGACTGGTAAACATATGTTTGCTAGGTTTTGGTTGAAGATGACGCACAGTGCTTTGTCCCCATATAACGAAGGGACATAAATAGAAGGAGTTGTCAGAAATTTTTGAAATTTGGTACACAAGCATAGAATAGCTTAGTTAAGAAAAATGTGAATTTTTGGACAAATCGGTCCAAGGACACGCCTACCTCCCATGTGTCCTGAAATGGAAAAATGTAATTTTAGCTTCAATAATGCCCACAAAACTACAAAAAATGGTCATACTAATACACACACAACTAGCAACGTATGTGCAAATTTTCACTTAAATCTGAACAAGGACTCAAGGTCCTGCCATATATCCTTTTTCTTAAAAATGTTATAACACTTCCAAAAATTATCCGATCGTAATAAAATTTGGTATGAAAATTGATTTTTGTTAGATATATATGTGTGCCAAATTTTGGTAGAATCGGATTATAAATGTGAAAAATACAAAAACATAATTTAATGAAAAATGAGTGAAAAACGCTTAAAATGCTCGTGCAAAAATAACAAGTAAGAAAGTATAATCGGTCAAGCCCGACCATGTGATATCCTATAGCATAGTATTTAAAAACAAAGTTCCTAGATTGTAATCTATTTGGGACCCATGGGCAATCATGGACCCACCAGAACAAAATTATGTTATGAGGTTAAGATTCGTTTCAAAGTTCTTTCTGCCGAATATTAATTAGATATCTTCATCTTCATATATGGGTTTTTTGGATGAGGGTTTATATGTAACCTATGGTTTATATTGGTATGTTACTACATATATTTTTAAGGAAGCTGGCATTAAAAGCTATTTTCGGGAGAATGATTTGTATGGGAGCTATGTTCAAAAATAGAAAGATTCCAATAAAATTTGATAAGCTGATTTTGATTGCAATAAAATTGATTAGAGATGTGCACGTTCATTTTTTGAACCACGCGCCCTCACTTTTACTCGTTTGTAAAAGTAAGTATTTATTAAATATATAAATTGATTTAACATTTTAATAGAAAATTTTTATTTTCTTTTAAATTGAAAACCCTGTATGCAATATTTTCGAACACTCCACAATAGAATTGCTCTTACTACAAACAAAGGCTGTTACCAAAAAAAAACTTCTGTCACGTAACCATCTTCAATTTAAATAAAAAATAACGGCACTAAGTCACATTTTGAAAATATTCTTTATACGATGAAAAACCAACGTCATCTGGGAATTTAGCGCCATCTTGTGTCGACAAAAAGAAACAGACACAACTGTTATACTAATTTTTTTAATTTATCTTGTCAATTTTTCTAATTCAATAGTATATATATTTGGATTTTTTTCTTATTATGTTCCTAGTTTATTTTTTTTTTAACTAATTCAATCTATGAAAGTTTGAGCAAAAATCACGAAAATAGCATTTTTTTTAAATAAATTTTTTTTTAAGTTGTGGTCAAATTTTTAAAATTTTTTTTTTTGTAGTTATTAGAAAACAATCTAAATATTCGAAATCAGAAAAAAACCCATAGACCATATTTTTCTTTTTTTTTTAATATTCCATCAAAGTTAAGAAATTTTTAGAGCTTAACTAAATAATAAGCATTTTTCAAACCATTAAAAAATATGTATAGGAGCATAATTCCAGTAAAATGATGGTTTACAATATAGTTAGCTGTTACAGAAAAAAATTTGAATCTCGTAATCCAAAAAATTAATTTTTTACAATTATTTTCTTGAAACAATAAAAAACCAAGGGCATTTGTGATTTCAGCGCCCTCTTATGCCGTAAAATGCAGACAAACACAAACAATTTTTTATACATATTTTGATTTTTGTTGTTTTTTATTGAATGGTATAAGTTTGAATTAATATTTCACAGTATTTGTAGTTAATTGTCTTTTAAACTCCTGAAAACTATCAAAATTTGATCAAAAATCATGAAAATAGCCATTTAAAAAACGTTTTTTTTTTCAAGTTGTGGTAAAATTTTTTAAATTTTTTTTTTGTAGTTATTAGAAAACAGTCTAAATATTCGAAATCAGAAAAAAACCCATAGACCATATTTTTCTTTTTTTTTTAATATTCCATCAAAGTTAGAAAATTTTTAGAGCTTAAGTAAATAATAAGCATTTTTCAAACCAATAAAAAAACACTTATGAGAAAATAAATAAATAAAAATTTTTTACAGTTAGTTCTAAATATAGTAAACTACTACAGAAAAAAATTTCAATCTCGTGCTTTAAAAAACAACAGTTTTACATCAGTTTTCCTAAAGCATGTAAAACTCAAGTAGTTGTTTGGCCATTTTTACTATAAATTCTCAAACTTTGGCGCCCTCTAGCGCCGCCAAAAAGAGTTAAATCTTAAAAATTCTTCAAAATTCATTTTAATTATTTTGTTATCTATCGATCTGTACATTTTTAAGCACAATATAAGACTTGTTTTTTTTTTTTTGATTTATGTCTATGGGCCAAAGCACTGTGTGACGGGTTCTGTTCCTGTTCAGCTTCTGCATGCACTTTTTTGCTATTTTTCGTGAAAATAAGTTTTTGGGTAATGGTTTTGGCTGCTTGATATGTCGAAGTTTGGCAAAACTGTTTTCGTTCCACCCATGTCTAGCTGATGTTAATAAAAGTTGCCAAAAGCTCTGCCGGCAATTCAATATTGTTTTACATATAAATCCTTCTAAAGTAATTTAATTCTCTAGCACTTTTTGTCCCAATTAGTACGGTGTAAAATAATTATCTGCAGTCATACTGCGACATTTCAAGCCAACTGTCAAATCAAGAACATTTGTTTATTTCAGGCCTAGCTCCTATTTATTTGCTTGTAGACGGTTGTATATTCCAGGAATAACTAATCAACCAATAGATTTCATAGCTCACGTATCGGCGCAAAATTTAGCGTTCACTGCAAGTATCCTTGTTGTCAAATATTATACATATGTAATCCATTAATTCCCTGTGGAACATAGGGCCGCCCATTTTATATACATTTGCATAGGTTTCAGTAATCGTTTTAACTTCGGGGAGAAAAGTGATTGGCCTATAGCTCTCCTAGACTGGCGATGGGGATGCCAGCTAAGCCACCAGCCTGGCTTGGTGAAAGTCAATAGCAAACTTATCAAATATGCCTTCTTCCCGAGACGTATTTTTTTTAAATGACCATTCGGATATGCTGAAGACCGTCGCACACTGGGGATTTCGCGGAAAAAAGTCAAATTGTCAACATAGTCTTCATGCAATATGCAGTGATATGTTGCAATTTTAGACTAAATGTACAATCAAATCAAAAAGAATTACTCCGATCTGACTGCCAGTTTTTTTTTGTATCCGTCTCAAACTCAGAACTTGTGTGTTTTACCGAACCAACTTAATTTAAACCTAAGAATTTAAATACGAATATTATTTTCGGTTCGGTACAGTTCGGTTTGTGCTTTGTTGTGATACAGACGTGTATTTTTAAACCCGCATACGATTTGAACTATCGATTAATCACATTTGACTTTTCAATATAAGCAGCGAATGGACGCTTAAAAATAAATAATATATTTTGTTATTTAACATTATAGTTAACAATTAAAACTATAAAATTAAATAAAACAAAATAGTAAAAATATATATGTACGTATGAATGTTCATACATGTGTATACATATTCTGAACAAAAACATTTAAGTTTAAATTTCTTATTTTTTTTTTGTTATTGTAAAATACAATAAATAATAAAAATATTAAGAGCAAAGCAAAACGGCGAAAAACAAAAACAACTCTTTGCATGAGTACGAACAGTGAAACAACACTAAGACAAAATGAAAGAAACGTTTACGTTTTATTTAATGCAAATGAAAATAATGCAGAAATAAATAAAACAAAACAAAACAAAACAATATAAACTATTTAACGGCTAAGCCAATTACTCGAACACGTTCCCTATCACCCTCGGTGTTTACAAAAACAGTGGATAGTGACTCATTAAAAAACCTACAACTAGATTTGGTGACAAGTGTTGCCAGCCCAGCAAGTATTGCCGTGAAGTCAAAAACAAATTTAGTGGGAAATGGTACCATGAACTCAAACACAAATGCAATGGAAAACCCCCCTGTAAAAAGTTGTCAAAAGCCTACAGTACAAGTTGGTATGGACAGGTACATAACAGTGCTTAAACGGGGACGCAGCCCTACCTCTGCAGCAGTTGCTTCGGCCTCAAAAGTACCATCTTTTGATAAAATAAATACTCAAAATCGTTTTGCAATTCTGGAGGATGAATCCTCTGAAGCACCAAACGTCATTAAACCATCCAAGCCTCCCCCGATATATCTAAGGGAGCAAAATTCTGATGAGCTCATAAAGAGTTTGATATCGGTGATAGGTGAAAATTCGTTTTACGTAGCGGCTATAAAGCGTGGAAGTATAAACGAGACAAAAATAAAAGTCAATAATGAGAATGATTTTCGCAAAATAGTAAACAACTTTGAAACGCTTAAAAAAAACTTTTATACCTACCAACTGAAAAGCAGTAAAGGTCTACAGGTAGTGATTAAGGGTATTGACTCATGTGTGGACCCAGAAGAGGTTAAAACATTCCTAGAAGAAAAAGGCTTCAAGGTAAAACATGTAGTAAATATTAAAAATAGAGAAAAAATTCCCCAACCACTTTTTCGAGTGGAGTTTGAACCCGGCGACGTAAAACTTAAAAAAAACGAAACACATCCTATTTACAATTTAAAATATATTCTCTACAGAAGAATAACTATAGAAGAGCCGCACAAAAAAAATCGACCTGTTCAGTGCTTAAACTGCCAAGAATTTGGCCATACCAAGGCATACTGCTACTTACCCCCTGTCTGCGTAGTATGTGGTGAACTACACGGTACAGTTTCTTGCGATACGTCTAAAACCGACCCCAACGTAAAAAAATGTAGCAACTGTGGCGGTAATCACACTGCGAATTATAGAGGATGCCCCGTATATAATATCGTCAAGCAAACGGTTGGACCGAAAACAAATACCCCTCAAATTCAGGTTGCAAATCAAGTAAACACAAATGCAATTCAAGCCCCCCAGCCTAGTAATAACAGAACCTCTTACGCTAACGTCCTAAAATCAAACCATCAGCCAATGCAAGGTGCCTCGCCAAGTAATGATGAAACTCCGGTGTCTAATTTAAGTCGTTTAGAAAAAACCATGGAAACATTAGTGCAAACAGTAAATAATTTTACGAACACAATGGGTAATATGATGCAGGAAATGCTTAGAATGCAATCGATGTTATTGCAAGCTGTACTTAACAAACCATGAACTGTTTAAAAATTTGTTTTTGAAACGCAAACGGCATCCGCCAACATAAAAATGAATTAAAATACTTTCTTAAAAATAAACAAATTGATGTCATGATGATTTCTGAAACTCATTTGACCTCAAGAAATACGTTTAAAATAAATGGTTATATACTATATGATACCAAGTACCCTCGAGATAGAGCTTGTGGAGGTTCTGCCATTTTAATAAAAACCCGAGTCAAACACTTCCTAATGTGTGATCATCGTGAAGATTATCTCCAAGCAACGAACATTTGCGTTGAGGAATTAAATAGAAACCTAGTAATTTGATCGTTATACTCTCCGCCTAGGTTTTCAATATCGGAGGACCAATATTATAAATATTTTAAATCATTAGGACCGTGTTTCCTAGCCGCTGGCGATTATAACGCTAAACATACCTTCTGGGGGTCGCGACTTATAACGCCAAAGGGTCGTGTTTTATTTAACACAATTTCTAAAATGGATTTAAATGTGGTAGCGAGCGGACAACCAACATATTGGCCCACTGATCATCAAAAAATACCAGATGTCATCGATTTCGGCGTGGTTAAAAACATTCCCATAGAAACGATTCATGTTGAAGCCTCCCTAGAATTATCTTCCCACCACACCCCTACAATTGTTACTATAATGAACCCCAATAGAATTGTACCTCCGACTGGTTAAATAGCGACGACAGCTACGCAAATTAATTGGTTAAAATATAAAAAATATCTCAGTACCCATTGCACAGAAAATATTCCGCTCAGTACACCGGATTATGTAGATCGCTCTATTGACAATTTTGACAGTTTTCTGAAACTAGCTGTTCAACATTCCAGCCATACCACCAAAATAATTAAAAATACTAAAATATATTCTTCAGATGTCGAGCGGCTCTTGACTGAAAAAAAGAGAGTTCGAAGAGAGTGGCAACTTTACAGATCCCCGCAACTTAAGATTTTATTAAAAGAGTGCACAAAAAAGCTAGGAAAGTTACTGCAGAATCAGAAAACGGCTTCTCTAGAAAAATATCTTAAGGAACTTGATGCAACTCCACAATCTGACTACTCATTATGGCGTGCAGCTAGAAATCTAAAAAGGCCAGTTATATCTAAGCCACCATTAAGAAACTTGAATGGTAATTGGGCAAGAAACGATATTGAAAAAGGAAATCTGTTTGTTAGTCACTTGAAAAACGTATTTACACCAAATATATTTCACAATATTGCGGTCGAGTTACCACCTGTTGCTGCTAGAGCAGCTATTCCCCTCAGATTTGAGTTAAGAGAAATCGAAAAGGCTATTTGTGACTTAAACACTAAGAAGGCACCTGGTATTGATAAAATCAGTAATAAAATGCTTTTGGAGCTACCTCGCATAGCAAAGAAAATTATTCTCTTTATTTTTAATGCTATTTTACGCCTTAATTACTATCCTCAAAAATGGAGGTTTCCTTAGTTACCATGATACCAAAGCCAGGTAAAGATCATACAAAAGTTGAGTCTTATAGGCCTATTAGCTTATTATCAAATATGTCAAAGTTGTTTGAGAAATTATTAGTTTCAAAATTAACACCGATTTTAAGTGTAAATAGATGTATTCCAAACCATCAGTTCGGATTTAGAAGAAAACACAGCACAATCGAACAGACTCATCGAATAGTAAATGTCATAAGAAAAGCATTTGAAGAAAAGAAATATTGCTCAGCACTCTTCATCGATGTTTCGCAAGCTTTTGATAAAGTCTGGCATGAAGGATTATTACATAAATTGAAGCAAAATTTACCAGCAAACACACACAAGCTGCTAAAAAGCTACTTAGTCGGTCGTCAATTTTTTATTAAAGAAGGAAATATCTTAAGTTCACCTCAGCCCATTGCCGCTGGAGTCCCACAAGGCAGCATCCTGGGACAACTATTATACTTAATTTATACTTCGGACATGCCAACAAGCAACTACACACAAACTTCAACATTTGCAGACGATACAGCTTTTCTAAGCGTCCACGAAAATCGTTATGAAGCATCGCGTTACTTACAGCATCATACATTTCAACTAGAAATATGGTTAAGACAATGGAGGATAATGGTCAATGAGCAAAAATGCGTACATATAACATTCACTTTGCGCCGGGAATCTTGTCCCCCTATTACAATCAATATTCAAATAATTCCTCAACATTCGCATGTTAAATATCTCGGTATACATCTGGATCGGCGATTAACGTGGAAATGCCATATAGAGGCAAAATTAATTCAAATGAAACTAAAAGCCATTCAAATTCATTGGCTTATTGGAAGAAATTCTGTCCTTAGTCTCGATTGCAAGCTTCTACTTTACAACTCTATCTTAAAGCCTATCTGGTGCTACGGTATTCAACTATGGGGCACTGCCTCGGCCTCTAATATCGACAAAATTCAAAGGCGCCAAAATAAACTTCTTCGAATAATCACAGCAGCTCCCTGGTATGTTAAAAACTCAAACATGCATAAGGATCTCAATGTGCCATTAGTTAAAACTATGATTACAAAATATGCAATAAAATATTTAAAAAGGCTTGAACAACACCCAAATCCACTAGCTCGAAATATTTTAAATCATGGCGGCCACACTCGCTTAAGAAGAAGAGACACTGCAGCACTTACCCAATTAGATGAGCGATAAACACCTATATAGGTGAACAGAACCCGTGATGAAGAAACTTTTGTCTGGCACTGGCAGGACATAAAATAACGTATTAGGTTAAGATTTGATTAATTATTGTTAGTTCATATTTAATATATGAAGATTCAATAAAAAATAATGACAAAAAAAAAAAATATTATTTTATTATGTGAGCTAACGTTTTTTTTTTCTATTTAAAGTAGTATATTTCAGTATACTAAAATTGAAAAAAAAATCTGCAGAGACTTAAGTTTTTTTTTTTTTTTTGTGTATTTTTATGAACATATAACAAAAATCCCATTTTTCTCCAAACATTTGGACCTGCAATTTGATCTTTACTTTTCTTTAGTTTGAAATCACTACTAATACATTGTCTTATATCTGTTTTAACATTATTAATCAATTTCAAGTGTCACCAGGTGCCACCTCACAATTTGTTGCATTATACAGTACAACATTTTTCAGCTGATTGATTCGGGACTCAATTCTGATAAGGCTATTTTGTTTAACATAACTCGAGAACCACTAGTCGGATTTTGCTGAAAAAAATTTAGAAAAATCAAGAATTACAATTACTTTCATCTGTTTATATAACATTTTGCTACATAAGCAACAGTTTCGCAGTTATAAATAAATGTATGAAGAAAAAAAATATTTTTTGCCCAAAAAATTTAAATTTTTTATTTTTAATTCATAAAAAATCCAAAACAGTAAAAAAAGTTTCAAGTTTTATTACTTTCACGTAAAGTCGCATAACCTATGAAAAAAATGAGACATAAATCATGAAAATCGATGAACGCGTTTCGCTTTTATTCACAATTAAGTCAAGGTATGCATTTCAAAAATTTGCTCGAGATATGCACAAAATTCTTTGCAAAAACATTTATGACTTTTTTTTATGATTCTCAGAATTAAAAAAAAGTAATAAACAAAAGGTTATTTGATTTTTATGATTGCGGTAGCAAAGTAATAAGCGGTAATAAATGTGCGTGGACAATTGAAAGGAAAAAAAAGAAAGTGCACTTTTTTAATTATTTGGGGTTTTCCGTTGGCTACCTGTATGATTTTTTTAAAGAAATTCCACCCACATCTATTAGTGCTCATATTTGCAACGTACCTGTCAGTAAAATATTGATCGATTTTTGTCATTCAACAAGTGCTGACGAACGCGAAAAGTACAACCAATTTTTCTCCGGTTTTTTAATTATAACTGAAACTAAGGCCCAAGAGTTTTACGGCAATGGAAAGTTTTTCTATTTCTCATGGGGTTTTATGCTCGAAGCTTCTGAAGGTTGACAAAGTCAGAACAAAATTAAAACTGTTTTTGCAACAATTGCACGTTGGCTTAACCGATACTAGAACATGTGAAATTTTGGATACAATATATAAAAGCTATAACTTCAAAAAAAGATGGCAGCATTCTAACCGTACGAAGTCGCGATTTGAAAAAAAGAATGCAAATTGGCTTGAAGGCAGATTTACAATTAAGTTTACTGAGGCTGAATGTTCTACCAGTTCTGCAATTGGTCGGCCACGCAAATCGTTTGAGGAGTGCTGTGATCGCGCCAAACGATACAAAAGGCATGAAGTTCGTTGTGTGTTCCCTCAAGAAGTAATTGATTTTTCTTCTAGTATTTCAAAAACCAACCACAAAATTTGTACATTAAAATTTTAGGGATGTTTACAAAGCTTGAACTTACAAAGGAAAAATACGAGTATCTAATGCATTGGTTACAAAATGAAGGATATAACATACTCGTACCATACAAACAACTCAACACTCCACAAAATTCTGATTCATGGAAAATATATAATTGAAAAGTGTATTTTTCCTGTAGGCTTATTATCCGAAGAGGCTCAGGAAAGTCGTAGCAAAGACTTTAAAAAATATTGCCTTAGACACTCCAGAAAATGCAGTCGAATTGCCACGAACGAAGATATTATGCACCGAATGATGGTAACATCAGATCCCATGATCTCACACTTGACTCCTTCATTTATCCAGAAAAAGCATAGTGATATAAGCGACGAAGTTAAGGCTCTTTTAGAATAATAAATTAAAAAGTAGATTTAAAATAAATAATAAATTAAAAAAATCATTAAAAATTTTTTTAGTTAGGGCTTTTTACATTGTAGGTAACGATATACATTTTTCTAGCTTTCTTTATTTTGATTACTTTTGTGTATAACTATACAAATAAAACTAAGTTTGTGATGAAATAAAAAATAGATTTATAATAAATAATGAATTAAAAATTAAAAAAATCCTTTAAATTTTTTTGTTAGTTAGGGCTTTTTAGATTGTAGGTAACGATATGCATTTCTCTAATTTTCTTTATTTTGATTACTTTTGTGTATTACTATATAAATAAAACTAAATTTGTGATGAAATCATTATATTTTTTGACATATATATTTTTTTCCTCACCTCCATACAAAAATCCCCAGTGTGCGTCGCTCAACAGAGGTGGTCCACAGGGAGTACCACGGGGAGGCTACTGCCGTAGCAATGGGATCAGCGCGCTGACCTACGAGTCGACTTGGAGTGAATTACTAAGGATACTAGGAACACTTTACCTTATACTCGTCAGTTTTAGGGATGACAAGTCTTACTAAGGAACGCTTTAACCAATTTTCCTTACACACTCCCATTGTACTCTGGAAAGTTTTTTGAATTTGTCCAACGGCATGATTGCTCTAAAAATAGATTTTCCTTCCAAAACATCCCCCAAACTGTTTGTGCTTTCATTATTTGCTCTAAACTAATAAATGCGAAATTTTTGTGTCGCCAACTTTAGTCCAATCAATATCAAATACACATTCACCTTATTGCACATTATTAGTAAACTTTAAAATAACTTATATCACAAAAGGTGAAAAAAAAATAACCACTGAAAATTTCTAATGAAAATTCAAGAATTTTGCCTTAGGTCAAATATGACCCAAAGATCTTAAGTGCAAAAAATTGTATATATATTTTTTCCGGCAATATTTTTTTCTGAAAACCAAACGAGGTTGTTGGTATTTAAAATTAAATAAATGTCATAAAATATAGAAAATATAAGTCGCTTACTCTTAGAAAAATTTTAAGTTTTATTTCAAAATGGGTCAGATTCGACCCGAAGACCTTATGAAGGTTAAATGAATACCCTTATTTGTATGCTCCGGGGTACATCTTAAACTTTTTAATGTGATTAAATTTCATATTACAATCCCTAAAAATTTAATATTATTAACATTGAAGAAATTTAGGCCCTATTAGCTTGACAAAAATTACATTCATAAATTCATCACTCTGGCCAAAGAAACAACTACAACACTAAAAACAATTCTTTTCTTTTGAGTTTTTCGACAGTGAGCGTGTCTTCAACAGATGGACAGACAGACGGATGGACATGGCACAATCGATTTAAATCAAGGACCCGACATATATATATAATTTATGGGGTCTTAGATGTATATTGTGCTAATCAAACCCAACATCCAGACTTTGAAAATTATTATAAACGTAGAAAATGTCGATAATTAATTTTAAGTCGAATAATGAAAATGTAGCACAAAATTACAACATTTGATTTAAAAAAAAAAATTGAAACGGAAGTTGAAAATTTATTTATATTGTAAAAGATCAAGTTTAATTTGAAAAATATTTTTTTGTATTCAATTAAAAAAATTTTAATTTGTCATGAATGGTTAAATTTGTTAAACAATTTCCGAAAATTTGTAAAATAAGAAAAGAAAAACCCTGAAGAAGTGCTAAAATATTTGGTGATATACAATAATCAGACAATATATAGTATTACATTTTAACATTGTATTATATAACTTTTGATTTATCGTCCAATGTGAACAATCTGCTCTTAAATTTTATTTCTTTCAAGTTTTTTTAATGAAAATAATCATTGATCTCAATTGTTCCACATATCAATAGAATAAATCGAAATAATAAAAGTTTGTTTTCAAACAAAAAGTTTGAAAAACTTGTCCTAATAATTATGTTAAAAACTGTTAGAGGTAATAGCAAATCAGTTGGTAACGACTTCAAGAAATAGAAAATAAGAAGAAAAAATTTTTGCCACAAATGAAACTAAAAACTAATTCAGAACGCATGTGAGTGACAATGAGGGTTATAAAAATACTATAAAATACTTACAACAAAATACTTCAAAATACCACAACAAAATACTTATGACATGATGATGATGACGATGCCAGAAAGTCGGAGACGTTTTGCTTTTTTAAATGATAATGATGACTTTGGAAATGGAGTTGAAGAGCAGCTAAATAATTTCATATATGTACTGGTTAAATGTATAAATATTTTTATTATTTTTTTTATGTGTAACAAAACTTATATTAAAGTCAAGCCATTTTATTAGAAAAATATAGAAAGAAGATGCGTTACAAGTCAATGATACACCACAAACTTGCTTGATTGGTCACAGCAAAGCAATTTTAAAATAGACAGACTAAATGCAACAATAATCAATCCATTATATTTTTGCACTAAATAAACGTGACCACTATTTACATTATTTTAATCTATAGCGTCAAATATGTTTCTAAAACTTTTGAGTAAATATTTCTGAGTTAATGTTTGCTCTAAACTATATAATATTAAAATTTTTTTGGTGCTCATCTTTATTTCGCCAAATATTTGCTTAGTTTGAACTTAATTCGTTGCAAGAACGACGTGAACAATAATGCTGCTACAAATGATGCCGAGACTGTCAAAAGATAAGAATTATATTGAGGATTTGTGTTGTGCGCCTAGACATTGCAACAAAATGTAACTGCTTTAAAATCAGTCAAGAACTTTAAACATCTTTGAACAGTGTTGCTAACTTAAGATTTGCAACATGTGGAACCAACAGTAAGAAGTCGAATCAACCCATGATTTTAACGTGTACTTATAGAAATGTTTCTTTGAAATAGCGGTTTTGACATTTTAAAAGCCCAATTTAATGTAGACACTCGACAAATATTGAGTCATTATCTTTTTTGCGATAATAAGCGACAAAAACAATATTTTACAGGAGAAGGTTTTTTTTTTGTTTTATTTCATAAAAATTTTGTATGAAGGTTTTCGGTTAAGATAAAATAGTTTTTGCTTTAAAATCGTAACGGTACCTTATGTAACCATGATATTTTAGCAGATGATGCAAGTGTTGACGAAATAGTCATTTATTAAAAACAACGAAAGTTAAAAATGGTGTCGCATAAGATTTTTTTGCGGTAAGAGCTGGATATGTTTGCAACATTTATTCTAGCAATCCGAAGTTTATCCCAGGCATCGGGCGAAAATTGATCTCAACTCCGTATTTTTGAGATCTTCTCCTTCCCGCGTTTTGTGGCTAAACAACAGACACTAAGTGCCCACCGAAGCCGCCTTACCCATTACTACTCAGAAAATATTCTACTACCTTAGAGCTACCAGAACTTGTCAATTTTAAGAATATCAAGTTTGACGGTAGTAATTTCCCATAAGAGTTAAATGTCAAGTCGCTTTAAGTCCCAATTGCTCCTATTTAGTTTTACAGAAAATACCTGTGTAAAGCCTTCATACTGTTCGCATTCCCATGTCGTTTTTATTATCAAATGTGTTTGCAACAATGTAAAACCTCTAAATTGGCCATACTTAACTTTAAAGTATAACATGAATATAGGTACTCGTATAAGCAACTTTTAAAAAGCTTCTGATGCCATAGTTTAGATATAATTGGAATGTTGAAATATGCTCATCATTTTGATCAAGTACAAGCCAATTTTCTTTAGTTCAAAAGATGAATGTGTGTAATCTTGTTCTCTTCTTAAATCGGGAAATTATAAAAAGCAATGGAACGGCACTTCCAGCTACTAGTGGCCGAGCAAAGAGTTATTAAAACACTTTTAAAGATAAGCAATTAAAAATTATTTGCTTTCCAAATTCCATAATTAACAACAACAAAATAAACACATTTCATTTTCGCTCTCTTTCTAATCATGGTCGAAAGTGATCGAGCTTTAACTCACAGACAAAGCAAACGTTAAGTACACAGAAAAAAATAAAAATTGATTTCAATTAAAAAAATTGTGATATTAATTAAAAAATTAATTAAATTTGCACCAGTAAACAAATTGATAGTTTCAATTAAACTAGTTAATAGTATTAATTAAACATTTAATTTACTTGATTAAACGTTTAATTCACTTGATTAAATTTTTAATTAAAACTGAGTTTATTTTTGATTAATGCTTTAATTGGTGAAGAATTTTGGAGAATTCTTTCTGTGTAGAGAAATAGCAATAAGCCCAATTCTGAATTAAAATTCGCCAGGAGTTTTTTACCCTTCTCCAATTTTTCCTACTTAAACTCAATTTTAAAATTAGGAAAAAAACTTCCAGGAATTTTTATTCACACATGAGCTTGTAATTGCGAATTTATGCAAAAATAGTTGTATGTTTTAATTATAAATAAAAAGTCGCTGCAATACATGTTGCCCAATGAAAACGTTAAAGCAACTTTAAAAAAGAAACTAGGAAAATAGAGCTGAATGTAAACGTGCGCTCATGGGCAAATTTGCAAAACTTTTTTCTTTAATGGGATGTACCCAGTAAAAACTTCGCTTACTTTTTCAAAATGAATAACTTCTTTAACTCATTATTAAGTAGCTTTGTTATATAAATACTTCTATAACAACTTCTATAACAATTTTTTTTTGGATGTATGTAGGTAAAAAAAATAATGACTTACTTTTGAATGCGTTCATTTTGGGACACCCCTTGTAAAATTCATTGGTTCTTTCAGTAGAATTGTAAGTAGTGCTCTTATGTTTTTCTGATTATTTAACACATTATAGGCGAAGTTTTTACTGGGTATATCATATTATTTTTTTGCCTGCCACTGCTTTTTAAATATAAAATGCAATGTTATCTTTAAATTGTTTTAATACATACAAAGTTTTTTTTAAAAATGTATATGAAAAAATCAGAAACATTCGCATCTTCGCAAAACAAAGTATAGATTTTGGTGGTATATGAACTTACAAACTGGAAGTGCTAAAGTTTAGTAAAGTTATAAGCCACTGTTATTTAAGTGAATGATTGTTTCTGAATGTCTGTCCTTCCGCCATTCATACGACTGTCAGCATATAAATATCTAGTCATCCATCCATCTTAATATCGATGCATATAGATAGTACATATGTATGTCTGCCTTTCAGTCAGTGAGCCAGTTAGTTTTTAGTGTTTTACGAATTATTTTGCGGGAAACCGCAACAATAAAGCAAAAATCTATAAGAAATGAAAATAATGTACGAAAACAAAATGCTCAAACTATACCTGGCGTAATTTCATCATTATCTACAACACCGTCATAGTCATGATTTCAATGGTTTAAAAAAATCTTGTGCTTTTTTTTTTTGTATGTTGTCAGGCTTTTAATGTAGATGATATTTGTGGTTAACAACTACAACAACAGAATTTAACTAGCCAAGTTTTACCTGCACATAATATATATTTAGTTTTAAGACTCTACACTTTTATACACATTAACTTGTTTCTATATTAAAAAATCAAGAATCAAGGTGAACTAAATGATTCTCACGTACATGGACGTGACATTGATTTGATGGAGCGTTAATTATTTTTTATTCCGCCAACTTTGTTGTTCAGAATTCAGATCGATTTGTTTTCCTTTAATGCGAAAAATATTTTAACCACCAGAAATGGTCAGAAGTGTGGTAAAAAAGGGAACAGGGGTAAGATAAATATAAGAGCGAAAAATGTTTCATTTGCTATTTTTTTTTTTTTTTTAATTTTTAATTTATTGCACAAAATGTTTTACAAAAATAAAATTTGCTATAAACAGCTCAAAATATCCTAGAGACAGCGAATTTGCGCAAAATTTACTGTTATGGCAGATTTTTGAATTTCCTACAAACGGCAATTGAGCGCTATACTATATCTATCTATCTATATATATCTATCTATAACGTATGGACTCCAAAACGGCTGGGCCGATTTTGATGAAATTTTCAGGAAATCTTCAGAATATTCAGGAGGGTGACAGTGTGAAGTCTGATTTTTGATTTTCGGTCTGCGGGCGGATGGGCGTGGCAAAATCCAATTTTCATATTGAACCACCAATTTCATCTATATAAATGTGAAGATTTTTTCTTTAAAATGATCGAATTAGATTTATACGAAAAGAAAATGTTGCCCCGCACACTTTTACGCCCACTTTTTTCGAATTACCTAAAATCAGAAAACGCCTCCATCGATTTGACAAATTTTTCTCTCAAATGTTCGTATTAATCCATTTTAAGTTTTGATCGAAAGAAAAATGTACCACGCCTACTTTTACGCCCACTTTTTCTATTAAGCGCATAACTTGAGAACGGCTTGACCGCTTTAGACGATTTTTTCTTTAAAATCGTCGCCATGGTCCAACTTAGGTTTTTACGGAAAGAAAATATTGCCCCGCCCACTTTAACGCCCACTTTTTTCGATTTACCTTATATCAGTAAACGGCTCCATCGATTTGACTAATTTTTCTTTCAAATGTTCGTATCTTTTTAACGGATTTTAAAAATCGAACGCAAATATTTTTCCTAATTAGGACAGGACAACGTCTGTCGGGTCAGCTAGTATCCTTTTAACAGCGAACTTTCAGAAAATATCCTATAAACAGCAAATATGAGCAAAATTTTCTTTAAACGTCAAATTTGCGCAAAATTTCCTTAAAAACAGCAAGTTTGATCGAAAATTCCTATAAACAGATATATAGAGCAACATTTTTTATAAATAAACAGTAAATTGGCGCAAAATTTACTATTATGGCAAATTTCCTATAATTTCCTATAAACAGCGAACTGGCGCAAAATATTTTTTAAAGCAGCAAATATGAGCAAAGTTGTTTATAAACAGAAAATTTGCGCAAAATTAGCTATAAAGAACTACTTGATCAAATTTTCTATTAACAGAAACTTTGTGATAAATTTCCTATAAACGGCAATATAGAGAAAAATTTCTTATAAACAGCAAATTTGCGCAAAATTTCCTATAAACAGCAAATTTGCGCAAAATTTCCTATAAACAGCACATTTAAGCGCAATTTCCTATAAATGTCAATTTAGCGCTTTATATCCTATTAACAGCGAACCTGTAGAAAATTTCCTAAAAGCTGCAAAAATTTGCAACATTTTCTATAATCTGCAAGTTGCCGCAATATTTCACATTAAGAGCAATTAATATCAAAATTTCATATAAACAGCAAATGTTAGCGAAATTTCCTATAAAAGACAATATAGAGCCAAATTTTCTATTTGCAGAACGTTTGCGAAAAATTTACTATTATGGCAAATTTTCTAATCTTCATACAAACGGCAATTTAGCGCTATATGTCCTATAAACAGCAAACTTTCAGAAAATATCCTATAAGCAGCAAATATGCGCAAAATATTCTATAAACAGAAATTTGCGCAAAATTTCCTACAAAAAGCCACTTAGATAAAAATTTCCTATAAACAGCAAATTTGATGGAATTTTCCTATAAACAGCAATATAGAGCTAAATCTTTTTAAACAGTAAATTGGCGCAAAATTTATTTTTATGAAAATTTTTGCAAAACTTCCTATTACCGGCAATTTAAATTATCCTATAAACAGCGAACTTGCGCAAAGTTTTCTATAAACAGCAAGTTTGCGCGAAATTTCCTATAAAGAGCAACTTGTTCATAATTTTCAATAAACAGCAAGTTTGACAATATAGATAAAATATTCCTATAAACAGCAAATTTGCGCAAAATTTCCTATAAACAGCAAATTTGAGCGAAATTTACTATAAACATCAATTTAGTGCTAAATATCCTATAAATAGCAAACTTGCGCAACATTTTCTATAAGAAGTAAAATGAGCAAAATTTCCTATAGAGAGCATAGATTCAAATTTCCTTTCAACAACAAATTTGAGCGAAATTTTCTATAAACACCAATATAGAGCAAACTTTCATATGAACAGAAAATTTGCGCAAAATTAACTTTTAACAGCAAATTTGAGCGAAACATCATATAAACAGAAATTTAGCGCTAAATATTCTATAAACAGTGAACTTGCGTAAAATTGTCAAATATGCGCAAAGTTTTCTATTAACAGCAAACTTGCTCCAAATTTGCTTAAAAGTTTTCTATTAACAGCAAACTTGCTCAAAATTTGCTTAAAAAACACATTATTTTGTAGGCGAAGTTTTTACTGGGTAGTTACAAATATGCGCAAAGTTTTCTATTAACAGCAAACTTGCTCAAAATTAGCTTAAAAGAGTTACTTAACCCTTTCGAAACGACAAAAAATTGCTGGAAATGCAATATTGGCACTAGGTGAACCTTAAAGAATAGAAAAAAGTTAATAACTTTACCACGCCAGAATTTCAGATTTCGTCACCAGAGGCGCTGGGGGCGCTGGGATATATAATCCCAGTCGGTGTTTTTAAATAAAAATTTGGGATATAATGTCCCAGCAGTGCACATATTAAAAAAAACTCACTAGAAAAAGTTTATCAATTTTATTGATTTATAAAAAGATTTACATATGATAGGGTGTAAAACACTTAAAACATAGTGGAACTTCGAGGAAACAATTTCAAAAAAGTTTCCAATTCACTGGAGCCTCGATTTATATCGCAAAGCACAGACGGATTGTATTCGGGAGGTAATTCTTTTCGTGGCTGGGAACTGCCGTCAGCCGTCCATATATTCTCAGTAGCAGGTGTTACTGCAATTAGGCAATCTTCTTCCACGTCGTCGGGACCGATATCGTCATCAGAACTGAACTCCATATCGCCTAAACACTGTTCTTCAGTTGTAGATGAATCGTTGTCCTCCGACGCTATATATTCAGATCCGCTATTTTCAAATGGCTCCGACACACCTGAGGAATCGTAGAGCACATTGGGTATAGAAATTTAAATTTACCATTATTGAACTGATATGCAGTTCATATACTCCTGGGATATATAGTCCCAAGTAAAAATACTACTGGGACATATAATCCCAAGAACACTAAACCTTAGTTATATCACGAATTAGTGAATTTCTAAACTTGAATTGAAAACACATAGCACAAACACTGTATAAATACACGGGAAAGAAAAAAATATTTAACACTTACTGCTTTTTTCGTAGTAATTCGTATGCTTTTTTGCAAAATTTTCCAACACGTGATCACTTCTTCACTAATTACAAGCAACTGAAGCTTCAAAATTTCAAGCAAGCATCGACAAGATGTGTTGAATGTCATAAATAACGAAAAAAATACATTTGCATTCACATTCTTCATCAAATATTACCAAGAGGTGTTTTTAAACTTTTTTGGGATATATTGTACCGACCGGGTCGAAAGGGTTAAATCAAAATTTCCTTTAAACAGTAAATTTTAGCGAAATTTTCTATAAATAGTAAATAAACGCAAAATCTCCTATAAACAGCAATTTTGCGCAAATTTTCAAATAAACAGCAACTAATCGCATTATTTTCTGTACACAACGAGCTTGAACAAAAAGCATTGTATTTTAAATAAAAATTTTTTACAAAAATTTTATCCTGGCACTTAAATTCCCAGAAATTGAGTGACAAAAAAAATCAGCGAAAACAAGAATGTTCCATAGTAAATGTGTATGTTTATGATTAGATCTTTATAACAAATATCAACATTATGTCTATGAAACATAAATACAAAATTAAACACAGACCCACCACACACAGGCACAGACACAGCCATTTGCAAACACAAAGACTTATAGATTAATTATGTTGCGAGTTTTGTAGCATCAAACAGGATAAATTATTTAGGGAGTGTAATGCAAAACGGTGCTGCATCCATTAAAATTTGTCACCCGCGGCTAAGCTAAATGTCAATTGGGTTTTAAGCTACATTAATTTAAACATACGCACAGGACAATAGACACAGCCAACACACACTCACACACATACGTATATTTAAGTATTCTTTAATGCCCTGACAACAATTTGACACGTTCGACACAACTAATGATGGGAATCAATGGTCATTCATAAAAATTGTCGCTGGTGTTTTTTTGTTCGTCTATTATAAACGCCCAGTGTGATACTTGTCTTTTAAAAGCGAATGAGCAATGTTTTCAATTCATTCAGTATAATTTTTCTCCGCTTACACCAACCACGATAAGTTTTTACGAAATACCATCAAATAATGATTTTTACTTCTTTTCCAAGACGTTAAAAATATACGAAATTTTGCTTTTATAAATTACAATTGTTTAGTTGCACGTTTGATAATAATGGTTGTTGGAAAGGAAATGTTGGTGGTTGCAATTGTAGTTGTTGTATATTGTAGTGGTGGCAGTTTTTCTATTAATATTGATGCTGATGTTGGCTGAAGTGTTGACTTATTTAAAACAATTTCAATTTAATTTCCATTGACACCAATA
Organism: Pollenia angustigena; assembly: GCA_930367215.1. NCBI lineage: Eukaryota > Metazoa > Arthropoda > Insecta > Diptera > Polleniidae > Pollenia > Pollenia angustigena. The sequence continues at coordinate 56,694,455 of OV884060.1, forward strand.
AAAAGAAAATAAATAAAATAATGAAAAAAAACTAAATTTTCACAATTGGCTTCATGTAGCGTTTAGAAAAAAAGAGGGACTCTTGAAATACAGGCTGAACAAAGAGTCCACAGAAAAACTTTACGTTTTCATTAAAAAAGCAAATAATTCATAAAAAGTAAAATAGTGAAATTTGCTCTTCATTTTATTTGTGTAAACTTTCTTATAAATAACAAATTTTCGAAAGCTTATCTTAAAATTGCAAAACTTTCCTGTAAATAATAAATTTATGAAAAATTTCTCTTAAAAGGAAATCTGAACAAAATTTCTTTTAAATAACAAATTAACTCAAAATTTGTTTTCAATAACAATTTTAATCAAAATTTCTTAAAAAAAAAATTGCTTAAAATCTCTGTAAACAACAAACTTGCGTAGAGTTTCGCGCAAATAACAAATTTGCGCAAACATTTTTGTAAATTGTCCTCCGCGATTTTTATTCGACAAAAATAAGTTTGAAGAAATCTTTAACACGCTAAAGGATCGATTTATAGCATATGGCGGATACACATCTATTGAAGCTCTCGTTTATTAAGCCCAATACAAAGACAGTTTTTTAAGGCAAAAAATCTTAATTTCGTGTTCACTGGCCGACGGAACCTAAGCAAATTCCAGATCGAATAGACTTTTCTATAATTAGAAACATTATTCGAAACGTTATATCTACACAAACATCATTATTTGACTTTTCTTTAGGGAATGGTCCAAGTTATTGTTACCTATTTTGGGAGAATAAGTAAACCTAGCTCAGTGTTTTTTAAAACTAACTATATAGAAAATACATCAGCAGTCACATCCACACAAATCCTTATTTGTTAATGCTTTAAAAGTGTAAATTATAAAGATAGTGTCATATTTGTTCCTAATGCAAACATTGAAAAACTTGCTCTTAACAAGGGACATCTCAAAAGAGAGTAGCAATAAAATATCTCGTTACATTTTGTCATATCCATGGTTCCAGTAGAATGGTCCTGGGATTTGTGAAAATAGAAGAAGTACAAAATGAATGAACTCATGTACAGTGAAAGGAGAACCAATCATTTAACTGGTGTACGAAGAACAATCAGGTAGAAAAAGTAGAATAACTTTGGGTATTGTGGAATAGGTGGGCAATGTGGAACCCCCCTTTATTTCCCAAACTAAATGTTATTTATATGTTAACATAGCTAACATAAAAATATTAACATTACAATGTGTAAAAACTAAACAATGCTTTTTAGTGGTTACCATGGAATATTAATAAGTTTTGTAAAGATTTGTATTAAAAAATTTGACAATTGTGGAACCTATTTCACCAATAGCCATGAAGGCCAAGAAATAATTTTAAATGGAATATTTTTTTTTTTAAAGCAACAAGTTATGCCAAGAAGAAGTCTTATGTTTTTATGGCCAATTTTCAGGATTGATATTAAAACACATTTATGTTTAAAATCGATTTAAATAAAAAATTCTCTTCTTCTCTAAATACTTAAATTAAGCTTTATTCACCGATGTGTTACATTTAATTTCAACGTAAGTTTTCACTGAAATAACTTAGCAAGGTGACCTCAATATGACAACAATACAACAACAACAGGCAAAGCAATAACATTCAGCAGTTTTTTGAGACCACCTTGCAAATAAATAAACTTTTTTACGATATTTTTTGTATTAAGTAGTGCTACCATACTTTTATCTCAATTAAATAAGACTTTTCAAATAAAACTAAAACAAGTTAGAGTGCTATATTCGGCTGTGCCGAATCTTTGATACCCTCCACCGACACTTCGAATGTTTTAGGAGTAATATCTGTATGATGTCTATTCATTATTATAATCTTTGTAAAAACAGACATCTGCATTAAAATTTGTTGCGGTTTAGACCTATATAAAATTATTGATCGACAATCAGAATCAATTTTAAAAAGTTTGAGTAGAATATCAGTTTATGATGAACTTAAATGATTTTCAAGAGAACAAATTATATAAAAGCCATGGTAAGCTATGAACCAATCATCCCAAATTCTGCAGAACGATTTCTGGTATTAAAAAACATAAATTTCAATACAGCGGTGCAATTAGTTTAAGCGTTTGCAGTAAATTTCAGAAGGCTGCTAAAATGGAATCTAAGGTAAATTATGGACCGTATATCACAAAATTGCATAACATTTTTTCTGGCCATATGAAGCTAAACTGGAAGAAAGTTTACCGCGTATTTAATTATTTTATAAGAGTGGGCTTTATATGAGGCCTATGGTAAGTTATGCACCGATTTTCACCAAATTTCACAGTGTCATTTCTAGTTCTATAAAACTGTGATGTATCAAATTTTGTTATGTTAGCGTTATTTTTTACGTTTTTAGGCGTACTGAGCTGTTTTCCGGGAGTTAGGTTTATATGGGGCCTATGGTAAATGATGGACCGTTCTTCACAAAATTTTAAAGTCTTATTTCTCGTTCAATAAAACTGTGATGTATCAAATTTTGTTATGATAGCATTATTTTTTACGGATTTAGTCGTACTAAACTGTTTTCTGGAAGTAGGTTTTATATGGGACCTATGGTAAATTATAGACCGATCTTCACGAAACTTAAAAGTTTCATTTCTAGTCCTATTTAACTCTGACGTGCCAAAATTTGTTATGTTAGCATTCTTAGTTAGGGTTTTAGGCTTACTATACTGTTTTCCGGCCTAGGGTAAATCATGGACGGATCTTCAAGAAATTTTACAGCGTGATTTCCAGTTAAATAAAACGAACTGTTGCGAAATCTTATATCATTCTGTGCATTTTTCCACCATTTATGTTAGTTTTTGTAACAAAATTATAAATTTTTTTTAGGTGGTGGTTCCACATTTTGATTCATAGCTCAGATCCTATTGAACCGATTTTGCTGGATTTCAATCCCAAACTGCTTAGGATAACTACAAGCAATTTGACACCAAGTTTGTTTATTTCTCAAGGACCCAGAATGTATATACTTTATAGGGTCTGAGATGAATAATAAAAAAGTTTCACACGGAATGACAAACTTAATATACCCTCTTCACAACTAATTGTGGTGGAGGGTATAAAAATCAATCTGTATTTATATACGATTTAAGTTTATATGAAAATTAAATTAATATACATTTAAATACTATCCTGGGAATTGGGCATTAATGAATTAAAATAAAGAACCCCCACATTACCCTCCAATTTTTTAAACCGGTGTTTTTGAGGTTCCTCAGATTTTTCACTTATAACTTTTTTTAGTATTAAGAAAATATAATTTTTGTAAAGAACATAGTTAGGCAATCGACTTAGAAACATATTCCAACTAGCCCGATGTGGAGTTTGCTTATACTGTTTTAAAAATTGCCAAAACAAAAATAGAGGTTCCACAATACCGAAGTTACTCTAATGAATTACACATTTTTTTGGGACTTTCTAAAATTTTATAATTAAATTTAGTTGTTTTATTGAAATAATTCTACATTGTATCGAAATAATGACGATTTTTTGCTCTTGCATTGTTTATTTTATTTATTTATTTATTTATTTCTTTATTAATTGAATTTGCAGTATGGAACTGAGAATATGTTAAACTTAAAATCATTAATTAATTAATAACTTAATAACTAACTACAATTTTTATATAAGTAAGCAAAAAACAATTTAATTTAAACAATAAAGAAGAAAACTAAGATAATTTAATTTAAATATTTAAAAATCTTAAAACAATATATTTTAATAATCAAAAATTTAGATAATTTTATACATTTTAATCTCAAGTAATTATGTTTCAAAGTGCTATGCTGAAAACAGTTTAAAAATATTTTCCCTGAATTTTCGTGCGTTACTTAAAAGTTGAAGGCTATAGGGTATAGAATTCCAGAGAGGTACTGCGAATATGTAGAAATTCCACTCAGAAATTAAACTTTTATACCCGAACGATCTTATTCTTTTCCCCCTGCTTATGTCAGAAATACAAAGTTTACCGTCCAGGTGCTCAGGTTTGTGGGTATATATTATCTTATGTAAAAAAACTAAGACTCTCATTTTCAGCAGATTACACAGTACAACAGCCAATCTAGGGGGTGAGAAATTCCAAGTCAGGGTGATGGTACTAGGTCAGTATAGTAAAACCCTCAAAGGGTTTGGCGTTCGTATGTGTCAGTTCTTTTTTATGACATTTTAAATTTTTTCCTTATCTTGATGTTTTTTTGTTTAACATAACTCGAGAACCACTTGTCCGATTTTGCTAAAACAAACTCAAAAAAATTTAGAATTACAATTTCTTTGATCCGTTCATATAACGTTTTTCTTTATAACCAACAGTTTTGCCGCTAAAAATAAATTTGTGGAGAATTATAATTGATAAGTGCAAAAAAATTTTCAAGCCTGGATGTATGCAGCAGATTTTATCACAAACCTGCGCTGCAATTTTTGTGACTTTTTTTAAGCGATCGGTGAAAATCGTCGGACTTTTGTTTGTTATTTGAAAGAATGCACCCACATTCAGTGACGCCAACAGTAGGGGATTTCCATTTTTCTAGGGATTTTTTTTTCGGAAAATTTCAACCGTAGGGGAAAGAGGACACAATTTTTTATTTTAGGGCATATTTATTTATTTATTTATTTAATCAATGGATATTATCCTTACTGACTAATAACAATATTGACTTAAAATTAATGAATAACAATATGCACTTTAAAATATACTACAAATTTACAGAATATATGTAGTACATAAAAATTTACGAATAAAGAAAAACAATAAGAAAAATCAACAAATTGTGGCATAAAATTAAATTGCCTACATAACCTCGAAAAAGGATCAGCAATAGCGTAATTTTCTCTAAAAAAATTTAACAAAAAGCAGATTATAATGACGCGTATTGCGACAAGGTATATTAAATTTAGCAGACTCCACAGAAAATCACAACAAACATTACCATTAATAAGATTAACCATAAAAGAAACATTTAACATTGTACGACGACTTTTGAGCGATGGTAATTTTATTAATGCCAGTCTTCTAGCATAGGAAGGAAAGTTTGTCGAGTAACTCCAATGAAGATTACGTAAACAGAATAATAAAAATTGTTTTTGGACCGATTCAATACGAGAATTGTGAATGTTGTAAAATGGATCCCAAATGATTGACCCATATTCTAAGATTGGTCTAACGAGTGATACGTAAAGTTGCTTCGTTATGTATGAATCGGTGAATTTTTAACCCAGCGCTTAATAAAGCCAAGAACGCCTCGAGCTTTATTAACAGTTAATGTAATATGAGAAACAAAGTTTAATTTAGGATCCAGTAAGACTCCAATATCAAGAAACGAATCAACCAACTCCAGTTGATGACCACCAAAAGCATAATTAACAGCAATACAGTTATTTCTATAAAAACGCATGCTTTTGCATTTCATAAGATTCAGCTCCATCATATTATGATTACACCATAAAAAGAAGTTATTAAGATCCGATTGAAAATAAAAATGATCCGAAAAAAAATCCCTAGAAAAGGGGAAATCCCCTACTGTTGGCATCACTGAATGTGGGTGTATTCTTTCAAATAACAAACAAAAGTCCGACGATTTTCACCGATCGCTTAAAAAAGTCACAAAAATTGCAGTGCAGGTTTGTGATAAAATCTGCTGCATACATCCAGGCTTGAACATTTTTTTGCACTTATCAATTATAATTCACCACAAATTTATTTTTACCGGCAAAACTGTTGATTATAAAGAAAAATGTTATATGAACGGATTAAAGAAATTGTAATTCTAAATTTTTTTGAGTTTGTTTTAGCAAAATCGGACAAGTGGTTCTCGAGTTATGTTAAACAAAAAAACATCAAGATAAGAAAAAAATTTAAAATGTCATAAAAAAAAACTGGCACATACGAACGCCAAACCCTTTGAGGGTTTTACTATACTGACCTAGTACCATCACCCTGACTTGGAATTTCTCACACCCCAGACAATAATCCCAAAAATGTTCCATAGTGTTATCTAAGGAAAGGCCATAAAGCCGAGATGAAAATAAGGAAACACTAGAACGCCTTTTAAGTCCAACACGTACCGTACAATATTGTTAAACGCAACGTTCAATTTCGCCTTACTAATCGTATCAGATTTAGCAAATAGCTCACAGCCATACAGTTACACTGGCATCAGATAAGTTTTAGCAAGAAGCATTCTTATTCTTAAAGGTGTACAATGCTGGGTCCGCCAAAGAGTTCTAATCATTGAAAAGGTGCGACCACAAGTATAGTTAATGTGGTTCGACCACGTAAGAGTGTCATTGAAAAATATTCCTAGATTCTTAGCAGATTTTACTATTTCAATCTGCTGATTATTTATAAATATATTAGGTATACCATTTAGTTTATTTAGTCGCCTTTGAATAACTATGCATTTAGATTTTTTTGGATTTATTTCACAGCCATTTGCCGTTGCCCACGTATAAATACGATGAAGTTGTTGATTAAGAGATATAATAAACTGGTCGATGAAGGCATTATTACAACTGTTATAAAGTTGAACGTCATCCGCGTTCATTCTTACATTACAATTCATTAGGACGCCTGGGAGGTCATTTGAATACAGTGAGAATAATAATGGCCCAACAATGGACCCCTGAGGTACCCCTCTTGTTACAGGCAGTGCCCTGGATTTCCGTATTCCAGTTTCAACATACTGATACCTGTTACCCAAGTATGTTGACAATAACTGAGAAATTGAAGAAATGTTTAAGTTTGTAACAGAGAATGTTATGATACACAGTATCAAACGCTTTTGAATGATCTTAAAGTATTAAAAATGTAGTCTTGCCATCATCAAGTTTCGCCCTAATCTCCTCCTTAACATCAACTAACGCTGTTATGCAGCTGTTTTTCTTTCTGAACCTAGATTGACGATCTGTTAGTAAGTTGTTGTTATCCAAAAAACAAGTCATTTGGTTATGAATATAAAGAATAAAAAATATTCCAATTGATTTTAAGAAATTCATCCCCGAGTAATCTGGAATTAATATTCTTGAAATCTCGAAAAGTAGTTCTCTCAATTACAAGTTGGAAATTATAAGTCATAAAAATTAGGTCATGGTAAGAGAAACATGACGCAGATAATTGATAATGGAGCATTATATTAGTTTCATTACTCACGAGAAACTAATATACTGTCAAAGTTTTGTTTATGTTTACAAAAAGTCCACGTTTTGTGCTGTGAATATTCTATTTTATTAAAGTTTCTGATAATTTAAAATTGAAATAAATAAGATATTGACCATAATAAAATTAAAATTGGCTAAAAATTTATTTATTTCATTAAATTATTTTTTGACGTAAACTGTGATATAATTTCCATTTTGGTTGTAAGTTGTATTTGTTGCCTTAACGATGCCACCTGCTTCTTCCACCATGGTTACTAATACTAAACACCTTCATTGAGAATGGATGTGTGACTTGTCAAATGGTGGCTGTTAGGTTTCAATTGACCGCCTCCAATGGCAACCCCATGTAAAAGTGTTTGATCTCATTTATATGAAATGGTAGAACTAGAACCGGTCTCTACCACAAAAAACCAATCATGGGACTTCTCTTGTGTAAGTTCGCTTCTCTCTAGGGATTTATCAGACCTTTGATAACTTCGTAAACATATTATTTTTCTTATTTGCCTTTATGAACATTCGGTGCATATTAATAGTTGCATTATGTTTTCTTCCAATGGTCTTGCTTCAAGTTGTATAAGCAATGCCCGTTATAAGTCCCCTTATACATTTCAGCATATGGGTTTTCACAGTAACTCCTACGACGATTCTGTGATTTTTGTTTAGGTCACCTGAATAAAACGTCTTCAAAATTCTGGGAAAAGGATTCTCCACTATTCGGCCACCATGTTTCGTGAACACCAAACATATTAATATTCAATTTATCAAAAGTTATGGTATTAGCAAGTTTCCGGGATTTATAAATGCTTATACTATTCCAGGTCGCGACATTTAGGTTTTGTTTAGTTTTACCTCTGGACTTCACTGCTTAATCAGTGAAAATTTTAAGCAAAGCCTGGATCATTAAGTCATTCTGTATAAAATCGTTTTGAAACCGATTTAGAAATATGATATCCAATTATGCGGAACAGCTAGTAATTCGATTACTAGTAATAGAGATTACACTTGTAAAAGAGGAATTTCAAAAAGTCTATGCAAAATATATAAATAAACGGGAAAACCACCTAAGTCGTTTTGAAACCGATTTAGAAATATGATATCCAATTATGCGGAACAGCTAGTAATTCGATTACTAGTAATAGATATTACACTTGTAAAAGAGGAATTTCAAAAAGTCTATGCAAAATATATAAATAAACGGGAAAACCACCTAAGTCCGCTTGTAAGGCACCTTTCTCAATCTTCTAACCCGCTAATTCGAGGGCCGTCTAAATATTAATATGACTAATTTGTAAGTTTTAGTTATAAGATATTTAGTACTTACTGTTAGGCCCCTGCATAAGTCAGATTCGAAGAATATATATTAGAGTATATAAAACACTATTCAGCCATAGCTTTTAAAACCGTACGTCAGTCGTTGCGAAGATACAATTTTACACTAACAAATAATCTTGACTAATAAGAAATGGTACCTAAAAAGAGAAAGTGGCCGCCTTGTTAAATATAAATAATTCAATAGATATAATTAAGTTACTTATTTTAAGTAAATCACCACAAAAACGATTGATTGTATGAAAAAAGTTCAGACAAAAGCTGTAGAGAATTTTATACTCTACAACTTTTACACAGGTGAAAATCTCTTTTAAGAAGTAAAAAGTGAGATATTCGCAAAAAAAAAATTTTATGACTTTTGACCTTGAATATCTTAAGATGCCGTCACTTGACTTGTGTGACTTTTGAGACAACATTAAGAACAACAAAAAAAAAAAAGGTTTATACCAAATTACAACTTATTATCTTTCATTCCGAGGTTGACCCCTTTTTTTAAATAATATGACTGGGCTATTTACTAAAATGTTCTTAAACATAAATAGCAAAGTTATGAAAATGTCTATGAAAAGCAAATTTGTGTAAAATTTCTAATAAAATTCTACAAATTTCTACAAAAGAACTAAGCGTTATATTTCCTTTGAAAAGCAAATTTTCTACAAAAACCTCATAAATGCAAAATTTCGCATTAAAAGCAAGGTTGCACAAAGTTCTCTATGACGAAGAAATGTGCTCAAAATTTTCCTTTAACAGAAAATTTACACAAAATTTTCTAAAGTTAGCAAACATTTTTCTTTAAAACTGTTTTTTTCTTTCGTGCTCTTTCTTAAGTTCCTCTCCTTTTTACACCACTTATCAATTTGGCTCAATGTGAATTGTAGTTTTGGTAATTGGTTTTTAAGTTTCACACTTATTTTTGTTAATTGCATTTATGGAAGGGGAAATTGCCACAAAAAGAAGCACTAACACACATACGTACATAGTTTTTGAATTGTATCCTTTTTCCTTCTGCAATTGAGTATATTTGTGTGGCCTTATGTGCGTGTTTAACATTTCCTAAATATATGCCACAACACGTTTCCAATTTCAAAATGTGTGCTCGCTTGCCTGACACATCTTTCCATTTCTATTTTATTGTATTTGTTGTTTTTTTGAAAGCATTTTTTTTCTTTTGTTTTTCTTTTTTCTATTTGTGAAATAAACTCAAAAAGTTCTTATTGTGCATTTTTATTCATTTGTTTTAATTGCATTTAAGTTGAGGGTGGTTTATTGTTCTTTCCTTTTGTCCAAATTGTACTTGAATGCGTTTTTGTGGTTATATCTGAATGAGGGTGTATGTGTTTATAGAACATTTAAAATTTGTCACAGTACCATCTGATTGCTTTGATAAGATTTTCGTATGACAAATTAACTGGGATTAAGTTTCAAATGTAAATAAGGGTTTTGTTAACTAACAAATGTTGAGATTTTCTGTGTTTGCTTAGGAAAGAAATACAGATATTTTTTTGGAATATTTTTTGAAAAATTTTGTTTATCAAAATTCTTAAACCTGAGATTGCCTTTCTTGTTTAGTTTTAAAATTAAATTCCATCAAATAGAAACTGGGAATTATTTCCTTCCGAAGGTTACTTTATATTATATTCAACATTTTTTCATTTTTCGAATTTATTCTATGAGCTAAATTTCAGTTATGTATTTTATAAAGCTTTTTTGTAATAGTTCTATTCCTTTAATCTTTCAGAAATGACTTTATACACTACCAGACTATTATATTGTATTTTCTTTTTACATTTTACCTTAGCCTTCCTTTGGAAAGCAATGAGGTATATTGAATGTACAGAAAAATTTACAATTATTAGACACCAGCAGAATGTAATGCATTTTCTGGCCCGCTACGGCCTTCGTCAGCATTCTTTGTGTCTCACTGGATAGTGTTACTTTATAAATTGAATGTATTTAACTCAACTATTTTAACAAATAGAAACTGGGAATTATTTCCTTCCGAATGTTACTTTTATATTATATTCAACATTTTTCATTTTTCGAATTTATTCTATGAGCTAAATTTCAGTTACGTATTTTATAAAGCTTTTTTGTAATATTTCTATTCCTTCAATTTTTCAGAAATGACTTTATACAATACAATATAAAAGTCTGGCAGTGTATAAAGTCATTTCTGAAAAATTGAAGGAATAGAACTATTACAAAAAAGCTTTATAAAATACGTAACTGAAATTTAGCTCATAGAATAAATTCGAAAAATTAAAAAATGTTGAATATAATTTAATTCCATCTTTAACATTTGTAAGACAATTTTTTTCTTTTTAAGAACTTGTGCAGACAAAAAATCAAAATATCCATTGCTCTTGGCTTAACATCCTTCCACATATTGACCTTTAAATATTCATTATTATTTACATCAATTTCTGTCTTCATAGTAAAATTACTGACAATATCTATTAAAACTTTTCTTTTGTTTTATAAGAAAACTGGCCCTTAAGTCATGTTCACACAGCATTACAATTCAACACTGTGGAAAGGCCAATGATACAACGTTTACACTTTTATTTCTACTTCTGCATTAAACCTCAATTCCAATGTAGGTTTATAAAGCTTTGATTTACACCTAGAGAAAAAAATGTTGTAAAAGTTATTGCAAATAATTTACTGTAATATCGGGTGATTTTTTTAGCTATTATCTTTTTGGCAACACTGGTTGAAACAGCTGACGCACGTTTCGTGTTTTATTTCACTGTAAAACATCTTCAGTTTGGTCTATAATTTAACCATGAATCGTCCTACAAACGAACAACGCTTGCAAATTATTGAATTTTATCGAAATGCATGGACTGTTAAGAAAGTTCATCGCGCGCTTCTTCCATTTTATGGTCAGTTTAATCGACCCATTAAAGCGGCTATTCGGTACGTTAATAAGCAGAATTTTCGATTTTGGAGTGAAGATCAGTCAGAAGCATTGCAAGAGATACCAATGCATCCAGAAAAAGGCACATTTTGGTTCGGTTTATGGGCTGGTGGCATCATTGGACCGTATTTCTTCAAAGATGATGACCGGTCAATTGGCCGCCTAGATCGTGCGATTTAACGCTTTTAGACTATTTTTTGTGGGGCTATGTTAAACCTCAAGTCTATACACACATGCCCGCTTAAATTGACGCATTGGGAGACAACATTGAAGCATTTGTTCATGAGATAACGGCTAAACAGTTGGAAACAGTATGCCAAAATTGGACTAAGCGGATGGACCATTTGAGGCGCAGTCACGGTCAACATTTGCATGAAATGATCTTCAAACATTAAATTATATGGACCGTACTATCCATGAAAATAAAGATTTTATTAAATATTCTGAATTTTATGTGTTTTTTTTAAACTTTCCTATAGCTCTTAAAAAATCACCCATTAGCATTTGGGTTAAAAATTGTAAAAACTTTGTCCTACATAAGAAAATTTTATTGTTTCTCATAGAAACATTTTAAAAAATTTCCAAAATATAATTTTTGTGCCAATAAACCAGCTTGTTATATTAGACATACATTGAATTCGACCCTGATATGTTTTATTGCAATCTTTATTTTCGGAATGGCAAATGTTCTCCCTATATATGTCTATATTTCATCAAAATCGGTTCATCTATTTCGTCGATAAAGCGTATCAAACACAAAATGCACTTTCGCATTTGGTCAGGGGACGGTCAAGTGGACAGATGGACTGGAGGTGGAATGCAGGGTGAACAGCGTACACACGTTAAAATGGCTTTGTTTTTCTTTTGAGTACGGCAACTATTTCTTTAATAAATTTCTTCCAAAACGATAATTAAAATTTTCTGAGTAGAGGAGATTTAGCGCCCCTTAACACTCTAGAGAAACCTTATATAGCCTATGTCTGTTAGGAGGATCCATTCTTTATTTTTTTTAGAATTTTTGTTAAATCAGACCTCCTACAAACAAACATTACCTTTTTATAATATGTATTTGTATATATTATAATGAAAGCTCTAATGGAGCTTTATGCTTATCAATTTTTTGCAGGGATCATTGTTAAGATTTTTGGATATTATTGCACTATAACTAGGGTTGCCAGACGACCTGGAATGGCCTGGATTGTATAATTTTTTTGGGTGTTGTCCAGGTTCCAGGTAAAATGCAATTTGTCCAGTTAAAAAAATTAATTTTATTTTAAAAAAATACTTTTTTTATTATAAATATTTACTATTGTTTAGAACAAAATCATATACTAAGAAAAAATTGTAAGGGAAATTTTTTAATATGCCGACAGACATTCCAAATAATGAGATAGAGAGAGAGAGAGGTCCAGTTTTTCAAAGATGCGAAAAAAATAACTTACAAAACTTACATAAATTCATCTCGTTTGTTAGTCCTGCCAACTAGCAATACTTTTTGTGCAAGTACTTAAGGGTATTTCTGATAAGATTTATATGTTCCAAACATTTTTGCTTACAACTAAGTAAAAGGGTTATTAAATTCTTCAAATAACTGTATAAAAAAAATATGTCTATGTGGCTAAACAAAAAGTTATCACCCATGTTCGGGAAATCGAATTCGATGGAAATCAAAATCGAACAATCTTTAAAAACGATCCAGTGTTTAAAAACCATAAAATAATTTTTTTTATATACTTCATACTATGATTACAGCTTATCTTCATTAGAATTTGTCTTAAAATTAAAAAAAAACACGGTAATTTAACCAAAAATTTAACTGGTAATATCCATATATATCAATTTTACTCGATCCATAACATGGCTGTTTATGGACTTTTTTATTTGGTTTAATTTAATATACAGTTAGGGACAAAATTGTTCACAAATTTAGTGTTATTGGCAAAATAGGCTATAAATTTTTGTTTTATTTATAATTATTTAAAATTATTTAACTATTTGAAAAGTAGAACATTTCAATAACTTAAAAATAAAAACATTTCCAAACAAATATGGGTTCATAATATTTTTCACGGTATTAGTATTGAGTTCTGGATGTGAACAATTATGACCCTAGTTAGAGATTATTGTTGTATTTGGGTCCTAGCGTTTGGTATGTTGTCGATTTGCTCTTTTAAGCTGCCTTTATCCTTTTTTCCATTCTTTTACAAAATGTTTTAGCAGTTTCGGCTTTTTTTCAAAAAGAAAAAAAAATAGTGTTTTGGAATGGACCAAAGTTACTCAAGTGGGTACTACTCTGGCGACTAATTAGGTAGATTTATTTTCGAATTTGTATTTTCTTCAAACTAACTTTTAGCTATTTCTGAAGTATGCTTAAGATCGTTGTCCTGCATAATGATATCAGCCGAATATGGCTTATCTTGGAATCAACGGGTATTTAAGGATGATTATGTAGTGCTTGGCACACATTTTTCTTCTGAATTAGCGGAGTGGTCGAAGCTGGTTCCCGCGAAAACAATCTCAAGTCATTTATGAGATCATCAAAATTTTAATATTTGCAATTATTCCACTCTTTTATGCTAGCACTTTTACGCCAGTCATGTTAACTCCCGTCCCTCTGCCTGCAATCTCATGATTTTGTCCGATCTAAGCATGTTACACGCATTGAATCTTTAAAACTGAATTTTTCTTACTTTTTTGCAAACTTCAGCCGTTTTCAGCTTTTATTTTTGCTAAAAGGTGGGTTGTTGCTCTTTATTATAGCTACTTATCTACTAGAACTTAAGCAACTTCGTATGATTTTAGCGCTTACATCTAAATTGTACTCTATGCTGAGTATTTGCCGGTCCTTAATAGCTATACTCACTACACCAGTAACAATAAGTCGCTTTGATTCGCGAAAATCATTTGGTGAAAGTTTTTTTTTGTTGCTTTTGGTATCAAAACTACACTTTTTTATATTTTGCCTTCAAATCTCTCTGAAATGTTGAATTTTTTGTGATCTTGCGATGTGAGACTCCTTTTTTTAAATTTTTCACAATGCCTTGTTTTTAAAGGGCCGCTTTTTACTTACCGTTCTTGAAGAAACTAGGTAATATTTAATTGCTAAAATTTTTTTAAATTAAAAAAAATTAAATATTAATGACTTAATTTACTCAATTTAAAAGCAAATCCCACTGATAAAACTTGAATTTTTGTTGGAATTTTTATGAACTATTTTGTCCCTAACTGTATACCAAGTTGAATTTTTATAAACGGTGGCAATAATACTACAACAAAACAAAAACCACAGAAACAGCAGATGTTTCGAAATTTCAACTAGATATTTAAAAATAAAATGTTATGAAATCAAAACAAAATGGTTCGAACTGTCAAAGTCATCAGGCTTTTCGCTGTTACTTGTAATGAATTCGTCCCGATTATAATTTGAATTTTAAGTGTTACGTTTCTTTGCTTTTTAAAATTTTTTTTTATTGTAAAATAACATCTGTAGTAAAATTTTATTTTTTCTTATATTTAAGTGCTTTTTCAAATTGTCCAGATATTTTTTCAAAATACAGGTGAAATTTTACTTTTCTCCAGTTATTTGACTTTTGGTAACTGGCAACCCTAATTATAACGCTGCACACTTTTCTCTGACTGTATTCGTTGCATATATGCAAGTTTTATAACAACAAATAAAATTGCCAACAATTTTATTTTTCTTGGCAGCAACCAGAAGCCTTTATAATTACAACAAGAGAGTGGCAATTTTTCCTGCCTATTTTCCTTTTTTTCTTACTCCATGATAAAACAACATCAACAGCCATGTATGTATGAATAGAGTAAGTCCGATATGCAGATGTTTGATTAAAGTTGCTTACAACTTTATGGAACGTACTACAAATCTAAGAAGGAAAACAAAAGAAAAATAAGCACAAGAATGAAAAGATGTTTTTGTAATTCAAGTGGAAGTGTGGCAAATACATTATGACATATGATTACAATTGCCAATGTTAAATAAATGTATAAAAAAGCAACAGCAACTGCAACAGCAACAATAAAACATAAAAATGTAAATATTCCACGTAATACAGCGGATGCGGTACAACAACATCTATGTATGTAGTACAAACTACCAACCTACTCGTACTACTTTTTACTTGTATCCATTCGTAATCTTTCTCCAATATTACTCCTGTTATTGCTATTGCTGTTTTAGTCTTTACCGGGGTCTTAATAGTTTCATTTCATCTACAATGGCTTGTATCTATTGTTCTAGTTGCCATACATTGATATGATGGCTACTTCAACGATGACTATAACTAGGGAATAGCAGTATACATATAGTCTAACAGACAGCTATTTACATACATATATAGACAATGACGTTTTATCTGTAGAATGCTTGTTGCAATCGCTCGATACTTACAACATGAGCTTAACTCTATTGAGAATTTTATTAAAAATCCTTAAAAAGTGGCACAATTTTTTAATGGTTGTAAACTTTTACACCCTACATGATGATGTTTTCCAATAGATTTTTGGAATCAAAATGAGGGGGTTTAAAAATATAATAATACTAGCATTTAACCCGCTACTTCGTTAGCGTCTCCTTTTTCTTCGTGGACATATTTTTATGCCAAAGTTTATTTTCAAAAAAGTACCAGGCACCTGTCCCCTTATTTTTTTTAACGAACAACAATAAGTGTTAAATTTTTTGGATCTCTTTAATTTTGGATTTTTTGGTTAGCGGTATCGATTTGGCGAGAGGACAACCTTCGGTCCAAAAGTCAGCTTTTTAGCTTCAAGAGTTTAGGATGTGCGATGATGAATCCGTCAGTTACTTTACAAATTTATATTATATAGAGATGGAGAAAAATGTTGAGAAAACAGTAACAAAATTAGGAACGATTTTCACACCTTAAACGTTTGAATTTCAAAAAAGGGGCAAACCTGTACCCATGTTCCGTAACTTTAGTGAGAACTTCTTGCATCGAAAAGATGTAAAACAAAATATTCCATCGTTTCTCGAAAAGTGAGAAAAATGTGTGTCTGTAACTCATGTCGAAAACTATCATAAGAGATTACGTCGTTACGTTATAAATGTCATAATATTGCACTCGAAGCCGATGTGACATTGCAGACGTTCAGAACGCCAGTAACACATATCGTTGACGGCGACCAAAATTAACTAAAATTGAAAATTTTTCAACGACCGTCGGCTATATTAAATTGTGTAAAGAGCGACTTTAATGTTTGTTGTTTGCAAACGAGCTTTGAAGACATTCGTATATTTTATAAAAATGTTAAAAGCAAAATAATAAAACGATGAAAAATGTGCCAAGAATAATATATAGTTATTATTATTCTTTGCATTTTGCATTTTTAATTGTTTTTTAATGTTAAAATTTTTCCTCGCCCCATTTTTATTCGTGAGTTAATTTGACAGTTCAAAGCGGGAACTTTTCTCACCAAAATGTTACAGACACACTTTTTCTGTTAATTGGCGAGTAATTTCCTTACGTGACAGCTTGTTCTCGCCAAAAAAGTTACAGACACAGTTAAGTGGGAAAAACAGCTGTTTGTTTCAATTTATGGCATTTTTGTTTAATTTCACACATTTCAATCGAAAACTTTTTCGACGCGAGAGTTACAGAACATGGGCACTGTTTTGTATTTTTTAGATAAGCTAAAAATGTGATACAATATTTATTTACCCTTTTAAACCCCAAAAAGGTCTTCCTTCAAAAAAGTACCAGACACCTCTCCGTTTATTTTTTTTAATGAACAATAATTAGTATTAAATTTTTTGTATCTCTTTTTGTTTAGGAAATATACGGTTAGCGAATTGCTGATGTTTTTTATCTCTTTTAGTTAAGGAGGTATGAGGTTCGCGGGATCGATATACATAGGTACAATTTTCACCCCTGAAACGTTCGAATTTCGAAAAAGTACCAAATTCGCATTTGTATTTTTTAGATAAGTAACAAATGTTATTTAATTTTTATTTCTATACGTATTGGCTTAAAAGCTAGATTTACTACCTAAAACGACCGAATTTCGTTAAAGTACCAGACACCAATTTGCTTTTTTATTTAATGCACAAAAATAAATTAAAAAAATTACCAGTTTATTTAAAAAAAAAATCCCTCTTACAGATTCTCATTCACTCAGGAGCTTGCATGTTTAATTTTATGTTTCTAGATCCAATAAATACGGATATATAATAGGTACCAGTTAAAGAACAAAATAGTACCAAAAGCCCTCTTACAGATTTATTCACTCAGGACCTTGCATGTTTAATTTTATGTTTCTAGGTCCAATACTAACGGAAATTCAAAAAGTACCAGTTAAAGAACAAAGAAGTACCAAAAACTTCCCTCTTATATATTCTTATCCACTTAGGGCATTGCATCTTGAATTTTATGTTTCTAAGTCCAATAATAACGGATATTCAAAAAGTACCAGTTTAATAACTAAAAAGTACCTATAAGCGCTTTTAGAGATTCTCATTCACTCAGGACCATGCACGTTTAATTTTATTTTCATTAGACCAACATTAGCGAAAATTTAAAAAAAGGACCAGTTAAAAAACGAAAAAGCACCAAAAAGATCTCTCTAACAGATTGTCATTCACTCAAGACCTTCCATGTTTAATTGCATGTTTCTGGGTCCAATACTAACGGAAATTCAAAAAGTACCAGCTAACGAATAAAAAAGTACCAATAAGATCAAACTTAAAGATTCTCATTTACACAGTATCGTGCATGTTTAATTTTATGTTTCTAGGTCCAATACTGACGGAAATTCAAAAAGTACCAGTAAATGAACAAAAAAGTACCAAAAACTTTCCTCTTAGATTCTTATCCACCCAGGACCTTGCATGTTTTATTTTATCTGTCTATGTCCAATACCAACGGAAATTCAAAAAGTACCAGTCCAAGATTAAAAAAGTACCAAAAAGTTCCCTCTTATAGACTCTCATCCATTCGGGACATTGCATGTTTAATTTTATTTTTATAGGTCCAATACTAACGGAAATTCAAAAAGTACCAGTTAATTAACAGAAAAGTACCAAAAACTTCCCCTTATGGATTCTTAACCACTCAGGACATTTCATTTTGAATTTTATGTTTCTAAGTCCAATATTAACGTAAATTCAAAAAGTACCAGTTAATGAACAAAAAAGTACCAAAAAGTTCCCTCTTATAGATTCTCATCCATTCGGGACATTGCATGTTTAATTTTATTTTTATAGGTCCAATACTAACGGAAATTCAAAAAGTACCAGTTAATTAACAGAAAAGTACCAAAAACTGCCCCTTATGGATTCTTATCCATTCCGGACATTGCATGATGAATCTTATGTTTTTAGGTCCAACATAAACGATAATTTAAAAAATACCAGTTGTAGAACCAAAAAGTTAAGTAAAATATCAAATTTCTCGTATTTCCCCTTTTTGGTACTATTTTCCCCCCATTAAAGTATAAAAAATTTCAGTATAATAGTGGCAGCCCATAATTTAGTACGAATATTTCAATAAATGGAGAAAAATGTTTTTTAAAAAAAGTACCAAAAATAGTTACGATTTTTACCCCTTAAATGTTCGAATTTCGAAAAAGTACCAAATTTAAATTCGTATATTTTTGTTAGGTTCCGAATGTGGTATTAACTTTGTTTCTATGTTTATTGGTTCAAAAGATAGATGGGGTGTCAAAAAAGTACTAAAATTCAGATATTACCCGTTTACTCCCAAATAGGGCCGAATTTCAAAAAAGTACCAGACACCTGTCCGCTTATTTTTCTAAAGAACAACGATAGGTATTAAATTTTTTTTGTATCTCTTTTAGTTTTGGAGATATAAGGTTACCGAATTTTCCCGTTTTTACCCTTTTTTACCCCCTAAACATTCGAATTTCCAAAAATCCCGTCTTAGTGGATCGATTTGGGGAGTGACCAATCTCTGGTCCAAATTTCAAGTGTCTAGCTTCAGTGCGATGATGAATCAGTGAGTCAGTCAGTCAGTGAGTCAGTAACGTTACAATTTTATATATGTATATAGATTAATGAGTTCTAGTTTTATTAATATTATTATATTTGTGCCTGTTCTGAAAGTCACGTGATTTCAAATCGGCGCCGTGCAATAAAGCCATATGGCCTTATTTCTCAATTCAATTCTTAAGCCATATGGCTTTATTACCACCCTCCAAGTGCAATAAAACCATAATCGTTTAGTAACCAAAGTGGCGATAACACCACAATAGTGTAATTGTGTGGGGGGGGGGGGGGGGTGCTTTTTAACCATGGGAGGTAAGGCCATGATGGCTTTATTGCTCAATTGAATGGGAGATAAAGCCGTAATGGTCTTATTGCCCAGTCATTGAGAGGTAAGGTCATATGTAAAATTTTGCGAAGTGAGAGATATAGCCATATTTTTTCCCCCCAAATGAGAGGCAAAGCCATATTTTTCCAGAATATTGTTACGCATGGTGTCAACATTCTTTAAAAGGGAAAATCCTTAGTTATCATTGAAAAACATTTTTTTATTCTTGTGACGCACGCAAGAAAACTTTATTCAGCAAAGCCACCTGCCGCGTCCTACTGGAGAAAAACTCCCTAAGCGCGGCCGCAGGACACCAAGCAGAAAAACTTTAGTATGCGAAGCCAGATTTCAATACTTAACTTTAGTAAAAGGGAAAATCATTACCTCTTAATTATAAAAATAAGAAAACTATTAATCAATGTAAAATAGAAAAGTTCTTCAAAACTGAAATGAGAGATAAAGCCATTTCCTAATATTACTAATGTGTCCTAAGGCCATGATGGCTTTGCCTCCCATTCGAATGAAAAAGAAAAAATAAAAGGCTTTATCTCTCTTTTGAATGGGAGATAAAGCCATCATGGTCTTACCTCCCATGGTATAAAAGCACCCCCCGTAATTGTTATGGTTACAAATTGGAAAAAAAATTTGTTGCCATTGTCAAATCTTGAAAAAATGTGGTACAGTAGGTGGAAGGGGCAGGTCCGCCATAACATGTTTAAAAACTCCAAAGCATAGCCGCCCGCCGGCCGGGCGCAAGGATTTTCTCCTCTATGGTATAACAAAGACCTTCTTCTCTAACTAAAGCTATTCTGTATAGCCGGCCTTCGGCCGGGCGCAAGGATTTTGTCCTCTATGGTATAACAAATACTGGCTTCGCTAACTAAAGCTTCTCTGCGTAGTCGGCCTTCGTTCGGTAACAAGGCAGATTTTAGAAGCTTTACTTAGCGAAACCGTTACTTGTTATACCATACAGGAGAAAATGTTTGCGCACGCCAAAAGGCCGGCTATACAGAGAAGCTTTAGTTAGAGAAGCCGGTGTTTGTTATACAATAGAGAAGAAAAACTTTGCGATCAGAGAAAAAACAACAAAACAATTTTTAAATAAATTATTATTATATTAAAAGAAACAAATTTAAATGAGAAATAAGGGGATTATGTCTTTATTTCACTCCGTACATGGAAATAAAGCCATATGGCCTTATTTCTCAATGGAGTGAGAAATAAGGCCATACACACAGAAAAAAATACCAATGTTAAAATAACGTGGCGAAATGTTGATTGAGAATCATGGTAAATTTCAGCAAAAGTATGCCCTTTATTTAAATTTATCATTATTTCATATTAATTTTAAATGAAAAATATTAAAATAACCTTAAATCACGTTTATTTAATATTATTCACTGTTAAAATAACATTGTTCAATATTGAATCCAGAAAATCCTGTTTTATTTTAAAATCCAAAGTTTATCTTGTTAAATTAACATGCATACATACTTCGGTATGTACGTTTTTTTATTTTCATGTTTAAAATATGTTATAAAAAGAAGACAATTCCCGTATCCTTTTAGTTAAAATTATTTAGTTAAATAGTACATTAAGTTTTCAAACTAGAATGAAGACGAAAACCATATCGGGCCATTCTGCTGATGCTTCTGTTAACAAAGGTGATACAAAAAAGTGAAACATGTGTTACAGGGGTAAGTGTTTTGATTTGAATTATTCTTAAATAAATGCATATGTTGTCTCAGAAGCTTCTTCACACTGTTATATCACACTCCAACCAATTTTATTCTACATGAAACTCACGTTGTTTCAACTTGAAATAACTTTCATTCAACGTGATTCGGATTGTTATTTCAATATAAATGACATTTTGCTCTAACTTTACTGCAATGTTAAGTTAGCATGAATTATAGTTATTTTAAAAGAAAAAAATGTTGTTCGCAAGTTATTTTAAAATAATGTTAAATTAACATGAAACAACAATGAAGCAAAATCACTACTGAAAAACGTAAAAACAACCTTGTTTTGAACGAATTTACATTGATTTTTTTGTGTATGGCTTTATTGCACGGCGCTTTTCAAATCACGTGCTTTTAAAACCACGCTTGTGATTGTAAGTGATTTTGTGGTGTTCTGAAAGTCATACCGTTTTTGTGTTTCTCGGTGTGCTTTCGGTACTTGAAAATCATACCGAAACACACAAAAACGGAAAGCCTGTTCGTGTTAACTATATCGCCATATTTTAAGATAAGAATCTGTCAGTAGCCACCATTCCGAGCCCATTCACGCCAACCCATCGTCCATTTTATTAGAGGTGATTTTGCAGTGACACGTAGCCTTACTACATACTCCCCAAAGATTTCCCTTCTAGTTATTCTATAAACATCTATTATCTGGGAATTCACAAAGCAGACCATCATATACTAAGATCCCCTGGCTGTCCACATATAAATTGACCTTTGAGCTCCAGCAATGTTACCCCTATGGCTTTCAAACTTCCTTAAATTTTCTGCCAAAAGTACACTTTAGTCATCAGGAAGCCCATATGACCTTAATATCTATAGCCTTAAGGTAAACCACTGTATCCGAGCCCCATATCCCCGAGCCATTAGTAGAAATAGCAAATCTCTCACACAATCTAGCCTGACCTGGCAAGCTCTCCCTAGATGTTAATTCCACCCTCGGCAAATGCCCAAAGTCGACCCTAGTGCCCACGTGATCCGTGTACAATGCCAATTTCATCCAATATATCTATCTATCGCGAAATTTCATAAAAGTGATAGCTCCCCCAGTAACAAACAAAAGCGGCTTGAGAAGTACTTATGATGGCCCCAGTCATGTCGACCGAAGCACCAGTCTAAGCCTTGGACGGCCTCAGTGTTTCCCATCAAACACAGCACCCATTTTCAAGCGATGCTCTGCAAGCATAGTAATAAGGGAGACCCTCTATAAAACTATATTCTTTGCTTATATTATATAAAATTCAAAATAAAAAAAAAACAAATAATCATTCACAACAAATTCCGATCCACCAAGTGTAATAACATTTGGTTTTAAGATTGAAGGTTTGACTATTGACTGCCAGCCGTCGTCGATGGGTATTAAATGGCAAAACCCTCTGAAGAGATTGTATGGTTACAATTGAAATGTGAATTATAACTAATTTCATATTGTAGAATTCTTTTCTTCATAGAAACAAATTTAATGAAAAGCTTTAGCCTAATTAAAAATATTAAAAATTTGGATTGAAAACCATGAACAGTTCAATAAAATAACCGCGTACTAATTTTTGATTTAAAAAATACGTAGATCCAAAGATTTAAATAAGTTTTTTCCCTCTAAAGTAAAATTTATTATATGTATTTGACTTAGCTATGACTTACAAGTGAAGGTAACGAAATATGTTTTGTCATATAATTTTGTCGTTTACACCAATGTATCGTTAAACATTCTTTGGAATTGGATATATCCTAGCAAAAATTGTTTAAGATTTGGAAACAATACCCAGTAAAAAATGTGCTCTAAAAGGAGCAGGTTTTATGTATGAATTCATACCTCAAATCGCTTCAAACCTGCTGATGGGATGTCTGTTTGTGTATGGGGTGTTTGCGGTTTGGAGGACTATTTTCTGCTGACAATAAGCGCTTCTTTTAACATGCAAACAAAGCTCTCCTAAAGTGCTTTTTTAATGGCTTTTTTAATTATTGCTTTTACTTGTTAAAATGCATTTTTCAATCGTTTTCGCACATCACAATGTGTTTTTATTTTTACGCTTTAAAACCTTCCTCGTTTTCAGCGTTAAAATAGCAGCGTTTTTGTATATTTTATTCTTTATCATTAACAGCTCTCTTATTAAAGCGATTAATTATGGGCTTTTTCTCTTAAGTGCTTCCAAAAACCCAAATTTTTTTAATGGGTAAGTACCTATACTGCATTATAACCGCTTCCTTTTCCGCTTCTCAAAATTAATGACTTACTCTACTGCTGCAAGATAAGGCATACCGTCCCACAATTTTTAAAATCGCTGCTTAATACTAGAAAAAATCGCTGTTTATTCTTTTTTTAAGAATAAATTTTTTATTGCTTTAGGAAACAGTGAAATCCTTTATTGTGTTGATAAAAAAATTACTAAATTTT
The DNA here is from genome assembly GCA_930367215.1 of Pollenia angustigena. Lineage (NCBI taxonomy): Eukaryota > Metazoa > Arthropoda > Insecta > Diptera > Polleniidae > Pollenia > Pollenia angustigena. Next base: position 56,718,323 of record OV884060.1, read on the forward strand.
ACAACATTTAAATAAAATTCTATAAAAATATATAACCCTCTTATTCTAAAAAAAATATTTTGGATTATTAAAAGTTTTTAAGACGCTAAAATAACAATTTTTCCAAAGTTTAACTTTTCACTTTCTTTTTTCACGTAAATTATGTCAGAAGCGTGAAATAAGCATATTCAGATCTCTAAAGCAGAGCTTCTAAGCGAGAAATTCGAAACAAAAAACATTTAATATTTCACAGAAGTGTAAGTGCTTCGTTCCGAACTCTCCCCTACATTTATACTTCCGAGGATGCATCATTTTCTGCTGGCATCCCAGGCGCTGCAGAGGTCAAATTTAAGAATTCCATTAAACCGACATATTTGTATGGATTAAATTCTTAAATTTGGCCACTGCAGCTCCTAGGATGCCCCTAGATGGATCAAAAGTTTGACCATTCCAACTTTTTTCATGTCAATCATTTATATCTAACATACCCTAGAGGGAAGCGAACTAACACCAAAGTAGTCCCGTGATAGGTCTTTGGTGGTAGAGACCGGTTCTAGTTTTAACACTTTCTATGAATAAGACCTATCACTTTTACATGGGGTTGTCATTGGAGGGGGTCAATTGACACCCTTTGACCAGTCACAAATCTATTCTCAATGGACATGTTTAGTGACAGTTACTAAAATGTAGTATTATTTCAATACGATATAGTATTATTTCAATAAAACAAGTCCTAGAATTAAATTCCAGAGCCAAATTTTAGAAACTCCCAAAAAAATGTATCACACCACCGCACAGTGGCTGAAAAGCGTTTTTCATTGGCCAAAAATCTGTAACTTTTTAACCGAAGGAGATATTTTAGCGAAATTAAAATTTTGTATTCCAAAAAATTTAAATTACTTTTTGATAATAAACAGGCAAGTGCACGGCCTAAAAAAACACTTAATTGACAACATCTTTTGTAAGCTGTTGTTGTTTTTATTTTGTTTTTCTTAACCTACTTACAACTACAATTAATGTTGAGAGAATTTCAACTAATTGTAGTGGGGAATGTAAGATGAGATAAACCCACTGTTGTTTATTGTTGATGTGTTTTGTTTAAACTTTGATATTATTACAAGTAGAACTGTTGCTATAATTCTTATACGTTTAACAGTTTTATTTGGTTTAATATCTTTAGTTTTTATCTTTGGATGAAGTTTCCTGATGATCTGGCCTAAGCAACCAGTGAAATGCGCATAGGAATAGCTTATCCCATCAACAATAAATTTCAAGTGTTTTTGTCAAGAATAAAAACTGGGAATTAAGCACGAATAACAAAATCTTTTGAAAGTAAAAAAACAATTTCAAATCAGTGGGTTTACCTTCTTAATCCCTTCTGATCCGCAAAAGTTATCTTCTACTAAAGTTGAAATTTGACAAAAGTATAGTAGTTTAGAAATTTTTTTTTAGTAATTTCATTAAAATTAAAAACGTGTTAAACGGACTGGTCCAAACGGGTACAAGAGTATATACAGGGTTAAAGAAAACACTTTCACCTTTCTGGTTTTACTTTCTTAATCCCTTTTGATCCGCAAAAGTTCTATTCCACTTAAGTTGAAATTTGACAAAAATATAGTAGTTTAGAAAATATGTCCTAGCATCTCAAATATAAATATGTAACACAACAATCGCAAATATTACCTTTTTAAAGATAACAAGACTACCAACCTAGCAAAAAAGCAAGCAGGTCATTATCGCTGATAGTTTTTGTGCAATGATTAATTCTTTCGGATTAAATATTAAAAAAAAAACAATTTTTTCTGAATAAAAAAAAAAGTTGTGTTTAACAACATGGCACAACCACAATTACCAATATCTTGATCTAATTTTTTGGCTACCTTAGTTTTAATATGTTTACTATTAAATAAAATTTAAATTTTTGAAATCGGTGACAAACAAAAATTGGACTTTTGGCCAATGAAATAAAATTTTCAGCCACTGTGCACCGGTGAAGACTGTACTGTAATTCATTACTTTTTCTACCTTTTTGTTCTTCATAAACCAGTTACATGAGTGGTTCTCCTTTCACTGGTCATGAGTTCTTCCTTTTTGTACCTGTTATATTTTCACAACTCCCAGGACCAGTCTGTGGGACCAATTGACACTAATTTCCCGCAGGGTACCTATTAGCTATCTCCATTCCTTAAAGGGGCTCCCATGCAAAATGTTTAATGCAGACTAGAAAATTATTGAAGAATAAGCCCGATAGCTACCCAGGAGTCGCCCATAGGGGAATGTAATGTATGACCAGTGTTGCCAAAACTTGGTAACCAAAAATGGCTAAATTTACGGCGAAAAATAGCTAAAAGCTTTTTTTTAATAAAAACACATTAAAATTCAATAACAAAACAGAAATAATTCATTTAAAGTTGTTTCATCATCGAAAAATTCGATGTCGTAATTGTTCATCTCATAGGAATCACTCATTAGTTTCAAATAATCATAAGTTTTAAATAATTTGAAGGTAAAATCATAATCACGACAACATTTACCCAACCTTTTGAGTCCAGATCTACAATAAAAAACAAGTAAGAAAGTATAGTCGGTTAAGCCCGACTTTATGATACCCCACACCACATTAAAACCTTTGTACCAAATTTTATCAAATAATCCCTGTACTTTGCGCACAATGTTTACATGGACAGCCAGCCAATCGGACAAACATCGGTTATTCGACTCAGAAAGTGATTCTGAGTTAATCGGTATACGTAAAGATGGGCTAAGGACTAATATTTAAAGGTGTTACAGACATCAGCACAAACGCATAGTACCCTCTCCACTATTGTGGTGGTGGTATAAATATGGTATTGTTATGGTAATTGATAAAATCGAATTAACGGTTGCTTAATGTAACCTATTTCTCAAATTACTTTTAACGATGTTTGCTTGGCTAAATACCCTCTCTACTTCAGCATTATTTTCTAAAACAATTTTGTTACCGCCTGTATCCTTTTATTGAAATACTTGCAACCAGAAAGGAACGGCGATGTTTGTGTTGATCCATTTTATAAATTTAATAGTGAAAAACTGTTCCTTTATTTTGAAAGATGTTTCAGCGTCATAGTTTATAGCGATTTTCAACATTTGTATAAGTTGTGATTAAAATTAAAAGCGTTTTAATTGTTAAAAATGTTTATTTTACTTTTATAAACTTTTATAATAAAATAAAAATTATTCTTAAAAAAGAAAAACGGCAAAAAAATATTATGGCTAAACAAGTTGAAAAATGGCTAAAAAAAATGGCTAATGGCTAAACTCGTTTTGGCTAAATCTAGCCACTAAATGGCTAAATTGGCAACACTGTGTATGACCGACCTCAATTAGTTTTATGTCCTTACAATATTCTCCAGACATACTTGCTCTTTATCTTCACTTCTTAGAGGTGCTCCTATACAAATCTCGCGTTTAAGGATGTTCTTTAATTAACTAAAATTTTTCGTCTTTTATAAATAAAATTAAAAGTTGTTAACAGATTTTAATTAGGTATGGCTTGTTTTGTTTGCAACTTCGTTTTTTATATCTGAAAAAAATTAGAAGCATTTAATTTTTAACAAAAATTTCGAAATGCTGCAAAATAAATATCTTTTTTTCCAAGAAATATATGTGTTTTTTATCTCGGCTTTTTTTTATACAACTTCACAATATGATATTGGCAAATCGGAGATTGAAAGTCTGAGAGATTATGGAAGCCAAAGGCATGGCTAAAGCCGTTATGACACTACATTTTTTATTCATTAATTGATATAGAATTGAAGAAATAAACAGTTAATGCTTGAAAGAGCAAACTATAAAAAATTTAAACAAAGTTTTTTATTTTTTTTTTCTCTTGTTATGGTTTTGTTTCAGGGATGGCCTTGAGAATTTTTAAAATTGTACCAACAACCTTTAAAAGTTGTACCTAATTGTACTAAAAGATTTTTTTAGTTGAAATTTATTTTATATATGTTCTTTAAAAACACCACACAAAGGTATTATAAATCTTAGTTTAAAAAGTATCAACAAAAAAGTACAATTAAAACAACTTATCCATCCCTGTTCTGTTAATTTTATTAAATGTTGCCAACTTTTTGTTTATGAGAAACCTAAAAACAAAAAGCGGTAAATCGCTGAATTTGCCCATAAACCGCTGATTTAGCAACACTTTTGATATTTCAAGCTTGAAATGTCAATTTTAAGTTGAACAGTTTTACATTTTTCTTGACATAACTTCATTTTTTATCGATAACTTAAGTAAAATGTTTGACAGCTTGCCATTTATCTTAATACAGCTGAACCTTTCGCACTTGGTACATTTTTCTATAAGTCTGAGTTCATACGGCTCATGTCTTATTGACAAGATTCTTCCTTTTTCTTTATTGAACATGAATTGGCGTTCAAATGAATCATGTCATGTTGACGGCATGTTTTTTATTTTGTTTTATTTGATACTAGCTGACCCGGTCCGCGTTGCTGGCCCTAAGCAAACATTAGTGTTGTATTTCCAGACGATTTTAGTTGGTAAGAAAAATATTCAGCTAACTTAAAAAGTTTTCCCAGTACCACCAGTTTTATCTTTCACAGCTTTCATAAGGGTTTCGTATGCCTATTTTTGTTGTCGAATCAACAGTGGAAATTTTGTTCGAACTGATTCCCTTAGGGCTCCTTAAAATTGATGCAACTTTTTTCCGATTTTAGATAAATAGAAAAAGTAGCGTGGTATATTTTTCTTTCGATGAAAACTTAAAATGGATTAATAAATACAAACATTTAAAAGAAAAATTTGTGAAATCGATGGAGCCGTTTTCTGATTTTGGGTAATTCAAAAAAGTGGGCGTAAAAGTGGGCAGGGCAACATCTTCTTTCCGCAAAACCTAAGTTAGACCATGGCGATCATTTTAAAGAAAATTCGTCCAAATCGGTCAAGCCGTTCTCCAGTTATGCGCTTAATAGAAAAAGTGGGCGTAAAAGTAGGCGTGGTAAATTTTTTTTTCGTTGAAAACTTAAAGTTGATTAATACGAACATTTGAAAGAAAAATTAGTCAACTCGATGGAACCGTTTTCTGATTTTAGGTAAATCGAAAAAAGTGGGCGGAGCAAAATTTTCTTTCCGTAAAAACCTAAGTTGGACCATTGCGAAAATTTTAAAGAAAAACTCGTTCAAATCGGTCAAGCCGTTCTCAAGTTATGGATTTTGTCACGCCCCTCCGCCCCCAGACCGAAAATCTTCACGACTTCACGGTGTCACCCGCCTTAATATTCTGAAGATTCCCTGAAAATTTCATCAAAATCGGCCCAGCCGTTTTGGAGTCCATACGTTACATACACACATACATACATACACACACATCCTATTTTATATATATAGATTTATGAGGAGGTTATCCGGGTAATCCCAGGGAGATCTGAGAAGTAATGGAATCTACCGATTTGTTCGTCTCCAACTTGCCAGCGATTTCACTTTGAATCTTAAAATTCAGTTCGTCGACATCAACGTAGCTAGTATAGCACGTTCGCTCAACAAATCATGATTTCTGTAATTTTGTATAATGTTTGAAAACACCTTTCGGATGAGTTCGGACTTGATTCGGTGAACCGGCAGAAATTGCAATATCCACCGGGATTTTGTCGTTTCCTATGTCCAGCAATTGTTTGGAAAATACGTCTCGAGATTGATTGTTTTGCAGCACGACCCGCATTTTCAGAGTCAATTTGAGCTTCCTAACGTGTTCCACAAAGCAGACGACTTCAAACATGCATTTAATTCATCGGCGGGCGTTGATCGTGGTATCACTGGCAGTGTTTGCCAAAAATCACCTGCCAACAAATCATCGTACCTGCAAATCGGCTTTGATTGTTTCGTAGTAGGCGTAAAAGTAGGCGTGGTAAATTTTTCTTTCAATGAAAACTTAAAATGGAATAATACGAACATTTGAAAGAAAAATTAGTCAAATCTATGGAGCCGTTTTCGGATTTTAGGTAAATCGTACAAAGTGGGCGTAAAAGTGGGCGCGATAAAATTTTCTTGCCGTATAAACCTAAGTTGGACCATGGCGATCACTTTAAAGAAGAAATCGTCCAAATCGGTCAAGCCATCCTCAAGTTATGTGCTTAATAGAAAAAGTGGGCGTAAAAGTAGGCGTGGTAAATTTTTCTTTCGATGGAAACTTAAAATGCATTGATACGAACATTTGAAAGAAAAATTAGTCAAATCGATGGAGCCGTTTTCTGATTTTAGGTAAATCGTACAAAGTGGGCGTAAAAGTGGGCGCGATAAAATTTTCTTGCCGTATAAACCTAAGTTGGACCATGGCGATCACTTTAAAGAAGAAATCGTCCAAATCGGTCAAGCCATCCTCAAGTTATGTGCTTAATAGAAAAAGTGGGCGTAAAAGTAGGCGTGGTAAATTTTTCTTTCGATGGAAACTTAAAATGCATTGATACGAACATTTGAAAGAAAAATTAGTCAAATCGATGGAGCCGTTTTCTGATTTTAGGTAAATCGTACAAAGTGGGCGGGACAAAATTTTCTTGCCGTATAAACCTAAGTTGGACCATGGCGATCACTTTAAAGAAGAAGTCGTCCAAATCGGTCAAGCCATCCTCAAGTTATGTGCTTAATAGAAAAAGTGGGCGTAAAAGTAGGCATGGTAAATTTTTCTTTCGATGGAAACTTAAAATGCATTGATACGAACATTTGAAAGAAAAATTAGTCAAATCGATGGAGCCGTTTTCTGATTTTAGGTAAATCGAAAAAAGTGGGCGTAAAAGTGGGCGGGGAACAATTTTCTTTCCGTATAAACCTAAGTTGGACCATGGCGATCACTTTAAAGAAAAAATCGTCCAAATCGGTCAAGCCATCCTCAAGTTATGTGCTTAATAGAAAAAGTGGGCGTAAAAGTAGGCGTGGTAAATTTTTCTTTCAATGAAAACTTAAAATGGAATAATACGAACATTTGAAAGAAAAATTAGTCAAATCTATGGAGCCGTTTTCGGATTTTAGGTAAATCGTACAAAGTGGGCGTAAAAGTGGGCGCGATAAAATTTTCTTGCCGTATAAACCTAAGTTGGACCATGGCGATCACTTTAAAGAAGAAATCGTCCAAATCGGTCAAGCCATCCTCAAGTTATGTGCTTAATAGAAAAAGTGGGCGTAAAAGTAGGCGTGGTAAATTTTTCTTTCGATGGAAACTTAAAATGCATTGATACGAACATTTGAAAGAAAAATTAGTCAAATCGATGGAGCCGTTTTCTGATTTTAGGTAAATCGTACAAAGTGGGCGTAAAAGTGGGCGCGATAAAATTTTCTTGCCGTATAAACCTAAGTTGGACCATGGCGATCACTTTAAAGAAGAAATCGTCCAAATCGGTCAAGCCATCCTCAAGTTATGTGCTTAATAGAAAAAGTGGGCGTAAAAGTAGGCGTGGTAAATTTTTCTTTCGATGGAAACTTAAAATGCATTGATACGAACATTTGAAAGAAAAATTAGTCAAATCGATGGAGCCGTTTTCTGATTTTAGGTAAATCGTACAAAGTGGGCGGGACAAAATTTTCTTGCCGTATAAACCTAAGTTGGACCATGGCGATCACTTTAAAGAAGAAGTCGTCCAAATCGGTCAAGCCATCCTCAAGTTATGTGCTTAATAGAAAAAGTGGGCGTAAAAGTAGGCATGGTAAATTTTTCTTTCGATGGAAACTTAAAATGCATTGATACGAACATTTGAAAGAAAAATTAGTCAAATCGATGGAGCCGTTTTCTGATTTTAGGTAAATCGAAAAAAGTGGGCGTAAAAGTGGGCGGGGAACAATTTTCTTTCCGTATAAACCTAAGTTGGACCATGGCGATCACTTTAAAGAAAAAATCGTACAAATCGGTCAAGCCATCCTCAAGTTATGTGCTTAATAGAAAAAGTGGGCGTAAAAGTAGGCGTGGTAAATTTTTCTTTCGATGGAAACTTAAAATGCATTGATACGAACATTTGAAAGAAAAATTAGTCAAATCGATGGAGCCGTTTTCTGATTTTAGGTAAATCGAAAAAAGTGGGCGGGGAACAATTTTCTTTCCGTATAAACCTAAGTTGGACCATGGCGATCACTTTAAAGAAAAAATCATCCAAATCGGTCAAGCCATCCTCAAGTTATGTGCTAAATAGAAAAAGTTGGCGTAAAAGTAGGCGTGGTAAATTTTTCTTTCGATGGAAACTTAAAATGCATTGATACGAACATTTGAAAGAAAAATTAGTCAAATCGATGGAGCCGTTTTCTGATTTTAGGTAAATCGAAAAAAGTGGGCGGGGAACAATTTTCTTTCCGTATAAACCTAAGTTGGACCATGGCGATCACTTTAAAGAAAAAATCGTCCAAATCGGTCAAGCCATCCTCAAGTTATGTGCTTAATAGAAAAAGTGGGCGTAAAAGTAGGCGTGGCAAATTTTTCTTTCGATGGAAACTTAAAATGCATTGATACGAACATTTGAAAGAAAAATTAGTCAAATCGAGGGAGCCGTTTTCTGATTTTAGAAAAATCGGACAAAGTGGGCGTGAAAGTGGGCGTGAAAGTGGGCGTGAAAGTGGGCGTGGCAAAATGTTCTTTCCGTTTTAACCTAAGTTGGACCATGACGATCATTAGAAAAAAAAAACTGTCCAAATCGGTCCAGCCGTTCGCAACTGATGCAATTACCAACGAACAACATTGATTTTTATTTATATAGATTGAAAACAAAAACAAAATTAAACAACGAAAAAGAAAGCAAAACGTAAAGACGGTACATGCATAAGTGTACTCGTTTCTTTTCACCTTGTCCCTCTCGCTTATAAAGTAGCAATCTTGTCAATAAGACATGAGCCGTATGCACACAGACTTTCTTTATATTTGCACCGTTCACCATAACTTAAACAATGCATTAAAAATGTAGTGTCATAAGGGCTTAAGTGGTTTTTTAGTTTTTTTTTTTTTTTTTTTTTTTTGTTTTGTTAGGAATAACAAAATTAGAAAAACGTTGGACAAAGTATGTAGACTTCGAACGAGACCGCACTAGAAAACTAAAATGATTTTTTTATTTAAAATCAAAAATCGAAAAAACATGGACTTATTAACCCGCCCTCGTATGTTAAAATCTATGTAAATTGTAATGTAAAACACTGGATATGCAATTTGCTAAAAGGCTTTATTCATCATAAAAACTAACGCACAGTGGACAAAAGTTATATTAGAATAATTTTGCATTTCCAAAAATAAATATATACTAAGAAAAAATGTGTTTTTAAAATTCTGCCTGAATTGTGTAGTGAAGGTTTTTTCAAAAAGTAACACTCAGAATTTTAACCCAGCGCTAAAAACCAAAAATTTCAAGATAATCTTATAAAAAAAAAGCATTTGCTTTTAAATGGCAGATGACTTTTGATTACTTGTCCCATTGCAATTCTAGCGTACAAACTCGTACATTTAAAATGCCCTAAGGCTTTCAAAAGGAAAATAACAGGCAACACAGATTCAACTCTTGAATTACACCAACTTTTTGCATGCCGCTGCAACTAATATTTACAAGTGTAAAAATGTTAAATGTTAGACAATGACACCTAAAAGTGTTTGAGTATTTATGTGTAATGACATCGGGCCTTAAAGCAAAATTTTTCCATTATAAAATGTTGACAACTCTGTCGTGTTATTCGTTTTTCTTTTGCTGGCATATTGCAATGAACTATAATAAATTTAAGAAATTTTATTGTTAAATATACACAATGTTGGTAACATTCAATTTACAGTTGCAATAATATTAAAGTACTAACAAATAGGTGGTAGTATTTAAGGAGTTTAAACGACAGTTGTTCGTATTCTGAAAGATGTTATGCCAAGCAATTAATTCTTTGAAAATTTTGAAAAATTGGAAAAGTTTTTTGAATCCCCAAATATTTTTTTCAATTTGAACAGGTTTAACACATTAGGGGGCAATCTTCGATAGCGTTTGAAATCTTTCAAAACAATATTTCTAAAGCCAGTTTTATATTATATTGTTTGGAATATTTTGTAGAAATTAGAAAATCAATTTAACAAATACTATAAAAATAATCCAACTTTTTAATATAAATCATTTAGTGTCATTGACTACTATGCGATTCTCAATTTTACATATTACCCTTGAAGTAGGCTTATATATACCGGGGTTTCCGGTAAGTGCTTGACATCTTTTTTAACGTAAGCTGTGTGTCGTGTGGTACCGTCCTGTTGAAACCACATGTCGTCCAAGTCCATGTTTTCCTTTTCGGACCAAAAATAATCGGTAATCATGGCGCGATAATGACCGCTATTCACAGTAAAGTGGCGATCGTTTTTGTAGAGTAAAAAGTATGGCCCAATGACGCTACTGGCATGCGAACTGCACCAAAGATTTATTTTTGTTGGATAAAGTGGTGATTCATGAAGCACATGTGGATTTTCACTAAACCAATAACGATTGTTTTGCTCAGACGAACCCATTAGCTGCGTCACTAAAGATGATTTTGCGACAAAATTCATCATCTGCGCCGTGAAAAAATGTTGCGTATACGTAAACGTTGCGGTCGACTTGAAACGTTGGTAGTTACTAATAATACGTAGACATGTTATATGGTATTGAAGTGTATGTGTACTGTACATATGTATCTCAATTATTATTTGTTTTCTTTTTGCTCACAGTCTTGTTCCAAAACATGTGCTAACATTCTTGTTTAAAAACGCCAATACATAACAATATCGGCGCTTTTGTACAAAAAAGTAAAATACTATATACATACATATATATTTTCATACATATACAGCACTAAAATTGTTTTGAAAATAAAAATTCTTTATCTTTAAGATTTAGAGTTATGGAACTTAAAACATTTTAAGACATTATTAACATCTCTTTAAATAAAACTTGATATAAGTCTGTGTTCATACGGCTCATGTCTTATTGACGAGATTGCTACTTAATAGGCGAGAGGGACGAGGGGAAAAGAAACGAGTACACAGATGCATGTACTGTCTTTACGTTTTGCTTTCTTATTCGTTGTTTAATTTTGTTTTTGTTTTCAATATCAAATAAAACAAAATAAAAAACATGTCGCCAACATGACATGAATCATTTGAACGCCAATTCACGTTCAAAGAAGAAAAAGGAAGAATCTTGTCAATAAGACGTGAGCTGTATGAACTCAGACTAACCAATATACACCAGTGTTGCCAATTTAGTAATTTAGTGGCTAGATTTAGCCATTTTTCATCCTGTTTAGCCACTAAAAAATGAGTTTAGCCATTTGCAATTTTTTTTGCCATTTTTCAACTTATAACTTATTTAGCCATTAATTTCTTTTGTCGTTTTTCTTTAAAAAAAATTATTTTCAATTTCTTATAAAAATGTATTAAAGCAAAATAAACATTTTTAACAATTCAAACTCATTTCATTTAAATCACAACTTTTACAAATGTTGGAAATCGCTATAAACTATGATGATGAATCATCTTTCAAAATAAAGCAATAGTAGTCCAATATTAAATGTATAAAATGATCTACACAAACATCGGTGTTTCTTTCTGGTTGCAAGTATTTCAATAAAGGGATGCAGGCGGTAACAAAATTGTTATAGAAATTTCAGAATTGACTATAAAGTTGCTCTCACTTCCGTGGTCTAATGCTGAAGTAGAGAGGGTGTTTAGTCAAGCAAACATTAAGCAACCGTTAATTCGATTTTATCGATAAAATATTTATACCAGCACCACAAAAGTGGAGAGCGTACGATGCGTTTGGTCCTAAGCCCACCTTTACGTATACCGATTGACTCAGAAAAACTTTCTGAGTCTAATTAACGATGTTTGTCCTACTGGGTGGCTGTTTTGGAGATTATTTGTTAAAATTTGGTACATAGGTTCTAATGTGGTGTTGACCGACTTTACTTTCTTACTTGTTTTTATTGTTGGGTAAATGTTGTCGTTATTATGATTTACCTTCAAATTATTAAGAACTAATAGGCCCGAGTGATTCCTATAAAATGAACAATAACGACACCGAATTTATCGATTTAATTTTTTAAATATCTATCAATATATTAATTTCCGTTTATTCTTATTCAAGGCGAATTCATACAAGGTGGTCTTATATTGAAAACGTTTACAACACTGTAAAATATTTTAACGTTGTGTTAAAAATTCAAACAAATATTTTATTTTGTTTTTAATTTTAAATTTTGTGTTTTGAAATCTAATAACTTAAAAAAGTTATAAATTTGATAATTTTAAGCGAAAATTATAGAATTTAGTAAAGACTCTCCAAAACCACCAGTACGATATACCATTTTGGCACAAGGTTAGTTATCAGCTGTTGTTTACGTAGCAAGATAAGTTCACCTGGTGTAAATTCGCCTTGTTCTTATTAAACAAATTGATATTAACTTACAATTTCATAGTAAACCACTTTAAATGAATTATTTCTGTTTTGTTTTTGAATAAAAAATGTATTTTTAGGAATTTTTTTAGTCCATTATTAGCCATTTTTTTCCGTAAATTTAGCCAGTTTTGGTCACGAAGTTTTGGCAACACATAGTAAAAATTTTTTTATTTCTGATAAAATAATTTATAGATTCTTACCAAAAGTTAGTTATTGAGGAAATATACAAACGAAAAATTATGATAATGCATAGAAATATTCCTGGAAAATGTTGAAGGAATAAGCTTAATAAAGTATAAAAGCTTTTGAGGATTGTAATTTGACTTAAAATACACATTCGAATAATATCAAAAATTTTGAAAATAAATAAATATATATTTTTTTAAAAGAAAGACCTCAAGCTTAAACAATTCAAAATAATTATTAAAAAAGAAAGGCCAAATAAAACTAAATAATATACATATATATTTAATATAATTATGTTAAGGCGAATATTCGGAGCAATGCGCTGATTTTTTCTTACTTGCATTCTCTAAAATGTAAGCAAATATTTATTTTATAATAAAACCGATAATCGAATCAGCTGTTTAATGTTTTAACTATGTGTTTACAGCCCTAAATGCAATTTTTGCTTAATAATTTTGTAAATTGTTAAAACTTGTGTTTTTAATAAATGAAAATTATAGAAAAGATTATAAGAAGTAGAAATACAGTAAACATACAAATGTACATATGATATAAATGCCATCGTTGTATAACTTGCATTTATTGTTAATATGTGTGTAATTTTATTGTTTTGTTAATATATAAAGCGAATTTATTACAAATTCAAAAATATTTGTTTATTAAAAATATAAAGAAATGAAAAGTGAGAAAAAGGCTTTTGAAATTTACAGCTGCTCGCTGCCGAAGCATGCAAAAATACTATTTTAACTATTTATCAATTTAATTTATTTCCATCAATTGAAATAATCCAACTGTTGACTAAAATAAAATAAAAAATTAAGCTTTTAACAACAAAAACAAGAGCTGCAAGCTGCTGGGCTTATTTTCAATAAAAACCCGATAACATTGGTTTCTGTAACACATGAAGCTGAACTAATTTCAGTTCGAACAAAAAACCCATATCATTGGATTTCATGACACCAAAGGAACAACGGGACAATATGAGAATATGATGAGAATCTCATTAATACAATTTTGAACTAAGCCGCTGGTTAATAAGTTTTGTTGACAACACTGCTTGAAAACAAAAATAAAATTCTTAACAGCTGATACGTAATAACGAAAAGAAATTTTAATTTTATCAGGTTCATCCGCAACGCAACGTTACGTTTACGTGTGAGTACGTATTTACACATAAGCTTGGCAAGGAAAACGGAACAGCTGACCCTCAACGTATACGTTTACGTAAGAGTAACGAGGCCTTCAGACGATCAGTGAAATAGTGCGTTCACAAATAAAATTTAAATTTGTCAAGAACCTATTGCAAACCTCTATATAATACATAGGTCGGGAAATTTAATGCATTTATTATTGAAAAATATGCGCATAAAGATTAAAATATGCATTTAAAAATAATAAAATATGCATTTATTATTATTGTTTTTTTAGTAAAATAGTAAAATTTTAGTTTTCATTGGCTGCTTTTTATGCTTTTTTCAGGCAAAATTTAAATAATATGCTAATTTATAAATAATAATCTATATGGACAAATATGCGAAAATATGCACCAAATCGACGGCAGTTTTCAGTAAAAAGTGTGATTCGGATAAATAACTGATTTAAATAGTATTTGAACGCTCGAGGAAAAACACGCATTTGCATGTGATTCCACGCCCTTATAAAATATATAATTATATCATTTGATATGAACAGATTAGGCACAACATTTAGAATATCATTGGAGTTTTAAAAGTGTTTGTGTAGTAAAGACATCTAGTGGAAATTATGTGTCAAATAACTTTTATAAATTAAACTAAAATTCATATAGTTAAATGCTAACTTATAAAATTGTGTTGCCCTATGGAATAACGATATTCCCATCAAATTCAGAGAAAATAGTAGGACACTAAACATTATTCATAATTTTATAATAAGTTGGCTCTAAAGTGATAAGAATTACTTTTTAAGTTTTAAAAATATATATATTTTTTTGAAATGAAAAAAGACTACTGAGCAAAAAATAAAAAAAATTAAATGGGGTTCTAAGAAAAAATTAAGACATTTTGAAGACTGTTGATCTTTTTGAACAAAAACTTCAGTATATGATAAAAGAAAACAACTCCTTGACACGTTAACCGGAAGAATTTATTTTAATGGAGAAGAAGAAATTATCTGCTGGTTGAAGCAGAGGTTAAAGTGGATGTGGAGATAAGTAATCCTGAAACCACAAGTGTTAGTGCTGAAAACCAAAGATCAAAAATCAAATGTAGGTGTTATTCGAAAAAGAGAGTTAGTCTGTTATTATCATAAATATTTTCTTAATTATAGTATTAGGGTCTTGGGAAAGACGGTTGCTAATATAGGAATTTGCACCCTCGAGGTCTAAGATAAAGTCAAGAAGAAACTTGAGGATTTGAGAAGGCATTTTTACACCAACACTCATAAGGGTTTACGTCCATTTTCTGTGGTAACAGAGCACAACTTTCGGACTGTTTTGAGTGCAATGAGGTATTGGAATATTTAAATGGCCTTCAGATCAACATTGGGGTACTTACACTCATTAAGTTGCGCTATAGTAGTTGGTTTCCGATGATGCCGATTGATTGGGACATAAGGAAGTTTTATGAGGTCCGTTATATATTGCACTACAGGGTAAATATTAAGAAATATTTTAGAAAGGCTGTCACTCAGTGCTACAAGTTTCAGTGCTTTGGCCTTGTGTCGGTTAATTGTGAAATGATGTATAGGTGTGTGAAATGTACTGGGTCTGTAAGTCCGGAGAATTGTGTTATCCTTCGAAATGAGGAGAATACACAGGAAACTGGTCATAGTATGATAAGATTTATGATTGTAATCACCATATAACGATTATTATTGAATTATTTTATGACCAAATATATTCGTAATATAACACCATAATATTTTTCCCTTAATCATATTATTATCCTGTTAATCATAATAAGTTAAGTAGTAGAGTTGTCAACCGATGAAGAATAATTCGATTAATCGGTCAAACAAAACCAAACTCTTGTTCGAATAATTTCAAAATGCCGATTTTCGAATAACGAATAAATCGATTAATTAATGTCGATTAATCAAACAACCTTTTTTTATTAAAAAATAAATTAAATAAAAGCTTAGAATTAAGAAAAACACGTGTTCAGTACTCATTGTATATCAAAAATGTATTTTATGTTTTTATTTAACAAATCTTGTCAAACAATTGAGTAGGTGAGTTGCAAAACTCGTTCGTTACAAAATTTAAAATACGAAATGAAATGATATACTAATTGTATCAATGCATGTCCTCTTCCATGTTTTTAGCACGGACAAGCAATCAGAATATTTCGTCTAATAAAGCGCCAAAAGAACTGTAAGAATCATTTGCCATCTCGTATTTTTAGTTCTGCAACGAACGAGTTTTGTATCTCATCTTCTCAATTGTATCAGCTGTTTTGTTTTTAAGTCAAACGTTAAAAATTTTTGAAGAAAGGCAATTTTTTAATTTTGGGTTAAAAATTTATATAAATCATATATTGAAAGTAAAAATTGTTGTTATTGTATTATAATACAATTTTTTTTAAATATACATATATGTATATCTTTACAATTTGTAAGTGCCACAATACTACCATTGAAAACGATGTAGTGGAAGATAATCCAACGACATCAAGAAATGCCGAACTTGGTCCAATGGAAAAATGCATTAAGATAGCGGCTGTCGATAGGAGAAATTGTAGACAGAAGTTTGGCTGAAGATGGTAGGTCTTCCAACGCCTTTCGAAAACCTAGAGTAATATCGGATTATTAAGCAATTACAGGTTTTACGATGCCTTAAAGTAATACAACGATGTGGAGTTAAGATGAAAAATTTTATGCATCAAAAAAAGAAGAAGTCATAGCGGATGGAATGGAGTAATTTTTTTGTTAAAATAATTTTTTTATTCGTTATTCTCACCGATTAATCGAATAATTTTTTAGATTTAATCGTTTGATCGAACGAACAAAAACAATTATTTGAATAATTCGAACAAAGTTGAAAGGCGAATAATTGACAACTCTATTAAGTAGTAATCATATTATTATCATGTTAATCATAATAAGCTTAGCGGTAATAATGCTACATCACAATTTTTACAACAATAAAAAAATTAAAATGTTCTTGCATCGGTTTTTTCGGCACTTCACTATTTTTTAAAACTTACTAACAAATAATTCGATAGGAATATTAAAAACAAACAACAAAACGATGCAAAATAATTTTACAAATGGCGATAACAAAATATTATTAGGGAAAAGATATTTTGATTGCATCTTAAATATATTATGAGAACACGCGTAGAAGGTTAATATAATATAATAATAATATAATATAATAGTGGTATTCACACCGAACATGTTAATTTGTTACTCGGTAGTTTGTTAATTTGTTTAAGGTACCAACTGTGAACGACCCCCTTTTTAAAACTTTGTTAGTCTGGTAACTTTAAAATAAAAAAATCATTTAATTAACATACTTTCTCCCAATGTACACGAAAATTGCCAAAACGCAAATATATTTTTAGAAATGTATCAAAAATGACTTTTCTAGGCTGATTGTGAGTAAGTCTGTGTTCATACGGCTCGTGTCTTATTGACATGAATGCTACTTTATTGGCGAGAGGGACGAGGGGAAAAGAAACGAGTACACAGATGCATGTACTGTCTTTACTTTTTGCTTTTTCATTCGTTGTTTAATTTTGTTATTGTTTTCAATATTAAAAAAGCACACATGCATACGCACGCATATACAAAATAAAAAACATGTCGTCAACATGACATGAATCATTTGTACGCAAATTCATGTTCAAAGAAGAAAAAGGAAGAATCTTGTCAATAAGACATGAGCCGTATGAACTCAGACTTACCAACTAACAACTATTTTATCAGGGGTGCCGTGTCGTTAAATGTAAAAAAGTAACGATTAATGACTAACAAATTAACAAGCTCGGTGTGAATACCCCTAATATGTTTTCAAAGTTATCATTATTAAGTTGTTAGAAAAATAATTATTTTTCAGTCAACAATACTCAAATTTATAATGGCGGTAAACATTGAAATGTTTACAGTAACTATAATATTGCTGATATTTAATAAAAATAACAATTTTTTGTCCCGTAACCATTCACAACCATATTTTTTCTTTGGGTATGTTACTGATTCTTCTTTGGAGAGCGCTATGGCCCAATATGAGATCATTAATAAGGACTTTGGACGCTTCTTCGGAGGTGGGCTTGTACATTATCTGAGAAAGATCGGCGTATTTTCTGAAGAGTATAAGGATTTGGGTAGTGACCAGAAGAAATCTCGTGCCCTACTTGGAATGCTAACTACGTTGTGGAATAATACCTAGGACGTTTAGGTGTAATGTTGTCGGTCCGGGGTGCTTCCGGACAGTGGGGAATTTTTTTAATTTATTCTTGTTATGAAGGATTGATTAGTGAAATATGGGAATCTTTGGGCATTTCAGCTATCGGGGTACTCTTAATGAGGGTGCAGATCTTTTATCATAAGATATTTCATTGTCTTAATATTGATGATACTATGTCTATGCGCAGTAGAATATTGTCTATATTTTTGTATATATTTTCTGTTTTAGTGGTACATATTTTTATTATTTTAATTCTTATTTCGTAGCATGTATGTACTTATGGGCCTGTAAAGTATCATCTTTTAATATCTTTTTTGAGGAAAAAGTGTTGTAATTGTGAAATAAAATCTTTATTATGAAGTTCTTGGAAAATCAATAAGATGTAGGAAAATGTAATATGTTGTTACAGTAGTATCTCACAAATTAGAACCACTTTGTGCTCCGGGCATTTCGAATTTCTGAAAAGTTCGAATTTCTGGACATTTTTTACAGAAAATGATAAAATTATAATGAAATAGTTATAGATAATAAATAGTTGTGTAAGCTTTATTTTAACTCAAACCAGTTTTTATTAACATATTAAATTCACAGAAAAACTTTTATGAAAGTTTTTTAATTACTGTTTTAATTGACCTTCAGTTCTCAACTGACCCAAATTTGTACAAGCATATTAAATACACAATGACCGAATTGTTCACACCAATAACTCGGTGATTCCCCGTTTTGTTTTTACTTTAATGAGCGAAAAATATAATTTGTAGTGAAAAAAAGTGGTTTGAATTTGTGGCGTTTCGAATTTGTGAGATTCTACTGTATTTATAATTCTGAGAACGGTCTAGCAAAAGCGTTTTTAACAGGCAGGATTATTTGTTTTTTAATTTTTTTTAGATTATTTAAAATAACGGTAATACAAACATGTATGCAAAATATCAAGAAATTTGAATGTTAAATTACATGTAAATTTACAGTTTATAATTTTTTTTTTGGTGGAAACACGTTTCATTTCCACAATCGAGATGTAGTTTTCAACGGTTTTCCACTAAAAAAGCGGCTTTAAACCAGAGTTCTCATTTGCGCACACATTGCGCACTCTTGCGCATGAGCCAAAAAGACACTCACATAAAAACTAGCGCATGCACATGCGTTAGAGCGATATTTTATATTTGTCTCTTACGCACTCATGTGTATGTGCATTTTGTTGTTGCACATTTCGAGAGTGGCGCATGGAATGAGCAACGCATCAATGCCCATGTGCATGCACACAGGCATACAATTTATTGATGTTATTATCAGCGTTGTATTATCCTAAACGATGTTTTAAGATTTAAATACTTGTTAGGATTTTTTTTTATATTCTTAAAAACAGTGCTGCCATAACTTTTTGATGAAAATATGCCAAAACTTCGAAAAAAAATTTGCTAAATCGTTAAATGAAGAAAATATGCTTAAAATCTGCTAAGATTAAAAAATAAAACTTTAAATATTTTAAATTTTATAAAAATATGCTAAATTTTTACAAAAAATATCCTAAAAATCTTCTGAATTTTTATAAAAAAAAATTTGCTAAGCAGCTGCTAAATAACAAATAATTTTTATATAAATTTTTTGCATAAAAAGTTTTATTTAAAAAATTTATAAACGATAAATTATGCGACAAATAGAAGTAGTAAAAACCTGAATATGAAATTTTTTAAAAAAAATGTATAGTTAGTCGTTAAAAAAATGCTTTCCTAAAAAGCAAAAATACGCCAAAAAAAATCTGCTTTTGGGCAAAGAAATATGCCAAAAAGCAGTTAGAATATTTTCTAAAAATTTTTTTGTTGGTGCACCTTCATCATCCCTTTCATTTTGCGTAATGTCTTTTTTGTGGACGAGTTTATAATGCCTTTTAATGTTGAAGGAATTGGTTCCACTTAATTGTTTCTCACAATTTTATTAGCGCTTTTCAAAACTTTATAAAAATTATTTTCACAATCTATTTTTTTAAATGCGTATAAACAACAATATATGCTCTTCACTCTGCTTCTAAAGCAACTGTTTTAAAAACGTATTTCCTTCACTATTTGCACAGCTTTAGGAATTTGCATAAATCTTTGACTAATGCACAGCCATAATCAGATGCAACAACAAAATTATGTATTACAAATTTTTGTGCTGATCATACAAATTTATTTGAAGGTTAAGTTTTTTTGTAATTTCCTTCAAACAAAGAATGGCAACAACAAAATTCATGTATATTTTTGTTTTTGTATGTTAAAATTGTCATGTATTTTTAGACAAAATAGTCTAACTGTTTTGAATGTTCTAGTAAAAAAACCATAAAACCACAAAGTTCCGTTACATTTTTACACAGTTATTGCATATGTCTTTTTTATAAGAATAGTTGGAAATTTCCATAACCCTTTGACCAATGCACAGACATAATCTGATGCAACAACAAAATTATATATTCCAAAACTTTTACTGATCATAAAAAATTGTTTGAAGGTTAAGTTTTTTGTAATTTCCTTCAAATAAAGAATTTTTTTTTTATTTCTACCTGCTTAAAGTGTTCTAATAAAATGTTTACAAAATAAAGCAATGAGATCAATAATAAAATGTAATATTTATACACCAATAGAATATATGCTAGAAACTCTTAAATGGCTTAATATAAAACAAAGACTTGAATTTAACACACTCATATTTATACAAAAAATGAAAATGGGAAACGCACCGCAATATTTGGTAGAGCAACTAAATTATGTAGGTGATATGCAACCCTATCAATTAAGAAATGCTGGGAATTTTAGGCTTCCACAGGCAACAACCACTGCAACACAAAGGTCACTATTCTATAAAGGACTACATATGTACAACAAGCTTCCAACTTACATAAAAGAAGAGGAAAACAATAATATTTTTAGAAGAATAATTATATCTTTTATAAAAAATAATAACTTCGACAGGTTTTGATTACATTAAATATTTATATTCAAATAAAATAAAGTAGAATATTGTAAAGTATTTTAATACTACTAAATTAAAATAAAAAAAATATCATAAAGCCAAAAAATTCCGTTACCTTTTTATACAGTTATTGCATGTGTTATTTACAAGAATGGTTAAATAATTTCCGTATAAGCAACAACCGATTATACAAGTTACATATCAATTCCAGTAGGCATCTATTGAAAATATTTATTATTCAAATTGGTATATATATTACTTTCATATTTTGTATATCATTAATTAAAATTTCATAAATAGAAGACAAATGCAACATAAAATTATTAATTTTAATAAATTTATGTAGGAATTACCAATATAACCAAATACCTTAATTTTTGACTAACAACTATTTCATAATAATATTTTACACGATGAACTGCATTTCTGGCAACATTGTTTGAAATGAAGATAAAAAACCAACATGGCTTCTAATGAGTGTGCATGCGTGCGGTAGTATTTTATGCTCATGCGCATATGCACATGAGTTCCATCGAGCTTGAGCATGCGCATTGATATAAGAAAATGTTGCACATGCTCATGCGCATGAGCACAAATTTAAGCGCATGTGCTGCACACTCATGAGCAAATACGAACTCTGCTTTAAACACGTTATGGAATAACGTTTGTAACATTCTGTTAGTAACTTACAACGTTTTTCCACTGGCTGACTCTTTGTATCGCATTTTGAAGGCGTTAAGGTGCATAATTTTAGGTGATTTGATGTTTAAACAGTCTAAGCGAGTAAAGTTAACGGTGATCTGGAAAAAAGCAGTTTGTTTTAAGTTATTTTCTCCTAAAATCATTACGATCATCCTTAAATTTAATATTTAAAATTAAAAGAATTTTGGAATCATACCTTTTTAAAACCTTTTCTTTAGCTTCACTTCGGAAAATCAAATCTTGTAACGTTAATTTAACCGCCTTATACTCAATGCAGGCATACATATTCCCGATGACAATACACGAATACATGGGCTTAGCCAGGATAAAATTTTTTTTTTTTTTTTTGTAAAATGCTTTTTTGACCGCCTTTTAAGCCTGGTACTCTGTTCAACATTTCACGTGAAATGCTGTCAAAACGCATATGAAAAAAACTTGAGCGGAATATCTATGAAATAATGTTGATAGAGTTGTACTCTGTTCATTTTGTGAAAAAGTTCCGAAATGTTTCTGGCAACATTTTTTTACAACTGCGTAATAAAGTAAGCTGCACTTATTTCACGTGGAATTTTAAGCAAAATCAAAAAAGGATGTATGTATGTATGATTATTTAAAAAGAAATAAAAAATTAATATAACACAACCGGTTACAGTTTTTTATCCATATTTACTTTCTTTTTGATTAAATTTATTTTAAAAAAAAATTATTTTTAGTAAAATACATGTGGGGTTTGTTTACATGCGCAAAACAATGTCACATACTTTGTAGGAATAAAATCGGCAAATTGTACAAACTCGCATGATATGTAACATCGATACATGTCAAAATTTTCGTGTGAAATAATAAATGTTGCTCAACATTTTTCACAAATTTGAACAGAGTACTAGGCTTTACTCAATACAAATGGATAAAACTTTGCAGGCATACATATTCCCGATGACAATACACGAATACATGGGCTAAGCCAGTATAAAATCTAAGGGGGGCAAAATTATTTTTAAATGTTTTTTTTAAGAAAAGCGTTTCTAAAAAAAATTTTTTTTAAATGTTCTTATTTATAATTACTTTTATTATTTAAAAAAAATTTCAATTGTTTTATTTTCATGTAAAAAAAAAAAATTAAGAAAGTTTTTGATTTAACTCCTTTAAATTTCAAGTATTTAACATGAACATTATGACAGTGTGTAGGTGCCAATGCCTAACTTTGACAGCCAGTTGATGTATAATGTGTGTGATCTTTTTTTACTATTTGTCATATCAGGCACAAACAAATAATGTATATAACATACATACATACATGCACATACGTTTGTCTATGGTATGTGTATAAACTTACACATTTGTACTGTGAAAGTTCTCAGTTCATTCCGTGTATGTTTCTTTTTAATATGACATTTCATATATGAATGTTGACACTCAATTATGTCAATGTTTCATTTTATACAATATACGAGTACAACAAAAATATAACAGCAGCTACGGCTG
The DNA here is from genome assembly GCA_930367215.1 of Pollenia angustigena. Taxonomy (NCBI): domain Eukaryota; kingdom Metazoa; phylum Arthropoda; class Insecta; order Diptera; family Polleniidae; genus Pollenia; species Pollenia angustigena. The sequence goes on from OV884060.1 coordinate 56,741,436, forward strand.
TTTTTGCAAAAAATAAAAAGATTGAATGCAGGTGTGTGTATGTGCAGGTAGATGCAACTTATGAATGAATGACTGAGTGAATAAATAAATGACGGACTGACTGTTTGACTAGCAATACCTTTACCACCTTTAAAAGTTCACAGGAAAATTAAAAAAAAAAATGAACATACAAACGTAAATGGATGTGTATAGCAGTGCACTCTTTTCTGTAACTCATAAAACACGAATACTGTTTAAATACATCAGAATACTTGAATGTATATGTTTACTGTTTGTTATTGGCAAAAACTAATTAAAAATTGTATAATGCAATTGTATTTGTTTGTTTGTTTGTTTTTGCAATTATGTATTTGCTTGTGTGTTGTATAGTTGATGAGTGAGTGAGTGTATGGCTCTGTGTTGCGGGTAGGTACAACAAGGTACACTTAATGTAATGATTTAATAAGAAAATTTAATTGGTGTTTTATAAACTGACAAACACAAATGAATAAATAAATAAATGACTGAACGAACGAACGAATCATCAGTCAAGAACAACACTGCTACAAAGAAATTATAACAAATATGAAAAACAAATTATAATTTTATTTGTTAATTGGAATTATAAATCAATACTTGTATAAAACATAAGTTTTTTACAATGTATAAATGTATTTGAGTGTAAATTTGAGAGATGATTTCAAATAGAGAAACATGAAAAGATGTCATTGGTCGAAGTGTTTGTGTTTAATTGTGTCAATTTTGTATAAATTGTTGGTGTATAATGATATTCTTAATTATTATTTTATAATGATTTTTATAAACATATACATATGTATGGGTTTATTAATATCCCTGTAGTAAATAAAATAGTCAGTTGCAAAAAACACTAACTATAAATTAACTTTTTTTAAATGACTACAAATTGGTTAAAATCTCATGCAGATATCAACCAAAAAGGCACACGTAAAACACAAATAAAAGCAAAATAAGTAAAACAAGCATGCCATGAAGTCAAATGAAAAAAATATATACAAACATTTTAAAATAATTAAAAATTAAATCAATACAATCTGTTTATGTACTAGCAATTATGTGGCGTATTTATTTCAGGACTACTATACATCATCATTTTGGGCAGTTTAATGCAAAATTTTCATAAATAATTGTTTCTATATCAAAATATATAAAGATATACATATGTATGTATGCATGTTCATATGTACATATATTTTTTTGACAAAAATTATTTAAAATTTAAATAATGTATTATAAATTGACAATACTTTTAATTAATTACAAATAGGTTGAAAAATAAGCAGTTAGTAGTCAGTTAAAAAGTCATGCAAATATGGCCAATTGACTACTGCCTATGACATGCCTATGTTAAAATAGTGAGTCGTCGACAAGGAAAAAAGTCACTTAATCAACTAGTTGTGGTTATAAAAAAACCAGTTTGAAGTTAGTTATAAATGTGTTTGACTTCCTACAGGGATTTCTTTAAAAAAATTTCAAATAATTAGGTTTTATATAAAAAAGATAAAATTTACATACATACAATTTTGGAAATGTCAATAGTGAAACTCCACTGATTCACCGCCACGAGTACTACTGACACATTTATATTTACAAACACAAAACGGTACATTTTGCTATATTTCAATGGAATATATAATATCTAAATTTTGCACTTAACACTAATTTATATCTGAACGCACAGTTTATATTAATAAGCGATATTAGATAACCACGCTTTAAGCTATTTCTAACATTCAATTTTGTGTGAATGCCAATAAGCTTAAACAACGTTGATTTTCAATAGAAAAATTTGTTTAAAAAAAAAAGAAAAAAACATATTTAATAAAAGTTCAACAACAATTTTTATATTCGTTCTGATTAATAACACTTTTACAATTGTATGCAAACAGAAGAATCAAGTAAATAAGAAAAACAAGTAAGAAAGTATAGTCGGTCAAGCCCGACCATATGATACCCTATGTGTCCATATAAATATAGATTTATCTATGTTTATAAACTTCATGAAAATCGGTTTGAAAGTTTGTGAGAGGCAGAAATTGCCCCCTACCTCCCCTTGTGGTGCTATTTTTGAAAAACTGTATAGCTAATGTGTCCATAAAGATTTCATTAAAATCGGTTTGAGAGGCAGAAATTGCCAATATCTCCCCTCGTGGTCCTATTTTTTAAAAAATGCATACATTTTGTGTCTATATAGATATGGTTCTATCTATGTCTTAAATTTCATTGAAATCGGTTTGATAGTTTCTGAGAGGAAGAAATTTCCCCCTATCTTCCCTCGTGGTCCTACGATTTTCAATAGGCTTGGTCCTTGTGCCAATAAGAACCTATGACTTAAATTTCATCAAATTATCTCCAAAATTGCGACCTGTACTTTGCGCACAAGGTTACATGAACAGCCAGCCAGCCAGCCGGACGGACATCGTTAGTTCGACTCAGAAAGCGATTCTAAGACGATCGGTATACTTTAAGGTGGGTCTAGGACCAATATTTTAAGGCGTTACACACATCAGCACAAATGCATAATACCCTCTCCACTATTGTGGTGTGGGTATAATTACACTACGTGACAAAATTTCAACAAAGTCGTGACCAAATGAATCTGACATTTTATTACCTTTCACTTAAAATAAAGAAATACATAATCCGTTTTTGAAATTTTTGAAGATATTTGCATTTCAGTCACAGCATCTTTTTTAAAAACACAAATTTTTTTTTTTTACGATAAACCAACACTCAGGGGATGCCCCCTATATATGCAGTGCATTGTGTTGATCGGGAAAATAAGGTTTGGGAAGGAGGAAAGAGGGAATAGTGTTTGTGGACATTTGACTTGAATCTTAAGTACCGGGTAAGACCTCTGCGGGAAGTTTATTCCACATACGGATAGTTCGACTGAAAAACGAATTTTCTCTATAATGCGTTGTGCGAAACACAGGACAATCGACTACAAACGGATGTGATCCACTGGATGAGCGAGTATTACGAAGAAATACTCGGGCGGGTGGAATAAGTTCACTTATCTCAGTGGAACAACTCCCATGGTAATATCGATGGAAAAGTGTCACACAACCCACATTCCGACGATGCTCCAATGAGTCAATAGAGTTGGATACACTACTGTCATTGATGAGCTTCACCGCCCTCCTTTGTACACGGTCCAGAAGGTTCAAAATAGACTTTGAAGCCCCTGCCCATATATGGGAGTTGTATTCCATCTTCGGTCGGATATAGGTGGTATAGATAGTAAGGAGATCGGATGAAGTGAAGTAAGTCTTGCACCGTTTTAAAACACCTAAACACTTGAATGCCTCTTTCGACACTTTAAAAACGTGTTTATTCCAGCGGACATCGCACTGTATTCTCATGCCCAGAACATCAAGAGTATCCGATTCCTCAATATCAATGCCACCCATTAATACAGATGACATAGTTGGTCCCACGGCCCGTCTGTGGGTCAACATACAACATTGGGTGTTGCGTGCATTAAATTCGACCCTATTCGGTAGACCCCACTCAGAGATTGCAGCCAGGTCCTGATTAAGAGTGTCGTTCATATTCTGCCTTTTGCCCCCAATCTCAACAAGGCTTGGCCTATGATCGAAGGAATATGAATGACAAATGTTGCTGTCATCTGCAAAAGAGTAGATAGGATTTGAAGTATGACCAAGAAGGTCATTAAGAAACATAAGAAATAGCATAGGAGAAAGGACAGAACCTTGCGGTACCCCTGAATTTAGCTGAAACTCGTTTGATGCAATCGCATCTATAACAACACGCATGCGATCACTGAGGAAACTCGATATAAATCGAGGGAAATCATTACCGACACCAAAAGCAATAAGCTTTGACACAAGCGCACCATGCCACACCCGATCAAACGCCTTGGAAATATCTAGAGCAACCACTTTGCATTCACCAAAGCGGTGAATGGACCGACTCCAACGTCCTGAAAGAAACGCTAACAGGTCTCCTGTAGATCGGCCACCACGAAAACCATACTGTCTGTCACTGAGAAGTGAATTTATCTCCAGATATTTCACAAGATGGTAATTAACCATGCTCTCCATCACCTTCGATAGCGAAGAGCAAATTGCGATTGGGCGGTAATTGTCTTGGGGATTGGCTGAACATTGGCCACCTTCCAGCAAGAGGGAAAGATTCCCGCACGGTACGAAGAGCTGAAAAGGTTGGCCAATGGACGAGCTAACGTCGAACAGCACTGTTTCAATACCAGTGCTGATATGCCATCCGGCCCCGGTGACTTGTTTACGTTAAGATCCGAAAGAACCCTTTTGACTGCGCGTGATCGGAAAAATATCTTGGGCATAGTACATGATACTCTTCCGACAACGGGCAGTGATTGTTTGCTTTCCGGCAAGAACGAATTACTTGCAAACAGTTCAGCCAAGAGGTTGGCTTTATCAATCGGGTCAGTAAATATTTGGTCGTCCTTTAAAAGCGCTGGGATAGAAGAACTAGCACTGTCCCTTACTCTTTTAACGAAGGACCAAAAGGTCTTACTACCCCAAGGAACAGCAAGGACCTTAGCACGAAGACGCTGTTCGTGTAGAAGTTTTTCTCGTCTAAGTACTTTGGCACACTCAGATCTTGCCTTCTTTCGTAGGTGATCAGTAGTTGCGTTTTTATTCAAACGCCAACTACTAAACGCCTCCTCTCTGGATCAGACTGTATTTTTGCACGTCTGGTTAAACCAACACTTAAGTTTTGGTTTAACCGAAATTTGCTTCGAGGGAATAAAAGGTTTCATTCCAAGCGAAATTACATTTACGACCATTTTTGCAGCGGCATCAACATTATCGTCAAGGAAACAAAGTTTCCAGTTGAAATGCCGGTAAAATTCGTTAAGCTCGGCCCAACGAGCCTTTTCATAAATAAAAATCGAGCGTTTCGGGGCTGTTTTCGAGACGCTATGAAGTGCCGAATATGAAAAGTAAGCAGAAATGGTATTGTGATCCGAATTCCCGAGAGGATCGAGTGTTCTCACTTCGTACTTTTCAGGGTAAGAAGTGAGAAAAAGGTCAAGAGTATTCCGAGATTGCCCTACAACACACGAATTGTGTGTTGGCTCATTCACTAGTTGCGCTAAGTGGTTATGCACGGCGAATAACTCAACGTATTGGCCCTCGGGAGTTGTATGGCTCGAATGGCGAAGCCAGGAACAGTTATGGACATTAAAATCGCCAGCAACTACAATTTCACTGTTCGGACAACTTTTCAGGTTTCTAGAAATGGTATCGGAAAGGGCGTCAAAGCCATTAAGAGAAGCCGCCATTTCCATGTTTGGACTTCTATACAGAAATCCGAAATGCAACATGTGTGTCCTGATCTGGAATTTAACCCAGAGGGAACTAAATTCCGCATCACCACATGTAAGATGTTGATGGTACTGGTACACAACATCGTTGCGAATGTACATCGCAAGGCCCCTATGAAGAGAAAAAAGGGATAGAAGTTGATACACAGGTATGGGAAAATCCTGTGGATCAGCATCCCCACACACCTGGGTTTCACATAAGGCGAAAACATCCGGCCGATGGAAGCGAATGTGAGCATATAAAGAGAAATAATTCGCTCTCAATCCGCGTATATTGCAGAAGTCTATGTGAAATCTACCTGACATTACAAATTAAGAAGATTCAAGGCAATACTCCTTACGATAATAAACGTGACAAAAATACCAAATTGCTGTTGAGAAAGTTACTCAATGGCCAGTGTTATACCTTTGTCATTAACAATGGCACTGTAAACGGGGACATAAAAGCCCTTCGTTTGGTCATTGCCAAAAAATATATTGTTTATCGCGTATATCGAGGTGTAAATGTATCCTGATATTGTGTGGTTGTGTGTTGTGGGTTATTTATGTAGATGATTGTGCTCTTGTTTAGTTGTTATTGTAAATTTGATTTTTAAAAGAGTTGAAATGTGTTTTATTGTTTCTGTTGTTTGTTTTTTTTATTTCCAATTGAAGCCACAGTTATTAACGGTTATTTTGGAATATCTCAAAAACTGTTCTACAAAAAAGTAGTTCACGCAGCTGCAAAACTGTTTTTTTTCTAACCCACAATATAACTGGGGGTGAGATATGGGACAAATTTATTATTTATTTGTGAAATTTGTCTAATTTGAGGTTTTTTTTCGTTTTTGAAAATTTTTGGTACCTGACAGAGTTGTCAATTATTCGACCTTAAACTCTGTTCGAATAATTGTTTTTGTTCGTTCGATCAAATGATTAAATCTAAAAAAATTTTCGATTAATCGATGAGAATAACGAATAAAAAATATTATTTTTACAATAAATCCGTATTTTAAATAGATATTTCCGTCCATTCATCTACAACTATGGAAAATCGTAAATTTTCTACTTTATTTTTTCTCAAATCCGCTTTGACTTCTTCTTTTTTTAATGCGTTAAACTTTTTATCTTAACTCCATAACGTTGCATTACTAAAACACATCATAAAACCCCTAATTCTTAAACAATCTGATATTACTTTGGATTTTCGAAAATCCTTTGCAGACCTTCTATCTTCAAACTTCTGCATACAGTTTCTTCTATAGAACAAAACCTGTCTATCTTTATGTATTTTTCAACTGGACTAAACTCGGCAATGTTAGAGTCTTTGGAAAAGATAAAATCATATTTGAAATACTATGAGTACTTAACACGGTTTTTGCTTGTTAAACATTGAGATTAATTACAATCAGGGCTGTGGCTACAATATTTTTTAGCTTTCCTACATTGTGTAAAGGGAGGTCCAACCACAGTGCACAATGTTAATTGTGAGTCGCAACTTAACGGCTAATTTTTTGTCCAACTAAATTTGACATTTCTTTGTTTCAGTGTTTGACAAATTCAACCATGGAGCTGTACACAATTGAGCAGCGTGTTAAGATTGTTGAAGTCTTTTTTTTTTTTTTTTTTGATATTTTTAGTTAGGCTTAAGTTCATCAAATTAAATTTCCATTAAATTATTTTTACTGAAGGAAGGAATTTTTACAGCATGAAATTTTTATTAAAATTTATTGATAATTTTCTTGGCTGAGCTGGGGCTCGAACCTGGGTTGAATTTTCATGATTCAAGAATCACCACATTCTTTCACCAGAATTCTTTGAGTTTTAACCTCTGCACCACTGCGGTGCCTGCCAGCCAACAGTCAAACATTACGAAAATCAGTATATTCGTTAACATGCAGAATTGCCGCATTTGGACAAATGAGAATCCACCAGTGATTGTTGAAAGGCGGATACTTCCACAAAGAGTGACTGTTTGGTGGGGTTTTTGGGCTAGCGGCGTACTCGGGCCATACCTTTTCGAAATTGAAGTCGACCAAGCATTTACCGCGAATGGCGTTCGCTATCGCGAGATGATAACGGAGGGCACGTTCCAATAAAACAATAATTATAATTTTTTTCTTTATTGTGTGACTATTATTTTTGCGGAGTATTCGACAATTTGTTATAAACAATTAAAAAAAGTAATGCAGCGCAGTCGTACATTTATGAAAATACCCGGACTTATTGTAGCCAGAAATTGGTGATATGGACATTGAAATATGTGGTTCCAGCAAAATGGTGACGATTGCCACACAGTCAACGAAATAATGCACTTTTGCCCAAGAAATGCAGTGGGTGTGTAAAAGAAAAAAAGTACATCAATAAGCCCAGAACAATTCAAGAGCTAAAGGATGAGATAATTCTGCACATTCACGATATTAAACCTTAATTAATTCTTAGTCATCAATATGCCCATCGGAAAGAGGTATGTCAACGAAGCCTCGTCGAGCATTTGGCCGATAGTTTGTTTCACACATATTTGTCATAGATCTTTATATAATTTTAAAAAAAAGTAATTTCAATTTTTGGGAATACAAAATTTTAATTTCAAAATATTTTGTTATTCGTGCTTAATTCCCAGTTTTTATTCTTGATAAAAACACTTGAAATTTATTGTTGATGGGATAAGCTATTCCTATGCATTTCACTGGTTGCTTAGGCCAGATCATCAGGAAACTTCATCCATAAAGATTTTAGAAAAACTAAAGATATTAAACCAAATAAAACTGTTAAACGTATAAGGCCTAAAAAAAACACTTAATTGACAACATCTTTTGTAAGTTGTTGTTTGTTTTTTTTATTTTGTTTTTCTTAACCTACTTACAACTACAATTAATGTTGAGAGAATTTCAACTAATTGTAGTGGGGAATGTAAGATGAGATAAACCCACTTTTTTATTGTTGATGTGTTTTGTTAAAGCTTTGATATTGTTACAGGTAAAACTGTTGCTATAAGTCTTATACGTTTAACAGTTTTATTTGGTTTAATATCTTTAGTTTTTCTAAAATCTTTATGGATGAAGTTTCCTGATGATCTGGCCTAAGCAACCAGTGAAATGCATAGGAATAGCTTATCCCATCAACAATAAATTTCAAGTGTTTTTATCAAGAATAAAAACTGGGAATTAAGCACGAATAACAAAATCTTTTGAAATTTTAAAAAATATTGAAACAATTCTCAGAAAACTTTTAGTTTTATTTACAAATTAACATCGTGCGTTTTGGTTGGACAACCCTTTATAAATGCACTAAAAACGTATCAAATCAATTATCAAAAATAATAAATTGTGGGAATTATTTCTTTTTCATAATTAATTTTTATTATTAAACATTTTTTCGAATAGTCATTCTTAAATTTTTAATTTTTTACCCAAAACGTTTGTATTAAAAAATCGTTTGTTTTACCAAAAGATTTGTTATTTCTAAAAAAAAATATTATTTCTTATTTAAGCATCAAATTCCTTAAAATTTCTTACATTAACAGCATCTAAGATTATCTTTAAATACCAATTTTAATCAAAAGTTTACTTAAGCTTTATAAATTTTAGCGAAAAATATATTTAAAAAAAAAACAACAAAAAGAAAGTATAATCGATCAAGATCGACCATTTGATACACCTCACCAAAGTATATAGATATAATTTTTTGAGTGTGTTCCCTATTTGGGAGCCATAGCCAATATTGGACCCGGAAGAACAAAACTTTGTCATGAGGTTAAGATTCATAAAAAAGTTCTTTGTGTCGATTATTAATGAAAATCAACATCTTTATGAGATTTGTTCGTCTTAAAGTGATTTTATATGGGACCAATGGTCGATTCCCGACCTACCAGTCAGTGTTGCCAAAACTCGGTGACCAAAAATAGCTAAATTTACGGAAAAAATGGCTAAAAATGGGCTAAAAAATGGCTAAATGCTTTTTTAAATAAAAACACATTAAAATTCAATAACAAAACAGAAATAATTCATTTAAAGTTGTTTTCGATAAAATTGTGAGTGAAGATCAAATTGGTTAATAAGAATAAACGTAAATTAATATTAAAAAATTAAATCATCGAAAAATTCGATGTCGTTATTGTTCATCTCATAGGAATCACTCATTAGTTTCAAATAATCATAAGCATTAAATAATTTTAAGGTAAATCATAATTTACCCAAACTTTTGAGTTCATGGAGATCTACAATAAAAAAACAAGTAAGAAAGTATAGTCGGTTAAACCCGACTTTATGATACTCTACACCACATTAGAACCTTTGTTCCAAATTTTATCAAATAATCTCTAAATTGCGACCTGTACTTTGCGCACAAGGTTTACATGGACAGCCAGCCAGCCGGACAAACATCGTTAATTCGATTCAGAAAGTGATTCTGAGTTAATCGGAATACGTAAAGGTGGGCTAAGGACCAATATTTTAAGGTGTTACAGACATCATTACAAACGCATAGTACCCTCTCCACATTTGTGGTGGTGGTATAAATATTGTATTGTTATGGTAAAAATATTTACCTTATGGATAAAATCGAATTAACGGTTGCTTAATGTAACCTATTTCTCAAATTACTCTTAACGATGTTTACTTGGCCAAACACCCTCTCTACTTCAGCATTAGGCCATGGAAGTGAGAGCTAATTTATAGTCAATTCTGAAATTTCTAAATCAATTTTGTTACCGCCTGCATCCCGTTATTGAAATACTTGCAACCAGAAAGAAAAAGCCAGGTTTGTGTTGATCCATTTTATAAATTTAGTAGTGGAATACTGTTTCTTTATTTTGAAAGATGTTTGAGCGTCATAGTTTATAGCGATTTTCAACATTTGTAAAAGTTGTGATTTAAATTAAAGGCGTTTTAATTGTTCAAAATTTAAAAAAAAATTTAAATTTAATTGTAAAAAAATGGCCAATGTCTAAACTTATTTTTTAATGGCTAAACAGGGTGAAAAATGGCTAAATCTAGCCACTAAATGTCCAAATTGGCAACACTGCTACCAGTACAAAATTGACATAGTAGCTATTATGGCGCTGCGAAATATGGCCCCAGGAAATATGGCCCCAAAAAATAAATGAAAATTGACCCCAAATTTGGGGCTATTTTTCATAATGCATAATTTTAATGAAAAATTACCCCAAAAAATGAAAAATAACCCTAAAAATAAAATGAAATATGACCCTAAATTTGGGGTTATTCTTCATTATGAAAAATCACCTCAAAATTTATAATGAATTTTAACCCCAAAAAAGAACACAAAGAAAGTGACATTAAACATTTTCGGTGGAGTTCATATGTCCAAAACTAAAAATCCCAAATTTAGAATCCCGATTTCAAAATCCGGATAATTATACAGTTTTGGTTTTAAAAATCGTACGATTGATAGCACGGTTGGGCTTTCGGCCATGCACAAGGATTTTTTTTCTCTATGGTATAACAAACACTGGCTTTGCTTACCAAAGCTCTACGTTATAGACGGCCTTCGGCCGGGCGCAAGGATTTTTTTCTCTATGGTATAACGAACACTGGCTTCGCTAACTAAAGCTTCTCTGTATAGCCGGCCTTCGGCCGGGTGAAATGATTTTCTTCTCTTTGGTATAACGAACACTGGCTTCGCTCACTAAAGCTTCACTACATAGCCGGCCTTCGGCCGGGCGCAAGGATTTTCTTTTCTATGGCATAACGAACTCTTCTCGTAATAGCCGGCCTTCGGCCGGGCTCAAGGATTTTTTCCTCTGTGGTATAACAAACACCGGCTTCGCTAACTAAAGCATCTCTGCATAACCGGCAAGGATTTTCTCTACTTTGGTATAAGAATTCTGGTTTTTTATGTTATCCCTAGAAACTTTTACATAGAATTTTATAAAATTTGTGTAAAAATGTTTGGGGATGATTTTTCATTTCTTTAAACTTGCATTTTTTATTAGTAGATGAAAAATAGCCCCAAAGTAAAAATTGTGATTTTATTTGGGGCCATTTTTCATTCCTTGATATTGGGGACATTTTTCATTCCACTTAAAATGCAAAAACACCCTAACGAAAATATGAAAAATAACCCCAAAAAAAACAAGATTTGCATGTATAGACTACCATCTAGGCAGTTAACCGGACGGAAATCATAAGATCGACCAAACCAATAAGTGATTTTAAGTAGATCGGTATACTAAAAAGAAATATTTTTTTGTGTTACAATAGGGTGGTCCTTAAAAAAATTGTCCAAACTATCGCTTACACCTCCTAGATATAAGCGATACCCATAAAACTAAGTAATACAAATTTTAAGCGAATATAAAGAGATTTATAGGTGTCTCAAAGCGACTGAAATTCTGAATAGTGAATACAAGGCGAAAAATCTCTTTTTTTAGTTTTCGTTAAATCGTTTAGATGTCCTTAAAGTTTTATTCTGGATAAATTAATCGAAATGTAGATACAATTATGTTCTCATAAATTTATAAAAACCCTTAATAAGTTACCGTTAAATCGGTGTACAAAAAAAAAAGCATTTTAATCGAAATCCTTAAAAATGACATCGTTGCCTTTCCCAAGTATAACGAGCGATATTTCGAACATTTTTTATTTTTATTCTCTAAGGTGTTAAAAAAAGTCCCTGCTGTGAAAATCTCAATTTTTTCCGAATTTTTTGGAGAAAAATTTGAATTGGAGCTTTAATAAACACAAGTCGGTCAAGTAGTGATTGGCGCATTTGTTGTCTGGGGGCATTATTTATAACTGGGCTAGTTCTTAACTGATTTTGAGGTTTTATGCGTTTTATATTTTCGTTTCGATTAATTTATTATCTAGAATAAAACTTTTAATTAAAAAAAAAAAATAAAAAAAAAATAAATTTTTTTGATTCACTATTAAGGATTTCAGTCGCTTTGAAACACCTCTAAATCTTTTTTGATTCATACCAAATGTTTTACTCCTGGTTATTTTGGTATTATGCGAACTCAAGAGGGTGAAACAATAAATTTTAGCACATTTTCCGCTATAAGAACCACTCTAGTATTACATACACCCAGAGAAAAAACATATTTAACCATAACATGTTTAGAGACGACCATAATATAGTTGTGGCTTTTTGATGGAGGACTAATTCAACCATAATACGGTTGTAGGTGACAATATTATGGTTATATTAACCATAATATGTTTACAATTTTCTTTAAAAATAGTTTTGTTGGAGTTGACCATATTTAAACATGTTTTTTGTCTGCGTGTACTCCAGCACAAACGAATAACACCCCAGTTGGCTATGTCTGTGTATGAATCATCAATGATTAGTGCACTACAATGTTAATTCCTGCACGACACGTAAGGGACAACTAATACAAATCTTCGATGCCATTTTCCAACAAGTGTCGCGTAAATCGTGCACGACACAAAGAGAGACATTGTCGTTCATATTGTCTTTGATGAGCATATAGACGACAATGGATTCTACTTTGTCATCAACAACTGCGTATAAGGCAATGTCGAAGTTACAGAAGTCACAGCTTACACGACAATGTCGCTCATATTGTCGTGTATAGGTGTTGATATAATACACCTTACAAGCCAGTTTCGGTCCTGTTTTCGTGGATAGGCTTTGATAAAAGACAATGTCGGTCATGTCGTCGCTTAAAACCTTCTTTAAAAGACAGTGCACAAGACAATGTCGTGTATTTTGTCGTCCACGACATTTTTTCAAAATTGTCTTCCAGAAATCATAAGTGATAATGGACATGACGTGCATAAGTCGTTGACGATAATGTCGTCGACGACAGTTTTGCCAACTGGGACCCTCTCCATTTTTGTTGTGTTATCATAAAAAACGCGTTTAATAAAAACACTATTTTGTCTTCTGTAACTTCAAAAAATTGATAAGTTAGTTTAACCTAAAACCGTTTATTTTCGAACAAAAAAATCCATTGCATATTAAACAAAAATTGTTATTTTTTTCCAAATTCCACTTTTTCACAAATTGCTTTTACGCTGCCTCCATTAAATGATTAAAAAAATTAAAAGCATTTTTATTTAAACCTGTTTATAATTAAAATGAACAAATGCATTTTAAGTACACAAAACATGTAAATTTAAATTTTTTTTTTTCGATAAATACCGCTTACAATTAAAACAGCATTCTACCACTGCAAATAAGACTTAATTTTAAACATTTGCGCCTACAAATTCTAATGGCAAACAAGCACTTGCATGCAAATGCAGCGATCGCCACAAAAACCAAAAACAATATAAAACCATGCAAATGTCATTAATTTGTTGGTAAAACAGCGTATTTATATTTTTTTCCTAGTATCGAAAAGTACTTTAACTAAAACTTTATATTTTGTTTTGGAATATTTCAATTTAAGCCAAAAGCTATGACGGTGTGGTCATGGTAGTGGTAGTGGTACTGGTAATGGTGATGATGACGATGCTAAACATAATGCTGTTAAAGGCCCCTTTACACTATTCTACAAAGCTTAGGATTTTTGCTCTAACAAATTCCAATGCTGTTGGTCTGATTGTCAAGCAGTCGAATAGAAAATTTACATTTTACGTTCACACTTTTCCAATTTAAATAAAAAGAAAACTCTTTGTAGAATATAAACAGCTATTGAGAACGAAAACCATTTATATTTTTGCTTAAGGTGCGCTTTATTTTTTGGAGTAATATTTAACTCTAAAAAGATAATCATACCATGATGTACGTTAAAGATAATTATTCGTAAGACTGACACATTATTTTAACCTGCTAGATTGTTGTATTTTTTGATTAATTAAAAACAAACTAATATGGATTTAATTTTTACATTAAGATTAAATTAAAATACCAAAATTTAAAACATGTTTATATATGAAATGTCTGAAGTGCACAGCACCATATTTAAGCTAATTAAAAAGAAATATCAATATTTCGAAAGTGCATGCGTAAAATTTGCACAGATTATGTTTCTAGGGTTAAAAATTAAAGTGGGAACAATAACATAAAATGTAATATTTCTTTAATATTCAACAAGAAAAAAGTAAAGTCGGTCAAGTCCAGAATTTTGATATCCTACATCACAGTTTATACAGACAAATTTTCTAGAGTGTACCCAAGTTGCGATCTATGGGAAAAAAGTCAGAAAAAAGTTATGCTAAAAGATTAAGATTCATGTAAAAGTTATGTGTGCCATATAAGATTAGTTTGCCTTAAAGTGATTTTAGGAAGGAGGTTTACATGGGACCTATGGTTAGTTTTGGACATACAAGCACAATATTTTTGAATGACGTTGTGGCTTTCGTAAAAGTTATTGTCGACAATTTGTATGTCAATACCAACAAGTCATAAGGAAGTTATGGCAATAGAAGCTATTTCTAGGAGTAGTATTTATATGAGAGCTATGGTAAAATATCAACCGTTTCTAATAAATTTAGTAAAATCATTAAGAACGCAATAAAAGAAAATTTTACTTAATTCAATTTAAATGTCAACATAATAAAATGGTTGATGGTCACAAGGACTTTTTCGAAAAGATGTTTGTATGGGGACATGTGCAATTATGGACCGATTCTCACCATTTGCTTTGTGCGTTTTACGTTTCATCTCGCATTGGAAAATGGCTTGGCGCCGTACAACTGTGACGACTTTAGCGGCCTATACACTAGCCATATAATTGTTCAAATTTACGTGCAATTATATCGCCAATGTGTATGTGATATACGAAGGTGGCACAATATATGGGCAACAATCAAAAGACTTTTGATTTTTATAGCACAACGAAAAGAAAGTGAAATGTGTCGGGAACATTTTATAATATTGTTTATGTTTTTCCTACAGGCTATGTTTCCCTTTTTATTGAATAAAAGTTGAGCCAGATTTTAATTGACACCGTTGTGCCAGTTATAGGGAAAAATGAAGTTATATGGCGAATAGCATATACAATAATATTGTATAAGGGATAGGGCGCTTACCGTTTTTGTACTTTTCATCATTAACCATATGCAATCTAACCTCACATTTTTAATGTGTTTGTCTAGTGGAAAACAATAAATAACTAAATGTGGCTTCATAGATATTCATATAAAACTCAGCCTTTTACTGGTGGGCCAATAATACAAACACTTAGGTCGTAAACAACTTGTTGATAAGGCTCCAAAGTTGTACTATACCCTGGCGACATAGCTATGAATAGTTAGTCCAAAACTTTTTAAAACACTATTTATTTAAGTATTTGACATTTCGTTATACTCAGTATTATAGTGTAAAATGCCCTTAAGCAGTATTAGAGTGATAGTGCATTTGTATTTATTTAAAAAGAAAGCATTTTGGTATTGTTGAATGTACGTGTGTGTGTATGTGAGTGAGTGTTCTGCCGTATTTGTTGTTAGAAAAGTGCAGCGAGTGGTATGATTTTAAATTAAACATGAACTTAACCGTAACATATTTCGCGCCAAAGCTAACACTTCAATTGATGTATACAATACTCCAGTGAATACATGACCAATACAATATATGTACGTCTCACTTATAACGTTTTGTGTTGAATTAGCGGCCTACAGTGTGAAACGGGTAAAAAGGGGAGCATTTTGGGGAAATTGTTGTTTCGTCTATTGGGATAATAGCGATTTTCTGGAAACAGAGTATGCAGCTTGCTGTATATGGCTTTTGTATTTTGTTGTTGTTATGCTAACTGTTGCCTTTTTTTTGTTTTTGTATTTTTATCGTACACATATTAATGGTTTCGTAATTATTTTCAATCAGAGAAATTTCTAAGTGCGTGTAATTATATGTCAGTGGTGAACGGTTTTTCGTCAACCCTGACAACAGTAATAACAAGTGAAGTAAGGCTGTCAAAAGACCGTTATTAGATACCATAACGGCTTCATTATAATATAGTATTGTAATGATGTTAGGTAATTGGGACCAACAATTTTTTCCTGGAAAGTAACTTTTACAAGGAACTGCGACATAAAAAAGGACAAAGAAAATTTATAACGAAAAAAATTGGTTTTGAAAGCTAGAATTGCTTTAAGCATTTCTCGAAAAGTTTCTTTTAAATATATATCGTCGGTTGATTATTTAAATGGCGTATGTGGATACAAATTACATAGGACATACTATAATTAAATAATCAACCGACGATATGTATATGGGTCAATTTAGCAATCGATTTGTTAATAGCTTTTGTCATGAGGAAAAAAAATTCTATTACAAGATATCAAAAAAAATCATTTCGAGGGGTCCAAATTTTAATTTTTTTTTACCTTTTCTCAACTGTTATTTTTAAGTTTTTTTTTAATTAGGTATTTTTAAATATTACCTTAAATATAAAAGTTGCCAAAAGTAATCAAAATTCTATGTCACAATATCGACAAATTTTTGTCCTTTCAGATCGGCCCGCTCTATGTAAATTCCTTAATCCGTGAATAATTTTGCTTACATTAAACTATCGCTCTTCTCTCTTGATAGCTAAAACGCTATTTTTTTGCTTATTTAATTATACTTCTAGAGAATATTTTTGGCATTCGCTGTTTGTTTTTAGATAACAAAATCGGCCCATAATTTCAAAAATGCCTTTAACAGATTTAACACTCAGCTTTAAAAGGAAAAGCAGAATCTGATTATGAATATTTTTGTTGTAACGGAGATGTTCGTCCTTTCGGGATAAGGGTTTTAAACAATGAACACAAAAAGAAAAGAAGATAGTTTTTTATAATATTTAAAGATTCACTTATTTCCCATACAAAAGTCTTCTCGGAATAAGATTGTGAAAGAATATAAAATTTTGTTCAAAGTCAACTTGAGAAAACTATTTTTATACCCAAACCACAATAGTGGAGAGGGTATTATGCATTTGTGCTGGTGCGTGTAACACCTTAAAATATTGGTCATAGACCCACCTTAAGGTATACCGGTCGACTCAGAATCACTTTCTGAGTCGAACTAACGATGTCCGTCCGGCTGGCTGACTGTTCATGTAACCTTGTGCGCAAAGTACAAGTCGCAATTTTGGAGATAGTTTAATCAAATTTGGGACATATGTTCTCATTTCCACAAGGACATAGCCTATTGAAAATGTGCCGAATCGTAGGACCACGAGGGAAGATAGGGGGAATTTCTGCCTCTCAGAAACTATCAAACCGATTTTAATGAAATTTAAATCATAGATAGAAATATATTTATATGGACACATAAGCTTTGTAGTTTTTCAAAAATAGGACCATGAGGGCAGATAGGGCCAATTTCTGCCTCTCAAACCTATTTTAATGAAATTAAAACCATGGATAGATCCATATCTATATGGACGCATAAGCTATACAGTTTTTCAAAATAGGTTCACAAGGGGAGGCAGGGGGCCTCTCACAAATTTTCCAACCAATTTTAATGAAGTTTATGAACATAGATGAATCCATATTTATATGGACACTCAATATGATGTGTTTTTAAATACTGTGGTGTAGGGTATCATATGGTCGGGCTTGACCGACTATACTTTCTTACTTGTGATTTATCAAATGGGTTTGATATTCAAAATATAAAAAATCGATTCTTCCACAGAAATAACGACAAATCAATTGTCATATTGAATACCATATTCGTCAATATAATTCATTATTTAATTGAGAAGGTACCAACATAAAAATTTGTAAGCATAAAATATACTTTTGTTAATTTAAGTTGATAATATTCAACAAATTAGTTCGTAATACTAAACAAAATATTTGTTAACAATCAAGTGTTGTGTTTTATTACGTAAAATAATAAATATTACATAACACATAACATTAATACTTAATACAGACTTGGTAATGCATGCACTTAGAGGTTCTGATATCTTCATACACTATAATCATCAAGATTTTGAAAACTAGAATGAAGAAAAAACACGTTGAAATTGTTTAACGAATCATAAAAACAAAATAATATTATTGTTTACTTACACAAACAACATTTTTTATGTTTTTCAATTAATCCCTTAATCAAAAATAAAATCAGTTTGAATTAAAAACTTAATCAGGTGAATTAAACCTTTACTTATATCAACAACATTACTGCAGAAAATGTTGTTAATATCAAAAAATATTTACTAAGTACTATTAATTTATTTGCTGGTGCAAATTTGATTATTTTTTTTTAATTTGTATCACAAATTTTTCAATTGAAATCAATTTTTATTTTTTTCTGAGTAGGGTACGAATTCAGATTTCAATAATCATGAAATCGCTTGTTTCTTTACCCTGCCTTAACACATGCAAGTAGTGGCATGCCACTGTTGTATACATATTATCACAGAAAATTTGTTCGAAATAGTCGAATCTCATGCCATTAACTTTTGTGATTACATATGCCACTGCGAGTTTATTTTTAAAATGTCGTAGAAGCGTCAACTTGAGCAATTTTGTTTACTTCTCAAATTAAAAAAAAAGTACCACAAAACAAAAAAGAGTTTGCCGAGTTAATCATCATTGCAAATTTTTGGGAAAATTTTTTCATTTATTTATATTTACATTATTTTAACGATATTTATGATCTATTATTAACAAACTTGCTTTTATTTATGCGCGTTTTTAAAAAATTAATCATAATAATTCTTTGTTAAGTTAAAACTTCAATGACAATTGGACAACAATCCAGTAAATGTGAATTAAATTTTTAACAGGGTAACATTGCTTATCGTTTTGACACTAAGTGGCATGCAAGTGCCAAATTTCCACTCGCATGCAATTTTTGCTGCCACTGTAGCTGCCATTGCGAAAAATGTGAGTGTATAAGTAAAAAAGTGTGAGTGTATTGAGTTTTTCGAACTGGCAGTGGCAAGTGCAAATGCTAGGTTAGTTATTAAATTCAAAATATATTGAATTTTTTTAAAGTTTATTTAAAATTTTCTGACACATTATTTTTTTCAACTAATACCGCATTTAGACTATGCAATTAACGCCGAGTTTTTTTTTCTATTTTCTTTTAAAGCAGTTACTACGAAACTCTTTTCACATTTACATTTACATTTTTTTCAACTTTTTCAACCCCGTTTTCTTCCCTACACCTCTTGCTAACACACAAAAAGTTGCATGCGAAAGTTGCGGCGTTAATTGCATAATGTAAATATGATCTAAAATAATTTTTCTTAATAACAATTTTCAAACATGTTAATTAAACAAATTGTTAAAAAAAAAAAATAGAAAAGTTTTTTAAAAATTGTTTAAAACCTTTATAACTGTTGTTTTTTTCTACCTACTCGAAATAAGAAGTTAGACTTTATCGGTAGCATAAAATTTCCCAAAAAAAAACAACAACCAAGGATCTAGCATTATTTGGCCTTAATGCCAATATAACGTATCAATAAGAACCGAGTTTTGATTGTTATTTAATCATTTACCGAAAAAAGGACAGCTGACAAAAATAGTTTTTACTTTCTTTAATTACCATAAGGCCGTTGTCGGAAGTCTTTTTAGATCGCTCAGATTTAAATAGCTTTGAGTTTCTAAAATTCCCTTAATGAAATCAATAGTGACCAAATATTATATAAATTATTTTAGTTTGGAGCGGTTCCCTGGTCGCTTCACTGTACAGCCATGTTTCACTTCCGTATACAAGTATTGATTTGAAGCATTAATCCTATAGTTGATCGACATCATTCTTCCAAACACCATGTTCACACGGGCAGCAATATTCGTGTTTCGCTCTCCCATTCCTGTTTCGCGCACTAAACATGATTGAAACAACATGTTTTGTCATACAAAATTTTGCGAGCGAAACTGGTCGTTTCATTTTGAAACATGATGCGAAACAGAAAAAATTTGCTATCATCTCCAATTTTGAGAACAATTATCGTTTGTTTATCTGAACTAGCTCTCAAAAGAATCTAAACAAAATAAAAGTTGATGTTAAATAAAATAAAGTAATAATTATAAAATAATAATATTAATAAAAGTATTAAATTATATATATTTTTAATTTTGACTTACTTTTTTTATCTATTTTAAATAAAATTACACTAACAACACAAAAAAATGACAAAATTAAACAAGAATGAATCGTATAAACAGCATGTTTGGCAATATAGTTTCAGAGAGCGAAACTAGTTGTTTATACATTTTATTTATTTTTTTATTTATAAATTTTTTTTGGAAGGTTTTTTTGTGTATTTAAATAATTGTTTATATGTAATATGCATTTTCATCAAAATATGCAACAATATGCAAAAGCCATCGATGCCATTTGAACGCAAATTTAATAACTCGGAAAGATAATTGGTCGGCATTGTTTTTTTAATATCGGAAAAACATGCATTATCATGGAAATCGCAAACATGACTCAATAATAATCGTAATAAGGTGACCACAATCATGGGCAACACTGCCTTACGCCCAAGTTGGTAGCGAAAGTTTCACTAACTTTCCCGTTGTGTAGTACCTGCATTTCGGCGTTGGTATACATACTTATCTTTGGTTACACGGATTATTTTGTTTGGCCCTTCGTTCTCATTAAAGCTAACCATATTAATACCTTCAATTTCTTCAAAAGTAATGTCGGTTCTTTTAAACCATCTTGCAGATGTATTAAGCCCTTGTCTTTGTAAAATATTAGATTTTTTAGGCCACACTGTTCCCTAAACAAGCCTTTAGTTTGAATTTTTAGTTTTAAATTTTCGATATGTATGTATACGACGTGGTTATTTAGGCCACTAATGCTTTCCACAAATAACCACAAGCGAAATTAGAAGCTTGACTGTTTAAATAGTTGTTTGACAATAAAAAGCCAGCGTAATACTTAACATACGTATAACAAACAATCATAACATGGCAGAGGTATTACGCTTTGTCTGGTTGTCCAATCTCTTCTAAATAAAATAGCAAATCTATAGAAGTGTAAATTAATTCAAAGGCACAATATCATTTAAAAAGTGGTTAACTTATTTATTATTCTATTTTAATTGAAAATTAAATGAATATACAAATTACCACGCATTAGTTTTAGTTGTGTTACTTTTATAAAAAACAAATTTGCCTTTTTTTGGTGTTTGTGTTACTTTAATTTTAGCGAAATTATACTAAATTACTAATCACTTTTAAATGAAAACTATGTGAAATTACATACAAAGATAAGAAAAACAACTATTTCCAGCAAAACAGCAGCAGCTGCGTTAATTTAATCACTACTTTAACATTTTAATGTTCGCAAACTTGGTTTAACAAGTTAATGATGTGAGTGTTTAAAAAACATAAAATATTTAAATTAGATGTTGGTTTTAATCGGTAGTCAAGGATGGAACGGAAAAAATAGAAATAAGTCTTGTTCATTTAATTGATCATTTGTAGAGAAAATAGTTTCCTTCATTTACTTTGAAGTCTACTCGACATTTTACGAGTCTTATTAAACGTTGGAACTGAAAAGCAAGTGTTCAAGTTCTTTTTTTGTTTTTGCAGCTTATAAAATTTCACACTACATGTGCTGCAACGCGTTTTTTAAATTCCTTCTGTTTTTTTTTTCTAAGAGTGAGCTAAAAGAAGAGGGCTTTTAAATCTACCATAAAAGCTAAGAGGCTTTAGCCCTTTTACCAAACCAGTTTGTTGTTTATAACCATAAAAGTCATAACAAGCTCATTACTTTTGATAATCATGTTGATGAATAAAATGCGTTCTTTTTTTAACAATCTTGTATGATGATCCATTTGTTATGTGGCAGCTGAGAAAAATAGGGCTGCCATTTAAAAAAAAAATATTATTTGGCATTTAAAAAACTACTTTTTTGGAAAATATTTAACTACACTGAGTGACAAATTTTAATTTTTTTTATTTGGCAGAAACTCCACTATAATCCACTATAACTCTACTTTAATCTAGAGACAAACTGAAGTCGAACTGCGTATTTTTTTTTGATTTCCCAATCATTTGCCCAGTACCCATGCTCTGTAACTTTAGTGAGAACTTCTCGCATCGAAAAGATGTGAAACAATATATCCCATCGTTTCTCGAACAGTGAGAAAAAACTGTGTCCATAACTCATGTCGAAAACTATCAAAAGAGATTGCGTCGCAAAGTGTGACTTAATGTTGGTTGTTTGCAAACGAGCTTTGAAAACATTCGTATATTTTATAAAAATGTAAAAAGAAAAATAATTTAGCAAAGGAAAAATGTGCCAAGAACAAAATATTATTATTATTATTCTTTGCATTTTTAATTTTTTTTTAGTGCTAAAATAATTTCTCACCCCATTTTTATTTGTGAGTTTATTTGACAGTTCAAAGCAGGAACTTTTCTCACAAAAATGTTACAAACATACCTTTTCTGTAACTTGGCGAGTAATTTCCTTACGTGACAGCTTGTACTCGCCAAAAAAAAGTTACAGACACATTTTAGTGAGAAAAACAGCTGGTTGTTTCAATATATGGCATTTTTGTTTCATTTCTCACATTTCAATCGAACAGTTTCTCGACGCGAGAGTTACAGAACATGGGCACTGTTTAAAGAACTTTTCATGAATGTTTTTTTAAATAATTTTAAACCCTGCAGCGAAGACAAAATGGTTAATAAACCTTCATATTTCGTTTGTAATTTCTACAATTTGACCCTAGGACAATTGGAGAATAAAGGATATATCTAGACCTAACCGCAAAAATAGCGTAAGCGACATCATTTTCAATTTTCATTGTTTTAATAAATAACTTTATTGGCAATACTTGCATCATCTCCTAAAATAGCATGGTCGCAAGAGGTACCGTTACGATTTTATAGCGAGAACAATTTTATCGTAAGCGCGAAATTTTATACAAAAAATTATATGAAATAAAATAATAAAACTCTCTCCTGTAAAATTTGATTTTTGGCGCTTACACAGAAAAAATTATTTTTCCAATTCAAACAAAAAAATTGTAGAATCTTCGCATATTCAAACAATTTATTTGCATTTTGTTCATTGAAAAAAACGCTGATTTTTTCAAACAAATAATTTAACTAAATCAAACAAAAAGTTTTCTGAAATTCATATAAATTGCAAACAAATAAACCCTGCAAATAAAATTTGAACACCTGATCCATTCTGATAAAATGGACTACCCCATGGACTGGTCCGATGTAATGAAAGCATGGGACATGTCATTGTTAAAAAGTGTTTGTAGTGAGACGGCATGTCTTCGTTTTTTAACGACGGGCTTTCGTTTTTAAACGACTTCAAAACTAATCCTCTTGAGTATACCGTGGAGTAGTTTTAAGACTACTCCTAAGTGGTCCAAAGGTGGGTTATATGGTCCTGCCCTAGGACATCGTAATGTTAAATAGACCATGTTTTTTCCATACGTTTGGGTTACTTTTGGACTAGTCCTGGGTCCCTTGTGGGCTACTCTTTACACGCGTGGTTGGACTGGTCCTAATTATTTGCAGGGTATTGCTGTATCCCTTCCTTTGCTAAAGAAGAAGAAATGTAACCAAAAACGGCGGCAGACCGACTCGATATGTTTTTCGTCATCATTCTATTTTTGTATTTGATGTATTTAACTGAACAGTTTGAAAAAATTGAATACGGGATTTAATTTTTTTTTTTTACCAACTTTGAAACCAACCAAACATGTATTTTGTTTCTTATAATCTTGTTTCTGTTGTTTAAAAAGAGTGAAACGTTTTTTTTTACCTGCCATTGTTTTTATTGTGTTTTTACTACAAACCTCGTCAAGCTATTTTATAATTATTCTTATTGCTGTACTTTTTTAAAGGGTCCAAAAATAGACTGCATATGTTTTTTGTTGTAGTTCTTATATTTCACATAAAGCAGTGTTGCTTACGATCAAATAAAAAAATGCAAAAAAAACGACAACATTAAGGAGCGTTAAATATTTCATACAAAATTATGAAAACTTGAAACCAATAACGCGTATATTGTATTTTTTAATAGTTGTCCACATTTTTGTTGGTTAAATAAAAATCAAACAAAAATATTAATTGAATTAGTAAAAAAAATTTTTAGAAATTATAAAATTTTTCAAACAAGCGTTTGTTTGAAAATAAATTGGCAATAATTTTTTCTGTGTACGTTATTTTTGCGGTTAGGGCTCGATATATTCTAAATCCTTTTTAGAAGAGAAGTTAAAATCACGATGTCCTTCTGTCCATGTGTCTGTTGAAATGGGCTTTCCGAAGGCTCCAGTTTTGATGGAGACTGAGTTGTTACATATTTATAGTCCGGAAATGTCTGCTATTAAAAGTCTGATCAATTCACAAATCGCTAAGATATGAGCAAAAAACCACGACTGCATCTAATTTTACCCAAAAATCCCTTGTTGTTGTTTTTATATAAATTTAATGTATATGTGGAGAACGGCAGGAGCCAAAGTTTTTAAATTAGCCACACGCATCTGGATTATCAATTTACAACATCTGACAAAATGAGCGTGGGATTGGAGAATAAAGCGTAGCACATTATATATTTTTGAATATCTGAAAAGCGGGATTGCGGATAGACTGATGGCAAAAAATTAATTGATTTATATCAAGAGAACCGTATTTATTTACCTTTCTATCCCGATCGCATTATGGTGAAGGGTGTATAAGATTCGTTACTCTTAATTGTTTTTTTTTTTCATTTTATTGTTCGTGTACTCCTCAAAAGTCGATGTTAAAAAATATTTCTAATATTTGATTTTCAAAAACCAATATTTTAAAAAAGTATCTTCTTTAACAATAAAAATGTAGCTGCTTTTTTGAAAAGGTACTTTTAAGGAGCTTTTTCAAAGCAATAGTGAACTATTATTTTCAAACAATGTTTACATAAAAAGTAAACAATATATACTATGTAAATATTTTCAAAAATGTATGTTGTTTCCGTAAATAATGGCCGAGATAATGGCCATCCAATACGGCGAAATATCTGAAGGGATACTCACATTAAGACCGATAGCAAGGCGGCCATAAGATCCCTGAAGAATGTGCTCATCCCATCGAGAATTGTCCGAGAATGACGGATGTCTCTGGAGGAGATACCGAGACATTTATTGGTCACTCTTAATTGGGTCTTTGGACACGGGGTCATACAGGGAAACTGCATGATGGATTCGTTGGCGTATGCAGGCACCACCTTGAATCGAGACGGTTCAACATATAATGTAGGTGTTTCACTCCCAAGGAGTAAGAAACTTATAGCGCACAAGTTTAACCTTATTGCAAGTCAGGGGTGGCACGAGGAAACGACCTGTGGGGAAACCAGGAAAATCTGGCCCATCATAGATGCAAAAAGGACACGGCGGGTATTACAGCTGTCCAGACATCACCTAAGAAACCTAATTGCGGTTATAACTGGCCACTGGACCATTGGGAGGCACGCCCAGAGGCTGGGGCTCCCTTACAATGACTTATGTAGAAGTTGCGTCGTCCAGGAGGAGGAAGAGTCAACGGAATATCGTCTCTGTAATTTTCCTCCATTCGGAGGCTTAAGACTTGAAATGTTTGGTCGAAGAGCGCTTGGGAACAAAACTTGTCTCTTAGGGATTGATTTAAATAGGATCCACTCCTTTATGGAATCGACCGGGTGGCTGCGTGGGAACACTAGCAGCAAGATAACAAAGGACCCATTGGAGACGGTGTGACATGGTAGCACAACGGGAACTAATTAATGGTTGATCACGGCTGCCAATGGAGCCTAACCTAACCTTCCGTAAATTACACTTTAAAGGGACTTTTTTCATAAAAACCATTTTTACACTCTTAAAAACAAATACGTACGTTTTAAAATTGTTTTTTTAATACAGGAACTTTTGAAAGAATTTCTTTTTTTAATACCTAAATTTTGTTAATAATACTTTTTCAAAAACATGTACTTTATTCCACTTCTTTGTTACTGAAAACATACTTTTTGAAAACATGTCTTTAAACTAAAGCCCTCAAAATATGTCATCTCTTAATTTTTACCGAATTTGTCTCTTTGAACGAAACCAACGAAGTGGCGTTAAGTTTGGCCACCATCATCAGCATACAAATTATTATATTTTTCCTTTTTTACAAGAATTAACAAAAAATTTCAAGGTGGCATTATTCGTTTTTTTTTCTTGCAACATAATTTTACTTTAGTTTTTTTTTTTTTTTAATTTCGCAAACAACATTGTTAAAATAAAAATCAGCCAGCCGGGCAACAAGTCGGTGGAGAATGATTTGGAAATCAAATCACTAAACTGGTTTAACCACAAAACACTTCCCCACACACACATATTTACTAACATAAATGTAATGCGGTGCATTACAAAAATTCTGCACGTTACTCCTGCGTTCCATATTCCCTAACAAATGTTAGTATTGTTGTTATTATTTTGGGTTTTACTTTTTAAGCTGAAGTGTAGATGGTTACTAATTTTAAGCTAAATTACCCTGACGCCTGATGGGTAACCATCAGTTACTTGGCATATAGTCTAAACTATATTTGTACTTACATACATAAACACATACTGATACAAATTTGTATTTCCAATTCTGGTTACTGCACTTTTTTCTCTTTATCTTAAATAGTTTTTTCGAAGGTAAACTTAAAAGTCATCTATGTAATATGTAATTTTATATCGGGTGATTTTTTAGCTATTATCTTTTTGGCAACACTGGTTTAAACAGCTGACGCACGTTTCGTGTTTTGTTTTACTGTCAAACATCTTCAGTTTGGTCTATAATTTAACCATGAATCGTCTTACAAACGAACAACGCTTGCAAATTATTGACTTTTTTTTATCAATATGCGTGCTCTGTTAAGAAAGTTCATCGCGCGCTTCTTGTGTTCAGCGACGAAGCTCATTTTGGCTCAATGGGTACGTTTATAAGCAGAATTGTCGATTTTGGAATGAAGATCAGCCAGAAGCATTGCAAGAGCTACCAATGCATCCTGAAAAAGCCACAGTTTGATGCGGCTTATGGGCTGGTGGCATCATTGGACCGTATTCTTCAAAGATGATGCGAATCGTAACGTAGCTGTGAATGGTAGCGCTACCGTGAGATGATATCCAACTTTTTTTTTCCCAAAATGCAAGAGCTTGACTTGCATGACATGTGGTTTCAACAAGACGATGCCACATGCCACACAGCACGCTTAGGCCGCCTAGGTCGTGTGATTTAACGCCTCTAGACTATATTTTGTAGGGCTTTGTTAAAGCTCATGTTTATACACACATGCCCGCTTCAATTGACGCATTGGCAGACAATATTGAAGCATTTATTCATGAGTAGCCGGCCGAAATGTTGGAAAGAGTATGCCAAAATTGGACTAAGCGGATGGACCATTTGAGCCGCAGTCACGGTCAACATATGCATAAAATAATCTTAAAACATTAAATAATATGGACCGTACTATCGATTCAAATAAAGATTTCATGCATTTTTCTGAATTTTATGTTTTTTTTTTAAACTTTCCTATAGCTCTTAAAAAATCCACCGATATATATAATCAGTTGCACTTTTCTTTTTAATATACTTTTTAGCCAAACCTCGTTTACTCTGACCAAGTAAGTGCCTGCGCTTTTGCTCACTTTTCTCGTGTATCTTATTTTGCAATAGGAAAGGGTTTCTAAATTTGAGGTATCACTGGCGGAAAACTTATGATTTTGACGTAGAGAACATGTGGTTTCAACCGGATGGTACCACTTGCCACACAGCAAGACAAACAATGAATCTTTTGAAAAATTCGAAAATCGCTTTTTTTCTCGTAGAGGAAGAGTGAATTGGCCACCAAGATCATGTGATTTGACAACTTTAGACTATTTTTTGTGTACAGCAATAATCCCAACAGTTGAAGAGCTTAAAAACAACATTATGGAGGAGATAGCCACCATTGACAACAGTTTTTTGAAAAAGAAGATTAGGAATTTTGATAAAAGATCAATTGACCAACATAATTTTTCATATATTAAAATATTTTTAATATATCAAAAATAC
This sequence comes from Pollenia angustigena, assembly GCA_930367215.1. Taxonomy (NCBI): domain Eukaryota; kingdom Metazoa; phylum Arthropoda; class Insecta; order Diptera; family Polleniidae; genus Pollenia; species Pollenia angustigena. Next base: position 56,769,660 of record OV884060.1, read on the forward strand.
TTATTTTTATTAAAATTAATATTATACCCTAATTTTTGGACACCCTTTGTTTGTGCTTATTACGTTAATAAAAGTATGTACTTATTTGGTTTTCATAAAACCAAATTTTACATGAGCCCTGTTTTTTCCTAAGAAATCAACAATGCCATAAAAAATTTTAACAAAAGGTGTCCATCATGCTCAGGTGTTAATTCAGTTTGCACATTTCGATCGTCTTATTACTCACACAATTGCACGTCAAAAAAAAACGTCAAAGGCAAAGCAGTTGGAGAGGAAATGGTGTAAACACATATGATCTTCACTTAACAGTTAAAAGGTGGAGTTTCTTCCATTAAATCTAAGGTAATAAAACATGTTTCTGAAGAACTGCTGTATAGCCACAGTGAATCAGTGTAACAACTCCATTCATATTTTATTTTCATTTCCATTCATATTTAATTTTTTAGAAAAATTTGTTATTTGTTGGAATTTTATTTAAAATTTCCTTATTTAAATATAGAAAAATTTGTGAAAATTCTTTAAAAAAATTAAATTGTATGATATTTTGTGAAATTATCATGCTAAGAAAATTGTTCTTGTTAAAAAAAAATTTGGCAAAATTTTCCTTATTTAACAAAGAAAATTTTTGACTTTTTTTTAATTTAAAGAAAGTTTTGTGAAAATTTCGTATTTATAGGAGTATTTTAAAAATTTGTTAATATCCAGTTATGGGGAATTTTTACAAAATTTTTTATTGAAGGAATTTTTGTAAACATAAAAATTAAAAAAATATTCCTATTTAAAGAGAATTTTGTTAATTTTTCCATCCAATTTAAAGGAAGATTTGTATAAATTTCTTATTAATATTAAATTTTATGAAAATTCCTAATTGAAGAAAATTTGTTTAATTTTTCTATTACAAAATTTGTTTTTACAAGATGTTTTTTAAACTTCATATTTATGGAAAATTATATAAAAATTTTCTATTTAACGAAAATTTTTTATTTCTGAATTTAAGAAAATTTTGTGAAAAGTTCCTTCTTAATAAAAATTCTGTAAAAATTTCCTGATTCCAAAAAATTTTGAGAAAACTTTATAAAAATTTTCTACTTAACGAAAATTTTCTATTTTTCAATTTAAGAAAATTTTGTGAAAAGTTCCTTCTTAGAAAAAATTCTGTAAAAATTTCCTGATTCCTAAAAATTTTGAGAAAACTTTTCAAAAATTTTTTAAAATTTCCTATTTAAAGTTAATGAAATGCTAGAATTAACTTTTTAAAGAAAATTTCCTACTTAAATGAATATTTGTGAAAATTTCCTTTGCTAGGAAATTTTTTAAAAATTTCCCAGTTATAGAAAATTTTCTGATAATTCAGTATTTTAAGGAATTTTTTTGAAAATTCTCTTAGCACAAAATTTTTTTTTTATATCGAGCCCTAATAGCAAAAATGATGTTACCAACAACATTTTAGTTTTTTGTTTTTTGATGAAAATCGATAATTTTTTATCATTTGCATCATCTCTAAAAAACTCATATCTCTGAGAAGTACCGCTCCGAAAAAGGAGCAAAAGCAATTTCAAAAAAAATCCTAGGCTTGAAACAAAAATATTTAAAAAAAACCTTCTCCTGTAAAACTTTATTTTTGTTGGTTACATCATTTTTGCTATAAGGGCTCGATATATGTACATATCCCAATTATAGAAAAAAATTTGGAAAATTTTCTTATTTCAATAAATTTTGTAAACAATTACCAATTAAGAATTTGTAAAAATCCACTTTTGGGAATATTTTTTTTCAAAATTTTGTTAAATTTCCTATTTTCCTTTAAAAAAAAAATATTGTAAAAATTTCCCTTTTTTAAGAAATTGTGTTAAATTTTCTAACAAGAAATTTGTTGAATTCCATTTGTGGGAAATTTGCTTAAAAATGTTGTTCCAATTTCCCGTTAAAAGGAAACTTTGTGAAAGTATCCTATTTTTGGGAAGTCTTTATTGTGGCAAATTTATTGATAATTTTGTATTTTCAAGAAATTTTTTCAACATTAAAATTAATATGCATTCATTTGTGGGAAATTTTATACCCTCCACCACAATTAGTTGTGAAGAGAGTAAAAAAGTTTGTCATTCCGTGTGAAACTTTTTTATTATTCATCTCAGACCCCATAAAGTATATGGGCATTTCCGTCAAAAGGTCCACCGCGACCGAAAAATTAAAATTTATTAAAAGCTGACTATTTTACGATATTCTTATAGAGAAATATTTAGATTTTACTAATTTTATAAATTTACCCATACATTTTTTTACTTAGATATAAAATCAGACTGCAAAGTTGTGCAATCGTAATTTCTTATTTGTGAGAATGTTTTATTGTATGTTTTCTTAAATATTATCTTCCTTAAAAGAGGTGATATTTGATAAAAATTATTCCAAAAAAAATTTCTTACATGGTCTGTAATAAAAGAAAGAGATCAAAGAGAAATATGTAATTCGGATTAACGGTAAATTTTTATTTTATTTTGATAACTATTCAGTTAAATAATAACGGAAAAAATGTCACGTTCGAAATGTCACGTATCGACCCAGATTTTGGATTAAAATAAAGAAAATACAGAAGATTTTGGAATCAAACCAAGACATTTTAATGTTACATTGCTACGTAAAATTCTGAAAGTAGTTTGACTAAAAAATTGAGCCAGGTTTCGCTGAATTACGCATTTTTATACATGGCCACAAAAACTACTTCTATTTTTTTCACGTTCGAACCGCTACTTCTTTTGCCATTATCTTTGACCTAGAATCACGCCCTCCATAAACTTTAGCATAGATAACAGTGCTTTCTTAGTGCTATTATTTAAGGGTTGAGAGAACGAAAAAATATTTGTTGTTTAAAATGTTATTGCATTTTTGATGCGTACGACTGTCACGTTCAACACTTTGGATTCACCCATATATATTCTGGGTCCTCGATTAATTCTAAGTCGATTTAGCCATGTCCGTCTGTCTGCCTATCCGTCTGTCCGAATGCTGAAAACACGCTCACTTTCGAAAAACTCAAAAGAAATAAACAAACTTGGTGTCAAATTGCTTAAGCAGTTTGGGATTGAAAAACAGCAAAATCGGTTCAGTAGGATCAGAGCTATGAATCAAAATGTGGAACCACCACCTAAAAAAAATATATAATTTTGTTACAAAAACTAACATACATAAATGGTGGAACAATGCACGGAATGACATAAGATTTTGAAAAAATTAATTTTATTTGACTGGAAATCACGCTGTAAAATTTTGTGAAGCCCTACTCCCGGAAAACAGTATAGAACGGCTAAAACCCTAATTAACAATCCTATTAATAGGACTAGAAATGACACTGTTAAGTTTCATGAAGATCGGTCCATAATTTACCCTAGGCCCCGTATAAGCCATTCTCCCGGAAAACAGTTTAGTACGCCTAAAACCGTAATTAATAATGCTATCAAAATATCTGTGGCATTTTGACAAAACATCTTAAGTCAAGATAAGATAGCAAAAAAGTTTTAAAAAAAAACTCGGTGAAAACATCACTTTTACCAAATAATGAAATAAACCAAAATTAAAGAAAAATTTCGTTAAAAATACAAAATTTTAAAAACGTAAACAAAAAGGTTTTTTGAATTAAAAATTCGTATGATTAACAACATTTTTTTCAACATTTTAAATTTGAGTTAAGATGTTTTGTCAAAATGCCACAGATATAATCTAATACTTCAGGGTTTTATATGACTAGAAATCACACAAATAACTTCCGTGATCATCTGTCCATATATAGCCCACTCTGGTAAATTAATTAAATACACCTTAAACCGTAGCAGATATAGATATTGCGGTGAAATTTCTTCCAACTTAGCTTCATATGGTCAGAAAAAATGACAAGCAATTATGTGATATATTTTTAGCGGCCTTCTGAAATTCACTGCAAACGCTAAAACTAATTTCATCGCTGAATTGAAATTTATGTTTTTTAATAACAGAAATCACTCTGCAGAGTTTTGGGATGATCGGTTCATAGCTTACCATGACTCTAATATAAATTCCCCTCCTAAAAATTATTTAAGTTCGGCTAAAACTGTTAAGAATAATGATATTTTACTCAAGCTAGTTAAAATTGCTAAAAAAAAGCCTTAAACTTTCTGGTTTTCGGCCAATAATTTAGTATAAGTCTGTGTTCATACGGCTCATGTCTTATTAACAAGATTGCTACTTTATAGGCGGAAGGGACGTGGGGAAATGAAACGAGTACACAGATGCATGTACTGTCTTTACGTTTTGCTTTTTCATTCGTTGTTTAATTTTGTTATTGTTTTCAATATCAAAAAAGTACATGTCGTCAACATGACATGAATCATTTGAACGCCAATTCATGTTCAAAGAAGAAAAAGGAAGAATCTTGTCAATAAGACATGAGCCGTATGAGCTCAGACTTAGCAACCAATTTTAATGCTGATGTCTGTTTTTATAAAAATTAATTAATAATAATTAGGCATCATATAGTGGAGGGTATCAAAGATTCGGCACAGCCTAATATAGCACTCCAACTTGTTTTTTTTTTAATTTTGTTAAAATTTTTTATTAAAAGGAAATTATGTTAAAATTTCCTATTTACGTTTTACAGAAATTTATAGAATATTTTCGGAAGAATTTTTTTTTATTTATTAATATTTTATTTATTATTATTAGATGTGCTATAAAATTTTTTTAATAACAATCAATTTTGTGGAAAATTCCTAATTGTGGGAAATTTATATGTATGAAATTTTTCTTTTTTTCTTTTTACAGAAATTCCTGCACAAATTTGTATTATTGTGATTATATGACACCTCGTGAATATTTCTTTTTAGTAACTTTCAACCGAATAACTTTATGTTGTCTGATTCTTTGTCAAGTTCTTAACAAAATATCAACAAATCAAAAGAAACATATTCTTCAACACGATACCAAATGTGGTAACAATGTTGCACAGTTTTGGAAAACTTTCTTGTTGTTCTCTTTAGTTACGTTTGTTCTAAAAATGGTGTGGTCAGTAATGTGAAGATAATGATGGTTTGATGATCAAATTGATAACAACACTTGGTTGCTGTTGTTGTTGCTGGTATGTGCTCTGCTGTGCTGTTCTTATTAAAGAGTTGTTGCATCAATCTGTGATAAAAAAATTTTTTTTGTTGTTGCTGCATTTGTTATTGTTTTATTGCACTTAGGCTTTGTAAGTCCCTCTAATGTGTTTTTTTTTGTGTCTACATACGGCTTTAAGTCTTGTTACCACCAAGATGCCATATTGTTGTTTAGCAGTTCTGAAGCTTTAAAGCGCTACAACAACAAAATTTTTTTTATATTACATTTGCTACGTATGTGTGTGTGTTTTTGACTTGATGATCTGTTTATGTTAACTGGTTTATTGTTAGCTGATATTGCTAATGTGGCTGTTGTTTTTCTTAACCATGTGTGTGTTTTATTTTTTGTGTTTTTTACGTTCTTTTAAGTACATTCGCTTGTCTGACGCGATCTTTTAGATCGTTAATTAAAAATTTTTCAAGTGTGTAATACCAGCGTACAACACACAACACAAAAACTCGTAATTCTTTGTCTTTTTACCTCTCCATTGCTGTCTTTTATACTCGATTTAAGCACTAAAGGTTTCTTTTTTACGTTTGCCGGCTTTTTTCCCCGAGTACAGGAAAGTGCCACAATGTAAGTCCGTACATAGTATTCAATATATGTGTGTGTTTGTGTAAATGTTGCTTTAAATGTGTTTTTCTTTTTTGTATATTTCAGTGTGTAGATGTAAAAGATGATTTTTGTTTTATTTTAACATGAGTTAAAATGCAATTTTTAAATTACCTTTTAATGGGGCTGCAGTTTAAGACCCGCTTTTTATTTTGTCTTTATTCAAGATCTGTGTTAATGTTCATCACCATTCCATGAGATTGATGAGTTTGTTGCTTTATTCTGTTGTTTAAGTATTGATGTATGTTTCTTATTGTTTTTGTTTTCTTGCTGTGATTATATAAGTTCTCGCTCAATGTAATTTCAGATTCGCTTTTCTTTCAAACAAGATTTGATTTTTTATTTTTTTTTTATATCTTGGTTTTATTATTAATTGGAAAAATGTAGAAGTTGATAAAATTTTAAAATACAGAAAACACGTGATAGAAGAAAATGTAATTATTTCGTAGTATCTTGATAGGTAACGAGAATAAATATATTTGTATGATATATAACAAACCCTGCGCTTAAATATTGCGCATACCTGTGAAAGGTTCCACATAGAACAAAACAAAAATAGATGACGCGCGGGGCAGGGTCTGGACAGAGCTCCCAATAACTATTTTCCAAATAGTTTTTTAATGGTCTTGCAACACTTCCACAATCGAATTGTTATGATGAAGCCAACTATGTGTCCGCATATTTCGGCCGATTTTGCAAAGTTCTCCTGTAGTTTTTCAACAACTCTCCTTCAATGTCTCAAATTCATCATCTTCGAACTTTGTTGGCTGACCTGGGGCGGTATTTGTCTTTCGCGTCGAAATCATCCCTAAAACTAAGCCACACAAACCATCTCTCGGATCTTAAAATCAATGAACATGCTTCAAGCATGTCTCGGTTAGCAATCGATTCGGTGCTTTAGCTGCAATCTTTTTTCAAAGCAAAGAAAATAAAGCAAAACTTACTCCAAATGATGATTTGTTCGCACATTGAATCTTTATTGAATCCCGCATTTTACCTTTATCGCAGTATCTGTATCTTTTGCCATAAACCCTTTGTAAATATAGGTAAGGGGATAAGATTTCGTACAGTTTTAGAAACAAAATTAAGGTTTCTTATAAAAATGTTGGTATCGGTAGAAAATTGCTCTAAATTTGGCTTTTATCCAATCAAGCTTTTTACATTGTTTGTATGTCCGTTATTTACCACAAGTCTTTTATTAATAACTTGTAAGTGATAATAAACAATGGCTGGGATCCAGAAAATCGTTATCAAAGCAGCTCGCTTTATTAAATGGATTCTACAAAAAAACCCTCTGAGGGTTTTGTAGTGATCCTCTTAAGGATATTTCACTATCTGGTGCAGATATCGGCTGAACAGAGATCCCATCTGTTACCACGGGAGTCATCGACCCCCGTAGCATGGTACCGGACTAACTAATTTTTTAGACCTACGTTAGTACACTTATTGCGTGAAATGCTTCTTGTCTTTCAGAAACATTGTCTTTGCGAAAGTTTAAATTTTCGGATAATTAGTACTTCCAAGTATTCGCTTCCATCCAATGATAGCTTGATTTCAGTAATGGTATGGAATGGTTTAAGCCGATTGTCACACGAAGAGATATTTTAAAAATACCACTAAAGGGCTTATTTTTCACCACTTGTGGAAGTGTTTGGCATGAGTGAAGTATCCCTAGGTTCTGTTGAAACTCAACAGATGCTGCTGGCATATGTCCAAAAGTAGCGGAGGTAATCTACCTCCAGCTCCTGAACAAGGAGCGAGTTTTATACCATTCCGAGCTATTCACTCAAATTACTATCTCGGTCAACGCATTGTGTCCCAACCAGTGGTTAGCATCCACCTAAAACTGTATCGATGTGTATCATTTTTTTCGAACTGCATTCACGGCCACCAGGTTTGACGATTTATCGTAATTTTAATGATTTTGGGGCCAAAAATAGCAAATTATCGATTTATACCCTAAATTTGAAGATTTTCCAAATGACAAATTCTTGGATACTTTCGTTTACTTGGTTAAGTTAATAATACAAATACATTTACATGAATATAATAGTTTACGCTTGGGATTCTGGTAATAGATCCATTTCTCAACTATTTTTTAAGCACTGAAATTGAATTTCTGATGGATAAAATCGGTGTTTGCTATCTCTCAGTTAATTTGTAAGTACTTTTTTTTTATAAATTATTAAAAATCTTATTCGTTTTAAATTCTTGATTCTTACACTTTTGTAGCATATTCGGATTTTGATATCCATAACTATACAAGACAAGCAAAGTCATCTTTTGACAAGCTTCGAGAATTAACTTATACACAAGGGGTGGTCCAATCAAATGCACGATGCTAATTTTAAATAAAACTTAAAGTTTTCAGAGAATTAGCTTAATATTTTTTATTATGATAGAAAGTTCTACGACAATTATATGTGAAACAAACTATCGGCCAAATGCTCGCCACGGCTTCGGTGGCATACCTCTATCCGATGGTTCATATTTTCAATAGCTGTGAGACATAACTGAGGTTAAATGTGGTTCGTTAATGTGACGAATTATCTCATCCCTAAGCTTTTGAATTGTTCTTGCCTTATTGCCATACACTTTTGACACAGGTGTCAAATCATGTAATCGTGTCGGCTAATTTTTTTTTTTTTTTTTTTTAATTCCCTATGCTAATCCCCGCGAAGCTTGACGCTTGTCTGCAGGAAAGAAACCAGAGTCTCTGGCGGGAATCGAACCCGAAACCCCGGGGTTGATAGACTAGCTCACTACTAGCTAGCCTACCGGGGCACATTAACATCGCCATAGCGTTTATATATATAACACGGCCATTGAATTTCTCGCGCAAAAGAGCCATTGTTTCGATGGCTGTGTGGCAAGTGGCACCATCCTGTTGGAACCACATATTGCCCAGGTCCATATCCTCAATTTCCTCGCCACAGGAGGTCCATTATCATCTCGCGAAAGCGAACACCATTCACGGTAACTGCTTGGCTGACCTCATTTTCTTAGAAGTGCGCCTGATGTTGCTACTAGCCCATAAGCCCCACTAAGCAGTCACTTTTTGTGGATACATGGGCTTTTCATCAATCACTCGCGGAGTCTCATTTGCCCAAATACTTGTTAACGAATCTACTGAGGAGAAAGTGTTCATCGTCGCTAAAGATGAATTGCACGAAATGCATTTTAATTTGAACGCCTATTTTTTAAAAGTCTTGTGTACCTCTCCATGGTTGAATTTGTCAAGCACTGAAGGAAAGCCAAATTTAGTTGAACAAGCAACTTGACGTTAAGTTGTGACTCGAAATTAGCATCGTCCATTATGGTTAGACCACCCTTTACTACCAAAATCTTTTCCTTTTTTAGTTTTTAAATCAAACTGAATTCTTCATATTTAAAAACACTTGCCGCTCTATAAAATAATGTATGGCCTGCATTTATAGTCAATTGAAGTGAGAATTGCGGTTTAATTTTAAGAGATTTTTTGAGGCAGGACATAAATATTTATGTTTTATTAATTATTTATTATTTCGATTAAAACAAACGGGGGAAAAGTCAAATAAATTTATTATGCAATGACGATTAAGTCAATTTGACGATTTTTTTTCTACAAAATTATACGATTTTCGAATCAGTTTCTCTAGCAGCTATGCCTAAGTTTACTACATATGTACATATTCTTACCTCTTGCTCATTTTATTCATTTCAATAATGTCATTTATTATTCAACCAATTAAATCCCACATGCTTTTCCAACTTTATTCTCACACTATTATTTCTTATTTATGTTAATTTTATTTCATAACTTTTTAGTTTAAAATATTTTCACAGAAAAAAATTGTGTTACTCAAATTATAATTTTGCATACGGGTGTTTTTAAATTCAAATGTATTTAATTAAAGATACACCATAAAACAATAATTTTTCTAACAAACAATTGCCCAAAACAATTAAAAATTAAACAAGACAGCAACGCCAGCTGCCCTTACAGAGAGAGCTACTTAACATGTCCAAATGATAAGAAGGAAAAATTTTTGAAAGGAAAAACTTACACTATAATTATGTTTTGAAAAACAGAATTAAAATTATTATTTATGATCGTTAATTATTAAGAAAGAGCATTAAAGCAAAAAAAAAGAGAACTACACTTTAACCGGCACACACCCAATAATTAAAATTATTTTATTTTAACAACAATACCTACAAATAAATTAAAAAAAAAAAACTTCCGATAGAGAAACAATTTCAAAACTTAAAAACAAACTCAACTTTTAAGTTCCCCCATTTAAGGTATGAGAGTATTTATGGGATTGTTACGTGCTTAGGCATACAAGTTTAAAATTACCCGCTTTTCCCTGGACTTGGTTTACAAATTAAGGGAAAATACTCACAAATAGAAATCAATGAATATTTAGCACCCTCTTAATAAAAACTTTATATGTATGTATATGAATTTTCTGTCAGAATAAGAATGAAAAAATAGCTGTCATTATGGAAAGTGTGACCCTGAGATAATGTGTGGTGGTCTTCCGTTCCAATGCCTCAAGCTAAAGTATCATACAGCACACGTTCATCATAATAAATTAACTGACATAGACAGAAAAAAAACACTTTATGGTATTTTTAAAGGAAACCCAAAATTGCCAATGACATTTCCGTTTAAAGAAAATTAAACATAAAATTTAAAAACATTTTTTCTTTTTTAAAACTAAATATTCATTACTAAATAAACCATATATTTAAGAAAAGATTTTCCTTTTCAGATAAAAAAGCCTACATACATGCATACATACATAAACACAAATAGAATTTTACAATCTAGCAAATGACAAAGAATATTAAAAATAAATACAATTTATAAAAATTGTCAACACCTGTAAACGACATACAACCCCACAAGCCCTTTTGCTAACAGCCAAACAGTCTGCAACGGAAACAAGCGTTGAAACTTTAAGGTCAAGGCGAAAGACAGGCCACTAACAAATCCAACTTGTTAACGAAAATAAAAACAAAAATAATATACCTACGAAAAAAGAAACAACATTTTTGAATTTATTCTTTCTTAAGTATGAATATGAGGTGTAATAATAATATACTCACAGGTGTCCATATAACGATTGTATTGTTGCCTCCTTGACTGGACTTTATAGAATCGTTGAAACCTTTAATAGTAATCAAAGATAATCAAAAGGTCTTGTCTTGCCATACCTTGTCTTAAAAGTATTTATGGTTGGAAAAAAAATCAAAATCCAAAAAAAAGCATGAGAATAAACAGTGGGCTATAAGAAGAAAATAAAAAATATATTTCAATGAAAGAATATCGCACTGGTTCCTCTAAATTTAAAAATTTTCAGTAGAGATGAAAGTTGAATATTTACAATGAAGTTGAAAACAATTATGGCATTGTAAAGAAATACGAAGAAGAAGTATACAATGTTAGTTGTTTTTATAATTTGTTCAGGGATGATCGAAAAACAACAAGTTTTTTGAGTTGTTCGCTTTTATGTGAAATGTATTCATTTATATAGTGGTGTCATTTCATAAATATAGAAACAAAACGAAATATAACAGCAGAAAAAACTTACCTACAACAACTAAAAAGAGACAACACAAAACAGAACATCATAAAAGTAAGCCGTTTTGACATAAACACTAGCACAACTTAAAATATTTCCCTTTAGTTGAAACATAACTGATATGAATTCATCTTACATTTGGGGACAATTCAAAATATTTCTCTTTAGTTGACTCTGGAGAAGGCACTTTTATATCAAGAAGAGGGATTTAACTATATTTTTTTTGGCGAAAAAGTTGGGAAAATTATGCAAAGTTTTTATAGTGGGTAGATTTGACCACTGCATATCGATTTCTTGCAAAAAGTGAAAATTTTATATATTAAAAATTTGGATTTAAGATAACTTTCAAAAAAGTGCCTAATTATATTTAAATGGAATTTCATATTCGCATGTATAGACATTAGCTTTAACATAGCCCCACAAAAAATAGTCTAAAGGCGTTAAATCGCACGATCTAGGCGGCCAATTGACCTGTATGGCATGTGGCACCGTCTTGTTGAAACCACATGTCATGCAAGGCACGCTCTTGCATTTTGGGCAAAAAAAAGTTGGATATCATCTCACGGTAGCGCTCACCATTCACAGTTACGTTACGATTCGCATCATCTTTGAAGAAGTACGGTCCAATGATGCCACCAGCCCATAAACCGCACCAAACTGTGACTTTTTCGGGATACATTGGTAGCTCTTGCAATGCTTCTGGCTGTTCTTCACTCCAAAATCGACAATTCTGCTTATTAACATACCTATTGAGCCAAAAAAAAGCTTCGTCGCGCGATGAACTTTCTTAACAGAGCGCGCATTTTGATAATAAAATTCAATAATTTGTAAGCGTTGTTCGTTTGTAAGACGATTCATGGTTAAATTATAGACCAAACTGAAGATGTTTGACACTTAAACAAAACACGAATCGTGCGTCAGCTGTTTAAACCAGTGTTGCCAAAAAGATAATAGCTAAAAAATCATCCGATATATACCAGAACGCAATCAACCTATAAATATTTATTTTTTTAACGTATCACACTAGTCTGTACGTGTGTTGAAAGTATTATTATCTCCCAGTTGGCCATGTCTTGGAGAAATCCTTGACGACGCGTGTACGACCATATAAAATCCTTGAGGACGCAAATCGTCGAAGACTTTTTCACACAAACATCCGCAAAATCGTTCACGACTAATGAGCGACATAGTCGTTTAGGATCATATAGGCGACACAATCGTTGACAATATATGGAAGACACTGTCATTGACGATTTATGAGCGGCAATATCGCTCATTAGTCGTGAACGATTTTCTGGACATTAAAGTATAATTCAAGGCAAAAAACGATTTTAAACACGACAAAATACACGTTTTTTTACTTAAGTTGTCGTCATCAATGTTATATATGCGACAAATTCCAAATTGTCCTGAGGACATCGTAGTCGACATCTGCGTCTATGACCATTTTGCCAACTGGGCTGTTACACGCACTTATTCCTGCGTTTATTGTTGCTACACTTAACAATTTTTTGTAAATTTACAGTTAAAAGTTGCTTTAATATATTTTTAATTTGCAGTTATTATTAAAATAACAATTATATGAAGTGTAGGTATAGTGTACTGTTTTTATACCCTCCACCACAATTAGTTGTGAAGAAGGTATATTAAGTTTGTCATTCCGTGTGAAACTTTTTTATTGTTCATCTCAGACCCCATAAAATATATATATTCTGGGTCCTTGAGTAGTTCTAAGTCGATTTAGCCATGTCCGTCTGTCTGTCCGTCTGTTGAAAATACGCTCACTTTCAAACAACTGCAAAGAAATGAACAAACTTGGTGGCATATTGCTTGTAGTTATCCTAAGCAGTTTGGGATTGAAATCCAGCAAAATCGGTTCAGTAGCACCAGAGCTATGAATCAAAATGTGGAACCACCACCTAAAAAAATTGATAATTTAGTTACAAAAAATAACATAAATGCAGGAACAAGGCACGGAATGAGATAAGATTTTGCAAAAACTTGTTTTATTTGACTGGAAATCACAGTGTTAAATTTCGTGAAGATCCGTCAATAATTTACCCTAAGCCCCATATAAACCTAAAACCGTAAAGAATAACGCTAGCGTAGCAAAATTTGGCTCGTCACAGTTTTATAGGACTATAAATGATACTGTGAAATTTCGTGAAGATCGGTACATAATTTACCCTAGGCCCCATAGAAACCCTACTCCCGGAAAACAGTTTAGTACACCTAAAAGCATAGTTAATAATGCTAGCATAACAAAAATTGGTACGTCACAGTTTTAAAGGACTAGAAATGACGTTGTGGAATTTCGTGATGATCGGTCCATAATTTACCCTAGGCCCCATATAAACCCTACTACCGGAAAACAGTTTAGTCGCCTATAACCATAATTAATAACAAATCGTCACAGTTAAGATAATAATAATATCATACAGATATTACTCCTTAAACATTCGAACTGTCGGTGCAGGGTATCAAAGATTCGGCACAGCCGAATATAGCACTCTAACTTGTTTTTATTATGGAATATATTGAAAAATTTACTTTAGCTAGAGCTTCAAAAAAAGTTCCAAACAGTTCCACGACTTTTCCTTATAAGTAAGTGTAAAAAAGTCAAGTGGAGGTCCACCTCCTTCCACTTTCAAGAAATAGAACCTATTTTTCTTAGGAAGTACACCTAATTCTGAAAATTCCAAATGCAAATGCCATTTTTTTTTTTTTAATCACTTAATTTTACATTCTGTGCAGTCTCCTCACAAAATACTTGTGTGCACCACTGATGTATACTTAAACTGCTACGAAAATATAAAAAAAGGAGAATTATGTAACTAAGTTGTAACCAGCGTTGCCAATTTTCAAGATTTCCCTCTATTTGCAAGTTTTTTGAGATGCCAAAAAGTTTTTAATTTATTTAAAGTTTTTTCAAGTTTTTTATAAATATATAAAGTTTTTAGGTTGCATGTTTTGCAAGTTTTAAAAACATTTAAAATTTTAACAATAATACTTACCTTAAAAATCCCAAAGATATTTATTTAGGTGCTAAAGTAATTTGAGCACTAGATTCAAATAAATTATCTGAAGATGATGAAACAGACTTAAGAGTTCGTTGTTTAAAGTGTTATGTTTAACTTTGCAATGAATTGTTAAAAAGGTTCGATTTTAATTAATTAAGTTGAAGTTTTAGAACCTTTTACTGTAATATGTTAAAGGTTACAAAAAAGGTATTGCTCAATTATCTGCTCCTTTCCCAAATCTTGTAAATTTAAGTGATATTAACTTTGATTTTTCGGAACATAACTTACAAAAAGAGCAAAATATTAAGAGTTTTTGGGAGGATGTATTTAAAGTAAGACGTTGTACTAAGTGCGTTAGTTTTTCCATATAAAAACAAGTAAGAAAGTATAGTCGGTCAAGCCCGACCATATGATACCCTACACCAGAGAATTTAATAACACATCATGCTTATGTGTCCATATTAATATGGATTTATCTATGTTTATAAACAATAATTAGTATTGTGGTTATTTTGTTGAACTATTTATGGTTTTTAATCCAAATTTTTTAATATTTTTAATTAGGCTTAAGTTCATGAAATTTAATTTTTCATTAAATTATTTTTATGAAGAAAGGAATTTTACAACATGAAAATTAATCAAAATTGTTATTGATAATCTTTCATTCTTGACGTGGCTGGGGCTCGAACCCCGGCCGGCAGGTTACCATGACATGTTTCGATTGCAACCACTCAATCTCCTCAGATGTATTTGCCGTCTTACACTCGCAGCCATCGACGACTGCTGACGTCAATAGTCAAACATCAATCCTTAAACCAAATTGTATTCTAACATTTGGTAGATCGAAATTTGCTTTCCTGAATGATTATCCATTTTAATTGATTTACATGTTTTTTCCTTACTTCTGTTTTTTCGTACTTTTGTCAAGAATTTTTCTTGAAATCCAAGTACATTTTTTGTTTTTTCATTTTGTCTTTTTCTTTTTAAACTTCATTCAAATCGGTTTGAAAGTTTGTGAGAGGCAGAAATTGCCCCCTACCTCCCCTTGAGGTCCTATTTTTGAAAAACTGTATAGCTTATGTGTCCATACAAATATGGATCTATCTATGCTTTAAATTTCATTAAAATCGGTTTGAGAGGCTGAAATTGCCCCTATCTCCCCTCATGTTCCTACTTTCTTAAAAATGCATAGCTTAGGTGTCCGTACAAATATGGATATATCTATGTTTTAAATTTTATTAAAAACGGTTTGATGGTTTCTGAGAGGAAGAAATTTCCCCCTCTCTTCTCTCGTGGTCCTACGATTCGGTCCATTTTCAATAGGCTTGGTCCTTGTGCCAATAAGAACCTATGACCCAAATTTTATCAAATTATCTTCAAAATTGCGACCTGTACTTTGCGCACAAGGTTACATGGACAGCCAGCCAGCCTGCCAGCCAGCCTGCCAGCCAGCCTGCCAGCCAGCCTGCCAGCCAGCCTGCCAGCCAGCCGGACGGACATCGTTAGTTCGACTCAGAAAGTGATTCTAAGACCAATATTTTAAGGCGTTACACACATCAGCATAAATGCATAATACCCTCTCCACTATTGTTGTGTGGGTATAAAAAAGTAGTTTATTCAGGTTTGTCATTTCCAATATCTACAGCAAATGTAGAGCGTATTTCCTCAAAAATTAATTTTAAAAAAATAGTGTTAGAAACAATTTAGAAATACCAACTTTCTGTGGTATTTTACGAACAAAAGACTTTTTGAAACAAATAACAGTGATTGTAGGAACTTTAAGCAATCGAAAGAAATGGCTGATTTCTATTTCATTTTTCTATATCTGTAAACATAGAAAATTTGCTAATACATTTTGGTATTTTCTTTAAAAAATTTGACTCTTTTGAAAAAAAAAAAAGTTTTTTCTTGCGAAAACAAGTTTTTTTTTTGATATACATAACAAGATTTTTTTAAAAAATATATGGTAACGCTGGTTGTAACTAACAGAACCGCAATAGCAAAATTTTTCATTCAGTTCCGTCTTTTTAATTAATTATAATTCTTGTTAATTATTATAATTACACTAGTATACAAGGAAAAGTATCCGAAATAACTAACTTCATTACTTTTGTCATAAGTAAGCTCTAAAATATACCTTTGATACGAAAAAAATGAACTCATTTTTTGCCCATAGGTCCCTTTTAACTGAAACTGTCACATATACTTTAGAGGTCTAAGAGCAATAGTGTAGTGTAGCTTCGGTGAAGGGTATAATAAATCTATTGTGTGTCACGCCCACTTTTCAAATACTTACCATGTTTTGCTGGTGTTGTGTATTGATAACCAACATGCTTGAACCTACTTTGGAAGCCTTTGCTCTTGCTTGCAACAAGTGATTTATGGGCAAAATTAGAGGCAGTCGTGGTAATTTGCTCATATCTCAGCCATTTATGCTACGATCTGGCCGAATTTTAATAGCAATTTTTAGCGGAGTTTAAGTAATCTATAACAACCTAGTTCATAGCATTTCTGGGATCTTCAGAAACCCTATTTCAACATACACTTGAACAGACGCTTAGACGGGCAGACGAATATTGTTAAATCAACTGTGATGTAAATATGTCCTCGGAAAACCCATTTGAACATAGACACGGACAGACGGGCATCGTGAGCTCAACTTTGCTACTAATAAGGATCGCGAATACATATACTTAATAGGGACTAAGATAAATATTGTATAAATAATATACGGAACCTGTCGTAAAGGGCATACATTTTCCTAAAAAAAATCTCTTTACAACCACTGTTTCCAGCAACACACGAAGAACAACAGACATTAGTTCATAGTATAACAAAAAAAAAGTTATTATTATAAAATTTTTTATTCTGTATTAAAACCTTTTATAATAACACACTTCTACTTATTTTATCCAACCAGCCAACAATCATACCACTGAATGTCTGCATGTATCTGAACTACATGTTCGTTTGTATTTGGAAGGACACACTTCTACGGAGCAATAAACGTACTATAATAATCATCTTGTTAAATAATATTTCATGGTTTTATTTTCTTTTATTAAGTACAACTGCTATTGTTTGTAACTCCTCTTGAATGAGTCTTCGAAAGGTAATAATAATAAGGGATTTTCTTTTTTATAATTTCTACTAATATTTTTAGTTGCCTGTTTATAGTTTAGAAATATGTATGAAATATAATTTAATAAAAATTAGAGAAGTATAAACTAAGAAAAAAACAATTATTAATGAAATGAAGTAGACTTTACGGCATTAAAGCCAGGAATGTCTGGCTGTTAAAGGGTAAAGCATAAAAATATTAAGAACTACTTACTAATATTTTCTGCGTTTTTCTGTATATAATAAATATATAAATAATTGTATAAAATTATATGAATATGAATAATATGTTGTACAGACACATTATACTATTAATATTTGATATATGAAAACAAGTTAAAGTACTATTTTCGGCTGTGCTGACTTTTTGATACCCTCCACCGAGAGCAAAAATATTTGAGGAGATAAGGTATCTATAAATAATTAACCAACTTTGTAAAGTCTGAACTCGCAGTATTAACATTCGTTTCCAATATTTGGCGCAACTACTATAGTCTAAACTTTTAAATGCATGTTCAATATAGGATATGGGTTGCTCTCATTCTGCATTCCGCCACTCATTTATGCTTTTGTAGCAGAAATATCTATTTCAAAGGCGGTGAATCCATAATGGGGTTCATAACTCTTTCCCTTAACAGGTTGTGCTGTATTCCAATTCCAAATTACTTACGAAAGATTTGAGAAATTTTACACCAGTGCCCATGTTCTGTAACTTTTTGATTCAAATGGGAGAAACGAAACAAAAATGCCATAAATTGAAACAAACAACTGTTTTTCTCACTTTACTGCATCTGTTACATTTTTGACAAGTATTGTCTGTCACATAAGGAAAAACTCGCAAATTTACAGAAAAAGTGTGTCTGTAAAATTTATGCGAGAAAGTTTCCGCTTTGAACTGTCACACAAACTCACGAATAAAAACGGGACGAAAAAAAATTTTAGCAATAAAAAACATACTAAAAATGCAAAGAATAATAATAATATTTTGCTCTTGGCAAGTTTTTTAATTGTTTAATTATCTTACACTGAAAGAATTTTATTCACAATACCAATGAATTTTGACATTAATCCCAGGAAAAATTACATTTAAAAGGAACCTACTCAGCTCTTCGTTGAATCAATGAAATCTGTTTCATTAAAACTTATTTAATGAAATCTGTTTCATTAAAACTTATTTAATGAAATCTGTTTCATTAAAACTTATTTAATGAAATCGGTTTCATTAAAACTTATTTAATGAAATCTGTTTCATTAAAACTTGTTTAGTGAAACATTACGTTAGATCTATAAATATTATTTATTGGATGAGTACTTTCTCATCTCTCAAGCTTTACGCTTGTCTGCAGAAACCAGGAGTCGCTGGCAGAAATCGATCCCGCAACTTCGACGCTGATAGACTAGCTCACTACCAGCTAGCATACCGGGGCAGTGTAATTTTTAAAAGAACAACAATAAGTTGTGTTGTGGAAATATGTTTAATTACATTGTAAGCAGGCACTAGACAGTCTATACACAATCTCGCTTACTTCGTGGGCAAGTGAAAGGCGTTTTGCACACAATTTCGCACACATTGTAAGCAGGCAGTAGACAGTCTATACACAATCTCGATTACTTCGTGGGCGAAGGCGACTTGCACACAACTTCGCACACATTGTAAGCAGGCAGTAGACAGTCTATACACAATCTCGCTTACTTCGTGGGCAAGTGGAAGGCATCTTGCACACTACTTCACACATATTATAAGCAGGTAGACTTTTTGGATTTTCGCGTTATTTCAGAATGTTAGATTTTCAGGATATTCAGACCAGGCTCTTATTATAAATTGGGAAAATATATGTTTATCTCTTATGCTCCAGTGGGAGTTAAAGGAACATATATATATATATATATATATATGTTTATCTCGCGATAAATTTTTAGATTGTTCCTTATTAAAAATAAACTACTTAACAACGTAGCAAATGAAAAATAACGGGACCCATACAGAATTTATCAGAACATTATAAAAGATGAACGAAATTAATTTTTGTAAATTCCATACACTTTGTAAGCTAGAATTCATTGAACACGAAGTGATACACACTTCATTGAAGAGATGTGATGTGGTATGCAAAGTTCGCCGATGGGTATTGTCCATAACAACAATAACAGCGTTGATTTTTTTTTTTTGCTAGCGCATAATAAAAAAAGACCACATAAAGAGAAAGTTTTTGTTTCATTACTATAATGACATTTTTCATTCACACAAAAAATTATTAGTAGTTTTTTATCAATCAAACAAATTATTTAAAAAGTATTTAAATTTAATTAATGTGATAATTGAATCAATTATTTTTTTTTTGTTGAATGAAAATTAAAAATATAATTTTGATTTAATTAAGATTTTAGTTGTTTTGAAATATATTTTGAATTAAAAAATTAATTAAATAACAAAAAATTATTTCGTTTAAAACAAAATAATTCAAACTTGTGAAATTGTTGTTGGAAATTGTTGAAATCAATCAACACATTGTTTGAAACGGCAAAGTTTTTTTAAACATTTTTTTAATTAAATTTAAAAATATCATTTATTGAAAAAAAAATATTCAAAATATTAAATTTTTACAATTTTTAGTAATCAATATAATCATTTCGGTAATAGGTGCAAAATCAACAAATGGGTTGCTTGATTCTATGAATTTGGAACAAATTTGGTGATTAGAGACAATTTTTAATTTTTTCTGTGTTGTTATAATGAAAGCTTAAATTTATGAAGGCATTCTTTTCCGAAATATTTTTATACTTTTAATTATTGAGACTATATAGTTATTTGAATGTTAAAAATATTTTTTTTTTCAATTATTGAAATATGTTGCTTTCATAAAATATTTTTGATTTCATAAATTTAATGCCATATTACATTAGATGTTTGCAATAATTAAATCTTGCATTTTTAACTAACAATTAAACATTTTTTAAGGAAACTATAATTTTGTATTAATTTATGAACATAGTTATAGACAAACTTAAGTTTTCATTTATCCAATGAAAATTTTTAACGTAATAACGAAATGCAATGAAGCGATTTTAACGAAAATACTTCATTATAACTATGAAATTCCATTTAGACAATACAAATTTTCATTTAACCAATGAAAATTTTTTTATGAAAATGATTCATTAAATATATGAAGCATTTTTCTTTTAGTTTTCAAAGCTCGTTTGCAAACAACAAACATTAAAGTAACACTTTACATTATTTGGTATACCCGACGGATATATTTTCGCCGCCGTCGTTGAAAACTTTGCAATTTTAGTAAATTTTGGTCGCCGTCCACGATATGTATGACTGGCGTTCTCAACGTCTGCAATGTCACATCGGCTTCGGGTGCAATGTTACAACGTCATTTCTTTTAAAAATTTTCCACATGAGTTACAGAAACGCACTTTTCTCACAATTCGTGAAACGATGAAATCTTTTGTTTCACCACTTTTGCGAAAAGTTCTCACTAAAGTTTTATTATAGAATTATTATTTTCTGTTCAGTTTTTCGTAAATTCACGCGTTTTTAACAGATGAACATGTATAAATCAACCTAGAAAAAGTTTCTTACGAAATGGCAAATTTAGAACTAGTGGACGGCATACACTGAAATAATTTTCTTCGCAATACCGATGAATTTTGACATTAATCCCATGAAAAATTGCATTGCAATGATTTAATGAAACATTACATTAGATCTATGAATATTATTCATTGGATGAATACTTTCAATAAAGTAAAAAAAAAAATTTTTTTTTTTTATTTTTTCTTATATAATTTTTTTTTCTGTCTCTGGCGGGAAAATCTAATGACGCGATTTTAACGAAAATATTTCATTATAACTATGAAATTTCATTTAGACAGTGAAAATTTTTATTTACCCAAGTAAAATTTTTTTATGAAAATGATTCATTAAATATATGAAGCATTTTTCTTTCAGTGTAAAAACTCATACAGTTGATCCTTTGAAGACGAGTAGAGGGAAAAGCAAATGATCTTATTTTTTATTTAAGAGAATCATTATGCTCTGTTTCGTTTTGGCGAACAATTTTTTAGTTCTTCGCAATAAGAAATTTCTCAAAATAATTTGCCATTATCTTTCTCATAATATTTTAATTTTTCGTCACTTTTCACATTGATTAATAAGAAAAAAATAAAACCTTTCTTAAATTTTTCTTACCAAGTTTTTCGTGAAATCGGTGTTTGTCCAGTCAGACGGATAAAACAAATAATATATGAAAAAGAAGTAATTCTCACATTCTATTTGTTAAAATTATTCATTATATTGGATAGTTTTTTTAAGCAAGTGTTTCGTGGAATCAATCGATGTCCAGTCATTATACCCTGCACCGCTACGAAAGGTGAATGAGGGTTCACTTACTCTGGGTTTTTGAGATCTCAGTTAAGTTAAGGTTAAGTTAATCTCACAGCAGATTTGTTCCACCATTACCAACTTTGTTTACAAAATTTGACGGAACAGCTTAGCTTTGCTTGAAATGTTGGTCTTTAATGCAATAAAAAAAAATCACATTTCGCGCGAAAAATCCGAGTTTCAGACTACGTAAAACTATACCCATATCTCAAAAACCCGGTCATAGTTTTTCACTTCGTGTATTTTTTTTTTTTTTAAATAATAATATTTTTATGAAATTGAATGAAAATTTCATTATGTATATTGAAATTTGTTCTTGCCAAGTTATTCGATTGCCTTGTGTTTATCTACTTCCTCTCCATTTTCATTTAGTTGTTTACTGAATTAAATATAAAACTTTTTTGTTTATCGTACTTGTTCTGTCCTTTCAACAATCGCATTGTATTGTATTCAGTTTATTAAAAAAAGTTCTATAATGTTTAGTTTCATTAATGTGATTTGATTTTTTTGTGTTTTTTTTTTTTTTTTTTGTTCTTATTTTTAATACTATACGTGACTATTTTTATACCAACGTAGTTTGTAATCAACTGAAAGGGATATTAATAAAAGTTTAACTCTATTAAAGTTTGTTGGTTTGTGTGTATTCCAGAGTGTCCATGAATACGAATAAAAATGGGAATGGTATTTTTAATAGACCTAACACTATGTGCTGTTGTATAAAAATAAACTTTAATAATAATTTAGTGTTTTGTCTGTTCAGTCAGAGGTGTATTACAGCAAAACTTGGGCAATAGACAAAATGATTTTATTTTATAAAATTAGGGGGGAGAAAATAGATACACGATTTCTTCTAGCCCTCTTATCAAGAAAACTTTCGTGTCAGGCTATTTACTCAGATAAATCTCTCAAGTTCTCATTTTAAAACATACCCTTTACTGATATTTATTTTTTATAGGACCCACTCTACATATATTTTCTCCAAATGATCATTACGAGATCAAATTAGCTTCAATAAATTTTTTACGATAATTTAATTTCCTCTTAAAGCGATTGGTATCAGGCAAGATTTAACACTTTATAGAATCTTTGTTTTTGTAAAATTTAATAACTCCATCAAATATTGTAAGAAAAAGTCGGCAACAGCTTCTTTATAAGGCCTATAAAGATTTTTACCTTCATAGGAGTCTTAAAATCCTAGTATCAGTACAAAATTTGATACAAGTGATGCGAAAGATTAAGGTGAATACTGGGGTATTCATTTGGTTAACCGTCAAGCGGTTAACCGATTAATTACTACCCGATTAACTGATCGGTTAATTTCAAATTGGCATTTTTCGATTAACGATTAAACCGGTTAATTTCAGTCGATTAACCGAAGTAACAAAATTTTCAATATTTTGTAGTATTATAACATATTTTTTTGTGTTTTTAATTATTTGTTTCGTCTACACAGAAAAAAATTACGACAAATCAATTGTCATATTGACTACCATATTCGTCAATACAATTAATTTTTCAATTGAAAAGGCGCCAACAACCGAATTTGTAAATATAAAAAATAATTTTGTTAATTCAAATTGTTGATATTTAACAAATATTTTCAACAACGAAGTTGTTATATTGAATAAAATATTTGTTAACAATTATATACAAATTTTAATTACGAGTTTCTCATGTTAACAAAATATTTTGTTAATAATTAGTTTGTTGCCTTTTGCAAGAACTAAATGCATTTAAAATATTTGTTTAATTCATTTTTATTGAAATATGTATGTGAAAACTGTATCACAAACACCATACATATTTATTTCAGCATGCAAACTTAAATACTGGATGCACAATAATGTTTTAACATCTGCTTAAAGGCGAATATTGACATCATAGGCCAGAATTAAAAACTAAAATAAACGAAAGACCCATTAAATCAGGGCTGTGGAGTCGGAGTAGGAGTCGGAGTTGAGGTTTTTGTGCCGGAGTCGGAGTCGTAGTACCCACAAAAACTCACGACTCCGACTCCATACATTTTTCGGCATAAAAAATTTAAATTTTTTTTAGTATTTTCCAAACTAAAAATTCTTCGAAATTGGCGATGCAATATTTTTAAGATCAATTTGAATAAGTAGATTTTAATTTATTTTATGAGAGTTAGTTCATTCAAGTAGTTCATATACTTAAATAGTATAAAAGTTTGTAAAAATTTATATTATTTTGGTATATTATTTGTAAGTGCGGACAAGAGTCTAAATCTAATGCAAAACTTTTACTCAGTAATTGATCAAGTTAGAAAAAGAGATGTGTGGTTTTTTTTAGTCATTTACTTGTGCTTAAATATGACAGGTATTGCCAATAATGTTAAAAGTTTATAAAAGTGATTCAAAATAAAAAGTTACTTTAAGTAGCAAGCAAAAATAAAATCTTTAATAACGACTTCTTATAGCAAAATATTTTTTATTAACCAAAAATCAAATATATCTTTTACTTTTATTAAAGAGTATTGAAATACATAGTTACATAAGATATGTATGTATAATTATTTATAATATATAGTTTCCGTCTCATCATTATTGGAATAATGAGAACTGGATTTTCCATAAGTAGCACATGCAAAATGATATTTATGCTTACAATAAAATTTTTTGAGGGTCTGCTTTAAAAAGTCTTAATTTCGAAAATAAGGACCAGTCTACTTTACATATGTTTATAGCTACATATATTAAAGCTCAATGCGTCACGAGTTAGAATTAAAACCATTTAAAAAGTACTGCATTAAAAAAAGAGCTTAAAGTCAAATAAGAACCAGTCTCATATACATTTATCATCAAGGTTAGAGAAGGAGTCGGAGTCGGAGTTGGAGTCGGAGTCGTACTTAAAAAATTTCAGCGGATGGAGTCGGAGTCGGAGTTACAACTTTTTCTTGACGACTCCACAGCCCTGCATTACATTCTCTTTACTTTTGAAACAACAACTGAACTTACCATAAAGATTGCTTTAGTTTCTCAGTAATATGCCTGTAGTTTGGCCTTTAAGTGATTTAAACCAAAATATTTAAAAAATTTTTTTGACATACATACATAAAATAATTTTTTATGTATTTATTTTTTAACTGAAACAAATTGTCAATACGACAATTTATAAATATGTTAGTTAAGAAAATTGTTAACTATATTTGAAAACTTTTAAAAAATGTTCTGTAATTACTTAATAACTATTGTTATTTTTTCTGTGCAATATACCAAATGTATTTGTTTAGAAAATATTTTTTCATACAAACAGTTCAGTGATCTTCATTTTAACCGATTTTCCGCCGACCGATGACTAAAATTACAATGTTTTTCAATGCTTTTTTATCTTCTTCATCGATCAACAGGAATGTGGCGAAAAATGGGTTAAATATTTGATTGCCAACACATTTTTTTTGTTTCCCGTACTTTTTATATGTATGTGTTTAGTTATTTGTTTCTTCTCATATATTCTCATATCAGTCTTTTAACAGAATTAACCGAAACAATGAGAAGTGTTAAAAATTTAAAAAAACTCTAATGGCATAATGGAGTATTTTATATGTTTAGAGAAATCCTGGAAAAGGACTGAGAAATTAGATATTCATCTACGATAAGTGAAAAAATTTTTTTCAAGTCAACTTTTGTCAAAACTAAAGAAAAGAATCGCTTTAATCCTAAACATTAAAACCAAATTACTTTTCTAAAAGATTATTTTATAAGATGTCCTTTAACTTTTGAAATATCTAATAAAATTATCTCAGTTTATTTTTGTATACATATGTAAATATTTGGGGTTTCACAAGGTAGTCATTAAGTCTTATGTCTTAAAATAATTACAGGAAATATATATAGTCGGCTAAATCCACTTTGTATGTAAATTTAGATTTTGATTCCGTGTGGTAGAGAAAGATACGCCTCGTCGACCAGCATGTAGTGTTTCTTCTATTTAAGTCTTGAAGGGTGTAAAACTGACTGTATTTTTAATTTTCTATCAAGCTTCAAATAGGAAAAATAAAAAGTTGTTTTCTCTCCTGTAAAATGTGCTCAAAGTGAATTAGCAGGTTTGTATATTAAGCTACCGATATGACTGTTGTAAGATACCGCTTATAATTTAGATTTATACTATGCAGTTATGACGAATCAATGAACACAGTATTACAATTTTTATTTTGTTTGAAACAAAACAATATTTAATTTAAACAATTTTAAATTTTGTTTAGGATATTATGATGATATGACTTGATACCACACCTTGTGCATTAATGAATTGTTTTTTTTTTTGCTTGCTCGTTTTAGTTCAAGAATTGTTATGTTTCGTACCTATGTTATTGTTTTTTTTTACTTATAAACTCCAAAAAATAAGCAATTAATGCATTTTTATATACTGAAATTACTTAATTTATAAAAAAAACTTTATAAATCGGTTAACCGATCAAAAACAAAATTAACCGATTATTAACCGATTAAACCAAAACCTCGGTTAAATAATCGCGCGATTAACCGATTAAAGCAAAAGGTCGATTAAATGAATACCTAGTGAATACACGCCGTGTTGGTTTGACCGCACTGTGGTCTTAGCACCCGTTTATGTGATGATCTTAACTCCACAACATTTGTGAAGCAAATAAGCATCATATTTTAAATAGCAACAGCACCCAGGGAGATGCGCCAGCAGTCGAACTTAACCTGTTAAGCAGATATTAAATACCTCCTGCGACTTTGGGTACAAACCACGTGATCCCAGAAAGGGTCAGCCTGCGACCGAAGTCCTACGGCCACCGACCCCAATGGATCTATTTATAATCAGAACTCCAGGTATTTTTAGGACCTGATTTCACCGGAGGATGTTAAGCAAAAACGTGTAATATCCTTAGGATGTGTGCCTACATGCGCCCGGGGAAAAAACATTTGACACAAGTAGAATTTGCAAGATAACCAAATAAAAAATAGGCAAATGTTATTGTTTGAAAATTTAATAATATAAGTCACAGCATCTTTGAATAAACGAAAACATGTCATAAAGCGAGAAAATTTTTTAATAAATACAGAGGTGATTATAGAGGATTATAATAAAATCTTGGAAAAATAAATGTACCCAACTTGTAATATTTCATTTTATATAAAACAAATTTATTCATATCTGTTTGCCTTAATTGTTTACATTTTTTATGGTTGCCGATTTATTAAAATGGCAACTGATAATAGTTGCCGTAAACAACTCTAGAGAATAGAATACAAAATTTATTCCCGAAAATCTTTCTAGCCTTATAAGTTTTTAAAAAAATTTATACATATTTCAAAACCAATTGGGCATTTAAAACTTTTGTTTAAGTTTTAATGACAAATTTCATTTTCAAAGGTAAAATTTACAGTACTGCCATTTTAGTAATGAAGAAAAGCGTCAAGTATTACGAAAAAAGGTGAAAAAAGCGCCAAAAAAATGAGAAATTGAAAAAACTATTTTAAAATGTGTGGGTTTTCTTTGCATATAAAAAATATTAAAAGAGGATAGAATTGGCGCAGATAATAGGTCGGCTATACCGATAGCTTTCACCGTGTTGCGATTAGAACAGAAAGTTATATAAATACCGTTCTCTTATACTGCCCACTAGAGTTGTTAATTTTTCGCCTTTCAACTTTGCTCGAATCATTCAAATAATTTTTTTTGTTCGTTCGATCATACGATTAAATCTAAAAAATTATTCGATTAATCGATGAGAATAACGAATAAAAAAATTATTTTTACAAAAAAATTACTATGGAAAATCTTCCATTTCATCCGCTATGACTTCTTTTTTTTTTTTTGATGCACAACATTTTTCATCTTAACTCCATATCGTTGTATTACTTAAAGGCATCGTAAAACCCTTAATTCTATAATAATTCACTATTACTCTGGATTTTCGAAAGGGTTGGCGGACCTATTATCTTCAGACAAACTTCTGTCTACAATTTCTTCTATAGAACAGCCGCTGTCTCTCTTAACTCTTCGACGACCATAGGCAAACATACTTGCCCAGGGGTTTTTGCATCATATAATTGTTCACGTAAGAGATAGAGTAAATATGTTCAAAACGGATTTGTAGCGGAGTATTGGGGCAACAATAATGTGGTAGGTGGTATTGGTCCCATTTACCCGCTAGGAGGCCTTACACTTGGCCAAAAAGTCGCCTTACTTCAGGAGGGTGCTGTGGGGAAAGCGTAGGGCGCACCTGGCTAAAACTCGGGAATATTTCGGAGGCGCCTCTTACCTTTCAAAATATATATGGGGGAAGTATGCGTAAATTGGAATCTGCCCACATTTACCCCAAATATGTTTGGCAAGTATGTTTGCCTGTGGGTTGAAACGAAAAAAAACTCACCTAAAAATAATCTAAATATGTTTTTATTTATTTTCATCATTGCATGTATGTGTGTATACACCATACATGGGCATACTGCATTACTTTTTTACTGCAGCAAGCGTTTCAGTAATCAGTAAATGCTTACTGGTAATGAAATATAATTTTCATTACCAGTAAATTTTTACTGATTACTGAAAAAAAAAATCAGTATTCAGTAAAGTTTACTGATTACTGGAAGAAAAAATCAGTATGCAGTAAATTTTACTGATTACTGAAAAAAAATTTCAGTATTCAGTAAATTGTACTGGTTACTGAAAAAAAAATTCAGTAATCAGTAAAGTTTACTGAAAACTGAAAAAAAATTCAGTAATCAGTAAAGTTTACTGAATACTGAAAAAAATTTCAGTAATCAGTAAATTTTACTGATTACTGAAAATTGAGTCACGATTACGAATTTTTTTTGACAAGCTCAAAGCTTTGCGGATTTAGCAAAAGAAATATTTGTAAATTTGAAAATTTGTTGAATAAAGATTTTATATTTTATTGGCTTTTCTTAATACAAGCATTTCAAAATTTGTATCACTGAGTTTTTGTCTTCTGGAACGATTCACAATCCCAGCGAAGGAAAACAATCTTTCTACAGGAGCAGACGAAGGCAGAGGAGTATTGTATTTCAAAAACACGTTTTTAATAGCACTGTGATTATGCAGACAATTTAAGCTAGTGTCTTGTTCGGCCAGGTACAAAATTGTTTCCTGGAGATAGTCACCTGAATTAAAAGTTATGCCCGCATCTGTTTAAGAAAATAAGATAAGCATGTGAATAATAAATACAAAAATTTAATGGAAAATAAGATGCAAAATATTTACATCGTTAAAGTTAAGTTATATGTATGTTATTTACCTTCTCAACAACTTTAAAAAATTCCTCGCTAAAAAGAATTTTATTGACTCCCATTAGTTCTTCGTCTTTTAATAAATCATGGGTGTCAGTTGAAGTTTCACTTAAAAAATTTGAAGAACTAGGTGTATTTTCTTCGCACACATAATCAGGATCATTTACCGAATCATCACTGTTAAAATCAGAAATTTCACTCATTTTTTTTTTTCAATATTTAATAAATTTAAATATAAAATTCCAAATATTTGCGGAAAGAATTTCTAACCTCTATAATGCACAACTTGTTTAGTAACAACATTGACAATTAGCACTGTAATTAACACTGTTAATATAACAGCACAGGTTGATTCACATATTTATATTAACTGATAAATATTGTATAGTCCATAATTTTTTTAATTACAAAGGAATGTACATTAGGTCCGTTCATCTGTTCCTTTGTTTTATATGCATATTGGAATTTCGTTTTATTACCGTTTATTGAGTATGAAAATTCGTACAGTGTTATAATTCTTATTTTTTTTTTTGTATGTATAGGTAGTAAAAACCTCCCAATACTGCATTCTTATCAGTAACAAGTAAAATTTAATGATTACTGATTTTTTTCAGTATTCAGTAAAATTTACTGATTACTGTAATTTTTTTCAGTATTCAGTAAACTTCACTGATTACTGAATTTTTTTTTCAGTAATCAGTAAAATTTACTGAATACTGATTTTTTTTTTCAGTAATCAGTAAAATTTACTGAGTACTGATTTTTTTTTTCAGTAATCAGTAAAATTTACTGAGTACTGATTTTTTTTTTCAGTAATCAGTAAAAATATACTGGTAATGAAAATTCAAGTGCAGTACCAGTAAAAAAAAAAAATACTGAATAAGTACTGGTACTGCAAAGTGCCCATCTATGGTATACACATAGTTTTACGTTGTTTTTTTTTTTTTTTTTTTTTTTTTTGAAAGTCAATTGAACAAAACGCATCATGTCTGTTATTGTTTTAATTTCAAAGTTTTTTTGCGTTGATTGTTTGTTTGTTTTTATTCATTTATTATTCGAAATCAATCAGAGCATACGTCTTCCGTGCCTTAATATTTGAAAGTGTATTATTGCTGTATTTCGAGTGTTATTTTTGATCAAACAGGGTATTATTATTTGGTTATTATAAATAAAAAAAATTTAAATGTGTGGATCAGTCCGTGATCGTTTTCGTTTCCTTAATCCGGACGAAAT
The DNA here is from genome assembly GCA_930367215.1 of Pollenia angustigena. Classification (NCBI taxonomy): domain Eukaryota; kingdom Metazoa; phylum Arthropoda; class Insecta; order Diptera; family Polleniidae; genus Pollenia; species Pollenia angustigena. The sequence goes on from OV884060.1 coordinate 56,799,973, forward strand.
TGAGCAACTTTGGTTTTGCGACACCAGTGACAATGAGGAAGAAGCTGCTGCATATATGGATGAAGAGGACATCGTTTTTCTAGAAAATTACGCTTTGGAAATCCAAGAGGATGAGCCCATAGAAGTTGTAGTGAAGGAACTAACCCTATAGAATCTCCTGTAAGTAAAAAGTCTCGCGTTGGTCGTAAAACGGTACAAGTTGCTGTAGAGAATGAGCCAATTGCATCGACTTCAAATGCTGCAGTATTACCAGAAAAGCCAGCACTTTTTATAACACCAGAGAAGACTTTCTGATTCAGAGAGACGCTTGCCTATAAAAACCCCGTTTTCACCGGATTTCAGGAGAATTGCATATATGAACATTCGCAAGTTCTAAGCCCATTGTTTAGAAGTTTTTTGGTTTCAGAAATATACATAATGATTGTGCAGGAGTCCAAACCAACAACCCAAGTGTGGTGTGCAAAGTGAAGCTGCGTGTTGCAGGACAAGGAGGTAAAATTGATAAAGATTGCCCGTTGGTTGTCCAGTACTACAACAAGGGAATGGGAGGTGTCGATCTCATGGTCCAAAAAAAGGGTGACTATGAGAATGATCGCAGAAGCAAATGGCGGTTTCATATTCGATTGTTCTTTGATCTCAAACTCATGTTGGCTAACAGCTTCGCTAACAGCTTCGCGACAAAACTGACCTCGATTGATTTCTCGGCAGCTTTAACAAAGGAAATAATTAAAGACTTCTTTTCAAGACTGCGCAGATTCCCGGAAGCAACCAGAACTGGAAGTATCTCTCTAAAAAAGCCGATATCTTTCCATAAAATGGAAAAACGTGAAAATTGGAAACCATGCCTTCGTTGTGCCAGCTATGGCAAATATAGCCTCACAAATGTATTTTTTACTATAAGCAATGTATTTCTTTGCTTTACATCACGTTACTGTTTTGGCGAATACCACGTATAGGACTTATCTTAAGCTGTTAGTTATTTATAAATTACTTTTGAAATAGGTTAAATTATTAAAAAATTTATTTTTCAATTTAATTTTTTGGATAAAAAATTCTCTTTCAGCCCATAGGCAACTATATTTGCCAAGCAAAAAGAGGGGCAAGGAGAGGACCAGGGGGCCTATTTTTTGACGTTACTATTATTGGGCCATATATTTTGAAAATAAGAAAAAATAAAAAATCGCTTTGGCAGAAAAAGTCTGGTCCTCAAAGGGTTAATGTATTTTTCCATTGGACCAAGTTCGGCATTTCTTGAGGTCGTTGGATTATCTTCCACTACATCGTTTTCAATGGTAATATTGTGACACTTACGCAAATGGTAAAAATATATATAATCTACAAAAGGATAAATACAATAACAACATTTTCAAGTTTTATATTCCGATGGCTTAAAATAAAAAAGGCCTAACTCGAATGTTTTATTTATTTACAGGGGGAGAAAAAAAACTTAATAAAATCCGTAAAATTTCAGATAAAAAAGTTATAATGCAATTTTTAATAAAAATATCCAACAAATTTTGTACTACAGCCCCCTTTAACAATTTCAAGATACATGTGGCATTAGCTATCAAAATAAACAAAAAAGCTATTTAAAAAAAATTGAGTTCCGGCATTTTTATATTAAGCCATCGATATATAAATCAATTCTTAATTTTTTTTGAGCTTTTTGTTTATTTCTAAGTTTTTCACCCGAAATTGAAAAATTCCCTTTCTTGATTTAAAAATAAAACAGCTGATACAATTAAGAAGGTGAGTTGCAAAACTCGTTTGTTGCAAAATGAAAAATACGAGATGGCAAATGATTCTAACAATTCTTTTGGCGCTTTATTAGACGAAATATTCTGATTGCATCAATGCATGTCCGTGCTAAACTCATGGAAGATGACGTGAATTGATACGATAAGTATATTCCTTCTTATAAAGCGCCAAAAGAACTGTAAAAATCATTTGCCATCTCGTATTTTTAATTTTGTAACGAACGAGTTTTGCAACTCACCTACTCAATTGTTTGTTATGATTTGTTTAATAAGAACATAAACTATATTTTTGAAATACAATGAGTACTCAACACGGTTTTTGCTTACTAAACATTGAGATTAATTACAACCAGTAGCCCGTTTCTGTATTTCTCACATCGTAAAACTTTTCGCATGAAACGTGTGAATTGCAACAAAAATAGTGTGAAATGAAACAAAAAATTGTTTTTCTCACACAAGTGTTTCTGTATCTTTTTTTTGCCAGAATTATCTGTCATTTAAATAATTTTCCAGCAATTATTGGAAGGATAACAATATTTTGGGAAAAGTTTCTTTCAACAACTGTCAAAATAAGTCACATTTAAAATTGGTGGCGAGAAAAACAAAATGTAGATATTTTGGATTTAAAATATCTTTATATACTATTTTTTTTTAAATAAATAAAAAAAGGAATATAAATGATGAATGCATAATTTATATGATGAAAATAAACAAAAAACAATTGTTATATTTTGTTATATTAAATTTTTTTAGCCTTTTCTTGTTTTTGTTTTCATCAGTGTTGCCAGATAAATTTGTGTCAAAATCGTCAATTTCCTGAGAAAAAAATAAAAAAGATCGTATTTTTTGTTTTAAGAATCGTGCAATTAAAAATCAATTTTAAACAAATTTGTTTCGACTTTTATTATAACATAATCAAACAAAAACATAGGTAAAGTTCATGCGTATTTAATAATTTCATTAAATTTATATATTTATTTTGTTAAGCTGGAGGATTATTTTTTACAAAATTATTTATTTTCTTTAATCCGATAACAATTTAAAATTGTTATTTTCCCCTGGAGAAGTTACACAAAGGCATGAGAAAATATCATTTTAAACAAAAAATAAAATAAATATTTTTACAAAAGCAAAAAGAAACCAAGCTTATTAAAATAAACATACGTCCTTTTTTAAAATAGATATAAAACCGAGATCAAAATTGAAAATTTGTAAATTAAATCCGCTTTGATAACAGTATTATAAATATTCTGGGTTTTTATGGAATTGATAGTGACAACGTTGTTTTTTCGTATATCGTATGTAGTCCGAAATAGTATATTATTGAAATTTAACTATATCAGTTTACAAATGGCTGAGATATAAATCTTTAATTTACCTATTCCTATAATCTTTTTCTTTTTTACCTGAAATAGACTTAGTAGAATACCTGGTAGATAAAATTAAAAAAATCGGTTCATAAATAAACGGGTTAAGGACCCAGTAAAATCTTACATACAATTCTACTGAAAAACTAACGAATTTTACAAGGGTTGTGCCAAAATGAACAAATTCAAAAGTAAGTCATTTTTTTATCTAAATACATCCAAAAAACAGTATACTGTCCATTTTGAAAAAGTTTTTATTGGGAGACATACAAATTTCTTTCTTGCCGGAATAATGGTTTTGGCACAAAAGTGTACATATAAGATAAGAATATCAAATATCAAATATCAATCATATTTTGTATATGTATATAAGAAGTATTAAATGTTCAAAATAAGCCAAGTCGGTCCATTACTTTCCCTCGAAATTTTGCTTTTGTCGATACATTTTTTAGGGAAGAGACAAACAATTTCGAGGACAATTTTCACAATAGGGATAAATATAAAAATGTATCCCTTGTTTCTAAAGATATCTTTTTTTCTAACAAACAAACATATAAAAATATTTACAATTATCTTATTTCGAAGACTAAGGGGCTTATAGTGTAAAACGCAACGCCAACAATTTTATTAAAAGCAAAAACAAAATCAAAAATATTTTATAAATTTGTTGTTGTACAGACATTCATATTATTTTTTTTTTCAATTTTCAACGCCACAAAATAGAATTGTTTAAAATTTAAAAATCCAAGATGAATTTTTATAGAAAGTAATAACAAAATTATAAAATATTTTTGCTTTTGCTTTCGTCACTTTTTTAGCAAAAATCATCAAAGCGTCACTTTGTTAATATCGGAACAAAAAATCGTCAAGATGACGATAACTCGTCAAATCTGGCAGCCCTGTTTTTATTATATTTATTAATTTTGTTGATGTTTCGCTTTTATTTGACTGGAAATATTCCAGTATAAACAGAATTTGTTGTGTCTGTTTTCGCATTCAAATACAGAAAAACTTTTATCTCATAAATCCAGAAACGATGGAATTTTTTGTTTCACACTTCATGTAAGAAATTTTACGATGCGAGAAATACAAAAACGAGCTACAGGGCTATGGCAACAATATTTTTTAACTTTCCTGCATTTTGTGTAAAACCACTAAAAACGTTTGAGAATAAATCAAATCCTAAGCCATTATTTAATATACATATTTGTTAATAAAAAAAATTGTTCGATTAATCAACAGTAATTAATCGATTTATTCGTTATTCGAAAATCGTCGTTTTAAAATTATTCAAACAAGAGTTTGGTTTTGTTTGATCGATTAATCGAATTATTCTTAATCGGTTGATAACTCTACTGCCCACATATTATATGATGTGGGTTATCGATGCTTTACCTAATTTGGAATCTTTGCCTTTAGCCGTTCCCCATCTGGGTAAAATACGAGGCAGTCGAGGTTTTTTGCTCAGCCCTTTGAGTACTGATCAAACCGAATTTCAATAGCAAAATTTAACAGAGCATATGTGAAATAAATATATACCAACAAAGTACCCATCATATCTGGGGTCTGTGGAAAACCCATTTCGACAGAAAGACAGAGAGCCAGACGTCATTAAATCAACTTAGCTACTCATAACATATACCCAGAATATATATCCTTTACAGGGTCTTAGATCAATATTGAGGAAACTACAAACGAAATGATGACTGAAAATTTCATAATTATATTAAACCTTGTTTCGAATGACAAACCTTCGGCTAAGGGTATATAAACAAAAAATCGTAAGCCAAAAATGTACTACCTTTTTTTGGTTTTTAAAGTTCCTAAATATTCTCCACATTTTGAATATTTGTTCCAAAAACGGCTTAAATAAAACATTTCCCCTTCTAGTTTCTATATTTTTCTCCAATCTACATTTTTATACATACTTTGTTTTCATTTTAGTTTCTATATAAATTAATTAATTAAATTTTATTTCACTTATTTGAATTTTGTACATTTCATTTGTAAAATGAATATAAATATATTTAATTGTCATTGTTGTTATAAAACACAACAATTTATCCAAAAAAAATCTAATTATATGAATGAATACTAGAGTATAAAATCTAAAAGTGTATACGACTAGACACCGAATTTGATTTTCTATGTAAATTCGGATTTAATTTATTCAATTAAAAAAAGCAAAAAATTAAATTGAAATAATTTTGAACAAAAAAGCAACAAAAAAAAAATAAATTATAAAATTGTCAAGCAATTATCGGAAAATTTAAATATTTTATAGAGAAAGAATTGTTGCAATTAAATTTAAATTGTTATTATTTTTTAATTGATGTGTTTTTAAATGAAGTAATGTGTTGCACAGTGGGTTTGAGGTTGAAATAAATAAATTGAAAATCAAATAATAAAAGTAAAAATAAAAATAATATTTAAAAATTTAAAAAAAAAAGTTTCCAATTGAGTTCTTAGAATGTTAGAATTATATTTTGAACTTTAAATGGGAATAATGGCAGAATTTAAATACAAATAATATGCATATTTTTTTAAGTATATTGAATAACAACAAGAACGTTAAATAAAAGAAACTTTAAATAAATAAATAGTTAAAGCTCAGCACAAGTGTTTTCATATCATGAATTTAATTCAAATTCAAAATCTTGCTTAGTTAAATATGTAAATGAAATCTACGGAAAATGTATTTAAATAAATAATTTTCACCAAATTAAACAAAGGAATCAAAGAGTAAGAAATGTTTGAACATTGCCAACTCAAAAAGAATATGGGATTTTCTTAAAAATTAGCAAACGAATTTTTTTTAATAAATAATTTTCCTTAAAATGCATATTTCTTCAAAATATACTTTCACGGTCTTATTTCTAGTCCTATAAAACTTTGATGTACCAAATTTTGTTGTGATAGCACTATTTTTTACGGTTTAAGGCGTACTTAACTGTTTTCGGGAAGTAGGGTTTATATGGGGCCTAGGGTAAATTAGAGACCGATCTTCACGAAACTTCACAATGTCGTTTTTAGTCCTATTAAACTGTGACGAGCCAAACTTTGTTATGATAGCATTATTAATTATGGTCTTAGGCATACTAAACTGTTTTCCGGGAGAAGTGCTTATATGGGACCTAGGATAAATTATGGACGGATTTTCACGAAATCTTACACCGGGATTTCAAGTCGAATAAAACGAATTTTCGCCAAATCTTATATCAATATGTGCATTATTCCACCATCAATGTTAGTTTTTGTAACAAAATTATCAATTTTTTTAGGTGGTGGTTCCACATTTTGATTCATATCTCTGATCCTACTTAACTGATTTTGCTGGATTTCAATCTCAAACGGCTTAGGATAACTGCAAGCAATTTGACACCAAGTTTTTTTATTTCTTTTGAGTTTTTCGAAAGTGAGCGTGTTTTCAACAGACGGACAGACAGGCGGACATGGCTAAACCGACTTAGAATCAGGGACCGAAAATAACAGTTATATTGGAATTTTAAAACAAAAAAAGCATATAGAAGTAAATGTCGAAAAACTGATTCAAGTATTGTTCCTCATGCACTGGTCAATGATAAAATATATTGATTTTTATAATTTTGATTTTTGTATTTTTGATCAAACTTAACAGTTATTTTTTGATTTTTATTTTTTTGAACAAAAATAACAGTTATTTTTTGATTTTTATTTTTTCGAGCAAAAATAACAGTTATTCTCTAAATAAATGTACGTGATTTAATAATTAAGTTGATTTAAAATTTTTATTTAAGTATGTAATTATCATTGCAATTCCTTATGCAAATTAAAATAATTATTGAAGTCATCTAAATTATTAAAACACGTACATTTATTTAGAGAATAACTTTTATTTTTGATCGAAAAAATAAAAATCAAAATAACAGTTATTTTTGTTCAAAAAAATAAAAATCAAAAAATAACAGTTATTTTTGTTCAAAAAAATAAAAATCAAAAAATAATTGTTTTCATCTGACTTTTATGAAAAAAGGAAGAACTGTAACGGTCCCTGCTTATATATATATACTTTATGGGGTCTGAGATGAATAATAAAAAAGTTTTACACGGAATGACAATCTTAGTATAGCCTCTTCACAACTAATTGTGGTGGAGGTAGGGTTGCCAGACGGGCTTGATTTGGCTTGATTGTCAAGCTTTTCCAATTTGTGTCAAGAATCAAGAACAAATGTAATTTGCTAAGCTAAATCGGAATTTTAAGCAAGTTTCCATTGAACCATTATAAATCGTGCTAATTATATAAGGCCTGCAGTTTAAAGGAATTGTCGGAAAGAACTATAGGAATTTGTATCCCAAAAAATAGTAGAAGAATGTATAGCAGAAAGATTTTCAGAGTGTGTTTTTTATTTCTTACATAATCCATTAATTTCATGTATCAATTTTATCTCTAAGAAATAATTTCGGATTCAGATATATTTTACGAAATATCTGAACAAAATTAAGTTCTCCTATCAAATATGGAATGGGCGTTACTGTACCACTGTGAAAGTTGAAACCAGACTATTAAAAGTAAAAATTTATGTGTAGAAATAAGAGGCATTCACAATTTATTGCTGATCTTTCAGCTATTTTTGTACCGATCTGGCCGAATTTCTATATCGGCCTATTTCAACAAATAGATGGACATCGTTAAATCAGCTCCGCTACCAATAAGATCAGAATTGTTAAAATAACAAACTGAACAACAATATAAATTTGTTTGTTCATTTAACCGGATTTTTAATTGTCAAGAAAAATCAAGCTTTTTCTTTTGAATGTCAAGCTTTTTACCGATTTCGATCTGGCAAGCCTAGGTGGAGGGTATAAAAATACATCATACTTATAACAAAAACAAATCAATGATGAATATAATCTATTCATTATTGGAAAAACACTTATCCCCCTATATAAAAAATGTAAACGTTTGCTAGCAATGCCCACTTTTAAATATCGACAGTTATTCGACCAAACATACTAAGTCGAGTTAGCATGTTTTTACGTTTTTGAATTAAGTATTACTCAACAAAAATTCTGTCAAATTTTGGTGTTGATCGGCTAAACCAATCCAAAGTTATGCACAAAAAAGTAACTTCGCATACAACTGAATATTGTAACGTCCGCAAACATAATGAACTTCAGCCAAACACAGTTTTTCGACTTGGTTTGGAATTGATCTGTCGGTAAATTCTTAATCTCTAAGTTTTTCACCACAAACTTTAATTATATTTTATCTTTTCATTTTTGGATGGGAAAATGGGCGTGGGTGTGTACAACCACACACATTTTCACACATAACTCAATGGCATTTTGTCAAAACATCTTAAGTCGAGATAAGATAGCAAAAAAGGTTTAAAAGAAACCTCGGTGAAAAAACAATTTTTATCAAATAATAAAATAAACCTAAATTAAAGAAAAATTTCGTTTATAATAAATAACACTACGTGACAAAATTTCAACAAAGTCGTGACCAAATGAATCTGGCAGCTAATCTTTATGTAAAATTTTCCTGTAACTCTGTCATTTCTTGACCAATCTTCACAAGCAATCCATGGTTATTTTAGAAATTTTATAACAATTTTTGAAGATATTTGCATTTCAGTCACAGCATCTTTTTTAAAAACACAAATAACGGTTATTTTGGAATATCTCGAAAACTGTTCTACTATTGAAAATTCAGCGGATTCAGCGGACAATTTTACATAAAGATAAGGTGTCAAATTCATTTGGTCAAAAAATTGTCACGTAGTGTAATTTTAAAAACGTAAACAAAAATGCCGTTCGAATGAAAATTCGTAGATTTACAACATTTGTTTCAACTTTTTTTTAGATGTTTTGTCAAAATTCCACAGAACTATTTTTAGCATTTTCTTAAATCATAGTAAAAGCCTATTCCGATATGCCAACTTAAAGTTTTTTTGGCCACTCTCCCCATGAAATGCCACCAGCGTGCTTAAGCCCCATATAAAGCCCCCTCTCGAAAAAAACACTTTAGTACGCCTAAAACCGTTACGCATAACGCTATTGTTATTAAATTTTATCTGCCGTAAGTCCATAAGACTAGAAATTACACCAACGCATTTTATGATGATGGGGCCATAATTACTACAGGTCCCATAAAAAATTACCTCCTGTAATCACTTTAATACGCCTTGAACTGAAAAGAATCATAATATTTCATTTAAATTAGGTAGAATTACGTTCTATATGGCTAAAAATAGAATTGTATAACTTTGTTAATATCGGCATATAATTTGCAAACCAGAAAAAAATTAAAACTGAGTTCAATTAAAGAATTTGTGATATTTATTAAAAAATTAATTAATTTATTATTATATTAATATTACAAATTCATAGTATCAATTAAATACTAAAAACGCCGATACGTCTTGGTCCGGATGAGACGCCAATACGTTTCGTGGAGTGTGGACTGTATATAGGGGTGGATTTGGGCTACAGCTCCAGAAAACCAGTAATGGATCCAAACACCTCGGTATATTCCCCGAGAGAACGCCGATTGCGTTTCTGGGTTTAGGGAGTGTTTAGGGTGGCTTCGGGATTAAGCGCTTAAATATCAACCAAGTATCCACACAACTTGGTGATAAAGGCTGGAAAGAGAACCATATTTAAACGAAAGAAAAGCACTTCCAACCATATAAAAATACTTTCCTTGATTTCCAAACGTTATAAAAATTCTATTTATTTGGTGCAAAAATACAAAATTATTACAAAGAATTAAATTTCCAAACAATTTAATTAATTAATTTATAAAATTAAATCACGAAAACAATTTAGTTATTTTAAAACGATTAAAAATACAGTTGTGCAAGATGGCTTTCAAAACAACGATTCGGCTTCACCCTGCAGGAAATGTCACTAGTGAATCTGTACTGATTCACTATTGACACAGTCACTAGTACTAGTGACTTATTATACCCCAGGCAATGTTATTTACAATAGACATTTAACATGTGCGTGTCATTGGAAATCTACTACTGACGTTAGTACTACTGACTAGGTACTGACTAGGTAGTTCCTTTGAGAACATATGTAGACATTGGAACCAGAGAACCGCTAGTACATTTCAGTAAAAGTAGTCTACACTTTTTGTAAGTATACGAAATCATAACCATTTTTTTATTTTTTATTTCAACTTTTATAGGAATTGTACTTCTCAGTTGTTATTGATAAAATCTTTTTCGTATTAATGCCAAATAAAGTGGCTAACGTAATGTAGTGTATACACTTCGTTGACAATGTCACCAATATAGTCGACAAAACTGGTGGTTTGGAGACACTTGCACCCAGGTTTCCTTCAGGGCAGTTACAACAATAAAAAATAAGCAATAAATACATACAAATTAAAGAAAAATTTTCAACATAATACATGATGACAGTGCCTCCTCATCATCATTCAAAATAGAAACCAGGGATGGGAAATCCGCTACCTTCAGTTCAGACGTGAACAAATACTTTTTGATAATAACAAAATTATCTGCAGAAATATTGTTGATATAAATAAACGTTAAATTCACTTGATTAAATTTTAAATTAAAACTGATTTTATTTTTGATTACTAGAGAAAAAATAACGAGAATTTTTTATGTGCATAAGTCTTATATAAAGCGCACTCTAAGAATTTAACTAAATTCAACTAAAACCGCATAAAATTTTCATACTCGGGGGTATATCAAAGGACTTGAAATATTTTTGCTTTCTGTGGTGCGTATTAAAGATTCGGCACAGCGGAATATAGCACCTCTACTAGTTTTTTAATAAACTTATCATTATTATGCCAATTAATTTTGTTTCCATTAAAAAAATTAAAACAATTATTGAAATTAAAAACCTTTCTTTCAAATTCTTGGCACGTTGTTTATTTATTTGGTATAAGTGTAGATATTTCTTCTTGTTCCATTTAATTTTGTTCATGATTGTGTTAAATTGATATTTAATTTCTTTATAAATTATCATCATGTCCACAAAACTTCATATATAATGTAGAGCGAGCACGTAGTTTTTGTTCTTTTCTGTTTCTTAATTCGTTGTGGATTTTAGGCCATTTAGAAAAATAAATCAAAATACCCAACCCATGAATAAATAATTTTTGTTATTTTCCAGTTAATTCACACAAATTACAATCAGAAAGTCATATGTGTGATTCAGATTCCAAAGTCAGTTTGTCTTTTTTTGGTTTTTATTTCTCTTTTAGAAATATTCCCATAATATTTAGTTATTATTACCTTAAACGCACACATAAACACATTGTGTCAATAAAACCACAATTTCTCATACTACAGTTAAGGCCAAAAGTAAGAGCGAGTTTTATTGTTCAGACTCGAAATTACATTTACGTAACAATTATTTATGCATTCATACCCATTCGTGTACGATTGTGTATGATGAGAGATAATGTCGGATACGTGATTGTGATCATCTAGAGTACAAAAAAATTAAGTACTGATATAATAAAAACTATATTTAATTTCAATTGTTAGCCGAACTTGAAAACTGTCACTTAGTTTTTTGGTGTTTTTTATTTGAATGTTTCTTAAGAAAGAGTAACATTTTGTGTTTGAAAAATTTAATTATTGTCAGAATGTTTTAGGACCGCGGGAAATTTTGATAAATGTGTTTTTTGAAATGTTTTCTTAATAATTTCACAGAAAAACGATTACGACAGGTTATGTAGTTGAATATTAATGTTTTAACGTGATTTTATTTAAATTACTAATCTGTTAATCATCTAAGTTTTAGAAGGAGCTAAAAATCTTGATATATTTTTACACGTATTTGAATTATGAAAACCATGGTACAAAAAAATTTAAATACATGTCAGCTGAACAAATATTTACAGCTTATTTACTGTTCATCGATATCGAACAAAAATTTTTCATCGTTTGTATTGATCAAATTGTTTTATTCAATTTAAATGCACTGAAAGAAAATAAAAATGATGTATATTAGTATATTATAATAAATTATATCGACCCCTTTGCGCGAAATTATCGTATGTTACAAAAACCAAATTTTACAGGACAGCCATTTTCTACTTTTCTCTGCTTTCGCTTGCATTATCAAAATGAAAATTTATATTCAATTTTTGGAGCAAAGAAGTGGAATTCGCCTGCAATATTTTGTCACGTAACGTCTCTTTGAATGTAGAACAAGACTGCATCAAAAACTCAATATCAAAAAAATGGCATATACGATAATTTCGGACAGTGATTTAATTTGATTCCCATTATTTTTTGTGCAGTGTATCCATATGTAACATGCTCTTCCTTGTCGTTGTTGTTCTTTGATGCTTCATTCAAGAGCCTCTCTAGCTATTTCACTTAATGATCATCCGAGAATATGACCGATCATGTTCAGTTCCGTCGATGTATATAAAAATTGACTGGGCTAAAGGATCTTTCTCAATTATCAATTAATAAATGCGTGCATCTTTTTCAGTGAATGTTTATCAAAGCTCCATGAAGTTAGCCATACGGCAATACAGATTTTAAGCTGCAATTATATATACGTATTTTTTCTTCTTTGAAGAAATCAATACAAGCTTTATTATCCGATCATAAACATCGGCGTCAGACCCGCCATCTTTAGTTATCTTGCATTCAGGATAGTTAAATGTCCCACATCTTTAATAACTGTATTTTTCACAGCAAATGGGGTCATTATATGCGTACCTATACCCATACAGTTTTTACTAAAATCTGCTTTTTTTTGGCGTTTTCGGTGAGTCTCCTTATTTTGGCTTTAAGTCCACATATCGATAAGCCATTAGAAAAATATTATCAACGTTATCATTGTCATTTTTGTACTCTGTCCTATTCCAGTAAAGCCATACTACGCACACTGGTTCATATTTTGAGAAGGCGGTTAAAATTATTTGTTTTTATATTCACCAATTTTAAAAATATTTTATTCATATGAAAGTAAATTCTAGTGAACCTCGGATTGAGAACAGGGTGGTCAAAAATGCACTTTCTCAGTATTTGGATATAGTTATACATTTCTTAGTCAATTTTTGAAGTTAAAATGCTCATAACTTTCTAATTTTTCCAGATTTTTTGAAAGAATAATTTTTGTGTATTAGCTTAACTTCTTAGCTATTTTCGGTTTAAAATAATAAACTTTACGACATTTAGAACTATTAAATTGAAACATCTTACTTTATAGAGCAATAGTCCTGAGCGTCAAAATGAGTCAAACAATAGAATCTTTGTGCCCGGAAACTATTTCGTTATGTCGGTATTTACATTTTATAAGGTAAACTTATTTGATCGCAATCTAAATTTAAGCAAAGCCACTCCATATCTTCCTAAAAAATTGTGGTATAAAAATAAAAATTGGCGACAATAATTTTTACGGCAGCTTTTATGCCATGCAAAAATGTTATGCTGTTTGCTTCAAAAGAAACCCCGTATAAGCTCCCATCCTAAAACAAATCTCAGTTAGATCCTCATCCAAATAATATAGGGCACCAAAAACTTTTACATGAATGCGGTTAAGCTAACATAATTTCGTTGAGCCGGATCCATGTTTGTCCATTGGTCCCAAATAGGGTGCATTCTCGAAAATTTGCTTTTTAGTACTGTGGAGTAGGGTATCATATGGTTGACCGAATATACTTTCTAACTGTTCTTTCATTGCAGTTAACATAATTTCAGCTCGCTTGCTGAGCTTGCAACATAGAACACTGAAAGAATTTTCTTCACAATACCAATGAATTATGACATTAATCCCATGAAAAATTGCATTAAAAAGGAACCTATGCAGCGCTTCGTCGATCAATGAAACCTGTTTCATTAAAATGTATTTAATGAAACATTACATTAGAGCTATGAATATTATTCATTGGATGAATACTTTCAATAAAGAAAAAAAATTTTTTTTTTTATTTTATTTTATTTTTTTTCTGTCTCTAGCGGGAAATGATCGCGCAACCTCGGTGCTGATAGACTAGCTCATTACCAGCAAGCCTACCGGGGCAGTGCAGTTTTTGAATAAAAAAACTATGTTTTTTTTACTCAATTAAGGGCGTAAATATGAGATTAAATTGTCCATAACAACGTTGATTGAAAGTGGCTTAACAGTTTTTTTTTTTCATTACTGTAATGAAATTTTTCATTGTCATATTGAAAATTTAAATTTATGAACAGTGTGGCCATATCCAAAAATAGTTTACAGCTAAATCGGCGTTCAAATAATGCTAAAAAATGCCAAAAAAAATCCTAAACTGCCAAAGAATAATGCTACTGCTAAATGAAAAATTTGCAGCTAAATGAGACAAAAAAAATGCTAAATCTAGCTGAAAAAATGCCAAAATGGCCACGCTGTTTATGAAGGCAATTATTGAAATATGTTGCTCTTATAAAAAAAATTATTGATTTCATAAATTTAATGGCATATTATATTAGATGTATGAAATAATAAAATCTTACATTTTATAATTATCAATTAAACATTTTTTTAAGGAAACTGTAATTTTGTATTAATTTATGAATATAATTATGTTTGTATATTGTTTTTTATGTTCCCAATTAAAATTTTTGTTTAACTTGGACAAACTTAAGTTTTAATATATCCATATTTTATATTGCAATGAAAATTTTTAACGTAATTACGAAATCCAATGAAGCGATTTTAACGAAAATACTTCATTATAACTATGAAATTCCATTAAGACAATGAACATTTTTTTTAACGTAATTACGAAATCCAATGAAGCGATTTTAACGAAAATACTTCATTATAACTATGAAATTCCATTAAGACAATGAACATTTTTTATGAAAATGATTCATTAAATATATGAAGCATTTTTCTTTCAGTGAAGTATTAAGCGTTTCTTTATTCTTCTACATGTGGAAGACAAGCTTTCATCCTTCTCTTCAATACTTACAGAAATGGCGACTCTAAAAATCGAAGAGAGAGTTTGTTTTTGCAAGTCTTCTCCTGTTGCCTACACTTTTATTACTTTTTCTAGTTTCCGTAAGTCTCTAAATTTTGTCCGTCCTAAGGTTTTTATTGGAAATGCCCTTCTCAACGATCTCGTAAAAGTTTAAATGATAAAGCCCCGAGATGTTGCTAGCCTGATAACATAATTAAATTGGTCCATATTTTCACTATTTATTCACTATTATTTAACTACTTAAAACTAAATGAAATATAAAGTGCTCGAATTAGGGGTGACCTTTTTTAACAAAATTTAAAAAATTTGCATATTGAGTATTCAATCTGCTCTTGACAATCCTTTTAATAAGGCGATTTAATTAAATAAACAATCAAAGTTTCACATTACATTTGTGTATTTATTACTTTGGTAACCGCCTAAAAATGCTCCGGCTCATATTTTCAATTTATTTCTTTTTTTTTTTTCTTTTTTTAACACAAATATTGACAATACTTAGAAAGCTATAAACAGTAAAATAATTGTAAAAGATAGACAATATTAGGGTTGCAATGACACAAAAATATAAAAAAGAATATAGCTCACAGATTATTAATAATAAAAAAAAGCACAAAATTAGAGAACTTAAAAAGGGCATAAAAGAAGAAACGGAAACGTGCCGCCACTAAAGGGATTTACGCAATTTTAACTTAAACATTTGTCAAGTACCCGTTGGCTGGCATTTGGGTAACATATTTCACCAACACACGGTTAAGCAAAAAAAAAAAATTAAGTAACGAAAATATAAAACGCATAATGAAACCATAGAGATGGAGTTACAAGTTGTCGTTAAGGGTTGCAGTTTGAGAGACTTAAAAATGGGAACTGGGTAGTTTTTGTGGTGGGCCTGACAATGTTGATGATGTTAATTTTTTTTTTCTTTTTTTGGTATTTTATTATGCAAATTGGATTAAACGCAAATAAGTTTAAGGAAATACAAAAGAATAAAAAATTATTACAAATAAATATGAAATTACGGGATGCTTGAATAATTTTTTTTTTTTTTGTTGTCTTTCCTTTCAAATTAGCTGAGAAGCAACAATAATAGCAAAAGAAATGAAATAATAATAAATTTATTTGCAAATGAGATTATTATATTATTTTTTTAAATTGAAATAGGATTTACTTTTAAAATTTTTTTTTATTAAGAAGCAACATTTCTAAAATTTTACTTACAAATATGTTGTTATAATTAATTATTTTTCATTAAATATTCCCATGCTTCTTAATGGTTTTCTTTTGTTTATTCTCATGTGGATCTTTGTTTTAATGCCGCTTTTTGTTTGATCGTATAAAACAAATTATTAAAAAACAATTTGCGGTCTTTTACACTTATTTCGAAAATAAATCTTAAACATTTATTACTTGTTTACTACTTTAAATACCCCTAAGTGACGTTTTAAATTAATGAAATTTTTACGAGTTGCTTAAATATTTAACAGGAATGGAATTTAAAAGAATTTTTTTAAAACTGTTATTGAAATTCAAACAAATGTAGAAAATATTTTTTTGTTTAATAAAAAAAATCGTCATGATTCATTTTTCGGATTATTATGATTTAAAAATATGGGGAAAATCCAAATCCGCAAAAACAAAATTCTTCGAAACAACACCTCCGCTCCCTGGTATTTAATAAAAAATACTCGAACATTCAAGAAGACCTCAATGTGCCATCAGTAAAAACTATGATCACAAAGTATTCAATAAATCTTTAAAAAGCTTGAATTGCACAAAAATCCATTTAACTCAAAATATTTAAAATGAAGGCGGTCTACCCGCTTTGACCAGAATACCGCTAAAGATTTATGTGAACGTGAACCACGATTAAATTTTTTTCCAGCATTTGCAGAATGTATGCTTAAGAATTAGAATAAGATTTAATTTATTTTAATTTAATTAATTATTATTTTGTTCATATTTATAAAGGGTGTTTGTTGATTTTGAATAAATCTTAAACCTACTTACAACTACAATTAATGTTGAGAGAATTTCAACTAATTGTAGTGGGGAAATGTAAGATGAGATGAACCCACTGTTGTTTATTGTTGATGTGTTTTGTTTAAACTTTGATATTGTTACTAGTAGAACTGTTGCTATAATTCTTATACGTTTAACAGTTTTATTTGGTTTAATATCTTTAGTTTGTCTAAAACCTTTATGGATGAAGTTTCCTGATGATCTGGCCTAAGCAACCAGTGAAATGCATAGGAATAGCTTATCCCATCAACAATAAATTTCAAGTGTTTTTATCAATAATAAAAACTGGGAATTAAGCACGAATAACAAAATCTTTTGAAATTAAAATTTTGTATTCCCAAAAATTGGAATTACTTTTTGATAATAAACAGGCAGTGCACGGCCTGAAAAACACTTAATTGACAACATCTTTTGTAAGTTGTTGTTTTTTTCATTTTGTTTTTCTTAAACCTACTTACAACTACAATTAATGTTGAGAGAATTTCAACTAATTGTAGTGGGGAAATGTAAGATGAGATGAACCCACTGTTGTTTATTGTTGATGTGTTTTGTTTAAACTTTGATATTGTTACTAGTAGAACTGTTGCTATAATTCTTATACGTTTAACAGTTTTATTTGGTTTAATATCTTTAGTTTGTCTAAAACCTTTATGGATGAAGTTTCCTGATGATCTGGCCTAAGCAACCAGTGAAATGCATAGGAATAGCTTATCCCATCAACAATAAATTTCAAGTGTTTTTATCAATAATAAAAACTGGGAATTAAGCACGAATAACAAAATCTTTTGAAATTAAAATTTTGTATTCCCAAAAATTGGAATTACTTTTTGATAATAAACAGGCAGTGCACGGCCTGAAAAACACTTAATTGACAACATCTTTTGTAAGTTGTTGTTTTTTTTCATTTTGTTTTTCTTAAACCTACTTACAACTACAATTAATGTTGAGAGAATTTCAACTAATTGTAGTGGGGAAATGTAAGATGAGATGAACCCACTGTTGTTTATTGTTGATGTGTTTTGTTTAAACTTTGATATTGTTACTAGTAGAACTGTTGCTATAATTCTTATACGTTTAACAGTTTTATTTGGTTTAATATCTTTAGTTTGTCTAAAACCTTTATGGATGAAGTTTCCTGATGATCTGGCCTAAGCAACCAGTGAAATGCATAGGAATAGCTTATCCCATCAACAATAAATTTCAAGTGTTTTTATCAATAATAAAAACTGGGAATTAAGCACGAATAACAAAATCTTTTGAAATTAAAATTTTGTATTCCCAAAAATTGGAATTACTTTTTGATAATAAACAGGCAGTGCACGGCCTGAAAAACACTTAATTGACAACATCTTTTGTAAGTTGTTGTTTTTTTTTCATTTTGTTTTTCTTAAACCTACTTACAACTACAATTAATGTTGAGAGAATTTCAACTAATTGTAGTGGGGAAATGTAAGATGAGATGAACCCACTGTTGTTTATTGTTGATGTGTTTTGTTTAAACTTTGATATTGTTACTAGTAGAACTGTTGCTATAATTCTTATACGTTTAACAGTTTTATTTGGTTTAATATCTTTAGTTTGTCTAAAACCTTTATGGATGAAGTTTCCTGATGATCTGGCCTAAGCAACCAGTGAAATGCATAGGAATAGCTTATCCCATCAACAATAAATTTCAGGTGTTTTTATCAATAATAAAAACTGGGAATTAAGCACGAATAACAAAATCTTTTGAAATTAAAATTTTGTATTCCCAAAAATTGGAATTACTTTTTGATAATAAACAGGCAGTGCACGGCCTGAAAAACACTTAATTGACAACATCTTTTGTAAGTTGTTGTTTTTTTCATTTTGTTTTTCTTAAACCTACTTACAACTACAATTAATGTTGAGAGAATTTCAACTAATTGTAGTGGGGAAATGTAAGATGAGATGAACCCACTGTTGTTTATTGTTGATGTGTTTTGTTTAAACTTTGATATTGTTACTAGTAGAACTGTTGCTATAATTCTTATACGTTTAACAGTTTTATTTGGTTTAATATCTTTAGTTTGTCTAAAACCTTTATGGATGAAGTTTCCTGATGATCTGGCCTAAGCAACCAGTGAAATGCATATGAATAGCTTATCCCATCAACAATAAATTTCAAGTGTTTTTATCAATAATAAAAACTGGGAATTAAGCACGTATAACAAAATCTTTTGAAATTAAAATTTTGTATTCCCAAAAATTGGAATTACTTTTTGATAATAAACAGGCAGTGCACGGCCTGAAAAACACTTAATTGACAACATCTTTTGTAAGTTGTTGTTTTTTTCATTTTGTTTTTCTTAAACCTACTTACAACTACAATTAATGTTGAGAGAATTTCAACTAATTGTAGTGGGGAAATGTAAGATGAGATGAACCCACTGTTGTTTATTGTTGATGTGTTTTGTTTAAACTTTGATATTGTTACTAGTAGAACTGTTGCTATAATTCTTATACGTTTAACAGTTTTATTTGGTTTAATATCTTTAGTTTGTCTAAAACCTTTATGGATGAAGTTTCCTGATGATCTGGCCTAAGCAACCAGTGAAATGCATAGGAATAGCTTATCCCATCAACAATAAATTTCAAGTGTTTTTATCAATAATAAAAACTGGGAATTAAGCACGAATAACAAAATCTTTTGAAATTAAAATTTTGTATTCCCAAAAATTGGAATTACTTTTTGATAATAAACAGGCAGTGCACGGCCTGAAAAACACTTAATTGACAACATCTTTTGTAAGTTGTTGTTTTTTTTCATTTTGTTTTTCTTAAACCTACTTACAACTACAATTAATGTTGAGAGAATTTCAACTAATTGTAGTGGGGAAATGTAAGATGAGATGAACCCACTGTTGTTTATTGTTGATGTGTTTTGTTTAAACTTTGATATTGTTACTAGTAGAACTGTTGCTATAATTCTTATACGTTTAACAGTTTTATTTGGTTTAATATCTTTAGTTTGTCTAAAACCTTTATGGATGAAGTTTCCTGATGATCTGGCCTAAGCAACCAGTGAAATGCATAGGAATAGCTTATCCCATCAACAATAAATTTCAAGTGTTTTTATCAATAATAAAAACTGGGAATTAAGCACGAATAACAAAATCTTTTGAAATAAAAATTTTGTATTCCCAAAAATTGGAATTACTTTTTGATAATAAACAGGCAGTGCACGGCCTGAAAAACACTTAATTGACAACATCTTTTGTAAGTTGTTGTTTTTTTTTCATTTTGTTTTTCTTAAACCTACTTACAACTACAATTAATGTTGAGAGAATTTCAACTTATTGTAGTGGGGAAATGTAAGATGAGATGAACCCACTGTTGTTTATTGTTGATGTGTTTTGTTTAAACTTTGATATTGTTACTAGTAGAACTGTTGCTATAATTCTTATACGTTTAACAGTTTTATTTGGTTTAATATCTTTAGTTTGTCTAAAACCTTTATGGATGAAGTTTCCTGATGATCTGGCCTAAGCAACCAGTGAAATGCATAGGAATAGCTTATCCCATCAACAATAAATTTCAGGTGTTTTTATCAATAATAAAAACTGGGAATTAAGCACGAATAACAAAATCTTTTGAAATTAAAATTTTGTATTCCCAAAAATTGGAATTACTTTTTGATAATAAACAGGCAGTGCACGGCCTGAAAAACACTTAATTGACAACATCTTTTGTAAGTTGTTGTTTTTTTCATTTTGTTTTTCTTAAACCTACTTACAACTACAATTAATGTTGAGAGAATTTCAACTTATTGTAGTGGGGAAATGTAAGATGAGATGAACCCACTGTTGTTTATTGTTGATGTGTTTTGTTTAAACTTTGATATTGTTACTAGTAGAACTGTTGCTATAATTCTTATACGTTTAACAGTTTTATTTGGTTTAATATCTTTAGTTTGTCTAAAACCTTTATGGATGAAGTTTCCTGATGATCTGGCCTAAGCAACCAGTGAAATGCATAGGAATAGCTTATCCCATCAACAATAAATTTCAAGTGTTTTTATCAATAATAAAAACTGGGAATTAAGCACGAATAACAAAATCTTTTGAAATTAAAATTTTGTATTCCCAAAAATTGGAATTACTTTTTGATAAACACAAAATATTTAGGAAATTATTGTCATTTCTTTTTATTATGATAATATTGGTTTGGTTCAATTATGTGTGGAACAAAATATCGGCCAAATGGCCGCCGCGACCTCGGCGGCACACCTCCATTTTATGGGCAAATTTTCGATGACGCTGAGGAATAATTGACGTTCTATGCCTTTAATGTGCCGAATTATCTTATCCTTAACCCATTAAAGACTGACCCCCTATTCCGTGGTCCGATTTTGATGAAATTTCACACATTTGATATTATGGGCATTTATATTGACATTGTGTTTTTTTTTTTTTATTTTTAAATGTCAAACCTTGGCCCCTAGACCATGGGTATTTTTCTACCCACTTCGCTATTAAAGAGTTCTAAAACACAAGATTTTTTGAAAACAAAAAATTTAAAAAAACGCATTTAATGCATGCATTGATGTGAGTGTTGTGTGCTTATTTCATTATGTACGTAGAATCTGTCCCATCGGGAAAAATAATCAGTACGGATGCCTTCTAGAAGGCATTTGTACTCCTTCTTTTGGATGCACAAGGATCGGTGATAATTCATACATATCGCTCATTTGCTGCAAGACCGGCATAACTCAAAAAAATCAATTTCGAGATAAGCGCATTTAAAGTTTTTGATTTGCTCTGACTACTTAGGAAAAAAGAAACCTCATTCTCTTCAAACTGGGAAAGTTTAAAAGATATCAAGATGAATTTAATACACAATATAAAGAAAAACAAAGCGAACAATTCTGCATCTCCAACTCCAAAATTTCATTTTTTGAGTTATGCCGGTCTTACAGCAAATGAGCGATATGTACATCTGAATGGTGTTTTTTAAGCCTGATAGAACTTGATATAGTAGAAATAACACAAATAATAAACTATAATCAAAAAATTTTTGTTTTGAAAAATCATCTCACAATAGCGAACACCATTCACAGTAACTGCCTGACCGGCCTCATTTTGGAAAAAATACGGCCCGATGATGCCGGCAGCCCATAAACCTCACCAAACAGTTACTCTTTTTGATTGCATTGGTTTTTCGACAATCACTCTTGGATTATCATTCGCCCAAATGCTGCCATTCTGCTTATTGACGAATCCACTGAGGTGAAAATGTGCTGTTGCCATTTCTTGCCACCATTCTGACCATTGACGACCTTTGGAATGGTCAAGAGGCTTAAGTTCTAGAGTCAATGGGACCTTGTTAGCGTGTAAATGCAAGTCTTTATGCATAATGTTCATCAACGACGAGAGTGAGAGGTTGAGGTGGACGGCTCTTCAGCCTCACTACACAGAAAAAATTATTTTTCCAATTCAAACAAAAAATTTGTAGAATCAAATAATTTTTTGTCTGAAATCGGTCCTGTAAACAAATTCGCATATTCAAACAATTTATTTGCATTTTGTTTATTGAAAAAAAACACTGATTTTTTCAAAAAAATAATTTAACTGAATCAAACAAAAAGTTTACTGAAATTCATATACTAAATTTCAAAATCAAAAAAAAAAGGTTTTTTGCACAGGCAATGCAATGTGGTTGCGCCCATACGACCAAAATAAAATAAAATATCTTAATATATTGGGCTTGTAGCGAAACAATTAGTCGCTAATGTCATCAAATGTCTCTCTTCTGAATTTGTTTTGATAATTTCTAACGGTAATTATGATATGTAAACAACTAAAGTCTGAATTTGCGTAGAAGTAAAAAGTTGATTAAACGAACTAGGAAAACAAAGTGAACTTCGGTTGTCAAAATACATTTAATAAAAGTGCCCGACTAAAATTATTAAAATGGAAATTAATGTGAATGGTATTGGCATTGTTTTAATGAAATAATAAGTAAAAAATTTGTGTTGTGGTTATAGTAAAATACAGATTTTGAAGAAGTATTTTGTTTTACATGGTTTGCTATTCTCCGTAAAAATTATTTAGAGTTTTAGTTAGTTTCCCAATCGAAGCCAATGACCGAATTGGTTTGTAAATGCTAACACATGTATGTAGTTTTATGTTATGTTTAATTCAAGTGCAGATTTTTGCAGTTTTTTTATATATATTCAATATACTACCTCAGCCTCTTTATTTAATGTGTTTTTTAGAATTTGTGAAGTATGTCGTTTGGTTTAATAAGAGTGAAGTTTTTGTTGTTATTGAAAAATATTTTTGTTTTTATATATTATTTTGATTCTTATCATAGAAACGTCCCGTCAATGCATATTTCCACGCCATTTAATTTTCGAGATTTGGTGTTCTAAGAAAGGTTCAAATTCGATAAAATCCCAACTAGTGTTCGACGAAGTAATAAAATACATTGATTTTGAATGCGAGGAAGGTGCGTTTTGTGAGTTACGGAAATGTGTACAATATTTATGCAAAAGAATTGTTGACATTTGGAAAAAAAAATCATCGCGTAAAATCAGATGTTTTAAAAAATCATTCAGAATGGCGGGCGACCAAAGAAGTTGTTTCCTTAAAACTGAAAACCGTTTCTTCGTCACCTAAAGAACTAGCATTAAAAGCGAATAAACGTGGTCGCCCTACATCTGATTTCTCAAATTCCTCAAAGAGAACAAAACAACGTAGAATAGCAAAGTTGGCTGAAACTGATGCGACTGCAGCGGATGCCTTACGTGGTGCATATTCACAACCAGCACAAATTTGTTCCGAATTTAATGTTGCTCAAGTTCTTGCATTAATAATTGAAACAAATTTAACAAAACATCAGTACTTGCAAATCCGAGATTTTATAAACTCTAAGGTTTCCTTTAGTATGCTCCCTAGTTACGAAAAGGTGTTGAGTGAAAAGAAAAAAAGCTATCCAAATGTAGAATCTATCGCCGTGAGTGAATCTCAGGCTGAAGTAGATTTACAAAATTTGCTTGACCATACAGCTTCACGTATTTTAGATCTACAATATGAAGTCTGGAAAGACAAATTTAATGTTAATGTAAACAACCTCGTTTTGATTGGCAAATGGGGATTTGATGGTAGCTCTGGTTATAATGAGTATAAGCAACGTTTTATTAGCAGCACTGTACATGATAATAGTTTTTTTGTAACATCTTATGTGCCCCTTCAACTAGTGACAAAAACTGCAAAACCTGAAGATGCAAAAATAATATGGAAAAATCCTCGGCCATCGTCAACTCGGTACTGCAGACCAATTCGATTCCAATTTAAAAAAGAAACAACCCAAGTTTGTATTGCAGAGAGAGATTATTTCAAGCAGAAAATTAATATGTTGAAATACACAGAGTATTCTAAATCTGAACAGGAAATATATGTTGAACACAAATTGCAACTGACTATGGTTGACGGTAAAGTTTGCAACGCATTAAGCCAAAAAGTGGTGCACAAAGAAAATTATGAGTTTGGATTGTCACCCTTACATTCATATATTCGCTTCTTCGAGTATTTCATTCACGTTGCTTATAGATTAGGAATAAATAAATGGCAAATTAGATCAACAGATGAAAAGAATAAATTTATGGAAAGAAAAAGAGAAATTCAAAACAAGTTTAGAACGGAGATGGGTTTGTTAGTAGACAAGCCTAAACCAGGGGGTAGTGGAACGTCAAATGATGGCAACACCGCAAGACGATTTTTTAATAATCCTGGTTTTGCTGCTAAAATAACGGGCATTGATGAGGGGCTCATAACCAGATGTGCAACATTACTGCAAGCTATGTCATCAGGGTACAAAATAAACACAGATAAATTTAAAACATTCGCGCTTGATACTGCTAAAGGGCTGGTAGAGAAATACCCTTGGTTCTATCTTCCACCTTCAGTACACAAGATCCTACTGCACGCTTCCGAAGTAATTGACGACGCTATAGTATCAATTGGAGAGCTTTCAGAGGAAGTTGCAGAAGCTAAAAATAAAGATTGTTGGGGTGAAAATGGGGCTGGTTACCTGTAGCTTGGGTACGTTGTCCGGAATTACAAAGTGGCCAGAAATCTCACTGAAGTGGTTTGTTGAGACAAGTCAGTTAGCGGCTGGCGCACACACACTCACTCACTTCACGCACTAGGAAAACCCACCCTTATTTTTTGTGGCTCAATGGCACTTTAGCTTGTGGCTCTTTTATATTTAATAGCAAAGCACTTTCTTTTAATTTTCCAATTATTTAAATTTAATTCTTTATTTTATTTTTACTTTGGCCCAGTTCACAATTTATTTAATAATTTGTATTTATGTATTTTCTGCCGGCGTCTGGCTGGTTGAAGTTTTATTTGCAATTAAAAAAAGCGAATTGATTCTACAGGTGGCGTTAAAGCACAGCTGAGCCACATATCACATGAGGTGTTGCCAGATGTCACCACCACATGTAGTCCCGTTGCACACGGTCAAAATAGTGGGAAACATAACGCCCGGTTTACACCAACCAGACGCCAACATACACCCCGCCTTGCAACGGTGGTGCAACATAATATCTCATAAGAGAAGAATGAAAATAAAACACATAAAAAAAAACATTAAAAACTCAAGAAAAAATCAAAGTTAAAATTAACAATAAATTAAATTTAGCAAATCAACAAAAAAAGGAAAAATTAATTTAAATTTAATTAAAAAAAAAAAAAAACTTAAAAATAAACGGCGATAAAAATAGGCAGCTTCTCGTCTTCAGCACCACTCCTTCTTCAAAACACGGTGTCTTGGACTTGGATCGTCTTAGGCTTCCTCATCGCTGGCCTTATCAAACGTCGGGTCCAGAAATCATGTTGTAGGCTGTGCTGAAGTCCCACCAAAGAAGATACTGTTTATTCGAAAGGGCAACCGTAGGAAGAGGGATTTTAAGTGTCATTTTTGGGCAGAGCTACTAGTTTGTGTATCGGCCGAGTGATTACGCCACCTTGCGTTTTTAATTCGGCTACTCGCACCTTGGCGTCACTTCCGCGATTGACTCGAACAATACGGCCTAGTCGCCACTCAGTTGGACAACCTGGTTCACTTTTTAGAGCCACGAGATCGCCTTCTTTTAGGTCTAGCTGAGGGTGTTGCCACTTGTTGCGTTTATTAAGCTCTTTTAGGTATTCCTGCTTCCATCGGCGACAGAACTCTTGCTGTAGGGCCTTTACTTTACGCCATCGATTTACAATACTTAGGGGTGAAGACAGCTCTTCGGGTTCAGCAGGGGTAAGCATAGATGTCCCTATCAAAAAATGGCCTGGGGTAAGGGCAGACAAATCTTCAGCATTTTCCGACATAGGGCCTAGCTGACGCGAATTGAGACACGCCTCTATTTTTGCCAAAACGGTTGAGAACTCCTCGAACGTAAATTTGAGTTGACCAGCTGACTTTTTAAGGTTCATTTTCATACTTTTTACCCCTGCTTCCCATAGTCCTCCCATGTGAGGTGCTGCAGCAGGGATAAAGTGCCACGACAGGCGCTGGTGACCATAATTTTCAACAGCCGTGTCACGAAGCTCTTTTATGTGCTTGGCGAAGTCTGCGTTGATTTCTCTAGCGGCGCCAACGAAGTTTCTGCCGTTATCAGAATAAATGCAGCTTGGGCAACCACGACGGGCGACGAAGCGGGCCAAGGCTGCTAGAAAGGCAGGGGTAGACAAATCGCTTACAGCTTCAAGGTGAATCGCCTTTGTAGAGAAAAAAACAAAAAGACACACGTAGCCTTTGGTGATTCTGCAGTATCTGCCAGTGAAACTTTTAATCTCAAACGGGCCAGCAAAATCAAAGCCAGTATTCGTAAATGGGCGACAAATGGTAGTTCTTTCTGCGGGCAAAGCAGCCATTATTTGATTTTGAAGCTTTTTTCTGTAAAGAACGCAGACTTTGCAATTACGAACCACCGTTTTTATCAGATTCTTTACCCGAATGATCCAGCACTCTTGCCGGACTACGTTAAGGACTAGACGAGGGCCTCCGTGCAGGACTAGGGTGTGAATGAATTCCACATACAGCCGAGCCAATCTACTGCCATACGCCAAGATAATAGGGTGCCTTTCGTTGTAGGACAGGCAAGTGCTAGAGCTAAGTCGACTATTAGATCGAATAATGTCGTCTTTATCAACAAAAGGGGTAAGTGTTAACAGGGGGCTCCGTGACTCAATTCTCTTACTCGCTTTAAGACAGTTAAACTCCCCTGAGAAGTGAATTTGTTGAGAAAGATAAAATAAGCGATTTCTTACGAACTTTAACTCATTTGCCGATACCTTTAAAGAACCATAAGCGACCTTTTCGCGCCTTTTTGCACTTGCCAGGGCAACAAATCGAAACATGTAGGCGATTACGTGATACGCTCGCGATAAACTAGAGAAACGGTCTAGTATATCTTCTTGATCAGTCGATCTAGCAACAAAAACTTGAGCTCCTTTCGACTCTTCTGCCGTTTCGAACTCCGTCGCTCCTACGGGCCACGAAGACTGCTCTAAGTTGAGCCACTCAGGTCCGTGCCACCAGAGCCTATTTTCTATCAAATCCGCAGGGATCAGCCCCCGGGTTGCTAGATCGGCAGGATTATCACCTGAAGCCACGTGACACCAGTTTTTATTCCCCACTTTTTCTAATATTGTAGCTACTCTATTTGCCACGAATGTTTTCCAGCTACAAGGTGGTTTTCTTAGCCACGCTAAGACTATTGTGGAATCGGACCACAAATAAAGGGGGGATTTGTTCACGTTAAAAGTAGGTACCACATTATCGACTAAGTTTGCCAAAAGAACTGCTCCACATAATTCCAAACGAGGCAAATATGGCTTTTTTATTGGGGCCACTTTTGTTTTACATGTGAGCAAACTTGACAAAACTTTATTTTCGAGCTGTACCCTTATATATATTGTAGCTGCATACGCCAACTCAGACGAGTCACAGAACCCGTGAA
The DNA here is from genome assembly GCA_930367215.1 of Pollenia angustigena. Lineage (NCBI taxonomy): Eukaryota > Metazoa > Arthropoda > Insecta > Diptera > Polleniidae > Pollenia > Pollenia angustigena. Next base: position 56,828,026 of record OV884060.1, read on the forward strand.
ATTGAATAGTACAGCCAGGTGAATATTGAACCCAACGTGGCAACTTAATTTTTTCAATATCCGCATAATTCGCAACAAAATTCTGCCATTTCTGCAGAGCCACTGGTTTGATAGCTTCGTCCCACTCGATCTTATCAAGCCACATTTGCTGCATTATAATTTTTGCTGCAACTACCACTGGAGCCAACCAACCTGCAGGATCGTATAGCCGAGCAATGGTAGAAAGAACCTCTCTCTTAGTATATGAGGCTTTTAGTGTTATCTTTTCACCAACAAAGAAAAACACATCTTCTGCCGCATTCCAGCGAATCCCTAACGTTTTTGTTGTGCTTTTTTCATCGAGCGACAAAAATGAAGAATTAAGCAGGTGATCATGGGGCAAATTTTTCAAAATTTCTTCAGAATTCGAGGTCCATTTTCTGAGCTCAAATCCAGAATACCAATTAAATGTTCTCGTGCCACCAAAGCATCAGCAACTGAATGGGCACCAACTAGGGCATCGTCTACGTACATATTCTCTCGCAATATTCTAGCGCCTAACGGAAAACGTCGCTCTTCATCATTAGCCAACTGCAGAATGGTTCTAAGGGCCAAATATAGGGCACAATTTACGCCAAAAGTTACCGTTTTCAGTTGGTAATCAGCAATTTCCTCATTATCACTGCTACGAAAAACTATTTTTTGGAAGGGCCGATGTGTGGGAGTCACAAAAATCTGCCGGTACATTTTCGAAATGTCCGCATTAAATACAAACTGAAAAAATCGCCACCTTAAAATCAGATTAACTATTTCAGCTTGCAAAATAGGGCCAGTGTACAACAAATCATTTAAGCTTCTGCCATTTGCGGAAGGACTTGAGGCATTAAAAACTACCCTCAATTTCGTAGTTGTACTTTCAGGCTTAAAAACGCCATGATGGGGTAAATAATAACCAGGGTCACCTCTAGCATTTTCTGCTTTTTCCATATGCCCTAGGGTTAAATATTCTTTTAGGACCTCATCGTACTGGGCCTTACGCTCAGCATTGCGCATCAAAGATTTTTCATTTCTCAGAAATTGACAAACAGCAATGTGCCTATTGGGACCAAGCGACAGCAAACTATTTTTGAAGGGCAGACTAACAGTATATCTCCCTTCAGAGTTTCTAGTGGTAGTAGAACTATAAATCTCCTCACATTTCTTATCCTCATCTGATAAAATACGTCTTTGAGAAATCTCTTCTAACTGCCAAAACTTCGATAATTGGTCATCAATCGCCACTTTTGTCATATGAGACACTCTTAATATTCGAGGGGAAACTCTAGCAGGCGTTGGACCTGTAACTATCCAACCAAAAATGGTTTCTTGAGCCACTAAAGATTCAAAAACACCATGCCTTACTCCACCACGAAGAAAAGAAGGATAAAGATCACCTCCTAACAATAAATCTATCTCACTGCTTTCATAAAACTTCGGATCAGCATAACACAATTTGGGCAGCTCAATCTCTTTTTGAGGCAAAAATGAATGTGTTGGAATACTACCCGTTACTCGAGGGACAACAAGGGCCTGAATATTTAGAGCCACGTTCTGATCGAAAAGAGAAACAATAGTAAAAACTGCCATTTTCGAAGACGAACTAATTATCTCTCCGCCTAAACCTGAGACTTCTGCAGAAACTGGATAAGTTGGCAACTTCAATCATTTTTGTATCTTTTCTGAAACAAAACTTTCATCCGAACATGGATCTATCAGGGCACGAACTTTGTAACAGGAACCAAAACTTATAATGTTAACCCAGGCTGTGGCTAACATAACCTTTTTTGCAACAGAGGTATGGTGTGACTGAACTACACTAGAAGGGCCGGCAACATTAGTGGACTGTATTTGACTTTGCGTATTTTGACTCTGAGCTTGAGAATTAGTGTTTGCTTGGCTTTAATTATTATTGTTACTATTTCTTACTATATCCTTATGTATCAACGTATGATGTTTTTTATTGCACCTAGAACAGCTATTAGAACTAGTGCAATCCCCATACATATGCCCCATAGTAAGACAATTAAAACAAAAACGAAATCTTTTTAACGTTGAAACACGATTTTTGTAATCCATGCTCAAAAATTTTTTACAAACACTAATCTTATGATTTTCCATACATAATTTACATGTGCTAGAGTCAACTTTTGTGTGATGAGACTTAAACTGCTTGCTTTTGTATATTTCAACCAGCCGGACGCCATTAACTTAATTAAAAAACTAAAAGTAAAAACATCAGTGTAAAATAAAATCAAATTGTGCCACAATAAAACTTAAAATAAAGAAAAAGTAAACAACTGAAAGTGCATTTATTTTTTGCTTGAAGATAGCAGGGCCACAATAATAGTGCCACTTGAACCAACAAAATAAGGGTTGTTTTCAAAGCAACAAGAGTGTGCGTGCGAGATTCTTGACCTGCCGCAACCAACCACATATTGGGCCACCAAAACCAACAAGACCACCAGGTAACCATTTATCACACAAACATTTGATCCGGTTCGAAGGACCAAATGTTGGGGTGAAAATGGGGCTGGTTACCTGTAGCTTGGGTACGTTGTCCGGAATTACAAAGTGGCCAGAAATCTCACTGAAGTGGTTTGTTGAGACAAGTCAGTTAGCGGCTGGCGCACACACACTCACTCACTTCACGCACTAGGAAAACCCACCCTTATTTTTTGTGGCTCAATGGCACTTTAGCTTGTGGCTCTTTTATATTTAATAGCAAAGCACTTTCTTTTAATTTTCCAATTATTTAAATTTAATTCTTTATTTTATTTTTACTTTGGCCCAGTTCACAATTTATTTAATAATTTGTATTTATGTATTTTCTGCCGGCGTCCACATATCACATGAGGTGTTGCCAGATGTCACCACCACATGTAGTCCCGTTGCACACGGTCAAAATAGTGGGAAACATAACGCCCGGTTTACACCAACCAGACGCCAACAAAGATATTAAAAGATACAGGCTTCAACACACACGGAAAATTTCTAGAATTGCAACAAACACGGATTTATTAAATATATTATTGCTGAGTTCGGATCCGTTCATTTCAGGTCAAAGAAAATTGCCATGTAAAAAGAAAAGTATGCTATTAAAATCTGCAATTGAATTGCTGCAAGAGTAGCAAGTTTAAAACAATGCATTATTGTTTTATTTTATGTATTACTTATTTTATTTATTTTGTGTATTATTGTATGTATTTTAAAACTATAAAGTGCTATATTTTATATGTCGGTAAACATAAGTATTCTGATGAAGGAAAAAATTTACTTAAAGCATGGGAAAAATATTGCTATTTAATTTTTTCCACTTTTTCACAAACAAATGTAAAAAATTGACGATAGGGGCATGTGACCATGCCCATTTTATCAATATGTCGTGTTTATATTATCAGAAATATACTCTGTAAATTTCAAGATGATATCTTTATTCAAACTATTTTTGTCGCTCTCCTTCATATAAGTGCAACCACTGTGCAATGATGCGTACACAAGCAGGCACTGTATTAGAAGATGATGGCAGGGAGAGCAGAGCGGCCGGCTTTGAGACACATTTTTTTGTTGGAATAATTTTTGAACGAAGTCTTTTTGTATACACACAATGTTTTTCGTCATCACTCACTGTTGCTGTATCCTTTCCTTTGCTAATGTATCCCAAGAACGGCGACAGACCGACTCGATATGTTTTTCGTCATCATTATATTTTTGTATTTGATGTATTTAAGGCTTAAATTTTAAGCAAACAGTTTGAAAAAATTGAATACGGGATTTTGGTTTTTTTTTAACCAACTTTGAAACCAACCAAAAATTAATTTTGTTTCTTATAATGTTGTTGTTTCAAAAGAGTGAAACGTTTTTTTGCCTGCTATTTTTTGTTTTTTTTTTTACTTTAAACCTCTTCATCTTTCATACTGTTGTACTTTTTTAAAGTGTCCAAAAATTGACTGTATGTGTTTTTTGTTGTAGTTCTTATATTTCACATTAGGAAGTGTTGCTTACGATCAAATAAAAAAATGCAAAACGACGACAACATTAAAAAGCGTTAAATATTTCATACAAAATTATGAAAACTTGAAACCAATAACGCGTGTATTATATTTTTGAATGGTTGTCAACATTTTTGTTGGTTAAATAAAAATCAAACAAAAATTTTAATTGAATCAGTAAAAAAATTTGTAGAAATTAAAAAAATTTTCAAACAAGCGTTTGTTTGAAAATAATTCGGCAATAATTTTTTCTGTGTACCGCGAACATCAGCAATATTTTCTGCAGTACGAGCTATACGAGCATGCACTGGTGTTTTCAAATCTCCTACAGACCCGGTTTGCTCAAATTTTTGCACGATTTTTCCGATTGTACGCACATTTAGCCGATTAAATTTACCAAAAAAATCACGAAGTGCACGATATGCATTTTCATTTGAACGCCCATTTTCATAATAAGCGTGAATAACTTCAACGCATTGCTCGATTGTTCAGATTGAGTAAGTCTGAAATTGAGAAATATCCAATGAAATGCAGAAAAAACCTGACGTTCAGGTGTGGTTCACATTCAACATCAGCCGTTAAAATTTAACTATGAAGATTCAATAAATAAACATAGAAAAAACAAATCATTAGTTTATGGAAAAATGTTTCTATTTTTGTAAATTAGTTTGGAAAATAGCATAGGCAATTCACAAAGTGTTTAGTTATATCATATTGGCTATATATGCTATAATTTTTGAATGTGCCATAAATAAAAATATAGCAAATACAACACAACGCTTTGTGAATTGCCTATGCTATTTTCCAAACTAATTTACAAAAATAGAAACATTAAAAGAAACATTTGTTTAGCAGTCAAATGTGAAATGATATCGTAAGATAAGAACCAGTAAATTTTAAACAGTTTTGATTTCAAACAAAATTGTTTTACATCCTTTAGAACAACCGTTAGGAAGGTAGAGTACACAGATTGTATCGCCTGGAGACAATAAGCCTAAAAATCAATTCTAAATCTCTATCTGAGATGCTTGTCTGTAATTCTCTTGTCTGTGAGTCCATGTAGCAGGCGTAAGTTTTATAGATGTTTTGATTAATTGGGTACAGAAGCTCAATGAAATTAGTGAAAACTGATCAAAGGGATGTAAAGATTGTGATCATGACACAGATCGCCATTTTCACAATAACTGGAGTCGCCCACTAGTTAAATTTCGACCATTTGACATTTACAGTAAAAATTTATCTTTATCCTCTTCAGACCATGGGTACACATATGTGCACCTTAAAATATTACAAGTTTTAAAGACTAGCGACATCGTGTGACCAATAGAAACAGTTTAATTACTTGCTTCAAGCTACTGCGCTTCAAAACACATATGTGCACCTCTTTTTCTACCAGTTTAAATAAAAAAATTAAAAAAATTAAAAAAATAAAAAAAACCGAAATTTAAATTACACCTCATAAGATAAAACAAATAGTTAATAAGCCCTTTACTTAATCGGTTCAGTTCTGATCTTAAGAAATTAATAATTTACGTTGAAATGTTTCATATTTTAAGACCTGAGGTACACATATGTGCCATCATAATTTCTAAGAATTCAAATAAAATTTTTTTTAAAAAATATACAGTTTTCTTATTTCCTCCCCAAAAGGTGTAAACAATATATAAGAAATGTAAAAATTCAATGGGTTAATGCTCGGGTCTTAAGAGGTTATATATACGTATGTTCATGCGATTCTTTCTTCAAAAGAGGGCTTTTAAAGGTTAAAATAACAAATGCTAGCTAGGAACACAACGTAAAACCGAAAATTTCTACAAAAACGCTTCAATTCCCCAAAACTCCGTCGTAAACGATTTCTTTTTATTTTGAAAAGGTGGCATGTCATAACGTCCAGTGTCATAGTGTCCATCAAAGAAATGTCATAGTGTCCGCGGACGTTATGACACTTTGCAAAATGTCATAATGCCCACAACTTAACTTATAATGAAAAATATTAAAATGTGTAAAATTTTTTTTTAAATATCAAAATAAGTAAGTACAATGCCAAAAATTCTTACAAGCAAGAATGTTAACAAATTTGGGATCATAGCCGGCCTTCGCCCGAGCGCAAGGATTTTCTTCTCTATGGTATAACAAATACGGGCTTCGCTAACTAAAGCTTCTCTGCACAGCCGGCCTTCGGCCGGGCGCAAGGATTTTCTCCTCTATGGTATAACAAACACCGGCTTCGCTAAGTAAAGCTTCTAAAATCTGCCTTTTTTCCGAACGAAAGTCGACTATGCAGAAAAGCTTTAGTAAGCGAAGCCGGTGTTTGTTATACCATAGAAGAGAAAATACTTGCGCCCGGCCGAAGGCCGGCTGTGCAGAGAAGCTTTAGTTAGCGAAGCCGGTATTTGTTATACCATAGAGGAGAAAATCCTTGCGCCCAGAAGTGTTTTCGTTATATATTTAATATATACACCCAGTGAAAAAGCAGCAAAACCATTTTTAAAAAATTGTTAACTATATTATGTTTCATTTAACCAAACCATTGTCACCGACAACCATATTGTGGTTAAATTAGTTTCTTTAAAAATAGTTTTGTTGGTTGGGACCATAATGAAACATGTTTTTCTCTGCGTGTATGCAGTTCATTTTTTTGTATTAAACTTCTTTAGTAATTATGGACCTAATGACACTTTTTGGAGTGTCATAACGTCCATGGACACTATGACACTGGACGTTATGACATGCATGAAATCCCTTGTTGTTGTTGTTTTTTGATTTTTTTTTGTATATATATCTGGAGAACGGCAAGAGCCAAAGGTTTCAAATTAGGTACAAGCATCTTGCTATTCAATACACAACATCCCTGCAGCTAATATTGGACTACGTTATCCATTTTGATCAAATGGACTGCTCCCTGGACTGGTCCAATTATATGCAAGCATGGACCATGTCATTGTTAAAAATTGTTTGTAGTGAAACGACATGTCTTCGTTTATAAACGAAATGTTTTCGTTTTTAAATGAAGTTAATACTAATCCTCCGTTGTAGTGCAAAACTGGGTTATATGGTCCAGCCCTAGGGCATCGTAATGTTAAAAATACCATGTTTTTTTAATACATTATGGTTACCTTTGATGTACTCCTACTGCTTTATGGACTACTCTTTACATGCATGTATGGACTTGTATCGTTATCTGCAGGGATCCGACAGAACTGGCAAGTGGCACCATCCGGTTGAAACCACATATTCTATACATCTAAATCATTAATTTGCCGCTACAAAAAGCTTCGGATCATCTCCCTGTAGCTGTTTCCATTGACCGATGATACCTAAAATATGTACACCCTTTATTTAAAATATTTTTTTTCTCGTATAAGAAGCAGCAATTTTTAAATTTTGACAACTGTTTAGTCGAGTAAGAATTCGCAATAAAATGTCAAAAGCGTTCCGTCTAAAATTCTTCGTCGTCAAAAGTTTAATTTAAGTTGATTGTTGACAGTTTTATGTTGTTTTTCTCTGGGTGTAATTAATAAACTCTTAACTTTTTAAAAACTTTTATTGTATTTAATCAGATTATGAAGTTGTTACTTGTTAAACCCGTTTGCGAAATTGCATCGTAGTATTAAAAACATACATAAAACTTCTTCTAACATAAATCATAGTTTGCTTTTCCAACTTTTAACTTCCTGTTTCTATTAAATATTATTATTGTTTACTACGGAAATTAAGTTCTAACCCTTTTATTTCACTCGATTACAATATTAGCAACAAAAAAATACATAAAACACAAACAATTTAAGAGAAAATTTTTAAGCGAATCAAAAAAAATCCCACAAAATATTTTTTGATAAGCGTTACAAATTTTTATTTTGGATTACGAAAATACCAAGAAAAAATTAACTTTCTTTGCTCATCCTGTTAAGGCCAATACAAAAATATAAAGAATTGTTGAAAGAGGCTGTTGATACGAAGCGTAAATATTTACTTTATTTAAAGGCAACAAATATTTTGTCTTTACAGGCATATCGAATTGCATATTGGAAGATTTATTACCGCTTGATTTATTTTTGTATTTCTTTTTTGCACACATATGAAAAGGATGCTGTGTTTCATGTGTGTGTATAAGTGGGTGTGTTTGTGTGTGTGTGTTTATCCATATTAATGTGTTAAAGGATTTATGCTTTAATAATACTTTTAATTTTGTTGCGGTTACTTATAAAGCCGTTCGTCATAAGTAAAAGTCAAATATGCCCAGGATTATAGATTAATGTGTATATATTATATTTTTTAAGTATATTGCAAACTTTTGGAATGCCCTTTATAATGGTTACTTTTCTGTTGAGATGGTAAAAAGAGGAAAGAAAAATCATAAAATAATATTGATTTTTAATTAAGTCAGTAAAAAAGAAGAATAAAATTCATTATTATTAAAGAATAAATAAGATAATTAATAATTCTTTTAATAAGAATTTAATGTAATTAAAAAAACTACGTACAAATTAAAGGGCCAAATAAACTACACAAGTGGTTTGATCAAAAAAATTTCAAATGCGTATGAAGTATGTTTGTACGAAAATCAAAAATATTTTTATATTTAAATATATGAAGTTGTTTTTCGACCTTTTTATTAATATAAATAACAAATAAATCTTCAAGCTCGAGGTCCTTTTTTGTATAAAATATTCTTTATTTTATTTATTCCAATATTTCGTTATTCTTTGAATAACATCATCAGGGACAGTCTAATAAAATAACAAAAATCAAAATATAAATAAAAAACATCAAAGCAAAAAACGAAAAGTAAAACAAAGCATAAACAATATATATCAATAAAAATAACAACAAAAAACTAACCAAATAATAATTTACGCACACAAAAATTCCTATAAGCTAGTGTGTTGCTGTTACCGTCGTCATTATCTTACTAAAATAAAAAATATATTGCACTTGTTATAATTATTTCTTCGCCTTATTAACTAAGTAACGAAAATGTTGAGCCGAACTCCCTTCGACATCGGCTTTGAAATTCATCCTAGTTGCTGTTGGAATTTTTATTATGTTTAGCATCTCCAACATATATCGGCGTTTATAATTCTCTTCCCTCTGTAATATTTGTACGTCATCTAAGTTTGGAGAGTGATGAGTATTTGCACAGTGGGCCTTAAGTGCTGTTTTTTGTGTATTTATTAATTTTTGATCTGACTTGTGTGCAGCCATTCTGGATTTTAATTTATTTTTGGTTGTGCCTATTGCATATTTCATTTTCCTTTCCGTTGCAAGTTATTTTATATATTACGTTAGATTTTTCCCATTTGTCAATTATATCTTTCGTATAACTAAAAAGTTTTCCCAAATTGTGTGTAGTTTTGTGGGCCATTTTGTATTTTTCTGCGTCAAAAAGTTTAGATTTTTCCAATCTTTCTGAAATTTTAGGAACATAAGTTAAAGCTTTATAAATGTGGGGGCTTTCGTTGGTTCTAATGTTTTTGTGATTAAATTTTTCAAAATCCCGTATCAGTTTTTTTGCAAGTTTCGCCGGAAAATTGTTATTGTGTAGTATTTGTTTTATCTTTCCTTTATTTTTCTTATGGAACTCCTCATCACTTATATTCAGAACTCTTTTTATTAGATTGTTAGCCGTATTTACAATAACCCTTTTCGGATGCTTCGAGAAAAAGTTGATTATCCGTCCAGAGGCCGTTGGTTTTTGGAACCAATCTATTTTTAACTGATTATTGTCACGTATAACTAGTGTATCCAGATATGGAAGTCTGGAGTCTATTTCTTTTTCCATCGTAAACTTTATGTTGCGGTGAAAGCTATTTAAACTATTCAGGATCACCTCTATTTCGCACTCTGGTACTATACTGAATAAATCGTCCACATATTTTGTCAAGATTTTCGGTTTTTTTGTCAGGTTTCCTATGCACGTATCTAATAATTTTTCCATCACAATATCTGCTACAATAGGTGAAGCTGGTGATCCCATTGGTAACCCTTTTTTCTGTGTGTATATTTTTTCCTCATATTTAAAATATCTGTTGTCCTTAATGCAAAGCTTTAGTATCTTCAAGAACAAACTTTTCGACATATCCGTATGTATTTTTATCTCGTTCCATCTATCTTCAATAATTCTTAAAGCTAAATCCACGGGTATACTAGGGAATAACGACACGACATCAAACGAACATAATCTTTCATCGTCATTTATAGTCAAGTTTTGTAGCTTATTCCTAAATTGCACTGAATCCCTGATATTGTATGGTGAGTTAGCTGTGATTTTCTTAAGAATATTCGTGATATATTTGCAGAGATGGCTAGATGGAGCATTTACACTTGAGCATATTGGTCTCAATGGGTATCCTTCTTTATGGATTTTAGGAAGGCCGTAAATTCTTGGTGATGTAGCCGCGTCCGTTTTTAGTATTTTTCTCTCTGTGGGTGAAATCACATGGTTTTCAAACAGTTCTTCTACTAAATCGTTATTTTTCTTTTGAAGAGTACTAGTTGGATCCCTTTTTAATCTTTGGTACGTCATCATATCATCAATTATATTATTCATCCTTTTTCTGTAATCGTCAATAGCAGAACTCTCAATAATAATCAATGACGATTGGTTTGTCAATAAAACCACAAATGTAATTCCTGAGGAAGCACAGTGGGTATTGTCACTTGGGAAAAAACATGCACTGCCGGTGACTAAAGCAACATTTCCGATGCTTAAATACATAGCAAGTGGTGAGGATTTTATTCAAACGCTTGAAAATAAAGATGAACAAGAAATTGCACGTACAAAAATGATAACGATTATCGATGACCATATAAATAAAATTAAGATTAGCAGTAGAGACAAATATATATTAAATACCGTAGAAAAAACAGAAAAGTTTTTGAAACAAAACAAAAATATATTAATAGTACAGGCGGACAAAGGCAACGTTACGGTCGCAATGGAAAAAGACGATTACAGAAAAAGGATGAATAATATAATTGATGATATGATGACGTACCAAAGATTAAAAAGTACTAGTACTCTTCAAAAGAAAAATAACGATTTAGTAGAAGAACTGTTTGAAAACCATGTGATTTCACCCACAGAGAGAAAAAGACTAAAAACGGACGCGGCTACATCACCAAGAATTTACGGCCTTCCTAAAATCCATAAAGAAGGATACCAATTGAGACCAATATGCTCAAGTGTAAATGCTCCATCTAGCCATCTCTGCAAATATATCACGAATATTCTTAAGAAAATCACAGCTAACTCACCATACAATATCAGGGATTCAGTGCAATTTAGGAATAAGCTACAAAACTTGACTATAAATGACGATGAAAGATTATGTTCGTTTGATGTCGTGTCGTTATTCCCTAGTATACCCGTGGATTTAGCTTTAAGAATTATTGAAGATAGATGGAACGAGATAAAAATACATACGGATATGTCGAAAAGTTTGTTCTTGAAGATACTAAAGCTTTGCATTAAGGACAACAGATATTTTAAATATGAGGAAAAAATATACACACAGAAAAAAGGGTTACCAATGGGATCACCAGCTTCACCTATTGTAGCAGATATTGTGATGGAAAAATTATTAGATACGTGCATAGGAAACCTGACAAAAAAACCGAAAATCTTGACAAAATATGTGGACGATTTATTCAGTATAGTACCAGAGTGCGAAATAGAGGTGATCCTGAATAGTTTAAATAGCTTTCACCGCAACATAAAGTTTACGATGGAAAAAGAAATAGACTCCAGACTTCCATATCTGGATACACTAGTTATACGTGACAATAATCAGTTAAAAATAGATTGGTTCCAAAAACCAACGGCCTCTGGACGGATAATCAACTTTTTCTCGAAGCATCCGAAAAGGGTTATTGTAAATACGGCTAACAATCTAATAAAAAGAGTTCTGAATATAAGTGATGAGGAGTTCCATAAGAAAAATAAAGGAAAGATAAAACAAATACTACACAATAACAATTTTCCGGCGAAACTTGCAAAAAAACTGATACGGGATTTTGAAAAATTTAATCACAAAAACATTAGAACCAACGAAAGCCCCCACATTTATAAAGCTTTAACTTATGTTCCTAAAATTTCAGAAAGATTGGAAAAATCTAAACTTTTTGACGCAGAAAAATACAAAATGGCCCACAAAACTACACACAATTTGGGAAAACTTTTTAGTTATACGAAAGATATAATTGACAAATGGGAAAAATCTAACGTAATATATAAAATAACTTGCAACGGAAAGGAAAATGAAATATGCAAAAAAGTATACATAGGCACAACCAAAAATAAATTAAAATCCAGAATGGCTGCACACAAGTCAGATCAAAAATTAATAAATACACAAAAAACAGCACTTAAGGCCCACTGTGCAAATACTCATCACTCTCCAAACTTAGATGACGTACAAATATTACAGAGGGAAGAGAATTATTAACGCCGATATATGTTGGAGATGCTAAACATAATAAAAATTCCAACAGCAACTAGGATGAATTTCAAAGCCGATGTCGAAGGGAGTTCGGCTCAACATTTTCGTTACTTAGTTAATAAGGCGAAGAAATAATTATAACAAGTGCAATATATTTTTTATTTTAGTAAGATAATGACGACGGTAACAGCAACACACTAGCTTATAGGAATTTTTGTGTGCGTAAATTATTATTTGGTAAGTTTTTTGTTGTTATTTTTATTGATATATATTGTTTATGCTTTGTTTTACTTTTCGTTTTTTGCTTTGATGTTTTTTATTTATATTTTGATTTTTGTTATTTTATTAGACTGTCCCTGATGATGTTATTCAAAGAATAACGAAATATTGGAATAAATAAAATAAAGAATATTTTATACAAAAAAAGGACCTCGAGCTTGAAGATTTATTTGTTATTTATATTTTTATATTTTATACAAGATGTTTGTGTCAAGCCGCTTGGGTAGTTTTTTGGATCATCCTAAAATGCATCACCCCTTGAGAAAAGCACTCCCTATGAAAGAGCATCTTCAAGCGAAAAACATACATATATGTTCTACTACTACTACTTCACTCTTCAACGCACAATCCACTCTCCTTCCTTAACCCAACTCTACTCTTTTTCATCCTAGGTATCTCAATTTTCAGATCGCTCATAAAATGCAGTTCTTTGCTGTTTTTAAGCCGGACCCTTCGCCCTTCATTCTCTCAACAACTACTATACAGAAAGAAAAACGCGTTCTAAGTTTAAGTTTTTTCTACTTTTTTTCTTATTATCGTCCCGCGAAGCTTTGCGTTTGTCTACATGATACCAGAGTCTATGTCGAGAATCGAACCCGCAACCTCCGCCCTGATAGACTAGCTCCCTACCAACCGGGGCAGCCTGACTTTCTTTTGAAGGCGTTCATTTTGGGACATCCCTTGTGAAATTCATTGGTTCTTTCAGTAGAATTGTATGTTAGTATTTTTACTTTTTTCTGATTACTCAACACCTTAATTTGTAGGCGAAGTTTTTACTGGGATAGGATTATTTGTCAGCCACGATTTCAAGTGATGGTGAGATCTCAAGAAACTGGTAAATTTTTAATTTCTTTCGAATATCATGTATTGAAAGAAAAGCACTCGCGATAAATGAATTTTTTTATTCTTACTTTAAGTACGAGTCGTACTCAAAAATTCAAGTACTAATAAAACAAATCCCGGTATAAAAAAGTACAAAAGCCTTAACCAAGTAAAAAAAAATTAAACCTTTCTTTGGTACACTGATAGAAAAATGCATCTTCATATTGATGATGCCCTAACATCAGAATTTTGACATTAACGTTAGTACAAATGGCATCAATGATGCAAAAAGTAACATCAATCCAATGTCTAGCGTCTTCGTATAATTTTGTTATTTTTTACGTGTCATCTATTTTATGACTATAGTGACATCACTTCGATGCCAAATTTTATATATTATTAACATTATTTTCATGATTACAATGTATTATAAGAAGCAAATATTCCTATATTCTATATTTTAAATTATTTAGTTAAATACATCAAATTTTTAAAGGGTGTGTGTGAAACGGTAGCAAAGTTCTATGGTGAATTAAAATTTCTACGCTAATGTCAAAATTTATACTAGCCCCCAGGGCTAGTGAAATTTTATTCACCTCAACAGTGTCAAAATTTTACTACCATGAGTACTTTGCTACCGTTTCACACACACCCAAAGTAGAATAATTATAAAAACCATACGGGGCATGGTGCTGGTGTCTTATTATTGAGAGTTCTGCTATAAGTAAAGGTCGTAATTCAACAAATTATTGAGTAAATAATAATATTCTCTCACTTTGACTTAAAGACAAACTGTCATAAAATTGATGTCATCGCACTCTGATGCCGATGTGTCATCCTATTGATGACATAATTTCATTTTTACATTTGATGACACTTTGGCCAAGTGATGTTAAGGTTTACATCACCAGGATGAAAAGCGTCATGGCGTCAATAACGAAGGCACTTGTCATAGTACTGATGTCAAAATACATCAGCGTTGTGACGCCTTTTCTATCAGTGCAGTGCCACTCTGAGAGTTATATTACAAAGTGAGCCTTGTAATCTCATTTCACTTATCAAAGTTTATTGCAGACACTACAACAACACCCCACAAGTAGTTAAAAAACGATTTGCTTGTTGTGTGTTGAAACAACAAAAACAATAGAACAAGACGAAAACACATTATTTTCATGTTTAAAATGTAAAATTGAGAACTCTTGCTTCTCATTAAGTTTATATTTTCAGTTAAATATGTATGTAAATTAAGTTTTTAAAGTAAAAATCCTACCGGGAATAATACTGCTGCTTTATAATTTCAATTCTGTAAGGTGCAAAACGAGTAAGTAAATGAATTATAATAAAATTCTGCTTCTGATTTCACTGTTGGTTTATTTTAAGTGCGAATTAGATATTGAATTAACTTTATCATACTTGAATTAAGCGCATTTTGAGATGGTTCAATCTTAGTTTCACTTAAATCAATCTCATTTTGGGATTATTTCAAATACGAATTCGGGATTGAATATGTTTCAATCTTTCTGTACTTGACTCATAAAAATCCGTAATCACCATACTATTAAAACGGCTGATTTGAGTACGAATGGATTGATTGTTCTTTAGATTGTGATTTCCCCGGAGAATGTAAAAGAAGATGTTGAAATGTCCTTAGCCCTTCTGCACTCCTTGGGTCAATTTGACCCAATTTTGGTTTTCAAACGCAAAATTTGTCCCTTTAAATATAAGATATGGACGTGAAACTTCAATTTATCCATTACAGGGACAAAAATTATAAATTTAAATGAAAATAATAAAATTTTAGTTTTTCCTTCCCCCTCCAAAAAACACGATTTACACATATTTAATATCCTTTGGGTCAATATGACCCAACAAGCGATATTGCAAGTTTAATTCCACTTTAAAATTTGTTTTCTATTGCATTGAGTTCATCTTCATTCAGAATCATCGATCAATAATTTTTTCGGTCAAATAATCAATAGAATTCGCTTTTGTTTTTATTACACTTAAATATGAAATGCTGTTAACATTTTATTGTTGGGTCATATTGACCCAAAGGATCATAGGAAGGGCACATATCCAAGGGATGCAGAAGGGTTAGGATGACCCTTACAACCTCGACAGCTAAAAGAGCTTCTCTCCCGAAAATGTTTTCTATCAAAAAATCGTTTGCATATAAAAATATTGGCATCGCCAAAAAAGAGTTACTCAAACAACTCTTATACTTATGACATATGAGCATTTCCCCAAAATGGTCTACCAGGATGAAAATATTAAATGTTGATAATCGTCGTCTTTTATTGTTTATTATTATAAAAAAAAGTCTATGATTTTATAAAAGAATAGTTTCATAGCATATCTCAGCTGTTTAACTTAATGAAATTGCGCTGGAAACTGGAAAATTTTATATTTTCTACTTTTGGCACACTTCTAAAGCAACGATCATCACGCTATGCCCCCGGGGGCCGAGCACTTTTCGTGAATTTCACACACACAACACGAAGGTTAACGAAACATTTGTAAAAAGTTAAAAAACAAGAATAAAAACCATTGTTAATGTCTCAAACGAGTAAATTTATTTTCCTCTCTTTTCCAGAATTGGTGTTTCATTGCAAACAATATGCACTCACCACTACATACACATTTTTAACTGTCTCTCTTTGTGATGACCGCTGTTCTAAAGACATTTTTATATACTGATTTTACATGCAAAAAGTATGTTATGTTTGCACTCTTTCTTCACAATCTCTCCATTACAATCAATTGTAAAAGGACTATCAAGTTTTTTTGTTAAGGAAATTTTAAGATATTTATGGGAAAATAATAAATAATAATATAAAAAACATAAACAAAAATCGTATGTTCGTGACCCGTACGTTCGCGACCGGTACATAAGCCAATTGAACAAAAACCAAGAGAGATATTTTATTTTGTAAATACTGGATGGGGACCTACACTAAAACACTTTTAAAATATATTAATCACTTTTGAATTTTCCGTTCCATTTTCCAGATTTTTAGATTTCACTACTGTCAGCCAAGGTTGACTTCTATTTTGCGTAAGTTCGTGACCACATGTTTATAACTAGTATTATGAAAACTTAAACTGGATTAAATCCATCTTTTGCACTAAACATAGAGCTACCCAAATACTATCGAATCGCAAAAAAATGATAGGAAAAGTTTTGTTTTCTATATTATTTGTACGTCAAAAGCGTACGAACGTACGTTCGCGACCCGAGAAAATGCCCATATCCAAAATCGACAAATGTTCCTATGCAAAGTCTTTTTTTTTTATTTAAAATCTTTTCTTTAGCTTCACTTCGGAAAATCAAATCTTGTAGCGTTAATTTAACCGACTTTTACTCAATGCAAATGGATGAAACTTTGCAGGCATACATATTCCCGATGACAATACACGAATACATGGGCGTAGCCAGGATAAAATCTAGGGGGGGGCGCGTTTCTTAAAAAAATTTTTTTAAATGTTCTTATTTAATTATATAAAATCTTACAAGTTTTATAAATTTTAAATGTGAACCATTTTTTAAAAACCCTTTCCAACGTTGAAATAATTTGTTGCAAGAATATTTTTGAATCAGAATATGATGAAAAAACTCTTAGTTTCCGCTAATTATAACAAAAATTTTGAAATATATCTCGCAAATGTTATAACAGTATAATATGGATTCAATTGTTGAATGTTAAAACAACAAAGAGCAACTTTACATCAAGTTGTAAGTAGTTTTATTTTGAAAATAATTTTTTTGTATTTTTTTTTACTAATTGTCTGCCCTAAGTAAAGCTTGTGATTAAGGTCAGGTAAACATCTAATCGAACTGTTTAAGCAAGTTTCCAATAAAAAATTTTATAATTTTGCGAAGCACTAAAGGCATATATAAAAAAATAAGCGCACAATTATGCGCTATGCAATAAGACATACAGAAATGCGGTAAAGTAAGTGAAAGAACTCTCAACAACTTTTATAAAAAAAAAATAACATTTCAAGTGCTACGGCATTCCCTTACTACGAAGCAGGTTTGTAAGGGAGAATACTAAAAAATAACTGTATCAAAACATTCAGTGTGTTAAGATGATCGTTACATCCAACAATACTTATGTGCGCTGAATAATGCGCTTTATGTGTCAAAAATGTATTGCTTCAAAGTGGGAACTCGCCATATAAAATTAATGTCTTCCGTAAGCGCAATTGTAAGCGAAACCCTTATGTTTCTCCCTTACAAACCTGCTTCGTTGGAAGCTCAATTTTTTATTGGGTAATTTTTTCTCCATTAGCAAAGTTTAACCCATATTCATATATTTGATTTTTCTATTGTTAATTTTTCAAAGCCCAGTCAATGTCCTAAATAAAAACACGCCTAAGACCTTTATGAATACTAGTATTGTCAATAAAAATTTGGCACACATAAATTTTTCAAGACTTGAATTTTCCAGTAGAATTTTTTTACGATTTCTTCATAATTTATTACAGACCCCACTTCAAAATAATTGTAATTTTTGGTAAAGGGTTTTAAAGATTCCATCCGAACCTTCAGATTTGCTTAATACATATATTTTGTTGATTTCAAAAATAAAGTTCTTAAATTTAAAACTCCTTAAATTCCAAAATTTGTAAAATACTTTCCTCCATAAATCATTCATATGTTAATCATAATTCATCATTAAATTGTCTAAACAATACTGTCTAAAATAATCATAATAAAGCATTAATGAATTCTCTCGGGAACAAATCTATAGTCAGGCAACATACAAAATACAACAACCCAAACATTTTTATTCATTCTTATGCAGCCCTGTCTTCCGTCGAGCAGAGAATTTACGTGCACATGTACGAGTATTCATAAGTGTTGCCTGTATTTATAATGAACCAAAATAATAATAATAATAATAATAATAATAATAATCAAATAGACAAATGGAAAACAATCGCAATAAAACCACAAATACGAATTTACTATATTCTACTCTCTACAACAGACGGCTAGACAAAAAAAAATTACACACAGCCTTTTCCGTCTGGTTTTTAGAGTCTATAGAATTTGGCAAATAAATGACAGTCGTCCAAGCTGAAAGTAGAGAGTGAGTAACAAATAAACCTCAAGGCACATGCAATGGCACGCTTACGCATGTTATACTGTAGAAGAGTATTTAGAATAGTAAAGTTTATAATAATTTATAAACGCCTGTAAATCTGCAACAAACATATTAAAACACGCGTCTCTCGGAAAATGGAAAGACAAATAAACAAAAAACGTATTAAATTACTTTTATTGTTAGTTGAAAAGGTTTAAATGTTTAGAGATAAAAACAAAAATATACAAAAAGTTATTTTAGAAAAAAAGAGTTGATTTAATCATTACGGAAATAAATTTTTAAAGTATGAGTTTTAAATACATGCAGTTGCCTAAAGTTATGCACAAAATGTGCATCATATTATTGATGCAGACAATTGACATTTACACTTATACACACATACAAACACCAACCCGCTCCTTCTCATACTCTTTGATTAATGAGTATATGTTTCTGTGTGTGGTTTTTCCTAATAAAACACATGCTAACGGAAATATTTTTGAATTTAATTTTGAAAAACAATTTTTTGGTTAGATTCTATCAAAACACATTTGTGAAAAGGGTGCATCAATAAATTTTCAGGTAATACAGATGCCCGTTTTAGTTAGTATTTGTATCCCACAGGAATTTTAACAAACATAAACACAAAGAATTTTACATAAAACTAAAGAATTTTTATTGATTTTTTCCATTGTGTCTATGAATATTTTGAAAAATGGTGTTTGAACAACAAATGTTAGACAGATGATACGTTCTGTGAATTAAAACCAGGCACGTGGTATAAACGGGTATCTAAACATCATCTACCTTGTTTTCATTTATTTTAATAATATTCAAATCAAATTATTGTCAAATTTGTGTAGCAAAGACTGCAGCAGGAAGCGATACACATACATACATATTTAAAATGTATTTGCACAATAAATAAAACAAGGGAATTTCAGTTTAAATGAATGTTAATTATTTAGTAAATAAAATTTAATTAACACATATTTTAGAATTAAAACTAATTAATTTTTTAGAGGTTAAACTAGAAAATTTCAAAAACATGTACAATAAAATTAAATTTAATTGCATTTAAATTAAATACAGAATGTTCGAGATTTGATTAACCGGTAATTATCCACGAAATAAAAAAAAATTTGTTTCATCGTTAAACTTTTTTTGCAACGAACACCTCTATTTTCCAGGATAAACCAGTTCCATCCATTACAGATAATCGAGGTCTCACTGTAATAAGTTAAATTAATATGTATGTACAATGCACAAATATCGAACTCTACCGCAAAAATAGCTTAAGCGAAATCATTTTCAATTCTTATATGAATTTATTGGCAACGCTTGCATAATCGATTTTATAGCGAAAATAGCTAGCTTAAGCGACAACCTTCATACAAAAACTTTATGAAATAATATAAAAAAAAACCTTCTTCTGTAAAATTATGTTTTTGTCGCTGTATCTTTTTTGGGGTAAGGGCTCGATATGATGAAAGTTGTTATCGGAAACTTGATGACGTTTGTATTGTTTATGAAAATGGTCAAATAACTTTGTAATCTCAGCGTCATGGATAAGAATGGCAGTCCCTAAAGCAGTATCCAAAAAACATCCCAACAAACACGGAGGATTGATGTCAAATTGAAAATGGTTTGAAATCAAATCTTTACAAAAAGGGCAAATTTTTTTCAAATTGAAAAATGCCTTTATTTTCAACTTGCTTTCAAACGTTATTCTCAAATGTTTTTCCAATGTGGATTATAATACAAAATGTGGAACATAAAAAAAATTGTTTTAAGTTAAATGCCTTATTTATTTAAATTAACTGTCCGCTAAACATTTGGCACCATAGGAAAAAGATGAAATAGTTCCGTCCTCAAATTCTTGGAAAGATGAAATACTTGGCTCCCTTTTATGTTCAGAATTGTAGCACCGTGATCTTAAAAAAAAGCTTTCAATTTCTTCACTTTCCCGTTTTATTTTTTTATTCGTATTCTTAATCGAAATAAATCGATCACTTGGAGTCAAATTGCCAGGTCCTTTCACAAAATCAACTTATCGTGAAATTTTGATTTCAAGACGTCAATGCCTGCGACGCACTATGGGATTTCTGATGCAAAAAAGGCATTTTTTGACTATTACTTTTAAAAAATCTAATGATGCTATTTTAAAGAGAAGAGCCTGGCAAACCAAAAACTGCATTTCTTTTAAGATATATGTATATATATTCTTAGAAAAGATCGGTTGAAATCAGGTTAATGTTGTGAAAGGTAAATATATGGTAATTTTGTTAAAATTCAGAGATTTATATATCGAAGATGTTTCGAGCGGAAAAATCTGGGTGTCGACTTTATTTAAGTCCAAAGCCTTGTTTTTAATTTAAAGGAAAAGAAAAAGTTATTGCATACATAGTTTGGGAGATATGAGTGCATCAAAATTGTCCTTAAAAATTCAGCATTGGCTGTTTTTGTTGGAGAAAAAGTCAGTTAGCTCGGTTTACCTCCGTGCTCTCAGTATAACGAAATTAAAGGTAAAAGGCTCTTCTTTCTAAATAGTCAAAAAAATTCACCAACTTTTGTCAATCTTTTAAAAAAATCCAAATTTAGTAAAAAAAGTCACGAATATTTCACCCTAGTATTTGTAATAAAAAAGTTTTGCATACCTTTAGGCTTAACGGTTTAAAGAAATTTGAGTTATTAATTATAACATGCAGTCTACAACTGACATGAAATGCTTAACTTTAACACTAATATGATGTTAGCGTTAGGTATAGACTCATCATATTAGAAGTTTTCTCATGTTATAACACGGTTGTTAATGCAAATGTTTTAACAACGCTTTTATAACTTCAAGTTATAACAACAATTTCTTAATAAATTGTTGACAAACGTTTTTAAAAGTGAATAAGATTAAAAAAAATAAACAAAATAATATGTTTTAATAAAAGAAAATGTATAGAAGAAAACCGCTTAAATTGAAAACAAAATTTGCAACCAGTAAACAGTTAACGTTAATAAATAAATAATAATAAATATTGTAATAAAATTTAAAATATAATTCCAAAAATGATTTTATTTTCTGTGTCATATAGTGAATTGTGCCCGGAACTTATTGATGGTGGTAGCAATGTCAATTTGTTAACAAATTTTATAAAACAGGAAAATTCGGTTATTGATGAAATTGAAATAGTGAAAAAGGCAGTTCAAAAAAAGGTTTTTGGTAATTTTTTAAATCGTTGGGGAGAAGCGCGACTTGGTTAGAAAGTAAATACATCTTTAAAAAATAAATTAATTAAAAATAATTCATTTTGAATATTATGAAATTTCTTTTCATCGTTTGCTTGAGTCGTCCGATCCATATATTAGTAGCTTAAGACGTCAACCTCATAAGAATATTGTAGAATTGGATGATGTGTTTAAAGATATGATAGTTAATGAATAAAATGCATTTCTTTAATTAAATATTACTAGTATTTTCAATGAGAATTATATTTATACGAAATTTGTTCATTCAGGTTACATAAAAGACGACGCATTTCAACCAAAATTGTTAGTTTTTTCTTTTATCAATTATTACGCCAAATTTAATCAAATTCTATTGACAATTGCGCCCTATACATTGAAAAGAAAATTACGTGGAATAATGGGGGTCCATGGGAGGTACCACTAGGAGTCGACGGATTTCAACCAAAATTTGTAGTGCTCTTTTTTAGATAAACTTATGGACATCTGCTAAATTTTATAAAATTCCGTTGCGAATTGCGGCCCATACATTGAGAAGAATAATAAGCAAAAAAAAATGGGGGTCCAAGGGAGGTACCCCTAGAAGTCGACGGATGTCAACCAAAATTTGTAGTGCTCTTTCTTGGATCAACTTATAAACGTGTGCCAAATTTCGTAAAATTCTATGAAGAATTGCGACCTATACATTGAGGACAAAAATTCGTGGAAAAATGGTGTTCCAAGGGAGGTACCCCAAGGAGTCCACGGATCTTAAAAATTTTTTGTATTTTTCTTTTCTACTTAAATTTAAACATGCGTGCAAAATTTCATAGTTGTAGGATCACTCCTTCTATTTTTTGCAGGTTGATGTATGAAGAAATACCACTGTGCGACGCATAGCGTCATCCTGTTGATATCACATCTCGCCCGGATATATTTTATCCATATCTTCAAACAAAAACTCGTACGGCAAATTTATTTTTGAAGGAATAACGCCCGATGATGCCCGAGCCTAAATTGCACCTAACGGTGCATTTTTTTTTTTATGTATTGAAGTCAGTTGTTGATTGTTCTCCCTACATATGAGTTGCTACCAAGCGCGTTAGGCCAAAAATTAGCCTCATCCATGAACACAGTATTCGATTTAACATCGCAACTAATTTTTAAAGTAAATCTGCTGCCGTATTTTGTAATTCACTTAGCTAAAGCTAAATCTCGATCGCCAAAATTCCTTAGAGAAAACAAAATTTAAAATTTTTAGCGATGACACTAAAAGCTAAAATTGCGGCAAATTAAATTTGTGTTGCATTTCCAAATTTAGCAATGCACGTTCCTGAATTACATTTGTAGCCAAAAATTGCTAAATCAACTTTATAGATTTTTAGCGATAGAGATTTAGCTTTAGCGAATTACGGAATACGGCTGCTGGATAGTTTTTTAACTTTGTTCAATGATAATTTCGTGATGATTCATGATGATTTGCCATTCTGATCATAGTATTATCTGATTTTCTGATCTGGTATTATAGTCGGATAGGTAACCTTTCGTAATATTATGGGGTTAAAAGAGCATCCTTAAGATAAATAACGGTTTAATGTCAATATTATCAATACTGTTAATTTTTTTTCCATTGCCAAATTTTAAGCAAAACGTTGTCAAATCGAGAACGAAATGTTTTCAAATTAACTCTTAAGTAGACATCTAATTTGTGTGGCACAAACTGCCACAAGGGACTTTAGAAAAAACTCACACTAACGAATCCCTGGGCTAGTACTACTTTTATATGTATGGAGTTTTATAGGTATAGCAGGAACATTTTGTTGGCAAAAATAATTATTCTTCGAAACAAGTAAAGAAAGAATTCTTATGTGTTGCATGTTTTTCTGGATACGTTTCGTTTTGATTTTGTTCATATATAATAAGCCTGCTCCTGGGAAAAACTCTAAAAATGCCTGTCCAGGCCTAGGTACATCTTTAAAGGTTAAGAAGAAAAATTTAATACATTGTGAAATCAATGAGACCATCTTGTCAAAATGAGAACATCATGTTGACAAATCAAGAACAATATTTCGTGTAAAGAGTTTTGGTTTTCAATTAATGCAATAGCAAAAGCACGGGAAATTGGGAACTCTATTTCGTCATATTTTAACATCAATTGTTTTTTATTTATTTTAATATATGTATGTACTTTAAATTGTATTTTTAAATTAATTTTCTTCAGCCTCTTCATCTCTCGGGACACTTAAGTAATATTTAAGCACATTATAATGACACACACCATTTCATTCACACTTCTGGCTCCAAAAAACCCCCTTGGAGATTTTTAAATAAGATTACGTTATTTAAATTTCTCTTACAAATATGTTTATTTAAATTTTAATATTCTACACTTTTGAAATAATATAAAATTTCAGATTTTAATTTACATCAAACAACAGTAGAAAACATGTGTTGCTCATCCTTTGCCAATGAATTGTTTGTTCTCGTCCTCGATATTAAAATAAAACAATGCTCTTGAGTATCGACAAGATATTCATCCGCTTATCAGTTGATAAAAAAAAAGATCAATCGTTTGTGGAAATATTTCGAATGAAAAACTCAAACAAAAACAAAAATACGCAAAGTAACACACACTCAGCAATAAAAGTCAATGTCAGGCAGTCACAAATAAGAGGATGCAAAAAGGGGTTGCTGCATGTGGCATCTCTGGAGAGTGAAAGATGAGAAAAAATGTGCATTATGCATATTGCACATTTTTCATTGATGTAGTTAGTGTGCAGTGGTGAAATGCTGGTGCTAGAGTTTGGTGCTTATGTTATTGATGGTGACGACAATGATGGGTAGATTGTATGTTATTTTCTTCTTCTTTCTCACTATCTCGCTCTTTACAAGTGCTGTTGTTTTTGTAATTTTTGGGCTTGTTACATCCATAACAAACGCGTGCTATTTATTGAGTATCTATTTCCGTTACTACAACACGAGTTTCGGGAAAAGAAGAAAACGGATGCAGTTGTGAAAATTTACAGTGCTATTGAAATTTTATTGAATGTCGTTCGTCAGTTGCTGGCAAGAGTTGTGGTGTATTTTGCAGCTGCTTTTGTTACCCTGAGTATGTGGCACTATTTAGGATGCATCTGATGTTGTTCGAAATTTACAATTATTTAAATGTAATATCTAAGCATTGTAATGACAGTGTTTATAACCTTGTTGAATGACCATTTATTAATGTTGATCAACGTCTATAAATTGAACACATGCAGATGCCTGTGCGGGTATTTGAAATAAAATTTAGGTAATGAAAATATATTGACAGTAAAGACAAATTTGTGTTGATTTAAAGAACCCGAATATGATTCATATATTAAGAAATTTTCAAGGGAGAAAAGGTTTCCAAACTGATTTGGATTCCAGGCGCATTCATTAAATATATGTATGTATGTATCCGATAAAGTTGTTATGGATGTCAATTTTATTTTTCATTGAATTTTTATATAAAGAGTTACCATTTTCTTACATGAAAAAAATCATCTGGAAGAATGTTTTTATCTGTAAAGTGTACGCTGCTTGGATTTAATTTACAAACTAACTCAAACTGTAAAACAAATGTAAAACTTTTTATAAAAATTCTCATGAGAACCCTTTTAAAAAACAAACTGTTGAAGAAAATACTGAGGGGCTGATTTTTCTCTTAAACTAAAACTTCATCACATTCTGTATTTTATTAAACTTTAATAATCTCTCTCTAACACAGTGATAACCACTCCATAGACTCGCGAGCCAGTCAATAATCGTATTTTTCACACAGACACGGTCGTCAATTCACATGTATATTACAACTTTGTTCGTTTCAAAACATCAAACTATCATCAGTCTCTGCGACCGCAAACAAGCACATAATATCTTTGTGTGCGTGCGTTCGGGTCTTTCTTAGTTCGGGGCTTGGTTATCACTGCTCTAACATGTCAAAAAGTTGTGTTTTATTAAAATACATACTTATAAAAAAACACTGAGAGAAATAATATATTTTTATTTACAAAAATATTTGTTCCAAATAAGATTGACTAGAAAAAAAGCTTGTCTAAAACCATAACCCCCATTATGTCGACAGCAATAGCAAAATTATTGTATTAGCTTAGTCGTTACTGAGAACAGTATATTACGACTCTAATGTCAGTTTAAGAAATTTAAGTTATACTTAAGAAATGAAAATTATAAAGAAATGTTTAACAAACACGTGGATATATCAGAAGTGATAATTTTAGGTTTTTCTCAATTGCCCACTTTGGAGTACCGCTAGAATAACAAAAGCAGTCAGGATGGATACTTTACTTTAAATTTTGGCAAAAACACACTTCTTAATTAAATTTGGTTGAAAAGAAAAAAATTTGAGATGAGGCCTCAGTAGCCATTGCTTTTAATAAGTTATCCTAATGTTTTTATAAGTTATGATAACTAATAAATAAATAAATAATTAATAAAGATGATCGGATTTTCGATAACTGGCTGAGAAAGACACAACATTCTTATTTTTTCGTTGAAGTTGTCGACTTAATGGGCCGCGTGAATAAAAAGGTAGCTTTAGCTAATACTTGAAATTTTGAAGTTTAAACTAGCTTTGAGGTGAATAAAAATTTGAGTTAAAGCTAGTACTTTATACTGACTAGTAAAAACTAGTTTTCCTAGTGTTGACTCAAAAAATGTGTGAATAAAAACGAGTGAGTGCTTAAAAAGACTAGTTTTTGCTTAATTTTTTTAAGCTTATGATTGGGGTGCTTGAAGTATGTATTTTACAACAATATTTAAAAAAAATTGATTTTTTTTGTTTAATTTTATGAACGTTGGCCAAAGAAAAGGATATCTCCTAAGAGCAGATTTTCATCCAGAAGTTGATTTAAAATTATTTATTTTTCGGAAAAATATCTAAAATGGTAAAATCTCTGTAAATGTCACATATACATTTAAATATGTACATATCCCTGCAGGAAATGTCACTAGTGAATTTCTACTGATTCACTGTTGACACAGGCACCAGTACTAGTGACATATTATACCCCAGGCAATGTTATTTACAATAGACATTTAACATGTGCGTGGCATTGGAAATCTACTACTGGCGTTGGTACTACTGACTAGGTAGTTCCATTGGGAACATATGTAGACATTGAAAACAGAGAATCGCTAGTACATTTTAGTAAAAGTAGTTTACAATTTTTGTAAGAATACGAAGTCATAACAATCTTTTTTTATCATTTCTTCAGCTTTTATAGGAATTGTACTTCTCAGTTGTTATTGATAAAATCTTTTTCGTATTAAATCCAAATATAGTGGCAAATGTATTGTAGTGTAGACACTTCGTCGACAATGTCACCAATATAGTCGACAAAACTGGTGACTTGGAGACACTTGCACCCAGGTTTCCTTCAGGGATGTTGCAGTTTACCACATCAAAAGAATTACTTGAAAGCAAAAATAAAGTCATAAATATATTTTATTTTTGTTGTTGCTTTCTACAGAAATTCACTTTTTTGTAGATTCAATTTTTTTGCAGATTCAATTTTTTTGTAGAAAGCAATTTTATAATTAGGGCCTTAATTTTTATAAATTTTTTTAAAACAAGTTACACAATAAAAATAACAATCATTGATAAAGGTCGGTACAGACTTTTGCCATAGAAAGTCTGTGTTGGTTGCATTTTTTAAATAAAATAAAAACAATTTTTGAAAGGGAAAAAATGAAATAAAAATATCAATACACAGTACTTGTTAACGCTTCAAGACATAAAAAAGGAAATAAAAATTTTTTGTATCTATATTCTGTTTTATACATTAATATTTTTGAAAATAAGTTTAAAAAAATTTAAGTTTTTGTAATTTTTGACATTTTTGCACTTTGTAATTAATTTAATTTAATGGTCACATTTTCAAGCGTTTGCTTCCCCTTTTAAGCACTAGCTATCTAGCACTAGCAAAGAGTTATTCACACTTTTTGTAGTTTAAACTTTTCAGCATAGCTAGTACTGAAAAGTAAAAGCTAGTGCTAGTACTAGTACTTAGTACTAGCTAGTATAAGCTACATTTTTATTCACTCGACCCAATGTGCCAACGGCTTAAAATTGACGGCGGCAACGACTTGTACAATAGAGTGATTATAAAAAAACACCCAATGGCTTGAAGATAAATATTCGGAAAACAAAATGTATGTTTTTAAGCAAAGAAAATTTATTCAAATATCTCGACGTCACAATCAATATTTGAACAAAATAAACTGCGGAATTGAAAAGGCAAGACATGCGTTTATAATTTACGAAAATGTTCATCCAAAAATTAAATTATGAAAGATGAAAACATAGCTTTAGCAAGTTTTGTTAGTATCCGTTTACAATTCTGTCATTGCGATTCCTGCCTTATGGCCGAGAAGGGAGAGAGGAATCAAAAGGGGTATACACAGCGTTGCCAGAATGAAGATTTTGTCTTATTTTTGAAGATTTTTTTGACCAAAATAATATTAGAAGATTTTTTTCTCGAATGAAAATTTTTTATTTTTAGAAATAGAAATGTTTAGCTTTAATTTTGTACAACATACATAATTTTTTTACAGTTTTGTTAACAATAAATTTTTAGGACAATGAGGTTTTGTATCAGCTTGTTGTCTATTGGTTTTGCAGACTTTTGTACCCATTGTCTAGCATACACAAAAATACATCATTATTTCTGAGCATACAAAGTATTAAAAAAAACATCTTAGCTTAATTTTTGAATATTGATATTGTTAATTTTGAGAATATTGATGAAAAATAATTATGTGTGATAAGTACAAAAAAGGTAAAACTAATGGAACATAAGAAGCTTTTAGTTCAAAAATTCCACATTCTATGTTTACACAGAAAAAATGAAAAACCAACTTCAATTAACGTATTTGTTAGAAATTTGTTCTATTAATTAAACAAACAAATTGATCATATCAATAAACACGTTTGTAAGTTCGAGCTTTTCTTGCTGATCAGTTTCAATCAAAAGGTTTAATTGAAATGTGACCACCAGCAAAAGAGGCTAAATAAAACGTAAACACAAATTAAAATATTTTTTTCAATCAACACAGTTAATTGAAACAATTAAAAAATCTTTTGAAAATTTTAAATATTTTAAAGTTTGTGTGTATGTTTTCATATTTGCAAATATACGCACAAACATTATAATTTTTATTTTCAATTAAGGGAAATTAATTGGAACAATTAAAAAAATTGTTTGAAACAGCATTATTAAATTAACTGAAACAATTTTAGTGAACATTTTTTCTGTGTATTATAAATTTTAAACAAACCATGTATACATAAGTGCTTAAGAATATCTTTTAAAAAGTGAACCAAAATTATTTTAGGAATATTTTCCATGAGCTTTTTATACCCTCCACCACAATTAGTTGTGAAGAGGGTATATTAAGTTTGTCATTCGGTGTGAAACTTTTTTATTATTCATCTCAGACCCCATAAAGTATATATATTATGGGTCCCTGAGTAGTTCTAAGTCGATTTAGCCATGTCTGTCTGTCCGTCTGTCCGTCTGTCCGTCTGTTGAAAACACGCTCACTTTCGAACAACTCAAAATAAATGAACCAACTTGGTGTCAAATTACTTATAGTTATCCTAAGCAGTTTGGGATTGAAATCCAGCAAAATCGGTTCAGTAGGACCAAAGCTATGAATCAAAATGTGGAACCACCACCTAAAAAATTTGATAATTTTGTTACAAAAAATGACATAAATGCTGGAACAAGGCACGGAATGAGATAAGATTTTGCAAAAATTAGTTTTATTTGACTGGAAATCGCGCTGTTAAATTTCGTGAAGATCCGTCCATAAATTACCCTAAGCCCCATATAAACACTACTCCAAACAGTTAAGTACGCCTAAAACCGTAAAAAATAACGCTAGCGTAACAAAATTTGTTACGTCACAGTTTTTTAGGACTAGAAATAACACTGTGAAATTTCGTGACGATCGGCCCATAATTTACCTTAGGCCCCATATAAACCCTACTACCGGCAAACAGTTTAGTACGCCTAATAGCCTTTTTACACTGATCAACATCTAACATCTACCATCAATTTGCCACCATTTGCGAAGATGTTAACATCTTTCCATAAGAAATACATAGGACTAAAAACCAACATCTTTAAAAGATGTTCCTATCTCATTGTATTCCATTCTACATCTTTCGATTATTTTAGTGTCATCACTAGAAAACTGGCAATAAGTTATATTATTATTGTAGCATCACTGACAAAAAGAAGTTTGTTTTGAAAGCAGCGTTACCATTTGCCAAGTTAAATCTTTTATTGCAATGCTTTTTTGGTAAGTATTTTTTTTTATATTTTAAAACACATTAAACTTCAAATACATTTTTGAGTTTTCTTTTTAAATTTTGGCACTTTTGTGAGAAAAAAACATTTTAACTTAAAAAAATTTTTTTTTTCAAAAATGGTGACATTTTTGCTTGATGGTAGATGTTAGATGGGAGCAATGTAAACGAGTGTTTCACATTTTCCTCATTTTTGATGGTAGATGTTAGATGTTGATCAGTGTAAAAGGCCTGTAAAACCGTAAAAAATAATGCAATCATAACAAATTTTGGCTCGTCACAGTTTTATAGGACTATAAATGATACTGTGAAATTTCGTGAAGATCGGTACATAATTTACCCTAGACCCCATTGAAACCCTACTCCCGGAAAACAGTTTAGTACACCTAAAACCATAATTAATAACAAATCGTCACAGTTTAAGATAATAATAACATCATACAGATATTACTCCTTAAACATGCGAACTGTCGGTGGAGGGTATCAAAGATTCGGCACAGCCGAATATAGCACTCTAACTTGTTTAAATTAAAATGGCTTCGATATTACAACAGTTTAAAAAAATATAATATTAAATCGAGAACCCTTATGATGTTATATGATGTATGAGCTTTATAGCTCCCAAACTTAAACTTCTTGCCCAAAATTTATATATTTTAGCATTTTATTACTTTTAACGAAACTTCTTTATTTAGATGGACTTTTTACGATCTTATTTATTTGAAACTAAACGGATTTCAAATGCATTTTTAAAAAAATTGTATGGAAAATATAACTAAAAGCACAATTTAAACCTACAATCTTATTTTGTATAAATACCGTAATAACCCAGTTGGCCATGTCTTCAAGACAACATCGAGGACGCTTACAAGACCCATAGTAAATCCCTGACGACATGTTGGCGACAGCCGATGCAAATCGTCGACGACTTTTTCGAACAAAGGGCACTTAAGTCGTAAACGACAATGTGAGCGACATTATTATGCATATTGTCGTTAATGATCATATGGGTAACAATGTGGTTAAAGTTGTCACTAGTGACTATATAAACGACTTTTTTCTCATAAAGTCGTTAATGCCCGATGTCGTTGATGACAATATTGTTGACACTATCTACGATTAAGTCGCCGATAGGTAAGTGACAATTAGGGATTAAACGAACACCGATACTGATATATTGGCGATACTTCAGATTTGCCGATACATCCAGAATAAGAATATCTTAGGGTCTTGATGGGCTGTGAATTCCAGGTCCTTGATGGGCTGTGAATTCCAACTAATGAAATGGCCGATGAGTTTGAGAGACTGGGCTCGAAAATAGTGGATACTGGATGTGTGGAGACAGTCAGACCTCATTAGGCTTTTGATTAATAAGGGAATGGGTTCTGAACTTAACATATCGTCGACATAATATGCACCTGCTTACTTCCAATAACTTTTAATGGAAACAACAAATTTTTTATATATCATTAGCGCAGCTTGAGAGAAAACCGAAAAATGTAGTTGGTTTAAAACACTTTAAGACTCAATTTGAAAAAAAAACTACATGCTGGTCGACGAGGTGTATCTTTCTCTTCCACACGGCATTAAAATCTAAATTTACTTAAAAAGTGGATTTAGCAGGTTTGCATATTAAGCCTTCGATATGGCAATGTAGTCAGCAGGAACATTTATTTTTTGTGTTTCTTGTCCTATCAATTCACGTATTCCAATTGTACAATTGA
This sequence comes from Pollenia angustigena, assembly GCA_930367215.1. Classification (NCBI taxonomy): domain Eukaryota; kingdom Metazoa; phylum Arthropoda; class Insecta; order Diptera; family Polleniidae; genus Pollenia; species Pollenia angustigena. Next base: position 56,859,961 of record OV884060.1, read on the forward strand.
AACACAGCCGCGAATAACGTTATAAGTTACAAAATGTTATTATCAAAAATATTGATTATAAAAGCAAAACATCAAGAAATAATTATTTTAAATTACATACAAATTTAAAGATTTGAATTTTTTTTAGTAGAGGACAACGTAAGCGACCATTGCATGCACTTTGTCGTCGAAGTGGTTCGAAACACGACAAAATGCATGCAATGGTCGCCTAAGTTGTCCTCAATAAAGTCTAATTGAAGACAAGATAAATGAAAAACGCTCTAATTGAAACATTTAACACTGCTAAGTCGAGCTGACATTTACAGATCAGAGAATAGCTTTTTGCAATTGAAAAAAAATCGCATTTAATTAACGACAACAAATACACACGCTTACGGTCATACAGTCAAACTCGCGCAACCGCAAATATTCGCTGCTGGTTTGCAGTCATTCAAATAACGCACATCGTGCTTTGTTATTTATACAATCGTTGCCTTCGTTTTTTTTATAAAGATTCTAAGTGTTCTGAGCGCAAATGATTGTTTGGTAAAGAAACAAAAAATACAAACGAAAGAGCCAGAAATCAAACAATCATTACTCATGTATTTATTCAGCATTAACTATGAAGTACAAGAAAAAAAAAATTTAAATGAAACCAAGCACACATACTTATGTAGGTACACACAATTTCCATAGAAACAAAAAGTACAGTAGCAGTAGTAGTAGGTACAATGTATTTTTGTTATTGTTGTTTTTATTGTTGTTAATTTTGAAAAAGCGTCTTATCGTTGTTTATTGTTGTTGTTGTTAATGTAAACAAAAGTATAGAGAATGTGCTCTTTTGAATTTACTCAGTTGTGTTATATTGCGTGAGCAACAAAAATGCAAATAAAGCACTTTCAATAAAAAACGAATAAATGAAAATATCAAATGTGAACGAAAGGAAAAAAAAATTACCAACGTTGAACTTTGTTTTGCATGTATAGAGTTATTGTAAATTTTAGCGTATGAATAAATGCACAAAAATAGTGAGTTTTGAGGTTATCTGTTACAGATGCAATGTTTTTCGCTTTTACATGACATATACGCATTTTGACAAGTACACTGCTAAAAACATGTCGTGTAAAAGTTCCCTAAGTAAACAAACCTTTTGTTAATAAAAACAAAGTTTGTACGAAAGTGTGCTTCATTAACTTACCTAAAAAATGTTTTCAGTCTAGTAAAAAAATTGGCAATGCAGTACAATACAATTGTTACCAATAACAAAAGGGTGTGTTGCTTTTTTCTTTAAAAATATACTTAATATTATTAGAACTGAATAAAAAAAAATATTTGGAAATTATCCGTAGGCCAACCGGCGTAACCAAATCCGTTTAAGAGACGCTGTGTTAGTAATCAAAAAAGGGGGAACGCAAAGGGCGTTTTTTGAAAAATTTTTTTATTTTTATTTTTTATTATTAAAAAAGCAACTTGCTACAATGCCGTTAGCAAATACGATTAAAGTAGTAGTTATGTTATTTATTATTAAAAATAAGAGCAAAAGAGCTGGAAACCACGCTCTTTACCATTAAGGAAACGTGAACTGACTAATTTATGAAGAACAACAATGACAATGGATCAATTGTAACATGTGTAACCAGTGCATTTAAAAAAATTACATGATGCGATATTTGTAATTTTTGAAATATTTAAAAAAACTTATCAGGACCCTTTTTTAGATAGGCGGAATATAATTAAAGAAGAGGAAGCTTTAAACCGATTTAGATTATAAAATAACTAATAACAGCATTTTATTATAAGTTATTAAAGTATCACACTTTGCTTTAATTAATTTTTAAATTTTTTGTGTACCCAATATTATAAGTTATTATTGTCTCACGTTTTATCAGCTTGCGATCTCGTAAATTAATGCACTTTTCGTAAGCTCTGACCATTATCGGCAGTGTTTTCATAAATGTTTGATGAGAATATGTCAAAACAAAAAAAAATATGCTAAGATCTGCTAAATCGTAAAATGAAGAAGATATGCTAAGATTAAAACAAAAAATGTTTATAATTTTTGATTTTGTTTATTTTATTAAATGTTGCCAACTGTTTGTTTATGACAACATAAAAACAAAACAAACGAAAAGCATTAAATCGCTAAATTTGCCCCTAAGCCGCTGATTCAGCAACACTTTTAATATTTCGAGCTTGAAATGTCAATTTTAAGTTGAAAAATTTTAACTTGTTTAAAATGTTTGACAGTTTGTTATTTATCGTAAAACAGCTAAACTCTTTGCACTTGGTAAATTTTTCTATTACAATATATTTGCTCCGTTCACCAAAACTTGAACAATGCATAAAAAATGAAGTGTCATAGGGGCTTAAATAAAAAAGAATTTTAATATAATATATTTCATAGAAACTTTTATTTTAAAAAATATGCTAACAAATTCTATTTTTCTATATGTTAAAAAAATCAGCTTTTGGAAAAAAAGATGATAAAAAAGAATTTAGTATATTTCTTTGAAAAAAAAAATTTTTATCATTCCCCAATCCAATCTGCTAAATCTAGCAGAAAATATGCTAAAATGGAAGCACTTGTTAACAAGCATCCATGATGTCGTTAAGAAAGTACATTTTTCTACGTGGCATGCACGACGAGAAAAAGTCGAAATAATGTAAAATTTTTAGCTAGATTTTTTAGCGAATTTAGGCAATTCACAAAGTGTTGTATTATATATATGTATGTAGGTTGTATTTGCTATATTTTTATTTATAAATACTTTATGGACAATACAACTTTGTTGCCTATTTATTTTCAGTGTGTTTTTTTTTTCTTTGGTTTTGTGCTTTCAAGTTATACTACATTTACATTAAGCCGAAATCTTGTAGATTTGATTTAAAATCGTCTTCGAAATCTAGTGCGATTACATTATACTTTTTTGACATAGGCGAGATTTTGTTTTTATAACCAAACATCTGACTAAAAGTTTTTTCGGTACACATACAAAAAAAAAATTCAAAAATTTGCATTACCTTTTATTAATAATCAACGATATTTATTTTATCAATATTATTCGTCTTTTTTATTTTTTTGCAATTTTTATAAAACTTTCAAATTTTTTTTACCCTGCGGCCACACGATCAAGTTGTTCTTGATAGTATTTTACATATACCGCTTGTCAAAACTTACATAAATTGAAACCTGTGACGTAGGTTGCATTCAAGTTGTAAGCAATTTACTTTCCTGATGTCATCAAAAAAACAATTTTTAAAGAAAAACATGTTATCACCTGTTAAATTGAAAGTAAAATTGCAAAACAAATGGAAAGGTGAAATCGAAAGCCATCTCGTGGTCAATTTAAAAAGTGTGAGTGTATTATGGCGATTTCTTTTCTGAGAAAAATGTTGCATTAATGTTACATGTTCTACATTTTTGTGTTCGTTTGTACAAAAATTACAACTGTGAGAAAAATGTTCAAGATCTTTTGTGAATATGTTGATGAAAAACGTGCAAAACATGTTGCATATCTTACCCTTACTTTTACTTAAGGTGTTCATACTGCCCTGTTCTACAACTTTGGTACTTACTACTTTGTTTGTACAACAAATGTTTTATTTTGTTTGTCATAATTCATACCGCTCATAATTTTGTAAAAAAATTGTTTTAAAACAAAATATAAAAATATTTACACATTAAAATCAAAAAAAGTCTATTTATATTATAATCGTTTAAATTTTTCTAAAGCATTAGTGATGTCAATATTTGGTTCCAAGCCATAATAGCGTGCAGAAGCCGCTCAAATAGCTTTAAAAATCGCTCATAAAGTACATTAATGATGAAAGTGTAATAGTTGTAAATAAAAGCAGCTAATTGTGTTCTATTGAAATTGCACAACATGTAACACTTCCAGTGATTATAGGTAACATTAGAAAATGTAACATGTATATACTGTAACATATTTTTCTCAGAAAAGAAATCGCCATTAGTAAAAAACTGATAATGTATTGCAAATTGAAAGGAATTGAAAGGCAAAACTTGATCGTGTGGCCATCATGTTAACAATTTCTGTTTTGTTTTCTTTAAATGTCATTTTTTCTTGTGCAGAGAAGTATTTTTAGTGCTTTATTGAAAAAACCATAGTTGCACCATTAAGTACTAAAAGATTTTGAGTAGATTTCGCCGAAATCTAGTCATGAAGTAGATTTTGTTTTCTATGTGAAGTCTAGTCAAAAACAACTAGATTTGGCTCGAAATCTCGTAAGTACTAGATTTGGCGTAGGTGTAAATGTAGTATTAAAGTAATTTTTTTACATTGGTAACACTGTGCTCGAAATTGACACTTTTTTTTAGACAAGCCGGACAAATGGCGATTTAGCATAATTCGGTTACGCTAAATCCAATGGTGCCCACCGTTTTTTTAAGGATAGCTCTTGTTTTTTTTTAATATGAGCAGTCGTTTTAGAAATTCCAATTTTTTTTTTTTTTTTTTTTTGAAATAATTTTTTTATCGAAATGTCGAAATTTTTGGAAAATGCAGATAGGCTTCTAATTTTTTGCAGACATATAAAAAACGAAGCTATTAACAAAACAAGCCATTTGTGATTAAAATCTGTTAGCAACTTTTGATTTAATTTACAAAAGATTTTAATTAATTTAAGAATTTCATAAAACGCAATATTTGTATGGAAGCCCCCCTAAAAAGTGGTGATAAGGGGCAAGTATGTTTAAGAGAATTTTAAGAACAAAAAACTAATGGAGGTCGGAGACAGCGCGCAGGTATAAATAAATATAATAAATGATTGAGATGAAAAAATAAAGTGGGGTTGGTCATACATTTTACTCGTCTAGGGGCATCATAGGCGCTGCAGCAACGAAATTTAAGAATTTCAACCAAACATATATGCCGGTTTAATAAAATTCTTAAATTTGGCTGCTGCAGTGCCTAGATGCCCCTAGATGGGTAAAATGTTTGACCAACCCCACTTTATTTTTTATAATATAAATAAATTTTTTCCTTTTTTTTTATTTTCAAAATCTGGTCGCCTTACGTAACATAATTTAACAATTTTATTATAATAAAAATAAATGTTTTCCTTTTTTTTTATTTTCAAAATCTGGTCGCCTTACGTAACTGTTTGGACTGTTTTGTAGTCTTAATGCTCTTTTTTCCTTTAATACATGTCAATTAATAAAGAATACTGCAAACATGAGTAAAGACTTCTGTTAAAGAAATTATAACGAGTAAGTCCGACAACCCTCATTAAAATTAAGTCGTCTTAATATTTTCATAGGAAATTGTAATAAAAATGTTTTATTCAAAAAAACTTTCTACTTCAGTAAACAAAAGCTAAATCAAACATTACATACATCTATTACTATTTAATCCTTTCTAAGTAGCAAAAAAAAATTCAACTCAAAACGTAATTTTAATGAACAAATAAACTTATTAAACATTCACTGCTAATTCTACTGAGTCATACAGTTTTTCCTTTTTATTCTGCTTAAAAGAAGCTTATAAAATCTGCCATAAACTTTTTGACTTCCCAGCATTTTTCAGCAGCTGTTAATGACCGAAAAATAAAAACAGTAGTTGCAAAAACTCCAGCTTAAAAATGACAAATTGCACGACAAAACAAAACAAAAAAAATTATAACAGCCTCCCTTTTGTAACCTTTTAAGCGCAAAATGACAAAGCAGTTTCCCGTACAGAAGGACACGGAAGGTGCAAAAAGTGGGGAAAATAAACAAAACTGTCATTTCATTGCAATACAAGGCTTATAAAATTAGTTAATAAACATTTTTCTATTTTCTGCCAAATCATGAGAAATGTTTAATGAAATGCTGAAAATGTTTATGTCTGGATTTATTTAGACGTAGTTGGCGTTTTATCGCAGTTGTTGATGATGAGAATGCTTTAAATGATGATGACGTTATGAAAAATTAAACATATATGAGATTTTATTTTTAATAAAAGGTGATTATCTAGACAAGAAACAGGGAAACATAAAAGAGTAAGTGGTGGTTTTAGCAATATAAATGGTTTCTCTAATTAAAAGTCAGACGAAATTAAAAAGTAATAAATTTAACTAAAAAAAAGTTTTACATTTAAAAATATCACAAGAATTTACACTTTTTAGTTACTGCCTGGACCCTGTTTCTCAAAACTACAAGTTACAAATCTACAAGTAAAATACATTAAAAAAAAAACAACAACTTACAAATTTGTAACTTGTGGTTTTGAGAAACGGCGCGGCGCCCTGTTCAACAATTTCGAACGTTAACATTCGTATAGAATTTTATATGGAATATATTTTGAAAGTGTTTCTCACAGAAATTTTCAAGGAGAACGTTAACGTTGAACTGGCAATAAGTTAAATGTCATTTATGATTTCACTTATTTTTAACACAGCAGGAATTTTCTGAAGCTCTTCTTCAACAAGAAAATCTTCAAGAAGTAACGCGCCTAAAAACACTCTTAAAAAAATGTTCATTAAACAAACGTAATTCCAACTTATTTGGCCAAAGTTGGGGCAAGGATAAAAAACCTCTTCCCACAAGACAATTTCCTAATCAGTAATTAATTACGCTGCTTCAATGAAGCCACCTTTTTTGTGTGAAACATAGTGGAGAAGCGCTCATTGCTGCTAAAAGCCGGCATCCTTCCAGATGCGGAAAATCACTTTATGTTGAAAAAACTGTTACTCTTCAAATGTCATGAAAGCAGACATCTAAATCTTTATTTGGTATTATTTCAATTCATACAGAGAAAATTTTGGAATACAGCTTTAATTTTTGTACTCTAAAACCTAAAAAAAACAATGCTCCCACCCTTAAACACTCTCTGAATTTTTTCTAATTAAAAACTTTTCCTACTATCCCTCACTCATATGCTTACTTTTCTTCCCTTCTCTTAAAATTTATTTTTATTTGTTTAATTTAAGTTTTGTTTTTTCAACCATGTTTTAGAAACTTAATCCTTTTTGTCTCGTCCTTTTTTTATAACCGTTCAACTTTCAAGTTCAATAACCATAATTTTATTTCGCTATCGTTGTCACTTGTTTGCTGTCTTCTTGTCTTTTAGACGAAATTCTTTTAATTATGACAAATGTTTTCTTGTCATTGCAATGAGGGAGTGTTAGTGTCACAGACCGAGAGGCAGTATCAGTTAGAGTTAAGAAAAAAATTTTAAAAATCAGCGTAGCAAATTTCACATAATTAAAGTCAAGAACATTTATTTATTTTTGTCTGCTCTTTCTGTGACAGCCTGCTGCGAGAAAAGCGTTAAGCGTTAATTACAAATGGAAAATATTTTGAAGAATTTGATACTTTGTTTAAGAAAGAAAAATTAAGCGTTTTTTAGGAAGTGTGAAATCGCTTGCAAATTTTGTTTTACTTAATAGCTTTTCACCAGAATTTGGAAGTTCGTTTTGATAAACAAACATAAAGGATTTTGTAAAAGTGTTTGGTGAAATACGCAAAATTATTATTAGTACATTTACACTAAAGTGAAATCTAGTAAATACGAGTTTTCGAGTCAAATATAGATGGTTTTTACTCAGTATCAAAATATGCTACTGTGACTTTCCTTATAATGGAATGTATATACTCAAAAGAAAAATCAATCCGAAGCGGCATTAATGGTATGGTACGGATTTTCTTGAATCAAGTACAGAAATATTGATTCAAGTACGGACTTTCAATCGCAAAGTACTTAAACTATGCATATTCATTCCCGATTTCGTACTTGAAATAATCCGAAAATGAGATTAATTTAGGTAAAACTAAAATTGAATCAATCTCAAAATGCGCTTGATTCAAGTATTAAAAAGTTGATTCAAAATTCGTGCTTGAAAAGAACCAAAAATGAAATTAGAAAGACAAAATTGTTATGATTGATTAACTTACCCGTATTTCACCTTACAGAATGATAAAACACCAACATCACGCCCTGTATGGTTTATACTTTAGAAATCTTATGTATATATTTAAACAAAAAGATAAACTAAATGAGAAGCAAGAGTTCAAATTTACTTTGTAATCCTTCGTGGTACACATGAGTCTGGCCAGACCTTGTTTCAATGTTTATTTATTTTATCCCACGAAGCTCTATGTTTATCTGCAGGAAAGAATCCAGAGTCTCTGGCGGGATTCGAAACCACAACCCCGGCGTTGATAGACTAGATTGCTACCAGCTAGCCTACCGGGGCACTCTATATAGCACTCTATAGAAAATCAAAACATACGTAAGCCTGAGGGTTAAACACAACGAAAAGTTTAATCTTTTTTAAACGGCAAAACCCTCTGAAGATATTGATTGGTTACAATTGAAACATGTAAGGGTAACCTGTCCGTAAAAGCCTGAGTTCGAGCCCCGCGGCAATCAAGAATGAAAAATTATCAATAAATTTTAATTACTTTCATGTTGTTAAATTTCTTTCATCATAAAAATAATTAAATTTGATGAACTGTAGCCTGATTAAAAATATCAACATTTTGATTTAAGAATTTTATACTTATTTCAAGAAATTCGGGGATTGATTTTCGAAAGTAATCCCATTTAGAATTGTTTTGAGTACGTTTTAGTGTTATTCGTACTTGAATTTTTAAGTACGACTCGTACTTAAAGTAATCATAAAAAGTTGATTTATCCCGAGTGTCTTTCTTTCTGTGTACGTATTTCCACTTGAAACAAGTGAACTGGAACAAAAACAGTGCCAAATTAAGCCTGGTACACAGAAAAAATTTTTGCCGAATTATTTTCAAACAAACGCTTGTTTGAAATTTTTTTTGATTTCTACAAATTTTTTTACTGATTCAATCAATATTTTTGTTTGATTTTTATTTAACCAACAAAAATGTGGACAACTCTTCAAAAATATAATAAACGCGCTATTGGTTTCAAGTTTTCATAATTTTGTATGAAATATTTAATGCTCTTTAATGTTGTCGTCCTTTTGCATTTTTTTATTGATTGTAAGCAACACTTCTTTATGATAAATATAAGAACTACAACAAAAAACACATGCAGTCTATTTTTGGACGCTTTATAAAAGTACAGCAACAAGAAAAATGATAAAATATCGTGACGAGGTTTGTAGTAAAAAAAAACAACAAAAACAATAGCAGGTAAAAAAAACGTTTCATTTTTTTTAACAACAGAAATGACAACATTATAAGAAACCAAATAGATTTTTGGTTGGTTTCAAAGTTGGTAAAAAAAAACAAAATTCCGTATTCAATTTTTTCAAACAGTTTGCTTAAATACATCAAATACAAAAATAGAATGATGACGAAAAACATATCGAGTCGGTCTGCCGCCGTTTTTGGTTACATTTCTTCTTCATTAGCAAAGGAAAGGATGCAGCAAAAGTGAGTGACGAAGAAAAACATTGTGTGTATAAATAAGACTTCGTTCATAAATTATTCCAACAAAAAAATGTGTCTCAAAGCCAGCCGGCCGCTCTGCTCTGCTTCATCTTCACCAACAGTGCTTGCTTGTGTGCGCGTCATTGCTTGTGCCAAAACTTTTTTGTTTGATTTAGCAAAATTATTTGTTTAATATTTATATGAATTTCAGTAAACATTTTGTTTGATTCTGTAAAATTATGTGTTTGAAAAAATCGGAGTTTTTTTTCAATAAACAAAATGCAAATAAATTGTTTGAATATGCGAATTTGTTTGTTAGACCGATTTCAGACAAAAAATTTTTTGATTCTACAAATTTTTTGTTTGAATTGAAAAAAATAATTTTTTCTCTGTTCAACATTTCACGTGAAATGCTGTCAAAACGCATATGAAAAAAACTTGTGCGGAATATCTATGAAATAATGTTGATAGAGTTGTACTCTGTTCATTATGTGAATAAGTTCCGAAATGTTTCTGGCAACATTTTTTTACAACTGCGAAATAATGTAAGCTGCACTTATTTCACGTGGAATTTTAAGCAAAATCAAAAAAGGATGTATGTATGTATGATTATTTAAAAAGAAATAAAAAATAAATATAACACAACCGGTAACAGCTTTTTATCCATATTTACTTTCTTTTTTATTAAATTTGTTATTAATAAAAATTATTTTTAGTAAAATACATGTGGGTTTGTTTACATACGCAAAACAATGTCGCATACTATAAACCGAAAATGCTTTTTCTCACACAAGTGTTTCTGTATCTTTACTTTGGCAAAATAATCTGTGTCAGAAAATAGCGGTGTCAACGTTATAGATTTAAAGAAAAATTTCAAAAAAAAATTAGTCATGAAAATGGAGACTTTTTAATGAAAAATGTGTTTTTTAGGGTAAAAGTGTTCTTTTGCAACAATATTTACTTTTTGGTGGAAAATCGACTTAAAATGGAATAAATAATACTAACGATATATTTTCCTAGAAGAAAAAGCAAAACGACATATCCTTAACACTTTCGACATACACCGTTTTTTACTTTAAGCACAATCTTGTAAGTTTAATTTCAAGCAATATTTCGCCTGTTGAGCATGTGAAACACCCCATAATTTTACAATTTATTTTTAATTTAAAGTAAAATTCTTGAACTTTTTTTTCTAACTAATATGATTTAACATTATTTCCTAAATATATAACGCACAATTTTTCTTTCCAGCCTAGAAAAAAATATATAATTTCTAATTTTTTAAACAAATTAGTTTTACCACAATACCCTACCACATTTTGTACAACAGGGGTGGGTGTTATTGTATCCTTTCTTCATTCTTTTTTTAGCCATACAAAGCCAACAAATACGAAACGGGTGGGATTGGATCTCTGTACTTTATTATTCACGTCATTTTAACCTTAAGGGTATAAAATGTAAATTAAAACAACATCTCTAGCTTGCTACAAATATTATAACACCCTCACCTTATGTGAGCCAGCAAAACAGTTTCCTTTTTTATTGCTTTTCGTAGAGGATTCGTTTCAGTCTACGAGGCTTCTTTGCTCTTCTAAGCCATAACTTTTAAATATTTTGTTGAATAGAAAGTAGTGTATTTTTTTTTCTTTTTTTTTTGGAGTTTGATGTTAAATATAATACAAATGCAATAATTTTACTTGCTGGCTTTTTTTTTTTTTGTCTTGCATAAAAACCAAAAAATCTGTAAAATAATAATCCCTTGAGCCTTTGGAGTCACGTGTAGCCATAAACCTTATTTTTTTCACTAATTTTTATATATTTATTTTTCATTTTGGGAGCAGGTTATTTCAGCAGAAGGAAATGTTATTTGTATTCATATGTAGAAGCAAATGAAGGTAAATAATTGGTGTATTTGCATTTTTAATGCCCTACATTAGGCAATGTGGAAAAACTAACTTAGAAAATGGATAATTTTGTTACAAAAATAATAGAAATGGAGGCGGAATGCACCGATTGATATCAGATTTTGCACAAATTCGTTCTTTGTGACTAGAAATCAGACTACTAAATTTCGTAAAGAGCGATTCATAATTTTCCATAGGTCCCATATAAATAAAGTTAAACCCTAAAACAAATTGCGCTACACCCAGAGAAAAAACATGTTTAAAGAAAATTTGAAACATATTATGTTTAATATAATCATATTATTGTCAGCGATAGCCATATTATGGTTAAATTAGGCCTCTATCAAGTAGCTGTAACCATATTATTGTTGCCTCCGAACATGTTATGGTCAATAATAACTAAAATATGTTAAACACTTGCAATAGCTTGGTTGGTTTTCAACCATAGTATGTAGCTCTTGGAAAAGAGGAAAATACTATTGTTAATTTTAAAACAAATTATTGTAATATTTAACCATAACAGTTTTAGAGGCAACCATAATATGGTTGTGGGTTCTTGATGGAGGACTAATTGAACCATAATATGGTTATAATTAACACAATATGCTTAAAATTTTCTTTAACAATAGTTTTGTTGGAGGTGAGCATATTTAAACATGTATTTTGAAATTTGGTATTATTTAGGTGTTTTAAACCAGAAATACGGCGAGGCTCTGACCAGCCATGACATTAATCTTCTACATCTTATTCCCCTTGGACAATTTCTTCAATAAACTTTATTCATTAAACGAAGCAGTTTTTGAGTTATGCGAATATAAGTTGTGCAACCCACTTCATTTTCGAAATAACGGTATATCTCGAAACAAGAGTTATCCTAAAAAAAAAACGGTGAGCTCCACTGGATTCAGCGTACCCGAATGAAGCTGTAATTTATAAACTCAACATAGAGCCCACTTCTGAAATGTTCTAACTGACGGTGAAAGGCTCAAAGATTCGGCGCAGCAAAATATAACACGCTAACTTGTTCCACAAAAGACGCCTATGCAAATATTTAGAATATTTTGGACAAGGAAGGGTGTTAAGAATTTGAAGAAATTGGAAGCTAAGCTGTATGCGGTATCATAAAGTCGACTTGAACTAATTAAACCTTCAAACTTCATCTGCTAAGTGATTTGATGTATATTTTTAGTTTCTATTATAACCTTTTGCGTTGAACATTTTTCCAGCAATTGGTCTTTTAGAATTCACATCAAACTAACTCCAAAAAAAAAAAGAAATAGATTATTTTTTTTTCTTTTTCTAACAGACATTTTCAAATTTATAAAGAATAAACAACCTTTTAGAGAAATTAAAATATTGCATAGAATAATCCCAGACTTTGAGAAAATATTTGTTTCAAAAGAAAATTTCTCAACTCATAAATTTATTATTGAAAACTTTTAAATCCTTGTTTAATTTAAATTTAAGGTATTAAACAAAATACTATTAAAAAAACACCCCCTGGTTTTAATTTACAATAAAAAAAGATCAATGTTTTAATAAAACAACAAAATCTTTATATGGCGGCACGCCTTAAACTTATGAATATTTGGTAATCGATAGAAATTATTTTTTAGTAAAAAAAACCCCACCCCTAAAATGACATTCACACTGTGTTGGGTATTATTTGTAAGTAGAGAATCCCTTGAACGTGTAATTGCGAAAAACGAAATGAGAAAAAAATACGAAATATTACTTTTTAATACCCAACGATGTTTAAGTGAACCTATGCCGCGATTAGTTACAGCCCATTCTTTCATTCAAATATTCCATTCCATTATCAAATCAAGAAGAAACGAAAAAAATATTCTCAGGCTATTTTTTCATTCCCATACCACAAAATTGTCACATCGGAAATCGCGATCTTTTTCTTCGACAATAGAAATCTTGATAAAATTTAAAACACTCAGCAAATCATCCTTCTCATCCTGCTTGGGGTGTAAGCCATTAACATTTCCCTTTGCCAGCTCATACATACTCATACATACATATTTGAGTTCAATTATTTGGAGGGTTTAAAACATGTTAATGCCTAAAAGTCTACTACGTTTTCGAATTTATTTTTGTATTTGTGCGTTTGGTTGATAAAAATCAAATTTTTCTTTGTTTTCTCTAAACAAATGTTTAAAAGGTTTTCCCTTTGTTGTCCTTTGCGGCCGTATGTTTGGGAGTTGTCACATTTTAGCTGCATGTTTTCAAGGATTATGGATGCAATTTAAGGCTAAATATATAATTTTAGGAAAATACTTTTACAGATAAAAATCAGCTTTTAGCTGATAAATGTTTTTTGCTTGTTGTATGACCAGTTAAAATAAAAACTCCCCTTTCAAATCATTTGTATTCGAAGTTTTAATGGTATTCTAATTAATTTGGCAAGTTTTTAGGACACAAATTTATCCAGAAAGTGATAAATTTTGGAAGACATGTTTAAAAGAAAAGTTGCTTAAACAAGAATTAAAAGAAATAATTTAGCAAAATCTATTTAGATTTTATGCATATTTAAGGTTCTTTTATGTTGTAGGTTTTATGGAGAAACTCAAATTAATTATAGTATCAATCCTTAACAGAATTTAAAAATTAATTTCTCTATGTAATTGAGCTGTAATTAACTTTATAAAACCATTAGAATTTTATAAACTTTAATGAAATTTTTTAGGTCTTAGGGCCAGTTTTCACTTAAAAATTTGAATTTTATAAACCTTTTAGTTCTATTGAAATACAAAATTGTGTTTTCCAGTACTTTTATAAATGACACTTAAACAGCATGCGTCGCGTTTTTTCTTAAACAACGTAAGCGCCAACAATCGATTTTTTAAAAAACGAAAAAACTTAATAGCTTTTCAAATATGGGTTTTAGAACAAAATTATTTAACAACTCATGGCTTTGCGATTCTCTGAAGGGTGTAGAAACCTTTTTTTGAAAAAAATTTTAACTTACAAGTAACTGAATCCAAATTTGTCGCTCAAATTTGGCTCAAACAGCAATTTGCAAATTCTAGAACAATTTTTATTTAGTATTAATTTTATTATTTTTGCTAACAAATTTAATCAGCACTTAACTTCAAAAAAAAAATCATGTTTTATGCATCGCAGCGGGAAAATTTTCGTTTTCAAAAAAAAAAAAAACTCAAATTCGACAGATTTCATTTTACGGTTCGTATGGGAGCTGCTTTAAGGATTAGAGATAGATAGATAGAGATAGATAGATAAATAGTTGTGGGTGGTCTTTCAAATTTATTTTCTATGTGTGCGTTCACTTCTTAGAGTCCGACAACGAATTAAAGCTCAGAACTATTTTTTGCATGGAACCATGTTTAGATATCGAGAAATACAGGAAATTAGTTGCGTTTTGTTAAAAATAATGGAGGCTTGAGGAACATTTGTACTGTATTGACAATATAGTTGTTGAGGTACTGGACGAAAAGTGTCGCTTTTTACCGAAGTTTTATCTTTGATGGATTGGGCGGGCTGCACCAAAAATGCTCCGATTGGCCTGAAACAAAATTTTGTTGTTTTTAAGGATACTTTTTTTACGATAGATAAAATTTGGTTGCTATTTAATAATAAAGTGTTTACCTCCCTTGAGACTTCAAATATGGTTGAATTTAACAATACAATAATTTAATAAAATAAAGCTACAACCATATACTTAAACATATTATGGTTACTTTTAACGTATTATTGTCATCGGCAACCCTATTATGGTTAAATTCATCCATCTAAAAGCTATAACCATATAATGGTTGCCTCCAAACATGTTATGGCTAATACCTTATAAATAGAGATGCAATTTCCATGAAAATTTATGTTTTTTGTGATAGTCTAAGAACGATGGCGACCAATTATCTTTCCGAATCATTAAATTTGCGTTAAAATGGCATCAATTTCTTATTGCACATTTGGGTGAAAATGCATATTTAGGTTTTAAATGCATATTTTGAAATTTTTGAGTGATTTTTCTTTAATAACCATATTTTAACAAAAACCTTTAAAAAAAATTTTAAATACACAAAAAAAACTTTAAAAAAATTTTTTAAATCAACAAAAAAATTCTTTCGGAGCTTTACTTTAAATACAAGATTTTCAACCTTTCAACAAAAGATAGTTCTATTTTAAACCGATTGATTCAAAATATTTTATTCAAAACTGTTACAAGTTACTTGCTTGGCACATGGGTTTTTCCGCGTTGCAGAGGAAATTAGAAGCCAATTCGATAATATTGCAATTTTTAATGAAATATGTCTCTTAATTCCCCTTCCATCGCAGCCAGTGGTAACAAACTTTAAGTAATTTAAGAATGTTAGAAAAGCTTGTTGATACCGAAGACTATTTATATGAAAGAAACTCACCTTTAAAAATAGTTTTCATATAAAATTCTAAACGAACGTTTACGTTGGAAATCGTTGAACAGGCAGTAAAACTTTGAAAAAAATAAGTACAAAACAAAAAAATACATCATACTTTTAAATAAATTCAATTAAATCTTTCAACATTGAATAATATCCCAGTAGTATAAGAACCATTACCATTAGTTACTAGCGAAATGGTTGGCATTTTTGCTCAGTACATCAATGGCGCTAGTGATAGGGTATACCGCAGTGTACATACTAGTGCTGGGAAACTATCGATAGACTATCGATATTATCGATAGTCTTAAAATATCAAAAATATCGATAGGAAAAATATAAATATCGATAATTTTATTATTTAAAATGCAGCTATGAAGACATGTTACAGCAGCTATACACACACAGTTTTTTGCCGCAAATTTTTACTTGCTATTATTAATTCGCGCTGAATTACAGCAATGAATACAAACAACAAGAATGGCAAATGGTATGGATTGCTAAGCAGTGCTTTTTACTGCTAATTAAAGGCCTTTAAGTCAAAATTTTTACATGTTTATAAAGGGACTGCAATGTCAAATATTTTTGTAATGTTGTAAAAAAAATGCAAATCCAAATGCAATTGGAAGCATAGGACAAAACAATGAACGACCATTAGAGGATAAGCCCGCTAGATTGATTACCTTTTTTGGTTTAGAATTTAGAAAATTGTTTAAAGTTACAATGAAATATCTTATAGTCCCTGTTACTTCGGTTCCTTCAGAAACGTTCTTATTAATGTTTAAAAAACTGCCATCAAAAATAACGTGCGTATATACAAACGTCTCATACATTCAATAAAGTGATAAAAACAACGCACTTATAAAAAAATAATTAAAGTTTTCCTGCACAAGTACAAACATTCAGTCGATAGTAATATCGATATATCGATAGTGAAATCTTAACTATCGATAAATATCGATAGTAGAAAATATCGATAGTATGCCAGCACTAGTACATACCTCTTTTTCCAGTCACTTATAGCTGAAACAATTGGTAACCACTATTCGTTAGCTTGTTCGCTAACCCTAAGTAATGCCGGAAACATATTTTTTTTTCTACGACAAATTGTTTATTTGTCACTAAGCCATTGATGTCCCTTTCAGCAAACAATTGTTGTTTCAAATTACAAGTTCCAAGTTGTAAAATTCCTTCCCTCAGTGAAAATAATTTAATGAAAATTATATTTCATGAACTCAAGCCTAATTAAAGAATATCAAAAATTAAAAATTAACAGTTCAACTAAAAATCAAAATTGTTCTTAAAAATAGCTATGGCACAAGCTCTTATGTTTACATTTGTACTTTAATTTGTACAAATAAAATGTCGACGAAAGTGGACAAAAAACATAATAAACAAATGTATTCAGGTTTTCAAGACAAAGTCTTGACAGAAAGAATACGAAAAAACAGAGGAAAAAGGAGGCAACAAGTAATTTGAAAATTTAAGTGATAAAATAACAGCAAATTTCGAACCACCAGTACTACTGGTTAAAGATTGATGTTTGACTGTTGGCTAACGGGCACCGCAGTGGTGCAGTGGGTAGAACTCAAAGATCTTCCGACGATAGAAAGTGGTGTTTCTTGAAACATGTAAAGATCAACCCGGGTTCAAACCCCAGCTCAGCCAAGAAAAATTATCAATAAATTTCAATAAAAATTCCAAGTTGTAAAATTCCTTCCCTCAGTGAAAATAATTTAATGAAAATTAAATTTGATGAACTCAAGCCTAATTAAAGAATATCAAAAATTAAAAAAAAACACAAAAATTTAAATTAGTTCTTTAAGTTTTTTAAAGATAATTTAATAACAACTAACTCTATTTTTGGTATTTTTCTTTTTAGTAAAATTAAAAAACTGGTTTTATGGAATTTTTTTAAGTTTTTAGTAAATATTTCCTATGATTTTAGTGCATATTTTAAGCGCATATGTTCGATTTTTTAGTGCAAGAAAATGAAGGCTTACAAAAATTAAATAAATTATTACTTGACACTCAGTAATAAATAATAAAATAAGTAAATAATGACCATATTATTGTTAACTCTAACCATAATATGGTTAGTTTTGTCCAAACTCTTGAAAATTTTTACCATATTATGGTTCATTTTTAACATAATATAATAATTTTGGCCATTATTATGGTTAATATTAGCCAAAATATGGTAAACTTCTTTCAATCGTCCTTACTTCTGTTTTTTCGTACTTTTTGCCAAAGTACATTTTTAAAAAATTTAGATTTAAATTTTAAAGCCATAAACAGTTCAACAAAAAAAAACACAATACTAATAATATAGTTCCTTTTTAATATACTAGATCGAGCGAATAGTATTCGGCCGGTTTTAACCGGTTATTTTAGTTTTGCCCAAGTCGAATATTTTAAAATGTCAATTTTTCGAAAATCGAATAAACCGGTTATTTTGGTAAAATAAACCGGTTATTTTAGTAATGTGTAATTTACATATATACGTTTTCCTAAGGCTGAGTTCATACGGCTCATGTCTTATTGACAAGATTCTTCCTTTTTCTTCTTTGAACATGAATTGGCGTTCAAATGATTCATGTCATGTTGACGACATGTTTTTTATTGTCTATAGTCGTGCGAATGCATGTGTGCTTTTTCGATATTGAAAACAATAACAATATTAAACAACGAATGAAAAAGCAATTAGCAATTTGACATTATTCTTTATGTTCGAACTGATTTAGAAGACAACGTCACGACTTATTTATCACCTTTAATTAGTCCACAAACTTGACATATATATACGCCAAGTAAAACTTGACTCTGTTCTAAAAGCATAGTTTTTAAGAGACTGCAAGTAATACTTCACTTAAATATGCTGCCAATAATGAACGAAAACTCTTGCAGACATACCTAAGCAAGAGCGGAAAGCGTTTTCTAGTTGTCAAAACTCTCATGCCCATACAATTTCTATGAAGCATCTCTAAATAGCGCGGCGTCAACGCTTTACAATTTGAAAATCCGATTTTGACAGCGCGATTAATAGTAAAGTTGGCCGCTTTGTTAATACATAAATAATGTCAAATTAGCTATTTCGACAATCTAGCGGTTTTTTCTCATCTTTTTATTTCTATTATGTGGGTTTTATTAAACAAGAAAGTTACCACTACTGTTTCTGATACAACGGTGGCTATCTTGTTTAGGTATGACATATCAGCGTAAAAGCTAAGCGGAAGAAAACGTTCCGCCTTCCGCTCTTGTTTAGGTACGGCTGTTATGTAGTTTTTGCATATCTTCATGCTTTAAACTACAACATACCGGCGGAATCAACGATGTGGAAAAATTCTTCAGTTTTATTTATTAAAAAACCAATAACTTAAAACAAAACTGAAGGAATCAACCAATGTCATGAAAGGCTTTAAATTGTGATCGACGAATTGACAGATATTTCATACAAAAAGCATGTTAATATTACTTTTCGTTACAATAATGCCGAAACAAAATCATTTGAAATAAATAATCCTGGATAAGAGGTTTGGTTTGCAACTTTTCAAAAACATGTTCATATAGACATAATTAGCCACCAACAATAAATTTGGGGGAATATCTCAAGTCATATCAATGTATTTTGTTGGTTCCTTACCTTCGTGAATTGTTTTGTTTAAATACTAATTAAGTTTTTATTACAAAATCTAATTTGTTTTTTTATATTTTTATGTATTCGAATTAAAACCGGTTAACCGGTTATTTTTAAAATGTTTAACCGAAAACCGGTTTTTTTTAAATAGCAACCAGTGTTCGAAAATAAACACTAAATATCGTTTCTTAATGTTCGGTTCGGTAGATTTGTGGAAAACACAAACGCTAATACTGTTTGTGTAGAAAATCATTAAAAAAAATAACGTTTCCCTGTTAGTCATCTTTCGAACACAAAAATAATACTGTTTTTATCACACACAACAAAAGATGAGAACATTTAATTCCGTTCGGTTTTTTTTGAAAATCCACAAACTTCGATGTGTTCGGTTCGGCTCATTAATGTTCGTCCCTTTTGGCTGGTAAAAAAAAAAAACAAAAATTTTTTACAAATACAAAATGCACACACGAAAAAAACATTAAAGAACATTAAAATATAATGTTTTTCTACAGTATCACTACAATTGTTCTGTTTTTTAATGAAGAACCGAACATTATATAATGTTCTGTTCTTTCTTGAAAATAGTTACGAACGGTATTAAGGGTTGTGTATTATTACACAATCACTAAAAAAATAGATATCGTTCTTGGGTGTGTGAGCCGAACGTTAAATAATGTACTGTTTATTTTCGAACGCTGATAGCAACTATTCGGAATATTCGAAAACCGGTTATTGATAAAAGTCGAATAATCGATCTCCCTAATATTATGGTTGATTTCGGAAAATTTTTATTTATTTTAACCATATTATGGTTAAAGATGAGCTGCAAACGTAAACATTGTTAAAATCCAATCAATATGGTTACCTCCAACCTTATTTTTTTTCTGCGTGTTATTTTGTATAGTTGTAACGACGGTTTTGAAATGACATTTTATTTTTTTCATAAAAAGTTGTTAAGGTGAGAATGCAATCGGGTGGTAAATGTTATTTCATAAAAACCAAAAAAGTCAATCAAAAAGCTATGATATGTTTAGCTATGGGCAAATTCAAAATGAAAATTCAAAAAGAGCGAACGATGTATATACATACCACTGATGGGATTTGTGGTACAATTGTACCAAATTTGGTACAGTCGAAGCTTTATTGGTACACTGGTACAATTCAACTTTTTTTGGTACAATTAAAACAATACCAACATAGTTTTATCATTTCTTTTAGGCGGATTAACTAATTTTTCTTTTCAATAACAAAATTTTTATTAACATACCTCCAGCCCTGACCAGAACTACCAAAAATTGCATTATTGTTATATTAACATATTAAGCACATACAAACAAACATAAGTATATTCCTGTAGGAATTATGGGATCAAGTGTCTCCAAATTCCACTTTTGTTTTTGTGACACTGTCTACACTTTTGTCTGCCTTTGACAAGAAAAGAGATTGTGTATTCCTTTTTATTTTGTATTCCCCCTACACAATAGTGGAGAGGGTATTTAGCGTTTGTGCTGATGGGTCAACATTAAAAAATATTGGTTCTAGACCTGCGATCGGCAAAATCAGGGCGGCGCGTTTTCTCTTCTCTCTTTTATTCTCTGTTATACGTACGTGTGCACACACATTAAAGAGAATTTAACAACATTAACAACAACATATCGTCGGTTGATTTTTTAATTGTCGTATGTTATTTGTATCCACATACGACAATTAAATAATCAACCGACGATATGTAAAATTCATACAGCGCATACAATCACAAACTGTAATAGTATAGGGTGCCGATCGCAGTTCTAGACCTACCTTTAAGTTTACCTATCGACTCAATATCGCTGTCCGAGTCGAGTTAACGATTTCCCTCAGTCTGGCTGCAGGCTGACTGCTTGTTTTGTCCATTTAATCTTGTGTGCAAATTAAAGATCGCAATTGAAGGTAATTTGATGAAATTTTGTACATTGCTTTCAATTTATAAGCACGAAGCCTACTGAATTATGTTGGTATTTAGATTTAAATTGGGCACAACTTAATTTATTGCAATCTAAATCATCATACAAAATTTTATTGAAATCGGTCCATATTTGACAATACTACTACCGGAAAGCTTTTAATGCCGTAACTTTATCATAAATGTTGGTATTGACATAAACATTGACTACAATAACTTTTTTAATAAACATGAATCTTAAACTCCTTACATAATTTTGTTATAGTGTTTAAATACTGTGCTGTGGGATATAAAATTATCGGGCTTGACCGATTATAGTTTTTTAAATGTTTTGTTTTTAATTTTATTGAATAAAAAATGTTATGAATTACTTTGTATAATTTTTTTATTTACAGCGAAGTTTTGGTACAATTTATGTCAATTTGGTACAATTTTGCCATTGAGACGGTACAATTTAAGAATTGTCAGATCCCAACAGTGATACATACACAAAAAACAAAGAGCAAAAGAGCAGAGAACCAACAAATGCAAACGTAAACAAACCAATACAATGCCACACTTGCAAAGCTTTTAATGTAGTGTTGCCCATACCTGGATATGTTGCAATTAAAGTGTCCATGGTAAATATACCAAACCAAGTGCACCCCGTTTGAAACCGATGGGCAATCATGAACCCGCCGGAAAAAAACACTAGGTTATGAGGTTAGGATTCATGTAAAAGTTCTTTGTACCAAATATAATTTGAATATCTTCATCTATGTGAGATTTTTTTTGCCCTTAAGTGATCATGTCGCAATTTTGGTTTAACGAAAATCCAGTACGTTATAATAAGAATATTCTCATTAAACAATCAGTTCAGCATCTACACGTATTTTCCAGCAGTGCAACACTTAAAAATTAGTGTTCCTCATTACCCATATGCACAATGTCTGGAAAAATAATTAATAGAAGCGATTTTTTCCGGTAAGTTTTCTAATTCTTTAGAGCTTTAACGATTTTAAATAAATATTAAATTTTAATTTTCGCTAACTAAGCAACTTTTACCGAATTTTTGCATTCCTTATTTTTTATTTTATTTTTATATAAAAATCCCAATCCTGAAATATTTTAACTCTCGGTTGAGGCTATCAAAGATTGGAACACTTTTACTTCTTTTTATTGGAAATTGCACTTTTACACTTTCCAAAAAAAGTAAAAAATTGAAAATTTTGTCAATTTTCGAATGAATTGAAGCAATTTCTCTCTAACAAACATTTCATCCTTAACAACATGTTATTCTAACTAACAAAACTAAATTGCCAACAATTTCCATCGACTGAAAAACTTTTTAGACTTTTTGCCAACAATAAACAATAATATTACAAAAAGGCAGAAACAGCAAATGTCAAATCAATCGTGACATGCGAACGAGTGGTGAAAGTCAAAAATATTTCAAACCAAAACCGAAAAAATCTAAATGACGTAGAAACGTTTAATTCGCAACAGTACAAATGCGTTACTAAATGGCTAAAAGGCAATTTAGTTAAATAGTTGCAATGCAATATTACAAAAACCTTTTAAAAAAAATAAAACAAAAGAAAACACACTGTAATAAAAACACAAAACGGCATTTGTGTTACCCTCTTCATTGTTGCGCTTGAAAAGCGGAAGCAACTCCAACAAAGTGACAGCTAATAATGTGGCTGAGTTCTGTTATGGTCTAGGTCTAGTCTAGTTTCTTTTTTTTACAAGTTAATTTTGGTGGAAAAGTTTTGGCATTTTTTCGGGGTGGCTGCTGAAATCATAGATGTTGCTATTTTTTTAACGCAACTTCCGGCATTGCACGCGTTTTAGCGGAAAAATTTTTATTTTCTTTTACATTTCTTTTAACAATAAACAATAGCTGTCGTTTACAGTTTCATATATTCATTTGCCAATAGAAACACAAACCAAAAAGAAAAAACTTTAGTAAATTTTTTTTTATTGCAAAAAGAAAAGTACAAGTTTTCAATAAAGTTACACTTGAATGCATTTTATGCTGTTAACAAAATTGACAATATTCCTCAATTGCAATATTCCTCAATAAAAAAAATAAAATTAAAAGGAAAATTTTATATTATTGTTATTGGTAGGCTGAGTTTTTGGACATTTAACTGGTGACTAAACTAATAGAATGATGACAGCCAGCCAAAGAGACATACATAAAGTAGACACAGAATTTATTCATTCAGAACAAATGTATTTAAGCAATTAGAAAAATCAATTTTTTTATTTACAAAGGAAATTAAAGATTTAATTTTAGCACTTAAGCCTAGTACTTACTCTGTTCAAATTTGTGAAAAATGTTGAGCAACATTGATTATTCCACATGAAAATTTTGACATTTATCAATGTTACCAATCTTGCGAGTTTGTACAATTTGACGTTTTTGTTCCGTCAAAGTATGCTACATTGTTTCGTGTATGTAAACAAACGCCACATGTATTTTACTAAAATTAGTTTTTTTAATAAAAAAAAGGTAAATAATTTTTTTTTTTTTTTTTTTGTCATTATTTTTTATTGAATCTTCATATATTAAATATGAACTAACAATAATTAATCAAATCTTAACCTAATACGTTATTTTATGTCCTGCCAGTGCCAGACAAAATTTTGTTCATCACGGGTTCTGTTCACCTATATAGGTGTTTATCGCTCATCTAATTGGGTAAGTGCTGCAGTGTCTCTTCTTATTAAGCGAGTGTGGCCGCCATGATTTAAAATATTTCGAGCTAGAGGATTTGGGTGTTGTTCAAGCCTTTTTAAATATTTTATTGCATATTTTGTAATCATAGTTTTAACTAATGGCACATTGAGATCCTTATGAATGTTTGAGTTTTTAACATACCAGGGAGCTGCTGTGATTATTCGAAGAAGTTTATTTTGGCGCCTTTGAATTTTGTCGATATTAGAGGCCGAGGCAGTGCCCCATAGTTGAATACCGTAGCACCAGATAGGCTTTAAAATAGATTTGTAAAGTAGAAGCTTGCAATCGAGACTAAGGACAGAAATTCTTCCAATAAGCCAATGAATTTGAATGGCTTTTAGTTTCATTTGAGTTAATTTTGCCTCTATATGGCATTTCCACGTTAATCGCCGATCCAGATAGGTTAGGTTAGGTTCCATGGGCAGCCATCAAAAGACAGCTCACTTGGGTCCTTCAGTGGTCCCTTTGTGATACCCGGCGCCAATGCCCATCCCCTTGATCAGTCACTCAGATGGCGTCACTGCAGGTTCCAACCACTTCGTCTTCCTAATGAAGAGAAGGAGCGATTTTAGTTCTGTCATGGACAGATCCCCCAGACAGGAAAACACCGGTTCCCCAAGGTATTTTTCCCTGATGCCCCGCAATCCAGGGCAATGACAAAGGAAGTGAAGAACAGTATCCTCTGCCTCCTCATTCTGACAACTCCTACAGTAGTCATTAAATTCCAGACCCATCCTCGTAGCATGAGTCCCCACCGGCCAGTGTCCAGTTTAAACCGATATCACCGTCCTAATCTGGTTCCTGTTGAAACCAAGTAGAGAGCTAGTTCTCCGTTCATCATATCCAGGCCAAAGGATCCTGGATATCAAGCAGGTGGACTCACAGGTCCACCGCATCTACGCAACTCTGTACGACTCGCGCCTGATGAGTAATTTACAGTGAGCCATTGGAAGACCAACAAATTGATCGATGAATGCGTCATCCATGCGACCACCTTGTCTGGCCAGCCCATCTGCCATTAGATTACCCGGGCACTCCGAGTAACCCGGTATCCATATAAGCGTTACCCTTGAATGTTTCGCAATCTCATTCAAAGACATCCGACATTCTACAGTTAACCTAGATGTCGTGTAGACACCCGCTAGGGAGGCAAGGGCAGCCTTGCTGTCAGTAAATATACGTATATCCCCCGATATGCGATGATACCTCAGCCAGTTTGCCGCCCGCCTTATAGCCGAGATTTCCGCCTGCAGGACACTACATCCGTCCGGCAGACGAAAGGAAACCTTCACATCCAGTTCCTCTATGAAGAAACCTCCGCCAACTTTCTCACCCTTCCTCGAACCATCAGTATAAACCCCTAGGGTAGGTTCTCGGAAGGAATCCGACAGCACGTTGCCGTGCGCCGCTTGTGTCACGAACCCCGCACCAAAGAACAGCACCGGGGTGCAGTAATCCGCACCGTCAGGGACAATCGTACTTCCGATTATTCTGGCGTGTCCATAGTCACGGGTCGACCAGCCGTTCGTTGCGTGCAGCCGTGTCGCCGAGCAAAGAGCCAACTGTTTGGCCGTTATGTCCACCGGGAGCCAGTTCAATAACGTAAACAGCGCCTTCGTGGGTGTAGATCGCATTGATCCCGTGATCATCAACGCGACAAGTCTGTATACTTTCTCAAGCATCGCGCGGTGTGTGCTCTTATCCAATGCAGTCCACCATCCAATGCAGTCCACCGATCCAGATGTATACCGAGATATTTTACATGCGAATGTTGAGGAATTATTTGATTATTGGTTGTAATAGGGGAGCAAGATTCCCGGCGCAAAGTGAATGTTATATGTACGCATTTTTGCTTATTGACCATTATCCTCCATTGTCGTAACCATATTTCTAGTTGAAATATATAATGCTGTAAGTAACGCGATGCTTCATAACGATTTTCGTGGACGCTTAGAAAAGCTGTATCGTCTGCAAATGTTGAAGTTTGTGTATAGTTGCTTGTTGGCATGTCCGAAGTATAAATTAAGTATAATAGGGGGCCTAGGATGCTGCCTTGTGGGATTCCAGCGGCAATGGGCTGAGGTGAACTTAAGAAATTTCCTTCTTTAATAATAAATTGACGACCGACTAAGTAGCTTTCTAGCAGCTTGTGTGTGTTTGCTGGTAAATTTTGCTTCAATTTATGTAATAAGCCTTCATGCCAGACTTTATCAAAAGCTTGCGAAACATCGATGATGAGTGCTGAGCAATATTTTTTTTCTTCAAATGCTTTTCTTATGACATTTACTATTCGATGAGTCTGTTCGATTGTGCTGTGTTTTCTTCTAAATCCGAACTGATGGTTTGGAATACATCTATTACACTTAAAATCGGCGTTAATTTTGAAACTAATAATTTCTCAAACAACTTTGACATATTTGATAATAAGCTAATAGGCCTATAAGACTCAACTTTTAAATGATCTTTACCTGGCTTTGGTATCATGGTAACTAAGGAAACCTTCCATTTTTGAGGATAGTATTCAAGGCGTAAAATAGCATAAAAAATAAAAAGCATAATTTTCTTTGCTATGCGAGGTAGCTCCAAAAGCATTTTATTACTGATTTTATCAATACCAGGTGCCTTCTTAGTGTTTAAGTCACAAATAGCCTTTTCGATTTCTCTTAACTCAAATCTGGGGGGAATAGCTGCTCTAGCAGCAACAGGTGGTAACTCGACCGCAATATTGTGATATATATTTGGTGTAAATACGTTTTTCAAGTGACTAACAAACAGATTTCCTTTTTCAATATCGTTTCTTGCCCAATTACCATTCAAGTTTCTTAATGGTGGCTTAGATATAACTGGCCTTTTTAGATTTCTAATTGCACGCCATAATGAGTAGTCAGATTGTGGAGTTGCATCAAGTTCCTTAAGATATTTTTCTAGAGAAGCCGTTTTCTGATTCTGCAGTAACTTTCTTAGCTTTTTTGTGCACTCTTTTAATAAAATCTTAAGTTGCGGGGATCTGTAAAGTTGCCACTCTCTTCGAACTCTCCTTTTTTCAGTCAAGAGCCGCTCGACATCTGAAGAATATATTTTAGTATTTTTAATTTTTTTGGGGGTATCGCTGGAATGTTGAACAGCTAGTTTCAGAAAACTGTCAAAATTGTCAATAGAACGATCTACATAATCCGTCGTACTGAGCGGAATATTTTCTGTGCAATGGGTACTGAGATATTTTTTATATTTTAACCAATTAATTTGCGTAGCTGTCGTCGCTATGTATCCAGTCGGGAGTACAATTCTATTGGGGTTCATTATAGTAACAATTGTAGGTGTGTGGTCGGAAGATAATTCTAGGGAGGCTTCAACATGAATCGTTTCTATGGGAATGTTTTTAACCACGCCGAAATCGATGACATCTGGTATTTTTTGATGATCAGTGGGCCAATATGTTGGTTGTCCGCTCGCTACCACATTTAAATCCATTGAGGAAATTGTGTTAAATAAAGCACGACCCTTTGGCGTTATAAGTCGCGACCCCCAGAAGGTATGTTTAGCGTTATAATCGCCAGCGGCTAGGAAACACGGTCCTAATGATTTAAAATATTTAAAATATTTAAATATGGATAAAAAACTGTTACCGGTTGTTTTATTTTAATTTTTTATTTCTTATTTAATATGAAGTTCATACTTTTTTGCTTTTGCTTAAAATTCCACGTGAAATAAAGGCAGTTGTAAAAAAATGTTGCCAGAAACATTTCGGAACTTTTTCACAAAATAAACAGAGTACAACTCTATCAACATTATTTCATAAATATTCCGCACAAGTTTTTTTCATATGCATTTTGACAGCATTTCACGTGAAATGTTGAACAGAGTACCAGGCTTTACACGCAGAGAAAAACCCATTTTTCGATATGGTCAGGATCAAACATATTATGGTTATTGTCCCCAGCAACCTTTTCAAGAATTCGGTGTCAAATCACGTGATATTTGCGGCCAATTGATATCGCTACCACGTGAGATAACAAGCCATTGAAACCACCTATCGTCCACTCGATATCTTCTAATTCGGGCCATAAAAAGCTTTCTCACGATAGCGAACACCATCCACAGCATCAGCCTGACCGGCCTCATTTTAGAAAAAATACGGCCCGATCATGCCGTCAGCCCCTAAACCGGATCAGCTTCAACAAAAATGTTTTTAAAGAAAAAATGTTAAACATATTATGGTTATTGTCAGCCGCAACCTCTACAAGAACTCGCAAAAATATTATAGGTACCTCCGAACATATCTACTAAACAACAATCATTTATTTACTATTTGTACAGGTAATAGGGATAATGTGGCGATAAACACTTGCACTTTCATTAACAGCTGTGAACTTGACTGGCTGAGTCACATCTTCAAACTCATAAAGCAAATTTTAAACCCAACTTTGAATGCCAGGCAAAACTGTGAAAATTGTATTTGAAACCATTTTTGTAGTAAAATTTGTTTTCCTATCGATTAATTTAACTTAAGCAAAAATTCAAAACCTATAATGAGCTTTATAACAGCGGCAAGTAAAAATTCGAAGTACATGTGTTTTCTTAACCCAAGATCAACAGAATACATTTTAGTACTAAAAGTTTTTATGGGAGTACCGTTTGCTGCATAGAGCTTGTGTATTCGCTCTTTTTCTATAGCGGCGGTAAAACAGAAGAATCGGCGCCGGTGTCAAGGAGGTTAGTGTTTTTTTCTGTTTTAAATAAACGACGCATTCTGCAGTTTCTCCTCTGTCCCCTGTAACTGACAGAGAATTGGCTAGTTTTCTGGAACAAGTTCTTTTACTAACAAGGCTCAATGCACTTTCTGGCTTAACTCCATATCGGTAGTGATATTAACAGAACGGAAATCTCACCTTCGTCTTGTTACAATGGGACGAACGGGAACGAACTCTTGAACGATTATTTTGTGGTCGTGAAAGCGGAAATTATTCTATTTCTTTTCCTTACCTATCAACTTCAATTTGCATTGGGTTTGACTGTACTGAAGATATATAGGAAAAAGTTTGTATATCCATTAACTTGTCCGTCTGCTCTTACATTTTCGTGGTCTACCATCAACCATTTAAATTATTGCGCGAACATTATCTGACAATCGTTCTAACCATTAAGACTTCAAGGTGTTTTCTCTGAGCAAATTACGGCATTCGACATCGATTGAAATTACAATACAATTTATCGTCGTGTTCGAATACTTTTTCGATTCAAAAGCAATTTTATTTCTAATTCTTTCAGTCGTACTAAATGATATGGCGATTTCTCGCCAAACGTGGCGATTTTGAAACGTGTTTGGCGGTGGGGATTTCAGTAAACCAAATTTACTTTCGGCTACTTTTTTTGTATTTTTTCTCAGTTTTTGGCGATTTTTGACGATGGCGATGTTACGAAAACTGAAAAAAATGGACGTGTGGCGATTTCTGATATGCGGTTTGGCGATGGAGCTCAGTATAATCTGGCAACCCTGTTTACAATACTGAGAACATAATTTCGTTTAGTTCAGTATAGACCGAAAAAATTAGAAATAAAATTGCTATCGAATCAAAAATTATTCGATTAAGACTGCCAGAATGTGCCTTCTTTCCATTTTCCTTGTGTTGCCACCTTTTACGAAAATGTCAAAAATCGTTTGCTTCCAGATTGCGATAGTTGATACGATACAATCACCCCTTTCGTCAATAACAAGTGGAATTTTTGTTCCCGTGAAATTTTCATTCCCCTCGAAGGGAAAAAAGCAATCGTGCATCTCATGTGAATAATTTTCCACGCTATCAGTTCCAGTGAATGTAAAAAAAGAAGAATGATTAAAAAAAATAAAAATCAATGAAATTTTTTTCAAAAATATTCACGTATATATTTAAAAGAAAAGTTAAAATAATAAAGCAAAATATTTAGTATTGGAGGGATAGTTTGATTACAGCGTAAGTGTTTTGCAGTTTTATAAATTTTATGTAGTAAAATATTTGCAAAAATTCTGCCACCACGTCTTTCGAAAGCTTCACAAATCAGCAGCCAATCGACCTTTTGTATTGCATTTTGTTGACTAATCACTCTTATCGTGAATAACAATTGGAATTTTTGTTCCCATGAAATTTTCATTCCCCTCGAAGGGAAAAAAGCAATCGTTCCAGTGAATGTAAAAAAAGAAGAAAGATTAAAAAATTAAAATTCAATGAAATTTTTGGAGGGATAGTATGATTTCAACGTTAGTATTTTGCACTTTTTAAATTTTATGTAGAAAAATATTTTTCAAAATTCGGCCACCAAGTCAATCGAAAGCTTCACAAATCCGCAGGCAATCGACCTGTTGTTTTGCGTTTTGTTGAGCAATATATCGGTTTGTGCCTTATTAACTTTATAAACCCTTAATATTCGATTTATAGGAGGAGCAACTAACATACATGTTCTGTTCCCTAGCAAAAATAAAGTGAGCAAATCTAAGGGAAACGTGAACAAATTACAAGGGAAA
This sequence comes from Pollenia angustigena, assembly GCA_930367215.1. Classification (NCBI taxonomy): domain Eukaryota; kingdom Metazoa; phylum Arthropoda; class Insecta; order Diptera; family Polleniidae; genus Pollenia; species Pollenia angustigena. The sequence continues at coordinate 56,890,387 of OV884060.1, forward strand.
AAACTTTTCACGATAAGGGGAATTTTTCCCCCTGAACTTTTTTCACGTTATTATTCTCCTTTGAATTACCTTTTTTCATGGGAGTTTTTCATGATCGCAAATATGTGAAAAGGGGAAAAATTTCGAGGGAAAAATTATTCACGATAGGAGAGAATATGTTTATAAATGTTTTTTTAAAAATTGTTTTGTTGGAGGTGACCATATCGAAACATGTGTTTTATCTGCGTGTAGATAAAATAAAATCGTATAAAATAAATTGAAAATAACAATAAAAAAAAAAATAAATTACTATAAAGTAGAAGGGCGATTCTATTCTAGACAACTTTTAACATCAATTTTCAAATCACTATTAAAGTAAAATATCTATATTTAATAATAATATGATTTTTTTAGACGTAAGCTTAAATATAAATTTGTTGTGCACTTCGAAGCATTAAGATTCATAAATTTGGCGCGAAAAGAAAATTCATACGTGGTAGCACTTGTTCAAAACAGCTGTTATTTCCAGATTGTGATCATATTTTTATTTTGTATATTGAACTGAAAACATTTGTCAACCAGCGATATAAAAAAAAGTAAGTAATTGTTTTTAGTTCATCAGCATTATTGATTATAAAAACCCAATGTTAACATGTTGCACCCGTCATGCAAAGCGTATAAAAGTCAACTTTTTTCATAGAAATGAAAAGCAATTGTTTAGAAACTTTGTGAAAGTAAGAAAAAGTCAAAGACAAATAGAAATCTATAAAAGTGAAGTGTATATTCTGGTTAACGTCAATTCAAAATGGTTGCACCCGTCATCAATGACTTTTAGCATTATTATATAATTGATCATATTTCATATTTTCATTTTCATATTGATCATATAGGCAAATATGGAGAGAAGTATGCAGACCATTTGCAAAGGGAAAGAGCTCGTGACTCCAAGCGGAGAGCAGCCATGAAAATGGGGTCGGATGAAGATTTCAAGAAATTGGAGAGAAAAAAGTCTAAGGAAATAATGCAGGCAACTAGAAAGCGGCGTAAAGAAAAAGACATTAAAAAGCGAGCACTAGTTACAAGAGTTGCCGCACATTGGGTAAGGCAGCGGCAAAAGTGAAGCGTAACCTGCCTACTAGCCCCACTAAAGCTAAAGCTGTTATGAAAAAAATTGCTTGTGAATTCCAAATTGCTGAACCTTCTGAAATTGTATCGGCTAACGCAAAGCCTTGGAAACTCACAACGGAGTTAAAACAACAGATTTCTGATTTCTATAACAGGGATGATATTATCGAGATGATATTAGGATGTAAAATCGTTTAAGTCAAATGTGGGAACAAAGGAGAAAATGCAGAAGAGAACGATGATTATGAGCATCAGTGAAGCCTTTGAAATTTTTAAAACTTTGTACGCCGAAACATCTATATGTATGAGTTTTTTTTATAAAGAGAGGCCTGCGTATATTTTGCCTGTAAGCCATACTCCTCGTAATGTTGTGTATGTATAACACACTCAAACTTTATTGCGCTTCTGGAAATTATTTCGAAGAATACGGATTTTCCACAATCGCATAGAGAGTTTCTTAACAAAATATCGTGTAATACTAATAACGAAGATTGCATGTCAAACAATTGTGAAGAGTGCAAAGAACCAAATATTTGGGATATTGCCCTAGATTCAAATCCTATTGTGCGTTGGAAGACCTGGATTTATCATTAAAGAGACCAAAACAAATCATGGTCGGCAAACCTTTAGATGAAGCGATAAATGAATTACATGACAACACTGATAGATTTAAACTGCATTTCTTTGTTAAGAATGTACAGCCAGACTACTTTCAAACTGAAAAACAAAACTTAACTGATGAGAAAGCTATTGTACAAATAGACTTTGCTGAGAATTATGGGCTCATCAGTCAAGATGAAATTCAGTCAGCACATTGGTGTCATGGACAAGTAACTCTTTTCACCTGCTGTATTTCGATGAAGGACAAACTCCATTCAGTTATTATAATAAGTGACGAATTAAAACACAGTAAATACGCTGTGCAACCCAGCCTGGTTGGGATGTGCTTGAGAAATCTTGTCATGTCTCTTCTCAGCCGGTCACAAGCCCGGACAAACTGACGAGTGTTGGAGGCAAAGGAGTGGTCTGATTCTCTATAAAATTTTTACCTTACTGGTGATTCTAGTCCGAATGGTCCATATGTAAATATGACGTCTCGGGGGGTAGGTGTGTAACATTCTCACTAAGTAGACTCAGCTCTGAATCCGACCGCTCAGCGGTATAACTGAGTTTAACATCTTTGTGTCTGGAGTAAATGCTGACAACAAATAATTCAAATCCGTGGCATGTTTGGATACCAACGGATCCATCAACACAAATAACTTAAGGTAGCAGCCCTATCACCAAACTAGGGACTGTAGGATAATCACCTGCGGTTACCCGAACTCAATATGATTCGCGTTTTCACAAATGGTAATAATAATAAAACTAAACGATCCCGAAACTTAGATGACGACTTAGGCAATGTAAAAAGGACACGATTTGCGCAATGGAATGTAAGGACTATGTATCAACCGGGTAAACTAGCAATATTAGCAAAGGAGTGCGATAGGCTTCGTATAGATGTAATAGGCTTAAGCGAGGTGAGGTGGAATGGTTGTGGCGAGTTTAAGAACAACAAGGGCGGAGTGTTAATGTACTCGGGTATGCCCAATGAAGGGGACCCCCATGTACGGGGCGTAGCCATTTACGTAAGGAAAAGACTCCAAAAATCGATTATTAGTTGGAAAGCCATATCCGAACGCATCATAATCGTACGTTTCCGCTCAAAAACCTCCAACATTTCAATAATTCAATGCTATGCCCCCACGGAAGAAAGCCATCTAGATGATAAAGAAATATTTTACAACATGCTTGAGAATACTTTACAAGATATACCGAGGAACGACGTCAAAATACTCATGGGAGGCTTTAATGCACAAATAGGTGCCGATAATACTGGTTATGAGACGATAATGGGGACGCATGCTTTGGGGACGTGCAATGAAAATGGTGAGCTGTTTTTGGAGTTATGTTTGAACAATGATCTTAAAGTAGGAGGGTCCATATTTCCTCACAAGAAATCCCACAAGACAACTTGGAAGTCACCGGGAAACGTACACGAGACACAAATTGACCACATCTGCATTTCTCGAGAGTGGTGTAACCTCCTCTGCGATGTCAGAAACAAAAAGAGTGGTGAAATTGGTAGTGATCACTACTTAGTGGTTGCCGAGATGAAACTCAAGCTATGGCCAAAAAGGCATAACACATTACAAAATAATAGACCTTACAATATCCAAAAACTAAAATCTACATTTGTTAAAGAAAGATTTATTGAAGGTATACACAACATCAACACCCTAACCAACGAAGCTGTTGCTACTGAAGATACATGGTTATCCATAAAGAAAAATCTACAAGATCTGTGCAAAAAAACTTTAGGTTACCGACAATCAGAACAGAAAGAGTGGATATCTGTAGATTCATGGGATATGATTGAACAGAGAAGAATTCTCAAAACAACTATGCTAGGAGAGAACGACCCGCAAGCAAAGGAGAGAAACAACGTAGAGTACAGCAGATTAAGCAAACTTATGAAACGACAAATAAAACAAGACAAGAAAATGTTTTATGATAACATGGGTACTGAAGCTCAGACAGCGGCAGAAAATGGAGATATGAAGGAGCTATTTAAAATAACAAGAAAACTTGCTGGAAGTAACTTTAGTGGGTGCTCTCCTGTTATAGATGATGAAAACGGCGTTTTAGTGACAGCTAAACAAGAACAACTACAAGTTTGGAAAAAGCACTTCGAAAAGACCCTTAATATTTTACATAGTGAAGAAGATAGATTTCAAATAAGAACGCGACTAAGTCAAAATATTCGAATTAACGTTAATTCTCCCGATGTAAATGAGATATGTGCGGCAATTAAGAGCATGAAATGTGGGAAGGCTGCAGGTAATGACGGTCTGCCAATAGAGTGCTTCAAAGCTGAACCATACGTGATGGCAGAAATTTTGTACCCGCTCTTCAGTCAAATTTGGAGTAGTGAAAGTTTTCCATTAGAATGGAAAGAATCAATAATCGTCAAGGTTCCCAAAAAGGGTGATAAGAAAAAATGCAATAACTGGAGGGGAATTTCTTTACTCCCTGTGGTTTTTAAAGTATTTACAAAAGTTGTCCCTGAAAGAATTGCAGAAACACTTAATGATAGCATACGTAACACACAGGCAGGTTTCCGCCCTGGAAGATCGTGCACAGACCAAATCAGTACTGTGGGTATCTTGATTGAGCAAGCAGCAGAATTTAATTCGACCATGTACCTTGCTTTTATACACTACGAGAAAGCCTTTGATGCCCTAAAAAGAGAGAACATATGGATGGCATTGGACGCAAGAGGAATCCCCCAAAAAATAATCAACATCTAAAAAAGCAGTTACGAAAATTCAACGTGTAGGGTGTTACATGATGGTGCCCTTAGTGATACTTTTTCAACAATCAGCGGCGTAAGACAAGGATGTGCGTTATCACCACTACTATTTATCACCGTAATGGATATCGTATTTGATGCTATAGACGAAGTGCCTGTGGGTTTAAATTGGAGAATGTACCAAAGATTAGGTCATCTTGAATACGCAGATGATGTGGTTCTGTTAAGCAACAAACAGACAGATATGCAAACCCTTATAACATCTCTTACAACTGAATCGATGAAAGTAGGTCTGAAGGCAAACATATCAAAGACGAAGGCAATGAGAGTTAACGCAACAAATTCCGATAAATTCACAGTTAACGCTCAAGAAATCGATGATGTAACCAGTTTTGAATATCTTGGCAGCATAATTAGCACAGATGGCGGGACGTTGCTAGATGTACAAAACAGATTAAAAAAAGCCAAGGCCAGTTTTGCAATGTTAAGCAAGGTATGGAGATCCAACACAATCACCAACTCAACGAAAATTCGTATATTTGACTCATGTGTTAAATCTACACTGCTGTTCGGTTGCGAAACCTGGTTCCTAACCGAAGCACTCAGCAGGAAGTTGCAAACGTTCATCAATAGATGTTTACGCAATATCCTAAGAATTTGGTGGCCGCAAACTGTGTCAAATGAGGATTTACTTTATAGAACCAGACAACTACCAATTAAAAACGAAATACAGAAACGTAAATATGGTTGGCTGGGGCACACTCTCAGAAAAGGAACTGATGAAATAACACATTCTGCCTTGGAATGGAACCCACAAGGACGGCGCGATGTTGGTAGACCTAAAGCGACCTGGAGGAGAACAGTTGCAGCTGAAACTGGAAAATCATTTAACCAGTTGCGATACATAGCTAGGAATAGAACGGAATGGAGAAGTTTTGTGAAAAATATTTATTTGTGATTAGACTAAGTTCGAATTTTATATATTTTAAATAAGAACATGTCATAATAATAATAATAATAATAATAATAAATACGCTGTGCATCTCTTTCTGCAAAAAATTCTGCAGTACATAAAGTCTATCAATAAAATATAACATCCATATACATCTTCAGCGACAATTGTGCAGCTCAATTCAAGAACCGTTATGTAATAGGAAGCACGAATGCACTCAAACTTGAATACGGGGTGAAACATCTTGAATGAAACTTTTTTGCTGCTTCACAAGGTAAAGGACTAGGTGGAAGTATAAAAAAAACAGTGTGGACCGCTGTAAAGTCCCGACAAGCCCTTGTTAACAGTGCTCAAGATTTTTTTGATGTCGCGCGCAGTCTTTGTAAAAACCTTTTTTTTATATTCGTACCAAAGGAAGATATTGACTCAGTGAAGAGTGGTTTAGATGATGAATGGAAAATGTTGAAAAACATTCGAGGACTTCAAGGTCCTTTTCTACGATGTTTGATTTGATAATCATCGTCTGATATCTCATCGTTCACAATAAAAAAGAATAATACAATAAAAGCTTAAAAATTAACAGAGTTTTGTGTTTTTGTGGTATGATCTTATGAAAGTGGGCCGATTTAGTTGCACCCGTCATGCACTTTAAAGCTCTCTCGTGGCTATTTGATCGTTTCATATAAATTTTTGTAAATAACAATAGTATATAAAAAAAATGTTACCCCTTCTAGAAATAACTTAATTGCAAATGTGTTTCTTTCTATTAGTAAAAGACGTTTAAAGCGTCTAAATGTTGCACCCGTCAGAATAGAATCGCCCAGAATATTGAGATAAAAAAATGTATTATAATAGAAAGAAGGCAGTATTATTCAAATTCCATGAAGCACAATAAACAAGAAATAAATTAATAAACTGTTTTATACTTAAAACAAAGAAAGGTTTTATGATACTCCTTCTTAAGAACACTATTGAAGTTCGTCGAATTCTAACTACATATTTTTTTAACTCAGCTCAAAAGGTGAAAAATTGGAAGCAGTTTATTGCAACTTTTAAATTCACATTGCCATATCTGGCACACAATAACAGGCACCGAACTTGATCGTAAGCACATTAATAGTAGAGAGTGCAACACAAAGAAGTACACAACAAACAAGTAAGAAAGTATAGTCGGTCAAGCCTGAACATATTATGTCCCACACCACAAAAATAAATTTTGGAAAGTATACCCTATTTGGGATGACTAATACTAATAGGACTAATTTAATAATAATAGGGTGTACTTGACAGTAATATTGTTAAATTAATTACTTAAATTTAACAAGCGTTTATTTTGGATAACTTTCATAATAAATTTGTGCTTACAACATTTATTAAATTTAAAAAATTTGTATGAATACAGGCAAATAGTATGTTTAAAATTGTTTTTAAAGCTAGTTTTGTTCAAGGTGTGGGTATTGTAACGTCCACGTCTTCAACTCCGCATATTTTATTAAGAGATGTTATGTAATGATAACCAAGATGGCTGTATTTAATTTGTCTATCAGTAGCGGGGTTGTGGGTTCGGTTCCCGCCATAGATTCTGGTATCATGCAGACAAGCGTAGAGCTTCGCGGGATAAGCTTAGGTAATTTATAAAAAAAAAAATGTTAATAGATCTTGCTACATTTCGGACTATACACGATATAAATATATAACAATCTAATCTTCATCATGGCTATTTTCGGAAAACCTATTTCAACGGACAGCGTGGAATAACTTTCGCTCTTCATAATGCCATATAAAACACAAATTATTTAGGAAGTTATTGATATTTCTTTTTATTATAATAATATTGCTATGGTTCAATTATGTATGGAACAAAATATCGGCCAAATGCTCTCCGAGACCTCGGCGGCACACCTCCATCCGATAGCCCAAATTTTCGATGACACTGACGCATAATTGAGGTTATATGCCGTTAATGTGCCGAACTATCTCATCCTTTGGCTCTTGAATTGTTGCTGGCTTATTGGCGTACAGCTTTTCTTTTAAATAACCAAAAAGTCCAACCGTGTCAAATCAAATGATCTTGGCGGCCAATTGCTACCTCGTGAGATAACACGCCATTGAATTTGTCAAGACAAAGAGTTATTGTTTCGTTAGCTGTGTGGCAAGTGGCACCGTCCTGTTGAAACCACATATCGTCCACATCCATATCTTCCAATTCGGGCCATAAAAATTTCTTTATCATATCACGATAACTAACAACATTCACAGTAACTGCCTGACCGGCCTCATTTTGGAAAAAATATGGCTTGATGATGCCGCCAGCCCATAAACCGCACCAAACAGTCACTCTTTGTGGGTGTATTATTTTTTCGACAATCACTCTAGGATTATCATTCGCACAAATGCGGCAATTCCGCTTATTGACGAATTCACTGAGGTGAAAACGTGCCTCATCAATGAAGATGATTTTCTTCGAAAATTTATCATCCACTATTGGCATTTCTTGCCACCATTTTGACCATTGACGACGTTTGGAATGGTCAAGAGGCTTAAGCTCTTGAATCAATCGCACCTTGTAACTGTGTAAATGTAAGTCTTTATGCATAATGTTCATCAACGACGAGCGTGAGTGGTGCAATTGTTGGGCAAGACGACGATTTGAGGTGGACGGCTCTTCAGCCACACTATCGCGAACAGCAGCAATATTTTCTGCAGTACGACCTGTACGAGCATGCACTGGTGTTTTCATATCTCCTACAGACCCGGTTTGCTATAATTTTTGCACAATTTTTCCGATTGTACGCACATTTAAACGATTAAATTGACCGAAAAAATCACGTAGTGCACGATATGCATTTTCATTTGAACGCCAATTTTCATAATAAGCCGGAATATCTTTAACGCGTAGCTCGATATTGCATCTTTCCATAGTTCAAATCCAGTAAGTCTGAAATTGAGAAATGTCAAATGAAATGCTGAAAAAACTTGACGTTTAGGTGTGGTTCACATTTAACATCGGCCCTTAAAATTTAACCACCTTTTACCTTTTCCACATGATTTGGTGGGTATAAAAAAAGAATCAGCGTAAATATATTTATGCTTAACACAATATCGCAGAAACGTATTTCATAACTATTGAAATATAAATTGTTGATTTATATCATTCCAATTGTATTTACTTAAGCACCATTTCGTTTTATTTCGCTTAATATATTTGTTGTTACATTTCTAAATGTCAAAATTTTGACACTTTACAAACACACACTCACACTTTACATTTAATATAAATTTTCACTCATGTGTATATAATTTTTATTTTTTACATGTCAAAAATTGTAAAGCTGTCAAATATAAACTCGCTTTTGTAAATAAAAATATGAGGAATTCCTTTGAAAAGGAAAAAAACAGAAAATTTTATATTTAAACTTTCAAATAAATTTGAGTTTTTACAATTTTTCCTGATAACAAAAGGATTTACTTTGCTCAATATTTTTGTAAAATGAAAATTAAATTTTTATACAATTTTTAAAAACAGTTTTATGGTAAACTAAATTCAAGCAACCACCATCATCACTGCCACCACAACAATGATTATCCTTTTTGGGAAATCTTTTTGCACACATACACAAACAATTTAGTCATTTTTTCCCTTCTACATACATACATATTTCATTTTGGGCAGGATGCTTTATTTTATTTTGTTATAGAAAAAGCCAAGTTTTCTATAGACAACCATTTTATTATATATTTTGTAAGCGTGTGTTTGAAATTTTTATACAAATGACTCAACGTTTTGAATGTACAACCTATTGCGGCCAATTCGTTTTGCGATCTGTCAATGTCAAATGCATGTCAAAATGAAAAGCAACAACAACAAAATAAAGCAGCTACATTTTTGTTCGTTTTAATTTTCAAAAATTAAATCGTAGTTTACTTACACTTTGCACAGAGTTTTTAAGGAGTGGAATGATTGAAACGACCAAAACATGTCGGCAAAACATACACCAAAGAAAAACCATGCACGAAACTTGAACGAAATTTTTTGTTTCTAAAGTACGAAAAAATATAAAATATAATATTGACCATGGGTATAGATGGGAAAATAGAAAATACCCAACTAGTAAATACTTGGTGAATGTGTTGTAGAACATTTAAGAAACAAACACATTGCACGCCAAAATTTTATAATAAAAATCTTGGACATATTTTTTAAAAGACTTATGCACAGAATAATTCTTGAACATGGTTCACCATAATTCAAAAATAAAAATTAATTTAAGTAAATTTAACGTTAAATCAAGTCAATTAACCGTTTAATCAAGCTTACCAGCACAAATTTATGAAATTTTTTAATTATTATCGCAACTTTTTTAATTAAAATAAATTGTTATGTATTTTTGTTTATCCATCAGACACGAAGTATGATGGTTGGAACAAATTCGATGAAAGATTAGTAGATTGAGTAGAAATTTCATTTGAAACTGTTGTCAGTTTATTTATATATGTTTTGCCAAATATTCGATTCACCATAATTAAACACTTAAGAGAATTCATTTGTTGCAAGACGCGTCGATATTTTTTAGTTTTTAGGCCTTCTTATGTTTAAATTTAAAAACGATGGTTGTATTTCATCAATTTTATATTCGCTTATAAACCAGTGTTGTCAGTGGATTTTTCGAAAAAATACCTACACATGCTAATAAAAATCCGATTTTTCCCTACACGTTGACAAAATTTCCCCTACAAAAATCCCTACGCATTATTATTATTTAAATAGAAGAAAAACATTAGTTATAAACAATAAATATTATTTGAATATGTATATTAAGGCTTTGACATAAAATAAGTTTAAAGGCTCAACCATAATATGCATAGTCTTGCTTAACCTACTGACAAAAATTTACAAAAAGTCTCTCAAATGTATTTAAGAAAACAAAAAAAAAACATTTGATTCCGTACGCAATGTACGATTAGATTCGCACATTGCTTAAGCAAATGCCAGTTTCATTAAACTTAGCAAAAAGTTTCCTTAAGTTCAATATGGTTTGCCTCATATAATTGACATGTATTCGCTTAAGTCAACCTAATCACATTGTGGTTGGGCCTTAAGTGTTTCAACATTAGGTGTGATCCCGTACTCAACGTTGGGTTGCCTGCGGGATCCCAATCTTATCGAAACAGTTCCCGTACTCAAAGTTTGGTAATGTGGAGCTTTTAAGATAAAAATATATTTCTTCTTGCTTGAAGTAGCCCGTACTTTTTTTGACAAATTTATAAAATTGTTTCACAATCAGCTGTGTCAAAAATAAATAACAAACTGCAAACAACTTAGTCAAAATAATCAATATACGAAATAGTTTTAAAAAACATTTTTTCAACCGTTTTGGACAAGAAATATCACTAAAAAAACGTTTCATCAACATTTATTTTATACATAATACGATATGACTAAAAATCCCTACATTTTGGAGATTATGAAAAATCTGTCCGATTTTCCCTACGCTTCTATTTAAGTACCAAAAATACCCCCATGTAGGGATTTTCCCCTACTTCTGGCAACACTGTTATAAATACAAACCTTCTTCACAACTTATTTTAATGTAGTTCGGTTTAATGTAGTTTTAGTTCATTTTAATTAGCCTTTTAAAACACAGTGCAGCATTTTTGAAATCATCGAGTGCAAACTCCTTCTCATTTGGCATTTCTCGAAGTACTTTTTAAAACTAGCAAAACCTCATGAGGGTTTTGTTGCTGTTCGGATTTTATGAGCTCATAAATATCTTGGCTCAAACTTGAGTTTTCCTCATATCATGCAATTATTCTCACAGCTGTATCTCGGAAACGAAATTCCAATCGGTCAAGCCCAACTTTACGACACCCCACACCACAGAATTTAGAGAAAAATGTATGCGAGTGTACCCTATTTGGAACCAATAGCAGCAATAGGTCCGCCAGAACAAAATCATGTAATAAGGTTAAGATTCATGTTACATGTTAAATTTCATTGCCTAATTCCTATTAGTTACACCACAAATCTCCCTTAAAAATCGTTATTATGATTTTGTCCTTGATCCTTAAAATATAAGAAATATTTTTGCGCAATTTCATGCTACAAATTTCAAAACGTGTTTTTCGATTGTCGAAAAGGTTTCGGAATCATAATGTCAGCTTTACAATACGCTCGTTTAAAAAAAAAAATTTTGATTCTTTTACATATCTGAACTTCATTCAAATTTTATTTATCTACAATGTCCTCGTTCCCGTTTCAAAAAAATAATAAAAAATGGAAAAGAAAAACTATGACAGCGGGAGGACAATCATCAATGTATTCATCATCATCAACAACAATAACAACGACATCATCATCATCATCGATTTGTTGGCGGCGATAATGTCACTTGCAAGTGTTGGCTCAATTGTGTTTGAAACACAGCGATACAGTTTTTATACGAAATTAAACGAAAGCCCAAAAATATGCGCCGGGTTTGTTTTTGAGTAACATGAGTAAAATATATCAAACATTTCCAATGTCATATTTTTTATTACTAATGTGAATGTTGCAATGACATTTAAGTGGTGTAAAATTAAGACTTAAGGCGGTCATTTATGGAATTCACTTTTTTAAGCAACAATTCTGAAGGGTGTAAATTTCTTTTGTGTTATTTTTGAACATAAACATGTACATATGCACAATGTACATACATATGTAGTTAGACGTAAAGTATTTGTGTAATTTTTTGAAGGATTTTTTTTTTTGACAATATTAAAAATATGTAGTATGTATCTTTAAAACATGTAACAAAAATTTTGTTACATTCTTGTTTGGTTTTTTATCATTGATTTGTTTTCCGTAACTAATTGTTTAAAGGCGTTAGCGTTGTCTAATAAATTATGAAAAATATTTTGAAATGTTCCTTTAAGATATTTCACATTTTGTCTTCACTTTTAGGGGGAAAAACGAGGTGTTTGAATTGCTTTATTTTTCAGTTGGCATAACACTTAAAAAAGTTTCAAATTTCTTGTATCTAAAAGAAAACACGTTGAAGTAAATCATTTAAAATTAATGAGTCTGTTGGGTTTGCTGCATGTGGTAGCTTTTCAATAACACAATATAAAAAAATATACATATACATTAGAGCGACTCAAGTTGTATGGAAGCAAAATTCGTACTCGATGTACCCTCCTAAAAATGAACCTTGGACATTTTTAAGATGACATTTTAAATATTTCGGCTCCATGGTTGATCTCTCGTGAGCCGGACCAGTTTGAAAAAGGGCCTATTTTTGCATGTTTTGTTACTTTAAGAATCTGTGTCCTTACCAACATATACAAGTTGGGTATTGTAAGAAAGGTTTTTTAAGGCGCGTCCAACTGTATTTAAAATTTGTCCAAGGACGATCATCCATGTCCTTTTTTTTAAGGATTTTCTGTAAAAAAAAGGGTTTTTGAATTTTTTGTTCGGGGTTGTTTGTAATAAAAGTGCCAAATTAACATATTTTAATCTTTAGTCGATTTAATTAAATACGTGTCTCAGCTTTTTTTGAAATTCGTACTAGTTCGCGTTTTGACTAAAATGCCATGGGATGGTAACCCTATGTTAATTTGGCACTTTTATTACAAACAACCCCGAACAAAAAATTCAAAAACCCTTTTTTTTACAGAAAATCCTTAAAAAAAAAGGACATGGATGATCGTCCTTGGACAAATTTTAAATACAGTTGGACGCGCCTTAAAAAAACCTTTCTTACGATACCCAACTTGTATATGTTGGTAAGGACACAGATTCTTAAAGTAACAAAACATGCAAAAATAGGCCCTTTTTCAAACTGGTCCGGCTCACAAGAGATCAACCATGGAGCCGAAATATTTAAAATGAAATCTTAAAAAAGTCCAAGGTTCATTTTAAGGAGGGTACATCGAGCACTTTTTTTGGTGAGTCGCTCTAATATACATATATATAAAATATAACCGTATTTTATTAAGTATTATATGTTGCCTATGGCAAACTTTGGATCGATCTTCACAAAACTTAACAGTATGTTTTATAATTATAAAGAGTTGTTGGAAAACGTACCATGTTAATTGTAAATAAAACAAAAAGTTTTTATAGAATTATCTTAATAGTTTTGATTATGATCAAGGCCAAAATTTTAATGCAAATGCATATTTGTATAACGCCAGTCTGAGATTATCGTATATTAAATATCTTTGCTAATCAAGAAATTTCCAGTAAAATGGCATCGATTTGTTAGTGCATATTTTTGCATAATTTACTTTAAATGCATATTTCTGCATACATTGCTGATATTGCATATAATTCTTGCATATTTTAAATAAAACTGGTTTTAATAATTTTATTTTGCCTTGCAACCTGTTGCAAAAGAGATAACAAATAACTTCGATGATATTTTTAATTCATTTCTTATGGGAAAAAATATTTTGTAAAATATATCAAAAGCGTCTTCGCGTGTTGCCGCATATTAAGAGAAGCATCCCGATTAATGTCTTCTTCCACAGCCTATAAGAACCAGCTGGGGAACGTGGTTGGACAATTGCCAATTCAAAGATGTGGTAAATGGAACTAACAATGCACAGAAAAAAATATTGCCAAATTATTTTCAAACAAACGCTTGTTTGAACATTTTTTTAATTTCTACAAATTTTTTTACTGACTTAATTAAAATTTTTGTTTGATTTTTATTTAACCAACAAAAATGTTGACAACCATTCAAAAATATAATACACGCGTTATTGGTTTCAAGTTTTCATAATTTTGTATGAAATATTTAACGCTTTTTAATGTTGTCGTCTTTTTACATTTTTTTATTTGATCGTAAGCAACACTTCTTTATGTAAAATATAAGAACTACAACAAAAAACACATGCAGTCTATTTTTGGACACTTTAAAAAAGTACAACAGTAAGAAAGATGAAGAGGTTTAAAGTAAAAAAAAAATAGCAAGTAAAAAAACGTTTCACTCTTTTTAAACAACAGAAACAACAACAACATTATAAGAAACAAAATAAATTTTTGGTTGGTTTCAAAGTTGGTTAAAAAAAAACCAAAATCCCGTATTCAATTTTTTCAAACTGTTTGCTTAAATACATCAAATACAAAAATATAATGATGACGAAAAACATATCGAGTCGGTCTGTCGCCGTTTTTGGGTTACATTTCTTCTTCATTAGCAAAGGAAAGGATACAGCAACAGTGAGTGATGACGAAAAACATTGTGTGTATAAAAAAAGAATTTCGTTCAAAAATTATTCCACCAAAAAAAATGTGTCTCAAAGCCAGCCGGCCGCTCTGCTCTCTCTGCCATCATCTTCTAATACAGTGCCTGCTTGTGTGCGCATCATTGCTTGTGCAAAAACCTGTTTTTTTTTGATTTTGAAATTTCGTATATGAATTTCAGTAAACTTTTTGTTTGATTCAGTTAAATTATTTGCTTGAAAAAATCAGTGTTTTTTTTCAATAAACAAAATGCAAATAAATGGTTTGAATATGCAAATTTGTTTATAGGACCGATTTCAGACAAAAAATTGTTTGATTCTACAAATTTTTTGTTTGAATTGGAAAAATAATTTTTTCTGTGTGGTGATGCAGAATCAACAAAAAAATTATAAGTTTAAGTAAATCGATATTGCCATAAAAAAGATGTATGTTGTGGTCGGTAGCTTTAGTAAACAAATTCGTATTAAGCTTAATATTGCTTAAGCAAAAATTAAGGATTAAAACAGGCAGTAAACTTTAATTTTGAAAATATTTAAAAAAAAATTTATTTCTTAATTCATTTGGTTTGTATGTTTAAATATCTATCTAACAAGTGATATAATTTACATGA
The DNA here is from genome assembly GCA_930367215.1 of Pollenia angustigena. Classification (NCBI taxonomy): domain Eukaryota; kingdom Metazoa; phylum Arthropoda; class Insecta; order Diptera; family Polleniidae; genus Pollenia; species Pollenia angustigena. The sequence continues at coordinate 56,905,634 of OV884060.1, forward strand.
TTGTTTTATTTTTTTTTCTTTATGTTTTTGGGTTTTATTTAATTTTGAATTCTGCTTTTGTGGGTATTGTTCTTTACTTACGTTTATGAGACTAAATTTTAAGGGTTTTTATGTATCTTTTGTTTTTTCTGTTTTTTTTTCTATCACTAATAAAAAAATCTTAGCTGCGATTTTAACTGCATAAAAGTCCGGGCCCTAATAGAAGGGTCTATGACAATTATGTGTGGATCTTAATATTGGCCCATATTCGATGGTCAATATTTTTCAATTCAATGTCATTGACGCACAGTGTGAGGTTTTAACATTCTAGCTGCTCAAAATTGCATATTTCTTTAACAAATAAAGGTACAGTCACGCAATTTGGTACAAGTAATATATGACTAACAACACAACTTCTGTAGAAAAATTGGCGGAATTGGATAATTGTCACGCCCACTTCCCATAAGAGATAACATATAATTGTTTTAAATTGGCTTATAATTAATAGCAAGATTGCCTTATCTTGAGTAGGACAATTGGGGAAAATCAAACAATAATTTTATAGGCCGACAATATCTATCTAGTTGACGATGGTGCAGCATTTTTCCAAATTATTGTTTTTTGGTTGTAACCAATATTTTCTAAAGACATTTCAAGTGGGACCATAGATATGCTAAACAAACTCTCGTCAGAAATATTTTCTTGAGAAAATGATTGCTTGTAACGATTATGGTCAGCACCGTCGCAACCCCATTTGATCTTAAAAGTCACCTCATTAAAATCATCTTCTATCAAAAGAAATGTATCCTTCAAGGCCAAACAAAGTCTTAAGACTGTATGGTCAATAAGTGATTGGAGGCTGACATTCGCGAATGATTCTGTTACAGTTATTCCATTTGGATAAAATGCACGCTTGGAAATTTTTATAGAATCATAACAGGGAAACATTTCAGAGTTAATAGACGATGTATGTTGTCTCAAGAATTGGTAGCCATGTGTAGTAAGCCGATATCTATTATCATTGCTAATGCTTGATCAGCAGAAAGGCTCATGGGCTTATCTGAAACAATTCTACTTTTTTGTAAAAGTGTTCCCTTTTTGGAGAAGCAGTTATAAGCTCACGAACAATTGAGGCCGAAGTTCGTTTGCCATCTAAGTGCATTTTCATTTCGGCTGCCATAAATAACTGATTATGATCAACCGTATTTAAAAGTTCTCTTGCTTTCCTTTTTCTTGTTACTTCTGAGCCCTCATGGAATTTTTTCTCTGGCCTTCCACTAGTAAAAGCCGAAGAAGAAATGGTTTTATCACAAATAAATTGTGATAAATCAATGTCTAGAGTCAACCAACCAGTATTTGTTTTCAAAAATCGAAGTTTTGTTCTTTTCGATATTTGTCATTTTGAGTTTATTTGTGCGCAAATTTTTTGAGAAAAAAGTTTTATTTCTTGCAAATTAAGAGTTTGTTTTGAACCAGTACTAATATTTCCTAAAATAAATTCAAATACACGCAGACATTTTTAATTTTTTTCTGCAAGCAGCCAAACATCAAAAATTTGTTGGCGCGAAATACAAGAATTCATGATCAGTTTTTGGATCGAGAATAGTGGGGGGGGGCAAGTTGGGGCAGATTTTTTTGGTTGATTCAGAAAGAAGACAAAATAGGTAATCTGATGCAAATAATGCGACTACTTGTGCTACTTTTCATTGGACATAAAAATATATACACAAGATATTTTTATGTCCAATGAAAAAAAAAAAAATTTCAAAATAACTTCTAAAAAGAGATATATTTAAAAACCTTCAAACTTTTTTTCTGATCACGTGATTTACAATTGATTAATTCTGTTAATAAAAAATATACAAAACTACAAAATAAAAAAAAAATCATAAAGATATTGCATTTTATAAAAAAGTTACAACCACTCAAAGTTGGGCTACGCGCCTTAACTTGCTTATGTCTAGCAGTAGTCTGCACTTACAGTGAAGTTTAAGGTGCTGTTACTTTATAACGCTGTTAATTTGTTTAATTCCAAATGCAATTATATGTAGTTGGGATTGTTATTAATCAATTCTAGTAAAAATTATTTAAAAAAAAAAAACAAACAAAAAATTGGATTTTGATAAGCTAAAATGTCAAAACCTTACACTGTGTGACGTTCCGAATTATATCATCCTTAAGCTCTTGAATTGTATTTGGCTTATTGAGGTACACTTTTTTTAAATTATCCCCAAAGAAAGAAGTCCAACGGTGTCAGATCACATGATTGTGGCGGTCAATTAACATCGCCACGATATGAGAGAACATGGCCATTAATTTCTCGCGCAAAAGAGCTATTGTTTCGTTTGCTGTGGGAAAATGACACCATCATGTTGGAACCACGTGTCCTCCAGGTCCTTATCCTTAATTTTTGACCACAAAAAGTCCTTTAACATCTTGCGATAGCGAATACCATCCACAGTAACTGCTTGACCGACTTTAATTTCAAAGAAGTACGGCAATTTGCGCACAATTCTCCCGATTATGGGCACATTTGGTCGATTAGGCTGACCAAAAGTTTTACAATATGCATTTTGATTCTAACGCCCATTTTCGTAAAAGGCTACAACAATCTTAAAGCGCTGCTCAATTGTGTGCATCTTCATGATTGAATTCGTCAAACACTGAAACAAAGAAATGCCAAATTAAGTTAGGCAAAAAACTTGACGTTAAGTTGTGACTCAGAATTAACATCGTGCATTAGAGTTGGACCACCATTTATAAAACGAATGTGCAAAAGTTATTAAGAATCGGTGCATCCTGTTATCAATTTATGTGTGTTTTTCTGACAAAAATATCGATTTTTCAGGGATATTGTTCCACATTTGGGTTTTTAACGCTTTTCCTACTAAACCTATTTCGCCGCATTTCAATCCCAAAATGGCTAAGGATAACTAGAAAAAAATTTTCCATCAAAATTTTACTTTTCCAAAGCGTATTTTCAATAATAAAACATGCATTTGAGTATTTTTATTTATTCAAAACTCCAGTTAAACTCTCTATATGGCTTGGCATTTCAATTTTACAAAACTGTTTTAATCGATTTTCTCAGAATTTAGTTTTTTTTAACTTAACGGTGTTTGGAAGTGGACTACTCACTTTTCTATAAATTTCAAAACATAAATATGGCATAAATGGCTGAAATATTCTTTTTTTAACCCATTACCGCCTAGTGGGTATTTAAATGCCCAGAAAGCTCAGTAAAACAATTTGGCAAAGGCCAGATAAGACATAATTGCAGCGACTTAAATTTTTGCTTAAAAGCAATTATTGATTAACGTAGAAAATATTAAAACAGAAAAATATTTTGGTTTTTGAAATAGTTATCACAAGGGAAAACAATAAATATGCTCAAAAAATGCGTCTTATGCGCATTAAAACTTGAAAATATGCCCTGAAAACTTGCTCATTTGAAAATAAAATTTTCAGCAATTTAATAACAGTTCCATTTAATAAAAACAATCCTTAAACTACCATCAGTTAAGGCCAAACACTTTGGTATTATTTTTAGGGATTTTAGGGAATTTAAAGGAAATTAAAATACTTTATAAATGGGAGTTTTGGGCAAATGTCAGCCGATTCGCAAAGAATTTAATTTGCAGTGAAATAGTTTTGGGGTGAATTTAACCTAAATACCAACATAATTACATGGTTTACGGACACAAAAAGAGTCTAATTATTGACATTCCGAAACTAGCGTGTGGTAACTAAATTGAATAAGATTCTTGTTCCTTCCGAGGCGGCTAAAATTTAAACGATTAAAGAGATAATTTGGTTCACGAGTGGTTATAATTTTATGCAAATAAAAAAGAGTTCGTATTTTCAACAAGTCTTCAAATAGCACCTCGTATATTTTTTTGAAAACGGGGTAATATTAATATTGATATAACTGCCATCACTGACATAATTTTTTATGCCATAAACATATCTCATAATGTTGTAAAAGGCTACCTTCAACTTATGTTTGCTATTTGAATCACAACTTGCAAAGATCTCACATCCAAAGGTAAGGACTGGTATCGGATATGTTTTAGCAATTAGTACTCGAATCTTCATTGGTGTTACACATTGTGTTTGCCAAAGAATTCTAAGTTTGAGTAAGTTCTGCCACAAGCAAATGTTACATGACCTGACCAAGTGAGTGTGTTGTTAAAAATGGGACCAAGTTTTTTGTCTTATTATCTATTTCAATTTGTTGGTCGTTGATACAGATTTAAGGACGTTGATCTGTTTTCTGGGTTATACTTCGTATTATAATACATTTAGATTTTGAAGGATTTAAGCTTAAACCATTTATATCTGCCCAATGCGCAGCACGTTTGAGGTCTTCATTCAACTTGGCAGTACATGCCACCATGTTTTGTTTTTTTGTGCTTATATATAATTGGACGTCCTCAGCATACAATCTAATACGGCAATGGTGTAACTTATCAGGTAAATCATATGCATAAATTGAGAACAGTAACGGGTTGAGAATGGAACCCTAGGGAACGCCCCTTATAATTGGCAGAAACTGTGAAGATGTCAATCTTTTAAATTTTCAACATACTGCATTCGACCTTCAAGGTAAGACGATATCAATTTAACCAAAGTTACTGAAAAATTCATAATTTTTTCAAGTTTTTGATCTAATATTGTATGATCCACTGTATCAAATGCCTTTGAATGGTCCAACGATATAAGCATTACTTAACAGCCATCATCCACTTCAAACATCAGCTATTTCTTATCAGATAGATAGGGCTCCACAAGGGTTTGAGTGGGACCATACACCGAAAAACACAAAAGTACCATTTTCTAAAAAACGGTACTTAGGAAAAAAAATTAAAGCGTTTTTCGTTTTCAGGAGGTCCCAATTAACTTATCTAGGCATGTGGCGTTCTTGGTATTTTTTGGCTGAAAACCAGTGTAATTAATTATTGTAAACAACATCCAGTGTTAACCACCACCACAAAATCTTTATATAAAAACAGAATGGAAATGTACGAATATTAATGCATTGGCAATAATGTTGATTCCCGAAAGAAAAAAGTTCTATTTGTGTCAACCATGAATAGACGAAAGGTTTTTTAAAAACCAAATTTTAAACATAATCGTAACAATGCGAAAACTTCAAGTGTGTTTTACAAAAACCCGTAATGACCGATACCACCGTCCTAATTTGGGGCCAAATTACGGCATTCGATATCGATCGAATTTCCCATTTAAGTTGTTTATTAATTTGAAATTTTGACATTTAGTTAGGCTTAATCTAATCAAATTTAATTTTCATTAAATTATTTTGCTCAAGGAAGGAATTTTACAACATGAAATTAATTAAAATTTTTGTTGATAATTTTTATTCTTGGCTGAGCTGGGGATTAAACTCGGTCCGAATATACGTTTCGAGAACAACCACATTCTCCTCATCAGAATTCTTTGCAGTTCTACCCTCTGCACCACTGCGGTGCCTGCCAGCCAACAGTCAAACATCAATCTTTAACCAACGGTATTGGTGGTTTTTTAAACTTATTTACATCTTTCTTCCTTTTCTTCTGTTTTTTCGTATTCTTTCTGTCAAGACTTCGTCTTGAATACCTGAGTACACTTGTTTATTATGTTAATTGTCAACTTTCGTCGACATTTAATTTGTTTTATGGTAATTTCGTTCGATGTCGAATGCCATAATTTGGCCTCTGGTCTTTTGGAACCCAAGTGATAATATTTTATAATATAACGAAGTCCTCGTTCGAAATCGACGAACAGGCCATTAATTTAAAAATCCCGACATAAAAATACCGAATTTAGAAGTTATAGATAGCGAAGCCATAGCGGAAAAAATTCTTGCGCCCGGACCATAGTGTCTGGCACGCGATTTTCAAAACCAAAACTGAACAATTATTCGAGATAACAAAATTTAGGAATTTTAAATATTTGATATGGAAATTCGGGATTTTGGAGTTCGGGATTTTGGAATTCGGGATTTATGGATTCGCGATTTTACATTCGGGACTTTCAGTTTTGCGATCGGACTCCAACCCAATGCAGTCGGAATATATTTAAAATCAAATCACTGCAAACACAAAAAAATATTCACTAGGCCCCTAGACTATGGGTATTTTTTTACCCACTTCGCTATTAAAGAGTTCTAAAACACAAGATTTAAAAAAAAAACAAAAAAATTAAAAAACCCATTTATTGCATGCATTGATGTGAGTATTGTGTGCTTATTTCATTATGTACGTTGAATCTGTCCCAGCGGGGAAAAAAATAAGTCCGGATGCCTTCTGAAGACCTTTGTACTCCTTCTTTTGGATGTACAAGGATGGGTCCGAGTAAACGATGTATGTCGCCTGATAGAACTTGAAATAGTAGAAATAACACTAGATCTGCGCATCGATAAAGGGCGCCAAGAATACCTGTGCCACTCAGGCTTTAGGAGCTATCATGCACATTCCTTCTTTATAAATATCGGTAAAGGAGGAACCTGCAGGATGATGAATATAAGGCAGGTGACTTTGTGGTTAGGTCACAACTTTTGGATGTATCTTTTACTTGCTTGTTCAAAAAAACAAAATAAAAAATCTTATTCCTTCGCTCCTCCCTTCTCATAGAAGGGAATGTGAAATGTGTATCTTATATTTTATACGAAAGAGCTGAGGCCTTCTTACTAATGCTTTGGATGCTGGTATGGTGTATGCCTGGAAATTACACTACATGCTAAGAAAAGCTGAAGGATCTCCAATCATGAGTCAATTTAATTTCATGTGAGCGTTGTTGGAGCATTGGTAACAATTCCTGATAATCGTGTTCGTGTAAAAGAAAAAGTTGTCCCAAAAACACAAGAAATGAGAAAGCGCATGGATAACTTTGACCATATGATAATAAAAAAATATTAAGCGTGGCCGTTGTGGACAATGTGAAGCAAGACTGAGTTTGGTTGTACAAAATGCAAATTAAAGTTACACCCAAAGGCTTGCCTTGCACAGTTGTATGCTGGTGTCCCAAAAAAAAATTAAAAAGATAAAATACTCTAAATAATCGACCACAGTTGTGATATTTATTTCATTATTTTTTACTAATAAATAGTTCATTGTACAAAAAACAAAGCATTTTTACTTATATATATATCTGTTTTGAACCCTCTGACAGCGAAGTGGGTATTTAAATACCCATGACATTGAATCAAACCTGTAGTCAACGCTATTTGCTCAATTTAACTAAAATTTTTTTCTAAAGCAGAGCACACCTAAGGCTATAAGTCACCAATAGGGGTTTCCGATTTTCTACTCTCCCAAATTTCTAGAGCCGTCCTCGTCAACTTTTTCCAAATATAAAAAATTGCCTTTTAAGCCACTTACTATCCCAATAAAAAGGGGTAAAATTTAACTTAAAAATTTTTTTAAAGTAGTCCTTTCCTTTCTTTATCTTTCTGAAAAAACCAGTTTCCGATACCTCTTACCTGAAGTTAGACAGAATGTTTCTACGAAGGCGCTGTTTTTTGGTATTTAAATACCCATTAGTCCTTAATGGCTTAAAGAATATTAAAACTTTATTCTACAAATTCGTCCTACAAAGAAATCTTCTTTAAATATATTTAAGCAAGATAATATTTAGAAGTTACCCACATTTTCATATTCTTTATAAATAGTAAGACTAATTCACTCGTTCCTTGCTAGCAATATCGAGTTTCAAAACTTTTATAATCTACTTGACAACATGGCGTCAATTTGAATGACACATCATCATCAACCTAATCTCTGCCATCATCATCAGTAAAATCAACAACAACTGCATACAACAATAATGACAACAATGTCATTTAAATAACATTAACCATCTTATCATCGATTTAATATCAGCCCACATGTAAAAATAAACCCTTTCACTTTACACAACCAACCTCTCTTTACTCGAGTTTCATTATTTTGCCTTTAAAAATAAATATTAAACAAAAAGCGATTTTCTGCTTAAATCATTAATATTTGCTTATTATTTTTATGCTCTAAGCCCCTTTTAAGAAGTCTAAGAAAGAGAAGAAACAGGAATAATGAAATTCCAACCCGTTTTCAATTATTTTGTTTTTTCGAAAACAATACTGCACTGAACACTAAACTCAACTAAATAATTGTCTTTAAGGCACAAATAATACAAAGTGGAAAAAAAACTTAAAAGTAAAGTAGAACACAAATAAGATCGATCATTTTGTTCCACACAAAAACAAAAAACTGTCTAAACAATAATAAAAACGATGAAGGAAACCAACCCTCTAAACTCACCCATGCACTCACATACACACAAATACACACGGATACATATCAATACAAAAAAAAAAATACATATCCTTTTGTGCACTAGTTATTAGTAAATGGCTAAAAATTACTAAAAGTTTAACAGCACAGGGGGAAAGAAAACTGGAAAAAGGGGTGATTTGCTTAAAAAAAGTCTCTTTTAGGATGAAGAAGCTGGTGAATGACGATATTAATGAGCAGCATGTTGACTGTACTGGCTTGAAGTAGCAGCAGGACGACGAGTACAATGCTAATATGAAGAATGATGGCCCGCATTGCAATTTAAGCTGAATGTTTAAGCAAAACGCACTTGTTCAAATATTTTTGTGTTTAACAATTGAGTTTTATACCCAAGTCAATGCTTTAAAATAATGAGGCCTGTCTGCTTTGCCATATAAATATGTAGAACCAGACACATATTTAGTTGCCGAGTTTTTTGCAGCAAACAAGGCACGTTTCTATTCTTATTGAAAAACAGTTAGAGAAATTAGAAAAAGGGTTCAATAAACAGCCGCTATGAGGATGGCATACTTTGTGAAACCCTAAGCCAGTGGCCATAGTTTAGCCAGTGTTCACCAGACTATGCCTCAGAGAAAGAAAGAGAGAACGACATTAGCCCTACAGTGGATATAGCATCCAAGCACGGCAATTCTGATCTCCAAAAATACCTCATCCAAAAAACCATGAGACCGGGACCGAGAAAGTTAAACACCGTTTCCACCTCCTCCTTATCATCATGAAAACTTGTGTTGTCTGTTGCTGATCGCATAACTTGAGAACGGCTTGACCGATTTGGACGATTTTTTCTTTAAAATGATACCATGGTCCAACTTAGCATTTTACGGAAAGAAAATTTTGCCCCGACCACTTTTAAGCCCACTTTTTTCGATTTACCTAAAATCCGAAAACTGCTCCATCGATTTGACTAATTTTTTTTTCAAATGTTCGTATTAATCCATTTTAAGTTTTCATCGAAAGAAAAATTTACCACGCCTACTTTTACGCCCACTTTTTCTATTTATTTGACCGATTTGGACGATTTTTTCTTCAAAACAATCGCCATGGTCCAACTTAGGTTTTTACGTACAGAAAATATTGCCCCGCCGACTTTTTTCGATTTACTTAAAATTAGTAATCAACTACATCGATCATTAGTAATCAGCTACCGAGCGAAGCCGGAGCGGCCAGCTAGTAATAAATAAAATTCAAAAAACTTTTAATTTTATTTATTTTTATATTTTTCCAATATTTCGGTCAAAATCTCTGACCATCATCAGGGGAATCTTTTTAAAAACACAAAAACAAAAATACCATGAAAAATACAAAATATTTTACACAAAACAAATTTAATATTTAAATTTAAATAAATAAACAATAAAAGTTTAAAAACTCGGACCAATTTAACACTTCACTGATAAAGCTTTGTTTGATTTGTGTTTGTCTATTGCATGTTTATAAATTTTTGCACATCTTTCTGTGTCTTTCTTAAAATTTTATGTCTTTTCTGTCTCTTGATCAATTATATGCAGCATCTCAAGTTTAAATGTCTTCTTGTAGTTGTATTCTCCCACCAATATGTCTACATTATTAAAATTTGGTTTATGTCCAGTTACAGTACAGTGGGCTGCGAATGCAGTTTTCTGTTCTAATGGTTTATAGAAAATTTTTTGGAAATTAAAATTTTATACACGCAAAGAAAAAACATGGTTGTCGTAAACATATTCTAAGAGCAACATATTATGATAAGATTCATGATTGTAGCCACCATGTTAAGATTATTATTGAATCATATTATGGCTAAATATATTCGTAATATTACATCATAATATTTTTCCCTTAATCATATTATTATTCTGTTAATCATAATAAGTTAAGAAGGAATCATATTATTGTCATGTAAATCATAATAAGTTAAGAAGCAATCATATTATCATCATGTTAATCATAATAAATTTAGAGGCAATCATATTATGATACAGCTCCTTTAATAACTGTCATAACAATACAAAATAAATTAAAATTTTTATGTACCGATTTTATATTTTGTGACTTTTTATAATTTTTCTTGATGTAAATAAAATAGCGGAGTTTAATATTTGTTGTTGTATTTTACTACGATATTTTGCACTATTAATTATTAATTATTTTAATTTCTTTAAATTTATTATTTTTTATGGTAATTTATCTTGTTTAACCGCTCACATATAAAACAAACGACACAACTGAATCAAAATAGTTTTACAAATGGCGCTAGCATGATATTATTAGAGTACAAATAGTTTGATTGCATCTTGAACATAATATGATAAATGTAAAGAAAGTTATCATGTTATGGCTATTAAATATCATGATATCGATACCTTCCCATAAGAATGTATTAAGCGACATTTCTAAAATTGTGTAGGAAACGAAAAAAACGTCTCATTTAGTTATTAATTTTTCGGATTTTATTGAAAGGAACATATGTATTTGGAAAACGATTTTCAGAATACAAAACATATTTAAAAATGTGGCTTAGCATAATTTCTTTGGCGGATAATACAAATTACAGGGTGCAACATAATTCCAGTTTGAAAACTTGACGGTTGATACAATTTTATTTTAACTCTAGTTTCCTTTGCATGCAAAAAGTCATTTTCGAAAAAAGTGTCGCTTAATACATTCTTATGGGAAGGTATCGATATGGTTGGGGTAATATAATATGTTTTGAAAGTTATCATAATTTAGTTGTTAGAAAAATAAATATTTTTCGGTCAAAAATACTCATATTTATAATTTCGATAAACATTGATATGTTTACAGTAACTATAATATTGTTGATATTAAATAAAAATAACAATTATTTGTGTACGACAACAATATATTGTTACAATAAACATATGTAGCGGGGAGCTTTTATTTAATGCTGGTTTGAAGTTATAGACTGGTCCTTAAGAGACTCAAAGGTCAGCTTTAGTCCTCAGCCTAGCAATATTCACAAGGGTCTTAAAAGTCCTCAAGGGTTATATTGCTTTATTAAATTATTTAAATAATAAGTCTTGCTTTTCCGTGGAGATGTTTACAGCTCGACGGCTGGCTTACTAATAATCTTTTATTAAACAAAAATGATTGATTACAACTCACTCAGCTTAAAAATAATACGAATATAACATAAAACAAAATCAGTGATAACAATATTACATGTGACTTTCAAATTATCAATGTCATTTAATAACATAGAGTTGCATTAATTCAATTGATGGAAAAAAGTAATTGGTATTAAAACAAATAATTATCGTTAATTCAAATTAAAAGACAATTTCCTTTACATATGTAAATTAAAGTTACAAAAATAATTATCAAATAAACAATTCAAAGTAGTAAATATACTGTGGTGCTACAATCTCCCCCTCTGTTGCATGATATCGTCCCGATTGTGCAACAGCATTTAAAGCTTCTTATCTTCATTAGGTTGTCGATTCTGCAGACGTGTTGATTTTCTTCCGTTAGATGAAGCTTCTTGAACTGCATTTTCAACGGTTTTTGCCCTTAGTAATGTGGTGGTTTCTTCTATATTTTTAGTTCCAGTGATTTCATCACTTCTAGGACGACCTCTCTTACGTATTGGGTATATTGGCTTAGATGAACAACCCTCGTATGGGATTAGCGCTGATACGTGATGAGTAGCGATAGGAATATCTGGGGTTTCCTCCTTTGCTATTACAAAACAAGATGATCCTTTCTTTGCTAATACTATATATGGGCCATCTTGACGGGGAGTAAACTTGGATAGCCCCTTGTTTGCTTTGCTTAAAATGTGCGTAGCTACTAAAACTCTATCCCCAATGTTTATATTTGCTTGTGGTCTACGATTCTGATCAACATAAGTTTTATTTTTGTCTTGCATTTGCTCTTGAGATTCATTTGCTAATTCTAGTGTGTTTGCCAAACGTAATAAGTGTGGAGTAATTTGCGGAATGACGTTTTCAGAATTTACAATTGCCTTAAAATCATATTGAACTTCTATCGGCGTCCTAAGCTCTCTTCCAAATGTGAGGTAAGCAGGACTAAAACCAGTGCTATCGCACTTTGCTGTGTTCATTGCGAACCTTATTGCTGGTATCATCAAATTCCATTTGTTGCGTTCTTTCTTTACATAAATAGACAGTTGTGTTTTTAAATCCCTGTTTTTTCTCTCAACAGGATTTGACTCAGGATGGTAAATAGAAGTGAATGATTGCTGGATACCCAAACAAAATGTTAGTTTTTGCATTAACGCAGATATAAATTGAGTTCCGTTATCAGTATGAATTCTGCGTGGGATACCATATCTAAGAATTACTTCATTTAACAATGTTAATGCACAATTTTCTGCAGAACCTTCTCGTAATGCAAATAATTCAATCCAACGACTGCATATGTCTTCAACGATCAAAATCCATTGAAAACCATCTCTGGTTCTTGGCAACGGGCCAAACAAATCAACAGAAATTATTTCGAAACGTTTATTACTGCTAACCGTTTGTAATAACCCCATTGGCTTCATATTTGTATGTTTATATTTCTTGCATTCGACACATGACTTTACATACTTCTCAATATCCGATCTTATTCCGGACCAATAAAATATTCTTGTAATACGACTTAACGTTTTACTGATACCATAATGACCAGCTGTTTGATCATTGTGGTATTTAAAAAGGATTTCGTCCCGTAGAGATTTAGGTAACACTATTTGTCCATTTTCGGAATCTTGTTCTGAACAATATCTATAAAGTATTCCGTCAACCATTATGCATCCTCTACTAGTATAACGAATAACATTTTGGTCATCATTTTCAAATGAGGTTATAATTTTATTTATTTCTTCATCCATTAGTTGCGCAGTACGAAATTCTTCAGAACCTATTCGAGGAAAATCTATTTCAATATGGTTACAATCGCATTTTCCAATGCATTCATTATTTGTGCAAGGAGGTCTAGATAAAGAATCAGCAATTACATTTTGTCTACCAGGAGTGTATGAAAAAGTTAAATTATAACTTTGTAATAATAAAGACCAACGGGCTAGTCTTCCTGTGGGTGACTTTAATGTAAAAAGCCATCTAAGAGGCTGATGGTCGGTAAGTACTCTGATTTCAGCTCCCTCAATGTAACCTCTAAATTTTTGTATCGCCCATACAACTGCTAAAGCCTCCCTCTCAGTAGTAGAATAATTTCGCTCAGCAGTAAGTAACAATCTACTGGCATACTCAATAGGTCTTTCACTATTATTCTCCCCCTGCATCAAAACAGCTCCTAAAGCATATTTGCTGGCATCGGTTCTCAAAAGAGAATTTTTCGTTTTCCTTTACTTGTCGTAGTATAGGAGGAGAAGTTAATAGCTCTTTCAGTTTGTTAAATGAATTTTGCTCTTCTCTTGTCCATTTCCACACTGATTTTTTCTTCGTAAGGTTAGACAATGGTTTTGATACTTCCGCAAAATTTGGAATAAAACGTCGGAACCAGGAACAAGTTTGTAGAAAAGAAATCAGCTGTTTTAAATTTCTTGGCTCTGGACGTTTAAAAATTGCTACAGTTTTATCTGGATCGATTTTAAGTCCATTTTTAGTTAAAATATGACCTAAGTATTTTACTTCTGGTCTACAAAAGAAACTTTTATCTCTATTCAAATGAAAACCAACCTCTTTTAGCTTTTGGAAAGTAAGTTTTAAATCGTTTAAATGTGATTCAAAGTCTTTTGAGCAAACAATTATATCGTCTAGATAAGCTAATATAAGGATATTTGGCAGACCTAAACGAAACTTATCAATAATCCGCTGGAACGTTGCAGGAGCGTTTTTCAGACCGAAAGGCATGCGATTAAAACTGAATATACCATAAGGCGTAGTAAATGCTGTCTTTGGTTTATCTCTACTTGCAACTTGGATTTGCCAGTACCCTGATTTTAAATCTAGAGTGGTCATATAAGGTGTAGTTTTAGCTGCGTGCAATACATCGTCTATTCTTGGCAGTGGGTAGGTATCTGTAACCGTTATAGCACTGAGACGTCTGTAATCTACACAAAGTCGTATGCTTCCATCTTTTTTAGGTATCATGACCACTGGAAACGCCCATGGGGATTCGGTTTCCTCAATTATCTTTTTCGTTAACATTTCATCAAGTTCTTTTCGAAGTTTTATTTTCATCGCAGGAGACAGACGGTAAGGAGCAGTAGCAATTGGCTCGTGTTCTCCTGTGTTAATGAAGTGCTCAACGCCACGTATTGGTTCCATAGTATTTTCGAAAATGCATTTTTGCTCCACCAAAAGTTTTTCTAGATCCTCTTTCTGAGCTTTTGCTAGATTTGGAGCCTCATAAATTTTCAAACGGATATCTATAGTGTTCAACTCGAAATATTGATTTGTTTCTGATTCCTCATTTAATTTTATCCTTTTCAGTGGCGGAAATAGATCAGATACTTCAGGAGTTTCATATGTTCCTGGTAAACAATTAGCAAATATTTTGTCAATCGCATTAGGTGAAAACTCGTTTTTCATAGGGGAAGTACGGTTCGGGGTTTTATTAATTTCTACAAACCATGACAAAAAATCCTCTATGGCCTTTTTTGGTTTTGGTGTATTAGTTTGTTGGTCAATTATACTAGTTTGACTTAAAGACAAATTTTCACCGGCCTTCGATGGCTTACTTTTAAATTCAAATATATTTTGGGGTTGATCTTTAAAGTGCCAAGTTCGTTGCGCCAAATCCATCACAATACCATTTTGTTCCAAAAAAGCAATGCCTAAAAGGGTTCTGTTATCTTTTGCTTTTGGTAAACATATCAATCTTATGCGTTTTAAACGCTTTCCAATACTGATGTTTGCTATTGTTGATAACACAGTATCCTTGCTTATACTTCCGTCGGCTAAAGTTATTTCCGCTAAAACTTTTTTAAAAATAACACCCTTTTCTTCTAATTTTTTGTACAGAAAATGTCCGGCAACACTTGTTCTGGCAGCTGTGTCCATATAAGCTTCTCCATTCAACCCATTTACATTAATGTTTACAGTTGGGACATTTCTACCAATTATAGTGGTGTAAATACTGTTAAAATCTAACTTTTTTGGACTTTCCATATTATTAATGGTTTTATGGTTACACGTTGGACAGTTTGATCTGTAATATCCAGAAGCACCGCAGCCATAACAGCTCAGTTTTACTTCTTCTTGTTTTCCTTTTCTGTCTTGCTCAATTTTCTTATAGCAAACCTCTGCAGAATGGTTCTTTTTCCTACAAAAAGTGCATCGAACGTTTAATCTATCCTTAGGCTCCATGTTTTTATGAGCATCTTCTTTATTCTCATGAAGGGTTAGTTCAATTTCACGAGCTTTATTCAATAATTCTTGAAATGATTCAACATTATCTCTATTGATCTTTTCTCTAATTTGAACATAAATTTGCGAAAATATCATATTTATTATGGTTTTTTCAGAAAGTCTGTCTTTAAGCTGAGCAAACAATCTTCGCTTTCTACAAATAAAACTATCAGTGGGTTCATTTGGTTTTTGTTTGTCTTGAAATATTTCTGAGAAAATTCTCCAGTCCGGTTTTGGAGGTGAAAAAGCATTTCTCAAGAGATAAATGGCTTTCTCGAACGTTTTCGCTTCGTGCTTTACGCCCTGCCACCAGGTGGATGCATATCCTTCTAAAAGAAGTGGTAAACTTAAGAGAGCAAATGAGTCTGTAACGTTTTCAGCTTCTTTAAAAACCAGAATAGTGGCGATAAAATCATCAACTTTTGTTGCACTACGGCCGCCATTAAATCTAGCACTACATGAGCTAAACGTAGACTTACTCTCTTGCCTAACATTGAAACTTCCTAATAGGTCTGAAAACTGGCTTTGTGTAAGGCTTATCATCTGAGGATTCATTTCAACATTTGTTTGGGGAAAACTTCTCTCGTTGGGAAATGGATTTTGAGTGGGATTATTTTGTACCATACTCGCTGTGGATACAGTAGAAACATTGGAACTAGTACCTCTAAAAAGAGTATCAACATTTTGTTTTGTTGTAGTTTTATTTGTATTTTGTGAATTCATTGTAGTTCTAGGCATTTTTTTTTTTTAATTACGTTTTATATATGGCAACACTTTCAATTAGCAATTTTACTAGCAGATTTTTAGAGCAGAATGTAGACGCATATATTAATAAACCACATTAAAATAAGCAAACAGTGATAATATGTAGACACAATAATCACGAAACAGTTTTACAACAACAGCGTATTTATTGTAAAAATTTACAGCTACTTATTTGTTTTGCGTTGATGTTTAACAAAAAAAAATTTCTCGCCAAAACTATTTAGGCTTAATAAATTTTCGTTGGGCGCCAATGTAGCGGGGAGCTTTTATTTAATGCTGGTTTGAAGTTATAGACTGGTCCTTAAGAGACTCAAAGGTCAGCTTTAGTCCTCAGCCTAGCAATATCCACAAGGGTCTTAAAAGTCCTCAAGGGTTATATTGCTTTATTAAATTATTTAAATAATAAGTCTTGCTTTTCCGTGGAGGTATTTACAGCTCGACGGCTGGCTTACTAATAATCTTTTATTAAACAAAAATGATTGATTACAACTCACTCAGCTTAAAAATAATACGAATATAACATAAAACAAAATCAGTGATAACAATATTACATGTGACTTTCAAATTATAAATGTCATTTAATAACATAGAGTTGCATTAATTCAATTGATGGAAAAAAGTAATTGGTATTAAAACAAATAATTATCGTTAATTCAAATTAAAAGCCAATTTCCTTTACATATGTAAATTAAAGTTACAAAAATAATAATCAAATAAACAATTCAAAGTAGTACATATACTGTGGTTCTACACATAGTGTTTTTGCCGTAACCATGTCCAACCATATTTTTTCTCCGCGTGTAGGAAATTTTTTTTTAAGTTTCTATTTTATAGCAAATTCTGCAAGCATGTAATATTTTGTACGAAATTCTGAAAAACATGTAATTTTAGCAAACTTTTTCATAAATGTTGTATTTGCTTTTCCGAAACATTTTGGGAAGTTCCCTTAGTAAAATATTCTTCACTGCTGTTACCTTTAGAAATTAGAAAATTTTTTCTTTGTGTGATGGGGTGGAAGGGTGTTTGTAGTTGAAAGTAAATATTTGAGTAATAAAGTAAAACAGCAAACGATTATTATGATTTTATTGTTCTACTACATCACCATCTTCTATTTAAAATTGCACTTCCAAATACATGCAGACACGAACAGAAAATTATTTTTACTTACAACTCCTACAAAAATTTCTTTAAAAATGCACTCGCACTAAAACTGTTGCTTGTATTGCAAAATCATAAGAATAAAAGCAACCCAGCAGGTTATCAATACGAAGTTCTTATAACGAACCCCATTTATTTTTACAAATCTAAGTTTTTCTCTCTCTTAATTTATAAAACCAAAGAATATTAAGGTATGCACACGCATTATCCTTTTGAGTCCCCTTTATGAAATGCGTGCATACGTACGCATTTAAGCAAACTTTTTTTCAGAATTTTAGTATTCAGCAATTGTAATTATCTGTTTGAAAATTAAAAAAGAAAAAGGATTTTATAAGAAGATAAAAGGATTTTTTGAACAAATTCCAAAAAAATGTGTTTAATGCTGGCAGGAATCAAATTATTTGTTGGTATGGAGAATAATTAAACAATAAACCTCTTTGTATTTTTCATCTACTTAGAGCAATTAACATCTTAATATATTTGAGGTTTTTCCTAAAAAATAATTCACCTAGAACAAAGCTCTTAAATACGGCATACGGTTTTTATACTTTGTTCCATTAGGATGGTTTTTTTGAATATGACTGATTATTTTTTCTAAAAATTAGCTCAATCGGACATTGTTTTCCTGTGCCGAAAGAGCCATGAAGTTAAAAACGTTTACTTTTCACGAAATAACGCCACTTTTCTACTTTGACTGATGACTGGTTAAATTTATTACACAAAATTACCTATCAAATAAAAGTAGATTTTATTAAATTTACATTGAGTTTATTATTTTACATAGGAATACATAAAAAAAAGGCAGGAATAACAATTTATATCAAATATGTTAGACATTCTTTCCGTTTTTCGAGAATTTTTAAAAGAAATGAACGAACTAAAATTAAAAAAAAAAACTGATTTAAAAAAAGAAAATACACAAAAATCATTTAAGTGCATATTCTTAGTTGGCTCAGCATCACTAACAGACAAAGTTTGATCAAGGGTACTTTTGGAAGTATCAGAATACCAACGAGGACATTCCGATACCGCCTCAAGTAGGATCGTTTTTTGCTGCTTATCTTTTGTTAGAGTGTTATTAAAGTCTTCTTTCAGCCGTGTCGTTAATCTATCTTAATATCTTTTTTCAATTTTTATTTTTATTTTTTTGTGTTCGAATGGTCGAACAAACGTGGTAATTGGGATGTGAATACGAGCTTTAGTTTTGAACTTTTGCCTTCAATTTTGTTAGCTTTGCTTGGTGGTTAGATGGCAGCTTGTGTCCGGTTATTCGTTGGGATGAATGTCCAATTAAATAAATCTAGCTTTAAGCCTGAACACGAACATTAGACGATATACTAGCCATTTCAGTGTTTTTAAATGACTGGTTAATTAATCGTTTTAAAATCGAACTGTTTACTTCACATAACAAATTATAAATAAATATTTTTTACCCCGATTTTTACATAATGCATAAATAGGAATACAAAATTAGCTAGAAGATGCCAGAAGCCGCGAAATAGCGAATAGTTTTAGTGTTTTCGAGAAAAATATGCGAAGTTTAAATGTAAAAGTAGTTTAATATTTTAAACCTTCAGAGCACTTTCGGCACACAAAATCAAAGTCCCATTGAGCTTAATCTTTTAAAATGGTATTTTTTCACTAAATGACACAATCCTAGATGTGAGCTCCACTAAAAATCGAGATTCGATTTTAAAAAACCACCCTAATGTTCCATATAAATATAAAATTTGGTGACTATAACTTATAACATTGCTTCTATGTCTTGCTGATAGGTCTAGAATTGACCATAGATCCCATACAAATCGCTCTCTAAAATCTCTTTAAGACGAAAAGATTTCCTACAGATATATAAATAATATTTGGAACAAAGCACTGTTGATGTCATAGCATAATTTTATTTTGTCTGATCCCAGATAGCCAATGGAATTTAAATAGGAATCACCTTCGAAAATTTATCTGTAAGAACTGTAGAGTAGGAAATGATCGGGCTTGACCGATTAAACTTTCTTACATGTTAATTATTCATTTTGCTTAAATAGTTTTGTTCGTTTCTTTGCTTCTCCCAAAATTTAAGTCAACCAATCGAAAAATTAGTCATATCTCCTATTTTATTATTAAACGGAAATTAAAGTTACTCTAAAACCCTTTTCTGTATGCAAATTTGACATTTGAGAAAAAAAAAACGAAAACTAAACACAATTTGATTTATAACACTTTTGTTAACAAAGAAAAAATTGTCTATAATTTGCATACAAGTTCTAACGCCCCTCTATAACCATATCGCAATCAAAATCATAGTAAACTGCTAAAATGCAAGAAAAATTGAACGAGAGGAAACAACACACAATAACAAATTGCCATTATCAGCGAACAACACCAAACAAATTGAGTAAAATTCGTCTGGAAAAAAAAAGGAAACAAGTTTGACATGTATCTCACTCTTGTCCAACGAAAATTCTGCTCCTGCCGCCCCCATTTTAAGCCATCAAGCTAACAGTTCCCCTTTTTTTATGAATATTTTGTTGTAATTCTAATACAGCAAATCGAGACAAACCCCTTTTTTCGTTGGATTGTGTGGGGTGTTTGTGAACAACATGATATATGATTATTTATTTTGTTTTTTATTACTTTTTTTCTACACTCTTCGTTTTTAGGGGACTTAACACATGGTAATTTTTTAAAAGTAAAAATTCATATAAATTTTTTTTTAAATCAAAAAACAACAATCTACAAAATATCCAGTAAAAAATGTCTTAATTTGCACAACATTAACTTGCATTTTTCATTTTGATACACACACTCGATTTCTCAAAAAAGTGAAAATAAAAGGAAGACCCTTTTTCTAACAACCGAAGCTTTAAATAAATTGCATGCTTGACAATGACTTTATGTAGAAACACATATTCATGACATTACACATATGAGCACATAAAAGTATGCACGAGTATATGTCTCCCCAAAGACCCTAAATGTATGTTATTAATAATTTCCGTTGATTTTTTCTCTCTCGCTTAACTTTTATTAGGGGGTTTATTTGTATATTAAATAATAAAAAAATAAAAAAATCAGATATCTTCTTTAAGGTCATTGACAAGGAGAGTTATGTTGGGCAATTAATAAGAAGTTACATACATTTTTATAAAAAGAAAATATAAAATTGTTGTTTTGAATTATTTAAGAAATAATTAAATGTTTAAGGATAATGCGAGAGATTTTTCCAAAGAGGCCGAAGGAATAATGAATTAAGAATTATTGTTGAAAATTTTTAGACTTTGTTGAATCCCGCAAAATTTTTAGTAAAATCATATTTTAAAGGCAACTGTTTTTATTGAAGAAACTTGTTTCCTACCGCACATTTAGGTATATCGATTAGGTTTCGTAGGTTTCACGGGAAATTGTAGGAAGGTTTTTTAGAAATAAAACGGGATTCGTCTTTTAAATTTGCCATATCAGAAAAAATGCTTAGGATCTGTCCAAGATTTGTAGGAGAACAGAATGTACTTAGCTGGTCATATGTACTAAAACTTTTGGCTTCGTAGCCAACTAGATTATATTAAGAACCAGTATTAATGCTCCATTTTGTTATGCTGAAATTAACGGTACCCTACGTCAAGAATGAAAAATATTAGTTGATAGTCATATAAAACTAACATTATTTTCTGCATGGTAATGCTTTTTGCGAAAATGGGCTTTGTACGGGACCGATAACCAAAAAAGTTGTAATATCTATCTATAAGCTCTACCACCCTGGGTGTTAAAAAATGGTTTGTTATACAAAAAAAAAACTTTTGTTTTGACAATCTGGTGTTAACTTTTTGCAACAGCAAATCAAAGGATTTCACAGACATACGGCAGTATTGTATTGGGTAGATTTGTATAAAATGGTTAAATTCGCCTTGCTTGATTTATAGGATGAACACTATGGCTATAACTTTTTCACACTTTTTGCGAATATCAAAAACGGCATAGTATAGTCGTGTAGAACTTTAAAAGTTATTAATAAAAAATATAATAATTTTTTCGGGCTGTTAAAAAAAATCACGCAGGGATCGGGTTGAAGTTTGAAAACAACCATTTTTATCTCAAGGAAATTTTAAAAAATATACACCTGATATTTGTATATATTCCTATACGTATCAGTTAAATACTATTTTGGAATTTATCCACTGCTTTATATTTAAAAATTTTCTACGGTTTACTGTAAATACCTGAGTAAAGTACCTTATGCTTAAAGCCATGTAAATATAATGGGTAAATCATTGCGAACATAAAACTTAAAGCTTATTTCATCCAATAGTATATAAATTTAAAACTACTATGTAAATATAGAATAAATTAATACATGAATATTGTATAAATACAAAAAAAGAAATAATTAATAAAAAATTTTTATAAGAAAAATTTCTTGGAAGGTTTTAGAAATTTGCTTCCCTGCGTTAAGTTTTTTTCGCAAAACCACGCGAGACAGTTTTTTTATTAGCCGCTTGACGCTCTGCCGCTCATGGCGTGGCCTAGTTCTAAGTCACCACAAAGAACAAACCCCTGAATCCTTCAGTAATTTTAAATAAGTTTCTGTTTAAAATAATATTTTATGAATTCATTTATGCAGTTTAGGCAAAAAATAAGTTGCTTAAGTTAGTTTTTAATCTTCCTAGACTCTATTCTTCAGCATTACTATAGCAAGTTGCGGATATTGATTTGGTTGGTGTCAAGATAATCTAAAAAAAGTTTAATACAAAATGTTCCTACTCGAAATACATATAAGCGATTTTAACGTTTTATATATAAATAAATAATTTTAGATAATTTTATGGTATTTATATTTTCTTCTTACTTCTTCAGACAAAGTTGTCACTAAATTGATTTTGCAATAAATCGATTGTTAATCGTCTTGTTTGAAATAAATGTCGTTGATGTTTAGCTGATTAATTTTAGTAAACAACAGTCAGCATGGCTCGAGCTTCGTAAAATGGACGATGTACTCTATGAACTTCGCGAACAGATTTATTTTATTCGAAGTAAATTTTTGCAATTTGCAAACGTTGCTCTAGCGCTAAACGATTTATGATGACATGCCAAGCACTGAACAGAAATGTCAACACAGTTTGACATTCTCAGCTGTCAAAATATAGTTATCGATATCATGAGGCTAAAAAAAACACCCGACATATAAGCAAATTTGTAAGTATCATAAACGCAATACAATTAATTTAAATTGAGTAATTATAATTCGATTTGCCATGTCAATACGTCCACTTTAAAACAAATCAAGAGAAATGAATTACCTTGTTGCCTATTTGTTTCTAGCTCTTCTTGATATCGAAATCTAGCATAACGGGTTCTGTTGAAAACCCTTTTTTGGACTCAAATATGGCCCCTTTATTCTGTTTACACAGTTTTTACATTTAAGATCTAACATGATAAGTTTGTTGTATCTACCGTAACAATATATTGGTATTCCAGTAAAAAAATATTGATATACATATCTATTTAAGTGGGCGCTACTTACATAAGCATAAAATTGGAGGCAGTATGTAGAAAATATGTTTCAAATTCTTTTTTATATGAACAAAAATTAAAATACAAATTGTTACTAAGATTGGCATGCAACTCACTTATTTTTTTATTTTTATTTTTTATTTATTTCATTTATTTGGAACTTCTACAACAAAATATTAATTTACGAGAGTAGAAATCTAATGAAGTCTTATATAAAATCCGCTTCCGAAAATCTCTTAAATACGCCTTAAATCAGGGTTGTGAACTATTTCTAATTAAAAAGCGCCTTGGCCCCAATCAAAAAGCGCTAAAAAGCGCTAAATAAAATTTAAATAAAAAACTTAATGAAATGTTTATTAATTACACTGGCCGTCAAAAAATATCGTTTGAAATAAAAATTTATAAAATAAGATTTGTGCGATTTTGATCTTTTACAATGATTATTTTTGACCATATGGCGACCATTTTTTCATGCAAATTAGTATGTACACTTTTTTTTATCAATTATCAGAAATCTAGGTATATTATGAATACAATGAGGCGAGAAATCATGAAGATCAGTAAAATCAGCACGCTAAATTCAATTAAAATCGCATAATCAAGTTCTCTACCCCGACTTTTTTTGTTTTTTGCAGTGCAGTGTTAATAAAATATTAATATTTTTAAAAAGGCTTTTCTGATATTTCACGAAGAGCAAAGTAATATAATTTCAAATATACCCTAAAAAAATTATTTACTAAATCACCAGAAAATATATCTTGAACCAAGAAAATTTTGCACCATTCTCGTCAAGCCAAAAATTTCTTATTGTAAGCCTGAAATTTTTTCATAAAAAAGTGTAGTTTAAGAAAACTTAATAAAAATATGAGAAAATTTTTTGATTGATATGTTAACATGTCGATCTAAATAAAAATTAATTGAATCAAACCAAGTTTTCTTGAGCATTTTCTGAAAAGTTTAAAGAAATCGGTAGCATTTGTTTCTTGATGCATTAAATTCGATCCTATTAAAATATCAAGAAAATGAGACTAATATTAAATAAATGCTGAATGCAGTTTTTGATCATATACCAAAAACATGAACTTTTGAGCATGACAAAATGTTTCTTTATTAAAGAAAGTTTTACTTAATACAAACAAAAAAAGTTAATGGATTACTTTAGAAAATAAACTTCTTTCCTAGTATAGTATGCATTTCAGAGTAAAGTATATGTATTTAAAAAACGGAAACAAATTTTGGTTTTTTGTGTCTTGATTTAAATGTTTGCAAATAAAAGTACAAAAATGTTGGGTATCAATAAAAGCGCTAATTTAGCGCTCTTTTTTAAAAAAGCGCTAAGGAAAAAATATGCGCCTTTTCGACAGTTAAAAAGCGCTAAATCTAGCGCCAAAGGCGCTAAATTGGCAACTCTGCCTTAAATGTTAACAAAAAATGATATTGCGATATTGACTGCATTTAGTTTTTTAAAACACTATTAAATTTTGTGATAAATAATTTCCCACTGGCCCAATATTAAGGCCACTCTTTCATTTCATACGCCTAAAACCGTAACGAATTATGAAATTAAGCTCAATTTAGATTTATGTATGTATATGATAGCAACTCACATTGCCAAATTTCATGATGATCCTACATTAATTTACCATAGTCCCCATATAAAGACCACTTTCGGAATACACTTTAATGCGGCACAGCCGAATACAGAATTCTTACTTGTTAGCGATAATGGGTTTTCTCTCTCAACAAATGTATACATTTAAAAAGGATTTTCTGTTTAAGAATCCAAATATAATATGCACCAATTAATTGTGTTAATTTTGTTTCAAAGTCTCTTGAATTGGCCCTTGCAATCAGCGTTACCGTTATGCGACTATGCATTTTTGCCCCTTTTTGACTGCCTGCCACTTTTTTGGCCCCTTTGTTTAAAATCCCCTTTTGTATCATTTTGTAGTTTTTTGTGCCCCTTTTAATATAAGCGATAAGAGATTGAGTTCATTAAAGGTTTTATATCCAGTATTTACTAAGACAGCTGAAGACATAAATTACTTTGAAATTGTTTCCGTTTTTATTGTTATAATTACTAACCCAGAGAATTTTGTAAAGAGCTTAAACCTCTAGAAAACAGATCAAACGATAAAGGCTATGATGAAACGATAAAGGCTAAGATGAAATTTGTAAAATATCTTAGCCTGAAACAGTTTGGTACGAAATTGGCAATTAAAAAAACTGGGTGACAATTTATATCCAAACTTGTATAAATTTGCTTCGTATGTTTTTACTTTACCACATAGTAGTGCATCCGCTATTAAAAAATAAATTGTCAAATAGACTAAAAGTAGATACTTATCAGTCCATGTTATCCGCTTTATATTTGTATCAAAAAAACTTGGAAGATTGGATTCCAAGTGATGAATTGATTAATAAATATAGATTTACGTTTTCAAAAAAACCTGATATTAATGGCCTGTAGATCGATAGCGAATGAAGACTTTGTTCGCTTAACTTACATGCAAAGCAAAAACAACATTTTATAATATGTTTTTATTTTAAACGTAATTTTAGCGAGCGAAGACTTCATTCGCTATCGACGAACGGGCCTTGACTATCCTCATATCACTTCTTTTATATGCTTTTTCCTCGATGTTTTTTCGTAACTTAATTTTTTTGGTAAAGAAGTAAAATATTCCAAGTGCCAAATAATTATGTACGCCCGGTGGCCGAACTTCGACCACTTGACATTTATTTCGAGAAAACCTGTGCGTTATACAACAAAAACGTACACATTTTAAGAGAACGGCAAAAATGCACTATTCACCCAACTTTGTACGTTTGTCTGTAAGATAAATTATAACGCTTTTCGAATATTTTCATTCAAAAAATATATTGTGAATATCTACACACAAATTCCTTTAAAACGATATATTTTTCATTAAAATCGGTGGGCAATAAGATACTTAAAAATCAACCACAAAAAAATTGTTCCCGTATTTATATATAAGATATACTTACGGTGTTTTCTTTTCTACAAAAAAATGTAACATTTTATTTAAGAAACAGACACCAAATTGCATTTGTTTTAAATAAAATGTCATATTTTTCGTTTTTTAACGACGTGCTTTCGTTTTTAAACGACTTCAAAACTAATCCTCTTGTGTATACCATGGTTTAGGTTTAAAACTTCTCCTTTGTGGTCCAAAGGTGGGTTATATGGTCCTCTCCTAGGACATCGTAATGTTAAATAGACCAGGTTTTTTCCATACGTTTGGGTTACTTTTGGACTAGTCCTGGTCCCTTGTGGACTACTTTTTACACGCGTGTTTGGACTGGTCCTATTATTTGCAGGGTATGTCTATCTATTTAAATACAAAGTTTTTTGTATCAAATCATATTATGAATTTTGTTTTGTTTTTGTAAGTAGTGTTATTATACTATTTTAAGCTCGTTCTCAGCGTTGCCAGAATGAAGAATTTATCTTATTTTTGAAGATTTTTTAACCAAAATATGATTTAAAGAATTTTTCACTAATTAAGATTTTTATCTTTAAGTTTGTCTGTACAAAATAAATAATTTTTTCACAGTTTCTTATTTAAGATATCTCTCTTCAAAACAAGTTTTTTTCGGTAAATGAAGATTTTCCTTCCTTATTACAAGTAATTAGCAACTGTTTTTGTAGAAATAATTGAAATAAAAACTGTATGCAACATTTCATAAACGTTTACTTGCAAACAAGACATGGTTTTTTACGATGTATGTTTACATATATATATATATGTATGTGTGTTTTTTCCCAAACAAATTGTATTATATGTATATAATATTTTTTGTTATGATTAGTTTTCGATGAAAATAATTTAATAAATACATATGTTTGTTTTTTTTGCATTCAAAATTTTCCTGTTTTTAAAACTGTCCCTTTTTTCTCTGAATTCTCCTTTTTGTGACACTTTATTTTGGAAAATCCCCTTTTTGAAAAATTTGGGCGGTAACGCTGCTTGCAATTTATAAAATTCGAAGATTTTATATCGAGTGCATCTAGTTATTTGAGAGCTGCCAATTTTAATTAATTTTCTTCCGTTAAATTAACTGAAAATAACACCGTTATATAAAAATCAAGTAAATTGTTGAGCATTATATTACAACAATTTGATGTTAATATATTTGCCATACATAAACTCAACATTGTTAAACAAATGTTTGCCTAAAAAAAAAACCATTTAAGTAATACATAACCTCCCAACAAAACCAACCCTTTCATAATATACACTGTTTAAAAGAGGGGAAAAAACAAATATATGCCGAAAACATGTGAGTCAACACTTGAACTTTCCGAAGCAAAACACCATTTTGCTAAACATAGAAATTTTTATTTCCACGTCTCTGCTTAATTTTCCAACATTTATATGAGTTTGGGACTTCTTACCCCACTCATCGCATAAACATTGATACCCATATCCATGACATGATATAAAAACCTTTAACTTTAATATCCAGAATACGCAAAACAGAAGGGTGCATGATGATACGATTACAATATTATTTTCTAACTCTCTTTGACTTAAAGCTGCCAGAAGAACTTTTTACTTAAGAAATTTTCTTAGTTCCCTGCAAATACTTTCATGTCATTTTATACGCACGTTTTATTTTGCAGTAAAACATAAAGTACAAAGGACACATGTATTTCATATGTTTGCATGTCTTCAGTTATTCTAGAAAACTTTAAATTGACTTTTTCAATGCACAGTAGGGGCTAGGGGAAAAAAGTATGATTTTGATAGTCAAGTTCAAAATTATAGAATTTAAAAAAACGACTTTAAAAAATTACATAAAGTGTTTTCTTACTTTTGATGCGATTTAAATTATCACACATTATACGAAAATAACTTATCAGGACAAATAAGTAAAGGCCTCGTTACTCATATGTACAGGCCTCATTACTCTTACATAAACATTTAGGTTGTGAATAAGTTGTTCCGTTTTCCTTACCAAGTATAAATAGGTACTCTTACGTAAATGTGACATTGCGTTGCGGATTAACCTGATAAAATTAATATTATCCTCTGTTTTACGTTTCAGCTGTTTAAGAATTTTAGTTTTGCTTAAGTTTATTGAAAAAAGCAAACTTTCCATCGACATACTTTATGCTTTATGCATATTGTACGATAAGAAAATCTAAAATTAAAAAATTTTATAAATTTTGACAAATTTTCTGTATTTTTTTAAAACATTTCAATACGTTTACTTATTTTTAATAACAACCAATCATTGAAGTCGTCCGCAACATTTACTAAGTATGATTAATAAGGCCTTAAGTGCTACGAACACGTTAACGTTGCGGTTTAGACATTTTCAAATTCAAAACCAGATTCATATAAACCTATTTTAAAGATAATTGGAATTTTAAAAATTTCGCCAAATTTCTTGTCAAAACTGCACGTTTATATTTCCATTTTTTCCCCAAAATCCCCCACTGTGCGCCATTTCAAACGTATGATACAATGGGTTTTTGTTTTATGAACTATTTTTTTTTTTTTTTTTTTTGAAAAATAAAAATACTTATATTATTTTGCTTGTTTTATATTATGGATTCCCTTAGCTCATATCAATTTTAATATAGACAGACTACAAGATGCTATAAAATATTATTAACTTTTTGCAGACACCTAATATTTCTTTTAAAAGAAACTCAGCATAACCTGGCAATCGGTATGGTATGTTCTAATATTTAAATAAAAAAAAAAAAAAAATATTTTATTAAAAGTACATTAAAAAGAGAGAGAGAGAGTAGGATATGCACGAATTCTTTTTTTTAATATTTCTAACCAAAGCATCGAGAAATATCAAAGAGAATATTAAAAATTCTAGAAGGTTTTACTTTAAAATCTGGAATTCTATTTTAAAACCTGTAATTCTAGTTTCCTCAAAGAAACGTGAGAATTTTCTTTTTGAAAATATCTTTTAAAAAAAATGAAAATTATTTAAGTGGTTGTTAAATTTAACACATGTGTTTTACTTTATATGGAATTTTTCATTAATATGCCTAAAATCTACTGCTAATTGCTTAAAACTGTTTAAATCGTTTAAAAATATCAATATTTCTAGCAGGTTTTTTTTCCAATGAACCATATGTTTTTGTTTAGTTTTCCGTTAGAGTCATTAAATTTAAAGTGCCCTTTAAGGCCTTTAGGATCTATATCTATGTAATTAGTTGACATCCTAAGTAAAAAACAACAAAAAAAATTCTGCCTAAATGTTGTTAAAAAATCATCATAAATTGTCTTCGATTTTGAGTTGTTTTTAAGTGAAACTCAATTCGTGGAGAAAGTGCTCAAGTTACAAAAGCAAGATGCTTTTAATCTCTTGTCTCCTTTTAAAGGATTTTTAATTTTAATGATTTCAATTGAAAAATAAGGGACCAGGTTTTGTTGTTGTATTAAGATTCATGCATTTATTTTTTTAAAGACTTAAAAGGAAATCCTATTTGGAGGATTGAATAAAAAATATTAAACGCATTGGTTTCCAACAGTTTAAAACAGTAGTGACCAAAATAGATGTTATACACAGAAAGGAAAACATTCGGGATAAATAAGGTTTCTTATACTACTTACAAGTACGAGTAACACTTAAACAATTCTAAATCCTAAACCAAGTAAAAACAAGTAAGAAAGTATAGTCGGTCAAGCCCGACCATGTTTATGTTTATAAACTTCATTAATATCAGTTTGAAAGTTTGTGAGAAGCAGAAATTGCCCCCTACCTATTCTTGTGGTCCTATTTTTGAAAAACTGTATAGCTTATGTGTCCATATAGATATGGAAATATATATGTTTGAAATTTCATCAAAATCGGTTTGAGAGGCAGAAATTGCCCCTATCTCCCCTCGCGATCCTATTTTTTAAAAAAATGCATCCCTTATGTGTCCAAAAGATATGGTTCTATCTATGTTTTTTTTTCTGAGAGGAAGACATTTTCCCCTATCTTCCCTCGTGGTCCTACGATTTGGCCCATTTTCAAAAGGCTTG
Organism: Pollenia angustigena; assembly: GCA_930367215.1. Taxonomy (NCBI): domain Eukaryota; kingdom Metazoa; phylum Arthropoda; class Insecta; order Diptera; family Polleniidae; genus Pollenia; species Pollenia angustigena. The sequence goes on from OV884060.1 coordinate 56,935,703, forward strand.
GTGCCAATAAGAACCTATGTCCCAAATTTTATCAAATTATCTCCAAAATTGCGACCTGTGCTTTGCGCACAAGGTTGCATGGACAGCCAGCCAGCCAGCCGGACGGACATCGTTAGTTCGACTCAGAAATTGATTCTGAGTCGAGAAATTGATTCTGAGTAGAGCGGTATACTTTAAGGTGGGTCTATGACCAATATTTTAATGCGTTACACACATCAGCACAAATGCATATTACCCTCTCCTCTATTGTTTTGTGGGTAAAAAATAATTAAAATTTTCGTTGATAGTGCCCCTCACAGGGTATAATTACAAAGTGAGCGTTTTTATCTCACCCAAAGAACACGAAGTCAAACCTTTGATATGAAATGACTTTTTCATTAGAAATCAAACCCAATTCTTAAACTTTTTCAATGGTTTGATTTTATCATTCAAATTCGAATTGATAATGATTTGAAATTATCATTTGACATCAAAAGTTTCATCAATTTGATGTCAAATTGGTTTCAAATGTTAAATTCAAAACTAAACTTGGCAATACTAAAGCGAAAAATAAATGTATTTATTAAAAATGGCGATTTAAGTTATATTTTTACATTGTGGTTAAATGTGTTTTACAAGTGGGCGACTTATTTTTTGTGAAAAATCAAAATTACTGTCAATCAATTCATATGGATTTAAATATGGATTTTCATATAAATTTGTTTTTGTTTTAACATGAAAAACTAAAATTGATATTTAAATACAAATGGTGAAAAAGGTATTAACAGTACGAATTAAAAAAAATAAAACGGGAAAGTGAAGAAATTATAAGTTTGTTGTATGATCGCGGTGCTACAACCCTTAAAAATAATATGGTGCCGAATGATTATCTCACAGTTTATTTAAATAAATAATGAATTTAAGTTAAAAAAATTAAATATTTTTATTTATGTTCCACATTGTATTGTAATCCAGATTTGAGAATAACGTTTGAAAGCAAGTTGAAAATAAAGGAATTTTTCAATTTGAAAATAATTTCGTCTTTTTGTTGAGAATGCTATGATTTTCAAATAATTTGTAAACTATTAGCAAACGTTTGTTGTTTGAGAAAACGTTTCATTTGAAATCATTTTCAATTTGAAATCAAACCTCCGTGTTTGTTGGGCATTTAACTTACCAAAGTTTGCTGCAAACACTACCATACATACAACCATATCGGGAATGATGCTGGTGTCAGCGATTTATCCCCAAAATTGGAGATTTTTTTTAATTGGGGATACAAATGTCGTGAAAGTCCACATTGGATTTTTTGGGGAAAAGCACTTTTTTCGCTGGGGATTTTTGGGGATAATTTATTATTATAAATTCCATTTTTGCAATGAAAAGACCGATTTGGTCAAGATGTGGGTACGAATTTCTGAAGAGCTTGTTGGCACACTTTTAACTATGCTTTTTGTACCAACAAACGTTTATTTTGTTGAACGAGCCTTTTTCTATAATGAATACAACAAAAATCAATATTTGCAACAGAATTTAATATGAATTATTAGGAGCTCTTCTTAGAATAAATACACACTTCAAAATAACGCAGCTTGCTGTGACAAATTTATTCAATTATCTCAAAATGCTCTTTTAAAATAAACATGTAAAATAAAATTGCATTAGATGATGAATCAGAAGATTTTCATTACCTATTTCAGTCACATCATCTTTTTTAAAAACACAAATAACGGTTATTTTGGAATATCTCAAAAACTGTTCTACTTTTGACAATTCTGACTTCATATTCGGATTCAGTGGAAAATTTTACATAATGATTAGCTGCCAGATTCATTTGGTCACGACTTTGTTGAAATTTTGTCACGTAGTGTATTCGGTTAATTTTGTTATTGATCGGTTAACCGATTAATAAAGTTTTTTTTTATAAATTAGGTACTTTCAATGAATATAAATGAAAAATTATTTATTATTTGCAGTTTTGTAGTAAAAAATAAACAATAACATAACAACACGTGAACTAAAACGAGCAAAAAAAATAATTTATAACTCTGTAATACATATTTTTTAATTAATACATATTCGGCCACGTTCTGTAAATCGAAATCACGTGAAATTAAAATCGATGGAGATTTCAAGTTCAATTTTTTTAAATGAACGTAGCTCTTCCAGATTTCAAAAGTAGTTTTGGTAAAGATATGTGGTCTTCAAAGTATTTGGTAATGAAAAAGAAATATTTGTATCAATTTTAAACACAGGATAGAATTAAAAACTTGTTCGATTTCTATTTCACGTGATTTCGATTTCCAGAACAAGGCCGATTATGTATTTATTAAAAAGTAGCTCTGATATCATTTTATTAGTAATTTAAATAGTTTAAGAAATTCTTATAAAATAATCTTTTAGATAAATAATTTGGTTAAAATGTATTACATTTAAGCGAATCTTTTCTTTGGTTTTGATAAATTTTGACTTGGAAAAATTTCTTTCACTTATCGTAGATGTTGGAGAAATCGAAAGCAACCCATAATATCTAAATTCTCAGTCTTTTTTCTGGATTTCTCTAAACATATAAAATCTTCCATTATACCATTTAAATCCTGTTTTATTTTTAACATTTCTAATTGTTTGGGTTAATTCTGTTGTTGCGTTTGCGTCCTGGCAAAGCACAGCACCGAACATTCTGCAAAAAAAAAGTAAATTTCCGAATTCCGTAATTAATGTTTTTGTACTGTATTTTAAAAATGTATTTATAGAAGGAAATATATTGTATAAAAAAAATAATTCTAATTGGTGACTGTAGAATGAATGTATTTAAAATAGGGAGTTGCTTTGCAACCGATTAACGGTTAACCGAATGAATACCCTAATATTCAGTTCGACTTACAGCATATCTTGAATAATCAACAAAAGATCCAGAACGTTTGAATTTTTTGTAGCATTTATTTTTATTATTTTTAGCCCGAGATAATTGCCCATTATTCCAAGGTGGGCCACATTCAGATTTCATTCTATATTTTGGAATACACAAATCCATAAAATCAAAAAGTTTATTGTAAAGCACCTTAAATATGTGATCCATATGTGTATTTTTTCAGAAGGAAATGCTAAAATGCTATTCTAGTCTACATTTACGATTAATTCATTTAGTGCATTGTAGTTTGTTTGTTTAAATGCAAAAAGTTTTTCGTGTATGGTAGGCAGTATATAATTGTGTTCCAATGGCAGGTTAATAATTAACTCAATAGCAGAATGAAAACGGTCTTCAGGAGTAGTTACAGGGATTGTGCGATTAACATTACAGTCATCTTTATCAGTTACCAAAATTAAATCAAGAATTTTCGAAAAATCATTAATTACTCCGTTTATTTGAAAAAGACCCATGTCCTGTAACATGTTGATAAAATCCTTTGAACTGTCACTAAGTTTAATCGGAACGTAATATTTATCCTCTGGGACAAATTTCCAAGATAATGAAGGTAAATTAAAGTCACCCATAACTATAAGGGTATCCAATTCATTAGAAAATTGAGCAATATATTTAATAGCTTCAGCGTGTTGAATGTAAAGAGACTGCGGGGATGATGGAGGAATGTATGAACATGTTACTATGAACCTTTTATGCTTTAGCTTGATTACAACAGCGATGAATTCAATATCCACCAATGAATCAATATTTATACGTTCTGCATATAAACTATTTGCAACCGCAATAAGAACTCCACCGCCATAAGTTTCACTATCACGGCGAAAAATGTTGAATTTGTTACAAAGAATTTCAGTACTGAGGAAATTATTATTTAGCCATGTTTCAGTAAATACTAGCACCTGATGATTGATGTTAAAACTTTTATGATTCTGTAATGTGTAAAACGGGTAAGTAAATCAATTATTATAAAATTCTCCTTCTTATTTCACGTTTGGTTTATTTTAAGTAATAATTCGAGATGCAAACAACTTTATAATTCTTAATAAAAAAATTGGTTAAACATACGAATTTTCATTCAAAATATTTTTTGTCTACGTTTTTAAAATTTTTTATTATAACGAAATTTTTCTTTAATTTTGGTTTACTTTATTATTTCACAAAAATTATTTTTTTACCGAGTTTTTTTAAAAACTTTTTTGCTATCTTATCTCGACTTAAGATGTTTTGTCGAAATGGCACAGATATATATTCCGGTTACTTGAGTCTTTTACTTGCCTGTCTGTTGAAATCACGCTCATTTTCAAACGACTTAAAAGAATAGAACGCTCTTGGTGTCTGGTTAAAAAAAGAGTTACATATACATATGGGCACTTCCACGAGAATGTCAACCACGACTCAAAAAATTATAACGCTTGAAACTTTTTTTCAAATAAACATGTTCTTAAAAAACACCACAAAAATGTATTTTAAATCTTAATTTAAAAAGTATCAACAAAAATGTACAATTGCCAACTTTTTGTTTATGAGAAACCTAAAAACAAAAAGCGGTAAATCGCTGAATTGGCCCATAAACCGCTGATCCAGCAACACTTTTAATATTTCAAGCTTGAAATGTCAATTTTAAATTGAACAATTTAATATTTTTTTGACATAACTTCATTTTTTATCGATAACTTTAGCAAAATTTTTGACAGCTTGCCATTTATCTTAATACACCTGAACCCTTCGCAATTGGTAAATTTTTCTATTACTTTATATTTATACTGTTCACCAAAACTTGAACAATGCATTAAAAATGTAGTGTCATAAAAGCTTTATTACAATTTTTAAAAAGCAAAAAATTAAAGTTTAAACTGACTTCCTCTTTGATTCATTTTTAATAACTGCAAATAACAATTTTCAAATTATTGCCGATTAAATACAGATAATGGCAACCCTGGAATTATGCTTTAAAATTACTGTTACAACAGCAAATAACAAGATCCATTAGGAAAGACCAAATATATAGTTCCATTAGCGGTATATTTTTGTGTTTGTTTTAAATGCTATTAATGTCACATACGTGGTGCGAAAACATCATTTGTCTTAGTCATTTGAAATGGATCAGGCTTAAGTATTTCAAAATAAAAGTTCAAAGCAAGATATTTGCTTCAAAAAATATTGATCGGTATTTATTTTAAATTGGTAAAATAAAAATTTTATAAGCTTTTACAGCTCGTCACGTACGATATTGTAAGTACTAAAATGCAACTTAATGCACCATCTATTTATGTTGGTATTTAGTTTAAATTTGGTCAAACCTTTTTTTATTACAATGAAGATCATCTTACAAAATTTTTTTGGAATCGGTCCATATTTGACCATAGCTCCCATACAAGTAATACTCCCGAAAATAGCTTTTAATGCCATAACTTCCTTATAGATGTTGGTATTTACATACAAATTGTTGGAAATGACTTTTACGATAGGTACTATAACATGACAAAATATTGTACGAGTAGGTTCAAAACTAACCATAGGTCCCATAAGCACCCTTCCTTAAATCGGCTAGAGGCAAACAATATTCGGCACAAATAACTTTTATATAATTCTTAACCTCAGAGCATAATTCTGTTCTGGCGATCTTGATTGTCCATCGGTCCCAAATAGGGTACACTCTCAAATATTTTTTTTAAATATTATAGTGTAGGGTAACATTTGGTCGGGCTTGACCGGCTATACTTTCTAACATGTTTGCGTTAAGGGTTTTATATACATATATTTACAAAAAATATATTTCGTGCCTTGTAAATACTATAAGAGAAAAATCTGTCACGTACGGTATGCCACGAACGATATTACATTTTGTTCATTATAAAACCATCCAATAAAAAAGTTTTGCACATATTTTGCTCGATATTTTGGACAACGTGGTTCCGAATTTAATATTTTTTTTTCATATATAGTACCCTCCAAATGAAACATAATGATAAAAAAATTTTCCAGTTAAAACTATTTTTGCAAAATTTCTATCTCTCTGAAGGCGTACAAATGTCACGTACGATAACATGGAAATGCCCATATGTATGTAAAAATGTGGAAAGTGATGATATTTAAATTTTATTTGATCCAGACTTTTTTTTTGCAAAGCCACTCCCAAAAGAAGCTTTAATGATATAACTTCTTTGTAAATGTTGGTTATGATATACAATTTGCGGCGATTACTTTGACAATAGCTGTTATGTTGTATGTCATGACAAAATTAAGTGCTTGTAAGTCAAGAATTGGCCATATGTCCCACACTTACCCCTTAAACGCTTTAAGACGAAAAGAAAATATTATATCGATATAGATATGTATCTAGATAATATTAACTCAATGCCTTTAAATCACAGATTGAGGTTATGTTCTCAACAAACGTAGTATTTTCGAAGCTTTAGCCGAAAAAAATCGATAATTGGTGGAAAATTAAAGGGATCGCAGATTAAACATATTTACCAAACTCCAGACGATTAAAATTCTTATTTAAAAATTGATTTTTGGTGAAAAATTAAAGGAATGACAGATTAAGCTTATTATCTGAAAAAAACGTAGTATTAATGAAACAGCAGCCTATTTAAGTTTTTTTGTTTTTGAAAATTTCATATACCTTAAGGGCGATTTTGGGTGAAAAGTAAAAGTGACGACATATTTAGCTTTATTCTTCACAAAATCCAGTATATCTAGATAATATTATGTGCAAAAAATTTATCTTTATTGAAGTTTTTATTTCAATTGTATACCTATTTGTTATTACTAGTGTTCGCCTAATGGTCAAAATTCGACCATAAATTTTTGTGTAAATATGAAGGAAACATAGTTCATCTAAGTATATATAAATTTATATGTTTCGAGCATTTATTTTTTCCGTCGATCGATTAGGCGAGGGACCAACCCCCGGTTCATATTTTATGAGTTAATTTAATTTTGTAAGTTACATATAAAAAATATCAGAAAATATCAATTGAAAAACAAAAAAGTATCAAAAAGTCTCCTTTATAGATGGTCATCCATTCTGGACATTGCATGTTTCATTTTATGTTTCTATGTCTAATATTAATGGAAATTAATAATACCAGATGAAGAACAAAAAAGTCCAAAAAGCTCCCTCTTATATATTCTTATTCACTCAGGAACATGCATGTTGATTTTTATCTTTATATTTCGATTATTATTTTTACTAAATCGCATATCGGATTGGCTTACAAAAAATAGTATTTTAAACGAGTTTCAAGCTGGATTCAGAAAAGATTACTCTACGGTTGACAATATATTTAACCTTGTTAACATTGTTGGTTTAAACAAATTAAAAATTAAATATACATATGGATTTTTTGTAGACTTCTCGTGTGCTTTCGACATGATCCCTAGAAATAGTCTGTTTTATAAGTTATCATGCATTGGCATATCATCCAAAATTATAAGAATACTTCAATCTTTATATGATAATACTGAGAGCAGAGTTTGGGATGGATCTACTTTTTCTGAATATTTTGAAGTGGAATCTGGTGTAAAGCAAGGTTGCATTCTAAGTCCAGTATTGTTTTCATTATACATTAATGATCTTCCTGATGTTCTACCTGGTGGTTTAAATGTGGCGAGCGTAAATGTTAAAGTTTTACTAAATGCAGACGATATTGTCATCATATCAGATACACCTAGTGGTCTACAAGAAATGATTGATGCTCTTCATAGATATTGCTTAATGTGGAGCTTAAAAGTTAATTTATCTAAGTCAAAAATTGTTGTATTTCGTAACAGCCCAAGAATTTCTGCTGACCTATTGTGGCAATATGGGAATAATAATATAGAAATCGTCAACAGCTATACCTACCTAGGGGTTGATATAACATATAATCTTTCTTTTAAAAAGCACCTACAAAACAAACTATCTGCTTCTAAAATTGCCATAGCATCTACCTGGTCTAAGTATATCAATCATCCAAATATATCAAAAAAGAACAAGTTAAAAATATTTGAGGCTGGTTCTAAATCCATTATGTTTTATGCTGCTCAAGTTTGGGGCTATGAGAAATACGATGATGTCGAAAAGCTTTTCCGATTTTTTATTAAAAAAATGTTGTACCTTCCTGCCACTACTCCTAACTACATGTTGTACTTAGAAACCGATTTTAACTCCTTATTTATTTCAACCATAAAAATGCATTTTTGTTATATAAAGAAAGTACTTTCTTTAAGTTCGGAAAGATTACCACGAATATTGGCCGAGAAAGTTATAGAACTGAACCTGCTCTGGGCAAAAGAGTGGTCTAATCTGCGTAACGTGCTGCAATACTCATCTCCAAACAACAGTAATCCCTTATGCTTTTATTGGAAAGATATAATTTGCCTATTGAAATTAAAAGACAAAAATGACTTTATCTCCGCTGCTTCAAATTCACAATTTCACGATCTGTATTCACAACTTAAGTATGACATAACTCCTGTACTTACTGCAGGATTTTCTTCAAGAGCTACAAGTTTAATTGTAAGGGCTAGAGGCGGTCTTTTAGATCTTAATGCTAAATGCTTCAAAAATAATACTGATGGTATATGTACAGTTTGTAACATGCATGAATCAGAAAATACGTTCCATTTTATAGGCATTTGTCCAGTATACAGAGAATTTAGAAATATATATTTTAGTCAAAACTCTCTAAGTTATAATGAAGTATTAAATATATTAAATGGCACCAATTTTAACTCACTCTATAAATATCTTGAAACATGTATTAAATATAGATATCTTATATTAAATGAATTTGATGTTTAATCTTCTTTTTATAATAAATAAACATTATGAACTTTTTCTTTGCCAATCTGGCTTACAGCAATATTGCTACGCCAAATATAGATTGTAATTTATAAATATTTGTAAAAAACATTTTATATTTAAATTATACAAATCTATTAATAAATAATAATAAATAATAAATAATAATATTTCGATTATTAACAAAAATTCAAAAAGTACCAGATGAAAAACAAAAAGTACCAAAATTTTTATTACTATAGGTTCTCATTTACTCAGTAAACTTCACCTATAGTATTATGTTTCTAAGTTTAATATTATAAAGAATTCAAAGATTATTACATGAAGCACGTGAAAGTAAAAGAAACATATTCCGCTTTTTGATACTTTTTTCTCCCTATATAGGTTCGGTTGATAAACAAAGGAAGAAAGTGTTCTTAACCGTTTTGCCTTTGCCGATTTATACATACGATTTATAAAGTCGAAATATTCGAAAACCGGTTCCTTTTGATATTTGAAAAAAACAAATTTCTTATTTATGTATTTTGAATATGGGTTAGTAGCAAATTTGAACGCTTATAACTCTGAAATGATTGAACAGGTTGTAATAAAATATATATTGTGTACTTCTGTGCGTAATTAACTTTCAGATGGAGTATATTGTTGACATACATAGGAGGAAAGTGTTCTTAACTGTTTTGCATTTGCCGATTTTTATATAGATTTATATGTATATATATATACATATATATTATTAATCTTAATTTTTTATTAAGTTAAATTGTGTACAATACTATTGATAAATATCCTATCTGTCTAGTATAACCTATCTGATTCTAATACGTTATTTCATAAGATCATCATATCTTGTTGTATTAGAAAGCCAACTATACTGATAGGAAATGCGTCATAACGCTGATGTATTCGGACATCAGTACTTGACATAACAAGTGCCTTCGTTTTTGACCCCATGACACTTTTCATCCTGATGATGTAAACCTAAACATCACTTGGCCAAAGTGTCATCAGGGTAAAAATGAAATTATGTCATCAATGGGATGACACATCGGCATCACAGAAATGACGAACATATCCTCAGTGCGATGGCACTGGTACATCGGAGAAAGGACACATTAGCATCAATTTAATGACAGTTTGTCATGAAGTCGTCGATGGCTGCGAGTGTTAAACGGCAAGCCCTCTGAGGAGATTGAGTGGTTGCAATCGAAACATGTCAGGGTAACCTGTCCGTAAACACCTGGGTTCGAGCCCAGATTGAGTCAAGAATGAAAAATTATCAATGAATTTTAATTAATTTTCATGTTGTAAAATTCCTTTCTTCATAAAAATAATTTAATGAACTTAAGCCTAATTAAAAATATTAAAAATTTGGATTAAAAACCATAAATAGTTCAATAAAATAACCACAATACTAATAATTGTTAAAGCTAAGGCACGAGCTCTATGTTTGCATTTGTCCTTCAAGTTGTGCTGAAAAGGTCAACAAGAATAAGAAAGACAAAAAATTAAAAAACAAAAAATATGTACTTTGAACTTCTAGAAGAATTCTTGACAAAAGTACGAAAAAACAGAAGTAAAGGAATAACATGTTAAAATAAATTAAAAAAAGATAATCATTCAAAGCAAATTTCGATCTACCAAAGGTTGAATACAATTTGGTTTAAGGATTGATGTTTGACTAATGACGTCAGCAGTCGTCGATGGCTGCGAGTGTTAAACGGCAAGCCCTCTGAGGAGATTGAGTGGTTGCAATCGAAACATGTCAGGGTAACCTGTCCGTAAACACCTGGGTTCGAGCCCAGATTGAGTCAAGAATGAAAAATTATCAATGAATTTTAATTAATTTTCATGTTGTAAAATTCCTTTCTTCATAAAAATAATTTAATGAAAATTAAATTTAATGAACTTAAGCCTAATCAAAAATATTAAAAATTTGGATTAAAAACCATAAATAGTTCAATAAAATAACCACAATACTAATAATTGTTAAAGCTAAGGCACGAGCTCTAAATTTGCATTTGTCCTTCAAGTTGTGCTGAAAAGGTCAACAAGAATAAGAAAGACAAAAAATTAAAAAACAAAAAATATGTACTTTGAACTTCAAGAAGAATTCTTGACAAAAGTACGAAAAAACAGAAGTAAAGGAATAACATGTTAAAATAAATTAAAAAAAGATAATCATTCAAAGCAAATTTCGATGTACCAAAGGTTGAATACAATTTGGTTTAAGGATTGATGTTTGACTAATGACGTCAGCAGTCGTCGATGGCTGCGAGTGTTAAACGGCAAGCCCTCTGAGGAGATTGAGTGGTTGCAATCGAAACATGTCAGGGTAACCTGTCCGTAAACACCTGGGTTCGAGCCCAGATTGAGTCAAGAATGAAAAATTATCAATGAATTTTAATTAATTTTCATGTTGTAAAATTCCTTTCTTCATAAAAATAATTTAATGAAAATTAAATTTAATGAACTTAAGCCTAATTAAAAATATTAAAAATTTGGATTAAAAACCATAAATAGTTCAATAAAATAACCACAATACTAATAATTGTTAAAGCTAAGGCACGAGCTCTATGTTTGCATTTGTCCTTCAAGTTGTGCTGAAAAGGTCAACAAGAATAAGAAAGACAAAAAATTAAAAAACAAAAAATATGTACTTTGAACTTTGAACTTCAAGAAGAATTCTTGACAAAAGTACGAAAAAACAGAAGTAAAGGAATAACATGTTAAAATAAATTAAAAAAAGATAATCATTCAAAGCAAATTTCGATCTACCAAAGGTTGAATACAATTTGGTTTAAGGATTGATGTTTGACTAATGACGTCAGCAGTCGTCGATGGCTGCGAGTGTTAAACGGCAAGCCCTCTGAGGAGATTGAGTGGTTGCAATCGAAACATGTCAGGGTAACCTGTCCGTAAACACCTGGGTTCGAGCCCAGATTGAGTCAAGAATGAAAAATTATCAATGAATTTTAATTAATTTTCATGTTGTAAAATTCCTTTCTTCATAAAAATAATTTAATGAAAATTAAATTTAATGAACTTAAGCCTAATTAAAAATATTAAAAATTTGGATTAAAAACCATAAATAGTTCAATAAAATAACCACAATACTAATAATAAATTAATTTATTACTTTATTTGCTAAGAAAATAGCTTATAAAATTTTTATAGCACTTTGACTTGCATTTTTCCAAATTGGAAAAAAAATTAAGCTAGTGAATGAATTTTACTTAAATTTCAACCTGATTAAACATCGATATTCTTGAAAACACGCGTCTATTACGAATTCTCAAATTTTTCTAGTACAAGTGTCAAGTATTAAACCACTTAATAAAAATAAAAATTCTTTACACCTTAAAAGTAATTTTTTGTTTCCTTTAAATATTTCTTCTTTTGAAAAATTTAAAGCCCCTCAATAACTGACTGATAAGCCTTTACATATGTCCTCTTAAGATTTCAAGGATAATTCGTGCAGATGAAACACGTGTTCTATACAGGCACTTGCTTCTGCCCATACGCTCATATTAAACATGTGAGTGTGTGTACAAATTGCTTTTGCAGTAATATTTCAAAAACTTCTAAAGAGAATAGAAGTGAGTAGGAAAAATCCTTTTTTGTATTTTTTTTTTTTTTGCTTTGCTTTCCTTATATAGAGCAAAAAAAGTATATTTCCTGGGTAAAGAGGCACATTGAAACTAGTGAATGGCTCATATGAATGGATAAATGTTACAGCAATTAGCACAACTACAATTTACTATGGCTTTGCTTACACTTTACATACACAAGCACTTACTTTTACACTTATACATCCATACATATGGTGAAGTTAGTGTTTCATTAAGTATTTCAAATAGCAAGTTCTGGTTTTAATGTTCTGTTTTTTTCCTTTTTCTTTCTATTTTGTGTCACTAAAAGGGAAAAGCAGCCTGAAATTAAAGATTTTTTTGGCTGTGCTCTCTTCATCTTTTTCACTTCTCATTTACAATTGCATTTTCTGCTTTATTACATTTTCTTTGTAGGAATGATTTGGTGCGTTTTTAATTTTAAGTGTCTACTACTATTAAGTTCCCCGCTCACGTTATGGATTCTCTCGTTTAAGGTTTTTTAGTAAATTTTTTTCGTTTTATACCCTACACCTTATGGGGTCATCTATCCTCCCTTAGGTTGTAAAATTCTGCGTCGGCAAATAAAGGGCATAATAAACCACACAAATGGCTTGGCAAAAATGTCAAAAAGTTACGTTTGTACAAATATTTTGTGTTGCTTATAAGGGTGTTTGCTGTAAAATATTAAATATTATTTTATTATAATTTTAAAACTTTTTAATATTTGGCAGACATGTTGGATATTTGTCAAACTTTTTGTGGCGTCTAAAACTAAATGTATTGATTTCAGCGAAAATTTTGCCGAGTTGAATAAGAAGCATTAACATAATTCTCAATAGTGAATTAAAAATTTTTTTAGCAGCAAGACAACTGGTTGTTTAAATTACTTGTCACTATAAATTCTTTGCCTTCATTTTATATTTCTTCTCTGATTGAAACAAAAATCAACAAAACTGCCGCAGCACTGTCGGCATCTGCATTCATTGAAAACAACACTAAAATTAGTAACTAATATTTGTACAAAATTTATTTGAGTTGTTTATTGGCAAAAACACAAAATGTAAACAAAGTGTGGGTTTGCCAAGCATTTTGTGTTGTGTGTATTTTGCCCTTAATTCTAGCTCGATTTAGCCATGTTAATATGTGTCGTATTATTTGTTCAAAACACATTCACATTCAAATGGCTTAACGGAAAAGAAATGATAATTTAAAGGACTGGCCTGGCGGCTTTACAGAGCCAATCGAATCGATTGCAGGCTTGAGGTTAAAACTACGCAATTATGGGAAATGTGATTAAACATTTTAATAAGAGAAACGAAATTTTTATGCCTTCAGGTGGCGAATATCCGTCCGATCCCATTTTAAATTGCCATTATAAAATTTGGGATAAAATATGTATTTCTTGGCAATTTTTTTTTTCAATTAAACCAACAATCAAAAATAAAATCAGTTTCAATTTAAATTTAATCAAGTGAATGAAACGTTTCAACAACAGTTCTGCATAAAATGTTGTTGATATAAAAAAAAAAATATTTAATTGATAATATTAACTTGTTTACTGGTACATATTTACTTTTACATTTTTTAATAAACCTCACAAATTTAGAGATATTATGTCTCTAACATTTATGACAATTGCTCCATAGATCCCATAAGAGGCGTACGAAAACGCTTTTATACACCAAAAATAGTATTACTGTATTACTGTTGATACATTTTACTGAATTTAGTATTTTATGGCAAGAAAGTGTAACATCAGATTTTTTAATGATTTCTTTAAAACTTTACACCGGAGAAACCGTTAATAAATAAAGGCTAAAACAATACATTTATCCGTTTTCTAGGTTTTTATCAATTTTGGCATCGATTTGTTAGTGCATATTTCTACGCTTTGCAGTATTTTTTGCATATAAAAGTAGCATATTCAGTTTAAAGTGTATACTTCACCTCTTTAAAGCATATATTGATACTTGGTAATTTTTATAAATGAAAAATAATTCTCGTATGAATCTTAACTTCATAGCATAATTTTATTCTGGTTGCCCCAAAGAGGATCACTCGAACATTTTGTCTGTAAACACTTTGGCGTAGGCTTGAGCGACTTTATCTTTTTTTAATATTTTTTAACACGAATATATTATAAAATTCGTCAGCTGATAATTTAATTGTCGTATTGGGATTCCGATAGTTTCGAGTAAATTGAGTTTGAAGTTTGAACTCTTATACATTTTTTTCAGCAAAGCGATTTTCTTTAAATTTTAGGAGGGGAAACTTCTAATATTTAAATAGTTAATTTAAAAGTTTGATGCCTATAACTTATTTGGGGTTAAACATATTTTGATTTTTGTTCAGAATTAAATTGTCGTATGTGGCAAAATGGAACTTTTTTGTCATTTGAATAGCTACATACGACATTTTGTTTCTGAAATGTTTACATACGACATTTAAGCACTACAATTTTAAAACAAAAATTATTTAAAAATCGTATGTGCTATGAAATATCCACACACGACATTTATGCTAGAAACACAACTGGGACGAACGACGAACTTCGCATAGTACGACGAATTCGTAGGCAAGAATTCGTTGCGTAAATTCGTCAAATGAGACACAATAAGTTCGTGAACCTAAAATTTTTTTTAATTTTTAAAAAACTATTAATCGGGTATGTCCTAAAATCCGTATGAACTCGAAATGGATTTCTTCAGCATTTTTGGTTTTCCGCATTTTGATTTTGCGATCTCAAATTAGTTTTTGGGTTTGTTTCAAATTTTGCAATTTTTGGCGAATTTCAGCCATGTTCGCGATTTGTTCCTGTAAGTTTTTTAATTCTTTACAGCTTTCACGATTTATAATAAATAGTAGACTTTGGTATCATGCCGCTGTTAGCAAATTTTTGCGACTTTCCGCTGATTTAGCAATTTTTACAGAATTTTAGCCATTCCTTATAGTTTTAGGGTACCCTGCGGGAAATTTGTGTCAATTGGTTTTAAGGCACTTATCCCGTGACAAGTGAAAACTGTTTTATAGTAAAAAGGAACACATTGTGATAGGTTAAAACAGAACATATCACTTAACTGGTGATAATGTGCTAAAAGAGTAGTTACTCCAGAAGGTAATTGACAAACAATTTGTCATGTAAGAGGATTTTGTATGGATAATGACTGATTGATTCTACATGGTTCTATTACTTTAAATGAAGGCGATTCACCCTAACAACGTGTTCATTTGGGACAATGTTTGCGACAGGCATTATTTTAACTGAAATGGAATGTGTCCATTTAGGTTGATTCTGTGACCTGTTACAAAGCGTCAAAAAGGTGCCAATTAACCCCCTCGTAGGACATCGCCATGTTAAAGTGACAAGTCCCCTTCATATAATGTGTTAGAACTCGAACCGGTCCCTATAACTATAGAACTGTCCCGTGACAAGCTAAGTGTTAGTTCCCTTTCCTCTAGGGGTATTTTAATAAATTTTATGGCTTGTTTGAAATATTAAAAATTTTTGCGATTTTTCGACATTTTGTTTTCTTTTTTCACTCATTTAGCGATTTCTAATAAATTTTAGTGTTTGTTTAAAAGTTTGCAATTTTTTCGCGAATTTTAGTCAAGTTCGCAATATAAGCAAATTGTCCATGTAATTCTTTACAGATGTAACGATTTTTAATAAATCTTGAACTTTGCTATCATCCTGCGCTGTCCCTTTCCTAATTTATTCGTCGTACGTCTGCGTAAGAAAGAGAAATAAACCTATCGCAGAGTTCGTTACGCACGACAAATTTCGGTCTACGCAATGATTGTGTGTACTTTCATATACAACAATGTGTTCTATTTCTGGTGACGAATATTCGTTGCGAATAATTCGTCGTTCGTCCCAGTTGTGTTTCTAGCATTAAACATTAAATTTTTAAAACAAAAATTATTAAAAAATCGTATTTGCCATGAAAAAGCCACATACGACATTTAAATAATAAATAAATTTTTTGGTCGTTTTATATGGAAATTTGTCGTATGTGGCGTGGCGTTTGCCAGTTACATACGACATATAATTTGAAAATTGCTTCAGCAAACACTACATACGACTAACTCAACACTCCATATCTCGAAACCCGTATGAGGTATCGAAAAACTGATTACGCCAAATGAAAGATCAGGTCGGAAAACCTAAGAAATCGATCTTAACTCAAAACCGTAAAAAATCCACATACGACATTTAAATTGTCAACCGACGAATTGTTTCCTTGTGCATATTTCCAGTTTCCCTGCTTATCACTCTCAAATAAAACAGCTAAATTCTTGGCGGAGGGTATCAAACATTCGGCACTGCCGAATAAAGCCTTTACACTTGGTTGTTTTCTTTTTGTAAAGTGGAAGAAGTCATTTGGAAATTTTACTTTTGAAGGATTTTTTTTTGTGTTTAAAAATATGTTAGTTTTATGCTTTTTTTAAAGGCCATTTTCATTACAGTTTTGGTGTATAGTGTGTCACAGGAATCTTTTTGTCTTCTAATTCTCCTTTTTCTTTGGATATATATAATTTTGTAAAGAATTTCTTGCTTGCTGTTTGTCTATTCTACTCAATGTGAGTTGAAAAATAGGGCAATGTGTTTGATGTTTGTCGAAGTGTATTTTATGCATTTACTTAATTTTGGAATTTCTGTATTTTTTTTTAATATTTTTTCAAAGAACTTAATGAAGTTGAAAATTGTTACTTAGTTGATTTGTAAGTGAAAAGAGTATCAAATTTCTGCAATGCAATTTTAAACAAAGTTCTAGTGACCCCCCAAATGAAAAATTATGGGAAAAAAAATTATAATAATTGGGGGACTTAAAAGCAAAGGGGTATAAGTTTAGTTACATTTATTTGTATACAACATATAAAGATTCGGTCGATATAGAAGAATTTGGGATCATTATACAGGCTTGAATTTTTGTAGAATGATAGATATTAGTGTAAGGTGGTGATTGCTGCATTTAAATCAATTTGTTTAGTTTTGGAATTGAACCCCTTTGCTTTTAAGCCCCTCAACTGTATTACATAGAGAAGACTTGACAGTGGGAATGGCTCCGAGAATTTTTGTTTCCCGAACCCCCCAAAAAAATTAAACAAATTGTAATCATAAACTACATTGGATTTACATCCAATTTACAATATTTGACAGAAGTTGCCATTTAATCCGAAAATTAATTTTTTTATAAATAATTTTAGGTCGTTTACACCGATATCTAATAATCTAGTTATTCAAAATCTAGTTGTTTTTCTCTAAATTTCCCAATATAAAACAAAATCTACCTCGTGACAAGACGAAATCTATACCAAATGTATTAGTAAAGAGCTGTTAAATTTTAAGGGACGATCCCAATAAAAAATTGTGCTTCGAGCGAAGCAGGTTGGTAAGGGAGAAATGTAAGAGTTTCGCTTACCATTGCGCTTACGGAAGACATGAATTTTATATGGCGAGTTCCCACTTTGAAGCAATACATTTTTGACACACGAAGCGCATTATTCAGCGCATAAAAAATTGTTGGATGTAACGATAAGCCTTACACACTGAATGTTTTGATACAGTTATTTTTTAGTATTCTCCCTTACAAACCTGCTTGGTAGTAAGGGAATGCCGTAGCACTTGAAATGTTATTTTTTTTTTATAAAAGTTGTTAAGAGTTCTTTCACTTACTTTACTGCATTTCTGTATGTCTTATTGCGTAGCGCATTATTGTGCGCTTATTTTTTTAAATGTACCATTAGTGCTTCGCAAAATGATAAAATTTTTTATTGGGATGTTGAATGTGAACCACACCTAAAAGTCAAGTTTTTTCTGCATTTCATTTGACATTTCTCAATTTCAGACTTACTCAACTTGCAGCATGGAAAGATACACAATCGAGCAATGCGTTAATATTATTCAGGCTTATTATGAAAATGGGCGTTCAAATCAAAATGCATATCGTGCACTTCGTGATTTAGTGATGAGGCACATTATCACCTCAGTGGATTCGTCAATAAGCAGAATTGACGCATTTGGGCGAATGATAATCCAAGAGTGATTGTCGAAAAGCAATGCACCCACAAAGAGTGACTGCTTGGTGCGGTTTATGGGCTGGTGGCATTATCGGGCCGTATTTTTTCCAAAATGAGGCCGGTCAGGCAGTTACTATGAATGGCGTTCGCTATCGTGAGATGATAACGAACTTTTTATGGACCGAATTTAAAGATATGGATGTGGACGATCTGTGATTTAAACGATGCTACTTGTCACACTGCAAATGAAACAATGGCACTTTCGCACGACAAATGCAATGGCCGTATTATCTCACGTGGTGGCGATGTCAATTGGCCGCCAAGATCATGTGATTTGACACGGTCGGACTTCTTTCTTTGGGGTATTATGAAAGTAAAGGTGTACGTCGATAAGCCAGCAACAATTCAAGAACTTAAGGATGAGATAATTCGGCAAATTAACGGCATAGAACCTCAAATATGCTTCAGCGTCACACACTGGGGATTTTTGTATGGAGGTGAGGAAAAAAGTATATTTTTCAAAAAATATAATGATTTCATTACAAATTTAGTTTTATTTATATAGAAATACACAAAAGTAATCAAAATAAAGAAAGTTAGAGAAATATATATCGTTACCTACAATGTAAAAAGCCCTAACTAACAAAAAAAATGTAAATGATTTTTTTAATTCATTATTTATTTTAAATCTATTTTTAATTTCATCACAAACTTAGTTTTATTTATATAGTTATATACAAAAGTAATCAAAATAAAGAAAGCTAGACAAATGTATATCGTTACCTACAATGTAAAAAGCCCTAACTAACAAAAAATTTAAATGATTTTTTTAATTTTTAATTTTTTATTTATTTTAAATCTACTTTTTAATTTATTATTCTAAAAGAGCCTTAACTTCGTCGCTTATATCACTATGCTTTCTCTGGCTAAATGAAGGAGTCAAGTGTGAGATCATGGGATCTGATGTTACCATCATTCGGTGCATAATATCTTCGTTCGTGGCAATTCGACTGCATTTTCTGGAGTGTCTAAGGCGATATTTTTTATAGTCTTTGTTACGACTTTCCTGAGCCTCTTCGGATAATAAGCCTACAGGAAAAATACACTTTTCAATTATATATTTTCCATGAATCAGAATTTTGTGGAGTGTTGGTGGCATATTGTACCACTCGT
The DNA here is from genome assembly GCA_930367215.1 of Pollenia angustigena. Lineage (NCBI taxonomy): Eukaryota > Metazoa > Arthropoda > Insecta > Diptera > Polleniidae > Pollenia > Pollenia angustigena. The sequence goes on from OV884060.1 coordinate 56,955,201, forward strand.
ACAGTGCAACAAACTTTTTTGCCGTCTCCAGACAAAAATCACCAAATTTTTTCGGATCTAGTGCCTCGGTAATGGTTATAGCTTCGAGAATTGTTGAAAACCTCTTGATTATGTCTTCATCTAGACCCGTGATTTCGGAAATTAAAGCAGGATTAGCAAAGAATCTTCGTGACGTATTTCCTGAATTTGTCGTACCAGAGCCTTGTTTAACAGTATCAACCTGTATTCCAATTTTCTCTTTAATTTCACGCTTTATCAAACATTTTCGGGCTTCTCTTATCGGACGAGTATTTGAGTCGACTCTTCCACGTTTAAATTCAAGATTGTAAGCTACATGCAAAAGACACTCCATCAGCTTAATACGCGCATGAAGTGGTGACATACCAAATTGCAGTGCTTGTTCATTTACGGGCATAGCTTGAACTTCTTCGATTTTATTCATCTTGGATGTTGTTGCTCCACAAATAAAACAAGAAGATGCTGCTGGTGTCTCTGTTACTGATTGTGCTGTCTTGCCGTCAATCATTGTAAAATATAATTCATGTTTAACTTTAAAGTTACGATTATTTACTGTTAACTCAAATTCTTTTAGTTGAGATATCTCCTCATCGACTCTTCTCTTTTCTTCTCGTATAACTTGAGGTGTCTCTTTAACGTACGCAAACTGTAGTGTTCTACAATATTGTGTGGAAGAAGGTTTATTGTTGTTCCATACTAATTTATTTATGTCATCGCTCAATGATAATTTTAGTGGTACAACTGATGTCATATATAAATGAGAGTCAGAAATTTGATCATCTGAAAACCTCTGTTGGTATTCGCTTTGACCAGATGCCCCATCACATCCCCATTTATAGTACATTGTTAGATTTCCGCTTTCAATATTATTTATTTCCATTACTGATTTGGTCTCTAGGACTCTTTTAGCAGTATGATCCAACAGATTTTGCAGAGGTACACTGCCTGAACTTTCAGTGATAGAAATTTCTAGAGGATAACTGTTAGTTTTTTCTTTCGTGAGTTGTTTGTATGGTACGAGTATGTTATATCCTTCATTTTGTAACCAATGCATTAGATACTCGTATTTTTCTTTTGTAAGTTCAAGCTTTGTAAACATCCCCAAAGTTTTTAATGTACAAATTTTGTGGTTGGTTTTTGAAATATTAGAAGAAAAATCAATTACTTCTTGAGGAAACATAGAACGTACTTCATCCCTTTTGTATCGTTTGGCGCGATCACAGCACTCCTCAAACGATTTGCGGGGCCGACCAAGTGCAGAACTGGTAGAACATTCAGCCTCAGTAAACTTAATTGTAAATGTGCCTTCAAGCCAATTTACATTCTTTTTTTCAAATCACGACTTCGTACGGTTAGAATCTTGCCATCTTTGTTTGAAGTTATAGTAAAAGTGTTTATATATTGTATCCAAAATTTCACATGCTCTAGTATCGTTTAAGCATAAAACCCCATGAGAAATAGAAAAACTTTCCATTGCCGTAAAACTCTTGGTCCTTAGTTTCAGTTATAATTAAATAATTTCGCGTTCGCCAGCACTTGTTGAATGACAAAAATCGATCAGTGAACACCTATAAATACTACGTAAGTTTCAACATTTTACTGAAAGGTACTTATGAATTGGCGCATCTTTTAAGGGAGTCTATATACCTGTTTCGTGTGCGTTTAAAATTTTTCGAAACGTTCTAAAACATGACCACTCATAAATGTGGGTGCAATTTGTGTAAAAAAATCATGCAGGTAGCCAATGAAAAAAACCCAAATAATTAAAAAAGTGCAATTACCTTTTTTCCTTTCAATTTTCCACGCACATTTATTACCGCTTATTACTTTGCTACCGCAATCATAAAAATCAAATAACCTTTTGTTTATTGCTTTTTTTTTTTAATTCTGAGAATCATAAAAAAAGTCATAAATGTTTTTGCAAAGAATTTTGTGCATATCTCGAGCAAATTTTTGAAATGCATACCTTTACTTAATTGTGAATAAAAGCGAAACGCGTTCATCGATTTTCATGATTTATGTCTCATTTTTTTCATAGGTTATGCGACTTTACGTGAAAGTAATAAAACTTGAAACTTTTTTTACTGTTTTGGATTTTTTATGAATTAAAAATAAAAAATTTAAATTTTTTGGGCAAAAAATATTTTTTTTCTTCATACATTTATTTATAACTGCGAAACTGTTGCTTATGTAGCAAAATGTTATATAAACAGATGAAAGTAATTGTAATTCTTGATTTTTCTAAATTTTTTTCAGCAAAATCCGACTAGTGGTTCTCGAGTTATGTTAAACAAAAGAGCCTTATCAGAATTGAGTCCCGAATCAATCAGCTGAAAAATGTTGTACTGTGTAATGCAAAAACTTGAGAGGTGGCACCTGGTGGCACTTGAAATTGATTAATAATGTTAAAACAGATATAAGACAATGTATTCGGTGTGATTTCAAACTGAGGAAAAGTAAAGAAAAAATTCCAGGTCCAAATGTTTGGAGAAAAATGGGATTTTTGTTATATATCCATAAAAATACAAAAAAAAAAAAACTTAAGTCTCTGCAGATTTTTTTTTTCAATTTTAGTATACTGAAATATACTACTTTAAATAGAAAAAAAAAGAAAAACGTTAGCTCACATAGTAAAATAATATTCGTATTTAAATTCTTAGGTTTAAATTAAGTTGGTTCGGTAAAACACACAAGTTCTGAGTTTGAGACGGATATAAAAAAAAACTGGCAGTCAGATCGGGGTAAATCTGTTTGATTTGATTGTACCATTTAGTCTAAAATTGCAACATATCACTGCATATTGCTTGAAGACTATGTTGACAATTTGACTTTTTTCCGCGAAATCCCCAGTGTGCGTCATCGAAAATTTGGACCATCGGCTATTTGGCCGATATTTTGTTCCATACATAATTGAACCATACCAATATTATCATAATAAAAAGAATTGAGAGTAATTTCCAAATAATTTGTGTTTTATTCAAAATCAACATCGGCCCTTAAAATTTAAGCACCCTTTACTTAAAGGTGACCACACACTAGTTTTTTGTGTGTGTGATTTGTTGGCGTGCCATTTGTCCACACACGACGAACAAATCACAATTACCTTAAACGTCAAAAAGAAAACATGAATTGTAATGCGGATGACGCAATTTGGTAATGTATTTGTTTTTAAATGTTCGCGCTCAAGCCCACTTGCACATCGAACAAATCACAAGAACTGAACAAGAAACAAGGCGTTCTTATTGCACAAATCACTAGTATGTAACGCTTAATTACACAAATTACGAATAAAACTTCATATTTTTTAACACTATAGTATACTAAAAATTTTACAATTTGTAACGGGATAGTGCGTTTATAGCATAAGTTCTTGGACTCATTTTCTTCCATTTTATTTAACCGCCTTATTCCATCTTAAGTAAAATTCTTTTTAAGTCTTAGCTAACTTGGGTGTTTTCCGAAGTATTGATTTTAATTGAGCTTAAAATGTTTCTTCTGGACGAAGTTCAGGGCAATTTGGAGAATAGCACTCCTTTTCAACAATTTGTACATTATTTTTTCTGAACTGGAATAATGAATTGCTGCTAAATTAGGCCAGAATATTGGCGGCATATAATGAAGTTCAAACAAAGGCAAAAAGTGTTTTTTTAAACACTCTTTTATGTAAAATTGCAACTTCAATCTTAAAAGGCTTAGTGAGCTGCCCACAGCTGCAATACTAGGCATTTTTCGAAAATTTGTCAACCTTTTTCTATTTAATTTGAATAACACCTCTTCTCATAAATGTTGTATAGTATTGGCATCTTTGACATACGTTTCATCATCCATTAATATACAGCCTTTAAAATTTAGAACTATCCCCAGTAGATTTCCTGCTCGTTTCTTGGTAGTTTTACCCCAGTTTGGTACTTTTACTACTTTGTATGACCTTCGCTTATATTTTTTCTGAACTTTTTGTTTATACATATGAGAAACGTTGAATTTTCTTGCCAAATCTCGCACGGACATGTTTGGTTTAGAACCTAGGGCATTTCTCACTTTAAACGCCAATTTTTATTAACAATTCCTGTTTGTTTTCTTCCCATAGAGTGGGTGTTCCTAAATCGTTTTATGCCGTTCCTTGTAGTCGCTCGGGACATACCCGTTTGCCTTGCTATAGCTGCAAAAGACGCTTATGGCTTACCAAAAACGTTTTCACAATTTTTTTCTCTGAATTTCTAATTTTGTTGTTGATGCCATAATTAATGATCACAAACCAAAAACGTGATATGCATGTTTAAGATTAGAAAACAAGTTTATATACTCACACCACACTAGTGGAGAGGGTATAAGGCATTGGTGCTTATTTTAAATACTTAAAAATATTGGTCCTATACCCAACTTTAAGTATATCGATCGAATTACTTTCTGACTTGATTTAACTTTTTGCGTCCATCCGCCTCGCTGTTAGTCTGTTCATGTAACATTGTGCGTAAAGCGTTAGGGAAGCCTAACTTCAGTATTCATAAAAAACGAAATTGGATTTCAATTCTATTTTAAGAAAAATTGGTATGGGTTGGTATTCTGTTTTAAAATACGTTTAAAACCTTAATTTTTCTATGAATAAGGCTTTAAAAGTATACCGTTCTATTAAGCAAACATTAAACCCCTTTGTTTTCATTACAACGACCCTCATAATACTTAACATTTTGCCAACTACCCTCGAAAATGTTCCAAATAACCTTAACTGGGTTTTTATACACACACAACCAGAAGATATTATACTAATGTATGCTACACATAAAAATATAAGTTTTAGGCTCACCTGATCGATTTTAAATTACTTTAAAAATCGATCTAACTACTTCCGTCCGGCTGCATATGTAAGAAAATCTTGTGCGAAAAAACAGGTCGCTATTTTGGATATAATTTAATTAAATTAATGTTTATTCTAATTGGTACAGGGACGAAGGGTAATTGCAAATAGTGAAAATAGCTTCATAATTTCATTTAGCCGTTATATAAGTTTCTTTCCGAAATAGATCCTTAGTGCCCATAAATCTTCTTAGATTAAATTTGATGACATTGAGATAAAATTTGGTTCAAATATATTTTGTTGCAATATAAATCATCTTAGTACATTTTACTGGTATCGGCATATATAAGACCATAACTCCCATACAAAAAGCACTTCCGAAAATGGATTAAAGTGTTATAACTTTGATATAAATGTTGGTGTTAATATAAAATCTGTCTAAGATTACTTTTATCATAGCTGATATGTTATGTCAATTTTGTGCTGGAACGTCCAGAACTGACCATAGATCGCGTAGATCCCTAAAAACGCTCTAAGACGAAAAATCTCGCATAGATGTAGATATCTAGATAATATTTTGATTTGGCTGGTTCATGATTGGCTATGGGTTACAGATAGGTACGGTACCCTTCGGAAAATTTCCTTCTAAATAGTGTGGTGTAGGGTATCATACGACCGTGCTTCACCGAGTTTGCTTTCTTACTTGTTTTTTAACTGCAGTGGCAATTTTTTTTTCCCTACATTCTCCTTCTCATAATTGATGTTTTCTCACAGGTGTTTGCTATTGTCACTTTTACAGAAAAAATTTGTAAAAGTTGGCTGGCAAAAAAGAAACGCTTTTATATTCATGCCAAATAAATAGCACAAACAATTTTAAACACTTCTATACAAAGTATTGCATTTATGTAGCAGTATAAATTAAACTATAGTATAAATTCTCTGCTTTAGTAGGCAACATAAGGATATATAAACCAGTAAAAATATTTTTACCTACTTTCTATTTTTAGGGTAAGTGTTTGCTGCATTAAAACAAGTGTCATATTACATTAAAACACACAAAAAGCTTTGCTTTTCTGGCAAAAAAAAAAGAAATGTTTTATATGAAAATATAAATTTGAATAAACATTTTTGTCAGCAGTCAAAGAGGTGAATGTGTTCTAGAGAAATTTAAATAAAATGTATGAACGTAACAAAAACGCTAAAATATAAAAAAATAAACTTCTTTAAAATTACGGCAACGGCAAAATAGGTTTATTAAGTAAGAGATTTTATTTTAATATAATTTTAATCAATTTGATCAGTTTGCGATAGCAATCACGGTTGTTTTAGCCCATTCCATATGACCGCTTTCGTACCAACCGTCTTATTTCGGATATCATTTGTATGGAGGTCAAGTAAAATAATAGATAACCAGTGCCAAAAACTCTTAATATAAAAAAAGCATTTAGGCCAAACTTTGTTGTTTTAGCTGGTTGCATGTTGTCCATATCAGAGAACGGTTTAATTGCTCTATTATATCCTTTGCAATAGAATCTCAAAAATACAGCCTCATGTTGACAATATCAATAAACGCAGTAAAACTTCACATGACATTATTAAAAAAACGGAGTGTAACGAAATACGTTGCATGCATTGCTTCTCTTATACAAATGTAAGCTCCCAAACACTACCAAATGCAGCGAACAACTAACGAATGATATGAATAGTTTTAGTTCTGACTGACTAAATGTATGTACATGTTATAAGTTGTTTTGAACAACAATTAAACCACATATTTCTTGTGTTTATTTGGACTATTGTTACAAAAATCGTTAATTTGCTTACAACAATTACAGAAATATTTATTTTTTTCTAAAATTTCTTCTTCATTACCTTTTTTTTAAATATTAAACCTTAAGCAAAACTGGTTGTATACAAGCTATACACAAATATAGCTACAAATACCGAACCAACACTGCAAATAGTGCGACTAGTCCATGCACGCATGCAAAATGTAGCCCATAAGGGACGAGGACTTGTCCAAAAGTAGGACCATATAACCCAGCTTTGCATTACAAAGGAGTAGTCTTAAAACTACTTCATGGTATACTGCAGAGGATTAGGTTTGAAATCGTTAAAAAACGAAAACATGTCGTTAAAAACGAAGACATGTCGTTTCACTACAAACTCTTTTTAACAATGACATGTTCCACGCTTGTCCAATATTGCTGGGAATGGCGCGAATGAATTCTTGCGTTTTTGTGAGGCATCGTGTTATTTCATTGATTGATGTATAGCTGTATCACAAAAGGAGATTTTAAGGAAGGCAATAAAAAAAAAATTATGTTTATTGTTGTCAATTAAAGAGCAATAAAGTTTTACTAGTTAAGATTTTCCCGGCTGGATTTTATGGCTGCTTGGTGAAATATACGACCTTTCTTCCCATTTACAATATGAGAGCTATCTGAGGTCTAAATCATTTTTACAAAATGTTTCCTTTCCAAGTCTTCTTTTTTCTTAAACCCTCTCGTGCTTCCAATAGACGGACTGACATTTCTAGATAGCCTTAGGATTTCACAACGATCCAAAATATATGATGTACTTTATAGGGTTAATGCATGATTTAAAAAAAGTTTAAAAATATAATAAAAAACGTAGCTGAAACTCGGATTTTCCGACGAAATGCTTTTTTTATTATTAAAAAAAATTTAATTCGATATAATTTTTTTTTTGCCACAATTTTAAAAAAACGAGCAAACGTTACAATAAAAATTCAGTTTTACGTCATATTACATTCAAAAACTAGTTTTTTGCAAAATAGTCGTAAGCGCAAAAAACAAGAATTTTACGAATTTAAGATTTCTAAAATCGGGAATTTGATTTACATCGGACTAACCGTTTATAAAGTCCAGAAAAATTCTCTTTTTTGTTCTTAAATCTCTTACCGTGTGTCGCTTACGATTTACAGAATTTACTAGCTCTTGTTTTAGTTGTAATTGAACAGTTTTGCAACTCTCATCAAAATTAAGTCTTATTAAAATTTCCAAAGAACATCCTTTTCCCTTAAATTACTTTCAGAAATTATTATGGAAAATACAAAAAATATCAATTTATACATACAGATTTTGAACGTTACTTTTATTGCATTTTTGGATATAAATCGGAATATCTCTGGGCAAAATATAAATTGATTCTTTATATTAAGTATGTAGTTAATAAAAAAAATATTTTTTAATATTAATTCTATTTTAACTGGAGCAATTGTATTTGAGCTGGAAACTGGACAAAACCCAAAAAACTGGACAATCCAGGCCATTCCAGGCCGTCTGGCTATGCTCTCGAATGTAATAAAAATTATGTACGCCGGGGAAACCTGTCGAATTCTGCACGATGGCATGCTTAGCCGTAAGGCTGAGGTTGGCACTGGCGTTCGTCAAGGGTGTGTGATGTCTACACTACTGTTTAATATAGTGACTCCTCTCTCATAGCTATGTATATTGACAAGGCCGCACAACTAAGGCGTCTCACCTACATATCAGGAAAGCCGCGTTGATAATCAACATTAAAAAAGTTATGAGAATAAATTCGGGAAACTGAAACATTGTTATAAATAATGAAATATTGTAAGAAGTTGAAACATTCTGTTACCTCGGAGCTGTTATAAACCTAGTGAAAACATTCTAAGCCAAATAAAAAAGGCCACTTAATGTTTTGGCAAGCTCAGTAAAGTGTGGAAATTGTCCTCAATTTCACGCCGTGTTAAAAACAAAATTTTCAACACCAATGTAAAATCAACTCCGTTATACAGATGTTAATCTTGGAACGCTTTTTGCCAAGATATTAACTCTTTGCAAGTTTTCGTAAATAAACTCCTTTTGAAGGGTATCAAATATTCGGCACAGCCGAATTGAGCACTCTTATTCGTTTTGTTCTTCTTCTTCTTCATTTACTGTATCCGTTTCGAATGTTGGCTATGACGATCGATATTTTCACTTCATCCACAGCTGTTCTTAGAAGAAGTCCATCTGTTTCTGGGTATCGCTTAATATGGCCAAAATATAATAATATACGATATTTGATGATTTCAGCAGAGATATCTCGCTCTTTTTGCATGCGCATTTGGGCTCCTCCGTTTGTTATCTAAAACACAAACTATTTAGGAAATTATTGTAATTTTATTTTATTATGATATATTGGTATTACTCAATTATGTATGGAACAAAATATCGGCCAAATGGGCGCCGCGACCACGGTGGCACTCCTCCATCCGATGGTCCAAATTTTCGATGACCCTGAGGCATAATGGAGGTTCTATGCCGTTAATGTGCCGAATTATCTCATCCTTTAGCTCTTGAATTGTTGCTGGCTTATCGACGTACACCTTTTCTTTCAAATAACCCCAAAGAAAAAAGTCCAACGGTGTCAAATCATATGATCTTGGCGGCCAATTGACATCGCCATTACGTGAGATAACACGGCCATTGAATTTGTTGCGCAAAAGAGCCATTGTTTCGTTAGCTGTGTGGCAAGTGGCACCGTCCTGCTGAAACCACATATCGTCCACATCCATATCTTCCAATTCGGGCCATAAAAAGTTCGTTATCATCTCACGATAGCGAACACCATTCACAGTTACTGCCTGACCGGCCTCATTTTGGAAAAAATACGGCCCGATGATGCCGCCAGCCCATAAACCGCACCAAACAGTCACTCTTTGTGGGTGCATTGGTTTTTCGACAATCACTCTTGGATTCTCATTCGCCCAAATGCGGCAATTCTGTTTATTGACGAATCCACTGAGGTGAAAATGTGCCTCATCACTGAATCACGAAGTGCACGATATGCATTTTGATTTGAACGCCCATTTTCATAATAAGTCTGGATAACTTTAACAAGTTGTTGGATTGTGTATCTCTCCATGGTTCAAATTGAGTAAGTCTGAAATAGAGAAATGTCAAATAAAATTCTTGGCGTTTAGGTGTGGTTCACATTCAACATCAGCCCTTACAATTTATCCACCCTTTATAACACCACGTTTCGAATGATTATATTTTTTTTATTGAGGTTACCGATAAAGTCCAAGCCTCAGCTCCATAAAGCTGCTTCGAGAACTCATAACATTGACGCATTCGTGTTCTTAGGCTAAAGCCTAGTACTCTGTTCAAATTTGTGAAAAATGTTGAGCAACATTGATTATTCCACACGAAAATTTTGGCATTTATAAATGTTACCAATCTTGCGAGTTTGTACAATTTGACGTTTTTATTCCTTCAAAGATGCTACATTGTTACGTGTATGTAAACAAACGCCACATGTATTTTACAAAAATTATTTTTTTAATAAAAAAAAAGTAAATATGGATAAAAAACTGTTACCGGTTGTGTTATTTTAATTTTGTATTTCTTTTTTAATATTAAGTTCATACTTTTTTGCTTTTGCTTAAAATTCCACGTGAAATAAAGGCAGCTTTCATTATTTCGCTGTTGTAAAAAAAATGTTGCCAGAAACATTTCGGAACTTTTTCACAAAATAAACAGAGTACAACTCCATCAACATTATTTCATAAATATTCCGCACAAGTTTTTTTCATATGCATTTTGACAGCATTTCACGTGAAATGTTAAGCAGAGTGCCAGGCTTAAGCGATAAATCATGTAAACACAGAAACCTTTCTATCTTTGTAAAAGCTCTTCTTGCCTTTCAATTCGAGTTTTTATTTTTTACCGTGTTGACTTACAATTAAAAAGTCGCTTAGGTTTGAAATTCTGATAAAAAAAACAAATGGTAAGATCTAAAGCAACGACATAAAAAAGATTAAATATTTAAGAAAAAGACCAAAAATCTAAATGTGTCGACCTTTTTTTAAGTTTAAGCTGAAAACCCACCTTTTTGAAAGCATCTATGCTAACGAATTGCTTAAGCGGCCCACACACATGTAATATTATTGTTATGATATTCGCCATATTATTTCCATTTTGTCCTATATTATCCAATAAGTCGCACAACGGTTTCATTCATTCAATAAAAAGGTGAACATAACCTATAACATAAACAGCATTGTACAATGTTGCCAACACATTTCACTTTGTTTTCGTTGTGCAATAAAAATCAAAAGTCTTTTGATTGTGCCGCCTTCGAACTTCACATGCACATTGGCAATATAATTGTACAATACGTTAAATTAAACAATTTTATTGCAAGTGATGAGCCACTTTAGTCAGCCTCTAAATGGAAACCCGAAACCTATGATGACGGCCTTTGCATATCGATCAAGGACTATAGACGATATATATATTCCGAGACATGATCTTATTTTAGCTAGAAGAAACCATGGCCAAACTTCAATAGATTTGAATATTGGGCCAAAAAAAATTACTGCACGAAGTTTTAATTAATTTTTATTTAATCTTTATCTTGCTATTTTGCTACAAAAACCTTGATCACAATTTATCATATTCACACATTTTGAAAAGATGGCTATTAACTCAACGATTCAGATTTGTGCTTTTAATTAAAAACTTTTATAATTTTCTTTATTTGAAATCATATTTTTCCACTCAATTAAATTTGTCTCTGAAACTAAGATATTTTTGTCCAAAAACTATTTTTAACATAAATATTACGTTCTCTCCTTGCTAAACACAATTAAACATAGTTTATTACACAAAAGAATCTGTTTTCACTTCATTAATTATTTTACATTTATTTTAAATTATTTTCAGGCATCAACAGTATCATTCCATATAAAATATTTTTTATTACCAAAAAAAAAAAAAAAAAAAAAAATTTTGCAATATGTTTTCATTTTCTTGTAACATAAAAAAATGCAGCTGTTTCCATAAAATTTCTTTCAATTTTCTTCACTTTTTTTTTGAAACTTTTCATAATTCTTATGATTTATTTTTACACTTTCGCACTCGTGCAGTGTCATTTTATACATGTAAAAACTAAAAAAATTTTACATTTTCCATTTAATTTACACAGGCTTTATTATGCCAGCAAAAAAAAAAGGAATCAAAATGTTTTAGTTGGATATTTTTTTTAATAAATCATATTATTTTTTTGTCATATTTTTGCTGTTGCCTGCCACTTGCCACTATATTAAGATTTTTCGAATCCCTATATTGCGTATATGGGAACATAAGTGAAAAATAATAAACCATAAAACAAAAATTATATTTAAATCAAGAAAATATTAAAAACAAGTCAGAAAGCAAAGGCGGCTTACCGCGACCATTTGATACGTTACACCACATTTTTTTTCCTTTATGCATGCACAGAAACATTTTTCGCCAGTTTTTTTTACTTTAATTAAGCCATTAATTTTTTTTTCTGTTAGGACCAGCACTCAGGGGATGACCCCTACTAATGCATTGCATTGTGTTGGAACTAGGAAAATAGGTTGTGGGAAGGAGGATAGAGGGAGTAGTGTTTGTGATCATTCGATTTGAACTTAATCATGTTGTAAGTGAGAGGGAAGGCTTCTGCAGGAAGGTTATTCCACATACGAATAGTCCGGGAAAAAAACGAATTCTCTCTGTAATGCGTTGTACGATTCACCTGCAAATCGACCGCATAAGGATGGGCTCTTGAGGAAAAACGTGTATTGCGAACAAACGTACGGGTTTCGGGAACCAGATTCATAATTTCGTCAGAACACATCCCATTGTAGTAACGATAAAACAGGCAAATACACCCCACATTGCGACGGTGCTCAAGGGAGTCAATAGAATTGGATACCCTATTGTCACCAATTAGAAGCTTCGCCCTCTCCTGCACGCGGCCGAGAAGCTCCAAAATAGACTTTGAAGCACCGGCCCACACATGAGAGTTGTATTCCATACGCGGTCGGATATTGGTGGTATAAATAGTAAGGAGATCAGATGGAGTGAAGTATATATTACACCGTCTTAGAAAACCGAGGCACTTGAATGCTTCTTTCGCCACCTTGAATATATGTTCTGACCATCATACATCACATTGTATCCTCATGCCCAGAACATCAAGAGATTCCGATTCCTTAATAATTTTACCACCCATAAATACATATGAGGCACCCTGACTTGCGCGTTTATGCGTTGCACGCAACATTGGGTTTTTGGGCATTAAAATTGACCCTATTTTCACGACCCCATTCCGAGACTATGTCAAGGTCTCGGCCAAGCGTATCATTCATATTCTGCCTCATAGCATCGACATCAGATACGCTTGGTCTGCGTTCGAATCAGTACGAATTGCAAAGGTTGCTGTCATCTGCAAAAGAGTGGATAGGGTTGGAAGTTTTACAAAGGAGTTCAACGGAGCCTTGCGGCACCCCTGAAGGAATCTTGAACTCGTTTGACGAAACCCCATCTATAACAACTCGTAAAGTGCGATCTCGAGAGAAATTATCACCGACACCAAATCCAGCAAATAAATTTTTTTTTCTGTGTGGGAAAATAGGCGTTTTTCAAGAAAATTCCAACTTATATTATCAATACATACAAGTTTTATTTTGTCAAACGTTTTGTTTTGGATATTAAGTTACTGAAGAACTGTTATACGGGCGGCCTGAGCTTCTGATATCTTACGGACTGCATTCCAATGTATTACTTGTAAGGCTGCCATTTTTTCTTCGCAATGTTAAATTTTCAGATATGTACCCTTTTTAAACGGCTAAAAAATATTGTATTATGAGGTTAAGAATCCTATAAGAGTTCCTTGTGCCGAATATTGTAAAAATATCAACATCTGTATGAAATTTTTTTTATCTCAAAACTGCTTTATAAAGGCGGCTTATTATGGGAAGAATGAAGCTATCTACCAGCAAACACCCAGAAAAAAACATTTTTCAGTATGGTCACCTCCAACAAAACCATTTTTAATAAAAATTTTTAAACATATTATTTTTAATATAACCATATTATTGTGAACGGCAAATATATTATGGTTAAATTAGTCCTACATCAATAACATACAACCATATTATGGTTGGCTCAGAACATGTTATGTTTAAAAATAACAAGAACATGTTTAACACTTATCATGGTTGTTTTTCAATCCTAGCATGTTGCTCTTAGAAAAGAGGCAAATTCTATTGTTAATTTAAAAACAAATTATTGTCATATTTCAAAACAACATGTATAGAGGCAACCATAATAAGATTGTGGCTTCATGATGGATGACTAATTTAACCATGGTATGGTTAGATTAAAACTAAAACTGTTTTTTCGTTACGGTCAAAACATAATAGATATAATAAAAGTTATCGTCGCCAAATTGTATTATTCAATATCAACATTTATAAGGAAGTTTTAGCGTTAAAAGCTTTTTTCTCGTATAGTGAAAAACTATGGTGAAATGTGAACCGAGCCATTTCCAGGATGCTTATGGGTGTAATGAACTGTTTTTATTTCAAATTAAGTATAAATACCAACATTTTAAGATGGTTTATTGGCACAATGATTATAATCCGGAAAGAAATGTGTATGGGACAAATGTTAAATTATAGACCGATCCAATAGGCTTGCTCCTTGCGATAATTAACCCGAATTGTAGCAGAAAATTTTTTGTAAAGAATTTTGTTTTGGTTGATTTGTAAAGAAAACTTGTTCACAACAGTCTGATATGGAAAGTGGAGCAAACTGGTGTGTCCAGCCATATGGACACAACAGTACAAACATGGATGGTTTTTTTTTATAAAACATTTTTTTTTTAATAATAATTTATTTTGCATTTGAATTTGAACACATTGTAAAGTATTTTTTAAGATTTTTGATGATTAAATCGTGTTTTGTAGGCTATGTACGGTATCATTTGTGTAGAATTCGCAAACACAATGTCTTGTATATTCATTGAGTGCAACAAGGTGTCCACAGCCATCAAAACATAATGTCACTTGGCTTAATGTTTATGCTCACTGAGAACCTGGACGTTGTGGCTTTTCTCTGAATTTGGCAATATAATAGATTTATTTTTATTGACGATGTACCCGTGTGTCCATATGGACACACCTATAAAATTCTTTAAAAATATACGTCATAACAACAAAATTTTAAAAAAGTCACAACTTTGTTTTATTAAGTATTCCTCTAACTGTTTTATGGTGGCATGTCATAACGTCCAGTGTCATAGTGTCCATGGACGTTGTGACACTTTTGAAAGTGTCATAGTGTCCATGGACATTATGACACTTTCAAAAGTGTCATAACGTCTATCAAAGAAATGTCATAGTGTCCGCGGACGTTATGACACTTTGCAAAATGTCATAATGTCCACAACTTAACTTATAATGAAAAATATTAAAATGCGTAAAATTTTTTTTTAAATATCAAAATAAGTATGTAAGTACAATGCCAAAAATTCTTACAAGCAAGAATGTAAACAAATTTGGGATCATAGCCGGCCTTCGGCCGGGCGCTAGGATTTCCTCCTCTATGGTATAACAAACACCGGCTTCGCTAAGTAAAGCTTCTAAAATCTGCCTTGTTTCCGAACGAAAGCCGACTATGCAGAGAAGCTTTAGTTCGCGAAGCCGGTGTTTGTTATACCATAGAGGAGAAAATCCTTGCGCCCGGACGAAGGCCGGCTGTGCAGAGAAGCTTTAGTTAGCGAAGCCGGTGTTTGTTCTACCATAGAGGAGAAAATCCTTGCGCCCGGCCAAAGGCCGGCTGTGCAAAGAAGCTTTAGTTAGCGAAGCCGGTATTTGTTATACCATAGAGGAGAAAATCCTTGCGCCAAAAATTGTTTTCGTTATATATTTAGAGAGAAAAAGCAGCAAAACCATTTTTAAAAAATTTTTTTACCATTTTATGTTTCATTTTACCAAATCATTGTCACCGACAACCATATTATGGTTAAATTTGTTTCTTTAAAAATAGTTTTGTTGGTTGGGACCATAATGAAACATGTTTTTCTCTGCGTGTGTGCAGATAATTTTTTTGTATTTAAATTCTTTAGTAATTATGGGCCTAATGACACTTTTGAAAGTGTCATAATGTCCATTTGCAAAGTGTCATGGTGTCCATGGACGTTATGACACTTTTGAAAGTATCATAATGTCCATGGACACTATGACACTTTTTGGAGTGTCATAACGTCCATGGACACTATGACACTGGACGTTATGACATGCCACCTGTTTTATTCATCAAAACTTTTATGATTAAAAATAATGTATAAACAAGTATTGAGCAATACTTATTTCTTCATCATCCTATCCAAATTTTTTCTGTTTTTTAATTTACATACTTTTGCTGTCGCGCTGCTTTTCTCAAATATTGACCAACTTGAATTGAAACTTCGCCATAATGAACGTTAATTATTAACAACTCAACAATAGGTGGTACCGATATTCTAAAAAAATTAGTTTGCATTTTCCGATTCTTTTAGCAAAAGCTTATTGTTGTATCCATATTGAGACACGGGGTCAATTCGGGTTGAGACCTTCGCACCAAATATCATCAAATGATCTGTCAAAATTGCGACCTGTTCTTTGCGCACAAATTTTAAATGGACAGTTTGCCCAGCCAGCTGGATGGATGGACTCCGTTAGATCGACTCAGAAAGTGATTCTGAGTCAATTCGTATACATAATTGTGAGTCTAGTTCCAATATCTGTAGCTGTTTCAAACAAAAGCACAAACGCATAATGCTCCCTTCTGGTGTGGATATAGAAAAACAGAGGACGTCAGCATGAGAAGAAATTTTGTGATCTCAGAGATTATGAATTATTCACAAATTCGTATACAAAGCGAAAAATCCACTAAATAAGACTTAACGAAATCGCAAAAGTCTTAGCAACAGATCCCTTGTGGCGCTCCTGGATATACTTTCAATCATATTTCAATTTATAATTTTTTTCATTTTCCAAAATATCACCTCATATTGCCGTGTCATGTAAAAGTATTAAAAGAAACAAATATTACATTTGTCTTCTTTAGATTAAAAAAAAAAAACATTAATATTTTTGGCCACATATGAAGATGCTTTATTAAAAAAATAAATTTTCGTACTTTGCATATAAAAAATACAATATGAAAAATATACTAACAATATACACATACATATCTGGAGTTAAAATGATGATGATTGTAAAAATTCATATTCACTTAAAATACAAAACAAAATTTTCATTTTCTTTTCACATTTGACTTACGCGTTTTTATAAAACGTCTGGTTTTGTCAGACTTTAAATGTGTTTTACAAGTGTTTTAATAAACTACAAGAAATAATAATTTTCCAGCAGCAGCTCTTACTCTTGTCTTGTCTTCTTTTGGGAGCAGAATTGCCTGCCTGCTTGCCTGCCAGCTTGTCTGGATATTTGGATGACTACCATTATATTAAGTGATGTTTAATGATTTATAACGCAGCCTTCATAAGTTCATAAATGTCATAGGAAAAGAACATTGCAATGTGCTTGGATTTACAAAAATAAAGCTGGCTGATGATATGCTGTGCCAGGTTGTCTGGAGAGAGTAATGGAGTTGAGATGACATGTATCACAAGAATTTACACTTTAAATTAGGATTTTTTTTCCTAACTTAATACGATATGTAATATGTATAATGTTTTAGCAAAACATGATAACAAATATTGTGATATAATTATCTACGAAAATCACAAGATGTTTTTAAACGCTATAAATGTATTTATGGTAAAGTAAGGTTCACTTAGCCAATAAAAGTTCGCAAGCCATCGGCTTTTTAGACGCAACACGAATATAAATAATCCAGTTTTAACAAAAGAGAATAACCTTGCGTTATCTTAAAAGAGAGTTATTTAACGTGCTTAATTACACAATTACATTAAGTTGTAATTGGACCAAATTTCATTGTATATACAGAGAAAGCAATAAAAATTTATTTTAAAATTCGTAGAGTCAACAAAAACAATTGATTGATTTTGCACCTATCACCAAAATTAAAATATTGATTACTAAAAATTGTAAAAATTTAAAAGTTTGTGTAAAAACATTTGGTATTGTCAAACAGCCAATCATAAAGAAAACAAAAAAAAATAAAAAAAATCATGGCGCACTAAAATGTAAGCAAATTTTGACACTATCGAAAATAAAACAACTGAACAGCTGATCACTTGCATGTACTTGTAATAAATATACTTTGAACGGATATATTTAATTTTGATAGAAAATATGATGAAAAATTGTAAATTACATTATTTTATTTTATTTTGAACACAAAAATCATATGAGACATTTTTTTTAATTAAAATGTTAATTGAGTCAAAATCTGTTTTTTAATTTTTGCTCAATTAACACTTTAATTAAATTATAAAACTGCTCATACAATTTATTTTATTTTTTTTTTTTTTTTTTGATAAAAAAAACTAGTGAATTTGTTTGCTGTCATCAAAAATATCTACTCAGCAACATCAATTTTAACGTTTCTTAGCACCCCGGGTACCCATATACTATAATGTATTAAAAATGTTTAAGCTTTTTAAAGGCGTATTAAATTATATTTATGCTAAAATATGATTTTTAACTTTGTATTGCATAATGGCTAAAATGTTAAACTTTTTATACAGGACATTATTTTTTAGTATAACAGTTGAAAATTTTTGGTCATACATGATATTTAAAAGAGACTTCCCCGTATTATAATACTAACGCTTTGTAATCTAAAGTTATGTATGTAATTGTATGATACAGAATTTAGTTTATTGAATTTTTTGAGCAGTTCAAACGTGTTTGTATTATCCCAGAAAGTGTATTGTATTGTACTGGGTACCAGGGTACCGGGGTGCGCATCAGAGAACTGCAAAAGCACTATTTTACTTGAATTATTCATACGCTAAAATTTAAATTCACTCTTTGCTTGCAAAACAAAGTTCAACGTTGGCATTTTTGTTGATCACGCAATATAACACAACTGTGTAAATTCAAAAGAACACATAGGTACTTATACTTTTGCATTCAAGTAGTCATTGTTCGAATCGACTCAACGCTTTGTTAACATTAACAACAATAACAACAATAAACCACTCTCATGCTTTGTTAAAATTAACAACAATAAAAACAACATTAACAAGAATACATTTTACCTACCCAACAAACACGGAGGTTTGACTTCAAATTGAAAATGATTTGAAATCAAACGTTTTCTCAAACGGCAAACGTTTGATAATGATTTGAAAATCATTAGAAAATCATAGCGTTCTCAACAAAAAGGGGAAATTATTTTCAAATTGAAAAATGCCTTTATTTTCAACTTGCTTTCAAACGTAATTCTCAAATGTTTTTCAAATGTGGATTACAATACAATGTGGAATATAAATAAAAATATTTTTTTTTTTTTTTTAATTTAAATTTATTATTTATTTAAATAAACTGTGAGATAAACACTCAGCACCATAGCTAAAAGATGAAATAATGTTCTTTCCGTTTCTAATTCTTGGAAAGACAAACTACTTGGCTCCCTTTTATTTTGAGGATTGTAGCACCGCGATCGTTCAACAAACTTTCTTCACTTTCCCGTTTTATTTTCCGTTTTTTCGTATTTTTAATCATTGTAATTACTCACAAATAATTTTTATTTTTCACAAGAAATAAGCTGTTCACTTTATATTAAAATTTATTTTTAATAGTAAAACACATGTAATCACAAAGTAAACAATTTAACTTTAATCGCCATTTTTAATGATACCATTTATTTTTCGCTTAAGTATTGCCAAGTTTATTTTTGATTTGAATTTAACATTTGACAAACATTTGACATCAAATTGATAAAACATTTGACATCAAATGTTTATTTTCAAATCATTATCAATTTAAATTTAAATTATAAATCAAACAACTGAAAAACGTTTGAGAATTGTGTTTGATGTCAAATGATAAAGTCATTTCATATCAAAGGTTTGACTTCGTGTTTGTTGGGTACATACAGAACTACTGTACTTTTTAAGATGAAAAAAAGGCTGTTTCTATGGAAATTGTTTGTATGTATGTACCTACATATGTGCGTTTAGTTTCACTTAAATTTTATTTTCTTGTACTACATAGGTAATACATGAGTAATAATTGCTTCATTTCTGGCTTTTTTGTTTGTATTTTTTTTTTTTCTTTACCAAAACAATCATTGTCGCACCGAACACACAAACATCTTTATTAAAAACCGAAGCTAACAATTGTATAAATAGGTGCGTTTGAGTACTTTTACAGTAAAATGCAGTAAATGAGTAAACTAAAAAATTTGATCTCCCAAAAAGCTGTTGTCCAAAAAAGTACGCGAACGCAAAATTTGTAAAAATTCGTAAAATAAAGGCAACAGCTGATGGCAAATAATTGAAGTGTTGAAAAATATTGACACTTTTGACTACTTAACTCATTTTCTTATCGGTACTCGATTAAATACTTTTTATAACACGAAAATTTTTGGAAAATACAAATAAAGCACTTTCAATAAAAAACGAATAAATGCAAAAATCAAATGTGTATGAAACGATGTAAAAATTACCAACGTTGAACTTTGTTTTGCAAGCAAAGAGTGAATGTTAATTTTAGCGTATGAATAAATCAAGATAAATTGTGATTTTGTAGTTCTCTGATGCGCACCCGGGTACCCTGGTACCCAATACAATACAAAAATATAGTCTAAACTATTTTAGGTAAGAAAATATAAAAATTTTTGCTTGTTTATTTAGCGAATTTATGTAGTTACATTATATTTACATAATTATTAATTTAAAAGAGTAATAGCTATTATTTCGTACGACATTTTTTAAGTTTCTTTTAATAAAATGTTTAAGACTTGCAGGCGCGTTTTTGTTACGAAAAATAAATAGTAAATACAGAGTTGTATTTATTATTTCTATGAAAGTGATACCATATCAGAATTAATTTCAAAACTTTATGGGATTTATTTAAATCCCATATAACAGTTTGAGCTGATCGAGTTAACATTCATACGTTTATGTTTTGTTCGTTATTTGGGCAAATATTGGTTTTTGTGTTTTATTCAATTCAAGCTTGTTGTTAGTTTTATTTGTTCATTTACTCATTGCTAAGATAAATATTGCGACATATACTGCAGTAAATGTAAAAATTATGTTATCCTACACACTATGTATTTCAATACACTTATTTGAAAAATATGCATAGAAATTATGTTTTATCTGGCCAGAATACGTATGGCAATTGGGCTGGAAACTGGAATATTTTATATTTTCTTTTTAAGCTGCTTCTGAAGACATTTTTATATAATTATTTTACATGCAAAAAATATGTTACGTTTGCACTCTTTCTTCGAAATCTCTCCATTGCAATCAATTGTAAATTGAGCATTAAGTTTTTTGTTAAGGAAGTTGGAAGATATTTATGGGAAAATGCATGGTGATAATAATAAAAAAACATATGGAAAAATCGTACTTGGGAACTATATTTTCAGTTTTTCAACATCAGATCAAGATTAATATTTAAGTTTTGTGTTTATTGCTTCAATGTCGTAAATTTAAATTTACGGTTTTGTAACAAAAGTCGGAAAACGGTCGTGACTAGGTTGTAAATTCGTGAATATATTTACAGTACTGTGACAACACTAAAAAGAAGAGTCGGAAGACGAAATTTGGCGTTATCACTTTAATATTGTGACAACATTGTAAATTTGGTAAGTAGTACGTTGTACTGATATTGACAGTATCCCATGCAACGTCGGCACAGCGACGTGTTGATTGTCTTTTTCTGCCCGGATAGATTCGTAAGTGATATTTATGCTGATTTTTTTTCAATAAAATACATTTTTATAGATTTTAATAACTAAGACCAATTTGCAAGAATGGATGATTTAAGTGATCAGCTACTTTTTTGTAAATAAACCCGCAATTAAAGTGTTTTTCTAAATGTATTATTTGGCAACCTTAAACTTTTTATGAAGAAAGTCAAAACAAAATGTAACAAAAGTAAAAAAAAAGACGTGCGGCCTAATTATGAATAAAAATTCCTCCTTCCTAAAATCATTTGAAGGCAAACCAATCTCATATAAATCTCAACATTATAACATAATTTTCTTTATGCTGGGTCCATGGTTGAAAATTTGTTTTTAAATATTATGGTGCAGGGTATCATACGGCTATCGCGCCCAACTAGTCATTCTAACTCGTTTGCTTTGTCTTATGCGAGTTTATATCCAAGTCAATATTCTATTATACAAATAGTGAGAGAAAAAATAAAAATTTTATTTTAATGTGTTTTTGTATAAACGTACCTCAAGTAAAAGGGGTTTACCTAAGCACGATTTTAAAGAAATATGGTATACAAATATCACTACTCTATACCAACTGTTTTAATATTTTTCAGACTTGATCATAATGAACAGTGAGATATTGTAAAAAATCTTCTGACATTACTAACCCATCAATGTATTAAAATTTATTTTGACATATTTTCAAATTTGTCAAAATACAATCAACTACAGATTTTATAAGAAGTTCTCTTTAATCTGCTTCAAACTTCCAAAAACAGGCAAATATTTTAAAATATTCAGATATTTGTTTCAAAATTTCAATCCACATCCACAAAATTTAAGTTTATGATTTTTTCTGATGTCTTTTATAATTCTCTTTACAAAACTTCCTGCAAAATATTTGCCATATACAACCTTCACAACGGCACTCATATCATATAATTTTAGTACTGTTATTCAATGGGTCCTCCTTAATTCTGCGTTTGCGGTATATTTAATCCTTAAGGCTAAAGACAAAAAACCCATTATCTAGTATTCAAGTAACAACAGTGCCAGAAACTATGACTTTTACATCGACAAAGAGTCAAAGATACACTCGTATTTGTACAAGGAATCATTTCAATGGCACTTTTTACTGTTCACTCTCGTGTCTTTTATTGCCATAGTTATGGATTGTTTGACAGCCACACAGAACAAATCGTCAATGTGTACTTTTCTTTCTTACTTCATTTAAGGCCATGGTAATTCCTTAGCTGGCCATTTGTTACCCGTATTATGAGAAAATTGCTGTTGATGTCTTAACAATGTTTTTTATGCGTTTTCTTTGTCCTTTTGGTTGCTGTTCTTTGGTTTTGAAATGCATAAATTTCGATATTGCCACTTTTAAGTTGTTGTTGTGTTTTTTTCTATATATTTTTATGGTTTGATAGGAAGGGGAGTTTTTGGGGGCTGCTTTCAAGGATACGGTTGCTAGTGTTAAACAAGGGCGTTGCTATAAAAGTGCTTTCAAGTTGGTATTTTTCTTCTACCTAAAATGAAAGACTGTGAAAAGTTGTGCTTTAAACTTGTATGGTAAAGTCCTTTAATAACCTGCAGAAACAAATTGTTAATAAAAAACAGTTAAATGTTGTCCCCATGGTAAAGTTTGATATCTAAGTTTCATCTTATTTTCAATAGAAAAAAAAATGGTAATAATAATAGTAGGGCGGAAGCAAGTTAAAAAATCTAGTTGAAGGGTATTTTTTATTTACACTTTTAATTGGTGGTTTTTAGTTTAAATATCAACTACAACATTTTTCAAACAATTTTAAATTGTTAACATTTCATAAATTAACAGTCAAATTTGGATTTGGTGTCCAAATTTGAGGTATCATCGGTCAATGGAAATAGCTACAGGCAGATGATTCTAAGCTGTTTTTGGCGGAAAAATTATGATTTAGACGTAGTGAATATGCGGTTTCAACAAGATGGTGCCCCTTGCCACACAGCAAGATAAGCAATGGATGAGTGAATTGGCCACCAATATAGTGCAATTTGACTGACACCTTTATGGCCGTTATCTCATTACACGATTATCTCTTTTCCCAACGAAAAACTGCACATTAAAGAAATTTGGTTTTCTCAATGTCTTATTTGCTTCTTTTCTGTCGCAAAGTTAACCAGCACTCATCTGCCAATTATTTATTTTTCTTTTATTTGCCGTACAGATAAATTCAATCAGCTGACCAGCTTTAACATGTATTTTGAGAGGTGTTGCCAGCTGAAAACAATGTTTTTTGTCGGTATATTGAGAAACCCAAAATCGTTAACGGACAGTTTATTGCTCCAATAAATTTTTGTTGACATTAAGTAACAGCCAGTTTATCGATACATTGAGAAAATGGCCATTAGAATTTTTTTTGTAGGGTTTTTTGAAATGGAAAGGCTACAGCAATAATCCCACAATAGTTCATGATCTGAAAAACAATATTTTCGAGCAGATATCAGCCATTGACAACAGTTAATTGACAAACGTGATTAAAAATTTAGTTAAAAATTGGGAGCTTGCCGAGCAAGTTGGGGGGGTCACTTACCGCATCTTTTTGTAATAAAAATATTTTTCATATCTGAAATAAAATTCTTTTTTATTAAAATTTTAATTACACCTCAATTTTTGGACAGACTTTATAATTTGCGTTATTTTCTTTTCTTTTTAGTCAAAACGGAGTCCTTTCCACTCCACTTGACAATTTGCGCACAGGGAAATACCACGAAAGCATTGCAATTCTTTCATTATTTAATCTTTTTTTTTTAATTCCCTTTTCTAGAATTTTCTAAGCCTCCCTAATAATTATTTTGTCTGTCTTTTCTGTTGTTATTGTTTGTTGTATTAGAAAAATACTTAAAGTATTAATATGAGGTTTTTAAAACGACACTTTGTACTCCATTTTATTGTTTTTCATTTTCTTTCTTACCTTCTACTTTGACTTTTTTTGCAGCGGTGTATTTTAATACTTTTTAACATTAAATTCTACATGATAATACACTGAAAATAATCAATGCTTAATTTAACGAAAAATAGAAAAATTTGTCTTTATTTCGGTTAAGAGTAAACATTTTCTGGAAAGCTGTTCTGTGTTTTTGTAGAGAGACAATTTTGGCTTGAAAATTTTTCCTAAAAAATTATTCCTTGCTTATGTGCTGAGCAAAGTATTGCCTGTGTTTGTGAAAATACAGTTTGCCCTAAAAAATTGTTCTCTGTTTTTATGCAATGACAATCTTCTGTAGAAAATTCTTCTAGGTTTTCATTGATATTTTCAAAAAAAAGAAAAAAAATAGCTTTCCGTTTTCGAGCCTAGAAAATTATTCTCTATTTTTGTGCAAAAAAATTGTGTTCTGTTCTTGTGCGTAAAAAATTATATGCAGAGAAAATTCTTCTCTGTGGTCGTGCAAGTACAATTTTCCCTAGAAAATTCTTCTCTAATTTCATGCAGACAATTTTCTGCAGAAAATGTTTCTCTGTTTTCGTGCAGAGACAATTTTCTATTGAAAGTTGTTCTCTGCTTTAGAACGCATAAAACATAAAGGGATTTTAGTTAAATAATGTGTGATATTAATTAAATTTACACCAGCAAACAAATTAATCGTATCAATTAAATATTTTTTGATATCAAAAATATTTTCTGCAATAATTTTTAATTAAAACTGATTTTATATTTGATTATTGGTTTAATTTAAAAAAAAATTTTTTTTAGAAAATCAGTTACTTTCTCAAAACAGATGCAATTTTCGATAAAAAATCGCCCTCTGTTTTAAAACAAAAATGAATTTCTATAGAAAATATGTCTCTGATTTCGTGCAAAATCAATTGGAAAAATTGCTCATTATGATTTGCTGTAATATTTTTTTTTATTCCTTTTTAGTACGACCTTGTTTAATTGTTTTATTTACTTAAACTTTAAAAAATCAATAAGGTGTGTACCACAATTTGCCTTTTATATCTAAAACGCAAATTTATTACTACTGCAACCTTGCACAATGAAAAACCTAAAGGAAAACTATTTACTCCACTACTCCATCAACTATTAAGCCAAATATTTTTCATATTTATCTAAACTTTTAGTTTATACCATAATCTTTATCTGTGTGGTTGGAAAATCTCTAAAACAAATGTTTATTCTTTTCATCGTCACGGCTGGTTATGATTTACTCTGTATAAATTAAATGGCGCATGAAAAACTCAAAAAAAAAAATAAAAAAAAACTAAAACGATTTAATTTTTATACTTACACCCCATTATGCAAGACTTGAAAATTTGTTGACTTTTTGGCTCTTAACCCTTAAGTGCCTGTATATGTTGTTGAATAATCTAAAGTAGTAGTTGTTAACTTTTGTATGTATTAAAAAACTAAACTAACACACTTGAAACTGCATAAGAATAACAACACATACCATTACAAAAAGAGATCTACGCATTCACACAGCCACACATACAACTTTAAAATCATATACTGACAAAACTATCCCTCCTAACTTGAGAAAAGTAAATTAGATGGAACAAGTCAACAAGCACTTGAGTCATTAGTTTTATTTTTTTCTGTTATTTTCCATTACACACTTGCACAAACTCATACAAACACAAATGAACTTGTGATATTAGATGGAAAAAGTTCAGAAAAGTATGTAGTGGCAGCAATTGATGATTCGGTGAAACAAAGTTGTGTTTGAAAACGGCTACTGCAAACAGATTTTCTAACTTAAAGTTCTTTTTTTCCTCCTTTCCAAACAACTAGATTCTAACACCACAAAAAATAAACTTTGTCTCTCAACATTTCAGTCAGTTTATCTCAACTGAAAACATTGTCTTCTTAACAAACAAAAATCATTTATCTTTTTCTTCAACTTGTAACTTCTACATGTTAAAGGAAGAGATAAGGGGGGAATGTACCCTACAATAAAAAAATATAGATTTTAAATATATTTTTTTTTTTGCAAAATATTTTAAAAAATAAATATAAAAATATAAATAAGTTGGTATTTTCCCATTTCATTCCAGAAACTTCTTCTGTTGTCTAGTTCTCAAAATGTTGTATCTTAAAAAAAAAAATATCTCTCTTTAGTATAGAGTCAAGCTTTTCTAAGGAAAACTAAAGTTTTTTTAACATTTTGGTTTAAACATTTCCTTTCTAAAGACAAATTGATCTATACATATTTCATTTCTATACTATGGAGACAATTTTTCAATAGAAAATTAGTTTTATTTTTTATCAGAAACAACTTTCTCAACAGATTTTGTTTTGAGAATAGAAGAAAATGTTTCTTTTTTTAATTGTTCTATGCTTTTCTTTAGAAAAATATCTTATTTTTATTTAACTTAGCTTTAGGGGTGTTTTTATAAAAACTAATATTCATATTTATTAAATTTCAATAGTTCGTTACTTTCTAGTGTTAAGTCTTCAGGACTTAGAAAAAATTACCTAGGATTAGCTTAGGGAATTAAAAAAATTTAAGCAATTTGTTTTCTTTAAACAGTATATTACACTGTGACAGCTATTGTGACCAAGTGACACCTAATCTTTATGTAAAATTTCCCGCTGAATCCGAATGTGAAGAAGAACAGGGGCCAAATTACGGCATTCGATATCGCTCAAAGTTACAATACAATTTAAATGGGAATTTCGATAAACATCGAATGTCGTGATTTGCCCCCAGTTTTCAAGAAATTCCAAAATAACCGTTATTTGTGTGTTTGAAAAAGATGATGTCACTTAAATGCAAATATCTTCCAAAATATTAAACGGATTATGTATTTATTTTTTTAATGAAAGATAATAAAACTATTTAAAAATTTTTTTGTTGCAATTTTGCTCTTTTCAAGTTATTTTTGTATATTAAACAACAAAAAATTGTAACGTTTTACATGGTGGGGGGTTGGGGAGGTTGGGGCGGCATAAGTGTATTTCAATACGAACATTTTGAAAGAAATAGATTGGTGCATAAATGATACCGCAACAGAAGATTTAGTGAATTAGCCCACAAAGTACCCAATAAAAAATGTAGCTTCCAACGAAGCAGGTTTGTAAGGGAAAAACATAAGGGTTTCGCTTACCATTGCGCTTACGGAAGACATGAATTTTATATGGCGAGTTCCCACTTTGAGGCAATACATTTTTGACACATAAAGCGCATTATTCAGCGCACATAAATATTGTTGGATGTAACGATCATCTTTACACACTGAATGTGTTGATACAGTTATTTTTTAGTATTCTCCCTTACAAACCTGCTTCGTAGTAAGGGAATGCCGTAGCACTTGAAATGTTATTTTTTTTATAAAAGTTGTTGAGAGTTCTTTCACTTACTTTACTGCATTTCTTTATGTCTTGTTGCGTAGCGCATAATTGTGCGCTTATTTTTTTAAATGTACCTTTAGTGCTTCGCAAAATGATAAAATTTTTTATTGGGTAATTTAGAGTTTTGGGCTTTTTTTAATATTTTTTGTTACTAAACATTTCGCTTTGGGTATTTACTTGGTGTGTTTTTTGTGATTTGGTAAAAATCTAAAAGTGGGATATTTCAAATAATCTTCTGTAACTTTGTCTTTTTTTACCGATTTGGATCCTATTGGGCACAAAATGTGCGTATTGAAATAAGCTAACGTCGATAAGACCAAAATTGCAAAAAATCATTGAAATTTTTGTGAAATTTGAACTTTGGTCCAATGTAACTTAGTCATCTATTGACCAATTTTTACGAACGATTTAGTAATTTCATTACGCTGGGTCTCCACGTAGCAATTTTTATTGCTAAGTACAAGCAATAACGTCGGCAGAACAATGACAGAACAATGGAGCAATGATTGCTGATTATATTGCTGGATAACACTTGTTATTACTTTGTCATAAATTTGCAATTTTCACCTCGAGTAGTTGTATAGTTTTGTGGCTGTATTTATAACAAATGTTTTATGTTGTGTTTTGAAGTGATTGTTAAATTTTCTTTTTTAAATTAATTAATTAAATTAATTAAATAATTAATTGTAATTGTCGTAGCTGTGTTTTGTATTGCTTTTTTGTTTATTTGCGTATGAAAAAAACCTTAAACTTGTATTGTTCTATTGAGCAAATAAAAATATACAAAAAAAAAATCGTCGTTTGCTTTTGTTGATATTGACGTTTATTTAAAAATAGAATATATAAAATCTTTTTCTGCATTTTGTTGAAGTATTTTTTCACTTGCTTTTTTAATAAATAAACACACTAATAAATAACCAACCGTACAGAGAAATGAAATGTCAGATAAATTACAACTGATTTTACAGCAGATTGCTAAGCAATAATTGCTCAAGCAATAAGAAGAGCAATCATTGCGCAATGGATTGCCACTCATGGCAATATGCGGTCTATACGTAGCAAATTTTATGGAGCAATCAAATTTGACCCGGGGTTATCTTTGAATGAAATAAAAGAATAAAAAATACTTTGAGATATCTCTACTTTTGACCATTCTGACTTCATAATCGGATTCAGCATACAATTTTGCATAAAGATAAGGTGTCAGATTCATTTTGTAACGACTTTTTTTGAAAATTTCTGGCACAGTCTTATTAGGGATTTTTTTTAAATAGCTTTGAAAATGATATCCTATGTACTCCATTCAACCTAGTTCGCATACATTTTCAAAAAATTTGTGGTGTAATTATTTTTGTTCGATTTTATAGTTATTCACAATTAATTCGCCAAGTCTTCTTCACAAAATGCTGAGCAAAAATAACAATTAAAAAAGTTGTAAAGCATTCAAAAGCTCATTCTGAAGCCAACCTGTATTAAGCTTAAAGGGTGAACTAATTACTACAAATGCAAATTACGATTTGCTTTCTGGACATAGCAAAAATTAAAATTTTTGTTACTAATAATTAGTGTTGTGGTTATTTTGTTGAACTATTTATGGTTTTTAATCCAAATTTTTAATATTCCCAATTAGGCTTAAGTTCATCTAATTTAATTTTCATGAAAATTAATTAAAATTGTTATCGATAATCTTTCATTCTTGACCGTGGCTGGGGTCTGAACCCTGGCCGGCAGGTTACCATGACATGTTTCGATCGCAACCACTCGATCTCTTCAGATGGATTTGCCGTCTTACACCCTCAGCCGTCGACGACTGCTGACGTCAATAGTCAAACATCAATCCTTAAACCAAATTGTATTTTAACCTTTGGTGGAACGAAATTTGCTTTTCTGAATGATGATCCTTTTAATTGATTTTACATGCCTTTTTCCTTACTTCTGTTTTCCCGTACTTTTGTCAAGAATTCTTCTTGAAGTCCAAAGTACATTTGTTGTTTTTTCATTTTTGTCTTTCTTTTTTCTGCTGACCTTTTTCAACACAAAGAGAATGTTTTCTTGGTTGAATAAAATTTTCTCTGTATTTAATGTAGACAGTGATGCTAACTAAGCGCTTTTCGGGATGGATTTAGCGCTTTTTTAAGTACCTCAAACGTACAACATGTTTTGCTCTAACTAAACTTAAAAAAATACAAGTTCGGTCCTTTTCATTTTTACCATTTAGCCTAATTTTTCTTTTGGTTCGGTGTAGTTATATTTTTTCTTTTCCTGGTAATATTGAATTGTGAAAATTGTCCCAAAAATTAAAAACGTGTAAATGGAAAAGCATCAACGCGGACAAAATTATTTAAAGTTGTATAACTATTGATAAGGATCAAATTTAATAAAAACAATTATCTATTAAATTGATAAACACGATTTAAAAAAAAAAAAAATACAAAATTTATCTTCGCCACACTGAAGAGTTGTCACGAACATTTAGCTTCGCTGTCATAAGCTAGCGATCGTTTCAGGAAGTTATTTTTTTGCGTTCCTCATGCGTCTTTTTAGATAGACCCTCTTATAAGACGTAAGTTAAAAGAAGTATATTAAAAATGTCTTTGCTGGAATCTTCCCTTAAGAATTTTCGAGAGAATTCTTAGTATCTTCCAAAGTGGAGAAATCGAAGCTCTGCACTCGATCAAACAAATATTTAAGGGGCACGATTTTTATTTCCTATGAAATTTGTTAGACTACAATTAAAATATTTTCTTTTAGAGCACAATTTAAATTAATCATTTTTTCTGTTAATTAGATGAGTAATTTTCGAAGACCTCGAAAACGCACATTTTCGTTATTTCGCTTCTTATAGCCTTAAACTTTCAATTTCGGTAGATATTATTATTTGTCGTTTGTAATAATACAATATTCATGTTAGACTGTGTAAAGTATATATGTTAATTCTGGGTCTTTATGAGTATCGAAGTTTATTTGGCAATGTCCGCTTGTCTATGTGTATGATGAAGTGGGATTTTCGAAGGCCTTAGAACCGATGGGGAATAAGTTGTTTCATATTTATATCACCTATACTCCGTTAAAATTTGTTTTTTAAATTCAGCTAGGTCGGTCCATAATTGACTGAGATACAAGCAAAAAACCACGACTGCCTCTAATTTCACCCATAAATTTCTTGATATTGTTGTTGCTTTTTTATTCCTTTTTGCTGTATAGCTAGAGAACGGCAAAAGCCAAAGTTTCCAAATAAGATACAAGCATTTCGGTTATCAGTACACAGCCTTTGTAAAATGGACGGCGTAGCACTTCCCATAAAAACACATTATAAATTTCGGTATATCTGAAGAACGGAAAGAGGTAAAGTTTAA
Source organism: Pollenia angustigena (assembly GCA_930367215.1). NCBI lineage: Eukaryota > Metazoa > Arthropoda > Insecta > Diptera > Polleniidae > Pollenia > Pollenia angustigena. The sequence goes on from OV884060.1 coordinate 56,986,360, forward strand.
AAATTAGGTACAAACATCTCGGCTGTCAATACACAGAATCCTACAAAATGTAGTCGTAGCAAAAAATAGTTTTTTTTTTATTTTAAGGAATAGTTAGAGAAAATTTTACCAAATTTGGTACACTTATCTGGGTTATTAATAATTGGAGAAGTACAAAGACGGTATATTTAGAGAACGGCAAGAGCCAAAGTTTTCAAATTAGGTACACTCAAAAGAAAAATAAATCCATCCGTACTCAATTCATTCCGAAGCGGTATTAATAGTACGGTAAGTACGGATTTTCTTAAATCAAGTAAATACAGAAAGATTGATTCTATCGCAAAATACTTCAATTATCCATATTCAATCCTGGTTTCGTACTTGAAATAATCCGAAAATGAGATGGATTTAAATAAAACTAAGATTTAATCAATCTCAAAATGCGCTTGGTTTAAGAATTATAAAATTGTTTTAATCCGAATTCGTACTTAAAATAATCCGGAAATGAGATTGATTTAAGTAAAACTAAGATTTTATCAATCTCAAAATGCGCATGATTCAAATATTATTTTACCTTACAGAATGACAAAACACCAACATCATACCCGATATGGGTACTACTTTAAAATCTTATGTTCTAATTTAACCAAAAATATAAACGAAATGAGAGGCAAGAGTTCAAATTTATTTTTTAACCCTTCGTGGTACACATGAGTCTAGCAAGACCTTTTTTCAATGTGTATAGAAAATCAAAACATGCGTAAGCCGAAATGTTAAACAAAACGAAAAGTTTAATCTATTTTTTACTTGATTTAAGAATTTAACACTTATTTCAAGAAATTCTGGGATTGATTTTCAGGTAATCACATTTAGGATTGTTTTGAGTACGTTTTAGTGTTAATCGTACCTGAATTTTTGAGTACGACTCTTTCTTAAAGTTATCACAAAAAACTTTATTTATCGCGAGTGTTTTTCTTTCGGTATAAAAATGTCAATACTGAACATCCGAAAAAAATTGTTTGTTGAAAAATTAATTAATTTGTTTAAAATGTTTGATGTTTTGCTTTAAAAAAATAAACATATTCTAGATCTTCTTTACGCATTTTTGTTAAAATTGGCATAATAATATACTTAGCCCTTTTTCAAATTTCTTTACGCGTTTAAGATCAAATTGACGTGACATAACAAAAACCATACAAAGCAGCTGTTTGAACCAACCTTATGGGCAACACTGTTTTTGAGTATAGGTGACTTACCATATCGACATAACCATGGTCAACATTACGCTATGGCATTATGTTTTTATCACGTCTAATTGAACCTTTGGTGTCACAAGAGTCAGTGGCATCACTGCGTCTGGAGAGAAACTCCGTATATTGTTTTTTTTTATCAAACTCTGATATAAAGCCTAAATCCTACTTTTTTTAAGAAAATTGTTTTAAAGAAGCAAAGCAAATTTTTTTTTGAAATTTGTTTTCTCCTATAAAGACAGAAAGAGTTTTTATGCGTAAATTTTTTCTATGTTCTGAAGCAATTTTTTTAATTGCTTGGTTTCTTTACAACACTTTTTCCAATAGAACATGGTTTTCTGCAAATTTTTATAGAAAATTTTTCTCCATATTGACAACAAGAAATAAGAAAAAAAAATTGTTTTAAGTTTATTCCTGGAAAAAGTTCTGATGCAGGGTATTAGAATATCATTTGAACTTTTTGTATTTTCTTGAGAAAAAATAAAAAAGTTTTCTATTTACTTTTTTCTTATGCCATCACCAAACAGCAATTTTTATCCTGCAGAGATAAAAGATGTTAGATTTTCCTTAGATTTAGAAGAAAAAAAAGTGAAAAGAAAAGATTCCTATTGCCAATGCTGCTTGGAATGCAAAATGTATAATGACAAGGATGATGCTGCTGCCGCTACTGATAATCTGTATGTATGTAAAACCCAAACCAACAGTTAGAGATTCTAAAAAAGTGTCACCTCCCGTTGGCTTTTTGGGGCTAAAGCAATTTGAAACTTTTATTGTATTGTATGGTTAATGTTCATGTTTATGTTACACTGACTGCATGATTGTTGGTATAAAAAATAGCAAAAAATAAACGTTTTAAGACTTCAGACATCAACACCTTTTCTATCAATCTAACTCAAACTGTCAGCATGCTGTGTGACATGTTACATTAGTTGAAAATCGCTGGGTTATTTATTTATATTTTAAATATAAAGTAAAATAATATATCTTAAAATAATATTCACTTTAATACTTTTTAAATTCCTTAAATATTTTTCTACTTTTTTTAATTTTATGTTCTTGTTAACTTCCTTTAAGTTTTTTTTACCTTGAATAAATATCCTGCTACTTATATTTACTTTAACCTAGACTTTGTTGTATATGTATATTCTGTAGTTTATATTTTTTTAATTTTTTTTTTTTCTTTTTTTATAATATTTTCCTTAAGTTGTTTCCTTTTTATTTTTTTGCTTACATTACCCTTTGATTAATTTTGTTATTCATCAAGTTTATTTACTTTTTAACGAGTTGATTTCATTCAATTTGTTTATGTTGGCGAGCAGGTTGTTGCTACTTGTATATTCCGCCACTGCTGCTGCTGGTAGCTTCTACAGTTGAAAGCTTAGAAAAAAAAAGCTCAATGTTTCCCCCCTTCTTTTAAAAATGCGTGCATTCACTTTAAGTATGTTAGACTGCAAAAAAAGTTTAAAAGGTGTTTCCATTTTCGTGCAACATAAAATATACAGTTGGCTTTTTATAAAACTTTTTTTAACCTAAACAATTTTTAAAAAATTTTACCAGCTATTTATAGAAAACTTTGCCAAAATTGTTATTTACAAATTTATAAAAATTTTCTATTTGAAGGAAGTTTTTGGGAAATTTCTATATAGAGGGAAAAATTTGCCAATATTTTCTATTTACAGGAAAGTTTACCCGAATTTTCTATTTATAGAAAACTTGGCCAATATTTTTTATTTATAGGAAATTTAAGCCAAATTTTCTTTTTATAGGAAATTTTGCCAAAATTTTCATTTATCGTAGTTTACCCGAATTTTCTATTTATAGAAAACTTGGCCAATATTTTTTATTTATAGGAAATTTAAGCCAAATTTTCTTTTTATAGGAAATTTTGCCAAAACTTTCTTTTTATAGGAAATTTTGCCAAAATGTTCATTTATCGTAGTTTACCCGAATCTTCTATTTATAGAAAACTTGTTCAATATATTTTATTTATAGGAAATTTAACCCAAATTTTATTTTTATAGGAAATTTTGCCAAAATTTTCTTTTTATAGGAAATTTTGCCAAAATTTTCATTTATTATAGTTAACCCGAATCTTCTATTTATAGAAAACTTGTTCAATATATTTTATTTATAGGAAATTTAACCCAAATTTCATTTTTACAGGAAATTTTGCCAAAATCTTCATTAATTATAGTTTACCCGAATTTTCTATTTATAGAAAACTTGGCCAATATTTTTTATTTATAGGAAATTTAACCCAAATTTTCTCTTATAGGAAATGTTGCCAAAACTTTCTTTTTACAGTAAATTTTGCCAAAATTTTCATTTATTATAGTTTACCCGAATCTTCTATTTATAGAAAACTCGGTCAATATTTTTTGTTTATAGGAAATTAAACCCAAATTTTATATTTATAAGAAATTTTGCCAAAATTTTCATTTTATAGGACATTTTGCCAAAATTTTATTTTTAGATGAAATTTTGCCAAAATTTTTTTTTATAGATAATTTGCTAAAATATTCATTTTATAGGAAATTTTGTTAAAATATTCTTTTTATAAGAAATTATGTGAAAATATTCTTTTTCTAGGAAAGTTTGCTTAAATATTCTTTTTATAGCAAATTTTGCTAATAAATTTATAAAGTTCAAAATTTTCTACTCATAATAAATTTTGCCACAATTTTCTATTTAAAGGAAATTTTTGGGAAATTTCTATAAAGAGGAAAATTTGCCAATATTTTCTATTTTTAGGAAATTTTACCCAAATTTTCTATTTATAGAAAACACTTTTTCTTAATAGAAAATTTTCTTTTTATTGAAATTTTTACCAAAATTTGTTTTTTATAAGAAATTTTGTAAAAATTTTCTTTTTATAGAGAACTAGCTTAACCCGGTGCGCTTCGCTACACTGCTTTAACCACTTCTTCAGTTGAGAGATATTTAATATATGCATCCTATGGGATGTATTCCCCCCTGCGCATACCCGCTTAAAGTGAAGTATACCATAACAGTGACTTCTACAAAGTTTGAACTTTCAAGCTATAACAGTTTTTAAGATATTCGATATTAAACATTGGCGTCCTATGGGGGGGGTAACACTCCCCCGCTGCTATTTTATTTCAATTTTAAAGCACAGAAGATCCTACTACCAAAAGTTCAACAAATTGCTTGCAGCGGCTCTTATTAATATTTCTATCTATGAGGGGTACTGCTCCTCCCCCGTCTACCCCGCCCATTTGTATATTGAAATTTATAGTTTACTATAATAATAGCTTTAACCACTTTTGAAGAATCTCCCTTTAATAATTCTTCAGTTGAGCGATATTTAATATATGCATCCTATGGGAGGTATTTCCCCCCCTGCGCCTACCCGCTTTATTGTTATTTTCAAAAGTGTTGTATACCATAAGAGTGACTTCTAGAAAGTTTGAACATTCTCACTATTACAGTTCTTTAGATATGCGATGTTAAACATTGGCGTCCTATGGGGGATTCCACTTCCCCCGCTGCTATTTTATTTTAATTTTGGGGCTCAGAAGATCTTACTACCAAAAGTTCTGCATAATTCGTGCAGCGGATCTTAATATATGCGATAATTAATATTGGCATCCTATGGGGGATACCAATTCCCCTGCCCCTATCGAAAAAATAAGTAGCCTATTTTATTTTTAGGGCTCACGTGATGTATCTGTAAAAATTTCAGGAAAATCGGTTCAGTAGTTTAGGAGTCTATAAGCCAACAAACAAACAAACAAACACACAAACAAACATACAAACATTTTTCATTTTTATATATATAGATTTTGCCAATATTTTTCTTTTTATAGAGAATTTTGCAAAAATTTTCTTTTTATAGGAAATTTTGCGAAAAAATTTTTTCTGTAAGAAATTTTGCGAACATTTTTTTTTTTTTGTAGGAAATTTTGCCAAAATTTTCTTTTTTGTTTAGGAAATTTAGCAAAAATTTTGTTTTTATAGAAAATTTAACCAAAATTTTCTTTTTTTTAGGGAATTTTGCAAAAATTTTCTTTTTATAGGAAATTTAACCAAATTTTCTTTTTGTAAGATATTTAGCCAAAATTTTCTTTTTTAGGAAATTTTGCTAAAATATCCTTTTTATAGGAAATTTTTTATAAATTTCAAAATTTTCTACTCATAATAAATTTTGCCGCAATTTTCTATTTAAAGGAAATTTCTATAAAGAGGAAAATCTGCCAATATTTTCTATTTTTAGGATATTTACACGAATTTTCTATTTATAGAAGACATTTTTTATTAATAGAAAGTTTTCTTTTTATAGAGAATTTTGCCAAAATTTTCTATGATATTTGCAAAATTTCTATTAATAAGAAATTTTGCGACATTTTAATGTCGCGCCAAAGGAACTGCTAATTTAAAGAGGTCAAAAGGTAATCAAGCCATTTTCGGATACCCTGTTCAAAAGTAAAGTAGTTATATTCCATTGAGACAATTCTACATTAATCAAAACAAATGGTAGTCTGTCCAAGTCAAGTCTGACATGACTACTCTTTGAAAAGTTCACAAATAGTTTTTCAAAAGTTTATAACTTTTAACATGACCACACTACTTTCGTCACTCGAAATGCTTAATAACTCTGCTATTTAAAGTTACAAGCGGTAGTGGAAGTGGTATCGCTCTGCCGACCATGATGTGGCTAATTCGTCTTAGAGCCAACTAAACACACTCTAGTGCTGCAATTAACCGTAACGTTTCCCATGCTTGCGCCTGGATGAAATAAAAACTTTAAAACAAATTCAAATTGAACATATTATAGATAAGATACGGCGAGCATTCAATGTATAACAAAACTTTTTACAATTGGTGCTTGGTTGACACAAATTTCAATATCTCTAAGGCAGTAAAAAGCAAGCTACAGTGCAATATTCTGCTGTACCGAATCTTAAATACCCTTCACATAACGTAATGAAGCGTCTTAGACTATTTACCCTCTAAAACACATCATCAAACAAAAATCATTTAATATTTTTAATTAGGCTTAAGTTCATGAAATTTAATTTTTATTAAATTATTTTTATGAAGAAAGGAATTTTACAACATGAAAATTAATTAAAATTGTTATTGATAATCTTTCATTCTTGACGTGGCTCGGGCTCGAACCCTGGCCGACAGGTTACCATGACATGTTTCGATCGCAACCACTCGATCTCCTCAGATGGATTTGCCGTCTTACACTTGCAGCCATCGACGACTGCTGACGTCAATAGTCAAACATCAATCCTTAAACCAAATTGTATTCTAACATTTGGTAAATCGAAATTTGCTTTCCTGAATGATTTTCCATTTTAATTGATTTTACATGTTTTTTCCTTACTTCTGTTTTTTCGTACTTTTGTCAAGAATTTTTCTTGAAGTCCAAGTAAATTTTTTGTTTTTTCATTTTGTCTTTCTCTTTTCTGTTGACCTTTTTCAGCACAACTTGAAGGACAAATGTACACATAGAGCTCGTGCCCTAGCTTTAACAATAATCAGTATTGTGGTTATTTTGTTGATCTATTTATGGTTTTTTATCCAAATTTTTAATATTTTTAATTAGGCTTAAGTTCATGAAATTTAATTTTTCATTAAATTATTTTTATGAAGAAAGGAATTTTACAACATGAAAATTAATTAAAATTGTTATTGATAATCTTTCACTCTTGACGTGGCTGGGGCTCGAACCCCGGCCGGCAGGTTACCATGACATGTTTCGATCTCAACCACTCGATCTCCTCAGATGGATTTGCCGTCTTACACTCGCAGCCATCGACGACTGCTGACGTCAATAGTCAAACATCAATCCTTAAACCAAAATGTATTCTAACATTTGGTAGATCGAAATTTAACAGACAGATTGTTTAATTGTATACGCTTTTAATAACGACCCAAAATATACATACATATATACTTTTTAGAGTCTAACATAACCTGCGTTGAAGGGAATGAAAAGTGGTTAGCACGATTTCTTTTAACGACTAATTGGGAAGGGATGAAAGTTGTTTTTCTTTCAAACTGCCATAAAAAATATTAAAGACACAAGCCTTGCTAAAGATTAATGTTTAAAGACGAATATATTGCTATAATTTAGTTTTTGACAATGTACAAGGAATCCTGCATTTTTAAAATATGTACCTAATATTTAAAGGAAATTATCCCAGAATTTGCTTATAATTTTTATTTCAAGAAATTTTGCTGGCTTTATTATAAATTTTCTATTTAATGAAAAATTCTTTTATGTTACAGATGCTAATGTAAACCCCCATATATTTAGTAAAATATTTACCTTTTATTTTTGCTCGAAATCTTTTCAATGCAAAATTATGCAAAAAAAAATGTATTACGTTATTTTTTATTTTTTTAAACTTTGTTAAGAAAAAATCTCGAATATTTTATTTATTACATACTTATGCTATTTTATAAGTATGTTTTTATAACATAAAGAGAAGAGTTTTCTCTCTTCAATTTTTTTAAGCAATTTAATTAAAATTTAATTAAAAAAGCAATAATTTTCAATGCCAATAATTTAATTTTAAAAAATTTCCTTCAATATAAAAATTTTTTATATCTAAATTGGTATTTTTTTAATTGAACTGTTGGTTTTGAATTTATATTTGATAATTTATATTAGGCTTAAGTTCAAAATATTAAATTTTCTTAAATTATTTGAACGAATGAAGGAATTTTACAACATGAAATGAATTAAAAATTTTGTTAACCACCAATAATTACCATTGCTTAAAAGATTGATGTTTGACTGTAGACTGACAGACGCCGCACAGAGGGGTGAAACAGCAAAAAATAGAGATTAATTTAACTACTTATCCAATTTTAAAAATTCTTTCACTATTAGAATGCTACGTTATCACTGAGTGACATAGGTTATAGTAATAGACCAATTGTCATTAAACTTTCCTAATGTTGTACTGTGGACCTGCTAATAGTCCTTGGATATACTTGGTTATGATTAAATAAAGGGGCGTGGCACGGCCCATTTAACCTGAAACTTAGAACGGATATATATCATGAACTATCAGAGGTATGAAGATGAGATTTGGTATATGGGCATTTCCGTCAAAAGGTCCACCGTGACCGAAAATTTAAAAGTTATTAAAAGCTGATTATTTTACGATATTGTTATAGAGAAATATTTAGATTTTACTAATTTTATAAATTTACCCATAAATTTGTTCACTTAGATGAACAATCAGACTGCAAAATTGTGCAAACGTAATTTCTTATTTGTGAGAATGTTTTATTGTATGTTTTCTTTAATATTTATCTTTCTTAAAAGATATGATAAAAATTATTCCAAAAAAATTTTCTTACATGGTCTGTAATCTGAGAAAGAGTTCAAAGAGAAATATGTTATTCGGATTAACGGTAAATTTTTATTTTATTTTGATCATTATTCAGTTAAATTATTACGGAAAAAATTTCACGTTCGAAATGTCACGTATCGACCCAGATTTTGGCTTAAAAAAAGAAAATACAGAAGATTTTGGAATCCAACCAAAGACATTTTAATGTTTAATTGCTACGTAAGATTCTGAAAGTAGTTTGACTAAAAAATTGTGCAAGGTTTCGCTGAATTACGCCTTTTTATACATGGCCACAAAAACTACTTCTTCACGTTCGAACCGCAACTTCTTTTGCCATTATCTTTGACCTAGAATCGCGAACTCCATAAGCTTAAGCATAGATAACAGTGCTTTCTTAGTGCTATAATTAAAGGGTTAAGAAAACGTAAAAATATTTTTTGCTTAAAATATTATTGCATTTTTGATGCGTACGACTGTCACGTTCAACACTATGGAATTACCTATATATGTTGATCGTATAGTATGAATTACATGCAAGGTGGAATAGGGTAGTGTTACGCCCCCTTTTAAAAAATAGCTCTGGCTCAGCCGGAGTTTTTTTTTTCTTTTTTTTGGAAAAAAGTAATACAATTTTTACATAGTAATCAATTTAATAAATATAATTATGTTGATGAAAGGGGGATTATTGTATCATATATGTAACTAAATTCGGGACTCAAATCAGATATTAAAATTGTTCGATCGTGTACGGATGTGTCTGGTGAGCGTTCTGTTCAAAAATATAAATAGCTTGTATATATTTATTGTAAGACATGTGTTTCTGACCTGCTATTTAAAAAAATATGCCCGTCGTCATCTGTATCACGATTTGTGCCTTCTGGTGCCACGTTCGGCAAGTGAGGTGTCACAAAGCCATAGGACATAAAGCCATATGGCGTCAAGTCCCATTCCATTGAGACATAAGGGCGTATGCCATTAAGTCTCAATAAAATGGGACTTATCGCCATAAATTTTTTCCGTAAAATGAGACATAAAGCCATATTTTTCATAATGATTGTATTTCACCCTATTTCATGTAGAAAATGCTTTGTTGTTTCATGTCGCCCTGTTTTATGTCAAAAATGGCGGTATGAACTAAGTCCCCAATGAATTAACTCCCCAAACCCAAAATGAACTAAGCCGCTAAATTTGGGGACGTCGTTCATTTATGGAAAAAAACCCGAAAAAGCTAAGCTAACTAGAGCTTCTCTGCATAGCTGGCCTTCGGCCGTACGCAATGATTTTCTTCTCTATGGTATAACAAAGACGCTAACTAAAGCTTATCTGCATAGCCGGCCTTCGGCCGGGCGCAAGGATTTTCTCCTCTATGGTATAACAAACACCGGCTTCGCTAACTAAAGCTTCTCTGCGTAAACGGCCTTCGTTCGGAAACAAGACAGATTTAAGAAGCTTAACTTAGCGAAATCGGTACTTGTTATACACTAAAGGAGAAATTCTTTCGTCCGCCAAAAGGCCGGCTATACAGAGAAGCTTTAGTAAGCGAAGCCGGTGTTTGTTATACCATGGAGGAGCAAATCCTTGCGCCCGCCCGAAGGCCTGCTATACAGCGAAGCTTTAGTTAGCGAAGCAGGTCTTTGTTATACCATATGAGCATTTGTAACGCAACACATCAAATGGGACATAACACCATAATGGCTTTATGTCCCATTCCACTAAAATTGATATGAGACTTAAGGCCATATCAAAATTATGGCTTTATGTCCGTTTGGATTGAGACATAAAGCCATAATGGCTTTATGTCCTATGGCTTTGTGACACCCCACCGATTTTGGAAGTTGGTGGAATTTTTTTTTTTTTTGGGCAACTTTGTTTTACCAGATAGGATTGGCTCTGAACTTAGTAGGAACTTATTTAATATGTCTCGATTGCAATCCTCCCGACTAAATTTGCGAGAAAAATGTTCTCTGTAGTTTTTAAAATCTTTGTTTCGGGCTTCCTCAGACAGTTCACCGATCGGTAATAGCGCGTGCGAAATAATTTCTGGGCCATGCATTAAAAACTTATGCAAGGTTGGAGGCATGTTATGACTATTAGCGACTATTTTCACAATTAATTTAATAAAAAAATTTCGCGCAAAAACGCGCAACATGTGATTACTGAATATGAAAGTCTAGGAACTGTAGTTTCTTAACAAATTAATATTCTAACGCCAACTAACACCATTCATATTTAAATATCCACGAATATTTTGAAAAATGCCAAAATTGAGACATAATTTAAAATAATTTTTAAAAGTACTTCTACACAACTTTTGTTAACACAATTTTTTTTTTTTTTTTTAGAACAACGCTAAAATACCTGAGGTTGAAGACCCCATAGTAAAAGTATTGCTTTTGACTTGCGAAAAACTATATACTAAGCGTCGAAATATACTGAATTTCAATTAACACTATTTATTTATTTTTATTTATTTATTTCATTTTAATAAAAACAAATAAAAACAAATAAAGCAAGCAAACAATACTTAAACAACAAGTCTAACAATTCATTTTTTATAGGTATTAAATTTAATCTAAAAAGTTAATGTTAATGGCCCCCAGCCAAATATATATATATATATATATATATATTTACCTATTACCATTTACAAATATGGTGAAGTCCAGTCAGCAAAAACAAATTCTAGCCTAAATGATTTAAAATTGACTTATTGTAAGCCCTGCAAGAAAGAGAAAACATTTTATACTCAAGAGACAATTTATTCCACACTCTTGATAATTTAACAATAAAGGAATGTTCATAAAAATTTTAAGAAATTTTGTTGATAATAAGTTGCTTATTGCGATCAGATCTAGAAAATATGAACTTTTTAACTAAGAATGTTGGAGTTTGTGTTACAATCGTTTTATAGAATAAAGATAAAAGTTTATAAGTAACATAATTCTGAAAAGAACACCCTAAAAATTTTAATACGCTAGGAGAAATATGTTCCCTCCTTGGTTTATTATAAACATATCTAACAACTCTATTAACAGAATATTCAATTCTCTTCAAATTACCAGAATTAGTGCCAGTATAGATTGTGCGCGAATAGCTCAAAAATTACTTAACTTTAATACAATACAGCTTGACAAGTAAACAACATATGGCATTAAAATTTTCAATATTGATGTAGAATTTTATATACTGTAATCGGTTACTAAATATTTTTCAAAAAAACAAATTTTCATTTTTCAATTAAAATTAATTTTTTTGCGATTTCACCCCTCTGTGCGTAAACATATAAATTCGACACGAATTGAATCGCGTATTTAGTCGAAAATAAAACTTGTCAAAAAAATTATTAATTTATTCATTCATGTTGTAAAATTCATTATTTAAAGATTTCTTTAAAATATATTTCTTATACATATATTAAACAACATATTTTAAAAGAATGTGCTTTATAACTAAAACACCTTAAGCCTTAATATGTTTTCTGTATTTTATTTGTTCTTTTTTTTTTTTTAAGAAAATTTAACATTTATATTTGTGTAATTATCCAAGTTTTTTTGTTTTTGTTTTCTTCTATTTTTCTTGCAAAAAAGTTGCTAAGAAAATCTATTACTTCCTTTGCCCTCATTATTTCCTGCTAAACAATGATTTGCTTTGGAATGAATATTTTGTTGAGCTGTTCTCTTTTTATTGATATTTTGAACTTAAAATTCCTTAAGAAATAGTTAAGCCATTTTATTAGTATGGCACAAATACATTGTAAGTAAGAAAACCCAGCCTCAAGATCCAATTTGACCAAGATTTTATGGACTTCAGCAGCAAGTTAAAGAATTGTAACACACAGAGACAGCATCAACAGAAATAGCAAAATGTTGTTGAAGAATTGGTAGTCGTTAGCATTAAATTCGTAAATAAAAATTTGTTTCTTTAGTGATGAAAATGATGACTAAGTAGAATTCTAAAACAACTAAAAATTAATGTTTTATGTCGATAAGCTTGACAAGAAGTAAATTTCAAAAATCAAGGGATGTTTGTTAATAGTAAGCCCAAGGCTGGTTTTCCTTCTTGAAATACAAACATAAAATAAAACTCCTGCTTTTTTGAAAAAAAAAAAAATCAACCAGCGTTTTATTGTTTGTTTTTATAAGCTCAAGAAAAGACTAATAAAATTTATAATTTATTTACTAAGAAAATTTAATTTATAGCCTTGAGGATTTTGTGTTTCCCATAAAAATTGTTTTACTACTCAAGATTTTTCCTGTTAAATATTTGCCATTTTTTTTTCTTGTTTTAAATTTTAATGACATTAGTACGAAATTATGCTAAATATTGTTTTCAAAATTGATTTAATAATAACAAGTAAGAAAGTATAGTCGGTCAAGCCCGACCATATGATACCCTACACCACAGTATTTAAAAACACATCATGCTTATGTGTCAATGTAAATATGGCTTTATCTATGTTTATAAACTTCATGAAAATCGGCTTGAAAGTTTTTGAGAGGCAGAAATTGCCCCCTGCCTCCCCTTGTGGTCCTATTTTTTAAAAACTGTATAGCTAATGTGTCCCTATAGATAGTGATCTATCCATGTTTTAAATTTCATTTAAATCGGTGTGAGAGGCAGAAATTGCCCCTATCTCCCCTCGCGGTCCGATTTTTTTTTTAAATTTATACATTTTGTGTCCATATAGATATGGTTCTATCTATGTTTTAAATTTTATTAAAATCGGTTTGATAGTTTCTGAGAGGAAGAAATTTCCCCCTATCTTCCCTCGTGGTCCTACAATTCGGCTTATTTCTAATAGGATTGGTCCTTGTGCCAATAAGAACCTATGACCCCAATTTCATTAAATTATCTTTATAATTGCGACCTGTACTTTGCGCACAAGGTTACATGGACAGCCAGCCAGCCGGACGGACATCGTTAGTTCGACTCAGAAAGTGATTCTGAGTAGATCGGTATACTTTAAGGTGGGTCTAGGACCACCATTTTAAGGCGTTACACACATCAGCACAAATGCATAATACCCTCTCCACTATTGTGGTGTGGGTATAAAAATGTTGGGGAATATTAGCCCAGCTGTTTTTTTTATCATTTCTGGCTGTGTTGCCATAATAATTGTTTTAAGCTCTGAATAACATAATGATAGAGTGATTTACAGACACAGACACAAAAAAAAAGTTATACAAAACTGACGTTTAAACCTTCATTGATTTTTTTAGGCCTAACTAAGTTAATATTGTCATTGAAAACGAAAGAAAAAATTAAACTTAGTTTTACCTTATTTTACGGCTTTTGAAAAAAATCAAAATTTCCAGAATTCGACCAATTTATGTTTGAGAACTTTGTACAAAATCCTTTAGCGAGTTTGTTTTTTTACGCATTTTTTGCGCCATCTAGCGTCAATAATTTGTAAATTAGAAAGGTATTATGGATAACACCACATTTAACATCACGGTAAAGAGTCTCTAATAGTTTGTGAGGTCATCCATAAAACCTTCTTTAAAATTGGAATCAAGTTCATGTGTGAGCCTGAAGTTCTGGATAAGGGCAAGCAATATGATCCCTGTAGTATGGGGGTAAGCATCTCGGGCGATATGTTGTTGGCTCCAGGGGCCTTATTCGTTTTTAGGTGATTTTCAGCATCCATACCAGAGCGTCGTTTGAATTTCTGGGGTAAGTCATATTCTAATCAAAAATTGATACTCTTCAGAACAACTTTTGAAACTAAGATTTTAATAGTTGGACTTTTATTATCTATCTAACATATTTATATTTAATTAGGTATTGCAAAACTCATAACCACTACAACATTTACCCCGCTGCAGCAGCATAAGTATGGCAACATTTTTAAATAATTACTTCTACACTGAAAGTCATAAAAACATATTTCTAATTTGTAAATTAATAGCAAAATTATAAAATATAATTTTTTTTTAATAATGTTAATGTGTCTGCTGCATTTTAAAATGAATAAAAATATAAACATTTATTTTTAAGCTTTTAGCTTTTATTTCTTACCAAAAAATTCTTTATTGCAATAATGATTTACAATCTACGACAGTCAGTCGTTTAGCAATTTTGTTAAACAGTAAATTTTACGAAACGAAAGTCTTTCAGTACGCCCGCCCGCCCGTCTGTCTGTATGGCTTGTGTTGATTTTGTTAATAATTTTTGTTTTACTTTTGTGGCTCCTTTAAACATTTTACAGCGCAATTTATTACAGACGTCGTTGAAATGTTATTGTGATTATAGAAATGTTGCTGATGTTTTATAATGCTTCATTTGTCTGCGAAATGCAAAATCGACAAACCGAGTTAAAAGAAATCATTTGTAAAAATGTTTCACAATATTATTAAAAAAAAAATAAAAATAAAACAGGAACATTGTTGGTTGCAAGAATCAGCCTTTAACCTACCGCATAACAAACAAAAAAGTGGAAATTATAAATGAAAAATGGGTAAACAATAAACTCCATTCATTTACTTACGTTCAGGAGCAATACACTACACAACACAGCACTACTCTACTCTTATCTACACACCGACACTTAAACCTCAAATATTTAAGTACTAAAACTGTTGTGTTGGTATGCGCATTTGGTGTGTTGCAAGTACTTTTTTATACATAATTGTAAATTCAACTGAAAATGAATGGAATGAAATGAAATTTTACCATGAACTCTAAAATTTATGTAAGTATAAACAAAAACGGCAAATATTGAAATGATTTCTTAGCACAAAAGACCATGTTTTTCATTTAACAGAACAAGAAAAAAAAAACTTAAGCGGGTACAAATTTTGTAACTCTGCAAACATGCCACATGAATGGCTTGTAATGTTGAAAGGAATACTGGGTGATTTTGCCTACAATTGCATGCATACCTTTACATAAAGAGTATAATTTCAAAAAAAAATTAAAAATGTTGAAAAATGGAAATATTCCAAAGTATGTATATGAACGAGTAAACAAGCATCATCGTCATCATCATCATCACATCACACTGTTTAAAGTCATTGCATATTTTTGTTTATAAATACTTTCCTGTATTTGCTTTTATTAAGGTGACCAGCTTTCGCAAAAATTTTTTTTTTTTTTATAAAACAAAAATTTGTTGCAATAATGTACTAAAGGCGCCCGTACACGACATGTATTTGTCATCTGACATGTCAAATTTTCAAGTCACATGTAATTGTTCATGTCTGTCAAAATTGCTGTTTTACATAAGGTTTATAATATTCGGTCACAAACGTACATGTAATTTGCTTCTGACATTGTCTCTGTTTTTTTCGCATTGTTATTGCAGAAACCAAAGTAGTTCTCGGTTTCAAAATAGCTTGCTGCCGCCACGAAAATATTTATTTGCGCCGTAAAATAATTTAGCCATCTTAACATTTTTTCTTTTATTTTAAAGATACCAATTTAGAATTTTATTATTAAACGGTTTTTATGTATATATTTACATAAATTCTATTCAATGGTGAGATGAGCATACATATCTTGGTATTGTAAAATATTAACTTCAGCCGGCTAATGATTCCGTCAATAGTTGACGCCGCTGCCAGTTTCTTCCCGGCATAGATTTCTGATGTCAGATGGTTTGTCAGAAGAAAATAGAGCACGCTCTAATTGAAATTTTGTCAGATGACTTTGCGTCTGACTTTTACAGAAGCAAAGTTAAAAAGGTAACACACGACATGTATGTGTTTTGCAGTGGGAAATTTGACATGTCAGATGACAAAAACATGTGGTCTATATGCTCCTTAAGCGACAAAAACTTTTTATCTGATTAAAATTTTGGTTTTGCAATGATATCAAGTTTTGTATTCTGAAAATCGCTTTCCAAATATGTTCCTTTCAATAAAATACACAAATAAATAACTAAATGAGACGTTTTTTTCGTTTCCTGGCTATAAAAATAAGAAATTATAAAAATTTGTTGTTTGTTCTACAATCTAAGAGGTTATAAAATTTGGATTCACAATTCGTGGAGAAGTCCTAAAGGACGTAATTTTAAGCCATTACATATGTTTATAATTTAAAATTTTTAATCCAAATTTTTAATATTTTTAATTAGGCTTAAGTTCATGAAATTTAATTTTTATTAAATTATTTTTATGAAGAAAGGAATTTTTTTTTTACAACATGAAAATTAATTAAAATTGTTATTGATAATCTTTCATTCTTGACGTGGCTCGGGCTCGAACCCTGGCCGGCAGGTTACCATGACATGTTTCGATCGCAACCACTCGATCTCCTCAGATGGATTTGCCGTCTTACACTCGCAGCCATCGACGACTGCTGACGTCACTAGTCAAACATCAATCCTTAAACCAAATTGTATTTTAACATTTGGTAGATCGAAATTTGCTTTCCTGAATTATTATCCACTTTAATTGATTTTACATGTTTTTTCCTTTACTTCTGTTTTTTCGTACTTTCGTCAAGAATTTTTCTTGAAGTCCAAGTACATTTTTTTTTGTTTTTTCACTTTGTCCTTCTTTTTTCTGTTGACCTTTTTCAGCACAACTTGAAGGACAAATGTACACATAGAGCTCGTGCCTTAGCTTTAACAATAATTAGTATTGTGGTTATTTTGTTGAACTATTTATGGTTTTTAATCCAAATTTTTAATATTTTTAATTAGGCTTAAGTTCATGAAATTTAATTTTTATTAAATTATTTTTATGAAGAAAGGAATTTTTTTTTACAACATGAAAATTAATTAAAATTGTTATTGATAATCTTTCATTCTTGACGTGGCTCGGGCTCGAACCCTGGCCGGCAGGTTACCATGACATGTTTCGATCGCAACCACTCGATCTCCTCAGATGGATTTGCCGTCTTACACTCGCAGCCATCGACGACTGCTGACGTCACTAGTCAAACATCAATCCTTAAACCAAATTGTATTTTAACATTTGGTAGATCGAAATTTGCTTTCCTGAATTATTAAGGAAAAAAGGAAAAAAAATTCCTTTCTTCATAAAAATAATTTAATAAAAATTAAATTTCATGAACTTAAGCCTAATTAAAAATATTAAAAATTTGGATTAAAAACCATAAATAGTTCAACAAAATAACCACAATACTAATTATTTTTAAAATTTTTTTTAATTTGAATGTACATTTCCATTCAAAAAAATCGAAAAATTACCATTTTTAAAGATCTTAAAACGTCATTCGATTTCGCTTAAATTTGGAACATATGTTGGTGTCGTTTATTCGCAATGATCCAGCCTTGAAGAGTAAAAATCGGACTTCTTCAGACGATCTTGAAGAACCCTAATATGTTTGTATATAAATTAATAAAAATTAACACACAACAAATTTTGTATTTAATTTTTTTTTTGATAATCACTCCTATAAAATCAAAAAGGGCGGCATATTAAAGAGTGCCTAGGGCGGAAGCAGGCCTAAATCCGCAACTAGTCATGATGTGAAATTAAAGCTTAGTTTCTGGTCACAAACTTCTGGCGTTCTTAAGCAATTGCCTGCTTCAAACGATTTAACTGAATAGGTCTAACTTAATTATAAGTCGATTTTAGTTGCTCACAATACAATATGGCGCCAGAGTTGTCATCCGATGTTCTTTGACGGTAATGCTCTTTGGCTGTAATATGTTTAATAAATAAAAAACTTTAGTTTTGCTTTTGGCTTGTGTTTATTTGATGCCAAAATTTTTTTTCATTAAGTAGAATAAATGATATCGGCCAAGTGGCCACACTGGATTTCCATTCATCACTTTGCTGATATGTTCACGCATTCCTGACGGATATTCTCTTTAAGGACTTTAAGAGTCTGAGATGTGTGAGGATTTTCTCACATCCTACAAAAAGAAGTCTATAATAGTAAAATCGTGCAATTTTGCCGGCCAATAGAAATAATTAAAACATGAGATTCCGCGTTCTTGAGGAGTAAAGCGCTCCATTTGTAAATGCGATAATGTGATTAATTTTGCGCCACCTTGTATATGGCAGCCTTCTGGTTTGACTAAGTACAGAGCATTACCTTGGTGCCACTTTGCCGTTGATTCAACTAGTTGACTTCATCTATTTTTTTATTGTCAGTAATGATTCGATGAAAAACTGGCTTTTGACGTTTAAGCAGCATTTTGGATATTCAAGACCGCTTTTACCCACTTTTTGCTTCTGCTCAATTGGTATTTTTTTTCATTGCTTTAAAGGCCGGTATTCAGTCGTGAAATTGATTGACAAAATTTTTTGAGAAGTCTGTCCGACTTGTAAATTTTAATAATTGAGTCAATAATGAAAAATTATCAGTAAATTTTAATTAATTTTCATGTTGTAAAATTCCTTTCTTCATAAAAATAATTTAATGAAAATTAAATTTGATGAACTTAAGCCTAATTAAAAATATTAAAAATTTGGATTAAAAACCATAAATAGTTCAACAAAATAACCACAATACTAATTATTGTTAAAGCTAAGGCACGAGCTCTATGTTTGCATTTGTCCTTCAAGTTGTGCTGAAAAGGTCAGCAAGAAAAAGAAAGACAAAAAAAATGAAAAAACAAAACAAAATATGTACTTTGAACTTCAAGAAGAATTCTTGACAAAAGTTCGAAAAAACAGAAGCCCTCTGAGGAGATTGAGTGGTTGCAATCAAAACATGTCAGGGTAACCTGTCCGTAAAAACGCCTGGGTTCGAGGACAAAAGTACGAAAAAACAGAAGTAAAGGAAGAACATGTAAAATAAATTAAAATAGATAATCATTCAAAGCAAATTTCGATCGACCAAAGGTTAAATACAATTTGGTTTAAGGATTGATGTTTGACTAATGACGTCAGCAGTCGTAGATGGCTGCGAGTGTTAAACGGCAAGCCCTCTGAGGAGATTGAGTGGTTGCAATCAACACGTGTCAGGGTAACCTGTCCGTAAAAACGCCTGGGTTCGAGCCCAGATTGAGTCAAGAATGAAAAATTATCAGTAAATTTTAATTAATTTTCATGTTGTAAAATTCCTTTCTTCATAAAAATAATTTAATGAAAATTAAATTTGATGAACTTAAGCCTAATTAAAAATATTAAAAATTTGGATTAAAAACCATAAATAATTCAACAAAATAACCACAATACTAATTATTGTTCATAAAAATATTTATTTTTTGCAGGGACCGTAACAGTAACAGTTATAAACTATATCAAAAAAGTTCTTTTATAACAGTTATTTTGTGAATTAAAAACAAAAAAATTGATAAAAAACAGATATTTTTCCAAATACGAATAAAAGATCAAATTAAGTTTAATTTAGCCGGTAAAAAGTAAAACTCATTTGAGAAGTTTTATTTTTTCCGTCGTAAAGTAAGACTCAGTTGAGGAATAACAGTCAAATTAAACTCATAAAAACAAAATTTTACTAAGCCGTCATAAAATAAAACTCATTTGGAGAGATTTATTTTGTCCATCATTTAATGAATCTTTCAAATTTCTGATCAAATCATTACAATTTATAAAGCAGTATTATTTAATGAGTTTGCATTGCAATTAAATAAGTTATCATTAAAGAAGAAGAAATGTACAAAATGAGTTATTTTTTAGACGAAAAAATAATATAGACGGATAAAATTAAACTCCTCATAAGAGTTTTATTTTATGAAAGAGATATAAAACTCTCTTTAAAGGAATTTCATTCAAACTTTTATTTTTTTGGTTTAGTAAAAGTCTTAACTGTAATGTTGAGATCGTTTTCGCACGATCACCATAGATTATGAATGAGCATTTTAATAGCAATCTATTGGTAACTGATAGTCTAGGTCTCCATTGACTCTAATAGAACGTTTCCACTTACATGATTTGGGCCACAAAACTAGTTTTGCAGCAAAACAAGTGTTTTGCTAATTGTTTTCCCATACATTTTTCATGATCGAAAAACTCAAACAAAAACTAGTTTTGCTCCAAAACATGTCGAAATTCATGAATACAACTCTGGGTTATCCATTATTAGTGATTGACAATTTCGAAAAAAATTACATATTTACCAAAATATCAAGACTTATTAAATAGGCTTATGCAACCTTTCAGCTGATTTATTTGTTTGCAGCGTAAAAATAATAAAATAATATAATTAAAATGTAGTTAATTATGTACTTTTATATACGTACATATATGCATATCTGTGTATTAAAAAAGAAACAAGGAAAGGGTTAAATACAATTTGGTTTAAGGATTGATGTTTGACTAATGACGTCAGCAGTCGTCGATGGCTGCGAGTGTTAAACGGCAAGCCCTCTGAGGAGATTGAGTGGTTGCAATCGAAACATGTCAGGGTAACCTGTCCGTAAAAACGCCTGGGTTCGAGCCCAGATTGAGTCAAGAATGAAAAATTATCAGTAAATTTTAATTAATTTTCATGTTGTAAAATTCCTTTCTTCATAAAAATAATTTAATGAAAATTAAATTTGATGAACTTAAGCCTAATTAAAAATATTAAAAATTTGGATTAAAAACCATAAATAATTCAACAAAATAACCACAATACTAATTATTGTTCATAAAAATATTTATTTTTTGCAGGGACCGTAACAGTAACAGTTATAAACTATATCAAAAAAGTTCTTTTATAACAGTTATTTTGTGAATTAAAAACAAAAAAATTGATAAAAAACAGATATTTTTCCAAATACGAATAAAAGATCAAATTAAGTTTAATTTAGCCGGTAAAAAGTAAAACTCATTTGAGAAGTTTTATTTTTTCCGTCGTAAAGTAAGACTCAGTTGAGGAATAACAGTCAAATTAAACTCATAAAAACAAAATTTTACTAAGCCGTCATAAAATAAAACTCATTTGGAGAGATTTATTTTGTCCATCATTTAATGAATCTTTCAAATTTCTGATCAAATCATTACAATTTATAAAGCAGTATTATTTAATGAGTTTGCATTGCAATTAAATAAGTTATCATTAAAGAAGAAGAAATGTACAAAATGAGTTATTTTTTAGACGAAAAAATAATATAGACGGATAAAATTAAACTCCTCATAAGAGTTTTATTTTATGAAAGAGATATAAAACTCTCTTTAAAGGAATTTCATTCAAACTTTTATTTTTTTGGTTTAGTAAAAGTCTTAACTGTAATGTTGAGATCGTTTTCGCACGATCACCATAGATTATGAATGAGCATTTTAATAGCAATCTATTGGTAACTGATAGTCTAGGTCTCCATTGACTCTAATAGAACGTTTCCACTTACATGATTTGGGCCACAAAACTAGTTTTGCAGCAAAACAAGTGTTTTGCTAATTGTTTTCCCATACATTTTTCATGATCGAAAAACTCAAACAAAAACTAGTTTTGCTCCAAAACATGTCGAAATTCATGAATACAACTCTGGGTTATCCATTATTAGTGATTGACAATTTCGAAAAAAATTACATATTTACCAAAATATCAAGACTTATTAAATAGGCTTATGCAACCTTTCAGCTGATTTATTTGTTTGCAGCGTAAAAATAATAAAATAATATAATTAAAATGTAGTTAATTATGTACTTTTATATACGTACATATATGCATATCTGTGTATTAAAAAAGAAACAAGGAAAGGGTTAAATACAATTTGGTTTAAGGATTGATGTTTGACTAATGACGTCAGCAGTCGTCGATGGCTGCGAGTGTTAAACGGCAAGCCCTCTGAGGAGATTGAGTGGTTGCAATCAACACGTGTCAGGGTAACCTGTCCGTAAAAACGCCTGGGTTCGAGCCCAGATTGAGTCAAGAATGAAAAATTATCAGTAAATTTTAATTAATTTTCATGTTGTAAAATTCCTTTCTTCATAAAAATAATTTAATGAAAATTAAATTTGATGAACTTAAGCCTAATTAAAAATATTAAAAATTTGGAAGGAAATTTCATGTTAAAGAAAAATACTTTTTTTTCAACACAGCTTTTTTTTTTGGCTTTCATGTTTGTTTACAATATAAACGTCAAATTGATTTCGAAAATTCGAAAACCAAAACCAATTTTACATAATGGAAACACTTTGACACGTTTTGCTCAAAACAAGTTGTTTTGCTCATAGTGGAAACATAGTATTATATGGAGAGATTTTGAGCTTAAATTTTCAGAATAACTGTTATTTACGGTCCCTGATTCTATGCTATCAGAGTTGCATTTTCTTGTAAAGTAGCTGAGTCATATGACTTTGCATTTTTTTCTGTCAGAGTTTCGTGTAAACGAAATCTACGCGTTGTGTAGGAGCGGGAATCGCATTCTTAAGTTATCCCTTCTTCTTGCAAACTTATTGAAATCGATGCTGGAGTGGCTCTCAATGATCTCACATGTTCTTTTTGAGTTGAACAACAAAATATTTTTTTAATGTAGTGAATTCAATACAACTTTTTGGCTGATGTGGGTTGGGTGGATTTTGCCTTTCCTGTCAAAATAACCCCTTTTTAATTTAACAAACCATCTTCCGAACGTTGCAATCGATGTAACATATTGTGAAAAAGCTTTACAAAGCAAATAAATTATTTTAGCTGCACTTTTCTCAATTGCAAACTTCCCTAAAATTAAATATTTTCAACAAAAACAAAGTTTTAATATACACTATTTTGATAAAAAAAGTAAATGAAAACAAGAATGATAGAAATAAAGATTACGCCTTGCGCATGTTTTACCGTTTGATGACGTAGTAGTTCCTCTGTAAAGATTACCAAGTCTGTTTTATATGTGAAAATCGTAATTTCTACAAAAAATGTATGTATTACGTGATAGTTGGGGTTGCCCTGCAATTAATTTACTCACAGAGTTAAAAAAAAAATATTATATCAATTGTCAAAAAACTAAGAATTTTACTTAAAATTTTATATTAAAAATATTATTACAATAAATAAAATTTTTAAAAGTGTTCAAACGTGTGTTAAAAGTAGCGTAATAAAGAAAAATAAAAATAAATAAAAGAAGAAGAGAGCAGAAAAGAGTACAATGCAAACAAATTAACCGCAAAAAACAAAGGGGGATATTGTGCGAAAAACTAACGTGTTGCGTGCTGTTAATTAAATGTCCATATTTTTTACTATAGCTAATATAGAGATTATATATATTTATGTAAGTTAAAAATAAAATTATGAATAAAAAAGTAACTTCTAATAAAAAATTTTCAGTTTTCAAATAATTTAAATAGAAAAATAATCAATTGTGCCACTGTCATGTTTACACATAAACATAACAGTTTGAAAGCTAAAAATTATAAGCCAATGAGAACGAAGGTTGTGTGACGTCACAGATCCTACATGCGCAGTAAAAAAAATTTATATCTGCCTGATGTCGTAATCTTTATTTCTATCATTCTTGAATGAAAATAATTGACAAAAAAAAAACACAAACCATTTGTAAAGGATACGCCTGCTGTTGTGAATCCGATATTTTTTAAATGTACACCAACATCTTAATTTAATTAAAATATAAACCATTTTTAACAAAACTTTCTTTAAGCAATACATTTTTAGCAAAGAATATTTTGCAATTGGTATTGACCACCTTAATCGCCGGCCAATATTTTTCAAAAGCCTGATGTTATTTTTTTAATTCATTGTTGCTATTGCTGTTGTATTCGGTTTTTTCTTGTTTCGTAGCTTTTTTATACACATAGTATCCCTTACATTTTTTATTTACACCTTTATTTATTTAACATTTCAATCTTTTGTACACCAATGGATTGGTGGTCGCTTTGGTTGGTGTTGTTGTTGTTTTTATAATATCCTGGCTGGATTCCCCATAGCAAATACACAATATTTTGTTTCTTTTCATTATTATTTTTTTCCATTTATTTATTTGTTTTTGTATTTTTCTTGTTTTTATTATTTTTGTATTTTTGCAATATTTTTTACTTGACTCGGTTTCAATTTAGCATTTTACAATGTCAATGCCTTTTGTGCCTGAAAACACATTCCTTTGCATACTTTGAGGCGGTTTAACATTGCTTACAAGCAACTAAAGATATATACATGTGGGTGTGTGTATTGGTGTAGCTTTATTTTTGTTGTTATTATTGCTCGCGCTGTATTTGTAATTTTTTATGCTTTTTATATTCCTACTCCAATCCTGGTATTCTCACTTACTGCCCCTCACATTTGCACACACAAACATTTATTACATAGAAAATATTGCTGTTTTTCTGTTTTAAATATTCATTTATCTGTATGCAGGCAACTGCTGGTGCCGGTGCCGGTGCTTTTGCTGATGCTCTTGTTGGTGATGCAGATGATTTTGCTGCTATTGCTTTTGCTGGTGGTGTTGACGATAAAGTTGGTTTGGTAATGTTTCATTGAAATTGCTCGAATTGTTTAACTTCTCTGCTGGAGCTCTAGTGTCGATGACGATGAAACCCGTATTTGTTATTGCTTCTATTGCTGTTACTATTTGCATGTTATTTATAGCTCTGCTGTCTTTTTTTATATCTGAATATTTTCTTCCCCATTTTATTTTTGTTGCTGTTCCATATAGAATTATACAAACATTGCAATAACAAATACAGACTCTTTGCAACCATAAACAATAATATGACTTGTGAATCCTTTACCATTCTCTCTAGCCCCTATTCCTTTTCCTCCTTGTTTCCTTTCCAATCACCTAAATTGTAGAGGTTCATACTGTCTTTTTTTTAAAGTCAAGCGGCCTAAGGAGTCATTTACTGTGTAAATATGATAAAGACTCAGAAAACGGAATGCCAGAACAAATAACAAAAAAAAAAAAAACTGCAAAAAGAATACAAATATTTCACTTGTTTGTCGAGATAAATTGTCGAGTTTGCATAAAAATTGCAAGGATTATAAGGTAAACAAGCTGAAACTGAAGATGTTGATGTTGCAAACCCGGAAGATTTGCCAACCAACTTCATTCATACACTTTCATAAATATTGAATCAAGGATTTTACTTAATAATGACTATTTGGTGGTAAAAGGGGAACATCTTATATTTCAAAATGTCTAGTGGCAATAAAGGAGGGATAAAATACTTGAAAAAGAATGAAAATACTATCAAAAAAGGATGTGGTACTTGTAATGCAATGCCCCGCAAGTAATAAAACGGGTTTCTTTTAAATCAAAAGTATTTTAAGATCAAAATAATATTTTTTGTTTATTTGTTCGTTAACTGCAGTAATTAAAGATAAATTCCCCAAAAAGTTTGCTCTCAAAATGCTGCTTATTGAAAATTTTGCGAAAAATTTGATAAAACTTGATATTTATAGAAACTTTTAGTTAAATTTGCTATTTTTATGAAATTTTTTTAATGTTGTGAAAATTTTGCACAAATTGTTTTTAATAGCACAGCCTTGCATTTCATAGGTTGATTTGAAAAATTTGCTTTTATTTTAATGCATGTTAAAGAATATCCTATTTACCTTTTAATATTTCAAAAGTTTGCCAAAAATTTAGATTAATAGGAAAATTTGCAAAAATTTGGTATTTATAGTAAATATCAATAAAATTAACTAAATCTTATTACACAACAACAAAAAAACCAGCCTCAACACTTTCAACTCGAAATGAAAGTAATTACTAGAAGAGCAAATCTGCCAAAAGGTTTTGAAAAGTTAGCTCGGGCTCCCGAAATATGGACCCCTAAGTTTTTTGAATTTTTTGAAAAGGCGTTTGGTATAAGTCAAAAAAAAATATACTAAATGTTCTTCTGAGCTAAAAAAAATAATTTCAGATATCTTTTCTAGAATCGTAAGGCGATTCTTTTCTTAGAATTTGTTAATCCTCTAACTCTCATTTTAAGAGGAAATTTTTGTACTTTTTCCCAACTCTTACACAAAAGTATACTTAAACTGCGGTGCGCAAAATGACCCCAGGAAATATGACCCCAAAAGTAAAATGAAAAACGGCCCCAAAATTTTACATGAGACACAACAACACGCAATTTTGGCGAAATTTTTTTGTTTTTTTTTTTTGGGTTATTTTTCATTTTTTCGTTAGGGTGTTTTTGCATTTTAAGTGGAATGAAAAATGACCCCAATACCAAGGAATGAAAGATGGACCCAAATAAAATCACAATTTTTACTTTGGGGCTATTTTTCGTCTAATAATAAAAAATGCAAATTTTAAGAAATGAAAAATCACCCCAAACATTTTTACACAAATTTTATAAAATTCTATGTAAAAGTTTGTAGGGATGGTATAAAAAACCCGAATTCTTATATCAAAGTAGAGAAAATCCTTGCCGGTTATGCAGATATGCTTTAGTTAGCGAAGCCGGTGTTTGTTATACAATAGAGGAAAAAATCATTGAGCCCGGCCCATAGCCGGCTATTAAGAGAAGCTTTACTGAGCGAAGCCAGAGTTCGTTATACCATAGAAAAGAAAATCCTTTCGCCCGGCCGAAGGCCTGCTATGTAGTGAAGCTTTAGTGAGCGAAGCCAGTGTTCGTTATACCAAAGAGAAGAAAATCCTTTTACCCGGCCGAAGGCCGGCTATATAGAGAAGCTTTAGTTAGCGAAGCCAGTATTCGTTATACCATAGAAGAGAAAATCCTTGCGCCAGGCCGCAGGCCGTCTATAACGTGAAGCTTTAGTAAGCAAAACCAGTTTTCGTTATACCATAGAGAAAAAAATCCTTGCGCATGGCCGAAAGCCTAACCATGCTATCAATCGTACGATTTTTAAAACCAAAACTGTATAATTATCCGGATTTTGAAATCGGGTTTCTAAATTTGTGATTTTTAGTTTCGGGCATAAGAACTGCACCGAAAATGTTTAATGTAACTTTCTTTGTGTTCTTTTTTGGGGTTAAAATTCATTATAAATTTTGGGGTGATTTTTCATAATGAAGAATAACCCCAAATTTAGGGTCATATTTCATTTTATTTTTAGGGTTATTTTTCATTTTTTTTGGGGTAATTTTTCTTTAAAAAAATGGGGCCAATATTGCATTATGAAAAAAGCCCCAAATTTGGGGCCAATGTTCATTTATTTTTTTGGGGCCATATTTCCTGGGGCCATATTTCGCAGCGCCGTATGTGAAACGGTAGCAAAGTTCTATAGTGAAATGAAATTTGTTTGTGGTAGAAAATTTTCATATTTGTGCTGTGTGAAATTGTAACATTTTTGACAACGTACAATTTTGACATAAAGAAAAAAACAATTACTAATAGTTTTGTGAAAATGAATAATTAAACAAACGTTTACCAATAATCATTTCAATTCTGTTGGAAATGAGATCGTCCCAACTATTTGATGAATTCGTTCTGATATATTAACAATTTTTACAAAAAGAGTGCGCTAAAAAGCTTATACATATTTAAATCAGTGATCGAAAATAAACACTAAATATCGTTTCTAAATGTTCGGTTCGGTAGATTTGTGGAAAACACAAACGCTAATAGTGTTTGTGTAGAAAATCATTAAAAAAATAACGTTTCCCTGTTAGTCATCTTTCGAACACAAAAATCTTGCTGTTTTTATCAAACTCAACAAAAGATGTGAACATATAATTCCGTTCGGTTTTTTTTTTGAAAATCCACAAACTTCAATGTGTTCGTTTCGGCTCATTAATGTTCGTCCCTTTTGGCTGGTAAAAAAAACCAAACATTTTTTACAAAAACAAAATACACCCTCGAAAAAAGCATTATAGAACATTAATATATGATGTTTGTCTACAGTATCACTACAATTGTTCTGTTTTTTAACGAAGAACCGAACATTATACAATGTTCGGTTCTTACTTGAAAAGCATTTATTTTTCTGGCAATTAGTTGACGTTGGGAGATGTATGGGTTTTTTATTCGGGTTGATAGATTTATAAGGATGCTCGTAATTATACCACATCCGATTAATAGATGTGTTTAATTTTGAAGTTGGAATTCTGGCTAAGAAGTGTTTGGAATTAGGTTTAAAAATGTAAGTGGGCTATGTCCGCTGCCTCATTTCCTGTGATACCATTATGGCTAGGAACCCATAGTAACTTGACTTTGTTCTTAATTTTCAACAGATATTGTTGAAGAGAAACAATTATGTCGTTTTTGTTTGAGGAATTTAAGGCTGCTTGAAAAACTGATTGGCTGTCTGTGCATATGATGTGTTTAAAGTTAGATTTTTCACATAATTTTATAGTTTCGATTATTGCCACCGCTTCGGCTTCGAATATAGTTGCTTCTTGTGGTAATAAGCCTTTTTTCTGCGTATACCCGGCATCGTCAGTGATTGCAAAACCTACATGGTTAGCAGTTCTTGACCCGTCAGTAAAGAAAAAGTGCCAATTACCTGATTTGAATGTATTATAGATTTCAGAAAACAATGATTTAAAAATAATAGCTGGGTAATTGTTTTTGTTATATTTTTGAAGATTTTTTAAAAAATTTGTTGAATCAAACGTCCAAGGTGGGTTGTGCTCCAAAGGCACAGTATAATTAATTTCGTATTTATTAGCAGTTTTAAATAGATTTGTTAGGGTTGATGCATACTTCTGTTCAGTTTTCCTTTTTTTAAGCAGGCTAATATGTTTATATAATAGAGACGATTTATGGCAGCTTGTTTTGGGAAGTAAGCGGAATTTTCGTTTATTGGCGCGAATGCGAAGAGGATCAAACCCACTCTCGGCTTGAATGTTTTTAATTGGGGTTGTACGGATGGCTCTCAAGCTTGTTCGTAATGCAGAATTCATTATGGTTTCGAGTGGTCTGAATGTAGTTTTGGAAGCTTTATTATAGATGACCAGAGAGCTACTTAGTATGGGATCTGAGATAAATTATGGACCGTATATCAGAAAATTGCATAACATTTTTTCTGGCCATATGCAGCTAAGTTTGAAGAAATTTTGCCGCAATATCTATATCTGCTACGGTTTAAGGCGCATTTAATTAATTTCCCAGAGTAGACTGTATATGGTAAATTATGGACCGATCTTCACGAAATTTAACAGTAAAATTTACAATCGTATAAAACGAATTTGTGCAAAATCTTATATTATTGCGTGCATTATGCCACCATTTATGTTAATTTTGTAACGAAATAATCATCTTTTTAGGGTTTGATTCTCAGGTCTGATCCTACGAAACCGATTTTGCTGGCTTTCAATTCCAAAATCAATTAAAAAAATAGTTTAAAAAGTATTTCAATTTAAATAATGTGATAAATGAATCAATTATTTTTTTGTTGAAAGAAAATTAAAAATATAATTTTGATTTAATTAACATTTCAGTTTTTTTTTTCGTTTAAAATAAAATAATTTAAACTTGTAGATGTGTTGTTGGGAATTATCAAAGCATGAGCTATAATTAACTAGCTGACCCGACAGACGTTGTCCTGTCCAAATTAGGAAAAATGTTTGCGTTCGATTTTTAAAATCCGTTAAAAAGTTACGAACATTTGAAAGAAAAATTAGTCAAATCGATGGAGCAAAATTTTCTTTCCGTAAAAACCTAAGTTGGACCATGGCGATGATTTTAAAGAAAAAATCGTCCAAGATGGGGTTTGAGATGGCTAATAAAAAAGTTTCACACGGAATTACAAACTAAGTACACGCTCATTCACCACTTTTGGTGATGGAGGGTGCACACACAAACACATCTGCCAGATCAAATGTATTTTCAATTTAAATTTTTATTTTAAAATTAAATTTTTTGCCTATCATTTTCATAAAATAGCGATCGATATGATAATTTATTTTTTATGAGGCACTTAAAAATAATAGTTTGTATTAGAAATAAAAATTGTTGACCAAAAATCGAATGCTGTTATCCAAAATATGCACTTAAACAAAATGCACGTACACGAATTTTTTTCTAACAAAATTTTGCCATCATACACGTTGCTTTGTATTTTGTGCAGATAGGCAAAAAATGCAGTTAAGTGAAATGCAGCTAAACGAAAAATACTGTAATAGGAAATTTTGAAAAAAGTTTTTAGGAAATTTTACAAAAATTTTATATTTTTGGGAAATTTTGCAAAAATGTGCAGTTTATAGGAAATTTTGTTAAAATTTTATCTTTATAGAATGTTTGGCAAAAAATTTATAAAATTTACTAAATCTATTTATAGGAAATTTTGCACAACTTTCCTATTTAAAGAACATAATTGGGACCGGAAAACCCGACGCAAACCAAACCGAAGCAGGATTTACCATACATTTGTATTGATTTTTGTTTAATTGGTGCCGAGATTCATAATTTGAGCTAAAAACATAAATTTTGATTTAATAGAATTTATAACGGATAATTTAATTTTAGATCTTCAAATAAACTTAAAGTTTTCTTTAGAATAAGCTTTTGTTTTAAGGGCATTCATCGCTGATTTTGATCTACAATCCAAATAGTAAGAAGTGGCTCCATTTTTTTCTAATTTTTTTAACCTGATTATGTTGTAGCGATGTTCTTGTTACAACAAATTTCTTAATTTTATCAGCGTCACTGGAACAGCAAATGGATTTTGTTGTAGAAGGGGCTATTTCAAGGGTCCTATCAATATCAACAGCCTTTTCCCCTGATTTAGAACGCGTCAAAATGCCCTGTTTTTGTTCAAAGCTTATTTGCTTTTTTGACTCGCAAAATATTTTAATTTAACCCATTAGAGGTCAAACAAAAACTGGCCAAAATGTTTTAAGTTCAACTTTATTTATTGATTAAAGAAAACATTAAGTCGAAAATATGAAAAACAAATTTTTTTAACTGAGCTTTTGGGGTGTACTCAACTGAGTACCTCTTATGTATGTAAATTTTCAGAATATTGTTTTTCAATGCAAAGTGTTTCAAGCACTTCTTATACTGCCAACAAGCTCTTATATGGCAAAAATTGGATCGCAGATGGTTTTATAGTTTAGTAGGATAGTGTCCATCCCTATCTTGAGATTATTCTGCAAACATTGACCCAGACGTTACTCTTAATTTCTACGATCAATATAAAGATTGTAACAAAAAAAAGTTTTAAAACAGACGATAATTTCGTGCAGTACAGTTCAATTACTCCAAAAAAAATTCAACAACAAGTAAATCAAATGTATTAGAAGATTCCACATGAGATCTTTTGGAGTACAAATCTAACTGGCAGCAATAGCCACTACCCAGTTTTTGAAGCCGAATCGAACTGGATTTCTTCGAATGAATTGCTTGGCGGGATGGTGGTCAAAATGTTTTACCATTGAATGGTGTTTAGGAGTATTTTGGCCACCATACCGCTTAGCAGTTCATTCAAAGAGAGCCAGGTCGATTCGACTTCAAGAACTGGAGGCTATAAGGTCAAAGACAATGTAATCAAAGATTCTTTAAATATATCTTCACGTACACTATTTAATCTTTCCCAAGCTTCAAAGTTCTGCTGAGGGGTTGCGCTCTGCGATGGAAAGCATTTGCAAATAGGATTTATTTGCTTTGCGAACGAAGTCTTGCCGAGTTTTCTTTGGTGCCAACGGTTTATCATCACTATCGTCACGAAAACTTAAATAGTACCTGATTTGTCTTTTGGTAGGCTTGAAATCGTTATATGTTCCTTAACACCTCCTTCCTTATCACATGATATGCTATTAACATCTTTTTGAAGGCTTTTGATCACTTTCGGGACGTTCAATGTCCTCCACTCATAGTTGAAATCAAAAACAAAATTTAATTTTTTTTTTTGCATGTTGTCAGTGTACTCAAAAGAGTACAGTCAACTTTATACTGTTATACTTTTACTGCCGTATTCATAAAAAATTAAAATGGATTTGAAATGCATTTTAAGAAAAATTTGTATGAAAATTTTGCCTTAAAACACATTTCAAACTTATTTTATTTTTTATGAATACGGCTGTTATTATTTTTTTATGCAAGTAATTTGTTTTTGTCTGTGAGTTATTCTGATACAATTTTAATTTTAAAAATTATCAAAAAAAATTCAATATTGTTTTCAATATTATCAAAATAGTGTTCATACCTTCGCACTGTTTTCGTGACACAAATCAGACTTATACTTTTGTACCCAAAAATAAACAAGAAACAAAAATTCTTTTTTTAGCTACTGTTCACAGAAAAAATTATTTTTCCAATTCAAATATAAAATTTGTAGAATCAAACAATTTTTTGTCTAAAATCGGTCCTACAAACAAATTCGCATATTCAAACAATTTATTTGCATTTTGTTTATTGAAAAAAAACGCCGAATTTTTCAAACAAATAATTTTACAGAATCAAACAAAAAGTTTACTGAAATTCATATAAATTTAAAACAAATAATTTTGCTGAATCAAACAAAAAAGTTTTGTTGAAGAAGAAATTTAACCAAAAACGGCGGCAGACCGACTCGATATGTTTTCCGCCATCATTCTATTTTTGTATTTGATGTATTTAAACAAACTATTTGAAAAAATTGAATACGGGATTTTGTTTTTTTTTTACCAACTTTGAAACCAACCACAAATTTTTTTGTTCTTATAATGTGTTTTTTCTGTTGTTTAAAAAAAATGAAACGTTTTTTTTACCTGCTATTGTTTTTGTTGTTTTTTTTTTACTACAAACCTCGTCACGCTATTTTATCATTTTTCTTATTGCTGTACTTTTTTAAAGCGTCCAAAAATAGACTGCATGTGTTTTTTGTTGTAGTTCTTATATTTCACATAAAGTGTTGCTTACAATCAATAAAAAAATGCAAAAATACGACAACATTAAAGAGCGTTAAATATTTCATACAAAATTATGAAAACTTCGTACCAATAGCGCGCTTATTAAATTTTTGAAGAGTTGTCCACATTTTTGTTGGTTAAATAAAAATCAAACAAAAATATTGATTGAATCAGTAAAAAAATTTGTAGAAATCAAAAAAAATTTCCAACAAGCGTTTGTTTGAAAATAATTCGGCAATAATTTTTTCTGTGTTGGTATTATTGTTGTAAACATAGTAAATAACGGTACAACGATAAAAAAATCTTTGTTTTTGCTTGGAAGCTTGTAAAATGGTAGCTGTACTCATTTGAGTACAGTGACCTCTAATGGGTCACAGCAAATGTTATTTAGAACCAGTTGCAACCAGCAGACATCCATCACATACATTTTTGCATTAGAGTTCAACGGGAAATCCCCTTTTTCTGTATAAGCTTTGTACAAACATTTTTATATTAACGACGCAAATCGAAGCACTAGCTACTTTGAAGCCATGCGATGCAAAGTGAAACAAAAACGACGTAACTTCGAAATCACAGAAATTTTAAAAAGACGCAACTTCGAAAACGAAGCAAACCGGGGAACTGGTGTATTTGCTATTTAAAGTAAATTATACATAAATATGATATTTACAGGAATTATAGGACATTTTGCAATAGTTTGTTTATTATAGTAAATTATGCAAAAATGTACTTGTAGAAAAATTAGCTATTTATAGTAAACTTTGCTATTTATAGGAAATTCTTAAAATTTTCTATTTTATCCAAATATTGCTGAAGTTTGTTTTATGTATAGGAAAGTTTTTAATCGTTTTAAATCTCTACAAAAAGCACAATTCTTTTAATGTTTAAAACCTCTTTAAAACTGCAAACAAAACACACTCAGACATTCCAATTTGAGTTCAAAATGTCATAAATCTTAACTGTCTTCAAATAACTTGTTTTAATTAAAACAAAAATCTTTCAAAAATTATACTCAATATGTTAACGTGCTCAACATTTATAAATTTCTGCACATTCCAAAACTTGTTGTATACACCTTAATCTTAAAAATAATACAAGACTTATGTATAAGATTATAAAAGAAAAACATCATATAACAAAAAAAAAATCACATTAGCCTTGAACTTTTTTCAGCTTTTACAAAAAAAATCCTTTACAAATTATCGCAGTCATAAGAAGAAATATCAAACCCATACATGTTATCAAGCGCAATGTCATCATATTAAATTTAATATAAAGAAAACATCCAGCAAATAACGAAATTATCCGCAGACAGAGATACAGACAATCCCTAAAAAATACCATTCTAAACAACTTCCAACAGCAGCCAAGAAAAAACGAGCTGCATGTGAATGTGAAAGAATTAAAATAAATTCAAAATTGCCACCAAAAAATATAATAATGAAAACGATAACGCGATAACACAGCATCCTACAAAATATTTGCTTTTTTTTTTTATCCTTAAATTCCCCAGGTGAAAATCATGCCAAAGTTAAATTTTAACCGTCACAAGACTTTAAGCCAACAAGAAAAATTTATTTAGCTGAAATAATTTTTTTTTTATACATTCAAAAAATAAACAAAATATATTTTATCACAACAAAAGAAAAAATAATAAAGAAAAAATAGCAAACAAACACGCGACTTTTTAATACACATCCATGGAATTTGTATTTTTTTTTGCTTTCCTTGAATTTCCTCCCAGGTTCGTACTTAAACCTAATCTGGCATGTATGAAGAGGAAAATGATGCGGTTAAGAGTTGGAAACAGAAACTGAAGCATACACAAATGGGAAAATGAAGGCATGAATAGATAAATGTACTTGTATGTTGTACTTTGTATGTATGAGGTAAATGGAAGTCAAGGTTATCTATGATAGACTGTGTCTAAAAAAAGAAGAACAAGGATCACAGGTTTTATTTTTTTTAAGAGCGCACAAAAAAAATATTTTCAAAAAAGGTAAATGGAATTTAAATGGAAAATCAATAAAAATATTATTGTATTTATTTTAGGTACACAAACTATTAAGATTTGTAGATTTCACTTAAAAATTTGCAGTTTGTTCAAAATTTAAAAAAAATACTGACTTGGGTTTTCAAAACTTTAGAAAATTTGCTATTTTATTCAAAATTTTACAAAAATTTACTAAATTATATTTGTACATAAATTTTTATTCATTAACCCTTTGACGACCATAGGCAAACATACATGCCCAGGGGATTTTGCATCATATAATTGTTCACGTAAGAGATAGAGTAAATATGTTCAAAACGGATTTGTAGCGGAGGGTTGGGGCAACTAAAATGTGGTATGTGGTAGGGGCCTATTTGGCCCCATTTGCCCCCTAGGAGGCCTCAAATTTGGCCAAAAAGTTGCCTTACTTCAGGGGAATGCTGTGGGGAGAGCGTAGGGCGCACCTGTCTAAAACTTGCGTATATTTTGGAGGCGCCTCTTACCTTTCAAAATACATATGGGGGAAGTATGTGTAAATTTCAACCTGCCCACGTTTACACCAAATATGTTTGGCAAGTATGTTTGCCTGTGGGTTGAAACGGAAAAAAAACGCACCTTAAAATAATCTAAATATTTTTTTTTATTTTCATCATTGTATGTATGTGTGTATATACATAGTTTTACGTTGTTTTGTTTTAAAGTCAATTGAACAAAGCGCATCATGTTATTGTTTAAAG
The DNA here is from genome assembly GCA_930367215.1 of Pollenia angustigena. Classification (NCBI taxonomy): domain Eukaryota; kingdom Metazoa; phylum Arthropoda; class Insecta; order Diptera; family Polleniidae; genus Pollenia; species Pollenia angustigena. The sequence continues at coordinate 57,022,206 of OV884060.1, forward strand.
TTCAAAGTTTTTTTTTTGCGCTGATTGTTTGTTTGTTTTTATTCAATTATTATTCGAAATCAATCAGAGCATATGTACGTCTTTCGTGGATTACTATTTGAAAGTGTATTATTGTTGTATTTCGAGTGTTATTTTTGATCAAACAGTGTATTATTATTAGGTTATTATAAATAAAAAAATTTAAATGTGTGGATCAGTCCGTGACCGTTTTCTTTTCCTTAATCCGGACGAAATTGAGCAACTTTGGTTTTGCGACACCAGTGACAATGAGGAAGAAGCTGCTGCATATATGGATGAAGAGGACATCGTTTTTCTAGAAAATGACGCTTTGGAAATCCAAGAGGATGAGAAGTTGTTAGTGAAGGAACTAAACCTATAGAATCTCTTGTAATTGAAAGGGCTCGCGTTGGTCGTTAAGCGGTACAAGTTGCTGTAGAGGATGAGCCAATTGAATCGACTTCAACTGCTGCAGTAATATCAGGAAAGCCAGCACTTTTTATACCACCAGAGAAGACTTTCTGGTTCAGAGGGACGCTTGCCTATAAAAACCCCGTTTTCACCGGATTTCAGGAGAATTGCATATATGAACATTCGCAAGTTCTAAACCTATTGTAAATGCACCTGTGCAAATGCCACAAGCGTATGATGTGTTTAATGCTGTTTGTAATTTTCAAGGTAAGTTTTTATAATTGCAAGTTTTTATATTGCTATAGTAGTTACTATTTTTCTATACTTTTTTGGTTTCAGAAATGTGCATAATGATAGTGTCCAACCCAACAACCCAACTGTGGTGTGCAAAGTAAAGCGGCGTGTTGCAGGACAAGCAGTTAAAATTGATATAGATTGCCCGTTGGTTGTCCAGTACTACAACAAGGAAATGGACCAAAAAAAAGGGTTACTATGAGTATGATCGCAGAAGCAAATGGCGGTTTCATATTCGATTGTTCTTTGATCTCTTCGAAATATGCGCCCATAATAGCTACGTGATATATAGCAAACTCATGTTGGCTAACAGCTTCGCGACAAAAGTGACCTGGATTGATTTTCGGGCAGCTTTAGCAAAGGAATTATTTAATGACCTCTGTTCAAGACCTCGCAGATTCCCGAAAGCAACCAGAACTGGAAGTATCTCTCTAAAAAAGCCGAAGTCTTTCCATAAAATGGAAAAACGTGAAAATTGGAAACGATGCCTTCGTTGTGCCAGCTATGGCAAATATATCCTCACAAATGTTTTTTGTACTATATACAATGTATTTCTCTGCTTTACATCACGTGACTGCTTTGGCGAATACAACGTATAGAACTTATCTTAAATTGTAAGTTATTTATAAATTACTTTTTAAATAGTTGAAATAAATAAAATATGTATAAAACATTATATTTTTCAATTTAATTTTTTGGAAAAAAAATTCTCTTTCAGTCTATAGGCAACTATATTTGCCAAGCAAAAAGAGGGGCAAGGAGAGGACCAGGGGGCCTATTTTTTACGTTAATATTATTGGGCCATGTATTATGAAAATAAGAAAAAATAAAAAATCGATTCGACAGAAAAAGTCTGGTCCTCAAAGGGTTAAATTGTCCTTGCAGTGTAGAGGTTTGTGCAAGGAATTTATCCATTTCAATCCACCATTTTCCGGCAGTACTTTGACATTCTGGCAACATCTCCCAACAATCTTACCTTTTTGCGCTCGGTCCTATTATATCACGGTTCTGTTGATAAGCTTGCTTGTATAGTATTATTTCTGCCTCATCGTTTTGTACCTGCCACATGGCGTAAATATTTTATTTAATAATTCAAATACATACGTGAGGGTTGGTATGTACTTGGAGTTATATTGCAAGTATGGTACCCTTTGAGACTTAATTTTTACCAATAAAATTTTTGTACAAAGCGACGTGAAGATTGGCAGTTGTATTCTCTGCGATTTAAGCTTTAATCCCTTTTTACGTCTTCGCTAACTGTGACTCCCAAATAGCGGAACGGTTCGACTTGCTTTATGATTTCTGAACCTATGTTTCTTCAGTGAAAATACTCAAGATATGTTGGAAAGATGCAGCTAATTTTGGCACTAATGTCGCGTCATGAAATTTTCACTGGTTGCGTGTTACAGGAACGAATGATGCATTGCGCTTGAAATTTAATAAAAAAAAATATGGACTCAGGGTATCGCATTGTCGTATACCTTGTAAGGTTATGAACTCTTCTAATGTAGTGCTTCCAGTTTTCTCATTGTTTCAGCATATTGCATAGAATTCGTCTGAACAGTTTGTTATCCACGTTCCTTCTATGAAGCGCCTTTTTTCAGATCTAAAATGAAACTCTTGTTTCATCGTGAACATAGATCTTTTGTTCCACGACTTGGTCTAAACCCACACTGTTCCACCTCAAGCTTGTGTTTTAAAATTGCATTTTTCAGCTCATTAATTAAACTTTAATTTGTCATTGTATTAAAAATGCGGGATTCATAGCAGTTGGTTCTTTTTTTACAGATGATTTGTGTCCTTAATTACTTAAATGGCATTTTAAACGGTAATCATCTGTAATTTCTTCTAACTTATCCATTGAATAAAATGGTGTAAGCAACATGCTTTTCTTTTTTTTCTTCGAAAATTACTCAGTTGAGGCCAACAAAGTTTTATTCCCACTCGTTCCAAATGAGATCGTAGGGTCGTTACAAATGTATTTCGCCGAGATCTATTACAAGCTATTAGTTTTATTTCATTTCAGGACTTTCCCGTACAGAATCCAACTGTGTTGTCCACGTGTGGGCGGTTCTTCCTCTTCTTCTGGTACCTGGTTGTTGACGTAGTGTGTGGCCCAACTTACGTTGCAATATTTTGGTTCGGCGAGAAACTTGTTTTGTGGCCATTAAAATCCTCCTCAAACATCTGTTGGCAAAAACTTTACGTGCGCTTATGTCGCGAATCATATATGTCACAGATCATACAGAGAAGAAAAAGAAAGAAAAAACACAATATTTTCTATCTCGTAACGCCTCTGTGTCGCGAAAAGCAATCGTGCACAATTAATACGGCTGACGATATCCGCACTAGATCCACCACTGATGTTGATGATGCTGTCGAGATAACAGAAGCTGTTAATAAAGCACTGTAGCGTTCATCTCAAGTGGGTATCTGTTATCGGTTATTTTATACGCATGGTTTTATTCTCACTAAGTTTGATTTTTAATCCTGATTTCGCTGACGCTGGCTCCAGGAGTTCTTAGCTGTGAGACATGTCGCTGAACATATCGAGCCCTAATAGCAAAAATGATGTAACCAACAACATTTTAGATTTTTGTTTTTTGATGAAAATCGATAATTTATGATAATTTGCATCGTCTCTAAAAATCCCATATCTCTGGAAAGTACCGTTACGAAGTAAGACCAAAAACAATTTCAAACGAAACCCTAGACTTGAAGCAAAAATATTTAAAAAAAACCTTCTCTTGTAAAATTTTATTTTTGTTGGTTACATCCTTTTGGCTATAAGGGCTCGATATGTGCCAGGAGGCAAATGATATCGGCCTAGTATAAGTCACCTAACAGCCTGGATAAGTCTCATTGAATTCCGGCAGAATTTTTTGTTTCCATATTTATCACTACATCAAGAGCGATTTTAAAAAGCAGAGGTGACATAATGCATCTCTGCCGTACTCCGCTAATCGCATTTATCAGGTTGCCAGTTTGTGGTTATGAAGTTCTCTACAAGAAGAGCCATTATAAAGACTTTTTATAAGCAAGATAAGTTTTGGTGGCGTGCCTTTGCATTCTAGTTCCTTCTATATGGTGTCATAAGAGAGCTTATCAAAGGCTCTTCGTAGCCTTGAAATATGAGATTTTCGGGAGTTCTCTATACATACTGTAACTATCACAAAATTCGTAACATTCCATCATGACAACGCTTGCGCACATATAAGAAGACAATTTTTAAGCTGTTTGGAAAAAGTTCTCACCAAAGCAGAACGCACTCAATGAAATACGCTTCAGTTGAAATTAGGGTATTTGAATCGCTAAGTGCAGAAAGGGAACTATGTACATCAAAACATTCATTTTTAGATAATCCATAAACATAATAATAAATGCAAATTTTATGTTTTTAGCTCGTAGAGGGGAAAACTGAATTTAAGCTGAAGTTGTCTAAGATGACAGCTTTTACACTGGAATCTTAAAAAAAACTCAAATAAGGTACATGAAGTAAATATCAGTAAAGTTCCCTTTCTGAACTTGATGAAATCTATAAAAATCTGGGTGCAATCAGAAAAAACATTTAACGAAAATTTTTAAACATATTATGGTTAATTTAGCCATATTATTGTCATCGGCAAACATATTATGGGTAAATTCGCCGTCCATCAAGAAGCCACAACCATATAATAGTTGCCTCCGAACCGTGTTGCCAATTTAGCCATTTAGTGGTTGGATTTAGCCATTTTTCACCCTGTTAAACCATTAAAAAATGCGTCTAGCCATTTTTCAACTTGTTTAGCCATAAAAATTTTTTTGCCGTTTTTCTTTTAAAAGAATAATTTTTATTTTATTATAAAAATTTATAATAGTAAAATAAACATTTTTAATAATTAAAACGCTTTTAATTTAAATCACAACTTTACAAATGTTGAAATCGCTTTTAACGACGATGATGAAACATCTTTCATAATAAAGAAACAGTATTCCACTATTAAATTTATAAAATGGATCAACGCAAACATCGCTGTTTCTTTCTGGTTGCAAGTATTTCAATAAACGGATGCTTTGAATTGATTATAATGTTGCTCTCACTTCCATGGTCTAATGCTGAAGTAGAGAGGGTGTTTAGCCAAGTAAACATCGTTAAAAGTAATTTAAGAAATAGGTTACATTTAGCAGCCGTTAATTCAATTTTATCAATTAGGTAAATAATTTTACCATAACAATACAATATTTATACCACCACCACAATAGTGGAGAGGGTACTATGCGTTTGTGCTGATATCTGTAACACCTTAAAATATTCGTCCTTAGCCCACCTTTACGTATACCGATTAACTCAGAACCACTTTTTGAGTCGAATTAATGATGTTTGTCCGGCTGGCTGGCTGTCCCTGTAAACCTTGTGCGCAAAGTAGAGGTCGCAATTTACAGATTATTTGATAAAATTTGGTACAAAGGTTCTAATGTAGTGTAGGGTATCTTAAAGTCGGTTTTAAGTGACTATACTTTCTTACTTGTTTTTTATTGTAGATCTGGACTCAAAAGGTTGGGTAAATTATGATTTACCTTCAAATTATTTAAAATTTATGATTATTTGAAACTAATGAGTGATTCCTATGAGATGAACAATAACGACATCGAATTTTTCGATGATTTAATTTTTTAATATTATTTTACGTTTATTCTTATTTAACAAATTGATCTTAACTCACAATTTTATCGTAAGCAACTTTAAATAAATTATTTCTGTTTTGTTATTCAATTTTAATGTGCTTTTATTTAACCCTTGTGTTAATACCCAACTTTATCCACGTTGTTTAGCACCCGGGGTACCAGGGTGGGTACCCATATACTATAATGTATTAATAATCAATATTTTTATGAAAAAAAAAATAAATTTTTAAACTTTTTATGTTAAAATATGATTTTTTACTTTGTATTGCACAATTGCTTAAATTTTAAACTTTTTATACAGGACAGTATTTTTTAGTATAACAGTTGTACTTTTTTGGTCATACATGATATGTAAATGAGACTTCCCCTCATTATAATACTAACGCTTTGGAAATTAAACTTATGTAATTGTATGATACAAAATTAAGTTTATTTAATTTTTTGAGCAGTTCAAACGTGTTTTTATTCTCCCATAAAGTGTATTGTATTGTATTGGGTACCCGGGTGCGCTTATTGCGATGGTTTAAGTTTAAGCAAATTTTTTTGAGTATTAAAGGAGCAAAAAAATAAATCTAGAATTCGCTTTTTGTTAAGTTAAATAACGACGATCCGGAAGCTTGTCTAAAAATTTTAATTCTTAATACATTTTTTTCATGTAAACATACCTAGGTGGGTACCCCGGTACCCGGGTATTAACACAAGGGTTAAAAAAGCTTTTAGCCATTTCTTAGCCCATTTTTAGCCATTTTTTTTTAGCAATTTTTTTCGTAAATTTAGCCATTTTTGATCACCAAGTTTTGGCAACACTGCCTCCGAACATCAAATAATCAAATCAAAAATTTAATATCTTCAGTTAACGAAAAGTCAGTATTTGTTTACCCCAGAGAAAAAAATTGTTCCCGACCGAAGGCCCGCTATGCAGAGAAGCGTTAGTTATCAATTCGGGATCTTAGAATTAGAGATTTTGAATTCGCGATTTTAAGTTTCGGGCATATGACCCCAACCCTTAAAAACTTCTTTATAACAATATTTTAAATGAAAAATGCAATTTGAATGTTTTATGATATACATAAGTCTCTTATGGCCAATTTCTCCAATTTATTTAAATATCAATTTATGTCTTAAATTCGTTTTTCTTGTCAAATAAAAATAAAATGTTATATCATTTAACGCACACATGCACAAAGTTAGGCTCACACATACGAATTTTACAATTGGGGTTTATGTCTACCCGCTAACAAGTCGACCTTGAGTAAAAGTACCGTGCGAAAAACTATGTTTAAATATGAATTGATGTTTAAATAGAATTGATGAATTGGTCATTAGACTATAAAATGGGTCTTATTTCATTTACAAATTTGGAGACTTATTTCATTATAAAACAATCCACCATCACAAAAAACAAAATTTATTTCATAAAAAATTAACAAGCTCCCTAAAGGTATTGTTGTTATTTTCTTTATAAAAAATTGGGAAATAAGTTAATTTTTGCTTTCATAGAGCCTGGTTTTCTGTCTCAAATTTAAAAATAATAAACTCCCAGAAAGCTTAAACATACACTAGCCATTGCACCGTGTTTCCTCTACAAAATTCCTGTATCTTTGTATTAAAATAACGTTTTTATATCCCTGTCTAAAAAACTTAAGATTTTTTTATTTTCCAATTATTTTAAAATTAAATTTAAATAATTTAATTTTCCTTAAGAACAAAAAAATTACCCGAGTATCATCTATAAGAAATTGATTTACTCATGTTTTTTTTCATTAAACTCATTCCATTCTCTTTTTTTCTCCTTATCTAACGAGATGATTGCACACTTAGCTTTAAATGCAGCAGCAATAAATGCAATTTAGCATTAGCTGGAGCTACAACATCTATCTCCATGTCTCTATCATACAAAAACTACTCAATCGTTCAGGCAACCAGCATCAGCATGATATTTAACAAACACAAACTTACAAATATCAACACAAGCAATTGACCCCCTAAAGGTAAATTCACAAATCATACGCTGATTTTCTAACAATCTTTAAAATAGATAGATAGATATACCAACCAACAACAACTAAAGAAAAGTTATTCATACTTATTTATAGAAGCAGCATTTCTAACGTCATCGTAATCCTCATTATGCTGTTCTTTTATCATATTCATATTTCATTTTAGTTTTTCTTTTCTTTTCCAAAAGCAGAGATGATGACGATTACGTTGCTGATGATGATGGATAACTTTACATAAAGATTTGAAAGAAAAGTATGATTAAACTACTAGAACACTGCTAAACTTATTCCAGGTAGAAGATAATAATAAACCTTAACTAAGCATTTGCCAACAACAACTAGAGGATTTCCTTTTAAGCATGTCTAGAAAAAGAGAAATAAAATTGATTTCAAGTAGAATTTTTTTCTTCGTTTGAAAAGAGACCAAAAAAATGTTTGTGTGATAAGCATAAAGTTAACAGAGGCTTCTTGTAGTTGATTTTTTTCGCCTAATTTCTTCAGGTCAAATATGTTACATTCACACTTATCTTGGCAAAAAGATAGAAACGGTGATTTTTTTTTCCTTATTTTTTTTTTTTACTTCATTCTTCGTTTTTTCAAGAAAATTTACCTGTAAGTTGGTTAAAGTAAAAGAAACCAAAACTTTAAGCAAATTAAAAAGTGAGGTTAAAACTGAACGATAATAAAGCTATAGTTTGCACACTTCTTTATAAGGAAAAAAAGTTTAAAAGAGTAGACTTTTATAGTAGTGCCTTAAACCAGTGTTCGAAAATACACACTAATTATCGTTTTTTAATGTTCGGTTCGGTAGATTTGTGGAAAACACAAACGCTAATAGTGTTTTTGTAGAAAATCAGTAAAAAAAAATAACGTTTCCCTGTTAGTCATCTTTCGAACACAAAAATATTACTGTTTTTATCAAACTCAACAAAAGATGTGAACATTTAATTCCGTTCGGTTTTTTTTGAAAATCCACAAACTTCAATGTGTTCGGTTCGGCTCGTTAATATTCGTCCCTTTTGACTGTTAAAAAAAACATTTTTACAAAAGCAAAATACACACACAAAAAAAAACATTATAGAACATTAAAATATAATGTTTGTCTACAGTATCACTACAATTGTTCTGTTTTTTATCGCAGAACCGAACATTATTTAATGTTCGGTTTTTTCTTGAAAATAGTTACGAACGGTATTAAGAGTTGTGTATATCTACACAATCACTAAAAAAATAAATATCGTTCCTGGGTGTGAGAGCCGAACGTTAAATAATGTACTGTTCATTTTCGAACACTGCCTTAAACTCTCTTATACACAAGGAGAAAAGAAGTCAATATGCTATTTCAAAACTTTGATACCCTGCACCAAAAATTAAAAGTTACGAAAAATTACACCAAATCTGTAGTGCGATTCATTATTTTTTATAACGATAATCGTATCGTTAAAATAAATATAACAAAAATTTATAGAATATGTTTGAAGTCAGCTGTTACTTTAACCATTTTTTTTATCGTTATTTTAGCAACAATAATTTACTTTGCGTTTATTAAATCGATAAAGTGTATTTTATATTTAATATAGGAAAGGCCCGACTTTTTACATACATGTATACAAACATATAATCAAACACAAGAACATCCACAAAGTTACTTGGGTATCGGCTAACAGATGCACAGAAAACTAAATTGACCATATAGCGAACAGCAAGAAATGGCGGGGATCGCTACTCGACGTACGTAACAAAAGAGGCGCAGATAAAGCAAGCGACCATCATCTCGTAATCGCATCAATCCGTCTTAAAGTGGCAGCGCCGAATTTGGTGCAAACAAGAAAACCACAGAGACGTCTCTGTGTCGAGAAATTAAAAGACCCAACAATTTCACGCAAATTTGTGGACTCCATCGGAGCCTTAACTCAGGCAACGAGGCCAAATGATGCAGGTTGGCAACCAATTCGAGATAGATATATAAAAGTAGCTGAAGAAACGATTGGGTGCAGAGAGCAGAAGCGAAAAGAATGGATCTCTAATGCTACCTGGCAACTCGTTAACGACAGGAAACAGCTAAAGAATGAACTTAACTCACAAAGCGCATCTTCAGACTTTGTACTCCTCAGTCGATAGAATGGTGAAGAAGAGCGCCAGGAAAGACAAGAGAGCGTGGAGTGACAGAATTGCCGTACAGGCACTGGCAGCGGCAGCTACCTATCATAGCAGAGACCTGTTCAACTCTGTGCGTAGGCTAACCAAGGTGAAATTTGCAAAATCTAAACCTCTTGAGGACAGTAACGGGGAATTAATAACATCAAAAGAGGAACAGATCCGTATATGGGAATTCTACTACACAGAGCTGCTGTCAAAGACACCAACAGGATAGGACATAATATGTGACTGCACGCACCACCAAGAACGGCAAGACATCAGTACAGCTTGTCCTGCCATACCAGAAATTGTGTCCGCTATTAGAGCACTTAGGCCCAACAAAGCCTCGGGCCCTGATAACATAGCCCCGGAACTACTAAAGGCAGATCCCCTGGTTAGCGCACATATTCTTCTCCCACTAATACTAATACTTACTCTCCTTCCCAAAAAGGGTAACCTATCGCATTGCAAGAACTGGAGGGGAATAACTCTGCTCAACATGGTCAACAAAGTATTAGCCCATATTATTAACAATAGGCTATCAGAATCGCTCGCACCTGACTTAAGGCAAGAACAAACAGGATTTAGAGCCAGAAGCTCATGCATCGCCCACGTGAACACCTTACGCATTATAGTTGAGCAGTCAGTGGAGTGGCGCACTCCTTTTTACATGTGCTTTATTGACTTTAAAAGGGCCTTCGATACATTAATCCATGAAGCGATCGTGGGTGCACTAGAATGTAAAGGAGTGCCGACAAAAGTGATAAATCTGGTCAAAGGGCTGTACAATGGAGCTAGTTGTCGGATCTCTCACGAGAACCAATTAAGCACCTATATAAATATCCGGACTGGTGTCCGTCAGGGCTGTGTTCTCTCGCCTTTACTGTTTAACCTAACGCTTGACATAATAATGAACCGGGTGACAAACAACAACACCGGTATTGCATGGGGCCTCCCAGGTACACTTGGAGACCTAGATTATGCAGATGATATATGTATTCTGGCACACAAACACTTCCATATCGCGACAAAACTTCAGCACTTGAGGGAGTGTGCAGCTAAATCAGGCCTTAGAATTAATATTGCAAAAACCAAGCTAATGTGCATTAATACCGACTATACTCAGCCTCTATTTTTGGAAGGGAAAACGATCGAAGTTGTCAACTCTTTCTGCTACCTGGGAAGTATCATTTCTAGTAATGGTGGAGCAAGTGATGATATAAGAACCCACATCACAAAGGGTAAAACATCGTTTGGAATGTTGAATAAAGTCTGGCGATCAGCATTCATCTCTAAGCGCACCAAACTCAGGATCTTTGACGCCTGTGTTAAATCCGTTGTCTTATACGGGTGCGAAACATGGCAAGCTGCCACTAGGGAAATAAATGCTCTCCAAGTATTTATAAACCGGTGCCTACGCCAAATGCGTGAAATTAAGGCTATGGCATTAGATAAACCGAATTTTAACTTGTTTGTTGAGGCCCTATGTTCCACCTAGGAACTACGGGAAATTAATAATAATAATGTGTATGAACAACAAAACCAATTCTAAATTCAAAATTGGTTAAAATAAAATTTATATTTTTTTGTGTCAATAAAAATATTTAAAACATTAATGTGTATTTTATAGAACACGAGCGCCTTACTCGTCCGTTCAACTTACATTTAAAACAAAAACAAATTCCGAAGTTTTGTTTTTGTTTTAAATGTAAGTTGAACGGACGAGTAAGGCGATCGTGTTCTATAAACACCACATAATATGATTGATTTAAAACTTTTTAATAAAATAACTTAAAACGAGTAAATATTTAACTTTAAACTTGAGTACAAATGTGGCAAAGGAGAGTCGGAAATGACGGGAATTCTTTACTAAAAATATAAAGTAAATTTTAGCAGCAACTTATAGTGGTTAAAGGGGAGGTTTCCTGGCAGAGGACAAAAATATTCATCATGATCTTGGAGTTTTAAAAATTTAGTAGCTTCAACCCAACTCCAAACAATCCAACCAAAAAGGTCCCTGACTTACCCGCCCTTAGAAGAGTGGATAACATCAAGGAAAAGTTCAGGCAGCCGCCACCTCCTGGGAAAATATGAGAAGTAAAATATTAGCAAGATTCCCCACCACAACACCGAAATAGGCGGAGAGCGTTATTTCAAAGCATCGACAGGTGGCAGCCTTATTATCCTACGACCTGCTACAGAAGACCAATTATATACTTAGCTGATCCAACAACCGATAACCGAAACTGATAGAAGGCAAAATAGCAGGCGCGGATTCAGGGGGGGGGGGGAATAAGGAAATTTCCCCCCCGTAAATTATAAAAATATGTTTTGTTTATTTCGATAAAACAAGAATACCCATTAATATTATTTTTTTTAAGTGTACAAAATTTTTGGAAATCCCAGCAAGGGTTTGTTTTATTGAATCTCTAACCAAATTTTCAATAAGTATCCAATTCTTAATCCTAATAGTTATTTATTAGATATTTTCAATGAAACATCTAGTTTACTGTTGTCAAATACTTATAATTCTACATTCAATCCCAGCAGGTGCCATCTATATCCAAAGACTAAACGTCTGACTTGATAGCCCGCATTATTTGAATTATTAATAATTAAAAAAGGAATTATTAATAAGCCTTAGTTTGAATATGCAATATGTGTTGTATATATGTGTTATATGAATCAAAATTCTATTCGATAATTTTTAACGAACGCACGGATTTGTCGCGGAAAAGCCAGATTTCATTATCTTTAAAATATTTCAACATACAACAAAAAGTTGTTAGGGAAGAATTTGTTAGCTTTGTTGTAAACGCGTTTGAAGAGTCTTCACAGGATATTGATAATGACGCTGATGTGTTAATTGATGCGAAGGAACTATCATCAATAGTTCTTAAAACTTTGACAAATTTTGGTCTTGACCTAAAAAATTGTTTAGGAATTGGAACTGATGGGTGTCCTTTGATGTCAGCAGAAAATGGAGCTGTTAAAAAATTCTGGAAACCGCGACAAACGCCTTGCTATTCCCATAAATCAAACAACTCAATTTCTAAAAGCAATAAAGTGCCACTAATACAAAAAGTTATATCATTTGTTAAAGAAACGACAAAATTTTTAAATATAATCACCCCAGGCAAAACACAGTTTTAGTAAAGTATTTGGGAGCCAAACTTTCTACATTATGCGAGACAAGATGGGTGGATCGTCACGACTCAGCTTTACACTTTGCAACAAGTGTACATCATATAGTGGAAGCTTTGGAAAAAATATCTGAGTGGAAAGGTAGAGATACTTCATCAAAAGCCTTGTATTAAGGAACTCATTCAGAACTTTTGAATTTATTTGCGGAATAAACATATTAAGTATGATCCTTATTGTAACACAGCCGCTTAGTATAATTTTACAAAAGCATGATATAGATCTGCAAAAAGGATCAAGCCATATAAAAACTTTAATCATGTGCCTTGAAGAAAAAAGAAATAGAGCCGAAGAACAATTTAAAGCGATTTTTGAAAAAGTGAAAGTTAATCGATGTTCCAATCTAAAAGAAAAGATTTGAACGAAATAATCACATCCTAAATGTTGAAGATTTCTACCGAGTTGTAGGTTTCATTTAATTTTATTGAATTTATTTTAGATGATCTCAAAACACCTTTCCAATAGATATCTTACAAAACTTTTAAAACCACAACTCGAGATAAACACCTACTAACATCTTAACTTGAGCGTGAACTGTAGCATTGGCAACAAAGATAGAAAATATCTGAAAATCTATCAGATAACGTTGTAGATGCTTTAATAAACTATGTTGAAGATTTCTACCCAAATCTAAGAAAAATATTTCAAATTTTCGTTTGAATGCTCGTCAGTAATGCTACGAGCGAGAGGTCATTTCCTACCCTTTGTCGAATAAAAACATGGCTCAGATCAACAATGACAAACTGAACATAGACTGTACTATCTAAATTTGCCTTACAAAGAAATCATAAATTGCTTATTTAAAAAGATTAGTTTATTTTAATTTATATTGAATATTTTATTTAACCTTTTGTTGATATTTTTAAATATAATATACACATACTCCTTTTAATAAACTTTTAAAAACAAATTTTTTTTTGTATCATAAAAAATTTCCCCCCCCCGTAAGGCTCAAGCTGGATCCGCGCCTGCAAAATAGTAATACTGAATGGATTGATACTCGAAGAATAATGACGGCGAAAGCTTATATGGAGCCGAAAATAACTGCAACAAATCTTTTAAGATCGAGATACTTTGTAGAGAAAACCAAATTTGACTTTATAAGACATTCTGCAAGTTTTGTTGCTCTTGTAACACTGCCTTCGTAAGAAAAGAATACAAAAGCCAGAATCAAAGCATCCCATTATTCTAAAAATCTTACAATACCTCCCTCTAAAAAAAGCCATCTTGCATAAGAAACACTTACATATTATGTACAGTTTTCCTGAAATTCCTCACTTCAGTTATGCTGTTAGGACAATGCAAAAAAAAACTGTAAATATTGTGACAAAGAACCTCAACATTTTTTGGGAGCAGTTTACATGCATCAATCAACTTCATTGCTAAGTGAGGTTTTAAGCGCTGACGTAAGCGCCGCACACTGGGGATTTTTGTATGGAGGTGAGGAAAAAAGTATATTTTTCAAAAAATATAATGATTTCATTACAAATTTAGTTTTATTTATATAGTAATACACAAAAGTAATCAAAATAAAGAAAGTTAGAGAAATATATATCGTTACCTACAATGTAAAAAGCCCTAACTAACAAAAAAAATGTAAATGATTTTTTTAATTCATTATTTATTTTAAATCTATTTTTAATTTCATCACAAACTTAGTTTTATTTATATAGTTATATACAAAAGTAATCAAAATAAAGAAAGCTAGACAAATGTATATCGTTACCTACAATGTAAAAAGCCCTAACTAACAAAAAATTTAAATGATTTTTTTAATTTTTAATTTTTTATTTATTTTAAATCTACTTTTTAATTTATTATTCTAAAAGAGCCTTAACTTCGTCGCTTATATCACTATGCTTTCTCTGGCTAAATGAAGGAGTCAAGTGTGAGATCATGGGATCTGATGTTACCATCATTCGGTGCATAATATCTTCGTTCGTGGCAATTCGACTGCATTTTCTGGAGTGTCTAAGGCGATATTTTTTATAGTCTTTGTTACGACTTTCCTGAGCCTCTTCGGATAATAAGCCTACAGGAAAAATACACTTTTCAATTATATATTTTCCATGAATCAGAATTTTGTGGAGTGTTGGTGGCATATTGTACCACTCGTACAGTGCAACAAACTTTTTTGCCGTCTCCAGACAAAAATCACCAAATTTTTTCGGATCTAGTGCCTCGGTAATGGTTATAGCTTCGAGAATTGTTGAAAACCTCTTGATTATGTCTTCATCTAGACCCGTGATTTCGGAAATTAAAGCAGGATTAGCAAAGAATCTTCGTGACGTATTTCCTGAATTTGTCGTACCAGAGCCTTGTTTAACAGTATCAACCTGTATTCCAATTTTCTCTTTAATTTCACGCTTTATCAAACATTTTCGGGCTTCTCTTATCGGACGAGTATTTGAGTCGACTCTTCCACGTTTAAATTCAAGATTGTAAGCTACATGCAAAAGACACTCCATCAGCTTAATACGCGCATGAAGTGGTGACATACCAAATTGCAGTGCTTGTTCATTTACGGGCATAGCTTGAACTTCTTCGATTTTATTCATCTTGGATGTTGTTGCTCCACAAATAAAACAAGAAGATGCTGCTGGTGTCTCTGTTACTGATTGTGCTGTCTTGCCGTCAATCATTGTAAAATATAATTCATGTTTAACTTTAAACTTACGATTATTTACTGTTAACTCAAATTCTTTTAGTTGAGATATCTCCTCATCGACTCTTCTCTTTTCTTCTCGTATAACTTGAGGTGTCTCTTTAACGTACGCAAACTGTAGTGTTCTACAATATTGTGTGGAAGAAGGTTTATTGTTGTTCCATACTAATTTATTTATGTCATCACTCAATGATAATTTTAGTGGTACAACTGATGTCATATATAAATGAGAGTCAGAAATTTGATCATCTGAAAACCTCTGTTGGTATTCGCTTTGACCAGATGCCCCATCACATCCCCATTTATAGTACATTGTTAGATTTCCGCTTTCAATATTATTTATTTCCTTTACTGATTTGGTCTCTAGGACTCTTTTAGCAGTATGATCCAACAGATTTTGCAGAGGTACACTGCCTGAACTTTCAGTGATAGAAATTTCTAGAGGATAACTGTTAGTTTTTTCTTTCGTGAGTTGTTTGTATGGTACGAGTATGTTATATCCTTCATTTTGTAACCAATGCATTAGATACTCGTATTTTTCTTTTGTAAGTTCAAGCTTTGTAAACATCCCCAAAGTTTTTAATGTACAAATTTTGTGGTTGGTTTTTGAAATATTAGAAGAAAAATCAATTACTTCTTGAGGAAACATAGAACGTACTTCATCCCTTTTGTATCGTTTGGCGCGATCACAGCACTCCTCAAACGATTTGCGGGGCCGACCAAGTGCAGAACTGGTAGAACATTCAGCCTCAGTAAACTTAATTGTAAATGTGCCTTCAAGCCAATTTACATTCTTTTTTTCAAATCGCGACTTCGTACGGTTAGAATCTTGCCATCTTTGTTTGAAGTTATAGTAAAAGTGTTTATATATTGTATCCAAAATTTCACATGCTCTAGTATCGTTTAAGCATAAAACCCCATGAGAAATAGAAAAACTTTCCATTGCCGTAAAACTCTTGGTCCTTAGTTTCAGTTATAATTAAATAATTTCGCGATCGCCAGCACTTGTTGAATGACAAAAATCGATCAGTGAACACCTATAAATACTACGTAAGTTTTAACATTTTACTGAAAGGTACTTATGAATTCGCGCATCTTTTAAGGGAGTCTATATACCTATTTCGTGTGCGTTTAAAATTTTTCGAAACGTTCTAAAACATGACCACTCATAAATGTGGGTGCAATTTGTGTAAAAAAATCATGCAGGTAGCCAACGAAAAAAACCCAAATAATTAAAAAAGTGCACTTACCTTTTTTCCTTTCAATTTTCCACGCACATTTATTACCGCTTATTACTTTGCTACCGCAATCATAAAAATCAAATAACCTTTTGTTTATTGCTTTTTTTTTTTAATTCTGAGAATCATAAAAAAAGTCATAAATGTTTTTGCAAAGAATTTTGTGCATATCTCGAGCAAATTTTTGAAATGCATACCTTCACTTAATTGTGAATAAAAGCGAAACGCGTTCATCGATTTTCATGATTTATGTCTCATTTTTTTCATAGGTTATGCGACTTTACGTGAAAGTAATAAAACTTGAAACTTTTTTTTACTGTTTTGGATTTTTTATGAATTAAAAATAAAAAATTTAAATTTCTTGGCCAAAAAATATTTTTTTTCTTCATACATTTATTTATAACTGCGAAACTGTTGCTTATGTAGCAAAATGTTATATAAACAGATGAAAGTAATTGTAATTCTTGATTTTTCTAAATTTTTTTCAGCAAAATCCGACTAGTGGTTCTCGAGTTATGTTAAACAATAGAGCCTTATCAGAATTGAGTCCCGAATCAATCAGCTGAAAAATGTTGTACTGTGTAATGCAAAAACTTGAGAGGTGGCACCTGGTGGCACTTGAAATTGATTAATAATGTTAAAACAGATATAAGACAATGTATTCGGTGTGATTTCAAACTGAGGAAAAGTAAAGAAAAAATTCCAGGTCCAAATGTTTGGAGAAAAATGGGATTTTTGTTATATGTCCATAAAAATACAAAAAAAAAAAAAAACTTAAGTCTCTGCAGATTTTTTTTTTCAATTTTAGTATACTGAAATATATTACTTTAAATAGAAAAAAAAAGAAAAACGTTAGCTCACATAGTAAAATAATATTCGTATTTAAATTCTTAGGTTTAAATTAAGTTGGTTCGGTAAAACACACAAGTTCTGAGTTTGAGACGGATATAAAAAAAAACTGGCAGTCAGATCGGGGTAAATCTGTTTGATTTGATTGTACCATTTAGTCTAAAATTGCAACATATCACTGCATATTGCTTGAAGACTATGTTGACAATTTGACTTTTTTCCGCGAAATCCCCAGTGTACGCCGTCTGTTGCCAATCCGATCACATTTTGAAATGAATATTGCTTGTTAACAAAACGTTTTTTTTTTTTTATTTTAAGAAGAAAATTTGAAACGGCTGAGGTCATCAACATATCCTTTATGGAACGTGCAACTAAAACAATACACTTCTTCATTGCCACATCTGTAATATCCTCAACAACCAAAGAATATCTTCTGTTCTATAAAATAAATGCATGTTGGCTTTTTACATATCTGTACTTTGTCCAATGAACCGAATTTTATAAAATAAATAAAGTACATTTTCTTAAACAGAACAACATAAATTTAAGTCCGAACAAATGAAATATATCTGACCAAATATAAATATAATTCTATAAACCGTTTGCCTTCAAAACTCCAAAAAGCATATTGTAATGATTAAATATTCAGGTATTTTTCAACAAATGCCTCCGCAAAATCTTACGGATTTTCTGGCCTGTAGCAATATCCAACAACCAACTCTAGATGAAGGCAAACCAGCAGCCTATAAGAACGGAAATAAGTAAGCGGAAATGGATTTGGGAAGGTCACACCTCCGTAAACCAGACGATGATATTGCCAAGAAATGCCTAGATTGGAACCCGCAGGGAAGCAGACGGGCCGGGAGACCAGCGCATACCTGGAAACGACCACTGCAACAGAACTTTCGAGATTGCGCATGAAGTGGAACGAAGTCAAGCATCGAGCCGAAGATCAAGATTATTGGAACAACCTTGTTATGGCCCTATGCTTCCTAGAGGAGTATATATACAAATATCACCTTAAGCCTAGTACTCTGTTCAAATTTGTGAAAACTGTTGAGCAACATAATTTAATTCATAAGAAAACTTTGACATGTATCAGTGTTACCAATTTTACGACTTTGCACAATTTGACGTTTTTACTTCTGTCAAGGCTTGCGACATTTTTTACGTAAGTTAACAAACCCACTAAAATGTATTTTTTTTTTTTTATTAAAAAATTAAATTATAAAAATGGACATATGTGTATTCTTGTGTATAGTTGACCTGTTGTTTATGTTGTTTTATTATTTTGGCTTGGTCAGAGATTTTGACCGAAATATTGGAAAAATATAAAAATAAATAAAAATAAAATAAAAAGTTTTTTGAATTTTATTTATTATTTATATAGGACCTCAAGCCAAAATAATAAAACAACATAAACAACAGGTCAACTATACACAAGAATACATAACTACACGGCAGGCACACCGCAACATAGAATTATTATGACTCTATACTCCAAAATCAAACAAAAATACAACAAACCTACAAATATAATTGTTAAGAAGTATTCTAAACAAAACAAACAAATTGCTAATATGAAATCATCAACAACATTCCTCATAAAATGCAGAACGTTAGGCATAATTCCAAACTTCATAAAAGATGCAACTAAGAATATATACAGTCCATTTAAAATGTATAATAAAATACCGCGAAATCTGGAAAAAGTTTTACAAAAGCACATATACAATTTTCATATTATAATTTTGAAACTACTCATACAACAAAAACACAAACTACTCAGTGATAATACAAAAATTTTAAATAAGACAAAAAGGAAAATTGAAGAACTTTTAGATGAACAAGACAAAGAATTATTTTTACAAAGTGAAAATATTATATATGACAATATCAAAAACAACAATAAAATAACACACTTAGGTAAACTGGAGAAATTGAGAAAAGAAACCAGCAGAAAAATAAATATAAAACATAATACTGATTGGTTTATAAACAACACGAATATTGACATTCCAACAGAGATACAGTGGCTGCTTTCTCTTGGACCAAAATTTGCATTACCAAATACAAAAACAACATTCCCTTTGTTTAAATGTATTGCTGATAGTGAAGAGTGCATCCAAACAATTGAGAACAGAGAACAACAAGAGACATTAAGAATTAAGCTTGTAACATTACTAGATGACCATTTATGTAAGAGAAAACTTAATTATAGAGACAAAATCATTCTGGATACAGTGGGACAATCAAAACGTTTTCTGAATGAAAATAAAAATATTTTAGTGTTGAACTCGGATAAGGGTAATAAAACGGTTACTATGACTAAAGAAGAATACGATTTGAAAATGAAAACTATTTTAGCAGATATGATTACATACAGACGTTTAAAAAAGGATCCAACATCAATATTACAAAACAAGAACAACACGTTAATTGAAAGACTTTTCAATATGAATCTAATAAGTACTTTTGACAGGAATAAGATGATAACCAACATAGCGACTGCACCAAGAATATACGGTCTACCAAAGATCCACAAAACAGGAATGCCGCTACGCCCTATTTGTTCGTCTATCAATTCACCGTCCTACGAATTATGCAAATATTTGACTACAATTTTAAAAAACTTGACAATGGACTCTACATACAATGTAAAAGACTCAATAGAATTTAAGAACAGAGTAAACAATACTTATATATATGAAGATGAAGTACTTGTTTCCTTTGACGTAATTTCACTTTTCCCAAGTATTCCAGTTAACATGGCAATTAAAACGATTGAAAGAAAATGGCACTTACTGAAAGAACATACACGAATACCTAAAGATTTATTCTTAGAACTACTAACTTTTTGTATTAAAGAAACAAGATATTTTAAGTATGAGGATAAATACTATGAACAAAATAAAGGAATGCCCATGGGATCTCCAGCCTCACCAGTCATTGCGGACATAATTATGGAAGAACTATTAAATGTATCAATAGGAAAGATGAAGAGAAAGCCAAGGATTTTTACAAAATATGTGGATGATTTGTTTGGAATCGTTAAGAGAGATGGTATTGAAGAAGCCCTGAATACATTGAACGAATTTAATAGACAAATACAATTTACGTTGGAAAAGGAAACAGATAACAAACTAGCCTATTTAGATTCGGTTATAGTTAGACACGGAGACATACTAAAACTAGATTGGTACCAAAAACCGATGGCGTCTGGTAGATTAATAAATTTCTACTCAAAACACCCAAGAAGAACAATTATAAATACAGCGACCAACTTCATTAAGAGAGTTCTAGAAATAAGTGACAAAGTTTTCCACCCAATAAATATCTGCAAAATAAGGAATATATTAAGTAAAAACGATTTTCCAAATAAAACCATTAATGAACTAATTAACAGAGTAAAAACTGCGATAGTAAAAGGAACAACTAAAAGGGAACGACCACCAATAATATATAAGACTATGACATATGTAGAAGATTTTTCCGAACGATTTAAACATTCCAACATTTATAATCGGGAAAAATATGAATTAGCCTTTAAAACTGAAAATACAACAAAAAAACTTTTTAATAATATGAAATCTAAGATTGAAAAAGAGGAAAAATCGCATTTAGTTTACAGAATACACTGTAATGGAGACAAAACTGACGCATGCGGAAAAGTATATGTTGGCACGACAAAAAACAAATTAAAAACCAGACTTGCAGCACATAAGTCAGATGAAAAGGCTACTTACAAGCCATTAGAACAGAAAACTGCATTAGCAGCCCA
The DNA here is from genome assembly GCA_930367215.1 of Pollenia angustigena. Taxonomy (NCBI): domain Eukaryota; kingdom Metazoa; phylum Arthropoda; class Insecta; order Diptera; family Polleniidae; genus Pollenia; species Pollenia angustigena. The sequence continues at coordinate 57,043,446 of OV884060.1, forward strand.
CTGTACTGTAACTGGACATAAACCAAATTTTAATAATGTAGACATATTGGTGGGAGAGCACAACTTCAAGAAGAGATTTACTCTTGAGATGCTACATATTATTGATCAAGAGACAGAAAAGACATTAAATTTTAAGAAAGACACAGAAAGATGTGCAAAAATTTATAAACATGCAATAGACAAACACAAATCAAAGAAAGCTTTATCAGTGAAGAGTTAAATTCGTCGGAGTTTTTTCAATCTTTTATTGTTTATTTATTTAAATGTAAATATTAAATTTGTTTAGTGTAAAATATTTTGTATTTTTAATGGTATTTTTGTTTTTTGTATTTTTAAAAAGATTCCCCTGATGATGGTCAGAGATTTTGACCGAAATATTGGAAAAATATAAAAATAAATAAAAATAAAATAAAAAGTTTTTTGAATTTTATTTATTATTTATATAGGACCTCAAGCCAAAATAATAAAACAACAATGGACATATGTTTTTTTTTTTTATTTAAATTATTCCTATCTCATTTTATTTGAGGTTAAAACATCTTAAATTTGCCTAAAATTCCAGGCGAAATAAGTGCAGCTTTTATTATTTCGCAGCTGTAAAAAAAAAATGTTGCCAGAAACATTTCAGAACTTTTTCACAAAATGAACAGCGTACAACTATTCCAACTATATCCCGCACAATGTCGGACAGAGTACCCGGCTTAAGTCATTATCTTAAGCATAATCAAAATCGTTCTAAAGTTATGATGAAATGTATACATATATCAGGATAGCCGCCTTATTTCAAGCGAAATATGGTTCCAGCCGATAAAAAAAAGTCTAGGCCCAATCAAGACCGTGTCAGATACAACTTCTTCGCTTTGCGTGACGTCTGTTTTCTTACATGTAAACCGCTTTAAAGAATTAACCTTTATTTGTACCCATTGTAGGGTACATTAAAAAAAGTATTCAATTTTGTGCACCATTTAAAATTATTCAAGGCCCGTACACTTATGGCTAATAAATCACTGATGGTTTAAAAGCTGGTTTAGTTGAACTAAACTTGAATTTATATATAGTTTAAACTCAACAACTGTAAATCAGTGTCCCATGTATTATGTGTGGTTAAAAAAATAACATGTGGCAGCACTACGATAAATCTTATCAAATTCATATGGTCTGTATTGGTAGTTTAAACGCCCAATTTTATGCGTTTAAAGATGGTTTATATGTTTACTGATTTATAGATTTGGTGGTTTAAACACATTTTAAACCAAAAAGAGAGTTTAACTTGCTCTGATTTTTTAGCCCTTAGAAAGTAGTTTCGTTTAACTCACTTCACAAAATTTTACTTTGGCATTAAAAACTTTAAAGTGTGTTTAAATAAAAAATAAGTTATTTCAAATTTATTTAGATAAATAGAGATAATTTCATACTTAAAATGTAAATAATACATTATAAAAACAAAAGACCTTATTTAGAATATTATGGCAATGAAAGTTATTAGCTTTAAAGTTATGTAAGGTTGAAATAATTGTTTGTTTCTAACTGTGGAGCTAATGACGGATCTTTTAAGTTGAGGGGGAAGGGGGCAAACCAAATTTATAATTCTGAATGCCAGTCTTAGACTAAGGGATGGTGTTATGACCCCCTCAGCATTCGCGTTTGTGTAGAAGCTTTTTATGGTATTTATTTAGAGTCTGATCTTAAAGTCCGAACTACACATTTGTTTTTGCTGTTAACCTTTGTGTTAATACCCAACTTTATCCACATTGTTTAGCATTGTTTAGTATTAATAATCAATATTTTTATGAAATAAATTTAATTTTTAATCTTTTTAAAAGCGTATTAAATTATATTTTTGTAAAAATATGATTTTTTTTAACTTTGTATTGCATAACGGCTAAAATTTTAAATTTTTTATACAGGACAGTATTTTTTAGTATAACAGTGGAAAATTTTTGTTCATACATGATATGTATATGAGACTTCCCCGTATATTAATACTTACGCTTTGGAAACTTAACTTATGTAATTGTATGAAACAGAATTTAGTTTATTGAATTTAAGTTTATTAAATTTAAACATGTTTGTGTTATTCCATAAAGTGTATTGTATTGTATTGTATTGGGTACCGGGGTACCCGGGTGCGCATGTTGCGGTTAAAGTTTAAGCAAATTTATTTGAGCATTAAAGGAGCAAAAAAATAAATCTAGAAACTGAATTCGCTTTCTTTTAAGTTAATTAACGACGATCCAGAAGCTTGTTTAAAAATATTAATTCTTAATACATTTTTCATGTAAATATACCTAGGTGGGTACCATTGTACCCGGGTATTAACACAAGGGTTAACAAAATTCTGGTGGTATTTAATAAATGCTTTACAACACTGAAAAAACGAATTCGATTCGTTCCGTATTGACTGAAAGATTTAGGAATAAAATTGCATTACAATCGAAAAAGTATTCGATTACGACTGACAGAATGAGTCCCCAGGAACAGAAATGTTTGATTTGATTGTTAACTTAATTCTTCTAGATTTAATTTTTCTTAATGATTAATATATATATTAGGGAGATTGATTACTCGACTTTTGCCAATAGTTTCGAAAAGCTTCTAACAAGGCGAATTTACACTACGTGAATTATCTTGCTACGTAAGCAACAGCTGATAACTAACCATGTGTCTAAATTATGAAATTAAAAATTTTTTTTTAAATTATTTAATTTCAAAACACACAATTTGAATTTAAAAACAAAGTGAAATATTTGTTTGAATTGTTTACTACAGTGTTGTATTATTATTGACACAACGTTAAAATATTTTACAGTGTCTTAAACGTTTTCAAAATAAGACCACCTTGTATGAATTCGTCTTGGCTGCATTTAAAAAATATTTTATTCGAATGAATTAAAACATAGCAGTCAAATTAGTGAAATAAAAAGTTAATTTGAATAAATACAAAACAATTCACAAAGACAAGGAGACAATAAGATAAATAGATAACTTAGAATCTTTAATGAAATTTGGTTTTAAAAAATTATAGGAGTTAAATAAATTTATTATTTGAGATATTCTCCCAGTTTTGTTTTTTACTAGCTGACGGCTCCCCGCCCCGGCTTCGCTTGCAAGCTATTAACCAATGAGAAGTCAAAAGGAGGCAGTGTGTTTAGTTCTTCGATTTTCTCCTCAAAATTTTCTCATACTTAACATAATGGAAATTTAATATCAATTTTTTGACGTTCCCCCTTAAATTCTCTTGTACATGGATAAAATGAGAAGTGCATAGTACACGCAGAGAAAAAACATGTTTAAATATGGTCACCTCCAACAAAACTATTTTTAAAGGAAATTTTAAACATATTATGGTTAATATAACCATATAATTGTCACCTTCAACCATATTATGGTTGAATTAGGCCTCCATCAAGAAGCCACAACCTATTATTGTTGCCTTCAAACATTTTATGGTTAAATATGACAATTATTTGTTTTAAAATTTGCAATAGTATTTTCCTCTTTTCAAAGAGCAACATGCTATGGTTTTAAACCAACCATGCTATTATAAGTTGTAAACATATTTTAGTTATTTTTGACGATAACATGTTAGGAGGCAACCATAATATGGTTGTGCCTCCTTGATGGATGAGTAATTCAACCATAATATGGTTGTCGGTGACAATTATATTTTTAACGTTGGGCTAAAGAGTTTAATGATCCGTATATTGGTAAAACATTATTCATGGCACTAGTTCGACCTATTCTTGAATATGGATTGATAATATGGGACCCCATTTACGAAATCCATTCCAATGCCATTGAGTCGGTTCAAAAACAATTTCTGTTGTTTTTTCTTCGTGGATTACGTTTTAACCCCTTAAACTTGCCTTTATATGCTGCTCGACTTGCTCTTATTAAACTTCCTACATAAAAAAGTCGTAGAACTATGCTTAATGTGTCATTTTTATTCAATGTTATTAACCCTTTCAGGGTCAAAAATAATTTTTGGCGAGATATAGATCTGAAAATTTGTATTCAAGGTAATGTGATGGCGCTGAAGCCGGGAAAAATAGTAGTTTTTGTTTCATGTAGCTCCCTTGGTTGTTAGGGCATGTCAAATATTTTAAAAATTGACCTTCAAAGGTCCCCAAAAGAACCTAAAATTAATTTTTCTCATATTTTTTTTCAAGTAAATATTTATTTACGCATGTATAAATACTTACAAATTGTTTTTAATATCGCCCGATCACCGAAACTATTATTTTTTTTTCGTCCTAAATATAACCTTTTTACGAATTTCCTGACTAGTGTACGACAATGCCCTCAATATTAAGAAAAGAAAGTCAATGCCTAATGTAACAACTATTTAAAATAGCAAACGTGTCTTTCTTTCAGATAAAACAAAAAAATATAATTTACTGTACACTTTTATACAGTAAAATTGCGTAGAAACAGAGTACAATGTAATGTCGAATATATTCGACAAAAACACTGAAAGGGTTAATGGTGACATCTGCTGTGGATTTTTGATTAATGATATTTCTCTCAACATTCCTCAACGTCCATCCAGGAATTACATACCTTTATCAGTTGCATTTGTTAGAGCTAATTATGCTAATGCTGACCCTCTCAGGAGAATGAGCAATGCATTTAACAACTTATATAGATTTATCGACTTTTAATCAAATCCTAACGCTATAAAGAGGGCAATAATCACATTTCTCAACACTTAGTAATTTTATTGTTAATTATGTATAATATTTTTATGTGTATCATTTTGTAATCAACTATTTTTTAAATTGTCTGTAAGGAATAAAATTCCATAGACATATATTAATAAATAAAAAAAAAATATAAATAAATGAATCATAATATGTTAAAAATTTTCATAAAAAATAGTTTTGTTGGAGGTGACCATATTTAAACATGTTTTTTCTCTAGGTGTAGGCAATATATTAAAAGACAAAATTTTTTGAGTTTTACCAGCAATTTAAAATTTTTTTTAAGCCATCACCTGAAAATTTCGAATCAAATAAAAAAAATCAGCCAAATCGCTCCAGCCGTTCTCACGTGCTGCGATTACATACATGCACTGTTTCATTTTTATATAGACATATCATAGCTGCGTATTACGAATATTTTTATTACAAATATTTGTTAAAACTAAATAAATATAAATTATATCAGAATATGAAGAATACAAATTAACAAAAATCATCTGATATCGTTAATCACATAACTGAAATCCGACTTTGTTAATTTGAAATTAAATATTTCAAATTTTGTTTTATATGCTTGTTGGCCAAGTTAATCATATTTCAATTCCATGAATTTAAATAAATTTACGATGAATTAAATTTATTTTTATATTATTCAACTAAGATTAAGATATATGACATTTTGTTATTTAATATACAAATTAACAAAATTTTTTGTAAAAAATCTACTTAAAAAAATATTTTTCTGTGATTTGATTCAAATAAAAATATTCGTTTTTTTCAATATTCATTAACAAAATTACAAATAATTTTATTCAACACAAAAAACTTCCAAATAGTTTTATTTAAAAAAAAAATTGTAAATACACTAATTCAAAAAAAAAAATTCCAAATAATATTATTTGAAAAAAAAAAAAATTATAAATACTTTGATTTTTTTTCGTTAAATGAAAGTTCACATGACGCGATAATAGCATCCGTAAGTCACCTAGAAGTAAAATTAAAATGGTATAACCAAGGACCCTAAATAATAATTATGTTCATTTTTTAGGTACAAAAAATACCACTTTTAAGAAATATTCTAAAAAAATTGCTCGTAATTATTATGTATAATGAAAATAAATACTTGTTAAACATAACTATTATATCCAATTAATATAGTACGAAAAAACAGAAGTAAAGGAAAAAAACATGTAAAATCAATTAAAATGGATAATCATTCAGGAAAGCAAATTTCGATCTACCAAATGTTAAAATACAATTTGGTTTAAGGATTGATGTTTGACTAGTGACGTCAGCAGTCGTCGATGGCTGCGAGTGTAAGCCGGCAAATCCATCTGAGGAGATCGAGTGGTTGCGATCGAAACATGTCATGGTAACCTGCCGGCCAGGGTTCGAGCCCGAGCCACGTCAAGAATGAAAGATTATCAATAACAATTTTAATTAATGTTCATGTTGTAAAATTCCTTTCTTCATAAAAATAATTTAATAAAAATTAAATTTCATGAACTTAAGCCTAATTAAAAATATTAAAAATTAAATTAAAAATTAAAAACCATAAATAGTTCAACAAAATAACCACAATACTAAATTTGAAATATTAATTATTCTTAATAAATAAAATATAAATTTATTCGAAATAATTATTCGCAATTTTTATCGAATAAAAGTTATAACTATTATGTCCTTGGGTATAACATTATTTCTGAGACAACTCATGTAAACAAATGCAATATACATCAAATTGTAATTTCTAAAATGAACAAAGTAATAGTTGCACAAAATGTGCAACAGAATTGTGATGTTAAAGTATGGAGTATGGAACAGGTAACTTAATTATCAATAATAAATTTTTAACATGCTGAAACTTTCACATGCTTTAAAAAAACTTTTATCTTCACACTTTGTCCCCTTATAAACAAGTTATTACCGCTGGCGTATACGCCAGAGTTGTTTTTTGAAGTAGATTAAAGTGTTAATGAAAAATTGCCCGGAAGTTTTCTTTATTCTTTTTTAAATGATGTTTTCTTTGTTTCTACATGCAAATGAAAAGGTTATTACACCATCTGAAAATGAACTATTATCATATCTCTGCGATATTGATGTATCTTTAAAAAACTTAAAGAAATATCCGAGAATCTATGAAATTTTTTTAAAATATAACACACCAATTACATCTTCAGCACCAGTCGAGAGTTTTTTTTCACTAGCAGGATTATTGAATAGCCCAAGGAGAAATTCTTTAACTGATGATCATTTTGAACAACTATTAATTTTAAAAACAGTTCTTAAAGCAAACTCCTGTATTGTTCTTCAAGACTAGAATGTTTTGTAATTTGGTCTAAAAATAGTAAAATAAAATAATTTGTTAAAAAATTTTTGGAATAAAAAATTTTATATTATTTTTTTTGAATATCATGTATTCAATAATTTATAATTTAAATATTTTGAAATTTTTTATAGTTTGTTTGAATAAAATCATTTAGTTTGTATTAGATTTCTTTACATTTTAATAAGATAAATATGAATATTATTCAAGTTTTTTATATTCAAATATATAAAATTTTATTATGTTTCAACGAATATTAATAAATTGTATATTTAACGTAAAAAGATAATTCAATCTACAATTATTGTTTTTCATTTTAAATGCATTACTATCGAATTTAAATTGATTCAAGAAAAATAAATTATCAAAAATTTATATCAATAAAATTTGACCATAGATTGATTTTATTTTCAGCGAAAAATTTTAGCTAAAATTCCAATTTAAAAAATTTAATTTTCTATTTTATTCACATCTTAAAGCTATGAGACATATAAATAAGTTTTAATTTACTGGTGGAAAAGCATGTCTGTGTGCGTAAGTAAACTTGAAGATACTGTGTCGTTATGTCTTCCAAGCACGGGTGCCAGCTGAATTCGGTAAGAACCCTGCGGGAAATTTGTGTCAATTGGTCTAACAGACTGGTCCTGGGAGTTGTGAAAATAGAACAGGTAGAAAAAGAAAGAACTCATGTCCACACTCAAAATATTATGTACACGCAGAGAAAAAATATGGTTGGGCATGGTTACGGCAACAACACTATGTTTATTGTAACAATATATTGTTGTCGTACATAAATAATTGTTATTTTTATTTAATATCAACAATATTATAGTTACTGTAAACATATCAATGCTTATCGCAATTATGAATTTGAGTATTGTTGACCGAAAAATAATTATTTTTCTAACAACTTAATTATGATAACTTTCTAAACATATTATATTTTTCACAACCATATCATGATATTTAATAGCCCTAACATGATAACTTTCTATACATTTATCATATTATGTTAAAGATGCAATTAAACTATTTTTACTCTAATCATATTATGTTAGCGCCATTTGTAAAATAATTTTGAAGCAGTTGTGTCCTTTTTTGTTATTTGTAGTGCAAATGCAAAATATAATAGTTTTTTTGTAAAATCCAACAATAAAACACACAGAGATTTCGTTATATTTTATAAAAGTGCTACGATATTTCATCAAGAAATGGACACACGCGGTTGCCCATGAAAACCACAGATTTTTCATCTGCTCTTTTGCAAGCCTTATATTGAACTCCGCTATTTGATTAACATTAAGACAAATTGTAAAACGCCACAAAATAAAAAATCGATGCAAAAATATTTTAATTTATTTTGTATTTTTATGACAGCTATGAAAGGTTCTGTATCATAATATGATTGCTTCTAAATTTATTATGATAAACATGATGATAATATCATTACTTCTTAGCTTATTATGATTAACATGACAATAATATGATTAATTTCTTAGCTTATTATGATTAACATGACAATAATTTGATTACTTCTTAACTTAGTATGATTAACAGAATAATAATATGATTAAGGGAAGAATATTATGATGACATATTACGAGTATATTTAGTCATAATATGATTCAATAATAATCTTAATATGGTGACTACAATCATAATTCTTATCATAATATGTTGCTCTTAGAATATGTTTACCACAACCATGTTTTTTCTTTGCGTGTAGTTAAATTCAAACGAAAATTCATTTTAAACAACTTAAAATTCATTTAAAAAACGGATCATTTACATTTCATTTAAAACAAATGATTTTTAAATTCATTTTTAATTTTTTTGTTTATTAAACAGCATATTCCTTAAAATTGAATAGTTTTTACTTTTAAAAAATTTATTTTAACTGACAAATATCAAACTACATATAACAAAATAAATACGAAAAAACATTATTTTTTGGTATGTAGTTTGTTTTTTGAATAACAAACAAAAATTTTAAAGCATAAAATTATTCGTAAAATAACTATATTTTTGTTCAATTTAACCAGTACGGAAAACGAATTTAATAACCCACATTCAGTTACTGTAATAATTTTATGAGTGCTGCAAAAGGAGAACCTACATGATTGGTTTATGCACTAGCTTATGCAGAACAAAAAGATAGAAAAAGTAATAAATTACAGAACAGTCTTCACCGGTGGTGTGAAAAATTTTTTTTGGTCTTTCTAAAATTTGAAATAATACTACATTGTATTGAAAAAATACTACATTGTAGTAACTGTCACTAAACACGTCCATTAAGAATAGATGTGCGACTGGTCAAATGGTGTCAATTGACCCCCTCCAATGACAACCCCATGTAAAAGCGATAGGTCTAATTCATAGAAAGTGTTAAAACTAGAACCGGTATCTACCACCAAAGGCCTAGCACGGGACTACTTTGGTGTCAGTTCGCTTCCCTCTAGGAAAATCGGCATATTTTCAAAAAAAAAATCGGCATTATCGGCACTTTAAATGAAAAAAATCAGCAAACCAAAAATACTAATTTTAAATACAGTTGAAAAGATTTGAATTTCGGGGCTAATTAAATCTTCTATAAATCTTCTTCTAGCTTCGTGGGGGGTGAGGGTTGAATAAAAGTACTTGGCCAAGCTAGAGAGAAGATGTCGATTACAATTACCCTCAGACAATTATAATCACGGGGTAGGTTGGGATAAAAGAAAGAATATAGATTTATTAAACTTTCTTTTATTAGAGAGTTGAGATGCTGATTCTTACCTTCGGTTTCTTATACACTTCGAGATGGAAACCAGTAAAGATGTAAGTATTTAATTTAACTCCCAAGTTGTTTTTATTTCCACAGGTTTTCCACAATAAGTACATGTACATAAGTAAATAGGTAAATACATGCGGTATGTATGTATGTATAATGCTTTTTTTTTTGTAACCGACAAAGAAATAAAGTTAAGTGTATGCACTGAGGTACGAATAGCAAGTGATCATTTTATTTTAATTCAATTTATGTGTAACTTCGGTTGTGAGTATAAACGAAGTTTGGATAAAATTGACATTTGCTATTTGTAGCGAGTACTACTTATTATCAGGGATGGAAAATTCAAAGTTATTAGATTGCTAATATAAGTGTTATACAATTCAATTCAGTAATTCAAAAATGCGGTTTTAATATACAATTCAGTAATAATAAGATTAAATAACAGAAGTGCAAAATTATTAATAAAATTCAAATTAATTAAATTTTAAGAAATATGTATATAAAAATTAAAAAATTTCATTTAAAAATACAAATCGTCGTTCGTAAATTATTGTGTTCTATAAGGGTTTATTTTACATATATTATAGAACACAATAATTTACGAACGACGAAATGTGTACAATGTAAATTGTACACTGAAAGAAAAATGCTTCATATATTTAATGAATAATTTTCATAAAAAATGTTCCTTGTGTAAATGAAAATTTTCATTGTTAAAATGGAATTTCATAGTTAAAATGAAGTATTTTCGTTAAAATCGCTTCATTGGATTTCGTAATTACGTTAAAAATTTTCATTGGATATATGAAAACTTAAGTTTGTCCAAGTTAAACAAAAAATTTTAATTGGGAACATAAAAAAACAATATACAAACATAACTATATTCATAAATTAATACAAAATTATAGTTTCCTTAAAAAAATGTTTAATTGTTAATTAAAAAATGTAAGATTTAATAATTTCAAACATCGAATGGTTCATGTATGCCATTAAATTTCTGAAATCAAAAAATTTTTTTATAAAAGCAACATATGTATTTCAATAATTGCCTTCATAAATTTAAATTTTCATTATGACAATAAAAATATCATTATAGTAATGAAAAAAAAACTTTCAATCCACTTTCAATCAACGTTGTTATTGTTATTATGGACAATTTAATCTCATATTTACGCTCTTAATTGAGTAAAAAACATAGTTTTTTTATCCAAAAACTATACTGCCCCGGTAGACTAGCTGGTAGTGAGCTAGTCTATCAGCACCGAGGTTGCGCGATCGAATCCCACCAGAGACAAAAAAATAAATAAAATACAGTAAAATAAAATAAGAAAAAATAAAAAAAAAAAATAAAGAAATAAAAAAAAAATAAAAACGTATTCATCCAATGAATAATATTCATAGATCTAATGTAATGTTTCATTAAATCCTTTTAATGAAACAGGTTTCATTGATCCAACGATCCTTTTTAATGCAATTTTTCATGGGATTAATGTCAAAATTCATTGGTATTGCGAAGAAAATTCTTTCAGTGTACAATAGTAAAACATTTTTTAGTGACAAAAAATATTAAAACAGATCAATTCAGCATAACTTTATGTTAAACACAAACATTACATAAAAATCAATATAAAAAAGCGTTTTACAATTAAATTGTAATTAATTAGAAACCAAAAGTATGTGTATATTCTGTACTTTAGGGTCAATTATTTTAAAGATTTGTACTTTTTGTTATTATAGATACATATGAGCTTGATATTTTTATTAAATGCTAAATTTTAATATCAGCATCAGAATAGTTTAAGATTTAAAATTTGAAACAATTTTTAGAATGAAAAATTCCTTGCAAAGATTAATTTTGCTTGGTACTTCAAAGCACCATAATTTGTTAGAAATGCACTTTTAATTCTGATTTTTTTTTTTTTTTTTTTTTGCCAAAAAGTGTGTAAATATACTTGACTTTTTTACAAAAGATTGGCTTGGCTATCTCATGTAGCTGCATCATTCTCAATTGCGCTTATAAAGCTAATCTTTTGATTTAAATTGAATGAATATGAATTTAGCTTGCCTCAACTTTTTTGTAAGCTATAAAATATTTCCAAACTCATATATAAAGTACTTTATATTTTCAAATTAAACTGTTTTTATTTTTCTTTTAGCTTTTGTCAACAAAAAAACGTTGAAATAGGTAAAGATAACTGTTAGGCACGAACACGGCCAGCTTTATTCTTGTAGAAATTACGGGCATAAATTCAACAAAAAGTTACCGTGTTTTAGATGTTTATCAAAAAATCGGCAAATCGGCACTTTGATAATTTAGAGGCAAATAAACGGCAAATGGTGCGAGCAACTCAAAAACCTTAGACACGTTTATTTGGAATTTGAGCTTTTCGACATTGCAGCAAATGAGCGGTGTTTGGCTGCGCGGAAAAGAAGGAATAATAACAAAGCCAACAATCTTTGTGGTTATAACCACAATTTAATGATCCGATTTTAATAGCGGAAATGACACGCTACGTTGGCTCAATAATAATGACAAATTTCATTGCAGGAATGCAAAAAATCGTTACATTTACGAAGGTTTTTCGTTTAGTGTACAATAAATAATCAAGAAACTAAATTGTCAGATTATATGCTGGTGTAGACCAAAAGCCGAGGTGTAAGAAATCTTTTGAGCAATTCGAGAAATAGTGAAACTTGTGCAAATCTAACGAAAACCTTATGAATATTATCTGAAATGTATTTTACTTAAGCAAATGTATTGTATAAGGCGCTAACTTTCCGAAAACGAAAAGGCAAATACGAAGAAGAACGTGAATTTGCTATATTGAATCCATTTTTGCCATCCAGCAATATGATAAAGTAACGATAAAAGAAATTTGTCTATTCACAATTACTTAAACAAAAAAAGATTTTATAAAATAATAAGCCATACGACAAAGCTTGTGAATCGAACAAATGTGTATCCCCTTTCATCTTCCTCCTCTTAAGACGAAACAAAAAAAAAAACTGCTTAAACATTTTTTCATCAAACTCAAAAAAATTTGCAGCAAATGTTTCATAATATAAACAAGGACTTGAAAATGATTTTCTTAAGACTATTTTCTTTACATTAACTAAATTATTGCGAATTTCAACATCTGTTTGATTTATTAAATAAAATTTTTATTATTTCCTTTAAAATGAACCATTTTGTAATGAATGAAAATTGTTTAGGAAGTAAAAAATTCACAGTTATTCTAGATTAAATAACTGGGTTACTGTGTATGTGTTCATTATTGATTTTTTTTCTCTCTTTTGATGTCTGTGTTTAAATTCCTTAGAAAAATTTAATTAGATACAATAAAATTTCTTAGAATTCTAGAATTCTTAAGAAAAAGAAAATAGAAATATGTCACTACTGAAAATTAATTATAAATACCGTTAAAGCAAAACAAATCATGTCAGATTTATTAATTACTAGAGTTTTTGCTGTTTAGGGGAAAACAAATTATGGCTGTTAATCAATTATTTATTTAACACTCATTTCCATACATACATATTTGGCTTCGGTAATTAATTTTAAATTTTATAGGAAGAACTTTGACATTTATGAAGTGTTTAAATGAAATTTATTTCCGTTTTCTTTTGTTATCGAGAGGGAAAATATAATTAAAGCGATTTAAGTTAAAGCTCATGAAATTTTAATTTGGTGGCAAAAACCAAAACCGGAAAAATTATCAAAAAAAAGAAGTAAGAACAATAATAATAATAACATGAATAAATCCGTCACAGCGAAAACGTATACATATATTTGATATCTTCGGCTTAAAATGCAAATCTGCTAACTCCCTTTCAGCACTTTTTACAGGGGCCTAATTCTGGCAGTCGTGGTCGAGTTCTTTCTCGATTCGAAAGCAATTTTATTTCTAATTCTTTCAGTCGATACTGAACGAATCGAAATTATTTTTTCAGTATTGTGAAACTCAAAATAATGCTTTATAACAATCAAAAAATAATTCCGATTCGTTCAGTAATGACTGAAATAATTAGATATTAAATTGCTTTCGAATCGAGAAAGTACTCGATCACGACTGCCAGAATTAGGCCCCAGGACGAGGAGTGGCTTTCTCTACCTCACGATATCAAAATCTCAATTTACTTAAAAAGTGGATTTAGCAGGGGTCTAATCACCGCATACGCATTGATCGAAATTATTTATGTTGGTATCTTGAAACTCGATATCGAATGAAATGTATTCAATTTGAAATAATAGCATTCGATATCGAGTAACTCGACATTACATTTATCGAGTTTTCATTCGGTACGTCAGTGTCTATCGTATGCAAAACAATTCTATAGTTTATTCGATACGATAGTATTGAATGCGGTGATTAGACCACAGGTTTTCATATTAGGCCGACGATATATATATTTTTGTATCTATATTTATAAAATTGTAACGTTACCGACTCACTGATACATCATCGCACAGCCTAGGCGCCTGAAGCTAAAAAATTGGAATTTGAACCGGAGGTGGCCCTCTCCCCAAATCGGTCCACTAAGATGGGATTTTTGGTAATTCGAATGTTAAGGGGGTAAAAAAAGGGTAAATTCGGAAACCTTTTATCTCCAAAATCGTTGTTCTTTTGAAAAACAAGTGGACATGTGTCTGGTACTTTTTTGAAATTTGACTCTTTTAGCGTGAAAACGGCTAAAACCTGAAGTTTGTAAAGTTTTTGTCTGCCCATCTATCCTTTGAACCAATAAACCTAGAAATAAAGTTTATACCACATTCCAAACTTATCAAAAAAATACGAATATTTATTTGTTACTTTTTCGAAATTCGAACGTTTAAGGGGTAAAAATCGTAGCTATTTTTGTTCCTTTTTTACAAAAACTTTTGCTTTATTTATTGACATATTCGTACTTAATAATGGGCAGCCACTAAAATACTGCAATTTTTGATACTTTTATGGTGGGAAAAAATAGTACCAAAATGGGATATACGGGAAATTTAATATCTTTCTTCAGCTTTTTGGTTCTGCAACTCGTATTTTTTAGTTATCGTTAATATTGGACCTTAAAACATAAAGTTCAATATGCAAAGTCCTGAGTGGATAGGGAACTTTTTGGTACTTTTTTGTTATATAACTGGTACTTTTTGAATTTTCGTAAGTACTGGACCTAGAAACATAAAATTCAAGATGCAATTTCCTCAGAAAGTAAACGCGTACAACCTGTACATATTTTGGAATAGTACGGGATATAAAATTTTTTTTTTATTTGCTTTTGTGTTCTGCGAGTGGTACTTTTTTAATTATCTATATTATTGAACTAATGTCCAATTTTGAGGATTGATATTAAAACCCATTTATATTTAATATCATTTTAAATACAAAATTATTTTCTTTACTAAACAATTAAATGTAACTTAATTCACCGATGTGGTACATTTAAATTAATTTTAAGTTTCCATTGGAAAAACTTAGCAATGTGGTCTTAATATAAAACCAATACAACAACAACAGGAAAAGCAACAGCTGAAAACTGTTTTTTGAGGTCACCTTGTAAATAAATACACTTTTTTATGATATTTTTTTGTATTTAGTAGTGCTGCCATACTTTTATTTTATTTTTAAACAAAACTCAAAAAATCAATCCGCATTTAAATACGATTTAAGTTCATATGCAAATTAACTTAATAAAGATTTAATTATTGTCCTGAAAATTGGGCTTTAGAAACACAAAATTATAGGTTAAAGTTGTTAAAACCTAGGAATATAAACTTTGACATATTAATATGTTTATGAAAGAAAAGGCCCGATTACAAAGTAGCGGGTTAAATGTTAAGGTCCCATTAGCCGACCGTAAATGTAGAAGTGTAAATGTAATGTAAACAGCTGATCGTTTCTGTAATATGGAAAGCAATGCAAATGCTTAACTGACTGTAATGTCACTTAACCGTAACGTGCCAACCTGTAGAAAATAGAATTTCATTACGAGGTTACGTGACAGTTGTAGATAGTGATGTGCTGCTTATATTTTAAATGCAATGCGGGTAAAATCACTCTTTTTGTTTGATACTTTTTCAGTTATAATATCTGTGGACTTTTGACAAAATAAGTTACAATCCATACATATTTTCATTTATACAAATATATGTTTAGATGTATAAAATTAACAAATGTATACATATCCACAAACAAACAAAGTCTGATTTTTAGTGGTATCAAAACCTTGTTTAGGTGTATGCACATTTTGAAATTAATGTAAGAACATGTGTACGAATATGATATAATACATATTTGTTTTTTGTAAATCTGTAATATTATTATCAAATATTAAATTATTTATTTATTTATACATGCAAGAAATACAGTTTTAATACTATTTAAATCACTTGGTACTTTTTCTGCAAAGCGGTCACCATTTCATCATTTTTAATTCTCATCACTGTGTGTGTTGTTTTATGTATACTAATGCTTTTTTGTTTTTGGTTGTGAAAAACAGCTGACACGTTCTTACATGTTCTATAAGTGCACAAACGAGCTTACAGTACGTTACGGTACTTTACATTGCATTTAATTACATTTACGGTCGGCTAAAGCGGCCTTTAGAATTTTAGAATGAAACCTGCAAAAATAAACTTCGGCAAACAAATATGTCCACGAAGAAGAAGGAGACGCTAACGAAGTAGCGGGTTAAATGCTAATATATTATATCTAGCTTTCCCTCAACAATAAATTTCAGTGTATTTATCAAATATGAAAAATTGGGAATTTAGCACGTCATACAAAAATCTTAATAATAAATTTTGTATTCCCGGAAATAACTTTGATAATATACTTGCATGTGCCCGTGCAGAAAACTGAATTGCCAAATTGTTTTTTTTTTTTTTTTTTTGTTGTTTTCTTGCGAAGACAATAGAATGAAACAATTTGTTTTTTAATTTTGTTTTTTCTTTATACCCACTTACAACTACAATTCGAGTCGGAAAGAACCCAACCAATTGTAGGGGGATGTAAGAAAAGATAAACTCACTGTTTATTGTTGGTGTTTTGTTTGAGCTTTGATATTGTTACAAGTAAGACTTTGAGTGTTTGGAATTCTTATTCGCTTTAGGGTTTTATTTGTATAATATTTTAAGCTTTTCCAAAATCTTTGGAAAAGGTTTCCTGATGATCTGGCCTAAGCAACCAGTGAAATGCGCATAGAAGCTAGCTTTCCCTCAACAATAAATTTCAGTGTATTTATCAAATATGAAAAATTGGGAATTTAGCACGTCATACAAAAATCTTAATATTATATTTTTATTGGAAACTTCTGCTTTCGTAAGGAAACTTTTTTTGGATAAATTTTCATAAAATCTGTTGTTTGAGTTAATGGTTAACAGAATGCCCTCAACAGTTATTCGCATCAGCACAGCTGGTTATTTTTTGTATATGCATTTACTTATTCTAAATGTATTTATCTGATGAATATACCTTATGAATGTGCCTTCCCAGTAAAAACTTCGCCTATAAAATAACGTCTTAAGTAATCCGAAAAACTTAAAAGCACTGCTTACAATTATACTGAAAGAACCAATGAATTATACAAGGGATGTTCCACAATGAACGCATTCAAAAGTAAGTCTTTATTTTTTTACGTAAATTAATCCAGAAAAATGTGGTTATAGAAGAAAGCTTCTAAGTAATGAGTGAAAGAAGCTATTCATTTTAAAAAAGTAGGCGAAGTTTTTACTGGGTTATTCACAATGTTGTCGTAAACGTATTTTGTTTTCTTTTGAAAATAACATGTAAAAATTCCAAATTTATTCAAATTATTGTTTATTGTTTTATCCTTTTATTTTGTTATCAAATATTCTTTTTGAAAACACAAAAATTATTTCTGTGGCATTTTGACAAAACTTTTTAAGTCAAATTTAAACAGTTGAAAAAATATTGTTAATCATACGAATTTTCGTTCAAAAAACATTTTTGTTTACGTTTTTAAAATTTTGTATTATAAACGAAATTTTTCTTTAAGTTTGGTTTACTTTATTATAAAAAAAAATGATTTTTTCACTTTTTTGCTAACTTATCTCGATTTAACATGTTTTGTCAAAATGTCATTTTTAATATTTTTTTTTCTATGACAATACGGTCGTAACCGACGTATAATATATAATTAGATCCATGTTGACGTATGTCGTAGAAATGCCATTTTAAGCCTTTGTATAAAATACTATACGCTTTAATTTGACAACTATCTACGTCGTACGCTACTACGTTCATACGTTGAAATTGTATATCCACAGTAATGGCAAATTATGAAGACAGTGCCTACCTAAAGTATGAAATTCTAGAAGGTTGTTCCACATTTAAGTCCTAAACTTTTTTCTGTTTAAAAGAACTCGAAACAATTTGACACTAAACTTGCTATTTTCTGTTGCTATTTTTTAACAGACGGACAGAACAACAAACAAATAGACGTACATGTACTTAAAATAACTCGAGAACTCGGAATATATAATTTATGATGTATTTGATTAAAAGTTTTAAGTGTTACAAACGTAGTGACACACCAAATTTGCCCTCAGTAGCAACTGGTAGCGGCGTAGGATATAAAGGATTGGAGTTTTTTCTTAAAATGCAAATTAAACAAACATTTTATATGAAAAGTTAGCATATAAAGGGCCGATGTTGATTTTGAATAAAACACAAACTATTTAGGAAATTATTGTAACTTTATTTTATTATGATATATTGGTATTACTCAATTATGTATGGAACAAAATATCGGCCAAATGGGCGCCGCGACCACGGCGGCACACCTCCATCCGATGGTCCAAATTTTCGATGACCCTGAGGCATAATGGAGGTTCTATGCCGTTAATGTGCCGAATTATCTCATCCTTTAGCTCTTGAATTGTTGCTGGCTTATCGACGTACACCTTTTCTTTCAAATAACCCCAAAGAAAAAAGTCCAACGGTGTCAAATCACATGATCTTGGCGGCCAATTGACATCGCCATTACGTGAGATAACACGGCCATTGAATTTGTTGCGCAAAAGAGCAATTGTTTCGTTAGCTGTGTGGCAAGTGGCACCGTCCTGCTGAAACCACATATCGTCCACATCCATATCTTCCAATTCGGGCCATAAAAAGTTCGTTATCATCTCACGATAGCGAAAACCATTCACAGTAACTGCCTGACCGGCCTCATTTTGGAAAAAAATACGGCCCGATGATGCCGCCAGCCCATAAACCGCACCAAACAGTCACTCTTTGTGGGTGCATTGGTTTTTCGACAATCACTCTTGGATTATCATTCGCCCAAATGCGGCAATTCTGTTTATTGACGAATCCACTGAGGTGAAAATGTGCCTCATCACTGAATCACGAAATACACGATATGCATTTTGATTTGAACGCCCATTTTCATAATAAGTCTGGATAACTTTAACACGTTGTTGGATTGTGTATCTCTCCATGGTTCAAATTGAATAAGTCTGGAATAGAGAAATGTCAAATAAAATTCGGAAAAAACTTGGCGTTTAGGTGTGGTTCACATTCAACATCGGCCCTTACAATTTAACCACCCTTTAGTTTTGAATATAAAAAAAACCCCCCCTTCTCTCCCTCATTGTGTCCGTTACAGATTTCCCAGTTATCCGATTTGGAGAATACCAAAATTGTTTTTTTGGAAATTTAAAATCATTTTGCAATAACTTTAAATTTTTAAAAATGATCTTTTAAATAAAAACAAGAAAGCCTTGGCTGAATGTAGTGTATACGTACGCATTTTTAAGAAATATTTCCTTATATATTTAAAGCCAAATTAATAAATCCAATTTTTCTTTCAAGGGGTCCGCGAAGCAAAAAACAGTGGGATTACCTTAAAAAAAGGAACTAAAATGGACGAACTATAAATAATGTTTTGCCGACTTTCCCAAGATGTCTGCTTAACTATAAATGTTAATTTTTTGGTGAGATTCGATGTCGACAATGTTAAAACGAAGGTTGTCTTCCAAGGCCTTATTTTGCTTTAGGTTTATTTCTGTATTTAAATCATTCTCATGTAGTAAGAGTCTCTAAAAATCAAAAAAAAAAAGTCATGAAACTCTATATTTAAAAAACTCGCACTTAAAGGACTCTCTTGTATTGTCATCAGTGTTCGAGAATAAACAGAGCATTACTAAGGGTTCGGCTCACACACCCAAGAACGATATCTATTTTTTAGTGATTTTGTAGACGAACACAACCCTTAATACGTTTGTAACTATTTTCAAGAAAGAGCCGGACATTATATAGTGTTCTGTTCTTCGTTAACAAACAGAACAATTGTAGTGATACTGTAGACACACATTATATTTTAATATTCTATAATGTTTATTTTTTACATTGATAAAGAAATGAATGAACAAAAAACTTTAGCAACGACCGCAGCACGAACAGCTTGTGTCTGTATTGTGCATATGTTTGTTTGTGTAAATAATTTAGCTGGCTTTTTGTTTTTTTCGTATGTGTATTTTGTTTTTGTAATAAATTTTTGGTTTTTTTTTTACCAGCCAGAAGGGACGAACATTAATGGGCCGAACAGAACCCGATGAAGTTTGTGGTTTTTAAAAAAAATCGAACGGAATTAAATGTTCTCATCTTTTGTTGAGTAAACAGTATTATTTTTGTGTTCGAATTATGACAAACAGGGAAACGTTGTTTTTTAATGATTTACTACACAAACATTATTAGCGTTTGTGTTTTCCACAAATCTACACTCATAAAATTTTTAGAGTAACTGATTGTGGGTTATTAAATTCGTTTTCCATACTGCTTAAATGCTTTTTCTTATATATTTTGTTGTGTAGTTTGATTTTTGTCGGTTAAAATATAATTTTTTAAAGTACAAACTATTCGGTTTTAAGGAATGTGCTATTTAATTAATAAAAAATTTTTAAATTAATGTAAAAATGATTTGTTTTAAATTAAATGTAAATAATGGGTTTTTAAAATGAATTTTAAGTTGTTTTATAATAACTGTATATATATATATATATATATATATATATATATATATATATATATATATATATATATATATATATAACTGTATAATAATTTTAGTGTACCGAACACTAAGAACATGTGGAATCGATATTTAGTGTTTATTGTCCAACACTGATTATCTTTATAAATCAGCTTAAATTAATTTTTAATACATGACTTTTTTTATTTTTCTTTTAAAGCTGCAACTAAAATGTTTTTACATTTACCTGATGAATTTTAAGACGAACAAAACAAATGAAAATAAAACATAATAGCAAAATTTAAAACAACATTAAAAAAAATGTATATATAAAACATGAAGCGCCAGAAATTATATCTTTTTTCTAGACCTGTTTCTTCTTTATCGATTTCATCTGAAATAAACATAAAAACATGTCTGAAAGACATGTCTTAAAAGTTCTCGTATAAATGCCGTCTTTTTTAATAAAATTTACTTTCATAAAAAGTTTTAAGGAACTAATAATTTTCATTTATTTCATAAACCTTATTTCCAGTCTTAATGATTGGTTCTTAGTATATTCATTATAATACTTTTTAAAAAAAAGTTTTATAAAATCACGTATACAATTTAGTTACTCTTTTAAACAATTTTCCAATTTTTTTTTTTATTTTTCAATTATAGTTTTCTTAATAATGTTACATTTTTGCATTTGTTTATTAAAATCTTAATCACATATTACAGACAGACAAGAATTTTTGTTTTTAAAATAAAAATTAAACTCTATAAATAAGAACGATGTTGTTGTGCAATTTCAATATGCAATAAATTCAGGTTTAATTTGTAAACTGTACAGAATTTGCATTGAACAACAAAATTTTGCCAAATAATACCTGTGAACCAAAAGACAACTAAATGAATGGAATATCGTTATGAGGTACCGTTTTCCAATTTTTATTCTAAAAACTATTTTATCTGTAATGATGATATTTATATGGAGGGCTCACAGCTGAAGCGAACCAAGTCAGAAAAAGACAATTCAAAGATATTTTTAGGCTCATTAAACTCACTCTCATTTAAATCTCATTCTTCGAAATGAGAGTCATTGACTTGGACTTTTTGACCTATTTCGTTGCAAACCCAAATAGAGTTAAACTATGGCGAGAATTTCACACTAGTTCTGAATTTTCTGATAATTCATGACTTGGTTTGGTTAAGTTGTGGGCCAACAATATTTATGTATATATATACCCATAACACAATATTGGAGAGGTTATGAGGCGTTTGTGTTGTGTAACACTAAAAAATATTGCTCGAAGACCCATATTTTAGCATACCGATCGACTTGAAATTACTTTCTGCATCGATCTAACGATATCTTTAAGCACAAAGAACATTTCGCAATTTTGAAGATAATTTAATGAAAATGGTTGCTAACCTTACGAAATTGATCGGCTATTTTCACATGCACAACATGAATATTAACAAAAAAAAAATTATGTTAAAGGCACAATTCTAAGGGAATAATTTCTTGGCTTTAAGCCAGTGATAGCCACTCCATAGCCTCGCGAGGCAGTCAATAATCGTATTTTTCACACAGACACGGTCGGCAATTCACATGTATACAACAACTTTGTTCGTTTCAAAATATCAGACTATCATCAGTCTCTGCGACCGCACACAAGCACATAATATCTTTGTGTGCGTGCGTTCGGGGCTTGGTTATCACTGTTTTAAGCATATGTCGCCGGTTTAAAAAATAGCTTCGCTGATTAAAGCAAAAGAAAAACACAATGTTTGATCAAATTCACCATAACGGTAGTCAGTGTTTAGAGCGAATAAAATTGCAAATAAGCCGGTGGGCACTAACTTAGTTCTTTCGTTCAATCAACCAACAAAAGACCAGTGCCCATGTTCTGTAACTCTCGCGTCGAGGAAGTTTTCGATTGAAATGTGTGAAATGAAACAAAAATGCCATAAATTTAAACAAACAGCTGTTTTTCTCACTTAACTGTGTCTATAACTTTTTTTGGCGAGTACAAGCTGTCACGTAAGGAAATTACTCGCCAATTTACAGAAAAAGTGTGTCTGTAACATTTTGGTGAGAAAAGTTCCCGCTTTGAACTGTCAAATAAACTCACGAATAAAAATGGGGAGAGAAAAAATTTTAACACTAAAAAACAACTAAAAATGCAAAGAATAATAATAATAACATTATGTTTTTGGCACATTTTTCATTGTTTTATTATTTTTATTTTAACATTTTTATAAAACATACGAATGTCTTCAAAGCTCGTTTGCAAATAACAAACACTAAAGTCGCTCTTTACACAATTTAACATAGCCAACGGTTGTATTTTCGCCGCCGTCGTTGAAAAATTTTCAATTTTAGTAAATTTTGGTCGCCGTCAACAATACGTGTTACTGGCGTCCTGAACGTCTGCAATGTCACATCGGCTTCGAGTGCAATGTTATGACATTTAGAACGTAACGACGTAATCTCTTTTGATATTTTTCGACATGGGTAACAGACACACATTTTTCTCACTTTTCGAGAAACGATGGAATATTTTGTTTCACATCTTTTCGATGCAAGAAGTTCTCACTAAAGTTACAGAACATGGGTTCAGGTTTTCATTAGATTTCATAAAACATCCATAATATTTTGTATTTCCGTTTATGCAAGACCATTTACACCTAACACTGAATATTGTCATAATGTTATAATCATTTTTCTTCAATGGAAATATCAAATCTTATGAATTTAAAAATTCTGTGTGTTCTCCTGTGACAAGCCCTTATTCGAACTGCAATTGTTGCAGGGTTTGAAAGTGAATTGCACTGGAAAACAAGTTTCATAAATACACAGAAATTATGATTTTGAGCCTTTAAATTTTAAATTTAAGTTTTATTTTAAATTGATTGATTCCACTGGGGCTTTTTTAAAAGACTATTCGTAATTTGATAACACTACTTGCAATGTTATATTTCTAAGTTATTTGCAAAAGTGTAAATTGCATATAATTCCCATAATTAATTTGCATTCAAAACCGAAACCCCTAAAATTCTTTAAGAAGTCCAAAAATCCCGTGACCGAAATATTTAAGCAAAGCTTAAGGAACTGAAACCCCAGCTGCAACCGCTTTATATCCTTAAGCCTATGATGAATTTGAAAAGCCACATGCGCGTGTGGTTTGACATTATATTCACGTCATCCCACAGCACACAATGGCCATTGTGTCTTTGTACTGTCTTAAAAATTATGTAAGAAACATATGCGCATGTCGTTTAGGACATTCTGTGTTCTCTAGGCTAAAATGTCACAGAAAATTTCTTAAGGCCTCAGTATAAATGAAAAACTAAAAATGTTGCTTACCTACATTGAATGAAAATAAAAATGTTTCTAGAATTTCAAAGAAATAAATACTCAAGCTCGAGGTCATAAGTTTTTTAAATAATTTTTATTTATTTAAATACATCCAATATTTCGATATTCTTTGAATATCATCATCAGGGATAGTCTAAAAAACAATATAAGTTTATAAAACATCAATACAAACAAAAAATTACACAAAATTCAAACAGTAATAGCAATAACAACAATAACTTACTAAATTATTAATAAAAAATCACAAAAAACTTTTTCTTATTCTCTATGTATGTAGTGTTTACTACCATCGTCATGATTGTACTAAATTTGAATATTGATTTGTCTTATTAACTAGATATCTATATTGTTTTGCACAGCCACTCTCTACATCGCTCTTAAAATTCATAGTTGTTGGTATGTTGACAATGTTCAGCATCTCCAACATAAAGCGTCGTTTGTAATTTTGTTCGAAAGAATTGAAAAATCCCGACTACATAATGCCGAAAAATATAGAATGGCCCATAAAACATGCTATAATCTCGGACAATTATTTAGCAATACTAAAGACAAAGTAGAAATATTGGATAAAGCTAATGTTGTATATAAAATACCATGCAACGGGAAGAATGGTGAAAATTGCAATAAAGTATATGTAGGGACTACCAAAAATAAACTTAAAACTAGAATATCAGGCCATAAATCCGATCAACGCATTTTAAATATTTCGTCACAAAAAACTGCACTATCAGCCCATTGTGCCAGTACAAATCACTCGCCAAATTTTAATGATGTACGAATATTACAACAAGAACAAAATTACAAACGACGCTTTATGTTGGAGATGCTGAACATTGTCAACATACCAACAACTATGAATTTTAAGAGCGATGTAGAGAGTGGCTGTGCAAAACAATATAGATATCTAGTTAATAAGACAAATCAATATTCAAATTTAGTACAATCATGACGATGGTAGTAAACACTACATACATAGAGAATAAGAAAAAGTTTTTTGTGATTTTTTATTAATAATTTAGTAAGTTATTGTTGTTATTGCTATTACTGTTTGAATTTTGTGTAATTTTTTGTTTGTATTGATGTTTTATAAACTTATATTGTTTTTTAGACTATCCCTGATGATGATATTCAAAGAATATCGAAATATTGGATGTATTTAAATAAATAAAAATTATTTAAAAAACTTATGACCTCGAGCTTGAGTATTTATTTCTTTGAAATTCTATAAAGAAAAGGTCGATTAAAAAAACCAACTTTTATTAAAAACCAACTTTTATTATAAAAATGTTTCTGTTATATTAGAATTCAAAAAAAGTAAATAACATTAAAATCGAAAAGATCCTCCGAATGATTTACCATTTAAGACTGTTAATAACAACAACTAAAACAATAATAGAAATGAAAACATATCAAATAGCTTAGATTAAAAACAACAATATTTGCATCAATAGGAAAACTAACACTTGTTATCTACACACATTGTACACTCGGAAAATTTGTCGATAAGTGAACAACATTTCGAAACAATCCCTACCGGTCTGATGAATATTCCAGAACTATATTTTTAGGACAAAAATTTGCTACCACACAGCTAAGAGAATGGAAGAGTGAAGCAAACACACAGTCTATTCTCTTCAAACAGCAACCTCATCCACTATTTCTAGACGTTCCCACGACAATCGGTTCTACGCACCGGAACGACTCGGAGTTCAACGAACACCGACCAAGGATTGTCAACTCAGCAACACCTGTTCTTCAGGTCTCGCAGCTACAACAACAACTATTTCTAGTGAACTTGGTACTCCATGTTTTCGCTAACGAGACTCTGTCAACCGAGAAGAAAAGGGATAAACAGAACATCAGCCACCCATCTTAATAAACTAATAACTACTGAAATCATAAACAATATAAATGTGAATCAAATGGTTAAATCGATGATAAGAATTGGCAACAAATTAAATAGTGGATTCCCGGCTCAACCAGGTCTGCAAACAATTGTCTAACTAAAATATACTTATATTTGGGACGTGTGAAACCAGATGAACTTAGAACCTCTGACGAACTGACCTTCCTTTACTCCAGGATAAAGGCTTCAGACGGAACATCTAGCGGTATTAGCATGTTACTTTCGAGGTTGGATGCCCTTATTTAGCGGAAACCCCATAATGACAGATTTATTAGCACGGTTCAGAACAAGAGCACGGAAATTTAAATGCATGCAATGCTAAGCAACTACTGAAACGGCAGAATACATTGAACTTATATAGCATGCTAGGTTAGAATACGTGCACGATTCCTCGGTGTTATTATTATCCTATGAATACCAACATAGAGAACGAGATGGGAAAGCATTGAATTGGGGTCATGAACAAAAACGGTGAACTATTTCTGGAAATGTGAGCCAAATGCAACCTCGTTATTGGTGGTACATTGTTTTCTTTGAGGCACAAACACAAGATCATCTACTTTTCACCTGATCAAGCTATTGAAAAGCTGATAAAACATATTGCAATTTCGAACTTGGAGAGGATCTCTATTAGATGTGCGAAATAAGAGGGAAGGTGATGTCAGCAGCTGCCACCGTCATCTAATTGGTAGGATCTGTAAAAAAAGCGGTTCTTGGTTAAATTTTTCAATCTCTGCGTGAAAGTACGACATCACCAAGCTTAAATACCCTTTAGTATCAGCCAACTAGGTTGATGATAAAAAAGTAATTTTAATCTTTGGGAATACAAAATTTTAATTTCAAAAGGTTTTGTTATTCGTGCTTAATTGAATATCTAAGACCGTCACTTGATATGAGCCAATAATGACAACCTTACTAACTGGGAATACGTTCGAGCTACTTTCACAGATGCAACTGTACGCCACCTTGGACATACGCAACGCAGACATAATAAATGAATATCGCATAATGCCTGGAGAATAATAACCGAATGATAAAATAGCATAAATCCTTCTAAACGCAGCAAAACCCCGTTGTCAAAAATCCAGCCAAAAATCGCAGAGACCTGAGCCCTGTTGCTCAAAACTACAACTTGCAAATCTACAAGTAAAATACGTAAAAAAAGCAACAATTTTGCAATTTTTGTTTTTGTTTCAAATATATTTTACTTGTAGATTTGAAGCTTGTAGTTTTGAGAAACAGGGCCCTGGATCGAGCAGTTAAGCGTAGTGACTCGATCAAATGATTTTCAATTTTCGTTTTTTTTTTTTTGATAAATGACTTGCATCATCTCCTAAAATGTCATGGTCGCATAAGGTAGCGTTACGATTTTATAGCAAAAACAATTTTAATATAAGCGACAAATTTCATACAAAATTTATATGAAATAAAATAAAAAAGCTCTCTCCTGTAAAATTAGATTTCTGGCGCTTACGTTATTTTCGCGGTTAGGGGTCGAAATGCTTTTATTTCGAATTCGATACATTTCATTCGATATCGATTTTCATGATACCAAAATAAATAATTTCGATAAATTTTGCTTGACATCGTATGTGGTGATTAGACCCCTGGATTAATGTAAAGAAGAAAGGTTTTTCTTATAGGCCTATGCATCACATCAAAACAACGAGAATAAATATAAAGGGTGTTTTATATAGAGTGACATAGGTTCAAATTATGATATAACAAGGAAATATATTTTAATATCACTGAAACAGGCTTTACTGGAAAGAAAATTTTATGAAATTAATGTTTAAATAAGATTTCTGTCATGTGACCGAAACACCAATCTTCAACAACTTTTGCACTCTAACCATCATCGTTTTTGAAGACATGTGGGCCAATGACTCCGCCAGCCCATAAAGAACACCAAACAGTAATTTTCTGTTGATATAATGGTGTTTTGACAAAGCTTGTGGATTCTCCTCACTCCAAATGCGACAATTCTGCTTATTTACGTACCCATTCGACCAGAAATGGGCTTCATCGGGAAATACAATTTTGAATGGAAATTCAAAAGAAATATCAATTTGTGCTCTAGCCCATTCACCGAATTATTTTGATTAAAAATGTTAACAATTTGCACGCGTTGCTCTGGTGTAAGTCAAAAAAGCAACTATCAGCTGTTAAATGGGCGCTTAAATAAAGCAGTTATACCAACTCAAAGTTGTGACACTCTAAAAAAGACCCTATACATATATACAGGTAAAAGTTGAGCTAACTTAGACACTTGAACATGTATTCTATGTTAGCCAAAAATGTTTCAAAACAGACTAGAGAAAGATAGTTTTGTAACCATCCCAAAATACAGTCAAATCCCGATAATTCGTACCCCGATAAATCGTAATTCCCGATAATTCGTAATAAACTCTCGGTCCCTTGAAAAAATCTCGTTAATTCGTAAAATTTCCATACATTTTGGTCCCCTCGCTAATTCGTAATTTTTTTTCAATTAAAATCTTCTTTACCTCTTATAAATCGTAATTGTTAGCTATTTACCACTTATAATTCGTAATAAAAACATGGAAAGAATGATTTTTTGCCGCTGTTTTTTTGCGTTGGTTTTTGCTTTTGCTTGTGTGTGTGTTTATTTTCTTAAGATCAGTTTGTTATATGAATAATTTTTACATATTTTATTTTTAACAATTTCTTTTTTTTTATCGTTTTAGCAAATAAATTGAAACACCCCGTTAATTCGTATTTATTTTATTTAAACCCCGTTAAATCGTAACCCCGCTAAATCGAAAACCCCTATAATTCGTAAGAAATGGCCGGTACCTTGCGATTACGAATTACCGGGATTCTATTGTAGATACTTTTCAAATTGCTATGTGATCTAGAGTAGATAAACTCCCATTGCAATACAGATAAAATTTTAATAAATACAGTTGAATCCCGATAATTCGTAATCGCAAGGGTCAGGCCATTTCTTACGAATTATAGGGGTTTTCGATTTAGCGGGGTTTCGATTTAACGGGGTTAAAATAAAATGAATACGAATAAGCGGGGTTTTCCAATTTATTTACAAAAACGATAAAAAAAACATAAAAAACAATTGTTAAAAATAAAACCTATAAAAATTATACTAAAATATATTCATGTAACAAACTGATCTTAAAAAATAAATCCCCACAGAAGCAAAAACCCACGCAAAAATAAAATAGTGGTAAACAAAAATCATTCTTTCCATGTTTTTGTTGTTTTTATTACGAATTATAAGTGGTAGTTAGCAAACAATTACGATTTATAAGAGGTAAAGAAGACTTTGATTGAAAAAAAAATTACGAATTATCGAGGGGACCAAAATGTATGGAAATTTTACGAATTAACGAGATTTTTTCAAGGGACCGACAGTTTATTACGAATTATCGGGAATTACGATTTATCGGGGTACGAATTATCGGGATTTGACTGTACTTATAGGATGCACCAACCATTCGACGTAGTCGATAGATTATCTTAAACATTTCATTACCGGAAAATATTCTCATGCCCGGGTACCAGAGGAACCATCAAAATGTGTCCGAGTAAGGGGAATTTCCTCTCAAAAGAACTTTATGACTTCTTTTAAATTGCTGCCGTGACCAGAGAATGGTGTCCTTCAAAAAGGGGATGTCCGTTTAGGAAAGTTGTCCGTTAAGAGATAGTTACTGTATATACAGTCAAATCCCGATAATTCGTACCCCGATAAATCGTAATTCCCGATAATTCGTAATAAACTGTCGGTCCCTTGGAAAAATATCGCTGATTCATAAAATGTCCATACATTTTGTTCCCCTCGATAATTCGTAATTTTTTTTTCAATTAAAATCTTCTTTACCTCTTACAAATTGTAATTGTTTGCTATTTACCACTTATAATTCGTAATAAAAACATGGAAAGAATGATATTTTGCCGCTATTTTTTTGCGTTGGTTTTTGCTTTTGCTTGTGTGTGTGTTTATTTTCTAAAGATCCCCTGCAAATAATAAGACTAGTCCAAACACGTGTGTAAAGTGTAGCACACAAGGGACCAAGACTAGTCCAAAAGTAACCCAAACGTATGGAAAAAACATGGTCTATTTAACATTACGATGTCCTATGGAAGGACCATATAACCCACCTTTGGACCACTATGGAGTAGTTTTAAAACTACTCCATGGTATACTCAAGAGGATTAGTTTTGAAGTCGTTTAAAAACGAAAGCATGTCGTTTTAAAAACGAAGATATGTCGTCTCAATACAAACACTTTTTAACAATGACATGGTCCATGCTTGCATTATATCGGACCAGTCCATGGAGTAGTCCATTTTATCAAAATGGATCAGGTGGTCCAATTTTATTTGTAGGGTCAGTTTGTTACATGAATAATTTTTATATATTTTATTTTTAACAATTGTTTTTTATGTTTTTTTTATCGTTTTAGTATATAAATTGAAAAACCCCGTTAATTCGTATTTGTTTTATTTAAACCCCGTTTAATCGTAACCCCGCTAAATCGAAAACCCCTATAATTCGTAAGAAATGGCCGGTCCCTTGCGATTACGAATTACCGGGATTCCACTTGAATTTCAAAACTATTGGGTATTGTTGCAAATGACTACAGTACTTATTTGAGTTTACACAAAATACACTTGGTCAAATGTTAAATTAGGAGATTATAAAATCGATATTTTTATTTAACGAACTTAAAATTGCAAACAAAAAAGGATGTATATATATACATACATATGTGTTAATAAAAGAAATTCCCATTGAAAGATTCGAAGTTGTATGTCTTGTCCAATACAAAAATATTTGTCTTCTATCAAATTATATACTTTACAGAGTTGCCGCTCCTACCAAGCGGGAAAATGAAGGAGTACGGATGCCTTCTAGAAGGCCTCTATACTCCTCCTTTTGCAGAAACAAGGCCTGCTCGCTCCATTCCATACTCATATCTTTTTTACACACGTTGTCATTGCGGAGTAGGCCTTCCGCTCTCGCTCCTTTAGCAGGTAAATAAGAATGGTAAAGGGATCAAAAAAAATAATTATTTTGCTTTTGCTTGTGAAAAAAAAAATACAAAAAATGTTACTGCTTCTCTACTTCTTCTCATAAAAGCGAGTGTGGAAGGCGTATATTATCTTTAATACCAAAGAGCCGAGGCCTTCTATGAAGTATTCTTTAGCTGTTAGATAAGAATAGTAATTGAACCAAAAAATTGTTTAAGCAGTCCTTTAAAAAGGCCTGACGTGAGAAGGTCTTCTGAGTTTCCCGCTGGGTAGTAGCTTAAAGTAGTTACTTTTGTAGTAGAGATCATTTTCGTTTGCATGTGTGTATTAGAGAGAGTGTATGTGTTCTAGTAAGGCCCACTGGTCTAGTAAGTTCCAATTTTTAAATCATGAATTTTTATTTTAATACAGGGTGTGGAAATAATATAGAAAATTTCAAAAAAAAAAACCTTATTTAATACAAATTTTTAAAAATTAATAATAAATAAACGTAGTATACAATTAAAAAAAACAAATTTTCTCAAAATTTTCTGCAAACAGAAAAACTTTCACAAAAACTTATCTTGACAAATGTTTGTACAAAAAGCTACTTTTGGCAAAAGTTTTTTGTATGGTAAATTTCTAATTAAATTAAAATCTAATTTTGCGAAAGTTTTATATTCTTTTTCACAATAGCAAATAATATTAATACCAAATTTTACAGGTATAAATTACAAAGTTTTATAAAATGAACAATTGTGATATTTAGTTGAACTGTTAATTTTAAATTTTTTTGATATTTTTAGTTCATCAAGTTTAATTTTCATTAAATTATTTTTACTGAAGGAAGAAATTTTACAAGAATCACCACATTCTTATATCAGAATTCTTAGACGCTCTAACCTCTGCAACACTGCGGTGCCTGCCAGCCAACAGTCAAAGATCAATATTTAACCAGTGATACTGGTGGTTCGAAATTTGCTGTAATTATCCTTTTCCATTTTTATTTATCCTCTCTTCTATTTTTTGGTATTCTTTCTGTCAAGACTATGTCTTGAAAACATGAATACATTTGTTTATTATGTTTTTTGTCCACTTTCGTCGACATTTTATTTGTACAACTAGAACAACTTAGAACGTCAACGAATTCTGATGAAAGAATGTGGTGATTCTTGAAACATGTAAATTCAACCCGAGTTCGATCCCCAGCTCAGCCAAGAATAAAAATTATCAATAAATTTCATGTTGTAAAATTCCTTCCTTGAGTAAAAATAATTTAATAAAAATTAAATTTGGTGAACCTAATACTACATTTACATTAGGCCGAAATCTTGTAGATTTGATTTAAAATCTTCTTCGAAATCTAGTGCGTTTACATTATACTTTTTTGACATTAAGGAGATTTTGTTTTTATAACAAAAGAACGACTAAAAGTTTTTTTCGTTACACATACAAACACAAAGAGAAATATACATTTAACAATTTGCATTACCTTTTATTAATAATCAACGATATTTATTGTATCTATATTATTTGTCTTTTTCAATTTTTACAATTTTTATAAAACTTTTTAACTTTTTTTTTTTAATTTTTGTTTTTTTTAATGTCATTTTTTATTGTGCAGGGAAGTATTTTTTAGTGCTATATTGCATCATTAAGTACTACTAGATTTTGAGTAGATTTCGTCGAAATCTAGTCACGAAGTAGATTTTGTTTTGTATGGGAAATCTAGTCAAAAACAACTAGATTTGGCTCGAAATCTCGTAAGTACTAGATTTTGCGTAGGTGTAAATGTAGTACAACTGAAAATATCAAAAATTTTTTTATTAAATGTTTAATTATTTTTGAAAATATTTTTTTTTTATAGCAAATGCGATAAGTAGCAAATTTTGTAAAAAAAAATGTTATACATAACCAATTTTTGCAAAATTTTCTACTTATAAATTACAACTTTTTAAAAAATGATACACTTTGGCTTATGTATATGCAACATTTAAAACAAACAGGATAAGCCCAATAAAAAGTGCACAGAAGATAATTGTTCTTTAAAGTTTTTTTTAAACATGGAATTTTTTTAGACCAAAACTTCAGTAGAAAATAATTATATACAAATATCAAACAGCTGTGAATTACGCGTTTTACAACAAGCGGTGTAAGCTTAACCAAAGAGATCACAATTGAAATATTTACAATTGCAATAATTTGCAATCTCAAACGCACAAGATTGGGCTACTATTTCTTTTCGAGATAATGGCAAAGGAAATGTTTAATGCAGCGGTATTACTTTTGTTATACTTAATTTTAAGCAAATTTTTTCTTGGCATACTTTTGAACAATAAAAAATGTTAAATTAACGATGAAGGGAATTTCCCTCGCCATCTACTGGAAGCATTTATTATTCATTGTTTACTGCCAAAATTGCTCTTTTCCCCGTAAAATTTAAATTTAATGTACATGACAGCGCCTCACCAAAAAAAGTGCCCGATGTACCCTCCTAAAAATGAACTTTGGACTTTTTTAAGATGACATTTTAATTATTTCGGCTCCAGCTTTTACCTCTCGTGAGCTGGACCAGTTTAAAAAATGTTCTTTTTTAGCATGTTTTGTTAATTTGAGAATCTGTTTCCTTACCAACATATGCAAATTGGGTATCGTGGGTATCATGTATGGATGAAAATAGGACTAAAGAAAGAAAAAAGAAATGATCCACGACTTTTTGGCGGCATATTTCTTTCGCAAATTAAAAAAAATTCAAGTCGTGGATCATATCTTTTTTTCTTTCCACGACCTTTTGGCGACATATTTTTTTTTGCAAATTAAAAAAATTCAAGTCGTGCATCATATCTTTTTTTATTTCTTTAGTCCTATTTTCATCCATACATGTTCTAAAACCAAATCCGCTATCATATTAGAGTTACTACAAAATTGCGTTTATATATAATCCAAAGCACCGTGTTAAATGCATCTAATTTGCAAAAATCTAAATTATTAACATACAAAGATGATATACTTGCCAAATGATACAAATTGATACCCATATTGCCCTATTTAAAACGAAGGGTTACCACCCCATTGAATTTTTGTCAAACTAGCACGAATTTCAAAAAAAGCTGAGACACGTATTTAATTAAATCGACTAAAGATTAAAATATGTTAATTTGGCACTTTTATTACAAACAACCCCGAACAAAAAATTCAAAAACCGTTTTTTTGCAGAAAATCCTTAAAAAAGGACATGGATGATCGTCCTTGGACAAATTGTATAACAGTTAGACGCGCCTTAAAAACCCCTTTCTTACGATACGCAATGAAAAGGAAACAGATTCTTAAATTAACAAAACATGCAAAAATATACCCTTTTTCAAACTGGTCCAGCTCACGAGAGGTCAAAGCTGAAGCCGAAATATTTAAAATGTCATCTAAAAAAGTCCAAGGTTCATTTTTAGGAGGGCACATCGAGCACGACTTTTGCTTCCATACAACTTGAGTCGCTCTTATGTACATACATACGTTAATAGTTTATAAAATATATCTAGAAAAACAAGCCATAAATCCTTAAAAATCATAAAATGTTCATCTGAAAAAGCCTATTAAAAACTATTAAAACACTTTTACAAAAAAAGCTTTTAAAAATTTATTTGCCTGCAATAATGGGAATAGAGTGGCACTTAAATACAAAATCAATAACAAGTATGGAAAACTAATTTATTTCTTACTTTAACAAACAATCTAAAACTAAAACTATTTAGTAACAAATTGAAGTTAAAGAACCCACTTGAAAAATACTATTTAAATTATTTATTTATTTTTATAAAATGTTTAATTATTCTTGCAAAATATTTTTTTTATAGCAAATTCTGCTTAGCTTTCCTACAAATAGCTAATTTTGTAAAAATTTCTTATACATTACAAATTTTTTACTATTAAGTTTCCTAGAAAAACACAAATCTTGCAAAAATTATTACAACTAATAAAGTTTTACAAAATTTTCTAACATGTTTGCAAAATATGTTTTTATAGCAAATACTGTTAAAAGCCAATTCTGCTATAATTTCCTATAAAAAGCTAATTTCTCAAATATTTCATGATAATAAGCAATAAATAAATGTTTACAAAATTTTCTATAATTTTTGCAAAATATGTTTTATAGCAAATCTTTTAACAAGCAAATTATTTTTAAATTTTCTATAATAAGGATATTTTATGACATTTTTGAAATTTTTTTTTATTATTTTTTCATAATGTATCTCAAAAAAAGCAATTTCTGCTAAAGTTATCGAAAACATAGCGAATTTTGCAAAAATTACAAATGTTTACAAAAATTTTTTTTATGAAAAGCAAATCCTTTTAAAGCTTGCTATAGAAAGCCAATTTAGCAACAATTTCTTATTAAAAATTATATAATTTACAAAGATTAATATTAATTTTTGTTAATATGTTTTATAGCAAATCCTATAAAAAGCAAAGTCTGCGGAAGTTTTCTTAAAATAGCAAATTTTGCTACAATTTTCTATAAAAAGCTCAATTGGGCAAAATTTTTTATATATTGCAAATTTTTACAAAATTTCTAAATTTTTTTCAAATAATGCCAACTTTTTGAAAAATTTTCAAATAATTTATGTAAAGACATACATTTTAAATATTTCTTAGAAAAGTCTGGGTTCACACTTTAAAAAATTTTTTTTTCCAGAAAGTCTGAGTTAGTGGTGAGAGGGGAGAGAAGAATACATAGCATATTATTTTTCGCTCTCACCAGTTAAGTCAGATTTTCTGAAAGAAAACTTTCATAGTGTGAACCCAGACAGAAGGAAAACTTCTAAAAAATTAAAAACTAGTCCTATAAAAAGAGAAATTTTAAAGTTGAAAATTTTTACAAAATTTTCTTTAAAAAGCTTATTTTGTTTTCCGATTTTCTCTAAATACCAAATTTTGTGTAATTTTGATCTGTCCATATTGAGCTTTTGTAACAGTTTTTTTTCAGATACCCTGTTTGTTTTTATTCCTCTAGTCCTTTTTATTTGTATTTTGTAATGAATTTTTGTATATTTGTAAATGTTTCCAGTTTAAGTTTTATTTGCTTGGGTGATTACAGAAATCATACACATATTCATATTGTTTTTGCTTGTACGAGTATATTTGTATTGTATTTTAAACTTTTATTAGTTTTTCAATTTTATTTTCTTTTTTTCTCTCCAATATGCAATTATCATATTTTGTGTAAAAACACGTACTTGCAGCAAATTCGTTACCATATACAAACAATTGCAACTAAATGCTGTTTGTGAGTCATTAACAATCGACTTTGCTTCGATGAAGTTTTGTTGCAGTCGTAGGTTGTTATTACCCTGCAAATAATAGGACCAGTCCAAACACGCGTTGAAAAAGTAGCCCACAAGGGACCAGGACTAGTCCAAAAGTTACCCAAACGTATGGAAAAAATAGTCTATTTAACATATCGATGTCCTAGGGGAGGACCATATAACCCAGGCTTGGACTACAAAGGAGTAGTTTTAAAACTACTCTATGGTATACTCAAGAGGATAAATGTTGAAGTCGTTTAAAAAAAAGAGCATGTCATTAAAAAACGAAGACATGTCGTCTCACTACAAACACTTTTTAACAAAGAGATGGCCATGCTTGCATTACATCCGACCAGTCCATGGAGTAGTCCATTTTATCAAAATGGATCAGGTGGTCCAATATTATTTGCAGGGTAGAAAACATTTTATGTATATATTTTATAATTAATACACTTACACAGATGCACACACACACAACCCTATTAATACATAATCATATATAATGGCCGTAAATGTACAAATACACTGACAATAAAAGAGGATTTAGTTTATGTGCTTGTGAATTTTTGTACCTTTTTAAAATATTAATTTATTTTAAAACATTTGTAATTATGAACAGCATATTTTTATTGTATTTTGTTCATGTGTTAGTGTATTTATATAGCAAAACATACATATATTGAAAATATGCACATGAAAATGTATAAATAGAAAAAGTATTGAATTTAGCAATAATAATAATATTTGTATTTTTAGATGAAAATCATTTATTTAAGATCATTAAGTTAATATTGTAGAATATTTTTGATTTTTAAGAGGCTTAGACAAATTGTTAACATAAAATTAAATTTTTCAAATAACTCTCAAATTTCACAATCCCGAATGTTTAGAGAAATTCAATAAAAAGAGTAAATAAAGAAACTGTTAGTTTATATTATGCCTAGACTGGAGTTTTATTATAACCAGTGTTCGAAAATAAACACTAAATACCGCTGCTTAGTGTTCGGTTCGGTAGATTTGTAGAAAACGTTTCCCTGTTTGTCATTTTTCGAACACTAAAATAATACTGTTCTTATCCAACTGAACACAAAGATGTGCACATTTTATACCGTTCGTTTTTTTAACAATAAACTTTATTGTGTTCGGTTCAGCTCATTAATGCTCGTTCGTTTCTGTTGTGCTTAGCGCCTTTTTGGCTGGTAAAAAAAAACCAAAAATTTTTTACAAAAACAAAATACCCATACGAAAAAAAAACAAAAAGCCAGCAAAATATTTGTACACAAACAAAACATATACACAATATAAACACAAGCTGTTCGTGCTGCGGTCGTTGTTAAAAATTTTTGTTTTTAATTTGTAAAATAGGAACATTAAAGAACATTGAAATATAATCAGCCTGATTACGGTTGACGTTGGCGTATACGCCTGAGTCGTTTTGTGTAATAGATTTAAGTAACACAAAACCTATGCTCTTTAATTTACTACAAAAAAAGACTCAGGCGTATACGCCAACCGTAATCAGGTTGAATATTTGTCTACAGTTTAACTAAATATGTTTTTGTTTCGACCTTTTAAATTTTTCTACAGTATCATTACAATTGTTCTGTTTTTTAACGAAGAACAGAACACTATATAATGTTCGGCTATTTCTTGAAAATAGTTACGAACGGAATTAAGGGTTGTGTTCGTCTACACAAATACTTAAAAATAGATATCGTTCTTGGGTGTGTGAGCCGGGCGCTAAATAATGTTCTGTTTATTCTCGAACGCTGATTGTAATTTCGTTTGAAGGAGTAGTGATAGCCCTTAATTTTATAAACGACAAAAAGCTTAGGATTTAAGTTTTTAAAAGTTCGCTAAAAAAAGAAATTTTTTCATCTTTACGTCAACACATGGATTGCGCCCCCCAAGGTTAGGTTAGGTTAGGTTAAATGGGTAGCCGTCACGAAGACGACTCACTTGGGTCCTTATAGCGGTCCCTTTGTGATACCCCTAGCCAGTGACAAGGGCCAGCCAGTATCCACCAGACTATTCCCCAGAGGTCACCGCAGTCTCGAACCACCCCGATTCCCTGCAGAACAGGGAGATCGATTTCAGTCCCGCATTGGACAAATCGTCCAGACATGGCAATTCCGGTCTCCCAAAATGCCTCAACCTAACGCCCGCCAGACCGGGGCATTGACAGAGGAAGTGAAACACCGTCTCCTCCTCCTCCTCATCATGACAACTCCTGCAGTAGTCATTATACTCAAGACCCATCCTCCTAGCATGAGTCCCTATCACCCAGTGACCCGTGATAACCGATATCACTGTCCTTATCCGGTCCCTGCCGAGACCGAGTAGTACGCGCGTTTTCGCCGCGTCATAGCCAGGCCATAGAGTCCTGGCCATCAAACAGGTATGCTCGCCCTGCCATCTCCCCTGAGCCCTTCTGTACGACTCCCGTCTGATGAGAGTCCTGCAGCGGGCCATTGAAGTGCCAATTAGGCCGTCGACGAACATGTCGTCCAAGAGACAGCCTTGTTTGGCCAGACTGTCCGCAGTATGGTTGCCCAGGAGCCCACTGTGTCCTGGTACCCATGTCAGCGTTACACTGGAATGTTTCGCGATCTCATTTAGAGACATCCGGCATTCCACTGTCAACATAGATGTCGTAAAGACACCAGCCAGAGCTGCAATGGCAGCCTTGCTGTCCGTAAATATACATATATCCCTCGATATACGATAGTACTTCAGCCAGTTT
Source organism: Pollenia angustigena (assembly GCA_930367215.1). Taxonomy (NCBI): domain Eukaryota; kingdom Metazoa; phylum Arthropoda; class Insecta; order Diptera; family Polleniidae; genus Pollenia; species Pollenia angustigena. Next base: position 57,082,532 of record OV884060.1, read on the forward strand.
GCCGCCCGCTTTATGGCAGAGATTTCCGCCTGCAGCACACTACTGCCATCTGGCAGCCTAAAAGAGACCCTGATGTCCAATTCTTCGATGAAGAAACCTCCACCCACTCTGTCGCCCATGCTGGAACCATCGGTGTAGACCCGCAGGGTCGGCTCCAGAGATCGCGTATTATCGAGCAGCTCATCATAGCTACCATGATGAACCGTGAACAAAGCACCGAAAAAGGGTTCCGGAGTGCAATAGTCCAGCCCCGCCAGGTCGTATGACGCGTGAAGCGTGACCCTGGCATGACCATAGTTCCGCGTAGACCACAGGCCCACCGCCCCCAGTCTCATAGCGGAAGTCAAGGCCTGTTGTTCGGCCATGATATCAATCGGCAACCAGTCTAGCATAGTAAACAGTGCCTTCGTCGGTGTCGAGCGGAGTGATCCCGTGATCATCAGCGCAGCCAACCTATATACTTTCTCAAGCATCCTGCAGTACCGTCCCCTTTCCACGGCAGGCCACCACACTATGACCCCATAGAAGAGAATCGGTTTTACCACCGCTTCAAAGATCCATTCGACACCCCTGGGGCCCAGGCCCCAGCTCCTGCCCAAGGATCTCTTGCAGGTGTATAAGGCCACAATAGCCCTATCAACCCTCGTCCGAACGTTGAGTTCCCATGATAGTTTGCTATCGAGAATTACGCCCAAATATTTGGCACTGTTCGAGAGCCTCAGCTCCGTGCCGTTTAGCCTAGGAAGCCTAAAGTTGCCAACCTTGTACTTCCTGGTAAAGAGTACCAACTCAGTTTTCTGTGGATTGACACCAAGTCCACAGGAAATGCTCCAAGAGCTTAGAATCTGCAATGCAGATTCCATACAATGGGACAGTGTGTCCAGGTGTTTACCCGCGACCGCCACCGCCACGTCATCCGCATACGCGACGGTTTTTATCCCTAATCTGTCGAACCGACCCAGCAAAGTGTTCACCGTCAGGTTCCACAGTAGAGGGGAGAGAACCCCACCTTGCGGGGTGCCCCTGTGCACAAATCTGCAAACATTAGTAGCACCCATTGTGGATTCAATGATCCTATTATCGAGTAGATTACCAATAAATCTACAAATTACATCGTCAACCCCAACCTCCCTCATCGACTCCAAGATGGAGTTGGGTTTGACATTATTGAAAGCTCCCTCAATGTCCAGAAAGGCCACAAGTGAGTATTCCCGAAATTCAAGGGATTTCTCAATGTAGCCGACCAGTGAGTGGAGCGCCGTCTCTACAGACTTGCCCTTGGTGTAGGCATGCTGCGATGAAGAGAGCAAATGTCTAGGAATAGACATCCTCAGATGAATATCAATGACCCTTTCAAGGGTCTTGAGAAGAAATGACGACAGGCTAATTGGCTTGTAGTCCTTAGGTCTGGTGTGGGATGCTTTACCTCCCTTTGGGATGAAAACAACCCTACATCTAGTCCATCGGATGGGAACGTACGAGAATCTAATACATTCCGTATAAATAGCGGACAGCCAAGGAACCAGAAGCCCCGCGTTCTTTTGAAGGTCGGCCGGAATAATACCGTCCGGACCAGGAGCCTTAAAGGAGTCGAAGCTCCTTATCGCCCAATTGAGCCTATCATAGCACAGAGAAATGGACACGGGTCCAGGCTCTGATAGGCAGTTGATCTTGCGTGGTGTTGGAAGGGAATTGCCAGGAAAGTGCGTGTCAATTAACACCTCCAGCGTCTCCTGACTATTCGTAGTCCAGCTACCATCAGCTTTCTGAATGTAGCTAGGGACAGTTATTTTGCGCAACCGGTTTGTCTCAGAGGAGCCTTCCACGCCGCTGCAGAAGTTCCTCCAGGCATTCCGTTTCGCCGATCTAACCAAATTCTTGAACCTATTCAATGCCGACTTATAATCCGCCCAGTTTCCCAGTCGTTTAGCCATATTGAATAACCTACGTCAGTCTCTGCGAGACTGTGCAATCTCAGGGCTCCACCATGGTGGCTTGCCCCCCTTTTTCCTAACCACTGACCTACAGGCCAGTGCCGTTGCCTGACGCAGTGCCCCCGATAGGAATTCCACTGCCATTTCAGTCTCCGTAATGCCACTAATGACAGGGACTGAGCCCAGAGAATCAGCGAGTAGACTAGCCTGATAGTCCCACCTCGTTCTCCTCCTATTCACAAAAGTACACACCCCCAAGGGGGGTGGACCTAATTGAAACTCAACATACCTGTGGTCCGAAAAAGAACAGTCATTTGAGACCGCTCAGTTACTTATTAAGTCGGAGTGTTCCGAGCTGACCAATGTCACATCAAGAACCTCCTGCCTATTAGCTACAATGAACGTAGGTTCCGCGCCTATGTTTGCTATTTCCAAATTACTGCTACAGATAAAAGAAAATAGCGACTCACCTCTAGAGTTGGTGTTGGTGCTGCCCCACGTGATGTGGTGCGCATTAGCGTCAGCACAGATAACCACCGGGGTACCCATGGAGCCGGCTTTGGCTACCAAGCCGCGAACAAGCCAATTAGGTGGCCCATTGTCCTGGTCATGCGCCATATAGCCCGAGACGATCCAGATCGGCATGTCGCCCATCTCTAGGGCCGCTGAAGTTGTGTCTTCATCACTGAAATCAGAAAGAATGAAGATATCCAGCGTGTTTTTAGCCAAAATACAAGATCTAATTTTACCTGTTGCTTTGGCATATAGGAGCTTATAGCCCTTGAGGTTTAATCCGCAAACCCGATCCTTGTGGATCCATGGCTCTTGGATCATTATTAGCTCCTCCTCTCTCTCTACCACCCGGAGGAGCAGTGCAGCGGATGCTGCCTTAGAGTGGTGAAGGTTTATCTGTGTCACCTTCACCATGTCCAGTATTAACGACCGTGACATTGGCGTCCTCCTGATCTGATTCCAGGAGGGCGTCCTCATCAGCCAATTCACCCATGCGTTCAAAGAGGTCACCCAGCATGTCAGAGACGGACGGGGTGTCTTCTTTGTCACATGAATGAACGGAAGCGTCATTCGTGCAGTCCGCAGACTGCGTAGGCTCCACAACCTTCGGAGCGGGATCGCCCTTGTCATCACCTCGGTAGACACGGAGCAAGATGGTACTGAAACCATAGTAAATCTTGCCCTGTTTCTCCCTCAGTGGCTTCAAGGAGTCCTGATTCAGGACTACGATCGCCGTTCTTGAGGATCCTTCAGCTGCTGAAACCTTGACAACTTTCCAGTTATGAGTGGGAAGTTGGGGGTTGCAGCACTGAATAATCTTCAAGATTTCCTCCGGTGCAGAGGGTTCCGCTGGGATGGTGACGATGGATCTAGGTCTCCGTGGTATCTCACTCATCAAAACCACGTCGAGCCTAGCACCTTCCCATATTTCGCCAATCGCTCCAATGGCAAGCTTCAGCAGAAGTGCAGAGCGCTCGTCCACACACGCCATCAGCTTAACGTGACCCTGGTACCAGCCAGCATCGTCGCATTGCGGGGGTGCTCCTAGATTCTCACTAAGGATCTTCCAAAAGACACCCATCATTTGCTGCTTCACCAAGTCCCACCTAGAGTGGGAGATGGATCCATCAGCAGCACTTCTGTCTATAATAGCCCTAACAAGATGGTCTTTCGCCACCTCGCTGTAGGACCTATTAGTCGACTTTGGTGCGTACTTGGGACGTTTTGTCCCTGGTTGCTGTCTAACGGCTGTCGCTTCTTCCTCCGAACGTTGCCGTTTAGGCATTGCCTTTGCAGGGGCGGGAGGTGAAACGCTTTGAAGCCCAGCAGTAAGGGCCTTAGCCCATGCCAATGAAGCTTCCTGTTCTGCAGAAAGCTCATTGGCATCTTAGGAGCCGAATAGCTCGATAACACGCAAGGCAGCTCGCCTTGAGTTAGATGCCCTCTTAGAAGGATTTTTATGCCGAGGTGTCTTCTTAGTGACGCCGGACTTGGCGGGGGGAGGTGCAGAAGTGGGACAGGATGTAATCATCTCCGTCCCTCTTTGCACAATAGGCATATGGGAGGCTGCTTTGTTGGACGACTTTGTCATTTCCAACTTTGCAGTACCCGAAGCATGGGCTTTATCCGCTCTGGCGGAAAGGGCTGATGCGGCTTTTGATGTACTTGGCGCGAAAGACAGAGGTACATCGCCGCTGTTAGGTGTCGAGGCTGATACAGCCACCGACGGGATCGTCTTCGTCTCATTGTCCTTATCATTGGTCCTTTTCGTGTCCTGTTCCGTGCCATTGTTAGTTTGTTGTTTGTTTTGTTTTTGATTTGTTTTAAAAGGAGTTGTCATTTTGTTTTTGGTCCCACGAGTGTAGGGGATCTGGAGGTCCGCCACGTCATAGCCCCCGATAACGCGGTAAGGGCGTAGTCTATTTGCTGAGGTGCCCAAGTATCAGCAAAGCTCCGTGATAATACAGTCGGTAACCCCTGACTGCAAACCAACCGATAGGCACGGGTCGCATAACACCTCGGTTTAGGGGATGGATAACCTTTCGTTGCCAAGGCCTTTAAGTTCACTGCCCTCATCTCGGGAATCACCAGATGCTGGCAAAATGCCCGGATCAAGACACGAACCACAGCCAAGACGTAAGCCACCACATCGCTTCAAGATTGTTATCCATAATAGTGGTGGTGCGCCCCCCAAAGACCGGCACATTTTATTAGGCCAAAAACAAATAAAGCTTATTTCGGATACGGCTTAAAGCAATACGTAAATTAGCAAGATCAAAACAAATGGAAGTTAGATGTCTGAATTATTAGGTGGGAGAGGCAAAAACTTCTTGGAGATATTCCCCAAATTCATCAACTACATATATTTTACTGATTTTGGAGATATTTTTCTCCCTCGTCAATACAAGCACTTTTGAATTATCCATTGTATATAAAACTGGATGAAGCATAAACATAAGACTTCGGTGAGCAACAGTTGCCCATCAGCTATAGTTTTAGTTTTTAAATTAAAGAAGTAAAATGTAACTTTCCGCAAAAAAATATGCCTTGCTGGCGCAAACATGACAGATTTCGTAAAAGTTATTTAAGACACAAACCGTGTTTAAAAAGTACGCCAATTGTTGGGAATCACAGTTATGCATTATCCTTAGGGAAGTATTAGTGACTGTGTTAAACATTTTTCTGTTTTTTTTTCACTTCCCAACGCTCTGCTTTTATTTTTATTGTCTCACTTAATTTAAATAACTTGTAATGTTGTAAGCTAAATTTTATATTAAACGAAATTAGATATTTCTGCTTTAATTTATTGTCAAACTTATAATTATAAAATGTAATTAAAATTATAGCTTTTATTTTTTCTCAGCACGACTCACCAAATTTATTTATTTACACATTTCCCAGTTAGTAAATATTTTATGTATTTTTACAATTATTCCCATTTATAACTATTTATGTAATTATTTGTCTAGTTATTAGTTGCAATATAAAATTTATCTATTTGATAAATTTTTAAATAGAACAATACGAAAACTATACAACAGTTATTTGCTGTTTTTAGTTTCATTTATTTGCCATAACTTTTGTTATTTTTGGCAAATTACAAATAGTTCAGAGAATTTTAGAGAAATTACACAATTACATAAGTATATTTATAATGCATTAGCAATAAATATTTAATTGGAAATATTTTAAAAGGTAAATGAACTTAAATTGGTTTCAATTAAGAACGGCAAAAATTAAATTGTTTTGAAAACTAATTAAAAAAGCAGGTATGTATTGTAATTTCTAATAAAAAAATAATATTTTTAATTAAATATTTAAGAGAAATAAAATAGTGATAAGAAATATAATGTTTTCCTTTAAACAAATGTTCTCAAAATACTTACTATAAATAGATGTTTTCGAGAAAATTCTAATAAATAACAAGTCTTCGCATAGTCTAATATAAGTAGCCAGTTGTTGATAAACTTCCTATAAATTGCAAATTTTCGAAAATATTCTATAAAAATCCAATTTTCGAAAAATTTTCTATTAAAATCATACTTTCGAAAAATTTTCTATTAAAATCATACTTTCGGAAAAATTTTCTATTAAAATCAAATTTTTTATTAAAATTTTGATAAAAAGAATCAGTTGATAAATTCAAAGAAGCAAAAATCTTTTTTAATTTTGTCGGGCTGTGTAATCATCCATTCTTGACTGACCTGAGATTCGAACCCACGCGGCTGGTTACCCAGGGTAAAGTTCCTTTCCTCATACAAATAATTGAATGAAAATTCAATTTGATGAACATGAGCCCGATTAAAAATATTGAAAATTTGGATTAAAAACCATAAATAGATCAACAAAATAACCACAATACTGATTATTGTTAAAGCTAGGGCACGAGCTCTATGTGTACATTTGTCCTTCAAACAATACTAATTATTTTCTATAACATTCAAATTCACAAAAAAAATTCTAGACAAATAAAATTTTTAAAATACGTCTATAAAAGATTAACAGCCAGTTCATGGATTTCGAACGTCATCGTTCGCATAGAAAATTACATTAAAAACAAAAACAAACTTCGAATAATGTCCGAATTTTGTTTTTGTTTTGAATGTAATTTTCTATCCGAACGATGACGTTCGATATCGTTAAACAGGCAGTAAATTTTAGAAAAATGATTTATTAAAATCTAATTTTCGAAAAATTATCTTTAAAAAGTATATATTTGAAAAATATCCTTTAAAAGCCAAATTTTAAAAAATTGCATATAAAAGTTTATTTTTTAAAATTTTTTAAAAATAAGACAATTTTTGGAAAACGTCCTACCTAGAAAACCAAGATATTCAAAAACTTTCCTAAAAGAAGGAAATTTTTAGAAAACTTTCCAAAAAATGCAAAGTTTTGAAAAATGTCTATAAAAGCTAATATATGAAAAATTTCCCATAAAAAACAAATATTTAAAAATTTTCTACAAAAAACCAACATTTGAAAAAATTCCTATAAGAAGCAAATTTTTGAAAAACTTGTGGAAAAAAAAGCAAATTAAATAAAAAACAAGTTAGAGTGCTATATTCGGCTGTGCCGAATCTTTGATACCCTCCACCGACACTTCGAATGTTTTAGGACTAATATCTGTATGATGTCTATTTATTATTATAATCTTTGTAAAAACAGACATCTGCATTAAAATTTGTTGCGGTTTAGACCTATATAAAATTATTGATCGACAATCAGAATCAATTTTAAAAAGCTTGAGTAGAATACCAGTTTAAGCTGAACTTAAATGATTTTCAGGAGAATCAATTATATAAAAGCCATGGTAAGCTATGAACAAATCATCCCAAATTCTGCAGAACGATTTCTGGTATTAAAAAACATAAATTTCAATACAGCGGTGCAATTAGTTTAAGCGTTTGCAGTAAATTTCAAAAGGCTGCTAAAATGGAATATAAGGAAAATTATGGACCGTATATCACAAAATTGCATACAATTTTTTCTGGCCATATGAAGCTAAACTGGAAGAAAGTTTACCGCGTATTTAATTATTTTACCAGAGTGGGCTTTATATGAGGCCTATGGTAAGCTGTGCACCGATCTTCACCAAATTTCACAGTGTCATTTATAGTTCTATAAAACTGTGATGTATCAAATTTTGTTATGATAGCGTTATTTTTTACGTTTTTAGGCGTACTAAGCTGTTTTCCGGGAGTAAGGTTTATATGGGGCCTATGGTAAATTATGGACCGATCTTCACGAAATTTCACAGTCTTATTTTTAGTTCCAAAAAATTTTAATGTACCAAATTTTGTTATCATAGCATTATTTTTTACGGATTTAGGCGTACTAAACTGTTTTCTAGAAGTAGGTTTTATATGGGGCCTATGGTAAATTATGGACCAATCTTCACGAAACTTAAAAGTTTCATTTCTAGTCCTATTTAACTGTGACGTGCCAAAATTTGTTATGATAGCATTGTTAGTTAGGGTTTTAGGCTTACTATACTGTTTTCCGGGAGTAGGGCTTATATGGGGCCTAGGGTAAATCATGGAAGGATCTTCAAGATATTTTACAGCGTGATTTCCAGTTAAATAAAACGAACTGTTGCGAAATCTTATATCATTCTGTGCATTTTTCCACCATTTATGTTGGTTTTTGTAACAAAATTATCAATTTTTTTTAGGTGGTGGTTCCACATTTTGATTCATAGCTCAGATCCTATTGAACCGATTTTGCTGGATTTCAATCCCAAACTGCTTAGGATAACTACAAGCAATTTGACACCAAGTTTGTTTATTTCTTTTGAGTTTTTCGAAAGTGAGCGTGTTTTCAACAGACGGACAGACAGACGGACATGGCTAAATCGACTTAAAATTACTCAAGGACCCAGAATATATATACTTTATAGGGTCTGAGATGAATAATAAAAAAGTTTCACACGGAATGACAAACTTAACATACCCTCTTCACAACTAATTGTGGTGGAGGGTATAAAAACAATCATAAAAAACGAAATTTTTTTTAAACAAATTTGTAAAAAAAATTTCCTAAAAATAACAAATTTTTTAAGGTATCTTTATAAAATCCTTAAAGTCTGACTTCATAAACGCAGTATTGCAATGCAACACTAAAAGGAATAGCTTAAAAAACTCCACAACTGTCCTGTAGACAATGCTTTGAGTTCATAATTGCATGGTAACTGTATTCACTACACAACGGTTGCGAAATTTGTGCATTGTTTTTATTTGTAATGCCTTTCATTTGTTTTTTGTGATGCTGTGCAATACTGCGTTTATGAAACCAGCCAGAGTTTCCTAAAAATAGAAAAATTTGTATAAATAGGAATTTTAAGAAAAATTTCTGATAAAATGGACATTTTAACAAAATTTCTTCAAATAGCAAAAAAAAAACAGTTTGACAAAATGCCCTCATTTTTAGCAACATTTTTAAATTGGCAATATTTTTAAAAAATAAAGTTGAAATTGTTGAGAAAATATTTTAATTGTTTACATTTAGCAAACATTCCCTTTAATGAAATTTTAGACATTTGCAAATTTTTTTTTAACAATTATTTCTTTCTTTTGAAAAACAATTAATGCAATTATAAATTTTTCTATACACTCATAAAATTATTACAGTAACTGATTGTGGGTTATTAAAATCGTTTTCCGTACTTTTAAAATTGAATAAAAATATAGTTATTTTACGAATAATTTTGTTTTTTAACTTTTATGTTTGTTATTCAAAAAACAAACTACCAAAAAATAATGTTTTTCCGTATTTATTTTGTTATGTAGTTTGATTTTTGTCGATTAAAATATATTTTTTAAAAGTAAAAACTATTCAATTTTGAGGAATATGATGTTCAATAAATAAAGAATTTAGAAATGAATGTTAAAATCATTTGTTTTAAATGAAATGTAAATGATCCGTTTTTTAGATGAATTTTAAGTTGTTTAAAATGAATTTTCGTTTGAATTTTACTACATAATATTTTGAGTGTATGAATTTATTAAATTTTCCAAACATTGCCAATGTTTTTGTATATCACTCGTTAGTTCTGTCAGCTCGTATTAAATTTATGCTATAATTGAAGAAATAATTCTTTTAAGCAAAAAAAAAAAAACAAACAGACTTTCTTTGTAATAAGAAAATTTATACAATTTTCTATAAATGCAAAATACCTTGAAGAGGTTTTTCGAATAATTACTTAGCAAAAGAAACAAGAATACTATAAATAAAACATTAAATTAAAAGAATGAAATCTTCCACTTGATTAGCAGTTTTGTTATTGTTGAAGCATTTAATACTTTTAAATCTCTGCCTTTAATGTACAAAATTGGTTGTGTTATTAGAATACCAAAAACTAAAGAAAATACTTGACACTTTGGAAAACACTAGAAACATTTTCAAGAACAGCAACAAGAATTTGCCTTAAACTTAACAATGATAACAACATCAGCAATAGCAGCAAAAAAAAAAGGAACGGCAAGGAATACAATACACACTTAACAAGTAACAACAGATTGCAACAATTTGATTCGATAACTATTTCTAGAATAAATAAATACAAAAATACATAGAAGAGCAAACAAACAAACAAACACTTATTGTATCGCATTACTTTCAGTTTAGTTAGTCTGTGTCGAAGTTTTGCTAGAACTTTCGTCTGTAATATTTGCACTCATACATATTTATAGTTTTGTACATGAACTTTAGTTTTATTTCCGTTTTGTTTGAATTTTATGACAATTGTCACCATATTGTATGTATTAATAAAATTCACATAGTCTGAATTTATATACAGTATGGGCATCTACCCGGTAGTACTTTTAGTAAGTTGAACACTATATCCTAAATACATTAATAGATATTTTAGTAGTGTATCTACTTCTCCTTTGTCAGATAAATCAAGCTAAGTTTTTTTTTAAGCCACTTTTTATGAAGTTATTGTTTTAAAAATCATAATATAGCCTATAAATTTTTAATCCAAATTTTTAATATTTTTAATTAGGCTTAAGTTCATCAAATTTAATTTTCATTAAATTATTTTTATGAAGAAAGGAGTTTAACAACATGAAATTAATTAAAATTTTACTGATAATTTTTCATTCTTGACTGAAGCTGGGCTCGAAGCTCAGGCGTTTTTTACGGACAGGTTACCCTTACATGTTTCGATTGCAACCACTCATTCTCTTCAGAGTGCTTGCCGTTTAACACTCGCAGCCATCGAAGACTGCTGACGTCAATAGTCAAACATCAATCCTCAAACCAAATTGTATTTAACCTTTGGTAGATCGAAATTTGCTTTAAATGATTGTATATTTTAATTGATTTAAATGTTCTTCCTTTACTTCTGTTTTCATAATTTTTGTCAAGAATTCTTCTTGAAGTTCAAGGTACATTTTTCTGTTTTTATGTTGTTTATGATAAAATTAAGATCTTTGATTAAAAAATAGCGGTCTTTTTGCAACTAATACGATTTTTTATGCGAACAATGAATTTGGTGAAAAAAAGAGATTTTTAAAAGAAAACTAGTGAATTTTTGTTTCAGAAAAGTAATTTCTGCTAGATAATAGAATAGAAATAGAAATTTATTTTGGACGAAATATGATTTCTGATCCAAGAAAGCGAATTTTGAAAAAATGCGATTTAAAAAAACATGTAATTTTTGACCGAGAAAAAGATTTCTAATGAAGGGGTTTTAGTAGAAAATCAGATTTAAAAAAGCGTTTTGTTGTAAACAGAAATGAATTTTTAATGTAAAAGAGATTTTTTTGTAATATGATTTCTGCTCAAAAACTAGATTTTTAACCAAATGCAATCTTTGCAGAAAAAAAGTAATTTTTGAGATGAAGCAATTTTTGGTGAAAAAAGCGATTTTGTTAGCAAAGCAAAAAAAAGTATTTTTGATGAAAAGAACATTTTATAAAGGGATAATTTAATTTTAGTTAAAAAAAATAATATCTGCACAAGCAACAAGTTTTTGCTAGAAAGAAAATTTATTTCAGGTAAAAATTATATATTTTTTTAAGAAATTTTTTTAGATACATATCGATTTTTTTAATAAATAAAAATAAAATTTTTGGTAAACAAACCCCCATTTTAGTTAGATAAAACCACGTTTATTGAAAGTACCGATTTAAGGAGAATCTATATATATAAAAATAAGTTGCATTGTGTTAGTAATTGATGTTCTCTGAATGCGTGTTTCTGTAAAGTTCACGTGGAAGGTGACGACAATACCAAGGTTTTTATGTATCAACGGTCTTCAAATGTGTATTGGTTTATGAGTAATAGCCATTTTAGTGAAAACTGCATTCATTCCGAAACATGGATTTATATTCCCATACAAATATCAACAAAATGCCCTCCATTTTGAACTCCTCCGAAACGGCTTGACCGATTTTTATGAAATGTTGTATGTGTGTTTGAAAATAATAGGACCAGTCCAATCACGCCTGTAAAGAGTAGTCCACAAGGGACCAGGACTAGTCCAAAAGTAACCCAAACGTATGAAAAAAACCTGGTCTATTTTACATAACGATGTCTTAGGAGAGGACCATATAACCCACCTTTGAACCACAAAGGAGTAGTTTTAAAACTATTCCATGGTATACTCAAGAGGATTAGTTTTGAAGTCGTTTAAAAACGAAAGCATGTGGTTAAAAAACGAAGATATGTCGTCTCACTTCAAACACTTTTTAACAATGACAGTGTCCATGCTTGCTTTACATCGGACCAGTCCATGGAGTAGTCTATTTTATCAAAATGGATCAGGTGGTCCAATTTTATTTGCAGAGGAGAATAGGTCGTAGAATATATTTTATATCGCTAGCGGGTGCAAAATATTGCAATAGGGGTTAAAGCTCCCATTCCCCAATTTTCTAAACTAATCAACCGGTTTTCTTAAAATTTGGCATGCAGACAATGTAGCATATGAAAGAGAATAGGGAATAGGGTGTGAAATAGGGTAAGAGGGCTGAAAGCTCCCCCTCCCTATATCTTCGTAACTAATCAACCGGTTTTCTTAAAATTTGGCATGCATACACTGTAACATTGGAAAGAGGACAGGGAATTAAATAGGACAAGAGGGGTAAAAGCTCCGCCTCCCTATATCTTCTTAACTAATCAACCGGTTTTCTTAAAATTTGGCATGCAGACTATGTAGCATATGAAAGAGAATAGGGAATAGGGTGTGAAATAGGGTAAGAGGGCTGAAAGCTCCCCCTCCCTATATCTTCGTAACTAATCAACCGGTTTTCTTAAAATTTGGCATACATACACTGTAACATCGGAAAGAGGACAGGGCATTAAATAGGACAAGAGGGGTAAAAGCTCCGCCTCCCTATATATTCTTAACTAATCAACCGGTTTTCTTAAAATTTGGCATGCAGACAATGTAGCATATGAAAGAGAATAGGGAATAGAGTGTGAAATAGGGTAAGAGGGCTGAAAGCTCCCCCTCCATATATCTTCGTAACTAATCAACCGGTTTTCTTAAAATTTGGCATACATACACTGTAACATCGGAAAGAGGACAGGGCATTAAATAGGTTAAGAGGGGTTAAAGCTCCGCCTCCCTATATCTTCTTAACTTATCAATTAATTTTCTTGAAATTGGTTAGGCAAATAGTGTAACATCTGGAATGAAATTATAGGCTTTATAATTTTTTCTAAGAATTTGGCTACCAGACACTGTTACATCTGAAAGAAATAAGTTATGTGGCAAAACAACGTTTGCCGGGCCAGCTAGTTTTTTATAAAAATTAAATTTTTTTATAAAAGATTTTGTGGAAAAGCGATTTTTGGAAAATACACACAAGTATGTTTAGTAAAGAAGGAAGAAGTGGTCTTATTAAAAAGGAAAAGATTTTTGTCAAAAGAAGCGAATTTGGTTCAAATATATACTTTAAAGATAAAAAATCAAGCGATTTTAAACAAATAATGAGTTTTTTGCAAATAAAACTGCAGAGTGAATGATAGTTGCAATCACTCAAAAAGTCCTATTTACATCGATATCAAAACTTATGGCGATTTCTTTTCTGAGAAAAATGTTGCATTAATGTTACATGTTCTACATTTTTGTGTTCGTTTGTACATAAAATACAACTGTGGGAAAAATTTTCAAGTTCTTTTGTGAATATGTTGATAAAAAACATGCAAAACATGTTGCATGTTTTACCCTTACTTTTACTTAAGGTGTTCATACTGCCCTGTCTTACAACTTTGGTACTTACTACTTTGTTTGTACAACCAATGTTTTATTTTGCTTGTCATAACTCATAAATCTCATAATTTTGTAAAAAAAATTATTTTAAAAGAAAATATAAATATATTTACACATTAAAATCAAAAAAAGTCTATTTATATTATAATCGTTTAAATTTTTCTAAGCCATTAGTGATGTCAATATTTGTTTTCAAGCCATAATTGCGTTCAGAAACCGCTCAAATAGCATTAAAAATCGCTCATGAAGTACATTAATGATGAAAGTGTAATAGTTGTAAATAAAAGCAGCTAATTGTGTTCTATTAAAATTGCACAACATGTAACACTTCCAGTGATTATAGGTAACATTAGAAAATGTTACATGTATATACTGTAGCATATTGTTTTCAGAAAAGAAATCGCCATTAAACAAAATACCAACAATAAACAGTGAGTTTTGATATCGTTGCAAATAGGACTTTTTGAGTGTTTGCTATTCTCATTCACTGCATTTTTTTTTTTTTTTTTTTTTCTTATATCTTTGGCTCTTCTAAAATTTTTTAGGAGAATGTTTCCTGATGATCTGGAATAAGCAACCAGTGAAATGCGCATAGAAACAAGCTTATCCTCCAACAATATAAATTTCAGTGTTTTAATCAAGAAAATCTTATTAATTAAAAATTCTTTATTTCCAAAAATTACTTTGATAAAAAACATTTATTTAAAAAAAAAACGTGATATTGGAACTTAAAGTTTTGGCGAAAATTAAATTTTCTGTAAAACAATCGCCTTTTGGCTTAAGTTGATTCCACCGAAAATTCCTTAAACGAAACTTAAGCCCTTATAACACTACATTTTTTATTCATTAATTAATATAGAATTTATAGAAAGAAACAGTAAATGCTAGAAAGAGCAAACTATCAAAAATGTAAGCAAAGTTTTTTAGTTTTTTTTCTCTTGTTCTGGTTTTGTTTCAGGGATGGCGTTGAGAATTTTTAAAATTGTACCAACAACTTTTAAAAATTGTACTTTTTTACCATAATTGTACTAAAAGATATTTTTATTTTATTTATGTTCTTTAAAAACACCACAAAAATTTATAATAAATCTTAGTTTAAAAAGTATCGACAAAAAAGTTCAATTGAAACAACTTAGCCAAAAAGCGGTAAGCCGCTGAATTTGCCCATAAACCGCTGCATTTGCCCATAAACCGCTGATTCAGCAACACTTTTAATATTTCAAGCTTGAAATGTCAATTTTAAGTTGAACAATTATACATTTTTTTTGACATAAGTTCATTTTTTATCGATAACCTTAATAACAATTTTGACAGTTTGCCATTTATTTTAATACAGCTGAACCCTTCGCACTAAATTTTTCAATTCAATTGGGAATTTCGAATACGCCATTTTCAACAAATTTCGCACAAAATGTCCTCCCGGTATAAAAGCTCTGGAGCAACACGGGATAAACTAAACTCAAAATATTTGTATTAAATAGATGCTTTTGGCAAGAATCTATAATTTGACTTACTAACTTAAGAATATCCTTTGGGAATAAAAGTTGACCCTGTAATAACTATTTATTGGGAGTCAGTTAGGTATCTTATTAACTGCCCAAAAACAAATTCGTCAGAGGAAACTGTATAGTTACAAATTGAATATTCCAACGGTAACTACAAGATTGTCAATTGGTTACTTTTACCATTCCTAGGTAAGCCATACTAACTATAGCTGTCCATCCTTCGAATTTTAGTATGCAATTATAAGAACTTAATAATCCGAATATGATACCGGAGAACCAGGCAACATGTGCCCTTATTCAAAACTATGGGGTTCTAAATATCGATGACAATATCTGTGTATTGCTGTAATATTCTGCTCTCCGGTCTGGCAAGTACTTGTGTTATAGTAGATTCCTTCAAGTGCTTGTTTGTATTAGTATTTGTGTATGATTATTTTTTTAGTGTCATAGACCTACACCCTCCCTAGTAATATCCTAACATGGAAACAACCTTTGGCAAAAGTCTCGTTATACAATTTTCCATATTGTTGCTAGTTGATGTTGTTGTTGTTGTTGATGACAGCAAAAATTTGCATTTAATATCCTTGTGCGTATAATTTACACAAAATGCAATAAACGCAAAATGCATTTAGCTTTAAAATA
Source organism: Pollenia angustigena (assembly GCA_930367215.1). Lineage (NCBI taxonomy): Eukaryota > Metazoa > Arthropoda > Insecta > Diptera > Polleniidae > Pollenia > Pollenia angustigena. The sequence continues at coordinate 57,098,344 of OV884060.1, forward strand.
AGTGTAGAGAAAAAGCGAAGGAAAGAGAGAGAATGCGTGTGAGCTTCCGTCTTTCTGTCTGTATGCCCCTACAAACTGTTGTAGTAAAAGTGTACGTTTCTCAGTTTACCATTTGTCTGTATTTTCTGTCTGTCTGTCTCCGTTTTTTTATTAAGTTTATAGTTTTTTTTTTTAGTTTTGTCTTGCCAACATTTTACCTTTCAGCTATTGACAATAAGTTGTTCACAATAATATAAAATTTATTGAAGTATAAGTTTCAAAATGTTATTATGCCATCATTTATACTGGAGATATTTGTAAAGGAGACAACTCCTTTTGGAATCATTTTTCTCTTTACAAAACTTTCAGTTATTGTGCATTTTATACTGCATAAGTGTATTTAACTTTTATATTTGACTTTTTCGTAAACTAATTTAAACTGAAATTGTTTTACAGTCATCATCATCATCACCATTTTCGTAATCATCGACAGCAATGAAATGCATAAATTTTATACTGTATTTAGGATTTTGTAAGTAATTTAAATAGTATTTTTCAAGTGGGTTCTTTAACTTCAATTTGTTACTAAATAGTTTTAGTTCTGTTTGATTGTTTGTTAAAGTAAGTAATAAATTAGTTTTCCATACTACTTGTTATTGATTTTGTATTTAAGTGCCACTTTATTCCCATTATTGCAGGCAAATTAATTTTTAAAACCTTTTTTTGTAAAAGTGTTTTAATAGATTTCTAAATGTTTTTTTAAATTGTATGGCTTTTTCAGATGAATATTTTATGATTTTTAAGGATTTATGGCTTGTTTTTCTAGATATATTTTATAAACTATTAACGTATGTATGTACATAAGAGCGACTCAAGTTGTATGGAAGCAAAAGTCGTGCCCGATGTGCCCTCCTAAAAATGAACCTTGGACTTTTTTAGATGACATTTTAAATATTTCGGCTTCAGCTTTGACCTCTCGTGAGCTGGACCAGTTTGAAAAAGGGTATATTTTTGCATGTTTTGTTAATTTAAGAATCTGTTTCCTTTTCATTGCGTATCGTAAGAAAGGGGTTTTTAAGGCGCGTCTAACTGTTATACAATTTGTCCAAGGACGATCATCCATGTCCTTTTTTAAGGATTTTCTGCAAAAAAACGGTTTTTGAATTTTTTGTTCGGGGTTGTTTGTAATAAAAGTGCCAAATTAACATATTTTAATCTTTAGTCGATTTAATTAAATACGTGTCTCAGCTTTTTTTGAAATTCGTGCTAGTTTGACAAAAATTCAATGGGGTGGTAACCCTTCGTTTTAAATAGGGCAATATGGGTATCAAATTTCATCTTTTGCCAAGTATATCATCTTTGTATGTAAATAATTTAGATTTTTGCAAATTAGATGCATTTAACACGGCGCTTTGGAATATATATAAATGCAATTTTGTAGTAACTCTAATATGATAGCGGATTTGGTTTTAGATTATGTATGGATGACAATAGGACTAAAGAAATAAAAAAAAGATATGATACACGACTTGAATTTTTTTAATTTGCAAAAAACAATATGTCGCCAAAAAGTCGTGGATCATTTCTTTTTTCTTCCTTTAGTCCTATTTTCAACCAAACATGATACCCACGATACCCAAACAAAACATGCTAAAAAATACCCTTTTTCAAACTGGTTCAGCTCACGAGAGGTCAAAGCTGGAGCCGAAATATTTAAAATGTCATCTTAAAAAAGTCCAAAGTTCATTTTTAGGAGGGTACATCGAGCACTTTTTTTGGTGAGGCGCTCTAATGTACATTAAATTAAAATTTTACGAAGAAAAGAGCAATTTTGGCAGTAAACAATGAACAATAAATGCTTCCAGTAGATGGCGAGGGAAATTCCCTTCATCGTTAATTTAACATTTTTTTATTGTTCAAAAGTATGCCAAGAAAAAATTTGCTTATAATTAAGGATAACAAAAGTAATACCGCTGCATTAAACATTTCCTTTGCCATTATCTCGAAAGAAATATTAGCCCAATCTTGTGCATTTGAGATTGCAAATTATTGCAATTGTTAATATTTCAATTGTAAATTTGAAATATTTACAATTGAAATATCGTTGGTTAAGCTTACACCGCTTGTTGTAAAACGCGTAATTCACAGCTGTTTGATATTTGTATATAATTCTTTTCTACTGAAGTTTTGGTCTAAAAAATTCCATGTTTAAAAAAAACTTTAAAGAACAATTATCTTCTGTGCACTTTTTATTGGGCTTATCCCGTTTGTTTTAAATGTTGCTATACATAAGCCAAAGTGTTTTTTTTTTTTCATATACTATACCATTTAGCAAATGCTACGATGTAAGACTATTTGAACAAGATTGTGAAAAAATTGTTTCATAAGCCTGAGAGCAGAAATGCCAAATTTCGTGAAGTGTGCCAAAAATTCAACACAGACACCATATAAAGGTTAAACTCGGAAAGCACTTTAGAATGCCAAGACAGTAACGAATTAAGTCGTAAGGATTAACCAATAACTTACAATATGCCCTATATAAAGCATACTTTTGAATAGACCATAAATACCGCGAGTTAAGATTTTATATGGATTTGCTCATAATTTATAGACTCCATACAAAGCCAATTTTTGAAATTTTCTTACTCTCAGAAGCGGCTATCAAAAGATTCGAAACAACTAAATATAGCATTTTTACTTGTTTTTTGAGTATAAAATGGAATTTTTTTTAAATGGATATTTTAAGTGAAAATCAGAGCGAATGCAAAGTTTGTGTTTGAATAAGATAGAGATTACTGAATAAACTGTTGTTTCACATCGTTAACCCCAAGAGGTTGTTCACAGGGTTGTCAGATTTATTTTTAATTTTTTCGTCAAATTCAATGTCAAAAATCACCAAAATCGTCAAAGCCTTAATTTTTAAGTTTTTGACAATAAAAATACATATTTTTTAAATTATTAAAAATATTTTTTATAAATTCCAAAAAATTCAAAAACTCGTCTCTTAATAAGGCGAATTTACTTCAGGTGGCGGCGAAACTACAACAAGTCAACAGCACAAAAAACAACATGAATTTTGTTTTTATTTTTCGGTCATGTTATGTCAAAAGCAAGGCGAATTAATATATATATATGAATTCGCCTTGTATAAAACAGTTGACTAAAGCAGGACTTAATTTTTATACATAGTGTCATTAATCATCTCTTTATTGTTTTATTTTTTCATTTATTAAATGTAAAAGCACAATTTTAAAAATCACATTTAAACAAAACTTTTGACATTTCTTTCATAACAAAAAAAAATGACCGGCTGTCTTTTCGCCGCCACCTGTAGTTAATTCGCCTTGTCTCTTAAATAACTGAGCTACCTAAACAAGAGCGGCAAGCGTTTTTTTAAACATGAAAATTCTATTGCCAATACATTTTCAATAAAATAAAACGACCAAGCGATTTATCAAATAAGATTTCCCAGCCGGGTGGTGTTAAATTCGCCTTCTAAAGGTTTGTTTCGTATAAATTGTGTAAAAATGAAAAGTTTTGACATCAAACAGACGCTTGCCGCTCTTATTTAGGTAGCTCGGTAACGAGTGCTCATTGCTTTCATGTCATAGTCAGTGTTGCCAGTTAATGTTTTGAAAAAATACCTTCACATGCTAAAAAAAATCTGAGTTTCCCCTTCACATTGAAAAAATTTCCGCTACAAAAGTCCCTACGCATTATTAAAAAATAAATTTTATTCGAATTTGTATATTAAAGCTTTAACAAGATATAAGTACAAAATTAAATAAAATTTACATATTTTTAATTTAATTCAATTAAATCTTTCAACATTGAATGATATTCTAGAAAAAACATAAACATACAAATTAATGTCGCCCACTTTTGAAACCAAAAAAAAACTTTGGAAATATATTTTTAAGTGATTTTATGGAAAAGAAAATTTTTCAACCGCTTTAGACAAGAAAATATCACTAAAAAATAGTTTTTCTTCATTTATTTCAAAAATAATGCGACATGACGAAAAATCTCTACATTTTCGAGATTATAAAAAATCTGTCCGATTTTGATTGATTGATTGATTGATTGATTGATTCTTTATTAGATAAGACAGTATAACAAGAACGGTGTCTTATATTACAGTACTGTAGAATTAATGTTATACATATGTGGCACAATAAAATATAATAAAATGAAAATTAAACATATAAATAAATAAAAATAAGTAAACAAATATAAAAAAAAAATTAGTATAAATATTTAATTAAATATTTATGCCCGTATTCACAAAAATATTTTAAACTTTACATAGTAAATTTTAAATTCTTAACGATCGTTTATGAAAACGGGGTTAAATAATTATTTTAAGAAAAAGAAATTACAAAAAAAAAAAATTATATATAAAAAATAAAAAAAAATAAAAAAAGTTATTAAAATAAATTACCAAAAAAATGTTAACAAAAATGTTTAAAAATGGCAGATTTGAAACAGTTTGCATTGCTTATGAATTGAATATGGGGAGGTAGTCGGTTCCACAGACGAATTGTAGAAACGTAAAAATGTCTAACTGATATAAGGCTACGGTAGCGAATAGAGTTTATATTTTTCCCTCTGTTAGATCTCGAAAGAGTTAATCTTCTGTATAAATATTGAGGTTGTTGAGTAAAAATCAGCTTTTGTAGTAACAACAATGAACGAACTTTCAATAGGTTTTCGAGTGTTAAATTGTAGATTCTTTTTGAGTAATCAGAGATACTATCAAGACGTCTGCGGGCAAAAACATATCTAGCAATATTGTTGAATGTCACATTAAGCCTAGATTTGCAAACTGAGTCACAGTTTGCAAAGAGTTCGCAGGCATATAAAAGTTTTGGCAGGAGGTACGTTTTAGCGATTAGCATTCTAACTTTGAGAGGGGTGAAATATTGCGTCATCCAAAGATTCCTTAACATTGCGTGAGTAACACCACATATATAATTGATATGATTAGACCAATCGAGCTCAGAGTTAAAGATTACACCTAGATTTTTTGCTGTCTTGACTATTTCAAGTTTTTCGTTGTTTATTTGGATCGGTGGGATAAATGAGGGGATATGAAGTGATTTACCAATAATCATGGCTTTTGATTTTTTTGCATTTAAACAAAGACCGTTAGTAGAGGCCCAATTGTAAACATTATTCAGATCATGGTTTAATTTGTTGACACAATCAATTATATTACTTGGCTCGCAACTTATGTAAAGCTGCACATCGTCAGCGTACATTTGTATTCCGCAAAACTTTAACTGGGGTGGTAGGTCATTCGAATATATCGTGTAAAGAAGAGGGCCAAGAATTGATCCCTGTGGTACGCCCCTCCTTAGTATGCAGGTGGTTGATACATCTGAGCCGTGGTAAGTCGCTTGGGATCTACCACTAACATAGGAAGACATCAATTTTACAGCAGTTTCTGAAAACTTACACAAATACTTTAGTTTAAGACACAAAATAGAGTGATCGACTGAGTCGAAAGCTTTGGAGTGATCAAGTAACACGAGAAAAGAAATCATTTTGGCATCTATATGCTTTCTTAGTTCTTCAGAGACATCAATCAACGCAGAGACGCAGCCATGCCCTGGTCTAAAGCCAGACTGTCTTTCAGTCAGAATTGAATTGCTGTACAAATATTTAGTCATTTGATTATGAATAAGGCGTTCAAAAACCTTTGAAAGGTACGGAAGAATTGCTATCGGTCGGTATGTCTTGTCTGTTTTCGGTATGGGGATAATCTTGGCGAATTTCCATGTAGATGGGTAAGAAGACGTGGTTATTATGTTATTAAAAATATGTGTTATACAAGGTAAGATATGAGGAAGAAGAAGCTTAATGAATTTTGGGTGGATACCATCATGTCCTACAGAATCTGATTTTATGCTAAGAAAGGACTCAACAATATCTTCCTGGGTAAATTGTATAAAATCAAACAAACGTGGCGGATGATTATTATCTGTTACAATGTTGCCGGCTGATATTAAATTGCCTGGCGTACGATTGTTGGTGATATTGCTGTGTTGTGCTGCGAAAAAATCTCTATATACATCAGTCTTAGCATTGGGCATTGGTATATTAACAAAGTTCAAGTTTAGTTTATTGACATCAACTGAATCATCAGTATTGGCCTTACTATTAACAATTCCCATGTTACGAATTTCTTTCCATTTATTTTTTGAGTTCAAAGCTAATATAAATTTTTCCTCATAAAAAGAAGTTTTTGCAATCCTAATTTGTGTATTAACATTTTTTCTAGAGGCTTTAAAAATTTCGTGAAATGTATTAGTTTTGAATCGTTTCCACCTGGCATATGCCTCATTTCTTGTTGCAATAAGCGTTTTAATTTCTGAAGAAAACCAAGGTTATTCGTTACGTTTGCTAAATGTTTTTATTGGCACATACTTGTTGTAAAGATAAAGCATCTTGTTTTGTAAAAAAGTTAATTGATCATCTACACTAGGCATTAAAAAGATTTGAATCCAAGGAATTGTAAAAATCTCTGACTCCAGTGATGTGTACTCGATGTTTTTAAAATCTCTATAAACAATTTCTTGGCTTCGTTCTTCAGTACAATACTCGTAAGATATAAAAATTAAGTCATGTTTAGAAAATAAGGACGCGGAAAGTTGTTCATACAACAATAATTTGGAACGGTTATTAACGAAGCAAAGATCCAGAAGGGTGCTTGAAGTTTTAGTAAAATGGGTTGGAAGTGAAACATTAACTAGATTTAAGCCAATGGCACCCATATATGTCATTAGACTATCATCACACAAAATATCAGAGTTAAAGTCTCCCGTTACGATTACTTCAGTATAACCGACTGTTATATCACCTAACATGTTCAGTAACGGACTAACATCAGTTCTCTTCTTTGGCTTATATACAGTTCCTAGTAAAAGTTTTTTGCGACTGTTAAAGATTTCAACAAATATGTATTCAATATTTTCACCTGCTTTAGACTTGCATTTTATCTTGCATCGTATAGGTAATTTGATATACATGGCTACACCACCGCCTTTTTTGTTAGAGTAAGTAATTAGGTTATCATCATTCTTTTTTTCATTTCTATCAGCACGAAAAAGTCGGTAACCCTGTAAGCGGTAAATATTATCGTGGATTTCTGGCAGAAACCATGTTTCAGAAATACAAATTATATCAATGTTTGATTTTTCAAAAATATATCTGAATTCATCTAATTTGTTGCTTAAACTTTGGGCGTTGATATGGCAGATCTTAAGACCTGAAGTTCTTTTGTAAAGAATTCTAATCATGTTAAACATATTTTCTGTGGAACCACTCCTCGTATTATTTATAGGTCGTAAGACCATAGAAAAAGTTTAAATTCAATTTATTAGCAGTGCAAACAAAAATAATCATGTTAATATCACGAAATTTTGTTTTAGTAAATAAAAGGAAATTCAGTAGATAAAAATAATAAGTTATTTTGAGGCTATTATATAGCATTAATATGAAAAATAATAAAAGAAATATAAAGTTAATAATAATAATGAAGTTATTCAATATGTTGATCAACAAGAAATTCATCTTGAATAGTTGTTGGTAAAATGCTATTATTATTATTGTTGTTAATTCGAAAAAAATGATCTAGTTCATCTGGTTCACTGATGTGAATCGGGGTTTTCCTTCCTATATGCTTTATATAAACCAAACCTAGGTAGGTATAGGCAGATAGTATCTTTTTTTCCCTTTTCAATCCATTCGCTTTAAGGAAAATGCGATGATTTTCAGGAGTAAGATTCTCGTTAACGTAAAATGGAGTATCACTATCGAAACCAAGTCGGTTTATGCGTAAAAAATCTTTAGTGGATTTGATATATGAAACAATCGACCTAAGTACAAAGTTCCTTTCATACGGTGTTTTAAATTTAATAATAATTGACCCATCTTTAATGTTTTTATTCATTTTTGTGTTTATAACACGGTACGCAGATTTAATTTTAGGTGGCGCAATATTAACAATGTCACATATTTTATAGAATATTTCATGTAAATCTTCAGTTTGTTCTTTATCTTTACAAGGCACTCCATTAATCCTAATATCGGATGCAACTATAAGATTTTCTTGTTTTTGAGCATAAGTTTTTAATTTACATATTGAATCTTTAAGATTTTTATTTTCATTTTGAAGTGCCACTATTTCGCTCACGGCTGTATTTTTAAAATCTGACGCAAGTGTTTCTATTTTATTTACTTTTTCTGAAACTTCATTTAAATCACTCTTTGTTATTTTTAATCTCTTATCAATTTGGTTTAAGAGTCGATCTTCACATTCGAGAAACATTGTATGTATCATTGTTTGTATTTGCTCGGTTAACTTTTGAAAGCGCTTATCCATTATCTGTATAAATTTTAAAGGAGATTCGACATTTGTTAACCGCGGTGTTTTTGGCGCATTTTCAATAAAAGAGATGTTTAAACTTTCTCTTAATCTCTTTTGGGCTGGAGTACACATGTTATTTTCCATTATTGTTTTATTTGATTTTTTATTTTGTTTATTATGTTTTTGTTCGTTTTTTTTTTTTTTTTTTGTTGTTTTCATATTTTAAGAGTTGCTTTATTATGAAATGCGATGAACTGTAGTGATGTATAATTTGCAATAATTTTTGTTTATATTTATTTTTGTTTTTATTTTCTTTCTATTGTAGTTTGTGTTTTTAAGAAAAAGGACAGAAGTTTATATATTTCTATTGTTTGTTTGTTTTGGTAACTTAATAATGTTAATATTTAATAAGTTAAATTTGAATTTCGCAGACACTGTTGTTATTATTGTTATATTGTAACAAAATAATATTGTGTAACAAATTAATTTTGTTTATAGTGGTGTCTATTACTTTAATAATTTTTTTCAGAGGAGCTTAATGAAAAACACGTCCGACTCTCACGAAACAGATTGTAGATTTTCCCTACGCTTCTATTTTAGTATCAAAAATACCTACATGTAAGGATTTTCCCCTGCTTCTGGCAACACTGGTCATAGTTAATCATCTTACTGAATACAAACGAAGAGAATACAAAATTATTATGAAAGTTTAATGAACATAATTTTTAAGTTTAATGCAGATGTTTAATATGTATTATTTATTACTGTATATATCGAGCCCTAATAGCAAAAATTATTTAACCAACATCATTTTAGATTTTTGTTTTTTAATGAAAATCGATTATTTTTGATGATTTGCATCATCTCTAAAAATCTCATATCTCTGGGGAGTACCGTTACGAAATAAGAGCAAAAGCAGTTACAAACGAAACCCTCGACTTGAAGCAAAAATATTTAAAAAAAAACCTTCTCCAGTAAAATTTTATTTTTGTTGGTTACATTATTTTTGCTATAAGGGCTCGATATAATTTTTACACAGGTTGTCATTGGGAGCATGCCCTTCCACACTCCCTACTTTTTACAAGAATTCCATAAGGCTTTTAGATGAAGGACTTTTGAAAGAGAATCTTTATCTCTATATACATATGCAGATAAATCGGCAAAGGCAAAACAGTTAAGAACACCTTCCTCCTCTGTATGTTAACCGATTTGAACAAAATATACACCATTTGAAAGATATTTACTTACAGAAGTGCACAATATATATTTTATCTGTTCAATACTTTCAGAGCTAAAAGCGTTCTAATTTGCTACACATATGCAGAAAACATAAATCAAAAATTTGTTTTTTCCAATTACCAAATAATCAAAAGTAGGGTGGTCGATTATTCGACATTTTCAAGAAATCGGTTTTCAAATATTTCGACAATATAAATCTTACATATAAACCGACACAGGCAAGGAGTTCCTATACATAATCTTGGAAAGGAAAGTGGAACACTTAATCCGTAACGTATTCGTTTACGTAAGAGAAACAATACCAAAAGAAATATAAAAATAGAATAACTTATTTCCCTTTCCAAAGAAGGGAGTAACGAAGATGAAATATTTTTGAAAGCATAATATCGAAAATAGCGAACCATTTAGAATGGGGTCAATATTTACATACATACTTAGTTTTATAATTTTTACAATACATGAGTATGTTTAAACTCTAGAAAAATAAACATGATCCCTTATACATGTAAGGGATACAAGGCAAATTATAAAAACAAAATTTAATTAAAAATGTCATTAATTAAATTTAAAAACTTTAAACTTTTTTTTGAAGAAATCGCAATAGAAATCCTGAACCATTTTGATGTTTTAAGCCAAAAATTATTTTTGTGCATAAGGGACCGACTGACTTGAATTGTACTTTAAGAAAAATTTGTATGAAAATTCGGCCATAAAACATATTCTTAGCTTGTTGTATGAATACGGCAGTTAAGGTCCAAGTTATATATGAGTAGGTGAGTTCCATGTCCTCTTCCATGTTTTTCCAAAGACATGCATTGATACAATCAGTATAGTTCCTCCCATAAAGCGCGAAAAGAACTATGAGAATTAATTATCATCACGTATTTTTAATTTCGTTTTGACACTCACCTACTCATATTATAAACATAAGTGTTGATGCTTTATGACTCTTAAGGGGTCATATCTAAATTTGTTGATTTTCCATCCAGCATTGTCGGTGTCACACATACAAACACATTTTCACCAATACTACCATAGCGCTTGATGAGAAATGATTGACTGTGTACAGACCCCTTCATATAAAAATAGCGCGTTAAAAACAGTTAATTAAATTTGCTTTAATTAGGGTTTTATTGCTCTGTTATATGTTTTTTCTATTTTTGACGTTTCTTAAAATTTATTTTCTTAAAACTTTGCATCATAAGATATTCGCTTTAAATATTCGCATACATTTTAGCGAATGCGGTTGCAAATTGCAATATAAGTGAATAGTTCGCACATGCAAATCCGAATATTCGTGGCACCCCTAATTGTAAATGGAAAATATTTTAAAAACTTAGTGTTTTAAGTAGAAATTTTCTGTGCGAACGATAACGTTCGAAATCGTTGATTTATAAATCAGCGTATACGTTCATTTCATTTTGCATTTCATGATATTTTTTGTTTATAGGTACGTATGACTAATACTTAATTATAAAATATTACTCATACGTACATTTAATAAGCTTTTTTTAAAAATATATATATTTGCCTTAAAGTTCGTGGTAATTCATAGATATTCTAGTTTCGCTTTGTTTTAACGATTTAAGTGCTAAAGATCTTAAAAATATAAGCTTAATTTTAATTTCTAACAATTTTGTTAGATCTTAAATATTAAAAAAAAAATTATTAAAATAAAACATTTCATTAATAAGCAACAAATGCATAATTCTTATAATTAAATTTATTAAATTAATGTTCTTAAAATCAACCAAATTAAAAATAAATCAAACAAGAAAAATGTTTTTCTTTTATTAGTTCTAATAACAAAAACAAAAATATTTTATGTGGCCATTTTTCGATACTGAAAATGTTCCAGCATGTATTACCATCCTTATCAATATCGCTAGTGGTAAATTTGCAGAGTTAAACTAGTAACAGCAAAAACAATAAGAAACAAACCAAAAAATAAAAGTAGCAACAGCATCCAAGAGAAAATACAAAAAAGAACCAAAAAAAAAAAATAAATAAGAACTCACAAAACTGTCTACACAATTCCCAGCGATACTTTTTCTTCAATTGATTTTAACATATTGGAAAATTAAATATAAACGAAAATTGAAATTCCCCATAGAATCGCGTTAGTTTTTATGGGAAAATTGTATTAGATGAAAAATATACAAATACAAACAGAAACAAAATATATTCCGCAACATTTTGTACATGTGGATACCTTTTTATGTTCAAAGGGAAAGAATATAAAAAACCTATAGGAAAATATAAGAAAATCAAATAGAAACAGAAACCAATAGTATTAAGTATATTCTAGCATGAGAGCAAAAGTGGTCTAACACATAAATATAAAAACACAAAAAGATGTAAAGAAACTGATGGCTTTTGATAAGTCAAAGTTTTGATATCTAATAATCGCTTAAAAAGCTTAAATTTCTAATAACGAAATGTCATTAGTTGGTATGCAAAAATACTTACTTTATATTAACAGCCACATTTTTATATTTAGTGACTTAGGTTACTATAGCACATATCTCGCATTTACTGCAATAGTGTCATAATTTAAAATAAATACTATGGTGAAGACCAAAATAATAGATGATTTTTGTCACACAATTTGGGACATTTCTGTTGAATGTCCTACAGGGGAAGGGAAGGAGGAATGGATTATATTCAGCTATTTCAGGAGGATTTCTATCCGCCAATATTGCTTATTTTTAATACATCTAATCCGGTGGTCGAAGGTGTACAGTTGGTTGAATAAAGTCACGTTGGAGGGGCATACTAAGTTACAGTCGTCGGCAGGGAAGCCTTAAGAGAGGCAACAACAGAGGCGACAACAGAGAAATGAAGTACAGCAGTCATGATATGAAAGCTTACCGCTATCGGTTCGAACATACCCTGCAAACAAATGGAAGATATCATCTAAGGCAATAGTTTAGCAACATCCCAAAATTGTCATCTAGAAGAAAATAATCAAAGTAATTTTTTATTTTCTTTCTTTTATAGTTAAAAAAAAATACAAAATATAGACAGGAAAAAATTTAAATTATTTATAATTATACATCCATTACATTTTATATATTTTTAAAAAATATATAAAAGTACGTATTCTCCACGGTAACAAATATTACAGATATTAGAGAAGAAGGCAAGAGACAGGCAAGCTACAAAATATATGGACCACATTTTTACGGAAAACGAAGAAAGAATATACTCAAGTGTCGTACATGGGGTAAATAAAGATAATGTTCTCTATTCTTTCTCAATTACTTTATATTATTTATAAATTGTATTATTTTTAACTATATTTTATATAATAAACAATGTTATTTAAAATAAAAAGGTGTGATTTTTTGAAATGCAAAATCTTCTTTTTATCATCCTAATGATATTTTGGCGATATCTTCCTATTTGCTTATAAGTGGTTATCTGGCAATATTGCTAGTTTATCATCTAGAAGAATCGCTTTCGTATTGCTTAGAAGTATTGCTGTCGAGACACATTTCTTCCCGAAGGAAGTATCTTCCGCAATACGAAATCGATTATTGCCGCAATAACATGTTTCATTCAGGCAATACGTTTGGCAAAACATATGGAGTATATCTGTGTTTTCTGGGTAGTAGAAATGTAGCAGCTTCTAAACTACATTTATGAAGCATCAATAACTATTTAAGGAGCTAATTAAATTAGCTGTCTCATTCTCTCTGTTTTTCGATTGAAAAGGCGTTGTGACAGATCCAGTAAGATAAATTATTTGGTAGTAAAAAAACAGGGCACTGGTTTAACAACCAGTCTAGCAAAGACCGAGATTAACATCCACTGAGCACTGAGTTAGGGCTTATCTGAAGACATTTCTGAGGCTAACTTCCAGAAATCAGAATGTCATAGTGAGCAGTAGACTGGTCGCAATTTTTTTTTTTTAAATTTAATTGTTTGCGCTGCTTAAAATATGGGGTTTGGTGTAAGAAATCATGATCTAATTTTTCAGGTCAATCCGACGGTGCGTAGTCGTGCCGGGTGGGGCCCAAAGTTCCCCATAATATAAAAAAAAAACATCTTTTCTATCTCCTTTATAGTTATACTAGTTGAAAAGCCGAAAATCAAAAATATGGCTTCGTTACGATCTTCCGCAGAGAAAGTACTTCAAGTGTGTCAAATTTCAGCTTCCTATGTCATCAGATGGCTTCAGAAAGTTGCGGAAAGAATTGGACATACATGCAAACATCCTGACATACTAAGAAATTATATATTGTATAGATAGATTAAAGTATTTGCTGTTTAATATTTTAGTATGATACGAACGAAAGATTTTTAACCTAATTCGGGGTCGCTGAATACAGTGGTGCTAGCCGTTTTTTTAGGTTACCTCTGGTTTTCGAGATATACCGTTATTTCGAAAATTAAGGATGTTGCACAACATATGTTCGCGTAACTCGAAGACGCTTTAGCTTATTGAAAAACTAAAAAAAAACCGAAATTCCGCAATAAAATTTACTTTAAGAGGTTAACACTTTTATCTTTATGTTGGCTTTGGTTTTCGAGATATACCGTTATTTCGAAAATTAAGGAGGTTGCACAACATATATTCGCGTAACTCAAAAACGCTTAAGCTTAGTGCAAAACTAAAAAAGCCGAAATTCCCTAATAAAATTTACTTTAAGAAAGGTAAAACGTTTTTCTTATATGCGCAGTCGTTTTAGAAACATAATTTTGTTTTCTGGAAAAAAAAATAATTTTTTTATTAAAATTTCGGAATTTTTGTTTTTAAAAATTCATAAAAAATTGAAAAATGCAGCTATGCTTCTAATTTTATGCAGACATATAAAAAACAACATTGCAAACAAAACAAGCTAAAAATTATTAAAATCTGTAAACAACTTTTGATTTTATGTATTCACAAAAGATGTGGCGGTTTAATAAAATTCTTAAATTAATTTTTAATATTTTTAATTAGGCTTAAGTTCATGAAATTTAATTTTCATTAAATTATTCTTATGAAGAAAGGAATTTTTACAACATGAAAATTAATTAAAATTGTTATTGATAATCTTTCATTCTTGACGTGGCTCGGGCTCGAACCCTGGCCGGCAGGTTACCATGACATGTTTCGATCGCAACCACTCGATCTCCTCAGATGGATTTGCCGTCTTACACTCGCAGCCATCGACGACTGCTGACGTCAATAGTCAAACATCAATCCTTAAACCAAATTGTATTTTAACATTTGGTAGATCGAAATTTGCTTTCCTGAATGATTATCCATTTTAATTGATTTTACATGTTTTTTCCTTTACTTCTGTTTTTTCGTACTTTCGTCAAGAATTTTTCTTGAAGTCCAAGTACATTTTTTTTTTGTTTTTTCACTTTGTCTTTCTCTTTTCTGTTGACCTTTTTCAGCACAACTTGAAGGACAAATGTACACATAGAGCTCGTGCCTTAGCTTTAACAATAATTAGTATTGTGGTTATTTTGTTGAACTATTTATGGTTTTTAATCCAAATTTTTAATATTTTTAATTAGGCTTAAGTTCATGAAATTTAATTTTCATTAAATTATTCTTATGAAGAAGATTATCAATAACAATTTTAATTAATTTTCATGTTGTAAAAATTCCTTTCTTCATAAGAATAATTTAATGAAAATTAAATTTCATGAACTTAAGCCTAATTAAAAATATTAAAAATTTGGATTAAAAACCATAAATAGTTCAACAAAATAACCACAATACTAATAATTCTTAAATTAATTAAAATTTTTCGGCTTTTGTGAATACATAAAATCAAAAGTTGTTTTAACAGCAAATACTTTAATCTATCTATACAATATATAATTTCTTAGTATGTCAGGATGTTTGCATGTATGTCCTATTCTTTCCGCAACTTTCTGAAGCCATCTGATGACATAGGAAGCTGAAATTTGGCACACTTGAAATACTTTCTCTGCGGAAGATCGTAACGAAGCCATATTTTTCATTTTCGGCTTTTCAACTAGTATAACAATAAAGACCTGATAGAAAATATGTTTTTTTATAATATGGGGAACTTTGGGCCCCACCCGGCACGGTTAGGCACCTTCGAACTGACGTGAAAAATTAGATCATGATTTCTTACACCAAACCTCATATTTTAAGCAGCGCAAACAATTAAATTTAAAAAAAAAAAATCCCATACAAGATGCGACCAGTCTAGTGAGCAACTCTTGGATTACATACAGGGCACTTGCTCTGGTTATAACAGAATCTTCAACAGGCAGAAAGAGCCGTGTGTTTAAAAATGGTAGAAATAGTATCAGCGAAATAAAATAAACAAAGGAAGAATGTAGAAGCAAGAAAATTTGAACAAGCGTGTTTTCTCGAGGAGTAACCGTAAGTTACTTAAACAATTTTTACGTATAGCCCTTTTAGACCGAGATGCATCGATTGTGCAGGTGGGTTTCGGTCAAAATTTTTTCGCCTCTATTCGACAAATGTCAAATACACCGGCATGCACCGATTGCGCTAGTTATTTTTTTATGTTTGTTTCTCACATTATCCGTTGTTCGCTTAACTGTTACTTGAATTATTGCAAAATTCTTACGTCACATATCAGTTTTGCCAAAATGTGCCGCAGAAGAAAGTTGTGTTTTGAATTGCAAAAGTGCAAATCGTTAAAATATATGGCAGTGGGCATGTTTAAACGAAAAAAAGTGATCAATTTTAATGTTTCAAACCAACTGAACTCATTTTATACAATAAAAATGCGTTTAAGCTAAAAATTTTAACGAGATGCATCAGTTGTGGGAGTCCTGAAAATCCTTAAAGGATATAAAAATGGTTAAACCTTAACACTGATTTTATTTCTGTAAGTTATAGAGAGCATATATTCGAAAAATTATGAAAAAATTCCCAGTAGTTAAGCGTCAGGCTGAAAGGGATAGGGCCCTGTTTCCCAAAACGACAAGTTACAAATCTACAAATAAAATACAAAAAAAAACCAAAAAAATTTTTTTTTTGTTCAAATGTTTTTTACTTGTAGAATTGTAACTTGTAGTTTTGAGAAACGGGGCCTAGCTGTATAAAGAATCGAAAATGTTGTGATTTTTGACTTATGACACTATTGAACCAAATGAGCCGTATGTACAATGTATATATACATTGTACATGTGTGTAAATTTGTATGGCAAAAATTCCAAAGCTATGATCTAAAACCGTTCGACCCAAAGAAACCTGAGTACATTATTATTTCATCATTGTAATAAAATTTGTAGATACATACAATGAATCCGTGTGCATTAAAATCTATAAGAAATTTTAATTTAAATAATTTTTTCCAGTGGAATCAAAAGTTGATATTATAAAACTATTTTTATTATAAGACTGATAACTATGCGATGGTCTTTATATTAATCCTAAATAAACACAGTGGCATTAAACTGAAAAAGCGATAAAAAATTTATAATCTTAAAAGTATTTTGCGAATTTGCATGTTTTTATATTGCTTGAGAAAGTTTCATAAATAAGCTTTTATTATTTTAACATAAGAATGGGTACATTATATTACACTATGGAACATTTTTGGGATAATTGTCTGGGGGGTGAGAAATTCCAAGTCAGGGTGATGGTACTAGGTCAGTATAGTAAAACCCTCAAAGGGTTTGGCGTTCGTATGTGTCAGTTTTTTTGTATGACATTTTAAATTTGTTCCTTATCTTGATGTTTTTTTGTTTAACATAACTCGAGAACTACTTGTCCGATTTTGCTAAAACAAACTCAAAAAAATTTAGAACTACAATTTCTTTAATCCGTTCATATAACGTTTTTCTTTATAATCAACAGTTTTCCGGTAAAAATAAATTTGTGGAGAATTATAATTGATAAGTGCAAAAAAATGTTCAAGCCTGGATGTATGCAGCAGATTTTATCACAAACCTGCACTGCAATTTTTGTGACTTTTTTTAAGCGATCGGTGAAAATCGTCGGACTTTTGTTTGTTATTTGAAAGAATACACACACATTCAGTGATGCCAACAGTAGGGGATTTCCCCTTTTCTAAAATCTTTGGATGATGTTTCCTGACGAACTGGCCTAAGCAACCAGTGAAATGCGCATAGGAATAGCTTATCCCATCAACAATAAACTTCAGTTTGTCAATAATATCAAATGGAAATATAGCACATTATAACGAAACCTTGATAATTAATGTTTGAATCCCAATAAAAACTTTGATAACTAATATGCATGTGGAAGTGTAAATAAAACTGAACTGGCAAAATAAAATATAGAAATTTGTTTTATTTTTGTTTTTCTTTACTCACTTACAACTACATTTAGAGTTGACAAAAAATCAACCAATTGTGATCGGGATTGTAAGAAAAGATAAACTCACTATTTATTGTTGTTGCTTTTGTTTAAGCTTTGATATTGTTACAAGTAAAACTTATAATTCTTATTCGCTTAACAGTTTTATTTGTATAATATCTTTAGTTTTTCTAAAATCTTTGGATGAAGTTTCCTGACGATCTGGCCTAAGCAACCAGTAAAATGCGCATAGGAATAGCTTATCCCATCAACAATAAACTTCAGCTTGTCAATTGTATGAAATGGGTAGTTAGCACATTATAACGAAACATAAATAAACTTGATTATAGATATATGGAAAATCTCTTTTTTCTTTTTCTGTTAGCACTATATAAATTTTTTTTGTAACAAAATGCCACTAAAAATAATTTTGTTATTTTCCTTTATTTATTCCACTTGGGAACATATGACCAGCCTTTAAAAACTTAATTTTGTCAAAAGATTTGATTAATTTTTCAATTTCATTGAGAACGGTTCTGCGTCGTGTGTTTTTCGGCCGGTCTGTGCGTCTACTACCTTGAGAATTGTATTCAATGGTTAGCTTTGTAATACCCCCACAGTTCGTTTGCGGAGGGTGTATTCTCTCAATTTTCATTTATTTGGCTAAATACCAGTTCTTCATTTGTAAGCCTCAAGAGATCTGTATTTGTGATTGTATTTGACCAGAATATTCTACATATTATTCGCAGGCATTTGGTAATAAAGCCTTGCAGTCTTTGAACTATATTTACTGTCAAACGCTAGGTGTCGCTTCTGTTTAACTATGTAGATTTTACGTATAACAATTTCTGTCTCTTGGGATATTTGTGAAGATCGCCACGTTTAATTTAATCGACCGAATGCAGACAAAGCTTTTATGAGTCTATTTGAAATATCTTCTCCCACATCACCTTTAGATGACATCAAGCAACCTTCGTAAAAACTGATTAACATACTCTAACCTCTGATTTTGTAAAGGGTGTCTTTTATAGAGTGTCACAACTTAGAGTTGACATCACTGCTTTATTTGAGCACTCATTTAACAGCTAAAAGTTGCTTTTTGATTAATTTGGTTCAAACTTCTTTATAAATCGACTTACACCAGAGCCACACGTGCAAATTGATGCAATTTTTAATTAAAATAATTAAGCAATTCAAAATTCAAAAAATTCAAAATTTTATTTTTCGATGAAGCCCATTTCTCGTTGAGTGGGTACATAAATAAGCAGAATTGTCGCATTTGGGGTGAGGAGAATCGACAAGCTTTTGTCGAAATACCATTACAGCCAATGAAAATAACCGTTTGGTGCGCTTTATGGGCTGCCGGAGTCATTGGCCCATATGTCTTCAAAAATGATGATGATCAGAATGTGAATGTCAATGGTGAACGGTAAAGGAACATGATCTGACTGATATGTGGTTCCAACCGGGGAGCCACATGCCACACAGCGGGCGCAACAATTGATTTACACAAAGAAACTTTTGATGAAAAAATAATTTCCCGTAATGGCCAACTAATTGGACACCAAGATCGTATGATTTAACCCCATTGGATTATTTTCTTTAAAGTTATCTTACGTCACTTCTTTAAAGAAAATAATCCAATGGGGTTAAATCATACGATCTTGGTGTCCAATAAGTTGGGCCATTACGGGAAATTATTTTTTCATCAAAAGTTTCTTTGTGTAAATCAATTGTTGCGCCCGCTGTGTGGCATGTGTGGCTTACATTTAATGAATCAGTCGTAAAAGCCACAGTTTTTTTTTTTTTTTGGCCAATGACAAATTATGCAGAGGAATAAATGAAAGTTTTTCTATTTTGACTGCCGTTTTTCAAACGCAAGTCATCCACTTTGCTTTTAATGTTGTTAAAATTGTGGGTTATTAGACATATATGATCAGCAAAACTAAGATCGTCCAAATGTTTGCCAAAATTCCACACAATGCCTTTATTTTTACGCATAGTTTCAGCATGATCTGGTCCAGTGCCACCGCGAACATCAATGGAGACAAGCGACAGCCTTGTTAAATCCCAACGTTTGTGTTAAATGGCTCACTTGTTATGCCATAATTACAAACTTGTAGTAATGCATTAGTATATATCGCTTTAATTAAATAGTTTTCTTTATGTTACGTCGAACAGAGTCAAAAGCTTTTATAAAATCGACTAAACTCAGCGGTGTGCGTAATTCAACAGAATGACAGCGTGTTAATCTGGTCTATGCAATTCTGATGTGGTTCAAAGCCTGCTTGTACTTCGCGGAGTGTTTGCTCTACACATTGTAGTCTGTTATTTATTATGATGGCCATAACCTTATATCTAAAGTTCAGCTAGGTAATATCCCTCCAGTTTTCGCAGTTTGTCAGATCGGTTTTCTTTGGCAATTTAATGATTGCTCCATTCTTCCATGTACCTGTTAAGAAACTGTTTATTTGTCCATGCCTTACGTGCACAGGGAAGTTATATTTTTGCTGAAGAAGACGGTTTTGTCTGAAAGAGTTCTATGCAGATTCCATCTTCTTATGTTACCTTGTTTCCTCTATTCTTAGGACACTATTCAGTGATTCTCTCAAAATGCTGCCCCATATGCCATTAGATGAAGTGAGAGCTTGCTAAAGTACCCTAGATGCAGTATTATTCCAATTTAAGTTTCATATGTAAAACAACTGAGCACTTATCATTCACAATTTATTTCATTTAAACCAGAGACTGCAAATAACGATTATGTATTAAGTTGTGAGTTGGCAACCCTGTCGTGTAAAAGTCAAAATTTATCACGTCCGTATTTAAGTTTTTTGTTTATTAAAAAAATCGTTTAACTCAAATATTTATTTCCCAAATATTTAATATTCTATACATTTTTTTGGTAAGAAATCTCATAAAAATAAAGAATGCCTCCAAAGGGACGAAGAAGTGTTAAAAATCCAGAATTCATTTGTGGTCAGTGCAGAATGGAGATAAAAGAAAACGAAGAGTATATACAGTGCGATAAATGCGCCAAAAATTTACATGATCAATGTTCAAGTCTTGATAAACGTCAATTTCAACACTTGTTAGACAATGAGAGCGAACAGTCAAATAAAAAAACAACTTAATAAGCTCAATCAGCTGTCTGAGTTACATGACGCAATGAATTTTATGTCACAGAAGTTTGATGAAATTATACGTAGGGTGGCTGAGAATAAACGCCAAATTGATGTTGTGCAAAAAGAAAACCGTTTATTAAAAATGGAAATTAAAACGCTAAAAGATTCTGTGAAACTACTTAATGATCAAAGAGTTAGTAAAGATTGCCTGATTAGTGGTGTTCAAATGAAAGAAAATACAAACGCAATTGATACTCTATTGGAAATTTCTAAAGGTGTTGGTTTAAGTTTAAATGAAGGTGACGTCGCATATTTTTTTAAAAAAGAAAGACTATAAAAACGCAAGTGAAAAGAGAACCATGATTGTTACATTTGAAACCAAAAAATCTATGGATAAGCTTACGCAAGCAAAATCAAAACTTAAAGAAAATGAGAAAACTAAGACAATTTATGTTAACGATTGCCTGGGCAAGGAAACTTTTAAAGTTTTTAACCATGCCAAAGCTTTAAAAAAAAGTTGGATACCAGTCAGTTTATACTTTCAACGGAAGAGTTTTTGTAAGAAAAAGTGAATTATCAAAGCCAAGACCAATAAAGAGTGAGGAGGATGTCGATGATTTGCTTATGGAAGCTACAACAAATAGATTGCAAAGAAGTAGATCAGTACCTCGTTTCTGTATTTCTCGCTTCGTAAAATTTTCCGCATGAAACGTGTGAATTGCAACAAAAATAGTGTGAAATGAAACAAAAAATGGTTTTTCTCACGCAAGTGTTTCTGTATCTTTTCTTGGCGAGAATTATCTGTCATTTTAATAATTTTCCAGCAATTATTGGAAGGATGCGAGAAAAAGTGTTTCTATAACAATGTTTTGCGAAAAGTTTCTTTCAAGAACTGTCAAAATAAGTCGCATTTGAAATTGGTGGCGAGAAAAACAAAATGTAGATATTTTGAATTTAAAATATGTTTAAATACTATTTTTTTTAAATAAATAAAAAAATAGAAGGAATATAAATGATGAATGCATAATTTATATGATGAAAATAAACAAAAAAACCATTGTTATATTTTGTTATTTTAAATTTTTTTTTAGCCTTTTCTTGTTTTGGTTTTAATCAGCGCTGCCAGATAAATTTGTGTCAAAATCGTCAATTTTCTGAGAAAAAAATACAAAAGATCCTCCTTTTTTGTTTTAAAAATCGTGTAATTTAAAATAAATTTTAAACAAATTTGTTTCGACTTATATTAAAACATAATCAAACAAAAACAAAGTTAAAGTTCATGGGTATTTAATAATTTCTTTAAATTTATATTTCTTTTGTTAAGCTGAAGGATAATTTTTTATAAAACTATTTATTTTCTTTAATCCGATAACAATTAAAAATTGTTTTTCCCTGAAGCAGTCACACAAAGGCATGAGCATGAGAAAATATCATATTAAACAAAAAATAAAATAAATGGCCCATAACTATAGTCATAAGCAAAGCATACTTTAAGAGTTCTAAAGTAAACTTTTATTAAAAATATGCTTTTGATCTACTATAGACAAGCAAAAGCATACTTTACACGTTAAACCCGATGTTAATTTTAAAACCAGCTGAAGTTGTGTTTAACTCATTTAACAACAGCATCAGCTGTTTTTCGCCAAATAAAAAAGTACTTGCAAAAAGTTAAAAATGTTTATGTTATAAGATGTTGGCTGATATTTTGCAATTATTAATGATTTGCAGGAAAACTTTTATGGAAAGAAACACAAAATATATATGTATAGGCCCTAATTGTGTAAAACGCTAGGCAATTTTGTAATTTTGTTGTTGCTTTCTACATAAAATCATATTGCGTGTTTCAACCGTACAAGATATGCAGTGTTTTATTTATATTTTAATTTTCAATGTCGGCTGCTTAAAGTTGCCACATTTGAGGTGGTATCCAGTTAAAGTCGGTTCAATTTAAAACATACTTTAGTTTCGACTATAGTAGCAAAATATTTAAAAGAATGTTTTTATTTTAAAGTTGTTTTTAAATAGAACCGACTTTAGCGTTTGACTATGATTATGGGCCAATATTTTTACAAAAGCAAAAAGAAGCCGAGCTTAATAAAATAAACATACATCCTTATTTAAAATAGATATATATTTACAAATACTGAGATCAAAATATACAATTTTTTAATTAAATCAGCTTTGTGAAAACCCTAGAATTCATAGTGACAACGGTGTTTTATATTTATATCGTATGTAGTCCGAAATAGTATATTATTGAAATTTACCTATATCGGTTTACAAATGGCTGAGATATAAATCTGTAATTTACCTATTCCTATAAATTTTTTTTCTTTTTTTTACATGAAATAGAATAGAAATAATGGTTTTGGCCCAAAAATTTCCATATAAGATAAGAATATCAAAAGGGTGTTTCCACAGAAATTGACCCTTTATAGCTCAAAAATTAAATTTTTATTTTGAATTAATTTTTCCGCTATTACACAAAATAAATGTATCGTGTCATATTCCTAAAGATTAACTTTAATTTTATTTATACTAACAAAAATATATTTTTTTTTGTCACCGATAATAAATGAATTCACACGCAAAAAACTTGTAATTTTTATAATGTATTAATTAAACAACACATTTCAAAGAATTTAATCAGATATTTAACTTGACACACACATCCTGTGCAAAATTTTAAAAAACATGATGTTTGTTTCAGACATTTAAAAACAGCACATTTATAAAGTAACGGCCGTTACTTTGTATACACCCAAATATCAATCATATTTTGTTAATGTATATAAGAAGTATTAAATGTTCAAAATAAGCCAAATCGGCCCATTTCTTTCTCTCGAAATTTTGCTTTTGCCGATACATTTTTCAGGGAAGAGGCAAACAACTTCGAGGACAATTTTCATAAAAGGGATAAATAAAAAAATTTAAGCTGTCTTGTTTTTAAAGATATTTTTTTTACTAATAAACAAACATATTAAAATATTTAAAACTATCTTATTTCGAAGACCCATGTTTTGTTGTAGAAGTTCCAAATAAATGAAATAAATAAATAAATAAATAAATAAAGGGGCAACGCCAACAATTTCATTAAAAGCAAAAAAAAAATCAAAAGTATTTTATAAATTTCTTGTTACTTTCTACAGATATTCAGTTTGTTTTTCAATTTTCAACGCCACAAAATATGAAGTGTTTGAAATTTAAAAATTCAATATGAATTTCTATAGAAAGTAACAACAAAATTATAAAATATTTTTGATTTTGTTTTGGCTTTCGTCACTTTTTTAGAAAAAATCATTAAATCGTCACTTTGCTAATTTCGGAACAAAAAGTTGTCAAAATGACAATAACTCGTCAAATCTGGCAGCCCCGTTTTTATTATATATTTTTCTTTTGTTGACGTTTCGCTTTTATTTGGCACTTAATTACTGGAAATATTCCAGTATAAACAGAATTTGTTGTGTCTGTTTTCGCATTCAAATACAGAAACACTTTTATCTCATAAATCGAGAAACGATGGAATTTTTTGTTTCACACTTCATGTTAGAAATTTTACGATGCGAGAAATACAGAAACGAGGTACAGGTCTTCATGTCCAACAGCCTGTTTTACCATCATCTGTATCTTCTGTATCTCAGGATAACCGTGCTTCTTTTTTGTCACCTAATTAAAACTTAAGTATAATCCAAATAATTTGCATAAAACGTTATTTTTTTTTATTTTTTATGTCTAATAATAATCATTTTTCTAATTTTGATTCATTTAATAATTATTTTAATCAAATAAATTTTCTTTTATTAAACATTGTGTCTGTAAACATACGAAGCATTTCAGCTATTGACAAATTTAATAAATTTAAACTTATGATTTCAAATTTCTCAAAACTACCCTGTTTCATTGCTGTCCAGGAAACATGGTTTTGTTCAAATTTAGTTCAGATTTATAATATCCCGGGATATAACGTAGTGCATTGCTGTAGGGCGGATAGCTACGGTGGAACTTCGGTTTATATTCGAAATTGTTTTAATTATAGTATTGAATTGTGCAAAAGTGAGAATTTTATTGAAACAATTACTGTTACTTTAGAAAATATTAAGATCAGGGGAAACCTTTAAAAGTAACGTCGTTTAATAGGTCTCAGAAATGTTTTTTTGCAAAATTCTCAGGTTTTTTTGAACATTTAGTTACTAACTATGGACGATGTCCTAGTATTATTGTTGGCGACTTAAATGTTGATTTTTTAAATAGTCCCTTATCAGCAAATTTGTTAGAAATAATATCAAGTTGTAATTATCGAAACTGTCATAACTTAATAACTAGGCCAAAATCCGGAACATCTATTGACAACGTTTTGAGTAACATTACAGAAACTGTTATTACGGACACAATTGAATGTTTGTTGACAGATCACAATTTAATTTCATGTAAGGTTGAGAGCCAAAGCAATAGTTCTGAATATGTGGAAACAGTGCGTAAAGTTTGTAATTATGATAAAGTGAGAGAAAATCTGAACAACTTCTTGCAAGTATTTCAGGAATCTGATAGTATTTGTACAGATTTGTCACATATTATAGCTTATATGGGAAATTCGGCTCAAAATGCAACTGAGAATAAAAATGGCAAAAGGTTCTTTAAGAATGAATTGGTACCATGGATAAATAAAAATTTACAAGCCCTAATAATATATAAAGATAAATTGTTAAAAATGAGAAGAAAACGGAAAAGTGTTAATAAAGAGATAAGGTTAAAGAGAATAAGTTACGTAATTAAGAAATCGTGTAGAGAGTTAATGAATAATTATTACTACAACCATTTAGAAAAAATTCAACAGGAACCGAAGAAATGCTGGAAGTTTTTGAATCAAAATCTTGGTAGGAAAACAAGGAGTCAAATAAATGTTAAAGATTCGAATGATATATTAGTAGTTGAAAATCAACTTAAAAGTAATCTCTTTAATTAGTATTTTCTTGAAATTCCCAAAACACTAAAGGACCAAATCAGTTATTCACCTGCTAGTTCATGTAACGCTTTAAGAACCTCAACTCGTTGTCAAACCACATTAAGCTTTTCACATACTACTTCCTCGGAAATTAAACATATAATTTCAAACCTAGATTCTGAATGTCAATACTTTATATTAAGCATACGTCTCTGGAATCAACTTCCAAATGATTTGCAAATCACAAGCAACGCTATAAGATTTAGAAGGTTATTGAGGGAATATTTTTCGTAAATTTTTTAATGTTTTAAATGAAAACTTTTTTTTATTTTTATTTTTTTTATTTTTATATACCTTTACTTTATTTATTTTACTCTATTTAAATTTAAATATAATCTATGTAGTTTTTAGAAAATATTTCTTTATCAATGTATACTTTAACTTGTCTGATTCTAATGCTGTAATTTATAAGATATTGTGTCTTGTTGTGTTAGAAAATCAAATTAATAAATACAAAATACAAATACAAATTTAACAAAGAGCTCTGGTTGGGATGAAATATCACCCAGAATGTTATTTGAATGCAAAAATCTTATCTCTCCATTTCTTTCAAGAATATTTAACAGGATAATTGATGCATCTATATATCCAGACGATCTTAAGCTTGCCAAAATTGTTCCAATACCGAAGGAAAACAATGCTTCGTGGTAGACAAATTTTGCTGCCGATAATTAATAAAATTTTTGAAAAAATTCTTTACAAACAGTTGTCGTTATATTTGAATACTAATAGTTTATTATATAACTGTCAATACGGATTTAAGAATATTGTGGAACAGAAGAAGCTGTAGTAAATGTAATTAACAATATTTGTCAAGGTTTGGATAATGAGAATATGAGTGGTGTGGCTGGAATCTTTTACGATTTTTCTAAAGCGTTTGATTTAGTAGATCATAAAATATTAATTGAAAAAATAAAGTGTTATGGGGTTAATGAAAAAGCACTGTCTTTGTCGAAGAACTACTTATCAAATCGGAAACAATATGTAGATATTGAAAACTGTAAAATTTATACTGGTGTAGTAGAGTATGGGGTACCACAAGGGAGTGTATTGGGTACTCTGTTATTTAAAATATATCTAAACGATATAAAAAATTTAGAATTGTTT
Source organism: Pollenia angustigena (assembly GCA_930367215.1). Taxonomy (NCBI): domain Eukaryota; kingdom Metazoa; phylum Arthropoda; class Insecta; order Diptera; family Polleniidae; genus Pollenia; species Pollenia angustigena. The sequence goes on from OV884060.1 coordinate 57,125,436, forward strand.
GGGAAACTGTACATGTATGCTAATGATATATGTATGTTGTACCCATATAAGCACGAACTAGTTTTAAAGACGAATATGGAGTATGATGCTGCTATAATAACAGAGTATGTGAGGCTAATTAAACTTATTTTAAATCCAGATAAAACCAAATTGTTATGATTTCGGCCATATGCAACAGATAATCAAAATTTTAGTATACATATATATTGATGGGAAGGAAGTTTTTGAAGTTTGCTCAACAAAATATCTTGGAATTTATCTACAAAACAATATTTCCTGGGATAAACATATTGAGACCTTGAAAACGAAGATTACATCGGTTATTGGTATGCTTTATAAATTTATGAACAAGTTTAATGACATAACTAAGCTGATTATATACCAGTCATTAATTCACAGTCATTTAAATTATTTACCCATAATATATGCTTATAAAAAAAGCAATGAGTTAAAATCATTACAAAGAATTCAAAATAAATCATTGAAAGTCGTTTTTAATAAGCCCTTAATATATTCTACAATAACTTTGTATAGGGATATATCGAAAACAATCCTACCTATTTACGGATTGTATAAATTGCACTTGCTTTTGTTTGTCTTCAAATCGATACATAATATAGGTCATCATACAATTTCTTTTGTTAGGAATCAAACCGTATTTAACACAAGAAATAACATGAATCTCAGAGTTGCAAAATGTCATTTGGAAACAACGAAACAAAGAGTTGAACATATGGGTAGTATTGAGTTCAATAATCTTCCACAGAATTTTAAAAACATTAAAAGGATTTCAATTTTTAAAAAAAGTTTAAAAGAGTTTCTTCTCCAAAATTTAGAAATGCTTCTATTGTAAAAATTAAAAATGAAAAAACAAAAACTTCAAGAAGAATTCTTGACAAAAGTACGAAAAAACAGAAGTAAAGGAATAACATGTTAAAATAAATTAAAATAGATAATCATTCAAAGCAAATTTCGATCTACCAAAGGTTGAATACAATTTGGTTTAAGGATTGATGTTTGACTAATGACGTCAGCAGTCGTCGATGGCTGCGAGTGTTAAACGGCAAGCCCTCTGAGGAGATTGAGTGGTTGCAATCGAAACATGTCAGGGTAACCTGTCCGTAAACACCTGGGTTCGAGCCCAGATTGGGTAAAAATTAATTGTAAAAATGTATTTAATATGTAAAAATATTTTTTTTTTTATTTCTTTTTTTTTATTATTATATAAAACTTATGTAATATTATTAGTATTATTATTTAAATAAGCTTGAGGTCTCTTTTTTTTATAAAACAAATTAAAATTATTTAATCCAATATTTCGGCACTCCGTTGTGTGCCTTCTTCAGGGTTTTTTTTCTTTAATGTTTGACAAAAAATTAAAAATTTTAACAAATTTAACATATTAATTAAACAAATTTAACAAAAATTCTGATAACAATTTTCATTTAAATACAAAAAAGGTTTCCCAATTCAAATACAAAAAAGGTTTTCCAATTCAAACCTAATCTATTACAGTTTAAATAAATTTTTAACTTCCGTTTCTATTTTTATAAATTAAATGTCTATAATTTTGTGCTAAACTTTCAGTATCTGACTTAAAATTAATTCTCGATATTGTCGGTACATTTATAATTTGCCACATTTCTAACATAAATCTACGTTTATAATTATTTTCCGTATTTAAAACTGTTGTATTTTCAAAATCTGGATAATGGTTTAGATTAGCACAATGAGTTGATAAAGCTGTTTTTTGTGATGAAATATGTCTATATTTTTGATCTGACTTATGTCCTGCTAACCTAAATTTCAGTTTATTTTTTGTTGTACCAACATACACTTTACCGCATTGTCCATTAACATTTCCCCCACAAGGTATTTTATGTACTACATTCGACATTTCAAACTTATTCATTTTGTCTTTCATTTTAGTGAATAATCTACCTATTGTTTTATAAGATTTATTCGCAATTTTATACTTTTCCGTATCATAAATATTAGATTTTTCTAACCTCTCCGAAAATTTTGGTACATAAGTTAGCGATTTATAAATTTTTGGTTCCGTACTACCGTTGGAGTTATTTATGCTATGGTTATTAAATTGTATTAATAAATTAGATATAATTTCCTTTGGAAAACTATTTTCTCTTAATGCTTTAGAAATGTTCTCCTTATTATTCTTATGGAAACAAGAATCACTTATTTTCAAAGCCCTATCTATAAAATTTTTAGCTGTGTTAATTATAATCCTTTTAGGATGCTTTGAAAAATAATTAATTATCCTACCAGATGATGTTGGTTTTTGATACCAATCAATTAATTCACTTTCGCCCTTTCGTATTATCAAAGTGTCTAAATAAGACAATTTAGATTCAAACTCTTTTTCCATTGTAAATTTTATATCCGCATGAAAGGAATTAAATGTATCTAAAATTTTAACTATCTCTGATTCCTTAATTACGCAAAATAAATCATCCACATATTTTGTCATAATTTTAGGTTTAATAGTCAACTGTTCTAAACATCTATCTATTAATCTCTCCATAACAATATCTGCTATAATTGGAGATGCTGGTGATCCCATAGGAAGTCCCCTTAGTTGAACATATACATTACTGTCCAATTGAAAATATCTATACAAAATTTCAGAATACATAAAAATAAGTCCTTTTCTATATTAGTGTGTTCTTCTATTTTATCCCATTGCTCCTCTATTATATCAATAGCAAGATCTATAGGTATACTTGGAAATAATGAAACTACGTCTAGAGATATTAATTTCTCATCATCATTTAACTTGATTTGCCTAATTTTATCTTTAAATTGAAGAGAGTCCCTTACGTTATATTTTGAATTTTCAGTTATATTTTTCAGAATTGTTGTAACATATTTACAAAGTTCATATGATGGAGAATTTATACATGAACATACTGGTCTTAATGGAAAATCAATTTTATGAATTTTTGGGACTCCATATAACCGAGGTGCAATTGCTGTCGAAATTGAAGTAACAGATTTTCGAAAAAAAATGTATTTGCTGCAAAAGCTATTGAAGGCATCTTTAATATTGAATATGTATCAAAATATGCATTAAAAAGGCAAAATATGCGCTATAATCCTAAAAAATGCTGCAAAAAGGCTTTTTAAACTAAAATATGCCAAAAAAAAAAATGCTGCAAATTGTAAAATATGCACTAACAAATCGATGCCAAAATTCATAAGAAGCTCTAAAACGGATAAATATATTGTTTCTGCCTTCATTAGTTGCACAAGGAAAAACATGCAATTGCATATTTCTGGTTTCCCTGGATATGATCAATTCTTTTGCAGGGGCAAAATTAGTAAATTATTTAATTTTCTGAACAAATTGTTTAATTAAAGTCGATTTTCCATATTTTCTGTGTGCTTAGAAAAATATTAATTTTTTTTTTTTAATAAAATATAAAAAAAATTAATTTAATTAAACAAACTAGAATTTTTGCACGGACTCTGGGGATAAATTCCCTTTTAAAAAAAAATCAAGCCCTAATATCAAAAATTATGTAACCAACAACATATTGGATTATATTTTTTTGATGAAAATCGATCATTTTTGATCATTTGCATCATCTCTAAAAATCATATCTCTGGGAAGTACCGTTACGAAATAAGAGCAAAAGCAATTTCAAACGAAACCCTAGACTTGAAGCAAAAATATACTTATAAAGAAAAAAACTTTCTCCTGTAAAATTTTATTTTTGTTGGTTACATCATTTTTGCTATTGGGGATCGAAATGTATCGCAGAAAATTAATTAAAATAAAAATTTTTTGTTTTTGAGGAATAAATAAAACGCAAGAAATAACTTAAACAAATATAGAGAGAATAAAGGTAACTTAGTGATAAATAAATTTCATTTTTAAAAACACTAGTTTGTTGGCTTTGATGCTGAGTTCAAATTGTATTTAAATTCAAATTTTTTCGTTTTCCCACCACAAAGTTGGCTTTATTTTCCAGTGTGCACCCTCGTAAATATTAAAAATAAGACTTAAAGTCATGGCCAAACAAAAACCTCTAAAACTAAATACGAGCAACAGCATACATATACAAACACATGTAGAAAAAATTATATAAAAACATGTGTACCTTGCAAGCATTTGTTATCGTTGAATTTTGTAAGAAAAATAATGTCCAGTTCATTAAAATTATTGCCAGTCCGATCATCAAACGATTATAGTTTTAATCATCCGCCGAAAAGGTTATTTAAAGTGAAAGCGTCATCACTAAGACTAGAAGAATACTATTTCAGATGACACTAAGATGACTCTTCCGGAAGGTTCGTTCAAGTATCTCTGAAAAGTAACTAAAAGTTGAAGTCGAAAATGTGTATTTAAGATTATAAACTTTAAATTCGCATTACTTTTTGAACTGAGGGAAATTAAAAATCATGATCATCATCGAATCAAAGTTCAATATTTTCCAGGGTTTTCAGGCTTTTTCATAACAGTGTCAACCGTAATAGAAAATGTTAATGTTAACAATCAGGTGTGTCACCGAAACCAAATTCGTGCGAAAATTAAAATGAAAACGTTTCTACCTTCACTAGAAATACTTAAATGCAAAAATTTTTGTGTTTTATTCAAAAAATCAAAGCAAAACTTTCGTATAAATTCTGTGTCATGCCTGAATATAAAGTTTTTTGCAAGCAATGTAATGCAATGTCTTTTATTTTCTTAAATGTAAAAATTTTTTGTTCAAACGTCTAGTAGCAAAGAACAAATACTGGCCGGTTACTTCGATCTTTCCAAAATCGTCTAAATGTTTGCAGGGTGGTACGTGTCTTTATCCATTATCATGAATAAAGTTCTTTCAAAATTCTACAATACCATAAAGTTTCAGTTTCTTTTTGCATATAAATCTTGTACAATTTTATTTCCACTATATTTTATTTTAAAACTCCCATACATTTAAAACATAACTGAATATAAAAAAATAAGATAAATTTATATGAATATGAATGTGTTCGGTATGTGCAAATGTTATATTGTTTACTAAATAAGTTTATCATTTTTATTTCTATGAACACAGACAACAAATTTGTGCTTTATATCACTGTATTGTACAGTTGTGAATTATGAAAATAAAAAACATAACTCGAGAACAACCAAAAAAGGAAAATCACCATTCTAAAGTTGAGCTGAGTTGAGTGTATTCATGTTGTTTCGTGTTGGTGTTTGTATTTCCGGCTGTTGTTTCTTGTACTCAGAGAAGTAAAAAACTGCAATCATTTGGCACTGATTTCAAAATCGTATCAGATGGAATATTGTCAAAATTGCAATATTGTGTAGTTAATATCTTTTTAAATCATTTTAGATAAAATAAGAAACAAAATGGTTGTTATGGATATTCCCCGCATAGCAAAAAAATAATAATTCTTTTCTTTTCAAATTAATTCTATCCTCTAGAATGGAAGGTTTCTCTAGTTACCATGGCACCTAAGCCACGGAAAGATCACACAAGAGTTGAGCCATATAGAACTGTTGTCTTATTATCTAATATATTAAAGCTATTTGAGAAACTTGTGATAACTAAATAAATCCCGATTTTGAACGAAAATGAAAGTTTGTATACCAAATCATCAATCGGTTAATGCTGGAGTACCTCATGGCCTCCATTGTATTTAATAGGTGCTTCAGACATGCCAACCAACAACTACACCCACAAATCAACTTTTTTCATGATAATGCTTTTCTAAGTATCCACGAAAATCACTTTGAATTATTCAGATATCTACACTGCCTTCCTAAGAAAGAAAATCACAAGCGTCAATATTCTAAAATTTAAATGAGGGCAGATTCGGAACCGTGAATGTGTTGGAGATTTTTGCGTTAACCCTGCAGGAAATTTGTGTCAAATTGTGCCAACAGAACTGGATTTATGAAAATAGAATGCGGACAAACAAAAAGGAAAACTAATTACATAAAAAAAATGTATTTTGATAAGTATTTATTTACTTATTTATTAGCAATCTTCAACGAGAAATCTTGTGACTGCAATTAAATCAATTGCAATCTTTTACAGCTCTGACTATGCTTGTGTTCGCTGTTGTGTATTGTAGTGGTGGTGATTGTTGTTGTACATACATATATTTTCTTTTTTGTTGTTTTTAGTATTTTTTTCTACGTGTTGTTAATATCCCTGGGGTGTCTGTCCGTTTATTAATTTAACAAATTTAGTGGTTTTAACACTTTTAATATGTTGGGTTTTTATTCTGTCGAAAGTTGTTATTGTTGGGTTTATGTGTGTTGGGTTAACAACAGGAAATACAAAAGTGATACATCAAATGATATATAAGTTTTAATTATTACTGTTGTTTTTCAAACTGTAGAATAATTATGATGCATAAATTAAATTTAAATTAATAATAAATGTGATTTATAATGTAGTTATGAACTTGATTAAGGTGGAAGCTGTTTTTTTTTTTTTTAATTTATTTATTTACTAAAACGTACTTCTATTTTATGAAAAATTTATTAAGCGTATGTTTACTATTAATTAAAAGTTTTAAACTGAAACATTATTTGAAAAGTGTGAAACAAAACCAAATATGACAGTCTTAAGCGGCTCATACACTTGCAATAAAATTGTTCAATTTTACGTATTGTACAGTTATATATTCGAGATATGAGATATATTCGATGGTGGCACAACATATTGACAACAATCAAAAGACTTTTGATTTTTATTGCACAACGAAAAGAATGTGAAGTGCGTTGGCAACATTGTACAGTGCTGTTTATGTTATTCCTATAGGTTATGTTCATATTTTTTTTGAATGAATGAAACCATTGTGCGATTTATTGCGTAATATAGGACAAAATGGAAATAATATGGCGAATATCATACACATATAATAATATTACAAGTGTATGATGGGCCGCTTTATAAAAGAAATATTGTGCTAAATACGTATGATTAATATTTAACTACGAAACAAAAGCAAATAATAATCATACGCATGGTAGTACATCTGTAAGGGTAAGATAAAGTGCTGGCAATTTACGATCTTCTTGAAAACTTAGACAATTCTCCTGAGATAAAAATTAAATTTGATATTTACAATATTAGGGTCTTAAAAATTTCCTTATGGCGAACATGTCTTTGAAAAATCTTAAATGTTGATTTTAATTTTAAGCACAAAGAAAATATATAAAACTCAGTTTTTTCTCATAGTTTTCCCATAGTTTTTTTCAATTCTAAGCAGTGATGCCACCTTTTTACTATTAGAAACGGAAAATTTTTTAGTAAAAAATGGCTGAACAAGAGTTTGTTTGGTTGGTTGCAATCGAAACATGTCAGGGTAACCTGTCCGTAAAAACGCCTGGGTTCGAGCCCAGATTGAGTCAAGAATGAAAAATTATCAGTAAATTTTAATTTATTTTCATGTTGTAAAATTCCTTTCTTCATAAAAATAATTTAATGAAAATTAAATTTGATGAACTTAAGCCTAATTAAAAATATTAAAAATTTGGATTAAAAACCATAAATAGTACAACAAAATAACCACAATACTAATTATTGTTAAAGCTAAGGCACGAGCTCTATGTTTGCATTTGTCCTTCAAGTTGTGCTGAAAAGGTCAGCAAGAAAAAGAAAGACAAAAAAAATGAAAAAACAAAAACAAAATATGTACTTTGAACTTCAAGAAGAATTCTTGAAAAAAGTACGAAAAAAACAGAAGTAAAGGAAGAACATGTAAAATAAATTAAATAGATAATCATTCAAAGCAAATTTCGATCTACCAAAGGTTAAATACAATATGGTTTAAGGATTGATGTTTGACTAATGACGTCAGCAGTCGTCGATGGCTGCGAGTGTTAAACGGCAAGCCCTCTGAGGAGATTGAGTGGTTGCAATCGAAACATGTCAGGGTAACCTGTCCGTAAAAACGCCTGGGTTCGAGCCCAGATTGAGTCAAGAATGAAAAATTATCATTAAAATTTAATTAATTTTCATGTTGTAAAATTCCTTTCTTCATAAAAATAATTTAATGAAAATTAAATTTGATGAACTTAAGCCTAATTTAAAATATTAAAAATTTGGATTAAAAACCATGAATTGTTCAACAAAATAACCACAATACTAATTATTATTAAAAGAAAGAAGTTTATTCTCCGCACTGGAATTGCACGTGAGCCCATTATTTTGTTTGTATAAAAACATTTTTAGTAACAATAAACTTAACTTGAGAATAAAGTTTTTTCTTTTATTCTAAAATTTATTTGCGTTAACATATTAGAAAAAGATCAACTTTCATTAATTCAACCAGAAGCTGACTGAATTAACAACCAGGGAGATCGAACGGTAAGTATTCGACCAGTTTTAACCGGTTATTTTAGTTTTGCCCAAGTCAAATATGTAGCAACTACTACCTTACCTTAAAAAAAAAACTTAAAAAAAAATTATTTTGTAAAAATGTAGCTGGGCACTTCCAAGATTGTAAACGGGACATTCGCACACGTTTATATTGACAAAACTGTAAAAAACCACCTGATTTTCATTTTTTAAATTAATGATTCTTTTAACTCTCAATTAGCTCTTTAATTTCCGAAAATGAAATTTTTCGCTTACTGTCGTGGTTTCCGAGATAATTGCAAAAAACCAGTGATTGTAAACGGGACAAAAAACGGAAGTGGGTTTTAAGGGGTAACCGTTTAAACAGTGATTTCTGCGAAACCTGACACAATATTTTATTGGGATTTATTTTAAAATGTTGTGTACTAATGTGCCCTAAAAATGGTTTCGATTTCAAAATAAAATATGAATTAAATTTTTTTAAATAAATTGTTAAAGAAATTGTAAACGGGACAATTTTTCCACCATGATTTAAAATTTTTTTATGTTGCTATTTATAATCCTTAATATAAGAAACTTAATAAAAAATGTTTTTCAGATCATAAATATGCCTTAGATTAGAGTATTGTTGTTCCAAAAGCATATTTTCTAATATACACAAGTATGTGCTAAAAGTTTTAGTACTTCGTTTACCATTTATCTTTTTTTTTTGAATCAATTAATTTATACGCATTTATTAAAAAAATATAAGCAATTCTCTATATAAATCTTGAAAAGAAAAATTTTTTTTTTCCATTTTTTGTGGTTGACGTTTTTTGGAAATAGCCAGCTTTGATTTTAATAATAATAAGTTTTTTGTAAAAATTTAAATTATTCTTGAGTAACATTAAAACTAGATAACATAGTTTTTATAAGTATTTTAAAATGTCCATTTTTTGAATATCGAATAAGCCGGTTATTTTGGTAAAACAAACTTGTTTGTTTAAATAATGTGTAATTTATATATCGAGCCCTAATAGCAAAAAAACCACTAACATTTTAGATTTTTGTTTTTTGATGAAAATCGATAAAAATCTCATATCTCTGGGAAGTACGGTTACGAATTAAGAGCAAAAGCAATTTCAAACGAAACCCTAGACTAGACTAAAATTTTATTTTTTTTTGGTTACATCATTTTTGCTATAAGGGCTCGATATGTTTTCCTTACCTTTGTTATAACTGTACGCGTAATTTAAGTATTTTTCTAATTGAACATTGGGCAAACTTAAACTTTTTATGCAGAATGTCAAAACAAAATGTAACAAAAGTCAAAAAAAAATGATGAGCAATATTAATACAAATCGCTTATATAAGCGTGTGTTCTTGTAACAAAAACCAAAAACAATTCAAAATGCTACAAACAAATGTTCGGCTTAAAAAGTAATAAGCATTTTGAGAATAGGATTGCCGTCAAGTTTTAATGACCTCTTTTTAATAATGAAACACTTGGACTTGATAGGATTAATTGCTACACCATTAGCGGCGGCACACCCGTACGCACGATCTAACTCTTGGTTTAAGGTCCTCACACACTCATCAATCACAGTGTTGCTGCAACTACTATAGAGCTGAACATCATCTGCATACAATCAAACGTATAAAGAAAAAAGTATCCGGCCTAAAATTGAAACCTGCGGAACACCTCGACTTAATGGCAAAGAGCCTGAAACTGAGGTAGTTTTGCAACATATTGATATCTATCCGTTAGATAAGAATTTGTAAGACTTGTGGCAGATGATGCAAATCTAAACATATATATATGGTTTTGGTAGTCAGCCATATCAAACGCTCTGGAATGATCCAAGAGAACTAGAAATGTAACATTACTGCAGTCTACCTGTTATCTTTTATCCTCAGAAACATCAATCAGGGCAGTGATAAAACTGTGATTTTTACGAAACCAAGATTGCCAATCGGTGAGCATATTGTTGGTTTCAAGATACCGTGAGACTTTCAAAAGCTTTAGATAAAAATGATACGATTGCTATCGGCCTGTAATCAGCATTAGTTTTGGTATAGAAATAATCTTAGCAAGTTTCCACATTTTGGGATAGCAGCTAGTTGTAAATATTTTATTGGAAAAAAAATTGTTATAACAGGAAGAAGTATAGGAATGATAATTTTAATAAACCTAGGATCAATCCCATCCACACCAATTGCATTGGATATTATTGACAACAGGGTTATATCTCCAAAACTAAAAGAGATGCAAAATAAATGTAATACTTATCGTTGTTCTTTAGAAAAATAAGCGGACTGGTGTCTTGTACTTTTTTAAAAATTCAGGCCTATTAGGGAGTAAACCCCATCTATCTTTAACCAATAAACATAGAAACAAAGTTAATACCACATTCGAAACTTATCAAAACAATACGTATACGATTTGGTACTTTTTCGAAATTCGAACATTTAAGGGGTGAAAATCGTAACTATTTTTGGTACTTTTTTTACGAAACATTTTCCTCTATTCATTGACATATACGTACTAAATTATGGGCTGCCACTACAATACTGAAATTTTTGATACTTTAATGGGGCGAAATTATAGTACCCAAAAAAGGAAATACGGGAAATTTGATATTTTTCTTTAGCTTTTTGGTTCTACTAAAGTAGCGGGTTAAATGCTAGAATCTAAACAGGTTTAAACCTAGAAAAATAAACTTTGGCATGAAAATATTTGCACGAAGAAAAAGGAAACGCTAACGAAGTAGCGGGTATACGGTGGTATTATATATATTTTTTTAAAGATGTCATCTCTGGTGATATTTCGAACTGATTTAAAAGACAAAGGTACTTTAAGGGCCCTAAAATTATAAGTTGCAAAGTTTCTTCAACGTCACGACTTTTAATCACATTTAATTAGACCACAAGTTTGCCATAAATATACGCCAAGTAAAACTTGACTCGTTTCCAAGTAGTTCTTAAAAGACTACAAATAAAACTTTACTAAAGTATGCTGTTAAAAATAAATGAAACACTCTTAAGTAGTTCCAGCATATCGTCATGCTTAAAACTACAACATGTTGGCGGAATCAACGAGATGGTTTCAGTTTTATTTATTAAAACACTAAGAACTTAAAACAAAATTGCAGGAATCAAAGATTATCATAGAAGATTTTAAATTGAATTGACATATATTTCATACAAAAAGCATGCTCATATTACTATTCGTTGATATAATGCTGAATCAAAATAATTTGAAATATGAATATAATCCTGGTAAGAGGTTTTGTTTGCAACTTTTCGAAAATATGGTTGAAGTCTACAAATTAAAACTCATTTAAAATAAATTTTTGAGAATATCTTTAATAATAAATTGATTAAATTCCTATAAGATTTTAAAACCAAAGTTTTTCCAAAAATTTTAATGCTATGTTCACACCTATTAAATATTTGACCACCACTAGTTTTCTCAAAGAATGTTTTGCTTTTGCAAAACGTTTGGCTAGAGCAACATTATTTTACAGTTTCTAAATAACATAATACAATTATCATCTTAGGAATAAATAGAAATTATTAAAACTAAAGCTTAAGTTAAAGAAATTTACCTTTAAATTTTCCCATGAAAATTAAATTTTCCGATTTTCCACAGAAGCTCCTAAATTTTCCGGCAAATTTTTTTTTTTTTTGGATTCCTCATAATTTTTGCTTTAAGAATCAGCAATAAAAAAATGGGCCCCGACTCCTTGTTTGGACAGGAAAAGAGCATTTAAGAGACCACCTTGTTAAAAATACATTTTAAAAATTATTTTACAGTTAAAAATACATTTATGAAGAAAAAATCAATTTTTTTTTTAAGAGCCCCAAGTTGAGTGTGTAGTGAATATGGTCTGCCTGCCTTCACAAGATCGGCCATAAATCCATGGGTAATAGCAGCAGTGGCATGTAATGGCACACCAAACCCGACTGAGGCTGAGGCTAAGTTGCGAAGTGAAACATACAGGAAAGAGAAAAAAGGCAAGGTTATGAGTGCAATCGCGACAATATTTGATGAAGGCTCTGATAACGAATGCAGTCAAGCAGATGACGTTGATGACGGCAAACAAATTATTGAGCAGTTGAAAAGAAAATTCAATTTAGCGACCACTTTTCCGGAGAAATATCTCATTTTATCTGTGCTGCCTCAATCATGGTCTATACGCAAGATTTCTGAACAGTTTCAAACATCTTTTTACATCGCGAGAAGAAGCAAAGAATTAGTTCGACAGAAGGGCATATTGGCGACTCCCACCAAGAAATTTGGCTCAAGGACCCTCAGCGAAGCAACGGTGAAATTGATTCAAGATTTTTACTGCAATGATGACAACAGCCGCGCCTGCCCAGGTACACGTGACTATGTTATCACACGTGAAGATGGAGAAAAAGTACACAAGCAGCGCAGATTATTATTATGTAGTCTATCCGAAGCATACCATCAGTTCAATGAGAAATACCCAGCAGAAAAAGTGGGATTTTCTAAGTTTGCCATCCTACGACCAAGAGAATGCGTGCTGGCATTAGACAGGCACGGAACGCATTCAGTCTGCGTTTGCATGTTTCATCAAAACATCAAATTAATTTTCTTTCCATGCAAGAAATTGAAAGTATTTCACGGTGAAATTGAAACATATAGGGACCTCCTGTCGAAGTCGTTGTGCGCATACCCCACGGAAAATTGTCATCTGTCCAAATGCGACAATTGTCCGAAGATTGACGAGCTAGAGCAATATTTGGCGGAAAAGTTTGAACAGCTGTTAATTCAGGAGGTGCATTTCAAACAGTGGATAATAAGCAGCGGCAGATGTTCCCTTGAGACCGTGGTAAAGCAGATTCCGGAATTCATCGAGAAATTCGGATTCAAGTTGAATGAACTGAAGGCGCACCATTTCATATCCGAGATGCAATCGAAATTTCTAAAGGAAAGTAAGGAGAAATTAGCCCAAAATGAATTCATTGTGATAAGCGACTTTGCCGAGAATTACACTTTTCTCGTTCAGGATGAAATTCAGGCTTATCACTGGGCAAACGACCAGTGCACGGTGCATCCTTTTTGCATTTATTTCAAAAACGAAGATAACGAACTACAGACCGTAAGCCTTGTTGTTGTCGCGGAGAGTTTAGCTCATAATTATGTGTCCGTTTATTTATTTCAAATGAAACTGTTTGAATTCTTAAGATCAAAATTCGATGCAATCGATAAAGTAACGTTTTTCTCAGAACAAGAATAAAAAAAATTTTTACAATCTTTGCATAATTGAAGAAGAACAAAACTGCAAGGTCGAGTGGCACTTTTTCGCGACGTCCCACGGTAAGGGCCCATGCGATGCGTTAGGGGAACCCTAAAATTTGCTGATATTGCTGATTCTTAAGCAAAAAATTATGAGGAATCCAAAAAAATAAAAATTAGCCGGAAAATTTAGGAGCTTCTGTGGAAAATCGGAAAATTTAATTTTCATGGGAAAATTTAAAGGTAAATTTCTAAGAAAAATTAGGAAAATTTTATTTTTCAATTAAAGCGTGATTCAATACCTTTCCAACGAGCTATCACTCGTTGCGATCGCTTTAGTAGTTTTTTTAAAACAACTTTCAATGAGGTCCATTATGAAGAATTCTTCAATTTTGTCACAGACAGTGGTGTACACCACCACTAAACCAGTCACTATAAAAAAAAAAAAAAAAAATATGTAGGTACATTATTTTTTGCTGGGCAATCGATTGAGACTATTTATTTTAAAATCGGAGAGGGGTCGTCCAAAAATTTGCCAATTTTGATCGTTTTCATATGGAATTGCTCCATATATTAATTTTATAATGAAAATTTAAAATTAGTTTTTCTGTTTAAATAATAATAACAAAATTTAAGTTAATATTTACTATAATAATTACATACATATGTTTGTAAGTAAAATTTATTTTATAATGAAAACTTAGAATTAGTTCTACTTATTCAAAAATAAAAACAAAAAAAGTGTTTATTTGCATCACTTAGCGTTTACAAAACAAACGACTTAAAAAGGAAACTTTTCGTTAACAAAACAAAAGACTTGAATAGGAAAAATTATCTAAATTTAAAAATATTATTTCACTAACTACTAAAAAATTATCAATCTTATATCTATTTATTGTAGCAATTCATGTTTGATGCTACACATTTTAGAAGATTTTTTTTGTTAGAGGAATTTCATATATTACATATTGCAAAAAATCGTAAAATAGCTCAGACTCTTCATGATATTCTAAGTTAAAAATAAAAAATAATTTTATTAAAATATCAAGTGATTGCAATACTGAACAAAATGGATATCTGATCTTACCAAAATATATGTAAATTAAATTGATTGAATTTTTTTCTGATTTTGCTGCCACTGGCATCTGTATTAGTTTTCAAATTTGGCGGAAATAAAAAATGTAAGTACCACAGGACAGCAAAGTTTTTAGATTCTGTAAATACAAACAATAAAAAAGTAATTAATCATGGTAAAATGTTCGTTTTTTAGAATTTTATTATTTAATTACCATCATTATGGTTTTCGAGATCTAACAAGTTTTTAGAAATGAACGCAGAGCTAACTTTTTGTTTTAGCAATAGCAGTAACTTATCTCTCAATTGACTCCATTTCTCAAATAAATTTTTTGCATTTGGAAACTTTAACTTGAAGTCAATATCAATCTGTAACATCTATATATAAATCGGCTAAGGCAAAACAGTTAAGAACACTTTCTTCCTTTGTTTGTCAACCGAACCTCTATGGGGAGAAAAAAGGGGAAATAAAATTTCTTTTTTTTTACTTTTCTGTGCTTCATTTGATAATTGTTAAATTTTCTGTAATATAGAACTTAGAAACATAATATTATAGGTGTAGATCCTGAGTGAGTGATAACCTATAAGATAAAAAATGCTGGTATTTTTTGTTTTTCATCTGGAACTTTTTGAAAATTCGTTAACATTCGACCTATAAAGATAAAATTATAAATTAAACTGGGTGAATAAGAACATGTTAGGGGAGCTTTTTGGTACTTTTCGTTGTACATCTGGTACTTTGATTAATTTTCGTTAATATTAGACATAGAAACATAAAATCAAACGGGCAACGTCCTGAGTGGATGACAATATATAAAGGAGACTTTTTGATACTTTTTTGTTTTTTAATTGGTATTTTTTATACCGAACTTACAAAATTAAATTAACTCACGTAGAAGATAAAATATGAACCGGAGGTTGGTCCCTCGCGAAATCGATCCACTCTGAAGGAAAAAATAAATGCTCGAAAAATAAATTCATATGTATTTATATACTTAGATGATGATGTTTTCTTCATATTTCCAAAAAAATGTATGGTCGAATTTTGACCATTAGGCGAACACTAGTATGTATAAAAATTTAAAATATAATTTCATAGTCAATATCAAGGCGAATTCAACAAGGTAAACTCGTCGCTACAACAATTACAACTCTAACAAAAAGAACAGGCATTTTGTTAGTGTAACATATCCAAGTTGTCAAAATAGTTGTTTACAAAAAGTAAACAATAAAATTTTTTATTGATTTTTTTATATTTAAAGTTGTGTGTTTATGAACCGATCTAAACAAAATTTAATGTATTCTGTGTTTTTGAAGATTTAATGTTAAGGGTGCATTCTGCCATGCATTTATATTAGTTTTTTTTAATCAAAGCGTATATAAATTTTTAAGGCACGATGTTTCACATTGGGGTTTTTGACTCGTTTCCAACTAAACCAATTGTGTTGGAGTTCAATTCAGAAATGCTTAGGAGAAGTGGAAAGAATTTTACACCAATATTGTTCTTTTATTTTGAGTTTTTTCGAAAGTGAGAGTGTTTTGAACAGTCGGACATGGCTAAATAAACTAAAAATTGCTCAAGGACTTACCAATGCAGCTCCAACAAAAAAGGACATAGAGGAATAGAAAATTGAAAAATAAGAAGAACAAATTTCATGGTAAAATTCTACAAAACGCATAGTTTCAGAGTAATGGACTTCTGAAGCTTTCATATGAATTTGCGATTTTCCACTACATTTGTAAACGTATGTGGCCATTATTAGTGTCTTTTGAAAGCTTTTTAACAGATCTTTCTGAAAATGTAAATTTTATTGTTAACTTTTTAACTCTTTACCTCCTAATACAGTTTTTACAAAAATGTATATCAAAACGTCACGGAAGTGCACTAGGAATCAAAAATGTAATCAAATAAACCCCAGCTTCGTTTAAAAAACCTTCTCCACATAGCCGGCCTTCGGTTGGGCGCAAGGATTTTTTCATCTATGGTATACCAAACACCGACTTTGCAAAATAAAGGTTCTTCGCATAGCAATTGATATGCTTACTATAATATTTTCGCAAACTCATCGCCGCTCCTTTATGGATTAAGAATTTTTAAATAACAGCTCTTAAATTATACCAATATTAGCTACATATATACGTTCAGATATGTAGTGGGAAACCGCAAATTTATATGAAGACTTAAGAGATCTATGACTCGGTAACTAAGCGTTTCCGAGAATTGTGCCATTTTATTTTTTCTTGCTATTTTTTTATTTTCTATTCCCCTTTGTTTTTTTACTTGGAACTTCGTTGGTTAACTAGAATTAAGACACAATTAATTTTTTTGTCATAAAATTTCACAAATTAACACAATCACAATTTTTTTTAAATGAAAAACAAAAATAATTAAAAAATACAATTTATTGACAACTCGGATAATACAGCTGACGAACAGATGTTCTAAAGAGTTTACCTTGTTGAATTCGCCTTGGTCAATATATTACTAATATATTAATAAAATATAATTCTTTAAAAAGGTTGCTTAATAATAATTATGTTAATAAAACTTACTAGCTGCCATGCAGAGGGTGATTTAAACTCAGGCTAAAGTTCAAAAATTTGTGATTCCTTAATCTGTTTAAATCTTAATGGGGCACACTGGCGCCAATATGCAGCAAATTCCTCTGCAGTAATATTTTTACTTCTAAGACTAGAAATGCAGAGGTCATGATTTTCATCAAATTCTAAAATTAAATAAAAAAAACTTTATGTGCATATGTATATATGTATGTAATCATGAAAGTTATTAAAGCATACCAGGTTCGGTTTCACCAGGTATTTGAACTTCAGATTTTAAAGTATATTTAGCAACCCTTTTAAGATTTGCCAGCTTATTATAAATTTTGTCTCTTTTGCCTATTCTATAAAATTAATGCATATATACATATATTAATATTGTAATACATTTGTGTTAATTACTTTAAAATACCTACTATTTCTTCTGTTGTGAAATTTCTTTTTCTAGCTTGGTGCAATCAGATAGTGAATATTCAATTCCATTTCCTTCAATAAATTTTTTTAATTTATTATTATTTTTTTTTTTTTTTTTTTTTTTTATTGATTTTTTAAGTATCTACATGAAAAAAGTGTTGTGACCTATTGATTTTCAAAATCACTTAAACAAGGAAAAAGTTCTTATTTTGAATAAAAAAATGTTTTCCCTTAAAATACATACATACTTATGGTGTTTTCTTTTCTAAAAAATAATGATGCATTATAGTTGTGTAATATATTTATTAGGTTACACGAACCCTTACAAAGTGATACATTTTTCTAAATTACAATGGAACAAAATAATAGCTACGTTTTACACTCAACACTACACACAGAAAAAAATCAAGTTAAAAACGTCGAAAACAAGGTTGATTTAAATTTTTTCGGTGGTGATTTTGCTTCATACGGGTTTCATGTTAATTCAACCTGATTTTACAATAACTGCGAACAACATTTTTTTCTTTTGATATAACTATAATTCTTGTTAATTTAACATTGCAGTAAAGTTAGAGCAAAATGTAATTTATATTGAAATAACAATCGGAATCACGTTGAATGAAAGTTATTTCCAGTTGAAACAACGTGAATTTCATGTAGAATCAAATGGGTTTGAGTGTATTTTAACAGTGTGAAGAAGCTTCAGACAACATTTGCATTTATGTAAGAATAATTCAAAACCCTGTAACACATGTTTCACTTATTTTGTATTCTCCTTTGTTAACAGAAGCATCAGCAGAATCGCCCGATATGGTCATCATTCTACTTTGAAAACTTGATGTACTATTTAAATAAACAATTTTAATTAAAAGAATACGGGAATTGTCTTCTTTTTATAACATATTTTAAAAGTGAAAATAAAAAATGTACATAATTAAGTAGGTATGCATGTTAATTTAACAAGATAAACTTTTGATTTTAATACAAAACAGGTTTTTGTGGGTTCAATATTGAATCCAGATTTATTTATATTTTAATATTTTTTTTTTTTATTTTTTTAACAGTGAATAATATTAAATAAACGTAATTTAAGGTTATTTTGATATTTTTGATTAAAAATTAATATGAAATAATGATAAATTTAAGTAAAGGGCATAATTTTTCTGAAATTTAACATGATTCTCAATCAACATTTTTCCATGTTAATTTTACATGGGTATTTTTTTCTGTGTGTAACGTGTATTTAGCGTGTTAAATATTGAAGGCAAAGTTTGTACTAAAAGCGATATTCATCACGCTTGTAGCAATTTTCAACATTAAATTTTCTTACAATTCCAATAAGCGTTAACAGCACCGATTTTCAATAATTAATGTCAGCTGTTGTTAAACATTTTGCGACAAAAAAATATAATAAAAGTAAAACAAACGAAAAACAAAAAGTTTTTATATTCATCCCAATATAACTAAAAATCACAATATAACGCAAATGGTCCGCAAACACAAGAAAAAAAATACTTGCTTGCATAAAAAAGTACTTTACGCAGATGCAAAAAAGGGTATTAACTCACACTCAGTTATAACTGCGGGTTAGAAATGGAACAAATTTGCCATTTATTGTTGCAACATGTTTAGAAAGGAAAACGACAACTTCTCACATTTTTGCATATATTTTTAGAATGGAACAAAAACCCGCACGAATGGCAGCATATATGGAACATTATTGTCAGAAAAGAAAACACCATTAATTTGTTTCTATTGCGTTACCTTCATATATGCTTGTAGTAAAATAACATTTAGAAATTAAATTGGAAAACATAACAAAAAAAAAACCTATGAATTAATAAATACATAAAACACATCGACTAAGGGACATAAATACGATAGCTGTTGAAAATTTAATAGTATATCGAGGGCCTATATTCAAAATCCTCTATCTTAAAAAACACAACTTTTGAGGAGAGCCAAAAAACTGTTTTTTCACGTATTACTTTAGTTATTAAAATTCGGTATTCTACAATATTTTTTAAATCTACCACTGAATCTTACAGATAATTGATTTATAAAATTTTGCATTATTGGGGACTTTATGCGTGATAGAGGGTTTTGCTTCTCAAAAATAATCAATATGTATGTATGAAAATGAAAAGATAGAGGGTTTTGCATTTTAATAAAAATAAATTATTTTGAATTTACTTATGCCATCGTCAGTGTTTAACGTGGCTTATTTAAGATAATGGCTATATTAAATAAAAAGTTATAGCAGCAATTTTTTTTTTTGTTTGTTTTTGCTTTTTTAAGTTTGTTTCGAGTTTGATTGGTGTAAATTACCGTAAAAATAATAATAAAATTCCGGTGGTACAACGTTCTTCAAATCTCGCAAATTCTTCCACTTTCTGTATAAGGTTTTATACGAACAGGAAGATCAATGTGATCTGTATCAAAGTTTATTTTATATTTTACGCTACCATCTGGAAGATATAAAAGAGATCTTAAATTAGACACTATGGGATCATTCGTTACTCGTCCTGGTCTAATTGAAAAAAAGCAAAAGTTTATCATCACTGTAATTATTAAAGAAATCATAATTTAAATTTTCTGCATCAATCGGCTTTTTCACGATCTCATTTTTAATTTTAACAGTCTTTCTGGCTTTTGTAGTCATTCTAACGGAATTGATTGGGGAGTGTTTTAATTGATTTTTCAACTTAATCTCTATCCTAGCATGGGCATACGCGTATGGCCTTTCTCTAAGAACTTCTTTCTGTTCAATAACTTTATTATTTTTAGCAGCAAAATTGGATAGAGCATTTGATAAATAATGGTTACGGTTTTGGTAGCCACAACCATCCGAGAAAATTGTAATTGGCAATGAATCTGATAAGCAATGCGGTTTTTAATGATAAATAATAAAGGAAACAAATACCGACGCGGAAAAATCACTATTGATTTCGCTCCACCAATAGCTTGTTCACTGATGAATACCTACACACAGAAAACAAATTGGTTGGAAAACGGTTGCAGTAATAAAATATTGATCAAGAAATACAATTTACTATTGCAACTATTAAAAATGTATAGTTCTAACTGATTTTTAATTCTCTTGATCATTAAAACGTTATGCTAACTGAAATATGATTCCTTCAATTCTTTTATAAGTTATGATAACTAATTTAATTTAGTTTTAAAAATTAGTACAAATGGTTATAATCACAACCGAATTTAATACAGGGCAATACTGAATATTGGTCTTTGCAATTAATGATTTGATTTCGTCAATAAATTTTGTAATATAAATGTTAATTCATTTATTGCAACTAATTATCGATTGCTAGTATAGTTTCAATTCGATTACAACAACTGAAAATATAATTATTTGGTATTCACAACCAAAAAAAAAGTTATATGTCCCAATTGTTTACTAAATTTTCTGTCAAAACATTAAATATAATAAAATAATTTTAATTTTATATTAAAATAAATAAGTTTGTGTTAAAAAATTTAAAATGTGCAAAAACTTAATAAATAGGGGTAAGTTATTTACGTATTTTTATAATTATGTACATTTGCACGTACATATGTGTGTATGTATTATATTTCTTACAAATACACACATATATGTACCCACCTAGCATTTTCAATCAAAAGAATCAAATGGGAATCTCATGAAGAGCATTCATCGTCGACGAGCGCAAATTTTAATCGTAAAAGATTCCTCGCACGGGAGAAACTTTTACACAAGCTGATTCCTCTGCGAGATACTTCTACAACACAGCGAAAGACGCTTTTATCACAGTGCAAAAAAATTTGGGACATTGCCGCCAGCCTCAACACTTGCAACGCTAAATGAAACTAGAATGTACTTGAGCTAAAAAATAATTTCAGATGTCTTCTTTTCTTAGAATATATTATCCCTCTAACACTCATTTTAAGGAGTATTTTTTGTCCTTTTTTAACTTCCCAACAAAAGTATACTAAAACGACACTTTAGAGGTTTAAAAAGTTCCACGAATATTTTCTGCATCAAATTTTACTAGGGATCTTCTAAGAACAAAACATCGTGCAATGTATGTAAAACGGGTTTTCGAAATTCCTGGCCTTGAAATTTTTGAATTTCTTGAAAACCCATTTTACATAAAGTGCATGAACTTTTTGTCTTAATATTTGATGCAAAAAATATTCGTGGAACATTTTAACCCTCTAAAGTGCCGTTTTAGAATACTTTTGTTGGGAAGTTAAAAAAAGGGCAAAAATTACCCCTTAAAATGAGTTATAGAGAATTAATATATCCTAAGAAAAGAATCGCAATACGATTTTACTGAAGACATCTGAAATTATTTTTTAGCTCAGAAGTACATTAAGTATATTTTTTTTGACTTATACCAAACGCCTATTCAAAAAATTCAAAAACTTTAAAGGCCCATATTTCGGGAACCAAAGCTAACTTTTCAAAACCCTTTGGCAGATTTGCTCTAATAATGTTCTAGTTTCATTTTGCGTTGCAAGTATTGATGCTGGTTTTTTTGCTGCACAGTGTATTGATCGTAGGCGAATTCGTTTGAGATTTCTGTAAAGATTTTCTAATGAGTGAATGAATGAATCTTATGAGACTATTGGAGGAATTCCCTTACAACTTGTAGAATGCTTACACATATAACTGAGCCACCTAAACAAGAGCATCAAGCTTCTTTTTCATACAATTTATACGAAACAAACCTTAAGATAAGGAATTCAACAACAATCCTGTTGGAAAATCTTATTTGGCAGATCCTTACGTCGGCTTGTTTAAATAAAATTGTATGAACAAGTGAATTTTCATGTTTTAAAAACGCCCTTATTTAGGTAGCTCAGTAATTGTTATATGACTCATAAGGAGATCCGCAAAAGGTTCATTCCAAGTTTAAAAGACAAGCGTGTCAGAAAATGTATAAAAAACGAATAAATAAAAAATTTTGATCATCAGAAGATTCTTTGAGGAGTTAGACAATCGTCTTACAAACATCTTATGCTATCTGGGCAATATCTTAGACCTACATGTACATATTGTTTATATTTTGCTCCGCGTGTACATTGGTCAAACAAATATGTTATAAGTACATTAGATGAAAATCGCTGTTTTTTTAGTGACTTTCATATTAATTTACAGCTTCAATCACTGTTCGTATTGTAAAAACCACATGTTAATTATTCTGTTTAACTTCAGACACTAGAACAAGATGACATTGAAGCCAAAGATTGCTTTTGTTGGTACATTAAGGTATAAGCTGTACAACTTTGGAAATCCGTTGGATGATGTGGAAAGCTGCATGTAGGTGTTTGTATAAAATTAAATAATTTGTTAACTATGTATACATACAAATATTAATAAATAAATAGTTTTAACAAAAAATGGAGATTATGGGAATAATTTTGACTTTCTATCTAATAAATCGGGAAAATGGTTCATGT
This sequence comes from Pollenia angustigena, assembly GCA_930367215.1. NCBI lineage: Eukaryota > Metazoa > Arthropoda > Insecta > Diptera > Polleniidae > Pollenia > Pollenia angustigena. The sequence continues at coordinate 57,148,503 of OV884060.1, forward strand.
AACCGGTTAAAAAAATATATTGATAACGACAATCAAATCTCTTGTTATGAACACCAATTATGTGTTAATTCAGTTGCACCTATCATTTATTCGGGTATAAGCACAATTTTGTTTCTAATAATCATACTTGCAACTAACAATTTCTGTTGTTATGACTGATTGTGTACTAAAATTCAAATGTTGCTATCAAAAATATTATGCCAAGCAACGAAATTTTCAGTAATTGTAACCGAATTGTGTGATAGTACATGCAACCGACGAAATTCGATTGGCGCCAAATTCGGTTGTGATCACGAATCTGTTTTCTCTGTGTATGTATATTATAAATAGTAAAACTGTGTACCCAAAGGCGTTGCTTAAAGTAAATATGCATCAGCAATAATAATATTGGGACACAGTTTCACTGCTTAGACGTCCATTGTAAAAACGTGATGTACACCATTCTCACTTGCAATTTTATCAATACCTTCTTCATACTGTGCACGATTTTTTTTTTTTTTTTTTTAAATGTGTTGATTATATTCATCAACTGATACTTTTATGAAAGATTATCACACGATAATAATATTTTTATTACATACGATTTTAAAAATTACTTATTTTAACAATTATATCATAGATGGACACTTTAAAAGAAGACGATTTTTAAGCAAATTCCAACTTTTACCATTCATTTTTAAGGCATGGACATTATATTTTCTAAAACCAAGCATGCAAAATATTTTAATTATAATTCAGTTCAGAATCGGCTTTCGTTATTTTAATAAACCATTAAAATTGTCAAATTCATGTTCAGCTTGCAAAAAATAGTAAAACACATGTATTGCAGGAACAAGTTATTCAAAAAAAATATTTGAAAATTTGTTATTAGAAAAGAGAAAAGGGTTTTGCATTCAGAAAAATTAATTGTATAAGATAGAGAACATACAAAAATGCAAATAAAACAGCAAAAAAAGATATGTTTGTTATGAAAATTACACCATAGATGAGGGTTGCTTTACTGAACATTTTACCATTAAAAAGTAATTTTCGTGAAAATCAAAGATAGAGGGTTTTGAATATAGGCCCTTGATATAGTATACTCACAATAAAAAATATATATCATAAAATAAACAAATTATCATAAAAACTGAAAATAAAAATCTTACCTTTGTTTTATTAGTTTAAAAAATTAAAAAACACAAAAGCTATGAAAGGCCTTCGCAATAATAATTTTCAATACAATGCAGAATGAACAATTTTTGAGTTGGTGTGAACTTAATAACTATATTTTTGATGTCTAATTACCTCAGATAATACCGAAATTTAAAACCAATTATTTTTCTGTTTACTTAGCGCTTTTTTTATTTTTACACGTTGGCATTACATTAATTTAAACCAAATAATCAATTAAGGTGTTGATTTATTTGATTATTATTTTATTTATAAATTCATTTTAAAACAATTATAATATTAATTGAAGCACAGCCGCGAAAAACGTTGTAAACGCCACATTTTGCAAAAACTGTTTTTTTTTGCAGATAAACGTTGACTTTACTCTCTTACACAGTTTAAACATCAAATCAACCAAAACTATGCACCTTAACGCCTTCAAAATGGCGTACAAAGTGTCAGCCAGTGGAAGAACATTGCAAGTTACTAACATAATGATGAAACCGAAATGGTTTTGCAGTGCGGAATAATGTTTTAAAAGCCTTTTGCATTAAAGTTTTTATTATCACTATTTTAAATAATAGAAAAAAAAATTTTTAAAACAAATAATGCTGCTTGTCAAAAAACGTTTTTTTGCTCTCCTGAAAAATTATTATTTTGTAACTTAAAACGTTATTCGCGGCTGTGCTTCAATTGAATGAAAATCATATTTTTAGTTTTTGTTCAATAAAAAAAATAATTCATTTAATTAACATATTGTTTAAATCATAATATTTTTTATTCATTGTGTGTAATTGATAAAAAAAAACCAAGGAAAATTTTTTCTGTGTAAGAAGAGAATCAAAAACACTTCGAACGTCATTTTGGAAATTTAGCTCACGATAGAAAAAAGGATTTTTTGGATGGAGCTGCTGGGACTAGTGACTAATCTATAATGATTATTTGAATAGCAATTCAGAATATATGAATCGGGTTGAAGAATCAAATTTAACGTCCGACCTTAGCATTAAACTAGTTCTATATATCTAAAGGCATTAAAACGGTGCTTTGCGTTATAAGCTGATTTGAGAAAGCTACAAAGGAAACCGTTATCTTCTTTAAAAACACACAATCAAATTCCGGGATATACAACCAAAAGCGAAAAGAAAATCTTCCTCGAAGACTGTTATTGGCCTCATGGTGCTTTAATGATGTTCAAGTAAATATTTGAAAAGCTACAAGCTGAAATTTGTTAATCATTTGCTTTGCAGATCTTTTCCTGCCTAACTTTAAGGTTTTCAATCCCTATAAAGTTAAAAACTTTATCTTAAAGCCTCGTTTTTCTGTTCCACAATCTCTTGGCATAAAGGATATAAGTGCATTAAATGAACTTGGCTGCTCTGAGTAATAGCTGGAACGTAGTGACTGTGCCATAACCACTAATTGCGTGAAGTGGGGCATGAAGAATGCTGCAGATCTTTTGTCTGAAAAAAGGAGGGCTCGAAGAGAGTGGCAATTGCACAGATCCCCTCAACTTAAGAACTTACTTAAAGAGTGTACAAAAAGACTAAGAAAGTTACTGCAGACTAAGAAAACGGCTTCTCTGGAAAAATATCTTAAGGAACTTGATGCAACCCCACAATCAGACTACTCATTATGGCGTGCAGCTAGAAATCTCAAAAGGCCAGTTGTCTCTAAACCACCATTAAGAAACTTGAATGGAAGTTGGGCAAGAAATGATGTTGAAAAAGGAAATCTGTTTGTCAATCATTTAAAAAACGTATTTACCCCAAATATATCTCACGATATTGCGGTCGAGTTACCACCTGTTGCTGCTAGAGCAGCTGTTCCGCTAAGATTTGAGATAAGAGAAATCGAAAAGGCTATTTGTGATTTAAACCCCAAAAAGGCTCCTGGTTTTGACAAGATCAGCAACAAAATGCTTTTGGAGCTACCCAGCATAGCAAAGAAAATTATTCTTTTAATTTTTAATGCTATTTTACGCCTTAAATACTATCCTCAAAAGTGGAAGGTCTCCTTAGTCACCATGATACCTAAACCTGGAAAGGATCACACAAAAGTTGAGTCATATAGGCCTATAAGCTTACTTTCTAATATATCAAAGTTGTTTGAGAAGCTTTTAGCGTCAAAATTAACACCAATTTTAAATGATAATAGATGTATTCCTAACCACCAATTCGGCTTTAGAAGAGAACACAGCACAATTGAGCAAACCCATCGTATAGTAAACGCAATAAGAAAAGCCTTTGAAGAAAAAAAATATTGTTCCGCTCTCTTCATCGATGTTTCTCAAGCTTTCGATAAAGTCTGGCATGAAGGCTTATTACATAAATTGAAGCTAAACTTACCAGTAAACATACACAAGCTGTTAGAAAGCTACTTAGTCGGTCGAAAGTTTATTATTAAAGAAGGTGATTATTTAAGCTCTCCTCAGCAAATTGACGCTGGAGTCCCTCAGGGAAGCATCCTGGGCCCACTTTTATACTTAATATATACCTCGGATATGCCAACAAACAACTACACACAAACTTCAACATTTGCTGATGATACAGCTTTTTTGAGCGTGCACGAAAACCGTCAAGAAGCATCTCGATACCTACAGGATCATATATTTCAACTCGAACTATGGTTAAAGCAATGGAGGATAGAGGTCAATGAGCAAAAATGCGTACATATAACATTCACCTTGCGTCGGGAATCATGCCCCCCTATTAAAATCAATAATCAAATAATACCTCAAAATTCGCATGTAAAATACCTCGGTATTCATCTAGATCGCCGTTTAACGTGGAAAAGCCATATAGAGGCAAAATTAACTCAAATGAAACTAAAAGCCATCCAAATTCATTGGCTTATTGGAAGAAACTCTGTCCTTAGTCTCGACTGCAAACTTCTTCTTTACAACTCCATCTTAAAGCCAATCTGGTGCTATGGTATTCAGTTATGGGGCACTGCCTCGGCCTCTAATATCGAAAAAATTCAAAGGCGCCAAAATAAATTACTTCGAATAATCACAGCTGCCCCTTGGTATGTTAAAAACTCAAATATTCACAAGGATCTCAATGTTCCATTAGTTAAAACTATGATTACGAAATATGCAGTAAAATACTTAAAAAGGCTCGAATTGCACCCGAACCCACTAGCACGAAATATTTTAAATGATAGCGGCCACACTCGCTTAAGAAGAAGAGACACTGCGGCACTTGTCCAATTAGATGAGCGATAAACACCTATAAAAGTGAACAGAACCCGCGATGAACAAAATTTTTGTCTGGCACTGGCAGGACAAAAAATAATATTAGGTTAAGATTTGATTAATTATTGTTAGTTCATATTTAATATATGAAGATTCAATAAATAAAAAATGAAAAAAAAAAAAAAAAAAAAAAAAAAAAAAAAAAATTAAATGATATTTAAAGACTGTAAACTTACTGCTACTTAGCAGTGGAGGGTAGATAGTTCTAGCTCCCTCAAGAGTAGAAACATTGTCACCCACAGACGCACAGTCTCTACTAGGTACACCCGCAATGGCAAACGTTATAGTAATCGTTTAACTAAGATGTATTACAGAAAAAAATTCATTAAACCCATTATTGCTAAAGAAAAATTATATTAAAAGTTTACATATTAATTCAAATGTGTATTCTAAGTCAAATTATGATCCATAAAGCCCTCATACTTTAATAGGCCCATTCCATCAATATTTTTCAGGAATATTTTTCTATGCATTATCAGAATTTTGTTTGTTTGTATATTTCATAACTGTAAGATGTGAATAAAATAGAAAATTAAATTTTTTAAATTGGATTTTTAGCTAATATTTTTCGCGGAAAATAAAATCTATGGTCAAATTTTATTGATATAAATTTTTGATAATTTATTTTTCTTGAATCAATTTAAATTCGATAGTAATGCATTTAAAATGAAAAACAATAATTGTAGATTGAATTATCTTTTTACGTTACATATACAATTTATTAATATTCGTTGAAACATAATAAAATTTTATATATTTGAATATAAAAAACTTGAATAATATTCATATTTATTTTATTAAAATGTAAAGAAATCTAATACAAACTAAATGATTTTATTCAAACAAACTATAAAAAATTTCAAAATATTTAAATTATAAATTATTGAATACATGATATTCAAAAAAAATAATATAAAATTTTTTATTCCAAAAATTTTTTAACAAATTATTTTATTTTACTATTTTTAGACCAAATTTATTAAAATTACAAAACATTCTAGTCTTGAAGAACAATACAGGAGTTTGCTTTAAGAACTGTTTTTATAATTAATAGTTGTTCAAAATGATCATCAGTTAAAGAATTTCTCCTTGGGCTATTCAATAATCCTGCTAGTGAAAAAAGTCTCTCGACTGGTGCTGAAGATGTAATTGGTGTGTTATATTTTAAAAAAATTTCATAGATTCTCGGATATTTCTTTAAGTTTTTTAAAGATACATCAATATCGCAGAGATATGATAATAGTTCATTTTCAGATGGTGTAATAACCTTTTCATTTGCATCTAGAAACAAAGAAAACATCATTTAAAAAAGAATAAAGAAAACTTCCGGGGACACTTTAATCTACTTCAAAAAACAACTCTGGCGTATACGCCAGCGGTAATCCGGCTGACTTGTTTATAAGGGGACAAAGTTTGTTTCAAATTTAACGATACAAGTGTGAAGATAAAAGTTTTTTTAAAGCATGTCAAAGTTTAGGCATGTTAAAAATTTATTATTGATAATTAAGTTACCTGTTCCATACTCTATTACTATTACTTTGTTCATTTTAGAAATTACAATTTGATGTATATTGCATTTGTTTACATGAGTTGTCTCAGAAATAATGTTATACCATTTTAATTTTTCTTCTGGGTGACTTACGGATACTATTATCGCGTCATGTGAACTTTCATTTAACGAAAAATAATCATTAAAGCGGCGATGGATACAGTCAAGAAGCTCGTTCAAAATATGTTCTTTGATAACGCTACATTCGTTCAACACAATTTTTCGAAGTTTAAGTTTTATTGTCATTAACGTAGGCAACAAAAACCCATAAAATTCTCCTTCAGACTGTAAAAAGTCAATTGCCAATGAAATGGGCTCCATTAATAATACGTAATTTTTAAGATATTGAATATCTATGCTTGTAAAAGACGATATACTTAGAGCTTTACAAACGTCTTCCAGTTTATTTTCAAATTAAAGCAATCTTTTTACAGAATCATATAACGAATTCCATCTTGTAACCGTAGGTGTTATAAAATTTACATTTTCTAAAAGTTTAGAAATGCTTCGAAGGTTTTGGGCCTGCTGCATTTGTTCCATATATCATTGCATTTGCCAATAGTCTATAATATTAAAGATTATAAAGTAAATCAAGTAAGAAAGTAAAGACGGTAAGGCCCGACCATGATACCCTACACCACAATATTAAGATACCAGAATGATGTATGGATTTATACAAAATTCCTTGTGCCAAATACTATCTAGATATCTTCATTTACATCGCTTGTCACCAAAATGTATGTCCATACCAAAAAATTGTCTTAACATGCTTTTTAGTCGATCGATATATGTGTATTAATCTGGTCCAATAGATGTTATAGGTATCAGCACAAATAAATAAAACGCTTTCCCCTATTGTGGTGTGGCTATAAAAATTCCGTAAAGATAATAACTTAAAATTACCTTAAAATGATTTTTTGCAAAGTTACATTTTTTCAATATTTTTATAAGTCCGATGTCCCAACTAAATTAAGAGTATGAGAGGCACATCTTATATGTTTTGAGAGTTCAATTTAATCATTTTCAATATTTATATCCTCAAAAAAGTCGCTATCTGCCGTAACTCCGAATTCTTTAAAAGCTTTAACAAAGTTCGAAGCGTTGTCCGTAACAGTAGCTGCAATTTGCTTTGATTCAATTTCAAATATTAAATTAATTTCAGCTATGAACTTATGCTTATGTATCATAAATAATAAATATTAAAAGTTAAAAAACGGCTACAGACTACTAGGAAATGAAACAACAATTTTAGTTTTTGTAATTTTTTTTATTTAGCAAAAATTCATTACATAAGCATATTCCAAACTTAATACTTAAAAGTAATTTGTCTGCATAAATGCCTTGTAAGGTGTTTCCTAGGTGGGAATAACATTTGTGCAGCAGCTCTAGAAACGCTCGTCTGTTTCAGTAAACATACATATGTATATTTGAGTTTTGAGAACTAAATGGGCCAGTCAAATAATTCTAATTTCTGTATCAACAATACGTTCATGCTCTTTTGGATCGATATTTTAAAGTTTATTTTTTTGCCGGATCATATAATCGATCATAGAAGATTCCAAAACGGAAGAGGGTTCAATTTTAAGACATTAAATCCTACTTTCGTGGTCTTTGAACGTTGGTTGTAAAATTTAAATTACTTACAATATTTTTTTTTTTACGCGGTAACTTATACCTACATAAAAGGTGTTCGCTCCAAAATTTTACTTTTTACTTTTTTAATATAAAGGAACAAAAATCTGCCTAGCTAACTGGAATCGAAACACTTTTAAGTTTTGCCATACAAACAAGTAAGAAAGTATAGTCGGTCAAGCCCGACCATATGATACCCTACACCACAGTATTTAAAAACACATCCTGCTTATGTGTCGATATAATTATAGATTTATCTATGTTTATAAACTTCATGAAAATCGGTTTGAAAGTGTGTGAGAGGCAGAAATTGCCCCCTACCTCCCGTTGTGGTCCTATTTTTGAAAAACTGTATAGCTAATGTGTCCATATAGATATGGATCTATCTATGTTTTAAATTTCATTAAAATCGGTTTGAGAGGCAGAAATTGCCCCTAACTCCCCTCGTGGTCCTATTTTTTTAAAAATGCATACATTTTGTGTCCATAAAGATATGGTTTTATCTATGTTTTAAAATTCATTGAAATCGGTTTGATAGTTTCTGAGAGGAAGAAATTTCCCCCTATCTTCCTACGATTCGGCCCATTTTCAATAGGCTTGGTCCTTGTGCCAATAAGAACCTATGACCTAAATTTCATCAAATTATCTCCAAAATTGCGACCTGTACTTGGCGCACAAGGTTACATGGACAGCCAGCCAGCCGCACGGACATCGTTAGTTCGACTCAGAAAGTGATTCTAAGACGATCGGTATACTTTAAGGTGGGTCTAGGACCAATATTTTAAGGCGTTACACACATCAGCACAAATGCATAATACCCTCTCCACTATTGTGGTGTGGGTATGATAAGCCTATTGAAAATGGGCCGAATCGTAGGACCACGGGGGAAGACAGGGGGAAATTTCTTCCTCTCAGAAACTATCAAACCGATTTCAATGAAATTTAAAACTTAGATAGAACCATATCTATATAGACACAAAATGTATGCATTTTTTAAAAAATAGGACCACGAGGGGTGATAGGGGCAGTTTCTGCCTCTCAAACCGATTTTAATGAAAGTTAAAACATAGATAGACCCATATCTATATGGACACATTAGCTATACAGTTTTTAAAAAATAGGACCACAAGGGGAGGTAGGGGGCAATTTCTGCCTCTCACACACTTTCAAACCGATTTTCATGAAGTTTATAAACATAGATAAATCTATATTTATATGGACACATAAGCATAATGTGTTTTTAAATACTGTGGTGTAGGGTATCATATGGTCGGGCTTGACCGACTATACTTTCTTACTTGTTTTTTATTATTTTTCTTCTTCGGTTTTGTTTTTCCGGTACATAAGAAGGATCTTTTTCAATCTTGTGGCTTGAGAAATCTTCTTCACACGAACTCATTTTAATTTACACAAAAAGTTAATTATCTATTATACAATAATATTATGTATTTTTTGTAAGAATTTGTAAAACTTTTTATTTAAAATATTGAAAAAAAATTTACAACTTTCTTTTTCTTTATAATAAATCAAAGTATTTATAATTTTTTTTTTTCAAATAATATTAATTGGAAGTTTTTTTGTTGAATTATGGTATATACAATTTTTTTTTTTAAATAAAACTATTTGGAAGTTTTTTGTGTTGAGTAAAATTATTTGTAAATTTTTTAATGAATATTGAAAAAAACGAATATTTTTATTTGAATCAAATCAGAGAAAAATATTTAAAATTTTTTTAAGTAGATTTTTTTACAAAAAATTTTGTTAATTTGTATATTAAATAACAAAATATCATATATCTTAATCTTAGTCGAATAATATAAAAATAAATTTAATTTATCGTAAATTTATTTAAATTCATGGCATTGAAATGTGATTAAACTTGGCCAACAAGCAAATAAAACTAAATTTGAAAGTCGGATTTCAGTTATGTGATTAACGATATCAGATGATTTTTGTTAATTTGTATTCTTCATAATCTGATAAAATTTATATTTATTTAGTTTAAACAAATATTTGTAATAAAAATATTCGTAATACGCAGCATGAGAATTAAATTCCCAGATCCTATTTGAAAAATTATATTGTTATGTTTTCTTCTTATGGGAATGTAATGGAATTCCGAAAGCCTGCTCCTAGAGGTGTACTTTTGTTATTAAGCAAAATAATAACGGAACTCTGAAGGATCAAAAGTAGCAAAACTGCCTATTTTAAAAATAAATAGTTTTTTTCTATATGAAAAAATAAAATTAAATTGGTTTTAAATTTTATAGCAATTTTGTTTAAAGTTGTCTTAATAAAGCAGTTATTAATTAAGGATTTTCTTTATATATTTCATAAAAGATATTCCTAGTCCCTTTCATCAAGTCCTTTGTTCTGCAAAGAAAACTTTGAAACAAGAATATTATAAAAAAAAACACGAAACTTTAAAAAGTTTTTTATTATTTTAGTTCTTGTGGCTGTAATTGCGGTTTAATTAAGAAAATTGATAATTAGTTTTGACAGTAAATGAAAGATGCTACACATTCAGTTTGCCGTTTTACATCCACAATTATAAAAGAAAAAACACATACGTGTATATATATACATAAGTATGTATATGGAGAAAGTTTAAATGATTTACACATACCCAGCAGTTCAAAATTGCGATGACTGATGAAGTAGTTCTTCAAAATAGATGAGTGCGGCTACTAACAGAGAAAACGTTTAGAATAGAAAGATAAATACAAAAATCTTTTTCTATGATTCTTTTAGTAAAAAATTTACTTATTTTGTGATTGCAACGTTGCACTTAGACACATGTACTAAGGCTGGGTTTTTTACATCGTAGTTAAACAAAGCTTAGGTAATCTGGAAACAGATTTGTATACAAAATTTGACGGAACAGCTTAGTTTTGCTTGAAATTGGGGGTATAATGAAATAATAAAACTCACATTCCGCCGGAAAATTCGAGTTTCAGACTACGTAAAACTTAGTTTAAACTAAATCCACATCTCAAAGACTTGGCCTTAATGTTTTTTATTTATAGAAGGTTTTTTCCCGTCGTTTTCCTGTGGCTTCTTATTTATAATTTTTTGTGTTTGACTCATTTGCCTTCTCCATAGATTGATGACAATGCAATAACTTATCAAGGAGCGAGAAAAGTTACCAATTCAATCCATTTTTAGAACCAAAAGACTATGCTAGTGAGGAAACATGTTAAATACTAAACATCTAAGCAGCTGACTGTGGCTGGATTGAACTTAGAAATCTGAATAGTAAGTAGATTTTAAAAAGTCTGGCTACAAAGCTAGTTCGTAGCTTTTTACCCTCCAAAACTCTTTACATGACTACCAGATATGAACCAAAAAAATATTGTTAGCATTTTAAATTCAGCCTCGTAAGTTGGTTGGGAAAAATAAACTACGACTTACTTTAAACATGTTCAAAGCATAATACACCTACAAAACTATGTAGAAAATTTGTTGTCGTATTTTTCCTTTTAAACTCTGCTCATGTAAACATCCGTTGCAGACAATGTTTATAGTAAACTTACTTTCCATACACAGACAAATAAATGTTTACGTATAACTAAATATAAGTGTAGCCTAAATACCCTGCAGTTCAACAGATGTGTGCGTGTTCTCTGGCACACATGTGTAATGAGGGAAATAAACTCTTATAGTACTTTTTTATAGTAAAACTAGCTGGCCCAGCAAACGTTGTTTTGCCATATAACTTATTTCTTTCAGATGTTACAGTATCTGCAAGCCAAATTTTAAGAAACCCGGTTGATTAGTTAAGAAGATAATAAAAATTAAGGGCTTTAGTTCTTTCCAGATGTTACACTTTTTGCCCGCCAAATTTCAAGAAAATCAGTTGATTAGTTAGGAAGATATAGGGAGGGGGAGCTTTTACTCCTCTTGCCCTATTTCATACCCTTTCTCTTTCAGATGTTACAGTGTCTGCATGCCAAATTGTAAGAAACCCGGTTGATTAGTTAAGAAGATATAGGGAAGGGAGCTTTAACGCCTCCTGCTTCACGCCCTAAATAATAAAACTAAGGGCTATAGTACTTTGTAGCACTATTTGGCTGCGAAATTTCAAGAAGATGTTGGGAGGGGGAGCTTTTACCCTTCTTGCCCTATTTAACATCCTATTTCCTTTCAGATGTTACAGTGTATGCATGCCAAATTTTAAGAAACCCGGTTGAATAGTTTAAAATATTGGGTAGGGGGAGCTTTTACCCCTATTGCCCTATTCACGCCCTAAATAATAAAAATTTTAGGCTATAGTTCTTTCCACTATTTTCCTGTAAAATTTCAAGAAAATCGGTCGATTTGTTAAGCAGATATAGGAAGGGGGACCTTTAACTCCTCTTGCCCTATTTCACGCCCTATTCCCTATTTTCTTTCAGATGTTACAGTGTCTGCATGCCAAATTTTAAGAAAACAGGTTGATTAGCTAAGGAGATATAGGGAGGGGGAGCTTATGCCCTATTTTGCGCCCTCTAGCGATATAAAGTATTCTCTACGACCTGTTCTAATACCTAACAAAAACACTTACAAAATATCATAAAAATCAGTCAAGCCGTTTCGAAGTAGTTCAAAAAGTCTGGCTACAAAGCTAGTTCGTAGCTTTTTACCCTCCAAAACTCTTTACATGACTACCAGATATGAACCAAAAAAATATTGTTAGCATTTTAAATTCAGCCTCGTAAGTTGGTTGGGAAAAATAAACTACGACTTACTTTAAACATGTTCAAAGCATAATACACCTACAAAACTATGTAGAAAATTTGTTGTCGTATTTTTCCTTTTAAACTCTGCTCATGTAAACATCCGTTGCAGACAATGTTTATAGTAAACTTACTTTCCATACACAGACAAATAAATGTTTACGTATAACTAAATATAAGTGTAGCCTAAATACCCTGCAGTTCAACAGATGTGTGCGTGTTCTCTGGCACACATGTGTAATGAGGGAAATAAACTCTTATAGTACTTTTTTATAGTAAAACTAGCTGGCCCAGCAAACGTTGTTTTGCCATATAACTTATTTCTTTCAGATGTTACAGTATCTGCAAGCCAAATTTTAAGAAACCCGGTTGATTAGTTAAGAAGATAATAAAAATTAAGGGCTTTAGTTCTTTCCAGATGTTACACTTTTTGCCCGCCAAATTTCAAGAAAATCAGTTGATTAGTTAGGAAGATATAGGGAGGGGGAGCTTTTACTCCTCTTGCCCTATTTCATACCCTTTCTCTTTCAGATGTTACAGTGTCTGCATGCCAAATTGTAAGAAACCCGGTTGATTAGTTAAGAAGATATAGGGAAGGGAGCTTTAACGCCTCCTGCTTCACGCCCTAAATAATAAAACTAAGGGCTATAGTACTTTGTAGCACTATTTGGCTGCGAAATTTCAAGAAGATGTTGGGAGGGGGAGCTTTTACCCTTCTTGCCCTATTTAACATCCTATTTCCTTTCAGATGTTACAGTGTATGCATGCCAAATTTTAAGAAACCCGGTTGAATAGTTTAAAATATTGGGTAGGGGGAGCTTTTACCCCTATTGCCCTATTCACGCCCTAAATAATAAAAATTTTAGGCTATAGTTCTTTCCACTATTTTCCTGTAAAATTTCAAGAAAATCGGTCGATTTGTTAAGCAGATATAGGAAGGGGGACCTTTAACTCCTCTTGCCCTATTTCACGCCCTATTCCCTATTTTCTTTCAGATGTTACAGTGTCTGCATGCCAAATTTTAAGAAAACAGGTTGATTAGCTAAGGAGATATAGGGAGGGGGAGCTTATGCCCTATTTTGCGCCCTCTAGCGATATAAAGTATTCTCTACGACCTGTTCTAATACCTAACAAAAACACTTACAAAATATCATAAAAATCAGTCAAGCCGTTTCGAAGTAGTTCAAAATGGAGGGCATTTTGTTGATATTTGTATGGGAATATATAGGAAAATCTAAATGCCATAGCTCCGGAACCACTGGGCCGAATTCATGCAAACTTTACATAAACCATCTACAGACTATCCCTAACGCACCTCAACGTTTTTGTTGAAATCGGTCTAGCCGTTTTCGCAGTTAGTGATGACATCAAAGTGTACACTTCTTTTTATATTAAAGATTTAAATCAAATATATTTAAGGCAGACTAGAAAGTAGTCGAGACTACATATTAGACCAGTTCAGCCAAGAATAAAAATTATCAACAAATTTTAATAAATTTAATAAATTAAATGGAAATTAAATTTGTTGAGCTTAACTAAAAATATCAAAAATTATATATTAGACTATAATCAAAATCATTCTCTAGACTATAGTCGATACTATAGAGTAGACTAAATTCGATATTTTTGAGTAGACCATAAAATTAATTATATTCGAGATTAGAGACTAAAATAGACTATAAACTAGACTAAAGTCGAGGCTATAGAGTAGACCAAAGTCAAGTCTATAGTCGAGAATATAAAGTAGACTTAATTCAAGACATTATACTTTACTGTGCATGAGATTATAAAGTAGACTATATTTAGTATTATGCAGTTGACTTATATTGAGATTATAAATATAAATAAAGTCAAGACTGTAGGGAAGACTATACTTTAGACTATAAAGTAGACTTTAGTTAAGACTATAGAGTAGACTATCGTTGAGACTATAAAGTTAACTTCACTATCGTATACTATAAGCAGAGTAGACCTTATTTGAGACTTAAGAGTACAAGTTACTCGATACTATAAAGTAGACTTTTGGCAAGACTACAGAGTAGACTACAATCGAGACTATAGAAGAGACCCTACTTGAGACTATAAATAAGGCTTTTGATAATATTATATAGAAGATTGTATTCGAGACATACTCTTTTGTTTATATATTCGAGAATATAGCGTAGATTCTATTCGGAACTATGGAGTGGACCATAATCGAGACTTACAGCCCTACCTAAACAAGAGCGGAAAGCGTTTTCTAGCTGTCAAAAATTGTCATGCACATACAATTTGTATGAAGCATCCCATTGGAAAATCCGATTTTGACAGCGCGTTTTATAGTTGGAAAATCCGATTTTGACAGCGCGTTTTACATATAGTGAAGTTGGACGCTATTGTTAATAAATAATGGCAATTTAGCTATTTTTGTCAACCTTGCGGTTTTTTCTCTTCTTTTTGTTTCTATTATGGGGGTTCTATTAAGCAAGAAAGTTAACACTACTGTCTGTGACACAACGTTGACGCTCTTGTTAAGGTATGGCATATAAGCGTAACAGCTAAACGGAAGAAAACGTTCCGCCTTCCCGTCTTATTTAGGTACGGCTGTCATGTGTAGCCTAAAGTCGAGACTATGCCGGAGTTGAAAATAAAAACTAAAGACAAAACTATAGTCTATACTAAGCTATAATCGCGGTATAATGTGCGTGCGATTTGTTCGCATACAATTTCTCTACACACGACGAACAAATCACTATAACCGTAAACGTCAAAATGAAAACATGAATTGCAAATTAAACCCTTTTTAAGGGTTAAAAAACTGCAGTCGAAACCAAAAACTGTCGAACAAAAAACCAAAATTTGTGTACAACTTTTCGCTTTTTTAAGTTGTTTGTCAGCGACTGTTTACATTTTATGAATCAGAAGTCAAAGCAACAGTTTTTTTTTTTTTTGCGAATAACAAATGAAGAAGTGAAAGAAATTACAGTTTCTCTACTTTGACTGCGGTTTTTTAAACACTGCCCTTTTCGGCAACTTTTTTTTAGCGTTTCCATTAATATTTTTATTTAAATTTGTGTTAAAATTGTTTTTGCAATATCAAAATAGGGTGTCCCGTTAGGCTTGCTGGTAGTTAGTTAGTCTACCAGTGCGATGGTTGCGGTTTCCTTTTCCACTAGAGTATCTGCCTGTTTCACTATAACGGGCTGAAGGTCTTATCTACTTCTGATCAGATAATTAAGTTGGAATATAATGTACATATAAAAATAAAATGCAAAATCATGTATAATGCCTTTAACCAATTTTTGCTATTAAAGGATTTCAATTAAATGCAAGCCCTTGTTAAGGATTATAGACCAAACTATGCTCTGGTATCCCGGCAATAGACAAAACTATAGACCAAACTAGACAGAGTAAAAAATTGCTGTGAAACGAACTGCCGGGTGCTTGTATTTTAAGTCCTCATTTTATATTTTACTATAAAGTTTATTTGCGCATTTGTTTGTGTTTATGTTTGTTAGTTTTTTTCCGGTACTTGTATGTAGCTTTGTATGTGTTGACGTATGTGTGTATTTGTTTAAGTATCTCTTCGAAGAAACCGGATATTGCGGGTCATGATAATGACTAAAACAGTATGTAGTGCAGTTGCTATCATAATGACAGAGTGTAGTTGTTGTACTCAAACAGTAGTAGTTTGTAGGAAAAACTTTTTTTCTTACACTCATATTTAATTTTTTTTTTTTTTTCATTTAAAATCAGATGTACTTTTGAGTGTGTGTGTGTAAATGTAAAAGTGTTTGTTTTTTTTTTTAAGTAAATGTTATAAAGTGTTTGGTTATGTCCCTTAAGGTTTTTTTAAAAAAGATGAAAAAAGATAAGGACAAACTTAAACGTACTTACTTAAATTTTAAAACCAACTATTGCTGCTACTTATTGAAAAAACTTTGAATATGTAAAAGTAAGTATGTAGTTTTTTATAGGGATGTAAGAATGAGTATGATTCTATGTTAGTATAAGGATGTTTGAATCAAGCACGAAAATGTTTGAGATTCTCTTTAAGATTAAATATAATTTTTGAAATTTCGCCCCTCCTTATTATTTTTAACTGAATATGATTGTACTTCTTATGGCTACGGATACTTTTTTTTAACATTTTCTGCTATTTTTCAAGTGTTTGTTTGTTTATTTTTTTCTCTTTCGCATTTTTAATTTTCTGTCCAATGTGTTGGTGTGCACACACATTCACTTTTTCCATTTCGCTCTATAATTTTGTTTTTAGTTTTTCTGGTTGTGGTTTCTGTCAATAGTAATGTCAGTCGGAAAGTTGTGGGGGAAGTCGCTTAAGAGATATTTTAACTCGAAGTTAAGTTAAGTTATGTTTGGTTGGTTGGTTTGTTGTATAACGGTTTGTTTTCGTTCGTTCGGTTTGTTTGGTTTGTTTTTCTTTTGAAACATTTCTATACAAACATTTGCTGCAATTTATTTTCATTAAAAATTCCCTTTAGTGCGTGATGTCAGCTTTTAATGTAATTAAAAAGTTTACTTCTTGTTTTTGGTTTGAAAATACACACACGCATACACATGCATAAATATTTATATTATTTTAACTCATACTTTTAAGAATTTCGTATACATTTATATGTACATGGGTATGAAGAATATAATTAAAAAAGATAAAATATAAATTAAATTCAAAATATAATTAACAAAAATAATAAATTTCTTTAAATTTTAATTTAAAATTGAAAGACATATTTAATAAATTTGTTAGTAAATTTGTTACTTTAGAGGGAACCATATTTAAGCACATAATAACTTCTCTAATCTGGACACTCGCTAATTCTGACTATCCAGTAATCCGGACATTTGAATTTTTCCGACAGCTTAGTTATTTTTCCTCTTTAGTCCGGACAAGTGTTTTTTTCATAGTAAAATTTTTTCGTTATTTTACCGATAGACAAAATAAGTACAAGTGTATATATTTGTGTGTGAGCAAGAATTAAAGAACGTGTAAAACATTTTAGTTTATTTGAGTTTGCCGTAAATATAGCACCTGTAAATAAACGACAACATAAAAGGAAAAGCAAAAGGTTTCCTGATGATCTGGCCTAAGCAACCAGTGAAATGCGCATAGAAGCTAGCTTTCCCTAAACAATAAATGTCAGTGTATTTATCAAATATGAAAAATTGGGAATTTAGCACGTCATACAAAAATCTTAATAATAAAACAATAACGTTGGCAGAAAAGTGCAATATTTGGGATACAATTGATAGTGGAAAATCAATCAGACAAACTTTAAAGGGATCAGGTATGTTTCAGCATAATTTTATAATTTATTTATTGATTAGTCAACTTAATACTAAAACACTTAACAGGTTAACTCAAAACCTTAAAGCAGGGTGAACATTCTCAATTAGATGAATCGGTAATGAAGTGGTTCATTCAGCAGAGAATTTTTCATGTGCCTGTTTCCACAAAACGTCTACAATTTAAAGCAAACTATTTTTGACCACTTTAAGTATTTTTCTTTATGTCTTTTGTAAATAAATTAAACATAAATAAATTCTTATGTGTAGTTTTTCTTCTTTTCGGTAATAAAAGTAAATTATATAGATGTATTACGTATTACGATAAATTTTTTATTTAAACTGTAGTCTAGACGATCCGCATAGAAGCTAGCTTTCCCTCAACAATAAATTTCAGTGTACTTGTCAGGTATGAAATATTGGGAATTTACCGCGTCATACGGATATCTAATTAATGATAAATTTTGTATTGACAAAAATAACTTTGATAATATGGACAGTAGCTGAAACTATATCTGTCCGGATTAGAGAGATTATACTGTAGTCATTTGGATTTATAATAAATTTTTTATTTTAGTTAAAAACGGATTAAAGAGGTTGCACAGTAGGAATTAAAAACAAGTAAGTAAGATATTTAAGGCTACGCCAATCCTTATATACCCTTCACCATGATGCAACCAGATATATAGAAATCTTTAATGTCTTAATACGGGAGGTACCACGCCCGCTTCTCCAATCCCACTCATTTAGAGAGGTTGTCTATTGATAACTTAGCAACTTTGGCTCTTACCGTTTTCAAGATTTACAAAAAAAAAACAACAAACGATTGATGGCTAGTATTAGAGGCAATCGTGGTTTGATGGCAATTTATGTACCGATCTAGCTGAGTTGTAATAGAAAAGCTAAAGAAAATATATGTGACATAAATATAAAACAACCCAGTCCCCGTGATTTCTGCTGTCTTAAGAAAGCCCATTTCAACATACACACGGCCAGATGCACTGACGGACATCGTCAAACTTACTTTTCTACTCAGAATACATATCTGTGGCATTTTGACAAAACAACTTAAGTCAAATTTAAAAAGTTGAAAAAAATGTTGTTAATCATACGAATTTTCATTCAAAAATCATTTTTGCTTACGTTTTTAAAATTTTGTATTTTAAACGGAATTTTTCTTTAATTTTGGTTTATTATATCGAGCCCTAACAGCGAAAATAACGTAAGCGACAGGATTTTCAATTTTCGTTTTTTTTTTAATAAATTACTTTATTGGCAACACTTGCGTCATCTCCTAAAATATTATGGTCACATAATGTACCGTTACGATTTTATAGCAAAAACAATTTAAATGTAAGCGACAAATTTCATACAAAATTAATATGAAATAAAACAAAAAAGCTCTCTCCTGTAAAATTTTATTTTTGGCGCTTACATTATTTTCGCGGTTAGGGGTCGATATTATTTAACAAAAATGATTTTTGCATCGAGTTTTTCTTAAAACTTTTTTGCTATCTTATCTCGACTTAAGATGTTTTGTCAAAATGCCACAGATATGTACTTTATATAAATGTCAAACTTATGTAGCGTATTACCTTAAGTAAAGGGTATAAAAAATTCAAACGGATTAAAAGAGTTAGCGGAAGTGCATGCAAGTAAAGTTATTCTCAGGGCGGTCCAAAGAGATTTTCAAATAGAAATTTCATTACAATTTTTACATTCGTCAAAATTCAAAAGTTTCTCCTCTCCCTCCTGTGAAGGTTTTTTATGGAAAATAAAATTTGTGTTCTTTTAAAATTAATTCGAACAAAATTACTTGTTACAGAAATAAGTGTCTGTTTTGAAATAAAAAAATAAATTTTCGTTTGGGATTTTTAATATAAATTTCCAAACGAAAATGTTTATTTTGTTTTCAAAAATATTTATTAAAAATATATTTGCTTTTGCAAAACATTTGGCTACATCAAACATCATTAAACAGTTTTTTAATTACATATTACAATTTTCTTTTTACAAATAAAGATTAGTAGATCAAAAAAAAATTGTTAAAAATAAAACAAGTCTCGTTTTTTTGGATTTTTTCGTCAAATATTTGTTAGGTCTGAACATACCTTTAGTTTATCTAGCATTTACACACTAAAGTACCCAGCGGTAAAACTCAGAAGACCTTCTTACTTCAGGCCTTTTTAAAGGCCTGATTAAAAAATTTTTTGATTTAATTACTATTCTTATGTTACTGCTAAAGAATGCCTCATAGAAGGCCTCGGCTCTTTGGTATAAAAGATAAGATACACCTTCCACACTCGCTTCTATGAGAAGCGATAAAAGAAGGAGTAGCATTTTTTGTTTTGTTTTTTTTGCACAAGCAAAAGCAAAAGAGTTCAGATCCCTTTACAAAAACAAAGTAACATACTTACATAATAAAATAACTTCCAAATGAAAACAATAATGTAAATCATTTTAGTTGAAGTTGAAAAGAGAAAGAGTAACATTTTGTGTTTTGTATTTTCGCCAAAGCGAAAGAATTCAGATCCCGTTATTAAAGCAAAGTAACATAGTAGGTACATATTAAAATACAAAATAAAAACAACAAATGTAAATCGTTTTCGTTGAGTTGTGTTCATAAAGGAAGAAGATACTTGTGCTAAAAAGTAAAACAAAAAATAGTTAACAAATTAAATGAAAATAATGAAAATGTTATCTATTATGCATTTATTTATTAATGAATTGTTTTTGATAGCATATAAGCAGGGATTATTCTACAGGCCTCCTTAAATGCCTGCATCTGAAGGCTTTTTAGGAGCCATTAACTGAAAGGCCTTTTAACATACCTTTCTTAAAAACCCTTCAAGATAACCTTTTTAAGGCCTTTAGACATTCTCTGTAAAGCCTTCTAAGAGCCATTTATTTGAATGCCTTTAAGAAGCTCTGGCGAAAGAAAGGAAAGCGGAAGGCCTTCTCCGCAATGACAACGCGTGTAAAAAAGATATGAGTATGGAATGGAGCGAGCAGGCCTTGTTCATCCAAAAGAAGGGGTACAGAGGCCTTCTAGAAGGCCTACGTACTCCTTCTTTTTCCCGCTGGGTAATTTCTTGAAAGTCGCAATAAACTCACACTTTTTCACTTGTACGAACATTTTTTGTAATTTCAGCCAATCGGCTGTTTCTTTGATTTTTCGTTTATAATTCGTATAATTGTGTAAACTAGTGCTGGGAAACTATCGATACTATCGATAGTCTTAGGATATCGAAAATATCGATAGGAAAAGTTACGATATCGATATTATTATTAAAAACACAGCTATTAAAACAGCTATAATCACAATTTTTTTGCCGCAAGTTTACTCTCTTATAATTCGCGCTGAATAATAGTACTGTATACCAGTGTTGCCAATTTAGCCATTTTCAGCTTGTTTAGACATTAAAAAATTAGTTTAGCCATTAGCCATTTTTCAACTTGTAAGCCATAAAAATTAGTTTTCCGTTTTTCTTTTAAAATAATAATTTCTATGTTCTTATAAAAATTTATAAAATTGCTAAAAGTGAAATAAGCATTTTTAACAATTAAAACGCATTTTATTTAAATCACAACTTTTACAAATGTTGAAAATCGCTGTAAACGATGATGATGAAAAATATTTCAAAATAAAGGAACAGTATGTATTTCAATACTTAATTTATACAATGTATCAACAAAAACAACACTGTTTCTTTCAATATAGAGATGCAGACGTTGGTAATTTTTACATCGTTTCGTACACATTTGATTTTTGCATGTGTGCGTTTTTTATTGAAAGTGCTTTGGCTGCATTTTTGTTGCGCACGCAATATAACTTATTTGTGTAAAGTCAAAAGGCATACATTCTTATACTTTTGCATTCATGTAGTCATTGTCCACTCGATAAACAACAATAAAAACAACAATAGCAAGAATACATTGTACATACAGAACTACTGTACTTTTTAAGATGATAAAAAAAGTCTTCTGTTTCTATGGAAATTGTTTGTACCTACATATGTGCGTTTACTTTCATTTAAATTTTTTTTCTTGTACTACATATTAGTGCTGGGATACTATCGATATTTATCGATAGTTGAGATTTCACTATCGATATATCGATATTACTATCGACTGAATGTTTGTACTTGTGCAGGAAAACTTTAATTTTTTTTATAAGGCTACAGTCCGTTGTTTTTATCACTTTATTGAATGTATGAGACGTGTGTATATACGCACGATATTTTAGATGGTAGTTTTTTAAAAATTGATAAGTACCTTTCTGAAGGAACCGACGTAATAGGGACTTTAACATATTCCATTGCAACTTTAAAAAATTTTCTAAATTCTAAACCCAAAATGGTAATCAATCTAGCGGACTTATTCTCTAATGGTCATTCATTGTTTTGTCCTATGCTTGCAATTGCATTTGGATTTGTATTTTTTTTACAACATTACAAAAACCATTTGACATTTCAGTCCCTATATAAACATGTACAAATTACGACTTACAGGCCTTTAATTAGCAGTAAAAAGCACTGCTAAGCAATCCATACCACTTGCCATTCTTGTTGTCTGTATTCATTGTTGTAATTCAGCGCGAATTAATAATAGCAAGTAAAAATTTGCGGCAAAATACCGTGTGTGTATAGCTGCTGTTAGATGTCTTCATATCTGTATTTTAAATAATAAAAATATCGATATTTGTATTTTTCCTATCGATATTTTCGATATTTTAAGACTATCGATAATATCGATAGTCTATCGATAGTTTCCCAGCACTACTACGTAGTAACTGCACGCAGAGAAAAAACATGTTTAAATATGGTCGCCTCCAACAATAATATGTTTAAAGAAAATTTTAACCATATCATGTTTAATTTTACCATATTTTTGTCACCGACAACCATGTTATGGTTAAATAAGTCCCCTATCAACAAGCCACAACCATATTATGGTTGCCTCTAAACATGTTATGGTTAAATATGACAATAATTTGTTTTTAAATTGACAATAGTATTTTCCTCTTTTTCAAGAGCAACATGCTTTGGTGGAAAACCAACCATACTATTATAAGTGTTCAACATATTTTAGTTATTATTAACCATAATGTGTTTGGAGGCAACCATATTATGGTTATGGCTTCTTGATGGACGACTATTTTTAACATAATATGGTTGTCGTTGGTAATAATATGGTTAAAATTTTCTTTAAATATAGTATTATTGGAGGTGACCATATTTAAACATTTTTTTTCTCTGGGTGTGCTGAATGCCTACATGAGTAATAATTGCTTGATTTCTGGCTTTTTTGTTTGTATTTTTTTTTTTTCTTTGCCAGAATAATCATTGTCGGACCAAACACACAAACATCTTAATTGACAAACGAAGCTAAACGATGGAATAAATAACAAAGCACGATGTGCATTATTTGAATGACTGCAAACCAGCAGCGAATGTTTGCGGTTGCGCAAGTTTGATTATATGACCGCAAGCGAGTGTATTTGTTGGTGTTCATTTACTGCGATTTTTTTTGCAATCGCACAAATCCGTTCTCTGAAATGTACCTTCAAAATATATAAAACTAATATGCATAAGTGATACTAATAAGATGAAAATGCTTAAATATTTAATTTACGTTTATTCTTATATAATAAACTGATCTCAATTTACATTTTCATTTAGAAAACTTTTAATGAATTATTTTTGTTTTGTTATTGAATTTTAATTTTTTTTTATTTAAAAAAGTTTTTGGTAATTTTTTCCGTAAATTTAGCCATTTTTTGTCACCAAGTTTTGGCAACACTGCAGTATTGAAACAAGGAGAATAGGAGCTGATAGCTCAGCTGGGCTACTTTGTAATGCTTATTAGAGACCATTTTGTGAAAATTTGTTTATGTTTACGTAGGGACGCAAAAGTCAAATGTTTTTGTAATCTTGCAAAAAAAATGCAACTGCAAGCATAAAGCAATACAATGAACGACCATTAGAGGAAAAGTCCTCTAGACCTTCAGAAAGATGCTTTTCAGCTGCTGTTAATAAGCTTGTGTTTTTACAAAAAATTTAACTTATTCCTACTTAAGTACAAATATTCAGTCGATAGTAATATCGATAGTATTGATAGTGAAAATATCGATAGTAGAAAATATATATAGTATCCCAACACTACCCAGTAAAAACTTTGCCTTCCTTTTTAAAATAAATAACTTCTTTAACTCATAATTTTGTAGCTTTCTTCTATAACTACATCTATAACAACTTCTATAACTACTTTTTTCTAAATGTATGCAGGTAAAAAAATAATGACTTACTTTTTAATGCGTTCATTTTGGGACTTCCCTTGTAAAATTCATTGGTTCTTTCCGTAGAATTGTAAGTAGTGCGCTTATGTTTTTCTGATTACTCAACACATTATTCTGTAGGCGAAGTTTTTACGGGGTAGTGTAAGTCCCAGGCGATTAAGACTTTTTGACTTTTTGTAAATCATATCGGTCGAAGTACTTCTCGAATATTATTTTTAAGCAGTGGTCTATCGAATACTTACGGCGATAGTGGCGGCTAATTAAAATCGCTGCTTCATAAATAAATAACTTCACCGAATATGTACGCAAACAGCACAATTGTTTGCCAATTTAATCATCAAAGAAAATGGACCAATAATTTACACGGAACACTAAAGAGGGCGTAATTGCCGCTTATAAATTTGTTTGACTTCTTTACAGCAATCTGAAAAAATAAGATTATATCGAAGAAATGAAGTTAAAGACCACTTAATCTCCTTTTTTGGGTTGCCGAAACTAAAGTAAATACTATTAAGGTTAGGTCAGGTAGGAAATAAGCATCTGTCACACTAATATATAATGATGCATTGTGATACCACGAAGGTCCTCTAAACAGAATCCCCAACGTATAACCAACCCGAACTTATAATAATCTTTAAAATAAACTCCAGTTCAAGGCCGCAGATATTGTACAATCCGTCAAAGAAGGCAGCTCTAATTTCAGCCAGTCGCCTTCTCGCCAGTGCAGGAAAGTAAGCTTTCCTGTCACATCCTCCTCCATTTTTTTTTTTTTTTTTTTTTTTTTTTTTTGATATTTACTGAATTCCGAACATGCACCATACATAGCGTTTTGCAAAATTCCTAACCGAACTCTTAAATTTCTGTCGGACTCTACTAACATATTTATATCAAACTAGTAGATAGAATTTTCTACCTTTATCCCTTTAAAAGTAGGATTAGATTAATATCAATTTAAATAAAATTTTACATTTTTAAAAAATATCATCAGTTAAATTTTACTAAATAAAAACTTGAAATTTTTAAAGAAAAAAAATTTACATATAACAATGTCAATAAAATTCCATCATTAATCTTATTTCAGTAAGAAAAATAGAAAAAAACATAAACAAAAGCAATTTTTCTATTTGTTATGGCGCATATCAAATTGTTTAAATTTTCATATGTTTAACTGTCATTTTGGGTTTTGTAATCCGATATTTTTATATTAGGCATTTAACTTAAAATTGTTGTCAAAATTTCAGCATTTATTTTGAAACGTTTGTAAAATATGCATTTGATCAAAGTAATGACCGTCCTCAAGTATGACCTCTTATTCTTTTTTTTAATATATCGTAACTCCAATGCATTGCAATCGACGTTATTACAAGTATTTTTCTTATATTAAATCTTAATAACAAACTCACAAAAACTGGGGCCTAATTCTGGCAGTCGTGATCGAGTACTTTCTCGAATTGAGAGCAATTTTATTTCTAATTCTTTCAGCCGATACAAAACGAATAGCAATTATTTTTTCAGTATTGTGAAACTCAAATTAATGCTTTACAACACTGACAAAATAATTCCGATTCATTCAGTATTGACTGAAATGATCAGATATTAAACAGCTTTCGAATTGAGAAAGTACTCGACCACGACTGCCAGAATCAGGCCCCTGCTTGTTCAGTTTCTCTTCGTCTTTCTTCTTTTACCAACTAACTCAAATGTTTCGCAGCTAATTTTTCATAGTATGGATAGGGACTAATCAGTAATAATTTGTTGCAAAAACTTCTTTTTGTTTTGCTGAAGTTCAAGCAGCATTTCGGCATTGCTGTGTGAATGGCTCCTAACAGTTTTGCAAGTTCTTCTAGGGTTTGACAATAATCTAAAGCTGTTATGATACTTGCTATTTTTTGTATTTTTTCTATATTGGAGAACAGTGCAAATATAATTGCATAGGAAAACTGACTAAGTGTAAAGAGTATGATTATATCATAAAAAATCTTAAAATGTCAAACAAATATCGATAAATAATCTAAGACTGTCAAAAAAATACAAAAATTTTTAACTTAAAATTGACATTTCCAGATTAATTGTTAGCACTGTTGCCAATTTTTTTAGTTTTTAGTTTTTTTTTGCAATTTTTAGCTTTCTTGACGTGGGCAGTATTGTTTGTTTTGTTTACATTTTATTTTGGAATCACAAACAATTTTTTTTTAATAAACAATAAAATTTAATGCAAATAATGTAAAATATTACGAATTACATCGGGGTATTTTCTTTAATTGAAAATTTATGATTTTAAATCCCATATGAAGGGCACCTGCTTTATTTCACTGATCAAAAACAAAATAGTTTCATCTGCCCAAGCTTTTACCATTTTTTTTTTTTTGTTTTAGTCAAAGAAAAAAATAAACATGAGAAATGTCAATCAGAAAAAAGGGTTTGTTTATCAAATTGTATTTCTTGTTTTATCTCGCATTTGTTGTTTCATTCAGTCAATCCTAAAAAAATCCAATACAAAAAATAGCAAGTATCATAACACCTTAAGTGATGTACGACCTCCAATTTATCATTTTCAAACTATTTTGGTTGATCTAGAACCTTGTGGACCATTTCTAGGCAGCAGGAATCATCTTTCGAGTGTAGAAATTAATTGAGGATATGTCGTTTAAGAACTGCCGCATTGGGGCAAATGAAAATCCACGAGTAATAAATAAATCCACACAAAGTGACTGTTTTGAGCGATTTTTGGGCCATACTTTTTCAAAAATAAGGTCGTCCAAGCAGTTACCGTGAATGATTTTCGCTATCGTGAGATGATAACGGACTTCTTGTGGCTATTTATTGAGGATATGGACCCGCCAGATATGTGGTTCCAATAGGATCGTGGCACTTGCCACACAGCCAACGAAATAATCGCACATCATGGCGATGTTAATTGGACGCCACGAACATGTGATTTGACGCCGTTGGACTTCTTGCTATGGGGATATTTATAAGAAAAAGTGTACGTCAATAAGCCAAAAACAATTCAAGAGCTAAAAAATTAGATAATTTGGCGTATTAACGACATTGAACCTCAACAGAGGTATATCACAAAAGCCGGCGAGCATTTTTTTACACACAATTGTCAGTAATCCTTCTATAATGATAAAAAAAAACATTAAGATAACTCTCAGAAATCTTTTTGTTTTATTTACAATTAACATCGTGCGTTTTGGTTGGACCACCCCTTAAGTATGTGGTTCCCTTAAGATTTTTCGGCAGAGATAGCAAGAAATTCGTTATTTTATTGGCCAAAAAAAAAAATTTGTTGTTTACACCATATGGTTTAATCAATAATGCCGGTCATACACCACACAAATTCAGTGCACGAGTCTGGCATTGTACAGTACGCTTGTGTAGTGTTTGATGGTGTTTTTGCTATTTATGCAGTGAACTGGCTAAAAATCTAAGCGATCTTTAAAATTTTCAGCAAGTTGTAACACCCCTGCGGGAAATTTGTGTCAATTGGTCCCACAGACTGGTCCTGGGAGTTGTGAAAATATAACAGGTACAAAAAGAAAGAACTCATGACCAATGAAAGGAGAACACATCATGTAACTGGTTTATGGAGAACAAAAAGGTAGAAAAAGTAATGAATTACAGTACAGTCTTCACCGGTGGTGTGATACATTTTTTTGGGACTTTCTAAAATTTGGCGCTTGAATTTAATTCTAGGACTTGTTTTATTGATATAATACTACATCGTATTGAAGTAATACTACATTTTAGTAACTGGAACTAAACACGTCCATTGAGAATAGATTTGTGACTGGTCAAATGGTGTCAATTGACCCCCTCCAATGACAACCCCATGTAAAAGTGATAGGTCTTATTCATAGAAAGTGTTAAAACTAGAACCGGTCTCTACCACCAAAGACCTATCACAGGACTACTTTGGTGTCAGTTCGCTTCCCTCTAGGGACTTTACAGTGGACTTGTTAGTGTATGTTAAAAACTTTTATTTTTGTCGCGGGTTCTTTAGCGTTGACAACAAAACCGAGTGCGGAAGGTTCCCAGAATTCCGTAAATAGCCGCAAGAATGATGTAGCATGAATAGTAATCGGCTGATAAAACTCGAATCATCTTGAAAAATTAATAAAAATTTTAATGGAAAAGTAAAAGAGGAAAAACTGTCTTCTTTATTTTCATAGCACATGTTGTCTTCTTCACTTTTAGATTTAAAATAAAATTTTGCCAAGTTTACTAAGTATAAAGTGGATGCCACAAGTTTCCTTTAAGCATTTCCAAATTTCAGCACAGAGCTTGTGAAGCATGTGGCCGGCATAAGTTTGCTTGATATGCAAACCTGCTAACACCACTTTTATGTTATTTGAGAATTTGATGCCGTGTAGTAGAGAAAGAAAGATACGCATCGTCGGCCAGCATGTAGTTTTTCTTCAATTTGAGTCTTGAAGTGTGTAAAACCAACTGTATTTCTGGGTTTCTATCAAGCTGCAAATAGCAAAAATACAAAGCTGGTTATCCCTGTAAAATGTGCTGAATGGGAGTTTGCATATTAAGCCGAGGATATAATTTGTTTAAAACACAAACCATGTGTATAAGATGCGTCAAACGCTGCGAAATCCACATTTTTAATTTGAACACCCAATATATATTTACATACACCCACAAACACATATACATACATACTCTCATATACCACTATCAACAATGATAATAGCAAAAACAACTTGACATGACATGACATTACAAGCAAAGTAATCATTTTAAAAAATTTCAAATGCAAGAAAAAGCATTTGAATAGAAAAAATCCTCTCTTACACTTACAAGCCAACACTCTCACACAAAAGAACCATTTTAAAGAAAACAGAAAATGAAAGAAAAACACATAAACACACACTTACACACAATATCACACTTTATTTGAAAAACATTTTAGGAAAAAAAAATAAAGAAAATTATGCAAAAATTGCACTATCATCATTTATCATTGAGGAGAACAAATGTTACTAGTCTGATTTGGTTTCGTTTTTTTTATCCATCACGTTTATTTCTCTTCATTCAAGCTAAATCCTGCTTAGATATTTATAACGTTTTTGTAAACAAACGATTTTTGTTCGTTTTTTATATTTTGTTCACGAAATGCGTAATATTTGGGTTTTTCCTTTGTTTTATTTTCATTTGAGCTCAGGATATTTGCAAACATTTTCATTTTTTTGTTTTTATTTTGAGAATCCTTCCTTTTTTTATTTCGCTAACATTTATTCTATTATTTTTGATTGTCTTGTCTTGTCTTGTAAATATGAATTTTTTTTAACTCCATGACTTCGAATAGACAGTTAAAATTCCAGAAATCAACAAGCTTTATGAATATAATAATAAACATTTTTTTCTTTAAAATTTATGAAATTTTGTCTGTCCAGAAGAACTAAATGTCTGTCTGTTTCAAACTGTCTGACTTTACCTTTTTTCAATGAGGAAGTCTTGGCAAAAGATAAAAAAAAACCCCTTTTGTTAAAAATGAAAAATTGTTGAATATTTTATTTTGTTTTCTTAATAAAAAAAAAGAAACTCAGCTAGACTGGGGCTATGAATATTATAAGTTAATTTTTTTATTTTAAATATTTTATTTACAATGAAATTTTTTTAACACCAAAAACGCTAAAAAGAAAAACATTAACAAAATAAAAATACAGCCAGACAGCCAAACAGACAGTTAGCAGAAAGATGAACATATTAAGCATTTTTCAGCGTGAAAGCACATTTACATTTTAAATATTTTAGACATGAAAAGAAGAAAATTTAATTGTTTTTAATAAAAATTTTTTAACAAAAAACAAGTAAGAAAGTAAAGTCGGTGAAGCCCGACCATATGATACCCTATACCACAGTATTTAAAAACACATTATGCTTATGTGTCCATATTAATATGAATTTATCCACCTACCTCCCCTTGTGTGTTCATATAAATATATTGCTATCTATGATTTAAATTTCATTAAAATCGGTTTGATAGTTTCTGAGAGGCAGAAATTTCCCCCTATCTGCCATCGTAGTCCTACGATTCGGGCCATTTCCAATAGGCTTGGTCCTTGTGCTAATAAGAACCTTTGTCCCAAATTATTCACATTATCTCTAAAATTGCGACCTGTACTTTGCGCAAAAGGTTACATGGACAGCCAGCCGGACGAACGTCGTTAGCTCGACTCAGAAAGTGATTCTAAGTCCATCGGTATACTTTAAGGTGGGTCTAGGACTAATATTTTACAGCGTTACACACATCAGCACAAATGCATAACTCCCTCTCCACTTTTGTGGTGTGGGTATAATACCCTCTCCACTATTGTGGTGTGGGTATAAAAAACATAAAATTTTAGATATTAAATAAATTTCGTTTCAATATTAATGAATTTTTCTAAAAACAAGAGTTAAGCTCTAAAAAAAGCTTGAAATTTTTAAGAAGACTATTAAGAACACAATTTCTTGCACTGTATGGACGTTAAAGCGTACAACGTAGATATCTTGTCAAATGAAAACGAAGGCCCACAAAAGCTGGCACAAAGGTTAAAATGTATTAACTAAGACTCAACGCTGGCTTAGTAGTAGCGGAGTTCTAAGTCGCTTTAGCCATGTACGTCTGTTGAAAATACGCTCACTTTCGAAGGACTTAGCAAAACAGAATAATTGTGGTGTTAAACAGCTTCTACTTTTCCCAATTAGTTTAAAATTTAAATCCAATAAAATCTTTTATGGAGAGAAAGAGTTATGGATCCTTATGTATGCAAAGAATTATCTTAATTTCTTATCTTAAGCCTAGTACAGTACACGCAATTGAAAAGCCACATGCGCATGTGGTTCTTATGTAATTTTGATTTGGGTGTTGTCTTTGATTCATCCATGTCGTTTGTTTCCCATATTGAGTTTATTATTCCTAAAGTTTATAAAACGTTAGCTTTTTTAAAAAGGAATTGTTTTGAATTCCATGACCCATACACATTTAAGCATATTTATACATCTTTTGTTAGATCAAAGTTAGAATATGCTTCAGTTATCTGGAGTCCTTATATTGATATTCACATTTCTCGTGTTGAGAGAGTACAACGTGTGTTTATTAAATATGCCTTACGCTCACATACTCAATTCCATTTTGCTCCTTATGAGTCTAAATGTATTCTTATTGGCTTGAGAACTTTAGAATACCGTAGAAAATTACAGTCTATCCTACTCATATATGATATAATTAATTCAAGGGTTGATTGTCCTGAATTATTGTCTTTAATACCATTCAATATACCAGCTAGAAACTTGAGGATAATTGACTAATTATGCTCTTAATGGCACTTTAACGAGAGCATTTCATTATATTAATAAATTAAATATATGCATTCAAAAAAAAACTAAATTGCATATTGAATTTTGCACATCAAAAGATAATTTTAAGTTATTTCTTTTGAGTATTTTATAAAATTTTTTATATATGTATCAGAGAAAGCCAAAAAGTTATATTTTTAATACTTATAACCTATTCATACGCCATCGAGCACGAGTACAGGCAGGTATGACTACCAATAAGTATGAGCATGAATAAGTTTGTATATCGACCGGTATGAGTATGAACAAACACGCATGCTTATGAGTAATGAATTCGTATGAGTAAAGGCATGTATCGTAAGTATCGACAATTAACTTCTACATTTTGTATGGTTATTTTAAAGCAAGCAGTGTTGCCACGACCTAAAAATTTATATTAAAGTTATATTAAAACATAAATATTTGCTATCAAATTAAAATAATGCTTCTAAAGCTATAATAAATTATAATCTATTTTACGAAAGAGGTTTTTTATAAAAATAATTAAAAAAAGGATGCTATCAATTATTTTGGGATCTTTCCTGTTTCTTTATTTATGTTTCCAGCTAAAGAGAAATCTTAATCTAAAGCTGCGCTGCAGGCAGGAAATTTCATAAAATTCTTGATTCTTATTAAGACAACCGTGGATACCTTGTGGAGTTGTTTTTCCACCATAGCATGATGTCGAAGTCTTCTTTAAGGCTAACATTTTCGTTGGCATACTGATTGACTTCAGCAATTAAATTTTAAACCATTTTTTAACGTCTTAAAAATGCAACTGGCAACAGATAAACTACTCAAACTCATAATATAAATGAATGTATTTACCTGTGATATCTCATTTCTTAACTGCCAATATGAATATTCGATTTTTTTTTTTGGATTACGGTAACTTTTTCTGTTTTTATTAAGAACGATTAAAATGACACGACGTATTTTAATTTGCATCCATTTAGTCATTTTTTTAGATTTTCTTAAATAAGAACGCAAATCTTTATATCACAGAAATTTTTTGAAAGTCAACAATCGTTTTTCAATAAAATTTTGTTGAATTGTACTCAAACGATATTGAAAAAACGTATTTATTTGTGATTCAGCAATTTGGAAAAAAAAATTCTGGCAACATTTATGAACAAATTTAACAAAAAAAAATGTTTGAAGTCAATGCTATAACTATGGGTGTGTCTGAATATGTGCGAGCAAGAAACACAATAAGTATGATAACATTCATGAATGAAATCAAATGCGCATGGATATACACCAGTATGAGAATAAACAGATACGAGTACGCACACGTATTGAAAATTGTCGATATGTGCTAGAGTACTTTAATTTTTTTTATACTCATTGGCTTTCTCTGATATGTATATATTCCAATTATTAACTTTTTTTTTTTTCTTTGTAATATATTTTTCTATGTTAGGTTAGTTGCATAGTCTGTAAGGAACTTTGTTTTCCATAGACTGAAATAAATAAATAAATAAAAACCACAATGGCCGTTGTGTGATGAAATCAAAATTACGTTCACAACCACATCCGCATGTGAAAACTTACATTCCGTGTACTCCAGCTCGACAAAATATAAAAAAAATTAATAAATGGGTTGGCAGGTTTTAAGCTTTGTCATAAATAGTTGGGTACAATTGAAAAATACCGTTAGAAATTATCAAAACAAATTCAGAAGAGAAAAATTTTATGACAGAAGCGACTAATTATTTTATTACAATCCTTAAATATTAAGACGATTTTTTTATATTTTTTTCATATGGGTGCAACTTCTGTTTTCTGCCTCGGCCAAAATTAACTTCTTCGAATAATCACAGCCGTTCCCAGGTATGTTTAAAACTCGAATATTAACATTGATCTTTATGAGTCAGTTGTAAAAATTATGATCACGAAATATTCGGTGGGGCATTTAAAAAGGCTGGAACTAAACCCAAATGCTCTAGCTTGATATATTCTAAGAGATTGGAGCCAAGCTCGCCTAAGGAGTAGAGATACTGCAGGACTCATCCGATTAGAAGAACGCTAAACACTTTCATATGTGAACAGAAACCCTGATGGGGAAAATTTCCGTCCGGCACTTGTTGGACATAAAATAAGCAATTAGAATAAGATTTGTTTAATTATTGTAAGTTGATATTTTATATATGAAGATCCAATAAATATGAAAACATATTGGATCAAAGGTCGCATATAAAACCCACCCTTTAAAAATACTTACAAAATCTCTACGAATAACATGATCGCCATGAAATCAGGCAGATATAACTTTTATCTTTATAAATATGATCTGTGAATTTAATTATCATGGTGAGTAACATTTTTATTATAAACTAGCTGACCCACAGACGTTGTCCTGTCCAAATTAGGAAAAATGTTTGCGTTCGATTTTTAAAATCCGTTAAAATGATACGAACATTTGAAAGACAAATTAGTCAAATCGATGGAGCCGTGTTCTGATTTTAGGTATATTAAAAAAAGTGGGCGTTAAAGTGGGCGGGGCAAAATTTTCTTTCCGTAAAAGCCTAAGTTGGACCATGGCAATCATTTTAAAGAAAAAATCTTCCAAATCGGTCAAGCCGTTCTCAAGTTATGCGCATAATAGAAAAAGTGGGCGTAAAAGTAGGCGTGGTAAATTTTTCTTTCGATGAAAACTTAAAATGGATTAATACGAACATTTGAAAGAAAAATTTGTCAAATCGATGGAGATGTTATTTTGATTTTAGGTAAATCGAAAAAAGTGGGCGGGGCAAAACTTTATTTTAGTATAAATCTAAGTTGGACCATTGCGATCATTTTAAAGAAAAAATCGTCCAAATTATATAGATGGGATTGGTGGTGCAATATGAAAATTGGATTTTGCCACGCCCCTCCGCCCGCAGACCGAAAATCAAAAATCAGACTTCACAGTATCACCCGCCTGAATATTCTGAAGATTCCCTGAAAATTTCATCAAAATCGGCCCAGCCGTTTTGGAGTTCATACGTTACGCACACACATATACACATTCTGTTTTTTATATGTGACAGCGCATAGAGCAAGGGACCTAAGGGTAAGAAATCAATTTCCACATTTTGTTTTTTTTTGATGTGGACAACATCTGAGCATCGAATGAGACCGATCCCTGAACAAAACCGGTTTTTACCCTTAGGTCCCTTTCTATATTGCGCGTCACATACATTCATATTCGAGTTTCTACACGGGAAAGAATTCCCGGGAATCCCGGGACAGTTTTTTTAAATCGATCCCGCGAAATTTTTTCCGGGAATTTCAAATTAAATTTTTTGAAATTTTAATTTGTTAGCAGCAAAAACGAGCTATAAAAATATATTCTTTAATAAAATTACTAAAAACTACCTTCAAATCGAACAATTTTCCCTACGCCAAAAATGATTGACGGTCTTTTTAATTGCTGATGAAATGTCTAAATAGCTGCTTGAAGTAGAACATGAAAATGTACACGATACACTTAACCAAACACCAGATGATGAACCACTTACAAATTTTAAAAAAATAAATGTAAAGAAAATATAAAAGCCTGAAAATAACTTAAAAAGGATTTCACGTCTACGAAGTCACGGGTAACAGGCCAACAAATTTATAATCTTTATATGATGCGCTTCTTACTACCCAGTTAAAACTTCGCCTACAAAATAATGTGTTGAGTAATCAGAAAAACATAAAAGCACTTCTTCCAATTCTTCTGAAAGAACCAATAAATTTTACAAGGCATGTCCTAAAATGAACGCATTGAAAAGTAAGTCATAATTTTTTTACCTACATACATCCAGAAAAAAGTAGTTATAGAAGTTGTTATAGAAGTAGTTATAGAAGAAAGCTACTAAATAATGAGTGAAAGGAGCTATTCATTTTGAAAAAGTAAGCAAAGTATAAAACCAACCAGCAGGCAATATACATATGTACATATCAACAAGGATTAGAAATATAATCTCTGATGAGCTTTTAAATGCTTTCTTAACAATTCAAGTTGTTTTTATTCGACCTTTTCATATTCGTATAAAAACAAATGCTTTTTAATTTTTCATATTTTTATTATATAATGTCGACGAAAGTGGACAAAAAACATAATTAAAAAATGTATTCATGTTTTCAAGACAAAGTCTAGACGGAAAGAATACGAAAAAACAGAAGAAAAGGAGGCAACATGTAAATAAATTGAAAAATGATAATGTCAGCAAATTTGGAACCACCAGTACCACTGCATAAAGATTGATGTTTGACTGTTGGTGATTCTTGAAACACGTAAATTCAACCCAGGTTCTAGCCCAGCTCAGCCAAGAAAATTATCAATAAATTTTAATAAAAATTTCATGTTGTAAAAAAATTCCTTCCTTCAGTAAAAACAATTTAATGCAAATTAAATTTGATGAACTCAAGCCTAACTAAAAATATCAAAAATTAATAAGTTTTAATAATTCGTGATTTCCAAAAAAAAAAAAAAATTGTATGCATACATACATAATATGCATCTACAAACGATGATTTGGTTTTCTGTGAAATCAATAAAGCTAATTTTTTTAGACTTTTGTATTGTATGTGAATATTCTTTTAAAAAAGTAAAAACTTTTGTCTTGAACTCATTAAATGAAATCATTGTTTTATTGAAAGAACCCCGGGATTCCCGGGAATAAGATTTTTCTTTTTTCGTTTCCCGGGAAGAGAAAAAGTCGGGGAAATTAGAAACTCTAATACATATACATATAGATTTTCATATTAATTTAAATGTCTATTCTAAGTCAAATTACAATCCATAAAGCCTTCATACTTTAATAGGCCCATTCCACCAATATTTTTCACAAATATTTTTCTATGCACTCTGTTAAAATAATTAAGTTAAATACATAAAATTTACAATAGGCACTACCCAGTTATGAGATACAAAGAATGTTGACGAAGGACGTAGTGGGTCAAAAAATGCATTACATTCTACTGGCATGTTTAAACTTAGTAGGAGTCACTTTTATAGTAAACTACACCTTTGAAAATTAAATATCGCGTAACTGAAGAGCTATTATAGTTAGCGTCTTCAAACGTGGTTAAAGCCACTATTATGGTAGACTATAAATTTTAAAATAATATAAATTTTAGAATGGGCGGGGTAGACGGAGGAAGATATGTACGCCCCATAGAACGAAAAAAATTAGTATATTAATTAGTAAACTAGTTGTTCTTTATTTTTCAAAGAACCAATACATACAATAAGTACTATAATTTTATGATTAATGTGAAAAACAACTTACGACTATGACATATTGTCATACAGGGTGGCTCAGAGAGACCGAAGTGGTGTGAATTCCTTATAACTTTTTTATTATAATTTTTTTTTTTTTCTTTTCTTTTCTTTTCTTTTCAGTATTTTGTACAGAAGACTTGGACAACTTATAATGGAGCAATACACAACTGAACAACGTGCCCAAATCGTTGAAATTTACTTTTCAAATCAACGGTCCATTGTGTTGACTCAGCGTGCATGAGTGACGAAGCCCATTTCCAATTAAATGGGTTCGTTAACAAGGATATGGGCTACGGAAAACCCAAGAGTACTTCATCAACGACCATTACACCCAGTTAAGTGTACTGTTTGGTGCGGTGTTTCTTCAGAAAGGATCATTGGCCCATATTTTTTTGAAAATGAACGAGGTATCGCCATTTCCGTCAATGGTGATCGATATCGGGCCATGTTAGAAAATTTTGTAAGGCCAGCCGTGGAAAACCATCCGCAAATATGGTTCCAACAGGATGGAGCCACAGCGCACACTGCGAGGGCCACAATGGCTCTTTTACGCGACACCACTTCGGTCTTTCTGGGCCACGCTGTATTAAAACAGAGTTTATAATTGTAGATATTTTGTCGCTAAATGAAGTTTGAGTGGTGGAGTACCCCAAAGTGTAGTACGAAAATATTAAATACCGAATTTCAAGCTTTGTAGGACCCGCTCTTATGGGAAACTACACCTTTCAAAATAAAAATTAAGGGAGTAGGTGCAGGGGGAGCAATATATAATATACATATAAATTAACATGCGTATTTTTGTTTGCTCCCTATAGACTCTCAAGCTACTGAAACGATTTTCCTAAAATTTTCACAGTAATTTCCTGATTACCCGCCACATAGGCGATGACTTTCTAATTTTCAAGTTGACGTGGAAACTCCCGTACAATTACCATAAAGATTTCTCCATATTTAGAGTACTACAACAGTAAAAATATTCCAATGTTGTACAAATTGTTCAAATAGCTTAGATAATAATACAAAACATCTTTCAAAAAGTAGGTTCAATGGGAAAAGTACACTTGAAATTTCTGTATATCTGTCGAACGGTTACTGTAAAAGTATTTAAATTGAAAACAAGATGCTTTGTTATCAATACATGAGATCATCTTTTTTAAAAAAATTTTACTAATTTTATTTTGATGGGAGTAGCAAAGCGCACCGGGTTAAGTTAGTATAACCATTAATTATAGTATCACATTTTATATGGGGTCAATAATAAAGTAACGATTCGATATCATGTATATTTTCTGTTCATGGCCATTAATCTGACCATCGCAAAACCTAAGAAATAGCTTCATAATATGGCAAAATTTTTTGCTGCTAGGTTCATCATTGACCATAGGTCCCATATAAATCCCATTCCTAAAACCACTTTAAGACGAATAAGTAAGATTGCTATATGTGCCGAATCTTATATGCCCTTCATCATTCTGCGAGCAGAATACAGAGCAACTAGACAAAAACAAAATACAAAACAACAGATGGTTAAATCGACTTCTCTCCTCATAAGGACCCAGAATATAAATACTATATAGGGTCTAAGATCAATATTGTAGAAATTACAAACGGAATGACAAACTTATATATACCCTTTTTCACCTTAGGTGAAGGTGGATCATCATTTTGCGAGCAGAATACAGAGCAACTAGACAAAAACAAAATACAAAACAACAGATGGTTAAATCAACTTCTCTCCTCATAAGGACCCAGAATATAAATACTTTATAGGGTCTTATGCCCGTAATTTCTACAAATAGGTATCTAGTCGTTTTCGTACCTAACAGTTGCCTTTACCTATCCGGTAACACTATTGTGGTAATTTCAACGTTAATTTTGCCTACGTGAATTAACTATCGACAGTTAACTTTACCCCGTAGGTTAAAAATACGTTTTTAAATTATGAAAACCATACCCATACCTGCTAGATACCTATGTATTTGTAGAAATTACGGGCATTAGATCAATATTGTAGAAATTTCAAACGGAATGACAAACTTATATATACCCTTTTCCACCTTAGGTGAAGGTGGATCATCATTTTGCGAGCAGAATACAGAGCAACTAGACAAAAACAAAATACAAAACAACAGATGGTTAAATCAACTTCTCTCCTCATAAGGACCCAGAATATAAATCTTTTATAGGATCTTAGATCAATATTGTAGAAATTACAAACGGAATGACAAACTTATATATACCCTTTTCCACCTTAGGAGAAGGGTATAAAAATCTCAGACTGTTGTGGGATTTTTTATGTTTGGTACAAAAAGTTCTTATATAAATCTTGATTACTCAAATAACTATATTTTTCTTCTTATTTGCAATGAATGAAACCTGTCTACACTCTGTATAAATATTTTATTTAATTTTTGATAGAGAGTAGTAAAGATTCACTACACCTTAATTAGGCACTCTTCCCAGCGGGAAAGAGAAGGCCTCTGTACCCCTTCTTTTGGATAAACAAGGCCTTCTCGCTCCATTCCATACTCATATCTTTTTTACACGCGTTGTCATTGCGGAGAAGGCCTTTAAGGAATATTTCCCTAGAAGACTGAATAGGCTTCATGTACATATCAGATCTCCAATATAGAAAATGAAACAACACTTAACTTTTTATATACATATGTATACCTATTTTACAAACGTATGTTTATATATTTTATTAAACTTATTGTAGTTTAATAACACATGTGATACCTATTTTTTTTATTGAAATAATCAAATTTGCTAAATATTGTAAAATAGATTGTAAATAAAAGTACCTATCTTCCTTAATGGCCAAAACTGAACTAAAATGATTTACATTATTGTTTTTATTTTGTATTTTAATATGCACTTACTTTGTTTTTTTAACGGGATCTGAATTCTTGCGCTTTGGCGAAAAAAACAAATCAAAAAATTTTACTCTTTCTCTTTTCCACTTCAACTAAAATGATTTACAACATATGTTACTTTGTTTTTGTAAAGGGATCTGAATTTTTTTGCTTTTGCTTGTGCAAACAAAAAACAAAACAAAAAATGTTACTTCTTCTTTTCTCGCTTCTCATACCAAAGAGCCGAGGCCTTCTATGAGGCATTCTTTAGCAGCTACGTAAGAATAGTAATTAAATCAAAAAATTTTTTAAGCAGGCCTTTAAAAAGGCCTGAAGTAAGAAGGTCTTCTGAGTTTTCCCGCTGGGTTACTTCTTTTTTTTATTGAAAATACATTTAAACCTTTTTAATAATTTAAGCTACAATTCCATTTCTTTATTACGCCCTGTTACATCCTCATACTTCTGCCCCCATTCCCATCATAACATAAAACTCATTTATCAATTAGCTTTCTCAAATAATTTCCTGTATTAATTTCCAACTTTAAACTCCCTATAGCTTATAGTTGCACTATGAACATTCTTCCTTCTAATTAATTTCCTTTAAATCAAAGTCCTTTTTTATGTTTAAAAAAAAAACAGCCATATATGAAGTATAAAAAAAAACATTTGCCATAAATATGACTATAAACTGCTATAAATGCAATAAACAACAAAACTAACATTAACAATCCCTTCTCTATCTCGCTCCCACTCTCTTCCTATACCACTCAATTTGCTGAAGTGATTTACAGCCAGTTAAAGGAAATGAATAGAGCAGCATAAAAACTGCACTATAAAAATTAAAATCTCAAATAAAAAACTTTAAACGGGGAAAAAAAATAAAGATGAAGTTACAATTGTATGAGTTTAGAATGGATTCAATGGAAATGTAGTGCCTACAGATGTAGAAAATGAGAGTGGTAAATGAAACAAAATGGCAGTAAATGGTTAAAAAAAATAGCCACAAACAAATGACTAGTTCAACAACTATTTCATATCACACCACAGTCACGAGTTAGAGAATAAATCAAATGAAAGTTTTTTTAATCTCAATAATATCATGAAATTGCAGTCAGAGAACGCTAAGAAAATGTTGTGTTTAATATGTTCACCTCTACGAAAGCTATTTGTAGCAAAAATTGTTTAGAAATCATATTATTGCCACTGAAAAGAATATAATTTGTTTATTAGTCCATTATAAGGAAGCTACAATCATGTCGTGGTTGTCTTATACAAACATATAAATTCCCGTCGTTCCTTTAAGGAGCATAATAGGGCCATAACATTTCGTTCGTTCCAGTTGTTGTTCTGCTTGACAGTTTGATTCAATTTGGCAATGACACCATGTCGGAAATAAAGTTAACTTAAAAGTAACTAATGGTTCATTAAAAAAAAGTCATAGCTGACTCAAAATCTAGCTCGCTTTCTTTAAAAAGTTTTATTTGATTTCTCCACAGAGTGTCCTCAGAACGAGTCAGTACTCACTCACTCTGCATAAGTTTCCACTAACCACAAGTTAGCTCATTTTGAGTTTGTTACTGGATACAAAATAAAAGAAGAAAAATTTGTTATTTTTGCTTTTACCTACTTAAAACCGAGAGATAGAGAATATTATTATTAAATTAAACGTTAGACATATGTTTTGCTTCACTTTTGTTGTATTGCCCCTTTGTTTGCAGAAAAACTCTAAATTATAAGACACCAGCAGCATGCCCAAAACGTCTTTCATAATAATTTAACTTTGAAAATAAGTATATTTAACTAAATAATTTAAACAAATAGAATATGGGAATCTTTGATTCTAATATTACTTTTAAAACATGAAACAAAGCCAGCAAATCGTTTTTTACCAAAGTCTATTACATCAGCTTTGAGTTAGCGAAACGCTAGTTCAATACTAATCGAGAAGAAGTCAGTTGTGCAAAAGCAACTCACTAGTCTCTGCATAACTTTTAAGTTAGCTAAAAGTTCGTTCAATACTTATCGAGAAATAGTCTGTCATACAAAAACACTATTGACTCACAACTGTATCATCTATGAATTTGTTTTGAAGTCAGTTGTAAATTAGTTAGCAGAAAGTCAACTTTATCATGAGCCAGTTTATAAAAATCCCACAGGGCATGAATGCGATGGTCTATCCCAAGGCCTATCCAATGAATTGCTTACCTCTACAACAGTACAACAATACAAAAAACAAAAGGCATTTTGCTGTTGTCAAAATCTTACTACTACATAGGGAAAACAACAGGAAAAATGTGCTGTGTGTGCATGTATGTGTGCAAAAAACCAAAAACGTTAA
Organism: Pollenia angustigena; assembly: GCA_930367215.1. Classification (NCBI taxonomy): domain Eukaryota; kingdom Metazoa; phylum Arthropoda; class Insecta; order Diptera; family Polleniidae; genus Pollenia; species Pollenia angustigena. The sequence goes on from OV884060.1 coordinate 57,190,173, forward strand.
CAAAAATAAACATGTATAAGCAAAATGTAAACAAGTTTTGACAGACTTGAGCAGACCTATTGGATAGACCTTGGTCTACCAGTTCTTCGGCTACACAGAAAAAAATTTGACCCAGTAAACGCATTAATCAAAAATAAAATCAGTTTTAATTAAAAATTTTATCAAGTGAATTAAACGTTTAATCAAGTGAATTAAACGTTTAATCAAGTGAATTAAAAGTTTAATTGATATTATTAATTTGTATACTGGTGCAAATTAATGTTGTCAATTAAACGTTTAATACACTTGATTAAACGTTTAATTCTCTTAATTAAACGTTTAATTCACTTGATTAAATTTTTAATTAAAACTGATTTTATTTTTGATTAATGCGTTTACTGGGGCAATATTTTTTTCTGTGTACTTGGGGAATCCATTCAAAAGCATTTCGTGTTGTATCGGTCGTATAGAAAACAAATATTGTTCTGCATTGTTATAATGTTGTCGTACAAAAAATACCGTTATTATAACCGAAACCACAATTAGTTGTGAAGAGGGTATAAGTATGTCAATTCGTGTGGAACTTTTTTATTATTCATCTCAGACCCCATAAAGTATGCATTTTCTGGCTCCTTTAGCAATTCTAAGTCGATTTAGCCATGATCGTCTGTCTGTCTATCCATCTGCCCGTCTGTCCGTCTGTTGAAAACACGCTCACTTTCAAACAACTTAAAAGAAATGAACAAACTTGGTGCCAGATCATGTAGGATCAGAGCTATGAATCAAAATTTGGAACTACGCACCTTAAATTGATAATTTTGTAACAAAAACTAACAAAAATGGCGGAACAATGCACGGAATGATATAAGTTTTGCAAAGGGTCGTTTTATTGGCCTGGCCCCATATAAAGCCCACTCTGGTAAATTAATTAAATATGTCTAAAACTATAGCAGATATATTTATTGTGGTAAAATTTCTTCGAACTTAAGCTTCGTACAGACGATGGTCAGATCTTACAATGTTGTCATTAAGATTGCCTAAAAATGTCTTGCAACTGTCTGAACATTGTAAGCTCATTTTCATTTGGCAGATGTGTAAAATTAATGCATCTGACAATGGCACCATTGTCAGAAAAATAACAATATTGTAATATCTGACCATCGTCTGTACGAAGCTTTAGTTTCATTTAGCCAGAAAAAATGCTGTGCAATTTTTGGATATACTGTCCAAAATTTAGCTTAGTTCTCATATTTAACAGCCTTCTGAAATTCACTGTAAACGCTTAAACTAATTTCCCCGCTGTTTTTAGATTTATGTTTTTTAATACCAGAATTCACTCTGCAGAATTTTGTGATGATTTGTTCATAACTTACCATGGCTCCAACATAAATTCCCTTCCTGAAAATCATTTAAGTTCGGCTTACAATAAATAACGAATATTTGTTTTTGTTTTCAATATAACTTCTCACTCACTCACTTGTTTACGTTTTCTAAAAACAGGTAGTTAATAGCCATAACATAATAACTTTCTATACATGTGGTCATAGTATGCTTAAGATGCAATCAAAATAACTTTACTCAAATAATATTTTGTTAGCGCCATTTGTAAAATAATTTTGCATCAATTCTGTCGTTTGTTATCTATCGAATTATTGCATGTTAGTTTTATGTCATTTTAATAAGAAAAGGTATGAACATTCTATAAAATAATTTATAAATAATTGCGACCTACGACAAACGATTAAAACGATATTATGATAACCAACGATTATAATATGATTACAGTAATCATATTAAAGTCATAATATGATTCTTTCAGACTTTAAAATGATTACTTTTAACCTTTGTATCATAATATGATTATTTTTAAGCTTATCATGATTAACATGGCAAGAGTATGAGTATGAATATGATGTAATAAAAACAAATTATAATTAAGGGGGAAATATTATGATGTAATATTACAAATATATTTTGTCATAATATGATATTTTATGATTCTAATAATTATGATAATATGTTGACTACAATCATGAATCTTATCATAATATCTTGCTCTTAGAATATGTTTACCGCAACCATGTTTTTTCTCTGCATGTAGCTTAGACAAAAATGGCCCATGCATTTATCATTGGTGACCGCCGTGGAAGCTTTATATACAACATTAACAAAGTGCTCGGTATTTTTTTAATGGCAAAACACTTTAGTACGCGTAAAATCGTAACAGATATTACAAAATTTGGCCTGCTACAGTAAGACTGACAAATTTTATGAAGTTCGGTTCATAATATACCATACGCCGCATGTAAAGCCCACTATACGAAAACACTTTAGTATATTTAAAACCGTGACGTATAATGCTATTGTAGCATTTATTTGGTATAAAAAAGCTTCATAAGACTTTAAATCACACTATCATATTTCGTTAAGTTCGGTCCAAAATCTACCATGGGTCCCATATAAAGCCCACTCTAGGAAAACATTTAGATATGCCTAAATTCGTAGAAAATATACAATTTGTGCTAAAATTCATTTAGAAATAACACCAGACAATTTAATGATAATCAATCCATAATTAACCATGTGTCCCATATAATGCAGCGTTTGGAAAGGACTTTTAAACATATAAAACGCTTTAACAAATTTCGCTACTCTATTGAAATTTCGGCTAATTTGAGTGTTTTTAATACCAGAAATCACTCTATATAATTTTGTTATAATTGATGCATAATTTTCCATGGTTCCAAAATAAATTCCTCTTCTGAAAATCAGTTTAGCTGCATAATAAATGCTTCACTCAAACTAAACTATTTTCCAATTTTTTGGAAAACAGCAGAAGTCGTAATGATTCACAAACCAGGTAAACCTCCTAATGAAACCACATCATACCGGCCAATTTCACTGCTACCACTGTTGTCAAAACTTTTCGAAAAAATAATACTCAAAAGGTTCCAAAATGTAACGATCGGATACAACATCATTCCAACCCACCAATTTGGTTTTCGGTCCGAACACACTACTATTTAGCAAGTTCAGAGAATTTGCAATACTATCGAAGATGCATAAGAAAAAAAAATATGTACTGCAGTATTCTTGGATGTCTCACAGGCGCTTGAGAAAGTGTGGCATCAAGGCTTACTTTACAAAATAAGAAAATGTTTCTCAATTGAACTAAGCAAACTTATAGAATCATATTTATCTCAGAGATATTTTCGAATAAAATACGAAGAATCCTACTCAAAATTTCAACCTATACAAGCAGGAGTACCCCAAGGACGCAAACAGGTATCCCTTGATTTACACGGTACTTCATTTACGCGATTTAGATATAACACGGATCAATAATAGTAACCTTTTTTTGAAATTCGCCCTTTTTTACGCGTTTTAATAAAACACGCTCAAAAAATTATGGCAATTTTTTCAGCTACCAGTAAATTTTTACTGTTTACTGAAAAAATTACAGTATTCAGCAAACTTTTACAAGTTACTGAAATAATGCAGTACTAAGTTAATTTCACTTTTCTGAAACATATGCAAATAAATATATTTTACCTGAAAAAGTCTAAAAATTAATAAGTAAAAGAAGAATTTATAAAGTACTGTAATACAAAGATAATTTATTTAAAAAATTTGAGCTACTTATTTTGTTTAATACAAATTTCGAAATGCGTAATGGCATATTCTTGTTTTATTTTGGGCTCCTGAATTTCAGTTCCATCCAGCGCAATACCCAAAATTACTGTTTTTAACATTCCTTTAAAGACTTTCCTTTGATTTTAGGATTGTTCTAATGGTAGATTTTTGGAGCCCATATATTTTACATAGATCTGTAACCCGCAAACCATTTCGATGACCATCGATAATTTTAACTTTTTTCTTTAAGAACAATCTATTTTTTTACCCATTTTGATGTTTCTAGCACAAATTACTTCACACAACTGACTCTCAAATGAAAAAGAAGAAGAAAACTAACGGTACATTTTAATTTACATCTTTCTTAGTAATTTTTTGGTAGCAATTATTTTTTTATTTAATTTTACATTTGTTCGTTATACCGAGTACAAAATGAAATTTTTGTTCGTTATATAAGATGCTCAGTAGAAAAAATTTGGGTGTTCGTTAAATGCGATGTTCACTAAATCGAAGGTTCGTTAAATCGGAAAACTACTGTATTTAGAAAAAAGTTTGACATCCCATACGACTTCATCGTTTTTTGAAAAATTTCTAAACAATAATACTTTTCGTTGGATCAGGTTTGCATTTTTTTCATGTGTGAGTGTTTATACTTTGTGTAATGGTGTGAACACAAACTGTCATGTTACATTAGATTTTTTGACAGTCGCAACAAAACTCATTAGATTTCTATCTCACAAAGTATTATGGAATACGTAAGACTTGTGTGAGAGTGTAATCTAGGCTTAACCAAATAACAGCATGGACAACAAAATGGCGAATAAAATTGAACAATACCAAATCCATGCACGTAGACTTTTCAAAACTCAAACTTAACATTTTGAATGTTGAAACAATGTTGCAAACACTGCGAAATATCTTGGCATGAAACTCGACGCTAAACTGAAGTGGAAGGAACACATAAAAAAACACACTCAACTTGAAATGAAATACAGAGAACTAAGCTATCTTCTTGATTTTAAATCAGATATATCTTTGCACAATAAGCTGATAATCTAAAAACAAGTACTAGTTCAAATCTGGACTTACGGTATCCAACTGTGGGGCTGTGCGCAGAAATCCAACATAAATAATACAACGTTTTCAAAATAAAGTTTTACGTAAAATGGTGAACGCTCCATGGTACATAAGGAATACAGACCTTCATCGAGACTTGGGAGTTGATAGTATTAATACCACTATTAAAAACGATCATCATAAAAAATTACAACTCTACATCAATGAGGAAGCATTTCGGCTTTTCTTTAACCCATGTAGCGAACGAAGATTGGTTCGTATAAAACCCATTAATCTGCTTGGGGTAAATTTGCCTTAGATCAGCATTATCAAATCGTATATCAATAGAATAATACTACTAGATAGTTCTCAGTTTGAACTAGTTGTAGTTTTAGTAAACAAAGAAAAAGATTTGTAATAATTATATTCAATTAATTGTTTCAATTAAATAAAAATAAAAATTTTAGTATGGTAAAAAACTGTCATAAATCTTGTTATTTTATTTAAATTAGTTGAAATAATGTGAAACATGATTAAAAATAAAAGCATGAAACTTCTGAAGGTCGGTCAATAATTCAACATAGGCCAATGCCGCATCCAATTTAAATACTGATGTCAGTTGAAATATTATAATATTAGTAATATATTACTGTCAGTAAAGGGAATAAAAAATTCAGCACAGTTGAATATACATACTACTCTTAACTTGTTTTAACATATTTCTGTTAGAATAATACTTTACATTAGTGGTGAAAGACATTTTTTTTTTTTTTGCTTGTAAGGTGGTAAACTTATATAATACTGAAATTATTTTTTTTATTTCATTATAAATCACTTTATAACAAAATTTGTTTTTTTTTCTCTTAGGAAAAAATTTAATTTTATGTATTTATGAGACTACAAATTGAGTTTAAAAAAGCTTATGTTAACACTAGGAAAATATAAGTTTATTGTGATAAATAATATACTAAAAATTTAAATCTGCCTTTATGGAAAAACTAAATGCAATCATATGTATGCAACTTTGTTTTCATATATATTTTTTTCGTCGCATTCAACTTAACATCATGTTGCCGATAAAGCTACTTATGCTATCGCACAGCATGCGAATTGTAACTAAATTCTTTTTAAGCACAAATTGCTTGTTAGTTTCCCAAAAACGTTTATTTTTGCCAAATTTTTCATTATCCTACTGTAAAAAACTTAAACTAGGAATATACATAAAGCAACACATATACACAAAAAGAAAAAACTCGTTCTAAATCTAATTTTTTTATACTTATGGCGTTTTTTTTCTGAGTAAAATTCTGCGTTTATTCTGTGTTATATTAAAAGTGTAGAGCGTTCTTTTCTGATGATGTTCCCTAAAAAATTAAAAAAAATGCTACATGTTCAACACTCATTTTAATTTAAGGGGCATGAGTGCAGCACTACATCAAGGCTAATTCAGTACAAAGTGGTGGCAAGGTTCGAGCCGTTAGCACTAACAATGCAAAACAAAAAACATCTGTTGTTTCTGTTGGCTTTGGATTGTTGTAGTCTTGCCACCACCTGTAATTGAATTTACTTTGTGCTAATTGTACTTTATTGTGTAATGCCGAAATTTGTGATCTTTTGCAAACGTAAAATATGAAACACTTCTTAAAAACTAAAGAGCATTTAAAAATGTTGCCAAGCCACATGTAACACTTATGCAACACTTTTTTTAGAAAAGAAAACGCCATTAGTTAAGTGCGAGTCTTACTCAAAAATTTAAGTGCGAATATCACTTAAAAGTACTTAAAATAATCCATAATGGAATAACATACACAATTGTGGAAATTAATTCACACACATTCTTCACACGCAGGGTTACCGTTAGGAATTTTTGAAAAGTCGCACAAAAGGTTGTTTTATAAAAATAAAGTCGCACAAAAAAGTCGTTTCAGAAAATAAAAGCCGCACATCTTTATTTTAACGTTTTTTATTAATAAAAAGCATAACAAAACAATTGAAACAAAAAGCTTATTGCAGAATTCATTTTTATCATATTTCATAACAATGTACATGTTTGTCCAAGTTTTCATGTATAGTGAAAACATTTACTTAAGTTTAATAAATTTGTCGTATGCTGCCAATGTCAAAGGAGTAGAATTTCTGTTTAAAAAAAAGCCAAAAAAGTTAAGGTTAATATATTTTTGACAAAATTTAAACTTGTCCAATTAAAGCCCCTTGAAAACTACAGGTGGTGCTAAGACTACAACAATCCAAAACCAACAGAAACAACAGAGGTTTTTTGCATTGCATTGCTAACAAAACACTGACAAATTAAAACAAATTGGTCCGAACTGTCAAAACTTGCCACCACCTTGAACTGAATTCGCCTCAAATACGTTGTATACATGACAAGGTTGCAAAAATGTAATAAAAGTGCTGCCAAATGAACAATAATTTATGAATTGTTTTTAAATTTTGACGAGGCTATTTTGACGAATTTTTTTTTTTTTTGATACAAATAATAAGAAAATTGAATGTTTTGTAAGAATCTTAACAAAAAGGGTAAAAAGTAGCAGAAAAATTAAAATAGTCGCAAAAGTCGGTGATAAAAAAAAGTCTCACAAAAAGTCGCAGACCGCTGAAAAAGGGTCAAATTGCGACTTTAGTCGGGCGAACGGTAACACTGTTCACACGCATTCTTACGCTCTTTCATTTAGTGCCCGAGAGTACACAATTTAGTAGTCGATTATCAAGCGATGAGTGCACATGCGGCGGATGCTTACGTATTTTTTTATTTTTATTAAGAGTACTTGTCTCTTTATTCACTTATACTTATATAAATCAATATAACCACAATTGACATCACTGGTGTATATGTAAAAGTTTGTTGTATGGAAACAACAATACAAGAAGAGAAATTTAGATTATTTTTTAAGAGTAATATAATAGACAAAATTCCCAAATTCTATTTGTTAAAATTTTTTAGTTAAATACATCAAAATTTCAAAGTAGAATAACTATGAAAACTATATTGGGTATGCTGCTTGTGTCATATACATGAGAATTCTTCTGTAAGCAAAGGGCGCACAACAACAAAAGTAAAAAAACATGTGTAACGGGTAAATAAATGATAAGATTCTCTCTGGTTCTGTGGGGTACGTGTTTAGGTTTTAGAATCTATCTAATCTCGCTCTCGGACTATTTAAAATACGAATCGAGATTAAACCATCTCAGAAATTCTTTATCAGAATTTAGATTAAATCAACTTAATAATACTTGAATCAAGCGCATTTTGAGATTTATTCAATGGATTGATAGATTTTTTCAGTGTACTTTCTTGTTAGGAAATACGAAACGATTGGATGGCAAAAATACGCATTAATAGTTGAATACAAAGAAAAAGAGTTACATAAATGCCAAAAGGAATCACGATAAAAACGCCTTTATAAGCAGTCATTATCGACTTAAATTTCCTTTTTAAATCAGCGGTGGGCACAGTTTCTATTATTTTGTACAAATTTTTATTAAGTTATAGCAAAATCACTTCACAATAAACTATTTCTAATGATCACAGCCGCTCCCTGGTATATTTAAAACTCGAACATTCACAAGGATTTCAATGTGCCATTAGTAAAAACTATGCTCACGAAATATATGAAAAAGGAAAAGAGATACTGCAGGACTAATCCGATTAGAAGATGTGAACATATGTATGTTGACAGAAGCCGGGATGGGGAACATTTTCGTGCTGCTCTGGCAGGACACAAATAAAACAATTAGAATAAGATTTGATTTATTATTTCTAATTCATAAATATTTGATACATGAAGATCCAATAATAAATAAATAAATAGGAGAAAAAAATATTCCTTAAAAACGCCCATTTTCTTTATTTTGGAAACTTTATTTTCAACACTGTAAACAAAAAAAATCATCGAAAAACAGCTGTTGTGAACTACTATAGATTATTTTTTGGGCGGCATGAAATAACCCCCCAAAATATAACTCCCCAAAAAAAAATTAAATAACCCCCCAAAAGTTTGTGCAGAGAACAACAAAAACGATTATTGGGGGGTTATTTCATTTTGTTTGGGGTGTTATTTTATTTTTTTAATTGGGGTATTATTTCATATGAAATTATCCCCCAAAAATCATTATGAAATAAAGCCCCAATATATTTTTGGGGGATTATTTCATTTTTAATTGTATAATGAAAACGTTTTTGGGCGCAAGGATTTATCCACTTTGCACAGAAAAAATTATTTTTCCAATTCAAACAAAAAATTTGTAGAATCAAAAAATTTTTTGTCTGAAATCGGTCCTATAAACAAATTCGCATATTCAAACAATTTATTTGCATTTTGTTTATTGAAAAAAACACTGATTTTTTCAAACAAATAATTTAACTGAATCAAACAAAAAGTTTACTGAAATTCATATACTAAATTTCAAAATCAAAAAAAAAGGTTTTTGCACAAGCAATGATGCGCACACAAGCAGGCACTGTATTAGAAGATGATGGCAGGGAGAGCAGAGCGGCCGGCCGGCTTTGAGACACATTTTTTTGTTGGAATAATTTTTGAACGAAGTCTTTTTTTAAAACACACAATGTTTTTCGTCATCACTCACTGTTGCTGTATCCTTTCCTTTACTAATGAAGAAGAAATGTAACCCAAAAACGGCGACAGACCGACTCGATATGTTTTTCGTCATCATTATATTTTTGTATTTGATGTATTTAAGCAGACAGTTTGAAAAAATTGAATACGGGATTTTGTTTTTTTTAACCAACTTTGAAACCAACTAAAAATTTATTTTGTTTCTTATAATGTTGTTGTTGTTTCTGTTGTTTAAAAAGAGTGAAACGTTTTTTTACCTGCTATTTTTTTTTGTTTTTTTTTTTTTTTACTTCAAACCTCTTCATCTTTCTTACTGTTGTACTTTTATAAAGCGTCCAAAAATAGACTGCATGTGTTTTTTGTTGTAGTTCTTATATTTCACATTAGGAAGTGTTGCTTACGATCGAATAAAAAAATGCAAAAAGACGACAACATTAAAAAGCGTTAAATAATTTGTAGAAATTAAAAAAAAATTCAAACAAACGTTTGTTTGAAAATAATTCGGCAATAATTTTTTCTGTGTGGTATACAGAACACCGGCTTCGATAAATAAAGCTGACTTGCATAGCCGGCCGCAATGGTTTTCTTCTATATGGTATACCAAACACCGGCTTCGCTAACTAAAACTCTATCTACCATGGTTTTAAAGCACCCCCCTTTTTATACTATAGAGGAGAAACTCCTAGAGCTATGCAGAGAAGCTTAAGCTAGCGAAGCCGGTATTTATTATACTATAGAGGAAAAAGTCATTGCGCCCGGGCAAAGGCCAGCTATGATGAAAAGCCTTTGTTGGCGAAGCTTGTGTTTGGTAAATCGTACCATGATATCTATCGCGGGATTCTTTAAAGCAAAACTATATAATTAATTGTATTACATATTTTGGGCTCTTATTTAATTTCAGAAACTGGGGTTTTATTTCATATGAAATAAGCCCCCAAAAATTAACGAATTATTTCATCTATGTTTGGGGCGTTATTTCATTTCGTTGGGGGCTAATTTTATTTTTAAAATTGGGGTTTTGTTGCATATGAAATAAGGCCCCACGCTTTGGGGGATTATTTCATTATTTTTTTGGGGGGTTATGTCCTGCCGCCTATTTTATGAAATAAAACTAAGTGTAAAGAAAAAATTATAAGCCGTTCGTAAATTGTAAATTTTGACAGACATGCGCTATTACAGATAAATCGCAAAACGGCGGCATGAAATAGCCCCCCACGAAATAAGTCCCCAAAACGGAAATGAAATAACTCCCCAAAAAAATATATGAGAGGCAACAACAACGTTTTTTGGGGATTTACTTCATTTTTTTGGGGACTTATTTCATTTTCATATTGGGGAGTTATTTCATATGAAATAAGTCCCCAAAAATCTGAAATGAAATAAGTCCCTAAAAATATTTTGGGGACTTTTTTCATTTTCAAATTTATTCCAAAATCGTCAAAAATGCAGATTATGTCCCGTTATAATACGTAAACAAAACTTGTTTTAATGAATGGTCAAGACCACTCATTCATTAAAAATAATACTTACTAGGTAGTTAGTTTGAGAAATAATTTTGCGGTAAGGAATAAAATAAAGCCATAATGGTATTATTGCCCATTTAATTTTTTTTTTTTTTTTTTTGCTGGATGCAATGAATCCAGGTTTCCCATTCAAAAGAGAGATAAAGCCGTTTATTTTTTTTCATTCCAATGGGAGGCAAAGCCATCATGGCCTTAGGACACATTAGTAATATTAGGAAATGGCTTTATCTCTCATTTCAGTTTTGAAAAACTTTTCCATTTTACATTGATTAATAGTTTTCTTATTTTTATAATTAAGAGCTAATGATTTTTCCTTTTACTAAAGTTAAGTATTGAAATCTGGCTTCGCATACTAAAGTTTTACTGCGGCCGCGCTTAGGGGTTTTTTCCTGCAGTAGGACGCGGCAGGTGAGTTCGCTGAATAAAGTTTTTCTGCGTGCGTCACAAGAATAAAAAAATGGTTTTCAATGATAACTAAGGATTTTCCCTTTTACAGAATGTTTACACCATGCGTAACAATATTCTGGAAAAATATGGCTTTGCCTCTCATTTGGGGGAAAAAATATGACTATATCTCTCACTTCGCAAAATTTTACATATGACCTTACCTCTCAATGATTGGGCAATAAGACCATTACGGCTTTATCTCCCATTCAATTGAGCAATAAAGCCATCATGGCCTTACCTCCAATGGTTAAAAAGCACCCCCCCCCCCCCCTATTTTGAATTGATTGGATGTTTTGAATACTTTTTGGGGATTTATTTCATTTCAGGAAATGGGGACTTATTGCCAATGAAATAACTTCCCAATTTTTGGGAATTTATTTCATTTTGATTTGGGGAGTTATTTCATTTCGTTGGGGTTTCATTTCATTCTTAAATTGGGGGTTTATTTCATATGAAATAAGACCCCAAAAATTGGGGAATTATTTCATAATTTTGTTGGGGACTTATTTCGTGGGGGGCTATTTCATGCCGCCCGCAAAACTACAAAGAAAATCACCAAATTAAAGTTTCATAAGATTTTATTTAAAAAAAAAAATTGCCAAAAATCGTCAAATATATTTTATTATTTAAGAAAATAAGCCAAGAGTCATATTAACGTTTCTAAAAGCTTAAATAAAGGGTGTTTAGAACCATCAATGTGAATTACTGTAAAACTAGCTGTCATACTAATGAAGTGTGTTTGACGATTTTTTTAGTATACTTTGGCAAAGCACAAGCAGAGACTTACACTAGAACAACGTTTACAAGTCGTGTAAAATGTTACAACCCAATAAACCACTTCGTCAAGTTAACGGTGCACTTAAACGTCCATCAGATCAGCTAATGCGCAACACTATAGATCGATTCATGACAAGACTCTTTTGAATAATGTTCATCCAAATCAAACACGTTCCGTGCGTGCAGAAAAAGCCATCGCCGCTTTAGACGTAAGTGTGACAGAGGACTCGGATTTATCAATCCGCCGCCGTTTTTAGCAACACGGTTTCTGGCCGCCGTATACTTGGAAAATTTTGAGAAATCCCAAATCTATATAAATTCAAACTAGTGCAATAATTAAGGCCAACGGACCGTCCATTGCGTCATATGTTTGGTGAATGGATGAGAATCAACAAGAAGTTAAATAAAATTTTTATCGTCAAATCATTTTTAACGATGAGTGTCTTTTTTACTGGCTTAACGGGTATACTTACTAGCAGAATTGTAATTATTGGAGAGAACATAAGACTCTTGAGACCCCATTACATCCCAGAAAAATCACTGTTCATCCGAAACCAGCGCCAACATTACCGTGAATGGCAACGCTACAGGCAAATGATTCATAGTTTTTTTATTCCCCATGCCATTGTAAATCATTTGAAGGAGAAATGGTTCTAGCAAGACGGAAGAATATGTCATACAGCGCGTACATCATCTTTTTGTAGCGTCAAAGTTTTGGTGACCGAATTATCTCAAGAAATGGACCTGTGAATTGACCACCTCGTTTGTGTGATTTTTTTCTTTCATTATTTATTTATTGAATCTTCATATATTAAATATGAAATAACAATAATTAATCAAATCTAATCTAAATCATCTTATTGCATAAGTGCTGCAGTGTCTCTTCTTCTTAAGAGAGTGTGGCCGCTATCATTTAAAATATTTCGTGCTAGTGGCTTCGGATGCAATTCGAGCCTTTTTAAGTATTTTACTGCAAATTTCGTAATCATAGTTTTAACTAATGGAACATTAAGATCCTTGTGGATATTTGAGTTTTTTTTAATACCAAGGGGCAGCTGTGATTATTCGAAGAAGTTTATTTCGGCGCCTTTGAATTTTTTTCGATATTAGAGGCCGAGGCAGTGCCCCATAACTGAATACTGTAGCACCAGATTGGCTTTAAGATGGAGTTGTAAAGAAGAAGTTTGCAGTCAACACTAAGGGCAGAGTTTCTTCCAATAAGCCAATGAATTTGGATGGCTTTTAGTTTCATTTGAGTTAATTTTGCCTATTTATGGCTTTTCCACGTTAAACGGCGATCTAGATGAATACCGAGGTATTTTACAAGCGAATTTTGAGGTATTATTTGATTATTGATCTTAATTGGGGGGCATGATTCCCGACGCAAGGTGAATGTTATATGTACGCATATAACTGTATCATCAGCAAATGTTGAAGTTTGGGTGTAGTTGTTTGTTTGCATATCCGAGGTATATATTAAGTATAAAAGTGGGCCCAGGATGCTTCCCTGAGGGACTCCAGCGCCAATTAGCTGAGGAGCGCTTAAATAATCACCTTCTTTAATAATAAACTTTCGACCTACTAAGTAGCTTTCTAACAGCTTGTGTGTGTTTACTGGTAAGTTTAGCTTCAATTTATGTAATAAGCCTTCATGCCAGACTTTATCAAGAGCTTGAGAAACAGCGATGAAGAGAGCGGAACAATATTTTTTTTCTTCAAATGCTTTTCTTATTGCGTTTACTATACGATGGGTTTGCTCAATTGTGGTGTGTTCTCTTCTAAAGCCGAATTGGTGGTTAGGAATACATCTACTTTCATTTAAAATTGGGGTTCATTTTGAAGCTAACAGCTTCTCAAACAGCTTTGATATACTAGAAAGTAAGCTTATAGGCCTATATGACTCAACTTTTGTGTGATTCTTTCCTGGTTTAGGTATCATGGTGACTAAGGAAACCTTCCTCTTTTGAGGATAGTATTCAAGCCGTAAAATAGCATTAAAAATTAAAAGAATAATTTTCTTTGCTATGCTGGGCAGCTCAAAAAGCATTTTGTTGCTGATCTTATCAAAACCAGGAGCCTTCTTGGGGTTTAAATCACAAATAGCCTTTTCGATTTCTCTTATCTCAAATCTTAGGGGAACAGCTGCTCTAGCAGCAACAGGTGGTAACTCGACCGCAATATCGTGAGATATATTTGGGAAAAATACGTTTTTTAAATGATTGACAAAAAAATTTCCTTTTTCAACATCATTTCTTGCCCAACTTCTATTCAAGTTTCTTAATGGTGGTTTAGAGACAACTGGCCTTTTGAGATTTCTAGCTGCACGCCATAATGAGTAGTCTGATTGAGGGGTTGCATCAAGTTCCTTAAGATATTTTTCCAGAGAAGCCGTTTTCTGAGTCTGCAATAACTTTCTTAGTATTTTTGTACACTCTTTTAGTAAGTTCTTAGGTTGAGTGGATCTGTGCAATTGCCTCTCTCTTCGGGCCCTCCTTTTTTCAGACAAGAGAGGCTCGACATCTGTGGAATATATTTTAAAAGTTTTTGTTTTTTTTTTTTGGCAATATTGAAATGTTGAAAAACTAGTTTCAGAAAAATGTCAAAATTGTCAACACAGCGATCTACATACTCCGGTGTACTGAGCGGAATATTTTCTGTGCAATGGGTACTGAGTTATTTATTATATTTTAACCAATTAATTTGCGTAGCTGTCGTCGCTAAGTAACCAGTCGGAGGTACAATTTTATTGGGGTTCATTATAGTAACAATTGTAGGCGTGTGGTCGAAAGATAATTCTAGGGAAGCTTCAACATGAATCGTTTCTATGGGTATGTTTTTAACCACGCCGAAATCGAAGGCATCTGGAATTTTTTGATGATCAGTAGGCCAATATATTGGTTGTCGCGACCCCCAGAAGGTATGTTTAGCGTTACAATCGCCAGCGGCTAGGAAAAACGGTCCTAATGATTTAAAATATTTATAATATTGGCTTTCTGATATTGCAAATCTAGGCGGGGAGTATAACGATAAAATTTCTAGGTTTCTATTTAATTTCTCAACGCAAATGTTCGTTGCTTGGAGATAATCTTCACGATGATCACACATTAGGTAGTGTTTGACTCGGGGTTTTACTAAAATGGCAGAACCTCCACAAGCTCTATATCGAAAAACTGCAGTTCAACAGCGAGAAATACATACACCCACCTAAGTGTACGGTTTGGGGCGGTGTTTCATCGGAAAGGATAATTGGTCCTTATTTTTTTAAGTTTTGCGTAAAGTTATGGAAAATGTGTTGGAAAGAGCACGAATTTGCGAAGCAGAAAATGGCCACCACTTGCGAGATATTATTTTTCATAACTAAACTAAAAATATGCCCTATTTATATACTGTATTAAAAAAAAATAATAATAATTATTTCTTAAATGAAAAGTTATAACCCCTTCGTTAATTTTGGGCCACCCTGTATTTATTAAAATATGTTTTGTTGTAAAAAAAATCGTGCGGTTTTGCGAGAAAACGCAATATCTGACAGCCCTGACAGTAAAAGCAGTTAGTGAAGAGAAGGAATTATAGCCAACATTAAACAATTTAAATACTTTAGTTTATATATGTATTAAACTTTATTAAAATTAATTCAATTTATAAAGTAACACTATCCAGTGAGACACAAAGAATGCTGACGACGGCCGTAGCGGGCCAGAAAATGCATTACATTCTGCTGGTGTCTAATAATTGTAAATTTTTCTGAACATTCAATATACCTCATTGCTTTCCAACGGAAGGCTAAGGTAAAATGTAAATAGAAAATACAATATAATAGTCTGGTAGTGTATAAAGTCATTTCTGAAAAATTGTAGGAATAGAACTATTACAAAAAAGCTTTATAAAATACATAACTGAAATAGTTCATAGAATAAATTCGAAAAATGAAAAATGTTGAATATAATATAAAGTTACCTTCGGAAGGAAATAATTCCCAGTTTCTTTTAATTATTTTTAATTTAAATAGAGTTGTTCGGAAAATAGTTATCTAATATCCTTTGTTTCACGATAAACTAAAATGGCATAAACTGTTTTAAAAACTGGAAATTGTATTAAAATTTCCATGCAACACAAAAGCATTCTACATACTAATTACAAATCCTTACTCATTCGTCCTTTTTTATTGGGATAAAAACCATATGCTCCGTTTAGTTGCTTTAAAATGTATTAAGGAATTTTCTTTTAATTTACTTTACATACACCTATAAAATCATTTCATTCTTCCTTTCTCTTGCTACGGTTCTACCAAAGTAATTTGGTACAAAATATTCCAATAAGAATAAATTGAGTTGCACCTTTAGGTCCTTTTTGTTTTCCCAAGCCAGGGGGAGCTGAAAATTATTTACTTTGTGACAAGTATCTTATGAGTTAGGTAACGATATTATTTCTAACAAGATTTGTAACAATATTTCATGATAGTGTGTGTTTATATGTATGTGTGAATTACACACACAATTTTTTTTTTATTTAAGCACAAGAAATTGTTTTTAAAGCAGGGTTTTGAAGCCAGGGTTTTTTGTTTATTATAGCTGGAACATCAAGAGATGTATTGTATAGTGTTTAGCTTGTAGCCATCATAAAATAAAAACTGTAATAGAAATTGTATTTTTTTCCTTTTTGGGGAACCAAAACAATTTTCCATCAACGTTTATTTGATGGGTTGACAGGGTGACACAGATTTAAAATTACAAATATAGATTGAAAGGGCATTAGGGGGTTGCCACTTTAATTTTAAACCCAACGCCACTAAAGCTGAAGACGAACTTGAGTTTGTGCAACCCTTTTTCATATTTTGTTGTGTATCATTTCTCCTTTGTTCCACTGTCATGTCAAGTATGTACATAGTGCTCGTATTTAAGTAAAAATGTTATATGGATTGCATCATAAAGTTTAATGAAAAATTGTTTCAACTTTATGTTTCGGTTCCTGGTATTTATCTCTCACCCAACTGCCACTCTTTCGTCTCTCTTGTTTAGAAAATGTCATAAACCACAAGGACTTTTGTTTTTATTATGGTTTTAGTGTGGCCCTCTTACAAAGCAGAGGGGTAAAATTAAAGTAAAATACGGAATTTTTTTATGATCTCACAAATTTACAGGTATTTTACACAGGTTTTCCAGGTGACAGATAGAACTGAAAAGTATCTATACAAAAACATACATACATTATGCTACAAACGTTCTTTCACAACAAAGTCAAATGTTGTTAACCATAAAACTGTGAGGTATAACATAAATATATAAAGTATTTTGAAATATGTTTTTAAATCCCTCATATATTAAGATGTTAAGTGTCATAAAATGTTATTATTAAATTAAAAAAAAATATTTTAAATAAAAACATGTTACGTTTAACTAAAGTTGCATTTTTAAAATACCGAATGCGGTAAAATAAAAACCAATAAACTAATTTAAAATTTCCTAAAATTAATTAGTACGACAAAATAAAAATAAGACAAAAATTAAGCAAAAACAAATAACGTAATTTATTTTAAAACAGCGCCATCTTTTGTAATTCCGATTTAATGAAGAGAATGGTTAAATACTGTATGTAATTCATTACTCACCAAACCGCTCGTAAATAAAACCTTTCCAATTAGTTTCACCATACTAGTGATCGTACTAAGAAACTTACCAATCAACTTGTATTTCCAAGTTTATTTATTATTTGGTTTAGAACTTGACTAAATTAGTTAATAAACCAACCAAGTGTTGAATTTTGCAAAAATAAGATCTTAAGATGCAGATCTGGTTGATCTTTATTCTAGGAACCAGTGCTGCCAGTAAAATTTCGAGAAAGATACATTTTAATTTCAAAAAAGATAACTTTTTCCCAAAAAGATACATTTTGAAAAAAATTTGAAAATCCATTTTAAACGTTTAAGATTTTAGTTCATATTAAATGAATATGTATTGTAATGAAAATGATTTCATATAAATTAATTTTTATATATTAATTTAAGTCATAAATATTAGGTATGTAATTTTTAAAAATTAAGTTAACAAACTTTTATATTAATTATATGTAACTTTCTTTGGATGTTATAATCAAAACTCATTTTTGTAACAATTAATATACGAGTTAAGGCTATTATACTAAAGCGCTTATATCAAAAAGTTCATATTAGCATATTGTTAACATATATTCTTAATTTTACAATTTAGCATATTTCAGCAGATTTTTTTTTTTAAGTTTTGTCATATTCTCTTCAAACAGTTATGGCAGCACTTTATAAAGCACAATAAAGAGGAAAAAATATGTAACAGCTTTTATAATTGAGAAAATTGTTTGCAAAGAGAGAGAAATATTGTGGCCATATGTAAAACCATAATGTGCTTAAGCTGGCTTAAGCAAATGTGCGAATATATGTAAATCATATGAGGCAAACCATATTAAAGAACATTTTTGTTAAGTTTTATGAAACTGTAATTTTCTTAAGCAAAGTGCGAAACTGATCGCACATTTCGTGTTTTGAGATACATATTAAGAATTTTGTCTAAAATGAATTGTGTGTTGTATTGTGAGAGTTAAAATATAAATGCGTATAGTTTTATTAATAATGACATTTTATACTTGAAATTAAGCTGCGTCATAGATCTTGAAGAAGATAATAAGAATATGTAATAAAATTAAAAAGCACTTAAGTCAACTTAAGCCATTATTATTTTTTGCCACAGATATTTATTATTAAATACAAAATCTAAGTAAAAACAAAAATTATCATTGGAAACATAAAAGACTATTCACACTATTATATGAATAGTTTTCCTTAATTTCCAAAGTGTTGGTCAAAATACCATTAGAATATGATCTGGTCATCATATTCTAAACACCTATCTAGAATTCAATTGTTGAACTTTGGTTCATCAATTCGTATACATTCAGCTTTTTTTTTCTTCTTAAATTTTTTTTTTTTTGTGTGAACAGGGTTGCTTTTTTTATACATTTGTATAAACGTATAAATGACAAAATACAATAATAGAGATTGACAGAAGTGATAAGTTATATTGTGAAATAGCAATATATAAAATTTTTAAGATTAAAAATGCTAAAAAAAAATATTACAAAAATGCTGAAAATAATGCTAAATGCTATTTGAAAAATAAATCAAAATAAATACACTGAGGTTTCGTTTTATGCGATAGATGCGTTCCAAAAAAATCGCATAAATTGAATTCGCATAAAACGATACTCTAGCTTCATATAAAAACTAATGATTCGTTCCAAAATTCTGAAAAACCGCATAAATTCAAATTTTAACAAGTAAGAAAGTATAGTCGGTCAAGCCCGACCATATGATACCCTACACCACAGTATTTAAAAACACATCATGCGTATGTGTCCATATAAATATAGATTTATCTATGCTTATAAACTTCATGAAAATCGGTTTGAAAGTTTGTGAGAGGCAGAATTGCCCCCTACCTCCCCTTGTGGTCCTATTTTTGAAAAACTGTATAGCTAATGTGTCCATATAGATATGGTTCTATCTATGTTTTAAATTTCATTGGCTTGGTCCTTGTGCCAATAAGAACCTATGACCCAAATTTCATCAAATTATCTCCAAAATTGCGACCTGTACTTTGCGCACAAGGTTACATGGCCAGCCAGCCGGACGGACATCGTTAGTTCGACTCAGAAAGTGATTCTAAGACGATCGGTATACTTTAAGGTGGGTCTAGGACCAATATTTTAAGGCGTTACACACATCAGCACAAATGCATAATACCCTCTCCACTATTGTGGTGTAGGTATAATTAAGAAATTAAAACAAAATCGCATAAAAAAATCAACAAATATAAAAACTTATCAAACAAAAAAAAATTTTAGGTGACCTTTAAATAAAAAAAATTCATCTGCATAACCGGGAATGACCAATTTAAATCAAAATTTGTTTAACTTAGTTCTAATTTTTTTTATTTTTTTATTTTTTAATCTAAATTGGCCTTTAGTGTATTTATCATATTGTAAAAGTTTTATTATAGAACCTCTTGTAGTTTAAAAGTTATGCATATTTCTTTACACTCGTACATGTGGTTATCACAATGTTGTACCGTAAAAGAGTGAAAAGAACGATTTTTAACTTCTCTCATTCTAACTTCTCTCATTTTTGATTTTATTTTTACCGAAATTAGCCTTCGTTGCAAAACTATTATTATGTATTATTCATTAGTTTTAAAACACTCATAATTACATACGTATCGGCTACGAATATAAAAACACAAAATAAAACAAACTATAACGAATATATCGTGATGCAACATTGGTTTAATTTAAAAACGGTAAATTTCAAAAACGGTAAAAATTTAAAAAAAAATCATTATTTTTAAAATCGCATAAATTTGAATCTGCATAAAAAATATCCGCATAAAACGATACCTGAGTGTAATGCTAAATTAAGCAGTGAAAATGCTACAAGGGTCACACTGGTTGTATATGATCTTGTTCTTCATAACCATCCATTTTCAACACAGTGGGGAATTGAATTTAATATGACAATATAAAAAAACTAATTGATTCGTTCTTATGTAGTATACGCCAATGAAGCTTATATATCCCATATGGTCTAGTGGCTAGGATATCTGGCTTTCACCCAGAAGGCCCGGGTTCGATTCCCGGTATGGGAATTAATTTTTGAAATTTTTTTTGAGTTACTCAGTGTAGATAATAATTTTTAAAAGAAAAAACTATAAAAATTACAAATTTTTTAAACATGTGTTAAATTTTATATACATTTAAGGTTATTCCTAATATTTTCTATAGGAAATAAAAAGCCTTTGTTTGCATACCCATTTTGTTTTCCTGTTTTTTTGGAGTTTGATAAATTTTTCTGACTCAAGTCAGATGTTTGAACTCTATACCAGCCATTTTTTCGGGTTATTTTTTTTTGTAATTTCACATTTTTCTGTTTTTGCTCATCTTGTATAGGCACATATGAGTAAGCAACCCGTTTGTCAGTCAGTTTTTAATAATTGTTTGTAGATGTTTTTTATTAAAATTATTACACCTAACACTAATATTACCTGTGTAAAAAAGGAATGTGCGAAACAGTAAGTAACGGTTATTATCCACCTGTGCAGTTTTGTTCTAAATAACGTTTTTTTTATGGGGCAGAATTAAAGTACATGCGAAAAATAGCTTTTAAAAGTATTAACATGTTCTCAGTTTTGTACTGCCACGCCCAACTAAAAATTAAAAAACTTATGTAAATAGCCAATGTGTCGGGAAATCAGAAAATTACTGAAAAATTTCAGTAAAATCGTTTCAGTAGTTAAAGAGTCTATAGGAAACAAACAACCATACGCTTTTTCATTTATATATTATTTATTGCTTTCCTTGCACCTACCCCTTACTTTTTATTTTAAAAGGTGAAATATTTTTGTTCTATGGGCGGTACTGCTCGTCCTCCGTCTATCCCTCCCATTTTTATTTTAAAATGTATAATTTAGCACAATATCGGCTGTAGCCACTTTAGCTTTAATAGTTCTTCAGTTACGCGATATTTAATATATTCATCCTATGGGGGCATTGCTCCACCTGTGCCTACCCTCTTAATTTTTATTTTCAAATGTGTAGTTTACTATAAGATTGACTCCTATCAAGTTAGAACATTATAAATATAACAGTTCTTAAGATATGCGATACTTAACATTGGCGTCCTATGGGGGTAACACTTCCCCTGCTGATATATTATTTCAATTTCGGTGATAACTGCAACTAGTTAAAGAAACTGGATGCAACACATACATGCATATATGCATGTATGTGTTTCGCAGTCTTTATGATCCATCTGCTTAGAAATTTGAACAAAAGTTTCAGGACGAAAATGTTCATTTGCTACATTTTCTTAAATTATGGCGTGGGGCAAAAGAAAATAATTTTATTTCTTCAAAAAAAAAGCATGAATCTCCCCGACGGGGAATTGAACCCCGGTCTCCCGCGTGACAGGCGGGGATACTGACCACTATACTATCGAGGATGTTGCGATCCTATCAAAAAAAGTCAGTTAATTACAATCGATTTCGGATTTAATTACAGTTTGATTGAAATGAAGCAACGCTGTCGAATTTCTAACAAACAAAAAAATTGTATATAAGAACTTTTCAAACAAAAGTTTTGTAACTTCTTAATTTAATTAACTTTAAAATACAAAAAACTTAAAAATCAAGTTAAACTATTTTTCGCTGACGAAGAATTGAACCGCGGTCTACCGCGTGACAGCCAGAGACACTGAACACCATGCTATCGATCATGTTAAATCCAGTTAAAAAAAATTTACTAATTAACTGTTCTTAAAGCAACACTGTTAAATTTAAATAAAACAAAAGAAAGTATGTATATATAAGAACTTTAAACCAAAGGTATTGTAACTGCTTAAGGTCCAATTAGACGTGACATAACCACACAAAACTGTTTGAACCAACCTTATGTGCAACACTGTATTTGAAAATATGTGACTTACAAAAACGCAATAACCATAACCATACAAACCAATTGAATTTAACTTTTTACGGTTATTGGAACGGCCTTGTCAAGATGGTTATGCTACGTCTACTTGGACCCGAAACATATGTATAGACGATTGTAAGAAATAACAATATAATCAGGGCTGTTAGATGTGACGATTTTTCGTCATTTTGACGGTT
The DNA here is from genome assembly GCA_930367215.1 of Pollenia angustigena. NCBI lineage: Eukaryota > Metazoa > Arthropoda > Insecta > Diptera > Polleniidae > Pollenia > Pollenia angustigena. The sequence continues at coordinate 57,212,871 of OV884060.1, forward strand.
TTTTTTTGAGAAAATACGGTAAAATGACGATTGGCGATTTCTAAACTAAAAGTAGTAGTGTCATGACGATTTTCTGGCATCAATAAAACACAAGAAATATTAACAATTATATTGGGAACAGTTCAAAACTTAAAAATCAATTTTTCGAAATACAAAAATTATTTGAAATTAAGCAAAAAAAGTACTTCCCCATCACAAACCAGGTGGTTTTCATTAGAAGCACTAGTAATTCGAATTCTACAATTATATGAATGCCATTAATACGGCAAAAAATATACAATAGAGCTGCGATTTGCATTTTAATGACTTCGATTTGCGTCGCTATATACGTTTATCACCTTCAACAGTAAAAACAATTTGCATTAGTGAAAGCGCTAAAAATTAATCATATAAAGATAACTCCAGTTAATAGCAAATGAGATTTTATTTTTTGTTTAATGTGCTGTTTACACAACACAAGTGACTAAACGTGTGGTAAAATTTATATGGAAAACACTCAAAAACCTGAGTGCTTTTCTGATAAATTTTACTACACGTTCAGTCACTTGTGTTGTGAAAACAGCACATAATTTTTTTGTGAATATGGATAAATAAATGTTTGTTATGCTTTTATGAAAATATAATTTTTCTTATGTATTTCTTTTCAAATGATAAATATATTTCAGCCCACTTGCTGAAATAAATAGAATAAAACTTAACCATATCACTTTCTTTATCATAAATATAATTTCTTGCTAAAAATTTATATTTTTGAACCAATAAATGCAATAAATTGTCTCTGATTTGTACAATTTAAGTATTTGACGATTTGTTGACGAATTTTGTTAAAACTTTTGACGATTTTTGAGGAAAAAGTCTAACAACCCTGAATATAATATTAAAGTTGCCTTAAAATGTCTTACAACCGTGGAAACCAGCATATTTTTTCTAACAACGTTGTTAGAAAAATCATTGTTAGTTAATTGTAAGACAACAATATTGTCAGACGCAACATTACATTATAGCTCGGCATATATGTTTTATATGTATTCGCACAGTTGCTTAAGTTTACTAAAGCGACCTCATGCATATAATGGTTGGGCCTGTATCATATTTTGTCGAATGCTTTGAATTTTCTGACAATAAGTAACAACAGGTTTGGCAATATATGTCTTACAATTATCACAACTGTGTGTACCGATTTTTTTTTTTTTTTTTTTTTTTGCCGTTACGCTTATTGCCAAACAATTGTCTTCCAATGAAACAGCGGTTTTCTTTCAATCGTGTAAACTAAAAATTTCCTTTTGTGAAATTTTTCATCGGCAGTATATTGTCCTGTCCGCACATTGCCAGGCCTCACGATATTGTAAGATCTGATAGTAGTCTCTTTATTGCAACATAGTCATATCCCAAAATATCAGACTTGCAGAAAATGCAATTAAAGTTTTCAAAATGTACCTTTATACACAGATTCAATAAAATATATTTTGATTTAACTGCGGTTCAGTTTGAGATAAAACACTGGTTCTTGTTTTACAAATAGAGAAGATAGGAAGGGCTGTTTTGCTTAAGTAACTTGAAAATTTTTGATTTTTGAGATATGACTATGTTGCAATAAAGGAGCGATACAGCGTTTACAAAACTGCCATTTCTTCCACTGCTTTTATTGTCATTGGCCAAAAAACCTTTTGCTTTTGATTCGTTAAATGTAAACAGTTGCTGTTAAACCAACTCAAAAAGCAAAAAGTTTTACACAAGTTTTCGTTTTTTGTTCGACAGTTTTTGGTTTCGACAGCAGTTTATTAAACCTTGAGCGTCAGCGTTTTTAGAAATTGATATTAACAACGTTGTCAAATTTCAATGAAGTAAAAAAACTGTATGATAAAACAAGTCGATAAAAGAATTCTTTTGACACATTTATACATGTATATTAAGCAAAATAAAATTGTTTTGCTTGGCCTCCCCGACGGGGAATTGAACCCCGGTCTCCCGCGTGACAGGCGGGGATACTGACCACTATACTATCGACGATATTAAATGTAAATTTTTTTATTTATTACAAACGTTTTGCATTAACAAATTAATTATTATTTTGTAGATCTACTACCATATCAGTTTCTTACAATCCTTCTTACCACTATTTCATTAAAATTACCCAATAAAAAATTTTATTATTTTGCGAAGCACTAAAGGTACATTTAAAAAACTAAGCGCACAATTATGCGCTACGCAATAAGACATACAGAAATGCAGTAAAGTAAGTGAAAGAACTCTCAACAACTTTTATAAAAAAAAAATAACATTTCAAGTGCTACGGCATTCCCTTACTACGAAGCAGGTTTGTAAGGGAAAATACTAAAAAATAACTGTATCAAAACATTCAGTGTGTAAATATGATCGTTACATCCAACAATGTTTATGTGCGCTGAATAATGCGCTTTATGTATCAAAAATGTATTGCTTCAAAGTGGGAACTCGCCATATAAAATTCATGTCTTCCGTAAGCGCAATGGTAAGCGAAACCCTTATGTTTCTCCCTTACAAACCTGCTTCGTTGGAAGCTCAATTTTTTATTGGGTAACTGTTGTTTGAATTTGACAAATATGTTTTAAATTATTTATTTTTATGTGACACGTGATAACTCTTAAATGTTACTCGGAGTTATAGAGATGGAAAATGATACACAGAAATTAAAACAAAAAAATATATGTGGCAACTGCCATTAAATGTAACAACATGACTATTAAATCTCCTGGGTAAATAAAACAAAGTGTAACTGAATCATTTACCCAGATACACAAATATTCCAAATACTGCCATAAATTTAAAGTACGTCATGTATTCCTTGCCATATACACACATACACACATTTGCTCTGTGCTTGAGCCTATTACAGTTTATTACATTTAATGCTCATACCTTTATGGGTAATTTAAAACCGCATTCATTTCCGCATTTTTATTAAGGTTTTAATAACTTGAAACTCATCTAGTATTTAAGCATGACGCAGTGCAGCATAAAAAAGCACAAAATATTGCTACCAACAATAACAGATAATAAATAAATGGCACAAAAAATAAGAAAATGGTAGCAAACTTATAAAATATTTAAAAAGACATAAAAACATATGAAATAAAGCAATTTGTATTTTGAAGGGAAAATATGGGTACAAATTCTAAAATTATATGTGACAAACAATCTGAGAATTTAACCAAAATTGTGAGATTTAAGTGAAATAAAAAACAAATTTCCTTCAATTTACAGTAATTCCCCAATTAACGAACACTCGCTTTACGAAATTAAATAAATTATAAGATTCGTTTTAAGAAATTTCGAGGACACGAATGTCATAAACAAATTACAAAATTCGTTATACGAATGAACAATTTGCTATAACGAATAATTTTAATTTAGGTTTAGGAACTTCCCGAAAAAAATAAGTTAAGTTTTTTTATTCATTTAGTGCAAGTTTTGTATTATTTAAGTGCAGTCAAATTATTTTTTGTTGGAGGTATATCAATAAAATTTATTATTTTTGGTATTACAGTCAAATCCCGATAATTCGTACCCCGATAAATCGTAATTCCCGATAATTCGTAATAACCTGTCGGTCCCTTGAAAAAATCTCGTTAATTCGTAAAATTTCCGTACCTTTTGATCCCCTCGCTAATTCGTAATTTTTTTCAAATAAAATCTTCTTTACCTCTTATAAATCGTAATTGTTTGCTAACTACCGCTTATAATTCGTAATAAAAACCACAGAAACATGGAAAGAATGATTTTTGCTTACCGCTATTTTTTTTTTTGCGTGGGTTTTTGCTTGTGTGTGTGCTTATTTTCTTAAGATCAGTTTGTTACATGAATTATTTTTATATATTGTATTTTTAACAATTGTTTTTTATGATTTTTTTTTTATCTTTTTAGTAAATAAATTGAAAAACCCCGTTAATTCGTGTTAATTTTATTTTAACCCCGTTAAATCGAAACCCCGCTAAATCGAAAACCCCAATAATTCGTAAGAAATGGCCGGTCCCTTGCGATTACGAATTATCGGGATTCTACTGTATATTAAATCAAAATTAATTTTATTAAAAAATCTCTGGTAAATGACGAGCATTTACGGTTCACGCCGCTAGAGCAAAAAATGATATAAAGAGATCACATTGGATGTAAAGCTTAACGTTTTAAGACGATGTTTAGCAGGTCAGAAAAAAATAATGAAATAGGATAAGCTTAAATCCTCGCTGCTTCAACTGTTTGTACAATCCAGATAAAATAAGAAATAAAAAATAAAAAATATAAATTTTTATGGAGGTCGTTCCCGATCGAAAGTAAGCGTATTTTCAGCAGGCGGCCAGACAGACGGAACTGGCTAAATCGACTTGGAATCAGGGTTGTCAGATTGATTTCGACCTTTTTCGCCAAATTCAATGTCAAAAATCGCCAAAATCGCCAAAGTCTTTACTTTCCAGTTTTTGGCAGTAAAATACATATTTATTAATTTATTAAAAATATTTTTTATAAATCCTAAAAAATTAATTTGTTCCGTATCGCTAAAATACGCCAAAAATTCAAAAAAAGTCGCCATGATATATATTTTGCTTAATTTTTATTAAAAAAATTATTCACTAGCTAGAACACAAAAATGGAACGATGTTTACTGTTAAATAGTTTAAAGCAGTCTATTTAAAGCAACAAAAAAAGACTTTTTGCGGTTTGTATTAAACAAATATTGGATATAAAGGGTGATTAAATTTTTTGATTTTGTTGATTTTAAATAAAACACAAATTATTTAGGAAATTATTGTCATTTCTTTTTATTACGATAATATTATATTTATATGTTCCCGGAGATCCTATTAGGAGCATAGGGCCCCATTATGATAATATTGGTAGTTTCAATTATGTATGGAACAAAATATCGGACAAATGGCCGCCGCGACAAATCACTTCCATCCGATGATCCAAATTTTCGATGACACTGAGGCATAATTGAGGTTATATTTCATCGTTTAGCTTTTGAATTGTTGCTGGCTTATCGACGTACACCTTTTCATTTAAATAACCCCAAAGAAAGAAGTCCAATGGTGTCAAATTCTTGGCGGCCAATTGACATCGCCACCACGTGAGATAACAAGGCTATTGAATTTGTCGCGCAAAAGAGCCCTTGTTTCGTTAGATTTGTGGCAAGTGGCAAAGTACTGTTGACATCACAAATTGTCCACATCCATATCTTCCAATTCGGGCCATAAAAAGTTCGTTATCATCTCACGATAGCGAACACCATTCACATTAACTGCCTGACCGGCCTCATTATGAAAAAAATACTGTCCGATGATGCCGCCAGCCTATAAACCGAACCAAACAGTGACTTTGTAGGTGCATTGGTTTTTCGACAATCACTCTTGGATTATCATTCGCCCAAATGCGGCAATTCTGCTAAGTGACGAATCCACTGAGGTGAAAATGTGCCTCATCACTGAATCACGAAGTTCACGAAATGCATTTTGATTTAAACGCCCGATTTCATAATAAGTCTAAATAACTTTAACGCGCTGCTCGAGTTAGTCTGAAATTGAGAAATGTCAAATGAAGTGCAGAAACATCGGACTAAGGTCCATCCTTTACATTTGTATATATGTAGTTGCAGCTTTATTATACATATATCTAAAACGCTTCACCGGCAAAGCTCCCTATTTGTCTTCTTTTTTTGAATACATTGTAAGGGTATTGCATTTATTCAACGATGGTACAAAAGAAGTGCAACTTGTAACACGTAATAACGTGTATAGAAGTTCGTTATGTATTCTACTTCGAAGGCGAGCTTAATTATTTATTACTAGTAATAATTACCAGAATATAAAGAGCAGTCAAAGTAAGTACCTTAAAATTGTACGTACCTTCCGTATCGTTGCAGCTTTAAAGTATTGGCATAAACTTGTTTATCTTTCCAATTAACCAACGCTAATTTTTCCATTGTGTTTCAAAAATGTCCAAAGGTATGTAAGAGTTCTTTAAATTATCACTAACAAGAACGTATTGTATCTGTTATAACAAATTGCCACATACATAGAATTTAAATATATTTATGTTTAATTCTATTTATTGATTCTTTTAAAAGCACTTTAAAATATAAAAAAACTATTTTCTCGGAGATATTCATTGTTTTCATCAGCCATTTGAACATACCTTCAAATACTTACCAGACATACGAATGCCTCAAATTTCATACACAAAAATACTATAAGTATAATAAAAAAACTATTATTTCTCAGTATTGAATTTAACGAATTTCAAAACAAATGCATTGCTCATCAAAAATAGCCAACAAAATCGCCAACTTTTTTGTTAAATCGCCATGTCGCCAGATCAAAAATTAGGTCGCCAAACAAGATTGAAAATCGCCACGTTTGGCGAAAAATCGCCATATCTGACAACCCTGCTTGGAATAACGCATTTACCCAAAAAAGATATATAAAAGATGAATATTAAAAAAGTTTCAAACAGAAAGACAAACTTAGTACATCCTCATTCCTCACTAATAATGGTGGGTATAAAAAAATTATAACAATAAAATATATGTACATAAGTAAAATTTTTAAATAAGAAAATGTTGAAAATAAGTTTTAATTCAAGATTAATGAGAAATTTTAATTAAAGAACCGCAAATTTGTTCAACAAAAAATTTGTTCCTCCCCGACGGGGAATTGAACCCCGGTCTCCCGCGTGACAGGCGGGGATACTGACCACTATACTATCGAGGATGTTGGAAGAAGACGAAAAGCTTTATTTTAACCAAAAAAGCTTTTGGGACTTATTCAACGTGCTGTCGATGTTAACTAAGATATTAAAAATCTTTTCTTAAAAAGTTATATATGTGAACTAGAGTTTCTACGCGGGAAAGAATTCCCGGGAAAATTTTTGTAAGTTAATCCCGGGAAATTTTTTTCCGGGAATTTCAAATCAAATATTTTGAAATTTTAATATTAAATATATTCCTTACTAAAATTACTAAAAACTACCAACAAATCGAACTAATTTTCCTACGCCAATCAACGGTCTTTTTGATTGCTGATGAAATTTCTAAAAAGCTTCTTGAAGTAGAAAATGTACATGATACAACACCAGATGATGAAAGGATTAGAAATAGAATCTCTAATGAGCTTTTAAATCCTTTAATAATGCTTAAAAGAAAATTAATTTTACCAAGTTGCTATTAATAATAACTACTAAATATTAATAAGTTTTAATAATTCGTGATCTCCAAAAAAAAAAAAAAAAATAAATATATATATACATACATATCTGTGGTATTTTGGCAAAACATCTTAAGTCGAGATAAGATAGCAAAAAAGTTTTTTATAAAAACACTTTGAAGATTTAAGAAATACTAAAGATATTTTACAAATAAACCCCCAGTTTTACTTGTAACAATATCAAAGCTTAACCAAAAACAACAACAATAAACAGTAAGTTTATCTTTTCTTACAGTCCCGACTACAATTGGTTGATTTTTTGTCAACTCAAAATGTAGTTGTAAGTGGGTAAAGAAAAACAAATATAAAAACAAATTTCTTTATTTTTTTTGCCAGTCCAGTTTTATTTACACTGCCACATATCTATCTAATATCTTTAGTTTTTCTAAAATCTTTGGATAAAGTTTCCTGACGATCTGGCCTAAGCAACTAGTTAAATGCGCATAGGAATAGCTTATCCCTTCAACAATAAATTTCAGTTTATCAATAGTATGAAATGGGAATTTAGCACATTTAAACGAAACCTTGTTAATTAATTTTTTGAATCCCAAGAACAACTTTGATAACTAATATGCATGTGTCAGTGTAAATAAAACTGGACAGGCAAAATAAAATAAAGAAATTTGTTTATGTTTTTTCTTTACCCACTTACAACTACATTTTGAGTTGACAAAAAATTAACCAACATTTAAAGTTGACAAAAAATCAACCATTTAGTAATCATCGATTTAGGTGGATCGTATGTTGAAACCTCCTTAATGTTTTCTTTCACCATTATTAAAGCTGCTGTTGTATTAGTATTGAGTCGGATCCCTGCAAATAATAGGACCAGTCCAAACACGCGTGTAAAGAGTAGTCCACAAGGGACCAGGACTAGTCCAAAACTAACCCAAACGTATGGAAAAAACCTGGTCTATTTAACATTACAATGTCCTAGGAGAGGACCATATAACCCACCTTTGGACCACTAAGGAGTAGTTTTAAAACTACTCCATGGTATACTCAAGAGGATTAGTTTTGAAGTCGTTTAAAAACGAAAGCATGTCGTTTTAAAAACGAAGACATGTCGTCTCACTACAAACACTTTTTAACAATGACTTGGTCCATGCTTGCATTACATCGGACCAGTCCATGGAGTAGTCCATTTTATTAAAATGGATCAGGTGGTCCAATTTTATTTGCAGGGATATGATGATCAGTCTTAATAAGTGTTAGTACATTTTGCGTACAGATTCAAAAGATAGGAAAAATGTCAGGATTATACATGGTACCCAGCGTTACCGTTGTGATACTAAAGTATCAATTTGACCCTTTTTCGACGGTGTTGATACCTTTTATGACTCTTTTTTAAATTATACTTTTGTATCATTATCACCCATTTTGTGACACTTTTTGACCCTTTTTTGGAAATAGCTCTCACACTGCGGAACAGAAGTGCTAAACAAATGTTTTCGAAATAAGCATTGCTTGATATGGAACAGACTCAAAGTATAAACTTACAATTCCATGCTTTCTTCTCCTTGATTTTTGATAGTAAAGTACAATTTCCCTAAAAGCAAACATAACTCATATTAATATTTGTTATTTTTAACGGTGGTTTCTTTTCAAAACAAAAATTTGACATTTTATTAAAAAAATGCAATTTGGTGTTTTGGCTCTCTTAAACAGTAGCATGTTTTATTCAAAAAAATTCGGCCTTAATAATGGCAAAAGGTATTGAACTTTTCGCCCCCTTTTGGATCGACAGTGTTGAGAGTGCCCTAACAGGAATGAAAACAAAAGGTAAAAATTGCTCAATTAACAGCGGTATGATAGCAAAGCCTTATATTTATTAAAAATCGTAAAAGCTTTAAAAAATCTGACACTTAAAGGAAAAAATCGCTTTAATCGAGAAAATGGCTAAAATTCGCGAACGATAGCAAAATTTTAAACAAACACTAAAATTTATTTGACATCGCTAAATCGGAAAATTACATAAAAAGTATGAAAAAATTAGCTATAATGATAAAGAATAAACTTTTTGTCAGGTGTTTAAAACAGGACAGAGCATTCCACAAAAAAATTAAGTTTTTCGAGCACTTCCTACCTGAAATATTATTTTTTTGTTTGCTTATAAAAAAACTTTGTCTTATTATGTGCATTAAAATGGGAAATACTGCTTACAAAAAACTTGACCCTTTTTTATTGAAATGCCCTTTTTTACCCCTTTTTCTGGAAAATCCCCTTTTTGTGACCATTTTTGAAAATTTCAACGGTAACCCTTTGGTACCATTGGTACCTGAAGCCATCAAAAGATACGAAAAATTTATCTTTCGTATCCGAATGGCACCACTGTTAGAAAACCTAATTCGAACGAAAAACTTTGCTTAACGCTACGAAGTTTTTAACTACAATAATAAGGTATATTTACATATATTTCAGCAAAACACAATTATCTACAAATTTATTGTAGATTTTGCACAACTTAATAAAATTTCAATACATGTCTTTTTTTTCTGATGAAAAATTCTGATTTAGAATTTTGTTTTAAATATAATTTTCTATGCGATAGTTGACGTTCGAAATCATTAAACAGGCAGGTAATTATTATTTTAGAATTTTGTTTTTGTTTTAAATATAATTTTCTATGCGAACGTTAACGTTCAAAATCGATGAACAGACTGTTAGTATATATATTTCTGGAAGACACAATTATCTACAAATTTATTCTAGATTTTGTATAACTCAATAAAATTTCAATGTAAAACTATTGTCTTCTTAATGGAAAATTTAAACTAGTCAGAAATACAAACTATGCTATGCTACAAAATTCTAAATAATAGTTGCATATTTTTCCCTTCAAAGCACGATAAAGCTCTTCACGACATGATATTGTAAAAATATATAAAAGATGAATATTAAAAAAATTTTTAATAGAAAGACAAATTTAGTATATCCTCATTCCTCACTAATAATGGAGGGTATACAAAAATTATAACAATAAAATATACATAAGTAAAATTTTTGAATCAGAAAATGTTGAAAATAATTTTTATTTCAAAACTTATGAGAAATTTTAATTAAACAACCACAAATTTTTTAACAAAAAATATGTTCCTCCCCGACGGGGAATTGAACCCCGGTCTCCCGCGTGACAGGCGGGGATACTGACAACTATACTATCTAGGATGTTGGAAGCAGATGAAAAGCTTTATTTTAAGCAAAAAAGTTTTTGGGATTTTTTTAATGTGCTGTTGATGTTAACTAAGAAATAAAATAAGGACTTCTGGATTTGAATTAAATAAAGCTGCCAAACCAAGCAAAATAATTTCTTAAAAAGTAATATATTTGAAAGAAAACTTTTGTATATTTATATTTCAGCAAAACACAATTATCTACAAATGTATTCTATATTTTGTGTAACTCAATTAAATTTCAATATATAATGAAAGCTATTGTCTTTTTGCTAATGAATAATTTAAACTGGGTCACTCGCGTGACAGACAGAAATACAAACCACTATATAATGGACAGTGCTACAAAATTATAAATAATAATTGTAGTATTTTCCCTTCAGAAAACGATAAATCTATTCATGAATCTCATTCCCCACTAATAATAGAGGGTATACAAAAATTATAACAATAAAATATACATAAGTAAAATTTTTGGAAAACAAAATATTGAAAATAATTTTTAATTAAAAAATTTATGAGAAATTTTAATTAAACACCCGCAAAATTTTTTAACGAAAAAAAAGTTCCTCCCCGACGGGGAATTGAACCCCGGTCTCCCGCGTGACAGGCGGGGATACTGACCACTATACTATCGAGGATGTTGAAAACAAATGAAAAGCTTTATTTCAACCAAAAAAGCTGTTGTGACTTATTTAATGTGCTGTTGATGTTAACTAAGAAATTTAAGAAGGACTTCTGGATTTGAATTATATAAAGGCGCCAAAGCAAGCTAAATCTTTTCTGAAAAATTAACCTAGCATATTCGAAAGAAAAATTTTGCTAAACGCTACGAAGTTTTTAACTACAACAATCAAGTATATTTTTATTTCAGCAAAACACAATTATCTACAAATGTATTCTATATTTTGTGTAACTCAATTAAATTTCCATATATAAAGCTGGAGGTCCACACCAAGCGTTACTCGCTTTTTCGCAGCATACGCAGCTGTCAAAAAAGTTGAATCTGTATAGTTATACGTAGTAAGTTACATGCACAAAAGCGTAGATGCCTTGAGGCGAAAAGTAGGTTTACTTTCTACTTTTGTAATCGTCACAAGCAGCGTCCGAACTAATCAGCTGATTCTGACAAATTAAATTTTATTTTTACTTGTGCTGCTGCTGCATAAAAAGCGTTACATGTAACTTGAAACGAAGAACGCAAAAATGGTTAGAAAAGCATGCGCTACGTGGATGCGAAAACGCGTGGTATGGACCTCCAGCTTAAGGAAAACTATTGTCTTTTTTCTGATGAATAATTTATACAGGGTCACTCGCGTGACAGACAGAAATACAAACCACTATATTATGGACAGTGCTACAAAATTCTAAATATTAATTGCAATATTTTCCCTTCAAAAAACGATAAATCTCTTCATGAATATTAAAAAAGTTTCAAACAGAAAGACAAACGAAGTATATGCTCATTCCCCATTAATAATGGAGGTATACAAAAATTATAACAATAAAATATACATAAGTAAAATTTTTGAATAACAAAATATTGAAATAATTTTTAATTAAAAAATTGATGGAAAATTTTAATTAAACAATCGCCAAATTTTGTAACAAAAAATATGTTCCTCCCCGACGGGGAATTGAACCCCGGTCTCAGGCGGGGATACTGACCACTATACTATCGAGGATGTTGAAAGCAAATGAAAAGCTTTATTTCAACCAAAAAAGATTTTGGGATTTATTTAATGTGCTGTTGATGTTGATGTTAACTAAGAGAAATTAAAAAAGGACTTCTGGATTTGAATTATATTAAGGTGCCAAAGCAAGCAAAATCTTTCCTAAAAAATTTACATAACATATTCGAAAGAAAAATTTTGCTAAACGCTACGACGTTTTGAGCTACAATTATTAAGAATATTTAAATTTCAGCAAAACACAATTATCTACAAATTTATTCTTGATTTTATATTACTCAATTAAATTTCAATATATAAGGAAAAAGCTTGTCTTTTTCCCTCCAATGAAAAATTGAAAGCGGGTCACCTGCGTGACAGACAGGGATACAAGCCACTTTACTACCGGCAGTGCTACAAAATTCTATATAATAGTTGCATAATTTTCCCTTTAAAAAACGATAAATGATATTGTAAAGAGGTACAAACATCAACCTTTATTCTTAATTATTCTTATCTACTTAGACTTAGTTAAATCGAAATTTCTCGACCGAAACTTGACCTAAGTCGAAATATATTTTAATAATTTAAAGTCGTCGATGGCTGCGAGTGTTAAACGGCAAACCCCTCTGAAGAGATTGAGTGGTTGCAATCGAAACATGTAAGGGTAACCTCTCCGTAAAAAAACGCCTGGGTTCGAGCCCAGCTTATCAATATGTGGCAGTGCATGTGGCAGTGTAAAAAAAACTGGACTGGCAACATAAAATAAGGAAAATTGTTTTTTCTTTACCCACTAACAACTACATTTAGAGTTGACAAAAAATCAACCAATTGTTGTCGGGACTGTAAGAAAAGATAAACTCACTGTTTATTGTTGTTGTTTTTGTTCAAGCTTTGATATTGTTACAAGTAAAGCTGGGGTTTTATTTGTATAATATCTTTAGTTTTTCTAAAATCTTTGGATAAAGTTTCCTGACGATCTGGCCTAAGCAACCAGTGAAATGCGCATAGGAATAGCTTATCCCTTCAACAATAAATTTCAGTTTATAAATAGTATGAAATGGGAATTTAGCACATTTTAACGAAACCTTGTACATTTTAATTAATTTCATGTTGTGAAATTCCTTTCTTCATAAAAATAATTTAATGAAAATTAATTTTGATGAACTTTAGCCTAATTGAAAATATTAAAAATTTGGATTAAAACCCATAAATAGTTCAACAAAATAACCACAATACTAATTATTTTAATAATTAGCTATTATAAAAAGATAATTTCATATTTATGAAAAAAAATTTATTCGAATATTTTATCCCCGACAGGGAATTGAACCCTGGTCTCCCGCGTGACAGGCGGGGATACCAGCCACTATACTAGTAAGTATTGCAAGGACCCTATATACATATATCTATAGATCTTCAAAATTTTCTGTAAATATATTTAAAAGCTTATTAAATTTTGAATAAAACTTAAGACCATGTCTATTGCAGATTAATATATTAAAATTGCTTTTAAAAAATTAAATCAAAATCTTTGTACCGTACATAAATTAAATTTCTTATTAGAAGTTTTTATTTTTATTCATTTCAACTAATAAATTCCTTGTTCTTGTCTGTAATTCCTTTCTATTTTCCTTATTATTAAGTGTTGCTATAGCGGTAATTTTAACCACTTTTAATCGTTGTAAGTGCTATAACTCATTTACTTTGGTTTGTGGTTTGAAAAAACACATTTTATTTTACTTCATTTGTTTCTTACAACTTTATGTAGTTTCCAAAAAAAAAAAAAAAACTTGTATTCACAGTCTTGTTTACTTTTTTCATTGGCATGTTTCGAAAAATATTTAGTTTCAGAAAAAAAAACACCCAAGGGGTTGGTCGCATGTTCTTGTTCAAGATACCAGACACATAAATTTTGCGTAACTCCCTTAACTGCAAAATAAAAAGACATAAATGTTACTCATACCACTCAATTCGCTTGTTTAAACAAATTCAAACTCAAACTACTTAAAATATAGTCCGTTGTACCAAAACAAAAATATTTTGTAAACTATTATTTTTGAAGGGAAATAAAAAAGTACTAACCAGGCATAAATTAGCTACAAAAACCTGGCATAATTTCTGTATGCGATGTATCGGCAATGAGATAATTTCCACTTCCATTTATTAACCAGACTTTGTACAAAAAAACCCAATGGTAAATGGCCAACCCTTTAAATTTTTTTTATCAATGATAAATAGGGTTGGTTCAATAATGTCAAAATATTGTCGTTTATTGTAAAATCAATAAATTCAATTTAAAAATGTTCTTTTTTGGCCATATCGCAACATGTGCATTCAAATGTTGAATTTCGACACTTTCTAATAAATTTACACAGCTGTTAGCATCATTTAGAGCTAATTTGTTTGGTGGTTTTGTTTGAATAGTTAAACAAATTAGCTTTCTGGGAAATTTGTGATCAACAATGAAAAATTGCATTAAAAATTCTAACAGATGATCAAATTTATATTTTTTAACTTAAACGCATTTTGTTGTAATTATTTATAACTAATAATTTTTAAAAACGCATGTTGCCACATTTCATCAATAAATAATTTGCATTCAATTAATTGTTATCGTCCCAATTTCTTAAGCGAATAAATTCAGCTATAGAAATCATCCTACGAAAAGAGCAAGCACGGTTCAGATTGGGAACATCATGTGTTGACCATATTCACACAACTCGCATTATCATCGAGCAGTCCATCGAATACAACAGCAGTCTTTATCTACTATTCGTAGATTTTAAACATACCTGAAAGACGATGTAGTGTAAAATCGGCATTGCAGTGTGGTTTGGATATACACATATGTATAAACATTTTTTAACGGAGATACCAACCACTAAACTATTGCGATAAGTATCCCTTGTCACGCGGGAGAGAGAAAGACTTTTTCTCAAATACCAGGATCTAATTTATTAATCACAAAAACTTTTAAAAATCTTGAACAATAATATGTATGTATGTATATATGTTTAATGTTTACGAATGAAGAATTTCTTAATTAATTTGTTTTCCATTAACATTTTATTGTGTTTGTATAACACTGCTTTACAAATTTTTAATTTGGTAAAGTACCAAGAACGCCACATGCCTATTTAAGTTAATTGGGACCTCCTGAAAACAAAAAACGCTGTAATTTATTTTCCTAAGTTCCTAAGTTAGATAACGGTACTTTTATGTTTTTCGGTGTATGGTCCCATTCAAACCCTTGTGGAGCCCAACCGAAAAGTCCGATCAAAACAAGTGGCACATTGTTGGAAAGGAAATTGAATGCCTTTTCCGTCGAAAAGGTCAACAAGAAAAAGAAAGACAAAAAAATTAAAAACAAAAACAAAAAATGTACTTTGAACTTCAAGAAGAATTCTTGACAAAAGTACGAAAAAACAGAAGTAAGGAAAAACATGTAAAATAAATAAAAAAAGATAATCATTCAAAGCAAATTTCGATCTACCAAAGGTTAAATACAATTTGGTTTAAGGATTGATGTTTGACTATTGACGTCAGCAGTCGTCGATGGCTGCGAGTGTTAAACAGCAAGCCCTCTGAAGAGATTGAGTGGTTGCAATCGAAACATGAAAGGGTAACCTGTCCGTAAAAACGCCTGGGTTCGAGC
This sequence comes from Pollenia angustigena, assembly GCA_930367215.1. NCBI lineage: Eukaryota > Metazoa > Arthropoda > Insecta > Diptera > Polleniidae > Pollenia > Pollenia angustigena. The sequence continues at coordinate 57,228,607 of OV884060.1, forward strand.
CCAGCTTCAGTCAAGAATGAAAAATTATCAATAAATTTTAATTAATTTCATGTTGTTAAATTCCTTTCTTCATAAAAATAATTTAATGAAAATTAAGTTTGATGAACTTTAGCTTAATTAAAAATATTAAAAAATTGGATTAAAAACCATAAATAGTTCAACAAAATAACCACAATACTGATTAAAAGATATTTTTTTATAAAAAAAAGAACTCAATTAAGCAAATGAATATACATTTAAATAATAAAGATCGAATAAGAAAAAAGTTATGTATATAAGCAAAATAAATTTTTACAAATTTTATTTTTGTGTTTATTTTTAATGTAGACAGAACTTTTTTGCACATATTTATTGCCGGCAATTTATGTTGCAATAGTTGTTAGTCAATTTTCGTTGATAATTGTTGCTAACATAAAACTTCAAATTTGGTTGTCAATTGAAAAATGGAAGCAAAACGAAAAAAAACAAGTAAGAGTGCTATATTCGTCTATGCCGAATCTTATATACCCTTCACCATGGTTTGGAAAGAACAGAAGTTTATATATAGATTTAAATATATGTATATATACATGTATATTTATAAAATATACATCGTTTAGTTTTATTTAATTATTTGCACATGATTGCGTGCTATTAAATATATTAAAAGTTTAATTAATATATAGCACGTTAAGTTTTGATCGAATTTCAGTATTTGGTCATACCGACATCTTAAAGTATAAAATTACCATTTACTTTGGTGATAAAACTTGTAGTCGGGAAGTTCTATGGTTCACGAAAATAGGTATTAAAAAAAAAACTATATTTTTGACATTACTTTTTTTTTACCGATATTCCGAGTTTTCTAAAGATTTCCGATATTTTGATATCTGAAACGTATGAATAGGTCATAATACAGCTCTAAAATTTTAGTTTTTATAAAAATGTTAATGTTTTTAGTCCTTTTTTGGAGTATTATGCACATAACTTAACCATTTTTAACCGATTTCGAAGATTTATATACCAACTACTTAAAAATAATATTTCCATTAAATTGGCTTATAGGCATATATGTATATATACCTACATATGTATATGTACATATATTTAAGCAAACTTAATTATAAAAAAACAAACTTAATTATAAAAAAGAGTAACTTTTGGGATTTCAGTATTTTGATTATAACTCAGCCATTTTTTAACCGATTTGACAGATTTATATACCGACGTGTTTAGCAAGAAATTTACCATTTATTTGTGTTATAAAACTTGGACGTGGGAAGATCCATGGTTACCGAAAATGGGTATTTAAAAAAAAAAAATTTAATTTTGGTCATAACTTTTTTGTATCTGAACCGATTTTCCCGAGTTCTTTATAAAATATATTCTACTAAAAATTTCCGCTGTTTTGGTATATAAGTCATATCCATATGACATATGCCAGCCCTAAAATTGACGTTTTTATACAATTTTTAATTTTTTTTGTACGGGAGGTACCACGCCCACTTCTCCAATCCCGCCCACATTTTGTAGGGTGGTGTGAATTGACAACCTAAATGTGTGCACTTGATTTGGAAACTTTGGCTCTTACCGTTCTCCAGATATACAGAAAAAAGCAATAAAAATACAACAACAAGGGATTTTTGGAAAAAATTAGAGGCAGTCGTGGTTTTTTGATCATATCTCAGCCATATGTGGACCGATCTTGCTGAATTTTAATAGCACGATATGGTGGACTATATGTGACATAAATGTAAAACAACCTAGCCGCTATCATGTTTGGTTTTCCCGGAAAACACATATCAAGCGTAAGACGGACAGACGGACAGATGGACAGACGGACATTGTTAAATCAACTTCTCTTCTCATATGGACCCAGAATATATATACTTTATGGGGTCTAAAATCAATATTGTGGAAATTACAAACGTAATGACAAACTTATATACATATACCCTTTTACACCTCTGGGGGTCGATTCTGGTTCTGTGAAACTGTGAAATGAAAAAAAAACTTTTAATTTTCGTTTTCATGAGAACTTTTCATATTATCATTTCACAATTACACAAATTGCGATTCACGTTCTTTTAATGAAAAAGTGTTTCATTCCATTGTAGCCGTGAAGCTTTTGTAACTATGTTAATAAAATGTAAAAGTCAAATGCGGTAAGCCGCAAATGAGTTTTTTTAACCTGCTTGAGCCGCTTGTTTTTATTTTTGCTGAACGTTTTCTAACCATGTTTTAGCGATTTTTGTTCGATTTTTTAATTAAAAATATTAAGTATTACTTACAATAAGAATGCATATAAATACTTAATTTTTTTTTTTTGTATAAAATTTTCTTAAAATGAGTATAGTAATTGGATTTTCAAACCAAGCAAACCTTTTAATGTTTTCTAATATTAATTTTGTTGAATGAATTGAATTTTGTATGAATATGTATAAATGTACTTTCATTTATATTTGTTGAACCCGACGTGATTCTTACGCAAAACTTTTACAACCAAAATATTATGGAAGTTTCCTAATTTCAAAACGTAATTTTGGTAAATAATAAATGGGAAACAATATCTATTGATCGTTTTAAACCTGGATTTTTTGTAAATTATAATTTACAAGAACAATGTTTAAACAATGAAAACGTACAAAACTCGGGCAGAAATATAAAACTTCCTAAACGATTTCAAGTCCATTAAGAGGGATTTACTTGTAGTTACATTTTACATCCACTGTACAGAATATACTCTGTTTAAAAAAAAATATTTTTAATCATTGTATATTTTTTTTAATTGTAGAACATTTTCATGAAATGATTATTGTAATTTTATTTTCCAACCAAAGGTTTTATTTTTTTTAATATTAATTTTTTAGATTTAATTTTTTAAAATTTTGAATGTTCTTTCATTTATATTATGGTCCACAGTACGGAATAATTTCTTCCCTTCTTATTTAAATCATGTAAATACCACCCAACAAACTAAAAATTAGAAAAAACAAGTGAGAGCGATAGATTCGGCTGCGCCGAATTTTACATATCCTTTACCATCTTTAAATATATTTTCGGACGGGCACATTACAAAAAAAAAAAAAAAAAAAAAAATTGGAAGCAAACTGTTCTAATACCTTTTAAAATTGAAGCAAAATTGTTAAAATCGATCAACAAAAGAGTTATTCCAAAAAATATTTTTGGACCCAACTGCCAGTTTGTACTTGAGCTGAAACTTGCGTAAATATTTTTCGCTTAACCTTGAGCAAGTGACGAAGTTATTCGATAATTAATTTTTTGGGCAGTTAACATTAACATTGAGTAACACAATAATTTTAGTATTAGCATGACATCTGTGACAGGAATGTTGTTATTGATTTCTCTATTCGTTTTTAAACAATTTTTTTTAAATATGAAGAACAAGAATCTATCCCTACGCTGCTAACAAATTGCTAGTGAAGTATTGATATAAAAATAAATAAAAAAAAAACGTCCATACGCTCAAAAAAAGTTAAATTATTTACAAATAGACGGACAAATGTAAATTAATTTTTTAAAATGTTAAATTATAAAAAATAAAAAAATTGAAGGCGGCCCTAAGTTTACTTTAAGACGTCGCTAAACTTATATTTTTCACCGCCTATGGTAATAACATATCTACTTTGTCTTCTGATCAAGTCTTAAACTATGCAAATACACAACTAAAAATTATAAATTTAAAAAAGTCAGGATTTTATATTTATTTATTTTATTAAATCTATATACCTATAAATCCTAACAGACTATTATTTATATTTTAAGAATTTTCTATATAAAAACATTCTTAACCCCAAAATTTTAAAAAGAGATAGTAAATTTAATTACAAATATGTTCATTAATAGACAAATATTAAAAAAATTAATTGATTTTTCGCAATAAATTCGCGATGAGCAAAGGCAGGAAAACTTTATAAATGTTTTACGTCAGTAATGTTATGGATATCATTAAAAATGTTCATTAAATACGAATACATTGAGGGTTTTCACCGTTAAAATGAATGTGTAAAAATATGTCATAAATGAAAAGTTTTTGACCATTCTTTGCACTATTACACAGAACAAGAATCGTATTACTGTGAAATTGTGAAAACAATTTGTTTCATCCCACTTGTTCTTTTCATATGAAAACATTGGAATTTATTTATCATTTTTTCACTAAACAAGAATCAGAAACTCTATGAAAATGTGAAAAAAGTTTTCATTTCACAGTTTCACAGAACCAGAATCGACCCCCTGGTGAAGGGTATAATAAATGCAAATTGTGTGGGAAAGAAATTAAGTTTGTGAAATGGTATCAAATTCACAAACTTAAAGATAAAATAATTTTGACATTCACTAGAATATATGTAGCAATATTTATCTCTGGTGTAGATGGGCAGTTAGGTACCGTTACGATTTTATAGCAAAAATAATTGTATCGTAAGCGCCAACCTTCATGTCAAGTTTATATGAAATGAACATTTCGTTTTGGTGGCTTAAGCTATTTTTGCGGTTATGACTCTAAATATTTTTAACATTACAAAAATTAATACATTTTTATTTTTAAATGCTTTAGTTTAGAGAATACCAACGCCCTTGATCTTTTTTAAATTGATTTGAGAAACAGGCTTTGAGAAAATCACTGCAAACAGCTGCGTTTGTGAGGTCACTTTATTAGTACATTCTGATCTAAATGCTATGAATACATTCTGATCTAATACTATTTTTTGTGCTCTAAGACCCCTTTTCACACTCGGCAAGTTACTTGCGCTAGTATCTTGCGCAACTCTTGGTTTGTTGACGCCAGCGGTAAGCAGTGTTGCCAAAACTTGGTGACCATAAATGGCTAAATTTACGGAAAAAAATGGCTAAAAAATAGCTAAAAATTTGCTAAAAAATGGCTAAAAGCTTTTTTAAATAAAAACACATTACAATTCAATAACAAAACAAAAATAATTAATTTAAAGTGGTTAAAGATGAAATTGTCAGTTAAGATCAATTTATTAAATAAGAATAAACGTGAATTAATATTTTGATAGATATTTAAAAAATTAAATCATCGATAAATTCGATGTCATTATTGTTCATCTCATAGGAATCACTCGGGCCTATTAGTTTTTAATAATTTGAAGGCAAATAATAATAACGACAACATTTACCCAACAATAAAAACAAGTAAGAAAGTATAGTTGGTCAACATCACATTAGAATCTATCTACCAAATTTAATTAAATAATCTCCAAAACAGCCAGCCAGCCAGCAGGACAAACATCGTTAATTCGACTCAGAAAGTGATTCTGAGTCAATCGGTAAACGTAAAGGTGGGCTTAGGACGATTATTTTAAGGTGTTACAAACATCAGCACAAACGCATCGTACCCTCTCCACACGCAGAGAAAAAACATGTTTAAATATGGTCACCTCCAACAAAACTATTTTTAAAGAAAATTTTTAACATATTATGTTTAATCTTACCATATTATTGCTATCTACAACCATATTATGATTGAATTAGGCCACCACCAAGAGGCCACAACCATATTATGGTTACCCCCAAAATTGCTATGGTTATATATGACAAAAATTTGTTTTTAAATTTACAATAGTATTTTTCTCTTGGTTGAAAACCAACCATGCTATTATAAGTTTTAAGCATATTTTAGCTATTAATAACCATTACATGTTTTGAGGCAACCATAATATGGTTAGGGCCTCTTGATGGTGGCCGAATTTAACCATAATATGGTTGCCGATAACAATTATAGGGTAAGATTAAACGTTATATGTTAACATTTTTCTTTAAAAATATTTTTGTTGGAGGTGACCATATTTAAACATGTTTTTTCTCAGCGTGCACTATTGTGGTGCTGGTATAAATATTTTATTGATAAAATCGAATTAACGGTTGCTTAATGTATCCTTTTTCTTAAATTACTTTAAACGATGTTTACTTGGGTAAATACCCTCCCTACTTCATCATTAGACCATGCAACTAAGAGGAACTATATAGTCCATTCTGAAATTTCTAAAAAAAATTCTTTTGCCGCCTGCATCTCTTTACTGAAATACTTGCAATCAGAAAGAAACACCGATGTTTGTGTTGATCCATTTTATAAATTTAATATTGGAATACTGTTCCTTTATTTTAAAAGATGTTTCATCATCATAGTTTATAGCGATTTCCAACATTTGTTAAAGTTGTGATTTAAATGAAAAGAGTTTGAATTGTTAAAAATGTTTATTTTACTTTAATACATTTTTATAAGAAACTAGCTGGCCCGGCAAACATTGTTTTGCCATATAACTTATTTCTATCAGATATTACGGTGTCTGCATGCCAAATTTTAAGAAAACCGGTTGATTAGTTAAGAAGATACTAAAAATTATAGGCTTTAGTTCTTTCCATACGTTACACTATTTGCCCGCCAAATTTCAAGAAAATCAGTTGATTAGCTAAGAAGATATAGATAGGGGGAGCTTTTACTTCTCTTGCCCTATTTCAGATGTTACAGTGTCTGCATGCCAAATTTTAAGAAAACCGGTTGATTAGTTAAGAAGATATAGGGAAGGGAGCTTTTACCCCCTTTGCTTCACGCCCTAAGTAATAAAAATTATAGGCAATAGTACTTTCCAGCTGTAACACTATTTGGCTGCGAATTTTCAAGAAAATATTGGGAGGGAGAGCTTTTACCCTTCTTGGCCTATTTAACATCCTATTCCCTATTTGCTTTCAGATATTACAGTGTCTGCATGCCAAATTTTAAGAAAACACCGCTCATTAGTTTAAAAGATATAGGGAAGGGGAGCTTATTACCGCTATTGCCCTATCTCACGCCCTATTCCCTATTTCCTTTCAGATGTTACAGTGTCTGCATGCCAAATTTTAAGAAACCCGGTTGATTAGCTTAAAAGATTGAGGAGGAGGAGCTTTTACCTCTATGCCCTATTTCACGCCCTAAATAATAAAAATTTGAGAATATAGTTCTTTCCAGATGTTACACTATTTTCCTGCAAAATTTAAAGAAAATCGGTCGATTTGTTAAGCAGATACAGGTAGGGGGAGCTTTTACTCCTCTTGCCCTATTCCTTATTTTCTTTCAGATGTTACAGTGCCTGCATGCCAAATTTTAAGAAAACAGGTTGATTAGCTAAGAAGATATAGGGAGGGGGAGCTTATGCCCTATTTTGCGCCCTCTAGCGATATAAAAAAAATATACTCTACAACCTATTCTCATACCTAACAAAAACACATACAAAATTTCATAAAAATCAGTCAAGCCGTTTCGAAGGAAATGGTGGGCATTTTGTTGATATTTGTATGGAAATATATAGGAAAATCTAAATGCCATATCTCCGGAACCACTAAGCCGATTTTATGCAAACTTTATATAAACCATCTACAGACTATCACCAACGAACCCCAACGTTTTTGTTGAAATCGGTCTATTCGTTTTCGCAGTTAGTGGTGACATCAAAGTGTACACTTCTTTTTATATATATAGATTGAAAATTATTATTTTAAAAGAAAAACGGCAAAAAAAAATTTATGGCTAAATAATTTGAAAAATGGCTAAAAAAATGGCTAATGGCTAAACTCATTTTTTTAATGGCTAAACAGGATGAAAAATGGCTAAATCTAGCCACTAAATGGCTAAATTGGCAACACTGGCGGTAAGGTCGGGGTAAGGAAAAACAAATTTTGTACAGACTTTGTTGTTGTCGGCAAGTAACTTGCCGAGTGTTAAAAGTGGTCTAAGCAGTGTTTATTAAAACTGCAGTCGAAACCAAAAACTGTCGTACAAAACAACTTTTGCAACTCTTCGCTTTTTGAGTTGGAACGACAGCGACTCTTTAAATTTAAAGAATCAAAAGTAAAAGCGACAGTTTGTTTTTGGCCAATGACAAATAAAGGAATTTTTCTTCTTTGACTGCAGTTTTTAACACTGGTTTAAATGCCCACAGCATCATAGTGAATACGAAATACATAATGCGTTTGTGCTGATGTATGTAACAAATAAAAATATTGTTTCTAGTATACTGATCGATATAGAATCAGTATCTTAGTCGATCTAACGATGTCCGTCTGTCCATATAAACCTTGCGGGCAAAGTACAGGTCACAATTTTAAAAATAATTTCACGTAGCCCGGAAAAAAATCTTTTCGTAATAGTCTTTATAAACATAAACCATCTTATTAAGTTGTTATTTAGAGAAAATTTGGTTCAAAAATAGTTTATTTTAACCGTATTCATCTCATTTAATTTATTTTGGAAACCATACAAACACAAGTCCAAAAAATCAGCCTTTTTGTGATTTTCGTATACGACTGTGTTCTTTAATCTATTAAATGGCATTTCTTCCCTATAAATGTACTGTGGAGTTACTTGTTTTTTTTTTTTTTTTTTTTTTTTTTGGTAAAAGTTTGTTTTTAGGAAATTTAACGTTAATTTCCCAGCAAAAACTTGGTAATGACTTGTCATTACTGAACAACTTACTTTTCAATGACTACTTCATACCATCTGCATTACATAGAAATAGTTTAGTAATGGCTGACATATAATGTTACCTAAGTACTTTTGTATGAGTTGATTAACGAAATTTATAACTCATTCGTAATAAAATGCATCTACGGTTTAATTTTTTTCAAATCTAATACAAATCGGTTATAAATATTTATTCTTACAATTTGTTTTTTTTTATTACACTGAAAGAAAAATGCTTCATAATGAATCATTTTCATAAAAAAATTTTGCTTGGGTAAATGGTAATGTTCATTGTCTAAATGGAATTTCATAGTTATAATGAAGTATTTTCGTTAAAATCGCTTCATTGGATTTCGTAATTACGTTAAAAATTTTCATTGGATATATGAAAACTTAAGTTTTTCCAAGTTAAACAAAAAATTTTAATTGGGTATATAAAAAAACAATATACAAACATAACTATATTCATAAATTAATACAAAATTATAGTTTCCTTAAAAAAAATGTTTAATTGTTAATTAAAAAATTTAAGATTTAATAATTTCATACATCTAATGTTACATGTATTCCTTTAATTAAAATTTTTTTATAAAAGCAACATATTTCAATAATTGCCTTCATAAATTTAAATTTTCATTATGACAATAAAAATGTCATTGTAGTAATGAAACAAAAACTTTCAATCAACGTTTTTATTGTTATTATGGACAATTTAATCTCATATTTACGCTCTTATTTACGCGATCGAATCCCACCAGAGACAGAAAAAAAAATGAAGAAAAAATTGAAAAAAAAAAAATAAGAAAAAATAGAAAAAAAAAATAAATAAAAAAATATAATAAAAAAAACATTTTTTGACGTCATTACATGTTAAGGCGCCCGTACACGACATGTATTTTTCATCTGACATGTCAAATTTTCAAGTCACATGTAATTGTTCATGTCTGTCAAAATTGCTGTTTTACATAAAGTTTATAATATTCGGTCACAAACGTACATGTAATTTGCTTCTGACATTGTCTCTGTTTTTTTCGCATTGTTATTGCAGAAACCAAAGTAGTTCTCGGTTTCAAAATAGCTTGCTGCCGCCACGAAAATATTTATTTGCGCCGTAAAATAATTTAGCCATCTTAACATTTTTTCTTTTATTTTAAAGATACCAATTTAGAATTTTATAATGAAACGGTTTTTATGTGTATATTTACATAAATTCTATTCAATGGTGAGATGAGCATATGTACATATCTTGGTATTGTAAAATATTAACTTCAGCCGGCTAATGATTCCGTCAATAGTTGACGCCGCTGCCAGTTTCTTCCCGGCATAGGTTTCTGATGTCAGATGGTTTGTCAGAAGAAAATAGAGCACGCTCTAATTGAAATTTTGTCAGATGACTTTGCGTCTGACTTTTACAGAAGCTAAGTTAAAAAGGTAACACACGACATGTACACACACAGAAAAAAATCAAGTTAAAAACGTCGAAAACAAGGTTGATTTAAATTTTTTCGGTGGTGATTTTGCTTTATACGGGTTTCATGTTAATTCAACCTGATTTTACAATAGCTGCGAACAACATTTTTTTCTTTTGATATAACTATAATTCATGTTAATTTAACATTGCAGTAAAGTTAGAGCAAAATGTAATTTATATTGAAATAACAATCGGAATCACGTTGAATGAAAGTTATTTCCAGTTGAAACAACGTGAATTTCATGTAGAATCAAATGGGTTTGAGTGTATTTTCACAGTGTGAAGAAGCTTCAGACAACATTTGCATTTATGTAAGAATAATTCAAAACCCTGTAACACATGTTTCACTTATTTTGTATTCTCCTTTGTTAACAGAAGCATCAGCAGAATCGCCCGATATGGTCATCATTCTACTTTGAAAACTTGATGTACTATTTAAATAAACAATTTTAATTAAAAGAATACGGGAATTGTCTTCTTTTTATAACATATTTTAAAAGGGAAAATAAAAAATGTACATAAATAAGTAGGTATGCATGTTAATTTAACAAGATAAACTTTTGATTTTAATACAAAACAGGTTTTTATGGGTTCAATATTGAATCCAGATTTATTTATATTTTAATATTTTTTTTTTTTTATTTTTTTAACAGTGAATAATATTAAATAAACGTAGTTTCAGGTTATTTTGATATTTTTTATTAAAAATTAATATGAAATAATGATAAATTTAAGTAAAGGGCATAATTTTTCTGAAATTTAACATGATTCTCAATCAACATTTTTCCATGTTAGTTTTACATGGGTATTTTTTTCTGTGTGCACAGAAAAAATTATTGCCGAATTATTTTCAAACAAACGCTTGTTTGAATTTTTTTTTAATATCTACAAATTTTTTTACTGATTCAATTAAAATTTTTGTTTGATTTTTATTTAACCAACAAAAATGTTGACAACCATTCAAAAATATAATACACGCGTTATTGGTTTCAAGTTTTCATAATTTTGTATGAAATATTTAACGCTTTTTAATGGTGTCGTCTTTTTGCATTTTTTTATTTGATCGTAAGCAACACTTCTTTATGTGAAATATAAGAACTACAACAAAAACACATGCAGTCTATTTTTGGACGATTTATAAAAGTACAACAGTAAGAAAGATGAAGAGGTTTGAAGTAAAAAAAAAAACAAAAAAATAGCAGGTAGAAAAACGCTTCACTCTTTTTAAACAACAGAAACAACAACAACATTATAAGAAACAAAATAAATTTTTGGTTGGTTTCAAAGTTGGCTAAAAAAAACAAAATCCCGTATTCAATTTTTTCAAACTGTTTGCTTAAATACATCAAATACAAAAATATAATGATGACGAAAAACATATCGAGTCGGTCTGTCGCCGTTTTTGGGGTACATTTCTTATTCATTAGCAAAGGAAAATATACAGCAACAGTGAGTGATGACGAAAAACATTGTATGTTTTAAAAAAAGACTTCGTTCAAAAATTATTCCAACAAAAAAATGTGTCTCAAAGCCAGCCGGCCGCTCTGCTCTCTCTGCCATCATCTTCTAATACAGTGCCTGCTTGTGTGCGCATCATTGCTTGTGCAAAAACTTTTTTTTTATTTTGAAATTTAGTATATGAATTTCAGTAAACTTTTTGTTTGATTCAGTTAAATTATTTGTTTGAAAAAATCCGTGTTTTTTTCAATAAACAAAATGCAAATAAATTGTTTGAATATGCGAATTTGTTTATTGGACCGATTTCAGACAAAAAATTGTTTGATTCTACAAATTTTTTGTTTGAATTGGCAAAATAATTTTTTCTGTGTATGTGTTTTGCAGTGGGAAATTTGACATGTCAGATGACAAAAACATGTCGTCTATACGCTCCTTTAGTTGTAATTTTGGTGACATCGGAGTAATTAGTTAGTTATTTAAGACCCTATTTGTAAGCGAATGTGGTAATGACTTATTTAACTCCCTATTTGTAAGCGAGGGTGGTAAGTACTTGCCTCCAATCACATTACCCTATTAAAATAATGAGTTAAAATGTCAATGTATAAGTAGTGAAGAGTCGTTATATTAGCTTTTTAACTCATTACTTTGCAATGTAAGTATTTGCTGGGTTAATATAAGGTGTAATTTCATTTCAATCGGGTTATTTTGCTTCATCTCATGTGTAATTTTACATTTTGCTGCTGTTTGTTTAAAATGTTTTATGTATATCAAGACAGATTTTCATAGCTTTTAACGTCCTCGATAGTATAGTGGTCAGTATCCCCGCCTGTCACGCGGGAGACCGGGGTTCAATTCCCCGTCGGGGAGATCTTTTTTAAATTGAATCCAAAGATTTAACAAACAATATAATAAAACTTTGGGCTAATTTTGTTTTTCTTAAAATTTTGTTTTATTTGTGTTGTTGCCAATCTTATGCTGGAACTCTAACCCCCGTTAAATGCCTTTATGCAGCTGTCAAAAAAGTAGAATCAGTGTAAAATTGTATTGACAAGTTACACAGCAAAAGTGTAGAATGCATATACGTATCGAACGCTCGCAGTGGGACTAATTCTTATTTTGCATGAGTCGCGGCATCTTGAAAATAGTTCAAGAAAGTATTTAACGCATAGAACGCGTGGTAAAGACCTCCAGCTTTAGTCAAAATTAACTAAAGCTTGAAAGTTTTTTGATTAAATGCCTTCGCAACACAAAGTATGGCCAGTTGTTGAAATATCATCAATAAATTAATCGAAATATAAGAATTTTTGAGAGTTTGGGAATTTATCTGAGGTTTCGTGACACATTGTTCTACATTGTTCTAAAATAAAATGCTTAAATGCATTTTGTTGAATCTAATGCTGGAGGTCCTCCACTCTTTTGAAAAAAGTCTATTAAATACACCAAATAAATATTTTTAAATTTAACATAACGAAAAGCCACAGTTTCTGACTTAAGACAGTTTTGCCAAACGCCTAAGAGATGACAATTCACAACCGATTAGTAAAGCAATATTTAATGTTAAATGCTGAACTTTTAATTTGTTTAAAGACCCAGATTTATTTTATAAAAACGAAAACAAATTGTTCCAACATGCTTCCAAAAATTTAATGATTTTGTATTCAGAGCAGCTGAATAAAATTTTTTTCGGATTAGATTTTGTAAGAGATGATGACAAAAGTTATAGGAAAAGCTTATTCGTTTCGAAGAAAAATATTTTTTCTTTAAAAGGAATTACATACTTTGAAAAAAGTGTCTAAAGATTATATAATGTGTCTTTGACTATAAAGGCAAACATCCGTAGAAAGGAAACGTGTTTTCTCTTTGAAATCTTCGTGATAAAAATTTGAAATAGGATTTCAAACGATTCTGTAAATGCTTATTCTGAACTTAAATCCTATTTTAACTGAAATATTTTGTTTTGTTTGAATAGTTTAACTTTTTTGGTTTTATATAAACGTTGTTGGTTTTGAATTAATTCTGTTGCCATAAGTGCTTTAGTTATGTTAAGTTATACAGAAGAACAATTTAGAACTTTAAAGGTGACTTTTGAAAATTTACTACGAATTTAATATAATCATCAATTCTCTGCGGTTATATTGGGTGATTTTTTAAGAGCTATAGGAAAGTTTTTTAATAAAAAACACATAAAATTCAGAAAAATGCATAAAATCTTTATTTGAATCGATAGTACGGTCCATATAACTTAATGTTAGATGATGATTTCATGCAAATGTTGACCGTACCTGCGCCTCAAATGGTCCATCCGCTTAGTCCAATTCCGGCATACTCTTTCCAACATTTCGGCCGGTATCTCATGAATAAATGCTTCAATGTTGTCTTCCAATGCGTAAATTGAAGCGGGCATGTGTGTATAGACATGAGCTTTAACATAGCCCCACAAAAAATAGCCTAAAGGCGTTAAATCGCACGATCTAAGCTGCCAATTGACCGGTCCCGAACGTAAAATAAAATGTTCACCGAACTCGCCTCTCAATAAGTCCATTGTTAAGCGTGCTGTGTGGCATGTGGCACCGTCTTGTTGAAACCACATGTCTTGCATTTTGGGCAAAAAAAAGTTGGATATCATCTCACGGTAGCGCTCACCATTCACAGTTACGTTACGATTCGCATCATCTTTGAAGAATACGGTCCAATGATGCCACCAGCCCATAAACCGCATCAAACTGTGGCTTTTTCAGGATGCATTGGTAGCTCTTGCAATGCTTCTGGCTGATCTTCACTCTAAAATCGACAATTCTGCTTATTAACGTACCCATTGAGCCAAAAATGAGCTTCGTCGCTGAACACAAGAAACGCGCGATGAACTTTCTTGACAGAGTACGCATTATAATAAAATTCAATAATTTGCAAGCGCTGTTCGTTTGTAAGACGATTAATGGTTAAATTATAGACCAAACTGAAGATGTTTGACAGTGAAACAAAATACGAAACGTGCGTCAGCTGTTTAAACCAGTGTTGCCAAAAAGATAATAGATAAAAAATCACCCGATAGTTTCTTTAGTTTTTTTTTTTTTGCAAAACACTCATAAAGTCACAGATCGGAAGTTTTCATTATTCCAAATGTTATTGCACATTGAAAAGAGATAGCTAAAAAGACATTTTGTTAAAACTTCCTCAAAAATCTTACAAAATAATTGAAATTTTGCCAAATTTACTTTAAAACACGAAGATCTTTTTCCTTTTTGCCACAGAAATAAAAAAGTTGAATGCATTTATAAACTTATTAAATTGATCTCAGGCAATGTAATTTGTTCAAATAAATTAAATTAAATTATATAATATTTTGCAACGATTTGTATTGAGCGGGAATTCCCGGGAATCCGGGAAATTGAAAAATAAATCCCGCTTTCCCGAGAAAAGAAAAACTCTACTTCTGTACCTCAATTCTGTAACTTTTTGAATTTAACTACCGATATCGTTAATTAACGAGAAATCTCGGTTACTTTAACGAATTTGTTATTCTGTATTTTAAATAAACAAATATTTTTGTTTAGAAATATTGACGACAAATATCGGTAAAAATATAAAAACGTCAAAGTAAAATTTTTTTAAAATTAATAAAAAATACAAAATAAATTTGCTTTATTGCATTTATTTTAACAAAACATGAATGAAAACGTGTAAATATTGATTATATTTCTAAACAAATATGTTGGTTTTAAATAATTTTATACATAGGGAAAAATTTCCAGATGACTAAGCCACTCTAGCACAACATTCTGCTCTTACTTTTGATACCAGCACTACTGTATGTGAAAAGGGTATTATGTGTTTGTACGAATGTGTGTAACACATTTAAATAAAGGTTCTGGGCCTGCCTTTTAGTATACCGATTGACTCAGAATCAATGTCAGAATCCATTTAACGAAGCCCGTCCTTCTATCAGGATGGCTGGTTGTCTGTCCAAGATAACCTTGTGTGCAAATTACAGGTCGCAGTTTTAAAAATAATTTTATAAAATTTGGCACATATGCGTTTATTGTCACTAGGTCGAAGCATTCTTATAATGGTGAGAAGCAGTTATTTAATTTTTATAGCCCACATGAAAACTTCTTTCCGGAATAGGGTTTTGTGCCTATTAATAACCATCTTGTTTTATAGACATTTGAGTTGAATAAGATCCAAAAACATTTTGTCGCAACCTACATTAATCACCAGAACAAATTTTTTTAGAATCGGTCCATATTTGACCACAGCTCCCATACGAATACACTAATAATGGTAGATACTTAGATAATATTTGGCACAAAAATGTATTATGTGAATAATAACCTCACGATTTTGGCGGAAACATGATCGCCCAAATACTGCAATGTAGAGTCGGACTTGATCCACTATACTTTCTTACTTTTTTTGTGTTAAAAATTGGCTACTTTACTCTATATTTTTAATCTTTTAACAGTACATTTATTGTCGTTATTATTAAACAAGAACTTTTTTTGTGTCGTTAGCTACCGACATTTTTTGCCGATAAAAATTGTTAAAATTTCATTACAGAATAGCTCTTAACGACAACTTTCGTTAGCTAACGAATTTTGACTACTTAACGACTATTTTTTTTCGTTAAAAAGTTACAGAATTTCAGTACTGATTTATTAAAGTTAAATAGTCGCTGTCAAACCAAGTTTTCGCTTTTTTTGGACAGTTTTTATTTTAGACAGCAGTTCTTACTGAGCTACCTAAACAAGGGCGGCAAGCGTTTTTTTAAACATGAAAATTCTATTGCCAATAAATTTTCCATAAAATAAAACGTCCAAGCGATCTATCAAATAAGATTCCCCAGCCGGGTGGTGTTTAAATCGCGCTTGCCGCTCTTATTTAGGTAGCTTAGTTAAGCCCTGATTTAAAATGAAATAAAAAAAAAAAAAAAAAAAAATTGTGATTAGGAATGGGCAAAAAATATCGATATATCAAAATATCGATATTTTTAGAAGAAATAATCGATATATATCGCCGATATTTAAAATACCGATATATCGATACATCGATATTAAAATACGACTATCGAATCCGATATTTTTTAAAGTCAATCTTCATTAAAAACTCAAAATTTGAGCCGTTTTTTCAAACAAAATTTTTTTAAGAATCGGCATCACTGCATGCACCATAAGTTTTTTTTAAACTAATATGAAGATTAAGGCGAATTCACTAGAAGGTGGGTTCAAGTCAAAATATGGGGTTTTTTCGGTGTTCGACTTGTCAAAGTTTCTATACAAATCATGGTGTAATAAGCAGGTGGCAGCGTTATGGCAACAAATTCAACATTACAACAAAAATGGAAATTATATCACCGTTTACGACAAAAACTACTTTAAACAAAAATCAAAGCGTGCCGCTGAACGTGATAAAAAGAATAAATTTTAGCCAATTTTTATTTAATTATGGTCATATAATTTAAAATTATAAAAAACTTTAATAAAAAACAATAATCACAGCACAAAACGTGGACTTTTTGTAATCATAAACAAAACTTTGAAATAAGATTAGACAAACAATGCAAGAGCAAAAAATCGTCTTCTGCCACCTTTATTATTTCACCATGGTACAAACTATTTTTTTATGTATGTAAACGTATTTTTTATTAGCAATATATTTGACAACCCGACCACAGCAGCAGTGTTGTTGTAGAATTGACCTCACATTCTCGTCAATTCGCCGTGTATGAAGATCCAAAATGATTGGCATTTATAAGAAGTAAAATTAAGAAAAAAGCGGAGTTTTCACATTGCAGTTAAGCTAAGCGAACTTGAAAAGATTTATTTTAAGCGGTTTTTGGAACAATATATGTGCCTATATTTATTTGGAATAATAATAAGATTCGTGCATATATACCTAGTCAAGTCATAAATATTGGTACACAGAAAAATCAACCCCAAATGAAAACGAATTAATATTTTAAAAAATTTTATTTTTGTTTTTATTGAGTTATTTAATGGCTACAAATCCTAGAACAACTTATTCGAAATGGCCTCCATTTGACTTCCAGCACGACCTAAGACGATTTGGCCAATCATCGATCGCAAGACGCACTTCATGCATGGAAAAATTTTCCACTGCACGGACAAGGGCTCGCTTCAGTGACTCAATATTTGGATGTCGAGTAGAGCAAGCCATGCCCTCTAATACGGACCACAACTTATAATCCAACGGGTTGAGGTCTGGACTACCAGCTGGCCAATCAACAGTTGATATGAAATCCGGAACGTTTTTTTAACACAGTCTTGAGTTGTTTTTGCTTTGTGACCTGAAGCAGAGTCTTGCTGGAAGGGCATGGCTTGTTGTTGAATAATGATTGGCTGAGAGGCTTCACAATGGGTTCCAAGACGGTCGATTGGTACACATTGGCCGATGTTTTCACTTCTTTTTCGCAAAAATGGAGCTTGGCAACACCATCGTAGCTCACTCCCCACCATACCACAACAGACGCGCGATGGTGGCCTCTTTGAAACTTCGGGATGGGTTGGGATGCTTCTCTGGATGACCAAGCATACACACGATCATTCTGTTTATTGAACGATTCTTCTACGGTGAAGATGTTCTCGTCGGTAAACAGAATTTGCCTGTGAGCATTTTTCGTGTACCGGCTAAGTTACGATTTTGATTTTCGCTTGCGTTTTTCCTTTAATGCGGCCGTGAGCAGATGTCCAGTATGTCACTTGTAAGCACTGAGTCCCGAGTCTTCTTTGATAATGCGAGACATTGATTTCTGTGAAATTTGCATTTCACGCGACAAGATTTTCTGGTTTCGCAGAGGTTTTCGCTCGATTCGTTTCTTCACTGCTTTGATCACTTTCGGAGTTCTTACAGTGCGCAGACGGCCAGATCTTTGACGGTCTCGTACACCATCAGTATCCTTAAATAACTTCGCAGTACGATACACGAAATTGCGAGTGATGCCAAGCTTTCGCAACGTCTTTAAGATATCTCCTTTTTCCATGTTGCATTTTAGTAAGCCAACTACAACAATACGATTTTCAATGTCACCCCATTCCATGATTGAAAACAATTAATCTCAAAAACTTTTAATGTCACAATGAAGTACAAACGCCAGCTTTCTAATAGCAGTCAATATAAAATGGATGCGCCCAGTGTTGCATTCATAATAAGTGCGATTACACGTGTACCAGAATTTATGACTTGACTAGGTACAAACATACACATTAAATTTTTAATTTGTTATTAGTTTCAGCAAAATACGTTCGATATATCGATACATCGATATTTTTGAAATAATAAATATCGATACTCTTAAAAAATATCGGTTCGATATATTATTTCAATTTGCCCATCCCTAGTTGAAATTTTTGATATTTTTTTATTAGGCTTAAAGGCTCAGTTAGGCGAACGTTGCTGTACCCGTAATGTACCGCACCGTACTGTAATCACGTTGGTGCACTTATAGAACGTTTACAAACGTGTCATATGTTTTCCCATACTTAAACAAAAAGCAATAGTATACATAAAACAAAACACACAGTGATGGGAATCAAAAATGGTGACCGTTGTGCAGAAAAGGTACCACGTGATTTAATTGCTATTAAAACAGTATTTTGTGTATGTAAAAAATTTTAATAATTTAATATTTATATTATAGATTTACAATAAATACATTTGTATTTTAGCATATATAAATTTTTAGCATACATATATTGTAAATGTGCATACACCAAACAAGGTTTTGATACCATTTAAAGTCTTTTATATGTTTCACATTTCCATTGTTTGTGTGTATGCATTTGTTTATTTTAAACATCTAAACATATCGTCGTCGAAAATCCAAAAGTACGTAACATCACTTTTCATAATTTTACAGGGCAAGCAAAAAACGTTATAAAATGAAAAATGTTTCAGATATAAAAACAAATAATTGAACATGGGCTTAAAATACAACAACAAAACTATTTCCCAAGGAAAAAAATTATTTTTCGAAATATTTTTGCAGTTATGTATGTTACGTTATTTTGAATTTGTGTTTTCTGAAACTAAAGTACGTATCATCATAATTTTTCTAAACAAAAGTGAAACATACGTTACAAATATAAAGTAATTTTGAAGTAATTTTTATTAACAGTTTCAGTTTTAATAAAACATTTAGGGCATTTATCATCTTTTATTTAAAATAAACTTATGACTTCTTTTAATAATAAGTATTAATTTTAACTAAACAGAAATTAGTTACAAAATAAAAAAAACAATTCATTATAAAGTTTTTCTAAGATTAATACTTAGAGTAATAATTTTATAATTAAAATAATACAAAACATAAAGAATTCAATTTCATTAAAAAAATAATATACAGAAGAGAAAACAATTCAATACTCAAATGGAATATTATCATAAAAATAATGACAGTCCGAAGGAAGTAATAATTTCAGGTCCTGCAAATGCTGCCATTTCTTTTTAGAAATTTTTAATCTTTCAGGATGCAAGAGGTTAGGATGGGTACATTCAGATTTATTGGCACCCCGTTGTGGAAGAACCTTATAATCTTCCTCAATGTTTGTTTTAAAATAAATGGTTCCCGATGAATCATAACCCAAAGATCGTATCATATTAACCGTAGGGTCTCCAGACTTTTTACCTACATTTTTAAACAAATTAATTGTTTAAAGATATATTTATTTATTTTGTTATACTTTACCTGGTCGAATAGATGAGTATCGCTTGGGAACAGCTTCGTAATCCAGGAAATAATCATGTTCAAGGTGATGAACGTTAAGTGGAAATGGGTTTTGTCGCGAATCCTTTATTAGTTCAACGAGTTGTGATGGTAAATTTATTTGCTTGTTATTAATTTTACGTTGAATAAGAGAGTGTGTTGAATCGCACTCCATTTGTGTATGTCCTACGATTAAATATTTATGTTCAATAGTAATGTTTTTTTCAACACTAAAGGAAATCAAAGCATTGGATAACAACACATTGCGATTTTGGTAGAAGCATCCGTCTGAATATATAATAATATGGTGAAAATTTTTCCTATCAAGGATTGCGTTTCTTAAATATTTTATTAGAATAGTGGCGAAAGTGGATGCAACGAGGCTTCCTTCAGTTTCATCCCAGACATAGTTGTCAGATTGATGAGTTACAATATTATAAATAGTAAAGTTGTGAACTTGCAACTTCATTTTGTAATATGAAGCATTTGCTTTTGACTGTGGAATTAGCTTTACAGCTTGCATGTCTATACATAACAGTAGGCATAAATTCGCCTTAGCACTTTCTATGTCATTTAATTTTTCTTCTCTCATACTGTCGATTTGTTTTCTGTGGCTCTCGTACTGCTCTTGTGAAATATTTTTAGATTCATATGATATACAAGTGTCACACATATCATTTCTGGGTTTGAAAATAGAATAGTTACGTTTTTTTAAAACTTCCATGAATCTTGGGAAAGATACAGGAGATATTTCATTTTCTTTGAGGGACTCACATTTCTTAGAATATACTTCATATACGTTTTTGTAAGATTTAAAATCCGTCTGAAAGTACAATCTAGTTGTGTGTTGACGTCGGTAATGCGACTCTAGCTTTGGAATTGCGTCTAACCATTTATTTAAATAATTTAACCTTGTTTCATAGCGTTTTCCTTGGGTGGTATTTCTTTTGGCTTCAGTTCTAAATT
The DNA here is from genome assembly GCA_930367215.1 of Pollenia angustigena. Taxonomy (NCBI): domain Eukaryota; kingdom Metazoa; phylum Arthropoda; class Insecta; order Diptera; family Polleniidae; genus Pollenia; species Pollenia angustigena. The sequence continues at coordinate 57,249,685 of OV884060.1, forward strand.
TTGTTTGGTTTTCCGGACCCATTTGTGTAACATGTAACTCACTGGAGTTCACCCATTTCCTAACCCCTGATTCTGAAATTCCTAGGGTTGAAAAAAACATTTTACTACATACTTGCAGGCGGGCGGTTTCTTTGTTTAAATAATATGATTTTGAAAATGTTCGGCGTGAATTTTCTACGTATGTCCGCTTCTTGGTAGAACATTCAATTCTATCGGTAACATACATTTTTTTTTTGGTCCCACGACATTTGCCAGAAACGATAAAATATTTCTTTTCTCACACTTTCGGAAAAGAGGGAACAATGCCGTTTTGAACATTTTTCACAATATTTCGAAGTGCACCCAGCTTTCATCTCTCTTGGCTTTCTTTCACAAACTATTCCCCGTGACAAACCTTCATATTTTTGTCTATTCATACGCTTTTGCTTATTTTCTTGTTTTTTGTTTGTGTTTTTGGAACAATGTACATTGTCATCATAAATATTTTCTATATTAGAACACATTTTTTTTTATTTTTACCACACTTTTCACTTCTGTTGCAATTTTAAGTTTGATATAAACTGAAATTCTTTTTAATGGTAAACGAAATCAACGCTAATAACTAATAATAACAAAAATAAATGCTTGCTATGTTATTTAAAAAATTCAAATATTTTTTTACATTTCCTACCCAAGTGTGATACGTTCTTTTGACATATGAAAATCATGAACATGTTGATACGTTATTTTGAATTATGGATATACAATCGTTGTTTTTGGTCACAGAAGTCTAAAAATTGGTAGAGGCATGTAGTTTAACCTAATGAATCATAATCAATCAAAAACACGATTTTGATTTTTTTGATGATACGTACTTTTGGATTTTCGACGACGATATGTATATTTGTATATTTGGAAATATGTTGTATTGTAAGTTGTTTTGTCGCAATTCCATAGATATACTGAAAAAAGTACAAACAAAAAAGAGCAAAATTACCCGCATTCAATGTAACATACATGCCGCCCATCTCTGTCTTACAAATGTCACGTAACAACGGCATGAAATTCTATTTTATACAGATTGGTACGTTGCAACTACGGTACATTCCATTTCGGTAAGCTTTTGTATTGGTTTTCATATAACAAAAAGCGAACAGCTGATGGATACAGTACAGATACGGCACAGCAACGTTCGCCTAACTGAGCCTTTAGTTCCTAAAATTTACAGCCAGGGCCACGATGTCCCACGTTAACGTTCAAAAACAAAAACAAATTTTAGAATTTTGTTTTTGTTTTAAATGTAATTTTCTATGCGAACGTTAACGTGTGACATCGTGGGCCTGGCTGTTGATTTTCATTTAATTTTTTTTATGAAGGAAAGATTTTTACAACATGAAATTAATGATTTTTTTTTTTTTTTTTTTGATAATTTTTATTCTTGACTTTTTTTCTTTTATACTTGAACACGGGCTCGAAATCAGGTCGAATCATCTGAATTCTTTGCAGTTCTATTTATTTAAGATTTTGATTTTTAGAACAGAAATCAAAAAAAAAATTATTTAATAATATTTTCTGTTAAGACCACATTGTTCTTGTATTAAATCTTCTTCTTATGATCTTTCAAAATTTATTGCGAAAATTCTTAGAAAAGTAACTGATAATTCAAATGGATAATAGATTTTATACAATTCAAAAACAGAAAGTAATCACAAACGTCGTTATATGTTGGATAAATAACAAGTTGGAGTGTTATATTCGGCTGTACCGAATCTTTAATACACTCCACCGACATCAGCATTAAAATTGGTTGGTATTAAATTATTGACCGACAATCAGAAAGTTTTATGCTTTTTTTATCAATTTTAACTTGCTTGAGTAAAATATCATGATTCGTAATAGTTTTTGCCGAACTTAAATGATTTTTAGGAGGGGGATTTATATCAAAAGCATACATTTCAAAACAGCGGTGAAATTAGTTTTAGCGTTTGCAGTGAATTTCAGAAGGCTGCTAAATATGGGATCCAAGGTAAATTATGGACAGTATATCACAAAATTGCACAACATTTTTTCTAGCCATATCGTCCCCTTAATAAAACAATAGTGTATAATTTTTTTGGGGTTTTGAGAAAATCGTGTTTAAAGTTTTTGTCAAATCGGATGTCTATTTAAACCTCATTATCGCGGTAAATAAAAATTCTTCATACTGGATTTTTCGACGAATACATAATACCGTTTCTTGTCTTTAAATTTACCAATTTTTTTTATTCTACGCATCCTTTAAGACCATAATTATGTCATTCAAAGTGCAAGTCCTCCATATAGGCTATTTTATATTTTATATGTATATTTTTTTTTTTGTTTATTTTGTACGGTATACGCTGTTTTATTCAATCATTTTATGGCATTTTTATTAAAATATTTGATCTCAAAAATATCAATTTGTAACATTATAAAACAGTGATTAATTCATAGATTCAATGGCACATATTCATTACATTCCAATTTGGGTTAATTTAAAAAAAAAATTATGAGAAATTTAGGTATACATTGCGTAAATCAAAAATAACTAGAAGTTCATTCGTCTTCTTTCTCTTCCTCTGTCTGCTACATCTGGCTCATCTAAACAATTTCGCTTCTTTCCACTTTTTAAGTTAAAGAAAAATGACTGCGAGCCACGAGGAATTACATTCTTCTGGCACAAATTTTGGAGATCATGCATCTTTCGATGTTCGGAATGAAACTATTTATATATATTATTATAAGCTTTTTTATGAGTTAAAGTTTTCATTAATTGTATTTTTTACTACAGGCTAAAATGGAGTATAATGCGTATACACTATTATTCTTTTAACAATTTTGGAGTGGCAATTTCAAGTAAAATAGCGCATATGAGCTTACACACTTATTGAAGGAACATTTTGAACAAGAAATAATACACTATTTTTCCCCACTTTTTGGAAGTAGAATTTGACGAAATTTTGACCAGACATAAAATCAATGATGGAGATTCTAAATATGCAATAAAAAAATAATGGTGTACATGCGTATACACTATTATTTTATTGAGGGGACGATATGAAGTTGGAAGAAATTTTACCACAATAAATATATATGCTTCGGTTTTAGGTGTATTTAATTAATTTCCCAGAGTGCGCTTTATATGGGGCCTATAGTAAATTATGGACCGATCATCACGAAATTTATTAGTGTTATTTCTAGTCCTATAAAACTGTGAAGTATTCAATTTTATTCTGATAGTATTATAAATAACGGTTTTAGGCGAACTAAACAGTTTTCCGGGAGCAAGGTCTATATCGGGCCTAGGGTAAATTATTGACCAACCTTCACGAAATTTCACAGTGTCATTACTAGTCTTGTAAAACTGTGACGAACCAAATTCTATTATGATAGCATTATTTATAACGGTTTTATGCGTACTTAACTGTTTTCCGGGAGTAGGGTTTGTATGGGCCCTAGGGTATATTATGGACGGATCTTCACGAAATTTTACAGCGTGCTCTTATATCATTACGTGCATTGTTCCACCATGTATGTTAGCTTTTGTAACAAAATTGTCAATTTTTTAAGGCGGTGGTTCAACATTTTGATTCATAGCTCTGATCCTACTGAACCGATTTTGCTGGATTTCAATCCCAAACTGCTTAGGAGCGTGTTTTCAACAGACGGACAGACATGGCTAAATCGACTTAGAATTACTCAAGGAGCCAGAATATATGTGCTTTATAGGGTCTGAGATGAATAATAAAAACGTTTCACACGGAATGACAAACTTAGTATACCCATTTTCACAACTAATTGTGGTGGAGGGTATTTAAAGACAGAAAACAGATAGTGTAGGCCATAGTTATAGGCATTTAGTTAATAATAATTAAATCCGAAAATAATAAAAAATTTTAAGCTGTAATAGCATATGTTTTTTTTAATTTGCAAGGCGTATTCATTACAGGTAGTCTCTGTACTACGACAAGTACAACTCGTACAAAAACCACAACAATTTGGTTTTGTAAAATCATTGTACAATGTCAAAAACCGAAAGAAAGATAATAAACAAAATTTTGACATTCAACAATTACATATATGTATATAAAAAAAGTGAAGTCTTTAAAGTCCATCTGTAATGAATTCGCCTTGGTATCTATTAAAAAACAAAAAAAAAATTTTTTATTCAAACTTTTTATTATTTTAACAAATTTAAAATTTTGTTAAATAAATATTTTTCTTCTCTTAAAATTAGGTAAAGAAATCATAAACACCTTGGCGTCATAACTAATGGCTTTATAATTTTTACTTGGCATTTTCATATAAGAAATAGGACGGTATGAATCTGCATAGGGTGCCTGATAATCCACATCTGGGATTGTTTGTGGAATTTAATAAACATTATTATAGTTTGAGGAAACTAGCGAAGCAGCAGAAAACAACATATCAGCACTTAAAGGTTTAAAAAAGCTGTCATAATCTAGAAGACTTGATGAGGCGGAATAATTTAATACATTTTTACTATAGACATCTGCAACAGATTTGACTGTAGGCTTTTTGTAAGAGGCTTTGTAGTTGTTGCTTATTTGGATAGAGGGATAATAATCTTTAGACTTAGTGTTGTAGTTTTTTGAATATACTTCGGCCATAAAGGGATTTATGTGTTCATTTTTAACTAAAGAAACAAGTTTGTTATGCATGGAATAATTTACCATATTCCCATCTATGTGTCTCTATAAAGCGACATCTTTATCTAAGGAGCCGGTCTAGGAGAACTAGTAGTAGTAGTAGTGATAGGAGTTCTAGGAGTAATAGGAGCGGTAGTAGTTCTGGGAGTGACAGTAGTTCCGGGAGTGACAGTAGTGCTTATAGGTATTTCGGGACATTCTCCATAAAATAATAAAGACCAAACTGAAAAAATATGTCCAATTAATACATGATTACTAAGACATTTAAAAAGACTGTGCAACAATTAAGGGGCTTTCCTGAAATCGGACAATGGCTTATTTAATCGAAGCAATCTAGTTTCATTTGTTTTTAAGGTTTCTTTTTTTTTTTTTTTTTTTTTTTTTGTTGCCCAGTATTATTTAATTTACCTTTTTTGCTTTCTTTAATTTCTTTTCTCAAAAAGCATTCATTAGTAAATGTCCTAGTTGTGCAGTTTAGCTGAGCACATATAGGTCTATAGTCCAAGGGACAAGGGCAGGGTCCCACATTCAAAATTTCCCAATCTAAAAAACAAGAATTTATATAAATTTTTGACTCATTTAAAATATTTAAAGCTTACTTTTTCCTTTTGTCTGAATGTCGTTATATAAACTCAAGAGATTTGGAAAACTTTGAGTATAACCGTTAAAAAAAGCACAAACTTCTTGGCCATTTAAAGGGCAAGGAGCTGCCACACATGTGCCGTTTAAAACTATTTGCCAATCTAAAGTTTAAAATGCCAACTTTAATAACTTAAGCCTTGAGTACTAAATAGATAATAAACACTTACTTTCTTTCGTGTTGCATATATATCTTTTAAATTCACATTCATTGGTAAAATTACGCTGCTTATTGCGGAAGGAGCCACAAATGGGATTAAAAATTTTATTGCAATACTGGGGACAATAACTATTATAGCTGGATTTATAATAAGGCAAAGGTGGAGCGGAAGGATAACAAAAGAGTAAATTTGTTTTAGCAAGTACTAAAAAGAAACAAGAAAAGTTTTGGTTAAACAAAAAATTCCTAAAAAGACAATCAATTTACAATATAGAACTTACTCGATTGTCCTTTTTCCAATTGTTTGCTGTTAAACTTAATCAATTCGCACTCATTGTCCAGAAGAAAATATTCATGGCCGTTTGTTCCACAAACTGGAAAATTACCAAATATACAATAATTCAGAGAATATTCCCTGTTATACATATAGTAATTGCTAAAAGCTTTCGAAAAGCTTACAAAGCCAAGAATTAAACAAAAACTGAAGGTATTCATGTTCCTTTCCTCCAACACAACTATTTCCTGAATTAAGAAAGTCAAACTTTATATACGAAATTCAAATGACTCTAAACGTTTCATTAATTGTTAGAAATTATAATTTAAACTAACAACTTAAAGCTACAAAACTAGATGAATGCTTATCATTTTAAAACCAACTATATCAACAAAGTTTAAAAGAAACGTGAGAAATTTGCAGAAAAACTTACCATAGTCACTGTTTTTTAATAAAAATGACTGAAATGAAAATAATTAACTAAGACACAACGTTCGAGTAAAATAAAATATATATTTTCTTTGTTCATATTTTTAAATACCTGTTCCACACAGAACAATAAAAATTACTTTTTACCTAAAAAAAAAAAAAAAAAAAAATTAAGTACATAATTTATGAATTACTTTAAAATTATTAATTACTTTAGACAGAAAGTATAATGGATTTTCAACATACGGGGCATTGTGTGTATCGGGTTTTTTAAAAAGAACTTTGTTTTCTAAAATAAAATAAAACAAAAATTAAGATGAAGATGACTCAAATTTTTATTGTATTACAAAGAGAAGTTCGGCAATTTTGAATGAATATCTGGCAAATGTCCACCATGAGAATGCTGACAGTTGCGATTCTTTTATCTGCTTCAACACTGTGGCTCACGGCTGCGATTTTTATACCCTCCACCACAATTAGTTGTGAAGAGGGTATATTAAGTTTGTCATTCCGTGTGAAACTTTTTTATTATTCATCTCAGACCCCATAAAGTATAAATATTCTGGGTCTTTGAGTCATTCTAAGTCGATTTAGCCATGTCCATCTGTCTGTCCGTCTGTTTAAGTCGATTTAGCCATGTCCGTCTGTCTGTCTGTTGAAAACACGCTCACTTTCGAACAACTCAAAAGAAATGAACAAACTTTGTGCAAATTGCTTGTAGTTATCCTAAGATTGAAATCCAGCAAAATCGGTTCAGTAGGACCAGAGCTATGAATCAAAATGTGGAACCACCACCTAAAAAATTGATAATTTTGTTACAAAAAATAACATAAATGCTGGAACAAGGCACGGAATGAGATGAGAGTTTGCAAAAATTTGTTTTATTTGACTGGAAATCACGCTGTTAAATTTCGTGAAGATCTGTCCATAATTTACCCTAAGCCCCATATAAACACTATTCCCGGAAAACAGTTTAGTACGCCTAAAACCGTAAAAAATAACGCTAGCGTAACAAAATTTGGTATGTCACAGTTTTATAGGATTATAAATGATACTGTGAAATTTCGTGAAGATCGGTACATAATTTACCCTAGGTCCCATAGACACCCTACACCCGGAAAACAGTTTAGTATACATAAAACCATAATTAATAATGCTGTCATAACAGAAATTGGTACGTCACAGTTTTAAAGGACTAGAAATGACGCTGTGAAATTTCGTGATGATCGGTCCATAATTTACACACGGCCCCATATAAACCCTACTACCGGAAAACAGTTTAGTACGCCTAAATCCGTAAAAAATAATGCTATCATAACAAAATTTGGTACATCAAAGTTTTATAGAAAAGACTGTGAAATTTCGTGAAGATCGGTCCATAATTTACCCTAGGCCCCATATAAACCCTACTACCGGAAAACAGTTTAGTCGCCTAAATCCATAATTAATAACAAATCGTCACAGTTTAAGATAATAATAACATCATACAGATATTACTCCTTAAACATTCGAACTGTCGGTGGAGGGTATCAAAGATTCGGCACAGCCGAATATAGCACTCTAACTTGTTTTATTTGAATTTCTCGGTCGAACACGCGTTGGTGTTGGTACATTTTGTATAAAGCCTGTCGACTCAAGCTTAACGACCAAATTCTTAATAGCGGTCTCAGAACGAAGATTATGTGTTCCGAAAATATTATTTTACGAAATGTTACTTTGACAGAACCACCAATTTCATAGTGGATTTTAATTATTTTAATGTGATTTTCGTGCGAACGTCAAAACTATCATGTTGTTGGTGTTGCCACAATTAAAAGACAAAGTTCTTGTTGAAAACCCCAATATTTCTGTGTTGGTTTCGGTGAAATTGTACAGTCATAGCTCTTGGATTTTGTGCTAGCTTGACATCAGTGTTGCAAAATTTAAATTTTGAAGTAGTACTGAACTTCAACTTAAAGAGTATTATTCCCACCAAATTTATGAAAATAAGAGGAACAAAAAATGTTTTATTAAAATTCATTTATCTAAGTATTTAATAACAAACAGTAATTATATTTGAGATACACATGTAAATAATAGTGCTGGGATACTATCGATATTTTCCACTATCGATATTTATCGATAGTTCAGATTTCACTATCGATATATCGATATTACTATCGACTGAATGTTTGTACTTGTACAGGAAAACTTTAATTATTTTGTTATAAGGCAACAGTCCGTTGTTTTCATCACTTTATTGAATGTATGAGACGCACGTTATTTTAGATGGCAGGTTTTTAAAAATTGATAAGTACCTTTCTAAAGGACCCGAAGTAACAGGGACTATAAGATATTCCATTGCAACTTTAAAAAATTTTCTAAATTCTAAACCCAAAAAGGTAATCAATCTAGCGGACTTATCCTCTAATGGTCGTTCATTGTTTTGTCTTATGCTTGCAATTGCATTTGGATTTTTTTTTACAACATTACAAAAATAATTGCCAAACATGTAAAAATTTCGACTTAAAGTTCTTTAATTAGCAGTAGAAAGCACTGCTAAGCAATCCATACCACTTGCCAATCTTGTTGTTTATATTCATTGCTGTAATTCAGCGCGACTTAATAAAAGCAAGTATACACAGAAAAAATTATTGCCGAATTATTTTCAAACAAACGCTTGTTTGAAAATTTTTTTAATTTCTACAAATTTTTTTACTGATTCAATTAAAATTTTTGTTTGATTTTTATTTAACCAACAAAAATGTTGACAACCATTCAAAAATATAATACACGCGTTATTGGTTTCAAGTTTTCATAATTTTGTATGAAATATTTAACGCTTTTTAATGTTGTCGTCTTTTTGCATTTTTTTATTTGATCGTAAGCAACACTTCCTAATGTAAAATATAAGAACTACAACAAAAAACACATACAGTCTATTTTTGGACACTTTAAAAAAGTACAACAGTAAGAAAGATGAAGAGGTTTGAAGTAAAAAAAAAAATAGCAGGTAAAAAAACGTTTCACTCTTTTTTAACAACAGAAACAACAACAACATTATAGGAAACAAAATAAATTTTTGGTTGGTTTCAAAGTTGGTTAAAAAAAAAACCAAAATCCCGTATTCAATTTTTTCAAACTGTTTGCTTAAATACATCAAATACAAAAATAGAATGATGACGAAAAACATATCGAGTCGGTCTGTCGCCGTTTTTGGGTTACATTTCTTCTTAATTACAAAGGAAAGGATACAGCAACAGTGAGTGATGACGAAAAACATTGTGTGTATAAAAAAAGAACTTCGTTCAAAAATTATTCCAACAAAAAAATGTGTCTCAAAGCCAGCCGGCCGCTCTGCTCTCTCTGCCATCATCTTCTAATAAAGTGCCTGCTTGTGTGCGCATCATTGCTTGTGCAAAAACCTGTTTTTTTTTTGATTTTGAAATTTAGTATATGAATTTCAGTAAACTTTTTGTTTGATTCAGTTAAATTATTTGTTTGAAAAAATCAGTGTTTTTTTTCAATAAACAAAATGCAAATAAATTGTTTGAATATGCGAATTTGTTTATAGGACCGATTTCAGACAAAAAATTGTTTGATTCTACAAATTTTTTGTTTGAATTGGAAAAATAATTTTTTCTGTGTAAATATTTGCGGCAAAAAACTGTGTGTGTATAGCTGCTGTAAGATGTCTTCATATCTGTATTTTAAATACTAAAAATATCGATATTTATATTTTTCCTATCGAGATTTTCGATATTTTCAGACTATCGATAATATCGATAGTCTATCGATAGTTTCCCAGCACTAGTAAATAATAATTCTGTTATACATAAGCGTCAAGCGCCCCACCCATTTCCAATAATATTGTAAATGTTATTCGCCATATTATTTCTATATGGCCCCATATTATTCAATAAGTGGCACAATGGTTTTCGTTAAAATATGGCGCAACCCTTGTTTAAAAAAAAACACAAACTATAAAACAAAACTCATTCACAAACTCATTTGCAAACTCATTTCACAGTATATTGCACTTCTTTTCTGATTTCGATTCTTGCCAATCTATTGTGCCACCTTCGAATACAGCCCATTGGCGATGAAATTGAACAGTTAGGCACTGCCTGTTATTAGAACGCGAGCGCAAAAGTGACTCGTTCAAAATTTCAAAATTTGTTTTTGTTTTAAATGTAAGTTAAGTGACTTTGTGCTAGCGTTCTACAATCAGGCAGTTATTTTGCAAGTGCATGAGCCGCTTAAGGTACGTTTTTTCAGTATTTTCTAAAAAAACATTTGAAATAGTTCATATATTTATGAATAAGTAAATAAGTCAAAAAATTTATTTCTGTCAACATATTGTAACTACAACAGCAACTACCAGTTAATTTTAATAGATATTTAGTTTTAATCAAACTTGAATCAGTTTCTACATGTAATCGATTTCATCCTTTGCTTTTTACATCATATTGCATTTGAAAATGTGCGTTCAATTGATGCTCAGAAATGTGGTATCGATAAAATACCAAAAGAAATATATGAAATGTCAGCAAACATTAGCTTCGTTCTTAATATTGGATATATTTTTCCAAGAAATTTAAATATATTCAGTTCTGAAATGCTTTATTTTTGAAACATCCGCTAGAACACGGATTGAGAGAAATTTAAGCCCTATTAGCTTGACAAAAATAATATTCATAAATTCATCAGTCTGGCCAAAGAAACAACTACAACAATAAAAAAAATGATATTATTATAGTTTTATTTAGTTTGTAAATAACATTTTTTCGGAAACAACAATATTTTTGGATTGAAGCTGATTATCACTTTTAAGGTTTTATGTTCAAAACCAAAATTTAGTTTCGCACATTGTCGAATAAAACGATTTCCCAGTTTATTTTACTAAATAAACAATTTCCTGTATATTGCATGTTTCTATAAATATGGGTTTCATTTAAATTTTCCACTAACATATTATCCAATGCATCCGCTTTTATAAATTTTCTTGCCACTTGTAAGAACAAATATCGCATTCTGGAAAGCAAAATATGAATCCTGGCGTCCACGCTTTGCATTTCAATATAAACGTCGTTAATTATTTTTAAAATACAACATTGTAAATTTTGCAACAAACATATGATAACCTAAGCCTGCTATCGAAATGATCACATCACAGTTAAAAAGCTCTCGGGATAAAAAGTACTAAAAACTACGCGTGGGTACTGCGGTATTTTTAATATGAAAAAGAACTGAAAAAAGTACCAAAGTACTGAATTTTTCAACACTGCTTGACATAAGAGTAGTAAGATTTTGTTGTGGTCTCCGTTGCTTTATAAGTTTTCAAAGTTGTATAAGAGGTTGTTATTTGTTTTAGTTGTTGTTGGCTCTTCTGTTGTTGTTCTGGAAGATTCGGTAGTGGAAGGCTCTTTTGTAGAATATTTATGTGAAGATGATTCTGTGGATGAGGACTCTGTTGTCGAAGATTCAGGTATGAAAGATTCTGTTGTGAAGCTTCTGTTGTAGATGATTCTGTTGTAGAAGTTCCGTTGTAGAGGAACACAGAAAAAAGTAAAAAAAGGTTTTGATCACCAAAATAATTGAAACAAGCAAAAAATTGTTTAATTTTGCACCTATCACCGAAATGATTATACCAATTACTGAAATTTGCAAAAATTGCATAACAAGGATTTTTTCCAATTAAAAAGTTTTTACATTTTAATTACAAAAATAATTGAAAAACTTATTAATATTAAACAATATTTTAATTGAATGAGTTAACAAATTAATTTTAAAAAAATCAATATTTAAATTGAATGAATTACTAACGTAATTGATTACAATACAGAAAATTAATTATTTTAATAATTGTATTGATTAAAACAGTGATTGAATTTTTGCATTAAATCGATTAAATTTTTAATTGAATAAATTAAACAGTGTATTTGAAATACAATCTTAATTCAATTACGCAAATTATTCAATCAAACAAATTGTTAATTGAATAAGTTTGTTAAATCAATTCAGTTGATGGTTAAATGAAGCAAAATAATAATATTTAAAATATATGTTTTATTTAAATATGGTTGAAAAATAACGTGTTTTATTTGTTTAATTGTAATAGCTCATGCTTAATTTTACAAATTTTGGAAGATTTTTTTGACAAAGGAATTTCATACATACAACTTTGTATAAAATTGTAGAATAAATCTGATTCTTCGGGGTATTCAAGATTGAAAACAAAATACTGTTTTTGTTGTGTAATTTGGCTGTACTTTTTTTCACCTATTCACCTATTCACTTTAAAGTTTAAACGCACAACATGAAATGACGCCAAAAATAATTCAAGAATTAACAAACAAAGAAAATAAACACCAAATTTCGATTGCGACCATAACCACCGTCAACAATGTGGTCAGCCACAAGGCAATTTTTTATTTTACGCATTATATACACATGCATGTAGGCTCATTATTGACATTGTTGGTGGTCATAATTGTAATTCGTCTATTAGAAATTTCAGTTCGTTTTTTACTTGTTGATAGTTTTTTTTCGCACGCGACGCTTACTGTTCTTTTTGATGACAAAAACACCCGGTGGCGAACGTCATAGTGATTCAGCGTGACAAACGCTGACAATATTAAATCATCGTTGACAAGTGTTGATTTTACTTTGGTGTCATATGTGAATTTTTAAAGTATTTGTCCAAACTGTCATAGATGACCAATGTTGATTTTGTCTTGTAGGCGTCCATTTGTTTGTAAGTCCTAACAGACAATATCATCAACTTTCATTAGAGTGACAAGGAAAACACAGAATAAACTCAAGTAATAAATGGATCAGAACAAACAGAAAAAAGAAACGGTCCGTTATTTTCTGATTTATTCATTGACGGAGACATGTAGCAGACAAAGTCCTGCAGCGCTCACTTCGTGATCTATTCATAACAGACAATGCCGCTAAGTTTTTTCTTTTAAGGGAACAGTGAGATTGCAAAGCCGTTGTCATGCATAACTCCCTAAATATCAACTTCTTACTGACTCTGGTGCGATTATTCATCGATGAAAATGTCATAACGACAATGTCGCTCATAAACGCCACCGGGCATGTGTGTTTGGTGTTTGTGTGTATGTATATGTACCCGGTGGCGAACGTCATAGTGATTCAGCGTGACAAACGCTGACAATATTAAATCATCGATGACAAGTGTTGATTTTAATTTGGTGTCATATATGACTTTTTGAAGTATTTGTCCAAACTGTCATAGATGACCAATGTTGATTTTGTCTTGTAGGCGTCCATTTGTTTGTGAGTCCTAACAGACAATATCATCAACTTTCATTAGTGTATTGTTTTAGGTAGAGTGACAAGGAAAACACAGAATAAACTCAAGTAATAAATGGAACAGAACAAACAGAAACGGTTCGTTATTTTCTGATTTATTCATTGACGGATACATGTAGCAGACAAAGTCCTGCAGCGCTCACTTCGTGATCTATTCATAACAGACAATGCCGCTAAGTTTTTCCTTTTAAGGGAACAGTGACATTGCAAAGCCGTTGTCATGCATAACTCCCTAAATATCAACTTGTTACTGACTCTGGTGCGATGATTCATCAATGAAAATGTCATAATGACAATGTCGCTCATAAACGCCACCGGGTAAGGGCAAAGACAATAAATTTATAAAGATGTTGGTTGCACTTGTAAAAATTTTCGCAAACTGTTGATGAGGGAGGAAAGCAACAAAGTGTTCAATTCAAACAACCGAGTTGATTGATTCAATTAAACTTATAATTAAAATTAAGCTTTTTTTTTTTAATTCAATCAATTAAGAACGTAGTCAAATTTATTTTAAAATTCAAAAATCAGTATTAATTGAAATAAAACTGCAAATAATTTTTTCTGTGAACGAACACGCGGACAGACGGACATGGTTAAATGAACTTTGCCCTGAATATGCATACTTTATTGAGTCTAAGATCAATATTGTAGAAATTACAAACGATATGGCAAACTTATTTATGTATATTTATGACACTTTTTGAATCTTATTGAAAATAACTACAAGTTTCCATATTCCTTACGTAAGTTCTCATGTGTTTTGCAAACAAACATATACAAATTGGTAGCATGTCATAACGTTCGGTGTCATACAGCCGTGTTCATAATAAAAGTTTTACATGAAGTTGTCAGAAAGTTTATTCATAATACAAAACCAAACTCTGGCTAACGATATGCTAAACTCTTGTTAACGAGCTGCCTAACGTTTGACAACTAGTGAAAAACAGCCGTTTACTTCAAACTATTTTGTTTTTTTTTTTTTTTTTTTTTTTAATTTAATGGCTGTTTTGAATTCGCTTTCTTTTCTTTTTCTAATTAATTTTGTATTAAAAATTTCTTAAAATGTTTATATGTGAGGGGAAAAATAAAAAAATTACAATACCAGCGATGATTAATGCAAAACGTGTTGCATTTCTGAGCAAAAAAATGTGACATCAATAAAATTCAGAGTTGATTTATTAAAAGTTGCCAGATGCACAAAAGTTTATTATGAATTAACTCTGTGCTAACAAGCTGCTAAGATTAATTGGCATTCAAGTCATCAGCTGATAGTGTCCATGGACACTGTTTACAAACAAACTTGAAATAGAAACTTGTGAGTCCATGCTTTCCTCTCTCAATTTTCTTGAATCGGAGCTGGAAGAATGGACTTCAATTGACAAATTAATTACAAATTATAGAATAAGTATTTCTAAAAAGTGATAAATATGTATTATCAAAGGTTTTTGTGAAAGTAACTTTTTTTTTTGATAATTGCGAATTGTTTATTAGTTTTAACATTTATTTATAATTCCAGTATGTATAGTTACTTTTATTTTAGTCTTATGTATTTAATTAATACAAACTTATAAACTTGACCCTATTTTACTTTAAAATACCCCATTTTTGGCACATTTTTTTCTGAAATACCCTTTTATGACACTTTTTCAAAATTTCTAACGGCAACCCTGCTTATATATACTCTTTTTTTTTGGTAACTATTGTAAATATGTTTTAATATCCTGAAGACGTAACACAAAGGAGTTACGAAACTTTGATGATAAGTAAAACTTAACACTTCTCAAAATAAATACAGGGTGGTCCAAATAAGACCCACTGATGTTAAACACGTATAACTCTTGTAATAACGGTATTTTTTAAATAATTTATTTTTATATGTTAAATACATTTAATGGAAATTTAACGTGACTATATGTGAAATATGACATCAGACAAATGACCATTTTGCTCGATACAGGCATTGGCTCTTTTTAGAGCATTTTGCATTACACGGCGTAATGTTTTTGGTTGCGGGCGCCGAATTTCGTCTTGAATATTCTGCTTGAGTTGTCCAAGTGTCTGTGGTTTGTTAACATACACTTTGTCTTTTACTTAACCCCATAAAAAAAAAGTCGGGCGCAGTTAAATCTGGTGAACGAGGAGGCCAAAGGAAATCCGAATTTTTTGAAATTATGCGTTCACCAAAAAATTCACGCAGCATGTCCATAGTTTGCCTAGCAGTATGCGCAGTGGGTCCATCTTGTTGAAACCACAAATTAGGATGTAGCTCCACCATTGGCCGCAAAAACCTGTCAGAAGTTGTTTTGTAAGAAGCCCCGGAGACCGATTCTGGCGTTTCATCCTCATTCTCAAAGAAATATGGGCCGATGATTTTTGTGGCCATAACACCGCACCAAACAGTGCATCTGATTGGGTGTGACTGATGCTGATGTATTGCCCTTGGATTTTCGGTGACAACCTACAGTTTTGCTTCACGCAGAGAAAAAATATGGTTGGGCATGGTTACGGCAACAATACTATGTTTAATGTAACAATATATTGTTGTCGTACACAAATTATTGTTATTTTTATTTAATATCAACAATATTATAGTCACTGTAAACATATCAATGTTTATCGCAATTATGAATTTGAGTATTGTTGACCGAAAAATAATTATTTTTCCAACAACTTATTTATGATAACTTTCTAAACATATTATATTTCTCACAACCATATCATGATATTTAATAGCCATAACATGATAACTTTCTATACATTTATCATATTATGTTAAAGATGCAATCAAACTATTTTAACTCTAATCATATTATGTTAGCGCCATTTGTAAAATAATTTTGAAGCAGTTGTGTCGTTTTTTTTATTTGTGAGCGGTTAATTAATTAAAAGATAAAATTCCATAAAAAAAAAGTATAAAGAAACTAAAAAATTTAAATATTAGCGGAGTTCATTCAAGTATTAGTGATTTAATAGTGCAAATACAAAATATCATAGATTTTTTGTAAAATCCAACAACAAAACACCCAGAGATTTCGTTATATTTTATAAAAGTGCTACGATATATCTGTGGTTTTCATGGGCAACCGCGTATGTCTTAAAACAAATTGTTCAGGAAAGCCGAAAAACCATTCTAGATCAAACTATGGGCTAGGTATTGCACATTTTAAACTTTGTCATTACGTTAAAAAATCGGAATTGATCCATCTTTTTTCAAAAAAATGTAAAGAGCGTTCAAAATTAGGCAATAGGCATCAACATCTTAAAATCGAAAAAATGGACACACGCGGTTGCCCATGAAAACCACAGATTTTTCATTTGCTCTTTTGCAAGCCTTATATTGAACTCCGCTATTTGATTATCATTAAGAAAAATTGTAAAAAGCCACAAAATAAAAAATCGATGCAAAAAAAATTTAAATTAATTTTGTATTTTTATGACAGCTATGAAAGGTGCAATATCATAATATGATTGCTTCTAAATTTATTATGATTAACATGATGATAATATGATTACTTTTTAGCTTATTATGATTAACATGACAATAATATGGTTAATTTCTTAGCTTATTATGATTAACATGACAATAATATGATTTATTTCTTAACTTAGTATGATTAACAGAATAATAATATGATTAAGGGAAAAATATTATGATGTAATAGTACGAGTATATTTAGTCATAATATGATTCAATAATAATCTTAATATGGTGACTACAATCATAATTCTTATCATAATATGTTGCTCTTAGAATATGTTTACCACAACCATGTTTTTTCTTTGCGTGTTATTCACATAACCACTTACGCTGATCTTACGATAATTTCGCTGCGTCAGAACAATTGATCGTTGAGAAGAATAATAAAAATAGATAATTTTAATGCGTTGTTGTTGACTGTACGTTTTCATTTAAAATTTCGTTTTCAGTTATAATCTGCAAAAAGAAAAAAATAAATTATGTCAAAAAATAAAAAAGTTATTTGTGTTTTACATCAGCTGGTCTAATTTGGGCCACCCGGTAGCCCTTTCTGACCTGACGCTTAACTACTGGGAATTTTTTCATAATTTTTAGAATATATGCTCTCTATAACTTACAGAAATAAAATCAGTGTTAAGGTTTAACCACTTTTATATCCTTTAAGGAATTTCAGGACTCGCACAACTGATGCATCTCGTTAAAATTTTTAGCTAAGACACATTTTTGTTGCATAAAACGAGTTCAGTTGGTTTGAAACATTAAAATTTATCACTTTTTTTCGTTAAAACATGCCCACTGCCATATATTTTAACGATTTGCACTTTTGCAATTCAAAACACAACTTTCTTCTGCGGCACATTTTGGCAAAACTGATATGTGACGTAAGAATTTTGCAATAATTCAAGTCAGTGTTCGAAAATAAACACTAAATATCGTTCTTTAATGTTCGGTTCGGTAGATTTGTGGAAAACACAAACGCTAATGGTGTTTGTGTAGAAATTCATTAAAAAAAATAACGTTTCCCTGTTTGACATCTTTCCAACACAAAAATAATGCTGTTTTCATCATACTCAACAAATGATGAGAACATTAAATTCCGTTCGGTTTTTTTTTTGAAAATCCACGAACTTCAATGTGTTCGGTTCGGCTCGTTAATGTTCGTCGTTTTTTGCTGATAAAAAAAAACCAAACATGTTTTACAAAAACAAAATACACACTGTTCTGTTTTTTAACGAAGAACCGAACATTATATAATGTTCGGTTTTTTCTTGAAAATAGTTACGAACGATATTAAGGTTTGTGTATGTTTACACAAACCCTAAAAAAATAGATATCGTTCTTCGGTGTGTGAGCCGAACGCTAAATAATGTACTGTTTATTTTCGAACACTGATTCAAGTAACAGTTAAGCGAACAGCGAATAAGGTTAGAAACAAACATAAAAAATAACTAGCGCAATCGGTGCATGCCGGTGTATGTGACATTTGTCAAAAAGAGGCGAAACAATTTAAACCGAAACCCACCTGCACAATCGATGCATCTCGGTCTGAAAGGGGTAGAAATAAAAATGATCAATGGTCAAATTATTTATAATAAAATATATATCTAAACATATTATAAACTTATGATATTTTTATTACTTTAACCCTCTAAAATTGCATCAGAGCCATAAAAGGTATATTTAAGCCATATTTGAGGATACATCATTTGCTATGAATCCCTTATTTTTAAGTTATACACACGCAAAGAAAAAACATGGTTGTGGTAAACATATTCTAAGAGCAACATATTATGATAAGAATTATGATTGTAGTCACCATATTTAGATTATTATTGAATCATATTATGACTAAATATACTCGTTCTATTACATCATAGTATTTTTCCCTCAATCATATTATTATTCTGTTAATCATACTAAGTTAAGAAGTAATCAAATTATTATTA
Source organism: Pollenia angustigena (assembly GCA_930367215.1). NCBI lineage: Eukaryota > Metazoa > Arthropoda > Insecta > Diptera > Polleniidae > Pollenia > Pollenia angustigena. The sequence continues at coordinate 57,268,598 of OV884060.1, forward strand.
TGTTAATCAAAATAAGCTAAAAAATTAATCATTTTGTTGTCATGTTAATCATAATAAGCTAAGAAGTAATCATATTATCATCATGTTAATCATAATAAATTTAGAAGCAATCATATTATGATACAGCACCTTTCATAGCTGTCATAAAAATACAAAATATATTAAAATATTTTTGTTTTAATTTTTTTTTTTTGTGGGTTTTTACAATTTTTCTTAATGTTATTCAAATAGCGGAGTTCAATATAAGGCTTGCAAAAGAGCAAATGAAAAATCTGTGGTTTTCATGGGCAACCGCGTGTGTCCATTTTTTCGATTTTAAGATGTTGATGAAATATCGTAGCACTTTTATAAAATATAACGAAATCTCTGTGTGTTTTGTTGTTGGATTTTACAAAAAAAAAACTATGATATTTTGCATTTGCACTATTACATCACTAATACTTGAATGAACTCCGCTAATATTTTAATTTTTTAATTTTTTTAAACTTATTTTTTTTATGGAATTTTATCTTTTAATTGTTTAACCGCTCACAAATAAAAAAAATGACACAACTGCTTCAAAATTATTTTACAAATGGCGCTTACATAATATGATTAGAGTAAAAATAGTTTGATTGCATCTTTAAAGTTATATGATAAATGTATAGAAATTTATCATGTTATGGCTATTAAATATCATGATATGGTTGCGAGAAATATAATATGTTTAGAAAGTTATCATTATTAAGTTGTTAGAAAAATAATTATTTTTCGGTCAACAATACTCAAATTCATAATTGCGATAAACATTGATATGTTTACAGTAACTATAATATTGTTGATATTAAATAAAAATAACAATTATTTGTGTACGACAACAATATATTGTTACATTAAACTTAGTGTTGTTGCCGTAACCATGCCCAACCATATTTTTTCTCTGCGTGCACAGAATAGTTTTATTATTTTGTCTTATTGTTTTAAAAAATATTTAATTAATACATACATACATATTTTCACTTTAACTTAATAATCCCATTGCACTTTTCCCTTACTCCTCAAAAAAAAAAAATTTCCTTAAATATGATTCACTTATATTCGCCCTGTACGATGGCGTGTTGAAAACATCTTTATTTTAAAAACAAAACAAAAAAATCATAAAAATGATTAAAACATTCAAATTAACTTTATTTAAGGTTATTATCCTTACAAAAAGTGAAAAAGAGAAGCAGTGTGTATAACACATGGATAAATATCATTTCCTAAGAATTTCGTTCGTACTTACTACTCTCATCTCAACATTTAATTTTGTTTGTGCATTTTACAAATTTATAGCATTGTCAACAAATAGTGAAAAGTTATTTACTCGGCTGTCGTTGACATTTTTAACTTTCAACTGTCAACTTTCAACGTTAAAAAAAACGAACAAAAAAATGCCAAAGGAAAACGCAACTCCATAATGTTGCCGTTAATGTGTTTTACAAAATAGTCCCCAAACACGATAAAAAATATTATCAAGTTAACTTTTGGTCTTTTGTTAGCTGCTTTTGTTTCCATTATTTTCGAAATAAATTTTTTAATGTATTTAGGGATTTTTTTCTTTCATAACAAATGATTAATAAGTTGCATTTAATAAAATAAACTACCACCAGAGGAGGAAGGAGAAGGTAATAAATAATGACATGCTTGATTGTTGTTTATCTCTCGATTGTGAATTTCTTTTAATGCATTTTTAAGGGTTTGTAATTAATTTTTTTAGGGGTTTCTGGTTTGTTTTTTTAAAGTTTGGTATTTATTAATGAACTTATAGTATTTGGTATTTTACATGCTGGTTCCAAGTAAAGCAAGTGATAAATGAGTGTCATGTATGAATGTAAATATTTTAAATGATATTATTTTAACTATTTAAGTCAAATGTAACATACATTTTATTCGATTTGGTATTTCATATATTTGATATTTTATTTATTTAAAAAAAAAAAAAATTAAATGGATTGATTGATTCTAAAAAAGCAGCTGCTTTTTATACCACAATAGTGGAGAGGGTATTAAGCACTTGTACTGATGTTTGTAACACCTTAAAATATTAGTTATAGACCAATTTCGGAGATAATTGATGAAATTTGGTACAAAGATTCTAAATGGCACAAGGACCAAGGTCCATAATTTCTTATATCCCCCATACAAGTTTTTTCCGGTGTAAGACCCTTCTTACTATTTTGATATTTAGATTTATTTTGGTCCAAACTTGTTTTATTGCAACTTAAATCATCTTACCAAGTTTTAGATACAAATTCTACTCCCAAAAATAACTTTTTATATCATAACATCCTTATGAATGTTGGTACTGACATAAAAAATGTCGAAAATAACTTTTACGATTGCAACCGCACAGAAAAAATTATTTTTCCAATTCAAATAACAAATTTGAAGAATCAAAAAATTTTTTGTCTGAAATCGGTCCAATTTATTTGCATTTTGTTTATTGAAAAAAACACCGATTTTTGCAAACAAATAATTTAACTGAAGCAAACAATTATTGAAATTCATATAGATTTCAAACAAATAACTTTGCTAAATCAAAAAAAAAAGTTTTTGCACAAGCCATGACTGACGCGCACACAAGCAAGCACTGTTGGAGAAGATGAAGCAAAGCAGAGCAGAGCGGCCGAATTGGCTTTGAGACACATTTTTTTTGTTGGAGTAATTTTTGAACGAAGTCTTTCTTATTTATACCTACAACAATGTTTTTCTTCATCACTCACTGTTGCTACATCTTTTCCTTTGCTAATGAAGAAGAAATTTAACCAAAAACGGCGGCAGACCGACTCGATATGTTTTTCGTTTTCATTCTTCTTTTGTATTTGATGTATTTAAGTAAACAGTTTGAACAAATTGAATACGGGATTTGGTTTTTTTCTACCAACTTTGAAACCAACCAAAAATTTATTTTGTTTCTTATAATGTAGTTGTTGTTTCTGTTGTTTAAAAAGAGTGAAACGTTTTTTTACTTGCAATTGTTTTTGTTGTTTTTTTTTTACTACAAACCTCGTCACGCTATTTTATAATTTTTCTTATTGCTGTACTTTCTTAACCCCGGGTCTCCACGTAGCAATATTATTGCGGCAAACGTCAAATTTGATTGCTCCATTAAATTTGCGACGTATAGACCGCAAATTGCCATGAGTGGCAATCCATTGCTCAATGATTGCTCTTCTGATTGCTTGAGCAATTATTGCTTAGCAATCTGCTGTCAAATCAGTTGTAATTTATTTGACATTTCATTTCTCTGTACGGTTGTTTATTTATTAGTGTGTTTGTTTAGTAAAAAAGCAATAAAGAAAAAGCCGCCAAGTGAAAAAATACTTCAACAAAATACAGAAAAAGTTTTTATATGTTATATTTTTAAATCAATTTTAAGTCAATATCAACAAAAGCAAACGACGAACAATACAAGTTTTAGTTTTTTTTTCATACGCAAATGAACAAAAAAGTAATACAAAACACAGCTACGACAACAACAATTAATTATTTTATTAATTTTAAAAAGAAAATTTAACATTCACTTCAAAACACAACATAAAACATTTGTTATAAATACAGCCACAAAACTTTATACAACTACTCGCGGTGAAAATTGCTAATTTATGGCAAAGCAATTTCAAGTGTTCTCCAGCAATATAATCGGCAACTATTGCTCCATTGTTCTGTCATTTTTCTGCCGACGTTATTGCTTGTACTTAGCAATAAAAATTGCTACGTGGAGACCCAGCGTAAAGCGTCCAAAAATAGACTGCATGTGTTTTTTGTTGTAGTTCTTATATTTTACATAAAGAAGTGTTGCTTACAATTTGTAGAAATCAAAAAAATTTTCAAACAAGCGTTTGTTTAAAATAATACGGCAATCATTTTTTCTGGTAGGTCCAAAATTAACCATAGGTCCTACATAACCATAAAATCAGGTAAAGGCAAACAAATTTAATAGAGATCAAGATATCTAGATAGTGTTCCGCACAAAAACTTTTACATAAATCTTAACCTCATAGCATTATTTTTTGCTGGCTGATCCATGATTGCCCATGGGTCATAAAGAGGATACTTGGGCTTGCCGAGTTTTCTTTCTTACTTGGTTATTACTATGTTGCAACTACATTGTAATCTTCCTTAACAGACACATTCCTTTCTAGGGACACCGTTGCCTAGTCTCGGCAACGTTCCTTATGGACAAAGTTTAGTTCTTTTGAGAAGATATTCCCATTGTACGGACATATGTTAATGGTCCCATCGGTGTCCGGTCATATAAGATTCTATTGTATTTAAATATCTTAAGTAGCATTTCTTCTTTACTTTGTTAAAGAAACGTTCCTTATTGTTGCTGTTATCATAACTGCTCTTGTTTAAATTTTCTTCTGAAAGAAAAATCTTTATCGAATTCTTAAACTTTTAACAAAATGATTTCATCACAGATAAATCAAATTTTTAGTTTAGTTTTTTTTTATTTATTCATTTGTTTATTATTCAGTTATTAAAAACGGTTGCAAACTATACCTTTTTTATTTTTTAAACTGCTTCTAATGAGGTGAATTGGTTTAACATAAGCATTTAATAGTGACATCGAGCATTATTTATTTGACAACAGAGTACTTTCAATTTAATAACAATGGTAAATCTAACATGTTTGATTTTAATTTTATAACGTTTTGTTAAATTTGACAACAGTCGTTGTCGAAATATTATCAACACTTCGTTGTTGTTTGAATACAATTGGTTGACTATTTTTTAACGTCTTTTTTCGCTATGTGTAAGGTTTTCAAAAATGTTATTTGCTAGAAAAAATCAATTGCTGCTTTAGGTAAGCCAAAACCCCAAGGGCCATTATGACAACTTGCCTTGCCGTGAGTAAAGGTAGGTTATGTCGGACGTATAACAAGTTATATATTATTTCAACTTGAATTCAACCTACCCGGTAGGATAAACTTGCCTTTAACGTATTGCTCACTTTAATTTTTAAGTAAATCTATAAAAGTGAAAGCTTTTTGTTAAATTTTTAATGCATTAAGTGTTATTAAAACATTAGAACGTTGCTATTTTTAAGATTTTTCGACAGTTTTAACCTCCTCTATAGTATAGTGGTTAGTTTCCCCGCCTGTCACGCGGGAGACCGGGGTTTAATTCCCCGTCGGGGAGATATATTAATTACTTTTGTTTTTTTTTTTTTTTTTTTTTTTTTACTGTTAGGACCAGCACTCAGGGGATGACCCCTACTAATGCATTGCATTGTGTTGGAACTAGGAAAATAGGTTATGGAAAGGAGGATAGAGGGAGTAGTGTTTGTGAACATTCGATTTGAACTTAATCATGTTGTAAGCGAGAGGGAAGACTTCTGCAGGAAGGTTATTCCACATACGAACAGTCCGGGAAAAAAACGAATTCTCTCTGTAATGCGTTGTACGATTCACCTGCCAATCGACCACATAAGGATGGGCTCTTGAGGAAAAACGTGTATTACGAACAAATGTACGGGTTTCGGGAACCAGATCCCTGATTTCGTCGGAACACATCCCATTGTAGTAACGATAAAACAGGCAAATACAACCCACATTGCGACGGTGCTCAAGGGAGTCAATAGAATTGGTTACCCTACTGTCACCAATGAGAACCCTCGCCCTCTCCTGCACGCGGTCGAGAAGCTCCAAAATAGACTTTGAAGCACCGGCCCACACATGAGAGTTGTATTCCATACGCGGTCGGATATAGGTGGTATAAATAGTAAGGAGATCAGATGGAGTAAAGTATATCCTACACCGTCTTAGAAAACCGAGGCACTTGAATGCTTCTTTCGACACCTTGAATATATGTTCAGTCCATCGGACATCACATTGTATCCTCATGCCCAGAACATCAAGAGATTCTGATTCCTCAATAATTATACCACCCATATATACAGATGAGGCACCTTGGTTTGTCGCGCGTTAATGCGTCAGCACGCAACATTGGGTTTTTCGGGCATTAAAATCGACCCTATTTGCACGACCCCATTCCGAGACTATGTCAAGGTCTCGGCCAAGCGTATCATTCATATTCTGCCTCATAGCAACGACATCGGATACGCTTGGTCTGCACTCGAATGAGTACGAATGGCAAAGGTTGCTGTCATCTGCAAAAGAGTAGATAGGGTTGGAAGTGTGACAAAGGAGGTCATTTAGAAAGATAAGAAATAGAGTAGGAGAAAGATGGGAGCCATGCGGTACTCCTGAATGAATCTTGAACTCGTTTGACGAAACCCCATCTATAACAACTCGTATAGTGCGATCTCTGAGAAAACTCGATATAAATCGAGAGAAATTATCACCGACACCAAACGCAGCAAGTTTTGACAAGAGTGCACCATGCCAGACTCTGTCAAACGCCTTGGAAATATCCAAAGCAATTACCTTACTTTCGCCAAAATGGTGAATGGTGAATGTTTAAACTACGCGTTCAATGCGTTGCATCTTTGAAGAAAAAGTCAAACTTGTTTATACAATTTACACAGCGTACAAGAGAGTATCAAATGCATAGAACGCGTGGTGCGGACCGCCAGCTTAAGGTTCGCTCGCAATTGTGGGTGAACTTCTCTACTCGGAGACCCTCGGGCCTATTGTGGTGCTACAAAGCCTATGAAATAGAACTTTAGAGCATTTATGTTCTTTTTTATTATGTTTATAATTATATATTTAGTAAAACAATTTCGGAATAAACCCAATAACATGTTTATGTTCTAGAATATTAAAAACATTTTTCTCCAGCCCCTTTTCATTCACATTTACCCACGTATTTCTGCATATGTGTGATAAATGTAAGTAAACATTTAATAAATTTCGATGACATTAGGGAAAATTACTTTGAAAAGTTTCTTTTTGAATCAACAGCATTTATGTACCCATCTCTAAATGGCCATTTTAAACATCTGTTAAGTTTTCTTCTTTCAAATATCAAATATTTTTGCAAAATTTGCAAAAAAAAAATTAAAGAAACTTGAAAAAAGTATAAGCAAATGCACTTGTTACGTGCAGGCAGACTGGTTGTCTAAAACCAGCTACAAATAATATAGAATCAGCACCCTCCAAAATTTACGATGAAACTTATGAAAAATCTTTTTAAAAATGTTCACATTACTTCAACAATTACAATACCACAAGAAAAATATATTCTAGGTATAAAACATAAACAACCCTCTTAGCATTTGTATTTTCACGTTTACAAAAGGATAACGGATAAGGATATTAATAAACCACATAAATACAGACAAGTATGTGCTCAAACTTCGTTTGAAATATTGCATTTTTATGTTAGAAATGGAAATGAAAAACAACTGATCATAATTTAATAAATTGTATAAAATATTTATGACTTTCTATAAGTGTGTACAAGCAGGACTACGAATGACGATGCGACTACGAGTACCAACCATTCAGCAAAATAAATTTTATTATTTCAGTAGTGTAAAATTCGATTATACGCATTTTATTGAGTTAACGCAATACCACTAAAGGGATTTGGTTGCTTTCTTCTTTTTAATATTTTTCACGGCTCAGTATAATCATAATGCTAACAAGTGTTTTTAAAGTAATTTATGGTTTACCAACCCTCAAAGCGTGTTGTGCTTGGAAGATGAAATTGTTCTAAAAGCATTTCTGTGTTTTCAGGTTTTAATATATCGTATTTGTTATAAAAAATATAGAGTTTATGGAAATTTCATTAGTTTAATAAAAATATCTAATCAATCTTTTATTTTATTTCAAGCAATCTAAATTTGGGGCAATGTGGACTGAACTGAAAGTAAACTTAAACCAAATAAGCGCTAAGCTACCACTTAACAAAAACTAAGCTAGAAGTTTTTTAGAACCGAATTAGAACTGAACAAAAACTAAAGTCAAAATGAATTAGGTCTAACGGGTGGCACATCATGAAAGCTATTATTTATTAAAAGCTCGTTTACACTATCTCACAAGTCTAACGTATGCCATAATACTATCTTAGATAGATATCTAATGAGCTTTGTTGCGACCGGAAAAAAAATCCAATTTAACATGACAGTTTGTGTTCACACCATCACACAAAGTATAAACACTCACACATGAAATAAAATGCAAACCTGATCCAATGAAAAGTATTATTGTTTAGAAATTCGTATGGGATGTCAAACTTTTTTCATAATACTTGTCATTTTCGTGACACATTGCATTCACACTATCACACTTTGTCATATTCCTTGAGTTTTTGACATGTATTATATATCCCTGCAAGCATTTTATGAAAAAATTTATCACATTCGAGTCATTTATGACTCCTCTGCGCGATTGAAATAGGCATATATGAGCTCATTTTCTGATCATAAATGATTGTTTTCTCGGGACAAAATGGTACCCTACCCGGGACTCTTCTTGAGGAGTCTTTTATTACCCGCTTTTCTGATCAGTTTCGACTCATGTATAACTAATTTGTTTGCTGTATTTCTAATTATTTGCGAGTCTTTTTCGAATCATTTTTTAGTCGTATATCTGATCGTCTAAGATTCTTTTTCGACTCATTTTTCAGTCCTAATTCTAATCGTTTGCGAATGATTTACGAGCTCTACTAGCCTATGACCATAACACATATTTCTGCCAAATTTCATAGATCTGCCCCTAGATCTATAATTTTTAAGAAGCAATATAAACTAAAAAACAGGAATGTCCGGCCAGATTGGCAAAATACTCCTCTGTGTGGCGTTGAGTAGAATTGACTCTGTTTTAGTCAACAGAAAGTATTGCGACGACTCAAATGAAAGTTAGAGAAATTTTAGTAAAAAAGTAAATATATATTTATTAAAAACGTTTTAAATAAAAAATGAAAAATTTAAAAGAAGTCATGAACATAATTTGTATTAATAATTGCTAAATTTTAATGTTTAAATTACTCCACCAAATATTACCAAAAAAATATCATTTATTCTTAAAAAATACCAAATTAACTTCAAAGTGATGTAGTCGTCGACTTGATGTTACAACAACTTAAAATTAACATCGACATTGACAACAACTTATATAATAGGGGTGATTATATTTAAATTGTTGTCGTCTAAGAAAAGAATGTTTGCTTCGATTAGTTAGGACAATTTGCAAGCAACCGCACACATAAAAATATAAGTAAAAACATAATAAGTTTGTTTATAAAACATAAATTGATAAAGAAAATAAACTTACGTTTTATTATATGAAAAATACATATGTATATAAATAATTAACTTTAAAACAGACCGCGGAAAAACTACTGCAGCGCGCTCTTTTCTCTTTTGATCTCACACCTACGTGCACTCTTGAACACTTGAATAAACCCAAAAGTCTCGCTTGAGCTTTCACACTAGGCGGTTTTTTATTTATTTATTTTATATGTGCAATGCTCTAAAATGGCGTAGATGCGATACAATTAAAAAAAATATTTAGTTAAAAGAAAACCATTATTTTCCATTTAGCAGATTTTTGAATAATATTGAAATAAATTTATATAAGTTTTAAAGTCAAAACTGACATATTTCAAACACCTGTATGATCCATTTTCGATTGCTGTATGTTTTGTTATTGCATTTTCAATTAATTACTGTTTAAGCATAAGAACGAATCATTTTCGAGTCTTTTTTCAAGCGCACAAATGATTTATCAGTTTTTAATCATCAAAAGTACACGAGGATGACTTATGGTGTTTTCTTTTCTAAAAACTAATGATGCATTATAGTTGTGTAATATATTTATTAGGTTACACGAAGCCTTAGAAAGTGATACATTTTTCTAAATTACAATGGAACAAAATAATAGCTACGTTTTACACTCAACACTAATGTGTATTTAGCGTGTTAAATATTGAATGCAAAGTTTGTACTAAAAGCGATATTCACCACGCTTGTAGCAATTTTAAACATTATCTTTTCTTACAATTCCAATAAGCGTTAACAGCACTGATTTTCAATAAATAAAGTCAGCTGTTGTTAAAAATTTTGCGACAAAAAAAATATAATTATTTAATTAAAGTAAAACGAACGAAAAGTTTTTATATCCATCACAATATAACTAAAAATCACAATATAACGCAAATTGTCCGCAAACACAAGAAAAAAAAAATACTTGCTTGCATAAAAAAGTACTTTACGCAGATGCAAAAAGGGTATTATCTCACACTCAGTTAAAACTGCGGGTAAGAAATGGAACAAATTTGCCATTTATTGTTGCAACATGTATAGAAAGAACAAGTAAGAGTGCTATATTCGGCTGTGCCGAATCTTATATACCCTTCACCATTTTGCGAGCAGAATACAGAGCAACTAGACAAAAAGTAAATAAAACTGGTAAATATATTTTTTTTTTAATAAGAGACAACCGGTTTTAAACTTCGCTTTTCATAAGGGCCCAGAATATATATACTTTATACGGTGTAGGATCAATATTGTAGAAATTACAGTTATTAAGGTATATTTTTTACCTTCGGTGAAGGGTATAAAAAGAGTAATTTTTGGGAATTCAGGGGTCTAATCACCGCATTCGATACTATTGTATCGAATGAACTATTGAATTTTTGTGCGTATGATAGACACTGGCGTATCGAATGAAAACTCGATAAATGTAATGTCGAGTAACTCGATGTCGAATGCTATTATTTCAAATTCAATACATTTCATTCGATATCGAGTTTCAAGATACCAAAATAAATAATTTCGATGAATTTTGCTCGATATCGTATGCGGTGATTAGACCCCAGTATTTCGGTTATAACTCATACAAATTTCCGACATTTTGGTATATAAGTCATATACATAGGACATATGTCAGCCCTAAAATTTAAGTTTTTATAAAAATTTTTATGTTTTTTAGCCCATTTTTGGAGTATTTTGCTCATAAATTACCCATTATCTAACTGATTTGATATTTTTATATACCGACGTGTTAAGGAAGAATTTAACCATTTACTTAAGCTATATTTATATATAAACATTTATATTTACTTGTATACATATATTTTAACAAAGTCAATTATAAAAAAGAGTAATTTTTGGGGATTCAGTATTTCGGTTGTAACTCTGCCATTTTTTAACCGACTTGACAGATTTATATACCGACGTGTTAAGGAAGAAATTTACCATTTACTTGAGTTATAAAGCTTGGACTCGGGGAAATCTATGGTTCCCGAAAGTGGGTATTTAAAAAAAAAAAAATTTTAATTTGGTCATAACTTTTTTGTATCTGAGCCGATTTTTCCGAGTTTTTCATAAAATATGTTCTACTAGAAATTTCCGATATGGTATCTAATTCATATCCATAGGACGTATAGCAGCCCTAAAATTTTAAACCATGTTTTGAGTATTTTGCTCATAAATTACCCATTGTCTAACCGATTTGATAGTTTTATATACCGACGTGTTAAGGTAGAATTTTACCATTTACTTAAGTTATATTTGTAAATATATATTTTAACAAAGTTAATTATAAAAAAAGAGTAATTTTTGGGAATTCAGTATTTCGGTTATAACTCAGCCATTTTTTAACCGACTTGGCAGATTTATATACCGACGTGTTGAAGAAGAAATTTACCATTTACTGTAGTTATAAAGCTTGGACTCGGGGAGATCTATGGTTCCCGAAAGTGGGTATTTAAAAAAAAATTATTTAATTTTGGTCATAACTTTTTTGTATCTGAATTCATTTTCCCGATTTAAAGAATGTTCTACTAAAAATTTCCGATATTTTGATATATAAGTCATATCCATAGGACATATGGCAGCCCTAAAATTTAGGTTTTTATACAATTTTTAATTTTTTTTGTACGGGAGGTACCACGCCTCTTCTCCAATCCCGCCCACATTTTGTAGGATGGTGTGTATTGGCAACCTTAATGTGTGTACCTAATTTGGAAACTTTGGCTTTGCCGTTCTCAAGATACGTTCTCAAGATACGGAAATATAAAAATATAACAACAACAAGGGAGTTTTGGAAAAATTTAGAGGTAGTCGTGGTTTTTTGCTAATATCTCCGTCATTTTTGTACCGATCTGGCTGAATTTCAATAGCAAACTTAAACGGAGTATATGTTACATAATTATACATCAACCTAGTCCACATCATTTCTGGGGTTTTCGGAAAACCCATTTCAACATACACACGGACAGACAACCGGATTTGAACTTCGCTTTTCAGAAGGACCCAGAATATAAATACTTTATAGGGTGTAGGATCAATATTGTGGAACATACAAACGGAATGACAAAGTTATATATACCCTCTTACCTTCGGTGAAGGGTATAAAAACGACAACTTCTGGTCCAATTTTATTTGCAGGGTCCTCTCCAAAAGCTGTTAATTGGTACTTTTTTGACAGCGAATCTGTTTACACAAGAACCGCATGTCGTACTAAATATTTGGCTTGTACAAGCTTAGTTAATTACTTTATTAGTTCCGAAAATTCTTATTCCTAACTTTTCCCTGCAGTATTTTTTCAGTTTATTTGCAACCTTCCAAACAAAATTCCGTCTTGACTATGCGTGCATAATTTGTGTCTTTAAAGTTCATGTAAATCTTAATTGTTTTACAGCCATTTAATTTTTCCTCATTTATTTCTTAACTTAACAAATTAATTTTTTTATTATATTAACCTCAAATATTTTAACATGTTGTATTTTTTATTAATCATAAACTTTTTATTTCTAATTTGTTACTATTTCCTTTTTTTATTGTTTTTTAAAGGGTTTTTGGTTATAGTGTCATAAACAAAGCCCCATTTACAACAAACGGCAACAGAATATTTCTTTGTATATGGAGCTCATAAAGTTTGACATTTTTTGGAGCAAAGGATTTATACAAAATAGAAAAATTAAATACAAACTTAAAGCAGAATTAAGACTACATGGTTGAAAATGGGAAAGTCACTGTGAAAGTTATGGTTGCGAAAAAAAAAAACAGAATTTCAATATTTTAAAAAATGTAACTTAAATGTAAAAAGTTTTAATTATTTAACAGTTCACAACAAATATTAATGGCAACTTTAAATAACAAAAGAATATAAGAAAAAAAATCATATCTTCTGACTCAATTTATACTCATTTTGAATACCAACCACCCAAAATAGTCAAGCCAGATTCTGTATATTGAGTTCATCCTATAGGGCCAAAAAAGTGTAAAAGCCCAAATCCTGGAAAAAGTTTGTATTGGATAAAGGTAAAGTTATTAACATTATACAAAAAACAAATTAAGATCATATTTCTTTTATTAGTTAATCTTTTTGTGCCCGCTGTTGTGCCAAAAGACATATTTCGGGGAATTTATAATACACGCGTTTGGCTCATTTTCAATACCACACGAATCTTAAAAGTATTCTATCAACTTGGTTTGGACCTTAAGTTGGATGCGTTAACTGAACTGTGATATCGATTAACAAAATAACTGTCTTGCGACTTAACTTCACGGTGAATCTCAACCACTTAGTGTGTTAATATTAACTACTTACCAAATGTGAGTGAAGGATCATTTGCAAATACAGGTAGTCATTCGAGTGCATTATTCACCAAACCTTGTTTGGAAGCCGGAGCTATCTAACCTCTACTGCTATTCATTAATCCCAGCAGCTTCTGTTGAATAGCAACAGCACTTAGGGCCATCCACAGGCCGAAGTATCGCACAAGGGTATACGCCTTCCACGTGAACGTTACCCTACCGCGACTTTGGGCTTAAGCCACAGCCACCACGTGCACCCTGATTGCACTCCACCATCGGACGGTAAAGAACCTTCTGAAGAAACACCTTCTATCAGAAATGTAATGCTTTCGCATTTCTCGCAAGAAAGAGACCTCACCAATAGTGATGACTGGTGCTTGCACTTACCGGGGGCTACTGACTCCCATGGCACCTCAGTTAAGCACTGTGGTACAACTTCCAACCCAATGCAGTCAATTGGATCCCAAGCAGCTCCATCATTTGGATGTTTGTTGCATCCCAGGTTGTATTCTTCTGTTTTGCACGAGGAGAAATGAATATCGACACAACAGAAACTGACATGCAATTCTAGCCCGGTACCAATTTTATGCTCTGAAAGAACTCCATGGAAATACGACTATAAAACGGAAAAGATAAATCTTCCGACACCTCTCGACGGCCCCTCTATGATGCTTTACCTGTTGCCAGGCCCTAGTAAATTTACGGCATTGACCAAACCTAATATACTTCAGAAGAAGAAACGGGAAAAGGTCTGACTCTTGAAGGTGCTTTAACTTGGCCCCTAAGAGGCGCAGCACTTCCCCCGGTGAAAATACATAATTTTTTTGGAAAAGTTTTATATTTTATACGGCCATTTCCCGCCAATTGCACGTTTTTGAAATCACAAAACACCAGATTTATTTTTTGTGTTCTCAAACTCGTTCGTTTTGCTTACGATCTGTAATAGTTTCTTAAAAATATTGTAGTTCCCTTTAGCATACTATTGCGATTTTTAGTCGCCAGACTCATTGTGATTGCGATTGAGAATCGCTAATGTAAGTCGTTTTGCGATAGTCCGATTCAGGATTTGCAAAAAAATACCCATCTCCCCGACGGGGAATTGAACCCCGGTCTCCCGCGTGACAGGCGGGGATACTGACCACTATACTATCGAGGATGTTATATCAAGGCCTTGTGAATGGATCCCTGAATGGGTCAATTATGTATGGCAACCGAACTTTAGCTGAGTGTTGGCTGCTTCGTACATTGTTTAAGTAAAAAGCGACAAGGGATAAAAATAAGATTGTTCGTTAATTCTTTAAATTTTGGACATTCGATCACATATTTGTTATTCTAGTTAACAAAATGGTTTAAAACCAAGGGGCAATAATTTGACACAAGTCCAATAAATCCAAATGAATCTGCGTATACACGCGTTTATTAAAAATATTTAACAGTGAAGCTGTCGATCGATGAATTTTTCTTCATTCTGTACGGTCTCTGCAAAATAAGTTACAGCCTCTTCAAGAAGACGAAAATATGTTCTGAAGCCTAAATATGTCATACGATCTAATTTTAATATCAGTTGCGTTGCCAATTAGCAGATTCGACCAGTGTTGCCAGTGAAATTTCGGGAAAGATACATTTAAGTTGCCAAAAAGATACACTTTTTCCCAAAAAGATACATATTGAAAAAAATTTGAAAACCTATTTATAACGTTTAACATTTATTAACATACTCGTTTATTTCATTTATTTATTGTAAAGAAAATAATCAGGTATGTTTTAGGTTTCGACTCGAATTGAAAATGAAAAATTTTTTGAATCCGCATAATTCATAAATTGGTGTTCCCAAATCCACATGTTTTTGTGTATTCGAAGTTTTTGTTCAAAAAAACTTTAGTTGAACTAGAGATCGCAAAGTCTTATATTCATTAAAAAATCTAGAAAGCTGTTAAGAATCACAGGAAAAACGCTTCTATCGCGAATATAGCTAAAATTCGCGAAAAATTGCAATCCTTAAAACAAATACTAAAATTAATTTGAAATCACTAAATGGGTTTAAAAAACAAAACGTCGGAAAGTAACAAAAAAAAAAAGCGAAATTTCACGAAAATTTTTAATATTTCGCCATAAAATTAATTTTAAGTCCCTAAAACAATAAGAAATGGCAAAAATTCGTTAAAGTTTACTAAATTAGCGGAAATTAGCAAACTATACCTTTTATTATTAATCGTTTAAGCTTGAAAGAATTAGAAAACTTACAGGAACAAGTCGCGTTTATCGCGAACATGGCTAAAATTCGCGAAACATTGGAAAATTGAAAACAAACTCAAAAACTAGTTTAAGGTCGCTTAATCGATGAAAAAAAACACCTTGTCGAAAAATAACATAAAAAGTGTTAAAAAAATGAGCTATAATTACAACAAAATCAATGAAAAAGTCGATTTTAAATTTTGGGTTAGTTAGGGCCTTTTGCGATTTAGGTAACGAAAATACCCGGATACCATATACATTAATTTTTATAATTATTTAAGTCATAAATATTAGGTATGTTTTTACTAAAGCGATTTTATCAAAAAGTTCATATATATATCCTGAAAATAAAAAAGATGTTCATATTTCTTCAGAACAACTTCGCACTACTAGTAACCATCGATTTAGGTGGATCATATGTTTAAACATCCTTTATGCTTTCTTTGTTCATTTTTAAAGCTGCTATTGTATTAGTATTGAGTAGGCAACGATGATCAGTCTTCTAATATTTTATTTCTGTACATTTTGCGTACAGATTCAAAAGATACGAAAAATGTCAGGATTATACATGGTACTTGAAGTCATCAAAAGATACGTAAAATGTATCTTTCGTATCCTAATGGCAACACTGGATTCGACCCTTATCTTTATTTATTTCAATAATGTATTTTTTCAACATTTTAATAATTCTTTTTAATGTTCTAAGTTGACCAACAAACAATGTTGCCGCAACGTCCTCGATAGTATAGTGGTCAGTATCCCCGCCTGTCACGCGGGAGACCGGGGTTCAATTCCCCGTCAAGGAGACGTTTATTTACCGACTTTTTGTATTTTCAAACAAATTTGCTTTGATTATTTTGAACAAACTTTAATTACAACTACACAAATTTAATCCTCTTTATGGCAAAACGTATTAACAAAAACTCTGATATTTGTCTAGTAATTTGGAATATGTGCATAAAGTTGGCTCTCATATTTACCAAAAGAAGCAGGCATATAATTATTGACTATTTTAACTGCATACGCATTTAAACAATCTACAATTTATATAATATGTGTGCTTTTAAACAGCTTTCCAAACAGCCACCCATATGCACCCACTTATCTGTAAATGCATTTTGCTCACACATACAGATTTCCATATCTTTGTTTTAAAATATTTGTGTTTGTATGTGGTAGTCAGTCTGATGAAAGGACATACAATCAGACAAATATGCAGACTTTTACACATTTTAACAAAAACATAGGAAAACAACTTTGTGTGCTTCGTTAAGCAAAGTGGATGTTAAGTGTAATGCGATTTTTATGTAAATTTTGTTTTTTGGAAAAAAACATTTGGGAAAAACTGTTGGCAAGGTTTTATATCTGTCTGTTTTGCAGCACGATGACGATGGCAATGTTATTGTTTTTGTTGCTGGTTGCCACGGTCACGGCCAAAGCCAACGTCATCAACATTATCATCTTCGTCAGCTTCATTATTAACAACAAAAATCCTGAAAATGTTAACTCTCTTTTCATAAAATACTAACATTAACACACATAACTCCCAGCAAACATTTGGATAGTGTTGATTTTCCAAAAGTTGTAACAATATAATCAGCTTATCGTCGTACAATCAAGTGAAAAACTAATTTTTAAAAAAAAATTTCATAATGTTACAGAACAAGCAAATAGGTTTAGAATAAGCTATAACAAATTCCAAAAATGTTTAAAACATTTTAATATCGGTAAATTGTGTAAGCTATGAATTTATCGTTTTGAAGATAAAAACGAATCAAGTTAATTTCGGATACCCAGTTTTAAAATAAAGCTTTTTTTAGGGAAAGTCTAATGAAATAAGCTTTTCACAACTTACCCTGCGGGAAATTTATGTCAAATGTTCCAATAGACTGGTCCTGGGATTTGTGAAAATAGAACAAGTACAAAAGGAAAGAACTCATGACCAGTGAAAGGAGAACCAATCATTTAAGTGGTATATGAAGAACAAAAATGTAGAAAAAGTAATGAATTACAGTATAGTCTTCACAGGTTTTTTTTGGGATTTTCTAAAATTTGGTTCTTAAATTAAGTTCTGGGCTTGTTTGATTTAAATAAAACTACATTGTAGTCGCTAACATTAACATGTTCATTGAGAATAGATGTGTGACTTGTCAAATGGGGGCTGTGTGGTGTCAATTGACCCCCACCAATGACAACCACATGTAAAAGTGTTTGGCCTCATTCATATGAAGTGTTAGAACTAGACCCGGTCTCTACCACAAAAGACCTATCACAGGACTTCTCTGGTGTCAGTTCGCTTTCCTTTATGGTACTTATAGCTAAAGGTTGGATTTTATCGGCTGTATAAAAAGTGTTCCAGTTTTACAACTTTATTTTAACGTAAATGAGCGATAAGTTTGAGGTTGGTTCATCCTAATTGGCGGGTTAAAGTTATGTTGTAATAATGGAACACATTTTACAAAGCCGATAAAACACTATCTATAGGTAGCAGTAAGTTGTAAGTCGAGGGGAAAAGCTTATTCCATTAGACTCTCCCTGAAAATCGATTTAAGTTGTGAAAACGGGTTTTAGACTCTTAGCCGGGTGAGTTGATTTTCCAACTACAACTATATAGTTTTTTTACTGATCTTGCAGCATGTGGCCGAGCGTTGCAATCAGGACTGTGTAGTCGGAGTTGAGGTTTTTGTAACGGAGTCGGAGTTGAATTCAAAGTGCCCACAAAAACTCACGCGCTCACAGGGCGGTTGGTCGTAAAGTTTGTCACCCAGTTGGTCAGATCCATCATTAGGTTAGGCCAAATGGGAGATACTCATGTAAAACTGTGTTCACATTACGGCTTCATGTGTGATCGAATTATACTGGTGTTTTAGTTGTAGTTCACCATGGATCATCTGGTCAGATCTACGGCTTTAACGTAGATTTGGCTGGTTGGCTGGCCTTCAATAAAAAAAATCAATTGCTACATTTGGACATTAGAAAATCCATGCCCATATGTTGGGAAACCTTTGTTTTCCTCTCATCGACAATTTACATTTTAATTCATTTAAAGCTACGTTCACAATCAAAAAAACAATTTCGTTTTTTCTTCTATCTTTTTTCTTCCCAAAGTATTTCATATATTTTCCCTTCATGTTAAGAACAAAATTTAACTAAAACTTTTTTAAAAATGTAACTAAAGTTGAGTCAACTAGAACTTCAGCAACAATTTGTATGAAATTGTTACTAACGTATAAAATAATTGTATTTAGTTTTGAATGAAAATTTTAACAAAATGTTTAAAAAAATAAAAATAAATGCATAATATTGTTGTGGCTAAAATTTGCAAACGGTTTCTTGATGCAAAAAAATTCCAAGAACGCCACATACCTGGATAAGTTAATTGGGACCTCCTGAACACGAAAAACGCTGTATTTATTTTTTTTTTTGCTAAGCACCGTTTTTTAGATAATTATTAAAATCTGTAAAAATTTTTTGTAACATTATTTTTCGTTTCGTTAATTTTTTGTTAAATATCTTTTTAATTTTGTAAATAGATCTTGTTGTTAAAATAATTTTTGCCATAGACTTGAGTAATATTTTGCGTTAAGATTTGGCAACACTACTGTTAAGCCAGAAACCATCAAAGCCTTGAAAGGCAAAATTCAGAGTTTCTTTTTCGAAATAAAACTTCTGACTTTTACACGCAAAGAACATTTGAAAGACATCGTCTACCAATCGTAAATTGGTGGCCCTAGAATTGGAAAGGCGAGTTTTCATTCAGGCCGCACATTGGATTCGACATCTTCTCATAACGATGTTTTCTGGGTTAAACTGGATTTCACATTTAAGAGCACATATTTTACTCATGTCCCTAAGTGCGTGTGGGTATGTGTGTGCGAATTTTTTCTATTTGTATGTTTTCATGTTGGCAAATACTCAGTTTACTTTTTTCCATCCCACCATAATCATCATTTATTTGTAGTATGAATTTTATTTAAGTGTACTCGTTTGTTGTTATTGGGGTTTTTTTCATTCTATTCTTTTTCTTTTTTCTGTCGAAATATTCGGGAAAAAATTAACATGAGCAAAAAAGCAAGCTTAGCTTGCACACACAATAACTCTTCTCTTTGGCAGTATGGTGCTGGATGTTATGGAAAATTTACTATTGTCCAAATAAAACTTTTGTATTTTAAACCATTTAAATGTTTATATGTACTCATAAGTGTCTACACTCGTACATGTATGAATTTACAATATCCTTGTAAGTGCAATTTGAGCTTTATTTTGACCAATAGGATATAAAAGTAGGGAACTTGTTAATGAATCTTAGATAACAAAGGAGGATTTTCAAAATGCGAGTGCGTAAACTGTAATAGAGTCTCAAATGAAATAAACACATTCAAAAGATTAGGAGGTTACTACTAATAGAAATTGATTTCAAATTGTCTATGAAGAGACTAAAGCGTTAATCTCGGTTTTAAATCAGATCAAGCTTTAAAATATGGACATTTAAATTCATAGTAACTAAAAGTAAATTTATGATAATCATAATTAGTTGTTGTTAACAGGCTTTTCCTTAATGTCCTAGATCCCTTATATGGTTATTTCCACAGCAGAAGGTATATTTTGTCACGTTACGCCAGCAAACAATTAAGTTTTTTTCTCAAGAAAAATTCATATATTGTTTACTTTTTATATTTTGATGGACACTGAAAAAAACTTCGTAAATGTAATGATTTTTTTGAGCGCGTCATTCCCGCTATGAAAATCTTTTCATTAAGTTCGTAGCTGTCATAAATACAATGAAATGCAATGGAAATTTTCATCACTAAAATTTAATGTATCGTTACCGCAATGAACTTATTTTGTTTCATATGATTATACCTTCTCATTTGTAAAATGTAACTTAACATTACCAAAATTTAATATTTTCAAAAATATTTACGTCAATTTGTTTACCCTTGCAAATGTGCAAAAAAGCATAGTTGCACTTATTTGACATGAGCAATAATCCATTGTACTTTTACCTTTAATTTTCAGCATTTTTGGAACCATTTTTTAAACAACGCACCTTCCATTTGACAATATTCAAAGATGCATGCACTTGCGATTAGTTTAAAACCTTTTTTTAATAAAAAAATGAATAAGTTTATTAATTAACAAGTCGAATTAATAACTGATCTACCTAAAAAAAAATTATCAGATAAGTATACCAGTCTTTTTATTGTTTCTGCTTTTTCCATTTTTTAACGCTTTTTCTTTTTTAATTGTTTTATTTTTCACAAACTTGAAATTTCAATTCAATTCAATGATTTTTACGTCAAAATCGACTTTCTGTGTTGTTGTTTAGTTCAGAGTTGATTTCATGAGTATTTTTAAAGCATTTTTTTTTTCCAATTTGGCAAATGTCATAAAAAGTTGGAAAAATGGGTGCAACTTTTGATCTGAATACCTTTATAGTTTCATTAATACAACTTGACTAACTTTGTTGTGGTTATTGCTGATTTTTCTGTTTATCTGGATAACGGCACGAGCTAAAGTTTCCAAGTTAAGAACAAACATCACGGTTATCAATACGTGATTGGAAAAGTAGGCGTGGCACAAAATGGTTTTTTTTATATCTAAAGAACGGTAAGAGAAATATCGTCCAAATTTGGTACACAAAGCTGGATTATTAATAAACAACCACTTTTTTTAATATGGGTAAGATTAGAAAAGTGGGCTTGGCACCCAAGATACTGCAAGATACGAAGCTGCCAAACTAGGTACAGGCCTCTTTGTTATTAATATACACTATACACACAGAAAAAAATACCAATGTAAAACTAACATGGCGAAATGTTGATTGAGAATCGTAGTAAATTTCTGCAAAAGTATGCCCTTTATTTAAATTTATCATTATTTCATATTAATTTTAAATGAAAAATATTAAAATAACCTTAAATCACGTTTATTAAATATTATTCACTGTTAAAATAACATTGTTCAATATTGAATCCATAAAAACCTGTTTTTTATATATAAATTAAATTAACATGCATACAAGATTAAATATGTACATTTTTTTATTTTCATGTTTAAAATATTTTATAAAAAGAAGACAATTCCCGTATTCTTTTAATTTAAATTATTTAGTTAAATAGTACATCAAGTTTTCAAAGTAGAACGATGGCGAAAATCATATCTAGGGATTCTGCGGATGCGTCTGTTAACAAAGGAGAATAAAAACAAGTAAGAGTGCTATATTCGATTGTGCTGAATCTTTTATACCCTTCACCATTGTGCGAGCAGAATACAGAGCAACTAGACAAAAACCAAATAATTCTTACATATACATACATACATATTTACAATACTTAAAACTTCATCTATTACTACGTTTATAAGTAGCCTATTCGCGAATAAAAATTATTTGCGATTAACTAACTTACTGTTTATATGTATATTTCTTAATGAAAATTCTTATTTTTAAGTGATGCCAGATGGAAAATTTATTCATTTAGTAGCACTGTATGTTTATAAACTTTTTATTTTTTAAGTGAAAAAGATCAAAAATTATTGTGTATTTTGAAATTAATTTGCACATTTTTGATTTAATTTTACTTTTGTTGTCATATGAATGTGCCACATCAAAATAAAAACGTTAAACGGTTAAAAGTGTGGCAATGCTTCAAATCTTATTTGCAAATAGTGTCGTTAATCAGGAATTGTTTTCATGAGTTAGCTATTCGCAAATAAAAATTTAATTCACTGTTTATGCGGCAATATTCTCTACTTGCAATATATTTATTTGCGAATAAGTGGTGCGTATAAACGTAGTATATATCTATATATATAAAAATGAAAAATGTTTGTATGTTTGTTTGTTTGTTGGCTTATAGACTCCTAAAGTACTGAACCGATTTTCCTGAAATTTTTACAGTAACATAGCGTGAGCCCTAAAAATAAAATAGGCTACTTATTTTTTCGATAGGGGCAGGGGAATTTGTACCCCCCATT
This sequence comes from Pollenia angustigena, assembly GCA_930367215.1. Classification (NCBI taxonomy): domain Eukaryota; kingdom Metazoa; phylum Arthropoda; class Insecta; order Diptera; family Polleniidae; genus Pollenia; species Pollenia angustigena. Next base: position 57,291,288 of record OV884060.1, read on the forward strand.
GGATGCCAATATTAAATATCGCATATCTTAAGAGCCGCTGCACTCATTTTGTTGAAATTTTCGTCGAAGGATCTTCTGAGCCCCAAAATTGAAATAAAATAGCAGCAGGGGAAGTGGTTACCCCATAGGACGCCAATATTTAATATCGCTTATCATAAGAACTGTTGTACTGACAATGTTCAAACTTTGTGGAAGTCACTCTTATGGTATTCTCCACTATTGAAAATAAAAAAAAGCGGGTAGGCGCAGGGGGAAATACCTCCCATAGGATGCATATGTAAAATATAGCTCAACTGTAGAACTATTAAAGGGAGAGTCTTCAAACGTGGTTAAAGCTACTGTTATGGTAAACTATAAATTTCAATAGAAAAATGGGCGGGGTTGACAGAACAGTACCCCTAATAGATAGAAATATAATTAAGAGCCGCTGAACGCGTTTTGTTGAACTTTTAGTAGTAGGATCCTCTGAGCCCGAAAATACCCCCCATATGACGCCATTGTTTAATATCGCATATCTTAAGAACTGTTATAGTGAGAATGTTCACAATTTGCCGAAGTCACTCTTATGGTATATTACACTTTTGAAAATAGAAATAAAGCGGGTAGGCGTAGGGGGGGAAATACCTCCCATAGGATCCATATATTAAATATCGCTCAACTGAAGAACAATTAAAGGGATAGTCTTCAAACGTGGTTAAAGCTACTATAATGGTAAACTATAAATTTCAATATAGAAATGGGCGGGGTAGCCAGAGAAGGAGCAGTACCCCTCATATATAGAAATATTAATAAGAGCCACTGCAAGCAATTTGTTAAACTTTTGGTAGTAGGATCTTCTGAGCCCGAAAATTGAAATAAAATAGCAGCGGGGGAAGTGTTACCCCCATAGGACGCCAATGTTTAATATCGAATATCTTAAAAACTGTTATAGTGAGAAAGTTCAAACTTTGTAGAAGTCACTCTTACGGTACATTACACTTTTGAAAATAAAAATAAAGCGGGTAGGCGCAGGGGGAAAATACCTTCCATAGGATGCATTTATTAAATATTTCTTAACCGATAAAGTGGTTAAAGCAGTGTAGCGAAGCGCACCGGGTTAAGCTAGTATGTATATAAAAATGAAAAATGTTTGTATGTTTGTTTGTATGCTGGCTTATAGACTCCTAAACTACTGAACTGATTTTCCTGAAATCAGCATCACGTGAGCCCTAAAAATAAAATAGGCTACTTATTTTTTCGATCGGGGCAGGGGAATTGGTACTCTCCATTGGAGGCCAATATTAAATATCGCATATCTTAAGAGCCGCTTCACGCATTTTGTTGAACTTTTGGTAGTAAAATCTTCTGAGCCCCAAAATTGAAATAAAGTAGCAGCGGGGGAAGTGGTTTCCCCCATAGGACGCCAATGTTTAATATCGCATATCTTAAGAACTGTTATAGTGAGAATGTTCAAACTTTGTAGAAGTCACTCTTATGGTATACTACACTATTGAAAAAAAATAAAGCGGGTAGGCGCAGGGGGGGAAATACCTCTCATAGGATGCATATATTAAATATCGCTCAACGGAAGAGCTATTAAAGGGAGAGTCTTCAAACGTGGTTAAAGCTACTATTATGGTAAACTATAAATTTCAATATAGAAATGGGCGGGGTAAGCAGTGGAGGAGCAGTACCCCTCATAGATAGAAATACTAATAAGAGCCGCTGCACGCATATTGTTGAACTTTTGGTAGTAGGATCTTCTGAGCCCCAAAATTGAAATAAAATAGCAGCGGGGGAAGTGTAACCCACCATAGGACGCCAATGTTTAATATCGCATATCTTATACTGTTATAGTAAGAATGTTCAAGCTTTGTAGAAGTCACTCTTATTGTATACTACACTTTTGAAAGTAAAAATAAAGCGGTTAGGCGCAGGGGGAAAATACCTCCCATAGTATGGATATATTAAATATCTCTCAACTGTAGAAGTGTAGCGAAGCGCACCGGGTTAAGCTAATTATAAATAAAATTTAAAAAGCGAAAACTGGTAAATATTTTTTTTAAATCGTTTTTAGAACATAAAAAAAATAAAAATATTAAAAAAAAAATTTCTTTTTAAAAAACCAAGATTCGAACCAGGAAACTCATAGTTTCTAACTTAACACACCCCCTAGACAACTGAACCATGAAGGCACGTTAAACGAGTATCATTAAAATGAAATATGGCACTTTAACTGTTCACAAAATTCAACACAGTTGAGTTGTAAGAATATATAGGGTCTTAGATCAATATTGTAGAATAGTAGAAATGTAGAAACCGAATGACAAACTTATATATACCCTTTTTCACCTGAGGTGTAGGGTATAATAAGTGAAACATGTGTTTACAGGGGTAAGTGTTTTGAATTATTCTTAAATAAACGCACATGTTGTCTCTGAAGCTTCTTCACACTTGCCACATCACACTCAAACCAATTTGAAATTCACGGTGTTTCAACTTGAAAAAACTTTCATTCAACGTGATCGGATTGTTATTTCCAGGGAAACCAGCAATATGGTTTAAAAAAACGCGTTTTATGCGCATTAAATATGCAGTAAAAACTGCAAAATATGGCCAGAAAATGTTAAAAATATGCCCTAAAAGTTAAAAATTGTTAATTTGAAGACACAATATTCAACAATTAAGTAACAAAACTTAAAACAAAAACCTAAAAATATTATCGCTTAAGCCCATATTAGGTTAAAATTCATATAAGAGATGTTTGCGTCGAATATTATCTAGATATTGACATCCATATCGGTTTTTGTCTTAAAGGGATTTAAGGTACGGTCGCTAAATTGTTAACAAATGTTTATATATAAAAGGAAGTTAAAGCTTTTTAAGGATGGGAGCTTTGAGCGAATGTGAACCGATTCGAAAATAATTTAATTTGCAGTAAAATATTTTTGGGACGAATTATATTTAAATACCAGCATAATTAGATAGCTTACGGACACAAAGAGTCTAATTTGGATGTGAAATTATAGACGGATTCTTACCACTCAGCACGAAGTCTATCGTCCATATTTGATCAAATTATATACAAAATTGGAACTTGTACTTTGCGCACAAGGCTTACATGGACAGACAACCAGCCAGACGGACGGATGGACATCATTAGATCACTTTAAAAAGTGATTCTGAGTCAGTCGATCGGAATACTGAAAGATTGGTCTAGATACAAATCGCATAACATTTATCCTTAATGACAACCTGCTTTGTCTTACAATTTAAGAGTAAAAACAAGTTAGAGTGCTATATTCGGCTGTGCCGAATCTTTGATACCCTCCACCGACACTTCGAATGTTTAAGGAGTAATATCTGTATGATCATCGATGTCTATTTATTATTATAATCTTTGTAAAAACAGACATCTGCATTAAAATTTGTTGCGGTTTAGACCTATATAAAATTATTGATCGACAATCAGAATCAATTTTAAAAAGTTTGAGTAGAATATCAATTTAAGCTGAACTTAAATGATTTTCAAGCGAACAAATTATATAAAAGCCATGGTAAGCTATGAACCAATCATCCCAAATTCTGCAGAACGATTTCTGGTATTAAAAAACATAAATTTCAATACAGCGGTGCAATTAGTTTAAGCGTTTGCAGTAAATTTCAAAAGGCTGCTAAAATGGAATATAAGGAAAATTATGGACCGTATATCACAAAATTGCATAAGATTTTTTCTGGCCATATGAAGCTAAACTGGAAGAAAGTTTACCGCGTATTTAATTATTTTACCAGAGTGGGCTTTATATGAGGCCTATGGTAAGCTGTGCACCGATCTTCACCAAATTTCGCAGTGTCATTTCTAGTTCTATAAAACTGTGATGTATCAAATTTTGTTATGATAGCGTTATTTTTAACGTTTTTATGCGTACTAAGCTGTTTTCCGGGAGTAAGGTTTATATGGGGCCTAGGGTAAATTATGAACTGATCTTCACGAAATTTCACAGTCTTATTTCTAGTCCTGTAAAACTTATATGTTCCAAATTTTGTTATGATAGCATTATTTTTTACGTATTTAGGTTTACTAAGCTGTTTTCCGGGAGTAAGGTTTATATGGGGCCTATGGTAAATGATGAACCGTTCTTCACAAAATTTTAAAGTCTTATTTCTCGTTCAATAAAACTGTGATGTACCAAATTTTGTTATGATAGCATTCTTTTTTACGTTTTTAGGCGTACTAAGCTGTTTTCCCGGAGTAAGGTTTATATGGGGCCTAGGGTAAATTATGAACTGATCTTCACGAAATTTCACAGTCTTATTTCTAGTCCTGTAAAACTTATATGTTCCAAATTTTGTTATGATAGCATTATTTTTTACCTATTTAGGTTTACTAAGCTGTTTTCCGGGAGTAAGGTTTATATGGGGCCTATGGTAAATGATGGACCGTTCTTCACAAAATTTTAAAGTCTTATTTCTTGTTCAATAAAACTGTGATGTACCAAATTTTGGTATGATCGCATTATTTTTTACGTATTTAGGTTTACTAAGCTGTTTTCCGGGAGTAAGGTTTATATGGGGCCTATGGTAAATTATGGACCGATCTTCACGAAATTTCACAGTCTTATTTTTAGTTCAAAAAAATTTTGATGTACCAAATTTTGTTATGATAGCATTATTTTTTACGGATTTAGGCGTACTAAACTGTTTTCTGGAAGTAGGTTTTATATAATATATATAAAATTATCAATTTTTTTTAGGTGGTGGTTCCACATATTGAATCATAGCTCAGATCCTATTGAACCGATTTTGCTGGATTTCAATCCCAAACTGTTTAGGATAACTACAAGCAATTTGACACCAAGTTTGTTTATTTCTTTTGAGTTTTTCGAAAGTGAGCGTGTTTTCAGCAGACGCACAGACGGACAGACAGACGGACATGGCTAAATCGACTTAAAATTACTCAAGGACCCAGAATATATATACTTTATAGGGTCTGAGATGAATAATAAAAAAGTTTCACACGGAATGACAAACTTAATATACCCTCTTCACAACTAATTGTGGTAACAGATTTTCGAAAAAAAAATTATTTATTTATTTGCTGCGAAAGCTATTGTAGGCATCTAAAAAAATTAAATATGTATCAAAATATGTCTTAAAAAAGGTAAAATATGCGCTATTAACCTAAAATATGCTGCAAAAAGGCTATTTTAACTAAATAGTGCAAAAAAATGTTGCAAACGATAAAATATTAAAAAATATGCACTTACAAATCGATGCCAAAATTCATAAAAAGCTCTAAAACGGATAAATATATTGTTTCTGCCTTCATTGGTCGCACAAGGAAAGACATGCAATTTCATATTTATGGTTTCCCTGGTTATTTCAATATAAATGACATTTTGCTCTAACTTTACAGCAATGTTAAATTAACATGAACTATAGTTATTTTAAAAGAAAAAAATGTTGTTCGCAAGTAATTGTAAAATCAGGTTGTATAACATGAAAAACGTATGAAGCAAAATGTACGACAAAAGCGGGCGAGATTAGGAAGTGGGTGTGTCACAAAATTAGGCTTATGTATAAGATTCGGCATAGCCGAATATAGCACTCTTACTTGTTTTTTTATACTTGGTTGTTGTTTGAAGGAAGTTATGGCATTAAAAGCTGTCGTTAAATATGGACCTTTTCCAATAAAATTTGGTACGATGATTTAGATTGGAATAAAATAAGTTTGGCCCAAATTCTAAATACCAAGTTAATAAGAAGGGTTATAGTCACAAACACTTCTCCTGAAAGAAGTTTGGGGCTATGGGGGCTATGTGAAATAAAGAACCGATTCTCACAGAAGACTTCGTCATTATGAATTGTAACCAATGTATAAAATTTCATCAAACAGAAAACACAGAAACATGCCAGCCACCCGGACTGAGGGACATAGTTAAATCGACTCAAAAAGTGATATTGGGTCGATCGGTATACTAAAAGGTGGACCAATAATTTTTAGTGTTACACACTTCAGGACAAACGCATTATACCTTCTCCACTAAAAAGCAAAAAATTGCCATTTTTTTTGTCAAAGGCAGACAAAAGTGCCAAATACAAACGAATTTCGGCACAATATTTTTTGGATTGACCGCTTAAGAATAATGCCTCACACATACATATATTTAATAATACATAGTTAGAACAACCACACTCTTGCAGATCTAATTTTATAAGGGTGCAATTTTCAGAATTAGATCCTCGATAGTATAGTGGTTAGTATCCCCGCCTGTCACGCGGGAGACCGGGGTTCAATTCCCCGTCGGGGAGACGACATTTTTTTTTGCTGTTTTATTAATTAAACGACCTTTAAACAAATTTTAATATGCAGTCTAAAGCACTAAACATTTATTTTAAGATGGAAAGTAGAAAATTGTTACCAGAATAGGAGCGATAGTTTCTAAGCATTTCTAACAATATACCATCAATTTTCAATTTATATTAGATTCCTTAACAAATCACCCTCGTTGTATTATAGAATTTTACTAGACACATAATATATTTGCTTAACATACTGTATTTGAACATCAATACATGATTGTCGAATTTTCGGATCCTGTTCTCCTGTCCTTTTTCCTTGTTTTTTGTATAATGTTGTTGTTCCTAACAGAAAGATATAACAATCATTTAAACATTGAATCTGAGTAATACAAACAACATAATACTCTGTCAAGTGGTCGGTCGGTTGAATATTCACAATTTACAGAGAATCATCTACTTTCAGTCTGCAGCAGCGAACGGCTAGTTTCATATATTCCTTTGGGTAGATGGATCCTTAAATATTTTGTAAATATATTATTGTATGCATGTTAACTAAAGTGTAGTTGTTATTGTGTTTGTTTTTATGAAAATACAAAAAAATGGAACACAGAAAACGCAAGGATTTCATTTTGGGCGTTTGAGTGTTTAAATGAAATCACAGTTGAAATTGCTCATATTTGTATTTTGTAATTAACGTAATGAAAATGCTTTTCAAGTACTTTATGAGTATTATACATACTACATAAATTGGGAATTGTTCTTTTTTTGAGAATTTTTAAATGAATATTGTATTTCTTTAAAAGAGTGTGGTTTAGTATAACCGAAATAATATATTTTTATTTATCTGTGTACATAAATACTACTTTTTTGAAATTTCTATATTTAGAAATAAGCTCATCACAGGGAATCCAGTCTTCTATTTCTTTGTCTATTAAATTTAAAGATGACAGCATTGAATTGCATGTTTTTACATTGCTTTGCTAGTGTTTACGATTCGAAAAATACAGGTGGTGCTAAGACTACAACAATCCAAAACCAACAGAAACAACAGAGGTTTTTTGCATTGCATTGCTAACAAAACACTGACAAATTAAAACAAATTGGTCCGAACTGTCAAAACTTGCCACCATCTTGAACTGAATTCGCCTCAAATACGTTGTATACATGACAAGGTTGCAAAAATGTAATAAAAGTGTTGCCAAATGAACAATAATTTATGAATTGTTTTTAAATTTTGACGAGGCTATTTTGACGAATTTTTTTTTTTTTTTGATACAAATAATAAGAAAATTGAATGTTTTGTAAGAATCTTAACAAAAAGGGTAAAAAGTAGCAGAAAAATTAAAATAGTCGCAAAAGTCGGTGATAAAAAAAAGTCTCACAAAAAGTCGCAGACCGCTGAAAAAGGGTCAAATTGCGACTTTAGTCGGGCGAACGGTAACACTGTATGCAATACCCGAAATTTTGTTAAACACCCGTTTTTGAAAAGCGGGTATTTATAGTGCTTTTAACAATTTCTCACAGTGCTTTTAAGTGCCTTTTACAATATTTATTTTTTTTGTACCATTTCTTAAAACTTCGATTATATTGAGGATGATTAAGATGAGCAGCGTTGCCAGAAGTAAGATTTTACCTAATTTTTTAAGATTTTTTAACCGAAAAAAGATTTTTCCCCCAAAAACAAGACTTTTTGCTGTGTCAAGACGAAGGTAAGGTTCAATTAAAAAAAACCTTCTTTGTTCCCATTTGAAAATGTTTAAACTTAATAATGCATCATTGCGGTTTACTGGAAAAAAAAACCTAAAAAGCAACCTCTGTTGGGCGTTCAAAGGGGATTAATCAGGTGTAAGCTTTGCGCGCTTTTTCTTTGCTGAACAGAAAATATTGCAAGTTAGACTAAGGTTTGCAGAAATTAAATAATAGCAATGTTGAAGATATTGTGGTAAGATACTAATTTTTGGGGACTCCAAATATAAAACGTGTACAGGATTATAGAACATGGGAAAAAAGCCAAAAAAATCCTTAAATTATTTTTTCGTCTTATTTTTCGATTTTTTGTCAACCTATAATTTTGTTTCTTATTTAGAACTCCTAGATTGATTTTTCTTTATTTGTCAAATATCCTTTGTTCTTGGTTAAAAAGGCAACAAAAATTAATTCATTGTTGTTACAACAATTTAGCAGTTGGTTGACAAGAATTAAAAGCTCATCTGGTGAGGATGAACTATTATGTAAAATATGCAACGTTAGCTTTAAAGGAAGTGGTGGTAAGTCTGACCTTATACAACACTTAAATACAAAAAGGCATAAGGAATAGGCCAGTTGTATTAGTGGCAACTAAACAACAATAGACAAGGAATTTCGAAAAAATACCGGTGAATTAAGGTGCGTGCAAATTTAAAAATTAAATTAAGTGCTTTTATAGCTGAACATAATTTACCGCTTGCCTGTATGGACCACTTGTCCTTGTTTTTAAAACAATCGATACCAGATTCAAAAATAACCCCGAAAATTTCTTTTGACAGTAAAAAACGACTTGTCTCGTTAAAAACGTTTTAGGACGTGCTCAGTTTGATTTTGTTTGCAACATTCTACGGCAGAAACAAATGTACAATTTAGTATAAGAAATTGAATTTTTTGTTATGTTTTTTTTTGTTTATTTTATGTATTAAATAAAATATTCTAAAAATAAGATTTTTTCTTCAAAAATAAGATTTTTTTTGGTGAAATTAAGAATTTTTGCCGAAAATTTCTGGCAGCCCTGAAGATGAGATTTGCTATTTGGGGTACAATTTTGGGAAGGCCTGTAAAGATTTTAAGGTTTCAAATGATAAAAAAAAAAAAGTGATAAAAGAAAGTTGCATTCGTTTTACCAAAAACTTTATTTACGAGGTTAGCGCTAGGCTTCCAAGCAATTTGGAAATTTTACAAAACGTTTACTTTTTAGCGTTGACAATACATTTTTTTTAATTAAAATTTGGGCTGTCATTAAAATTTATAAATAAATTTTCGGTAATTGCAACAGGCCAGATTTTTTCTAACTACGAAAATCTAGCTCGCACTTTGTTACTGTTTTATGACCAATTCAAACTCAGCTGATGATGATCGAAATGATTTGGTTTATGTAATTTTTATTGAAGGTAATAATAATAAATTTAAAAATGTTTGTATACAAATGTAATTATATTTAATTTTAAATGAAAATGGTCCCCATCAACGCCGTCGCCTTTTTTTTAAATTTTGGAGATATATAATATTCGGCACAGCCGAATGCAACTTGTTTTGTGTTTAATTAAATTTAAAAAATGGCTTAGTGCTTTTTTACGCTTTTTTTTGTTCAAAATAGTGCTTTTTAGTGCTTTTTTTAAATTTTAAAGTGCTTTTTGCTCTCAAAAAGTTGGCATCACTGTTAAATACAATTTCAATCAGGGATGATAAAGTTAGTAGTACAATTGTACTATTTGCATTGCAAAAGTCAAATAAAACCAATTTTTGCAAAATCTTATCTCATTCCGTGCCTTGTTCCAGCATTTATGTTATTTTTTGTAACCAAATATCAATTTTTTTAGGTGGTGGTTCCACATTTTGATTCATAGCTGTGGTCCTACTGAACCGATTTTGCTGGATTTCAATCCCAAACTGCTTAGGATAACTACAAGCAATTTGGCACCAAGTTTGTTCATTTCGTTTGAGTTGTTCGAAAGTGAGCGTGTTTTCAACAGACGGACAGACAAACGGACAGACGGACATGGTTAAATCGACTTAGAATTACTCAAGGACCCAGAATATATATACTTTATGGGGTCTGAGATGAATAATAAAAAAGTTTCACACGGAATGACAAACTTAATATACCCTCTTCACAACTAATTGTGGTGGAGGGTATAAAAATTCTGCGAAATAAATACGAAAAAATGTTAATAGAGTTGTACTCTGTTTATTTTGCAAATAAAGCCTAGTACTCAGTTCGAACTTGCGAAAAATGAAGAGCAACATTGATTATTTCACACGAAAATTTTGTCATGAATCAATATTGTCTATCTTGCTTTTTTCAAAACTTAACGTTTTTATTTGTTACAAGTATACAACATTACTTTGCGAAGGTAAACAAAAACTATAGTTGGGGGTAAGGCACTTAATATTGATTTATAATATAAATACCTATAAATAAATAAATTTTATATGAACATTGCACTCTCACTAAATAAAACTGCAAAAAACTAGTTATTCTATTTTTTACCAGATTTAGTGATGATTGGTATTTTTTCACTAGCATTAAAAAAATTAATTGGTATTGCAAATTTTTTCACTTTCACTAACTGTGATAAAATCTGCACTCAATTCAAATATGTAGTTAAAAATTTGAACTTGCAATCAAAAAGCTGTACAAAACAATAATATTAATATATAATTAACATAATATTATTAATAAATATAATATTAATAAAATAACTTTTATTGCTGGTCATATTGTTTCGCACGAAATACATATTAGGCAACAGCTAATCATTTTTTTTTTAAATTTTATATTTGTGTATTGGTTTTTAATTTTATAACATATTAATTTTTGCACTTTTCCTTATTTTTATTTTTTCTTTTTGTAACGCTTGTTTTAAAATTTTAGTAGGTATTTTCCACTTTGGAAAATTATAAAAATAATACACTTGTTTAAATTTTTTAATGACAAAGAAAACATTTGTTTTTGTAATAAAAACGTTAAGCTCTGCTAAACTACAAGGCAAATAATATTGATAAGCCTGTTACTCTGTTCAACATTTCACGTGAAATGCTGTCAAAATGCATATAAAAAAAACTTGTGCGGAATATTTATGAAATAATGTTGATAGAGTTGTACTCTGTTTATTTTGTGAAAAAGTTCCGAAATGTTTCTGGCAACATTTTTTTACAACTGCGAAATAATGTAAGCTGCCTTTATTTCACGTGGAATTTTAAGCAAAAGCAAAAAAGTATGAACTTAATATTAAATAAGAAATAAAAAATTAAAATAACACAACCGGTAACAGTTTTTTATCCATATTTAACTTTTTTTTTTATTACATTTTTTATTAAAAAAACTAATTTTAGTAAAATACATGTGGCGCTTGTTTACATACACGAAACAATGTAGTATACTTTGACGGAACAAAAACGTCAAATTGTACAAACTCGCAAGATTGGTAACATTGATAAATGTCAAAATTTTCATGTGGAACAATCAATGTTGCTCAACATTTTTCACAAATTTGAACAGAGTACTAGGCTATACACGTAAAAATGTTCGTGTGAAATAATCAATGTTTCTACTGGGCATCAATTTAAAATGTTGCTTCAACATTTATTTTCTATTATGATCATGTTTGGTATTCAATGCTCTATCAACATCCTCGATAGTATAGTGGTCAGTATCCCCGCCTGTCACGCGGGAGACCGGGGTTCAATTCCCCGTCGGGGAGTATGGTAGTTTTTTTTTCCAATATCTCTCAAATTGTATTTTTTTAAATACAGTGATCGTCAAAATAAAGTGTACAGCTTGTTTCCAATTTAAAAAGTGTAATGATAAATTTTAAATTTCTACTTTGCCAAATTTGATCAGTTTTCAAAGGTAGTGTTGATTGTTGTACTACGTCCTAAAACAGCTGGGAGCATTTAGACAGACAAATTAAAAAGAAGCACTCTATAAAGAAAATTCTGTAGGAAGAGTGGACATAAATCTCTACTGTACTGTGATCACTTTGAAATGTGAAGAAGAAGAAGAAGAAGAAGAAGAAGAAGTCTCTTCTATAGTAGCCGTTCTAAAAGCTAAAAGAAATCGAACAAAGTAATAGCCACCAAAATTTTTTAGTATGTATTTTAAAAGGGTACACTTTATTTGACGCGTAAATAGCGGAGTAAATTCGTTTAGTGTACTGTTTTTAAAGTATTTTGAATTTTTACCTTTATATTGTAAAAACATTGGCGCATATTCATAAATTATTACCAAGTGTTAACTTTTTTAAGTACCTATTTAAGTTATTCACAGATGATTACATTCAGCATAAAAAGTTAACACTTAATAGGTAAAGCTGTAACTAAATGCCAACTAACTGATACATTCAAAGAACAGCTGATTGATATCATTCTATAATTTATTTCAAAAGTACAACATTTTTGAAGTGGTTATAAAAATATAAATGGAAAAAATTATAAGAGATATTCAAATAATATCAGATAAAAACATGGCAAAAAAAACAGTTAAGACGTATAAAACACGCTGCAATGCATTTTTAATTTATTTCTGCTGCATCCAAAAAACATCATTACAAAACAAAATAAACTAGACATGTGTTCTTAGTCAATAAAATTCTATTGAATATTTTTATTTTTACAAGTCCTTATTTTAATTGATTTATAAACTATTATAACCAAAAAATAACCTTTTAGAATTTGTGTTTATTCTTTAAAGAACAAAAAATTGGGTTTTAATAGTTTGATAAGCTTTTTTTAATTAGTTACAGAATTTATCGTTCAAAATATTATCGACATTTAATTTTCTCTACATGCCAATAAGCATGGTTGCATTTCTTCTATTAGCTGAGAGCTGTTACTACGTTAGTTATGAATTGTGAATAAGATTTTTAACTATCTAAGAACTGTTTTTTAGTTTCTGTTTTGTAAGTTACAACTTTAGTTATGATTTCTGAATATGCGCCATTGTCAAAAGTTTTGTAAATGACGATAAGCTTAGAAGAGTTTAAATTCTTTTTTACTAAAATAGAACTAATCATATTGGAAAAACTGTTGTATTCTTTATTTTGACGCTAACTGTAATTTTGTTTGCTTTTAATATTTTAATTTGTTCTCTTAATCAAATTCTTACAACAAACGAAGTCATAAAAGAACTACGTAACTTTAAGGACTTTAAACCAGTGTTCGAAAATACACAGTACATTATTTAGCGTTCGGCTCACACACCGAAGAACGATATCTATTTTTTTAGTGTTTGTGTAAACATACACAAACCTTAATACCGTTCGTAACTATTTTCAAGAAAGAACCGAACATTATATAAAGTGATACTGTAGAAAAACATTATATTTTAATGTTCTATAATGTTTTTTTCGTGTGTGTATTTTGTTTTTGTAAAAAATGTTTGGTTTTTTTTATCAGCAAAAAGCGACGAACATTAACGAGCCGAATCGAACACATTGAAGTTCGTGGATTTTCAAAAAAAACCGAACGGAATTTAATGTTCTCATCATTTGTTGAGTATGATGAAAACAGCATTATTTTTGTGTTCGAAAGATGACAAACAGGGAAACGTTATTTTTTTAATGAATTTCTACACAAACACTATTAGCGTTTGTGTTTTCCACAAATCTACCGAACCGAACATTAAAGAACGATATTTAGTGTTTATTTTCGAACACTGCTTTAAGCTTAAACAAATTTAAATTATGTAAATTGCTGATTTTCTGTGTATTTCCAAAAAATTAAAAAAAAAACATTGGTTAACATTATAATGTTTAATCATATAAAAATGTTTGTGTTTTTTTACATTGATTTTCGTTAGTAATACGTATACACTACTTGCAAGTACATAATTGCTTGCAGAAAAACCTTAGGGCAGTATTCTCACAAAATACTTTCAGAATATTTCAAAAAAGTTTTAAAATTTGCATACGAAATATCTTTAATGGATCCTATGCATATTTTTTACGAACTCCTACGGTTTCGCTGACCCCCTATAATTCCGCAACAGACCCCTAGCAATCTGCGGACCTCCACTCTCCTGTCAATAAAAAACACGTTCACTTTCTACGGAGGTTGACCGGCCTTATAGTCAAAAGAGAATTACTAATATTGTTTATAGACAGTTTTTGTTTTGAACAATTTGAAGCAAACAATTTTCTTTGAAACGAATCAGCGTTTTTTTACTACCTGCAGTATTCAAAATTTTCTCATATGTTAATTTTTCATTTTGTCATCATCCCTTACATAAATAGTATGTACTAAATATTCAGAATCTAATCCAAAAAGTCTTTTATGCAAACATTCCCGAATTCTTGCACAAATTTCCCGGGAAATTAAGTATAAAAAACACAACATATAATTAAACAAAAAAATTACATTTATTTCGCAAACTAAGTTGCAGGTGCCAAAAAGTATCAACAATTGTGATAAATTTTTCTATCCACCAATGGTCGAACGCAACAAAATTCATGATTCAAATTTAGAAACAGGGATATTTTGGGGACTTAAATTATTAAATAAGCGATATGAGTAAAAATTGTTTGGCAACCAGCGTTACCGTTGTGATACTAAAGTATCAATTTGACCCTTTTTCGACGGTGTTGATACCTTTTATGACCCTTATTTTAAATTATACTTTTGTATCATTATCACCTATTTTGTGACACTTTTTGACCCTTTTGTGGAAATAGCTCTCACATTTTGTTTTTTGTCAACACTGCGGAACAGAAGTGCTAAAAAAATGTTTTTGAAATAAGCATTGCTTGATATGGAACAGACTCAAAGTATAAACTTACAATTCCATGCTTTCTTCTCCTTGATTTTTGATAGTAAAGTACAATTTCCCTAAAAGCAAACATAACTCATATAAATATTTGATATTTTTTACGGTGGTTTCTTTTTAAAACAAAAATTTTACATTTTATTAAAAAAATTGAATTTGGTGTTTTGCTCTCTTAAAGAGTAGCATGTTTTATTTAAAAAAAATTCGCCCTTAATAATGGCAAAAGGTATTGAACTTTTCGCCTTCTTTTGAATCGACAGTGTTGAGAGTTGTCTAACAGGAATGAAAACAAGAATTCCCATATATTTGGTAAAAGTCTTATTAAAAATCGTAAAAGATTTTAAAAATCCGACACTTACAGGAAAAAATCGCTTTAATCGAGAAAATGGTTACAATTTGCGAACGATTGCAAAATTTAAAACAAAACACTAAAATTTTTTGACATCACTAAATCGGAAAATTACATAAAAAATATTAAAAAATTAGCTATGTATAATGATAAAGAATACACATTTTGTCAGGTGTTTAAAATAGGACAGAGCATTCCATAAAAAATTAAGTTTTTTGAACTCTTCCTACCTGAAATATTATTTGTTTGCTTGCTTATAAAAAAACTTGATCTTATTATGTTCATTAAAATGGGAAATATGTACTGCTAATAATAAACTTGACCCTTTTTTTATTGAAGTACCCTTTTTTTGACCCCTTTTTCTGGAAAATACCCTTTTTGTGACCCTTTTCGAAAATTTCCAACGGTAACCCTGTTGGCAACACTAGGTCTGGGCTTAAATCGGGAACAGAATAGTCGCTGTAGAACAACGTAACGAATAGCGCTGCAGGCTGTCAAAAATTAAAAACGGCAGTTTCAAAATGGTGTCAACAGAATACGTAGTTTTAGCAGTCGTTGCAGTTGAAGTTGAAGCGCAAAATTCGACATTTTTAACTTTGTTGCGCTACAGAGCATTTTTTTTTAGCTTCAGCTACTACTACAACTTCTTAATTCTGTTTCAAGCCTTACTACCTATTTCCCAGTAGTTTTCTGCAAAAATATTTTTTCTTATTTGAAATAAAAACTAAATAAATAACCAAAAAAAATCTTTCCAATCTATTTTGAAATAAAAACTAAATAAATAACCAAAAAAAAAATCTTTCTAAGCAAAGACCTCCCCGACGGGGAATTGAACCCCGGTCTCCCGCGTGACAGGCGGGGATACTGACCACTATACTATCGAGGATGTTGGGAAATTTTAGCAACATGTTGGTGTAAGCTGGCAAAAATATATATCTTTTATTTATGTATACATACATACATCTTTTATAAACAATTTCATTCTAAAAATAAATGTTTTTTATTATTTTCACTAAACGTCTGCGTTTAAACAGTGACAGCCAACTTTATGATCCCTTAGACAAAGTTTTATCATAAATTTTTCAACAACCATAAAAAAATTAGAATAATTTCACTTTCTTCTATTCTATAAAAAACTTAACAATGTGTAATTAATGTTACAACCGAAAAGAGTGTTTTATTATAAAACATTAAATGTCTAAAATAAACTAACTAAAAGTTATTTTATTTAAGATTTTGATTCGTTTTTAAAGTGTCTACTGAGATTAGTGGAAAGTGTTAAAAAAGTACTTTTTTGTTGCTTAATAGTTTTTGCAATTAAAAATATTTAAATTTATTAAAATTAGTTTGTTAATACAAAATAATGGTGAAGATAAGATTGAGTTCAAGTTTAAGATTTAGAAAAGTTTTGGTTATGAAAATAAAAAGTTATATTTTTTTGGATATTAAAATTAGTTGGAGTTTTAAGCATGATTTTGGATCTGTATAGGTAAGGAAAGATGATTTAACATTATATTTAGACAAAAGTTTAAGAACTTTAAGCAATTTAAAAGTTATAAACAGGCAAAGTTTTTATGGCGTATGATATTTTTGCCATTTCTTACCAAAAAAAACCTTTTTTTGCAACCTAGAAAATATTTTAAATAAGCATCTATTTCGAAATACTTATGCATGTTGCAAAAATTGGACGTTAAAAGTGACTAGGTAGGTGTACATAAAAGAGAACTTTCAATGCATGTGTGGGTCAATTCTCAATTCTGTAATAAATTGAAGTGAAAAAAAACTTTTTATTTTAGTTTTCAAGGGTACTTTTCACTTTATTTTTTCATTAATTGGTACTTATTTTTGATTCTCGTTCTTATTATGAAAAAAGTGTTTCATTCCATTTGTTGCTACACATGAAGCTTTTGCTACTTTGCTAAGAAATTTGTAAACAAATGTCAAACCAGAAATTAATACCGATAACATATATATGTATGTCGGTATTAATAATTTTATTTGAATTATTGCAAAGAAATCATTGTGAACAAAGGTGAAAATATGCTATTGAGAACTTTTTATTGCAGTTAATTTAATTAAATAATTTATAAAAATATTACAAAATAAAATTAAAAAAATAATGAAAATTTTATATAAGTTAATAAAAGTTTATTTATAACTACACTGTGCTCGAAATTGACACCTTTTTTTAATGACAATTATAAAAACACATGGTTTTTGCCATAGATGGGGGTAGTGCACTAGTTTAAAATGATTGCAATCATTTTGTTGATGTTGAGTGATGAATTGAAAATTAGCAATCTCACTACAGATAGGTGATTGTAATGTTAAAACATTTTGCGCTTCACTTATTTGACTAAAAATTTTACACACAATTTAATATACAAAACTTGTGTTTTCATTATTTTTTAAATCCAAGAATTATTCCGTTATTGACAGAATTTTATTGAGTTTAATTTCCTTTGCTTATGCCTATCGTCGGAAAAATCAAAAACCATGCACGTACAACAATAAATTTTTTTAAATTTTAGTGATATTATGTTTTCAAAAGCTGTATGATTGCACAGTTAGCGATAATAAAAAAATTTGCAATACCAAATAAAAATACCAATCATCACTAAAGCTGTTAAAAAATTGTAAAAACCATTTTTTTTTGCAGTTTTATTTAGTGAGAGTCCAATGTTGATTTAAATTTAGTGCACTACCCCCAACTATGGTTTTTGTTTACCTTCAAAAATAATGTTGTATACTTGTAACTAATAAAAACGTTAAGTTTTTTAAAACCACGAGATAGATAGAAAACATGACAAAATTTTCGTGTGAAATAATCGATTTTGCTCAACACTGTTGCTCGAATTGATGACTAATACCTATTCAAAGTAAATTGGGATAATTTGGTAGTGTTGCTCAAGCGTAAAACTTATATGACGACTTGCAAAAGTTTTTTTTGACATACGTGCTCAATTTGAGAATTGTCAAAAGTAAGCTCGCTATGACAATTCTTTTGACAGCTTACTATAGCGCTTAAAGAACACCCTTAATTATGAGTTATTTTTATATTCCGAAAAATAACTGTAATATTCATGCTTTTTTACACATTTTCTTTTGTTTCCTTAAGCTGTTTGTTTGCTTATTTTGAAATTGTTTTTCTGTACATATAAGAACTTGTTTGCTGGGAAACGGTGTTATACTGCCTTATTTACTATCATTTATTAGTTTGTTATATTATACAATATATCAAATTTTATGGTTTGTTAATTTAAGTAATTAAACGTGTTAGAACAAACGGCAATAAATTTAAAACTTTATAGACTAAAACTAGAAAAAATGTTAATAACCGTAATCTATAAAAAGGATAACAATGAACTTCAAAAAGGATATACAAAACCTGCATATGTTTGATTTTACAAAAATCTACAAATAAATTGGTAAAATAATATTAAAAAACCTTTTTTTGCCAACGTTTTATAGAAACGGAGATCTAAAAGCAAATAAAATTTAAAGTTTTAAGTTCAAACTAAAAATCCTTTTTACAATCCAGCACCAGCGTTGCCGTTTTGGTTACTTTTAACCAAAATTGGTTACTTTATTTTCCAATGTGTACTTGTGTACTTTTTTCCCATTTTGGTTACTTTTGTTCAACACAAAAATAACCAATTGTTTGTTTTGGAACAAGAACTACACGGTCCGCTAAAAACAATACATTTTTTATCTACTTTAATATTATTTTTTTAGAAGCTTAAACTTTAACAGACTATCAACTCAACCACATAAGGTATATACATACTTTAAAGTGTAGATGGCTATTATCGGCTATTCTTAATGCTTTGTAGGTCTAACTGAAACACTTTTCTAGATAAACGATATGGTCAACGGCCCTTCCGATCCCATCCCGTTTAATATGATTAATATGATTTCCACCGGGCAAAAATCATCTACATATATATAAAAGATCTACAGCATAATTAAGTTTAATTTTGCATTCTGATACCATAACGCACAGAAAGACTTTAAAAGTTTTTCTTATGAGAGCTCTCTAAAAAAAAGGTTGAAAGCTCTAGCTCAAACATTTTTTAAAATTGACAAAAATAAATTTTAAATTTGTATAGGAGGCGCCACTTCCACTAAAAAATTTCGAAAAATTATACAGTACTTTTCGCTTATAGTCACATCCTTTAGTTGCAACCATAACGTGGTCTATATCGCTAATGTGACTATAAGGCTAATTCACATTTATGCCACTATGACGCATATAACCGAAATCGAAAATAATCAAGTTGTGTGAATAAAGGAAATAAAAAATTTATATAAATTACACCGACATCAGGCTTATGGTTTTACAGCAGAGTTGCATACTGTATAAAAAATAGTTAAAGTAATAACAAGATATTTCATAACTGATACCAACGGCAAAAACTAATTGTTTACGAGTAGAGAGTTGATGACAAAAATTAAATGATTTAATTCATTCTTTCTTTGGATGGGCTTTTGATTCGAAAACTAAAAAGAACTTAGTAAATTTTGCTAATGTGACTATAACGCCATTAATTTGCTTTACTTTTTCCTTTGACCACTGTTGTAAATGGCATATATGGCAAATGTGCTTATATCGCTAAATGGACTATAACGTTAATACTTTATATTAAATTAACTTATAGCGGCAAAATAAACAGATAAAATGGACTATATCGGTAATGTGACTATAAGCTAGTGACTATAAACGAAAAGTACTGTATAGCCTATTTATTGTTCTTTCCCGACAATCTGTAATATACTGTCAAAACTTTAAAAAAATATCGGTCCAGCGTTTTATGAACAAAAAGAAGCGTAAAAAAGCACTAAGCCATATTTTCAATTTAATTAAACAAAAAACAAGTTGCCATTGGCTGTGCCGAATATTAAATACCTTCAAAATTTAAAAAAGGCTACGGCGTTTATTGTGGACCAATTTCATTTAATATTTAATAATAAATATATTTACATTTGTATATAAACATTTTTAAATGTTTTAATATTATCATCAGTAAAAATAATATCAGCAGCATCAGCTGAGTTTGAATTAGCCATAAAACAGTTTTAAAGTAATACAGTGCGAGCTTGATATCGTAGCTAGAAAAAATCTGGCCTGTTGCAATGACCGACCATTGTTTATTAAACTTAATGACAGCCCTTATTTGACAAAAAAAACTTATATTTTATAGTTTAATAAAATCTAAATTAAAATCGTGCAAAGTTTAATAAAACAATTGGCGTATGATATTATCAAATTACTTTAACCTATGTACGCTTCTGAATAAAGAACACACATAAGGCGTAAAATAGAAAAACCGTGTATGTTTGTACTCTGATACTTATGGTTAATAAATCAATGATGGTTTAAACGATGGTTCAGTTGAACTAATCTTGAATTTATATGTATGTAGTTTAAACTCAACAACTAAAAATCAGTGTACAATGTAGTATATGTGGTTAAAAAAATAACATGTGGCAGCACTACGATAAATCTTATCAAATTCATATGGTCTGTATTGGTAGTTTAAACGCCCAATTTACGTTTAAAGATGGTTTATATACTTATTTACTGCTTTATAGATTTGTTGGTTTAAACACATTCTAAACCAAGCCCTTAGTCAAACCTTTTTACAATAGCGCTAAAGGAAGAAGTGCAAAACACGCGGTTATTTGGAGACGAGTGTCGTGCGTTTGAAAACTAAAGCGCATGAAAAATGGCAGGTTACACAACGCTCGTTATAAAAGCATTTTCTGTCAGCTGTTTTACGGCTCTTTTTTGTTTTTAAAGTCTTTGCGTTTCTGATTGCATGTTTTTTAACTTTTTAAAACGTTTTTTCTACATGACTCATAACCTTTGTTTATTTTTCCATTCACAATTCCTAATATTTTTCAAGCCATTTTCTATTTTTGAAACAAATACATCGTTTTTTATTACGAGTACTAAATATGTTGTCATCGCTAAAAAGTGCAACGTTTTGTTAAATTTCCAACTTGCTAGGAAGCCTAGCTCTAACCTCGTACATAAAGTTTTTGGTAAAACGAATGCAACTTTCTTTTATCACTTCTTTTTACCATTTGAAATCTTAAAATCTTTACAGGTCTTCTCAAAATTGTATTTAAAATAGCAAATCTCATCTAAATCATCATCTTTATAATCAAAGTTTTAAAAAATGCTAGTAAAAAAATTCAAAGTTGTAAAAAGCACAAAAGGCACTAACGAAAAATTTAAAAAGCACCAAGTTAGTGCTTTTTCTTAGTTTGGCACTATGGATAAAATTTTGGCGTTTTGAGGCATCAAAAAGCACCATAAATAGTGCCAAAAGCACTAAGTTGGCATCACTGCTTTTGAGCCTACAACAAACAACGTTTTTTTTTTAGGCACACAATTTCTAAGCAGAAGTGCGAATAAAAAAGTACTTTTGATACAAAATAATTTTGGTTACTTTTTCGCTTTTGGTTACTTTATTTTTACATTTTGGTTACAAATTTTTTTTGGTCGTGGCAACGCTGTCCTGCACGCTCCTGTTGTTTTTTTATAATCATTATGATGGTCATATAAACATGGTTTGTAGAAATGTCAGCTTTTTTAAACATTTATCATAAATATTTAAATTTTTTGTTTTTTTGTATAAAAATTTGTTTAAAAATGTTTAAAAATATTCTAGAACGAGTACATTCCATTCTCCAAAACACATCTTTTTCAAACGTTTTTGTTAATGCAAAAAGTGTTGCGATGTCTGGATTGTACAAAAAAGCCCTGAAGCATAAAAATAAATGCATGTAAAACAACTACTTTCTGACTCAGTGTTGCCAGAGGTAGCGAAAAGTTGATTCATTAATGGTGTTTTCTTTTCTGCAAAAAAATGTGACATTTTATTTAAAAAAATGCAAGACTTTTTCTGCTATTAAATAATTACTTAAAAAAATCAGATAGATTTATTTTAAAAGGTTAATGTAATTAATTTAAATTGTACGCACATGTGTTTTTAATACTTTGAAGTTAGGTAAAAAGGTTTTAAGTCAGAAATCGTGGTTTTTCGTAATTTTATATAATTGCTTTATTTAATTGATATATTTTCTAAAGAGCTTACTATTAAAAGTAGTTGTGCTAAACTTAGATTATTGATACCAAGCGAAAGGTTAAGCAAAATTGAGTAGAACCTACTCCAAAACTCAAAATGCATTATTTTGACTTAACACCTTTTTGTCTAACGTCAAAGAACTGAGAGGGTTTATACTCGAAAATTTTTTAAAAAGATAATATCTAATTTTTTTTTAGAATAAAAACTTTAAATTTTCATGTAGGAGTACATTTAAATCTGCATAGATTGATTCCATCACGTACAGTTTTTGAGTTTTTCTTGTTTAAATAAAATAGTGATATTAATAAAATAAAAAAGTGATATTAATCCAATGAAAAATTTCATTACGGGAATGAAATTTTACAAATATAATGAAGCAATTTCATTAATACTGCGAAATTGAGTATCGTAATTTCGTTGAAATTTTGCATTCAATTTATGACAACTCAATATCTCTTTCAAAAGAAAAATTCAACTTATTGTTATACATAATACCAATAGGTTTTTTAAGATTAATATGAGCTATTAATTAAAATATTTAAATATTTTTAAGATAATGAAAAAAAAACTAATCTTTTGTAACTTCATATTTTCAATGAAAAATTTCACTTAATTATTGAAAACAAGATAAGATTCTTTAACTTCAAAATAATTATAACTAAAAATGTTTTTCCTATAGCTGTTGTAAAAACGTTTTTTTTTTTTGTATTTCCATTTTTAGCGATAGACTTGGAAATATATGAAAACAATTGTATATATATTAAAGTTTCATTACTTTAATGAAAAAAATTCATTACGATAACGAAATACCGATTTTAGCTAAGTGAAAGAAATATTTAGGTTCAAAAACAAACAACGCGATAACAACAGCAAAATATTCTCATATTCTTTTTTCTTGAATTGTTAATTTAAATACACAAAATTTACGCAGTAGTACAAGCAAGAAAATGCGGGCAGGAAAATGAATCGAGTACAATTTACTTAAAGGCTAAGCTTTAATGAAAGTAGAATATAACATAATGTAAAAGAAGTATAGAAAAGAAATTAAATTAATAAAACTTTTGATGAATTGAAACAGGATTAAAAAAAATTAAAATTTGCAGCAACCATGTTATATTTGAGAACATATTAAAAATTTCATTCAAATATAAAATACATTTATGTATATTAAAATAATTGAAAAAAATTCTTTAAACGTTTGACCAAAGACTATAAATATATATATTTATAGTCTGTGGTTTACCATTTAAATCCATGTGTAGATAGAAAATAAAACTCATTTCTTTACTTATTTATTTAAAAAATGCTAAAGGTTTTTTAAAACAAAATAAAAATCAGATACGTTCATCGTACAATCTTTCTTGCCGCAAAATAATTATTTTTACGTTTATAGAGCAAAAACACATTAAGTAGACGGAAACTATTAACCGAAACATTTGCTCTTGTTTTTCGCAATGCGGTCTTCTTTTGTGAAATAATTAAGCAGGTGACGCAATTAAACGGAACTCAACTAAACGGTTATTTTTACAAAGACAGTTAAACTGAATGATTTCGTTCCATGATTTTTAGAGCAATAAAACGG
This sequence comes from Pollenia angustigena, assembly GCA_930367215.1. Lineage (NCBI taxonomy): Eukaryota > Metazoa > Arthropoda > Insecta > Diptera > Polleniidae > Pollenia > Pollenia angustigena. The sequence continues at coordinate 57,315,107 of OV884060.1, forward strand.
GAAACTCAACTAAGCGGGGCTCAATTAACCGAAAACAACTATACATATTATCAAAACTCATTTTGGTTTGGCGCATTTGCTAACAAGTCGTAAAAATCGTGAAAATTATTATTTTGTGCCGCATATGCCATTTTCTGAATTTATTTTTAAAAAGTAGCTTTTTGTACTGCATCCGCATACTTACTGCTGTATATGGGAACTAGCAGCGAAAACCTACTTTTGGTAACGTAACGCCAGCAAGTATTTCAAATTATTTCTCAAAAAAATGTTATATTTATAATTTACTTTTTTATATTTTGGCGTAAAGCTAAACTATTAGCTCTACATTTACTAACGAAAGGGATAATATTTGAACAACATGGGCCAAAAATACAAGCATAGACTTTTCGATGGAAATGTAAAAACTTCGCCAACTTTTTCAAAATTAATAGATTCTTTAACTCATTATTTAGTAGCTTTCTTCTATAACTATGTCTATAACATTTTCTATAACTATTTTTTTCTGGATGTATTTAATTAAAAAAATATTGACTTACTTTAAAATGAGATCATTTTGGGACATCCCTTGTAAAATTCATTTTTTTTTTCAGGTTTTTTCAGTAGAATTGTAAGTAGTGCCTTCATGTTTTTCTGATTACTCAACACATTATTTTGTAGGCGAAGTTTTTTGCTTTAATACGTTTTTTCTTACGGCAATGAAGCGCAGCAAAAGTAAGGTTTACTTTGTACGGTTTTTTATGAGGAATTTGCTGTATTCGCCAAATAGTGGCGTATAGAGCAGCACAACGATTAATAAGCTTTTAAATAGTAAATATGGAGCAAAATTAATGCTTAATATATCAGAAACCACAACAAATTTTATTAAACAGGTTATGGATTTCGAAAGGAGGTATTCAAAATATTTACACACCATGCCCATTAAAAACTTCGCCTACTTTTTCAAAAGAAATATGTAGCTTCTTTCACTCATTATTTAGTAGCTTTCTTCTATAGCTCTTCTATAACAACTTCTATAACTACTTTTTTCTGGATGTTTGTGGGTAAAAAAATAATGACTTATTTTTGAATGCGTTAATTTTGGGACTCCCTTGTAAATTTCATTAGTTCTTTCAGTAGAATTTTAAGTAGAGCTTTTATGTTTTTCTGATTACTCAACACATTATTTTGTAGGCGAAGTTTTTACTGGGTACATAACAAAAATTTTTTTAAAAGGCCGGTAGGTCACACCAATAATGAACTAGCAGACGATATAGGTACATTGTTTTGCTCGTAATTAGAGGCCAACCACAAAAAAAAAACACATTTGAAAACTAAAGTCTTGTAAATATTGTTTTGAGTTTTTCAAAAATTATCATTTTTAATTATTAAAAATTGTTATTTTTATCAAAATGTTCTTAAAATATTTTTAGTAATTTATGTTTAGAAAAATCAATTTTATTTAAAAAAATTATTGCCAATTTTAAGAAATTACGTGGCAGCACTGGTCTAAATTGATACAACAGCAACATAAACTACGAAATAATATACAACAAAAAAATAAACAGATAAAACACTATATGAAAAATACATTTGTTCTACAGATAAACAGATTTAAAACAGCAACAACAAAAAAAAAATCATAATAAATAATTTGTTAAGCCATAAAAAATGTCTGAAAACATTTTTGTTACAAAACGAATAGATTTATAGTTAAATTTAGCTATTTTGAAAAGAAAACTTTAAAATTAAAAGTTTTTGACTCCATTTAAATATGCTCGAGTAAAATCCCTGGGCAAACTATTGTTAAAAGGAACAGACAACTAAAAGAGAAAAAATAAAAAATGAAATTTTAATTATAATGTCTGTTAAGAACACATTTGTATCCGTTTAGTTTGTATCCTCTTTTGTTGGGTGGATTTCTTTTTTCTATTTTTTAAAAAGTAAAATTAAAGCTTTTCAGTTTAATTTTTTTTTTTCTGTAATTTTTTTGGGTTGTAAAAGCGCATCATGCATGGAAAGTTGTTTGTATGCTCTATGAATGAATTTGTTTAGGAAGAATGAGACCAACTAGGATTTCCGTTCCAAAAAATCCTAGAACTCTATAAGAACCGAAACCTTATATAGGTTTGTACTTGAAAGATCTAATCGAAGTTATAGAGTTAGCCAACCCATCCACGCATAAATTTTCAAAAATATAAGAAGCGAAGAATAAATGGTTTAATTACCAATGTCATAATGCGCGAGAAAAGTCTTTTAAGGCCCTTAAGAAATATAGACAGAATTCAACTTCTGAAAATAAACAAAATTATCTCGAAGCTAACAGCAAATTTAAACACATTTGTAAAACATCTTACCTTAAAATTTTGGAATCCCGAATAAAATTGGTTAATAACAGTTAAGAATGGTGAAATATCTTTAAAGAAATAAAACAAATAAATATACAAGAGAGGCCAAATATTCGAGCTAATGATTTTAAATCATACTTTTGTGACTTGTTAAATCCGCCTCAAAGTTCAAATGACATAATTTATGCTCCAATGTATTATTCAGATGATGATTGAGACTGCCTTATAACACCAATAGAAATCAAACAAGTTCTCCAAAAAACAAAAGATAACAAAGCTCCTGGTGAAGATAGGGTGGCATACGAGTTCTTTAAAAATGCCACAAACGAGTTTTTAGTAGAAATGGCGAAAACTTATAACATTGTATTTGAAAACGCAAAGTTAGACAAAAGTTCATAACCAGTATTATATTTCCAATCTTCAAAAAGGGTGACAAGGAATTAACTTGTAACTATCGCGGAATTTCTTTTATGAATTCGATATCAAAGATAATGATGGGAGTCTTAAACAATCGCATAAGCCAATGGCTTGAAAGGCATAACATTATAACTGAGTTTCAGGCTGGATTTCGTAGAGGGTACTCAACCTCAGATAATATTTATAACCTAGCTTCAATTGCACATATAAAAAACAGTGAAAAACGCAGACTTTATGCATTCTTCGTAGATTTTAAGGCTGCAAGTTTCAAGAAAGTCTCTTATATATAAACTACATAATATTGGTATTTCTACAAAAATGGTAACATGACAGCATATACAGTAAAAGAAATTTCTCAGTATGGACTGGGGTCGAGCTTCCTGAAAAGTTTGATATCGTATCGGATGTAAAACAAGGATGCCTTTTATCACCTACACTTTTCTCAATCTATCTTAATGATTTACACGATTATCTAGGAGAAGGAGTAAACGTAGAAAATCATAATATCAGATTATTATTGTATGCCGAATCGCCGATGACATAGTTATTCTGGCGGATGATATTAAAACTATGAGGAAATGATTGGTAATCTAGAAAAATATTGGAATTTATGGAAATTGAAGGTAAATATAAACAAATCGGAAATGGTTATATTTCGAAATGGTGAAAGATTGTCTGGGCGTGAAAATTTTGTATTCAATGGCTTACCAATAAAAATTACAGCCGATTACACATATTTGGGAGTAACACTAACACCAAACATGTCAAATATTAGTATTATTACTAATATTTATTAATATCATTGTTTAGGAGGGTATCAAAATACCCTCTTAAAGTTTTTATTGAAATCTGATAACTGGAAGATCGCTTGGGATAATATGGGATAAGAAAGGAGAAACGAATCTGCTAAGAACAATATAAATGCGATATGGAATAATTTTTTAGGGAATTTAATTTAGGTTTTGATTTAGAGTGTGTATTTATTTCTTTTTTCTTAAAGATAAAAAAACACTTGTGTTTTTATGAAAGCTTAAAAAACTTGTTGGGGGTTTATGCTCGAGCTTAACTTCTGTCCTCGGATGCTTTACGAACGAACCTTTTCTTCTTTGTCACGGCTTGAAGTTGGTTGCAGTTTTGAGGTTTATTGTACAGGGTTGGGAATTTGTATACATTGTTCACTAGTGTGAACACAAAGATTTATGCTCAAAAAGGTTTTAAAACTACCTTCGTTTACGCCAACATACATCTTAAAGCTAGAAACCGGCATAGAAAAAAGGTAAAATTTATACTCTGGATTATAACAGCAAAAAACTTTACTTTGAAAGTATCCCCAATGGTAAAGTAATAAGCATGGTATTTAAAGCAAGGTGCGATCTAATTAAACTTAATGCAACACGCTTTTGCCAAAATCTGCCCAAAACATGTTAGTTATGCAATCTTAATGAATCTGAAACCCTCTATCATTTCTTAGTCAAATGCCCAATTCTTAAAAATATTAGATTTCAATGTTTCAAGAAATTTCTTTTATCTGAAAATGAATTAATTCATTTATTAAACAATGTCAGTATAACTTTTAGGGCCATTATTATAACTTGGCGTTAGCTGTTATCCGACAGTTAACAGACGCTTTTTGACAGATAACACATTATTATCTGTCAATTTAATCTTAACCTTAGCTAACTTTAAGTTGTAATAATGGCCCCTAGAGAACTAAGTCGTTACGTTATATATTCTTTAGATTATAGAAAGGAGCTTATAATGGAATTCATTTATTAATAAACAAAATCACTATATTATTGTATTAAACTGTAAATTTTTAGTAAAACTCTCGACTGACGACAATATGTAATAGTCGTAAGTTCTTTTTCACATTAATTATAGAATTTAGTACTTATTGTATTTTTTGTATTTTTGAAAACATGAAGAACAACTAACTAAAGAAACTATATGTACTTGATTTTCGACATTATCGGGCATGTTCAACAAATCGAAATAAAGTGGAATGGAAACCGAACGAGGTTTTGATTTAAATTATTGACAAAATTACTGTAATTTTTCCTGTTTTTAAGAGCTGTTCTTGTAAATATAATTAATACTCAAAGTATGAAGTATATAAAAAGGAATATTTTTATTAACTTTCTTAACAAGCTCGTTTTCAAAATTTGTTCGGTTTTAAATCCACTTCATTTCGATTTACAGAATATACCCTAATAACTTTGACTTGGTTTCAATTGCTTGGATTTGATGATTTTACTGCTTGAAGAACAAGCATGATATTGCTTTTTTGGCTTTCTCTGACCTTTGCCTACAACATTTAAAGTCCTGATTCTTCCTTCAAGTAAAAAAGTAATTAAGAAAATTAAGGTTAAACAAATCTCTGAGATTCCGAAGATCTAATTCGAATTTTAAATGTTCTCACGGGAAAGTAACGTTTTGTATGTTAAACTGGAAGTATATTGATCATCCCATACAAAATTCAAAATCATGATTGTTTCCCCGAGCAAAGTCCTGATAAACATAAAGTTTTATAGCATTTTCAGTTTTAATTAAACCTTTTCAAATTAAACGAAACCTTTTTGAAATGAAACGAAACCTTTTCAAAATAAACGTTACCTTATAAACGGAACTTTATTCAAAATAAACGAAACTTTATTCAAATACAGTTGAAAATTTTTCAAATTGAATTAACCATTTAAAAATTTTTTTAGAGAGTTTTTTTTTTTTACTTTGAGCCAACACTCAGGGGATGCCCTCTACTAATGCCATGCATTGGGTTGGAATTAGGAAAATATGTTATGGGGAGAAGAAAAGAGGGAGTAGTGTTGGAGATTTAATATGCATTTTTCCAAATTGTAGCCGACTGGGAAGACTTCTGCCGGGAGTCTATTCCACATACGGCCAGTTCGGCCAAGAAACGAATTTTCTCTGTAATGCGTTGTGCGATACATTGGACGATCGACAACAAACGGATGTGATCTGCTGGAAAGGCGAGTACTAAGGGCATGCACCCGCGTCTCAGGGATGAGTTCGCCCATCTCAGCTGAACATCTTCGGTGGTAATATCGATAGAACAATGCCGCACAACCCACATTCCGGCGATGCTCCAAAGAGTCAATAGAGCTGGATAGTTTTTTTTTATTTGCAATGTTAGGTGAAAGAGCACATGTGTTGTGCCAACCGTAAGGGGAAGAAACGTGACTCTAATTCTGCAATCGGCACCCTATACTATTACAGTTTGTGATTGTATGCGCTGTATGAATTTTACATATGTTGCTAAATTATCTTTAATGTGTGTGCACACGTACGTAAAAAAAGAGTATAACAGAGAATAAAAGTGAGAAGAAAAAACGCGCCGCCCTAATTGCTGCGATAAGTAGTGCTGGCGTTGTTTACCATAAATTTATTTTTCTTGCCCCTTTGAATTCGGACCGTTTCTAAGTATTTCTACGGGACATATGATAGACAATAGTGAATGTACATTAAAATGTTTACCGCCTTATTCTCCTATGCCGAGCCCGATAGAGATTTTTAAAGTTAAAATGCCATGCCTGATCATTATTAAGTGATATTACCACTGAGCGTTACATAGTTAGTGTAATTGAGGAAAGCATCGCACAAATTAATTCAAATAATTGTGCGAACTATGTTATGAACGTGATCATCCAAATTTCTAAAGCGGCGAGTGGGCAAGCTCTTCATTAATCAGTTATGCAAAGCAAAAAAAAAAAATCCCTACAAAATTTTAAAAATGGTTTAATTTAATTCGAAATATGTCTAAATATATTTGAATAAAGTTTCGTTTATTTTAAATAAAGTTTCGTTATTTTGAATAAAGTTCCATTTATTTTGCATAGAAATTTGCTTATTTTGATAAAGGTTTCATTTAATTTCAAAAAGGTTTCGTTTAATTTCAAAAAGGTTTTATTTAAACTGAAAATGCTATACATAAGATTCCCTCAGAAAAGCATATTATTGTACATCAAGAAAAAAACCACTTAAAATCTAGTCAAAAACTCGCCATAAATGTTAACAATTAAGTTTTAAAATAATTTTTCTTAAATAGTTTCAAATTAAAAATCTCAGTCGGTCTTGTTTTCATTCTAAAAGCCTCAACTTTTTTTCATGACCAAAAAATTAAAAGTTTTCTATGATTTTTTCAACTATTTTTTTTTAGTTTTATTATTGTCATTGTTGTTGGTTTATTGTACGTTACGCCTTGGTCATTTTCTCATGTGTAACAAACAAGTCTAAAACTTTTGTTTGTTAGTTGTTATGCAAACACAATAACTCCTAAAAAGTCCACACTCATCTCCTCAGCTGTGTGCAAAAAGTACAAAAAAAAAAAAAAGGAAAAACATATAACAAGGATAACAAAAGGCTTGACACACTCGAAATGTCCTAAACAGTCATACAAAATGAAAACAAAATTTGGGAAAATTGTAACATTTAAGCCTGCAGCAGCGTAAATACAATTTTTAGACAACTTTTTTCCAAAATGCAAACTTCTGTTTGTTTGCTGTTTTGTACCCACTTTCAAACAATTGTAAAATTTTTGGTAACAAAAAAAATTTTGTAATTACTGTAAATTCTTTTTTATTATGATTGTTTTTTTGCAGGCGACACAAGCAAAAAAAAAAAAGACAAAAATATATAAAATAAAATTGGGAAACATTGTAATAACTTAATTCCTGATATAACAAACGAACGAATATCATATTTGTCACCACAATTGTGTTGTTTGCTGGTTTTATAGCACCGAATATCCGCATGTTTATTTTATATTGCGTACCGTGCTGCCAGACAACTTTAAGCTGTTCCCAATTTAGTGTTTAAAGTGACCACCAAAAATCCCCTTCTTTAAATCTTAGGCATTTTGAAGAAACATCTTAAGTCGAAATAAGATAGCAAAAATGTGTAAAAAAGAAACGCGGAGAAAAGCTAATTTTTATTAAAAAATAAAATAAACCAAAATTAAAAAGAAATTTCGTTTTTAATACACTATTTTGAAAACGTAAACAAAAACGCTTTTCGAAGGAAAATTCGTATGACTTAAGATGTTATGCCGAAATGCCACAGAAATATAAATCCCTAAATTTATCCCCAATTTTTTATTATTGCTTAACCCCCATTTTCACCAAGTTCAGTTATTCCCCAACAATTTTTTCGAACAAGTTTTGCAAAAATCGTGCATGACACAAAACAGGACAATGTCGTTCTTCTGGTCGTTCATTTGAAACAAAAGATTACATAGCTTACAATGTCGAGTACTTTATCGCCAACGAGTACATACATTACCATGTCGTCTATTTTGTCGTCCACGATTAAAATTATTATACGTTTATTTTAGACAGGAAAATTTTGTACCAACAAAGCATCATTCGCGGGAAAGTTCGTTTTAACTATTTATTATGAATCCAGAATTTGTTTCATAATTTTTTTTTTATGTAAGCTCAAGATATTGCAACTAGCCGAATCTAAGCTACAGCCACATATCCAAGGCGCTAATAAGTTGTTATCCTGTTATCACCTACTGAAAGTGGATTTCACAGGGGTCTTACACCGAGTGCATTTGATTCGTTTAAAGCTAGTATTTTCCGAAATCGCAAATTACCATTTTTAATATATGTTGTTCACAACTTTCTCTGAATTCCCAAGCAACAAAACGGAAAGAAGAAAAAACTGTAAAAAGAACAGTACCAAACTTAATCTGCTAATAACTAGAATTAACTAGAAGTACTCAAAAAAGTGATTTAATTTACATCTTGAAAACAAGAATTAACATAAATCGAAGATTGCAAATAGTAATTAAAGTTTGAAGTCGTTTATAACTGTAGAACTGCAGAATTCCCTCAAATAGCATCATCATCATATGTATATATTATTTCTAAAGCACTTTTTTTGTCGGTTGCAAATATCTCCCATACCACCGCATCAAATTTAATGAATGATATCTCATTTTAAAGCTTATTTCTAACACTAATGACGAAAAATAATTAGAAATTGAAAAATTAATATTTTCATTGATAAAAATTATATTTTATATAGAACTGCAATAGAACTGCATGATAATACTGTTCAAACGTGGTAACACAGGGTCGCTTAACAGAACTGCATGATAATACTGTTCAAATGTGGTAATACAGAGTCGATTAATAGTAATGCAGTTCTACATAATATAGTATGTATTAAAATCCATTCTGGCAATACCACTATTTACTATAATGCCGTTTATTACTAAGAGCTGGTTCACACAGGTCAAGTTTACTTGAACAGTTTTATTTAAATTTTCTTTTGAACTTGCGTTCACGTTCATGCACAAAATTAATTTTTGTTTTCTTTTCCTTCAACTTTGTAGCTTTTTATTATATTACGGATGAAAAAAGAAAAGAAAAATACAAAACTGACTGGTACGGTCAAGTATGTACCCCTTTCCATTCTCTTTACCCCTCTCTCCTAAAAGCTCGAGACTTGAAGAGTCAAACTTGACCTGTGTGAACCAGCACTAAGTCAGTTATATATAATATGAATATTCAGTTGTAAAAAGGCAATACTTTGCAGTAGTTGTTAGATCAAGTGCGATAAACAGGGTCGCTTAATTGTAATGCTATTCCACATAATCATCATATATATTATTTCTAAAGCACTTTTTTTTTGTCGGTTGCAAATATCTCCCATACCACCGCATAAAATTTAATGAATGATATCTCATTTTAAAGCTTATTTCTAAAACTAATGACAAAAAATAATTAGAAATTGAAAAATTGATATTTTCATTGATAAAAATTACGGTGCGAAATATTCGTAATAGTAATAATTATACCCAAATAGCAAACACTTTTTGAAATGCATCTTTGTATATAATATTTCTGAATTTCTCTTCTAGGGAGTCTTATGCTTTTTTAAACACAATAAACATACATCACAAAACCAAATATTCCTTAATTTCTTCCTACGAATACATATTGAAATTTCCGAATTGAACACCCAATTTTCTCTCATCTGGCAACACTAATTGCGTATGTTGTTTTCACAACATTAACTGGGTACTTGTGTCTGAGAATGTGTCGGATTGTGTTGTAATTTCGGACAAATTTTCTTTTGGCACTTTATGGTTGGTTGACTGGAACAGGGCTTTATACCACGCCTCTCCCCATCATACTTAATCAAACATGAGGTATGAGTTTTTTTTTTTTGGTTATAATAAATAAACGGAAATGTAAACAATATTATACAGGATGTTTAAATGTGGCATAATCTAAAACACCAAAATGCAGCCAGCAATAATATCAGAAAAAAATGGAATTGTGGAAAAAAGTCATGGTTTTAATATCTCACACTAAATTAGCCAATTTTTGACACTTGTCAGAAATTTTAAATATGCGAAAATAAATGAAAATGTGGTTTTGTGCTTATTGTGTATAAATGAGGTTTCTTAATTTAAAATCTAAGATTAAATAATTAATATTGTTTTGCCTTACCAAGAGATTGACCAAGACCTTAAAATCTTTATTAGGTGATAAGAAATGTTGAATTTGCATTTTAATGAATTCAGGTTTTAAACTATAGATAATTTTTCTATAAGTCAAATATGAACTAATTGAGGTGACCAAAGTAGGTAAATTTAAATTTTGCATAAACTGGCTGGATTGAATTTGGATTATGAATTTCTAGGGAGGCTTATTTACCCCGTCGCACTAGTCAGCTGGCAAATTTTTTTAACATCAGTCTACAATTAGCTGTAATTTTTATTTCAAAACTCTTTCAAAATTCAATTAGTACTCCAAATTTTTAAAATTTTATGTATATATAACTGGCTGTAAGTCCTATTCAGGACCCATTCCCAAATTGCTTCAACCTGTAAAGCTAAGATCCCACTATTGGGCAATGTACCAATTTTTGTCGTATTTCATGTGCCAATAGTGTGAACGATCAAAATTTTTTAATATGCGACAATTTGTGCCGAAATCGTACTGACTGTGGACAATCAAATTTAACCTTAATGCGCTGATAATGTAAACACTCTTTTGCACAATATGGAGCAATTACTTTGTTTAATATGTACCGATTTTAATCGGCCACTTGCGCGCCGATCACAGTCGCCAATCAGCGCCGATACAAGGGATGGCAAAACGAAATTTTGAAATGGCACCAACTGGCTACTAACATTTTATTTTTTTGAGCTTAATTATACCAAAATTACATATGTTTTATCTATTATTTCTGTATTAAATTAAATAAAAGCAAAGAATTCGCTTTAACCAAAAGATTGCATTTGTATCGATGTTGCCATCCCTGGTTTGTAAACATCTGTTTACAGCAGAGTTGCCAATTTAGCGCCTTTGGCGCTAGATTTAGCGCCTTTTAACTGTTGAAAAGGCGCATATTTTTTCCTTAGCGCTTTTTTTAAAAAGAGCGCTAAATAAGCGCTTTTATTGATACCTAACTGAGCTACCTAAATAAGAGCGGAAGCGTTTTTTGTATGTCAAAACTTCTCATTTGCATAAAATTTATACGAAACAAACCATTAGAATGCGAATTAGAAACCACCCGGCTGATACATTTTATTTGACAGATCGCTATGTCGGTTTGTTTTATTGAAATTGTATTTAAATAAAATTTTCATGTTTAAAAAAACGCTTGCCGCTTTTGTTTAGGTTGTTCAGTAAGATTTTTGTACTTTTATTTGCATACATTAAAATCAAGACACATTAAACCAAAATTTGTTTCCGTTTTATAAATACTTTACATTCTATACAAGAAAAGAAGTTTATTTTCAAAAGAAATCCATTTCGTTTCTTAAAACAAGAAAATCAAAAAATAAATAACTGATTTTAACTTGTTTTGTTCGTATTAAGTAAAAGTTTCTTAAATAAAGAAACAGTTTTTCATGATTAAAAAATTCACGTTTTTGGTCTATGATCAAACATTTCAAGAAGCATTTATTTAATATTAGTCTGATTTTAAAATAGAATCAAGAAACAAATGCTAGCGATTTCTTTAAATTTTTCAGAAAATGCTCAAGAAAACTTGGTTTGATTCAATTAGTTTTTATTTGGATCGACATGTTAACAAATCAATCAAAAGGTTCTTATTTTTTTATATTAAGTTTTTTTTTTTAAACTAACTTGTGCTATACGTTTTTATGGAACAAATTTAGGCAACGAAAACTTGATGTATGTTACTATAGAATTAAAATAAATTTAGTTCGCTTTGAGTCATAACTTTTTGCTTAAACCAGGCAAACACATGTTTATTATATACAATAAGAAATTTTTGGCTTGGACGAGAATAGTGCAAAATTTTCGTGGTTCAAGACATATTTTCTGGTGATTTAGTAAATAATTCGTCCCGTATATATTTGAAATTATATTACTTTAATTTTCTTGAAATATCAGAAAAGGCTTTTAAAAAATATTAATGTTTTATTAACACTGCTCGGCAAAAAAAAAAAAAATCGATCTAGAGAACTTGATTATGTGATTTTAATTCACTTTAGCGTGCTGAATCCAAATAGTTTATTCAATCACGTCTAGTTAACATTTTGTTTACTGATCTCTTGTCTTATTTTATTCATAATATACCTGGATTTCTGATAAATGATAAAAATACTAATTTGCATGGAAAAATGGCCGCCACAAATTAAGAAATAATTTTGAAAATAATTATTTGTAAAACGGATTTGAATTTAGCGCAGTAGTATTTTTGTTTTTCATATATTTTTATTTAAAACGATTTTTTTTTTTTGACGGCCAGTGTGATTAATAAAACTTGGTTCTTAAGCATTTCATGAAGTTTTTTTATTTAGCGCTTTTTAGCGCTTTCTGATTGGGGGCACGGCGCTTTTTGATTAGAAATAGTTCACAACCCTGGTTTACAGACAAAAAATTACAAAAAAAGAACAAGTGCAGTATGTTTGATAAAAATTTTAATACATTTTTTATTATATAGTAATATACAGCAATTGCATGTTTTTCCTTGTGCGGCCAATGAAGGCAGAAATAATATACATATCTATCCGTTTTAGAGCTTTTTATGAATTTTGGCATCGATTTGTTATTTTACCGTTTCGAGCATATTTTTGCATAATTAAGTTAAAAGAGCCTTTTTGCAGCATTTTTTAAGTTTTAAGTGCATATTTTGCCTTTTTAAGGCATATTTTGATACATATTAGATTATTTTAGATGCCTCTTGCAAGCTTTCGCGGCAAAAAAAATTTTTTTTTTCAATATTCAGATGGCTTTTCTGTTTTCATAATGGAATATTCAGACGGCGAATTTCTAAAGTAAAATTAAGTCTGCCAACAAGCAAATAAACAAAAAAATATGTTTTAATTTGCCCAAATAGCACGATAGTGTGACCGCATTGTACCGATTATTATCGCAATTGAGTTTTGGCCGATATGAACAAAAAAAAATTGTCACAATGTGCGACGATAATGGGACCACCCAAGAATAAATTGTGCAATGTTTTTAAATGTGCGCCGATATAGCACGATAAAAATCGTCACAGATGGTGCTATTTGAGCCGATAAGAATTTAGTAAATATACTAAATTTCGCTATAATAGACTAATACCAACCAAATTGGCAATAAATTGATATGCAGGGAATTCTGGCAAAATTTTCGTAATTTAGTTTCTGTAGATTGTTAAGCTTAAAATGATTTCAAGGGAAACCACGTTATTCCATTATGCTGACTACTTTAAAAAATATAAAATCAGGTATTATTGGAAGTGTGACCACCCTTAAAAATATATTAATATAAATGCTTAAAATCGAAATTTATATCAAAATAAATATATTTTTTAGACTTTTTTTTTATTAAAAATTAGTTATTAGCACAAAATCAATTTAATTTTTATGAAATGAAATAATCATTCAGGTATTTGATGAAAATTGATCTTAAAAACGAATCGATTTAAAACTGAAAATTTTGTTTTCAGTACCTTTAGAAATTGATTTTCAGATTATTTTCTGTGAATATTCTTTAAAATATTTTGTTAAATATATGAAAAGAACTGTATTTTAAACAAAACTATAAGACTTTTATTCAGAAATAAGCTTGCATTCATTACACCCTTTAAAAACGATTTGTTTTTAAATCGATGGCTCAATTTTAATAATCCCAAATTCAATTTAATAATCGCATTTTTGATTATTAAATTGGTGGGCTTTATAAAAAAATTAAAACAGGTCTGTATTTTCTAAGCGAATAGTTCAGTATTGATAGAATGTAAGTTTTTCACTTGGAACTTGGAAATTGCGGCAACTTGTCACAAAAATGTATTTTCTTTTTTTGTTTCTTCGTAAATTTTGTACGAGCCCGGGAGTAAAACAAGTTAGGGAAATGAAAAACTTACAATGTTACTTTAATTGAAAGTAGTGTACCTTTTAAAAAGCACCTTATGCCTGATACGGCATCAGTAAACAAAATATGTATATATAGGGACTCTCATAATTATTTTGCTTATAAGAAAATAAGCTTTTTAGAAGAAACTTGGTTGACATCCATTAATTAGGCGAAAGACAAAGAATTAAATTATAAAAAAAAAATTTTAAACATCTTAATAATTATACTCTTTATACGAGATTTTAGAAGAATAAAGTGAATTTTTAAGGTCACAAAAGTATTTTGCTTTCAAAAAATACCACGTATTTTAACCGTATAACAATGGATATGTCACAGTTGTGTCATAACCGTTGTTTTTATAAACTGAAGCTAATCGTCGTGGTATAGATTCCACCAATTTTTGGCACTTTTCTCGAGGTATTTTTCCGCATTCTTGTAGCAAAACTTGTTTCAAAGTAGTTTTCGAATATATGTGGCGTTGACGAACCTTTTTCTCCAAATGCACCCATACATTTTCTATTGGTTCAAGCCCGGGCTTTGAGGAGTCGTTGGAAAATATTTGGTGTTATAAAGAATCCACAGTTTAACATCTAAGGCTGTTTGTTTGGGATCGTTTTCCTTTTGGAAATAAATACCTCTTGCTGGAACTCCCATTTTATCAACACTCGCGTTAATTTTTTCTTTAAGAATTGACAGATGACACATGTCTGTCCATAATTCCATCCACAAAGATTATATTTCCAACTCCAAAGGCGGACGGACATACAGCCCCAAACCATAACAGACCCTCAACCATGTTCTAATGTCGGCTTGATATTTTTTATATGAAGGGACTCATTCGACTTTCTCCAAACCATGCGTCGTCCAGCAGACCCAAAAATATTATATTTGCTTTCATCGCTAAATATTACAGATTTCCAAAAGTCAAAACCTTTGGTTATATGTTGATAATCGCTTATTTCTCTTTGTTTCAGAAACTAGCAATTTTTATTTCTTGCTACTCGAGCATTAAAGTTGTTTGATCGTAGTACTCTACGAAGTGTTTCGTTGCTAACATTGTTTCATAGAGTTTCTCTCAGCTTACCATTCAGTTTTGGAGCAGATAAATGCCGGTTTTCAAGAATTTTTTTAAGTATTTTCCTTTCGTTTCTGGCTAATAACAATTTTGGACGGCCATGTCGTGCCAAATTTTCAATATTTCCACGTTCTTTTGCACGCTTAACTATATTTTCTATTGCTTGATGAGACCTCTTAAACATTTGCTACCTTGGTCATGAAGGTGCAAGATGCAAAATACATTGAAAATATTATCTTATTCGTACGAAAAATGATTGAAACCTATAAACGAAGCAAGCCCATATAAAATGTAAAAATTTATAGCAATATTTGCAAGGATAAGATGCATTTTTTTTAAAAAGCAAAATACTTTTGTGAGTATTAATTTAGGGTCAAAATAGTTTTAATGTCAGAAAAAGGCCATGAAATTACAAGTTTTTGCAATTTTTTTATCATATTAACGTTGTAACACTTATCACCTACGTAATAAATGGCATATTTTCTCAAAAATTAAAAAACTTGTACTTAATTTTGAGGAGTGTTTTTAATCTTTATGGAGTAAAAAAATATGCAAAATATTTATGAGGCTCACTGTATGTATTATGTTATAAATTAATGTTAATACCAGTGTTGCCGTTAGGATACGAAAGATACATTTTTCGTATCTTTTGATGGCTTCACGTACCATGTATAATCCTGAAATTTTTCGTATCTTTTGAATCTGTATGCAAAATGTACTAAAATGTATTAAGACTTTTGATTTAATCGGTTAATCGCTCGATTAATAAACCGAGGGTTTTGTTTAATCGGTTAATAATCGGTTAGTTTTGTAATTGATCGGTTAACCGATTAAAAAAGTATTTTTTTATACATTATGTAATTTCAATTAATAAAAATTAAAAATTATTTATTATTTGCAGTTTAGTAGTAAAAAAACAATAACATAACAATACGTGAACTAAAACGAGCAAAAAAAAAATAATTCATAACTCTGTAATACATATTTTTTAATCAATACATATTCGGCCACTTTCTGTAAATCGAAATCACGTGAAATTGAAATCGATGGGGATTTTAAGCTAAATTTTTTTTTAAATGAACGTAGCTTTTCCTGATTTCAAAAGTAAAGACATGTGGTCCTCAAAGTATGAGGTAATGAAAAAAAATAGTTTTATCAATTTTAAACACAGGATAGAATTAAAAACTATTTTATTTTCAATTTTCGAAAGCAACCCATAATACAGAATATCTAAATTCTCAATCTTTTTTCTGGATTTCTCTAAGCATATAAAATCTTCCATTATACCATTTAAATCCTGTTTTATTTTTTAAAATTGTTAACAATTCTTATTGTTTGGATTCATTCTGTTGTTGCGTTACTATCGTAAGTTTCTTCTGTTGTCAGGTCAGCATCTAACTCTTCCTGACAAAAGTCAGCACCGAACATTTTTCAAAAAAGTTCGTTTCCGAATTCCTTAATTTCTGTTTTTGTACTGTATTTTAAAAATGTATTTATAGAAGGAAATATATTGTATACAAAAATAATTCTGAACACAATTATTTTGGTGCAGTTTTGGAGAATTTTGGTACGGATAACGTTGTAAAATTGTTAATGGTTGCACTGTAGAATGTATTTTAAAAAGCGAGGTGCATTGTAACCAACGTTTTGGAAATCACCCATTGTTAAAACACAAAAAAATATGGTTTAATACTACAAAAAATTTTAATTTTTGTTACAACGGTTAATAGGTTAATCGACTGAAATTAACCGTTTAATCGTTGGTTTTATGCAATTCAATTAAAAATAATAAAATTAATTTTCTTTGTATAATCGTTTACATCTGTAAACCATATGGTAGCTTTGTTTGTCCGGACAAATTTTCCGAGATGGGTGAATCGTCCGGTCAAAAATATTGTTCGGAACGCATGGGTGAATTGACCTTAAGGGTTTTGCTAGCAAATTTCAGTAAGAACTCTTCTCTTAAAACAATTTAATTTAAATTTTCTCAAAAGTAAATATTTTGACCAGTGTTCGAAAATAAACAGTACATTATTTAGCGTTCGGCTCACACACCGAAGAACGATATCTATTTTTTTAGTGTTTGTATAAACATACACAAACCTTAATACCGTTCGTAACTATTTTCAAGAAAGAACCGAACATTATATAATGTTCGGTTCTTCGTTAAAAAAGAGAACAATTGTAGTGATACTGTAGAAAAACATTATATTTTAATGTTCTATAATGTTTTTTTCGTATGTGTATTTTGTTTTTGTAAAAAATGTTTGGTTTTTTTTTATCAGCAAAAAGCGACGAACATTAACGAGCCGAACCGAACACATTGAAGTTCGTGGATTTTCAAAAAAAACCGAACGGAATTTAATGTTCTCATCATTTGTTGAGTATGATGAAAACAGCATTATTTTTGTGTTCGAAAGATGACAAACAGGGAAACGTTATTTTTTTAATGAATTTCTACACAAACACTATTAGCGTTTGTGTTTTCCACAAATCTACCGAACCGAACATTAAAGAACGATATTTAGTGTTTATTTTCGAACACTGATTTTGACATTGGCCCTTTGAGCACGAAGCCACAGATATTATCTTGGTATTAACGACTTAACTCGTAGGTATATTAATTTTTACAAAAATGAATTTGTTGCGATAACATCCAAAGATAGTTACATAGGTATAATTATTTTTAACGTTTGCTTATTGTATTTTTAAAAATTACATACCTAATATTTATGACTTAAATAAATACAAAAATTAATTTAAATACCTATATGATATAATTTTCTTTACAATATTCATTTAATATGAACAAAATGTAATGTTAATAAATGTTAAACGTTAAAAATTAACTTAAATTTGTTTTTTTTTTTCAAAATGTATCTTTTTGGGAAAAAGTGTATCTTTTTGGAAACTAAAATGTATCTTTCTCGAAATTTCACTGGCAACACTGGTAAATACCTATGTAATAACAGCGTTTAAAAAACTGCACTCAAAGTAAAAAAAAACTGTAATTTCTTCCACTTCTTCATTTGTCATTGGAAAAAAAACAACTGTTGCTTTCAATTCTGATTCACTTAATGTAAACAGACGCTGCCGGACCAACTCAAAAAGCGAAAAGTTGTACACAAATGTTTGTTCTTTGTTCGACAATTTTTGGTTACGACTGCAGTTTTTTAAACCATGTGTAGTAATTTATTTTATCCATAAAATTTTTATTCAAGCAATACAGAGATTGCGTAAAGTAATTATGTTCATACCTACCTATAGGTATTAAATTTTGTATATTTTTTAATAAAACTACATACCTAGAGATTAGTCATTTTAAAAACATCTGGTCACTTTAAATATTAAACAAGATACATTCATATCTAAAGAATTTAGTATTAGTTTTATTTATAAAAAATCAACTACATACATCCATACTTGAAAAAGGTATTACGCACATCCAAACTAAAAAATTTTAATTGCTAATGATTCATATGAAAACGAAACAAAGCAAAACGTAAGTAGGTATGTAGTGGAATGCGTGTACAAGGCAATAAACACATGTTGTCAAAGTACAAATTATATTCGGTTGTAACAGTTTAGACAGTTAATAACAACAATCCCGTATTGTCTAGTGGTTAGGATATCCGGCTCTCACCCGGAAGGCCCGGGTTCGATTCCCGGTACGGGAAAAGTTTTTTTTTTTTTTTTTTTAATATTTATTTCTAATTTCATTATTTTCAATAAAATCTACAAAATATTTTAAGGGTATTTAGCAGTTTTTTGCCTTGTTTTTATATTCCTGCTTTATTTAAAGTTTATTTTTTAAATTTTAAATGACTTCTCTTAACATTTTCAAAATTCATAATTTAATATTTGCTTAAAAATTGTATTTCATTTTGTATTATTTTCTTTTGTTGAAAATTTCTATTAGGTACCACCAGGTATTTTTTATAAACACAAAATTTAATTCAATTTTATTTCTAACAAACATTTAAAACTTTTCAACAAAAGTTTCGTTCTTTTCTTTCATTAATTTTCTTCTATTTTATACTGGCAGCAAAATAGAAAACCGCCATAAGAAATAGTAACAACAGCAACTAACAATAAAACCATTTAATGTTAAATAATTCAAGTTAATAACAATTTCTTTTTTGAACTTTTTTTTAGCTCTACGCAACTTTTTCTGGTACACTTGTGGCGTTTTCAACCGCCATCTTAAATACAACAAGGAATAATTAGAATGAATACATACAACAAAAATGACTTTGTTGGAAATGGGGACTATAACCTCACAGAAAAAAAAGAAAAATACTTTAACTTCGTAAATCCTTGGGGACCATGCTGGTCCTAGGGGTAAAAAGGGGAGGAGGTGACGAATGCGTGTATTTGAGGGGTAACAAAGGTGGTGGTCTCTGACAAAGAAAAAAAAAAGGTACAATTGTTGTTAGTTAAGCCACCACATAAAAACCGCAAAATTTGCAGTTAACTGATAAGAAAAAAGTTTGTTTGTTTGTTTTATTCTCAATAAGTAAAAGTCGTTTTGGTAAAATTTTATTGTTGGTATAAATACAATAATTACTCTCCCCCGTATTTGAAAAATGGGAAATATCACAAGGAATGGGTTTAAGAGTTTGGTGTTTTAAATAAAAAGTTATATTTTTCGGCGTTGCCAGAAAATAAACAAAAATAAGTTGCCTTTAAAAATTCCGATTTGCTTATACAAGTGAAAACAGTTTATCCCTTTTATAATTTAATAAAGACATTTAAAACATCTTGGCTTTAACGAAGACATTTTAGCTTTAAAATTTTAATTCTCTTAGCTCTTAAAAGAAAAATAATGTCTATTTTATTTGCTATGCAAAAAAACGCTATTTACAAAGTATCTAAAATTTAAGAAATTAAAAATCTGTCTGGTTTTCCCTGCTCTACACATCAAGTAATTTGTTCCTATTTCTGGGAACACTGATTTGTACTTATGTGTCTTTGTTTTAAGCCAAAAGGCTAAATATGTATAAAATAAGTTACAAAATAAGTTGAATGAAATGTTTCTTTTTTTTATAATAAACTTGGCCTAAGGCTTTAATAACGTGCTTATCACATGTTAAGTTGTTTGGTACTTTTTTAAAGGACCTTATTAAAACCCTTAAATAAAAGATTTCTTTACATTTTTAACTTATAACTAATCATTTTCTGTAAATCATATTTAATAAAATATTTATAAGCAATTTTTGTAAAGCCCGGAAGCAATCTTAAATATGTTTAAGAGGTCAAAATTATCATTCAAAAAGCAAAAAAAGGTGTATATACAACAAATATTATTTAGATGTTAGGCGCGTTAAACACTAAGCAATTCAAAAATGAGTTTTTAACTTTTGGAGTGCAAAATAAGCAGATAAATAAGTTCTAAAAGTAACTGCAGACAAAATACTAAAAAATATTCACTTTTAAAAAAGTACCTAAAACTTTTCATTCATCATCATTCAAAACTTTCTGAAAAAATTTTTTAAAAATATTTTTATGAAAAAACTTTTTGTACTTCAAATTCTTAGCTAGAATTTTCAATCGTGTAAAGCTTCGTACAGACGATGGTCAGATCGAACAGTGTTGTCATTAAATGGCTCCATTGTCAGAAAAATTACAATATTGTAATATCTGACCATCCCCTGTACGAAGCTTAAGAGTCCACTGGGAATCTCGTGAAGAGCATTTTTGATCGTCGACGAGTGCATTTTTTTATCGTAAAAAAATTTCTTGCACGGGAGAAACTGTTACACAAGCAAACAGCGAAACACGCTTATATTAATATTAGAAGGCGTCGTTTGAGATGCGTATAAAGATTATCTCACGAGTTTTTCAGAAAGCATGTCAAGAATCGTATCAGACTTATGCAGAGATTATCTTACAACTCGTTAAATGTTCAACGCCACAACTGACTACCTAAATATGAGCGTCAAGAGTCTTTTTCGTGTCAAAACTTCTCATGTTCATACAACCTTTAGATTCAACACCACCCGGATGGAAAATCTTAGTTGACAGATCCTAAGGTCGGTTTGTTTTATTGAAATTGTTTTGGCAATAGAATTTTCATGTTAAAAACCGCTCTTATTTAGGAAGCTTTAGCTTCGGTCACACTTATTATTTATTTGCCCAAATAAGCCCAACCACTACTTTGTAAAGTACCCAGCAAAAACTTTACTTACAATCCTACTTTTAATGACTTCAAGAATTCATTACTTTGTAGCTTTATTCGCCACTTTTTGGATTATTAGTTATATATTAAATTATAACTTTATTATTATATCTTAAATATACAGAAAAATTTAAATTTTCATTATGACAATAAAAATGTCATTATAGTCAAAAAACATAGTTTTTTAATACAAAAACTACACTGCCCCGGTAGACTAGCTGGTAGCGAGCTAGTAGTAAGAAAAAATAAAATAATTAAAAAAAATAAAAAAAAATAATTTAAAAAAAAAAATTAAAAAAAAAAATTTTTACTTTATTGACTTTGTGTAACTATATATTTTTATAAAAATTTTAAGTATAAAAAAAACATATTATTTTTTAGATTATAATAGGCCAAATTATAAAGGATTACTTTTGGGACATCTCGAACAAAAATAAGTACTTTTTCTAGTAGAAAAGTAAGTAGACGGCTCGTCAAATTCTCATTATTTTTCTGCTTATTTTGTAAGCAAAGTTTTTTTTTATCATAAAATAAAACTAAACAGGGAGTCGCAAACTATTTATTCGATGATGGTTTCACGAAAGATAAATAAAGTGTAACCTTGTCTTTTAAATAAGCTTCTTTTCAGAAATACTTAACATATTTACTTATTTGAAGTTGCTAATATTTAAATTAAGCTTTAGTTCATCAAATTTAATTTTCATTAAATTATTTTTAGTGAATGAAGGAATTTACAACATGAAATAAATTAAAAATTTGTTTTGATAATTTTATTTTTGACTGAACACGGGATTAAACTCGGGTCGAATTTACATGATTTGAGAATAACCACATTTCAATCTTCAGAATTCTTTGCGGTTCTACCGTTTACGACACTGCGGCGCCTGCCAGTAACAGTCTTGTTAATTAATTTTTAAATACGATATTTTAAAGACGATTTGAAAAGCTTTATACAATTACCTATTCAATAAAGTACTTATTATGACATTTTCAAAAAGTTTTTGTACCATTCCTTTCTTTTTTTCCAAAAGTATTGAAAGTGGTGCATTAAAAAAAAAAAACAACTGCATACTTCTAAAACAATTTAAATTAATTTTGAAAAGATACTGAAAAGTACTTTTTTAATTTAATTAAATATTAAATAACTTCCGTTTGGAATAAAAATAATTCTATTAAAAAAATACTTTTCTGAATTTTGTTGAAGAACTTTTTATAAAAATGTAAAAATATGTAAAAAGAACTTTCTAGGAGAGTTCTAAATAATTTTCTAAGGTTTCGTTTAAATAGTTTGTTTAGAACTAAGAAGTACTTTTTGGCAAAAATAACACATGGGAATAATAAAACAATGATAATTTTTTTAGTACGTTTTACAAATCACTTAACTTTTAATAAAGAACGTAAAAGGTGCTTCTTTCAATTAACATAAAAATAATTTTTTGGACAATAATAATATAATAAAAATTTTTTTCTTTAAAATTTATGAAATTTTTTCTGTCCAGAAGAACTAAATGTCTGTCTGTTTTAAACTGTCTGACTTTACCTTTTTTCAATGAGGTAGTCTTGGAAAAAAATAAAAAAACCCTTTTGTTAAAAATTATTGAAATTATTTGTTTTTTCTTATTAAAAAAAGGAACTCAGCTAGAATATTATAAGTAAGTGGTGTTATGAATATAAAAAGTAATTTTTTTTATTTTAAATATTTTATTTACAATGAAATTTTTTACACTAACAAGTTAGAGTACTATATTCGGCTGTGCCGAATCTTTGATACCCTCCACCGACAGTTCGAGTATTTTAGGAGTAATATCTGTATGATGTCTATTTTATTATTTTAATCTTTATAAAAACAGACATCTGGATTAAAATTGGTTGCGGTTTAAGCCTATATTAAGTTATTGACCGATAATCAGAAAGTTAAATGCTTTTTTTTTAGCAATATTAACTAGCTTAAATAAAATATCATGTTTCGTGGACCGTATATCACAAAAGTGCAGATCATTTTTTCTGGCCATATGAAGCTAAGCTAGAAGAAAGTTTACCGCAATATCTATATCTGCTAGGGTTTTAGCCGTATTTAATTATTTTGCCAGAGTGGGCTTTATATGGGGCCTAGGGTAAATTATGGACCGATCTTCACGAAATTTCACAGACTAATTTCTAGTCCTATAAAACTTTAATGTAACAAATTTTGTTATGATAGCATTATTTTTCCCATTTTAGGCGTACTAAACTCTTTTCCGGAAGAAGGGTTTATATGGGGCCTAGGGTAAATGATGGACTGATCTTAACGAAATTTCACAAAATTTTGATATGATAGCATTCTATTTTACGCTTTTGTTATGATAGCATTGTTAATTAGGGTTTTAGACGTACTATACTCTTTTCCGGTAGTAGGGCTTATATGGGGCCTAGGGTAAATTATGTACGGATCTTCGCGAAATTTTACAGCGTTATTTCAGTCAAATAAAACGAGTTTTTGCACAATCTTATATCATTCTGTGCATTGTTCCACCATTTATGTTAGTTTTTGTAACAAAATTATCCATTTTTTTAGGTGGTGGTTCCACATTTTGATTCATTGCTCTGATCCTACTGAACCGATTTTGCTTGAATGCAATCCCAAACTGCTTAGGATAACTAAAAGCAATTTGACACCAAGCTTGTTTATTTCTTTTGAGTTTTTCGAAAGTGAGCGTGTTTTCTACAGACGGACAGACAGACGGACATGGCAAAATCGTCTTAGAAGTACTCAAGGGCTCAGAATATATATACTTTATGGGGTCTGAGATGAATAACAAAAAAGTTTCACACGGAATGACAAACTTAGTATACCCTCTTCACAACTACTTATGGTGGAGGGTATACAAGAAACAAAATGTACCTTTTAAATAATATCAAGATTTTAAACTAATCAATAAAAGATCAATTTTGTTTTTTTTTTAGTATAATTATAAAAAGTACTTCTTAGAAAGAATACATTCAGGAAAGGTACTAGATATTCAATAAAACAAACCATTTTTAAAAAGTTGCTAAAAATATATACATATGTATGTCTATAAAATAAATTGAAAAGAGCTTTTTAGAAAAATAACTACTTAAGAAAGCACTAAAACTATTTTTTTTGGTAGCGATAAAACTTTTAATATGACATGGCAAAATTTTGTACTAGCAGGTCTAAAAAAATTTTACTTGAACATTTTTATAAATCTTAACCTTCATAACATAATTTCGTTTTACTAGGTCCATGATTGCCAATGAGTCCCAAATAGGATACACTCTTCCATAACTGTCTCTAAGTACTGTGGTGTAGGCTATCATTTGGTCATCTTTGACCGACTATACTTTCTTAGTTTTTATTAAAATATTATTTTGATTATTTTGGTAAAACAAATTTTTTTTAATAATTAATTGAAATGTGGTTTTAAAACCCAAATGTTTTTTTTACGAATATTTAATCTAAAAGAGATTTAAAAAAAATTTCAATAAAATTTTAAACAAAATAACATCATTTCCCTTCTTATATCCTTGCTAGCTTTCAAATGAATTTCCAATTCCGTTTAAACTTTTGCAGTCAGTCATTTTAGCACAGTTTGAACGCATAAAACAAACATCTAAATCTAATATTATTATATTTTCATTTCATGTCAAATAAATGGGTTAAGTTGTCTTGTTTCTAACCCGAGGCGCCTTTTAGTTATTTATCCTGTTTATTTTTTATTTTATTTTTTGCTATTTTTTGTAGTGTTTTGTTTTTTTCTCCGGATTATATAGTATGAGTATATTTGACCATTAGTAAATGTAAAACTTGTCTTGTCATCGTAAAAAAAAATACAAAACAACAAGAGAGAAAACATGTCGTATCTAAACCATTTACTCAACAAGTAACAAAAATATCCTGCCTGCATCCTTTTATTTTAGCACTCCCTGCTTTGGAACAAGGCTATATCTAATGATGCTTTTGTTTTCATCTGCTACGAAGTGGATTTCTGTTACTTTTTTTTCTTATTTTTGCTCCGAATGTAGTTAAAACTAACAGGAGAATTTTATTTTATAATGAAAATTCTACAAGTATGTAGTCGTCTTTTTAACATGATACTACACAACCAGAGGTTATAATAAAATAAAGTTGTGTCTTGTTTTTTAAATAAAAATTTTGTGTTTAAATTAAAACATAAAATTTAAAGGAACACAATTTTATAGTCAATCGTTAAACAGTGGGGGATTTGGAAAAAAAAACAGAGAAATAGTGCGAAAATGTTTAAATTTTGGCAGATATGTTTATGTATTAGGAAGGCAGTTTTATAAGGTTTTATATTTGGGTGCATTTATGAGTTTGTCTTAAAGAAAATTACTTCATTTGGGCATTTTGTCCATTGGAGTTTAGTATCATTGAATTCTGATTTGCCAAGGAAATTTAGAAGAATATTTTTAAATATTCCCAGAAGTTTCAGAGACCAAACTAAATTAGAGAGTTTTCTAGCGCCTTGCTTCAACGCTGAAATAACAAACTCAAATAAGATATTTAAAGCTAGAAGTAAATCACACGCGTCAGTGCGCGCGCGCTCTGTCATCTTCTGTCAAAAAAAGTTAAACTAGTGTATTTTCATAGAACAAGCTACATGCAAAATATTTTGACGCGTTTGCGCCAGAAAGTTGGTTAACTTTGAACTTTTTAACGCGCTGTGCATTTTTGACAAGTAATCAGCTGACAATAAAAAGAATAATTTAACAAATTTGTGAATCATGAAAGAAAAACTTATTGAAGAGCTTAAAAAACATACAATATTTATATAAAAAAGAGTTCAATTTAATAAAAATCACAAAATCTGGATAAACTTTCAAACCCGTTTTTAATGCACAAATAAGTAAACAAATAAAAAACAGCTGACAGGAATGGCTTTTGTAACGCTTGTTGTGTAACTTGCAATTTTTACTAGCTAAAGTTTTATAACGCACGATACTCCTCGACGAACTAACGCGTGTTATGTACTTCCACCTTAACTGTGTCTGTTAATGACATGTTAACCTATTTTGTTTTATAAAAACTACAAATTATAAATAAACAAGTAAAAATGCTATATTCAGATATACCGAATGTTATGTACTTTTACTGTTACTGATATATTTTGTTTTTGTATGGGAGGGGCCACGCCCACTTCTTCCCGCGAACATTTTCAGTTTGAACCTTATTTTAAAAACTTTGGCTCTTGCCGTGCTGCAGACATGCAGAAAAAAACATGTGGAGTACATGTGACACAAACGTGTAAACAACCTTGTCACATAATGCTAACTTATATATACTCTTTCCACTTGTGGTGAAGTGTATAAAAATGGAGATATAGGCAAAACCGCTAGATTGAGCATAAAATATCTTAATTGACATATCACAACGTCTTGACTAGCCATTGCAATATTCATACGACAAACTGTGTCATATGCACACATGAATTTGGATCGTGAAAACAGCTTTTGTCCAAAGGTAAAATGTACACGGTAAAATGATTGACATCACGGCGAGTTCACTCGTGCACGTGTGCTGGACGTAATATTCGCTGTCATATCTAAAATGTTTGATTTACCATCCGGCATTGTTGGTGTCACACATACAAATATATTTTCACTACTGCTACCATAGCGCTTGATAAGAAATGCTTGACCGTATACAGATCCCTTAACATCACTGCAGTTTTGCCAGATAAATAAACAGTAATTCTGCCAACGTTTTGTTCTTGTGCACACATAACAATGGATAGTCAAGACGATGTGTAAAGAATGAGCAGGGGTGCCAGATAATTTTGATCAAAAATCGTCATATTTAAAAAAAAATCGGCATTATCGGCACTTTAATATAAAAAAATCGGCAAAAAATCGGCAAATTAAAAATACCTATTTTAAATACAATAAAACATATTCGTACTTACAAATAAGAACAATTCCGAATTATCTAATGTTTATAACTTATGAAATTTCAAAAGAATCAATCAAAATAAACGTTTTACAAAGAAATTGTAGTTAAATATAAAATTTTTAACTTTCTTATAATTAGGTATATTCCATATACAAATATTTGAGTTTGACATTTTTATTAAATCCGTTTTAATATTAATATCAAAACAGTTTTAATTATTAATTTTTAAATAATCTTTAAAAAACGAATAACTTGCAAAGATAAATTTTCCAGTGAACATCAAAACTCTGTTACATTAAAAAATGCTTTCCACATTTGCGGAAGAATGTGGAAGGACCAAAAGGAAGGGCGTTATAAATCTGAAATTTTTTGCCAAAAAGTTTGCAAATTTATTTAATTTTCCTTACATAAGAATTGGCTATTTAATTAATGTACTAACATCGCCCTCAATTGCGTTAAAATCTTAAAAAAAAATTATTTAATTATCAAAGTAATTATTATTAAAATTATATTCACTGATAGTGAATATAAATTTATCTTACCTTTATTCTTTTGTAAGTATTTATCTATCCATTTCAAACACAAATATAAAGTGTTTTATATTTTCCTAATAGAAAAAGAAATTTTAACTGAATTATTTTAGGTTTAAAAATTATTTCTTTTTTAACTTTGGCCTTTAATTCTTCATAGTGGAATATTTTTCAAATAAAAATGTATTAACCCAACACACATTACAAACACTGCATTTAATATTGAATACAACTAACCCCTTTTTCTTTAGTAGAAGCACTGACTTAATAGGTCTGTCTGGGTACTTTTCCAGTAGCAAATACTCAGTAAATTTTTTGGGAGAGTAAGACCAATATTACTCTATCGGCTGAAAAAATCTAAAAAAGTACGCAGACAGTATCCAGTGAAATTTCGCAAGAAAACAGCTGATCGGTGTGTAAACAATTGAAATAACAAAGCAAAAGAATTTAAGCATATGTTTACGCAAAATTGAATTCTCGGGGTAAATTCAAAAATTATTAATTAAAGTGAAGCTTAAAAAGTTTTGTAAATTAAAAAACTTGTTTATTACACTGTTATTAGTTTGGTAAATTTAATTTCTTCTTAGTTTTTAGTTTTATTTGTCGGGTTTTTTATAAAACTTCTTTTGCTTACATTGCCCAACATAGTGCCGGCTTACAATGGAAAAAAAGAATGAAATACCCAATACAGTGCCCTCCAACAGCTTGACAACGGAGGAAAAATAATTTGGATGTGAAGTGCTCGCCAGGAACACAATTCCAAATACTCGCCTCTTCAATTGCAAAGTTTGTCCCACAAAGTTTTGCTGGTTCTATCGGTTCTGCCATCTCCACTCCACTTACGCCACGGTCGCACTGTTTATTTGGATTTTTCTAGCATGAAGTAAAATGTTTTGTTTATTATAATTTATTATAAACGTTAAAAATCAACACAATTCTAACTACTTACCTCTGCCATTGTTAAATTTTTATATTCATTTCACAAAAACTATTTGATTCAAACAGCTGTTCAAACTATTTGCAAAATCTTGCAAGCGGAAATTTCTCCAGTAACATTTTGCAAGTTCTCTAACTTCCAACTGTCAAAAAATTCTCTTTTTGGCTCTCTCGCTGCAAGGGATATGGAGTACGCAGACAACATTTTGCAAGATTTTGCAAAATTTTGCGCAAAATATGTGTACTCAGACAGACCTAATAACAGTTGTCTCTTTTCAATTTTACAACTGTTTCAGTATCGCTTAAAGTTAGTGTATTATTATCAAACAAACAAAAAGTAATCGCCTTTTACGTGTTAGTCAAAAAATCGGCATTTTTGGAGCAAAAATCGGCAAATCGGCACTTTGATAATTTAGGCCCAAAAAATCGGCAAAATGACGATAAATCGGCAAAAATGGCAGGCCTGTGAATGAGGCATATACTCAGTGTTGCCAACTGTTTATGTCGGAAATTGTATCCACAAACTGGATAAATGATGAGATTATGTTACAAAAAAACGAAAAATCAAAAAACTTATGCCTAAAGCTTCGTACAGACGATGGTCAGATCTTACAATATTGGTAAGCAGCGTTGCTTAAATTGCATTAAAATTGGCTAAAATGTCTTACAACTGTGTGAACATTGTAAGCTCATTTGTATTTGCAGATGTGCAAAATTAATGCATCTGACAATGAACCATTGTCAGAAAAATTTTGCTGTTGGCAACGCCTGCTTACAATATTGTAAGATCTGA
Organism: Pollenia angustigena; assembly: GCA_930367215.1. Taxonomy (NCBI): domain Eukaryota; kingdom Metazoa; phylum Arthropoda; class Insecta; order Diptera; family Polleniidae; genus Pollenia; species Pollenia angustigena. The sequence continues at coordinate 57,344,616 of OV884060.1, forward strand.
CCATCGTCTGTACGAAGCTTTAGGGAAAATTGTTTCCCTAATTGTTGGAAATAAAACCAAATCAGGGAAATTTACTGCCTGTTTGTAGTACACGAGCGCACGACTCGTTTGTTTGACTTACATTTTAAACAAAAACAAAATATAAAAATTTTTTTTTGTTCTAAATGTTAGTTAAGCGAACGAGTCTTGCGCTCGTGTTCTTCAAACAGGCAGTAAGATTTCGCATTTAATGCTTTTTTTAGGGCTTCCCCTAAAAAAACTTTAATATATAAAATATTTTAATCCTCTAACCCCTACTAAAGAAACCTTAAGCAATTTTCCTGTTTTAATAACTCCTTTGGGTATATATTATGAGGTTTTCTGTTAAAGGATATTCCATGCAAATATTAAGCCAAACCCCCTCTTCAACACAAACGTTTGTTTTCTCAACAATGTTCTATGTTTCTTAAACAACAGCATCGTTATTTTTTCGAGTACTTAAAAAAAAAAACAACAAAACATGTTAAAGAAGATACTTTTTAATGAAATAATCTCAATAAAAATTCTACAATTTTTCACTCATTCCTTATTTTTCCTTTGAATTAAAAAAAACCTGTCTATTTTTCAAGACGGATGAGTGGTTATTTGGTTGACATTATGCACACTTTAATGTGATTCCTTGTTTTCATTTGGTAGACACAGTTGTAATAATGGAAACATTTTTCAGACATTTTTCTTAATTTTCTTTCTTAAGTTGTAAATTTATTTTTCGTGTAGTACGAAAAAATAAATAAAACCTTTAACAAACATAAAAATGTATTATACTTAATGTTTTTTGGTACATTTTGAAAGATTTTTAGTGTTTGGGAAGATTAAAGAATTATTCCCCAATGACTAATGTTTAGGTTTACGATACCAACTAAATTTACGAGTGCGTACCTTTTGTCGTTGAAGACATGCAACGAAAAACTTTTGTTCAGTAATAAGAAAATATGAATACATAACTTTAAGAGGAAAACAACGAAATCAACTTAAAGATGAAGTACACATAAAGATTGAAGTACAGAATCATGTCTGACAATTAGATTCAAATTTTAAGTTTTTGTTTTATATTATAGGTTAAATCATATTATTACAAGAAGGAAAGTTAAACTAGAGAAATTTAAATAAGATTGCAAAAAAATGCAATTTTTGATTCAAAACAGAATTCTTGTATTAATCAAAAGATTATAATACATCTGTCGTCCGTTTTGAATTAAAATTTAATATTTTTCATCTACCAAACTTATGCATCAAACCTTTTTTTATACTCACGACCACTAGTGGTGAATGAGGGTATACAAAGTTTGTCATTCCGTCTGAAACTTTTTTATTATACATCTAAGGCCCCATAAAGTATATATAACCTGGCTCTTTGAGAAGATTTAGCCATGTCCTTCTGTCCGTCTGTTGCAAACACGCTCACTATCGAAAAACTCAAAAAAAATATGACTTGGTGTCAAATTGTTTGTAGCTATCCTAAGCAGTCTGATATTGAAATCCAGCAAAATCGGTTCAGTAGAATCAGAGCTATGAACCAAAATGTGGATCCACCACCCTTAAAAAAAAATTTGGTTACATAATCTAACATAAATGGCGGAATAATGCAAGGAATGAAATAAGATTTTGCAACAATTTGTTTTGTTTGACTGGGAATCACACTGTCAAATTTCGTGAAGATCGGTCCATAATTTACCCTAGACCCCATGTAAACCCTCCTCTCGGAAAACCGTTTAGTACTCCTAAAACCGTAATAAATAATGCTTTCATAATAAAATTTGGTATTTCACAATTTTAAAGGACTAGAAGTCACACTGTAAAATTTCCTGAAGATCGCTTCATAATTAGCCCTAGGCCCCATGTAAACCCTCAGGCGCAGTTTTTAATGGCGAGTCATTTCAATAAAAACGCACCAACTTTTTTATTTAAAATGTTTATTGAGTTAATTTAGCATAAAAAGTATAATTTTTTGTATTTAAAGTACATACCTATAACAAAAAAAAATAGTATTTTACAGTTCTGGGTTTTGAGAAAAAAAGAAAAAACGTAAAAAAAACTAAACAAATTTGTTTGTATTCATTTGTACTACACCATTTTTCATTGAAATTGAGAATTTAAATTCGATACTGAGAAAATTTAAAATGAAATTGAGAATGTCCATTTAAAATTCAGATAATTCCAATTAAAATTTAGAATACCAACTTGAAATTGAGAAAACTTCAAATTAAATTAAGAATTTCAATTTGAAATTGAAAAAATTCCAGTTGAAATTGTGAATTTTTATTTGAAATTGAGAAAAATGGAAATGAAATTAAGTATTTTAAATTGAAATTCGAAAATTCGAAAATTCCAAATAACATTAAGAAGTTTTGCTTTGAAATGTCACGATGACTTCTTGAATGAAATTCTTGGTTTATCTCTTTTTCAAATGAATAACGTATACAATGACTTTGGTAAACTGCTTGATTTGGTGTTCGTAAATAATGTGGATGATTGTATTATTACTCGCTCAGAACCTATAACGTTGCCTGAAGACCGTTATCACCCCACTATTGAAGTTAGTTTTTCAATTCCATCAGAAGTCAAATTAAAGCCATTTAAGGTCGATAAAGTTTTTTGTTTCAAACGGACTAATTACAACTTATTAATCCAATTAATAAGAAATACGTGCTGGAGCAACGTCTTACCTTCTCAATTAAACAACAGCTCGGATATTGATGTGATGGTTTCTATATTTTATAAAAAAATTTACGCCTTTTTTGATATTTGTATACCTAAACAATTTGTATATACTCCAGTTGGACCGCCATGGAATTCTAAACAGCGTACTAGGCTGAAAAATCTAAAGAATAAAAAATTCAAAAAGTCTGGATCATTTATTGATTACGGAAAATACTCTGTCAGTCGTTCAGAATATAATCTGCTGAATCATGCTTTATATAATCAATATATAAATAAGGTGAAAAACAATTTCGTTCGTGACCCAAAATCGTTCTTTGCATTTGTCAACTCTAAAAGAAAATCTAATGGATACCCATCCGTTATGAAATTTCGTTGCCAAGAATCTGGAGATATTGAGGTCATATGTGATATGTTTGCCGATTTTTTTGCCACAACTTATTTTGATGCTGCATACGATGATAGTAATGGTTATCCCTATATGCTCTCATCAAACCATACAATCTCTTTCCCTACTTTTAACAGCAATGATATTTTGGTTTATTTAAAAAGACTAAAGATGTCTTTTACTCATGGTCCTGATCTTATTCCAACATGTATTTTAAATCAATGTGCTGAATCATTAGTTACGCCATTAACTTTTATGTTCAATGCGTCGCTTATATGTGGTTATTTTCCCGTATTATGGAAAGATTCGTTTATAAAACCTTTATTTAAATCTGGTAATAAATCGGATATAACAAACTATAGAGGAATTGCCAAATTAAGTGCTATTCCAAAACTTTTTGAAAAACTAGTTACTGATTTCCTTAGCCATCACACCTCGTCGTTACTGGCAGCATGCCAGCATGGTTTTAGAAAAGGCTGTTCAACTACAACTAATGTACTTCATTTAACAACTTTAATTAATTGTGCGTTTACACAAAAGAAACAAACTGATGCTGTTTATACTGACTGCAGTAAAGCGTTTGATAAAGTTAACCATCACCTTCTTCTTACTAAATTGGATTTAATAGGTTTATCCCGTAGAAGTTTATGCTGGTTAATTTCTTATTTAATTGGAAGAAAGCAAAAAGTACAATTCAATAATTGTATATCCAAGTACATTTATGTTTCGTCCGGTGTTCCCCAAGGCAGTCATCTTGGTCCACTTTTATTTTCGCTGTTTATTAATGATCTGCCCAACGTTATCAAGTTTGCCAATATATTGATGTATGCTGACGATGTTAAAATTTTTCATTCTTTTAATTGCTTTGCTGGTCATTTTTATCTTCAATCGGATCTTAATAACTTCTTTTTATGGTGTAATCATAATATGATGGAGCTGAATCTTGTGAAATGCAAATGCATGCTTTTTTATAGAAATAACTGTATTGCTGTTAATTTTGCTTTGGGTGGTCATCAACTGGAATTGGTTGATTCGTTTCTTGATCTTGGGAGTCTTACTGGATCCTAAATTAAACTTTGTGTCTCATATTACATTAACTGTAAATAAAGCTCGAGGCGTTCTTGGCCTTATTAAGCGCTGGGCTAAAGAATTCACCGATCCATACATAACGAAGCAACTTTACGTATCACTCGTTAGACCAATCTTAGAATATGGGTCAATCATTTGGGATCCATTTTACAACATTCACAATTCTCGTATCGAATGGGTCCAAAAACAATTTTTAATATTCTGTTTACGTGATCTTCGTTGGAGTTACTCGACAAACTTTCCTTCCTATGCTAGTAGACTGGCATTAATAAAATTACCATCGCTCAAAAGTCGTCGTACAATGTTAAATGTTTCTTTTATGGTTAATCTTATTAATGGTAATGTTTGTTGTGATTTTCTGTTAGAGTCTGTTCAATTTAATATACCTTGTCGCAATACGCGTCATTATAATCTGCTTTTTGTTAAATTTTATAGAGAAAATTACGCTATTGCTGATCGTTTTTCGAGGTTATGTAGACAATTTAATTCTCTGTCACAATTTGTTGATTTTTCTTTATGTTTAAATCAAGGACCCAAAATAACTATTATCTTCATTTCCAAAATCGAAAAAATTGCCCATTTTGAGGAATATTTTTAAAAATTGGTTAATAATTATTATACTTAAAAAGCAATTAATTGCAAATAACGATTAATATCCAATTAATATTTTTATTTATTGCTTTGAAATAGTTATGCGTAACAAAAAAGTATTTGTTATGGATAATTATTATTTTCCAATTTATATTTTAAAAATTGGTTTTTAATAGTTATTAATAAATTTTTACAAATAATAATTAAAATTTTGCTATTTTTTATGATTAGACACAAATGAAATTGAAGGTAAAAACAGCTTATCAAAAAAAGAATGCAATGACAAACTTCAAAAAAAATTTTACATTCAAATGTCCGAACACCAATTGAAAGAATCTTGTTTGGAGTTTGTGACAACGCAAGCACAACCCTTGTCGTTCTTTGACTCCAACGCGTTCAAAACAATAACTAAGCCACTTTTTGAAGGCCTTGGAATGAACCCTGTCACATCACTTAACATATGCGAGTAAGTGAATAGTAGGTATGAATTCATGAAAAATCATATAATCAATGTGACAAGAGGAGGGGTAGTTTCGATAAAAATGGACTCAGCAACTCGTCATAACCGTTCCGTGTTAGGCATAAATTTACAATTGATTGAAGAAAGAAAGTACGTGCATACATATATTTAAAATTCTAAATATAAAATTAAGGGGGTGGGAGAAGAAAAATCTAAGAAGTCTAATGCTATGTTCACATTTGGGTTCTTAAACGCGTTTAAGCAGCTCGAACATGATTAAGCTCTAATCACTTCAAAATCGAGATGATTATCCATACATTGAAGTGATTTGTTAATCACTTAAAATTGACATGATTACAACTAAATCACTTCATAAACCACATAGAATCGACTGAACATACCTCAAACTGGGTATAATGTAGAATCGCCAACATGATCGTGTATAACCGGCCACGATTTCTGCTTAATGTTTTTATTTTTTTCCTTAAATAATTCAAAATTTTCACAATTTCATCATTAAAATGATTAAAATAATCTTCTGTTAGCTTAGTAAAAGCATTTATAATACTTTTAATAAATATTAATTTGTTTGTTGTATTTTTTTTCTTAATCAGCTGTCATCTTAATCATCTCAAATATAATGGGAACGGATTTGATTAACTTAATGAACATTTTGCTTAAACGCGTTTGAAAACCCAAATGTGAAGATAGTATAAGATATTTTTGGACTAAGGTGGTCCTTATAAGGACAACTTTAGTGTTGCTTGTTAATAACCCAATTATAATCGCGTATTTTACAATATTGATCAAAATGTGTACATTGATAACACTATGGAACATTTTTGGGATTATTGTCTGGGGGGTGAGAAATTCCAAGTCAGGGTGATGGTACTAGGTCAGTATAGTAAAACCCTCAAAGGGTTTGGCGTTCGTATGTGTCAGTAAACAGAAAAAAAAAAATTAATACGTATTACGGAATTTAGACGATGCTTTTGTATCTTGTTTTTTTTCGAGTTGATAGTGGTACAGGGTAAAAATACATTTAACGCAGTAATAAACCCAAAAGATATTGTCTAAGAATGTTAATTTCTTTTGAATTAGGTATTCCGCTAAATGCCAGTTACATCAAAACAGAAAAATATTGACATTGGCCCTTTTAGCACCAAGCCACAGAATTAGACTGTAGTAAAGTTCTTGTCAGAATGAAATTCGATGCAATATTCACAAAAAGGCAGTTTTTTCGCTTTAATTTCTATCATATTTTTAAGAAAAAATTCATTCCATATTTGCTGACGAATGTTGTATAGACAACTAGCGGGCCCGTTGCCTGCTTCGCACGGCAAAACAAAATAAGAAAAGAAACACACTTGTTTTTAATAAAGTTGGTTTTCCTGCGGCAAAAACACACTCACTTCACATACGCACCGCACACACATGCGTTATCGGATTTCAACCAAACTTCAAACTGGTTGAAATCGCACGACGCGTTTATGAGTAGTTCGGCGACGTACATATACGGATTTATTTTTATATATATAATAGAAGATATGCCTTTGGCAATTCTAGATATTTGGAAATTTTAAATTGTACTAAACATGTCATTGGAGTCAGCGTTACCGTTGGTGCCACTAAAGTGGCAATTACCCACTTTTTCGACTGCTTGGATACTATTTGGCCACTTTTACAAAATGTACCCAAATGTGGTACTTTTTGTGATTCCTGCCACTTTTTTGATACTTTTTACGTTTTAAAAAGATACTTTTTTTTTCTTTCTGTTTTACTATAACTCTTGTCATGCGTGGTTAGCTGAAAATTAGTTGAATAAACTTTCTATTAACCTGTGTTATTTATTATGAATAAAGGCAGAATTAAGGCTTAGTAAGTCTTTACTTTTTGTTCTGTTACGAATCAGCTGATTTGTTTTTGTTATTAAAAAACCTGTGAAATTGATTAGTTTTTCTGTTCTGTTGCGGTTCAGTTTGTTAAAATCAAAAACTTGTTAAGTTATTGTAAGTGACAGCAAAATAAATAATAAAGGCTCAGTTAGTCTTTACTTTCTGTTTCTGTTCTGTTCCGTGCCGTTCTGTTACGAAATTGTAATAGTTACTTTTTCTGTAGCAACTTACCAGCAATTTTTGAAAAATTTATTAGTTTAGCACCGTCCATTGTTTTATTTTAATAACTTTAATGCACATAAATTTGAAGAAATTAAATTTTATGAATTCTTAAAATTAAAAATCAGTTTATTTCGATATAAATATGGGCATTTCCCCAGAATGGTCTACCAGGATGAAAGAATAAAATGTTGATTATCATCGTCTTTTATTGTTTATTATTATAAAAAAGTCTTTGTTCTTATTAAAGAATGGTTTTATAGCATATCTCAGCTGTTTTACTTGAGGAAATTGGGCTGGAAACTGGAAAATTTTATGTTTTTCTGTTTTTTCTCCTTCTAAAGACATTTTTATATACTTATTTTACATGCAAGAAATATGTTATGTTTACATTCTTTCTTCATAATCTCTCCATTACAATCAATTGCAAAAGGAGTATTAAGTTTTTTTGTTAAGGAAATTTTAAGACATTTATGGGAAAATGCGTGGTCATAATAATAAAAAAACATATGGAAAAAACGTACGTTCGCGATCCGTACGTTCGCGACCGGTAAATAAGCCAATTAAACAAAAACCAAGAGAGATATTTTATTTTGTAAATACTGGATGGAGACCTACATTAATACATTTTTAAAATAAATTAATCACTTTTGAATATTCCGTTTCATTGCGCAGATTTTTCCATTTCACTATTGTCAGCCAAAGTTGACTTCTATTTTACGTACGTTCGTGACCACACGTTTATAACTCTTATTATGAAAACTTAAAATCGATGAAATCCATCTTCTGCACTAAACATAGAGCTACCCAAATGCTATCGAATCGAAAAAAAAATGCTAGGAAAAGTTTTGTTTTCTATATTATTTGTACATCAAAGACGTACACACGTACCTTCGTGACCCCAGGAAATGCCCAAATGTATTTTTTATTATTTATTTTGCTGTCACTTACAATTACTTAACAAGTTTTTGATTTTAACAAGGGGTGCGTTCGTAAATGCATCACTGCGCTGCATCAGTGATTTCAAATCGTTATGTATTTATCAGTGAAGTAAATGTGGACCAAAAAATTGTGAAATACTCCACAAAAATAATAGACATACAATAAAAAAAATTATAATTATTTTTTATCGGCTTTATAAAAAGTTTGCTTTTCTGATGCAGCGCAGTGATGCATTTACGAACGCACCCAAGCTAAGCCGCAACAGAACAGAAAAACTAATCAATTTCATAGGTTTTTTAATAACAAAAATAAATCAGCAGATTCGTAACAGAACAGAAAGTAAAGACTAATTCCGCCTTAAAAAATACATATTTATATTGAAATAAACTTTTTTTTGGTTTTAAGAATTGATAAAATTTAATTTCTTCAAAATAATGTGCTTTAAATTTATTGATATAAAACAATGGACAGTGCAAAACTAATAAATTTGTCATTAATGGCTGATAAGTTACTACAGAAAAAGTAACTACTACAATTTCGTAACAGAACGGCACGGAATAGAACAGAAACAGAAAGTAAAGACTAACTGAGCCTTTAACGGCAAAATATTTTTCATTTTCAAAAAAAAAAAAAAAAGAAAAAACAATCGAAAATTTTGGCAAATAAAAGCCACATTAACATTTTAAAAATTCAAGTTATTAATAAGTATTGTTTCAATATTATAAATTATTTTTATGAAGAAAGGAATTTTACAACATGAAAATTAATTAAAATTGTTACTGATAATCTTTCACTCTTGATGTGGCTAGGGCTCGAACCCTGGCCGGCAGGTTACCATGACATGTTTCGATCGCAACCACTCGATCTCCTCTGATGGATTTGCCGTCTTACACTCGCAGCCATCGACGACTGCTGACGTCAATAGTCAAACATCAATCCTTAAACCAAATTGTATTTAAGCCTTTGGTAGATCGAAATTTGCTGTTCTGTATGATTATCCATTTTTAATTGATTTTACGTGTTTTTTCCTTACTTCTGTTTTCTCGTACTTTTGTCAAGAATTCTTCCTAAAGTCGAAAGTAAATTTTTTTTGTTTTTTAATTTTTGTCGTTCTTTTTTCTGTTGACCTTTTTCAGCACAACTTGAAGGACAAATGTACACATAGAGCTCGCGCCTTAGCTTTAACACGTTATTTACATACTTGATTTTGCCAAAATAATATTATAAAATTAGTTTTTTGGGAATTTATAAATACATATCAATAACATTTTTGATGCAGCTTATGGAAAGCACTAATAGTATTTTTTTTTCTACACAAAAAATAGGGTAGACTTTCCATATTTGTATTATGAAAAGAATTCACTTACGCAAAAAAAAAATCGTTTGCTGTAAGCCGCAGAATCACCGGGAACAATAGACTTGAGAGGAAATGTTTAGAGCCAATATATAAAGCGAGATAAAATAAAAATACGTTTTTTTTCCTAAGTTGTATAGTTTTTGTGATATTAAAAATGGCTTAGTGCTTTTTTTGCTCGAAATAGTGCTTTTCAGTGCTTTTTTTAAATTTTAAAGTGCATTTTGCTTTCAAAAAGTTGGCATCACTGATTTTTAAATATGAAAAAGTACCAAAGTACTGAATTTTTCAACACTGTATTTAAATAAAATTTTCTTCATGTTTAAAAAAACGCTTGCCGCTTATGTCAGGGCTGTCAGATTTTTTTGAGCTCTATCGCCAAACCGGATGTCAGAAATCGCCAAACGTCAATTTGGTTCAGTTTTTGTAATATTTTTTTTTTTTAATTAAATTTTGCATACAAAAAACGCTCGTAAAATATGTGAGTCAAAAATCGCCAAAAACTGAGAAAAAATAATAAAAATTCGCCGAAAGTAAATTTTGTTTCTGTAATTTTTTTTTAAATAACATAAAATGGAGATCGATTGTCTTATTGACAAGATGCTTCCCTTTTCTTCTTTAAACATGAATTGGTGTTCAAATGAAACGTTGGGAAAAGAAAATAAATTAACCATAAATGTTTTTTAATTACATTTGGTAAAAAAAACGATTGATCATATTAATGGTAACAAAAAATAACAAGCTGTTAAACAAAATCGCCGAAATAATATAAATGGTAAAAATAGCCAAGTTAATCGCCAGTTATATCAGAAATCGCCAAATGGAAAATCCCATCGCCAAACACGTTTCAAAATCGCCACGTTTGGCGAGAAATCGCCATATCTGACAGCCCTGGCTTATGTTTAGGTTGTTCAGTAAAAATAACAAATCTTCATTTGAGAAAATAAAATCTCCAAACCTTTTTTAGCCAATAAATCTTCATTCTGACAACTCCCCAAATAAGAAATAATTGAAATTTATTTAAAAAAAATGCTTGGTCAGGGCCGTCAGTTCAGCCACAAATCCCAGACAGGAGCAACCCCGTCGGAACTGTGGGGGTAATTGTAATCACAAAAGATCATAATCCTGAATCATCACACGACCACAATAGTATTGGGTAGAACGTCAGTTCTTACCGCAACTAATGACAAATTCTTCACAGCAAAATCAGTCATTAAACGTAAAAAAAATGTTAAACTAAATGAGACTCAAGTAAAACAAAAGATACAAAACAGAAAAAAATTTCAAAAGAAAATAAAAAAACAAAATTTAAAACCTCTGATAACAAAACGAACAAACCACATGGTATTTTTTTAACCTTCGAACGAAGCACTTTTTTTTTGAATGACGCATCATACCTTTTTACACTAACAACACTGTAAACAACGAGGGTTGAAATTTTGGTTGTTTATGAAATTTTAAAATTCTATTTTGTTGTTGGTGTAGGAAGATGATCGTAGTGCCAAGTTAGAATATTAAATTTGGAAGCAATCGTCTTATACAAATTAATTATTAAAAAAGTTTCCCATACCGGGAATCGAACCCGGGCCTTCTGGGTGAAAGCCAGATATCCTAGCCACTAGACCATATGGGATATACAAAAACATGATGATTATCACCTACATTTCATTTTATGTTGTCTTCATTAGCTCTTTGGTGGATGTTAAATTTATGTTAATAGTGCTTTAGTATTGCGTTAGTGTGATGCTAAGAGAACTAAATACATATGTAGTTTGTTTTATTTACAGCATGTTGTTCAAAGAAATTGTAATTTTTTTAAAATAACAGAGTAAAGTAGTTTCTGGTTTATTTCTGAAAAATCATCACAAATTGTTTGTAATAAAAAATGTACAAAATATGTAAATGAAATTTAAGCTTTTATTCAGAATCAATTGTCATTTTAAGCTATAACATGCAGCTAAGTAGAATAATCTTAAATATTATTTCGTATTGCTTGGTAATATTGGCAAATTTGACCATTTTATGCTTCTATTTCCAGAAAATTCGGTAAAAAATTTATACCATTCCATTTCTCACACATCTATCGATATTATCGATATTCTTAAAATATCGATAGGAAAAATATAAATATCGATATTTTTATTATTTAAAATACAGCTATGAAGACATCTAACAGCAGCTATACACACACAGTTTTTTGCCGCAAATTTTTACTTGCTATTATTAATTCGCGCTGTATTACAGCAATGAATACAAACAACAAGAATGGCAAGTGGTATGGATTGCTTAAGCTGTTATGACACTTGCTATTTTTTGTATTTTTTCTATATTGGAGAACAGTTCAAATATATTTGCATAGGAAAACTGACTAAGTGTAAAGAGTATGATTATATCATAAAAAATCTTGAAATGTCAAACAAATATACATGTGTAATCGATAAATAATCTAAGACTGTCAAAAAAAATATAAAATTTTTTAACTTAGAATTTACATTTCCAGATTAATTGTTAGCACTGTTGCCAATTTTTTTAGTTTTTGATCGAAAGAAACAGGTTTTAACTTTTTTTTTGCGATTTTTAGCTTTTATGACGGTTTTTTTGTGGGGGAAAAACGTGGGCAGTATTGTTTGTTTTGTTTACATTTTATCAAATTGTATTTCTTGTTTTTTTCGCATTTGTTGTTTCATTCAGTCAATCCTAAAAAAATCCAATACAAAAAATAGCAAGTATCATAACACCTTTAGCAGTGCTTTTTACTGCTAATTTAAGGCCTTTAAGTCGAAATTTGTACATGTTTATATAGGGACTGAAATGTCAAATATTTTTGTAATGTTGTAAAAAAAATGCAAATCCAAATGCAATTGCAGGCATAAGACAAAACAATGAACGACCATTATAGGATAAGTCCGCTAGATTGATAACCTTTTTGGGTTAAGAGTTTAGAAGATTTTTAAAAGTTGCAATGGAATATCTTATTACTTCGGTTCCTTTAGAAAGGTACTTATCAATTTTAAAAAAAAAAACTGCCATCTACGTGCGAATATACATACGTCTCGTCTCATACATTCAATAAAGTCATAAAAACAACGGACCGTAGCCTAAAAAAATAATTAATGTTTTCTTGCACAAGTACAAAACTTCAGTCGATATTAATATCGATATATCGATAGTGAAATCTTAACTATCGATAAATATCGCTAATAGAAAATATCGATAGTATCCCAGCACTATAAGAAACACAATAAAGAAAAAAAACACTTGTTTTGCTTACAAACTAAACAAGGCGAATTGACTAGAAGGTGGGGTCAAGTCAACATGTGGTGTTTTTTTTCTGTGGTCGAGTTGTCAAAGTTTGTATACAAACTAGTTTTTTATGTAAACAAACCTGTTTTTTTTACTAGCAATATTTTTGACAACCCGACCACAGAAGCATTGTAGTTGTAGAGTTGACCTCACCTTCTAGTCAATTCGCCTTGCAAACTAAAAAGAACGATCAACACAAGGCGAATTCAACAAGGTAAACTCAACTCGTCAGCCGTTCATCAGCTGTCTCCACGGCGAATTAAGAAAAAATAGGGAAACGTCATAATATAATTTTGTTTATGCTTTGCGCCAAAATAACCGAACAAATTTCTTAGAAAAACTGCGAATAATTATAGTAAATTTAATAATCTCTTTTATTACCCAAACAAAATTTTTATTTTGTTTTTCAATCCATTTTTGCCTTGTCAGCATTTTTGACAGCCGCCTATTAAATTGCAAAAAAATACATGGGGAATTTTGTAGTTGTAGAGTTGCACTTACCTTGTTGAATTCGCCTTGGATCAACACAATTTTTACAAGAACAAAAACACCGATCGACGAACAACAAATAAGCAACGTTGTATAATAACGACGAACCATGCGACCTCATATACATTGGTACAACAAAACGATGTTAACAGACGAGAATGGGGGAACCAGGGATGATAAATGAGAAAGCCAATATCGTACCAACGAAATTTTAAAATCGTACTTTTAAGGCCCCAATAGTACTAAATCTTTTTTGATTTTATTTTTAAAAATAAAAATGTAATACAACTAAAGCAAAGGGATTTCAAATTGATTTGTATATTAATTATACATAATAATAGGGTGGGTAAAATTTTTTCGCGATGTGCTTTTGCATCGCGATTCTTGTTCTATAAGTCATTCCAAGAAACTTTGCCAAAGAAACCATAGATCAAAAATTAATTTCGAGCCCCGGATTTTTCAAAATAGTTAGTTTTCTAAAAATTTAAAGAATAGAGGCAAACAAATTGTATTTGATTTAGCCAGACCTGTATCATGCAACCATCTTGTTAAAGAATATTTGAAAATATTATTGAGATCGATTCGTCTTTTCTACTATGTAGTACTTTTGCAGAAGTGGTTTCCCATATCTTTTAAAAACTTGTCAATATCATCAAAAAATGAACGCTTATATGCTGCCGCTGGTACTAAATTTAGAATGTGGCACAAGCAATCCTTCAATCAACAAGTGCAAAAATCTATTTACAGTTCAGTGTTTGGTGCAAATGGTCTTGCAAAAGAGCAAATGCAAAATATCATAGGTGTTTTGTGAAGCCATTTTATATCAATTATAAATATGTAGGTTTCAAAAATTTGGAAATAGTACCAAATGAGTCACGGGGGTACCAGCGTACTTTTTAGTTTTAAATTGTACCAAACAAAGTAACATTTTACCAACTTTATCAACCCTGGGGGAACTCAAAACAGACATAACATGGTCATGCTGCTGGTTTTGAAAACGTCAAAATATTAGATAGAGAGAATGTAAAAAAAGACGATGAACCTGAAAGAAGGCACGGACAATATCAACAGCAATTAAAGGGTTGTTTTAAATTGATGAACAAGTTTAAAAAAATTTTCCACTGTGATAATAGAATAGGATGTGTTTTGACGGTATTTTTGTTTTTCAAAAAATTTTCAGAATAAAATCAAATATTTTAAATACGTTTAAAGCTGCGTTCAAATCAAAAAAACATTTTCGCTTGGTGTTCATAAAAGAGCAACAATTTCTTTTGTAACTAAACACATTTTGCATCAAGAAACCGTTTGCAAATTTTTTCCACAACAATATTATGTATTTATTTTTATTTTTGTAAACATTTTGTAAAACTTTTCATTCAAAACTAAATAAAATTATTTTAAACGTCAGAAACAATTTCATACAAATTGTTGCTGAAGTTCTAGTTGATTCAACATTTTTAAAAAAAATTTAGTTACATTTTTGTTTTCAAAATTAAAGGAAAATATATGAAATACTTTGGGGAGAAAAAACTAAATTGTTTTTTTGATTGTGAACGTAGCTTAATAATCAAAAAATTTGTAAGTTATATTTTTGAATTAACAAAAATATTGTATTGTAATTTAAGTTTTTACACATATTTTAATTGAAGAAGTAGAAAAATACTCTAAGAAACGTTGGAAAAACCCTAACAAGCTTAACAATAAGAAAGTGATGTAAATGCGTTTTAATTGTTAAAAATGTTTTTTTTTTACTTTTAACAATTTTATAAATTTTTATGAACAACTAAAAATTATTATTTCAAAAGAAAAACGGCAACAAAATTTGTATGGCTTAAGAAATTGAAAAATTTCTGAAAAAAATGGATAATAGCTAAACTAATCTTTGAATGGCTAAACAAGGTGAAAAATTGCTAAATCTAGCTACTTAATGGCTAAATTTTCTAAACTGGCCCTACTACGAAATGTTATCAGACCACAAATGCCAAAATCAGTCGCTTGTTTTGTGGTTGTCAACAGCGTAGCGATATAAAAAGAAATTATTTTATTAAAATTCACCCTTATTCTGCGTTTCGATTCGGATCGTAAATTGCTCAGTTTGGCAACTTTGGTATTCTGCGTTCCGTTCCCCGTAACAATTCAATTTGTTTTTCGATTGTATGTATTGTGCGTTACGATCGTAGCTACGTTTTTTCAAGTTGTTTATTTACTAACGGAAAGTTGTTCGATTTTTGTTTTTGTAGTTAAAAAAGTGTATAATTAAATAAAATGTGAGTATAAAATGCTATAAATTTATTTTGTAATAAATTTTGTTTTTTTTTTAACCTTAAAGCTTTATTTAATTTATTTCAGGTCAAAAAACACAACACCTGAGCAGTATGAAAAGCTGGCGTGTTTAATGGCAACGAAGGATGATATTGCGTCTGGGTATCATAAGCGTCCCAAGGAAGAAGTACAGGCATTCTGGGAAGAAGTTGCAAACGCACTTAACGCAATAGGTCCACCAATAAAAACTGACGCTGCATGGAAGAAAGTATGACATTTTAGTAGCATATGTATGCATATTAAAAATATTTTTTAAGGTGTGGATTGACTGGAAAAGTTATATAAAACGCAAGTTGACAACAAACAAAAAGGAAATGACGGAGGAGGCAACTGTCGCTTACAGCGCATTATAGGCTTTTTACACTTGCTCACATCCTTCATCTTATCGCAAAGATGATAACATCTTCCCATAAGAATTGTACAGGGCTTAAAATCAACATCTTTCTTCATCTTTAAAAGATGTTCCTATCTCATGTTGTTTCATTCAACATCTTTCGATTATTTTAGTGTCATC
The DNA here is from genome assembly GCA_930367215.1 of Pollenia angustigena. NCBI lineage: Eukaryota > Metazoa > Arthropoda > Insecta > Diptera > Polleniidae > Pollenia > Pollenia angustigena. The sequence goes on from OV884060.1 coordinate 57,360,879, forward strand.
ACTAGAAAATACAAATAATTTGTTAAAAAGTATATACCATCACTAGAAAAAAAATACAAAAGAGCAGGACAGCAATATCATTTATTTTGTTTTTATTCGCTCTTACATTTGAAAATAAATATTTTTATGATGAAAGATGAGAGATGTTACAAATGTAAGCAAGTTTTTTCGTTTTTAACATCTTCCACGCATTCCTCTAAGATGTGCTCAAGTGTAAAAAGGCTATTAGCCACCTTGAGGAAAAAGTAATTCAGCTGACGGGCTTGGTAACAAGTACGAGTGGCATTAGCGGTACAGTGGATTTTGGAGTGGCCGGCGAGATGCCAGATGATACGCGACCTACCGAAATGGATATTTCCGCTCGGTCTGAAGATCTTGCTGATGTAGCTACTACTTCAAAAAGGCGTCAGCAGCTTAGTACAAAAGAAAACACTAAAAAAGAAGGTAGAAATCAAGCTGCGAATGTTAAAACTGGAGCATCCATCTAGTGATTTAGATTCAGATTAGAAGATGATGATGAGCCTGCCAATCTTTCCTGTTAGCCTAAGTATATTTTATTTTAAATAAAAATGTGATAATTTTTGTTTTTTATTTGACCTTTATTAGTTGTTAAATAAAAAATTTTACGACCTTAAGCTAAAATATTTTATTTTTATTTAACAATGTGATATATTTTTTTTTTAAATAAAAATGTTTTTTTAAGTTTTCTTTTTTTTTAATGTACACTAACATAAATGAATATGAAGTGAACTAACTGAATATGTATTATTTTTTATATTAAACATAAGATGAATATACATATGTACTCGTAAAATAAACAGACACAAAACATGAATTTATTATTAATGAAACTGTTTGTTTTTATTAGCGTAATCCTTTAAAGCGCCTAGAAAGAGGACAGTATGTTACTTCGAATATTACGTGCTAAGGAAGTGTAATCTGATTCTCTATCCTCGTCTTCTCCCTCTTCGGTAGAACTTTCAACTTCGAATTCAAGCGTATCAGAATCTGCAACGCGGTAATATACATATGTATACAAATGTTGTGGAGGGCACAAACAACATTTATGATTTGACTGGCTTTCTGTGGGGAGTAATGAAGTTCTCGAGCACCCAATAAACAACGAAATCGGTTCTTCAAAACTCCAATTGTCCTTTCAACAATATTTCTCGTCTTTGAGTGCCGCATGTTGTAGTTACTTTCCTGGCTGCCTTCACTTGTAGATCTATATGGAGCCATTAGCCAGGGTTCCAGTGGGTATCCTGCATCACCCAACATCCAGGTGTTTCTTTCTCCCTCCCGATATCTCCGTTCCAATTGAGACCTCGATTTACTTAAACCCCATAAATGAGCGTCGTGGTTGGATCCGGGGTATCTTGCGTCAATGCTTCTTATGCGTATTTTGTTATCGCACACCTAAATAAAATACAATTATATTAACGAACACTAATACTTAAAAGAAATACTCACCACCATGGCATTGATACTAAAAAATCCTTTTCTATTATAATAAAGGAACTCTTCTTCGGATGGTTTTATAATTTTTATATGTGTGCCATCAACACACATAGTAACCCCTGGAAAGCCTGCCTTCGCATAAAAATCTTGCTTTGATTGCGTCTTCTCCTCCTCAGTCTGTTCAAATTTTATCCACTGTGGGCAAAGCTTTGCTTGCATTATATTTAGGAAAGACGATAGCGACTTTGACACTGTGGTTTGAGCCATCCCGACGATATAATCTGCACCTACTCCGTGTTGGTAGCTTCCTTCAGCGAAGAATCTCAAAGCAGCTACAACTCGGTTAAGCGGTGATAAAGATGATAACGTATTGGACGGTGCTTCTGATGCAAAAGTATCTAATACATACTTGAAGGCGTCTTTATTTAGGCGAAAGTTTTTTTGAAATCTATAAAAATTAATTAAATTAATTGTTTCAGACACATTTAAAACAAAAATCTTACAATTTATCACTCATCTCGAATGGATTGCAACTGTCTCTCAATTTCCGCTTTTCTAGTCTTGATTCTACATTCTGGACAACGTTGTTCTCCTCTTCCAACAACAACGCCGCTGCTATCGATTCCATTTCTTCTCTAAACTAAATCTTTGCAATGATGTGTGGAATAGTTTGGCCCGTTTGCTTATAATCTGGCTATTTTCTTCCTTTCCGCACTTAACTGATGACTTTATTTAATTATAGTTACCACAATATTTAGTTTTTATATATTTATTATCACTATTTACCCAGCAAAAACTTACATTGCAAAGTAATGAGTTAAAAAGCTAATATAACGACTCTTCACTACCTATACATTGGCATTTTAACTCATTATTTAAACACGGTGATGTCATTGGAGGCAAGTACTTACCACCCTCGCTTACAAATAGGGAGTTAAATAAGTCATTACCACATTCGCTTACAAAAAGGGACTTAAATAACTTATTACTCCGATGTCACCAAAACTACAACTAACATGTCATGACTATAAAATTTCAGTACAGCATAATTTTTCATATTCAAATTTATTACAAATTGTTTTTTATTTATAATAAAAAAAAAAAAAAACAAATTGTAAGAACGAATATTTAAAATCAATTTGTATTAGATTTGAAAAAAATTAAACCGTAGATGCATTTTATTATGAATAAATTACAAATTTCGTTAATTAACTTATACACAAGTACTTAGGTATCAGATTATATGTATGTCAGCCATTACTAAACTACTTCTATGTAATGCAGATGGTATGAAGTAGTCATTGAAAAGTAAGTTATTGGTGCCACTAAAGTGGCAATTTGCCACTTTTTCGGCTGCTTGGATACTATTTGGCCACTTTTATAAAATGCACCCAAAAGTGGTACTTTTTGTGATTCTTGCGCCTTTTGTGATACTTTTTACGTTAGGAAAATATACTTTTTTTTTTCTGTTTTATTATAACTCCCAGCTTTAATATATGCTAAGAAATTAGCGTCCTTGTGGGTTCAAGTCTTTTCCAACGGCCACCAAATGCTTTAGAAAAGACACTTTTATAAGAATTTTTTTCTTGTCATGCGTGGTTGGCTGAAAATCGGTTGAATAAACTTTCTATCAACCTGTTTTATTAATTATGAATAAGGGGGTAAAGATATCTCGCATAAATGGAGGGCTCAGAGCTGAAGCGAACCAAGTCAAAAAAGAAAATTCGAAAATATATTGAGTTTGAGTAAGTAAATTGCCATTAATTACTGGAGCCACTGACTTGGGTTTATCACCGTTACCTTAGGAACGAAACTGTTTTTGATTTACCCCATTACAGAACTGGATTGAGTTAAATTTTGCGGAGATTTTCGCACCAGATTTGAAATACATATACGTGATATATTTTACGACTTGGTTCGGTTCAGCTCTGAGCCCTACATATATATTGGTCGTGAAGCAGAAACCGAACTGTTGTGTACCGAAAACTTTTCTAAAATTTGTGTAAATGGCATTTAAAACCAAAAATTGTGTAAAGAATTGATAACAAGAATTAATATAAAAAGCTAAAAGCTCAATATATTGAAGTATTTAGACCCATTATGGCGGGGTGCAATAACGCCTTAAGAAATAAGGCCTTTAAGGCTTTATTTCACTTTCAATTGAGAAATAAGACCTTTTTTGCGAAAAAGGCTTTACTGCTCAATTGAAAGTGAAATAAAGCCTTTATTGGAATTTAGCCAATGGTGCAATAAAGCCTTTATTTTATATTTTTTGATTCTTTTGTTACACTGTTCAATTTATCGATTTTTGTTGTTGTTGGTAGCAGCATTTTGACCGATTAGTAGTTCCAATATCTTTAAACAACTCCTAATAATACATATTGCTCATAATGAACATGCAAGTATAAATTTCCGGTGGCATGTCATAATGTCCATGAACATTGTGACACACGAATAGTGACATAATGTCCATGGACTTTATGCACTACGTAGGAAAAAGCCACCTAAATCTTCCTATAATACAGTTTTTCTGCGTGGCGGCCTGCGGCTGCTCTTACGGGTTTTCTCCTCCATGGGACGTGGCAGGTGGCTTCGCTGAATACAGTTTTCCTGCGCGCGACTCATTATCAACCGTAGTGTGACGCGCGCAGGGAAACTTTATTCAGCGAAGCCACCTGCCGCGTCCCATGGAGGAGAAAACCCCTAAGAGCGGCCGCAGGCCGCCACGCAGTAAAACTTTATAAAGCAAAGATTTTCAATATTGTTGCAGTTAAATTCACATTTGTTTTTTTAATTATTAATGTTCTATTATTTTTTGTTAATATGAAATTTTTTATAATTGTTCAATAAAATATAAAAAGAATAAGAAATTTTATTGCTTCATTTAAAAAGAAATTTAAGTGTAATAACCACTTTACGACTTTATTTCACTTTCAAAGTGCAATAAAACCTTTTTGGAAATAAAGGCCTTATTTCACTTTCCATTGAGAAATAAAGCCTTAAAGGCCTTATTTCCGCCCCCATTATATATAGTGTCTAATAAAGATATAAACTACTTCCAATTAGTTTCTGAGGTTAAACATATTATAACTGACCCAGATGCATTTATACATGAATTTAAACTCCAAGAGAGTAAAGTAAATGACACGAATTATGAACACATATGTATTTAAAATTTCGAATGCTGAAGATTTTTGGCGTGAAATTGGAACATGTATTCAGAAGGAAAAGGACAAGAAATATATTTATAAATGTATTTATAAAACACCTTACATAAATATCTTCTATTCGCTGCAACAATGTCATAATCCAAAAAACATGTTTTGGCAGAAAACAAGTTTAACGTTTTTGAATAACCAAAACATTAAAGTAAATATTTTATAAAAATTACTTCTCCAGAGAAATATTTACAAAATATATATTTTAGTTTTTACAACAAATGAGCCATTTGAAGTAAAAATGTATGTCTATTGTAATACGATCAATTGTTTTTTTAGTGTATTTAATTACTATATAATGTTTTTTGTTATGTTTTTATACCATTTAAAATTATTATAAATAGAAAAAAACGTAAAAAATTCATAATGTGGTGTACTTATTTTAATTTTAAAAGATGTGCCCATTCTTTTTAAATCCTCTTTTTGGTGCCACTTTTTTTTGTAGATATCCCCTTTTTTTGGTACTTTTTTGAAATATCCGACGGTAACACTGCGTCCAGTATTACCGATTTTAATGATATTTGGTGAGAAGGTTGCTTTTATGTTTTAAGGAACCATTTTATTATTAAGTTATGTCATATTCAAAATGTCATAATTTCGCCGAATTAGCCGAATGTGTTGAGCTTATTGCTTCAATATCTCGAAAACTACTTGACATACGAAGATGATTTTATTCTCATCATCTTCTCTTTAAAATGACATTAAAATCATCTTCGTATGTAGGTCAAGTAAAATTTTTTCGTTCATATAGGTACATATGTTTCTTATAAGATAAAAGGAACCTTGTCACCAAATTTCATTAAAATCGGAAGGGGTCGTGTCCCACTCTTGGTCGTTTTGACATGGAATTACCCATTAGTTAAAAAAGATTCTACAACGACTTTTAACTTTGAAAAACATTTTGATAGAGAATTAGTACTCTAATTTTTCATCTCCTTGTAAAATGTTCTTTGCTTCTTCCCAAATACATACATACATTTGTATGTAATTAAAACAGAATTTGGACCCCAACATACTTCAGTTGATTAGGTTAATTTTATGTATATGTATGTATGTATATGAATGTATTATGTCCGTTTATAAACTTTAAAGAGAAGACAAAAGTTTTATAACTGACCCAATTCCAAAATTTATAGTTAAAATTGTATTTAATATTTAGTTTACTTACCAATTTTTGCATTTCCTAGAATATACAAGGCTACTTTTATTAAACTACATAATCACGTGATTCACTTGCCTAAATATTAACTCTTTCATAACCCTTAAAGCCCTGGATAAAATGGAATTTAAAAAAAAAGAAAACCAACAAAACTTGCATGCCAATACAATATTAATTGAAATCACAAAGAATTTTTATTATTTTTTCCCCCCGTTTGGTCACCAAATAGACATAGAAACTTAAATATTTAGAACGACTTTGGTGGGGGTTTGAAGCAAAGGAGTGTTTGGAATGTGAGTTGATTGTTGCTTGGAAAAACAAATAAATGGGGAAGAAGGTGGAGGATTATTTTCATTTGAATTTTATAAAAATTATTTAAGAGTGGTAGAGCGACCAACTAATGTTGTATTTGTTTAAACAGCTGTTGTTGCCAGACGAGAACAAATGAGATACAATAACAAAAATTAAACATTCGGCTGTACCGAATTATTGAAAACCTGTACAACATAAAAGCTGACATTATAATTTCTTGTCATAAGAAACTAACCAAACTGAATTTGATTTTACTACGACATAATTGTTTTTTAGTGTTTAAGGCTAATTAGTGGGATTATTATTGATTGATTGATTAATTATTGTTAGTTCATATTTAATATATGAAGATTCAATAAAAAAATAATGAAAGAAAGAAAAAAGATATATAGAATAATATCCACCGATTTTACGCAAATTTTTGGTTTTTTGTCGCGTTACTATAGGAATATACTGTCAAGATTTATAACACTTTTTTAGAAAGGTGGTTCCACATTGAGGGCCATAACTCTTTTCATGATATATTGAGTTGTTCGGAAGTCAGTGTGCCTTAAATAGATGGACGGACTTGGCTAAATCGAATATAAGTATGGATTAATGTACTTTAGGAGTCTTTATGTAAGTTTTTTTTCGTGTTACACACGTTGAGACAAATTAAAAACACCATTATTCACCACTCTAGATTGTGAAGGGTATAAAAAGGTTTAAAAGCTGTTGTTGGTCAAAGAAGTTAACGAGCATAATACACGTTTTTATTGGGAGTAAAATTGACGCCACAATAATTATGTGTAATGTATGTACAAAGTTAGTATGTGTGTATGGATGTACGTATATGTATACATATATGGCGTGTCAAGGTGTGTGTGAGCGTACGTTTGTAATTGTATTTCAAACTATAATTTTCCACTTAAGTAACAAAGTGAAAATTTGAAATGAATTTATAAATATTTTGTATGCACGTGATTGTAAACATAAAAATATTAAAAACACACAAAATCAAAAAAAAACTTTTAATAGAACTACACAATCAAACGCCTGTCATTTAGAAACAGCACATTCTGTGGCATTTTGAGAAAACATCTTAAGCCAAATTTAAAAAGTTAAAAAAATGTTGTTAATCACACGAATTTACTATCAAAAAACATTGTTGTTTATATTTTTAAAATTTTGTATTATAAACAACATTTTTTTTCATTTTGGATTATTTAATTATTTAATAAAAACTATTTTTTCACCGAGTTCTTTTAAAAATTTCGACTTAAAATGTTTTATCAAAATGCCAACAAACTCGCAAGATAGGTAACATTGATACATGTCAATATTTTAGTGTGAAATAATAAATGAAATGTTGTTAAACATTTTTCACAAATTTGAACAGAGTACTATGCTTAACTAGAAAATATACCAACGAATTTTAAGTAAAAAACCGTATTTTATCCCATCTGTAGCAACAATCCCGTATTGTCTAGTGGTTAGGATATCCGGCTCTCACCCGGAAGGCCCGGGTTCGATTCCCGGTACGGGAAAGCATTTTTTTTTTGTAAATTTTATATTTAATTAAATTTTTTTTTTATTAATATATAATTGCTTTTTAATTTAATACACCGGTTTTTTATGCCCGACCGTTTTTTTTTTGTGAAAAGGTGCTCATGTGCAAAAAATGTGGTTTATATTAATTTATTGTGCCTGCATGTCTGCACGCAAATTATGCGGTTGCCTTTTTTCTTCTTTTTTTAAATGCATTGTAATTTTTATGTTTTTGTTTATTTCATAACGGAAAAGTATGTCAAAATGTTTTTAATCTGCCACGTTGATTTTATATGTTAGTGTTTTCTTTTAGATTTCAATTTAGTTAAAAAACATTAATTTTTCTGCTTGCAATTTTTTATATGGAAACGAAAGTAAAATTATCACACATCGTTTTTTATATTTTTATGAATGAATAAGTATATGTTTGTAATAGTGAGTGGATTATAAAGCAGTAAAAAAGCAACAAGAGAAGGTTAGCTACTAAGGATATTTGAAGAAGGAATAGAAACAATTTCCCGTACCGGGAATCGAACCCGGCCCTTCCGGGTGAGAGCCGGATATCCTAACCACTAGACAATACGGGATTGATTCCTTCCTTACTACGGAGCAGGGTTGTCAGATTTTTTTGGGCTCCATCGCCAAACCGGATGTCAGAAATCGCCAAACGTCAATTTTGTTCAGTTTTCGAAATCTTTTTTGTTTTTTTAATTAAATTTTGCATACAAAAAAAAGCTGATATAATATTGCAGTCAAAAATCGCCAAAAACTGAGACAAAATACAAAAAAGTCGCCGAAAGTAAATTTTGTTTAGTAACTGTTATTTTTTTTTAAAACATAAAATGGAGATCATTTATTCAGTTGAAAAAACTAAAATTTAGCACACAAGTCTATAAGATCGTACACTTCAGGCTCATCGCTTTCATTACTGGTGTTTTGACCTGCATGCGTACTATTAGATTTAAGCAGTGTTTAAAAAACAGCAGTCGAAGTTGAAAAACTGCCATCTCTTCCACTTCTTCATTTGTCATTTGTCAAAAACTTTTGCTTTAACGTGTAATTCATTTAATGTAAATAGTCGCTGCCAAACCAAATCAAAAAGCGAAAAATTGTTGACAAATTTTCGTTTTTTGCTAGACAGGTTTTGGTTTCGACTGCAGTTTTTTAAACCTTGGAATTAAATAGTGACTGAATATAAAATTCACTTAAAATGATAATAAAACAAAAATCATGTGAAAAAAATTAGCCAGATTTTTTTTAAACTAGTAATGATAACAAAAAAAGAGAAACTGTTCAAAAATCTATAAGTATGTACATATATACTTATATATTTTTTTGGGGAGGGGCCTAACTCCGCTTATGTAAATAAAAGTGCAAATTTTTTATTTGAAAATCGCTGAAATATTATGAATGGTAAAAATAGCCAAGTAAATCGCCAGTTATATCAAAATTCGCCACAAAAGTCGCCAGTCGCCAATTGGAAAATCCCATCGCCAAACACGTTTCAAAATCGCCACGTTTGGCGAGAAATCGCCATATCTGACAACCCTGCTACGGAGAAACATTTTCTCCTGTTAAATATCCAAAAGAGAAAATAATCGATTTCGCCTTACAGCCATACAAAAGGCGAATTCGTCTTGAGTTAATTCGCCTTGGCCATACCTACATACGAGCGTCAAGTCTCAGTTAGGCGAACGTTGCTGTACCCGTAATGTACCGCACCGTACTGTAAGCACGTTGCTGCGCTTATAGAACGTTTAAAAACGTGTCATATGTTTTCCCATACATAAACAAAAAGCAATAGTATACATAAAACAAAACACACAGTGATGGGAATCAAAAATGTTTAAATGGTGACCGTTGTGCAGAAAAGGTACCACGTGATTTAAATGGTATTAAAAAAGTATTTTGTGTATGTAAAAAATGTTAATAATTTAATATTTATATTAAAGATTTACAATAAATAAATTTGTATTTTAGCATATATAAATTTTTAGCAAACATATATTGTAAATGTGCATACAACAAACAAGGTTTTGATACCATTTAAAGTCTTTTATATGTTTCACATTTCCATTGTATGTGTATATGCATTTGTTTATTTTAAACATCTAAACATATGTATATTTGTATATTATGAATTATGTGGTATTGTAAGTTGTTTTGTCGCAATTCTATAGATATACTGAAAAAAGTACCAAAAAAAAGATAAAATTACCCGCATTCAATGTAACATACAAGCCGCCCATCACTGTCTTACAAATGTCACGTAACAACGGCATGAAATTCTATTTTATACAGATTGGTACGTTGCAACTACGGTACATTGCATTTCGGTAAGCTTTTGTATTGGTTTTCATATAACAAAAAGCGAACAGCTGATGGATACAGTACAGATACGGTACAGCAACGTTCGCCTAACTGAGCCTTCAACGTTGTGTCACGAACAGTAGTGTTAACTTGTTCAATAAAACCCAGATAATATAAATAAAAAATGGAGATACATGCTTAATTAAAATTGACCCAAAGAAGCTAAATTGGCATTATTTGTTAACAATTGCAGCCAACTTCACTAATTAAGCGTAATTTACACTATCACACAAGTCTTACGTATTTCATATTACTTTGTAAGATAGAAATTAAATGAGTTTTATTAGGACTGTCAAAAATCTAATGTAAATTACAGTTTGAATTCACAATTTCCCCGTTAACCCACTAATATAAAGTACTTTTTTACTTTACGGAAAATTTTATTTTTTGTCGAACGTAGTGGTCTTCTTTTTTATATTATTCGTTATATCTTTGGCATTTACAGTCCGATCTTAAAGTTTGATATATAAATTTAGAATCGTAAAACAAAATACAAGCGGGACAACTATAAATAAAAAGTAAATAGAGAAAAGCCCAACAAAAAGTGGACGCCAGATGTAATCTAAATTTGTCTGGCAACTTTGGAGGAGGCAGTACTATTTTCTTCTGCACTGCATCGGGGCTTTAAAACAATTGGTTTTAGAACAATTTCACAAAATAATCAAAAGCCTTAATAATTCTGTGGGCCAATGAAGGCCGCATGACACTACATTTTTAAGGCATTGTTCAAGTTTTGGTGAACAGTGCAAATATAATGCAATAGAAAGATTTACCAAGTGCACAGAGTTCAGTTGTATTAAGATAGATAGCAAACTGTCAACAAATTTGAAAAAAGTTATCGATAAAAGATGACTTTATGTAAAAAAAAAAAAAAAAAAAAAAAATTGTTTTACTTAACCCCAGGTCTATACTAAAAATAAATATCTCAGCAAGTTGGCAAAAACGTCACCAAAATAACAGAGCAATATTTCTTTTTGCTCAGCTTATGTTAGAGGCATAGGAAAACCTATTTATGTTAACTCATAAAAATTAGTTTTTTTAATTCTTTCTTACTCGACTTTATTATTTAACTGTATACAAATTTGTTTAAGCTTGAGGTCTTTTTTTTATATAAAACTATTAATTTTTTTTTTTTTTTTTTGTTAAAATAAAATCAATATTTTTATATAAAAAAGAACTTTCAGCGTTTCTATCAAGAATAAAAATTGGGAATTAAGCACAACAATCACATTCTTATTAATTAAGAACTTAAGCTTAAACAAATTAATATAAATTTAAATAATAAAGATCGAATAAGAAAAAATTATATAACCAAAAATAATTTGTGCAATTTTATTTTATACTATGTTTACACTTGGGTTCGAAAAACGCGTTTCAGCAGCTCGAACGTGATTAAGCTCTAATCACTTCAAAATCGAAATGATTACCCATACATTGAAGTTATTTGTTAAGCTGTAGGTCCATACCACGCGTATTCGCCTCCAAGCAGCGCATGCTTTTCTAACCTTTTTTGCGTTCTTCGTTTTAAGTTACATGCAACGCTTTTTATGCAGCAGCAGCACAAGTAAAAATAAAATTTAATTTGTCAAAATCAGCTGATTTGTTCGAACGCTGCTTGTGATGCTAACAAAGGCATCTACGCTTTTGTGCATGTAACTTACTACGTAGAACTATATAGATTCTATTTTTTTGACAGCTGCGTATGCTGCGAAAAAGCGAGTAACGCGTGGTGTGGACATCCAGCTTTAATCACTTCAAATTGACATGATTACAACTAAATCACTTCATAAACCACATAGAATCCACTGAACATACCTCAAACTGAGTGTAATGTAGAATCGCCAACATGATCGTGTACAACCGGCCACGATTTCTGCTTAATGTTTTTATTTTTTTCCTTGAATAATTCATAAATTTTTCCCAATTTCATCCTTAAAATAATTAAAATAATCTTCTGATAACTTTATAAAATCATTTTTATCCATTTTTAATAATTTAAATAAATATAAATTGGTTTGTTGTGTTTTTTTTCTTAATCATCTCAAATGTAGCTACATAATATAACGTATACTTTCAGGCTTTTGATTGATTAATATGTAGTATGTATTCGTAACCCGAATACATACTACATATCAATTTTTAATATTCGCCGAATACGAATTGAAATTTGGCGCCATAAAATATTTTTAATTTTATTGAAAAAAAATCTCCGGTTTGCGTCGATAACAAACAATAAATTTAAAAAAAAAACACATACTAATGGCCATTTTCTCATTAGGCGATTATCTTTTTTTTCCCAACGAAAAACTGCACATTAAAGAAATTTGGTTTTCTCAGTGTCTCATTTGCTTTGTTTTAATCGCAAAGATAACCGGCACTAATCTGCCAATTATTTATTTTCCTTTTATTTGCCGTACAGATAAATTCAATCAGCTGACTCCCATCTTTTACATGTATTTTGAGTGGCGTTGCCAGCTGAAAACTTTGTTTTTTGTCGGTATATTGAGAAACCCAAAATTGTTAACGGACAGTTTATCGGTCCAATAAATTTATGTTGACATTAAGTAACAGACAGTTTATCGATACATTGAGAAAATGGCCATAAATGTGTTTTACATTATTATTACTAGGGCTAAGATTCTGAATACAGTTTAAAAAGTTTATTTATATTGGGTATAAAAAAAAAATTAAAAAAAACCCGAAATATCCCGAAAAATTTTTTAAGAATCCCGTGAATCCCAAAATTACAGTCCCGACTACAATTGGTTGATTTTTTGTTGGCAATAACGTCGGCAGAATAAGTCTGCTTTCACACGTTTCATCTTTTGATGCTCAACTCTTATGTTTTTAGGTGAGAGAAGAATGAAGAAAGGGGGTTAGTACGGAGATGTCTGTACTCGGTCAGTACGCTTTGTGTTTTTATTCGTTGGTATATGCACAGCGATGGCTGCATGCAATTTTTTTATTTTCTTTTTCTGTTTGATTCGCTGTTAATAAAATTGTTGTTGTTTTGAACCGAAAAAAGTTGAAACCGATTGCTGCGTGTGATTATGATGGCATCTTTAAAAGGGAATTGAAAAGAAGTTTAGCATAAAAAAATGAAACGTGTAAATTTAGACTAACAGAGCAATATTTCTTATTGCTCAGCTTATGTTAAAGGCTTGGGAAAACGTATTTATGTTAATTTAATTAAATTTTTTTTATTTTTGTTAAGGTAAAATTAATATTTTTATATAAAAAAGGACAACAAAATAACATAAATTTAAATAATAAAAATCGAATAAGAATAAATTATTTTAATAAAAATAATTTTTGGTATTTTATTTTAGTGCTTAATTAATTCTTTAATTTAATTCTTTTACTACAATCATAATTTGCTATCATTTTACAAATTCAATTTCTTTCTCCCACAATTTGCTTCTATTTATTTTTTCTTTTTTTCAATTGGCAACCAAATTTGACGTTTTACGTTAGCAATAATTGTCAACGAAAATGGACTAACAATTATTGCAACATAAATTACCGGCAATAAATATGTAAAAAAAATGGCAGTCTACATTAGAGATAACATAATTTTGACATTTACTGCAATATATGTTGCAATAAATATCTCTGGTATAGACGGGCAGTAAAGAAAAACCCTTAAAAATAAAAACACTTGAGATTAAAAATTGTTTTTTATCCATCTGGATTGTTTACTTTGGAAAAAAATATTTTTTTCTTTTCTTTTCGAAAAAAATTAAATAAAAATCGTTTATGATATTTATCACAAAAGTTGAAATTATTTTGATCTATTTTCATCGGATGAAAAAATTTAATTAAGGTAGGATAAGGGCCGTATAAAAAGTGTACCGTTTTTACAACTTTACTAATAGGGCCCATACACAATACCATCATAATTGTGCAATCAAGTGATTGTGCAATTAAGGTTGAAGCACACAATACACCAGCATGCTGGTACAAAATTCCTTTTTTACCAAAACATGTGTGGAAAAGGTCGTAATGAACGACGACAAAATGTTCTATCATTTTATTGTAGCATTGGTTTTTAATCCACATTTGCAGTATTCCGTACTTTTAACTTTCCAAAACTCCCCAGAACATTTTTTTCTGGCATTCATAATTAAAAATTTTTATTTTTTGATGTTTATGCCTTGACGATTTAACTTTTATGAGCTAACTTTACAACACACGATTCAATCATGCTGGTGCAATCAAAAAAATATCAAACTATTTCTGATAAAGCACCAGCAGCTGGTACAATCACACCACAAGCTCATACGCGGTCAATCAGCTAGCACAATCACTTGATTGCACAGTCATGATGGTGTTGTGTATGGGCCTTATAAGTAAAGTTGTAAAAAAGTAAAGTTTACTTTAACCTAAAATGAGCGATAAGTTAACAGAAGAAGATTTTAGACAGGGCTTAAAAACTACAGTCGAAACTAAAAACTGTCGAACAAAAACGAAAATTTGTGTACAACTTTTCGCTTTTTTTGTCCAATGACAAGTAAAGAAGTGGAAGAAATGGCAGTTTTTCTATTTTGACTGCAGTTTTTTAATCGCTGATTTTAGATAAAGCCACAACTCAAAAAACTAAATTATAATCGATATAGGCATTTGGGATCAACGGTGCCACAAACACACAAATTCAAGAGGATACAGCTAGATAAGAGGATATAACTTCTAATCGGTTGTACTAATTTTCTGCAAACAAATCTAAAGCGGCCCATACACCTGCCATATTATTGTATATGATATTTGCCATATTATTTCCATTTTGTCCTATATTATGCAATTAAGCATTGTACAATGTTGCCAACACACATCACTTTCTTTTCGTTGTGCAATAAAAATCAAACGTCTTTTGATTGTTGCCAATATATTGTACTACCATCGAATATTACATACACATTAGCGATATAATTGTATAATACGTAAAATTCAACAATTTTATTGCAAGTGTATGAGCCGCTTAAGAACACTCTCGATCGGCATCTTTCAAACGAAAAAAAATAAAATCAAAATCAGTAGTGCGATTCTTTATTCAATTTTAACATACTTTTAATTTTTAAAAATACTTAACAGCAAAGTTAACGTTAATTTTATTCAGTAACTTTTTCAACAATAACGTTTACTGCTATGTTCTACCTTAAAGTCAAATATTTAAGCTTACTTAAGGCAGAATAAGTCTTTACTTTCTTTTCTGTTACGAATCAGCTGATTTTTTTTTTGTTATTAAAAAACCCATGAAATTGATTACTTTTTCTGTTCTGTTGCGGTTCAGTTGTTTATATCAAAAAATTGTTAAGGCAGAATTAGTCTTTACTTTCTGTTCTGTTACGAATCAGCTGATTTGTTTTTGTTATTACAAAACCTATGAAATTGACTAGTTTTTCTGTTCTGTTGCGGTTCAGTTTGTTAAAATCAAAAACTTGTTAAGTAATTGTAAGTGACATCAAAATAAATAATAAAAAAATTCATATTTATATTAAAATAAACTTTTTTTTGATATTAAGAATTCATAAAATTTAGTTTCTTAAAATTTTTGTGCATTTAAGTGATTGAAATTGAACAATGGACGGTGCAAAACTAATAAATTTGTCATAAATGGCTGATAAGTTGCTACAGAAAAAGTAACTATTACAATTTCGTAACAGAACGACACGGAACAGAACAGAAACAGAAAGTAAAGACTAACTGAGTCTTTAAGAATTTGTAAGTGACAGCAAAATAAATAATAAAAAAATACATATTTTTATTGAAATAAACTGTTTTTTGATTTTAAGAATTCATAACATTTAATTTCTTCAAATTCATGTGCATTAAAGTTATTGAAATAAACAATGAACGGTGCAAAACTAATAAATTTGTCATAAATGGCTGATAAGTTACTACAGAAAAAGTAACTACTACAATTTCGTAACAGAACGGCACGGAACAGAACAGAAACAGAAAGTAAAGACTAACTGAGCCTTTAACGGCAAAATATTTTTCATTGCTTATTTTTAAATTCGTAGTTATTTTTCAAAACAAAAAACAATCGAAAATTTTGGCAAATAAAAGCCACATTAAAATTTTAAAAATTCAAGTTATTAATCAGTATTGTGGTTATTTTTGTTGAACTATTTATGGTTTTTAATCCAAATTTTTAATATTTTTATAATTAGGCTTAAGTTCATAAAATTTAATTTTCATTAAATTATTTTTATGAAGAAAGGAATTTTACAACATGAAAATTAATTAAAATTTTTACTGATAATCTTTCGTTCTTGACGTGGCTAGGGCTCGAACCCTGCCCGGCAGGTTACCATGACATGTTTCGATCGCAACCACTCGATCTCCTCTGATGGATTTGCCGTCTTACACTCGCAGCCATCGACGACTGCTGACGTCAATAGTCAAACATCAATCCTTAAACCAAATTGTATTTAAGCCTTTGGTAGATCGAAATTTGCTTTTCTGAATGATTATCCATTTTTATTGATTTTACGTGTTTTTTCCTTACTTCTGTTTTCTCGTACTTTTGTCAAGAATTCTTCTTAAAGTCGAAAGTACATTTTTTTTTGTTTTTTCATTTTTGTCGTTCTTTTTTCTGTTGACCTTTATCAGCACAACTTGAAGGACAAATGTACACATAGAGCTCGTGCCTTAGCTTTAACACGTTATTTACATACTTGATTTTGCCAAAATAATATTGTAAAATTAGTTTTTTGGGAATTTATAAATTAATATTAATAACATTTTAGATGCAGCTTATGGAAAGCACTAATAGTATTTTTTTTTCTAAACAAAAAATAGGTGGTAGACTTTCCTAACATGCCGCTGTTAACAAATATTTGTGAATTTCCCCTAATTTAGCAATTTTTACCGGTTTTATGCCATTCCATATAGTTTAAGTGATTTAAAATCAATTTTATGGTTTGTTCAAAATATTAAAAAATTTCGCGAATTTTCGCTATTTTTGCACAAATTTTTTATATGTCCCGACGACTTATTTTTTAAGCGATTTAGCGGTTTCAAACACTCAGTTTAGATGAGGGCTTTTACGACGTCGCTTTGTCGACGTCTCTTTTGGTTTGTTGGTGAGCGGTGTAGAAAAGAAAGAGGGGTTAACAAAATGACTCGTTTTGTATTTTGCATGTCGTTTTTTACATTTCTCTTTTAACTTTTTCTGTTTACGTTTTATTCTTTTTCTTACTTTGAAGTGTGTGGTTGAAAATACAGTGAGACCTCGATTATCGATAATAGACGGGATCGGCAGAATTCTTGATTATTTATTTTTTTTGGTGTGTTTCTTATTTTATATAAATATATAACGTTTTATTATGGGGGGTGTGCTGGAAATCGCAAACGCAAAACGCAAGAATTTGGAGGCTGTTTATAATACACTTTTAATCAAATTTTTATAATTTTTGTTATAAAATTCTGTTTAATAGCAAAATGTTTGTATAATATTTGTCATAAAATTCTTTTATTACAGAAATCTTACTAAAAAACGAATTTTAAAAGTCTTGCGTTTGCGATTTCCAGCACACCCCTGTATGTAAACATGAGGAAAAAAGTAAATTTGGCAGAACATGCTTCCACACCGTTAATATATTCTCTTTCTTCGTTTATTTAAATTTCTTTTGATTGTTCAAAATTTAACGAAAAAAAGATAATTTGTTTATAATTTCGGATAATAGAGGCAATTTAAATCAGTGCAAAAAAATGTTTGTTTTCCATTTTATTGAAGCTGCCGGTTAATCGAATGACGGGTAATCAAGGCCATACTGTAAATAAAAAAAAGACATGCAACCAAAAATCATCATATGAACGCAAAGAGATTTTGGAAGTTGCTTTAAAAGGGAATCAAGATAAAACGACGTCGTAAAAGCCCTCATGTGAATTGAGTGAAATACATTTTACGGGTTTTTCCAAGTTTGCAATTTTTCGCGAATTTTAGCCTTGTTCGCGAGGTAAGCGAGGTTTTCCTGTCGTTTTTTAGAGCTTTAACGATTTTTAATAAATAGCCGCTGTTTGCAAATTTTTGCGTATTTCCGCTAATTTAACAATTTTTACCGAATTTTTGCAATTCCTTATAATTTTAGTCAACTTTTATTCAATTTTATAGCTTTTTTTTTTTTTTTACAAATTTTCGCTATTTTTGCCAATTTTTAGAATTTTGTAAATTTTCATACGAGTAGTAGTTTGTATTTGATGACTGTGTTCGCTGAATATACTAATTAATTAACAAAGATGCCACCTGATTAAAGTTTTAAGCTTTTTTGTTAAAATTGAGTTACTGAATTGCTGTATTGTTACCGCAAGCAAAGCCGGTAAAATTAACGCTAACGTTAATCGTTAAAAGTTACAGAATTTTACTTCAGGCCAGCCGTTTTTACTCTACGATGGAACGGGCAGATACACAGATGTAGACTTAAAACTTGTAACATCCCTTAATTTTGAGCGGGGTTAAAAACGATTGGGGTTCTGCTATAATTTACGAATTTCAGTTGCTTTGTGTAAGAATTTTTGTTTAGAAAAAAATTTTAATTTAAAATTTGACAAATTTAAAGAATCTAATAATTTGACAATTTTTTTTTGATATTTATCGTTTAAGGATTTTTATTTTTTCACCATGATGGATATTTATATTTTAAAATAAATATCAATGTTTGTTTAACCAACAAAGATATTTATATGGTATGGAAATAAAAAAATAAAAAGTTTTCGGGTCTCTGGTTTAAGCAAATAAGTACTATTTTATCAAAAGTAAAACTTTCAAATAATTAAATATTTTATAAATGGAAAATTAACTCTCAACGGTTACCGAAGTTATAGGCGAATACTAGAAGGATGCCAATGCAAACTTTGATTCCAGATCAGATAAAAAACCTTAAAATTTTATTTTATTTTTAGACATCCTTTTAATTTTTTGCAAAACAGTTTGGATTTTTTCAATATGCCGGGCTATTCTTACTTTCTCCTTGTTAATTTTATTTTCTGCAATATCAATTGATTTGTCTTGAGTAATAAGTCAGTATCAACAAGCTCTTTAAACATTCTTAAATTGCACAAAGTTTTTTGAATAGAATTCTGAAGCTCACGCAAAGAAAAAACATGGTTGTGGTAAACATATTCTAAGAGCGACAACTTATGATAAGATTCATGAGTCCCCATATTACGATTATTATTGAATCATAATATAACCAAATTTATTCGTTATATTACATCATAATTTTTTCCCCTTAATCATATTATTATCATGATAATCATAATAAGTTAAGAAGTAATCATATTTTTATCATGATAATCATAATAAGTTAAGAAGTAATCATATTATTATCATGTTGATCATAACACTTTACGGCCAAAAAATACCAAGAACGCCACATGCCTAGATAAGTTAATAGGGACCTCCTGAACACGAAAACCGGTGCAATTTTTTTCTCTAAGTACCGTTTTTTCCTTTTGTGTTTTTCGGTGTATGGTCTTACCCAAACCCTAGTGAAGCCCAAAATAGTTTATTTAATTAGCAACATTTTATGCGTAATTTGAAAAAATCGGATGAAAAATAAAGTTTTTATTAACGATTTTGTGGAACGTTTAATGAGTACACCCACGTATAGAAAGTTATCATGTTATGGCTATTAAATATCATTAAATAATTGAGAGTAATATATGTAATATGTTTTTAAAGTTATCATTATTTAGTTGTGAGAAATATGCTTATTTTTCGGTCAATAACAATCAAACTTAAATTGCGATAAACATTGAAATATTTACCGTAACTATAATATTGCTGATATTAAATAAAAATAAAAATTTTTTGAGTACGACAACAATATATTGTTACAATAAACAAAGTGTAGTTGCCGTAACCATGCCCAAGCATCTTGTTACTACTGGCTGCTGGGGAAGGGGAACCAAGGGATACATTTCATTAAAAATTGCAATATTAACCAATTGGCTTCTAATTTAATTGGCTGACATCGTTCTTAGACTACCGAAAAAAAACATACTTTTGCATGAAAGTCGCAGCCCTAATTCCGATGACTGAATTTAAAATTATTAACTTCGCATCTCCACTACTGAACATTTTAAAATGTTTATATGTACTTACATTATTTAAAATAAGAAACTATTAGCATCGCGTCCCAAAGGATCTTTTGTGCAGCCCACGTGTTCATTGAATCTTAATCTATAGATTTAACACACTGGCTATTGTGGCTTTGTAACGACGTCAAAATTACGTCAAAGCCACATATGCATGTGTCTTTTCACATTCCGTTTACTCTACCGCACCGCGCAAAACTTAAGGAAAAGAAATACAATGTTTAAATTTGTCCTATACAGCACCTGCTTCTGTATGGCTGTGAAACCTGGAATATTTCGAGCCGTGAAATGAGTTGCATGCAAGCTTTTTTAAACCGCTGCCTCAGGCGTATTGAAAGGATATTCTGGCCTGCAACGATATCAAATCTGGAGTTGTGGTATTTAACCCATCTAATTCCTTTTAGTATGAATATCCGATTGCGTAAATTTAGTAAATTTAATTATGGACACTGTGACACTTTTAAAAGTGTCATAATGTCCGTGGGCACTGTGACACTTTGGAAATGGACATTATGTCACTTTTAAAAGTGACATAAGGTCCATAATTACTAAAGAAGTTATATACAAAAAAAGATCTACATACGCGCAGAGAAAACCATGTTTTGTTCTGGTCGCAAACAACAAAACTATTTTTAAAGAAACTAATTTAACCATAATATGGTTGTCGGTGACAATGATTTTGTTAAATTAAACATAATATGGATAACATTTTTTTAAAAATGGTTTTGTAGCTTTTTCTCTGGGTGTATATATTAAATATATATATCGAAAATAAAGATTTTCTCTTCTATGGTATAACAAATACTGGCTTCCCTAACTAAAGCTGCTCTGTATAGCCGGCCTTCGGCCGGGCGCAAGGAATTTCTCCTCTATGGTATAACAAACACCGGCTTCGCTAACTAAAGCTTCTCTGCGTACACAGAAAAAATTAAAAATTTTCTCTAATCACCAATTTTATACCAAATTCATAGAATCAAGCAACCCATTTGTTGATTTTGCACCTATTACCAAAATGATTATATTGATTACTAAAAATTGTAAAAATTTTATATTTTGAATATTTTTTTTTCAATAAATGATATTTTCAATTTTAATTAAGAAAATTATCAAAAAAATTGGCCGTTTCAAACAATGTGTTGATTGATTTTGACAATGTCCAACCACAATTTCCCAAGTTTAAATTATTTTATTTTAAAAGAAATAATTTTTTGTTATTTGATTATTATTTTAATTCAAAATTTATTTCAAAACAACTTAAATGTTAATTAAATCAAAATTATATTTTTAATTTTCGTTCAACAAAAGAAATAATTGAATCAATTATTACATTAATTAAGTTTAAGTAATTTTTAAATAATTTTTTTAATTGATTAAAAACTACTAATAATTTTTTCTGTGTAGTCGCCCGTGTTCGGAAACAAGGCAGTTTTTACAAGCTTTACTTAGCGAAACCGGTTTTATTAGACCATAAAGGAGAAAATCCTTGCGCCCGGCCGATGGCCGGCTATACAGAGAAGCTTTAGTTAGCGAAGCCGGTGTTTGTTATACCATGGAGGAGAAAATCCTTGCGCCCAGCCAAAGAAGCTTTAGTTAGCGATGCCGGTGTTTGTTATACCATAACGGAGAAAATCCTTGCGCACGGCCGAAGGCCGGCTATAAAGAGAAGCTTTAGATAGCGAAGCCTGTATTTGTTATACCATAGAAGAGAAAATCCTTAATTTCGATATATATATTTAATATATACACCCAGAGAAAAAGCTACAAAACCATTTTTAAAAAATGGACACTATGACACTTTCAAAAGTGTCATAAAGTCCATGGACACTATGACACTGGACTTATTAATGAAACCTCAACCATATTTTTGGGGCCCTATGCTCCTTATAGGATCGTCGGGAACATATATATATATATATATATATATATATATATATATATGTTGGCTACTAACATACCTACCCGCTATAACCATTTCTTAAGGGGACTTACATACCAAATTTTCAACATATGCCAGAAATATTTTGAAGCATAGCTGTATTTTCCAATTTTTAACTAACCAAAAATTTCAAAATTTTTCTAATAAATTGTTTTTGATTACAAAAAATTTTTTTTTAAATGTTTGCGCAGATCAGAAAAAAGTTTTGCTTTTCTTAAAGGTAATTTTATGGCGGAGTTTTGTTTTTTTTTAGTTTATTCAATTAACTTAACTGTTGAGTATCGCGACTATGTGTTGGGCAACCTCCTTCATTTCAGAAATAACGGTATATCTCGAAAACAAAAGCTAACCTAGCACCAGTGGATCAGCGTACCCAAATTTGGTTATACCGCCAGGTGGCCCACTTGCACAAAAAATGTGTCAGTGTAATTAGTCAATTGCTTCAAATGATAGTTTATCTAGTTGAGAAGTTGAGAAGATTTTATTTTGTGTTAAAGACACAGGTTTTTTTTTAATATACATATACATATACATTAATATACTTATAGTTAATTAATATTTTTTGATTCATTTTATGTATTTTTCACACTTTTTTATTTTTATTTGAATGTATCAACAAAATATTAGCTTGAAATTGAATGTCGTAATATAAGCGAATATTCGTTGATACGAATATTCTAAACATCACTAGAACATATAATTTATTATTAAATTTGGTATGCATAGCTTTATTTTGTCATCTTATTGATTACAAAAAGGGGGTTCCCGTACCGGGAATCGAACCCGGGCCTTCCGGGTGAGAGCCGGATATCCTAACCACTAGACAATACGGGATATTGAAATACTTTATTAACAGTTCTTAGAGACATTCTAACTACTAATTTTAGACAAATTTGCAGTGTTTGTCTGTCAGCCCAAGCGAAATTATGGCGTGTTTACTGACTAGTTTCCAAATTAATTTCCAAATTAATTTAACAAACTTTAAACTAAATTTTATAATGAACGAAAACAAAACACATTTTCGATGAAAGTTGGAAAATTTTTCAGGAAATATGGTTGGCCAAAAACATATCTACAGGGTAAAGTGTTTGAAAATTTATTTTTATATTAACTTTGTTTTGGCAGACATGACGTGAGCACTTCTGGATTTTTTTGCCGGCATTCCCGATAGATATCTGACATAAATCTAATTAAAAAGGGATGGGAAATTCTGATGTGCTAGTTGGCATTCTTATTGTTTTCTGGCAGATAGCTGAAAGAATTAATTTTAAATCATTTTATAGCAAAACAAAATTATAGATATACATGTACGTACCATAAAATTAAACTTATTTTCAACTTAATGACAAAAAAAAAAAAAAAAGAAAAAGTCTCGTTAGACACATCTATATGTATTCAGTCAGAAATCTATAAGACTTATAGCCTAATACAATTGATTATTTATATAGAAGGAAAGAAGCCAAATGTACTCTTTTAGGCTTTTTTTTATTACCTTTTGCGATTATTAGAATTTTCCACTTAATTACATAAAATTTATATATATTTCCCGTACCGGGAATCGAACCCGGGCCTTCCGGGTGAGAGCCGGATATCCTAACCACTAGACAATACGGGATTTTTGCTTTATAAATAATAATTTTCTAATCACTTTTCAATACTATATTTTCTTAATTACTCAATTACTCAATTCTTCAATTTCCATTAGATTCTATTAGGGAATTGAGTAATTACTTTCTTAGCAATTATAATATATTTGCTTTGGCCTACCTTCCCATATTAATAATAGTTATGACTTCACTTAAAATGTAACTGAATATTATATATGTGAACATGTTCACATTTAATCACGCAAATTCATTCATATTTACAAGTACGTACGTATTATTTTAATACATCCAAACATACATACATTCACTTTTAAATAAATGCCTCTTTTTTATTTGCTTTTCGGGTGGAAATAATACTCGCTGTTTAAAGTGGATAACGTTACCAAAATCCCTATACTACACCCAAGTGCTTTTATACTTTTCCCTACTTTTGTTGTCGCGTTTTTTTATGAAGAGCGCGAGAGAGAGACAAAAAACCCACAATGCATATTTTCTTTTATTTTTGTTGGGTTTAAATGCACATCACAAACGTTGTTGCATTTTCTGGTTTTATATGGATTTAGGTTTGGAATTCTTTCCTATTTTTTGTTTAACAATTCGCACAGGGTGTCGCGTAATGAACTCTATGAATTTTAAATAATGCATTTTTTGTTTAAGGTTTTTTTTTTGTATCAGAATTAACTTTGAAACAGTGTTCCAAAATAAACAGTACATTATTTAACGTTCGGCTCACACACCCAGGAGCGATATCTTTTTTTTTAAGTGATTGTGTAGATATACACAACCCTTAATACCGTTCGTAACTATTTTCAACAATTATATAATGTTCGGTTCTTCGTTAAAAAACAGAACAATTGTAGTGATACTGTAGACAATTATTATAATTTAATGTTCTATAAAGTTTTTTTCGTGTGTGTATTTTGTTTTTGATAAAATGTTTTTTAACCAGCCAAAAGGAACGAACATTAACGAGCCGAACCGAACACATTGAAGTTTGTGGATTTTAAAAAAAAAACCGAACGGAATTAAATGTTCACATCTTTTGTTGAGTTTGATAAAAACAGTAATATTTTTGTGTTCGAAAGATGACTAACAGGGAAACGTTATTTTTTTTAGTGATTTTCTACACAAACACTATTAGCGTTTGTGTTTTCCACAAATCTACCGAACCGACCATTAAAAACGATATTTAGTGTTTATTTTCGAACACTGCTTTGAAATACTTGGGAATTTTACTCAGCACAGAATAAAGAATAAGAAGAATAAGATTATAATTTTTTTTTTTGGAAAGTCAGCATTCGATTATTCAGACACAAAGATCATATCGAAAAATAAGCGATGAGGCCCATTTTCACCTCAATGGAAATATGGGCTACCTGACATCCAAGAATAATATTTGAAAACAAACACACATGCAGAGTATGGTGTGAAATAGCTGCGGAAAGGCTCAATGGACCATATTTTTACAAAAAACGACGTACAAGTTGCGTTTAATGAGTATGGTATTCAATATCGGACAATGATTTAGAATTTTTTAAGGCCCGAGGAAGAGAAAACTCCGGAATTTAGGGTCCGACAAGATAGAGGCCCAGCTCTATGGCGTTTTTTTTTGTGATCATAAAATTACTTATGCGCCACCCTATAGTTGTACAGTTTTTTAAGTTCTTGATTCGTTTTTTTTTTTCTGTGAAACGTACTTCCTAACGCTTATCGCCATGTAACATGGCCAATATAATGACAGCGAAGTTTTCCTGAAAAATATTAAACTGGAAAAAAAGTTAAAAAATGAAAAGTGCTTTTCAAAATGATTTTTAAACACAAGTGAAAACAGTGAGAGAAATTGGTGTGGTTTCGACCTTTGGTGTAAAAGTAAAAAGAAAAATTAAATTTTTAGTGAAAAAGTGAGTTTTTAGTGAAAAATTTAGTTCGTAGTGAAAAAGTGAGTTTTTTAGTGAAAAAGTGAGTTTTTAGTGAAAAGTCTGTTTTTAATAAAAAACAAGTAAGAGTGCTATATTCGGCTGTGCCGAATCTTATATACCCTTCACCATTGTGCGAGCAGAATACAGAGCAACTAAACAAAAACTAAATAAAACTGGTAAATATTTTTTTTAAATCGTTTTTAGAACATACAAATTAAAAAAAAAATTCTCTTTGAAAAACCAAGATTTTAACCAGTGGACTAACAGTTTCTAAACTCAACCCACTAGACGACTGAACCATAAACGAACGTTGTTTGAATATCATTAAAATGAAATATGGCCCGAATAAGAGACAACCGGTTTTGAACTTCGCTTTTCATAAGGACCCATTATAGGGTGTAGGATCAATATTGACAAAATTACAAACGGAATGACTAAGTTATATATACCCTTTTTACCTTCGGTAAAGGGAATAAGAAGAGTAATTTTTGGGAATTCAGTATTTCGGTTATAACTCAGGCATTTTTTAACCGATTGGACAGATTTATATACCGACGTGTTAAGGAAGAATTTTACCATTTACTTAAGTTATATTTATATATAAACATTTATATATACTTGTATACATATATTTTAACAAAGTTTATATACCGACGTGTTTAAGAAGAAATTTGGCATTTACTTGAATTAAAAAGATTGGACTCGGGGAGAACTATGGTTCCCGAAAGTGGGTATTTAAAAATAAAAAAAATTTATTTTTGGTCATAACTTTTTTGTAACTAAGCCGATTTTCCAGAGTTTTTTATAAAATATGTTCTACTAAAAATTCCCGATATTTTGGTATACAAGTCAGACCATAGGACTTATAGCAGCCCTAAAATTTAGGTTTTTATACAATTTTTATTTTTTTTGTACGGGAGGTACCACGCCCACTTCTTCAATCCTGCCTACATTTTGTAGGACGGTGTGTATTGGCAGCCTAAATGTGTGTACCTAATTTGGAAACTTTGGCTTTTGCCGTTCCCCAGATATACAGCAAAAAGTAATTAAAATACAACAACCACAAGGGATTTTTGGGAAAAATTAGAGGTAGTCGTGGTTTTTTGCTCATATCTCAGCCATTTGTGGACCGATCGTGCTGAATTTCAATAGCAAGCAATTCCGGACCATATGTGACATAAATGTATAATAACCTGGCCCCCATCATATATGGGGTCTTCGGAAAACCCATTTCAACGGACAGACGGACAGACGGACATGGTTAAATCAACTTCGCTCCTCATAAGGACCCAGAATATATATATACTTTATAGGGTCTTAGATCAATATTGTAGAAATTACAAACGGAATGACAAACTTATATATACCCTTTCTACCTTCGGTGAAGGGTATAAAAAGTTAGTTTTAAGTGAAAAATCAGTTTTTAGTGAAAAAGTGAGTTTTTAGTGAAAAGTGAGTTTATAGTGAAAAAGTGAGTTTTTAGTGAAAAAGCGAGTTTTTAGTGAAAAAGCGAGTTTTTAGTGAAAAAGTGAGTTTATGTGAAAGTCAGTTTTTGTGAAAAAGTGAGTTTAAGTGAAAAGTCAGCTTTAAGTGAAAAAGTGAGTTTTTAGTGAAAAAAATAAATTTTAGTTAAAAAGTTTTTATGTGAGTTTTTTCTCACACTGTATCTGATAACACACCATGCCACAAAATAAAAACTTGTTTATAATAACTGTGTTGCATAAAAATTTTTGTTGAAGTGCCTTTTCGTGTTTGTTTTTCTAAAGTTTTTCTAAAACTACTAAAACTGTGTGAGACGGTGTGGTGTGTGAGTTTAAAAAAAGGACTTTTCAGATTTGAAAGAATTTTTTTTTAACTAAATATACGTAACATTAAAAAAAATAAAATTGTTATTGGTATGTTATTGCTTTTATAAACAACAACAAATTGGTGCAATTTAAATGGGGATATTTATGATCAAAATTATTAATACAGTAATAATCGTTAGAAATGGTTTATTTTGTTAAAGTGCAAGCAAAAAAAAAAAAAAGATAGTTTCATATAAAAACAGTTTAGAGTGCTATATTCGGCTGTCCCGAATCTTTAATACCCTCCACCGACAGTTCGAATATTTCAGGAGTGGGCTCCATATGATATCTAAGTGTGATTAATTCGTCTTTATAAAAACAAACGCCAGCATTTAAATTGGATGCGGTTAAGACCTATTTTAAATTATTGACTGACAATCAGAAAGTTTTATGATTTTCTTTTTAGAAATTTGAGCTAGCTTGAGAAAAATATCACGGTTCGTAACCGTTTAAGCCTAACTTAAATGATTTTCAGGAGGGGAATTCAAATTGAGCCCATGGTAATTTATGGACCAATCATCCTTAAATTCTGTAGAGTGATTTCTGGTATAAAATTATATAAATTTGAATAAATTTCAACACAGTAGTGAATTTAAAAAGGCTAATAATGACCCTTATATCACAAAACTTTGAATCAAATTTAACCGCTATATCTATATATGCTCCGGTTTAAGGCGTATTTAATTAATCTACCAGAGTGGGCCTATGGTAAATTATGGACCGTCCTATACAACTGTGCAGTATTTAATTTTATATTAATTGCATTATTTCTTAAGTTTTAGGCGTAATAAACTGTTTTCCGGTAGTACGGTTTATATGGGGTCTATAGAAAATTATCGATCTTCACGAAATTTCCCAGTGTCATTTCCAGTCCTAAAAAAACTGAGACATACCAAATTTTATTATAATATAATTATTTATTACGGTTTTAGGTGTACTAAACAGTTTTCCGATGGTAAGGATTATATAGGTCCTAGGGTTTATTATTGTTTATTTTTTAACAGCAAGTTAAATTTTGAGTTTTTCGAAAGTTAGCATGTTTTCAACAGACAGACAGACGAGCATGGCTAAATCGACTTAGAATTACTCAAGGAGCCAGAATATATATACTTTTTAATATTTTTACTTTATGTTATTAAATTTTTCACTGTGTGCTCAATAGTTATCTAAGACTCCATTGCGTGTATTTATTTTGGATTCTTGAGTAACATGCCCTTCTGTCTATTCGTATGTCGAGAACACATTAAAATGTTTTTGGGTTTGAAATTCAGCTTTATTGCTTGAGTATGAAACGAGTTGTAGACCCAAATGTGAATCAACTTTCCTAAAAATTAATACATATTTCTATTCTATTTATACAGTAGTTACTATTTAGAATCAACAGTAATTACCAGGGAAACTTTAAATATGCAATTGCCTGTGCGATCAATAAAGGCAGAAACAATATGTAAATCCTTATTTTTGAGCTTTTTATGAATTTTGGCAACGATTTGTTAGTGCATATTTCAATGCTTGCAGAATTTTTTTTTGCATAATTTAATTAAAAGGGAATTTTTGCAAGATTTTTTAATTTTATAGTGTTTTTTTTTGCCTTTTCTAAGGCATATTTTAATCCAAGTTTAATTTTTTTAGATACCAAAAAGAGCTTTTGTAAAAAATATAATTTTTTTTGCGAAATTCTGACTGAAATAAGGAAATTTTCCCCCAGTGTTGCCAAAACTTCGTGACCAAAAATAAAAAATAGCTAAAAAATGGTTAAAAATGGGCTAAAAAATGGCTAAAAGCTTTTTTAAATAAAAACACATTAAAATTCAATAACAAAATAGAAATAATTAATTTAAAGTGGTTTACGATGAAATTGTATGTTAAGATCAATTTGTTAAATAAGAATAAACGTAAATTAATATTTTGATACATATTTAAAAAACTAAATCATCGATGAACTCGATGTCGTTATTGTTCATCTCATAGGAATCACTCGGGCCTATTAGTTTTTAATAATTTGAATGTAAATCATAATAACGACAACATTTACCCAACCTTTTCAGTGCAGATCTACAATAAAAATCAAGCAAGAAAGGATTGTCGGTCAACACCACATTAGAACCTATGTACCAAATTTTATCAAATAATCTCCAAAACAGCCAGCCAGCCAGCAGGACAAACATCGTTAATTCGACTCAGAAAGTGATCCTGAGTCTTTATGACCACTTTATCATTAGACCATGCAACTGAGACCAACTATATAGTCCATTCTGAAATTTCTAAAAAAAACTTTTTTGCCGCCTGCATCTCTTTATTAAAATACTTGCAACCAGAAAGAAACACTGATGCTTGTGTTGATCCATTTTATAAATTTAATATTGAAATACTGTTCCTTTATTTTGAAAGATGTTTCATCATCTTAGTTTATAGTGATTTCCAACATTTGTAAAAGTTGTGATTTAAATGAAATGAGTTTGAATTGTTAAAAATGTTTATTTTACTTTAATACATTTTTATAAGAAATTGAAAATTATTATTTTAAAAGATGAACGGCAAAAAAAATTTATGGCTAAATAAGTTGAAAAATGGCTAATGGCTAAACTCATTTTTTAATGGCTAAACAGTATGAAAAATGGCTAAATCTAGCCACTAAATGGCTAAATTGGCAACACTGATGCGAAGGCACTATCATCAATAGTTCTTAAAGCTTTTACAAATTTTGGTATTGACCTAAAACATTGTGTAGGAGTTGGAATAGATGGGTGTCCCCTGATGTCAGCAACCGCGACAAATGCGAAACAAACGCCTTGCTATTCCCATAAATCAAACAACTCAATTTCTAAAAGTAATAAAGTGCCATTAAAAGTTGTATCATTTGTTAAAGAAACGCCAAAAATTTTTAAATATAACACTACGTCAAAAATTTTCCACAATGTGGTGACCAAATGAATCTTTATGTAAAACACTGATTTACAGCCAAAAAATACCAAGAACGCCCTATGCCTAGATAAGTTAATTGGGACCTCCTGAACACGAAAAACGCTGTAAAAAAATAGTCAAATTTTGAAGTGCCATAACTAAAGGTACGTTCAAACTGATGAAATATTTGATAGCAAATATCAAATATTTCACTAACGTAGTCTGAACACAAAATATTTTTGAGTGTCAAATAAATGTAAATAAAACAAATTGTTTTTCTTTGGTTTATGATTTCTTTGCAAGAGCTGCTTGAAAGCTCTCTAGGGTGTTAAGCAAAGAATTGCTTTATTCATTAAAATAGAACTTTATTTATAGTACTTAATTGCTGATTAAACAAATTTATATACAGTGGAAGACATAGCAAGGGACAGAGTACTTTTGGTTAGATTTGCAATGTGCGACACAACGATCAGTATACAACAACAAGTGTGTTGACTGTTTAATAATGTTTACAGTGGGTGTTATGTCAGTCTGACTGAACATTCTCAGCTTTGCTTACTATAATCAGCATAGTCGCTGTACAATGCATATAGTACTGATCGTTGTGTAATATGATCTTCTTTTATATTTAAATAACCAAAAATATTCTTGTCGGCAATAACGCAAGCAATGAATGCTACGCATGCTACATAAAATAACAGCTGATTTTGAGCAAATAAAAGTATTTGCCGGCAAACAAATATTTGTCCAATGTGAACATAGTGTGAACACAAAAAATCAAATATTTAAGTAGTTTTTGAGCAAACATTTATTTGATATTACAAAAAATTTGTAAGAGCAAACAACGACAAATAATTTTTGCCTTGTTACCTATAGAAACAATTTTTCTTGTAATTTTTCGGATTCTTTACAGTTTTTAAAGTTTTTTTATAATTATTAGACTTTGCTATCATGCCGCTATTAGCAAATTTTTGCAAATTTCCGCTAATTTGGAAATTTTTACCGAATTTTTGCCATTCCTTATACTTTTAGGGACTTTTAATCAATTTTATGGCTTGTTTGAAATTTAAAAAATTTTCGCGAATTTTCGCTTATTTTGCAAAAACCATTTTTTTTTTGCTATTTTCCGACAATTTGTTTTTTTAAACGATTTCAAATAAATTTTAGGGTTTGTTTGCAATTTTTCGCGAATTTTAGCCATGCTCGCGAAGAAGCGATTTTTCCCTGTGAATCTTTACATTTTAATGATTTTTCATAACTATTTGGCTTTGCTACCATACCGCTATTAGCAAATTTTTGCAAATTTCCACTAATTTGGCAATTTTTACTATTTGTGAAATAATTTTTATTTTTGAACACTTTCATTAAATAATTATTTGATGCAAATATTTGTCTAAGTCTGAACGCACGGCAAACATAATTTCATTTATTTGATTTGACACTTTTTGCCAACTGTTTTAACAAACAAAATTTGTCAAATATTTGAGCTTAGTGTGAACATTAAACAAAATATTTTTTTGTTTCACACAGTTTGAAGCAAATATCAGAACAAATATTTTTGTCAAATATTTCATTAGTCTGAACGTACCTTAAGCCATTTCTTATCAAATAGAAATTTTCAGCATCTGGTTGGGCTCCACAAGGAGTTGAGTGGGACCATACACCGAAAAACCTAAAAGTAAAAAACGGTACTTAGAAAATAAAAAGTTACAGCGTTTTTCGTGTTCAGGAGGTCTCAATTAACTTATCTAGGCATGTGGCGTTCTTGGTATTTTTCCAAATTAAAAATTTGTAAAGCAGTGAAATTCCGCTGAATCCGAATATGAAGTCAGAATTGTCAAAAGTAGAACAGTTTTTGAGATATTCTAAAATAACCGTATGTATTTCTTTTTTTTTGAAACACGCAGAGAAAAAACATGTTTAGATATGGTTACCTCCAACAATACTATGTTTAAAGAAAATTTTAACCATATTATGTTTAATTTAAATATATTATTGTCAACAACAACCATATTATGGTTAAAATAGTCCTCCATCAAGAAGACACAACTATATTATGGTTGCCTCTAAACATGTTATGGTTAAATATGACAACAATTTTTTTTTAAGTTAACAATAATAAAACCAACCATGCTATTATAAATGTTAAACATATTTTAGTCATTATTAACCGTAATATGTTCGGAGGCAACCATAATATGGTTGTGGCCTCTTGATGGAGGACTTTTTTTTTTAACCATAATATGGTTGTCGTTGACAATATTATGGTTAGATGACCATATTTAAACATGTTTTTTCTCTGGGTGAAGATAATAAAATGACTAAAATAACCGGCGCTGCGAAATATGGCCCCAGGAAATATGGACCCAAAAAATAAATGGAAATTGACCCCAAATTTGGGGCTATTTTTCATAATGCAATATGGCCCCATTTTTTTAATGAAAAATTACCCAAAAAAAATGAAAAATAACCCTAAAAATAAAATGAAATATGACCCTAAATTTGGGGTTATTCTTCATTATGAAAAATCACCTCAAAATTTATAATGAATTTTAGCCCCAAAAAAGAACACAAAGAAAGTGACATTAAAAATTTTCGGTGGAGTTCATATGCCCAAAACTAAAAATCACAAATTTAGAATCCCGATTTCAAAATCCGGATAATTATACAGTTTTGGTTTTAAAAATCGTACGATTGATAGCATGGTTGTGCTTTCGGCTATGCGCAAGGCTTTTTTTCTCTATGGTATAACGAAAACTGGCTTTGCTTACTAAATCTTCACGTTATAGACGGCCTGCGGCCTGGCGCAACGATTTTATCTTCTATGGTATAACGAATACTGGCTTCGCTAACTAAAGCTTCTCTATATAGCCGGCCTTCGGCCGGGTGAAAGGATTTTCTTCTCTTTGGTATAACGAACACTGGCTTCGCTTACTAAAGCTTCACTACATAGCCGGCCTTCGGCCGGGCGCATGGATTTTCTTTTCTATGGTACAACGAACTCTTCTCGTAATAGCCGGCCTTCGGCCGGGCTCTAGGATTTTTTCCTCTATGGTATAACAAACACCGTCTTCGCTAACTAAAGCATCTCTGCATAACCGGCAAGGATTTTCTCTACTTTGGTATAAGAATTCGGGTTTTTTATGTTATCCCTTCGGGTTTTTTATGTTATCCCTATTACATAGAATTTTATAAAATTTGTGTAAAAATGTTTGGGGTGATTTTTCATTTCTTTAAACTTGCATTTTTAATTAGTAGATGAAAAATAGCCCCAAAGTAAAAATTGTGATTTTATTTGGGGCCATTTTTCATTCCTTGATATTGGGGTCATTTTTCATTCCACTTAAAATGCAAAAACACCCTAACGAAAAAATGAAAAATAACCCAAAAAAAAAACAACAAAATTGCGCCAAAATTGCGTGTTGTTGTGTCTCATGTAAAATTTTGGGGCCGTTTTTCATTTTCCTTTTGGGGCCATATTTCCTGGGGTCATTTTGCGCACCGCCAAATAACCATGGGTCGTTTGTGAAGATTAGTCAAAAAATGACAAAGTTACAGCGGACTAAAGTTCAAACTTTATAAAACATTTGATGATTTTGTTCCATTTTGCTGTTTTCAAGTTATTTTTTTAAGCCAATGATTTAAAAATCTTAATGTTTTATTGCATGCGACATTAGATTATTTTAATAGGAATATTTTGCGCCCAACAAGACATAGATTAGTACGAAAATGGCAAAGCCACAGAACATTTAGTAAATTAACCCACATAGAAATTCAGTAGTTTTAAGTTTTTTTTTAGTATTTATTGTTACTAAAAATTTAGCTTTGTATATTTATTTGTTGTGTTTTTCTTTTATTTGATACAAATCGAAAAGTGGTTTAATTCAATTAATCTTCTGTAACTTTGTCAATTTGTCTGGATCCTATTGGACTCAAAATGTACGTTTTGAAACAATGTCGTAAGTGATAAAATTGAAAAAAGTTTATTGTTTGGTTTAAAAAAAATAACTTGAAAACAGCAAAATTGCAAAAATTCATCAAATTTATAATGAAGTTTGAAATTTTTTCCACTACAAATCTGCCATTTATTGACTCATCTTCACAAACGACCCATGGTTATTTTAGAAATGTTATAACCTTTCACTAAAAATAAAAAAATACAAAGTCCTTTAAAAATTTTTGAAGATATTTGCTGTTCTACTTTTGACAATTCTGCCTTCATATTCGGATTCAGCTGAGAATTTTACAACTTTTTATTAGGGGTCAGATTCATGTGGTCAAAAACCTGTCACGTAGTGTAATCATCCCAAGCGAGACGCATTTTTAGCAAAGTATTTGGGAGCCAAACTCTCTACATTATGCGAAACAAGATGGGTGGACCGTCACGACTCAATTTTACACTTTGCAATAAATGTACATTAGGGTGGGTCGAAAAAAAAGTTGTGCCAGTCACCCCCTAGAATGAAAGATATGTCAATGAAATTTCTAAAACAGGAAAAAATATTTTTTTGCCACGCCCCAAAATACAGCACTTTTGGTTATTTATATGTAGCGCTGCCATTTAAAGTCCGATCTCATCATATCGTATATCGTTGTTCATGGCTTGATAGTGGCTTCATTTTTTTCTTTGGTGACTTTTCAATCCGACCTGAAATTCTGGGCGCCACTTATGCCAACTCGGATCCTTCCCCCAAATGTCCAATTTTTTTGACGGTCCAAGAAAGTTCTAATAAAACTACGTATGTATAGATTTTAATATGCTCACTTTTATGACACGCCTCCAAATTAAGCCCCTTTTTTCTTTTTCACAAACATACCCAGTAAAAACTTCGCCTACAAAATAATCAGAAAAACATAAGAGCACTACTTACAATTCAACTGAAAGAACCAATGAATTTTACAAGGTATGTCCCAAAATTAACGCATTCAAAATTAAGTCATTATTTATTTTACCTTCATACATCCAGAAAAAAGCAGTTATAGAAGTTGTTATAGATGTAGTTTTAGAACAAAGCTACAAAATAATGAGTTTAAGAAAAGTAAGCGAAGTTTTTACTGGGTACTACATTAAACCAAGTAGAAGCCAATACAAACCAAAAAAATTTTCATCAGTCACGCCCTAGAATAAAAGGTATATATATTAAGTTTGAAAAACGTAAAAAAAGTTGTTTTTGTCATGCCCAAAATTACAAAATTACATTTAACGTATATCATTGTTAATGGCTAGAATGTGCCTTTATTTTCGTATTTAATGCTTTTTTAAACTAACTTACAATTCTAGATGGCAATTATGATATCTGATCCTTCCCCTCTGATGTCCAATTTTTTCAGATACGCATATTTCGGATCTCTTATGTATAAAAATTTATGACGGAGAAATAAACATTCAAAATAAAATAAAATTTCAACATACATAAATATATTTATCTATAGATACTTCATCAAAATACTTCATCAAAAACCTTATATTAAGGATCTCACTTAGTACTTTTGAATTTTTTTGCGGACTATACATTTTAAGTGTGATACTTATTATAACACAGCCGCTTAGTATCATTTTAGAAAAGCACGGTATAGATCTCAAAAAGGATCAAGCCTTATTAAAACTTTAATTATGAGCCTTGAAGAGAACAGAAATTAAGCCAAACATTTCAAAGCGATTTTTGAAAAAGTTTAAGTTATTTGCGTTCAAATCGAGGTTCCAATCGAAAATACAAGATTTAAACGAAATAATCACATCCAAAATGTTGAAGATTACTACCGAGTTATAGGTTATATTCCTCTTATTGATTTTTTTTAGAAGATCTCAAAACACCTTTCCCAATAGATATCCTTGATGTATTGAACATATGTACCTAAGCTTCTACCTCAAAGTGTTATCAAGTCATATACAGATACAAAACTTTTAAAATCAAAACTAGCGGATGAGCTGATTGATTATATTTAATAAAAGAGATAAACACCTACTAACATCTTAACTTTAGCCTGAACTGTTGCATTGGCAACAAACACAGAAAAAAACCGAAAATCTATCAGATAACGTTGTAGATGCTTTAATCAACTGTGAGGAAGATATCCACCCAAATCTAAGAAAAATATTTCGATTTTTCGTTTCAATGCTCGTCAGTAATGCTACGAGCGAGAGGTCATTTCCTACCCTTCGTCGAATATAAACATGGCTTAGATCAACAATGACAGAAGAAAGACTGTATTATCTAAATTTGCCTCACAAATAAATCATGAATTGCTTATTTAAAAAGATTAGTTTATTTTAATTTATATTGAATATTTTATTTAACCTTATTGTTGAGTTTTTTTTAATATCCCAGTAAAATATGTGCTCCAAAAGGAGCAGGTTTTTTGTATAAATTCATACCTCAAATCGCTTCAAACCTGCTGATAGGATGCCTGATTTTTGTATGGGGTATTCCCGGTTTGAAGGACTATTTTCTGCTGACAATAAGCGCTTCTTTTAACATGCATATAAAGCACTCCTAAAGTGCTTTTTTAAGGGCTAACGTAATTAACATTAAGATTTTTGTATGACGTGCTAAATTCCCAATTTTCCATATTTGATAAATACACTGAAAAACACATATTCATTAATATTTTGCTTTTACTTGTTTTAATGCCGTTTTTCAATCATTTTAATTTTATTTTTTTCGCTTTAAAATCTTCTTCGTTGTCAGCACTAAAATAGCAGCTTTTTTGTATATTTTATACTTTATCATTTACTGCTTCATAAGAGCTCTCTAATTGAAGCGCTTGATTATGCGCTTTTTCTCTGTAGTGCTCCAAAAAACCCAATTTTTTTTTACTGGGATAATATACAATATTTCTTTGAATAAACTTATTAAAACAAATTTTTTACTTTTTTGTATCATAAAAAATTCTCCCCCCACCCCCCTAAGGCTCAAGCTGCATCCGCGCTTGCCCAACGTGTTGCTCCAATTTCGCCATCTTCATTTAGTTTTTTCTCTAAAATTGTAAGACAAAGCAGGCAGAGACCTGCGCCGAAGCGGCTTAGCCGGGTGTTAGCCAGCCGCCGATGAAAAAATTTATAGCCACCGCCACCGAAATTTCTTCGGCTAAAAATCGGCTGCAGCTTAGCCACCGATTACTTTGTAAATAATTTGTATTCTCTTTTTTTCACACCTTGCCACATTCTTTTTTGTTTTTCTATCCTTAAAAAGTGTAACTCGTACTGCCTGTTTGTAACAGGTAGTTAGTTTCTTGTTTATAAAGCACCAAAATTTCATCAAAATTTTTAAAATAACGACATATAGGAAAATGAGTGAACACTGGTGCAATCGTTGATTATTTTTGTGATAACTATTCTGTGTATTTTCCCGCCGAATAGTTTTAACTCTGTAAAAATTTGACCAAATCACTTTTGTTAAACAGCCTTAAGTGTTTATTGTTTTCAAAACTATATATTTGGCTGCAATTCAAAATTAAATAAATATGTGTGAGAATAACAAAATTAAAGATGAAACTGATTCCAGCGATACGGTTGCCTAGATCAGCGAGTTCAATTCAGATTTCGTGCATTACGAAAATATGCTTAACAAGAAAAATAATTTAAGAGTAAAACGCAAATATGTATGTTTGTTTGCGTCAACACCTTCAACTACCCTTCAACGTGGTCGAAATTTTGGTATGTCACTGTACCACATTTTGTCCTTTTTTAGGAGACCGTTTTATATGTAAAAATTTTAAATTTTGTACTCTGGAATAGCTAATTATTCAATTAATGTTTGATTTCCTGTGTCATTGAAAACATGTGATTCTTGTTTAAACAGAATTATAGTACGAAAAGTATGCAAATGTACATGCATATAATTTTAATATACATATTAGACTGGTCCTTATTTTTTGACATCAAAATTTTTAATGCAGCACCCTCTTAAAATTTTATTTTTAGCAAAAAAAATCGTTATGTAAAAGTTTAAAGTTGATATTTGATATTAACACGTGCCGCATTAGGATTTAAAGGTCGTGCATATGTAAGTCCAACTCATATGCACGACCTTTAAATCCTAATGCGGCACGTGTTAATATCAAATATCAACTTTAAACTTTTACATAACGATTTTTTTTGCTAAAGATAAAATTTTAAGAGAGTGCTGCATTAAAAATTTTGATGTCAAAAAATAAGGACCAGTCTAATGACCATAGATTTTTTTTGTAATATATTTAATGCAGCGCTCTTTTAAATTGTTCATTATAGCAAAGATATGATTCTGTAAAAATTTCAAGTCAATATCTTAAAACAAACACGTGCCGCCGCATTGAGCTTTAAAACATTTATTTACATATGCATGTGTAAAAAATTGTATGTTCTTCTATGGTAGTAATAAGAATTGTCATAAATAAATAAATATACACGTACCTTTGTATGGACGTATGAATTTATAATTTGAGTTTTTTTTTATATAAACAGGCAAAAATATTAGTCTTGGTACAAAAATATGCCAAATGCATGTGCTAGTTGGACTTACATATGCACGACCTTTAAATCCTAATGCGGCACGTGTTAATATCAAAATATCAACTTTAAACTTTTACATAACGATTTTTTTTGCTAAAAATAAAATTTTAAGAGGGTGCTGCATTAAAAATTTTTAAGTCAAAAAATAAGGACCAGTCTAATACATATCCCATCGGCTGACAGCCACATCGGCTAACAGCCGGAGCGAGCCGCCGCCGAGCATTTTTTTGCGTCAGCCGCCGCCGCCGATGAAATCCCACGGCGCAGGTCTCTGAAAGCAGGTCTATAATTTCACATGTTCCCCATAAAATCTTCTTTCCAAATAAGAATTCGCAAAAACTTTGATTTTTATCTAACCTAGAGGAAAGGGAACTAGCACCATACTTGTCAGGTGACAGTTCTAAAGTGGTAGGGACCGGTTCTAGTTCTGGCACTTAATGTGAAGAGTACTTGTCACTTTAACATGACGATGTCCTAGCACGGGGTATGCTATCGCAGATATTGTCCCGAGCAAGGTATATTTACACAAGGTAAACTCGTTGCTACAACAAGTACAACAAGACAAAAACAACACGCCAAATTGTTTTTGTATTTGGAACCATGGTGTCAAAAAAAACGCAACAATGTGCCTTTAAAATAAAAACACAAATTGAAAAATTCAGAATAATAAGCTGAAACAATTTCTAATATATTGTGCATTCTCAAGCATAAAAATAAAGTATTATTGCAAAAAATAATGCATTTAAATGTATTTTGTTTGCTTAGTAATCACAAGAATTAAAATTTCACAAAAATAAAATGTTTTTCACAATTTTACACTTTTTTAATTCAAAATGGCGCGCACTAACCATAAGTATGTAAACAAACACAAGGAACCAACGGAACCAACATAAATAACTTTTGACACTAGGGTTCCAAATGGGGTAAACAGCTGACAAACATATGGGCCAACGAGTTTACCTTGTGTAAATATACCTTGGTCCCGAGTAAAGCTCTGGAGTAATTTTCCTTTCCTCTGGAATATCTACACTTTAAACA
This sequence comes from Pollenia angustigena, assembly GCA_930367215.1. NCBI lineage: Eukaryota > Metazoa > Arthropoda > Insecta > Diptera > Polleniidae > Pollenia > Pollenia angustigena. The sequence goes on from OV884060.1 coordinate 57,400,766, forward strand.
CTAATGGCCATTTTCTCATTAGGCAATTATCTTTTTTCCCAACGAAAAACTGCACATTAAAGAAATTTGGTTTTCTCAATGTCTCATTTGCTTCGATTTTATCGCAAAGCTAACCGGCACTCATCTGCCAATTATTTATTTTCCTTTTATTTGCCGTACAGATAAATTCAATCAGCTGACTCCCAACTTTTACATGTATTTTGAGTGGCGTTGCCAGCTGAAAACAATGTTTTTTGTCGGTATATTGAGAAACCCAAAATCGTTAACGGACAGTTTATCGGTCCAATAAATTTATGTTGACATTAAGTAACAGGCAGTTTGTCGATACATTGAGAAAATGGCCATAAATCATCAGTACAGTGATTTGTCTTGTTTTCATCACAGTTCGGTCCATTATATTATAAAATTATGTTTACTGGTCACGGGATTACCGCTGTAAGAACAAAGGACACAAATTTTCCGCAGGGTATTTAAAAGACAAAATTCCTATAAATTTTAATAAAATCGGTGGTGGAAGTTAAATTAAGCATCAATTTAATGTATGACTCGAAACTATAGTACTTCTAACTGCCTTAAGAAACATTAGGTCCCATATCTCGAAACAAAACATTAATAACAAAACGGAACAAAATTTAACTTTTTTTGTGTGGATTAGAAGTTTTTATGCAATTATTTTACTTGTTTGAGTTCGCTTATTTCAAATCTAATCTCCGTTTTTCTCCATCAGCTCGGTATTTTAAGTGACAGGTACAAATCGTATTTTTGTCTTCTTCAACAAATTGAAAAGTTCAAAAACTCATAACTTTACTCTTCATTAAGCGATTTTTAAAATTAAATTAAATTTTTTAAAGATGTAGTTTAAAAAATAATAAAATTTTTGGAAATCACCAAACAAAATGGCTAAGTAATGGTGGTTGTTTACGTAAAAAAATAAAATTACAAATTTTGTATTTTAAAAAATCGGGCCGAACGGACTATCGAGTATCACGGACACTGTGGCCGGTGCTTAGGAAGTCCGATTCGGTGTCGCTGCTGGGCAGGAGCAGGGTCTGCGTTAGGACCATGATAGGAATAATCACGGGCCACTGTAGGATATGCAGGATGGCGGTGAGGATGGGATCCGACTTGTCGGATATATGCAGGTTGTGCGAGGACCCTGAGGAGTTGGAGACAGTTGAGCACTTTCTGTGCCACTGTCCCAGGTTGCAGGGTAGCAGGCTGAGGTGGCTGGGCAGTAGATTCCTGGGCGAATTAGGGGATGTTTCGAGTTGCGGACTCGAGAATCTGATAGGATTCGTAATGGGGATGGCCTGGCTGCGCGAGGGGAGACCGGGTGCTAACCGCACGTAGGGTGGATTTGGTTTGGGTGGGATTTATCTCGGGGTTGGTCCTTTACCTTCTTTTTCCTTCTTTTCTTTCCTTTCTTTTCTACCTATCTTTTGGATCTGTCTTATGCTTTCGCTGCTTATTTCACCTACTTTCTACCTTCATGGCTATCTCTAATTAAGGCGTCACAATGGACCATATTGGTCTCTGGGTGAAGGTGTGAAGGAGACTTCACACCGGCCTTTCTACCTACCTACCTACGTAAAGTCACATAACCTATGAACAAAATGAGATAAAGATCATAAAAAGCGATGAACGCATTTGCTATTACTCACAATTTAGTTAAGGTTCCTCATTTTTTAAGTCAAGGAAAATACGTCCAAAAATAGAACAGCAAAAAAAAACCCACATATAAATAACTGTGATTTTTGGCGCATTTTAATTTTTAATGAATTTTTTGAACACAAAACTTATATTTTTTTTGTTAAAAGATTTTTGTTTTTTGTCAAAATGAAAACGATATCTCTGAAATTATTGGACAAATTAAAAACCAATGTAAGCACGACTTAAAGATTGTTTTCGAATTTTGAATTTTTTTTAATTTAATATTGTGAACCGTTTTGAAGTTATTTCAATATGTATGTATTTAGCGAAAGTGCCTTAATTTTTGGACAAAACGGTATAACTCGAAAAGTCGAGAGAAATGTAGAAATGGATTCAAAGTACCAAATTGCCTTAAAAACAATATTCAGTTCTTAATAAACAATAACCTTGTAATAACATTGATATAAGGTGTTGTTATGAAATATAGAATAATAAGGTATTATTTGGCTAGAAATAAAAATGCCATATTTTCTGGTGATCAGTTAATACTCTATCATAAGTCCCACATGAATTCCACGTACCTTATGATCAGGTTTAAAGTCCAAACGAATGATTGTGTTCTTGCGAAATGTGGTGCAAATTATATATGACTAAAGAATAACTATCTTCTAAATTCTAAATTCTAAATGTGGTTCAAATTAGTTTTATATGACTAAAGAATAACTATCTTCTAAATTCTGTGATAATGGGTTCGTAATTTTCTATAGGTCTCATACAAAGAACACTCTTAGGGCCGTTTTCACAACTGACCGATAGCTAAAGGTAGGATTTTATCGGCCGTATAAAAAGTGTTCCTTTATTACAATTTTACTTTAAACTACCAGGTAGGATGAACCTTAATTTATTTTATCGCTCACTTTAGGTGAAAGTAACGTTTTAATAATGGAACACTTTTTATAAGGTTGGTTAAAGTCTCCTTGAAGCTATCGGTAAGTTGTGAAAACGGGATACACTTTAAAACAGCTAGAATCAAAATGACTAAAAGATCATTTTCGAAGTTCCCTCCCACAATTTTTTTAATTCTGGGTAAAATGTATTAAAGATTCGTTACAACTGAATGTATCATTCTTATTAAAACCATTCCAGCAATAGAGAATCACTTTCTGAGTCGATCTAGCGATGTCCGTCTATCCGTCTGGCTGGATGTAATATAAATCTTGTGCTATAATTGAATGAAATTTGGTAAATATGTTCTTATTGTCACATGAACTAAGCCTATTAAAAATAGTGAAAATCGCTTTATCGCTTCGCATGGCCCCAATGCAAACTTCTTTCCGGCACAAATTATTTGCTCCCATAACCTAACTAATTATGTAAGCATTAAGATTAAATTTAGCTTCAAAATATCTCATGACAGCCTTGATAATCTTACCAAATTGTCCAGCAATCGGTCCATATTTAACCACAACTCCCATACAAATAATACTTCAGGATATAGTTTTCAATGTAATAACTTCCTTATAAAATTTGTTATTGATATATGACTTAGCGACGATAGTTTTCATAAAAGCTTTTATGTCACGGTATAGCTATATGGTAGTAGGTCCCGTATAATCCCCTTTCTGCAATCATTTTAAGACAAAAAAAATCTTATATAGATGTCTAGATTTGCTGCTCAAGCTGATTGCAAGAATTTTTCATTTCGAGTTTCTTAATTAAAAACAACAATAAACATGTCTGGACATATCTCAAACCGTCCGAAACGAGTCGTTAAATGGTAGGGGTATTTTTTTTCTATGATACGAATGATATAAACGAAAATTATAATTATAGGCTAGGGAACGAATACCTTTAATGGGTGCTCATAATGTATTTCGTGGCACTGCTGTTGGCTCATCTCGTGGTACCAAAAGGTTCATCGAGTCAGCAAAAGCCGAGAAAACGTTTTAAAAGTGGAATGATCAAAATTGCACCGCAAAGGAGAGGGGTGGAATTAGGTGACTAATATTGAATTGAGAGCATTCATTGGGCTTTTATTTTTGGCTGGCGTTAATAACTCAAACGATGAAGATACAGATGTATTGTGGAGTACGGAAGCAGCTTGTTATTACGGTGTAGTTATGCCGAAATCTGGATTCAAGGAAATTTTGCGGTTCATTTGGTACTTGAGCTGCTCGACTGGTTAACTATAAGGCTGCTCCGATTTCTGCATTATGAACTCAAATGAACAACAATCTTCTGGTATTAGGCCATGCTCCAACACGTCTTGCTATAGAAATGGCACTTGGTAGTACTCCTGTTTCTGGCACTAGTATGAATCAATGGCCTGATATTTCTAACGACATACAGCCCATGCACCCTGTTCGTTGTCTATATGGTAAAGTGGAAAAGCGTAAAACTACACGCAAGATTTGCATTTGGTGTTAAAAACTTTATGTGACACACATGCCAACACATATACTCTGGGTAAATGCTGTACCATGAATTTAATTCAAACATTTTCATTTTAACTTTGTACTTTTTCAATTTCATATATTTCGTTATAAATATGCATTCAAGTATAACACTCTGCGTACTTGTGTTTTTTCATATCTTAACATAGATTTCCATACAAATACATATTTGCTACAAATGTAGACTTCCGGCCGCCACATAAAGCAGATAAAGGTTATAAGCGTACCGACTGGTTTTTTTTGCATAAAAGAAAAAACTAATATTGTAAAAAACTAATTTTCGATTAATCGACATAATATTCGAATCCTAAATAATTAATTTTAACTTATTCGAGCAGTTAATCTCCCAAAATTAATCTTTTAATCGAACTAACCGTTTGAAAACCACTAGACATTCGCTCGCTAGGAACACTCGTTGGTGGTGTCACTAAATATAGCTAGACTGTAGGAAAAAGAAGCTTGTGTTTTTCCTTATATACTTTCCTCTATGTCAAAAAGTTTTATAATTTAAAAATATTCAGTAATGATATTCAAGTGCGAAATGGGAATTTGAATTCAGTCATCGGAATGTGACAGTTTCTTTTTCAATTCATTGTTTAAGATCAATAAGTACACTGTGCTAGTTGCAAACAACAGACCAGTTCGGTTTGTGCTTTGTTGTGATACAGAAGTGTATTTTTAGCCCCGCATACGATTTGAACTATTAATTAATCACATTTGATTTTGTAATACATACATAAATATAAGCAGCGAATGGACGCTTAAAAAAAAAATAATATATTTTGTTATTTAAATTACTTAACATAATAGTGAACAATTTAAAACGATAAAATTAAATTAAATAAAACAGTAAAAATATATATGTATGTACGTATGAATGTTCATACATGTGTAAACATATTCTGAACAAAACATTTAAATTCTGGTTTTTTCTTTTGTTGTTGTAAAATACAATAAATAATAAAAATATTAAAGCAAAGCAAAACGGTGAAAAACAAAAACAACTCTTTGCATGAGTACAAACAGTGAAACAACACTAAGACAAAATGAAAGAAACGTTTACGTTTTAGTTAATGCAAATGAAAATAATGCAGAAATAAATAAAACAAAACAAAACAATATAAACTACCTAACGGCTAAGCCAATTACTCGAACACGTTCCCTCTCACCCTCGGTATTTACACAAACGGTGGATAGTGACTCATTAAAAAAACTACAACAAGATTTGGTGACAAGTGTTGCCAGGCCAGCAAGTATTGCCGTGACGTCAAAAACAAATTTAGTGGGAAATGATACCATGAACTCAAATGCAATGGAAAACCCCCCTGTAAAAAGTTGTCAAAAGCCTACAGTACAAGTTGGTATGGACAGGTACATAACAGTGCTTAAACGGGGACGCAGCCCTACCTCTGCAGCAGTTGCTTCGGCCTCAAAAGTACCATCTTTTGATAAAATAAATACTCAAAATCGTTTTGCAATTCTGGAGGATGAATCCTCTGAAGCACCAAACGTCATTAAACCATCCAAGCCTCCCCCGATATATCTAAGGGAGCAAAATTCAAATGAGCTCATAAAGAGTTTGATATCGGTGATAGGTGAAAATTCGTTTTACGTAGCGGCTATAAAGCGTGGAAGTATAAACGAGACAAAAATACAAGTCAATAATGAGAATGATTTTCGCAAAATAGTAAACAACTTTGAAACGCTTAAAAAAAACTTTTATACCTACCAACTGAAAAGCAGTAAAGGTCTACAGGTAGTGATTAAGGGTATTGACTCATGTGTGGACCCAGAAGAGGTTAAAACATTCCTAGAAGAAAAAGGCTTCAAGGTAAAACATGTAGTAAATATTAAAAATAGAGAAAAAATTCCCCAACCACTTTTTCGAGTGGAGTTTGAACCCGGCGACGTAAAACTTAAAAAAAACGAAACACATCCTATTTACAATTTAAAATATATTCTCTACAGAAGAATAACTATAGAAGAGCCGCACAAAAAAAATGGACCTGTTCAGTGCTTAAACTGCCAAGAATTTGGCCATACCAAGGCATACTGCTACTTACCCCCTGTCTGCGTAGTATGTGGTGAACTACACGGTACAGTTTCTTGCGATAAGTCTAAAACCGACCCCAACGTAAAAAAATGTAGCAACTGTGGCGGTAATCACACTGCCAATTATAGAGGATGCCCAGTATATAATATTGTCAAGCAGACGGTTGGACCGAAAACAAATACCCCTCAAATGCAGGTTGCAAATCAGGTAAACACAAATGCAATTCAAGCCCCCCAGCCTAGTAATAACAGAACCTCTTACGCTAACGTCCTAAAATCAAACCATCAGCCAATGCAAGGTGCCTCGCCAAGTAATGATGAAACTCCGGTTTCTAATTTAAGTCGTTTAGAAAAAACCATGGAAACATTAGTGCAAACAGTAAATAATTTTACGAACACAATGGGTAATATGATGCAGGAAATGCTTAGAATGCAATCGATGTTATTGCAAGCTGTACTTAACAAACCATGAACTGTTTAAAAATTTGTTTTTGGAACGCAAACGGCATCCGCCAACATAAAAATGAATTAGAATACTTTCTTAAAAATAAACAAATTGATGTCATGATGATTTCTGAAACTCATTTGACCTCAAGAAATACGTTTAAAATCAATGGTTATATACTATATGATACCAAGGACCCTCGAGATAGAGCTTGTGGAGGTTCTGCCATCTTAATAAAAACTCGAGTCAAACACTACATTATGTGTGATCACCGTGAAGACTATCTGCAAGCAACGACTATTTGTGTTGAGGAGCTAAATCGAAACATAGTAATTTCTTCTTTATACTCTCCACCTAGATTTTCCATATCAGAAGGCCAATATTATAAATAATATAAATCATTAGGACCCTGTTTTCTGGCCGCTGGCGATTATAACGCTAAACATACCTTCTGGGGGTCACGACTTATAACACCAAAAGGTCGTGTTTTGTTTAACACAATCTCTAAAATGGGTTTAAATGTGGTCGCGAGCGGGCAACCAACATATTGGCCTACTGATCAGCAAAAAATTCCAGATGTTATCGACTTTGGCGTGGTTAAAAACATCCCCACAGAAACGATTCATGTTGAAGCTTCCCTAGAATTATCATCCGACCACACACCTACAATTGTTACTATATCGAACCCAAATAGAATTGTATTTCCGTCAGGTTACTTAGCGACGCCAGCCACACAAATAAATTGGTTAAAATATAAAAAATTTCTCAGTGCCCATTGCACAGAAAATATTCCGCTTAGTACACCGGAGAATGTGGATCTCTCTCTTGTTAACTTTGACAGTTATCTTAAACTAGCTGTTCAACACTCCAGCGTTACCCTCAAAAAAATTAAAAATAATAAAATATGTTCTTCAGATGTCGAGCGGCTCTTGACTGAAAAAAGGAGAGTTCGAAGAGAGTGGCAACTTTACAGATCCCCGCAACTTAAGATTTTATTAAAAGAATGCACAAAAAGGCTAAGAAAGTTGCTACAGAATCAGAAAACGGCTTCTCTAGAAAAATATCTTAAGGAACTTGATGCAACTCCACAATCTGACTACTCATTATGGCGTGCAGCTAGAAATCTAAAAAGGCCAGTTATATCTAAGCCACCATTAAGAAACTTGAATGGTAGTTGGGCAAGAAATGATAATGAAAAAGGAAACCTGTTTGTAAATCATTTGAAAAACGTATTTACACCAAATATATCTCACAATATTGCGGTCGAGTTACCACCTGTTGATGCTAGAGCAGCTATTCCCCTCAGATTTGAGATAAGAGAAATCGAAAAGGCTATTTGTGACTTAAACACTAAGAAGGCACCTGGTATTGATAAAATCAGTAATAAAATGCTTTTGGAGCTACCTCGCATAGCAAAGAAAATTATTCTTTTTATTTTTAATGCTATTTTACGCCTTGAATACTATCCTGAAAAATGGAAGGTTTCCTTAGTTACCATGATACCAAAGCCAGGTAAAGATCATACAAAAGTTGAGTCTTATAGACCTATTAGCTTATTATCAAATATGTCAAAGCTGTTTGAGAAATTATTAGTTTCAAAATTAACACCAATTTTAAGTGAAAATAGATGTATTCCAAACCATCAGTTCGGATTTAGAAGAAAACACAGCACAATCGAGCAGACTCATCGAATAGTAAATGTCATAAGAAAAGCATTTGAAGAAAAGAAATATTGCTCAGCACTCTTCATCGATGTTTCGCAAGCTTTTGACAAAGTCTGGCATGAAGGCTTATTACACAAATTGAAGCAAAATTTACCAGCAAACACACACAAGCTGCTAGAAAGCTACTTAGTCGGTCGTCAATTTATTATTAAAGAAGGAAATTTCTTAAGTTCACCTCAGCCCATTGCCGCTGGAGTCCCACAAGGCAGCATCCTGGGCCCCCTATTATACTTAATTTATACTTCGGACATGCCAACAAGCAATTACACACAAACTTCAACATTTGCAGACGATACAGCTTTTCTAAGCGTCCACGAAAATCGTTATGAAGCATCGCGTTACTTACAGCATCATATATTTCAACTAGAAATAGGGTTAAGACAATGGAGGATAATGGTCAATGAGCAAAAATGTGTACATATAACATTCACTTTGCGCCGGGAATCTTGCCCCCCTATTACAATCAATAATCAAATAATTCCTCAACATTCGCATGTTAAATATCTCGGTATACATCTGGATCGGCGATTAACGTGGAAATGCCATATAGAGGCAAAATTAACTCAAATGAAACTTAGTCTCGATTGCAAGCTTCTACTTTACAACTCTATCTTAAAGCCTATCTGGTGCTACGGTATTCAACTATGGGGCACTGCCTCGGCCTCTAATATCGACAAAATTCAAAGGCGCCAAAATAAACTTCTTCGAATAATCACAGCCGCTCCCTGGTATGTTAAAAACTCAAACATTCATAAGGATCTCAATGTGCCATTAGTGAAATCTATGATTACAAAATATGCAATAAAATATTTAAAAAGGCTTGAACAACACCCAAATCCACTAGCTCGAAATATTTTAAATCATGGCGGCCACACTCGCTTAAGAAGAAGAGACACTGCAGCACTTACCCAATTAGATGAGCGATAAACACCTATAAAAGTGAACATAACCCGTGATGAAGAAAATTTTGTCTGGCACTGGCAGGAGATAAAATAACGTATTAGGTTAAGATTTGATTAATTATTGTTAGTTCATATTTAATATATGAAGATTCAATAAAAAAATAATGACAAAAAAAAAAAAAAATTGTTTAAGACGCAAACGGATTGAATATTCGTATTTGGCGAATATTGGCGCAGATATTCGTATTCGCAAACATTTAAAATTGATATTCGTAGCATGACTAGATATAACTTTTATGTAAAGCCCCTCAACAACAATTTTTTTGTCGGGCCTTGTTTATTCTGTCTTTAGGATTAGCATATTTACATTTACTTTAATATAATTGTGTAAATGTTTGTGAATTTAGTCCTTGCTTGCATATCAATGGATAGTTTTCTGTGTTCTTGCTATTGTTATTATTACTAATAATATTGTTGTTGTTCTAATAATTTTGCTTATGCATACACCCACATTTACGCAAATACAAAAACACACACATACCCACAAACACTTTCCCACACAAATCCCATATTTGATATATGAAAATCCAATTTTCCAGTGATTGATCATACATGTCCACATATCAAGTTCGTGGTTTGCATGTACATACATATTTTCAAATTTTAACAAATAATACATAACAATAATAATGATTACGATAATAATAAACAATATAGTAATCAACATCATTATGATCATAATAATAGCTTTGGCAATTTTGGTATTTGACTCTAACGCAGAGATAACATCATCATTAAAAGAATGGAAAGTATGAGTAAATGATGGTTGTAGGTTGGATTGGTTGGATGCAGGCAGCATGTTGGTTGTATGGCTCATGACTAAAATATGCATATTTTTTTTAAATCTCATACATATTTAAGTGAGTTTGTTGGCTAAAGTCAATATGTATCAGAGTTTTGGTTTGTTTGTGTTTTAAAGTGTAAATTAAGTAAATTTTTTATGCAAATAGAAAGTAATTAATGCGGAAATATGAAAAAAAATATGTGCATTTGATTGATTTGTACACAATTTTAACTTATGTACATCAATTTAGGAAAACATTAAATATTTGCCTTTTTATTTGCTACAGAAATTAGGGTGACCGAGTGTTTAAGATTATAGAGGGCCTCATTAGAGAAAAATCCAAGATATTAATTTCATAGGTTATGTTTACTAACCAAAATCTTTTCCATGGAATATAATTTTATTATAGATTTTGTTAGAGCTATGAATATTTTTTTCTGAGAAAAATATGTAACATTATCATGACACATGTTACACTTTTCTAATATATACGCACTCTAAGTGTTACATCCCTAGAGGGAAGCGAACTGACACCAAAGTAGTCCTGTGATAGGTCTTTGGTGGTAGAGTCCGGTTCTTGTTTTAACACTTTCTATGAATAAGACCTATCACTTTTACATGGGGTTGTTATTGGAGGGGGTCAATTGACACCATTTTACCAGTCACAAATCTATTCTCAATGGACGTGTTTAGTGACAGTTACAAAAATTTAGTATTATTTCAATGCGATGTAGTATTATTTCAATAAAACAAGTCCTAGAATTAAATTCAAGAGCCAAATTTAAGAAAGTCCCAAAAAAATGTATCACACCACCGCACAGTGTGGTAGATCGCAAATCTAGCTGGACAAAATTTATTAATCGCGTTAGGTTCACTTCTCACTCCTGAATTAAATAAAAAATGAGAATAAATTTATAAATGAATATGGAAGCGGGATCCCGGGAAATTTAAAAAAAAATTCCCGCTTTGCCGGGAAAAACTCTACTTCTAGTATATCTTGAAGAGGGCATATCTAACCATTATTAACGTCAATAATACGTCTTTCCGATGTATTTTGGGAGTTTTTACCCATTCTTCAAAAATTTTCTTTCGCCAAAGAGTGGAGGTCATACTGAAAAAGTGAAAAAAGAAATGTATGGCGGTCGCAAAAGCGCGCAAGATGTTTTTGATTTATCTTAAAGTGAACACTAAAAAAATTAACCCAAATATAGTTTTACGCCGGAATTATGCGGAATTAACAGCTTTAACTAAAAAAATTTTTTAATACTTACAATGGAAATAATTGAATGAAAATTGTAATATATTTCCTTGAAATAGAGCTTTATCATAATGAAAAAAATTATGACAATAAAATCACTGTAGCTGAATGTTTGAATCATAAGCCGAAGTCACACAAAAAATACGCTTCCCTTTGAAATCTGAATGTACGTGCTGACAACAACTGACTTTAAAGCTTATTTATCCTAATCAGAGCTAAAAACAAACAAAAACAAAACATGAATTACAGTTACCTATTGTATTAAGAAGCTCACTAAACGATCAGAAGGAATGTTGCCAGACATTTTTTTTTATTTTGTCCACCTAGATTTGTGATTTACCACAGTGTGCATCGGTGAAGACTGTACTGTAATTCATTACTTTTTCTACCTTTTTGTTCTCCATAAACCAGTTACATGATTAGTTCTCCTTTCACTGGTCATGAGTTCTTTCTTTTTGTACCTGTTCTATTTTCACAACTCCCAGGACCAGTCTGTGGGGCCAATTGACACAAATTTTCCGCAGGGATGTTGTACAATTTCAAACGAACAATATTGCTTATTTAACTTACAACTCTTACACTTTATCATTAATGCTTCATAAGCGTTTTTTAAAACTTACTGAGCGGTTTCCGTACACTATAATGCGATCGAAACAAACATGGACACCACTAATTACAAAAAATTAAGACAATGTGTCCAGCATCACGACCCAGAGGATCTTTTGTGCAGCCTGTGTGTCTCACCATATCGAAATTACAATGCAATTGGAAATTTTTATCGATATCGAATGCCGTAATTTGCCCCCAGCTTCAAGCTACTTATAAAGCCTATTATCCTGCCCGGTGAAAGATCATAAATTTCAGTTGGGCTCATCATTCGCCCCCAAGAAAGTTCCAGCAGAGCAGATGTTCTAAAGTTTTGTCATCAGCCCCAAAAAATCAGGTGGCTTATTCTGGTAGTCGTGATCGAATACTTTTTCGATTCGAAAGCAATTTTATTTCAAATTCTTTCAGTCGATACTGAACGAATCGAAATTATTTTTTCAGTGTTGTAAAGCATTTATTTGTGTTTCACAACAATGAAAAAATTACTTTGATTCGTATCGTATCGACAGAAAGAATTAAAAATAAAATAACTCTCGAATCGAAAAAATATTCGATCACGACTGCCAGAATTAGCCCCCTGCTTATCTTGGTACTAACATTACCCTTTATAAGCTGACCATCTTAGACCGCAGCTCCCCGTAAATAGGCAAACAAGTAGCCTTAAGGTTCAACCGGAACGTGAGTAACGTGGCTTAAGCAGCTGAGCGAATACATGTAAATAACATGTGTCAAACCATATTGCAATTAAGAAAACTTTCTGTTAAGTTTTACAAAACTGTCATTTGATTAAGAAAAGTGCAATACTGATCGCACATTCCGTACGGAATCAAAGGTTTTTTTATTTTGTTTTGGCTTTATTAAACGATTTGAGAGGCTTTTCGTTTATTCTTGACAGTAGCTTCAGTTTGTTTATGCACATTCTGGTTGGGACTTAAGTTCCCTCTTATCAAGCAGAAGCAGGCCACTTGCCCTGCCACGGGTCAGATTTACAATTTTTTCATTGCCTTAACCCAGGAAAGGACGTCCATGTGCAGAGGAATTAACGTTCGGACCATGTCTGGATCGTCCCCCTAATGAGACCAGCAGAAGAAAGCCTCAGGGCCTATACATGTGCGGTGAGTGCCCCTGTTAAACAAGCAGTCAGCCCTTTCGTTGCTTACGTGACTCTCATGGCCGGGCACCAAACACATTTAAATATGTTATAACTTTTATATTTTATGTTGAAGAAATCTTGTCTTAAAATTAAACGCGGTTTTTATCATGAGCAAACAAAGTAATAAAAACTACAGTTGAAAAAGGGCATTAAAATACTCTCATCGAAGGCACTTTATATTATTTTCTGAATGCTTGTGAAATAATAAAACAATCTGGCCATGTCTATATGTCTGTTTGCCCGTTGACAGCCATATGGAATACTTAACTTTAAAAAGGAAGCCCTTTAAATAAGTTTTTATGGAATTAATAAAATAAATACTTTTTATAAATAACATTAAATTTAAAGTGTAGATAAACTTTAACTTTTTGTTGAAAATTTAAATTTAATTGCCTTATTTAAATGAATTCACTCCCACACCTCAAAACCACCCTAATGGGTAACATTTTCTCTGTTCCCCAGAGTTGTTTTACCCCATTAATCAATCAAACACAACACATGTCAATGAGTCACATCAATGCGAGATGTCTGTTTGTCTGTCTGTTTGTTTGTACTTTTAAATAAGACAACACAGACATAAATTCATTTAAATTCCAGATTTTTTTTTTTTGTAACTTCACCATGGAAACAACTTTCCAACCATCAAACTTCCTACGAAAGGAATCAAAATTGTTTACATTTGAATTTTTGTTAAGCACAGCATAGAAACCCAAACAATGGGAGATGCCAACAAGAAGAGCGATGAAAAAAAATCCTTGAAAAATCGAAAACAAATCAAAAGTGAAAATGAATTTTTAATCGTTTTCACTGTAAAAAAGGCAAATTTTTTCCTGTTACATATCAATATAAAACGAATTAATTTATTTGTGCATATTTACAAAGAGGGGTAGACAAAATAAATATTTATTTTAAATTTAAAATAACTGGAAAAGATTTGGTTTTTTTTACTCAATATTAAAGATTCATTGAAATTCACCAAGATTTATTATGTCAAACAAGGGAGAGAGAAAAAAAGACACAAAATCAAACCCAAAGTAAAAAAAATAACAAGAAAACAATTTTTAATTCAATTAAAAACAAAAGAAGAATAATATAAAGATAAACTTTAATATTTTATCATGACCAGGACTATGAGTTTGAGTCCGGTGTTCGGTGATTGAATAAACTGGTTGTTTGGCATGATGTGTCTAGATTTTAAAATGATGAGTTTGTGTGCTGAAATGTGAAATGAAATGAAGAATTTGTACTCAATTAACAGAAAACTAAATATTTACTTATACATTTTCACTTAACTGGACTCAACTCTACTTTTACTCTACTCTACTCGAAATCATCTACATACGAGACTAAAGCAATCACAGAGTTTTTTTCCCCAGTTATTTATTCAATTTTTTTTTAACATCACTACGATAATGATGCTGATGGTGATACTGGTCATATAGATGATATAAAATCTGTGTTTAAATTGCAAATGTTCGTATATAATTTGCAATACACTGACTAAACAAATAAAACGACAGACAAGCAGACGAACCGAAGAATGGTCAGATACTGGGATAGGGAGACGTCAGTCAGGTCACACACAAATTTATAAAAAAAAGAACTGTTGAGCATATTTACAAAAATGTCAGTTAGTTATATGCTAGAAAATTTAAGATATAATGGAACCAACTTTAAAACTAGAGCTGTGTGCGTTAGTGGGATTTGACTCACGAACACAAACAAATACTTTCTAAATTCTTACAACCGCGAACGCTCAGGAAAATCTTTATTAAAAAAGTATCTTTTAAATGAAATAATACAAGGCTTAAAAAACTTTTTTTTTTACAATTGATCAAATGTAGACAATTATCTGTGTTGCCAGAACTTGATGACCAAAAATGGCAAAATTTACAAAAAAATGGCTGACGACTTTTTTTTATCTAAAACTGATTAAAATTCTGTAAAAAAACAAAAATTCATTAAATTTTTTACAACACAGTTATAAAAAAGTGATGAATTTGCTACATAAAAATAAGCACAAAAAACCTTGTACGATATCGTTCTAGAGTATGATTGGCTGCGTCAAATTCCCATAACTCCTTTAGAGATTTTAAAGTGATTGCAGCCACTTTGATTCTTTATGTTCAAATTGCGAGATAATGATCACTGGTAATAGCTGCGCCAAGTTTTGACCATATATCTAACAGCAATGATAGCCATTTCGACTTTATTAAAAGGTGGTATATTTGATTTAACGTAACGCCAACTGGAGTTTTCCAAGTAACCTTGTGCATTAACAATGTACCACCAAGTACTAGATTTCTTAAACAGCCTGATTTAAGAATTCTTCTGCCATTTTTATTTCTATTACCAACTCCGTGTTTACCCATATATAGTTCGATCCCATCATTATTGTGGTAATATTTTGGGAATTTGTTTGGGAAATATTTTTCCCAACGGATGATAAAAAGGGCAAAAATACTTCAGTTTACTGATTTTTTTTTATAATTTTACAATGTCAAAATTGGTTAAATCATTATTGGAGAAATGCAAATTTTAACTAAATTTTAGGTAAACTCTTATTCCTGTCATAATGTTAGCGATGTAAGGGACACCCATATATCCTACTTTCCGGAATGATAATATCACACACTAGGGTGGTCGTTAACTGTATGGATCAAATTTTTTTTCTATTTCTCCATGCTCTAACCCCTCAATTCGGTGGGTATTGATAAAAAAACAACTCAACAAAATTTTTAGGACGATCGGCGAAGGCTAAGCCGTCCCTCAAGCCCGCAAAAGTTTGAGAAAAATCGTAAAGTCCGACTTGTATGACTTATATTTAGGAAAATATTAGTTTTACATAAAAATCGTTTTCTAGGAAGTTGTTGTTAGTAAAGTTTCCAACAACTTTTGCCTTAACAAGTTTTCTCTAAAACTCATATTGAACAAAACCTAATTGAAATAAAAAGTAAACAGCAGCATTGATGCGAACGAATTGTTTCTTTAGAACTGTTTTTCTTACACACGTCAATTCAGCTTTATTATTTGTGTTTGTGTGCGTTTGCTTAAAAAAAAAATAGTCAAACGCATATCATTTGTTTCTAACGTACCGCAGTTGATTAAGTTGGTGCAATTGGTCTTTTTTGATACAATTCAAAGCCAAAAAGTACGGTGGTACCCTAGGGTGGCCGTTAAAATCAAAAGTTGGATTTATTTAGGTCTCTCTAGCCAATTTGGTGGGTATTGATAAAAAAAACAACTCAAAAATTTTTAGGACGATTGGCGAAGGCTAAGCCGTCCCTCAAGGCCACCAAAGTTTGAGAAAAATTATAATTTACATGAAATCTGACTTTTATGTTTAATAACTTAGAAAATATTAATTATGTAGAAAATTTGTTCACAAGTTTTTCTTTATCTCTTATTAAACAAAATAAACTTAAAATATCGAATAAGCCACTAAAACATCTAATTTTTAATTCATTAAAGAAACGCATTTTCTATGAATTAGTTTTGTGGAAAAACATTTTTATTATTTATTAAAAAAAAAAAAAAACCGACCAGCCGGGCACCTAGCGGTTTACCCTAATTCGGGTACGCTGAATTCAGTGGTGCTAACCGTTTTTTAGGTAAGCTCTTGTTTTCAAAATTAAGAAAACGGAGGAGGTTGCACAGCGTAACTCAAAAACGGTTTAGTTTATAAAATAAACTAAAAAAATGAAATTCCACAATAATATTACCTTTAACCATTGTTATAGGTTTTTCTAACATGCGTAGTCGTTTTAGAAACCAAAATTTTTTGGCAATGGGGATAAAACAAATTATGTGAGGTTGGTCATACTTTTGACCCAACTAAGGGCAATCTTGACGCTGCAGTGGCCAAATTTAAGAATTATATTAAACCGGCATATTTGTATGGGAGCCCCCCTAAAGGGTGGAGATACAAGGCAATTATGTTTTAAGAAAATGTTAAGCACAAAAAACTTATGAAGGTCCGTCATCTATTTAATCCCACTTGGGGCGATTCCTTGGCAGTTCTGGGGCTTTTTCTTCAATATATTTCTAGTCTGTGTTGACAATTTTATTTGAGAGCCCCTTAAAGAATAAAGAAAGTGTGCAGGTATGTTACAAGGATGATAAATGAGAAAACCAATATCGTACTTACGAACTTCTACAATCGTACTTTTTCGACCCCAATAGTAATAAATATTTTTTTTTATAAAAGAAAAAGACTTTTGTTTCGGTTACACTTGAAACCATTGGTACATACGGTCTATTTCGTTCCTTTGTTTTTATAATATTTCGCCATGAAGCCTTATATGCTGCCGCTGATACTTGATTTAGAATATGGCATATGCAGTCGTCCAATGATCAAGTGCAAAAATCTATTCACAATAGCGAAGTTTAGTGTTTGGTGCAAATGGTCTTGCAAAGAACAAATGCAAAATATCATAGCTGTTTTGTTAAATCCAACAACAACATAAACAGAGTTTATTTCAGATTTCATAAAAACGCTACGAAATTCTGCATTTGCACTTTGGCAAATGCATTGCACCAAAGACTGAAATCAGTTTATATTCATTGGACAGTAAATACGAGTTGCCATTTTATATCAATTATAAATATTTAGGTTTGAAAAATTTGGAAATAGTACCAAATGAGTCACGGTGGTACCACCGTACTTTTTGGCTTTAAATTGTATCAAAAAAGTACAATTGCTCCAACTTTATCAACCGTGGTACGTTAGAAACAAATTATATGCGTTTGACTATTTTTTTTAAGCAAACGCACACAAACACAAATATTAAAGCTGAATTGACGTGTGTAAGAAAAATCAGTTCTAAAGAAAAAATTCGCATCAATGCTGCTGTTTACTTTTTATTTTAATTAGGTTTTGTTCAATATGAGTTTTAGAGAAAACTTGTTAAGGCAAAAGTTGTTGGAAACTTTACTAACAACAACTTCTTAGAAAACGATTTTTATGTAAAATTAACATTTTCCTAAATATAAGTCATACAAGTCGGACTTTACGATTTTTCTCAAACTTTGGCGGGCTTGAGGGACGCCGATCGTCCTAAAAATTTTTTGGAGTTGTTTTTTTATCAATACACACCAAATTGGCGAGTGAGACCTAAATAAATCCAACTTTTGATTTTAACGGTCACCCTAATCACACACCACCTCTTTCAGCTTTTCTTGGCTATCAGAAAAGATGTTTACGCGGTCAAACTCATAATTACTTTCATAATATATACTATGTATGAAGTGTATAAGAGCCAGTTATCCATCTGAAAACTGGCTCTTGTTCCTTATGAGCTGTACACACAGAAAAAATCAATGTAAATTCGTTCAAAACAAAGTTGATTTTACATTTTTCAGTAGTGATTTTGCTTTATTGTTGTTTCATGTTAATTTAACATGATTTTAAAATAACTTGCGAACAACATTTTTATCTTTTAAAATAACTATAATTCATGTAAATTTAACATTGCAGTAAAGTTAGAATAAAATGTCGTTTATATTGAAATAACAATCCGAATCTCGTTGAATGAAAGTTATTTAAAGTTGAAACAACGTGAATGTCATGTAGAATTAAATTGGTAAACATATAAATGTTTATCGCAATTATAAATTTGAGTATTTTTGACCGAAAAATAATTATTTTTCTAACAACTAAATTTCATAACATATTATATTATAACCATATCATGATATTTAATAGCCATAACATGATAACTTTCTATACATTAATCATATTATGTTTAAGATGCAATCAAACTATTTTTACTCTAATAATATCATGTTAGCGCCATTTGTAAAATAATTTTGAATCAGTTGTGTCGTTTATTTTATATGTGAGCGGTTAAACTATTTAAAGATAAATTCCCATAAAAAAATAAGTTTAAAGAAATTAAAAAATTAAAATATTAGCGGAGTTCATTCGGTATTAGTGATGTAATAGTGCAAATGCAAAATATTGTAGTTTTTTTGTAAAATCAAACAACAAAACACACAAAGATTTCGTCATATTTTATAAAAGTGTTACGATATTTCTGTGGTTTTCATGGGCAACGGCGTATGTCTACAAACAAATGTTTCAGGAAAGCCGAAATAAGATTCAAGATCAAATGGGCTAATTATTGCACTTTTTAAACTTTGTCATTACGTTTAAAAATCGGAATTGATCCATTTTTTTTTCAAAAATTTTATGAAACATGTAAAGAGCGTTTAAAACTAGGCAATATTGCATCAACATCTCAAAATCGGCCAAATGGACATACGCCAACAGCAGCCTAAAATCTATTTTCGTATTAATGGAACCCACTGAGCCTTCTGTTTGTCATTGCTAAAATTTTAAATTAATATTTTGAACATGTAAAAAAACGCAATACCAGTAGACAAGTTAGAGTAAAATTTCACTTCTGGTCCATAGGGAAAAATATTTCCCATAGACTAAATATACAAAATTGAAGCACTATTGGCCACTTATTAATTTTTTATTATTATTTATCATATCTCGATACTCACCACGTTATATTTGTCACTTATAAAACTTAGAAACGTAACTTTTTACTCGACAAAACGAGCCAAATCAAAATGACCTTCCGATGGAGAAAAATGGGATTCCCCTTCCTTGATAAATCTGTGGCAAAAACCCAAAACAACATAAGTCGAGTTATGTCCAAAACGTGTTTTTGCATTTTCGGAATGCCCATACCCGGTTCCATATTGTGTCAAATTTTTATAGAAATCGGATTATAACTTCCTGAGATATTGGTTTGGCATAACTACATAACTCGTTTTTTTATTTTCTAACAATAAACCATAACATCATAACTGATTTATGTTGTTGTTCCTCATTAATAAATCAACATTCGTTGTAGAAGGTACAATATCTTTAATACGGTGGCATAACTGCATATCTGAGATATGCAGTTTTTCCTTAATTTAAATGTCAATTATGTTGTTTTTCCAAAATTAAAAAAAAAATAAATATATATTTTTGTTGGAGTTATGTAGTTATTCCAAAACTCGAAATAACATAAAGAGCTGTATATCTCAAATTATGTGTTTTTTCTAAATCAACATTATAAACAATTTAAAACATATCTATTAATATGTGTTTATGTTAAATTAACAAAATAAAAAAACTAAAGCATATCTATAGTTGTGTGTTTTTTCCAAACCTCAGTTTTTAAAAATATAAAATATATATCGAGCTATGTTTTTATTCCAAAATTATAAAGATAAAAATAATTGTATTATCTCAATTATGCGTTTATTCCAATGACAATTTTAACAAATTTTTCAACTTATGTTCTTTAACAGGGTTAAACACTTTTAAAAAAATGGCAATGAATCAACAAAAAAAAAGAAATTAAAAGAAAAAATGAAGTCAGCTACGGAGATGAGTTATTTAAACGCACCTTTTTTACCCCACTAGTCGAAAACGAAACCGAATCGAGTATGAATGGATTCTATGATTTAAAAGATAATACTGCGTTTTTAGATTACCTAAGCGAATATTTAGGTTACAGCTTGCACCATTTTTCAGACGATTCCATTGCAGACCCTAACTATACAATTACATCTGATGATACAGACGAATCCATAACTGAAATGGAACAAGAATTGCAGGATGACCCAGATAGTCGATAGTTCTGATCCATAATACGTTAGATTAAAAGATGAACAGCAAATTCATCACGAAAAGGCAGACCTTGCATATAAATCAAAAGATAGTGATAAAAATTTTGCTACAAGTAATGCCAATATTAAAATGTATACATTTGATTTACAGCAATGTCTTCCCACTCCATATTTAACAACTTCTGTGTCTTATTATAAAAGGCAACTAAATACTTATAACTTAACAATTCATGACTGCGTTACTAATACGGCATACTGTTTTATGTGGCATGAGGGCGAAGGAAGACGAGGAGCTAACGAAATTGCATCCTGCCTTTACAATCACCTTAACTCATTTATTTCAAATACAAGTACAGATTCGATAATTTTTTACAGTGACTCTTGTGCTGGTCAAAATAAAAATTCATATGTAAGCACAATGTTTACTCTCTACTTAAAATCTAATCAAAACATTAAAACAATTGATCATAAATTCTTGGAGCCCGGATATACTCATATGGAATGTGATGTAGATCATGCTCTTATTGAAAGAAAGAAAAAAATAAATGATATGCAAATTCATCATGCCCGCGATTGGGGTCAATTTGTGCGTTCAATTGGCAAAAAAAAATGCATTTATTGTTGTTGATATGGATTGTACTAAATTTTTTGATTTTTGTTCATTGACTAAAAACAACTTTATTATTAAGAAAAATGATAAAACCGGATTTTCATGGCATGATGTAAAGTGGTTAAGATATTCGAAAGATAAAATTGGCACAATTGAATATAAAAATTCGCTATCGGAAGAAGAATCATTCAAAACAATAAATATACTCAAACGTGGTGTAAAAATGACTGATACAATGGTTTTAGAAAAGGTAAATTCTTTACCTAAAATCTCAAAAGAAAAGAAAAGGGACCTTTTAAGCATGATTGATTTAATTGATCCTATTTTCCATGATTTTTATAAAAATTTAAAAGATGACAATGTTCCTGATGTCGATCCTGACCTCTGTTTTGGGTCATCTGATGAAGACTGAAATATTATTCAAATTAATAAACTAACAAAATATTCATAATATTAATTACAAAAATGAAAAAGTTTATGTTTTTTATGTATGTATCCTCAGAGCAAATATTAGTTTTAATATATCAGTAAGTTTATATAGTAATACTATTATTTTTTTTAAACTAATAAATGAATTCAAATGTTTTAAAACGCATAAATAGTTTTTTTTTTATTTTTACAAAAGGGAATAAATACATAACTCCATATATGCAAGTCATTTAAAAAAAAAATCTAACATGGAAAATACACTTATCTCGAAATATATTAGCCATTTTTGCAAAATTTAACTTGGAAAATACACATATATTTAAATATGCTTGTATTTTTTTAAAAATGTATTTTGGAAAATACACTTATCTCAATATATGATAAGAAAATGTTAAACAATTATTTTGGAAAACAATCATAAGTTGAGATATGTTTTCATATTATCATACTTTAACAAAACGGCATAACAACATCAATGGTTTTCAGCCGATATCTCCGAAGTCTGAATATATATCAACTTCAAAACTAGCAGGGATTATGTCGATAATAGCACTTGAGATATTTACATGCACAAAATTTTGACATCTTTTAACCCTGATTTGGCATTTACATATAAAGCTTAAAAATGCTCTCCTGAAAAGTAGTATAAAAACACTTATGCACTTATTCCTATTCCACAGAAATCATCGCTGTTGAACAACATCTAGTTGTCAAAATAAATATTTAAAAAAAATTCGTTACTAACACAGGGTCTCCACCTGAGATAAGATATATAATTTTTATATCAGCAAACGTCAAATTCAATCCCAGAGAGTATTATCTAACGTGTGGACTCTTAAATAGTCTTAGTATTAATATTATAATAAATGTTATGTGACAGTTGTTATGAGAAATCTTATAACAACTATCCTATAAGAGGAGCTGTCAAAAATACACATACATACATACATACATATTGTGATAAGTGTTTAAAAAAACAATATTTTTAACTAAAAAACAAGAAAAAACTTAAAAAAGAGTAAAAACTACCAATGTTGCCAGTGAAATTTCGAGAAAGATACATTTTAGTTGCCAAAAAGATACATATTGAAAAAAATTGGAAAACCTATTTAAAACGTTTAACATTTACTAAAATACTCTTTTATTTCATATTTAATGAATATTGTAAAGAAAATAATCAGGTATGTTTATTTTTTGAATCCGCATAATTCATAAATTGGTGTTCCCAAATCCACATGTTTTTGTGTATTCGAAGTTTTTGTTCAAAAAAACTTTAGTTGAACTAGAGATCGCTGATTTGCTAACCGCAGCATGATAGCAAAGTCTCATATATTTATTAAAAAATCGTGAAAGCTGTTAAGAATCACAGTAAAAAACGCTTCTATCGCGAATATGGCTTAGATTCGCGAAAAATTGCAAACTTTTAAACAAATACTAAAATTAATTTGAGATCGATAAAGGGTTTAAAAAAACAAAATGTCGGAAAGTAACAAAAAAAAAAAAAAAAAAAAAAAATTCCAAAAAAGCGAAATTTCGCGAAAATTTTTAATATTTCGCCATACAATTCATTTTAAGTCCCTAAAACAATAAGGAATGGCAAAAATTCGTTAAAAATTACTAAATTAGCGGAAATTAGCTTAGTATACTTTTATTATTAATCGTTTAAGCTGTAAAAAATTAGAAAACTTACAGAAACAAATCGCGTTTATCGCGAACATGGCTAAAGTTCGCGAAACCTTGCAAAATTTAAAACAAACTCAAAAACTAGTTTCAAGATCGCTTTATCGATTAAAAAAACAACTTGTTAGAATATAAAAAGTGTTAAAAAAATGAGCTATAATTAAATCAAAATCAATGAAAAAGTCGATTTTAAATTTTGGGTTAGTTAGGACCTTTTGCGGTTTAGGTAACGAAAATACCCGGATACCGTATAAATTAATTTTTATAATTATTTAAGTCATAAATATTAGGTATGTTTTTACGGTCTGCCGCCGTTTTTGGTTACATCTCTTCTTCTTTAGCAAAGGAAAGGATACAGCAACAGTGAGTGATGAAGAAAAACTTTGTGTGTTTAAATCAGTGACGGGCACATTTGCAAATGCTATACGCGTGCATAGGAATAAAAATGCTGCTTGTGCGACGTCGACACATGTACACTATAAACTTCTTTGTGGGTCTGTGACAATGTACGTTCGGCTGTTGCTTTGTTGTTATTTCGTCAACACAAGCATAAATGTGATAGTATGTTTGTGCCCTTCACTGGTTTAAATTAATAAGACTTCGTTCAAAAATTATTCCAACAAAAAAAATGTGTCTCAAAGCCAGCCGGCCGGCAGCTCTGCTCTGCTGCTTCATCTTCTCCAACAGTTACTTTTCTGTTTGACTCAGCAAAATTATTTGTTTGAAATTTATATGAATTACAGTAAACTTTAGGTTTGACTCAGTTAAATTATTTGTTTGAAAAAATCGGTGTTTTTTCAATATACAAAATGCAAATAAATTGTTTGAATATGCGAATTTGTTGATAGGACCGATTTCAGACAAAAAAATTTTTTATTCTACAAATTCTTTGTTTGAATTGGAAAAATAATTTTTTCTGTGTAGGTCACATCTCTTATACTGTCAAAAATATTGGTGTAAAGAAAAAATTTTTATAATAAAAAAACTGCACGTTATGTCCGATATAAAGATTGGCAAAAATATACTTCTTGTAGTTTAAAACCATATTAAAACTTTTTTATATTATCTGCTAAAAATCAAAGTTCCGAAGTTTTCACTCATTGTTCATCCATGAGTGGGTGTTTATGTTTTTCCTGAGTCGATAAATTCGATGTCATTATTTTTTATCTCATACGAAACACTTGTGCCTATTACGCTGCAGTCACGCGTTCAAGTTTTGCTTTCAAGCTTGTTACACATACTGCTTGTCAAAAATTACAAAAATTTACAGCTATGACGTAGGCACAATTTTAAAGCAAATTATTTGCAAGATTCCTGCAAGAATTATGGCGGTAGAATATTTATAAGGACAAACGCAAAATTTGCTCATTAAAATTGCAAACAGCTGTTTTCTTAAATGCAATTTGAACCATACAATTGGAAAGAGCATACAACTTTAAAAGCATGGATTTTTAAAAGTGTAAAGGGCCATATAAACGATTCAAGCAGTTTGACAATATTATAGGTTTTTTTGTGTGAATATTATAGATTTTTAATATTCACACAAATATACTCTATACTTTTTTTCATATGTTTGTGTAACCGCTTGTTTGGTTTTTTTGCCTAAACGTGTATTGCAGCTTGAAACAAAGTTAAGTTTGGCCTTAAACTACACAAATTGCTTGGCAAACATTTCAAAATTTTACGTTTGTACAAATATTTTGGGGTGTTTGCTGTTTGTACAAACATTTGAAGCATGTTTATAGAAATATTAAAAATTTTTAATATTTGGCAGACATGTTGGATATTTGTCAAACTTTTTGTAAAGTCTACTGCTTAATGTAATCATTTTAAGAAAAACTTTGCAGAGTGAAGAAGTTGAAAAAGTAGCATTATCATTATTTTCAGTCGTAAATTCTAATTTTTTCAAGCCGCATTGTTTGCCACAACACAGCTTGTTGTTTAAACCATTCTTGACTGCAAATTCGTTTCCTTTATTTTATATTTCTCTACCGTTTAAACAATGAAAAACTAGCAATAAGTACCTTCTCTGAAATTTAAATCAATGACTTTGCAAATTAATTCCCGAAATATCCCATCTTGAAATTCTAGGAAATACCCGAGCATAACCGAATATCGTATTGTTATTTCATTGTATAAGTCCTTTTTGGGAAGAGTGTTAAGTTGTTGAACTATAAAGAGAGTTGGTAGCATTAAACCAAATTTTATTCAAAAGCAAATATATTCAAACCTCGACTGTCATATTGACAGCCCGCATTATTGTATGAGTTTAAATTTTTGCACAATTATGTATATTAAGTGGGCTCAAAATCATAAAATTTTATGAAAAATTAAATTCAAAGACAGAAGTATCACAAAAAACTTTTTGTTTGATACTGTTATTCTTTCCAAACACATAAATTTGTTATTTCAAAAACTTAAATTTCTTCTTAAACTTTAATTCTATTTAAACCGGAGCCGCCCAATGAAAAAAATGTATATAACCATAAGTAAAATACAGACACAAATATAAATATGCATGTATGCTGAGGCAGACACATACATATACACCGGCAAATTTCCCATACATCCATTAACAAATATGAAAAAAATTTTGCTATACACCTCTGGATCACACATTTAAAATATTTGTCAATATTAAAAAACAAATGAAAAAAGTAAACTATGAGTGCAAAAGGATAGAGAAAATGTTAGATATTGCATTTATTTGCTATATTTTGTTGTCATTTTTATAACCTTTTTCAGCTTTAGTATGAAATTAAAAAAAACAAAGTGGATATAAAAAGCAAACATGCAAAATATCTGTGTGTTTTGCAGAGTTTTTTTTTTTCAAACTCAATCTCCAGACAAGTTGTTTGTTAATTTTAGTTGATGTTTCTGTTGTTGCTTTAGTTGCTCTTCTGTGTGTGTGTGTGTGCGTGTGTGTTGTTTATAGAGTTGTTCACCCATATAACGAACACATGCATAATGGCCACATGTCTATTTCCGGTTGAGTGCAAGCCAAAATAACTAGAGAAAATTCTGTTAAAATCAGCGTACAAATGATAAAGGTACAATTTTTAATCACACACACACACACACGTATACACACACATGTTTGAATACATGCAATCATTTAGAGGCCATAATACATACACAGACAATTCAAATAAACTTGAATTTATATTGGCAAATTTATTCAGACGTTTTTGTGGCTAGAAGTTTGTGTCCTTTTTTTGTTTTCCTAATTTTTCTTTTTATATTTGTTTTAGAATTTTATTGGACGACGTTTTACAGCCTCCATATTTGAGTATTACATTTTTAATTTTTATGAGGGCAAATATTTAATCGACTTGTGTCTGTCTGCTGATTATGACAGACAATTTTATCTGTGTATGAATGCTTAAGAATAAGTTTATTGTAAATGGGAAAAATTTAAGATTCTAAAATAAAACGAATCTGAAATGTAACTGAGAGCTTGTAGAGAATAATACTTAGTAATAGTTTTAACCCTTTCGGGACTACTGGGATAATACATCCCACTGATTTTCAAACTTTCGTATTTTCTTAATTTTCAATGCAATTTCTAATTTAAATAGTCCCAAAACCAGGCTTAATTGTTTCTTATTTAATGTAAATAAAAACATAACGGTACATGTCAGCATTTTCATTACACTTAATGATGAATATCACAACATCGTATAAATTTCAACAGTCTGGATCGTTAATTTGCTGAAAGTGGCTGCACAAACACTGTAATTTAGTACAGTTGTGTTAATTTTTATAGAAAAGTGTTTGATTTATAAAATTAAATTGGTTCATGGTCTTTTACAATCATTAAAGGTAGGTTCTGGTAGGTTTTATAAAATTGGGATATATAGTCTCAAAACGTTTTTTACGTGGGATTAATAGTCCCAATACGCATTTTAGATGTAAAAAAGGAAGCTTTGTCTTGAAGATCTTAAGCGTATTTTATGCGAAGATTCAGACTCAGATGGGATTTTAAGGGCTCTGGCACTTGGAACATATATGCAAAACCGAAAAAATAATCCTAAATTTTTAGGAAAGCTGAACAGAGGAGAAAGCCAACTTCAAACTAACTCTGGTGGAATTTTGGCAGTTTGATAGATGGATTCAAAATAAGTCCTTTTAGCTTCTAATTGTCACGCGTCATCGCTTGTAGACATTGATAAGAAGCAAAAGGACGGCTCGAAAAAGAAAGTAAAGTGCCCTGAAAGTATCATTGACTACAATAGAATCATAGGAGGAGTCGACTTAGCCGACCAGAAAACGACCGTTAATGATAACGATTGGAAGTCCCAAAATTGGTGGAAGAAAGTATTCTTCAAACTGCTGATGGCTAGCCTAATAAACTCGTGGATTGTTTACACTGAACGTAAGAAACTACAATTCCCTATTGCTGAAGCTATGATTTTTGAAGAAAATAAAAGGCAAGCGGCAATGCCACGTCTCCGGGACGGAAGAACTCCCAAACGCCCATGATAGCCTGAATGTTGAAAGGCGTTGCTGTTATGTCCGCTGTAATTCATTTGGTATCGAAAAGAGCACAAAGATGATATGCTCAGGCTGCAACAACGCTTTGTGCTACAAGTGTTTTGGGCCCTTACACAAATTAAAACCCTGATTACATTACAACAATGTTGATAAATAATAAAAAAAAAAAAAAAATACACCTGAATTTAATTGAAATTAACTAATCTTTTTTTGTTTAATATATTTTTTTATTTGAATCACCCACCAAAATCACTTGTTGGGAACCTTTTTGGAATTATATGTCCCACCGAAAATGCTTATTGGGATAATATGTCCCAGGTTTAAAGGACGATTTTAGGATTTCTGAGTATGCAGAACATTTTCTTTTTACCATATCTCTTAGAATATGCAACAATTTCCACCACAAATATTAAACTTTTCGAAATAAAACTCCGAAAAGGTTAAGCTAAACTTGGTAAAAAATGTTGTATTCAGTAAATCTCTGTTATTGCTGTTAGTGTTAAAACATTCGGGCATACCGCGAGGGACTAAGAAGTGGCCAAATTACCCAGTAAGTGACTCATCAACATTTATTATCTATCAAATAAATGAACTAATTTGCATCAAACGTGAATTATATTTAAACGACGACAAGTTATAAGAACTTGTTGGGCAAGCTCGAATATATGACAACATACAACATAGTATTTCCCTGCAAATAAAATTGGACCACCTGATCCATTTTGATAAAATGGACTACTCCATGGACTGGTCCGATGTAATGCAAGCATGGACCATGTCATTGTTAAAAAGTGCTTGTAGTGAGACGACATGTCTTCGTTTTTTAACGACGTGCTTTCGTTTTTAGATGACTTCAAAACTAATCCCTTTGTGTATACCATGGAGTAGTTATATGGTCCTCCCCTAGGATATCGTTATGTAAAATAGACCATGTTTTTTCCATACGTTTGGGTTACTTTTGGAGTAGTCCTGGTCCCTTGTGGGCTACTCTTTACACGCGTGTTTGGACTGGTCCTATTATTTGCAGGGTTAGAAGCAAATTTTCGAGAGGGGTCCTTATTTGTTGCACTGATAGAAAAGGCGTCATAACGCAGATGTATTTTTACATCAGTACTATGACAAGTATCTTCGTTTTTGGCTCAATGACACTTATCATCATTGTGATGTCAGCCTCAACATCAATTGGCCAAATTTTCATCGGGTGAAATTATGTCATCAATGGGATGACACATCGGCATTACAGAAATGACGAATCGTAGTCCGTTTAATAAAAAATGTCATCAGTGCGTTGACTCAGTTACATCGGAGAATGGTATCATTCGGCTCAATTTAATAAAAAACTGTCATCAAATTGAGTCATTGGGATTGACTTAAGTTAAAGTGAGAGAATTTTTTTTTTAACTTTTTCGCTACACATGTTCATTTCACTTTTGTTGTATTCCGCCCTTTGTTTACAGACCCAATAAGAAATGAAGCTCCCAACGAAGTAGATTTGTAAGGGAGGAATATACAAGTTCCGCTTACTATATCGCTTACTAAAAACATGCATTTTATGTGGCGAGTTCCTACTTTGAAGCATAACATTTTTGACAGCGCATATAAAAATTGTTGGATGAAACGATCAACTTTAGACACTGAATGTTTTGTTACAGTTATTATCCGCCCTTACAAACCTGCTTCGTAGTAAGGGAATGCCGTGGCACTTGAAATTCTATTTTTTTTTTTATAAAAGTTGTTGAGAGTTCTTTGGGCACTGCTACACGTTCAATTAATATCGTGATATTTCTAGTATCACGATATTTATTGAACGTGTAGCATGCAATATTGATGGATCGCGATCCATATCGCAGAATGGCCTAAAATATGACATCCAGAAATCCAGATCGCGGATCGTGGATCGCGTGATAAATATTGAACGTGTAGCATTTTCATGATATTAAATAGTCATGATACGTCAGTAAAAAGTGTCAAAATAAAAGAAATAAAATACGCAGTGAAAAAATTAAACAAATAAAAAGTAAAACAATTGACAAAATTTGTGTAAAGTTTATTGAAATAAAGGGTAATGGCAGAAGACAGTGAAATCAAGTGGGTTCTGCCGGTGTAATCGGAATTAACCAGTGAAAAAATTATTTTTAAAAGATTTCATTTTTAATTTGGAGGCATTGCCGGAATTCTGAACTCGTCGGCTAAAGCTTATTCCGACAAAATAAAAAGAGCGACTGCACTGCAAAAATTATTAAAGGTTTTTAAAAAAAGCAAGCAAAATAGCTAAACTGGCTTTCTTTTGGTCTTATCGCGACATTGATAAACGACCCGCACAGCACAAAAATAACATAAATATTGACGCGATAAATATTGAACATGTAGCATACGCTCGTGATCCATCAATATTTTAAAATGGATCGCAATCCAAATATCACGATATTTATTGAACGTGTAGCAGTGCCCTTTCACTTACTTAACTTAATCTCTGTATGTCTTATTGTGTAGCGCATAATTGTGCGCTTATTTTTTTGAATGCCCCACTAGTGCTTCGCAAAATGATAAACATTTTTATTGGGGAAGAATTCTCAATTATAAGACACCAGCAGCATGTCCGTTATGATCGTAATCGTTTATGTTTGAAAATTTTATGTATTAAACTAAATAAAAATATAGAATATGGGAATTTTGGCTTCTTATTTTTCTTTTTAAAAATGAAAATAATGTGGCATCGATGACGCATAACATAATAAATTGTATGATGATTGATGTGACATTTTGCCGGATTGATGTCATTTGTAGTAACATTGATGTCAAAATTCTGATGTAAGGGCATCATTAATATGAAGATGCATTTTGCTATGAGTGTACCAATGGCCAATCATTGACCCGCCAGAACAAAAATATGTTATGAGCTTCAGTTTCATATAAAAGTTAAATGTGTTGAATAATATCCAGCGGCCATGTTCGGTAACTCTCTCGTCGAGAAACTTTACGATTGAAATATGTGAAGTGAAACAAAAATGCCATATATTGAAACAAACATCTGTTTTTCTCAATAAACTGTGTCTGTAACTTTTTTTGGCGGGTACTAGCTGTCACGTTAGGATTACTCCCAAATTCACAAAAAAAAGTGTGTCTGAAACATTTTTGTGAGAAAAGTGCCCGCTTTAAACTGTCAAATAAACTCACGAATAAAACTGGGGTGAGAAAAATGTTAACACTAAAAAACAACTCAAAATGCAAATTACAAAGAATAATAATAATTATATTTTGTTCTTGGCACAGTTTTTTATTATTTAATTATTTTGCTTTTTACACTTTTATAAAATATTCAAATGTTTTCAAAGCTCATTTGCAAACAAAAAAAAAAAAATTAAAGTCGCACTTTACATTATTTGATATAGCCGGCAAACACGGAGTATCGCCGATATATCATCCATAGTATGAACCGAGGAAAACCCAATTTTGTAGGACAATTTATCTTGCAATCAAATATTTTTGAGTCAAATTTAATTTAAATAGCAACGTAATAAGAAAGTCTATAGGCACAAAGATTACACCGGAAAGAAGTTTGTATGAGGACTATGTGAAATTATGGACCGATTCTCGCCATCTTCAATAGTTTTTGTCCTTATGACAATTCAAAAGTGTGTACCAAATTTGGTCAAATTATGTTCAAAATACTTTGCGCACAGAATCAACTGGACAAACAACCAGTATGACGGACGAACGGACATCGTTAGATCGACCCAAAAAATGATTCAGAATCGATTGGCATACTAAAACATTGGTCCTAGGACCATTATTCACATTATCATATCACACAGAAAAAAATATCTCAACAAAATTTTTAGCAACTCAGTTTGTTACAAATAAAGTTTTAGTTCAACAAAGTTTTTATTTCATTCAATGAATAAATTTATCAAAATAGCACTCAACTATACATATTTAATAATGAAATATTTAAATGTTGATTCATATTCAATAAAAAATATATTTGAATTCAAGTCAAGACAGTATTTTTACTTGACCACTTTTATTAGCTTTGATATCGTTGCAAGCAAGACTTGAGTGTTTTCAATTCTCATTCGCTTTACAGTTTTATTTGAATAATGTCTTTAGTTTTTACAAAGTCTTTGGAAAAAGTTTCCTGATGATCTAACCTAAGCAACCAGTAAAATGCGAATAGGAATTAAATAGTTTCCCCCATAATAAATTTAAGTGTATTTATCAAAGAATACAAATTGGGAATTAAGCACATCATAATAAATAAATAAAGATTGGTGTTGCAGCCAATGCCTAAAGCTTGTGTGAGGCCTTATATTTGCAAATACTGCAGATCAAGGCTGATCACAGTTAAAATTGGTAGAATGGGAACAAGATGACCCTCCTTAATAATACATGTTTGCATTGGTTGCTGATAAGCCCCGTTTACAGAACGCGTAGTGGCTGTGTCTTAAGTTAAAATCTTTAAAATTCCAAGTTAGGTTACCAGGAATGGCTCTGTGTTAAGGTGCTATACAACAGCTTTGCAGTAGGTTTAAGATAGCTCCAGCTCCTAAGCAAGGCGTTATATGCATAGTCCAAGCAGCTAAATATGTACTTAAATTGCACTTTACAATTTACTTATTTTTCAGTGAATTGCTTTGGGCTAAATCCGGCTTTTAAATACCCAATTCAGGTATTCATGAGCTTGAATTGCACCGTGTGCCTTGGTAGTGCCACACGGAACCTTTGGAAGAACAACTGCTTTGTTACCTACGTAAAGAGTACCAAGAGGAGAGCTGTTAAAGACAGGTACCACGATCATTTGAAATTATAGCTTTTAGACCTCTACGATAGGTGGAATTAGAATTAAGTCCAAGCAGACAATATTGGACCAATTGATACAATGATATACTACGGAATTTGGTTAGTACAAATTTGAACTTTATATGCACTCCTTATCAATGCCAGAAGCACTTGACAACGACTTTCGATTTTAAGTCAACACACAAACGCCAGTCTTGACGCAATGTTCGGAAATCTCGCATCCGTTACCTGTCCGGAATATTATAACTCCATTAGATCCGATCTGATAAAAGTAATTATTATGCCTGACAATCGAAAAGATAGACATTATCCTATTCCATCTTCATAGAATATAAAGGTGAGTTGCTAGATTTATTATTCTTACTTTTCACTGACACCTCCTCATCCAACTATGACCTTTTTCCGGGACGTTTACTCGGGATGTTAACCCTAATGGTCCTTTTCCCAGAGTAGGAGAGACTCTTATATATATTATATTATTCACTCACTGACATTTTGCAAGAAAGGCGTACCTTTTTTGCAACACATATTTTATTCAAATAGAAACCAAATTGTCATAAAATCGTTAACAATTTTGCACAAAATATGCACTGAGGTAGAAAAATTTCTAACAACTTTAGACAGAAATTCATTAAAATAAAAAAAAATATATTTAGATTTCCAACAAGTACTCGTACTAATAAAAAAACCATACTATTTTAACCACTTACTGTTAAATAAAACTAAATTTTTTGTTGTGCAAATGTTACCAAGTATCGACATTAGTGCGTGCGAATTTCCAATTAGTGGTAGAGCGAAAAAACTGCTGTTAGGAACACTTAACACCAATGTTGCTGTAGTGTTCGGTCGCGAGTTGGGACATTTTACTGATAACGATGTTGTCGATGATTTTATGCCAGGAAATTGCTACCCAGACTCCAGCAACCACAAAAAGTTGCTCGAACTAAAAAAAAACTCGAAACAGGCAGGGGAAGTCATTGTCATCATCAAACTGTTTTTTTTTATTTTTCATAAAGGAGTGTGATTGTGAAACCTAAAATTGCAAAATGCAGATATTTCACATACAACAACTGCAACAGCAAAAGAGAAAACAAGAAAAAAAAAGAAAATATCATGAATCTGATTATCGAAAAATATTTTGCCATTAAATGCTTTTAGATAGAAAATGTTGGAAACTGTTTAACTGTGTTTAAAATAAATAATAAATACAACTTTAATGGTTTTATGGCTTTGGTTCCTGTACAGACAGGACAAAGGGGTTTCGTTTTTTCTTATTCTTGAATTTCCCAGACATATACAATTTTTTTCTTTTACCAGGAGGTGAAAGTAAACGTGATTTTATAAAACCAAAGTTTGGCTTAAGTTGTTTTACCTTAATTTTTTCCCTTTAAGTTAATCCCGCAAAGTTCTACGCTTGTTTGCACGAGAAAAGAGGGTCTGGTGGGAATCGAACCCGCAACCCCGGCACTGATAGACTAGCTCACTGCTAGCTAGCCTACCGGGGCACTCAATAAAAATTACATAATTTTTGGTTCATTTTTTGTTGTTTAACATTTGAAAGAAACTGTTAAGTACAAAAAAGAATCCATTAGGACAACCCGAAGCACAAAAATTCTTATGTTAAGTCCGGTCAACTAGCCAAGTCAGCGAATATCCATTGCACTAGATGAGTCCCATATATTATGAGCTGCTGAAATTGAGAGCCAAGCATGCACAGAGTAGCTGGTGAGTTTGATGCAACTAGACATAAATTTTAAATTTTTTCATTATGTTTATCCCTTCTCGATAACTTAAGGGAAGTGAAGTCAACTTAGTGAATCTCTCGTTAACTTAAAGTCAATATCTCGTTGGTTTCCGCATAGATTCTGTGTTATTTTATTGAGTGAAACACTTAACACTTCCCACAGTTTTTCCAATGAATTACAGTGAAAGGAAAGGTGTATTGTGATTCGAGTGATTGAGAAAAAATTTTCCGGAAAGTGGAATTATTGCATGCTGGCAGAATGCTTCATGCTTCAGTGTAAAGAGGACATCAAGTGTAGGGGAAGATGAAGATTTTAGAACTGAAATATTTTGAAAAATAAAAGAGAATTTGTATAAAGGTTATATTTTTTTTATAAAAAATAAACGAAACTAGGAAAAAAGAAAGGGACTGTTCCGTATATGGCGGGTGATGAGAGGACATTTTCAGATTTATTATCAGGAGGTTATTTCGCTTGAGATTTTCCTGAAATATTGTCAGAGCTAGAAACTTTTATTTTTGCAGATCTATGTAACCTCGCCTTTACACATGCAGGTGCAAGTTCGAAAAACTCAATACAATCACACTTTTTTACTGACGCCATTATATTTTTCGTACTTGCAGGCAACTTGCAGCTCAACTTGCAAGACATTTCTGAAGACAGTGATTCTATGACACTTGCAGCAAGTTAGTGTTAAAAACATAAAAAGTGTTACCAAATTTAGTTGATTGCGAAAAAATAATTGTAGGTTAAACATTTTTGAAGTATATTTAAAATCTTTCTTGTTTTTCTTTTTAATCATCAATAACAATTAGAAAAATCATTATTAATGCCAGCTGTTTATTTAGAATTAAAGCTCTGATTCGCACTTAGTAACTCTAATTTATAAGGAAGTTTCATTTCATGCAACTTGTGTGACATTCGACTACACTTGAAAGGAATTACTTGCATGTGTAAAGGCAGGGTAATCGGTAATCCCGACTATATCCCCGTCGATCCAATAAGGAGCAGAGGGCCTCATTAAATTGGTTAAACATATTGCTGTCACTTCGCTCTAGCTTTTACCCATTCCAGCTATTTCCACATAGATTTACCTTCTCTACGTATGAGCTAGCCGTACCCTTCTTCTGCTGCTTTACAAGTTCCATTCTCAGAGTGTGCCCAATCTGCCGCAATTTAAGTATTTTTATTTCTGTGGATGTATGCTGTTGATGAGATTATTCTCATGGCCTGTCATTGGGTATCACCCTCGGCCAGAATATATGCAAAGTCCTGTGAAGGCATTGATTCATAAGCACCTGGATCTTCTGCAAGTCGCCAGGATCAGCGTTCCACGTTTCTAGATCGTAGAGGATAATGGAGTAGTTCTTGTCAATGTCCTCACCGGAACCGCCATATTTTGAAATTATAACCAAATAACCAAAAACCAAAATAACTAATTTCTTCTATTTCATTATTAACTATGTAAATAATTCCTTTGACGTCGCAAAAACTCATTGGGTTTTGGTTTAAGGAGTGTTTACGTTGAGGCCAGCTGCATCAGTTTTTCCTGTTTTATTTCGCAGATTTGATGCTCTGAGCTAAAATGCAGATATCAACTGCGTTGCAAGATCAATTTAAAGGACATTGCTTTGTGATTACTCTCATGTCTATAGAAATATGGTACACATGACCACAAATAACGGTACAACTATAATATTTTCTAAAAATAACTTTCCAATACATGCCAAAACGCATTTTAAACGTTTAATTAACCATCATGCCTTTGCATTCTCTTCGTCATTTTAAAATTAAGGTCATGCCTGATTCCCCAAAACCTGAAGGTCTAAATTACCAACTCCCTTTATCGAAACCCCTTAACTTTCTATAAAGGACGAGTCGTTTTCAAATTGGAAATCATTTTTAAGTGCATTTTAAGTATGTTTATTTCAGTTCTCCATGGGTCTCATTTTGTTATGTTTTTTTTTTAATTTTTTGAGAAAAATTTTAAATGCTTTTAATAAGTATCAAAACGTGCTGACTTCATATTTTGTGGTTACAGAAATACAATTTTTACCAAATTTCAAATGTTTTTAATGCATAAAAGTATTTTGCTTTTATTTCCTAATGATTTTTTCAATACTCTGCATGTCATCCATTCGATATTTTCTTTTCAATTTTTGTTAGATACAAATTTTTTTTGTGTGTGTTTTTTTTTTTTTTTTGCTTAATTAACCACAAAACAAATCTGTTCCTACTAAAATTGAACTAAAATGCAAAAATATTTATGTTTGTAGTTTGCATAAATTTGTTGCCTGCCATTTTAAGTAGAGATACTGCTCGATGGACACTAGATGGGTTACTGATGGTTTTTGGAAATGGTTGAATTATTTTTTTTAAGTGGACAAAATTTTTTCATGTACTGTTAAAGCATGTTTAGGATTTAAATGAAATTTAGGTGATTAAATTACTGACTTAATGATAAATCGAAGGAGTAAAATTGAGACTAATAGATAGGAGAAAATTATCTATTTGACTAAGAATTACTTAAGAACCCAGACTATCTATGAAGTTCTTGATAAATATATCTTGGTGTTACAAACGAAATGAAAAATTTATTGTACCTTGTTTCGGCTGCCAGGAAAACGAACCACAGCGAAATCGTCCAAAGCAATGCGTAAAAAATCGCCCAAAACTTTTCCATAGAGAGAGAGAGAGAGAGAGAGAGAGAGAGAGAGAGAGAGAGAGAGAGAGAGAGAGAGAGAGAGAGAGAGAGAGAGAGAGAGATTTTTCGTAATTTTGGAATAATAATTGACTCTTGCCATCAGGGGTGCCAGATTATTTTGATAAAAAACCGGCATATTTAAAAAAAAAATCGGCATTATCGGCACTTTAATATAAAAAAATCGGCAAATTAAAAATACCTATTTTAAATACAATAAAACATATTCTTACTTACAAATAAGAACAATTCAGAATTATCTAATGTTTATAACTTATGAAATTTTAAAAGAATCAATCAAAATAAACGTTTTACAAAGAAATTGTAGTTAAATATAAAGTTTTTTTATCTTTCTTATAATTAAGTATATTCCATATACAAATATTTGAGTTTGACATTTTTATTAAATCCGTTTTAATATTAATATCAAAACAGTTTTAATTATTAATTTTTAAATAATCTTTAAAAAACGAATAACTCGGAAAGATAAATTTTCCAGTGAACATCAAAACTCTGTTACATTAAAAAATGCTTTCCACATTTGCGGAAGAATGTGGAAGGACCAAAAATTGTACCAAATGCTGCCATAAAATGTTCACGTTATAAATCTGAAATTATTTGCCAAAAAGTTTGGAAATTTATTTAATTTTCCTTACATAAGAATTGACTATTTAATTTATGTACTAACATCGCCCTCAATTGCGTTAAGATCTTAAAAAACAAATTATTTAATTATCAAAGTAATTATTATTTAAATTATATTCATTGATAGTGAATATAAATTTATCTTACCTTTAATCTTTTGTAAGTATTTATCTATCCATTTTCAAACACAAATATAAAGTGTTTTATATTTTCCTAATAGAAAAAGAAATTTTAACTGAATTATTTTAGGTTTAAAAATTATTTCTTTTTTAACTTTGGCCTTTAATTCTTCATAGTGGAATATTTTTCAAATCAAACTGTGTTAACCCAACACACATTACAAACACTACATTTAATATTTAATAAAACTAACCCCTTTTTCTTTAGTAGAAGCGCTGACTTAATAACAGTTGTCTCTTTTCAATGTTACAACTGTTTCAGTATCGCTTAAAGTTAGTGTATTATTATCAAACAAACAAAAAGTAATCGCCTTTTACGTGTTAGTCAAAAAATCTGCATTTTTGGAGCAAAAATCGGCAAATCGGCACTTTGATAATTTAGGGGCAAAAAATCGGCAAAATGCCGATAAATCGGCAAAAATGGCAGGCCTGCTTGCCATAGTTGAAAAACATTTTTCTGACGATTTTTCGTTTTCTTATTTTGACAAATTCTTCAATCAGTTTGTACAATTAGCAGTGTTAGATCTTTTTAAAGCAATTGACATGTAACAATTCATTAAAATCTTGTATTTAAAAATCCCTAATCGCTTACTAAGCTTCTCTACATAGCCGGCTTTCGGCTGGTCAGAATGCTTTTCTTCTCTAATGCCATATCAAACAGCTTCTCTCTAGTAAAATCTTTGCGTCCAGTCGAAGACCGAAGACGGAATTTTGAATTTGGGATTTGACCCCAATCCAAATTTATAATGCGTTTTCCAATAAGAACTCGACAAATTTTTTTTAAAGTATGCTGTGTGGCTTGTGGCAACGTCCTGTTGAAACAACATGCCGTCCAAGTCCATGTTTTCCAATTCGGGCCAAAAATATTTGGTTATCAAGGCGCGAAAACGATCGCCATTCCCAGTAACGTGACAATCGTTATTGTCGACAAAAAAATATGGCCCAATGATGCCGCCGCACAGTGTGACTTTTGTTACTTTTAGGATGCCAAAAGTCGTAACAGTCAAATAAAAGTAGATATGGCAATGAAATTTAGCAATAATAATGATGATATCGATATAGCGTTGGACACAAGAAATGGGCGTGGTCCGCCCACTTTTTTGGCCACCCCCCATATAAGGTGTATTTTAAAATACCATAATTTCTAATTTAATAGCACTTATTATGGCGGCAAGAAATAAAAATAATTTTAATTTCACTTGATTTTTAGATACACACAAATGCCTTCAATTAGTAGTTGTTTTGAGATGATTAATATAGATTTTTGAAAACAAATTTAAATTTCATATGGGCATTTCCCCAGAATGGTCTACCAGGATGAAAAAATAAAATGTTGATTATCATCGTCTTTTATTGTTTATTATTATAAAAAAGTCTTTTTTCTTATAAAAGAATGGTTTCATAGCATAACTGAGCTGTTTAACTTGAGGAAATTGGGAAACTGGAAAATTTTATATTTTTCTGTATTTTCTACTTCTAAAGACATTTTTATATACTTATTTTACATGCAAGAAACATGTTATGTTTACACTCTTTCTTCATAATCTCTCCATTACAATCAATTGTAAAAGGAGTATTAAGTTTGTTTGTTAAGAAAATTTTGAGATATTTATAGGAAAATGCATGGTGATAACAATAAAAAAACATATGGAAAAGTCGTACGTTCGTGACCCGTACATTCGCGACCGGTACATTACCCAATTAAACAAAAACCAAGAGAGATATTTTATTTTGTGAGTACTGGATGGAGACCTACATTAATACACTTTTAAAATAAATTTATCACTTCTGATTCTGAATATTCAATTCCATTGCGTAGATTTTTACATTTCACTACTGTCAGCCAAAGTTGATTTCTATTTTGCGTACGTTCGTGACCACACGTTTATAACTCTTATTATCAAAACTTAAACTCGATGAATTCCGTCTTTTGCACTAAACATAGAGCTACTACATGATAGGAAAAGTTTTGTTTTCTATATTATTTGAACATCAAAAGCGTACGAACGTACGTTCGTGACCCCAGGAAATGCCCCTATATTAAAAAAAGCAATCTGGAAAAAACAATAATTACTCCGAGTCAATATCGTTTCCATATTCCGGTACGGATAATAAGCCAATAACTTCTTTTGGCAATGTCCGTCGCTTTGTCTTAGTCGCTCTCCGCAAGCTGCATATAAAGGGGTCTGACGATATGAGTAATCTGTGCAACAAATCCAAATTACTTTCAATTCTAGATGTTTTTCGGGTAAAGAGTTCTCGATAATTTCTTGCATCTTTGTTTCTGGACTCTTGAGCCTATTCAGAAAGTTGACCAATAGGAAGAATGGAAGACGCTATTATATCCTTGCCATGAAAAAGAATTTTATGCACATTCACTGGCATATTGTACCATGCATATACTGATAAGTACAGTTCTCTGGTATCTGTGACAAAGCGGTCA
Organism: Pollenia angustigena; assembly: GCA_930367215.1. Lineage (NCBI taxonomy): Eukaryota > Metazoa > Arthropoda > Insecta > Diptera > Polleniidae > Pollenia > Pollenia angustigena. The sequence goes on from OV884060.1 coordinate 57,441,208, forward strand.
AAAGCTACAGAATTAATTTCAAATCTACAACCAGATAATCTCAGTGACATTTCCGCTGCCATTAATAATTGGTCGTTATCATGATTGCTCATAAGCTCCTTAGCTTTTCGCTTCTTTGAGCGCAAAGAAGATTCTGAAAAGTTTTTTCAGGCCTTCCTGTCTTCGATATATTGCGAGATGTATTTCCCCCACCATCAAGAATATACTCTAAAAAGTTCAGATCATTTGACAACCATTTAGAATTTTGTTGCCAAAAACGGCTATTAATGCGAGCAGCATGTTGCCATCTTGAAAAGACAGTTTGTTCACTTAATTTAAGATGGTCCACATCTTTTCCAATTATATTGAAAATGTGATTATATATTTTTGTATTCTTTCTTGCTTGTGAGCCAAACATCAAAGAGCGCATTTCGTGGAACTGCCATTTTTTTTTGCGAAAAAATCAAAATATAATATATAATACTTATTGTGGAATCTGAAACTAGATATATAAACCTTCAATCTTCATTTAATCACTTAACAGAATTCTACAGAATCATGCAAGTTTTTCTCTATCGAAAAACAAACATTTTAGGAATTCACTCAATTTTTAGTGATTGCATATTTTCATTGATTAAAAGTTAAAATAATGAAATAAAGCTTCAGAAACTTACCAGTCTTTATAGAAAAGGTTCCCACCTAATAAATGCAAAAAGACTTTTGTAAAAATATTTTGCCAAACAAAAGTAATGCCACCGCAAAGTTCAACAAAAAATTTTATATATAAACGGATTTACTACACTTGTAACAGTGACACAAGTTTGATAACTGTTATCATGTTAACTGTTGTTTTTTGTTTTGTTTTGAGTACAAATTCATAATAGTTGTACATTTTAATATTACATAGCATAAAATTATTAAAATCGGAGAACCTTTTTTTTTCTTCTTTTGGCATCCTAAAAGTAACAAAAGTCACACTGTGCGCCGGCATGCAAACCGCACTAAAAATTTATTTTTTGTGGATGGAGTAGTTCATTTTCACCAAACCAATAACGCATATTTTGCATATTGACGAACCCTTTAAGCCAAAAATTAGCTTGTCACTGAAGATGATTTTGCAGTGAAATTCATCTTCCTGGTGCATCTTCTCCAGAGCCCAAAGACGTTGTTCGTTTGTGTACTTTATCATGATGCAAATGTTGAGTTTACCGAAAAAAGGAAAGTAACAGTTAGATGGTCAGTGAAATAGTGCATTCACAAATTAAATAAAAAGTAGTCAAGTACCTATTGCAAAACCGTTTATATATAAAATTCGCGTGTCACGGTCTTTGTAATTGAACTCCTCCGAAACGGTTTGACTGAATTTTATGATATTTTGTATGTGTATTTGTAAGGTATGAGAATAGGACGTAAAGTATATTCCATATGACTAGAGGGCATTTAATAGGGCAAAAGGCTTAAAGGCTCCCCCTCCCTATATCTTCTTAGCTAATCAAACGATTTTTTTGAAATTGGGCATACAAATAGTGTAACATCTGTAAGGAACTATAGCCGATAATTTTTATTATTTAGGGCAAGATGGGTTAAAGCTCCCCCTCCCTATAACTGTAACATATAAGGACGTCGACGACTTGAACTTCAAGATACAACAGTCGTTGCAGACGACTTAGTATCATACAAATCGATCAAAACAGTTAGCGATGGTAAAGAAGCTGCAAATTATTCAGCAGAGTTTTTGAACGCTCTGGATTTGCCAGGCATGCTACCACTCCTTCTACGACTGAAAGTTGGATTTCCGGTTATTCTCCTTCGGAATTTGAACCCACCACGGCCGTGCAATGGCACACGATTGGCCATTAATAAATTGATAAAAAACGTTCCGAGACGAAAATGTTTTGCTGCCACGAACTCCGATGATTTTCACAGACGTCCCAATTGAATTGAAACGCTTTTAATTTCCTATAAGATTGGCATTTGTAAAGCAGACCATACATGATTCAATTCAATCGTCAACTGAGTCGGTTGTTGTCCAAATCAAAGCGTGTATGGCCTTGTCAGTTGATTAGTTTGACGGTTGTCGAGTTGGTTGAAGAAAAATCAAAAGATTTTGATTTTTTCAAGTTGACTACTAAGTTTTTCAATTCGATTGTACTGTGTGTGCTCAAGTCTCTTGATTAACTGTCAAAATTAATTTTTGTAGTTAAGTATTTTAAAAAATATCTTTTATTTCATTAAATTTTAAAATAAATATAAAATCTTTGAATTCAGTTGATGAAGTTGTCAACTTAGTTGAAAGACTCAGTTGACAACTGAATTGAACCGTGTATGGGGCGCATAATCAATAAGTCGCAATGCCAAACGATGTCTGTTTGCGGCTTAGTTATGGGCACATCATCTTTTTCACACGGACAATAATATGTGGCATGTTCTCGCGTCGGCAAGCCATCAAGCTTGTTTGTGTTGGCTAAAGACGAATTAACAAAAATATCTTTCACGCAATTGCTCTTCGTAATGAATATTGATTATCTTTGTTTGATTTTCATACTACAGGATAAAAAATACACCACTTTTTTATGATTAACTTTTGAATATGTAACAAACAGAAATAAATGGCTATTGTTTTTTCCATCGCCGATCATGTTATAAAGCGCTTCATTCCTCTTTCTATTATAAGTCCCCACACTTGCAATACATTCGTATTTTCACTAGAAACAAGTTATATTCCAATACAACGTTTGCCGGGTCAGCTTGTATTAAATATATTTGGGTCTTCTTTTTTAACATTTTTTGATTTATTTTCCATTTTTATTTTGGGACTCTTTTCGTTTACTCTGGGCGATTTTTTCGATTAGGCGATTTTTCACACGTTGCCTTTTGTTTTGCTAAGGGTTATTTACTGGCATCCCTTTTTTCACCACTAATGCTAATGGGTTAAAAAAATCTCTTAAATAAAAACAAAATTTTAAATAATTTCTTTGCAATTCTAAGCCAATATTTTGAAAAAATTTCAGAATTGATCTTTGTATAAGGTTTATTAAATATAATAAGCCGATTCCTAGAGTTTTATTTAAATTCATACCGAATCCAAAAAAATCTTTTACTTGAAATAGTTTTGTAAAATGTTCCTGTATTATTTCTAAAGTCTAGATTGTTGTGTGTATTTGTTGCCTTTTTCCAAATCGTTTACGATTGTTTGTAATTTTCCAACTTGTTGTTGTATGTTTTTTGATCCATTAAATCTTTTGGCTTTTTTGTTATTGTTGCTTTTACTCTTCTTCTCGTTGTTTTAATTCTTCCACATGTTATTTTTGTCCATAAACCTTAAATGACCATGACGAAAATATTTATAAGGGTTTCAATTTTGGCTAAAAATTTTGTTACCCCAACAAACACTTAAAAAAATTTAATTGGAAATTTCTATAGACACGGGCTAAATAATACTACAAACTCTAAAACACTCTCACACTTACATACATGTGCAAAAAACGACATACGAAAAACTTATCCCTGCAAGCATTCAAAAGATTTTTGGAAAATGGAAGCAACTGGGCGTCACTTCTTCTTTTCTTCTTCTGGACGGTAGAAAGAATATATAACACAAAAAAAGAAAAATACGTTGCAAACATATTTAGATTTTTGAATTCTTATTTCCTTCGTCACTTCTGGGCGACAGTAAAAAGAAAGCGCACATTTTGCAAAAACAAAGATATACGGCCCTGTTCTGAAAATCATGTGATTTCAAATCACGTGGTTTTATAATAACACGTGTGATCTTGTAGTGTTCTGAAAGTCATACTGTTTTGTGTTTCTCCGTGTGCTTATGTCAACTGAAAATCACACCGAAACACATAAAAACGGAACACTAAACTGTCACACGTGTAATTTTAAAAAACGCATGTGATTTGAAACAACGTGATTTGAGTTAAAAGGATTTTCAGAACAGTCCTGATATTACGTTAAAGACAGCGCTTGTTTAGCAAAATAGAGTTGATTGTCTTGAGAGCAGTGCACATTTTACAAATCCAAGAAGACTTCTATTGTTTTTTTGTTTTTCGTACGTGAATTGGATAAGTTTGTAGATTTAATTTTAATTTAAGTCAAAAATACACTTGCGATATATTACTCGATTGAAATTAAATTACTCCTGATATCGCCCACGTTGGCTCCTTTTCCAGAAATCTGGATTCATCCCCTAGAGAATTCAAAAGAGTAAATTGGCCATAAGTCGGTCCAACTTGCTCTGTTAAAATTTCTGGGGATGGAAAACGATGGAGAATAGTGTTGTCCACAAATCCTAACTTTTCTTTTCGCCCGCGTTGACTCCTTTTCCAGAAATCTGGATTCATCCCCTAGAGAATTCAAAAGAGTAAATTGGCCATAAGTCGGTCCAACTTGTTCTGTTAAAATTTCTGGGGATAGAAAACGATGCAGAATAGTATTGTCCACAAATCCTAATCATTTTTTTTCGCCCACGTTGACTCCTTTTCCAGAAATCTGGATTCATCCCCTAGAGAATTCAAAAGAGTAAATTGGTCATAAGTCGGTCCAACTCGCTCTGTTCAAAATTCTGGAGATGGAAAACGATGGAGAATAGTATTGTCCACAAATCCTAATCATTTTTTTTCGCCCACGTTGACTCCTTTTCCAGAAATCTGGATTCATCCCCTAGAGAATTCAAAAGAGTAAATTGGCCATAAGTCGGTCCAACTTGCTCTGTTAACATTTCTGGGGATGGAAAACGATGGAGAATAGTATTGTCCACAAATCCTAACTATTTTTTTTCGCCCGCGTTGACTCCTTTTCCAGAAATCTGGATTCATCCCCTAGAGAATTCAAAAGAGTAAATTGGCCATAAGTCGGTCCAACTTGCTCTGTTAAAATTTCTGGGGATGGAAAACGATGGAGAATAGTATTGTCCACAAATCCTAACTATTTTTTTTCGCCCGCGTTGACTCCTTTTCCAGAAATCTGGATTCATCCCCTAGAGAATTCAAAAGAGTAAATTGGCCATAAGTCGGTCCAACTCGCTCTGTTAAAAATTCTGGGGATGGAAAACGATGGAGAATAGTATTGTCCACAAATCCTAATCATTTTTTTTCGCCCACGTTGACTCCTTTTCCAGAAATCTGGATTCATCCCCTAGAGAATTCAAAAGAGTAAATTGGCCATAAGTCGGCCCAACTCGCTTTATTATAAATTCTGGGGATAGAAAACGATGGATAATAGTATTGTCCACAAATCCTAATCATTTTTTTTTTCGCCCACGTTGACTCCTTTTCGAGAAAGCTGGATTCATCCCCTAGAGAATTCAAAAGAGTAAATTGGCCATAAGTCGGTCCAACTCGCTCTGTTAAAAATTCTGGGGATGGAAAATGATGAGAATAGTACTGTCCACAAATCCCAATCATTTTTTTCGCCGACGTTGACTCCTTTTCCAGAAATCTGGATTCATCCCCTAGAGAATTCAAAAGAGTAAATTGGCCATAAGTCGGTTCACCTCGCTCTGTTGAAAATTCCGGGGATGGAAAACGATGGGGAATAGTATTGTCCACAAATCCTAATCATTTTTTTCGCCGACGTTGACTCCTTTTCCAGAAATCTGGATTCATCCCCTAGAGAATTCAAAAGAGTGAATTGGCTATAAGTCGGTCCAACTTGCTCTGTTATAAATTCTGGGGATGGAAAACGATGGAGAATAGTGTTGTCCACAAATCCTAACTATTTTTTTTGCCCACGTTGACTCCTTTTGCAGAAATCTGGATTCATCCCCTAGAGAATTCAAAAGAGTAAATTGGCCATAAGTCGGTCCAACTTGTTCTGTTAAAATTTCTGGGGATGGAAAACGATGCAGAATAGTATTGTCCACAAATCCTAATCATTTTTTTTCGCCCGCGTTGACTCCTTTTCCAGAAATCTGGATTCATCCCCTAGAGAATTCAAAAGAGTAAATTGGCCATAAGTCGGTCCAACTCGCTCTGTTAAAAATTCTGGGGATGGAAAACGATGGAGAATAGTATTGTCCACAAATCCTAATCATTTTTTTTTTCGCCCACGTTGACTCCTTTTCCAGAAATCTGGATTCATCCCCTAGAGAATTCAAAAGAGTAAATTGGCCATAAGTCGGCCCAACTCGCTTTGTTAAAAATTCTGGGGATAGAAAACGATGGATAATAGTATTGTCCACAAATCCTAATCATTTTTTTTCGCCTACGTTGAATCCTTTTCCAGAAAGCTGGATTCATCCCCTAGAGAATTCAAAAAGTAAATTGGTCATAAGTCGGTCCAACTCGCTCTGTTAAAAATTCTGGAGATAGAAAACGATGGAGAATAGTATTGTCCACAAATCCTAATCATTTTTTTTCGCCCACGTTGACTCCTTTTCCAGAAATCTGGATTCATCCCCTAGAGAATTCAAAAGAGTAAATTGGCCATAAGTCGGTCCAACTTGCTCTGTTAACATTTCTGGGGATGGAAAACGATGGAGAATAGTATTGTCCACAAATCCTAACTATTTTTTTTCGCCCGCGTTGACTCCTTTTCCAGAAATCTGGATTCATCCCCTAGAGAATTCAAAAGAGTAAATTGGCCATAAGTCGGTCCAACTTGCTCTGTTAAAATTTCTGGGGATGGAAAACGATGAAGAATAGTATTGTCCACAAATCCTAACTATTTTTTTTCGCCCGCGTTGACTCCTTTTCCAGAAATCTGGATTCATCCCCTAGAGAATTCAAAAGAGTAAATTGGCCATAAGTCGGTCCAACTTGCTCTGTTAAAATTTCTGGGGATGGAAAACGATGGAGAATAGTATTGTCCACAAATCCTAACTATTTTTTTTCGCCCGCGTTGACTCCTTTTCCAGAAATCTGGATTCATCCCCTAGAGAATTCAAAAGAGTAAATTGGCCATAAGTCGGTCCAACTTGCTCTGTTAAAATTTCTGGGGATGGGAAACGATGGAGAATAGTATTGTCCACAAATCCTAACTATTTTTTTTCGCCCGCGTTGACTCCTTTTCCAGAAATCTGGATTCATCCCCTAGAGAATTCAAAAGAGTAAATTGGCCATAAGTCGGTCCAACTCGCTCTGTTGAAAATTCTGGGGATGGAAAACATTGAAGAATAGTACTGTCCACAAATCCTAATCATTTTTTTTCGCCCACGTTGACTACTTTTCCAGAAATCTGGATTCATCCCCTAGAGAATTCAAAAGAGTAAATTGGCCATAAGTCGGTCCAACTCGCTCTGTTAAAAATTCTGGGGATAGAAAATGATGGAGAATAGTACTGTCCACAAATCCTTATCATTTTTTTTTCGCTCACGTTGACTCCTTTTCCAGAAATCTGGATTCATCCCCTAGCGAATTCAAAAGAGTAAATTGGCCATAAGTCGGTCCAACTTGTTCTGTTAAAATTTCTGGGGATGGAAAACGATGGAGAATAGTATTGTCCACAAATCCTAATCATTTTTTTTCGCCCACGTTGACTCCTTTTCCAGAAATCTGGATTCATCCCCTAGAGAATTCAAAAGAGTAAATTGGTCATAAGTCGGTCCAACTCGCTCTGTTAAAAATTCTGGAGATGGAAGACGATGGAGAATAGTATTGTCCACAAATCCTAATCATTTTTTTTCGCCCACGTTGACTCCTTTTCCAGAAATCTGGATTCATCCCCTAGAGAATTCAAAAGAGTAAATTGGCCATAAGTCGGTCCAACTTGCTCTGTTAACATTTCTGGGGATGGAAAACGATGGAGAATAGTATTGTCCACAAATCCTAAGTATTTTTTTTCGCCCGCGTTGACTCCTTTTCCAGAAATCTGGATTCATCCCCTAGAGAATTCAAAAGAGTAAATTGGCCATAAGTCGGTCCAACTTGCTCTGTTAAAATTTCTGGGGATGGAAAACGATGGAGAATAGTATTGTCCACAAATCCTAACTATTTTTTTTTCGCCCGCGTTGACTCCTTTTCCAGAAATCTGGATTCATCCCCTAGAGAATTCAAAAGAGTAAATTGGCCATAAGTCGGTCCAACTTGCTCTGTTAAAATTTCTGGGGATGGAAAACGATGGAGAATAGTATTGTCCACAAATCCTAACTATTTTTTTTCGCCCGCGTTGACTCCTTTTCCAGAAATCTGGATTCATCCCCTAGAGAATTCAAAAGAGTAAATTGGCCATAAGTCGGTCCAACTCGCTCTGTTGAAAATTCTGGGGATGGAAAACATTGAAGAATAGTACTGTCCACAAATCCTAATCATTTTTTTTCGCCCACGTTGACTACTTTTCCAGAAATCTGGATTCATCCCCTAGAGAATACAAAAGAGTAAATTGGCCATAAGTCGGTCCAACTCGCTCTGTTAAAAATTCTGGGGATAGAAATCGATGGAGAATAGTACTGTCCACAAATCCTTATCATTTTTTTCGCTCACGTTGACTCCTTTTCCAGAAATCTGGATTCATCCCCTAGAGAATTCAAAAGAGTAAATTGGCCATAAGTCGGTCCAACTTGTTCTGTTAAAATTTCTGGGGATGGAAAACGATGGAGAATAGTATTGTCCACAAATCCTAATCATTTTTTTCGCCCACGTTGACTCCTTTTCCAGAAATCTGGATTCATCCCCTAGAGAATTCAAAAGAGTAAATTGGTCATAAGTCGGTCCAACTCGCTCTGTTAAAAATTCTGGAGATGGAAAACGATGGAGAATAGTTTTGTCCACAAATCCTAATCATTTTTTTTCACCCACGTTGACTCCTTTTCCAGAAATCTGGATTCATCCCCTAGAGAATTCAAAAGAGTAAATTGGCCATAAGTCGGTCCAACTTGTTCTGTTAGAATTTCTGGGGATGGAAAACGATGGAGAATAGTATTGTCCACAAATCCTAACAATTTTTTTTCGCCCACGTTGACTCCTTTGCCAGAAATCTGGATTCGTCCCCTAGAGAATTCAAAAGAGTAAATTGGTCATAAGTCGGTCCAACTCGCTCTGTTCAAAATTCTGGAGATGGAAAACGATGGAGAATAGTATTGTCCACAAATCCTAATTATTTCTTTTCGCCCACGTTGACTCCTTTTCCAGAAATCTGGATTCATCCCCTAGAGAATTCAAAAGAGAAAATTGGTCATAAGTCGGTCCAACTTGTTCTGTTAAAATTTCTGGGGATGGAAAACGATGCAGAATAGTATTGTCCACAAATCCTAATCATTTTTTTTCGCCCACGTTGACTCCTTTTCCAGAAATCTGGATTCATCCCCTAGAGAATTCAAAAGAGTAAATTGGTCATAAGTCGGTCCAACTCGCTCTGTTAAAGTTCTGGAGATGGAAAACGATGGAGAATAGTATTGTCCACAAATCCTAATCATTTTTTTTCGCCCACGTTGACTCCTTTTCCAGAAATCTGGATTCATCCCCTAGAGAATTCAAAAGAGTAAATTGGCCATAAGTCGGTCCAACTTGCTCTGTTAAAATTTCTGGGGATGGAAAACGATGGAGAATAGTATTGTCCACAAATCCTAATCATTTTTTTTCGCCCACGTTGACTCCTTTTCCAGAAATCTGGACTTATCCATTATTACAGCATAAACATTAGGTCGGTTAACTGGTTAACATTGTTCTGTAAGAATAACAGAATGTGTCCATGGCTATAAATTTTAAAATTTAACTACACACACATAAAGATTTCAGTAATATTATTTGAAAAAGAGTGGTTTTTAGCGATTTATAGCAAAATGCACTTATTATTTCAAAAACTTGGCTATTTTTTATTGTTTGTTTTATAATATTTCAATAATTTTATTTCAAAAAGGGTTTGTTATACCGATTAATAGCTAAATTCACCAATTATTTAAAAAATGGAACTATTTTTTATTGTTTGTTTAAAAGATTTCAATAATTTTATTTAAAAAGGAGTGGTTTTAAGCGATTTATAGCCAAATTCACCTATTATTTAAAAAACTTAGCTATTTTTTATTGTTTGTTTTAAAATAGTTCAATAATTTTATTTATTATAAAAAAACACAATTAAGTAAATTTAGCTATGAATCGCTAAAAAAACAAAATTGAAATATTATAAAACAAAAACGTATAATGACGCCACACCTTTAAGCTTCTGGTAATAAATTTTCATAAAAGTCCACTTTGTCCAAAAATTCCATCAAATTTCATATGCCCATCTCCTCCCGTTTTCCTGGAATTCATCTTACAGTGAATTTCAAAATTTGAAATTATGGACAAATTGAAAAATTCGTATAATGACGCAACACCTTTAAGCTTCTGATAATTAATTTTCATAAGAGACCACTTTGTCCACAAATTTCATCAAATTTCATATGCCCATCTCCTCCCGTTTTCCTGGAATTCATCTTACAGTGAATTTCAAAATTTGAAATTATGGACAAATTAAAAAATTCGTATAAAGACGCAACACCTTTAAGCTTCTGATAATTAATTTTCCTAAAAGACCACATCTCCTCCCCATTTCCTGAAATTCATCTAACAATGAAATTCAAAATTTGAAAATACGGACAAATTGAAAAAAGCAACACCTTAAAGCTTCTGATAACTAATTTTCATAAAAGTCCACTTTGTCCACAAATTTCATCTAGCAGTGAATTTCAAAGTATGGACAAATTGAAAAATTCGTTAAAGACGCAACACCTTTAAGCTTCTGATAATAACTTTTCATAAAAGTCAAATTTTTTGCATAGAAACAATTATATGAAATTGAAAACGACGTGGGCAAGGTGATTTTATGTACATGGTGGCGGGAAATACTACAACAAAAACCATAGTTTTTTGTATTAGATTGTTAGTGCTTACAGTTTGAAATGTCATCCATTTGTAATAAAACATTGTTAAGCTAAAAACAATCAGTTTAAACTGTCAAAATTGCTGCCACCTCATATAAATTTGCCCTGGACATGTATAATAATGTTTATGTGCTATTTATTTGTTTCTTTCACTCTTGCAAGTAGTATAGGGCTGACTTCAACCTCACATATATACAAATATTTAAATGGCGTTAAAAATAAAAAAATCCGTAAAAAATGTCTTCAATCTACAATGTCTTCATATTACACGTAAAGTTTATTTTTCTTTTTGTTTAAAATCATATGTAATTAGGTTTGTATATAGTTGGTCACTCTGACTAATGGTTTTTGATATCATGAGTTTTTTTTTTTTAAGATATTATTTAAGTGTTGTAGTATTTTACTATGTAGAATTCTTTTAGCGGGTTTTCTTGCAAAAAATCACTATAATGCTCAATGTTAGCGTTTCAATAAGTAATTTTTTGTGTTGGTCACACTAACAAACTAAAACGCAAATTTTCTGAAATATACGTCAAAGTATGGCAACATTAATTTTCTCATACGCAGCATGTTCTTTGAGTGCATGGTCTCACACATTACGCTACGAATATATATGTCCTCAATTGTTGCGATACATACATAATTCGATATTTGGGGCTTTTTAACCGGCCATTAAATAAACTATGCTTATAAACAGTTAAAGTAATCCAGAATTTATCCAAAAATGGTATAAAACAATCGATTTTTTTGTGTCCTCATCCTATCCGCTATGCATACATATATATATATATATATATATATATATATGCACAGCGTTTATTTAGCGAACAGTTTTTGAAGCTAGCGCATAAACGGCGGACAGTTGCATACTTAGCGAACAGTCCGCCAAATGATTACATGCCTAGAGCATATTTACCGGACACATCAATTTTTTCCCACAAATTTTAATTTTTTTGGTTTATTCTTTTTTTTTACTTTATTTGATTGCACTGTGGTTATATATCAATCAATTACTATTAAAACTTCTATATATACGGTTTAAATGCCTTAATTTTGTATTTTTTTAAAAAATTTTGTTGCGTAGTATTGCCAAGTACTCTCATATATTTTCCCATTTTTTTTCTCCGTAAAAAATATATACAAGTGATTTCGAGGACACAGAGAAAAAATATAAACATGTGACTTCGAGAACACAAAGGGAAAAATATATACATGTGACTTCAAGGACAAACCGTTACATTTTTCAGCGTTGCCATTGTAAACAATTTTCCCTTGTTTTTTACAGGTTAATTTACGATGTTTTAAAGTTAATGAAGGTTTTTAAAAATATCCTGCCGTATTCATAAAGAATTACAGTGCATGAACATTTTGCCTTAAAACACGTTTCAAGCTTATTTTATATTTTAAATACGGCTGATATAATGATGAAAATATCTAATGATGATTTTTGGCTACTGACCGATCTTATTTTATCTGTCCAACATACCTTAATTAAGGGTTGCACGATCAAGTTTTGCCTTTCAAGATTTTTAAACTTTAACCGAATTTGATTTCAAAATTCTCTCTAGAGTGGATTTACCTACAACGTTTAAATTTTTAGGCACATGATTAATGGATAAAGATGTTGCGATGAAGTTTTTCTGAAGTTTTTTTTTCTGAAGTTTTTCCATAATTAAAAAAAAATAAGTTAAACAATTTTGTCGTAACCAAATCTATACCAAATATTAATTTAAACTGAAATTTTGGATTAGTACACTATTGTTGATCAAGAGCGACATGTGTCATTTTAAAGATCTGCTGATTTATTTTATGTTTTTTTTTTTTAATAAATAGTTTATCGTATCCTCCTTTTTTAAAGAAAAATATATTTTTTAATTTAATTTTCTTATATGTTTTATTTGGTTGTTCAACTGCTTAAAACTTAAAAACGCCAAGGCTAAATTGGATACTTTCCTCTTCGTGTTTGTTTATAATTGGTACGCAAAGGCTTAGGAAAAGAGAAAAGTCGACAAAACAGGTGGAAAAATTTATTGAAATGGTTGTTTATTTTTTACTTCGTTTATGTTTTTTTTTCAAATATTCAATTTGAAAACATTAAAATAATTTAATTTAGATTTTTCTTTTCTATGGCAATGCGGGCGCATCCGGTATACGAAGTAGAATATTATCTAACACACAATTCATACAAGCGCTTTTGCGGCTTTTTTTTTCTTAGGACTTTATTGTCTAAACCGCAACGCAACGCCAAATATTTCATTGAAAGCCAAAACAAAAGACACGTCAAAAAAGCGAAGTCGTAAAAATCCCCGTCTGAATTTGCTGTAACACGACGCGCTTTTTAGTAACATCTTTTTTTATTTGAGAAAGGGCCTCGATTATCAGTCATTCGATTAACCAGCAACATCAATTATATAGTAAATATACAAAAGTCTTTAATCAACTTAAAATACTTTTGAACAATCATAAAAATGTGAATAAAAGGCGAATTCTCTTGCAAATTACTGGGAAGCATGTTCTGCAAAAATTACATTTTTACTCATATTATTTAAACATGTACATTAGGGGTACAACAAATTTTTTGGCGTATTACCATGAGGCCAACCATGTCCTAGTAACCACGAAAATCATAATTTTTGGTAATTTTTCTCAAAAAATTTCACGCACCAATTGGTTTTTCTAAACCAATGCTATATTGAATATTCATAATTTTATACGGTGTTTTGTTTTCTTTTTTATTTATTCTTTTGTTATTAAAGGTTAAAAATACGTTTTCGTTTGCGGAAAAATCTCTTACCATCTCTAAATATTAATGACATTTCATACTTGAGCTATTTTTTGTTTTAAATAAACATATTATTAATTTTTCTTAGCAAAAAAGAAAATCAAAAATTTTCAAAACTTCACCGCGGTTGGTGTGTGAACTTTTTTGACCTTAGCGAAAAATTAAATATACGTTCCCTTATAGTTTTTTATTGTCTATCCATTAAAAAATTGTTAAAAAGTTATATCCCTAATGTACATACGTAAATCTGTATATAAAATCTCTTAATAATTTTAACCAGAAACACACAAAAAACTACTAAAAATTGTTGCTATTGATACTGTATTTTCAAACTGATATTTCAAAGTTAGTCAAAGAATAAAACGTAACAAGAAGAAAATAAGTTGAAAGAGAAATATGAGAAAAAGACATAAAAAACACTTACCAAGTATTTTTGTTTACCCCTCTTTCTTCTCTAAACCGTGGCCACCAAACCAAAAGAGACGTCGTAAAAGCCTACGCCTGAACTAACTGTAAGGCGACCTACGTCGTAGATACGCTTTTATATTTTCGCCAGCTATTGTGTGCCTTTGTATACAATATTGTACGTTTTAATTTGGCATCGTATCTACGTCGTACAGTACTACGTTTATATGGTACAATTGTGTTCCTTAAGGCTAGATTACAGGGTTTTCCTAGTTTATCTGCCGAACTAGTTTTTGGGCCTATTGAAAATTTTGTCTAAAACTTGATTTTTTTTGGAAAAAACATGCATTTTTTCGGAAACCAATAATATCACAGAATTCTAAGAGAACTGTCACGAGACGGACGATTTTGCGTTTTTTTTTTGTCTCTTTCTAAGAAAGCTGCCCTTTTGCATTTCTCTGTTCATCATATTCTTTGCCGCAATGAACACAAATTTATTTAGTTAAGATTTATTTGCAAAACTGTTGTAAAAATTAACTTTTTAGTTCACCACAACACGAGTAAATAATATTTAAGTAAGTAAATAACATTACAATACAAAACAATATTACTAAATACATTTTTTTTGCACAAAAAACATCGTTTGTTAAACTAATGCATTTGTTTAACGTGGTTTGTGTTTTGCTATTTTGATAACGCCTCTTCGAAAGCTGCCCTCGCAACTGTTTTGGGCCTTTTTCACACGTCACTTTTAACAGTTCTGTGTATTCTGTGGTAATATTCAGAAAAAAATTAATTCTTAAATATAATTCAAAATTCTTAAGAACATCATAATTCTTATTTTACCTTTTTCAGCTGTGTCATTATCAAAAATTTGAAATATGTATGTGTCAAAATTACAATTGAATAATTAACTTTTTTTTACTTTTTGCAACATTGTATGCATTTCATAAATATCACGAATTTTCTTTCAAAAATACATCTGGAAAATGTGGAAAATGCATTTTCCGGTAATTATATACATACTTATGTGCATATGAGGAATTATGAATTAGAGAAATATTTTTTCTGAAGATTACCGTTTGGCAGCTACGAGCCAAAAATAGTGCAAAAACTAACCTGTGATATAATTTTTAAGTTTGTGTTTAATTTAATTTTTCATGTTTAATGTTTTTATGTTTGTCTACAACAAATTATTGTTCAATGTAATAAAAAATGAATTTCTCTTTTTACGAATCCCTTGATAAAGTGAACATAACATTCACGAAACGTTGGGAAAATATGGATTAAATGCATTTTAATTGCATATATTTTTATAAACAACAAAAATAATATAGATACAATTTTTAGACTGTGGGCCAAAAATTGTGAAATATTTATAAAAATTTTATATTTTCAACATTTTTTATTTTTCGAATTTATTCTATGAGCTTAATTTCAGTTATGTTTAGGACTATAACAGTCGATTTCATCATCTTTAGATACTTTAGCACCTAAAAGAATATATTTGGGATCGTTAAGGTATGAAGTATTAAAGGAGTAAACAGAATTATACAACGTTACAGTAATAAAGCACACATAGAGTCTAAGATGGTTTGTTTCATAAAAACTTCACTGCATCCTTTCATTTAATATACTGCAAATTGTAGTTTATTATTATTTATGAAAATCTTTATAAAAATTTTAATCATTTTTACGTCTAAAAATACTTATAAAATAGAGATTACATGACAAATGGTAACGCTGGTAATATGCAACTCTGTGTGTTTCTTTCCACACTGCTGCCAATTTAGCTATTTTCTTATCAAATCCAGCGATTTTTAATAAAATTTATAGGACAAACTTTTTAACTTTAAATTTTATTTAAAAAGGGTGATTTTTAGCGATTTATAGGTAAATTCACTCATAATTAAAAATGTAGCTATTATTTATTGCGTTTGTTTTATAATAATTTAATAATTTTAGTTCAAAAGGAGTTATTTTTAGCGATTTATAGCTAAATGCACTTATTATTAAAAAAATTTAGCTATAATTTATTGTGTTTGTTTTATAATAATTCATTAATTTTATTTCAAAAAGTGTGGTTTTTAGCGATTTATAGCTAAATCCACTTATAATTGCAAAAAAGGTATTTTATTGAGAGTGAAAATTATTATTTTGTGCCGCACTCGCCACTTTTAAAAATTTATTTCTACAAAATAAGCTTTTTGTTCCGCAAACATATATTTAATGCTGTATATTGTGATGTTGACAGTTTATCTAACTTCTACTCCTTTTTTACGGCAATGAAGCGAAGCAAGATTAAAATGTATTTTCTTGTCAAATTATCTTGCTTTAACTTCTACAGCATTTGCCAAGCACTGGCTCGTTATGCCAAACAATATTTAATACACTTCAAAAGAGTTGGTATGGAGCAAAATTAATGCTTAATATTCAGAAAGCTAATTTTTCTTAAATGGTCGGCGGGTTAAACCAATAATGAGCTGAAGAAATTTGTTGATTGTCGTTGAAAGACCACATACAAAAAATGTCAATTTATGAACTTTTAACTTTTCTACCAAACACGTTTTATGTCCCATAAATTTGAAAAATTTTTATATTCCATTATAAATGTTTTCAATTTCAGAATTTGCAATTGTTGCCTTTTTCCGATTTCATTCTTCAAAGCTTTTGAATTTTGAAATTCTAACAATTATGGGTGAAGGTCGTGTACTTAATAACCGTTAATATTGGACCTAGAAACATTAAACTCAACATGCAATATCCAGAGTGATAAGACTCAATGCGGAACTTTTTGGTACGTCTTTAACTGTTACTTTTTTTGAATTTACGTTGGTATTGGACTTAAAACTCAAAATTAAACATGCAAGATCCTGAGTAAATGTGAATCTTTAAAGGGATCTATTTGGTACGTTTTCGTTCTTTAACTGGTCCTTTTTTTAATTTTCATAAAATCAAATACGCAATGTCCTGGGTAGATTAGAATCTTTAAGAGGGGCATTTTGGTACTTTTTGGGTCTTTAACTGGTAGTTTTTGAATATTCGTTGGTATTGGACTTAAAACATAAAATTAAACATGCAAGGCCCTAAATGAATGAGAATCTTTTAAGGGATCTATTTGGTACTCTTTCGTTCCTTAACTTGAACTTTTTTCAATTTTTATTATTATTGGACCTAAAAACATAAAATTAGATGCCATGAGTGAATGAGAACATGTAAAAGGGGCTTTTTGAAAATTTTTGGTCTTAAACTGGTTCTTTTCGAATTTGCGTCAGTATTTGGCCTAAAACATAAAATTAATGATTTTACACAACGTTTACTAGATCAAAAAGCATTTCAGACTTTATTAATAAAAACTTAAGAAATATTGTTAAGTAAATCCATAAAAACTGTGGCAAAGTAAATAGTGGATGAAATTTGTGGGAAAGCTTTTTTCGGATTCTACACGCAGAGAAAAAATATTGTTGGGCATGGTTACAGCAACAATACTATGTTTATTGTAACAATATATTGTTGTCGTACACAAAAAAATTTTATTTTTATTTAATATCAACAATATTATAGTTACTGTAAACATATTAATGTTTATCGCAATTATAAATTTGAGTATTGTTGACCGAAAAATAATTATTTTTCAATCAATTAAATTACGATAACTTTCAAAATATATTATATTACTCACAACCATATCATGATATTTAATAGCCATGACATGATAACTTTCTATACATTTATCATATTATGTTGAAGATGCAATTAAACTATTTTTACTCTAATAATATTGAATCAGTTGTGTCGTTTATTTTATATGTGAGCGGTTAAACAATTTAAAGATAAATTCCCATAAAAAAAAAGTTTAAAGAAATTAAAAAATTTAAAATTTTAGCGGTGTTCATTTAGTATTAGTGATGTAAAGCGGCCCATACACTTGCAATATTATTGTGTATGATACTCGCCATAATTTTTCCATTTTATCCTATATTATGCTATAAGTCGCACAAGGTTTTCATTCATTTAATAAAAAGGTGAACATAACCTACAGGAATAACATAAATAGCATTGTACAATGATGCAATCACACTTCTTTTTAATTTCGTTTTGCAATAAAAATCAAAAGTCTTTTGATTGTTGCCAATATATTGTTTCACCTTCGAATATCACATGCACATTGGCAATATAATTGTACTATACGTAAAATTGAACAATTTAATTACAAGTGTATGAGCCGCTTAATAGGGCAAATGCAAAATATCGAAGTTTTTTTGTAAAATTAAACAACAAAACACACAGAGATTTCGTTATATTTGATAAAAGTGTTACGATATTTTTGTGGTTTTCATGGGTAACGGCGTATGTCTTAAAACAAATGTTTCAGGAAAGCCGAAAAACCATTCGATATCCAATGCGCTAGGTATTTCACTTTTTATACTTTGGCATTAAGTAAAAAATCGGAATTGATTCATATTTTTCCAAAAATGTTCTGAAACATGTAAAGAGCTTTTTAAAATAGGCAATATGGCATCAACATCTTAAAATGGGCAAAATGGACATACGTGGTTGCCCATGAAAACCAAAGATTTTGCATTTGCTGTTTTGCAAGCCTTATTTGAACTCCGCTATTTGACTTACATTAAGAAAAATTAGAAAAAAAGCCACAAAATAAAAAAATCGTTGCAAAAAAATTTTAATTTATTTTGTATTTTTATGACATCAATGAGAGGGTCTTTATGATAATATGATTGCTTCTAAATTTATTATGATTAACATGACAATAATATGATTACTTCTTAACTAATTATGATTAGCATGACAATAATTTGATTACATCTTTACTTAGTATGATAACAGAATAATAATATGATTAAGGGAAAAATATTATGTTGTAATATTACGAGTATATTTAGTCATACTATGATTCAATAATAATCTTAATATGGTGACTTCAATCATGCATTTTATCATAGTATGTTGCTCTTAGAATATGTTTACCACAACCATGTTTTTTCTTTGCGTGTATAGTGAAATATTTGATATATGTGAACTAACCTTCGTCGATTTATCCATGTCCGTCTGTAAAAAACTCTTTTTAGAAAATCTAAAAGAAAATAACAATATTGATGTCAAATTGTTTCTAGCTTTCTTAAGCAGTTTGGGGTCGAAATCCAACAAGATCGGTATAGCAGGATAATAGTTATGAATCAAAATGTCTAACAACCAACCTAAAAATTTATAGTTTTGTTATAAACTAACATAATTAGTAGCGGAATGCAATTATTGGTATAAGATTTTGCACATATTCGTTTTGTATAACTTGAATTATTATAAAATTAAGTGAAAATCTGTCAATAATTTACCATAGGCCCATATAAAGCCCACAGTCGGAAATACTATAGAAGCATTAAACCGTAACGACAAATCCTATTATTATGAACTTTTGGTGGTCAGTTTTATATGAATAGAAAATATTCTGTCAACTTTTTATAGATTGGTATATAATTTATAATAGGCCCCATACAAGCCTTGTTTTATACGATTTGAAATCACACTGTCAAATTTCGTGAAGATCAGTACATAATTTATGATAAGCCCCATTTAAACCTTAACATCTCTCTAATTTTCCGACTCACGCGAAACCACTAGTTTTATTGAAACAAATTTTGCTTTTTCAAAGTTTTTCAGATTTTTTATAAACGGTTTATTTTCTTATACATATATTTCATGCATGTTGGTTTTATTATCGCACAGCAAATCCACAAGTTTCTCTCACTGATTGTGTAAGTTTGACATAAAGCAGTTGATAGCTGTCTTAGAACGCCAAATAAATACATTGAAACATGTATGAGCTTTGTGTAAATTTTGTTTGGGCACATCTTGGGTTAAGTTTATGGTAGAGTCGTGGCTCTACAGCATCTATTGAACTCTATAAAGCACGGAAACCTTGTTAAGAAACACGCAAAGAGCCCGTAACAAATTAAAAAAGTCTAAAAACCTCTACAAAATCATTAAAATTGGTTTGTATAATTAACAACAACAAAATATAGTAAAACCTACCTGCCAAAACAATATGCATACATACATAGCTTGAGGAGCCTCTGGTGTGCAATGTCCTAGTTCAGAATAACCTTTTGAAAATTAAATTAACTTAATTGTTTAATTTCTATTAAAAAACAAACAAAATTTACCATTTTGTAATGATAACAATTGTTGTTTAAACCCCGCATAAAAGTACAATTTAAATACAGTTATCATTTTCTCGTTTATTATCACGTACAACTATAGCACCCAAACTATTATATTTTACAATAAATTTAAAATAAACAAAAAATGTTCCTTTTTTTATATTTTTAACAAATATTTTGACATTCACAAACACTTATTTAATAAAACAATTTTAGCGCATAAAAATTCATTTGTGTAAATCGGGGAAAATCGGCTTTGAAAAAAACGTTTTACTGTTTTGACAACACTAATTAACCCTTCTGCACTCCTTGGGTCAATTTGACCCAATTTTGGTTTTCAAACGCAAAATTTGTCCCTTTTAATATAAGATATGGACGTGAAACTTCAATTTATCCATTACAGGGACAAAAATTATAGATTTAAATGAAAATAATAAAATTTTAGTTTTTCCTTCCCCCTCCAAAAAACACGATTTACACACATTTAATATCCTTTGGGTCAATATGACCCAACATGCGATATTGCAAGTTTAATTCCACTTTAAAATTTGTTTTCTATTGAATTGAGTTCATCTTCATTCAGAATCATCGATAAATAATTTTTTCGGTCAAATAATCAATAGAATCGCTTTTGGTTTTATTTCACTTAAATATGAAATGCTGTTAACATTTTATTGTTGGGTCATATTGACCCAAAGGATCATAGGAAGGGCACATATCCAAGGGATGCAGAAGGGTTAAAATTAATGTATAATGCATTAAACACATTCACCACAGCAGGATACACGAACACAAGACTACAAATGCTGCTGGGTGCAATTATAGTCGTGTAGTCAGCTACTGAATTATGTTGAAGACGGCAGCTACAATTGAAAAAATATAAATATCTGTTTTTTTTAATGACTGTTTATATTTCAGTGGTGCCACTATCACTTTTTTACTTTTTTAAAATGAAAAACATGCATAATTGCAGACTTTTATACAAACTTAATTTAAAATTATAAATATATAAATACTTATTTATAATAAATTTTATAACGTAAAAACAATTGAATTTGTTATAAAATATAATAAATATTATAATTTTGTTGTTTTTGGAAGCAAAAAACAATATAATCTTAACGGCAGATTAAATAAATAAATACATATAAACAGCATACAAATTTCCGTCAACGAGCGTGGTATAGGTCTTAAAAGTTTCAGAACACTTTGGGTGCGTACGTTAATGCATGAAAACTATTCATCAATGCTGCAGTGATGCAAAATGATATTGCTGATGCGTAATTACCAGTTGAAGTTGTGATGCTGATACTTTTTTATTGCACAACAGCTGTGCAAAGTTTGAATTGCAAAGTTTAACTAACAACATAAAATAATCAAAACGTTATCAACAATAACGATGTCAAAGTTTATTAAAAATATTGAGCCAACAACTGACCGTTTTCTTATAAATGATAAGAAAAAGCATCACAAAAAAAAATAAAATCAATAAAATCAATAAAATAAAATCAACGGAAACAATAATTTTGAAAATTTGCTGCATAATAAACATAATAAAAACTTTTGACACATAAAAGTCATGCCAAGTTTCTTAAAAGTGATGTTTTTCGAACATTAAACTTTACTTCTGCGCACGTGATACCCAACTGCATTTTAGGTAAAAACAGGATCAAAGAAGTACTGGTATTATTAGAAACTACTTCGAAATATCTTTTACATGATTTGTTAAAAATTCCGTTAAGAGCAAATTCCCAAATTAAATATTTCTAGAAAGATTTTTCTACGAAACTTAAAATTTTGTTAGTATATTTATTAAACATAATCTGCCGTATTCATAAAAAATAAAATAAGTTTGAAATGTGTTTTGATGCAAAATTTTCATAAAATTTTTTCCTAAAATACAACTCAAAAGACTATGAATAGGGAAGAATACTTCAAGCTTTTATAAACCATATTTTTAGTAACTCCATCATATAGAATTTTATATTTATAAAGATAAAAAAATTTTATTTTGGAATATTTCTCAATTTATTTATAAGTTTGAGTAAAAATATGTATGTATTTAGTAATAATTTATGTACTTGTTACATATTTAATTATTGTTATATGTACATAATTACTTAAGTGTTACGCAAGGCTGAAAACCCGCAATAAAGAAAGTTTATTAAGCAAATATCTAGAGTTAAATAAATAAATATCGACATAATTAAAAGATAAAGCCAATTTTGTTAAAAAAAAATGTCAGCCACGGAGTATGAATATATAATATTACGTTTGAAGTTATAAATTGTTGACCTTTAGTTTTGTTGTTTGTTAATTTTGTTCGGCATAAGGTCATGAGTTAAAACAAATTTTTAAATAAAAAATATAAACATATTTTGTTTTAACAATTCTATTTTATTTTATTTTGTATCCCAATATTTCGGTCAACTTTGTTGACCATCTTCAGGGGTTATTTAAAAATAAATTAACGAAAACAAAAAATGTAAACAATAAATAAATTCACTCGAGCTGTTGTTCAACCGTAAGCTTTTATCAAAATATTGGGATACAAAATAAAATAAAATAAAATAGAATTTTTAAAACAAAATATGTTTATATTTTTTATTTAAAAATTTGTTTTAACTCATGACCTTATGCCGAACAAAATTAACAAACAACTATATAATATTACCTCAAAATTGGTAAATCTGGATGCTTTAAACTCCATGTAAAACACATTTTGAAGCATTTTCCAATGATTCCCATATTTTATAAATTCATTTTTTACCTAAATAGATATGGATAAAGTATTTTGCAATTTTTACGACCTATAACTCCTTAACTAGGAGCGTTGGCGCGAACAACATGTTCCTATAAAACTTCTTTCAAGAATACTAAAAAATTATATAAATATCAATTTGGTGCTGAGCCGAGTTAATATTCTTTTCTGTTAAACAAAAAAAAAAAAAAAAAAAAAAAAAAATTTTAAGCACTCATTCTTTAAAAATTTTTTTTTATTAGCAACACTTTTTCTGTTTTATAGTGCACAAAAAAAGAAATTAGTTTAATTTGACTAAAACGGCAAAATAAGCACAGACAACAACCTGCAGCATCAAAGT
The DNA here is from genome assembly GCA_930367215.1 of Pollenia angustigena. Classification (NCBI taxonomy): domain Eukaryota; kingdom Metazoa; phylum Arthropoda; class Insecta; order Diptera; family Polleniidae; genus Pollenia; species Pollenia angustigena. The sequence goes on from OV884060.1 coordinate 57,464,455, forward strand.
CGGCAAATACAGCGCATATTTGACGAACAGCTGCATACGTTGCGTTTAATTGCCGAAACTGTCTGGATAATATGCCCCTTGTATAGGAAATTTAATATTCCCACATTATTATTTGGGAATAATAATGTGGGAACATGGCAACAAAAAATTGCATATACAAGGAGCATATTTTCCAGACAGTTTCGGCAATTAAACGCAACGTATGCACCTGTTCGTCAAATATGCTCTGCCCACAAAAAACGATTTTTAAAAGACTTTTAAGACTTTTAGAAGAAAAATATTGAATTTGTATTTCGAAAATATTGCAATTTATAATATTTCATCAAAAAAAGTAAAGATTTTTTGTGTTCGCATAATATGCCCTGTGCATAAGTATATATATATATATATATATATATATATATATATATTGAAAAGCATTAGAACTCATTTCTTGTCTGTTTGCCAACTACTATTTCTTCTCTAATCGATTGCCATCAAACAAAACACACGTGTACGTTAGACATGCTTGAAAAGACATCGTGTAATTGCCCCCTAATTGTATAAACTTGCGGTAGCTTCATTCAAAAATAACCAAAAAAGCTTCTAAAATTCATTTAAAAGTACAAAAGCAAAATCAAAAAACATTTGATTCCGTATGGAAAGTGCGTTCAGTTTTGTATTTTGCTTAAGCAAATGACAGATTCATAAAACTTAACAAAAAGTTTCCTTAAGTAAAATATGGTTTGACACATATGATTAACATGTATTCGCACAGTTACTTAAGGCAACTTATGGTTATGCTTTTAATTTTATTATAAATAAAAGGAAATATTTTAAGAATTCATTGTCTACAAGAAGCATTTTTCTCAAGCACAATTTAGGGAGTGTCTCCAAAATGCCGTCTGGAAGAGTAAATACTACTCTCCTACAGACGAAACTATTATGGAACATTCGAGCTATGATAGTAATATATCGTCATATTTGGCGATGATTTTATTAGAATTGCGACCCTTTTTCTTAACTCCTGTAAAAGCAAATGCTTGCAGGGTATAACATAAATAAGTGAGAGTGTGTGAAAAAAAGGAGGCTGGATAATAAGTTTTTGTTTCTAGCCATAAACCTACTCACATTAATATACACACACTCACTAACTCAAAGGCGAATCTGCAAAAAGTAAATGTCCTTTTTTTGGCTCGTAAATATAAAAATTAGTTACTGGTCAGTTAGTTTTGCCAGTTTTTCTGATTTTTCATCTTCACTTGCACACACACAAGCACTTAGCCACACAAATAAAACTCACACACACAACACTCAAACAACAACGAAAGAAGAACAAAAAAACTCCAAATTAATTAATTAGCTTAGGATGACAAAAATTATGTGGGTGGTTCCGCACAAAAACTTAATGTGTTATAAGGACATATTGTAAGTCCCGTTTTATATTATAATTCTTTCCCCAACTTTTTTCATCGTTTGTATTTCGGTTGTCGAACGTTTGGCCAACAAGGATAATTTGATATTCTGTTGGTGTTACGAAACATAAATGTCCTGGCTTCTACATCTACATAATTATATGGAAAAAATATTTATTCATATGTTGATGTTTAAGGTACAATGGCCGGAACATAAACACATTTGACATTTAACTTTCAACATAAAATTAAGGGAGAATTCAACCAAATCTTGGCCACCTATTAAAAGCCAAAATAACAAAAACAAATTGTGTGTGTGTGTTTTTTTCCTCCTAAAAGTTTATATTCTCTTTAATTCATTTAAGTATGAGTGCGTGCGGTTGTTTAAAAGGACATAAACCCAGCAAACACAGAAATACTCCATATGTTTTGCCAAACGAATTGCCTGGATGAAAAATATTATTGCGGCAATAATCGATTTCGTATTGCGGAAGATACTTCCTTCGGGAAGAAACGTGTCTCGATAGCAATACTTCTAAGCAATACGAAAGCGATTCTTCTAGATGATAAACTAGCAATATTGCCAGATAACCACTTATAAGCAAATAGGAAGATATCGCCAAAATATCATAAGGATGATAAAAAGAAGATTTTGCATTTCAAAAAAACACACATTTTTATTTTAAATAAAATTGTTTATTATAATTATATTATTATAATACAATATTATTATAATACAATTTATAAATAATATAAAGTTATTGAGTTATTGAGAAACAATAGAGAACATTACCATTATTTACCCCATGTACGACACTTGAGTTTAATCTTTCTTCGTTTTCCGTAAAAATTTGGTCCATAAATTTTGCAGCTTTCCTGTCTCTTGCCTTCTTCTCTTATATCTGTAATATTTGTTACCGTGGAGAATACGCACTTTTTAATATTTTTTTTAATATACATATAAAATGTAATGGATGTATAATTATAAATAATTTAAATTTTTTCCTGTCTATATTTTGTATTTTTTTTTAAACTATAAAAGAAAGAAAATAAAAAATTACTTTGATTATTTTCTTCTAAATGACAATCTTGGGATATTGCTTAACTATTGCCTTAGATGATATCTTCCATTTGTTTGCAGGGAATTAATTGTGGACACACACACACACACCTAAACTCTTACTTTGCATGTTAAATTTAGGGCAGTGATTTGTTAAGAGCAACTAAATATTTATATTAGGAATTTTTTTATTATTACAAGGTGTATTACAATATTAAAGATTTATTTTTGAAAACAGGTGTTGTAATTTAAGGGAGTTTGAGGATTTGTAATTATTTTTTCTTCTTGTGAAATTGGTTTAATACTAGGGCAAGTTTTTAAAGTTTTTTTTTGATTTAAAAAGAGGTCTTGGATATAACGCAAAAAAAAAAAAAAAAAAACGCCTTTGGTACATATGCAGACAGGGAGTTAAAGGGGTTCAAATAATCTACAATATCTTAATTTTAAAGTCAAGAGATTATTTTTAAATATACTTCGATTACGGATGTCATGTGAACTGAAGTTGAGTTGCCAGCAGTGAAATCAGGCTGCCGCTCATTTTAAAATATAAAATAAAAAAAACTTTTGTTTATTTTAACATAAGCGGCGTTGCCCGATTTCGCTGCTGGCAACTAAACTGAAGGTAAGTTTCCATCCGTAATCGCACCATAAGACGTTTTCGATAATTGTTTTAAAAATACTTTTTCAGTATAATTTGTTTGTTGGGTTATGCTCCAAGGACTATTCACGCATACACATTCTTTCAAATACATCCAAAAGAAAGCAATAGGAGCGTTTAAATCCGACTCAAATGGTGTCCAATTAACACCCATACACCAAAAAAGTCCTACAAAAGCTTCAATGTTTGCCTTGCTTTATGCGTTGTTGCTCGATCTTTTTGAACCCCCATTTGTAGAAGGTTCTCTACAGCTAGCCTCAAGAATGTTTTTAGAAGCTGCGATATTAAAACCTGCATTACCCACTCGTTAAAAAAAATAACTTAGAGTTCTTTATTCGGCTGTGCCAAATCTTTGATACCCTCCACCTACGGTAAGAATATTTCCGTAATGAGCCTTGTATGGGATCTATGGTAAACTAAGCGCGTATTTTCATGAAAATTTATAGTCTTATAAAACTATGACTGACCAAATTTCATTATAATAAGATTATTCGTTACGGAAGTTGACTTCTAGTCTTATGAAACTGTAACGCACCGAATTTCATTAGAGCATCATTATTCGTTACGGGTTTGCGCGTACTAAACGGTCTTCCGAGGAAAAGGTTTATACGGGGTCTATGGTAAATTATGGACTGATCTTAACGAAAATTAAGTGTGATTTCTTGTCTTATGAAAATGAAACGGGCCCAATTTTATTAAAGTGAAATTATTTGTTACGTTTTTAGGCGTGCTGAGCTGTTTTCTGATAGTGGGCTTTATATGGGGATTCTGGTATATCATAGACTTCAGGAAAATTAACATTATGATTTCTAGTCATAAATAACGAATTTGCGCAAAGCTCACGCCAACATGTACATTATGCCACTATTTATGCTAGTTTTTGTAACAAAATTTTAAAGTTTTAAGAGTGGTTGTTCAACATTTTGATGCATAACTCTAATTCTACTGAACCGATTTTGCTGGATTTCAATCCCAATCTGCATAGGAGAACTAGACACAATTCGACACCAATATTTTTCTTTTCTTATAAGTTCTTCGAAAGTGAGCGTGATTCAACAGAGGACAGACGCACATAGCTAAATCGACTTAGAATTACGCAGAATTACCCAGAATATATATACTTTATGGGGTCTTAGATATATAATCAAAAAGTTTGACACGGAAAGACAAATCAAATCATCCGTACTTAAATCGAGCTAAAGTGGTGTTTAAAGTACGGTAAGTAATGATTTCCTTAAATTTTACTACGAGTTTTTTTCTTTCTGTGTACACCCTCTTCACAACGAGTTGTAGTGGAGGGTACAAAAATATCGAACATTTCCAAAAAATGGGGCAAACAAATTTTTCTTGGACTATTTATGGATCATACAATTTTTGTGTAATTTTGCCCCAACATTTTTTCATATACAAGTGAATTTTTATAATTTTGCCTCAACATTAGTTCATACCCAGGTTAAAAAAATTGGGGTTTTTTAAGGACTTAAGAGAAAAAGAGCATAATCGAGCGCTTCAATAAGAGAGCTTTTATATAGCAGTAAATGATCCCCGTAAAAAATGAGCTCCAAAAGGGAGCAGGTTTTATGTATGAATTCTTACCTCAAATCGCTTGCAACCTGCTGATGTGATGCCTTATTTTTGTATGGGGAGTTCCCGGTTTGGAGGGCTATTTTCTGCTGACAATAAGCGCTTCTTTTAACATACAAACAAAGCACTCCTAATATGCTTTCTTAACCCTTATGTGAGTGACAAAAAAAAAAAAAAAAACACCTTTAACAGAGTAACAGGGTACCCTGGTACCACATACAATAAATACGAAAATTTTACATTATATTATAATATATATAAGAAAATTCATTTAACAAAATGTAAAATATAGTTTTTGCAATGTCTAACATAAACACGAATCGGGGGATTTCCCTTTGGCTTTATGATTGATCGACAAATACATCTACTTGCTACTGCTTTTATAAATTACTATGTTCATACATGAATAAGTTCGGTGAGCGCAAGAAGAAGGTAAAGTGCAATAACAACATTGGCTTCTTGTTCTAAACAAGCACGCTTAGATTCCATAGATACAAATGATATATAAAACGAATGTGAACATATTCTGAAAATGTGCGATATAATATCAGAAGCATCCGATGCAAAGCATATGGGATAAATAGAGGACAACGAGGATTCATATGATTCTGACGGGAGTGAAGAAACAACTGAAGTCCATGGAAAGGATGATTCTCATTGGCGTCTTGATCGCTATCCGGAATACCAATACATCAACAGAAATTACGGCAACGCAGAGGTCCTGATCCTGGCTTAAATATAGGAGCACCTAAGGACGTATTTAAAACTTAATTATCCAGTGAGATGTGCGATATAATTTTGCGTGAAAGAAATAGTAATTTCAGAGTTGTCGGCAGTTGCTCTATGTTCCAAAAAAAAAGGAGGGCGTGCGCAAGTTGTATCGAACATTCAATTCACCGTCCTCTGTGTGAATCCTTCTTCCAAGGATCTCAGTACACAATTTTTTTTTTTTTTTGTTTTTTTCTGATTTGTTCTATAGTGAAGTGTATATAATTTCTATTTTCTTGTGCTTTCTTCAAGCCTTTTGTTTGAATAAACAATATAAACGAAATAACTAACACTGTCTTTTTATTTTTAAATTTTAAATTTTCATTCATGTGAAAAGTAAAAAAATATTCCAGTTTTTTCAATTCAACATGCTTTTGAGGTGATATTCATTACAATAAATTAAATTATACTAAAAAATAATTGTTATTTTAAATATTTTCGTTAAGGTACCCGGGTACCCTGTCACTCCGTTAAGGATGCAAAATATAAATTGCCCCACAGTCCCCCTTTCAAATTAAGAAACTAATGGTGTTTTCTTTTCTACAAAAAAAGGTGACATTTTATTTAAAAAAATGCAATTTGGAGTCTGTTTCTTAAAAATTTTGCTCCCGAAAAGGGTGGCTTGTTTTATTCTAAAAAACTAACCCTTTTTGGTAGCAAAATTTTTATGAAACAGACACCAAATTTCATTTTTTTTTAATAAAATGTCACACTTTTTTGTAGAAAAGAAAACACCATTAGCTAATGTTTATTTGAATATATTTAAAACACAATAATAAGAGTTCTCAAGAGGTTCCACTCCCTTAAGAGACTTCAAACAAACAAAAAATGCAATTAAAGATTAAAAAGTTACCCGGGTACCCTGTTACTCAAATAAGGGTTAAGGGCTAATTTTATAAACATATTCATTAATGTTTTGCTTTTTCTTTTTTCACACATTTTCCTTAACCATGATATATTTTTATTTTGTTGGCTTTAAAATCTTATTCATGTACAGCGCTAAAGTAGCAGCTTTATCAAATTTTTTCAATCAAACCATTTTTTTTTTCATAAAAAATGTTTTCATACCGCACATTGGTACAGCAATTAGGACCGTGTTTAAAGGTATCGGTATCGGTATGGTTATGATTTATGTGAAGTTGCGAACCGTAGTAGTTGTTGATCAAACGAAGTAATTAGGACCATGTCTTGCGGTACCATTGTGCTTATGGATTTTGTGAAGTGGCGAAAAGTTACAAGACCGGCTGGGATGAAGTCGATGATGTAGATTAAGTTGACTGTCTCATCAAATGAATGCTTCGCGGAGTAATGCTCATTCACAAAGAGTGCTTTTCTTAGTAAGGGTATTTTTCGAGGGAGGTAGGTGTGTCGTTGGTCTGTTTTTTTTTTCAAAAAATTTTATTTTTCTTAACAAAGATATTTTATAATGGTATTCAAATGTCTACAACAACTCTGTCTATTTTTGTCCAATCGTTTTATGGGGACAAAGCGCTGTGCGTGGCGGCTGGAGTTTAAGCCCAAAAAAACGCGGTAAGGGAGTACTTGAAGAACTACATTAGAGCTTTGACTTGTGAATAAGCTTTATATGAAACTTTGGTGTAAGATTCTAGGAAGGTCGGTTCATATCTGATAACAATCTACTCCCGAAAATTTTTTGTAATTATTGGTGGAGGGTTCTGGAATTCGGTTAAGCCATATATAGAATTCTTACTTGTTATTATTGTTTTCTATCTTTTTTTATATTTTTTCAAATATTAAATTAAATTACACAACTATATAAACTTATAATCATAAATCATGCATTTATTATAAAGGGTGGTCAAACTAAGACCTATCAATGTCGTTGTTGCTAGTATTGTGGTAGCAGTGCTTGTACAATTTGAGTTTTGTATGGACGCATCTTAAGATCTTATGCTATATTGTCCGGAACGATGACAAGTTGACATAAATTAATCATTTTCAACACTCTGATGGACAGCTTACACAATGGCTTCAGTGCTAACATTTCAATGAGCACCTCTTCCAGAACGGTCGATCTAAATTCCTAACTATGGGGTCTATGGAAGCTGATCTTGAATTAAAAAATTTTATCATTTCAACGCATTTGTCGCGTGCCGTATGCATTACTTACAAATTTCCAAGTATTCAGTTATTACCTGAAAAAAGCAAAAAAGTATTATATTACAAATAAAAAAATTAACGTATTTAACATTTGTAGGTCTTATTTGGAGCACCCTATACTTTTGTTTATTGTTATTTTGGCCTGCTTTAACAAAAAAAAAAAAAATTAACTTAAAGTGTAACTAAAATTAAAAGTTTAACCATTTCTCTATTTTTTTTGCTTGCTGTTTTTTTTTTTTTTGCCATGGACCATAAAAATAAGTTTTCAACTTTTAAAAAGTCTGAATTTTATGGCTTACATTTCTTATGCTGCAGCCGTTTGTTTGCTACTTCAATTACATTCCTCACCACAAATTGATGAAGCAAGTGTGTTTCATATTTCAAACGTATTTTTCTCAAAAAGCAACACATACACACTTGTTTTCAACATTTTGCTAGCGAAAGAAAAGAAGAAAGAAAAATAACTGTTGCATTTTAAGCTTTTACACATATAAGCTTAACTAAAAAGTATTCTTTTATACGACATAGACTGTATTGGGTTTCCCAAAAATAAAACCAAATAAACGTACCATACGATACATTAACATTGATGATTTTTTGTTGCAGCTGTTTTTTGGAGTCCTCTTGGCCTTGTTATTGTTGTTGTGCTCCAACACTACTCGTTTTATAAAATTTTTTCTTGTTTGTTGTTGTTGTAAGGTGTAAAGTTTGCAGACGTCTCAATTGCCATTTACGTTATTTAGAACCCTAAACTATAATACCATACTCAACTCTTTGGGTTTTTCTACCGTTTAAATTTCAAAGGAGTGAAAACAAAATAAAAATGAAAGGATATTGGTGGAAAAGTAACATAATACCCCAGGATGAAAATCGTCTAGAAAACGCATATAAATATCTCTTACAAATAATCACATTCATAAACATTAAATGGAGAGAACAAAACTAAAATATTTTATATTGTCTGAAATCTATGAAATCTATACAATAAGCACAATTGTACACAGAATACCCAACAACAACAATTACAACAACATCTACAAAGTTTCGATTTGTTGCCAATGTGTGGAAGTATTAAAAATCCAGTACAAGTATCGGTGAATTACTGGATATACTGAAAAAAATATTTATGTGAATTTTCGCTAATAATTGGCTACTTGTCAGAAAATTTTCTAAAATGAGCATATTTTAAGATTTTTTTTTTAAGATTTGCTATTTATAGTAAATTTTTTTTTAAAACATTTTGAATTTTTATGATATTTGGTTAAAATTTTCTGTCAAAAATTTTTATAAATTTTAATAAAATTGTGTGAAAATTTGTTGTCTGTACACTATTTTGCCCAAATTTTCTTTTTATAGGAATCATTTTGTGGAAATTTGCTGTTTTTAAAAAAAATTTGTTAAACATTTATAGTTATAGTAAATTTTTTTATTAAAATTTGCCATATTAAAAAGTAATTTCAATTTTTGGGAATACAAAATTTTAATTTCAAAAGGTTTTGTTATTCGTGCTTAATTCCCAGTTTTTATTCTTGATAAAAACACTTGAAATTTATTGTTGATGGGATAAGCTATTCCTATGCGCATTTCACTGGTTGCTTAGGCCAGATCATCAGGAAACTTCATCCATAAAGATTTTAGAAAAACTAAAAATATTAAACCAAATAAAACTGTTAAACGTATAAGACTTATAAGCAACAGTTCTACTTGTAACAATATCAAAGTTTAAACAAAACACATCAACAATAAACAGTGGGTTTATCTCATCTTACATTCCACACTACAATTAGTTGAAATTCTCTCAACATTAATTGTAGGTTAGTAGGTTAAGAAAAACAAAATAAAAACAACAACAACTTACAAAAGCATGTTGTTAATTAAGTGCTTTTTTAGGCCGTGCACTTGCCTGTTTATTATCAAAAAGTAATTTAAATTGTTGGGAATACAAAATTTTAATTCAATTTTTTTTTTGCCAAAATCGTCTATTTAAAGGAAAATTTTTAACAATATACGAAATTTTTTAAAAATTAAAAATTTATATTTTTTTCAAAATCGACTACTTATTTATTGAAAATTTTGTTGCAATTTACTATTTATAGGATATTTAGCCAAAGTTTGCTACTTATGGGAAATGTTTGTAAAATTTACAATTTATGGTCAATATCGCAAAATTATGTAGTAATTAATAGGGAATTTTGCTATCTATAGGTAGGGATGAAACGATACCTCTAAGGTATCGATACTTTTACTCGATGTGGTATCGCTCATAAAGTATCGATACCTACTTAGAATCGAAAAAAAGTATCGATACTTAGTTACTTGTATGGGTATTTGTATCGGTTTGTATGATAAAAAAATAGAAAGCAGCATTTAAAAACGTTATTATTAGTGTTTTATTACTGTACAATAAAATAAGAACTACGACCTATTAGAATTTTTGTGCAAAACGATAGGTGTAAGGATTGAGACCACTTTTAGTTACCACCTAGTACCAATTTTTTTATATTTCAAACAAATTTAAAAAAAAAGGAAATAATATTTAGAAGGTCGAAGAAATTAAGCTAAATAATTTATGTATTTTATTTTTAAATTGATAAATATATAATAAAGGGTGGTAAAACCATAATCCATGATGTTAATTGTAAGTCACACTTAAACGTCATGCTCAACTTAAATTGACCTATCTTTGTTTAAGTATTTGACAACTTCGACCATTGAGATGTACACAATTGAGCAGCGCGTTAAGATATAAAGCCTTTTACGAAAAGGGGCGTTCAATCAAAATTCATTTAATGCACATCGTGATTTGAAAATGAGGTCGTACAAGCAATTATCGTGTATGGTGTTCGCTATCGCGGGATGATAACGGACTTCCTATACCCAGAAATTGAGGAAATGGATCTAGACGATATGTGGTTTATAGGTGTTGACTAGGGATGCCAAACAGGACCAAGTTTTTTGAAACCCGGGATTCGGGATTTTTAATTCAAAAAAGGGATCCCGGGACGAATCGGGATTTTTCGGGATTTCATATATAAAAGCCAATTTTAAAATTCATATAATTATAATTTAATGTTTATGTATGTATAAGAATTACAGCAAATTGATTCATGAAGAAAATTAAACTCATTACAAAATAAAACTGTTTAGTGTGTTCTTTTAAAGTAATAAAAGATTCTTAAACAAATTAATGACGTCTGATAATTGATACCTCATTTTATCGCAAACATATGCTGCCGACGAAACCAATATTCGCATTCAACACTTCTGGGTGGTATGGTAAATAAATAACTACATATATGCTATATGACAATATTTAATTTATTTTATCTTAGTTATATGTATATGTATTAATCTAATCAAATAAACTTATGTGTGTCAAAAGACCTTTGGTAGGACCCCTAAAGTTGTTAACACCTTTTTGCACAACTTGCATTTTGCGTGCGCAGTTCTATTATTATCCACTTAGAAAAAGACCCACCATCTGATTTTGTTTTCGTGGTACGTAATGCATTGCATGTAACATTTATTCACTTGTGACTTTTTTTGTAACCAGTTAAAAATTATATTCATGGCCAGTATGATTTAAAATTGATTTTTTACTAAGCCCAAAATCTCGGGATTTTTATATCAAACGCCGGGATTCGGGACTTAAATTTTTAGAATAATCCCGGGTTTTCGGGATTGGCATCCCTAGTGTTTACTGGTCAAACAGTTTCTTGATACCGTTACTGCTGCTCCAGCTTTTGCAAATAATCAAAAATTTAAGATTAATTTTAATTCCAAAGTTAAACGATTACTTTTGACCGATACCGAGTATTTTTTTACCGATACTACTTGGTACTCGGTTGCTAAGTATCGATTACAAAAATACTTATATAAAAGTATCGAATATGTACTTGTATTTACTCGTATCGTTTCATCCCTATCTATAGGATATTTTCCAAAATTTGCTATTTATAACAAATTATGCCAAAGGTTGTTAATTATAGGAAGTTTTACGCTAAACTTTGTTAAAAATCGACTATTAATATGAATTTTGGTTACAATTTATTATTTATAAGAAAATTGTAAAAATTTAGTTTTTATAGAAAGTGGGAAGTTTCGGCCAAACTTGCTATTTATAGGAAATTTTTGCCCATTTTTTTTTAAATTCTCTAAAAGTTGCTGTAAGTAGGATATTTATTTGATTTTGATAAAATTTTCAGGGAATCTTCAGAATATTCAGGCGGGTGACACTGTGAAATCTGATTTTTGATTTTCGGTCTGCGGGCGGAGGGGCGTGGCAAAATCCAATTTTCATATTGCACCACCAATGACATCTATATAATTTGGACGATTTTTTCTTTAAAATGATCGCCATGGTCCAACTTAGAATTATACGAAAAGAAAATTTTGCCCCGCCCACTTTTACGCCCACTTTTTTCGAATTACCTAAAATCAGAAAACGACTCCATCGATTTGACAAATTTTTCTTTCAAATGTTCGCATTAATCTATTTTAAGTTTTTATCGAAAGAAAAATTTACCACGCCTACTTTTACGTCCACTTTTTCTATTAAGCGCATAACTTGAGAACGGCTTGACCGATTTGGACGATTTTTTCTTTAAAATAATTGCCATGGTCCAACTTAGGTTTTTTACGGAAAGAACATTTTCCCCGCCTACTTTAACGCCCACTTTTTTCGATTTACCTAAAATCAGAATACGGCTCCAACGATTTGACTAATTTTCTTTCAAATGTTCGTATCTTTTTAACGGATTTTATAAATCGAACGCAAACATTTTTCCTAACTTGGACAGGACAACGTCTGTCGGGTCAGCTAGTTAGACATAAAAAAACAATACAAAATATATAAAATATTTACTTAAAAAATTATGAATTTAATAAAATAATTATTTTGTTCTTAATTACATTAGGACTTGAAGAAAACTCAATACAATTATAGAATTTGTAAAATTCATTACACATTCTAATAGGAGGATCCGCATTAGCATAATTAGCTCTAAAACATCGAACTGATAATGGAATAAAATGATGTGATGGGCGTTGAGGAACATTAAACAAAATATTGTGGATTAAAAAACTAGAGTTTACTTCGCCAATAATGATGTTGAAAATAAACGATATGTTTAAAATAGTCCTACGACTTTTCAGGGTGGGCAGCTTTATAAGAGAAAGTCTAGCAGAATACGAAGGCAAGTTTACTGGATTAAAGTTTAGTCCACGAAGAAAAAAGAGCAGGAATTGCTTTTGGACGGATTCGATAGCATCGGAATGTTTTTTATAAATAGGGTCCCATTTTATAGATCAATACTCTAGAATAGGTCTTACAAGCGCAGTAAACAAAGTTTGATGAAACCAAGTAGACCCCTAGCTTTATTTACTATCATAGTGATATGCGAAATAAAATTAAGTTTCGGATCAAGCAGAATTCCAAGGTCTAAGAAATTGACGGCCAAATCCAGCTGACTACCACCAAGATAATATAAAGAAATTAAGCGAAAATTAGCAATTTATAGGACATTTTGCCAAAATTTGCAATTTATAGGAAATATTACCAAAGTTTGCTATTTACAGGAAGTTTTTCGCTAAAAATAAATATTTATGTCAAAATCGACTTTTTGTAGGATTTTTTTTTTATAGAAATTTTTTCAAAATTTATAATTTAAATGATAGTTTTCGCGAAATTTTGCTATTCCTAGGAATTTTCGCCAAAATTTGTAATTTGTAGGAAGTTTCGACAACATTTGTTATTTTTTATAGTTAATTTTGTAAAAATTTGCTATTTATAAGATATTTAGCCAAAGTTATTTTCTGGAATACAAAGTATATTATTAATACGACTTCCGTATGATGTAATTCCCATTTTTTCATATTTAATAAATACACTGAAATTTATTGTTGGGGGAAAGCTAGCTTCTATGCGCGTTTCACTAGTTGCTTAAGCCAGCTCATCATGAAACCTTTTCCAAAGATTTTAAAAAGCCAAAAATATTAATATAATAATAAAACCCTAAAGCGAATCAGAATTATAAACACTCTAAGTCTTACTTTTAACAATATCAAAGCTTAAACAAAACACCAACAATAAACAGTGAGTTTATCTTTTCTTACATCCTCCTACAATTGGTTGGGTTCTTTCCGACTCGAATTGTAGTTGTAAGTGGGTTAAAAGAAAAAACAAAATTAAAAAACAAACTGTTTCATTCTTTTGTCTTGGTTAATTTGGAAGTTTTTTAGGATATTTTTCCATAATTTTCTATTTATAAAAAAATTTGACATATTTTGCTATTTATAGCAAATTTTTCCAAAATTTTTCACAAATAGAAAATTTTAGTAAACATTTTTAATATATTTTATTTATAAAAAAATTGGGTAAAAGTTAACTTTTTATATGCATTTTTTTTGCCAGTGCATTTAATAAGCCAAGTTGTAACCAGCTGCAATTGTTAACAATAAATTTTGTAATAGTAAAGAATTTACTACAAATAAGCTGTAAATGTATTGCATTAAACACATGTACACTTACTCAAATACATAAATACAAACCAACTCACATTTACACAATTGTTAAATAAATAAAAAAAAAAAAAAAATTTCCAATATCCTTGTTATGCATTCTCTATATTGCTAAAGCCCAACAGTGCTGATGTCTAGCTCTTAAGTGTTTGATTTTTATAATAACACTGGTTGTCCTCCTTTTTTGAAGCAGTCATTTTAATAAGTCGGGGTGATAAAGGAACATTTTCCTTAATTTACTAACAAATTGACAATTAAAATAAAATAACTAATTACACTTTAGATTACTCAGAGACAGTAAAGTAATGATTTTATGCACGGTTGTTTATTTGCTATATACGAACAGTCAATATATTCAGAAAAATATTAATGAAGTACTTGAGGTCAATAAAATATTAAAATTTTAAGACGTTAATGGATCACAATTTCGAACGTTAAGTTTTGGTTTATACTTTGAAAGATTTCTTTCAGAAAGTCTGAGTTTATTGGTGAGAGGGGAGAAACGAATATTATGCTCTCTTTCCCTCTCACCTATAAACTCAGACTTTCTGGCAAGAAAACTTTGAGTGACTCCAGACTTCGTACACGCAAAGAAAAAACATGGTTGTGGTAAACATATTCTAAGAGCAACATATTATGATAAGAATTATGATTGTAGTTACCATATTAAGATTAATATTGAATCATATTATGACTAAATATACTCGTAATATGTCATCATAATATTTTTCCCTTAATCATATTATTATTCTGTTAATCATACTAAGTTAAGAAGTAATAAAATTATTGTTGTGTTAATCATAATAAGTTAAGAAATTAATCATATTATTGTCATGTGAATCATAATAAGCTAAGAAGTAATCATATTATCATCATGTTAATCATAACAAATTTAGAAGCAATCATATTATGATACAGCACCTTTCATAGCTGTCATAAAAATACAAAATAAATTAAAATATTTTTGCATCGAATTTTTTATTTTGTGGCTTTTTACAATTTCTTAATGTTAATCAAATAGCGGAGTTCAATATAAGGCTTGCAAAAGAGCAAATGAAAAATCTGTGGTTTTCATGGGCAACCGCGTGTGTCCATTTTTTCGATTTTAAGATGTTGATGAAATATCGTAGCACTTTTATAAAATATAACGAAATCTCTGTGTGTTTTGTTGTTGGATTTTACAAAAAAAACTGCAATATTTTGCATTTGGACTATTACATCACTAATACTTGAATGAACTCCGCTAATATTTTAATTTTTTAATTTCTTTAAACTTTTTATTTTTATGGAATTTTAACTTTTAATTGTTTAGCCGCTCACAAATAAAATAAACGACACAACTGCTTTAAAATTATTTTACAAATGGCGCTAACATAATATTATTAGAGTAAAAATAGTTTGATTGCATCTTTAACATAATATGATAAATGTATAGAAAGTTATCATGTTATGGCTATTGAATATCATGATATGGTTGCGAGAAATATAATATGTTTAGAAAGTTATCATAATTAAGTTGTTAGAAAAATAATTATTTTTCGGTCAACAATACTCAAATTCATAATTGCGATAAACATTGATATGTTTACAGTAACTATAATATTGTTGATATTAAATAAAAATAACAATTATTTGCGTACGACAACAATATATTGTTACATTAAACATAGTGTTGTTGCCGAAACCATGCCCAACCATATTTTTTCTCTGCGTGTACGTTCGTACGGAATAAATTCTACAATACAGACATGAGTATTCATAAAAATATTTTTAATTAAATAAAGGTTTACAAAACAAATTTTCTATAAAAATTTTCCTTTATGAAAGTTTATAAAATTTAATAATCATTTATGAATACAGAAAGGAGTCAGTCTTTAAAATATTTTCCATATAAGTTTCTATGCGATTTTTAACGCTTTAAATTATAAAACAGGCAACAAGTGTTAAATATCAAAACTTTTAAAACGCAAAATGTCATTCCCAACTACCGGGTACCCAACTAGCTTCTAGAACATGGCATTCCATTGTATTTTTTTTTAATCTTGTTTCACAAAAACCGATTGCATAAAAAACGCTCCAGCATTCTGCTGCAACAGCACTAAAATCGTAGGTGCATAAAGTTAACAACTCTTAAACAGAGTTTAGTTTATTTTAACAGAAATGCTCAATTAACCATTTGACTATTTGTTGGAAATTATTGTTTTTATTTAGTTTTTCCTTTTTTATGTTTGTGCAAATAAAAATGGTAACTTTTTAAACTGTAATATTTTTATAGTACAATAATAATCATAAATTTTGCTATATAAAATTTTATGGGAAAAGTAATAGTTTTGTTAAAATTGTAAGAAATGTAATGTAAACGTTGTGTTGTTAATAGAGCAGAGAAATTGAAGGAGATGAGAAAAAAATTCATGTTTTTTTGAGAAATAACAACAATAAAAAAAAATCGGAAAGGTTCCTCTTAAATCTAGATTTTTACATTAACGTAGAGAAAACATATTTTTCTTAAATGGTCACATCCAATACAAATATTTTTAACATAATGTTAAATATTTTATAGTTATAGTAAGACGGCAAATCAAACTGAGGAGATCGAGTGGTTGCGATCGAAACATGTCATGGTAACCTGCCGTCCAGGGTTCGAGCCTCGGCCACTGTCAAGTATGAAAGATTACCAATAACAATTTTAATTAATTTTTATGTTGTAAAATTCCTTTCTTCATAAAAATAATTTAATGAAAATTAAATTTGATGAACTTAAACCTAATTAAAAATATAACCAATTTGGATTAAAAACCAAAAATGGTTCAACAAAGTAACTACAATACTAATTATTTTATAGTTACTTTAACCGGGGGTGGCTTTTTAAACATGGGAGGTAAGACCATGATGGCTTTATCTCCCATTCAAAAGAGAGATAAGGCCTTTTATTTTTTTTCATTCGAATGGGAGGCAAATCCATCATGGCCTTAGTTTAGTAATATTAGGAAATGGCTTTATCTCTCATTTCAGTTTTGAAGAACTTTTACATTTTACATTGATTAATAGTTTTCTTATTTTTATAATTAAGAGGTAATGATTTTCCCTTTTACTAAAGTTAAGTATTGAAATTTGGCTTCGCATACTAAAGTTTTTCTGCGTGGTTTTTTAGGGGTTTTTTCCTCTAGTAGGACGCGGCAGGTGGCTTCGCTGAATTAAGTTTTCCTGCGTGCGTCACAAGAATAAAAAAATGTATTTTCCCGGGAACACTAAAGTAAAGTATTGGATCTGGCTTCGCATACTAAAGTTTTTCTGCGTGGCTGTGTGATTGATAACTAGTAACTGATAACACACATGTGATTAAGAACTTAAAATATTAATTCTTAAGCTGGGATCACACGATTGCCGCATATGCACCAATATGGCACAATTTTGATTGTGCTTTATTGACTCACAATAAAGAAATTGCACCAATCAAATATTCTGAAATCACACGATTGCCCTGTTTTATACAAATTTAATTGCCGCTAGTTGGTACAAAGTGAAATGGGTACAATAATTGCCGCAGCACAGTCACACGATTGTTCTTACTTGAAAACTGCGAAAACAGCTGTTGTGGTAGCTTTTTCATTTGTTTGGAAGTTCTAGTTAGTATGTTCATTAAAAACGAAAAATTTGTTCATATAGTAGGTACCTACTATACAATTTTTTGTTGAATAGTTTTATTTGAAATATTTTAAGAAAAATTTATGAAATTCCAAAAATTAACAGTCTGTTCAACAATTTCGAATGTTAACGTTTGGATGAAAATTTGTATGATTAATAAACTAAATCTAAATCAGTAACTAAATGCTGTAACTTTATTAATTTAACTACCGATACCATTTAGTAAAGAGAAATCTCGACTACTTTAACAAATTTTTTATTTCCGTTTTCAAGTTAACAAATATTTTATTTAAGAAATATCAACGACAAATATCCGTAAAAGAAAAGTTTTTTTAAATATCTTTAATAAAAATAATTGCACTTAACAGCTACATAGTATGCTTGTGAACATACATATGTATTTGTTATTAGCAAAAATTAAAATGCATAATAAATAAATACATATTTATCTTCATTACATGCTAAAGGAAACACAAAAACGTAAAGTTTATTAAAAAAAAGACAAATATTGGCGCGTATTGTTTTGTTTGATTGCCGCACAAGAAGACAATAAATATTGGTGCATTTTTCTTATTTTCATTGACGCACGGTTGCATAGCAAACAGTCACACGATTGCCGCACCAGGGTTGCATTTGATTGGTAAAAGTAAGCACAATATTGTCCTCGATTGGTGCAAGAGCCAATTGGTTGTGCAGTCACACGATTGGTGTATTAAAAAGTGTGAAAATTTGTGCATTGCGGCAATCGTGTGATCCCAGCTTTAGATAATATTTTTTCAATGATAACTTAGGATTTTCCCTTTTACAGAATGTTTACACCATGCGTAACAATATTCTGCAAAAATTTGGCTTTGTCTCTCATTTGGGGGGAAAAATATGGATAAATCTCTCATTTCGCAAAATTTTAAATGTGACCTTACCCCTCAATGATTGGGCAATAAGACCATTACGACTTTATCTCCCATTCAATTGAGCACAATTAAGCCATTATGGCCTTACCTCCCATTGTTAAAAATTTTTTCAGAATATTGTTATGCATAGTGTAAACATTCTGTAAAAGGGAAAATCCTTAGTTATCATTGAAAAACATTTTTTTTATTCTTGTGACGCACGCAGGAAAACTTTTTTCAGCGAAGCCACCTGCCGCGTCCTACTGGGGGGAAAAATCCCTAAGCACGGCCGCAGGCCGCCACGTAGAACATTTAGTATGCGAGGCCAAATTTCAATACTTAACTTTAGTGTATCCGGAACTGAAATGAGAGATAAAGCCATTTTCTAATATTGCTAATGTGAGCTAACACCATGATGGCTTTATCTCCCATTCAAATAAAAAAAGGCTTTATCTTCCTATTGAATGAGCGATAAAGCCATCGTGGCCTTATCTCACATGGTATTAAAGCACCCCCCGTTCATCTCAATCTGCCTTACCCATCTCATCTTAAAGCAATTGATTACTAAATCCGAGAGGCCCTTTGCTCCTTAGGGGAATTTATATATTAACCCATATTATTGTTACTACCTAGATACCACAACCATATTATGGCTGTTTCTGTTATCCTTAATAGCAACAATAATATGTGAACTACTAATAGTAGTATGGGTGCTTTTCAACCATACCGTTGTGATTTTAGAAAAGAGGAAAATCTTATTGTTAATTTAAAACCACACAATTATAATTGGTTGACAAATTTTTGTTTTTATTATTATTAATAAAATGGTCGGAGGCAAACATAATATGGTTGTGCTTCTTGATAAAGCACTAATTTAAGCATAATATAATTGCTGGTGACAATAATATTTTTAAAGTAACCATAATATTATCAAAAAGTAATTTCAATTTTTGGGAATACAAAATTTTAATTTCAAAAGATTTTGTTATTCGTGCTTAATTCCCAGTTCTTATTCTTGATAAAAACACTTGAAATTTATTGTTGATGGGATAAGCTATTCCTATGCGCATTTCACTGGTTGCTCAGGACTATAAGATGAGGGGGAATGTAAGATGAGATAAACCCACTGTTTATTGTTGATGTGTTTTGTTTAAACTTTGATATTATTACAAGTAGAACTGTTGCTTATAAGTCTTATACGTTTAACAGTTTTATTTGGTTTAATATCTTTAGTTTTTCTAAAATCTTTATGGATGAAGTTTCCTGATGATCTGGCCTAAGCAACCAGTGAAATGCGTATAGGAATAGCTTATCCAAAAAAAAAAAAACTTAATGAAATATTTTTATTGATTACACTTGCCGTCAAAAAAAATCGGTTTAAATAAAAATGTATGAAAGACAGAAATTACAGCTCTAAATTCAAATCCGTTTTCAGTTTTTTCTATCATGACTAATATTTCGTCCAAAATAAGGCGGTTAAGGAACATCCATTTTATCATTGCTTGTGCGATTTTAATCTCTTACAAATGATTATTTTCAAAATTATTGCTTAATTAGTGGCGACCATTTGCTCATGCAAATTATGTACACATTTTTATCATTTATCAGAAATTAAGGCATATTATGAATGAAATTAGACATGAAATCATGAAGATCAGTAAACTAAATGTTAACTAGACGTTTTTTTTTAGTTTTTCAATAAGCTATAGCGTTTTTGAGTTGCGCGAACATATGTTAATCTATCTATACAATATATAATTTCTTAGTATCTCAGGATGTTTTCATGTATGTCCTATTCTTTCCGCAACTTTCAGAAGCCATCTGATGACATAGGAAGCTGAAATTTGGCACACTTGAAGTACTTTCTTTGCGGAAGATCGTAACGAAGCCATATTTTTGATTTTCGGCTTTTCAACTGGTATAACTATAAAGATCTGATAGAAAATATGTTTTTTTTTATAATATGGGGAACTTTGGGCCGCACCCGGCACGGCTAGGCACCGTCGGAATGACCTGAAAAATTAGATCATGATTTCTTACACCAAACCTCATATTTTAAGCAACGCAAACAATTAAATTAAAAAAAAAAAAATTGCGACCAGTCTAATCTATATATATAAAAATGAAAAATTTTTTTGTGTTTGTTGGCTTATAGACTCCTAAACTACTGAACCGATTTTCCTGATATTTTTACACTAACATCATGTGAGCCCAAAAAATAAAATAGGCTGCCCCCTTATTGGATGCCAATATTAAATATCGCATATCTTAAGAGCCGCTGCACGCATTTTATTGAACTTTTGGTAGTAGGATCTTCTGAGCCACAAAATTGAAATAAAATAGCAGCGGTGGAAGTGGTTCCCCCCATAGGTCGCCAATGTTTAATATCGCATATCTTGAGAACTGCTATAGTGAGAATGTTCAAACTTTGTAGAAGTCACTCTTATGGTAAACTACACTATTGAAAATAAAAATAAAGCGGGTAGGCATAGGGGGGGAAAACCCTCCCATAGGATGCTTATATTAAATATCGCTCAGCTGAAGGACTATTAAAGGGAGGGTCTTGAAACGTGGTTAAAGCTACTATTATGACAAACTATAAATTTACATATAAAAATGGGCGGGGTGGACAGAGGAGGAGCAGTACCCCTCATAGATCGAAATATTAATAACAGCCGCTGCACGCATTTTGTTGAACTTTTCGTCGTAGGATCTTCTGAGCCCCAATTGTTAAATAAAATAGCAGCGGGGAAAGTGGTTCCCCTCATAGGACGCCAATGTTTAATATCGCATATCTTAAGAACTGTTATAGTGAGAATGTTCAAACTATGCAGAAGTCACTCTTATGGTATTCTACAGTTTTGAAAATAAAAATAAAGCGGGTAGGCGCAGGGGGAAATACCTCCCATAGGATGCATATATTAAATATCGCTCAATTGAAGAACTATTAAAGGGAGAGTCTTCAAACGTGGTTAAAGCTACTATTATGGTAAACTAAAAATTTCAATATAAAAATGGGCGGGGTTGACAGAGGAGGAGCAGTACCCCTCATAGATAGAAATATAATTAAGAGCCGCTGCACGCATTTTGTTGAACTTTTGGTAGAAGGATCTTCAGAGCCCCAAAATTGAAATAAAATAGCGGGGGGAAGTGGTAGCCACCATAGGACGCCAATGTTTAATATCGCATATTTTAAGAACTGTTATAGTGAGAATGTTCCAACTTTGTAGAAGTCACTCTGATGGTATACTACACTCAAAATATTATGTAGTTAAATTCAAACGAAAATTCATTTTAAACAAATTAAAATTCATTTAAAAAACGGATCATTTACATTTCATTTAAAACAAATGATTTTTACAGTCATTTTTAAATTTTTTATTTATTAAACAGCATATTCCTTAAAACTGAATAGTTTTTACTTTTAAAAAATACATTTTAACCGACAAAAATCAAACTACATAAAAAAATAAAAACGAAAAAACATTATTTTTTGGTTGTTTGTTTTTTGAATAACAAACATAAATGTTAAAAAATAAAATTATTCGTAAAATAACTATATTTTTATTCAAATTTAACAGTACGGAAAACGAATTTAATAACCCACAATCAGTTACTGTAATAATTTTTTAAGTGTACACTTTTGAAAACAAAAAATAAAGCGGGTAGGCGCAGGAGGGAAATACCTCCCATAGAATGCATATATTAAATATAGCTCAAATGCCCATTAAAAGCTTCGCCTACTTTTTCAAAATGAATAGATTCTTTAACTCATTATTTAGTAGCTTTCTTCTATAACTCTGTCTATAACAACTTCTATAAATACTTTTTTCTGGATGTATTTAAGTAAAAAAAATAATGACTTACTTTAAAATGCGTTCATTTTGGGACATCCCTTGTAAAATTCATTGGTTCTTTCAGTAGAATTGTAAGTAGTGCATTCATGTTTTTATGATTACTCAACACATTATTTTGTTGGCGAAGTTTTTACTGGGTGAAGAACTATTAAAGGGCAGAGTCTTCAAACGTGGTTAAAGCTACTATTATGGTAAACTATAATTTCAACATAAAAATGGGTGGGGTTGACAGAGGAGGCGCAGAACCCCTCATAGATCGAAATATTAATAAGAGCCGCTGCACGCATTTTTCGTAGTAGGATCTTCTGTGCCCCAAAATTTAAATGAAATAGCAGCGGGGAAAGTGGTACCCCTCATATGACGCCAATGTTTAATATCGCATATCTTAAGAACTGTTATAGTGAGAATGTTCAAACTTTGTAAAAGTCACTCTAATGGTATACTACACTTTTGAAAACAAAAAATAAAGCGGGTAGGCGCAGGAGGGAAATACCTCCCATAGAATGCATATATTAAATATCTCTCAACTGAAGAAGTGGTTAAAGCAGTGTAGCGAAGCGCACCGGGTTAAGCTAGTTTTAATATAAAACAGGTTTTAATGGATTCAATATCGAACAATGTTATTTTAACAGTGAATAAAATAAAATAAAGGTGATTTAAAAAAATTTCCTAAATATTTCCGATCTTTTGATATATAAGGCGTAACCATAGGTCATATTACAGTCAAAAAATTCAGGTTGTTATACAATTTTTGAAATTTTTTGTATGGGAGGTACCACACCCACTTCTCAAACCCCGCCCACATTTTGTGGGTTGGTGTGTATTTATAACTTGAATCTTTGCCCCTAATTTGGAAACTTTGGCTTTTGCCGTTCCCCAGATATACAGCAAAAAGTAATAAAAATACAACAACCACAAGGGATTTTTGGAAAATATTAGAGGTAGTCGTGGTTTTTTGCTGATATCTCAGCCATTTGTGGACCGATCTTGCTGAATTTCAATAGCAAACAATTCCGGACCATATGTGGCATAAACGTATAATAACCTGGCCCCCATCATATATGGGGTCTTCGGAAAATCTATTTCAACGGACAGACGGATAGACGGACGTGGTTAAATCAACTTCGCTCCTCATAGGGACCCAGAATATATACACTTTATAGGGTCTTATATCAATATTGTAGAAATTACAAACGGAATGACAAACTTATTTACCTTCGGTGAAGGGTATAAAAAGAAGCATCAAAAATAACCATGACAAGTAAGAAAGTATAGTCGTTGAAGCCCGACCATATGATACCCTACACCACAGTATTTAAAAACACATCATGCTTATGTGTCCATATAAATATGGATTTATCTATGTTTATAAACTTCATTAAAATTAGTTTGAAAGTTTGTGAGAGGCAGAAATGGCCCCCTACCTCCCCTTGCTCCTCTTTTTGAAAAACTGTAGAGCTTATGTGTCCATATAGAAATGGTTCTATCAATGGTTTAAATATCATTGAAATCGGTTTGAGAGGAAGAAATGCCCTCTATCTCCCCTCGTGGTCCTATTTGTTAAAAAAATTCATACCTTTTGTGTCCATATAGATATGGTTCTATCTACACTCACAATATTCTGTACGTAAAATTAACTGAAATTGTAATATAAAATAAATGAAAATTCAATTAAAAACCGGTCTACTTATTTTTCATTTATTTTTTACAAAAAGTTCATTTAATTTTTATTGTCAAAAATTCAACACCATATTCCGTAAAAACAATTAAATATTCAGTTATTTTTTAAATTTTACTGTTAAAAAATTAACCCCAAATTCAGTAAAAACAATTAGATATTCAGTTATTTTATTAAATTCAGTAATTTTCGTTTACTCCACAAAAGAGCCGAATTTCTAAAAAATGCCAGACAGACACCTGTCCGCTTGTTTTTCTTATAAGCGAGAGAGGGAGAATATTATTATTTACTTACCCTTTTACACCCGTTTGTTTTACTATTGTTGTACTGACCACGTTGTTTACAGAAGAACTCTCAATTATAAGACACCAGCAGCATGACCGATATGGCTTCGCAATTATTTTACTTTTAAAATTTGATGTATTTAACAAAATTATACTAACAAATAGAAAATGGGAATTGCTTACACAAAACAAGCAATTCATTTTTTATAGATAAGTAAAAATTAATTTTTGGTAGTAAAATTATATAAAATAACTGAATATTTAATTGTTTTTACTGAATATGGTGTTGAATTTTTGACAGTAAAATTTTATAAAATAACTGCATATTTTTTTGTTTTTACGGAATATGTAGTTAATTTTTTGACAATTAATTTATATAAGATAACTGAATATTTATTTGTTTTTACGGAATTCGCGGTTGAATTTTTGACAGTAAAAATTAAATGAGCTTTTTGTTACTTTAAATTAAATTTTTATTTAATTTAACATAAAGAAGAATTTAACTCAATCAACGGACAATATTAACTGCAGCTGAAAATCCGTATTAATATGCACTTAGTTTTTTGAATAACTGTTAGAATCAGTTAAAAATAAATTTGCTAGGAATTTTAAATGTTTATTTATTTAAAAATGGCTGAACGGAATATATCTTAAATAAACTACAGTCCGTTACTGTAATAATATTGTGAGTGTATGTTTTAAATTTCATTAAAATCGGTTTGATAGTTTCTGAGAGGAATAAATTTCCCCCCGTCTTCCCTCGTGGTCCTACGATTTGGCCCATTTTCAATAGGCTTGTTCCTTGTTCCAATAGGAACCTGTGACCCAAATTTTATTAAATTATCTCCAAAATTGCGACCTGTACTTTTCGCACAAAGTTACATGGACAGCCAGCCAGCCGGACGGACATCGTTAGTTAGTTCAGAAAGTGATTCTTAGTCGATCGGTATACTTTAAGGTGGGTCTAGGACCAATATTTTAAGGCGTTACACACATCAGCACAAATGCATAATACCCTCTCCACTATTGTGGTGTGGGTATTAAAACCATTATAAATTGAAAATATGTCTACAATTAAATTTCCTAAAAATATTCAACTGTGCCGAATCTTTGTTACCATTTTTTTAGAATTTAAATAATATTTATTTAAAGTGTAAAAAGCTATTGCAGTTAAAAATAAAATAAATCATTAAAATATTTGTGGGGTCAAAAACTTTATGCTGGAGCAACAATATTAACTCGAGGCGCATAAAGAAAACTAATAAATGTTATTTCCAAATAATAAATACTGTGTAAACAAAAAAGAAATAGAAATTTTATAAAAAGGCTGATCTCATTTATGCTTACAAGTCTATTTCAACTTAACTGAATTAAAGTTTCAGGCTGCTTAGAAGATCTGGAAACAATGTTTCGTTGTTAAAAATCCGCGTTTTTGCAACACACAGAAAGACGAACAGACATGGCTTAATCAACTTGAAAATAAGTAACTGCTCAAAATATTTATTCTCAGTTGGGTCTCAAAGAAATAAAACTTTGTGTTACATATGGTACAACAAACTAAATATGCCCTCAGTTACAACTCGTGGCATTGAGGGGTATAAAAGTAAGTTCTACAAAATTCAACAACAAACGGTCATTCAGTCAAACAGACAAACAAAGGACTATCATAATAAAAACAAAAGCAATTTGACACAAAGCTAAAATGACAGCCCAACATGGTGGAAACAGCAGAAAAATACTATTCATTGGATGAACTGAAATCAAATAAACACTCATTTCTCTCTTTAAAGTAAAACGAAATAAAATAAAACAAAAATAGTTAAAGGAATTGAAGTATTTATAATGTTATACAGAAAAAAACTTTCTTTCTTCTCGTCTTAGATACATTTGTACTTTACAAGATTCAGAAAATGAAAGGAATATGACAGCAGAGGGAGTCTGCCATGACTTTTGCTAAGCTGATGCTTTTAATGATGAGTACGAATTTGATGATGATGACGTGCTTGTTATACCAAAAATTAACTATTACAATGACTAACACGACTATACTTAAACCATCCGTATTTCCTATTAGTTTTCCAAAAAAAAAAAAATATCCTTTTGTCAGCCATGGCCTCCTTAAAAAAGTCAA
This sequence comes from Pollenia angustigena, assembly GCA_930367215.1. Classification (NCBI taxonomy): domain Eukaryota; kingdom Metazoa; phylum Arthropoda; class Insecta; order Diptera; family Polleniidae; genus Pollenia; species Pollenia angustigena. Next base: position 57,491,044 of record OV884060.1, read on the forward strand.
ATCAACACCTTCAGCTCATTTATCATTTTACTCTGTTCCACTTTTCCTTTTCAAAAGCAGCCAGAGCAAGGAATACGTGCCAAGAAATGGCTTAAAGTTTATGTCGTTCATTGTGTGCTATTCCACTCCATTTTGCAATTGTTTGTGCTGTTGGTTACTTTTCGAGCAGCGCGTGCCTTCATTTCAGCCATTCTTGCCTTCAGTTTTGCGTTGAGCTTTAAATGTCAAAAAGTAATTAATCATAGATTTAAGTATGTTGAAAATTGCAAGGTTATTTTCTTCATTTGCGTTATTGTTAATGGTTGTTTTCCTGTTCAAATTCACAAACAATGGTTTTTATTTCAATGAAAATTTTTCGGTTAAAGAATTTCGAGTTGTAAATAAATTAAATAACAATTTTATGTAAAATTTAGCGTTGGCTGGGAGAGAAGTTGTAAAAATATTAGAAAATTTAAGTCTGGTATAATTTTAGTTGTATGTGTTTGTAATTTAGTTCAGTTCGAGCTCAGTTTTAATTCGATTATAGTTAGTAATATTTAAGCTAAAGTAAAGTTCTACTTCAGTTCTAGTGTAATTCTAGTTAAGATCTAATTTAGATCAAGTTCAAATCTAGTTCAGTTCTAGTTTAGTTATAGTTCGGTTCAATTATAGTTCTAGTTCAAGTTCAGTTATAGTTCTAGTTCAGTTCTTGTGCAGTTCTAGTTCAGTTCAAGTTCAGTTCAAGTTTAGTTCTTGTTCAGTTCTAATTCAGTTCTAGTTGAGTTGTAGTTCAGATCTAGTTCAATTCTAGTTCAAATCTTGTTCAGATCTAGTTTAGTTCTTGTTTAGTTCAATGTCAGTTTTAAATCAGCTCTAGTGGATTTCTTGTAATCTAGAAATACATACTTTAACTTTACACTTTTCTCACAGGCTTCATATTTAACTTCAAATACCGATTTAGAATTAATTTTTCATCAAACCAGCATAAACTAAAAAAACTCGTTTTAAACATTAAAGCGCAAAACTTGTATATAAATTGTTAAGTATTTTGAACTTCTTCTCAGATGTTTATGTTTTTTTTTAAGTTTTTGTTCTTGTTTATGTTGTTTGATTTTGAGGATGTTTTCTGCCAAACTACGCCTTAACTTTTGAGTTTTCCGGCTCACTAGCTAATAATAAATGAACAATCAAAACCATTAACAAACTTTCAAATATCTCCAATGTAGACTTTTCGAACATCAAATGACAGCAATAGAAAAAGTAACAAATGAGCTCTTTAGATGTAAAAACAGTGAATGTAAAAAACTTTGACATTTTACACAAGCCAAAAAATCAATTGAGACATCATGTTAACAACAATATTATTGAGTTGTTTGTTAATAATTTTTCGTATTTCGTGTTTTTTAGGGCTTAAAGTTGGCTTTTTTTGACATTTCAGTTTATATATTTTTTTTTTGCTTATTTTTGCTTGAAGGTTAACAAGTGAGATAATTATGAGAAATTTTAGTTTGTGTTTTTTGCAATTCATTTTATTTTTATGTCACATATCATAAAATTTTATATCCCTTGTCGTTTTTCCATTTTGTGTTTTCTTGCAATGTTGTTTGTTAATATGATATCATTTCCAGAATTGGGGTCATTTTAATGATGATATGTCAACTGTAATTGACAGTATTTAATAAGAAAAAAAAAAACGGAAATCCATAATCATAAAATTTCAAATATATAAAACAATATGAAAGCATAATAGCGATAACATAAAATATTTTTTTGAATTTCCGTTTGGCTAATATTTAACGTCAGTAACAAGTTTTAATTGTAAAATAGATGAAGGATTCTCATTTAATTGCGTATTTTAGTATATTGGGATTTTTGGTTAATAAACGTTTTTTTTATTAAAGAAAATACCAGGCTAGCTAGGCCTGGATCTGGTCGACTTCCGCAAAATGTTATTGTAATTTTTGAATTTCTTCTTTATGTGCATATCAGTCTTCCGAATGCTAGCGACTGTTACAATTAGATTGTAAAAATTTTCTGTATTTTATTATATTTTCATGACTGATCCATAATTTCAGCAAAGGAAACTCTATTTCTGACTTCGCTTGAACGATATCTCACATCTTGGATACCAGTCCACGTGTGTATTTTTTCAAGCCATGTTGTTTTCTTTATTTCTCTAGACGATTTCCTTCAAAGTTTTCTCGAATAATTGTTTGTAGCAGCTTTTATTTTGGGTTTCTCCTAATATTTGTTCAATATATCCTCCCCGGTCCGGGTCCAGCGTACATCTTGCTTGGAAATGAGAGGGGCGATGTGTACTACATCCAAAAAGGCTCTAGAGACACTTCTAGATAAACTCCCGATTGAAACGCAGGCGAGGTACGAGGCTGCAGTCGCTGCCGAACGACTCTTATCTCTCGGCGAGTCAAATATAAGTGACTACAAGGCACGTCATCAGTGTATATTGGATACATTGGTTGGATGTACTCGTTTATCGGACATGCCCAACCGAATACCAGAGACGGAAATTGTCGGATACTGCGAGACTATGATCCCTGATAAGGAATCAAGATTGAGTGGAACTTTAGGGCAAACGCCTGTGGGGATCTGTTGCTACACAGCTCTAAGCTGAGGAATAAAACGGGCATGGGGTCTATGTTGAGACCCCAGAAGCCGAAATCTTCATATTTACCGAAAGCCAAAGGACAGTTAGGCCGTATAAGTAAATAAGTTTAAGTCTAGGACATTTTGGACTGTAGGAGGGCCATTACCGAATCTTCCTGGAGCAAAGGTCCTGTATCATATGGGTGCCGCGCCATTCGGTGATAACCGGCAACGAAAGGGTCAATGTACTCGCTATCAGGGGAAGAGAACTTGAAGCAGTTAACCTGGCGAATGCGATGCCGTATAGGGCAACGAAAGTGGACTTGAAGGCGTGGGCTAGGTAAACCCACACGGCCAGTTGGAATAGTGGGACTGTGGATAGGACCACTAAGATTTTATGGGGCTACCCTGACGAGAGGAGAACAAGCAGCCTAATCAATGGGAGTAAGTCCGAAGTAAGTATTATGGAATGTTTCCTGATTGACCATGCATGGCTACGGGCACAGCTTCATTAAATTGGACGGGCCAAGTCTGATGAGTGTAGAGCGGGTGGTGAGGAAGGCGATACGCTGGAACACTTTCTCTGCCACTGTCAGGCCTTTCAAACACTTAAAGTCCCTAAAGAACGTTGAATGGAAATCGTTAAGGAATTAAGTCCGGCAAACTGAGTTTCTTAACGCCGGACGTTAGCACCCTCCCTATAGGTAGTGGTAGCATTACCCACCTAAATTTCAATATTTCTTAAGAACCGCACAACAGGCCCGATAGTGGCCTAAGTGTATATCGTACGCCGTACTGATATGAGGCTGCATCTTTGATGCTTCGTCCTTTTTTCGAGCTAGCCTAACCTATACTTTCGTATTAGTTCAATTGAAGCTATTTTCTTATTTTTTAGTTCTAGTTTCGTTCTAGTTCTTTTCTAGTTGTGCTGTACTTCTGCTCTCTTTAAATGTAAGTGTTCTAGCTTATTTCTGTTTGTGTTAATATTTATTAAAGATTTTATTAACTTCCCAAAAAAAATTTTTTTTCCCAAATATTTGCTCAACTTAATTGTATTAAAAGACGCAATTCTATATGCACCATCCATCAATCTCTACTTTTTTTGATGCATAAAAACTATCAGTGTGATTTTCTTAGTGATAAAACATCTTGAAAATGATTTATAATTTATGTAACGCATTTATGTCAGACAAGAGCCTAAAACAACAATCTTATCTCAAATAACATTGATTTTTTCTACTCGTATTTTTATTAAAAATAATTTGGAGTGTTTATTAAAATCAATCTTAAGCTAATGACTGTTAGAAATAGATGGAAAAATATTGAACTCTAAATGTATAGAAAAATTTATAAACACACATAATTACTTTTACTTAATAACATAATACATAATATGTATTAATATTGGCGCTCGAAAAAAAAAACATTTACATTAGAGCTCTTGTATAAATAAATTTATGAAACAATAAAGAGATAAATACATTGATAAGTTAGTATATAAATAATACAAGGTTGTTTTATATACATATAATAAATATACATAGTTTTATAAGTGTATAATATACATTTGAATATACCAAATATATTGTATAATAGGCCCTTGGGTAAAATAAATAAAATCATAATCATCCTCGTTATCAACTCATCATTCTACTCATCATCGTTCACATCATTCATTTCAATTTACTTACTCATACAAACTCATTTAAGTCCTCGCACTAACACACAAGCGTACATACCCTGCAGGAAAACTTCCCTAGAGGAAAGCGAACTGACACCAAAGTAGTCCCGGGTCTTTTGTGGTAGAGACCGGTTCTAGTTTTAACACTTTCTATGAATAAGACCTATCACTTTTACATGGGGTTGTCATTGGAGGGGGTCAATTGACACCATTTGACCAGTCACAAATCTATTCTCAATGGACGTGTTTAGTGACAGTTACTATAATGTAGTATTATTTCAATACAATGTAGTATTTTTTCAGTAAAGCAAGTCCTTGAACTAAATTTAAGAACCAAATTTTAAAAAGTTCCAAGAAATGAGTCATACCACCGGTGAAGACTGTACTGTTATTCATTACTTATTCTTCCTTTAAGTTCTTCATAAACCAGTTACATGATTGGTTCTCCTTTCACTGGTCCTGAGTTTATTCTTTTTGTACATGTTTTATTTTCACAACTCCCAGGACCAGTCTGTGGGACCAATTGGCACAAATTTCCCGCAGGGTTGTATCAAGTGTCTCCAAGTCGCCACTTTTGTCGATTATTTTGGTGACGCTGGACCAAAACAGCGTTCTCAGTTTTAGGTTATATTCAAATAGGGGATTTTATTTTGTAAATGGGGATACAAATTTCGTAAAAATCCCCAGGGGATTTTTCGGAGAGAAGGCACTTTTTATGCTGGGGATTTGTGGGGATAATATATTATTATATACGGCATTTGTGCAATGGCAGCACCGGTTTGGTCAACACGTAAGGTACATATTAAAGCCTTTTTTTGTCTAAAGTTGTTTGTTATACCAAGTAGCTGGTGGCTCAAAACCTTTTCAAGTTTTTTCTGTAATAGTTTAGCAATTTCAGGTTTGGTGGTTAGGTATCTAACCACCTTTTCAAGAGCTTAATAATTACATTTTTTTTAAGTACATCGGTTATAGATTTATGCGAAATTTTGGGGCATAATTTTTTTAAATTTAACATTTATACATTTTTTTAAATGTGTAAGCATTTTATTTTAAATCGGGCTTTCCCCAAGGTAAGAAAACAGCCACAGGTTATTTGCTCTGTTAAGAAAAATGTTGACCAGTTCTTCCTGTATGCATCCGAACAAATAAAACATGTTTTTTCGGATTTTCATCAAAAATTTATTTTTATGCCAACCGTCATGGTTGTTAGTAAACTTACCACCTATTTATCAAAATTATCAACATTTTTATACTAAATAAACTTTAAATAATGCAAAATTGCGCCTGTTTTAGTTATCAAGCTGCATAAATAAAAGTGTGACTAAAAGAGTTAATATATGCTTTCTGTATTAACATTTAATGCTTGTTTCTATAATAAATAGAATGAAAACCAAAATTCGCAAGATAATGCAGTATGAGTTATAAGAAGCTCTTCTAAGAATAAAGGTCAAGCAATTTGTTTAATGTTTTTTAATCATTGACGAATTTATTTTATCAAAGCTATTCCTTTTGGTTTTGGTGTGTAATTTTGCTTCAAATGAATTTTATGCTGGCAACACTGATTGCATATATTTTTCTAAAGTTAAGTTGTTTTTTTTTTTGTAAAAAAGTTGGGTCCATGGTAGAATAAGTACAAGGTACGTTCATTAGTCAAATTAGTTTATTTGATTTTTGACGTTTGCTTTAATCTTTTTTCCTTATTTTCTTTTGTTTGATGTTATGTATATGGACAAATCCTGCGTGACGAACACTACATTCGCACGCGTTTTCTAATTGAAATATAAACATTTTTTGGTCTTTCAAAAAAGATAGCTTCAACTTATATATAGTATTTAGTGACATTAATATGGACTTACGAATGGCATTTATCATAATTTCTTAGCAAGCATTTGTTGCGAAATAATTGATCACAAAGTTTTGTGACGCACGCTACAAAAAGTGGTAGTAACTTCAAAGGTTGAAGTGTGTTTTCCTAGTTTTAAGCGAATCATGCGAATGCATGATAAGGTTTGAAAAATCTAATTCCTAAAAGAAAGATGACTATAAGAGAATTCTAAACGCACTTATTCGCAGCCAAAAAATTTTGTGATTTTTTGACAAAAGCCGTGAACCCTTTTTAACGAAATTTATATTTTGATAAGTCTGCTTACTGTAAGTGCTATTTTAAGCACAAACATCACCTAAAATAATGCTAAATTCACGTATAACATTAAGAAATCAGCAGTGGGGTAGCATTTGGTAAAAATTAATGCATTAATGATCATTGAAATACATATTTTTTAATATAAAAATTAAATTATACATCTAGTCTTATATTCCATTAAAAAAAAAAATTCATTTAAAAAATGTTTTGGTTGGTGGACTGTTTCTGGGATTTGCCCATATGGGTTTTTAAAATACGAATAAAATGTCTAATGACTTTACCTTGTACTTATTCTACCACGGTTGGGTCTACTTCTACTTCTGCAACAATTTGTATGAAATTATAAATGACGTTTATAATGATTTTGTTTAGTTTTGAATGAAAATAGGTGTGTTCTATTTACAGAAAATTATAGATTATTTTCAGTAATTGTTACTAGTAAATGTTCACGTACTTGAAAAACTTGCAACGAGAGTGTAAAAAAGAGCACAAAAATTTAAGAGACAAAAAATTTGCTGAAAATTTCTAATAGTAAAATTTTGAGCAAGAATTATTCAACCGCCTGTTATATAATTTTTAAATTAAACTTTTTTCAATAACGTAAAGCATTTATTTTTCTAAAATAAAGAGACAATATTCTTTCCTAAATAGTTCAATACAATTAAATTTATTAAGAAATAATCTTGTATCTTACAGCTGAATAGGGCCGATAAGCCTAACTTGCTCGATTTTTGCTGGTAAAACGTTCGTGTGTTGAACTATATTGAACTTAAGAAAAGTTTTTGTAAAATTTTAAGAAACTGTCATTTGCTTAAGCAAAGTTCGAAACAAATCGCACTTTTCGTACGGAATAAAATATTTTTTGATTTGGTTTTTGCTTTTTATACCCTCCACCACAATTAGTTGTGAAGAGAGTATATTAAGTTTGCCATTCCGTGTGAAACTTTTTTATTATTCATCTCAGACCCCAGTATATATATATATATATTCTGGGTCCTTGAGTAATTCTAAGTCTATTTAGCCATGCCCGTCTCTCTGTCCGTCTGTCCGTCTGTTGAAAACACGCTCACTTTCGAATAACTCAAAAGAAATGAACAAACTTGGTGCCAAATTGCTTGTAGTTATCCTAAGCAGTTTGGGATTGAAATCCAGCAAAATAGGTTCAGTAGGACCAGAGCTATGAATCAAAATGTGGAACCACCACCTAAAAAAATTGATAATTTTGTAACAAAAAATAACATAAATGGTGGAACAAGGCACGGAATGAGATAAGATTTTAAAAAAATTTTGTTTTATTTGACTGGAAATCACGTTGTTAAATTTCGTGAAGATCCGTCCATAATTTACCTAAGCCCCATATAAAGACTACTCCCAGGAAAACAGTTTAGTAAGCCTAAAACCGTAAAAAATAACGCTAGCTTTGGTACGTCACAGTTTTTTAGGACTAGAAATAACACTGTGAAATTTTGTGACGATCAGTTCATAATTTACCTTAGGCCCCATATAAACCCTACTACCGGAAAACAGTTTAATCACCTAAAACCATAGTTAATTACAAATCGTCACAGTTTAAGATAATAATAACATCATACAGATATTATTCCTTAAACATTCGAACTGTCGGTGGAGAGTAACAAAGATTCGGCACAGCCGAATATAGCACTCTAACTTGTTTTTAATGAATTTGAGAGGCTTTTTGTTAATTTTTGACAAAAGCTTGAGCAAGCTTATGCATATTATAGTTAGGCATTTACTTTTTTATATTTTTTATTAATTGAAGCACAGCCGCGAACAACGTTGTAAACGCCACATTTTGCAAAAACTTTTGACTTTTAACATTAATCTCTTACACAGTTTAAACATCAAATCAACCCAAACTATGCACCTTAACGCCTTCAAAATGGCGTACAAAGTGTCAGCCAGTGAAAGAACATTGCAAGTTACTAACAAAATGATAAATCCGAAATGGTTTTGCAGTGCGGAATAATGTTTTAAGATCCTTTTGCATTAAAGATTTTATTATCATTATGTTTAATAATATGTAGAAAAAAAATGTTTAAAACAAATCATGCTGCCTGTCAGAAAACGTTTTTTGCTCTCCTGAAAAATTATTATTTTGTAACTTAAAACGTTATTCGCGGCTGTGCTTCAATTGAACAACAAGTTTGTAAATTTTACTCTCTTGTTGCAAGTTTCTGTAAATGAACACACCTAATGCTAAGATCATTTTTTAAAAAAACAAGAGTGCTTTATTCGGCTATGCCGAATCTTATATACCCTTCTACATGATAAGATAAGAACAAAAAGTTATATACATAAAGAATATTCTTTAGATAGGTATAAATAAATATAAATTGAGCCACGCCAACTTTTCATTTCGTCATGCCGAAGAATATTAAAAAACAAAAAATTTATATATGTATGTCTAAAGAGGCGTTAAGTTAAAATATATTGAGTCTATGAGTATGTTTCTTTATTTGAGCGGCATATCATATGCATGCATTAATGTGTATGCGTAAAATTAAACACATTACAAATAAAATCCACCACTTATAGTGAATGGTATAAAAAAGCAACAAAAAAAAAAAAAACACATTACCAACACTGTATTAACATAACCACTGTATGACCGTAGAAACCAAAATTGAATTGGTTTGTATGGTATGTTTATGCCGTTTTGGTAATACAGTGTTGGTATGGTAATGTCACGTCTAATTGGACCTTTAAAGGAAAACATTTGAGGCAGTCGTGGTTTTTGCTCATATCTCCGCCATTTGTGGACCGATATTACTGAATTTCAATAGCAAACAGTTCCGGACCATATGTGACATAAATGTACAATAACCTGGGCCCCATCATATATGGGGTCTTCGGAAAACCCATTTCAGCGGACAGACGGACATCGTTAAATCAACTTAACTCCTCATAAGGACCCAGAACATATATACTTTATAGGGTCTAACATCAATATTATAGAAATTACAAACGGAATGACAAACTTATATATACCCTATTCACCTGTGGTGAAGGGTATAATAATTATGAATACATATAAGTATGTAATATTATTGTGGGCAAATGTGTGTGATTGTGAAAAAATTTGTTGCTTTATAAACACCAAGATAAAATGTTGCTGCCGTTCTAAATTCGTCTTCAACTGATCTGCGAATGGTAATTTTTGGGCGACTTCGGTTTCACGATCCTTATGGATTCCATTATCTAAATGATATTAATAACGATAAGTGGAGTGTTGTTGTTAGTGAATAACCATATAATTTTCGTGTAATCTGCAACCGTATTCTGTAATTCGCTAAAGCTAAATCTCTATCGCTAAAAATCTATAAAGTTAATTTAGCGATTTTTGACTGCGAATGAAATACTGTAACATGCAATGCTAAATTTGGCGATGGCATAAAAATCTAATTCGCCGCAGTTTTATCTTTTCATGAAATCGCTAAAGTTTTTAAATTGTGTATTCTCTAAGGCATTTGAGCGATTAAGATTTAGCTTTGGCTAAACGAATTACAAAATACGGATGCTGTTTATCTTATTCTGTATACCAGAAGCATCAAACAGAAGCCATCCGCAAGGGATTCAGATCATGTAGCCGCTGGTTCTGGTGCCACTGGATACTATCCGGTGCTTCGGTGTTAGTCCTTGACATTATCATGTCTTATACTTATACAAATAGTGTAGATCACAGTACACACTCTTTTCTTACCCCAAACTTTATGTAGAAACTATCACTGTCAATACCCTAAAATTGGGTTTTTCATTGAGCATCCGAGTACAGCATTCGAGTGAAAGTGACGATTTTTTTCGGTATACCCACATTTCGTAGAAATTGCCAAATGGCTTCTTTATTTATTGCGACGAATGCACGCTCAAAATCAACAAAATTTTAGTAAAGTGGGAATTCCATTAGATTGATTGCTTTACAATTATTCGTACGGAGTTAAAATGATCAACGCATGATCGGTTATGCGTAAAGCCGGCTGGTTCCTTATGTAGACAGGATTCAATAGTGGGAAAAATACGTTTAAGGATAATAAAAGCTATTATCTATTGCATAGAGTTAGGAAGCTTGATGTCTCGCCAGTTTCTACATTAATGACACCTTCCTTCCACACCAACGGGATGTTGTCTGTAGACCATGCTTCATATATTATTAGCCAGATAATCCAGGTTTGTACTTGAATATCTCTGGAATAATATCTTTTAAGGTAGAATAAGTGAAAGGATTGCAATGGCTTAAAGCAAAGGTTCAGTTTTTTTATGATATATTAAAGTTCTTTTTATGAATCAAACACCTTTTTTATTCAAAATATATGCACGTATTTGGATTATATTAATTGCCATATGCACTTTTATTATTTGTGCGAAATTCTACTTACATTTTTCAAAATTTTAGACTAGAACTATTAAAATATACTAGTGAATCTCTGGAACCAGGACCAGTAGTCCTGTTGACAAAGTCAATAGTGATTCAGTTCAGTTTTAACTATTGATATTTCCTACAGGGTACTTATAGCAATAAATCTGTGCATGAATAGTTCTAATGAAAACTTTGTATGCTTTAGTTGTTGTAAATATATAAAAATAAAAGTGTTAATCTAATGAAACCATCTTACAAATATGACCTCAATTTTATTTTTATACACTTATCTGGCTTTTGCAAAACACTACCACCAACACTAGTTCCATTTCCTGCTGCTCTTGCAATACTTTTCCCACATCATTTGTTTGCTTTGGTTGTCGTTTTGCATAAGTATTAGTTTTGTAGTTTGTGCAGAGAAGCAAAAGAAAAATATATTTGAAGAGTTTGAATTTACGCAAGTCAAAGTTTTTAAATTAAAAAAATAAAAAAAATGTTATCTAAGATTTTCAATTTCAAAAAGTTTATGTTTTTCTATTTTTCTTTATTCTCCATGTATTTAGATTGGACTTTCGGGTTTTTATGTACGTAAAGGGTTAACATTTATTTTTTTTTTTGTAATTGAGAACACCATTTTCGAAAAATGTGCTACTTTTTCTAAAAGCCCATTATTTTTCAGATTACTTAAAAAAGGGTGGGGGGGGGGGGGGGGGGGGGGGGGGGGAAATAAAGTCAAAGAGCTTTCACTTTGGCAACTACTGTTTAATTTCACGATGATCTTGATACAAGATAAATTAAATAAGTGTGAATGGGTGACAATTTGCCCAATTGACTTTTATTAGCGCAATTTCAAAAAGATTCCTTTGGTTAGCATTCGCTTTAAATATCAAAAATGTCGGAACTTAGCAAACATTTTTTAATGCATCAAAAAAATTTTTAGTGCTATTTTAAAAATTTTCTTAGATATTGCAAAACTTCGCTTATAATCTTTAAAACATCGAAATTTCGCAAAATTTCTTATAAATAATGAAATATTTTAATATTTCTTTTAATTAATTAATTAAATATTTTTGTTCCGTTAAGCTTGATTCACCCATTCGTTCCGAACAGTGTTACCGTTCGCCCGACTAAAGTTGCAATTTGACCCTTTTTCAGCGGTCTGCGACTTTTTGTGAGACTTTTTTTTATCACCGACTTTTGCGACTATTTTAATTTTTCTGCTACTTTTTACCCTTTTTGTTAAGATTCTTACAAAACATTCAATTTTCTTATTATTTGTATCAAAAAAAAAAAAAATTCGTCAAAATAGCCTCGTCAAAATTTAAAAACAATTCATAAATTATTGTTCATTTGGCAACACTTTTATTACATTTTTGCAACCTTGTCATGTATACAACGTATTTGAGGCGAATTCAGTTCAAGGTGGTGGCAAGTTTTGACAGTTCGGACCAATTTGTTTTAATTTGTCAGTGTTTTGTTAGCAATGCAATGCAAAAAACCTCTGTTGTTTCCGTTGGTTTTGGATTGTTGTAGTCTTAGCACCACCTGTAGTTTTCGAATCGTAAACACTAGCAAAGCAATGTAAAAACATGCAATTCAATGCTGTCATCTATAAATTTAATAGACAAAGATATAGAAGACTGGATTCCCTGTGATGAACTTATTTCTAAATATAGAAATTTCAAAAAAGTAGTATTTATGTAGGTATGTTAAGAAAAAGAAATATTGCGCCAAGATCAAACGAACGGAATTAAAGTAAAATTTTCAAGGGGCTTTAATTGGACAAGTTTAAATTTTGTCAAAAATATATTAACCTTAACTTTTTTTGGCTTGTTTTTAAACAGAAATTCTACTCCTTTGACCTTGGCAGCATACGACAAATTTATTAAACTTAAGTTAATGTTTTCACTATACATGAAAACATGGACAAACATGTACATTGTTATGAAATATGATAAAAATGAATTCTGCAATAAGCTTTTTGTTTCAATTGTTTTGTTATGCTTTTTATTAATAAAAAACGTTAAAAAAAAAGATGTGCGACTTTTATTTTCTGAAACGACTTTTTTGTGCGACTTTATTTTTATAAAACAACCTTTTGTGCGACTTTTCAAAAATTCCTAACGGTAACCCTGGTTCCGAACAATATTTTTGTCCGGACAAAAATTTTTTTTTTATATAAAGTTTGATGTCTTACTTTTGAGACAGAGAGAAATTATTTTGTTTTGCAAGTTTTTTTTGAAATGGTTGAATTTTAATTTTTGTTCAGAACAAAATGTACTGAGTTGCCACTTTTTTTAATTTGTTAATAAAAGTTGAAATTATTGTTGAAAATATTTTTTGCTGTATACTTAAATAAAAAAAATAATAAAAATAATAAAATCACTTTCCTTTTTTCGTCCATTTTCTTTAACACACTTTTAGAAAACAATTTAAAATAAGCTGCTGCAATTCAGTGTAATTGTTCACATCTGTAAACTATATGGTAGCTTTGTTTTGCCGGACAAATTTTCCGAAATTGGTGAATCGTTCTGCAGAACACTCTCAGTAAAAATATATTGTTCGGAACGCCTATTTTCTTTTCTATTTTTTTAATTTTTGCAACTTTTTTTTAATGTTAAAAATCATTAATTAATATAATAAAATTGTATGGGGTTAAGAGGGAAAATTCAAGGTTTTTTTTAATTAATGCACAATATGCTACATATTTAATCAGCAGTCAAAAATACATAAGGATCTGTTATTCTCATTGCAGAAAATTTACGTAAGAAAATTAATTTTTAAGGAATAAACCAAAAACACAAAAATGATAATAATCTGGCAATAACAGTGAGACTTCCTGATAAATTCAATAATGTGACCTCACTCAAAAGAAAGGTTTTTTTGTGTAGATTAATAATCCAGAAAGTATTTTAAGGTTTGCACAACCGTTCTCGAAAAACTGACAGAACAAAACAGAAAATGATGTTAATTGTTCAAGTAGTATATAGTCGGCTTAGAGTGTAAACCTGCTAACTCCCTTTTAACAAATTTTACAGGAGTGACAAAAAACTTTTTATTTTTCATATTTGCTGCTGGAGAGGCAAACCAAAAATATTGTTGATTTGACTCACTTCAGGAAGAAGAAAAACTACATGCTGGTCGACGGGGCATATCTTCCTCGACCATACGTCATTGAAATCTCAATTTACTTAAAAAGTGGACTTAGCAGGTTTACACTCTAAGCCGACGATATGTCACTATATCTTTAAAACCAAAGCTGTTAGGGAAAATCTAACAACACCATCGTCTTCAGCAGAAGAAAATACATAAAGATCAGTAATTTTTATTCAGGAAACTTTTTAAATGCTCCATTTTGTAGAGCAGTGTTATGTGCTGCATAAAGGAAAATTTTCTCAGCTTTTTCAAGTATTGAGTAGAGGACATCAGGGCTATATACGATTGCCTCTTCTATTTCTTTCATACTAACTTTTACCGCATTCCAAGGTAGAGGTATCTATCCAATGGGGAATATATGGCACATTCTTAAACTAACTAATAAAGTGGGTGCCATAGAACAGGCTGTTTATAACCTCAAGGGAAATCTGAATGATACAGGTATAAAAATAAATTCAACTAAAACTAAATAACTATTCACGGCAACACTCCACAACTGATAACTGCAGGGGGCAAAAACTATGTTATGATCGACCAATTCTTTTATCTTGGAAGTATGGTCGCACCAGGTGGTGTCACAGAGTTAGATGTAGATTCTAAAACTTAAGACTACGGATCAAGCTCATAATTTTAAGCTTTAACGTTAAATCTTTGCTGTTATATGGACGCACGACTTAGTTGATTACCAGCGGTGTTACCAGTCGATTACAAACCTTTGAAAATCGTTTTATTCGACGAATTTTACTTCCCCGTGCTTCTACGATAAGCAAATCAAATTGATTTTATTAGTAAGATTTCTGTATGACGTGCTAAGTTCCCAATTTTTCATATTTGATAAATACACTAAGATTTATTGTTGAGGAAAAGCTAGCTTCTATTGGCATTTCACTGGTTGCTTCGGCCAGCTCATCAGGAAACCTGTTGCAAAGTGTTTAGAAAAGCCAAAAATAATATACAGAAAAAAAAACTGTTTATTGTTGGTGTTCTGTTTAAGCTTTGATATTGGTAAAAGTAAGACTTATTCGCTTTAGGGTTTAAAGCGAATAAGTCTTACTTGTACCAATATCAAAGCTTAAACAAAACACCAAAAACAAACAGTTTTTTCTGTTTTTTTTTACTTCTGAAATCTGAAAATGGCAATGGATTGGGGGGCATGCACCGCGTCGCGAGGATAATAAGAATTCGTTGCGTTGCGTTGTAATCCATTTACCCACGCTGACAGAAGAGTTGACAGACCACGAGCAACTAAAAGACGAAATGAAATTTATCGGCTTTATATAGAATCAGCTTAGATATATAGACCAAAATAGAGTAGGATGGAATACGGCTATTGTTGGCGCCCTATGTGGGAATTAAAGGAATATTGTAAACATTTCGCAAAAGTTTCTTTAAATAATAAAACATTAAAAATGTACTTATTCCAAAGAAAAATATCAAAAAACAGAAACTGGGAATTATTTTTTTTCATAACAAGAAAATACAAGATAATAGTCTGGTAGTGTATAAAGAAAGTCATTCCTAAAAATTTAAGGAATTGGACTATTACAAAAAAGCTTTATAAAATACATAACTGAAATTAAGCTCATAGAATAAATTTGAAAAAATAAAACATGTTGAATATAATTTCAAAACACTTTATTTCAAATCTAAATGTGTATTAAAATTCAGCAAAATTTTCTTTAATAGTTGAAATTTTGCAAAATTTCTTTAAAAAAGTTTAATTTATAAAATTGCTTAAAAAAAATTTAATTCCTAAAAAAGTTTTTACAGATGAATTTTCTTAAAAATTTAGTTAAAGGTGAAATTGTGTACAACAATGGTTTTCAACCGGTGGATCGCGACACCCTGGTGGGTCACGGCCGTCTTTCTCGGGGGTCGCGAGCTAATCTAAATAAAATATATCGATTTTTTTTTTAATTTAATTTTTTTAATTCAAAAACATAAAAAAAATTTAATTCAAAAACATAATGCGAACGATGTGATTGCTTATCTTTAAATTGAATGCGAAAACGTGGTTGCAATTGTGATACCTAAACAATCAAATCATTTGCTAAATATAATTTATTTCTTTTTTTTTTAATGTGCACCATTTGTAAAAAAAAGTCATTTCGCACAGATAATATGTTGAAAATTGAGTTACTTTTTTTAGCTAGCTCAGGGTATTTTGCCTTACGCTTAACCAAAATGAAGAATTATTTTGAGATAAATATTTCACATAAATTTTCTTTCAAATTATTGGCAAGATCGGCGAACTCAACGTAGTTAGTTATGGATGGATATAATACCTAACAATCACCATTATCTTCTTGCAGCTCTTTTGGAAAATAACGGTATAGGTAGTTCCTTTTTAAAATTTTGCAAAGCTTCTATCATGGTAGGAATAAAATCGCTCACCAATTCATCGTAGGAAATTTCTGCTGCAACACTTTCAAAGCTGGTGAAAATATCAAATTGTAGTTGTTGCAAAGATGTTGACCGCATTTAAATTTTTAATTTATATGCGAATTTCAAAAGCCACTTAGGATTATTAAACAAATTTTTATATACAGTCAGCGTCAAAAGAAAGTGTACACCGAAAAGTTCAACATTTAAGTCCGTAGATGTTAAAAGGGGGAGAGTACAAAAAATCTGTTTTTATGTTTTTGAAGTGTATTCAGTACTTGTTTATTTTAATAAAAAAAATTTGTCATTTATTTCTTCTTGATTTTCAAATTAACATTAATCTCAGAAAACGCCTTATTTTACGCGTCAAAAAAAGTGTACAATCTCATTTTATTTCCATGTTCCTGCGTCATAAAGGTAATTTGACCCCTAGTTTTTTGTTTTTTTCTTCTTAAAATTATATTACGGATGTTTAATTATCTTTTCTATCTATACTGATCAATTAAAACTCAAGTTAACTTTAGATTGTAAATAATAGTCAACATGGCTAAGAAGACTACAGTAGAAACTCGTAATTTAGTGGTAAAATTGGCATCTGAAGGCAAATCTTTGAGAGAAATTGGCAGTACTATTGGCAGATGTCATAATAATATGAAAAAAAAAAAAAAATATAAGGTTAGTACAAAAATGTGAAAAATGATAAAGACCTTCCACCCTCTAGCAGACCTAAAACTCTGTCCGACGTGGAGAAGAGGACAATAGTGCGAAGAGTAAAGGCTAATCCCTGGCGCAGTACAGTAAAAATAGCAGAGGAACGAGCAATAACATTAGGAGCAAGTGTTAGCGACAGTACTGTTCGCTACATGAACATGGGATATACCGTAGTGTTCCCAGAAAAAAGCCTCTGTATCTGTAAAAATCAAAAAATTGTCTGGAATATGCGAAAAAGCATAAAAACAAAGATAAATAAATATTTTTTGTCCCATAAAGAAAAAATATTTTTGTTGTGTTTTTTTATAATAAAATTTTTAACCTTTGAGAGCAAAAACGTTAAGGGGTCGCCAGATTTTATGAAAATCATTTTGGGGCCACGGCTTCAAAAAGGTTGAAAACCACTGGTGTAAAAGATTATTTAAAAGGGAAATTTCTTAGATATTGCTTATGAAAAGGACTTTTTTCAAGATTATATTTAAAAATTAAACTTATCATAATTTTCTATGAAAAAATTATTAAAAAGTTTTTATAAAGTGAGCATTTTTTTAAATTTCCCATAAAACTTAAAACACATTGAAAAGTAAAATCACGCAATATTTCCTTGAAAAAGTAAAATAATTTCAGTAGAAACTTAACTTTTGCAAAAACTCAAAACCAAGTGAAATTCAGATCGAACAAATTTTGAAGACTTTCTCATGTTTAAAGATGAAAAAAATGTTTTCTTTAATATACCTCATACTTTGAGGACCACTATCCGCAAACTAAACTAATTTTGAAATCAGGAAAAGCAACAATAACTTTTACGAGCATTCAGTTTAAAATCTTCATCGATTACAATTTCACGTGATTTGGATTTCCAGAGCAAGGCCGATAAGCAGTAAAGATACCCAAAAGTTTTTCTAATTTTTCTAGTTTTTCTTAGAAACTGTGTCCTTTGATATGATATATAATGTACCGTAGCAGTTTTTCATATATTTTGTCCAATGTTTTGTATACAAAACTAAGCACATGTTGTTTGCTACAAGATAAAACTGCAAAAAAGTGCACAAAATAAGTTTGAGGTTAAAGCAAAAGAAGAAATAACTAAAACGACATGCATCTAGCTGGAAAAGTTTTCAATTTAAACATACATTTAGATTTGCACTTAGATAAGATTCCCTTTCAAAGCAAGAACTTTTGCTACTTTTACACTTTGTTCAATAGAAAGCAAAACATGTAGGTCACTGTTTTTTTTGCTGCAATTTTTTTGTGTTTTCCCAAAAAAAAAAAACAAGAATGACAAGATTTTAAAATCTTAATCGAAAAGTAGTAAAAGTTTAAATTTTTGTTATTTTTAAAAAGATAGAATAAAATAGAATTTAACTTAACTTTGCATGGATGAGTCACATAAGCGGAGTGTTGAGCTGAAGGTCCACACCACGCGTTTATTGTGGAAATGGTTAACATGAGCACCGCCATTAGACCTAATCTGATAATGGAACTTAACCACTAGGTGACAAACTATGCGTTTATCAAATGTCCCACATGTGCATTCGGCTAAAACACACAGGTAGCAATTTGAATGTATATTCCGACCGAAATTCTTTTCTCTTGAAAACACAGTCAAAATCAACTCACATCCAGTCACCACCAACGAACTTCGATAACTCAAACTTTCATCAGAGTCTTCACCGGTCGTCATAGGGGCACATATTATAAAGGGTGCTATCACACAAGTCTACAACTGTGTTATGATAACTTGTTATTGTTTTTTGAAAAATTCCAAACAATAATTGGACTAGAAAAGCATTTTTGTCAAAATACTTAAGACTTCTTTCAAGGTGTTAAACGAAATTAACTAATGTCGACCTTACTATCTATTAACAGACTACTAAGGCTTTATCATATCATCCATTCCAACGCTACACCGATCTTGACTATCTCATAATACATTCCACAAAATTGAAAAATTGGCCTTTCATTTGGAAGCCGCCTTGCCGCTGTTTTTGGTATAAACCATATCCACTACGTGATCTCCGAAAGTATCCCTTGGTACAGAAAGTACTCTTCTGATAACAGAAAGGCAGCTTTCCATAAGAAAAGCCAGGCTTTAGCAAAGATTGACAAGTAGTATTTCCCTCAAGGAGCATAATAACAGAGGCCTCAATCAATAGTCAGTCCGGTGGCGTGCCACCGCACAGTGCGGCCGATTGCCAAAAAGCTTGCCAAAATTCGAATATTTAAGTAATTCACTCCAAAATTAAATCTTGGAGGTTTTTGGGGTCGCTGATTACAAATTTTATATAAAATGTACGGAAATTTACCCCCTTCACACCTAATCAACTAATCCCGGTGCACCGGGTGCTGCTGACTCTCGTAGCTCCAAAGTAAAGTTCATTGGTGGAACTTCCAACTCGAAAAATAAAAGAACTTCAAGAGCCCTGTCATCTTGTCTTGTGTCAAAAGATTGAAATCCTCAAGATGTCTTAATACGTCAAATGCCCCTGTGTGGGTGAAGGATCATTTGCACACACGGGTTGCAATTTGAGAGTGTAATCTACCAAAAATTATGCACCCACCATTTAGGAGCCGAAGCTTTTTAACCTCCACTGCTTTTCATTAGTCACAGCAGCTACTATGGAATAGCAACAATACCAAGGGATCCCTCCACAAATCGAACCTTACCGCTGGTTAGAGATCAGTCCTTCAACTGAACGTTATCCTAAACGCGACTTTTGGCTTAAGCCGCAGCCAACGCGATAGTATCCCTTCGTCTAAAAAAGCTAATCTTCGCTGAACCCTTTTGAAGGTTCATGTACTTCCCCATCGCACACTGAAGAACTTACTGAACACCAACCTCCTATCAGAAAACCAAGGCTTCCGCAAAGACAATCAACCTGAAAGACAGGAAGCATTTCTCGCAAGCAATATACTAACGTAGACCTCACCAATAGTCAGACCAGTGCTTGCACTCACCAGGGTCTACCAGCTACCGTGTCACCTCAGTTAAGCACTGAGGTACCACTTCGAACAAAATGAAGTCCATTGGGCCTCAAGGAGCTATGCCAGTTTAATGTTTAATGCATTCCAGGTTGCATTCACCTGTTTTTTAAATGTATAGATTTCGAAGAATTCATGCTTGATTAATAATTAACCAAACCAGTTTTCCCCAGTGGACGTTTGATACTTTCTGTTAATTTTTTACGTTTTAAATAAAAATAAGTAAAATAAATGGTTATATTTTACTTGTAACCATTTTAATCAAATAATGAGAAGAAATAGCAGAAATCCGACTATAAGAGCCCTAAAGACCTTCATATGTGAACAGAACCCACGATAGAAAAATTTTTTTCCGACATTGGCAGGGCATTAAATAGTGTTCTATACTGAGATTTGATTTGATGAAGATACGATAAATAAATATTGTGAAAAAAAAAGAATTTTGGCAAAACAAATTTATCGATAACACGAAAACTTAATACGTGTTATCCTTGGCTTTTACAAACAGGTGAACTTTTTTAATTCGTATGCGACTCATACATACAACTAACAAGTAAATCTACTTCATGCGTTTCTTACAAATATGCATTTTACGTGTTTTGCTGTGTTAATTGTCACATACAATTGCAATGATTTTTAACCAGAAGGTTATGGTTTTAGTTTAAATATGTTTCATAGAGGAAGATGCAAAAGTCATGTGCAAAAATTTTTATTTATTTACGTTAAATCAATTAAATATTCACACCATATGTCTAATCTCTTTAAACCATCCTTTAATTGCTGACAATAAAAACAAAATATCACACCCTTAACAAAATAATAACTTTCAAAATGCATCTGTTCATAAACCAAAAAAATTATCTTGTCTTACATACCTCTAACGCAGACCACCACCCCCTGTAGAGTGCAAGAAAAATTAGTGCATTTTGTGAATTTTACTTAGAAACTATTAAATTTTTTCGTCAGTAATCAAACAATTACAATTGTAAGACAAATTTTTTTGGTTTGTTGATGGTGCAGATAGAAATAAATAACTGGTCTTAACAGCAAATGTTGCGAATTCGAAAGGCATGCCATTATAATTAAGGGAGAATTACTTCAGGCTTAAAATTAATAAAGGACATGTGCTTTAATAGTTTTTGATTTTAATGTCCTGTTGTGGCAGTTCATATTTAATGGTATTTGATTAATGGAATTATAAATCAATGTTTAATATAAAAAAGGAAATAAGATGATTTTTTATCCTGCATTTTAGATATAATTTTGTTAATAAATATTCTTTAAGGAAATTTTTTAATAAACTTTGCAAACGTTTTTATTTTTTTGTTGTTATAAAATTATTTTATAGCCATAAAGAAACCTTGTTGTCATTATATTGATTCTCTTATGTATTGCAAATAACTAAACACCGCAAATACTAAAAACAAATATGTCTATTTGAGTCTCTTAGTTGTTTTATTTCTGGTTTATTTTTTTTTTTGGCAAGCAATTCAAATCCCTTAATTAAGGGGATGAATTAAACAAAAATAAAACCACCATAACAAAATGAAACTAAACAATCACAATATTTTACAGACTATCAGACAGAGAAAGACCGGCAGACAGACGATATACAGTCACACAAATTTAACCAGATTTACATACACATGGCACTTGCAGTGTTTTAGAATTGAAAGGGATTAATAAAGGCTTTTGAATTATAAAGGCCTTTTAATTTTCAACGGGTGCTCTTTACTGTGCAATACGTGCTTCTTATTACCTATATTTTGTGTAAAAAAATAAAATAAAATAATAGATGGACTTAAGCCATTTTTAATATGAAACCAATATTTTTAAATAAATTCTGAAGGTTGTTGTTCTAGACCAATAGAATCTGAAGTTGTGAAAAAATTACACAAAGAATTAAATTTGAATAAAAAAAATATTGTACTACGAAAATTTAAATTATAGATGCAACTAATATTTGAAAATGATTTCGGCCTTATGAACGACCAATTCTGGGCAAATTTTTCGAGCATGGCGTGTAAACCGCATTTAACAGTAGTGGAGTTCGGTATTATAATCGTTGTAGTTCACCGTAGTGCTGGGATACTATCGATATTTTCTACTATCGATAGTTCAGATTTCACTATCGATATATCGATATTACTATCGACTGAATATTTTAACTTGTGCAGGAAAATTTTAATAATTTTTTATAAGGCTAAGTCCGTTGTTTTTATCACTTTTTTCATTGAATTTATGAGACGTTTGTATATACGCACGTTATTTTAGATGGCAGTTTTTTATAAAATAATAAGTGCCTTTCTAAAGGAACCGAAGTAACAGGGAATATAAGATATTCCATTGGAACTTTAAACAATTTTCTAAATTCTAAACCCAAAAAGGTAATCAATCTTGCGGACTTATCCTCTTATGGTCGTTCATTGTTTTGTCCTATGCTTGCAATTGCAATTGCATTTGGATTTGCATTTTTTTTTTTACAACATTACAAAAATATTTGACATTTCAGTACCTATATAAACATATACAGATTACGACTTTAATTAGCAGTAAACCACTCGCCGTTTTTCTGGTTTGTATTCATTGCTGTAATTCAGCGCGAATTAATAAAAGGAAGTAAAATTTGCGGCAAAAAACTGTGTGTGTATAGCTGTTGTTAGATGTCTTCATAGCTGTATTTTAAATAATAAAAATATCGATATCTATATTTTTCCTATCGATAATTTCGATATTTTAAGACTATCGATAATGTCGATAGTCTATCGATAGTTTCCCAGCACTAGTTCAACGTTACAAATAGCGTTGCAAGCTGTCAAAAGTTAAAAACGGCAGTTTAAAAGTAGTGCCAATAGAATATGCAGTCGTTGAAGTTGAAGCGCAAAATTCGAAATCTAAAAATTCGAAACTAAATCCGCTATCATATTAGCGTTACTATAAAATTGCATTTATATATATTCCAGAGCACCGTGTAAAATGCATCTTATATGCAAAAATCTAAATTATTTACATACAAAGATAATGTACTTAGCAAAAGAAAAAATTTGATACCCGTATTGCCCTTTATAAAACGAAGGGTTACCACCAAATTGCATTTTTGTCAAAACGCGAACTAGCACGAATTTCAAAAACAGCTGAGACACGTATTGAATTAAATCGACTAAAGATTAAAATATTGTTACGTTACTGCCTTTCAATAACGTTTCCTTCATATTAAACCGTTTCGAGTTCTTTATTGCACTTTAATAAAATTAAATAAACACAACACTTTAATGTATAACACTTATTTATTAAGAACTTAGTCACTTTAACAACCGAAATTTACAGCTTTTATTTACAACTCACTTTTGTAATCAACACACTTCAATGTTTATAGTAAACTTGACGATGTCTGAACTAATACTGTTTTTTGATGCTAGCCGCCGCAAGTATTTTTACTGTAACTCAGCCATCTAGAACATTCGATATGTTTCTCGAAGGTTTGGGGCTTTACTTATTCACCACTGTATCGTCTATTATGATTTATGGCGGCACTTATGTTTACATAATTTCACCACTTATACTTGAGCTTTTTTAAAGGTCATTTCTAGGGCTTTCTGCACATTGGGATTGAAGTGTACTAAATTATAACAATTTTTAATAACAATGTAAACTAATAAAATTACCTATGAATACAAAACAACTAATAAATACAAGATAAATACATAAATTCATCCAATTCTTAACTAATAATTACAACTAATTCTTAACTAAAGCTACTTTCGTAACAATATGTTAATTTGGCACTTTTATTACGAATAACCCCGAACAAAAAATTCAAAAACCGTTTTTTTAATCCTTACAAAAGGACATGGATGAACGTCCTTGTACAAATTGTATATAAAGTTGGACGCGCCTAAAAAAACTTTTCTTTGTATATGTTGGTAAGGGAACAGATTCACAAATTAACAAAACATGCAAAAACAGACCCTTTTTCAAACTGGTCCAGCTCACGAGAAATCAAAGCTAGAGCCGAAATATTTAAAATGTCATCTTAAAAAAAGTCCAAGTTTCAGTTCATAGAGCACTTTTTTTAGTGAGTCGCTCTAATGTACATATTTGAACAAAATTTATTTTTTATTACTAATGTTTTTTCTTCCATTTTAATGACAATAATGCTCCCTACGCATTATTTTGTAGGGGATTTTTTTTAACGTGTATGGAAAATCGGATTCTTTTTTAGCATGTGTAGGTATTTTTTCGAAAATCCAATGGCATCACTGGTTACGCATAAAACGTGTTGTTGCATTTTATTTTATAATAATTTAATTTTATATGAATTTAAATTCATTGCGTCTCTTAGTTTGTTCCGTCTTGTAAGTATAATGTCAAAATCTTATTTCTAAGAAAATATTTGTACGGGATCTATGTAAAATAATGGATCAATTTTAAATATAGCCCTTCATAAATGACTGAGCATTTTTTTTTGGAGTTTACAGCTTCTATTTGCTCCCTTAACAGATAGACAGACGAATTGTCTTATGCACAAGATCCCAGAATATACATATGTATGTGTGTATCAGAGGAATAAAAAGCATTTACGCTTTTCTTCAAAAAATTACGTTATTTCGGCAAAAGTTGCATTTCGAAATACATATTTCTTTAACTTTAGATGATTCATGGAATAAATATTTTTATACCATTTTTCACACCGAGGGAAAAAGGGCCAATCTAGCGGCGGAAAAACAAAAAAAAAATTATTTAAATGCAGTGGATAACCCAGCTGGCGTTGATATTAATGAAAAATAATGCTGGTCGTTGACGGACGAAGTAATTTTATTTTTGATAAAGTGTTATGTCAGCTTTTTTTGCCGGCATTTCTTTTTCAGTTTTTCAGTTAAGGGTAGAGATACAAAAAAGCATACCCGAATATACCGGAAATTTTTGTGGAACCTTAACATATATATTATAAAGTAATATTATTTCCATAAATTAGCTGGGGAAACTTGCGGATGCGACTTCTGCATCAGTTTTTCTAACTACACATCTATCCAAAATTATCCTATTTGCTTGTACTTAGACCAAGTATAACAATATTATACATGTGACGTTGGGCCTTCAAAAGTTGCAAAAAATTTAACAAATGTAACCAAAGGGCGTCACTGGTATGTGTGTTTTTAATATAAAAAGAAAAAGCCATGATTAGGAAAAGCCTTTGAAGATTAGACAAAATCAGTAGTTCAAAAGCTGTTGAAGGTATATTTTCTGAAATTGCGCTATAAACTTAAAAAACGCTGCAAAAAGACTCTTTTAATTAAATAATGCAAAAAATGCTGCAAACGGTGAAATATGCACTAAAAAATCAATGCCAAAACTCACTGGTCGCACAAGAAAAACATGCAATTTCATATTTCAGGTTTCCCTATTAATGAACAATTTAAAGTTTAAATGGTTTATAGTGTTCCTTAGCAGCATGGGATTAAATTCTAGCACAATCGTTCTAGTAAGAAGAGAGTAAGGAGTATAAATGGGAAACCACCACCCTAAAAAAATTTATATTTTTTTAATTTTTTTATCCTTAAAATTTTGAAATTTTTCATACTTCTTTTAAATTAATCTGTTTTAAGTTGTATTACCATAACTTCTTTTAGTTCCATACTATAATTATAAGATGTATGTCTTGTTGTATGGAAATACAGATAAATAAATTGGTGACACAATGAATCGACTGTTGTTACCTTTTGTAGTAGAACTCATGCTGCTAAATTTCGCGATGATCGGTCCATAACTTTGCATAGGCCGCATACAAAGCCCATGCTCGGAAGACACTTGATACGCATAAAACAGTAATGAATAATCGTCGTAAGATTTATCATGAACTTAATTAGTTCATTATTTCACATGGTCCTTAGAAAAGTGTCGTTTCTGCAAATAGAGATGAACGTAACATTTATAAGGGTTATATATTCTTTTTATACAAAGTAAGTATTAAAGCTTGCGGGCGGCTAACTGGCTTAGGTGTTATCACATATGGAGGGATAAATGTATATTAACTGATAGGAAGGCTGACATTGCTTCCCTAGAATGTGGAATATCTTTGAATGAAATTGCGAAGCATTCGAAGGTAACGCTAATTTGGGTACATGGGCATGCAAACTGCCCGGGCAACCAGTTAGCAGATGAGTTTGTCAAACGAGGTGGTCATCTGGAAGACACATTCATTCAACAATTCGTTGGGTTTCTAATAGCTCAATGTAAGTCACTTAACAAAAGCGGGTGTTATAGGCTTGCACAGCTGGCATGGACTTGCGATACCACTTGCTCCATATCCAGAACATTATGGCCTGGTGATGACGAACGGAGATCTAGCTCCCTACTTAGGTTCAATATGGATCAGATTAGAAGAGTGGTCTCAGTGACTGGGTACTGGCCTGTAGGGCCCCATGCAAGGAAAATGGGTCTGAGTTTCACTGACTATTGCAAAATTTGTCATGACGAGGAGGAAACGGAAGCTGTGTTTCACTTTCTACACAGAAAAAATTATTGCCGAATTATTTTCAAACAAACGCTTGTTTGAAAATTTTTTTAATTTCTACAAATTTTTTTACTGATTCAATTAAAATTTTTGTTTGATTTTTATTCAATCAACAAAAATGTTGACAACCATTCAAAAATATAATACACGCGTTAATGGTTTCAAGTTTTCATAATTTTGTATGAAATATTTAACGCTTTTTAATGTTGTCGTCTTTTTGCATTTTTTTATTTGATCGTAAGCAACACTTCTTTATGTAAAATATAAGAACTACAACAAAAAACACATGCAGTCTATTTTTGGACACTTTAAAAAAGTACAACAGTAAGAAAGATGAAGAGGTTTGAAGTAAAAAAAAAAAAAAAATAGCAGGAAAAAAAACGTTTCACTCTTTTTAAACAACAGAAACAACAACAACATTATAAGAAACAAAATAAATTTTTAGTTGGTTAAAAAAAACCAAAATCCCGTATTCAATTTTTTCAAATTGTTTGTTTAAATACATCAAATACAAAAATATAATGATGACGAAAAACATATCGAGTCGGTCTGTCGCCGTTTTTGGGTTACATTTCTTCTTCATTAGCAAAGGAAAGGATACAGCAACAGTGAGTGATGACGAAAAACATTGTGTGGAAAAAAATAGAACTTCGTTCAAAAATTATTCCACCAAAAAAAAATATGTCTCAAAGTCAGCCGGCCGCTCTGCTCTCTCTGCCATCATCTTCTAATACAGTGTCTGCTTGTGTGCGCATCATTGCTTGTGCAAAACCTGTTTTTTTTTTTGATTTTGAAATTAAGTATATGAATTTCAGTAAACTTTTTGTTTGATTCAGTTAAATTATTTGTTTGAAAAAATCAGTGTTTTTTTTCAATAAACAAAATGCAAATAAATTGTTTGAATATGCGAATTTGTTTATAGGACCGATTTCAGACAAAAAATTGTTTGATTCTACAAATTTATTGTTTGAATTGGAAAAATAATTTTTTCTGTGTATGTCAATTTCCTTGAAATTTGGCAAATTATGGAAAATAGCTGGGGAAACCGGCGTTTGACTGTTTGGAGGATCTATTTAGGAAAAAGCTAAGGTTGCTTTTTTTCTCCATTTAGAAGACGAATTGGTTGCGTTTTTCAGAGATGCCTTTTGAGTAGCCGCTCTGTAGGATGGGCATTGGCACTGGGTATCACAAAGTGACCACTGAAGGACCCGTGTGGGCTGTCTCTCGATGGCTGCCCAAGGAACCAAGCCTAAACTAGGTATTAAATGTTCGGCACCTATACATTTAGAACTCTCCCGTTATAATTTTTCACCTTAAGGGTCTGAATTAGATTAAATCGTTACTGTAAGCTATAAGCGTGGTTTCAAGAGGAGGGTTCAGTCATGGGGGTCATGACCACCCCTGGGCTAATCAAGTACTGGTATTCTGAAATTTAAAATTGGTTTTGAAGGCTGTTTCGATTGAATTTCCACTATGTTCTCTCCCCCTTGACTGAAGTCTGTATCCGCCCCTGCTGCCATCATCATTTACAATTATTTGTTGTAAACCAACAACAATTTGGCATCTGTTAACAAAAATTTTGCAGAAAAAAAACAAAAATATATATAAAATTGCATTTTATTCATTGTTTAAAAACCCAACTAAAGACAATAACTACAACAACAATATCAACATGGACAATTGTATTTGTTTGTACAACAAAAACTCACACAAACAACAAAAAATGAACTGGCTGCACTATTAAATTGCACTGGGCCTAGGGGTTTGTACAGGAATAAAACACAAGAACAAAAATTTGGGATATTTGGTGACATTTACTTACTAATGGGTGCATGTGTGTGTATGCTTGTGTAGTACATGCTTGCATGCGTCAATGTTTGTGCATGATATCTGTGCATTTGTGTGGTTAAGTGTGGGTTGTTTTATTGAGATTTTGTTTGTTTATTTTTTGAAATTAAACACAAAAATATAAATTTTTTTATTTCTATGCACGTACACATGATTGTTGCTGTTGTTGCTATCAACTACATACCCTACATGTGTACAAAAGGGTATGTGGTTGTATATGTAGGAGTGTGCATATTTTGTCATTTAGGATTTAGGATTTTTGGTTTTTATTTTTGTTATTGTTGTATTCTTTTTTTTTTTATTGTTGTCTTGTGTTATTTGTTTAGTAAATTAAAATCCAGGGAACTCTGGTGTTTATGGGTGATGAGATTTGTACAATACAATGCCCATGATTCTGCAATTGTGTGAGTGTGTGTGTATCTTCGCATGTTGGAAAACAATAGATTCCTTTTATACTTTTCAAAAAAAAATCAGAACAAAAATATATATTTATTTTGATTATTTTGTTGCTGTTTTCTATTGGAATGGTAAGAAATTTTATTTGTTTACATGTCTATAGAATTCAATTGCAATAATTCAATGTTTTGACATTTGAAAGATTATTTTGCACAAATGTCAACAATTTTTTCTTTTGCAATTGGAGCATTTATTGTATGCTAAGAATTTATGTATTTCAAAAATGTTGGAAACTTAAAAAACAATTTTATTAAATACGAGTAGATTTTATATGATTACAATTAAAGCAGGAGTTTGAAAGAGAACGAGTTAGACAAAAATGGTATAATGAGGAAGATATTTATGGGATAATTTAGAACGGATTTAAGAGAATTCGGAAATCATTGTTGTTTTTTGAATTGCAGAAGAAGATATAAGAAAGCAGGGAGTTTATGGTTTAAACATTTCAAACAGGAAAGGGTTTAAAAATAAATATTCAAAAGTTAAGAACGGTTTATTTATTCATGAACGTTAAAGTATTTTTTGAAAAATGGTTTTGTTAAAGAGATATAAACAATCATAAGTGGCTTTAAATTTATTCTTCTAAAAACTTAATGAACATAATGTTTTTTATGACATTAATACACATACAGTCGAAATTCTCTATAGTCAACTTCTTTACAATAATCCTCCACCTATTATGTTTTGATTTTAAAAACACTGCTTTATCGTTTAAACTTAAGCGTAATTTGATCTCCTTATAATACATTTCCATACACTAGTAATTTTTTCTTTACAATGAACATATTAAAAATTTAATTTACATATTATTCGAATGTGTATTCTAAGTGAAATTACAATCCTCAAAAGCTTTTATACTTTAATAGGTTTATTCCTTCAATATTTTGCAGGAATGCACTATGCACTGTCAGAATTTTTCGTTTGTATATTTCTGTTACAAGGCTTACTTAAAGAAAATGTATACAACTAGTAGATACCTGCAGAATGTAATGCATTTTCTGGCCCACTACGGCCTTCGTCAGCATTCTTTGTATATTATAATTGGATAGAGCCTATTGTAAATTTTATGTATTTAACTTAATTAATTTAACAAAAAATTTCCCAGATTCTATTTGTCAAATTAAAATTTAAATTTGACTCTTATGTATTTTTTCCTTCTTATATTTAATGAATTATTTCCAAAATTTTTCTGTTAGGGGATTTCCTTAGATAAAAATATGAGCCGTGTCATTTCTATTTATAAAGTTGAAGAAGAAGAAATAGAAGCCAAATACAATTAAATAAAGGCTAGTTAACACTTTTATACATTGTATTTAAACATGTAAAAAACTCAAGGAATATGTAAAAGTGTGATAGTGCGAATGCAATATCTTATGAAAATGACAAGTATAACGAAAAAAAATTTAACATCGTTTTTGACATTTTTCTCAGCAATTTGCTCAGGGTTGCATTTTAACAAAATCATGTTCATGTGTAATAGTGTGACTACGATCTGTAATGTTACACTTGATTTTTTGACAATCGCAGCCTAAACTCATTAGATTTCTATCTCACAAAGTATTGTGGAATACGTAGGAGTTTTGTGATTGTGTAAACTAGCTTTAAGCAGCTAAGGAGACTTTACAGAGCTTTATTAAGTATTTTAAAAGGCAATGCAGATATTTTAAAATGTAGAAAACAAGTAGTTAAACATCTTATCTTATCTTATCTTATAAAAAATTTCGTGATGATCGGTCCATAATTAACTATAGGCATATAAAGCCTACTCTCTGGCATATTAATTATTATGCCTTAGACCGTAGCAAATATATTGATTGTGTAAAAACTCTTCCAAATTAGTTTCATATGGTCTATAATTTACCTAAGATCCCATATTTAGCAGCCTTCTGGAATTCACTGTAAACGTTTAAACTAATTTCACTTATTGAAATTTATGTTTTTTAATAGCAGAAATTACTTTGCAGAATTTTGAGATGATTGGTTCATAACTTACAATGGCTCCAATATAAATCCCCCTCCTGAAAATCATATAAGTTCGGCTTAAACTGTTACGAATCATGATATTTAACTCAATATTGTATTTGTATTTATTTGTATTTATTATTAATAATTGCCTTTCTAAAGCAACAAGATATAAAATCTTATGAATAACAGCTTTAGAATCAGATGAGTTATCAGATATATTTGTTTAAACTAAATATACTCATCTAGTAAAATATAACATAAATGAACATTAATAACATTTTAAAAAAATAACATAAATGAACATTAATAACATTTTAAAAATAACATAAATGAACATTAATAACATTTTAAATTTGAAGTACAATGTAGTAAAAATTAATAGAATAACAAGAAGATAATACATTTATAATTTAAAACTTTATGCATAGTACGTCATTAACAATTTTTTGAATTTCATTGCGTTGCTGGTGAGTTGAATATTTGTAGGAAGATGGTTCCAGAGATATATTGTGTAAACGAAAAATTGGTTAAAAGATGCGCTGTTTCTATATGTAAAGGTGATAATGCTATTATTTCTTGCAGATGCTGTAAATGTTAGCTTTTTGTATAGGTAGCTCGGTTCCTTAGTAATAATAATTTTGTGAAGAAAAAGTAAATTCTTAAACTTCAGATAGTTATCAAAAGTCAATCCAAGGATTCGTCTGGAGTATGTTGTTACACTAGCAAACCTGGGTATAGCAAAAATGTAACGTATAATGTTATTAAACGTAGTGTTCAGTTTTCTTTTGTCATTTGCATTGCACCCGGCAAAAACTTCAGAAGAATAAGTAAGTTTAGGTATTAGGTATGTCCTAGCTATCATCATTCTTATTTTCGGTGGTGTGAACGGTTGACTATACCATAGACTTCTGAGCATACCATATACTCCGCCGCACGTTTGGTTAATGTGGTCAGACCATGTAAGTGTTCTATTGAAAACGACACCCAGATTTCTAGCCGAGTTGACCAACTCAATTTTCTTTCCACCAAGATATATACCTACGTCATCAATGATTTTCATGCCCCTCTTGGAAATGATAAGGTATTTCGATTTTTTTGGATTTAGGCATAGGCCATTTGCCGCAGCCCAGTTATAAATTTTGTTGAGGTCGTAATTAAGATTTCCAACTTTATGACTCAACGATGTTTTGGTGCAGTCAATGTATAGCTGGACATCATCGGCATACATATGCACGTTTGAGTGCTTGATCTGAGAAGGAAGGTCGTTGGCATACATCGAGTATAAAAGCGGCCCAAGTATTGACCCCTGAGGAACGCCTCTCGGCATGTACAAAGGGCTGGATACAGTTCCATTGTTTGCTACAACTTGCCATCTGTCTGAAAGATATGATGCAACTAGTTTCGATGCTGTGTCAGAAAAGTTGAACATTTTCAATAGTTTCATGATTAGCATTTGGTGATCTACCGTATCGAAGGCCTTTGAGTGGTCAAGTAAAACAAGAAAGGTAATTTTACTTTCATCCATACTCTTTCGAATATGTTCACTTACTTCAGATAAGGCAGTTGTGCAGCTATGGCCTCGTCTGAAACCAGATTGGCGATCGGTAAGGAGATTGTGGTCAAGAGTATACTTATAAATCTGGTTATATATGAGACGCTCAAAAACCTTTGACAGGTATGGAAGGATGGATATTGGACGATATTCGTTATCATTTTTGGGCACTGGTATAACTTTTGCAAGTTTCCAATCAGTTGGATAAGTGCTGGTTGTGACGATAGAGTTGAATATGTGGTTAATATAATGTATTATATGTGGTAATATTAGTTTTACAAAGCGTGGATGAATATCGTCTAGTCCAACTGCATTGGATTTTACAGATCGGAAACCTTCAACAGTATCGCAAATGGTGAAGCATTGAAATCCAAATTTGTTAGTAGAAATACGAGATGAGTTTTGGTTGTAGAAGTCAAGTAGAACCGGTGGTTTAGGAATGTTTGAAAAAGAGAAATTTAGTTTCTCAACATCTATAACCTTTGCAGCAGTACTTCTTTGAGAGCTAACTATGCCAACATCGCGAATTAGTTTCCATGTTTGTTTAAGGCTAGATTACACTATTATACTTTGTATTAATACATGTCAAAAACTCAAGTAATATTACAAAGTGTGATAGTGTGAATGCAATGTGTCACGAAAATGACAAGTATTAAGAAAAAAGTTTGACATCCCATACGACTTCATCGTTTTTTGAAAAATTTCAAAACAATAATACTTTTCATTGGATCAGGGTTGCATTTTATTTCATGTGTGAGTGTTTATACTTTGTGAGATGGTGTGAACACGAACTGTCATGTTACATTAGATTTTTTGACAGTCGCAACAAAACTCATTAGATTTCTATCTCACAAAGTATTATGGAATACGTAAGGCTTGTGAGATAGTGTAATCTAGGCTTTAGTGGTCACTGCAGTGCGAAATTTTTCCCCGTAGTAGGTTAATTTATCGTGTCTTATTTTTGATACAACAGCTCTTCTAGCCACTCGAAAATCATTTTTAAGGTCGTTAGTTTTGTAGCGTTTCCAGCGCCTATATAGTTCATCCCGACGTTCAATTAATAATTTTGTTTCTGAAGTGAACCATGGAGTTCTCCTTCCTTTAACTCTTTTGGTTTTCAGAGCTACATGTTTGTTAAACAAATAAAGAATTTCACGATTTAGAAAATTTATTTTCTCACTAGTTGTAGTTATAAAATAAATTTCATCAAAATTAACATTGCTAAGGTCTTCTTCCAGCGATATAAAATTTATATTTTTATAATCACGGTAAGTGAATTCTTCAGTTTGTTGTACAACTTTAAAATCGTAGTTCAGGAAAATAAGATCGTGTTTTGAAAAAATTGGTACTGCTAACTGATCATAGTGTATAATTTTACGGTTTTCAGCTACAAAGAAAAGATCCAGCAAGGTGGCACTAGTTGAAGTGAAATGTGTCGGTCTGGAGTTATTTACTGAGAAAAGATTAAGAGCCATCATAGCAGAACCAATGCTCGATCCTAGGTATGTGAGCAGGTTTGAATTGAAGTCACCAGATATAATAATATTTGAATAGCTTACAGTTCGAGATTCCAATTCAGCAACAAGCGAATTTAATTTTATATTCTTGTTTGGTCTTTATACGCACCCCAGCAACAATTTGTCATGGCAGGAGTTTACTTCAACTAATATGAACTCAACATCATTTTCCGTGTTAAAAGTGCAAATAAGTTTACATGTGACATTGTTTTTTATATATATCGCCACTCCCCCAGCATTACCCTTACGATCCGATCTGTATAGGTTGTACCCATTTAATCTAACAAGATTGTCATTGAGTGCGTCGTTAAACCACGTTTCGGATACACATACAGCGTCTACACCAGAATCTTCAAACAGGTAACGAAACTCATCAATTTTGCAATGAAGGCTCTGGGCATTAATGTGACAAACTTTGAAGCCTCGATTTTGATTTGTTAAAATTCGAATCATATTATAGTTGCCTTCTCTGGAACCAAGAAGATCAGTTGATAAGTCTGTCATCACACCTAAAGGCAACGCAATAACATTCAAAAAAGTAGAAGTACAAAGTATTCTTCGTTAAATAGTGGTTAATGGATAATATAGTTTTGTGTTTATCAGTATGTAATAATATATAGTAAGGATTCTGTAAGTTAATTTGTACTGTGAGCAGGTTATGCTTATATGCGTTATCATAGGTTACAAAGGAATGAGAACGATAGATCATTATTTTAACGAAAAAGCCGATCCAAGTCTTCTAAAAATTCAACAAGAACAGGGTCATCAGTGTTACGTTTTTTTATATAGACTAACCCCCTTAGGGTGTAAGTAGAGTAAATTTGGTGCTCCTTTTTCATGCGCAGTGCAGCTGTGAATATTTTGTGATTGTGCGGAGTTAGGTTTTCGTTGACGTAAATTGGCTGATCACTTTCAATTCCAGCATGACGTAAAGTTAAGGTTGTTTTCTGGACCCGTCTGTATTTAGCAATGGACTTTAGTACAAAATTTTTCTCGTATGGCGATGGAAGTTTTACAACAATAACTTCATCATTAGGCGTGTAAGGTCTATTATTTTTATATATTTTGGTAAGCCTGTAGATATTTTCAATATTTGGAGCTCTGATGTTCAGGCTTAGGCAGATGTTATTAAAAATATTTTGCAGGTTTTCATCTTCCCTAGAAGGGACACCAGAAATTCTGATACTATTTGCCACTGCAGAGTTTTCATGTACCAAAAGTTTTTTTTTCAAATCGTTGATATCATTTTGTAGACATTCGATTTGCAAGCATTTGTTCTCGAGACTACTTACTCTTTCAGTGATGTCGCAAAGAGTGGACTTAAAATTTGAAAATTCAGTTTCTACAAAACACCGAATTCGGTTTTCACTTTCAGAAATGAGCTCTTTAATGTACTCAAAGTACTTTTTTTCACTGACTTCAATAGACTCCTTGATGAAATCAGCCATTAAAGTTTCACTTTCACGTATGAGAGCAACAAGAAAAGTTTTATCTCCACTAGATAGACGAGGGGATTTAATATCCTGATCGATGGGTGATTCAGAAGAAAGATCACGAAGCCGTTTAGCTGAGCGTGTGGAACGTGCCTGGTCATTTATTTTCGATGCCATATTATTTTTATTATAATTTGAATAGATATTAGTTCAAAAATATTGATAATGTAAATGATATTTATTAATTTTATTTGTAAAGTTTTAGTTTATTAGTTTTTATAAGAAAATTTTTAAATTTTGAAAGTAACTGACTGCAGTCGATATGGCAATACTGTATACTATATTCTTTCAACTATTGATCAAACTTGGCAGCACTAATAATAATAACCAGTATTTGCTTGACAAGAACAGATGGTAATGTTCACAATTTCCAGTCAATTTGGACTTATGTATCACTTGTTTCTTTTTCTATGTATATTTTGAGTGGCTTTTATTTTATACTTATAAATCAAATAATTGATTTTTGGTAAAAATTTTTTACTAATGTTTACAAACAACGACGTGGACCAATACCATGTACTTGACACAACAGGAGTATAACACCATTCGATCTTAAGTTTCACGAAAATTTGGAGGACTTCCACAGGTATTAAACACGTAATTTTTTTTTTTTTTTTTTTTTTTTTTTTATTGTCGGTCAATAATTAAATATATGTAGGTCTTAACCGCAACCAATTTTAACGCTGATGTCTGTTTTTATAAAGATAAACTAATCTATATAAATAAAAATGAAATGTTGTGTGTTGCTAATCGCATAACTTGAGAACGGTTAGACCGATTTAGACGATTTTTTCTTTAAAATGATCGTCATGATCCAACTTAGGTTTTTGCGAAAAGAAAATTTTCCCACCCCACTTTTTTCGATTAACCTAAATTCAGAAAACGGCTCCATCGATTTGACAAATTTTTCTTTCAACTGTTCGTATTAAACCATTTTAAGTTTTCATCGAAAGAAAAATTTACCTCGATTACTTTTACGCCCACTTTTTCTATTTATCTAAAATCGGAAAACAGTTGCACCGATTTTACGATGCCTTAAGGGAATCAGTTAGAACAAATGTCTACTATTGAATCGACAACCAAAATATGCATACGACACCCTAATGAAAACTGTGAAAGATGAAGCTGGAGGGATTTTTTTCTAGACGCTCCCGGTGGATCTGGGAAAACTTTTTTAATCGCGTAAATTTTGGCAAATTTCCATCGTCAGGAATTGCATCTACAATGTTGAAAGGCGGTCGAACTGGTCATTCAGCACTTAAGTTGCCATTAAATGTGCAAGCCAATGAAAAACTAAATATCGAAGAACAGCGAGATGGCAAAAGTTTTGCAGCAAAGCAAACTGTTCGTTTGGGATGAATGTACAATGGCGCATAAAAAAATCTTTGGAGGCATTAGAAAAAAAGTTGCAAGATTTACGAAACAATGAAGCCGATTTGGGGGTACGATGATTTGTTGGCAGGTGATTTTCGGCAAACACTTCCAATGATACCACGATCAACGCCCGCCGATGAATTAAATGCATGTTTGAAGTCGTCTGCTTTGTGGAAACACGTTAGCAAGCTCAAATTGACTCTGAAAAGAGCTGCAGAACAATCTATCGTATTTTCAAAACAATTGCTGGACAAAGGAAACGGCAAAATCCCTGTGAATATTTCAATTTCTGCCACTTCACCTAATCAAAGTCCGAACTTATCTGAAAGGTGTTTCCAAACATTTCACACAATTACAGATACCATGATTGGTTAAGCGAACGTGCTATAATAGCTGCGAAAAACGTTGATGTCGACGAACTGAATTTTAAGATTCAAAGTAAAATCGCTGGCGAAATGAAGACGTACATATCGGTAGATTCCGTTACTTCTCAAAACAATGTCGTCAACTATACAATCGAATTTTTAAACTCCCTGGAATTACCCGGATTACCGCCTCATAATCTCCAGCTCAAAGTTGGATCGGTAATCATAATGTTACGAAATATAAACCAAGCACGTCTTTGTAATGGCACCCGACTTACGGTGAAATAACTAGATAATAACGTCATCGAAGCAACAATGCTTAAAGGAAAGTACAAAGGAGAAAATGATTTGATACCTCGGATGCCAATGATTCCAACATTTTTTTCCTCTTTTTAACAGATTTTAAAAATCGAACGCAAACATTTTTTCTAATTTGGACAGGACAACGTCTGTCGGCTCAGCTAGTTATAAATAGATATCACTCACTCGAAATGTCGGTGGAGGGTATCAAAGATTCGGCACAGCCGAATATAGCACTCTAACTTGTTTTAATCTAGCCAGGATGCCCATTTTAAAATGAAAAGAAAAACAAAAAATCACTAAAAAAATTTCAAAATATACAAAATTATGCATTTAAACCAAAATATGCTAAAATATTAATTTTCACCAAAATATGCATTTTAACGCAAACTTACTGATTCGGAAAGATAATTGGTCGACATTGTTCTTAGACTATCGGCAAAAAACATGCATTTGCATGAAAATCGCAGCTCTAGTGATGAGCAGTGCTCTGCTAAATGTATAAGGGTGGAAGTACATAACACGCGTTAGTTCGTCGGCGATTATCGTGCGTTTAAAAACTTTAGCGCGTAAAAAATTGCAAGTTACACAACACGCGTTACAAAAGCCATTCCTGTCAGCTGTTTTTCATTTGTTTACTTATTTGTGCATTAAAAACGGGTTCGAAAGTATATCAAGATTTTGTTATTTTATTGAATTTATTATTTTTATTTAAATATTGTATGTTTTTTAAGCTCTTCAATTAGTTTTTCTTTCATGATTCACAAGTTTGTTAAATTATTATTTTTATTGTCAGCTAATTACTTGTCAAAAATACTCAACGCGTTAAAAAGTTCAAAGTTAACCAACCTTCCGGCGCAAACGCGTCAAAATATTTTGCATGTAGCTTGTTCTATGAAAATACACTTGTTTAACTTTTTTTGACAGTAGATGTATGTACTTCTTCCTTTAGTACAATATAAAGAAACTATTGAGAAAAAAATTCTTGAAATTGGCCATACGTTAATTGAAGTGCCATGAAGCATAATGCCCCTGCTAACTAAATTTGACATATGTTAAATTTAGAAACCATTCCCTTGTCTACCCCAAATAAAAGCCTATTGGAGTACTAACTGTCTTCACACAGTCAGTATCCCCCAATTCCGTGCTCAGTCTCTCCAACTCATCGACCATTTCATTACCCATAATATTGTAGTGACACGGTACTTAACAAAGCGTGACTACACACCCCCGTTAGAGCTCTCCTTCAATCATCTACTAGCTTGGAATTAACAAGTCAGCCCATCAAGGCCCTAATGCCCATATGACTTTTTAATATTTATGTGTTCTTAATGTTTATATTAACTAATATTTATGTCATTCCCTTCACCCGTGCTCCTTATCCAGGAGCTATTAGCAAAAACAGCAAATCCCTCAAACAATCTGCCCTGACCTGATGGTACTTCCACCCTCGGCAAATGCCTAAAGTCGGTCCGAGTTCACACGTAATCCGTGGGCCCTGGCGGGCCCAGGCAATAACCACCAATGCCAATCTCATCCAAGATCCGCAAGCAAACAATTGCCAAATTTCTTAATGGTACCAGTTCCCTCTGTCTTAGAAGTCTTCTGGCTGCTATTCACATCACAGAGTGCATCATTTGCCTATCAATGATCGATCTAGAATGACATCCAAAACTGCTTACAAGCACTTTTCATGGTCCATGTCATGCTGATCATAGCATACCTCTGAGCCTTAGACAGAAGGTTCATTCGACTTAAGAATGGGTCTCGCCACTTCTGAAAGCCTGAGTCCCCAGTCCCTACCAATCGATGATCTGCAGGCATAGTAAGCATTGAGACCCCTCTATTTCTTCTTCGTTAAATACCTTTAAGTTATATTATATGAAATTAAAAACAACTAAAAGAGAAAGTGCTTAGTCGATATTTGAAGTAGAACATGCTTAACAGAAAAGATGGGAAGTCACAAAAATTTCATAAGCAAAAGATACATTACATTTAGTTGTCCACGTCTGGCATTTTTAAAAAATTCGACAATTAAACTAAACTGCATTTACAGTTTAAAAAAATATTGAGAACTAAAGTTCTTAGTAAATTTTTTATCTCCCTTGTAATATTTATTAAATTGGACTTAGCTCCTTTGCAAGCGAAGTAAACGATTTATTTTATTTATTTATTAAATTTTCTTTTATTCTATTCAATATGTAAATGAGATTAAAAGCTTGAATAAACTTAAAAAAAGTAAAAAGTTTATAAACGTTTTCCTGAAATGTTGCAGTTAGTAAAAAACTAGATCTGGTTGATCCAAAGGAAATATTTCTTGGGAAAATAACAAGCAGTTGTACAATATGCGAGGTATTACAATTGTTCCATGCTGCTTTATCTTCTTCCTTTTGAATAATAATAATAATAATGATGTGTGGTTTAAGTATGACCAAGTCATTATCTTGTAAACTCTGTTAAATATTCCAAATAGACAACTTTTTCATTAACTAATTTTAATAATAATAAGATTAATTGGAAAACTTACAGAAAATTGTGTGTTTAATATTATAAATTCATTTACTTAAAGCAACCAAATTAGATAATTAAAATACTTTATTTACAATAAAATTGTAAAAAAAAATTTGATCTGCAAACCTAGAAAAGTTAAACAAAAGTATGTTTTTCATTAAAACTTTAAAACAAAATAATGAATTAGGTGCACTTTCCTATTTTGAATTTATAAAAGTTTAATTATAATTTGTTTTAGTTTTAGTTCAAGTACTAAAACATAATGATTTGTTAATAGTATTTTAAGGCCACATGGTGTTATTAATTTTAATTTTGTATAATATTTGCAAATTATCCTGGAAAACCAAAAATTATACTGATGTTTGCATTGCAGTTTGTACTGGCAGGCTGGCATTAGTAATGCATTTCAGCTTGATGTATATTTGCAAAAACAAACAAACACACACACATATATAAATGAATTAAGCAATACATATACATATGAACATAAGCCTTCCATATACAAAGTAAACAATATAACGCAACAACAAATACACCATTTTGTTCACAGTAAATTTGTGTAAGTGCAAATTAGAAATTGGGCAATTTGAAAGCTTTTCTAACTGCTACATTATACCAGGATGATGTGAAAAGCTACCCAATAGGCAATTTATGGTATAAGAAAATGTTGCGCATTTTTTGCAAAGCAGCAATTTTTGCTTGGAAAAATGTCATTCTGTTGGTCGAATGTGGTGATGAAGGGTACACAGAGTGTAAAATTTAAGCGAAAATTAATATAAAAAATTTTGTTTAAATTTTTATTTATAACGTTTCCTTTTGGGTTTATTTTGTTACCTACTGCCAACATTATATTGCATTATGTTTTTGTTGTTAAACATTATAACAGAATTATAGATAAATTTACATTAGATGGATAGATATTATTCATAGAATTGCCTTAGAAACATACAGTGGTTAATATAAGTATATGTACGTACGTAATATAGATTTATGCGTTAACTTGCTAAGCAAATATTAGAGCATATTAACAAACAAGTTTGCAAATAAGCTAATGCAAATATACTTAAAATATCGTACAAACACACACATACACCCCTTCTTATCTAAAATAGCAATATTTTATTTAGAAACATTTACACAAAAAGATTTATTTAAATGCATTTAATGTATTTATTACACTTATTTACATTTATAAATAAGTTTACCATTAAATATAAATCTTATTAATTTCTATGAAATCAATTGTTTTTCGTCTTGGGCAATTGCCTTTTAACAAAGAGTTTTAAATATCTTTTAAATATTCACATGCTTAAATTCGAAATACCTATTTAAAAAAAAAAAAACAGAAAAGCATTTTATATACTTTTCAATTTTCTTAATTTAAGGCTTTAAATTTGTCTACACTAAAAAAGCACTTTAATGTTGATTTTTTTTTTATAAACAAATTTTGTATACAAAAAAACTTAATAAATAAAAATAAATAACTTTATTGCAATAAATCTATTCCACATGACTTCGTTTGTAAAGAAAATTCAACAGAATAAAATAAATTGTAAAAAATTAAAAAAAAAATCTGGAATGATATGATGAAAATTACATTTATGCCTCAAAAAACATAAAAAAAGAAGAAACTATATACATACAAATATTTGCTACAACTACACAATTTGGTGTGCATAACATTAGGGACAATCACAGATTTAAGTTCAGGTAAAACCGAAAGCCGTGGATTATAAATTACCGAAAACCTAAATTTTTGTGTCGTAGTGACGAAAAATCCGTAGTCTTCATAATAAAAGTGACAACCCTGAGGCACAAATTGCAAGCCCAGTTTTAAGCTATTCAGGAAATAGATCTTCAAAAATTTTCTTCGTCTGGCTACCATGTACT
Organism: Pollenia angustigena; assembly: GCA_930367215.1. Classification (NCBI taxonomy): domain Eukaryota; kingdom Metazoa; phylum Arthropoda; class Insecta; order Diptera; family Polleniidae; genus Pollenia; species Pollenia angustigena. The sequence goes on from OV884060.1 coordinate 57,532,842, forward strand.
TTGACTGATGCCCAAATACATCAGTGTACTATTGCCTAAACTCTATCTTCACTCTTCCTTTCCTCTACTCTGATTCTACTCTCAATCTACACTAACTATACTCTAACTCTGCCCTAACTCTACTCTAACTCTACTCTAACTCTACCCTTACTCTACTCTAACTCTACTCTTACTCTACTCTAACTCTACTCTAACTCTACTCTAACTCTACTCTAACTCTAATCTAACTCTACTCTAACTCTACTCTAACTCTACTCTAACTCTACTCTAACTCTACTCTAACTCTACTCTAACTCTACTCTAACTCTACTCTAACTCTACTCTAACTCTACTCTAACTCTACTCTAACTCTACTCTAACTCTACTCTAACTTTACTCTAACTCTACTCTAACTCTACTCTAACTCTACTCTAACTCTACTCTAACTCTACTCTAACTCTACTCTAACTCTACTCTAACTCTACTCTAACTCTACTCTAACTCTACTCTAACTCTACTCTAACTCAACTCTAACTCTACTCTAACTCTACTCTAACTCTACTCTAACTCTACTCTAACTCTACTCTAACTCTACTCTAACTCTACTCTAACTCTACTCTAACTCTAACTCTACTCTAACTCTACTCTAACTCTACTCTAACTCTACTCTACTCTAACTCTACTCTAACTCTACTCTAACTCTACTCTAACTCTACTCTAACTCTACTCTAACTCTACTCTAACTCTACTCTAACTCTACTCTAACTCTACTCTAACTCTACTCTAACTCTACTCTAACTCTACCCTAACTCTACTCTAACTCTACTCTAACTATACCCTTACTCTAACTCTACTCTACTCTAACTATACTCTAACTCTACTCTAACTCTGCTCTAACTCTACTCTAACTCTACTCTAACTCTACTCTACTCTAACCCACTCTATCAATGCACAACATCTGACAAAATCTGGGCTGGACTGGAAAATTGGGCGTGGTACCTGCCATTAGTGATGGGAAACTTTCGATAAGACTATCGATACTATCGATATTACAGTAATGTTTGCAAACAAGAAGAATAGCAGGTGGTATCGATAGCTCAGCTGTGCTTCTTTGTACTGCTAATAAGACGCCCTTTTGTCAAAATTTTTATATGTTTACATAGGGACTGAAATGTCAAATTATTTTGTAATGCTGTAATTAAATTAATGCAAATGCAATCGCGTGCATAAGGAAATACCATGAACGACCATTAGAGGAAATGCCGGGTATATTACCTTTTGTGTCAAACCAACTTAAAACATTATTTAAAGATTCAATCAAATATCCTTGACCTTGAAAGCTTGCATATAGGAAACTATATAAACTATTAGGAGTAATCAAAAAAGGTCGATCAACATTTCAAATATCTTATAGTTCCTGCTACTTCAGTTCCTTCAGAAAGGTGCTTTTCAATTGCCGGTAAAATATTAAATGCTTGAGTGTTTACATATAAATTCTTCCTACTCAAGTACAAACATTTAGTCGATAGTTGAAAATATCGATAGTATTCCAACACTACCTCCCATACAAAGACATAGGTCATAACTGTAACCGCTGAACCGATTTTTATGAAACTTTTACAGTATATTATTGATGGTCTGGGAGGTACTACAATATATAAAAACGTTTGTTCCAGGTACGTGTTAATAATACTCAAGAACCGCTGGACTGATTGGCACCAAACTTAAGCAATAATTTGGTTTCGTCTGGAACCAGGTTTCTCTAAAGTTTAATCCCGAAAGGTGGCGCTGTTGTCGTGGTACCTAAGTTTTTTTTTATTTATGGTACGATTTGGCTGAAATTCATAAAATACAGTTATTAAACAAAATTAAGTTTCCTGATAAAATTTTGATCCGGTAGATAGCGCTAGAATCAAGTTATTAACCAAATTCTCCATTCTTTAAATATTATTTGGAAAATCCTAGGCACCGGTACCAAAAAGCTAGTATTTAATATTTTGGAAGTTATGTTATTGATTTGGCTGGAATTTATTTCATAATGAAATAATACCCAAATCAAATAAATCCCAAAAAATTCAACATGGGAGTTATTTTATTTAAATTTCTTTTTGGTGTTATTTAACTTTTTGTGTGTGTTATTTCATTTTCAATTATGTATTTGCAATATCTTAAAATTTTTTTACATTTCCCATTTGCATTTGTTAGTTTTTCTCTTTGAAATTACTTGATTTGTAAATATTCAATTACAAAGTAATTTTAAAAATACATGCTTATTTGGGTTACGGTCATACACTCGATACATACTTATTTGGGTTCATACACCCGAAACTCTAAGTCCCGGATTCAAAAAACCCGGAATTTAAAAATCCAATATTTTAAATCGCAGAATCGCTAACTAAAACTTCTCTGATAAGCCGGTCCTTCGCTAACTAAAGCTTTTTTGCGTAGATTTTATTATATTCTCTATGATATACCGAACACCGACATAATTAAGTTATGCTTCATGGCAAAGACGGCTTTCTGCCGACCTAAGTTTAGAAGCTTTAATTAGCGAAGCCGGTGTTTGTTATATTACAGTTATAGCCACTCCATAGCATCGCGATGCATTCAATAATCGTATTTTTCACACAGACACGGTCGGCAACTTACATGTATACAACAACTTTGTTCGTTTCAAAACATCAGACTATCATCAGCCTTTGCGACCGCACACAAGCACATAATATCTTTATGCGTTCGGGGCTTGATTAGTTCGGGGCTTGGTTAGCACTGTTATATTATAATGTACAAAAGCTTTGCGGCCTGCTATAGAATAGTTTTAGTTAGCGGTTCCTGATTTTAAAAATTTGGGATTTGAAATTCGGGGATTAAGTTTCAGGTATGTACCTAAACTACTAAAACTTCTTTGTAAGAATTATTAAATAAAAGTTTGGAAAAAAATTCTTCATTATTTTTCGGACCTTTTTTTGGATATAATATTCATTTTGTCTGGTAGTTGTTTCATAATTTTGAACCTTATTTTATTCTTTTTCGATGGAATGTTTTTTGGAATTATGTATTACATTAATTTCTTTGGATGTAATTTCGTTATAAAATAATGCCCAAAAGTTGGAATTGATTTCAATTTTGATTTGGGAATTATTTAATTTTTTGGGAATAATTTAATTTGGAGTTATTAACCTGGGACTTATTTCGCGGAGCCTATTAAATGGGCACATTAAATTCATGGTGAAACATTCGCGCTTGTTTTGTAAAAGTTGACTTGATATCTGTGATGATCCTCAATTAACTTTTGTTTGTAAAATTTTATTTGGTTTATTCATAAACTTAACATTTGTATACACGAGTATAAAATGTTGGTTGATGTTTTTGATATCTCTACTGTCTGTTGCTGATATTTTCTTTTTTTTATATATTTAAATAGTATGGCTTTATTTTATTTTAAACAGCCATTTTAAATTGTTTTTTTTTTATTTATACTTTTAAAAGTATAAAGTATTATTTACCCGTACTTAATTCGCTTCAAATTTGTTAAACTTGGGTTATGAACAATGGAGACAAAACAGAAAATAAAAATGAATGTTTACAATGAAATCAAAGGAGTAATTTTTTTTAAATGTTTTTGTTATAAAATGTAATAAGGAGGATAAGTTTAATCCACAAGAGATTGCTGTTGTTGTGAATCAGTTTATTAATTAAACATTTTTTTTAATTAAGACATCGTTTTGGTAATAATAATAATTTTGCTTTAATTATTTTATACCATTATCTTTAAGTTTCGTGTTTCTTTCTTTCGAAAATAAATTTATTCAATATAGAAGTTCCTTTTTTTCTAATATTTCTTTTGCTATTTAACTTTTCCTTTAATAAATAAATTTTGCTCTAGTTTTCTTTATTTGCCGCTTGCTGCCACAACTGACTTAAAAGTCATAATTTAATTTAACACTTTCAGTTGTTTTTTCAATGAAGTGCACAGGAAACACAAACACTTACACAAGCACTTTTACATATACGTTCACACATTTATGTACATTCAAAGACTGAAAACTAATGATTTCATTAATTTATTTATAAAGAAACCACGTAATGGTAACACTTTTGTAAAAGCAAAGGAATGAACAATAAAATGAAAAAGCCAACGAATGTTACAAACGGAAAAAAGAGCAAAAGAAACTTAGGAAAAACAAAATTAAATGAAATAAAAACTAAAAGGAAACTGCATGCTGCTGCACACAGCTTTATTACTAACTTTAATTTCCTGTGAACAAAAAACAAAAAGAAAATTACACAAGCAACACATACACAAGGAAGTATATGAGTCTTTTTACTTACGTTGTTTTTGGCTGAAAAAAAGAAAACGAGAAACAATAACGAAATGAAAACTATGAAAAAACTTGAGAAAATTGAAGACTAAGAATATGCACACTGGGTTTAAAATGAATTATAACCCCTTAAAGTTGCCATACCATACTATAAGAGTTATTGAGTAAGTTATAATTATAACCTTTGAACACTTTGTAAAATTTTAAATGTTGACATACATAAACATTATTTGTGCTTAAGTTTGTCTTAATCTTTTTGATGACTTTTCAAGTGTTTTAGTGGGCTATATAGATTTTCGGAAGAAGCTTTTAAGGGAGAGCTTTTATCAATTGTGTACCTATCACAACGAAATTTTTTAGTTGTAAATCCGGCCGTAGAGATATTGAAGAATGTCTTCGCGAAGGCCGATTTGAAGGCCACCGGGCGGGTCGCAGGTTGCCGATAGTGAACGGCCTTTAGATATAACCGTCAGCTTCGAATAAGTGCTTACACTCAAATAAGCAGTCCCGGACAATCAGCGGATGTGTACCTTATGCTGCACCGACGAGGCGAGTAGGTACTAAAGCCCTGCTCGAATGCATTTGAATGCCGTTTCAAAACATTCGTTTGTTTTTCAACTACTGATTGTCGATTGCATTTTGCTAACGAATCAAACTCTGTATTGTGAAAAACACATAAAGCACGAAAAGAATATAAACACACAAATGCAAATGAATTTTAATTAATGTGTTATAAACGACCAAATACGAAGTGTAAAGAGCTCGGAATATACTCCACACAACCAGCGTTGCCAGAAGATTTCAAAAGAAAATCTTCATTTGGCGAAAAAAAAATCTTATTTTGAAGAGAAAAATCTTAAAATTTTTTTTATAACAAGTGCAAAAAAATAAAAATGATTAATTTTTTTAAAAGAAACTACTTTTTACTATGGAAACTATTCAAATTGAAATGCGTAATTGCGGGACTTATACAAAATTAGATTGTAGGTTTAAAATTGTATTTTTAGTTATATTTTCCATAAAAATACATTTTAAATGCATTTAATTTTTCTCATAAATAAGAACGTTAAAAGTCCATCTAAATAAAGAAGTTTCATCGAATGTAATTAAATTCTAATATTAGAGATGTATAAATTTGGGCAAACAATTTTTAGTTTTGGAGCAATGAAGCTCATACATCATAAGAAATTTTTAGGGTTATAAATTTTTTTTTTGTTAGATCGAAGGCATTTTGAGAAAATTGCATTTAAAAAAGCTCATTGAAAACATATGGATTTACCTAAATATATTCCTAATGGAATTTTTATTAAAATAATGTTGGTATGTATACTTTTTAAAAGATATTCTTAAGCACTTATGTAAAAATTATCATAAACATGGAATGTGGAATTTGCAAACCAAAAGCTTCTTAATTCTAGGATTCTCGGTAACTTTTTACCACTTACTTCTTCTCTTGGTCTAGGCAGACCACAATTAGAACAGCTAAAAAACCCAAATAAATAAAAAGTAAATAAATATATTTTTTATTGAACGTATGCTTATTATGCTAGATTATACGAGATACACAATCCAGCAACGTGTTAAAGTTATCCAGACTTATTATGAAAATGGGCGTTCAAATCAAAATGCATATCGTGCACTTCGTCATTTTTTTGGTCAATTTGATCGTCCAAATGTGCGTACAATCGCAAAAATCGTGGAAAAATTCGAGCAAACCGGGTCTGTAGAAGATGTGAGAACACCAGAGCATGCTCGTACAGCTCGTACTGCAGAAAATATTGCTGCTGTTCGCGATAGTGTGGCTGAAGAGGCGTCCACCTCAACTCGTCGTCGTGCCCAACAATTGCACCTCTCACGCTCGTCGTTGATGAACATTATGCATAAAGACTTGCATTTACACGCTTACAAGGTTCAATTGGCTCAAGAACTAAAACCTCTTGACCATTCCAAACGTCGTGAATGGGCAGAATGGTGGCAAGAAATGGCAACAGTGGATGATCAATTTTCGAAGAAAATCATCTTCAGTGATAAGGCACATTTTCACCTCAGTGGATTCGTCAATAAACAGAATTGCCGCATTTGGGCGAATGAGAATCCAAGAGTGATTGTCGAAAAACAAATGCACCCACAAAGAGTGACTATTTGGTGCGGTTTATGGGCTGGCGGCATCATCGGGCCGTATTTTTTCCAAAATGAGGCCGGTCAGGCAGTTACTGTGAATGGTGTTCGCTATCGTGAGATGATAACGAACTTTTTATGGCCCGAATTGGAAGATATGGATGTGGACGATATGTGGTTTCAGCAGGACGGTGCCACTTGCCACACAGCTAACGAAACAATGGCTCTTTTGCGCAACAAATTCAATGGCCGTGTTATCTCACGTAATGGCGATGTCAATTGGCCGCCAAGATCATGTGATTTGACACCGTTGGACTTTTTTCTTAGGGGTTATTTGAAAGAAAAGGTGTACGTCGATAAGCCAGCAACAATTCAAGAGCTAAAGGATGAGATAATTCGGCACATTAACGGCATAGAACCTCCATTATGCCTCAGGGTCATCGAAAATTTGGACCATCGGATGGAGGTGTGCCGCCGTGGTCGCGGCGCCCATTTGGCCGATATTTTCTTCCATACATAATTGAGTAATACCAATATATCATAATAAAATAAAATTACAATAATTTCCTAAATAGTTTGTGTTTTATTCAAAATCAACATCGGCCCTTTATATACATAAAAATGGTGTAAAAAATGTATAGTAATTCATAAAATAAGAACGGCTGGGCCGATTTCGTAAATTTTTTTTGTCAGTTATTCATATTTTCGAGGAGAAGGATTTACGGACGAAAATTCCTCCGAAAAAGTCGGAAAAATCGAAAATTGATTGTTTTGCACGAAATTTTGTGTGAAAATATTTGTGTTGTATTAATAGTCTAAAGTTTGTCTGAAGGTTTAAAACTGGGGCGAGGCGAAGTCCGCTAGTTTATTATATAATTTTATTATTTTATTTTACATGCAAGTCGTCGAATATGTAGTGCTTAATTTTGCACATTGCTTTTTCGCATCTACCACACATTTGATTCAAACTTGATTCATTCAATTCAGAACATATCATTTATAGAATTCAAGTTTCTGTTTTTTTTTATATTTTTTTCTTTTTTGAAAAATATTGCAAGAAAACAAGAATTCGGTCTGGCCAAAAGGGTAATTTCATAGACTTTTATATAAAAATAAAATTTCACCCCACTAGTTTGCTTCAATCGAATCCAAATTAGTTTTATTCGATTCAGCACATATCATTTATAGAACTCACGCCCCTGTTTTTTTGTTTTATCCGAAAAATATTGCAAGGAAAACACAAATTTGATCTGGCCAGACCAAGACGGTAATCCTAGGGTTAAGTTCCATTAGTTTTACATTTTGGTATTAAATACATGAACTTTTTTGTTCTTTAATAAATTAATCTTTACAAAAATAAATTTTTTCTTTTCACAAATAATTTTTTTCATCAGTATTCTAAAAATAAACAACCGCGAATCTATGATGCTTTTTTAATGTTTTGTATGCCCAGAAATAATGATGCATTTTTGTGTATGCTAGACAATGGGTGCAAAAGTGTGCAAAACCAATAGACAACAAGCTGATATAAAACCTCATTGTTTTAAAAATTTACTGTTTAAAAAACTTTAAAAAAAATTTTGTATGTTGTACAAACTTAAAGTTAAAAATCTTTATTTCTAAAAATAAAAAATCTTAATTTGAGAAAAAAAAATCTTTAAAACTTATTTTGTTTAAAAAATCTTTAAAAATAAGATAAAATCTTAATTCTGGCAACGCTGCACACAACTACGAAACAAACGAATAACACAAACTACACTAACTCACACGAATCGCACGAATCATACGAATCAAACGAATCACACCAACCAACAGTAACAAAATAGGTGCTATGAATTATATTATTTTTTTTTATTATTAGGTATGACAAGTAAATTTGTATTGAGCAAAAAAACAAATGAAGATGCAAGATATTTTTATACAATGTTTAAGTTTTAATTTTAAATAATTTTATTCAAAAGTTACAAAAATATATTTTAAAATATTTAATTAAAAGTAAAAAAGAAATGAAAAGCTAAATTCAATTAATTGCAAAATTAAGATAAAAATATTAAAATGAGCAAAGTGGCTTAAAATAAAAATTAATTTGTACAGTTTAAAAATTTTAAAGAATTTTTTTTTGTCATCATAAAGTTTTTTTCTGTTAAGATGAAACAAAATACCATAGCATCCGCTAGACATGTACACTTGTCGAAGTCACATCGACGCAGTGATGTTAGATGTTTTTTTCGAATTATCGTCAAAGTTAAAAAAAAAAAAAATCGTCATAATCGTCATTAGTTTTGAAAAAAACCGTCAACAAATTGTCATATAAAAAATGGTTTTTTTTATCAACACGGATTAATCACTCTATTAAAACATAAAAAGATATTAAGTATAAAATCATACAAAACAAAAAAATATAGAATTTTTAATACTTAAGACGATTTGGTGGGGCTTTGATATTGCTCTCCCAAATCTTCTGCTGTGGATGAACTTAACGCGTGCTTTTGAAATCGTCGTCTTTGTGGAGTCATGTCCAGAAGTTGCAGTTGACCACAAAAATTAGAGTCTCGTTGCAGAACGACCCACCGGCTGCTGAATTCTCGAGACAACTGCTGGAGCCTGGCAAAGGCCAAATTCCTGTTGATGTTTCGAATGGATTGATATCGTTCCCTGAAAATTTTTGTGAATTCACATCGTCCAAGGAGGAACTCATCAGCAAAGTGTTCCCCGGCATTGCACAAAATGACAAAAATCTCGATTGGATTGGTGAACGGGCAATACTAGCAGCGAAGAATAAGGACGTCGACAGCTTAAACTTAATTATTCAAAGTCAAATCGCAGGACAGCTGCATACGTACAAATCTGTTGACTGCGTGACCGTCGAAAATGAACCGACCAGCTACCCGACGGAATTTTTTAACTTGCTGGATGTACCAGGAACTCCGCCACATAATTTACAGCTGAAGGTGGTATCGATCATAATCATGTTGCGGAATCTCAATCCTCCAAAATTGTGCAACGGTTCGCGGCTGTCCGTCAAAAAGCTAATGAACAATGTGATTCAGGCGACAATCATCCAGGGTAAATTCAAAGAAAAAGAAGTCCTTATTCCTCGAATTCCCATTATTCCGACGGAACTTCCATTCCAATTCAAGCGGATTCAGTTCCCCGTTCGATTGGCATTTGCAATGACAATCAATAAATCGCAAGGTCAATCACTAGAAGTCTCGAATTTCCCTGTTTTTCGCACGGTCAGCTGTACGTTGCATGTTCGCGTGTTGGAAACCGTCTTCGTTATTTGTTTTTGCGCCGAAAAACAAATCGAAAAACATTGTTCATCAAATCGCTCTCTACTGATTCCATTCAAATAAATCACGTTGCAAATTTAAATATTTGTGTTGTATTATTACTCTAAAGTTTGTCTGAAGGCTTAAAATTGGGACGAGGCGAAGTTCGTCGGGTCCGCTAGTACACTCACAATATTTTGTAAGTAAAATTAACTGAAATTGTAATATTAAATAAATGAAAATTCAGTTAAAAACCGGTCTACTCATCTTTCATTTATTTTTAACAAAAAGTTCATTTAATTTTTACTGTCAAAAATTCAACACCATATTCAGTAAAAACAATTAAATATTCAGTTATTTTATAATATTTTACTGTTAAAAAATTAACCCCAAATTCAGTAAAAACAATTAGATATTCAGTTATTTTATTAAATTCAGTAATTTTCGTTTACTCCACAAAAGAGCCGAATTTCTAAAAAATACCGGACAGACAGCTGTCCGCTTGTTTTTCTTATAAGTGAGAGAGGGAGAATATTATTATTTACTTTACTTACCCTGTTATACACGTTTGTTTTACTTTTGTTGTACTGACCACGTTGTTTACAGAAGAACTCTCAATTATAAGACACCGGCAGCATGACCGATATGGCTTCGCAATTATTTTACTTTTACAATTTGATGTATTTAACTAAATTATTTTAACAAATAGAAAATGGGAATTGCTTACACAAAACAAGCAATTCATTTTTTATAGATAAGTTAAAATTTATTTTTGGTAGTTAAATTATATAAAATAACTGAACGCTTATTTGTTTTTACGGAATATGTAGTTAATTTTTTCACAGTTAATTTATATATTGCCAATTCTGATGTATGGATGCGAATTATTTGCCAAATGTGATGAGGCAAGTACAAGAAAATTAAACTCAGTCTTTAAAAGCATTGTACGATACGTATATGGCGTGAAAAGGTTTAATTCTGTTTCTCCTTTTACGGTAAAATTATATGGTATTCAGTTTGATGACCTTCTCAAAACAAGAGTACTGATATTTATGCACAAAATCGTGTTTACTCAACAACCACAACATCTGTATAACCGCTTAACCATATCTAGGTCTAATAGAGGTAAAAGAATTTTATTGTTTAGACACCAAAGTTTAACTTCCGATTGGCAATTTCTCCTTAATGCAATCCGTCTTTGGAATCTACTCCCGCATAACATACAAATAACTAGTAACGCACTGAGCTTTAAAAAAAGCATTTTAAATTTTTTTGCATGTTAATTTTTTTCATTTTTTTATGAATTTTAAATATTATTATTTTGTTAATTTTCAATTGAATTTATTAATTTAATAATTTTTTTTCTCTCTTTTAAATTTTTTCTTTTGTTTTAAATTTTATCATTTACAAATTATTATTATAAATGTTTCTGCTAAAACAATGTTCTATACTGCAATAAGAGGCTTTAAGTCTTGTGTATAGAATTGGAAATAAATAAATAAATAAAAATAAATGAAAATAACTGAATATTTATTTGTTTTTACGGAATTAGCGCAAAAATTAATAATAATAGTAATAAATATTTTTTTTAAATGATTTAAGGCCTATTTGAAGTGATTTTTTGTATGAGAACTAGGCTAGATCCTGGACCAAATTCCATCAATTTCAAATTACAGTAATTGAAATTAGCTTTGACGAACTTAAGCCTGACTTAAAAATATCGAAAATATGGAACAGATAAATGCATCCGCTGCAGTTTTGGAGAGGTTAATGCTGCAAAGAATTCTGAAGATGGGTTGTTGTTCTTGAAACATTTAAATTAAACCTGAGTTCGAGCCCATGTTCAGTCAAGAATGAAGAATTATCAATAAATTTCCATTTATTTCATGTTGTAAAATTCCTTTCTTAATTTAAACAATTCAATGAAAATTAAATTGGATAAGCCTAATTTAGAGTATCGAAAATTTCAAATCATCCATGAAAACTTCAATAAATAAGAGAACCCCAAACTAATTGTTATAGTAAATAAAACTTTTACACCAAATTCTACATAATTATATTTGAAATTGGAGTTCTTATTCTTAAACACATTTTAATAGATTTTGCGTTTGTTTTATTAGTGACCTGTACAATTTTTTAAGCAGTAGTCTTATTCATTAATGAAGTTTGACAACAGACCGGATTTGAGTATTCGCTTTTGCCTATCTAAAACATATTTTTTTACTTTCTGACTTAATCCATCGATTATGGTATCAGATTGATAATAATTTCAGAAGAAAATAAGACCATTTGTAGTAGATAGTGAATATGCTAAAAATCGTTTGCTAAAAAACTATGACATAAGGGATATAAAGAAATAAAAACTTAAAAAATCTTTAAACGTAATTATTATATTAGAAAGGAGTAAAATTTTAAAAATCACCATTAAATATTAAAATGGTTCTCCCACAAAATTAAGAAAAAAAACCGATTTAAGCTTTTTTTTTATTGCCACAGATTTTTGAAATTGTTTTAAAGAGTCTTAAGGTTTGTTCACACTTTACGGATATTTGAAAAAAAGACGTGACCACTTTCTTTTTAACAATTTTATTTTGGTTGATTACTAAGCTTTTCTTCTGCACTGAAAAGAAAAATCAATCTATCCGTACTCAAATCAATCCGAAGCGGTATAAATAGTAGCGCTGCGAAATATGGCCCCAGGAAATATGGCCCCAAAAAATAAATGAAAATTGACCCCAAATTTGGGGCTATTTTTCATAATGCAATATGGCCCCATTTTTTTAATGAAAAATTACCAAAAAAAAAAAAATTTTTAATATTTTTAATTAGGCTTAAGTTCATGAAATTTAATTTTTATTAAATTATTTTTATGAAGAAAGGAATTTTACAACATGAAAATCAATTAAAATTGTTATTGATAATCTTTCATTCTTGACGTGGCTCGGGCTCGAACCCTGGCCGGCAGGTTACCATGACATGTTTCGATCGCAACCACTCGATCTCCTCAGATGGATTTGCCGTCATACACTCGCAGCCATCGACGACTGCTGACGTCACCAGTCAAACATCAATCCTTAAACCAAATTGTATTTTAACATTTGGTAGATCGAAATTTGCTTTCCTGAATGATTATCCATTTTAATCGATTTTACATGTTTTTTCCTTTACTTCTGTTTTTTCGTACTTTCGTCAAGAATTTTTCTTGAAGGCCAAGTACTTTTTTTTTTGTTTTTTCACTTTGTCTTTCTCTTTTCTGTTGACGGCAAATCCATCTGAGGAGATCGAGTGGTTGCGATCGAAACATGTCATGGTAACCTGCCGGCCAGGGTTCGAGCCCGAGCCACGTCAAGAATGAAAGATTATCAATAACAATTTTAATTGATTTTCATGTTGTAAAATTCCTTTCTTCATAAAAATAATTTAATAAAAATTAAATTTCATGAACTTAAGCCTAATTAAAAATATTAAAAATTTGGATTAAAAACCATAAATAGTTCAACAAAATAACCACAATACTAAAAAAAAAAAATGAAAAATAACCCTAAAAATAAAATGAAATATGACCCTAAATTATGAAAAATCACCTCAAAATTTATAATGAATTTGAACCCCAAAAAAAGAACACAAAGAAAGTTACATTAAACATTTTCGGTGGAGTTCCTATGCCCGAAACTAAAAATCACAAATTTAGAATCCCGATTTCAAAATCCGGATAATTATACAGTTTTGGTTTTAAAAATCGTACGATTGATAGCATGGTTGGGCTTTCGGCTATGCGCAAGGCTTTTTTTCTCTATGGTATAACGAAAACTGGCTTTGCTTACTAAATCTTCACGTTATAGACGGCCTGCGGCCTGGCGCAAGGATTTTCACTTCTATGGTATAACGAATACTGGCTTCGCTAATTAAAGCTTCTCTATATAGCCGGCCTTCGGCCGGGTGAAAGGATTTTCTTCGCTTTGGTATAACGAACACTGGCTTCGCTCACTAAAGCTTCACTACATAGCCGGCCTTCGGCCGGGCGCAAGGATTTTCTTTTCTATGGTATAACGAACTTCGGCCGGGCTCAATGATTTTTTCCTCTATGGTATAACAAACACCGGCTTCGCTAACTAAAGCATCTCTGCATAACCGGCAAGGATTTTCTCTACTTTGGTATAAGAATTCGGGGTTTTTATGTTATCCCTAGAAACTTTTACATAGAATTTTATAAAATTTGTGTAAAAATGTTTGGGGTGATTTCTCGTTTCTTAAAATTTGCATTTTTTATTAGTAAACGAAAAATAGCCCCAAATTAAAAACTGTGATTTTATTTGGGGCCATTTTTCATTCGTTGATATTGGGGTCATTTTTCATTCCACTTAAAATGCAAAAACACCCTAACGAAAAAATGAAAAATAACCCCCCAAAAAAAAAACAAACAAATTGCGCCAAAATTGAGTGTTGTTGTGTCCCATGTAAAATTTTGGGGCCGTTTTTCATTTTACTTTTGGGGCCATATTTCCTGGGGTCATTTTGCGCACCGCCTAAATAGTAGACTTTCTTGAATCAAATACAGAAAGATTGATTCGAGTACGGATTTTCAATCGCGAAATACTTAACTCATCCATATTCAATCCCGAATTCGTACTTAAAATATTCCGAAAATGAGGTTGATTTAAGTAAAACTAAGGTTGAATCAATCTCAAAATGCACTTGATTCAAGTATTATAAAGTTGATTTAATCCCGAGTTCGTACTTGAAATAAACCAAAAGTGAAATAAGTAGGATAATTTTATTATGATTGATTCACTAACCCGTTTTACACCTTGCAGAATTTCAATTATAAAACACTAGCATCCCGCTTTGGTTTTTACCTAAAAAACTTCATGTAAAAATATAATCTAAATGAGAATCAAGAAAACTCAAATTTACTTTTTAAACATGAAAATTATGTGTTTTCGTCTTGTTTTGTTGTTTTTGTTGTTTCTACACACAACAAGCAAATTGTTTTTATACTACTTGTGTGGTGTTGTTGTAGTGTTTGCAACAAACTTTGATAAGTTAAATGAGATTGAAACGATCACTTTGTAGATTACCTCTCAGAGTGGCACTGCCAACGAATAATTCAATCTTTTTTTACTTGGTTTATAAATTATGTACTTATTTTAAGAAATTCTAGGATTGATTTGTGAAAGTAATCCCATTTAGGATTGTTTTAAGTACATTTTCGTGTTATTCGTATTTGAATTTTTGAGTACGACTCGTACTTAAAGTAGGAATAAAAAACTTTATTTATCCCGAGTGCTCTTATTTCTGTGTGGAAACAATCGTTGTAGAATGTAATTAAGGAGGTTCTTTTTAAAACTTGAATATTTCACTTTTTGTGTTGTTTCTTCGTAATTTTCAACTGGAATAATCTGCTTTTGATAAAATCATGCCTTCTATTCGCTATTTTTGTTGTGTAATTATAAAGTCTTGGCCCAATTTTTTTTCGCTGAGTTTTCATTTGAATATTACAAAAAAAACTCCTTAATTAATAAATTGTAAGTCGCTGTTAAATACTCCAAAGTAATGCAAAATAAAACAAATCGACAGCTCATTATTAGTTTGACCTACCGATCATCTTGAAACAATTGAGTTAAGTATGAGGAATACATTTTTTGAATATCCCCTACCTAAATCAAAAAACCTGTTTTACGAAATTTTTGTATGGCTTCATATCACCAATTTAAAAGTTTATTAAGTTTTAGTTTGCTCTACACGCCACAGTTTGGCAAATACTGCAAATTCCTCATACAAAAACGTACAACATAAATTTGTAAATTTGCACCAATTTAAAAGCTTATTAAGTTTTAGTTTGCTCTACACGCCACAGTTTGGCAAAAACTGCCAATTCCTCATACAAAAACGTACAGCATAAATTTTGCTCTTGCTTTGCTTCATATCGAAAGAAAAAAAAAAGAATTTAAAGCAAAAGCAAAATAAAATGACAACAAAAAATACCTTTTACTTCTGATTCGCTTCATTGCCGTTTAAAAAAGTAGTTTAAGAAAAAGTAAAATAAAATGCCAACAACGGCGTTTCAAAACCGGCAGTCAAAGTAGAAAAACTGCAACTTCTTTCACTTGTTCATGTGTCCTTGGCCAAAAAAAAAAAAAAAAAACGTTGCTTTAACTTCTGATTCAATAAATATAAACACTTATTTTAATTTTTTGCTCGGCAGTTTTTGGTTTTGACTGCAGTTTTATAAAGACTGGTCAACAACTCAATACACAGCAGTAAGTATACGTATGCAGCACAAAAAGCAACTTTTTGAATTTAAATTTAGAAAAGTTGCGTATGCGGCACGAAACAATGATTTTCAATTTCAATAAAATACCATTAACTTCTAGGTTCGTTTATGAACGTTCACAAATATTTAAATTTTTCTTAAAAACATACAGTGGTGAAAATACGTAAAAATTCGCCAGCACTTACATGAAATTATTTTCCAAGTCTAAATTAATAATTTCCCAATTCATCAGAGAAGTTAAGTAATGAAAAAAAACTAACCGACTTTAAAATTTATAAATTCCTAACAAGTTATTCAAACCATTTCGCTGCTTTTGAGTTACCCTGTATAATATTAAGGATAAACTTGTCCAGTCATTTTCTACATTTTGTATAGTTGTGTGCCAGCATTTTGCATGAGTTTTTTAAGCCTTTTCGTCCGTCACATGTCATGTCCAGCTATAAAGGAATTGAATTTATTTATGTTTTGAACAAAAAGAAAAACTTTTTATTTAAACATTGTTAGTTAGTTTTATACAAAAAAATTAAATTTTATTAAAAAGACTTTATATGTACACATGTACATTAGGGGTATAACCAATTTTTTGGCATAGTACCTTGAGGTCAACCATATCCTAGTAACCACGAAAATCATAATCTTTTGTAAATTTTCTCAAGTTCACGCACCAATTGGTTTTTCTAAACCAATGCAATATTAAATATTCATAATTTTATACGGTGTATTTTATTTTTTAAATTTTTTTTTTTTTTTTGTTAAAAAAGTTTAAAGATACGTGTTAGTTTGCGGAAAAATCTCTTATTTTTTGTTTTAAATAAACATATTATTAATTTTTCTAAACCAAAAAGAAAATTAAAAATTTTAAGAACTTCATCGCGGCTGGTGCGTGAACTTTTTTGACCTTAGTGAAAAAATAAATTTACGTTCCCTTATAGTTGTTTATGCTCTATCGGACTGTGCTATGCCAATTTTGATATTTTAAAAAATTGTTAAAAAGTTATGTCCCTTATGTACATATGAATGTGTGAAATAAGATTTTATATAAAAGAGTATTGTTTGTTTTGTGTGTCATAAAAGTGCTAAAATTTTAGTAATCATATTACAGTTATTTGTGTTTTATGTTGAATAAATGTATGAGTACCCAGCTAGCATTTAATAGATAATTTTTAAACAAATCAATGAAACTAGTTCGGGAGTGGGATTCTATAAGCTTAAGCGATAACAACAGTTGTTTTTAGGAGAGCGAGAGGAAAATAGATGGCATTATCTTTTCCCTTCTCTCCTAAGACCAGAATCAGGGGCGCCAGAAGATTTTGATAAGAAATCGGCATATTTCCAAAAACAAAAAAAAAATCGGCATTATCGGCACTTTAATTTAAAAAAATCATTTAATAACACAGCCCGACAAAATTAAAAAATATTTTTGCTTCTTTGAATTTATCAACTGATTTGGGAGTTTTTTTTTTGGCAATAACTAACTATAACAGTAAATAAAAAATTTTGATACAAATAAAAAAAAAATTTTGAAAAAAAAATTTGGGTAATTGGTGTAATTGGAGGTCATAAGTGGAGGGTATATAAAGTTATATCATGAAAACTAGAGCTGATAGAGACAAACTGATTACAGTTTTGAATTCAGCGCACCCAAATTAACTAGAATCAGTTGATAAATTCAAAGAAGTAAATTGAGTGTTGGCCTGTGTAATCGGCAAATTTAAAATACAATAAAACATATTTTTAAAAACATACGAAAAATTTAATTTTCTCGAAAACCGACTTTAAAACAGACGGACGGACATCCAGACGGTTATGAACTCCAAGATTAAAATACGGAACTGGATTGGATAACATTCTAATTGGTTCCGTTTTTTTCATCTTGGACGTCATGTCCGTCTGGCTGTGCGTCCGTCTGTTCTAGAGTCGGTTTTCGAGAAAATTAAATTTTTCGTATGAGTACCATATGAAGGGTTGGATATAGAGGATAAGTTTGTTCTAGAGAAATATTGCAGATGCAAAAACAATGGGGGTTGCTCATACATTTTATATCTCTAGTAGGAATGGGCAAAAAATATCAATATATCAAAATATCTATATTTTTAAAAGAAATAATCGATATATATCGCCGATATTTAAAATACCGATACATCGATATATCGATATTAAAATACAACTATCGAATTCGATATTTTTTAAAGTCAGTCTTCATTAAAAACTCAAAATTTTAGCCGTTTTTCAAACAAAATGTTTTTTTAAGAATCGGCATCACTGCATGCACCATATGTTTTTTTTTAAACTAAAATGAAGATTAAGGCGAATTCACTATAGTGAATTCAAGTCAATATGGTGTTTTTTCCGGTGTTTGACTTGTCAAAGTTTCTATACAAATCATGGTGAAATAAGCAGGTGGCATCGTTATGCCAACAACTACAGCATTACAACAAAAATGGAAATTATATCACCGTTTACGTCAAAAAATACCTTAAACAAAAACAAAGCGTGCCGCTGAACGTGATGAAATAAATAAATTTTTAGCCAATTTTTATTTATTTATGGTCAATATCTTATTTATTTTAATTTAAACGTATCAAAAACTTTAATAAAATACAATAATCACAGCAAAACAGCATAAACAAAACTTTGAAATATGACTAGAAAAACAATTCAAGAGCAACAAATCGTCATGGCGTATGCTGCCACCTTTATTATTTCACCATGATACAAACTAGTTTTTAATGTAAACAAACCGATTTTTTTACTTGGAATATTTTGGAAAACCCGACCACAGAAGCAGTGTTGTTGTAGAGTTGACCTCACATTCTCGTCAATTCGCCTTGTACAAAATGATTGGTATTTATAAGAAGAAGAATTAAGAAAAAAGCGGGGTTTTCACATTCCAGATTTCCAATTAAAACAGTGAAGTCAAACTAAGTTGAAAAGATTTATTTTATGCGGTTGTTGGAACAATATATGTGCCCATATATATTTGGAATAATAATAAGATTTGTTCATATATACATACATATTAAATTTTTTAGTTTGGTAATAGTTTCAGCAATATACGTTCGATATATCGATGAATCGATATTTTTGAAATAATAAATATCGATACTCTTAAAAAATATCGATTCGATATATATCGATATATCTTTTAAATTTGCCCATCCCTAATCTCTAGGGGTAGCTCCTCAGTAGTTACGGGCGTTTTTCTCTCCATTAAGACCGAATTTCATTCTCACAGATTTCAATGTGCGTGCGGCACGGCAATTTTCAACCGATCGAGCTCATATTATTACCAATTTTTTTTTGCCCTAACCTAGCACTGGTCTCCTTTTTTGGAAAATCGAAAAAAAATATTTTGGACTCCCTAATATATATATACATATATATGTACCTTAGGGTAATTTTTTAAACTTTTTTAATTATAGACAAATATTTGAGTTTGACATTTTTATTAAATCATACTGGCTAATTCCGGCAGTCGTAATCAAAAATTTTTTCGTTTCAATCACGACAATTCGAATTATTAAACTTGACAAATTAAACTTCCTTGCAAATTTTAATTTTTCATTCACCATCTAACTTTGTTTTATTTAGGTTGACTTGGCTACAAACACTTTTATAATTCTCGAAAGATTGGAAGGAAAAGTAATGCACCACTAAAACTCTCACGTTTTAAATCTGTTTTTTTTTGCCAAAAAGCTTGCAAATTTACTTCACTTCCTCACATTAGATTGGCTATCGGATATAGCTGCATCATCCTCAATTCCGTATAATCTTATAAGACACAATTTTTTATTCAAATTATTTTTATTGATGGTGAATATAAATTAAGCTTACCCTTACTCCTTTGGAAGCGTCTATTTATTTTCAAACTCAAGTAGGGTTGCCATACGTACTGTTTTAAGCAGTACATGTACTGATTTTTTGCAATTGTACTGTTTTATGCACAACTCCTAAAACAGTACGCAAATGTACTGTTTTTTACACTTTGTACTGTTTTTTGTATTGTTTTTTTTTGCTCAGTCTATATTTAACAGAACTGGCTTACAAAAAATTATGTTGTGTTAAAAAAAAAAGTTCTAAAATAATAAGAGTTTTTACGCTGTGGTCATTGTTTTCTCATAAATACACAGTAGAAATCTAAATTATAATGGGTGGCTCGTAGCAGTGGTATATTTTCGTTTTGTTATGATTTTATGGCTACCTCTTCCAATAGTCTTTCCCTTTCCACACCTGAGAAAGATAAAAAGTAAATCTAAATTGTTTTAAGTACTAAAAAATACTTATTCCAAAACAGGTATCGTTAGTTTTTAGAAATTTTTTAATTTTCGGGCATGTTCTGGAAATCGAAATCACGTAAAATTGAAAACAAACAAATTTGGAAAATAATCCGTGTTCAAAATTTATAAAAATACCTAATACCTTTGAGGACCACTTTTCTTTACCTAAACTACTGAAATAAGAAAAAGATAAGTAAATTTTTACAAAAATTTTTTTGAAAATATTCATCGTTTTCAATTGCACTTGATTTTAAATATTTTCAGATTTTGTGAAATAAAAATAAACCAAACAATTTTTTTTGGATTTTATAGATTAATGGCCAATTTCAGCAAGTTCAGGTTTAATTAACTTTCATTATAAAAGTCAAAAAACCTATTGTTTTAGTAATAGTTAATTATAGCTGAACTTGGTAAAATTAGCCGTAAATAATTTAAAAATTATTTAAAATTGGAAAATTAATTTAGGAAACAAACATTTTCTCAAATTCGATATGATTTGTGCAACTATGTGTGTAGTGAAAATTGCTTTTAATACGAATATGTTTAAAGAAAATCGTACTAACAAAATCAATGAGTTGATTGTTTTGAGCTAAGTAAGGCTTTTCTCTTTTCTTATATGGCTTACAGCAATGTTATGGTTTTCCTGGCCAAATGCTTCGTTTGTGGTGTTTGCTTTTTAAACGCAAATGGAGTAATTTCATATGTATATTTATGAAATGCCATAAACTGGAAATAATTCCTTTGACGTTACAATATGTTTTGACAGCTTGAACTGATAGTTAATTATAGCTGAACTTGGTGAAATTGGGGGTTACTTATTAAAACAAATGGTAATGTTGTCGTCAAAAAAAATGTACTGTTTTTTTCTTGATTGTACTGTTTTTATGTATTCAATGTACTGTTTTTCCGAATATAAGATCTGGCTACCCTAAACTCAAGTATAAAGTTCTTTATATTTTCCTTATAGAAAAATATATTTTAACCGAAAATTGAAAATTTTTCAAATAAAATTACCAAAACAAAGAAAAATCGGCATCTTTTGAGCAAAGATCGGCAAATCGGCACTTTCATAATTTAGAGGCAAAAAATCGGCAAAATGACGATAAATCTGCAATTATTACAGGAATGCCCAGAATACTTGCCGGTTAAACAAACAGCTGACTCAGGGTTGATAAAGTTGGTACAATTGTACTTTTTTTGGTACAATTCAAGACTAAAAAATACGCTGGTACCCCCGTGGCTCATTTGGTATTATTTCGAAATTTTTTAAACCAAAAAATTTATAATTGATAGAAAATTGCAACACGTATTAACTGGCCAATGAATATAAGCGGAGTTTAATGTTTGGTGCAAATAGTCTTGCGATAATACAAAATGTCGTATCTTTTTAATGAAATATTAGGGAACCCTATATTTTTTTGTTGGATTTAACAAAACAGCTATGAATTGCATTTCCTCTTTTGCAAGATAATTTGCACCGCTACTGTGAATAGATTTTTGCAATTGTTTATTAAACGATTGCTTATGCCACATTATAAATTTAGTATAAGCGGCAGCATATAAGCGTGCATTTTCTGATAATATTGACAAGATTTTAAAAGATATAGGAAACCATTTCTGCAAAAGTTCTTCATAGTAGAAGATACGAATTCTAAATATCATAATATTTTCAAATATTCTTCAACAAGATAGTTGTCACGTCAAGAGTTATTCAACCGAATTTTGGAACCGTGGGAGCCCACTCCGTTAATATTTTTCTCCGAATTATTTTGAAGGAGATTTTTCAAGCGCTAAATTAAATTTTATTATATGCGGAATTTCTACTCCTTTCCTATTTCTGCAGTACATTTTGAAAATTGTAAACACAATAAATTTGAAAATACAATTCGAAGATGTTCGTATATTTTTTAGAATACGTTTAAAATAAGATAATAAGACGATAAATTCTAGAAAGTGTATGAAGACGCTCTCTGGCGACAATCAAAAATGAATGGATTTATCGACCCTAAAAACGGCATGATACAGGTCTGGCTAGATCAAATACAATTTGTTTGCCCTTATTCTTGAATATTTTGGAAAACTAACTATTTTTAAAAATCCGGGGCTCGAAATTAATTTTTGACCTATGGTTTCTTTGGCAAAGTTTCTTGGAATGACTTATAGAACAAGAATCGCGATGTGCTTTTGACGCGAAAAAATTTCACCCATCCTATTATTATGAATAATTAATGAACAAATTAATTTTAATTACCTTTTATTTATGTTGTTAAATTCTTGTTTTTAAAAATTAAATTAAAAAAAAATTTATAAAAAAGATTTAGTACTATTGGGGCGGAATAAGTACGATTTTAAAAGTTCGTATTGGAAACATTTGCATCATCTCTTAAAATGTCGCAAACACATAAGGTACCGTTAAGATTTTATAGTAAAAACCATTTTATCTTAAGCGACAATCTCTATACAAAATTTTTATGAAATAAAATAAAAAAAATGTTCTATTGCAAAATTTGGTTTTTGTCGTTTTGTTTTTTTTTGCGGTAAGGACGACCCAAAATATCCTAAATTGGCAACAGTGATGAACGTACACGCAGATTCAAAAGAGAATTAACGAAAACCATTTCATACCAAATCAAGAACTGACCAGGGTTGTCAGATTGATTTTTACCTTTTTCGCCAAATTCAGTGTCAAAAATCGCCAAAATTGCCAAAGTATTTATTTGCCTGATTTTGACAATAAAATACATATTTTTCAAAATATTAAAAATATTTTTTATAATTCCTAAAAGTCGCCATGATATATATTATGTTTAATTTTTATTTAGAACAAAATAAAAATAGTTAGTGAACACATAAAAGGCAAGGTTTATAATTTATAGTAGTCTACTTAAAGCAACAAAAAAAGAATTATTGCAGCCAGTGCTTAATATATATTAGAAATGCACTATTAACAATAGTTGCAGTTTTATTATATAAATATCTTAAACGCTTCACCGGCAAGACTCGCCATTTGTCTGCTTATTTGAAATACTCTGTGAGGGTATTACATTTATTCAACGAAAGTACAAAAGAAAAGCAACATGTTCTATTCCCATTCATATAACTTATAACTCCTGATTTCGTATTGCATTATACTTCAAAGGCGAGTTTTAGTGGAGTTCATAGTTTCAACACTGGCATTACTAATTGCAATTACCGCATATAAAGGACAGCCAAAGTAAATTCCTTAAAATTGTATGTACCTGCCGTATCCGTATCTTTCCAATTATCCAACGCCAATTTTTTCCATTGTGTTTCATAAACGTCGAAAGATATGTTAGGATTCATAAAAATCTTTAAAATATCACTAACAACAACGTATTTTATCTGTAATAATATATTGCCACATGCATATATAATGTAAAAATGTGTATAGACTTAATACATATTAATGTTTTAAGGAATTCTATTTATTGATTTTTTCAAGAGCACATTTAAATATGAAAAACAATTTTCTAGAAGATTTTCATTAACATCATCAGCCATTTGAACATACCTTTAAATACCTATCATACATATAAAAGCCTGAAATTTCATTCATAAAAATACGAGAATTAAAATAATATTATTTTTAAGTATTGAATTTTACGAATTTCAAAACAAATTCATAGCTCATCAAAAATATCCAACAAAATCGCCAATTTTTTTTTTAAATCGCCAAAAAATCGCCATGTCGCCAAATCAAAAATTAGGTCGCTAAACTACTTTGAAAATCGCCACGTTTGGCGAGAAATCGCCACATCTGACAACCCTGGAACTGACATGAAATGCTTAACATTATGTGCGTTCATTTACTTTTCCAGTAAAATCCCAGTAAAACCCAGTAGGTGATTGGTATGAAAATTTGTGTACGCGAACGCATTTCAGTAAAATCCAGTACAAATTTGTAAAAATTTTGGGGTAAACGAACGCAGCTGTTGACACTAACATGATATTTAAAATTACTCGCTGACGAACAAAACACGACCTTAAAAATATGTCCAATATGAAAAAAAGGTTATAAATGACTCTTTCAGAAAGAACATTCTATTTTCTCCCGACAAGAGTATGTTTTACGATACTAAAATTAGATCGTATATGACTAATTTTATCATTAAGAGAAAAGCATGATCATTAAATTAATTTCATAAAATGCTGGCTTTGAATATATAATAAAAGTTAAGCCCACTGCTGTTTGAGAAGACATGAAATAAAATTACGTAAAGATATATATTTAATTTATCATAGGCCCTTTTTAAGCCTTAAACTGCTGCAAACTTTTATATTATGTTGAAATTTAGTTTGACAAAAAACCTAAAGACCCACAAAGACTTACTAAAGTTTAACAAAAAAATTTTCCTTAAAATTGCCCGGGAATCCCGCAATTAATTCCCGGGAATGGAAGACTATTAAAAATCCGGGGAATTTCGGGGACGAGAAATGTTGTTGACGTATCTGAAAAAGGAATCATCTTGTGTTATCGTTTCTCCCACGCAAGAAATTTTCTACCATTTAAAAACACGCTCGTCGACGATAAAAAAATGCTCTCAATGAGATTCCCAGTAGACTCTGACCGGATTGAAAATGTTAGCTGGGTGTATATGAGAATAAGTTTGTGTCTGTATTCCATACGAACTGACATCTTCGGGCTTACAAGTGCTGATATTTAACCACAACATATGTTGTTTCTCTCTGCTGCTTAGTCATGCTTCAGAAAGTCCTTTTTGATTTTTTTTTGTTGTTTTGGTTGTTCAGCACAAAAAAGTACTTACAAACACACACACACACATTTATAGAAACATTACAAAATTGTGCTTTTGTTCAACAATTCTCTTGACTTTTTCCTTTTTTATTTTCCAAAATGCAGTTGTTTTTGTTGTTGTTGCTGTTTTAGCTTGTAACATTTTAGTTCTCTGTTTTTTTTTTGCTGGCCCATTGTTCTTGTTTTTCTTGCTGTTGTTATAGTTTTCTTTCCAGAACTGATTGTGTACACAGTAGTGCGGTTATAAAATAGTTTCCTGTATGCAAGTACGACTGAATGAGTTGGAGTGTTTGCGTTTGTGTAAATGTGATTAAAATGCTTGTTCCTTTTTTTTCTTTCCAACTGACCAATAATACTTATGGATACTTATTGGTTTTCATATTATGTTTCTGGCTGTAAAAAACTAGAGTTAAAATTTTCTAAAAACTAGGTCAAATATTGTTAAATGGTTTTTCTAATGCACGTATTTATTTTCGTTTTGTTTTTCCATCTTCTTTTTTCACATAGATTTTGTTTCTACTATTTAGCTGGACTACTTGTTGCCCACTTTAGGGATCTTAAATAGAAAGTAGTGAAAACAAAAAAAAAAAAATACTACAAAACAAGAACTTGCCATAAGTAGGAAGTAGAAAAAGAGGAAATTAAAATAGAAAGGATTCTTTTTTTTGTTTTTTTTTTTAAATGAAGTTTAATAATATAGAATTTAACATTTAAATTTGCGAAATTATATGAAAGTAAAATGGGAAGAATTTTTCATATAAAATTGTTTTGAAAATGTTTATGAAAATATTTAAAAGCAAGGTAAAGTGTTTAAGAAAATAAGTGGGATAATTTTATCAATGGTTTTTTTTTATAATATTCGTTAAAGCAGAAAATGTTTCCAAAATTTTCTTTAAATAATAGATATTTATATAATTTACTCTTGCCGAATTGAAAATTTTTGATATTTCCTATTTCTTAAAAAATATTTTATACACACTATCTTATACATATACTTACTGACGCGGCAAACGTTGTTTTTCCATTTAACTTATTTATTTTGGATGTAACAGTCTGCATGCCAAATTTTAAGAAAACCGGTTGATAAGCTACGAAGATATAGGAAGGGGTAGCTATAATCCCTCTTGACCTATTTCACGCCCTAAATAATAAAAAAAATATGGGCTATAGTTCCTTCTAGACGTTACAGTATTTGCTCGCCAAGTTTCAAGAAAACCAATTCATTAGTTAAGAAGATATAGGGAGGGGGAGCTTTTACCCCTTTTGCCCTGTTTTACGCCCTTACTAATACACGTTTAAAATTAAAAAAAAAAATCAAACTTGTCAAAATGCGATAGAGGTTTTCAAAATGTATCTTTCTATACAGATTTAATAAAATATATTTTGCTATAGCAGTTCAGTTTAAGATATAATACTAATTTTTTTAAATATAAAGAAAGTACGAAGGAATACTTTTGCTTAAGTAACTTAAAATTTTTGAGATTCTGAGATATGACTATGTTGCAATAAAGGAGCGATATTAAGAAGATAGATTAATTATATTTTTAATTAATATAATTTAAAATAGCAAAGTTTTGTTAATGTGTACTATTATTACACAAGGTGACAAAATCGGCGGAAACTTTTTTAATGACCTAGTGCAGGTTGTGTAGCTAATTTTGTTATTTTTGGATATTCGAATACGTCCCCCAAATCGAAAGTTCTCGATAAAAATACGACTTTTAGGACATTATATGTATGTGTGTGTATATTGCAACAACCTTTCCTTGGTGGAGGTTGCGGAGTGCCAAAATAAAGATAATAAAATGACACAAAACAAGTAAATGTGCTATATTCGGCTATGCTGAATCTTATATACCCTTTACCATGTTGCGATAAAAACCGAAAATTTTATAAATACCGATCTTTAGGTATAAGTTGATCTATTTTGTGCCACGCCCACTTCTCCACTTTCGCCCAGATTTTGTCAGATTACCAAAATACTTGATAGCCCAGCTATGTGTACTGTTGTAACGTTTAATTGTACTAGCACGATAGCCGTGTTCAGCGTTACCATATACAGTGGTATCCCGGTTTAACGAATTATATATTGTCAGGGCCTTTCGTTATATCGAAAAATTCGTTAAATCCCGAAGTTTATTTTAATACATTTTTATTAATAAAACAACAATATTTTAATAAAACAAAGTAAATTCGTTTATTTCCATTCATAACACAAAGTAAATAGTACTTTATATCATTTTCAATTAAATGAGACAAAGTGGATATATAAACGGCTGCACTTAATCTTTGTTAGAAGAGAGTTTCTCCCACTTTGATTCATTAAACGAATTCCATAGTTTTTTTGAATCGGCAGAACCAGCAATGGCTATCATTAAATTGTCCACCATACAATTTTCTGTGTAGATCTTGGGCTTTTGCTTTTAATATTAGACCACTAATAGAAATGTTCGCCTTCCTCTTGTTTTGAAACCAATTAAACAATTCTGTTTCCATTCTTGGAAACTCACCTGTTTAACGCCCTTTTATTCTTTGATCCGAAATAAGTCTTTCCCATATCTCTCAAACGTTTCCGTTTTGCTTTTAAACATAATTGTTCATATTGATAACTTTGGCAGCTGACATTTATTAGATAAAGCACTTAGTCGCAGGCCCTTTTCAGTCATTAAAAAGGTTTAATTTTTCTTTAAGAATTAAATGTTTTCTTTGGGCATTTTGATGTCAACTTTTCAAAAATAACGTAAAATTTGAAACAGAAAACAAACATTTGTTTTGAAAACAAAAGTAAAATATGACTTTGTAACGTACAAATTTTTATTTTTGGCGAGCATAGTGGAGATATAAACGACTCGTTGTTTGCAGTAAAATCACTTTTAAAATATGGTTATAATGTATACAAAAACAAAAGAGAATGGATGCAAATAGTTTGCATTCATTTTATTTTCCTTTTTTAATTTTTTTTTTTTGTAAAAATTCGTTATATAGAGTACAAAAATTCGCTGTTTGTTCGTTATATAAGGTACTCAATGGAAAAAATATGACCGTACGTTAAATCGCGAATTCGTTAAACTGAGTATACGTTAAACCGGGATACCACTGTATTTAAAAAAAAAACTTGTTTTCGCAAGAAAAAACTTTTTTTTTCAAAAGTGCTAAATTTTTAAAAGAAAATACCAAAATGTAGAAAAATTAAATATAAATAAGCCATTTCCTTTGATTGCTTAAAGTTCCTACGATCACTGTTATTTGTTTCCAAAAGTCTTTTTTGCGTTAAATATCACATAAAGTTGGTATTTCTAACACAATTTTTGTTTAAATTAATTTTTGAGGAAATACGCTCTACATTTGCTGTAGATATTGGTAGCGACAAAATTGAATAAGCTAATTTTTTAAATATGGAAAAACTTCGGACTTATCACAACGTCTATCTTTAAATACACCCTCCCAAAAACTCTCAATATGTTGCTCTTTTTGTAAATTATGTTCCGAAAAATAAAAATGAATAATTGAGCAATACTTTTTTGGTAACCTTTTATTACTTTAAAAGGTTCTAAAACTTCAACTTGCTTAAGGAAGTCGTCATCAAAATCGAACCTTTTTAACAATCCATTGTTCAACATAAAACTTTAAACAATGAACTCTTAAGTCTGTTTCATCATCTTCAGATAATTTATATGAAGCTAGTGTTGAAATTACTCCAGCGCCTAAATCAATATCTTTGGGATTTTTAAGGTAAGTATTATTGTTTACATAAATTTTTTTTAAACTTCCAAAACTAACATACTAAAAACTTGAAAAAACTTTGAATAATTTAAAAACTTTTTGGCATCTCAAAAAACTTGCAAAAAAGGGAAATATTGACAAATGGCAACGCTGGCCGTTGCAAGACTCTATTTTAATTTAACATATTTATTATACTATTTAAAAAAGGGAAATTTATCCAGCGAAGGATTATGAAACATTTATAACAAGGTTAAAGTCAAAAGTAGAAAGTACATGAGGCGTACAATCAACACAGACAACGTAGGCGGTGCTGCCAGAGTATTAGCTACCTGAGATGACAACAGTGTACCAAATTAAGAAAATTTGTCTCAAGCCATTCTTTAGATAGATAAAAACATGTGCCACGCCCACTTATCCAATTCCGGATACATTTTGTTGGATGTGTATTGATATCCAAGATTTAACATTTAATTTAAAAACGTTGACTCTTGCCGTTTTCCATATATACATAAAACAAAAAAACAATCATATCTTGGTCGTGTGTGGACCGAGCAATTTTAAAATTAAATAATTCCGGATTATTATAAAACAACCTAGTCCCCATCATGCCTCGGGTTTTCGGAAAATCCATTTCAACGGACATACAGATGGACAGACGGACATCATTAAATAAACTTCGCTTATCTTAAACACCCAGATAATATACACTTTGTGTATGGTCTACTACTAATATATACACAAACAAAAAATGTTAGCAACGACCGCAGCACGAACAGCTTGTGTGTGTATCAGTGTTGCCAAAACTTGGTGACCAAAAATGGCTAAATTTACGAAAAAAAACGGCTAAAAAATGGCTAAAAATGGGCTAAAAGCTTTTTTAAATAAAAACACATTATAATTTAATAACAAAACAGAAACAATTCATTTAAAGTTGTTTATTTATTTATTTATTTGTTGTCCCATACACAAGACTTAAAGTCTTATATTACAGTATAGGACTGAGTATATGTTATACAATATAATGAGAAATAATTAAAAAAAAAAAAAAAAATTTTAAATTTTCTTAAACATAAATTACAATAATAATAAAAAGAAAATTTTCATGTTGTAAAATTCCTTTCTTCATAAAAATAATTTAATAAAAAATTAAATTTCATGAACTTAAGCCTAATTAAAAATATTAAAAATTTGGATTAAAAACCATAAATAGTTCAACAAAATAACCACAATACTAATTATTGTTAAGGCTAGGGCACGGGCTCTATGTGTACATTTGTCCTTCAAGTTGTGCTGAAAAAGGTCAACGGAAAAGGGAAGGACAAAGTGAAAAAACAAAAAAATGTACTTGGACTTCAAGAAAAATTCTTGACGAAAGTACGAAAAAACGGAAGTAAAGGAAAAACATGTAAAATCAATTAAGATGGATAATCATTCAGGAAAGCAAATTTCGATCTACCAAATGTTAAAATACAATTTGGTTTAAGGATTGATGTTTGACTAGTGACGTCAGCAGTCGTCGATGGCTGCGAGTGTAAGACGGCAAATCCATCTGAGGAGATCGAGTGGTTGCGATCGAAACATGTCATGGTAACCTGCCGGCCAGGGTTCGAGCCCGAGCCACGTCAAGAATGAAAGATTATCAATAACAATTTTAATTAATTTTCATGTTGTAAAATTCCTTTCTTCATAAAAATAATTTAATAAAAAATTAAATTTCATGAACTTAAGCCTAATTAAAAATATTAAAAATTTGGATTAAAAAGAAAATATATATATATAAAAAAAGAATAAGGAAAATAATAAAACAGAATAAAGAAAATAATAAAAAAGAATAAAGAAAAATATATATTAACATTCATATATTTATCCACATGTGAAACAATATGCAAAAAGAAAACCAAATTAATTATGAACCTCGAGTAGAAAAATGCAAAATTATGTCTTTTTTAAATAATTGTGCGTTACTAATCACTTGAGAGCTATGAGGAATTAAGTTCCAAAGACGGGTTGCATAGATAAAGAATTGCCATTCAGACATAAGGCTGTGGTGACGAAATAATATTAATCTTCGGCCTCTAGTTGATCCTGAGAAAACCAATCGTTCATAAAGATGTTCGGGTTGATGAGTGTAAATAACCTTATGCAAAAAGATAAGAACTCTAGTTTTTATTAAGTCATCAAAACAAATGCAATATAACCGTTTCACAAAAGCTGCAGTGCTGCCATATCGTTTTAGACCAAACACATACCGTATAATGTTTTTAAAAACAATATTAAGTTTTCTCTTACTATGATCATCACAATTTCCAAAAAGTTCACATCCATACAATAATATGGGTATGAGATACGTTTTAGCTAGAAGTGCTCTTATATTAATGGGTATACAGTATTGAGATTGCCAAAGCGTTCTCAGCATAGAAAAGGTACGCCCACAGGCATAATTTATATGGTCAGACCATGTGAGGGAACTGTTAAAATATATTCCAAGGTTTTTTGCAGAGTTAACAATTTCTATTGGTTGATTATTGATTTCTATAATTGGTGTTAGTTGTATTTTCGATATTCGCTTTTGAATGATGATACATTTGGATTTTTTTGGATTTATACCCAGCCCGTTAGCTGTAGCCCACAAGTAAACACGATGCAATTCCTGATTAGGGGTAATGACACATTGATCAATATTATCAACATCGCAACTTATATAAAGCTGGACATCATCAGCATACATTCTAACCTTACATTGTTCCACAGTAAGCGGTAGATCATTAGAGTACAATGTAAACAAAAGTGGGCCTATAATCGATACCTGAGGAACGCCTCTAATCACTGGTAAGCAGTTAGATTGCTTATTATTTGTTTCAACATACTGGCATCTATTCGTTAGATAGGACGCTATAAGACGTGTGGCATTTGAAGAAAATTTAAACATATTTTTCAATTTATAACATAAAATATCAGGATCCACAGTATCAAATGCTTTGGAATGATCCAAAAGAACTAAAAAAGAAATCTTTTTAGTATCCACCTGTTTTCTGATATCCTCCGCAACATCTACAAGGGCCGTAATGCAACTGTGCTTTCTACGAAAGCCAGATTGCCTATCAATTAGTAGTCTATTGTTATCCAAAAATAATGTTACTTGATTATGGATAATACGTTCAAATGCCTTCGAGAGAAACGGCAAAATTGCTATCGGTCTGTAATCAGATGTTGTCTTAAGTATAGGTATGATTTTAGTCTTTTTTCATTTAGCAGGATAATAACTAGATGTTAAAATCCTGTTAAATATAAAGGTAATATGTGATAGTAGTTGTGGTAATAACATACGGAAGAATTTAGGGTGTATTCCATCTGAGCCAACGGCATTAGACTTTATTGATAAGCAACTAGACAAAACATCGTTTTGAGTTATGCCACTGAAGGAAAATCTTCCATTTTCAGAATCATCTAGAATCTGATAGTAAGTACGATCTGGATCTACCATTGGAACTTCAACAAATTTTTCATTTAGTGTATCTACGTCTATGTTACAGGGTTCTTGACTTTTCATCTTACCGATACCAATTTCGCGAATGGTATTCCATGTTTGTTTTTAACCTATTGCTGAGGAAAATTTCGAGGCATAGAAATCAGATTTTGCTTTTTTAATTAACCTGTTAGTCAGCCTTCGTGCAATTTTGAACTCATTGAGCAGCTGCGAAGTTTTAAAACGCTTCCATCGACCGTATGCAAAATCTCGACGAGCAAATGAATCTCTTATGGAGGTGGAAAACCAAGGTTTTTTTCTTTTACTAATAATTCTCGTTTTGAGTGGTACAGCAATATTAAAAAGATTAACTATGTTTTCTTCTAAAAAAAGCAGCTGATCATCTACAGAGATCAAGTAATATAAAAGGTTCCAATCAATCTTAAAAAATTCCTCCTCTAGAATTACATAATTAATGTTTTTGAAATCACGAAAACTTACTGCTTGTTCTTGCACGTGTAATTGAAAATCATACGACATGTATATAAGGTAATGTTTAGAAAAACAGGACGCACTGAGTTGGTCATAAAGAAGTGTTTTTGATTTATCATCGACGAAAAACAAATCCAGTAGTGTACTATTTGTTGCAGTAAAATGTGTAGCTAAACTTAAGTTTGGAGAAAAAGCCCAAGAGAAATCATTGCATTGGTTAAATGAGAATCAACCAAGATATTGGAGTTGAAATCTCCTGCAATTATTACATCATCGTAACAGGGTGTTAAAATTTCAAGGTTTTTAAAAAAACGTTTCATACATATACTACTATTTGGCCTATATACGCAGCCAACAAGTAATTTCCGTCCCGCACTTTTTATTTCAAGAAATAGATACTCTACTAAATTTCGACCAAGAAGTTCCTCATTTGGGTCATATACAACCTCATCAGATTCATCTTCACCAGATTTGGCTCGCACTCTAAAACTTATGCCCTTCTTCACATAAATTGCTACGCCACCAGCATAAGCATTTCTATCCACTCTACATACATTGTAGCCGTTCATAGAAATGGATAGATCATTTATATCAGGATTAAACCAGGTTTCCGAAACACAAATAAAATCAATACAATAAAATTAAAATTTTGTATTCCCAAAAATTGAAATTACTTTTTGATAAAACAGGCAAGTGCACGGCCTAAAAAACACTTAATTGACAACATCTTTTGTAAGTTGTTGTTGTTTTTATTTTGTTTTTCTTAACCTACTTACAACTACAATTAATGTTGAGAGAATTTCAACTAATTGTAGTGGGGAATGTAAGATGAGATAAACCCACTGTTATTTATTGTTGATGTGTTTTGTTTAAGCTTTGATATTATTACAAGTAGGACTGTTGCTATAATTCTTATACGTTTTACAGTTTTATTTGGTTTAATATCTGTACCAAATTTTATCAAATAATCTCTAAATTGCGACCTGTACTTTGCGCACAAGGTTTACATGGACAGCAAGCCAGCCGGACAAACATCGTTAATTCGACTCAGAAAGTGATTCTGATTGTATTGTTATGGTAAAAATATTCACCTAATTGAAAAATCGAATTAACGGTTGCTTAATGTAACCGATTTCTCAAACTACTTTTAACGATGTTTACTTCGCTCGGGGTCTGCTTCAGTTCGAAGGTCACCAGAGGCTAAAAAGAACCGATACTTTGAGCCTAACTAGAAGACATTTTTAAAATTTGAATACAGCAGTTAGTGGTTACACTGGTAACAACTAATAAACAACAAGTAGAATTAAGATTTGAATACATATTGTAAATTTCGATAAGAAAGATTCAATAATAAAAATAAATTAAAAAAAAAAAAAAAAATAATGTTTACTTGGCTAAACACCCTCTCTACTTCAGCTTTAGACCATGGAAGTGAGAGCAACTTTATAGTCAATTATGAAATTTCTAAAACAATTTTGTTGCCGCCTGCATCCCTTTATTGAAATACTTGCAACCAGAAAGAAACAGCGATGTTTGTGTTGATCCATTTTATAAATTTAGTAGTGGAATACTGTTCCTTTATTTTGAAAGATATTTCTTTGGAAAAGGTTTCCTGATGAGCTGGTGTAAGCAACCGGCGAAATGCGCATAGAGGCTTGCTTTCCCTCAACAATAAATTTCAGTGTATTTATCAAATATGAAAAACTGGGAATTTAGCACGTCATACGAAGATCGTATTAATAATAAGTTTCAGCGGCATAGTTTATAGCGATTTTCAACATTTGTAAAAGTTGTGATTTAAATTAAAGGCGTTTTAATTGTTCAAAATGTTTATTTTACTTTTATAAATATTTATAATAAAATAAAAATTATTCTTTTAAAAGAAAAACTGCAAAAAAAATTTTATGGCTAAACAAGTTGAAAAATGGCTAAAAAAAAATGGATAATGGCTAAACTCATTTTTTAATGGCTAAACAGGGTGAAAAATAGCTAAATCTAGCCACTAAATGGCTAAATTGGCAGCACTGGTGCGTATTGTGTATATTTTTTGTTTGTGTAAAATTATTTTGCTGGCCTATTGTTCTTTTTTTCGTATGTGTATTTTGTTCTTGTAAACAACGTTTGGTTTTTTTTTACCAGCGTAGCGCCCTTTAGCTACGCACAACAGAATATATCATTAAATATTTTATAAATAGTTGTTAAATAATTAAAACAAAAACAATATCGAGCAATTTTCGTTTTTTTTAATAAATGACTTTATTGGCAACACTTGCATCATCTCCTAAAATATCATGGTCTCATAATGTACCGTTACGATTTTATAGCAAAAACAATTTTAGTGTAAGCGACAAATTTCATACAAAATTAATATGAAATAAAGCAAAAAAGCTCTCTCCTGTAAAATTTGATTTTTGGCGCTTACATTATTTTCACTGTTAGGGGTCGATATACTTGTTTATCCTACACAACCAAAGATTTGCGAAAATTTCCTATTGAATTTAACATTTTCCCAAAACTCTGTATTAAAAAGCAAATTAAGGTAAAATTTGCTATCAAATAGCAAATTTTGGCAACATTTTTTTTTTTCATATATCAAATTTTTGCAATTTTTATAGTTCAGTAAA
Organism: Pollenia angustigena; assembly: GCA_930367215.1. Lineage (NCBI taxonomy): Eukaryota > Metazoa > Arthropoda > Insecta > Diptera > Polleniidae > Pollenia > Pollenia angustigena. The sequence goes on from OV884060.1 coordinate 57,568,166, forward strand.
TTTTGGGCTAAAATGTTGACAAAAATTCCTAATTTTAATGTTGTTTAAATTCCATCTTCTTCTTGAATCTTCTAAATGTAATTGTAAAATAGAATTTTTCATAGTTAACGATATGATCATACATCACTCAATGACTCTTTATCAGATTAACTAGTAACTTTTCTATAATATAACAAATTGCCAACCAATATACATAATTATTTTCTACAAAATAACACAATCAACAGATTTTTCAACAACATTTTTTCAGTTTTTATGGCAATTTTATTTCTTTAGATATACATATTTATTTTTTATCATTATGATAACTTATTTTAGCTATTATTGGAAAATTTAAGAAAATATGAATGTTTGGGTAAGAGCAAGTAAATATGTGTGTTAGTGTGTGTTTTTGTATGCAGAAGCCACGTAGCACTTATAAAACAAGAGACGTTAAAGTAACTTAAGTTAAAAATTTTATAATATCAACTGATTTGTTGCTTTTTTTATAAGAGAATTGAATGATTTAAGAAATTGAGGAATAATAATGATTTTTAAATACCCTACTTGAAGATAAAAAAAAAGTTTAAGAAGGCAAAAGTCCTTAATAAATTGCACAATTTCTTAAGGGCTTAAATTATCTCTTCCTGGAAATATTTAAATATTGAACTTATTTAAATAAAAATAACTTTAGTAACTAGCAAATTCTTAAATATTTTCTTAAAACCTTCCAAACTGAAGATTCATTGCAAACATAACGTTGCATCGCATCCCTCAGGTTTTTGTGTTGATAGTACGAGTAGTAAATTTTCTACTTCAAATGCCATTAATAAAAATTTCAAAAGTAAGATAAATGATGCTTAAAACAGCAAATGCAAGTTGAGAACATAATTGAAATTATGACAAGAACCTACAGATTGTCAGTGTAAGATGAGTGCAAGAGGGGAAAGTGTCGGTTAAATCTTTAAAGAATGAAGGAGTTGGAGGTCTGTTTTTTTGGACTGGCATCTCTGTGGGTTCTGCCAAGTATGTTCGTTTGCTCATACGATTTTATATAGCAGTGTTTGTTGACGCTTTACGTTTAAGTATGAGAGATACTGATGAACAGGAGAATAATAATGATAATGTTGACTTAAATTATTAAAAATCTATACAAGATGATATAATTTCAGGGACTTTATGTATTAAAGAACCTTTAAAGCTTTACATTAACTAACAAGCTTTGATATACTTTTATTAAAATAGCAAAAATTTAAAAAAATTAAATAATTTATGCAAGTACTTTTAAAGGACTGAGAACATATGGCGTCGTCAAAACATAATTTTCTGGAAGCATTTCTTAACTTTTTAAAGTCGAAAAAACGTACACGATTGGTGCAGAGAAAAAAGAATGGATTTTTATTAAAAATTTGTGGTATTAATTAACAAATTAATAAAATTTGCGCCAGTGAACAAATTAATAGTATCATATACTTTTATTTATTAAAATAATCTAAATTTTATTTAAGTTATTATATAAACAATTAAATATTTAATTGATGTATTACACAGTGCAACAAAATTCGCCGCCACCCTCATCGGCTCCTAAAATTTTTGAATTTTTTTGTAAAGGCGTTTGGTATAAGTCAAAAAAAAAAAAAATATACTTAATATACTTCTGAGCTTAAATACTATTTCAAATGTCTTCAGTAGAATTGTATGGCGATTCTATGCTTAGAATATATTAACCCTATAGCACTTATTTTAAGGGATAATTTTTGTCATTTTTTAAACTTCCACACAAAAGTATACAAATACGGCACTTTAGTGGGTTAAAATGTTCGAGGAATATTTTCTGCATCAAATTTCACTTAATCAAGGCCCGGAATTTAGAAAATCCGTTTTACCCCTAGTGAAATTTGATGCAGAAAATATTTTATTATACTTTTCTGGGGAGGTTAAAAAAAGGACAAAAATGATTCCTAAAAATGAGTGTTAGAGGGTTAATATATTTTAAGCAAACAATCGCCATACAATTTTACTGAAGACATCTGAAATAGTATTTTAGGTCAGAAGTACGTTAAGTATATTTCTTTTGGCAGATTTGCTCTACCAATATTCTAGTTTAATTTCGAGTTGGAAGTATTGAGGCTTCTTTTTTTTTGTTGCACAGTGTTATTATAATTTTGCATTCCTATTTATGTTAAAACCGGTTTATTTTTTTTATTTGTAGTTTTGAGTATACACAGCTTAAAAGGTGGCATGAATTAAATAAATGAATTTTTATTGTACCAATCATTCGCAATAAATGCTTAAAGTTTTCCGAAATCCTAAATTTGGAAAGATATCGAATATTTGCAAAATTTTTCTAAATAGAAAATTTTTAATAATCAAAGTTATTTTCGGGAATACAAAGTTTATTATAAATACGATTTCAGTATGACGTGCTAAATTCCCAATGTTTCATATTTGATAAATACACTGAAAGTTATTGTTGAGGGAGAGCTAGCTTGTATGTGGCTTAGGCCAGCTCATCAGGAAACCATTTCCAAAGATTTTAGAAAAGCCAAAAATATTAAACAAATAATACCCTTAAGCGAATATGAATTATAAACACTCTTAGGGCTAAAAAATCAGAGAAAGTTGAACTCTCTTTTTGGTTTAAAAAGTGTTTGAACCAACAAATCTATAAATCACTAAACATATAAACCATCTCTAAACGCATACAATTGGGCGTTTAAACTACCAATACAGACCATATGAATTGGATAAGATTTATCGTTGTGCTGCCACATGTTATTATTTTAGCAACATATAATACATGGGACACTGATTTATAGTTGTTGAGTTTAAACTACATATAAATTCAAGTTTAGTTCAACTTAACCAGCTTTTAAACCATCAGTGAGTTATTAGCCATTAGTCTTACTTGTAACAATATCAAAGCTTAAACAAAACACCAACAATAAACAGTGAGTTTATCTTTTCTTACATTTTTTATATAAAAAAAATAATGAATTTCAGCAAAATTTTAATAAAATAGTAAACATTTTGGAAAATATCCCGAAGTGGAAAATATTTGCTTAAATCTCTATATTTAGCAAATTTTTGACAAACTCTCTAAGAAAAAAATTTTTTTGAAAAAGTATGCTCTTGTTTTGAACAGTGTTCTAATCCTAAAAGTATGCTAAGTATTTATTGCGTGCCTGAACTTTTTGAATATTTATTTAAATTATTTTTGGTATTTTCTTTATGCCAGTCACATTTTCGTTTAGCAAATATTTTATTAGAAATTATAAAAAAAAAAACATTTATTTGAAGATTTTTGCTTTATGCAATCTTTTCAAAATCACATAATCTTATGTCATAAATTCCAAAATATATGTCATACATTAAATATGCATTAATATGTAATGATTTCGCTACTAATAACTTCGCTTTAACCCAAAACAGATACAATCGAAAATTCCGTAAATACTTTGGCGAATAAGTCAGCAAAACAAAAGAATAACAAAAAAAATTTTAGCGATTTTTGAAAACATGAAGGAAATTGTTAATGATATTTATTTATTATACAAAAAGCATGCAATGCATTACGCAGTCTCAAGCTATTTGGTATTCTAAACCTTAATTTTTATAAAAATTTTCAATTTGTTTTTTGTTTCTGGTTGGTAATATGGAATTTATTTTGTTTGGTGTGGGTGGGGATTGTGATATTTAATGCATTTTCTATATATTTCAGTATGCGTGTCATCAATTGTTTAATTTTATGTATTTACAGGATTTAAATATAAATTGGATTCGTTGTGATATGTATATGATAAAGACTATTTTAATATTCTATGAATAATAAATAAAATAAAATAAAGGACTTTTGAAAAATGCGTGATCTTATTAATTTTTGTTTGTGAAGGGGCACAACAAAAAACAATGTTAATATGTTAATAATCAAATATTAATATAAATTTAAGCCTAAAGATATGTTAAGATTACTCGTTTGCATTTAAACCTTCAAATAGGCAGTGGTTGTTAAAAATCCTTAAAATTTGTTAAAGTTTTCCTTTTTTTATTAGGCTAGAAAAATTAATTTACAAATCTTTAAAAGTTTTAAGATTTCTTTTTTTCTTGTTTTTGATAATCTCCCCTTGTTAATTTGTTAATTTAAATGCCTTCTTTTGTATTCCTTAAGGAGTTTTTGTCTGACATCATTTCTTTGGTCTTTTATTTATCTTAAAATAGAATCTACAGATTTTGCTACTGACCATTAAGTGCTTTTAAGAAAATTTTTTTAGGTTATAAAAATTTAATTTAAAGACATTTTTTAAGCCACCCTTAAAGTATGCTTTACTTGAATCACTTTGTCCTGGTTAAATGTTTATTTAAAATTTTAAGTTTTCCTTAAACAAAGAAAGAACACTTGAAACTATTTATGAGAACTCTTGTTTTTTTTTGTGTTATATGATATCTATGAAACTAAAAAGGACCCTTTTAAAATTCTTTACCCATATCACAAAAAAATGTTCCAGCTATTTTTTTGCAAACTCATGTATCGTCAATACCAATATGATATTGATAAGTATTACTTACTGTTGATTATCACTTCCCCCCTCTATATATTTAATGTTCCCATATCCAAGGGGGATGTACACATTTGTTGTCTTTATTCTTTTCTTGCGTAAAGGCCCCCCGCCCCCCACCTAACGCAGGAAATGCATGATGTTCCTTATTTGATACGCATTAAAGTGACATATTTTTGTACATATTTTGTGGCTTATGTTGCAAATAAGCTGCCGTATAAAATTTTTAAGGGTGGCATAAATAAAACTTTAAGCTTTTTACTCGTCTTATTTTTTTATTTCTTATTTATGTTAACTTTTCCATTCCACTGGCCAAAAAATTTGGGTGGTTGTTGCAATTTGGGGTTGGTTTAGGATGTTTTACACGATGTTTGTATTGGCCTTGGCTTCCATTTGGTCTTAAGCATTTTCTTAGGTCTTGGAGGCTTATAACTAGTGTGTATAATGAATTGGATTTCGATATCTAAATTAAATCTTTTGACAAAAAACGAAGATTATTTTAACTTCTTATTTATTTATATGTAAGAAAACTCATCATTTGTATTTTGTTGTTAACTTGTGTTTTCATGATTCGATGCAGGGGTGTACTAAATTGCTTTGGAAGGTGCCGATAAGCAAGAAATTTAAATGCAGATTCTCAATAAAGCGGGTTTTCAATGTTTTCTTATTTAAAAACTCTTTTATATGAAAGCTTAAAAAGATTTACAGAAGCTAAGCTTTTTTAGCAAATGTTTTTTAAAATAAATTATTTCCAATTTCTAAAAAGCTTAAGTTTAAAGCTTTTCTTTTTAAAAAGCTTACGTTTAAACTTTTTTTTTTGAAATGCTTTACAGCTTTTAATTCTAGAAAGCTTTTTTGATATCATTTTTTTTAAATGCTTTTTCTGAAAAGTGAACAAAAAGCTTTGCTAAATAAAACGTTGCTCTCAGAGAGTTTTCGGTATCGGTATTAATTTACCGGTATTTAAGACGGCATTTGTTCGGTTTTGGTATTTATAACGGTATCGCTTGCCAACCTTTATCTATATATATAAAATACTCGTGTCACGGTGTTTGTAATTGAACTGCTCTGAAACGGCTAGACCGATTTTTAGGAAATTGTGTATGTGTATTTGTTATTAACTAATCAATCGGGTTTCTTAAAATATGGCACGCAAACACTGTGACATCTGAAAATAAATAGGGAAAAGGACGTGAAATAGGCCAAGAAGGGGTTTTTTAATTTTGCATGCAGATACTGCAACATCTAAAAGAAATAAGTTATAGGGTAAAACAACGTTTGCCAGGTCAGCAGGTTTTAAATATAAAATCTTTGGTAAAAAAGTTTTAAGTTGATAAAAAAATGTTAAAGCTTTTTAAAAAAGCTTTTTTAAAGCTTTCCTAAAACGTTCCCAAAGCCCCTTACGTGCCAAACGAGTCAACTCGTTTTTAATCTTAACAAATAATGATGCAAAATTATTAAAATTTGTTGGCCTTCTCTGTTATAGGCTGTCTACATGTTTTTACATCTTGAAGAGTCATAGAGCTTCGTCATTCCCCCCTTTTAAACAAACATGAGACTGCACATTTGTATATGACTGTGTGTGTAACTATCATCTTAATATATCTTTCATGATGCAGTCGTACTTAATATCGAAGAAGTAGTTATTTTGGTATATGAGCATTGAACATTAGGAAATGTGTTTGTATTTTTGTTAGAGTGTAATGTATTAGTAGGAAGCAATGCTATTACTTCCGTTTAAACACATATTTCTGTATGCAATACTACCACTTCCGACGGAAGCCAAAAATAAAAACAAGGCCACAAAATAGTTTTGAAAAGAGTGAAGGAAAAATTTTTCTTTTTTTGCGAAATTTATTTTGTCCACTGATGATTATCTTTTTCTCTTGCCTTTCCACAAAAAAAACCTGCACAGAAGGGTGAGCACATGAAATTAAAACGAACTTGTATAATAAAAATGGCAAAAAAAAAAAAAAAAATTAAATTTCATCGTCTCTTGTCAGTTTTTGAAATTAAACTTGTCAATTGGTGAATATGCATGATTTTGTTATTGAACTCAATAGACACTTAAAAATAAATCGATATGAATTCGAAGCAAAAAAAAATAAATTATTTTCTACTACAGTATAATCTAGATTTAATAATGGGGGAGTAAGTTAATAAGTATTTGATTTTTTTCTTATTTTTTTTTATAAATATTGCTCTCTTTCAGTCATAAATACACTTTCTGCCGACAATTTTTGAAAGAGATGTTTGTGAAAAGATTTTACTTTTAATGATTGACATGTTGGTGATTGCTTGTCAGTTTCGTGTACTAGTAACTTGTCATATATGACACGCGTGCTTTATTAAAGATTTTACCTTCTTTTATTTCCAAAATAAGAAAAATCTTGAGCTCCTTTTCATCCGGTATACATGGGTTTACAAGCAAAAAAATAAAAAAAATATTTTGCAAATAAAAATGTCAAAAAGTTGTTCTCAAATTATAACTTTCAACTGATGCCAAAGTGGCTTCATTCAAAACGACAACAATCATAATCCTATAACGCTGATGATGCTGACAATGATGCCGACAATAATGTTTAAAAATAATCATATTAAATTTCTCAGCTATTTATAAACATATTTTTTTTTTGTTTTTTGTCAAAATTGATTGTGTACTTTGAAATATAGAAAACCAAATCATTGATAAATAATAATTTATGGGGAATTTATGGCAAAAAATTTATACTTTATCATTAAATAAACAGAAAAATAAATTAATGTTTTTAAAGCATTAAAAAATAAAAGCGTTTCTTAAAAGGAAATGTTTTGCACATTTTTTTCTTTATAGAAAATATTGATAAAATTAAAAGAGTAGCTTACAATTTATATGGATGTAATTTACGCGAAGTTAAATAGTTCTTAATATTAAATTTGCGTAAATTTTAGAAATGTTTGCTATAAAAAGCCAAAATTTGCACGGTCTCTTTTTAATTGTAAATTTTGGTAAAACACTGTATAAATAGCAATATTTGGCAAAACTTTCTTTAAATAGCTACTTTTTCGAAATATCCTATAAATAACATTTTTTACCAACATATCCTATAAATACCGAATTCGGCAACGTCTATCTTCTTCTATATATATAAAAATAAGTTGCATTTTGTTAAGGTGTTATGATACTTGCTATTTTTTGTATTGGATTTTTTCAGGATTGACTGAATGAAACAACAAATGCGAGAAAGAACAAGAAATACAATTTGATAAAATGTAAACAAATCAAACAATACTGCCCACGTTTTTTCCCCACAAAAAACCGTCATAAAAGCTAAAAATCGCAAAAAAAAAAAGTTAAAAACCGTTTCTTTCGATCAAAAACTAAAAAAATTGGCAACAGTGCTAACAATTAATCTGGAAATATCAATTTAAAGTTAAAAAATTTTATATTTTTTTTGACAGTCTTAGATTATTTATCGATAACACATGTATATTTGTTTGACATTTCAAGATTTTTTATGATATAATCATACTCTTTACACTTAGTCAGTTTTCCTATGCAAATATATTTGCACTGTTCTCCAATATAGAAAAAATACAAAAAATAGCAAGTATCATAACAGCTTTAGTAATTGATGTTCTCTGTAATTCGTGAACCGATTTTGTTTCTGCAAAGTTCACGTGGAAGGTGACGTCAGAACCAAGGTTTTTATGAATCAACGGTCTTCAAATGTGTATTGGTTCATGAGTTATAGCCATTTTATTGAACACTGAATTCATTCCAAAACATGTATTTTTTTTGCATGGAAATTTTTCGAATTTGACTTAATATTTTGAAAAACTGAAATTCAATTTTTTTTAATTCATTACAATTCGATTTTAGTCAAACCATTACTTTAGTTTAGCTACTTAGGCATTGTAAATCACATCTTCATAAGTTATAGCCATTTAAGTGAACACTGCTTTCATTTCGAAACATGTATTTTTTCGTGCATGAAAATTTTGCAAATTTAAGTTAATATTTTGAGAAACTGAAAGGCGTCTTCTGGCATTGCAGCCACTTTGTTAGATGGTGGTCGCACAGCACATTCTGCTTTGAAATTGTCATTGAATTACCAAGGCTATGAAACTCCCACATGTAACGTTTCAAAAACATCGTTATTTGGGTTGAATGCATTATGGCGAATAAGAAATCTGTTGAAACATTGGAAAGAACAATGAACGACCTTCGAGGTAATTCAGAGTTGTTTGGTGGTGTCTTGATTATATAGATCGACAGCTGCCGATGAAATTAACGTCTGCTTTAAGTCTTCATGCTTATGGAGATTTGTAAAAATATTGAGACTCACTACTAACGTTCGTGTTCAGATGCATAATGATCCATCTGTTGATAAGTTCCCTAAGCAATTGCTGAAAATTGGGAATGGTACAATGCCTGTTAATGACACTGGATTGATAACATTGCCACAAGATTTTTGCCATTTCGCACAGTCAAAAAAGGAATTGATTGAACGTGTGTTCCCTAACATAGCACAAAAAAATATACATGTCGTATATGGTTGAGTGACAGAGCAATTTTAGCGGCAAAAAACAAAGATGTAAGTGAATTAAATATGGCTATACAATCAAAGATTCCTGGCGAATTAGTTTCGTGCAGGACTGTGGATACTCTTACCAATGTAGAAGATGTTGTAAATTATCCAACAGAATTTTTGAATTCGTTGGATTTACCAGTATTGCCTCCGCTTACTCTCCAATTGAAAGTTGGAGTCACTCTTATTTTGCTTCGGAATATCAATCAACCCCGTTTGTTTAATGGCACAAGACTTGCTATTAAAAGGTTGATGGCTTATGTTATTGAAGCTACTCTTTAAACTGGAAAATTCAAAGGCGAAGATGTATTCATTCCACGTATCCCAATGACTCCGTCTAATATGCCATTTGAATTCAAACGACTTCAGTTTTCTGTTCGGCTTGGGTTTGCGGTTACTATTAATAAGGCGCAAGGTCAATCATAAGGAATTTGTGGAGTGAATTTAGAGTATCCAGTTTTCTCACATGGACAGTTGTATGTAGCCTGTTTGCGCGTTGGCAAACCATCGGTTTTGTATATTTACACCGAAAATGGAAAAACAAGAAATGTTTTGTACCACAGAGCATTACAATAAAAACAAGTACTCACTGATTTAAATGAATTCGAATTGATTTCTTATTTTCTTCTTGGCACTACGAAGTGTGCAGGGGTTCGCTAGTAAATATATAAAAATAATTTGTCCTATGTTCGTGATTTTATAACTCGAGAGCCACTCAACCGATTTTCAAACGAGTACATGCGTTGGAAAGGTCTACTTTCACTGATGGTTCCCGATAGGTGGCGCTGTTGTCGTGATATTTAAATTTTTTTTATTGATGTTAGATAGCGCTAAGGTCCAAGTTATTAGCAAAATTCTCAGGTATTTCATTTTTAATTTTTTATTAAGAAAATCCCTCGCAGCGCCGGGACCAAACAGCTAGTATCCTATAAATATCAAATTTTATTCAACTTCCTATAAATAGAAAATTTAAGCAAACATTTTATAAATAGCAAATGTTGGCATTTTCGTATAAATAACATACAGAAGACGCTCGGTTATATGAATACCCAGTTATATGAAAATCCAGAATAGTGAACAACAAAATTTTTACACATGAGGTTCTAAAGAGTGAACAGAGCCTAGCTCTATTATGTGAACAACTTGCAACCGATGATTTTTTTGTAACTATTTGTTGTTAAGGGTGTTTTTTTTAGAGTATCACAACTTTGAGTTGACATCACTGCTTTATTTGAGCACCCATTTAACAGCTGATAGTTGCTTTTTGTTTAGTTTGCTTTGAAATTTCATTATGAATCTACTTATCGAGCAAAGCGCAAAAATTCGAAAATTTTAATCAAAATAATTCGACGAATAGGCTGAAGCACAAATTGATATTGATTTTGAATTTCCACTCAAAATTTTATTTTCCGATGAAGCCTATTTCTGGCTGAAAAAGTACGTAAATAAGCAGAATTTTCGCATTTGGAGTGAGTAGAGTCCACAAGCTTTTGTCGAAACACCATAACATCCACAAAAATTACTGTTTGGTGCGCTTTATGAGCTGGCGTTATCATTAGCCCATATGTCTTCAAAAACGATAATGGTCAGAATGCGAAAAGTTGTTGAAAATTGTCGCCTTCTACACGCCAGCCATGGCAGCTACGTGGCAGAACTCTTATCTAAATTTCATAAAATTTTCTTTCCAATTGAGCCCGTTTCATTGATATTAAAAATATATTTCCTTGTTTTATTAGGACTTAAACTTGTGTCACTGTATAAAAAACACCCTTTATTATAAATCTGTTCTATCCCGAAATAAGCTAGGAAATGTGTATATACGAATGCAAAGGAAAATTTATAAGATGGTCGGTGTTTGTAAAGTTTGGAGTGATAATGATATTTTGCAGTGACAAGGCATTACGGAAGTCCCTTAAAGCAAGAAAAAATATAATCGACTACTTTCATGTACATTTATTATTAATTAGCTAATATATAAAAACTTAATATAGTTTATGTATGTACACTAGAGCGACTCAAAAAAAAGTGATTTTGTTACCTCTCTGAAAATAAAGCGTTCTAGCGTTGTCCATCCGTGAGCTGGACCATTTTTAAAAAAAGTATTTGTTTCAGTTTTTCGAATTTTTTTGTACTTTGCTTCAAGACGACATAAATAAAATTTGGTATCATGAAACAGCTTCCAATGGTATATCAAACTTGACCAATTGCGACCTACTAATTGAGATATTTAACTAAAAACATATTTTCGTGTTTTGGCCTTTAAATGGAAAATTTTAGCAAAACTTTTTATAAGTATAAAATTTTTGCAAAACATCCTCTATAAAGCCAATTTTGGCAAAACTCCCAATAAAATCCCAATTTTGCCAAAATTTCCTATAAAAAATTTTGTTTGGCAAAATATTCTATATACATATTGCAAATTTTCCTATAAAGAGCAAATTTTGGCAAGATTTGCTATAAATTTTGGCAAAAAATAAAAAATGTTGGCAAATTTTCTAATAATAGCAATTTTTACCAAAATATCCTATAAACAATAAATTTTAAGAAAAGTTACTAAAAACAATCAAATTTTGGCGAACTATCCTATAAACATCAAATTTTGAGTAAATTTTCTATAAATAGTTAATTTTGGATAAATTTTTTGTATGTAGCCAATTATGGATAAACTTAATATAAATAGCGAATTTCGGCAAATAACACCACTTTAGCTAGATAACCTTTAACAATATAAAGCCTCCCGCATAAATTTAAAATCACTTTTGGCTGACATGGTTTTAAATATCACACAAATATAAAATCCGTATTGTTAAATCTATTTTAAATGAATATAAAATCTACCTTTTTTTTATATTTACATACAAATGTTTGTATGTGTGTAACCGTAGCATATATTTTTATATTTAATCATTTATTGACACACATATCATTCTGTTATCATATGTATATTAATACCAAATGACTGGCAATTGCTTTTAATTATAGCGTTAATATTTTTATATGACTCACCAAAAAAAATGGTAAATATTGTGACCGTTATTTCGTTTATAATTCGCATAAAAATAAATATCAGTATTGTACACATAAAGAAAAATAATATAAGTGGAAATGTTTATACATATAATATATGTACATAATATGTATACTAAGTGGCTACTGTAACCGTATTATATTACCTGAACCAAATATGGTTAATTAAAACCGTCTTCGACATGGCCACCATCAAACACTTTATGGTTATGGATTTTGATTTAGTCATTACATGATATGATAGCGTCAATAGAAATAAGTATCTGCAACAGTAATGAACAGACAGACAACTCGTAGCCATATCAATCCATTTTTGTACCCTCCACAACTAGTTGTAAAGAGGGGGTATACTAAGTTTTTCATTCCGTGTGAAATTTTTTTTATATTCATCTAAGACCCCATAAAGTATATAATATATATATATATATATATATATATATATATATGTATGTTCTGGGACCTTGAGTAATTTTAAGCTGATTTAGTATGTCCATCTGTTGAAAACACGCTTCGTAAAAAGTTTTCGAAAATTTTCCAATATAAAAATACTTCGAAATTGGCGGTGCTAAATTCAAAATATCGATTTGGTCCTTATTTAACATTAAAGTTAAATAAGGACCAGTCTCATATACATTTAGCATCAAAGTAAGAGTAGGAGTGGAAGTCGGATTAAAAAAATTTCAGCGTTTGGAGTTAAAACTATTTTTTGACGGCTCCATAACCCTGACAAATAGTGGCGGGATGCACATATTGACATAAGATTTTGCAAAAGTTCGTTCGATAAGACTTGAAATCATACTATACAAATTCGTGCAGATCGGTCCATATCTTACCAAAGGCCCCATGCAAAGTCCACTCTCCAAAAACACAGAAGTACGATAAAACCGTAACCAATAATTCTATTGTAAAAACAATTTAGGTCTGTCACAGTTTAATATGACTAGAAATCACATTATTAAATATTGTGAATATCGGTCCATATTTGACGCTAGACCTCATATAAACTTTTATTACAGGTAAAACCGTAACGTAAATAATGCTGTTGTAACAAAAATCGGACTGTAACAGATTTATATGACTGAAACCCACACTATTAACTTTCGGAAAGAGCGGTACATAATTTACCATGTATACACTGAAAAAATTTTCTTCACAGATCCAATGAAATTTACATTAAAATTCAACCTATGTAACCTTTCATTGAATTATTGAAATGTTTCATAAAATCAATGAAAATTTTGCATTAGTTTAATGACAAACGTTTATTTTATCCATTTTTTCAATGAGGATTCATAAAATCAATGAAAATTGTGTCATTGATTTTATTAATCCTTCATTAATCCAATGAAGGGTTACATAGGTTGAATTTTAATGTAAATATCATTGGATCTGTGAAGAAAATTTTTTCAGTGTAGATATATGGGCATTTCCCCAGAATGGTCTACCAGGATGAAAAAATAAAATGTTGATTATCATCGTCTTTTATTGTTTATTATTAGAAAAAAGTCTATGTTCTTATAAAAGAATGGTTTCCTAGCATATCTGAGCTGTTTTACTTGAGGAAATTGGGCTGGAAACTGGAAAATTTTATAATATCCTGTATTTTCTACTTCTAAAGACATTTTTATATACTTATTTTACATGCAAAAAATATGTTATGTTTACAATCTTTCGTCATAATCTCTTCATAACAATCAATTGTAAAAGGAGTATTAAGTTTTTTTGTTAAGGAAATTTGAAGGCATTTATGGTAAAATGCATGGAGATAATAATAAAAAAACATTTGGAAAATCGTACGTTCGCGATCATTACGTTCGTGACCAGTAAATAAGCCAATTAAATAAAAACCAAGATAGATATTTTATTTTGTAAATACTGGATGGATTAATCACTTTTGAAAATTCGGTTTTATTACGCAGATTTTTACATTTCACTACTGTCAGCCGAAGTTTACTTCCATTTTGCGTACGTTCGTGACCACACGTTTATAACTCTTATTATGAAAACTTAAACTCGATGAAATCCATCTTTTCCACTAAACATAGAGTTACCCAAATGCTATCGAATAGCAAAAAAAAAACGCTAGGAAAAGTTTGGTTTTCTATATTATTTGTACATCAAAAGCGTACGAACGTACGTTCGAGACCCCAGGAAATGCCCATATATAAATATATATATATTTCGGCACATAATTTACCATTGGTGACATATAAAGCCCAAAATTGTTTTTTGTTTTCTTTTGTTTTTTCTTAATAATTGTAGTGGGGAATGTAAGAAGAGATAAACTCACTGTTTATTGTTGTTGTTTTTGCTTAAGTTTTGATATTGTTACAAGTAAAGATATTGCTTATAATTCTTATTCGCTTAACAGTTTTATTTTTTTTATATCTTTAGTTTTTCTAAAATCTTTGGATGAAGTTTCCTGACGATCTAGCCTAAGCAACCAGTGAATTGCGCATAGTGTTTTTATCAAAAATTTAAATTGGGAATTAAGCACGACAAACAAAATCTTGTATATTAAAAATTCTTGTGCTGGACGTAATATTCGCCATCATATCTAAATTTTTCATTTTACATCTAGCATCGTCGCACAGACAGGTATTTGGCCCTAAAAGTAGCTCAAAAATATTTTTTTCAATTAAAATTTTATATTAGTACTAGCTGACCCGACAGACGTTGGCCTGTCCAAATTAGGTAATATGTTTGCGTTCGTGTTTTAAAATCCGTTAAAAAGATACGAACATCTGATTTTAGGTAAATCGAAAAAACTGGGCGTTAAAGTGGCGGGGCAAAATTTTCTTTCCGTAAAAACCAAAGTTGGACCATGGCGATCATTTTAAAGAAAAAATTTTCACAATTATATTTGCAACGCCCCTCCGCCCGCAGACCGAAAATCAAAAATCAGACTTCAGGGTGTCACCCGCCTGAATATTCTGAAGATTTCCTGAAAATTTCATCAAAATCGGCCCAGCCGTTTTAGAGTCCATACGTTACATACATACATACATACATACATACATACATACATACATACATATATGTTGCATTCTATTCTTGAAAATTTTCTAGAATACACATGTTTATTACGGGCTTCTGCCGCTTTTTCGGAGAGTTGACCGATTGGCAGAATTGCCTCCCTTTTACGGCTGATCCATTGCGCAACACCTTGTGCAATGTCGGTGACATAGGGTGAAATTGATAAAGGGAAACATACAATTCAGCAGTATCCTTAATTTTAATACCAAAGCACATGGCATCAAGTATTATTTTTAACCGGTATATTAAATTTTTGTCAATCCCAGATTTCTCTGCTGATCTTTCGTGTTCCTCAAAATAGCGGCGGCCGGTATTCCCATCATTAGTGTTGGCTTAGGTATGTCCAACAATAAGCCCTGTTGGTCTCGAAATTGTATAATAAAAAATGACATTTTATTGAAATTCTTGATTAACATAGTTTTTAAAGCCCATATACTAAAAAAAATCGATAAAAATTTAGGGGTGGCTGTTTTTTGCTTTTAAATTTCTGGAGGGTCTATTCAACAAAATACTATCAAATTTTAAGCTCAGAAATAGTTTAAAACCTCTGTAATATAAGAAGATGTGTGTTTTTTTTTTGCATTTGTAGAGCTTAACCATTAAGAGCAAAACAACTAGTTAATAATTAGAATCAATGTAAAACTTAAGTTTTAGATAAAGCACATACCTGGTTGAACACAAACCATAATAGAAACTAACAGAAAATCTACTTTATCACCATAAAATGAATATTTGAAGACAGTAAAGTTTTGAGCGTATCGAGCAAATCACACGAACACGTTAGTCGAACAGTAACTTCCGACTGACTTTATGCAGCTGGTGAAAGATTGGAGCGCGCCATGTTGATTCTATTGTTTGGAGGGGTTAACTGTGTTTTAAAAAACAGTAAAAATCGTGTAGTGCTAATATAAAAAAAATTAATTTTGAGCGACTTTTAGGGCCACATACCTGTCTGTGCGTCGGTGTCACACATTCAAACACATTTTTACGAATACTACCACAGTGCTTGATGAGTATTTTGCTCAGAGTATTTGGGCCCTAATAATGTTATGGTCTTCAGATTAGACCTACACAACAATAATGGAGAGGGTATTATGCGTTTGTGCTTAAGTTTGTAAAACATCCACAGATGTTCCACCTTTAAGTTTACCTATTGCCTCAGAATAACTCTCTGGGGCGATCTAACGATGTCCGTCTGTCCAGCTGGCTGGTTGTTGGGACAAGCATCCTTGTGCGCAAAGTACAGGTCTAAATTTTGTAGATGGTTTTATAAAATTTGTAACATTAATTTTAATTGTCTAAAGGACGAACGAAACCTACTGAAAATGGGAAGAATCGGTTCATAATTTCGCATAGTCCCTAAACAAACTTTTTTTCGAAAAAGTCTTTGTGACAATAACCCATCTTATTATCTATGTATTAAGATTAAATTTGGTCGAAACTAATTTCAATGCAATCTTAATCATCTTACATATAGATAAATTTGTTTTGCCCGGTCCGAGATTTTATATGGGTCTCAAAAAGGAAACACACCGAAAATTTGTTTTTAAGTACTGTGGTATTATATCGTATTTATTTTAAATTGTTTACATATTTATTTGTTTGCCATACTTTATTTAAATATTGTATTTTACCATAAAATTGTTAAATGTTTTTATATTTCCATTTAACTACAATTAATCCTTCTATCATACCAATTACATTCGTTTAAGCTTAAAACTATTGCAAATTGGATTTTCTACTTAATGGACATTTTTTTAATAATTTATTCTTTAAAAAAAAATACACTAGGACAGTGAAAGAATTAAAAAAAATAAATAACAAAAGTTGTCCCTTTTAAGTAAATTTTGTAAAAATTTATGGGAAATTTTACATTTTTTTATTGTTAATAGCTAATTTTGACCAAAATTATAAGGAAAATTTTCCAAAACTATTATGTTTATGAAAATTTTACATTTTTTATATTAAAAAATTTTGCCTCAATTTGCTTTTATACAAAACTTAGTCAACATTTTCTATTTATAGGACATTTTTGAAAAATATTATTTTGATAGGAAATTTTTTCAAACTTTTCTTTTTAAAAATTTATGGGAAATTTTGCATTTTTTTATTGTTAATAGCAAATTATCAAAAAGTAATTTCAATTTTTGCTTAATCCCAGTTTTTATTCAAGCTTTGATATTGTTACAAGTAGAACTGTTGCTATAATTCTTATACGTTTAACAGTTTTATTTGGTTTAATATCTTTAGTTTTTCTAAAATCTTTATGGATGAAGTTTCCTGATGATCTGGCCTAAGCAACCAGTGAAATGCGCATAGGAATAGCTTGTCCCATCAACAATAAATTTCAAGTGTTTTTGTCAAGAATATAAACTGGGAATTAAGCACGAATAACAAAATCTTTTGAAAGTTAATAGCAAAGTTTAACCAAAATTTCTATTTATAGGAAAATTTTCCAAAACTATTATGTTTATGAAAATTTTACAACATTTTCTGTTTATAGGATATTTTGCTATTTTCTGTTCAAAAGAAATTTTGCCTAAATTTTCGTTATATAAAAAACCTTTTATTTATAGGACATTTTGGGAAAATTTTGGCAAACTTTTCTTTTTATAGGAAATTTTGGCAAAATATTTTTTTTATAGCAAATTTGGCAAAATATCCTTTTATATGAAATTTTGGCCAAATATTCTTTTAATATGAAATTTATTTATAGGACATTTTGGAAAAATAACAAATAATATTCTTTTTATAGGAAATTTTGGCAAAATATTCTTTTTATAGGAAGTTTTGCCAAAATTTTCTGTTTACATGAAATTTACCAAAATTTTCTTTTTAAATGAGTTTTTGCAGAAAATATTCTATTTATAGGAAATTTTGCCAAAATATTCTAATTATTGTCATTTTTCACAAGTTTTAAAAAAAGAAAATTTTTACAAAATATTTTTTTAGAGGAAATTTTGCCAAAATTTTTTATTAATGTGAAATATTCTAAAATATTTTTTTCAACGAATTTTTGCAAAAATATTTTTTTATAGGAAATTTTGCCAAAATGTTCTATTTATAGGACATTTTGCAATTATCTTCTTTCTATATGAAATTTTGTTAAAATATGCTATTTATAAGAAATTTTCGCAAGTCTTTTCCTAGCATTTTTTTGCGATTCGATAGCAATTGGGTAGCTCAATGTTTAATGCAAAAGATGGAATCCATCGAGTTTAAGTTTTCATAATGATGGTTATAAACATGTGGTAACGAACGTACGCAAAATAGAAGACAGTAGTGAAATGTAAAAATCTGCGTAGTTGAACGGAATATTCAAAAGTGATTAATTTATTTTAAAATTATATAAATGTAGCTCTCTCTCCATCCAGTATTTACAACATAAAATATCTCTCTTTGTTTCTGTTTAATTGGATTATGTACCGGTGTACTATTCTATTATAAAAACATTGCCAGGAATTTTCTATTTAAAGGAAAGTATGCTATTGCGATTTCATTATTTTCTTTTTATTCACGAATATTTTAAAAAATGTTCGATTTGACAAGTAATTCTGCTAGAAATCTGAATTTATTTGTGTGTTGGGTTACCTTTAATTATTTTGTAGTTAAAAGTTATTTTGTTTCACTTGCGTTGCTCACACGATTGCATTAAGTACACAGTTTTAATATTATAGTTGTAAATAGTTTTTTTTTTTGTTAAACAACAAAATGTTTATTATAACATTCTGCATCTCATTCAAATTGTATTTTAATAATTACAGAAAGGATTTGCAGATCGATATTTAATTAAGTGTATGGCTATTGATGATTTCATTAACAGAGATGAGAATAATGAAAACATCAGAAAAAAATATGGAGAGGGGGGTTTTTTTGCAAACCAAAACTGTGACGGATTAAAAACGTATGTAAACGTGTGTGTATACTGGGCTTGGAGAAATATTTTATTTGTTTGTAAATTTGTAAAAGTGTGAGTGTGGAATTTTTTTTTATTTGAAAGATTAAATGCGTTAAATAGTCGTTTATGTAATGCAATTATTATTAAATGCAAATTTGTATGAGTGTGAGATAAGTTAGGCTTTATTTTAAAAAAATATATTAATCTATTTCAATATTTTTATAAATGTAAGTAATTAGGAGTTTTAATATATATAGCAACTTTTTGATAATTTAATCAAATAAATCGTGGCTTTAAAATATAACAATAGCGTATGTGCTCATACGCTATTATATTTTTATTGCATATTAAGAATATCCATCATTGATTTTATGTCTGGCCAAAATTTTGTCAAATTCTACTTCCAAAATGTGGGTCAAAATGTCGTTGGAAAAAATAGTGTAAATTTGTTGTTCAAAATTTTCCATCAATAAGTGTGTAAGCTCATATGCGGTATTTTACTTGAAATTGCCACTCCAAAGTTGTTAAAAGAATAATAGTGTATACGCATTATACTCCATTTTAGCCTGTAGAAAAAAATACAATTTATGAAAACTTTAACTCATAAAATAGCTTATAATTATACACACTATTGTTTGAGAAATAGTTTCATTCCGTCCATCGAAAGCTGCAAGATCTATAAAATTTGTGCAAGAAGAATGTAATTCCTCGTGGCTCGCAGTCATTTTTTTAACTTACAAGGTGAAATGAAGCGAAATTGCTTAGATGAGCCAGATGTAGCAGGGGAAATGAAAGAAGACGAATGAATGTCTAGTTATTTTTGATTTACGCAATGTATACCTTGATTTGTAACAATTGTTTGTTTATAATAGCCAAAATTGAAAAGTAATGAATATGTGCCATTGAATTAACAAAACTATGAATTAATCACTGTTTTATAATGTTACAAATTGATATTTTTGCGATCAAATATTTTAATAAAAATACCGTAAAATTTTTGAATTAAACAGCGTATACCATACAAACTAAAAATAGTGTATCAGATACATCATACGAATTCCTTAAAAATAAAATAGCCTATATGGAGGACTTGTACTTTGAATGATATAATTATGGTCTTAAAGGATGCGTAGAATAAAACAAATTGGTCAATTTAAAGACAAGAAACGGTATTATGTATTCGTCGAAAAATCCAATATGAAGAATTTTTATTTAGCGCGATATTGAGGTTTTAATAGACATCCAATTTGACAAAAACTTTAAAACACGATTTTCTCAAAACCCCAAAAAAATTATACACTACCCAGTAAAAACTTCGCCTTCAAAATAATGTATTGAGTAATCTGAAAAACATAAGAGCACTACTTGCAATTCTACCGAAAGAAGTTGTTATAGATGTAGTTATAGAACAAAGCTACAAAACAATGAGTTAAAGAAGCTATTCATTTTGAAAAAGTAGGCGAAGTTTTTACTGGGTATTGTTTTATTAAGGGGACGAAACATAAAATTGGGTAAATTTTTGCTGTTAATTGGATATTTTTCAAAAATCTGATATTTCTAGGAAATTTTTAAAAATATGCTATTTTTTTAAAGTTGGTATTTATCGGAAATGTTTTAAATTAAATTTTTCGAAAATTTGTTATTTTAAAGAAACACTTTTCTTTATATAAAAATTTTCTATTTAAAAGAATTTTTTGGATTGATCTATAAAAAGGCAGTTAATGTATATTTGCTACCACATAAAAGTGACTTTAAAAACAGATGGCAGGTGGTTTGTCTGTTCAAAATAGCACACGCTCTAACTGAAAAATTTTGCAATGCAAATTCAAGCAGACATTTACAGAAGCAAATTATTTTGTTTTAACACGACATGTATGCATTTGGAAGTGGGAAATTTTACAACTACAATGCTAAATACATGTCGTCTAAAGCCACCTTTAAAAGTTTGGTATTTTTAGCAATTATATAAAAAAAATTTCAATTAACAGCAATTTTAGCTTAAACCTTCTTATTTATAATAAATTTTGGCAAAAATTTTTTGTTTACCGGAAAAATAAATCTCCTCTTCAATATTTTTTTCAAAAATTTCTTATAACATTCCTTTGCAATACTTAAAACATTTATTAACACATAATTTAATAATATTTTTTACAATATTTTGCATGTTTTAGATTTCTCTGCTATTTTTGTTTTGTTGGCTAATTCTTTAGGGAAATTTCTTTACAGGCATTCTATATCCCCAAACAAAACATCACAAATCACTTTAGCGTAAGATTTTTGGATTTTGTTTTCAATTGTTAAAAAAACCCATTTCATAATGTAGGAAAAAAGTTTTTTTGAAGCAAAAATATCCACAACTAACTCGACTCGTGCTTAAATTGCAAAATGTTGTTTTTTTTGGAGCTGAGAAAATCCTTTTGTGGTTTGGTAAACCACGTTTTGTAACTTAAATATCCTCAGTTGTATGTATTTAAACCATGTAGTTAACAAAATGCTTATATCCGGTTTTGGCAACAGAACTAAAAGTAATCGCATACTCATATTCTAAAAACTTTCAACTTCACTTATGCCTTTGCCACAGACATCATACATACATTAAACAAATTTTAGTTTACCCATATAGATTTTTTCCCAAAAAAACATCCATTCCTAGTTGCTCTAATATACTTTTTTTTTGGCAATACGCATATCTAAATTGTACACTAAGGATGTCCGTCCTTGCGTGTCTGTCTAGCTGGATGTGAGTGTCTGTATCTGAGGATTTTTATTATGTAGAATTGTCTGTGTAATATGCAGACATTTTGTGAATGTATAAAACGCATATGCATCGAAGCGGTTTACCACATTGCTGGTTAAATCCTAGAAAATTATAGACATTCGTACATAACACCACTACTACTAGTAACTATTGCTGTTTCATACTTCCATTTAAACAGAGGTTTGGTATTAACATATATACACATGTATTTGTATAATAAAGGAACATTTACTATAATGTCATTGAAATGGTGGAAAAAAAGAAAAATTTTGTTTCTAAACTTCCGTACATGTTGCAATTTTAAGTGGCTGTAAAGTAATGCTCTTGGTAGCAGATACGTTTTTTTTTCAAACACCCTACATTATATTGGAAGGATTTCTATAATTACAGATCGTTGGCAAATAGCAAATTTTGGCAAAATTTTTTTAAAATAGCAACTTTTGGAATATTTGCAAAAAAGCGAAAAGCTTGGCAAAACTTCGTATAAATAGAAAAATTTTGGTAAAATTTCCTTTAAATAGAAACTTTGGCAAAATGTACTTTCCTTTAAATAGAAGCAAAATTTACGCAAAATAATTCTTAAAATTTCGAACATACCGACAAATTTCTTATTAATAGAAAATTTTGAGAATATGTCCTATTGATAGCATACTATTGAACTATAAGTAGTAAATTTTCCTGTAAAGCCTGGTACTCTGTTAAAATTTGTGAAAAATGTTGAGCAACATTAATTATTTCACACGAAAATTTTGACATGTATCAATGTTATCTATCATGCGAGTTTGTACAATTTGACGGTTTTATTCCTGCAAAGTATGCGGCATTGTTTTGCGTATGTAAACAAACCCCACATTTTTTTTACTAAAAATAATTTTTTTTAATAAAAAATTTAATAAAAAAGAAAGTAAATATGGATAGAAAACTGTTACCGGCAGTGTAATTTTAATTTTTATTTCGTATTTAATAATCAGTACATACTTTTTTGCTTTTGCTTAAAATTCCACAAGAAATAAGTGCAGCTTACATTATTTCGCAGTTGCAAAAAAATGTTGCCAGAAACATTTCGGAACTTTTTCACAAAATAAACAGAGTACAACTCTATCAACATTATTTCATAGATATTCCGCACAAGTTTTTTTCATATGCGTTTTGACAGCATTTTACGTGAAATGTTGAACAGAGTACCAAGCTTAAATAGTAAATTTTGGAAAATTTCCAATAAATAGCACATTTTGGAAAATTTTAAATAAAAAGCAAATTTTTGGAAAATATCCCATAACATTTTGGGAAAACTTACTATAAAAGGTATTTTTTGGGAAAACTTACTATAAAAGGTACATTTTGGGAAAATTTACTATAAAAAAGAAAATTTCAAAAAAAAAGTAAATTTTGAGAAAATTTACTATTAACAGTAAATTTTGGGAAAATTTACTATTAAAAAGTAAGTTTTGGGAAAATTTACTATTAAAAAGTAAATTTTGGGAAATTTTACTATTAAAAGGTATGTAAACAAACTATTGAAAAGTAAATTTTGGGAAAATTTACGGTTGTAGGAAAAAGCACCCAAAGAAAAATGGCTCAAAAAAAAAATGAAAAATCGCCCAAATGAAGAATCGCCCAAAAGAACATGAAAAATTACCCAAAAAGTAAAATATGAAATTTTGCCCAAAAGAAACGAAAAAGGGCCCAAAATAAAAATGAAAAATGCCCCAAAAAGGAAAAAATTATTTTTTCCCAATTTGCAAAACAGTGTTTATTATTCATATAAATTTAGTAACATACAAATGTAAGTTTTATGTAAAAAATTGCATTGTATCTTCAACAGCTGCGCGGCAGTGTGGACAGTAATACTTATTTGAGCCCTCCGACAAACTTTGTGCACTATTCAATAGTTAAATATTAATTAATCACTGCACAGTTATAATCAATTACTCAAAGCAGAATATAGCTTTTTGCAAGGTGGCATGTCATAAAGTCCAGTGTCGTAATGTCCATGGACACTGTGACACTTTTGAAAATGTCATAACGTCCGTGGGCATTAAGATACTTTGCAAATGGACATTATGTGATTTTTAAAAATGTCATAAGGTCCATAATTACTAAAGATGTTTAATACAAAAAAAGATCTACATACACGCAGAGAAAAACCTGTTTTATTATGGTCACAACCAACAAAACTATTTTTAAAGAAACTTATTTTACCATAATATGGTTGTCGGTGACAATGATATGGTTAAATTAAACATTTAAAAATGGTTTTGTTGTTTTTTCTTTACGTGCATATATTAAACATATAACGAAAACACTTTTGGGCGCAAGGATTTTCTCCCCTATGGTGTAACAAATACCGGCAGCGCTTACTAAAGCGTCTCGGCATAGCCGACCTTCGGCCAGGCGCAAATATTTTCTACTCTATGGTATAACAAAAACCGGCTTCGCTAACTAAAGCTTCCCTGCGCAGACGGCCTTTGTGTGGGCTCAAGGATTTTTTGCTTTATGGTATAACAAGTACCGGTTTCGCTAAGTGAAGCTTCTAAAATCTGCCTTGTTTCCGAACGAAGGCCGACTTCGCAGTATTTTCTATACCAAAGAGGACAAAATCCTTGCGCACGGCCGAAGGCCGGCTATGCAGAGAAGCTTAAGTTAGCGAAGCCGAGTTTTGTTATACCATAGAGGAGAAAATCATTGCCCCCGGCCGAAGGCCGGCTGTGCAGAGAAGCTTTAGTTAGCGAAGCCGGTACTTGTTTTATCAAAGAGGAGAAAATCCTTGCGCACGGCCTAAGGCCGGCTATGCTTTCGAGTTTGTAAGCTATGCTTTCGAGTTTGTCCACGGACACTATGACACTGGACGTTATGACATGCCACCTTTTTGCAATATGACCCGTTATTTTTATAATTAACATTTAGGAATTCGACGTATAGTAATAATGAATGATTTAGACAAATAGTATGTAAGATTTTGACGAAATTTAAAAAATGAAAAATGGCCTGAAAGAATGGGCTATTTTTCATATAATATTTTCATAATGAAAAATCAACAAATTTAAAAAACGAAAAATCACCCAATAATAACGAAAAATAGCCCACAAATTTTGGGTCACTTTTCATATGAATTCAGGCCCAATTTTACATGGAATTTTTTTGGGCGATTTTGCATTTTTTTTTTGGCCCATTTTTCTTTGGGCGATATTTCCTACAGCCAAAATTTACTATTAAAAAGAAAATTTTGGGAAAATTTACTAAAAAAAGTAAATTTTGGAAAAATTTACTATAAAAAGTAAATTTTGGGAAAATTTACTATAAAAAGTAAATTTTGGGAAAATTTACTATAAAAAGTAAATTTTGGGAAAATCTATATATGTATATAAAAGAAAGTCGTGTTAGTTACACCACTTATAACTCAAGAACGGCAGAACAGATTTGGCTGAAAATTGGTAGGGAGGTAGCTTAGAGCCAGGAGACGGACATAGGATACTTTTGCCCCGCCCACTTTTACGCCCACTTTTTTCGATTTACCTAAAATCAGAAAACGGCTCCATCGAGTTGACTAATTTTTCTTTCAAATCTTCGTATTAATCCATTTTAAGTTTTCATCGATAGAAAAATTTACCACGCCTACTTTTACGCCCACTTTTTCTATTAAGCGCATAAATTGAGAACGGCTTGATCGATTTGGACGATTTTTTCTTTAAAATGATCGCCATGGTCCACCTTAGGGTTTTACGGAAAAAAACTTTTGCCCCGCCCACTTTTACGCCCACTTTTTTCGATTTACCTAAAATCAAAAAACTGCTCCATCGATTTGACTAATTTTTCTTTTAACTGTTCGTATTAATTTATTTTACGTTTTCATCGAAAGAAAAAATTATCACGCCTACTTTTCCGCCCACTTTTTCTATTAAGAGCATGATTTGAGAACGGCTTGACCGATTTGGACGATTTTTTCTTTAAAATTATCGCCATGGTCCAACTTATTCTTTTTTGATTGAACCCATATCCACACCATATGTAAGTTATTTTTTAAAAAAAATTTATGATAGGTATTCCATGGATTTTTATTTTAAAGGCCGTAAATTTCGTTAAATGCTCAATTTAAATCGTGTGGTAATACAAAACTACTGTTTACTTAGGGCCAGCAACGTAGACCGGGTCAGCTAGTTTACTATAAAAAGTAAATTTTGGGAAAATTTACTATAAAAGTAAATTTTATGAAAATTTACTATAAAAAGTAAATTTTATGAAAATTTACTATAAAAAGTAAATTTTTTTGAAAAATTATTATAAAAAGTAAATTTTGGAAAATATTCTATAAATTTCCAACATAACGACAAATTTTCTATAAAGAGTAAATTTTGTCAAAATATCCCAGAAATAGGTAATTTTGGCAAAATATCCCATAAATAGGGAATTTTGGTATCCCATAAATAGAATCTATTGCTAAAATTTTCTTTAAACAGCAAATTAAAAAAAAAATTCCTTGAAAATAGTAAATCTTGCCAACATTTTTTGTGATTGGTGCAGCATATTGCACATTCGTTTTCCTCCATTTTATTACAATAGTTTTTTTTCAACTCTTGCAACTATTGCACAGATTTGTTGTAAACAGATTGGTAACAAAATCAAAATAGTAAATTTGCTTAAATATTCGATAACATTAGAACTCTACGATATGCATGGTTGATAATGGCTGTTGATTGCACCGCAGACAAAGGTGAAGAAAACTCTACAAAGCAGGAATTTTTAAGAGAGACAAAACGACGGCGACAACAGATTTGCAAAGTATCGAAAAGTCGTGCTAAGAATTTTTAATACTTAAACTTTTTCAATGTAATGGAAATAGGAGCAAATTTAATTTCTAAAAAAATCGAAATTCAAATTTAAAGTTTAAAGTTTTGTATGGGAAAAAATTGTTGCTCCTTTGACAAGTTTTTGTTTTACCAGCTTCGTTAGGCCTTGATTGGTAACAGTAATTAAATAAGTGTAAAACCATTGTCTATAATTAATTCCTGATTTTTCGTTTTGACTTGTTTTCCAACGCCACATAGACTTAAAAGGACACATCCAATACGCTCCTATTGTCTATGCATACAAACCTTACAAAATCAAGAGTTATTTCCTTTAAATCTATGAAAAGGTTGTCATAAGAATGAATATGACGTTTATGCTCTTAGTAACCATGGGTTACTGTGAGTTTATATTTTGTTTCTGTTTCGAAATATATGTGCTCATGTGTATATAAAATCATCATAATGACGATGACAATGACAACGACGTTGTTTACGATGATGTTGGTCAAGTTAAAAAGCTTACCAGAACAACTCATCTCAGGCAAAAGGTTAATTGGTCTGTCTTATGCAATAACAAAAATAACAAAAACAATAGCTGTGGCCATAATAGCAGCATGAGTTTTGCTAAATATCCACGAAAATTATGACAACAATATCTGCAAAATATGCGGGGTTTCGATTGAATCGAGTTGCTACACATGAGATAGAAGTGTTCGATATACAGGCATAAAATGCTTTTGGCTTTCAAATGGCACAATCAAGTGTATTTGCCTTGTTTCCTTCGTATACGTAAGCGTAAGTGCATTATGTATTTTTAAATGGAAACATTATCAGTTTAAGGGGTTTTTATTCGAAGTGGGAAAGGAGAAAGCGTTTAAATTTCAATTTAATATTGAAATGCAGTAGTTTGGTGTTTTATTTATAAAACTTAAACTAAGTTGAAAAGTTTTAAATCAATTGTGTCAAAAAGCTGTAGTCATAAACAGTATAAACATAAACATTATAACTTTCATATATTTATTTATTTAAAGTATGGCCGTCGATAGCTTGATCTTTTCCATCTTTCTGGTACGATATGGGTACCGCACCAAAAGAAAAAAATCAAGCCAATAGTGGATACGTTCTTCTGCAGTAAGATGTATTCTAGGTAAAGCGTTCTACACGATTGAAACATTTGAATGTTGGACAAGGCCAATTTTTACTGATCCTGTAACATGTATTCTAGCGTTGTCATGATATACATGCTTTATGTCTAGCCGCAAATTTTCGACGTTTTTCAGGCGATGCTGGTCATCTGTGACCGTCTGAACTGAATTCAGCAGCTCGTGATATGGATCACAACCTAGGCGGCAAAGGTATTCGGCTTTGATATTGAATATTTTGGTAAGCTGGGTTTCCATTCATCCATTTTCCATTTTTTATAATGATTAAGTTAAGAAAATGTTATAAGAAAATGTTTCCGATTCCAGCACATTGTTATTACCAGGGAAACCAGAAATATGCAATTGCATGTTTTTCCTTGTGGGACTAATGAAGGCAGAAACAATATATTATCCGTTTTAGAGCTCTTAATGAATTTTGGCATCGATTTGTTAGTGCATATTTTTGCATATTTTACCGTTTGCAGCATATTTTAGTTAAAAGAGCCATTTTTTAGGTTTATAGCGCATATTTTGCCTTTTTAATGCATATTTTGATACATATTCAATTTTTTTAGATGCCTACAATAGCTTTCGGAGCAAATAAAAAAAAATTTTTTTTTTCGAAAATCTGTTACTTAATTTCGACATCTACATTTAATTTTTACTCTTAAATTGTAAGACACAGCAGGTTGTCATTAAGATTAAATGTTATGCGATTTGAATCTAGACCAATCTTTTAGTATTCCGATTGACTCAGAATCACTTTTTAAAGTGATCTAACGATGTCCATCCATCCGCCTGGCTGGTTTTCTGTCCATGTTAGCCTTGTGCACAGAGTACAAATTTCAATTTTGTAGATAATTTGATCAAATATGGACGAAGTCTATGCAAATGGTGGGATTCGGTCTATAATTTCACATACAAATTAGACTCTTTGTGTCCGCAAGCTATCTAATTAGGATGGTACTTAAATTAAATTCGTGCCAAAAATATTTTACTTCAAATTAAATTATTTTGAATCGATACACATTTGCTCAAAGCTCCCATCCTTAACTAGCTTTAAATTTCTTTTAAATGTTAACATTTGTTAACAATTTAGCGACCGTACCCAAAATCCCTTTAAGACAAAAACCCATATGGATGTTAATATCTAGATATTCACCGTTATTGTGTTGGGCGTTTGGTAATAGATTAAAGAGAACGTGCACTTTTTTACTTTAATCTACTACCAAACTGTCGTAGGCGTATTTTAAATACGCCAAATACAATAAGGGTGAATATTCGGCGCAAACATCTCTTATATGAATTTCAACCTTTTTTAGGTTTTGTTATTAAATTGTTTAATATTGTGTCTTCAAATGAATTTGAATTTTTAGAGCATATTTTTAACATTTTTCAGGGTATATTCTCCAGTTTTTACTGCATATTTAATGCGTATAAAACGTGTTTTTTAGAGCATATTTCTGGTTTCCCTGGTTATTACCCAGTAAAAACTTACTTTTTTAAAATGAATAGTTTCTTTAACTCATTATTAAGTAGCTTTCTTCTATAGCTTCATCTATAACAACTTCTACAACTACTTTTTTCTGGATGTATTTAAAGTAAACAAATAATTACTTACTTTTGAATGCGTTCATTTTGGGACATCCCATGTAAAATTCATTGGTTCTTTCAGTAGAATTGTAAGTAGTGCTCTGATGTTTTTCTGATTACTCGACACATTATTTTGTAGGCGAAGTTTAATTCGATTAAATTAAAAAAAAACAAGCAATTTGTTTATATGTATTATAAAGAAATTTTATATATCCAAAAATTCGAATTTATTTTCCGAAAGATCGAAATTTGCTTAAACCATTCGAAATTGTTAGAGAGGTTTAAAAAAAACTTTAAACACTAGCAAAATGTATTTTGTTTGTATATTCAAGGCTATTTTAGTGTAAATATATCTTTTGTATTCGAAAAAGTTTTATAAATTTTATATCTATGTTCGAATTAGTAAGAAAAGCAAAAAAAAAATTATAAGTTTTCATTATGTATACAGAAATTCTTCGTCTCTTTAAGGAAAAATATTATGTTTTTGATTGATTTCTAAATAAATTTCATACACTTCAAGTCACTTAAGAAGTTGTTTGTCTATATTCAAGTCTTAAGCTCTTAATTTTTTTATATTTTCTATAAAATTATGCCATAACAAAGTGATCCTTGAAGAAATAAAAGAAAAAAAATCTGTAAAATACAGCAAAATAAAAAAGAAAGATTGTGGCTGTGTGTATGACTTTTGGACAATTAAGTGGATTTGTATGTTGGTAGCTGGCAAATCAAGTGCGATTGATTTGTGCTTAATAACAACAGTGTGCTTGAGTAAATGAATGTCTGTATTTGCCCTCAATATGTTGTGAAGCTAAAATAATATCAAGTACTATTAAACTGCTACTGCTGCTGACCTGACAATCATCGTCCTCATTATCTAGTACAACACAGCTTCATCATTTTCTTCATCACCATAATCTTTTTTACTTACTTAGTTAATGTCAAATAGTAACGTGTATGCGCATTAATTTTCGGCAACTGGCAATAAGTATCTTATAAATATACAAACATCTATATCTACTTTGCAATACATAAGATACTTATTGAATATTGAGCTGTATATTTAAGTTTAAGTCTTTGTTGGTTTGTTGTGCTATTAAAAGTTTAAGAAAAATATTGTAGAAAATTTGACCAACAAAAAAATGTTACATATCGTAAGTCTCTATAAATATAAGTAAAATTTGATAAGTACTTTTGTATTCTTTCTTAGAATGAAACCACATCAATTAAATCTACTTGTGTGTACGTATGAAATTCTACATAAAATAATTGTTTGGGTTTTGTTTCTTTAAATCTCAATTTTTTCCAGTTTCATTTTATTTTTCGAGTTATTTATTTTTAGTTAAGTTTGATTTAAATTCTCTTAAAAAATTTATTTATCTCTTCTTTTTAATTTTATTCAATAAAATGTTTTGTGTATTCAATGTACTTCATGTTAAATAAAATTTTGATTAAAGTTTAATTAGTATTTAGAAATTGTCCGAAGGTTGCTAAAAAAATACAACCATTTCCATAATGATATCTAATAGCCATGACATGAAAACTTTCTTTACGTGAAGTCATAGTATGCTTGATATGCAAATAAAATATCTTTACTGTAATAATATTTTTTTAGCGCCATTTGTAAAATAATTTCAGTTGTGTCGTTTTTGTTATATAGAATTATTTATTATACCCTCCCCTCCACCACAATTATGTAGTTCTGAAGAGGCTTTACTAAGTTTGTCATTCCGTGTGAAACTTTTTTACTATTCATCTCAGACCCCATAAAGTATATATATTCTGGCTTCTTGAGTAATTCTAAAGGCTCAGTTAGGCGAACGTTGCTGTACCGTATCTGTACTGTATCCACCAGCTGTTCGCTATTTGTTATATGAAAACCAATACAAAAGCTTACCGAAATGCAATGTACCGTAGTTGCAACGTACCAATCTGTATAAAATAGAATTTCATGCCGTTGTTACGTGACATTTGTAAGACAATGATGGGCGGCTTGTATGTTACATTGAATGCGGGTAATTTTACTCCTTTTTTTTGGTACTTTTTTCAGTATACATATCTATGGAATTGCGACAAAACAACTTACAATACAACATATTTCCAAATATACAATTATACATGTTTAAAATAAACAAATGCATATACACATACAATGGAAATGTGAAACATATAAAAGACTGTAAATGGTATCAAAACCTTGTTTGGTGTAGGCACATTTACAATAAATGTATGCTAAAAATTTAAATATGCTAAAATACAAATTTATTTATTGTAAGTCTATAATATAAATATTAAATTATTAACATTTTTTACATACAAAAAATTATGTTTTAATACCATTTAACTCACGTGGTACCTTTTCTGCACAGCGGTCACCATTTGAACATTATCGATTCCCATCACTGTGTGTTTTGTTTTATGTATACTATTGCCTTTTGTTTATGTATGGGAAAACATATGACACGTTTTTAAACGTTCTTTAACCCTGCAAATAAAATTGGACCACCTGACCCATTTTGATAAAATGGACTACTCCATGGACTAGTCCGATGTAATGCAAGCATGGACCATGCCATTGTTAAAAAGTGTTTGTAGTGAGACGACATGCCTTCGTTTTTTAACGACATGCTTTCGTGTTTAAACGACTTCAAAACTTATCCTCTTGAGTATACCATGGAGTAGTTTTAAAACTACCCCTTACTGGTCCAAAGGTGGGTTATATACCATGGAGTAGTTTTAAAACTACTCCTTAGTGGTCCAAAGGTGGGTTATATGGTCCTCTCCTAGGACATCGTAATGTTAAATAGACCAGGTTTTTTCCATACGTTTGGGTTACTTGTGGACTAGTCCTGGTCCCTTGTGGACTACTCTTTACACGCGTGTTTGGACTGGTCCTATTATTTGCAGGGAAGTGCACCAACGTGCTTACAGTACGGTGCGGTACATTACGGGTACAGCAACGTTCGCCTAACTGAGCCTTAAGTCGATTTAGTCATGTCCGTCTGTCTGTCCATCTGTCCGTCCGACCAACTGTCCGTCTGTTAAAAACACGCTTACTTTCGAAAAACTCAAAATAAATGAACAAACTTGGTGTCACATTGCTTGTTTTTAGCCTACGCAGTTTGGGATTTTTTCAATTCAATTCAATTCATATTTTATTGATAAATGTTACATGGTAAATACACAATAATTTTAATATTATATGTAAGTTAAGAGTTTAGTCTATTTTGTATGACTTTTCTACTTAATTATGTTGTATCTGTACAATGTGATAAATTTCTTAAAAATTAATTTAATAAGTTAAGGAACAATTTTACAAAAACCTTATAGAAATATATATAAAAAAAAGTTTTATAAAAACGGGAAAAGTTGATAGTTAAAAATACACGGTTTAAGAACATAAAGAACTGATGTGAACATGCGAGGAGCCGGCACATCTATTAAAAAAATTTTCAGTTATAACAGATATCCTTGACTAGCGGGATATTATAAAGTGAATGAAGACGCGATGTTGAAAAATAAGGTGGTAAATTATAAATAGTTTTTAGAAGTTTATTTTGGCTAACTTGCAACCTTTTAGATGACATGTTGATGTATCATACCATGCAGGAGCAGCATAAAAAAGAATTGCATGAAACACAACTTTTAAAATTAACAATTTATTATCAATACTGAGTTTAGATTTCCGATTTATAAACGGGTATAATATCTTTTTAGTTATATCGATTTTATTAATAATGTGGCTAATATGTTCGTTAATTATCATTTTTTTTATCGAGAATAACACCTAAATATTTGACATTGGTATCCCATGGTACATTAACACCGTCAACTGTAATATTATGTCGCGGTAAGAAGCAATTTTTCCTCTTTCTGGTAAAAAATATTGATTGGGTTTTTAAAGGGTTTACTAATATTTTTCATTTTTTGAAGTAATCAATTACCGATAATTGTAAGTTACACAGAGTATCATTAGATAATGTATTTGAGCTTAAGATTGCCGTGTCATCAGCAAAGATGGAGGACTGACAACCATTTAAAGAAGGAAAATCAGATGTAAAAATATTATAGAGAATTGGAGAGAGACACAAACCTTGCGGACATCCTGCCGGAATATCAAATTCGGCAGAGAACTTATCGCCAATATGAACTCTAAATGATCGACTTTTCAGGTAGCTTTTGATTAGCAAGACTGTATGGTTATTTAAACCAATAGTTAATAGTTTGTGAACGAGAGCGTCATGCCAAACTGAATCGAATGCAGACTTTATATCTAACAATACCATGGCCGTAGATTAACCACTATTAAAGTTGTCTTTAACGATTTTTTTGATTCTGACTAATGGTTGTGTCGTGTTATGCTCAGATCTAAAACCGAATTGTTGAACCGTGGTGATATTGTTATCTTCAATAAAATTTACAATTTCGTCCTTAATAATTTTTTCCAAAATTTTACTCATTGAGTTTAGGAAACTTATCGGTCTATATGAGTCAGGACTTCTTTTTTCCAGACTAGTGGAGAGTGACAAAGCTTTATGCAGGCGTTAAATATTCGTGAAATAATATCAAATCCCCTTTGGGGGAGAGCTTTGAGGCATTTGTTAGAAATACCGTCTGTGCCTGGACTCTTCTTATTTTTAAGATTTTTTAAAATGCTCTTAATTTTTATGGTACTAACACTATTTGGGGTATGCTCTGAAGAGCTTTCGGTGTTTAGTACATTTATAGAGTTAGAGACCATCTGAATTGTATTCATGTCACTCATATTAGTAGAAATAGAACGGTTCAAAAGAAACTTTTGAGCAGTTATTTCTGATTTTTGTAAATTTGTTGTGTACAAATTATCGTTTTGCTTGAGACTTGGAATACATTTAGTTTTCTTCCTAATAATTTTAGAAATGTTCCAAAATTTTGGAGAAGATTTATCCAGACTTTTAAGCATATTATTCCAATTGGAGTTTCTTAATTTGGATTGTTGTTTGTATAAAGGTAGCCTAAATCTAATCCAGTTCCTTCTTGAATTGTTTCTTAGAGTTATCAGATTTAAAATATGTCTTGGTAAACGTTTTACATAAAAGCTCGACATATTTTTCTTTGGTACGCTTGCCTCGATATCATTTTGAACTAATAAAGTAAAATTCGTAACAAGTTCTTCTACATCATCAACATTATTTAAGGGCACATTTGACAAATTTGAAACATTGTTATTAATATACCTTTTAAATGTATTCCAATTTGTGTTTTTGTGATCATATTTTAGGTTTTCCCTTGATTTATAACTCGAATTAAAAGTTAAAAACACTGGTAGATGATCAGAACATAAACTGTTAAGAGTGGTAGCCGCAGTTTTTCTGGTACATTTGAGAGGTAAAAGTCAAGTACAGAAGGATTTACATTTCTACTTGTTGGAATAAGTGTAGGCTCAGAGGGATAAACAATATCAAATTTGTTTGTTGTAATAAAATCACGTATTATGTTTCCCCAACAGTTGGCTCGAAGGCAACCCCATGATTGATTTCTGCTGTTAAAATCACCTCCTGAAATATAATTTTCTTGAATCAAAATTTCCTTAGATCTGATTTAAACTTATTTTTTTTAATTTCCAAAGGAGCCGCAGGTCCCCCTTGAAAATAACAACTAAAAATCTTAACAGTAGAGCTATCATTTAATTTGTCTGTTAAACCTACATTTTCAATTAACTCTGTATTAATATCCGGTAATAGTTCATGACATATATTTCTACGTATTGCAATTGCTACCCCACCACCCTTTTTTCCTTCACGATCTTTACGATAACAGAAGTAATCTGAATGATACATTGAGATATCTGTTTAGCCACGTTTCACTCTCCAAACCTATATCAACATTTTCCCTAACTAAGAATTCAAAAAATTCACAAATTTTAGCACGTATTCCTCTAGAATTCCATATTACTATCTTTAAATTAGCATTCATGGTAGAAATTTAAAAGCTAAGTTAGGAATAACATTAAACTGATTACTTTTAGTTTTACAATTTTTTAAGTTTTCGATAAACTCAAACGTTAATGTTTTAAGTTCCTCTTAAGAGAAGAGATCATTTGAAGCATTATTTTATGTTTTAATATTTTGTGTTGTATTATTTGCACGTACCACATTAGCAAATGAGTTGCTATGTACACTGAAAAAATTTTCTTCACAGATCCAATGAAATTTACATTAAAATTCAACCTATGTAACCCTTCATTGGATTAATGAAGGATTAATAAAATCAATGACAAAATTCTCATCGATTTTATGAATCCTCATTGAAAAAATGGATAAACTAAACGTTTGTCATTAAACTAATGCAAAATTTTCATTGATTTTATGAAACATTTCATTAATCCAATGAAGGGTTACAAAGGTTGAATTTGTAAATTTCATTGGATCTGTGAAGAAAATTTTTTCAGTGTAGTTGACGGATAATGGCTTTGAATATTTACATTCTGAGCGTTGTTAGCACGAGCTTGTGGGTTGGATTGACGAGTAGGCCTAGAACAACGTTCCTTTAATCCGATATAAGAAAATCCACTAGGGCAGGTATTATCGGTAGATTTATGATCTCCTCTACAGTTTGCACATGTGACAGTTGTCGATGTGCATTTAGAGGTTTCATGGTCACCAGCACAGATAGCACAAAATGTTTTGATGTTGAAATTATTCAACCCATGCCCAAACATTTGGCAATTATCGCATTGTGTAATTTTGTTAGGCATTTTAGATTGATAATTCCATTTAACACGAATGTAGTTAATACTTTTAACATTGTTTCTCAACTCAGCCAAAGATGTAGTACCTTTTTTAAGGTAAACAATATAGAGTATGACTTCTCGGTTAATGTCTGTTTTACGGTAAACACTTTTGACGTCCGTACATTTTAAGCCAATTTTAATAAGCTCTAACTTAACCTCTCTGCAAGCCAGGTCTTATTCGATACTGTTCTCGACCAAATCGTTCTATATGTTCACATATATAAAATTTTTTTTGCCAAAATTTTAAAAAATACTTATGAGTGTAATTTTCTTTAATAGTTTGTTTAAGTCTTATATTAACTTATTCACATAACTTTAATTATTCTGGTAGCAAAAATGACATCGTTTTAAAATAAACTTTCAAGAAAACACAAGAGAGTACATAAGTTAACGATTTCCTACAACGACGTACATACAAATCAAATTCTTAAGATTTATTTGTTAATAACTTCTGCTTTAGTTCCTCTAAAAGTAAGTGTCCTCTTATTCAAACTCATCATTAAATGATAATTTATTTGTTGCTGAAACATATCACGTTTGTTTTAAATAATTCATGCAATACTTTAATTTCCATCAACTAAATCTCTAACATTGACAATAACCAGAAAAACATCTTAACAAATCATAAGGACATATTTACTCTCACATCACACGTATAACAAAAAAAAAAAACAAAATAAACCACTACAAATGTAATAATCATAACAAATATAAGGCATTAACATTGCATAATTTTAGGGAGAAATGGCTGCAAATCCTTGAGGTGTAACTAAAATATAATGATGGGACATAATGAGAGAAACACCAAAATAAATTTTGAAATCAGGAAATGAAAGAAGCAAAGAATAAAAATATTTAATAGTGTTGACCTTCTACAAGAACTATTGAAGAAGTATAAAATAAATGTTAAATAATCATATCCTTCAAACAAATAATGTCACAGACACACTCAAACCTACGAACATTTAGCATTCTTAAGTTAAAATTATTGCAGGGGGAGTTGTGAAATAAATCTTAAGCACATGTTTATACACTGAAACAAAAAAAGGGGAAGCAAGTTTTGTAAAATGTAATTTGCAATTGAAAAAATTTGGTTAGTAATCAATTAAGAAATGGTTATTAAATCGTTTCCATGTAGCAAAATTATTGTGTTAAAAAAAATTTGTTAGTTTTATTAATGACATTTTGTTATTTAATGGAGGGTTAATTTTTTATTTTTTTTTGTTAGGACCAGCGCTCAGGAAATGACTCCTACTGCTGCATTGCATTGTGTTGGAACTTGGAAAATATGTTGAAATTTAGAGGGGAGACTTCAGCAAAGATGTTATTCTACAAACGAACAGTCCGATCAAAAAACGAATTTTCCCTGTAATGCGTTGTACGATGCACCGGCCAACCGACCAGAAAAGGATGTACAAACGCACTGGTTTTCGGTAACAAGATCCCTAATTTAATCACAACACACCTCATTGTAGTTACGATAAAACAGGCAAATACAAACCACAATGCGATGGTGCTTAAGAGAGTCAATTGAATTGGATAGCCTACTGAAACCAATGACAATCTTCGACCAGAAAGCGGTCGAGAAGCTCAAGAGATTCTGGTTCCTCAATAACCTCTTTTTACAGATGAGGCACCACCCCTTTTTACAGATGAGGCACCTTGATTCGTCGCGCTTCTATGCTTCAGCATGCAACATTTTGCTTTCTATCATTAAAATCGACCCTATTCTTACGACCCTATTTCGAGACTATATCAAGGTCTAGGCCGAGGTATCATTTATATCGGATACGCTTGGTCTATAATCAAATGGATATGAATGACAAAGGTGGCTGTAATTTACATTCGACTAGATAGGGTTTTGATATAGTACCCAGTAAAAACTTCGCTAACTTTGACCATATTTACATTATGCAATTAACGCCGCAACTTGCTGCAACTTTCGCACGCAAATTTTTGTTTGTTAGCAAGAGTGGAGGGAAGAAAACGGGATTGAAAAAGTTGAAAAAATGCTTGAAAAAAATGTAAATGTAAATGTGAAAAGAGTTTCGTAGAAACTACTTTAAAAGAAAATAGAAAAAAACTCGGCGTTTATTGCATAAATGTAAATGCGGTCTTTTTCAAAATAAATAGCTTCTTTCACTCGTTATTTAGTAGCTTTCTTCTATAACTACTACTACAACAACTTTTATAACTGCATTTATCTGGATGTATGTAGGTAATAAAAATAATGACTTACTTTCCAATACGTTCATTTTGGGGCATTCCTTGTAAAATTCATTGGTTCTTTCAGTTGAATCGTAAGTAGTCTTTTTACTTTTTTCTGATTAGTAAACACATTATTTTGTAGGTACCTAGTAAAAACTTCGCTTACTTTTTCAAAATGACCGAGTAAAAACTGTGCTCCGAAAGGAGCAGGTTTTATGTATGCATTCATACATCAAATCGCTTCAAACCTGCTGATGGGATGCCTGATTTTTGTATGGAGTGTTCCCGGTTTGGAGGACTATTTTCTGCTGACAATAAGCGCTTCATTTAACATGCAAACAAAGGACTCCTAAAGTGCTTTTTTAAGGGCTAACTATATAAAAATATCCACTAATATTTTTCTTTAACTTGTTTAAATGCCTTTTTTCAATAATTTTCGTAAATATATATATATTTAAAATTTTCTAAAACCTTCTTCGTTGTCAGCACTAAAATAGCAACATTTTTGTATATTTTATTCTTTATCATTTACTGCTGTATAAGAGCTCTCTTCTTGAAGCGCTCGATTATGCGCTTTTTCTCTTAAGTGCTTCAAAAAACCCAATTTTTTTTTACTGGGGAATAGCTTCTCTCACTCATTATTAAGTAACTTTCTTCTATAACTGCTTCTATAACTACGTATTTCTGGATGTTTGTAGGCAAAACATGACTTACTTTTCAATGCGTTAATTTTGGGACTTTGTAAGTAGTGCTTTTAAGTTTTTCTGATTATCTAGCACATTATTTTGTAGGCGAAGTTTTTACTGGGTAGGACGTATAGAAAAATACAAAATAGAGAATTTACTAAAAAAAATGTTAACTCAAAGTGATGTTCTACATGTACATAATTAATTAATTTACAGAAATTTTATTTAATATCACAAAAATTTGGTTGAAAACTCAGCCCGATAATCAAAAAACGATTATTAACTTTAACAAAAGTTTATTAAGTAAAGATTGCGTAAAAAATAGCTTTGTAATCATTTATTAATGAAAAATTATTTGTATAAATACTGACATAACTTTTTGATTCAAATTCTTTTCTTTCATTTAATTATTTAGGAAGGTGTTCAATTGACAAAATTTTAATTAAATATTGTTATTGTAACTAAATCCTTTTTTTTTTGCCAGTTTTAGTAATTTTAATAAATTAATTACGAAACTTTATTCATATCAATTAAATTTACTGTAATTTTCATGAAAAAGATTTTATTAATTTGAATAAAATTTGTTAATATAATGAAAGTCTGTGTAAGTTCGATAAAAATATCTTTTAGGTCCAAGATTTTTTAATTGCGGATCTCTTCAATTTTTTATTCATTAAACTAAAAGAATGTCAATTTATTGTTAACAAGATTGTATTAAAATCAATTAAATATACGAAAAATAATTAAAAAACTGAAAAGGTTTGATTATTTACAAATAATATTTGTTAACATTCAGAAAGCCAGGGCAAACTAAATAAAAGCTGGTTATTTTAGGACTAAAGACTCACAAAAATCTATTAAAACAACCATTAAGATTTCGTTCAGTGCATGTAAGAGTATGTAAGTTTGTATTCGTGTAATGTTCTTATTGTTTTGCAACAGTGTTAAGCTGTCTTGATTGCAACGTGTCCTTCATTTATAAGGATTAAAGTCAAAATGAAAACATAAACAATCTTGGGTTAAAGTGTGTTTATGTATTGTGTTTATGGAAGTGTGATTCTTTATTCCTTTACATGTTTTTGTGTGTGGGTGATTTTTCACATTAAACACAACACAACACAACAAAACAAATAAATATTACTTGCATTTAATGCAAGTTCTAAGTCAGGTTATTTTTTCTTACAAAAAAGGAGGGTGATTTTTTATTTGGTGCCTTAATGTGTTTTGCCGAGGAAGCAAAAAAAGCTTTCCACCACCCCAAAATCCCTAAAAATAAATGAAACAAGAACAGCAAAAGATTTAATACTTTGTTTTCATTATTTTTTATGATTTGTATTACTTAACCGAAAAAACAACAACTAATAGAAGAAAAAGCCAACAAAAAAAAAAAAAAAACATAAAATATCCATTATAACATCGTGGGCTTGTTATCAAACCCCAAAAATAGCGAAAGTGAAATGAAACAAACGAGATTTAAGTAATAAAAATCCATAAAATAGTAAAAACATCACAATTTACTTTAGTTTCCCTTTTTTCTGAATGATATGGAACACAATTTTCACTTAGTAAAGTTCCCCTTGCTCCCGTTATTTAAATTTTGAGTAACTTATACAAGAATAAGTAGTAGTCGTAGTATTTGTAATTAATAAAACTAATTTAAATGTTATATTGTGTTTTTATAGCCTAAAACCTAAAGTCAAGTAATTAAGGAATTTACATAAATTTTAAATAATAAAGTTTATACATTTTTTTTCTTCTCTTATGGTAAAATTTTAAAGCCAAACCACATTTTGTATGTCACAGTAAACCACAGACAGATTACTTTGCCAACAATTGGAACATGCTGAACAATAATATTAAAAATTTTCTTTTAAAATATACAAATAAATTGGACGAAAGTGCCAAAAACTTTTACTTAACATTTAAGTTTTTTTTTTAATCTTTTTTATATTAAATTGGAAGATTTTAACACATTGAGAGATGTTAAAGCAGAAAAAGATACCATAACCAAATATTCGAAATTTTTACTTATAGCAAATTTTCCCCATAAATAGCAAATTTTAGCGAAATTTCCTATAATAAGCCAATTTTGTTAAAATGTTCCTATAGAAAAAGTAAAAAAACTAAATTTTGGCAAAATTTCCTAAAGAAAAGTAAATTTTGGCAAAATTTCCTAAACAAAAGTAAATTTTGGCAAAATTTCCTATAGAAAAGTAAATTTTGGCAAAATTTCCTATAGAAAAGTAAATTTTGGCAAAATTTCCTAACGAAAAGGAAATTTCCTAAAGAAAAAAAAAAAATTTGGTAAAATTTCCTAAAGAAAAAAAAAAATTTGGTAAAATTTCCTAAAGAAAAGTAAATTTTGGCAAAATTTCCTATAAAAAAGTAAATTTTAGCAAAATTTCTTACAGAAAAGTAAATTTTGGCAAAATTTCCTATAGAAAAGTAAATTTTGGCAAAATTTCCTATAGAAAAGTAAATTTTGGCAAAATTTCCTATAGAAAAGTAAATTTTGGCAAAATTTCCTATAGAAAAGTAAATTTTGGCAAAATTTCCTATAGAAAAGTAAATTTTGGCAAAATTTCCTATAGAAAAGTAAATTTTGGCAAAATTTCCTATAGAAAAGTAAATTTTGGCAAAATTTCCTATACAAAAGTAAATTTTGGCAAAATTTCCTATACAAAAGTAAATTTTGGCAAAATTTCCTATAGAAAAGTAAATTTTGGCAAAATTTCCTATAGAAAACTAAATTTTGGCAAAATTTCCTAACGAAAAGTAAATTTCCTAAAGAAAAAAAAAAATTTGGTAAAATTTCCTAAAGAAAAGTAAATTTTGGCAAAATTTCCTATAGAAAAGTAAATTTTAGCAAAATTTCTTATAGAAAAGTAAATTTTGGCAAAATTTCCTGTAGAAAAGTAAATTTTGGCAAAATTTCCTATAGAAAAGTAAATTTTGGCAAAATTTCCTATGAAATTTAAATTTTGGCAAAATTTCCAAAAGAAAACTAAATTTTGGCAAAATTTCCAAAAGAAAACTAAATTTTGGCAAAATTTCCTATAGAAAACTAAATTTTGGCAAAATTTCCTATAGAAAACTAAATTTTGGCAAAATTTCCTATAGAAAAGTAAATTTTGGCAAAATTTCCTATATAAAAGTAAATTTTGGCAAAATTTCCTATAGAAAAGTAAATTTTGCAAAATAGAAAAATTTTCTATAGAAAACAAAATTTTGGACAAATATCCTATAGAAAACAAAATTTTGGACAAATTTCCTATAAAAAAGCAAATTTTGATAAAATTTCCTACAAAAAAGCAAATTTTGACAACTTTCCAATAAAAAATCATATTTTGTCAATATTTCCCATTAAAAATCAAATTTTGTCAAAAATTTCCCATAAAAAACCAAATTTTGTCAAAATTTCCTATAGTAAAGCAAATTTTGTCAAAATTTCCCATAAAAAGCCAATTTCGTCAAAATTTCCCATAAAAAAGAAAATTTTACCTAAATTTCCCATTAAAAAGCTAATTTTGTATGAATTTCCTATGAAAAAAGCAAATTTTGCCTAAATTTCCTATAAAAAAGCAAATCTTGTCTAAATTTCCTATAAAAAAGCCAATTTTGGCAAAATTTTCTACGAAAAGTTATTTTTTTTTTGCAAATTTTATTGTATAAGCTTTTCCTTTACAAAATTTGCTTCCCATAAAAGAGAATTTTTAAAAAAATATTTTCCTTAACGAATGTTAATATTTAAATTGTTGTCTTAGTTGAATTCCCAAAACCAGCCTTTAAGTCTGCCAGTTCGTAATTACTGCGATTTCATGCGTTTCTGCTCTCTATGGGTTAAGTCGTATAAGAGAATGAGGTAATTTGGCTAAAACTCCGATATAAACAATCGTTTTGGTGTTTTTCCTCCTCCTCCGTTTTATCGCTGTTGTTCAAAGTGTCGCTAATTTACATTAACATCATTCTTTCTTCCATTCTTTTACTTGTTTGATGTTTGTTTTTTCGGTTTTTATACATTTAACAATTTTAATTGCTTTGCAAAAAGTACAGGGTTTGGCCAAACATTGTGTTTTAGAAAGCTGGCGATTTTGGAACATTAAATAATAATTTGAATAAAATAGTTAATATTACGAAGTAATTCTTATCAATCCATCCATACGCAAATCAATCCGAAGCGGTATTATTAGTACGGTGAGTACGGATTTTCTTGAATCAAGTAAAGCAAGATTGATTCAAGTACGAATCTTTAAACGCAAAACACTGAAATTATCCATATTCAATCCAATTTCGTACCTGAAATAATCCGAAAGTGGGTATGATTTAAGTAAAACTAAGATTGAATCAATCTGAAGATGAGCTTGATTCAAGTATTATAAAGTTGATTTTATCCTGAATTCGTGCTTGAAAGAAACCAAAAAAGAAATTAGAAAGAAGAAGTTATTATGATAACAAAATGATAAAACACCAACATAATGCCCGATATGGGGTTAACTTTAGAAATCGTATGTTCAAATTTGAACAAAAATCTAAACTTAATTAGAAGCAAGAGTCCAAATTTACTTTTTGACCGTTTGTGGTGCACATGAGTCTGGCCAGAACTTTTTCAATGTGTATAGAAAATCAAAACATGCGTAAGCCGGAGGGTTAAACACAACGAAAAGATTGGGCCTTTTGCATCCCTCGGACATGCGCCCTTCCTATGATCATTTGGGTCAATATGACCCAACAATAAAATTTAAAAACATTTTATATTTAAGTATAATAAAAATTAAAAGCGATGATTCTGAATGAAGATGAACTCAATTCAATAATATTCAATAGGAAAACAATTTTAAAGTGGAATTAAACTTGCAATAACGCTTGTTGGGTCATTTTGACCCAAAGGATATTAAATGTGGGTAAATCGTGTTTTTAAATGTGGAGGGGGGAGGAATAATTTAAATTTTATTATTTTCATTTTCATGTAAATTTATAATTTTCGTCCCTGTATTGGATAAATTAAAGTTTTACGTCCATATCTTATATTTAAAGGGACAAATTTTTCGTTTGAAACCAAAATTGGGTCAAATGGACTCAAGCTGAGCAGAAGGGTTAATCTTTTTTTAATTAATTTAACAATTTTATACTTATTTCAAGAAATTTCGGGATTGATTTTCAAAAGTAATCCCATTTAAGATTGTTTTTAGTACGTTTAAATGTTATTCGTCTTTTTGGGTACGACTCGTACTAAAAGCAGTCATAAAAAACTTGATTTATCCCGAGTATTTTTCTTTCTGTGCAGAAAAAATTATCAGTTAAAAA
Organism: Pollenia angustigena; assembly: GCA_930367215.1. NCBI lineage: Eukaryota > Metazoa > Arthropoda > Insecta > Diptera > Polleniidae > Pollenia > Pollenia angustigena. The sequence continues at coordinate 57,612,480 of OV884060.1, forward strand.
AAAATTGTTTAAAAATTATTTAAATTTAATTAATGTGATAATAGAATCAATTATTTTTTTTGTTGAAAGAAATTTAAAAACTTATTTTGAAATAAATCTTGAATTAAGGTATTAATTATATAACAAAAAATTTTTATTGATTTTTTCGTTTAGTATAATGTAATTTTCACTTGTAAAATTGTTGTTGCGAATTCTCAAAACCTGATCTATATTTAATTAAATCAAAAACTCAAAAAATTAAAACTGCAAAGTTTTTTTGATTTTTAATTAAAATTGAAAATATCATTTATTGAAAAAAAAATATTCACAATATTAATTTTTAAAAATTTTTATTAATCTTAATAATCAAGATATTGTTTGTTCGATTCTATGAATTTGGTGATTAGAGAAACTTTTTATTCTGTGTAAAAAATCGTAAAACTAGTAAAAGTTCTCCAGATAGGACCTTGATTTTAGTTAAAATTTTCCACTTGGGACATTTTCCTTTTTTAAAATTTGTAATTGGCACTTGATTCCAAATATTACGTTAAAGTTCGATTCTTAAGGAGATACAAACTGTTTATAAGCATCCTTAAAAATGTTTTTGAAGATTGATAGAATTTCATTAAAGACTGATCACTTTTTAAAACCTCCTTTTAATGCCTGTTCGTATAACCATTAAAAAAATGTTTAAACATTTATGTTTGTTTGTTTGAGCAGAATTGTTGCAAGTTTAATGTTTTTTTTTTTTTTTTTTTTGTTTGGTGACTACCATTTTATTGCCAACATAAGCTCATGTTCGAGCTGCTCTTTTGTTGTCTTTATTAACAATATTTAGCAGAGTACACACAATTAAATGTTGTATCTTGTGCAGTAAGTTACAATTAAGTTGGCCTTTATTTTGGCTGCTAATGTCAGTTTTCTTACATCCTGCCTGTTTCTCAGTTTCCGTCTCCTGGTTTTTGTTGAGCTTTTTGTTTTAAAATTTAAGTAATGGAGTGGTTTTGTTGCTGTTGTCACTGCTGGGTTCTGTCTCTTGTCTGTGTTTTCATTATTAGTGTTCTTTTGTGGTTAATTAGTATTTCCAGTTTTCGCACGATAAGTTTGTATGTCGTATGTTTTTATTGGATTTCATGTTTGTTTTTTTTTTGTTTTTTGGTAATTTCTTGTCTGCCTGTTTTTTTTTTAATTCTTATAATTGTTGTTGTAGTTTAGTGAAGCATCCTTTTTATAATGAGTGTCTCTCTTTCCTGTTTTATTAAAAAAAGTATTTTATTTTTAAAGGGAAACTGCCAGTTGGTTTTACTGTTTCTTTATTTTGGCAGCATTTATTGGTAGCCAAGGCAGCAAGATCTCATTCCTTATTTTTTATTCTTCTGCAACACCAGGCTCTTGTGAAGTGGGTTTACAGCTATTTTTTGTTCTGTTGTAAAAAGTATAAAGCTAATAAACATGACTTAATTGGTGAAACGGCATTTTGTATTTTGGTTTTGTAAAAAAAATTAAATTGGTAACTTGTGTTGGAACAGAAGTCGCAGTATGTAAAATAACAACAGCGTAGAAATAAAGTGTGTTATCCAAAAAAAAAAAAAAAAATTATGGCTTAAGAAAAGAAGTTATTAAAAAGGATATATTAAATAACACTACTCAATACTAAAAAAATATCTGACCCGGCTCATATTATTTCATAATAAAAACTTCGCTTACTTTTTAAAATGAATAGCTTCTTTCACTCATTATTAAGTGGCTTTCTTCTCTAATTAATTATTTTTATTTTTGTATATAAAAAAATAATGACTTTCTTTTAAATGCTTTCATTTTGGGAAATCCCTTGAACAATTCATTGGTTCTTTCAGTAGAATTGTAAGTAGTATTTTTACTTTTTTCTTTAACATTATTTTGTAGGCGAAGTTTGTACTGAAAACAACAGGCAAATTATTTAAACTTCACATTTGTAAGTAAAAATAATTTTATTATCAACCAAGTTCCTAAGTGGAACATACCCAAATAATTGTGTCCTAGTTGTCATGCCAAAGGCTGTCATCGAAAGGGTAAGTTATTGTAGTTGTTTCTTGTGCTTTCGTTAATCAAGTGTTTTAAGGCGATCATAAAATTAACCTGACGCAACTGATTCTTGGCTGGGGCTGTCAACAATTTGATATAATTTTCTTCTCAGGTAGGAGCTGCTATTTGTGCCGCTACTTTAATTTAGAAACAGAAACTCCGTATACCTGTTGGTCCGCGGGATTTATTAGATTCCACTCCTCGCATCCTATCTAGAAGTCAATCCTCTATCCACCAACTGGAGGCGCATCCTTTAAGAGTTTCAGGTTCTCCCAATGAAAAATAAAGATATACAACAAAATTTTTTTGATAAATATCAAGTTGTCCGGAAGTTTAAGATTATAGCTAAATTTTAAAATGTCGCAGGTGTGAGTTAACAGTCTTGATTTATATGTATTGCCAAATGTGTGGTAAGTTTACGCTAAAATCGAAAATTTTCACATTCTTACTTAATTAAACACTGTTGTCTAGCATTTTTCAACCGTGGCGCAAGAAATTGAGACTAGTTTTAGGTTACTAGAGTTTGCTGCTTAAGCTGTGCCTTGCTAAAGACTTTTTATACATCGTTTACAAAATATCCATCCGGTTGGTACTGCTTATATGATTATAGGCGATGTCACATAATTTTGTTTTCGTTTTTCAGTTTTTTAACAACTCAACAATTTGTTCAGTGAGTTAACAGTTCCTTTAACTAAAGCCAATTTATGTAAGTTATTAAAGAAATCAAACCGGGATGGTCACTTATAGGTATTGGTAAGGCCAAGATGTTTTACAAATCTAAGGTTTTGATACAGGGAAACATAAGGGCTAACGAATCATGCTGCTGTAGGGTTGTCTTCTTGTCTATCGCAATAAAAGGGTTTTTCAGAAAAATGAAAATTAAGTATTAGAAGGTTTCTGGCAATGATGTGAATTGATGGGGGGGGGGGGGGGGGGGGGGGTTTAATACCATGTGAGATAAGGCCATGATGGCTTTATCTCTCATTCAATAGGAAGACAAAGCCTTTTTTTTCATTTGAATGGGAGATAAAGCCATTATGGTCTTAGCTCACATTAGCAGTATTAGAAAATGGCTTTATCTCTCATTTCAGTTCCGGAGACACTAAAGTTAAGTATTGAAATCTGGCTTCACATACTAAAGTTTTTCTGCGTGCGTCACAAGGATAAACAAATGTTTTTCAATGATAACTAAGGATTTTTCCCTTTTACAGAATGTTTACACCATGCATAACAATATTCTGAAAAATATGGCTTTATCTCTCACTTGCGAAAAAAAATATGGCTATATCTCTCAATATCGCCATTATGGCTTTATCTTCCATTCAATTGAGTAATAAAGCCATGATGGCCTTATCTGCCCCCAAACTGATTATCTAATGTAAAAGCTTGAAAGACATTATGTTGATTCATAGAAAAAAAAATTGATTCCAATTAAAAAATTTGTAATATTAATTAAAAAATTATTTAAATTTGTATTCCCAAAAATTGAAATTACTTTTTGGTTATTAATATAAATAAAAGTTTCATTCACTTGATATTAAATTTTAATTAAAAATTGATTTTATTTTTGATTAATGGTTTAATTGGAAATAAAATTATTAAGGATTTTTTCTTGACATTAACAAATTTGGTATAAGATTGTTTTTTTTTTTTCTTTTGGAACAATTAGGGGAATGTAAATAGAAGGAGAATGTTACTTTTATTCAAAATACATTTTTGTTAATGTAATATTCGAATAAATCTGGAACTCTAATCTAGAAATTAAGTAAAATTACCAAACTGAGCTTTTTTGTGGATATTGTGGAAACTCTTAATTTTTCTCGAGTTGTTAACAATTAGAGGGTGTTTTTTTTTGTATACAGAATTATATTGATACTTGTAAAACTAGCTGTAATACGAATGTAGTGTGTTTGCATTTTTTCAGTATATTTTGGCAAATCAGCATGTAAAGACTTACACCAGAACAACGTTTAGAAATTGGGAAAATATTTTCCAAAATTCGCGCACTGTTCACTATATTTACCGTAATACTGTGGTTCGATCTATGACTACATTTATTCTTTGGATAATATTCATCCAAGTCGAATCAGTATCGTGTGTACTGAAGATTCCATCGCCGCTCTAATCCATGGTGCAATAATTTAAGTAGAGGTAGCATCAGTGGCGTCGTGTGTTCGGTGTTCAACCTGAAAGTTGATCCACATTGTTATTGCCAAAATATCTTAAGTGATGAGGCTCATTTCTAGCTCAACAGGTATTAAACAACCACAATTGTCCTTTTCAGTGAGAACAGCGCGTGAAATTATCACTTTGTTGAGCCAAACGTTTGTTGACCGAATTATCTCAAGAATTACCTGTAAATTGGACAATTCTTTGGTATGATTTGATACTTTTGGACTAATTTTAATGGGGGAATGTTAAATCTCTGGTCTATGCTGATAAAACAGCAACGATTGATCGGTTAGGGCTAATAAATCAATGCAATTTAAACTCTCTTTTCGGTTTGAAATGTGTTTAAACCAGCAAAGTAATCAGTAAACATACAAACCATCTTTAAACGCTTAAAATTGGGCGTTTAAACCACCAATACAAACCATACGAATTTCACAACATTAAAGGTAGTGCTGGCACACTATTATTTTTTGCACTACATATAATATATGGGGCACTGATTTACAGCTGTTGAGTCTAAACTACATTTTTAAAAAAGTCTATGCCTTAAAAACACACACCTTATTATCAGTAAAAAATCGGAGAAAAGGGCGATTGGCTGCAAGTACTAAAAGGTTGTGTGTGTGCTAGTGAAAATTAGTTAGCCCATCGTGTTTTTCGAACTTGCTAGAGGCCAGGTTAAGGTACTTTAAGCGTAAGTTAAATGTTGGGTTGATAAATTTTGTCTTAAGATTTCCTTAAATAAATCCCGGGAATCCTGCATTACTTTCCTGGGAAAGTGGGAATTGGAAACAATTAGTTGCCTTGCAAAAAAGTCAAGTCATATCTAACTTGTATGTTTATATATTCCCTTAAGCCCCACTTGTGCATAGGGCGCCAATTTTGGAACAGGTTTAAATTCGATAAAGTGGGTTGTTGGCCTTTGTGATAGGGCTGTTGTCTATGTATCCAAAAACACACTTGCATGACGGGTAATCAAGACATTTTTCTTCAGTGACTCTATCGCACCAGTTGGCACTTAATTACCTGACGCAATTGTGGTCCATGACCATTTTGGCTACAGAGTTCCGACCTATGCATATTAGTTATTTGAAGGCGCCAACACTCGCCTTGTCGTCCTTTTTTATAAAAAGCAACAAATTTATAAAATTAAACGTTAAAAGGATTTAGATGTATAACAAATCATAGCATGTAAGGCCATTTTCCGAACCAAAACAGATGGAAAAGGCATAATCGTAGCGTAATATGTTGGATATTGTTTCATGGTTCATAATAAAATGTTGCCCATTAAGAAAAATTGAAAACACATTACCCTTCTTCCTTCACCTAAAAAAGTCTCATAATTATTACACTTTTAAATTAAATTACTTTTATTATTTAGTAAGTTCTCAACATATTTAACTAACAATCACATAATCATTTATAATAATTAAAATACCATTTTTTCCTTTTCTAGGTATTTTTACGACCTTCCAAATGCCATTTGTTTGTGTTAATTTGATTGTAATAATTAAATGATTTTATGTTTTTGTTTGGTCTTGTTTGCTATTCTAATAATATCTTTATGTTTATTTTTTTCTTGTGTGCCAAAACTTTTGCTAACAATTAAATTAAAACTTTTTTTTTACGTTGCCACAAAAGCAATTTTCTTTACCTGTCTATAAAACCTGAAGAAATAATGGGTTTTTATAGGAGAAAGTGTATTTTTGTCTATAAATCAACCTTAAAAATTCCTTAACTATCTAACATAATCATTAGGGTGAAGGAAGCAACAGTTATTTGGTGAATGGTATACAGTTCCTTAAGATAGGCAACACTTTTTATGAGCCATGTTAGCTGGTTGGTTATATGTATTAGAAGTGGAAAAGAAATGTAAAGTTTTCTAAGCATTTCTTAAAGATATCAATTGGGGCAAAGAAAATAGGAACCCAATAGTAAATGGCAAATGTTGGGGCGAAATTTTATATAAATTTCTGTTTAATGAAATCAAATAAACAAATAATGTTAGCAACAAAACCACATAAAATTTCTCAAATAGGAATAATGTTGAAGTTGGCGGAAACAAAAGAGTGGAAAGAGTTTGTGTGGAAGGTAAAGACAAACCCAAAGAAAATAACCTGTAAATGATGAAAATGATTGTTAAATGGCAGTTGCGAAGGAAATGGAATAGCATGACTTTTTAAAATACTCTACATGATAACCATTTACCTAAACAAAGCTTTAAAATATGTTTTAAAAGAACTTATTAGAAATTGTTAGGAGCAAATAATATAGCAATTTAAAAACGTTTTCATGCACCAGCCTTGTACCCAAAAGCCAAGGTTCTGGGTATAACACAAGTTGAAGCCGTGAGAAGCTGAATTACGGTTTTTAATACCGGAAATCCTGTTTGAACGCTATAAGAAGTACGTAGTCATTTTTGCATCAAAATATGGCTGGCTATGACAAATATACTGAAATTATGCCTCAACGCCATAAAAATAAATGCACCGAAACAGTGTTGACGATGAAAAATAGATAGACAGATAGACAAATGTGTTAATATTACGAGGCTACCTGCCATGCGGCCTGACTTCACAATGCTCCTAACAGTGAGTGGAGCCAATAACGCTCTCCATGTATGTAGGTAAACTCAGAACCTTTTGCTTAGGAGCAGTGGACAAAAATTAGCCTTAAATGCTAACTTTTTAAATTATTTCTTCACATTTGCCTCTGGAGATTCGTAGGTATCCTCTTAAGAATATTTTATCTTTTGGTGTTAAAGCCCCCGGTAAACCAGTTGAAGTCCCCAGGCGTTGACTTCAACTGGTTTACCGGGGGCTTTAACAAAACTCCAAAATTAGCAGATCTCGGCAGATCTTCACATATTCTTGCGATGGCAGCAGACTAGATATCTTATCTGGTACTTGTGGGAGAGTTTATTTTGGAGAAGGATAATCGCTGGATGCTGTTTGTACTAAACATATGCATTTATCATTTTTCCATAAGCAGCCGAGGCCAAATCGCTCATGCTCCTAGGCTGGTGACGAGTGTATTATCTTGCCGGATTATGTTCTCAATTCGCTACCTGGGTGTGTTATTTGCGTTTACACATTTGTAAACGCATTTTTGTCACCCAGTGGCTAAGATTTACAATGGAGTAGGCCCTTGGGCAGGTATTTATGTAAATCTTATCCACATCCACCACGGGACTTACGATGTAGTTTAAGCAATAACAAGTGCGGGCCTAAAGGTGAAGGGTCATACCGGTCCCCGTAGTTCCAGGAATCGGCTATCGAGAATGTTACACCAAGTGGATAAATATACCCAACATGTATCCCTACATACGCCGGGGAGAGTTAAATGGACAATTCGTACCCCACGAAATCGTGTGTAAATCCCGGTTTACTAGACGAATCCATGTCAAGACGATTTTTAATGCATTTTATGGCCGCTAAGTAACTTTCATCGTTGATTTCAAAAACCAGCAAACAACAAAAAAATCAAAATTGAGTTTTAAAAGTTAATACATCGTTTAATGCAAAAAATCATATCCTCACCAGAAAAAGATCAGTTTTGTAAAAGTAAATGTAATTATTCTAGGAAGTTTTCTTTGGTAGGTAGGTAGGTAGGTAGGTAGGTAGAAAGGCCGGTGTGAAGTCTCCTTCACACCCTCACCCAGAGACCAATATGGTCCATTGTGGCGCCTTAATTAGAGATAGCCATGAAGGCAGAAAGTAGGTGATAAGGATAAGCAGCAAAAGCATAAGACAGATCCCAAAGATAGGTAGAAAAGAAAGGAAAGAAAAGAAGGAAAAAGAAGGTAAAGGACTAACCTCGAGATAAATCCCACCCAAACCAAATCCGCCCTACGTGCGGTTAGCACCCGGTCTCCCCTCGCGCAGCCAGGCCATCCCCATTACGAATCCTATCAGATTCTCGAGTCCGCAACTCGAAACATCCCCTAATTCGCCCAGGAATCTACTGCCCAGCCACCTCAGCCTGCTACCCTGCAACCTGGGACAGTGGCACAGAAAGTGCTCAACTGTCTCCAACTCCTCAGGGTCCTCGCACAACCTGCATATATCCGACAAGTCGGATCCCATTCTCACCGCCATCCTGCCTATCATACAGTGGCCCGTGATCATTCCTATCATGGTCCTAACGCAGACCCTGCTCCTGCCCAGCAGCGATACCGAATCGGACTTCCTAAGCACCGGCCACAGTGTCCGTGATACTCGACAGTCCGTTCGGCCCCCCCAGGCCCGATTGGTCACGCCCAGTGTCCACTCCTTAATTCTACCAAAATATAAGCCCAATGGAGGCCTCACCGCCTCCACACAGTCAGGATCCTCAATCTCTGAGCCTATGCCGCCTATGTCGCAATGACCCGCCACCCAGCACAACCTTAGCATATACTCCCCTAAGGCTCCCCTTAGAGCCCTCCTACAATCATCCACCAGCCTTGAGTTCATATAACAGCCCCTTACGGCCATAAGAGCCGCCTGGCTGTCCACATATATATCCGAGCCCCTATCAATGTTGTCCCTTATCAGTTCCACGGCCCTCCAGACCCCCAGAACCTCAGCCTGAAAAACACTGCAGTCGTCAGCGAGCCTATATGACCTTCTTATGTTCAGATCCTCAATGTAGACCCCTGCACCCGTGCCCCTCATCTTCGAGCCATCAGTGAAAATAGCAAATCCACCAAATAATCTGCTCCTGCCCGACCAGCTCTCCCTAGAGGGCATTATTACCTCCGGCAACCGACCAAAATCCACTTTGGTGCCCACATAATCAGTGGATCCCGGCGGTCCCAGGCAATAGCCACCAGCCTCAATCTCACCCAGGATCCGTGAGTGACCCTGAGTGCCATTCCTCGTCAGTCCCAACTCCATCAGTCTAAGAATGCTCCTGGCCGCCATTCCCATCACATACTGCTCAATATGCAGAAGATGTAGAATGACATCCAGGGCAGCCTGAGGAGTACTTCTCATGGCACCTGTCATGTCAATTGAAGCACACCTCTGTGCCTTAGAAAGAAGGTTCCTACGACTTACCAATCTCAATGACTCCCACCAAACACAACATCCATACGTAAGAATGGGTCTAACCACCAAAGTGTACAGCCATCCCACCACTGACGGCCGGAGTCCCCAGCTCCTACCTATCGATGATCTGCAAGCATAGTAGGCATTGAGACCCCTTTTGAGTCTCTCCTGAGTATTCCTACCCCATGACAGCTTGCTGTCCAGAAAAACCTCCAGATACTTAGCACTATCAGATAGTCCAAGCTCCACTCCTCCAAGTACCGGCAGTCTAAACTCCTCCACCTTGCACCTCCTAGTGAAAAGAACTAACTCCGTCTTCTCCGGATTAACTCCCAGTCCCTTATCACTTGCCTATGCCGCCAGTTCGCCCAGCGCCCCTTGCATGATGTCGCTAATTGTCGGCAGAAACTTGCCCGACACCAATATCACCACATCATCCGCGTAGGCCACGACCTTCTGACCCATTCTGTCAAAACGTCCCAGAACGACATTGACGGCCAAGAGCCACAATAAGGGAAAGAGAACTCCCCCTTGTGGGGTCCCCCTAGTCACCGATTTCCTAAAACGTTCGTTTCCCCAGTCCGAGTGAATAACTCTGCTGCTAAGCATCATAGTTATCCATTCGATCAAGAACGACGGAACCCTCAGGTCAACCAGTGCCTGTCCTATAGCCTCTATCCTCAAATTGTTAAAGGCGCCCTCTATGTCCAGGAATGCCGCCAGGGTGTATTCCCTGGTTCGCAAACCCCGCTCCACATAACCAACCACATCATGCAACGCACTCTCAACAGATATACCTTTAAGGTAGGCGTGTTGAGCGCCGCTGATGATGCCGGCGTCAATCTTCGTCCTCAGATGTAGATCAATCAGTCTTTCAAACGTCTTCAAGAGAAAAGACGACAAGCTGGTTTACTTTAATCAAAAACTACTTGCCTGCTTGTGCTTTAAAAATAACAATTCAATTTGGTCCAGTTTTAATGTCAAATAAATCTGTCGTCGAACAATTATGTTTGCTAAATTTAAGGTTCCTGAATCTTTTATTGATTTCAAACTTCGTATTTTTTCACTGTGTCCTGCTTGAGATTAGTTAATTTTAGCTTAAAGGTTATGAGAAAAGATTTTATCAATAGATTAATGGGAGGTGGTGTTTTAATGGGCTTTACTGTAACGAAAAACATGAATAAATAATATCTGAGAATTTAATTCTCATGGTGAGTAACACATTCGAATTAATATGAAAATTTATAATGAATAAATAGTTTTAGTCAGTGCCTTCTTCCCTTTTCTTCATTAACTGAGAAAAATACTCTTTTTATTTTTTATTATTTAACTTTAAATTTTGATTATGCTTAAAATGACCACTTGATTATGATAACTATGGAATAAAATCTTAAATTAGGCCCAGGTTTGGAAAAAATTTAAACCTTAATTTTAGATTTGCAAAAAAAATTGAAAATACTACAAATTGTGTTCTGTCAACAACAAGTCAACTTGTCCAAATTACGAACAATCAAAGTACTTCCCTTCAACTTGCATATAAAACAAAACTTTTCTACAGTAAGCTTTTAGGCTACAGAGCGCAATAAAACCACCGCAAAGTTTATTGAATGCCAAGAACTAAAGAAAATTTTTAAGGACAAACCAAAAATCTTCAAATGAACGTGTATTTGGTAATAATTTTTTTATGGCCAGGTACTAAATAAATGTATATACTTCCCAGTATATATATAAATGATAAGTTATAGACCTAGCAAGGGTCAAGTGTAATAAAATCTAAAATTTATAGTTGTTTCAGTTTAAAATACTAAACGATACTAAATGATGACTATTAATTTATATTAATGGCCAAAGAGAAAAAAGTAAATCTTTTAAAAGATACAAAATAAAAATTATGACTTTAAAAGTAGAAGGAAGACAGACAGTCATATAAAATAAGCATTATTCAAGTATTGCAGAAGATGCTGGGAAATTCTTAAATATTCTCTGCAGAAAGAAAAAAAAAAACATCATATATGCCATTATATGAAGCTATCAATTTAATTACGTTTATTTTACGAATGGTTAAACATTTATATTTCACTTTTATAGTTTCATTTATATTTCATTTATAATTTTACATTTCCATTTATTTATATGGATACGCATGTACGGAAATACAAGTCAGTTGGTAGTTATGGGTGTATGTGTGTGTGATTTTCTGCCTGTCAGCCATCATACATTGATGAAGCTGCCTGAGCTTTAAGTCATTGAGTAAAAGAACGAAGATTTTTCCTTTTCCGGTTTTTTAATTCTGGTTGTCTATCGTTGGCTTTTAGTGCTGTTGCCATTTAATGAAAAATAAACATAATAAAATATTTAAGCTTTAATTACTTTTTTTTATCTTTTATTGAGTAGTTTTTCATAAGAGAAAATAAAAATAAATTTGATTAATTGATTGTTTAAAGCGGTGTTTTCTGAAAATTTTAGATGCTTTTTATAAAAAATGTATTTTAAGATTTTTTTCTTAAAGTTTTTGACTGGTATTTTTCTTGCTGTTCCCCATAGCATAGTTCCGTATGTCCAAACAAGTTTTGGTATAGCCATGAAGGTTTTTTTTTATTGTTAAAATTTAGTTCCAATTTTGGCCATAGTAGCAAATATAATTTACCAGTTTTAATGCCGATCCCAAGTCAGCCTCCTGTCTAAAATCATTCCTAAATATTCAACAAAATTTTCTATAGGTTTTAGTTCCCCGTATATAGTCAATCTTGAGCATTCTCCTCGCCTTAGTTTGAAAGTTATGCGTTTGGATTTATCTGAGTTGACTTATATTCTACTTGGTAAGGCATTTTTCAAGAAGGCGAACATGATTCGGGACAAATAACGATGTTTCATGAGGTGACTGGCTTGCTGCCGCTACACTGAACCAAAAATCCAATGAAAATGTACACAGAAAAAATTATTGCCAACTTATTTTCAAACAAACGCTTGTTTGAAAATTTTTTTAATTTCTACAAATTTTTTTACTGATTCAATTAAAATTTTTGTTTGATTTTTATTTAACCAACAAAAATGTTGATAACCATTCAAAAATATAATACACGCGTTATTGGTTTCAAGTTTTCATAATTTTGTATGAAATATTTAACGCTTTTTAATGTTTTCGTCTTTTTGCATTTTTTTTATTTGATCGTAAGCAACACTTCTTTATGTAAAATATAAGAACTACAACAAAAAACACATGCAGTCTATTTTTGGACACTTCAAAAAAGTACAACAGTAAAAAAAAAAAAAAAATAGCAGGTAAAAAAAAGTTTCACTCTTTTTAAACAACAGAAACAACAACAACACTATAAGAAACAAAATAAATTTTTGGTTGATTTCAAAGTTGGTTAAAAAAAAAACCGAAATCCCGTAATTAATTTTTTCAAACTGTTTGCTTATATACATCAAATACAAAAATAGAATGATGGCGGAAAACATATCGAGTCGGTCTGTCGCCGTTTTTGGGTTACATTTCTTCTTCATTAGCAAAGGAAAGGATACAGCAACAGTGAGTGATGACGAAAAACATTGTGTGGAAAAAAATAGAACTTCGTTCAAAAATTATTCCACCAAAAAATATGTGTCTCAAAGCCAGCCGGCCGCTCTGCTCTCTCTGCCATCATCTTCTAATACAATGCCTGCTTGTTTGCGCATCATTGCTTGTGCAAAAACCTGTTTTTTTTTTGATTTTGAAATTTAGTATATGAATTTCAGTAAACTTTTTGTTTGATTCTACAAATTTTTTGTTTGAATTGGAAAAATAATTTTTTCTGTGTACGCTAAGCACACGAACTACGTTTATCAAAATATTTTCGTTGGCTCAACGAATTATTCGTTAATATAATGAAAATTTTATTTTTATTACGTATTATTTTCATTATTTTATCGAATAATTCGTTGAGCCAACGAAAATATTTGAAACAACGTGAATCGTTTGCTTAACGTACATTTTCATTGGATTTTTAGTTCAGTGTATTGCTGTGTCATCCGCATATATTTCCACCATGACATCATTTATGACTGGAATATCTGCAGTAAAAATTGTGTACAACACTGGACCTAGTACGCTTCCCTGTGGTATGCCCGCTTTTATTTCGTATTTGTGTTATTTTTCATCTTTACTTTTAACATCAAAATGCCTTTGAAACAGAACTTTCTTTATTTTGAAAAGTAAGCAATGGTGCAATAATTTATCGAATGCTTGTGGAATGTCGAGAAAAACACCTAACCAGTAGCGTTTTTTTCATGGGCGTTACGACATTGTTCGGGAGTTCCAGGTTAATGTTGAAAGCCTAGAACTCTAGAAATGTCAATACTCTTAAGCAAAAACTTTCTACGAAAGTTCAATGACGATTTTTCGCTTAAACCATTTTCCGAAAAATTTTTCGCTAAAAATAACTCCTTAAAGTTGGGCAAAAAGGCGTTAAGGCAGAAATATTATTTTTTCTTAATCTGAAATTCAAAAATCCTTTAATTGCCTTACTGAATTGACTCATCATCTAAAGAGCAAACGATAACGATTGGAAGTAGTTGACTTAGACTTTAGTTATTAATACCAAACAAAAGACAGCTTTAAACCAAAACAAAAACTCAAAATATATTTTTTGGACTTATGACCTTTTATGACAATATTTTCTCGCTAAAATTGTTTTCACTTAAAAATATACATATTTTAAAATAAAATTTTTAAAGATCCTTCGATAATTTTTTCCTTTCAGACAAATTGCTTTAAATTTTTTTCACCGAAAATTTCGTTATGTGTCTGACAGAAGTTGTCGGTACAAATTGTCTAAAATTAAGCTAAAAATTTTTTGCTATAAAGTTATTTTTCAAAACATTTTTTGAACCTTAACGTTGCTCCTAAAGAGTTTACAGACATTTCTGTTCTCCAGTTAGAACACCTGAAACCTTTTGTTCGTTTGGAAAAGTTCAGTTGCCCTTCTCATAATTGCACTAACTGTGGGCTGCACCTTTGCCATGCCCACCGCCTACCTCCCAACTTTTTCGGATAAAGTTTTTCATATCCAAGCAAAAATTTTTAATCTTGGTACATATGTGTAAATCCAAAGTGTTGAACGTGGCAGTCGTACGCATCAAAAATGCAATAACATTTTTAACAACAAATATTTTTACGTTCTCTTAACCCTTAAATTATAACACTAAAAAAACACTGTTATCTATGCCAAAGTTTATGGAGGGCGCGATTCTAGGTCAAAGATAATGGCAAAAAAAGTAGCGGTTCGAACGCGAAAAAAATAGAAGTGGTTTTTTTGGCCATGTATAAAAAGGCGTAATTAAGCGAAGCCTGGCACAATTTTTTAGTCAAACTACTTTCAGCATTTTACGTAGCAATGTAACATTAAAATGTCTTGCTTTGATTCCAAAATCTTCTGTATTTTCTTTTTTATAAGCCAAATCTGGGTCGATACGTGACATTTCGAACGTGAAATTTTTTTCATAAAAATTTAACTGAATAATGATTAAAACAAAATAAAAATTTAGCGTTTGTCCGAATAACATATTTCTCTTTAAAATCTTCCTTAGATTACAGACCATGTAAGAATATTTCTTTGGAATAATTTTTATCAAATATCACCTCTTTTAAGGAAGATAATATTAAAGAAAACATACAATAAAACATTCTCACAAATAAGAAATTACGTTTGCACAATTTTGCAGTCTGATTATTCATCTAAGTGAACAAATTTATGGGTAAACTTATAAAATTAGTAAAATCTAAATATTTCTCGATAACAATATCGTAAAATAATCAGCTTTTAATAACTTTTAAATTTTCGGTCAAGGTGGACCTTTTGACGGAAATGTCCATATACTTTGTAAAATAAACAAAAGATGCTGGCCAAGTTTCCGCCCATATATAAATTTCAACTATCATTTCTATAACAAAATCCTCTAGTTCTAAATAAGGCTTATGATGTTGATGTCTTTTGTACGGATCAGATGATGCAACTAAACGAGGCAAAACATTAGTATTTGTCGAACTACTATTGCACTTTTTGGAAAACCTTAACCTTTATTTCCTGCAACCGTTATAACATGCTTCTTCTGCTTCCTAGGAAAGCATACCAATAAGGAGAACTGCCGCATCAAATATGTCCTTTCCTTGTATTAATTTTTTATGGACAGTAATAAGCATGAAGTGCCAGTTATAAATTTTTTAAGTTTGATAAGTTTATTGTACTTTTGCTTGCTCAAACTCTATTGTCAATTCAAATGAAATCATATGGTTTTGTTTAAAAAATAAAAAATAAAAAATTGTTGTTTTAATATACAATTACAATTTCTTTAAAATTTTTGAAGCTTAAATGTATGCAACACATTTTACCACAAACCTGCTATATTCTTAACTTTTTTAAGAACATGTATTAGTTTGTTCAGCGATCGGTGAAATTCCGTGGTGTTTTTTTTTTTGGTAAATTCGTGGAGTACACACTCTTCCTTACTCCTTTTTTTCAACGAGAACTGCAACTGCTGATATTATAAGGCCATTTTAATTCGACAATTTTAGTTAGCTACATTAAGCAATTTAAATGGGTTTTTAATTAAAAAGAAGGCGATGTATTTCAATAAAAACGGCTCGAAAATGTTAGCAGTGAAAATATCTTACATTTTCATCACTTTTCGTGGTAAAATATGTGAGTAACTTTACTAGATTGTTCCTAGCACAAAATGTGGCTCTTAACGAAAACGAATGAAGATTTTTTCTTAGCGAAACAGTTCTGTAAAGAAATTGCATCATTCGATTTTTGCAAGGAATCTGTTTCTGGCGGAAATTGAACCAGTAACCCTCGCGCTTACTACCACGGGACACCCGAAAATTCTGTTAAATGTATTTATTGTTTGAAAAGAATTATAATACATAAGGAGATTTTTAAATTTAACATCTTAATTAAAAGAAAAAGAAACTGGATTGTAGAAGTTCCTTTATGAACTAGAATTTCGTATGCAATAAAATGCTAGAAATGAAAGAACGACCCTTGTTAGAAATTTAAGACTCTTTTATTTTAAAAATAAACTTTAAAAAAGTTACACATAAAGGTTTAAATTCAAAAATTTACCCCCCATCCAAAATCACAGCTGCACAGTATGCAACAAATTTTGTTCTATGAAAAACGCCTTTATGTAGCTCTACAGTTTTCTAATTATTCCTTGTCTATTGTATAGTGGAACAAATTTTACTTTTTTTAACATTACTGACCCCATATGTTGCACATATAATACCAACATGTTACATTTGTAAACACAAGGACAGCAATTTCTTTTCATATTCTTCATGAGTGGCAAAAAAAAAAGTGTTCGATTTCAATAAAATCCATAAAAAAATTATTTAACAGTTGATATGTATTAAAGTAAAAAACATAAAATTATTAAAGAAAAAAAACAATAACGGATTGTTTTGACACTTACGAAATGAGAGTAGAATTCCAAAAAAAAAAAAAATAAAAATAATAATAAATTGTTTAATATAAGCAAAAAATAAAAGAAATGATATAAAATAAATATAAAAAGTATTGATAGCACTGACACTTATTGGTCACTGGTGTGTGGTGGCTTTTGTGGGGTAGTTTTTTTATTATTTATGCAGGGGTTTTTCCATTTTTTCCCGGCTGCTGCTAAAAAAACTATTCCATTTTTTATTGTCTTTTAGGCTAAAGATTTGCTGAGCCTTTTTTAATTTTTTTTTTTTGTATTGTATTAAAGTTATAAAGAAAATATGCTTTTGATCAAAATACAAATGGGGTTATAAAGGCACAAGTATGATTAAACTGTGTTTACGGTGCCAGACATATTAATGAGTGCAATAAATTATTATGGGGGTTAAATTGGCAGATTTAGTTTTTTTGGCCTTTTTATTGTCTACAAAAAATGTTCATAATTCTGTAAGTTTTTTTTTTTTTGTTTTGAATAAAAACATTTTTAAAATCAAACAACAAATTTATAGAACATTTGTTATAAATTGCTGAGACCGAAGGGCAGGTGTGTTTAACTTTTAAAAGTCATTTATCTTTAATCTGGAAGAGTTTGTGTGGGGTCGGGTCATGGTGTGGAATATTTTCTAAATAGTTTTTTGGAATAGTACGTTATCTTGTCGAATATTTGGGGCATATTTTTGCCAATGCAAACTTAAAGCGAATCAATTTTTTATGCCACAACTAGCTTGCAACTTATTATTGATGAGGTTCTTTTCCTTGACGCAATTCATATTTGACTTTGAAATAAATTTGGACGGTTGGTCAAGTTTCTCATACAATTTCTTGCATTTTCGGTTGTCGTAATTGGTCTCGTTCTTGCTGCTGGTAATCAGGGTTCCCATTTTATCACCAATTTGCAATTTTTCATCCCCCAAAATAGCTGGTTTCTTATCCCCACAGATCCCTAAAAATAAATGTTGAATATAACCCACACCTAAACGTCAAGATTTTTTTGAATTTCATTTAACATTTCTCAATTTCAGACTAACTCAATTTGAACCATGGAAAGATACACATTCGAGCAACGCGTTAAAGTTATTCAGGCTTATTATGAAAATGGGCGATTAAACCAAAATGCATATCGTGCACTTCGTGATTTTTTCGGCCAATTTAATCGACCAAATGGGCGTAGAATTGGAAAAATCGTGCAAAAATTTGAGCCAACGGGTTCTGTAGGAGATATGAAAACACCAGCACAGGTCGTACTGCAGAAAATATTGCTGCTGCTCGCGATATTGTGGCTGAAGAGTCTTCCACCTCAACTCGTCGTCGTGCCCAACAATTGCACCTCTCACGCTTGTTGTTGATGAAACTTATGCATAAAGACTTGTATTTACACGCTTACAAGGTGCAATTGACTCAAGAACAAGGTCAGAATGGTGGCAAGAAATGGCAACAGTCGATGATAAATTTTCGAAGAAAATCATCCTGCAGTGATGAGGCACATTTTCACCTCAGTGGATTCGTCAATAAGCAGAATTGCCGCATTTGGGCGAATGATAATCCAAGAGTGATTGTCGGAAACCCAATGCAAGTAGAATTTTATGGCGATTCTTTGCTTAGAATATATCAACCCTCTAACATTAATTTTAAGGGGTAATTTTTGTACTTTTTTTAACTTCCACACAAAAGTATAACACAACGGCACTTTAGAGGGTTAACATTTTTCACGAATATTTTCCGCTTCAAATTTTACTAGTGGTTTTCTAAGACCAAAAATTTCTGCAATGTATGTAAAACGGATTTTCGAAATTTCGGGCATTGAAATTTTTGAATTTCTTGAAAATGTGTTTGGTACAAGTCAAAAAAATATGCTTAATATACCTCTGAGCTAAAAGACTAATTCAGATGTCTTCAGTGCATGTCGATTCATTTCTTAGAATATATTAACCCTCTAACACTAATTTTAAAGGGTAATTTTTGTCCTGTTTTTAATTTCCACACAAAATGTTCGACCAAAGAAAGGAAAAATGCAAAAAAATTCCAGGACTTGAAATTTTTGAATTTTTCGAAAACCCGTTTTACATACATTGCACGATTTTTTGGTCTTAGAAGACCCTTAGTGAAATTTGATTGCTTGATCTATGGTTTCAATTCTAGCCTTTTTTTTGAGCTGTTCAGTTGGGAACCATTGCACAAATGGCATTTGTGATAATATATTTTTCCCAAAGATCCACATCGAAAAAAGTGTTTATACCCCATGAAATCACCTGGGGATTTTACAGAAACTTGTATCCCCAATACCAATAACAAAAAAATCCCCTAAACTGATAGCGCTGCTGTTAATTATTTGATGAAAAACACGATTTCATTTTATGTGGTTCAAGGAGCCTATCGGACATCCAAATCGTGGAACCCGATTTGGTTCCACGTTTAAAAATGATGTAAGCTGAAGGTCTACCCCGTGCATTTATGCGTCGTTCCTTTTTATACATCTGTCAAAAAAGTAGAATCAGTGTAATCGTATGCGTCAAGTTGCATAGCAAAACGCATACAATGCATATACGTTTCAACAAATGAAACAAGGTTTACTTTCTACTTTTGTATACATACAGTCAGCGTCAAAAGAAAGTGTACACCGAAAAGTTCAACATTTATAAGTCCGTAGATGTTAAAAGGGGGAGAGTACAAAAAATCATATTCCATATTCCAGACGATTTTTTTGAATTTTACAGATACAAGTGGCTTTTTTCTGGGAACACTACGATATATCCCATGTTCATGTAGTGCTTAGCGAACAGTACTGCAGCTAACACTTGCTCCTAATGTTATTGCTCGTTCCTCTGCTATTTTTACTGTACTGCGCCAGGGATTAGCCTTTACTCTTCGCACTTTTGTCCTCTTCTCCACGTCGGACAAAGTTTTAGGTCTGCTAGAGGGTAGAAGTTCTTTAACATTTTTCTCATTTTTGTACTTACCTTATAATTTTTTTCACATAATTATGACATCTGCCAATAGTAATGCCAATTTCTCTCAAAGATTTGCCTTTAGATGCCAATTTTGCCACTAAATTATGAGTTTCTACTGTAGTCTGTTTACCCATGTTGACTTTTATTTACAAACTAAAGTTAACTTGAGTTTTAATTGATCAGTATAGATAAAAAAGATAATTAAACATCCGTAATATGATTTTAAGAGGAAAAAAAAACAAAAAACTAGGGGTCAAATAACCTTAATGACGCAGGAACATGGAAATAATATGAGATTGTACACTTTTTTTTAACGCGTTAAATAAGGCGTTTTCTGAGATTATTGTTAATTTTAAAATGAAGAAGAAATAAATGACAAATTTTTTTTATTAAAATAAACAAGTACTGAATACACTTCAAAAACATAGAAACAGATTTTTTGTACTCTCCACCTTTTAACATCTACGGACTTATAAATGTTGAACTTTGACGCTGACTGTATGTCGCATGTGTGGTGGAAAAGTGTCAGCTGTTTCTGATAGCCATGAATGGCAAATCATATTTTATTTTCAATGTAACCAATAAATATGTTTGTGTGGTGGATATCTTTTTAATATTGTTTTCTTTGTATAAAAAAAAGTTTTTAATTAAAAAATAGATTTCGTAATAAAAATTGCAATAGCTACACTCAAAATATTATGTAGTTAAATTTAAACGAAAATTCATTTTAAACAAATTAAAATTCATTTAGAAAACGGATCATTTACAATTCATTTAAAACAAATGATTTTTACATTTATTTTTAAATTTTTTATTTATTATACAGCATATTCGTTAAAATTTAATAGTTTTTACTTTTAAAAAATATATTTCAACCGACAAAAATCAAACAAATTAACAAAAAAAAAAAAAAAAATACGGAAAAACATTATTTTTTGGTAGTTTGTTTTTTTTTTTAATAAAAAACATAAATGTTGAAAAAAAAATTATTCGTAAAATAATTATATTTTTATTAAATTTTAACAGTACCGAAAACGATTTTAATAACCTCAGCTACTGGAATAATTTGTGTATTAAAGTTATAATTTTTAGCACAATTTTTTCATAAACAAAATTTTCCGTTCTAGTTATTGATCACTTTTATGTTCTTATTGCCATTTTCGTTTTGTTTATTATTTTTATACCCTCCACCACAATTAGTTGTGAAGAGTGGCATACTAAGTTTGTCATTCCGTGTGAAACTTTTTTATTATTCATCGCAGACCCCATAAAGTATGTTTATTCCGGGTCCTTTAGAAATTCTATGTCGATTTAGCCATGTCCGTCTGTCTGTCCGTATGTCCGTCTGTTGAAAACACGCTCACTTTCGAAAAACTCAAAAGAAATAAACAAACCTGGTTTCAATTTGCTTGTAGTTATCCTAAGCAGCATGGGATTGGAATCCAGCAAAATCGGTGCAGTAGGATCGGAGCTATGAATCAAAATGTGACACCAACACCTTAAAAAATTGATAATTTTGTTACAAAAGCGAACATAATTGGTGTAACAATGCACAGAATGATATAATAATATTTTACAAAAAATCGTTTTATTCGACTGGAAATCGCGCTGTAAAATTTCGTGAAGATCGGTCCATAATTTACCCTAGGCCCCATATAAACCCTACTGCCGGAAAAGAGTTTAGTTCGCCTTAAACCGTAAAAAATAATGTTATCATAACAAAATTTGGTGCATCACAGTTTTATGGAACTAGAAATAATGGCAATTTTCTCAATGTATCGACAAACTGTCTGTTACTTAATGTCAACATAAATTTATTGGACCGATAAACTGTCCGTTAACGATTTTGGGTTTCTCAATATACCGACAAAAAATATTGTTTTCAGCTGGCAACGCCACTCAAAATACATGTAAAAGTTCGGAGTCAGCTGATTGAATTTATCTGTACGGCAAATAAAAGGAAAATAAATAATTGGCAGATGAGTGCCGGTTAGCTTTGCGATAAAATCGAAGCAAATGAGACATTGAGAAAACCTAATTTCTTTAATGTGCAGTTTTTCGTTGGGGAAAAAGATAATCGCCTAATGAGAAAATGGCCATAAGACTATGAAATTTCGTGAAGATCGGTCTAAAATTTACCTTAGGCCCCATAAAAATCTACTCCCCGAAAACAGTTTATTACTCTTAAAACCATAATTAATAATGCTATCATAACAAAAATTTGGCTCGTCACAGTTTAATGGGACTAGAAATAAGACTATTAAATTTGGTGAAGATCGGTCTATAATTAACTCTAGTCCCCATATAGACCGTACTCCCGGAAAACAGTTTAGTACGCCTTAAACCGTAAAAAATAATGCTTTCAAAACAAAATTTGGTCCATCACAGTTTTATAAGATTAGAAATAAGACTATAAAATTTAGTGAAGATCGGTCAATAATTTACCCTAGGCCCCATATAAACCCTACTCTCGGAAAACAGTTTAGTACGCCTTAAACCATAGTTCTCTGGCTTGGTGCTAAGAGGGCCAATGTCAATATTTTGCTCTTTTGAGTTAATCGTTTCATTATGTGTATTATTTTACTCTCTTTTATTTTTCTGTATCAGCCAATGTCTAAGTTAACCCAGAACAGTTTAATGAGGTTTTTTAGACATTGGCTGATACAGAAAAATAAAAGAGTGTAAAATAATACACAAAATGAAACGATAAACTCAAAACAGCTAAGTATTGACATTGGCCCTTTAAGCACCAAGCCACAGAATTAATAATGCTATCATAACAAATTTTGGCTCGTCACAGTTTAATAAGACTTGAAATAACACTGAAATTTCGTGATGATCGGTCCATAATTTACCCTAGGCCCCATATAAACCCTTCTTCCGGAAAACAGTTTAGTATGCCTTAAACCGTAATAAATAATGCATCAGAATAAAATTTAATATTTCACCCATATAAAGCCCACTTTGGTAAAATAATTAAATACGAAAACCGTAGCAGATATAGATATTGCGGTAAATTTTCTTCCAACTTAGCTTCATATGGCCAGAAAAAATGTTATGCAATTTTGTGATATACGATCCATAATAAACCTTAGATCCATTACCGCTGTATTGAAATTTATGTTTTTTGATACCAGAAATCACTCTGCAGAATTTGGGGATGATTGGTTCATAACTTACCGTGGCTTTCTTAAGTTCGGCTTAAACTTTAACGAATCATGATATTTTACTCAAACTATTTAAAATTGCAAAAAAAGCATAAAACTTTCTGATTGTCGGTCAATAATTTTATATGATTTAAACCGCAACCAATTTTAATGCAGATGTCTGTTTTTATAAAGATAAATTAATAATAAATACCCATCATATAGATGTTACTCTCAAAGCATTCGAACTGTCGGTGGAGGGTATCAAAGTATCGGTACAACCAAATATAACACTCTAACTTGTTTTTGAACAAATTCTATGAAAGAGGAGCTATTTGATGCTGTGAGAAATCTCGAATTCTTTTACAATAAAATCTTAGTCCTCTATAAATTATTTTAAATAAATTCTATTAACATCTCACTTTCACTTTCCATTTTTTCCACTATTTTTTTTTATTTGATTCAAATAGCACAACAGCTGATCCAAACAAAATAATTTGGCGCAAAAAACGCTTGAATTTAGAAACTTATAAAATACACAAAAAGTACGTATGTATATGCAAAATATCTGTACGGACCTGGTTAAACCACCTAGGGCTAAACAAATTTGCTTAAATATATTCCCAGCATAAAGGAGGAAAAAGTTAATATGATCGTTCTTTTCTAAAAGTATTTGATATAAAAAAAAAAAATGCAGTGCAATCCATTGACGGATTAATTAATCCCAATCAAATTTTCTTTTATTTTGAAGCAATCTTTGTTTGACATTGAATTTATTATATTTTCGTTGCCTTAGAAAATCGGTACTCCAAAAAATATAGGCCGATAATGAACGTGGGGTTTCTCCAGGTCTTTGCATTAGTTTTATAAACATATGGGCATTTCCATCATGTCGAACGTGACCATCGTACACATTTAAAGTTTAAAAAAAGTAAAAATTAAACGTATATTTATTTTGGCAATAGATTCAGGTTATAGCTTTTCATTAGCCCTATAATTGGTGCTATTGTTCATTTTGATAAATTGTTTCGTTTTCAAGAATATTGCAAAAAAAACAAGGCATTTGCACGTGACGAAAACAGAAGTGGTTTTTGTGGCCATTTTTTCGAATGCCGATTTCTGCGAAACCTGAGGCAATATTTGAATGCAAAAAAATTTAGAATGTTATGCACTCATATCTCTTAAATCTGTCTGTCATTTTAAATAAAAATAATGTATGTATACTGTTTTTTTTTATTTAGCTTTAATCGCTGTCGCACGTGATCTGTCGTACATGACATTTTTTTCCATCATGATATATATGTTGATTAGACCGGGTCGACCTCCATACAAAAAAAAAAAAGTTGTGCCAGTCACCCCCTAGAACGAAAGATATGTCAATGAAAAATTGTAGGAATAGAACTATTACAAAAAAGCTTTATAAAATACATAACTGAAATTTAGCTCATAGAATAAATTCGAAAAATGAAAAATGTTGAATATGTTTCTAAAACAGGAAACATTTTTTTTGGCCACGTCCATTTTATATTTAGCGCTGCCATTTAAAGTCCGATCTCATCATATTGCATATCGTTTTTAATGGCTTGATAGTGGCTTAATTTTTGTCTTTAGTGAATTTTTAATCCGACCTCAAATTCTGGGCGCCACTTATGCCATCTTGGATCCTTCTCCCAAATGTCCAATTTTTTTACGTGCCAAGAAAGTCCTTCTAAAACCACGTATGTAGATTTTAATATGCCCACTTTTATTACACGCCTACAAATTAAGCCCCTTTTTTCTTTTTCACACACATACTACATTAAATCAGGTAGAACCCTGTAGTAAATGAAATAGTCAGTTGCAAAAAACACTAACTATAAATTAATAATTTTTCAAATGACTACAAATTGGTTTAAATCTTATGCAGATATCAACCAAACATATTGCATGGAGGCACACGTAAAACACAAATAAAAGCAAAATAAGTAAAACAAGTAAAACAAGCATGCCATGACCTCAAATGAAAATAAAATATTACAAACATATTTAAATAATTGAAAATTTAATCAATACAAATCTGTTTATATACAAGCAATTATGTAGCGTTTTTATTTCAGCATGTATTATACATCATCATTTAAAGCAATTTGATGCAAAATTTGCTTAAATAATTATTTCTATATAAATATATACATATGTATATATAAAAATATACATTCATATGTACATATGTATGTTTATATGTACATATATTTTTTTGACAAAAATTTTTTTAAATTTAAATAATTTATTATAAACCGACTATACTTAATTGACTACAAATTGGATGAAAAATAAGTAGTTAGTAGTCAATTTAAAAGTCATGCAGAGATAACCAATTGACTACAGCCTATGACATGCCCATGTTAAAATAGTGAGTCGTCGACAAGGAAAATAGTCACTTAATCAACTAGATGTGGTTATTAAAATACCAGTTTGAAGTTACTTAAAAATGTGTTTGACTTCCTACAGGGAAGCCAATACAAGCAATAATATTTTCATCAGTCACGCCCTAAAATAAAAGGAATATTTATTAAGTTTGAAAAACTTTAAAAAAATTGTTTGTGCCACGCCCTAAATTACAGCCCTTTTTGTTTTATATACATATATAGCATCGTCATTTAAAGTCTAATCTCATCGTATCGTATATAATTGTTAATTTCTAGAATATGGCTTTATTTTTGAATTTAGTGCTTTTTTTGCTCATCTAGATTTAAATAATTGAAATGTATATATTAACATAAATAAATCATTCACATATATAAAAAATTATTTTCAAATTATTAATTTTCACACTTACGATGTCGCACGTGAACAACTTTATATAAATACCAAGATCACAAATCTTGCTATTTTACAGAAATTTTTTTTTATTTTAATATTATAAAAAATCTCTGTTTGGCCTGGTAATTTGATGAGCTTTCTACTTTTACTTTCGACGCATTGATAGAAAATTATGTTTTTCAATGTCGCACATGACATCGAAATATGCGATAATACAAAGAAAAAATTACAGTTATTTGCAATCGCATAGTTTCTTGTGCATTCTATTTTGACTCTTTGTACCTTCCGAAAGGTTTTAGAGAGAAAAAGTCAATGCATAATGTCTCTCTTAAAGAACTGTTATCATAGCAATACGTACCATAGAAATATTCAAATAAGAAAAGTTGCTCTTGTTCCACTTTGCATTCATAAATCTTAAAATGGGTTATAAATAAATATAAAATTTTTTTACTTGTATTAAATTTTATTATTTTCCTGTTAAACTATGATAAAACAAAGTCTTTTCAAGAACTTATAATTTTTTTGTTGCGGTGGACCTTTCGGTGGAAATGCCAATATATAAATTTCTCCTTCTTATAAATTTCACAATCTTTACTAGTGGTACTCTTCTTATGAACCAACACAGATTTACTTTTTTTTTAACTTACTAAAAATTTCCATAAATAAAAAAATGTTTTTTGTGCTACTTTTGTGAACAAAATCTATTTATGGTGTTTTCTTTTCTACAAAAAAATGTGACATTTGGTGTCTGTTTCTTAAAAATTTTGCTCCCGAAGAGGGTAGCTTGTTTTATTCTAAAAAACTTACCCTTTTCGGTAGCAAAACAGACACCAAATTGCATTTTTTTTAAATAAAATGTAACATTTTTTTGTAGAAAAGAAAACACCATTAGATTTCTTACATTCTTACCCCTCTTCTAAATTTCGGCTTCTCATTCTCATCTTTTCAACTTCATCTCATTCAACTTTTTTATAACACACTTTTATAAACTCCCCAAAATTATGCATTCAAAAATTGATTTTAAAGAACCCTTTAAAATATGCAATGATTTTTGAAGAAAAAAAATGCTTACATACTTAAATTTCCATAACACTGAATGCATTCTTTAAGCTTTAAAGTTTTTTTCTTTTAATTAAAATATAAAAATGGGGTAAAACATTTCCTAAACAAAAACACCGACTTTAAGTTAAAAATTAAAAAAAAAATATATACTCGTTTATGCATTTTTAATCAATAATATGGAGTAGAAATTCAAACAGCGGCAACAACTACAAAAGTGCGTTACATTGTCAGGCTTTACAATAAAACGCATTAGTCAACCCTTTTTTGTTGTTGTTCAAACTCCCTTTATTTATATTTGAAGTTGGCTGTGAGAATGAATGAGTGAAGTTTTCTATTCGTATTTTGTTCATTAAAAAAATATATGATGCATTTGCGTTCTGAAGCGCGCTGCTTTCACACAATGTTTTTACAAAACTTGACAATATGTGACATGTGTCATATGAAAAATGAATTTGTGTAAAATAAACAACATGAAACAGCAAAAACGGACATGAAAAAAAATAATCATTAAAATATAATAAAAACAAGTGTATATTATGAACAGTTGTGCGTTTTTAATTTTTTTATTCATTTGTTTCTGCAGTTTTGTTGTTGTTTTGTGAAATATTATGATTTCATTTCAGTGTGTTGTTGTAGTTGTTGTTTATATTTCAGTTAACATTTAACGCATTAAAAGCACAATTCCCCAATTTCATATTTTATATGGCCTACACAGACATGTTCAGGAAAAGTCGTGCAGAAAGGACTGTAATCAGTTATTTTTTGTGGAAATTTAAAATAGAATCACTATCAATATAAAACAAATAGAACTTTTCAAAATCCTTCGCAAACTGAAAAACTATTTTTAATGTTTTGAGCCGCCCTGCTTTGCATTTGAGAAAAATATGGCAAACATTTTAGGCTTTAGAATTTGTTTCTATATATTTTCGGACGCCTCTGGATCATACAGGACCAACAGTTTTAAAATAAATTTCAATATTTATCATTTTATTAAAGACAACCTTTTACTGATTTCAGTCAATTTCTATTGACTCAAGTATTTCGCAATTCGAACTTTTTTATTGATCAAATTTTGTGTGGAGGCACACCGGGAAATATAGCAGCGGAAATCTAATCCTCAATAAATGCAAAGATGAATTACACTGCTTACAAATTTTTAATTTGGAAAAGCACCAAGAACGCCACATGCCTCGATAAGTTAATTGGGACCTCCTGAACACGAAAAACGCTGTAATTTTTTTTCCTAAGTACCTTTTTTAGATAACGGTACTTTTGTGTTTTTCGGTGTATGGTCCCACTCAAACCCTTGTGGAGCCAAACCGAAAAGTCCGATCGAAACAAGGGACACATCGTTGGAAAGGTAATTGAATGCCTTTTCCGTCGATATGCTGAAAATTTCTATCTGATCATCATATACAAATTTGCCTACTTTTTACGTTTTTTAAAAATTTTTCATTTTTATTTAATTTTTTTCTTCGTTATTTTAAATATCTGGAATGTTTTATTTTTTAACCAAATAATGTATTTTATCACCAACATTTAAGGCGTAATTTTAAAAAAAATTGGATGAAAAATAAAGTTTTTATTACGTATTTTGTGGAACGACAAAAAAATCGGCCGTCGGCAATAATCGGCAAAAAGACAAAGTTTACGCTATACAAAAATCAGAGAAATTCATGTAAATGGAATAAACACAACTGGGACGTACGACGAACTTTGCATAGTACGATGAATTCGTCGGCGTAAATTCGTTAAATGAGACACAATAAGTGCAAAGGTGGGACTACTTCAGCATTTTTGTTGTTCTGCATTAGGAATGGGCAAAAATATCGATATATCAAAATATCGATGTTTAAAAAAAAAAAATAATCGATACATATCGCCGATATTTTTTAAAGTAAGTCTTCATTAAAAACTCAAAATTTTAGCCGTTTTTACCATATGTTTTTTTTAAGAATTGGCATCACTGCATGAATAATACGTTTTTTTAAACTAACATACATACATACACACAAAACACATTTTTCCTTTTGTTTCCCTTAAGGTGTTATGATACTTGCTATTTTTTGTATTGGATTTTTTTAGGATTGACTGAATGAAACATAAAAGCGAGAAAGAACAAGAAATACAATTTGATAAACAAACACTTTTTTCTGATTGACATTTCTCATGTTTTTTTTTTCTTTGACTAAAACAAAAAAATGGAAAAATCTTGGGCAGATGAAACTATTTTGTTTTTGATCAGTGAAATAAAGCAGGTGCCCTTCATATGCGATTTAAAATCATAAATTTTCAATTAAAGAAAATACCTCGATGTAATTCGTAGTATTTTACATTATTTGCATTAAATTTTATTGTTTATTGAAAAAAAATTGTTTGTGATTCCAAAATAAAATGTAAACAAAAAAAAAAACAATACTGCCCACGTTTTTTGCCCACAAAAACCCGTCAAAAAAGCTAAAAATCGCAAAAAAAAAAGTTAAAACCCGCTACTTTCGATCAAAAACTAAAAAAATTGGCAACAGTGCTAACAATTAATCTGGAAATGTCAATTTTAAATTAAAAATTTTTGTATTTTTTTTGACAGTCTTAGATTATTTATCGATAACACATGTATATTTGTTTGACATTTCAAGATTTTTTATGATATAATCATACTCTTTACACTTAGTCAGTTTTCCTATGCAAATATATTTGCACTGTTCTCCAAATAGAAAAAATACAAAAAATAGCAAGTATCATAACAGCTTTATGTAGTAGTAAGATTTTGACAACGGCAAGGAATTTTACACAAACAAAATGCCTGTTGTAATTGTTGTAAGAAAAAAGCGGGGTTTTCACATTGCAGATTTCTAATTAAAACAGTTAAGCGGCTCGTACACTTGCAATAAAATTGTTCAATTTTATGTGTATGTGATATTCGAAGGTGGCACAATGTATTGGCAACAATCAAAAGATTTTTGATTTTTTATTGCACAACGAAAAGGAAGTGAAATGTGTTGGCAACATTGTACAACGCTGCTTATGTTATTCCTTTAGGCTATGTTCACCTTTTTATTGAATGAATTAAACCATTTTGCGGCTTATTGCATAATATAGGACAAAACAATAATATTGCAAATACATATGTGCCTATATATATTTGGAATAGTAATGAGATTTGTGCATATGCATGGTAATAGTTTCAGCAAAATACGTTCGATATATCGATATTTTTGAAATAATAAATATCGATACTCTAAAAAAATTTCGATTCAATATATATCGATATATTTTTTCAATTTACCCATCCGTATTCTGCATTTCGATTTAGCGATATCAAATTAGTTTTGGGATTTGTTTCAAATTTTGCAATTTTTCGCGAATTTCAGCACTGTTCGCGATTTATTCCTGTAAGTTTTCTGATTCTTTACAGCTTTAACGATACATAATAAATAGTAGACTTGACTATCATCCCGCTGTAAGCAAATTTTTGCGAATTTCCGCTCATTTAGCAATTTTTACCGAATTTTTGCCATTCCTTATAGTTTTAGGTATGGATTGCTGTTCGGTTTTGACCGAAACCGAAACCGCGGTTTTAAATGCCTAAAAACCGAAACCGAAAACCGACCTCGGTTTTCGCTTTAACTTTAACAATGTATTTATGCTTAAAGAAATTGCAAATTAAACATCATACTCGTACTTAATATACAAAAACTTTATACATAACAGCCTTCAACAATGACAAGGTATTTCAAAATTCTTAAAATTCAAAATAAGTACTAAGAAGAACAAATGTTCACACCGTATTTGTGAGGCATAAACTGCCACCTGGGCCACTTGAATTTTGTATGGAGATTCTTGTGGCTATGGAAAAAACTCACACTAACGAACCCCTGGGCAAGGCTGGGACTACTTTTATATGTATGGAGTTTTATAGCTATAGCAGGAACATTTTGTTGGGAAATAATATAATTTTTCGAAAAAACAGAAAAGGAAGAATTCTTATGTGTTGTGTATGCTTTTTGAAACGTTTCATTTTGATTTTATTTACTGCAGTACATATATTATAGGGAAGGGCCTGACCAGGTCCAGGTGAATACAATATGCACAAATTTTTCATTTGGCCAATTGCGGAATTGAGAAATACATAAAGTTTTGTTCTAATATACTTAATAATTATATAAAAAAAAAACTAGAAAAAAGTCAAAAAATTCCTGAAACAATTAAAAAACTTGCAAAAAAAATATATATGTTTATGTAAGAATTTAACTTTGATATTTTCAAAACCGAAAACCGGACCGAAACCGGCCGGTTTTAATAATTTTAAAACCGAAACCGCGGTTTCACATTTTTACGGTTTTTAGCAAACTCTAGTTTTAGGGACTTTTGATAAATTTAATGGCTTTTTTTTTTGCGAATTTTTGCCATTTTAGCAACTCTTTTTTTTTTTTTTGTTATTTTCCGACATTTGGTATTATTTTCACTCATTTAGCGATTTCTAATAAATTTTAGTATTTCCTTAAAAGTTTGAAAATTTTTCGAGAATTTTGTCCCTGTAGTTCCTTACAGCACCCGTATTCCGTAATTCGCTTAGCTAAAGCTAAATCTCGATCGCTTAAATGCCTAAGAGAATACAAAATTTGAACATTTTAGCGATGACATTAAAAGCTAAAATTGCGGCGAATTAAATTGTTATGGCATTGCGGAATTTAGCAATGCACGTTACAGTATTGCATTCGTAGCCAAAAAACGCTAAATCGACTTTATAGATTTTTAGCGATAGAAATTTAGCTTAAGCGAATTACAGAATACGGCCACAGATTTCACGATTTTTAATAAATATTGGACTTTGCTATCATGCTGCGCTGTCCCAATTTATTCGACGTTCGTCTGCGTAAGAAACAGAAATAAACCTATGGCAGAGTTCGTTACGCACGTAGAGTTTCGACCTACGCAATGATCGTGTGTTCTTTCATATACACCAATGTGTTCTATTTCTGGTGACGAATATTCGTTGCAAATAATTCGTCGTTCTTCTCAGTTGTGTTTCTAGCATAATTTGTTACCGTATTGTCATAGAAAAAGAAAACTTAAAAATATAAAATGAATATTTTTTTGTGTTTTCAAATTTAATTTTTGAAAACAAATTAAAAGGAAAAAAAATAAACAATAACTTGAATAAATTTAGAATTTTTTATTATTATTTCTTTAATAAGTCAAAATAGTACTTGTACTATTTTGACTTATTAGTTTTGGGCTAATGGAGCGTTTTTCTATAAGTTTAGTCATTACGTCCTAAGTTTTTACTTTGTGTGACCCAATTGTGTTCCTAGAACTAGAATTAAAAAAAAAATTTATCCATCAAACGTAGCAGGTTCAAAAGGGAGAAATGTAAACATTTTGCTTGACATATCGCTTACGGAAGGCAGGACTTGTATATGGTGAGTTTCCACTTTGAAGAAAGAAATTTTAGCCACAAAAACACTATTTAATGCGCATAAACACTACTGAGCGTAAAAATCAGCTAAAATTTCTGCTTATACAGTTATTCATTAATATCCTATCGAACAAAACTTCTTCGTAGTAGGAGAGTGCCGTAGCCCTTTAAGCTTCGTTCACAATCAGAGCTATAATTTAATCTTTTCTTCTATCTTATTTCTTCCCAAAGAATTTTAAATATTTTCCTTTCATTTTATAAACAAAAATGAAACTAAAGTTTTTTTTTTTAAAAGTTGGGTCAACAAGTACATCAGCAACA
Organism: Pollenia angustigena; assembly: GCA_930367215.1. Lineage (NCBI taxonomy): Eukaryota > Metazoa > Arthropoda > Insecta > Diptera > Polleniidae > Pollenia > Pollenia angustigena. The sequence goes on from OV884060.1 coordinate 57,644,901, forward strand.
ATTTGTTTGAAATTGTTTCTGACGTTTAAAATAATTTTATTTAGTTTTGAATGAAAATTTTAACAAAATGTTCCAAACATAATAATAAATACTAATTATATTGTTTTGGGCAAAATTTGGTCGCGAATAAAATTGTTGGCTCTATTGTGAACACCACTAAATTGTTGCTGCCTATTGTGAACGAAGCTTTAAATGTCATTTCTAAGAACATGTGCTAAGAATTCGTTCGCTTGCCGTACTGCATCTCTGTATGTCTTATTGCGTAGATCATACCCGTGCGCTAACCATTAAGTGCTTTGCAAAATATCTTATCTTTATCCACTTTTTTCTAATAATTGTAAAAAAAGTACTTTTTATGATATTATTACTAACTCCCTACTACCCCAACATTTTTCTAGAATGCCCCGAAAAAGTTCATTCCAAATTTCAGATTCTACACTAGTTTCCCTGATACCAGTCCTTAACTGTTCTCTCTTCGGTAAATGCAACATGGCACAGCAACAGCAACAATAATAATAATAATAACAAAAACTGCATAAAATATAATGTTTACATTTGTTTTAATATCTGTAAGAACGAGTGAATGTGAGTTGTTTTGTAAGTATGCTGAGATTGTTCCCAATTGTATGAAAGTGTAGTGGCAGTCAGTCGTCATTCTGATTCTCATCATCATCGTCGTCACCATCATTCTCATCAACGCCACCATTGTGTTTTATTTAACAAAACAACAGAAAAAAATCACATTGAAATGTAGAGCAGAGTATGAAGTTTGTTTCAGTGCATTCATACAGATTGTTTTTTTTATTGAAGTGCAGTAAAAATGCATAATTTATATAACTTTTGTTTTCTTCTTTTCCCTATATATTTAAACTAACATGCAATCTTAGTACAAAATACATACATGTGTTTTATATAAAAATATATTTATATAAAAGTGTATAGAGGAGGTCCTTGTGTTTGTACATTTAAATTTTGTTTGAATTTCTACTTATAAATATTTTTTTTAAAAGCATTTATTGTTTGTATTTCATCTTGAGTTTTTATTTTTTATTACAAAAAAATAAATATTTTCTCCTTTTTCAGTACAAAGGGAATAAATAGCACATGAAGATGCTGGCTTAATATTTTGTTTTAATGTATGTGAAAAATTTATGGAGTGGAATGATTTTTAAGGTCAGAGCACGTAACTCGGCAGAAAATGCACTGGAGGCTTTTACTACAAAACTTCGTTGGATTGTATTGGCCATAGATTTCTTATATGGCTCAAATAAATTTCAGGAAAAAAATGTTTAATCTACACTGAAGGAAAAATGCATCTTTATATTGATGATGCCCTAACATCAGAGTTGTGACATCAATGTAATTACAAATGGCATCAATAATGCAAAAAGTAACATCAATCCAATGAATTACGTTTTCGTACATTTTATATATTTTATATTTTACGACTATAGTGACATCAATTCGATGCCACATTTTGTATATTAGTCTGAGTTCATACGGCTCATGTCTTATTGACAAGATTCTTCCTTTTGCTTCTTTGAACATGAATTGGCATTCAAATGATTCATGTCGTGTTGACGACATGTGCTTTTTTGATATTGAAAACAATAACAAAATTAAACAACGAATGAAAAAGCAAAACGTAAAGGCAGTACACACAGAAAAAAATACCAATGTTAAAATAACATGGCGAAATGTTGATTGAGAGTCATGGTAAATTTCTGCAAAAGTATGCCCCTTATTTAAATTTATCATTATTTCATATTGATTTTAAATGAAAAATATTAAAATAACCTTAAATCACGTAAATTTAATATTATTCACTGTTAAAATAACATTGGGCAATATTGAATCCATAAAAACCTGTTTTATATTAAAATCGAAAGTTTATCTTGTTAAATTAACATGCATACATACTAAAGTATGTAAATTTTTTTATTTTCATGTTTAAAATATGTTATAAAAAGAAGACAATTCCCGTATTCTTTTAATTAAAATAATTAAGTTAAATAGTACATCAAGTTTTCAAAGTAGAGTGATGACGAAAACCATATCGGGCCATTCTTCTGATGCTTCTGTTAACAAAGGATACACAAAATAAGTGAAACATGTGTTACAGGGGTAAGTGTTTTGAATTATTCTTAAATAAATGCATATGTCGTCTCTGAAGCTTCTTCACACTGTTATTTCACACTCCAACCAATTTGATTCTACATGAAATTTACGTTGTTTCAACTTGAAATAACTTTCATTCAACTTGATTCGGACTGCTATTTCAATATAAATGACATTTTGCTCTAACTTTACTGCAATGTTAAATTAACATGAATTATAGTTATATAAAAAAAAAAAAAATGTTTTTCGCAAGTTATTGTAAAATCATGTTAAATTAACAGAAAACAACAATGAAGCAAAATCACTACTGAAAAATGTAAAATCAACCTTGTTTTGAACGAATTTACATTGATTTTTTTCTGTGTGTACATGCATCTGTGTACTCGTTTCTTTTCCTCTAGTCCCTCTCGCCTATAAAGTAGAAATCTTGTCAGTAAGACATGAGCCGTATGAACGCAGACTTATTAACATTGTTATCATGATTAAAATGTATTATAAAAAGCAAAAATTCCTATATTCTATTTTTTATATTATTTAGTTAAATACATAAAATGTTTAAAGTAGAATGATTACGAAACCCATATTGGGCATGCTGCTGGTGTCTTATTATTTAGAGTTCTGCTGTAAACAAAGGTCGCAATTCAACAAACGTGTAACAAACATATGGGCATTTCCGTCAAAAGGTCCACCGTGACCGAAAATTTAAAAGTTATTAAAAGCTGATTATTTTTCGATATTATTATAGAGAAATATTTAGATTTTACTAATTTTATAAATTTACTCTTAAATTTGTTCACTTAGATGAACAATCAGACTGCAAAGTTGTGCAAACGTTATTTCTTATATGTGAGAATGTTTTGTAGTATGTTTTCTTTAATATTTATCTTTCTTAAAAGAGGTGATATTTGATACAAATTATTCCAAAAAAAATTTCTTACATGGTCTGTCATCTAAGGAGGAGTTCAAAGAGAAATATGTTATTCGGATTAAAGGTAAATTTTTATTTTATTTTAAACATTATTCAGTTAAGTTATTACGGAAAAAATTTCACGTTCGAAATGTCACGTATCGACCCAGATGTTGGCTTAAAAAAAGAAAATACAAAAGATTTTGGAATCAAACCAAGACATTTTATTGTTACATTGCTACGTAAAATGCTGAAAGTAGTTTGACTAAAAAATTGTGCAAGGTTTCGCTGAATTACGCCTTTTTATACATGGCCAAAAAAACTATTTCTGTTTTTTTCACGTTCGAACCGCTTCTTATTTTGCCATTATCTTTGACCTAAAATCGCGCCCTCCGTAAACTTTAGCATATATAACAGTGCTTTTTTAGTGCTATAATTTAAGGGTTAAGAAAATGTAAAAACATTTTTTGCTTTAAATGTTATTGCATTTTTGATGCGTACGACTGTCACGTTCAACACTTTGGAATTACCCATATGTAACGGGGAAGTAAATAATAACATTCTCTCACTTTGATTGAAGTCAATTCCAATGACTTAATGACAAACTGTCATTAAATTGATGCTCATGTGTCCTTTCTCCGATGTTACATTTCTGTGATGCCGATGTGTCATCCCATTGATGACATCATTTCATTTTTACCCTGATGACACTTTGGCCAAGTGATGTTTAGGTTGACATAACCATTATGAAAAGTAAACCCTTTCATGCACTGGCTGTGAATTTAAGAGGGAGATCGAACGGTTAACCGGCTTTAACAGGTTTAGCTCAAGCCCACTATTTTTTAGTTTTAAATTTTTCGAGTATCGAATAAATCGGTTAATTTGGTATAATAAAATAAAACGGTTTGCAAGATGTGTAATTTATATACTTACATACGTTTTCATTACTTTTGTTTTAAATATAGCCGCAATTTAACCCTTATACTGTTGTCATGAGCCAAAATTACCCAAACAGTTTTTATTTGCTTTTTATTTTCAAAACAAGTCAAGGTGTTATGATACTTGCTATTTTTTGTATTTTTTCTATATTGGAGAACAGTGCAAATATATTTGCATAGGAAAACTGACTAAGTATAAAGAGTATGATTATATCATAAAAAATCTTAAAATGTCAAACAAATATACATCGTGTTATCGATAAATAATCCAAGACTGTCAAAAAAAATATAAAATTTTTTAACTTAAAATTGACATTTCCAGATTAATTGTTAGCACTGTTGCCAATTTTTTTAGTTTTTGATCGAAAGAAACGGTTTTTTACTTTTTTTTTTGCGATTTTTAGCTTTTATGGCGGTTTTTTGTGGGGAAAAAACGTGGGCAGTATTGTTTGTTTTGTTTACATTTTATCAAATTGTATTTCTTGTTCTTTCTCGCATTTGTTGTTTCATTCAGTCAATCCTAAAAAAATCCAATACAAAAAATAGCAAGTATCATAACACCTTCAGTGAATTTTTTTGAAATTTATGTATAACTATTTTGTATTGTATAGTATTTATCGATGGTCTAATAAAAAAGGCGTTACTCGATTTTTTTAAATAGCTTTTTTTTATTTTGATAGCTACACATGTATCTTGATGTAAACATTTTAAGGGGCTGTAGTATAACAATTGAGTGAAATATTTTTTTACCTAAAATTTTACAGGTTTTATTAAGTTTTTTCGCCTGTAAACAAACTATTTTAAAGCTTTTTCGTTATGTCTGTACCAAAAAAGTTACGCATTTTGTAAACATACAAAATATTTAAGCAAATGTAAAGCATTTTAATAAATTTATGTTTAGTCATTCCAAAAATCATGAACAATTTTGCATTACATGAGTTAAATAAAAAATAAGCTATTTTTACTGAATGAAGGAATTTTACAACATGAAATTAATTAAAATTTATTGATAATTTTTATTATTGGCTTAGTTGAGGCTTGAACTCGGGTTGAATTTACGTTTCGAAAATGACCACATAATCGCATAAGTCAAAAATGTCAAATATCGATTAATCGTTTAATAGAATAAAAAAAAATAACCGGATTAATTGAACTCCCTTGTTCCCACAGCCTTCTTGAAGAGGTGCTGATCGAAATATTAGCACTGAAAACAACGGGGAAGCTGTGCGTTTGAGTGTACAATATGATCCATCTGTTTCAACACGTAGCCGTTCCTGATAATTGGGCATTCCGTCAACAACATTGCATATAGGTTTTAAGATAGATGCATCCATAAAAATTTCAAATTGATTAAGAACTGCTACCACAAGTCTACCCTGTTGCTTGCTGGCTCGACAATGAGTACATACCTACATACTCATTCATTAACTGGCTATTTATATATAAGGGAATCCCTTATATATAAGTTTGAAATAAACAGTTGTCAGCACAACGCCAGATGACGATGTTTTGTTTATGTTTACAAAAAGTCCACGTTTTGTGCTGTGATTATTGTATTTTATTAAAGTTTTTGATAATTTTAAATTAAAAAAAATAAGATATTGACCAAAATTTGGCTAAAAATTTATTTTTTTCATCACTTTCAGCAGCACGTTTTGATTTTTGTTTAAAGTATTTTTTGATGAAAACGGTGATATAATTTCCATTTTTGTTGTAATGTTGTATTTGTTGCCGTTACGATGCCACCTGCTTATTCCACCATGGTTTTCATTAAAAACACAGGCCTGCAAAGTTTTAAAATGTAGTTATTTGCTGTATGCTGAATCCGAATTTTTACTTCATTACAGTGAAAAACCCTGTTCTTCGCCAAACTCGAGACCCTATAACTGAAAGACCTACCAATTGCCTTTAAAATAAAGTTTAACCGTTATATTATCTTGTTTAATTTTTAAGATATCTTAATCTGAAGTTTGGAAACCCCGAGTTTTTGGTATACTCATGGTATTTTCGCCATTTTTTATTTGTTATTTGTTTTAAAAAAATTCTGGCTGGTACACTTTCTCTGCCACTGTCAGGCCTTTGCCGAGTTAAGATCAAGACACCTCGGGAGCGATGTCATGTTGTACTTAGGATCCCTGAGGAACGTTGACTGGTAAACCTGTAGGAATTACGTCCGGGAAAATGATTACTATAGCACTAACCACCTGGAGTTCCATGTTCTTCAGGAGCGCACAACAGGCCTTGTAGAGGCCTAGGTGTACATCGTGTTTATATGAGGCTGCATCATTGATGTTTCCTCCTACTTTAGACATGACATTACCTTAATCGCACATAAGTTTTTTTTTGTGAACATGAGCTTGTTTACAGCAGACGGACTTGTCTAAATCGCCTTAAAATAACTCAAGGACCCAGAATTTAAACTTTATGGGGTCTTAGATTTATATTAGAAACATTTCGCACGATATGACAAACTTAGTATAATAAAATAAAAGGACTTTTTAAGGAAAATAACGCCTTCTAATTGAATAAAATAAAGTAGTTTTGACTTAACTGCCTTTTGTTTACGTGCACTTTTGACTTAACTGCACAAAATTGATAATTTTTGGATTGATAAAGTCTATACAAATTCCTTTTTTAAGTGCACTTTCTATACCTGCACATTTAAGATAAATGCACAAAATTTTTGGCATTTTAAAATTATTTTCATACAAAAAATCAAAGTTAGCTGCACTTTGACTTAACTGCCCAAAATACATATTTTCTGGAAATATTCTTCAAAATACTTGTTTAAGTTCATTTTGTATACCTGCACATTTTTCATATTTTTGGGCAGCTTTAAAATATTTTCATAGAAAACATCAAAGTTAGCTGCACACATAAAAATATATACTTTTTCACATAAATATCAAATTTAAGCTGTTTATAAAAATATAAATCGCAATTATTTTGTTTTTTTCCATAAATTTTTATGTTCTTTGTTAATTCTCATTGGTTTTGTTAATATTCCTTTTATATTAAATAAACATACATACATGTCTAAAATGATCTGTTATTTCCCAGCTAGCATAGGCTGATTGTTAAACGATTATATTTAATATACAATTATGTTTAATACACAATAATATATAACAAAAACATCTAAATCTCTTTTTAATTTATTATTTTTTTATTTATTTTTTTGACACGATCATCTTTAAATCTTGGAATGAACCTTTTGGGATTCTATGTAAGAGTCGTATAACAATTACTGGGCTACCTAAATAAGACCGTTTCTGAAGTATGATAATGCTATTGCCAATACAATTTTAATAAAACCAACCGACCTAAGGATCTGTTAAAAAGGATTTTCCGACAGGATGGTGCTGATTTCGCGGTTTGTTTTATAAAAGTTGTATGAAAATTAGAAGTTTTAGCATGAAAAATACGCTTGATGCCCTTTATTTAGGTAGCTCAGTCATACTGCTGAGCATTTCATGAGTTGTAAAAAATCCTATGTACATGAGTCTCATATGACTCTTGGCATGCTTTTTGAAAGTCTCGTTAGATAATCTCTACATACATCATAAACGATTCCCTTTACGATTAATATAAGCGTTTTTCGCTGCGTTATGGAAGAATCTCTCATAGGAATCAGCACGCGTAACAGTTTCTCCCGTGCGAGGAACTGTCTACAATTAAAAAATGAGCTCGTCGATCAAAAACACTCTTTGTGGAATTCCCAGTAGACTCCTAGACGATTGAAAATGCTAGCTGGGTTGAAATAATAAAATGATTTTTTATTCTATGTACTTTTAAATCAAACAATTTACTTTAACTGCACTTTTGTGCAGATAACCACAATTGTGTACCTGCACATTAAGGCAGGTAAATGCATTTTTGATTTACCTGCACAAAAAATCGTGCAAAGGAGATTGTGCAGCTATGTCAAAACTACTGTAAAAAGATTCCCAAAAAGTTTGTATTTTATTCAATTACACAGTTGATTAAAAAATTTCTCGTTTAACATTCAGTATAACCACTAAAGTTATATTGAAATTAATAATTATAGCATATCTTTGGGCATAATCTTTTTATGGCCAACCTTTTTTTTTCTAGTTATTAGAAATTATCTTGAAAAAATCTCAATATGTATGTAATTAAAGTACTGAAGTACCTTTATTCATTTTACAAGATAATCTGCAATAACCTTTTTATATTTTTACTATTTAACAGAAAAATATTTTTAGCACATACAAATATGCCATATATTTTGGTTATCTTTTGTATTATCTTGAAATTTAATTTAAAATTATTTTATTAATTAAAATACGTTTACCATAATTATTTTCGAAATACTCAAAGACTTACACTCAATTCACATGAGGGCTTTTACGACGTCGTTTTATCTTGATTCCCTTTTAAAGCAACTTCCAAAATCTCTTTGCGTTCATACGATGATTTTTGGTTGCATGTCTTTTTTTTATTTACAGTATGGCCTTGATTACCCGTCATTCGATTAACCGGCAGCTTCAATAAAATGGAAAACAAAAATTTTTTTGCACTGATTTAAATTGCCTCTATTATCCGAAATTATAAACAAATTATCTTTTTTTCGTTAAATTTTGAACAATCAAAATTAATTTAAATAAACGAAGAAAGAGAATATCTTAACGGTGTGGAAGCATGTTCTGCCAAATTTACTTTTTTCCTCATGTTAACATAATAAAACGTCATATATTTACATAAAATAAGAAACACACCAAAAAAAATAAATAATCAAGAATTCTGCCGATCCCGTCTATTATCGATAATCGAGGTCTCACTGTATTTTCAACCACACACTTCAAAGTAAGAAAAAGAATAAAACGTAAACAGAAAAAGTTAAAAGAGAAATGTAAAAAACGACATGCAAAATACAAAGCGAGACATTTTGTTAACCCCTCTTTCTTTTCTACACCGCTCACCAACAAACCAAAAGAGACGTCGACAAAGCGACGTCGTAAAAGCCCTCATCTAAACTGAGTGTTACAAAACTACTCCAATTAGTTTATTCCTTTTTAAGAATTTAATACCCAAAATAAAATTTAAAATTTAAAAGTTCATCTTGATTAAAATTCTTTATTGTACTTTTAAATACGCACGCATTTCAAGTAAAAATTTTAAGCTGCAAAAAAATCAAATAATTAATATGCACATATCAAATTGCAATATGGCGATAATTACTAAACGTGACTTAATTTTCATAGAGTCCTTTGTTTGAAATAGCTCCGCACTACCTCAACCCCCCCACCATAAACTGGGTAAACAAATTACATTGGAATACTATAAAAAAGGGGTCTTACGAGTACTTTGAATATATTTAAATTTTAAATGCACGTTTTTTCTCTGTTTGTTTGTATGATTCGGCTCTTGTGACAACATTTACCATGTAATACGAGACCAAATACTTAAAAAACAAGTTAAGTTGTTGTGTTTGTTGTTAGTGTTGTTATACAATAGTGTAATAAAGTGTAGGTACGAGTGGTATTATAAACAAATAATTTCGTTCGTTATACAACTAAAACATGCATGACTAACTATCCAAAAGAAGTTGAAATATGCAAAAAGCCAAAAATACATTACAATGAAAATATATGTATGTATAACGAGTAGAATAGAGTGAAGATATAAAAAACAAGTTCTAATTGTACGTTGTCAGTGTAAGAAGGTTATGTGTTATTTAAAGTACCCTATAATGGGTTGAAGTCAAAAAAGACAACATTTTGTAAAATGGTTTGTTTATGGTTTTAAATTCAATACAAATGACGGCGTAGTTATAAGATTTATAACAAAAAAATTGTAACGTCGAAGGTCGTTTGTGTGGGTGAAATATTGGACAAAAAAACCCCCTTTGTCTTAGACCCATTCTTGGCTTTGAAAGTGATTCTGAGTCGACAAAAATCCTAAAAAGTAAAAAAATAAAAAAAAGTAAAATCTGCAAATAAAAAATTTATTTTTTTTAATTTTTAATATCACAAAAAAATAAACTTATAACCAACAGCTAAAATAAGTTGGACAAAAATTTGACGTTAAGGTGTGACTCACAATTCACATCGTGCATTATAACTGGACCACCCTTTAGTAATAATAAACCTAAAACGTATTCATACCTAAGAAAACTCGATAATCTATAAAGAGTTGCGTGAGTGACTGACTCATTCATCATCGCCCAGCCCAAACCGCTGACCCTAGAAAATTTGGACTAGCGATTGGTCACTTCCCAAATCGATCCACTAAGACGGGATTTTTCGAAATTCGAATGTTTAGGGGGTAAAAACGGGAAAATTCGTTAACCTTATATCTCCAAAACTAAAAGAGACGTAAACTAAAGGTAATAGTTATGGTTGTTCTTTAGAAAAATAAGCGGACAGGTGTCTGGTACTTTTTGAAATTCGGCCTTATTAGGGAGTAAACGGGTAAAATCTGAATTTTAGTACACATTCGAAACTTATCAAAAAATACGTATAATAGTTTGGTACTTTTTCGAAATTCGAATATTTTTAGGGGTGAAAATCGTTACTATTTTTGGTACTTTTTTTACAAAACATTTTCCTTCATTCATTGACAAATTGGTACTAAATTATGGGCTACCACCACAATTATGAAATTTTTGATACTTTAATGGGGGGAAAATATAGTACCCAAAAAAGGAAATACGGGAAATTTGAAAATTTTCTTAAGCTTTTTGGTTCTACTAAAGTAGCGAGTTAAATGCTAGAATTTAAAGAACTTTAAACCTCGAAAAATAACCTTTGCCATAAAAATATGTCCACGTAGAAAAAAGAGACGCTAATGAAGTAGCGGGTGTATGCTAGTCTATTATTATTATTATATATATATATATATATATATATATATATATATATATATATATATATATATATATATATATAAAAGGAAGTGTACACTTTGATGTCACCAGTAACTGCAAAAAGGGGTCGACCGATTTAAACCAAAATATAAGTGTAGTTTGGGGAAAGTCTGTAGATGGTTTATGTGAAGTTTGCACGAAATCGGCATAGTCGTTCCGGAGATATGGCATTTAGATTTTCCTATATATTCCCATACAAATACAGTGTAAATTCGGTAATCCGGACTCCACTTATCTGGAATATTCGGTAATCCGGACAGAATTTTGCAGTATTCTATAATCCGGATTGATTGCATCTCTATAATCCGGATTGAATAACACCCATTTTTATTTATTTTGTTATTCAAATCACAGCATGCTTTGAAAAACACAGTCATTGCGTATTCTATAATCCGGATTGCTTGTAACTCTTAAGTCCGGATTGAATAACGAAATTGTCAAACGAAATTAATATTATTTATTGTTAAGTATGTATATACGTAAATGTGTATTTTTTTTTTATTTTAGCTGAACATAACAAAGTAATTTTTATGTTTAATTTTGCTATGAATTATTATAATTTTTGATAGATACATACTGCGGTAATCCGGATAATTCGCTAATCCGGATTGGGGTGTGCAATCAATTATCCGGATTATCGAATTTTTAATGTATCAACAAAATGCCCTCCATTTTACATATTATGATTTTTTATTGTCTCTTGAAAAGATACCAATGCCTATGTGTACAATGACATTCGGAATAGATCTTAATGTATTTTTCATATCGCTAGAGGGCGTAAAATAGGGCAAACGGGTAAAAGCTGCCCCTTCCAATATCTTCTTAACTAATCAACCGATTTTAGCATGCAGACACTGTAATATCTAAAGGAACTTTAAAATATAATTTTTTTGGAAATTCCAAGATTTAGGGCATAAAATAGGGCAATAGGGGTTAAAGGTCCCTCTGCCCATGTCTTCTTACTTAATTATCCGATGATAGGTTCCAGTCTTAAAGGAACTAAAGTTTCCATGACTTTGGATATTTTTACATAAATCGATAAAGAACTTCAAACACAATATATGACATTAATTTTGGACGACTTTTTTCACGTACATTTTTGTGCATGAAAATTTGAACCTAAAGGTTCGAATTCCCAAAAAAAAAAAAAAAAATGTTGGTAATATACGGCAAGATAACTTCGGCACGACGATATGTATTATAAAAAAAACATTTGGAAAATATCCCTGCAAATAATAGGGCCAGTCCAAACACGGGAGTAAAGAGTAGCCCACAAGCGACTAGGACTACTCTAAAAGTAACCCAAACGTATGGAAAAAACATGGTCTATTTAACATAACGATGTCCTAGGGCAGGACCATATAACCCACCTTTGGACTACTAAGGAGTAGTTTTAAAGCTACTCCATCGTATTCACAAGAGGATTAGTTTTGAAGTCGTTAAAAAAGAGGACATGTCGTCTCACTACAAACACTTTTTAACCATGACATGGTCCATGCTTGCACTACATCGGACCAGTCCATGGAGTAGACCATTTTATCAAAATGGATCAGGTGGTCCAATTTTATTTGCAGGGATACTGCTTATTTTAAAATCAAATTTAAGACTCCTGTACTTTATTATTATTCTATGAAAGACCTTTAATACAGTTCCATTAAGTCGTTGCAAATTCACTCTTATTTCTTTCATTGCTAAAATTTATTTTCTTCCTTGTTATAATGATACTATTTCTCTGTACATGTAAAAAAAGTATCTTTATGCGTGTGTGTGTTTGTGTATGTACGAGTGTTGAGAAGGTGAAAAATTTCAAACATTATACGTTGTGAATTTTAAATTAAGCAAATTAGAAGTGATAAAAAGTTGAGATGAACATAAATACATAAAGGAACATCACTACAGCAGCAGTAAAATACTAGACAAATTGTGTTGTATGCTGTACGCTGCTGCTGCTGCTACTTTTAAACAGTTTTTTTCTCGTTCAACATCAAAAATTGTGTGTAATATTTCAAAAGATACAGATACTTTTTACACTCTTCCACTTACACCCACAACTCACTTTGTAAAATTGATATAAAAAAAACTAAATTTTAATGTTTATAAATTAACCATGAGATTTCCCTTTTTTAGCTAAAATTATTTTTAAAAAATAAGAGAATAAAAAAAAAACAAAAAAAAAAAAAATTTTAACCAGGATAAATAGAACGAAAAAAAAACTTCGACTATATGCTCAGGCAAAGCCGGAAGCCTTGAGGTATTAATATTAAAGGGCGTCAAAGATATTATGTGTTCAAAATTTCTAATGAAAAACAGGCAACAAGTTGTAATGGCAGCAGCAACATAAGCAAATCCTTTTTCACAAATTTAACTTGGCGTAGATGTGGATGTAAGCCAGAGAGTTTGTAGGTGTGTGTCAGCTGGTAGAATTAGTATTATTACAATAAAGTGCCAAAGATAAACTTCTCAGGTGTGAAAATTAAAAGCCTTTTCATTTTCTCCAAGTAAAACTAATATAATTGTGTTAGTGTGTGTGTGTATTTCCTGTTTTTAATTTGAAGTATAACTTAATGAGCATATTTATTTTAATTAGTTAAGGGATCCAAGAGCTTTCATTTTATCAAAATTATAATAATGATGTTTTTAAATTTCTCTACTTCCCTTTAGCCATGTGTTATTTAGAAAAAGGTTTGCGTTTCTGTTTCTTTTTTTTTTTTCTTCTCCTCTAAGCAGGATTTTTATTATAGGAGATTATTTTTTTAATTTTACTTTTTTAGGGTTCAAATTAAGGGAATTAAAAGTAATCTATAGTTATTTTTTAAAATGAAATATTTGAGAAGAATTAAATTAAGATAAATGCCAATAAATTTAAATGCCAAAAATTTAAAAAAAACCAAAACATTTTGTTTATTTAATTATTTATTTTAAGCTCGATGCTAAAAATCGCACCGAATAAAACAGAATTCAAAAAAAAAAAAAAAAAAAAACACAACGGATATCCTTATTTAACAATGATGGCAAGGGCTGTGAATCGGCGAAACTAGAGTTCTTATAAGATTATTTTAGATTAGCTTAAATTTTGTTGCTATTTTTTATTTAAAAAGTTTTCCTCTTTTAATACATGAAGTACCTTTTGTTAAACTGTTGTTATTTTTTTAATAAAATTTTTATGTTCAAGATATTTTTTTTTGATCTTATTTTTAAACTTCTAAGCTAGGGCTGCCAGAAGTTTGAACCTATCAACCAGGACACAGAAAAAAATTGATAAAAAATTACACCAACAAAAAAGTTTTTTTTTAATACTTTTATATGTAGTAAAGGGTGGTTAAATTTCAAGGCCCGATGTTGATTTTGAATAAAACACAAACTATTTAGGAAATTATTGTAATTTTATTTTATTATGATATATTGGTATTACTCAATTATGTATGGAGCAAAATATCGGCCAAATGGGCGCCGCGACCACGGCGGCACACCTCAATCCGATGGTCCAAATTTTCGATGACCCTGAGGCATAATGGAGGTTCTATGCCGTTAATGTGCCGAATTATCTCATCCTTTAGCTCTTGAATTGTTGCTGGCTTATCGACGTACACCTTTTCTTTCAAATAACCCCAAAGAAAAAAGTCCAACGGTGTCAAATCACATGATCTTGGCGGCCAATTGACATCGCCATTACGTGAGATAACACGGCCATTGAATTTGTTGCGCAAAAGAGCCATTGTTTCGTTAGCTGTGTGGCAAGTGGCACCGTCCTGCTGAAACCACATATCGTCCACATCCATATCTTCCAATTCGGGCCATAAAAAGTTCGTTATCATCTCACGATAGCGAACACCATTCACTGTAACTGCCTGACCGGCCTCATTTTGGAAAAAATACGGCCCGATGATGCCGCCAGCCCATAAACCGCACCAAACAGTCACTCTTTGTGGGTGCATTGGTTTTTCGACAATCACTCTTGGATTCTCATTCGCCCAAATGCGGCAATTCTGTTTATTGACGAATCCACTGAGGTGAAAATGTGCCTCACGAAGAGCACGATATGCATTTTGATTTGAACGCCCATATTCATAATAAGTCTGGATAACTGTAACACGTTGTTGGATTGTGTATCTCTCCATGGTTCAAATTGAATAAGTCTGAAATAGAGAAATGTCAAATAAAATTCGGAAAAAAACTTGGCGTTTAGGTGTGGTTCACATTCAACATCGGCCCTTACAATTTAACCACCATTTATATGTCAAAACCATCCACTTTTATTTTTAAATCCAACAATATATATTAAAAAAATTAACATGTACTTCATGTACATAAAAACAATGAAAAATAATAAAAAGTTGTGCTTACAATGTTCTAAACAAAAATGATTTTCAGAAGAATGCACTTTTTCTATAACTTCATTTCGGTCTTTAGGTATAAAACAGGCAGCATGTCATATAAAAATCAAACTAACATTAATTAATACTCTCCGGTGTTTCAGTCTTATTGCCTGTTTTTAGAAAACGTACACAAGTGAGTGAGTGAGAATTTATATTGAAAACAACAATACAAAACGAAAATTTGTTTTTGTTTTCAATATAATTTCTTACTCACTCACTTGCATACGTTTTCTAAAACAGGCAGTTAAACAATTTTCTTTCTTTAGTCCATTGAGCAGACTAAGTACTCAACTTGAAAAAAATCTAAATCTTTTAATTTTTCTTCAACCAAATCGACAACTCGTCAGGTGATTATTGGTTTAGCCTATAAGCCATCAAGTCGGTTTTGAGAAAAACGATAAAATAGGTTTACAGTAAATTTTCTCAAAAACTACCCGATAGATTTTAAACGCTTCTAATTGATTGCTACGTATGTTTTTAACAAAACTTTACGTTTTCATGAATTTACATGCAATAAATCCAAAGTTTTAATGGTTTTTCTGAAATAACATTTTGTCGTTTTGTGCTCCATATCGAATTTTATTTCGTATTATGAAGTTTTCTTTGACGTGGAGCAAAGTAAGTCAATGGTAAAAACAATGAATTTGATAGTTAATAAAGATTAACAAGGAAAGGCTGGTATGTTTTAGAATGGTGATAATTGCTTAACTCATTCCTATAAGCCCCGAACTAAAGATCCAACATAATATAGAAAGAAAATATATGTTAGATAGCGCAAATCAATATTCAACAATCAGTTTTGTTGTGGGCTCCATATTCATCTCAAGTTTCACATTGTGTCCAATAAATTTTAACTATTGTGACGTTTTATTTTGACCTACGTTGTTCATTATTCGAATGGCGCAAAGCAATAGTAAAGTATAATTTTGTTATGTTTGTATGCAATATTTGCTCCATATGCAAAAAATTGTAATATGTAAAATGTGGATGTAGACCAAAGTCTATACTAAATATCTCAGATTCTATACGAGATATCAAAAAATGGATTTTGGAATATGAAAGAGAACATTGAAGCCATATATGTATAATCCATTCCTAACTTATTTTTTTCAAAAATGGCGTGTAGGCTAAAACAATTATCACCTGCTGAACTGTCAAACTAATCAATTGACAAAGCTATACACGCTTTGATTTTGACAACAACCGACTCAGTTGACAATTGAATTGAAACGTGTATGGGCTGCTTTAGAGAAAGCAATTTGTTATCGGTTTTCGATTACTTATAAAAGTTGTTTACACGGTATAACTTTTTACAGCAACTAGTTGAAACAAAATTTGAAAGAGGATTCACTCTCATCTAATATTATTGAAAGCTTTTACCAGCTTTACACCAGATAACAGTTGAATTGAATTAGTTAGCAGTGTATAACAAAAATCTAAACCTTTGTTCACAACTAAAACCAGCAAAAAACTAATTTGTTTGTCTTGACCTGTATAAAAAACCAGGACAATTTAATAGTGGACCAGGACAATTTAATAGTGGACCAGGACACCAGGACAAGTCGTCTAAAACCAGGACAATCCTGGCTAGACAAAATTAAAACTGTTCGATTAATCGAATAATATTAAATTATTATTCGATTAAATTTTTACCTCGAATAATTATTCGCCAGATTCATCGATTAATACAAAACATCGATTACACTGTACAAAAAAAAAAAAAAAAAAAATACAAGGTCCGGCCTATAAATTTTGATAGAGGAGACAAAAAAAAAGACACGTGTATCGGCGTTTTAAAAGTTTACATCTGAATTTCA
The DNA here is from genome assembly GCA_930367215.1 of Pollenia angustigena. Lineage (NCBI taxonomy): Eukaryota > Metazoa > Arthropoda > Insecta > Diptera > Polleniidae > Pollenia > Pollenia angustigena. Next base: position 57,661,946 of record OV884060.1, read on the forward strand.
TTTGAGGGGGGCTTAAAGTTTCCCAGCTCTGGCACATTCTTAATGTTAATCGGCATACCATGTGACCCTTACATTTTACGTATAAAATATGTTCAGCAAATTAATACAGAATGTTACGGAGAAAATTTTTGTAGAATATTTTAACCTCTAACTCCTTAAGGTATGGGTCTTTTTTGTGCTTCTTTTAAAAAAGAGCTAAAACACCATTAAAACAGGGATTTAAAAGGTTAATATCGGCAATTTTAGCTGCAGACTTAAAAAGTCTTCATCTACTTGAACCTTGTGTCAATGTTACCAGCTTTCGTAAGCGTCAAGACTGCTTTCTGCCGTTCTTTTCAGTAAACGATGATAACACGTTTGCTTATTGCAACGATATTAAAGGAATAATAAATGCAATGAATTTTGAGTATAACCACGAGGACTGGCGTATATTTATTGATTCATCTAAGAAGAGTTTAAAAGCTGTACTTCTGTGTTACGATAATACCAAAAATCCTATTCCAATTACCTATGGAATGAATATTAAAGGAAGCTATGATTCTATAAAATTAATACTGGACTCCGTAAAATATGAAGACCATAAGTGGCGGATCTGTTGTGACTTAAAAGTCGTTAGTTTCCTTTCAGGTATGCAGGATGGATACGTTAAGTACGGATGCTTTTTATGCACATGGAAAAGCACAATATCGTTCATCAAGCAATGGTACCAACTGAAAAAATTCTCTTACCCCCATTGCATATCAAACTTGGCGTGGTAAAAAACTTTGTTAAATGTCTGAATACAAATTAATCAGCATTAAATATTCTGAAAACAATGTTTCCAAAATTAAGCGAAGCAAAGATTAAAGAAGGTACATGTTCTTCAAGTCGTTGTTATTGTTGAAAGCCTTAAAATTTGTTTTAATATCAACAGGTGTTTTTGTTGGTCCATATATAAGAAAGGTCCTGCAAAACGCTTACTTCGACGAAATACTTTCACCAATTGAGCTTAATGCGTGGAAAAGCATTAAGAAAGTGATATACAATGTCTTAAGCAAAAACCGTGCTCCTACTGCTCGAATACACGTAGACACTATGCTTAGAGCTTTTGAAAAACCAGGCGTTCATACGTCAACAAAAATTCATTTTTTAAATTCCCATATGGATTACTTTGAGAACCAGTTGTCAACAGAATCTTATTTCATCAGACATGCGCACCCATTGAAGAACGCTATAAAGGCAAAAGCATTCATTCGCTTATCGCTGAAATATGCTGGGCATTGTATGATAATGAAGTGGAATTGCCAAGAACTAAAAAAAATTTAATTAATGAATACATCCTATTCAAATTTGCTATCGAAGGTAAGATAATAGTTATGAGTGATTTTTAGTTAAATTTGAAATATTTTTTTCATTTTTAATTTTTTGGGTAAAAGAAAATTAAATGCAAAATTAACTCTGAACTCTCTTTTGTGTCTTATTTCTGACTTTCTGGTTGAATTTTCCGATTTGAGGTATTCTGGGACTTATAGTAAAATTTCACGGATAATATTTTTGCGGAACATTTTAAACCCTTAAATCCCTGTTTTAATGGTGTGTTTTGCTCTTTTTTAAAAGAAGGACAAAAAACACCCATGCCTTGAGGAGTTAGAGGGTTAACATATTCTACAAAAATGTTCTCCGTAACATGCTACATAAATTTGCTGAATACATTTTATACCTAAAATGTAAGGGTCACATCGTTTCTTATGCCAATTAACAATAAGAATGTGCCAAGGCTGGAAAACTTTAACCCCCCTCAAATAAAATTTAGATGTAAACTTTAAAAAATCCGATACATGTGGGATTTTTCTTGTCTCCTTTATCAAACCTTGTAATTTTGCAAGAAATTGATTTTGTTGTACAGTGTTATTTGAATACTAGATACTAAACTTAAGCAATTTCGGGGAGTTCCATTAAAAAAAATATCAAAGTTTTTACGCTAATACAAAACTTTTTCTCAGTTATATTGCTTAAGGCTAGATTACACTATTATATTTTGTATTAATACATGGCAAAAACTCAAGTAATATGACAAAGTGTGATAGTGTGAATGCAATGTATCACGAAATTGACAAGTATTAAGAAAAAAGTTTGACATCCCATACGACTTGATCGTTTTTTGAAAAATTTCTAACCAATAATACTTTTCATTGGATCAGGGTTGCATTTTATTTCATGTGTGAGTGTTTATACTTTGTGTGATGGTCTGAACACAAACTGTCATGTTACGTTAGATTTTTTGACAGTCGCAACAAAACTCATAAGATTTCTATCTCACAAAGTATTATGGAATACGTAAGACTTGTGAGATAGTGTAATCTAGGCTTTACCAACAATAATTTCCCTTTTCGTCGTTTTTTTATTTAACAGATTAGCTTAAAAATAAGCTACAAGCCCTTTCCTATTTTTTGTCTTCTTATAATAAATGGACTTTTTTTTTACATTTACGCAAATAAACTTTTTAGAATACTTGTAGTGAATATCTGTTTGTAAGTAGCAAAGTTAAGGGCAAACAGCTACCTTTTGCCTTTCGAAATATATTTTTGGCTCATTAGCGCAAATGAACTTTTTAGAATACTTGAAGTTAATATCTGTTTGTAAGTAGCAAAGTTAAGGGCAAACAGCTACCTTTTGCCTTTAGAAATATATTTAAGGTAAGAGGACCAAACTGGGCTCAGATAATATTTATATACAACATAAATAATATAAGGTATTGCAAATTAGCAAAATCGGACTATTTGAGATATGGAAAAAAGGTTTTTCTCTATTATAGTGAAGGGGATATAATATTCGGCAAAGGTGAAGAGAGCACTGTTACTTTTTTTTAGGTTAAATTCCTCCGTTATTTAAAATTTAATAAGAATATAAGCAAAAAATTATATATTTCCTTTAATAGAAAAACAAAAAAAAACCTGCCCAAATTCTTACAAAATACCATAAACAAAATATTCACTCCCCATTAATTTTTTAAATCCTCGTAACCTTTCAGACATTTTGTCCAATATATTGGACATTAAAATTTTTTCTCTTTGAAGTCATGTAGAGTTGACGCAAATCAATCGATTTTTATAGTATTTACTGTTATAAAAAGAGTGTTTGTTATACTCCAAACACATGTGTTTTAGAAGTGTTATTTTTCATTAATTTGTGTTAAATTGAGTGGTTTTCAAAAGTTCCTTTGCTATTGTGCAATATAGTACTCTTCAGTGCTAGTTTAAAGTAATAATTACGTTATTTTACACTTAGAAAAAATTTGTTAGTATTACTTGAGTAGTTCCTAAGCTATTAGAATGTAAATTCCATTTAATTTTATAATAATATAGCCTTTAGACGCTTTTAAATACACGTCCATTATATTGGACAAATTGACCTTGTGGTTGCAGTTTTTGGAATTGGCGAGAATTTTTTTTTTGCCAGTACTGGTGTTAATTTTATGAAATGGCTTTAAAACTTCTACTTAGTTAAGAAGAAATCTTGAAACTTTAAGAAGAATCTTCTGATGTAAGCGGTGCTAGAGAAGATGATGAGCTTTTCTCTTAGTAAGTTTCTTAAATTTACTGCAAATGCCTGTGGGGATCAGTTGATACGCAGACGCGTCTGGACGACCCTAAACTAGGGAATAGAACGAGCATACGTATCTATTTTAAAACACAAAAACCGAGATATTCTACTGTTTTCGGAATAAAAACAAAAGATTCCAGGCGAAAGTTCGTTATATTACGGAATGTATGAGATGAATGGAAGCGAATATGGGACAGGTAGATGCAAATATTTATATTCACTGACAACCAAAGTGCAATTAGGGCGATATCAGTTAATAGGCTTAGGTCCCGGAATCTGACGAGTATTGAGCGTTTGGTTCGTCAAATTAAGATCTAAACACCTCAGGAGCGTTTTCATGTTGGACTTAGGATCCCTGAGGAACGCTGACTAGAAAACCTTAGGAATTACGTCCGGGAAACTCAATTTCTTACCGCCGGACGTTAACACCCTCCCTATAGGTAGTGAAAACACTACCGACCTAAGTCCCCATGTTTCCTAAGGAGTGCATAACAGGCCCGGTAGTGGCCTAGGTGTATATCGTACTGAAATGAGGTTGCATTCTTGTTTCTTGAAACGGTGGTTCCAGACCATGAAGCACTGCCAGAAGAAATTGAAGATAAAGAAGTCTAAGAAGAATTGAGCTGACCCACATTGTGGATTAATTACCACAAACAAAAATTATAAAAGCACCAAAATGAAATTTACTCAAAGCCTATTGTATTGCATTTGTTCCGCCAAATGATAATATTATTATAGAAACTCTATTTCAATATTTCCAAAAATATATCGAAAATAATTTTTTGACAATGCCATGGCACATGCTTAACAACTTTGTATGCCGTTCAGCAGGGCAAGTCATATTTTAAACCATCCAGCGCTGATGAAATGCGTGTATTTTTGGACTTCATATTATGATTAATAATGGTAATGAGCAATTGCCCGTGGAGGAAAATATTTGCTTGGACGAGCAAATTTGTCCATTCAAAAAAAAATGTATTTCCACTAAGCCATTGCTAAATTCAATCAAGCAAAAAAGAACAAAGCAATGTGCTGCTGCTCAAGAAGTTCAATACGATGGTCACAACCACCTACCAGTATTTAAGAAAATACAAACACTGGTCGCTGCAAAAAATTTAATGTTTATCTTTTTGTAAAACGTGAAAGCAATTGCTTTGCTTACTTTCACACAAAATAGATTTTTTAGTACTTTTGTCTCATAAAATTACACCTTTTGACTTTAAGTTTACTTAGAAGAAACATGTCCACCGAATAACTTTGTCCAACATATAGGAAAACACCTTGCGGCCAGGTGAGACAAGCAACCTGTTATCTGACTCCAGATTCTTAATCAGCACCCCCAAATTAGCTTACACTGAAAATTTCAGATTTTTATCTCAATTGGTTCTATTTAATGTCTGAAAGGGTTAAGACCATGAGTATACTTCAATTTCAAGCCAAATCATTAATTTAATCACTAAACAAAGAAAAAATAAACATATGTTTTCTATTTAATGCAGTTTGTATATAGAAATTTTTAGAAATTTAACAAATAATTCTGGTATCCTTTCAATCAATTCCATATTTTTATAATGTCCAAACAAAAAAACCAACATTTACACATGACTGACCTTTTTTCGCAAAAAAGTCTCCTACATGTGAAATTAGCTTAAGTGAGGTCAATTTTAAGTTGTGTATTTTTTCTAAAAAAAAAATTTTTCTTGCCAAACAGATTTTCAAATTAAGTAGAAGTCTTTGAATTGGTACTTGATACTTTGAAAAGGAAATAAACTTATAAGCACGATTGCTTTCAAAATCATTTTGGTCACATTTTTTATTTGATGCTTAAATAAAAGGTTTAGGACAAATAAAATTATGTTGGTATAACACAAAATTTGTGGTTGGTAGTATGGAATTTATATTTTAATAAATAAAGGAAATTATTAGAAAAATGAAGCATTCTTAAAGGGGTTTTATTAAAGTTACAAGGGATAATTGTTTCTCGTATTTGTTAAGTAAATGAAGCATATACAAAAGGGATACAAAAATAAATATATACAATTTTTGATTTATTAAATTTTAAAAGGAAAACTCTTGTAGACTGTTTGTGTCAGCTATAATTAGAAAACAATTTAAAAATATTAGATTTTTTTCTTTCACTATAACTAACACACTTCCTACACTACACCCCTTTCAATTCAATTAATTTCTTTTAAAATTTAATCATTTAATGCACTTATTGTTAAAAAATAATAATAATGTAAAGCATAATTTTAGGCTTTCAGTGATTTCATCAACAAATTGAAAATTATAAATAAAGAAAGTTACATTGTAATAACTCATTCATTCATATATCCTTTCTTTAATTTAACAACCAAAGTGCGTGTTGACTTTTGTCAATATATTTTTGCCCCACCAGGCTTTCAAAAGAAAAGAACCACCTCTAACCTTCCGTCCATTTTCTGTTTAACTTTTTGAATAACTACATTATGTTATCGTGCAGTTACCCAGTGCTTTAGCATTATTATATTTTTATTTATTCTTTATGATTTTGTTATGGATAAAAAATCAAACTAACGTTTTAAGGTTTGCATTATTGGGCTTACATCCGTTATCGAACGTGTTTCGTTGATTCTGACATGTGTGTTTAACCACGTTGTGTTGGTTTGTTTTGAAGTTCAATTCATTTTATGTATATAATAAAGTGGGCGTTATAAGTCATATAAAGATAACAAAAATAATGGAAATATTTTTCTTGAACAAAGTCTTAAGTGTTGCCAGCCTGTTTATGATGACAATAGTAGTGAGTTTGCAAGAAGGTGGGGATAGGAAAGTAACAATAGTGTAACGTTTTTTTTCATACAAAATTTTAAGGACTTACAAATAAAATGTAAATGAAATTTCCATGCAATGTTAATTTTAAATGCGCTTACAATAATTTGTTGGGTTGAATATAAAGCAAATGTCTCTTTATTTATTAACACGTGTCTATTTAGTCCTAATTATATTTTAAAAAGTTTGGTTTTTGTACATTTTTGTGTTATTCATTGAAACACGTGTGGGATTACTCTTAAAATTTGTTTCAGTAAATAAATTTATTGCCAAATTGTATTTTTACATTTTTAATTGTTTAAAAGTTAAGGTTAAGAAATTTTGAATTCTTTCAAATTTAAAACTTAAAGAATAAGAAGAAAGAAAGAAAAGGCAAGTTTGAAATGTCCACAAAAGCTTTTTTTGCAATTAATATAATTTTAGCTAATTTTGTTATACACAATTGCATTGGGTTGCAAAATCAGTTCAAAGTGCGCAATTAAATTCTATAGAGAGTCGATTTTAAAGGAGAAGTTTTTTTTCGTTTGAAAAGCTTTTTTTTTTTTTTTTTTAGCAATTTTAACTAGCTTAAATAAAATATCATGATTCGTAACAGTTTAAGCCGAACTTAAATGATTTTCAGGAGGGCAACTTATATTGGAGCCATGGTAAGCTAAGAACCAATCATCCGAAAATTCTGCAGAAAAAACATAAATTTCAATACAGCCCAGCAATTATCTTTAGCGTTTTCAGCGAATTTCAGAAGGCTGCTTAAATGGGATCTAAAGTAAATTATGGACCGTATATCACAAAACTCCATAACATTTTTTCTGGCCACATAAATCTAAGCTGGAAGAAAGTTTACCGCAAAATCTAGATCTGCTACGGTTTTAGGCGTATTTAATTATTTAACAAGAGTGGGCTTTATATGGGGCTTAGGGTAAATTATAGACCGATCTTTACGAAATTTCACACTCTTATTTCTAGTCCTATAAAACTTTTATGCACCAAAGTTTGTTATGATAACAATTTTTTTTACGGTTTTAGGCGTACTAAACTGTTTACCGGAAGTAGGGCTTAGGCCTAGGGTAAATTATGGACCGATCTTCACGAAATTTCACACTCTTATTTCTATATGTTTATGGACCAAGTTTTGTTATCATAGCGTTATTTTTTACGGTTGTAGGCGTACTAAACTGTTTTCCGGAAGTAGGGTTTATATGGGGCCTAGGGTAAATTATGGACCGATCTTCACGAAACTTCACAGTGTCATTTCTACGCCTTTTAAACTGTGACGAGCCAAATTTTGTTTTGATTTGATTTAATTATTTGTTTTGATTTAATTAAGGTCTTAGGCGTTCTAAGCTCTTTTCCGGGAGTAGGGTTTATATGGGGCCTAGGGTAAATTATGAACCGATCTTCACGAAATTTTACAGCGTAATTTCGAGTTGAAAAAAACAAATGTTTGCAAAATCTTATTTCAGTATGTGCATTTATTCCGCCATTTATGTTAGTTTTTGTAAAGCTGTTATGATACTTGCTATTTTTTGTATTTTTTCTATATTGGAGAACAGTGTAAATATATTTGCATAGGAAAACTGACTAAGTGTAAAGAGTATGATTATATCATAAAAAATCTTGAAATGTCAAACAAATATACATGTGTTATCGATAAATAATATAAGACTGTCAAAAAAAATATAAAATTTTTTAACGTAAAATTGACATTTCCAGATTAATTGTTAGCCAATTTTTTTAGTTTTTGATCGAAAGAAACGGCTTTTAACTTTTTTTTTTTTTGCGATTTTTAGCTTTTATGACGGTTTTTTGTGGGGAAAAAAACGCGGGCAGTATTGTTTGTTTTGTTTACATTTTATCAAATTGTATTTCTTGTTCTTTCTCGCATTTGTTGTTTCATCCAGTCAATCCTAAAAAAAATCCAATACAAAAAATAGCAAGTATCATAACACCTTAACAAATTATCAATTTTTTTTAGGTCGTAGTTCCACATTTTGATTTATATTTCTGATCCTACTGAACCGATTTTGATGGATTTCAATCCCAATCTGCTTAGGATAACTACAACCAATTTGAGTTTTTCGAAAGTGAGCGTGTTTTCAGCAGACGGACATGGCTAAATCGACTTATGGTGTTTTCTTTTCTAAAAAATCAGGTTACACGAACCCTTACAAAGTGATACATTTTTCTAAATTACAATGGAACAAAATAATAGCTACGTTTTACACTCAACACTAATGTGTATTTAGCGTGTTAAATATTGAATGCAAAGTTTGTACTAAAAGCGATATTCACCATGCTTGTAGCAATTTTCAACATTAAATTTTCTTACAATTCCAATAAGCGTTAACAGCACTGATTTTCAATAATTAATGTCAGCTTTTGTTTAATATTTTGCGACAAAAAAAATATAATTATTAAATAAAAGTAAAACAAACGAAAAACAAAAAGTTTTTATATCCATCACAATATAACTAAAAATCACAATGTAACGCAAATTGTCTGCAAACACAAGAAAAGCCTTAATAAAAAAATACTTGCTTGCATAAAAAAGTACTTTACGCAGATGCAAAAAAGGGTATTATCTCACGGGTAAGAAATGGAACAAATTCTCCATTTATTGTTGCAACATGTTTATAAAGGAAAACGACAACTTCTCACATTTTTGCATATATTTTCAGAATGGAACAAAAACTTATTCTGGCAATACAAACAACTTCTGGCAGCATTGTAAAAAATCTGCATTTGTTAACAATTATCACAAGCAAATTAAAAAAATTTTTTTCGTTTTAAATTATTTAAATTTTATTCTCTATTTTATATTAAAATCCACAAAAATGTTTAATATATAAGATTCCTTAAAACCCATATGGCGCTTGATGTGTCAAATGTTATTGCTTAAATTTGTTTGTAACTTAGGCAAATATGCACTACTAATTTTGCTCATGGTTTTTTAGTGCAAACGAAGTAAAATAAAGCAAATTGCAAAACGTACATGTTGTTGTTGTGTTGTGCAAATGTGTGTATTTTTGCACGCATTTGCACTACACATCGTGATTTCCCTTATTATTAAAATTTTTTATCCTCCAACAGTGTTTATTCACTATTCACATTTTTTTTTATAATGGCGTTTTTGGTTTTTATAACAAATTGGACATATTCAAGACGTCTCCTCAATGTTAACATTTTGAAAGCAAGTTTTTTTTAATTGTTATCTACAACACACATATTAAATATTCTAAATAATACAAAATGAGCCTTTTTCGAAAGTCATTTTAAAAATCCATTTCTTTTTCACCGCTATGGAAGGTATATATAACCGTTCATTCACAAAGTATATCGGTCTATTTGTGTACCTCCTAAAACAGCAAAAAACTCAATTTTAAAAAATTTGTACCTGAGTCCTTTTCGAAATAAATGATTCAATTTTAATGATACCTCAATTTTCAAGGAATAATTTAATTTTTTATCGTTGCACAGTGGAAAATCGTAGTAAAAACCACCTTGTAATTGATTTTTACATATGTAGGTGCGAATATCCTCATAAAATTATTATGAACCGAAAAGTTTAGATGTAAAACTTAATAATTGGCAAAGATATTAGATGTTTTGACAATGGCAATATTCGGGATTATCGACCTCTTTCAATTTAGGAGCTTTATCATTTATTGGAAGTCTAATTTTATGTAAGTTCCTAGTAGAGGTCTGCTTTGAATAATTCACTTGTTTGCCTTTACTCAAAGTGCACAACATTTACTCAAATATTTAACATTCAAAAATATAAGAAAATAGTAAACCATATACAAAAATAAGAGAGAATGAATTGAATAAAATACTTGTTTACTGTAAATGAATTTGAGAGTCATTCATAAATAACAAAACAGTGGAATAACCCGTTAGAGAGAGCAAGTTTACAAAAAATATTCGAATAATTTTTGAATTATTGAATGTCCATACATTTATTTGAATACATTGACATAATATGTGTGTAAGCTTGTGGCTTCTTTTATTTGTAAGAGTTAAGCTTACACATACATACGTAATGTGTAGGTACAGAAATTTTACATTCAAATTATATTTGAATATTTCATTCATTTGACTTGAGTTGACTGAATTGAATGGGTTTTTATTCGTTTTGTCTTTGGTTATTCTTTCATTTGTTTCTTTATTATTGGGTGCTCGACACATTGTAGTTAAAAAACAAATGAGTGTGTTGAAATTGGTTTTTATTTATTCTTGCAGACCTCTAGTTCCTAGTTTAGAATTATTTGTCCAGCTGTTTGGAGAAACCTTTGAAAGTTTTACATCTGACTGATGTAAGGTTTTTAGCTGCATGTAAAAGTTTTAGGAAGAATTTAAATTATTAGCTACGCTTATCTATGCACTCATATGTACACTATTTTTTAGCTTAATATGCTAATAAAATACTGTATAAAAATTATCTACATATTATTGCCTAAACAGAAGTTACATACCATAACGTTACACTGTATCTAGCAGAATGTTTTTTTTTTTTTTTTTTTTTTATCCTTTATTGTATATATTTTGTTATTGTAAATAACATTTACGTATATAAGCCAATAAAAAAAGAATTTTATTGAAAATTAAAGTTAAAACCAAATTTTAAAAACAAATTTTATTTTTAATTCGCTCTTTTTCAAACAATTAATTTCAAATGGATTTAGGATTAAGTTTACTTTTTTTAAGTTTATTATTTTTAAATACTTCGTTATTTTAACAAAACATTAATGATTTTTTTAATTTCCCTAGCGATACAATCCGTTAGCTTAACTTTATATTTTATTTACCTACATTAACAAATAAAAAATAAGAAAAAAAAACAACATTTCATACCATGTTCATGTACAATAAAATTAAGAACCTATTTTTATTTTTGCTTTATTTTATATTAATTTACTATTAATGCTAACCGTGGAGTAGCTACATACATCGACACAATTCACCGAATTCAATGGAATTCATCAAAACGGCTTATAGTTTTATACTCAGATGGGTATTAAAAATAAGTTATATCAGTGTAAAACAAATTGTGAAAAAAGGCGAGGAGAAATGAATTTTTATTCCCTCTACCCCCTCAAGTGGTAACCAAGGATATATTGTCGGCTGAATATGCAAACCTGCTAACTACCTTTTAACAAACTTTACAGGAGATACAAAAAACTTTTTATTTTTCCCATTTACTGCTTGCGACGAGAACCGAAAATATAGTTGATTTGACACACTTCAAGACTTAAATTGAAGAAAAACTACATGCTGGTCGACGAGGCATACATATCTTTCTCTTCCACACGGCATCAAAATCTCAATTTACTTAAATAGTGGATTTATCAGGTTTGCATATTAAGCCGACGATATATAAATTTGGCATTCACTGTGTAACACCAATAAATATTTATTTGAGAAACAACAATTTATATTAGGATGTCTTAAATTGTAAAGGATCTAAAAAACTTATAAAGGGCCATCGCGTTTCTTGTTCTAAGTGTCATTGCAGGAAACTTTGCCGATGAAACCATAGGTTAAAAATGCATTTCGAGCCCCCGGATGTTTCAAAATAGGCATTTTTCCAAAATATTGAAAAATAGAGGCAAATAAATTGTATTTGATCTAGCAAAACGAGTTTGTTGCGCGTTTTTTGGGTCGAGAAATCCATTTATTATCATACATTCACGATCTTTTTCCTTTTGTTTTTCCTTTTTTTTACTTTATTTTTTCTTCTTCAATAATTCAAATTAAGAGATATAAAATCTATGTAAATTAAAACGAAATTCAATTGAATTCAGTAATAAGAGAAACAGAAAGACGAGTTTTAGAAAATAAGCGAAAAGGAATAATTTTTAAAATTCTTTCTTGCTTTCAAGTCTAGGCATTTTTTCACGGCTTTCTAAGGTCACCACAAAAACTCCTTTTCGATTCTGTTCTAAGCCTCGTTTGGACACGCTAGCCAGCTATAGAACGTGTCTTTTCGTTCCTTGTACAATTATGTAACGGAATTTTCACAGCATATGGCAATCAAAGAATCCAGAGATATTACTTTATTTGTTTGATTTGATATCCTGTCTTTAGAATATTAATTTTCCCTAATTTTTAACGCTAAATATTTTGGGCTAATTAAACTTTGAGATTGTATTTTGTGAATGTCAAATATTCGTTAATTGTTCACAATTATTTCGTAAATTTTTTACAAAACAAGTAAGAGTTCCTAATAAGTTAATATGGTGAAGGGTATAGGGTATTTAAGATTTAAGCTAGTTTTTTTACCCAAATGAAATCTATGAAGCTTTTTTGTATTAAATATATAAACAAGTCATCACGCGAAATTATCGTATATGCCAATTTTTTTGAAATTGAGTTTTTAATGTAATTTTGTTCTAAATTCAAAGAGACGTCACCTGACAAAATATTGTAGGCGAATTCCACTTCGTTGCTCCAAAAATTTAATGTATATTTTCATTTTTATATTGCAAGTGTTAGCAGAGAAAGAAACGCTTTTGTAAAAAAAGAACATTTAAAACAAATTTTGCCCCCCTTTGGATTTTATCCTGGCTACGCCCATGTATTCGTGTATTGTCATCGGGAACATGTATGCCTGCAAAGTTTCATTCATTTGCATTGAGTATAAGGCGGCTGAATTAACGTTACAAGATTTGATTTTCCGATGTGAAGCTAAAGAAAAAGTTTTAAAAATTTTGCCCCCCTAGATTTTATCCAGGCTACGCCCATTGATTCGTGTATTGTCATCGGGAATATGCATGCCTGCAAAGTTTCATCCACTTGCATTGAGTAAAAGGCGGTCAAAAAAGTATTATACCAAAAAAAAAATTTTTTTGCCCCCCCTCCCCTAGATTTTATCACGGCTTCGCCCATGTATTCGTGTATTGTCATCGGGAATATGTATGCCTGCAAAGTTTCATCCATTTGCATTCAATATAAGGGGGTTAAATAAACGTTACAAGATTTGATTTTCCGAAGTGAAGCTAAAGAAAATGTTTTAAAAATGGCTCTCCTGTAAAATTTGGTTTTTGTAACATACGATAATTTCGCGCAAAGGGGTCGATACGATAACAGAAACTTCATACAAATATTATGAAATAAGCTCTGGCTTAAATTCGGTAATATGCATGTAAATAATAGGAAATATATTTAAGATTAGCCATGCATAATTACAAAGTTTTATCCCTAAGACCAACAAACTTACAGAGTTTTGATGTGATAATGGGCGAAGTTTGCCACTGTGCGTCGACATCCTCCTTGTGACATCTAAATTAAACACCAAAATTATAAGTTCTTACTTTTTATGTATTTTTGTACCCTTTACCAAAGGTAAAAGGGTACACTCATAAAATTATTACAGTAACTGATTGTGGGTTATTAAATTCGTTTCGTCTGCTTTAAAAATTTAATAAAAATATAGTTTTTTTTCGAATAAATTTATTTTTTAACATTTATGTTTGTTATCCAAAAAACGAACTACAAATAAATAACCTTTTCCATACTTATTTTGTTATGTAGTTTGATTTATTGATGGTTCAATTATATTTTTTAAAAGTAACAGCTGTTAACTTTTACGGAATATACTGTTTAATAAATAAAAAATTTAAAATGGAATGTTCCGTTTTTTTAAAGAATTTTTGTTTGTTTAAAGTTAATTTTTGTTTGACTTAATAAAGTCATTAATATTCTGATTGTTTATATAAGTTTGTCAGTGCGCTTGTAACTTCCACAATATTCCTCGACTATATAAAGAGTATATATATTCTGGATTCTTATGAGAAAAAGTTCAAATCTGGTTTACCATCTGTCCGTCCGTCTGTTAAAGTGGGTTCCCAAAGACTCAGATATGATGGGGATTTGCACGCAAAGAAAAAACATGGTTGTGGTAAACATATTTTTAGAGCAACATATTATGATAAGAATTATGATTGTTGTCACCATATTAAGTTTATTATTGAATCATATTATGACTAAATATACTCGTAATATGTCATCATAATATTTTTCCCTTAATCATATTATTATTCTGTTAATCATACTAAGTTAAGAAGTAATCAAATTATTGTCATGTTAATCATAATAAGCTAAGAAGTAATCATATTATCATCATGTTAATCATAATAAAGTTAGAAGCAATCATATTATGATACAGCACCTTTCATAGCTGTCATAAAAATACAAAACAAATTAAAATATTATTTAGTCTATTTTTTCGACCTTTTAATTTTATTTCTTCCTTTTTTTAAAATCAAGCTCAAGGTCAGGTTAAGAAAAATATATTTTAATTTATTTTATCCAATATTTCGCTGCCACAATGGACAGCTTCTTCAGGGATCTTAAGTTTATAAATTTTAAACAAATTTTTATAAAACAAAATTTAAATTAAATTACAAAAATTGACAACATGAAAAATAAATAGTAAAAATAATACACAGGAAACAAAATTATTCTATTACATTTTTCAAAACTTATTCAATTTCCTATCTTATTCTTATAAATTAAATGTCTGTAATTTTGAGCTACATTGTCTGTATCGGTTTTAAAATTAATTCTTTGTTCTATTGGTGTGTTAATTATTTGTAACATTTCTAACATGAAGCGTCGCTTGTAGTTTGTTTCTGTATTTAAAACTGTTGTATTTTCGAAATCTGGTGTATGTCTTGAATGTGCACAATGTGAAGACAATGCAGTTTTTTGAGAAGATATATTTTTGTATTTTTGATCAGATCTATGTCCTGCTAGTCTAGTTTTTAATTTGTTTTTCGTAGTACCTATATATACTTTATTACATATCTCATTCTCTTTACCCTTGCAGGGAATTTTATAAATAATATTAAATCTATCTAATTTCTCTGTTCTATCTTTCATTTTACTAAATAATCTATCTAATGTATTATATGTCCTATGAGCCATCCTATAATTATTAATGTCATAAATATTAGAGTTTTCCAGTCGTTCAGAAATCACTGGTACATAAGTTAATGACTTATAAACCTTAGGTTCAGTAACCGTAGTCCCATTACCTTCTCTATGTTCTTTGTACTGTCCAATCAATCTACAAATCAATTCTCCTGGGAAATTATTATCCTCTAAAATATTTTTGATTTTTATTTTATTTTTTCTATGAAAAACTATATCGCTAATATTTAAAACTTTATCTATAAGATTTTTGGCAGTATTTATAATAACTCTTCTCGGATGTTTTGAATAATAATTAATAATTCTTCCGGAAGAAATTGGCTTCTGGTACCAATCTACTAATAACATATTCCCCTTTCTTATAATTAATGTGTCTAAATATGGAAGCTTAAGATCACATTCCTTTTCAATTGTAAATTTAATATCCTGGTGAAAAGAGTTAAATATGTTTAACATGTTTTCTATTTCACATTCTGAAATAATACAAAATAGATCATCTACATATTTTGTTATAATTTTTGGTTTAGTAGTTAATCCTCCAATACAAGTATCTAGAAGCTCCTCCATAACTATATCTGCTACAACTGGAGAAGCTGGAGAACCCATAGGTAATCCTTTTTGTTGAGAATATATTTTGTTATTATATTGAAAATATCTACTATCATCTATGCAAAATTTGAGAATCCTTAAAAATAATTCTTTTTCAATAGTCGTATGTTCCCTAATTATATTCCATTTGCCTTCTATAATACTTAAGGCTACATCTATAGGAATACTAGGGAATAATGAGATTACATCCAAAGAAATGATCTTCTCTTCCTTTTCTATCTTGATGTTCTTAATCCTATCTTTAAATTGTAATGAGTTCCTAACATTGTATACTGAATTTTCTGTTATCTTTCTAAGAATTCCTGTTATATACCTGCTAAGTTCATGAGATGGAGCATTGATGCTCGAACAAATTGGTCTTAAAGGAAATGATTCCTTATGGACTTTAGGAACTCCATATAATTTGGGTGCAGTAGAAGTTGTTGTTTTAAGACGTTTTCTCTCCAATTGTGATATTATCTCCAATTTAAAAAGTTTATCTACTATATCATTATTAGTCTGTTGTAATTTAACCGTTGGGTCTTTTGTCAATATTCTATATGTGGAATCATCATTAAGAATATCATTCATTCTTGAACTATAGTCCTGTTTATTCATCGCAACTGTAATATTGCCCTTATCTGCATTTAGGATTAAAATGTTGCGGTTAATTTTCAAAAAATTTTCAGTTTTCTTAACATTGTTAAGAATAAACTTGTCTCTATGAGATAATTTCATTTTATTCATATGATCATCAATTATGGTAGTAAGTCTAGTCCTTGCTATTTCCTGTTCTTCTCTTCCCCTAATAGTCTGAACAAAATCTTCTCCATCTGCTATCATCTTAATAACTGGAAAGTGTTTTTTTGTGATAGGTAATGCATGTTTATTTCCTAATGAAAGAGTCCATTGTGTATCTATTGGAATGTCAATATCTGTTTTGTTTATGAACCTCTTTTTGTTAAATTTAATACCTAATTCTTTTTTCTGTAATTCAACTAGATGATTGAACTTTCTCTTGTGTATATCTTTAACCTTACTATTTAGTTTTAAAGCTAATCTATCTTCATGTCTTAAAAAATCTTTAATTACATCATCTGTAAAATATTTCCTTAAATTAAACTCTATATGTTCTAATTGTTTCTTGTTATTTACTAATAAATAGTGTTTTTGTTTAATACTTAGACTAAGAATCTTGTTTTGCATTATCCAAATATTTCTTGAAATTGATTTTTGTAAAAATTTTGGTCCATTTTCCTCAAAAAGATTGAAATAATTTTTAGTGGAATTCTTAATAAATTTAGGAATTATACCTGAATTGCGGCAACGAATTAAAAATGTAATATTCGCCTTTAATTTAATGTTTCTGTCTCTCAATGTTTTATATTTATTTATTACTCTTCTCGTCTCCTGATTCCTTTTAAGAATATTGTAATTCATATCGTATTCCCTAGTGTATTATTATTTCTTCTTAAATTTATTTTTGATTCTTCTTGAAATCCGTTTTCGTTCTGCGTGCTCTTTATTTCACAAATTATTTAGTCTATTTTTTCGACCTTTTAATTTTATTTCTTCGTTTTTTTAAAATCAAGCTCAAGGTCAGGTTAAGAAAAATATATTTTAATTTATTTTATCCAATATTTCGCTGCCACAATGGACAGCTTCTTCAGGGATCTTAAGTTTATAAATTTTAAACAAATTTTTATAAAACAAAATTTAAATTAAATTACAAAAATTGACAACATGAAAAATAAATAGTAAAAATAATACACAGGAAACAAAATTATTCTATTACATTTTTCAAAACTTATTCAATTTCCTATCTTATTCTTATAAATTAAATGTCTGTAATTTTGAGCTACATTGTCTGTATCGGTTTTAAAATTAATTCTTTGTTCTATTGGTGTGTTAATTATTTGTAACATTTCTAACATGAAGCGTCGCTTGTAGTTTGTTTCTGTATTTAAAACTGTTGTATTTTCGAAATCTGGTGTATGTCTTGAATGTGCACAATGTGAAGACAATGCAGTTTTTTGAGAAGATATATTTTTGTATTTTTGATCAGATCTATGTCCTGCTAGTCTAGTTTTTAATTTGTTTTTCGTAGTACCTATATATACTTTATTACATATCTCATTCTCTTTACCCTTGCAGGGAATTTTATAAATAATATTAAATCTATCTAATTTCTCTGTTCTATCTTTCATTTTACTAAATAATCTATCTAATGTATTATATGTCCTATGAGCCATCCTATAATTATTAATGTCATAAATATTAGAGTTTTCCAGTCGTTCAGAAATCACTGGTACATAAGTTAATGACTTATAAACCTTAGGTTCAGTAACCGTAGTCCCATTACCTTCTCTATGTTCTTTGTACTGTCCAATCAATCTACAAATCAATTCTCCTGGGAAATTATTATCCTCTAAAATATTTTTGATTTTTATTTTATTTTTTCTATGAAAAACTATATCGCTAATATTTAAAACTTTATCTATAAGATTTTTGGCAGTATTTATAATAACTCTTCTCGGATGTTTTGAATAATAATTAATAATTCTTCCGGAAGAAATTGGCTTCTGGTACCAATCTACTAATAACATATTCCCCTTTCTTATAATTAATGTGTCTAAATATGGAAGCTTAAGATCACATTCCTTTTCAATTGTAAATTTAATATCCTGGTGAAAAGAGTTAAATATGTTTAACATGTTTTCTATTTCACATTCTGAAATAATACAAAATAGATCATCTACATATTTTGTTATAATTTTTGGTTTAGTAGTTAATCCTCCAATACAAGTATCTAGAAGCTCCTCCATAACTATATCTGCTACAACTGGAGAAGCTGGAGAACCCATAGGTAATCCTTTTTGTTGAGAATATATTTTGTTATTATATTGAAAATATCTACTATCATCTATGCAAAATTTGAGAATCCTTAAAAATAATTCTTTTTCAATAGTCGTATGTTCCCTAATTATATTCCATTTGCCTTCTATAATACTTAAGGCTACATCTATAGGAATACTAGGGAATAATGAGATTACATCCAAAGAAATGATCTTCTCTTCCTTTTCTATCTTGATGTTCTTAATCCTATCTTTAAATTGTAATGAGTTCCTAACATTGTATACTGAATTTTCTGTTATCTTTCTAAGAATTCCTGTTATATACCTGCTAAGTTCATGAGATGGAGCATTGATGCTCGAACAAATTGGTCTTAAAGGAAATGATTCCTTATGGACTTTAGGAACTCCATATAATTTGGGTGCAGTAGAAGTTGTTGTTTTAAGACGTTTTCTCTCCAATTGTGATATTATCTCCAATTTAAAAAGTTTATCTACTATATCATTATTAGTCTGTTGTAATTTAACCGTTGGGTCTTTTGTCAATATTCTATATGTGGAATCATCATTAAGAATATCATTCATTCTTGAACTATAGTCCTGTTTATTCATCGCAACTGTAATATTGCCCTTATCTGCATTTAGGATTAAAATGTTGCGGTTAATTTTCAAAAAATTTTCAGTTTTCTTAACATTGTTAAGAATAAACTTGTCTCTATGAGATAATTTCATTTTATTCATATGATCATCAATTATGGTAGTAAGTCTAGTCCTTGCTATTTCCTGTTCTTCTCTTCCCCTAATAGTCTGAACAAAATCTTCTCCATCTGCTATCATCTTAATAACTGGAAAGTGTTTTTTTGTGATAGGTAATGCATGTTTATTTCCTAATGAAAGAGTCCATTGTGTATCTATTGGAATGTCAATATCTGTTTTGTTTATGAACCTCTTTTTGTTAAATTTAATACCTAATTCTTTTTTCTGTAATTCAACTAGATGATTGAACTTTCTCTTGTGTATATCTTTAACCTTACTATTTAGTTTTAAAGCTAATCTATCTTCATGTCTTAAAAAATCTTTAATTACATCATCTGTAAAATATTTCCTTAAATTAAACTCTATATGTTCTAATTGTTTCTTGTTATTTACTAATAAATAGTGTTTTTGTTTAATACTTAGACTAAGAATCTTGTTTTGCATTATCCAAATATTTCTTGAAATTGATTTTTGTAAAAATTTTGGTCCATTTTCCTCAAAAAGATTGAAATAATTTTTAGTGGAATTCTTAATAAATTTAGGAATTATACCTGAATTGCGGCAACGAATTAAAAATGTAATATTCGCCTTTAATTTAATGTTTCTGTCTCTCAATGTTTTATATTTATTTATTACTCTTCTCGTCTCCTGATTCCTTTTAAGAATATTGTAATTCATATCGTATTCCCTAGTGTATTATTATTTCTTCTTAAATTTATTTTTGATTCTTCTTGAAATCCGTTTTCGTTCTGCGTGCTCTTTATTTCACAAATTATTTAGTCTATTTTTTCGACCTTTTAATTTTATTTCTTCGTTTTTTTAAAATCAAGCTCAAGGTCAGGTTAAGAAAAATATATTTTAATTTATTTTATCCAATATTTCGCTGCCACAATGGACAGCTTCTTCAGGGATCTTAAGTTTATAAATTTTAAACAAATTTTTATAAAACAAAATTTAAATTAAATTACAAAAATTGACAACATGAAAAATAAATAGTAAAAATAATACACAGGAAACAAAATTATTCTATTACATTTTTCAAAACTTATTCAATTTCCTATCTTATTCTTATAAATTAAATGTCTGTAATTTTGAGCTACATTGTCTGTATCGGTTTTAAAATTAATTCTTTGTTCTATTGGTGTGTTAATTATTTGTAACATTTCTAACATGAAGCGTCGCTTGTAGTTTGTTTCTGTATTTAAAACTGTTGTATTTTCGAAATCTGGTGTATGTCTTGAATGTGCACAATGTGAAGACAATGCAGTTTTTTGAGAAGATATATTTTTGTATTTTTGATCAGATCTATGTCCTGCTAGTCTAGTTTTTAATTTGTTTTTCGTAGTACCTATATATACTTTATTACATATCTCATTCTCTTTACCCTTGCAGGGAATTTTATAAATAATATTAAATCTATCTAATTTCTCTGTTCTATCTTTCATTTTACTAAATAATCTATCTAATGTATTATATGTCCTATGAGCCATCCTATAATTATTAATGTCATAAATATTAGAGTTTTCCAGTCGTTCAGAAATCACTGGTACATAAGTTAATGACTTATAAACCTTAGGTTCAGTAACCGTAGTCCCATTACCTTCTCTATGTTCTTTGTACTGTCCAATCAATCTACAAATCAATTCTCCTGGGAAATTATTATCCTCTAAAATATTTTTGATTTTTATTTTATTTTTTCTATGAAAAACTATATCGCTAATATTTAAAACTTTATCTATAAGATTTTTGGCAGTATTTATAATAACTCTTCTCGGATGTTTTGAATAATAATTAATAATTCTTCCGGAAGAAATTGGCTTCTGGTACCAATCAACTAATAACATATTCCCCTTTCTTATAATTAATGTGTCTAAATATGAAAGCTTAAGATCACATTCCTTTTCAATTGTAAATTTAATATCCTGGTGAAAAGAGTTAAATATGTTTAACATGTTTTCTATTTCACATTCTGAAATAATACAAAATAGATCATCTACATATTTTGTTATAATTTTTGGTTTAGTAGTTAATCCTCTAATACAAGTATCTAGAAGCTCCTCCATAACTATATCTGCTACAACTGGAGAAGCTGGAGAACCCATAGGTAATCCTTTTTACATTTCATATGTAACTTGCTTCCATTGTTCGTTGTTCGTTTGCATTTTAACCGTCGTAGAAGACACCTTCTTTTGTAAAGGAGTTTATGTTATTATATTTAATAAAACTTAACCTAAACATACCAAAATTTACTTTATATAACTCAAATTATGATGTATGTACACAACTTTATATACGAAATTAAAAATGAAATAGTTCAACACATATTGAAAAAAATTATATACACTTAACCGCATCATTGCTTTACCCTTAACAACAACAGGCTACATAGCTCAGTTACTAAGAAAAAAACTCAGCCTTATCCATTATCTCGCTACAAGCTTCAACTTACGCCTGGTTACTACATAAAGGGTGTGCCACAAGTTCAAATCATAATAAAATAAGGAAATATATTTTTAATATCAATGAAACGGGCTTTATTAGAAAGAAAATATTATGAAATTAATGTTTAAATTTGTGTTCGAAAATAAGCAGAACATTATTTAGCGTTCGGCTCACACACCCAGAAACGATATCTATTTTTTTTTAATGTTTGTGTAGACGAACACAACCTGTAATATCGTTCGTAACTATTTTCAAGAAAGAGCCTAACATTTTAAAGTGTTCTGTTCTTCGTCAAAAAACAGAACAAATGTAGTGATACTGTAGACAAACATTATATTTTAATGTTCTATAATGTTTCTTTTTTGATATTGATAACGAAATGAACAAACAAATGATTTTAACAACGACCGCAGCACGAACAGCTTGTGTGTGTATTTTGTATATGTTTTGTTTGTGTAAAATTATTTTTTAAAAAAAGTTTGGTTTGTTTTACAAAAGACGAACATTATTGAGCTGAACCGAACACAATGAAGTTTGTGAATTTACAAAAAAAAAAAAAAAAAAAACGGAACGGAATTATATGTTCTCATCTTCTGTTGAGTTTGTTTTCGAAAGATGACTAACAGGGAAACGTTATTGTTTTTTAATGATTTTCTACACAAAAACTATTAGCGTTTGTGGTTTCCACAAATCTACCGAACCGAATACTAAGGAGCGATATTTAGTGTTTATTTCCGAACACTGGTTTTAATATGATTTCTGGCGCAATCTGGAACACCAATTTTCGACAACTTTTCGCAGCATTTGCGAACGTATTTCTCCGATGACTCTAGAATGTTTATTTCCAGGTGTTCAATTGTTTTTGGTTTATCGACGTAGACAAGTGACTTAACATTACCCCAAAGAAAATAATCTAATGGGGCTAAATCACAAAACTTTCTTTGAGTTAATCAATTGACGCGACCGCTGTGTGGCATGTGGCAACGTCCGTTCACCATTGACAGTAACTTTCTGACCATCATCGTTTTTGATGACATATGGGCCAATGACTCCGCCAGCCCATAAAACGCACCAAAGAAATTTCTGTGGATGTTCTGTAATAGTGTTTCGACAACAGCTTTTTCCTCACTCCAAATGCGACAATTCTGCTTATTTATGTACCCATTCAACCAGAAATGGGCTTCATCGGAAAATAAAATTTTGAATTCTTTGAATTTTGAATGGAACAATTATTTTGATTACAAATTTCAACCGTTTACACGCGTTGCTCTGATGTTAGTCTATTTATAATGAAATTTCAAAGCAAACTAAACAAAAAGCAACTATCAGCTGTTAAATGGGTGCTCAAATAAAGCAGTGATGTCAACTCAAAATTGTGACACTCTAGAAAAAACCCCCTTTTCCATTTTAATTAATATTCACTTAAAATATTTGCACTTTTTTGAACTATTTGTTAAGCTGCGAATGCAAAAGCTGTCAGTTTGACAACATATTAACGCTATTAAAAATGATAACTGGACGTTATCTTTTTGTCAACAGCTAACTGTCAATTTGACAACAATGGTATTTTAACAAAGTTTTTTTTTTTTCTTTGAAAAAGTTTTGTTAAAAATTTTAAAACAGATGTTGCCGTAATATTGACATCACTTGTAATACTATTGGTCGTCAATTTTTTAACGTCTTTTTCCGCTCTGTGTAATGACACAAACAAACCTACATACACTTAAACCAAAAACCACGTTTACGGATTATAGAATCTTCTCCTCTTTAGCTTGTGGTTTTCTCTGTTGTAATGTCACATTTAAGATGGAAACAAACAAATTTTCTTATTAAATATTGACGTTAGACTTCGGTGGCATTAAAGTGGACAAACAAACACTTAATATGTTGATCCAACCAACAACACCTTTTCAACTGACAGTTATGTGGAGAGATGGGTGAAAAGACAATATTTAAGTTTATTACTTAAAGGAAAATCTGGACAAAGTGAATAAATGGTCTTCGTTTACTTTTTTTTTTTTTTTGGCAAATAATAATGAAACCGATGAAAATATTAAGCTATAAGGGTGGGATGGCTACTTACTGTACAGTGTTTTTGTCATATGTAAAAGACAAAAATTTATGTTTAAGCCATATTGGCTAAGCAAATATTTGCTATAAAAATCATATTATTGAAATGACATTTACAGTGTTATTGATTTATAGAAAAGAGAACTACATACTTATTTATATGTTTTTATTTGTACTTCTTGGCATATGCAACATATCTGGAGTGTTTGGTAAATATACAAATGGCTGATAATTTCATTAACAGACTTTTTATTTGTCTGGACATTGTTACGAAAAAACAAATACAAATTTTTAACTAATTTTTGAAATTTGTTGTTAATTTATAGTCTTTATTACTTAAGATCCTGCTGTTTTTTCTACGCTTTTTATTATCTGTATTTTTATTTAATTTGTTAATGTTTTGGCTTGGGTTGCTATTGTATTTTATGAAATTGTGATCTTTGTTACTTTCCCCTTAGGACTCAACAATAAAATTATATTTGTATTTTCTATGTAAGTGTTGGTGCGGCTGTGTGTGTACGTTTGTGCCTGTTTTTAGAGTTTACAAATACTAGAAACCAATTAACAAAATTGAACGTGTTCTGGTTTTTAAGGGTCATTGTCACCAAATGTTAAACGCAGCCAAGCATTAAATATTTTCCAAAACATGTCATTTAACAAGACAATTAACAAATTGAAAAAAAAGAACTTTATAAACAAAAATAATTTTATATATTAATGATGATTAATAAAAGTTGTTAAATTTTTTGGAAAATATTTTATGGTATGCCATAAAAATTTTTCTTATTGACTTAATTAAAATTAGTCATCTGCCCAAAAAAAAGGAATGGGGAATGTTGGAAAAAGTTTATTAAGAAATAAAATACGTTTTCAGGCTTAAGAAGCTTTAAGATTTTAAAGATTGTAGATTTATCAATATCAAAACGTCGGAATAAACTGGTTTTAAAAAATTGGCTATCTTTTTTTCGATTTCAAAAGTAAATTGGACAGGACAACGTTTATCGGGTCAGCCAGTTAATTATAGCTCAGGCTTTGATAATTCCCAACAACACATCTACAAGTTTAAATTATTGTATTTTAAACGAAAAAAAAACTAAAATGTTAATTAAATCAAAATTATATTTTTAATTTTCTTTCAACAAAAAAATAATTGATTCATTTATCACAGTATTTAAACTGAACTACTTTTTAAACAATTTTTTTTAAATTGATTTTGGGATTAAAAGCCATCAAAATCGGTTTCGTAGGATCAGAGCGGATCAAAATGTGGAACCACCACCCTAAAAAGATGATTATCTCGTTACAAAAACTAACATAAATGGTGAGTGACATAATGCACGCAATAATATAAGATTCTGCACAAATTCGTTTTATACGAATGAAAATTTTACTGTTAAATTTCGTGAAGATCGGACCATAATTTACCATAGGCCCTATATACAGCCTACTCTGGGAAATTAATTAAATGCGCCTAAAACCGTAGCAGATATAGATATTGCGGTAAATTTTCTGCCATCTTAGCTTCATATGGCCAGAAAAAATGTCATGCAATTTTGTGATATACGGTGCATAATTTATCTCAGATCCCATCGAAAACTAATTTCACTATGTTTTTTTATTACCTGCAACTCTACAGAATTTTGGGATGATTGGTTCATAATTTGCCATGGGTCCAATACAAATTCCCCTCCTGAAAATAATTGGAAATCGGTTAAAACTGTTGTTACTAGTCATGATATTTTATTCAAGCTGGTTCCAATTTCTAAAAAACGCATAAAACTTTCTGATTGCCAGTCAATAATTTAACATAGGTCTAAGCCGCGACCAATGTTAATGCTAACGCCGTCTTTTTTAATTAAATTGATTTTTTTAATTGATAATATCTAGATATCATTTAGAGCGAAATGATTCGGCACAGCCGAATACAGCACTCTAACTGGTTTTAAATAAATTGTTTTATAAACATAAATTAATATTAAATTTAAAACTGTATTAAAAAAATTTGTTTAAAATAATGATTGCATGACTAAATCTATTTTTGTAACAAGAAAAAATTTTTACATAAGTGCACATTTATGCAGGTTAGTGAATTCTTTTAAAAGCTTTGATTATGCTGCTAAGTGAATATTGCGTAAGAGAATATTTTGCGTACCTGCACGAATTTTCGTGCAAACTTGAATGTGCATATTTTTACTCTACACCAACATATGTGACGCGGAAATAGAAAGGGACCTAAGGGTTTTGCCATTTTAAAGATTTAAATACGTGTATCTTTGGTGTACAATCACTGAGCGTGTTGGTTTTGGTCTCATTTCAAAGCGACACATCTCAACCTTGTTGGTCAACCTTGAAAACGCGCGTAGGTCGTCCCTACCTCTTGTTTTGTGTAGTTGGTTTTTACTGTTCCCTTTACCTTACTGGTCCCTTTCTCTATGCGCTGTCACATATGTAACGCTTAAAGCCAATAGTTTATATTTGCACAACATATGCAACATTTTCCCGGTGGCGCTTATGAGCGGCATTGTCATTATGACATTTTCATTGATAAATCATCGCACCAGAGTCAGTAACAAGTTGATATTTAGGGAGTTATGCATGACAACGGCTTTGTAATGTCACTGTTCCCTTAAAAGAAAAAACTTAGCGGCATTGTCTGATATGAATAGATCACGAAGTGAGCGCTGCAGGACTTTGTCTGCTACATGTCTCCGTCAATGAATAAATCAGAAAATAACGGACCGTTTCTTTTTCTGTTTGTTCTGTTCCATTTATTACTTGAGTTTATTCTGTTTTCCTTGTCACTCTACCTGAAACAATTCACTAATGAAAGTTGATGATATTGTCTGTTAGGACTAGGCTTGCCAACCGTACTTTATAATAAAGTATTGTACGTTATTTCGAGTAATTGTACTCTATACTTTATGAGAATAATAAAGTACGCGAAAATACTTTATTTCGCATGATTAGATTATCTAGAATTTAAAATAGTTTCAGGTTATATTAGTCAGAATTTTATTAATCATAAAATTATAATACTTATTGTACAAGTTTTTTTTTAAGAAAAACTAAAGAACAACTAATTAATATTAGTCAGGGCCATTTGTTGATGTTTTTTTATATTGGCAGGACGATTTTAGGAAAAAAAAAATCGGACAGCACTATTTCACTTGTTTGTTTTGTTTGAGTACAAAGCTGCCTATTTTTAAAACACGAGTGCAAAATTCTTTCAAATTACTGCCTGCCATTCCTTAAGGGGGCTGCCATACAAAATAATGAGTACAGACTAGAAATATATTGAAGAAAACGTACCATAACAGCCAAGGAGTGGCCTTAACAATTTCTGGAGACCACTTCTTAAGGGCGTTTCCATACAAATATTGCGTTTTATGAAATTTGAAAATTAAAAAGTTGTTTACAGATTTAAATCATTTATAGCTTGTTTTGTTTGAAGCTGTGTTTTTTATATGTCTGGAATTTTTTATAAATTTTTAACAAACAAAAAATTTCGAAATGTTGCAAAAAATTATTTTTGTTGCCAAAAAAAATTATGTTTCTAAAACGACTGCGCAAGTTAGAAAAAAATTTAACATTTAAAGGAAATTGTATTGCGGATTTTCGTTTTTTCTTTAGTTATTTCAATGAACTGAACCGTTTTTGAACCGGTATTGGATTAAAGCGCCAGTTGCCCGGCTTCTCTCAAGAAAAAATGTCAAATTCTAGCACTGTGTAATTGTTTGATAAAACTCGCGAAAAACAGTAAAAAACGTTTTTAAATAAACCAATAAAAAGAAATTAATTGTACTTTATATTCATACTGGGTACTTTTTTTTCTTAACCTTTAATAATCAATGTACTTTAATTGCAACAACAAAAGTTGGGAACCCTAGTTAGGACTCACAAGCAAATTTACGCCTACAAGACAAAATCAACATTGGTCATCTATGACAGTTTGGACAAATACTTCAAAAAGTCATATATGACACCAAAGTAAAATCAACACTTGACATCGATGATTTAATATTGTCAGCGTTTGTCACGCTGAATCACTATGACGTTCGCCACCGGGTAATTGCAAATCGACTGCTGGCATTCAGTAAACTAATAACACAGGTCGACATTGAAAAAATATGTAGATGTTGGTCTATATATTACAAACATTAACTTCGTTTAAGTGTTCCATGTCACATCCTCAATCCAGGCCAAAGGCTGGTTCAATTGAAATGTATTATATATTGTTTAAAAGACGTTATGACGCCTTTTCTGTTAGTACAGTACATAGTGAAAATGCTTGTAAGTAGAAGTAAAGAACAAGATAACCAGTGACAAACCCTTAGGTTTTCGAAATTTAGAAATAGTTGTCTATAGCCGAGTAAATTCTTGTACGGGCCATGACTTGATAGTTGTGCATAATTTAGTAGCCTTTAAAACAAGATATAGCTTATTTTAATTGAATCAGTCTTTAGCTCTAGATGGAGGCGGTTAAAAGAGAAGTATACAGCGAGAAACACAAATGTATCTTCATCAATTAAATGCAACTTGAAGAAAGAAAACTGAGCTGACATTCAGTTTAACCAGGACATAAGAATCAGTTTGATTTATTAAAAAAGCTCTCAAAAATATTTAAAATGTCGACCTGTGTTATCAATCAGCTCTGAGTTTCGTGTTTTGCAACAAGTATTCTAAAAAAAAAACTAAAGAGGCATTCTACAATTAATTGGAAATATTTACAATTGCATAATTTTGCATTCTCAAAGGCACAAGATTGTGAATAGGGCTATTGTAATGCATACCTTAAGGATATGCATAGGCTTTTTTAACTATTAAACTATAAAACAAATTGTGATGCTTAAAAGCTTTAAATGCTTATAATCCATGTGCATATAAGGGACAAATACTGTTTATCGAACGTTTCTTACCAAATCCAAAGTAAACCGATATAATTCTTATCCAGAATTAACTTTAAATGGTTTACCAATATCTGAATTAAAGTTTTTTTTTTCTACTTAAAATAAATGTGCACTTTCAGGTTTGTGAATATCTTTCAAGAAATGACCAACATTTGTTAGTTAAACAAAAATGTGCCATAAATTAATTTATGGCCAAACATTTCTTTGGATCATAAATAAGTCATAATGACTACAAGTCATGTCTAAAGCAAAATGTCTAAGAATACAACAGCATTGTAAATGTCATATGTTTTAGTTTTTGATAAATATGCAACAATAAAACATAAAAATGACATCTACAGGAGGGGGATGGGAATATATTTTCAACAAACGTACAAATAAATGCGTTGTTAAAATGAATATAATTTGTTAAGGTAATTTGTATGAACAAAATAAACTTAATTAATATGTAAAAATTAAAATAAACTACTAAAAACGTTGTAAAGAATTTGTGTGATACACTAGGATACACCGAACAGATAGTTCCACTAAATAAATTAGAAATAATAATCATAAAACAGGACACAAAAGACGTCAATTTGAATAATGAAATTTAAAAAAAAAAATAAAACTCAACATAATAAAAATCGTCAAAGAAACTAAGGGAGGGTCTAAGCAACAATCGTCTGTGAGATTAAAACAAAAGCCAAGGAAGGGGAAAAAATTAAATGTGACAAAAAAGGTGCTTAACAGTTAATGCACATCATAATGAGGTCTATTAGTTACAGGACATAAATAGGACAACAACTATAGCAGCTACAAAAGAAATGTATGTCATCAAACTGTTAAATACGTAGAAGGTCAGAACAATTGGATACAATACATAACAAACTAAAAAAGATTTGATAAAATATTTCTGAAAAGGACACAAGAAAACAGAAACAGAAAAACAGAAGAAAAGCAAACTAAATGTTGACAGTGATCATCATAATCGTAACGCAGAGTTCATTCTATACATTTTTCAAAGAGGGGAGTTGCAGTTGTATAAAGAGTGGTGTTTTTCAAACAAATAAATAGCTACAAATTAAAAAAGCCAAGATGGTGGGCTATACACTAATATGCCAAATAAATATAAAAATTATTACAAAAGGTACAAATACTGTTAATTTTTTAGTACTGGGATTGTAATCACAATCACAATAAGGTGTATTTTGGCCCTTCAGAAACTTGTTTGCTGGTGATGCACTGAAAGAAATAAACACTCCAATTGTGTTGTTGTGCAGAATGGAACAGTTCATGTCAGCAGTATTTTTTTTTTAAAAATGTTCAAACTTTTGTCGTAAAAACCAATTTTATATACATACATATGCCATATATTATTTTTTAATTTATTGCAAAAACGGAACTTTTTGCGATTCTACCACCGAATGCTTGAATATTTCAGAAGTGGGTTTGATATGACATTTATAAATTATAAGCCAATCCTTACAAAACCTGACCACATGGTATGTATTATTGTTATATTCACTCGTAACTAGCTCCTTTACGAGTGAAGTCCAGTTTAATATATTTTACAGGGGAGTGAAAAAACTTGCTGAAATATTTAGTTTTCAATATTTTTTAAATTTGTAAATTCAGTTTTGTTTTACTGTCGAAACTTTTTTGACATGAAAGACATTGACTACTTAAAACAAAGGCCTGTTTTACAAAAGTTTTCTGACTTACCACTTTTCTGCTAAATACTTTATACTTTAAATGTGGACTACGCACTTTTCCTTTCACAATGGATATAAAAAGAGGTGAACGTAGCTATTATCTTTACACAGTTAATGTTTTTTTACAGTTATTTTTAAGTATTCTCCCTTACAAACCTGCTTTGTAGTAAGGGAATGCCGCAGCATTTGAAACGATTTTTTTTTATAAAACTCTCTGTTTTCTTATTGCGTAGTGCTTAATTGTGCGCTTATTTTTTTAAATGTACCAATAGTGCTTCGCAAAATGGTAAAATTTTTTACTGGGATTTTAGAGGAGTCTAAAACTATGTTTGCAGATCATCGATAAGTAGGGGCTGGGGCCTCAGACCGTCATCAGTAGGATGGTTTTACACATCGGTGGTGAGACCCATTCTTACGTATAGATGCTGTGTTGAGGATATAAAGGGTGTTTTTTTATAGAGTGACAAAAGTTTAAATCATAATAAAACAATGAAATTAATGTTTAAATATTTGTTCCATTTTGACAAAACATCTTAAGTCGAATTTCAGAAGTTGGAAAAAATGTTGTTTATCATACGAATTTTCAAAAACATTTTTGTTTACGTTTTTAATTTTGGTTTCTTTTATTATTTAATACAAATTATTCTTTCACCGAGTTTTTTTTAAAACGTTTTTGCTATGTTATCTAGACTTAAGAAGTCTGACCATCATCGTTTTTGAAGAAATATGGACCAATGACTCCGCCAGCCCATAATGCGCACCAAACAGTTATTTTCTGTGGATGTTATGGTCTTTCGACAAAAGCTTGTGGATTCTCCTCACTCTAAATCTGCGATTGGCAAAATCAGGGCGCCGCGTTTTCTCTTTTCTCTTTTATTCTCTTTAATACTCATTTATTACATACGTATGTACACACATTGAAGAGAATTTAACAACATTAACAACAACATATGTTTAATTCATACAACGCATACAATCGCAAAATGTAATAGGATATATTGCCGATCGCAAATGTCATAATTCTGCTTATTTACGTACACGTTCAACCAGAAATGGGCTTCATCGGAAAATAAAGTTTTGAATGGAAACTCAAAATCAATATCAATTTGTGCTTCAGCCCATTCACCTAATTGTTTTGATTAAAAATTTCAACAATTTGCACGCGTTTCTCTGGTGTAAGTCGATATTTAATGAAATTTCAAAGCAAACTACGCAAAAGGCAACTTTCAGCTGTTAAATGGTTGCTCAAATAAAAGTTGTGACACTCTAAAAAAATACCCTTTACACAGATACTAAAAGCTCATACAGGCTTTCTGACGACTGCAGTATGTGTTTCGCGGTTTTAGAATGGATAAGGGGTAACATTGCTGGGGGCTCGATCGTCACTATATATATGGACAGCACTTAGGGACTTGATGGACTGTTTTGTGAATTCCAAATTTGTGAATGAGTGTGGAAGAGCCGTAAGGGAAATCTTAGGGGCGTATATAGTAAATGTATGTAAACCAGAGTATGAAAACAAACAAAACATTTCGCAAACGTTTGCAAACCAAAACAAAAACTTTTCAAGTGTCAAAGAGAGAAAACGAAACAATTGGCTTCCCACTCATCTGCATTATTTAATTAACCGTTACAATCGTACATCTGAGTACAAAACAGATAGAGAAACGTTTTGTTTTGAGTAATTGATTTATTTCTTTTTTGGTTTTTGTAGTGGCATAACAAGAGTAAAATCCACAATGCCTCGTCCAAAAAATGATTTGTTACGTTATTTTTTAGTCTTTTTTCTTTGAATTACTTTTTATTTAATTTAATTTGTTTTTTTTTTTTTTTTAATTACTATGGAACTCAAAATAAGCATTAATAAAAACAAAAAAACCTCTCTTTTTATTTCACTAACGTTTGCTTTCGTTTTGATAATCGGTAATAAAATGGCCAATGATTTTGCGAGACTGGACTCGAAAATGGAAAAGCATATATAAATATTAATGGTATACAAAAAGCTTTTTAAATGAAATTTGACTTAAAGAATCGCATTCGAAAAAATTTTATAGTTTTGTCTAAAATAATTTTGTTTTGATTCCTTTGGGAACTTTTCTTTGAGTGTATCTTCTGCATTGACAAAACTCAGATAGGACACGTGTATCATCAATACGTATATAACTTAAGCCACAGGAGATCACTGCGGTAAATACTCTAAAGGACTCTGCCACTGCCAATACAGAATTTTACCTAACCAAATACACTCTGGCACAAGTGTGTCTGTCGCATGCACACGTGGGTCAAATTCATTTATTCCATTTAAATTCACTGTTATTCCCCGTTGCTGATGATGGTGATGACGATGTGTTGTAGCAGTAACAGAGTGAATGAACGGCACCAATAGTTAGTTAGCGTGTTGTATGGTATTTTATGCTGCAACAGACATAATGGGCACAATTTTTCAATGCGGCTAAAAAGTCAGAAAAAGCGGGGAAAAAGTACAAAAGCATGGACAAATGAAAAGAAATCTCGAGTAAAATAAAAATTACTAAATACAACGAATTTGCTATTGTAGTTTGTTTGTCTGTTTGATACTTTAAAATACTTGGCACAATTTTTGTAATGTTGCTCATTAATTTCATTATTATCAATTGGGGTGTTTTTTTTTTGTATTTAAAAGTTTTGGTCTTACCCTTTGTACCTTTTTTATATGAATGTATTTTGTTGTATTGTTTATAACATGACTTTAACAATGAGTTGTTGAAATCATCGTAATTTTTATCATGGTTGTCATTGTTGTTGGTGTTGTAAATGATGATGTCCAATTGTTTTTCCTTCGGCTTTTTTGTGCTTCATTTTTTGTTAAATGATTTTATTAAATTGTTTGAGCTGGATTGCAGGTAATTCATTTTTATAAAACTTGAGCAAAAAAACGAAGGGTGGATGTAAATTAGATCAAAACGGAATGAAATTTTGAAAAGAAAATTGTTGGGAGTTTAAGGATAGTATAAAGGCGTGGATTTTCATGCAAATTCATGTTTTTCCTCGAAGGTTAAAATATTAAGTGAATAAGTTATTTATCCGAATCACAATATTTGCTGAAAAATGGGCAACTATGTAATATAAATGTTCCACTCTCGAGCAACAAGCAATTCATGGTACACTGATTTTCTTTTATCGCTAGTAAGAGATGATTCGATAGACCTACCTTAGGGGATACTAGGAAAATCTGGACTACAGTACACGGTAAAAGGAATTAGCGGGCGTTAAAGCTGTTCAGACCGCAACTTAATTCGGTTCGGAGTGTGGGGCTTCTTTTCAATGACTTTAACCTGCATTCGTGGACCTTAGACTCAGATGGCTTGGTCACAGATCTCTTGGAGATAAAACAAGATTTTCTGACATTGATTTAATGGGGCTCCACTCCATCACCGGTTGGCTGGTAAGTAAAAGTGGCAGCTAGGTAATATTGAACGTCTGGGGCACATAATAGCCCTTCACTATGATGTGATAATAACAGAAAGAAATCCACTCAAAAGAAAAATCAATCCATTCGTACTCAAATCGATCCGAAGCGATATTAATAGTAGGGATTATCTTGAATCATGTACAGAAAGATTGATTCAAGTACGGATTTTCAATCGAGAAATACTTTATTTATCCGTATTCAATCTCAGATTCGTACATAAAATTCGAAAATGATATTGATTTAAGGAAAACTAAGATTAAATAAATCTCAAAATGCGATTGATTTAAGAATTAAAAATTTGATTTTATATCGAATTCTTACTTAAAATAATCCGAAACTTAGATTGAACCAATCTCAAAATGCGCTCGATTTAAGTGTCATAAAGTTGATTCAATCCCGAATTCATACTTGAAATAAACCAAAAATTAAATTAGAATAATCATTTTAGTATGATTGATTTACTTACCCGTTTTACACCTTACAGAATTTCAATTATAAAACACCAGCATCATTCCCGATTTAGTTTTTACCTTAAAAACTGAATGTACATATATAACGAAAAATATTAACTTAATGAGAAGCAAGAGTTCTCAATGTTACTTTTTAAACATGAAAATTATGTGTTTTCGTCTTGTTCTGTAGTAAAACCAATCTTTTTTAACTACTTGTGTGGTGTTGTTGAAGTTTCTGCGACAAACATTGATAAATTAAATAAGATTGAAACGCTCACGTTGCAATTTTTTTTCTAAGAGTGGGATTACATACGAAATGTTTAATGTTTTTTTACTTCGTTTAAGAATTTTGTACTTATATTAAGAAATTCCGAATTGATTTTCGAAAGTAATCCTATTTAGGATTGTTTTAAGTACGATTTAGTGTTATTCTGAAAATTGCTGAAATTTAGTAAATCAAGAGCTGTTTAAAAATAGTAAAATTGTGCCCTTGATTTCACCTAACCCCCATTTAAATCAATTATTTTATTGTTATGTTAAGCTTTTGATAATAGACGCAGTTAAAAAGATAATTTGAACATATTTTGTATAAACGTTTTTTTATTCTCTCTAATAACGGGGCCCAATGATTTTGTTGAAAATCGGTTTTATATCTGACATAATACATACCACTCATTCGCTGCAACGTCGTCACAACTCAAAAAATTAAATTTTAGAGCTAGTGCTGCCGAATTGTCCTGTATGCTTATCTTCATACGTTGTCGTTATTTTATCATATTGGAGGGAGCAAATCATCAACTTAAAGCACATTTATTTCGAAATGTACTATTTTTTAATTAGACCCACATTGCAGCAAATGAGCGATACACAAATTATCTTGTGTAAATGCCCTTTATATTTCTTAATAGCGTAAAGTATTGTATCGGGTCGGGTTCGAAAGACTATACGTTCTAACTGGTTTAATTTCATGCCAATGCACGCACGTTGGTTCCAAATCGATTTTTTGTGGCAAAACTTAAAAAAACGGAATTTTTTTTCCAAATAGCAACACTCCAAACAATCAAAAAAATATATTAAATGAAAAAAGTAGGCCGGCCTGCTTATCTTTCAAATTTGAAAGATTAAGCACGGATTCTTAAATAAGTGTTAAAAGAGTGTTACAATTGTGTAACGAGCAAACCTTAAAAAATAAAGTTATAAAGTATTTCATAAATCGAAAATAAAAATAGTAGTTTTATTATATACTAGCTGATCCGACAGACGTTGTCCTGTCCAAATTAGGAAATATGTTTGCGTTCGATTTTTAAAATCCGTTAAAAACATACGAACATTTGAAAGAAAAATTAGTCAAATCGATGGAGCCGTTTTCTGATTTTAGATAAATCGAAAAAAGTGGGCGACGTAAAATTTTCTTTCCGTAAAAACCTAAGTTGGACCATGGCAATCATTTTTAAGAAAAAATCGTCCAATTCGCTCAGGCCGTTCTCAAGTTATGCGCTTAATAGAAAAAGTGGACGTAAAAGTAGGCGTGGTAAATTTTTCTTTCAATGAAAACTTAAAAGGGATTAATACGAACATTTAAAAGAAAAATTAGTCAAATCGATGGATCCGTTTTTTGATTTTAGGTAAATCGAAAAAAGTGGGCGGGTCAAAATTTTCTTTCCGTTAAAGCCTAAGTTGGACCATGGCAATCATTTGTAAGAACAAATCGCCCACATCGCTCAAGCCGTTCTCAAGTTATGCGCTTAATAGAAAAAGTGGGCGTCAAAGTAGGCGTGGTAAATTTTTCTTTCAATGAAAACTTAAAAGGGATTAATACGAACACTTGGAAGAAAAATTTGTCAGATCGATAGAGCCGTTTTCTGATAAATCTAAGTTGGACTATGGCGATCATTTCAAATTATTTAGAAGTCATTGGTGGTGCAAAATGAAAATTAGATTTTGCCACGCTCCTCCGCCCGCAGACCGAAAATCAAAAATCAGACTTCACAGTGTCACCCGCCTGAATATTCTGAAGATGCCCTGAAAATTTTATCAAAATCGGCCCAGCCGTTTTAGAGTCCATACGTTACATACGTTACATACATACATACATACATACACACATCCTATTTTATATATATAGATAGATATTAGTGTCCATATGGATATGGATCTATCTTTGTTTTAAATTTCATTAAGATCGGTTTGTTTGATAGTTTCTAAGAAGAATAAATTTCCCCTATCTTCCTTCGTGATCCTACGATTCGGCACATTTTCAATAGGCTTGGTCCTAGTGCTAATAAGAACACATATCCCAAATTTTATCAAATTAGCTCCAAAATCGCGACCTGTACTTTGCGCACAAGCTAACATGGACAGC
The DNA here is from genome assembly GCA_930367215.1 of Pollenia angustigena. Lineage (NCBI taxonomy): Eukaryota > Metazoa > Arthropoda > Insecta > Diptera > Polleniidae > Pollenia > Pollenia angustigena. The sequence continues at coordinate 57,698,844 of OV884060.1, forward strand.
CAGCCAGACGGACATCATTAGTTCGACTCAAAAAGTGATTCTGAGTCGATCGGTATACTTTAAGGTGGGTCTAGGACTAATATTTTATGGCGTTACACACATCAGCACAAATGCATAATACCCTCTCCACTATTGTGGTGTCGGTATAAATATGGTTAAAACAATGGAGGATAATGGACAATGAGCTAAAATGCGTACATATAATATTCACATTAACGCTTATCGTGGAAATGCCATATAGAGGCAAAATTAACTCCAATGAAACTAAAAGCTATTCATATTCATTATCTTATTGGAAAAAATTCTGTCCCTAGATTGGACTGCAAGCTTCAACTTTACAACTCTATCTTAAGGCCTATCTGGTGCTACTATATTCACATATGGGGCACTGCCTATATATGCCTTTATACTGCCTATATATATTATATATAGAAGATAGATTTTGTGATAGTGTAGTCTTGTAGTTTCCACATTACGTTTAAGTTTCGTGGACCAAAAGTTGTGTTTGAGGTTAATGTGGAAGTGTTCGTCAAAGTGCATATTTTAAGGGTATATTTATATCTTGCCAGCATTTTTCAGCAAAATCCTACAATTCTCATTTTATTTAAGCACAATTTTTGATTTACCGTACCAAAATGCTTTCGGTTTAAAAAATAAAAGGTGTTAAGGATTATGTACTGAATTAAGAATATAAAAAATATTGAAAAAAATCAAATAAAACAAAACGTATGCGTTATGTAAATTTACTGAAAAGAACTCATCAACTTCCATTTTCAATGAAACTGATCTGGTATAGTTGTCATTATTGAAGGCCGTTTCACACTATGCCACAAAGTCTTAAGCATTTTAAGAAAATGCTTCCCTGCTCTAATTATTGTTTGAACATTTTCAAAAAACAATAACATCTTATCATAACAGGTCTTTTTTTTTCAAAATACGTAAGACTTGTGTGATAGTCTAAAGCGGTAATTTTTGACCCCAAGTTTAACCCTTCAAAACTGGACAGGATCCGATAAGCTCGAGTAGGTTGTTCTTATTTTATTTTCTCTAACATCTGTGCAAATTTCAAAGAAATCATTAATCATTTTATTAACTCTGACATGATTATTTTAATTTATGCCAAAAAAATCGATTTGGAACCATAATGCGATGTGCTTCTCTACATTGGGTATTAAACTAAAATAAAAGGCATTTCATTATCTTCTTTTACTTTGCATATGAACTGTTGTTTGCATATCGAATGCAGGATTATGTAAAAATGTTATCTGTTAATAAAACTTCGACATCTCTTATAGCAAAAACAATTTAAAACATTCACATCTACTTATTTTTTAAAAAACTTTTAAGCACCTGTGACCTTCCAACTTTATTGTTTTTTATTAAGCATTTTGCATAACAGTTGACTCTATTTTCAAATATTTATTATTACTTTACCTTTATTTCCATTTTAATCCTTTCTCTAACTTGTTTATTTCCTATCTGTTGTCACGTTTTCCTTATAAAATCCAAATTCATGATTGTTTATATAACTTCCTGTAAAAATACCTTTTGAACGATATTAAAGAATTTTGTTTTGTCAACCAAACAAAAACTAATACGTATCATGTATTTCAATATTTGGAACAGGATTCTTAAAGTCTTCAGCTTTATAGTGAAAGCTGTTTAAAATATTCGTTTGTTGTGGCTCAATATACGGAGTGTAAACAATGAACCATACATATATACATATATCTATTTGAAAGTGTTTATATACATATGAATATTATCTTTAATCTCTACATGTACAACCCAATTCAAAAATGTATAGTTTTGTAGTCTAGTGTTTTGGTTAAATTCAATGTTGAGTTCATTTTTAGATAGATATCCAGAGATATTTTTTAGAAAATGCATACATACGTTTGTATGTTCTAAACAATATGAATGTGAAGGTATAATTATATGTGTACATTTTAGTAACAAGTGAAAGTATTAATGGGGTATTTCGTATAAATTTGTTTGTTAAAACATTCGATATAGTACTGATTTATTAAATGTAAACAAAGTTCCAATCAAAGTAAATAATTGTTTTTCATACGTATAATTTTACAGAGCTTGGTTAAAATTGAATGTCTGGGAAATTTATTTTTATAAACGATTATATAAACGACGATTGTAAATATAAAAACCTAATAATTTCACTGACAGGACAACAAAAATTGGAAAGTGGAAATATTATTATTGAAGTAGAAAAGCTTTGCTATATTAAACTTTTTTCTTTTTACTCATGCATATCACAGATGGAAACTAGGTTCTTTTTTAAGATACACTGGTGTCAACTCTTTAAAAAAAATTATCTCGAAATTAAAAATAGTCTTTTCTTGAAATAAATATCAAGCTTTAAAAAAGAAAATATAAAATTGGCACCATCATGATTTTAAACAACGAATATCTTTTGAAGCTGAAGCCCTAAAACGAATGTATTTGCGTTGCCAATAGAAAAAGGTATCTGCCAATGTTTTCATTTCATAAATTGCGCATATCTGACAATATAAACTGAGCTTACAACGGCTGACAATAACCTGCTAAAGACAACGAAGAGTGTTTACACGATTGTCTAATTTCTAACCATATTGTTTTCTTACAATGGACTGACAACAAAAGAGAAAAATTACCAGTTCTCGCGGTTGTAAGACATTTGTGGAACAATTTGTTGACAATATTATAACCCCTGACAACCGTTTGTACGAAGCTTTTAAAGCGGGGATTGATATTATTATTTCAACGTAAATTCGTATATTATTGGTACTGCTACATCAATATCAGTTTGTTTGAGGTTAATACATAAAAATAATAGCAAAATAAGAATAAACGACAAGCTTTTTACTGTATGCAAAGAATTAAGGCCAAAAAATCAGCTGGCTCACATTGACCCAACTAGACCTCAAATGAATTTGAAACTTATTTTTATTTTTTTGTAAACGAAACCCAAAAAAAGTTGTTTACCTTATTTTGCTAATAAATAGTTATTTCCATTTGTTTTAGGGATAAACGAAAATTTTAGGTCGATACTTTTTCATCAACACGAGAACAATGAGCTGAATAGTAAAATTTGGTCGTATTGACTCAAGAAATGCAGTTGGGTTAAATTTTTTTTCTTAAATCTTTTTAATCATATACATTTATCGCTTCCGTTACTTATCACCAGGGAAACCAGAAATATGCAATTGCATGTTTTTCCTTGTGCGACTAATGAAGTCAGAAACAATATATTTATCCGTTATAGAGCTTTTGATGAATTTTGGCATCGATTTCTTAGTGCATATTTTTGCATATTTTACCATTTGCAGCATATTTTAGTTAAAAGAGCCTTTTTGCAGCATTTTTTAGGTTAATAGCGCATATTTTGCCTTTTACATGCATATTTTGATACATATTAAATTTTTTAGATGCCTACAATAGCTTTCGCAGCAAATAAAAATTTTTTTTTTTTTTCGAAAATCTGTTACTTTAATTTCGACATCTACATTTAATTTTAACTCTTAAATTGTAAGACAAAGCTGGTTGTCATTAAGAACAAATGTTATGCGATTTGTATCTAGACCAATCTTTTAGTATTCCGATTAACTCAGAATCACTTTTTAAAGTGATCTTACGATGTCCATCCATCCGTCTGGCTGGTTGCCTGTCCATGTTAGCCCTGTGCGCAGAGTACAAGTTCCAATGTTGTAGATAATTTGATCAAATATGGACGAAGTCTATGTAAATGGTGAGAATCGGTCTATAACTATAGCTTTCTAAAACAAAAATATATTTTACTTCAAATTAAATTATTTTCGAATCGGTTCATATTTGCTCAAAGCTCCCGTCCTAAACTAGCTTTAAATTCCTTTTAATGTTAACATTTGCTAACAATTTAGCGACCGTACCTAAAATCCTTTTAAGACAAAAACCCATATGGATGTTAATATCTAAATAATATTCGGCGCAAACATCTCTTAAATGAATTTTAACCTTTTTTAGGTTTTTTTTTTTAAGATTTTGTTATTAAATTGTTGAATATTGTATCTTCAAATGAGCAATTTTAATTTTTAGGGCATATTCTTAACATTTTTCAGGGCATTTTTTCCAGTTTTTACTGCATATTTAATGCGCATAAAACGTGTTTTTAAGAGCGTATTTCTGGTTTCCCTGCTTATCACTTAAAATTTATTTCAGCTCAGCTCAGATTGCATGGAAGAGAACAGCCAAAATACAAATCCGCAAAACATTGAAAAAATAAATCTGGCGGGGTTGGGTATATTTTGAGAAGGACTAATTTTTCAAAGGAGCAAAAGAAGACGTAGGCCTACTTACACCTTAGTATAGAAATCTGCCAACTTTATACTAGGGATGTCGCCGATACCGATAAATCGGCGATACTTCAGATTTGTTAACATTTTGTTATGGGTGGTACTTTAAGGTCGATACGACAAAACTTCTTAAATTTTTTAAACAAACAAATAAAATTTCTATGAATATTTTTTTGCACAAGAACTAGAGAACTTAAGAACACGTCAAAAAGAAGAACATAAAATAAAATCATTTACACCCCGCGTTAATGCATATATGTAACTCCATATTTATCAAAAAGGTAGAATCAGTGTGAAATTGTACGTTTTTCTGCTTACATTCATTAATGTTTGTGAGAATAAAAACCATTTTGCTAAAAGTTAAGGGTTATTCTAAGATGCTTCAAAATCCGCTATTCCGCGAAAAAATATAATAAAAGAATCAAGCATTTGTTCTCCAAATAAAACGTTTAAGGGCTTAGATAATAAAGAAAGCAATGGTTTGTCTAAAATGTTTGATCGGCGATACAAATCTCCAATATTTCAAATACAATAAACTTCAATCTTATCGCGAAAACTTCTTATTGAGTTACTTTAAATTACCCTGCATGCCGAAAGTTTTGAATAAACAGCTAAAGTTCTGACAAGTTTACGAGAATTGGCGCTTGAAAGCGTTTGCGAAGATATGTTAAGTGAATCCGAGGAGAATGAATCTGTGTCCATGCTTAGTTATAGTTCTACTATAGAAGAAGTGAGATGTACTCAAGTTCTGCTAATATTTTCAGAGCCACATATAAACTTGTTTACTAGCGCAAGGAGTTGTTATACCCATCTGAGAGACTTTTTTTCACTGCAGGCTCAAACGAATTTGCGAAATGGTCTAGCTCCGCAAAAATTAGAAAATACATTGTTTTTTTTTTTTAAAGTCTTGTTAATATCAATTCTAAATATGTATTTATAATATGTTATGGCTAATTTCAGCAATTCTTTTTATATATCAATTCGTATATTGTATTTATGTCCATTATATGCATATTTTATAAAGACACAGTGGGTTCTAATTGTGATTTTAACTCTTTAATGTTAATTTTAAAGAACCAATGCGTTTGATTATTACAAGTCTCAATATCAATTTTATTTTTATTTGACATCCAAAACGAATTTTAAGCATAAGTGGATATTTAAATAAATTGGTGAAATCAGCGATTAGACTTTTATTTTGTCTAATAAAAAATTACTCTACTAGAGTTTTATTAATTTTAAATTGAAGTCGGTTTCGTAATCGCTGATTATTCTTTTTGTGTATCGTTTCGCCAAAAAAGCATATCGCATAGTTTTCACTGACGGACAACGTCAGGCTAGGCTACAAAAGTTTAAGCATTTATGTAAATCAAACGCAAGAATAAATTGAAAAATCAAGGGTGTAATAAATTTTTCCAATTAAATGTTTTGTTTTAGAATTCTACTTTTTTGCCGATCTGTCTTAAAGACGCTTTATAACACACCGTCTGCTATTGTAAATACGGCTGTTTTTTGAACAGAGTTGTTCAAACAACAACGTCCAACATCAATATATACGCTATTCTGGTTGTTATTGTTCCCTTTTAGAATGAATTATTCTTTCAATGTTCTTGTGCACACAAAACAATTGCTCGTCAAGACGGCTTGCTATCGACCAAGAGACAAAAACAATTTCGAATGGTCTGTCTGACTTGTTAGAATCAAACATATGAACATTATAACATGTTGGTCTGGTAGAATGGGATACCTAAACTTTTCAGAGCATCAGTGGGTTTCCAAATTAAGAGACCGTCTTATTATCAGGATAAGTTGGTTCTCTTTGCAAATAAAAGTCTATTAAAATAACAGAACTACCCACAACTATATTTACAAAATCATGTTGTTTTGATGCATATATATGTAGGGACGGATTACACTTTGTATTGTTGTTTGTAGTATTGTTTTTGGTATTGTTGTGAATGTGCGATTTATCATTTGTAGCATCAGACATTTGTTTTGTATTTCATTGTGATAAATCTCTCTAGCTGTCGTTATATATTATTTTGAAAAGAACATGTAAGTATATTTAAATATTAGGGTGTTTAGGGGAAAACATTTTTTTTTCAATTATCTCTGTACAAAAGGCAATAAGCGATAAAATTTTGATTGGGACAAGTCGACAAATTAAGAGCCACTTTTTGGGTTAGAGATTAGCGATTAAATTAACTTAAATCTCTGTTTACATTTTGAGTTGTATTTTTTTAACTTCTTTTGCTAGTTAAATAGGCTTTTTACACTGATCAACATCTAACATCTACCATCAAAGATGTAGACAATGTGAAACACTCGTTTACATTGCTCACATCTAACATCTACCATCAAACAGAAATGTCACCATTTTTGGGAAAAAAATATTTTTTTTTAAATAAAAAATTTTTGATTTTCTACAAAAGTTCCAAAATTTAAAAAGAAAACACAAAAATGTATTTGAGGTTCAATTTGTTTGAAAATATAAAAAATACTTAACAAAAAAACATTGCAGTAAAAAAGAAAACTTGACAAATGGTAACGCTGCTTTCAAAACAAACTTCTTTTTGTCAGTGATGCCACAATAATAATAGAACTTATTGCCACTTTTCTAGTGATGACACTAAAATAATCGAAAGATGTAAAATGGAATAAAATGAGATAGGAACATCTTTTAAAGATCTTGGTTTTAAGTCTTATGTATTTCTTATGGAAAGATGTTAACATCTTCAAAAATTGTGGCAAATTTATGGTAGATGTTAGATGTTGACCAGTGTAAAAAGGCTATAAGCAGCCAACGGTGGTGGTTTGAACCTAAACTTAAACTGTCAACATACACATGTTTAACATAAAGAACTTTGGCTAAAATATAAACAAAAAATACTTTTTAAAACATTGCTTAGCACTTTTATATAATTCTTCCATTCTATATTTTTTCTTTAACATATTTTTTCTTTAAACACAAAAAATTTCTACCTTGTAAATCATATTAAATTCGCGAATTTTCTTCTTCTTCTTTGAAAACATCCATATTGTTTGATAAAAGTTTACATTTGCAAAAAAATGCTGCCATTTATTTGTGATCAGTATGGTGGCGCTACATGGTTTAAGCCTCCACCCAAAAATATTAAATTCAATTGATACTAGACTTACATAATTCTCAGATTAGCTAATTTTAGAATTAAATTTACTTTAATCTCAAACCCAAAATGTGGCTCTAAAAGTTACAATAATTTTGAATAATAAATAATATTCTCGAGAAGATTTTTAAGTTACCTGGTTTGAGTAATTTAAAATGATTTTCAAAGAAATTTTGAATGCGTTTTATACTTTTATACAAAAGTATATTTTTTATGAGCCGGTCTAATGTGTGAAAATGAAAGTGTGTGTGAAATTGTGTACATATCTTTGTAATTTTTTTTGGGAATATAATATAACAATTTTCAACCACACATTATACTTGTTCATAAGATCTTCCACATACAATCTAAGTATATTCCAAAGTAGTATTTCATTTAAAGTATTTGTTTCATTTCTTTTTCTTCTACATTTTTTGGCCAGCAATCGCTCACTTCATTATTTTTGCGTGTAAATGTAACTGTTTCTATTGTTGGTATTTGTTGGATTTACGAATGCTAGTTGTTACTTTATGAATGCTCTACATCCGTTTCCGCTTTGTCCGCTCTAAATACACGAACACACTAACAGTTATGCTTTCTTTATAAGGCCATGCTTTGTTTCTCTGTGTGAGAGCGGGGGTTTGTGTCTATGACATACATTTTCATTGTATTGCGTGATGGTGAAAAATTGTTGGCCATTTTTCTTTTTCATCTTACTCGTTGCTTTAGAGATGTTAAGTTTTTTTTTTTGCCATTCTTCACTTTTGCCTTTCCACCATAAAACATTTGTTATATCGCTAAGTATTCATTTTTCAATGGTTGAGTTTTTGTGTGTGTCGATTCTCAGCTTCTTTTCTATAGATTTTAAATAGAATTGTTACAATTGCCTTGTGGGCAGTTGTACTTGTGTGCGTAGTACTTATATGTGTATTAGTAATAGACGTATGTCAAGGATCTTATTAATTTCTATGTAGGTTTGAGTTAAAATCAATAACAAAAGTTAACAAATTATGGTAGATTTTTTATAATAGACAATGAGATCAAGGTGAAGAAAGAAATATTGAAATGTCTAAATAAAACAAAAAATTACTTTCTACAGTTAAATAATGAAACATTAAATTTTAGGGAAGACAGATTTTGAATAGATAATTTAAAACATACTGTTGTTTGAAGTAGAAAATTTAAAAAAAAAAAAAATTTTATCAAAGTAATTTTTTCGGGAAAACAATCTACTACAACTACAATTAATGTGGGAAGAATTTTAGCCAATTGTAGTGGGGAATGTAAGAAAAGATAAGCTCACTGTTCATTGTTGTTGTTTATGTTTAAGCTTTGATATTGTTACAAGTAAAACTGTTGCTTATAATTCTTAACAGTTTTATTTGTTTAATATCTTTAGTTTTTCTAAAATATTTGGATGAAGTTTCCTGACGATCTGGCCTTAGCAACCAGTGAAATGCGCATAGGAATAGCTTATCCCTTCAACAATAAATTTAAGTGTTTTTATTAAAAATATATTTTAAAATTTACTTGACATTTTTTAATTCTTTGATATATAACTTGAGGCTGTGTTGGGTACCCGGACTTTGCGGGTGTATAGTAATAAGGTAGCGGACAAGGTTCGAACCAGTGTTGCCAATTTAGCCATTTAGTGGCTAGATTTAGCCATTTTTCACCCTGTTTAGCCATTAGAAATTGAGTTTAGCCATTAGCCATTTTTCAACTTGTTTAGCCATAAATTTTTTTAGCCGTTTTTCTTTTAAAAGAATAATTTTTATTTTATTGTAGAAATTTATAAAATTAAAATAAACATTTTTAACAATAAAACGCCTTGAATTTAAGTTACAACTTTTATAAATCTTAAAAATCGCTATAAATTATAATGATGAAATATCTTTCAAAATAAATGAACAGTATTCCAATATTAAATTTATAAAATAGATCAAGACAAACATCGGCGTTTCTTTCTGGCTGCAAGTATTTCAATAAAGAGATGCAGGCAGCAACAAATTTTTTTTAGAAATTTCAGAATTGAGTATAAAGTTAAAGGCCAAGCCTCGAGCTTGACTAATTTTTTACTTATTTAAAATTCGAAAGGTCGAATAAGAATAACTTTGATTATTTTTACAATAACAATAAAAGTTGTGCTCCACAATGGGGTAGGGTATTATGCATTTGTGCTGATGTTTGTAACACCTATTAATATTGGTCCGAAGCCCAGCTTTACGTATACCGATTGACTCAGAATCACTTTCTGAGTCGAACCGCTAATAACCCTGAAAATTACCGCCAAATTGCAATTTGTTCGGCACTTTCCAAAGTTATGGAGAGTATGGTAAATTACCATCTTGTCAAATATTTAGAATCAAACTACCTACTAAGCGACCGCCAATATGGCTTTCGTAGAGGTCGCTCTACTGGAGACTTACTAGCTCTGTTATCGGAAAAATGGTGCCATTCCATTCACCATTTTGGCGAAAGTAAGGTAATTGCTTTGGATATTTCTAAGGCGTTTGACAGAGTCTGGCATGGTGCACTCTTGTCAAAACTTGCTGCATTTGGTGTCGGTGATAATTTCTCTCGATTTATACCGAGTTTTCTCAGAGATCGCACTATACGAGTTGTTATAGATGGGGTTTCGTCAAACGAGTTCAAGATTCATTCAGGGGTGCCGCAAGGCTCCGTTCTTTCTCCTACTCTATTTCTTATCTTTCTAAACGACCTCCTTTGTCAAACTTACAATCCTATCTACTCTTTTGCAGATGACAGCAACCTTTGCAACTCGTTCTCATTCGAATGTAGACCAAGCGTATCCGATGTCGCTGCTATGAGGCAGAATATGAATGATACGCTTGGCCGAGACCTTGACATAATCTCGGAATGGGGTCGTGCGAATAGGGTCGATTTTAATGCCCGAAAAACCCAATGTTGCGTGCTGACGCATAAACGCGCGACAAATCAAGGTGCCTCATCTGTATATATGGGTGGTATAATTATTGAGGAATCAGAATCTCTTGATGTTCTGGGCATGAGGATACAATGTGATGTCCGATGGACAGAACATATATTCAAGGTGTCGAAAGAAGCATTCAAGTGCCTCGGTTTTCTAAGACGGTGTAAGATATACTTCACTCCATCTGATCTCCTTACTATTTATACCACCTATATCCGACCGCGTATGGAATACAACTCTCATGTGTGGGCCGGTGCTTCAAAGTCTATTTTGGAGCTTCTCGACCGCGTGCAGGAGAGGGCGAAGGTTCTCATTGGTGACAGTAGGGTATCCAATTCTATTGACTCCCTCGGGCACCGTCGCAATGTGGGTTGTATTTGTCTGTTTTATCGTTACTACAATGGGATGTGTTCTGACGAAATTAGGGATCTGGTTCCCGAAACCCGTACGTTTGTTCGTAATACACGTTTTTCCTCAAGAGCCCATCCTTATGTGGTCGATTGGCAGGTGAATCGTACAACGCATTACAGAGAGAATTCATTTTTTTCCCGCACAGTTCGTATGTGGAATAACCTTCCTGCAGAAGTCTTCCCTCTCACTTACAACATGATTAAGTTCAAATCGAATGTTCACAAACACTACTCCCTCTATCCTCCTTCCCACAACCTATTTTCCTAGTTCCAACACAATGCAATGCATTAGTAGGGGTCATCCCCTGAGTGCTGGTCCTAACAGTAAAAAAAAAAAAAAAAAAAAAATTAACGATGTTTGTCCGGCTGGCTGTCTGTCCATGCAAACCTTGTGCGCAAAGTACAGGTCGCCATTTTGGAGATTATTTGATAAAATTTGGTACATATATCCTAATGTGGTGTAGGGTATCATTTAGTCGGGGTTGACCGACTATTCTTTCTTTCTTGTTTTTTATTGTAGATCTGGATTCAAAAGGTTGGGTAAATGTTGTCGTGATTATGATTTACCTCAAATTATTTAAAACTAATATGTTCGAGTGATTCCTTTGAAATAAACACTAAAGACATTGAATTTATCGATGATTTAATTTTTTAAATATCTATCAATTGCAATCGAAACATGTCAGGGTAACCTGCCCGTAAAAACGCCTGGGTTCGAGGTCAGATTGAGTCAAGAATGAAAATTTATCAATAAATTTTAATTAATTTTCATGTTGTAAAATTCCTTTCTTCATAAAAATAATTTAATGGAAATTAAATTTGATGAACTTAAGCCTAATTAAAAATATTAAAAATTTGGATTAAATACCATAAATAGTTCAACAAAATAACCACAATACTAATTATTGTTAAAGCTAAGGCACGAGCTCTATGTTTGCATTTGTCCTTCAAGTTGTGCTGAAAAGGTCAGCAAGAAAAAGAAAGACAAACAAATTAAAAAACAAAACAAAATATGTACTTTGAACTTCAAGAAGAATTCTTGACAAAAGTACGAAAAAACAGAAGTAAAGGAAAAACATGTAAAATAAATTAAAATAGATAATCATTCAAAGCAAATTTCGATCTACCAAAGGTTAAATACAATTTGGTTTAAGGATTGATGTTTGACTAATGACGTCAGCAGTCGTCGATGGCTGCGAGTGTTAAACGGCAAGCCCTCTGAGGAGATTGAGTGGTTGCAATCGAAACATGTCAGGGTAACCTGTCCGTAAAAACGCCTGGATTCGAGCCCAGATTGAGTCAAGAATGAAAAATTATCAGTAAATTTTAATTCATTTTCATGTTGTAAAATTCCTTTCTTCATAAAAATAATTTAATGAAAATTAAATTTGATGAACTTAAGCCTAATCAAAAATATTAAAAATTTGGATTAAAAACCATAAATAGTTCAACAAAATAACCACAATACTAATTATTTTCTATCAATATATTCATTTACTTTTATTCTTATTTAACAAATTGATCTTACCTTACAATTTCATCGTAAACAACTTCAAATAAATTAATTTTTCTGTTTTGTTATTGAATTTTAATGTGTTTTATTTAAAAAAACTTTTAGCCATTTTTAGCCTATTTTTGCCATTTTTTGGCCATTTTTGGTCACCAAGTTTTGGCAACACTGGTTCGAACCTAGACTTAGAGGTAAGGCCCAGGGGGTATTGAAATTTGAAAAAAGTTTTTGGTTGGAATCGACCAGTTGTGCGAAGCAAAACGGCTTATTACTAAAAGAAAATACTGTTGATGGTTTTGTTTTTATGCTCTGCTATAAATGTATGATTTCAAGTAGTTCTTAAGCATTAACAACTAAATAGGTTGTTCAAAAAAACCCTATAAAAAGTTAACAAATACCGTCGTATCGACAACCAAACATTTTCGTTACCGATATATCTGCAAGCCCGAAGTATCGCCGATATATCGGTTTTGGGATCGGTTACATCCCTAATAAGAATACTCTAAAATGTACTTGAATTATTTTTAATTAAAAGAAATTGCATTTAATTTATTAAATTAATAATTCATTATGAATTTTCATTATATAAGCGGTTGTATTTATTTATTTTTCTTTATTTGTTTTAATTGCATACTTTAAGGACTTTAAATAATGATTGTCTAATTTAAAGCTTTTTTTATTTGCTCTATAAATTACTTAAAACTCTTTAAAACTCTCTAATTATTTAAAATATCTTTAGTATTACTATTTAGCTAATCATTTTATTAATTAGAACTTGTACATATACATATGTGTTAATTTTCAGCATGTATTTCTTGTTGAAAAATATTTGCAAAATTTAAACCCTACATTTTTTGCTGCTATGCTTTAAATAATTTTTTTTTTCAAGATAGAAATTAAATAAATTGTTCAATTCAATTTATATTTTATGTATTATTAAACAAATTACCTGCTTTAAGAAGTCAATTAATTTTTAATTCGAATTTCACAATTTTAATTTAAATAAATAAAATTAAAGTGAATATCTTTAAAATAATTCAATTTATTAAATCTTTTATATTTCAGTTTTTTTTTTATAAAAATTATGTTTTATTATATTTGATTTTTTATAAAAATTGCTTTTAACAATCTCTACTCTCAATTGTCTCGTTGTCAAGGACTTAATGGTGGTACTTTATGCATATGCTATGATTAAACTTAAAAAAAAGAAAAAAAAACAGAAGAAAATAACGGCAAAAAAGGACATACCCAGTCTTAACAAACATGAATGGCATGCAAATATTCCACATATACAACGAATGTATATGACTGTGTAGTGATAGTTGTTAAGTTGGTAGACAAAATGTCATCATTGTCAACATGTCTGGCTTATCCTGTACCGTTATACATTCTCTCATATTCATATCTAGCTATTGCCGTGTTTATTTCCTTTTTTTCTTTCTGTATTTTTTTTTTTTTTTTTTTTTGTTATTTTCACTCTTTGTCAATTTGATTTTTATGTTTGGCTGCATGTGTACGTGTTATTTCCATCACATTGTGATGCAGATTGGCATATTCGATTTATTTTGTAGTTGTCACAAAAATTGTATGTATATGAATATATGATGACTATATTATGGTACAAGGAAATGATTGTCAAATGTAGTATGCAATAAAAAAAAAAAAAAAAAAAATTGCACTCCCGTAGAAGACACGTGTTAAAATGCTATTGTTAGAAGACAAAAACGAAATGGGTTTTATAATAAAATCATAATCAGGACAAGAATAAATCATGCCTAAGCAACTTAGTTAGTCAAATTATTGTTGTTATATTTTAATTGTTTTTAAGATTAAAAGAAATAAAGGTAGAACACGAAAAAAGTACAGGGTATCAGAAAGGGTATTGTAAAGTGTTTAGACTTAAAGAGTTAAAAAAGATTTCGTTTAATACCAAAACAAAAAAAAAAATATAAAAAAAAACAATTATTGCCAGATTTTCCAACTACTGGCAATAAATTTTTATATCGTAATGTGCATTGAGAAATGCAAGCGGGGAACAGTTTGGGCTTTCAGGAAAATCTAGCTGACCTCGGTTACGCAGATGACTTCTGCCTACTTACTTATAATAATTCACAGTTGCTTGAAAACCTTAATGCTATCAATCAGTATGCAAATAGAGCTTTTATGAAAATAAATGTGAGTTAAGCGAAAATTATATATATTACCACCACACCTTCTCAGAATCGAACCTCAAACTGCTGTCTGATGGAATCCGTGAACTCATATGAGTACCTGAGAAGCATAGTTAATGGCAAGGGTGAATCCAGAAACGATATTTTACACCGAATCAAGATAAGAAGTGCTTGAAGAACATGGGGCTCTGATCAGGGTTGTGAACTATTTCTAATCAAAAAGCGCCGTGTCTCCAATCAAAAAGCGCTAAAAAGCGCTTAATAAAATTTAAATAAAAAACTTAATGACATGTTTAAGATCCAAGTTTTATTAATAACACTGGCCGTCAAAAAAAATCGTTTTAAATAAAAATTTATGAAAAACAAAGATACTACTGCGCTAAATTCAAATCCGTTTTCAGTTGTTTCTATCATGTCTTGTTCTTTTATGGGCTAGACTTATATTTTGACCGAAATAAGGCATTTATGCTACATATATTTTATCATAACTTGAGAACGATATTGATATTTTACAAATAATTATTTTATACTAGCTTAACCCGTGCGCTTCGCTACACTGCTTTAACCACTTCTTCAGTTGAGAGATACTTAATATATGCATCCTATGGGAGGTATTTCCCCTGTGCCTACCGGCTTTATTTTTATTTTCAAAAGTGTAGCATACCATAAGTGTGACTTTTACAAAGTTTGAACATTCTCACTTAACAGTTCTTAAGATATGCGATATTAAACATTGGTGTCCCATGGGGGGTAACACTTCCCCCGCTGCTATTTTATTTCAGTTTTGGGGCTCTGAAGATCCTACTATCAAAAGTTCAACAAAATCCGTGCATTGGCTCTTAATTATATTTCTATCTATGAGGGGTACTGCTCCTTCTCTGTCAACCCCGCCCATTTTTATATTGAAATTTAAAGTTAACCATAATAGTAGCTTTAACGACGTTTGAAGACTCTCCCTTTAATAGTTCTTCAGTTGAGTGATATTTAATATATGCATCCTATGGGAGGTATTTCCCCCCCTGCGCCTACCCGCTTTATTTTTATTTTCAATAGTGTAGTATACCATAAGAGTGACTTCTACAAAGTTTGAACATTCTCACTATAACAGTTCTTAAGATATGCGATATTAAACATTGGTGTCCTTTTGGGGGTAACACTTCCCCCGCTGCTATTTTATTTCAGTTTTGGGGCTCTGAAGATCCTACTATCAAAAGTTCAACAAAATGCATGCAGCGGCTCTTAATTATATTTCTATCTATGAGGGGTACTGCTCCTCCCCTGTCAACCCCGCCCATTTTTATATTGAAATTTTCATTTTACCATAATAGTAGCTTTAACCACGTTTGAAGGCTGTCCCTTAAATAGTTCTTCAGTTGAGCGATATTTAATATATGCATCCTATGGGAGGTATTTTCCCCCTGCGCCTACCGCTTTATTTTTATTCTCAATAGAGTAGTATACCATAAGAGTGACTTCTACAAAGTTTGAACATTCTCACTGTAACAGTTCTTAAGATATGCTATATTAAACATTGGCGTCCTATGGGGGGAACCACTTCCCCCGCTACTATTTTATTTAAATTTTGGGGCTTAGAAGATCCTACTACCAAAAGTTCAACAAAATGCGTGCAGCGGGTCTTAAGATATGCGATATTAAATATTGGCATCCTATGGGGGGTACCAATTCCCCTGCCCCGATTTTGGATTTCAAAATCAACTAACCATCATCACTCCTCCCTGTACCTTCCCTTAAAATTTTATGGCAATCGGTCGAGCCGTTCTCGAGTTATGGAGTGACAATCAAAATGTACACTTCTTTTTATATATATAGATTATATTTTTCCATGCAAATTAGTATTTTTGTCATTTATGAATAAAAAAAGCAAGAAATCAGTAAACAAAATGTTAACTAGACGTGTTTGAATAAACTATTTGCATTTAGCACGCTAAAGTGAATTAAAATCACATAATCAAGTTCTCTAGATCGACTTTTTTTTAGTTTTTTGCCGATCAGTGTTAATAAAACAATAATATTTTTTAAAAGCCTTTTCTGATATTTAAGGAAGCTTAAAGTAATATAATTTCAACTATACACGGAAAGAATTATTTACTAATTCACCAGAAAATATGTCTTGAACCACGAACATTTTGCACTATTCTCGTCCAAGCCAAAAATTTCTTATTGTATATAAACATAAGCAAAAAGTTGTGACCCAAAGCGAACTTAAATTTACTAAAATACAGCTAAAAAATTCATTCAACTATATAATAGTTACTTAAATCAAGTTTTCTTTGCTTTTTATTTTACAAAATCAGAAGAAAAGCCTAAAATTTTTCCATAAAAACGTATAGCACTAGTTAGTTTATAAAAAAAAACTTTGTTTCTTGATTCTATTTTAAAATCAGACTAATATTAAATAAATGCTTCTTGAAATTTTTGATCATATACCAAAAACGTGAATTTTTTAATCATGAGAAAATGTTTCTTTATTTAAGAAACTTTTACTTAATACGAACAAAATAAGTTAAAATCAGTTATTTAGTTTTGAATTTTCTTGTTTAAAGAAACGAAATGGATTTCTTTAGAAAATAAACTTCTTTCCTTGTATAGAATTCTTTTCAGAGTAAAGTATTTTCAAAACGGAAACAATTTTTGGTTTAATGTGTTTTGATTTTAATGTATGCAAATAAAAGTACAAAAATGTTGGGTATCAATAAAAGCGATAATTTAGCGCTCTTTTAAAAAAAAGCGCTAAGGAAAAAATATGCGCCTTTTCGACAGTTAAAAAGCGCTTAATCTAGCGCCAAAGGCGCTAAATTGGCAACTCTGGCTCTGAGCAATGTGTGGAGATCAAATTCTTTATTTGCGCAAACGAAACTGATAAACTTTAACTCCAATGTTAAATCTTCTCCTTTATGTTTGCAAGACCTGAAGGCCTGCAAAAAGACACAAACATTTATCTGCGAAGTATAATGGGGATTTTCTGACCAAATATAATCTTAAAGTGGAGCTAGGGAATCTCACAAAGCAAACAACATTGCGCAATGAAATATGTGAGCGGAAGTGGCCAAGAGGTGGCAAGCATGTCAGTATGGGAAATTTTACCCCTTCTTTGTGCAAAATTAAAAAATAAATGTTTGTAAAGTTTGTTATTTTCCTTTAATATAAAAAAAAATAAGAAAATAAACGTCAATTTTTAAAATTTTTGACCTAATTCTGCTACTTTATCAGTTGTTTTGCTTTCGATTTCTAAATAAGTGTTAAGTGCTGGCAGGAAATAAAAATGGTTTTATATCATAAATGAATTTAAATATGCATATATGTAATGGGTGTTTTTTATAGAGTGGCAAGTTTAAATCATAATAAAACAAGAAAATATATTTTTAATATCAATGAAGAGGGCTTTATTGGAAGGCGGAATCTGGAACATAAATTTTCAACAACTTTTCGCATTCTGACCATCATCGTTTCTGAAGACATGTGGGCCAGTGAATCCGGCTGTCCATAAAGCGCAGGAGCCGAAGATGTCAGTCTGATGTGCCTTACAAGCCATCAGATTGGCATCAAGCACTGATGTTCCGCCTCCCCGCGGTGGCTCCTGGTAACAACTGGATATTTCCAGCTGGCTAGAGGAACAGAGTTCTAATATTATGAACTATACTATTCTTCCTAGGAAGGATAGTTAAAATACTTAGAGGATTGAATTTTACCTCTTTGTTAAAATAGCTGATAATTATATGAAAAGTCCAAGGACTGGCTATATATTGAAATGAACTTTAATTTTGGTAAAAGCATGGTGCACGGTCGATAAACAAGGAGAATTGGTCACGCCTGAGTTCCGCAAGGAACCGAAAGGTGGCCTATATCAATATAAACGGTAAGGTGCTTGGGTATTAATTCACCCTTGCACAATCTGCTAATTGATTAGAGCAACTCAACAAATGAAAAAGTTTATATGAATTTTCTTGTATGAATTAAATGAATTTGTGAATATAAATGAAAACAAATGGCTGGTGACAGTCTGATCATCATAGAGAAGCCGTTAGGGGATATCAGAAGAAAAGTATTTCTTTCCTGCAGTAGAATCGTTACCATGGAGTCTTTCGGGACTAAGAAATGGTAGTGGCTCGAGGGGCATGGCTGGACTAGGTCTGTCGTGTTGATATCTTCTCTTGGACATTGAAAATCTATGAGAGGTCAGTGGCTGATGCATGCCACAAGGATGCCAAAACATCTGAAATGACAGGGCTCTAGAAGTTTTCGGATTTCTTTAGTCTGGGGCTGTTCACCTGAGCACCCTTGCATAATGTTATTCAGGTGCCACGGGAGTCATATAGCCCCCGGAACTCACAACCCGGAATGACTATATGGTGAGGTCTCTGCTTGCAGAGTACACGTGGTGGCTGCGGTTTTTGATCTTAGGATCGTTGTGAATTCTCTTTTTTGAAACTGCTTGGATCAAACTTTGCAGTGGAGGACTAGATAGCTCCAACCCCTAAGCAAGGAGTGATATGAAGATTTTGGGCTTATATCTAAATTGCAACCTGTATGTGATTGAATGATCCTACACATACAGGGGCATTTGTTAGGTGCATATATAACTCACCTAGTGGCTAAGACCCACCATGCAATTAAGTCATAGTACAGATATGCATGTCAAACTTGGACTTCTGTCCATAAAGCGCACCAAAGTAATTTCTGTGAATGTTCTGTAATAGTGTTTCGAGAAAAGCTTGTGGATTCTCCTCACTCTCCAGAAATGGGCTTCATCGAAAAATAAAATTTTTAATGGCAATTCAAAATCAAGATCAATAAAGCTGTGCATCAGCCCATTCGCCGAATTATTTTGATTCAAAATTTCAACAATTTGCACGCGTTTCTCTGGTGTAAGTCGATTCGTAATGAAATTTCAAAGCAAACTTAACGAAAAGCAACTATCAGCTGTTAAATGGGTGCTCAAATAAAGCAGTAATGCTAACTCAAAGTTGTGAGACTCTAAAAAACACCTTTTATATGTATATCTTAAACTTTCATTAATTATTACCTAATATTTAAAAAAAAAATTAAAATCTCATTTAATCTCCAATTAATCTAAACATATAAAACAATATTTCAATACGGCGTAAAAAGGTAATTAATTCTAAAAAAAAATTTAAGATTACATTAAATCTCATCCAAATATATGAGTAGGTGAGATGCAAAACGCGTTCGTTACACTTAAAAAAAACATATCGTCAGCTCAGAATTGGTTTGACCTATCGACCATTTTTAAAAAAATTGAGCTAGGTATGGGGTATATATATTTGAATCCAAAATCTGTTTCGCGAAATTTTGTGTGGTTTCTGAGATATAAAGCATTCATTCAGAACATTGCATGTTGAATTTTATGTTTTGAGGTCAAATATTAACGATAATTAAAAAAAAAACCAGTTGTAGAACCAAAAAGCTGAAGAAAGATATTAAATTTCCCATTTTGGTACTATTTTTCCCCCCCCAAATGCAAAATGTTTTGTAAAAAAAGTACCAAAAATAGTTAAGATTTTCACTCCTCCTTTCCGTTCGAATTACGGAAAAGTACCAAACTTGTATTCGTTTTTTTTTGATAAGTTTCGAATGTGGTATAAACTTTATTTCTAGGTTTATTGCAATCAAAAGATAGATGGGCTGACAAAAAAGTACCAAAATTCATGTTTTACCTGTTTTCACCCTAAAAGAGCCAAATTTCAAAAAAGTACCACATATTTGCCCACTTATTTTTCAAAAGAACAACGATATCTATTACAGTTTTTTTTTTATCTCTTTTAGTTTTGGAGATAAAAGATTTCCGAATTTAGCGTTTTTAACCCCCTAAACATTTGAATTTTTAAAAATCCCGTCTTAGTTGATCGATTTGGGGAGAGATTTACTTCTGGTCCAAATTTCAAGTCTTTAGCTTCAGGCGTTAGGCTGTATGATGATGAATGTGGCAGTCACTCATGCAATAAGTATACGTATGCAGCACAAAAAGCCACATTTTTATTTTTTTTTTTAGAAAGGTGGCGTATGCGTCACAAAACAATATTTTTAATTTTCAAAAAGTAATATTAAATTCTAACTTTATTCATTAGAGTGCGCAAAAAAAAAATTTTTCTTCAAAACATATACCGGAAGCAGTGGTAAAAATATAAAAAAATTCAATCGGGTTTATTTTGAGAAATCTTCATGTAAATCTTCTTTGTCGTTTTTCTCCACTCCGACTTTTTGGCATATGGGCCAAACCAATTCTGAGCTGACGATATAGCGCCCGATTAAATGGACATATGGGCAAATCCCAGAAACAGTCCACCAACCAAAAATTTTTCAAATTAATTTTTTTTAATGGAATATAAGACTAGATGTATAATTTAATTTTTACATTAAAAAATATGTATTTTAATGACCAAATCCTACCCCACTGCTGATTTCTTAATGTTATACGTGAATTTTGCCTTATTTTAGGTGATTTTTGTGCTTAAAATAGCACTTAAAGCTGACTTATCAAAATATAAATTTCGTTAAAAAAAAAGTTGATATTCATTAGTTAAGAAATTAGTTTATGAAATGCAATTCACAAAAATATAATTTGTTTTGTTAAAATAAATAAAATAAAATAAAAAAATACTACTGGAAAAACTGTAGCATGCGTTATGTAGCGTGCGTCACAAATTGTCCACGGCTTTTGTCAAAAAATCACAACAGTTTTTGGCTGCGAATAAGTTCGCTTAGAATTCTCTTATAGTCATCTTTCTTTAAGAAATTAGATTTTGTATACCTTATTATGCCAAATTCGCTAAAAATTAGGAAAACGCACTTCAACCTTTGAAGTTACTTCCACTTTTTCAATTATTTCGCAACAAATTCTTGCTAAGAAATTATGATATATGCCATTCGTAAGTACATATTAATGTCAATAAATACTATATATTAGTTGAAGCTATCTCTTGTGAAAGGCCAACAAATGTTAATATATCAATCAAAAAACGCGCGCGAATGTAGCGTTCGTTACGCAGGATTTGCCCATATGTTACACTTTATTGATTCTGAAATGTTATGCCACTCTTGATTAATAACTCAACAGTTGAAAAATTGAAACCAACTAAAATATAGAAAAACAATAGATTTAATATTGCAACGAACGAGTTTTGCTACGGATTTGCGAATTAAACGAGTTTTGCTACAATCCATATGAGATCGAACTAGTTTTGCAACACACTACCCGCCAGGAAAATTAATCATTGAACTTTAGTATATTTTAAAAGGTATGTTAATTTAGTAAAATCATGCAAACATGACTAAAAAAAGTAACAACAGTTCTGTAGGGAGAGATAAACTACAAAAATTCACGTGTTTTTCAAAATACGCTTTTTATACTGTTGGAATCAGAATTTTCCTCTATAGATGTGTAATGTAGTTTACGAGATAGAAAAGTTGAAAACAACACCAAGTCCAACTTGCTTAGATGTAAAGGGCATTAAGTGTATTGTGTATTGTTTACAACTGAATTTGTAGACTATAAGGAGAATGTGTTTGTAAAGTGAGGTCTTTTGTTTTTAATATAGATAAATTAAATCACTGCCGTTTTGGTCTTATTTTATTAGTTTAGTCAAATATTTCGACAAACTTTATTAATCATTCTCTGTTGTTACTTGTATAATTGTATAATAAATATCAGACATTTTGTTGTTAGACTGGGTGCTGTTTGTCTCAAGGGTAAAACCGTTTCAATACCATCATAGGAGGTAAAGAACACCTAGTCCAATTAAATAAGTAAAGGAATGTTACCTTATATTTGTATTTATTTATTAAGGATATCATCGATATAAAAGATACATATTAAAGTCATAAAAAATATTCGAAAAAAATCTAATTTTAAATATTGAAATAAAAGCATTTTTGATTTTCAATATGTTTTTGCGGTCTGCTGTAAAGTTTTCAAAGTGTGGCTTGGTGTATTTTATCTCCCACCTGCAGAGTTAAAAAACTATGAATTTTAAACAAATAAATTGTAATCTTTTTCTTTATTGTACTCGCCGCTATTTTTTTCCTTTCCATAATCAATATTATTATTGTCCAAGACCAAAATGTGAAATTGCAAGACTTTATTTTCTCTCCAATTTTCCCCAAAGTGAGTAGATAAGTGGGGTGTCATAAGGCCATGGGACATGGGACATAAAGCCATATGGCGTCAAGTCCCATTCCATTAAGACATAAGGGCATATGCCATTAAGGAGAGAGACATAAGGGCATATGCCATTAAGTCTCAATGGAATGGGACTTAACGCCATAAATTTTTTCCGAAAAATGACACATAAAGCCATATTTTTGATAATGATTGCATGTCACCCTATTTCATGTAAAAATACTTTGTTGTTTCATGTCGCCCTGTTTTATGTCAAAAATGGTATGAACTAAGTCCCCAATGAACTTTTCTTCTCTATGGTATAAAAAAACCTGCTTCGCTAACTAAAGCTTATATGCATAGCCGGCCTTCGGCCAGACGATAGGATTTTCTCCTCTATGGTATAACAAAGACCGGCTACGCTAACTAAAGCTTCTCTGCGTATTCGGAGAAAATTCTTGCGGCCGCCCAAAGGGCGGCTATACAGAGACGGTTTAGTTAGCGAAGCCGGTCTTTGTTATACCATGTAAGCATTTGTAACGCAAAACATCAAATGGGATATAAAACCATAATGGCTTTATGTCCCATTCTACTAAAATTAATATGAGACTTAAGGCCATATCAAAATTATGGCTTTATGTCCGTTTGAATTGAGACATAAAGCCATTATTTCATTAACAATGAACCAGCGAGTTTTGTTACAGAAAATTCAGAGAGATAATTTTGAAAATGTCTGATGAGTGAAACGAACCAGTTTTGTAACCAAATGCAATTTTAGGTCACATAAAAACATAGAAAAGGACATATTTCAAAATCAATTGTTATCTCAGTTTTTAAATTTTTGCAACTCACCTACCTACTCATATCTTAAATGCAATCAAATACGTTTATATTTCAAACTTTGTTTTTATCGAAATTTCGCTGTTTACGAAAATAATTTCCCTCCACTCGCTACAAGTACCTAAATCTTACCATATGATATTAACTAGTTACTTTTTAGCAAACTAACTATCGCGCCTATTTTTATTAAGCAGTATACGCAATGCTAGAGCTTTTCCTTCACCAGTCTATCTGGCGTTTTTTTTAATTGCTGCCAGCTATAAAATTCAAATTGTTAATTCTTAAAGAAAATTCTACCACTCCAACAACTTAAGTTTTGAATGTGCTTTTTTTTTTGTTATTGAAATTTCAGATAACAAAAAAATTAAATTACTAAACATTTTCGCTATTCATATGGATACACTCAACTTTAGAGGCATCTGACAATCTCCAAGTCAAAGAACTGGCTTAGATATTGACATGTTATTGTTTTTTAAGATCATATGAATCAATTTTGATAAAAATCTATTGGATTTTTACAAAAAAAGGTTTTTTTTATCTTACAAATAACATTATATACATATGTAAAAGACCATGTTAAAAAAAACACATCCAACATAAAGAAAAAGGTTTATTTGAACTTTTTGCATCAATAGTTTTTTGTTTTAAACAGGAAAAAAGCTGTGCAGATTTTTGAAACATTGTACGTATTCATATGAACACAAACGCAAGTTATGGGTTTGAATGACATACACATAATACAAATAAAATAATTTTACTGTTGATGCTGCTGAGTGGACTTTATATGGGCCTATTGCAAATTATGGACCGATCATCACAAAATTTATTAGTGTGATTTCTAGACAGAAGTATAAAATTTTATTCTGATAGCAATAAATAAAACGGTTTTAGGCGTAATAAACTGTTTTCCGAGAGTATGGCTTCAATGGGTCTAATAGTAAATTATGGACCGATCTTCACGAAATTTTACAGTGTGATAAAAAGTCGAATAGAACGAATTTTTGCAAAATCTATGTTAGTTTTTGTAACAAAATTATCAATTTCTTAGGGTGGTAACGATATGTACTAAAAACAAGGAAACTGCAATGATAATGTAATACTTACAAGTACATAAATACTTATATTAACTTAGGTCTAACTGGAAGTGCATTTACTTGGAATCTCTGGAACTCCATTCTTAGCTCCAGAGGAGAAATCGCGTCTTTAATGACTTCCTTCTTCATGTAGTGCAAACTTTAAAAATAACAGGTGGTGAAATAAATCTATGAATTTAAGCAATTTAATTTTTTTTGCGCATGTAAATAAAAAGTAGTACTTACCCTTGAGATACTTGAAAACAGACTCCATTTGAAACTCTTGAAGAAATTTTTTTAGCAATGCGTTGTCTAAAAACTCCGATGCAATTTCCTACGGCATGCTGATTACGTCATATTGTCCATTGGCCAGCGGTTATAAATCGTCACTCATTGGTATGGTTATAAACACCATTTCATATAATTTAATATTTCTTTTTTATTTTTTTTTTTTTTAAATAAGTCCTCTTCGTTCAGCGTCTTACTATTTAAATCTTAACTTTAAAAATATATTCTTAATCTTAAGAAAACGATCTTAAAATTAAGATTACGTTCTTGATTTTTAGAATTCATTGTAAAACATTAGAACAGTGATAACCAAGCCCCGAACTAACCAAGATACTAAACTAAAAGATACGAACTAAAAGATATTATGGGCTTGTGTGCGGTCGCAGAGACTGATAATAGTCTGATGTTTTGAAACGAACAAAGTTGTTGTATACATGTGAATTGCCGACCGTGTCAGTGTGAAAAATACGATTATTGACTGACTCGCGAGCCTATGGAGTGGCTATCACTGCTTTAGAATATATGCTTAAATTTGAGACTGTCAATCTTTTCGACCAAATTTCAAGATTGACATCTAAAGTTTCTGCAATCTTAATTCAAGAATTTTGTTCTTAAATTTAGATCGTCATTTTTCTCTTAGTGTATGGATACAGCTAGAGTTTTTTTCCCGGAGTTTTTCGATTCCCGGGAAAGCGGGACATTTTTTTAAATTTCCCGGGATCCCGCTCCATATAAATAATACAAAGTAAATTTGTTTTAAATAAATGAAAAAAAAAAACTTTTAAAAACTTTCACAAAGTGAGTAAAAGTAATGCTTAAATACTGCAAAAATTAATTGAAGATTGCGAGATGAACTTGAGTTCTTATTACATTTGCATGAAAACAAAAACAAAACCAAACCAAAGTGACGAAAATTATTTTTGTTATCTATACAATTCTAAAATAAAATTAACGCGAGAGTTATAACGCGTTTCTTTCTCTTTTAAAAACTGTAAATTTTGAATGATAAACAAAAACAATTTTTGTCAATTTGGTTTTGTTTTGTTTTTGTTATCATGCAAATGTTCACTTCTTCGACGCGTATTTTGGAATAACCACGATTAACATTTTTTTTTTACAGCTTAGGAAATAACGTTCAGACACACTCAAAGCGTTTAGGAAGTCGTCAAAGAGTATATTTCTGATTTTATTTACTAATTACCATGTTTCTGAAAAATTTCGTTGACTTTTTTACCAAGATTGGACAAATAGTTTAAATTGCAATACTTTAGAGTTGTTGCATGCTTCTAATTCACAATCAGAAGCAATACGTCCATATCAGTCAAATGTATGTCAACGTTGATGAAAAAAAAAAAAAACATCAACCGGACTTCTTCTTACAAACCTTTTCATTTCATTAGGTCCAGCTGGAATCTTTAGCACCTCCCAGTTATATAAGCCGTCCCAAAATTAAAAAAATTTGTGTTTGTCACCTTATAAACACATCGCTCCTTTATTGCAACATAGTCATATCTCAAAAAATCTAAAATTTTATGTTCATTAAGCAAAGTGTTCCTTCATACCTTCTCGTAACAAAAAAACAGTATTATAAATCAAACTGAACCGAAGTTACAGCAAAATATTTCCAAGCTCGATTTTTTTTGTAGATTCTACTTTGTTGCACTAAAGGAGCGATATGTTAAGGTATCTCCTATTTTTAAGACTTGTAAATGGACAATTCAAAATTTACTGCCTGCATCTTATTTTGAATTTATGTTTTTTATTATCTCTTCACTTCACTAAATTTATTAATTATCAACTGTTGCGCTGCCCATTCTGCTTTTAGTAGATTTATTGCCTCAGTAGACATTGATTAACGTATGTACTCACTTCTTGTAATTAATCTAATCGACAACCCATCAACAGATGCTAATTTTTAGAGAATAGAAAACTAAATTGCAAAGTATAAATAGCTGTTTTCTGAAAATATGAGGATCGTTTTATTTTCCGGGATCGCGTAACAAAAATCCCGGGAAAACGGGAAATATAATAATTTAAATTCCCGGGACGCGATATCCCGGGAAAAAACCCTAGATACAGCCCAAAAAACACATTAGGGCACATTTTTTCAAAAGTGAGTATTGATTCTTGTGGTTAGGGCCAATTATAAAAAAAAAAAAATCCAAAAAATTGGATTTTCTTAGTGACCCAGTAAAAACTTGTAGCGAAAGGGTTAACTGAAAACACAAAAATTTTAGCATCCTTGCAATAACAGTAAAACCAGTGTTATAAGAAATGTTAATTTGATTTGAAAAACTTTTAAAAATAATTTTTAAATTTGGATTTAACAATACACTTTTTTTTGAACAACGCTGAATTTAATGTTGAAATACGTTTTTCAAAGTTAGCCCTCGTATTTGCGATATTCTCGATTAAAATTTCAACAGTAAAGTACCATTAACCGATATTTGTTATGCTGTTTGTATCATTGATCCATCTCAATCAATCCAGCCCTGTTAAACTATTTTTTCGTTATTAACTTCTTCGCGGAATTCTTTTTTTTTAACTTCATAACTTGCATACCAATTTTTAGAGTAAAACCTTTTACCAAGCTTTCAAAAAATAAACCTACTGTTATCGTTCATTAATCCCTTATAAAAAACTCTTAACAAGATAACTATACAGTTCTTAAAAAATCTGATCAAATATTTTAAACTTTTTTTTTGCTACAATTAAAAACTAAATAAATGCCAAAGTTCTAATTCCTTTCAGTTTTATGACCCAAAAACAAAACAACGATAAATAGATTCTCTTTTGTGGCCAAACTAATGAACAGCATTAAATCATTTAATACATTTCCATTCATTTGCATTACAATTTCTAATTAATTTTTATGATTTAAAGCTTTTTAGCTTGTTTATCTTAATACTAAGTAGCCTAAAAGTAGGCAATAAAAGGTATTTGATTATAAATTTTATCAATGTTGGTTTCCGCTTACACAACAAAAACCACTTAGTAGTTAAGTGAATAAATAAATAAACACTTTCAGCTATTTACATCACTTTCTTTTCCTTTCTCTCTTCTGCAGTTATTTTTAATTTACTTACTCTTTTAGTTGCTTAAGCAAGTGCTAATGAAAAGATAAGCTTTATGACATCTAAAAAAAGGTTAAAAATAATATAAAATGCTCACACAACTGCATAATTTGTTTAGTTAATAGTATTTGTTTTGGAATATGAGTATTATATTAGCCAGGTCTTAGAAAACAAGGTTATAATTCTAAAAGGTTTTATTATTTTTTTTTTAAAGTTTGAGTTAATTTTAATTAACTTAAAACTTCTAAGGACCTTGTGTTTATGTTTGTGTATGAGTTTATGTTTATTTCTATTCTAAAGTTAATGGATACGTTTTAATTACCAACAAATTGTTATCTTTATAACACACAAATACAGCGCCGCAGGAGCAGTAAATTTAAGTGGATTTGTTATAAAAAAGTATAATTTTATAGAGCTCATACAGTAAAAGGCGTTAAAATTTTTAATGCATTTCTCTAGTGGTGCAATGTAAAAATTAAAAAAACCACAAAATAATAAAAATAAATATATTAAAAAAAGCCTTTTTTTTGGGAAAAGGTAAATAATACTAATTTAAATTAAGCACAATTTGTATTCTTTAAGATATTTTTTTTATTTTTTTTTATTTATTTATTAATCCTGCTCAACAAAAATATATCTTATAAATTTAGAGCAAGAGTATTAATGTTAATAGAAACAAGTTAGAGTGCTATATTCGGCTTCGCCGAATCTTTGATAGCCTCCACCGACAGTTCGAATGTTTAAGAAGTAATATCTGTATGATGTTATTATTATCTTAAACTGTGACGATTTGTTATTTATTATGGTTTAAGGCAACCAAAAAATTTTCCGGTAGAAGGGTTTATATGGGGCCTAGGGTAAATTATGGACCGATCATTACGAAATTTCACAGCGTCATTTCTAGTCCTTTAAAACTGTGACGTACCAATTTCTGTTATGATAGCATTATTAATTATGGTTTTAGGTTTACTAAACTGTTTTCCGGGAGTAGGGTTTCTATGGGGCCTAAGGTAAATTATGTACCGATCTTCACGAAATTTCACAGTATCATTTATAGTCCTATAAAACTGTGACGGGCCAAAATTTGTTATGATTGCATTATTTTTTACGGTTTTAGGCGTACTAAACTGTTTTCCGGTAGTAGGGTTTATATGGAGCCCAAGGTAAATTATGGACCGATCGTCACGAAATTTCACAGTGTTATTTCTTGTCCTATAAAACTTTGATGAACCAAATTTTGTTATGATAGCATTATTTTTTACGGATTTAGGCGTACTAAACTGTTTTCGGGGAGTAAGGTTTATATGGGGCCCAGGGTAAGTTATGGACCGATCTTCACAAAATAACACAATTTTATTTCTTGTCCAATAAAACTTTGATGTACCAAATTTTGTTATGATAGCATTATTTTTTACGCTTTTAGGCGTACTAAGCTGTTTTCCGGGAGTAATGTTTATATGGGGCCTATGGTAAATTATGAACCGATCTTCACGAAATTTCAAAGATTTATTTTTAGTTCTATGAAACTTTGATGTACCAAATTTTGTTATGATAGCATTATTTTTTACGTTTTTAGGCGTACTAAGTTGTTTTCCGGAAGTAGGTTTTATATGGGGCCTATGGTAAATTATGGACCGATCTTCACGAAACTTAACAGTTTAATTTCTTGTCCTATGTAACTGTGACTTGCCAAAATTTGTAATGATAGCATTGTTAGTTAGGGTTTTAGGCTTAATATACTGTTTTCCGGGAGTAGGGCTTATATGGGGCCTAGGGTAAATTATTGACGGATCTTCACGAAATTTCACAGCGTAATTTCCAGTTAAATAAAACGAATTGTTGCGAAATCTTATATCATTCTGTGCATTTTTCCACCATTTATGTTAGTTTTTGTAACAAAATTATCAATTTTTTTTAGGTGGTGGTTCCACATTTTGATTCATAGCTCAGATCCTATTGAACCGATTTTGCTGAATTTCAATCCTAAACTGCTTAGGATAACTACAAGCAATTTGACACCAAGTTTGTTGATTTCTTTTGAGTTTTTCGAAAGTGAGCGTGTTTTCAACAGACGGACAGACGGACAGACAGACGGACATGGCTAAATCGACTTAAAATTACTCAAGGACTCAGAATATATATACTTTATAGGGTCTGAGATGAATAGTAAAAAAGTTTCACACGGAATGACAAACTGAATATACCCTCTTCACAACTAATTGTGGTGGAGGGTATAATAATTGTGGTGGAGGGTATAAAAAAGCCACAACAATTTGATAAAAAAAAAAAATTAAAATTAAAAAGCACAAAATTAAAACATACAAAATTAAAGCAATAAAAAATTAAGAGTTAAAAATTAAAACAAATTTAAATTCCAAAATTAATATAGGAAAGTAATATGACCTGTGGTCTATTTATTGAAGAAATTAAAAAGATTTTATTTGAATAGTATTGCGTTGCTCACTGGCTGTATGTTAGGAGGAAGAGAATTCCAAAGACGTGCAGCATTGATGAAAAATTGCCATGCCTCTCAAGGATCTTGTGAAGTGAAACATATTAAATAAGCAAGCTGGTACTTGTTGATGTTTGTGTAAGTAAGTTAAATTTTGATCTCACACGTGTGTACTCATGGGCAACTGCTAATGGTCTCTGCATTAATCCGTGCAAGTCAAAGTGCTTAGTTATGAAAAGTAAATCGTCAAGAACTAACTTTTAACTAGCTTGGCATATTATTTAACAGTACTCTTACATGGAATGACCAAATTAACATAGCTTCTGGAAGAACATATGCTCTTTTGCGAACGCTTTGGAGAACACAAAAATTTATTCTTATAAGAATTCGTTTAATTCTTGCAAAAACATATTCAATTCCTACTTTGTTATACGGATGTGAAATTTTTGGAAGGAGTGATTCAAGCAGCTTGAGGAAATTGAACTTAGTTATATTGCAGTGATTAGATATGTGTATTGTCTAAGGAGATTTGATCATATTACATCATATGCAAGTGACTTATATGGAGTAACTTTTATCAACTTGTTGAAAATAAGAGCATTAACTTTATTGCTTAAAATTATTAATAAACGTATGCCTATGAATCTCTATAGGACACTCTCGTTTACCCGTTCACAAAGATTTGATGCATGTACTCTACCAAACTCTACAGTCATCGTGGCAATTTTATACCCACTCAATTCGTCTTTGGAACTTATTACCCACAAGCATTCAATTTACTAGTAATCCAATGCTTTTTAAAAGGGCTATATATAACATGTTTCATTAACAAATATACATATAAATATCATTGTTTTCTTTTCTTTTTTTTTATTTATATATTTTTTATTATGTAATTATCAAATATGTATGTAATTTTAAATTTTGTAAAAATTTTGTTAAATTTAGTTTTAAAAATTTCCCTTTACCTTTTTTTATCCTGTACTGTAATTATAAGAATCAATGTCTTGTT
The DNA here is from genome assembly GCA_930367215.1 of Pollenia angustigena. Lineage (NCBI taxonomy): Eukaryota > Metazoa > Arthropoda > Insecta > Diptera > Polleniidae > Pollenia > Pollenia angustigena. The sequence continues at coordinate 57,730,217 of OV884060.1, forward strand.
GTACAGGATAACAATATGATAAATAAACAAATAAATTGCTGGTACTTAATTGTAAATATAAATATTTATTAAGTTTTAAAATTAACATTTTGAGAACGATAATACTCTTCCATGCCTTTGCAGTCTATAAACGTATCTTACAATGTTAGTTTAAAGTACATTAAGTTTCCTCTTGCTATTAGAGTCACACTTGCCGAATAGTCACACTTGCCGAATAGCCATACAAAAGTCCTGGAATTAAATAAGATTAAGCCAGGAGCTTCCTTACGTTGAGCGGTGTAAAATATTGTGTAGCCCAAAGCGATCTTAACTTCTGGTAAGTCTGTGCCACTAGTGCATCAATATGACTTGACCAAGTCAAGTTGTTATTAAATACTACCCCTAAATTTTTCACTTTTTGAACAAACTCCATATGGGTGCGGGGGTGTTGCTTTAATACCATGTGAGGTAAGGCCATGATGGCTTTATCTCTCATTCAATAGGGAGATAAAGCCTATTATTTTTTTTTTATTTGAATGGAAGATAAAGCCATCATGGTCTTAGCTTACATTAGCAATATTAGAAAATGGCTTTATCTCTTATTTCAGTTCCGAAAACACTAAAATTAAGTATTGAAATCTGGCTTCGCATACTAAAGTTTTCTGCGTGGCGGCCTTTCTTATTTCGCAAAATTTCAAATATGACCATACCTCTCAATGATTGGGCAATAAGGCCATTATGGCTTTATCTACCATTAAGTTGAGCAATAAAGCCATCATTTGTTGTTAATTTATACATTAATGCCGGTGATATGTTGGGATCACCTATGTATTATCATAAATTTTGATTTTTGAGGATAAAGACACAAACCGTTTCTGTCTGCCCAGCGGAAAATTCTGTTCAGATCATTGTTGAGTTTATTAACATTCTCCGCTACGGAGATTACTGGGCTACTGAGGTACACCTGAACATCATCAGCATACAGGAGAATATTGCAGTGTTGCAGTTGTTGTGGCAAATCATTAGCGTAGATGGAGAACAGCAATGGCCCCAATATTGAACCTTAAGGAACTCCCCTTGAGACTGCTATGGGCGTGGAAATGTTATTATTGACACATACAGACTGAAAACGGTTAGTGAGGTAAGAATATAACATTGATGTAGCCGTTGTTGAAAAGTTGAAGAGATTCTTCAGTTTCAAAGAAAGTATTTGATGATTAACCGTGTCAAACGCCTTAGAATGATCAAGAAGTACTAAAACGTTAACTTTTCTATAATCGAGATCACGTCTTATGTTCTCAGTCACTTCAGTTAAAGCTGTTATACAACTATGTTGATTTCGGAAACCAGACTGCTTGCATGTTATTAAACCATTAAGGCCCTGCGTTGCGTTTTCGCAACGTTCACTTAAACCTCCCCTGAGGCATTTTGTTGTTACGTAATATTGTTATAAAGCACAGGGAGATACAATTTAACTTAATATCTAATCGACCTGTTTTTGGATTTGTATCATACATAAGTTTCTTTTATAAAAATTTTTAATATAAATTTTTCCTGTTTTTTGGGTACTTTTGGAAAAAGTTTAAAAAAATTAAGTAATATATAATATACCTATCTGAAACTTCTGAAGGGGGTAGCTTACATACGAACACTATTATTTCTACTGAAAAATCCAACCATCGTAGACATTTGAGACTTTTTTTATGATTGGATATATCCGTGATGCGAAAACGCAACACTGGGCCTATACCATATACAAATTACATAAAATTATCAAAAAAAAAAAAAAAATATATTTATACAATCACTTGCTATTTAAAACAACATAATAAAACATGTATACATGTAAATTATAAGTTGTTGTTATTACGCAGTAGGTAAATTCTCTATGTCAAGTGTGTTATTTTCCTAAAGGGAAGCGAACTTACACCAAAGTAGTCCCGTGACAGGTCTTTGGGGGTAGAGACCGGTTCTATTTCTAACAGTTTATATGAATAAGACCTATCACTTTTACATGGGGTTGTCATTGGTTAATTGACATCATTTGACCAGTCACACATCTATTCTCAATAAACGTTTTTAGTGTTAGTTATAACAATGTAAGATTATTTCGATACAATGTAGTATGTACCGTAATTCATTACTTTTTTTACCTTCTTGTTCTTTATATACCAGTTAGACGATTACTTCTCCTTTCGCTGGTCATGAGTTCTATCTTTTTGAATTTGTTCTATTTTCATAAATCCAGGCACAATTGACACAAATTTCCAGCAGGGTTACTTCAATAGCTACAGTAATAGAAAACTTAACTTATCCTCTCCCAGGATATTAAAGAAAAACCAGTTAGAGTGCTATATTTGGCTATAACAAATATTTGATACCAAATATTTGATATTTCAGGAGTGGGCATTATATTGAACCTGTGGTAAATTATGAACCGATCGTTACGAAAGTTGAAAGTGTGAGTTCTAGTCATATAAAACTGTGACAGAACAAAATTTATAACAATAAAATTATTTGTTATGGTTTTAGGCGTACTAAAGTAGTGGGCCTTATATGGGTCCTATGGTAAATTATAGACCGATCATTTTACAAATGTGACGTAGCAGTGCACCCAAAGTGCCTTGTAGCATATCATAATTGAATTAAAAATAAAATGTAAATGAATATCTTTTTTAAAAGACGTGAATAAAATATTTTAATTTAAAATTTTTACAAATGCGATTAATTTGTATATCGTTAAGGCCCAACGTTGTGTTTTCGCAACGGGGGTTATCTGGGCTCCCACGTATCCGATTTGCCCAAAATTTGTTTTCTTTCATATTTAGGTATAAACAATCTAATTGTAAAAGTTACATCATTATAGCTCAATGGGAACATGGCTCGGGCCTTAATGGGTTAAGTGATCTATATTAATATATGTGGTCATTTGGGCACATAATAATTTTTCAAATGCTTTGGAAAGAAAACTCAATATTGAGATTGGCCTATATTCAGTGTTTGACTTAGGTATTGGAATTACCTTTGCATATTTCCATTTTTCAGGAAACGTACTTGTTGTTATAATGGTGTTGAAGAGATGGTAATAAAGGGCAGAAGGGCAGAAGGGCAGAAAGGGCGGAAGTATAATTCTGATAAATGTCGAATGCATTTTATCGAAGTCAACTGCATTTGATTTGACAGAAACGAAGCTAGAAATCCCATATGTTTGATCGACATATGAGAACTCGAATGGAATTTGAGTTTGGTTATAACAAGAATCTACATTGTTGTAGTCGTTTTGTATTCCTGTTTTTAATATTAAATAATTTCTTAAAAGATATTTAAAACATTTTGCTTCTTTTTTAATTTTTTTTATATATTATATGCCAATAAAATAATGTAGCAAAAATTTGTATTATATAATATTATTCCCTAAAACTGTGCTTTATTTTTTTGCATAAAGTAATATTTAGCATGTTTTCATACATTTACTAACATTTGTTTTTTTTTAATAATTTAATTAAAATATGCTACATCCATACGAACAACACCACAATAAAAATTTTTCGGAAAACCACTGTCAAAATAAAAAAAGTACAAAAAACATATGAAAAATCCCTTTTAAATCCTTTTCATTGAAAATCTATAACAAAATATTGCTTTAACCAAATAGTTTTTTTTTTGTTTACTTAATTGAATTTAAATATTCTTTTTTGCGCTACTCAAAAATTCATAAAACTAAAACTGTCAATGTGAAAACAAATACTGGAAGAAAAAAAAGTAAATAGATTTATGCCGTCAGAAAACAAAGCAGAATTTCAAATTTCATAAACTGGGTCATTTTGAAAAAAAAAAGAAGAAATACTTCTTTTGTAACAAACATTTACTAAATTTAATATAATAAATTTTTAACAAAAAAAAAAAAAAAAAAAACCAATTTTATGTATTCATATACTACACAGAAAGAAATAAAAATTGATTTCAATTAAAAAATGTGTGTAATTGATTAAGAAATTAATTAAATTTGCACCAGTAAACTAATAAATAAAATCAATTAATAAATCAATTAAATCAGTTGTATGTTTAATTCACTTTATTAAACGTTTAATCAAATGAATTAAGCGTTTAATAAAGTGAATCACTTAATTACATTTTTAATTAAAATTGAATTTATTAATGCGTTAACTGGTGCACATTTTTGATATTTTTTCTGTGTATGTATGTATATTTTTTATCCAAGCACTCAAAGCTGGCTCAAAACTTCGTATTTGTTGACAAAATATTGACAAAATTTTATTTTAAATGAAAAATAAATATAAAAAACTCGTATGCCGGCTGTTAGCAAAATTTTAAAAAAAGTACTAACACTGTTTTAGTTTTTAATAAACAAGCACTCGACAATCTGGGCATACTTTTTATTTTCATTTTCTATAACTGCTTATACAAGATTTGTATGGGTTAAGACGAACTGCTGTTCATACTACGAATTTAAAAAGCTACAAAATATTAAGGCAGACAAATTAGCGTTTTTGGTTTTGAGCTCTGTATGGTTATTCAAAACACAAAAATACCTAGCTTTATATTGTTTATGCGGTAGAAAAGATTATTTAAGCCCTAGATGGTTACAGGAGTACTCAGTACCCTAGCAGCACATATATGTCATTGTTTTATAGGATAACCTTATATCCGATCTAACCTTATTGGGGGTCTTTAAATAGGGTGGATACAATGCGTTCCTCTCTCTGCCGCCTTGGGTCCATATTCGAACAAAGCACACATACAAATCATACTTGCAAAACAACTTTTAATGTCATAACTTCCTTATAAGTGTTTGTATTGACATAAAAATTGAAGACAGTCACCCTTATTGTGTTTTGCGTAGTCGAAAAACGACAGGTGTCGTAGTTGCAGTCGTATTCACATTTTTATGTTACCGTCTAAAATTTTCGACTAGCAAAATTTTGTAAAAGAATCACAATGTAAAAGAATACACTTAATTAAATTATTTTGAAACACCCTGTTAAAGATCTGTCAAACAAGTGTTTGAATTAAAAATAATACGCATAGTAAAATTGTTGGTAAAATTTTTGTATTATTTTACTTGTGGTTTTCTTCCGCAACCCCGTAACTCCAAAACAACTTCTTTTCAGGAGAGACAAAATACTTTTTACCAAATATTCGAAACTTTTTACTATATATTCTTATATCCAAGAATAGGAAAGATTCCGATATTCCGCCAAACAAAAAAAATGCAAAATTGTAAGACGGTATTTACTGATTACTTTTCCGGTTACAACAAAAAACTAAGTTACGTGGTTGCGGAAGAAAACCATCGATATATGTAAGAAGTTCTATTTACATGAACATAATTATATTAATTAAAACCAAATAAAAATTAAAACATTTTCCTTTTTATTAAGTCTTCAAGTTCAAATTTTTTTTTAATTTCTAGTTCGGTTTTGCGTATTTCTAAATGAGCTTTTCTGTTTTTCTCTTTGCTTTAGAGTTCCGCCTTATATAAACCGATTTCTCCTCTTTAGCATTCTCCGTTCTAACGTTCCGATTACGATAATTTATTTTTCAAATTTAAGCATAACTCTTTTTGCAGTTTTACTTGTTGTTCTAAAAGCCCTAGTTTCGCTTGTTTTTATTTTTTCTAAGCGGAGGTATCACAGGTGAAGTACTCGGGCTTTCAACTTCGGTAATGCCAGTTTTTGTGTCTAAATTTGGCTCGGGGTCTGGTGAAATCCTTCGCTTTCTCTTAATTCCAAATGGATATTTATGTTCGACAATAGCACGCATGTCTAGTAGATCAATTGCTGCTTCTTCGACAGATGAAAATGTATTTTGTTTGAACCGCCCACCACCTGTTGCATAGCTTTCAGCTTTGTTATGAGTGAGTTTTTTCTTCAATTTAAATTTAAAATCGGCTTATAGCTTCATCTAACCCTTTCCGGAATGGCAATATAAATTTTCGGATACGGTGTTCCACTCCTCTTTAATATTGGGTTTGCTTAAATTTTTTTTGGAAGGCCTTTGCCAAAAAAGGTTTTTGCTCCATTATTGCTACTTACTTCGCAAATTGTGCGGCAGTTGTGAGATTTATCCTAAAATATATACCAGAGTTGGGTACACAAGCACATAAAAACTAAATTATATTTCAATGATATTAAATTTTTTGCATGTTTACATTTTATTTCCTTCCATTGAAATTATTTCTCAAATAATTTTAATAACGTCGTGACCAAAATGTTTAACGACAATTTTTTACACTTTTGACTGACAAATACGCCAAACACGGTACTGTTTTGACGTCGTTTTTGTAATAGATTTGAAAAGTGTCGTATTCATTGGCGTTTTTCGACAATCACGGTACCATTTTAAAAAAACGACTAATTTACGACGCAAATCGCCAAAGACAATAAGGGTGAGTAAGTTTGACGATAGCTTCTTTGTCATGCAAAAATGCTGTGCTGGTAGGTCCCAAATAACCGTAGGTCCATTTATAAACCCACTTCCTAAAATCACTTAAAGGCAAACAAATCTCAAATAGAGGAAGATATTTTAATAATACATATTAGGCAAAAGAGCTTTTACATTAATATTTACCTTATAAAAAAATTTTCTTCTGGCGGGTCAAAAATTGCCCATAGGTTCCAAAAAAGGTACACTTTCAAAATAGTATTTAATTTAACTGGGTGTAGGGCACCAAAAAGTGGGGTGTTGCCGGCGCACAGTGGGATATTTTGGAAAAATATTTAAACATTAATTGGATTTTGAAACGGTTGGAACAAAATTTGATTGGAACAAAATTTGGAAACTAAAGAGTTGTAGTCGAGCTTAAGTCTTGGATTTGAAGTCTATAGACGCATAGGTTCCCCTCGGGTATTACCAAAATTAAAAAAACAATCCAGAATTCTATAACAAAACGCAATAATTATATTTTTCAAGTTTTTTAATTTTTTGATTGAATCCTATTCTTTACATAGAAATCTATATTACCTTCATTATAAAGCATTCCAAAACTCAATAACTACACTGCAGTTCAATATCAAATATAATGGTTCAGAGCAAAATGCAATAATTACACATCATTGCAATAAATCTTTACAAGAAAACGTAAGAAATTTTCGTTTAGTTAATATCTTTTGCTTTTGTTATGTTGATTGTGAGTAATATTTTCATACAGTTCATAGCAAAATGAAATAAATACTATGGATTCGGACCAAAACGCAATACTTCCAAATTTGTTGTCTAAATAACTTTAAAAGAAACTGTCAGATAAAATAATTAATTTGTGGCTAATATTATTTTTTGTAGACAATAATACCTCAATAATTGCTTTTTGAAAAAATTATGTGCTAAATACTTTCTTAAATTACATTTTGTTGTTTATCCAAAAAAATTTTATGGTGTAATTATTGCGTTTTGTTGTGGACCTCCTTATTTATCTATTATAGTTCAGGAAATAGCCGACTTAAATTAAAACTTGTTATTTTTGACCTACCTTTGCCTAGTATTTTCCAAATAAAAGACTCAAACTTATAATTTTTTTTAAAATAGTTTTTTGTGAATTTTCATGATTTGCTGGTAAAACAATTAAAATTCTGCGGAAAAAATAGCAAAGAACTATTTTGTAATTAAAAAATTGTGTGCATTTGGGGTTAAAATTCTGAATTCGATTTTTGCAATTTTTTTCTTAGCTAGGAAGTATTTTCATTTTTTTTTATAGAAATAAATTGCTAAGTAGCATATTTGTTATTTTTCTTTTTTTTGAAAGGCTACTTCATGTATAATATTGCTACATATTTCTAAAGTATGCCACGTTTTCGGCAATCGCAAAGCAATCATGTAATTTATAGAATTCAAGTTTCTGTTTTTTTTTTTTGATATTTTGTCCTATTTGACAGATATTTTTAGCAACAAGCAAATTTGTTTTGGCCAGACTAACAGGGCAATTTCAAAGACTTTTACATAAAAATTGAATCTTTAGTTTGCTCCAATTACGAAAAGAATTACAGTAGACGCTCGCTTACATGAACTAATTCAGATAGGGCCTGTTAACTAAATGGAAATGGTCACATAATCGAGACAATATAAAATAAGTATTTCAAATCATTTTTAATATATTGGTATTTCCACAGAAATGTCTACTTTTTGTCACGTAACGTCACCAACCATTTTTAATTGTTTCTCAAAGAATAATGAAAATATTATTTACTTTTTTGCATTTGGGTGTAGAGCGCAACTAGGTTTTCATTTAGTGCAAGAAGGAAAAATTTGACCAACGTGGTTCTAAAATACAAGATTAATTGCTAGGTGACGTGACGTGACAAAAAGAGAGATTTTCTGTGGAAGTGCCCATATGTACATTAAGGTGGGTCGAAAAAAAAGTTGTGCCAGTCATCCCTAGAATGAAAGATATGTCAGTGAAGTTTCTAAAACAGGAAAAAAATTTTTTTGCCATGCCCCAAAATACAGTACTTTTGGTTTTTTATGTGCAACGCTGCCATTTAAAGTCCGATCTCATCATATCGCATATCGTTGTTCATGGCTTGACAGTGGCTTAATTTTTACCTTCCGTGACTTTTTAATCCGAGCTCAAACTCTGGGTGCCACTTATGCCATCTCGGATCCTTCCCCCAAATTTCAAATTTTTTTCACGTGCCAAGAAAGCCCTTCTAAAACTTAATGCATAGCTTTTAATATGCTCACTTTTATGACACGCCTCCAAATTATTAAGCCCCTTATTTCTTTTTCACATATGTACATTAGGGATATAACTTTTTAACAATTTTTTAAAATATCAAAATTCGCATAGCACAGTCCGATAGAGCATAACAAACTATAAGGGAACGTATATTTATTTTTTCGCTATGGTCAAAAAAGTTCACGCACCAACTGCGATGAAGTTTTGAAAATTTTTAATTTTCTTTTTGGTTAAGAAAAATTAATAATATGTTTATTTAAAACAAAAAATAGCTCAAGTATGAAATTTCATTAATATTTAGAGATGGTAAGAGATTTTTCAGCAAACTAAAACGTATCTTTAACCTTTTATAACAAAAAAAAAAATTAAAAAAGAATAAAAAACACCGAATAAAATTATGAATATTCAATATTGCATTGGTTTAGAAAAACCAATTGGTGCGTGAACTTTTTTGAGAAAAAAAGATTATGATTTTCGTGGTTACTAGGACATGGTTGACCTCATGGTACTATGCCAAAAAAATTGGTTATACCCCTAATGTACATATTATTAAACCAGGAAGAAGCCAATAAAAACCAAAAAATTATCTTCTGTCGCACCCTAGAATAAAAGGTATATTTATTAAGTTTGAACCACTTTAAAAAAATTTATATATATATATATATGTAGCATCGTCATTTAAAGTCCAATTTCATCGTATCGTATATCATTGTTAATGGCTAGAATATGGCTTAATTTTTGTATATAATGCTTTTTTTTTAACTAACTTAAAATTCTAGATGGATTGTTAAAATATCCGAGATGGCATAAGTGGCGCCCAGAGGTTGAGCTCGGATTAAAAAGTCACCAAAGGTAAAAATTAAGCCACTGTCAAGCCATGAACAACGATATGCGATATGATGAGATTTGGACCCGGTCTAATGTACAGACATAACCTATATTAAGTTTTTATTTTAACTTAATTTGTTAATAACACTATGGAACATTTTTGGGATTATTGTCTGGGGGGTGAGAAATTCCAAGTCAGGGTGATGGTACTAGGTCAGTATAGTAAAACCCTCAAAGGGTTTGGCGTTCGTATGTGTCAGTTTTTCCTTATCTTGATGTTTTTTTGTTTAACATAACTCGAGAACCACTTGTCCGATTTTGCTAAAACAAACTCAAAAAAATTTAGAATTACAATTTCTTTAATCCGTTCATATAACGTTTTTCTTTATAATCAACAGTTTTGCCAATAAAAATAAATTTGTGGAGAATTATAATTGATAAGTGCAAAAAAATGTTCAAGCCTGGATGTATGCAGCAGATTTTATCACAAACCTGCACTGCAATTTTTGTGACTTTTTTTAAGCGATCGGTGAAAATCGTCGGACTTTTGTTTGTTATTTGAAAGAATACACCCACATTCAGTGATGCCAACAGTAGGGGATTTCCCCTTTTCTAGGGATTTTTTTTTGGATCATTTTTATCTTCAATCGGATCTTAATAACTTCTTTTTATGGTGTAATCATAATATGATGGAGCTGAATCTTGTGAAATGCAAAAGCATGCGTTTTTATAGAAATAACTGTATTGCTGTTAATTATGCTTTTGATGGTCATCAACTGGAGTTGGTTGATTCGTTTCTTGATATTGGAGTCTTACTGGATCCTAAATTAAACTTTGTTTCTCATATTACATTAACTGTTAATAAAGCTCGAGGCGTTCTTGGCTTTATTAAGCGCTGGGTTAAATTTCACCGATCCATACATAACGAAGCAACTTTACGTATCACTCGTTAGACCAATATTAGAATATGGGTCAATCATTTGGTATCCATTTTACAACATTCACAATTCTCGTATTGAATCGGTCCAAAAACAATTTTTATTATTCTGTTTACGTGATCTTCATTGGAGTTACTCGACAAACTTTCCTTCCTATGCTAGAAGACTGGCATTAATAAAATTACCATCGCTCAAAAGTCGTCGTACAATGTTAAATGTTTCTTTTATGGTTAATCTTATTAATGGTAATGTTTGTTGTGATTTTCTGTAGAGTCTGCTAAATTTTATATACCTTGTCGCAATACGCGTCATTATAATCTGCTTTTTGTTAAATTTTTTTAGAGAAAATTACGCTATTGCTGATCCTTTTTCGAGGTTATGTAGACAATTTAATTCTATGTCACAATTTGTTGATTTTTCTTTATTCGTAAATTTGTATGTACTACATATATTCTGTAAATTTGTAGTATATTTTAAAATGCATATTATTATTCATTAATTTTAAGTCAATATTGTTATTAGTCCATTGATTAAATAAATAAATATGCCCTAAAATAAAAAATTGTGTCCTCTTTTCCCTACGGTTGAAATTTTCCGAAAAAAAATCCCTAGAAAAGGGGAAATCCCCTACTGTTGGCATCACTGAATGTGGGTGTATTCTTTCAAATAACAAACAAAAGTCCGACGATTTTCACCGATCGCTTAAAAAAAGTCACAAAAATTGCAGTGCAGGTTTGTGATAAAATCTGCTGCATACATCCAGGCTTGAACATTTTTTTGCACTTATCAATTATAATTCTCCACAAATTTATTTTTACCGGCAAAACTGTTGATTATAAAGAAAAACGTCATATGAACGGATTAAAGAAATTGTAATTCTAAATTTTTTTGAGTTTGTTTTAGCAAAATCGGACAAGTGGTTCTCGAGTTATGTTAAACCAAAAAAACATCAAGATAAGGAAAAAATTTAAAATGTCATTAAAAAAAACTGACAAATACGAACGCAAAACCCTTCGAGGGTTTTACTATACTGACCTAGTACCATCACCCTGACTTGGAATTTCTCACCCCCAGACAATAATCCCAAAATTTTCCATAGTGTAATATTCCCAGTAAAAACTTCGCCTACTTTTTTAAAATGAATAGCTTCTTTAACTCATTATTTTGTAGCTTTCTTCTATAACTTCATCTATAACAACTTCTATAACTACTTTTTTCTGGATGTATACAGGTAAAAAAAATAATGACTTACTTTTTAATGCGTTTATTTTGGGACATCCCTTGTAAAATTCATTTGTTCTTTCAGTAGAATTGTAAGTTGTGCTCTTATGTTTTTCTGATTACTCGACACCAGAGAAAGCCAAAAAGTTATATTTTTAATACTTATAACATATTCATACGCCACCGAGCACGAGTACAGGCAGGTATGACTACCAATAAGTATGAGCATGAATAAGTTTGTATATCGACCGGTATGAGTATGAACAAACACGCATGCTTATGGGTAATCCTTTGAATGCGTATGAGTAAAGGCATGTATCGTAAGTATCGACAAGTAACTTCAACATTTTGTATGGTTATTTTAAAGCAAGCAGTGTTGCCACGACCTAAAAATTTATTTTAAAGTTATATTAAAACATAAATATTTGCTATCAAATTAAAATAATGCTTCTAAAGCTATAATAAATTATAATCTATTTTACGAAAGAAGTTTTTTATAAAAATAATTAAAAAAGGAGGCTATAAACTATTTTGGGATCTTGCCTGTTACTTTTTTTATGTTTCCAGCTAAAGAGAAATCTTAACCTAAAGCTGCGCTGCAGGCAGGAACTTTCATAAAATTCTTGATTCTTATTAAGACAACCGTGGATACCTTGTGGAGTTGTTTTTCCACCATAGCATGATGTCGAAGTCTTCTTTAAGGCTAACATTTTCGTTGGCATACTGATTGACTTCAGCAATTAAATTTTAAACCATTTTTAAACGTCTTAAAAATGCAACTGGCAACAGATAAACTACTCAAACTCATAATATAAATGAATGTATTTACCTGTGATATCTTATTTCTTAACTGCCAATATGAATATTCAATTTTTTTTTTTGGATTAAGGTAACTTTTTCTGTTTTTATTAAGAACGATTAAAATGACACGACGTATTTTAATTTGCATCCATTTAGTAATTTTTTTAGATTTTCTTAAATAAGAACGCAAATCTTTATATCACAGAAATTTTTTTAAAGTCAACAATCGTTTTTCAATAAAATTTTGTTGAATTGTACAAAAACGTATTTGAAAAAACGTATTTATTTGTGATTCAGCTATTTGGAAAAAAAATTCTGGCAACATTTATGAAAAAATTTAACAAAAAAAAAATGTTTGAAGTCAATGCTATAACTATGGGTGTGTCTGAATATGTGCGAGCAAGAAACACAATAAGTATGATAACATACATGAATGAAATCAAATGCGCATGGATATACACAAGTATGAGAATAAACAGATACGAGTACGCACACGTATTGAAAATTGTCGATATGTGCTAGAGTACTTTAATTTTTTTATACTCATTGGCTTTCTCTGCTCGACACATTATATTGTAGGCGAAGTTTTTACTGGGTTGTGAAGTATAAAAAGTAATTTGAATAACATTTAAATTAAATAATTCAAAGTACATGTGTAAATATAAGACGAAGAACAGTTATAAGAAAAAGTGCATGATGAGGAAAAATAAACACAGATCAAATTTTTAAAAATCGTCAAAATCAATGGCGCAAATTTGCGCAAAACTTTCTTCGTAGGTTTTAAATAAGATATTTAAAATTTTGTTGCTGTATACAGCATTATTTGCGCTGCAGCTACCTTCACTTTTAAAAACCAAACAAAATATTAAAATTGTTTCAACATAAATCTTTTACTTTATTCTTCTTATTTCAATATTGAATAAAGACTTTGATCAAGTTTTTCAGTAAGAAAATTAATGCAATATCTTGATTCATTAAGCCTCTAAAAAATTTTATATTAAAATCTTGTAACCGAAAAACATTAAGAACGCATGTAAGTTTCTTCACTTTCCTGACTTTGGCAGTGTCCTAAACTACAAACCTCCTCTTAAAGAAAACTCACAAGAAGATGTAGCATTATGTTGTCTATCGCGCTGCGTACTAAGTTCTTAAGATTTTTTAAAATTCGTTTTTCCCTTTTTGGCAAGATTTTGGGTAAAATAAAAATAATAATAAAAATAAAAAAATAAATGTGCACTGTTTGTATGACCCAATTAGTGCTGGGATACTATCGATATTTATCGTTAGTTCAGATTTCACTATCGATGTATCGATATTGCCTTCGACTGAATGTTTGTAGAAAAATTTAACTAGTTTTTAATCGGGCCAAAGTTCGTTGTTTTTATAATTTTATTGAACGTATGAGACGTATCTATGGGCACTGCTACACGTTCAATAAATATCGTGATATTTGGATCACGATCCATTTTAAAATATTGATGGATCACGAGCGTATGCTACATGTTCAATATTTATCGCGTCAGTATTTATGTTATTTTTGTGCTGTGCGGGTCGTTTATCAATGTCACGAGAAAACCAAAAGAAAGCCTGTTTAGCTATTTTGCTCGATTTCACTGTCTTCTGCCATTACCATTTATTTCAATAAACTTTTCACAAATTTTGTCAATTGTTTTACTTTTTATTTGTTTAATTTTTTCCACTGCGTATTTTATTTCTTTTATTTTAACACTTTTTACTGACGTATTAGTTTTTATTAATATTATTTAATATCATGAAAATGCTACACGTTCAATATTTATCACGCGATCCAAGATCCGCGATCTGGATTTCATATTTTAGGCCATTCTGCGATATGGATCGCGATCCATCAGTATTGCATTCTACACGTTCAATAAGTATCGTGATACTAGAAATATCACGATATTTATTGAACGTGTAGCAGTGCCCTATGTACTAGAATTGTCAACCGATTAAGAATAATTCGATTAATCGATCAAACAAAAACAAACTCTTGTTCGAATAATTTTAAAATGGTGATTTTCGAATAACGAATAAATCGATTAATAAATGTCAATTAATCGAACAATTTTTTTTTAATTAATGGCATGTTCATCGATTTCGAATGAAGACTGTAAAACAAAAACAATATTTAATTATTTATTTTTGCTTTAAATGTAAGTTAAGCGAACGAAGTTTTCGTCCGAAATCGACGAGCAGTCTAATAATGAAATCAAAGAATTTATAGGAGGTAAAAAATATTGTAGCGCCATAGCCCTGATTGTAATTAATCTCAATCTTTAGTAAGCAAAAACCGTGTTGAGTACTCATAATTTTTCAAAAATTTATTTCATGTTCTTATTAAACTTATCTTTGAAAAACAATTATAACAGCTGTTTTCTTTTTTAATCAAACGTTAAAAAACTTTCAAGAAAGAATGTCTTTCACTTTCGGGCGAAAAACTTAGAAATAATCAAAAAGCTAAAAAATAAAGTATTGATTTATATAAATCATATCATGATAGTATAAAATGTTGTTATTGTATTATATATATTTTTTTAAATTACCCAATAAAAATTTTTACCATTTTGCGAAGCACTAAAGGTACATTTAAAAAAATAAGCGCACAATTATGCGCTACGCAATAAGACATACAGAAATGCAGTGAAGTAAGTGAAAGAACTCTCAACAACTTTTATAAAAAAAAAAATAACATTTCAAGTGCTAAGGCATTCCCTTACTACGAAGCAGGTTTGTAAGGGAGAATGCTAAAAAATAACTGTATCAAAACATTCAGTGTGTAAAGATGATCGTTACATCCAACAATATTTATGTGCGCTGAATAATGCGCTTTATGTGTCAAAAATAAATTGCTTCAAAGTGGGAACTCGCCATATAAAATTCATGTCTTCCGTAAGCGCAATGGTAAGCGAAACCCTTATGTTTCTCCCTTACAAACCTGCTTCGTTGGAAGCTCCATTTATATCTTTACCATTTGCGTAAAATTCACAATATTACCATTGGAAACGAAGGAGTGGAAGATAATCCAACGAAATCAAAAAAAGCCGAACTTGTTCCAATGAAAAAAATACATAAAAGAGAGACAGCAGTTGTTCTATAAAATAAATTGTAGGCTGAAGATGGAAGGTCTGCCATCGCTTTTCGAAAATCCAAATTAGTATCCGAATATTTAAAAATTAAGGGTGTTACGATTCCTTTAAGTGATACAACCATATAGAGTTAAGATGAAAAGCTTTGTGCATCAAAAAAAGAATAAATATTAGCGGATTTGAGAAAAAAATAAAGAAGAATATGGAAGATTTTTCGTAGTTGTAGATGAATGGAAGGATGTATCTTATTTAAAATATGTAATTTTTTGTAAAAATAATTTTATTTATTCGTTATTCTCATCGATTAATCGAATAATTTTTTATATTTAATCGTTTGATCGAACGAACAAAAACCATTGTTTGACTTATTCGAACAAAGTTGAAAGGCGAATAATTGACAACTCTACTATGTACGCACGATTTTTTACATGACAGTTTTTAACAATTCTGATACTGATAAGCACCTTTCTGAAGGAGCCAAAGTAACAGGGACCATAAGATATTTTATTGCAACTTAAGATAATGTTCTTAATTGGATTTGATTATCAACCCAAAAGGTAATCAATCCAGCGGACTTCTCCTCTAATGGTCGTGCATTGTTTTATCCTATGCACGCAATAGCGATTGCACTTTTATTTGATTTTTTTTTTACAACATCATAAAACTAACTGACATTTCCAACCCTATGTAAACATATACAAATTTCGGCATAAAGGCCTTAATTTAGAAGTAAAAAGCACAGCTAAGCAATTCATACCACCTGCCATTCTTGTTGTTGGTATTCATTGCTGCGCGAATTAATAATATCAAGTAAAAACTTGCGGCAAAAAACTGTGTGTGCTGCTGTAACATGTCTTCATATCTGTTTTTTAAATAATAATAATATCAATATTGATATTTTTCCTATCGATATTTTCGATAGTTTCGATAGTACTATCGACAGTTTTCCAGCACTAGACCCAATACGTTTGTAATAAATGTGAAATAGGAATCCCAAGAACCGTGCTTGGCAGGCAAAATGTTTCCAAAAAATCAAAAATAATAATTTTTTTAGATTTTCGGGAATTCTTTGGGAAGTGCGGGATTCGTTTTGAAGGTTAAAAAAAGTTTGCTGGTTTATATTTAGCATTTGAAAATCTATTTACTTGTATGATTTCATTAGCGGAGTTCAATATAAGGCAAGGCTTGCAAAAAAAAAAAAAATGCCAAATATCGTAGCACTTGAACGAAATCCAAAGGAAAATCTGTGTATTTTATTGTTGGATTTAACAAAAGAACGACGATATTTTGCATTTGCAATTTTGCAAGCCTAATATTGAACTCTGCTATTATAAAATATTGGTTGATAAAGAACACGTTTTTGCTAAAAGTGTTCATTTATTTTAAATTTATTAAAAATTATATTAATTTTTTGATTCTAGGCTCGATTCCATAAATATGTAACGATTATTTAGTCAATGCTCGCCTGAAATGATTAAGTTGTGTAAAGTTAAGGTCATAGTAAAAATTATTTTTAATTAGTATCCCAAAAATTAAAAAAAAAACACTCTCTGCCGTTTGAACATGTAAAATGATATTTCTGAAAATGTTGATTCTATCCCATTGTGCACTCTGTGCTATGAACAAAAGATTTAATAGATTTCTAAAGGGTGGTTAAATTGTAAGGGCCGATGTTGAATGTGAACCACACCTAAACGCCAAGTTGTTTTCGGAATTTTATTTGACATTTCTCTATTTCAGACTTACTCAATTTGAACCATGGAGAGATACACAATCCAACAACGTGTTAAAGTTATCCAGGTTATGATGTAAATGGGCGTTCAAATCAAAATGCATATCGAAGAAAATCATCTTCAGTGATGAGGCACATTTTCACCTCAGTGGATTCGTCAATAAGCAGAATTGCCGCATTTGGGCGAATGAGAATCCAAGAGTGATTGTCGAAAAACCAATGCACCCACAAAGAGTGACTGTTTGGTGCGGTTTATGGGCTGGCGGCATCATCGGGCCGTATTTTTTCCAAAATGAGGCCGGTCAGGCAGTTACTGTGAATGGTGTTCGCTATCGTAAGATGATAACGAACTTTTTATGGCCCGAATTGGAAGATATGGATGTGGACGATATGTGGTTTCAGCAGGACGGTGCCACTTGCCACACAGCTAACGAAACAATGGCTTTTTTGCGCAACAAATTCAATGGCCGTGTTATCTCACGTAATGGCGATGTCAATTGGCCGCCAAGATCATGTGATTTGACACCGTTGGACTTTTTTCTTTGGGGTTATTTGAAAGAAAAGGTGTACGTCGATAAGCCAGCAACAATTCAAGAGCTAAAGGATGAGATAATTCGGCACATTAACGGCATAGAACCTCCATTATGCCTTAGGGTCATCGAAAATTTGGACCATCGGATGGAGGAGTGCCGCCGTGGCCGCGGCGCCCATTTGGCCGATATTTTGTTCCATACATAATTGAGTAATACCAATATATCATAATAAAATAAAATTACAATAATTTCCTAAATAGTTTGTGTTTTATTCAAAATCAAAATCGGCCCTTGAAATTTAACCACCCTTTATTTACCTGTTGAACTTAAACTGTTAACAAACCTAATAAAAATTCCTGTAGGGTATACACTATCAACACTTTAATAGGAATTTTTGTTTAAGCAAATGTATAAAAGTTGCCAGGACATGTAAAATATTTTTGCCACAACAAACAGCTGAGCCTTAAAAAAGAATATAAGAACGAATATACGTACATATGTATATACAATTTTAGAATTTATCAATATTTTAATTTTAATTTCGACATACATATATCATACTTTTATGGTTTACAAACACATATAAGAAATATATTTTTTTTGTTTCATGCTCATATACATATAAGTATGTATATAGCAAAAAAAAAAAGAAGCTTTATATGTATGTATGTATATATGTATGTGTATACACATAATGTAAAATATAGCCGAATGAAAACAAGTAAGCATTTTTGAATTTTTAGTATTTATGTATTTATGAAAGTAAATTTCCCAAAAGGTTGTCATTTTGACATTTTTTATTATTTTTATTCTTTGCTTTTTGTCATACTTCCTCCTACTCCAATTATTTTTTTTAGGGTTTCAATTTGTAACATTTTCTGAAAATAAAGTGTGTTTTATATGAAAACTGTAAGTCAAAAAAATTATAAAAACAGTTATCATATTTTTGTTAGAGCTACCAAAAAAGGAGTATTAAAGGTTAAGTCGATTTGCTGGTTGGTTGGTTAGTTTTAAAATAACGTTTCATATTTTATAGCAGAAATAAATAGTTTCAAATCTATTAATGCAAATTTCAGTGTTCCTAAAAAACTTTTGAATATATAAACAAATAGTTTTGCGGACGAATTTATTAAGTTACCCAATAAAAAAATTTTGCGAAGGACTAATGGTACATTTAAAAAATAAGCGCACAATTATGCGCTACGCAATAAGACATACAGAAATGCATTAACATAAGTGAAAGAAGTCTCAACAAATTAAAAAAAAAACATTTCAAGTGCTACGGCATTCCCTTACTACGAAGCAGGTTTGAAATGGAAGATATTAAAAAATAACTGTATTAAAACTTTCAGTGTGTAATGCGGATCGTTACATCCAACAATTTTTATATGCCCTGAATAATGCGCTCTATGTGTCAATAATGTATTGCTTCAAAGTGGGAATTTGCCATATAAAATTCATGCCTTCCGTAAGCGCAATGGTAAGCAAAACGTTTATGTTTCTCTCTTACAAATCTGCTTCGTTGGAAGCTCCATTTTTTATTGGGGAATGGATTCTTTGGGATTTGGTTAATAAAAATTTTAGAATGCTTGAACATATGTTAAGCTTCTTAAACCGCATGAACGTACATACTAGCGTTCGACGCACAGTGGGGTCAATTGCAAAAACAGTGGTTATAAATATGGATCTTCTAAACTACTTACAAAATTATGTATAAACAAGTCGTAGAGAAGGACATATTCTATAAGAAAATTGAGTTTATTACCACCCTGTTAGAATAAAAGGTAAGATACAGGGTGTTCAAATTGACCACCTCGAAAAATGTAAGCCTTGAGTTTAATAAATCAAACTTTGTTATTAGCCTGTACGAAGATAAAGAAATATAACTTTATATCACTAAGTTTTCTCTTATACTTTTAAAATTGTTTCACTTTGAAGTTTTTTATAATTTGACTTAATTTTGTTTCTGCAAGTATATTCGGTAGTAAAGGTCCAATTACTTTTATGGAGTATGCCATTACGTGGTTTTCATAGAACTTACTTTATCAAAACGAAACAACACTTGTGCATTTTATAATACACGGTTACACTTTTAGGTCATATAAAATAGCGTAAATTTAAAAATAGTAATAAAATTATTTGGGTGATTCAAAAGGTGTGCTATTAAGTCATATCATTATAATGTCCTTAAAAATGTTTTACAATTATTTAAAAAAAAAAATACAGTTGTGTTTCAAACAAAATAAAAATTTTAATGCTGTGTTCATTGATTCGTCGTAACTGTACAGTAAAAATCTTAATTATAAGCGATTGCCTACAGCAGCCTCATATATTTCTTGTTGTTATTTTATGACGTTTGGCAGTTTTTATGTAAGCAAAAAATAGAAAGTTGTATCATAGAGTATAGGGGATGGTGATGCCACACTTTTCTTAAAATATTATCTTTTTTTCTAATAAATTCAGAAATGACACGCAAAAATTTTTTTTTTTTTTTTTTTGAAATATCTCAATCTGCCTAGTCCTGAAGAATTACAAACTAGAAATTTTGAAATGAGTTTGAAAAATAGCTTAATTGTGATAAAAATGGAGTATTTATTTTTAATTTTACTCAAATAGTTTTAAAAGAAAATAAAAAAAGACAGATTTAATACGAACTGACTTAGAAAATTATTCTTTAGGATTTTTTATCGATATAGACATGCATGCTTCTTTAGGCAATGGTTGAAAATGATTAATTAAAAAAAGTCTCAAGGAGTTTTCTTTTCTGGGTAATAATCTGCATTTATTCTGCCTTTTACATTTCTTTATGTTCCTTTCTGAAAAATATGCGTTATTTTAAAAGTGTAACGCGTTCTTTTCTCATGATGCTCCCCTTAAAAAAAAAAAAATGCAACATTTTCAATACTCATTTTGATTAAAGGGGCATTTGTTTTAGTTCGTCTTTCGTACGATTTTCTATTTAGAAATTAGCGATATAAAAGAGCTTAAATTTTTAACGTTTATTGTACTTAATTGTTTTTTGGCGAAAATTGTGTTCTTTTGTTAACGTTAACGTAGCACTTCTTAATGATCATGAGCTGGTTCTGGCAGACGTGATCGAAAACTTTTTTGATTCGAAAGCAATTATCTGTCTAAAGACGTGGATATCCTGTTAAATTAAAACGTATAATCAAGGTTTCGTTATAATGTGCTAAATTCCCATTTTATACTATTGACAAACTGAAGTTACTTGTTGATTGGATAAGCTATTCCTATGCGCATTTCACTGGTTGCTTAGGCCAGTTCGTCACGAAACTTCATCCAAAGATTTTAGAAAAACTAAAGATATTATACAAATAAAACTGTTAAGCGAATAAGAATTATAAGCGCCAGTTTTACTTGTGACAATATCAAAGCTTAAACAAAAACAACAACAATAAACAGTGAGTTTATCTTTTCTTACAATCCCGACCACAATTGGTTGATTTTTTGTCAACTCTAAATAAAGTGGGTAAAGAAAAAACAAAAATAAAACCAATTTCTTTATTTTATTTTGCCAGTTCAGTTTTATTTACACTGCCACATGAATATTAGTTATCAATGTTTTTCTTGGGATTCAAAAATTAACTATCAAGATTTCGTTATAATGTGCTAAATTCCCATTTCATACTATTGACAAACTGAAGTTTATTGTTGATGGGATAAGCTATTCCTATGTGCATTTCACTGGTTGCCTAGGCCAGATTGTCAGGAAACTTCATCCAAAGATTTTAGAAAAACCAAAGATATTATACAAATAATACTGTTAATTGAATAAGAATTATAAGCGCCAGTTTTACTTGTAACAATATCAAAGCTTAAACAAAAACAACAACAATAAACAGTGAGTTCATCTTTTCTTACAATCCCGACCACAATTGGTTGCTTTTTGTCAACTCTAAATAAAGTGGGTAAAGAAAAAACAAAAATAAAACCAATTTCTTTATTTTATTTTGCCAGTTCAGTTTTATTTACACTGCCACCTGCATATAAGTTATCAAAGTTTTTCTTGGGATTCAAAAATTAACTACACAGAAAAAATTATAAGTAATTTTTTATCAATTAAAAAAATAATTTAAAAAGTATTTAAACTTAATTAATGTAATAATTGAATCAATTATTTTTTTTGTTGAACGAATATTAAAAATATAATTTTGATTTAATTAACATTTTAGTTGTTTTGAAATTAATTTTTAATTAAAATAATAATCAAATAACAAAAAATTATTTCATATAAAATAAAATAATTTTAACTTTTGAAATTGTTGTTGGAAATTGCCAAATCAATCAACACATTGTTGAAACGGCAAAGTTTTTTGATCATTTTTTTATTTGAAATTAAAAATATCAATTATTGAAAAAAAATCTTAAAAAAATAAAATTTTTACAATTTTTAGTAATCAATATAATCATTTTGGTAATAGGTGCAAAATCAACAAATGGGTTGCTTGATTCTATGAATTTGGTATAAAATTGGTGATTAGAGAAAATTTTTAATTTTTTCTGTGAAGATTTCGTTATAATGTGCTAAATTTCCATTTCATACTATTGACAAACTGAAGTTTATTGTTGATGGGATAAGCTATTCCTATAATATAATATTTTAATAAAAGTCACACAGTAGCTGGCGCAATTATAAAAGCGTTTATAGTCGGACGTTGACTTAGATCTAATTGTATTTCATATGCCATTTGCGACCGTATTGTTATAGAAAAGCAAAAATTAAAATACAAAATGAAATTATTTTTGTGTTTTTCAATTAAACATTTGAAAACAAAATTAATTAAGAAAAAAATTAACAACTATTTGTATAAAATTTGAATTTTCTATTATTATTTCCCAATGGTTAACTTTTGGAGGCCTTCATTTATAAGATCTTTCTAGACCTTTTTTAGAACCAGTACTCATGCTCGCCTGCTTTCTCAGAGAGGTCTTATGGAAGGCCTACCTACTCCCTTCTACATACATAGGCTGTATTTTTTTACCCAGTAAAAACTTTTGCTAAAAACTAATGTGTTAAGTAATCCGGAAAAAGCAAAAATACTACTTCTTATTCTACTGAAAGAACCAATAAATTTTGCAAAGGATGTCCCAAAATTAACGCATTCAAACGTAAGTCATTATTTTTTTTACCTTAATACATCCAGAAAAAAGTAGTTATAGAAGCAGTTTGTGAAAAGACCTACTAAATAATGAGTTATGGAAGCTATTAATTTTGAAACAGTAAGCGAAGTTTTTACTGGGCTGGTAACCCGTTACCAAAAAAAAAAAAACACAATTCAAAGACAATACAACAAAAACTTAAAAAGGGAAAAGAAAAAAGAAGTAAATTTAAATTAGTTGTTCTTTAACTTTGTGACGAATCGTACGTGTGTTGTGTGAACTTATCTGGTAAACAATACAATTTTTATTTAATAATCAGATCTGCTGAAGATGGTTCTTATGAGGCCTGCTGAAGAACGAAACGCAGGAGGCCTTGGCTGGTTAGGACATCGTGTGTTAAAAATGTATGAGTATGGAATGGGGAAGAAAGGCCTGCTTACTACTTCTTTTTGCTGCTAGGTTTAAGTACGTTTACTCCGGAATTGTGGGAAAATGAATCGCGTTGTTAGAAATTCACGGCGTTACTTAATACGTTCTTACGACGTACGACCTTGTTGTGTTCCTAATTTATAAAAAATTTCAACATTCAAGAATACTTCATAACAAATAAAAAATATTTTAAAATTTGGTACTCAGTCAAGAGTAGGAACCGCAAATCAAGCGTGACAGCTGGGCATTACTGAGTTGGCTAGAGCCAGCCCGTTGCCTAAATATATTTCACAAAATTACCGAGTTTCATCCGTGATACCTTAGATAGTCCTTGCAGAAGGTCCTTACCAAATAATCTATGTTGAATTAAACACTGGGCAATCACTTAGGAGAGAAATACTGTCCTCAGTTCCAGGTTCTCTGCAGCTGCGGAAGCATTCATTTAAAGGAAGACCGAGTCTCATAGCGTGCTTACCGATCGTCCAGTGTCCAGTTAGTACGTATAACAGTCCCGAAATATCCTTGTGATAAATAAACATATATTTTAAGCTTTACTTATAAAATATCTGTCATATTTTTAGATAGCACAATTCTCCTTACTTATAGGTTATTCCAAATTCTTCCCTAACCTACACTCTACATTCTTTATTGTTTTAAATATTTATAAAGTTGAACTATACACCATACAAACATAAAAAACGTAAAATTGCACACATGTACTTAAATTTTTTTCAATTTTCGTTACTGCGTGTGAGTGTGCCTAAGTGTACAAAAGTGTCTGCATGTGTAACAGTATGTGTGTCATTACTGTTTATATGCCCCTAAAGAGCTGTTTTTAAATTTTTAATATAATTTTTTATTTATATGTATTAGAGATACATGTGTAAGGACATTTGTGCTTCTGTTCTTGTGAACTAAGATTAGGTTTTCGCTTCTTGAAAAGAAAACAACAAAAGAGAAATAAATACATTTTTTAAATAATGTAACGGATTTAAAACAAAACAAAATTGAAGTTAAAATTTATTAACCGAAATATATGGAAGTTCAATTGAAATATGCCAGTAAGGAGAGTTCATGATAAATTTAAACATTTTTGTTTTAATTTCAAAAGATTTTGTTATTCGTGCTTTTTTTTTTTGATTTTTGTTTTATTTAAATTTGAGTTAAAGGGTATTCCTAATTGAAGTGGAAATACAATATTTTTAATTGTTATGTTCGGCTACATTTTAAAATTGCATTAAATAAAATATGATTTTCTATTATTTTTTTGCAATTAAGGGCCAGATAAAATGTAAATTTTTTTTTTCGTTTTTGCAACAAATTGATGTAAATAAAACGCTTTCAAACGAAAATTTTATTTAAGCAAAGAACTAAAGGGAATTTTATATATTTTAAATTATTAAATTAAATGAAAGATTATCAATAACAATTTTAATTAATTTTCATGTTGTAAAATTCCTTTCTTCATAAAAATAATTTAATAAAAATTAAATTTCATGAACTTAAGCCTAATTAAAAATATTGAAAATTTGGATTAAAAACCATAAATAGTTCAACAAAATAACCACAATACTAATTATTGTTAAAGCTAAGGCACGAGCTCTATGTGTACATTTGTCCTTCAAGTTGTGCTGAGAAAGGTCACCGGAAAAGAGAAAGACAAAGTGAAAAAACAAAAAAAAAAAAATGTACTTGGACTTCAAGAAAAATTCTTGACGAAAGTACGAAAAAACAGAAGTAAAGGAAAAAACATGTAAAATCAATTAAAATGGATAATCATTCAGGAAAGCAAATTTCGATCTACCAAATGTTAAAATACAATTTTGGTTTAAGGATTGATGTTTGACTAGTGACGTCAGCAGTCGTCGATGGCTGCGAGTGTAAGACGGCAAATCCATCTGAGGAGATCGAGTGGTTGCGATCGAAACATGTCATGGTAACCTGCCGGCCAGGGTTCGAGCCCGAGCCACGTCAAGAATGAAAGATTATCAATAACAATTTTAATTAATTTTCATGTTGTAAAATTCCTTTCTTCATAAAAATAATTTAATAAAAATTAAATTTCATGAACTTAAGCCTAATTAAAAATATTGAAAATTTGGATTAAAAACCATAAATAGTTCAACAAAATAACCACAATACTAATTATTTTAAATTAAATTAAAAAACTATATATATTTGAATTAAGTAATGGGTGGTTTTTAGCTACTATCTTTTTGGCAGCACTGGTTTAAACAGCTGACGCACGTTTCGTGTTTTCTTTCACTGTCAAACATCTTCAGTTTGGTCTATAATTTAACCATGAATCGTCGTACAAACGAATAACGCTTGCAAATTATTGAATATTATTATCGCGCTACGTTAATAAGCAGAATTGTCGATTTTGGAGTCAAGATCAGCCAGAAGCATTGCAAGAGCTACCAATGCATCCAGAAAATTTCACAGTTTGGTGCGGTTTATGGGCTGGTGGCATTATTGGACCGTACTTCTTCAAAGATGATGCGAATCGTAACGTAACTGTGAATGGTGAGTGCTACCATGTGATGATATCCAACTTTTTTTGCCCAAAATGCAAGAGCTTGACTTGCATGACATGTGGTTTCAACAAGACGGTGGCACATGCCACACAGCACGCTTAACAATGGACTTATTGAGAGGTGAGTTCGTGCGATTTGACGCCTTTAGACTATTTTTTGTGGGGCTATGTTAAAGCTCATGTCTATACACACATGCCCGCTTCAATTGACGCATTGGAAGACAACATTGAAGCATTAATTCATGAGATACCGGCAAAAATGTTGGAAAGAGTATGCCAAAATTGGACTAAGCGGATGGACCATTTGATGCGAAGTCACGGTCAACATTTTCATGAAATAATCTTCAAACATTAAATTATATGGGCCGTACTATCGATTCAAATAAAAATTTCATGCATTTTTCTGAATTTTATGTGTTTTTATTTTAAAACTTTCCTATAGCTCTTAAAAAATCTCCCGATATATGAGAAAAACATTTAGAAAAAAAACTTAATTTGAAAAAATTTTCATTCCATAACAGAAACTTTGCTATCTTACTTTTAAATTTACCACTTCCTGTTTAATTTTTATTTCCTCTCACTTTTTATAGCCTACTTTTAGGCCACCAACTTTCTTGCATAACCTCTATCCTTTAATAATGTTTCTTTCTTTTTCTGAAATTATTATTATGATTGTATTTTTCTAACCTTTATCATCATAACAATTGATATTTATTATTAAGACCAAGACCATTTATGGGCCAACTGGCACACCCAAACACACACACACACACACACACATTCAGCAAAAACAGCAAACAGTAAACAAAATAATATAATAAATGCCATAATGGCATAACAATATCGAAGACAATCATGTATAAAAAAATGGGAATAAAAAAAAAAGACACAAGAGAAAAAACTTTTAGCTGAAAATTATAGAAAATTGTTACAAAACAACAATATGAAGAGAAAATCATTTACATTTTTATGGATGTTTATTAGCAACCTTGTTTGGTTTTGATAACATTGTTTTTTTTTTTTTTTGCTATTTTTTAGTGCCAAAAAGATGATTTTTTTTTTGGAATTGCAGAAAATAGTCTTTAATATGCATAAATTATAGAAACCTATTGAAAATGTGAGCAAAAATGGTGAAGATATTATCAGGTCTTTTTTAGAGCCTACTTTTGTGGAATGTTCTAAAATTGTTAGGTATTTTTTGTTTTATGAAGGCTTGTGTAACAAGTTTGGTTCAAAAGCAAACATAGCCCAAAAGTATACTAAAGTTTATGTGAAACATAAAAATAATCTGAGCTGCATTAAGAAAATTCCAGTTACTCGCTTTCGATCAAATAAATACTTCACTATTGACTCCTCTGTAGTATAACGTACTAGCTCTGTACGTGTATATTCGCTAGGCCTTCAACATCTACTGCTTGACCCAATACAAAGGACCTCTAATGCTTTTAAGTGGCGAATTAAACCATGAGAATGACCGAATAGGCGGAAATTGAACCGTATCTGCAAAAATTTTTACCTACCAAAAGGGTAACCTATTATTTTTTCTACAAAGCGTGGGTACTAGCAAAAAGCAAGCGATGACTGTTTAATTTTGTTGCTGTTTTAGTAACGAGAACTTTTAAGCATACATACCTTTTCGACTAATCTTAAAAAAATGTTTTCTGCGTTACTTGGAGCTATAGAGTTAGCTAGCGTAACATCTCTTTTAACATGTTAACACTAGATATTGGTGTCAATAAATGATCGGTCTTGGTATGATTAGAATGCCACATCAGTCCCTAGTAAAAATTGAGTAAAAGTGCTAATGGCTCCTTTTTATACCACTGCGTCGCAAGTTTTAAACTTCTGTTAGATTATCATCTACAAAACTCATAAATATACAATTGAAAAAATAACTTAATTATTCTCAATAACAGGAATTTAATATCGGAAAGCTTTTTGGTGAAAGCACAGGGGCCAAATTACGGCAGTCGATATCGATCGAAATTATAATACAAATTAAATTGAAATCGAATGCCGTAATTTGGCCCCAGATTTCTTTTTAAGTTCTCAACCGAAATTCAGTCTAGGTGAATTCTTTCCGCTTTTCGGATTTATCGGCATTTTCGTTATTTATTCTCTGATATAAAACAAAGGCATTTTTTATGGGCATACCCAGAACATGGTAAAATATCCTGGTTGCCATGTCTTGCGTTATTATGTTAAGTCCATTTCGCCTATTACTCTTGTCGTATACGCATAATATTGGGGTATTATCTGTGGACAATTAGAACTAATGTATCAATCAACTTTGGCTGTTTGGCTGATTAAGTAGCTTCTTTGAGAAGCTTTAGTGCTTACATATGTAAAACATAATTTTCAATTTTTAGCGGCCTGCTATTAAACCGTGGGCATATCAACAACATGAGCTGATCCAATAAATTCAGGAGAAAAGCCTCTCAATTCATTGATTTGGTAAGCTTAGGGTTTATCTCCAATTCCAATAAAAAAATGGAGCTTCCAACGAAGCAGGTTTGTAAGGGAGAAACATAAACGTTTCGCTTACCATTGCGCTTACGGAAGGCATGAATTTTATATGGCGAGTTTCCACTTTGAAGCAATACAGTTTTAACACATAAAGCACTTTATTCAGCGCATATAAAAATTTTTGGATGTAACGACCAGCCTTGCACACTGAATGTTTTGATGCAGTTATTCTTTAGTATTCTCCCTTACAAACCTGCTTCGTAGTAAGGGAATGCCGTAGCACTTGAAATTTTATTTTTTTTTATAAAAGTTGTTGAGAGGTTGTTTACTTACTTTACTGCATTTCAGTATGTCTTATTGCGTGTCTTATTGCATAATTGTGCGCTTATCTTTTTAAATGTACCATTGGTGCTTCGCAAAATTATAAAATTTTTTATAGTGATCTGTTTTCATTTTGTTTTTTCTTAATCTACTTACAACTACAATAAATATGGGAAAAATTCCAACCAATTATAGTGGGGAATGTAGGAAAAGATAAACTCACTGTTTATTGTTTTTGTTAAGGCTTTGATATGGTTACAAGTAAGAATTTTGCTTAACTCTTGTGTTAATACCCGTGTACCATGGTACCACCTACGTACATTAACATGAAAAAAATGTATTAAGAACTAAAATTTTTAAGCTAGCTTCTGGATCGTGGTTATTTGACTTAAAAGAAAGCGAATTCAGATTCTAGATTTATTTTTTTGCTCCTTTAATACTCAAAAAAATTTGCTTAAACTTTAACAAAAAAGCAAAACCCGGGTACCACGGTACCCAATACAATACAATACACTTTATGGGATAACAAAAACACGCTTAAACTGCTCAAAAAATTCAAAAAAACTAAATTCTGTATCATACAATTACATAAGTTTAGTTTTTAAAGCGTTAGTATTATAATACGGGGAAGTCTTATTTAGATATCATGTATAACCCAAAATGTTCAACTGTTATACCTGTCCTGTATAAAAATTTTTAAATTTTAGCCGTTATGCAATACAAAATTAAAAAATCAAATTTTTACATAAATATAATTTAATACGCTTTTAAAAAGTTTAAAAATTTAATATTATTTCATAAAAATATGGATAATAAATACATTATAGTATATGGGTACCAGGGTACTACGGGTGCTAAATAATGTGGATAAAGTTGGGTATTAACACAAGGGTTAAGGTAATTCTTATTCGCTTAACAGTTTTACCTTTAGTTTTCTAAAATCTTTGGATGAAGATTACTGACCAATAGCTTATCCCATCAACAATAAATTTCAGTGTTTTTATCAATAATTAAAATAGGGAATTAAGCACGACTAACAAAATCTTGTAAATTTTGTATTCCCAAAAATTACTTTGATATTTATTTTAATATTTTGGTAAAATCAAATATAATTTTCTTGCCTTTTTAGCAAAATATTTTAGTTTGCGCATTCAAATTGATTCCATAATATTTTATTTATTTATTTGTTGTCCCATACACAAGACTAAAAGTCTTATATTACAGTATAGGACTGAGAATATGTTGTACAATATAATGTGAAATAATTAAAAAAAATTAATTAAACATAAATCACAACAATAATAATAGTAAAAACATATAAAAAAAGAATAAAGAAAATATATACTAAAATTAAAAATAACTATTTAACATTCATATATTTATCCACATGTGTAAATATCAAAAAAAAAAAAAAAAAAAAAAAACCAAAATTAATTATGAACTAGCAAAATACAAAATGATGGCTTTTGTAAACAATTGTGCATTACTAATAACTTGAGATCTATGAGGAATTAAGTTCCAAAGACGGGTTGCATAGATAAAGAATTGTCATTCAGACATGAGGCTGTGGTGACGAAATAAAATTCGTCTTCGTCCTCTGGTTGATCCTGAGAAAACCAATCGTTCGTAAAGATCTTCGGGTTGACAATTATATATAACCTTATGCAGAAAGATAAGAACTCTTGTTTTTATTAAGTCATCGAAACAAATGCCACATAGCCGTTTCACAAAAGCTGCGGTGCTGTCATATCGTTTTAGACGAAAAACTCACCGTATAATGTTTTTAAATACGATTTTCAGTTTTCTCTTACTGTGATCATCACAATTTCCAAAAAGTATACATCCATACAGTAATATGGGTATGAGATACGTTTTAACTAGAAGTGTACTTATATTAATGGATATACAGTATTGAGATTGCCAAAGCGTTCTCAGCATAGAAAATGTACGCCCACAGGCATAATTTATATGGTCTGGCCATGTGAGGGAACTGTTAAAATATACTCCAAGATTTTTTGCAGAGTTAACAATTTCTATTTGTTGATTATTGATGGCTATAATTGGTGTAATTTGTATTTTCGATATTCGCTTTTGAATGATGATACATTTGGATTTATACCCAGCCCGTTAGCTGTAGCCCACAAGTAAACACGATGCAATTCTTGATTTAGGGTGATGACACATGGATCCATATTATTAACATCGCAACTAATATAAAGCTGAACATCATCTGCATACATTCTAACCTTACATTGTTCAACAGTAAGCGGTAGATCGTTAGAGTACAATGAAAACAAAAGAGGGCCTATAATTGATCCCTGAGGAACGCCTCTAATCAGTGGTAAGCAGTTAGATTTCTTATTATTTGATTCAACATACTGGCATCTATTCGTTAGATAGGAAGCTATAAGATGTGTGGCATTTGTTGAAAATTTAAACATACTCTCCAATTTGTAACATAAAATATCAGGATCCACAGTATCAAATGCTTTGCAATGATCCAATAGAGCTAAAAAAGAAATCTTTTTGTTATCCACCTGTTTTCTGATATCCTCCGCAACATCTACCAGGGCTGTAATGCAACTGTGCTTTCTACGAAAGCCAGATTGCCTAACATTGAGTAGTCTATTGTTATCCAAAAATAGTGTTACTTGATTATGGATAATGCGTTCAAATGCTTTAGTGAGAAACGGCAAAGTTGCTATCGGTCTGTAATCAGATGTTGACTTAAGTAAAGGTATGATTTTAGTCTTTTTCCATTTAGCAGTATAGTTAAAATCTTGTTAAAAATAAATGTAATTTGTGATAGTAGTTGTGGTAATAAAATCCGGAAGAATTTAGGATGTATTCCATCTGAGCCAACGGCATTTGACTACTAGACAAAACGTCATTTTAAGTTATGCCACTGAAGGAAAATTTTTCATTTTCAGAATCATCGAGAATGTTATAGTAAGTACGATCAGGCTCCACCATTGGCACATCAACAAATTGTTCATTCATTGTATCTACATCTAGTTTACAGGTTTCTTGACTTTTCACCTTACCGATACCAATTTCGCGAATGGTATTCCATGTTTGTTTTAAACCTATTGCAGAGGAAAATTTCGAGGCATAGAAATCAGATTTTGCTTTTTTAATTAGCTTGTTAGTCAACCTTCGAGCACTTTTAAACTCTTTGAGTAATTGCGAAGTTTTAAATCGCTTCCATCGACCGTATGCAAAATCTCGACGAGCAATTGCATCTTTTATAGAGGTGGAAAACCAAGGTTTTTTTTTGACTTATAATTCTCGTTTTCAGTGGAACAGCAATATTAAAAAGATTAGCTATGTTTTCTTCTAAAAAGAGCAGCTGATCATCTACGGAGATCAAGTGATATAAAACGTTCCTCTAGAACTACATAATTAATATTTTTGAAATCACGAAAATTTACTGCTTGGTCTTGCACGTGTAATTGAAAATCATATGACATGTATATAAGGTCATGTTTAGAAAAACAGAACGCACTGAGTTGATCATAAATGGGTTCCTATTGGCATCTGTTTTATTAATAAAAACTAGAAGGGAAAAGCATATTTTTTCTCTAATATTGAACTTCTAAGGCCCGTTTTCACAACTTACCGATAGCTAAAGGTAGGATTTTATCGGCCGTATAAAAAGTGTTCCATTACTTCAACTTTACTTTAACCTAACAGGTAGAATTAACCGTTATTTACTTTATCGCTCACTTTAGGTTAAAGTTAGATTTTAATAATGGAACACTTTTTACAAGGCCGGTTAAAGTTTACTTTTAGCTATCGGTAAGTTGTGAAAACGGGTATAAAACTGCTATTTGCTTTATACCTACGGTGCCCATAATTTTTAAAGAAAATGCAAAACAGGACTTTCATATTATAAAGCTACCGTCAGACAAAAATATGAAGTTGCGCAAACGTATTCTTGAGTTGTACGCGTTAGGCGACACACATAAAACGATGTTCAAAATATCTCTTTTATAGTCACTCTCGGAATGGGAACTTGTAGCTTAGGGAGAGAATTAGGTAAAGTCGCATTTGAGGATTTATGTATAAAATCTACTTATCCGTGATAAGGCAAGCACTAGTTGGTTCTCCGAACTTAGCCCGTTTTAAAAATATATATAAATATTTTTTCCAATTCAAAAGCTTTTTGTATCATCGTATACGTTGTGTAATCGCTAATTATACAATATTGTACATTTAATGTTGGTACTTTCTAATTGTACGATTGACTTTTATATGTTTTGAAAAATGTCGTATTTATTCCAGGCCTGGAACTATTCGATAAGCTTGGTAAATTTGCAGGCATCTTTTTAGAACGTGATAACTACCACCACAAATCTAATTCGACTTACTGATAAATATATGCTTAATACATTTGAATTTATTTTTTTTAACTATTTTAATTAAAATGACTTATTGATTAATATTTATTTAGTAATATTTCATATCAAATAACAACTCCATACCTGGCTTAATTTCGAACAATGTGAATGGCAAATTTTATTTAAAAAAGAAGAAAAAATAAATAAAAACCAAGAGTTAAGTAAAAAATTAGAACTAAGATATAATAATTTGCTTTTTTTTAATTTATTTTTCATATTTTTTTCGTTTATCTTCTTAAAAACTTTACTCAAAAGAATTAACAATGTGCATTGAATCGATATTATCCATTTCTGACATTTAAATAAACCAAAATTGAATTTTAACAGATAGTAAGACATGCGGCAGAGCTTGTGAATTGGAAAATTGTTAAAAGCTTTCGAGATTGACAATTCAATTTCTAGTTTTTCAAAATCTGGGATTTCAAGCAAATAAGTACTGATATGAATTTGAAGTTAAAAAAGTATCAAAACTAGACTTGTGGAAAATGAATTAAGCATATCAATGATCTCAGAATAAGATGCCTACACAGAAAAAATTATTGCCGAATTATTTTCAAACGAACGCTTGTTTGAAAATTTTTTTGATTTCTAAAAATTTTTTTTATTGATTCAATTAATATTTTTGTTTGATTTCTATTTAACCAACAAAAATTTTGACAACTATTCAAAAATAGAATATACGCGTTATTGGTTTCATGTTTTCATAAGTTTGTATGAATTATTTAGCGCTCCTTAATATTATCTTTTTTTTAAATTTTTTTATTTGATCGTAAGCAACACTTCTTTATGTGAAATAAAGGAACTACAACAAAAAACACACGCAGTCTATTTTTGGACGCTTTAAAAAAGTACAGCAATAAGAAAAATGGTAAAATAGCCTGACGAGGTTTGTAGTAAAAAATCTAACAAATCAATAGCAGGTAAAAAAACGTTTCACTCTTTTTAAACAACAGAAACAACAACAAAATTATAAGAAACAAAATAAATTTTTGGTTGGTTTCAAAGTTGGTAAAAAAACAAAATCCCTAATTCAATTGTTTCAAACTGTTTACTTAAATACATCAAAGACAAAAATAGAATGGTGACGAAAAACATATCGAATCGGTCTGCCGCCGTTTTTGGTTACATTTCTTCATCATTAGAAAAGGAAAGGATGCAGCAACAGTGAGTGATGAAGAAAAACAATGTGTGTATAAATAAGACTTCGTTAAAATATTATTCCTACAAAAAATGTGTCTCAAAGCCAGCCGGCCGCTGCTCTGCTCTGCTTCATCTTCTACAACAGTGCTTGCTTAATTTGAAATTAATATTAATTTCAGTCAACTTTTTTTTTTCAATAAACAAAATGCAAATAAATTGTTTGAATATGCGAATTTGTTTATAGGACCGATTTCAGACAAAAAATTTTTTGGTTTTACAAATTTTTTGTTTGAATTGGAAAAATAATTTTTTCTGTGTACAAGTAAAACTTATCATTTCAAAAGTATACAACCAATATTATAGTTTT
Organism: Pollenia angustigena; assembly: GCA_930367215.1. Taxonomy (NCBI): domain Eukaryota; kingdom Metazoa; phylum Arthropoda; class Insecta; order Diptera; family Polleniidae; genus Pollenia; species Pollenia angustigena. The sequence goes on from OV884060.1 coordinate 57,764,828, forward strand.
TTTTTTCTGGTAGGACCAGCACTCAGGGGATGACCCCTACTAATGCATTGCATGGTGTTGGAACTAGGAAAATAGGTTGTGGGAAGGTGGATAGCGGAAGTAGTGTTTGTGAACATACAATTTGAACTTAATCATGTTGCAAGTGAGAGGAAAGACTTCGGCACGATGGCTATTCCACATACGAACAGTCCGGGGGAAAAAAACGAATTCTCTCTGTAATGCGTTGTACGTTACTTATCAATTTTTATCGCAATTAAAAGTTTGAGAATGATTGACTGAAAAATAATCGTTTTTCTAACAACAAAATAACGATAACTTTGAAAACATATTATGTTACTCACAACCATTTCATGATAACTTTCTATACGTGTAGTCTAAAGTTCATACTGATCTTGATAATACAGAGCGGATGGTCATCGCATATACACAAACGCAGTCAGGTCATTACCTTGGTTATAAAATTGGCTTCGGAAGAAGGTGTATTAAGGCAGTGTTCGAAAATAAACACTAAATATAGTTTTTTAATGTTCGGAAAATACAAACGCTTATAGTGTTTGTGTAGAAAATCATTAAAAAAATAACGTTTCCCTATTAGTCATCTTTCGAACACATAAATATTACTGTTTTTATTAAACTCAACAAAATATGTGAACATTTAATTCCGTTCGTTTTTTTTTTTGGAAAATCCACAAAAATCAATATGTTCGGTTCGGTTCGTTAATGTTCGTCCCTTTTGGCTGGTAAAAAAAACATTTTTACAAAAACAAAATACACACACGATAAAAACATTATAGAACATTAAAACAGTGTTCGAAAATAAACAGTACATTATTTAGCGTTCGGCTCACACACCGAAGAACGATATCTATTTTTTTAGTGTTGGTGTAAACATACACAAACCTTAATACCGTTCGTAACTATTTTCAAGAAAGAACCGAACATTATATAATGTTCGGTTCTTCGTTAAAAAACAGAACAATTGTAGTGATACTGTAGAAAAACATTATATTTTAATGTTCTGTAATGTTTTTTTCGTGTGTGTATTTTGTTTTTGTAAAAAATGTTTGGTTTTTTTTTATCAGCAAAAAGCGACGAACATTAACGAGCCGAACCGAACACATTGAAGTTCGTGGATTTTCAAAAAAAACCGAACGGAATTTAATGTTCTCATCATTTATTGAGTACGATGAAAACAGCATTATTTTTGTGTTCGAAAGATGACAAACAGGGAAACGTTATTTTTTTTAATGAATTTCTACACAAACACTATTAGCGTTTGTGTTTTCCACAAATCTACCGAACCGAACATTAAAGAACGATATTTAGTGTTTATTTTCGAACACTGCATTAAAATATAATGTTTGTCTACAGTATCACTACAATTGTTCTGTTTTTTAACAAAGAACCGAACATTATATAATGTTCGGTTCTTTCTTGATAATAGTTACGAACGGTATTAAGGGTTGTGTATGTCTACACAATCACTAAAAAAATAGATATCGTTCCTGGGTGTGTGAGCCGAACGTTCAATAATGTACTGTTTATTTTCGAACACTGGTGTAAAGTTTGTTAAGAATATAGTATCCTTTTATATATTTTGGTGTTACAAACAATTAGCAAATGTAGGGTATTTAGGATTCATCACCGCCAAAAATTCTACGCTGACTTGTTTCTCCTCTTAAAAATAAAGCCATATTAAAAACAAACCACCAACAATTGTTTACACATATTTAAAGGTTATGCGTATGACATTATTAAAAAAGGACGATAACTTTAAATTTATAAGAACATTTTCATCCATCTCTATAATTTTTTTTGTGTGTCCTCTACCCAGACTTATCGATGGAAGGACTCTTAGCTGTGCGTACTATTATAAAGTATAGCACATAAAATCTTTGGTATTTTTGCATATTATGTTTATATTAAAAATCTAAAAAAAGACATACTTAGAAAACTCTATTTGTTCGACTTTAGCAAAATATTAATATGAAAAAATAAAAATATTTGTGATAAACAATCATGTGTTTATCGTAGATTGAATTTTATAGAATAAACGAAATTGTCCTTTTTGGTATTATAAAATATGTATTGTTGTTGTTGTTTTTTCCATATACTTTTTTTGTTTAAATTGACAAAAATAATTTCTTTCTTCATATGAGCTCTTTAAGGGGTTCTTGGTTTTTATATGTGAGGAGTTTATTTTTTACAATATTTTTTTTTTTTTTTTTTTGTTAAAAAATAGACGTTAGAACGTAGAAAATATGATAGTTAAAGTGGAATTTTTATGATGACATTTTTATAAAGAAGCATTTTAAAAGATGTAGAAAATTTCTATAAAACTAAATTGGTTTTAACTTTTTTTGAGTAGCAAAAAATGTGAATTCTCACAAATTTTTTTTATAGAAAAGTAATAAGAAAAATATAATAATCTCATATATATTAGTATGATGGTTAAAATATTTTATTACCAAAAGTCTTTTTAAATCGTATGGAAATTATAAATAAAAAAGATCTAAGGATGAAGTTTCCTTGATTGTTTTTGGAAATATAATACAAGAAATTTAATAAATTCCTAATGTTCTTACAGTTTTAAATTTTTACAAAAACAACATAAAAATTTCCTGAGTTGATTTTAGTTGTTTTTGTAATTGTATAAAAATGCTACCACCTTCAATATACTCCGTTAAAATACACCTCTGGTGTGATGAAAACACATAAGTTTCTAAAATGGTTTAGAAAAAAACCATTTACCGACCGCTTGTCAGATTTTGTATTCGTATTCTCTCTTACTCAATGCATTTTGCTTTTACATGATATGATTTCTCTCATTATACATTATGTCGTAATACAATGTATTACCGTGTAAACTGGCCTAAATATGTATTTTCAATAATATAATATTATAATGCGTATAAGCAATATTTTAATTAAACATTAATCATTATCCAAACTAGGGATGGGCAAATTGAAAAAATATATTGATATATATCGAATCGATATTTTTTAAGAGTATCGATATATATTATTTAAAAAATATCGATGTATCGATATATCGAACGTATTACCAAATTAAAAAATGTTATATATATATATATATGCACAAATCTTGTTATTATTCCAACTATATAAAGGCACATATATTGTTCCAAAACCGCATAAAATAAATGTTTTCATGTTTGTTTGACTTTACTGTTTTAATTAGAAATCTGCAAGGTGAAAACCCCGCTTCTTTCTTAATTCTTCTTCTAATACATGCAGTCTACAACTCAGGTCAAATGCTTAACATTAACAATAATATGATGTTAGTGTTAAGTACAGACTCATCATGTTAGAGGTTTTCTCATGTTATAACACGGTTGTTAATGCAAATGTCTTTACAACACCTTTATAACCATGTTATAACAGTAAATCATGTCAGTTGTAGACGGGCAATTATAGATCTTTATATAAGTTTAAAAAAACATATGATGCTTGCAGTGATGCCAATTTTTAAGTACATATTGTTTGAAAAACGGCTAAAATTTTGAGTTTTTAATGAAAACTGACTTTAAAAAAGATCGAATTCGATAGTCGTATTTCAATATCGATACATCAATATATCGGTATTTTAAATATCGGCGATATATATCGATTATTTTATTTAAAATGATCGATATTTTGATATATCGATATTTTTTGCCCATTCCTAATCCAAACTGCGATGGTATTGTAATGAAATGGCAAAATATAAAGCAAATCTGAATTCGAAAATAGAACAACATCCATATAATCATACCCAGTAAAAACTTCGCCTACAAAATAATGTGTTGAGTAATTAGAAAAACATAAGAGCACTACTTACATTTTTACTGAAAGAACCAATGAATTTTACAAGGGATGTCCCAAAATGAATGCATTTAAAAGTAAGTCATTATTTTTTTTACCTACATACATCCAGAAAAAAGGAGTTATAGAAGTTGTTATAGATTAGGTTATAGAACAAAGCTACTCAATAATGAGTTAAAGAAGCTATTCATTTTGAAAAAGTAAGTGAAGTTTTTACTGGGTACCTTTAGTTTAAAAGAATTGCAAGATATGATCAAAGCATCTGCGGTCGAACCCAACTATCGAAAATATGAACCGAAGAATAAATGGTACAACTTTAAATGTAATAATAATAAGTATAGGGCTTCCAAAAATTTAGCCGATAAAGAAATTTACCTGAAAAAAACAGAATTTATACAAAATAATAAGTAATCAGAGCAGAGAAGAATATTTTCAACTGTTGTCGATTAAAATTAACAACATAAATGATAGTAGGCAATGGTGGATGTTTGCGAGAGAAGTACGGGGTCAAAATCATGTAATTAGCACTCAAATATCATCAGCTGCCTTTAAAAATTACTTTAAAAAACTTTTGAATCCACCGAAAACTTCACATGAGTTTATTTATGCGCCCATACTTATCAAAGACGATAAACTCGATTCAAATTTTACACTTGATGAGTTGAAACACATTCTGAAAAACGCAAACCCCTGGAGAAGATGGAATCACATACGAGTTTATTACAAACTCGACAGAAGATTTCCAGATACATCTGTTAAATTCTTTCAACAAAATGTATAATGAGGGTAAAATAAATGAAGTCTTAAGTAAAACAGTGGTTTTACCTATATTTAAAAAAGGACATCCGAATACGTCAGAAAACTACAGAGGTATATCCTTCATGAATACATTAGCTTAAGTTATGATGGTAATTTTAAACAACAGGTTATATAACTGCGTGGAAGATAGTCAAGTTTTAACAGAATATCAAGCTGGTTTCCGAAAAATGTATTCAACAATAGACAATATATTCAATCTGGCTGGTATCGCTAATATAAAGTTCGCCGAAAAGAAAAAGGTTTATGCATTTTTTGTCGACTTCAAAGCAGCCTTCGATAAAGTGGCAAGAAAATCACTATATATAATTAATATTGAATTGGTATTTCTTACAAATTTTTTAAAATATTGGAGGATATTTATACAGATACGAAATCCACTGTATGGAATGGTGAAGAGTTATCTGAGTATTATCAAACCAATTCAGGTGTTAAGCAAGGATGTTTACTATCCCCACTTCTTTTTTCATTTTATATTTACGCTTTACACGAATCCCTAGGTGGTGGAATACTAGTCGAAGATATAAATATCCTTCTACTTATGTATGCGGATTATATTGTCATACTAGCTGATGATATAGGTACTCTTCAAGAGACGATCTTTAAACTGGAAAAATATTGCGATCTAGGGAATCTAGAGGTAAACTTAAATAAATCAGAAATAGTTGTATTCAGAAATGGTGGTAGAATTAAATTGCAAGAAAAATAGCAGTTCAACGAAAACAATGTTAAAATCACCATTGAGTATAAGTACCTAGGAGTAATTCTTATACCGAAAATGAAATTTACTAAACATGTGGAAAGTAGAAATGCACAGGCAAAAACAGCTATTAATTGTACTTGGAATAACTTTATATCTAATAGACAAATTCAATTGAGACAAAAGTGTAATCTCTTTTTAGCTGTTTGCAGGTCGATTCCATCATATGCAGCTCAAATTTGGGGTTATGGGTATTCTGAGGAGATTGATTTACTTCAAAGATATTTCCTTAAAAAAGTGTTGATGCTGCCAGATTTTACACTTAATTATGCTCTGCTGCGTGAAACTGCCGCGGTAAACAACCACACAGAAAACATTATTTTTTCAATTCAAACAAAAAATTTGTAGAATCAAACAATATTTTGTCTGATTCCTACAAACAAATTCGCATATTCAAACAATTTATTTGCATTTTGTTTATTGAATAAAAACGCCGATTTTTTCAAACAAATACATTATTTTACAGAATCAAACAAAATGTTTACCGAAATTCATATAAATTTTAAACAAATAATTTTGCTGAATCAAACAAAAAAGTTTTGGCACAAGCAATGACGCGCACACAAGCAAGCACTGTTGGTGAAGATGAAGCAGAGCAGAGCGGCCGGCTGGCTTTGAGACACATTTTTTTGTTGGAATAATTTTTCAAAACGAAGTCTTATTTATACACACAATGTTTTTCTTCGTCACTCACTTTTGCTGCATCCTTTCCTTTGCTAATGAAGAAGAAATGTAACCAAAAACGGCGGCAGACCGACTCGATATGTTTTTCGTCATCATTCTATTTTTGTATTTGATGTATTTAAACAAACTGTTTGGAAAAATTGAATACGGGATTTTGTCTTTTTTTTTACCAACTTTGAAACCAACCAAAAATTTATTTTGTTTCTTATAATGTTGTCATTTCTGTTGTTTAAAAAAAATTAAACGTTTTTTTTACCTGCTATTGTTTTTGTTGTTTTTTTACTACAAACCTCGTCACGCTATTTTATCATTTTTCTTTTTGCTTTACTTTTTTAAAGCGTCCAAAAATAGACTGCATGTGTTTTTTGTTGTAGTTCTTATATTTATCATAAATAACTGCCTGTTTAACGATATCGAACGTCATCGTTCGCATAGAAAATTACATTTAAAACAAAAACAAAATTCGGACATTGTTCGAAGTTTGTTTTTGTTTTTAATGTAATTTTCTATGCGAACGATGACGTTCGAAATCCATGAACTGGCTGTAAGTGTTGCTTACAATCAATAAAAAAAAAATGCAAAAGGACGACAACATTAAAGAGCATTAAATATTTCATACAATATTATGAAAACTTGAAACCAATAGCGCGTTTATTATATTTTTGAAGAGTTGTCCACATTTTTGTTGGTTAAATAAAAATCAAGCAAAAATATTGATTGAATCAGTAAAAAAATTTGTAGAAATCAAAAAAAAATTTCAAACAAGCGTTTGTTTGAAAATAATTCGGCAATAATTTTTTCTGTGCATTTATATACATTGGAACTAAATCTGCTGTACTTATTTCGAGTTATGTTTCAATACCCGGCTAAAAGGTTACCGTTTGAAATTGCACATATACTTGCCCGAAAAAATTAGTTTTACTTTAAAGAATTGCAAAAGGTTGCATGAATATTCCATGGTCCAGTACACAACCCAATAAACAACAATGGATCACTCAAAGCAATGAGCTAACAAAAAGAAAAAAACAACATCAGCTTAATCTGTGGTTACAGAATAAAGCAGCGACCTCAAGAATTTATAGAGATTAAGATTTCGAAAGAGGTTCAAATTATTTTATCGACAGCATGAATCAATCCAAAATAACGTGGTTCTTTAAAGCAAGATGTGGTCTCATAATACTAAATTTCAACACATTCGGGGCGACAACTGATAACAAGATATGCAAGCTTTGTAATATGGGTATAATGGAAACACTCAAGGAGTTCCGAATTGTTAGTATTGAAAAAAACCGTATATACTTTACACTGAAATGTTTGATATACTTAATGGTGAAAAGAAAACGGATTGGGAAAGATTGGTTGATCAATTAAAGTCAGCATTACATTATCAAAATTTTTTAACACAAGAATATAATTAGCTAATTTGTTAAATCATTTTAAAGTTTATTTTTTAAGGTTATCGACAGACGTTTTATAAAAACATTGTCGAATATTACTTTCAATTTTCTAATTTTCAATAAGAAGTTATTCTATAAATTAAGATGAAATTTGTAAACAAAAATTTATTGTAAATAAAGAAAATCTTACTACTTACTACTACCACATTAATCAGCTAAATTAAGCATTTTTTTTACTGATTTAGCTGTAAATTTTGCATTGAGAAGTTAGAATATTTTTTTTTAGCATTTTGCTATAGAAACTGTACAATCTTTTAAAAGACCTTTCATATTAAATTGTTTTAAAATTTGGTCAGTTTGATCCATGAAAATCATGTTAAGCTGATTTGTTTCCTCAATTACGATGTTGAATCATTTTTGAAATCGAAAAGAGATACCATAACTTTTGAAACAGAAAAACCAATACGAATAACATGCCGAGATTTTAAAGCTCAATTAATATGTCAACTAAGACAACGATAACCAAAAAATTTTCATAATTCAACAAATACTTAAATTTACTATTCAGTGTATAAGAAATTACAACTTTGGAACATCAGTGGCTGGAACTAAATTCACATGAAGTGATAAATAAGAACTCAACAGTAGATTTCTAGGTATATGTATATGGGTATAAAAATGCATTAAACGAAAATCTTTTCAGTCTATTAGCTGCTTTTGCAATGAAGTTCTTGGTTTTGCCTTTTAGCAACTCAGAAGTTTAAATATGTTTTTAGTGGTATAAATCTCTTCAAAACTAGAATGAAAACTAGAAATAGAATGACGTTAAAGACCAGTGTTGCCAATTTAGCCATTTAGTAGCTAAATTTAGCCATTTTTTATCCTGTTTAGCCATTAAAAAATGATTTTAGCCATTAACCATTTTTCAACTTATTTAGCCATACATTTTTTGGCCGTTTTTCTTTTAAAATAATAATTTTCAATTTCTTATAAAAATGTATTAAAGTAAAATAAACATTTTTAACAATTCAAACTCATTTCATTTAAATCACAACTTTTACAAATGTTGGAAGTCGCTATAAACTACCCAATAAAAAATGGAGCTTCCAACGAAGCAGGTTTGTAAGGGAGAAACATAAAAGTTTCGCTTACCATTGCGCTTACGGAAGACATGAATTTTATATGGCGAGTTCCCACTTTGAAGCAATACATTTTTGACACATAGAGCGCATTATTCAGCGCACATAAAAATTGTTGGATGTAACGATCCGCCTTACACACTGAATGTTTTAATACAGTTATATTTTAGTATCTCCCTTTCAAACCTGCTTCGTAGTAAGGGAATGCCGTAGCACTTGAAATGTTTTTTTTTTTTTTAATAAAAGTTGTTGAGAGTTCTTTTACTTACTTTACTGCAACTTGTGCATGTCTTATTGCGTAGCGCATAATTGTGCGCTTATTTTTTTAAATGTACCTTTCCCAATAAAAAATTTTATCATTTTGCGAAGCACTAATGGTACATTAAAAAAAATAAGCGCACAATTATGCGCTACGCAATAAGACATACAGAAATGCAGTAAAGTAAGTGAAATAACTCTTAACAATTTTTATAAAAAATAAATAAAATTTCAAGTGCTACGGCATTCCCTTACTACGAAGCAGGTTTGGTTTGTAAGGGAGAGTACTAAAAAATAGCTGTAAAAAAACATTCAGTGTGTGAAGCTGTTCGTTACATCCAACAATTTTTTTATACGCTGAATAATGCGCTTTATGTGTCAAAAATGTATTGCTTCAAAGTGGGAACTCGCCATATAAAATTCATGTCTTCCGTAAGCGCAATGGTAAGCGAAACTCTTACATTTCTCCCTTACAAACCTGCTTCGCTCGAAGCTCAATTTTTTATTGGGTTAGTGCTTCGCAAAATTATAAAATTTTTTATTGGGTATGATGATGAAACATCTTTCAAAATAAAGCAATAGTAGTCCAATATTAAATTTATAAAATGGATCAACACAAACATCGGTGCTTCTTTCTGGTTGCACGTATTTCAATAAAGAGATGCAGGCGGCAAAAATTTTTTTTTTAGAAATTCAGAATGGACTATATAGTTGCTCTCACTTGCAAGATCTAATGATGAAGTAGAGAGGGTATTTACCCAAGTAAACATCGTTTAAAGTAATTTGAAAAAAGGATACATTAAGCAAAAGGATATATTAAGCAACCGTTAACTCGATTTGAACAATAAAATATTTATACCACCACCAAAATAGTGGAGAGGGTAGAATGCGATTGTGCTGATGTTTGTATCACCTTAAAATAATAGTCCTAAGCCCACTTTTACGTATACCGATTGACTCAGAATCACTTTCTGAGTCGAATTAACGATGTTTGTTCTGCTGGCTGGCTGTTTTGGAGATTATTTGATAAAATTTGGTACATAGGTTCTAATGTTGTGTAGGATACCATATAGTCGGTGTTGACCGACTATACTTTCTTACTTGTTTTTTATTGTAGATCTGGACTGAAAAGGTTGGGTAAATGTTGTCGTGATTAAGATTTACCTTCAAATTATTAAAAACGTATAGGCCCTAGTGATTCTTATGGGATGAACAATAACGACATCGAATTAATCGATGATTAAATTTTTTAGATATCTATCAAAATATTAATTTACGTTTATTCTTATTTAACAAATTGATCTTAACTTACAATTTCATCGTAAACCACTTTAAATGAATTATTTCTGTTTTGTTATTAAATTTTAATGTGTTTTTATTTAAAAAAGATTTTAGCCATTTTTTAGCCCATTTTTAGCCATTTTTAAGCCATTTTTTTCGTAAATGTAGCCATTTTTGGTCACCAAGTTTTGGCAACACTGTTAAAGACTATGAATTCGCTACTTTGTATTAGGTGTGGTTTAAAATGTTGCGATAGTTTTAAAAAAATGCACGATCTCGTTTAAAAATGCGATTATAATGGTATCTCGATCGATTCTTCAGAAGCTGAAGAAGAATATTCATTTGATGACGTATTTAATTAATAAAATAAAATTTTATATTAAACATGTTATACAAATTTTTTTTGAAATACTAAATAATAGCCATTTATGGGTAAAACAAATTAAAGGAATTTTAATAAAAATTTTATTGTTATTTTTTAATCAGTTTGTTCTATTGATATGATGTGAGTTTATAGGGAAGAATTATGTAAAATAAATCATGCATAAAGATATCCCTACAAGAAATGGCTGATGTAAACTAACACATACAAAACTTTTAAACTAACACACTTTAAATTTTGTATTATATTCACGTTAAAGTTCACAAGTATGAGTGAGAAAAAATGTCACACTTACACGAATGTTAACATCAGTTTTTTCATATTGCCCTTTATAAAATGATAGAAACTTCTGGTGTATAAGAAGCAATGCCCATGATGCATTAAATGACTGTCATTGTTCTTGTAGCGTATATTAACTTAATTAACAAAAAAATGAATACAGTTTAAATTTTTTGGCAGTTTTGGATTTTTTAGCATTGTTTTAAAGCCGATTTAGCTGAAAAATATTTTTGGATATGGCCACACTGGTATTAAGACTATCCACGCTAAAATTATGTAATGTAATATGTATAACTATTCTGAAGGATTAATTTAAAAGAAAAAAAAGCATTTATTAAAGTAACTTGGTGAGACTTCATCTTAAATCTTAAAAGACCAGTTATAACTATGCCCGCATTTAGGAACATTAATGAAAGTTGCTCGAGAAATAAAAATCTGTTTGATAAACTATTAAAAAAGTACTTTCACCGAATATATCAGCCGGTAAAGAACTCTAGTTACCACTTGTTGGTGTAAGAGCAGGTGTTCGCCATAGATTTGCGAATAGAGAAAAGGATATTTGTCACTTTAGCTCCCAGAAGGCGCGCGGTGTTGAGAAGATCAGCAGCAAAATGCTTTTTGAGCTACCTCGCATAACAAAGAAAATTATTATATTTTAGTTTTCTACCTTGAATACTACCTAGCGTTGAATACTACCTTCAAGCATAAAAGATTTATTTAGTTTTCATGTCACCAAAGTCAGGTAAAGATCACACAATAGTTGAGTCATATACCCCTATTTGCTTTTTATCAAACAATTAGTGTCAAACTAAGCCCCGAGTGTAGATGAAAATCGATGTATCTACTCCAAGCCATCACTTCGGTCTTAGAAGAAATCACAGCGCAGATGAACAAATCCATAACATAGTGAACGTCATAAGAAAAGTCTTTGAAGAAAGAGAATAGTACTCTGCACTCTTCATTTGATTAGGTCTGGCATAAAGGTTTATTACAAAAAAAGAAGCATAACTTACCAGCAAACACACACAAGCTATTAGAAAGCTACTAAGTCGGTCGATAGTTTATTATTAAAGAAGGTTCCCTCAGCTAATTGGCGCTGGAGTCCCACAAGGCAGCATCCTGGGCCCTCTATTATACTTAATTTATACTTCCGAAAAGCCAACAAACAACAGTAAGCAAACTTAAACATTTGCATCATCTCGCATCTTAAATATCTTGGTATACATGAAGATCGGCGTTTAACGTGGAAGTGGCGTATAACAGCAAAATTAACTCAAATGTAACTAAAAGAGAGTCGACTTAATTGCCTTCTACTTCACAACTTTATCTTAAAGCCAATCTGGCTCTACGTTTTCAGTTATGGGGCACTGCCTCGGCCTCTTATATCAAATAAATTCAAAGGCGATAAAATGAACTCTTATGAATAATCACAGCCTCCCCCTGGTATGTTAAAGCTCAAATATTTATAAGGATCTCAATGTGCTATTTGTAAAAACTATCCTCACGAAATTACAAACAAAAGATTGAATTGCATCCAATTTCACTGGATCGAAATATTTTGCATAATGGAAGAAAATATACTCATTAGATAAGAAAACACCTACATATAGAGGGATCAGAGCTGAAGCGAACCAAGTCAAAAGAGAAAATTTGAAAATATATTGAGTTTGAGTAATTGAACTAATTTCTGCAACCGTAAGGAACGAAACACTTTTTATTAATGGGTTATTCCATGTCAAATCGACCAAGAGCGGGACCCGACCCCTTTTGATTTGAAGGAAATTTGGTGAGAAGGTCCATTTTTTTCTATTAGGAACATACATATATGACACATAAAAATAAAGTGGGGTTGGTCAAAAATGTTACCCGTCTAGGAGCATCCTACGCGCGGCAGGGGCCAAAAGAATTTCAACCATAAAAATATGCCGGTTTAAAAAAATTCTAAAATTTGGCACCTGCAGAGCGTAAGATGCTCATATACGGGTTAAATGTATGAACAACTCCACTTTGTTTTTCATCTCCATTACTTATTTCTTACATACCAACCCGGTATCTCCATTCCTTAAAGGGGCTCCCATACAAAATTTTCAAAAACGACTAGAAATATATTGAAGAAAAATCCCGCTAACTGAACTCCATTAGTTTTTCATTCTTAAAATTTTCTCAAATCATACTTGCCATATATTTCTACCCCTTAGGGGTGCTCCCATATAAATACGGCGGTTTAATGAAATTCTTTAAATTGGCCTCTGCAGCGCCTGGGAGGTCCCTAGATGGATCAAATGTATGACCAACCACATTTTTTTAATCTCCATAATTTTTTTCTAACAAACCTATTTACTATCGCCATTTACATACAAAATGTTTAATACAGTCTAGAAATATATTGAAAAAAAACTAATAACTGCCCAGAAGTCAACGCTAGGGGGATATAATGTATGACCGACCGAGACATACTTGCCCTTTATCACCACATTTTGGGGGGACTCCCATAGAAATATTGCGTTTTATGAAATTCTTAAATAAAGTAAAATTTTTCTTCAAAAGATGTTTACTACAGGTTGTAATCATTTATGGCTTGTTTTGTTTGCAATTTCGTTTTTTATGTGTCTGAAAAAAATTAGAAGCATAGCTGCATTATCCAATTTTTTTTGAATTCTTAACAAACGAAAATTTCAAAATGTTGCTAAAAAAAATATTTTTCAAAAAATATGTTTCAAAAAATATGTTTCAAAAACGACTGCGCATAAAAGAAAAAAAGGTCAGGTGCCCGGCTTGTCTGTTTTTGCAACAAGCACAGTGTAATTGTTTGTTCATATTAAATATATGAAGATATTAATAAAAATTAATAAGCAGGATTTATTAGAGAAAAGGGCAAAGTATTTTATTAAAAACTAATTCTCATTTTCATCCCACTGTGAAGATTCGTCACGAAAATTTGCCTTCGCTGATGTAAGCAGAACAATTGTTCAGGCAAAGTCTATATGATATAACATATTTATTACGCGTTATTGCGACCTCCTCTAAAAGCTGCCCAATCGGCCAAAAATGCATTTATTATAAAAGTTCAGATTTTGTTTTAGTCCGAATAAGTGGTGAAGAGGATATCACAAACGTTTTGTCTGACCATTTGTGCTTAGTGTGTGCAATACTGCGTTTAAAACTCTAAATTTTGTTCGTGTAATTTAAGTCCATTTTACAAAAAAACATAATTTATCTTCTAAAATGGACAAATCTAAATTCTTTATGAATGAATGAATTGAATTCAATTGAACAATATTTGCGGGTTAAGATTCTTACTTTCTATGCACTTTTCCAGCTTACACTTTAAAATATTTTGTTTTAGAAGGTTTTTACGATACTCAAAGGTTTTTTATTTTTTTATACCCTCCACCACAATTAGTTGTGAAGAGGGTATATTAAGTTTGTCATTCCGTGTGGAACTTTTTTATTATTCATATCAGACCCCATAAAGTATATATATTCTGGGTCCTTGAGTAATTCTAAGTCGATTTAGCCATGTCCGTCTGTATGTCCGTCTGTCCGTCTGTTGAAAACACGCTCACTTTCGAAAAACTCAAAAGAACTAAACAAACTGGGTGTCAAATTGCTTGTAGTTATCCTAAGCAGTTTGGAATTGAAATTCAGCAAAATCCGTTTAATAGGATCAGAGCTATGAATCAAAATGTGGAACCACCACCTAAAAAAAATTGATAATTTTGTTACAAAAACTAACATAAATGGTGAAACAACGCACAGAATGACATAAGATTTTGCAAGAATTTGTCTTATTTAACTGGAAATCACGCTGTAAAATTTCGTGAAGATCGGTCTATAATTAACCCTAGGCCTCATATAAACCCTACTTCCGGAAAACAGTTAAGTACGCCTAAAACCGTAAAAAATAACGCTATCATAACAAAATGTGGTACATCAAAGTTTTATAGGACAATAAGTAAAACTATGTAATTTTGTGAAGATCGGTCCATAATTTACCCTAGGCCCCATATAAACCCTTCTTCCGGAAAACAGTTTAGTACGCCTAAGTCCGTAAAAAATAATGTTATCATAACAAAATTTGGAACATAAAAGTTTTATAGGACAAGACGTAAAACTATGTAATTTCGTGAAGATCGGTCCATAATTAACCCTAGGCCCCATATAAAAACTACTTTCGGAAAACAGTTAATTACGCCTAAAACCGTAAATAATAATGCTATGATAACAAAATTTGGTGCATCAAAGTTTTATAGGACAAGAAATAAAACTATGTAATTTCGTGAAGATCGGTCCATAATTTACCCTAGGCCCCATATCAACCCTTCTTCCGGAAAACAGTTTAGTACGCCTAAATCCGTAAAAAATAATGCTGTCATAACCAAATTTGGAATATAAAAGTTTTATAGGACTAGAAATAAGACCGTGAAATTTCGTGAAGATCAGTTCATAATTTACCCTAGGCTCATATTAACCTTACTCCCGGAAAACAGCTAAGTACGCCTAAAAACGTAAAAAATAATGCTATCATAACAAAATTTGGTACATCACAGTTTTAAAGAACTAGAAATGACACTGTGAAATTAGGTAAAGATCGGTGCATAACTCATTTGTTCTCCTGAAAATCATTTAAGTTCAGCTTAAACTGATATTCTACTCAAGCTTTTTAAAATTGATTCTGATTGTCGCGCAATAATTTTATATAGGTCTAAACAGCAAAAAATTTTAATGCAGATGTCTGTTTTTACAAAGATTATAATAATAAATAGACATCATACAGATATGACTCCTTAAACATTCGAAGTATCGGTGGAGGGTTTCAAAGATTCGGCACAGCCGAATACAGCACTCTAACTTGTTTTTTTTTTAAATTTGATTAAAAAGTTCAAATATTTGCCACGCAACTTTTCGCTGTTCTTTTTTTTTTAAATTCCCTATGCTGATTCCGTATAAGAAATAGAAGACTAATTTCGCTCTAACGTAAGGATACTTTGAAATTTTCTCTTAGCTTTTCCTGGAGTAGATCTTTCTAATATGTATACATACCATGGAAAATAAGATTAATTATTTGATATTTTTGAAAATTAAGAGTTTTTTCGCAATGTTTTTTTTTGCGAAAACAATTTCTCCTCAACCTTTTTTCAATAAATATTTTTCTAACACAGTGTATTCGACACTGTGCTGGTGGCAAACTGTAACCCTACTGATAAAATTAATTCAAGAAGAATGAAAGCGTTCGTATTCTCGATTTAAATTTTCAAGAAAGCTGTAATTTGTGCTTATTTTAATTTTTTACGCAAAATTTTGGTATTTTTAACTTTGCAAATTTCGCCAAAACATTTTTTCTCAAAACAAAAATTGTATGTTTATATTCAAAAGGGTTTAGAAAAATAACAAATAATATTAACATTGAACTTAAGCTTTATATAGATGCTAAATTTAAAGTTCGATACAAAGGCGAAGAAAGCCAACCATTCGAGCCCAACACAGGGGTAAATCAAGGCTGTGTTCTGTCACCCACACTATTTCTACTGCTGTTGGATTGCGTGCTTCAGCAAACAAACTCCGAAGCCTCGTATGGCATCCGATGGAACTTGAGTGATTTCCTCCATGGTATCTACTATGCTGACGATATATGCCTTTTTACACACCGCTTCGACGATATGGCGCATAAGATTCACAGCCTTTTCATCAATGCAAATAAGGTTGGCCTCAAAATAAACATACAGAAAACGAAACTAATGCGAATTGGCACAAGCAACACAGCCCCTCTAGTACTCCAAGGACAGATAATCGAAGATGAGGACTACTTTCCATATTTCGGCAGCACAATTTGCAAAGACGGAGGCTCCAGTGCCGATATAACTGATAGAATCAACAAAGCCCGGACCGCATTCTATTCCCTGCATAGAATATGGAGGCCGGACAATATAACTACCACCACAAAGTTGAGAATCTTTAACTGTAGTATCAAATCGGTACTGCTGTATAGTTGCAGCACCTAGAGCGCAACCCAAGCTACACGCAGGAAATTGCAATCTCTCTGCAAAAAATGCCTTAAACAAGTTTTGCGAATTTTCTTGCCGAACTGGGTTACCAATGATCAACTGCTCTTGATGGCTCACTGCAAACCAATCGAGTACGAAAGCTGCAGGCGCAATTGGACTTGGATAGGTCACATCCTAAGAAGGCCATGATGAAATCACAAGGCATGCACTGGACTGGAATCCACAGGGCCATAGAATTCCTGGAAGGTTCAGAAACACATGGATAAGAATGGTAAAAAACGAATGCATATCTCATAATGTGGCTTGGAACCAAGCAAAGATCCTAGCTAATGATCGAGTAAAGTGGAGAGAATTTGTTGATGCCCTATGAACTTCGTGAACTTATATCTAATATACAAAGGAAATATATATTTATAAAGCTATTTTCAGACCTAACAAATATTTGACGAAATAATACAAAAAAAAAAACGTAAGCAGTAAATTGATCAAACTATAACATTTTTATCAATGTCTTTTGATTTACTTAACTTCATTTGTAAGAAGATAATTGTATAATGTAATTTAAAAATTATTTCATGATGTTTGATTTAGCCAAACATTTTGAAAAAGCAAATATTTTTTAATAAAACTAGTGGTAACATGTAGGACGTCAAATTTTTAACAGGTATGAACATAGCATAACTGACTTTGACCGCTATCACCATTGAATTAAACGTAATCGAATAAGCTTTAGCAGTAGGGTGCCCAGCTTGTTACAATTTGCGAATAGTAGTGTTATTAATTTAACCCCAGATTCATTAAAAAATTTTTGATTTATAAAAGGTTTATCAAACAAATTTTTCATAGAAAATAAATATTTTTATTTAATTTATGAAACATTTTTTATGAATATGGGGGTTAGACTACATTTTATCATTGTAACTAAAAAAAAAAAAAAAAAAAATTAATAAAAATTGATTTCAATTAAAAATTTTGTAATATTAATTAAAAACTTGATTAAGTTTGCACCAGTTAACAAATTATTTAATAATATGAATCAAACATTTTTTAATATTTAGAACATATTCTGCTGTACTTTTGTTGATATACATAAGTGAAAGTTTAATTCACTTGATTTAAATTGTTTTTATTTTTGATTATTTTTTTTTTTAAATTTGTTTAAATAACTTAATTTTATACGTAAAATTTCAAAAGAATAGAAATATACGTGTTCTTTCACAACTTTATTTTCTGATTAGATAATTAAAAATTTTGTAATATTTAATTTGACGAATATTTTTACTTTAATGTATCTTTTTCTTGATTTCCATTGATTTCTTTGAATATAAATAACATATAAATACATATTTTTCGTGACCTTTTTAAATTGTTATACTAATTAATCTAATACTTTTTCTACTGTTATGTATAATACAACATCGAGCAATCATAAAGCTTTGTCTAACATCAAAGAGAAATCGTGAATTGGTACAACTAAGAAATCAGGTATTAGGTGAATAATTTGCTTATTTAACTTCGATTTCTATTTTGTCTTAATCATATATTCCCTATTTTTTATTATACCCTTCCTTAAGGTAGAAGGGAATAATATAAGATTGTCAATCCATTTGTAATTTCTAAGTAGGGAAGTTAATGTAACGATGTCTGTCCGTCTGTCTGTTCGTTGAAATGGGTTTTACTAAGACCCCAAATGTGCTGGGGACTTGGTTGTTATATATTTATGTCACATATAGCTATTAAAATTCAGCTGGCTGCGATATATTTTAGTTGTATGTATATCTGGAGAACGGCAAGAGCCAAATTTGGTACAGGCATTTTTGCTATCAATTCAAAACATCCGACAAAATGTGGGCGGGATTGGACAAGTGAGCATGGCACAAAGTTGAGTCTTTATATATAAAACAGGATGTGTGTATGTATGTTTGTATGTAACGTATGGACTCCAAAACGGCTGCTCCGATTTTGATGAAATTTTCAGGGAATCTTCAGGCGGGTTACACTGTGAAGTCTGATTTTTGATTTTCGGTCTGCGGGCGGAGGGGCGTGGCAAAATCTAATTTTCATATTGCATCACCAATGACATCTATATAATTTGGACGATTTTTTCTTTAAATGATTACCATGGTCCAACTTAGGTTCTTACGGAAAGAACATTTTGCCCCGCCCACTTTTTTCGATTTACCTAAAATCAAAAAACGGCTCCATCGATTTGACTAATTTTTCTTTTATATGTTCGTATTAATCCATTTTACGTTTTCATCGAAAGAAAAATGTACCACGCCTACTTTTACGCCTACTTTTTCTATTAAGCGCATAACTTGAGAACGGCTTGACCGATTTGGACGATTTTGTCTTTAAAATCATCGCCATGGTCCAACTTAGGAAAGAAAATTTGGCCCGCCCACTTTAACGCCCACTTTTTTCGATTTATCTAAAATCAGAAAACGGCTCCATCGATTTGACTAATTTTTCTTTCAAATGTTCGTATATTTTTAACGGATTTTAAAAATCGAACGCAAACATTTTTCCTAATTTGGACAGGACAACATCTGTCGGGTCAGCTAGTTATTCATATTTAAAGAACGATGGTTAACATAACTTTCGTTTATTTTCGCCCCATGGTGAAGGGTATATAAGATACGGCATAGCCGAATATAGCACTCTTACTTATTTTTTACTTATAATAATTTCTCTCTACGAACATTCTTTAGAAAGAGTAAACATTTTATTAATGAATATTCGAGTAATACTACTTATAATTTTAGTTTGCTTTTGTTTACATTTCTTATTTCTTTTTCTGTAATTATATTACAATTGATTTTTTAATGTTAATTTATACACAAATTTCTTTTCTTAAATGGGAAGGATAGCCAAAAACTGTATTAAGCTATTATTAAGAAAATGTCATACTCTTTGGGAAAATTTTTAACCTAGGAGTAATCTTTCTGTCAAGGCGTTTATTAACTAAATAGGTGGGATAATTCTACCCTATGGCATGTAGACAAGCAATAAATAACATTTTTATACATATTCTGGTATTTCACTTGGCATGAAATATGTATTTTTAAATGACTACGCCATTGGAATATGGGTTAAGAACTACTTCTACCAAAAAGCTAGCGGGAAAAATCTTGTTTGTGGTCTTAACCATTCTTTTTAATTTTTGGCAAGACAAATGATAAGTTTCAATTTTCATTATAAATAAATAGTTAGCCGAACGTAGCAAAATGCACTAGCAAACCGATGTAGCACAAGAAACAACATGCAATTGTATATTAAAGATTCCCTGCTAATAACTATATTTTTTGTTAACAGTAATAATCTATCCCCAACCAGAAAAAAACAGCATGTTTCAATATGGCCACCTACAACAAAACTATAAAACATATTGGCCCATCACTGTAGTCATAAACAAAGCATACTTTAAGAGTTCTAAAGTAAACTTTTATTAAAAGTATGTTTTTGATCTACTATAGACAAGCAAAGCATACTTTACCGGTGTTAATTTTAAAACTAACTGAAGTTGTTTTTTAAAACCTTTTCTTTAGCTTCACTTCGGAAAATCAAATCTTGTAACGTTAATTTAACAGCCTTATACTCAATGCAAATGGATGAAACTTTCCAAGCATACATATTCCCGATGACAATACACGAATACATGGGCGCAGCCAGGATAAAATCTAGGGGGGGGGGGGCAAAACTTTTTTTTGGTAAAATGCTTTTTTGACCGCCTTTTACTCAATGCAAATGGATGAAACTTTGCAGGCATACATATTCCCGATGACAGTACACGAATACATGGGCGTAGCCAGGATAACATCTAGGGGGGGGGGGGCGGGCAAATTTTGTTTAAATGTTATTTTTTAAGAAAAGCGTTTCTTTAAAAAAATTTTTTTAAATGTTCTTATTTTAATTTCTATATACACACTTACGATAATATGTTCTTCTTTAGATATTTTACTAAAATTTCCTTGCGTTTTGTAAACTGAGCCCCTAAATACATTTGTAATAAATAATGTTTTTTTGTTAAGCCAACTGACAAATAGTTTTAACCTCTTCTACTTAAGACTGTGTGCTATCCTTATAACTCTAACGCTCTGTAAATGTTGTATGCTATAAGCAAGTGCCAAACTTTATATGAACACCGGAAATCCTTTTAACACTTTGGAAAATGCCATAAACACACAAAGACACACAAACACTCACACTCCCTTATCTACTGTCTTGTCTTTCAAAACCAAAAACACGCACACAAGCTGACTCATAATAAGAGACTTGAATGTTTTGCAATCCAAACTCACATGAGGGTGTCGTTCTTTATATTTTAAAAGTTTTTTTGCTCGATTTCGTTCTTTTTTTCATATTTCAAAAAACTATTATTGTCTGTGCATTGACTTTATTCATATATAAACTGCAAAATAATTTTATTATTATCATAATTTTACAATATTTACTATGTTGTTGTTGTTTATTTCTACTTTAACTGTTTTTGTTTTTATAAAATGTTAGTTGTTACTTTTGAAATTGTTTTTTTTTTTTTTTTGGAAAAATGAGCAAAAAAACAAAACTTTATGTCATGACAGAAACTTTATTTCTTTTTAACTATAATATGAAAACTTATGCAACAACTATTACAGAAATTGTTTCAGTTACATTAATATATAAATTACTTCATATCTATATACATATACTTACGTATGTTTCATACATACATATGTATTCATGTATATGTAGGATATGTGCTTTTAAGTGTTAGTATATATTTTGGTTTATAGCCAAATTCATTGAATACATAAACTCGTGCGAGTTCTTTTTTTGTTAGTTTATTTTATTTTATTTTCTTTAACTTTTCCTGAACTTCTTGCAATCAGTGGGTAGAGGCAATAAGTTTGAGTTGACATTTCATAAAGTACAATAACTGGGAAATATTAAAAACATTTTCTTCTGCAAACGAAATACATATCTGGGTTTTATTTTCATTTTTGTGTACAATTTATAACATTTTTGTTGTTGTTTGTTTATTTGTTATGAAAATATTTTGAATGCCTGTGTTGGTGAAAAAGTTTGTTGGGTTAAAGTGTTTTACAGTTTTAATGTAATTTTTCTAAAACTTTAGTTTATTTTTTATGTTTTCTTTTAAATAAATTAAGGAGGTCCATAACAAAACGCAAAAGTTCCACTTTTTCTACAAATTAAAATCTACATAGCCATTGTTTTTAAACTTATCAAAAGTCAGTAATAATGTTGTGATGCAATAACAAAGAAAATAATTTAGACCAAAATGAAACAATGCCATTTCTATGCAATAAAAAACCTCGGAAGACCATTGAAAAGTGAGGGAAAATGTCGTATTTCTTGACCTTTTTCATGTAAAAATGGAACATTTCTATTGAATTAATTAGTTTGTGCTCACACTATGAGAGTTTTGTTTCAGAAAGTCGTATGACCATTTTCTCAATGTATCAGTAAACTGGCTGTTACTTAAAGTCAACAAAAATTTATTAGAGCGATAAACCGTCCGTTAACGATTTTGGGTTTCTCAATATACCGACAAAAAACATTGTTTTCAGCTGGCAACACCTCTCAAAATGCATGTTAAAGACGGGCGTCAGCTGATTGAATTTATCTGTACTGCGAATTAAAGGAAAATAACTAATTGGCAGATGAGTGCTGGTTAGCTTTGCAACAGAATAGAAGCAAATTAGACATTGAGAAAACCAAATTTCTTTAATGTGCAGTTTTTCGTTGGGAAAAGAGATAATCGTATAATGAGAAAACGGCCATTAGTTTATTGGTGAGAGGGAAAGAGAAGCTTGACTAAAAAACCATTTTTTTTACTGTGAATCGTAGCAAATCGCTATAATTCTAAATTTGTGTTCTTAATAACTTTTAAACTTACAGCCAGCCAAACTGTTTAAGTGTAAGTGAACTATTTTAGCTCAGCAAGTCTTCTGAGAGTATGTACATATAAAGTACTGGCTTAAATTAATTTTTTCCGTTTATCTAAAAATTATTTTAGTGGCATCGTTGCGTTTTATTATGGAACTCCTCAATTACAGTTAGACAAAAAGATAGGAATTATTTTCTTTTGCTTTGTTATTACTTTATTGGCTTTACCATTTTTATACCCTCCACCACAATTAGTTGTGAAGAGGGTATATTAAGTTTGTCATTCCGTGTGAAACTTTTTTATTATTCATCTCAGACCCCATAAAGTATATATATTCTGGGTCCTTGAGTAATTCTAAGTCGATTTAGCCCTGTCGGTCTGTCTGTCCGTCTGTCCGTCTGTTGAAAACACGCTCACTTTCGAACAACTCAAAAGAAATGAACAAACTTGGTGCCAAATTGCTTGTAGTTATCCTAGGCAGTTTGGGATTGAAATCCAGTAAAATCGGTTCAGTAGGACCAGAGCTATGAATCAAAATGTGGAACCACCACCTAAAAAAATTGATAATTTTGTTACAAAAAATAAATGCTGGAACAAGGCACGGAATGAGATAAGATTTCGCAAAAATTTGTTTTAGTTGACTGGAAATCACGCTGTTAAATTTCATGATGATCCCGCCATAATTTACCCTAAGCCCCATATAAACAATACTCCCGGAAAACAGTTTAGTACGCCTAAAATCGTAAAAAATAACGCTAGCGTAACAAAATTTGGTACGTCACAGTTTTATAGGACTACAAATGACACTGTGAAATTTCGTGAAGATCGGTACATCATTTACCCTAGGCCCCATAGAAACCCTACTCCCGGAAAACAGTTTAGTACGCCTAAAACCGTAAAAAATAATGCAATCATAACAAATTTTGGCTCGTCACAGTTTTGTAGGACTACAAATGATACTGGGAAATTTCGTGAAGATCGGTACATAATTTACCCTAGGG
Source organism: Pollenia angustigena (assembly GCA_930367215.1). Classification (NCBI taxonomy): domain Eukaryota; kingdom Metazoa; phylum Arthropoda; class Insecta; order Diptera; family Polleniidae; genus Pollenia; species Pollenia angustigena. The sequence goes on from OV884060.1 coordinate 57,788,545, forward strand.
CCCATAGAAACCCTACTACCGGAAAACAGTTTAGTCGCCTAAAACCATAATTAATAACAAATCGTCACAGTTTAAGATAATAATAACATCATACAGATATTACTCTTTAAACATTCGAACTGTCGGTGGAGGGTATCAAAGATTCGGCACAGCCGAATATAGCACTCTAACTTGTTTAATATATATTTCTCCTGTAGTTTTTTCCCCGTTTCACATATTTGCGATCATGAACAACTCCCTCGAAAAAATCTTTTGAGGTAATTCATAGGAGAATAATAACGTGAAAAAATTCCCCTTATCGTAAAAAGTTGTATCCCTTGTAATTTGATTTTCTTACTATCTTTTTGCTGGGGAACAGAATATGTATGTAAGCACCTCTTCTTGTTACTCGAATATTAAAGAGCAAGGTCCGTTAATAAGGCACAGACTAATATATTGCTCAACAAAATGCGAAACAACAGGACGATTGCCTGCGGATTTGTCAAGATTTCGAAAGACTTGTTGGCAGAATTTTGGAAAATATTTTACTACATAAAATTAAAAAAAGTGAAAAAAACTAACGTTGTTATCAATGTAACCCTCCAATACTAAATATTTTGCTTTTTATTTTAAATTTTCTTTAAGCGTGTATATTTTTGAACAAAAATTTCATAGGTTTTTTTATTTTCTTAATCTTTCTTCTTTTACATGCACTGGAGGAGCTGATAGCTTGAACAATTTTTCACGGGAGATTCATGATTGCTTTTTTCCCTTCGAGGAGAATGAAAATTTCATGGGAACAAAAATTTCACTTATTTTTCACGATAGGGGTAATCAAGATTTTGAACACATCTACAAACTTTATTCTAACTTATTTTGCCGAGGAATTGTAACTTAGACCTTCATCCCGTTCAAGTGAAACATACCAGAGTCTCTGCGGGAATGAAACCCGCATTGTTTGCAGTGATAGGCAACCTCTCTGTCAACTGGCCTTACTTTATACTATTTAATAAATATTTTTATTATACGCTTAATAATCAAGTCACTTAAGCAAAAAAGGGGTCAGTGGCGGAATGAGAAATAATGAATAATGAATATGATGTTATAATGTTTAAAAAATGGTTACAAAGTCTCATCAAATTTCGTGTCTGCGCTGTTTTTATTCAAGGTAAAGAGTCACAAAAATCAGTTTTTAACGAATTTCTAGGTTTCTATAGCTACAATGATCTTAACATGTATTGCAAAAATTGTATGCATACAATTTGCGAAAAGTTTTGTTTAAAATTTTTTCATACGCCCAACCGTTTGTAAGATAGAGGGCAGAGAGTCCGCGGCGCATATCCATACTCACTGTAATGCAAGGTGAACTGTAAATCTCAGCGAATAATACCTTTGTGAAAGTTATTTAATCATTTACGATAAACAAATCATAATATATAAATACGAGTTTACAGCTGATTATCTCTCGTTCCACAGTAAAACCTTATCAATTATCACAGATGGAAATAGTAAGAATGAGTTTGACATCCGTTTGTAATTTCTACAATATTGATCAAAGACCGCATAAAGCACGTATATTTCAGGTCTTTTAGAGTAGAGAAGTTGATTTACAAATCACCGTCTGTCCGTGTGTATGTTGAAATGAGTTTTCCGAAAACCGCAGAAATGATCATACAAAATTGTTTTATATGTCTGTATGTCTGAGTTCATACGGCTCATGTCTTATTGACAAGATTCTTCCTTTGTCGTCTTTGAACTTGAATTGGCGTTCAAATGATTCATGTCATGTTGACGACATGTGCTTTTTTGATATTGAAAACAATAACAAAATTAAGCAACGTATGAAAAAGCAAAACGTAAAGACAGTACATGCATCTGTGTACTCGTTTCTTTTCCTCTCGTCCCTCTCGCCTATAAAGTAGCAATCATGTCAATAAGACAAGAGCCGTATGAACAAAGACTATGTAGTATGTATTAGGATGTTCAATTAATGAATTTTTATTTTGGTTCGATTAAACGATCAACCGATATTTGTTATATCGATTTTTTTTCCATAATTTTAGATAAACTAATACTTGAATATAGAAAAATTGTCAATGTGGCTCTAAATAGTTACTTCATTTTCAGGCACTTAGATTTTAAAAGAGTCAATATATTTTTGGATTTTTTTAGACTTTTCACGGACATTCCATCCTATGCTATGCTTCTGCAAATAATTTCCTCTAGAGAATCGATCGAAGTATCTTGTTTAAAATATTTATTCAAAGGACCGCTTGATTTTGTTGGCGGAGCATCTTCTTCAAGTACTTTGTTATAGTCACTGTGCAAGTGGTAAATTAGTGAAGTTACAGAAGAACATTTTGGGCACCTGTTACATTTAGCATTATTAGATTTATCCTTCCTACAATATTTTTAAACCAAACTTACTCTAAAGAGAGAAATGCATGAGCAATTTTGTTTAAAAATACGGGCGTGTACAAGAATTCGGAATGAAGTGGTTTTAAAATCGAGCAAATTTTTAAAACGACCCTGTAATAAATGGTCATAAAAATATTCCATTTGATCTACTTCATTCTTAAAGTATCTATTAGTTTTGTTAGAACAACACATAAAACCACGAAAAACTACGGTCATTTTGTAAATAGTAATTGAATTTAAGTTATACAGCCATGACACAGAGTACAATTCCGTTCGGAAACGGAATTCATTCCGTATTTTGGTGCTTCAGAAAAGGACGAAAAAATGTTTCGGAATGAAACCATTTTTGTTTTCGTGAACGGTATGGGAGTTATCTGTATCAGAAAGGCCAGAAAACTATCAAAATACACTTTCCATCAACAAACAAATATGTTTTCTTCAATTCCGAACGGAATCATTCCGAACGGAATTGTACTCTGTGACATGGCCCATAGTTCGATTTTAATCTCACTTCATTTCGATTTCTAGAACACACCCGATAAGTTAATATAAATCTTTGAGTTAACATACCTTTGGCGTTGAAAAAATTAAACAAAAATACATGACTGGTTTTTTTTTAATTCCAACGGACACATACATTTGGCTTGTCTATTCGACTTAAAACTTAAAAAAAATTATACACTTAACAGAAACACTATATATTATTATTATTCGATTAATCGGTATAAATTTGTCAAATAATCCTTTAATCGAAATTAGCAATTTTATATTATTCGAGCAATTATTCGTTTAAAATTGTTCGATTAATCGAACAAGAATTAATCGACTGAACACCCTAGTATGTATGTCATATCGTCGGCTTAATATGAAAACCTGCTTAATCCACTTTTTAAGTAAATTGAGATTTTGATGCCGTGTGGTAGAGAAAGATGCGCCTCGTCGACCAGCATTTAGTTTTTCTTCAATTTTAGTCTTAAAGTGTGTCAAATCAACCATATTTTTGGTTTTATTCTCAAGCAGCATATCGTCGGTCTCATGTAGAAAGGCCCTAACTCTATTTTTTTCAAAATTGATTTTTTTATTGATTCCAATAAATTTTCCACAAATACACCTCGTCACAGGAATTTAATGCAATAGCATCAAAAATATCAGTTTTACAAGCATTTGAAGAAGCCATTTTACATTATAATACATTCAGTTTCTATTATGTTTTTGCCTTCTGCTGTAAAGTTGCAATTATGTGAGCCTTTCTACATGAGACCAACGATTTAGGAAAAATAAAAAGTTTTTTTGTCGCTCCTGTAAAATTTGTTGAAAGGGAGTAAGCAGGTTTGATTACTAAGCCGACGATATCTACTCCGTTAAATTATGCTATTGAAATTCAGCCAGATCAGTTCACAAATAGCTTAGATATAAGCACAAAACCTCGACTGTCTCGATTTTTACCATAACCCTTAACCTTTTGAAGTCTCCTTATAATATATGAACCTTATTTTTCCAATTTCATTATCGTTAAACTTAGTAGAGTATAAGTAGCAAAATCGCTTTATTAATGACCGGGTGATAGAAAAATTACTACTTTTTATTTTGCCCAAAAAAGATTTTGGCACAGTAGCGTCTGTACCATATGAGTGAAGAGACCATACATTGCATAGATATTACTCAAACAGTAAAAGTATTAATTGTTAAAAAAAAGCCAAACCGGTTCATTATTTAACTTGGCTCCCATACAAGTGATCGCCCGAATTCTGGTGTTGGTACGGTCTATACAAAACAAGTTAAATTGATAATATTAAGCTTAAATATTCTCTATGTAGAAGGCCTGTATGGTTTTAACATTCAGCGAAATCGATCTACTGTTTTACATAGCTCTCACACAAATATTCTCCATGCCAAAAATTTTGACAAGATAGTGCCCTTTAAAATGAGCCAGAGAACAATTGGATTTTTATTACTATGGTGAAAGGTATATTATGTTCGGTACAGCCGAATATATTAATTTTCTTGTTTTATTTTTTTTTCAAAAAACAATAATTTTCTGTTCCAACGTTATTTGGATCATAAAAAAACCAGTATTACAAACAATTTTCAGGGCTTAGAACTTATTAAAAGTTAAAGATGTTTTTTAATTCAACACCGCTACATCGTTGATGGAACAATGCGCTGTAATAAAGCAGCAATTGCTCTGAAATAATGAACTCTTTGCCATATCGTCAACAATAAAACGACGCTATTTAAACAATATATTTCCCTCAGTGTTTTACTTACTTTCTTTTAAATGCAATGGCATATTTCTCGAGACTTTTTTGCATAAAAAAATCAAAACAGTATGTTGAAGTTACATTTTACAAAAATTTTTAAACACAAACAGCAGGCGGAAAATAACAACTAACACGCATTTTAAAGATACCAAAACAACAAACGTTTAATTTCAACGAAGTTGACGTTTTTGCCAGTACAACCCCAATACATGCACAATAAATATCCGTTTTGCAACTTTTATTTACCCAAAAAAAAAAATAATAACAAAAACGGAACAAAAACTTTTTAAAAACCACGCCTGAAATATTTCATGCAATTATAAATATTCTACTATCCTGTTTTTAAAACCAACTTGCTTAACAATTGTCAGTTAAATTCTAAGGATTGCAAGGGATACTTTGTTAAATAGGGTAAACCCTTTCTGTGGCTGGAATAAAAGTAAAGCATATTTGAAGGATGACTGTATCCCTTAAAAAGTAAATGAAAGGAAAAGGTAAGAAAAAGGATTGTAAAAAGTACTGAACAAAAAAAAAAAAAAAAAAAAAAAAAATTAATCCCTCAACAAAAAGCGAGAAAAGTAGGAAAACTTCATCATTTTTAAGTGTCCGTTAGTAACACTGTCATAAGGCTTTTTTTTTAGCATAATTTCACTTAAAGTATAGCTGGGAAAATGAAATGTTTTTTAATCAACTCAACTAAATTACTAAACAAATCTTGGCATTGCGTTAAAAAAATTATGTATGAATTTGTACAAGCAACAAATTTCTATAAAAATGTGCAATAATAATGTAGTCGAGTCTGTTGTTTTGTTTGGAATTGTATAGATGTTGGTAGGTTGGTTGGTTGCAGCCACAACACTACGGTAAACAACTAAAAAAAAAAAACGGTAAACTGTGAAAACGGAACTCTCATTTCCCTTTAAAATCATGACAAAATGACAGTACGTCGTAGCTGTTGTTGCCATCGCTGTCGCTAACGTGCAATGACGATGATGGTTTTTGTAATTCTCTATCTTAAGGCACGGAAATTTAAATGCGTTTAAAGGGCCTTTTTAGTGTTAGTTTTCAACCATTTGGAACTTTCTTAGCAAAAACAATTGCTTGGATGCATCCCTACAAAAAAAAAAAAAAAATATATATATATAATTACACAGGCCTGCAAAATTTGGAAAAAGTTAAAACCCTGGGACTAAAGAACACTTTTCTAAAGGATTTAGTTGCGCTGAATCTGAATCTGTGACCATATTCTGCAACTCTCCCATCGAGAAACTTTTCGATTGAAATGTGTGTAATGAAACAAAAATGCCATATATTGAAACAAGCAGCTGTTTTTCTCACTAAACTGTGTCTGTAACTTTTTTTTGGCGAGTACTAGCTGTCACTTAAGGAAATAACTCGCCAATTTACATAAAAAGTGTGTCTGTAACATTTTCGTGGGAAAAGTTCCCGCTTTGAACTGTCAGGTAAACTCACGAATAAAAATGGGGCGAGAAAAAATTTTAGCACTAAAAAACAATTACAATTACACGGAATAATAATATTTTGTTCTCGGCACATTTTTTTTATTGTTTTATTATTCTGCTTTTAACATTTTTATAAAATATACGAATGTTTTCAAAGCTCGTACAAACAACAAAGATTAAAGTCGCACTTTACATTATTTGGTATAGCCGACTTTTGTATTTTTGCCGCCGTCTTTTTGTAAGGACGTAATTTATTTTGATAGTTTTCGTCATGAGTCTTTTCGATACGTGTACACTAGGTTTTCACGATATCTTCATTTAAACTGCGCGAATTTATCTTTGTTTATAAAACCTGATAGGTGTTCTTAAATCCCTACCACTTCCCTTTAAAATAAAAGTTTAACCTATGTAATGTCTTGTTCATTCTACAAAAACCCTTTTCTGAGAGCCCAAAGAGCCATATTTTGATAGAGAGGACTTTTTATTCCAATCATTTTTTTATGTTGTGGCAATTTCTACAATAAAAATCAGATGTATGTGCTTCACAAAATTATCAAAACTTTTAAAGGCCCTTCGCTTTTCATACATCCTGTACATTCTACGTTTTTCCTAACTAATATTTGCCAGAATTTAAAAAAAATCAGCGCACTGAAATCTGTTACATATACAATTGTAAATCTTAAACAACAGCTGTTAGTTTTGACTAAAAACAAATCTGCACTAGGCATAGCCGAAAACCTCTACCAAAACATTGAAGAGTTTAATGTTCTTTTGCGATTTGTTTTGCATATTTTATTTAACAAAGAAAATAAAATATGTTTTTACTTATTGAATGGATTTTAAGAACTTGAAAACTTTACAATTCTATTGAAAAAGAAGATTCGCTTGTGTTAACGAGTTTTTTAGTAGCCGACCCGTGGATAAGCCACGCATTAATTACACTGCTGAACAGTAATTTTGCGGTCAGGAATTTTTACTAACTTTAGGTCGCTGATTTCAAATCTAATCTCCATTTTTCTCTATCAGCTCTATTTCTCGAGATATAGCGTTATGTCCAAAATTAAGGTATTTTCACTTAATATGTATGTATATTGGAATTATTTGAAAACGGTTGACCATATACAGTTAAAAAAAAAATCCGAAACTCGGCAACAATATAATCTTTAAGCCCTGCTTGCACTGTTTTTGAATTTGCCCAGAAGTTTCAGACATATCGATGAATTTATTGAAAAAAAGGAAAATTTAGAAAAAAAAAAAAAATTTTTTTTGTTCTTTCAAAATTCTTTACAAATAAAAATGCAACAAAAATCACAGTTTTATTCCAAAAACGTTTAGCTTTACACATTTCGAATGAAATCAGGTTTATTTCATTGTAATCGGTGTTCAGCTTTATTCTCAATACAATTTCAAATTTGTTGTGCAGTGTTATTAGACCAATCATGCAGTTCCCAGATTAATTCGAAGGGTAATCGCGTTTAAAAAGCGCCTATGTAATCTAAAAAGTCTAAAATTATTATACATCGTTCTTTATTGATCAATCATGAACTTTTTTTTATTGACAGACTTTTAAGCATATATTTGAGATAAATAATGTCTTTCTGGACATCAGCTGCCTGAAAATCCTTAAGATGTTTTGAAAATATATTGTGACTTTCAGCGTTGAATTATGTTAAAGACAGAACCGAGAAAAGAAAATTGTACTTTTTGTCAGTAATTGTACTTAATCCCAAAAGAATAGAATTTAATAGTTTTTTTATTAGAATAACATAAAATGTATTTTAAAATTCACTTCTTAAAAGCATTGATGCTTAAAAACATCGATGTTTCCACGATAATCATCGATGTTAAAAAAAAATCGGTAAAAAACACGATATATGGATGCTTTAACAACATGCTTATAAACCAGCGGTCATCACAAAGAGAGACAGTTAAAAATGTGTATGTAGTGGTGAGTGCAAAGAGAGGAAAATAAATTTAGTCATTTGAGACATTAACTATGTGTTTTGTTCTTGTTTTTTAAAATTATGGCTTTTTACAATTGTTTCGTTAACCTTCGTGTTGTGTGTGTGTGAAATTCACGAAAAGTGCTCGGCCCCCGGGGGCATAGCGTGATGATCGTTTAAAGAATTTTCGGAAGAGGTTAAGAGGTCGCGCAAATGGAGTTTTCATAAAAAAACGGAACTTTCGGCCTTTTTTAACTTTACTCATAACTTGGTTCGAGTTTCTTCACTCCTGAGGAAACAGTTTTAAAGAAAGGTATCCAAACTTTATTCCTGTGTAAAAAAACTATAAGTTTTGGTGATGAGTTTACTCATTAAGATACCCCTAATTACAATTTTTCGTAATTTTTTAAAAAATTTTGTAATAACGCTTTACAACTTTTTAAGTTTGAATAGAAACGAAAAAAACTAATGATGCAGTTTGAAAGACAAATTAATTCTAATTAATATGAATAAACAATTTTTAAATTTGTTCTAACCGTTCCTGAGTTATACCCGTTTTTATCTTTATACCCAGTATATGTTATTATAAGCTGTTGGCCAGTTCACCAATCTTACCCAATCAACAAAAAAAAAAACTTATCTTTTGTTCTGTTATATCTTGCGATGTAGTTCTATCTATACCTTGCAATAAATTCCGGTAATCAGTTTTAGAAGTTGTGACATTAATGTAAGTATTAGCCAAAGCCACACCTCGTTCTGCCACATCATTTACCCCTTGTAATTGTTGAACTTTTTTTTTTTTTTGATTCTTGAAATGAGTTGTTGGCTTTCCAATTCTCTGAATCTATTTTTTAAAAATCGATTGAAATATTGCAAGTTCCAAAAAATGTTAGACTGGCTTTTGAAATGAATTGTTGAATTTCTTTATTTCTTCTGTTAAAGTTACATTTGCTACTTCATAATCGCTGCATGGAGTATCTGCAAGTTTTTTTTTTTTTTTGTCATTAAGCGCAAAGTTTTGGTGTCGATTCGTTCATCAATTCGAAGTTAAGTACCACTGATGACCTAGAAAAGTTTTAAGCGAGGCTTTTGCAACTGCTTTATTAATAATTTCATAACTATCCAATTCCTTTAATAGGTTCAGATCGTTGAGAGGAGCGTATCGAGGGCACTGGCAGAGGTACCAATATTTGATATATGTTCTTAAAATAAATGAACTAAATTCAAGCATGGCATCAACTGTTGATTTGTCTTTATAATGCTAAGTTCACACTTGGGGTTTTAAACGCGTTTAAGCAAAAGGTTGATTTAGCTAATCAAAGCCGTTCACATTACATTTGAGATGATTAAGATGACAGATGATTAAGAAAAAAAAACACACAACAAACACACAAAAAAAAAATCAAACAAATTTATATTTCTTTAAAGTATTATTTTAATAATTTTAATGATGAAATTGTGAAAATTTATGAATTATTTAAGGAAAAAAATAAAAACATTAAGCAGAAATCTTGGACGGTTGTACACGACATGTTGGCGATTCTACATTATTAGGTATGTTCAGTGGATTCTATGTGGTTTATGAAGTGATATAGTTGTAATCATGTCGATTTGAAGTGATTAGCAAATCACTTCAATGTATGGGTAATCATCTCGATTTTGAAGTGATTAGAGCTTAATCACGTTCGAGCTGTTTAAACGCGTTTAAGAACTCAAGTGTGAACATAGTATAAGATTGCAACAGTTTTCGGAAAATGCATATTTTCAAAGAATAGATAATTTTCATCATCCAGCTAGCCCAATTGATAGCTCCTGGAGCACACATAAAATATAAAGTGAAAATGACAGCGTGTAACGATTTAGATCAATAAATGTCAGAAGTTAATGACAGTTAAAACCTAACTATACAAATTGATGGAAATATACAATAATTATAACGAAAAAAGTATCACCATTTTTAAGGTACAAACTATTAAAATAGTGTAACTCGGAAACTGTAGAACAAAATTCCATTTTTGTTTTTCTCAATTGTTAAGAACTTATCGGTATTCAAAATCGCGTCACGAGTGTTAATAACTTTCATATTAATTTGAAAAGTTAAAAACCGTTTTTTACAGAATTTGTTAAAAAAAAATACAATAATACTTAATATGTGGAATCTTAATGGACAAAAATATTGCCGGAACTTAAAGTTTTTGCATATGGAAATAAAGTTTGGGAAATTTTATTTAGAAATATTCGGTCAAAAAATTAAATAAACGTGGTTATTGACAAAGTTATGAGTCAAGTTTGAAAAAAGGCCGAAAAACCTGATATTTAACAAAGACTTGATTTGCGCGACCTCTAAACCTCTTCCTAAAAATCTAAAAAAAATTCAAAAATACTGGACCCTATAAGCTTTCAAATTATGCTTGAGCCTCTGACGAAAAAAAAATTTGGGACCCCCTAATGTACATCGTTTTTATGTATATATATTCTTTTCATGTTACCCGAATGTTTAAAGTACATCTTAACGCCTCAAGCAGGTAAGTAAATTACATGAATAATTGCCTAAGACAGACTGCATCGTAAGATTGGACACGAAGATATCAGCTCTTTCACAAATCTAAGAAATGCCCTCCTATCCATTTTCCATTTTCCAAAATAAAATTTGCTAACGAATCGCCTAATACTGGCTTATTATTAATGTAGATTTTTGCATTTGTGGACCTCCTCATATTGTCTCGATAGAATTATTTAAAGGCAAAAACTGGAAGTGTTAATTTATATTTTACATATACCTATAGACTGATATCTAAAAAGTTTCGTATTAAAGTTATTATATCTTAATATATACAGATCCGTAAGTGGGCTTTAAGATTTAGTAATAATGACATTTGCTATTTAAAACAATATTTTGATGGTACGCGATGTTTAATCTTATCCCTATAGCGCGAGTTAAAAGGTTGTACGGTAAGACTTGGTTGGTAAATTTTCTTCAACAGAAGTATTGCCGACAAAAATAAGGATTAGTTATGATGAATCATTTGCTTTTGAACGCAGTTATTTATTTGAATTTTTTCCGAAAGATTTACTTACAAGGGTTATGCCTATTCTTGGGATACACTAGAAGTATTATGGTTGGTGTTGCCTGCCTAAATTATCTTATGGTTGCTGATACGTATTATTTACGGTACAATTAGAGTTTTTTTTTTCCCGGAGTTTTTTGATTCCCGGGAAAGCGGGAAAAATTTTTAAATTTCCCGGGATCCCGGGATCCCGCTCCATACAAATAATACAAAGTAAACTTGGTTTTATTAATGAAAAAAACTTTTATAAACAAACGTGAGGGAACTTGTTTACAAAGTAAGTAAAATAAATGCTTAAATACTACAAAAATTAATTGAAGATTGAAAGCGGAACTTGGATTATTATTTCCTTTGGCTATTATAAGTAAATTCCGTATTATGATGATCTAGTACAAGATAAAATAAACATAATCAAGATATGAGATCAAAAACTAAAATCATAAAATATATAAAATATTTTAATAAATATATTAACATTTTTTAACGGCATAGGAAATTACTTTCTGACACACTCAAAGCGTTTAGTGAGTCGCCAAAGAGTATATTTCTGATTTTGTTTACTGATTACCATGTTTCCGAAAAATTTCGTTTACTTTTTTACCGAGGTTGGACAAATAATTAAAAGTGCACCGTTGTTGCATGCTTCTGATGTCAAGGTTGATGCAAAAAATAGCATCATCCGGACTACTTTTTACAAACTATTTCTTTTCATTAGGTCCATCTGTAATCTTTAGGACAATGTGTTTTTCAAATTGTATGTTTTAGTAACTTACACGAGTTTCATTATTTTTTTATTTCGGTTTCCCCGCACTTCCCGGATATATTACCAAGCTCGATTTTTTTTTTTTTTTTTGTAGATACGACTATGTTGCAATAACGGAGCGATATGTTTATGTATATCCAATTTTTAAGACTTGTCCATGGTCAATGAGAATTTACCGCCTGCATCTTATTTTGAATTTATGTTCTTTATCAATTCAAATGCACAAAAGATTCCACTGGTGCACCAGATTCAAAATTTACTCTTTACAAGGTTAGGATTGTTAAAGTATTTCCTAGAGTGGGCATTGGAAATGTGGTAATTTATGAAGCAATTTCACGAAATTAAGAAGTGTTTTTTATGCGCTACATAATTCCTACCACTAGTGGTGGTGGGTATAAAAATGTGTTTTTGTTAAACCTAGATTTTTATGGCAAACTAAATAAATTGATTTTGTTAATTAGTTCGGAATCTAAATTGCAATTATTATTAATAAAAATTTTAATAGAATCTTAGAGTTTGCTCTATCCAATTACAATCAACTGAAGAAAATATAGATTTTATGATAATTATTTTTTAATTGAATTAAAAACACATTGTTAAAATTCGTTTGTTTTTTTTTTATCATATTTATAAACTCAATGACTTAACTAAATCAGTTATTTAAAAAATATCTGGATTTAAATTTTTAAATGTTTTAGTAATCAATGTTTAACTTTAAAATAATAAATCTATACATATAAAAATGAAAAATGTTTGTATGTTTGTTTGTTTGTTTGTTTGTATGTTGGCTTATAGACTCCTAAACTACTGAACCGATTTTCCTGAAATTTTTACAGGAAGATCACGTGAGGCTTGAAAATAAAATGGGTTACCTATTTTTTCGATAGGGGCAGGGGAATTGGTACCCCCAGTTGGATGCCAATTTTAAATATCGCGTATCTTAAGAGCGGCTGAACGTATTTTGTTCAACTTTTGGTAGAAGGATTTTCTAAGCCCCAAAATTTAAATAAAATAGCAGCGGGGGAAGTGGTTCCCCCCCATAGGACACCAATGTTTAATATCGCATATCTTAAGAACTGTTATAGTGAAAATGTTCAAACTTTGTAGAAGTCACTCTTATGGTATACTACACTATTGAAAACAAAAATAAAGCGGGTAGGCGTAGGGGGGAAATACCTACCATAGGGTGCGTATATTAAATATCGCTCAACTGAAGAACTATTAAAGGGAGAGTCTTCAAACGTGGTTAAAGCTACTATTATGTTAAACTATGAATTTCAATATAAAAATGGGCGGGGTTTTCAGAGGAGGGGCAGTACTCCTCATATATAGAAATATAATTAAGAGCCGCTGCAAGCATTTTGTTGAACTTTTGGCAGTAGGATGTTCATAGTCCCAAAATTTAAACAAAATAGCAGTAGGGGAAGTGATTTCCACCATAGGACGCCAATGTTTAATATCGCATATCTTAAGAACTGTTATAGTGAAAATGTTCAAACTTTGTAGTCACTCTTATGGTAATCTACACTATTGAAAACAAAAATAAAGCGGGTAGGCGTAGGGGGGAAATACCTACCATAGGGTGCATATATTAAATATCGCTCAACTGAAGAACTATTAAAGGGCGACTCTTCAAACGTGTTTAAAGCTACTATTATGGCAAACTTTAAATTTCAATAGAAATGGGCGAGGTAGACAGAGGAGGAGCAATACCCCTCATAGATAGAAATATTAATAAGAGCCGCTGCACGCAGTTTATTGAACTTTTCGTAGTAGGATGTTCTGAGCCCTAAAACTTAAAAAAAATAGCAGCGGGGGAAGCGGCACCCCCCATAGGACGCCAATGTTTAATATCGCATATCTTAAGAACTTTTATAGTGAGAATGTTCAAATTTTGCAGAAGTCACTTTTATGGTATACTACACTTTTAAAAATAAAAATGAAGTGGGCAGGCGCAGGGGGAATACCTCCCATAGGATGCATATATCAAGTATCGCTCAACTGAAGAACTATTAAAGGGCGACTCTTCAAACGTGTTTAAAGCTACTATTATGGTAAACTATAAATTTCAATATAGAACTGGGCGGGGTTGATAGAGGAGGAGCAGTACCCCTCATAGATAGAAATATTGCTAAGAACCGCTGTACGCATTTTGTTGAACTTTTGGTAGTAGGATCTTCAGAGCCCCAAAATTGAAATAAAATAGCAGCAGGGAAAGTGTTGCCCCCATAGGAGGCCAATGATTAATATCGCATATCTTAAGAACTGTTATAGTAAGAATGTTCAAACTTTGTAGAAGTCACTCTTATGGTATACTTCACTTTTGAAAATTAAAATAAAGCGGGTATGCGCAGGGGGGAAACACCTCCCATAGGATGCATATATTAAATATCTCACAAGTTAAGAAATGGTTAAAGCAGTGTAGCGAAGCGCACCGGGTAAAGCTAGTTAATTATAAAACTCTCCTGGGAATTGCGAAAAACAATTCCGATTGGCATCCCTATATTATATGAATATAGTTCAGCATATTTAACATTGTGGCATCTTGATGGAGGACTAATTTAACAAAAATATGGTTGTCCATATCAAAAATATGGTTAAATTTAACATAATATGTTCACAATTTTCTTTAAAAAGTGTTGGGAGTGACCATATTGAAACATATTTTTTCATTGCGTGTATACAAAAGCCATTCTAATCGAAAGACAAACTAAGCATGCTCTCTAAATTTTTGGTAGTAGATTTTTGAAAAAAGGGTTATCTTTCTGACTCTTTGGTTAAGAGCTTTAATAAATACTAACGGGTGTAAGAATAAAACAAACCAGTTAGAGGTGGCATTCCGTCTTGCAATTAAGAATTTTTCGGTCAGCCTTAGTGGCTTGTTAAAGATGACCATGTTTTAAAACCTTTTACATATGCCCACTGAAAATACAGATCTGTACAGTTAAGCCAAACATTTTAACTTACAAGAATTAAGACTTAGATTCTGCTCTGTTATCAAAACCAAAGGTTTTAGCAATTTCAACAAATTTTTAGGTCTTATCTAAAATTTTAACTCTAAAAACATTTCCCTGTAAAGCAATACTTTCTGTATATACAAAAATAAAAAAGAAAACAAACGCAAAAACTTGGTTAAAAGAACGGAAATGGGGTAAAACCCTTTTCAAAAAAAAAAAAAAAATAATAACGTTAGTTTAAACGTGCATGACATTTGCGTTTTTAATCAAATTGTGTTATGTGTTTGGCTGTCTGTCTGTTTGTGCATGTGTTGTATGTCTCGTTATAAAATACATTGCATATAGTTAGGCTTGGCTATATAAATGTGAAAGTAGCTAAAAATTCGAGTAAATTGTATATTATGACGGTTTTTGCTTGCCGTATGACGTTCTTACTACTTCAAAACTTCTGGTTGAGTTTTATTTACTACACCGGCTCACGCTCCCCGATAATTGTTGTGATTTTCAAACTAAAAGGATTTGTTTATGCAGGCTATACCACCCTTGAAGTGAGTGCTTGTTATAAGCTAAAGTAATATGAGTTGTAGATTTTTCTATGCCATTTTATTAATGCTACTTGTGGGTAATTGTTGTTATCCGTTTCTATTTCTTGCCATTTATAAGTAATTTTTATTATTATTTTACATAAAGTTGATTTAGGGAATGAGAAACTTGAACAAGAAACTGAAGAAGAAAAAACGGGAAGTCAATATGAAACAGTTCAATAGATTTGCACGATTAAAAGGTGTTTAAAAGAAAATTATGTATGGAGTTAAGTTTTAAATTTGTTTTAAAATAAATAGATAAAAATGTTAGCAATAAAAGAGGAACATTTAAAAGGATTTGATTTTAGAATAAAATTTTTATAAAATTTGTAGTCTACTTTTAGGCAAATGTGTACAAGTTTGTCTTTACTAAAAAAAGTTTAATATCTCAAAATAAATTCTTTTACACATAAATTTAAAAAATCTTTTTACGTCTTACTAGTGACGTACTTTTAAATTAAGTACACAAATCTTGTTAAGTAGTAAAACCACGAAAATATTTTTAAATTTTTTTTAACTTTATTGTTTATTATCCAGCTTAAATTTATTTTCATTATGGATTCCCGGGTTGTCTCTCTTTAACTTGTGTAGGCGTTCCATTTTTTTATTTTGTTTGTTAATTATATTTGAATATTTTTGTTTTGTTTTGTTTTTTTCTATTAAAATTTTCTTGTCTACTTTTAGGGGATTTAATTAAATTGTAAGAAACTAAAACCAGAAGCAGACATTCAGGAGGTCAAGGTTCTTAAATTTGTTGTTATTAAACTATACTTATTATAAGCTACTAGAAAGAAAAACAAAAAAGTTTAATAACATAAAATTTAATTTTATTAGGTTTAGCTATAAATCTAGTATTTTACTGTAGAATACAGTGGTAAAGTGTGAACTTAAGTATACAATAAAGGGTAGAATATCAAAGCGTAGTCTTTAGGGAAGTCTCTTGTAAATTCTATAGTGTGGAGTTTTAAAGCGTTTTAGTGTATACCATACAGAGACACTATAGGATCATTTATAGTGCAGACCATGGTATAACATTTAGTGTAATGCTTGTAGTGTTAACTTAAGCGCTTTTACACAAAGAGAAAAACCTTGTATTAAACTTAAGTTTTTTCCACTTAAGTACGAGTCGTACTTAAAAATTTAAGTACGAATAATACTTTAAAGTTTTTAAAAACATCCTAAATGGGATTTCATTCGAAAACCTTAAACTTTTCGTTTCGTGCATACACGTGTGTTTGTAAAAGTTTGTCTTAAAAACAACACCAACTCTACAAACGAAGGTAACAATACAAGAAGAAAAACAAACATTATTTTCATGTTTAAAAAATTAAATAAGAATCAAAAATTCCCGGTTGCTTTTTGTTAAAATTATTAAGTTTTCAAAGTACTAAGACAACCATATCAGGCATCCTGCTCGTGTTTCATAATTGAGAGCTCTTCTGTAAACAAAAAGAGCAAAATATAATGGTGAAACAAACAGAGACGTAGGGATGCAAAAGTTGGTACAATTGTACCAATTTAAATTAAATTCGATTTCCAGAAAATGGCTGCATATTTAAGGTTTTTATGTTAATTAGTATTGTGGTTATTTTGTTGAACTATTTATGGTTTTTAATCAAAATTTTTAATATTTTTAATTAGGCTTAAGTTCATCAAATTTAATTTTCATTAAATTATTTTTATGAAGAAAGGAATTTTACAACATGAAAATTAATTAAAATTTACTGATAATTTTTCATTCTTGACTCAATCTGGGCTCGAACCCAGGCGTTTTTACGGACAGGTTACCCTGACATGTTTCGATTGCAACCACTCAATCTCCTCAGAGGGCTTGCCGTTTAACACTCGCAGCCATCGACGACTGCTGACGTCATTAGTCAAACATCAATCCTTAAACCAAATTGTATTTAACCTTTGGTAGATCGAAATTTGCTTTGAATGATTATATATTTTAATTTATTTTACATGTTCTTCCTTTACTTCTGTTTTTTCGTTCTTTTGTCAAGAATTCTTCTTGAAGTTCAAAGTACATATTTTTGTTTTGTTTTTTCATTTTTTTTTGGCTTTCTTTTTCTTCCTGACCTTTTCAGCACAACTTGAAGGACAAATGCAAACATAGAGCTCGTGCCTTAGCTTTAACAATAATTAGTATTGTGGTTATTTTGTTGAACTATTTATGGTTTTTAATCCAAATTTTTTATATTAATTTATTTAATTTTATTTAGATATGCAAAAACAATTCGGTTTTATTAAAAATATAAATAAATGTGGTAGTGAATTGTTATGCACGAACGAAAATCAAAAAAAACTTTGTATTAAGATTTTCTTGGTCTAATTGGGGTACGAAAAGTACAATTTTGTTAACATGCTGGTTAGAGTGTTCCAAAAATTTTTTTTTTTATTTTCAGATTGGCCGCCATGTATCCATAGCAATAACATTGTATAATTTCAGTTGTTGTCTAGCTCTACCGGAAGAGGGTGCTCAATCGAGTGCTCTTTTTGAAATATTTGAGAAAAATGCTTGATTTTTATTTTTAAATGCCATTATTTAACTCTACTTTTTTTGATATTTCTGTTTTACTAAGAACTAGACAAACTTTTCGAGGTCGCCCATGCAAACGCTATGAATTCAATACAAATTGCAGAAGACAGAGAGTTTTTCATGGATCAAAGAAGTGAGCGTAAGATGATCATGACATCGATTGACAAGAAGCTAGAAAAGACCAAAGAACGTTCTCTTAAACGAAAACAAAGAGCTGAAGAATTAAAAAAAAATGCCGCTAAACTTGATTTAAGCTGCAGTAGCACTTCGAGTGCAACTACTGATGATTTTGTGGTTACTTTACCAAAAACGACAAAGGTTCCTATAAGTAAAAGTGTCGTTGATCCATTGACTAGTGGTATATTTACACAACATGTTACCAGCGCTCTGGATCGTAACAAAATAACTGACAGAGAAGCAGTGCGACTGATTATTTCATTGTCTGCCGCACTTGGTTGTAATCCTGCTGCACTCCCAATCTCTCGAAGCACAATTCGACGTGCAAGAAAAAAGCAAGGACAGATTTCAATGCGAATATAAAAGAACTATTCGACCTGATGTATCCGCTTGTAATACATTGGGATAGGAATATACTGCCTGATATAATAGGTAAACAGAAAGTAGAACGCATTTCTATTCTTTTCTACGGTAATGGTTCGGAAAAACTGTTAGGTGTGCCCGAACTTACTGCAGGAACGGGCAAAAACGCGTCTGAAGCTGTTTTCGACACAATGGAACAGTGGAATGTCACAAATAAAGTCCGAGGTATGAGCTTTGACACTACTGCCTCGAATACCGGTGCCAAAGGAAGAGCGTGAACTCTCCTCGAAGCAAAGACGGGCCGTGATCTTTTATGGCTTGCTTGTCGTCATCACGTGTTTGAAATAATGCTTTCAAAAATATTTACACTTTGCTTTGGGCCATCAAAGTCTCCTATGATTCCATTATTCAAAAGATTCAGTGATGTTTGGCATACATTACCAAAAGATCATTACGATTGTTGTGACTTCAATATTATCGCGAAACAGTTTGCCGAAAATACTCTTGAGAGTCCTACGACCGATGTAGCTAGAAAAAAACAAGTTCGTGGTGATAACAATGAGCTAATAGACCTCCAGCAAGGATTAGTTGGCGTACTCTGTATGCTATGAAGATTTTTCTCTTTCGAAATAATTCTCAAGCATTTAAGCTAACCAAAAGAGAAGAAAAACAAATTGTTCGATTTGTTAATTTCGGTGCACTCATATATACGAAGATTTGGATAGAGGCGCCTTTGGCAGCAGATGCAGCGATTAATAACCTCCAACTTTGGAAGACATTAAAATTATACGAAGTCATTGATCCCGAAATCAGTGCAGCAGCAAGGGTTGTCTTAGAGCGTCATTTGTGGTACTTATCTGATGAGCTAGTTGCATTTTTCTTGTTTTCCGACAAGCTGTGTTATGGCGAAAAAATAGCCATTGTTCAAAGAATGGAAGTTGACGGCGGTGCTCGTTTAATAAGAGGTGACTCTGCCAAATTATCACCGGAAGCCACATTAGAAGCCTTTGCATCGCAAAGAACGCAGTAAACGCTCTCAGTTCTAGAAATCGTGGACTCTTTCTGGCAATTACCTCCTGAGGCTTGGGATGACAATGTTGATTATCTTCAAGGCAAAAGTTGCATAAGAAATTTGCGTGTGGTTAACGACACTGAGGAGAGGGGTGTAAAACTATTTGCAGTATACAATACGATACTTACAAACAATGAGGAGGAAAAACAATTTTTACTTCATGTCGTTGAACAGAACAAAAAGGTAATTTCTACTGAAACTTCCAAAACTATGCTAACAAGCTTAGTGTCAAGTGAAAAAAAAATTGAATTAATATTATTTTTAAGTATTTCTTTATTTATATTATTTTTTGTGTGTTTAAATACCATGAATATCTAAATAAAAAAAATATTTTTAATACATTGCTTACATTTTTTATTTAATATTTTGACTAGTTCTTTCTCAGGACTTCTTCATTAAATTTAAATAATTTAAGGTCGATGAGCACTCCCTTGTATATAAGATACGTTGCTGAAATTTTGAAGACATAATATGAATGGTAGGTGTAACCAAACTAGGGGGTGGCGTAACTTCATCTTGGAAATTTTTTTTTTCTATGTAAGCATGGACCACTCTAATGCTGGTACAATATTGAATCGCTCATTAAACATCCCCAGCAGTTGGTAAGTAAATATAATATTTTCTCTCACTTTCTGGTTCTCCGGGGTAAGTATATATGACACAGAATCCATCTTACTTTCGGATTATTTCAAGTACGAATTCAGGATTCAGCCAACTTAGAAATTCTTCAATGAAACTCAGTTTGAGGTTAATTTTTATCGCACTTTTACTTAAGTCAATCCCGTTTTCCGACTATTTGAAGTGTTGGGTACTTTAATAATCCGTACTTGAATCGAGCACTCAATACTTGATTTAAGGAAATCTTAACTACCGTACTATTGACACCGCTTCTGTTTGATTTAAGAACGCATGATTCTTCTTCTGAGTGTAGTGCCTTTAGTGTACATAATAAAGTGTAAAGTGCTCTGTAGACTTTAATCTATATTAGAGAACGGCTTTGTGCAATTGTAAAAAAATCGCATTAAATGAACAGCAACAAATACACTCACTTGCGGTCATCGATAAACTAATGGTCCACCCTAACTACCTCGCTCGGGGTTTGCTTCAGTTCGAAGGTCACCAGAGGCTAAAAAGAACCGATACTTTGAGCCTAAATAGAAGACAGTCTTAAAATTTTAATACAGCAGTTAGTGGTTACACTGGTAACAACTAATAAACAACAAGTAGAATTAAGATTTGAGTACATATTGTAAATTTCAATAAGAAAGATTCAATAATAAAAAATAAATTAAAAAAAAAAAAAAACTTGCGGTCATACAATCAAACTTGCGCAACCTCAAATATTCGCTGCTGGTTTGCAGTCATTCAAATTATGCACATCGAGCTTTGTTATTTATACCATCGTTAGCTTCGTTTTTTAATAAAGATGTTTGTGTGTTCGGTGCGACAATGATTGTTTTGGTAAAGAAAAAAAAATACAAACAAAAAAGCCCCAAATGAAGCAATTATTACTCATGTATTCATTCAGCAGTTGCTATGTACAACAAGAAAAAAAAATTTAAATGAAACTAAACGCACATATGTAGGTACATACATACAAACAATTTCCATAGAAACAGAGTTTTTTTTCATCTTAAAAAGTACAGTAGTTCTGTATGTAGGTACAATGTATTCTAGTTATTGTTGTTTTTATTGTTGTTAATTTTAACAAAGCGTCTCATCGAGTGGTTTATTGTTGTTATTGTTGTTAATGTTAACAAAGCGTCTCATCGAGTGGACAATGACTACTTGAATGCAAAAGTATTGGAATTTGTTCCTTTTGAATTTACACTTTCAGCAAAAAACGAATAAATGCAAAAATCAAATGTGTACGAAACGATGTAAAAATTACCAACGTTGAACTCTGTTTTGCAAGAAAGAGTGAATGTAAATTTTAGCGTATGAATAAATCAAGAAAAATAGTGATTTTGCAGTTCTCTGATCTATATATATATATATAAATATAAAAACGTTTGTGTCGTGTATGTACTCCTTAAACTTAAGAACCGCTAGACCGATTGACACCAAACTTGTACAATGAATTATTTAAGTTGGGGGCCAGGTTTTTTTTTAAAGTTTAATCTAGATAGTTGTCATTAAATTAAAAAATACGGAAATCGTATTAATAATAAACTTTGTATTCCCGACAATAACTTTGATAATATAATTGCATGTGCCGTGCATAAAACTGAATTGACAAATTGTTCTTTTTTCGTTGTTTTCTTACGAAGACAATGGAATGAAGCGGTTTGTTTTTAATTTTGTATTTTCTTTTAACGCACTTACAACTACAATTCGAGTCGGAAAGAACCCAACCAATTGTAAGGGGATGTAAGAAAAGAAAAACTCACTGTTTCTTGCTGGTCTTTTGTTTAAGCTTTGATATTATTACAAGTAAGACTTAGAGTGTTTATAACTCTTATTCGCTTTAGGGTTTTATTTGTTTAATATTTTTGGCTTTTCTAAAATCTTTGGGAAAGGTTTCCTGATGAGCTGGTTTAAGCAACCGGCGAAATGCGCATAGAAGCTAGCTTTTCCTCAACAATAAATTTCAGTGTATTTATCAAATATGAAAAACTGGGAATTTAGCACGTCATACGGAAATCGTATTAATAATAAACTTTGTAAACCCGAAAATAACTTTGATACAATTTTTTTATTTATGGTACGATTTGGCTCAAAATTCACAAACTAAACAAAAATAAGTTTCCTGATAAAAGTTTAACCCGGTAGATAGGGCTGGGGTCAAGTTATTAACAAAGTTCTCCAGTATTTAATTTTTTGTATTTTTATATAGAAAATCCCGAGCAGCACCGGGACCAAGTAGCTAGTATATTATAATAAATAAAAAAATGTATGTAATAACCTTTAAATGAGCATAAGAAAAATAATATTAATAATATAAAGGAAGTTGTCTCTGGTCACCATATGAACATAAGGAACCATAAACTCTCTTAAAGATTTAGTTAAATATATTAACAACCTCCCTGCCATAGAGCTTTGGCTTTTCATTATTAATAAAGAAATAAAATTCGAAGTTGAAATCTGGTAAATATTTTAAATATGTCTAGCCGCCCAAGTTAAGTTCTCTCCTACAAAAATATTGCGTGTTTTTGGAAAATTTGTGTTAAATTTCTTAAAATAGTTAACAGTTTTTTTATACATGTCCCTTTATTAGCAAAAAAAAAAAAAACTAACGATTGCCAATTTTTAGGCAATATAATTCTATTGCCTAGTGGATGGCACCTATTCTAGCCAATAACTTAGCAGTCACAGTTAAATGTACACGTCTGTACGTATGCAGGTCCATAAAACTAACAAGGTGGACTTTAAAACAAACAAACAAATAAAAAAGGAGGCCTCTATGCAAATAAAACAGCGATTAAATAATATGAGGGGTAAAAAGACTGTATGAAATAAAAGTGCTGGTGTGTGAAAATGTTTTAAATTCACGCAAAAATAATTTTTGCTTTGAACCAAAAATGTTTGCATGTTTAGTTTTCACATTTGAAATAAAGAAATATTAGAAGTAATTTTTTTTTTTTAGTTTCAAAGGAGTGTCAACTAACCGTAGTAAGCAAAAAAAATTTGAAAATATATATTCAAACATAGTAATAACTAATGTAGGTTCTAAAGCCTACTTTAAGGGGCTTAAGTTTATAGAATTTTCTTGTTTTATTTTAAGGATTTTCCTAACAACATTTAAATTTGGTGTTAACCTTCCTTAACGTTGCCGTTTTATTCAAAGGATTTCAGCCCAGTTACAATATTTGTTTTCCCAGTCCATTGTATATGTCGTTGTTAACTTTTAGATTTATGGCATTGTTGAGTTAAATATGTTAACGTGTTGGTTTTGTTCTACGCTTTCATTGTATTCGTATTTGTTTTTTGTGGCGATTTTTTTCTTTAAAGCTGTTAAAATGTTTTTTCTTTTTAAGTTAGTTGTTATTTTTTCACATGATTTTAAACCGATTTGCGTTTATTTTTTTTTGTTCTTTTTTTACTTTTCCATTTATGGCCTTTTCGAGCTTACACTTAAGGATTATCCTTAATTTAAGACTTGAGTGCTTTTCAAGTGATTTGCATGTTTGCTTTGTTCTGTGAGATGGAAATTCCAAATCAGGCGAATGAAAAAAATTGCAGAAGGCACATGTTAGTGCTGGAGTGCCTTTTAAAATGGAAATAACAGTGACGTTACAATTAATATTTTAGTTTAGAAAGGTAGCATGAACGTCAAAGCCTTTGAAATGGAATAATTACGAGTTAATTATTTTGTTAGAAAAACATTGTCGTTTCTTCTAATACTATTTACATACAGTATAGAATATAGTCAGACTATAGTGTATACTAAAGTAAAGCCGAGCTATGTAAATTTATTTTCAAGTTTTCAAAATCGTTTTCAATACCTGAATATTAAATTGAATAAAATAAATTGAAAAGAGTTATTTGGCTTGCCAGAAAAGGAATCAAATACTTTGTTTATTATTTTATTTTAATTATCAAAGTAAATTTTTGGGAATACAAAATTTTAATTTAAAAGATTTGGTTATTCGTGCTTAATTCCCAATATTTATTCTTGATAAAAACACTGAAATTTATAGTTGAAGGGATAAGCTATTCCTATGCGCATTTCACTGGTTGCTAAGGCCAGATCGTAAGGAAACTTCATCCAAAAAGATGTTAGAAAAACTAAAGATATTTAACCAAATAAAACTGTTAAACGTATAAGAATTGTAGCAACAGTTCTACTTGTAAAAATATCAAAGTTTAAACAAAAACATCAACAATAAACAATGAGTTGATCCCTTCTTACATTCCCCACTACAATTAGTTGAAATTCTCTCAACATTAATTGTAGTTGTAAGCAGGTTAAGAAAAACAAAATAAATACAACACAACAACTTACAAAAGATGTTGTCAATTAAGTGTTTTTTAGGCCGTGCACTTGCCTGTTTATCAAAAAGTAATTTCAATTTTTGGGAATACAAAATTTTAATTTCAAAAGATTTTGTTATTCGTGCTTAATTCCCAGTTTTTATTCTTGTTGATGTGTTTTGTTTAAGCTTTGATATTATTACAAGTATAACTGTTGCTATAATTCTTATACGTTTAACAGTTTTATTTGGTTTATATCTTTAGTTTTTCTAAAATCTTTATGGATGAAGTTTCCTGATGATCTGGCCTAAGCAACCAGTGAAATGCATAGGAATAGCTTATCCCATCAACAATAAATTTCAGTGTTTTTATCAAGAATAAATATTGGGAATTAAGCACGAATAACAAAATCTTTTGAGATTAAAATTTTATTTAAAAAAACACACGGAATGAAGAACATTGCGGCAAATGTACGCTTCATTAAAAGGTGCTGCTAAGTTGAGTTACTGTCAAATGTTGTTAAACGATAAAAGTTTATCAAAAAACAATAATTTGAGAAAAACAATCGACAACTATCGATAGTACTGAAAACTATCGATGGTGATACGATAGTCAAACACCATCGATAGTATAGATAGTGCTATCGATAGTTTCAGACCACTAGTGTAGACTACAGTGTAGTCTATGATATAGTGTTAAGTGTAAACTTTTGTCTTCCTTAAGTAAGTTGTTATAAATCTTGCAGAGTATGTCGCGCTCCTAAGATCTGCTTCGCCATACAAACATAGTATGTATGTTCTGTAGTCTGGGCTATTATTACCAGAGTTGCCAATTTAGCGCCTTTGGCGCTAGATTTAGCGCTTTTCAACTGTCGAAAAGGCGCATATTTTTTCCTTAGCGCTTTTTTTAAAAAGAGCGCTAAATTAGCGCTTTTATTGATACCCAAAATTGTTTACTTTTATTAGCATACATTAAAATCAAGACACATTAAACCAAAATTTGTTTCTGTTTTGTAAATACTTTACTTTACAAGGAAAGAAGTTTATTTTCCAAAGAAATCCATTTCGTTTCTAAAAACAAGAAAATCCAAAAATAAATAACTGATTTTAAGTTGTTTTCTTCGTATTAAGTAAAAGTTTCTTAAATAAAGAAACATTTTCTCATGATTAAAAACTTAACGTTTTTGGTATATGATCAAAAATTTCAAGAAGCATTTATTTAATATTAGTCTGCTTTTAAAATAGAATCAAGAAACAAAGTTTTTGTTTTAAACTAACTAGTGCTATACGTTTTTATGAAAAAAATTAAGGGTTTTCTTTTGATTTTGTAAAATAAAAAGCAAAGAAAACTTGATTTAAGTAACTATAGAATTAAAATAAATTTTTTTTTAGCTGTATTTTAGAAAATTTTAGTTCGCGTTGAGTCATAACTTTTTGCTTAAACCAGGCAAACACGTGTTTATATACAATAAGAAATTTTGGCTTGGCCGAGAATAGTGCAACATTTCCGTGGTTCAAGACATATTTTCTGGTATATTTGATATTATATTACTTTAATTTTCCTGAAATATCAGAAAAGGCTTTTTTAAAATATAAATGTTTTATTAACACTGCTCGGCAAAAAACAAAAAAAAAAGTCGATCTAGAGAACTTGATTATGTGATTTTAATTCACTTTAGCGTGCTGAATCCAAATAGTTTATTCAATCACGTCTAGTTAACATTTTGTTTACTGATTTTTTGTCTTATTTTATTCATTATATACCTGGATTTCTGATAAATGATAAAAATACTAATTTGCATGGAAAAATGGCCGCCACAAGTTAAGAAACATTTTTGAAAATAATTATTTGTAAAAGATCAATATCGTTCTCAAGTTATGATAAAATGTATGTAGCCCATAAAAAAACAAGACATGATAGAAACAACTGAAAATTAAGCGCAGTAGTATCTTTGTTTTTCATATATTTTTATTTAAAACGATTTTTTTTGACGGCCAGTGAAATTAATAAAACTTGGTTATTACACATTTCATTAAGTTTTGTATTTCAATTTTATTTAGCGCTTTTTGATTGGGGACACGGCGCTTATTGATTAGAAATAGTTCACAACCCTGATTATTACGCCAAATTTTAAATTCTAGTTTATTCTTTTGTGTAAACTTGTGTCCATACTGTGGAAAATATTATAGATTTTATAGTGGACAATATTGTAGATAAAAGTTAAGAGTTTTTTTGAGCTGTTTGTGTGGAATCTTCAAAAGATGATACATGTATAC
Source organism: Pollenia angustigena (assembly GCA_930367215.1). Classification (NCBI taxonomy): domain Eukaryota; kingdom Metazoa; phylum Arthropoda; class Insecta; order Diptera; family Polleniidae; genus Pollenia; species Pollenia angustigena. The sequence continues at coordinate 57,815,325 of OV884060.1, forward strand.
TCACCCCCTTTTCTTATTCCTGTCAGAAAGAGTAATCCTGTAACTGTAGTACGGGATTACTCTGTAGGGATGGTCAGTACCTGCTGCTCTTCGAATGATTCTAGTCCTGTCTAATCTTTTTCTTACTAATCCACTCCGCTTTACGTAGTGCCGACATGACAACTGTTATAAATTAACTTAATGTGATTCAATCTTTCTCTGATTTGAAAATGAAGCGCAGAGCGATTGAATCCAAATCTCGAAAATTTAAAGTCTGCATGATGAGCGCTCCATTTAAATTTTTTCTTTCTATATTTATAAAATGTAGTTTGAGTATATAGTGTAGAGTCTCTACACGCAAAGAAAAAACATGGTTGTGGTAAATATATTCTAAGAGCAACATATTATGATAAGAATTATGATTGTAGTCACCACATTAAGACTATTATTGAATCGTATTATGACTAAATATACTCGTAATATGTCATCATAATATTTTTCCCATAATCATATTATTATTCTCTTAATCATACTAAGTTAAGAAGTAATCAAATTATTGTCATATTAATCATAATAAGCTAAGAAATTAATCATATTATTGTCATGTTAATCATAATAAATTTAGAAGCAATCATATTATGATACAATACCTTTCATAGCTGAAAAAAAAAAATACAAAAAAAAATTAAAATATTTTTGAATCGATATTTTATTTTGTGGCTTTTTACAATTTTTCTTAATGTTAATCAAATAGCGGAGTTCAATATAAGGCTTGCAAAAGAGCAAATGAAAAATCTGTGGTTTTCATGGGCAACCGCGTGTGTCCATTTTTTTCGATTTTAAGATGTTGATGAAATATCGTAGCACTTTTATAAAATATAACGAAATCTCTGTGTGTTTTGTTGTTGGATTTTACAAAAAAACTATGATATTTTGCATTTGCACTATTACATCACTAAAACTTGAATGAACTCCGCTAATATTTTAATTTTTTAATTTCTTTAAACTTATTTTTTTATGGAATTTTATCTTTTAACTGTTTAACCGCTCACACATAAAAAAAACGACACCAGTGCTTCAAAATTATTTTACAAATGGCGCTAACATAATATGATTAGAGTAATAATAGTTTGATTGCATCTTTAACATAATATGATAAACGTATAGAAAGTTATCATGTTATGGCTATTAAATATCATGATATGGTTGTGAGAAATATAATATGTTAAGAAAGTTATCATAATTAAGTTGTTAGAAAAATAATTATTTTTCGGTCAACAATACTCAAATTCATAATTGCGATAAACATTGATATGTTTACAGTAACTATAATATTGTTGATATTAAATAAAAATAACAATTATTTGTGTACGACAACAATATATTGTCACATTAAACATAGTGTTGTTGCCGTAACAATGCCCAACCATATATTTTCTCTGCGAGTAGCATAGACTATGGCCCGCAGTAATATTTAGCAGTATAAAGTAATTTTTGAAAATCAAGTGTATGGAAAGTTATTCACCAACCGGCATATTCTCCAATTCTATTGTCCTTTGGTAAAATGTTGTAGATTTTTGTACTGCCTTTGCAAAGTCAACTGTGGTTATAATAGACTTAGCTTCGTCGATAATACCTTTTAAATAAACATATTGGACATTGGACAATAGAGAGTTAATCGAAGATTAATTTTCCAAAATTATTTCCATTTGGCGATGACATGATGCATTATCAACTAAATCTTGTTAGAGGTTTCCTAATTGCTCCCATCGATTCATTAAGCTGTTTTCCCACTCTCTTGCTTCTTTCTCGTCATAAGAATAACTCCAGAGGATGATATTCCACCGATTAGGTGGATATTTGGACCTCGGAAAAATGGTACGTGTATTGTAGCTCTTAAGCCTTTCCTGGACCAGTCACGACTTCTTCTGCAGAACAAATTGAAATTTATTTCGTCAATCCAAATTATTTGTGGAATACATAATACATATTAAAAATATTACAATAAAATAATCTCAATATTAATTTGATTTATCTCCATTTCAATGTATGTATATTTACTGAATATTGATTTGTATTTTGACAATTCCAATTTGTATTTTCTCAACATTACATCCATTGAAATTTACTTTTTGGTGCGATTAACACCCTTTTTTGAAATGAGCAAACAACTCGTGTGAAGATTAAAGGCGAGCGATATCGAGGTTGACTGAATTTTTCGTTTCAAAAAACTAATCAGCTAAACCATTGACACCCTATGGCCAGATGTATTGGAAAATGTAATCTAAAACTGAACTGATCGAATAGACCATACTCGTAGCCGCGGTGGACATATGCAAAAAATTTATTAATTATATTAAAAAACAATTCATTCCAACAATATTTCTCTCTTGTATTATAATAACCATAATTTTCATTATCGTTTTTGATAATTATCATAATGATAATTATCATTAAAAGTTCTCATGCAGCTAAAAAAAAAACAACTATTGATATTGATATTGCTAATTGAATTCAATTTTATTTACAAAATTTCCATTCAATAAAGATTTTAATTCAAGATAATAAGTAAATTAAATACTTAATAAACTATTAACTCAAATTTAATTAATTAATTATAATTAATAAATTAACAATTTCATATTGTTTGCACTGTTTCAATTATTCATCAGCATACGGTGTGATTTGCCTGGTAATAATGAACAATGACAAATGTGTTTGAAATGACTTTATAGTTTTTATATTTATGTTATTCAATCATACTTCAATATAGGCGAAAATGTTATTTAGTTCTAAAACAATTTATTATTTTGTAGTGGGAACTTTTTATATTTATTTTATTTGAAAAAAAAAAAAAATGTTTAAAATTATGTGGAGTACAAAGAAAACAAGTAAGAAAGTATAGTCTGTAAAGGCCGATCATATGAAGCCCTACGCTACAGAATTAAGAGACAAATTAAGGGAACTATACATAATTTTGGAACATATGAGCTATCGTCAATGATACTGTCGCCAGATTGTATGTAACTGCCAACGTTAATAAAGAAGAAGTGGTATTAAAAGTTATTTTCGGGAGTAGAATTTATATGTAGCAAATATTTATAAATAACTTGGTTTATAGGCGCAAAGATTCTATAACGTTAAGAAGCTTGTATGAATCCTATGCGAAATTATAAAGCGATTCTTAACATTTTGAATAGGCTTGATCGTCGTGACAATTAGAACCTACGTACGGCCAGCCGAACGGACGGAGATCATTAGATTGATTCCGAAAATAATTCTGAGTCAATCGGATCACTATCAATATATTCACCTGTTACAAAAATAATCACAAAAACATAACTCTACCCTCTCCACTATTTTGGTGTGGGTATAAAAATGTGTCTATCTGTCTAATAGTTAGTATTGAGTATATTTATAACTGTAATATAAGGCAGTGGGTTGTGGTACAGTTTTAGGTGTAATAAATGATTACTAATTTAGTTTGAGTTTAGTTTTATCTATAAATTTTGTCAAGTTCTTTGTCACTGATAACAAAACTTATTTTGTGTTTACATAAATTGTACGACTAGTTAAATAACTATTAGTTGTAGTTTTCAATTAATTCTTATCTTTTTTAATAGGTTGTTGTATGTAGTAGGCAACTCTTATTTTCCTAAAAACATAATAATTGGCTGATTCTAAAATTTTTTACTTAGCACTTAGTAAACTTTAGTTACCTTTTGATGAAAGTATTAGTCACAATTTCCATTGTATAATGTTTCATCACCAAAAAGTGGACATAATAGCACGATATTTTTGTGCAGCAGATAGATATGAACGATTACGTGACGATTTTTTGCAAAAATTTTAAAGTGCGATATGTATTTTTTTATTTCTATTAACATAAAAAAAACTCAACAGTTAATAAAAGTTAGTGTTACATTTTGCAATAACGATTGTTCTGATGATTAATGTAAAATTGCCGACTATGGTTGTGATTGAAGCATAACGTACTGCTGATTACAACTATCACTGTATGATGACCCATCAAAGTTTTATGGTTATAATATCTGAGCTTATGCTAAAGAGAATCATAAAATATGTGTGCTCTCATTGTTTAATATTGGCAGATTAATAAGGCAAATATATTTGGAAAAGGCGATTTTACTTTTAGATTCTCATGAATCGTACAAAAGAACCATTTTTTTGATTTTTTTTTTAATATTGCTAAGTTTTTATCTTATTGAAATTCTGCTGCGTAACTCTATGCTAAATAAATATAAAATATATATTAGTCTTTTACTTTTATTCAAATAACAAATTGTTATTAACAATGATTAGATAAGCGACTTACTAATCTTGTTTCAAATATTAAAAGTATAGACAACTTAATAAATAAATAATAAATATCTTGATAAACCAAGCAATAAGTTTGTGCAAGTTATTGAATTATTGAAAATTTAGTTGTACACCAGCGTTTATTTAGTAAACACTACAAAAACTCTTGAATTTACAAAAAGAACTTAGAGCTATACGAATTTAAAAATGTCGCCACCACCGCATGGAGGATATGGTCATGATTCACACCATCATCATCACGGAGGACCACCACCACCACATCACCATCATCATGGAGGACATCCCCATCACCACCATCATGGGCCACCGAGAAGAGTAGTTTGCTGTTGCACTGTTATGTAGGATAAATGCTAAGTTATTTAATTTATAATTAAGAACTTGACTGTATTTATCATTATCTGAGAGGGGGGTTTTTTTTTATCGGAGTTAAGGTATTCGCCAAGGCCCATCTATCAGATCTGCTTACTTGTACAAAAACAAAAAACTTTTTCTTTTAAGCTGTTAAAAACTAACTACCACATGTACAAAGCAAAAGGAAAAAACGTGTATGTAAACAATTTTTGAAAGCTCAAAAGAACGAAAACAATTATCATCAGCTTCTTGCGCAAACCTTTTCAATGGGCCTTGGTATAAGCGACATCAGAAAATATTTTTGTTTAATAATAATATTTTTACTGTTAATTTAAAAATTTTGAAAACAACGTTTATTGAAAGTGTAGATATATACATAAATATAAATAATAATTAAAAAAGAATTTAAAAAAGTTAGACAAATTATACAATAAGGCAATTCACAAAGCCTTCTATTGTGTCATATTGGTTGTATCTGCTATATTTTTAAAAATGTCACATTTATAGAACCAATATGATTCAATCATTTTGTGAATTTCCTTAATATCTTTGCAAGTATTATTATTGTTTTATTGTCTTTAGCGCTTTTATAAAATATATGAGGGGGTTTGCCCTTGCAGATCTTTTAATCTTGTTAGGGCCATTATTACAACTTGAAGTTAGCTAAAGTTAAAATTAAATTGACAGATAAAAATGTGTTATCTATCAAAAAGCGTCTGTTAACTGTCGGATAACAGCTAACGCCAAGTTATAATAATGGCCCTTAATGTTATTAAAGTATTAACATTTACATCACCGCAACAACAAAATGTATTTAACCATAACGTACAATGCTGTGGTTAAAACAAATGCCACAGAAACCTGTAAACACCAGAATAAAGAAGTTGACGAAAATGACGAAAGCCAAAACAAAAATCTGCTGACTCATTATTTTACAATGCATATGAAAAAGGCAATCATGCTTTTTATTGAAAAATCGTAGAATATAACAGAGTTATAAACTTAACACACAGAGTGAAAACCGCTATTGTAATTTAGCTTATAGCGTAGTTAGGTTTTTGTTGCTTTAGTTTACTTCAGAGACCGTAACTGTTATGACTTTTTTCAAAAAAGTCAAAAATAATAGTTAGCTTTTGACCAGTCAAATTTTTATTTTTGACTCGAAAAATCGTAGTTAAAAAATAACAGTAATTTTTTGACTTTTTTGAAAAAAGTAAAGATTTTATTCCTTGGCTAAAAACCAACAAAATGCTATACTAAAATAACGTATAAACAAATTCTTTCTGTCTGACTTTTTGAACTAAATTTTGATAACAACTCTTATATTAGCACCCTGGTTTTCTTAGTTTATTAATTTACTATTTAATTAGTAGGAGAACCGTTCGACTAGCTGACAAAGTGATTCTCTTGCGCGAATTAATTTAAGGTTGGACTTAATACTAGATCTGTTGACAACTATGGACCTATTGCAACAACATTTTTATTTTGGCTCTATAATTTGGTTTCTAATTTCCTGGACTTTTTTTACTCCCGGGAAACGAAACAAAAAAAAAATCTTATTCTATTTCTAATCCTTGTTGATATGTATATTGCCTGCTACCGAAAACGAGCTCTCGCTTTCTACATACGTTGGTTTTATAGTAAGAAGCGACTCATACAAAGAATATAAATTGGTTGGCCTGTTACCCGTGACTTCATTTTAAGATTTTTTCAGGCTTTTGTATTTTCTTTACATTTATTTTTTTAGAATTTGTAGATGGTTCTGGTGTTGGTGATGGTGTATCGTGTACATTTTCATTTTCTTCTTCAAAAGGCTTTTTAGACATTTCAGCAGCAATTAAATAGACCGTTGATTTATTGGCGTAGGTAAAATTGTTCGATTTGTAGGTAGTAGTTTTTAGTAATTTAAGTAAAGAATATATTTTTATTGCTTGATTTTGATTTTAACGACGCTAACAAATTAAAATTTCAAACAATTTAATATGAAATTCCCAAAAATTCACTGAAAAAATTTCCCAGGATTAATTTAAAAAAATGTCCCGGAATTCCCGGGAATTCTTTCCCGCGTAGAAACTCTACTCTATAACGAAAACATTAAAACATTGGTTTTGAGTTTAAATTCATGTAGATGTCAGTTGTGCCGAATTTAATTTATTTATTCACATTTGTACGATATAAATTTGTGTTAAAACTATTTTCGGAAGGAAGACTGATGACACCAAAAACCATTGAACTTCTAACTTTACAGGTTTGTATGGGAGAAATGTAAAATTTTAATTTACCGTTGAGGCAATACAATTTTGACACAAGAACTGGTGAGTGTAACATTAAGCTTTACAATAATATTAATATTATGCCTTACAAACCTGCTTCAGAGTGCCGTGACACTTTAAATGCTATTTTTTTTACAAAATTTGCTAAGAATTCCTTCATTTATCGTACTTCATAACTGTACATTAGGGGTATAACCAAATTTCGGCCCTAGCACTACGCGATAGCGAATAGTGTGTCATTATTATATTTATTTACGAAAACTATTTGATTGGGTCGCTTCAAAATAAAAACCTCACCCACAAAAGCGATTTTCTAAAATCCCTAAAGAAAAAAGAATTAATAAACAAATTTTAAATATTTTATTAATAAATGAAAAAAGTTAAAAAGTTTCTTAATTATAAAAGGATATATATTTTTAGGGCAATTCCCTAATAATTTCATAAAAAACTGTGTGTTTTTGGCTAAATGTATAAGTAAATACAAATAAAAAAAAAAAAAAATAATTTTCAAACTTTACCGCGTTTTGTGGGTGACCTTTTTTGAAAACCGCGAAAAATTGATATATTTGATTTTAATAGTTTTAAAAGGACTACCAACAGCGTAACCGTTGGTACCACTAAAGTGGCATTTTGCCACTTTTTCGACTGCTTGGATACTATTTGGCCACTTTTACAAAATGCACCCAAATGTGGTACTTTTTGTGATTCTTGCCACTTTTTTGATACTTTTTCCGTTAGGACAAGATACTTTTTTTCTTTTTGTTTTATTATAGCTCCCAGCTTTAATATAAGCAAAACTGTTTTAATATATTAATATCATGCGTGGTTAGCTGAAAATCGGTTGAATAAACTATGTATTTATTTGCTATGAATAAGGGGGTAAAGATATCTCGCATATATATATGTTGTTCGTGAAGCAGAAACCAAACTGTTGTATACCGCAAACTTTTCTAAAATTTGTGTAATTGACATTAAAAGTAAAATCTAAGTTTTTACCAAAAATTGTGTAAGGAATTGATAACAAGAATTGATTTAAAAAACAAAAAGTTCAATATATTGAAGTATTAAGACCCATTATTTATTGTGTCTAATGAAGATATAAACTATTTCGAATTAGTTTCAGAGTTTAAAGATATTATAACTGACCCAAATGCATTTATACATGAATTTAAACTTCTAAAACTGATGTGGAAAAAATTTCAGCCAAATCGGATAACTTTTATCTCTGCCGCCTTGAGGTCAAAGTTCAAATGATAAAAAAAAAATCGAAAAAAAAAATATTTTGCTTGTGGAAATTTTTTTTTTTATCATTTGAACTTTGACCTAAAAGGGGCAGGGGTAAAAGTTATCCGATTTGGCTGAAATTTTTTCCACATCAGTTTTAGACCATGTGGCACAATATTCCGCGCGGGAGATGTTGAAAATCCAAAGTTGAAATTTAGCTGCCACCCTACTGTATATATATTCAAAATTGTACAAATTGATCTCTCATATTTTTACATTGTCATACAATAGTGCTTCTGCTGAGCGTTCTTTATCTAAGTTAGCTTTAATCAAAAATAAAGTAACAAATAGGTTAAAAAACAATACATGCGAATCCATGCTTTTATCTTTAAATTTGTTAGACACTCGCCTTGAAGATTGGGTTTCAGGTGAAGACACTTTACGAACGTATAGAAGTCGTTTGAGGAACAATTAATTGTAAAAAAATTTGTATGAAACTGACCATTAATAAATAACACAAGACGACATTGAAAACCTTTGTTTATCTATTCCATCTGATTCCTATATTTTTTGGAATGCTTAAGCCGTATGAGCGCAGTTTTTTCCCATCACGTCACATTTATCAGATATGTACACCAATTATTGTAATTTCGAAAGATGTTTTGTACCACAATTATTAACAAAATCCAGTTCTATAGTTTTGGTCTATAAACCTGATTACAAAAAATTTTATGCAATAATAGACGAAATTGGATAAAAACTTAATGTGCTTTAGTAAAGAAATTAAAACACTAGCACTTAAATTCAGTAGCATGTATGCATTTATTTGTATTAAAGTGCGGAACTGATTAAATATACAGCCATGTCACAGAGTACAATTCCGTTCGGAAACGGAATTCATTCCGTATTTTGGTGCTTCAGAAAATGACGAAAAAATGTTTCGGAATGAAACCATTTTTGTTTTCATGAACTGTATGGGAGTTGTCTGTATCTGAAAGGCCATAAAACTATCAAAATACACTTTCCATCAACAAACAAATATGTTTTCTTCAATTCCGAACGGAATTGTACTCTGTGACATGGCCCATAAAGTATTTGAAAAAGTGATATTTTCGTTTTTTTGCTATAGAATTTCTCGTTATTATCCGATTATAGCTTAGCTGCCAGGCCCACGGTGTCGACAAGAACATTTCTTTCGCGTATTTATAAAAAACTAAAACTTGTTTTTAATACAAATATACGTAAGAAATGTTCTTGTCGACATTGTGGGCCTGGCCTACAACTTTTGTAAGTAGGTTGACTGTAGAATAAAATTATAAAACTATGGATTTTGTTATTAAATGTGGTACAAATCATCTTCCGAAATTACAGTAATTGGTGTATCTGATAAGTGTGGCGTGATGGGAGAAAACTGTGCTCATATTCGGCCAAAGCATTCCAAAAAAAAAAATAAGAATCTGGTGGAATGGACAAATAAATTTCTAAAAAGTTTTTAAATGCAGGTAGATATGTCTTTAATACAATGTCTTTAATTAATCAAAGAAAATGTATTCAGAAGGAAAAGTACAAGAAATATATTAAAAAATGTATGTATATATAAAACATATTACATAAATATCTTCTATTTGCTGCAGCAATGTAATAATCCAAAACATATGTTTGGCAGAAAACAAGTTTAACGTTTTTGAATTACCAAAACATTAAAGTAAATATTTTATAAAAATTACATCTCGAGAGAAATATTTACAAAATATTTATTTTAGTTTTTACAACAAACGAGCCATTTGTAAGTAAGTATGTATGTCTATTGTAAAACGATCAATTGTTTTTAGTGTATATAATTAATATACAATGTTTTTTGTTATGTTTTTATACCATTTAAAATTATAATAAATAGGAAAAACGTCAAAACTACATAATGTGGTGTACTTATTTTAATTTTAAAAGATGTGCCCATTTTTTTTAAATCCTTTTTTTGGTGCCACTTTTTTTGTAAATATCCTCTTTTTTGGTACTTTTTTAAAATATCCGACGGTAACACTGACTACCAATTACCACAGTTTTAATTTCTTTTTATTAAATTTACAAACCTGCTTAGCTTTTGACCTCTGCATCTCAGAGCTTGGCAGTAATGGAACCAGCAACCTTTAAATGACGCATAAGGACACACATTTTCTAAAGCCTGCCTAAAGCTGCGTTCACAATAAAAAAAAAAAAAAACATATTCACTTGGTGTTCATAATAGAGCAACAATTTCTTTTGTAACTACACACATTTTGCATCAAGAAACCGTTTGCAAATTTACGCCACACCGATATTATGCATTTATTATTATTTTTGTAAACATTTTGTTAAAATTTTCATTCAAAACTAATTAAAATTTTTTAAACGTCAGAAACAATTTCATACAAATTGTTGCTGACGTTCTAGTTGACTCAACTTTAGTTACATTTTTAAAAAAATTTTAGTTACATTTTTGTTCTAATATTGAAACAAAATGCTTGTGGTCGCAGCCAGCCCCAGGTGGCAGTTACTGCCACACAAATAAGATGTCTACTTAAGAAGTTAAAAGGTAACATTTGGTCTTCTTAGTACTTATTTTGAATTTTAAGAATTTTGAAATACTATTATGAAGTTTGAGTATTGTGTATAACTTGCAATTTCTTTAAGCATAAATATATTGTTAAAGTAAATGCAAAACCGAGTTTTTTTTTGGTTTTCGGTTTCGGTTTTAAAACCGCGGTTTCGATTTCGGTTGAAACCGAACAGCAATCCCTAAAAATAAATATATTTTATAATAATATAATTTTTTTAGACATAAGCTTAAATATAAATTTGTTGTGCCCTTGAATTAAGATTCATAGATTTAGCGCGAACAGAAAATTCATTGCATGTTGCACCCGTCATGGCTTAAAGAGCAAACTTCTTATTGTTGGATTATATTTCTCTACGATATTTGATTTGGTAATCATCGTCTGATACCTCATCTTTCACAATAAAAAAGAATAGTACAATAAAGGTTTAAAAATTAACAGAGTTTTGTGTTTTTGTGGTATGATCTTATGAAAGTTGGCCAGTTTGGTTGCACCCGTCATGCACTTTAAAGCTCTTTCGTGGCTATTAAATTGTTACCCCTTCTAGGAATAACTTAATTGCAAACGTGTTTCTTTTTATTAGTAAAAGACGTTGAAATTGTCTAAATGTTGCACCCGTCAGAATAGAATCGCCCATATACAAAAAAAAAAAAAAAAATACTATCAAATTTATGCAAAAATGGATTGTCTTAAAAAAAAAGTCTTTTGACATAACCTTTAACATGATACTAATCAAGCTTTAAGGAAAGTTGTATCTCCTTAATGTGAAAAATAAGTTTTATGCAAAAGTTTTTGAAAAATTTAAACTTGAATTTTATTATTAACAAAAATTTTAAGCAATTTTCTACTTAATCTAACTGTCACTTTATGCAACTTTTAACAATGGTGATGATGATCATGGTGCGGAGGCCCATGATGATGATCATAGTGCGGTGGCCCATGATGATGATCATGGTGTGGTGGCCCATGATGATGATGATCATGGTGTGGTGGTCCATGATGGTGTGGCGGTGGGCCATGGTGATGTGGTGGGCCAAAGTGATGATGGCACGGTGGTCTCAAATGTGGTGGTCCATGGTAAGCTGGACATTGGTGGCAATGTGGCATTTTTTCTCCAAATATTCAAAATAAACTTTTAAATAGAGCTGTCAACCACTTTAAGGTTTATTATAAACTGAATGAAAATACCCTCAACTATGCAGTTTTATATAAAATAAATATTATATTTTAAAGATAAGCAGTTCGACGATAATAATCAATATTAATAATCGTAACTTATCAGTTGTTAAAAAGGTATACATACTTATATAAGTATTGTTTATGAAGTATAAAAGCAAATACATATAATTGAAAAGTTCTTAGAGATATTGTTAAAAACTTAAGAATGATAATTTGGGTTATAAAGATACGAATATTTAGCAAAAAATTAGCAGCGGTGAATCATTTGCGGGTTGGTAGTATTATAACTTTTAAAAATAGAATTATGAATAAATATTAAATTGTTTATGGAACTTGTTTTTGCAATTACTTTTATTTATTTACACATTGGATTTCTTATGGACTGAACTAAATATACAATTTGTTAACATTTAAAATTATTTACGTATCAAAAACTGAAGTTTTAAAATAAACATTTATTAATATGTACTTTTTGATTTGTTTATTCATGTATGAGATGTTTAGGTTTCTGTTATTTTAATCATTTTTCATACATAAGGAAAACGAAGGTGAACAACGCTTTTATTGTTCTATTTTTTGAACTTATTTTGTGGTTTATATCTTTTTGAGCAAAACATTAAATTCGTATTAAATGTATTCGGTTAAATGTATTCCCAATTTATTAAAACCTTTACAGTATAAAGTATATTAAGAATTATCTTTACTATAATATTCTGAATAAGTTTAACATAACATTTATAACAGTAAGGAAACTGGGCTCATTCGCCGAAATATGGCTAGGGATGAAACGATACGAGTAAATACAAGTACATATTCGATACTTTCATATAAGTACCAAGTATTTTTGTAACCGAAACTGAGCAACCGAGTACCAAGTAGTATCGGTAAAAATATACTCGGTATCGGTCAAAAGTAATCGTTTTACTTTGTTATTGAAATTAATCTTAAATTTTTGATTATTTTCCAAAGTTGGAGCAGCTGTAACGGTATCAATAAACCGTTTGACCGTTTGTGTACCTCTAAATAATAGAAGTTGCTAAATACTGAAACAAAGAAAGGTCAATTAACATCGTGGATTATGGTTAACCCCCTTTTTATATATTTATCAATTAAAAAATAAAATACATATTTACAGTTAAAATAAATACATTGTGACATTGTTGATTTCTGGAGTAAAAGGATAAGAAAAGGCTGTTATCTTGAATGTTTTACAAAATTGTGTTTCCTAAGATAAAAAGGATTTTTCGAACGGAAATTGGTACTTAGTGGTAACTTAAAGTGGTTTCAATCTTTACACTTTTTGTTTTGCACAAAAACTCTAATGGGTCGTAGTTCTTATTGAAGAACTATATCTGAAATGCAAACAGTTACCTGTGAACTTAGAGATAAGAGAAAGGAAATAGACGTGAATTTGGCATACCCTACGAAAGCCTCACAACGATATATGTAAAATGGCTCTTAATTGGAATCCACAAGGGCAACGGAATAGAGGCCGATCTAGGGGATCTTGGAGGCGCAGTTTAACAAATGATATTGAAAGAGCCAATGATCATCTCACATCATCTTTCACCACAGGCTTCAGCAAATAATCGACAGAAATGGAAATCATGTTCTACGGAACTATGCGCCAATAATCGGCACTAAAGCAACTTATAACTTATAATAATAAAAAACTCCTGCAAATCTTTGACATATTTTTTTTGGGATTTTTTTGAATTTGTTTATTCAGAGTAATTCATTAGTCGAGTTAAACCTTAGAACCGATGTTAAATTATAGATCGATCTTTAAAAATGGAATTTATGAACCGAGCTTTATAAATTTATATAGTTGCCCTTTTTTTAAAACCTTATCTTCAGCTTCACTTCGGAAAATCAAATCTTGTTACGTTAATTATACCGCCTTATACTCAATGCAAATGGATGAAATTTTTTTTAAATGTTCTATTTTAAGAAAAGCGATTTTTGAAAAATTTTTTTTAAATGTTCTTATTTAATATGTCGTTTTTGAAACATATTTTTATTTTGCCAAAATTTCGAAGTTTTTGTTTTTTAAAATCCAGCCTAGCTGCATTTTTTAATTTTTTATGAATTTTTAAAAAACAAAAATTTCGAAATTTTGACAAAAAAAATTAATTTAAAAAAAAAACGTTTTGAGTTACGCGAATATATGTTGTGCAACCTCCTCTATTTTTGAAATAACGGTATGTCTCGTAAGCCAGAGCCAATCTAAAAAAAACGGCGAGCACCACTGAATTCAGCGTACCCGATTTATGTTAAAACGACATGTGCCCGGCTTGTCTGTTGTTTCAACTTGCATAGTGTTATTTTTTAAATTATTGCAATTGACTTTTTTTAATGTTTTAAAGAACGAATTGTTGTTCAAAATATTAAAAAATAAGAAAAATAAGCAATCAAAATAATAGTGGTGCTAATAAAAAGTAACAAACAAAAAAAAAAAAAAGTTTAAAAAAAAAACATTTTTATAATACCTTTCAGCCAAATTTTGTTCAGAAACAAAAATAACAGAAACAAAATAAATGCGAGCTATATTGTTGCCATTACTTAAGCTGTGATATATTTAAAGTTTAAAGTAATATGTATTTTTTAAATATTAAAATTAATTTTTATATTTGTATGATCCTGAGTACATCTAAAACTTTTTAATGTGATTAAATTTTCATATTGTAAGTCTTTAATGTTTATGTGGTACATTATTGTATTTATATTATTGTTTTTATAATTTTTAAATAGACAATCCCTTGAAAAACTCGACAAACAATCGACGAAACGTCGGGAACAAAATATTGTAATTAAAAATTGAATTTTATTTACATTGAAGAAATTTAGGCCCTATTAGCTTGACAAAAATAATATTCATAAATTCATCACTCTGGCCAAAGAAACAACTAAAACAATAAATTAACATCGGAGAGCTTGCCGAAACAAACTTTATTTAATTTATATGAACTTTAAAATAAAAACAGGTACAGTACAAAAACAACATAATCATGAAGGGGTTTTTCAAACACACAGCACTCAAATATGACAATGAGACATGTAGAACATTAAAAGAATACTGCAACGAAACAAAAAGACTAATACAACAACAACAAAGGTTAAAATTTATTTTATCATGCAGAAGCTACGGAATAACCCCAAACCATACAAAGAACACGACTAAACAGGTTGGAAATCTTTTTGAATGTACAACAATAAAAAGAAAACTAATAACAATAGAACACAATTTCCATAAGAAAATTTTGAACCTGGAAATTTCACAGACCAACACAAATATTAAAATTATTAAACGTAAACTCTATCACTTAAATATTGGTATTAAAAACATGATAACAGAAGAGGACCACACTAAATTTATTAACACACAAAGAGACAGATCAAAACAAATAGTGAAAAATGTTAAGGAGAGACACATTGGAAAATTAACTACACTAAAAGAAAAACAGTTCAAATTACATGGATTAGTATTTACAAACCACTGGTTTGAAAATAAAACGAAATACGATATCCCGATGGAATGTAAGTGGATATTATCACTTGGCAGAAAGTTCGCATTACCAATAGATAAACATAACTTCTCCCCATTACATATAATAGCTGATGTAGAGCAATGTATACAGGCCATGGATGGGAATTTTGATAAAGAAAAGGACGTCGCTAGAACAAAATTAGCAAACCATGTATCCGCCTTTAAGAGAAGCATTAAAAATACTAAAAAGGATAAGTTTATCCTCACAATTTTTGAGAAAACTAAGAAACTTTTAAGGAAATATAACGACATAATTATTATACAGGCGGACAAAGGAAATAAGACGGTAGCTATGTATAAAAATGAGTATGAGGGGAAAATGCAAGCACTTATAGGAGACAAAAACACCTACAGAATTTCAAGAGCAGATCCAACTGACAAACTGCAGAAACAAAACAATACCATTATTTCTGACCTCTACAAAAATAATATTATTAATACAGGTGAAAAACGTAAACTTCTTTGTTCTGCGGCTACTGCACCTAGAATATACGGCTTACCCAAAATACATAAGGAAGGGACACCCTTACGACCTATTGTGTCGTCAGTTCAAGTACCATGTTACCAATTATCAAAATACGTTGGTAATATTCTTAAAGTCATAATTTCTGACAAATATAATGTTAAAAATTCGCTACGGGTAAAGGAGCAACTGAGCGGCGTGAAAATTAACAATAATGATATCGTTTGACGTGATTTCACTATTCACGAACATCCCAATTCAGACGGCAATAAACACAATTATGAAAAAATGGAGTATTATTAAAAATCATACTAAGATGTCCAGCTCACAATTTTTAAGAATACTCAAATTTTGTCTAAATGACAATAATTATTTTATGTTTGGTGAAAACATTTATACTCAAATCTTTGGTATGCCAATGGGGAACCCACTATCACCTACTATAGCGGATATCATACTTGACAACCTACTTGACGATGCAATTACTGAACTGGAAAATGAAAATATTTACATTAAATATATCGCCAAATATGTAGACGACATTTTGGCGATAACTCGCATAGAAGACAAGGACACAATTCTGTCAATTCTTAACAAACAACACCCTAAAATACAATTTACTACTGAGATTGAGAAAAACGGAGAAATCGCGTACTTAGACTCAAAAATTATACGCAAAAATAATAAGATTCTGTTTGATTGGTACACTAAAGAAACATCTTCAGGAAGGCTAATGAATTACCACGCTACACAACCCAAAAATCAAATTATAAACACAGCAAAAAATTTTATTTCTAGGGTATACAACATAAGTGATACACAATTTCATAATAAAAACAAACACATTATAACAAACATTTTAAAAAACAATAGCTTCCCCACCAAACTCACATCTACATTGATAGACAATACGATTAAACAATTGGATAAGGACAAAAATAACCACAACAAATCTGCAAACATAGAAAAAGAAGAGAACAAATTTTACAGTGTAAAATACATACCTGGCTTAACCGATAATAATAATATACGGTCGTCAATAAAAACAAAAAACATCTGTTTTGCATACAAACCCAATTTGACATTAAGTACAATTTTTTCTAGAGTTAAGGCGCCAATTAATAAACAAAAACAAAGTAACATTGTATACAGGGATGTCAGATGTGACGATTTTACGTCATTTTGACGATTTTTTTCGATGATTTTACCAAAATGACGATTGACGATTTTTAATGTAGAGACACTTAGGTTTTGACGATTTCATTCCGTCAATAAATTTATTTTAAACTTTAATCTGGCATCAATTTTATAACACTTCAATCTGGCAATTAAAATTTTTTCTTCGTTTGTATATGTGTATATAGGCGAATATATATTTATACTAGCGGACCCGACGAACTTCGCCTCGTCCCAGTTTTAAGCCTTCAGATAAACTTTAGAGTAATAATACAACACAAATATTTATATTTTCAATGTTTGAATGGAATCAGTAGGGAGCGATTTGATGAACAATATTTTTCGATTTATTTTCCGGCGCAAAAACAAATAACGAAGACGGTTTCCCAACACGCGAACATGCAACGTACAGCCGACCGTGCGGAAAACGGGAAATTCGAGATTAATCTCACAGACTTCTAGTGATTGGCCTTGCGATTTATTGATTGTCATTGCAAATGTCAATCGAACGGGGAACTAAATCTGCTTGAATTGGAATGGAAGGTCAGTTGGAATAATGGGAATTCGTGGGATAAGGACTTCCTCTCCTTTGAATTTGCCCTTGATTATTGTCGGCTGAATCACATTGTTCATTAGCTTTTTCACGGAAAACCGCGTACGGTTGCACATTTTTGGAGGGTTGAGATTCCGCATCATGATTATGATCGATACCACCCCACCTTCAGCTGTAAACTATGCGGCGGAGTTCCTGGTACATCAAGCGAGTTAAAAAATTCCGACGGGTAGCTGGTCGGTTCATTTTCGTCGGTCACGCAGTCAACAGATTTGTACGTATGCAGTTGTCCTGCGATTTGACTTTGAATAATTAAGTTTTAGCTATCGACGTCCTTATTCTTCGCTGCTAGTATTGCCCGTTCACGAATCAAATCGAGATTTTTGTAATTTTGTGCAATGCCAGGGAAGACTTTGCTGATTCACAAAAATTTTCAGGGAACGATATAAATCCATTCGAAACCTTAACAGGAATTTGGCCGTTGCCAAGCTCCAGCAGTTGTCCCGAGAATTTAGCAGCCGATGGGTCGTTCTGCAACGCGACTCTCATGTTTGTGGTCAATTGCAACTTCTGGACATGCCTCCACAAAGACGACGATTACAGGCACGCGTTAAGTTCATCCGCAGCAGAAGATTTGGGGATGACAGGAAGTGTTTGACGAAAATCTCCGGAGAGCAATATCAAAGCCCCACTAAATCGTCTTAAGGATTAAAAATTTTATATTTTTTGGTTTTGTATAATTTTATACTAAATTATTTTTTTATGTTTTAATAGAGTATTAGTAGTTTATCCGTGTTGATAAAAAAACGATTTTTTATATGACGATTTTTTGACGGTTTTTTTCAGAACTAATGACGATTATGACGATTTTTTTTTAAATTTTGACGATAATTCGAAAAAAACATCTAACATCACTGATTGTATACGAATTACAATGTGAAGGAAATGACAAACAGCCATGCGAGCTAATTTATATAGGAACAACAAAACGTACACTGGAGACAAGAATGGGAGAACACAAGATGGACATAATGCGGAGAAAAGAGACAACAGCACTAGCACAACACATCCTACATACTGGTCACACAATTAGGTTCGATGATGTAAAAATTCTAGATAAAGAAAATAAAGAAAGAAAGAGGTACACAATTGAAAGCCTAAGAATCCAACAACAAATTAATAGAACAATGAATTTGAAGGAAGACACGAACAAAATAAATGCGAGCTATATTGTTGCGATTACTTAAGCTGTGATATATTTAAAGTTTAAAGTAATATGTATTTTTTAAATATTAAAATTAATTTTTATATTTGTATGATCCTGAGTACATCTAAAACTTTTTAATGTGATTAAATTTTCATATTGTAAGTCTTTAATGTTTATGTGGTACATTATTGTATTTATTTTATTGTTTTTATAATTTTTAAATAGACAATCCCTTGAAAAAGTCGACAAACAATCGACGAAACGTCGGGAACAAAATATTGTAATTAAAAATTGAATTTTATTTACATTGAAGAAATTTAGGCCCTATTAGCTTGACAAAAATAATATTCATAAATTCATCACTCTGGCCAAAGAAACAACTAAAACAAAAAATAATATGTATTTTTATATTACAAGAATATTTTTTAAGATCGTAAATTATACAAATTATATAATAATTATAATTATAGAATTTCATGTGAACCGAAAAGAAGTTTCATGCATCACTAGCAATAACATGGCAACAAAACGTAAACAAAGTTGCCATACTTAAACAAAAAATTGCTACAAACAGTTAATAGTTAAAAAGCTGTTGTTGTACGTTTCTGAATACGCATTTTTATAAGACATAAAGCGTTTTATAGTTATTTCATACTTTAAACTTTAAATAAGAATTTTTTATGAATATGGCCGTAAATACCGATCAGTAGTGTTCGGTTCAAATGACTTTTGGAAAACTCAAGCGCTTTAAGTGTTTGCTTAGTAAATTATTAAAAAATAACGTTTATCTGTTTGTGATCTTTGAACACAAAAATAATACTGTACTTATCCAACTCAACAAAAAGATAAGAACATTTAATTGCGTTCTGTATTTTTTTTTAAGCCGCAAACTCGTTGAGTTCGGTTCGGCACATAAATGTTAGTTTGTTTCAGTTGTGCTTAGCAGTGCCAAAAGTTAGCACCATTTTGGCTGGCAGAAAAAAAAATTACAATAACAAATTAGTGCATATACGAAAAAAGCCAGCGAAAAAATGTTACGCAAACAAAACATGTGCATGGGCGTTGCTAATATTTATTTGTTTGCTCATTTCTTTATCACTGTAAGAAAGAAACACTATAGAACATTAAAATATAATATATCTACAGAAACACTACAATAGCTTAGTTTTATAACGAAGATAAGAATACTGTATAATCTTCGTTACTTGAAAATACCCAGCCAGCAAAATAATCTGACGTCGTTCAGATATCTGAGAGAAACGTCGGCAAAATAGTCAGAATCGTATACCAATTCTGTCAGATTTCTGACCCAGAAACGTATGAAGTGTTTGACACGAATTCTGATAGACATGTCGTGGGAAATTTTGGTTTTTTGTCGGCATTTCTGATAGATATCTAACAGAAATCTAATAAAAAAGGCATGGGAAGTTCTGATGTGTTAGCCGAGATTTTTTTGCTGTCGAACTGATAGCTGAAAGAAAAAATTTTATTGCAAAATATGCACATAACTATAAATTTTACACGTACGTACCTTTTTTGTGCTTTTTATCTTGAACAAATAAAATAAAATTAAAATTATTTCCAACTGAATGACAATTGAAGCACAGCCGCGAATAACGTTGTAAACGCCACATTTTGCAAAAACTGTTTTTTTGCAGGTAACCGTTGACCTTACTCTCTTACACAGTTTAAACAGCAAATCAACCAAAACTATGCACCCTAACGCCTTCAAAATGGTGTACAAAGTGTCAGCCAGTGGAAGAACATTGCAAGTTACTGACAAAACGATGAAACCGAAATGGTTTTGCAGTGCGGAATAATGTTTTAAAAGCCTTTTGCATTAAAGTTCTTATTATCATTATTTTTAATAATAGAAAAAAAAAAAATTTTTAAACAAATAATGCTGCCTGTCAAAAAACGTTTTTTTGCTCTCCTGAAAACTTATTATTTTGTAACTTAAAACGTTATTCGCGGCTGTGCTTCAATTGTCATTATTTAAAAAAAATAATAAATTTCTTAAGACAAATCTGAATGAATTCCTTCGGAATTCTATTGGACATATCTGTGCATAAATTCTGAACATTTTTGAATTTGTCGACTATATAACATTGATGGCGACAACTTAAGTAAGAACACGTGTATATTGTCGTGTTAAAAATCGTATTTACGACTTTTTTGGAGACATTTTTTAAAATTTGTCTTGAATAATAATTAATTAAGCACAACGTAAGTAACCATGGCATGCATTTTGTCGTGTTTTTAACCACACTGACGACAAAATGCATGCAATTGTCGCTCATCTTGTCTTCAATTAGACTTTATTGAGGACATCTTAGGCGACCATTGCATGCATTTTGTCGTGTTTCGCACCACTTTGACGACAAAATGCATGCAATGGTCGCTTACGTTGTCCTCTACTAAAAAAATTCAAAATTTTAAATTTGTATGTAATTTAAAATTAATACTTCTTGATGTTTTGCTTTTATTATCAATATTTTTGATAATAAAAAAATTAAAAAATAAATAATCCTGCCTGTTAAATGTAATTATTTTGTAACTTATAACGTCATTCGCGGCTGCGCATATGAAATATAAAAAAGTTTGTTGTATCCACTATTTTCGAGCCCAGTCTCTCAAACTCATCGGCCATTTCATTAGTTTGGAATTCACTAGTTGGAATTCACAGCCCATCAAAACCCTAAGAGATTCAAGTAAATATATTCTCGAGGTATACCCATTTTCCCGTTCCCCTTATTCTGGATATATCGGCAAATCTGAAGTATCGCCAATATATCAGTATCGGTGTTAAATCCCTAATTGTCACATACCTATCGGCGACTAAATCATAGATAGTGTCAACAATATTGTCATCAACGACACTATTGAGGTAATGTCGCTAATCGGACATTCACGACTTTATGAGAAAAAAGTCGTTTATATAGTCGCCAGTGACAACTTTAACCACATTGCTACCCATATGATCATTAACGACAATATGCATAATAATGTCGTTCACATTGTCGTTTACGACTTAAGTGCCCTTTGTTCGAGAAAGTCGTCGACGATTTGCATAGGCTGTCGCCAACATGTCGTCAGGGATTTACTATGGGTCTTGTACGCGTACTCGACGTTGTCTTGAAGACATGGCCAACTGGGAAGGGTTGCGCTCGTACACACAAACACTAAAATATTGATATCATTTCTGCGTGTGTGAGCCGTACGTATAATAATGTTCTGTTTTTTTTCCAAAATTGCCTGAGATACGTTAATGGCCCTTCAAATCTAAGGGCGGATAAGCCACCTCTTCTTGATATGTGATAAGCATAATTTTTTGTCGAAACATATTTTTTATGGGATGAATATTTCTAGAACTTTTCGCAAATATGAAAGATAATACGCACACTAATGTACATATCTATGAACTTATTTTTTTAAGTTCGGCCAACACATCACTATGGTACCTACAATGAATTGTGTTTTTTTTTTTTTTTTTTAAATAATAATGCATTATAATTGTGTAATATATTTATCAGGTTTCACACGCCCTTATAGGCTTTTTACACTGATCAACAAAAGTTTAAGTGTAAAGAGTATGATTATATCATAAAAAATCTTGAAATGTCAAACAAATATACATGTGTTATCGATAAATAATCTAAGACTGTCAAAAAAAATATAAAATTTTTAATATTTTTAATTAGGCTTAAGTTCATCAAATTTAATTTTCATTAAATTATTTTTATGAAGAAAGGAATTTTACAACATGAAAATTAATTAAAATTTACTGATAATTTTTCATTCTTGACTCAATCTGGGCTCGAACCCAGGCGTTTTTACGGACAGGTTACCCTGACATGTTTTGATTGCAACCACTCAATCTCCTCAGAGGGCTTGCCGTTTAACACTCGCAGCCATCGACGACTGCTGACGTCATTAGTCAAACATCAATCCTTAAACCAAATTGTATTTAACTTTTGGTAGATCGAAATTTGCTTTGAATGATTATCTATTTTAATTTATTTTACATGTTCCCTCTGAGGAGATTGAGTGGTTGCAATCGAAACATGTCAGGGTAACCTGTCCGTAAAAACGCCTGGGTTCGAGCCCAGATTGAGTCAAGAATGAAAAATTATCAGTAAATTTTAATTAATTTTCATGTTGTAAAATTCCTTTCTTCATAAAAAATAATTTAATGAAAATTAAATTTGATGAACTTAAGCCTAATTAAAAATATTGAAAATTTGGATTAAAAACCATAAATAGTTCAACAAAATAACCACAATACTAATTATTGTTAAAGCTAAGGCACGAGCTCTATGTTTGCATTTGTCCTTCAAGTTGTGCTGAAAAGGTCAGCATGAAAAAGAAAGACAAAAAAAAAATGAAAAAACAAAATATGTACTTTGAACTTCAAGAAGAATTCTTGACAAAAGTACGAAAAAACAGAGGTAAAGGAAGAACATGTAAAATAAATTAAAATAGATAATCATTCAAAGCAAATTTCGATCTACCAAAGGTTAAATACAATTTGGTTTAAGGATTGATGTTTGACTAATGACGTCAGCAGTCGTCGATGGCTGCGAGTGTTAAACGGCAAGCCCTCTGAGGAGATTGAGTGGTTGCAATCGAAACATGTCAGGGTAACCTGTCCGTAAAAACGCCTGGGTTCGAGCCCAGATTGAGTCAAGAATGAAAAATTATCAGTAAATTTTAATTAATTTTCATGTTGTAAAATTCCTTTCTTCATAAAAAAATAATTTAATGAAAATTAAATTTGATGAACTTAAGCCTAATTAAAAATATTAAAAAATTGGATTAAAAACCATAAATAGTTCAACAAAATAACCACAATACTAAATATACAATTTTTTAACTTAAAATTGACATTTCCAGATTAATTGTTAGCACTGTTGGGTTTTAACTTTTTTTTTTGCGATTTTTAGCTTTTATGACGGTTTTTTTGTGGAGAAAAAACGTGGGCAGTATTGTTTGTTTTGTTTACATTTGATCAAATTGTATTTCTTGTTCTTTCTCGCATTTGTTGTTTTATTCAGTCAATCCTAAAAAAATCCAATACAAAAAATAGCAAGTATCATAACATCTTTAACAACACTGATTTTCAATAATTAAGTTGTTAAAAATTTTGCGCAAAAAAGTAATTATTAAATAAAATTGAAACAAACGAAAAACAAAAAAATTTTATATCCATCACAATATAACTAAAAATCATAATGTAACACAAATTGTTCGCAAACACAAGAAAAAAGTTAATAGGAAAATACTTGCTTGCATAAAAAAATACTTAACGCAGATACCAAAAAGGTTATTATCTCACACTCAATTATAACTAAGGTTAGAAAAGAAACAAATTTTCCATTAATTTTTAGAAAATGAAAACTTATCATATTTTTCCATATATTTTTATGATAGAACCCGCGCGAATGGTAGCAAACATGGAAAATTATTGTCAGAAAAGAAAATGCCATAACTCAATCCCTAAAATATTAAAATAATTATAATTATTATTTTTTTTTTTTTTTAATGTTAAGTCCTGTTACTTGTGTCTTTAAAAATAAATTTAGTTTATTGATTAAGCCATAAAGTGAACACCAATTAAATGAATTGAAAATATTAGTTGTTCTTCCTTTTTTCAATTAATTGCGGTTTGTTTATTTACGTGATTTTCTTTTATTATTTCAAACAAAATAATATAAACGCTTTTCATATAAAAAATCGTTTCTTAACATTTATAATCCAAAATGTATTATAAATAATCGTGAACCTATCAATGATGATGGTGGTGGTGTGGTGGTACTGGAGCATGTCCATGATGGTGTGGTGGTTCATGATGATGAGGTGGTTCATGATGATGTGGTGGCCCATGGTGTGGTTGTTCCTGATGTGAAGGGCCATGAGGACAATGCGGTCTCATATGATCCGGTCCATGATGAGCTGGACAATGTGGACAAATTGGTGGCATTTTTTATAAATTTAATTGATTAAACAGCTTTGTGGTTAATTAAAAACTAATGTTGCACTTGGAAACATTGCATGCTTTATACAAGATTTTAATCAACTTTTTAAACTTATCGATACAGTTTAATTTAAATGTTTACCAGAAAACACAAACTAATAAAAACTTAAAATGCCACTCCCCAAGATAAGTTAAAAAAAAGCTTTAAAGATATAAAATGGCAATTTTTTTAATATGAATCATTAAATTTTTAAACAATAAATAGCTTAATCATAATTTAGGGTTTCTTACCACAGATGCCTGAAAAACTTGTCTGTCCTGTACTGAAACTATTACTATTATTCACTCAGGTAAAATCCAAGGTTCAGTAAAGAGCTTTTCATATGAATTGTAGCTCCTAAACATAAAAAATTAAGCTACTTGCTCTCTTTAAAGGGACTCAGCTAAAAACACTTTAAGTTTAGAGTATTGTGTTGTACTTTAAACGTTCGTACTTAGCAATATGTTGTGTGTAGTGGTAATAACAACATTAGCTATAGCAATTGCAATTTCATTATAGCACACACATATACAGACATTTGTATAAATACACGCAGAGAAAAACATGGTTGCATTACAGTAAAAAAACATGTTGTGGTACCCGCAATGACACCAAAAAAACTGTTGTTGTTTTTAACATACTTTTTTACGATTTATATATAATATTATGTGCGTTCTTTTACTTTTCCAGTAAAGTAATGTGAAAATATGTGTACGCGAACGCATTTCAGTAAAATCCAGTACAAACTTTTACAATTTTGGTGTAAACGAACGCAGCTATTTTGTTTCTATTTGACAATAAAGTGCTCATCTGCCTTGAAACTTCAAATATTGTTGAATTTAATAATATAATGCTTTAATAAAATTAAGCTACAACCTTAAAATTAAACAAACTTTGATTTTCTTGACCATATTATTATCAACGGCAACCATACCATGGTTAAACTCATCTTTACAAAAGCCATAACCATATAATGGTTACCTCCAAACATATTATAGTTAATAATTACAACAATATGTTTAAAAATTTAAAAACATTGTCTTCATTATTCAAGAATGTTAAAGTTCACACTATTTAACCAACACATTAAGGCCAGCAAAAGTGAATAGGTTTTTATATCGACCCCTAACAGCGAAAATAATGTAAGCGCCAAAAATCAAATTTTACAGGAGAGAGCTTTTTTGTTTTATTTCATATAAATTTTGTATGAAATTTGTCGCTTACACTAAAATTGTTTTTGCTATAAAATCCTAACGGTACATTATATGACCATGATATTTTAGGAGATGATGCAAGTATTGCCAATAAAGTCATTTGTTAAAAAAAACGAAAATTGAAAATCATGTCGCTTACGTTATTTTCGCTGTTAGGGCTCGATATGTTGGATAACTTATACGAACTTTAACTTTTTTGCATAAGGGGGTGTGTGTTTAATTTTAAATTTAAAATAATTTGTTTAAAAGCAACAAAATTATGGTTGTTTTGTTCTCTAGAAAATTTGAATGTTTTTCAATCACATTCTTTCTTCTTCTTCTTTAAACGATAAATTTCTCAACTTCTTCTCCACATTGGGCCAGAAATTCATTGCTGCTGGCGACTACAACGCTAAACATACATATTGGGGCTCCAGACTTATTAGTCCTAGAGGTAATCAGCTATACAATACCGTAACTGCAAATAATTTTGATGTGGTATCGAGTGGTAAGCCTACCTATTGGCCAACCGACTTCAATAAGCTACCAGACCTTATTGACTTTGCTGTAATTAAAAACATCAAGCGCGATCAGGTACTTGTTAGTTCCTCCTATGATCTTTCGTCTGATCATTCACCTTCAATCCTCATTTTAAAAGGTAACTCTGACGCTGCAGCTGCAAACTTTATTTCCTATCCAAACAGAAACACAAATTGGTTAAAGTATAAAATGTATGTGAGCTCTCACCTATCACAGTGCATTCCCCTAAAAAATTCATCTGACATCCAAATAGCTGTCGACCGATTTACAGAAGTCTTGGATACTGCAGCAAGAAATGCAACCCCAATCAAGCGGACAATTAAACGTGCTCCTTACAATACATCGACGGATATAGAGGCCCTTATCAGAGAAAAAAGGAAGTTAAGAAGACAATGGCAAAACAGTCGTTCCCCAACCATTAAGGCCCAACTACAATTATGCCTGACCACACTTCGCAACAAATTGAGACAGAACCACGAGTCCGCAATAGAAGGCTATCTAAACAGCCTAGACGCCACAAAAAACTCCAATTATAGCTTATGGAAGGCTGTACGGCATATGAAATGCCCTATAACCCAAGAATCTCCATTAAGACTGGAAAACCGCACTTGGGCCAAAAACACACATGAAAAATTAAACGCTTTCGCGGGCCACCTTGAGAAAGTTTTCACGCCACATGATGCACATACTTGTTCCTGTCGTCCAATCATTCCTGATAAGGTAAACCATCCATTAAAATTTAACATAACTCAAGTAAAATCTGCAATAGAAAAAGTGAATATTAGAAAATCTCCCGGACCTGACCGCATCACAGGGTCAATGATAAGAAACCTACCATCGTCTGCTTCCAGAATCTTGCTGCTCATTTTTAACGCTATATTAAGAGTCGGATACTTCCCATCCTCATGGAAGAGGTCTATAATTGTTATGATTCCCAAGCCAGGAAAAGATGCTAGCCAGGTTGCGTCGTACAGACCGATAAGCTTATTGTCAATCCTATCGAAGCTTTTCGAACAAATATTCGTTTTAAGTATAACTCCTCATCTAAATGAACACGACATCATCCCGGACCACCAGTTCGGATTCAGAGCGAAACATGGTACAATAGAACAAGTGCATAGAATTGTCACCCTTATTAGATCGGCGTTTGAGAAAAAGCAATACTGCTCAGCACTGTTTATAGACATTTCCCAAGCTTTTGACAAAGTTTGGCATGATGGGCTACTCATCAAAATAAAACGAATGCTTCCTCAAAACACTCACAAGCTTCTGGAGAGCTATCTAACAGGCAGAACATTCATAGTAAGGTCGCAAGATAAATACTCCCCCCTCAAGAAAATTTCTGCTGGTGTTCCCCAAGGCAGCATATTAGGACCGCTTCTATATATAATATACACAGCGGATATGCCAACAAACCTGAGCACGCATACCTCTACATTTGCAGACGACACAGCATTTATTAGCGTTAACCATGACCCAAAAGTCGCATCGCAAAATCTGCAGTCCCACATCAATGAACTAGAGGCCTGGCTAGAAAAATGGAGAATAAAGGTTAACCCGGCTAAATGTGCTCACTTAACTTTCACGCTCAGAAGACAAACGTGCCCAGCTGTAAAAATAAATAACATCACTGTTCCGGTAGAAAACCATGTTAAGTACTTGGGAATTCATATAGATAGACGCTTGACCTGGTCGCGTCATATTGAAGCGAAAATAACGGCTATGAAACTTAAAGCAGCTCAACTACATTGGCTTCTCGGTCGAAACTCAAAATTGTCCTTAGACAACAAAATTCTCTTATACAAGTCCATCATAAAACCAATATGGACATATGGCATCCAATTATGGGGTACTGCATGCGCATCTAACATCCAAAAGCTTCAAAGAAGACAGTCTAGAATATTACGACAAATTGTCTGCGCCCCATGGTATATACGTAATGAAATTATCCACAGAGATCTCAACGTCCCCACTATCCAGGAGGAAATTAAAAAATATTCAATAAGCTACATCGATAAACTAATGGTCCACCCTAACTACCTCGCTCGGGGTTTGCTTCAGTTCGAAGGTCACCAGAGGCTAAAAAGAACCGATACTTTGAGCCTAACTAGAAGACATTTTTAAAATTTGAATACAGCAGTTAGTGGTTACACTGGTAACAACTAATAAACAACAAGTAGAATTAAGATTTGAATACATATTGTAAATTTCGATAAGAAAGATTCAATAATAAAAATAAATTAAAAAAAAAAAAAAAAAAAAAAAAACATTCTTTCTTCGTTTGCGTAAAATAATCAATCATTTTATTTTAATTTTTGATTAAAATACATAAATTTACGTAGTAGTACAAGCCTTTAAAAGAGAATGAATGCAAATAAAGTTCGTCGCAGGCTGGAAAATGTATTAGAGGGGATTGCTTATTTAAGTGGCACATACCAAGTAACAGGAACAAAAAACGAAATAAAATTATAACTACACACTTAATAAGGAAATTAAAAAAATTGCTGAAATAAATAACTAAAATTTGTTTAACATTGACCATATTTGTGTTAATTTTGACCATTGATTACTTTTGTCCAAATTCTGGAAAGTTTTGACTATAATATGTTTAATTTTGACCATTGTAATGATTAGTTATGACCATTATTAAGGTTAATATTGACCAAAATATGGTAATTTTTTAACAAATTATGGTTAATTTTAACCATATTATGTTTGATTTTGGCCAAATTAATGTTAATTTTAAGCATACTTTGGTCACATTTAACAACAAAATGGTTATGCAAAAATACGCTCCACGAAAAGCCCCCCAATGAAATAACGCCCATGAAATAAACCCCAAAAAATAGGAAATAACACCCAAAAGCAGTGAATGAAATAACATCGAAAAATAAATGAAATAAGTCCCAAAACGAAAACGAATCAACCCCCAATATTTGGAAGTTATTTCATATGAAATAACACCCAATGATGAAAATGAAATAAACCCCATCAGCAACTAAAATGAAATTATGCCCAAAACTCATAAAAGAGTCAGTTTCACCAAGGATTTCATGAAGTCAATATGGGCCAACAGCAAAGTCGCAAAATTATTGAAATGAATCGTGTGGAGGCCCGCAGGCGTCTTCTTCATAATAATTATATATTCGGTTCAAAAATATTTGCAGTTATTTTATCCGCCCGTAGATCCTTGTAGCCCTGCTCTTTTTTTGCAGAATGGAAGATAATCTGCCTTTTACGTTTGGCCTTTACACAACTACCTCCACTGTTTAAATATAATTGTTTTTCACTAAAAGAATAGGCTGTAGGAAATATCGCCCAAAGAAAAATCGCCAAAAAAAAAAAATTAAAAATCGCCCAAAAAAATTGCATGTAAAATTGGGCCTGATTTCATATGAAAAATGGCCCAAAATTTTTGGGCTATTTTTCGTTATTGTTGGGTGATTTTTCGTTTTTTAAATTTGGGTGATTTTTCATATGAAAAATAGCCCATTTTTTTGGGCCATTTTTAATTTTTAAAATTCTACCATAATCTTACATAGCAGAGAAAATCATGTTTTATTATGGTTGTAAACAACAAAATTATTTTTCAAGAAACTAATTTAACCATAATATGGTTGTCGGCGACAATGATTTGGTTAAATTAAACATAATATGGGTAGAATTTTTTTAAAACTGGTTTTGTAGCTTTTTCTCTGGGTGTATATATTAAATATATATATATCGAAAATAAGGATTTTCTCTTCTATGGTATAACAAATACTGGCTTCGCTAACTAAAGCTTCTCTGTATAGCCGGCCTTCGGCCGGGCGCAAGGATTTTCTCCTCTATGGTATAACAAAGACCGGCTTCGCTAACTAAAGCTTCTCTGTATAGACGGCCTTCGGCCGGGCGCAAGGATTTTCTCCTCTATGGTATAACACAGACCGGCTTCGCTAACTAAAGCTTCTCTGCGTAGCTTTACTTAGCGAAACCGGTTTTTGTTAGACCATAAAGGAGAAAATCCTTGCGCCCGGCCGAAGGCCGGCTATACATAGAAGCTTTAGTTAGCGAAGCCGGTCTTTGTTATACCATAGAGGAGAAAATCCTTGCGCACGGCCGAAGGCCGGCTATACCGAGAAACTTTAGTTAGCGAAGCCAGTATTTGTTATACCATAGAAGATGAAATCCTTATTTTGGATATATATATTTAATATATACACCCGGAGTAAAAGCTATAAAAATATTTTATCCATATTATGTTTAATTTAACCAAATCATTGTCACCGACAACCATATTATGGTTAAATTAGTATCTTTAAAAAAATCACTTGAAATTTTAACGGTATTTTAAAAAATAATTTACACATTTTTGATTATAAGTTAAGTTGCAGACGTTGCAAAGTGTCATAACGTCCTCGTCCTTGTCTTCGATGGACATTATGACACTTTAAAAGTGTCCAAGGACACTACGACACTGGACGTTATGACATGTCACCTAAATTTA
The DNA here is from genome assembly GCA_930367215.1 of Pollenia angustigena. NCBI lineage: Eukaryota > Metazoa > Arthropoda > Insecta > Diptera > Polleniidae > Pollenia > Pollenia angustigena. The sequence goes on from OV884060.1 coordinate 57,846,445, forward strand.
TATGAATAATAAACACTTTTTTGCAAATTTAGTAATTTTTTTTTTTTTTTTTTTGGGAAAAAATACGTTTTTGCTTTTTGGGTCATTTTTCATTTTCTTTTTGGGCCATTTTTCTTTGGGCGATATTTCCTACAGCCAAAGAATATAGCAAATTGCTATTTCTTCGTTTTCCACCAACAATTTCGAATTCCATTTTTTTAAATATTAACACGAGATGATGTAAAGCGTCCGAACTTCGATGCACAACTGAAAATATTTTATGTTTTACAACAACTCAACTCAACATGCAATTCAGATTGTACTCATATGTTGACACTGTTATTCCAAAAAACAGTTACTTAAATTCTCAAAAAAAAGGAAAAATATCAAACTAAGCAAATGAAATAGGCCCCAAATAAAATGAAATAACCCCAAAAACCAACAGCTTTAAAAATGAAATAACCCCCGAATAAAAAATGAAATAACACCCAAATTAAACACGCTATGAAACAAGCCCCGAATTTTAAAAATTTGTTGTGTGTTATTTCATTGGAGGTTTTTTTCATAATTTGAAAACCCCAAATGAGGAATGAAATAATTCCCAAAAAAAAAAATTAAAAACGGCCCAAAAAAATTGGGAGTTATTTCATATGAAAAAATTTATGAAAAAAAATTGGGGAATATTTCATTTCTCGTTTGGGCGTTATTTCATTGGGGGGGGGGGGGGCTTTTCGTGGAGCCTAAAATACAACCATAGTATGTTGCTTTTATAATATCGTTATCTGTCACTATATGGTTTTTTTCTGCGTGTGTATACATACTTGAATTACTAACATTGTAAAGTATTATAAATTCTCCACTAGTATGCATAAATGCAACACTTTGTCAAGTCAAAGCCAGCGCATGTTTTATATATGTAAACAGCAAGAATATAAAGACTATATGCCAACATGCACCCACTCGGATTTCTTTTCTTATTTTATTTTCTATATTCTATACAGTTTTAAAAGTTTCAACTACTTACATGCTGTCATACGTAACACTATAGTTTATTCTAGGTCGAATATATACATACATATGTACATTAGGGAAGAGTTGATTAAGCAGAGAAACTAAATAATATTTCAGTGATCAAGGGAAATATCGAAATACAAAACGAAACGACAAACACTAACAATATTTTAAATGAAAAAAAATTCAAAATGTATAAATTGTCGCTGTATTTTTCATAAACATTTTTTACGAGAAATTTACATAGCGACAATGATAACCACAAAGTTTTCTGGCGACCCAACGTATTTCGTGCCCTTTTTATGCGGATTGCAATATTACAGCCCGATTCGCCACAAGTGGTTTTTAAACTACCAAGAATGCAAAATCATTCAACATCCTCAAGTTTTGAGTGTTGTTATTTAATCTCGAATTTACCATAAATATTTGGGTTTACACTTAACGGGTTAGACTTTGGGATGCTTTTTCAAATACTAGCATTTGCTGAAGCATCCAGCAACTGTTGTTATTTCGCAGACATATCTGAATAAATATGTGCCAATAGGCAAATGTCATCAGCATTATCGAGATCTCGAAGGCGTCCTTGAAAACCACACGCTATATCACTACTCGCTGATTCGCCTCGTGCATAACAGCGGGTATGATGATATGGAAAAGAAGAGGAGATATATCATTCTACCTTTCTGCTGAGCCTTAAAGGTTTGCAATATGGGCTAAGTACGTTGCATAGAGACATAGAATTTTTTTTGTCGGCCGAATTTTTCATTCCAAAGTCGGTTTGAGACAATAGAAATCTTTAAGTTATATTTTTTATTGGTAAAGATGGTTCTTTAAAATTTTACCCAGTTTTAATTACATCAAAACAGGTGAAGTGGCTGTAGAGAAATTTAAGTACAAAGTTGAATTTTTTTAGAAATTGAGAGGTTTTTGTTTTTGAATCTGCTTAATTTGTAAAAAAAAGTCATTAGCAGATAAATAAAACATTTTAATTATACCGAGGATAATTAGGTAAGCAGGCTTCCACTTTATCAATTCTAGAACAGGTTCCACTTGAACCCATTTCTTTAGAAGCGGTTCCAATAGAATCGTTTGTTTTTGGATATAAAAAACAGTTAATAGTGCTATATTTGGCTGTGCCGAATTTTATACACCCTTCAACATGGTAAAATAACCGCAGAAAGTTCTAAAAATACCGTTCTTTAGATATAAGTTTATCAACTTTGTGCCGCGCCCACTTTTCTCATCCCTTTCACATGTAGTCTGATGTTGTGTATTGATAACCAAGATGCTTGTACCTTATTTCGAAATTTTTCCGTACTTTAGATATACAGAAATCTTTAATGTCTTGGCATGGGAAGTGCCACGCCCACTTGTCGAATCCCGCCCAAATTTTTGTCAGATTATTGATAACCAAGATGCTTCTACCTAATTTAATCATATATACAGAAATTAATAATGTCCTTGTATTGGAAGTGCCACGACAACTTGTTCAATCTCGCCTACATTAGGTCGGATGTTATGAATTGATAACCAAAATGCTTGTACCTAATTTGGAAGCTTTGGAAATAGCATAACAACAACAAAAACAAGGGATATTTGGGTAAATTTAGAGACAGTCGTGATTTTTTGCTCATATCTCAGCCATTTGTGGACCATCATGCTGAATTTCAATAGCAAACAATTCCCGAATATATGTGTAATAAATATATAACTACAAAGTCCCCATCACATCTGGGACCAGCACACTCTATTCAAAAGAGTTGAGAAAACAAAATTTCACAAAAAAAATAACGAGAAATTGTATTTAGTAGAATTGGACTGATTTTAATTGAACATGAACCCAAAATTATAGTTTAATGGTACTTTAGTACCTTACACTGAACAAAATAACAAGATTTTCTGTGTAATTAATAAAATTTTCTTAAAGTCTTTCAAAATTTTCAAAAATTTTCTTAATTAAATTGTTTGTAAATTTTCATATTAACAATTTGCTTTAGTTGAAAAAATAAAAACAATAATTTTCAATACAAAATTAAAAAAAAAAAATCTATTTTAATGTCGTAAAAAATTAATGCCGGGACTGTTATTGAAAACAAAGTCCATCTAAGTGGTAAGTGAAGCTATTATTTGAAACTTCTTACCGAAATTTTAACGCGGCTTAATTTATTCTAATTTTCAAATTATATTTATAATGTCCGTGGCCATTAAGACACTTTGCAAATTGACATTATGTCATTTTTAAAAATGTCATAAGGTCCATAATTACTAAAGACGTTAAATACAAAAAAGATCTACATACACGCAGAGAAAAACATTTTTTATTATGGTCACAACCAACAAGACTTTTTTAAAGAAACTTATTTAACCATAATATGGTTGTCGGTGACAATGATTTGGTTAAATTAAATATAATATGGTTAAAAAAATTATAAATAGTTTTGTTATTTTTCTCTGGTTGCATATATTAAATATATAACAGAAACACTTTTGAGCGCAAGGATTTTCTCCCCTAAAGTGTAACAAATACCGGCATAGCCGGCCTTTGGCCGGGCGCAAGGTATTCTACTCTATGGTATAACAAAGACCGGCTACGCTAACTAAAACTTCTCTGCACAGCCGGCATTCGGCCGGGCGCAAGGATTTTCTCCTTTCTGGTATAACAAACACCGGCTTCGCTAACTAAAGCTTCTAAAAGCTGCCTTGTTTCCGAACGAAGGACGATTTCGCAGAGAAGCTTTAGTTAGCGAAGCCAATATTTGTTATACCATACAGGAGAAAATCCTTGACCCGGCCGAAGGCCGTCTATACAGAGAAGCTTTAGTTAGCGAAGCCGGTGTTTGTTATACCATAGAGGATATGGATTTGAGGATATAGAGGCATGTTGTGGACATTATGACACTCTACAAAGTTTCATAACGTCCACGGACTTTATGACACTGCTCTGATGGACATTATGACACTTTGAAAAGTGTCATACAGTCCATGGACACTGTGACACTTTTTGCAATGTCGTAGTGCCCACGGACACTATGACACTGGACGTTATGACATGCCACCCACTTTTAATGCATCTCTTTCTTTTAAAATTGCCAAATTTTTTTTGGAAATTAATAAGCAACAAAATATTTTGTTAAAATGACAAATTTCTATATATAATTTTTCTATTTGATTTTTCTAACAAATGAGGGGTATAGATGTAAAGACTGCAATCTCCACATTTTAAGTTTTCGTAATAAATAGATAGTAAAAACCATTATTTCAAAGTATATTCATAATTATTTATTGTGTGTTATACTATTCAGTAAATATGAATATAATAAAGATAATTAGTATTGTGGTTATTTTGTTGAACTATTTATGGTTTTTAATCCAAATTTTTAATATTTTTAATTAGGCTTAAGTTCATGAAATTTAATTTTCATTAAATTATTTTTATGAAGAAAGGAATTTTACAACATGAAAATTTATTAAAATTGTTATTGATAATCTTTCATTCTTGACGTGGCTCGGGCTCGGACCCTGGCCGGCAGTTTACCATGACATGTTTCGATCGCAACCACTCGATCTCCTCAGATGGATTTGCCGTCTTACACTCGCAGCCATCGACGACTGCTGACGTCAATAGTCAAACATCAATCCTTAAACCAAATTGTATTTAAACATTTGGTAGATCGAAATTTGCTTTCCTGAATGATTATCCATTTTAATTGATTTTACATGTTTTTTCCTTACTTCTGTTTTTTCGTACTTTTGTCAAGAATTTTTCTTGAAGTCCAAGTACATTTTTTTGTTTTTTCATTTTGTCTTTCTCTTTTCTGTTGACCTTTTTCAGCACAACTTGAAGGACGTAATAAAGATATTACGCAAGTTTAAACCAAATCAACGGTTTGCTGGCAACTATAATAATAAAATTGGAGATTGCTGCGTTTGCTCTAATCAAATGGACATTGCTGCTTTTTTAGCATGGGTAATGCACTTAAAAAAATCAGTAGTTATAAATTTCTTAAACTTATCAAAGGCTTAGTTTTTTCTTGATTGATTTGGAGGAACTTCATAACAACTTAGCTCCATAATTACGACCAACGACAAAGTTATAAAATGAACAATAAAACTAACTGTTTCATATAAAAAATAATTTGTTATATTTTTTCATTTCTTTTTAGTTTTGCTTTGCAAAAAAGAAACAAAATAAAAAAATAGCATGCATTTTCGAAAATAGTTGAGAGAAAAAGAGCTTATCAAACTGTGATCATTGCAAAAACGACAATCTCCAAATGACATCAATTCTTAATTTTTTAGCATACTTTTTTATGGGATAAAAGTGTATCGGGTAATGTCATATTCACTAATCGAAAGCATTCATTAAATACAACTAAGAGGTATTATTAGTTACGTTTGTGAGAAAAGTGGAGATTGCTGCCTTTGCATCTATACCCCTCAAATATATTATTTATTCAAAGTTATTTTCGGGAGTACAAAGTTTATTATTAATTATTTTGTTTTTTTTTTTTTTTGTTGTTTTCTTACGAAGACAATAGAATAAAACAGTTTGTTTTTTAATTTTGTTTTTTTCTTTTAACCCACTTACAACTACAATTCGAGTTGGAAAGAACCCAACCAATTGTAGGGGAATGTAAGAAAGAATAAACTCACTGTTTATTGTTGCTGTTTTGTTTAAGCTTTGATATTGTTACAAGTAAGACTAAGAGTGTTTGTAATTCTTATTCGCTTAAGGGTTTTATTTGTTTAATATTTTTGGCTTTCTCTAAAATCTTTGGAAAAGGTTTCCTGATGAGCTGGCCTAAGCAACCAGTGAAATGCGCATAGAGGCTAGCTTTCCCTCAACAATAAATTTCAGTGTATTTATCAAATATGAACAATTGGGCATTTAGCACGTCATACGGAAATCGTATTAATTTTATTTTATGTTACAAACTCATTGTTAAAACAAGTAAGAAAGTATAGTCGGTCAAGCCCGACCATATGATACCCTACACCACAGTATTAAAAAACACATCATGCTTATATGTCCATATAAATATGGATTTATCTATGTTTATAAAATTCATTAAAATCGGTTTACAAGTTTGTGACATGCAGAAATTGCCCCTACCTCCATTTGTGGTCCTATTTTTGAAAAAACTGTATAGCTTATGTGTCCATATAGATATGGATCTATATATGTTTTGAATTTCATTAAAATCGGTTTGAGAGGCAGAAATTGGCCCTACCTCCCCTCGTGGTCCTATTTTTTAAAATCTGCATCCCTTTTGTGTCCATAAAGATATGGTTCTATGTATGTTTTAAATTTCATTAAAATCGGTTCGATAGTTTTTGAGAGGAAGAAATTTCCCCCTATCTTCCCTCATGGTCCTACGATTTGGCCCACTTTCAATAGGCTTGGTCCTTGTGCTAATAGGAACCTATGTCCCGAATTTTATCACATTATCTCCAAAATCGCGACCTGTACTCTGCGCACAAGGTTACATGGACAGCCAGCCAGCCGGACGGACATCGTTAGTTCGACTCAGAAAGTGATTCTGAGTCGATCGGTATACTTTAAGGTGGGTCTAGGACCAATATTTTAAGGCGTTACACACATCAGCACAAATGCATAATACCCTCTCCACTATTGTGGTGTGGGTGTAAATATTTTTTGAATGTTAATAATTTTAATTAACAAAAGTATTTTTTATATGTATTTACAAATTCGGTTTTTGGTTCCTTTTTAATTAAAAAATTATTTGTATTCACGAATATGGTATTCAGTATGACAATTGATTTGTCGTAATTTTTTTCTGTGTAAGTTTCAAACTCTTTTTCCAACCTTTGCTTATAGTTAAAACAGTCATAATTAAAGTGTTCGGAATTTTTTAAACTCTTTTTTTGTGCATTCTCCTCCAGTTTTTTTTTGTTTCAATTAGATTTTTATAATGATTTAGCCAAAATATCGTTTTGAAAATATTGCAATAAAGGAATTCTTCTATACGTAATACATATTATTAATACAGGCTATTTAAGTTCGACAACATGTTTTGGGACAACCCTAATTTATATGTCAACAATATTTTATGCAATTTTAGTTCACAGCAGCATCGTGTATATTTCTGCCAGAGTATGTTGGTGTATTTGAGCGCGTATTGCAACTTCCTAATTAAACTTTAATTATGCCAGTTTTTTACGCTCTTTACTTGACTTTAAAGATGCCAAGGAAAATTTGTCTTAAGAAACATTTAGTTCAAGGCGAATTGTATATGAGCTATGACTTTTTTTTAAAGCAAAATATTATAAATGGTTGAATAATTAATAAATAGCTTAAGTAAAGTATTAACTATATAGTACAACACTAATTGCCAAAACAGCATTTTTAGCTACTGTGAAAAAATAATTTTGATACAAGTTAAGCAGATTGTGATTTTCTACTGAAAAGTTATGCATATCACACTTTCGTAATATAATTGATTTCCATAGTTGCCTTGTCTTTGCAACTTTTATAAAAGTTTTATTTTTTTCTACACACATAATTTATTTTCTTATAATTTTCTTATTCTACAGCTCTTTTCAAAGGATTTTATATTGAATATGTTGCTATTTTTATCTACATAAGGAAGTAAATGTAAAAATAAAAAAAAGTATTAGAGCTACTAACGTACAGGAATATTATAAAGAATGCATGTGTCATGAGAAAAGCTAAAGAATATCGCAAAAAAAAAAAAAACAAAAGGAAAGAAATTGAAAAGTTTTCTTAGCATAGAAAATATAATTAAATATTGTAAAACTTTGTTATAAACAAAACTGTTGTGAAAGTTTGTCTATTTTTCCACATATTTTTAGAAAACAATATCTTCATTGTTACCATGTATAATTACAAATTAAATAATAACAACAAAATAGTAAACAATATAGAATATATAATTAATGCCTCGATGTATGCTGTAATTATATAAACAAAAAAGAAAAATATGCAAAGATTGGCACAATAAAAAGATTGAAAGGAAGTAATTTGCAACGCAAAATTATTATATTTTCAATATATTCAAAAGAAAATCTAAGAAACTGTTAATCTAAGAAAACAAATTTTTGTGGCTTAGCAATGGCTGACAAACTTCACAGCAAGATTTTATAACAAAACGCCAAAAATTTAAACAAAAATAGAGATAAAACTATTTATTTAAAAATTTAATTTTTAAAACACAACCTTAACAGAAGTAAAATTGTTGACACCCTTACCAAACAAGCCAAGCGATATTGAAACGATATCGTATCGCTGCGATAGCAAGTATCATAGGTGAGAAACGACAGTTTTACGAATGAGAAACGACAGTTTTACGAACTAAATTCTACCTTTCGTTATAATATCGTATTTTCATTAATTATAATATAATTGATTTTTAAAATGGCGATAGTGCGATTTCACTAGCATTTTTAAATTTGTTAAAAAACTTTGATTTATTAGCGATTTCAATTTTAAAGGTGTATTTGATATGCTTGCTATCTGTACCGACGATATTTTACTGTCGATACGGTAATTCTTCGTAAATTTCTCTAGAGTTTTGTATACAAAACAATTAAATTTTTAATGCTTATTTGTTGCACAACTACTAAGAGAAATAACTAGTGTTCGAAAATAAACAGAACATTATTTAGCGTTTGGCTCACACACCCAGAAACGATATCTTTTTTTCTTTTAGTGATTGTGTAGACGAACACAACCCTTAATACCGACCGTAACTATTTTCAAAAAAGAGCCGAACATTATATAATGTTCTGTTCTTCGTCAAAAATCAGAACAATTGTAGTGATACTGTAGACAAACATTATATTTTAATGTTCTATAATATTTCCTTTTTTACATTGATAAAGAAATACACAAACAAACAATTTTAGCAACGACCGCACCACGAACAGCTTGTGTGTGTATTGTGTATATGTTTTTTTGTGTTAAATTATTTTCTGACTTTATGTTTTTTTTCGCATGTGTATTTTTTCTTTTTTGTAAACAAATGTTTGGTTTTTTTTTACCAGCCACAAGGGCGCTAAGCACATTAGAAACGATCGAACACTAATGAGCTGAACCGAACACAATGAAGTTTGTGGTTAAAAAAACACAGAACGGAATTAAATGCTCATCTCTTGTTGAGTTGGATAAGAACAGTATAATTTTTGTGTTCAATAGATGACAAACAGGGAATAGTTATTTTTTTTTTTAATGATTTACTACACAAACTCTATTAGCGTTTGTGTTTTCTACAAATCTACTGAACCAAACACAAAGGAGCGTTATTAACAGCCAATCCCACGATGTCACACGTTAACGTTCGCATAGAAAATATAATTTAAAACAAAAACAAATTACAGAAATTGTTTTGGTTTTAAGTATAATTTTCTATGCGAACGTTAACGTGTGGCACCGTGGGATTGGCAGTAAGTGTTTGTTTTCGAACACTGGAATTAACACACTAAAAAGCAGAGCATAAAATCAAAACCGAATAATAGTAAAATGTTTTACTTTGCACCATGGTACTGAAATATTCTCTCATTGCTAAATCTTGTATGTATTTTGTCGAACATTTTGAGTTACTTCAAAAAGGCTAGAAAATTTACAAGCAGAGCCACTGCTACAATGTCTGACGGTATTATGCTAGTTAGCAGTCTTTGAAGATTTTTAAAAATATGTATAATAAAAGAACCAAAGGAGGTGCAGAAAAGTTCCAAATCTAAAAAAATTGCAAATAACTTAGAATTATTGCCGAATAAAAGATTTCAGGTTTGAGAGAATAATAAAACTTATAATTTATCTTCAATTCTTGACCCTCGACACAATGCTCGAATATTTCAAAGAAATATTTGAATCGACTTCAATCGTACCGAAAAAAACGTCTGATTTAGCAACTAAACATACTCTGCATTCCGAAAGTGTTGAAGACAAGCTCATACCTTCACCTATTAAAAGTTCTAAAGTCTACGAGCTTTTGTAAAAACAATTATAAGATCCGAGGTGGATGATAGTCTGTCTGTCCATCCTAAGGTGTGGTTCTGCTAAAGAAGAATTCGGAAGATACCTAAGATCTGCTGATATTTTTAGAGACGTACAGTGCAGACAGTCTATCTTCCACTGCAGGTAAAATTCAAACGGATTTGCGAAATCGTGTACATCCGCAACAGCTGAGAATTTTTGGTTTTTTAAACAAAAATCTTATAAATATAAATTTTGGATTATATTTTGGAATTATTGTTGATGTGTTTTGTTAAAGCTTTGATATTGTTACAAGTAGGACTGTTGCTATAAGTCTTATACGTTTAACAGTTTTATTTGGTTTAATATCTTTAGTTTTTCTAAAATCTTTATGGATGAAGTTTCCTGATGATCTGGCCTAAGCAACCAGTGAAATGCATAGGAATAGCTTTTCCCATCAACAATAAATTTCAAGTGTTTTTATCAAGAATAAAAACTGGGAATTAAGCACGAATAACAAAATCTTTTGAAATTAAAATTTTGTATTCCCAAAAATTGAAATTACTTTTTGATAATAAACAGGCAAGTGCACGGCCTAAAAAAACACTTAATTGACAACATCTTTTGTAAGTTGTTGTTTGTTTTTTATTTTGTTTTTCTTAACCTACTTACAACTACAATTAATGTTGAGAGAATTTCAACTAATTGTAGGGGGGAATGTAAGATAAGATGAGATAAACCCACTTTTTTATTGTTGATGTGTTTTGTTAAAGCTTTGATATTGTTACAAGTAGGACTGTTGCTATAAGTCTTATACGTTTAACAGTTTTATTTGGTTTAATATCTTTAGTTTTTCTAAAATCTTTATGGATGAAGTTTCCTGATGATCTGGCCTAAGCAACCAGTGAAATGCATAGGAATAGCTAATCCCATCAACAATAAATTTCAAGTGTTTTTATCAAGAATAAAAACTGGGAATTAAGCACGAATAACAAAATCTTTTGAAATTAAAATTTTGTATTCCCAAAAATTGAAATTACTTTTTGATAATAAACAGGCAAGTGCACGGCCTAAAAAAACACTTAATTGACAACATCTTTTGTAAGTTGTTGTTTGTTTTTTATTTTGTTTTTCTTAACCTACTTACAACTACAATTAATGTTGAGAGAATTTCAACTAATTGTAGGGGGGAATGTAAGATGAGATAAACCCACTTTTTTATTGTTGATGTGTTTTGTTAAAGCTTTGATATTGTTTCAAGTAGGACTGTTGCTATAAGTCTTATACGTTTAACAGTTTTATTTGGTTTAATATCTTTAGTTTTTCTAAAATCTTTATGGATGAAGTTTCCTGATGATCTGGCCTAAGCAACCAGTGAAATGCATAGGAATAGCTTATCCCATCAACAATAAATTTCAAGTGTTTTTATCAAGAATAAAAACTGGGAATTAAGCACGAATAACAAAATCTTTTGAAATTTTGGATAATAATAATCTCTCTGTTAAAAAAAATTTAGTTGTTTTATAATTTTACCAAAAAATCAAATTCAATTCGTTGTTTTTAAATTAAATTAAAATCAATTTTTCATTTGAATTTCAAAGTTATTTTCGGGAATACATAAAGTTTGTATCAGAGATGTAAATGAATCATACATTTTTGTTTTAATTCATTACGAATTAGCTAAATTTTGGATTAATTCTTTTCACACAGAAAACGAATTGAATGAAATTTGAGGCAATTCAGTTGAATTTAGCAAAATAAATTGCAATTAATTTTTAATTCAAATGAATTGGTAAAATGAATTTCAATTCATTTCCAATTCATTTGAATTGAATTGACTTTGAATTAATTCAAATGTGTTAGAAAAAATTAATTGCAATTCATTTCCAATTCATTTGAATTGATTTTGAAAAAAGACTACTGTAAGTATGTAAGTGTGAAGAAGCATTACTCCCGTTTTGTTATCCAACTCATTTTATCGTATCAGACAGCATTACACTCATTTCGGATATCACCTAGTACGAGATATTCGTCGAAAGGCATAGAAAATAATAAGAATAGAAATTCCAATGATGTACTGTAATTAGCAGGTAACGGCAGAATATAGCTTGAACTAGTAGGGAGCTGCGAAATCCTATCAGCATGAGTATGAATTGGAAATGAATTGCAATTAATTTTTTCTAACTCATCTGAATTAATTCAAAGTCAATTCAATTCAAATGAATTAAAAATGAATTGCAATTCATTTTGCTAAATTCAACTGAATTGACTCAAATTTCATTCAATTCTTTTTTTTGTGTGAAAAGAATTAATTCAAAAATTGCTAATTCAGTGCATGAATGATTCACGAATTAATTCAAAAATGAATGATTCATTTACATCTCTGGTTTGTATTAATAAGATTTTGTTTGTTGTGCTAAATTCCTAATTTTCACATTGAAATTAATTGTTGGAGGATAATGAAATCCTATGCTCATTTTACTTGTCGCTTAGGACAGATCATCAGGAAGACTTTAGAAAAGCAAAATATATTACGCTAATAACACTAGAGAATGAATGAGAATTACAAACACTCCAGTCTAATTTGCAACGATATCACGGCTTAAACAAAATATTAACAATGAACAGTGAGTTTATATTTTCTTACATTCTCCACTATAATTTGTTGGATATTCCCAATATAAATGATAATTACACTGGTATACAAATTTGGAAAAAACTTGAATGCAGAAACGAAGCATGTATTTTAACTAATCTAACTGCTCTGAATCTCGCATAAAAATTAGGCCGTCACGTCTTGTTTATTTGTTATCGCATGCTGCCAGTACTGAAAAACAGTAATTCTGACACTACAATTTCACAATTATTTATTTAAAAGAAATCTTCATTATAGAAGCGTTTAAGCGTGTCAGGGAGATCGTGTGTTACTGATTCAAGCTATTTTTGCTTTGTGTATGGTGAATGTTTGGTTGGAAAAAAAGGATATGCAATTTCAGAATCATTAAATCATGCATATTTACATTATTTTGGTTTTGCAATCAGAAAACGTGGACACCGATAATGTTTTGCATTTTGTTTATTCTTATTTAGATTTTTTTCCAAAAAGAAAACTAGGTGCAGTGAGCGTCGAACGAGGAGCGTTATCACCAAGATTTAATAAAAATTGAAAGGATTTTGGGACAAAAGCATGCTGGGAGACTAATTATTGCTGGACACTTATACGTGTAACCCAACCAACAAAATACAAACAACGTTCAAAGAACGCCATTCACTTTTGAAAATTCATTAATTTTTAAATAAACTAGTGATTTTTTATGTAAAATACGAATAAAAACATTTTTTTGTATCTAGAAAACCGGACGTGATAGAGAAAAACAAATTACAGATTCGAATTCAGCCCACCAAATTATTTGGTTGCTTCAGTACATAACCTTGTTGGCTAGTGCTTTGAATAATAATAATGACTAGGATCGCCCGGTGGCCGAAATTCGACCACTCGACATTTACTTTCGAGAAAACCTGTGCGTTATACAACAAAAACGTACACATTTTAAGAGAACGGCAAAAATGCACTATTCACCCAACTTTGTACTTATGTCTATAAGATAAATTAAAACGCTTTTCAAACACTTTAAATCAAAGAAGTTAGTTAAATAAATATATTTTGCATATCTACACACAAATTCCTTTAAAACGATATATGTTTCATTAAAATCGGTGGACGATAAGATACTTAAAAATCAACCACAAAAAAATTGTTCCCGTATTTATATATAAAACTGGCTTAACCCAGTGCGCTTCACTACACTGCTTTAACCACTTCTTCAGTTGAGAGAATATGTGCGTCCTATGGGAGGTACTTCCCCCCTACGCCTACCCGCTTTATTTTTGTTTTCAAAAGTGTAGTATACCATTAGAGTGACTCTTACAAAGTTTGAACATTCTCATTATAACAGCTCTTAAGATATACTATGTGAGGCATCCCCCCCCCCTCCTGCACCTACCCGCTTTATTTTTATTTCCAAAAGTTAAGTATACCATGAGAGTGACTTCTACAAAGTTTGAACATTCTCACTATTATAGTTCTTAAGATATGTGGTATTAAACACTGGCGTCCTATGGGGGTACCACTTCCCCTGCTGCTATTTTATTTCAATTTTAGGACTCAGAAGATCCTTCTACCGTAAGTTCAAAAAATGAGTGCAGCTGCTTTAAGATATGCGATACTTAATATTGGCATCCTATGGGGGTACCGATTCCCCTGCCCCTATCAAAAAAACAAGTAGCCTATTTTATTTTTAGGGCTCACGTGATGTTACTGTAAAAATTTCAAAAAAATCGGTTCAGTAGTTTAGGAGTCTATAAGCCAACAAACAAACAAACATACAAACATTTTTCATTGTTGTATATATAGATATAATAAACAAGTACTTTACTAGAGTTTTGATAGTTTTAACTTGAATTCAAATTCAATATGCGTTTTGCAATCGCCGATATTTCTTTTTGATTATCGTTTTCGTATTGGCAAAAAGGAGTATCGTTACATCCTTAAAAAATATCTTATAATCGAAATTTTCCATTTTCTAGAACTCTTTTTCAAATCGTTCCTAATTGAGAGTTAAATTTATTTATTAAGTTAATAATTTTTTAGCTTCCCTAAAATTATGCTCGTAATCTCAGTTATTATAAGAGATGCGATTTCCATCCAAATGCAGTTTTTTTTGTCGATAGTCTAAGAACGATGTCGACCAATTATGTTTCCGAATCATTAAATTTGCGTTAAAATGGCATCGATTTGTTTTATGCATATTGTTGCATATATTAGTGAAAATGCATATTTTTCCATTTTTAGGTTTAAAATGTATATTTTTGCATTTTTAGGTTAAAAATGCATATTCCGTAAAAACGCCTGGGTTCGAGCCCAGATTGAGTCAAGAATGAAAAATTATCAGTAAATTTTAATTAATTTTCATGTTGTAAAATTCCTTTCTTCATAAAAATAATTTAATGAAAATTAAATTTGATGAACTTAAGCCTAATTAAAAATATTAAAAAAAATTTGGATTAAAAACCATAAATAGTTCAACAAAATAACCACAATACTAATTATTGTTAAAGCTAAGGCACGAGCTCTATGTTTGAAAAGGTCAGCAAGGAAGAACATGTAAAATGAATTAAAATAGATAATCATTCAAAGCAAATTTCGATCTACCAAAGGTTAAATACAATTTGGTTTAAGGATTGATGTTTGACTAATGACGTCAGCAGTCGTCGATGGCTGCGAGTGTTAAACGGCAAGCCCTCTGAGGAGATTGAGTGGTTGCAATCGAAACATGTCAGGGTAACCTGTCCGTAAAAACGCCTGGGTTCGAGCCCAGATTGAGTCAAGAATGAAAAATTATCAGTAAATTTTAATTAATTTTCATGTTGTAAAATTTCTTTCTTCATAAAAATAATTTAATGAAAATTAAATTTGATGAACTTAAGCCTAATTAAAAATATAAAAAAAAAATTTTTTGCATATTTTGAAATTTTTGAGGAATTTTTTAATTTCCATATTGTTAAAAAGATCCGAAAAAAATTTTGAAATACACAAAAAAACTTTCCAAAATCATTTTTAAATAATAATTTCAAAAGATTTTGCTATTCGTGCTTAATTCCCAGTTTTTATTCTTGACAAAAACACTTGAAATTTATTGTTGATGGGATAAGCTATTCCTATGCGCATTTAACTGGTTGCTTAGGCCAGATCATCAGGAAACTTCATCCATAAAGATTTTAGAAAAACTAAAGATATTAAACCAAATAAAACTGTTAAACGTATAAGAATTATAGCAACAGTTCTACTTGTAATAATATCAAAGCTTAAACAAAACACATCAACAATAAATAACAGTGGGTTTATCTCATCTTACATTCCCCACTACAATTAGTTGAAATTCTCTCAACATTAATTGTAGTTGTAAGTAGGTTAAGAAAAACAAAATAAAAACAACAACAACTTACAAAAGATGTTGTTAAATAATAAATAAATTCTTTTGGAGCTTTGCTTTAAATATATGATTGATTTTCAAGATTTCGACAAAAGATTTTTACATTTTTAACCGATTCAGCACCTTACATCGTTAAGGCTTCCAATGGGTTAAAAATTACTTGCTTAGCACATGGGTTGTACCGTGTTGCAGAGAATTTAGAAGCCAATTCGATAATATTGCAATTTAATTAAATGTATCCCTTGATTCACCTTCCACCGCAGCCAGTAGTAGCAAAATGGGGGCCTGGCTAGAAAAAAACTTCGTGTAATTTAAGAATGCTTGAAGAGTCTGTTGGTGCCGATGATTGAGCAATTGAAAAAAAGGAAAAAAATGTTAAATTTAAGTAACATCAGAAGTCAATTAGCATTTGTATTTTCCAATTACGGATATATTAGTGAAACCATAACTAATAAGGAGGGATTTAGTTCACTTAATAGCCCGACAAATTAAAAAAAAATTCCAAACTTTTGCAAAAAAAAAAAAAATTATGGATTTAAAAAAATAAAATAAATTTCAAATATTTTTAATCTGATCTGGAATCAAAGTGGGATCTGCAAACAAAGTTTTCCAAAATGCATTGGCATTTTTCAAAAACATGACAAAGTTTAACTTTTAATCAAACAGTACTTATTTATTTAGTTAGTTAGTTAGTTAACTTTATTGAGACTTCAATTGCCGTACAAGGTTTGCGAGATTTTTAGATAACTTAAAACTATAGAGTATTATTTTAATTACAATTGTATACATTTGAGTATATGCGTCTTGCTTATCGACATTTAGTAGAAATAATCAAATTTCAAAATTAATTACAAAAATATTTAAATACAAACAGTGCTTGCTCCCAGCTCTTACTTTTGGACGTAGAGTTTTATCTACTATTAATATACTTAAACTTAAACCTAAACCTTAAAACTAAAACTTAAAATAGGAATAAAAAAGAAAACAAAAATAACAAAAAAATTAGCCCCTGTGAATGCCGGGAATAGTACGTGAATAAAAGTTTGGACCAGGAAATCTACTAATTTGTTCCTGTAAAATCCCAATTATTGAAAGATAATTGGTATTTGACCAATTAATTCCTTGTTCAGTTGATAAAATGTCCCGAATTACACTGCCCTCAAAGTATGAGAGCCTCTGCACAAAGTTCTTCATTAAATTTAAAGCGTCAAAAGAAATTGGAGTAATGTTGGCATTTTCGTAAACAAATTTATTTGAAAATATTTTATTTATCGACTTGTAATTTTTTTCTATGCATTTTCTCAAAATATGCCTTTCAAAAACTTCCATTTTTCTCATTGCTGTTTTTGAGATACTAAACCATATTGGAAAAAGCATAGAGAATTATTGATGTTATACTTACTTTGTACAAAAGTAGTTTTGTCTTTACTGGTAAAAACTTACTACTTTTACACGATTAGCCTTCGCTAAATTATAAGAAACGTGATTATTAAATTTTAAAAGCTTATTGAAGTTGACTCCAAGGTATTTTATGTTGTCCTTAAATTTAATTTCAGTACCATTTAGAAATAGTTTTAAATGTTTGCTCTCTGGAACAACAGTGTATTTACACTTTCCGGAAGCATTACGTAAACAAATTGCATTACTCTTTGAAGCGTTAATTTTTATTCCCCATTGAGAATAAAATTAATCGACATGTTTAAGGTGCGATGAAACATTTTGAAGCGCAACCAGCGGAGACTCGTCGTGAGCATAAAGAAGCGAATCGTCGGCATAAAGTATAGCCCTAGAGTTATTATCAGGGCAAGGAAGTTCATGCACTTAAAATCGCAAAATATGCGCACAAAACATGCACTAAAAATCGTAAAATATGCAAAAATAAAAGTAAAAAATATGCATTAAAAATATATTTATTTAACCATATTTAACAAAAAAAAAAACATAAATACATTTCATTCAGTTTTAAAAACATAAAACCTAGTTTAAAAAGTAGTAGTAGATAAAGATATATTTACATATATAAATAAATAAGTTTTTTTAAGTTATCAAATGTAAAACTCATTCTATTTGGTCTTAAAACAGTTTTAAGCATTGAAAGTGTTCGTTCGACATCAACGGATGTAATAGGTGGATATTTAAAAGTGGTCAACTCCTTTGTAGAATATTCATAGTCTACAATTTTTTCTTTACTGGAAGGTAAATTAAAAATATTACCAATTTCTTTAACTTTTTTAAATCCGGCATTCTTTTTTAAAACTGCATAAATTTTGGCTTTTATTTTTTCGCCGATTTGACCTTCTACTTTTCTTATTTTAATGACAGCGTCATCAACGAGTTTAACCGAGATGTTCAATGGTTTAAACCCCTGAAGTTCGGTTATTGTCTCGACTAGAAACCCATTGTTTGAGTGTATAAATTCTAATTGAGCCTTTATATTAGGTACATTTAAAATACTGCTTACTTTTTTATCGCGACTGCATTATTTTCGTTAAAATTATTTACCACATCTTTAAATTATTCAAAATTTTTGGCATAATACTCAACTGCCTGCAACCAGGTACCCCATCTTGTTATACATGGTTGAAACGCAAAGGCGACTTTAAAAACTTTCATGTATGGCATGAGCTTAGCATGTGACATGTAACATTTTTGAGTAAGATATCTTAAAAAAAGGGCAAGTAGAGCAACATTTTATTTTTATTAAAGGATTCTAAAAGAGAAATTGAATCTTTGAAAGTTCGAGCTATTGAAGCATGATCCACCTTTTCCAACTTTACAATATTTAACAAAAATTAGTTTTTACTTTGTTCTTCTTCTGCATTCAAGATCCCAATTACGTAGACAACGAAACGTTCTTCAGTGTCCATTGCTTCGTCAATAGACAGCCACAAATTATGTCACTTAATTATTTCAACAATGTCACATAGTTGTATAGTGTACAACTTGGCGATATAAGAGCATTATAAAATTCAAAACTAAATTTCCTAGTCTTATCCCCAAAAGTTGATTTTCTTGAAATTAAAGTTTGCGAAACGTTTTCATAAATCATAAATCTTTGTGTTTCTGGCTTTGAAGGTGCTGATTTACTTGAAATTTTTAAATGAAACACCTTTTTGTAAACTTTGCAAAAAAGTACTTTTCCCTCTATTTTGAAGACTCAAAAACACACTTATTTAAAAGATTATTTTTTGATATTTTTTCTTTTGGCATTTATTTCCTTAAAAACAATTTATTTTATTAATAATTTTTGGATTTTAGGTCATACTTCTTACACCGTTAATCAAAAATATTATGTTGAGTTCTATTTTTTCTTCGCCGAACATTATTTTTATTTGCTGTTTCTTCAAGTAAAAAAAACCGCGAACAAAATGAAATGTCAAAAACTGTTTTATTGTGACGTCTACAATTATGTGCACAATTATACAAATTGTATAATTTTTATATGTGCTATTTTTTAAAGGTAAAAGAAACAAGGTGAATTTATAATAAAATGTAGGTAATTCAGTACCAAACACCAACATGTTGTTTTGGCTCCTTGAAAATTTCGAAGTTAGCAGATTTTTAAATACTATTTTGACTGTTTGACAGCTTCAGGGCTGAAACAACTATAACCAGCTGATTCACTGACTACACCTTATAATGAATTCGCCTTGAACAGAAAGATATTTCTAAACAAAAAACTAAGAAAAGAGCAATTTTTTTTTATAAATATTACAAAATATGCCGAAAAATGTGAATTTATAGCAAAATATGACGAAAAATATGCATTTATATCAAAGTATGCAAAAACATGCATTTAAAGCAAAATATGCAAAAATATGCACTAACAAATTGATGCCATTTCACTGGAAATATTGTGATTCGCAAAGATATTAACTTTAGGTGGGTCTCAGAGTACCGACAACAAACATGCATTTGCATGAAGTCCCTTGCCCTGGTTATTATATTCATGAGGAAAATCATTAATAAAAATATTATACAAATGTGGTGCCAATACAGAGCCCTGTGGAACACCGCAATGGACCTCACCCTGTGATGAACACTCATTATCAATTTGCACGCAAAATCTCCTGTCATCGAAAAAGCTTCGAAAGAGCTTAATAATTGAAGACCCAAAGCCAATGTTTATCATTTTGTTTAATATACCGTCATGATTAGCCTTATCAAAAGCTTTTTCGATGTCAAGAGAGACTGCAACAGTACATTGGCCTTTTCCTAAATTTTGGACTACATCGTTATGAAATTTCAATAGCGCATGAACGGTGGAACTACCCCTCTTAAACCCAAATTGACTCTGAGGAATGTATGCACTATCCAAACTTAAATCCATTTTCTCTCTGATAATTCTTTCAAATAACTTTCCCAGATTTGAGAGTAGCGAAATTGGTCTAAAATTGTTTATGTCAGAATTACCTTTCTCTTTCGGGATTGGCATAATCTTCGCAACTTTCCAATCAAGTGGGAAATAGCAATTATTCAAACAATTGTTGAATAATATTGTCAAATATTCAAAAGCCTTTATAGGAAATTTTCTAATCAAGTAGTTCGATATATTGTCTAATCCACAAGACTTTTTGTTATTTATTAATTTCGAGGTGTTTAAAAGGGTATCGATACTAATTAATTTGGAGTCGTTTCTGTTATTCAATGATGTCGTTTCATCACTAAATGGAATACAACCTGGAGCATTAAAAATTGTATTATTTATTGTACCATTTATCTCTGAAATATCTCTATTTGGAGGCGAAGCTCGATAAACAGATATACAATGATTCTTAAAAACATTTAATTTATCATCTAACTGTTATCCACTATGTCATTGCTCACCACAAAATGATCCAAATGAGATGAACCACCAGGGTAAGTGGGATATGAATCACAAATTCTTGTAACAGAAATGGATTCGTTCTGAAGTCAAGTTGAAAGCACTTCTCCATTAAAATTATTGATAGCATCACCCCAAGAAATGTGCTTAGCATTTAGATCACCGCCTAATATAAAACCATCGTAACGGTTGGAAAAGTTTCAAATAGAGGAAAGGCCACCAGCGATATTTTGACGATTAGAGTTACAATTGAAATAAACAGAACCGCAAAGAATTTTCCTTAAACTGCCATTAATCGACACACTAATTTCTACGAATAAATTTGGAAACGAAAGATTAGGAACCTGTGCCCTGGAGAAAGAAATTGTTTTCCTAATACATATTCCAACACCTAATTGACTATCATCCTTTAAAAAATATATCTATCAAAATTTACAATTGTCCCCGCAGTCAAATGCGTTTCCTGTAAAAAAGCTATATCAACATTAAATCAATCCAGTAACCGATTCAGTTTAATTCTCCATCCAACATGGACAAGAGAACCAACATTAAATGTCATTAAATTTAAAGAATTACGGACCATAGACATTTTGAATATCTTTAATTAAATTCAAGCACTCTTTCTTGGCCTGATCTCTAGTCATTGTTTTGTAGTTTACCATAAAATTATTAATTTTATCCTCTAAAGTTAGAGGATCCGGAGCACATAAAGCCTTGGCAAGCTTCATAATATCCTGTACCAAAGCAGGCTTTACCACCCTAGTCTGAGTTGGAACGTCATTCAAAACATTAAATAAACTAGCATACGGTTTGTTTTCAACAACAGCACTAGATGGATTTATTGCTCAAGCAACATTATTTGATGGAGACAGTTTTCTAATCTTGTTTTCCTAACTAGATTTTTTTCTAAATGACACATAGTTTCTATACACAGGACAACCCCTGTAATTTGAAGTATGTCCATTTTGATTACAGTTGACACAAAATGGCAAAACATTATCTTCCTGGACAAAAGAACACTCGCCTGGTGCATGCTTCTCACTGCACTTAACACAAGAAAATGGACGACTGCAATTTCTTGAATAATGACCCCACTTTTGACACCTCCAACCCTGTGGGACTTTAATGTTAGCCTTTGGCCGCTCCCAACAAACAACTTGATTAAGCATATATTTTACGCCTATTAACTCGCTTGCTTTACGATTAGGTTTAAGGAATACTAAAAACAAACCGGTTTCAATACCCTGTTTCCTAGAATACTCAGTAGAAAATTTAGAAACTGATTCAACAGTATCTGGGACAATTCTATCTATTTCAGACTTAATATCATTAACATCTGACTTGTAATACAGACCTCTACAAACTACTTTCTGTCGCTTATACTCCGTTGGAGTGTATGTGTAAGAAGATATTTCCCTTTCCTTTAGCAGCTGCATCATTTCCGAATGTGCAGAAGAAGCTTTCAAAAACAATGTACTTCTAAATTTTGACTGGTTTTTAATTTTAAACTCAACATTTTTGGAATTAAGTTGGTCAATCAAGGATTTTACATTTACATTTTCCAAAAATATTGGAAGGCAATAAGAATTTCTGGTCTTTACAGATGCTTGGGAGTTATTTTGTTTTGAATTTGTGTTATCAATTGGCTCTTCAGCCTCTAAAACTAAATCTCCTAAAAGTGAAAATTTATTCGTGCGGTTTACAGTATTTGCTAACTTATCTAACTTCTTAAAATTACATTTTGACAAATCAATTTTTACGTCACCTTGGTATGTTCTTTTTTTGTTCTTGGCCATTTTGAAATCATCCTCCATTAAAGAAATTGAACAGGCTTCATGATCCATTAAGTTTTCATTTTCTTTTTTAACTTGCAAATCAGGAATTTGTATATTTTCCAAAATTGTAATGTTTTTATTTTGCATTGACTCTTGCGCATTCTCCTTTAATTGAATAGACGTTGATGGCTGTGCCATCACTGCATCAAGCAAGTGCTTCCCTAGCTGGGACTTTTTACCAACATCTAATGCTTTTAAACCATCGGTTGCTGCATTACAAACTTGTCTTTTGTTTTGAAACAGCTCCCTTAGACATATTAGGAGGACGTCCTCCAGACTGGAAAAGTAATGGATCACGTTCCATTACGATTTCCTTAAAATCCAATTAATGCTTTCAAATATTTTTATCGAAACAAATTTTTTAATTGAAAAAAAAGAATTTTTTTATTTTTAAAAATTTGTTTTTTAGTTTGACAGAAAATTCAAATTTATTTTTTTAAATATTTTTTAGAGCTTTCTGAAAAAACGTCTTATACGTTTCACAGTTGACAAGAAACTCTACTTATTTATTTAAACAAACAAAAATTAAAATTAGTTATAAAAGTTTTTATAGATATTTGAATAACAATAGGTTGAATTTTATATATTTTTTATGGAATTTTTTTAAGTTTTTAGTGCATATTTTCTATTTTTTTTTAGTGCATATATTGGATTTTTTAGTGCATATTTTATGCGCATATTTTTGATTTTTTAGTGCATAAAAATCTTATCCTTAGTTATTATTATTATTTAAAATCCATTTTTGCTTGCGCGATAAAATAGAAAATAATAGTAGATAATATAGTTACATATTTCAATAGCATTTTAAATTTTACCTAAAAATATGTTACAGTTTGTAAATTCAATATATTAAAGAATTTGTTATTGTTGTTGCCTTATCATTATTCGTTTTTCTATTTCTTCGTTTTTTTTTCTATTCAGCTTTTGACAAAACAGCTGGCAAAATAATAGTATCAAGCCATAAAACGGCTGACTGGGCTGTTTTGACAAAAAAAAACTCACTAAAAAAACAAAAATAAATAATACGATGAACAAACGAGCGTAAGGAAAGAAGAGACAAAATGAAAATAATATACAAAAAATAAACTTAAAGCACTCCTTCCTTTACTTACAACTTTATGAAAGAAGAGTCAAAAAAGGAAAACGATTTTAAATTAAGGCAAATCGTTCACACATACACACAAATCAACAGTAATACGAAAAAACGAAGGGAAAGAAATTAGCAATAAAAACGAATAAAAAGCAAACGAAAGAGGGCAGAAAGTATAAACAATCAATCGTATACAGCCAAGTAGAAAGACAAACGACATGTTGAACTGTTTTCTTATTTCGTTTTTTTTTTTTTTTTTAATAAAACGAAGGGCAGGGAAATAAAACAGGACAAAAAACAAAATAATGTAAATCTAATCGAAGAATAGAAGAAGCAAGAAACCGAAAAATAATTGAGAGGGAAAACATGAAACATAAAAAAGTTAAAAACAAAGTAAGCAAGAGAAAGAGAGTTTAAAATCGTTTAGAGCCTTAGGTAGAGAGAATAAATAATTTGTTTAGCTCTTTTCAAAAGAGTGCAGGTTATGAGAGGTTATATTCAAGCGCCAAATTTCCTTTAGTGTTAAATTTAAGAAACAATCTCTGGTAAACAACTCGAGAGCCTTTGTAAATTTTGCTTTTGGAGCATACTTTTACGCCTTGAAATACTCTTGAGTGTTTTCTTATTAAATTATTTTTTGCTTTTTCATGCGGAAATTCCTAAATATTTCAAAGACCTGTAATAGTTTTCCATTTGAGAAGTCATTTTAGTGTTTTGTTTGAAGCCCATTTATTAGTATCAAAATTTTTTGTTTGAATATCTATAATTAAGCGGAAAGTTTTTACGTAAAGGTCTTTGTGGGAATTCCCAGTAAAAAACCCACTCATATGGAATTTTTGTTTAATAATGTTTAACTTGCAGTGATAAAATTGGAATTTCCACGTACAATACAGATTTTAGAAACATGGTTATAAGTTCGTGGAACAGTTTAAATTTCACTTGTTAAGGCCTAATTAAGTAGAAAATATGGTTTATATGTTGTAAATGTGGTGTGCGGAATTAATCGAATTTAATATTAAAAATTATTCAAGTAATTTTATCGAGGAAAAACCAATAATCGCAAAATCTATTTTTGTATTATTATTGCTAATAGCAAAATGTTTCTATGAAAAATCTGTAGTATAGTTTCAGGAGAATTTAATTCTAGGTTAACGCTAATTTAACCAAACAAGCAAGTTAATTAAACTTATGAAAAATATTTGTATAAAAGTAAAAAGTTTTAATATTTACACAAATATCTTGTTGTTGCAAACCGCTTGTTTAACTTATTTGATCCTTTAGCGTTGCAAAATTCTTTGCAAATTAGCTTAAAACTTTTTGTTTTTTTTTTATTAAGTTTTCATTTCTTTATTTTCTTAATACTATTGGCTTTTTATCTTATAATGACAAGATTTATTTTAAAATTTTTGAAATCGAAGCTACAAATACATATTGTAAAAATGAGAACCTTTAAATTGAAATTTAAATCAAAATTAGGATAAAAACCCCAAGTACTACGTTTTTACAATAATTTGAAGTATTTCTTAAAAGTTTTTTCAAAAATAGCAAGTCCGAGGTGTGATCCATCTTTCTAATACCTATCGAAGTACAGATTTGTCTGTTATATTTGTCCATTTTTAATAAAAGATTTGTTGTCAGTAATTTTAGAGCGAACTTAAAATATTTAGAAATGGCTGATGACAACTCAATAGAAATTTATAAAATTATATTTTTGCTATAAAGAATTCATTTAATAAAACAAAACGAGAAACGCTTACAAAATGTTGTATAGAAAATATTAAAATAGAGTGTTTTTCGTACAAATATTACTTAACGTTAATTGTTTGTTTAAATAAAATCATCAATTTAATTTAAATTTTCTACAATTTCTATAACCTTAAAGTATGCATTTCATTTTCTTTTAAAAAAATAAATACTGCGTATACGTATGGTGACCATCCGTTCTGTATTATAGAGTTTGCTAAAAATCGTAAAAATTTGAAACCGCGGTTTCGGTTTTAAAATGATTAAAACCGGCCGGTTTCGGTAAGGTTTTCGGTTTTGAAAATATCAAAGTTAAATTCATACATAAACATATATTTTTTTTTGCAAATTTCTTATTTGTTTAAATTCAGGTACTTTTATTCGCCCTTAATAGTGCATTTACACCTACGCCATAAACAGGTTATAAGTTGTTTATGATGATAAACTAGTTTGAGAAACTTGTTTATCCATACATATTATAAACACGTTTGTAACTAGCTTTTGAGATGAACTAGTTACAAACAACCAGTTTTTGTTAATGCAACTCTGTTTTTCAAAATTTTGTTCTGGCAATGCTAGTGATATTTGACATTTCCCCAAAAAATAAAAAAATAAAGTAAAAAGAATTTACTTTTATCTGTAAAAAAAGCCAAAACAATAGTAAGAAAAATAAAATAAACAAAGAAAATGTTTAAAAAAATTCCAAATTTATAAGAAATGTTAGTTTTTTACATATTTTCTTTTAGATGGACAACGGAAATAAAAGGTTTGTTTATATGTTCGTATGAATGTGCATCAACGTTTTTTTTTTTTATTATTGGGGCTAAGAACTTGTCAAAGATAAACAACTTAACTGTCAAAAATGCTGATGTAAACGGTATAGTTTATGAAAGTAGTTTACGATAGTAAACTAGTTTGAAAATTACAAGTGTAAATGCACTATAAGTGTATACCTGGGCCTGGCCAGGCATTTTTTGACTTTTTTCTAGTTTTTTTTTATATAATTATTAAGTATATTAGAACGAAACTTTATGTATTCCTCAACTCCGCAATTCCGCAATTGGCCAAATGAAAATTTTGTGCATATTGTATCCACCTGGGCCTTGTCAGGCCGTTCCCTAAAATATATGTACTGCAGTAAATATAATCAAAATGAAACGTTTCAAAAAGCATACACAACACATAAGAATTCTTCCTTTTCTGTTTTTTCGGAAAATTATTTTATTTCCCAACAAAATGTTCCTGCTATAGCCATAAGACTCCGTACATATAAAAGTAGGTCCAGCCTTGCCCATACAAAATTCAAGTGGCCCAGGTGGCAGTTTATGCTTAAGAGTTTATACTTAAGAGTTATAAAGATAACATTTGCTCTTCTTAGTACTTATTTTGAGTTTTAAGAATTTTGAAATACCTTGTCATTGCTTAAGGCTGTTATGTATAAAGTTTTTGTATATTAAGTACGAGTATGATGTTTAATTTGCAATTTCTTCAAGCATAAATACATTGTTAAAGTTAAAGCTAAAACCGAGATTTTTTCGGTTTTCGGTTTCGGTTTTTAGGCATTTAAAACCGCGGCTTCGGTTTCGGTTAAAACAGAACAGCAATCCCTACTGTATTATAGAGTACTGTATTTTAGAGCTTTGTTCTGTTTAAATTATTTTCAAGTCAAATGCCAGGCACTTTTTTCCTTGTCCCCAAAATATAAAAACAAAATCCCCAAAAATACCCAAATTGGAAAACCAAACCTTAATATTTTTTTTGTGTTTTTTTCTGACCAAATATAAATTTTTTAAAAAAATATGGGGATTTCAAGTGGGGGATTCAAGTGAAATGATTTTTTTTTAACATATCCCACTCGCATCCCAAACAGCGACCAAAACTACCTTAAAGGAAAAGACAAAAGCTTTCTTTTAAGCATAAAAAAAACATTCCGGATAAAAAAAAAAATAAAAAAAGTTTTAAAATTAAAAAAAAATTTTTTTCAAAAGTTTGATCAAATAGCTATCGAAGCTACTTGGGACACATTTTGCTAACAACAAAAGGTAATAAGTTACATGGATGAGAAAGAACACCTGTATGGTTGAAGGTTGGAATTTAAAATGTAGTTCACTCAGTGCTTTCACCACAGGAGCTACAGCAGATTTTCAGTCACATATGGGTATGAACATCGCTAAAAAAATATTGTTCAATATACGATTTATAAAAAACAAATATGTCAAAGCGAACTTGTTTACAAATTTGCATTTTTAAATTTCCTTATTAAACTCCATTTCGTCAACGATATCGTGGCGCACTTCGGAACAAATCTAGTTTACCGACGCACAGTGTCTGAAAATCGTTTTTCATTGGCCAAAATATTTTTTTTATATATTTTAGTTTTAATCAACAGATTAATTCTTAAACTTTTCTCCACTTTAAAATTCATTCAAATCGGTTGAGTAGTTATTGGGGAATTTAAGGGCAAAGTGGAACTTCAGATTTACTAACTTTAGCGTGAAATATCTCCTATTTTTTTATTTGTTTTTTAATTATTTAAAAATGTAATTTTTGGATTTAAATAATAATCATCAACATATTTTGTAATAATGGGACACTCAAAAAAATTTAATGTTTACACTATAAAAAAAATTTTAACACTAAAAAAAAAAACGTCAAATCAACTGGAAAATTTGCTATTATTACCGAAAAATTAACAATTTTTTGCTTTCAAATTTGTTTACACTTAAAAAAACATATCTAAAATCTTGCTATTACTACAGAAGAATCTATTATTTTTTGCCGTAAAATTTGTTAATATTAGCAAAATAAATCCGCTGAATTCAAATTTTTTTTTTTTTTTTTTTTGATACGAAAATATAGGTATTTATTTTTTGAATATTTCTTATTTATTAAAACATTTCATACATATGTGGATAAAAAAAGCTTTTAAAAATAAAAGCTGCAATAGATTTTAAAAGCTTTTGTAACAATGTGAGTTTCTGTTTATTATTATGTTTTACTAATACAATGTCTGTCATAGATCTAATAAATTATAATTATTGTAAATTTAATTGAAAGATTGATTGCAAATATTCCATATTCTGTTCTGTGTTATTTATGTTCTTTAGTAGTTTTTTGACTTCTTCATCTAAATCCCGATGTTTCACTTTCCATTGATTTCGAATACTGGAGATGAACGGATCTGACGTTGCCAACAATATATTAAATAGATCTTCATTTGTGGAATTTCGTGAAATTTTTCAAGTATACGCAGAGAAAAAATATGGTTGGGCATGGTTACGGCAGCAACACTATATTTAATGCAACAATATATTGTTGACGTAGACAAATAATAGTTATTT
This sequence comes from Pollenia angustigena, assembly GCA_930367215.1. Lineage (NCBI taxonomy): Eukaryota > Metazoa > Arthropoda > Insecta > Diptera > Polleniidae > Pollenia > Pollenia angustigena. The sequence continues at coordinate 57,875,218 of OV884060.1, forward strand.
TTATTTAATATCAACAATATTATAGTTACTGTAAACATATAAATGTTTATCGCAATTATACATTTGAGTATTGTTGACCGAAAAATAATTAATTTTCTAACAACTAAATTATGATAACTTTCAAAACATATTATATTACTCACAACCATATCATGATATTTAATAGCCATAACATGATAAGATTCTATACATTTATCATACTATGTTAAAGATCCAATCAAACTATTTTTACCCTAATAATATTATGGTAGCGCCATTTGTAAAATAATTTTGAATCAGTTGTGTCGTTTATTTTATATGTGAGCGGTTAAACAATTTAAAGATTAATTAAAAATAAGCTTAAAAAAATTAAAATATTAGCGGAGTTTATTCAGTATTAGTGATGTAATAGTGCAAATGCAAACTATCGTGGTATTTTTTTTTTTTTTTTGTAAAATTCAACAACAAAACACAAAGAGATTTCGTTATATAGCACTTGCTCTTTTGCCAGCATTATATTGAACTCCGCTATTTGATTTACGTTAAGAAAAATTGTAAAAAGCCGCAAAATAAAAAATCAATGCAAAACAAATTTTAATTTATTTTGTATTTTTATGACAGTTATGAAAGGTGCTGTATCATAAATTTATTATGATTAACATGACAATAATTTGATTACTTCTTTACTTGGTATGATTACCAGAATAATAATATGATTAAGGGAAAAATGTTATGATGTAATATTAAGTAATAGTAGGATTCAATGATAATCTTAATATGGTGACTACAATCATGAATCTTATCATAATATGTTACTCTTAGAATATGTTTACCACAACCATGTTTTTTCTTTGCGTGTGGAATCCTTATTCCTTTTTTCCTGAGCTTCCTCTGATAAATCTCCAAGTGGCACCAACTGATATTTAATGACATCTTCTCCATGATAAAGGATTTTGTGAACTGTAGCAGACATATTTCTCCATGGGTACTTGGTTGTATATATTTTTGCAGTTTCCTTAGCAAAAACTCCAAATTTTCTAGAGTCAATTTCTTCATTGCACGCAAGTACTTCTAGGATTATTTTTAATCTATAAATGAGGTTAAAATCAACACCTGTTATTTCAGATGCTGTTTCTGGATCTAAAAATAATGTTTTTGCGGTATTGCCATCATTTGTATTGCCTGACCCTTGTTTCGGCTGATCTATAAGACTATGGAACATTTTGGGGATTATTGTCTGGGGGGTGAGAAATTCCAAGTCAGGGTGATGGTACTAGGTCAGTATATTAAAACCCTCAAAGGGTTTGGCGTTCGTATGTGTCAGTTTTTTTTTATGACATTTTAAATTTTTTCCTTTTCTTGATGTTTTTTTGTTTAACATAACTCGAGAACCACATGTCCGATTTTGCTAAAACAAACTCAAAAAAATTTAGAATTACAATTTCTTTAATCCGTTCTATAACGTTTTTCTTTATAATCAACAGTTTTGTCGGTAAAAATAAATTTGTGGAGAATTATAATTGATAAGTGCAAAAAAATGTTCAAGCCTGGATGTATGCAGCAGATTTTATCACAAACCTGCACTGCAATTTTTGTGAATTTTTTTAAGCGATCGGTGAAAATCGTCGGACTTTTGTTTGTTATTTGAAAGAATATACCCACATACAGTGATGCCAATAGTAGGGGATTTCCCCTTTTCTACGTATTTTTTTTTCGGATCATTTTTATCTTCAATCGGATCACTCTTTAGACCAATCTTAGAATATGGGTCAATCATTTGGGATCCATTTTACAACATTCACAATTCTCGTATTGAATCGGTCCAAAAACAATTTTTATTATTCTGTTTACGTGATCGTCATTGGAGTTACCCGACAAACTTTCCTTCCTATGCTAGAAGACTGACATTAATAAAATTACCATCGCTCAAAAGTCGTCGTACAATGTTAAATGTTTCTTTTATGGTTAATCTTATTAATGGTAATGTTTGTTGTGATTTTCTGTAGAGTCTGCTAAATTTTATATACCTTGTCGCAATACGCGTCATTATAATCTGCTTTTTGTTAAATTTTTTTAGAGAAAATTACGCTATTGCTGATCCTTTTTCGAGGTTATGTAGACAATTTAATTCTATGTCACAATTTGTTGATTTTTCTTATTGTTTTTCTTTATTCGTAAATTTTTATGTACTACATATATTCTGTAAATTTGTAGTATATTTTAAAATGCATATTGTTATTCATTAATTTTAAGTCAATATTGTTATTAGTCAGTAAGGATAATATCCATTGATTAAATAAATAAATATGCCCTAAAATAAAAAATTGTGTCCTCTTTTCCCTACGGTTGAAATTTTCCGAAAAAAAAATCCCTAGAAAAGGGGAAATCCCCTACTGTTGGCATCACTGAATGTGGGTGTATTCTTTCAAATAACAAACAAAAGTCCGACGATTTTCACCGATCGTTAAAAAAAAGTCACAAAAATTGTAGTGCAGGTTTGTGATAAAATCTGCTGCATACATCCAGGCTTGAACATTTTTTTGCACTTATCAATTATAATTCTCCACAAATTTATTTTTACCGACAAAACTGTTGATTATAAAGAAAAACGTTATATGAACGGATTAAAGAAATTGTAATTCTAAATTTTTTTGAGTTTGTTTTAGCAAAATCGGACAAGTGGTTCTCGAGTTATGTTAAACAAAATAACATCAAGATAAGGAAAAAATTTAAAATGTCATAAAAAAAAACTGACACATACGAACGCCAAACCCTTTGAGGGTTTTACTATACTGACCTAGCACCATCACCCTGACTTGGAATTTCTCACCCCCCAGATTGGCTGTTGTACTGTGTTATTACCCGCCTACAAAGGACGAATATCCTAAATAATTTTTTTTATTGATCGACCATTAGAAAGTTTTACACTTTTATTTCATCATAAAAAACTTAATTTGAGGGAGAATTACCCTATTGATCTGTCCAGACCAAATTTGTTTTTTGCTAGCAATATTTTTCGAATATAACAAACATTCAACAAAAAAACTAATTTGGAATCGATCGCGCAATGAAATTTGGTTTTTTAAGTACATAATAAATTTCGATTCTTAAAACAAGAAAACCCATAATAATTTCTTGATTTTAACTTATTTCGTTCGTATTGAGTAACATAAAGAAACATTTTGCTAAAACCAAGCTACCCACAAATCAAACAAAAAAATCCGGAACTCGGCAACAGTATTGTCTTTAAGCCGTGCTTACATTGTTTTTAAATTTTCCCTGTATTTTCAGAGATATCGTTGAATTTTTTGTTTTTTTTTTTTTTTAATTCATAAAAAATAAAAATGCCACAAAATTCTCAGTTTTCGTCTCAAAAGATTTATCTTTACACAATTTCGAAAGAAATGAGGTTTATCTCATTGTAATCGGTGCACAACTTTTGATTATATTCACAATTTACTGAGAAAACTGAATATTGATTTCCATACAAAAATAACATTTTAAATATGTGTGTGTCATGTACGTTTTTTTCTTTTTTGATCATGCAAAATTTTCTTGATCGCAGCCATATTTTCTGGTGATTTAGAAAATATAGTAGACGTTCGGTTATATGAATACCCAATTATATGAACATCCAGAATACTGAACAACAAAATTTTTACACATGAGGTTCTAAAGAGTGAACACAACCTACTCTATTTTGTGAACAACTTGTAACCGTTGAGTTGGCATCACTGCTATATTTGAGCACCCATTAAAGAGCTGATAGTTGCTTTTTGTTAAGTTTGCTTTGAAATTTCAGTATGAATCGACTTGAATGGAAAATTGGCGCCTTCTACACGCCAGCCGTGGCGGTCACATGGCAGAAATCACATTTAAATTTCATAAAATTTTCTTTCCAATAAAACCCGTTTCATTGATTTTAAAAATATATTTCCTTGTTTTATTATGCATTAAACTTGTGTCTCTCTTTAAAAAAATACCCTTTATTATAAATCTGTTCTTCCCCGAAATAAGCTAGTAAATGTGTATATACGAATGCAATGGAAAATTTATAACATAGTTGGTATTTGTAAAGTTATTGCTTGGAGTGAAAATAATATATCTGATAATAATAAATATTTGGCATTGAGAAAATGCAGGGACAATGCATTACAGAAATCATTGAAAACACAAATATAACCGAATACTTTCATGTACATTTATTACACAGTACAACAGCCAATCTGGGGGGTGAGAAATTCCAAGTCAGGGTGATGGTACTAGGTCAGTATAGTAAAACCCTCAAAGGGTTTGGCGTTCGTATGTGTCAGTTTTTTTTATGACATTTTAAATTTTTTCCTTATCTTGATGTTTTTTTGGTTTAACATAACTCGAGAACCACTTGTCCGATTTTGCTAAAACAAGTCAAAAAAATTTAGAATTACAATTTCTTTAATCCGTTCATATAACGTTTTTCTTTATAATCAACAGTTTTGCCGGAAAAAATAAATTTGTGGAGAATTATAATTGATAAGTGCAAAAAAATGTTCAAGCCTGGATGTATGCAGCAGATTTTATCACAAACCTGCACTGCAATTTTTGTGACCTTTTTAAGGCGATCGGTGAAAATCGTCGGACTTTTGTTTGTTATTTGAAAGAATACACCCACATTCAGTGATGCCAACAGTAGGGGATTTCCCCTTTTCTAGGGATTTTGTTTCGGAAAATTTCAACCGTAGGGAAAAGAGGACACAATTTTTTATTTTAGGGCATATTTATTTATTTATTTAATCAATGGATATTATCCTTACTGACTAATAACAATATTGACTTAAAATAAATGAATAACAATATGCATTTTAAAATATACTACAAATTTACAGAATATATGTAGTACATAAAAATTTACGAATAAAGAAAAACAATAAGAAAAATCAACAAATTGTGACATAAAATTAAATTGTCTACATAACGTCTAAAAAGGATCAGCAATAGCGTAATTTTCTCTAAAAAAATTTAACAAAAAGCAGATTATAATGACGCGTATTTCGACAAGGTATATTAAATTTAGCAGACTCTACAGAAAATCACAACAAACATTACCATTAATAAGATTAACCATAAAAGAAACATTGTACGACGACTTTTGAGCGATGGTAATTTTATTAATGCCAGTCTTCTGGCATAGGAAGGAAAGTTTGTCGGGTAACTCCAATGCAGATCACGTAAACAGAATAATAAAAATAGTTTTTGGACCGATTCAATACGAGAATTGTGAATGTTGTAAAATGGATCCCAAATGATTGACCCATATTCTAAGATTGGTCTAACGAGTGATACGTAAAGTTGCTTCGTTATGTATGGATCGGTGAATTTTTAACCCAGCGCTTAATAAAGCCAAGAACGCCTCGAGCTTTATTAACAGTTAATGTAATATGAGAAACAAAGTTTAATTTAGGATCCAGTAAGACTCCAATATCAAGAAACGCATCAACCAACTCCAGTTGATGACCACCAAAAGCATAATTAACAGCAATACAGTTATTTCTATAAAAACGCATGCTTTTGCATTTCACAAGATTCAGCTCCATCATATTATGATTACACCATAAAAAGAAGTTATTAAGATCCGATTGAAGATACAAATGGTCCGAAAAAAAATCCCTAGAAAAGGGGAAATCCCCTACTGTTGGCATCACTGAATGTGGGTGTATTCTTTCAAATAACAAACAAAAGTCCGACGATTTTCACCGATCGCTTAAAAAAAGTCACAAAAATTGCAGTGCAGGTTTGTGATAAAATCTGCTGCATACATCCAGGCTTGAACATTTTTTTGCACTTATCAATTATAATTCTCCACAAATTTATTTTTACTGGCAAAACTGTTGATTATAAAGAAAAACGTTATATGAACGGATTAAAGAAATTGTAATTCTAAATTTTTTTGAGTTTGTTTTAGCAAATCGGACAAGTGGTTCTCGAGTTATGTTAAACAAAAAAACATCAAGATAAGGAAAAAATTTAAAATGTCATAAAAAAAAAAATGACACATGCGAACGCCAAACCCTTTGAGGGTTTTACTATACTGACCTAGTACCATCACCCTGACTTGGAATTTCTCACCCCCCAGATTGGCTGTTGTACTGTGTAATCAACCCAAATTTGCGATATTCATCTTGAACATGTTTCCTTTTTAAACTTTTTAACTCCTTGTTGGTTTTGTTGTTTCTTATTGATCCTGAAGATCCGAAATCCAAATCATAACTGATTTTTAGTATGTGTTCCATAAGTCATATGCATCGTATTATCTAATAATTTTATCGGGACTTGGTTTAATTGGCTTGATGTTGCATGGCATATGATAAAGCTGGATGCAGCATTCTTGTTAGTCAAAGCCTGGCCTACTCTTTCATCTATCATTGTTAGCACTAATTGGTAGCTAACTTCAATTTGCTGCCCCTCTAAATCTAATTGTAATGGCTGCATGAGTTTCTTTTTTGAATTCAAATTTGATAGGCCTGCAGTATTTCGTAGAAGATGTTGTCTCATTTTTCCAAATATCCTCTGTTTGCATTGTACTAGTCAAAGGCTCTGAATGTTCCAAAATCTTTTTTAATCGCAATGGTACAAATGATACCATGAACATATCTGAGTCCGAAATATTTTCACATACTACTTGTTTGTATTGTTTTTGTCCGGAAGAACCATCACATCCCCATTTACAAAAAAGAATTAACTTTGTGTTTCCATATTTCTTTAACTCATTTCCTTTTATTGATTGCAGCTATGTGATCAAATAGATATTGTAGTTGTACGTATGCCGAAATTGATGTGGTTGTAATAGTGTCCTTTATGGCAAACAGTCCATTTTACCAGTTTTGTGTGATGATATGCTGGATACAGATTTGAACCTTTTTCAATCGCACGCAATCTGATCTGAATATATTGCTGTTTTGTTAATTTCAAATCCAGAAATAATGCTAATGCCTCCTCATTTGTGAATTGTTTTGCATTGCTCGGAGTTGGTATACTTTTAAATATCTGTTTTGTTCTCAATGGACTAGCTTTAACAACTTTTTCAATGATATCCACTTTTGTCAATTGTTTCTGTGATCGTAATATATGTAGGAAAGTATCTTGAATATTTTCATATCCGACTTCTTCATTGATATCATTAAGCTTTCGCCTCTTAGATCTTTCGCTACAGTTATCCAGCGATTTTTGTGGTCCCCACGTGTGTTTTGATTTGAAGTTTCTGAAGCGATCTGGACAGAAAGTTCGTTCTCTAACCAGTTTGCAAAGCTCTTATAAAATTTATCTTTGCTGTAAACAACTTTCCTGTATCGCTGTTTTAAATGTTTGATGAAAACAGATAATTTATTTTCTAAGTCCAATTGTATTTCAGTGCTATAGGAATTTAAGTTTCCTTTTTTTCGAATGTAATTTTTAACATCTTCCTCGTTTTTGTTTCCAAAATACTCTCCGGCCAATTCTTTATAGCTGAAGCTCTCCATGTTTATGAAAAACGTTGTTATTGCTCAGATGTATTATATCCACTGAGTATGCATCCGAATGTCACTTGCTTTTAAACCTTTTCATACTTTTTTTTATACCAAATACAGGTAGAATAAAAAGGATTAAAAAACTTAAAATCCTTTTATGTATATGCTATAAAATACCTGACACAAATTTAACAACGCATTGCATAGCTATAGGGTCATGGAATATTATTAGAGTCTTAAAAACAGATAAAATAAAAAGAACAAACAAAATTTTAAAATCCCTTCTAAGGTGGGATGCACAATAACCTGTTTAGCGTAATCGCGTGTCTACGCTCTTTATTCTACTATTAAATACGCTAGTGTGAACGTAGTGAAACGGATAAGAATGAATCACGGCAGCTATACGTTTTTCAGATTGTGTAACAATAATAAAATTTTTTTTATGAACTACCTGTATTCTGTTCTATCACGATTTTTTTTGAAGATAATAGCACTTGATTTCTGTTACTTCTACAAAAATTTTTGCGGAATAAAAAATAAGTAAAAAAATTTTTTTTTATATTTTCAATAAGGCTTAATTAAGTTCATCAAATTTCATTTTCATTAAATTATTTTTATGAAGAAAGGAATTTTACAACATGAAAATTAATTAAAATTGTTATTGATAATCTTTCATTCTTGACCGTGGCCGGGGCTCGAACCCTGGCCGGCAGGTTACCATGATATGTTTCGATCGCAACCACTCGATCTCTTCAGATGGATTTGCCGTGTTACACCCGCAGCCATCGACGACTGCTGACGTCAATAGTCAAACATCAATCCTTAAACCAAATTGTATTTTAACCTTTGGTAGATCGAAATTTGCTTTTCTGAATGATTATCCATTTTAATTGATGTTACATGTTTTCTCTTGCTTCTGTTTTCTAGTACTTTTTGTCAAGAATTCTTCTTGAAGTCCAAAGTACATTTTTTGTTTTGTCATTTTTGTCTTTCTTTTTTCTGTTGACCTTTTTCAGCACAACTTGAAGGACAAATGTACATATAGAGCTCGTGCCCTAGCTTTAACAATAATTAGTATTGTGGTTATTTTTGTTGAACTATTTATGGTTTTTAATCCAAATTAAATTAAATTACAATTAAAAAAGTGTTAAACAAGCGGGTTCGGGCGAGTACAAGAGTATATACAGGGTTAAAGAAAACACTTTCACCTTTCTATCAGTGGTTTTACCTTCTTAATCTCTTTTGATCCGCAAAAGTTCTATTCTACTAAAATTGAAATTTGACAAAAATATAGTAGTTTAGAAAATATGTCTTAACATCTCAAATATAAATTACACAATAGTCGCACATATTACTTTTTTAAAGATAACAAGATTACCAACCAGGCGCGGATTCGGGGGGGGAAGAAGGAAATTACCCCCTAGTAAATTATAAAAATATGTTTTGTTAATTTCGATAATACAAGAATTCCCAATAATAATATTTTTTTTAATGTACAACATTTTTGGAAATCCCAGCAAGGTTTTTTGTTTTTTTTATGGAATCTCTAACGAAATTTTCAATAAGTATTTTTTTATTTTTTTTATTGAATCTCTAACGATTTTCAATAAGTATCCATATCTTAACCCTAATAGTTATTTATTTCATATTTCCAAAGAAACATCTAGTTTACCGTATTCAATTACTTATTATTCTACATTGAATCCCAGCAGGTGCCATCTTCATCCAAAGACTAAACGTTTGACTTGATAATGCGTGCAGTTGAATTATTAAAAAGCCTTAGTATTTGCAGTATTTATGTATATATTTATGTGTTATATGAATCAAAATTCTGTTCGATAACTTTTGACAAACAACAAAAAGTTTTTAGCTAAGAATTTATTGGCTTTGTTGTAAACGCATTTGAAGAGGCTTCAAAAGATATTGATGACGTTGATATGTCAATTAATGCGAAGGCACTATGTACCTTCAAAAGTTCTTAAAGCTTTGACAAATTTTGGTCCTGGCCTAAAAAATTGTGTAGGAGATGGAACAGATGGGTGTCCTCTGAAGTCAGCAGAAAATGGAGCTGTTCAAAATTTCTGGAAAAGCGACAAATGCGAAACAAACGCCTTGCCATTCCCATAAATCGAACAACTCAATTTCTAAAATCAATAAAGTCCCATTAATACAAAAAGTTGTATCATTTGTTAAAGAAACGACAAAATTTTTAAAATATAATTATCCCAAGCGAAAAACAGTTTTAGCAAAGTATTTGGGAGCCAAACATCATATAGTAGAAGCTTTGGAAAAAATATCTGAGTGGAAAGGTAGCATCTCTACCTCTATATTAAGGAACTCATTTAGTACTTTTAAATTTATTTGCGGAATATACATTTTAAGTGCCATACCTATTGTAACACAGCCACTTAGTGTCATTTTACAAAAGCTAGATATAGATCTTCAAAAAGGATCAAGAAATAAAGCCGAAGAACAATTTAAAGCGATTTTTGAAAAAGTTAAAGTTATTTGCGCTCAAATCGAGGTTCCTATCGAAAAGACAAGATTTGAACGAAATAATCACATTCAAAATGTTGATGATTTCTACGTTGTAGGTTACATTCCTCTTATTGAATTTATTTTAGAAGATTTCAAAACAACTTTCCCAATAGATATCCCAAATGTATTGAACATACCTAAGCTTCTACCTCAAAGTGTAATCAAGTCATACACAGATACAAAACTATTAAAACCACAACTAGCTGATGAGCTGATTATATTTGATAAAAGAGATAAACTATCAGATAACGTTGTAGATGCTTTAATAAACTGTGATGAAGATATCTACCCAAATCTAAGGAAAATATTTAAAATTTTCGTTTCAATGCTAGTCAGTAAAGCTACGAGCGGCAGGTCATTTCCTACCCTTCGTCGAATAAAAACTTGGCTCAGATCAACAATGACAGAAGACATACTGTACTGTCTAAATTTGCCTCACAAGGAAATCATAAATTGCTTAATTAAAAAGATTAATGTATATTAAACTGATCTTATATTTTATTTAACCTTTTTGTTGAGTTTTTTTAATTAGGGTAATGACTTTTTTTGGCCAAAATTTCTTCATTCCACAACGCGATGGGCAATTTAGTATTGATAATGAAAATAATTTTTTTAGGCCATTTTGGCCTAAATCCAATTTCTAAAGCTCTTTAAGAAATTTTTTTTTTTTAATTTCCACACACATTATATATGGTACATTTATTGTTTATATATGCTATATATTTTAGCCCCCATATTCATAAATGATTATAAAATTTAATAAACGTTTATTAAGGAAAATTTTCATATATTTAAAATATTTTTATGATTACAGGCATAAATACATAAAATAAGCAACTGTATAACAAAAATGTAAAGCTATTTTTTTGGGTTTAATAAAATAAATTTTAAGTTTAAAGTGCGATTTGATTTACATAATGGAAAAATATCTTGTGCAACTTTAATAGCTCGTCCCGCGCATATATTACTACGCTGCTGAAAATAATCACTGTTTCATATATCCGCCAAACAACTCATCTATCACAACATCTATCATTTGCCGTTAAAATTAAGTTTATTAAAAAAACCGCGAAATAAAGTCGCGATTTTTTTTGCGCCCTTCTTCCGTACAAACGGTAAGATATTGTTATATTCATGAAATTATTAGAAAATACTTAACATTTTGAAATTAAATGTTAATTTTGTATAGTAAGGAGAAAAATTTAAATTCAAAACTTTATCGCGTTTGGTGCGGAAACTTTCTTCACGATCGCGAAAAAGTAATACACAATTTCTTAATATTTTTTCACGGTCTATACGGCTATGCGATGAAGAATTTGATATTCGCAAAAATTGCAAAAAGTACTTACCCTAATACACATATTGTTTTTAATAAACTTTTAAAAACAAATTTTTAACTTTTTTGTATCATACAAAATTCCCCCCCCCCCCCCCTAAGGCTCAAGCTGGATCCGCGCCTGTTAACAACCTAGCAAAAAAGCTAACAGGGCATTATCGGTGACAGTTTTTTAGCAATGATAATTTCTTTCGGAGTAAATATAAAAAAATCCCTTTTCTTAAAAAAAAAAATGTTGTGTTTAACAACATGGCACAACCACAATTAACAATATTTTGACCTAATTTTTTTTTTTTGCTACCTTAGTTTTCATATCCCAGTAAAAACTTCGCCTACTTTTTCAAAATTAATAGCTTCTTTAACTCATTATTTTGTAGCTTTGTTCTATAACTACATCTATAACAACTTCTATAACTACTTTTTTCTGGATGTATGCAGGTAAAAAAAATAATGACTTACTTTTTAATGCGTTCATTTTGGGACATCCCTTGTAAAATTCATTGGTTTTCTGATTGCTCAACACATTATTAAATAAAATTAAAATTTTTGAAATCGGTGACAAACAAAAATTGGACTTTTGGCCAATGAAATAAAAAAATAAAAGTACCTAGGGTGATAGAAAATTGAAAAAGAACAACAAAAAATTAAATGAAAATATTGGCGCAAATGCTTAGCTTTCGAGCTATGGGCGTTTATAGTTTTCATAGAAATATGTAATTTTTCCACTACATTTCTAAAGGTACATGACCAATAATGGTATAATTTTGAAGGTTTTGACTGGATCTTTCTGAATATGCAGAATTTATTTAAAATTTTTTAACTCTTAAGCTCACATTATTTTCACAAATTTTGTAAAATTATAAACACCAATGTCGCAAACAAAAACTTCATGCTTAGCCGGCCCTCGGCCGGACGCAAAGATTTTCTTTTCTATGGTATAACAAACACCGGCTTCGCTAACTAAAGCTTCTCTGCATAGCCGGCCTTCGGCCGGACGCAAGGATTTTCTCCTTTATGGTATAAAAAATACCGGCTTCGCCAACTGAAGCTTCTCTTCATAGCCGGCATTCGGCCGTGCGCAAGGATTTTCTCCTCTATGGTATAACAAACACCGGCTTCGCTTACTTAAGCTTCTATGCATAGCCGGCCTTCGGCTGGGCGCAAGCATTTTCTCCTGTATGATATAACAAATACCGGCTTCGCTAACTAAGCTTCTCTGCATAGCCGGCCTTCGGCTGCACGCAAGGATTTTTGCCCGTATGGTATAACAAACACCGGCTTCGCTAACTAAAATTTTTCTGCACCTAAAAAATACTTAAATTAACCTACAGAGGAAAATAAAATGCGAATACAAAAACAAAATACAGATTTGCAATTGTGAGCAAATTACCTTTAATTCGAATACCCACACACATCACTAAGTGGACAGAGCAGTTTTTTGGTTCCAGGGGGCACCATGGGCCTCAGCCCCCTTAAATATTATTTTTGGCTTTTTTCTTTTTTATTCTGAATCGGTTGGCAAATTTTTTTTATTTTTTTCGTAACCCCGTAAACTGCACTTCTATAAAAACTAAAAACGTCCATAACTCGAAAACTAAGCGTTTGCGCCAATATTTTTATTTAATTTTTTGTTGTTCTTTTTCAATTTTCTATCACCCTAGGTACTTTTATTTTTTTATTTCATTGGCCAAAAGTCCAATTTTTGTTTGTCACCGATTTCAAAAATTTTAATTTTATTTAATAATGTGTTGAGCAATCAGAAAACCAATGAATTTTACAAGGGATGTCCCAAAATGAACGCATTAAAAAGTAAGTCATTATTTTTTTTACCTGCATACATTTTTTCTTCTTTTTTATTTGGAGCTGCGTCGGCACTTCAAACAATAGTGATCCAGCGAGTTTTGTTACAGAAAATGCAAAGAGATAGTTTTGAAAATGTCTGGTGAGTGGTACGAGCCAGTTTTGTTACCAACTGCAATTTAAGGTCACATAAAAACATAGAGAAAGATATAGTCCGATACAATCTATATATTTAACTCATAAGGTGCTTAAAGATCTGGCAAAATCAATTGTTATCTCAATTTATTAATTTTTGAAACGAACGAGTTTTGCAACTCACCTACTCACATGATTAAAAAAAATCCAAAATAAAAACTCTCGCTTTCATTCACTTTAAACTTTCTCTTGTTAAAAAATAACAACCTAAAAACGTCTTATTACATATAGCAATGAATTCAAAATATAAAAATATTTGAAATATTAATAGCATATTGTTACTTATAAGTTAGTTCTTGCTGTCAACAGATTTCTTTGCTGCAATTGTTGGAGAACCTCGAACTGAGACGCTACTTGATAAGGAAACAGAATTCCTGAGTAACACAACCAAACATTTTTGAAAAGTATTGGCATTCAAAAAAAAAGTCAGAAAATTAGGTACCACATAAACTGCAGGCGAAAGTTATCATAATCTTGTAAAGGGCTAAAAAAAGAAGCAAAAAATGTAAAATCATTTTAAAAACTCTTGTAAATTTGGAGAAAATTTCTCATTAAAAAAATCGTCACAGTTAGGGTATAAATCGTCCAATCGTCGTTGTTAAATTTTGTAACCAAAATCGTCAAATCTGGCAGCCGTGTCTGTGGGGAGCATCAAACAAAAATTTGTGCCAAATGCTTATAAACCATATATGTGTCAGTTTCAGTTAAAAGAAAAACGATTTTAAAGTTAACAAATTAATTTTTTTTCTTATCAAGAGTGTGTTTTAAAGCTTACTTATGACCAGAGCCCGGACTTTTATGCAGTTAAAATCGAGTTTTATGCGCATAAAAAATGCACTAAAAATAGAAATATATGCGCTAAGAATTTTAAAAATATGCAGCAAAAATATCTTTAATTTTTTTATTCGTGATAAAAAAATACATAAAAATAACAAGAAAAAAACAAAAATAGTATGAAGAACGATAAAAATTCAGTCTCATACACTTAAGTAATGCACAATAACCATAAAAGTAGAAGTTAAAGTAAAGTTAAATACAAATATATAAAGAAACAGCAAGACAATCATGCAAATTAAGTCCCTTGTAAAAGCCCAACTATAATATGCATAAGCTGGCTTGAGCATCTTTGACCTTAAGAAAACTTTTTGTTCAATTTTTTGCTTTAGAAAAGTGCGAAACTGATCGCAATTACATACGAATCAAATGTTTATTGATTTTGTTTTTTAAAATGTCTTTAAAGATGTATTCGTCCCTACATTTTTTCAAAATAAAAGAGTAATGCATGTTTTTCAAAACAAAACAAAATAAAACAAAACGGAAGTGATAGGTGCATGATTAAATGCTTATAGTTCCTCTGTGGTATATACATTTTCACTATGCTGTTTTCGAAAACAATTTAAATTAAATATGCAAGCAGTTAAGGACTTAAAACAATATATTTAAGTCGTTAATTTATGTTTAAACTTTATCAAGCTTGCTACGAATTTGTTAACTCAAGTTACCGTCCACAAAATACAACTTATATTTCATATTTTGATATTTGATATTTATTATTGTTTTACCCATACAACAAGATATACAAAATCTTTTAGATTATAGTAGGGATAACAGGAAGTTATACAATAACTACATGGTACTTATTGTTTTATATAAAACATTAACAAAAGTGTTGAAAAAAAAATGATTAATAATAAATTAATTACAATACACTGAAAAAATTTTCTTCACAGATCCAATGAAATTTACATTAAAATTCAACCTATGTAACCTTTCATTGGATTAATGAAATGTTTCATAAAATCAATGAAAATTTTGCATTAGTTTAATGACAATCGTTTATTTTATCCATTTTTTCAATGAGGATTCATAAAATCAATGAAAATTTTGTCATTGATTTTATTAATCCTTCATTAATCCAATGAAAGGTTACATAGGTTGAATTTTAATGTAAATTTCATTGGATCTGTCAAGAAAATTTTTTCAGTGTAACATTTATGAATAATCAACATTTTTCATTTATCGAATTTATTCTATGAGCTAAATTTCAGTTATGTTTTTTATAAAGCTTTTTTGTAATAGTTCTATTCCTACAATTTTTCAGAAATTACTTTATACACTACCAGACTATTATATTGTATTTTCTTTTCACATATAATAATATAAAGTTACCTTCGGAAGGAAATAATTCCCAGTTTCTATTTATGAATAATTTTAAAACATGCATAAAAAGAAAATTTTAAAACATAAAATGATTGAAAAATTATTAATATTAAGAAAACAGTTTAATAATTTCATTTTTGAAAATATTCACATCGCTGATTGTTTGAATTCTGTTTGGAAGTCTGTACCACAAACGGATAGTATTAATGAAAAACTGGCGCTCTGAAACCTGACACTTGTATCGAATACTTGTTAGTTTACACCCGCGGTTCGATCTTACAAATTGCAACCTGTTATACAAGTATGATGGTGTTTTAATATAAATGATTTTGTGCAGTAGTATTAAAATTCGGCTGTCAATAAGATTTGAGAAAGTCATGGCATACAATTGTTTCGAAAAAAGAGTTATATGATCACGTCTGCGAAGACCAAAAAACGTATCTGGTTATGTTGTTAAATGCTACCTTTAACTTTCGTGTACTATCTGAGTCACAATGTCCAAATATTTCACTTCCGTAAAGTAAAGTTAACCGGTGTGCAAGAAATGGTTGACCATAGAGAACGTATCATGGATTGAGTTTAACATACAATAGAGTTAACATGATTCGACCATCTTAATGTTTGATTGAATACAAGCCTCAAGTTTTTTGATGAGGTGACTATATAAATTTTTTGTCCATTTATCATTACGTTAATATTGGGAATTAATAAATTGGTTTTTCTGTGAATAATTATTAGGGTATTCATTCGGTTAACCGTCAACCGGTTAACCGATTAATAACTACCCGATTAACTGATCGGTTAATTTCAAATTGCATTTTTTCGATTAACAATTAAACCGGTTAATTTCAGTCGATTAACCGATTAACCGAAGTAACAAAATTTTCAATATTTTGTAGTATTATAACATATTTTTTTGTGTTTTTAATTATTTGTTTCGTCTCATATACAAAATGTATTTGTTTAGAAAATATTTTTTAATACAAACAAAGAAGGTGTTCAGTTATCTTAATTTTAACCTATTTTCCGCCGACCTATGACTAAAATTACAATATTTTTCAATGTTTTTTTATCTTCATTATCGATCAACATGAATGTGGCGAAAAGTGGGTTAAATATTTGATTGCCAACACCTTCTTTTGTTTTACGTACTTTTTATGTGGATGTGTTTAGTTATTTGTTTCTTCTCATATCAGTCTTTTAACAGAATTAACCAAAACAATTAGAAGTGTTAAAAATTTAAAACAACTTTAATGGCATAATGGAGTATTTTATATGTTTAGAGAAATCCTGGAAAAGGACTGAGAAATTAGACATTCATCTACGATAAGTGAAATAATATTTTCCAAGTCAAATTTTGTTGAACGAAAGAAAAGAGTCGCTTTAATCCTAAACATTCAAAAAAAAAATAACTTTTTTTACAGATTATTTTATAAGATCTCCTTTAACTATTGAAATAACTAATAAAATTATCTCAGTTTATTTTTGTATAAATATGTAAATATTTGGGGGATTCACAAGGTAGTCATAAATAATTACAGGAAATATATATCGTCGGATTAATATGCAAACCTTCTAAATCCACTTTTTATGTAAATTGAGATTTTGATGCCGTGTGGTAGAGAAAGATACGCCTCGTCGACCAGCATGTAGTTTTTCTTCTATTTAAATCTTGAAGTGTGTAAAACTGACTGTAATTTTAATTTTCTATCAAGCTTCAAATAGGAAAAATAAAAAGTTTTTTTTCTCTCCTGTAAAATGTGCTGAAAGTGAGTTAGCAGGTTTGCAAATAAAGCCAACGATATGACTGCTGTGAGCTACTGCTTATATTTTGAATTAAAATATGGGCATTTCCTGGGGTCACGAACGTACGTTCGTACGCTTTTGATGTAGAAATAATATAGAAAACAAAACTTTTCCTAGCATTTTTTTTTGCGATTCGATAGCATTTGGGTAGCTCTATGTTTAGTACAAAAGATGGATTTCATTGAGTTTAAGTTTTCATAATAAGAGTTATAAACGTGTGGTCACGAACGTACGCAAAATAGAAGTCAACTTCGGCTGACAGTAGTGAAATGTAAAAATCTGCGTAATAAAACAGAATTTTCAAAAGTGATTAATTTATTTTAAAAGTGTATTAATGTAGGTCTCCATCCAGTATTTACAAAATAAAATATCTCTCTTGGTTTTTATTTAATTGGCTTATGTACTGGTCGCGAACGTACGGGTCGCGAACGTACGATTTTGTCATATGTTTTTTTATTATTATCACCATGCATTTTACCATAAATGTCTTCAAATTTCCTTAACAAAAAAACTTAATGCTCCTTTTACAATTGATTTTAATGGAGAGATTATGCAGAAAGAGTGTAAAAATAACATATTTTTTGCATGTAAAATCAGTATATAAAACTGTCTTTAGAAGTAGAAAATACACGAAATTATAAAATTGTCCAGTTTCCAGCCCAATTGTCTCAAGTTAAACAGCTCAGATATGCTAGGAAACCATTCTTTTATAAGATAATAGACTTTTTTTTCTAATAAAAAACAATAAAAGACGATGATAATCAAGATTTTATTTTTTCATCCTGGTAGACCATTCTGTGGAAATGCCCATATACAGTTGTGACGAATCAATGAACAGAGCATTACAATTTTCATTTTGTTTGAAATATTTACTTTAAAAAATTTTAAATTTTATTTAGGATATTATGACGATATGACTTGATACCACACCTTGTGCATTAATTGGAAAATGCATATTACATATTTATGAATTGTTTTTTTTGCTTGCTCGTTTCAGTTCAAGAATTGCTATGTTTGGTATTTTATGGTTTTTTTTTTACTTATAAACTCCAAATAATAAGCAATTAACGTATTTTTATATATTGAAATTATTTAATTTATAAAAAAAAACTTTATTAATCGGTTAACCGATCAAAAACTAAATTAACCGATTATTAACCGGTTAAACCAAAACCTCGGTTAATTAATCGAGCGATTAACCGATTAAAGCAAAAGGTCGATTAAATGAATACCCTAATTATTATACATCTTGATTTTCTGGAATTTAAACAAAGGCCGTTCTCAGATGCCCATGAAGAAACTTTATTTAGATCTATATTTTGAGCATCAACACTTTGTTGTACTGACTTAATGGGTGAACTTAGGTAGAGCTGTACATCATCATATGCATACATGTGAAATTTGCTGTATGAAATACAGTTAGGTAAGCCATTAGCATACATCGAAAATAACAATGGTCGTAAGATTGAGTCTTCTGGTACTCATTTAGAAACTGGTAGAGCAGAAGAGTAATTATTTCTTAGGAAGACAGTTTGAAAACGGTTTGTGACGTATGATTTTATGATTGAAACCGCAGTACTGGAATTAAACTGTTGTCTTAGTTTCTTACAATGCACAAAATAATCAACTGTGTCAAACGCCTTTGAGTGATCTAGAAGAACCAACATCGTCACCATTCCATTATCTATATCACTGCGAATATCTTCGGAGACATCATTTATTTATGGCAACATCTATAAACTTAAATTCACCATTGTTGTATCCTTTTACCACATCTTTGAATTGGCAAAATTTTCAGCACAATACATAAATGCTTTCAATCACGTCCCCCATCTGGTTATTATAGGCTGTAGAGGAAGATATTAATCCGGATAACTCTTTTTATATGGGGAACACGCGAAGGTGTTTTACAAAAAAAATTTCCCATTAGAAATCATTAAATAAATATCATCGCAGTTGTCTTTTATCTCTTCAGCGAAAGGGTGGGTGCATGGCAAAATAAAGTAATTAAAGCAAGTTTTTTCAAAATATGCAACAAAAATATGCAATATCAGCAATATATGCAAAAATATGCATTCAAAGCAAAATATGCACTAACAAATCGATGCCATTTTACTGCAAATTTCTTGATTCGAAAAGATATTTTGCATATGGTAATCTCCGACTGACAAGAACAAATATGAATTTGCATAAAAATCCGGGCCTTGCTTATGACAAAAGAAATGCGGGTAGAAAACTGCGTTTTGCTGCATTAGAAAGAGAATATTGTCTTTTTTAAGAATCACAAAAAAAGTAGAAATCTATTTTTCATCCATAGGCCCGGCCCCTTTTAACTGAAACTGACACATATTATTTTTTATAGTTCCTTTATAACTAAGCAAAATTTACAATGTTGCCAGATTTAAATAAAACTCAATCCCTAAAGATGTTGGAAAGAATACCAACGTAACGTCGGATTTTATTGATAATGAAATAAATAATCTTTTATTTACATTAAATTAATGACCTTGAAAGCCTGTATATAGAAAACTATAAAAACTATTTAGAGTAATGAAAAAAAGGTCGATAATTACTTATAATTAATAAATACATTAATTTTTAATAAAACCTTAGTACTCGCCGAACTTAGTATCACCGGTGCCTTGCGTAGTACACCGACTGCGGCACTGGATGTGATCCTGGACTTGCAACCGATTCATCTAGTGGCAGAAGGAACAGCGAGGAAGTCTGCGATCCGCTTAAGGGCGACGGGACAGTTTGCATACGGACTTTATGGTCATGATAGTATTATAAGGGGAATAGATTGTTACAGCGACTACACCATTCCGAGGCTGACATTTGGAAGGAAACCACGAGTTACCTTTTAGGAGGACGGCTGGTTGGCAGGACTCCGATCTGACCATGGGACCTTCAGTTTCTACACTGACGGTTCCAAAATGGAAGACGGAGTTGGAGCTGCAGTCTTCTGTCGGGAACTGGGCATTCGGGAATCTTATAAGCTTCCCGATTACTGCAGCATATTCCAGGTGGAGATATTTGAGGCCAAAATGGCTGCTGATTTGGCATGTAATTCCATTACTGGCAACTCGCACGTAAATTTTTTCATCGATAGTCAGGCGGCGATCAGGGCGATAACCGCTGACTATTCATACTCTTCGATCGTCCAGGAGTGTAGGGACTCGATGGATGGACTCTGTGCGAATAATAGAGTTCACATCTATTGGGTTCGTGGCCACCAGGGAATTGAAGGCAACGAGGAGGCGGACGAATTGGCGGAACGGGGGGTCCATTTACCAAACGATAGGGTGATGGCCATTCCGGCTCCGATTCAGAACATAAGGAGGGATACGGACTCTGCTATACGGAAGAGATCAGAGGCGATTTGGGAAAACACCAGAACGTGCAGGGTCTCCGGGGTAATGTGGGGATCCTATGATCCAGAGTCGACGAAAATTCTTCTGTCGCTGCCGAGAAGGGACTGTAGACTTCTGGTAGGCTTTTTGACGGGCCATTGTTGTACTGCGGTACACGCCCGGAAGGCGGGGAGGTTGAATAGTGACAATTGTAGATTCTGTGGGGTACCAAGGGAAAAGGAGACAATGGAGCATTTAGTCTGCTACTGTCCGGCACTCGTGCGCTCCAGGGCGAACTGTCTGGGAGATAATTACCTCCAAGGTTTTGGGGAGGACTCCGGAATTGGGTTAATGAGACTCCTGGCATTCGTCAAGAGAGTGTGGGGTACTCTGAGTACAATTACATCGGGATGACCTTTTTCTGATATTCTTCTGTGGACTATCGTACAGCGTGGTAACGCTAAGGACCTATTTGGTCTATGCGGGGTCTTTGTGACCGACCACTTTAACTTAAACTAACCTAACCTAGCCTAACCTAGTACCTCGAGCACCTAAGGTAGGAAACGTAAACGTAAAATATGAGTATTGTTCTAGGGTTAACACAAATTGAGGATTAAAACACTATTTTTATTATTATTATTTAGTGTATGCTTCAAAATGTAATTATTTGTAAAGAAAATTAGAAGAGTTTCAGTTATTTCCTTTGAATAATAAGTGTGAAGTTACATAAAAAAGGTCTTTAAAGATTATGATTTAATTTTTTTTTTTTTGAGAAGGTGCATACGTTTTACTGTGTGAAACTCATTTTTGTTAGTCCTGGTCATTAATCATGCACAGATGACCACAAAACTAATTTCGATGTATGTTGTTATCCTGTTAAAAAAAAATATAAAAAGTAAAAGAAATTCTTTAACCATTTGAATTTTTTCTTGCTTAACATGTATGTATATACATATTTTTTGTAAACTTATATGCTGTAATATACAGGATATGCTGGAGAAAACACACTTTCAGTGTTTAACTTTAACGTTTGCACATACAAACATATTTAGTAAAAATACATGCACTAGTGTATGTGTGAGGAAGTATGGTATATTTATTTTTGTTGCTGTTTTTATATGTTTTTTCTTCATCTTTTTTTTTGAAGTTAAATTTAATAATTCCAGTTTTCTATTATTTTTTTTTTTTTTGGTAAACTAAAAGCTTGTGTTTGTATGCTTTCCTTTTATGTTTGTTATTCTTTAAATTCTATTGCTGCCACGCTTCCTTTCTAATACATACTAAAAAAAATCAGCTTAACGCCCTTAGAACTATAACACATTTTGCTGCTGTTGTTGTTGTTTTTATTTTATTTCATTTTTTTTTTTTTTTTTTTTGATTCTTTGTACAAAAATTCTACTAGATTTTTTACTTTATTTTATTTGTTGCTCTAAAATCTTCCTAGAAAAGAAAATGTTTTTTACTGTGCTATTGATTTTTTTGTAAACTGACATTTTTTCCTTTCAGTTACTATATTTGCTACAGCCTGTTAGATTTGCCCTTCATATTTTCCCAAAGTTTTGAATATCCTGTTGTGTGAGCTGGAGTATTTTCCATGTTACATCATTTAATAAAAACTGTCACTTGTCAGTTATTTTATGTATTTTTGCATGTTGCTGTGTATTCCTTTTTTTTTGTTAACTTTACGTTACAAAATCGTATTCTGTTAACCCACCTTTTTGTCCTTTAGAAATCTATTAAACGAAACATGTCCTGGCCCGGTTTAAGTTTATTTGGCTTGAACTAGTACCAAATGAAAGCGATTGAAAATTGTTGTTTGTTTGAATACTTTCAACTAAAATTATTTAGTAATTCTGTTTTTTCTTTTTTTTTGTAATCCATAACTTTTGTTATTCCAAGAACTTGTTTTTATTATTATCTATTATAATTTATATTTTGTAGTTTTTTTCCTGTTTTAAAGAAAACTAACACGCACTATGTCCTTTTTCAACAGTTTAATTTGTTATTAATGATATTGGAAAAGTTTTTTTTTACAAAACATTAATAAATAAGTTATCCCTTTATATACAGTGGCACAAAAAAGTCTTTATACGTCAACCACCTCCTCCCACAGAAACACTTATCTTAATACAGGGAATGATATGCAGCCAACATATTTTTTTACAAAATAAAAAAGCTTGTATGTAGACATTTCTGTGCCACTGTATATATACATTAGACCGACACAACTTGTATGGAGCTGAAAAAAATGATTTTGTTACCCCTCTGAAAATAAAGCTTGATATGTTTTATGATGATTCCCAAAATATTTTGGTTGACCATCCGTGAGCTGGACCATTTTTAACAAAGGTCTTTTTTTCCGTTTTTCCAATTTTTTTGTACATTGCTCATAAATAAAATTTGGTATAATCGAAAAGAGTTCTTGAAACAGCTTCCAATGGTATATAAAACTTGAACACTTGCGACCTACTAATTGAGATATTCAACTAAATACATATTTTCATTTCGGGTTTTCATACAAAATCTACGTATGTGGAAATAATGTTCTACTTTTCAAATGGAATCTGTTTTAAAATAATGTTAATTTATGTTTTTCTTTGTATCTTTCCGTATAAAACGCGAAAATCGCGGTATATTTTATTTTTTTTCATATATATGGGTATCAAATTTTTTCATTTTACAATTTATCAAAATGTAAAAAATACAATTACATACAATAACAAGTAAGAGTGCTACAGTATTCCACGGATAATTACCTCGACAAAAATGCCAATATTTTTGGGTAATTATGCGGGGTAAGCATTTAAACGAATACGCTTAACTACCTCGTTGAGGTAATAATAAGAATACGTTTAACTACCTCATTGAGGTAATTAAGCGAATTCGTTTAAATACATCAGTGAGGTAATTAGACGTATTTATTTCCAAGATAACTTAACTTTGATGTATGAACAAATTTAAGAAAGGAATATTTATATGTATCAGCTAAATCTTAAGAGATAGCAATAAAAAACAATGGGATTTGTTGTCTTAAATTTTATCTGTAGTGCTTTTTGAGATGTCCTGTCATATCCTACTACTACTCATGGAAGCCGTTAATATGCAATTGCATGGTTTTTCTTGTGCGACCAATGAATGCAGAAACAATATATTTATGCGTTTAGAGATTTTAATGAATTTTGGTATCGATTTGTTTGTAAATAATTTCTGGGTAACAGATGAAGTTTCTGTTGCTTTAATTTTAATTAAATTAAATTTTCACTGTACAATTTTAAGCCAAAGCAAGTTTTTGTTGAAGATAAATGTTTTTCGCAACTTATAACATAGAAACCTAGACGCATTGTTTAGTAAACGATCGAATCAGAAACACTTTTTTAAGTAATCTTTTCGTGTCTGTCCGTCCGTCCATCTTGCTTGTTGTATGTCCATGTAAACCTTGTGCGAAAAGTAAAGGTAGCAGTTTTTAGATAATTTGATAAAATTGGGTAAATACGTTTAATTGTCATAAGAACGAAGCCTATGTAAAATGGAAGAATCGGTCTATAATATATCTTTAAGACAAAATATCTCATAAAATTGGTGTATCTAGATAATATATAACTCTTATATGAATCTTGCCCTCATGACATAACTTTTAATGCAAATATTAATTTGAATATTTTGCTTTTAATCAAGCCATATTTTGTTTTTTAGGCATATTTTTTAAAAAAAATTTTAGTGCATATATTCAAATTATTAACATGTAAAACTTGGTTGCATTACTTGCTGTGTTTTTGTCAAATAATACTGAGGCAATTAAACGAACGAAATTTAGGTATAATTTTGTTTTGGGAGTTAAATTTTTAAGGCAATTATCCGAATCGGGTAATTAAGCGTATGGCAATTAAGCGTGGATTTTTGTTTAAAAAATGGAAGAAAAAAATGGGGATTTAAAACTAGAGGTAAATAAGCGTGTAAGGCATTTAAGCGTGGGGTAATTAACCGGGTTATACTGTATATTCGGCTGTGCCGTATCTTATCAAATAGAAAACAACAATTTCCAGTTTCTGTTTGCTAAAATTATTTCGTTAAATAGATGAAATAATAAAGAAGGGTGATATAACGATTGGGCATTATGCTAGTATAAGTAAACAATTGAAGGGGGGGGGGGGGGGGTAGACGGACATCACATGGTTAAATCAAGTTCTCTCCTCATAAGGATCCAGAATATATATAATTTATAGTCTTAGATCAATATTGTAGAAATTACAAACGGAATGATAAACTTATATATACCCTTTTCCACCTGAGGTGAAAGGTATAAAAAGCATAAAATATATAAAAAATCTTTTCGCGATTCTATCTTTGAATTTACACGAGTTTGCACGATTCAATTTTGTTTGCGATATGACCTGGGCGATGTCTTAAATTTGGAAAGCAGAATAACAACATACGTACAATTTGTATGAAAACCCGAAACGAAAATATGTATTTAGTTAAATATCTCAAGAAGTAGGTCGCAAGTGGTCAAGTTTTATATACTATTGGAAGCAGCTTTAAAAACGCTTTTTGATGATACCAAATTTTATTTATGTCATCTTGGGGCAAAGTACAAAAAAATTCGAAAAACTGAAAAAAATACTTTTTTTAAAATGGTCCAGCTCACGGATGGTCAACGCTAGAACAAAAATATTTTGGGAATCATCATAAAATATATCAAGCTTTATTTTCAGAGGGGTAACAAAATCACGTTTTTTGAGTCGCTCTAATATACATACGTATATGTTTTTTTTTTTTTTTTTGTAGAAATATTATCTATTTATTGATTGTTTTAACCTACATAATAAATTGCATTTTTTTCTTTGAGGTCATTGTAAAAATTTATAAAATTTTTTCTTAATAAAAAAACAGTGTAAAATAAAGACAATAACTTGAAAAACTATCTTTAACTTTTGAGTATTGATAAGAATCACGGTTACAATTTTAATATAAAATTTTGTTAACATCTAAACTATGAAACATTTGTTGCGTAAGTTTAATAATAAAGCAGAAGGCGGAAGACGAATGAAAAAGCGTTCTTTGTATCCTGTACAAACAGTTTTAGTGGGTTTGTTACTGAGAGGAAGAACAAGTAAGAGAGAACGAATGGAAAATATTGCAAAATTAAAGTTTTTTTATAAGAACACGAATGTATTTTCAACAGAGAATATAAGAAAGTTTCTGCAGCGAATCTATATTCATATATAAAACACGATATGAGGATATGTGTATGTATGTATGTATGTATGTATGTATGGGTGTAACGTATGGACTCCAAAACGGCTGGGCCGATTTTGATGAAATTTTCAGGGAATCTTCAGAATATTAAGCCGGGTGACACTGTGAAGTTTGATTTTTGATTTCGGTCTGTGAGCGGAGGGGCGCACAGAGGGGCGAAATCGCAAACAAATGGAGATTAATTAAACTACTTATCCAATTTTAAAAATTATTTCACTATAAGAATGCTACGTTATAACTGAGTGACATAGGCTATACATCTTTTGGAAAAGTGGGCAGTGTCACTACCCCTATTAAAAATCGCTCTAGCGGCCATAGTAATAGACCGATTGTCATGAAACTTTCCCAAGGTTGTACTGTTGACCTGCTAATAGTCCTTGGTTATGATTGGATAAAGGGGCGTGGCATGCCCATATAACCTGAAACTTAGAACGGATACATCATGAACTATCAGAGATATGAAGATAAGATTTGGTATATATGTTTATTGTACAGTATGAATCAAATCCAATGTAGAATAAGGCGGAGTAACGCCCCCTTTTAAAAAATAGCTCTAGCTCAGTTGGATTTTTTTTTTTTTTGGAAAAAAGTAATAAAATTTTTACATAGTAATCAATTTAGTTTTGATATAATATGTAGACGAAAGGGGGATTTTTGAATCATATGTATATGTAAATAAATTCGGGACTTAAAGCATATATTAAAATTGTTCGATCGTGTACGGATTTGTCTGGTGAGCGTTTTGTTCAAAAATATAAATAGCTTGTATATTTTTATTATAAGACTTGTGTTTCTGACCTGCTATGTCAAAAAATAAGCCCGTCGTCATCTGTATCAAGATTTGTGCCTTCTGGTGCCACGTTTGTAAAAACTGAAGGCGAAACTAATACATCTTCTACTGATTTTGGAAGTTGGTGGAATTTTTTTTTTTTGGCGATTTTGTTTTACCAGATAGGATTGGATCTGAACTTAGCAGGAACCTATTTAATATGTCTCGATTGCAATCCTCCCGACTACATTTGCGAGAAAAATGTTCTCTGTAGTTTTTAAAATCTATGTTTCGGGCTTCCTGGGCTTTCTCAGACAGTTCAACGAGTGGTAATAGCGCGCGCGAAATGATTTCTGGGCCATGTACTAAAAACTTATGCAAGGTTGGAGGCATGTTAAACCACTGATACTTCTTACCAAAAAGACCATCTGTATTCTGAGCAAATACTTTATATTGTTCTAGCAAAATTTTTGTAACACACAGTTGCCAACTATATACAAAAACAACAATTATAACAACGAAACCGAAGACAAAGCAAACAAAAGACAACAACTGATGTTCTTTGCTTGAGTGACCATTTTCACAATTAATTTAATTAATAAATTTCGCGCAAAAACGCGCAACATGTTATTACTGAATATGAAAGCCTAGGAACTGTAGTTTTTTAACAAGTTAATATTCTAACGCCAACTTACACCATTCATATTTAAATATCCACAAATATTTTGAAAATAGCCAAAATTGAGACATATTTTAAGGAAATTTTAACAAAATACTTCTTCACAACTTTTGTCAACACAATTATTTTTAGAATAACGCTAAAATACCTGAGGTTGAATATTCCATAGTAAAAGTATTACTTTTGACTTGCGAAAAACTATATATTAAGCGTCGAAATATACCGAATTTCAATTAACACTATTGTGCGCGCCTTAACTTAAATACAATGCAGCTTGACAAGTAAACAACATTTGACATTGAAATTTTCAGTAGTGATGTAGAATTTTATATACTGTAATCGGTTACTAAATATTTTTCAAAAAAAAAAATTTTAATTTACAATTAATATCAATTTTTTGCGATTTCACCCCTATGTGGGGCTTGGCAAAATCTAATTTTCATATTGCACCACCAATAACATCTTTATAATTTGGACGATTTTGCCCCGCCCACTTTTTTCTAATTACCTAAAATCAGAAAACGGCTCCATCGATTTGACAAATTTTTCTTTCAAATGTTCGTATTAATCCATTTTAAGTTTTCATCGAAAGAAAAATGTACCACGCCTACTTTTATGCCCACTTTTTCTATTAAGCGATAAAATTATTACCATTGTCCAACTTAGGTTTTTGCGGAAAGAAAATTTTGCCCCGCCCACTTTTTCCGATTAACCTAAAATTGGAAAACGGCTCCATCGATTTGACTAATTTTTCTTTCAAATGTTCGTATCTTTTTAACGGATATTAAAAATCGAAGGCAAACATTTTTCCTAATTTTACAGGACAACGTCTGTCGGGTCAGCTAGTATTTTATAATACGGAAGAGGACTTAAGAAGTTTTTTACAGGGTAGCGCAGAGTGTGCTTTATGTCTTAAATTGTTTACAGCTTTTGTGGAATTGCGATTGTTATAAGGGAATGATTGTTCATTGCATTTGATTTGTTTGGTGGGGGCCATTTTGTGTTTCGCATATACGTGCTCTTTTTAACATATTTTCCATGATTTTTCCTAAAATTTCGGATGGTATGACCATGATTTAACTTTGAATATTAGTTTTTAGTTGAGGATTATTTCTTGGTTTATTGAATACACACTTTCTTTAAAATATCTACAAAGAAAACTAACAGAAGACGCTGGTGAACGTGGAGGACAGTTAGTATTATATTCGCCGCATAATATCCCTTAAAACCCTTTAGGGCACGTGCAGTAAGTTTAGTGGCTCTACCTTGTTGAAACCACATGGTTGGATGGGTTTTCACAGATGGACTAACAAACTTTCCCAACATCGTCAGAGTAAAGCACTTATATCATTAGAAAAATATGCGGCAATTATACCTCCGGAATAGTTATAACCCGAACCAAAGAGTCCATTTAAGTTGGTGTAATTGTCGCTTATTGGCTGCTTTTGGATTTTTCGTAGTCTAATGGCCATTTTCTCAATGTATCGACAAACTGTCTGTTACTTAATGTCAACATAAATTTATTGGAACGATAAACTGTCCGTTAAAGATGTTGGTTTCTCAATATACCGACAAAAAACATTGTTTTCAGCTGGCAACGCCACTCAAAGTACATGTAAAAGTTGGGAGTCAGCTGATTGAATTTATCTGTACGGCAAATAAAAGGAAAATAAATAATTGGCAGATGAGTGCCGGTTAGCTTTGCGATAAAATCGAAGCAAATGAGACATTGAGAAAACCAAATTTCTTTAATGTGCAGTTTTTCGTTGGGAAAAAAGATAATTACCTAATGAGAAAATGGCCGTAAAGGTTGCAGTTTTGCTTGCTGACGTTGCCATTAAGTGGGAAGTGGGCTTCATGGCTTATTATCAAGTTGGCAGAAAAGTCAGAGGTGTCCATTGCCTTTAACGGAAACAAATGGCACTTGTCGCGATACGTTGTTTGATTGAGCAGTTATTTATGTTACATATTTCAAGACTTCTTTACAAAATCCAAGAAAAACAAGTAAGAAAGTATAGTCGGTTAAGCCCGACCATATGATACCCTACACCACAGTATTTAAAAACACATCATGCTATGTGTCCATACAAATATGAATTTATCATGTTTATAAACTTCATTGAAATTTGTTTGAAAGTTTGTGAGAGGACCCTTGTGGTCTTATTTTTGAAAAACTGTATACCTTTTGTGTCCATATAGATATGGTCCTATCTATGTATTAAATTTCATTAAAATCAGTTTGATAGTTGCTGAGAGGAAGAAATTTTCCCCTATCTTCCCTCGTGGTCCTACGATTCGGCCCATTTTCAAAAGGCTTGGTGCTTGTGCTAAAAGGAACATATGGCCTAAATTTTATCAAATTATCTCCAAAATTGGCAACCTGTACTTTGCACACAAGGTTACATGCACATACGGACATCATTAGTTCGACTCAGAAAGTGATTCTGAGTCGATCGGTATACTTTTAGACCAATATTTTATGGTGCTACACACATCAGCACAAATGCATAATACCCTCTCCACTATTGTGGTGTGGGTATAAAAACCAAAGAAAAGATGTTAATTAAAAAAGTTATCAAGAATTCAAACCTATATAGTTCATTATGCGCAACACTGTGCTATATGTTGTTTTGATATCCTCCACCACTATTGGGTAGTGAGTGAATATTAAATCTGTCATTCCGTGTAAAACTTTTGAATATTTATTTAGGAGTATTTTTAAACCGATCCAGC
This sequence comes from Pollenia angustigena, assembly GCA_930367215.1. Taxonomy (NCBI): domain Eukaryota; kingdom Metazoa; phylum Arthropoda; class Insecta; order Diptera; family Polleniidae; genus Pollenia; species Pollenia angustigena. The sequence continues at coordinate 57,905,306 of OV884060.1, forward strand.
CCTGTCTCTCTGTCTTATAATTATGTTGCAGTAAAAATTTGCTTGTCATAGTTTTATTATTAGAAATTACGCTGCCAAATTTCGTGAGGATTGCTCCATAAGTTTTATGATGGACTTTGCTTTGGTCACATTCTTTTTTTCTTCTTAAATAAAAACTCTGTTTTAGACATAGTGTTTTTTTCAAGCAAGAGTTTTAATCTGTCCTCTTTTCAAGGTTTTTACATACTCTTTACTAAATTTTTTGACAGAGTATTGAGTAATTTCTCAATCATCATCCTAGATTTATACCAATTGGCTCGTAATTCTACCCAATTTCTAATTTTGCTTTACTTGATTTGATAATTTATTATTGTTGCATTCATTCATGTATGTTTGTATGGTATATGTAGAACTTACTACTTTCGTCATATATGGTTATTTTCCCTCATTTTAACACTAATCTGTTGACCTAATATCATATCAATCGTGTTTCGCAATGATAAAACAAAACACACTTACGTGCACACTACACTCCATAGAAAGCATGCTTTTCAAATAGGCTGCTATGCGCCTAAAACCACAACGAATTATAAGACTGAGAGGTCAGTTTTTTTTAATATTGGCTTAAAATTGCATCAAAGATTTGACACAGCCAAATATATCAGTTTTTATACAATATTTGTATAACTAGTATTTGCCCAATGGTCGAAATTTGGACAAAGTTATTTATGCAAATATGAAGAAAATATATATATAAGTATATATAAATACATATATTTTTCAAGCATTTGTTTTTTCCTTTGGTCCATATGTTATCTTCCACTCAAGTCCATGAATGCTTAATAAAATTTTGTAAGTACAAAAAATATAAAAAAAAATCAGAAAATACCAATTGAAAAACATCAAAGTACCAAAAAGACTTCTCCTACTGTTTCTCGATCACTCTGAGGCTTAAATTTTACGTTTCAAGGCTCAGTATTAATAAAAATTTAAAAGTACCAGTCAGAGAGCGAAAAAGTACCAAAAAATCCCTCTTACAGATTATTATTTAATTCAGTAAGTTGCATGTATAAAATAAAGTTCCAAAAATTGCTACGATTTTCACCCTTTAACCGTTTGAATTTCGAAAAGTACCAAATTTCTATTTGTATTTTTAGACTAGTTACGAATTTGGTATAATCTTTATTTTCATGTATATTGGTTTAAAAGATAAATTGGTTGACAAAGAAATTCCAAATTACATGTTGTACCCGTATGCCGCCCAAAAAAGTACCAGATACCTGTGTCCATTGATTTCTCTTATGATAAGAATGCATTACGGTCGTCCTAAGAATCCAGTTGAACCAGTGACCCCTATGATTTTTGAATTTTTTTTCACGCCTCTGTATACCGCCCTTTTTAGTTTTGTGTACACTGCGTCACCATTTAAAGTATGATCATAACATATTGAAGGTCATATTCAGGACTTGTCTATGGCTTAATTTTTTCCTTTTGTAACTCTTTAATCAGACATCAAATCTAGGTGCCACTTATGCCATCGCAGATCCTTCTCTTAGACAATTTTTACCCATTTGAAAATAAAGCCCTTCTAAAAGTTTGTACGTGTAGCGTTAGATATACTCTCAACAACTTTAATAAAAAAAAAAAAAAAAATTTAAAGTGCTACGGCATTCCCTTACTACGAAGCATGTTTGTAAGGGAGAGCATCAAAAATAACTGTAAGAAAACAGTCAGTGTATTAAGCTGATCGTTACATTCAACAATTTTTATATGCGCAGAATAATGTGCTTATTGTGTCAAAAATGTATTGCTTCAAAGTGGGAACTCGCCATATAAAATGCATGTCTTCCGTAAGCGCTATGGTAAGCGAAACTTTTATGTTTCTCCCTTACAAACCTGCTTCGTTGGAAGCTCCATTTTTTATTGGGGATGTCAAAATACATCAGCGTTATGACACCTTTACTATCAGTGTAATACCGTGTTCAGATATGCACCTTAATTGAGTTTTACGCAATAAATGCCATTATTGAGCTCAATTATCCATACAAAATTGCAATTTAGTTATTGCTCAATTAATACGAAATTGTTATAAATATTGCCTCAAATTGCGCCCATTTTTTATTTTTCGAATACGTCAAACTTTAAACCAGGTCGAATTCAATACTTATCAAACAAATTTGCACAATGCACGCCCTAGGATGAAATGTATGTCAATGAAGTTTCTAGAACTGTAAAATTTTATTTGTTTACCATGCTCCAAAATACAGCAATTTTAGTTTTTTATTGACCGCCGCTTTAAGCATATGTTGGCAACTTTCACAATAAATAAAATTAGTAAAAAAAACGCAATAAGTCCGCCAAATTGTTTTTGGATATTGAAGCTGAATTCTCCTATTAAAAGGGCGATTAGTAAAATTTGCCTAATCTCTTCCTGAAATTTTTGAAACTCAACTCATATAGCGAAAATATTTATATTTATCAAAACAAGTTATTTAATTACACAGAGAAAACAGATTCGTGATCACAACCGAATTTGGCGCCAATCGAATTTTGTCGGTTGCATGTACTATCACACAATTCGGTTACAATTACTGAAAATTTCGTTGCTTAGCATAATATTTTTGATAGCAACATTTGAATTTTAGTACACTATCAGTTATGACAACAGATATTGTTAGTTGTAAGTATGATTATTAGAAATCAAAATTATGCTAACACCCGAATATATGATAGATGCAACTGAATAAACACATAATTGGTGTTCATAACAAAAGATTTGATTGTCTTTATCAATATATTTTTTTAACCGGTTACATAAATAATTTTCCCGATTTATTAGATAGAAAATCAAAATAATTGCAATAAACTCCATTTTTTGTTAGTGTATTTATTTATTAATATTTTTATGTACAGTTTACAAATTATTTAATTTTATACAAATACATACATACAGCTTTCCACATCATCCAACGGATTTCCGAAGGTGTACAGCTTATCCCTTTAAGTACCAACAAAAACCTTCAGTTCAATGCAATTTCTTTCATCAATGTCGTCTTGTTCTAGTGTCTAAAGTAAAACAGGGGGCAAATCGCGACATTCGATATCGATCGAAATTCCCATGTAAATTGTATAGCAATTTCGATCGATATCGAATGTCGCGATTTGCCCCCAGAATAATTTACATGTGGTTTTTACAATACGAACAGTAATTGAAGCTGTAAATTAATATAAAAATCACTAAAAAACTGAGCGATTTTCATAGAATGTACTTATAACATATTTGTTTGACCACTGTACACGCGGAGCAAAATATAAACAATATGTACATGTATATGTTTTGTACATATGTATGTATGTCTAACATATTGCCCAGATAGCATCGGATGTTTGTTAGACGATTGTCTAACTCCTCAAAGAATCTTCGGATGATTATCTGATGAGTAACAATAATAAAAACATCAAAAATTTTAATATTTTTTATTTATTAGTTTTTTATACATTATCTGACACGCTTGTCTTTTAATCTTGGAATGAACCTTTTGCGGCTCTCCTTATGATTCATATAAGAATTACTTAGCTACCTTAATAAGAACGTTTTTAAAACATGAAAATTCACTTGTTAATACAATTTTATTTAAACAAGCCGACTTAAGTATCTGCCAAATAAGATTTTCCAACAGGATTGTTGTTGAATTCCTGATCTAAAGGTTTGTTTCGTATAAATTGTATGAAAAAAGCTTGATGCTCTTGTTTAGGGGGCTTAGTTATATGTTTAAGCATTCCAGAAGTTATAAGGGAATTCCTACAAGAGTCTCATAAGATTTTTGATGTGCTTTCTGAAAGCCTCATCAGAAAATCTTTACTGAAATCTCAAACGAATTCGCCTATGCTCAATACACTGTGCAACAAAAAAACCAGCCTCAATACTTGCAACTCGAAATGAAACTAGAATATTAGTAGAGCAAATAAGCCAAAGGGTTTTGAAAAGTAAGCTTGGGTTCCCGAAATATGGGCCCCAAATTTGTTGAATTTTTTGAAAAGGCGTTTGGTAACAGTCAAAAAAAATATACTAAATGCACTTCTGACCAAAAAAATAATTTCAGATGTCTTCAGTAAAATCGTATGGCGATTCTTTTTTTAGGATATATTAATTCTCTAACACTAATTTTAAGGGGTAATTTTTGTCCTTTTTTTAACTTCCCAACAAAAGTATTCTAAAACGGCACTTAAGAGGGTTAAAATGTTCCACGAATATTTTTTGCATCAAATTTTAAGACCAATAGTTCATGCACTTTATGTAAAACGGGTTGTCAAGAAATTCAAAAATTTCAAGGCCAGGAATTTCGAAAATCCGTTTTACATACATTGCACGCACCTTTAGTCTTAAAAGACCCCTAGTAAAATTTGATGCAGAAAATATTCGTGGAACTTTTTAACCCTCTTAAGTGTCGTTTTAGTATACACTCTTAAAATGAGTGTTAGAGGGTTAATAAATTCTAAGAAAAGAAGCGCCATACGATTTTACTGAAGATATCTGAAATTATTTCGTAGCTCTGAAGTACATTTAGTATATTTTTTTTTTGCCTTATACCAAACGCCCTTTCAAGAAATTCAAAAACTTTAGGGGCCCATATTTCGGGAACCCGAGCTAACTTTTCAAACCCCTTTGGCAGATATTCTCTGCCAGTATTCTTGTTTCATTTCGCGTTGCAAGTGTTGAGGCTGGCGGCAATGTCCCGAATTTTTTTGCACTGTGATATAAGCGTCTTTCGCTGTGTTGTAGAAGTATCTCGCAGAGGAATCACCTCGTTTAACAGTTTTCCCGTGTGAGGAATCTTTTACGATTAAAATTTGTGCTCGTGGACGAGTAATGCTCTCCATGAGATTCCCAGTAAATTCTTTCGATTGAAAATGCTAGCTGGGTACATATATGTATGTATTTATAAGAAATATAATACATACACACATATGCACGTGCATATGTACATAATTATAAAAATACGTAAATAACTTACCCCTATTTATTAATTTTTTTGCACATTTTCAATTTTTTAACACAAACTTATGTATTTTAATATAAAATTAAAATTATTTTATTATATTTAATATTTTGACAGTAAAATTAGTAAACAATTGGGACATATAGCTTTTTTTTGGTTGTGAATACCAAATAATTATATTTTCATTTGTTGTACTCGAATTGAAACTATACTAGCAATCGATAATTAGTTGCAATAAATGAATTAACATTAATATTACAAAATTTATTGACGAAAACAAATTATTAATTGCAAAGACCAATATTCAGTATTGCCCTGTATTAAATTCGGTTGTGATTCTAACCATTTGTACTAATTTTTAGAATTACATTAAATTAGTTATCATAACTAATAAAAGAATTGAAGGAATCATATTTCAGTTAGAATAACGTTTAAATAATCAAGAGAATTAAAAATCAGTTAGATCTATACATTTTTAATAGTTGCAATAGTAAATTGTATTTCTTGATCAATATGTTATTTCTGCAACCGTTTTCCAACCAATTTGTTTTCTGTGTGTAGTTACTTAAATACCTAAAGATAACGTTCCATTATAAAAGCTTTACTTTTACAAAGTACTAGCACCCGAAATATCTAAATTTTCAATTTGCAAAATTTATTTGAATTTGACCTGTTACTGCCAACAAAGTAAGTAACTCAAAGCAGTAGTTTTAGCAGTTATTGAAGTAAATTTTTTTTTATTTTTACCCAATAACAAACATGACTGTGATAGGTAAAGTTCAGCTTTTAATTTAATCCTAATTTTTAATAAATTGCAACCCTCTATGAGGCATAATTCTGACTTTAAAACAATTTGCCAGCTTTCTTTTGCTCTAAATAATGGCAATCTGCAGTCCTGATCTAAGCCCTCTTAATTACAAATTTTGAACCATTTTAGAGGACCTTGATTCTCTTAAGACTGAATAAGTAAGTGATGTGCATTTTTTAAGGGATAAGCAAATATATACATATATATATGTACTCAGAAAAAAATTGTTTACCAATTAAAGCATTAAGCAAAAAATAAATCAGTTTAAATTAAAAAATGTTAAAATGGTACTATTAATTTGCACCAGTAAACGAATTCACTTGATTAAAAGTTTAATTCATTTGATTACATTTTTAATTAAAACTGATTTCATTTTTGATTAATGCTTTTATTGATTAAACATATTTTTCTGTGTATATAACTTATTTGTGTAAATATGAATAGTTTTATATGCTAAAACTTTAGGGGAATTGAACCAAAAATTTGGAGTAGATGGTAGAAAGGGAAAAAGAAGAAGCGCGCCGAAAAGCATAAACCGAAAAACGACTTAAGCGTTTTAAAGTCGACCATGATATGGATGAATTTTCGGAGGGTAAAACTGTTATTTTAAGACTCAAAGTTGAGGTGAAAAGGATGGCGACACTTCGATCAATGGGAATATAAAATTTCATAAGTCCTCATTTTAGACAGTCAAAGTTTGTTGCATTTTCTTTTAAACTTGCTTTCGTGTTTAGACACACAAAGTTTAATTTGACAAATTTTTGCTTTCTTTTGTTTGAACCATCTTCATTTTTTTTTTTTTTTGACATTTTATATAATCTAAAGTTGCAGCCAACTACAGGTATGAACTACGTACGAAAAACAAAACGAATTTGCGAGTACAGGAAACGTTGTCTGTCTAAAAGGGGCTTAATTTATTTTTTACAAATAATGAATGGATTGAATTTTCTTCAAGTTTTCTTGCAAAACCTACCAGTTGTTTTGACAATTGACAATGTTGCATATTATGCAAACTGTTAGTTAGGCCATTTCTAATAAAATTGCAAATTTTGGAAGAAAGATTCCAAAATTTTTTGTGGACATTTGTGTTGATGCAATACATCAGAATCGATAAAAAAGTCGATTTTTTATTTTTGACTAGTTAGGACCTTTTGCTTTTCAGGTAACGATATGTATGTCCGATTTTTTTTAATTATTTGGTTTAAGTTACTGGGCGCTATTTCTTAAGATTTATTTAAACAAAATACATACTCTAACCTTAAAAAAATTCCATTAAAGTTGATTGTGTTGCCAAAAATTAGCTACATCCTCAAGTAGTTTGTCCTTTAATTTACTCTTTTTAATCAGTCTACCTTTTTGCAATTAACCACAATTAACCAGCTAATATTTTGAGCTATTTATAAATTAGACTATCCAACAACAACAAATAAAAACATCAGATTTCCTATGAATGTAAATACCATAATAATAAAAATTTATTACAGCAAAACAACAATAAACTAAAAATGGAAAACACTTTTAAAACAAAACTTTTAATTGCAATAACATTTAAACAAGATCGAATACCTAAATGAAAAATGTAAAAAGCAATATGCAAACAAAAAATGTTTCTACATTGATGGTTGTCAAATTAGACTTAATTAAGGCTTGCTTGAAGGCCAAAGGTTTACATATCGATCGAGATTTATCTTTTTGCGTACAATATATGTCAATGTATATAACAAAATTGGTCCAAAAATATTAATTATTTTAATTGTATATCCCAAAATTTTATATGTACTGATGTTCCTACTAGGAACGTTAATATTGGCTATAAGGAACACTATTCTGAAAATAATAGAATAAAAAACGAGTCAGTGCTCAAGATGATAAATACATTCTTTATAATACAAGGGCAAATATTTACTTGTTTGATAAAATTAAAAAAAGCCAAAAATTGTGTTTTATCGAAACACTGGATTTATTATGTAAAGAAAATATTTTAGTTAATTATAATTGATTAAAGAAATTAAGCCCAAAGATATCTTATACTGAGCTTAAAAGGAGATTAGCTATGAGTACGATATAAGCCACACTCCCCAAATTGTTGTTACTGCCAACAATCTCACAAAACCGTTATTATCATAAAAATAGTTTTCCATATTTTGTTAACCTTTTTTAATCTTTATACGACTTTGAGATATTCCATGGAAACCTTTAATATTCATTAATAAATACCAATTAATTGTTTGCCAACATCACTCGAACTTAAAGAGAGAAAAATAACGACAACGTTAGCGACAATTGCTGAAAATAATAGCCCATGAAATCCTTAAGGATCATTGACTTTTATTAATAAATAACTGAGCAGACATTTTGTATTTCTCTTCAAACAAATTAATGTATTTATATGTGTGTAAGAATTTATGTCTGCAGAACACAGCCAAAAGAAAAGAAAATCATAATGGCGAAATATTTTATTTATGGCGTAAAATATTGAACACCTTGTAGCTGAAAATTGGCAGGTAAAGAATGAATTCTCTTATATTCGTTGTCCTAGACAAACACTCAATCAATATAAAGTGCTACAAATGGCACAATTAATAACACATTACACACATACATGCATTGAATTTATAGACCGTGATATTTATTAGATTGTATTTACGTTATTAAACATGTTGATAAAAGTAATGTGCAAGTGTGTTTTTATGTCCTTAAAAATAAATATCTATAGGTATAAATCGTATATTTTTATGATTTTTTTTTAAACAAAATTTATTTAAATATGTTTATATTGAAATAATGGCAAACATTATAAAAATTACAAAAAAAAGTTCAGAAAACCACAAAAGTGTAAAAAATTAAATGTTAAAAACCAACGATGAACGTTAAATGACAATTTTTTTTCTGTGTAATTTATCGATTGTAAAAATAAGCCTGATTTATTTAATACATACATACATACATACATACATACTATCATATATTCAGGGATACATTCATAGAAATATATAATAAAAACCAACATAAATAAAGACAAAGTAAGATAAATGTTTATTTGTTCATGGCTAGATTTATAGAAGGAGTGCTAAAAAATGTACTTGTTGCTAATTTGAAATATTTAATAAACTTGAAAGTTAATGAGAATGAAGGAAATATATTGTGATATAAACAATAGCGTGGGAAGATTAAGCAATCGATATTGTTCCATCGTTTTTTCGAAAACTTTTGGTAGCAGGAAAAAAGTTCTACAACGACTTGTCAAAAAAATTATTTTCAACATTTAGTATTGTGGTGATTTTGTTGAACTATTTATGGTTTTTAATCCAAATTTTTAATATTTTTAATTAGGCTTAAGTTCATGAAATTTAATTTTTATTAAATTATTTTTATGAAGAAAGGAATTTTACAACATGAAAATCAATTAAAATTGTTATTGATAATCTTTCATTCTTGACGTGGCTCGGGCTCGAACCCTGGCCGGCAGGTTACCATGACATGTTTCGATCGCGACCACTCGATCTCCTCAGATGGATTTGCCGTCTTACACTCGCAGCCATCGACGACTGCTGACGTCACTAGTCAAACATCAATCCTTAAACCAAATTGTATTTTAACATTTGGTAGATCGAAATTTGCTTTTCCTGAATGATTATCCATTTTAATTGACTTTTACATGTTTTTTCCTTTACTTCTGTTTTTTCGTACTTTCGTCAAGAATTTTTCTTGAAGTCCAAGTACATTTTTTTTTTTGCTGAAAAAGTTCAACAGAAAAGAGAAAGACAAAGTGAAAAAAACAAAAAAAATGTACTTGGACTTCAAGAAAAATTCTTGACGAAAGTACGAAAAAACAGAAGTAAAGGAAAAAACATGTAAAATCAATTAATATGGATAATCATTCAGGAAAGCAAATTTCGATCTACCAAATGTTAAAATACAATTTGGTTTAAGGATTGATGTTTGACTAGTGACGTCAGCAGTCGTCGATGGCTGCGAGTGTCAGACGGCAAATCCATCTGAGGAAATCGAGTGGTTGCGATCGAAACATGTCATGGTAACCTGCCGGCCAGGGTTCGAGCCCGAGCCACGTCAAGAATGAAAGATTATCAATAACAATTTTAATTGATTTTCATGTTGTAAAATTCCTTTCTTCATAAAAATAATTTAATAAAAATTAAATTTCATGAACTTAAGCCTAATTAAAAATATTAAAAAAATTTTGATTAAATAATTTTCAACTTTTATTTTTAAGGCTTTTTAAGTAGGTAATTAAAAATCGGCTGATATAATTTTTTTTTTTAAATATGACCTTTTCAAGGTGAAATTGTACGTTAAAAACAATGTCGATAGCGGAGTTTTTTTTAAGTCTTTTTCTTGAGGTTTTGGAAGAGTTTTTGTCAAGAAATTTATTTTTTTCTACTCGTTAAATTTTAAGGTTTTTTTAGAAGGTAATTTAAAAAATTTGACGATTTAAAATTTTTTAAATATGTTCGAAGGTAAAATTTAAAGCTTAAAACGATAGCGCTATCATTTATTCGGAAAATTTGTTTTTTTTTTTGGCTTTTTAGACGAGCTTTGTTTTGTCGAAAGGACGTTTTTTTACCTGTGCCCATGTTCTGTAACTCTCGCGTCCAGAAAGTTTTCGACTGAAATGTGTGAAATGAAACAAAAATGCCATAAATTAAAACAAACAGCTATTTTTCTCACTTAACTGTGTCTGTAACTTTTTTTTGGCGTGAACTAGCTGTCACGTAAGGATATTACTCGCCAATTTACAGAAAAAGTGTGTCTGTAACATTTTGGTGAGAAAAGTTCCCGCTTTGAACTGTCAAATAAACTCAATGGGGCGAGAAAAAATTTTAACATTAAAAAACTATTAAAAATGCAAAATGCAAAGAATAATAATAATAATATTTTATTCTTGGCACATTTTTTGTTTTATTATTTTGCTTTTAACATTTTTATAAAATATACGAATGTCTTCAAAGCTCGTTTGCAAACAACAAACATTAAAGTCGCTCTTTTCACAATTTGGCATAGCCGACGGTTGTGTTTTCGCCGTCGTCGTCGAAAAATTTTTTAGTTTAAGTAAATTTTGGTCGCCGTCAACGATATGTGTTACTGGCGTTCTGAACGTCTGCAATGTCACATCGGCTTCGAGTGCAATATTATGACATTTATAACGTAACGACGTAATCTATTTTGATAGTTTTCGACATGAGTTACAGACACACATTTTTCTCACTTTTCGAGAAACGATGGAATATTTTGTTTCACATCTTTTCGATGCAAGAAGTTCTCACTAAAGTTACAGAACATGGGTACTGCTTTCATTGCTAAGCTTCAACGAACTCCTTTGCACTCGATCCATAAGCTTAAAGATAGACCTTTAAGCACCTACATGCCTATATATGGCAGTTGAATACCATTTTTGGTCAAACAAAGACGGTGTTAATAGTGAGGAGAACTTCACATTCGATTTTCATGCCTAGAACATCAAGAGTGCACGGAAAGAAGTTTATTTTATAAAGTGGATCACTTTCGTTTCTTAAACTAATAAAATCCGAAATCCAAAAATAATTTCTTGATTTTAGCTGGTTTTTTTGCGTATTTAGTTAGTAAAATTTTCTTAAATAAAGAAACATTTTCTTATGATAAAATAATTCAGGTTGTTGGTATATGTTCAAAAATTTCTTAAACTTGAAATACGAAAGTAACTTGCTTGTATTAAAAATAAGAAAGAGATTTCTTAGTTCAAACTATATTTATTTAAAATTTACTGACCCGACAGACGTTGTCCTGTCCAAATTAGGAAAAATGTTTGCGTTCGATGTTTAAAATCCGTTAAAAAGATACGAATATTTGAAAGAAAAATCAGTCAAATCGATAGAGCCGTTTTCTGATTTTATGTAAATCGAAAAAGTGGGCGGGGCAAAATGTTCTTTCCGTAAAAACCTAAGTTGGACCATGGCGATGATTTTAAAGAAAAAATCGGTCAAGCCGTTCTCAAGTTATGCGCTTAATAGAAAAAGTGGGCGTAAAAGTAGGCGTGATATATTTTTCTTTCGATGAAAACCTAAAATGAAGTTTGAAGCAGGGTAGGAAAAAAATAATACACGCGAGCACAATTCCTTTTTAAATTTGTGCTGGCGAGTTTTATTTTGAAGCTCGCCAGCTTTAAGCAACGAAAACTTGTTTAAGTAACTATAGATTAAAAATAGATTTTTTTAACCGTATTTAAGTAAATTTTAGTTCGCTTTGAGTCATAACTTTTTGCTTAAATCAAGCCACAAATTTGTTTACAATAAGACATTTTTAGTTTGGACGAGAATGGTGCTATATTTTCTGGTGATTTAGTAAATAATTCTTTCCCTGTGTCTGATTCCTCAAAAGCTATACTACCCATGGATAAAAATTAATCTGACTCCACAAGACATCTGTGGGTCAACACACAACATTGGGTTTTACCACACTCAAAATAAAAATCAATCCATCCGTACTCAAACCAATCCGAAGCGGAACTAATAATACGGTAAGTGCGTATTTTTTTTTAATCAAGCACAGAAACTTTGATTAAAGTACGGATTTTCAATCGCTAAATACTTCACTTATCCATATTCAATCCCGAATTCGTACTTGATATAATACGAAAATGAGATTGATTTAAGTAAAATTCAAGTTTTCTAAAGTTGATTTTATCCCGAACTCCATTTAAAACTTAATTTACATATATGAGCCGTTTATTTTGAAAGTGGCATAAGTCATTTCGGTTTTCAAGTCGAGATATTTAAGGGTTTGCGTTTTAACACGTTTAAAAATATGGATGCTAACTTTCGAGAAGATTCACTTGTATTTGATACATCATGATAATGATATTTTTCTCAGTATTATTATTATTATTATTATTTATTATTATCATTTATTATTATTATTTATTATTAACTCGATTTTTTTTGAAAAAGTGACTAATGCCACTTTCAAAATAAACGGCTCATATGTATATATAACTGAAAATATAAACTAAATGAAAAGCAAGGGTTCGCAATTTTATTTTTCAAACATAAAAATTTTGTTTTTTTTCTTTTTCTGTTGTTTTTGTAGTTTCTACACACAACAAGCAAATCGGTTTTACCAACTTCTGTGGTGTTGTTTTAAATATACAGCAAACTTTGAAAAACATGTGCGTAGCACGCATAAAAGAATGCAATACTGAGAGATGAGCCTGACAAGTTATATGAGATTAAAACCCTCACTTTGTAATTTTACTCTCAGAGTGGCGCTTCCAACGAAGAGTTCAATCTTTTTTTACTTGATTTAAGAATTTTTTACTTATTTTAAGAATAAGAGATTGATTTTCGGAAGTTATACCATTAAGGATTGTTTTGAGTACGTTTAAGTGCTATTCGTTCTTAAATTTTTGAGTGCGACTCGTACTTAAAGTAAGCAGGGTTTAAAATGCTATCGCCATATTAGCAAAAGCAGCCAAATTTTGACTTTTTCCTATTAAAAAAAAAATCAAAATTAAAAAGCCGACAAGTTCCACTGCTAAAAAAGCCCACACTTTTCAAAAGCAGCAGCAAAATAAACACACAAAATAATTGGCACTGGCTTTTTTCAGCTTTTGCTTTTTTAACAATTTGATGGAACTCAAAAAGCAACGGCAATTACTTTTATGTTGTAGAAAAAAATAGGTAGGAAAAAGAATGAAACAAACAGCTTCTGTCAAACAGCCGCCAAATCAAAAACCAATGCATGCTAATAGCCGCAAAATAGGAGATAAAAGCAGCAAAAAAGGTCGCAAAGGCACATGATTGCGAAAAAAAATACTCGACGACGACAAGTGATATTTTTCATGCAAAACAAACACAACAAGAATTTTTTATTTGTTTGGCGAGCAACAACAACATTACTACAACATTACTGAAGAAAGGCAAAAATTTATTTTTCCTCATCACCATAAAAAAAACATGTTGCTTGTACACTGATCAGTATTTTTTCGTTGTAATCTGCCTTTTTGCAGAGCTAATAGCTCTGCTCAGACTGCTTTTAGCACACACTTCCGCTGCTTTTCATTTTATTGAATCGGCTTTTTGTTATTACCAGCCAGAGAAGAATTTTTGTTCCTTGAATTTTAGATTTTTTTTTTTGGTTTGTCTTTTTTAACTAGCTCTTCTTTCAGGAAAAAGTAAAAAAGCAAAAGGCGAAATAATTTTTTTTAGCTTTTGCTTTTTATGTGGTTGTCCATTTTTGTCGCTGGCTGGTAAAAAAGCAGTTGTCAGAAAATAAAAATATACAAAATAGGAGATTTGCTTTTTTGCACAAACGAAAAACAAAACATTGGCTGTTGGAAAAAAAATTACAAATTTCAATAGCAGTGGCAAAAGCAAAAATAAAAAGCATTCAGCTGATGGATGCTTTTAAACCCTGAAAGTAAGTATAAAAAACTTTATTTATCCCTATTGTTTTTCTTTCTGTGTAGCACCAAAATTGTCCCTATTCGTAAGACTGCACTTGATATTGTCGACAAGTCATGACTTTAACCTCAGCAAGGCTTTGTCTATAATTCAAAGTAACAAATCCTGCTGTCATCTGTGAAACAATATGTAACAGCGCATAGAGAAAGGGACCAGTAAGGTAAAGGGAACAGTAAAAACCAACTACACAAAACAAGAGGTAGGGACGGCCTACGCGCGTTTTCAAGGTTAACCAATAAGGTTGAGATGTGTCGCGTTCAAATGAGACCAATACCAACACGCTCAGTGATGGTACACAAAGATACACGTACTTAAATCTTTTAAATGGCAAAACCATTAGGTCCCTTTCTATTTTCCGCGTCACATACATATATAGGATTGGAAGTTAGACCCAGGAGCAAGAATATATAATTTATATGGGCGTTTCCACAAAATGGTCTACCATGATGAAAAAATAAAATGTTGATAATCATCGCCTTTTATTGTTTATTATTATAAAAAAGTCAATGTTTTTATAAAATAATGGTTTCATATAGAGTTTGCTAAAAACCGTAAAAATGTGAAACCGCGGTTTCGGTTTTAAAATTATTAAAACCGGCCGGTTTCGGTTCGGTTTTCGGTTTTGAAAATATCAAAGGAAAATTCATACATAAACATATATATTTTTTTTTTGCAAGTTTTTTATTTGTTTCAATACAGGTACTTTTATTCGCCCTTAAGTGTATACCTGGGCCTGGCCAGGCATTTTTTGACTTTTTCTAGTTTTTTTTTTTCAAATAATTATTAAGTATATTTGAACGAAACTTTATGTATTCCTCAATTCCGCAATTGGCCAAATGAAAATTTTGTGCATATTGTATCCACCTGTACTGCAGTTAATAAAATCAAAATGAAACTTTTTAAAAAAAACATACGCAACACATAAGAATTCTTTCTTTTCTGTTTTTTTCGAAAAATTATTTTATTTCCCAACAAAATGTTCCTGCTATTGCCATAAAACTCAATACATATGAAAGTAGTCCCAGCCTTGGCCAGGGGTTCGTTAGTGTGAGTTTTTTCTATAGCGACAAGAAACTCCATACAAGTCAGGTGGCAGTTTATGCCTCACAAATAAGGTGTGTACTTAAGAGTTATAAAGATAACATTTGTTCTTCTTAGTACTTATTTTGAATTTAAAGAATTTTGAAATACCTTGTCATTGTTGAAGGCTGTTATGTATAAAGTTTTTGTATATTAAGTACGAGTATGATGTTTAATTTGCAATTTCTTCAATCATAAATACATTGTTAAAGTTAAAGCTAAAACCGAGGTTTTTTTGTCGGTTTTCGGTTTCGGGTTTTAGGCATTTAAAACCGCGGTTTCGGTTTCGGTTAAAACCGAACAGCAATCCCTAGTTTCATAGCATATCTCAGCTGTTTTACGTGAGGAAATTGCGCTGGATTTTTTTTTATTTTCTTTTTAAGCTACTTCTAAAGACATTTTTATATACTTATTTTGCATGCAAAAAATATGTTATGTTGACACTCTTTCTTAATAATATCTACATTACAATCAATTGTAAAAGGATTATTAAGTTATTTGTTAAGGAAATTTTAAGATATTTATGGGAAAATGCATGGTGATAATAATAAAAAAAAAACATATGGGAAACTCGTACGTTCGCTACCAATTCATAAGCCAATTCGACAAAAACCAAGAGAGATATTAATTAATACACTTTTAAAATAAATTAATCACTTTTGAATATTCCGTTCCATTACGCAGATTTTTCAATTTTACTACTGTCAGCCAAAGTTCGTGGCCACATGTTTATAACTATTATTATGAAAAATTAAACTCGATGGAATCCATCTTTTGCACTAAACATAGAGTTACCCAAATGCTATCGAATCGCAAAAAAATGCTAGGAAAAGTTTTGTTTTCTATGTTATTTGTACATGAAGAGCGTACGAACGTACGTTCGTGACCCCAGGAAACACCAATATATAGAATTTTCAGTTTAAATAAAACATTTTTCAAATTAAACTTTATTCAAAATATTGATAAAAATATCCCTCATTAAAGCTTTTATTGTGTGCCACTCCGCCCGTGTTACGTTGGTGTCAGTTGAAAAAAACAACGTTTAAACTACAAACGATTCTATGTGAGTAGGCTTTAAATTGTTTGAGTCTGTTGCTTAGGTATGAATCAGAGAACCGCTTTGTGTGTTTGCAAAAAATTCGCATTAAATGAACACCATCAATTTCACTCGCTTGCGTTCATGCAATCAAACTTGCGCAACCACACACATTCGCTGCTGGTTTGCAATCATTCAAATAACGCACATCGTGCTTTGCTATTTACAACATCGTTTATCTTCGTTCGTCAATTAAGATGTTTGTGTTATTGGTCCGACAATGATTGCTTTGGTAAAGATAAAATACAAACAAAAAAGCCAGAAAGCAAGCAATCATTACTCATGTAGGCATTCAGCAGTTGCTATGTACGTATTAAAGGTTTTTCGAAAGAAAAAACGCACATAGGTATACAGAAAAAAATAAAAATAGATTTCAATTAAAAAATTTGTGATATTAATTAAAAAATTAATTAAATTTGCACCAGTAAACAAATTAATAGTATCAATTAAACGTTTAATTTACTTGATTTAACGTTTTATTCACTTGAATAAACTTTTAATCCATTTGATTCAATTTTTAATAAAAACTGATTTTATTTTTGATTAATGCTTTAATTAGTGAAAAATTTTTTCTGTGTACAAACAATTTCCATAGAAATAGAAGGCATTGTATTGTGGTTATTGTTGTTGTTAATGTCAATGTTGCTTGTTACGCTTTTAAAAAACTAAACACAAAAATAAATTGGACACAAAAACTAGTTTATTTGAACTTATGCCTACAACATGTTCATACAACTCACAATCATACCAACAAAGCGACTCGTACTCATACCAATTTATATTCGTCGTTATCTCATTAAGTGGATAATGACTACTTGAATGCAAAAGCAAAAGAATGCCTGCGTTTTGATCTTGAGCAATTGTGTTATTGCATCAATGAATGCAAACAAAGTACGTTCAATCATCAAACTCACACAAGCACAAATAAACTGTTTACGAAACGATGTCAATATTACTAATGTTGAACTTTGTTTTGCAGGCATAGGATTGAAGGTAATTTAAGCGTATGAGTGAATCAAGAAAAATAGTGATTTTGCAGTTCTCTGGTATAAATGTATTCATTTTATACTTATTTTAGTGAAACCGAGTAAATGACTTTTACCTTTCAAATGCATACGGTTAACTTTATCAAAGACCTTGGTAAAATCAGTGTCACATCAGCTTGTAGTTGTTTTATAAACTTAATTTAATAATCATACGAAAAGAAAGCATACATTATATGTATGCATATGAATTAAAATAAAGTATTTTGCCAAAAATCAGGCGAAATATGCATAAACTTATTTTTCAAGAAAAAAGCTTGAAAAACTTTCCCTGATTATAATCATTAAACAAAAACAATTTTAGCTTATCTTATAACATTTATATAAAAAACATCTAAATAAAATACAACTTCCTACGTAATAATAATATTAACTTACACAACTCATACGCCACAGTATTACATGACACATTTAATTAAAAAATTGTATCAATTCAATTTTTTCTTTTTTGCAAAGAAAATACTCAACATTAATATTTACGCGTAATTTAATACAACAAACAATAATACAATGGTTAAAAGATAAAAAAAGATTTTGAAAAAATAGAACAACAATATTAAAAAATATTAAATCACAACTAAAGGAACAAAATCATATCATCATGCTGTTAGAATAAACAACAATCGATACATTTAGCGTTTGGAAAAATAATACCATCAAACAATAATAACATGTTGTTGTTGCTGCTGTTCTATATTGTGTTTAGAAAAAACTTAATATGTTATAAATATAATAGTACTTCTCGCACACTTGTAAACAAATAAAATAAAATAAATACAAGACAAACGATTTGACAAATAAACCATAGAATATAAACCGAAATCAATATTAAAGTAATATGAATTGTTTGCTTGCAAAAAAAAACCCATAAACGAAAACATACTCGCAAACAATATACTAATGTGGTAGTATGTACATATGTATGTTAACACATATATAAGTAAAGGAATTCTTTTCATTGTATTACTTGCACAAAAACATACACACTAAAAGCAAAAATAAACCATTCAAGTGTATACATAGATTAATATTTGTTACATTTATTTGGATTGTTCGAAATGGAATTGTTTTTTAAAATGGAATGTTTAAAGGCTTCCTTTCAAAAAAATAAAAAAACGAAAAAAAATATTTATTCAATACCACCAAAAGTATTACATTTTTAAGTTTAATAGAAATATTTGTTCACATTGTCTTTAACGGATATTTTACAAAACAGTATTCGCTCACAAATTAGAACTCTTATGGCCATTTTCTCAATGTATCGACAAACTGTCTGTTACTTAATGTCAACATAAATTTATTGGACCGATAAACTATCCGTTAACGATATTGGGTTTCTCAATATACCGAAAAAAACAACGCCACTCAAAATAGATGTAAAAGTTAGGAGTCAGCTGATTGAATTTATCGGTACGGCAAATAAAAGGAAAATAAATAATTGACAGATGAGTGCTGGTTAGCTTTGCGATAAAATCGAAGCAAATGAGACATTGAGAACACCAAATTTATTTAATGTGCAGTTTTTCGTTGGGAAAAAAGATAATCGCCTAATGAGAAAATGGCCATTAGATAATAGAATTTCCAGAAGTCAGTAGTTGCAGTACCTCTAAAGCTCTTAAATTAGAAATAAAAATTACTAAACAAATTTGTACCGTTTGATTTAAAATCTGAAATTGTCGACTTTCAGTGGGATTTAAAAGCAACAATAAATTTAATAAAAAATTGAAATTTGGTGTAAAATACGAGTTAGTACTCACGGTTTAATAACTTGTAAATCAAATTCGGTAGACTAAACGTTATAAATTCAATTTGGGCGATTTTATTCTTTACGCTTTAAACGTCTTTTACTAATAGAAAGAAACACATTTGCAATTAAGTTATTCCTAGAAGGGGTAACAATTTTTATATACTATTGTTATCTACTTACAAGAATTTATATGAAACGATCAAATAGCCACGAGAGAGCTTTAAAGTGCATGACGGGTGCAACCAAATTGGCTAACTTTCATAAGCCATAACCACAAAAACACAAAACTCTGTTAATTTTTAAACCTTTATTGTACTATTCTTTTTTATTGTGAAAGATGAGATATCAGACGATGATTATCAAATCAAATATCGTAGAGAAATATAATCCAACAATAAGAAGTTTGCTCTTTAAGCCATGACGGGTGCAACATGCAATGAATTTTCTGTTCGCGCCAAATCTATGAATCTTAATTCGAAGGGCACAACAAATTTATATTTAAGCTTACGTCTAAAAAAATTATATTATTATAAAATATAATATTCAACATTTTTAATTTTTCGAATTTATTCTATGAGCTAAATTTCAGTTATGTATTTTATAAAGCTTTTTTGTAATAGTTCTATTCCTTCAATTTTTCAGAAATGACTTTATACACTACCAGACTATTATATTGTATTTTCTTTTTACATTTTAGGGATTGCTGTTCGGGTTTAACCGAACGGTTTTAAAACCAAAACCGAAAACCAAAAAAAACCTCGGTTTTTGCTTTTACTTTAACAATATATTTATGCTTAAAGAAATTGCAAGTTATACACAATACTCGAACATCATAATAGTATTTCAAAATTCTTAAAATTCAAAATAAGTACTAAGAAGACCAAATGTTACCTTTTAACCTCTTAAGTAGACATCTTATTTGTGTGGCAGTAACTGCCACCTGGGGCTGGCTGCGACCACAAGCATTTTGTATTAAGTATTTGTGGCTATGGAGTTTTATGGCTATAGCAGGAACAATTTGTTGGGAAATAGAATAGTTCTTCGAAAAAACAGTAAAGAAAGAATTCTTATGTGTTGCGTATGCTTTTTGATTTTATTTACTGCAGTACATATAAAATAGGGCAGGGCCTGGCCAGGCCCAGGTAGATACAATATGCACAAAATTTATATATGGCCAATTGCGACGCCCACGGTGTTTACACTTGGTCTCGTTTTCTTGTAACAAACACTTTGATTGGGGAATACATAAAGTTTCATTCTAATATACTTAATAATTTTATAAAAAAAACTGGAAAAAATTCTAAAAATGCCTGGCCAGGCCCAGGTATACACTTAAGGGATAATAAAAGTACCTGAATTGAAACAAATAAAAAAATTGTATTAAATACAAAAAATATATTTGTTTAAGTATGAGATTTAACTTTGATATTTTCAAAACCGAACGGAAACCGCCCGGTTTTAACCATTTTAAAACTGAAACGGCGGTTTCACATTTTTACGGTTTTTAGCAAACTCTAGATATTTTACTTTAAATTGGCATCAAAAAGTCACAATAGAAGATTCATCGACAAACGCAGCGGTTAGGGATCGATATCAATATCAAGAATGTTGTACTCCTGATATAACTGCTTTTCCTCAGAGTGCGCCTCAAGATATGCAATGAAATTTCCACGGTTGTTTATTTTAAAGAAATAAAAAAGGAGAAGGGCACTATTTAAATAGTGGATGTACTTTAATTAAAAGGACATTCGCTTTCTTAGGAAAATAATTTTCCTCCGAAGACGCTTTATAAAATTTAGCCTTGTGCTCTTGTTGTTATAAAAACTGCCTCCATACTGGACATAGACTGTCTGTTTTGTTGTTATAAAAACTGCCTCTATTCTGGGGATAGACTGTCTGGAAAAAATTTCCATTTTTGTCTTTTTGAAGTTGCTTCTCGAAGTTCACCGATGAGGACGTAACTTCTATTTTCGGAGACACTAATTCGTTTGATTTCGTTAAGCGTAGATCTACAAGTAGAACGTAGATCTTCTCCCAGTTGTTTTTGGAAGCCTTTATCTCCTTGAGCCTAGGGCATTGTACATACAGGCTTGGTAACATACATCTGTGGAAGATTATCCTTAGCTTTCGGCTGCGTATTTCTACGTTAAAATCTCCAAAGCTTCCATAATGCCCGTTTTATATTCTATTCGGCCAAATTATTTGAAGGCACCTTTTGACAAAACTGCACTTTTCTTATAGGTAACTGCTCAGCCGATGCTCCCATTGAGAAATTGCACAGCGACGATGAAAATATGGGGGGGAATTTTTTTCCTCCAAAGTGTTACAGCGACTCTTCAACCAAGAGATCGAAATCCAATTAAGCCTACCAAACTTATTAGTAGAAATAAATATTGTTAGCACAATGAATTTCAGAAAATTTTGGAATAAATAAACATTTAAAGACTCATTAAATCCGAGACACAAATGGTTTTACATAAACACGTTCGTTATGAGGTGCCGGCAACAGTGCTTTCGGAATCTTGGTCGCAGTTGTTAAATTGGTACTACGTCAGTTGTCATGATGATGTCTCCCTATTTCTGTTGCTGCAAGAAAATCTGTTTGTTGTACAGTCCCTCAAATAAATTAATGTCTTCAGCATGAATTCGCGCGAATAATTCGGTGTGTGTACGACATTTGTTGGAAAAATGCACATACATTGGTTATGTAAATTAAAGGAATTGTTAACAAAATCACTGTTATTTTATATTTTATATTTCAGATAAAAAAACATTGCAGATGTTAGGAAAAATCGGAATTTCGATTGGCTTAAAAACAAAGTGTTTCAACTTTACGACCGTCCACTGTATAACAAATGTAAAATGTTATTACAAATATTTATTAACAAATACAGTTATAGAGGCCTTAAAATTACAGTTGAATAAGCAAGAATGTATAGTCGTTCAAGGCCGAACATTTGATACCCTACACCACAGTATTTACATTATTTCGAGCGCCCCGGGAGGCTAGCTGGTAGTGAGCTAGTCTATTAGTGCCGGGGTTGCGGGTTCGATTGCCACCATAGACTCTAGTGTTAATCGTATCACGGGATTAGTTTAGTTATAAAAAAATAAGATAAACTTTCGAAAGTGTACCCTATTTGGGATCCATGTGCAGTCATGGACCCGCCAAAACAATATTTCATTATTAGTTGAAAATTCATATAAGAGTCCTTTGTGCCGAATATTATTTTGATATCAACATCTTTATGTGATTTTTTTCCTCTTAAAGGGATCCCGGCGAGGGGCTAAATGGGACTTATGGTCAATGCTGGACTTACCAGCACAAAATTTGTCCAAAATATATAAGCTTCTGAAACCGTAGCACCAGCATTCAGTACGGTGTTCAGTTGTTAATCTGTGCTTCGGCTTTCAATATTAACAAAATCTTAAGGCAGCAAACAAAACTGCTCTTAATAATCACAACCGCCCCCTGTTGTGGGATTAAAAACTCAAATAATCAAAAGGATATTAATGTGCCTTTAGTATAAAAAAGAATCCCGAAATTAGAATTTTAATATTTTAAAAGGCATGAATTGCACTTAAATCTACTAGCTTAAATTATTTTAAACGATGGCGGGCTAACTCGCTTATGAAAAAGTGATACTGCATGAAACATCCGGGAAGAAAAGCGCTAAACGCCTGCATATATGAACAGAAACCGTTTTCATCCGGCACCTGCAGGACAAGGTATGAGAATAAGATTTGATATTTGCACAGGCCTGCAAAATTTGGAAACATTCGAAACCCTGGCACTGGAATATATTTTTCTAAGGGTTTGAGTTGCGCTGAATCCGATTCTGTAGTCAATACAAAAATTAAGTACCAACATATTAAGATGGTTTATAAGAAGGAAAAAAAAATTATGTAGACTAATATACCTATTCTTACCATTTGCAATAGGCTTGATCTTGACGATTATAAAAACGTTGGCTGGTTAGCCAAAAACTGTTATGCCTGCCGAACGGACAGACGGACATCCTTTTATCGACTCAGAAAGTGATTCTGAATCGATTGGTATACCCAAAAGTGGTTGTAAGTCAACACTTTTATGCGATACACATTAGACTGGCCCACGCTTGTATGGAAAAGTAAAAATATAGTCCAATACTTTCTCCACAAGCTTGATTTGGTTTCTTTTACTAAAATATATTTATATACCAAAAATTGGATCAATAGGACAATATTTAGAGGTCGCGATGAATGGCGACTTTTATGTTTCACATCTTTTACCTATTACATTCATTTACTTTTGACTTATCATTATTGTACTTGTTTATATATTGGAGATACTTTTTCACACTTTTCTTTGTCATTAGCTTGATTTATATTTGTAAAAATTCAAATATATTCATCCCTCTACATAATTATTTAACTTATTTTGAATGCAAAATTACAAGAAACGAGTTTTGAAGGATTATGGTGAAATTTCTGACAGTGAGTCTGATTCATCGATCGAACAAGTTAAGTTTCGCAAAAAAACAAAATAATTTTTTAAAACCGTGTAAATCTATTTAACCCCGAAAAATCATTTAACTATCGCAACCTCTAAATATTGACCGATTGTGCTCAAATTTGGAATGAACATTTTTATGCACTATTCAAATAGGATCAGCGTTGTGGAGCGCGAATATTCGTTACTTTTGGATTTGGGCCACCCTAATACACATATAAGCACTGACAATAGTTTTATTCTAAAGAATATAAGCACTGACGCATAATACCGCCTCCACTATGGTGATGTGGGTATATACAAGTCCATGGTTTTTCCCAACAATTTTTTAGTACTAAGAACATAAATTAGTGGTTATAGAAAGTGTTTCTAAGAAATTCCATTTATAGAAAAGTTTTTTGATAATTAGTTCAGTGTAGAAAACTTTATGATAATTTTATATTACTAGAAAACAGAACACTAACGTAGTGTACTTTTTTGTTAACATAAACTCAAAAACTTCTTTTTGTGTTTGTTAATTTGAACATAAACAAATAACGGTGCACAACAGTTATGAACTGGCGACCGTAATTATTAAGATTGAGTACCGATCTATTTTAGTATCCTTTTAGCAAATGCGTTGTGTGTTTTAGGTCAACTCGTCATGAACTCGTTCACTAAAAGAACACTACACGCATACTAAAACCAGATTGGCAGCTCAGAATCGTTGTGTATTGTATTTTGTTTGTGTAAAAATTTATGAACACAATCAATTTTTTTTTCTACAGAATGTGTACTGTTCATTGCAAAATATGGTTCGGTACACTAACGTGGCGTGCCTACGTTTTTTTCCAACTCTGTTAGAAAACTAGTACCTACTTCTTTGACAATTTTAAAAGAAAATGTATATTATTTTGTAAATGTGTTTTTTTAATAATTTCATTTAACTTCTGTATCGGTGTTTATGAGTCATAATCTGTATTTTGAAAAACATTTCAGTTGGCTGTAAGTTGGCGATTTATATAGATTAAAATATTTGCTATCTTACAACCAAATTGTTTCGACAGTCATGGGTGACTAGATGACTTCTGTATAAAATGGATAATAATTCTTGAGGATTTCATAATAATGGAATAGTTGCTTATGTGGCTAAAGTGGTAGCCGATAATCAACACTTTTAAAACAATTTTTGAATACACATACAAACTTTATGCAAAATGCTTGAACAATTTTTTAATATTTGTTGATAAATCTTAAAATTTCAAGGATTTTTATAGATGAAAAAAGTTGTAGCTCTTAAAGAAATAAAACTTTTATTTTTTGTATAGAAAGAAGATTGCGAGCTGAAAAGAAAACAGCAACAACAAAAATCTTTGGAATATTGAATCATCTAATATATTATTTTTTGCTACTGTACGTATTTCAAAAAAAAGGAAAAAAAAAATAAAAAAATCTTTAAAATTAAATAAAAATAAATTCAATAAACAAAAATTTATGCAAAATACCAGCACATATTTACTTTTGCATTTATTTACAAAAAAAAAAAACAACAGCCAACTGTAAGCAACTTTTTGAAAGAATGCAAAAAGTTTAGATTATTTCTCCTTTTAAAAATATTCAAACGTTAAAATGTACTACTTCTTCTGTTTTTTTTACAAATTTTTTTACCTTTTTACAAATTTTATTTAGAATTTTTCCTTTCTATTTTCAACACAGCTTTTTGTTAAAGTGGAATTATTATTTTCGTTGGAAAATTCATAAGCCATAAATGCTCCTGGGGGTTATAAAGTACTCAGTGTGTTTAAGGCAGTGATTTGTTTACTGTTTGTGTGGTTTTCTTATTATTCCTTATTTATTTATTGTCCTGTTTGTAAGTGTGTGTAAGAGTGCAAATTTGAATATAACAATCCTCAAATACCTTTTCAAATAAATGCAAAAATATTGAATGTATGCAAAGGTTTTTGTTGAGCGTTTTTGTGTGTTGATGGGTAACTACACGATAATGAAGGTATTTTGTTAAGGGATTTTAGAGATTATTTAAAATATGCAAATAAACAGTTTTGTATTCAGAGGACATTTTGTCAAAATTAGGAAATTTTGAGACAATTTGCAATTTGTAGAAAAGTTTGCCAAAATTTGCTATTTAAAGGAAATTTTGCGAAAATTTCCAAATAATATAAAAATTTACCAAATTAGCTTTTTATACGAAATTTTGCCAAAATTTGTTTTTAGAGGAAATTTTGCCAAAATTTGTTTTTTAAGGAGTTTTGCCAAAATAAGTTTTTTTAAGGAAATTTTGCCTTAATTTGTTTTTATAGGAAATTTTGCCAAAATTTGGTTTTTATAGGAAATTTAGCCAAAATTTGGTTTTTATAGGAAATTTAGCCAAAGTTTGGTTTTTATAGGAAATTTTGCCATCATATGCTTTTTATAGTAAATTTTACCATTATTTGTTTTTTATAGTAAATTTAACCATTATTTCTTTTTATACGAAATTTTGCTTTTAAAGGAAATCTTGCCTAACTTTGCTATTTATATATGCTGCCCTTAATTGAAAATTTTGCCTAAATTTTCTAATTATAGGAAAAGTTGCCTTAATTTACTATTTATAGAAAATTATGCCTAAATTTACTATTTATAGGAAATTTTACCTTAATTTACTTTTTATAGAAAATTTTGCCTCAAGTTATTATTTATAGGAATTTTGGACTAACTTTGCTTTTTATAGAAACTTTTGCCTTAATTTACTATTTATAGGAAATTATGACTAAATTTACTAATAGAAAATTATGCCTTAATTTACTATTTATAGGAAATTTTGCCTTTATTTACTTTTTATAGAAAATTTAGCCTCAAGTTATTATTTATAGGAATTTTTGACTAAATATGCGTTTTACAGGAAATCTTGCTTAACTTTGCGATTTATAGGAAATTTTGCCTAAATTTGCTATTTATAGGATATGTTGCCTTAATTTACTATTTATAGGAAATTTTGCTTTTATGTACTTTTGATAAGAAATTTTGCCTCAAGTTATTATATATAGAAATTTTTCCCTAAATTTGCTATTTATAGGAAATTTTGCATAAATTTACTATTTATAGAAATGTTTGCCTAAATTTACTATTTATAGGAAATTTTGCCTATATTTACTATTAATAGGAAATGTTTCATAAATTTACTATTTATAGCAAAACATGCCTAAATTTACAATTTATAGGAAATTAGGCCTAAATTTGCAATTTATAGGAAATGTTGCCTTAATTTACTATTTATAGGAAATTTTGCCTTAATTTACTATTTATAGGAAATTATGCCCAAATTTACTATTAATAGGAAATGTTTCATAAATTTACTATTTATAGCAAAACATGCCTAAATTTACAATTTATAGGAAATTAGGCCTAAATTTGCAATTTATAGGAAATGTTGCCTTAATTTACTATTTATAGGAAATGTTGCCTTAATTTACTATTTATAGGAAATTTTGCCTTAATTTACTATTTATAGGAAATTTTGCCTTAATTTACTATTTATTTTGCCTAAATTTGCTATTTATAGGAAATGTTGCCTTAATTTACTATTTATAGGAAATTTTGCCTTTGTGTACTTTTGATAAAAATTTTGCCTCAAGTTATTATATATAGGAATTTTTCCCTAAATTTGCTATTTATAGGAAATTTTGCATAAATTTACTATTTATAGAAAATTTTGACTAAATTTACTATTTATAGGAAATTTTGCCTAAATTTACTATTAATAGGAAATGTTTTATAAATTTACTATTTATAGCAAAACATGCCTTAATTTACAATTTATAGGAAATTAGGCCTAAATTTGCAATTTATAGGAAATGTTGCCTTAATTTACTATTTATAGGAAATGTTGCCTTAATTTACTATTTATAGGAAATTTTGCCTTAATTTACTATAAATAGGAAATTTTGCCTAATTTTGCTATTTTAGGAAATTTTGCATAAATTTACTATTTATAGAAAATTTTGCATAAATTTACTATTTATAGAAAATTTTGCCTTAATTTACTATTTTTATGAAATTTGGCTTAATTTACAATTTATAGGAAATTTTTCCTAAATTTACTATTTATAGAAAATTTTGACTAGGTTATAATTTTTTTAAAAATTTTGCCTACGCGATGTTGTTATGTTCTGTCTCCAAAAAAACAAGTTTATAGCTGCTGATCGGCGCCGTAATGTTCCCAATTTTCCCAACGCACCTCTGCCAGAATTTTCTAAAAATTTTCTGTTTTGGAAGATTTTCCAAAATTTTTTTACTATTTGCTGTTTGTTAAAAAAAATTTGGCTTTTTATCAGAAATCTCCTTTAATGATTTTCCTTTGTAAATTGTTTTGTCACTTATATACATTTAATTTTTATGCGGAAATCTAAGTTAATAATTCTTAAATTTTACCTTTAGCTTTGATTCATAAACATGATTATTTAAAAATTCTAATGTAACTTAAATGACACATTATGCCATTAATTAACAAAACTGTTAGCATAAACATATCTTGCACAAAAACCCATAAATTTCCTTTTTCATAAAGACATACCACAAATTATGCAGTTCTTAATAGCATTAGTTTTTGTGTGCCTTTGTAAAGTTTTATTTTTCAAAATTTATTTAATTTAAAGTTTCTTTGCTAAACACATGAAATCTAAAAGAAAAATATAAAAAAAAAACATTCTTAAAACTTAATTACACTTGAATTAATATGAGTGTCCTATATTATCCTTTAAGATTTCCTTGTTTACTCTCTTGCACAAAACTCATATTTTACTCAGGCTTACATACACATTTTCATTACACAGCCTTTTAAAATGTTTCTCTCTTGTTGGCATTAACTGCTTCTCCAAAACTAGTCTAGACATAATTTCTCAACTAAATAATTTGTAATCCTGGTTAGAAAATATATGAACATTTCAAATTTATAAACAGGACTCTTACAAAGAATAAGGATGTCTTGGTTGTTTTGAATTTATGTGTAAGTGTGCGTGATTGTGAGAGAGAGTAAATTTTGTTTAATACCTTCTTTCAAGATGTTAATAATGTAAGTTTCTTTCTAAATATTTTTGTATATTTGTTGTTGATACTTACATACATACGTATACAACTAACAAGTAGTTTTACTTATGAGTTTATAAAAAATAGTTAAAATATTCTTAAGAATCATCATCATTATTTTTATTATAACATTATTATATTTCAAAAAGTTTATATTTTTCCATCTGTAGCTCACTGTAATAATGACTATATATGTGTACATCTTATAAATCTTTTTACTTGTATATGTATGCCTGCATTTGCTTGTGTGTATTACGTTGGTACCCAGCGGGAAAACTCAGAAGACCTTCTTACTTCAGGCCTTTTTAAAGGCCTGCTTAAAAACGTTTTGATTTAATTACTATTCTTACGTAACTGCTAAGGAATGCCTTATAGAAGGCCTCGGCTCTTTGGTATAAAATAAGCGAGAAAAGAAGGAGTTACATTTTTTGTTTTGTTTTTTTGCACAAGCAAAAGCAAAAGAGTTCAGATCCCTTTACAAAAACAAAGTAACATATGTTGTAATTCATTTTAGTTGAAGTTGAAAAGAGAAAGAGTAAAATTTTTTGTTTTGCTTTTTTCGCCAAAGCGAAAGAATTCAGATCCCGTTATAAAAACAAAGTAACAAAGTAGGTGCATATTAAAATACAAAATAAAAACAATAATGTTAATCATTTTAGTTGAGTTTTGTTCATTAAGGAAGATAGGTACTTGTGCTTTTAAAAGTTTTATTTTATTATAAACTTTTATTTGCAATCTATTTTACAATATTTAGCAAATTCAATTATTTCAATAAAAAAATAGGTATCACATCTAATATGTACATGAAACCTTTTCAGTCTTCTAATTTCATTTGTAAGGAAATATTCCTTAATGTTTTAGACTGATAGCCCTTCAATATGACCTTTAATGCATTTGTATAAGGATGGTCTGAAAGGCCTTTTAAGAGCCATTAATTGAAAGCCCTTTTACCATACCTTTCTTAAAAACCCTTCAAGATAACCTTTTTGCTAAGGCCTTTTGACAGTCATTCTCTGGAAAGCCTTCTAAAAGCCATTTATTTGAAGGCCTTTAAGAAGCTCTGGGGAAGAAAGGAAAGCGGAAGGCCTTCTCCGCAATGACAACGCGTGTAAAAAAGATATGAGTATGGAATGGAGCGAGAGGGGCTTGTTTATCCAAAAGAAGGGGTACAGAGGCCTTCTGGAAGGCCTCCGTACTCCTTCTTTTTCCCGCTGGGTAGTACTTACCCATTCTCAAGTATACATATATGTATGTATGTGTATTAGGGTGAGAGCGGATAGAATGGATTTCATAATTTTCATAATTTTAAGTTCCACCGGTCACATTTTGGTGACACTTGGTCAAAAAGGTAAATGATGAACATTTGAACGAAGTCCGACATTGTAAACTCGAGGCGAAACGAGGTTAAAATTGAAATTATTCGAAATATGAGAAAATAAACGAATTAAGTATTTTATAAATTTAAATTTTTTTCACGTATTCGTTAATTTTATATTTTTGTAATAGAAAATATAATTTGAACTTATTTTTAGAATTTATTTATTTTTTACTATCTAATAAAGAGTGTCGAAATTAAAAGGTATCCTCGGTCAATGGAAACCGCTACAGGGAGATGATTCGAAGCTTTTTGTGGCGAAAGATTTATGATTTAGACGTAGAGAATATGTGGTCTTAACAGCTTGGTGACACTTCTCACACAGCAAGAGAAACAATGGATCTTTTAAAAAAAAGTCCAAAGAGTAAAAATTTTGTTTTATGGCATTGAGTTATTATCTATGCTTTCTCTCTTTCTTTCAATAACAAACTTACAAAATCAAAAATTTTTTTCGCAACCACACATTTTTTTTTATCTGTTATGAACACTAAGTGAAAATATTGCTACCATTGCAAACGAAGCTTTAATAAATACGAAATACTTTTTTTTTTTTATTTATTTATTTTGTTTAACTGCATGCCCAGTGGGCCAAATAGCAGCAGTTAATACATGTTGACAGTATGTTTTTAAAATATTACATTCATCTTAATTGCTCCTAAGAATATTCTTTCCGCATCGATGAATAATTATTGTTCTATTATTAACTCATATTCATTTAATTCTTAATACACAAAAAAAAAAAAAAAAACACAATTATAATCCGAATACCAAAATCTTAACCCCCAAAAAACTTCTCTCCATGCAAATACAGCTACAAGGTCCAGCAACGAAATTATATCAGCAACAAAATTAAAAAAAGAAAAAAAAACTGATTTTCAACTATTTATTTGATTCCTAAAAAGGTACTCAAATTGTACCACAGTTCTAAAAAATGACAGCTCACTATTAGGGATAAATGTATTCCACAATCTGGCCACCTTGACCACAAAAGATCTACTCATAATTACTGTAGAATAAACAGGATATATTAACTGTGAAATCGAATTTCCAAAAATAAACTTATCCATCAAATATTGTGGGCGCTTATACTTAAAAATCTTATAAAACAAAATAATCTGGCGCGCACTAATATAATCATCAAAATCGCAACCAAGTAATTCAAATCGATTCCCAGACACATGATCCCTTATTCGCAAATTATAAATATACCTCACTATTATATTTAAACATAATTTGAGCCTAAATAAATTCCCGCGAGATGTAAACTTCCAACCCATAGAGAAATACCGGCTTACAAAGTGACAACCCAACTCGCCTTCTAACGGCGAGAGGTAAATAACAGCCCGTACAATAAAGCATGCGCAAAGTCCAGGTTACCTTAGATATAACAGAGTCTATGTGAGGATCAAAAGTTGCCTCATCATCAATATAAAAGCCAAGGGATTTGTAATTGTTAACCCTTTCAATTTCCACACCCTCCGGTAAATTAATGTTCAAATTCCCAGTAAAAATCATAATTTTCGTCTTGGAAGGATTCAGATCCAAGAAATTAGCTTTTGACCAATATAAAAGGCGCCTCAGTTCCATGTAAAGTTAGTTGAGGCCGCCAATAATTGCATATCATCAGCGCAACTGTAACATCTATAATTAGAGAACTCCCGGAAAACATCGTTCACGTACAACAAAATAAGTAGAGGCCCAAGTATCGAGCCCTGTGGCACTCCTTTGTATATGTTTAATGAACGTGAACATCGACCTCTCACCTGTACTAACTGTCTGCGATCAGTTAAAAATGAATAAATAACCTTAGTGGACATTGTGCCAAAATTAAATTGCTCTATCAACTTACAGGCCAATAAGTCATGGTTCAACGAATCAAATGCCTTCCGAAAAACTAAAAAAAAAAAAAAATTATATAAATTTACATATAAAAGCGAAATTTGCATGGGGTTGACCTTTGACTCTTTGCACCTCGTGTAAACTTTATCCAGTTTGTCTAAAATTGTAACCATATCATTCTGTTCGGTGATCTTTTAAATTCGGGAAAGCTGCAAATACTGCCACCCTAATGTGTATATATTTTGTAAAAACTATATGAACTGTTTGCTACGAAATAAATGAATGATATGAATGTGGCTAGTCATGCTATTTTAAGGTTATAATGTTGTAAACTAAAGCTTAGCTGATTGTTGGTGTAATGTTTTTTTTTTTTTTTTTTGCTATTCTTGATGTTGGATGTTGCTGCTGCATTAAGAGTATATAACAGAAGTTAGTTTTTCCTTTCATCATTATCATCTTCAACCTCTTGTAGTGTAGTAGGTTTTCTTATGTTGAAGAGGTATTCTTTTATTCTTCTTAAGATTTTAGTTTCTTATTTTAACAAACATTAAGGTATTATACATATATTTAAGGTAAGAGGTTGAATTGTTAAGTTATTAAAAAATCACTTTGTTGAGAAAATATTCGCTAATTAAATTTTACTATACACAAAATTTTAAAATAAATGACCATATAAATATGTATGCGGATAAGTGTAGTTGATTATGATGTATTTCGGAATGTGTCATATATGCGATCAAAATTCGATTATGGACCAACGATTTCGAAATTGAATGAAATCGCATAAAAGTTAATCATATATATATAATTCACGCAAGGGTAAGTTATCTAACGAATAATCATACTGTACAAAAGTCACTATTAGGGTGTTCAGTCGATTAATTATTATTTTTTTTAAAGTTTTAAGCCGAATAAACAAACCAAATGTATGTATCCAAAGAAATTTAAAAACAGTCATGTTTATTACTTACACGGTGTGTAATTTTTTAAGTCATGGCAAGATAACCATATACAAACACGTGATAAAAGACCAAAAAAAAAAGACCCGTGTCTCCCAGTTTTGCCCAAAGTCATGCACTTTTTTTATATGCCCCCAAAGATTTGGGGCCTCGGTGTCATTTTTGCAAAAAGTGATAATTTTCTCAGGCTCATATCTTGCAAACCATTTGTAATTTTGATTTTGAAATGTCGTTTTAATTAAGAAGGCTTCATGTCGCAAAGTTTAACGTGGCCTTCCTCAAGAATGAGTAAGAGATTTGCGACCAGTCTGCAAATACTTTTTAATTAGCCTAGAAATAATTGATCTGTTGACCGAATATATTGCACTTAATTAATGTCTTGATAAATTCACTTGACCTTAACCCAATCGAGAACCTGAGGGAGATCGTTAACTTAAAAATCAACCGAGAAAATTGCAAAACCAAAGAAAATTTATTTGAAGCCGCAAAAATAGCCTGGGAAACAATATCACCTGAGATAATTAATAATTTAATATCCTTTATGTCTAAAAGATGTGCGTGTGTCATCCAGAATAAAGAATTCACAACGAAATATTGATTTCAATAGCTTTTTTTGTACCTTAAGTTGGGGGTGCTTTAGTTATGTCCGCTTATATTTGCGACTTAAAATATTTTTTGAATTATTACTTTTTTTTTTATTAAATTCTGAATTCCTTAAGTTTGTGTTTTCAATAAAAAAGATATATGTTAATAAATAAAAAAATAAAAAAAAAAATATCACCTGAAATAATTCATAATTTAATATCCTTTATGTCTAAAAGATGTCCGGGTGTCATCCAGAATAAAGAATTCGCAACGAAATATTGATTTCAATAGTGTTTTTTGTACCTTAAGTTGGGGGTGCTTTAGTTATGTCCGCTTATATTTGCGACTTAAAATATTTTTTGAATCATAACTTTTTTTTTATTAAATTCTGAATTCTTTAAGTTTGTGTTTTCAATAAAAAAGATATATGAGGGGCTAAGAACACAAGGGGTTTAAGTGCCTTTTTCTAAAATTTAGTTTACATATGGAATTATAGGTATGGTTCGAAGAAGTTGTTCAGAGCACAAGAGGTGAATGTAGGATTCTCATCCGGACGCTAGATATAGTGAACAATTCGAGCACTTGACATTAAAATACCTGCTTCGCTTGGAGCACAAGCGAAACAACTGCTTCTGTCTCATTATTTAAAATAAGTCACTTGAACCCCTTGTGCTTTAAGCCCCTCATATGTAAATAAATAAAAAAATAAAAAAAAAAATTTTAATAATTTTGTTTTCTTAAAAAAATTATCATTTAAAAAAAATATATTGAGGGGTGCTAAGGTTTTGTCCGATACTGTAAAATCAAAAAAACTTCATCTTCAAGATCAAAATCGCAAAAAACTTTAAAAAACTCAATTTTTTTTACCTTTTTTCCATGTTCTGGTCCATAGGTAGCAAACCGTTTAAAATTCAAAGAAACAATCAGCCACAAAAATGTGCCTAAGAAAAAACTTTCTAGTGCCTATAAACCAGTGTTTAAATTGCTTGCTTTAAAATAGCAACAGCACCGAAATTTTTGCTTTGTTTACATTTTTTGCTGCAAATTAAAAAACTGTATTTTTCAATGCCTTTTATTCAGGGTTACCGTTGGAAATTTTCGAAAAGGGTCACAAAAAGGGTATTTTCCAGAAAAAGGGGTCAAAAAAAGGGTATTTCAATAAAAAAAGGGTCAAGTTTTTTATTAGCAGTATTTCCCATTTTAATGAACATAATAAGATCAAGTTTTTTTATAAGCAAGCAAACAAATAATATTTCAGGTAGGAAGAGCTCAAAAAACTTAATTTTTTTATGGAATGCTCTGTCCTATTTTAAACACCTGACAAAATGATTATTCTTTATCATTATACATAGCTAATTTTTTAATATTTTTTATGTAATTTTCCGATTTAGTGATGTCAAAAAATGTTAGTGTTTGTTTTTAATTTTGCAATCGTTCGCAAATTGTAACCATTTTCTCGATTTAAGCGATTTTTTTCCTGTGTCAGATTTTTTAAAGCTTTTACAATTTTTAATAAATATAAGACTTTTCTATCATACCGTTGTTACCAAATACATGGGAATTTCCGCTAATTTAGCAATTTTTACCTCTTGTTTTCATTCCTGTTAGGGCACTCTCAACACTGTCGATTCAAAAGAAGGCGAAAAGCTCAATACCTTTTGCCATTATTAAGGGCGAATTTTTTTGAATAAAACATGCTACTCTTTAAGAGAGCAAAACACCAAATTGCATTTTTTTAATAAAATGTAAAATTTTTGTTTTGAAAAGCAACCACCGTAAAAAATAACAAATATTTATATGAGTTATGTTTGCTTTTAGGGAAATTGTACTTTACTATCAAAAATCAAGGAGAAGAAAGCATGGAATTGTAAGTTTATACTTTAAGTCTGTTCCATATCAAGCAATGCTTATTTCGAAAACATTTGTTTAGCACTTCTGTTCCGCAGTGTTGACAAAAAACAAAATGTGAGAGCTATTTCCATAAAAGGGTCAAAAAGTGTCACAAAATAGGTGATAATGATACAAAAGTATAATATAAAAAAAGGGTCATAAAAGGTATCAACACCGTCGAAAAAGGGTCAAATTGATACTTTAGTATCACAACGGTAACGCTGCTTTTATTACTTTGATAGAGAGTAAGCAAAAGCAAAAAAGCAAAAGCAGAAAAAGAGAGAATAAATAATTTTTTTAGTCTCGCTATGTGTATGTTCTTTGCTTAATCAGTCAGCAACGCAACAACTTAAGTAAGTAATAAATTTTGTTCAAGTTTTTTTTGGCTCTTCATGCGCTTAAAGTCAGCAAGTTAACTTCTTTGCTGTTGCTGGCTGGCACTTCATACATATATTTTGAATATTTTGAATTTCTTAGTATTTTTGCAGAAATAATGTTTAAAGATCATTACCGTTAGATGTTTTTTTTTGCGAAAAAACTAATTTTTGTTCTTTTATTTAGTGAGTTACGCAAAACCATATTTTATATGTACATACATATGAAAATAAATAAAACTTCACATGTTAGATTAAAAACTCTATCACTTTTAAACATATGTATGTATGTGAGCAAATTTTACACATACATAGCTTGGTCATTATCAAAATAAAAATATTTTTCAATTATTCTTCGATTTACACGCGGCGCCATAATTCTTAGTTCTTACCGTCAAAGATTTTTTCAAAACAAATTTCTGCAACAGCAAGCAACAGCGATCAAGTCAAAAAAATGTTAAACAGCCAGCCAAGCAACTACATAAAAAAAAAAACAAAAACATATTACTTACAGCAACAGCATTTTTTTTAGTGGTTGCTTGACTGAATGTTTAAACTTTAAGCTGAGAACATACACATAGTGACAGTAAATACATTATTAACTCTCACTTTTTCTGCTTTTGCTTTTTGCTTTTACTGTGTTCTTTATCTTAAGTTAAGTTAAGCAATTACAAAAGCATTAAAAATAGTCAAGCATTTTTAAACACTGATATAAACTTCCTAGGAACAATTCTTAACACCGGTTACGTAGCGGTTAGGTAGCCGCATAAGTGGAAAATTTCCCTAAAATTTTTATACCCTCCACCACAATTAGTTGTGAAGAGGGTATATTCAGTTTGTCATTCCGTGTGAAACTTTTTTACTATTCATCTCAGACCCTATATATATACTTTATATTCTGGGTCCTTGAGTAATTTAGTCGATTAGTCGATTTAGCCATGTCCGTCTGTCTGTCCGTCTGTTGAAAACACGCTCACTTTCGAAAAACTCAAAAGAAATCAACAAACTTGGTGTCAAATTGCTTGTTGTTATCCTAAGCAGTTTGGGATTGAAATTCAGCCAAATCGGTTCAATAGGATCTGAGCTATGAATCAAAATGTGGAACCACCACCTAAAAGAAATTGATAATTTTGTTACAAAAACTAACATAAATGGTGGAAAAATGCACAGAATGATATAAGATTTCGCAACAATTCGTTTTATTCAACTGGAAATCACGTTGTGAAATTTCGTGAAGATCCGTCGATAATTTACCCTAGGCCCCATATAAGCCCTACTCCCGGAAAACAGTATATTAAACCTAAAACCCTAACTAACAATGCTATCATTACAAATTTTGGCAAGTCACAGTTACATTGGACTAGAAATTAAACTGTTAAGTTTCGTGAAGATCGGTCCATAATTTACCATAGGCCCCATATAAAACCTACTTCCGGAAAACAACTTTGTACGCCTAAAAACGTAAAAATAATGCTATCATAACAAAATTAGGTACATCAAAGTTTTATAGAACTAAAAATAAATCTCTGAAATTTCGTGAAGATCGGTCCATAATTTACCATAGGCCCCATATAAACCCTTCTACCGGAAAACAGTTTGGTTGCCTTAAACCATAATTAATAACAAATCGTCACAGTTTAAGATTATAATAACATCATACAGATATTACTCCTTAAACATTCGAACTGTCGGTGGAGGGTATCAAAGATTCGGCACAGCCGAATATAGCACTCTAACTTGTTTAATTTCATTTGTTTTTTCTCGAACCAAATTTTAGAGAAAATTTTTACTTTTGCGGCTACGTTAACGGTGCTAAAAATCATACCTATGAAGTTGATTTGTTCCAGAAAGTTATTTATTGAGATCTTGGGTACATTTTTGTAGTTGATTGTTTCCTTGAATTTTGAACGGTTTGCTACCTTCGGACCTCAATAGGGGAAAAGAGGTAAAAAAAATCGAATTTTTTAAAGTTTTTTGCGATTTTTATCTTAAAGATGAAGTTTTTTTGATTTTATATGTTCACAATTTTTGTTCTTTATGGCAGGATCTACAACTTTGTCTCGCATGGTGAATCAAAATTCCGAACGGGTTGCAAGATATGAGCCTGAGAAAATGATCACTTTTTTGAATATATGACACCGTGGCCCCAAATCTTTGGGGCATGACTTTGGGCAAAACTGGGAGACACGGGCCTTTTTTTTTGGTCTTTTATCACGTAGTGGTGTCCGTATATGGTTATTTTTTTTTCGTGTTGCACTGTGTTATTAACATATTTTTGTTACATTTTTCCAACACAATTTAACAATTCATTTCACAAAAGAAAAAACGACAAAGGTATGCTTCTCAAAGATTCATATCAATTAATCCGGTATGTTTAAGAAATCGAAATTAAGTGAAATTGAAATCGTACGATAATATAAATTCAATAATTTACTAAATAACCGCAGTTTTTCGTGGTTTTAAGTGTTGTTTTTGCAAAAATAATACATACTTTAAGATGAAGTAAATAAAATGGAATATTTTTATGAACTTTCATTACAGGGTCGTTTTTAAAATTTGCTCGATTTTAAATCCACTTTATTTCGATTTCTAGAACACGCCCCACAATACTTTGATGTAGAACAAAATTGTGGTATGTATGATATTAATAAACAGAATTTCAGGTTTTGAAAAAAATCCTTCAAAGGAATTCGGCAACACTTTTTATGTTGAATTGTTGAAAATTACCAAATCTAGCAACCAGTGAAATGCGCATAGAAGCTAGTTTTCCCTCAACAATAAATCTCAGTGTATTTATCAGTTATGAAAAATTGGGAATTAAGCACGTCATACAGAAATCTTATTAATAATAAATTATGTATTCCCAAAAATAACTTTGACTATCTAAATATAATTTTAAAATTTATGTAATTTTTATAGATTCTAGCAAAGATACAAATAATTTAAATATTTCATAATTAAAATATTTCATACAAAAATTAGTATAATTTTGTTGAACTATTTATGGTTTTTAATCCAAATTTTCAATATTTTTAATCAGGCTTAAGTTCATCAAATTTAATTTTTATTAAATTATTTTTATGTAGAAACAAATTTTTACAACATAAAAATTAATTAATATTGTTATTGATAATCATTCATTCTTGACTGACCTGAGATTCGAACCTAGGCGGCTGGTTAACCTGACATGTTGCGATCGCTACCACTCGATCTCCTCAGAGGGATTTGCCGTCTTACACTCGCAGCCATCGACGACTGCTGGCATCAATAGTCAAACATCAATCCTTAAACCAAATTGTATTTTAACCCTTGGTAGATCGAAATTCGCTTTTTTGAATGATTATCCATTATTTAATTGATTTTACATGTTTTTCCTTTACCTCTGTTTTTTTCGTACTTTTTGTCAAGAATTCTTCTTGAAGTCCATAGTACATTTTTGTTTTTTCATGTTTTGTCTTTCTTTTTTTTGTTGACCTTTTGCAGCACAACTTGAAGGACAAATGTACACATAGAGCTCGTGCCTAAGCTTTAACAATAATTAGTATTGTTGTAATTTTGTTGAACTTTTTATAGTTTTTAATCCAAATTTTCAATATTTTTAATAAGGTTTAAGTTCATCAAATTTAATTTTTTTTATATTATTTTTATAAAGAAAGGAATTTGTATAACATGAAAATAAATTAAAATTGTTATTGATAATCATTCATTCTTGACTGACCTGAGATTCGAACCCAGGCGGCTGGTTACCCTGACATTTTTCGATCGCTACCACTCGATCTCCTCAGAGGGATTTGCCATCTTACATACAAAAATATAAAAAACAAGTACAATTTGGTGTTGCGAAAAAAGCACAAAAATTGACACTTAAACTAAAATGTGGTAAGTTTTTTCTTTACATCAATAATAAGGGCAACGGAGCATATATTTAAAAAAAAGCACTGAAAAACCAGTGCACTCAGTTTTTTCAAATTTAAAGTAAATATTAACGAATTTCATATTTTTTGCCAAAACAACCTGAATTTTCTACGGCTGTATAATGATGACTAATAACGGCAGAGATTTTCTTGAATCTTATTTCTTTAGAACGTTAATTTTTAAACACAGTACAAAGAAAATAAGATAATTTTATCGTACAGAAAAATATTTATAGCTGTTAATCTTATGTACTAAATTATAAAAAATAATAAATGCGTTTTGGGCCTCTAAAAAAGATCATATATCTCTAAGTTAGAACTTAAATGTGGTTAGTTTCTCTTTTAATTCTTAACGGCGGACACTTGGTTTATTAAACGGCAGAGAAAATTAGAAAAAGTATTCACACAATTTTTTTACTTGTCCATCGAACATTTTTTTTTTACTTTTTTTTAGAAACGGCAACACTTTTTTAAGATTCATCAAGAGCATTACTGATACATAGTCTAAATAAAGTGTTGGCTCACATCAAAGAAGAATGTCTTTTTTACCAAATACTAACTTAAAAATTGTGGTTCTTCATTAAAATTAAGTTTAATTTATTTAGACACGAATGCAGTACAGTAATTTGTTTAAACATTGGAACAACATTGTTTCACCTTATTTTTGTATATGGA
The DNA here is from genome assembly GCA_930367215.1 of Pollenia angustigena. NCBI lineage: Eukaryota > Metazoa > Arthropoda > Insecta > Diptera > Polleniidae > Pollenia > Pollenia angustigena. The sequence goes on from OV884060.1 coordinate 57,945,679, forward strand.
ACAAAGTAAAGTACGCCCGTATTTTTTTACAAAAAAACTAATGCATTTCTCTCTTTACAATGAGTTTGGCTTAAAAATATTGTTTTTGATGTTTTAATTAGTTCTAAGTTCATTTAATTTAATTTTCATTAAATTATTTTTAGGTAAGGAAGGAGTTTACAACATAAAATGAATTAAAATTTTTTTTAATAAATTTATTCTTGACTGAACACGGGATTGAACTTAGGTCGAATTTACTAGTTTCGAGAACAAACACATTCTCATCATCTGAATTCTTTGCCGTTCTACCGTTTGCACAACTGTGGCGCCTGCCAGTCTCTAGTCAAACATCAAACTTTTGACAGTGGTTTTGGTGGATCAAAATTTGTCGTTATTTATTATCCATTTTCAATTTTAACATTTACTTTGGAAATTGGTCTTAGATTTGCACAACTTTCAGATGCAAAATTGTGTTGGGCGGTGATGGTAATTTTTGGTTAAACGAGATCAATAAAAAGCCTTAAGGTGTTAGGCCAAGCTACAACAGACCCTGCAGACTCCATTACATTCCGGAATTGTGGAATCATTCAACGCAATTTCTTAAAAAATAAAGCCGGTGCTCGAGTTACGTTTCATGGAGGTCGATAATCAATTATTTTTTTATACCCTCCACCACAATTAGTTGTGAAGAGGGTATATTAAATTTGTCAATCCGTGTGAAACTTTTTTATTATTCATCTCAGACCCCATAAAGTATATATGTTCTGGGTCCTTGAGTAATTTTAAGTCGATTTAGCCATGTCCGTCTGTCGGTCCGTCTGTTGAAAACACGCTCACTTTCGAGCAACTCAAAAGAAATGAACAAACTTGGTGCCAAATTGCTTGTAGTTATGCTAAACAGTTTGGGATTGAAATCCAGCAAAATCGGTTCAGTACGACCAGAGCTATGAATCAAAATGTGGAACCACCACCTAAAAAAATTGATAATTTTGTTACAAAAAATAACATAAATGCTGGAACAAGGCACGGAATAAGATAAGATTTTGCAAAAATTTGTTTTATTTGACTGGAAATCACGCTGTTGAATTTCGTGACGATCCGTCCATAATTTACCCTAAGCCCCATAAAAACACTACTCCCGGAAAACAGTTTAGTACGCCTTTAACCGTAAAAAATAAGGCTAGCGTTACAAAATTTGGTACGTCACAGTTTTTTAGGACTAGAAATAACACTGTGAAATTTCGTGACGACCGGTACATAATTTACCTTAGGCCCCATATAAGCCCTACTACAGAAAAACAGTTTAGTACGCCTAAAACCTTAAAAAATAATGCTAGTATAACAGAAATTGGTACGTCACAGTTTTAAAGGACTATAAATGACGCTGTGAAATTTCGTGATGATCGGTCCATAATTTACCCTAGGCCCCATATAAACCCTACTACCGGAAAACAGTTTAGTCGCCTAAAACCATAATTAATAACAAATCGTCACAGTTTAAGATAATAATAACATCATACAAATATTACTCCTTAAACATTCGAACTGTCAGTGGAGGGTATCAAAGATTCGGCACAGCCGAATATAGCACTCTAACTTGTTTTTCTTAAAAATATGGATGACATTGAACCGGGCAAGGTATGGCTTAAACGGCATGGAACTACGTAAGAGACATCCATCGTCATCAACGACTTATTGAATTCCAAATGTGACGATAAGTTTATTTCAAGAAATAGAGCTGTCAATTGCCTTCCAAACCCGAGAGATTTGACAACTCTTGATTATTTCCTGTCGAGCTACCTGCTTACGCTGATAAACCTGCAACAGTTTGCAATTTATAAGCCAATATTGTTCTTATTATTCGTTATATATGGCCAGCAGTGCTTGAACGGGTTGCTGAAAATTGAACGTCTAGAATGCGATACGTCGAGCATGGTAGCGCATATAGCAATATTTTCGAAATCATTTTCAAATGTCAATGCCATATATCGATCATTCAGGTAAGACATTAACTGCCGGTTTTTCAAATAAAAATAAAAATTTTCTTTTGGCAATTTACAATAATACAACAATAAGAAAACTCAAATTTGTTTTTGTTTGTAATATAAATTTTTTGAAGAAATTTTCATTTAAAAAACAGGCTGTTATTTTATTTTATTATCTTATATTTTACAAAGTTTAAGCTATAGTTTTATTATAATAACTTTTATTTCAGGCAAAGTTGGAGAATTTTAACAAAATTGTCGGATAAATTGGTTTCCAATTGGTTAATTTGGGCTAGAACTTAAATCTGACAGCAGTTAATATGAACTATTTTGCACAAATGAGAGCTCTTTTTTTCAATAACCCTAAAATTGTCCCACTCATATATGTATACCATGCAACACATCTCATCTTCTAGCTGCTGCTCGTTGTTTGTGTTTACTTAAAAGAAAACTAATTTTTTTTTAACACAACTTAAATGTATATAGAGTTTCTTTGTCTGTGTTTGTTGGGTAAGTAGGATTTACGCATTTCATGACATCAAGATGTACTTAATTATAAAAAAAGTACTAACTTGATTTTTCCTACCACTACAAATGCTACTTCTACTACTGCTACAGATGCTATTACTACTTTAATGTTGTTAACGTGGTTGTTTGGATTAAAATTGTAGTTGTTGTTGTTGTAGTTGTTGATGTTGTTATGTGAATACAAAGCTCAAGTTGTTTGTTGGAGTGGTAAAAGTTTGTTTAAGTAATGACTGTTGAGATGGGAATGATTTGAAAGAACAGCTTCAAATTTTCGGTAGGTGAAATGATAGTGGCGCTCACAGTTATTATAAAGAGGAAAATGTTACAAAATTATCAGTAAAAAAATGAGTTATGAATGAAATTTGCTTAAGTTCAAGTGAAGTGTCAAAGAAATCAAGGTTACAGGGGACACATGAAGTAAAGTTAAAGTTAATAGCAAGAACGTATCTTATGGCGTATAGCTAATATAGAAAATTGAATTTAAAAAAAAATTGTCATACGTATACGAAGTCATGCTATGTATAAACCAGTGCCCATGTTCTGTAACCCTCACGTCGAGAAAGTTTTCGATTGAAATGTGTGAAATGAAACAAAAATGCCATAAATTGAAACAAACAGCTGTTTTTCTCACTTAACTGTGTCTGTAACTTTTTTTGGCGAGTACAAGCTGTCACGTAAGGAAATTACTAGCCAATTTACAGAAAAAGTGTGTCTGTAACATTTTGGTGAGAAAAGTAAGATCCCATTTTGATTCCAGATCACATTTTTTAAAATCCCTAATTTTTTTTTTTTTTTTTTAATTTGTCGGACTTTTCTTCCTTCCACCTTGTTAATTTTGCTTTCTGCAATATCAATTAATTTGACTTGAATATTAAGTGAACTAAATTTCTCCAATTAAGGTAAAGTTTCACCAATATATCCGTAGTGGGAATATACAAATGCTTATTGAATTTTGATGTAATTTAAATTTAATATTTATTTTACTTTTGTAATTGCAGTATCATCGGCACCAACCAGCTCTTCTAACATTCTTAAATTCCTCAAAATTTTTGGAAAAGAATTCTGAAGCATGTAGCCAGGCCTCTTGGCTAGGGTGGAAGGGGAACTAAGAGATACATTTCATTAAAAGTTGCAATATTATCGAACTGGATTCTAATCTCCTCTGCAACACGGTATAACCCATATGCCAAGCAAATAACTTGAAGCAGTGTTGGATAAGATATTTAAAGCCCATTCGACGCCTTAACCTTGTATGATGCTGGATCGGTTTAAAAAAGAGGAGTATTTTGTCGAAATCTTAAAAATCTTGTACTTAAAGCAAAGCTCCAAAAGAATTAGCTTATTAATTTTAAAATGTTTTTGGAATTGTTTTGTGTATTTAAAAATTGTTTTAAGAACTTTTTTATAAAATGGAAATTAAAAAAAATCACTCGAAAATTTCAAAATATGCATTTTAAACCTAAAAATGCAAAAATATGCATTTTCACCAATATATGTAACAATATGCAAAAACAAATCGATTCAATTTTAACGAAAATTTAATGATTCGGAAAGATAATTGGTCGATATCGTTCTTATACTATCGACAAAAAACATGCATTTGCATGGAAATCGCATCCCTATTTACTATTTATTAAATAGTAAATTTTTATAGTTTTAGGTATTCATTCCTTTTTCTTCTTACAATAGAAAACTTTTAACTAATTTTCTAGAAATTAATTTACATATATATTTTTTTAATTTCCTGTTTCACAAATACTGGGGGCATTTTCAAGACTTATTTGAATATTGACCATGAAATATTTTTTTTTACAAATCTCAGCATGAATTGCAATTTTTTTCTAACAATATTTTCTTTTTCCTTTTACTTCATTTGCATAAAATTTTACTTTTTCTTGAGTAAACTTTTTCTCCCTTTTGCTACATTCAATAAAATATTCGTATTAGAAGCAACAAAATATCTGAATCAAATTCTACAAATCAAACTCAATGACAATAAATAAAATGTAGAAGTTTTTGTAAAAAATAAAAAAATTTCAAAATTGACATATAGCAAATTGGAAAAGTATTTTAATTATAATAGCAATATCATATGTCTAGACTTCTTCTCAATTCTACGAATAAGTTTCGTTCAATACAATCGAAAAGAGGAAATTCCTGCTCAGTCTTGCCCTAGCAACAAATTTAGAATTTTATAGATATAAAATGTAACAAATAAAATTGTTACAAAATCATTGTAGAAGCAAAATAGAAAAACAAGTAAATTACTAAATGAAATATGAGAATAGCAATGATTTTAAGAGAAATTAAAGAGAAAAATATTTGAATTAAAAATTACGGCGAAAAGGAAACGATACAAAAAAACTATAAAACTCAAAGGTTTATTAAAGATTTTCAAATATTTAAGTTTTTGTAGAATCTGTCAATGATGTGAGGCTGCAACCATACAAGACTAATTCAAACAAGTAAAAGTGCTATATTCGGCTTTGTCGTGTCTTATATGCCCTTTGCAATGGTTTGATGTGAACATATATACCGTCCGTCCGTTCCGTACAGATCAGTACTTTATGTGAAACAGAAAGCGAAAATTAAAGCTTACACACAGGAAAAAAATCAATGTAAGTTCGTTCAAAACATGGTTGATTTTACATTTTTCAGTAGTGATTTTGCTTCATTGTTGTTTTATGTTAATTTAACATAATTTTACAATAACTTGCAAACAAAATTTTTTTCTTTTAAAATAACTATAATTCATATTGATTTAACATTGCAGTAAAGTTAGAGCAAAATGTCATTTATATTGAAATAGCAGTCCGAATCACGTTGAATGAAAGTTATTTCAAGTTGAAACAACGTCAATTTCATGTAGAATCAAATTCGTTGGAGTGTGATATAACAGTGTGAAGACTACATATGAATTTATTTAAGAATAATTCAAAACACTTACCCCTGTATCACATGTTTCACTTATTTTGTATCTCCCTTGTTAACAGAAGCATCAGCAGAATGGCCCGATTTGGTTTTCGTCATCATTCTAGTTTGAAAACTTGATGTACCATTTAACTAAATAATTTTATTTAAAAGAATATGGGAATTATCTTCTTTTTATAACATATTTTAAACATTAAAATAAAAAAATGTACATACTTAAGTATGCATGCATGTTAATTTAATAAGATAAACTTTTAATTTTAATATAAAACAGGTTTTTATGGGTTCAATATTGAACAATGTTATTTAAACAGTGAACAATATTAAAAAACGTGGTTAAAGGTTATTTGATAATACGAAAGGGGGAAAGTGTATTAATCGATTGGTATCAAAAACCAACATCTTCCGGTAGGATAATTAATTATTTTTCAAAGCATCCTAAAAGGATTATAATTAACACAGCTAAAAATTTTATAGATAGGGTATTGAAAATAAGTGATTCTTGTTTCCATAAGAATAATAAGGAGAAAATTTCTAAAGCATTAAGAGAAAATAGTTTTCCAAAGGAAATTATATCTAATTTATTAATACAATTTAATAACCATAGAATAAATAACTCCAATAGTAGTACGGAACCAAAAATTTATAAATCGCTAACTTATGTACCAAAATTTTCGGAGAGGTTAGAAAAATCTAATATTTATGATACGGAAAAGTATAAAATTGCGCATAAATCTTATAATACAATAGGTAGATTATTCACTAAAATGAAAGACAAAATGAATAAGTTTGAAATGTCGAATGAAGTATATAAAATACCTTGTGGGGGAAATGTTAATGGACAATGCGGTAAAGTGTATGTTGGTACAACAAAAAATAAACTGAAAATTAGGTTAGCAGGACATAAGTCAGATCAAAAATATAGAAATATTTCATCACAAAAAACAGCTTTATCAACTCATTGTGCTAATCTAAACCATTATCCAGATTTTGAAAATACAACAGTTTTAAATACGGAAAATAACTATAAACGTAGATTTATGTTAGAAATGTTGCAAATTATAAATGTACCGACAATATCGAGAATTAATTTTAAGTCAGATACTGAAAGTTTAGCACAAAATTATAGACATTTAATTTATAAAAATAGAAACGGAAGTTAAAAATTTATTTAAACTGTAATAGATTAGGTTTGAATTGGAAAACCTTTTTTGTATTTGAATTGGGAAACCTTTTTTGTATTTAAATGAAAATTGTTATCAGAATTTTTGTTAAATTTGTTTAATTTGTTAAATTTGTTAAAATTTTTAATTTTTTGTCAAACAGTAAAGAAAAAAACCCTGAAGAAGGCACACAACGGAGTGCCGAAATATTGGATTAAATAAATTTAGGGGGTAATTTTGTTGTTCACTTCACCTTGCGTTGAGAAAATTTTCATATAAAATTTTTTGAAATTTTTAAAATTTTCTCAACGCAAGGTGAAGTGAACAACAAAATTACCCCCTTAATTTGTTTTTATAAAAAAAAAGAGACCTTCAAGCTTATTTAAATAATAATACTAATACAATTTTGTAAAGGTCGAATAATAGTAAATTTATTTAATCTATTTCATTTAAAATTAATATGAAATAATAATAAATTTAAATAAAAGACATACTTTTGCAGAAATTTACCATGATTCTCAATCAACATTTCGCCATTTTATTTTAACATTGGTATTTTTTCTGTGTGTACGAGTATTCGAAGCTGTCAATAAGCGAAACATTGAGAAAATTTCGTTTTATGAAACCATTAAACGAAGTAATAAAAAAGTTCTTTAGCACATTTTTAAAAGCGCAATTTTTGAGAAGCATCTAAGTCTAAAGACTCAGCAGCAAAAGTCAGAGCAAATGTTGGGTAAAAGCGATTTTATCTGCTATTCAATGATTGATAAAAAATTCTTTACACTTAAAAATACTAAAATCAAAGAAAAAAAACCCCTCTCAACACGGCACGCAAAGAAATGCGCCTTCATTTTGAAAAAGAACACATGACATAGATAAAGATTTTTGCTACGTTGTCTTTTTGGCTGAGCAGCAATTTAACTTGAAAGGTCCAGCAGGCTGTGACTAAAACTTCCTAAAACAAACGCCCTAGAAGTTTTCTCATTCCGGGGTCATTCATTGCAGTGTTCGAAAATAAACACTAAATATCGTTTCTTAATGTTCGGTTCAGTAGATTTGTGGAAAACACAAACGCTAATAGTGTTTGTGTAGAAAATCATTAAAAAAAATAACGTTTCCCTGTTAGTCATCTTTCGAACACAAAAATATTACTGTTTTTATCAAACTCAACAAAAGATGTGAACATTTAATTCCGTTCGGTTTTTTTTTGAAAATCCACAAACTTCAATGTGTTCGGTTCGGCTCGTTAATGTTCGTCCCTTTTGGCTAGTAAAAAAAAACCAAACATTTTTTACAAAAACAAAATACACACACGAAAAAAACATTATAGAACATTAAAATATAATGTTTGTCTACAGTATCACTACAATTGTTCTGTTTTTTAACGAAGAACGGAACTTTATATAATGTTCGGCTCTTTCTTGAAAATAGTTACGAACGGTATTAAGGGTTGTGTATGTCTACACAATCACTAAAAAAATAGATATAGTTCTTGGGTGTGTGAGCCGAACGTTAAATAATGTACGGTTTATTTTCGAATACTGATTCATTGTTCAAAAAAATAGGAACGATGAACGAAAGAACCAACCTTATTCCGTTAATCTTTCGGATCGCTCTTAACAATTAAAGAAAAGGAACGATTTTGCCCAACTCATGTTATTCATGCCGAATATTATCTAGATACCACCACGATATGTATGATATTTTTTGCTCTTTAAGAGTTTCTAGCGGAAGCTAAATTTTATATTATACATAAAGGAAATTATGGCCTTTAAAGCTATTTTCGATCCGATTTGAACAGGTCGAAACAAAAATTAAGTTTGCGTTTAAATATTTCTGGACCGAAATGAACCTTAAAACAAACATAATTAAATGGACAAAGGCGCTATTTCGGAAAATCCATCTGTTACTCAGAATCTAAAACAATTTTTGGTTTTGTTTCGATGCAAAAGCACTTGTAAGATTTAAAAAAAAAAAATAAATTAACAACTACCAAAATATGATTTCAAAAGGTAAAACGGGTAAAATTGCACTAACAAATCGATGGTTAAATTTATAAAAGCTCTTGAACGGAAAAACCTATTTTTTCTGCCTTCAAAGAAGTGCAATTGCATGTAAACGGTTTCCGTGGTTATTATTATATATTACATGCGGCTTGAAACTGCAGTCGAAAACAAAAAAAGAAAATTTGTATACAACTTTTCGCTGAGCTGGTTTGACAGCGACTGTTTGCATTTAATGAATCAGAAGTAAAAGCTACAGTTTTTTTTGGCCAATGGAAAATGAAGGAGTGGAAGAAATGGCCGTTTTTCAAATTTCACTAAAGTTTGTAAGCGCTGATGAGTAAACAATTTTGGAAAGATATTGAAAAAAGTGACTTAGAAGTGATTTGGGGGAGACACAAAAAGTATATATGGTATGTTCCGCAGTCACGATCGATTTAAAAAAAGTATAAGTGGCATTTCAGCCCCAAACATTTAAAAAACCTACGTGCGATGTACAGATATTCTTTCAAATGGTAAACAGGTGTTAGAAGATGAAAAAGAAATAAGCAAGGAAGCAGTGGCTCTCCACCTTTGTTCTATATCTGTACCCCCTTGCGATACTGGCGTTTTTCATGGAGATTACGTTAAGTGGCCCACCTTCAGGGACATGCTTACGGCAATCTACGTAAACAATTCAAGACTTAGCTCTGTTCTATTTGTTTTCAAACTTTATAGATATTAAACAGCTCCTAAGTGAAGCAAATGATTATATTTCTATGCTTAAATTATATAATGCAGATATTGCCTCATGGGACCCGATTTTTGTTTTCCAATGTTCGTCTAGGCTCTCAAAAAAAATACTTTATAGCTGTAGGAGCAATCGGTAAAAATAAAACAGGTTCCCAAATAAAAAGAATTAAATAATTTTCTGACCAACAGACTCTGTGAACTTGAAAGTGTTTCTGAGATCATAGCAGAGCACAATGTAGCAGCCAGAGGTTTCCAAGCAGTCCCTTCACTTAATGGCTCAGTGTCAACATAAGCTTAGCAGTTTAAGGCCCAATGCACAAAAGTTGACTCGAGCTCATGCAAGTTGTTTAAGGAAAATCATAATATTAGTGTTTGCAATAAATTTTTGAGCATGAATTACAAGAACCGTGTTTCAACAGTGAGAAGATTTCGTTTTTGTTTTAAATGTCTTACAATGGCACATATGTATGGAGATTGCCGTAGTGCTAATAGCGGTTATAAGTCCAATAATAAACACCATACATTAATACATAAATAAATAGTAAGAAATAACAATAATTATCAAAGCCAGTCAAACACTAGTTCTCAAGGTCAAAGTAAAAATATTCAAAATTAAATACAGGACACTAATCACAATCACACAATACATATGTTGCAAAAAAGGTTATGTTAGCCACAGCCTATGTTAACATTATAAGTTTTGGTTCCTATTACAAGGTGGACAAGGTTGAAAGTTGACAACCAATATAGTTTCTGCAGAAATCTCAGCCTAAGGGTGAGAGTTTATTAGCACGTTTTCTGAAATGAATATCTTGTGTTTAATAGCCATGATTTGATTTCCAATATTGGTTTTCAATTGAGGGATGGTTATCGGTTGGTTAACATTCACTCTTTCTTTAAGTTATACCCAAAGAAAACTGCCAGGTGCTGGTTAATGCGGTAAACGCGAAAGCCAGTTACAATAGCTCATCAGTACCGAAGCCATTGAGGCATTTAATCTTACTGAAACCACAAGGTTGGATACATTTCCACAGATGGACCATCAAATTATCCCAACATCGACCGAAATGCACCATTGTTGGAAGAAATTAAAAACCAAAGACATTAAAAAAAAATACACAAACGAACAAACAGTTCACTTAAGTGGGTGTAATTGTTGCTAATAAGCTGCTATTGGATTCTCCCAAATTCTGCAGTTTTGCTTCTTAATATAGCCATTTAATAGGAAATGGGCTTCGTCGCTCATTATCTGGATTTTAAGAATAATAAAACTAAAAAAAATAAATAAAAAAAAAATAGTTTTAAAATCAAAAAAATTTAAACGAATTGAAAGATTATAATAGTTTATTCTGCGCCAACTTTGGCCTTCTTTAGTAAATGAAATGATTAATTACATTTTGTATTAAAAACAGGAGTGCCCCGGTAGACTAGCTGGTAGAGAGCTTGTCTATCAGCGCCGGGGTTGCGGGTTCGATTCGCACCAGAGACTCTGGTTTCTTTCCTGCAGACAAGCGTAGAGCTTCGCGGGATTAGCGTAGGGAATTAAATAAAAAAAAAAAAAAAAATATCTAAATATATCCCGGGTTTTTCTAGTTTAAGTACCTTTCTTAAAGAACTATTGGTTTTAAATTGATATGAAGGTCATTCTTATCGAAATCCAAGAATACCTGATGGCGCCATTCATTATTAACTCTATGTTAATCTATATTAAGCGATGGATGTAAACCAAAGAACAACAAATTGCACCTAATCTATACCTTAAGGAAATGAAGTCACCAACAACCGAATTTGTTAATCACCCCTATTATGAAAGTCGACATCGACACAAGTCGACGGCACCTGAACATTAATGGTATTTTCTGAGTCGTTGTTGGCAATAATCGATTACTTTTGACAGTCAAGTGATATTTTCTAAGGCGCTTTTAAGTCGACGTCGATTAATATTGTCCCCGTTTTAATTTTGCGACGACTCAAATTAAAGTCAAAGAAATTTTAAATGAAATGTTAACATATTTATTGAATACGTTTGAAATAAAAATGCAAATTTAAAAGAAGTTATGGGCACAAATTTTATTAGTAAATTTAACGCGAAAATTCGGAAACATTTGCAAAAATAGCGAAAATTCGCGAACATTTTTAATATAAACGAAAGTCCTAAAACTATAAGAAATGGCAAAAATTTTGCTAAAATTGCAAAATTAGCGGAAATTCGCAAAAAATTGCTAACAGGTACATGATAGCAAAGTCTAATATTTGTTAAAAATCTTTAAAGCTGTAAAGAATCAGAAGAACTTTAGGAAAAAATCGCTGCTAGTTGGATGGGATTTTTTGTCAAATTTTCGATAACTAGTCGACGTCGACACAACATTCTTATAAGATACCAAATTAACGTCGAAGTGATGTAGTCGTCGCCTTGATGTGACAACAATTAAACATTAATGTCGACGTCGACATCGCCTTGCATAATAGGGGTGAATATAAAAAATAATTTTGCTAATTAAAATTGTTAAAACTCAGCAAATATCATTAACAATGAGTTTGTTATATTGAATAACATATTTCTTAACAATTAAACATCAATTTTTATTTGGTCATCTTAACAAAATATTTTATTGCTAAATAATTTGAATAAGAAATTGCATTTAAGGGTTGTTCGTATTAATTTTTTAGTAAAATATATTTTAAGTCATATTTTAAATAACATTATAGCCTGTTTCAGCAACAGACATTTCCCTGGATGCACTAGAAAGTTCCGGCATCATCACACAACCAATTTTTGACACAAAATAATTTTTTACAAATAAATTTTCTAGAAAAAAAAAAAAAAAACCCCAAATTGTTAATACATAATTTTAAAAATTCAATTACTTAATAAATTTTATTATATTTGTCTGTGTTACCTTTGTAAATTGAAGCACAGCCGCGAATATCGTTTAAAGATCAAATAAATTAATTGAAAAATGATAATAACAGCAAATTTCGAACCATCAGTACCACTGGTTAAAATATTGATGTTTGACTGTTGGCTGGCAGGCACCGCAGTGGTGCAGAGGTTAGAACTCAAAGAATTTTGATGAAAGAATGTGGTGATTCTTGAAACATGTAAATTCAACCCCGGTTCGAGCCCCAGCTCGGCCAAGAAAATTATCAAAAAATTTTAATAAAATTTCATGTTGCAAAAATCCTTCCTTCAGTAAAAATAATTAAATGAAAATTAAATTTGATGAACTCAAGTCTAACTAAAATTATCAAAAGTTAAAAAATAACAATATTTCAAAAGAGCAAAAAAACGTTTTTATCAAGCAGGATTGTATGTTTTAAAATTTGTTCTTTTATTATTAAAAATAATGATAATAAAACCTTTTATGCGAAAGGCTTTTAAAACATTATTCCACACTCGGTTTCATTATTTTGTTAGTAACTTACAACGTTCTTCCGCAGGCTGACACCTTGTATGCCATTTTGAAGGCGTCAAGGTGCCTAATTTTTGGATTAACGGTAATCTGCAAAATAAAAAAAACAGTTTTTGCAAAAAAGTTGTTTCGTTTTTATTCAAATAAACTTTTTATTTCAAAATTAATTTAATTATTGTGTTTTTATTTATTTGAATAAACCCGGCTAACCTGTTATTTAATTAGTTCTTTACTGAAAACTGGTGTATTTAAAATAACAATTATTCATAATAACCGAAAATCGATTTTTGGAAGAAAAGTCGAATAATTTATCACCCAACTATCCACCTCGAGCACCTAAAATTCCTTATTAAATTTAATTTTAAAACAAAATTTTTTTTTTAATGTTTTAAACTTAATTAAAAATAACATGTTTAACGCTTGTAATCTATATTTTTCCTTTTTAAACTAATAAATAAAATAAAACAGGATACGTGCGTTTTCGAATAATTTCAAAAAATAAATGTTATGTAAGACAAAACAAAAACGTTGTTGGTGTGTGAAATAAACTACAAAATAAATGGTGATTAGGGATTTAATGACCATCAAATTAAATGTGTGGGAATAAAATTATAATTCAAAGAAAAAAAAATTATAATTTAACTTAACAAACGTTCTTTTTACGTTGATTTCAACACACACCACACACAGGTACACTATAAACCAGGAACCGAAAATAACAGTTATATTGGAATTTTAAAACAAAAAAAGCACATAGAAGTAAAAGTCGAAAAACTGATTCAAGTATACCATATTGTTCCTTATGCACTTGTCAATGATAAAATATATTGATTTTTAAAATTTTGATTTAAATTTTTTCGATTAAAAATAACAGTTATTCTTTGATTTTTATTTTTTTGAGCAAAAATAACAGTTATTTTTGATTTTTATTTTTTTGAACAAAAATAACTGTTATTTTTTTATTTTTATTTTTTCGATCAAAAGTAACAGTTATTTTTTGATTTTTATTTTTTCGAGCAAAAATAAAAGTTATTCTCTAAAGAAATGTACGTGTTTTAATAATTAAGATGGCTTTTAATAATTATTTTAATGTGCATAAGAAATTCCAATGATAATTACACATAAAAATCAAAATTGTAATTCAACTAAATTATTAAATCACGTACATTTCTTTAGACTCTAAAGTTTAGAGAATAACTGTTATTTTTGCTCGTAAAAATAAAAATCAAAAAATAACTGTTACTTTTGATCGAAAAAATAAAAATCAAAAAATAACTGTTATTTTTGATCGAAAAAATAAAAATCAAAAAATAACAATTATTTTTGTTGAAAAAAATAAAAATCAAAAAATAACTGTTTTCATCTGACTTTTATGAAAAAAGGTATAATTGTTACGGTCCCTGCTATAAACAGAAAGGTTACTTTAGTGTTAAACCTGTAACGATAATCCTTGAAACAAAACCCATTTTTTGTAAATGCTTATTTAATTTCATCAATATTAAATGATATATTTTATGACCTTGGCTTTTTTTATATTTAGTTGGTTGTTGTTCTTTAATAAAGGTTTACTTTTCGAGAGAGTTCCAGCGTTATCTTTCACACGTTTAATACATTTTGTTAATGGGTTTGTCATTGTTTGTGTAAATGTAAGAATGTTATATAATATTTCCTTATTACTCTCTATGAAGCCGTAATACACACTTATATCGCTTAAGTATCAATTATGTAAATTTAATTATCATTATTTATGGCTTAATGTTGGTATTTTTTTCACCAACGAAATGTGTATATTTTTTTTAAGCAATTTTACAAATAACCATTCATTTCAATTTATGTTTTTGTATTACAACAAACACATACATATATTCACACATCGAAAAGCTTAAGTATGTGTCCTTAAATGGTATTGAAAAGCGTATAAATGTTTGTTATTTTTTGTATTTCCCTGGGTTGGCTGTTATTTCCACTTCTTTTTATTGAGCATTTTTTTAAGTTTAATGAACTGCAAGTAAGTTGGCACGCATTTTTTGTGCATCATTTGTTATGGATTTGAGTTTTAAGTAAATTTTTATAGACGATGACAAAACAAAACAGCAAAGAAAATGTATAACGATTTGCATAAAATGTAAATTTCAGTTCAAAAAAAAAAAAACTTCAGAAACAACTTAACCCTAAAGAATAAAAATGGCAATAGGAAAAAAATGCTTCCAATTGGATTGGCATTACCAAAGAAACTGGAAATATGCACTAATAATGTTTTATTCGCTTCTTATACTCAGTAAAAACTTAAAAAATTGTAAAAAAATATCAAATTAAGGAACAGAATGGCCTATTTTAAAGTAAAACATGAACAAAGTTGTTAAGCACTTCCATGTGAAAACCTAAACTACAGTAGTACAGACAAACCAGACCAAAATTATGTTTTGAGGTGATGTTGGGTTGAATGGGTAGCCGACACAATGACGGCTCGCTTAGGTTATTATTGCGTTCGCTTTGTGATACCTTGAGCCAGTGACCAGAGTCAAGTCTGTGTCACTACACTACTCTCCAGCCATCACTGCAGCCTTGAACCATTTCGACTCCCTGATAGATGGACCTCATTCCTACATTAGATTTAGTATACAAGCACTGCAATTCTGGGCTACAAAAATGCCTCATCTTAAATGCGCCGAGAACGGGGCATTGGCAGACAAAGTGAAACACAATTTTCTCCTCTTCCTCCTCATCGTGACAACTTCTGCAGTAGTCTTAACAACGTATGCCTATCTTCATCGCATGAGTTCCTGTCAACCAGTGACCCGTAATGTCCGATATCTCCGTTATTCAATTAATTCAATTAAAAACTTTAATTATTTTCAGAGATGGGGCTTTAAGGAGTCATTTCGGAACCTACCATTACTAAAAGCCATAGAAGCTGCTCAAGAAGTTATTGCATCGAAATTGTTTATCAATATTACCATAAATAAACAAATTATGGCATTGAATGCTATTTTCAAAAGTGGTATTTGTATCGGAGCTATGGTCATATATAGATCGATTCTAATAAAATTTGCGAAGGTGATAAGGTGATTAAGGTTTAAATTTAATATTTTTAAGGTCGAATCGCTAGCATTATAAGATGACAAATGGTCACAAAGATGTAAAATGGTCCATAGGTTTTGGCCCTTTGATAACTGAAACGTATGTGCTAAATTTAACTAAAATTGTCTCTAAAATTGCGAAAAGATTTACATGGAGTGGTCAGTCAACCGGACGGATGGATTAGAAATAATATTTATTTGTGTTACAAATATATGTATAGATGGACTTCAAGAAAAATTCTTGACAAAGTACGAAAAAACAGAAGTAAGGAAAAAACATGTAAAGTCAATTAAAATGGATAATCATTCAGTAAAAAAAAAAAAAGCAAATTTCGATCTACCAAAAGAAAGTGTTAAAAATACAAATTTGGTTTAAGGATTGATATTTGACTACTGACGTCAGCAGCCTTCGATAGCTGCGAGTGTAAGACGGCAAAACTATCTGAGGAGATCGAGTGGTTCCGATCGAAACATGTCATAGTAACCTGCCGGTTCAACCCCTAGTCACGTCAAGAATGAAAGATTATCAATAACAATTTTAATTAATTTTCATGTTGTAAAATTCCTTTCTTCATAAAAATAATTTAATGAAAATTAAATTTGATGAACTTAAGCCTAATTAAAAAATATTGGAAAAATTTGGATTAAAAACCATAAATAGTTCAACAAAATAACCACAATACTAATTGATGTGGAAAATATTTATATGATCCCAGGGCGTACTTAGTGATGGACAATAAATAGCCACTGTGTGACAAATAATGCGCTTAGCAAACATCCCAAAGTATGAGAGCAATAACACCCAGGTAGTGATTTGAGTGATAAGCTCGGCAAGATTATATACTCGCCTCTTTTTCAGCAGAACTTGTTGAGAAGCAACATCGCGTAGAAATATTCGTCCCATTTACCAAACTCTCGCAAAAGTGGTGAAAAATCAGCCCTTTATTGGGATTAACCAAAACCGTCACGTGATCTCCGAAAGTATCCTGGCAGCGGACAGGCAAGGACTATCTTCCTAAATGACAGAAAGTATTTCCCGCAAGAAGCATACTTATCCCTGACCACAGAGCAACCAGAGGTAAGAAAAAAGTTGGTGCAAGGAGAAATGCCAATAGATATTAAAACACAATATCTTCCGTCTCGTGTCTCCTCTGTGTGAACTCTGTGATACTGACTCCCTTGGTACTAGATATAATCTCTGGTCGGAGGATGTAACACCAAAAAATTAAATAACCTTAAGATGATCGCTAAAATATAGGTTCAAACGAATAATATCCCCACCTATGGTGGCGTTGTTACAAATAAAAACAGCATCTGTTAACCAATATTGAAAACAGTTTTTTATCCGCTATGAGAGCACTTGTTAGCAGAGTTCGAAAATAAACAGAACATTATTTAGCGATCGTCTCACACACCCAGGAACGATATCTAATTTTTAAGTGTTTGTGTACACGAACACCATTAATACCGTTCGTAACTATTTACAAGAAAGAGCCGAAGATTATATAGTGTTCTGTTCTTCGTTAAAAAACATGTGTATGTGTATTATTTTTATAAAAATGCTTGGTTTTTTCAGCCAAAAGGGCGCTAAGCACAACAGAAACGAACAATCACTAATGAGCTGAACCAAAAGCAATGAAGTTTGTGGTTTTTTAAAAACAACCTAACGGAATTAAATGTATTTTTTGTTTTGTGTTTGAAAGATGACAAAACAGGAAAACATTACTTTTTTAATGATTTTCTACACAAACACTAGCGTTTGTGTTTTCCACAAGCGAACCTTACAATAAGGAGCAATATTTAGTGTTTATTTGCGAACACTGCTTGTAAGCGTTAAAAATAATTCGAAATATGTTTAAAAAGGTATATTATATATTAACCCCGTTATTCATAATAAATGAAACAAGTTTATAGAAGGTTTATTAAACTGATTTTCATACAATATTCGTTTCATAAGCCTTTTATTGACCTGTTTTATTTTTTATGAATAAGGCCGTAAAAAATTGCTGCAAAAAGCCTCGTTTGACTAAAGTATACTGCAAATGCTAAATACGCCCAAATTAATCGATTCATAACAAGCTCTTAAACTGATAAATACGTTTATTGGTCGCACAAGGAAAAACTTGCAATTGCATATTTACTGCTTTCCTGGTTATTACAGATTTTTTTATCCAAAAATGCAAGTAAAATTGATGAAACAAATGAGGATGTACATGACAAAACGCAACAATTCCACTTTTAAAGTTTAGTGTTTTTTTTTAACTGAATAATATTGCACATACTTAAATCCTTTTCGTCATTATTTTACCAAATTTTTTTAACCTTGAAGCGGATCAACACTCAATTATTTCACAAACATACATATGTACATCAGTGCTGCCAACACTTGGTGACCAAAAATGGCTAAATTAACGGAAAAAATGGCCAAAAGCTTTTTTAAATAAAAACACATTAAAATTCAATAACAACACAGAAATAATTCATTTGTAGTTGTTTACGATGAAATTGTGAGCTAAGATCAATTTGTTAAATAAGAATAAACGTAAATTAATATTTAAAAATTAAATCATCGAAAAATTCGATGTCGTTATTGTTCATCTCATAGGAATCACTCATTAGTTTAAAATAATCATAAGTTTTAAATAATTTGAAGGTAAATCATAATCACGACAACATTTACCCAACCTTTTGAGTAAATATCCACACTAAAAAATTATAAAGAAGTATATTCGGTTAAACACGACTTTATGATACTCTACACCACATTAGAACTTTTGTACCAAGGTTTACATGGACAGCAAGCCAGCCGGACCAACATCGTTAATTCGACGCAGAAAGTGATTCTGAGTTAATCGGTATACGTAAAGGTGGGCTAAGGACTAATATTTTAAGGTGTTACAGACATCAGCACAAACTATTGTGGTGGTGGTATAAATATTGTATTATTATGGTAAAAATATTTACCTAATTGTTAAAATCGAATTAACGGTTGCGATGTTTACTTGGCTAAACACCCTCTCTACTTCAGCATTAGACCATGGAAGTGAGAGCAACTTTATCAATTCAATTCAATCAATAATCAGTCAATTCTGAAAATTCTGAAATTTCTTGCAATTGAAATACTTGCAACCAGAAAGAAACAGCGATGTTTGTGTTGATCCATTTAAAAAATTTAATAGTGGAATACTGTTCCTTTATTTTGAAAGATGTTTCAGCGTCATAGTTTATAGCGATTTTCAACATTTGTAAAAGTTGTGATTTAAATTAAAGGCGTTTTAATTGTTCAGAATGTTTATTTTACTCATAGCTGTTCATTGTAAATAAATTTCGTCTAAATATTGGCTCAAAATGAATTATTTACAATTTGTAACTGTTTTTCAAAAATTAAAATATGTTAAATTTAATTAATACTTCTTTAAATTAAATATGAATCAGTTTCAAATAATTTACTTTCTTTAATGTCTTTCAAATATTATTTCTTCTCTTGGAAGTTAAATTCACTATTATTTGAATTTATATTATTCAAATTAATATTTTAAAAATATATTCAAATGAATAGAAAAGCAAACAAATTTGTTTGAAAAAAATTTAATTTAGAAGAAACAAACAAAATAAATTTGTATAAAACATACTGAATAAAAAAAATTCAGACTTCATATGAAAAAATTTTATAATTAAAAAAAAAAAAATTCCTAAGTATTTTAATTCAACAAAAATTTTTTGAATTACTAATAATCTGTTCTTCGATATTAGAATTATTATGTTTTTTTTATTCCAAAATTGAAAAAAAACAAGTTAGAGTGCTATATTCGGCTGTGCCGAATCTTTGATACCCTCCACCGACAGTTCGAATGTTTAAAGAGTAATATCTGTATGATGTTATTATTATCTTAAACAGTGACGATTTGTTATTAATTATGGATTTAGGCGACTAAACTGTTTTCCGGTAGTAGGGTTTATATGGGGCCTAGGGTAAATTATGGACCGATCTTCACGAAATTTCACAGTCTTTTTCCCAGTTCTATAAAACTTTGATGTACCAAATTTTGTTATGATAGCATTTTTTTTTACGGATTTAGGCGTACTAAACTGTTTTCCGGGAGTAGGGTTTATATGGGGCCCAGGGTAAATTATGGACCGATCTTCACGAAATTACACAGTTTTATTTCTTGTCCTATAAAACTTTGATGTACCAAATTTTGTTATGATAGCATTATTTTTTACGGATTTAGGCGTACTAAACTGTTTTCCGGGAGTAAGGTTTATATGGGGCCCAGGGTAAATTATGGACCAATCTTCACGAAACTTAACAGTTTAATTTCTAGTCCTATGTAACTGTGACTTGCCAAAATTTGTAATGATAGCATTATTAGTTAGGGTTTTAGGCTTAATATACTGTTTTCCGGCAGTAGGGCTTATATGGGGCCTAGGGTAAATTATTGACGGATCTTCACGAAATTTCATAGCGTGATTTTCAGTTGAATAAAACGAATTGTTGCGAAATCTTATATCATTCTGTGCATTTTTCCACCATTTGTGTTAGTTTTTGTAACAAAATTATCAATTTTTTTTAGGTGGTGGTTCCACATTTTGATTCATAGCTCAGATCCTATTGAACCGATTTTGCTGAATTTCAATCCCAAACTGCTTAGGATAACTACAAGCAATTTGACACCAAGTTTGTTGATTTCTTTTGAGTTTTTCGAAAGTGAGCGTGTTTTCAACAGACGGACAGACAGACGGACATGGCTAAATCGACTTAAAATTACCCAATGACCCAGAATATATATACTTTATAGGGTCTGAGATGAATAGTAAAAAAGTTTCACACGGAATGACAAACTGAATATACCCTCTTCACAACTAATTGTGGTGGAGGGTATAAAAATTATAAACGTTATTAGCTTTTACATAATAATAAATAAGAGTGGTATTTAAATTGATTTCTAGCATATAACTGTACGTTTATATTTGGAAAACAATGGCAAGGAAGTTTTATTACAAAGTGTTTAGAGCTCAGTTTATGGTCTTACATACATTTTCTCCGAGCAATTCAACCTCAAAACAACCATACAAAACAACAATATTTTTAAGCCATTGTTAAATGTAAGAACATTATTACAATATATGATAGCCCACCTTGTGACTACCCCACATATTTCTTGTTGAAATATATGATCCTGTAAATATCGAGATGCTTCTTGACTGTTTTCTTGCACGCTTAAAAAAACTGTATCATCAGCAAATGATAAAGTTTGGGTGTAGTTGGTTGTTGGCATAACCGAGGTATACATTAAGTATAAAAGCTAGCTCAGGATGCTTCCCCGAGGAGAAACTTGTCACTTTCTTTAATAATAAACTTTCGACCGCCTAAGTAGCTTTCCAACAGCTTGTGTGAGTTTACTCAATAAGCCCTCATGCCAGACTTTATCAGAAGCTTGAGAAAGATCGATGAACAGAGCGGAACAATATCTTCTTTCTTCAAAGGCTTTTCATATGGCGTTTACTATCCGAATTGGTGCTTAGGAATACATCTGTTTTCATTTAAAATTAGGGTTAATTTTGACACTAAAGGGCCAAATACACTTGTCAAATGCTTGTCGAGCGTTCGAATTCACTGTGTACATGAGCTTGACGTAATATTCGCCGTCATATCTAAATTATTTGTTTTTCAATCCAGCATCGTCGGTGTGACACATACAAACACATTTTCACTAATACTACTACAATTATTGATGAACCCCAGCGGTAAATATCGAAAGGACCGCAAGTGGCAGGTCTTTTTGAAGGCCTCTACACTCCTTTCTAAAAGATTTGCTTCGCATGATATCCTATAAACTTCTTTTTAAAACACCTTCTGAAATATTCAGTACACATTCGCTATTCCCTTCTTTGAGAAGGGAGAAAGGAAAGTGTTCCGTTTTATTTACTTTTTATTTTTAGTGACCTTCCTTACTCCCTTCTTTGGGAAGGGATCAAAGTTGTTTTTAAAGGAAGTGTGGAAGGCCTTGCGCCCAATGACAACCTGTGTATAAATAAATAAATAAGTATGGAATGCGGCGAGAAGGGCTTCTGACTGCTTGTGACTGCTAAATAAGGCCTTCTATTAGGCCTCTTTACTCATTCTAGTTACCGCTGGGATATTTTGATCAATGTATTTGGTCCTTAACAGCTTCTCAAACAGCTTTGGTATGTTAGAAAGTAAGCGTATAGGCATATATGACTCAACTTTTGTGTGATCCTTTCCTGGTGTAGGTATCATGGTGACTAAGGAAACCTTCCACTTTTGAGGATAGTATTCAAGGCGTAAAATAGCATTAATTATTAAAAGAAAATTTTCTTTGCTATGCTGGGTAGCTCCAAAAGCATTTTGCTTAAATCACAAATAGCCTATCTGATTTCTCTTATATCAAATCTAAGGGAACAGCTGCTCTAATAGCAAAATCAATTTTTTTTTGGGAATATATGTATGTATTTTGGGTAAATACGTTTTTCAAATGATTAATAAACTGATTTTCTTTTTCAATTTCATTTCTTGCCCAACTTCCATTCAATTTCTTAATGGTGGTTTAGAGACAACTGGCCTTTTGAGCTTGCTAGCTGCACGCCATAATGAGTACTCTGTTTGTGGAGTTGCATCAAGCTCCTTAAGATATTTTTCCAGGGAAGCCATTTTCTGAGTCTGCTGTTACTTTCTTAGCCTTTTTGTTCACTCTTTTAATAAATTCTTAAGTTAAGGGGACCTGTACATTGCCATTCTCTTCGAGCTCTCTTTTTAGACAAGAGACGCTTGACAGCTGTTTAATATATTTTATTATTGTTAATTTTTTTGTACGGGTTACGCTGGAATGTTGAAAAGCTAAGCGGAATATTTTCTGTGCAATGGGTACTGAGATATTTTTTACATTTAAAATGTTGAATTTACCTGTAAAGAACCCCAAAATGGCCACACTGTTTTCATTATTAAATTCTACACACAAATCTATAAAAACAAAGCCATTCAACAAGGCTGTAATTTTATTTAAACATTTATTTTAAATTCAACATTTTTCATTTTTCGAATTTATTCTATGAGCTAAATTTCAGTTATGTATTTTATAAAGCTTTTTTGTAATAGTTCTATTCCTACAATTTTTCAGAAATGACTTTATACACTACCAGACTATTATATTGTATTTTCTATTTACATTTTACCTTAGCCTTCCGTTGGAAAGCAATGAGGTATATTGAATGTACAGAAAAATTTACAATTATTAGACACCAGCAGAATGTAATGCATTTTCTGGCCCGCTACGGCCGTCGTCAGCATTCTTTGTGTCTCACTGGATAGTGTTACTTTATAAATTGAATGTATTTAACTCAACTATTTTAACAAATAGAAACTGGGAATTATTTCCTTCCGAAGGTAACTTTATATTATATTCAACATTTTTCATTTTTCGAATTTATTCTATGAGCTAAATTTCAGTTATGTATTTTATAAAGCTTTTTTGTAATAGTTCTATTCCTACAATTTTTCAGAAATGACTTTATACACTACCAGACTATTATATTGTATTTTCTATTTACATTTTACCTTAGCCTTCCGTTGGAAAGCAATGAGGTATATTGAATGTACAGAAAAATTTACAATTATTAGACACCAGCAGAATGTAATGCATTTTCTGGCCCGCTACGGCCGTCGTCAGCATTCTTTGTGTCTCACTGGATAGTGTTACTTTATAAATTGAATGTATTTAACTCAACTATTTTAACAAATAGAAACTGGGAATTATTTCCTTCCGAAGGTAACTTTATATTATATTCAACATTTTTCATTTTTCGAATTTATTCTATGAGCTAAATTTCAGTTATGTATTTTATAAAGCTTTTTTTTAATAGTTCTATTCCTACAATTTTTCAGAAATGACTTTATACACTACCAGACTATTATATTGTATTTTCTATTTACATTTTACCTTAGCCTTCCGTTGGAAAGCAATGAGGTATATTGAATGTACAGAAAAATTTTTTACAATTATTAGACACCAGCAGAATGTAATGCATTTTCTGGCCCGCTACGGCCGTCGTCAGCATTCTTTGTGTCTCACTGGATAGTGTTACTTTATAAATTGAATGTATTTAACTCAACTATTTTAACAAATAGAAACTGGGAATTATTTCCTTCCGAAGGTAACTTTATATTATATTCAACATTTTTCATTTTTCGAATTTATTCTATGAGCTAAATTTCAGTTATGTATTTTATAAAGCTTTTTTGTAATAGTTCTATTCCTACAATTTTTCAGAAATGACTTTATACACTACCAGACTATTATATTGTATTTTCTATTTACATTTTACCTTAGCCTTCCGTTGGAAAGCAATGAGGTATATTGAATGTACAGAAAAATTTACAATTATTAGACACCAGCAGAATGTAATGCATTTTCTGGCCCGCTACGGCCGTCGTCAGCATTCTTTGTGTCTCACTGGATAGTGTTACTTTATAAATTGAATGTATTTAACTCAACTATTTTAACAAATAGAAACTGGGAATTATTTCCTTCCGAAGGTAACTTTATATTATATTCAACATTTTTCATTTTTCGAATTTATTCTATGAGCTAAATTTCAGTTATGTATTTTATAAAGCTTTTTTGTAATAGTTCTATTCCTACAATTTTTCAGAAATGACTTTATACACTACCAGACTATTATATTGTATTTTCTATTTACATTTTACCTTAGCCTTCCGTTGGAAAGCAATGAGGTATATTGAATGTACAGAAAAATTTACAATTATTAGACACCAGCAGAATGTAATGCATTTTCTGGCCCGCTACGGCCGTCGTCAGCATTCTTTGTGTCTCACTGGACAAAGAATGCTGACGACGGCCGTAGCGGGCCAGAAAATGCATTACATTCTGCTGGTGTCTAATAATTGTAAATTTTTCTGTACATTCAATATACCTCATTGCTTTCCAACGGAAGGCTAAGGTAAAATGTAAAAAGAAAATACAATATAATAGTCTGGTAGTGTATAAAGTCATTTCTGAAAAATTGTAGGAATAGAACTATTACAAAAAAGCTTTATAAAATACATAACTGAAATTTAGCTCATAGAATAAATTCGAAAAATGAAAAATGTTGAATATAATATAAAGTTACCTTCGGAAGGAAATAATTCCCAGTATCTATTTGTTAAAATAGTTGAGTTAAATACATTCAATTTATAAAGTAACACTATCCAGTGAGACACAAAGAATGCTGACGACGGCCGTAGCGGGCCAGAAAATGCATTACATTCTGCTGGTGTCTAATAATTGTAAATTTTTCTGTACATTCAATATACCTCATTGCTTTCCAACGGAAGGCTAAGGTAAAATGTAAATAGAAAATACAATATAATAGTCTGGTAGTGTATAAAGTCATTTCTGAAAAATTGTAGGAATAGAACTATTACAAAAAAGCTTTATAAAATACATAACTGAAATTTAGCTCATAGAATAAATTCGAAAAATGAAAAATGTTGAATATAATATAAAGTTACCTTCGGAAGGAAATAATTCCCAGTTTCTATTTGTTAAAATAGTTGAGTTAAATACATTCAATTTATAAAGTAACACTATCCAGTGAGACACAAAGAATGCTGACGACGGCCGTAGCGGGCCAGAAAATGCATTACATTCTGCTGGTGTCTAATAATTGTAAATTTTTCTGTACATTCAATATACCTCATTGCTTTCCAACGGAAGGCTAAGGTAAAATGTAAATAGAAAATACAATATAATAGTCTGGTAGTGTATAAAGTCATTTCTGAAAAATTGTAGGAATAGAACTATTACAAAAAAGCTTTATAAAATACATAACTGAAATTTAGCTCATAGAATAAATTCGAAAAATGAAAAATGTTGAATATAATATAAAGTTACCTTCGGAAGGAAATAATTCCCAGTTTCTATTTGTTAAAATAGTTGAGTTAAATACATTCAATTTATAAAGTAACACTATCCAGTGAGACACAAAGAATGCTGACGACGGCCGTAGCGGGCCAGAAAATGCATTACATTCTGCTGGTGTCTAATAATTGTAAATTTTTCTGTACATTCAATATACCTCATTGCTTTCCAACGGAAGGCTAAGGTAAAATGTAAATAGAAAATACAATATAATAGTCTGGTAGTGTATAAAGTCATTTCTGAAAAATTGTAGGAATAGAACTATTACAAAAAAGCTTTATAAAATACATAACTGAAATTTAGCTCATAGAATAAATTCGAAAAATGAAAAATGTTGAATATAATATAAAGTTACCTTCGGAAGGAAATAATTCCCAGTTTCTATTTGTTAAAATAGTTGAGTTAAATACATTCAATTTATAAAGTAACACTATCCAGTGAGACACAAAGAATGCTGACGACGGCCGTAGCGGGCCAGAAAATGCATTACATTCTGCTGGTGTCTAATAATTGTAAATTTTTCTGTACATTCAATATACCTCATTGCTTTCCAACGGAAGGCTAAGGTAAAATGTAAATAGAAAATACAATATAATAGTCTGGTAGTGTATAAAGTCATTTCTGAAAAATTGTAGGAATAGAACTATTACAAAAAAGCTTTATAAAATACATAACTGAAATTTAGCTCATAGAATAAATTCGAAAAATGAAAAATGTTGAATATAATATAAAGTTACCTTCGGAAGGAAATAATTCCCAGTTTCCATTTATTTTAAAGTTAAAAATAATGAACCTTAGAAGATTATGGCCCGTTTTCACAACTTACCGATAGCTAAAGGTAGGATTTTATCGGACGTATAAAACCTGTTCCATTATTGCAACTTTACTTTTACCTACCAAGTAGGATGGACCTTAATTTACTTTATCGCTCACTTTTGGTAAAAGTCAAGTTTTAATAATGGAACAGTTTTTATAAGGCCGTTTAAAGTCTACTTTAAGCTATCGGTAAGTTGTGAAAACGGGCCTATGACTTCGTAACTCCGCATTTGTCTATTCAACTTGATTTACGATTCAATGTACGTTAAAGGGTTAAACTGCCACTTAGAGTAGTAAGGAAATGCAAATTACAGTTTATAATAAAACAGTCATACTTGTGAGGGGGAAATTTTTTCATAAAATATCTAATGTAGTAGAAATATTTAGTAAATGATTTGAAAAATGACCATAAATTAGCATTGCAAATAGAGTTACAAAATCTTATGAGCAACGTAGAAAATATGTTCACTGGCAAAATGGAACAAGACTGTCACAAAATTATCAAGTCATTTTTAGAGTTTTTATTTTCAAATAGTAAAAGAAAAATTTTAATTAATTTTGTGATAGATTCCGACAAATTCGCTATAAACAAGAGAAACCCTGTTACGGTTTTATTTTTCAGACTACAAAATTAAATATATGTAGTTGTACATTGTATTTTAAATTACAGTGGACGTCTAATAGTACGAATTATATAATGTCAGTCCATACTAGCCACAAATTTCATATAGAGATTTTCCAATTTAATTTTCTTCAATTTTCTTTTAATTTAAACATTTTGTATGTATCAAATATAGAACACGCATCACAAGACATTTCTAACAACATTAAATTTCAAATTGACTAATTGTAAAGTAAAACATAATATTTTTAAAAATATAATTATTGGTATTATCGAATGGCAAACATTTTTTTAATTCGTACTACTGAACTGACAGAGTATAAAATTTGCCTATCGTGCTATTGGAAATTCGTGGAAACGAAAGTACACGGAAAGAAGTTTATTTTTTTAAGTAATCTATTTCGTTTCTTAAAACAAGAAAATCCAAAATCAAATAAGTGATTTTTTGTCAAAAAACACAAAAATTAAGACACATTACTTTATTTTATTTTGCCATTTCAGTTTTATTTACACTGCCACAGGCATATTAGTTATCAAAGTTTTTTTGGGACTCAAAAAATTTATTAACAAGGTTTCGTTTAAATGTGCTAAATTCCCATTTTATAGTATTGATACACTGAACATTTGCTTAAACCAAGCCACACATATATGTATATCTAGAATAAGTTATTTTTGGCTTGGACGCGAATCGTGCCAAAATTTTCTTAGTTCAAGCCATATTTAGTTGATAATTCTTTCCGTGAACGTACTATTGGATGTTTACTGTACTAATGTGGGAACTATTTTTTTGAAGTTGATTTTTTAGAACCTTATCGTCCACCGATTTTAATGAAACATAAATAAATTTTTTTCTAAATTTTGAGAGTAAAAGTGTTAGAGTCGAGTTAGAATAGAGTTAGAGTATAGTTCTAGTAGATTTAGGAATAGTAAGAGTAGAGTTAGAGTAATGTTAGAGCAGAGATAGAGTAGAGTGGAGTTGGAGTAGAGTTAGAGTAGAACTAGGGTAGTGTTAGAGTAGAGTTATAGTAGAGTTAGAGTTGAGCTATAATAGAGTTAGAGTAGAGTTAGAGTAGATAGAGTAGAGTAGATTAAGGGTAGAGCTAGAAAAGTGTTAGAGTAGAGTTAGGGTAGAGTTAGAGTAGAGTAGATTTAGGGTAGAGCTAGAAAAGTGTTAGAGTAGAGTTAGGGTACAGTTAGAAAAGAGTTAGAGTAGAGTTAGAGTAGAGTTAGAGTAGAGTTAGAGTAGAGTTAGCGCAGAGTTAGAGTAGAGTTAGAGTAGAGTTAAAGTAGAGTTAGAGTAGAGTTAGAGTAGAGTAGATTAAGGGTAGAGCTAGAAAAGTGTTAGAGTAGAGTTAGGGTAGAGTTAGAGTAGAGTAGATTTAGCGTAGAGTTAGAGTAGAGTTAGAGTAGAGTTAGAGTAGAGTTAGAGTAGAGTTAGAGAAGAGTTAGAGTAGAGTTAGAGTAGAGTTAGAGTAGAGTTAGAGTAGAGTTAGAGTAGAGTTAGAGTAGAGTTAGAGTAGAGTTAGAGTTGAGTTAGAGTAGAGTTAGAGTAGGGTTAGAGTACAGTTAGAGTAGAGTTAGAGTAGAGTTAGAGTAGAGTTAGAGAAGAGTTAGAGTAGAGTTAGAGTAGAGTTAGAGTAGAGTTAGAGTAGAGTAGAGTTAGAGTAGAGTTAGAGCAGAGAAAGAGCAGAGTTAGAGTAGAGTTAGAGTAGAGTTAGAGTAGAGTTAGAGTAGAGTTAGAGTAGAGTTAGAGTAGAGTTAGAGTAGAGTTAGAGTAGAGTTAGAGTAGAGTTAGAGTAGAGTTAGAGTAGAGTTAGAGTAGAGTTAGAGTAGAGTTAGAGTAGAGTTAGAGTAGAGTTAGAGTAGAGTTAGAGTAGAGTAAGAGTAGAGTTAGAGTAGAGTTAGAGTAGAGTTAGAGTAGAGTTAGAGTAGACCTTAGGTAGAATTTTTGCTGTGTTGTAGTAAAATGCAACTACACTCACAATATTATTACAGTAACGGACTGTAGTTTATTTAAGAAATATTCCGTTCAGTCATTTTTAAATAAATAAACATTTAAAATTCCAAGCAAATTAATAAAATTATTAAAATTTTACTGTCAAAAATTGAACCGCGAATTCCGTAAAAACAAATAAATATTCAGTTATTTTATAAAATTTTACTGTCAAAAATTCAACACCATATTCAGTAAAAACAATTAAATATTCAGTTATTTAATTAGTATTGTGGTTATTTTGTTGAACTATTTATGGTTTTTAATGCAAATTTTTAATATTTTTAATTAGGCTTAAGTTCATGAAATTTAATTTTTATTAAATTATTTTTATGAAGAAAGGAATTTTACAACATGAAAATCAATTAAAATTGTTATTGATAATCTTTCATTCTTGACGTGGCTCGGGCTCGAACCCTGGCCGGCAGGTTACCATGACATGTTTCGATCGCAACCACTCGATCTCCTCAGATGGATTTGCCGTCTTACACTCGCAGCCATCGACGACTGCTGACGTCACTAGTCAAACATCAATCCTTAAACCAAATTGTATTTTAACATTTGGTAGATCGAAATTTGCTTTCCTGAATGATTATCCATTTTAATTGATTTTACATGTTTTTTCCTTTACTTCTGTTTTTTCGTACTTTCGTCAAGAATTTTTCTTGAAGTCCAAGTACATTTTTTTGTTTTTTCACTTTGTCTTTCTCTTTTCTGATGACCTTTTTCAGCACAACTTGAAG
This sequence comes from Pollenia angustigena, assembly GCA_930367215.1. NCBI lineage: Eukaryota > Metazoa > Arthropoda > Insecta > Diptera > Polleniidae > Pollenia > Pollenia angustigena. The sequence goes on from OV884060.1 coordinate 57,975,608, forward strand.
GACAAATGTACACATAGAGCTCGTGCCTTAGCTTTAACAATAATTAGTATTGTGGTTATTTTGTTGAACTATTTATGGTTTTTAATCCAAATTTTTAATATTTTTAATTAGGCTTAAGTTCATGAAATTTAATTTTTATTAAATTATTTTTATGAAGAAAGGAATTTTACAACATGAAAATCAATTAAAATTGTTATTGATAATCTTTCATTCTTGACGTGGCTCGGGCTCGAACCCGAGTGTAAGACGGCAAATCCATCTGAGGAGATCGAGTGGTTGCGATCGAAACATGTCATGGTAATTGAATTTTCATTTATTTTATATAACAATTTCAGTTAATTTTACGTACAGAATATTGTGAGTGTAGAGATAATGTTCGTTTATTTTAAGTTATTTTTCTTAAAAACTTAAATAATTGAGGAATTTCTTTTGTTCTGCCATATTCCGTCTGACACAAAAGAAAATTTAATATTCCATTAAAATTTGACAGTTACCAAATTTGTTTAAAAAAAAACTCAAACGTTGGCCATAATAGCACTTAAACAAAATTAGAAAAATTAAAATTGATTTTCAAAATTTATAACAATAAAATATAAAACAATCCTGCTGGTGTCTGACAAAATATTTTTAAAATTTATAATACTTGAACTTAACGATAAAACTGCAGTGACATGTCTGAAAAAAAACATACACACACATTTAAACACACGCGCTACATTATGAATGATTGTGTGTGTGTTTGTAATTTAACAGGAAGTAGGAACATGCAAAACAAAAATTTAAACCAAACAATAAATTCTGGGGATCTTTTACAAGCAAAAGAAAAATTAAATTAAATAGGAATACCAACCTCGTTATTGAAAAAAATCCAATATTAAAAAATAAGGATATATGTTTTGTACATAAAAAGAAACAAGTATTCCATACGCCGCAGGACGTGATATGCTATACTGCTATGCTTTTGCATAGACGCAAACACACACACACACACTTGTTAGTATAACTAACATTGCAAGTATTTGACAGCTATCCACGATTAAAGTTGTAGTTACCCAAACACTTCAGCAATGTTATATTACCAAGAATCGAGAAAAAATAAGAAAAAGGAAGGTAGCTGTTATCTCAGACCATTGAATGCATTAATTCATAATATTAAATTTTGGTAAAAGTAGAAGCAAATCAAGGGAATATTAGATATGGACTAGCAAATCAAGAGTAGAATAATATAAATCTCGAGTAGAGTTAGACTAGGGTTTAAGTTGAGGTAGGGTAAAGTAAGAACATGGTAAGTGGATAACTAGAATAAATTATTGGTGAATAATGAGTAGAGCTAAAATTAGGTTTGAGTAAACCAAGATTCGAGTTGAAATCTTGAAACTAGTTTGATTTAAAAGTAGGAATAAGTTTCAGTAGAGTCTTAGTAGATGAAATGATCATAGAGTTTAATTCGAGCAAAAAAAAGATAAGTGTTACAGTATAATAAGTGTAGATTTTAAGGATATAAAATGAAATCATTCTTTTTATCCAATGATGCGTTTCTACTTAGTACAAATTAAATTTGCTTGTTAAAAAAAACCAACATCCAAGCCATGACTATTTCTTTCTTAAGAACAAAGAACTTAATGGCGTTTCTATGCGATTATCTCCTGGCGGTTTTCAAAAAGAATTCAATTTATTTCTATTTTAAAATGTACGCCCGCCTTACCAGACTCTAAAGCCCTGGGGCATAAATGTAATCTATACGAATAAATTCTAAAATAAAACATGCATACGTTTAGGGGGTCAATGTTGTACAACAAACTTCAAAAATTACTGTTTTATACGTATGGAAAAAACAAAGACATTGGAAAAAACCAATGACAAATGCACGACCGGAAAATAGCTTTAGACCGTAAAAATATATTTAAAAAAACAGCAACTACAAAAAAATCTAACAACGACACACGTCACATTGCTGGAAGAAAACAAATATAAATTTAAATAAAAAACAAGCAATATAACTCTAGATCCTTTACTCCAGAAGGCATACAATTTTCTACGACAATAGGAAGAACAAACTTTTTACAAATGTAAATATTGTGCATACGAAAACTAAGACAATACATGTATTTTTCAATGTTATTCTTAGTTGTTTAATTTAGCCAGTTTCGTAGACATTTTGCATTTTCTGATTGGGGTCGCCACATAAAATAAATGCAGACTTTTTTTAATCTTCTGAGTTTTTGTTTTAAGTTAGAGAAGGTGTTTCTATAATGCCATTAAGTGTAATGTAGTTGCGGGCCAACTTATTAATATTAATAGTGTGCTGAAAAGCGGAAAAATAAAGCAATTTTGAACGGTTGTAAAATTTAGTTAAAAATGGACGTTAAAAAAATATAATGTGATGTTTTGCTATTAGCTTCTATCATAACTCTATCTCTACTCTTACTCCACTCAACTCTTCTCTTACTTACTCTAAGTCTACTCTAACTCTACTTTGACTTTATTCTAACTATACTCTAACTCTTCTCTAACTCAACTCTAACTCTTCTCTAACTCTACTTTAACTCTTCTCTAACTCTACTCTAACTCTACTCTTACTCTACTTATTACTTTTGTGATGTATATTCGACTTGAATTTTACACTAAATTTATTCTTAAATAACTAAATTCAATTCAAACAGATCTTTTGTCTTATAAGTAGCAGATCCAAATTTTCTTATTTTATTACACTACATTTCACATACGAGTATGAGAACTTATGCTAAAATTGTAAATACATCTTGCCTCAATATGTGTAAACTATGTAGGGTTTGTAAAAACTTGGAGTTTTAGCGTTAAGGAAAAAAAATCTGAAAAACAACTACACTAACATCATTAATCACCGAAAATTTCTTTGTTGTTCTTGTACTTGATCTTGTTATAGTTCTTTGTTGTCCTTTGACAATATGAAGAAAATCAACCTTAATAACATGGCATTTAGCTCCGGTGGAGAACATATGGCTTTAGTCACTTTGTTTAGTACGAGGGTAGTGCCAAGATGGTAGTAAAATTTATAAATATGACTTCACTTTCGACGATATTAAGGCCGTTTTTGTTTAATCTTTACGTTTTTTACGTACTATTTGCTATTTCAAATTTCCATAACACTCTACAACATTTAAAGCATTTCAAATTCCCCCAAATAAAAATCACAAAACAGTAATTTTGTACAGAAAAGTGCCTTTATGAAAAAAGTTACTTTCAAAAAATCTATTTTAAACAAAAATAAAATGTATTTTTCCCGAAAAAGAATTTTGTTTCAAAGTAATGCCCGTTATTTCTACAAAAATTTATTTAGTCATGTTCGTACCAAACCATTACCTATTTTGTTGTTGGATTAAACAAAAGAACTACGATATTTTTCATTTGCACTTTTGCAAGCCTAAAGGCTCAGTTAGCTGGGAGTAACAGTAGCCTTACCTTAGTTAGCAGTAAGATGTTACGTCTCAATCTGTAAGAAATAGATTGGTATTACTTTCTTTTACTTTTACGGTAAGACTACTGTTACTGTTACTCCCGGCTAACTGTGCCTTAATACTAAACTCCGCTATTAGTCTTTAAATCAATTTTACCCACACACTTAATGTGCAACTATCGTATAGCATTTTAGAAAAATATTTGTTTTTAAATTAATTTTCGGATTTCAATCAATTTTTTTTTTAATTACGGTGAATTTCAGCTATATTACTTTAACTGTTTATTGTTATATTGACATTTATAGTGATAGATAAGTATAACTGAACTTGGTGAAATTGTCCGCTAACCTTTAAACTCAAAAAAAATTGTTTGATTTATTTTTATTTAAAAAATCTGAAAATATTAAAAAAGTTTATTATTTTAGAATTTTTGGGTTTCGAACACAACGACCATTTCATGTAACTACATATTTATTGTAAAATATAAGGATTTTATGAAAATATAACTTGAAAATTCCGTTGAAAATTCTCAAATGTGTATTACTTTAATAGGGGTTTTCTTAATCAACCCTATCGTGAATAAAAATTTCTTGGGAATTTTTTCCCTTTTTCCATTTTTCCTATGTTAATTCAATTGTAAAAACGGAAAAAGGGAAAAAACTCCCAAGGTATTTTTATTCACGATAGGGGTGAATATCTTTCTTTTTTGGATACTAAACCAAAAAATCAGCACAGAGTGTAAAGAACAGTACATTTGCGTTCTGTTTTGGGTGTTGTGCATAAAACAGTACAATTGTCAAAAATCAGTACATTTACTGCTAAAAACAAAAAGTCTGACACCCCCAGTCTATGTAAACAGGGGCATACATTGAAACATGAAAATTTTGTGCCTGCGATTTATTTATTGTCATAGAAAATGCTAAATAAACAGGAAACTGTAATCTCTTAAATTGGAAGTGCATTTCTGTTGATAATAGAGGAATTCAAGGCAGTAAGACATCAGCACCTTTATACTTTCCCCTGATAATAGTCGTTTCAATTAAATTGTTCAGCAGGTTTTTCACTTTTACCCTGGTTCAATTGCAAAGGCGAGGTGGGTCAATGTTTCTTAATAAAATAATAGGAACACCAACTTTCAATAGCAACTCCTGTGGTAGAAAGCCAGCCAGGTGCATAGAGTTCAAGAATTCGACTGGATAATTAAAGACAATTTTTAAGCAAATGTGTCTTCCCCAAAAATAATTAAATATGTAAGACAATATAATAAAGTTTGGGAAAAATAATGCACTGAAGTATTAAAAAAGTATAAATTAAATGTGGCAGGACTCCGATCTGGCCAGGGGACCTTCAGATTCTACACTGATGGTTCCAAAATGGAGGACGGAGTTGGAGCTGCAGTCTACTGCCGAGAACTGGGTATTCGGGAATCGTATAAGCTTCCCGATTACTGCAGCGTTTTCCACGCGGAGGTTTTTGAAGCCAAAATGGCTGCTGATTTGGCACGTGTTTCCAGTACTGAGATCTCGCACGTAAACTTTTTCATTGATAGTCAGCCGGCGATCAGGGCTATAACCGCTGAATACTCATACTCCTCTGTCGTCCAGGCGTGTAGGGACTCGATAGATAGACTCTGTGCCAATAGGAGAGTGCATATCTACTGGGATTTGGTCAGAGAAAAAACACAAAAAAAAATTATAACTTTTTAAGGTTTGGTTTTTTAATTTGGTGATTTTTGGGGATTTGTTTTTTATTTTTTGGGGACATGGAAAAAAGTACCTGGCAGCCCTGGTTCTAGTCCCGAGGACGAAGCGAATCTTTCCACACAAATTTCGTCTTATCGCTCGTGAGAGGTGGTGCGACGAAACAACCTGTGGGTAAACAAGAAAAATCTGGCCCATCGAAGACGGTAAAAGATGTCTAGATCTTACCTCAGAAACCTAATTGTAGCTATAACTGGCCATATGCCTATTGAGGATTACGCCCAGAGGCTAACACTCCCCTTTGTAAAAGTTGCGATGGCGAGGAAGAAGATAAGTCAACCGAACAACTTATCTGTCATTTTCCGGGAGTAAGACTAATAGAACTCTTTGAGACAAAACTAGTCTGTCTAAAAATGATTTGATTTGGATCCACTCCTTCATTGAATATACCCGTTCGGTGAGGAGTAATAGTGTCAGCCGTGTCATATACGATATCTGGGATACAGTTATACATAGAAACAAAACGGAAACTAATTACTGGAACCACGTGAGCTTTGCTTGATTGCAGCTGCCAATGGAACCTTACCCAACCTTACACAAAAAAAAATTCTTATGTTTATGATAAATTTAAACTGCCGCTTAGTATTTCGGAATTATTTTTCTAATAATTTTTTTTTTTAAGCAATTATTTTTTACTAACAAAGTAACTTTTGGGAATACAAAATTTACAAGATTTTGTTAGTCGTGCTTAATTCCCAATTTTTTTTTATTAATAAAAACACTGAAATTTATTGTTGAAGGGATAAGCTATTCCCATGCGCATTTCACTGGTTGCTTAAGCCAGATTTTGGAAAAGCTAAAGATATTAAACAAGTAAAACTGTTATGCGAATAAGAATTTCTATAAGCCAAAGTCTTACTTGTAACCAAATATGCTAAGTAATGATTAGATAATGCTAATGATTGTTAATTTACCTTCTTTTGTGAAATTCTCTAATTCATCAAACAATTAGAATTAGTTCAACTCATTCCCATTATATAATTGAAATTTTCATTCCAATGGTAAAACTATTTGCAATTAGTTGCCATTAGCAAAAAAAAATTGGTTTACCTTTACAATTAGAAATCTAATTGACTTCTGCTAATGCAATTAGATTTTCAATTAGCTCGAATTAGAATCAATTATTTTGATATTTTCAAAAACAAAAAAAAAATGTCAATAATCTAATGGGAATTAATTGAACTAATTCTAATTGTTTGATGAATTAGAGAATATAAGCCAATTGCATCAATTGCTAATTATAATTGGAATTTAACATGTATGCTTGTAACCATATAAAAATTTCAGTGTTTTTATCAATAACAAAAATTGAGAGTTAAGCACGACTAACAAAATCTTGTATTTTTTACTAACTATAAAGCTTGTTCCTACCCGACTAGGGTTTTTTCCCGGGATTTCCCGTCCCGGGATTTCCCGGGAATTTCAATAATTATATTTCCCGCTTTCCCGGGATTTTTCATGCGGGATCCCAGGAAATAAAAAATTCCTCATAGTTTAAGAAAACAGCTATTTATACTTTGAAATTTAGTTGTCTATTCTCTTAAAATAAGCATCTGTGGATGGGTTGTCGATTAGATCAATTACAAGAAGTGAGTACATACGTAAATCAATGTCTCCTGATGCAATAAATCTACTTAAAGCAGAATAGGCAGTGCAGCAGTTGATAATTAATAAATTTAGTGAAGTGAAAAGTTAATAAAGAACATTAATTCAAAATAAGATGCAGGTAGTAAAGTTAAATTGTCCATGGACATATCTTAAAAATAGCAGATACCTAAGCATATAGCTCCTTTATTGTAACATAGTGATATCTACAAAAACAAATGAACTTGGCAAAATGCGATTAAAGTTTTCAAAATGTACCGATTTAAAGATATATTTTGCTATAACTTCGGTTCAGTTTGAGATAAAATACGAGAAGGCATGAATGAACTCTTTGCTTAAATAACTTACAATTTTTGATTTTTTGAGATATGACTATGTTGCAATGAAGGAGCGATATGTTTATTAGGTGATAAACACAAATTTTTTTCAATTTGTGTTGGTTTATATACCCTTAGGCCCGTTTTCACAACTGACCGATAGCTAAAGGTAAGATTTTATCGGCCGTATAAAAAGTGTTCCATTATTGCAACTTTACTTTAACCTACCAGGTAGGATTAACTTTAATCTACTTTATCGCTCACTTAAGGTTAAAGTAAAGTTTTAATAATGGAACACTTTTTAACGGGCCATTTAAAGTCTACTTTAAGCTATCGGTAAGATGTGAAAACGGGCCTTAAAGTGCGGGGAAACCGAAATAAAAAAAAATTTGGAAACTCGTGTAAGATACTCAACATACAATTTGAAAAACACATTGTCCTAAAGATTACAGATAGACCTAATGAAATGAAAAGGTTTGTAAGAGGTTGATGCTATTTTTTGCATGAACTTTGACATACATTTGACTGATATAGACGTTGTTTATAAAAAAAAATGCTTCTTATTGTGAATCAAAAGCCTTCTACACCGGTGCACTTTTAACTATTTATCCAACCTCGGTAAAAAAAATTAACGAAATTTTTCGGAAACATGGTAATTAGTAAATAAAACAATCAATATACTTTTGACGACTTACTAAGCGCTTTGAGTGTGTCAGAAAGTTATTTCCTAAGCCGTTAAAAAATGTTAACATATTTATTTAAAATATTTTATCTATTTTTTGAATTAACTTTTTGATCCCATATCTTGAGTACCTCAATTTGTGTTTGTTTTTATTATTGTTTTATGAATTAAATTGTTATGTTTATCTTAATTTGTTATCTTGTATCTAGAGCATAATAATAATACGGAATTTACATATAAAACCGTAAGGTAATAATAATTCAAGTTCCTCTTTTAATCTTCATTTAATTTTGTAGTATTTAAGGATTTCATTTACTTACTTTGTAAACAAGTTACCTTACGTTTTTTTATAAAAGTTTTTTTCATTATTTAAAAACAAGTTTACTGTGTATTATTTATATGGAGCGGGATCCCGGGATCCCGGGAAATTCCAAAAAATTTCCCGCTTTCCCGGGAATCGAAAAACTCCGGGAAAAAAAAACTCTATACCCGACAGAAGGTTAGGTTACGTTCCATTGGCAACCGTGATCAAGCACAGCTCACGTGCGTCCATTAATTAGTTCCCGTTGTGTTACCATATCATACCGTCTCCCATGGGTCCTATGTTATCTGGCTGCTAGTATTCCCATGCAGCCATTCGGTCGATTCAATAAAGGAGTGGATCCAGTTTTTATCAACATCAGAGAGACAAGTTTTGTCCACAAGGGCTCTTCGAACAAACATTTCGAGTCTTAAATCTCCGAATGCCGGGCAATTACAGAGAATATGTTCCGTTGACTCTTCCTCCTCCTCATCGTCGCAACTTCTACACAAGTCATTATAAGGGAGCCCCAGCCTCTGGGCGTGCCTGCCAATGGGCCAGTGGCCAATTTTAACTGCAATTAGTTTTCTTAGATGATGTCTGGACAGCTGTAACGCCCGCCGTATCCTTTTTTATCTTTGATAGGCCAGATTTTCCTGGTTTCCCCACAGGTAGTTTCATCGTGCCACCTCTGACTGGCAATAAGATGAAACTTGTGCGCTATAAGTTGCTTACACATTGGGAGTGAAGAACCTACATTATATGTTTAACCGTCCAGATTCAAGGTGGTACCTGCATACGCCAACGAATCAGCCATGCAGTTCCCATGTATGTCCCCGTATCCGGGGACCAAATTAAGGGTGACCAGTGAATGTCTCGCTATCTTCTCCAGAGACATCCGGCATTCTCGGACAATTCTCGATGTGATGAACACATTCTTCAGGGATCTTATGGCCGCCTTGCTATCGGTAATAATGTGAATATTCCTTCCAGATATTTCCCCGTACCGGATGCGTCTCGCGGCTGTGTGGATGGCCATTCTCTCAGCCTGGATGACACTGCAGTGGTCCGGCAGCCTTATAGGAATGCTCCAGTTTAGCTGCTTGGAGTATATGTCAGAACCGACACAATACAGACAGAAAGAAAAACTTCTTTAAGGTAGGCCTCAACGTCAGTACAATATGCTTGGAAATTCTTAGTTTCATTGGTCTTTAGAGAGCTTCAAAATAACACAATTTCGCCATACCCCTTTTTCTATAAATTTTCCGCCCGTTATCCAAAAATCTTAAATCTGACTACTTCAGGCTATGTCCCATTGTTTGGAATATATGCTAGGCAATTTTCTGCTTCCTATGTCAATAGAGGGCTTTATCATAAGCTAAAATTTTAAAAAATTTTATTTTGCCACGCTCCTTTTTCCCCTTAATTCTCCGCCCACAGGACAAAAAACGGCCATGTTAGGATTTGGCCTAGGTATTTTACTATATGCATGCCAATTTTCAGCTTTCTAGCCCAGAAGTGGGCTTCAAAAAGCTCTTAATAGACAAAAAGATAAGCCAAAATATGTGAATATATACGATTATTTGTTTTTATTTTAGTCGAATTACAAAAAAAATTTCTTATAAAGAATATTTTTATTATTGGTGCATGGCAAAATATTTCAGTTCAGTTTTTTGTGTTGACGTATATGGAAAAGACACGCTGCTTTTGAAATATTTTCTTAAAAGCGTTTTATTCTTATACGATACGTACCAACTTACTACCTCTTTTGAAATTATCCTCCTCCGGTTTTGCGTTTTATCTTTAACGGTAACATTTCAGCCGCTCTTTTCGTAAATTTCAATAACAACCTTCGTAGCATAATTTCATTCATCCCTACATCCCAGTCTTTCTCTGTTTATTTATTTTGCCACTCACATTATGGCATTATGCTAAACAACAACGAAGCCAAGGTACTACGTACTCGTTCGTTTGTGTCTCTGGGGTATTTTGATAATTGTACAAAATGTGTTTTGATTTTCATGGACTTTTAATTTTACTTGGTTTTTATTTAGGTTGCTTTGTGTTTTGAGGAAGGAAATTGGGACAAAAAAAACAAAAAAGTCGTTTTTCTCCCCATTTTTCATTTATTCATTCATAATGATGCATTAATGTTTTTCAAATATTCCCAGCTCACACACACAACACACATTCACGCTCAACAAAACAAACGACTACTCAGTACTCGCAAACAAAATCCCAAGGGAAATAAAACAAACACAAACAAGGACTACAATTGGAAATAAATGAAAATAAATTTAAATTGCATTTAAATTTCAAATAAATAACAGAAAAAGAAAATAAATTGGGAAAAAATTAAACAGTGGTTTGAGCAAAAGTTTAAAAAAAAATCTATGGCAAGACAGACTGACCAATGGTGTCTGTGTGTATGCAAGTATGTTAGCTTAACTGTCTGTCTGCTTGTGGTTTTTTGCATTTGTATATGTTAATGTTGTTATCAGATTGTTTAATACAGTTACAAATAAAACTTTTTTTCTTCTTTTCGCTGCTGTTTATCATATGAAAAGTGTTTCTGTGTATCTGCATTCAAATTGAAATATTTTGTACATGTTTCATTAGCATGTTTAAATTCTTTTTGTTTTTTGTTTGTTGTTGCTGCTGTTGATACCATGTGTCATGTACCGGATATTTGTGGTTATTTATGGCTTTAAGATGTTGTCACTTTACACCAAAAAAACAAACAAAAAACATGACAAAAAACACCAAAAAAAAATCTTCAACTTTTCCAAAAAAATATTTCTAGCAAGACCTTTGTTTTGTATCATTCTTTTGAACAAATATTTCATTAGTAATTTATTTTATAGGAAAAATTTAGAAAACAAAAAACTTAACTTGAAGTTCAAAGGAAAAATTGTTGAAACTTTACCACAACATGGTCAGCATTTTGATGTTTCAGTAAAGATAAAAGTTGGCAAAAGAAATGAAAAAAATTTCTTGTGACAAAGTTTAAGAAATGTTCAATAAAGCATTTTAGTTTTCTGCTTATTCTTTGTTCAATAAAAGATTAATGATAAAAATTGGCCGGTTTGATTTGATAAAGTACAAATGTATGTGTATATAGAATTCTTTTTAAGAATTTCGATTGCCGTTGATATCTTTAATCTTTACTTAGAAGAACGCAAGAAACGCAAGCTATTTAATTAAATTATATTTAATGAATGATTTAAAAAATTTTGGCAAAATTGGGCAATAGTCACAATATCCAGGAACTAAAGATTACAAGGGAGGGTTAATAAGTCCGTGACTTTTTAAATTAAATACAGCTTTTGGACAAAACATTATTATATATTTTTTACGTTGTCTTCTTCAGGCTCTGCTTTCTCCAACTTTTTGCCAGTTAATTTATCCCTTCCAAAAAATGAGATTTATCGAGGTCATTTACTTGTGAGATGATTTCATCGTTGAAGTCAAATCTCTTTCCGTCGAGCCAATTGTTTTGGTTTGACAACAAGAAATAGACCGGGGAATAGGGTGGAGAAATGCTTATTTCTTCTAATTGAATGCTTCAAGAGCATTCACTTTTTTCATTCTCTCCTCAAACCACGAGGAAGTCTGCTGAATCTATTGCTGTCAAATATAAACTCAATTAAGTAGCTTAAAATGTTCACAGAAGGCAACTGACAGCTACCTGTTGACAGGAGTGCTGTTTACCCTTCAGTTAACCCTTTCTGTACCTCTTTTTTTGTTTTTGATCAATTAAATTATTTTATTTAGCGTTAGCGTCTACTTTTTTTCGTGGACATATTTTTATGCCAAAGTTTATTTTTCTTGGTCGAAACTTGTTTAAATTCTAGCATTTAACCCGCTACTTTACTATTACCAAAAAGCTGAAGAATACTATAAAATTTCCCGTATTTCCTTATTTTGGGTAATATATTTTTCCCCCATTAAAGTATCAAAAATTTCAGTATTGTAGTGGCAGCCCATAATTAACTACGAATATGTCAATGAATGAAAAAAAATGTTTTTTAAAAAAAAGTACCAAAAATAGTTACGATTTTTACCCCTTAAATATTCGAACTTCGAAAAAGTACCAAATTTGTTTCGTATTTTTATGATTAGTCAGCTTATGGAGTTGACTGATAAAGATGATGTTAACAATTTACCAATTTACAACACGGCTATCGAGAAAGACAACTTAAGCTCAAATTTTGCTTTAGTTTGATTACAGATCGGTTAGCACTAGCACTGGACAATGCCAAAGTGTCTGATGGAATGGCAGTTCACATTCCCATAGCAGCAGCTGAAGCATTAGGACACCGTGTAAAAGAACTTGTCATTAATCGTTCAACTATTCATCGTATGCTCCAAGAAACCCATATAAAAGAATCTAAAGAAGTTTTAGCTGATGATAATGTAAGTTTTTTATTTTTAATTAAAGGTAGTCTTAAATTCAGTTGCAATGCTTTTATCATAAAACTGGTTTGGTGGCAGCTCATGAAAGATTTGATCAGATCCACAAAAGTTTAACGTATTGAAATGTTGGTGAGTAACAACGGCACATCGAAGTTTTTTGGAGCACCGAAAGTAGAATCTTCAACTGGCAAAAATATTGCGCATGCAGTTTTTGAAACAAAAGTTAAATGGAATATTGTGGACTTAGTAAACGACTTGTCATTTGATACAACATATTAAAATACTGGTATCAACACAGGAGCCTCTGTGCTCTTGGAAAAAATAGGGCGTAGTATAATCAATCTACCTTGCCGCCACCCTGTGTACACAAATTTATTGCGCAGCGTTTTCGAAACTATGTTATATTCAACATCTGCTCCAGAAGTTTCAATATTTGAAATATTTACTTAATCATGGCCTAGTTTTAACAAAGAATTCCTCAAATTCAAACGAAGTTGAAGGATCAAACTCTAGAAATTCTAGGGATAAACGAAACCGATTGAAAAAAATACTTTGTTTTTTCTGAAACAAAATCACACAAGTCTGTTAAATTTGAATAGTTTCGGCCATTTTTTAATTTGACAGTTGATTCTTTTAATTTAAGTCTCACTTATGAGAAATAAATCAAATGGATTACGCGATACTTGCATTTTTCTAGTGAAACTTTATATTAAAGTCTGGCTCAGATATATCAACGTCATAGACGCACCGCTTCAAGATTTGACTTTTATTCAAATCAGAGAACGGCTTTCTGCGATTGCAAAAAAATTGCAGTAAATGAACACCAACAAAAACAGTCGCTTGCGGTCATACAATCAAACTTGCGCAACCGCAAACATTCGCTGCTGGTTTGCAGTCATTCAAATAATGCACATCGTGCTTTGTTATTTATTCCATCGTTAAGATTCGTTTGCCAATTAAGATGTTTGTGTGTTTGGTCCGACAATGATTGTTTTGGCAAAGAAAAAAAATACAAACAAAAAAGCCAGAAATCAAGCAATTATTACTCATGTAGACATTCAGCAGTTACTATGTAGTACAAGAAAAAAAAAATTGTAATGAAACTAAACGCACATATCGATACTTTCCCGTAAGAATGTATTAAGCGACACTTTTTTCGAAAATGACTTTTTGATGTGGAACTATACTAGAAATTAAGCTCCACATTTTGGCCTGGGTTTCGCTTTCATGGATGCAAAGGAAACTAGGGTGAAAATAAAATTGTATCAACAGTCAAGTTTTCTCACTGGAATAATGTGGCACCTTGTAATTTCTATTATCCGCCAAAGAAACTATGCTAAGCCACATTTTTAAATATGTTTTTTATTCTGAAAATCGCTTTCCAAATATGTTTCTTTCAATAAAATCCGAAAAATAAATAACTAAATGAAACTTTTTTTCGTTTCCTACACAATTTTAGAAATGTCGCTTAATACATTCTTACGGGAAGGTATCGATATGTAAGTACAAACAATTTCCATAGAAATAGAAGACTTTTATTATCATCTTAAAAAGTACAGTAGTTCTGTATGTACAATGTATTCTTGTTATTGTTGTTAATTTTAACAAAGCGTCTCATCGAGTGGTTTATTGTTGTTAATGTTAACGAAGCGTCTCATCGAGTGGACAATGACTACTTGAATGCAAAAGTATAAGAACGTGTGCCTTTTGACTTTACACAAATAAGCTTTTTTGCGTGCGCAACAAACAAAAAAAACCGCACACATGCAGAAATCAAATGTGTACGAAACGATGTAAAAATTACCAACGTTGAACTTTGTTTTGCAGCAAAGAGTGAATGTAAATTTGAGCGAATGAATAAAACAAGAAAAATAGTGATTTTGCAGTTCTCTGATTAAAATATAAATTTTGAAGAGAAAAATAAAATGGTTGAAAAGCTTATATTAAAAGAACCAATTGTCAAATTAGAAAAGGCCGAAACTATTCAAATTTAACAGACTTGTGTGATTTTATTTCAGAACAAAGTATTTTTTCAATCGGTTTCGTTTATCCCTAGAATTTCTAGAGTTTGATCATTCAACTTCGTTTGAATTTGAGGAAAGTTGGACATTCTGTAAGGACTTATTTGTTGTTAATGATACTGCTCAGAGAGACGTTATATTTATTTAAGACTTTAACAGAATTTAAACTAATGATGAAGAGGGGAAACAATTGTTGCTTCAGGTTTTGAGGCCTAGCGACAAAAATATCCGTCGTATAAAAAATCTGATCTTATATTATATCCATAATTTAAAGAAATAAAGACTAAAAAACCAATTCTCTATTTCAATGTTATTGTTGTTATCTTTACACAAACCAATAAAAAAAAAAATTATTATTTTTTCAAAATAAAAATTGTTCATTTTAATCTATTTATTCGTAAAGAGGTATATTGAAGTCTTTTCCAGGCCCACTAAACCTTATCGGATTCGCTCCAAATTTTACTTTTTTACTTTTTTAATATAAAGGAATAAAAATCTGCCCGGCGAACTGGAATCAAAACACTTTTAAATTTGGTCATTCAAATAAGAACACCCATAATGTACATACATATGTATATTTCTATATAATTATATTTTTCCTTTGAATAAAATCTATGCCAAATGGCATAGTATGATTTAAAAAAATCGGACACTTTCTTTGAACAACACTTGGGATCTAACTTTTTTTCCAATTATTAAGGCAATGATAATCTGCTAAAAACCTTATGGAAAGTTATGAAATGCCATTATTTTCTTAACAATATTTACAAAATCACAAAGTGAGCTTTCTTCGTAAATTACAAATCTTGAAAGGCATGTTTGCTTTCTGGCCTATCAGAATGCACTGGGTGCACCAATCAAATTATTTTATTTTTCAATTTCAATGAAAAGCATTAAATAAAAATACAAAAATATCAAAAAAAATTAATTTCTAACTATTTTGCCCCAAACAGAGGCTTGCAAAAAGCACGATGCCATATGGCATAGAATAACCGAAAGGGTTAAGAGCCGGGAAACTCAATAATTCACTGACCTATTCTCAAAAAACTCAAAAAATGGGACTTTCTCCAACAAAAACAATTTTTTTTATTTTTTTTTTTGTAATAAAAGTTACTTGCTTATTTTTACTATGTTTCATATTTCGTAAGTGCTTTTTTATAAAAAGAATTTTTATTTTGTTTTTATCAATAATCACGATTTGAAAAGATGAGTTGATATTCTCCTGAATCGGATTAGCTAAGTCAAGAAATTGCACATTTCTCTTAAAAATTACACTTTAGTGGTCGAAAATTCGGGCAAAGGTTCTGATATAATTTTTCTATATAATCTGAGGCCAAGAAGGAATCGAATGAAGTTTAATATTTTGTCAGATTCCGAATACAATATTATTTAACAATTCTAGTGTAATCTCCCTTAACGGAAACCTTTCTCAAGCAGGCAAACCCTTTCGACGGACACTGTTGCCTGGTCCCGGCAGCGTTTCGTAAGTTAAGCATTGCGTTCTTTTAAGAGTACTTTCACCATGAACGGGAATATTTCAATGGCCCCTTCGGTGTCAGGTCATAAAAAATTCCACTGAACTTAAATTTAAATCATTTAAAGTTTCTTTTTTGCTTGACTCGATTTCTCTTGAATTTCTGCCCTTAATTTATAAAAAATACAATTATTTTATTTTACGCCTTAAAATATACACAACTAAAACTGTTATATTTAGAAATCTACTTTAAATTTTTATTTTTTCTCTAAAAGGAAAACAATAAAATACACACACATTTGTTTTTAAAAGTTTTTGTGTTTGTTTTTTATTTTAATCCCAGTTGGCCATGTCTTCAAGACAACGTCGACGATGCGTACCAGACCCATAGTAAATTCCTGACGACATGTTGGCGACGGCCCATGCAAATCGACGACGACTTTTTCAAACAAAGGGCACTTAAGTCGTACACGACAATGTGAGGGACATTATCAAGCACATTGTCGTTAATGATCATATGAGTAAGAATGTGTCAAAATTATCATTGGCGACTATATAAACGACCCTTTCCTCATTAAGTCGTTAATGCCCAATTAGCGACATTACCTTAATAGTGTCGTTGGTGACAGTATTGTGGACACTATCTACAATTTAGTCGCCGATTAGGGAGGATATATCGTGATACTTTAGATTTTCCGATATATCCATGATAAGGGGAACGGGTAAAGAGGTCTACTTGGGGATATAGATATTCTGGCGGGGGCTCTAGGGATTTTGAAGGTCGTATAATTGGTAAGAGTTATCATTGCTGGGGCTCGACTGCCACTTTTAGGGCCTAAATAGGCAGTTTTGTAAATTCCAAACTAGTGAATGATTGTAGAAGAGCTCTAAAGGAAAAATTATAAGAGTATGTTGTGAGTGTATGCTAGGTACCTGGTCACTGCAACATCAACGGTAATGGAATGGCGCTCGAGTTTGCGAGACTGTGCTTCTTGGCCCATCAATTCACGTATGTAAAATTTACAATTGAAGCACTGCCGCGAATAACGTTGTAATTTACAAATCAGGAGACCAAAAAAACGTTTTTAACAGGCAGGATTATTTATTTTTTATTTTTTTTTTTTTTTATTTTATCAAAAATAATGATTATAAAATCAAAACATCATTTTTAAATTTCATACAAGTTTACAGTTTTAATTTCTTTTTAGAAGAGGACAACGTAAGCGACTATTGCACGCATTTTGCGTCAATGTGGTTTGAAACACGACAAAATGCATGCAATGCTCGCTTACGTTGTCCCTAATAAAGTGTTATTCAAGGCAAATTTAAGAAAATTTCTCCAAAAAAGTCATAAATACGATTTTAAACACGACAAAATACACGTTTTTTTACTCAAGTTGTCGTCATCAATGCTTTATAGGCGACAAATTCAAAAATGTTCTAAAGACATCGTTAAAAACATTTGCGTCTATGAGCATTTTGCCAACTGGGATTTATCAAACTCATTCAATTAATATTACATGAACAAAAGTTAAACTTTTCTATTAAATATTGTTTTTTTTTTGTACAATATAAAAAAAAATAACTGCCTGTTCATGGATTTCGAACGTCATCGTTCGCATAGAAAATTACATTTAAAACAAAAACAAATGTTCGAATTTTGTTTTTGTTTTAAATGTAATTTTCTATGCGAACGATGACGTTCGAAATCCATGAACAGGCTGTAAGTAAATACCTAATTTCAATTAAATCATTTTAAAACAAATTTGTTTTTAAATCTCAGTTGTAGAAATACTAAATATGTATTATATTAAAACTTCCTTTTTTCTCTTCTTTAAAACAGACACAAATTAATGCACACACATTTGCAGTATTTAGTTTAAACATTTCCAATACAATACAATCATGTATGTTTGTGTGAACATATTGTACATATGTAGAAAAAAACAACAAAAATGTAAATTTAAATGGCAGACAGTGGAACGACTGTTGCAAAAAAATAAAAATGTAACAAAAAAGAGTCATACATATGAAAATAACCATTTGAGATTAGCCTGACATTGTTGACATAGGATCCCTTATGTAAATCTAGACGAACTGCAGTAAAATGTATGCAGGTTTTTATACATACAATTCAGTACATAAGTAAATGTGTGTGTATGCTTTTTTAGTAAATAAAAAGAATACAAAGGATAATAATATACACGCCCCATTTAAAGATGGGTTTACAATAAGGACACAAAGTGATACAAATGAAAATGATATAAATGAACATCAAAATAATACCATTTTTTATAAGCAGCGAAAAAAATGCAGCGAGAGTTGGGAAAGACGCACACCCTACATAAATCGGGTATACATTTAAGTTCGTACATGCAATTACGTCATCTCAAGCTTCTACGTCGATTTTTCTACTTTGAATGAAACTTTATCTATAAAAAGTCGCTTTTTATTAAAAAAAAATCACCTTTTCACTATCAAATAACTTTTTTTATACCCTCCACCACAATTAGTTGTGGAGAGGGTATACTAAGTTTGTCATTCCGTGTGAAACTTTTTTGTTATTCATCTCAGACACCATAAAGTATATATATGCTGGGTCCTTGCGTAATTCAAAGTCGATTTAGCCATGTCTGTCCGTCTGTTGAAAACTCGCTCACTTTCGAAAAACACAAAAGAAATAACCAAACTTGGTGTCAAATTGCTTGTAGTTATTCTAAGCAGTTTGGGATTGAAATCCAACTAAATCGGTTCAGTAGGATCAGAGCTATGAATCAAAATGTGGAACCACCACCTAAAAAAAATTGATAATTTTGTTACAAAAACTAACATAAATGGTGGAACAAAGCATAGAATGATAAAGTATTTTGCAAAAATTCATTTTATACGACTCAAAATCAAGCTGTAAGGTTTCGTGAAGATCGGTTTATAATTAACACTAGGCCCCTTAAAAGCTCTACTCCCGGAAAAGAGTTTAGTACGCCTAAAACCATAAATAATAATGCTATCATAACGAAATTTGTCTTATCACAGTTTTATAGGACTAGAAATGACACTGTGAAATTATGTGAAGCTCGGTCCAAAACCCTACTCCCGGAAAACAGTTTAGTACGCCTAAAACCGTAAGAAATAACGGTATCATAACAAAATTTCGTATATCACAGTTCTATAGAACTGGAATGAACACTGTGAAATTTCGTGAAGATCGGTCCATAATTTACCCTAGGCCCCATATAAACCCTACTCCCGGAAAGCAGTTTAGTACTCCTAAAGCCGTAATTAATAACGCTGTCATAACAAATTTTGGATCGTCACAGTTTTATAGGACTAGAAATAACACTGTGAAATTTCGTGAAGATCGGTCGATAATTTATTATAGGCCTCATATAAAACCTACTCCTGGAAAACAGTTTAGTACGCCTAAAGCCGTAATTAACAATGTTATCCTAAAAGAAATTGGTACGTCACAGTTTTATAGGACTAGAAATGACAATGCGAAATTTCGTTAAAATCGGTCCATAATTTACCCTAGGCCCCATAATGAATTACGACTAAAACCGTAGCAGATATATTTATTGCGAAAATTTTTTTGCAGCTTAGCTTCATAAGGCTAGAAATGATTAAAAAGTCACTTTTTCCCTAAAAACTCACTTTTTCGCTAAAAAGTCACTTGTTCATAAAAAAGTCACTTGTTAACTAAAATTTCACTTTCACTGAAATACAAGTAACTTTTTCACTAATAAGTAACTTTTTCACTAAAAAGTAACTTTTTCACTTAAAAAATACAGTTTTTCTCTAAACCAGTGGTTTTCAACCTTTTTAAAGCCGTGGCCCCAAAATGATTTTCATAAAATCTGGCGACCCCTTAACATTTTTGCTCTCAAAGGTTAAAAATATTATTATAAAAAAAAAGAAAATTCAATGAAAACAATGCAAAAACATGACACTGCTTGTTAGATTAAGACGAGATTAATTTTTAGTCACCTATGTATATGAACATTTGTTTAATAATCCTAAGTGGCTTTTGAAATTCGCATATACATAAATTAAAAATTTAAATGCGGTCAACATCTTTGCAACAACTACAATTTGATTTTTTCAACAGCATTGAAAGTGTTGCAACAGAAATTTTCTCCGATGAATTGGTGAGCGATTTTATTCCTACCATGATAGAAGCGTTGCAAAATTTAAAAGTGGAACTACCTAAACCGCTATTTTCCAAAAGAGCTGCAAGAAGATAATGGTGATTGTTGGGTATTAAATCCATTCATAACTAACTGCGTTGAGTTCGCCGATCTTGCCAATAATTTGAAAGACAGTTTGTGTGAGCTGGCAGCGGACAGTATGGTCAACACGCAATATTTATCACAAAATAATTCTTCCTTTTTGCTAAAGCGTAAGGCAAAATACCCTGAGCTAGCTAAAAAAGCACATAAAATATTAACTCAATTTTCAACATAGGTATTATCTGTGCGAAATGACTTTTTTTTTTACAAATGGTGAACATTAAAACAAAAAAAAAAAATTAAATTAAATTTAGCAAATGATTTGGTTGTTTAGGTGTCACAATTGCAACCACGTTTTTGCATTTAATTTAATTAATTAAGCAAGCCCATCGTTCGCATTAATATCAGTACTTTTATGTTTTTGAATTAAATTTTTTTCTGTTTTTGAATAAAAAAAAATTAAATTAAAAAAAATCGATGTATTTTATTTAGATCAGCTCGCGACCCCCGGGAAAGATGGCCGTGACCCACCTGGGGGTCGTGACCCACCGGTTGAAAACCATTGCTCTAAACAATCACTTATTTAACTAAAAAGTCACTTTTCCACTAAAAAGTAATTGTTTCGCTAAAAATTCACTTTTTCATTAAACTGACAATTTTGGCAGGCACCGCAGTGGTCCGAGGTTAGAACTCAAAGAATTCTGATGAAAGAATGTGGGGATTCTTGAAACAGATAATTTCAACCCAGGTTCGAGCCCCTGCTCAGCCAAGAAAATTATCA
Source organism: Pollenia angustigena (assembly GCA_930367215.1). NCBI lineage: Eukaryota > Metazoa > Arthropoda > Insecta > Diptera > Polleniidae > Pollenia > Pollenia angustigena. Next base: position 57,996,628 of record OV884060.1, read on the forward strand.
ATAAATTTAAATAAAAATTTCATGTTGTAAAAATTCCTTCCTTCAGTAAAAATAATTTAATGAAAATTCAATTTGATGATGTTAATGTTAACTAAAAATATCAAAAATTGAAATATAACATTTCAACTAAAAATCACGATTATTCTTAAAATAGCTATGGCACAAGCTCTAATGTTTACATTTGTACTTCAAGTTGTACAAATAAAATATCGACGAAAGTGTACAAAAAACATAATAAAAAAATGTATTCAGGTTTTCAAAACAAGGTTAGGTAAGGTTAGGTTAAGAAGGGTTATGCGCCCAAGGGCACACTTCCACTCGGAGACCAATACGGTCCATTGTGAATCCCTTCAAGAAGAAGAATAAGAAGAAGAGACAGTAAAGAAAAGACGTATGAGATGGATAGAAACAAGAAAGATAGAAAGTTAGTAGATGTCGCGTAGAACTATTGTCCTCTTTACAGTCCCCTCAACAGAAACAGCCACATTATTTCCCTGACAAACCCTAGTAGATCAGCCGGATTACACCCAGCGATGCACCTAAGTTCGTCGTGAAACCTATCTCCTAGCCACCTTCTGCCTGCAACCTTTCATCCTGGGACAATGGCACAGTACATGCTCAAACGTCTCCAGCTCCTCTGAATCATCGCACAATCAGAAGTCCAGTATGGCGTTGTCCCATCTGCCCGCAAAAGCCCTGAAAGGACAATGACCCATCAAGAACCCTATAAGTGTTCTAAGACTATCCCTATCCAATCCCAGTAGAACCCTAGTTGCCCCCGCGTCCAATCTGGGCCGTAGTGCCTTGGACACCCTGCAATCCGTTCTGTCCCTCCAGGATCGGTTAACTTCATCACAGAATTTCTCCGTATCACCCTATAGTAGTTACATAAGGGGCGGCTTAACCCCCCTGTCCCTTATTCGTCCAGATTCGAACCCCCTCTCGCGAGTTCGTCAGCCACCTCATTTTCATCAACCATGCAGTGTCCAGGTACCCAACACAGCCTTACATTGAATGCCTCCATGAGTCCACCAAGAGCATTCCTACACCGAGCAACCAAGCCCAGTCGCACCGTATGATTTGTCAATGCCCTAAGCGACACCTGACTATCGACGTAAATTGTCACCACAGATCCATCCACGATGTGTTCCAGTATCACCTCCTTCGCCCTCCAGATCGCTAGGATCTCAGCCTGAAAGACACTGCACTCATCGGGGAGTCTGAATGACCTTTTCACCTCGGTTTCCGCGATATATACACCGGCACCGGTTTCCATCTTGCCCACCCCTCAAACAGTCCATTGGATCCGGGAACTCCGCTGGTGGTGTTACACCGAAGCCCTATGATCCAAAATTCCCTCGAGAATAATACCCTGATATACCCAAGCAGACCCATCTCGTACAAAATCCTCGTGTGATCATCCCGCCTAGGTCTAACTAAGGAAGACTCGTAAAGTCTAAGCAAGTTTCTAGCAGCCACACTCCTCACATAGTGCTCATTAGGGGACAGATATAGTAGGAAGCAAAGTTTTGACAGATTGAAAACGAAAAAATTTGGGGAAAGAAGGCAACATGTAAATAAATTAAAAAATGATAATTACAGCAAATTTCGAACCACCAGTACCACTGTTAACCAGATTGATGTTTGACTGTTGGCTGACAGGCACCGCAGTGGTACACACGTTAGAACTCAAAGAATTCTGATGAAAGAATATGGTAATTCTTGAAACATGTAAATTCAACCCAGGTTCGAGCTCAGCCATTAAAATTATCAATAAATTTTAAAAGATTTTATTATTCGTGCTTAATTCCCAGTTTTTATTCTTGATAACAACACTTGAAATTTATTCTTGATGGGATAAGCTATTCCTATGCCCATTTCACTGGTTGATTAGGCCAGATCATCATGAAACTTCATCCATAAAGATTTTAGAAAAACTAAAGATATTCAACCAAATAAAACTGTTAAACGTATAAGACTTATAAGAATTAAGCACGAATAATAAAATCTTTTAAAATTAAAATTTTGTATTCCCAAAAATTATTTTGATATTATCAATAAATTAAAAAAAAAAAATTTCATGCTGTAAAAAATTCCTTCCTTCAGTAAAAATAATATAATGAAAATTAAATTTAAAGAACACAAGCCTAACTAAAAATATCAAAAAATTAAAAAGTAATAGTTCAACTAAAACAGTGATAACCAAGCCCCGAACTATGGAGTGGCTATCACTGAACTAAAAATCACGGTTGTTCTTAAAGACACTTTTCATTATTATTAAAAAGTAAATTTTTCACTTAAAAAATTAACTTTTTCACTGAAACTCTTCTTCGGCGAAATGTGTGTTCTTCACAAAAAAAAAAATCTTTTTTTTTAAAATGTTACATTTTTATAAAAAGTCTTTAAATTTAAAAATCACTTATTGCCATAGAACAGTATTCAAAATTCGTTTAAGCTGCATGTTGATGTCCTACTCTGTTGCTCGCCTATTTTACTTTCTTTTTATATAATTTCACGCAATTATGTCTTTTAGCATGGCACCATATGTTAAAATGAATAAAGTAGCTGTAGGAAGTTTTTGCTCAAACGTGCTGCTGCTGTTGTTGTTCTTGCGTCGTATTATCCTTCAGAGAAAAAGGATGCCAGGAAAAATGAAAAACACCAGCCAGGCAACAACATAAGCATTAAGCAAAAAAAAAAAAAAAAATTGGATTGTTAAACAAATTTAGCATATTGTTGCATTATACTTATACAACTGCTATGCAACAATAGTAGCGGACACGAATAAAAAAACGTCTTGTAATATTGCAGCAAAAGTTGCTACAAAAACGATATGCAAAAAAGCAAAAAACTGTTAGAAAGTGTTGCTATATTGTTGGGAAAAGTGAGAAAAAGAAGTTGCCTAGATACCACATGCTTTTAGTCTATGTGACATTGAACGAGTGTCTTTTTTTCGATGTTGTTGCTATTGGCACTAAGGTTGTTGTTATAGTTAAATATGCAACAGTTTTCTTCTTTGCTACTTTGTATTATTTTTAAGTCTTTTTTCCCTTTTTTTTTTTGTTTTGTGAAAATCTCGGCTGGAGTATACAGTTTTAGACAACTTTTTAATAACAAACTCCAACACACCACCAAACTAACAGGACCATTACCAACCATTGAAGTGTTTCCTGAAAAAGAAACAAACGAAAACGAAACTACGTTTTTGAGCAGAGCTGCTAAGTAACGCTTGAGTGGATGTGTAGGGGTATTAAGCATAAATGGATTTTTTTTGTTGCACGTTCTTTATTTTATTTGTTTTTTTTTTTTTTTTTTCATAAAATAACAAACAATGTGTGTATTAAAGATGTAACCTACCGTTAAGGGCTTATTATCCTATATAGAGAATGACAAAATGGGGTAAGGGAAGTATCCTGTTTTAATATTTCTTATTTTTTTCTTTGTATATTTTCAAAATCATTTTAAGCTTGATGGAGTCTTAGTATGTTTAAATATTTTTTGTTTATTTTGTCACAAGTGTGTGTTAGTGCGACTGTGTATGGTGTAATTTGTGCTCGCATGCGGAAAACTTAATCATTTTCATTGTATTATTATTTTATTTAATATATTCTAACCCAAAAACACTATCACGGCTTAGAGAATATACAACAAACAAACAATGTACTTATATCTGGTTATGTTGCAATAAAAAAGTGGCACCAACTAATACAAAAACCAAACAACATCAGAGACTAGCAAAATTATACGGGTATGTTCTGTAAATCAAAATGAAATGAATTTAAATCGAACAAATTTTGAAAACGCGACTGTAAAAAAAGTTCATATAAATATTCTATTTTATTTATATACTTCATACTTTGAGTATCAATAATATTTACTGGAACAGTTCTTAAAAACAGGAAAAACTGCAGTACTTTTCACAATAATTGAAATCAATTTTTGTAGAACATGCCCGATAAACTTCGAAAAAAATTTTCTCAAACTATTACACTGTGCAAGCAATTTACACCTTTTTTTGAGACAAGTCGGGCACATGGCGTTTTAACATAATTCGGGTACGATGAATCCAGTGGCGCTTTTTTTTAGATTGGCTCTGGTTTTAGAGATATACCGTTATTTCGAAAATGGAGGAGGTTAAACAGTATATATTCGCGTAACTCAAAAACGGTTTAGTTTATTGAAAGTGCTAAAAAAATTCGTAGTTCCGCAATAAATTTTTTTTCTAATATGAGCAGTCGTTTTTAAATCATAATTTTTTTTTTTGAAAAAATAAAATAAATTTGTTTGCCAAAATTTCGAAATTTTTGTTTTTTAAAAATTCATAAAAAATTGAAAAATGCAGCTAGACTTCTAATTTTTTGCAGATATATAAAAAACGAAGCTGCAAACAAAACAAGGCATAAATGATTAAAATCTGCTAACAACTTTTATTCACAAGAGTCGAAAAATTTTAATTAATTTAAGAATTTCATAAAACGTTATATTTGTATGGGAGCCCCCTAAAAACTGGAGATAAGGGGCAATAATGTCTCGAGAAAATATTAAAGACAAAAATCTAATTGAGGTCGGTAATACCTGTTATCTTATCATTTAGGGCTTGTTTTGTTTGCAGCTTCGTTTTTTATATGTCTGCAAAAATTAGAAGTCTAGCACCATTTTTAAATTTTTTATGAATTTTTAACAAACTAAAATTTCGAAATTTTGGCAAAAAAAATTAACTTTTTTCAAAAAAAAAAAAAAAATTATGTTTCAAAAACGACTGCTCATATAAGAAAAAAATTTTTACTTCTCTTAAAGGAAATTTTTTTGCGGAATTTCGGTTTTTTAGTACTTTCAATAAACTAAACCGTTTTCGAAATAACGGTATATCTCGAAAACCAGAGCTAATCTAAAAAAAACCCAGAGCACCACTGGATTCAGCGTACTCGAATTATACAAAATCGCCATGTGCCCCGGCTTGTCTGTTTTTTCAGCTTGTATAGTGTTATTTTTGTCGCAAAAGTAGTGAGAAACGGTATCGATGTGATTCATAACAATATATTTGAATTTTTCTATCAGGCACAAGCAGTGATGTTTGATGTTTTTTTTCGAATTATCGTCAAAATTTTAAAAAAAATCGTCATAATCGTCATTAGTTTTGAAAAAACCGTCAAAAAATCGTCATATAAAAATTCGTTTTTTTATCAACTCGGATTAATTACTCTATTAAAACATAAAAAAATATTAAGTATAAAATCATACAAAACCATAAAATATAGAATTTTTAATACTTAAGACGATTTGGTGGGGCTTTGATACTGCTCTCCGGAGATTTTCGTCAAACTCTTCCCGTCATCCCCAAATCTTCTGCTGCGGATGAACGCGTGCCTGAAATCGTCGTCTTTTTGGAGGCATGTTCAGAAGTTGCTGCAATTGACTACAAACATGACAGTTGCGTTGCAGGAAGACCCATCGGCTGTTGATGTTTCGAATGGGTTGATATCGTTCCCTGAAAATTTTTGTGAATTCATATCGTCCAAGGAGGAACTCATCAGCAAAGTGTTCCCCGGCATTGCACAAAATTACAAAAATCTCGATTGGATTGGTGATGGGGCAATACTAGCAGCGAAGAATAAGGGCGTCGATAGCTTAAACTTAATTATTCAAAGTCAAATCGCAGGACAACTGCATACGTACCAATCTGTTGACAGCGTGAAAAGGAACAGACCAGCTACCAGACGGAATTTTTGAACATCCCTGGGCACAAGCCACGCAGAGAAAATTCTAGATAATTTTTCTTCAATTAAACCAGTAATTATTAATAAAATCAGCTTTAATTAAAAATTAAATCAAGTGAACTAAACGTTTACTTATGTATATCAACAACATAACTGCAGAACATGTTTGAAAAAATCAAAGATATATAACTGATACTATTAATGATAACTGGTGCAAATTTAATTAATTTTTTATTTAATAACACAAATATTTTAATTGAAATTAATTTTTATGCAAGTTCGATTCAATGGAATGAATTTTATCTTGTTTGAAAGGCCACTACATAAAAAATTCTCTAACATTTTTCAACAATTAAGGCATTAATCAAAAATAAAATCAATTTGAATTTAAAATTTAATCAATTCAGTTTATCAATAGTGTGAAATAGGAATTTAGCACATTAAAACGAAACCTTGTTAATTAATTTTTTGATTCCCAAGAAAAACTTTGATAATTAATATGCATGTGGCAGTGTAAATAAAACTGAACTGGTAAAATAAAATAAAGTAATTTGTTTTTATTTTTGTTTTTTTCTTTAACCACTTACAACCATGGTGGAATAAACAGGTGGCAGCACTACGCCAGATGACGATTTTTTGCTCTTGCATTGTTTGTCTAGGTTTATGTCAAAGTTGTGTTTATGTTTGCAAAAAGTCCACGTTTTGTGCTGTGATTATTGCATTTTATTAAAGTTTTTGATAATTTTAAATTAAAATAAATAAGATATTGACCATAATTAAATAAAAATTGGCTAAAAATGTATTTATTTCATCACGTTCAGCGGCACGCTTTGATTTTTGTTTACAGTACTTTTTGACGTAAACGGTGATATAATGTTGTATTTGTTGCCGTAACGATGCCACCTACTTATTCCACCATGCTTACAACTAACTAGAGTTGACAAAAAATCAACCAATTGTAGTCGGAACTGTAAGAAAAGATAAACTCACTGTTAATTGTTGTTGTTTAAGCTTTGATATTGTTACAAGTAAAACTGTGATTTATAATTCTTATTCGCTTAACAGTTTTATTTGCATAATATCTTCAGTTTTTCTAAAATATTTGGATGACTAGCATAGGACTATCTTATCCCATCAACAATAAATTTCAGTTTATCAATAGAGTGAAATGGGAATTTAGCACATTTAAACGAAACCGTGTTAATCAAGCGAAATTTAAAAGTTCAATCAAGTGGATGAAACGTTTAATAAATTGAATTGTACGTTTAATAATCGAGTATTCTCAAGGAGCTACCTGTGAGCCTGTTTAAACTTGGAAAATTATACAAAAATAAAATAAACAAAAATTAAATATTTGTAGTCCAAACATTTATTGAATAAATTTGTTAGCTTTTTGTACTGTTTATTACCCATGTTCTGTAACTTTGGTGAGAACTTCTCACATCGAAAAGATGTGAAACAAAATACCATCGTTTCTCGAAAAGTGAAAAAAAAGTGTGTCTGCCCGTCTATACCAGAGATAAATTTTGCCACATATATTGCAGTTAATATCAAAATTATTTTATCCTTAATGTAGGCAGCATTTTTTTTTACATATTTACGGCAATTTATGTTGCAATAATTGTAAGTCAATTTTCGTTGACAATTATTGCTAACATAAAACGTAAAATTTGGTTGTCAGTTGAAAAAAAGGCTCCGTGCAATAACTCCCAGGAGCAATAAGTCCCAAGAAAAAAATGAAATTAGACCCAAAAATTTTTCATACAAATGTGGGAGTAATTTCATTATGAAATAGCTCCCAGCCCTCTCGGTTTTATTTAATTTTTTTGGAAATTATTTAATTTTTTGCCTGGGAGTTATTTCATAACGAAATAAAATCCAAATGAAATAAGTCCCCGAAAAAATTAACGTGGAAGTTATTTAATTTTATTTTGGTTTTCGGTGTTATTTCATTTGCTGTAGGAGTTATTTCATTTTTTGTGGGAGTTTTCTCATTTTCAATTATTTGCAATTTCTTAAAATTGTTTAAAATTTTAAACGGTATTTATAACAGGATATTTCAAACTATTTGAATACAATGCCTTAAGTTTATCAAAGAAGAACATTTTGCTAATTGCAATTGCAGTGTCTTATGGTTACCGGCTATGCAGTGAAGCTTTAGTTAGCGAAGCCGGTGTTTGTTATACCATAGAGTATGAAATCCTTGCGGCCGGCCAAAGGCCGGCTATGCAGAGAAGCTTTAGTTAGCGAAGCCGGTCTTTGTTATACCATAGAGTATGAAATCATTGCGCCCGGCCAAAGGCCGGCTATGCAAAAAAGCTTTAGTTAGCGAAGCCGGTGTTTGTTATACCATAGAGTATGAAATCCTTGCGCCCGGCTGAAGGCCGGCTATGCAGTGAAGCTTTAGTTAGCGAAGCCGATGTTTGTTATACCATAGAGTATAAAATCCTTGCGCCCGGCCAAAGGCCAGCTATGCAAAAAAGCTTTAGTTAGCGAAGCCGGTGTTTGTTATACCATAGAGTATGAAATCCTTGCGCCCGGCCGTAGGCCGGCTATGCAGTGAAGCTTTAGTTAGCGAAGCCGGTGTTTGTTATACCATAGAGTATAAAATCCTTGCGCCCGGCCAAAGGCCGGCTATGCAAAAAAGCTTTAGTTAGCGAAGCCGGTGTTTGTTATACCATAGAGTATGAAATCCTTGCGCCCAGCTGAAGGCCGGCTATGCAGAAAAGCTTTAGTTAGCGAAGCCGGTGTTTGTTATACCATAGAGTATAAAATCCTTGCGGCCGGCCGAAGGCCGGCTATGCAGAGAAGCTTTAGTTAGCGATGCGTGTTTGCTTTAGTTAGCGAAGCCGATGTTTGTTATACCATAGAGGAGGTAATCCTTGTACCCGGCGTGCTTAAACTGCAGGCAGTTGCCATTGCAGGAGGTCAGGATATAATAAAATGCCCCATTTGTTGTCAAAATGTCGAGGACTCAATGTTAGTTTTTTGGTAACCTAATATGTAAATATTCAAGTAAAACGAATACATATATAATAAATTTCTTTGGAAGTTGTTTCATTTTTTTTTTGGGTCTTATTTCTTTTTTTTTCGATGGACTGTTTTTGGAAGTTATTTCATTAATGTCTTTAGGAGTTATTTCATTAAGAAATAACTCCCAAAAGTTGGGGTTTGTTTCATTTAAGACTTGGAAATTATTTCATTTTTTCTGGGATTTATTTCTTTTTTCCAGTTTGGGACTTATTTCATTTATTTTGGGATTTAATTCATTGGGAGTTATTGCACTGGGACTTATTGCACCTGGGAGTTATTGCACGGAGCCGAAAAAAAGAAGCAAAAAGAAAAAAAAATAGAAGAAAATTGTTTGAGACAGCAATTAAGTTTGTGAAATGGTAGCAAATTATAATTGAATTAAAAGATTGGAAAATAAGCACTAAAATTTTTTTTTTTAATAAACAATAAAATAAAATTGCAAAATAAATAAATTTTTCTTAAAATAATTTTTTTCTTATTCGATCTTTATTATTTAAATTTATATTAATTTGGTAAAGCTTGAGTTCTTTTTTATTTAAAAATATTAATTTTATTTTAACAAAAACAAATTTATTAAAATTAACGTTTTCGTGTATACACAGAAAAAATGAAAAACCAACTTCAATTAACGTATTTGTTAGAAATTTGTACTTTTAATTAAATTCCGTACTGATTTTCCGCCAGCAAACAAATTGATCATATCAATTAACACATTTGTAAGTTTGAGCTTTTCTTGCTGTTGAGTTTAAATCAATAGGTTTCATTGAAATTTGACCACCAGCAAAAGAGGCTAAATCAACACAGTTAATTGAAACAATTAAAAAATTGTTTGAAAATTTTAAATTTTAAATGTTTTCATATTTGCAAATATACACACAAACATTATAACTTTTATTTTCAATTCAGGGAAATTAATTGGAACAATTAAAAAAATTGTTTGAAACAGCATTATTGAATTAATTGAAAAAATTTTGGTGAAAATTTTTTCTGTGTAAAATGACCTCAAGCTTAAGAAAATTAATATACATTTAAATAATTAAGTCCAATAAGAACTTCTTTCTTGATTTTTTCTAATTATGAGTTAAGTTAAGCTGAGCAATAAGAAATATTGCTCTGTTTTTTGCCGTCGTTATTGCCAAATTGCTGATATATTTATCTTTGGTATATTCTACGTGAAGCCGTTGTGAAATTGCAGACATTGAGATCGCCAGTCACACATATCGTTGACGGTGGACAAAATTTACATAAAGGGCGTGTGTGAAACGACAGCAAAGTTCTATGTGAAATGAAATTTGTTTGTGGTAGAAAATTTTCATATTTGTGCTGTGTGAAATTGTAACATTTTTGACAACGTAAAATTTTGACATAAAGTTATAAGGTTATAAAGTTATCTTTATTGAGCCTTTCCAACGTTATTAAAAGTACAAAGTAAATAAACAAAACGAAAACTTAAGACTATAATGTAACATCTTAAAAAACTAGAGCGCTTATAGCAACAAGCTTACAATAAAAAGTAATTTACATCTATAAAACAAAAAAATATTGTTTTTTCCGCCCTTGCTCCCGAGGCTTCCATAACTTGAGAGAAAATCTCCTAAAGAAAGAAAAAAAGAATTACTTATTTTTTTGTGAAAATGAATAAATTAAAAAAACGTTTACCACTAATCATTTCAATTCTGTTGGAAATGAGATCGTCCCAACTATTTGATGAATTCGGTGTGATATACTATTAACAATTTTTACAAAAAGTGTGGGCAAAAAAGCTTATACATATTTAAATACTTACATCTTGTATAATTCTTTTTAATTTTTTTGCCGCTGGTCCTGCTACCATATTAGTTTTTATTTTGTTTAAACAAATTTGATGAAAAAAAATTAATTTTGTGGTTGTCAATAATTTCTACACTAATGTCAAAATTTATACTAGTCCCTAGGGCTAGTGAAATTTTATTGACCTCAATAGTGTCAAAATTTTACTTCCATGAGTACTTTGCTACCGTTTCACACACACCCAAACTAAAAAATGTCAACGAAGGCGACGAAAAAACTACCGTCGGCAATACCAAATAATGTAAAGTGCGACTTTAATGTTTGATGTTTACAAAATGGCTTTAAAAACATTCGCATATTTTTAAAAAACAATGAAAAAATCAACCAAGAACAAAATAATTATCTCTTCCGTGTCATTATTCATTGCATTTCGCATTTTATATATATTTCTGTGTTGAAATTTTTTCTCACCCCATTTTTATGTATTATTTTGTTTCAGCTAACACTCAAAAAATATTGTGCGGTCAAAAATGCTCTTGGTAATATCCAATGCCTTGCGTGCAATTTTATTTAGAGTTTAAATTTTAAGACTTAAATGTAATAATATAACATTTCATAAGTTTACATGCAAAGCAAAGAACTTGTTAAAATGGTAATTATTTGAGATTTAAAATCAATTTTTAATATTTCAGATAAAAATGCGTTAACCGATATATTTATTATTAAGGAAAAAATTTTGTATTCTATTTATTTGTAATTTTCAAATAATATCTACATTGTTTTGGATTTAAGCTAACGATATGTGTTTTGTTTGTGAAAAAAATTCTTTGATGCCTGTAAAAGGTTCCCTTTTTCTTTCGTTAAAAGACGTACCTAAATGCAGAAATTATTAAGAAAAATATAGCCACAAGAATTTGTTGGTATTTTGTGCTTGTAAAAATATTTTTGTTTCTGTACCAATAGCGTCGGTGGGTTTTTTTCTTTGAAAACTCTTTTCTTAAGAAATATTTAAAAAATATTTTAAGGAGTAATATCTGTATGATGTTATTATTATCTTAAACTGTGACGATTTGTTATTAATTATGGTTTTAGGTGACTAAACTGTTTTCCGGTAGTAGGGTTTATATGGGGCCTAGGGTAAATAATGGACCGATCATCACGAAATTTCACAGCGTCATTTCTAGTCCTTTAAAACTGTGACGTACCAATTTCTGTTATGATAGCATTATAAATTATGGTTTTAGGTGTACTAAACTGTTTTCCGAGAGTAGAGTTTCTATGGGACCTAGGGTAAATTATTTACCGATCTTCACGAAATTTCACAGTATCATTTATAGTCCTATAAAACTATGACGTACCAAATTTTGTTACGCTAGCGTTATTTTTTACGGTTTTAGGCGTACTAAACAGTTTTCCGGGAGTAGTGTTTATATGGGGCTTAGGGTAAATTATGAACGGATCTTCACGAAATTTAACAGCGTGATTTCCAGTCAAATAAAACAAATTGTGGCAAAATCTTATCTCATTCCGTGCCTTGTTCCAGCATTTATGTTATTTTTTGTAACAAAATTATCAATTTTTTAGGTGGTGGTTCCACATTTTGATTCATAGCTCTGGTCCTACTGAACCGATTTTGCTGGATTTCAATCCCAAACTGCTTAGGATAACTACAAGCAATTTTGCATCAAGTTTGTTCATTTCTTTTGAGTTGTTCGAAAGTGAGCGTGTTTTCAACAGACGGACAGACAGACGGACATGGCTAAGTCGACTTAGAATTACTCAAGGACCCAGAATATATATACTTTATGGGATGAGATGAATAATAAAAAAGTTTCACACGGAATGACAAACTTAATATACCCTCTTCACAACTTATTGTGGTGGAGGGTATAAAAAGTTTTGTTTTGCTACAATTTATGTGTAATCCTATACAGATAAAAGCAAATGTCACAGCAGGTTCTAATTTTTAAACTGGTGATTTTTCCAATTTTCCAAAAAATTCACTTGTTTATAGAAATCTCGAAATCGACTAAAGATATGAATATGCCGAAATATTTGAAACACTTTTCAATAATTTTCAAGACAGGTTTCAAGATTTTGTAATTTTACAACCGCTATTAGATCTTTTCGAAAACCCTTTTCGTTGCGATGTAAGCAACTTCGAATTTGATATTCAATCAGAACTAATCATACTACGAAGCGAAGTAAATGCTCTAGACGAAAATAATATTGTAGAGTTCTGGAAAGATTTGGATGGCGAGTTCTATCCTAAACTTTATTCGGCACTACTTACCTATGCGAACAAATTTTTTTGGAATTAAAATTTATTTGTTCCAAGCAACGTAAATTAAATTAAGTTCATCCCATTCTGCTATTACGAAAATGCCATAGAAGTATAATTTTAGAAGATTTTATTTTATAAGTTGTATAAAACAAGGGAACAAAATTAAACATTTTTTGTGCTGCTAGAAAATGTGTAGCAGTTCTTTACCAATTCAATGTCGCTGATTTTAAAACTTCACTTTTTTTCTATCAGCTGTGATTTGCGTGCAATATTTATTTTTTATGAAGTTTTAAAACCTTCAAATCTTAAATTTTTTACAATTGTTTGATAAGATATTTGAAACTGATTTAGAGTCAAAAAGCTTCCGAATAAAAAAAAGTGCAGTTTTAAAATCAGCGGCATTGAATTGGTAAAGAATTGCTACAAATATTTTATCAACACAAAAAATTTTTTATCTTGTACCTTTGTGTTATACAACTTATAAAATATATTACTAACATTTTATTTTGGCTGTAAATTAATGCATTCTCTCAATTTTTTTACTCTCTGGTACTCACTAATACACAACCAAAAAATTTTTGGAAATGCCTGATCTACGGTTAAAAAATATACTAAAAGGCAATATTTCTCATACTTCCATCGTCAGTGCGACGAACACAATCAACGAAAAATCAGAGTTACACACAACCTATAAGCACATACTTCCACACACTTCAGGAGATCAGCAATAACTATAGCTTCATGAAATTTGAAAGAGTTACAGTGAAAAACTGCGGAGTTAAATAGGTACTATTTAACGGTATTCGTCAACACGACGAAGAAAGTGTATCTAGGGTTAAATGAAATAAACAAAAACTTGAACAACTTTCCGTCAGTAAATAAAAAAAACCACACTTTATTCGATATGAAGCCTTGTTCGATCACGTATGCGACAATGTGGCCCCTTTATATCTTGTTTAGGTCAGCAAAAGGTTTGTGTTTTGAATTCGGTCGCGTGAACTTAGTATTGACTTGTGTGTTTGCAACGTAATGAAAACTTTTTTATTTAAAATTTCCCAACAGCTTAATATAAGGCTAAGATATTTTAGCCTTATGCCTTTAAATATATAATCAGCTTAAATATGTTCTAAATTTAATTTAAAGATAAATATCATAAAAAAACCCTAGTGGGTCACATTAGGGCCCTCAACTTTGATGTATGTTAGTAAGTAGGTCCTGAGACCTAAATGTTATAAAAAAAATTGATTGTACTTATTTTTATTTTTTAGTATTCAACTTAAGCCAATATACTTATACACAGTTGGCAGCTATTGCCCTGCAGTTCCGGAAATTGTTATATGCTCAACTTAATTTAGCCTAGATCTAGAGCAGTCAAGGCCGATTCCCACATTCCCATACTCACGAGCATGGCGAATTCACTAGAAGGTGGGCTCAAGCCAACAGCTGGTTGTTTTTCCGTCTGTCGAGTTGTCAAAGTTTGTATACAAACTACAGTTTTGTTGCCAACAAAACATTTTTTACTCGCAATAATTTTGCCAATCGGACCACAAAAGCAGTGTTGCTGCAGATTTTTACTCACCTTTAAGTGAATTCGTCTTGCGCACCTGCTTGTTAGTCTAAAGTTTGTACAATTCTGATGAACGGCTTATGAGAATTTTCGAAATAGGTAAAACTACTACAGAAAAATCACGATTTTCGCGAATATCTCGAAAAACGCTTCTTGAGAGAAACAAATAAGTTCCATATTCGTGTTCAGCCGATTTACCTTAGAAAACATCTTATTTATGAGGTTATGGTAAAAAGTTTAAAATTTGTGAACCAATGTAATCAAATAAGTTGCTATTCAGGTACCGTTGAAGTAGCAACTAGGGATGCCAATCGGGATTGAGTTTAGAAAATACCGGGATTCGGGATTTGATTTTTTTCGTGATGTTTTTTTAAATAAACAACACTTTTTTTTATTTATTTATGAATTTTCAAAAGGTATTAGAGCATTTCCATTTTATTTCACCGGTAAATTTCTCGATCGTGTCCGATTTCAATAAAATTTGGTGAGTGTGTAAAGTTGTATATGTGTGTAAGAAAAATGATTTTTTTTTTTTTTTTTTTTTGAAAACTGTGGCAACACTATACCTTTGAATAACTGAAAATTTTGGGTTAGCGACCTCACTCTAAAGTTCATAACTTTTGTTGTGTAAAAGATATTAAAAAAATTCTTTTTACATAAGAATGGTATAAAAATAGGGTTTTAGAAATTAAAAAAAAAAATAAAAAAAAAACTTTTTTATAAAAAAAAAAAATAAAAAAAAATTTAAAATTAAATTTTTGAAATGATTACCCCCTTTAATTTTTTTTATTTTTTTTATGCAAATAGCCACATATGTTCTCTAACCACCCTGAAAATTTTAGAGTGGTAGCACTTAAACTTTTCAAGATATGTAGAGCTATGTAGTTACTACAATATACATTAGCGTGGCCGTTAGTTGTATGGAGAACTTTTTTTTTTTTATTTCTTATATTCTCCCCCCCCAAATCGGTTCAGTTTTATGTAAAAAAAAATACAAAAAATTTCGTAGCGATAAGTTGTGTTTTAGGGGGGGCGTCCGCCCCTCAAAGTTTGCCATCAAGCCATTTATTCAAATGTAATTTGTTTGCATATGACTATCTCTTAAAAACAACATTTTACAAGAACATGATATATGGCAATATTTTAGCTCTTCTAGTCAACAACATTAGCCTCGAAGAAAGTTTTTTGCTAAAATTAATATTTAAGAAAATAATTAAGAAAATAACAACAAAATTCCAAACATTTTATATACGTTTTATATATATAAAAGAGGGATTTAATGTCAAGTGAACTAATTTTGAAATCGATGTCTTTCGATTTGGATGAAATTTGCACCAACGTTAGTCCTATTGAATAGTAGTTTAGACACAAATTTTCAACAAGATCGGTCAAAAAGTTTCTGAGTTTGGGGGGGTCAAAGTTTGAAATTTTGGCCATATAGGTGTTCTTTCACATCCATGTAACTTATTACCAATTGGGGTTAGCAAAATTTGTCCCAAGCAGCTTAGATAGCATTTGATCAATCTTTAAAGAAAAAATTTTTTTGTTTTTTTTTGAATTTTTTAAAATTTTTTTTTTAAATTTACAACTTGGCAAAAAAAAAAAAAAAAAAAAAGTTTTAAATATAAAAAAAATATGTTAAAAAATTTTTTAAAAAGATTGATTAAATAGCTATCTAAGCTGCTTGAGACAAATTTTGCTAACCCCAATTGGTAATAAGTTACATGGATGTGAAAGAACACCTGTATGGCCAAAATTTCAAACTTTGACCCTCCCAAACTCAGAAACTTTTTGACCGATCTTGTTGAAAATTTGTGTCTGAACAACTAATCAATGGGACTAACGGTGGTGCAAATTTCATCCAAATCGAAAGATTTCGATTTCAAAATTAGTTCACTTGACATTAAATCCCTCTTTTATATATATAAAACGTATATAAAATGTTTGGAATTTTGTTGTTATTTTCTTAATTATTTTCTTAAATATTAATTTTAGCAAAAAACTTTCTGCGAGGCTAATATTGTTGACTAGAAGAGCTAAAATATTGCCATATTTCATGTTCTTGTAAAATGTTGTTTTTAAGAGATAGTCATATGCAAACAAATTACATTTGCATAAATGGCTTGATGGCAAACTTTGAGGGGCGGACGCCCCCCTAAAACACAACTTATCGCTACGAAATTTTTTTGTATTTTTTTTTACATAAAACTGAACCGATTTGGGGGGGGAGAATATAAGAAATAAAAAAAAAAAAGTTCTCCATACAACTAACGGCCACGCTAATGTATATTGTAGTAACTACATAGCTCTACATATCTTGAAAAGTTTAAGTGCTACCACTCTAAAATTTTCAGGGTGGTTAGAGAACATATGTGGCTATTTGCATAAAAAAAATAAAAAAAATTAAAGGGGGTAATCATTTCAAAAATTTAATTTTAAATTTTTTTTTATTTTTTTTTTTTATAAAAAAGTTTTTTTTTTATTTTTTTTTTTAATTTCTAAAACCCTATTTTTATGCCATTCTTATGCAAAAAGAATTTTTTTAATATCTTTTACACAACAAAAGTTATGAACTTTAGAGTGAGGTCGCTAACCCAAAATTTTCAGTTATTCAAAGGTATAGTGTTGCCACAGTTTTCAAAGAAAAAAAAAAAAAAAATCATTTTTCTTACACACATATACTACTTTACACACTCACCAAATTTTATTGAAATCGGACACGATCGAGAAATTTACCGGTGAAATAAAATGGAAATGCTCATTATAAAGCAAATATTTTTAAAAAAGAAAAATAAAAATTATAAAAATAAAAAATACAACTGAAATATAATTTTTAATAATTTTTTTGTATAGAGTATAAAAATTCAATAAAAACGAACATTTTTGTACACAAAAGTTGATATATTAAAAATCCTGGGATTAATAAAAATAAATCCCGGGATTCGGGATTTATCAATCCCGAAAAATCCCGGGATTTCAGATTTCCCGTTTGGCATCCCTAGTAAGAACTCGCTACGCAACTTTTTTTTAGATTATTGAAGATCTAAACTTCGTGCTTTGCTGCTTTTACCACATGCCCGTAACTAAGCTTTTGTGTTTTCGGGCACCGAGGATCAATAGTATATTTAAAAAATAACATTTATAAATCATTTGTTTGAATCAATTAAACTGATTTCGAGTCAAATGTGAATTAATAAAACATTCCTTGGCAGGATGTTCCTTTGAGTTAAAGAAACATTTGTCTTTGCATTGCAATTGTTGAGAATCTAAATACAGCTTAATACTCAATCTTAAGATTGTCAGATCATAAATTGATCGCAGCTTAACGTATTTGATATAATTTCTTAGTGGAATGCTTCTATGTGTTATTCCTAAAAGGAGCATAGGGCGTAATAAAGTACTTCGGAAATCAATTCTTTTCAAGATGGCCAGCTAATTGGGCTGGCGCGTCCAATAAAGGTTATGACGCCTTGCAACAGTCATAAGAGCCTTTCTAATAAATGAACAGAGGACACCAAGTCCAGAATTGACAGTGAGTATGAGGCTACATGATTATGGCATTTATATTCGCTTCGCTCTTTCCCTTGTCGCCCTTGTGTCGATGAGTCCTTAATAAAAAAACTCAACTTTTTGCATCGCATCCTTAAAGAATTTAACTGCAGTTCAACACTCAAGCCACAGGGGCACAAGAGTTGCCTCTAAAAAGCTTTTTCGAGAACCCCATACTAGTTGCAATTAAAATCTGAACTTATTTTTTTTTTTAATGCCAGGTCGATATTACATCTGTTTATAAATATCGCTCTATACTTTTGATGCTCTCGAATAAAGTTAGATAACATTAGTTTCAAAGCCAATAATTTATTCCGTTGCAGTCATGTACTTAAATTGTATCCAAAGACGTACCTTCGGTAAATGGCATTTTTTTGATTCGGCCTTAAGAGTACAGTTGGAAAAGACCATAATGGCTGTTGCCCATGATATCTTTTTTGAACAGTACCAAAGTAAAATCAAAAAGGAATTCAATTTAAAATTTTTAAACATTTTAATTTAATTCCTGAAAGTTTACAGAACAGTAACGACTACTAGCAGCTTGTAGTTATCAGAATTAGAGGGTAGAAACATTAAATACTTATGTATATGTATATGTTTGGAATGGTAATGTACATAGTTAACTCTCTTCATGTGTATTCTGCATATAGTTTAATGTTTAATTCCTCGCGGCATCATCAAATTCTCGTTAAGATCCAAAACAAATATTGCAACAAACGAGTTATCTTTTCTTTTTCAATTTCTTTTATTTGTTTTTTAGTCCTTCTTTAAATTTTAAACGAAACATAAATACTTATTTACAGGGAAACCAGAAATATGCTCCAAAAAAGAGTTTTATGCGCATCAAATATGCAGTAATAATTTGAAAGTATGCCATAAAAATTGTTAAAAATATGCCCCAAACAAGTCAATAATTGCTTATTTGAAACCAAAATATTTAACAATTTAATAATATTTGCATTAAAAAAAAAATAATAAAAAAGCATGAAATTATAATCGGTATCTTATATGCTTAGATTTCATATTAGATTTTTGTGTCGAATATTCGGCGCTATTATGAGTGTCGTAACCAGTCGTTTTTTGCAGTTGTTATTTTTATTGACGTTAACGACCTCAATCCGATAACCTTTCTATGTGTGTTGTATTGTCGTTGTCGTGAAAACGACGAACATTTCATACGGCTACGACTTCGGAATCGACCATGTTTTTCGCAATAAGGCTGGCAAGACTTAAAGGGTTTTAGGGACGGTCGCTGAATTTTAAATAAATATTTACGCTTAAAAGAAAGTCAATGCTATTTACGGATAGTCAAATGTCAACCGATTTAAAAAAAAAATTAAATTTGCAGTAAAATATTTTTGGGGCAAATTTAATCTAATACGAACATATTAGATGGTTTATGGAACACAGTGTCTTTTTTGAAAAGAAGTTGATAGGGAACTATAAGAAATTACAGACAGATTCTTATTATAGGCTTCTTTCTTAGTAGAATTAGCACGTATTAACCAAATTTATCAAATTATTTACAAAAGTGCAAATTCTACTTTGTGACAAAATTTACATGGATGCCCAACCAGCCAGACGGACTGATGAACATCGTTAAATCACTTAAATAAGTGATTCTGAGTCGAGCGGTACAATTTCTATATATATAATTAATTATTTCATAATTTTGGCATATGTTTAAAATTTCTTAAAAAAAGCCATCTGTTAACCAGTGCCCATGTTCTGTAACTCTCGCGTCGCCGGAAATAACTTTTTGTTTTAGCTTACATTGCTTCTTAAAAGTTATTGAGTGCCCCTAGAACGATGAAACTTGGCAGAAAGATGTGATAATGTCATAGGCCGGTAAACCTCAAAAATAAATAAATCCGGACCAAGGAGGAAAAGGTTCCCCCTAGAAGAACTAATCCAACCTCTGAAAAATTCAATTTTTTTTTTAAAGTTTTCCCATACTTTTGTTTGGCAAATGCAACTTTTAACGTCGGCAAAAGTTAAAAAACCTAAAATTAGACCCATGAGATCGTAAAATTACACTTTTCGCCCCCGCCCCCTTTTGAGGGCGGTTACATAAAATAATATTTCAAAAAAAATTTAAATATTAAAAGAAATAGATTACTTACGCCTTAATACTATAAAAATTTAATTTTTGAACTTTAATGGGTAGGGGGAGGTAAACCTCCAAGCCCCCCCCCCCTCCCCCGGAACGACCCTGTAAAAAAAGTTTTTTTTTTTGCTAATTTCCAAAACATATTAATTTTTAAGATTTTATGTGTTTTATAGTATTTAATTTATCTGAAAATAATTAATATATTCGTAATTATAACTTATTTATAATAGTAATTTAATTTAGTATTTAAAATAACTTCTCTTTTGCACTAAGATGATGATGAGTGCCATGGTTCTTCTTCGTCTGCTTCTTCAAAATCCTCTTCTGAATCTGAATTCTCTTCAGAGCCAAGTACAGTTGGAAGCATAAAAGAAATTGCTTCTTTTGTAAAGGGTAATGGCTTTTTTTGGAGTTGGTCATCTACTAGTAATCAATGGATCAGAACTGAGCAAAAGTCTATTTATAATATCTTTGTTACACTGAACCTTTGAAAACTTTCTAGCATTATTCTGCCTGTAAAGCCGAAAATGTTTGTTTCGTGCCTCAGCCGCTTCTTCTGATAATAGCCCGATAGGCAACAATGCCTCACTCATTACAGTTGCGCCATGTATTATACACTTTTCCATTTTACTCTCAAAGCTTCAAAATGGTTCTGATAACAATTTTATGCTATAAAAACAATATATATTAAAAAAAAAAAAACTAAAAACTAGAGCCCAGATTTGATTTTTTTTTTTATATATTGTTTTTGTTGCTAATGATTTTAAAATTTATGCAAAACAGGTGCATTTATTTTGCTCCATAAAATAACGTCATTTAGCGGCCGCACAGGTGGTTAAAACCCCTTACTGTTTCGCACATCCCTTTTTTACAGAGGTAATATTAGTCTTAGATGTAATCCCAGCGGTAAATATTGAAAGGACCGCAAGTGGCAGGCCTTTTTGAAGGCCTCTATACTCCTTTCTAAAAGATTTGCTCAGCATGATATCCTGCCTTCAGAAGTATGCCTTCTAGAAGGTATAAACTTCTTTTTAAAAGACCTTCTGAAATATTCAGTACACATTCGGAAAGTGTTCAGTTTTATTAACTTTTTATTTTTAGTGACTTTTCTTACTCCCTTCTTTGGGAAGGGATCGAAGTTCTTTTTAAAGGAAGTGTGGAAGGCCTTGCGCCCAATGACAACCTGTGTAAAAAATAAGTATGGAATGCGGCGAGAAGAGCTTCTGACTGCTTGTGACTGCTAAATAAGGCCTTCTATTAGGCCTCTTTACTCGTTCTAGTTACCGCTGGGATAATTTAAATAAAAAAGATCTACGTACAACCAAAACATTTTATGACTGACGAAAGGGTTTCTATTATATGTACCTATGCAAGATGAGCAAATACAGAAAAAAGGTGAAATTTTCAAAAAATCATAAAAAAAATGGCGCAACAACGCGGAACGTTTTTTTTTTTAATTTAAAATTAGAGATTTCAAATTTTATCGTGATGTATAACATTTTTAAGAACTCAGCGGGCTTCAATTCAAAAACCTTTTAAATTTTTTTTTTTTTTACAAAAAAATTAACAAAAAAATCGTTTTTTTTAATATCGAACTAATTTTTTTTATTATAAAAACTTCTAAAAAAATTTTTCTAAAAATGTTCACAATTAGCTGTTTATATTGTCTTTCACTTTATTCACTTTATTCGTTTATCTACAAAAAAATATATTTTAAACCTCCCAAAACCGTAAAAAGTCAATGAACACGCATGCAGTTTAATCAACTTTCCTGGTTTTAACAGTGTCCCAAAACCACAAATCTCAAGCAAAAGACTTGAAAATTCACTGTACGATGCAGAACTTTGTTGTCTGTCGAGCTGCGTACTTTTTCCATTCCTTAAATTTAAGTTTTTGCTTAATGTCCGGCTAGATTGGCAAAAAACCCCTATGTGCGTCGACAAACTTTTCGATTGAAATGTGTGTAATGAAACAAAAATGTCATATAATGAAAAAAAAAAAAACAGCTGTTGTTCTCACTAAACTGTGACGGTAACGTTTTTTGGCGTGTACAAGCTGTCACGTAAGGAAATTACTCGCCAATTTACAGAATAAGTGTGTCTGTAACATTTTTGTGAGAAATGTTTCCGCTTAAACTCACGAATAAGAATGGGACAAGAAAAAATTTTAACTTAAAAAAAAACTAATAAAAATACAAAATGCAAAGGATAATAATAATAATATTTTATTCTTGGCATATTTTTTCATTGTTTTATTATTTTACTTTAAGCAATTTTATAAAATATACGAATGTTTTTAAAGCTCGCTTTCATCGCCCTCGTTGAAAAACTTCCAGTTTTAGCAAATTTTGGTTGCCGTCAACGATATGAGTTACTGGCGTCCTCAACGTCTGCAATGTCACATCGGCTTCGAGTACAATGAATTGACATTTATAACGTGACGACGTGATCTCTTTTGATAGTTTTCGACATGAGTAACAGAGACAGTTTTTTCTCACTTTTCGAGAAACGATGGAATATTTTGTTTCACATTTTTTCGATGCAAGAAGTTCTCACTAAAGTTACAGAACATGCACGTAGAGAAAAAATATGTTTAAATATGGTCACCTCCAACAAAACTATTTTTAAAGAAAAATTAAAACATATTTTGTTTAATTAAACCATATTATTGTCATCGACAACCATATTATGGTTAAATTAGTCCTCCATCAAGAAGCCACAACAATATTATGGTTGCCTCTAAACATGTTACGGTTAAATATGACAGTAATATGTTTTTTAATTAAAAATAGTATTTTCCTCTTTGCTATGAGCAACATGCTGTTGTTGAAAACCAACCATGCAAACTTATTTTAGTTATTATTAACCATTAAATGTTTGGAGATAACCATAATATGGTTGTTGGTTCTGGATGGAGGACTTATTAACCATAATATGGTTGTCGGTGCCAATAATATGGTTAAATTAAACAAAATATGTTTAAATTTTTCTTTAAAAATAGTTTTGTTAGAGGTGACCATATTTAAACATGTTTTTTCTCTTGGTGTGGGTACAGAACTTCAAATATGCAATATATACCTAAAAAATGCTACAAAAAACCTCTTAACTAAATTATGCAAAAACATGCTGCGAAGGATAAAACATGCAAAAATTGTCACTGAATAATCGATGCCTAAATTCTTAAAAAGCTTTAAAACGGATAAATATACTATTACTGCCTTCATGGGTCACATAAGGAAAAACATTAAATTTTATATTTATGGTGTCCCTGCTTATATACAACACTGTAGTATGGGTACACAAAGCACTCTTGCCAAATTTAATGCATTATAAAATCTGTAAGTATTATTTGGTGTAACAGTTTCTCTCTCATTCTTTTCACTCGCTTTTAAAAGAAATGGAGTTTGCTGAAAGTCCTTCAATAGGTACGTATGTATGCTTATGAAAATAAGCTCCTGTATTCAAATTACTAATGGGTGTTTTGTTAAGCTGCAGGAGAAATTTCGATTACAATAACTAAAGCTTGAAAGCTGTGTAAGTCAAACTGTGTTGACATTTTTGTTCAGTAAGGTTTGGTAAGTCTTAATTAATCTTTTAACGCAGGAACAACGCTTCCAAAATGTGAAAATTAACTTTGAAAAAAAATTTGTTTGCGAAGTTCATAAGCTCGTTGTCCATTTTACGAAACTCAGTTTTGGTTAACTGTACCCATGTTCTGTAACTATAGTGCGAACCTCTCGCGTCGAAAAGATGTGACACAAAATATTCCATCGTTTCTCGAAAAGCGCGTCTGTAACTCATGTCGAAAAGTATCACAAGAGATTACGTCGTTAGGTTATAAATGTCATAGCATTGCACTCGAAGCCGATGTGACATTGCAGACGTTGAGAACGCCATTAACACATACCGTTGACGGCGACCAAAATTTACTAAAATTGAAAATTTTTCAACGACGGCGGCGAAATTAGAACAGTCGGCTTCGCCAAATAATGTAATACCATGTTCACACGGACAGCAATATTCGTGTTTCGCTCTCTTATTCCTGTTTCGCGCCCCAAACATGATTGAAACTACTTGTTTCCCCATACAAAATTTTGAGGGCGAAACAGGTCGTTTAATTTTGAAACAGGCTGCGAAACAGGAAAATGTACTATCATCTCCAATTTCGATAACATTTATCGTTATTTTATCTGAACTAGCTCTCAAAACAAAGAAAAAAACAAAATAAAAATTGATGTTTAATAAAATAAAGTGATAAAATTAACATTATAATATTAATAAAAGTAATAAATAATATATTTTCAAGTTTTATTTACTTTTTTATCTTTAAAAAAAAAATCACACAAACAACACAAAAAAATGTCAAAATGAAACAAGAATGAATCGTATGAACAGCATGTTTGGCAATCTAGTTTCAGAGAGCGAAACCAGTGGTTTATATCGTCGTATGAACATAGCATAAAGTAAGACTTTAATGTTTGTTGTTTGCAAACGAGCTTTGAAAACATTCGTATATTTTATATAAATGTGGAAAGCAAAATACTTAAACAATAAAAAAAATGTGCCAAGAACAAAATATTATTATTATTCTTTGTATTTTGCATTTTTAATTGTTTTTAAGTGTTACAATTTTTTCTCGCCCCGTTTTTATACGTCAGTTTATTTGACAGTTCAAAGCGGAAACTTTTCTCCCAAAATGGTTCAGAAACACTTTTTCTGTAATTTGGCGAGTAATTTTCTTGCGTGACAGCTAGTACTCGCTAATAAAGTTACAGATACAGTTTAGTGAGAAAAACAGCTGTTTGTTTCAATTTATGGCATTTCTGTTTCATTTCACACATTTCAATCGAAAAGTTTATTGACGCGAGAATTACAGAACATGGGCACTGGTAATACGGAAAGAAAAACACTCGTGTAGAATTTAGTTTTTTATACTTACTTTAAGTACGAGTCGTCATTAAATATTCAAGTACGAATAACACTAAAACGTTCCTTAAACAATCGTAAAGGGGATTATTTTCGAAAATCAATACTGGAATTTCATAAACCAAGTAAAAAAAGATAGCACTTTACGTTGGTAGTGCCACTCTGAGATTAAAATTACAAAAAGAGCGTTTTAATCACATAAAACTTATCAGCAACACCAAACAAGTAGTTGAAAAACGATTTGCTTGTTGTGTGTAGAAATAACTTAAACAACAGAACAAGACGAAAACACATTAATGGTATTCACACCGAACTTGTTAATTTGTTACTTGAACGACCCTGTTTTTAAAACTTTGTTAGTTTGGTAACTTTAAAATTAAAAAATCATTTAATTAACATACTTACTGTCTGTGTACACGAAAATTGCCAAGACACAAATATTTTTTTAGAAATGTATCACAAACGGCTTTTTTATTATATTTATTTAAAAACTGCAACAGCTGATTGTGAGTTACCAACTAACAACTATTTTATCAGGGGTGCCGTGTCGTTTATTTGTTAAATGTTAGTCCGGTAGCGCGTTAAATATACAAAAACAAAATGCGTGTAAAAAAGTAACGATTAACGACTAACAAGCACGGTGTGAATACCACTATTATTTTCATGTTTAAAAATTAACCTTCGATTTGCCAATATCCACCCGGTATTGGTAAATTTTAGAGTTCTATACAATTTTATAAAAACATGATAAAATTTTTAATTTTTTATAAGGTTTTTTTTGGATTTTTTTAAACTTTCTTTAAAGTTTACCAATACCCACCCGGGTGGTACAAAAGAAATTCTTAACTCTATACATTTTTTAGACTTTTATTTATTTCAATTATTTTATTTTAAATATATTTAGTTATTATAAGTAATTGTAATGCAATTACGATGACGAAGCATGGTGACAGTTGTCACATATAATTTGACATACGCTGTGTTCTACACAAATGGGCTTCTTGCACTTTACGCAAACTTGTAGTGTGTTTCTCTTTTATTTATGTGAGAAACAAATATGATATTTGTCTCTTATTTTTATACGACCAGTTGCATCCCTTTATGGAGTTTCATCGGCCTCGAAATCTGTATATTGCATATTGTCTCTTTAGTTTTTACAATTTTTACCAAAGCTGACCTAATGGAAAATCTTTCAGTAATTTGAGGTATTTTCGACCTGGTCAATATTAACGGACGACATACATCTTCGTCAAGCATCTCAATAAAATGCTTCCGCTGCGATTGCCTCACAGACTTTTCCCCAATGTTCTTCTTGTATATTATAAATGAGTGCGGCTGCCACCGAAAGATCTTTTCAATCGTGTCCACACCATCCTTAATTTCGTTTTAATATAAATATATCTTTGGTTTTTTTGTGGACCAGATGTAATTTTAGCTTTGTGCGTTGTTGACAATACCACAACTGATTTATTGTTGGCAGGAACATTGGGCACTAATTTTACTTCTTCGAAAAAAACCGAACACACTAGATGCAGTTTGCTGCTTCGGGAAGGTTTAAATTCTTCGGGAACATATCTTGTGTTTTTTTAATGTTCCTACGACGGATAATTCCAAGTACCCATAAGAATAATATACAGAGGTATTTACCCACGCTTTTCGTTATTGTGTATATACATATTTATAACGCAAAAAGTATGGTTATTACTTATACTTATGCACGGCAATTTCTTCACGCAACCACATTCAGTAAACAAAAATACATGAATATTATGCAGATGCTATTCAGTACCCATGAATGTGTTTTGGTTATCTGCCATACAAATAAAATATCCATGTTTAAAAAAATACCTTCAGTATTTTTGGCACTTCTGTGTAAAAATGAAAAAAAAAAAATTTACCAAAAATGTGCTTTGTCACTAGGCATGTATGGGACTATGTACATATTATTTATGATACATATTTAAAATAAATTTGTCCGTAACATCAGCAGTACCTATGGAAAACTACACATAAGCTATAAATTTTTATAAAAAATAGGACCACGAGGGGTGGGAATGTTAAATAGACCAGGTTTTTTCCATACGTTTGGGTTAGTTTTGGACTAGTCCTGGTCCTTTGTGGACTACTCTTTAGACGCGTGTTTGGACTGGTCCTATTATTTGCAGGGTATACATATTCAACTTTAGCTTGTAATGGGTATTGGTACGTATGTGTATGGTTTTGATCTTTACCCATACATTTCCGTACATGTTTTCTCACTAATATTGAAAGAGTACTTAAAATGATACTTATGTCATTCTCTGGTTCCAACAAGAAGGCGTCACTTTCCATACAGCGTGCTTAATAATCGATTTATTACAAAATTAATTCGCTGTAATCTTTATTTTCAGAAGGAAACCTGTTAACTGGCTCCTGGCGATTTAGCGCACGAACGAGGGAGCCATTAGCTTGTGCTGACAAACCAGCAACTCTTGAAGCATTGTAAGCCAATTTTCATGGCACTATTGACGCTATACGGCGAGATTTATTGGCAAAAGTAGTCAAAACCTGGACTGAGCGAATGGACCGTGTATCTCGTAGACATGTGGTGAAATTATCCACTAGATTATAATAAAAAAAATTTCATTCCAACAATATTTCTGTCTTGTGTTATAATTTTAAGTTCTCATGCAGCCATGAAAAACACCCTTTAGCTACATAAAGTTTATATAAGCGTAGATTTGTTGTATTTCTTATTGTATATTTATTTTCATTTAATGTAATTTAAAAACCCATTAGGTTTTATTGCAAATACAACAAAAATGTCTGAAAGTATTTTGTGCTCTGTTCCATTCTTAGTTATTGTTAGGAAACCAAACCATATGTTTGTAAGTGTACTTGTCCTTAAATATAGTTGGTGTATTCTTAGATCAAAAACATACCGCCACCTAAACCGCAAAAGGTCCTAACTAACAAACAATTGAAAATTTACTTTTTCATGAAATCTGATGTATTGCATCAACAAAATTGTACACAAACAATTTTGGAATCTTTCGACCAGCATTCGCGATTTTATTGTCAAAAAACAAGCGGCTCTATCTACAAAAGACTGAACAAAAAGTTTGTATAATATGCAACATTGTTTATCAATTTATCATATTAAATAGTTTTTTTATTCTCCTTTAAAATTTCAAAATGTTAGATAGGGCCTTTACCGTTTTAGGTGACGATACGTATATGAAAGTTTACATAAGAATGTTAACAATTATATTCATTCTGTTTTTACACAGATTTCTTTTAAAAGGGTAATCTAAATAAAAGCATTTATAAGTCATGGTAATTTATATGCCATGAATTGAAAATAAATAAGCTGGAACAACATAACAATTAAAAAACGATTTTTTTTAATAAATAAAAAAACTTACATATTGAAAACTTATTTGTTATTGTTTTTAGTATAATTTGAAAAAGTTATTCGCAATTTAACTTTAACAAAACAAGCTAATTGTTTTATTTTTAGCACAGTTTTTAATTTAGTAATGAGCTTAGGCTGAGTTTTAATCGGAACTAAAGGTCCAATTAGGCGTGACAATAATAATGCTATCATAACAAAATTTTGCACATCACTGTTTTATTGGACTAGAAATGACACAAATTTCGTGAAGATCGGTCCATAATTTACCCTAGGCCCCGATATAAACCCTACACCCGAAAAACAGTTTAGTAAGCCTAAAACCGTAAAAAAAATTCTATCTGTATAAAATTTTATACTTCACAGTTTTATAGGGCTAGAAATAACACTAATAAATTTCGTGGTTATCGGTCCATAATTTACTATAGGGCTATATAAGGCCCACTCTGGTAAATTAATTAAATACGCCTAAACCCTTGGCTGATAAAGATATTGCGGTAAAATATCTTCCAACTTAGCTTCATACCCAGTAAAAACTTCGCATACAAAATAATGTGTTGAGTAATCAGAAAAACATAAGAGCACTACTTACAATTCTACTGAAAGAACCAATGAATTTTACAAGGGATGTCCCAAAATGAACGCATTCAAAAGTAAGTCATTAATTTTTTTACCTGCATACATCCAGAAAAAAGTAGTTATAGAAGTTGTTATGGATATAGTTATAGAAGAAAGCTACAAAATAATGAGTTAAAGAAGCTATTCATTTTAAAAAGGTAGGCGAAGTTTTTACTGGGTATGACCAGAAAAAATGTCATGCAATTATGTGATTTAGATCCCATATTTGGCAGCCTTCTGAAATTCACTGTAAACGCTAAAACTAATTTCACCACTGCACAGTGCTTCAAGTTTCTAAGGAAGGCTGTCATTCGTAGTTTACTCAGTTATAGTCATCAAAATTAATATGAATATTAATGTTTATTGGGGGCGGGGGGGGGGGGGGGGGTCTTTAAAATCTTGTGAGATTAGGCCATGATAGCTTTATTGTCAATTTAATGGGAGATATAGCCATAATGGCCTTATTGAGAGGTAAGGTCATATTTAAAATTTTGCGAAATGAAAGATATAGTCATATTTTTTCGCAAATGAGAGATAAAACCATATTTTTCCAGAATATTGTTATTCATGGTGTAAACATTCTGTAAAAGGGAAAATCCTTAGTTATCATTGAAAAACATTATTTTACTCTTGTGACGCACACAGGAAAACTTTATTCAGCGAAGCCACCTAACGCGTTCTACTGGAGGAAAAAACACCTAAGCACGGCCGCAGGCCGCCACGCAGAAATACTTTAGTATGCGAAGCCAGATTTCAATAATTAACTTTGGTGTCTCCGGAACTGTAATGAGAGATAAAGCCATTTTCTAATATTGCTAATGTGTGCTAAGACCATGATGGCTTTATCTTCCATTCAAATAAAAAAAAAAAAAAAGAAAAAAGGCTTTATCTCCCTATTGAATGATATTAAAGCATCCCCCCATTTATGGGCCAATTAGGGTAAAATAAGAAAAAAATATTTTTACAGGAGAAGGTTTTTTTAATTAACTTTTCTTCAAGTCTAGGGTTTCGTTTGAAATTGCTTTTGCTCTTATTTCGTAAACGTACTTCCTAAAGATATGAGATTTTAAGAGATGATGAAAATTATCAAAAATTATCGATTTTCATCAAAAACCAAAAATCTAAAACGTTGTTGGTTACATCATTTTCGCTATAAGGGCTCGATATGTATAAATCTAGTCGTACAGAAGAAGACCCTCTTTACCCTGCAAATTCGTGAGCAAACGCAGATAAATTCTTTTTAAATTAAAAGTACAGACATAGAGTCACATTTTGATATGTAACTTGAAAGCGTTATAAGACGGCAACATAGTTAATACCTTAAGGGGGAAAAAAACGTCGTAAAAAATATACGTGAAAATTGATTTGGAACCGCTTTCCGCAAAATACGCTTTGCCTAAAAAATTATTAAATACATAATAATAACGGTAAACACCTTCAACTTAAATATCCATTGTAAAACAATAAGTCAAAAATGTTTTTTTCTTTGAAAAACACGCACTAGAAATTAACTTTATATAAAAGATAAGGAAAGTTGTTTTGATTTGTTCACTTCCGATGCACAAAAGTAAATGTTAAAAACAACTGATTGCAAGTCTTTTTGAAAAAATCGAACATCGTCATTTGACCACTATGTCCTACTACTGAACCACTGTGCACTGTACTGAAATTTGTTGAATTTTATGTTTTTTAATACCAAAAATTTAAGTTCGGCTTAAACTGTTACGAATCATTGTATTTTACTCCAGCTAAAATTGCTGAAAAAAGCATAAAACTTTCTGATTGTCGGCCAATAATTTAATATATGTCTAAAGCCTAAAGTACACGGAATGTAAAAAGCCACATGCGCATGTGGTTCTGACGTAATTTTGACGTCAGTACAAAGCCACAATAGCAACTACCTGTTGTGTGATGACGTCAAAATTACGTCAGACCCACACGCGCATGTAGGGTTGCCAGACGGGTTTGATTTGGCTTGATTATCAAGCTTTTTCAATATATGTCAAGAATCAAGAAAGAATGTTATTTGCCAAGCTAAATCTGAATTTTTAAAAAGTTTCCATTAAATTGCACAGAAAAGTACAGAAAAACTAACCATTATAGAATGTGCTATTTATATTTGACCAGTAGTTAAAATATATTGTCGAAAAGAACTAAGGGAGTTTGTATCCCAAAGAATATTAGAAGAATATATAGCAGAAAGACTATCAGAGTCTTATTTGTATTTCATTTGTAACATAGTCCATTGATTTCATGTATACGAAATATCCGAGCAAAATTAAGTTCTCCTATCTCATATGGAATAGCCGTAACTGTACCAAAATCATGCTTTCTGGTAAAAGTAGGTAGTTATTTGTCTATAACTAGTTCATTCATAGAAAGATTTTGTTATTTTTACTACCAGTATTCTACCAAGTTTATTTTATGTGAAAGTTGAAAAATAAAATCCTGAAATTTTAACTAGAAAATGTAAAGATTTTTGTGTAGATAATTGGTAGTGAGCTTGTCTATCAGTGCCGGGGTTTCGGGTTCGATTCCCGCCTGCCAAAAAAAAAAAAGACAGAAAGTGTACCGATCTGGCCGAATTTCAATCCCGTACTATGTGCGATATAAATATCTTCCTTAGGAAACCCATTTCAACATTCACACGTCCAGACAAACCAACGGACAAGTAGCCGGACATCGTGAAATCAGCTTCGCTACGTATAACATCAGTTCTGTGAAAATAAAAATCTGAACAACAATATAAATTTGTTTGTTCATTTAACCGAATTTTTAATTGTCAAGAAAAATCAAGATTTTTCTTTCTAATGTCAAGTTTTTGACTTTAACAGTTTCCGTGACATTTTACATTCCGTGTACTATAACTTGTTTATTCATTCAATTTATAGATGTAAACAAAATTTTTTCAGTTTTTTTTTATTATGATTTTGTTTATTTTATTTAATGTTGTCAACTTTTTCTTTAGGAAAAACATAAAAACAAGACAAACAAAAAGCGGCAAATCGCTGAATTTGTCCATAAACCGCTGATTCAGCAACACTTTAAATATTTCAAGCTTGAAATGTCCATTTTAAGTTGAACCATTTTACATTTTTTATACCCTCCACCACAATTAGTTGTGAAGAGGGTATATTAAGTTTGTCATTCCGTGTGAAAGTTTTTTATTATTCATCTCAGACCCCATAAAGTATATATATTCTGGGTCTTTGAGTAATTCTAAGTTGATTTAGCCATGTCCGTCTGTCTGTCTGTCCGTGTGTCCGTCTGTTGAAAACACGCTCACTTTCGAACAACTCAAGAAATGAACAAACTTGGTGCCAAATTGCTTAGAGTTATCCTAAGCAATTTGGGATTGAAATCCAGCAAAATCGGTTTAGTAGGACCAGAGCTATGAATCAAAATGTGGAACCACCACCTAAAAAAATTGATAATTTTGTTACTAAAAATAACATAAATGCTGGAACAAGGCACGGAATGAGATAAGATTTTGCAAAAATTTGTTTTATTTGACTGGAAATCATGCTGTAATCATGCCGGAAAACAGTTTAGTCGCCTAAAACCATAATTAATAACAAATTGTCACAGTTTATGATAATATTAATATATATACATCATACAGATATTACTCCTTAAACATTCGATCTGTCGGTGGAGGGTATCAAAGATTCGGCACAGCCGAATATAGCACTCTAACTTGTTTTTACATAACTTAATTTTTTATCAAACTCTTTGCACTTGGTAAATTTTTCTATAACATTATATCTGCACTATTCACCAAAACTTGAACAATGCATTAAAAATATTAGTGTCACAAGGCCTTAATCCTAGAACCCTAATGTTAATCTATTTTATACGTAAGCACAACTCATAAGGCCAAGTGGCTGACATGTATGCATACAAAACCCATTTTGTCCTTATCTCTTAACAAACTGTAAGTAAATTTGGTAAAAATAAACTTTTCGCAGTGTTTAAAGTTGAACTCAAACAAGAAATAATTATTTCTTAATATTTTTTTAAATATATTCTTTTTTAATATTTAATATTTATGGCTTAAGCTTAAACCAATCATGATATTTTATTCAAATTAGGTCAAATTAAGTTGTTTGTGACTGGAAATAAGAGCATACAATTTTCTGATGTTCAGCCCATAATTTTCATTGTATCACATATGGCCAATTTCACTAATACTATTTAAATATTAATTGATATATAAATATACTTTAACATATAATTTAATTTTTATTTGACATGAAAAAGGAATTTTTGATATTTTAATTAATTGGTGAAATTGGCAATTAAAGCGTACTTTTAGAATATAAAAATTTTAATTCTGTGAGCTCAGTTTCTATAAAGGCTATCAAAGATTCGGCACTGCTGAATAAAGCACTCTTCCTTTTTTTAATAAGCAACAATCATATGATTTTTGTTTTAAATCTAAAACAAAAATGTTTTAAATTTATTTTTAAATCATTTTCGCAATTACCAAAAAAAAAACCAATAAACAGTTTTCCTACGTAAACGTTTACTGAGCTACCTAAATAAAAGCGGAAGCGTTTTTTGTATGTCAAAACTTCTCATTTGCATACAATTTATACGAAACAAACCATTAGAATGCGAATTAGAAACCACTCGGCTGATAAATCTTATATAACAGATCGCTATG
Organism: Pollenia angustigena; assembly: GCA_930367215.1. Lineage (NCBI taxonomy): Eukaryota > Metazoa > Arthropoda > Insecta > Diptera > Polleniidae > Pollenia > Pollenia angustigena. The sequence goes on from OV884060.1 coordinate 58,030,258, forward strand.
TCGGTTTGTTTTGTTGAAATTGTATTTAAATAAAATGCTCATGTTTAAAAAAACGTTTGCCGCTTTTGTTTAGGTTATTCAGTTAGTAATAAAAAAAATTAATTTTAAAATTACATACAAATATACATGAAATTTTATCTAATTTACAAGTAAACAAATGAAGAGTGACGTATGAACTCACCTATTATATATTTGATTCAAAAAAACACACATCCATACACAGAACAATTTCGATATAAAAACTTTTGTGACACTGAATTATATCACAGTTTTAATTTGAAAACTTTCGAAAATAGACTAAATAAAGAATCAAAATGAAAACTCTTATCACTTTGGCTTTCGTTTGCCTAATTGCGATCTCTTTGGCTTCTGTAAGTATTATTTTTAAAAGGATTTAAGAAGGATTACAAATAATTCCTTTCCTTGCAGACTATTAAATTAACCGAAGAAAAAAAAGCTGAGATTAAGGCACTCATCGAACAATGTGTTAAACAAGAAAATGCTTCCGAAGAGGATGTCAACAAAATGTTTAAAAAGGACCTTTCTAATCCCTCACCCAGTATGAAATGTCTTGGTGCTTGCATCAATGAAAAAGCTGGTATCTTAAAGAATGGAATTTTTCAAGAAGCTGCCGTTTTAGAAAAATTTGCAACATATTTTGGTGAGGAAAAATCCAAAACCGTGTTGGAAAATTGCAAGAACATCAAAGGTGTCGATCGTTGTGATACTGGTTACAAAATCTTGGAATGTTTTGGAGAAAACAAAGTCTTAGTACTTTCGGAGTAAAAGCAAGTGTTTTAAATAAAATAAAGTAAAATTTATTATTGATAAAAAAATAGGATTTTAACTTAAAGCCTAGTACTCGGTTCGAATTTGTGAAATATGTTGAGCCAGATTGATTATTTCACATGAAAATTTTGACATGTATTAATGCTGCCTATCTTGCGAGTTTGCACAGCGTTCTTATTCCTTCAAAGTATGCGACATTGTTTTGCGTTTGTAAACCAACCCCACATGTATTTTACATGGTGGCCACACGATCAAGTTTTGCCTTTCAATTCCATTTAATTGTCAATACACTCTCACTTTTTTACTAACACACTCACACAATTTCACCTTTTCATTTGTTTGCCAATTTAACTTTCAATTTAACAGCTAATTACAAGTTTGTCTTATTTATTGTTTTCTTAAAGAATTCTTAAAAGTAAATTGCTTCCAAATTGAGTGCAGCCTTCGTCACAGCTTTCAATTTATGTAAATAGGTCTGTCTGGGTACTTTTCCAGTAGCAAATACTCAGAAAATTTTTTTGGGAGAGTAAGACCAATATTACTCTTTCGGCTGAAAAAATCTCAAAAAGTACGCAGACAGTATCCAGTGAAATTTTGCAAGAAAACAGCTGATCGGTGTGTAAACAATTGAAATAACAAAGCAAAAGAATTTTAGCATATGTGTACGCAAAATTGAATTCTCGAGGTAAATTAAAAAATTATTTATTAAAGTGAAGCTTAAAAAGTGTTGTAAATTAAAAACCTTGTTTATTACACTGTTATTGGTTTGGTAAATTCAATTTCTTCTTAGTTTTTAGTTTTATTTGTCGGGTTTTTTATAAAACTTCTTTTGCTTACATTGCCCAACATAGTGCCGGCTTACAATGGAAAAAAAGAATGAAATGCCCAATACAGTGCCCTCCAATAGCTTGACAACGGAGAAAAATAATTTGGATGTGAAGTGCTCGCCAGGAACACAATTCCAAATACTCCCCTCTTCAATTGCAAAGTTTGTCCCACAAAGTTCTGCTGGTTCTGCCTTCTCCACTCCACTTACGCCACGGTCGCACTGTATATTTGGATGTTTCTAGCATGAAGTTAAATGTTTTGTTTATTATAATTTATTATAAACGTTAAAAATCAACACAGTTCTAACTACTTACCTCTGCCATTGTTAAATTTAAGTTTTTATTTTCATTTCCCAAAAACTATTTCATTCAAACAGCTGTTCAAACTATTTGCAAAATCTTGCAAGCGGAAATTTCTCCAGTAACATTTTGCAAGTTCTCTAACTTCCAACTGTCAAAAAATTCTCTTTTTGGTTCTCTCGCTGCAAGAGATTTGGAGTACGCAGACAACATTTTGCAAGATTTTGCAACATTTTGCGCAAAATATGTGTACGCAGACAGACCTAATTTTGACAAACAGTATATGTAAAAGGCCGCAGGTTAAGAAAAAAAAATTTTTTTATTAAAAAAGTAAGTAAATATGGATAAAAAAAACTATTACCGGTTGGGTTATTTTAATTTTTCATTTCTTAATTAATATACTTTTTTGCTTTTGCTTAAAATTCCACGTGAAATAAGTACAGCTTACATTATTTCGAAGTTGAAAAAAAATATTGCCAGAAACATATCGAGCCTTTGGTGCAAGATCGTAGTAACTCAAAATTTGAATTTTTTGAGCTGGGTATGCAGAAATGATCTTTGGGAAAATATCTATCTAAAGAAAAAAAGATTATGGTTCTGTCTCAAACTGTTCAGATTTTACAGCTCAAAATGTTTTTATTGCCTCTAGCTATTTTCAACCATATTTATATTAATATAAAAAAAATATTTAATATTATTAATAATTTTTCACCTTTTTTTAATTACAAAGCATTCCTCTTTATTAAAAAACTTGTAAAAAAATAACTTAAGTAAACGGAACTTCTATTAAAAAGATGGCTGAAAACTTCAAATGCATTTTTCTCAGTTCACGATTTTTTGAATTACTACGGTATTGCACCAAAGGCTCGATATGGGCATTTCCATGTCATCATACGTGACATTTGTACCCCTTCAGATAAACAGAGATTTTGCAAAAATAGTAGTAACTGGAATTTTTTTTTAAATTATGTTTCATTCAGAAGTACCCACTAAAAGAAGTACCCTATGAAAAAAAAAAATTATGACACTCGGAACCCTGTTGTCACAAATATCAATAAAAAAAAGTGCATATCGTACGTGACATAAAACGGAAGTGATTTTGGTGTGAATGTAAAATAATTCGAAAATCTGCGAATGGTGGTAGGTTTTTCTTCGTTTTTTTTTTTTTAATTTTTTACATTAAGCCACATGTTTTTATACCCTTCACCTCAGGTGGAAAAGGGTAAATATAAGTTTATCATTCCGTTTGTAATTTCAACAATATTATTCTAAGACCCTATAAAGTATATATATGCTGGGTCCTTATGAGGAGAGAACTTGATTCAACCATGTGATGTCCCTCTACCCCCCTTTCAATTGTTTACATATACTAGCATAATGCCCAATATGATTTTCGTTATCACCCTTCTTTATTATTTCATCTATTTAACGAAATAATTTTTACAAATAGAAACTAGGAATTTTTGTGTTCTTTTGCTACTTAAAAACTCGCCAAAAAAGATAAAAGAAAACAAACACACATACATGGCACAAACTATTTTGGTGAATATATTTCCCAACTTTGCTATTGCGGTGAACATAAACATCAAAAGTAATTACAACTCAACTGTGTTGAATTTGGTGTACAGTAAACGTACCATATTTCATTTTAATTATATTCGATTAACGTTCCATCATGGTTCAGTTGTCTAGGGGGTGTGTTAAGTTAGAAACTGAGAGTTCCCTGGTTCGAATCTTGGTTTTTTAAAAAGAAAATTTTTATTTAATAGTTTTATTTTTTTATGTTCTAAAAACGATTTAAAAAAATATTTACCAGTTTTCGCTTTTTAAATTTTATTTATAATGAAGTTTTAAGTATTGTAAATATGTATGTATATGTAAAAATTATTTAGTTTTTGTCTAGTTGCTCTGTATTCTGCTCGTACAATGGTGAAGGGTATATAAGATTCGGCACAGCCGAATATAGCAATCTTACTTGTTCCATTATAATCCGTCATTGGAACACAATTTTTTTTTTATGGTTTTATAATGAATAAAATGTTATATCGTTCGTGACACACCGTACGGGCGGGTTGATTTGTATGGATGAAAAAAAATAATGAAAAATCGTATGGTAAAACGTAATCTAAATAAAATTTTAAGAAAATTCTCCGAAGAAACCATAGGTCTAAAATCAAACCGTAATCCGCGCCTCTCGACTGGAAAATTTTTTTGCTCTTCTTTCGCTAAAATTATTTTCTTTTGTTTGATTTGTATTATGTTTTATTATATTATAGTTTATGGAATACAGGTATTGATGTGAGACTAATCAAAAATTTGGGACATAGGTTCTTATTGGCACGAGGACCAAGGCTATTAAAAATGGGCCGAATCATAGGACCACGAAAGAAGATAAGATCAGAAACTTTCAAACCGATTTTAATAAACTGGAAACATATATAGAACCATATCTATATGGACACAAAAGGTATGCATTTTTTAAAAAATATGACCACGAGGGGATTTAGGGTCAATTTCTGCCTCTCAAACCGATTTTAATGAAATTTAAACCATAGATATATGGACACATAAGCTATACAGTTTTTTAAAAGTAGGGGGCGATTTCTGCGTCTCACAAACTTTCAAATCAATTTTAATGAAGTTTATAAACATAGATAAATCCATATTTATATGGACACATAAGCATGATGTGTTTGTAAATACTGTGATGTAGGGTATCATATGGTCGGGATTGACCGACTATACTTTTTTACTTGTTTTTATTTAATTATGAAAGAAAATTGTTTTATCTATGTTCCTCATAAAAATATCTATATATGGGTGTTTCCACAGAAAATTACCCCTTTACCCGGATTCTCCTAGCGCCGTCATATCGTCGGTTGATTATTTAATTGTCGTATGTAATTTGTATCCACATACGACAATTAAATAATCAACCGACGATATGACGACAAAAACATTGGTTGTTTCAACTGGCTGGTGCAGCGTTATTATTGCATAGAAACAAATAAACCAAAGACAATTGTCTTGTGTGTTCATTGCTTTTTCATAAAAAATTAAGTTCAACGTTGTGATTCAAACAGTTCGCGTTTAGTAAAGTTTTTATTGTGAGAGTTTTTGGAAAAAATTCATAATTATGAGTTCGGCTGGAAAGTAATAGCCTTTTTACACTGATCAACATCTAACATCTACCATCAATTTCCCACCATTTGCGAAGATGTTAACATCTTTTCATAAGAAATACATAGGGCTAAAAAACAACATCTTTCAACATCTTTAAAAGATGTTCCTATCTCATTTTATTCCACTCTACATCTTTCGATTATTTTAGTGTCATCACTATAAAAGTGTCAATAAGTTCTATTATTATTGTGGCATCACTGACAAAATGGAAGTTGCTTTGAAAGCAGCGTTACCATTTGTCAAGTTTTATATCTTAATGCAATGTTTTTTTGTTAAGTATTTTTTATATTTTTAAACAAATTGAACTTCAAATACATTTTTGAGTTTTCTTTTTAAATGTTGGCACTTTTGTGAGAAAAAAAACATTTTTAATTTAATAATTTTTTTTTTTCAAATATGGTGACATTTTTGTTTGATGGCAGATGTTAGATGTGAGCAATGTAAACGAGTGTTTCACATTTTCTACATCTTTGATGGCAGATGTTAGATGTTGATCAGTGTAAAAACCCTATAAGTGTTAAAAACTTAATAAATTTTATAAATCTGCAGTAAAAGTAACATAAAATTTAAATTAATACTAGTTTACAAGATTCTTGCTAAACAATTTTATTCGAGTTGTGGAAGAAATATAATTTTTTTGGGAATATATTTGGTTGTCGTCAAATGACGACACTATGATACAACGAGTACTATGGATATACATTTTATTTTTTTTTTTGTTATCGTTTTTTTTATCAGTAAATTTCTTAGCGTCGCTGACATTTTGGATATTTTAGAGGAAGAAAATGGAACAAACGATCGCACCTTCAAATGTTGACGTTTTGACTGATGAAAACTCAGATGAGGACATCGAAGGAAATATTATTTCTTTGTCTCGTAACCAACTTCTTTCTGGTACCTTCTGAAATACGAGGAACCAGAGAGAGAGAGAAGATTTTTTTCTAACAAGGTGGACAAAGTACCTTCAACTGTTTTTTTCTGCAGATCCCGTGGGAAAGGCAAATAGTGGAGTAAGGCAAACCTAAAATACGTTGAAGTAAATATTCCATATTCTATCTAACACTATAATAAAAATCTGGGCAGAACAGATCGAATGGATCAAAATGTAAATTCTGTTCGCATATCTATTCGAAGTAAAAAATGGTGGTGGCCACTATTTACCTGGATGCTGGACGTGTCTGTACAAAATGCTTGGCTTTTAGAGAGACAGCATGATCCTAAACGCATGCAAAACAGTTTCCGAAGAGACTAAGAAATCTCATATCTTTCGTCAGAGACTAATTTTCCGAAAGGTCCGGTGAGAATGTCGAAATGATGGATATATGCACTATGTGCAAAGAACAAAAAATAATAAGCAGAGAGCATGTGCTGTTGATAAATGTAAATCAACTGTAAGGAGAGAGTGCCAAAAATGTGATAAAGGTTGTGTGTTGATTGCTTCGCCCCATATCATCAAATATAAAAATATTTCAATTTATATTTCATTGTAACTATTCAAAACATAAAACACTGAAGAACAAATAAAAGTTCTAAAACTAAAATCCATATAAACAATTTTGTACCTTTATTTTAATAGCGTCGTCATATGACGACACCCATTTTCTCGAAAACTGGACCCAATATTCCATTTTTCTTTTCAAATACATACTAATGGTATCCTAGACATAACGTGAATCAAATATTATAATAATCGTATGATTATTTCATAAACCGGGAGAATTCGGGTTAAAGCTAAAAAATTAAATAAATATTTTGAATTTATTTTTCCGCTAATATTATACAAAATAAATGTATCTGTCATTTTCCGAAAGATTAACTTTAATTTTCTTTATACTAACAAAAATATTTTTTTGTTACTAACAAAAATATTTTTTTGTTACTAACAAAAATATTTTTTTGTTACCTATAATAAATGAATTCAGACACAACAAATTTTAACTTTTTATAATGTAACGACCGTTACTTTAAAAAAAATTTTTTTTGGTAACTAATTTCTATGGTTTGAAAATAAATCCATTCCTTAAACAAAACATTTCAAAGAATTTAATCAGATATTTTACTTGACATAACCTGTGCAAAAAAGAGTACATTTATTAAGTAAAGACCGATACTTTTTTAATGGTTAAAAAGTATTGAAATTACATTTTTTATGAATTCGTTCGGTTCCTACCGTTGCTTAAACTTCCGTTAGTCCAAAATGGAACAATCCTCGTGGCATATTTGTGTAGGTTGGAGTTTTATTTAAAAAATCTCCGAAAATCGGTAACAACCGTTACTTTGGAAACACCCATATAGAAAATTGTAACGTTACTCACTGATTCATCATCGCACAGCCTAAATGCCTGAGGCTAAAAACTTGAAATTTAGACCAAAGATTGGTCACTCTCCAAATCTATCCACTTGGACGGAATTTTGGGAAATTCGAATGTTAAGGGGGTAAAAAAGAGTAAAACGGGGAAATTTAGTAATCTTATATCTTCAAAACTAAAAGAGATATAAAAAAATGTAATACTTATCGTTGTTCTTTAGAAAAATAAGCGGACAGGTGTCTGGTACTGTTTTGAAATTCGGTCCTATTAGGGATAAACGGGGGAAACCTACATTTTGGTACTTTTTTGACTTCAAAAGATAGATGTTTTGAGCCAATAAACATAGAAACATTCAAAACTTATCAAAAAGTACGAATACGAATTTGGTACCTTTTCGAATACTAAAATATGGGATGCCACTACAATACTGAAATTTTTGATGCTTTAATGGAGGAAAAAATAATACCCAAAAAAGGAAATACGGCAAATTAGATATTTATACCCACACCACAATAGTGGAGATGGTATTATGCATTTGTGCTGATGTGTGTAGCGCCTTAAAATAGTGGTCCTATACCGATCTACTCAGAATCACTTTCTGAGTCGAACTAAAGATGTCCGTCCGGCTGGCTGGCTGTCCATGTAACCTTGTGCGCAAAGTACAGGTCGCAATTTTGGAGATAATTTGATAAAAATTGGGTCATAGGTTCTTATTGGCACAAGGGCCAAGCCTATTAAAGCCGAATCGTAGGACGACGAGGGAAGATAGGGGGACATTTCTTCCTCTCAGAAACTATCAAACCGATTTTAATGAAATTTAAAACATAGATAGAACCATATCTATATGGACACAAAATGTATAAATGTTTAAAAAAAATCGGACCACGAGGGGAGATAGGGGCAACTTCTGCCTCTCAAACCGAGATCCATATCTATAGGGACACATTAGCTATACAGTTGTTAAAAAATAGGACCACAAGGGGAAACAGGGGGCAATTTCTGCCTCTCACAAACTTTCAAACCGATTTTCATGAAGTTGATAAACATAGATAAATCCATATTTACATGGACACATAAGCATGATGTGTTTTTTAATACTGTGGTGTAGGGTATCATATGGCCGGGTTTGACCGACTATATTTTCTTACTTGTTTTCTTTAGCTTTTTGGTTCTACAGCTCGTTCTACGCCTTGCGATTTATTTAACAACACGCTTTCATTGTTGATAAATTTCGAATAAAAATCAAGAATTAAATCTTACCATTAAAAATATATTCTTAAATTCAAGAATACGATCTTAAAATTAAGATTACGTTCTTGATTTTAAGAATGCGTTCTTGACATAAAGAATGCATTCTTGATTTTAAGAATGTGTACTTACGGCTTAAGACCACGTTAAGATTGCGATCTTAATTTTTAGAATTCATTCTAAAAATTTGAGAACGTAAATCTTACTGACCAAATTTCAAGATTGAAATCTGACGATTTCTGCAATCTAAATTCAAGAATTTTGTTCTTAAATTTAGATCGTAGTTTTTCTCACAGCGTATGAATCTTAAACTCAATTGTACATAACTTTGGTTGCCTATGGGCTCCAAATATACTTTGGTGTAGGGTAGAATATGGTCAGGCTTGGCGAATTTTACTTTCTTACTTGTTTACAATATATTCTATTTCGACATTTGGTAATGATGGCCCAAAACGGAGAAGTATAGTTGAGGAATATACGGTCAGATTATTGATTTTATAAGTAATATATTTATTTTAAACGCAATGGAACTGAATACCACATAATAACAAGACACTGAAAGGCAATTTTGCCTACCGAAAGTCCTACTTTATGAAGTGTTTAAACGTTAGATTGTAACTGAAATAAAAGAATAGATAAACTTTACCAATTCAATTAGCAATTTGTAGTATTTCAAATTGGTATTTCAAATAGGTAGACAGAGGATAGTGATAATGTTCTGAGTCACAGAAACACTTTTTGGCAATTTTAGGTTCACGTTCACTGTCCATAAGGGCAGAGTTTCAAAAAAGTACTAAGAACCTGTCTGTTTGTTTTTCTAATGAACAACAATAAGTATTAAATTGTGTCTTGTATCTCTTTTAGTTTTGGAAATAAAAGGTTACCAACATACAGTTCTGTAAGTAAATACCTTTCTATTAGTGTAATTTTTAAATCGGTTGACAAACAGAGGAGATAAGTCTTCTGCACTGTATTACCTTTCCCGGTTTATATATAAGATAGCATAATGGCTACAAAGAAAAGATGTTGTAGAAATAATCGAGACAGACAGCTTTTTTGTTGTTTGTGGTGATTATTGACTCTGCAAAATACATTTTGCGAAAATATTTTATTTTTGTGTAAAGATAAACATTTAAAACATGTTAAATTAAGATAAAATATGAAGTTGTTTTCTGAATATTTCATGGACTGAACATATTTTTACTCAAAATTGTTTGTGCATATATGAAAAAATTTATCAAAGTTTTAAAATAAAAAAAAACTATTAACATTCTTGCAAAACAAGGTAGAGGTTTCAAAGAGATTTTTGTGTTGATTAATAATCCAGAAAATATGTTAAGATTTGAAGGTTCGTTTGTGAAATATTAATAGAATAAAACAAAAAAAGGTATAAAAAATGCAAATATTAAATGCCAGTATGTGTTAAAACCAGAGCTGCTACAAAAAAATATTGATTCCATTATTCATATAATTGTGTCTTCCTGTGTAACAGACATTTAAAATTTATACAAATAACATTACGAATTTGTCAAGTTTAAACCAAAACTTGTTATCGTGAACATTTTTTTTTAATTATTTGATTAATCGGTAAGGGGAGCACCTGATTTTAGGTTTTAATTAAAAGTAAATTGTTAAAAGTTTAAAAATGTAAATAAAGTGTCCCAAAAAGTGTGTTATTAAAAATTATAACAATTTCGCTAATTACTCAAAAACGCCCAAGCTTTTTTTGTAAAAGTTTATTTATTAAAATAATTATTTTTTAATTGTAAAACAACAAAACGTATTTGAAATTATATATTCAAAAAACACACACGCACATGCAGAAAACAACTAAACTTTTGTCTTGCTGGCTTAAAATGATTTCGTTATAAAAACTGTTTGTGTCACTGAAATAGATCACAGTTTTAGTTTAACAATTTTCGAAAATAAACTAAATTTCCGAAGAATCAAAATGAAAACTTCCATCACTTTCGCTATCGTTTGCCTAATTGCGATTTCCTTGTCTTCTGTAAGTATTTTTTTTTTAAAGGATTAAAGAAGTATTACAAATAATTCCTTTCCTTGCAGGCAATTAAAATAAGCGAAGAAAAAAAAGCCGAGATGAAAGCGCGCTTCGAACAATGTCGTAAACAAGAAAATGTTTCCGAAGAGGATGCCACGAAATTGCGTGAGAAGGACCTTTCTAATCCCTCTGAAAATATGAAATGTTTTGCAGCTTGCGTCCTTGAAAAATTGGGTTCCTTGAAGGATGGCGTATTTCAAGAAGCTGTCGTTTTGGAAAAAATGACCCCGCACTTTGGTGAGGAAAAGACAAAAGCCCTTTTAGACAAGTGCAAGAACATCAAAAGTGAAGATCGTTGTGACATTGGTTTCGAAATCTTTGAATGCTTTCATAAAAACAAATCCTTATTAGAATTGGAGTAAAAATCTCAAAACAAATGTATTAAATGGAAGAGAAGAAAAATTAATAATTAAAAATAAAAAGTGTTTAAATTTAAAACATAAAATTTTCAAATGTTAAAAAAATAAATTAAATGATTAAAAGACAAACTGAAGTGCTAAAATTGCGCATGTTTAATTTTAAGCAACTCAATTAGGAATCTAGGCAAGTCTTTGCATTTTAAATTGTTTTTAGAACTTTTTTAACCCAGCAATTCCCATACCTTCAATAATGAAAACAAAAGTTTCAAATAATACATATCAGTACAAAATCAAATTAAAAAAAAGAAAATATTGGTAATTCCGATATTAAAGTGGTGTCACCTGCAGGTGACACTGGGCATAATTTACTACACATTTTTAACATTCGGCTAAGAAAGTGATCGAAGTTAGCTTTATTTTTGTCTCATCCTCTCCATCGGTTACCTTCCCATCCACAAGAGGGTACAACCAGGGTCATCTCCAGACTCTAGATTTTCATTATCGCTATCGTTAATTCCATTATCGCTATCGTTAATCTTTGTCACCTATAGGTGACACTGGGAATTGCCTTGTCGTTTTAGCTAATCCAACCATTTCCACTGTGTGAAATAGAATGGCCAATCCGTAAAACATATTTTAAAAACCGTAACATTGCAAATCAGCTGCTTCATTTTGTTTTATGTAAAGCAATTTGAACCAGTGTTTTTGAAAACTGCAGTCAAAGTAGAAAAACTGCCATTTCTTTCACTTCTTAATTTATCATTGGCAAATAAAATTATTGCTTTTACTTTTGAGTCATTAAATGTAAACAGTCGCTGTCAAACCGACTCAAAAAACGAAAAGTTGTACATGAATTTTCGCTTCTTGTTGGACTGTTTTTGGTTTTGACTGCAGTTTTTTAAACCCTGATTAGAACGGTTTTAGTTACCGGTAAGGTGTTACGTCTCAATCTGTAAGAAATAGATTGGTCTTACTTTTTTGCGGTAAGGTTAATTCATTGTTACTCCAGGCTAACTGGGCCTTTAGATCCGGACTTTTCTCTTAACTGTTTTAATAAGTTAACGCAGGATCAGCCTTAGTCGACCATTTTTTTCGGTGGTAAAAAAAAATTAAAAAATTTACTAGTTAACTGATGTTTTATAATCTTTAATGTTAATTTGTTAGGCGTTTTCTTTAAATCTCATTTACGCCTACAGTAAACCTCGAATCTTAACAAAAAATATCATTCGCAAGATATTTTCAAGCAGAGGTGCACAAAACATACTTTGGTAGGACTTAAAGGCATTAAACATTATTATTAGTGAACAGAAACAACTCACGTACGTTTAAGCAAAATAATGTAGAAAATCTAAAGTAAAATGAACGAGAACATACAAAGTTTTCTCATATGCTTTAAATTGGAGAGCGGTTGAAAATATGAAAAAATTACAATTAAAGTAACCGATTAAAAATGTTTAAACCAAATTGAAACTAATTACCAACATAAGATTGGTGAAGGGTACTTTGCGCTATCACCAGTGCTGCCAATCGATGTGTAATTACACATATTTTGTGTAATTTCTACTTACATGTGAAGCCCATGTGTAATTGGTGTTATGCGTTATCTGTGTGTAATTTTATTTTGAGTTTTTTCTTTTATTAAGTTTTGTAATTTGAAAATACTTTTAAAATGACATATTGAATTGCGATTTTCGCGAATTAAAATACGAACTTCATTAATAGCCCCTTTACACTACAACGAAATCTATTTTGACTAGATTTCCCAAACAAACTAAAATCTACTTCTTAACAAGATTTTTGCGAAATCTACTCAAAAGAGCTTTTTTTAAGTCAAAAACATTCAAATTCATGTTCTGATTTTGTACTCTATTTAAAAGAATATCTTAAAGAAATACATTCCCATTTTATCTTAATTTGTCCATTAATTTTAAAGGAATTATTACTTTAAAAGTGTTAAAAGTCTGGCTTTGTGCCTAGTTTATTCCAAGGAGCACTAAAGGCTCATAAACTTTCTTTTCGACACCAACGAAATAAAAATAATCAGTTTTAAAATTATAACAAAAAAAGAAAAACTGGGGTGTTTAGTTTCCAAGAAAGTTTTAAACATATTTTCGAAATAAAACCCATTGAATATTGTGGTTTTTTTATTTCGTGCTAAGATCGTTAATATTATTTTTCGATTATCGAGAAAATTTATTCTTGATTTTTTTCTAACTTCAAGTTCATATGTTTTTTTTGCGTGAAATCCGAAATTTTAAAAACAAAAAATACGATTGCCATTTTTGAAAGTTTTGAACAATAATTTATATTTTAAAAAAGTTTTCATATCCAATTTAGTGTAATTTTTCTTCAAACGTGTAATTTGGGACACAGTCGTGTGTAATTTTCGAATTCTTCATTGGCAACACTGACTATCACACAAGACTAAAGGGCATAATAAACCACACAAATGGCTTGGCAAACATGTCAAAATTTTAAATTTTATTTTATGTTGTTAATTTTTAATATTTAGCAGACATGTTGGATATTTGTCAAATTTTTTGTGGCGTCTAATGCTAATGTATTAATTTCAGCGAAAACTTTGCAGAGTGAAGACGTTGAAAAATAAGTATTAAAATAATTTTAAATAGTAAACTAATTTTTTTGAGCAGTATTGCTTGCCACAAAACAGCTCGTTGCTTAAATCACTTTTTAGTTTTAATTCTTTACCTTTAATTTAATTATATTCCCCCCCCCCTTTTTAGTGTAAAAAGCAACAAAATTGCCGCAGCACTATCGGCGTCTGCATTCATTGAAAACAACACAAAAATAACAAATTAATGTTTGTACGGAGTATATTTGTGTTTTTTATTGGCAAACACCAAACGGAAACAATGTGTGTGTTTGCCAAGCATTTTGTGTGGTTTCTTAAGCTGAAAGTCCACACCATGCGTTCATGCGTAGATGCGTATAATACTTTTTGTGCATTTTATGCATTTCTAAATTCAAGTTACATGCAATGCGTTTTATGCGGCAAATTTTTTTTTTTATCAGCTGTTGTGCAAATATGTTTAACAATTAAAAACATTTTTGCAAGAAATTGAGAGTGTAATTGATATTTTAATAGAATTTATTTAATAGAATTCATAGCTTTTATTATAAAAATATTCGTGATTTTTCACGGTATCAATATGTTTCCAATTCATAGCATTTGTTAAAAAACATAATAAGCACAACAAAGATGACACTCAGAAGATAAAAGTAATCGATAAGTAGAATGGCCAATTTTGTTCTTGTTAAATTGTGCTAAAAATTAATTTTAATGTATTTTATTCATTAAAGTTTATACAATCTTTATAACGAAAGCTTTTTCTCTTATTAAAAACCTTTTTTAATGCAAAAACATAGTAAAAAGTAATCCACCACACAAACATATTTATCGACAACATTGAAAATAAAATATGACTTGCCATCCATTGCCATCAATAACAGCTGACTTTTTTCACCACACATGCGACGGATACAAAAGTAGAAAGTAAACCTACTTTCATGCGTTGATGCGTCTATGCATTCTCTGCATTTTGTTGTGTAACTTGTTATATACAATTACACTGATTCAACTTTTTTGTCAAATGCATAAAAAGGACAGACGCATAAACGCATGGTGTGGACCTTCAGCTTTATGCCCTTTACGTATTTTGAGGGAAATACAACCCTGTCATGATAAGTTGTTATTGGATTTTGAAGATTTTTAAACAATAATTAGACTTGTTTGATAGTAAAAGGGCGTTTAGAAGTTGGTATAGGAGGTATAGGAGGTATGTGAAATTATGCACAGATTTATATCATTTTCATTAGGTCCAATTGAGCTGTAGGTATAAAACAAAATATTAACAAATTTAAAATCGTTGCTCTTTTAATACCCAGACTGACGTATGTGGAGAGCTTATTAAACGATTGTGCCGATGTATGAAACACATACAAATATTTGATTTGTTCTAGACAACTTCTACGACTCTAAATTGTGAATTGAATTGTGGGGCCAAATTATGGCAGTCGTGATCGAATGCTTTTTCGATTCGAAAGCAATTTTATTTCAGTCAATACTGAACGAATCGGTATTATTTTTTCAGTGTTTGAAAACTTAAATAAATGCTTTACAACACCAAAAAAATAATTTCGATCCGTTCAGTATGGACAGAAAGAATTAGAAATTAAATTGCTTTCGAATCGAAAAAGTATTCGATCACGACTGCCATAATTTGGCCCCTGGTTTTAAAAATGGAAAGTAAAAATGCAGAAAAGCCTTCACATGTTACTTTTACACTTATAGGGTTTTTTTTTCTACAAAAAATGTCACATTGTATTTCAAGAAATTGCAATTTGGTGTTCGTTTCTTAAAAATGCTTTGTTCTCTAAAAGGGCAGCGTGTTTTATACTGAAAAAAATCACCATTAAATGTCATACGCCCCGTATAAAAAGAGTGTTGATAATGCCCTGTAAAAAGATGGCTTCTGTTTATATCGTCATATTAAATGCAAATGGACGTAACTTGGTTCGTTTTTTCAAAATGCATGTTCGTGCAAAATTTTAAATTCCTACGATTAAAAATGGCGATTTGATTAACGAAATTCAAACGCCAATTACACCTTTTTGTTATTGATTTTGTAAAGTTTTTTGCTTCTCCTGCATTTAAAATAACGATATATAGGGTTACCATACAATGTTGAGAACAAATCGCATCTAAACAGGACAGTACAAATTTTAAGATTTAATAGTTATTTTTTCTATTATTTTATAGTGAAAACAAAAGAAAGCATTACATTGTTAATGGCAGGTTGTCAGTGACATAAAATTTAAATGGATTCGGTGTTGTAAAATAGTTTTTGAAAAAAAAACGTAAAGCAAGAAATCCGAGAAACTTGATGTTAATAAATCGGCAATCTGGCAAAGGTGAATTTCGTCATTCATTTTGTTCATTTATTTAATATCAATCTATTAACAAATTTTGGTTTATATATATATATTTTTTTTATATTTTGATTTATGTACATATTTTTTTTATATTTGTGACGCGCATAATAGAAAGGGTTTTGTTCAGGAGAGCCATTTTATACGTGTATCTTTGGTGTACCATCACTGAGCGTGTTAGTTTTGGTCTCATTTGAAAGCGACACATCTTAACCTTGTTGGTCAACCTTGAAAACGCGCGTAGGTCGTCCCTACCTCTGGTTTTGTGTAGTTGTTTTTTACTGTTCCCTTTACCTTACTGGTCCCTTTCTCTATGCGCTGTCACATATATTGACGAACAAACTTTTTGTCAGCTGTTAAAAACAGGGCGAAGAGAGTTTTTAGTTGATTAATACTCAAACAAAAATTTTAACGTTTATAGGATCGTTCGTGAAATATTAAGGGATATGTAAATAATAAATTCTATTAAATGTTTGAAACTAGAGCAGCTAAAACGATGGCATCGTAATCACATTCTCAATTTAACCAAACACAGTAGACAGAAGTCTGGAAAATTTGTGTGTGTGGCCAAATGTGGTAGAAATTTTAAATTGAAAAAAATAACATTACGAATTTGTTAAGCTTAACTTGTTATCGTAAATGCTTTTTTTAATTTGGTATATCGGCAAGTCCAGTATATGATTTTGAGTTTTAATTTAACCTTCGCTTTACCAATACCCACCCGGGTGACTTTTTCGATTTTATTCCTTTAATAACTTTTTTATTTTTTTTTTTAATTTAACTGAAATTCAGACTCACTGAACAAATTTTAGAGTTCTGTAGAATTTAATAAAAACATGATAAAATTTAAAATCTTTTATGAGTTTTTTTTGGATTTTTTTAAATTTTCTTCAAGGTTTACCAATACCCATTTCAAACTTTTATTAATTTCCATTATAACTTATTATTCCATAAAATTAAAATTAAAAATACTATTTTGTTAGTTATTATAATGCAGTTACAATGACGAAGCATGGTGGCAGTTGTCACATTTAGTTTGACATACGCTGTGTTCTACACAAATGGGCTTCTTGCACTTTACGCAAACTTGTCGTGTGTTTCTCTTTTGTTTATATGAGAAACAGATATGTATGACATTTATCTTTTATTTTTATACGCCCAGTTGCATCTCTTTGTGGAGTTTCATCAGCCTCGAAATCAGCAGCCGGATCCGTAGCGGTAAGCGGTTCACCTGAAAAGTATATTTTTAGAATATTGTCTCTGAGTTTTTTACAATTTTTACCTAATATGCACTCCATAGCTGCAATTTGAGGTATTTTTGACCAGTACCCATGTTCTGTAACTTTAGTGAGAACTTCTTGCATCGAAAAGATGTGAAACAAAATATTCCATCGTTTCTCGAAAAGTGAGAAAAATCTGTGTCTGTAACTCATGTCGAAAACTATCAAAAGCGATAACGTCGCTACGTTATAAATGTCATAATATTACACTCGAAGCCGATGTGACATTGTAGACGTTCAGAACGCCAGTAAAACATATCGTTGACGGCGACCAAAATTTACTAAAATTTTAAATTTTTCAACGACGGCGGCGAAAATACAACCGTCGGCTATACCAAATTGTGTAAAGAGCGACTTTAATGTTTGTTGTTTGCAAACGAGCTTTGAAGACATTCGTATATTTTATTAAAATGTTAAAAGCAAAATAATAAAACAATGAAAAATGTGCCAAGAACAAAATATTATTATTATTATTCTTTGCAGTTTGCATTTTTAATTGTTTTTTAGTGTTAAAATTTTTTCTCGCCCCATTTTTATTCGTGAGTTTATTTGACAGTTCAAAGCGGGAACTTTTCTCACCAAAATGTTACATACACACTTTTTCTGTAAATTGGCGAGTAATTTCCTTACGTGACAGCTTGTACTCGCCGAAAAAGTTACAGACACAGCTAAGCGAGCAATACAGCCGTTTGTTTCAATTTATGGAATTTTTGTTTCATTTCACACATTTCAATCAAAAACTTTCTTGACGCGATAGTTACAGAACATGGGCACTGGTCAATATTACAGACGACATACATAGGTATTCACCAAGCATCTCAATAAAGTGCTCCACACCACACGTTGTTTCGTTATAATATAAAATTATCTCTGGTTTATTTTGTGGACCAGATATAATTTTACCAGTGTGCATTGTTGAAAATAGCACAACTGATTTATTTTTGGAAGGAACATAGGACACTAATGTTATATCTTCGGAAAACCCAAACACACTAGATGCAACTTCGCGGCTTCGGGACGGTTTAAACTCTTCAGGAACATATCTATTGTTTTTTTAATGTGCCTACGACGGATAACTTCCAAGCGGCCAGGTGTTTGGCTAATGAAAGTGTTGTAAAAAATTGTCCATAGTGACGTTTCTTCCGGAGTTTTTATACTTGCCCACCAACTCTTTTACTATACGCTCGCCTTGATTCACATCTCTAACATTGTTTATTTTCCCAGTATATATTTGGCCTCGAAGTGGATAAAAAGTTTTGGAATCACATGCCCACCAGATTTTGATTCCATATTTAGCTGGCTTGGAAGGCATATACTGCGTAAAACGTGTTCGGCCCCGAAAACCAAAGAGTTTCTCGTCTACGGTTATAGACTCCTATGGTCGATAATAAGCGCTTAAGTTAGAATTCACCATCTCGAAGACATGCTTTATAGGAGCAGCTTTGTCTTTTTCCTGTCGATCTACTCTTGTGGCTTGCCAGTCAAAGCGAAGGCACCGTAAAATTTCTGCGAACCTGTTTCGGGACATGGTTGCACGATATATTGGATATGCATTTTTTCTCCAAAGCTCTGTGGGTGTTTCCTTAGATGAATTATGGGCACCCATTATAAGCTAAATTCCAAAAAATCCTAATAACTCCTCATCTGTAATTGGTTACTAAGTTCTTTGATTCTGTGGGTTTTCAGAATTCCATTTGTTGTACACAGCTTCACCCTTTTTGTTTGAAAATCGTCGAATTAAATCTTTGACATCATCGCTCATAGTGGAATTAAAAATATCAATAATGGACATATTTTTTGTGATTGGATTAGGACCCATGTTAAGGTTTTCGCGAATAATGTTAACCGCTCCCCGTCGATTTATATTTGGTGCCTCCTTGTACCATTTTACATTGTTTTTAGTGTTATAAAATAAACCATCCGCACAAGACGTTGTTGGCCTTTCGTTAATCGATATCCTCACTCGATTCATCATAATCATTTTCTTCGCACTCACTTTCAGCACCATTGACATTATCATTTTCATCAAAATCTGAATCAGCTTCAATCAGCCGAAGGAAATATGCTTCTCTATCTTCATGAGATAGCCTTTGACAGGCGCGGATTCAGGGGGGGTGAAATAAGGAAATTTCCCCCCCGTAAATTATAAAAATATATAATATTAATATTATCTTTTTTTAATGTACAAAATTTTTGGAAATCCTAGCAAGGTTTTTTTTTTGTTTTTTTATTGAATCTCTAACGAAATTTTCAATGAGTATTTTTTTTGTTTTTTTATTGAATCTCTAACCAAAGAGTAAACGTTTGACTTGAAAATGCGTGCGGTTGAATTATAAAAATGCCTTAGTATTTGCAATATTTATGTTTATATTTATGTGTCATATGAATCAAAATTCTATTCGATAATTTTAATTTTTGTCGGGGAAAAGCCAGATTTCCTTATCTTTAAAATATTTCAACATACAACAAAAAATTGTTAGGGAAGATTTTTTTGGCTTTGTTGTAAACGCATTTGAAGAGCCTTCACAGGATATTGATAATGACGCTGATGTGTCAATTGATGCGAAGGCACTATCATCAATAGTTCTTAAAGCTTTGACAAATTTTGGTCTTGACCTAAAACATTATGTAGGAGTTGGAACTGACGGGTTTTCTTTGATGTCAGCAGAAAATGGAGCTGTTAAAAAATTCTGGAAACCGCGACAATTGCGAAACAAACGCCTTGCTATTTCCCGTAAATCAGGCAAAACACGTTTTTAGTAAAGTATTTGGGAGCCAAACTCCCTACATTATGCGAGACAAGATGGGTGGACCGTCACGACTAAGCTTTACACTTTGCAACAAGTGTACATCATATAGTAGAAGCTTTGGAAAAAATATCTGAGTGGAAAGGTAGAGATACTTCATCAAGAGCCTTATATTAAGGAACTCACTTGAACTTTTGAATTTATTTGCGGAATAAACATATTAAGTGTGATACTTATTGTAACACAGCCGCTTAGTATCATTTTACAAAAGCACGATATAGATCTTCAAAAAGGATCAAGCCTTATCAAAACTTTAATCATGTGCCTTGAAGAAAAAAGAAATAAAGCCGAAGAACAATTTAAAGTGATTTTTAAAAAAGTTAAAGTTATTTACGTTCAAATCGAGGTGCCAACCTAAAAAACAAGATTTGAACGAAATAATCACATCCAAAATGTTGAAGATTTCTACCGAGCTGTAGGTTTCATTCTCTTATTGAATTTATTTTAGAAGATCTCAAAACACCTTTCCAATAGATATCTTTAATGTATTGAACATACCGAAACTTCTACTCAAAGTGTAATCAAGTCATATACAGATATAAAACTTTTAAAACCACAACTCGAGATAAACACCTACTAACATCTAAACTTGAGCCTGAATTGTAGCATTGGCAACAAACATGGAAATTACCTAAAATCTATCAGATAACGTTGTAGATGCTTTAATAAACTGTGATGAAGATATCTACCCAAATCTAAGAAAAATATTTCAAATTTTCGTTTCAATGCTCGTAAGTAATGCTACGAGCGAGAGGTCATTTCCTACCCTTCGTCAAATAAAAACATGGCTCAGATCAACAATGACAAACTGAACATAGACTGTACTATCTAAATTTGCCTCACAAGGAAATCATAAATTGCTTTTTAAAAAAAGATAAGTTTATTTTAATTTATATTGAATATTTTATTTAACCTTATTGTTGAGTTTTTTTAATATAATATACACAAATTGCTTTTAATAAACTTTTAAAAACAAATTTTTTTTGTATCATAAAAAATTTCCCCCCCCCCTAATGCTCAAGCTGGATCCGCGCCTGGCCTTTGTTAATATATAATATGTAAGGATTTTTCTGTGTAATATTCTTTATAATATTCCTACATATGAATGTAAATACTGACCTTGAAATTGCTGCCGCAGAAAGATATTGCAAATTATTTTCACCGCTCATATTAAACAAATTTTAAACCACTTGTCGACGTTCTTGCACAACAACTAAATTGAGAATAATAAATCTAAATTGCTAGCCAAACGTTCAACATCACTTTTAGGGGAATCCCCAAAGATAAAATATTTATACACGCAATGAACTTTATGAGTTTTTTACACTTTAAAAGAATTAAAAGCTGTAACGTATTATTTTAAACAACAAAATGAAAATATGTATGACAAACACTTGTTCGTACAGCAGTACAGTACCACCCGGGTTGGTAAAAAAAAACCTTTGGTAAAGCGAAGGTTAAAGCAAATTGTTAAAATTAAAAAATATTTAAATTGAATGTCTAAAAAGTGTCTTATTAAAAATTATAACAATTTCGCCAATTACTCTTAAACGACCAAGCTTTTTTCGTAAATGTCTATTTATTTGAATAATTATTTTATAATTGTTACACAACAAAATGTAATTGATATTTTTTATTCAAAGAACATACACACACATTCAGAAAACAACTAAACTTTTGTCTTGCTGCCGTAAAATGATTTCGTTATAAAAACTGTTTGTGACACTGAAATAGATCACAGTTTTAGTTTAACAGTTTTCGAAAATAAACTAAATTTCTGAAGAATCAAAATGAAAACTTCCATCACTTTCGCTATCGTTTGCCTAATTGCGATTTCCTTGTCTTCTGTAAGTATTATTTTTTAAAGGATTTAAGAAAGATTTAAAATAATCCCTTTCCTTGCAGGCTATTAAAATAAGCGAAGAAAAAAAAGCCGAGATCAAAGCGCACTTCGAACAATGTCGTAAACAAGAAAATGTTTCCGAAGAGGATGCCACAAAATTGCGTGAGAAGGACCTTTCTAATCCCTCTGAAAATATGAAATGTTTTGCAACTTGCGTCTTTGAAAAATTGGGTTCCTTGAAGGATGGCGTATTTCAAGAAGCTGTCGTTTTGGAAAAAATGACTCCGCACTTTGGTGAGGAAAAGACAAAAGCCCTTTTAGACAAGTGCAAGAACATCAAAAGTGCAGATCGTTGTGACATTGGTTTCGAAATCTTTGAATGCTTTCATAAAAACAAATCCTTATTAGAATTGGAGTAAAAATCTCAAAACAAATGTATTAAATGGAAGAGAGCAAAAATTAATTATTGAAAATAAAAAATGCTTAAATTTCAGACATGAAATTTTTACGCGTTAAAAAATAACTGTAATGATTAAAAAACAATTGCGCGTGTTTCATTTTAAACAGCTCAACTAGGAATCTAGACAATTCTTTGCTTTTGAAATTTTTCTTTAGAACTTAAGGGTTACAGTTTGCTTTTAAATACCAGAAAGTGCTTTTCGTCTTAGCTTATCCAACCACTGCCACTGTGTGAAATAGCATATCCTATCCGTTTTTACATATTTTATATAGAAATAGACTTATCAGACTTATCACTTAACTGTTTTAACAAGTTAATGCAGGATCAGCCTTCGACTCAATTCCCCGCGCCGTTGTTTTGTTCGGATTTTTTATAATCTTTAATATTAATTAGTTAGGCGAAATCTCTTCTCATATGCTTTAAATTGGAGAGCTTGGAGAAAATATTAAATAATAACAATTAAAATAACCGATAAAAAAAAGTTTGGACCAAATTTAATTATGAGCAAGCTTCTATTCCAGAAGAAAACAGAAGCTGTGAGAAATTATGGAAAGATTTTTACTATTTTCATCAGCTCCAATGGTGGTGTAGTTATAAAAACAAAATATTTAGATCTATTGAAATGTTGCTGTTTTTAGACCCAAACTGCCATATGTGGAGACCGTATTAAACGATTGTTCTTACGTATGAAACACATACAAATATTGGTTCTAGGCACGTCTTTTACGTCTTAGAATCACTTACTGAATTAATCTTCTTGCTGGCTGGCATACAATTAAAAAATCCTATACATCTAGATTGTGGTCGATTGTATATATTATTGCGAAATTTGTTGATGGGTACGGGATATATATAAGCTTGTCATTCCATTTTTAATTTGATTTAAAGATGTCCGTTTGTCGGACTTTCAAAATTAATATTTTGAATCGCTCTTAATCCTGTTAACTAAGAAAGTCTTACACAATTTGTGCCCAAAAAACAAATGTTGAAATAAGTTTTCCAAAGACCCCAGAAATGCTCTGCAGTATTTCATATATATCTATATTAGCTTAGAAATTATTATTTAGATTTTTTAATTAAAAAAATGTTATATCTACCTACAACGACACCTAACTAAATGCTATATCTTGAAACCGGGTTTGACCCTCTTTACATTTCAACTCTGCGACTACACTTTTGTTACATTAATAAAGCTCTTAATATGAATCGAAACCGATTACCACGTACCTTAGCTGAAACAATCATTGCCAAAAACGAGTTCTGGGCAAAGGAGTGGATCAATCTACAACAAATTCTTAATTTTACTTCTTCTAATTCAAACCAACCTCTTTGTTCTGATTGGAAGCCTTGTTAATTACTTAGGAACGTGAAAATAATGTACTCAAAGCAACAACCTTACAACACCACGATATTTATTCCCAACTTAATTATAGTGTTACACCACTTCTTGCTAGTAATTATTCGTCCCGTATTACTAGTTTAATTATCAAAGCGAGAGAAGGAACGCTCGATTTAAATGCCAGATCGTTTCGTATCAACTCAATTTTGACATGCGCCTTATGCAACTTAGAGATAGCAGAAAATACATACCACTTTTTAGGCGTTTGTCCAATATATAATGGTTTTAGACTACAATACTTTGGAAAAACCCAACTTGGATTAACTGAAGTACTAAATATTTTTAATGGCTCTGATTTCAACAACATGTAAAATAAATAATAAATGTATATGATTAACCTGAATAAATTTAGCTGAATTTAAAATTAAAAATCTAAAATATTGAAATAATAACTGTATTAATAGTAATAAATCAAGTAATCTGCCAATCTGGCTCACAACAATTTTGTTAGAGCCAAATTTAGATATTAAAATATTGTCAATAATAATATGAAAATGTGCATACAATTTAATATATCTATTAATAAATAATAAAATAATAATATTAGCTTATACAGTACTTTTCGCTTATAGTCACATCCTTTAGTTGCTAATGTGACTATAAGGCTAATTCACATATATGCCACTATGACACATATAACCGAATTCAAATATATAAACAAGTTAATTGAATAAAGGAAATAAAAAATTCATATAAATTACACCGACATCAGACTAGTGCATACTGTATAAAAAAAAATTTTAAATGATAACAAGATATTTCATAACTGAAACCAACGGCAAAAACTATTTTTTTACGAGTAGAGAGTTGATAACAAAAATTAAATGATTTAATTCATTCTTTCTTTGGATGGATTTTTGAATCGAAAACTAAAAAGAACTTAGTAAATTTTGCTAATGTGACAATAACGCCATTAATTTGCTTTACTCTTCCCTATGACTACTGTTGATAAATGGCATATATGGCAAATGTGCTTATATCGCTAAATGGACTATAACGTTAATACTTTATATTACATTAACATATATATTACAAAATATATTATATTACAAAATAAACAGATAAAATGGACTATATCCCTAATGTGACTATAAGCGTAGTGACTATATACGAAAAGTACTGTAAATGGCTGAGACTGCCTCGAATTTTACCCAAAAATCCCTTGCTGCTGTTGCTTCCAAATTAGGAAGAAGCATCTTGGTTATCAATACACAACATCCGACAAAAAGTGAGGTTATACCCTCTGAATGATCAACTGAGATATAATTAACGAGAGTCTCTGATAAACATATCGCACTTGTTCAACAAAAGTATAATTAAACAATACATAATAAATTTGCAAAATTTTTGTAAAATATAAACATACATTTTTTTATCAAGGTTTCGTTATAACGTGCTAAATTCCCATTTCATACTATTGACAAACTGAAGTTTATTTTTGAGGGGTTAAGCTATTCCTATGCGTATTTCACTGGTTGCGTAGGTCAGATCGTCAGGAAACTTCATCCAAAGATTTAATAAAAACTAAAGATATTAAACCAAATAAAACTGTTAAGCGAATAAGAATTATAAGCCCCAGATTTACTTGTAACAATATCAACGCTTAAACAAAAACAACAACAATAGACAGAGAGTGTATCTTTTCTTACAATACCGACTACAATTGGTTGATTTTTTGTCAACTCTAATTGTAGTTGTAAGTGGGTAAGGAAAAAACAAAAATAAAACAAATTTCTTTATTTTATTTTGTCAGTTCAGTTTTATTTTCACTGCCACAAGCATATTAGTTATCAAGGTTTCGTTATAACGTGCTAAATTCCCATTTCATACTATTGACAAACTGAAGTTTATTGTTGAGAGGATAAGCTATTCCAACAAGAATAAACAGTGAGTTTATCTTTTCTTACAATCCCGACTACAATTGGTTTTTTAGTCTTTTTAATTGAGAAGTGCATAAAGTTGCGAAGGGAAATTAAAAAAAAAAAAAATAATTCATTGAGACAATGAAGTGAGTTCGTTAAGTCAACAAATTTGTAAACCAAAAATATTCGCTGAATCAACGAAAAGGTTCACTGAAAAGCCGAATAAGTTTATTGAATTAAAGAATTCTTTTATTATATTATTTATTTATAGAAAATAGTATAACTATACTTTGTTCTTTAAATTGATGAACTTTTCTTTTTATTTACGAACAGTTGAAATGATGGAAACTAGGTGGTTATATATTTCTGTCACTTACGCTCCGTTTAATTTTTCTGTTGAAATTCAGACAGATCGATCCATGCATGACTGCGATATAATATATAACCTTTGTTGTTTTTGTTTTTATTTTCTCCACCAGTGATGATATGTATAGGCTTTTTTAAAAAAGTCCCTACGCAGCCTAAAAAAATCCCTATTTTTCAAAAATAGAAAAAGATTGCTAAATATACATAGATAAGCGGTGTTCAACATTAGGTTTTCAAAAGAGCAAATGCAAAATATCGTTGCAATTTAATGAAATCTAATTTTCAAGAAAAATTACAATTACATGTAAAACAAAAACATATTCTCAAAATTTGTGCGAACGAAAGCGTTCGAGTGACATCCCATTTTATTGAAAAAAATAATATTTACCTCTTCACACTTTTCGTTGCCCGTTGGTTTATGTGCTCCATACGCCATTTTGACAATTTTGGGTTAAGATTTTCGACCCCAAATTTTTTAACTCTTATACGGTCTTCGGGTGAAATTTCACCCATTTGACATTTCAAAATTCAATATCTCCAAACTATGCTAGATCTTAATAAGACTTTTTTCTAGTTTTTTAAATTTAAATTATGCATTCAAAATAGTAAGTTTTATTTTTGTATATCTAAGCGTTACAAAATTATTTGAAGAATTACGTAAAATACCCTCGGGTGAAAATTCACCCATTTAGAGAAACGTGCAAAACTGTCAATATCCTAAGCACATTTCATCACGACAAATCGGAATTGGAAGGAATAAATAAACTGCCAGAGATGATTTCTTTAAAAAAAAAAACTATAGATATTAATAAAACTTTATATCAGTTAGTTAGTACATATTCAGTAAAACGAAAAACTAATCGGAGGCCCCATGCATTGTTTTGTAATATTATCGATATATCAGCAGTAAATGCACACGTTTTATGGAATGAAATGAACAATGATTTGAATAAAGGAAAGTTTTACAAAAAAAGATGATTTCTTCATGAGCTAGGAATGGAAAAAGTAAAGCCTATTCGCGATGTACGTCCTGTCAAAAATTCATATGCGGACAACACAAAATTGCAATCTTCATATGCGGCAATTGTAATGAAAAGAATGAGTTAGTTTTATAAAAATGTGTACCTACACATCCGATTAATTTTATGGATAATTTTGGTTAATTTAGCATATACTCGCTACTTCGTTAGCGTATCCTTTTTCTTCGTGGACATATTTTTATGACAAAGTTTATTTTTCTAGGTTTAAACTTGTTTAAATTCAGCCCATAATTAAGTACGAATATGTCAATGAATGGAGGAAAATGTTTTGTAAAAAAAGTAACAAAAATAGTTACGATTTTCACACCTTAAATGTTCGAATTTCGAATAAGTACCAAACTCGTGATAAGGTGGTGAAAAGGGTATACTATATAAGTTTGTCATTCCGTTTGTAATTTCTATAATATTGATGTAAGACCCTATAAAGTATATATATTCTAGGTCCTTATGAGAAGCGAAGTTGATTTAAGGATGTCCGTCTGTCCGTTAAAATGGATTTTCCGAAGACCCCATATATGATGGTGGCCAGATTATCATACATTTATGTCACATATGGTCCGGAATTTTTTGCTATTGAAATTCAGCAAGATCGGTCCACAAATGGCTGAGATATGAGTAAAAACCACTACTGCCTCAAATTGTTTCCTTTAAAGGTCAAATTAGACGTGACATTACCATACCAACACTGTATTACCAAAACGAAATAAACATACCATACAAACCAATTCAATTCTGGTTTCTACCGTCATACAGTGGCTATGGTAATACAGTGTTGCTAATGTGGTTTTTATACCCTTCACCTCAGGTGAAAAAGGGTATATATAAGTTTGTCATTCCGTTTGTTATTTCTACAATATTGATCTAAGACCCTATAAAGTATATATATTCTGGGTCCTTATGAGGAGAGAACTTGATTTAACCATGTGATGTCCCTCTAAATTTTAGGTTCACGTTCACTGTCCATAAGGGCAGAGTTTCAAAAAAGTACTAAGAACCTGTCTGTTTGTTTTTCTAATGAACAACAATAAGTATTAAATTGTGTCTTGTGTCTCTTTTAGTTTTGGAAATAAAAGGTTACCAACATACAGTTCTGTAAGTAAATACCTTTCTATTAGTGTAATTTTTAAATCGGTTGAGAAACAGAGGAGATAAGTCTTCTGCACTGTATTACCTTTCCCGGTTTATATATAAGATAGCATAATGGCTACAAAGAAAAGATGTTGTAGAAATAATCGAGACAGACAGCTTTTTTGTTGTTTGTGGTTATTATTGACTCTGCAAAATACATTTTGCGAAAATATTTTATTTTTGTGTAAAGATAAACATTTAAAACATGTTAAATTAAGATAAAATATGAAGTTGTTTTCTTAATATCTCAGGACCCTTTAAATTAGGCCTGCCATACGTCCTGGTTTTCCAGGATTGTCCTGGTTTTAGACTACTTGTCCTTGTGTCCTGGTCCACTATTAAATTGTCCTGGTTTTTTTTACAGGTCAAGACAAACAAATTTGTTTTTGCTGGTTTAAATTGTTAACAAAGGCTAAGATTTCTGTTATAACACTTTTTAACATATTTTAATTAAATTCAACTGTTATCTGGTGTAAAGCTGGTAAAAGCTTTCAATAATATAAGATGATAGTCAATCCTCTTTCAAATTTTGTTTCAATTAGTGGCTGTAAAAAGTTATACCGTGTAAACAACTTTTCTAAGTAATCGAAAACCGATAACAAATTGCTTTCTCTAACTGAGCTACCTAAACAAGAGCGGCAAGTGTTTTTTTAAACATGAAAATTCTATTGCCAATACATTTTCAATAAAATAAAACGGCCAAGCGATCTATCAAATAAGATTTCCCAGCCGGGTGGTGTTAAATTCGCGTTCTAAAGGTTAATTTCGTATAAACTGCGAAAAAATTAAAAGCTTTGACATTAAACAGACGCTTGCCGCTCTTATTTAGGTAGCTCGGTACTGCAGCCCATACACGTTTCAATTCAATTGTCAACTGAGTCGGTCGTTGTCCAAATCAAAGCGTGTATGGCTTAGTCAATTGATTAGATTGACAGTTGTCCAGTTGGTTGAAGAAAAATCAAAAGAGTTTGATTTTTTTCAAGTTGAGTACTTAGTCTGCTCAATGGGCAAGGGAAAGAAACTCGTTAAAGACTGAAAAACTGGAGAGTATTATTCAATGTAAGTTTGATTTTAATATGACATGCTGCCTGTTTTATAACTGTATCAAAGACCGAAATGCAGTTCTAGAAAAAGTGCAATCTTTTGAAAATTATTTTAGCTTAGAACATTTTAAGCTCAACTTTTTATTATTTTTCATCGTTTTTATGTACATGAAGTACACGTTAATTTTTTTTCTATATATTATTGGATTTAAAAATAAAAACTGGATGGTTTTTACAATATCGCGGTGGCTTGTTTTATTCTAAAAAACTGACCCATTTCGGGAGCAACATTTTTAAGAAACAGACACCAAATTGCATTTTTTTTAAATAAAATGTTACATTTTTTTTGTAGAAAAGAAAACACCATAAATTCTTAAATTTTCAGAAGAGCCAAAAAAACAGTTTACGTAAAAATGGTGATAATATTTAAAAAAAAAAAAAAAAATTAGTTCCCTTATTAAAAAAGTTAAATTTGAAGAAAGTTTTGCTATGCCTTTTTTCAATTTTGTAAGTAGCTAGTAGTAGATGTGAAATGAGAATTAATTTATGAAAAAGTCATTTTTGAAAAATTTTCAGTTGTGACCCTTTAGAGTGCGATATACTACATACATATGAGCAACTTCAAAAATTTACGACACCTAGACATTTTTTTTTTTAATTTTTTTTTTTTTGTCTGACATCAATGTTGATTTGCGTGTGTATAAACCGATATTTGAGCATGTGAAATCCGTTCGCGTTAATCATTTTTATTACACGGCGCAAATTTTACTGCGGTTTAAAGTTAAAAATTAAAAAAAAATATAAAAATTACAGTTTTTGTTAAAATTGAAAAAGGATAACGCGAGTGGATAATACCCCTTAAGGGCTTTCTTAGCACACTAAAATATTTGTAAAAGCTTGAATACTTTTTAAAATACACTGGAAAAAAAAATATAAAAAAATTTTTTTTGATCGTGTATGCATATAAAAATTTATTTAAAATTGTTAAACATTTTACAAAATTACGGCTAGTATAAGACATAATTTGCAATATTTTGGGAAAAAAACTATTTGGCTATCGCTAATAGCTTAAGAGATATAACCATTTAAACTTTACCACTCATGATTTTTTTACCAAATTATATATTTAGATCAGTAATACTCAAATATTTATTCTTAGAAGCACTCAGCAAAAGCTACTATGATCATAATTTGTTTCGCTTCTCAGTTTTTTTTAACGAATTTTAGAAATTTTAAAATGTATATTTTGAAACCAAATCAAATATTTCATACAAGGATGCTTTTTGAGGTTAGAAACATTTTGTTTCTCCATAAAATTTTAAATCCTTAAAATTTTTCGGTGCGTTTTCAATTTTAGTATCAAGCTCAGTAAAGTCTTCTATTCGATGTACGTTTGAGCGGAATTGATACAGCGCTTCAGTTGTCACAAAGCGAAATGTGTTTGGAAAAAACTGCCGCTGCACGCGCCAGGGTTGAAAAAAATTATTTTTTTTTGCACTTTATCAGTTTAGTCCGTCGCGAAGAATCTATTTAGATACCTTAACATGTGCCCATGACATGTTTTGATATAAAAAAAAGCTTAAAAATAAATTGTTTTTTTGCAAAAATTTTCAAAAGTTCATAAAATTTTTGCGTTTAAAAATTTTAAAGTGCGTTTTCGCCTCGGAGGTGCCCTTTACGAAGTTACTCACATCACGCAATACACTAGCCAACTTAAAAGGCAATTCAGATTGTCAGACGCAAAAAAGATACATTTTTAAAAAAATTACGCTAATTTCTTTTAAGTTTGTGATGTCCGTGATACGTTATTGGTGCGCTTACACCAACTTGATACACCTCAAACTTTATAAAATTACGCAGTTTTTTTAATTCTGCGCTTAAAACTCATTTTTATTAAAAGGCGCAAAAACTCTATGCAAAATCTTCAAAAATTTCTAAATTCGAAAAATTTTGGTTTCACTTTAAAACACCATGCAACTTTTCACGCAGCAGCGATATCAAAATTTTTTTTTTAGTGGACATATCCTCCAAGTCTAGTGACTAAATTTTGTATGGGTTTGGATCTAAAAGCTTAAAACTATTACAAAGAAAACGGAATGAATGAAAAAACTCTTGGAAGTTTCAAGTCGTTTTTTTAATTTTTCGAATTTTAGATGACCACCAATTCTTAAGGTGAGGACTTTTCAACGTAAAACTTTGCACGTCATATCCTTCAAGTATAGTCATCCAAACCCTGTACAACGTTTTTTTCAATTCATAAAACTTAACGAAATAAGAGCCATAGTATGTCGGTTTCAGCAGGTGCTCAAAAAATTTGAAGTAGCCCATATGTATTAAAAAAAACTTTTCTGTTGGTATAATTTTTTATCCATTTTTTCCATGTGTCCTGGTTGATAGGTGCAAACATCTGGCAGCACTACTTTAAATGGACTGAAAATTTGTTTACTCAAAATTGTTTGTGCATATATGAAAAAATGTATCAAAGTTTTAAGGACTAAATAAAAAAAACAATTAACATTATTGCAAAACAAGGAAGAGGTTTCAAAGAGATTTTTGTGTTGATTAATAATCCAGAAAATATGTTAAGATTTGAAGGTTCATTTGTGAAATATTAATAGAATAAAACAAAAAAAGGTATAAAAAATGCAAATATTAAATGCCAGTATGTCTTAAAACCAGAGCTGCTACAAAAAAAAATAATGTTTCCATTATTCATATAATTGTGTCTCCCTGTGAACAGACATTTAAAATTTTTACAAATAACATTACGAACTTGTCAAGTTTAAACCAAAACTTGTTATCGTGCACATTTTTTTTTTAACCCTTCTGCATCCCTTGGATATGTACCCTTCCTATGATCCTTTGGGTCAATATGACCCAACAATAAAATGTTAACAGCATTTCATATTTAAGTGTAATAAAAACAAAAGCGATTCTATTGATTATTTGACCGAAAAAATTATTGATCGATGATTCTGAATGAAGATGAACTCAATTCAATAGAAAACAAATTTTAAAGTGGAATTAAACTTGCAATATCGCATGTTGGGTCATATTGACCCAAAGGATATTAAATGTGTGTAAATCGTGTTTTTTGGAGGGGGAAGGAAAACTAAAATTTTATTATTTTCATTTAAATTTATAATTTTTGTCCCTGTAATGGATAAATTGAAGTTTCACGTCCATATCTTATATTAAAAGGGACAAATTTTGCGTTTGAAAACCAAAATTGGGTCAAATTGACCCAAGGAGTGCAGAAGGGTTAATAATTTGATAAATCGGTAAGGGGAGCACCTGATTTTAGGTTTTAATTAAAAGCAAATTGTTAAAAGTTTAAAAATGTAAATAAAGTGTCCCAAAAAGTGTGTAATTAAAAATTATAATAAAAAAACTTTTCCACCGAAAGTTGCAATTTAAACAAGCTTTAACCAAGTGTAAAAAAATCAGGTTGGAAAATTACAATTTTACAATTTTTAAAGAGTTGGCAATTCACAAACGTCCAATTGAGTGTGGTTGCCACCATTATAAAAAATTATAAAAATGTTGTTATTTTTCACAAAAAGCACTAAAATTTACATCTCTTTTTAAGATAATCAACTATGATTCCTTAAACTCCATTTTTATTATATCAAATTTTACTTTTTTAAAACGTCGTTTTTCAAAACTAAATTAAAAATGAATTCTATACAAAAAAATATAAAAAATAACTTAAAAATGACGTGATAATTAAATAATCAATCAATTCAATTTTAACTCTTTTTATTTGGTATCATGAAAAATATCAATTACTTCCAAGAATTATATGACAGATTTTTAATTTTGACATTTTTGTACCTTTAACTAAAAAAATACCGTTCACGTCAATAAGGTGTAATTTTCCTTTTTTCCATTTTTCCAACCAAAAAAATTTTGAAATGAATACCCATATTGACTACTAAAAATTGTAAAAATTTTATATTTTTAAGATTTTTTGTTTAATTAAATGATATTTTTAATTTTAATTAAAAAAATGATCAAACATGTGTTGATTGATTTTAACAATTTCCAACAAAAATTACACAAGTTAAAATTATTTTATTTTAAATGAAATAATTTTTTGTTATTTGATTATTATTTCAATTCAAAAATTAATTTCAAAACAACTAAAATGTTAATTAAATCAAAATTTTATTTTTAATATTCGTTCAACAAAAAATATAATTGATTCAATTATAACATTAATTAAGTTTAAATACTTTTTAAATAATTTTTTTAATTGATAAAAAATTACTAATAATTTTTTCTGTGTTAAAATAATTATTTTTTAATTGTAAAACAACAAAACGTATTTGAAATTATATATTCAAAAAACACACACGCACATGCAGAAAACAACTAAACTTTTGTCTTGCTGGCTTAAAATGATTTCGTTATAAAAACTGTTTGTGTCACTGAAAACGATCACAGTTTTAGTTTAACAATTTTCGAAAATAAACTAAATTTCCGAAGAATCAAAATGAAAACTTCCATCACTTTCGCTATCGTTTGCCTAATTGCGATTTCCTTGTCTTCTGTAAGTATTTTTTTTTAAAGGATTTAAGAAAGATTTAAAATAATTCCTTTCCTTGCAGGCAATTAAAATAAGCGAAGAAAAAAAAGCCGAGATGAAAGCGCGCTTCAAACAATGTCGTAAACAAGAAAATGTTTCCGAAGAGGATGCCACGAAATTGCGTGAGAAGGACCTTTCTAATCCCTCTGAAAATATGAAATGTTTTGCAGCTTGCGTCTTTGAAAAATTAGGTTCCTTGAAGGATGGCGTATTTCAAGAAGCTGTCGTTTTGGAAAAAATGACCCCGCACTTTGGTGAGGAAAAGACAAAAGCCCTTTTAGACAAGTGCAAGAACATCAAAAGTGAAGATCGTTGTGACATTGGTTTCGAAATTTTTGAATGCTTTCATAAAAACAAATCCTTATTAGAATTGGAGTAAAAATCTCAAAACAAATGTATTAAATGGAAGAGAAGAAAAATTAATAATTAAAAATAAAAAGTGTTTAAATTTAAAACATAAAATTTTCAAGTGTTAAAAAAATAAAATAAATGATTTAAAGACAAACTGAAGTGCTAAAATTGCGCATGTTTAATTTTAAGCAGGTCAATTAGGAATCTAGGCAAGTCTTTGCATTTTAAATTGTTTTTAGAACTTTTTAAAAAAAAAAGTCCTTGTCGTGTTAGCTAATCCAACCATTTCCACTGTGTGAAATAGCATGGCCAATCCGTAAAACATATTTTAAAAACCAAGTCAGCTGCTTCATTTTGTTTTATGTAAAGCAATTTGAACCAGTGTTTTTGAAAACTGAAGTCAAAGTAGAAAAACTGCCATTTCTTTCACTTCTTAATTTATCATTGGCAAAAAAAATTATTGCTTTTACTTTTGAGTCATTAAATGTAAACAGTCGCTGTCAAACCAACTCAAAAAACGAAAAGTTGTACATGAATTTTCGTTTCTTGTTGGACAGTTTTTGGTTTTGACTGCAGTTTTTTAAACCCTGATTAGAACGATTATAGTTACCAGTAAGAGGTTACGTCTCAATCTGTAAGAAATAGATTGGTCTTACTTTTTTGCGGTAAGGTTAATTAATTGTTACTCCCGGCTAACTGGGCCTTTAGATCTGGACTTTTCTCTTAACTGTTTTAATAAATTAATGCAGGATCAGCCTTAGTCGACTTAATGCCCCGCGCCATTTTTTTCGGTGGTAAAAAAAAATTTTAAAATTTACTAGTTAACTGATGTTTTATAATCTTTAATATTAATTTGTTAGGCGTTTTCTTTAAATCTCATTTACGCCTACAGTAAACCTCGAATCTTAACAAAAAATATCATTCGCAAGATATTTTCAAGCAGAGGTGCACAAAACATACTTTGGTAGGACTTAAAGGCATTAAACATTTTTATTAGTGAACAGCAACAACTCACGTACTTTTAAGCGAAATAATGTAGAAAATCTAAAGTAAAATGAACGAGAACATACAAAGTTTTCATATGCTTTAAATTGGAGAGCTGTTGAAAATATGAAAAAATTACAATTAAAGTAACCGATTAAAAATGTTTAAACCAAATTGAAACTAATTACCAACATAAGATTGGTGAAGGGTACTTTGCGCTATCACCAGTGCTGCCAATCCATGTGTAATTACACATATTTTGTGTAATTTCTACTTACATGTGTAGCCCAAGTGTAATTGGTGTTATGCGTTATCTGTGTGTAATTTTATTTTGAGTTCTTTCTTTTATTTAGTTTTGTAATTTGAAAATACTTTTAAAATGACATATTAAATTGCGATTTTCGCGAATTAAAATACGATCTTCATTAATAGTCCATTTGCACTACAACGAAATCTAGTTGTTTTTGACTAGATTTCCCAAACAAACTAAAATCTACTTTTTAACAAGATTTTTGCGAAATCTACTCAAAAGAGCTTTTTTTAAGTCAAAAACATTCAAATTCATGTTCTGATTTTGTACTCTATTTAAAAGAATATCTTAAAGAAATACATTCCCATTTTATCTTAATTTGTCCATTAATTGTAAAGGAATTATTACATTAAAAATGTTAAAAGTCTGGCTTTGCTCTCTAAAAGGGCAGCGTGTTTTATTCCAAAAAAAAATCACCATTAAATGTCCTAAGGCATTGCACTTTATGCCCCGTATAAAAAGAGTGTTGATAATGCCCTGTAAAAAGATGGCTTCTGTTTATATCGTCATATTAAATGCAAACGGACGTCACTTCACAAAATTTCGAAATTAAGTTTTTTTTATCGATTATGGTCCGTTTTTCAAAATACATGTTCGTGCAAAATTTTAAATTCCTACGATTAAAAATGGCGATTTGATTAACGAAATTCAAACGCCAATTACACCTTGTTGTTATTGATTTTGTAAAGTTTTTTGCTTCTCCTGTAAAAAATTAAAAAGTGTAGTTACGTCCGTTTGCATTTAAAATTACGATATTTAGGGTTACCATACAAAGTTGAGAAAAAATCACATCTAATCAGGACAGTACAAATTTTAAGTTTTAATAGTTATTTTTTCTATTATTTTATAGTGAAAACAAAAGAAAGCATTACATTGTTAATGGCAGGTTGTCAGTGACATAAAATTTAAATGGATTCGGTGTTATAAAATAGCTTTTGAAAAAAAAAAAACGTAAAGCAAGAAATCGTAGAAACTTGATGTTAATAAATCGGCAATCTGGCAAAGGTATTTTCTTGTTTACATATTTTATGAGAAACAAACTAAAAAAATTGGAATTTCGTCATTCATTTTGTTCATTTATTTAATATCAATCTATTAACAAATTTTGGTGTATGTATATTTTTGTTATATTTTGATTTATGTACATATTTTTTTTATATATGTGACGCGCAAAATAGAAAGGCCCCTAAGTGTTTTGTTCAGGAGAGCCATTTTATACGTGTATATTTGGTGTACCATCACTGAGTTCGGTTTGTGCTCTATTGTGATACAGACGTGTATTCTTAACCGCGCATACAATTTGAATTATAACAATTGATTTCTAAAATAAACATTTAACATAAAAAATGTGATAAACAAAAAAAAATTTTTTTTCATGAGTAAAATCAATGAAACAACAATAAAAATTAATCAAAGAAATGCATAACAGTAAATGCTAAAGAATGCAATGCTGAAATAAATAAAAGAAAACAATAACAACTACCTAACGGCTAAACCAATTGTTCGTACGCGTTCCCTTTCACCCTCTGTCTTTACAAAAACAGTGGATAGTGATACGTTAAAAAACATTAAATTGTCTTTTGGGGCAAGTGTTGCCGAGTCCGCAAGTATTGCCGCGACGGTAAAAACAAATTTAGTAGGAAATGATACCATGAATTTAAACACAGTCACTATGGAAAACCCTTTAGTAAAAAGTTGTCAAAAGCCTCAGCTGCAAGTTGGTATGGATAGGTATATTACAGTGCTTAAACGGGGTCGCAGCCCTACCTCTTCAGCTGTTGCTTCGGCCTCAAAAGTACAATCTATTGAAAGAATAAATTCACAAAATCGTTTTGCAATACTGGAGGATGAATCCTCAGAAGCACCAAACGTGATAAAATCGTCCAAGCCTCCCCCGATATATCTTATAAACGAGATACAAGATACGAGATACAAGCTAATAATGAGAATGATTTTCGCAAGCTAATTACCAAATTTGAAGCGCTTAAAAAAAGTTTTTATACATAAAAACTGAAGAGCAGTAAAGGTCTTCAGGTAGTGATTAAGGGAATCGACTCATGTGTGGACCAATAAGAAATTAAAACTTTCTTGCAAGAAAAAGGCTTCAAAGTAAAAAACGTAGTAAATATGGAAACATTAGTGCAAACAGTCACTAATTTTACGAGCACAATGGGTAATATGATGCAGGAAATTCTTAGAATGCAATCGATGTTATTGCAAGCTGTACTTAACAAGCCTGAACTGTTTAAAAATTTGTTTTTGGAACGAAAACGGCACCCGCCAACATAAAAACGAATTAGAATACTTTCTTAAAAATAAACAAATTGATGTCATGATGGTTTCTGAAACTCAAGAAAGACGTTTAAAATTAATGGTTATATACTATATGATACCAAGGAAAGCTTGTGGAGGTTCTGCAATTTTGATAAAAAATCGAGTCAAACACTACCTAATGAGTGATCATCGTGAGGATTATCTGCAAGCAACGAACATTTGTGTTGAAGAGCTAAATCGAAACATAGTAATTTCATCTTTATACTCTCCACCTAGATTTTCAATATCAGAAAGCCAATACTGTGAATATTATAAATCACTAGGACCCTGTATCCTTGCCGCTGGCGATTTTAAAGCTAAACATACCTTCTGCAGGTCACGACTTATAACACCAAAGGGTCGTGTTCTGTTTAATACAATCTGGTCGCGATCGGACAACCGACATATTGGCCTACTGATCAGCAAAAAATTCCAGATGTCATCGATTTCGGCGTGGTTAAAAAAATCCCCACAGAAACGATTCACGTTGAAGCTTCCTTAGAATTATCATCCTACCACACACCTACAATTGTTACTATATCGAACCCAAATAGAATTGTATTTCCGTCAGGTTACTTAGCGACGCCAGCCAAACAAATAAATTGGTTAAAATATAAAAAAAATTTCCAGTGCCCATTGCACAGAAAATATTCCGCTTAGTACACCGGAGAATGTGGATCTCTCTATTGTTAACTTTGACAGTTATATTAAACTAGCTGTTCAACATTCCAGCGTTACCCCCAAACAAATTAAAAATAATAAAATATATTCTTCAGATGTCGAGAAGCTCTTGACTGAAAAAAGGAGAGTTCGAAGAGAGCGGCAATTTTACAGATCCCCACAACCTAAGAATTTATTAAAAGAGTGCATTCAACATTCCAGCGTTACCCCAAAACAAATTACAAATAATAAACTATATTCTTCAGATGTCGAGCGGCTCTTGACTGAAAAAAGGAGAGTTCGAAGAGAGTGGCAACTTTACAGATCCCCACAACTTAAGAATTTATTAAAAGAGGCTTCTCTAGAAAAATATCTTAAGGAACTTGATGCAACTCCTCAATCTGACTACTCATTATATCCAAGCCACCATTAAGAAACTTGAATGGTAGTTGGGCAAGAAACGATATTGAAAAAGGAAATCAGTTTGTTTGTCACTTGAAAAACGTATTTACACCAAATATATCTCACAATATTGCGGTCGAGTTACCACCTGTTGCTGCTAGAGCAGCTATTCCCCTCCGATTTGAGATAAGAGAAATCGAAAAGGCTATTTGTGACTTAAACACTAAGAAGGCACCTGGTATTGATAAGATCAGTAATAAAATGCTTTTAGAGCTACCTCGGATAGCAAAGAAAATTATTCTTTTATTTTTAATGCTTTTTTACGCCTTGAATACTATCCTCAAAAATGGAAGGTTTCCTTAGTTACCATGATACCAAAGCCAGCTAAAGATCATACAAAAGTTGAGTCTTATAGGCCTATTAGCTTATTATCAAATATGTCAAAGCTGTTTGTTGAGAAATTATTAGTTTCAAAATTAACACCGAGTTTTAGTGAAAATATATGTATTCCAAACCATCAATTCGGATTCAGAAGAAAATACAGCACAATTGAACAGACTCATTGAATAGTGAATGTCATAAGAAAAGCATTTGAAGAAAACAAATATTGCTCAGCACTCTTCATCGATGTTTCGCAAGCTTTTGATTAAGTCTGGCAGCAAACACACACAAGCTGTTACTTAGTCGGTCGTCAATTTATTATTAAAGAAGGAAATTTCTTAAGTTCACCTCAGCCAATTAGCACTGGAGTCCAGCAAGGCAGCATCCTGGGCCCTCTTTTATACTTGATTTATACTTCGGACATGCCAACAAACAACTACAACCAAACTTCAACATTTGCAGACGATGCAGCTTTTCTAAGCGTCCACGAAAACCGTTATGAAGCATCTCGTTACTTACAGCATCATATATTTCAACTGGAAATATGGTTAAGACAATGGAGGATAATGGTCAATGAGCAAAAATGCGTACATATTCCACTCACCTTGCGCCGGGAATCTTGCCCCCCTATTACAATTAGTAATCAAATAATTCCTCAACATTGCAAAATATCTCAGTATACATCTGGATCGGCGATTAACGTGGAAATGCCATATAGAGGCAAAATTAACTCAAATGAAACTAAAAGCCATTCAAATTCAGTGGCTTATTGGAAGAAATTCTGTCCTTAGTCTCGATTGAAAGCTTTTACTTTACAACTCTATCTTAAAGCCTATCTGGTGCTACGGTATTCAGCTATGGGGCACTGCCTCGGCCTCTAATATCGAACAAATTCAAAGGTGCCAAAATTCTTCGCTCCCTGGTAAGTTGAAAACTCAAACATTTATAAGGATCTCAATGTGCCATTAGTTAAAAATATGATAACGAAGTAGGCAATAAAATATTTAAAAAGGTTTGACAACACCCAAATCCACTAGCTCGAAATATTTTAAATCATGGCGACCACACTCGCTTAAGAAGAAGAGACACTGCAGCACTTGTCCAATTAGATGAGCGATAAACACCTATATAAGTGAACAGAACCCCTGATGAAGAAAATTTTTGTCTAGCACTGGCAGGACATAAAATAACGTATTAGGTTAAGATTTGGTAATTATTGTTAGTTAATATTTAATATATGAAGATTCAATAAATAAATAATGAGAAGAAAAAAACTGAGCGTGTTGGTATTGGTCTCATTTGAAAGCGACACATCTCAACCTTGATGGTCAACGCGCGTAGGTCGTCACTACCTCTTGTTTTGTGTAGTTGGTTTTTACTCTTCCCTTTACCTTACTGGTCCCTTTCTCTATGCGCTGTCACATATATTGACGAACAAACTTTTTGTCAGCTGTTAAAAACAGGGCGATGCATTTTTGTGTTTGGTTCTCGTCAAATAAAAAAAATTGCAGTATTACATGATTTTTTTGTAGAAAAGAAAACACCATTAGAAAAGGTGACTGTACCAATCTTACTAAAATTAATATTCAGATACCTAAAAATGATTGCGTTAAATATATTAGCTTGAGCATCGATCTTAGACTTACTTGGAGGCAACCAGGGTTGCCGTTGGAAAATTTTGTATCCGACCAAAATTGTCTGCAAAACCTACCAAAATCCTTTGAAACCGACCAATTTAAAAAATTTTTTAAAACAAATATATGTATATGTATTTTTGATATAAAGTATAATTTTATTGGATTTTTTTGCAATATGGAACTAATAGTAAAAACAAAAAGTAACAAAAACAAATGGTATATAAAAATTCATTTAATAAGGCTTATAAACTAGCATTATTCGTTGAACATATCGATGGCTTAATATAAAAAATGCGTGACTCAATTGTTCTTAAAAATGTTTTTTTTTTGTTATTATGTTAGACAAATGCAAAATGCATCTTT
Source organism: Pollenia angustigena (assembly GCA_930367215.1). NCBI lineage: Eukaryota > Metazoa > Arthropoda > Insecta > Diptera > Polleniidae > Pollenia > Pollenia angustigena. Next base: position 58,071,502 of record OV884060.1, read on the forward strand.
CTTTAAAATTTTAGGGGGCTATAGAATAAAATCTGTTGCATATTTTTATTAAAAATGGATTCAAACTTTTTTATACCTAAAATTTTACGGATTGCATAAGTATTTTTATCTTCCCCTTTGAACTTACAAAAAATCGAGTTACGCCTCTTTTATATTAAGCCATCGATACATTAAAACAAAACAAATAAAAAAAAAATTTATCACAATTTGTTAACTTAAATTTGGATTAACTGCTTAAGATCAATTATGTAAAATTTTTACTTTTGAGAAAAATACCTTTTTGCTGACCACACATAGCGTGCATCTTTATTTTTTATGAGCTCTTTACACAGCATTATACTGTTAAAGTTGGCAAAAGCTTTTTTGATTGAAACCGTTTTTAATGGAATTAATTTTATTCCAAAATATATCTATAGGGATGAGATTTTCATGCACTAAAAAATTGAAAATATGCGCATAAAATATGCACGAAAAAAACCAATATATGCACTAAAAAAATAGAAAATATGCACTAAAATCTTAAACTTAAAACTAAAATTCCATAAAAATTGTTTTTTAATTTTACTAAAAAGGAAAATATTTAAAACTCAATCTATTGTTATTCAAATATCTTTAAAAACTTAAATAACTAATTTGAATTTTTGTTTGTTTAAATAAATAAAGTACTGTTTGATTAAAAGTTAAACCTTGTCATGTACTTAAAGAATGCCAATGCATTTTGGAAAACTTTGTTTGCAGATCCCACTTTAAATCCAGATCAGATAAAAATACTTGAAATTTATTTAATTTTTTGAAATCCATAATTTTTTTTTTTTTGCAAATCGTTTGGGATTTTTTTTTAATTTGTCGGGCTATTCTTCTTTCCACATTGTTAATTTTGAATTTCGCAATATCAATTAATTTGACTTGAGTATTAAGTGCACCTAATCCCTCCTAATTAGTTATGGTTTCACCAATATATACGTAATTGAAAAATACAAATGCTAATTGACTTCAGTGGGGTAATTCTGTAACTTTTTAACGACAAAAATTGGTTTGAGTATTTTTAAATAAAAATTTTCTACTTAACGACAGATTTTTGTCGTTAAAAAGTTACAGAATTACCACACTGATGTAATTTCAATTTAATATTTCTTTTCCTTTTTTCAATTGCTCAATCATCGGCACACACAGGCTCTTCAAACATTCTTAAATTACTCGAATTTTTTTTTGAATAGAATTCAGAAGCGTCTAGCCAGGCACGTATTTTGATACTACTTATTGCAATATTATCGAATTGGCTTCTAAATTCTCTGCAACGTGGTATAACCCATGTGCCAAGCAAGTAATTTATAACCCATTGGAAGCCTTAACGATGTAAGGTGCTGAATCGGTTAAAAATATAAGCATCTTTTGTTGAAATCTTGAAAATCAATCATGTATTTAAAGCAAAGCTCCAAAAGAATTTAATTATTATTTAAAAATGTTTTTGGAGAGTTTTTTTTGTGTATTTAAAAATTTTTTTCAGAACTTTTTTATAATATGAAAATTAAAAAATCCCTCAAAAATGTCATAATATGCAAAAATATGCATTTAAAACCTAAATATGCAAAAATATGCTTTTTCACTAAAATATGCAACAATATGCAAAAACAAATCGATGCCATTTTAACGCAAATTTAATGATTCGGAAAGATAATTGGTCGACATCGTTCTTAGACTATCGACAAAAAACATGCATTTGCATGGAAATCGCATCCCTATATATCTATATCTAAATCTACTAAAAGGTTTAATTCTGATAAGCGTAACAAGTTCCACTGTGTAATAATAATATCGGAGTCACAATCTACAAGTTTGGAAAATTTAAGAATTAGTGACAATATAGGCAAATCTTCATTAGACAACACTTTAGAAGGAGTAATTAGTTGTAAAATTTTAATGTCTTCACGTTTAAGGTCAAATCTAGATTTTATTTGATTTAGAAGCTCAATATAAAATTTCAAAATATCCTGTTTAACTTCTAAAACATAGTTTTAATTAAGGGTTTTTTTAATGTACATCTCAGCTTTTGCACCAATAAAAATATTTAGAACGTTAATATGATTATTTTTATTATTGAAATCGACTTCAGTTTCGCTGTCTATTAAATCTTTTTTTATAAAATTACTTAAAATGAGTAAAAAGTTGGACTTTAAACTTGTGTATAAATATGGCAAACGGGAGCCTTCTGACTGGAATTCTTTGTTAAGATTATTTATTATGGGTAGTATATTGACAAAAATAAAAAAATAGCATTTGACTTTAGAAGACATATTTTCCGCGAGTTCTGCAGCTCTTATACCATTGAGGAATACAGACAGTATTCCTGAAATTCTTTTAGTTCAGTAATTCTTTTAGGACTATGGGGAAAAAACTGTAAATATTACGACAAAGAACCTCAATATTTTTTGGCAGCTGTTTACATGCGTAACTTGAACAAAGGTGGAGAGAGTGACACGTACACTTAATGTAAAATAAATCAACTTCATTGCAAAGTAAGGTTTTAAGCCCACCAACGTTACCAGCCATGACATTAGCGCCGTCTGTTGCCAAACCAATGAAACTTTTTAAAGGAATATTGTTTCCCGATAAAAAAAATTTTATAAGATGAAAAATTGAGACGGCATCTGACTTTGTAAGCTCTAATAAGGTGACAAAACTATCCTTTATAGATCTAATACCGTCAAAGAAACGTGCAACTAAAACAATACATTTCTTCATTGCTACGTCCGTAGTTTCATCAACAATCAATGGAAATCTTCTGTTTTTTAAAATAGATATTATATTTTCACTTGCCTGCTTTGCGATATACATAGTTAGCTACTTCAACACACTTTGTCCTACCACATTTAATAAGTTTTCCTATAGCTGAATCTGGACAACACTCAACCAATAAGGCTGGTAAGTAGTCCATTAGCAAAAATGGTAAATTATGTGCTACGCAAAACATAACAAGTGTGAGTTCGGCATTTCTGACTTTGTTGCTCACTATCGTAAAAGTTTTCGATTGTAAGTTGCTTTTTCGGCTTTCATAACTTTGAATGTGTAAAGTTGCTTTTTCATGCGCCTGAAGATGACCACAGTGGCTTATTATCTGTTTTGAACAAGCAATACAAAATGCTAAACCATCCCGTTATCGGAGCCAATCGAAAGATTGTAACCATTCAGGCCTAAATTTTCTTTTTGATGTTTGCTGTTCAGTTGTTTCATCGCTATAAATCATAATAAAATGGTTAAATAAGTCTATATTTAATTTTATTACCTATCTAAAGGGTTGAAAGCATCGTCATTATCAATTGATACGGCGGGTTTTGTATTTTTTTATTAAAAATCTTTATAAAAAATATGTATGTTTTAATTTCTGTGTATGAAAATATGTACATACATAGGTACTTAAATGAAAGATAAACTTACCTATCCATTTTTCAAATATATAAAAAATAGAATTAAGTTAAGAAACCACATAAATTTCACAGTTGACTTTTATTTGCTTCTTGTTACCAAAACAAATCCAAAGCCGTTACAATTACTTAGCACAGACCGATTACATGGAATACCTTCTACAATTGTGGTGGTTTCACACAGATTTGACAAAAAGCAAAAAACAACAACACTCCTTTTGTTCTTGTTGCTGTTATGCGCTTTTTGCATAATTAGTACTACACAGAAAAAATTATTGCCGAATTATTTTCAAACAAACCCTTGTTTGAAAATTTTTTTAATTTCTATAAACTTTTTTACTGATTCAATCAATATTTTTGTTTGATTTTTATTTAACCAACAAAAATGTGGACAACTCTTTAAAAATATAATAAACGCGTTATTGGTGTCAAGTTTTCATAATTTTGTATGAAATATTTAACGCTCTTTAATGTTGTCGTCTTTTTGCATTTTTTTATTTGATCGTAAGCAACACTTCTTTATGTGAAATATAAGAACAACAACAAAAAACACACACAGTCTATTTTTGGACGCTTTAAAAAAGTGCAACTATAAGAAAAACAATAGCAGAAACAACATTACAAGAAACAAAATCCCGTATTCAATTTTTTAAAACAAATACAAAAATGGAATGATGACGAAAAACATATCGAGTCGGCCTGCTGCCGTTTTTGGTTACATTTCTTCTTTAGCAAAGGAAAGGATACAGCAACAGAGAGTGATAAAGAAAAACATTGTGTTGTGTGTATAAATAAGACTTCGTTCAAAAATTGGCTGTAGGAAATATCGCCCAAAGAAAAATGGCCCAAAAAAAAAAATGAAAAATCGCCCAAATGAAGAATCGCCCAAGCGAACATGAAAAATGACCCAAAAAGGTAAATATGAAATTTTGCCCAAAAAAAACGAAAAAGGGCCCAAAAAGAAAATGAAAAATGACCCAAAAGCATAAACGAATTTTTTCCCAAAAAAATAAAAAAAAAATTACTAAATTTGCAAAAAAGTGTTTATTATTCATATAAATTTAGGTGACATGTCATAACGTCCAGTGTCGTAGTGTCCTTGGACACTTTTAAAGTGTCATAATGTCCATCGAAGACGAGGGCGAGGACGTTATGACACTTTGCAACGTCCGCAACTTAACTTATAATCAAAAATGTGTAAATTTTTTTTTTTAAATACCGTAAAAATTTCAAGTGATTTTTTTAAAGATACTTATTTAACCATAATATGGTTGTCGGTGACAATGATTTAGTTAAATTAAACATAATATGGATAAAATATTTTTATAGCTTTTACTCCGGGTGTATATATTAAATATATATATCCAAAATAAGGATTTCATCTTCTATGGTATAACAAATACTGGCTTCGCTAACTAAAGCTTCTCTGTATAGCCGGCCTTCGGCCGGGCACAAGGATTTTCTCCTCTATGGTATAACAAAGACCGGCTTCGCTAACTAAAGCTTCTCTGTATAGCCGGCCTTCGGCCGGGCGCAAGGATTTTCTCCTTTATGGTCTAACAAAAACCGGTTTCGCTAAGTAAAGCTTCGAAAAACTGCCTTGTTTCCGAACAAGGCCGACTACGCAGAGAAGCTTTAGTTAGCGAAGCCGGTGTTTGTTATACCATAGAGGAGAAAATCCTTGCGCCCGGCCGAAGGCCGGCTATACAGAGAAGCTTTAGTTAGCGAAGCCGGTCTTTGTTATACCACAGAGGAGAAAATCCTTGCGCCCGGCCGAAGGCCGGCGATACAGAGAAGCTTTAGTTAGCGAAGCCAGTATTTGTTATACCATAGAAGAGAAAATCCTTATTTTCGATATATATGTATATATTTAATATATACACCCAGAGAAAAAAGCTACAAAACCATTTTTAAAAAAATTCTACCGATATTATGTTTAATTTAACCAAATCATTGTCGCCGACAACCATATAACGGTTAAATTAGTTTCTTGAAAAATAGTTTTGTTGTTTGCAACCATAATAAAACATGGTTTTCTCTGCTATGTAAGATTATGGTAGAATTTTAAAAATAGCCCATTTTTTTTGGGCCATTTTTCATACAACATTTTTGGGTGATTTTTCATAATGAAAAATCACCCAAATTTAAAAAACGAAAAATCACCCAACAATAACGATAAATAGCCCAAAAATTTTGGGCCATTTTTCATATGAAATCAGGCCCAATTTTACATGCAATTTTTTTGGGCGATTTTTCATTTTTTTTTTTGGGCGATTTTTCTTTGGGCGATATTTCCTACAGCCTCAAAAATTATTTCAACAAAAAAATGTGTCTCAAAGCCAGCCGGCGGCTTGGCTCTGCCGTCATCTTCTCATACAGTGCTTACTTGCGTGCGCGTCATTGCTTGTGCAAAAACTTTTTTTTTTTTTTTTGAAATTTAGTATATGAATTTCAGTAAACTTTTTGTTTGATTCAGTTAAATTATTTGTTTTGTCAATAAACAAAAATTCAAATAAATTGTTTGAATATGCGAATTTGTTTATAGGACCGATTTCAGACAAAAAATTGTTTGATTCTACAAATTTTTTGTTTGAATTGGAAAAATAATTTTTTCTGTGTACCTTGCATATGGGTTATAGTATTTTTTAAGCTTTTTACAGAGAAATATGTGACATTTTGTTTTGTTTGTTTTTCGACTGTTGAAAAGTAAGGAGCGTTGCCGGAGAGTTTTATTCTACCAGTGTTTCAAATTCTTAAAAGTAAAATAGTACATTGTCTCAAACCGACCAAAATAAGGGTTAGCCTACCATCCGACCCAACGAAAATTGTCCGACCACGTTTGGTCAGAAAAGACGAAGTTCGGAAACCCTGGAGGCAACATATAAAAAATAAGCGTCATCATTTATACATATTTAATTAATAGAACATTTTATGTGTTAAATAAATATTGGTTAAATGAATATTGACTACAAAGGCAATTTTAAGATGTGGACTTACGGAATTCTAGCTATTCAAATACTGACTTAATTCAAAAATACCAATCAAAAACTCTAAGACCTATTGTTTGGTCATCTTGGTATAATATTAATAAAACAATCAAAATTTGATATCCAGAAATACTCACCAGTACGACACTACTGAAATGAAAGAGAGTTTTTAGTTGATTAATACTCAAAAAAAAAAAATTTAAGTTTTATAGGATCGTTCGTGAAATATTAAGGGAATAAATATGTAAATAATAAATTCTATTAAATGTTTGAAACTAGAGCAGCTAAAACGATGGCATCGTAATCAGCAGTCTCTATTTAGCCAAACACAGTAGACAGAAGTCTGGAAAATTTGTGTGTGCGGCCAAATGTTGTAGAAATTTTAAATTGAAAAAAATAACATTACGAATTTGTCAAGTTTAACTTGTTATCGTAAATGGTTTTTTTAATTTGGTGTATCGGCAAGGCCGGTATATGATTTTGAGCTTTAATTTTAAGCAAATTGTTAAAATTAAAAAATATTTAAATTTAATGTCTAAAAAGTGTCTTATTAAAAATTTTAACAATTTCGCCAATTACTCTTAAACGACCAAGCTTTTTTCGTAAATGTTTATTTATTTAAATAATTATTTTATAATTGTTACACAACAAAATGTAATTGAATTTTTTTTTTTACCAGAACATACACGCACATGCAGAAAACAGTTTTGTCTTGCTGCCGTAAAATGATTTCGCTATAAAAACCGTTTGGGACACTGAAATAGATCACAGTTTTAGTTTAACAATTTTCGAAAATAAACTTAATTTCCGAAGAATCAAAATGAAAACTTCTATAACTTTCGCTATCGTTTGCCTAATTGCGATTTCCTTGTCTTCTGTAAGTATTTTTTTTTAAAGGATTAAAGAAGGATTACAAATAATTCCTTTCCTTGCAGGCTATTAAAATAAGCGAAGAAAAAAAAAGCCGAGATCAAGGCGCACTTCGAACAATGTCGTAAACAAGAAAATGTTTCCGAAGAGGATGCCACAAAATTGCGTGAGATGGACCTTTCTAATCCCTCTGAAAATATGAAATGTTTCGCAACTTGCGTCTTTGAAAAATTGGGTTCCTTGAAGGATGGCGTATTTCAAGAAGCTGTCGTTTTGGAAAAAATGACTCCGCACTTTGGTGAGGAAAAGACAAAAGCCCTTTTAGACAAGTGCAAGAACATCAAAAGTGAAGATCGTTGTGAAATTGGTTTCGAAATCTTTGAATGCTTTCATAAAAACAAATCCTTATTAGAATTGGAGTAAAAATCTCAAAACAAATGTATGAAATGGAAGAGAAGAAAAATTAAAAATAAAAAGTGTTTAAATTTAAAACATAAAATTTTCAAGTGTTAAAAAATAACTGTAATGATTAAAAAACAATAAAATTGCGCGTGTTTCATTTTAAACAGCTCAACTAGGAATCTAGGCAATTCTTTGCTTTTTAAATTGTTCTTTAGACCTTTTTTATAGTAAAAAATCAAGTAATCTGCCAATCTGGCTCACAACAAATATGTTAGAGCCAAATATAGATATTAAAATATTGTTAATAATATGAAAATGTGCATACAATTTAATATATCTATTAATAAATAATAAAATAATAATATTAGCTTAATTTTTACAACAACGTCTACTCTAATCAACGTCAAATACCTAAATTCAATTTCGCACACTTTACGCAGGAAGATGTAATTGACTTATTTCTTCGCATAAAATCTAATGCCGTTGGTTGTGATGGTATTCATCCAAAGTTTATCAAGCTCACACTTCCTTATACACTAGTTTACTTCACGCATTTTTTTTAACACGATTTTAACTACATCTACGTTCCCAACTATTTGGAAACATGCCAAAATTGTACCAATACCGAAACCAGATAAAAGTTATCTATTTGCTAGTTGTCAAAGGTATTTGAAAAATTAATACACTCACAAATAAGCAATTACTTACACACTAACTCATTACTAAATGCAAGGCAATCTGTATTTAGGCCAAAACATAGCTGTCTTACCACACTAAATGACGTGTCTGCAGAAATAAGGTTCCATATTGATAAAGGCCAAATGATGTCATTTCTTGTTTTGCTTGACCATTCGAAAGCATTTGATACTGTGCACCATTCCATTCTTTTCCTTAAGCTAAAACAAATGTGCAATTTCTCGCCAACAGCATTAAAACTCATATCCTCATACCTAAGTGATAGAAGTCAAAGCGTATACTACAAAAAAACTGTCTACAAAAGTTGTATGTTGCCAAGAGGAGTACCCCAGGGATCGATACTTGGGCCACTGTTATACTCTATATACGCTAATGATCTACCTTTGCAAATAAAACATTGTCAAACACAAATGTACGCTAATGATGTACAACTGTATATAAGTTGTAATGTATCAGACGCATCTAATTGTGTACAACTAATAAACCAAGATCTACATCAAATTTTTCTATGGGCATCTGCAAATGGCTTGAGTTTAAACCCACGGACATCTGTTGCTGCAGTGATTAAATCGTCAAGACACCTTACAACGTATCTTCCGCCAATACAGATTAATAACACAACTATAAATTATGTAGACGCTGCAAAAAATCTTGGTGTAACTTTTAATAATGAACTTAATTGGTCAGATCATATTAAAATAAACTGTGGAAAAACTTTTTCCATGTTAAGAAACCTATGGATGTCGCAACATTTTACACCGACACACATCCGAATGCTACTTGCCAAAACGTATTTACTGCCAACTCTAATGTATGGTTGCGAGCTATTTGCTAGTTGTAATTCTGAATGTAGACGAAGGCTGAATGTAACATATAACAATATTGCCAGATATATTTTTGGTGTTAGAAGATACGAAAGCATTTCACGATTTGCATATAAAATTTATAATGTCACCTTTGATAATTTATTAAAGTGCCGAACTCTTATCTTCTTGCATAAAATAATATTGTGAAGGTCAAAATTATGGCTAATTGTGACACACAATAAAAGTTTAGTCACGCAAAGCAATAAAAGTCTGTTGTTTATTTTACTGGGGGGCCAATGGATTAACATCCATGCACTGGGGGCGGATATACATCCGCCAACTTGGTTTATTTTTTTTCGTTGCAGATAATCCGGAGGTCGATGGGGTACAGGAGGTTGAACTAAGTCAGGGGTAGGTGGAGGGTCATACTGACTAGCAGGGTTAATTAAGTAGTCAACAGAGTGGCGTCAGCAGAGGAGAAGGGACAGAGAGGCGTTGGCAGAGAAGTGTCAACAGAGAGTGGTCAGCAGAGAAGAGAAGGTAAAGAGCGTGAGAGAAGGAAAGCCGAAACAAACAACATATGCAGTACAACAGGCAGGGTGGTGAGAGTTTACCGCTAGCGGTTCAAACCAAAGTAGAAATGTAGTAGCTACAAAGCAACATTTGTGTATTGATATGCGAGTATAAAAGGAGGAGGATTAAATAATGAGTGGGTTGGTTTTTTTTTGACGGCAAAGTGATACGTTGTAACAGAGCCGGTAAGAATAAGAAAAAAATATAACAAAGTGAAACAATACACAGTGCTGTTATTTAAGTAGGGGATTGGTAACACCAATTCCGCGAAAGTAAAGAATAGGTACTGGTTTTACAACTAGTAAAGTAAGGAGGATTTACATCCGACTTATCTGGACTGAGATATACATCCAGTCTGGAAGGAGACTAGAGCACTGAGTAAGGGCTAAGCGTATAAAAATTGATTTTCTGAGGAATTTTGTATGAAAAACCTTAAATGCGTTTTTCTTGAAAACTAGAAGAGCTAGAGCAAAAATAACGAAATTCTGTGATCACTAGTATTTCCATATAAAAATTGATTTTTCATTTACTTTTGTATGAAAAACTTTAAATTGCGTTTTTCTTGAAAACTAGAAGAGCTAGAGCAAAAATAACGAAATTCTGTGATCACTAGTATTTCCATATTGAAAACTAGAAGAGCTAGAGCAAAGATAACGAAATTCTGTGATCAGTAGTATTTCCATATAAAAATTGATTTTCTGAGGAATTTTGTATGAACCTTAAATGCGTTTTTCTTGAAAACTAGAAGAGCTAGAGCAAAAATAACGAAATTCTGTGATCACTAGTATTTCCATATAAAAATTGATTTTTCATTTACTTTTGTATGAAAAACTTTAAATTGCGTTTTTCTTGAAAACTAGAAGAGCTAGAGCAAAAATAACGAAATTCTGTGATCACTAGTATTTCCATATTGAAAACTAGAAGAGCTAGAGCAAAAATAACGAAATCCTGTGATCACTAGTATTTCCATATAAAAATTGATTTTCTGAGGAATTTTGTATGAAAAACCTTAAATGCGTTTTTCTTGAAAACTAGAAGAGCTAGAGCAAAAATAACGAAATTCTGTGATCACTAGTATTTCCATATAAAAATTGATTTTTCATTTACTTTTGTATGAAAAACTTTAAATTGCGTTTTTCTAGAAAACTAGAAGAGCTATAGCAAAAATAACGAAATTCTGTGATCACTAGTATTTCCATATAAAAATTGATTTTCTAAGGAATTTTGTATGAAAAACTTTAAATGAGTTTTTCTTGAAAACTTGAAGAGCTAGAGCAAAAATATCGAAATTCTGTGATCACTAGTATTTCCATATAAAAATTGATTTTCTAAGGAATTTTGTATGAAAAACTTTTGAAAACTAGAAAAGCTAGAGCAAAAATAACGAAAATCTGTGATCAGTAGTATTTCCATATAAAAATTGATTTTTCATTTACTTTTGTATGAAAAACTTTAAATGCGTTTTTCTTGAAAACTAGAAGAGCTATAGCAAAAATAACGAAATCCTGTGATCACTAGTATTTCCATATAAAAATTGATTTTCTGAGGAATTTTGTATGAAAAACCTTAAATGCGTTTTTCTTGAAAACTAGAAGAGCTAGAGCAAAAATAACGAAATTCTGTGATCACTAGTATTTCCATATAAAAATTGATTTTTCATTTACTTTTGTATGAAAAACTTTAAATTGCGTTTTTCTTGAAAACTAGAAGAGCTAGAGCAAAAATAACGAAATTCTGTGATCACTAGTATTTCCATATTGAAAACTAGAAGAGCTAGAGCAAAAATAACGAAATTCTGTGATCAGTAGTATTTCCATATAAAAATTGATTTTCTGAGGAATTTTGTATGAAAAACCTTAAATGCGTTTTTCTTGAAAACTAGAAGAGCTATAGCAAAAATAACGAAATTCTGTGATCACTAGTATTTCCATATAAAAATTGATTTTCTGAGGAATTTTGTATGAAAAACCTTAAATGCGTTTTTCTTGAAAACTAGAAGAGCTAGAGCAAAAATAACGAAATTCTGTGATCACTAGTATTTCCATATAAAAATTGATTTTTCATTTACTTTTGTATGAAAAACTTTAAATTGCGTTTTTCTTGAAAACTAGAAGAGCTAGAGCAAAAATAACGAAATTCTGTGATCACTAGTATTTCCATATTGAAAACTAGAAGAGCTAGAGCAAAAATAACGAAATCCTGTGATCACTAGTATTTCCATATAAAAATTGATTTTCTGAGGAATTTTGTATGAAAAACCTTAAATGCGTTTTTCTTGAAAACTAGAAGAGCTAGAGCAAAAATAACGAAATTCTGTGATCACTAGTATTTCCATATAAAAATTGATTTTTCATTTACTTTTGTATGAAAAACTTTAAATTGCGTTTTTCTAGAAAACTAGAAGAGCTATAGCAAAAATAACGAAATTCTGTGATCACTAGTATTTCCATATAAAAATTGATTTTCTAAGGAATTTTGTATGAAAAACTTTAAATGAGTTTTTCTTGAAAACTTGAAGAGCTAGAGCAAAAATATCGAAATTCTGTGATCACTAGTATTTCCATATAAAAATTGATTTTCTAAGGAATTTTGTATGAAAAACTTTTGAAAACTAGAAGAGCTATAGCAAAAATAACGAAATCCTGTGATCACTAGTATTTCCATATAAAAATTGATTTTCTGAGGAATTTTGTATGAAAAACCTTAAATGCGTTTTTCTTGAAAACTAGAAGAGCTAGAGCAAAAATAACGAAATTCTGTGATCACTAGTATTTCCATATAAAAATTGATTTTCTAAGGAATTTTGTATGAAAAACTTTAAATGCGTTTTTCTTGAAAACTAGAAGAGCTAGAGCAAAAATAACGAAATTCTGTGATCACTAGTGTTTCCATATAAAATTTGATTTTTCATGGACTTTTGTATGAAAAACTTTAAATGCGTTTTTCTTGAAAACTAGTATTTCCATATAAAAATTGATTTTTCATGGACTTTTGTATGAAAAGCTTTAAATTGCGTTTTTCTTGAAAACTAGAAGAGCTAGAGCAAAAATAACGAAATTCTATGATCAATAGTATTTCCATATAAAAATTTATTTTTCATGGACTTTTATATGAAAAACTTTAAATGCGTTTTTCTTGAAAACTAGTATTTCCATATAAAAATTGATTTTTCATGGACTTTTGTATGAAAAACTTTAAATTGCGTTTTTCTTGAAAACTAGAAGAGCTAGAGCAAAAATAACGAAATTCTGTGATCACTAGTATTTCCATATAAAAATTGATTTTCTGAGGAATTTTGTATGAAAAACTTTAAATGCGTTTTTCTTGAAAACTAGAAGAGCTATAGCAAAAATAACGAAATCCTGTGATCACTAGTATTTCCATATAAAAATTGATTTTCTGAGGAATTTTGTATGAAAAACCTTAAATGCGTTTTTCTTGAAAACTAGAAGAGCTAGAGCAAAAATAACGAAATTCTGTGATCACTAGTATTTCCATATAAAAATTGATTTTCTAAGGAATTTTGTATGAAAAACTTTAAATGCGTTTTTCTTGAAAACTAGAAGAGCTAGAGCAAAAATAACGAAATTCTGTGATCACTAGTGTTTCCATATAAAATTTGATTTTTCATGGACTTTTGTATGAAAAACTTTAAATGCGTTTTTCTTGAAAACTAGTATTTCCATATAAAAATTGATTTTTCATGGACTTTTGTATGAAAAGCTTTAAATTGCGTTTTTCTTGAAAACTAGAAGAGCTAGAGCAAAAATAACGAAATTCTATGATCAATAGTATTTCCATATAAAAATTTATTTTTCATGGACTTTTATATGAAAAACTTTAAATGCGTTTTTCTTGAAAACTAGTATTTCCATATAAAAATTGATTTTTCATGGACTTTTGTATGAAAAACTTTAAATTGCGTTTTTCTTGAAAACTAGAAGAGCTAGAGCAAAAATAACGAAATTCTGTGATCACTAGTATTTCCATATTGAAAACTAGAAGAGCTAGAGCAAAAATAACGAAATTCTGTGATCACTAGTATTTCCATATCGAAAACTATCACTCGTATTTCCATACAAAAATTGATTTTCTAAGGAATTTTGTATGAAAAACTTTAAATGCGTTTTTCTTGAAAACTAGAAGAGCTAGAGCAAAAATAACGAAATTCTGTGATCACTAGTATTTCCATATTGAAAACTAGAAGAGCTAGAGCCAAAATAACGAAATTCTGTGATCACTAGTATTTCCATATCGAAAACTATAACTCGTATTTCCATACAAAAATTGATTTTCTAAGGAATTTTGTATGAAAAACTTTAAATGCGTTTTTCTTGAAAACTAGAAGAGCTAGAGCAAAAATAACGAAATTCTGTGATCACTACCATACATCCCAAAACTAACGGAGACAAGAATATTAAAGAACTTGATCACGGAAAAAACAACAACAATTGCACATAAATCAAACAAGACACTAAGGCATTTGTTTACATATAAAAAAACCAAACTGGACAAATGTAAAATAGATAATGTGGTTTATGAAATAAAATGTGACGGAAACGAAAGGGAAAGGTGTAATAAGGTTTACATTGGAACAACAAAAAGAAGGTTAGAGAAGAGAATTCATGAACACAAAACAGACGTCAAAAAAGGTAAAATAGCGACGGCACTATCTCTGCATGTAAAAGAGTGCAATCACAACATGAACTTCGACAATATAAAAATATTAGACAGAGAGCGGAGAGAGAACAAACGTTACACTCTTGAAAGCTTACGAATCCAAGAGAAAATCAAAAATACAATGAATACGAAAGAAGACAAGGACAATACAAAACTGCAATACTCCGCTGCAATAGTTAATGATTATAATTAGTTATAGTTCTGTGATATTTACATTAAGTTTGACTTTTATTCGGTGTTTGTGTTGTATTTTACTTATTAATTATTTATTTATATCTGTGTCGTGTAGTCCAGTTTTTAATATAAAATAGTTAAAAAAAGTGCAATACAAATGTAAACCCTAATTTGTAAGTTAAGATGTGATATTATTAAAGTTCAAAAATTTATTATAATTATTATCTAATTGTCTAGATTTTTATGGAATAAAAATAACCCCTGATGAAGTTCGAAAAAAGCGAACGAAACGTTGGGAAAAGAAAATAAATTAACCATAAATGTTTTTTAATTACATTTGGTAAAAAAACGATTGATCATATTAGCCCGTGAGGAAAACAAAAAACCTCAATAATAATATTAAATATAACATTGATCATAAAACAAAAATATAAAAAAAAATCTTCAAATTTAAACCAGCGTTTGTTTTACTTTAACCAAATTTATGTAACGGACCCTGGACGCGACTGAGTCGTACCAAAGCTTCAAACCCGGAGTAACCGGAGGTTCCTTACAATATACAACCGACAACCACCATATCTCTATGAAAAAATTACATTCTCAAGGTCGAATAGAGGTAACAAGATAAATAGCATTAAGTATACAAAAGCGATATCTGAGCAACACTTTTTCATTAATTTAATTCGTCTTTGGAGCCAATTACCCCCTCGAATACAAATTATTAGCAATGCAAGCCAATTCAAATCTGCCATATTAAGGCACTTTACGTAATTATTTTACCTTCTAAATAAGCACTTTTACCTTAATTTTTGTCTGATTTTTTTATGTTAATTAAAAATAAATTAAAATTGTTAGTTATTATTTTGTTTTTTTTTTTATAATTATTATTATTGTTTAAATCTACGATAATATTTACATATCTATAAATATGCCAAATAACTAAGCAATACTTTAATATAAGACTTGTTCTTGTTGTATTGTAATAACATACATAATAAATAAATAAATAAATAAATGGCTGAGACTGCCTCGAATTTTACCCAAAAATCCCTTGCTGTTGTTGTTTCCAAATTAGGAAGAAGCATCTTGGTTATCAATACACAACATCTGACCAAAAGTTAGGTTATACCCTCTTAATGATCAAGTGCGATATAATTTACGAGAGTCTCTGATAAACATATCGCACTTGTTCAACAAAAGTATAATTAAACAATACATAATAAATTTGCAAAATTTTTGTAAAATATAAACATACATTTTTTTATCAAGGTTTCGTTATAACGTGCTTAATTCCCATTTCATACTATTGACAAACTGAAGTTTATTTTTGAGGGGATAAGCTATTCCTATGCGTATTTCACTGGTTGCGTAGGTCAGATCGTCACGAAACTTCATCCAAAGATTTAAAAAAAACTAAAGATATTAAACCAAACAAAACTGTTAAGCGAATAAGAATTATAAGCCCCAGTTTTACTTGTAACAATATCAAAGCTTAAACAAAAACAACAACAATAGACAGTGAGTTTATCTTTTCTTACAATACCGACTACAATTGGTTGATTTTTTGTCAACTCTAAATGTAGTTGTAAGTGGGTAAGGAAAAAACAAAAAAAAAACAAAATTTCTTTATTTTATTTTGCCAGTTCAGTTTTATTTACACTGCCACATGCATATTAGTTATCAAGGTTTCGTTATAACGTGCTAAATTCCCATTTCATACTATTGACAAACTGAAGTTTATTGTTGAGAGGATAAGCTATTCCAACAAGAATAAACAGTGAGTTTATCTTTTCTTACAATCCCGACTACAATTGGTTTTTTAGTCTTTTTAATTGAGAAGTGCATAATGTTGCGAAGGGAAATTAAAAAAAAAAAAAATAATTCATTGAGACAATGAAGTGAGTTCGTTAAGTCAACAAATTTGTAAACCAAAAATATTCGCTGAATCAACGAAAAGGTTCACTGAATAGCCGAATAAGTTTATTGAATTAAAGAATTCTTTTATTATATTATTTATTTATAGAAAATAGTATAGTTATACTTTGTTCGTTAAATTGATGAACTTTTCCTTTTATTTACGAACAGTTGAAATGATGGAAACTAGGTTGTTATATATTTCTGTCACATACGCTCCGTTTAATTTTTCTTTTGAAATTCAGCCAGATCGATCCATGCATGACTGCGATATAATATATAACCTTTGTTGTTGTTGTTTTTATTTTCGCCACCAGTGATTTAAAAAAGTCCTTACGCAGCCTAACAAATCCCTATTTTTCAAAAAAAGAAAAAGATTGCTAAATATACATACATAAGCGGTGTTCAACATTAGCCTTTTAAA
Source organism: Pollenia angustigena (assembly GCA_930367215.1). Taxonomy (NCBI): domain Eukaryota; kingdom Metazoa; phylum Arthropoda; class Insecta; order Diptera; family Polleniidae; genus Pollenia; species Pollenia angustigena. Next base: position 58,088,450 of record OV884060.1, read on the forward strand.
AGAGCAAATGCAAAATATCGTTGCAATTTAATGAAATCTAATTTGCAAGAATAAATTACAATTACATGTAAAACAAAAACATATTCTCAAAATTTGTGCGAACGAAAGCGTTCGAGTGACATCGCATTTTATTGAAAAAAATGATATTTACCTCTTCACACTTCTCGTTGCCCGTTGGCTTATGTGCCCCATACGCCATTTTGACAATTTTGGGTTAAGATTTTCGACCCCAAATTTTTTAACTCTAATACGGTCTTCGGGTGAAATTTCACCCATTTGACATTTCAAAATTCAATATCTCCTAAACATTTTGCTAGATCTTAATGAGACTTTTTTCTAGTTTTTTAAATGTAAATTATGCATTCAAATCAGTTAGTTTTATTTTTGTATATCTAAGCGTTACAAAATTATTTGAAGAATTACGTAAAAGACCCTCGGGTGAAAATTCACCCATTTAAAGAAACGTGCAAATCTGCCAATATCCTAAGCACATTTCATCACGACAAATCGGTATTGGATGGAATAAATAAACTGCCAGAGATGATTACTTTTTAAAATAAAACTATAGATAATAATAAAACTTTATATCAGTTAGTTAGTACATATTCAGTAAAACGAAAAACTAATCGGAGGCCCCATGCATTGTTTTAATATGATCGATATATCAGCAGTAAATGCACACGTTTTATGGAATGAAATGAACAATGATACACTGAAAGAGAAATGCTTCATATATTTAATGAATCATTTTCATAAAAAAATTTTCCTTGGGTAAATGAACATTTTCATTGTTCACATATGCTAAAATTCTTTTGCTTTGTTATTTCAATTGTTTACACACCGATCAGCTGTTTTCTTGCAAAATTTCACTGGATACTGTCTGCGTACTTTTTGAGATTTTTTCAGCCGATAGAGTAATATTGGTCTTACTCTCCCAAAAAAATTTACTGAGTATTTGCTACTGTAAAAGCACCCAGACAGACCTATTTACATAAATTGAAAGCTGTGACGAATGCTGCACTCAATTTGGAAGCAATTTACTTTTAAGATTTCTTTAAGAAAACAATAAATAAGACAAACTTGTAATCAGCTGTTAAATTGAAAGTTAAATTGCCAAGCAAATGAAAAGGTGAAATTGTGTGAGTGTGTTAGTAAAAAAGTGAGAGTGGATTGACAATTGAATGGAATTGAAAGGCAAAACTTGATCGTGTGGCCACCAAGTAAAATACATGTGGGGTTAGTTTACAAACGCAAAACAATGTCGCATACTTTGAAGGAATAAGAACGCTGTGCAAACTCGCAAGATAGGCAGCATTGATACATGTCAAAATTTTCATGTGAAATAATCAATCTGGCTCAACATATTTCACAAATTTGAACCGAGTACTAGGCTTTAAGTTTAAATCCAATTTTTTTATCAATAATAAATTTTCCTTTATTTTATTTAAAACATTTGCTTTAAAACTTTTACTCCGAAAATACTAAGACTTTGTTTTCTTCAAAACAGCCCAAGATTTTGTAACCAGTATCACAACGATCGGCACCTTTGATGTTCTTGCAATTTTCCAACACGGTTTTGGATTTTTCCTCACCAAAATATGTTGCAATTTTTTCTAAAACGGCAGCTTCTTGAAAAATTCCATTCTTTAAGATACCAGCTTTTTCATTGATGCAAGCACCAAGACATTTCATACTGGGTGAGGGATTAGAAAGGTCCTTTTTAAACATTTTGTTGACATCCTCTTCGGAAGCATTTTCTTGTTTAACACATTGTTCGATGAGTGCCTTAATCTCAGCTTTTTTTTCTTCGGTTAATTTAATAGTCTGCAAGGAAAGGAATTATTTGTAATCCTTCTTAAATCCTTTTAAAAATAATACTTACAGAAGCCAAAGAGATCGCAATTAGGCAAACGAAAGCCAAAGTGATAAGAGTTTTCATTTTGATTCTTTATTTAGTCTATTTTCGAAAGTTTTCAAATTAAAACTGTGATATAATTCAGTGTCACAAAAGTTTTTATATCGAAATTGTTCTGTGTATGGATGTGTGTTTTTTTGAATCAAATATATAATAGGTGAGTTCATACGTCACTCTTCATTTGTTTACTTGTAAATTAGATAAAATTTCATGTATATTTGTATGTAATTTTAAAATGAATTTTTTTTATTACTAACTGAACAACCTAAACAAAAGCGGCAAGCGTTTTTTGAAACATGAAAATTTTATTTAAATACAATTTCAATAAAACAAGCCGACAAAGCGATCTGTCAAATAAGATTTATCAGCCGAGTGGTTTCTAATTCGCATTCCAGTGGTTTGTTTCGTATAAATCGTATGCAAATGAGAAGTTTTGACATACACTGAAAGAAAAATGCTTTATATAGTTAATGAATCATTTTCATAAAAATATTTTCCTTGGGTAAATGAACATTTTCATTGTCTAAATGGAATTTCATGGTTATAATGAAGTATTTTCGTTAAAATCGCTTCATTGGATTTCGTAATTACGTTAAAAATTTTCATTGGATATATGAAAACTTAAGTTTGTACAAGTTAAACAAAAAATTTTAATTGGGAACATAAAAAAACAATATACAAACATAACTATATTCATAAATTAATACAAAATTATAGTTTCCTTAAAACAATGTTTAATTGTTAATTAAAAAATATAAGATTTAATAATTTCATACATCTAATGTTACATGTATGCCATTAAATTTATGAAATCAAAAAATTTTTTTTATGAAAGCAACATATTTCAATAATTGCCTTCATAAATTTAAATTTTCATTATGACAATAAAAATGTCATTATAGTAATGAAACAAAAACTTTCAATCCACTTTCAATCAACGTTGTTATTGTTATTATGGACAATTTAATCTCATATTTACGCTCTTAATTGAGTAAAAAACATAGTTTTTTTATACAAAAACTACACTGTCCCGGTAGACTAGCTGGTAGTGAGCTAGTCTATCAGCGCCGAGGTTGCGCGATCGAATCCCGCCAGAGACAGAAAAAAAAATAAAAAATAAAGTAAAATAAGATAAGATGAGAAAAAATAAAAAAAAAATAATTAAAAAAAAAAAATTTTACTTTATTGAAAGTATTCATCCAATGAACAATATTCATAGATCTTATGTTATGTTTCATTAAATCCTTTTAATGAAGCAGGTTTCATTGATCCAACGAAGCGCTGCATAGGTTCCTTTTTAATGCAATTTTTCATGGGATTAATGTCAAAATTCATTGGTATTGCGAAGAAAACCCTTTCAGTGTATGAATAAAGGAAAGTTATTCAAAAGAAGATTATTTCTTTATGAGCTAGTAATGGAAAAAGTAAAGCCTATTCGCCATGTACGTCCTGTCAAAAATTCATATGCGGACAACACAAAATTGCAATCTTCATATGCGGCAATTGTAATGAAAAGAATGAGTTAGTTTTATAAAAATGTGTACCTACACATCCGATTAATTTTATGTATAATTTTGGTTAATTTAGCATATACTCGCTACTTCGTTAGCGTATCCTTTTTCTTCGTGGACATATTTTTATGCCAAAGTTTATTTTTCTAGGTTTAAAGTTGTTTAAATTCTTTAGTAGAGCCAAAAAGCTAAAGAAAAATATCAAATTTCCTGTGTTTTCTTTTTTGTGTACTATATTTTCCCCCCATTAAAGTATCAACATTTTCAGTATTGTAGTGGCAGCCCATAGTTTAGTACGAATATGTCAATGAATGGAGGAAAATGTTTTGCAAAAAAGTTCCAAAAATAGTTACGAATTGTTCGAATTTCGAAAAAGTAGCAAATTCGTTTACTTATTTTTTTGTTAAGTTTCGAATGTGGTATAAACTTTGTTTATTGGTTCAAAAGAAACATGTGGTGGCAAAAAAGTACTACAATTTAAATCTTTCCCGTTTACCTCCTAATAGGGCCGAATTTCAAAAAAGTACCACACAGTCCGCTTATTTTTCTAATGATCAACGATAAGTATTACATTTATTTTGCATCTCTATTTTTGTTTTGGAGATATAAGGTTACCGAATTCTCCCGTTTTTACCTTTTTTACCTGCTAAACATTCGAATTTCGAAAAATCCCGTCTAAGTGGATCGAATTTGGGAAAGAAGAATCGCCAGTCCATATTTCAAGGTTCTAGGATCAGCGGCTTGGGCTGGGCGATGACGAATGAGTTAGCCACTCACGCAAATCTTTTATATACATAGATTATATTTTGCTTAATCTTTTTCTAAAAAATAAAATAAAAGCACCTTCAATAATGTAAAAAAACCTATATATTTTCATTGAATAATCAGTATGGGTGATTTTTCACCCGATAAACTTTCCTGCAAGTTATTATGAGAATGTATGAGAGTTAAATCTGCAATCTGTTTTCGGCTATCTCGCCTCATTGCTGAGATAAATCGTGTCCATTTTGCTCTATATATTTTTAAACAGAACCTTTTGGTGGCACCTTGGTCTACACGCACTGTTGCCAGAAAATGTATCCAAAAAGTCTTCAAAATTGGGTCAAAAAAATCTCGAAAATCTGCAAAAAAAAATGTAAAAATCTGCAAAAAATCTGGGAAATTAAAATACTTTATTTTGGGATTGATTTTTCTTATTTTCGAATTCATACAACAAACTAAAAGGTGTATTTAACATTTTGGTACGTTAAAATAAAAATTTAGTATATACAAAAGAAAAACATTATTTAAGTATATAAACGATCAGGTATTTGATGGAAAACTATTTTTAAAATAAAACGATTTAAATCCGATAACATCGTTTTCTGTATCTTTTAAAAATTATTTATAATAAATTTTTCTCTTACTTTCTTTGTATATTCTTGTTAGATAAATTTTGAACAAAAAATAAAGACTTATTCAGAAATGAAATTAAAAATTGGTCGCAATTCATCACAACTTTTAAAAACCATCGTTTTGAAATCGATCAATTTTAATCACATACCTGAATATTTATAATTTTTTACATAAAACATAAAAATGTATATCCAAATACATTGTTCATATATTGTATTTAAAATAATTTATGCATTTATTTATTGTAAATTTCAGAAGTAATTTGCCGTAAAATTTTATTTTGTATCGGAATATTAAAACAATTTGATTTATTTAATTTAAGAAAGTCTTTTGTGTACAAAATTCCTTCAAGCGATTCTTTATCTAAACGATTTCTTTGCTTTGTTTTATTAATATTTACTTGGCTAAATATTCGTTCCACATTAGCTGATGAATATGACAAAACAAATATTTTTTGAATAAAAAGGCAAATTTTTGGGAATAAAAGTCTTGAGTCAAAACTTTTAATTTCACATATATATTTCCAAAAGTGTATGTATGTACATATATATATATGTACATATGTATGAATAAACGAAAAGGAAAATAAAGAAAAGTGATGTCTACACAATTAATTTAAAAAACCTGCAATTTGACAGCAAAAATCTGCAAATCTCACTTTGCTATTTTGGCAACAAAAAATCTGCAAAATGCAGAGAAATCTGCACTTCTGGCAACAGTGTCTACACGTCATTTAATGGCGTATAGAGAAAAATTTTGCTCTGAGTGCAGCTGAAAATTATAATATTTTAAATCTATTTGTCTGCTATAAAGAATTATTAAAAGTTATCTCTTTTATAGAGTATACTATAGTAAAATGTACTCGCTCTTACAACCAAAAAAAGGAACTAATTTCTTACTGGAAGGGTGTTTGTATTTTTAGTAGATATTGAGAAACATGGATCGCTACAGGTTAAGCTGTTACCCTTTAAACAGTTGTGGAGGTAACGAAAAAAGTAGTGTTTACAAAATACTCTGATGACGGAACATGCAAATGTTCAAAATATAGTTTTGTGGAGTTATTAGTGTGTTGCCCAAAATTAAAATCAAATGATGTCCACAGCAATTTAAACATGTTTGTCAGACCAATTCGAGGACAAAAGTATTATTCAAAAGTTTTCTGAGCCTGGGCATTCACAAATTCAAGAAATAGAATGCGATCATAGTGCTCTAGACAGATATCTCAAACATTTAGAAATTCATAGTATTTTGTCATTCGTTAACTACTTAAAAAATTTCAAAACAAATATTATAAAACTTAAGGTTGTTAAAATGCAGTTCTCAGATTTTAAGAATTTTTCCAATTTCCCAATTAAATTTTTCGATTTTTCCGTTTACTAAAATAAAAGTTCTTCAGTATATTCAAAATAGTTAGCTTAATCACAATAAAATTTAAAAACTTTAAGAACGTTGACGTTGGAAATCGTTAAATCGTATAATTTTTAAAATAAAGTTTAATAATGAAATTGTATTTAAAGCGATACCTAAGTCTTATTCCGTGCTGTCCTTGGCGCTAGTTCCTTATAATATTTAAAAATTAAAATACAAAAAAAAACAGCGTACATTTTCGTTCTTTAGTGTTGCCGTGGGTTGTTTGTAAGCGTATTGAGGTTATCCTTTCTTTAGGCGACGCTCTCTGTGTAAAGCAGCACACAATACTTCAAGCTCATATGGCATTAAATAGCCACATCCTAATCAATAGCAGTTGACCAAAGTCTTATTGGTATCATGGTTATCAGTAAGGGCTTATACTTCTCACTCCGCCATACCCGAAAAGGCTATTATGGGTTTGTTTTGATGTCTGTAGCACATACAAATATGGGCTTTCGACATTCCTTAAGCATACTGATCGACTTAGAACTAACTCCTGAATCGGTCAAACGATGTCTGTCCATCCGGATGGCTGTATAAGCTTCGTACGTAAAGTACTTGTACAATTTTAGAGACAATTTGATGAAGTTGGGTACAAACAGGGTGTATTTACACAAGGAAGACTCATTTGACAGTGTAGACATGCTGCTCTATAAAAGGAGCCGAGTAGTCAAAATTGTCTTCATATAAAACAAAAACAATTTAACGCACACATGTACAAATTTTGGCTCATATACACGAAATTTGACGATTGGATTCCAACTAGAGGTCTGCAAGAATAAATAAAAAGCAATTTCAACAAACTCATTTGTTTTTTAACTACAATGTGTCGAGCACCTAATAATAACGAAACAAATGAAAGAATAACCAAAAACAAAACAAGCAAAAACTCATTCAATTCAGTCAATTCAAATCAAATGAGTTAAATATTCAAATATAATTTGAATATAAAATATCTGTACCAACACATTATGTATGTATGTCAGTGTTACCACCAGCAAGATTCAAAATTACACTTGAGATGAAGCAAAATTACCCGATTTAAATGAAATTACACCTGATATAAAATTTAAGTTTTATTTAATAAAAATACATTTACAAAGAAGCAAAAACTCATTAAAACAAGATCAATATTACACAGAAAAAATTCTCCAAAATTGTTCACCAATTAAAGCATTAATCAAAAATAAAATCAGTTTTAATTAAAAATTTAATCAAGTGAATTAAACGTTAAATCAAGTAAATTAAACGTTTAATTAATACTATTAACTGGTTTAATTGATACTATTAATTTGTTTACTGGTGCAAATTTAATTAATTTTTTAATTAATATCACAAATTTTTTAATTGAAATCAATTTTTATTTTTTTCTGTGTAGTCAAACTGTTACTTTTATTTAAATTAACAAAAAATAAAATTAAAGAAAAAATTAAAATAAAACTGCTAAAATAATGAGTTTAACTTCAACATTTGGTTGATATATCTTAGGAAGATTTAAAATGTTCCTTGTCATTGCTTTATCATGGATGCTTTTTAGCCCCATAGAGTTTACTAAAGGTTAGCTGTCAAACGAACTGTTATACTGTTTTCACTTTTTGATTGATTGCTTTATCATGGATGCTTTTTAGCCCCATAGAGTTTACGATAGTTTAGCTGTCAAACGAACTGTTATACTGTTTTCACTTTTTGATCAGGCATATCATCATGTAGATTCATGCTTGACCTCGGTGTCCTGGAGGTCAACATTGTTCATTTTATTCGAAAAGAGAAACAAAATTGGACGTCTGCAATGCGTTTCGTCAAGGACAGGCGCGGTGTCTATTTGTTTTAAATCAGTTTCAAATGGTTATGCCGTATATCAATCTGCGATTAAAATTAATTTTGTATGTGTTGTCTACCATTTTAAGTTTCATGGTCTTAAAACCCTTTAATTAAATAAAATTTAAAAATTTAAATTAATAAAATTAATTATATGTTGAAAATATTGGAAACATATCTTCCCCCAGACAAGTTTTTTAGTTTGAATAACTTTTTTCAATAAACTTCAGGTTCTAAATCACTATGATAGTCATCTTTATCCAAATCTAAGGGTCCTTCTTGCGACATTCCTTACCAAACATTTGAAAATATATGTATGTTTATTAATTGAAGTCGTTTCTTAAAAAGAAACCGAGACTTTGGTTCAGAAGGATGTGCATTTCTTAGCAACAATATTTAAGAACCCAATAAAAAATGGAGCTTCTAACGAAGCAGGTTTGTAAGGGAGAAACATAAACGTTTCGCTTACCATTGGGCTTACGGAAGGCATGAATTTTATATGGCGAGTTCCCACTTTGAAGCAATACATGTTTGACACATAAAGCGCATTATTCAGCGCATATAAAAATTGTTGGATTGAACGATCAGCCTTACGCACCGAATGTTTTGATACAGTTATTTTTTAGTATTCTCCCTTACAAACCTGCTTCGTGGTAAGGGAATGCTGTAGCACTTGAAATGTTATTTTTTTTTTTATAAAAGTTGTTGAGAGTTCTTTCACTTACTTTACTGCCTTTCTGTATGTCTTATTGCGTAGCGCATCATTGTGCGCTTATTTTTTTAAATGTACCATTAGTGCTTCGCAAAATGGTAAAATTTTTTATTGGGAAGAAATAAATGTCATCACTGGAATCGCATCTTGATTTTATTTGGGCATCTGAAGTAAAAATTTCAAATTATACCTAAATTACACATAAGAGAAATTACCCACGCTCTACCCACGACCGTAAAAATTATACCAAATTCGGGTAATTACCCACAAAGTGGCAACACTGATGTATGTGTAAGCTTAACTCTTATAAGAAAACGAAGCCACATTATGAGTGGGTCAATTTGTTCGGGCCCAAAAAAAGTGACAAAGCGTATAGCAAAATCGTAATCTACGGAAAATTCTAAGAACTTTTCCTAAAAAAACCATGGTTCGAAAATCAAAATCGAGCTTCCGGTTTTTGACTTGAAAGTTTGGTGCTCAGGAAATCTGAAAAAAATAATACTTTTTTGGAAATATTTATTGAAATTGGTGAATAGTTGGCCTGTATCGCTAAAAGAGGGCTTGTTTAAAAGGAAATTGTCTCAGCTTTCTATATCTGTGCTCATTTTTAGAAAATTCTGTACATAAATAATTGGTTAGGAGATTTTTGTCAAAATGTTCATAGTCAAGCTGGTAAAATAAAAAAAAATTTTTTTTTTTTTTTTTAACCCAATTTTCTATTTTAAATTAAATGAAAAAAATAAAATAAAATTACTCAATAAAAATTTTTCTCATTTTGCGAAGCACTAATGGCAGGTACATTTAAAAAAATAAGCGCAATGTTATGCGCAACGCAATAAGACATACAGAAATGCAGTAAACTATATAAGTGAAAGAACTCTCAACAACTTAAAAAAAATAACATTTCAAGTGCTACGGCATTCCCTTACTACGAAGCAGGTTTTTAAGGGAGAATACTAAAAAATAACTGTATCAGTGTGTAAAGCTGATCGTAACATCTAACAATTTTTATATGCTTTATGTGTCATAAATGTATTGCTTCAAAGTGGGAACTCGCCATATAAAATTCATGTCTTCCTTACATACCTGCTTTGTTCGAGGCTCCATTTTTTTATGGGGTACGAATTCAATAAAATTGTTTTTAAAAGAAAAAATACTGGCCAAACCAGAAATTAAACCATTACATCCTGGGTCACAAGGCCAACATAACCTGTAAACCATCACAGCACTTATTAACTAATGCGCTTAATACGAGTTTTTGTACATTTTTTAAATTTTGTTTACCATACATTTCTAAAATCGAATAAACGTGAGAATTTTTACTTTAAATTGTGTGAACGATAGAATTACAAAGTTTTCAGTTTCTCATTACCTATTTGTTTTTTGTTTTTAAATTATGGCCCTTATTATGTAAAACGCAACGCCTAAGAATTACATTGAAAGCAAAACAAATTCATAAATATTTTGTAATTTTGTTGTTGCTTTCTTCAAAAATTCATGTACCGATTTCAAATTTTCAACGCCTCATTACTTGTGAAATTTTAAAACGCAAAAAGAATTTCTGTAGAAAGCACCAACAAAATTACAAAATATTTATGAATTTGTTTTTGCTGTCAATGTAATTCTTTGGCGTAACGTCGCGAATTATATAATTAGGGCCTATGTGTCTTACTACACCATTTCCAATTGTATTTCAGAAATTTCCAATTTAACTTAAAAAATTTCCAATTGTAACTTCTGAAAGTGTCCAATTGTATTTCAGAAATTTCTGTTTTCAAGCTAAAACCATTTTTTAAATTGGAAATGGACGATAGCAATTTGTCTGACCCGCCATTTACTACAAGCATCTGCCGTTTACTGATCTAGGGTTACCGGCACATATTCAGGGAACTGAGCGATTTGTATAATTGCTTACCAATGTTTCCCACGTGCCATAGAATGTAATCGAGATGATATTTTTCAGTTACTTTTAAAAGGCGCAACAGAATAGATAGATAGATAGATAGATAGATAGATAGATAGATAGATAGATAGATAGAAAAAAAGATAGTGTATGTAAATTACAGATATAGGCCGAAACTAAATTCATTTACCCCCGGCTTGGCCAGTATTTTTTTTATAAATTTGGTTTAAGGATTGATGTTTGACTAATGACGTCAGCAGTCGTCGATGGCTGCGAGTGTTAAACGGCAAGCCCTCTGAGGAGATTGAGTGGTTGCAATCGAAACATGTCAGGGTAACCTGTCCGTAAACACCTGGGTTCGAGCCCAGATTGAGTCAAGAATGAAAAATTATCAATAAATTTCAATTAATTTTCATGTTGTAAAATTCCTTTCTTCATAAAAATAATTTAATGAAAATTAAATTTAATGAACTTAAGCCTAATTAAAAATATTAAAAATTTGGATTAAAAACCATAAATAGTTCAATAAAATAACCGCAATACTAATAAATTTTTAATTTTTATTTTAATCGGTTCGTTTTTTTAAGTTGTGAATTTTCCAAAAAATTGCGTTTTAATAAAAAATAGAATAATAATAAAAATATTTATTTTTTAATTTTTTTATTTTCAGTTTTTGCTTAAATTTTATTTAAAGAAATTTTCGTGTTAATCGTACGAATTTTCATTAAAAAACATTTTTGCTTACGTTTTTAAAATTTTGTATTATGAACAAAATTTTTCTTATATCCACTTAAGATGTTTTGTCAAAATGCCGCAGAACTATTTTATTTTAATCAACTTTGAATTAAAATTTAGTTAAATTATTTTATTTAACTTTTATGTATCAAAATTGTAACAGTTTTAGGTTTCTTATCTGCTTGACTATGATTATTTTGACAAAAACCTCTTAACTCTTATTGATGTACAGATTTTTCTAACAATGAGCACAGATATACACAGAAAAAATTATTTTTCCAATTCAAACAAAAAATTTGTAGAATCAAACAATTTTTTGTCTGAAATCGGTCCTATAAACAAATTTGCATATTCAAACAATTTATTTGCATTTTGTTTATTGAAAAAAAACACTGATTTTTTTCAAACAAATAATTTAACTGAATCAAACAAAAAGTTTACTGAAATTCATATACAAAATTTCAAAAAAAAAAAAGTTTTTGCACAAGCAATGACGCGCACACAAGTAAGCACTGTAGGAGAGAGAAGATGACGGGAGAGCAGAGCCGCCGGCTGGCTTTGAGACACATTTTTTTTTGTTGGAATAATTTTTGAACGAAGTATTTTTTATACACACACAGGGTTGTTAGATGTGACGATTTTTCGTCATTTTGACGATTTTTTTGTGAAAATACAGTAAAATGACGATTGACGATTTTTAACCTAAAAGTAACATTGTTATGACGATTTTCTAGCATCAATAAAACACTGACAAGAAATATTAAGAATTATATTGGGAACAGTTCAAAACGTAAAAATCAATTTTTCGAAATACAAAAATTATTGGAAATTAAACAAAAAAAATTGTTCCCCCATCACAAGCCAGGTGGTTTTCATTAGAAGCACTAGTAATTCGAATTCTACAATTAAATGCCATCGATACGGCAAAAAAATATACACTAGAGCCCCGATTTGCGACGGTACTATTTGGTCCGCTTTGCGTTTTAATGATTTCGATTTGCGTAACTACAAACGATTTCATTTTTTCGCTGAAGTCATAATCATATGTGAAGAATTTTTCTATTTGTGAGTAAAAAGCCGAATTCCCATTTAATTCTGTTAGGTAAGTTAGGAAGTAAGAAGCTAGTCCTTAATAAGAAGTTGTGTAGAAAAATACGTGCAAAGTGAAAAAAATGTACTAGTTTTGAACTAAAATTGGACGTCATAAAACGTTTAAAGTCGGGTAAAAAGACTGTTGATATTGACAGAACCCTTGGTTTATCATCTTCAACAGTAAAAACAATTTGCATTAGTGATAGCGCAAAAAATTAATCATTTAAAGATAGCTCAAATTAATAGCAAATGAGATTTTTTTTTTTAGTTAATGTTTTTGTGAATATGGATAAATGAAATAAATTAATGTTTGTTATGTTTTTATGAAAATATATTTTTTCTTATGTTTTTCTTTTCAAATGATAAATATATTTCAGCCCACTTGCTGAAATAAATAGAATAATACTTAACCATATCACTTTCTTTATCATAAATATAATTTCTTGCTAAAAATGTATATTTCTGAACCACTCAATGCAATAAATTGTCATCAATTTGTAAAATATAAGTATTTGACGATTTGTTGACGATTTTGTTAACTGTTAATGACGATTTTGACGAATTTTGTTAAAACTTTTGACGATTTTGGAAGAAAAAAGCCTAACAACCCTGTACACACAACACAATGTTTTTCTTTATCACTCTCTGTTGCTGTATCCTTTCCTTTGCTAAAGAAGAAATGTAACCAAAAACGGCAGCAGACCGACTCGATATGTTTTTCGTCATCATTCTATTTTTGTATTTCATGTATTTAAGAAAACAGTTTTAAAAAATTGAATACGGGATTTTGTTTCTTGTAATGTTGTTTCTGCTATTGTTTTTCTTACAGTTGCAGTTTTTCAAAGCGTCCAAAAATAGACTGTGTGTGTTTTTTGTTGTTGTTCTTATATTTCACATAAAGAAGTGTTGCTTACGATCAAATAAAAAAATGCAAAAAGACGACAACATTAAAGAGCGTTAAATATCTCATACAAAATTATGAAAACTTGACACCAATAACGCGTTTATTATATTTTTGAAGAGTTGTCCACATTTTTGTTGGTTAAATAAAAATCAAACAAAAATATTGTTTGAATCAGTAAAAAAATTTATAGAAATTAAAAAAATTTTCAAACAAGCGTTTGTTTGAAAATAATTCGGCAATAATTTTTTCTGTGTAGAACGCTGAGAGAATTTTCTTTTAAACAAGACCTCTTTCAGCGATACAGGCCAATTATTCACCAATTTCAATAAATATTTCCAAAAAAGTATTATTTTTTCAGATTTCCAGAGCACTAAATTTTCAAGTCATAAAACGGAAGCTCGATTTTCATTTTACGATTTTGCTATACGCTTGGTGGGCAAAAAAATTGACCCACTCTAATATATATATATATATGTATATTAGGGTGGCCCAAAATACAAAAGTATCGAATATTCGCGCTCCACAAAGCTGATCCTATTCGAATAGTGCTTAAAAATGTTCAGTCCAAATTTGAGCACAATCGGTCAATACTTAGAGGTTGCGATAGTTAAATGATTTTTGGGGGTTAGATAGACTTACACGGTCAATAGATCCAATAAAGTCGTTTTAAAAAACAGATTTCATTTTTATTGGTTAAGTTGTATTTCGTTTCTTGCGAAACTTAACTTCTTCGTGCGATGAATCTGACTCAATGTCAGAAATTTCAACATAATCCTTCTAAACTCGCTTCTTGTGATTCTGCATTCAAAATAAGTTAAATAATTATGTAGAGGGATGGATATATTTGGATTTTAACAAATGTAAATCTAGTAAAGATCAAAGAAAAGTGTGAAAAAGTATCTCCAATACATAAACAAGTACAATAATGATAAGCCAAAAGTAAATGCATGTAATAGGTATAAGCTGTGAAACATAAAAGTCGCCATTAATCGCGACCTCTAAATATTGTCCTATTGATCCAATTTTTGGTATATACATATCGTCGTTCCGGAGTTATCTTGTCGTATATCACAAAATCGAAAAAAATGAGATAAGACCGTTTCCTGTGGTAAATTTAACAGATCTATCGATCTGCGCAATCCTCACGTCTCTATCTCTTATGGTTAATGAGATATTACGAAGCCATTTTGTTGTATATCCACTTTTACGAAAAATTTAATGCGTTATAATACCGTATGTAGCATAATTGTGGATATACGACAAAAAACGTATGAACACTTTTAATTAAAAAAATCTTGCGTTATCTTGTTGTATGTGAACAAAGTATATTAGGCATGTTACAAAAAATAGACTATCTTATAAATATTTCCGGTTTTTTAACATTTTTCGTTTTATATGTAAAGATATTTTTCGGACGTAGTACACAACGGCTATTTATATTGATGGAATTATTGCTATATTGCCTAAATTCATTTTATTGCTAAGCAATTAAAGGTTGAAAATACAGGGTGGCCCAACCATAATGCACAATGTAAATTGTAAATAAAACAAAAAGTTTTTAGCGAATTATCTGAATATTTTTTATTATTATAGAAGGATCTGTGACAACTATGTGTGAGACAAATTATCGGCCAAATGGTCGTCGCGACTTCGGTTGCATACCTTGTCCTATGGTCCATATTTTCAATGGCTCTGAGACATTATTGAGGTTCAATGTACTTAATGTGTCAAATTATCTGTCTTTAGCTCTTGAATTTCTTCTTTCTTCTTCTTGGCTTATTGACGTACACTTTTTAATTTTAATATTACTAAAGAAAGAAGGCCAACGGTTTCAAATCATATGATCGTGACGGCCAATTAACATGGCCATTCTTTTGGAACTACTTATCGTTTAGGTCCATATCCTCCATTTCCATGGCAAAAATAAATCCATTATCAGCTCACGATTGCGAACACCATACCTCATTTTCGAAGAAGTAAGGCCCGATGATGCTGCCTGGCTATAAACCGCGCCAAGCATGCAAGCACAGGCGTTTTCACATTTCCTACAGAGCTGGTTTGCTAAATTTGGCGCACAATTATCCCGATTGTGGACACAGTTGATCGATTATGCTGACCAAAAAAATCAAGATGTGCACAAAATTTATTTTTTATTTGACCGCCAATTTTCGTAAAAGGCTTCAGCAATCTTAACGCGCTGCTCAATGCTGAACCTCTTCATGGTTGAATTTGGCACTGATACCAAGAAATGTCAAAATAAGTTGGACAAAAATTTGACGTTACGGTGTGACTCACAGTTACATCGTGCATTATGGTTAGACCACCCTTAAGTAATAATAAACTTAAAATTATTCATACATAAGGAAATTCGATAATATAAAATTTATAACTATATACGTAAATATATTTGTCACTTGCATAAATTTTCGTTCTGAAAATTATTATAACGTAATTTTCAATATTGGTCAAACACGTGAATGTAGGTTTTTAATACCTTATTTTGACTTATATCACACAAACTAAAAAATATATCGCAAAAAGTGGCGTATACGGCAAAATTGAAAATTTTTTTCGGACGTGACAATGGCTATAACTTGAAAATTTTTTTCCATGACTTTGGATATTTTTACATAAATCGATAAAGAACTTCAAACACAATATCTGACAAAAATATTGGAAGACTTTTTTCACGTACATTTTTGTGTATAAAAATTTGAACCTTAAAATTCGATTTCCCAAAAAAAAATTTTTGTGATATACGGCAAGATAACTTCGGCACGACGATATATTTTAGAAAAAGAAACAAAATCAAGCTTGTGGAGAAAGTATTGGACTATACTTTTACTTTTCCATACAAGCGTGGGCCAGTCTAATGTATATAGATAACATATGTAATTGCTACGAAGAAAATACGTTGAAGAAATATTCCACATGGAAAGTTCTTGTGTTGTTTGTGAAGTTGTATTCTAAATATTTCAGAACTCATTTAATGAATTTAAAATTTTTTTCTAAAAAATATCAAAGTATAACCTAAAAAAACATGAATTTTTTATTTCCTTGCAATACAAGTTAGATATTCCGATTTAATCACCAATGTGACTCTGCTCAAATGAAAGGGATTTTTGTGTGGATTAACAATCCAGAAAATATTTTAAGTTTTATAGGTTCGTTCGTGAAATATTAAGAGAATAAATATGTCAATATTAAATTTAATTATATCTTTAAAACTAGAGCTGCTAGAAAAAAAAAAACTTATGATGCCATCGTAATCAGCAGTTTCAGTTTAACCAAAAACATTAGACAGAATTCTGGATAATTTTGGTGTGCTGCCAAATGTTGTCGACATTTTAAATTTAAGCAAATAACATTATGAATTTTTTAAATTTACACCAAAACTTGATATCGTAAATAATTTTTTTATTAATTTGCTTAATTTTGACTTTAAATTAAAAGCAAATTGCTAAAATTTTAAAACTGTAAATAAAGTGTCCCAAAAAATGTCTAATTAAAAATTATAACAATTTCGCCAATTACTCAAAAACGAACAAGCTTCTTTTTGAAAATGTTTGTTTATTAAAATAATTATTTTATAATTGTAAAACAACAAATTGTTTTAAAAATTTTTTTTTTCAAGAACACACATACACAGAACAACTAAGCTTTTGTCTTGCCGCCGTTAAATGAATTCATTATAAAAACCGTTTGGGGGACTGAAATAGATCACAGTCTCAGTTTCAAAACTTTCCAAAATAAACTAAATTTCCAAAAAATCAAAATGAAAAATTCTATCACTTTCGCTATCGTTTGTTTCATTGCGATTTCCTTGGCTTCTGTAAGTATCATTTGTAAAAGGGTTTAAGCAGTTATGCAAATAATTCCTTTCCTTGCAGGCTATTAAAATGACTGAAGAAAAAAAAGCCGAGTTCAAAGCGCACTTCGAACAATGTAGTAAACAAGAAAATGTTTCCGAAGAGGATGCCACAAAATTGCGTGAGAAGGACCTTTCTAATCCCTCACCCAATATGAAATGTATCGCTGCTTGCGTCCTTGAAAAACTTGGTTCCTTGAAGGATGACGTTTTTCAAGAAGCTGTTGTTTTGGAAAAAATGACTCC
The DNA here is from genome assembly GCA_930367215.1 of Pollenia angustigena. Taxonomy (NCBI): domain Eukaryota; kingdom Metazoa; phylum Arthropoda; class Insecta; order Diptera; family Polleniidae; genus Pollenia; species Pollenia angustigena. The sequence goes on from OV884060.1 coordinate 58,105,959, forward strand.
GCACTTTGGTGAGGAAAAGTCCAAAGCCCTTTTAGACAAGTGCAAGAACATCAAAAGTGAAGATCGTTGTGACATTGGTTTCGAAATCTTTGAATGTTTCCATAAAAACAAATCCTTATTAGAATTGGAGTAAAAATCCTAAAGCTAATGAATTAAATGGAAGAGAAGAAAAATTAGTTATTGATAATAAAAAGTGGTTAAATTTAAAAAACAAAGTTTTTAAGTGTTAAAAAATAACTGAAATGATCCAAAAACAAACTGAAGTGCTAAAATTGCACGTGTTAAGTATTTGTCATTCCGCTTGTTATTTCTGCAATCATGATCTGAGATCCTTTAAAGTATATTTATATATATTCCGGGTCCTTATGGGCAGCGAAGTTAATTTACAAAGTCCACCTTCTGTCCGTGTGTTCGATAAAATGTGTTTTCCGATTGGAAATTGTTTGCTATTGAAATTCACCCTATTCAGGCCACAAATTGCTTAGGACGTTCTCTAATTTTACCCATTCATTTCTAGTTGTTGTTTGTTTTTTGCATATCTGGAGAACGGCATGAGCTAAAGCTTCCACATTATGTACAAGCAGCTTGATGTGGGCGGCATTGGAGAAGTGGGTGTGGCACTACCTATGCAGAGACTTCTCAAAGTAGTAATAGTATAAGTAAGCTATTAACTCTTTATAAATATACATACATGTTTTTTAGATATATATATACATATGGGCTACTTAAAATTTTTTGAGCACCTGCTGAAACCGACATACTATGGCTCTTATTTCGTTAAGTTTTATGAATTGAAAAAAACGTTGTACAGGGTTTGGATGACTATACTTGAAGGATATGACGTGCAAAGTTTTTCGTTGAAAAGTCCTCACCTTAAGAATTGGTGGTCATCTAAAATTCGAAAAATTAAAAAACGACTTGAAACTTCCAAGAGTTTTTTCATTCATTCCGTTTTCTTTGTAATAGTTTTAAGCTTTTAGATCCAAACCCATACAAAATTTAGTCACTAGACTTGGAGGATATATCCACTAAAAAAAAATTTTTGATATCGCTGCTGCGTGAAAAGTTGCATGGTGTTTTAAAGTGAAACCAAAATTTTCCGAATTTAGAAATTTTTGAAGATTTTGCATAGAGTTTTTGCGCCGTTTAATAAAAATGAGTTTTAAGCGCAGAATTAAAAAAACTGCGTAATTTTATAAAGTTTGAGGTGTATCAAGTTGGTGTCAGCGCACCAATAACGTATCACGGACATCACAAACTTAAAAGAAATTAGCGTAAATTTTTTAAAAATGTATCTTTTTTGCGTCTGACAATCTGAATTGCCTTTTAAGTTGGCTAGTGTATTGCGTGATGTGAGTAACTTCGTAAAGGGCACTTCCGAGGCGAAAACGCACTTTAAAATTTTTAAACGCAAAAATTTTATGAACTTTTGAAAATTTTTGCAAAAAAACAATTTATTTTTAAGCTTTTTTTATATCAAAACATGTCATGGAAACATGTTTAGGTATCTAAATAGATTCTTCGCGACGGACTAAACTGATAAAGTGCAAAAAAAAATAATTTTTTTCAACCGTGGCGCGTGCAGCGGCAGTTTTTTCCAAACACATTTCGCCTTGTGACAACTGAAGCGCTGTATCAATTCCGCTCAAACGTACATCGAATAGAAGACTTTACTGAGCTTGATACTAAAATTGAAAACGCACCAAAAAATTTTAAGGACTTAAAATTTTATGGAGGAAACAAAATGTTTCTAACCTCAAAAAGCATCCTTGTATAAAATATTTGATAAGCGATAGCCAAATAGTTTTTTTCCCAAAATATTGCAAATTATGTCTTATACTAGCCGTAATTTTGTAAAATGTTTAACAATTTTAAATAAATTTTTTATATGCATACACGATAAAAAAAAAATTTTTTTATATTTTTTTCCAGTGTATTTTAAAAAGTATTCAAGCTTTTACAAATATTTTAGTGTGCTAAGAAAGCCCTTAAGGGGTATAATCCACACGCGTTATCCTTTTTCAATTTTAACAAAAACTGTCATTTTTATATTTTCTTTTTTTAATTTTTAACTTTAAACCGCAGTAAAATTTGCGCCGTGTAATAAAAATGATTAACGCGAACGGATTTCACATGCTCAAATATCGGTTTATACACACGCAAATCAACATTGATGTCAGACAAAAAAAAAAATATTAAAAAAAAAATGTCTAGGTGTCGTAAATTTTTGAAGTTGCTCATATATGTATGTATATTAGACTAGTCGCATCTTGTATGGGATTTTTTTTTTTTTTATTTAATTGTTTGCGCTGCTTAAAATATGAGGTTTGGTGTAAGAAATCATGATCTAATTTTTCAGTTCAATCCGACGGTGCCTAGCCGTGCTGGGTGGGGCCCAAAGTTCCCCATATTATAAAAAAAAAACATATTTTCTATCAGATCTTTATAGTTATACTAAATGAAAAGCCAAAAATCAAAAATATGGCTTCGTTACGATCTTCCGCAGAGAAAGTACTTCAAGTGTGCAAAATTTCAGCTTCCTATGTCATCAGATGGCTTCAGAAAGTTGCGGAAAGTATAGGACATACATGCAAACATCCTGACATACTAAGAAATTATATATTGTACAGATAAATTAACATATGTACGCGCAACTCAAAAACGCTTTAGCTTATTGAAAAACTAAAAAAAAACGAAATTGCGCAATAAAATTTACTTTAAGAAAGGTAAAACGTTTTTCTTATATGCGCAGTGGTTTTAGAAACATAATTTTTTTTCTGGAAAAAAAAATAATTTTTTTAATAAAATTTCGGAATTTTTGTTTTTAAAAATTCATAAAAAATTCAAAAATGCAGCTATGCTTCTAATTTTATGCAGACATATAAAAAACAACATTGCAAACAAAACAAGCTATAAACGATTAAAATCTGTAAACAACTTTTGATTTTATGTATTCACAAAAGATGTGGCGGTTTAATAAAATTCTTAAATTAATTAAAATTTTTAGTCTTTTGTGAATACATAAAATCAAAAGTTGTTAACAGATTTTAATCATTTAGGGCTTGTTTTGTTTGCAATGTTGATTTTTATATGTCTGCATAAACTTAGAAGCATAGCTGCATTTTTCAATTTTTTATGAATTTTTAAAAACAAAAATTCCGAAATTTTAATAAAAAAAATTATTTTTTTTCCAGAAAAATAATTATGTTTCTAAAACGAGTGCGCATAGAAGAAAAACGTTTTACCTTTCTTAAAGTAAATTTTATTGCGTAATTTCGGTTTTTTTTTAGTTTTTCAATAAGCTAAAGCGTTTTTGAGTTACGCGAAGATATGTTGTGCAACCTCCTTAATTTTCGAAACAACGGTATATCTCGAAAACCAAAGCCAACATAAAGAAAAAAGTTTTAACTTTCTTAAAGTAAATTTTATTGCGGAATTTTAGTTTTTTTTTTTTGTTTTTCAATAAGCTAAAGCGTTTTTGAGTTGCGCGAACATTTGTTAATCTATCTATACAATATATAATTTCTTAGTATGTCAGGATGTTTGCATGTATGTCCTATTCTTTCCGCAACTTTCTGAACCCATCTGATGACATAGGAAGCTGAAATTTGGCACACTTGAGGTACTTTCTCTGCGGAAGATCGTAACGAAGCCATATTTTTGATTTTTGGCTTTTCAACTAGTCAACGAGGCCCACGATGTCGACAAGAACATTTCTTTCGTATATTTGTATTGAAAAAAAAAACCAATTTTAGTTTTTTTTAAATATGCGAAAATGTTATGGTCCACACCGTGGGAATCCTATAAAAAAAAAAAAACGAATATGTCACTTTTTTAAATACTTTATATTAAACTGAATTTAAGTGCAAGTTTTTTAATTTCTTTACTAAAACATATTTAATTTTTATCGAATTTCGTCTATTATTGCTTCAAATTTTTGTAATCAGGTTTATAGACCAAAACTATAAAACTGGATTTTGTTGTTAATTGTGGTACAAAACATCTTCCGAAATTACAATAATTGGTGTATCTGATAAATGTGACGTGATGGGAGAAAACTGCGCTCATATTCGTCTTATGCATTTCAAAAAATATAAGCATCAGCTAGAATGGCTAAACAAACTTTTTCAATGTCGTCCTGTGTTATTTATTAATGGTCAGTTTCATACAAATTTTATTACAAATAATTGTTGGAAACTTCGAACCCAATCTTCAAGGCTAGTATCTAACAAATTTAAAGATTAAAGCATGGATGCGCAAGTATTAACTTTTAACCTATTTGTTACTTTATTTCTGATTAAAGCTAACTTAGTAAAAACACGCTCAGCAGAAGCACTACTGTGTGACAATGTAAAAATATGAGAGATCAATTTGTACAAGTTTGAATATATGTATACACAGGAACACTCATCAAATTTACTTTTCTATGTTCCAATTTCACGCAAAAAATCTTCAGCATTCGAAATTTTAAATATTTGTTCATTATTCGTTAAAATTCATGTTTAAGTGCATCTGGGTCAGTTATAATACCTTTAAACTCTGAAACTAATTCGAAATAGTTTATATTTTCATTAGACACTATAAAAAATGGGTCTAAATACTTCAATATATTGAGCCTTTTGTTTTTTATATCAATTCTTGTTATCAATTCTTTACACAATTTTTGGTAAAAACTTACCCCCGTATTCATAAACGATTATTAAATTTAACAAACGTTTATTAGGGAAAATTTTCATAGTAAATTTGTTCTTTAAACCTTTTTTAAATTTAAAAAAAGTTTATGAATACAGGCATTAGATTTTACTTTTAGTGTCAATTACACAAATTTAAGAAAAGTTTTCGGTACGCAACAGTTCGGTTTCTGCTTCACGACCAATATATATATGCGAGATATCTTTATCCCCTCATTCATAATAACTAAAACAGGTTAAAAGAAAGTTTATTCAATCGATTTTCAGCTTACCACGCATGACAAGAAAAATATTGTACATAAACTTGCTTACATTTACATAAATTATAACAGTTTTACTTATATTCAAGCTGGGAGTTATAATAAAACAGAAAGAAAAAAAATTATCTTTTCCTAACGTAAAAAGTATCAAAAAGAGTGGCAAGAATCACAAAAAGTACCACATTTGGGTGCATTTTATAAAAGTGGCCAAATAGTATCCAAGCAGTCGAAAAAGTGGCAAATTGCCACTTTAGTGGCACCAACGGTAACGCTGTTTACGAGATTCTCGGATCAGAAGAGTTCGCTCTAACACTCCTTCTAATCTCCGAACTGCTTTGAAGAGTTAATTTTTTTTTGGAATTATGGCAAACATTACAATACACAATGTGCGAAAAAAGGAAGGAAAGACAGTTTGTATAAGCGTGACTAAGCTTTTTGGATCTCATCCTTATTCAAAATAAATCTTTAACTAAATGAAAATAAAATTAATATTTTTTAAAGAATGTCAATTACACTGCTTTACAAATTTTTTATTGGCAGAATACTAAGAACGCCACATGCCTAGATAAGTTAATTGGGACCTCCTGAACACGAAAAACGCTGTAATTTTTCTTTCTAAGTATCGTTTTTTAGATAACGGTACTTTTATGTTTTTCGGTGTATAGTCCCACTCAAACCCTTGTGGAGCCAACCGAAAAGTGCGAACGAGATAAATTGTATATCGTTGGAGAGGTAATTGAATGCATTTTCCGTCGATATGCTGAAAATTTCAATTTGATAAGAATTAGCCTATTTTTACGTTTTTTTCAAGACTTTTCATTTTTATTTCGTTTTACGTTATAGTAAAGATCTGGAATGTTTTATTTTTTAACCAAATAGTTTATTTAATTACCAAAATTTTAAGCGTGATTGGAAAAAAATCGGATGAAAAATAAAGTTTTTATTTAGGATTTGGTGGAACGACAATATTTTCATTTTATATGAAATTCAATTAGGTTTTAGTGGGACCATATACCGATAAACACAAAAGTACCGTTATCTAAAAAACGGTACCTAGAAAAAAAATTACAGCGTTTTTTGTGTTCAGGAGGTCCCAATTAACTTATCTTGGCATGTGGCGTTCTTGGTATAATTTGGCTGTAAACCAGTGTTATTGATCAACTGATTATGATGCCTTCGCGAATTTTGAAAATATTTACGATAAAGCCGATATATACATTCTTAAAATTGGACAGGTAGAATATGTATAACTTTAAATAGATTTAAATTCTTCGTATCAGTGTGCTTAACGAGCTCCGTAATTCTTCCTTCCCTAAGTTTTTTTTAGTTTTGAGTATCTTTTTGTTATTGCTGATTTACAAAAACCGATTATTGGATCAGATTTGTTGGGTAACTATGGTTAACTCATTGATGTAAAAAACAATCAACTTATTGCCCCAAAATCGAAAAACACCTCAAATGGTATTGTAGTTAGTGAACAAAATTTTTAAATTAAAACACTAACCACTTCGTCTTCACTGTGTTCACTTATTATGGAATGTAACGATTTGTCAAGAAAGAAGTTGATTGTAGTCAAGAAAGAGTTTAATGAAATGGTTCGTCTAGAAATATCTGTGGTTTTCATGGGCAACCGCGTATGTCTATTTTTTTTCGATTTTAAAATGTTGATGCCATATTGTTTAATTTTAATGGTTCTAAAAATTTTTAAAAACTGATAGACTCATTCCGATGTTTTAACTCTATTACAAAGTTCAAAAGGTGCAATATCTAACTCATAGTTTGATCTAGAATGGGTTTTTCGGCTCTCCTGACAAATTTTATGTTAAGACATACATACGCGGTTGCCTATGAAAACCACAAATATGTCGTCCTGCCAATAGTAACTGGGCAAGCCTATTACATTAAGTTAAAAAATTAAATGGTGAGTGGCGCCCCTGTGGGGAGTACGAATGCGCGTACTATACCTGATTGCTATGCAGTTCCACACATTCATGATTTTGGAATTTTATTTAATGGTAAGAAAATGTTTAGCAGGGTGGATTTACTGAAAGCATATTAACACATCCCTGTCGCGGGATACGATATTAAAAAGACAGGAATTATAACACCTATTGACAACTTAGAGTTTCTTAGGATGACATTTGGCTTGCTCACCGAATTAAATGAAATTTAACTGGAGAAACCCCCAGGAAATCATCTTTCTAACAGAAACGAAAAAAAATCTAAAATAAAAGTTTTCATCGGCCAAAAGTCTGTAACTTAAATTTGTAAATTAAATTTGTGTATAGCAGACTTTTTCAATACAAATTGTGGCAAATTTTCATACAACAATTTTCCATATCGAGGGTTATTTCTCAAATAGTGCTATCAGCAAAATCACAATTTTACAGGAGAGCGAAAAAACTGATTTTTTCGATAACTCTAAGAGTATTAACTAAACTTTATTTTACAATGTTAGTAAAAACAATGTCTAAATCATACATATTCGCACTTATATGTCTGATAGCACTATTTATAAATTAAAATTTTATAAATTTGATCATTGAAATAAGCAGATAGCACTATTTGAACAAAAATGAAAATGAGATGTAATAAAAAATATTTGAGACTTTAGTTTAAGTTACACGAATTTTTATTAAAATAGTTAGTAAAATTTAAAGAAAAGCGTAATCATGTTTACGAACTCGAAATCAAGTTAAAATTTTACACTAACGTTTATTGAAAAGCAATAAATAATTTAACTTTATCCACACATTTTAAATTATCATAAAAATAATGATATTCTTGCGAAATAGCAGACTTCAATGCTTCGGAAATGCATCCGTTTGCTTAGTTAAAAAGAACGTGGGCCTGATTGTAAGGGTTTCGCTTGGATTTATCTGATCGCTGCACACTGTGGGAAATTTGGAAAAAAATGGAAATAATTCTATATTTTATTAATGGTTGGTCCGAGTGGATTGCAGTTTATGTTGACAATTAATAAGTTATAGTCGAACTTAACTCTTGGATTTGAGGTCTATAGACTTAGCAGGAGAGGTGCTTTAGGTTCCCAAATTAGGACATCTCGGGTATAAAAAAAACTAAAAACAATCCGTAATCCTTAATTTTAGCTGGATGCTAAAAGCGCTTTCCGAGTTTTTCACAATTTATAATTGGTCTAGTTTTTGGAAATATAAGACTCAAATTTATCATAATTTGTTTGAAATATTTTTTTTGTGAATTATCAACAAGATTTTGTTTGTCGTGCTTAATTCCCAATTTTTGTTTTTGATAAAAACACTGAAAGTTACTGTTGATGGGATAAGCTATTTCACCAGGAAACTTCATGCAAAGATTTTAGAAAAACTAAAGTTATTATACAAATAAATTCGCTTAACAGTATTATTTGCCCATGTATTCGTGTATTGTCATCGGGAATATGTATGCCTGCAAAGTTTCATCCATTTGCATTTAGTATAAGGCGGTTAAATTAACGTTACAAGATTTGATTTTCCGAAGTGAAGCTAAAGAAAAGGTTTTAATGAATGATAAAATATATGAAATACTTTGGGAAGAAAGAATATGTGAACAAAGCTTAAATTTTCCAATATTTATTAACATAAATCTTATTTACTTTTCTTTAATTTAATTCATTTCTTTTGACATTTTCTAAAAAAAAAAAAAAAAAACTCTTATTACCTTAGTCTTCGAGGTTGTCTTCGAAACATTTAAAGATTTTGTAACCCGTGTCACAACGATCGGCTCCTTTAGTGTTCTTGCACTTTCCCAAAAGAGTTTTGATATTTTCCTTACTAACGTCCGGGGTCAACATTTCCAAAACAGCAGCTTCTTGTAAAACACCATCCTTCAAGACTCCAATCTTCTCAAAAAAGCAAGTGCCAAAGCATTTCATACTGGGTGAGGGATTAGAATAGTCCTCCTTATGCAATTTAGTGACGTCTTCTGGGGAAAGTTTTTCAAGTTTGACACATTCTTCAAAGAAGGCCTTGACCTCGGGTGTTTGGTCCTCGGCGGACATAAAGTCCTGTACAGAAAGGAATTATTTGTAGTGATTGGTAAATCCGTTTAAAAATAATACTTACAGAGCCCAAAGAATTTGCAATAAGGCAAACGAGAGCGAAAGTGATAAAAGTTTTCATTTTGATTCTTTGGAATTTTAGTTTATTTTCAAAAGTGTTCAAACTAAAACTGTGTTCTAGTTCAGTATAACAAAACGTTTTTATAACGAAATTATTTACAGCAGCAAGACTAAAATTTTGATTTTTTGTGTTGATGTGCGTTTGTTTTTTAAACAAAAATAAAATAGGTGAGTTCACACATCAATCGGTACCAGTTTACTTGGTTTATTGCTAAATTTCAAAAATATTTTGTTGTTTTACAATTATAAAATTAAACTTTAAATACCTAAATAAGCATATACGAAAAAAACTTGTCAGCTTTTTTGTTAATTGGGGAAATTGTAAAAATTTTAAAATTAAAAAATTGCTTGCGACATTTTGTTAACATTTTTGTAGTTTTGACAAATTGCTTTTAAATAAAAACTCAAATCAGATTCTGGTTTCCAGTTTACAAAGTTTATAAAAAAAGTATTCTCGAAAATTGCTGAAAACTAAACTTAATTGTGATATTATTTGTTAAATTTTAAAATGTTTATAATTTGTTTTGTTAGTTTTTTTTTACCCACACCAAGCTACAATAGTGGAGAGGGTATTATGTATTTGTGCTGATGTTTGTAACATCTGTAAGTACCCTGCAAATAATAGGATCAGTCCAAACACGCGTGTAAAGAGTAGCCCACAAGGGATCAGGACTACTCCAAAAGTAACGCAAACGTATGGAAAAAACATGATCTATTCAACATTACGATGTCCTAGGAGAGGAATATAACCCACCTTAGGACCACTTAGGAGTAGTTTTAAAATCACTCCATGGTATACTCAAGAGGAATAGTTTTGAAGCCTTTTAAAAACGAAAGCATGTCGTTAAAAAACGAAGACATGTCGTCTCACTACAAACACTTTCTTACAATGACATGGTCCATGCCTGCATTACATCGGACTAGTCCATGGAGTAGTCCATTTTATCAAAATGAATCAGGTGGTCCAATTTTATTTGCAGGGTATACCGAACCACTTTCTGAGTCGGATTAACGATGTCTGTTCGGCTGGCTGTTTGTGCGCAAACTGCAGGTCGCAATTTTGGAGACAATTTGATGAAATTGAAAATTTGAGACATAGCCTCCATATAAGCTACTTTCTGAAATAGGGTTTTTGTGCCCATAAACCATCTTATTATGTTGGTATTTAGATTAAATTTTTTCCAAACTTAATTTATTGTAATCAAAATAATCTCACCAAATTTTATTGGAATCGGTCCATAATTTTCCATAGTTCCCATTCAAATACTACTCCCGAAAATAGCTTTTAATGCCATAACTTCCTTATAAATGTTGGTATTAACATAAAATGCCTATAATAACTTTTGCTGTAGCTACTATGTCATGACAAAATGTGGTCCTGGTAGGTCCAAAATTGGCCCTAGGTCCCATAAAAACCCCCCCTCAAAATCTCATATGGATGAAGATATCTTAATAATATTCGGCACAAAGAACTTTTACATAAATCTTAGCCTCATAACATAATTTTAAGGATACACTAGCAAACATTGTTTTTATTTACTGTGGCGTAGGGTATCATGCTGTCGGACTTGACCAACTTTACTTTTTTTACTTGTTTTAATTTGCTTTAATTTGTATTTAACAATTTGGGGAAACTACAGCAAATCTCAATGAGGTCTGACTTGCATTGAACCCCCTTATTCAAAAAAAATATTTCAGTTTTATAAAACTCTTTATACCCTCCACCAAAATTAGTTGTGAAGAGGGTATATTAAGTTTGTCATTCCCTGTGAAACTTTTTTATTATTCATCTCAGACCCTATAAAGTATATATATTCTGGGTTCTTGAATAATTTTAAGTCGATTTAGCCATGTCTGTCTGTCTGTCTGTCTGTCTGTCCGTCTGTTAAAAACACGCTCACTTTCGAAAAACTCAAAAGAAATAAACAAACTTGGTGTCAAATTGCTTGTAGTTATCCTAAGCAAATTGGGATTGAAATCCAGCAAAATCGGTTCAATAGGATCTGAGCTATGAATCAAAATGTGGAACCACCACCTAAAAAAATTGATAATTTTGTTACAAAAACTAACATAAATGGTGGAAAAATGCACAGCATGATATAAGATTTCGCAACAGTTCGTTTTATTTACCTGGAAATCACGCCGTAAAATTTCTTGAAGATCCGTCCATGATTTACCCTAGGCCCCATATAAGCCCTACTCCCGGAAAACAGTATAGTAAACCTAAAACCCTAACTAACAATGCTATCATAACAAATTTTGGCACGTCACAGTTAAATAGGACTAGAAATTAAACTATTAAGTTTCGTGAAGATCGGTTCATAATTTACCATAGACCCCATATAAAACCTACTTCCGGAAAACAGTTTAGTACGCCTAAATCCGTAAAAAATAATGCTATCATAACAAAATTCTGTACATCAAAATTTTTTAGAACTAAAAATAAGACTGTGAAATTTCGTGAAGATCGGTCCATAATTTACCATAGGCCCCATATAAACCTTACTCCCGGAAAACAGCTTAGTAAGCCTAAAAACGAAAAAAAGAATGCTATCATAACAAAATTTGATACATCACAGTTTTATAGAACTAGAAATGACACTGTGAAATTTGGTGAAGATCGGTGCATTACTTACCATAGGCCTCATATAAAGCCCACTCTGGTAAAATAATTAAATACGCGGTAAATTTTCTTCCAGTTTAGCTTCATATGGCCAGAAAAAATGTTATGCAATTTTGTGATATACGGTCCATAATTTTCCTTAGATTCCATTTTAGCTGCCATCTGAAATTTACTGCAAACGCTTAAACTTATTGCATCGCTGTATTGAAATTTATGTTTTTTAATACCAGAAATCGTTCAGCAGAATTTGGGGTGATTGGTTCATAGCTTACCATGGCTTTTATATAATTTGTTCTCTTGAAAATCATTTAAGTTCAGCTTAAACTGATATTCTACTCAAACTTTTTAAAATTGATTCTGATTGTCGATCAATAATTTTATATAGGTCTAAACCGCAACAAATTTTAATGCAGATGTCTGTTTTTACAAAGATTATAATAATAAATAGACATCATACAGATATTACTCCTAAAACATTCGAAGTGTCGGTGGAGGGTATCAAAGATTCGGCACAGCCGAATATAGCACTCTAACTTGTTTTTTTTTAAACTTCATATCGATGGCTATTTTTCAAATAGTGCTATCTGCAATTTTTCAAAAATGTGTTTTTTATAGAAACGAGTTCACTAACTGAAGGGGCATCTGTCATTTAAATTTGGAAAAAAAAATTTTCCCAAAAGGTTTTTATTTCATAAATATTGTTTGTGCTATCTAACACACACGTTTTTTTGTCTTTGTAAAAAAGTGCTATCTACATAAATAATATTTCTTCATAAAATAAAATGATAAAAATTGTTATTACAAAGTAGACATATTATTCATCAAAGGGTTGAGAATTGTGTCTAGATTTCTTAAACTAATATAATTTTAAAATTCGTTGTAGAAATTTTGCAAAATAACTGCAAAAATTTTTTTTATGAGTTTTTGTAAACAATATAAATTTAATATATGCAATAAAATCTTTGTTAGCTAAAATTATTTAATGACATTTTACGAGTAATTACATTTTTTAATGCTTAATGCAAACCAGCTCAAAATTTTATTAAACTTACAAAACGAATCCCACACAATTCCCAAAAAACAGCCGAAAATTACTAAAAGTTTAGAAATATAATGGCTACCAAGCACGGGTCTTAGTATTCGTATTGCACAATTATTATAAACATATCGGGTCATATAAACTCGAACGAGTCGCCCAAAATTGGACCGCCCGAAAGGACCACCTCAGAAGAAGTCACGGCCAACATTTACATGATACATTTTATACAAATAAAACTGTTAAGCGAATTTATTTGTATAATAACTTTAGTTTTTCTAAAATCTTGCATGAAGTTTTCTGGTGAAATAGCTTATCCCATCGACAGTAACTTTCAGTGTTTTTATCAAAAATAAAAATTGGGAATTAAGCACGACAAACAAAATCTTGTTTATAATTCACAAAAAAATATTTCAAACAAATTATGATAAATTTGAGTCTTATATTTCCAAAAACTAGACCAATTATAAATTATGAAAAACTCGGAAAGCGCATTTCACTAAAAAATTATTTTTAGCATCCAGCTAAAATTAAGAATTACGGATTGTTTTTAGTTGTTTATACCCGAGATGTCCTAATTTGGGAACCTAAAGCACCGCTCCTGCTAAGTCTATAGACCTCAAATCCAAGAGTTAAGCTCGACTATAACTTATTAATTGTCAACTCAAACTGCAATCCGCTCGGACCAACCATTAATAAAATATAGAATTATTTCCATTTTTTCCAAATTTCCCGCCATATTGGGCGGCTTCCTGGTGCGCGTCTGTTATCCAGTGGATCGGCGTTATCGTGTACATGGCAGTATGTATAAAATACAAACGAAAACTATGTAATGGAAGAAGAAGGAAACAAAAGCCGGGCGGTAATATACGCCCAAACGTCGGTGTTAGCAGTGATTGCGTTCACCGGCGGGCACCGTGGAGAACCATTATCTCCTCTGCGTGTCGCCAGCGGTCACACATTCTCTGCCGTGGCTAAGGCGCCTTACGGTGGAAGTATCAAAGATGCCAAAAATGTTTATATGACACGTACGGATGCCGTTGTCGATTCAGACTCTGATCGCGATAGAGTCAAAACGATTACCTCTAAAGAGGAACGTGAGCTGCTAAACTCGCCTAGCACATCTCAGGGAGCCCATTCTATAAATAAGAACAGGCCCAGGAGAAGCAAGGAAGGGCTTAGAGCTCTATCGGATAATAAAGCTGCGGTCCGGATACAGCATCGGCTTGGCTCCCAATCTAATCTTTCCAAGGATAAGAAAGAGCGGATGAAGTGGACTACGGGGGCGATTGCAGAAGTCCGAGATCACTTTTCTAAAAACCCGAAATATGCTGCCAAAAATCACGGTTTCTACAATTGCATTGAAGAGGCTGTGATTAAGAGCATGCAGGGTAAAATACAGCGGTCAGTTGATGAGTTTCCATCTGCCGCAAATCCTAAGGAGACAAAGAAGCCCAGGAAAAACCCCGAGGGGGTCAGACCCTCGACATCGAAAGCTGCCACTGAACCTTTGCCAAAGGCTGCAAGAGTCAGTGAAGTGGCCAAACGTCCTTTGAACGTGGCACTTCTAGACATGAGCAACCCTTTTGGTCAAATGGCCACAGAGCGGTGGAAGATTATAGAGTTGAAGATTTTCAACGAAATCGTCGCTAAGATGGAAGCCGAACCTGGAAGTCGGATGCACAACTCAAGATTGTGGATCGATCAGATATTCCTGCTGTTCCGAAGGCGAAGGTGAATTTTCCGCGCATTGTGAAACCGGAAGTCGCTCTTCGTATACTGCAAAATCAGAATCCGGACATACCCACCAAAGAGTGGAGGATTCTGCATGTACAAAAAGGCAACAAAGACGGGCAGAATTACATACTCCAGATTACAAAGGAGGCTGAAGACCTTCTGTATCCTCTTTATGGAAAAATGTCTTGGGGAGTGGGTAGTGTGTTTCTCCGATTGAAGAAACGACATCCACATGACTCGAACCACAACACAATAGAGGTCGATGTCGCCTGGTCTTGACGGAATTATCCCGGCGCAACTACAGCGGGGTAGACAACGGATAGTACCATGGCTGGTGGAAATTTTTAAAGGATGTCTGAGGATAAACTATGTGCCTAAATCTTGGAGGATATCTAAGATTGTATATTTGCCGAAATCGGGCAGGAGCAATCATATGTACCCAAAAGATTTTAGACCTATAAGTCTCACATCCTTCCTGCTGAAAACGTTGGAGAGAATTTTGGACTATCATGTCAAGGGTAACATGAGGCCAACCATTCTCTCTGTCAATCAACATGTGTACACGAAGGGTAAATCAACTGAGATGGCACTTCATTCAGTTGTCTCGCTGATTGAGAAGACCCTGAGCTATAAGGACTTCGCTATGGGTGTATTCCTGGATATCGCGGGAGCATTCAATAATGTGTCCACAGAGGCAATTTTGGCCAGCTTATCTCGCACAGGGGCACATCCGCATGCTAAAAACTGAATTGGTAACCTGCTACGGTGTAGAACTATATCCGCGGCGTGGGGCAACTCCAGGATAACAAGGAAGGTACACCGGGGAACCCCCCAGGGAGGGGTTCTCTCGCCGATGCTATGGACGCTTGTCGTCAACGAACTTCTCAATAGACTTCGGGACGGGGCAGCAAAGATGACCGCATACGCGGATGATGTGGCGGTGATAGTTACTGGCAAGGATCTGAATACTATTAGTTCTGTAATGGAGGCTACATTGGCGATAATCAGCCAGTGGGCAGCCGGAGTAGGACTAGGAGTAAATCCCGAGAAGACGGACCTAGTACTATTTACGAAAAGGTATAAAGTTGGTCCATGGAGGAGACCTAAACTAGGGGGTACTAACCTGGAACTTAAACACCACACTAAGTATCTGGGAGTAATACTGGATAGCAAACTGTCGTGGAGACTGAATGTGGAGGAGAGGGTGAAAAAGGCAACGATTGCGCTCTACGCATGTAAGAGAATGCTAGGAAAAACGTGGGGTCTAACCCCTGCTCTTACACATTGGGTCTACACAGCGGTGGCGAGACCAATCCTACTCTACGGGATACTTGTGTGGTGGACGGCCTTGGATAATATATCGTACCG
Organism: Pollenia angustigena; assembly: GCA_930367215.1. Lineage (NCBI taxonomy): Eukaryota > Metazoa > Arthropoda > Insecta > Diptera > Polleniidae > Pollenia > Pollenia angustigena. Next base: position 58,121,812 of record OV884060.1, read on the forward strand.
GAATATGCTAACGGGCGTACAGAGACTCGCCGAACTTAGTATACCGGTGCTCTGCGTAGTACACCGACTGCGGCAATGGATGTGATCCTGGACTTGCAGCCGATTCATCTAGTGGCAGAAGGAACTGCAAGGAGGTCTGCGATCCGCTTAAAGGTGACGGGACAATTTGCATATGGACTCTATGGTCACGGTAGTATTATAAGGCAAATAGATTGTAGCAGTGACAACACCATTCCGAGACTGATACTTGGAAGGAAACCGCGAGTTACCCTAGAGGAGGACGGTTGGTTGGTAGGACTCCGATCTGGCCAAGGGACCTTCAGATTCTACACTGATGGTTCCAAAATGGAGGACGGAGTTGAAGCTGCAGTCTGCTGCCAGGAACTGGGTATTGGGGAATCGTATAAGCTTCCCGATTACTGCAGCGTTTTCCAGGCGGAGGTTTTTGCAGCCAAAATGGCTGCCGATTTGGCACGTGTTCCCGGCACCGAGAACTCGTAGGTAAACTTTTTCATTGATAGTCAGGCGGCGATCAAGGATATAACCGCGGAATACTCATACTCCTCTGTCGTCCAGGAGTGTAGGGACTCGATAGATAGACTCTGTGTCAATAGGAGAGTGCATATCTACTGGGTTCGCGGTCACCAGGGCATAGAGGGCAACGAAGAGGTGGACGAATTGGCGAAACGGGGGGCCCGTTTACCACACGATAGGATGGTGGTCATCCCGGCTCCAATTCAGAATATAAGGAGAGATACGGACTCTGCTATACGGAGGAGATCAGAGGCGTTTTGGGAAAACACAAGAACGTGCAGGGTTTCTAAGGTAATGTGGGGATCCTACGATCCGGAGTCGTCGGGAATTCTTCTGTCGCTATCGAGAAGGGACTGTAGACTTCTGATAGGTTTTATAACGGGTCATTGTTGGACTGCGGTATACGCCTATAAGGCGGGGCGGTTGAATAGTTACAATTGTAGATTTTGTGGGGTACCAGGGGAAAAGGAGACGGTAGAGCACTTGCTATGCTACTGTCCGGCACTCGTGCGCTCCAGGGCGAACTGTCTGGGAGATCATTATCTCCAAGATCTCGGGGAAGTCTCTGGAATTGGGTTAATGAGACTCCTGGCATTCGTCAAGAGAGTGTGGGGTACTCTGGATACCATCACATCTGACTGACCTTTTTACTTTCTTCTGTGGGTTATCGTACAATTGTGGTAACGCTAGGGACCTATTTGGTCTATGCGGGGTCTTTGTGACCGGCCACTCTAACCTAACCTAACCTAAGCGAAACCCTAACAATCTGGCCCGCGTTCTTTTTAACTAAGCAAACGGATGCATTTCCGAAGCATTGAAGCCTGCTATTTCGCAAGAATATCATTATTTTTATGATAATGTAAAATGTGTGGATAAAGTTAAATTATTTATTGCTTTTCAATAAACGTTAGTGTAAAATTTTAACTTGATTTCGAGTTCTGTTAACATGATTACGCGTTTCTTTAAATTTTACTAACTATTTTAATAAAAATTCGTGTAACTTAAACTAAAGTCTCAAATATTTTTCATTACATCTTATTTTCATTTTTGTTCAAATAGTGATATCTGCTTATTTCAATGTTCAAATGTATAAAATTTTAATTTGTTAATAGTGCTATCAGACATATAAGTGCGAATATCTGGAATTAAGAAAAAAATTAACATATGTGTGATTTAGACATTGTTTTTACTAACATTGTAAAATAAAGTTTAGTTAATACTCTTAGAGTTATCGAAAAAATCAGTTTTTTCGCTCTCCTGTAAAATTGTGATTTTGCTGATAGCACTATTTGAAAAATTTATGTTAATAAATATTAGAAAATTTAAGCTTTGTTCACATATTCTTTCTTCCCAAAGTATTTCATATTTTTTATCATTAATTAAAACCTTTTCTTTAGCTTCACTTCGGAAAATCAAATCTTGTAACGTTAATTTAACCGCCTTATACTCAATGCAAATGGATGAAACTTTGCAGGCATACATTTTCCCGATGACAATACACGAATACAAGGGCGTTGCCGTGATCAAATCTAGGGGGGGGGACAAAATTTTTGTTTTTGGTAAAATGCTTTTTTGACCGCCTTTTACTCAATGCAAATGGATGAAACTTTGCAGGCATGCATATTCCCGATAACAATACACGAATACATGGGCGTATCCAGGATAACATCTAGGGGGGAGGCAAAAATGTAACTAAAGCTTTTTTAAAAATTTGAGTCAACTTCTACTTCAGCAACCATTTGTCAAGGCGAATTCATCCCAGGTAATCTCGGTACTACAACAAGTACAACTCGTACAAAAACCACAAGCAATTGGTTTTTGTAAAATCATTGTACAATGTCTGTAATTCTGTGTCTATGGGAGTCACACAGAATGCTAAACAATCTTCGATTTGATTGCAGACCTGCAGGGCACTAAAGATGCGGGATGATCTTTAATAGAAGATTGTAATTATAACCACTCATATGAGTGATTATAATTATAGGATTTGTGCAAAGGAAATAAAAAAAGAGAATTTATTATTTCTTTTCTAATGAGAGACTGTGTCTACTAAATAGGATGACAAGTATGTGTTACCTTAGGATTTTGGTTCCAGTGTAGACAGATGAAATTGATAATCGGGTAAGGTTAGGGTAGGCAAGACTTATTCCTTTATGATTAAAAAAACTCGATTTCTATTTCCAGTTGGGTTAACTTTTATTCTTAAGGTTAAGTTTATTTTTAAATCTTTAAGTTAGGTTAAGAAATTTACAATTTAGTTCAATTTAGGTAGATTTAGTTTCGATCTGTTCACTTCTATTGCTAAGTGGAAATTGAACGATACATAACATTATTTTTCGCCATTAACTTGCTTAAAATTCATTTGCATTAACAACTTACGGATAATTATAACTACTCCAAAGACTTTTAAACTGTAATATAATTTAGTACTAATAAGGGTTTACAATTCATTCCAAATTCAATATTAATGCGTTTTATCTTACAATTTTAATTTCAATTCTTTAACTCCAATAGTTTTACCTTACATAAGTTCAAATTTAGATACATAAGTTTAGATTCATAAGTTTTAATTCATTAACAGTTTAATATTTACAAAAATTCAAATTTCAGGTTTCAATTTTTAAACTCAATTTATGGACATAAATATGACAAAACAAAATCATTTTATAGTGTCTAAACGTAAGTTTAGACAATCTCAAAAACAGAAATAAAACAAAACAGAAACAAAGATAATAAAAGAGAATAAACAAAATTTTGACATCCAACAGTGATTTTAGCTTTTAATCAGCAGGGCTTTTAAGACCACCTGTAATAAATTCGCCTTGCAATTTGTATGAATTTGTTAATGACGTTTATTACAATATTATTTGGTTTTGAATGAAAATTGTAACAAAATGTTCCAATAAATGTGCGGCTTCGCGAAAAAAATTGTTGCTCTATTATGACCCTAGAGGGAAGCGAAATGTTATCAAAGTAGTCCCGTTATAGTTTTTACACTTTATATGAATAAGACCTATCACTTTTACATGGGGTTGTCATTGGAGGGGGTCAATTGACACCATTTGACCAGTCACACATCTATTCCTAATGAAAGTGTCTAGTGTAATTTACTACAATGTAGTTTTATTTCAATAACATTTTAGTATTTTTTCAATAAAACAATTTCTATAATTTAATTCAATAACCAAACTTTCGAAAGTCCCAATAAATGTGTGAAACAACCGGGAAATACTGTACTGTAATTCAATCTTTTTTCTACCTTTTTGTACTTCATAAACCAGTGAAAGGAGAACCAATCATTAAGCTTCTCCTTTCACTGGTCATGAGTTCTTTCTTTTTGTACTTGTTATATTTTCACAAATCTCAGGGCCAGTTTGTTGGACCAATTGACACAAATTTTCCGCAGGTAAACACCAGTGAAAATGTTGCTGGCTATTGTCTACCAAAGGAAATAGTTCCCATGACAATGGGTTCTACGTACCGCAACGACCCGAAGATCAACGGACAACGACCAAAGATGAAGTCCATGAAACCATTTTTATCCATATGACCGCAAAAATAAAGGTCGCTATTGGAACAAATGTCTTGGGTGTCAGGTTTCTTGCAATATTTGCACTTTTGTTGGCTTTTCTATCTACTGGAACAAAATCGACACCATCAAACCGAACATCAGCAGCTCGATGAAAAGGTTTTTTTCCCAACACATGATATGCCACTTTGTGGTGATAAAGGCTCAGTGAAATTTTGAGAAGATGGTAGCTATAGAAACGTTGCCAATGGTTCCAATTCAGTAGTTGAATTCTCTACTTTTAACTCTGGTTTTAACAACTAACGTTAACGTTAATTTTACGGGCACAGTTATTGCTTACAGTAACAATACAGCAATTCCGTAACTCAATTTTAGCAACATAGCTTAAAATTTCAATCAAGTGGCATCTTTGTTAATTAATTAGTATATTTAACGAACACTGCCATCGAATATAAGAACATCTCATATAAGAACAAAACGCTTTTAAGAAACATTTTCAAAAACACCATGTCTTTTTAGTGATTTTTCTAACAAAAAAGGTTTCATATAAGAAAAACGCTTATAAGAAAAAAACTGATTAAAGAACATTTTTCTTAAACACCAAAACCACAAAATGTATAGAAAAAGAATTTATATAAGAAACTTCCAACGGCAACACAGAATTTATGTAGTTTGCATGGACAACGCTGTTTTCTGACAGCTTTACAACAAGAACAAAGTTTTTTTTACTTTTAGTTTTAGATGAGAGAACTGGTACTCATGAGAAGCTTTGTGTTTTTTGTCAATAAAAACAAAAGTTAAAATTTTTAAAGAAATACAAAACGGTATAAAAAGAAGCGAAATTGCAAAAACATCTAAAATAGTGAAAAACTCCAAAGACATAGAAAATAATTATTTAAAAGTTAGAAATGTTAACAAAAAACGAGACAGAAAACCAAAATATGAAAGTCTTATGGCCATAGCTACTTATATAAGAAATAAGTTTCTTATATAAAATAATTGTATATAAGAAAGAAACGCTTATAAGAAACTTTTTTCGTGTATTTTTTAAGTTTCTTATATCCGATAAATACTGTATGACGTTACCAACTTTACCCGTTTTCACCATTATTAAGCCTCTAAACATTCTAATTTCTAAACATCCCATCCTATGGGACCGATTTGGTCAAAATTTCAACTTCTTAGCTTCAGGCATTTACGATGTGCGATGATGAATCAGTCAGTAACGTTACAATTTTATATTATATAGGTAGATGGAAAAAATTTTTTTGAAAAAGCAACAAAAAAAAGTACAAAGGCTACCTGTCCGCTTATTTTTCTAATGAACAACGATAAGTATCACATTTTATTGTATCTTTTAGTTTTGGAGATATAAGGTTAACGAATTTACCCGTTTTACCCCCTAAACTTTTGAATTGCCAAAAATTCCGTCTGAGTAGATCGATTTGAGGAAAGACCAACCTCCGGTCAAATTTTAGCTTCAAACGTTAAGGCTGTGCGATGATGAATCAGTCGGTAACGTAAGAATTTTATATATATAGATAACATAATTGCTACGGAAAAAAGACGTTGAAGAAACATTCCACGTGGATAGCTCTTGTGTTGTTTGTGAAATTGTATTCTGAATATTTCAGGACCCTTTTAATGGATTTAAATTTTATTTTTTTTGGAAAAACAGTTTTGAAAAATTTTATGTATCACAGTTTTTACCATCCTTTCAATACAATATAGATATCCTGATATACTCACTAATGTGATTTTAAGGTTTGTAGGTTTGTTCGTGAAGTATAAGAAGAATGATACAAAAAAATGGTGTAGATTATGAAAATATTAAATATCATTATATCTTTGAAACTAGAGCAGCTAGAAAAAAAATTATGATGCCATCGTAAACAGCAGTTTCAGTTTAATCAAAAACATTAGACAGAATTATGGCTAGTTTTGGTCTGTTGCCAAAAAATTTAAGCAAATAATATTGTGAATTTGTTAAGTTTACACCAAAACTTGTTATCGTGAATATTTTTATACTCTTCACCGAAGATAAGTGGGTATATATAACTATGTCATTCCGTTTGTAAGTTCCACAATATTGATCCTACACCCTAAATGTATATTTTACGATGGTCCTCTCAACTGAGTTGAGTTGTGAACCGTTAAACGAGCCATATTTCATTTTAATGATATTCAAACAACGTTCCTTGGTGGTTCAGTTGTCTAGGGGGGTTTGTTAGGGTTAGGAACTGTGAGTTTCTAAAAACGATTTAAAAAAAAAATATTTACCAGTTTTCGCTTTTTTAATTTAATTTATAATGAAGTTTTTATTTTTTTTTATTGTAAATATGTACTTATGTATACGTAAAAATTATTTCCATGCAAACAAATGGAAGATACCACCTAAGGCAATAGTTTAGCAATATCAAAAAATTGTCATCTAGAAAAAAAATAATCAAAGTGGTTTTTAATTTTCTTTCATTAATAGTTTTTTAGAAGAACTATAGAATATAGACAGAAAAAAATTTAAATTTTTTAAAAATAAAACATCAACCTTCACTTAATGTATATCTATAAAAATTATATAAAAAGGGCGAAATCTCCACGACAACAAGAATTACAGATATTGAGAACTAAGCAAGAGACATGCAGCAAAATGTATGCACAAATTTTTCCGGACAACGAAGAACGATTTAACTCAAGTGTCGAACATGGGGTAAATAAAGATAATTTGCTTTGTGCTTTCTCAATTTTGGTTATTTATCCTCTTCAGACCATGGGTACACATATGTGCACCTTAAAATATAACAAGTTTTAAAGACTAGCGACATCGTGTGACCAATAGAAACAGTTTAATTACTTGCTTTACTTTTACTTTATTTACTTTTTAAATTGTATTATTTTTAAATATATATTATATAATATGCAATTTAATTTTAAATAAAAATGTGTGATTATATGTAAATAAATATTTTTTGAAATGCAAAATCTTCTTTTTATCATCCTAATGATATTTTGGCGATACCTTTCTATTTTCTTATAAGTGGTTATCTGACAATATTGCCAGTTTATCATCTAGTTAAACTAAGGAGTAGTTCTATCGCGACACGTTTCTTCCCGAAGGAAGTATCTACCGCAATACGAAATCGATTATTGCCGCAATAATATTTTGCATCCGGGCAATACATATGGAGTATTTGTGTTTGCTGGGCTAGTTTTTGTCTACAGGTAGTTGCTCTGTATTCTGCTCGCACAATGGTTAAGGGCATATACGATTCGGCACAGCCGAATATAGCACTCTTACTTGTTTATTTAAAAAAAAAAACATTTTATAAATGCAAATCGTCGTGCCGAAGTTATTTTGACGTAGGTTTATCATAAAAGTTTTTTTGGGAAATTGAATATTTACAATAGCGGTTTTTACCCTCTGTGTTAAGTGTACAACTCTGTTTTATTTAATTCGATTTTATACTACCAAGCGTGCGTGTCGTTTTGGTATTTATTGTAAAGTAATGAATTAATTGAGAAAGAGAGAGAGATAGAAAATAAGATTAACAAGCTCTGCAAGGGTACTTTACTACCAAGATTGAATACCACTTATATAAAACTTCTGCAACGGAAGACGATTTTTTGATATTGTGAAAAACTTCGGCAAGACGAAATTAAGTGTGGGGATAGCTCAAAATAGATTTAATTATATCTAAAGAATGCTATTTATGTAACTTTCTGTTCTTATCGCACCATTGTGAAGCGTATTTAAGATTCTGCATAGCCGAATATAGCACTCTTACTTGTTTTTATTAATTTGGTTAATCGGTAAGGCCAGCATATAATTTTGAATTTTAATTAAAAGCAATTTGTTAAAATTTTCAAAATGTAAATAAAGTGTCCCAAAAAGTGTCTAATTAAAAATTATTAAAATTTCGCCAATTACTCGAAAACGACCAAGCTTTTTTCGTAAATGTTTATTTATCAAAATAATTATTTTATAATTGTGAAACAACAAATTGTTTTAAAAATTTTTTTTTCAAGAACACACATACACAGAACAACTAAGCTTTTGTCTTGCCGCCGTTAAATGAATTCATTATAAAAACCGTTTGGGGGACTGAAATAGATCACAGTCTCAGTTTCAAAACTTTCGAAAATAAACTAAATCTCCAAAAAATCAAAATGAAAAATTCTATCACTTTCGCTATCGTTTGCCTAATTGCGATTTCCTTGTCTTCTGTAAGTATTATTTTTTAAAGGATTCGAAGAAGTATTAAAATTAATTCCTTTTCTTGCAGGCTATTAAAATGACCGAAGAAAAAAAAGCCGAGTTTAAAGCGCACTTCGAACAATGTAGTAAACAAGAAAACCTCTCCGAAAAGGATGCCACAAAATTGAGTGAGATGGATCTTTCTAATCCCTCACCCAATATGAAATGTTTCGCTGCTTGCGTCCTTGAAAAACTTGGTTCCTTGAAGGATGACGTTTTTCAAGAAGCTGTTGTTTTGGAAAAAATGACTCCGCACTATGGTGAGGAAAAGGCCAAGGCCCTTTTAGACAAGTGCAAGAACATCAAAGGTGCGGATCGTTGTGACATTGGTTTTAAATTATTTGAATGCTATGAAAAGAACAAAACCATATTAGAATAGGAATAAAAGTGTATTAAAGAAGCAAAGAAAAATTAGTTATTGAAAATAAATAGTGTTTAAATTTAAAAAATGTTTAAGTGTTAAAAAATAACTGAAATGATCCAAAAACAAACTGAAGTGCTAAGTTTTTGTCATTCCGTTTGTTATTTCTACAATCATGATCTGAGATCCTTTAAAGTATATTTATATATATTCTGGGTCCTTATGGGCAGCGGAGTTATTTTAACAAAGTCCGTCCTTCTGTCCGTGTGTTCGATGAAATGGGTTTTCCGATTGGGAATTGTTTGCTATTGAAACTCACCCTATTCAGGCCACAAATTGCTTAGCACAAACAGTACTCTCTCTAATTTTACCCATGAATTTGTTGTTGTTGTTTGTTTTTTCATATCTGGAGAATGGCACGAGCAAAAGCTTCCACATTATGTAAAAGCAGCTTGATGTGGGCAGCATTGGAGAAGTGGGCGTGGCACTACCTTTGGAGAGTCTTCTCAAAGTAGTAATTTATTTATTTATTTTTTTAAGTAAGTAAGTGATAAATTCTTTATAAATATAAACACATGTTTTTTAAATACATATAAATATATACATTAGCGTGTCCCGAAGTTTTTTGCCTTTTTTTACTTTACTCATAACTTGGTTAATACCACGAGTTTCTTCACTCCTGTGGAAACATTTTTAAAGAAAAATATCCCAGCTTTATTCCTGTGTGAAAAAATTATACGTTTTGGTGATGAGTTTACTCATTTAGATACCCTTATGGCGATTTCTTTTCTGAGAAATATGTTGCATAAATGTTACATGCTCTATCTCTTTTGTGTAGAGCATGTAACATTTATGCAACATATTTCTCAGAAAAGAAATCGCCATTAATTACAATTTTTCGTAATTTTTAAAAAAAAATTTGTAATAACGCTTTACAACTTTTTAAGTTTAAATAAAAACGAAAAAAACTAATGATGCAGTTTGAAAGACAAATTAATTCTTATTAATATGAATAAACAATTTTTAAATTTGTTCTTACCGTTCCTGAGTTATACCCGTTTTTTTCTTTATACCCAGTATTTGTTATTATAAGCTGTTTGCCAGTTCACCAATCTTACCCAATCAACAAAAAAAAAAAAAACTTTTCTTTTGCTCTGTGAAATTCATTTATTGAGGTTCTTGCGATGTAGTTACATATATACCTTGCAATATATTCTGGTAATCAGTTTCAAAAGTTATGACATTAATATAAGTATTAGCCAAAGCCACACCTCGTGCTGCCACATCATTTAATACTTGTAATTGTTGAACTTTTTTCTTTGCCTCTTGAAATGACTTGTTGGCTTTCCAATTCTCTGGATCTCTTTTTAAAAAATCGATTGAAATATTGCAAGCTTCAAAAAAAGTTATACTGGCTTTTGAAATGAATTGTTGAATTTCTTTATTTCTAAAGGTTTCTTCTGTTAAAGTTACATTTGCTACTTCATAATCGCTGCATGAAGTATCTGCAAGTTTTTGTGTAATTAAGTGCAAAGTTTTGGTGTCGATACGTTCGTCAAAAAACGCTGAGGAAGCCAATTTCGGAGTTAAGTACCACTGATGACCTAGAAAAGTTTTAAGCGAGGCCTTTGCAACTGCTATATTAATAATTTTATAACTATCCAATTCCTTTAATAGGCTCAGATCAATGAAAGGATCGTATCGAGGGCACTGGCAGAGGTACCAATATTTGATATATATTCTTAAAATAAAGAACTAGATTCAAGCAAGGCATCAACTGTTGATTTGTCTACATACATAAGATTGCAACTGGTTTCGGAAAATGCATATTTTCAAAGAATAGATAATTTTCATCATCCAGCGAACCTTATTGATAACTTCTGGAGCACACATAAAATAGAACGTGAAAATGACAGCGTGTAACGATTTAGATCAATAAATGTCAGAAGTTTATGACAGTTAAAACCTAACTATATAAATTTATGGAAATATACAATAATTATAACGAAAAAAGTATCACCATTTTTAAGGTACAAACTATACAAATAGTGTAACTCGGAAACTGTAGGACAAAATTCCATTTTTGTTTTTCTTAATTGCTTAGAACTTATCGGTTTTCAAAATCGCGCCACTAGTTTTTATACCCTTCATATAAATTTGAAAATTAATAACCCGTTTTTTGCAGAATTTGTTAAAAAATTACAAAAATACTTAATATGTGGAATCGTAATGGACAAAAATATTGCCGGAACTTAAAGTTTTTGCATATGGAAATAAAGTTTGGGAAATTTTCTTTAGAAATATTCGGTCAAAGAATTAAATGAACGTGGTTATTGACAAAGTTATGAGTCAAGTTTGAAAAAAGGCCGAAAAACCAGATTTTTAACAAAGACTTGATTTGCGCGACCTCTAAACCTCTTCCTAAAAATCTAAAAAAAAATTCAGAAATACTGGACCCTATAAGCTTTCAAATTATGTTTGAGCCTCTGACAAAAACAAATTTTGGGACACCCTAATATACATATGAATATTATATTCTTCTCTTGTTTCCCAAGCACGGTGAAGGGAACATAATGTTAAATTAAAAATAGTTTTGCGTACACTAAAAAAGTTTTCAATTTTGGTTTAATACTCACTTTGTGATCAAGTGCGATATTAGTTTACGAGATTATCTGATCAGAAGAGTTCGCTCTAAGACTCCTTCTAATCTCCGAACTGCTTTGAAGAGTTAATTTTTTTTGGAATTATGGCAAACATTACGATACACAATGTGCGAAAAAAGGAAGGAAAGACAGTTTGTATAAGCGTGACTAAGCTTTTTGGATCTCGACCTTTTTCAAAATAAATCTTTAACCTAATGAAAATAAAATTAATATTTTTTAAAGAATGTCAATTTTTGATGAACTGATTATGATGCCTTCGCGAATTTTGAAAATATTTACGATAAAGCCGATATATACATTCTTAAAATGGAACATGTAGAATGCGTATAATTTTTTAATTCGTCGTATCAGTGTGCTTAAGGAGCTCCGTAGTTCTTCCTACCCTAAGTTTTTTTTTAGTTTTAGGTACCTTTATAAATTTTATAATATTCCGAAAGGCCATTAAGTCTACAACGGTTATATAAGGCGATTTTGCCGGCTAGTGTGAATCACCAACACGAAAGATAAGGCGACACGGAAATGCAGCCCTCAGAACTTCCTTCACAATAATCGTTTGGTCGCTACGCATAAATAAGCGTTAACACCACCCCATCACGTGATGGGCAATTTAGTATTGATAATAAAAATAAATTTTTTAGGCCATTTTTGCCAAAAAAGTTTCCGCACCAAATGCAATTTCTAAAGCTCCTCCTTTAATTTCCATACACACTGTATATTGTACATTTTTTGTTTCACAGAAAAAAATTTTCGCGCCAGTATAAGAATTAATCAAAAATAAATTCAGTTTTAATTAAATATTTAATCAGATGAATTAAACTTTTTATCAAGTGTATTAAATGTTTAATTGACATTATTTCAATTTAACGTTTAATTCACTTGATTAAATGTTTAATAAACCTGATAAAATATTTAATTAAAACTGATTTTTTTTTTGATTAATTGTTATACTGGCGCAAAATTTTTTTTTCTGTGTCAAATATGCTATATATTTTATATATTATATTAAACATGTTATACAGTTATAACAAAAATGTAAAGCTATTTTTTGGGTTTAATGCAATAAATTTTAAGTTTAAAGTGCAAGTTTATTTACATTATGGACAAATATCTTATGCAACTTTTAGCTGCAAACGTATTTTTTTTGAAAATTATCACTGTTTCATATAATATCCGCCTAACAACGCATCTATCACTTGACTTTAAAATTAAGTTTATTTAAAAAAAAAAAAAAAATCGCGAAAAGAGTCATAATATCGCAATTTTTTTCCGCCCTTCTTCCGTACAAATGGTAACATCTTGTTATATTCATCAAATTATTAGAAAATACTTAAAATTTTGCTATTAAATGTTAATTTTGTATACAAGGAGAACAATTTAAACTTCATCGTGTTTGGTGCGGAAAGTTTTTTAACGATCGCGCATAAGTAGTACATCATTTCTTAATATTTTTTCATGGTCTATACGGTTATGTGATGAAGAATTTGATATTCGCAAAAATTGCAAAAAGTTATTACCCTAATGTATATCTCTTTGGAATGTCTCTTTGTGTAAGGACTTTTAATGAAATGTTATCTTTCTCTTCGTCGAGATTCAGTAAGGGTTAAGTGTAAGAAGTAAAGCGCTCCATGCAGAGTTGCCAATTTAGCGCCTTTGGCGCTAGATTTAGCGCTTTTTAACTGTCGAAAAGGCGCATATTTTTTCCTTAGCGCTTTTTTTAAAAAGAGCGCTAAATTAGCGCTTTTATTGATACCCAACATGTCTGTACTTTTATTTGCATACATTAAAATCAAGACACATTAAACCAAAATTTGTTTCCGTTTTTGAAATCTTTACTCTGAAGTTCATACTATACAATGAAAGAAGTTTATTTTGTAAAGTATTCAATCCATTTCGTTTCTTATAACAAGAAAATCCAAAAATAATTTTCTGATTTTAACTTGTTTGGTTCGTATTAAGCATGGTTAAATAAGTACAAGGTATAGTCATTAGAAATTTTGTTATCAATTTCAAAACCCATATAACGTCAAACAAAAGAAAATGTGGAAAAAAAATGAAAACAATCTTTAAAAATCAAATAAATTAATTTGACATTACTAATGAACATACCTGGAACTTATTATACTATGGTATTAAGCTGTGTTTAAAAAGCTGCAGTTGAGATAGTAAAACTTATAAAATTATGCTGTAACTTGGACTTCTTCATTTGTCATTGGACAAAAATAAGCCGTAGCCTAAACTTCTGATTCATTAAATGAAAACAGTCGCAGTCAAGGCAAAAGTAAAAAACGAAAAGTTGTACACAACAGAGAACAACGGCAGTCGTCATGTTCGGAAGAGTTTGGTTTGATAGACTGAAACTTTTAAAAAATCCCGTAGTTAACGAAGACGGGATAAAGTTTATTCAATCACGTCTAGTAAACATTTTGTTTACTGATCTTCATGATTTCATGTCTTATTTTATTCATAATATACCTGTAGTGCAATTCACTAACTTTTAACACTTTAAAAAGTGTTTACTTTAACCACACATTTTGATGTTTGCACTAATCACTATGTGATTCACTAACTTCTTTATAACCACGGTAAAAAGTTTTATATTTATCTCTATTCAAATTGATATATCGTGGCAACTCTGCCAAGAGAAACATCAAAATAGGATAAAATAACAAAGAAGATAAATGATATTATGCAAAGTGCGTAAAAAATTACTTTTTTTATTATTTTATTAGTTATTTTATTATTTTATTAATTAAATTAAAATTAAATTACATTTTTGGTTGGCTTTAGGATAAATAAATAAGAAGCTCCACGGAAAATGGGTGTGTGGCAAGAAGTGGATAAATTGAAGGATAAATGCCTCAAATCCATGTTATTTATGGACTATAAATAAACACTTTTCTAAGCGGATTTAACCACACCAAAAATGTTGGTGTTAATAAACCACAATTTTTTTTGTTAAAAATAACAGCTGACTGAAACAGCTGGCTTTAAACACCAGCAGATGTCGTTAAAACTGTTAGTGAATAGTAATTTGGTTAATTTTTAAACAAACCAATTGTGGTTAAGAAAGCATAGTGAATCGCACTACTGTATATGATAAATGATAAAAATGTGTACATACTAATTTGCATAAAAAAATAGTCGCCACTAATTAAGAAATTATTTTGAAAATAATCATTTGTAAAAGATAAAATCGCATCTCAAGTTATGATAAAATGTATGTAACATAAATGCCTTATTTCTGTTGAAATATAAGCCTAGCCCATAAAAAAAACTAGACATGATAGAAAAAACTGAAAACGAAGTTGAATTAAGCGCTGTTATATCTTTGTATTTCATATATTTTGCTTTAAAACGATTTTTTTGACGGCCAGTGTACTTAATTAAACTTGGTTCTTAAACATTTCATTAAGTTTTTTATTTAGCGCTTTTCAGCGCTTTTTGATTTTGGGCACGGCGCTTTTTGATTAGAAATAGTTCACAACCCTGGCTCCATGTCCTATTCACGTGTATTTTGTATATGTTAACTTCACAAATGTCAAAGCAGAACTGGCATTTAACGGCATTTATAAAATGTAGAGCATCTTTCGGTGGTGTACATATTTCTTGTGCAAAGATTTTGATATAGGGCCATGTCACAGAGTACAATTCCGTTCGGAATGATTTCGTTCGGAATTGAAGAAAACATATTTGTTAATGAATAGAAAATGTATTTTTACAGTTTTTTGGCCTTTCAGATACAGAAAACTTCCATTCTGTTCATGAAAACAAAAATGGTTTCATTCCGAAAATGTTTTCGTCATTATCTGAAGCACCAAATTACGGAATGAATTCCGTTTCCGAACGAAATTGTTCTCTGTGACATGGCTTATAATCCCATTTTTTCTAAAATTTTAGAATTCAAATATTTTAAAGCCCACATTTATTTTAATAATTTAGCAGATAACAAGCAAATACATATTATTTTCACATGTTAAAATTATTATAATAACAACCCAATAAGCACTTAAAAATAAAACTTTAAGTGCTTAAAATTTAACAGGAAATACACTTGAGTTCAAACGTATTTTTAAATGCTATTCAAGTTTAAAAATATTTCACTAATATTCACTTGCTTTCAAATTCCATTTTACTGGAGAATGCTATGGAAATAAAGTGTAACAAAAGTATATCTCAAGTTGAGAACGGCTTTGTGCACTTCCAAAAAAATCGCATTAAATGAACAGCAACAAATACACTCACTTGCGGTCATACAATCAAACTTGCGCAACCGCAAATATTCGCTGCTGGTTTGCAGTCATTCAAATAATGCACATCGTGCTTTGTTATTTACACCATCGTTAGCTTCGTTTTTTAATAAAGATGTTTGTGTGTTCGGTGCGACAATGATTGTTTTGGTAAAGAAAAATAAAATACAAACAAAAAAGCCAGAAATCAAACAATTATTACTTATGAAAACATTCAGCAGTAACTATGTAGTACAAGAAAAGAAAAAATGAAACAGACTGACTTTTTTTTATCATCTTAAAAAGTACAGTAGTTCTGTATGTAGGTGAAATGTATTCTTGTTATTGTTGTTTTTATTGTTGTTAATTTTAACAAAGCGTCTCATTGAGTAGTTTATTGTTGTTATTGTTGTTAATGTTTACAAAGCGTCTCATCGAGTGGACAATGACTACTTGAATGCAAAAGTATAAGAATGTGTTCCTATTGAATTTACACAGTTGTGTTATATTGTGTGCACAACAAAAATGCAAAGAAAGCACTTTCAATAAAAAACGAATACATGCAAACATCAAATGTGTACGAAACGATGTAAAAATTAAAAACGTTGAACTTTGTTTTGCAAGCAAAGAGTGAATGTAAATTTGAGCGTATGATTAAATCAAGAAAAATAGTGATTTAACAGTTCTCTGATCTCAACCCTTGAAACTTGGAATTCGAACTTGAATACCAATTGTTTTGCACTTGATTTCCAGTAAATTTTCTTAATGGGAAAATTGTAAACACATATAATAAGCCAACGCCCCACAGTGTCGATTAATGTTTAAATAATCTCCCTGTGGCCCCAATTGAAACTTCTTTCCTAAATAGTCTTCGTACCAACAAACTATCTCACTACATTGGTATTAAGACACGTTTTGAGAGTCTACCCTCACCACGGACATTCATGGACCTGGCACAGTAAATATCGTAAACGTTATTGTTGGCAAATTGTAAATCAATACCAGGATTTAGTGGGAGTTTATGGCACTTAGAGCTGTTTCTGGAAGTGGTGTTTGTATGGAAGCTATAGTTAAATATTGATCGACGGCGACAAAATTTGATTGGATGATAATATTGAAATGATATATTTGTGGGTCAATTTAAGTTTAAGAACCAATATTATAAGATGAGTTATAGGCACAAAGACTCTATTCCGGGAAGAAGTTTTTATGGGGGTTATGTGAAATTATGGACCGATTGTTACTATTTTCAATTGGGTTGGTCCTTCTGATAATTTAAACCAATGTGCTAAAGTTCATCAAAACATCTCCAATAGTGCGTACAAGATTTACATAGACAGCAAGCCAAACAGACGGACATTGGTATAATAAAAGGTGGGTATACGACCAATATTTTTAGGTGTAACAAACATCAGCATACACGTATTATAACTTTTCCACTGATGTGGTGTGGGTATAAAAAAAAATAACCGGCATTTCATACTAAATGCTAAACAAAAAATCAAAAATTTAACTTTGAAATTTAATTAACCTTTATGTGCCCGGGATTGTAAACTTAAATTGGCGGTTGTAGCAAGTATGTATTTGTATGGAAAACTACCCAGTTGGCTATGTCGTGCAAGAATCATTGATGAATCGTGCACGACAATATTAATTCCTGCACGACACGTAAGGGACAACTAATGCAAATCGTCGCTCAGCCTGTCGTAGATGGCCATATGCACGACATTGTCGTCCATATAGTCGTTAATGACCACATGAAAGGCATTGTCGTTTGTATTGTCTTTGATGACTATATAAACGACAATGGATTCTACTTTGACGTCAACGACTGCGTAAAGGACAATGTCGATGAAGTTGCAGGAGTTACAGCTTACACGACAATGTCGCCTATAAACCTAAATTAATAAATAAAAATATACAAAGCACATATACATATGTTTTTAAAATCATACCTTAGTCTTTGAGTTCTCAGACTTGACTGACTGATTCTTCACTTTGCTTTGGTTGTTTTTTTTTTATTATTGTCGTTATTTTACAGTTATTTTTATTTTTTATTGGGACCAACTTATTTTTGTTTGTTAAGAAGACAGCTTACAAGACAATGTCGCTCATATTGTCGTGCTTAGAAGTTGATAAAGGACACCTTACAAGACACTGTCGGTCATGTTGTCGAGCAAACACTTTAATACAGGACAGCTTACAAGACACTGTCTCTCATACTGTCGTGTATAGTTGTTGATAGAGGATACCTTACAAGAAAATGTCAGTCATGTTGTCGTGGATAAGTTTTAACAAAAGACAACTTGAAAGACAATGTCGGTGATGTCGTCGTTTATTAACTTCTTCAAAAGACAGTGCACTAGACAATGTCGAGTATTTTGTCGTCCACGAAATTGTCTTCGGAAATCCTAAGTGATAGAAGACATGTCGTGCATAAATTGTTGACGACAATGTCGTCGACGGCAATTTGGCCAACAGGGTATGTCCACATATAAAAAAAACCACTAGTACGTAGAGTGTTGTACTATAATGCATGTTAAAAATATAATAAAGTCAAATATGCAAGCACATTCATGCATACACAAATGTACACAAGAAAGCAAATAGTAAAAAAAAAATACTAAATGACATGTTCGACATGCCGCATTCAAAAAAATGTTAACTCTTTTGCAGTGATGTGAGTTTCCATGAAATCAACAAACTTGGTGTTAAATTGCTTGTAGTTATCCTAAGTATTTTCGGATTGAAATCCAGCAAAATCGGTTCGGTAGGATCAGAGCTATGAATCAAAATGTGGAACCACCACCTAAAAAAATTGATAATTTTGTTACAAAAACTAGCATAAATGGTGGCACAATGCACGGAATAATATAAGATTTTTCAAAAATTCGTTTAATTCAACTGGAAATCGCGCTGTAAAATTTCGTGAAGATCCGTTAAGAATTTACCCTAGACCCCATATAAAATCTACTCCCGGAAAACAGTTAAGTACGCCCGAAACCGTAATAAATAATGCTATCATTATAGAAATAAGTACGTCACAGTTTTATAGGACCAGAAATGACGCTGTCAAATTTCGTGGCGATAATTTACCTTAGGCCCCATATAAACCCTTCTCCCGGAAAAGAGTTTAGTACGCCTAAAACCGTACTAAATAATGCTGGCAGAATAAAATTAAATACTTCAATGTATGTTTTTAATATAAATTCCCCTCCTGAAAATCATTTAAGTTCGGCATAAACTTTTAAAAATCGCTAAAAGAGCATAAAACTTTCTGATTGTCAGTCAATAATTTAATATATGACTAAACCGCAACCAATTATAATGCTGATGTCTATTTTTATAAAGATAAATCAATAATAAATAGATATTATGTATAGGTATATATCACTCCTGAAATAATTGAACTGTCGGTGGAGGGTAACAAAGATTCGGCACAGCCGAATAAAGAACTAGTGTTGTTTTAATTCATATTGTTGCAAATTTTGAGTTTTTTTTTTCTCAAATCAATGTTGTCTTAACTCTATCTATTGCCTTTCTATAAGTTCTTTCATTTTAGTCGTAGTGGCATTAGAGATTTTTACATAATAAACGCTTAACGCCTTATTCATAAAGAATCTTTTATGTTTCTTAAAAGAATTTTCCATATGAAATTTTTTAAAAAAACTTTTTATAAAACTGAAATATTTTCAATGTAAGTCAGACCTCATTGAGATTTGGTGTAGTGTCGCCAAATTTTTTAATACAAATTAAAGCAATTTAAAACAAGTAAAAAAAAGTATAGTCGGTCAATTTTTGCTAGTGTGCCCTATTCGGGACCCGTCTATGCAAAATAAAGCTATGAGGCTAAGATTCATGTAAAAGTTCTTTGTGCCGAATATCTGGTCATATATGAACCGATTTTAATGAAATTTGGCGAGATAATTTTGATTAAAAAATAAGTTTGGATCAAATTTAATCTAAATACCAACGTTATACCGTGTTCAGATATACATTTTTTAGCGTACTCAATTAGCAATTGGCAATTAACTAAGCAAAATGTAAACAACATTTGACACCTTTGAAAATATGGACCGTTTCGCTTAATTTTCGACAGATTTGTTCCTTTTGCCAATGGGAACATATGAAACAAATGTCATCAAATTGCCTCCAAAACTGCGACTTATACTTTGGGCACAATGTTTACATGGACATCCAGCCAGACGGTCGGACATCGTTATTTCGACTCGGAAAGTGGTTCTGAGCCGATCGGTATACTTAAAAGTGGGTCTAGGATCATTGTTTTAAGATGTAACAAACATCAGTACAAATGCATAATACCCTCTACACTATTGTGGTGTGGGTAAAAAAAAAACTAACAAAACAAATTATAAACATTTTAAAATTAAACAAATAATATCACAATTAAGTTTAGTTTTCAGCAGTTTTCGAGAATACTTTTTTTATAAACTTGGTAAATTGGGGAACAGAATCTGATTTGAGTTTTTAATTAGAAGCAATTTGGTTAAACTATAAAAATGTAAACAAATTGTCGCAAGCAATTTTTTAATTTTAAAATTTTTACAATTTCCCCAATTAACAAAAAAGCTGACGAGTTTTTTTCGTATATGCTTATTTATTAAATGTTTAATTTTATAATTGTAAAACAACAAAATATATTTGAAATTTAGCAATTAACCAAGTAAACTATTACCGAGTGATGTGTGAACTCACCTATTTTATTTTTTGTTTAAAATTACGTGTGAAAGTCTAAATTTTAGTCTTTTAGTAAATAATTTCGTTATAAAAACGTTTTGTGACACCGAACTAGAACACAGTCTGAGTTTGAACACTTTTAAAAATAAACCAAAATTCTCAAGAACCAAAATGAAAACTTTTATCACTTTCGCTATCGTTTGCCTTATTGCCAATTCTTTGGGTTCTGTAAGTATTATTTTTAAACGGAGTTAACAATCAATACAAATAATTCCTTTCTGTGCAGGACCTTATGTCCGATGAGGACCAAACACCCGAAGTCAAGGCCTTCTTTGAAGAATGCATCAAACAAGAAAAACTTTCCCCAGAAGACGTCACTAAATTGCATAAGGAGGACTATTCTAATCCCTCACCCAGTATGAAATGCTTTGGCACTTGCTTTTTTGAAAAGATTGGCGTCTTGAAGGATGGTGTTTTACAAGAAGCTGCTATCTTGGAAATGTTGACTCCGGATGTTAGTAAGGAAAATATCAAAACTGTTTTGGGAAAGTGCAAGAACACTAAAGGAGCCGATCGTTGTGACACTGGTTACAAAATCTTTAAGTGTTTCGAAGACAACCTCGAAGACTAAGGTAATAACAGTTTTTTTTATTAAAAATGTCAAAAGAAATGAATCAAATTAAAGAAAAGTAAATAAAATTTATGTTAATAAATATTGTCAAATTTAAGCTTTGTTCACAATGAGAGCAACAATTTCGTTTATTCTTCTATCTTATTTCTTCCAAAAGTATTTCATATATTTTATTCTTCATTTTTCAACCAAGAATGTAACTAAAGTTTTTTTAAAAATTGGAGTCAACTTCTACTTCAGCAACAATTTGTATCAAGGCGAATTCTTAGAAGGTGACCTTGGCTTGCCATGTAAGCAACAGCTGATAACTAACCTTATTTCAAAATGATATGCCGTTACTTTTTATGACATGCTATTTAAATGTTTATCTGTAAGCGAAATTAATATTAAATTTCCAGATTTATTTGTTTTTATAAATTATAAATTAAATGCGTGCGTGCTATTTGCTCCGTGTACCTATAAGGCATTTTTGACGATGTTTGTAACACTTAAAAATATTGGTCCTAGACCTACCTTTTAGTGTGATCGACTCACTTTCTGAGTCAATTTAACGATGTCTGTCCATTGTCATTTTTTGTTTGTGTTGTGTTAGATGAAATTTGGTACATATGTATGTTCTAATTGGTACAATGAACAGGCCTTTGAAAATGGGGTGAATGGGTCCATGATTTCACATAGACCACATACAAGTTCCTTTTCGGGCAAGCCTTTGTGCCCATTACGAGCTTATTCGGGCATTTTCTATAAATCGAAATGAAGTGGATTTAAAATATAACGAATTTTTAAAACGTGCCTGTAAAGAAAGTTCATAATAATATTCCTCTTTATATACTTCATACTTTGGGTACCAATTATCTTTCCAAAAACAATTCTTTAAAACAGGGAAAACTACAATCATTTTATAAAAAATTTAAATCAAAATCTCGTTCGATTTCAATTTCTGGAACATGTCCGGTTATATTGGTATTTATATAAAATGTGGTCCAAACTTTTTTGATTACAGTTATGGCATTAAAAGCTATTTAACGAACTTGTATTTGTATAGAAGCTATAGTCAAATATGGCCCGATTCCAATAAAATTTGGTAAGATGATTTGGTAACAATATAATATGCTCGGATCAAAGTTGATCATAATACCAACTTAATAAGATGGTTTACGGTTACAGAGACTATATTTCAGAAATAAGCTTGTATGGGTTATGTGCAATTATAAGTGTGGTTGAAAATACATTAAGACCTCGATTATCGATAAAAGACGGGACCGGCAGCATTCTTGATTATTTATTTTTTTTTGTGTGTTTCTTATTTTATGTGAATATATAATGTATTATTATGTAAGCATGAGGAAAAAAGTAATTTTGGCAGAACATTTTCCAGTACGTTGGGAAAAATTATCTTTCTTCGTTTATTTAAATTTGTTTTGATTGTTCAAAAGTTAAGGAAAAAAAAATCATTTGTTTATAATTTCGGGTAACAATGCAAAAAAAAATTTTATTTTCCAGTTAATTAAAGCTGCCGGTTAATAAAATGATGGATAATCAAGGCCATACTGTAAATAAAAAGAAGACATGCAACCAAAAATCATCGTATGAACGCAAAAAGATTTTGGAAGTTGCTTTAAAAGGGAATCAAGATAAAACGACTTCGTAAAAGCCCTCATGTGAATTGAGGGTATTTAATAAATGCATTTGTACAGGCATTGTTCACAAACATGTAAACAACCTCATAAGCCCTAATGTTGCGTGTCTAGGGAGTATTTATTGAATATGGTATCCCACCATTAGACTATCCACGAGTTGTACTCTACCCATGTGAGTATTGTATTTTCGGATGATTTGAGGGCAGTAAGTTTTGATTAATTTCTTTATAGCCTGGGAACTTTGATGGTTTCCCATCAAGTTTGGTTCTTCTAAAAAGTTCAATACAGACGTATGTATTTCGTTTCCAGGCGAACACATTTGTTATCCTTTCATAAAACAGCACTCACATCGACTCCAAGTCTATATTCTAAGCGAAATTCTCTCTTCTCTTTGTTCAGTTTGCTATCCTCTCGCGATATATCGGTATCAATATATACTACAACATAAGTGGGTTCATCGGAGATTTCTACAGAACTCTTTACGGAATCGATGAACTCGAGCAATTGTTCATCAGATATTTGCTCCAAATTGATACTTTTCTTGTAAGGACGTTAAGTAATAAGTAAACGGTAGAAACAAAATTTGAAAAAGAGGGGAACTTTTTGGTAAAGGTTCTAAATATTTTGTTTGAAAAACACATTACATACTTCTATTCTGAAATTAAGTTTGAGAAATATTTGTCGATGCTAATTTGTTGCACTTGATTGATCGCAGCTGACAAACAACTTGTCAGAATGTGTTGGGACGTATAACAAATGATAAAAAGTGTTGTCCAAATACACTTTTCACAATTTGTAAACAAAAATATTTATAAAAATCCAAAAATCGAAGAGAGATCAGTTAGAGGGTTAATGCCATAATTATCTTATAAATCTATATACTATATATCTTATGTATCTCAAATGCCATGTGGACCATAACTTATGGTAGGTCCGATATTGACCATAATTTCAGATAAACAACGAAAAAATCTCATAAAGGTGGTGATATCTACATAATATTCCGCACAAAAAACCATTCTAGGAACCTTAACCCTATAACATAATTTTGTTTGGCAGGTCCATGTCTGCCCACGGAACCCAAATGTGGCCAATACTGTGGTGTAGGGTACCAAAAGGTCGGGCTTGACCGACTATACTTTTTTACTTTTTTTAAATTTTCTTTTATTTCTTATTCGTCTTAAATGTCATGTATTTGTAATAAACTTCATTTAAATTATGTAAGAACCATAATCATTTATTTTTTTACAGTCCAACACCCCCTTGTTTTAGATTTTTTACTTATCATTCTAGAAATATTTTTCTTATTCTTTATTTTATGATTTTAATGTTGTTTTCATTTCGTTTTGTCTTCTTCCGAAAGTTGGGATTTGTGTCTTTTTCCACTTTGATTTTACATCTAGATTCTTTTATATTTGTTTGGGTGTGTATTTTTTTTTCTCTCTAAATGTCATTTTGCTGTCAACTCGTGGATAATAAGATTACAACTATGTAGAAATAATAGGATTCGTAAAGTTTTGCTATTTTTTTTTTAAATGTTTTCGCCATTGTTTTTGTAGCAACATTTGTAGCTTTTCAGCTGTTATTGCTTTTTTTTCTTTAACTTAATAATTTTTTTCCCAACTTAAGCAAAATGATGATGACTTTTGTTTTTCATCGAAGTTTAAAAAGTGGAAAATAATTTTGTTTTAAAAATGGTTAAAAGAATAAATATTCTGTGGCATTTTGACAAAACATCTTAAGTCAAATTTAAAAAGTTGAAGAAAATGTTGTTAATCATACAAATTTTCATTAAAAAAACATATTTGCTTATGTTTTTAAATTTTAAATTATTAAGGATATTTTTCTTTAATTTTGCTTTATATTATTATTTGATGTGGAATGTAAGATGAGATAAACCCACTGTTTATTGTTGATGTGCTTTGTTTAAACTTTGATATTATTACAAGTAGAACTGTTGCTATAAGTCTTATACGTTTAACAGTTTTATTTGGTTTAATATCTTTAGTTTTTCTAAAATCTTTATGGATGAAGTTTCCTGGTGATCTGGCCTAGGCAACCAGTGAAATAGCTTATCCCATCAACAATAAATTTCAAGTGTTTTTATCAATAATAAAAACTGGGAATTAAGCACGAATAACAAAATCTTTTGAAATTGTTTGATTAAGATGATTTTTCAAACGAGTTTTTTTTAACTTTTTTGCTATCTTATCTCGACTTATGATGTTTTGTCAAAATGCCACAGATATGTATGTACATATATATTAAATGATATATTTTGTTTAAAATTAATACTTAATTGCATTTCGATGTAAAAATTGACAAGGATATATAGTCAAATTTCGATAATTCGTACCTCGATAAATCGTAATTCCCGATAATTCGTAATAAACTGTTGGTCCCTTGAAAAAATCTCGATAATTCGCAAAATTTCCATACATTTTGGTCCCCTCGCTAATTCATAATTTTTTTTTTTTTCTTTCATATAAATTCTTCTTTACCTCTTTTAATCGTAATTGTTTGTTAATTACCACTTATAATTCGTAATAAAAACAACAAAAACATGGAAATAATGATTTTTTGTTTACCACTTTTTTGTTTTTGCGTGGGTTTTTGCTTGTGTGTGGATTTATTTTCTTAAGGTCAGTTTGTTACATGAATAATTTTTATGTATTATTTTTATATATTTTATTTTTAACAAATGTTTTTTATGTTTTTTTTACCTTTTTATTAAATAAATTGAAAAACCCCGTTTATTCGTATTTATTTTATTTTAACCCCGTTAAATCGAAATCCCACAAAATGGAAAACCTCTATAATTCATAGGAAATGGCCGGTCCCTTGTGTTTACGAATTATCGGGATTCTACTGTAGTATAACTTAATTTTAACAAGAACAGGAATTATAGCGGAAATGTTAGCTCATCAAAGAAAAATTTTAATGAACTTTCAGCGAAATACATCCTTAAAATAAACAAGTTTTATTCAAAACAACAACAAAATCTTGTTAATAAAGCTAAAACTAATAATTTCATTGACTTCAATATAATTATATGTATGTAAGTGCCGGAATACTATCGATAGTTCATATCTTACTATCGATATTTTCGATATAACTATTGACTGAATGTTTGTAATTGAGTAGGAAAACTTTTACTCATTTTTTATCAGGCTACAGTTTATAGTATTTATCACTTGATTGAAAGTACATAATTTTATATTATGTCAAATGCTTACATTCAAAACATTATCAATTTGAATACAAATGTTAAAATCAAACAATTGGAAAAAGTTTGAAATTTGTGTTTGATGTCAAATGACAAATTAATTGCATATCAAACGTTTGACTTCGTGTTTGTTGGGGATTTAAATAAAATAAAATATATTTAAAAAGAGTCGGTATAGATGACTTTTCCTCTAATGGTCGTTCATTGTATTGCCTTAAGCTCGCAATTGCATATGCATTTGAATTTTTTTACAGCATTACAAAAACATTTGACACCCAGTTAAAACTTCGCTTACTTTCTCAAAATGAATAGCTTCATTATTTAGTAGCTTTCTTCTATAACTACTTCTATTACTTCTTTTTTGGGGATATATGAACGCGTTAATTTTGGGACAGTCCCTGTAAAATTCAATGGTTATTTCAGAACAATAGCAAGTAGTGCTTTTATGTTTTTCTTATATTTAAAATAATAATATCGATATGGATATATTTTTTATATTTTTTTTTTTATTGACAATTAAATTTTACATCCATTTCATATTAAAAGCCTCAGCGCCATATAGGCTTTGTAGAGGCTATATTATTTTGTTAAATACCTTAATTATTATTTACAATATTTATATTCATATTTACATACATATCGCAATAAACTTTACATATTTATTATTATAAAATTTTTAGATTATAATAGAAGTGTTTCTAGGTTACCCAACAAGTAAAATTTAAGTCCCCTTTTAAAGGATGATAACACCGATATATTTTTTAATCTTATCGGTAAGTTATTGTATTCAATTGGTCCAGCAAACGTATACGTTGCTTAGTTAAATCAATGCGACATCTTGCAATCTGCAAGTTATTTGCTTGCCTCGTATTTCTGCCTGTTCTTGTGATATTTATGTTGAATTTAACTGATTTTGGACTTAATCCTCTTATGGCCATTTTCTCAATGTATCGACAAGCTGCCTGTTACTTAATGTCAACATAAATTTATTGGACCGATAAACTGTCCGTTAACGATTTTGGGTTTCTCAATATACCGACAAAAAAACATTGTTTTCAGCTGGCAACGCCACTCAAAATACATGTAAAAGTTGGGAGTCAGCTGATTGAATTTATCTGTACGGCAAATAAAAGGAAAATAAATAATTGGCAGATGAGTGCCGGTTAGCTTTGCGATAAAATCGAAGCAAATGAGACATTGAGAAAACCAAATTTCTTTAATGTGCAGTTTTTCGTTGGGAAAAAAGATAATTGCCTAATGAGAAAATGGCCATTAAAGCTTTAAATATGTACAATAGCATTTGTTGTTTGTATAGACCTCGGATTGGCAAGATATTAAAAGCCTTGTATTTATATAAGTTCATTGTAGAATAACGCAATGGTAGGTTAAAGACTGTTTTAAGAGCTTTGTTTTGTGCTGATTGCAAACTTTTAAGAGAGGTAGACGTACCACTTCCATATATTTGTGGCAAATATGTTAGATTCGAGTGTACAAGACAATGATAAATCATTAATTTAACTTCAGTGTTGAGTTTGTTCTTCAATTTATACAATACAACCTTAACCCGGTGCGCTTCGCTACACTGCTTTAACCACGTTTGAAGACTCTCCCTTTAATAGTTTTTCAGTTGAGAAATATTTAATTTACACTCACAATATTATTACAGTTGTAACGACACGTTTTCCGCTGGTCGCTGGAGTAAACTCAACGGTGTCCAGGTTCATGCGGCCATACGATAAAACTCTTCGGTTTTCACAAAACGTTATAAACAATACACTTTATTTACTATCACAATACAAATAATTACAAAAACAACGATTAACGCTCGTCCCTCGCTAGACCAGGTTCGGACGGAGACTCAAAACCAACCGAGGTGTACCCACACACGGCTGGATCGATTCCCAATCGCTACGATGAAGCCAAGACAACAGGTGGTGTACCCACACACGAGCTGCCTAACTTCGCAGTATACCAGGGAGCAAACGAGTGGATCAAAATAGTATAAGAATAATTAGGATGTGTAACCACTACCCTAAGTAGGTCTTACCCTATTGCGATCCCACGACCGACTGCCATGCATCAGTTAATGTTTGCCCTTTTATACTGTTTTTCTTGTGCATGCATAGTACACACACACACATACCACTCCACCATCTGGTATGTGAACATCTGTTCGCAACTCAGGGTTGACACAATATACATCCGCTTCATCTTCTGACACACAGATGGCGTTCTACCATCCGTTAAATTTAAACTTAGAACTAATTTAAACTTACAACTAACATAATTTATTACAGTTTAAATGAAATAATAACAAAAAAAATATAAATTCACCGGAATAACAAAATAAATCCATTACAGTTTACAATAAATAAAAAATAAATTCATAGCCATAATCACAGCCCAAATACTGTGTGAACCAAAACGAGCTCCTGGGCAACTTTGTTCGTCACACTGCCTCCCCTTCCCACATTTCATGGCTTCAACCCGGTTGCCCGTGGCATTCCGTCCGCGGTTAAGATGACACGGTATCTTTGCCCGGCGTGGCTCAGCAGCAGCCTTCTTCGAATTTTTTTGTCATCGTGATCCATGTTACTTCCAATCTAAGAAACCAAAGAGATGGATACCACGATTAATTTTCTTGGTTTATAAAATTTTTCAGATCGCTAATATGTGCCGTTCGCACTTCACTACCGTCTACTCTACAAATGTCTACTATTACAGGAGAAACATATCCCCTAACAACATATGGCCCCGCATATTTTGGTGCCAACTTGGCCGCAAAACTGTCCACCGCTTTGGACAATGGATGCTGTCGCACCAGGACCCTATCACCCACTCTTGGGTACCACCTACGACGTCGTAAATCGTAATGCTTTTTCTGTCTCGCAGAGGCTCGTTTCAAATTTTCCCGAACCATGTGGAAGACTTCCTTCAGCTCGCACCCCCGTTCGTCGGGTGCCAGATTTCGGGCTCCTGTGCCGATTGTAACCTCATCGTACAACATCTTCGGTAGGCGGGGCTCTCGTCCTTGGGTGAGGTAGGCGGGGCTGAATCCTGTAGATTCAGATTTACTTGTGTTTACGGCAAGCATGATCTCTGGTAACAGTTCGTCCCACGTATTGTGCCGTTGGTTCGCAAATTTCGCTATTATTGTTTTTACAGTGCGGTTGGCCCTTTCGGTAGGATTCTCTTGGGGAGTGTATGGCGCGGTAAATTGTTGTTTCACTCCTTAATTTCGTAAACATTTCTTGACCACGTTCGCTGTAAACTGGGACCCATTATCCGTGATCAGAACCTTTGGCACCCCATAGCGGGCGAGAATACGTTCTCGAAATGCATTCACCACCCCGTCGGCCGTGGCTCTCCATAGCGGAACCAATTTCACCCATTTCGAAAAATGGTCGAAAAATACCAGCATCATGGTATTACCGTGCTTACTTCTTGGAAGTGGACCCACAAAATCAGCACACACCAGTGCCCATGGTTCATCGGGTATGCGGGTGAGCATCTCGCCTGCTGGGGCCTGTTGTGACACATTATACCTTTGGCACGTCTGGCAACCCCGCACATATCTTTGCACGTATCTCGTCATACCAGGCCAATAATACCGGCTTGCTAGCTTCTGTAGGGTTTTCCTTATACCCAGGTGTCCCCCAGCTGCTTGGTCGTGGGTCTCTTGCAGGACTTGCCGTCGTAAAGGCTCGTCAACGCACAGCTTCCATTGAACGTCGTCTTTCCCTGGGCCTGGGGTGATGAAGTGCCGATAAAGCTGGCCGTTGATTAAGGCAAAATTTGGATGCGCTTTGGGGTTTTCCTGCACCTTCTTTGCCTGGTTTTCCAGCCATTTACCAGACCTTGTTGTCTTCGTCTGCATCCGGCGACATTCTTCCATTGGTAGTCGTGAGAGTGCATCGGCTACCAGATTATGCGCTCCTTTCCTATACGAAATCGTAAAGTTGTATTGCTGCAGTTCGAGAGCCCATCTGGCCAGTCGCCCAGTTGGATTTTCTATTGAATTTAACCATTTCAGTGCCAAATGGTCGGTGATAATGGCGAACTTATATCCTTCGAGGTAAGGCCGCATTTTGCGAACACCCCACAAAATAGCCAGACATTCTTTTTCGGTAGCCGAGTAATTTTTCTCCGCCTGGTTAAGATGCCGACTCGCGTACGCAATCACATGTTCCGCACCTTCAATTTCTTGCGTGAGGACGGCGCCAACGCCATAATCACTGGCGTCCGTTTGTAGAGTAAATGGCTTAGTAAAATCTGGGCAAGCTAATACTGGCGCGTTGACGAGTTTTTCCTTCAACGTATCAAATGCCATTTGCTGTTCTTTTCCCCACTTCCAGTGTTTTCCCTTCTTCAGGAGTGTCGTCAGCGGCTGGGCGGTTTCGGTGAAATTCTGGATGAATCGTCTATACCATGAAGTCATGCCCAAAAATCCTCGCACCTCCGTCATATTTCGGGGTACTGGCATATTGTTGATAGCTCCGACTTTGTCCGGATCAGTTTTGATCCCGTCTTTAGTCACCAGATGCCCCAAATACCTTGTCTCAGTTTGGAAAAATTGACACTTGTCCAGGTTGATCCTTAGATTCGCGGCCCGCAATCGCCTCAGCACTTCTCATAAGTTCCTTAAATGGTCTTCGAACGTTGTACCTATCACAATGATATCGTCCAAATAAGCGAACGCATTTGGTTCCATATCTGGCCCAATCACACTATCTAGGGCACGCTGGAAGGTGGCCGGGGCAGAGTGTAACCCGAAAGGCATTACCCGCCATTGGTATAATCCTTTACCGGCTACCGCAAAAGCGGTATATTTTTTACTGCCCTCTTCCATTGGAATCTGCCAGTAGCCATCTTTTAGGTCAATACTGCTTATATATTTGGCGTTTCGTAATCTATTTAAAATGGTGTCAATTCGAGGCAGCGGGTAGGCATCCGGTATGGATCTAGCGTTTAGTTG
The DNA here is from genome assembly GCA_930367215.1 of Pollenia angustigena. Lineage (NCBI taxonomy): Eukaryota > Metazoa > Arthropoda > Insecta > Diptera > Polleniidae > Pollenia > Pollenia angustigena. The sequence continues at coordinate 58,152,547 of OV884060.1, forward strand.
TCGGAAGTCCATACAAGTGCGCCAAGTTCCGTTTTTCTTCTTCACCAGCGTGATAGGAAAACTGTATGGGCTTCGTGAGGGTTCGATACATCCTTTTTCCAATAGTTTGTTTACTTCCTCGTTGATTATGGCTTGCATGGCTGGGTTACGTGGGGTGTACCTGATTTTAATGGGTCGATCGTCTCTCATTACGATCCGGTGCGTGGCTATGTTAGACAGCCCCACAATCTCCCTACATTTGCTCAGTTCCACTTCTAGGAACCGCTCTACCTTGGGTTGAATCTCCCCTGTGTTGTCACCGGGGATATATAGTGTACCTACCTTGTGGTGGGTACTGCTTCCCAACAAGCTTGGGTTCTCTTCGATATTATCGTTGCGGCGGACAATCCTGCGCACTGAATAGTCGTCGGGAAGGAATGCAGAAAGTCCAGCCCAAGGATAATATCTTCGGTTGCTTCGGCCATGATCAGAAAGTCTTTCTGTCGAGTCAGGCGACCAAACGTCACTTGAACAGTAACTTCTTGTGTGACTGTTTTCCGGGAACCGTCGGCCAAGAACACAGCAAGATCGACATCGATACCCGTCGGCTTGGTAGATAGCTGCTTTACTATTGCTGGGGTAACAAAGCTTCTGGTGGCTCCCGTATCGATGATGCCAGGGAAACGCTTTCCCTCTATAATTAATTCGGCCCGTAGCTCCTTCTCGTTCAACCAAAGGTATGTTTCTTGCCCTTCTCCGGCTTGTGTGGTTTGCTCTTGTACTGCCGGATTAGTAGTTATGGGAGTATCCATGGATCGATGGTGTTCTCCCCGCGTAGGCCGGTGATCGGTCGGAATATCTTCTAAGTCAGCGGCTAGCGAAATGAGGTCTTCAAGGGTAGCAAAATCTCGTCTACGGATATACCACTTGTACTCCGGTAGAGAATTTTGAAATATTCTCTCCGTTTTTTGTTCCCTCGTCAGGTTTGTGTGGCGCATCAAATCTTGCAGACTAAGAACGTAGTCTCGGAATTTTTCACGGGGCCGCTGGAGGCGTTTACGAATATCGTCATTCAGGGTTTCAAAATACCTTGGAGGCAAGAAGAAATTACATAGGTCTTGCTTAAATTCATCCCATCGGAGCCAAGCGTTATGGTTGTTACGTAACCAGATCCGCGCCTTATCCTGCATAAGCTCGGTTATGACGGGCAGGATTTCGTCCACCGAAATATCGTATGCTATCGCCAGCTGTTCCACTCGTTCGATAAACAACAGCGGGTTGTCACCCCCCGTGTAGGTTACTCCCCATTTACGGATGACTTCAATTATCATTCCCCGGTTGGGTTTCGGTTGACAGTTGCAGTCCAGTGGTTGTGATGCTGAGCTGGGCTTGTGAGGGTCCAGCTGACCTCTCCCTTCAATATTGGGTACCTTTAACAGTGCACGAGGGGAGACAGGCAGAGTATTTTCGTGCTGAGCCTGTAGCTGTAGAAGCTCCATCCTCGTGGCATCGTCATGATCGGCAGTTACGAACTGTGCCAATCGTTTCCTCATCTCGTCTACGGTGCCTGTCTGATTTTGCTGGAATTTTTGCAAATAAATGACCAATTCATCCTTCTTCAGGTAATAGACCCATGTGGTTCTCATCGTCTTCGGGGGGTAGTCTCCGGCTGTGGAAGTAGTTGTAGTTTTTGGACCATCAGGTCCCTGCTCGGGCGCCATTGTAACGACACGTTTTCCGCTGGTCGCTGGAGTAAACTCAACGGTGTCCAGGTTCATACGGCCATACGATAAAACTCTTCGGTTTTCACAAAACGTTATAAACAATACACTTTATTTACTATCACAATACAAATAATTACAAAAACAACGATTAACGCTCGTCCCTCGCTAGACCAGGTTCGGACGGAGACTCAAAACCAACCGAGGTGTACCCACACACGGCTGGATCGATTCCCAATCGCTACGATGAAGCCAAGACAACAGGTGGTGTACCCACACACGAGCTGCCTAACTTCGCAGTATACCAGGGAGCAAACGAGTGGATCAAAATAGTATACGAATAATTAGGATGTGTAACCACTACCCTAAGTAGGTCTTACCCTATTGCGATCCCACGACCGACTGCCATGCATCAGTTAATGTTTGCCCTTTTATACTGTTTTTCTTGTGCATGCATAGTACACACACACACATACCACTCCACCATCTGGTATGTGAACATCTGTTCGCAACTCAGGGTTGACACAATATACATCCGCTTCATCTTCTGACACACAGATGGCGTTCTACCATCCGTTAAATTTAAACTTAGAACTAATTTAAACTTACAACTAACATAATTTATTACAGTTTAAATGAAATAATAACAAAAAAAATATAAATTCACCGGAATAACAAAATAAATCCATTACAGTTTACAATAAATAAAAAATAAATTCATAGCCATAGTCACAGCCCAAATACTGTGTGAACCAAAACGAGCTCCTGGGCAACTTTGTTCGTCACACTGCCTCCCCTTCCCACATTTCATGGCTTCAACCAGGTTGCCCGTGGCATTCCGTCCGCGGTTAAGATGACACGGTATCTTTGCCCGGCGTGGCTCAGCAGCAGCCTTCTTCGAATTTTTTTGTCATCGTGATCCATGTTACTTCCAATCTAAGAAACCAAAGAGATGGATACCACGATTAATTTTCTTGGTTTATAAAATTTTTCAGATCGCTAATATGTGCCGTTCGCACTTCACTACCGTCTACTCTACAAATGTCTACTATTACAGGAGAAACATATCCCCTAACAACATATGGCCCCGCATATTTTGGTGCCAACTTGGCCGCAAAACTGTCCACCGCTTTGGACAATGGATGCTGTCGCACCAGGACCCTATCACCCACTCTTGGGTACCACCTACGACGTCGTAAATCGTAATGCTTTTTCTGTCTCGCAGAGGCTCGTTTCAAATTTTCCCGAACCATGTGGAAGACTTCCTTCAGCTCGCACCCCCGTTCGTCGGGTGCCAGATTTCGGGCTCCTGTGCCGATTGTAACCTCATCGTACAACATCTTCGGTAGGCGGGGCTCTCGTCCTTGGGTGAGGTAGGCGGGGCTGAATCCTGTAGATTCAGATTTACTTGTGTTTACGGCAAGCATGATCTCTGGTAACAGTTCGTCCCACGTATTGTGCCGTTGGTTCGCAAATTTCGCTATTATTGTTTTTACAGTGCGGTTGGCCCTTTCGGTAGGATTCTCTTGGGGAGTGTATGGCGCGGTAAATTGTTGTTTCACTCCTTAATTTCGTAAACATTTCTTGACCACGTTCGCTGTAAACTGGGACCCATTATCCGTGATCAGAACCTTTGGCACCCCATAGCGGGCGAGAATACGTTCTCGAAATGCATTCACCACCCCGTCGGCCGTGGCTCTCCATAGCGGAACCAATTTCACCCATTTCGAAAAATGGTCGAAAAATACCAGCATCATGGTATTACCGTGCTTACTTCTTGGAAGTGGACCCACAAAATCAGCACACACCAGTGCCCATGGTTCATCGGGTATGCGGGTGAGCATCTCGCCTGCTGGGGCCTGTTGTGACACATTATACCTTTGGCACGTCTGGCAACCCCGCACATATCTTTGCACGTATCTCGTCATACCAGGCCAATAATACCGGCTTGCTAGCTTCTGTAGGGTTTTCCTTATACCCAGGTGTCCCCCAGCTGCTTGGTCGTGGGTCTCTTGCAGGACTTGCCGTCGTAAAGGCTCGTCAACGCACAGCTTCCATTGAACGTCGTCTTTCCCTGGGCCTGGGGTGATGAAGTGCCGATAAAGCTGGCCGTTGATTAAGGCAAAATTTGGATGCGCTTTGGGGTTTTCCTGCACCTTCTTTGCCTGGTTTTCCAGCCATTTACCAGACCTTGTTGTCTTCGTCTGCATCCGGCGACATTCTTCCATTGGTAGTCGTGAGAGTGCATCGGCTACCAGATTATGCGCTCCTTTCCTATACGAAATCGTAAAGTTGTATTGCTGCAGTTCGAGAGCCCATCTGGCCAGTCGCCCAGTTGGATTTTCTATTGAATTTAACCATTTCAGTGCCAAATGGTCGGTGATAATGGCGAACTTATATCCTTCGAGGTAAGGCCGCATTTTGCGAACACCCCACAAAATAGCCAGACATTCTTTTTCGGTAGCCGAGTAATTTTTCTCCGACTGGTTAAGATGCCGACTCGCGTACGCAATCACATGTTCCGCACCTTCAATTTCTTGCGTGAGGACGGCGCCAACGCCATAATCACTGGCGTCCGTTTGTAGAGTAAATGGCTTAGTAAAATCTGGGCAAGCTAATACTGGCGCGTTGACGAGTTTTTCCTTCAACGTATCAAATGCCATTTGCTGTTCTTTTCCCCACTTCCAGTGTTTTCCCTTCTTCAGGAGTGTCGTCAGCGGCTGGGCGGATTCGGTGAAATTCTGGATGAATCGTCTATACCATGAAGTCATGCCCAAAAATCGTCGCACCTCCGTCATATTTCGGGGTACTGGCATATTGTTGATAGCTCCGACTTTGTCCGGATCAGTTTTGATCCCGTCTTTAGTCACCAGATGCCCCAAATACCTTGTCTCAGTTTGGAAAAATTGACACTTGTCCAGGTTGATCCTTAGATTCGCGGCCCGCAATCGCCTCAGCACTTCTTTTAAGTTCCTTAAATGGTCTTCGAACGTTGTACCTATCACAATGATATCGTCCAAATAAGCGATCGCATTTGGTTCCATATCTGGCCCAATCACACTATCTAGGGCACGCTGGAAGGTGGCCGGGGCAGAGTGTAACCCGAAAGGCATTACCCGCCATTGGTATAATCCTTTACCGGCTACCGCAAAAGCGGTATATTTTTTACTGCCCTCTTCCATTGGAATCTGCCAGTAGCCATCTTTTAGGTCAATACTGCTTATATATTTGGCGTTTCGTAATCTATTTAAAATGGTGTCAATTCGAGGCAGCGGGTAGGCATCCGGTATGGATCTAGCGTTTAGTTGTCGGAAGTCCATACAAGTGCGCCAAGTTCCGTTTTTCTTCTTCACCAGCGTGATAGGAAAACTGTATGGGCTTCGTGAGGGTTCGATACATCCTTTTTCCAATAGTTTGTTTACTTCCTCGTTGATTATGGCTTGCATGGCTGGGTTACGTGGGGTGTACCTGATTTTAATGGGTCGATCGTCTCTCATTACGATCCGGTGCGTGGCTATGTTAGACAGCCCCACAATCTCCCTACATTTGCTCAGTTCCACTTCTAGGAACCGCACTACCTTGGGTTGAATCTCCCCTGTGTTGTCACCGGGGATATATAGTGTACCTACCTTGTGGTGGGTACTGCTTCCCAACAAGCTTGGGTTCTCTTCGATATTATCGTTGCGGCCAGTCGACCTGGTGGCGGCGGACAATCCTGCGCACTGAATAGTCGTCGGGAAGGAATGCAGAAAGTCCAGCATAAGGATAATATCTTCGGTTGCTTTGGCCATGATCAGAAAGTCTTTCTGTCGAGTCAGGCGACCAAACGTCACTTGAACAGTAACTTCTTGTGTGACTGTTTTCCGGGAACCGTCGGCCAAGAACACATCAAGATCGACATCGATACCCGTCGGCTTGGTAGATGGCTGCTGTACTATTGCTGGGGTAACAAAGCTTCTGGTGGCTCCCGTATCGATGATGCCAGGGAAACGCTTTCCCTCTATAATTAATTCGGCCCGTAGCTCCTTCTCGTTCAACCAAAGGTATGTTTCTTGCCCTTCTCCGGCTTGTGTGGTTTGCTCTTGTACTGCCGGATTAGTAGTTATGGGAGTATCCATGGATCGATGGTGTTCTCCCCGCGTAGGCCGGTGATCGGTCGGAATATCTTCTAAGTCAGCGGCTAGCGAAATGAGGTCTTCAAGGGTAGCAAAATCTCGTCTACGGATATACCACTTGTACTCCGGTAGAGAATTTTGAAATATTCTCTCCGTCTTTTGTTCCCTCGTCAGGTTTGTGTGGCGCATCAAATCTTGCAGACTAAGAACGTAGTCTCGGAATTTTTCACGGGGCCGCTGGAGGCGTTTACGAATATCGTCATTCAGGGTTTCAAAATACCTTGGAGGCAAGAAGAAATTACACAGGTCTTGCTTAAATTCATCCCATCGGAGCCAAGCGTTATGGTTGTTACGTAACCAGATCCGCGCCTTATCCTGCATAAGCTCGGTTATGACGGGCAACAGCGGGTTGTCACCCCCCGTGTAGGTTACTCCCCATTTACGGATGACTTCAATTATCATTCCCCGGTTGGGTTTCGGTTGACAGTTGCAGTCCAGTGGTTGTGATGCTGAGCTGGGCTTGTGAGGGTCCAGCTGACCTCTCCCTTCAATATTGGGTACCTTTAACAGTGCACGAGGGGAGACAGGCAGAGTATTTTCGTGCTGAGCCTGTAGCTGTAGAAGCTTCATCCTCGTGGCATCGTCATGATCGGCAGTTACGAACTGTGCCAATCGTTTCCTCATCTCGTCTACGGTGCCTGTCTGATTTTGCTGGAATTTTTGCAAATAAATGACCAATTCATCCTTCTTCAGGTAATAGACCCATGTGGTTCTCATCGTCTTCGGGGGGTAGTCTCCGGCTGTGGAAGTAGTTGTAGTTTTTGGACCATCAGGTCCCTGCTCGGGCGCCATTGTGACGACACGTTTTCCGCTGGTCGCTGGAGTAAACTCAACGGTGTCCAGGTTCATACGGCCATACGATAAAACTCTTCGGTTTTCACAAAACGTTATAAACAATACACTTTATTTACTATCACAATACAAATAATTACAAAAACAACGATTAACGCTCGTCCCTCGCTAGACCAGGTTCGGACGGAGACTCAAAACCAACCGAGGTGTACCCACACACGGCTGGATCGATTTCCAATCGCTACGATGAAGCCAAGACAACAGGTGGTGTACCCACACACGAGCTGCCTAACTTCGCAGTATACCAGGGAGCAAACGAGTGGATCAAAATAGTATAAGAATAATTAGGATGTGTAACCACTACCCTAAGTAGGTCTTACCCTATTGCGATCCCACGACCGACTGCCATGCATCAGTTAATGTTTGCCCTTTTATACTGTTTTTCTTGTGCATGCATAGTACACACACACACATACCACTCCACCATCTGGTATGTGAACATCTGTTCGCAACTCAGGGTTGACACAATATACATCCGCTTCATCTTCTGACACACAGATGGCGTTCTACCATCCGTTAAATTTAAACTTAGAACTAATTTAAACTTACAACTAACATAATTTATTACAGTTTAAATGAAATAATAACAAAAAAAATATAAATTCACCGGAATAACAAAATAAATCCATTACAGTTTACAATAAATAAAAAATAAATTCATAGCCATAATCACAGCCCAAATACTGTGTGAACCAAAACGAGCTCCTGGGCAACTTTGTTCGTCACACAGTAACAGACTGTAGTTTATTTAAGAAATATTCCGTTCAGTCATTTGTAAATAAATAAACATTTAAAATTCCAAGCAAATTTATTTTTAACTGATTCTAACAGTTATTCAAAAAACTAAGTGCATATTAATACGGATTTTCAGTTGCAGTTAATATTGTCCGTTGATTGAGTTTAATTCTTCTTTATGTCAAATTAAATAAAAAACGAAAAGTTCATTTAATTTTTTCTGTCAAAAATTCAACCGCGAATTCCGTAAAAACAAATGAATATTCAGTTATTTTATGGAAATTAAATGCCAAAAAATCAACTACATATTCCGTAAAAACAAATGAACATTCAGTTATTTTATATAATTTAACTACCAAAAATGAATTTTTACTTATGTATAAAAAATGAATTGCTTGTTTTGTGTAAGCAATTCCCATTTTCTATTTGTTAAAATAATTTAGTTAAATACATCAAATTTTAAAAGTAAAATAATTGCGAAGCCATATCGGTCATGCGGCTGGTGTCTTATAATTGAGAGTTCTTCTGTAAACAACGTGGGTCAGTGCAACAAAAGTAAAACAAACGTGTGTAACAGGGTAAGTAAATAATAATATTCTCCCTCTCTCGCTTATAAGAAAAACAAGCGGACAGGTATCTGTCTGGTATTTTTTAGAAATTCGGTTCTCTTGTGAAGTAAACGAAAATTACTGAATTTAATAAAATAACTGAATATTTAATTGTTTTTACTGAATATGGGGTAAATTTTTTGATAGTAAAATTTTAAAAAATAACTGAACATTTAACAGTTTTTACTGAATATGGTGTTGAATTATTGACAATAAAATTTTACAAAATAACTGAATATTTATTTGATTTTACGGAAGAATATGGTGTTGAATTTTTGACAGTAAAAATGAAATGAACTTTTTGTTAAAAATAAATGAAAAATAAGTAGACCGGTTTTTAATTGAATTTTCATTTATTTTACATAACAATTTCAGTTAATTTTACGTACAGAATATTGTGAGTGTATATGCACCTAAACAGCATGTAAGATAGAACCTTGTTGTCCTAAGGTCGCGAAATACACTGGATACCTACAACTTTATTCTTAATTCTAAATTATTTTTTGAAGGCCTTTCAGATACCTTTAAAGTAGATGCGAGAAGGCATGGCTTTGGTATTAAATGACACTCTGTGTAAATTAGAAATACAGTTGGAATGCGACTGGAAAACTTTATATCGACAAAAAGGCCTTCTATAAGGCTTGTTTACTACTTCATTTTCCCGCTGTTATTGGTCGGGCAAATCGCGTTTTTTTCATTATGAGGAATTTGAATGTGAATTTTTTTAAATTTTTCATATCTGACAAATTCACATATGAATTTTTTGTTTGCTCATTTTTCATGAATGAGGAAATTCAAAATATAGTTTTTTCTCACCCTCATGAATGTGAAAAAGAAGTAAAATTTTAAATTATTCACGCTCGCTCATGACTGAAAAATTAGTGAACGTTTCTGTACTCTGCTTAAAACAGTACGGCATCCCTATATAATGGTAAAAAAAGTAGGTACTCTTGCCATTTTTAATATGCAACATTTTCATTCGAATAAAGCCGTATGTACCAAATTGAATCAAATTATCTTCGCACTTGCAACAATTTTTTTTTTAATGATATTTATTTGGCGTCATGAAATAACCCCTCAAAAGTTTGTACAGAGAACAACAACAACGATTTTTGGAGGGTTATGAAATTTTTTGTGGTATTATTTCATTATTTTAAAACAAATTTAATAAAATATAGCCCAAATATATTTTATGGGGGATTATTTCAGCTTCGAATTTATAGCAGAAACACCGGCTTCGCGGCAGACTGCAGGCCGGCTATGGAGTGAAACTTTAGTTAAGCCCTTATGACACTACATTTTTTATTCATTGAATTGATATAGAATTGATAGAAAGAAACAGGTAATGTTGAAAAGTGCAAACTATAAAAAATGTAAACAAAAATCTTTTTGTTAATTTTTCTATTGTTATGTTTTGTTTATTTTATGAAATGTTGTCGACTTTTTGTTTATGAGAAACATAAAAACCAAACAAACAAAATGCGGTAAATCGCTGAATTTGCCACTAAACCGCTGAATCATCAACACTATTAATATTTCAAACTGGAAATGTAAATTTTAAGTTGAACAATTTTTACATTTGTTTTTTTTTTTTTTTGACATAACTTAATTTTTTATTAGACAGTTTGCTATTTATCTTAATACAACTGGACTCCTTGCACTTAATAAAATTGTCTATAACATTATATTTGCACTGTTCACCACAACTTGAACAATGCATTAAAAATGTAGGTGTCATAAGACCTTCAACGAAGCCGGTGTTTGGTACATCAGAAAAGAAAATATCCTTGCGCCCGACCAATGCCCCAATCATGCTATCTAAGACGCGTATCTTTGAACCAAAACTGTACAACTTATTTAATTATATATAATAGGGGTCTAATTTAATTTCGGAAATGGGGGTCTGCTTTCATATGAAACTAAGGTATTATTAACTTTTTGCTTGGGGCGCTATGTCATTTCGTTGGGTTATTATTTAATTTCTTAAATTGCGGTTTTATTGCATATGAAATAACGGCACACACTTTAAAGGCTAATTTCATTATGTTTTTAGGGAATTGTATTTTGGAGGGTTATTTTCCGCCTTTTTATATAATTTAAAATATTTCTTCAGAGTTATTTTCGGGAATACAAAATTTATTATTAAGAATTTTGTATGACGTGCTAAATTCCCAATTTCTCATATTTGATAAATACACTGAAATTTATTGTTGAGGGAAAGCTCGCTTCTATGCGCATTTCACTGGCTGCTTAGGCCAGATCATCAGGAAACCTTTTCCAAAGATTTTAGAAAAGCTAAAAATATTATAAAAAAAAAAAAAAAAAAAAAAATACAAAATATAAGAATAAAATAAAAAGAAAAAAATAATTAGTATTGTGGTTATTTTGTTAAACTATTTATGGTTTTTAATCCAAATTTTTCATATTTTTAATTAGGCTTAAGTTCATGAAATTTAAATTTTATTAAATTATTTTTGTGAAGAAAGGAATTTTACAACATGAAAATTAATCAAAATTGTTATTGATAATCTTTCATTCTTGACGTGGCTCGGGCTCGAACCCTGGCCGGCAGGTTACCATGACATATTTCGATCGCAACCACTCGATCTCCTCAGATGGATTTGCCGTCTTACACTCGCACTTTCAGGTTGTAAAATTCCTTTCTTCACAAAAATAATTTAATAAAAATTAAATTTCATGAACTTAAGCCTAATTAAAAATATTAAATAAATAAAAAATAAACCCCTAAAGCGAATAATAATTTTAAACACTCAAAGTCTTACTTGTAACAATATCACAACTTAAACAAAACACCAACAATAAACAGTGAGTTTATCTTTTCTTACATCCCCCTACAATTGGTTGGGCTCTTTCCGACTCGAATTGTAGTTGTAAGTGGGTTAAAAGAAAAAACAAAATTAAAAAACAAACTGCTTTATTCTATTGTCTTCGCAAGAAAACAACAACAAAAACCAATTTGCCAATTCAGTTTTCTGCACGGGCACATGCAAGTATATTATCAATGTTATTTTCGGGAATAAAAAATTTATTATTAAGATTTTTATGTGACGTGCTAAATTCCCAATTTCTCATATTTGATAAATACACTGAAATTTATTTTATTTCTAATAACTAATCGGATTCTAATACTGTAATTAATAAGATACCGTATCTTGTTGTATAAGAAAGGCACCAAATAAATGCAAATACAAATTTATTAAATTAAATGTTAGGCTTAATTATTTTGTATGATTAGAGATATTAAATCCAACGAACACAATTTTTGCTATAAATAATTGCACATTTTTGTGTTCCAAATAATTTTTTCTATTTCGATAATTAAAAAAAGTTAAAATTTCCAGAATTTTATAAAATTAGTTTTGATGCCAACTAAATAATCTAACGATACTTAAAACCCAACAAAATTGTTCAGCATATTTGATTAAAAATTAGTATTTAAATAGCAAGAGTTAGTGAAACAAGCTATAATTTAAGTCTACAACACGCAACAATGAATACCAAATTTTTTGGTGATTTGGCAATCTTAGTTGTGGTACTCAGCAACTACCATCAAGGTGAGGTAAGTTTTACAAACACTCGCAAACACGTACATATACAATTAAATAAGCAAATGTTCATAAATAAGTAAACAATTTGCAATTTCTAATTTTTTTTTTTTTTTTGACAGGCTGCTCTCACTTTGGATGACACCCAGAAGATCCGCCTGGAGTGCATTAAAGAAGCCAACCTAAATGCTGAGGAGACCAGTCGCATTATGGCCCGTGAGTTATATAGTCCCAAGTACACCAGTACTTCAGATCCCTTAAAATGTTATGTGTGGTGTTACTATAAGAAAACTGGCAGTATTGATGCTAGTATGAAATTGAACATGGACGCACTTTATGAACTATTTACCGTTTTCTTTCCTGATAAGAAGGACAAAATTAAACCTGCTTTTGCGAAATGTAGCAGTGTTAAAGCAGCTAAGCTCTGTGAGTTGTGTTACGAGTTTCAGGGATGTAGTTTAAAAAATATGGAATAAATTTAAGAACGTTTTTATTAAAAGATTGAAATGATTAAATTATATACATACATACATTATCACACTAAATCAACAAGAGAGTATTAAGACCGCATTTAGACTATGCAATTAACGCCGAGTTTTTTTTCTATTTTCTTTAAAAGTAGTTGCTACGAAACTCTTTTCACATTTACATTTACATTTTTTTCAAGCATTTTTTCAACTTTTTCAACCCCGTTTTCTTCCCTACACCTCTTGCTAACAAACAAAAAGTTGCAAGCGAAAGTTGCGGCGTTAATTGCATAATGTAAATATGGTCTAACTCAAAATTTAAAAAGTTTCAGTAGAAGAAAAACAATTTTTAATTTCATATAACAAAGAAATTTTAAGCCAACTGTTTCATTTCCAAAAAGGAGACAGAATTGCACGATATTTTAACAGCGGGTGGATATGAATATTACGTGTCGATTTCTTCCAAAAAAAGAAAAATAAAAATTTTAAGTTAATTATACGAAAAGCATTTAATGTAAAATTTTTGCAAGTGTGTAAGTAAAAATTTTTTTTTTTTAGTTTCGGTCATCCATTTCTGGTAGGGGGACGTACAGTGGGGAGCAGAGGTGAGTACATGTTTGTATATCTTGCACTTCTAAGGGAATAAGAAACACAATAATAACGCGATTTCAAAATTTTTTTTGTATTTTATTTCTTTTTTAATTCTTAGCAAAATTCAATTTAAAACAAAATAAAAAAACAAGTTCATAGGTAAACATAAACAAAACTTAAATAACTCTCATGTACTCAATTTTGCACCCGCGTGTTTTCAACCATATTCTTAGAAAAATTCAAAATTTACCGTTAATTTAGATTTGGTTTATGATTTAATTGGTGTTATTAATGTTTCTATTAATATAAATTTTAGTTTAACGTCGTGTTTGATAAAGTGCGTATGGTAAATAAAAGGTGCATTTCAAATATAAAATACAAATTTCAAATTATTAAAAATTATATAAAATAACTGAATATTTAATTGTTTTTACTGAATATGGGGTCAATTTTTTGACAGTAAAATTTTAAAAAATTACTGAATATTTAATTGTTTTTACTGAATATGGTGTTGAATTTTAGACAGTAAAATTTAACAAAATAACTGAATATTTATTTGATTTTACGGAATATGGTGTTGAGTTTTTGACAGTACAAATTAAATGAACTTTTTGTTAAAAATAAATGAAAAATAAGTAGTGGTTTTTAATTGAATTTTCATTTATTTTATAAATATTACAATTTCAGTTAATTTTACGTACAGGATATTGTGAGTGTATGCATCCCGTTGGAGGTATTTCCCCCCTGCGCCTACCCGCTTTATTTTTATTTTCAAAAGTGTAGTATACCATAAGAGTGACAAAGTTTGAACATTCTCACTATAACAGTTCTTAAGATATGCGATATTAAACCTTGGCTTTCTATGGTGGGTACCACTTCCCCCGCTGCTATTTTATTTCAATTTTGGGGCTCAGAAGATCCTTCTACCAAAATTTTAACAAAATGCGTACAGTTGCTCTTATTTATATATCTATCTATTAGGGGTACTGCTCCTTCCCTGTCTACCCCAACCATTTTTAAACTGAAATTTATAGATTACCATAATAGTAGCTTTAACAACGTTTTAAGACTTTCCCTTTAATTAAGGTTAAAGTTTTTTGTGGCGCAGTGTAATCTTTGGACTTTATTTCTGTAGCTTTGACTTAAGTAAACTAAGTAAAATAATGGTAGTTTAATGAGCATAATCGGTTTATAAATGACTGAATACTAATACAAATAGCTACTTTGGCACAGCTATGGAAAAGACTTACATCTATACCTGCCCTAGAGCCTACTCCATGGTGTTTCTTAACTACTGGGTAACAAAATGCGTACTAAGAAAAATAAAAAAATTCGAAGTGAAAAAAAATAAAAAATATTTGTAATAGCTGAAAAAAGAACAGTAACTAAGGTGCCCGAAGAGATTTGTGAATGAGCCTCACAAATACTCCCAATAAGGAGAGTAGCCCCAGCACAAATAGCAGAAATGCGTATATTGTGGTAAGCTCCCCGAGCGTGAGCAATGAAAACATTCGATACCCAAAATTAAATAAAAATTATTTAAGTGCAAAAATTGCCAGCGCAACTGGTTTTCTATACAGCAATTTAAGTGCAAGTGCGCCCAACCTGAGCAAGTGTGTTGATCCGACCGTAGATGTGGTTCAAAGTGTGAAGTCGTCTGACCAGAGGAATAATAACGAAAAACCTGGAACATAACGATTTGCATTAATAAATACAGGAGCTGTGCCAAAAACTACTAAAGTGCAAACGGGCATGGACAGATATATAACAATAACTAAGAGAAAGGCTAGCCCTAGGTCCAACCAACCGAAACGCATGGCCAAACAATACAAAGGCTCTAACGTAGTCTCTTTGCCAACAAATGGTAACAGATTCTCTGACTGTACATTTTGAACAGTAATAAAGTTCCTCAACCAATGCACCGCGTTGAAATATCGTTTTATTCATCGGTTCTCAAAACCAAAAATTCAGTTCATCCCATATACAACTTGCGCTACCTACTCAACAGAAGAATAACTGTTGAGGAGCCATTAAAACGAAAGGGTCCCTCCCAATGCACAAACTGTCAGTAATATGGGCATACAAAATCATATTGTAAATTACCTCACGTATGTGTGGTTTGTGGCGACGCTCATAAAACCGCCGAATGTAATCGTTCTAAAGCTGACCCGAATGTTAAGAAATGCAGCAACTGTGGCGAAAATCACACGGCAAACTATAGGGGTTGTAGACAGTGATGTTAGATGTTTTTTTCGAAATATCGTCAAAATTTAAAAAAAATCGTCATATAAAAAAATCGTTTTTTTATAAACACGGATATATCACTCTATTAAAACATAAAAAAATATTAAGTATAAAATCATACAAAACCGAAAAATATAGAATTTTTAATACTTAAGACGATTTGGTGCGGCTTTGATATTGCTCTCCGGAGATTTTCGTCAAACAATTCCCGTCATCCCCAAATCTTCTGCTGCAGATGAACTTAACGCCTGTCTGAAATCGTCGTCTTTGTGGAGGCATGTCCAGAAGTTGCAATTGACCGCAAACATTAGAGTCGTGTTGCAGAACGACCCATCGGCTGCTGAATTCTCGAGACAACTGCTGGAGCTTGGCAACGGCCAAATTCCTATTGATGTTTCGAATGGATTGATATCGTTCCCTGAAAATTTTTGTGAATTCACATCGTCCAAGGAGGAGCTCATCAGCAAAGTG
The DNA here is from genome assembly GCA_930367215.1 of Pollenia angustigena. NCBI lineage: Eukaryota > Metazoa > Arthropoda > Insecta > Diptera > Polleniidae > Pollenia > Pollenia angustigena. Next base: position 58,167,956 of record OV884060.1, read on the forward strand.
TTCCCCGACATTGCACAAAACTACAAAAATCTCGATTGGATTGGTGAACGGGCAATAATAGCAGCGAAGAATAAGGACGTCGATAACTTAAACTTAATTATTCAAAGTTAAATCGCAGGACAACTACATATAGGGTTCCAAACTTTTTTTGTTGCAATTAAAGTACATTGATTATTAAAGGTTAAGAAAAAAAGTACACAGTATAAATATAAAGTCCAATTAATTTCTTTTTATTGTTATATTTAAAAATGTTTTTTATTGCTTTTCGCAAGTTTTATCAAATAATTACACTGTGCTAGAATTTAGCAACTGGCGCTTAAACCTTTTTCGGGTACGCTGAATCCAATACCGGTTCAAAAACGGTTCAGCTTATTGAAATTACATACTAAAAAAAAACGAAAATCCGCAATAAAATTTCCTTTAAACGTTAAATTTTTTTCTAACATGCGCTGTCGTTTTAGAAACATATTTTTTTTTTTTTTTTTTGGCAACAAAAATAATTTTTAATCAACATTTCGAAAAATCTATTAAAAATTACAGCTATAAATGATTAAAATCTGTTAACAACTTTTGATTTTATTCACAAAAGTCAAAAATTTTAATTAATTTAAAAATTTCATAAATCGCAATATTTGTATGGGAGCCCCCTTAAGAAGTGGTGATAAGGGGCAAGTATGTCTCGAAAAATTGTTAAGGAGACTCCTTGGCTGTTATGGTACGTTTTCTTCAATATATTTCTACTGCCTTATTTATAAAAAATAAAACATGTTAATAAAGGGTTTATTAAACGGATTTCGTATGAAAATCCGTTTCATAAAGCCTTTATTAACCGGTTTTATTTTTTATAAATTAGGCCGTTAGTCTGTATTAAACTTTTTGTATGGGAACCCCTTAAGGAATGGACATTTTTAAATTTTGTTTTAAATATTAGTTAAACGAGTCACTTTTGTTCTCGCGATCTAAAAGCAGGCAGTAATTTGAAGGAGTTTTGCACTCGTGTTTTAAAAGCAGGCAGTTATTGTACTCAAATAAAACAAACAAGTGAAATAGTGCTGTCAGATTATTTTTTTTTCGAAAAATCGTCCTGCCAATATAAAAAAAACATCAAAAAATGGCCCTGACTAATATTTACTAGTTGTTTTTTAGTTTTTCTAAAAAAAAACTTGTACAATAATGGCTAATAAACCACTGATGGTTTAAACGCTGGTTTAGTTGAACTTAACTTGAATTTATATGTAGTTTAAACTCAGCAACTATAAATCATTCTCCCATGTGTTATATGTGGTAACAAAATAACATGTGACAGCACTACGATAAATCTTATCAAATTCATATGGTCTGTGTTGGTAGTTTAAACGCCGAATTTTATGCGTTTAAAGATGGTTTATATATTTAGTGATTTATAGATTTTTGTACATCAAATCGCTCTCTACTGATTCCATTCAAATAAATCATATTAAAAATTTTAATATTTGTGTTGTATTATTACCCTAAAGTTTGTCTGAAGGCTTAAAATTGGGACGAGGCGAAGTTCGTCGAGTCCGCTAGTAGATATAAATATATATTCGCCTCTATATACACATATTAACTAACCCCCCGTTTCCACATGCAAGTGCAAGTTCGAAAAACTCAATACACTGACACTTTTTCACTAACATTCACACAATTTTTGTTCATTCAGCCAATCGGCTGTTTCCTCGATTTTTTGTTGATAATACGTATACACTACTTGCAAGTAATTACTTGCATGTGGAAACGTTCGGTAAGAAAAAAACTTTACTTGACAGATTAAAGTGTTAAAAATTTGATGAAAGATTAAAGCTTAAACTAAATTTATTGACGGGATTAAATCGTCAACACCTAAGTGACTCTACATTCAAAATCGTCAATCGTCATTTTGGTAAATTCAGCGAAAAAAATCGTCAAAATGACGTAAAATCGTCACATCTGACATCCCTGGTTGTAGAGTCTTCTTGCATTTAAAAAAAACCTGCTTTAGTTCAAACATATACTCACTCCCAATATGGTCCGTCACATGCGCCGAGCCAAGCCGCTGGCTCTATTGCTAGTACTTCACAAACAAACAATCAAAACCAATCATATGCCCAAGTCTTAAAAGGAAACCCTAATGCGAAAAATCCCCTGAGTATTTCTAACGCAAAGCAACCTCCATACGCTAATGTTCCTAGGGAAGGTCTAAAAATGCCTTCTGGAAATATGCCTTCCTCAATTGAAAATTTAATTCAAACTATGAATAACTTCATGGCCACTATGCAGAACATGTTTCAGGAAATGATGCGAAACCAGAACATGCTCCTGCAAGTTCTACTCAACAAAAAATGAACCAGTTAAAAATATGTTTCTGGAATGCAAACGAGTTATCCCAACATAAACACGAAGTTGCAAAACTTTCTTCATAGGTATGAAATCGACGTACTTCTTGTCTCTCAAACACACTTTACTCATAAAAACTGCTTTAGGGTAAATGGATACCTTACGTATGACACAAAACATCCCAGCGGACGAGCTTGTGGTGGCACAGCCATAATTGTGCACAAACACATCAGACACTTACCATTGCCAGAGCTCGAAGAAGATTGTATCCAGGCCACATCTATAAATCTTACTGATTTCAATCTAACGTTAACATCCGTTTATTGTCCCCCGAGGCACAAAATTGTACACGATGAATTTCTTAACTTCTTCTCCACAACGCTACACGCTAAACATACATATTGGGGCTCCAGACTTATTAGTCCTAGAGGTAATCAGCTATATAATACCATAATTGCAAATAATTTTGATGTGGTATCGAGTGGTGAGCCTACCTATTGGCCAACCGACTTCAATAAGCTACCAGACCTTATTGACTTTGCTGTAATTAAAAACATCAAGCGCGATCAGGTACTAGTTAGTTCCTCCTATGATCTTTCGTCTGATCATTCACCTTCAATCCTCATTTTAAAAGGTAACTCTGACGCTGCAGCTGCAAACTTTATTTCCTATCCAAACAGAAACACAAATTGGTTAAAGTATAAAATGTATGTGAGCTCTCACCTATCACAGTGCATTCCCCTAAAAAATTCATCTGACATCCAAATAGCTGTCGACCGATTTACAGAAGTCTTGGATACTGCAGCAAGAAATGCAACCCCAATCAAGCGGACAATTAAACGTGCTCCTTACAATACATCGACGGATATAGAGACCCTTATCAGAGAAAAAAGGAAGTTAAGAAGACAATGGCAAAACAGTCGTTCCCCAACCACTAAGGCCCAACTACAATTATGCCTGACCACTCTTCGCAACAATTTGAGACAGAACCACGATTCTGCAATAGAAGGCTATCTAAATAGCGTAGACGCCACAAAAAACTCCAATTATAGCTTATGGAAGGCTGTACGGCATATGAAATGCCCTATAACCCAAGAATCTCCATTAAGACTGGAAAACCGCACTTGGGCCAAAAACACACATGAAAAATTAAACGCTTTCGCGGGCCACCTTGAGAAAGTTTTCTCGCAACATGATGCACATACTTGTTCCTGTCGTCCAATCATTCCTGATAAGGTAAACCATCCATTAAAATTTAACATAACTCAAGTAAAATCTGCAATAGAAAAAGTGAATGTTAGAAAATCTCCCGGACCTGACCGCATCAATGATAAGAACTTACCATCGACTGCTTCTAGAATCTTGCTGCTCATTTTTAACGCTATATTAAGAGTCGGATACTTCCCATCCTCATGGAAGAGGTCTATAATTGTTATGATTCCCAAGCCAGGAAAAGATGCTAGCCAGGTTGCGTCGTACAGACCGATAAGCTTATTGTCAATCCTATCGAAGCTTTTCGAAAAAATATTCGTTTTAAGTATGTATAACTCCTCATCTAAATGAACACGACATCATCCCGGATTACCAGTTCGGATTCAGAGCGAAACATGGTACAATAGAACTAGTGCATAGAATTGTCACCCTTATTAGATCGGCGTTTGAGAAAAAGCAATACTGCTCAGCCCTGTTTATAGACATTTCCCAAGCATTTGACAAAGTTTGGCATGATGGGCTTACTCATCAAAATAACACGAATGCTTCCTCAAAACACTCACAAGCTTCTGCAGAGCTATCTAACAGGCAGAACATTCATAGTAAGGTCGCAAGATAAATACTCCCCCCTCAAGAAAATTACTGCTGGTGTCCCCCAAGGCAGCATATTAGGACCGCTTCTATATATAATATGCACAGCGGATATGCCAACAAACCTGAGCACGCATACCTCTATATTTGCAGACGACACAGCATTTATTAGCGTTAACCATGACCCAAAAGTCGCATCGCAAAATCTGCAATCCCACATCAATGAATGGCTAGAAAAATGGAGAATAAATGTTAACCCGGCTAAATGTGCTCACTTAACTTTCACGCTCAGAAGGCAAACGTGCCCAGCTGTAAAAATAAATAACAAAACTGTTCCGGTAGAAAACCATGTTAAGTACTTGGTAATTCATATAGATAGACGCTTGACCTGGTCGCGTCATATTGAAGCGAAAATAACGGCTATGAAACTTAAAGCAGCTCAACTACATTGGCTTCTCGGTCGAAACTCAAACTTGTCCTTAGACAACAAAATTCTCTTATACAAGTCCATCATAAAACCAATATGGACATATGGCATCCAATTATGGGGTACTGCATGCGCATCTAACATGCAAAAGCTTCAAAGAAGACAGTCTAGAATATTACGACAAATTGTCTGCGCCCCATGGTATATACGTAATGATATTATCCACAGAGATCTCAACGTCCCCACTATCCAGGAGGAAATTAAAAAATATTCAATAAGTTACATCGATAAACTAATGGCCCACCCTAACTACCTCGCTCGGGGTTTGCTTCAGTTCGAAGGTCACCAGAGGCTAAAGAGAACAGAAACTTTGAGCCTAACTAGAACCCATTTTTAAAATTTGAATACAGCAGTTAGTGGTTACACTGGTAACAACTAATAAACAACAAGTAGAATTAAGATTTGAATACATATTGTAAATTTCGATAAGAAAGATTTAATAAGAAAAATAAATTAAAAAAAAAAAAAAAACCACCAATAAGTGTGAAAAAATCTTCCTCAAAGACAGGAAGCATTCTCTGCAAGAAACATACTTTCGGAGGCCTTAACCAATAGTCTGTCCGATTCCGTACCACCGCACAGTGTGACTTTTGTTACTTTTAGGATGCCAAAGTCGTAACAGTCAAATAAAAGTATATATGGCAATGAAATTTAGCAATAATAATGGTGAGATCCATATATCATTATACACAAAAAAATGGGCGTGGTTCGCCCACTTTTTTGGACCCCCCCCCATATAAAGTGTATTTTCAAAATTTAATTTAATAGTACTTATTATTTTAATTTCACTAAATTTTTAGATACACACAAATGCCTTCAATTAGTAGTTGTTTTGATATGATTAATATATATATTAAAAATTTTTTCATTTTTCGAATTTATTCTATGAGTTAAATTTCAGGTCTGTATTTTAAATTAAAGGAATAGAACTATTACAAAAAAGCTTTATAAAATACAGACCTGAAATTTAACTCATAGAATAAATTCGAAAAATGAAAAAAATGTTTAATATAATATAAAAGTAACCTTCACAAGGAAATAATTCCCATTTTCTTATTAATATATATATTTTTTTTATTTTAAATTTCATATTAAACAAAAGCAATCTGGAAATAGAAGTAATTACTCCGAGGCAACATCGTTTCAATATTCCGGTACGGATAATAAGTCTTCTTTTGGTAATGTTCGTCGCTTTGTCTTAGTCGCTTTCCGCAAGCTGCATATAAAGTGGCCTGACGATATGAGTAAACTGTGCAGCAAATCTAAATTACGTTCAATTCTAGATGTTTTTCGGGTAAAGAGTTCTCGATAATTTCTTTCATCTTAGTTTCTGGACTCTTGAGCCTCTTCAGAAAGTTTCCCAATAGGAAGAATGGAAGACGTTATTATATCCTTGCCATGAAAAATAATTTTAAGCACACTCACTGGCTTTTCGCTTCTTTGAGCGCAAAGTCTTTGAGAGAGTCAGGCCTTCTTTCAGGCCTTGCTGTCTTCGATATATCGCGAGATGTATTTGCCCCAACATCAAGAATATAATCTTAAAAGTTCAGATCAACCATTTAGAATTTTGTTGCCAAAAACGGCTATTTATTCGAGCAGAATGCTCCCATCTTGACCGAAAATCAAAAGAAAGTTTGATCACAAACTTTTTTAATTTATCGTGGTCCACATCTTTTCCAATTATACTGCAAATGTGATTATACGGCATCATTTTTGTCTTCTTTCTTGCTTCTGAGCCAAACATCAAAGAGCGCATTTCGTGGAACTGCCAAAAAATCAAAATATCGCAGAATGGAGCAAAACGAGCAAAAAGTTAGTGTTGAATCTGAAACTAGATATCTAAACCTGCAATCTCCATATAATCACTTAACAGAATTCTATAGAATCATGCAAGTTTTTTTTGTATCGAAAAACAAACATTTTTGGATATCACTCAATTTTTAGTGATCGCATATTTTCATTGATTAAAGATTAAAATAATAACGTTAAAGCTTCAGAAACTTACCAGTCTTTATGGAAAATGTTCCAACTTAACCCATTAAGGCCCAGCGTTGCGCTTTCGCAACGTTCACTTACACCTCCCTTCAGGCATTTTGTTGTTACGTGATATTGTTATAAAGCACAGAGAAATAAAATTTAACATAATATCTAATCGACCTGTTTTTGGATTTGTATCATACATAAGTTTTTTTTATAAAAATTTTTAATTTATGCGTAGTTTATAGAACACGAGCGCCTTACTCGTCCGTTCAACTTACATTCAAAACAAAAACAAATTTCGAAATTTTGTTTTTGTTTTAAATGTAAGTTGAACGGACGAGTAAGGCGCTCGTGTTCTATAAACACCACATTAAATTTTTAATTTTTCCTGTTTTTTGGGTACTTTTGGAAAAAGTTTAAAAAAATTAAGTAATATATAATATACCTATCTGAAACTTCTGAAGGATATAGCTAACATACGAACATTATTATTTCTACTAAAAAATCTAATCATCGTAGACATTTGAGACTTTTTTTTATGATTGGATACATCCGTGATGCGAAAACGCAACACTGGGCCTAAACCATATACAAATTACATAAAATTATCAAATAAAATATATTATACAATCACTTGCTATTTAAATAAAACATGTATACATGTAAATAATAAGTTGTTGTTATAACGCAGTAGGTAAATTCTCTATGTCAAGTGTGCTATTTTCCTAAAGGGAAGCGAACTTCCACCAAAGTAGTCCCGTGATAGGTCTTTGGGGGAAGAGACCGGTTCTAGTTCTAACAGTTTATATGAATAAGATCTATCACTTTTACATGGGTTTGTCATTAGTTAATTGACACCATTTGACCAGTCACACATCTATTCTCAATGAACGTGTTAGTTAGAACAATGTAAGATTATTTCGATTAAATGTAGTATGTACCGTAATTCATTACTTTTTTACCTTCTTGTTCTTTATGCACCAGTTAGATGATTAGTTCTCCTTTCACTGGTCATGAGTTCTATCTTTTTGAACTTGTTCTATTTTCACAAATCCAGGAACAATTGACACAAATTTCCAGCAGGAATACTTCAATATTTGATACCATCCATGGATGGTCAGTGCACTGACAGCTAGGATATTTCAGGAGTGGGCATTATATTGAACCTGTGGTAAATTATGAACCGATCTTTACAAAAGTTGACAGTGTGATTTCTAGTCATTTAAAACTGTGACAGAACAAAATTTATAAACATAGAATTATTTTTTATGGTTTTAGGCGAACCAAATTGTTTTTCGAGAGTGGGTTTTATATGGGTCCTATGGTAAATTATGGACCGATCAATTTACAAATGTGAAAAAAGTGACGTAGCAGTGCACCCAAAGTGCCTTGGAGCATATCATAATTGAATTAAAAATAAAATGTAAATGAATATCTTTTTTAATTTTTTTTCCTAAAGACGTGAATAAAATATTTTAATTAAAAATTTTTACAAATGCGCTTAATTTGTATATCGTTAAGGCCCAACGTTGCGTTTTCGCAACGGGAGTTATCTGGGCTCCCACGTATCCGATTTGCCCAAAATTTGTTTTCTTTCATATTTAGGTAGGTATAAACAATTAAATTGTAGAAGTTTCATCATTATAGCTCAATGGGATCATGGTAAAGATATTTTGCCAAACAAAAGTAATGCCACCGCAAAGTTCAATAGTAAATGAAAACTATAAACAGATTTACTACACTTGTCACAGTGACACAAGTTTGATTACTGTTATCATGCTAATTGTTGTTTTTTTGTTTTGTTTTGAGTACATATTTGCAATAGTTGATCGTGAAGATCTATTAGATCTTTAAATTTTGGATTTTTGCCGAATCCCCGGTATTGGGTTCACCAGATTATGCCCCGGAGAATGTAGCACTAAAAGTTGATATATCCCTAAGAAGATTCCTATACCCCCGGTGGGAGTAATTGGGCCTATAGCGCCTATACCAGGTCGTTGAAAATAAGACGCATCGGTATATTAAATCACCTGGCCCCGATACAACTCTGCTCTCATGTTTGGAGTTGCGATGCGACAGGGTCTATAAAAACTAAGTTCGACCTACACAGGAAAAATTCTTCCAAATAAAGCATTAATCAAAAATAAAATAAGTTTTAATTGAAAATTTAATCAATTGAGTTAAACGTTTAATCAATTGAATTAAACGTTTAATTGAAAGTATTTATTTGTTGACAGTAGCAAATTTGATTATTTTTTTTTATTAAATTAAAAATTTTTTAATTGAAAATAATTTTTATTTTTTCTGTATTATTTCACATAGTCATTTAAAAATGCCTATATACCATGTGAGAAAGGGGAACAATTAGCATTTTACTACAATGCTGAAAGGTTTATAAAATTTGGCACAGAAAAATATTTTACTTGTTTTTGTATGTTTATTGTTTACTTAGTTTTATATTTGTATTAATACTAATTACTCTTAATTATTATAAACAATAAATCTCCAACTAAAATCTTAATCAGAAACTTTTTCAATTATAAATATCAAAATAAAATAAATTTTAAAATAATTTATTTAAATTATATGGTGATTAGTAACTGAAATTTAATTACAATTTTAAATTTTTTTTGTACATATAATCGCTGATCATTTTAATGCCAATTTGTAAATATGTTTTTTTAACGAACTTTGATCTGTTATAACGACAACAGATTTAAAATGTATCTTGGCTGTCGGCCACATGTTGGCAAACTGTATTTTCAGACAAAAGCTCAGTGGAATCGATAGAAAACCGGTTGCCGGCAAAATTTCATTACAGCTGCTGGGCAGCCGTTGAATTTGTAGCGTTTCTTATTGTTAAAAAAAATTTAAATAAAGCCCAAACAAATAACCAACGAAAGTACACAGAAATAATTACTAAAAAAACCAACAAAAAATACTAAATAAATAATTTTGTTTGTGTTAAATTTTATTTTTGTTGAATGATAATGTACCGCCAATCTTGGTTTTCACATCTTAATATCTTTTTTAATGATTCTAGTCGTATTTGTGAATTCAGTTCTGGTGTTCAATTAAATAATTAAACAATAAAATGCTAAATAATTTTCTATTGAATTCGTTTTATATGTTTAATTTATTTTTAATTATTTATTTAATTGCGTTTACATTATTTAGAAAAATTTCCTGGAACACACAGTAAATCAATTTAAATATTGTTTGAATTATTATGCAATTGGATATGTTCAGTTCGGGGGACTCACGTCAACGTACGGCATGCAATTAAGAGTAACAATGGTTGTTCTATAAAATCATTTCAATAAGACTGCTACTTGTTGTATAAGCTTTGGTTTAGGAAATGAAACTCATATATTATTATTTTATTAAATTCATGAAACTAACTGATGTTACAAATTATAGTTTTAGAAAATTCTAGATTATAATTGTTCACAGAGTATGATAAAATTTGATGGAAATTTTGGTTTATTAAAGCAAACAAAATTTAAAAAAGCAAAATTAGCGGTTGAAATTTAATTCTTATTTTTACATTCAACATTTTTGATTTTTCGAATTTATTCTATGAGCTAAATTTAAGTTATGTATTTTATAAAGCTTTTTTGTAATAGTTCTATTCCTTCAATTTTTCAGAAATGACTTTATACACTACCAGACTATTATATTGTATTTTCTTGTTACATTTTACCTTAGCCTTCCTTAGGTATATTATATGTACAGAAAAATTTACAATTATTAGACACCAGTAGAATGTAATGCATTTTCTGGCCCGCTACGGCCTTCGTCAGCATTCTTTGTGTCTCCCTGAATATAATATAAAGTTACCTTCGGAAGGAAATAATTCCCAGTTTCTTATTTTTACCAAAACCCTTTTTTCCAGCAAAAAACACGTCTTTAGAAAAAACTTAGATTTTTAACGCAAATTACGTTTTTGTACAAAAAGTCACCTTTTACCTTTAAGAAGGTTTTTTTTTAAGTAAAATTTTTCCCCAAACACTTTTAGTAAAATGTCGGGTTTTTTACAAAAAAAAAAAAAAATATTTCAACACAAACAGATTTTTTGCAAAAAAAAAAAAGCTAAATATTTCACAAAATATATCTTTTGATTGTGTTCATAACCTAGATGATTGTACCTTAATTGGAAACTTTGGCTCTTGCTCTTCGATATACGGAAAACAGGCGGACATGGTCACTTACGCTATACCGTAGAAATTTGTTATGTGTAAAAGTAGCAAAAAAAAATTCTCGACATTAAAAAAAATAAAAAAAAACAACTTTTACAAGGTATACCTTGTTACTTTTGGTAATGGGTGTACAAAAACCACAACAACATGTGATTTGATGGAAAAATTTAGAGGCAGTCGTGGTGTTTTCCTCTTATCTAAGCCATAATGAACCGATCTGGATGAATTAAAATTAAACGGAGCAGATGTGCCAGAAATATACAATAACCAAGTCCCCAACTTATTAAGGGTTTTCAACAGACAGACGGACATTGTTAATTAAATATATATATATATATATATATATATATATATATATATATATATATATATATATATATATATATATATATATATGTATATATTTATATTTTATAGGGCCTAATATCAATAGTGGAGAAATAACAAATGGAATGACAATCTTATATATCGTCGGCTTAATATGCAAACCTGCTCATCATCAGAGTCCAGAGTTAGACTACCGAGTCTTTCCGAGACCTCTGTTCTAGACGCAGATCCGACTTGGGAGTCCATCACGTCCGCCTCTGTCAGTTCTGTTATTAACTGACTTTCCTGTAGCAGAACAACCCTGTGAATACTCATCCAGTCGGAGTCTGGATCTGACGCCGTACCTGATGAGTTGTCAGAGACATTCCCTGCACCGCGTCCTAAAGTAGCGTCCTTCTTGTTTTTTGTAAAATTGTTCAGTTTTTTGGTTTCACGAGTTTGCACGTACGAGAAAGGACCGTCTCGCGCAGTGACGCACAGAGGGGTGAAATCGCAAGAAATGGAGATTAATTAAACTACTTATCCAATTTTAAAAATTCTTTCACTACTAGAATGCTACGTTATCACTGAGTGACATAGGCTACACATCTTTTGGAAAAGTGGGCGGTGCCACTCCCCCCTATTAAAAATCGCTCTAGCGGCCATAGTAATAGACCGATTGTCATGAAACTTTTCCAATGTTGTACTGTTGACCTGCTAATAGTTCTTGGATTAACTCGGTCATGATTGGATAAAGGGGCGTGGCACGCCCATATAACCTGAAACTTAGAACGGATATATCTCATGAGCTATCAGAGGTATGAAGATGAGATTTGGTATATATGTTGATCGTACAGTATGAATAAAATCCAAGGTGGAGTAGGGCGGTGTCACGCCCCCTTTTAAAAAGTAGCTCTAGCTCAGTTGGATTTTTTTTCTTTTTTTTTTGGAAAAAAAGTAATTAAATTTTTACATAGTCATCAATTTATCTTTAATATAATATGTAGACGAAAGGGGGATTATTGTATCATATATGTAACTAAATTCGGGACTCAAAACAGATATTAAAATTGTTCGATAGTGTACGGATGTGTCTGGTGAGCGTTTTGTTCAAAAATATAAATAGCTTGTATATTTATTATAAGACATGTGTTTCTGACCTGCTATTTTAAAAAATATGCCCGTCGTCATCTGTATTATGATTTGTTGCAACGTTCGTCAAAACTGAAGGCGAAACTAGTAGATCTTCTACAGATTTTGGAAGTTGGTAGATTTTTTTTTGCAATTTTGTTTTACCTGATAGGATTGGATCTGAACTTAGTAGGAACCTTTTTAATATGTCTCGATTGCAATTCTCCCGACTACATTTGCGATAAAAATGTTCTCTGTAGTTTTTAAAATCTTTGTTTCGGGCTTTCTGGGCTTCCTCAGACAGTTCACCGATCGGTAATAGCGCGTGCGAAATGATTTCTAGGCCATGTACCAAAAACTTATGCAAGGTTGGAGGCATGTTAAAACACTGATACTTCTTAACAAAAAGTCCAGCTGTATTCTGAGCAAATACTCTATATTGTTCTAACAAAATTTTTGTAACACACAGTTGCCAACTTTATACAAAAACAACAATTATAACAACGAAAACGAAGACAAAGCAAACAAAAGACAAGAACTGGTGTTCTTTGCTTGAGTGACTATTTTCACAATTAATTTAATAAAAAAATTTCGCGCAAAAACGCGCAACATGTTATTGCTGAATATGAAAGCCTAGGAACTGTAGTTTTTTAACAAATTAATATTCTAACGCCAACTAACACCATTCATATTTAAATATCCACAAATATTTTGAAAATAGCCAAAATTGAGACATATTTTAAGAAAATTTTTAAAAATACTTCTACACACTTTTTGTTAATACAATTATTTTTAGAACAACGCTAAAATACCTGAGGCTGAAGATTCCATAATAAACGGATTACTTTTAAAATGCGAAAAACTATATATTAAGCGTCGAAATATACCGAATTTCAATAAACACTATTGTGCGCGAATAGCTCAAAAATTACTTAACTTTAATACAATGCAGCTTGACAAGTAAACAACATATGACATTGAAATTTTTAGTAGTGGTGTAGAATTTTATATACTGTAATCGGTTACTAAATATTTTTCAAAAATAAATTTTAATTTTTCAATTAATATCCATTTTTTGCGATTTCACCCCTCTGTGTGACGGCTTGCACGGACTAGGCTAGAGTTACAACTGACCCTTGCCATCGTCATCAGAGGGAATCTGTTCACGACCAGTTTCTTTAACCACTAACTAGCCATTCAGGTCCTCGCCACCTTAAAAGTGGGGGATGTGGGAAAACAAAAGGGGTATAGATAGGCTTATAGGTAGTAAGATAGGGGATGGATGGATGGATAAATCTTGGTCATGCTGGCCTTAGAGCTTATGTCTTCTAACTTGTTTCTGCTAGACTTTACCGGTTAAAGTTACAAGACATACAATACATCCAGCATTTAAGCACATCGCGGCAAGATAGTTATCCAGGTGGTGGAGAAAAGTTTTTGTACTACAAATATAAATATTTTGAGGGGTTCTTCCACAATTGGGTCCATAACTCTGTTTCTACTTAGCCAATTGTGGTGGCCTAGGAGAATTATAAAGAATTTGATTTGAATTTTGTTGAGTTTTACGAAACTGAGTTGAACAGACGGACATGGCTAGATCAACATAGAATTACTCAAGGTCCCATAATATATATATGTGTACTTTATGTACTATATTTACTTTATGAGGTCTTTGATGAATATAAAAAAAGTTTCGCGCGGAATGACAGGCTTAGTACACACAGAAAAAAATACCAATGTAAACTTAAAATGGCGAAATGTTGATTGAGAATTATTTAAATTTATCATTATTTCATATTGATTTTAAATGAAAAATATTAAATTAACCTTAAATCACGTTTGTTTAATATTGTTTACTGTTAAAATAACATTGTTCAATATTGAATCCATAAAAATTAACGTGCATACATACTTAATTAAGTATGTAAATTTTTTTATTTTCATGTTTAAAATATGTTATAAAAAAAAGACACTTCCCGTATTCTTTTAATTTAAATTATTGAGTTAAATAGTACATCAAGTTTTCAAAGAAGAATGATGACGAAAACCATATCGGGCGATTCTGCTGATGCTTCTGTTAACAAGGGAGAATACAAAATAAGTGAAACATGTGTTACAGGGGTAAGTGTTTTGATTATTCTTAAATAAATGCATATGTTGTCTCTGAAGCTTCTTCACACTGTTATATCATACTCCAACCAATTTGATTCTACATGAAATTCACGTTGTTTCAACTTGAAATAACTTTCATTCAACGTCATTCGGATTGTTATTCAATATAAATGACATTTTGCTCTAAATTTACTGCAATGTTAAATTTACATGAATTATAATTATTTTAAAAGGAAAAAATGTTGTTCGCAAGTTATTGTAAAATCAGGTTGAATTAACATGAAAAACGTATGAAGCAAAATTGCCACGGAAAATTTTTAAATCAACCTTGTTTTCGACGTTTTTAACTTGATTTTTTTCTGTGTGTACGAGTAAAGCCTCAATGAGGGTGCTTCATTCACCACTAGTGTAAATGGAGGGTATAATAAGCAACATTTCATCAAAAAATTAACCTGTTCAACAAAACCTTTTTCCAAAAAGTTACTCTATTATTTTGAATATTTCACTCATTCACACAAAACTCAGTTTTTATAATAGTCACTTCTTTTATTAAAGAAGTATGATTTTCACAAAAAAAAAATATATCAAAAAATTATGCATCCACTTTTCACTAAAAAGTCACTTCTGATCAATATGTCACTATTTTACTATTTTTTTTTACCAAAATGACACTTCCTTACCAAATAATTTATCACCAAAGAGTAACAAACATACTTAAAAAAAACCCACTTTTTTAACCCAATATTGTCAATAGGCAACATTTTGTTGCGTCCAAATAAAGACATCTAGAACTATGAATTTTTTTAGCTAAGCCAAGTACATA
Source organism: Pollenia angustigena (assembly GCA_930367215.1). Classification (NCBI taxonomy): domain Eukaryota; kingdom Metazoa; phylum Arthropoda; class Insecta; order Diptera; family Polleniidae; genus Pollenia; species Pollenia angustigena. The sequence continues at coordinate 58,183,131 of OV884060.1, forward strand.
AAGGTTGATAAAATTTCCGCACTTTCCATTTAAATTCGGGCATGAAAGGGTTAAGAAAGTTTTTGATAAATAATATTTTTACTAAAAAGTCGCTTTATCCCTGAACCAAAATAAGTACGTTTTCACTTATGGCGATTTCTTTTCTGAGAAAAATGTTGCATTAATGTTACACGTTCTACATTTTTGTGTTCGTTTGTACATAAAATACAACTGTGGGAAAAATTTTCAAGTTCTTTTGTGAATATGTTGATAAAAAACATGCAAAACATGTTGCATGTTTTACCCTTACTTTTACTTAAGGTGTTCATACTGCCCTGTCTTACAACTTTGGTATTTACTACTTTGTTTGTACAACCAATGTTTTATTTTGCTTGTCATAACTTATACAGCTCATAATTTTGTAAAAAAAATTATTTTAAAAGAAAAAGTCTATTTATATTATAATCGTTTAAATTTTTCTAAGCCATTAGTGATGTCAATATTTGTTTTCAAGCCATAATTGCGATCAGAAACCGCTCAAATAGCATTAAAAATCGCTCATGAAGTACATTAATTATGAAAGTGTAATAGTTGTAAATAAAAGCAGCTAATTGTGTTCTATTAAAATTGCACAACATGTAACACTTCCAGTGATTATAGGTAACATTAGAAAATGTTACATGTTTATACTGTAGCATATTGTTTTCAGAAAAGAAATCGCCATTAGTCGCAAGAAAATAAATATTTTCTCTTTAAGCAATCCCAGTTACTTAGAAAACGCGTGCTAACCAACTTAAAAATTCTCTATTCACTTTATTTATTTTACAAAATCTGTATGAATTGAATTGCAATTAACTTAATTTTTTCCTCTCAGTGCACTTAAAAAAAAAAAAACAGCACAATTAATGCTAAATCACCAAAAAGCCCATTCATAAAACACTTTTATAATAATACTAAATTCAACAAAAAATACTAATATACACCAATTAATCTATTAAAAAAAAAATACAAACATGACGAAGTTATGATCAAAATAAAAAAACATGAAAAAAAACTCAGAAAAAGAAAAAATTTAAATCAAATAATTTGTAAAGTAATGCAGGAAAAAATTATTTTGTTAATAGCAAAAATTTTGAAAACGTATTTCACATGAATTAAACAAAAAATTAACTCTGAATTAAACAAATAAAAACAAGTAAGAAAGTATAGTCGGTCAAGCACGACCATATGATACCCTACACCACATTATTTAAATACACATCATGCCTATGTGTCCATGTAAATATGGATTTATCTATGTTTATAAACTTCATGAAAATCGGTTTGAAAGTTTGTGAGAGGCAGAAATTGCCCCCTGCCTCCGCTTGTGGTCCTGTTTTTTAAAAACTGTATAGCTAATGTTTCCCTATAGATATGGATCTATCTATGTTTTAAATTTCATTAAAATCGGTTTGAGAGGCAGAAATTGCCCCTATCTCCCCTCGTGTCCCGATTTTTTTAAAAATTTATCCTTTTTTTTGTCCTTACAGATATGGTTCTATCTATGTTTTAAATTTCATTAAAATCGGTTTGATAGTTTCTGAGAGGAAACTTCCCTCGTGGTCCTACGATTCGGCCCATTTTCAATAGGCTTTATCAAATTATCTCCAAAATTGCGACCTGTACTTTGCGCACAAGGTTACATGGCCAGCCAGTCTGGCAGACTGCCAGCCAGCCGGACGGACATCGTTAGTTCGACTCAGAAAGTGATTCTGAGTAGATCGGTATACTTTAAGGTGGGTCTAGGAACACTATTTTAAGGCGTTACACACTTCAGCACAAATGCATAATACCCTCTCCACTATTGTGGTGTGGGTATAAATATTAAACTATTATGGCCATTTTCTCATTATGCGATTATCTTTTTTCCCAACGAAAAACTGCATATTAAAGAAATTTGGTTTTCTCAATGTCTCATTTGCTACGATTTTATTTTTCTTTTATTTTCCGTATAGATAAATTCAATCAGCTGACTCCCAACTTTAACATGTATTTTGAGTGGCGTTGCCAGCTGAAAACAATGCTTTTGTCGTTGTATTGAGAAACCCAAAATCGTTAACGGACAGTTTATCGGTACAATAAATTTATGTTGACATTAAGTAACAGACAGTTTGTCGATACATTGAGAAAATGGCCATTAGTCTTAAATTTAAATTTGTACGACCAAATTTATATAAATGTGTAGAAATAATTATTATTTTCCAACAAGTCTGTCTTATTTTCAACCAGAGTCATACAATTTTTTTATTGATAAATTTAAATCAACTTCCGTGTAGAAAAAGGTCTTTGAACGATTATCTAGTTGTTCTATTGATTTGTTACGCAGAACATTTAAAAGTGGGTCATCTTTATCAAGTCAACAACAATTGACATTCATTATAAATAGAAAGAACTTTGTCAAAAAAAAAAAATACTTGAAATATATTATGAAAGATTATTTTTGTTTCGAACCTTAAGAGTGTGTTCGTATGGGAATGATTTTGAGAAATATGTACATTAGGGTAATAACTTTTTTTCTATATTTTTGAAAATTTTTTTTTATCATTTTTTTTTTCATTAAATTATTTTTATGAAGAAAGGAATTTTACAACATGAAATTAATTAAAATTTATTGATAATTTTTTATTCTTGCCTGAAGCTGGGCTCGAACCCAGGCGTTTTTACGGATAGGTTACCCTTACATGTTTCGATTGCAACCACTCAATCTCCTCAGAGGGCTTGCCGTTTAACACTCGCAGCCATCGACGACTGCTGACGTCAATAGTCAAACATCAATCCTTAAACCAAATTGTATTTAACCTTTGGTAGATCGAAATTTGGTTTTTGAATGATTATCTATTTTAATTTATTTTTACATGTTTTTCCTTACTTCTGCTTTTTCGTACTTTTGTCAAGAATTCTTCTTGAAGTTCAAATTACATTTTTTGTTTTTGTTTTAAATTTTTTTGTCTTTCTTTTTCTTGTTGACCTTTTTCAGTACAACTTGAAGGACAAATGCAAACATAGAGCTCGTGCCTTAGCTTTAACAATAATCAGTATTGTGGTTATTTTGTTGAACTATTTATGGTTTTTAATCCAAATTTTTTAATATTTTTAATTAGGCTAAAGTTCACCAAATTTAATTTTCATTAAATTATTTTTATGAAGAAAGGAATTTTACAACATGAAATTAATTAATTAAAATTTATTGATAATTTTTCATTCTTGACTGAAGCTGGGCTCGAACCCAGGCGTTTTCACGGCCAGGTTACCCTTACATGTTTCGATTGCAACCACTCAATCTCCTCAGAGGGCTTGCCGTTTAACACTCGCAGCCATCGACGACTGCGACGTAATAGTAGAATGATTACGAAAACCATGATGTTGGTGTGTTATAATTGAGAGTTCCACAAAAGTGAAAAAACATCTGTGACGTGTAAGTTAATAATAATATTCTCTGTATATCTGGTTCTCTGGGGTGTAAGTGTTTAGGTTAGGAACAAATTCTCACTTTCGGATTACTTCAAGTACGAATTCGGAATTAAACCAACTTAGAAATTCTTGTAACAAATACACAGTTTGTGATTCCTTTTTATATCACTATTACTTAAGTCAATCCTTTTAACAGATTATTTTAAGCACGGGACTCTTAAATAATCCGTACTTGAATCAAGCATTCTGTACGTTATGTAAAGAAAATTCGTACTTACCTTTTATTGAAACCGCTAAGGCTTGATTTAAGCGCGGATGGATTGATATTTTTTTCAGTGTAGTAAATCAGGTGTTTTGTGAATTTGTAATTATTTCATATAAAGATATTGTGAACTCAACTCTTGAGAAAAAAATTAAATTTTCTTTTATTTGATGATGTTGCAGAATTTAAAATATACACAAGTGACCTAACTTTTGAAATCGATTTCGATGAAATTTGCATCAAGGTTAGTCCTATTGGAAAGTAGTTTAAACACAAATTTTAACAAAATCGGTCAAAAAGTTTTTGAATTAGAGGGGATCAAAATTTGACATTTTGGCCACACAGGTGTTCTTTCTCATCTATGTTACTTATTACCTATTGGTGTTAGCAAAATTTGTCCAAAGTAGTTGAAATAGATATTTTATCAATCTTTCAACATTTTTTTTTTTAATTTTTTTTTTTTTTTTTAATTTAAAATTTTTGTAATTTATTTTTTAAGGGTATTTTATTTTGTTTAAAAGAAAGCTTATATCTTTTCCTTTAAGGAGTTCTGGTAATTGGGCTGCGAGCAGTGTTCGAAAATAAACCTGAAATATCGCTCCTTAGTGTTAGGTTTTGTAGATTTGTGGACAACGCTAATAGTGTTTGTGTAGAAAATCATTAAAAGAGAAAACGTTTCCCTGTTTGTAATCTTTCAAACACAAACATTATACTGTTTTTATCTAACTCAACAAAAGATGAGAACATTAAATTCCGTTTAGTTTTTTTTTTAATACACACTTCGTTGGGTTCGGGTCGGTTCATTAATGTCCGTCGCTTTTGGCTGGTTAAAAAATCCAAACATTTTTAACAAAATAATTTTACACGAAAAAAATGTATACACAACAAACACACAAGCTGTTTTAATGTTCTATAATGTTTCTTTTTTACATTGATAAAGAAATTAATAAACAAAAATTTTAGCAACGACCGCACCACGAACAGCTTGTGTGTTTATTTTGTATATGTTTTGTTCGTGTAAAATTATTTACTGGCTTTTTGTTTTTTTCGTATTATAGTATCTAGTATAATTGTTCTGTTTTTCAACGAATAACAGAACAATATATAATATTCTGCTCTTTCCTAAAAATAGTTACGAACGCTATTAAGAGTTCTTTTCGTCTACACAATCACTTAAAAAAATATCGTTCTTGGGTGTGTGAGCCGAACGCTAAGTAATGTACTGTTTATTTTCGAAAACTTGCTGCGAGTGGGATATATATAAAAAAAATAATTTTTGTGCGTAAGTGTTTCAAAATCCAATAAGACTTAAGGAGCATATAGACGACATGTTTTTGTCATCTGACATGTCAAATTTCCCACTGCAAAACACATACATGTCGTGTGTTACCTTTTTAACTTTGCTTCTGTAAAAGTCAGACGCAAAGTCATCTGACAAAATTTCAATTAGAGCGTGCTCTATTTTTTTCTGACAAACCATCTGACATCAGAAATCTATGCCGGGAAGAAACTGGCAGCGGCGTCAACTATTGATTGAATCATTAGCCGGCTGAAGTTAATATTTTACAATACCAAGATATGTATGCTCATCTCACCATTGAATAGAATTTATGTAAATATAAACATAAAAACCGTTTAATTATAAAATTCTAAATTGGATCTTTAAAATAAAAGAAAAAATGTTAAGATGGCTAAATTATTTTACGGCGCAAATAAATATTTTCGTGGCGGCAGCAAGCAATTTTGAAACCGAGAACTACTTTGGTTTCTGCAATAACAATGCGAAAAAAAACAGAGACAATGTCAGAAGCAAATTACATGTACGTTTGTGACCGAATATTATAAACCTTATGTAAAACAGCAATTTTGACAGACATGAACAATTACATGTGACTTGAAAATTTGACATGTCAGATGACAAATACATGTCGTGTACGGACGCCTTTACCTTGGTGCAAGTTTCATCCAAATCAAAAGATATCGATGTTAAACGTTGGGTCACTTGACATGAAATCCCTTATTTGTATCTATATTTTAAAGCAATAAACATATAAATAAAGGTTATATTACATTCAAAACTTAGATATCTAAAAAATACAAAAACGAATTCGGTACTTTTTTGAAATTGGAACATTTAAGTGGTATTGTTGGTTCTTTTTTACAAAACCTTTGTCTCGTACGTATTAAGTTATGGCTCTCACTTTAATTTTGAAATTGTTTGATGCATCAAAAGGGAGAAAAAAGTACAAAAAAGGGGAAATGCGGGAGATTAACTATATTTCCTTAGTTTTTGGTTCTACAACTAGTACTTTTTTAATTGCCGTTAATATTGGACATAGAAACATGAAATTCAATATGCAATCTGCAGAGTGTTAAGACTCTATGAGCGAACTTTTTGGTAATATTTGTTCTTTAACTGGTATATTTTTGAATTGTCTTTAGTATTGACATGCAAGATACCTTTTATTTTATTTTTTATTTTGGTACTTTTTCGTTCTACAACTGGTACTTTTTTAATTTTCGTTAATATTGGACCTAGAAACATAAAATTAAACATGCAATGTCCTAAGCGAATGAGAATCTATACGAGGAAACTTTGTGGTACTTTGTTGTTCTTTAGCTGGAAGTTTTTTTTTATTTTCGTTATTATTGCACCTATAAGCATCAAATAAGCATGCCAGGTCCTGAGTGGTTGAGAATCTGTAAGAGGGGTTTTTGGTGCTTTGTCGTTTTCTAACTGGTACTAACTTATGATAGGGTTCAGGGGAGCTAGTACTACTATATACGGAAAATATTAATTATCAATTTTAGAAAAGAAATATTAAAGCAAAAGTTTCCGTACTCAAAAGAAAACCAAAGCCACTTGAACATTAAAGCATTATAGAAAGTGATTTTGAGTTTATCTAACTATGTCATTCCGGCTGGCTGGCTGCTCGGCTTGCTGTCCATGTAAGCCGTGTGCGCAAAGAACAGGTCGATATTTAAGAGATAATTTGATGAAGTTTGGCACAATTGGCAGAAAGACCAAACCTATGAAAATGGGGCTATCGTTCTATAATTTCACATAGCCCCCATACAAGCTTCTTTCCGGAACAGGGTCTTTGAATCCATTAACCATCTTACCATGTTGGTAAGAAAATGGCTTTGAATGCCATAACATTCTAATAAATGTTGGTATTAACATTAATATTGGCGATTGTTAATTTCGCGCTAGCTGTTGTCCCGTTAGATCCAAAATTAACCATAGGTCCCATATAAACGCCCATCCTTTAATCTCATTTAGATGATGATATCTAAATAATATTCGGCACAATGAACTTTTACATAAATGTTAACCTCATAATATAACTTTATACGGATCTACCATGGGTCCCAAATAGGGTACACCAGCAAAAAAATTTTTATATACTGTGGTGTAGAGTATATATATTATATGGTAGGGATTGACCGATTATATTCTCTTACTTGTTTTTTAAGATTTTAATATTTACAAAACATGCAAAATGTTATTACCTTAATGTACACATGTATATACATATATGTTAAATTCCTAGTGATTTTTTGTGACAAGTAATTGTTCAAACAAATGATTGAACATACAAAAGTAATGGGTTCTGTATTCATATATGTTCATATCAAGCCTTTGCTGTAATAGAGTAATAACTCATAATAACTAAGCCGCCTACAAGCCAATAATGTGGAGTAAATCGCCATATCGTTTCTTTCATACAAATATGTTACATATACATATACTCAACTCTACACAGAAAAAATTATTGCCGAATTATTTTCAAACAAACCCTTGTTGTAAAATTTTTTTGATTTCTACAAATTTTTTTACTGATTCAATCAATATTTTTGTTTGATTTTTATTTAACCAACAAAAATGTGGACAACTCTTCAAAAATTTAATAAACGCGCTATTGGTTTGAAGTTTTCCTAATTTTGTATGAAATATTTAACGCTCTTTAATGTTGTCGTCTTTTTGTATTTTTTTTATTGATTGTAAGCAACACTTCTTTATGATAAATATAAGAACTACAACAAAAAACACATACAGTCTATTTTTGGACGCTTTAAAAAAGTGTGACGAGGTTTGTAGTAAAAAAACAACAAAAACAATAGCAGGTAAAAAAACGTTTCATATTTTTAAACAACAGAAAAAACACATTACAAGAAACAAAATAAATTTTTGGTTGGTTCCAAAGTTGGTAAAAAAAAACAAAATCCCGTATTAAATTTTTTCAAACAGTTTGTTTAAATACATCAAATACAAAAATAGAATGATGGCGGAAAGCATATCGAGTCGGTCTGCCGCCGTTTATGGTTACATTTCTTCTTCATTAGCAAAGGAAAGGATAAAGCAACAGTGAATGATGAAGAAAAACACTGTGAGTATAAATATGACTTCGTTCAAAAATTATTCCAACAAAAAAATGTGTCTCAAAGCCAGCCGGCCGCTCTGCTCTGTTTCACCTTCACCAACAGTGCTTGCTTGTGTGCGCGTCATTGCTTGTGCCAAAACTTTTTTGTTTGATTCAGCAAAATTAATTGTTTGAAATTTATATGAATTTCAGCAAACTTTTTGTTTGATTCTGTAAAATTATTTGTTTGAAAAAATCGGCGTTTTTTTTCAATAAACAAAATGCAAATAAATTGTTTGAATATGCGAATTTGTTTGTAGGACCTATTTTAGACAAAAAAATTTTTTGATTCTACAAATTTTTATTTTATTTCATTTTATTTACTTAATAATTTTTTTCTGTGTAGAGAGAAGAATTAAATTTTATGGTGCTAGAAAATTTAAAATTAAGATATTACTCTATTGCAGCAAAGGATCGATATGTACATAAACTTATGTACATATTTAAACATACACATACCCTGCAAATAAAATTGGACCACCTGATCCATTTTGATAAAATGGTCTACTCCATGGACTGGTCCGATGTAATGCAAGCATGGACCATGTCATTGTTGAAAAGTGTTTGTAGTGAGACGACATGTCTTCGTTTTATAACGACATGCTTTCGTTTTTAAACGACTTCAAAACTAATCCTCTTGAGCAGCGCTGCCAGAAGTAAGATTTTACCTTATTTTTTAAGATTTTTTAACCGAAAAAAGATTTTAAGATTTTTCCCCCAAAAACAAGACTTTTTGTTTGTCAAGACGAAGGTTAGGTTTAATTAAAAAAAAACTTCTGAACTTAATAATGCATCATTGCGGTTTACTGGAAAAAAATACTTAAAAAGCAACCTCTGTTAGGCGTTCAAGAGTGATTAATCAGGTTCCTAATTCTGGCAGTCGTGATCGAGTACTTTCTCAATTCGAAAGCAATTTAACATCTAATTATTTCAGTCAATACTGAACAAATCTGGATTATTTTTACGGTGTTGTAAAGCATTAACTTGAGTTTTAAAATACTGAAAAAGTTATTTCGATTCGTTCAGGATCGACTGAAATAAAATTGCTTTCGAATCGAGAAAGTACTCGATCACGACTGCCAGAATTAGGCCCCCAGGTGTAAGCTTTGCGCGCTTTTTCTTTTGCAAAACAGAAAATATTGCAAGATAGACTAAGGTTCGCAAAAATTAAATAATAGCAATGACATTGAATGTTGAAGATATTGTGGTAAGATACTAATTTTTGGCGACTCCAAATATAAAAAGTGTACAGGATTATAGAACATGGGAAAAACAGCCAAAAAAATCCTTCAATTATTTTTTCGTCTTATTTTTCGATTTTCTGTCAAGATTTATTTTTCTTTATTTTTCAAATATCCTTTGTTCTTGGTTAAAAAGGCAACAAAAATAAATTCATTGTTTTTACAACAATTTAGCAGTTGGTTGACAAGAATTAAAAGCTCGTCTGGTGAGGATGAACAATTTTGTAAAATATGCAACGTTAGCTTTAAAGGAAGTGGTTGTAAGTCTGACCTTATAAAACACTAAAATACAAAAAGGGATAAGGAAAAGGCCAGTTGTATTAGTGGCAACTAAACAACAATAGACGAGGAATTTCGAAAACTACCGGTGAATTAAGGTGCGTGCAAAATTTGGAAATTAAATTATACTATGTTCACACTTGAGTTCTTAAACGCGTTTAAGCAGCTCGAACGTGATTAAGCTCTAATCACTTCAAAATCGAGATGATTACCCATACATTGAATTGATTTGTTAATCACTTCAAATCGACATGATTACAACTAAATCACTTCATAAACCACATAGAATCCACTGAACATACCTAATAATGTAGAATCGCCAACATGTCGTGTGCAACCGGCCAAGATTTCTGCTTAATGTTTTTATTTTTTTCCTTAAATAATTCATAAATTTTCACAATTTCATCATTAAAATGATTAAAATAATCTTCTGATAACTTTATAAAAGTGTTTTGATCCATTTTTAATACTTTAAAGAAATATAAATTTTTTTTTTTTTTGTGTGTTTTTTTCTTAATCATCTCTCATCTTAATCATCTCAAATGTAATGTGAACGGCTTGGATTAGCTAAATCAACATTTTGCTTAAACGCGTTTAAAAACCCTAGTGTGAACTTAGCATTAAGTGCTTTTTTAGCTGAACATAATTTACCGTTTGCCTGTATGGACCACTTGACTTGTCTTTAAAACAATCGTTACCAGATTCAAAAATAACCCCGAAAATTTCTTTTGACAGTAAAAAACGACTTGTATCGTTAAAAACGTTTAAGGACATTCTCAGTTTGATTTTGTTTGCAACATTCTACGGCAGAAACAAATGTACAATTTAGTACAAGAAATTGAATTTTTTTTAGTTTATTTTATGTATTAAATAAAATATTGCAAAAATAAGATGTTTTTTTCAAAAATAAGATTTTTTTTTGGTGAAGTTAAGATTTTTTGATGAAAATTTCTGGCAGCCCTGCTCTTGAGTATACCATGGAGTAGTTTTAAAACCACTCTTAAGTGGTCCAAAGGTGGGTTATATGGTCCTCTCCTGGGACATCGTAATGTTAAATAGACCATGTTTTTTCCATACGTTTGGGTTACTTTTGGACTAGTCCTGGTCCCATGTGGGCTACTCTTTACACGCGTGTTTGGACTGGTCCTATTACTTGCAGGGTAATTATATTTTTAATATGTGTCTTTTTTTGTACATGTGTTTTCTGGTACTTCGTCGTTTTAATAACAATAATACGGTCGCCAATAAAAACAAAAAACATCTGTTTTGCATACAAACCCAATTTGACACTAAGCCCTATTTTTTCTAGAGTTAGGCGCCAACTAATAAACAACAACAGAGTAACATTCTATACAAATGACACACAGAGACAGGGGTGTTAAGCCTTTTTTCAAAAATCGTCAAAAGTTTTAACAAAATTCGTCAAAATCGTCAAGAACATTTAACAAAATTGTCAACAAATCTTTAACTATTTAAATTTACAATTTATTGCATTGATTGGTTGAAAAATATAAATTTTTTGCAACAAATTCTATTTATGGTAAAGTAAGTGATATGGTTAAGTTTTATTCTATTTATTTCAGCAAGTGTGCTGAAATATACATATTTATCATTTGAAAAGAAATACATAAGAAAAAATATATTTTCATAAAAACATAACAAAAATTTATTTATTTCATTTATCTATATTTACATCCATATTGAAGGTGCTACACCAAGGGTTCTGTCTATATCAACAATCTTTTTACTCGACTTGAAACGTTTCATTGCGTCCAATTTTAGTTCCAAACAAATGCAATTTCTTGTCTTTTCACTCATTTTTCTACACAACTTCTATTAAGATCCAATCTCTTACTTCCTAACACGTAACTATACTTAGAATAACTAACCTAACTGATTAAATGAGAATTCGCCGTTTTACACGCAAATAGAGAAATTCTTCACATGTGATAACGGCTTCAGCGAAAAATGCAATCGTGTAGCGACGCAAATCGAAATCATAAAAACGCAAAGCGGATTAAACAAATTTTAAAAAAGCGACGCAAATAGAACCGACGCAAAACGGGGTGTATATTTTTGGCAGTATCGATGGCATTCATAAAGGGTGTCCCAACTAGAACGCAATTTTTAAATTTTAAATAAAACACAGATATTTAAAAAAAAAATAGTGAAACTTTATTATATCGTAAAGTAGACAGAATGAGGTTATGTATGGAACAAGATATCGTGCAGGTGGCCGCCGCGGCTTTGCTGGCACATACGCGATCTTTTAATGAAATTTTCAATGAGCTTTTTGCATAAAATCATCTTCAGTGACGAGGCCCATTTCCATCTTGATGGCTTCGTCAATAGGCAGAATTGTCGCATTTGGGCATCAGTCATTTTCCGGTCGTGTTATTTCGCGTTTTGGGGACCAGAATTGGCCGCCTAGATCGTGCGATTTAACACCTTTAGATTTTTTTCTTTGGGGTTTTTTGAAGTCGATGGTTTACGCGAATAAGCCGACGATGACTCAAGCCTTAAAAGAGGAAATTGGACGCTGCATTAATGAAATACCGCAGCATTTATGCAAAAAGGTCATTGAAAATTTCATTAAAAGATCGCGTGTGTGCCAGCAAAGACGCGGCGGCCATCTGCACGATATCTTGTTCCATACATAACCTCATTCTGTCTACTTTACGATATAATAAAGTTTCACGATTTTTTTTTAATATCTGTGTTTTATATAAAATTTAAAAATTGCGTTCTAGTTGGGACACCCTTTATAATTGTAGAATTCGAATTAATAATGCTTTTAATGAAAGCCACCTGGTTTGTGAAGGGAGAAGAATTTTTTTGTTTAATTTCCAATAACTTTTAAGTTTTGGACTGTTGCCAATATAATTGTTAATATTTCGTGTAAGTGTTTTATTGATGCCAGAAAATCGTCATAACACTTTTACTTTTAGTAAAAAATCGTCAATCGTCATTTTACTGTATTTTCTCAAAAAAATCGTCAAAATGGAGAAAAATCGTCACATCAACAACCCTGCACAGAGATGTGAGCTAATTTATATAGGAACAACAAAACGTACACTGGAGACAAGAATGGGAGAACACAAGATGGTTATAATGCGGAGATAAGGGACAACAGCACTAGCACAACACATCCTACATACTGGTCACACCAGGGATGATTAATTTAGTACAATTGTACTTTTTTCAGTACCATTTGCATTGCAAAAGTACTGAAGTACTCCAATGACATAATTAGTACAATTTCAAAATTTCCATATATCAGAAGAATTGCCAAAGGCATATTGTCTATACAACATCCGTCGGCGAATATGGAAGGGATTTTTTTTGTAGCAAAATATGATAAGAACGAAGCGAACACAGAAAAAAATAAAAATTGATTTCATTTAAAAAAATTGTGACATTAATTAAAAAATTAATTAAATTTGCACCAGTAAACAAATTAATTTTATCAATTAAACCAGTTAATAGTATTAATTAAACGTTTAATTTACTTGATTAAACGTTTAATTCACTTGATAAATTTTTTAATTAAAACTGATTTTATTTTTGATTAATGCTTTAATTGGTGAAAAATTTTGGAGAATTTTTTCTGTGAAGAAACTGCCTTTTTGTGATTATTGCATCGAATTTAATTCAGACAAAAGATTTACTACAGTCTAATGAATCTTGTTGCTATATATGAACGAAAACTTTTAAGCTTTATTTCTTAAGATATGGTGAAACGGGGTATAGTCCGGCCCTACATGTTGCGACTTGTTGTACAATTCGATTAAGCTGTACAGCCACTTGTTGAATAACAAATCAATTTGATTATAGTTTTAAAATTGGTACGAGTGATGGCGATTTTTTCTTTCGTTTTTCATTTTCATTCTGACGTTTTGAAAGCAACAGCGTGTGAAGTAAACAATATTTTATAAAACTAATACGAAATTCCAGTGGACAATTTAAGTAAAGAATAAAAAAACTACCGGAACTTTAATTTATTTTTTTTCTTGTTCCTCTTCTAACTCCACTTCATTTGTCGCCACTAGTGCTAGTGCTAAAAAATCGTTATGAAAATAGTTTGCTTAAAAAATTATAGCATGTGCAGCGAACGATCAACTGGTCTATTCAACGCAATTGTACGTCCAGTTACAACATGTAGGGTTCCGCATAAGGGCCCTTAGACAATATCTTTTGGGCTTATTACTGGGTTAAACGTATTTATAACCCGTTCCCCTTTGGTGCCCTATGATCAGTGGGTGCTAGAGGAATATAAAAAAATACCCTGTTCCACTATCAACTCTAAAAAAGCTAGATAAAATAACATCGTCTAAATTTCTTATATGCAGACAGACGGACAAACGGATTTGAACTTCCCTTTTCAGTATCCAAAATGACAAACTTATACATATTATACCTTCGGTGAAAGGTATAATAAAATTTCTTCAAGTCATCCAAATAAAATGTTTTTATATTTTCAATAGTTTCATATTTACTTATTTGGATTCAGTACCCTAAACCTGCGTTTCCACATGCAAGTAATTACTTGCAAGTAGTGTATACGTATTGTCAACGAAAAATCGAGGAAACAGCCGATTGACTGAAAGTACAAAAATTGTGTGAATGTTAAAGAAAAAGAGTGAGTGTATTGAGTTTTTCGAACTTGCACTTGCATGTGGAAACGGGGGGTAAAGTCAATTAAAATCATATCAAAGTTTAAGCTCATGACTTTTTTTTTGCCGACGAGTGTAATTAAACAAAGTGTTTTTATTGCCTTAAGACTTTATATAGTGGGCTAAAGTCAATGACCTGTATTTGATAGTAGAGAATACAAAATAAGATTAATCTGTGAAGGAAACATTCGCTATTTGTTGAATATTCCAATAAAAAATATATTGTACAAAAATTCTAAATTAAGTACTGTCTTTTTCTTCGAAGAGTTGCAAGCTAGTTTTATTGGCCGCTGTGTTCGCTTAATTTCAATGCTTTCTATTTTTTTCTTTGGTTAATTTTGAAAAAGCGTGTCTACGGGAATAACTCACAAAGCATACTCTTGCTAAGATACAGTATTTTAATTAAATTGACGTAACGGCTCTGCATGAAGAACGTATTCGAATGAGCGTGACTATGCGATACCAAGAGTGGAGTGCACAAAGTTCAGGCAATAATTTCGATCATATAAAAAACAATTAATAAAAAGAGCTAGGAATAGGTGTGCAACTCAATTTAAGCGATAGATCTGCAAGTCTTTCAAGATATCATGGAAAACGTCTAGCTAGAGCGCAGCTATATGAAGCTAAAAATGGGCCGCATTTTCACGACGTTATTTTTTACGGCTAAATTAACTACATTTCGCATTTTTCAATTATGGAAAAAAACAATTTATTTATTTAAGTGATAAAACTTTTTCGTTACTTTTGGGCTACCCTGTACTTTTTGGAAGCACAAAATTTTTAAAAACAAAAAATTGAAATAATCGTTAAAAACTTAATACAAAAAAAGAGGTAAAACTTTGTGAACACACTCAAACAAAAAACTGGATTTTGTAAATTTTATGTACTTCAAAAATAAGTACGAGCACAATTTGCTTCCTATAAAAACCCATGTCTATGAGGCAGCACACAACACAACTCTCTTAGCAGTCTTTCAGTAAACACAGTTCAACACAAACATAAAACTAAAGAATCAATATGAAAGCCTTCGTTACTTTAGCTGTTGTTTGTTTAATTTCCAGTGCATTAGCCGGTGTAAGTTTTTTTTAAATGATAAAAAAAATCTAACTAAATATTTTGTTTTTTTTTACCTTCTAGCCCGTTGAATTAACCGAAGAACAAAAGGCCAAAGCCAAGGTCCACTTTCAAGAATGTCTCAAACAGGAAAATGTTTCTGAAGAAGATGCCACCAGATTGCGCAACAGGGACTTTGCGAATCCTTCAGACAGCATGAAATGTTTCGGCACTTGCTTCTTTGAAAAGGTTGGCATCTTAAAAGCCGACCAAGTTCAAGATGATGTTGTTTTGCAAAAGTTGGGGTCCCTTATTGGCGAAGAGAAAACCAAGGAAGTTTTGAACAAATGCAAGGACACTAAGGGTGCTAATCGTTGTGATACTGGTTTTAAAATCTATGAATGTTTTGAAAGCTTCAAAAATAAAATTGCCGCTTAAGTTTTGAAAATTTGCTACCAATAAAATTGAATTTAAAGTTTTGAATTTTTGAACTTAAAAGATGACTAAGAAAATTTATAACATGATAACAGAGAACCTTTTCTGGAGTCGACATTTATTTTCTTTATTATTAAATACAAATATAAAAAACAATAAAAATAAAAATTAAACTTAATATACATAACAGGGATGGCAAAATTGGTACAATTATACTTTTTTTTAGTACTATTTAAGCTTGAATATGTTACACCAATGGCTAATTTAGTACAATTGAGGAATTTAGTACAATTGCAAAGTATAGTTAATAGTTTAGTAAATTTTGTCCAGAAAATGTAATCAATGAAAAAACCAATAGTAAAGTACCACTATTTGTAAAAATGTTTCCATAAGAATACTATCATTTTGATAGCATAAATTCTTAATTAAGAGCTCTTGCTGACATTGAAATATTTAAATCTAACCAAGGAATATTATTAATTCCACACGCATCTGCAGGTGTGGAAATAATCTTTTCTTACCAAAATAATTTCAAATTAAAAGAAACAAGTAAGAAAGTAAAGTCGGTCAAGCCCGACCATATGATACCCTACACCACAGTATTTAAAAACACATCATGCTTATGTGTCCATGTAAATATGGATTTATCTATGTTTATAAACTTCATGAAAATCGGTTTGAAAGTTTGTGAGAGGCAGAAATTGCCCCCTACCTCCCGTTGTGGTCCTATTTTTGAAAAACTGTATAACTAATGTTTCCATATAGATATGGAAAATCGGTTTGAGAGGCAGAAATCGCCCCTATCTCCCCTCGTGGTCCTATTTTTTATGTTTTAAATTTCATTGAAATCGTTTTGATAGTTTCTGAGAGGAAGAAATGTCCCCCTATCTTTCCTCGTGGTCCTACGATTCGGCCCATTTTCAATAGGATTGGTCCTTGTGCCAATAACCCAAATTTCATCAAATTATCTCCAAAATTGCGACCTGTACTTTGCGCACAAGGTTACATGGACAGCCAGCCAGCCAGCCTGACGGACATCGTTAGTTCGACTCAGAAAGTGATTCTAAGACGATCGGTTTACTTTAAGGTGGGTCTAGGACCAATATTTTAAGGCGTTACATACATCAGAACAAATGCATAATACCATCTCCACTATTGTGGTGTGGGTATAATAATCAGGTTAAAAAACGCAACACTTTACGGCTTAATCCAAACAAAGGACTTATTGAAATTTTACATAACCGCAATTGTTGTGTGGTAAATAAACCAAATAATTGTTATCATAACTGTAATTCTGCTATCGAAATCTAATTGAAAACCAGTAAGTAAAATTGTTTGTCTTGATAAGTCCTACTAATATTATAAATGAGTAAGTTTGTATGTTTGAATATTTAGTTTATGGCTCAATGACGCTAAAACCGCTTAATTGATTTGGATGAATTTTTATAGACGGATAACATGTGGCCCAGATATAGTCTACTTTTAAAAAGAAATTAATAACAGGCGGACAGAATTTTACCAAACCTTGCATATAAACTTTTTATTAACTTTTAAACTTATTAACTCTTAAACTAAGAATAAACTTAGAATTTCTAAATATCGCATTCTTATGCACAGATACGCGATGGAACAAAATTTAAAAAATTTATTTTTTTCCACTCAATTGGTATATCGTATTGATTTTTTAATTTAATATCATCCAAAACATTTGTGTAAATTGTGTATGTTAACATATTGACATCACCTGCGCACTCATCGTCTTCACTGGCGCTAAGATCGTCAGTGTCTTCAAAGCTAATTGGAGTAACTTTTGGACTTGATAACAATCACTTCTTTAGGAAGCTGAATGCGTTTTCTAGTATCCATTCGTCTTTTTAGACATAAAGAAGTAACAAGTGAGTCTGACATATCCATGGCTCTGTTTTCTAGTATCCATTCGTCTTTTTAGACATAGAGATGTAACAACCCAGTAAAAAAAATTTGGATTTTTTGAAGCACTACAGAGAAAAAGCGCATTCTCAATCGCTTTAATTAGAGAGCTCTTATAAAGCAGTAAATGATAACGAATAAAACATACAAAAAATCTGCTATTTTAGTGCTGACAACGAAGAGGGGTTTTAAGAAAAAAAAATATATTATGGTTTACGAAAATGATTGAAATAAGGCATTTAAACAAGTAAAATCAAAACATTAATGAATATGTTAATATAGTTACCTCTTAAAAAAGCACTCTAGGAGCGCTTTGTTTGCATGTTAAAAGAAGCGCTTATTGTCAGCAGAAAATAGTCCTCCAAACCGGGAACACCCCATACAAAAATCAGGCATCCCATCAGCAGGTTTGAAGCGATTTGAGGCATGAAATCATACAAAAAACCTGCTCCTTTTGGAGCACGTTTTTTTTCTGGGAAGTGAGTCTGACATATCCATGGCTCTGTTAAAAATATCTGACTTATTATTTTTGCTGCTACATTTTCTGGCATAAACCAGTATATCAGATTTATTAAGTCCATGGCGCGACGCAGCAGCATCTTCTCCAAAACAGCCAAATGGAAGAATTGTACTTTTAACTATTTCTTTTGAATGAATTAAAAGCTTATGCACAGTCGCAGTCATTTGAAGCCAAGAATATTTTGTTTGGATGGTTTTTGTGGTACTAAAGCAAAAAGTTTTAAAATTTTTTTAAATTCAATGAGAACTGGGGTCTTATCACCACATACGATATCGAGCAAAATTGATCGAAATTATTTATTTTGGTATCATGAAACTCGATATCGAATGAAATGTATTGAATTTGAAATAAAAGCATTCGATATCGAAAAACTCGACGTTACATTTATCCAGTTTTCATGCGATACGTCAGTGTCTATCGTATGCAAAAAACATCGATAGTTTATTCGATACGATAGTATCGAATGCAGTGATTAGGCCACTGGCAACATATAGAAATCAAAATAATAGTGAATATATATTAACTTTTCATCAATGTCAGTTATACGGGAAAAGAGGAAATAATCTGCGAAAGCCCGGCGGGCAGTGTTACCATCATTCGTGCTGTCAAATCCTCCACTAAACCATTCTGAGTTTTTCGTTTCAAATACATACATCACGTTTTCTATGTGATTTTTGCCATTTCTGAGACAAATAAAGACAAACATTTGTAATCTTTCTTTTGAGAACAAACACTTCTTCCTTTAATGTTTCGTCATCTTAAATTCTTGTAAACACATAATTTAAAACAGCTGTTTCTTTCTATCCTTTCTTTTTTTTTTCTTCGAACCAAATTTTAGCAAGTTCGCTATAAGCGAAGTAGAGGTTGCCTGCAAAAAAATGGGATATCTCAAAAATCGCAGAAAAAAATGCAGCATGAAATTTATTATACAATCTCAAAATCAAATACTTATCAAGACTTTATTAATTTTAGCTTTAAAAAAAATTTAAACTTTGTTTTAAAAGCTGTATAAAACTTTTATTATTTTTTTTTTAATTGAGATAAGGTCAAAAAATTGATTTTTTTTCAGCAATAAACTATTTTTAATTAGGCTTAAGTTCATGAAATTTAATTTTTATTAAATTATTTTTATGAAGAAAGGAATTTTACAACATGAAAATTAATCAAAATTGTTATTGATAATCGTTCATTCTTGACGTGGCTCGGGCTCGAATGTCGTCGATGGCTGCGAGTGTAAGACGGCAAATCCATCTGAGGAGATCGAGTGGTTGCGATCGAAACATGTCATGGTAACCTGCCGGCCAGGGTTCGAGCCCGAGCCACGTCAAGAATGAAAGATTATCAATAACAATTTTGATTAATTTTCATGTTGTAAAATTCCTTTCTTCATAAAAATAATTTAATAAAAATTAAATTTCATGAACTTAAGCCTAATTAAAAATATTACAAATTTGGATTAAAAACCATAAATAGTTCAACAAAATAACCACAATACTAATTATAAACTATTTTATTTAAAACAATGATTATGTATTTATTTAGCACTTACTATTAATATTGTTTTCCATATTTTATTGTAATTTTCATTTGTTTTTATTAAAAACAATTGGCAGGTATTGTAATCAAAAAATCACACGACGCGCGCCCACTTAAACTGTTATTGACTTTAAGAGTCAGGCGATGAACGGTTTTTTGTTATTTATTAAATAAAAATTCACTTCTATTTGCTTTGATGTATTCTTTATCACATTACAACAAAAAAAACTACTTTTTCTGAAGTGCAGATTTTGAATTTTGGCCAAAAATATAGACCAAATTACCTACTGTGCGTTGGTACCTTTCTGTTTTTGATAAATTTTGTATGCAGATTGCATATGGTCCAGATTAAAATAAATGGTACTTTTTATACCCTCCACCACCACTAATGGTGAATGAGGGTATACTTAGTTTGTCATTCCGTGTGAAACTTTTTTATTATATATTCTGGCTTCTTGAGTAATTCTAAGTAAATTTAGATATGTCCGTCTGTTTAAAACACGCTCACTTTCAAAAAACTCAAAAGTAATGAACAAACTTGGTGTCAATTTTGCTTGTAATTAACCCAAGCAGCTTAGGATTGAAATCTATTAAAATTGTTTCAGTAGGACTAGAGCCATGAATCAAAATATTGAAACACCACCCTCAAAAATTTTAAACTTTGTTGCAAACATAAACAACATAAATGGTGGAAAAATGCATGGAATGATATAAAATTTTATTGACTGGAAGTCACACTGCTAAATTTCGTGAAAATCGGTCCACAACTTACCCAAGGCCCCATATAAACCCTACTTCCGGAAAAGAGTTTAATACGCCTAAAACCGTAATCAATTATGCTATCATAATAGAAATTGGTACGTCACAGGTTTATAGGACTATAAAAGACACTGTAAAATTTCGTGAAGATCGGTCCATAATTTACTATAGGCCCCATATAAAGCACACTCTGGTAAATTAATAAAATAAGCTTAAAGTCGTAGCAGACATAGATATTGCGGTAAAATTCCAACTTTTGTGATATAAGGTCCATAATTTAACTTAGATCTCATATTTAGCATCCTCTGAAATTCACTGTAAACGATTAAACTTATTTCACCGCTGTATTGAAATTGATCTTTTTTAATACCAGAAATCACTCTGCAGAGTTTGGCTCAAATATAAATTCCCCTCCTGAAAAACATTTAAGTTCTGCTAAAATCACGATATTTTACTCAAGTTATTTCAAATTCCAAAAAAGAAAATCATTGAACTTTCCGATTGTCCGTCAATGATTTAATATAAGCCTAAACCGCAACCAATTTTAATGCTGACATCCGTATTTTTATAAAACAATTAATAATATAAAGATATCATACAGATCCCAACATTGAAATAATCGCACAGTCGGTGGAGGGTATCAAAGATTCCGCACAGTCGAATATAGAACTCTAACTTGTTATGATGTTAAAATAAAACAAGTTAAAGTGCTATATTCGGCTGTGCGGAATCTTATATACCCTTCACCAGAATACAGAGCAACTAGACAAAAACCAAATAAAACTGGTAAATATTTTTTTAAAATAAGAGACAAGCGGTTTTGAACTTCGCTTTTCATAAGGGCCCAGAATATATATACTTTATAGGGTGTAGGATCAATATTGTAGAAATTACAGTTATTTTTTACCTTCGGTGAAGGGTATAAAAAAAGACATTTTTGGGAATTCAGGGGTCTAATCACCGCATTCGATACTATCGTATCGAATAAACTATTGAATTTTTTTGCATACGACAGACATTGGCGTATCGTATGAAAACTCGATAAATGTAATGTCGAGTTACGCGATATCAAATGCTATTATTTCAAATTCAATACATTTCATTCGATATCGAGTTTAAAGATACCAAAATAAATAATTTCGATGAATTTTGCTCGATATCGTATGCGGTGATTAGACCCCAGTATTTCGGTTATAACTCATAAAAATTTCCGATATTTTGGTATCTAATTCATATCCATAGGACGTATGGCGGCCCTAAAATTTAGGTTAGCCATTTTTTAACCGATTTGACAGATTTATATACCGACGTGTTTAAGAAGAAATTTACCATTTACTTGAGTTATTAAGCTTGGACTCGGGGAGATCAATGGTTCCCGAAAGTGGGTATTTAAAAAAAAATTAAATTTGGTCATAACTTTTTTGTATCTAACGATTTTCACGATATTGTGGTATACTATAAGTCATATCCATAGGACATATGGCAGCCCTAAAATTTAGGTTTTTATACAATTTTTAATTTTTTTTGTACGGGAGGTACCCCGCCCACTTCTCCAATCCCGCCCACATTTTGTAGAATGCTGTGTATTGGCAGCCTAAATGTGTGTACCTAATTTGGAAACTTTGGCTTTTGCCGTTCCCCAGATATGCACCAAAAAGTAATAAAAATACAACAACCACAAGGGATTTTTGAAAAAATTAGAGGTAGTCATGGTTTTTTGCTCATATCTCCTCAGCCATTTGTGGACCGATCTTGCTGAATTTCAATAGCAAACAATTCCGGACCATATGTGACATAAATGTATAATAACCTGGCCCCCATCATATATGGGGTCTTCGGAAAATCCATTTCAACGGTCAGACGGACAGACGGACATGGTTAAATCAACTTCGCTCCTCATAAGGACCCAGAATATATATACTTTATAGGGTCTTAGATCAATATTGAAGAAATTACAAACGGAATGACAAACTTATATATACCCCTTTTACCTTGGGTGAAGGGATAAAAATTAGTACTTTTGGCAAAAATGTAACTAACGTTTTGTTTCAAAGTTGAGTCTTTTCTACTTTAGCAAATTTTAACAAAATGTTTTAAAAAGTAATAATAAATACGTAATATTTTTCTGGGTAAAATTTGTAAAAGGTTTGAAAATGTGTATGGTTGTGAAAAAATGGTTGCTTTATTGTGAACACCAGTCAAAATGTTGATCGTATTGTGAACTGTTTTATTTTTTTATCTACTCTTATACTGCAAAGGGGGATACAATTGTTTTTTTTTTTTTTTTTTTTTTTTTTGGCAAAATACTAGAGAAATTAATTGATCTTAGATTTTTACAGAAAATGGAAACATTTTTAGTTGACTCCCTTTAGAGGAACCATTATGGAACCGATATATTTATAAAAAACACCACAATATGGAATAATAAATTTTATTTGTAAATTCTAGAGGAACCAGTGCAATATAAACAATTAATTTGAACTAAATTTTTTTTTTTTTACAATAACGATCAAAAAAGTAAAATTCTTAAAGGTTGTTGGTACAATAATCAAAGTAAGGTTTTTTTTTATTGAGTTTTTCTTGTCGAAAGTTACAATATGTATTCCAAGCACAACCCAAAGCAATGTTCAATACGATTTTTACTGAATGTTATCTTTGTACCCATTAAACATCTAAATAAGTTTGTATTTAGATTAAATTCGGCCCAAAAATATTCAACTTAAGTTACCTTATAGCCTGTTTATATTACACCTAGTAATTTCGAGATTTCGAGCAATATCTGGTTTTTTTAACCAAAGTTTCCATACAAAATAAAATCTTCATCTTGTCTAGATTTTGACGATATCTACCAAAAATCTGGTATTACTAATGGCGATTTCTTTTCTGAGAAAAATATGTTACAGTACATACATGTAACATTTTCTAATGTTACCTAAAATCACTCGAAGTGTTACATGTTGTGCAATTTCAATAGAACACAATTAGTGCTTTTATTTACAACTATTACACTTTCATCATTAATGTACTTAATAAGCGATTTTTAAAGCTATTTAAGCAGTTTCTGCATGCTATTACGGGTTGGAAACAAATATTAACATCACTAATGGCTTATAAAAATTAAAACGATTATAATAAAAATAGACTTTTTTTTATTTTAATTTGTAAATATTTTTATATTTTGTTTTAAAATCAATTTTTAACAAAATTATGAGCGGTATGAATTATGACGAACAAAATAAAACATTTGTTGTACAAACAAAGTAGAAAGCACCAAAGTTGTAGAACAGGGCAGTATGAACACCTTAAGTTAAAGTAAGGGTAAAACATGCAACATGTTTTGCATGTTTTTCATCAACATATTCACAAAAGAACTTGAAAATTTTTCCCACAGTTGTATTTTTTGTACAAACGAACACAAAAATGTAGAACATGTAACATTAGTGCAACATTTTTCTCAGAAAAGAAATCGCCATAAGCGATACAACTATGATTTTTTTCATGCACTACAAAAAATACTTCCCTATATGACATTAAAAAAAAACAAAACAAATTTGACGGTTAAGAAATTTAAAATGTTTGGGAAAATGGTAATAAAATATAGCAGACAAACAATTAGGCAACTCACAAAGTGTTCTAATGTGTCATATTAGTTGTTTTTTATAAAATTTATGAATGTAACAATCATAATATTATAGCAAATATAGCAATCATGAAGTTTACTATAAAATTGACTCCTATCAAGTTAGAGCATTATCAATACAACAGTTCTTAAGATATTCAATATTTAACATTGGCGTAAAATGGGGGTAACACTTCCCCTGCTGATACCTTATTAAAATTTCGGGGCTTACTGCAAAAATTCAAGAAAATGGGTGCAGCGGCAATTAGGATAAGCGAAACTTAACATTGGCATCCTATGGAGGGTACCACTACCCCTGCTTTTATCGAAAAAATAAGTAGCATATTTGGTTTTCGGGGCTCACGTAGTGTAAGTGTTAAAATTGCAGGAAAATCGGTTCAGTTATTTATCAGTCTATAAGCCAACAAAAAAAAAAACAAAAACAGACAAACATTATTAGTTTTTATATATAAAGATTTGTTGCTCCCACTGCACCACCTACGTTCTTTTTTATTTTAAAGTTGCAGTCTATCTTAAGAGTGGGTCCTAAAAAGCTGGAAGACGTTTGCCTTCAGATATTAGGTATTTAACATTTTCGTTATTTGGTGGTATGTACTGCTCCTCCTCCGTCCACCAAGAGTGACTTTTACCAAGTTTTAGCAGTCTCACTATAACAGTTCTTAAGATATTTGATATTCAACTGGTATCCTTTTTCAATTTCGGGGCTCAGAAGATGCACTGCTAATAAATCAAGAAAATTGGTGCAGCGGCTCTTAATATATGCGATACCTATATTGGCAACCTATGGAGGGAACCACTTCCCCTGCCCCTATCAAAAAAATAAGTAGTTTAGGAGTCTATAAGCCAACAAACAAAGATACACACATTTTTAACTTTTATATATGTACATATATAGATTACGAGCTAATTTAAATATATTTTTTTCTGCTTAATTAAATTCATTATTCAAATTAAAACTTCGATAATTAATAAAACATTTTGGCTGAAAATAAAAATTTTATTGAAATAGATGCTGATAAATTTTTCAATGAATACAGTGTTGTTCAAAACATTAGCAGCCGAATACATTTTTCATAGTTTTTTTTTTTTTTTGTATCTTTTCCAAATTGTTATTTGGCACACATTTCCTTTCTTTTTCTTACACATTTAGATGGTAAATGCTTTTTTTAAATGAGAGAATTATCAACTAAGCAAAGTATTTGACACTCTTAAATTTTCTAGTTTGTTTTAATCACTTCTGAACATCTTTTAGACATTGACGCTATCTATATCCGCTTGAAATATTGTTCTAGTTTTTATAACCTCCACCACAATTAGTTGTGAAGAGGGTATACTAAGTTTGTCATTCCGCGTGAAACTTTTTTATTATTCATCACAGACCCCATTAAGTATGTATATATTCTGGGTCCTTGAGTAATTCTAAGTCGATTTAGCCATGTCTGTCTGTTAGCCTGTCCGTCTGTTGAAAACATGCTCACTTTCGAAAAACTCAAAAGAACTAAACAAACTGGGTGTCAAATTGCTTGTAGTTATCCCAAGCAGTTTGGGATTGAAATCCAGCAAAATTGGTTTAGTAGGATCAGGGCTATGAATCAAAATGTGGAACCACTACCTAAAAAAATTGATAATTTTGTTACAAAAACTAACATAAATGACACAGAATGATATAAGATTTTGTAAGAATTCGTCTTATTCAACTGAAAATCACGCTGTAAAATCGAAGATCGGTCCATAAACCCTACCCCGGAAAACAGCTTAGTACGCCTAAGACCATAACTAATAATGTTATCATAACAAAATTTTGCTCGTCACAGTTTTATAGGACTAGAAATGGCACTGTGCAGTTTCGTGAAAATCGGTCCATAATTTACCCTAGGCCCCATATAAACCCAACTTCCGGAAAACAGTTTAGTACTCCTAAATCCGTAAAAAATAATGATACCATAACCAAATTTGGTACATAAAAGTTTTATAGGACTAGAACTAAGACTATGAAATTTCGTGCAGATCAGTTCATAATTTACCCTAGGCCCCTTATAAACCCTGCTCCCGGAAACGAACTTTGTACGCCTAAAAACGTAACAAATACTGCTACCATAACAAAATTCGGTACATCAAAGTTTGATAGAACTAGAAATGGCACTGTGAATTTACGTGAAAATGGGTGCATAATTTACCATAGGCCTCATGTAAAGCCCACTCTGGTAAAATAATTAAATACGCGGTAAACTTTCTTCCAGTTTAGCTTCATATGGCCAGAAAAATGTAATGTAATTTTGTGATATACGGTCCATAATTTACCTTACATTCCATTTTAGCAGCCTTCTGAAATTCACTGCAAACACTTAAACTAATTGCACTCAAAGTTATTTACGGGAATACAAAATTTATTATTAAGATTTTCGTATGACATGCTAAATTCCCAATTTTTCATATTTGATAAATACACTGAAATTTATTGTTGAGGGAAAGCTAGCTTCTATGCGCATTTTACTGGTTGCTTAGGCCAGATCATCAGGAAACCTTTTCCAAAGATTTTAGAAAAGCTAAAAATATTATACTAATGAAACCCTAAAGCGAATAAGAATTTTAAACACTCAAAGTCTTACTTGTAACAATATCAAACCTTAAACAAAACACCAACAATTTACAGTGAGTTTATCTTTTCTTACATCCCCCTACAATTGGTTGGGTTCTTTCCGACTCGAATTGTAGTTGTAAGTGGGTAAAAAGAAAAAACAAAATTAAAAAAAACAAATTGTTTCATTCTATTGTCTTCGCAAGAAAACAACAAAAAAAAACCAATTTGGCAATTCAGTTTTTGCACGGGCACATGCAAGTATATTATCAAAGTTATTTACGGGAATACAAAATTTACTATTAAGATTTTCGTATGACTGCTGTATTGAAATTTATGTTTTTTTATAACCAGAAATCGTTCTGCAGAATTTGGGATGATTGGTTCATAGCTTACCATGGCTTCAATATAAATTGCTCTCCTGAAAATCATTTAGGTTCGGCTTAAACTATTACGACTCATGATATTTTACTCAAGCTTTTTAAAATTGTTAAAAAAAGCGTACAATTTTCTGCTTGTAGGTCAATAATTTAATATATGTCTAAAACGCAACCAATTTTAATGCAGATATTTTTTTAATAAAGATAAATTAATAATAAATAGACATCCTACAGTTATTACTCCTAAAACATTCGAACTGTCGGTGGAGGGTATCAAAGATTCGGCACAGCCGAATATAGCACTCTAACTTGTTTTTTTTCATTTCGAAAAAATTATGAACCCAGTACGAAATTTCTCCACCTCTCCTGCTAAGTTAATCAAGATTTCATGTTTTTATGTGACCCCAACATTTTTTTTGCACATTAAACTTTTAAGGCAAGTTTCTCGTAATTTTGTTATTACTTACAAACCTGCTTCGTAGTAAGGCACTTGAAATGTTACTTTTTTAAAAAACTTGATAAGAGTTCGTTCACTTGCTTTACTGCAGTTCTGTATGTCTTATTGCGAAGCCCATAATTGAGCGCTTATTTGCTTAAATGTACTAATAGCGCTTGGCAAAATGATAAAATTATTTTTTGGGACAGTTTAATCTGTTACGAATTTTACTTAAATTGGTTCAAAATAAATTTTGTATGACTAGAAAAAAAAACATGAAAGTCAATAATTTTAATAGACCAACTGACGTCCGTTTTTATAAAGATTAAATTATAATTTAAAGATTCCATAAAGAGCTATCTCCTGAAATATTCAAACTTTCGGTGAAGGGTATCAAAGATTCGGCACAGCCGAATTAAGAACTCTAAAATTTTTTTAGTAAGACCATTCCAAAAATGTATAATTTTAATTCGGAATTATAATTAAAATAATTAATTGCACAGGACAACAGAATTTTAACGCATGGACCAAAAAACAATTTTAAAAGAGGCGAAAATACCAAGCCTATAGCGAACATTTTTTTCAAGATTTTTCAAACTACAGATTAACATATCTTAGAAAAGGAACAAGATATTACAAAGTTTCAACATTTAATTATAAGCGACATATTAGGTTGTATAAAAAAAGATTATTTCGGTTAGTTATAACGTCTCGAATGATGAAAAACAGATATTTTTAAAACTTTAAGTAAATATATCTTATGAGTTGGAGAATTTCTGAGTACAAAAGTGAATGGTAATAAAAAGAGTTTGAATTTTTCCAAATTCATTTATAATCATTTATACTACATTTTTAACAAAATTTAAATCGTTCACAAAAAAAAACTCAAATAAGACCCCTTTGCGGTCGGGGTAAGGTAAAAAAATTGTACAGACTTTGTTGTACTCGGCAAGTAACTTGCGCAACTAACTTAAGGAGTCTGAAAGGGGTCTAAGGTACATGAAGTAAATTCCTTTCTGCATTTAATAGCAATAAAATCCAAAGAACAAGTTGTATACTCACAAGATTCATTTATTACATTAACGAACACGATTTGATGTTTATCAGAATCTTTTTAATAATTATAACCATCCTAAAATATTGTGTTATTGATTAGAATTGGTTTAAATTTGATACCATTCATAAGAATCAACCCCTACTGCTTTTGTCGTAGGCCATTCAAGCAGTTCCTTTTAAAGTAATTGTGCTCATCGAGAATACATATATTGTTGAACTTTATTCGCATCTTTGATTTTCTTTTTGTTAATAGCTATTTTATCTGTTTAAATAGCCATTGTAATTAAAATTTTGCTTAATAACAACAAAAACTGTGTAGATACCGGGTTATGATGGTTGTCGAGTAGAAGGATCATACAGTTATGTACATTATGCTTCATGCTATAACTTTCAATAAAAGAATAAGGAAATATTATAAAATCTGTCTGACGATGTGATGAAACTGAATGGTATATGGGCTACTTCAAATTTTTTGAGCACCTGCTGAAACCGACATACTATGGCTCTTATTTCGTTAAGTTTTATGAATTGAAAAAAAACGTTGTACAGGGTTTGGATGACTATACTTGAAGGATATGACGTGCAAAGTTTTACGTTGAAAAGTCCTCACCTTAAGAATTGGTGGTCATCTAAAATTCGAAAAATTAAAAAAACGACTTGAAACTTCCAAGAGTTTTTTCATTCATTCCGTTTTCTTTGTAATAGTTTTAAGCTTTTAGATCCAAACCCATACAAAATTTAGTCACTAGACTTGGAGGATATATCCACTAAAAAAAAATGTTGATATCGCTGCTGCGTGAAAAGTTGCATGGTTTTTTAAAGTGAAACCAAAATTTTCTGAATTTTGAAATTTTTGATAAAAATGAGTTTTAAGCGCAGAATTAAAAAAACTGCGAAATTTTATAAAGTTTGAGGTGTATCAAGTTGGTGTCAGCGCACCAACAACGTATCACGGACATCACAAACTTAAAAGAAATTAGCATACATTTTTTAAAAATGTATCTTTTTTGCGTCTGACAATCTGAATTGCCTTTTAAGTTGGCTAGTGTATTGCGTGATGTGAGTAACTTCGTAAAGGGCACCTCCGAGGCGAAAACGCACTTTAAAATTTTTAAACGCAAAAATTTTATGAACTTTTGAAAATTTTTGCAAAAAAACAATTTATTTTTAAGCTTTTTTTTATATCAAAACATGTCATGGGAACATGTTTAGGTATCTAAATAGATTCTTCGCAACGAACTAAACTGATAAAGTGCAAAAAAAAATAATTTTTTTCAACCCTGGCGCGTGCAGCGGCAGTTTTTTCCAAACACATTTCGCTTTGTGACAACTGAAGCGCTGTATCAATTCCGCTCAAACGTACATCGAATAGAAGACTTTACTGAGCTTGATACTAAAATTGAAAACGCACCAAAAAATTTTAAGGATTTAAAATTTTATGGAGAAACAAAATGTTTCTAACCTCAAAAAGCATCCTTGTATGAAATATTTGATTTGGTTTCATAATATACATTTTATGATCATAGTAGCTTTTGCTGAGTGCTTCTAAGAATAAATATTTGAGTATTACTGATCTAAATATATAATTTGGTAAAAAAATCATGAGTGGTAAAGTTTAAATGGTTATATCTCTTAAGCCATTAGCGATAGCCAAATAGTTTTTTTCCCAAAATATTGCAAATTATGTCTTATACTAGCCGTAATTTTGTAAAATGTTTAACAATTTTAAATAAATTTTTATATTTTTATATTTTTATATTTTCCAGTGTATTTTAAAAAGTATTCAAGCTTTTATAAATATTTTAGTGTGCTAAGAAAGCCCTTAAGGGGTATTATCCACTCGCGTTATCCTTTTTCAATTTTAACAAAAACTGTAATTTTTATATTTTTTTTAATTTTTAACTTTAAACCGCAGTAAAATTTGCGCCGTGTAATAAAAATGATTAACGCGAACGGATTTCACATGCTCAAATATCGGTTTATACACACGCAAATCAACATTGATGTCAGACAAAAAAAAAAAAATTAAAAAAAAAATGTCTAGGTGTCGTAAATTTTTGAAGTTGCTCATATGAAATCAAAAAATATTCGATTAAGAGCAGAAAGGGGTATTCTGTTGAAAATGTTTCCTTTTTGCACTTAATGGAAATTTTTGAGCCAATTATTTTCGCATCAAATTCTTAGCGCACTCCTTAAGTATTCGAACCTATATGAATACATTATTAATTCATTTTGACCAACAATGTCAGTAGTTCCCTTTCTGCAATAAGCGATTAAATTTTTCACCAAAAACAAAATCTTCTTTTATTTCATTAAATTTGATAAATAAGATTTTTGACCAACTAATTTTGAGTTTGTCATTCAGTAAGTACACTGAGCTAGTTGAAAAAACAGACAAGCCTGGCACCTGGTGTTTTAACATAAATCGGGTTCGCTGAATCCAATGGTGCTTACCGTTTTTTTAGGTTAGCTCTGGCTATCGAGAATTATGTTAAAACGCTATTATTATTTTATTGTTATAATAATGACGATATGAATAATATTGTATATGTATGACAAACAGCAATGGATGTTGTAAAAAAGTATTTAAATTCATACTTACTTTTTCAAACACAACTGTAAATTTCATTGTTATTATAAGCTTTTTATTTTTGAAGCGAGCCAGACACTGTTAACGTCACTAAAATAAAGCTTTTGTTTCATTTTTTAAGAGACTTTTAAAATTAAGATAAGATCTCCAACATTAACAACGTTTTTACCCTACGCCACAGTTTTTACAGAGCAATTTTCGAGAGTGTATCCTAATTATATGACACTCAGGGGCAAAACAAAATTATGTTAATTTTGAATCTTAATTCATATAGAAATATTACCAAGATATCTACATCTACAAAAGATTTGTATACCCCTCTCCGAAGGTAAACGCGTATATATAAGTTTGACATTCCGTTTATAACTTACACAATAATTTATTCTGGATCCTTATGAGAAGAAATAATCAAATCCGATTTACCGTCTGTCCGTCTGTTGATGGGGACTTGGTTCGTATACATTTATGTTAGATATGCTCATTTAAATTTTATTATTGAAATTTAGCCAGATCGGTCCATAAATGACGGAGATATGAGCAAAACAACGCAACTGCCTCTAATTTTACCCATAAATCTTGTTGTTGTTTTTTTAATTTAATTTTTTCTGTATATCTGGAGAACGGCAAGAGCCAGTTTCCAAATTAAGTACAAGCATCTTGGTTATCAATACAAAACATCCGAACAAATGTGGGATTGGATTGGGAGTGGCACAAAATATATTTATTTATATCTAAAAAACGGTATTTATATAACTTTTTGCCCTTATCGTACCGTAGTGAAGGGTGTATAAGATTCCGCATAGCCGAATATAGCACTCTTGCATGTTTTGGCTTATACCAATTCTGGACCTACAATCGCCGAGATTATAAAAGGAAGTTATGCTAATTAAAGCTTACCATGGTCTTTATAGACCGATTCCAATAAATTTGGTAAGATGGTTGTTATGTTGAAACAGAATGTTCTTGGGCCAAATTTAATCTAAATTAAACTATTCCGGAAATAAGTTTGTATGTCAACTATGTTGAATTGTGTATGGATTCTGGCTATTTTTAACAGTCTTTGATCTTATGGTAAGGTAATTTAATGTGCCAAATTCCATCAAATGATTTCCGAAATTGCTGTACTTTGCGCATAACAAATATTTTTAGCTTCCACACGAATCAGCACAAGCGCATAATATCCGCTCCACTATGGTAGTGTATAAGTTTGAATGATATGTTCTTCAGAGCCGAATCTCTCATACGCTCCACAAAGAATTCGTTATCTTGTATTTTTTTAGATCCGGATTTTACATGAGACCTGTAATTAATTATAAGCCAATCTTCATAAAATCTGTCTTCATAATTTAAATCACATTTACCCAGTATTTGGAAATAAACAGTACATTATTTAGCGTTCGGCTCACACACCCAAGAACGATATCTATTTTTGTCAGTGATTGTGTAGATGAACACAACCCTTAATACCGTTCGGGACTATTTTCAAGAAAGAGCCGAACATTATATATTGTTCTGTACTTCGTTAAACAACAGAACAATTGCAGTGATACTTTTGACAAACATTATATTTTAATGTTCTATAATATTTATTTTTTTACATTGAGAAAGAAATGAAAGCAACGACCGCACCATGAACAGCTTCATGTATGTGTATTGTGTATATGTTTTGTTTGTGTAAAACAGGGATGTCAGCGTCATACACAATTGTGGAAATTAATTCACACACATTCTTCACACGCATTCTTAAACTGGAGGTCCACACCACGCGTTACTCGCTTTTTCGCAGCATACGCAGCTGTCAAAAAAGTAGAATCAGTGTAGTTATACGTAGTAAGTTACATGCACAAAAGCGTAGATGCCTTGAGGCGAAAAGTAGGTTTACTTTCTACTTTTGTAAGCGTCACAAGCAGCGTTCGAACAAATCAGCTGATTTTGACAAATTAAATTTTATTTTTACTTGTGCTGCTGCTGCATAAAAAGCGTTGAATGTAACTTGAAACGTAGAACGCAAGTAAGGTTATAAAAGCATGCGCTGCGTGGGGGCGAAACCGCGTGTTATGGACCTCCAGCTTTACTCTCTTTCATTTAGTGCACGAGAGTACACAATTCAGTCGTTGATTATCAAGCGATGAGTGCACATGCGGCGGATGCTTACGTATTTTTTTGTTTTTATTAAGAGTACTTGTCTCTTTATTCACTAATACTAATATAAATCAATACAACCACAATTGACATCACTGGTGTAAAATTATTTTGCTGGATTTTTGTTTTTTTTTTTTTTGTATGTTATTTTGTTTTTGTAAAATATGTTTGGTATTTTTAATGAGCCGAAACGAACAAAATGAGGTTTGTGCATTTAAAAAAAACCGAACGTAATAAAATGTTCTTATCTTTTGTTGAGTTTGATAAAAACAGTATTTTTTGTGTTCGAAACTTACGACTTACAGCGAAACGTTATTTTTTTAATGTTTTTCTACACAAACACTTTTAGCGTTTGTGTTTTCCACAAATCTACGGAACCGAACACTAAGGAGCGATATTTAGTGTTTAATTTCGAACACTGCATTTAACTAATGAGTGCCAAGTTTTATTACAATATCATTTTCTATAATAAGTTGTTTTGTATTTAAAGTGTTTTTGGAAGTAACTTTTTTGTGAAATCAATGGTTCATTAGACCAATTTAGCAGCGTCATTTCTACACAGCAAACAAATTTACTGTATCAATTAAATATTTTTTTATGTTAACAACATTTTGTTCAGTAATAAATAAGTAAATTTTTAATTGAAACTGATTATGTACCTATATTATTTATTTGTTTAGATTTATAAATATTTATTTTCGCGTGTAAAAGCTTTTTTCAGAAGTGATTTTAACATAAGACCTGGGTATTTTAATAAAAGACTTTATGTGGTTTGACATGAATATTCAATGGCGCATCACACTGAATGGCAAACTTAATATATCCTCATTCGCCACCTGTAATGGAGGAGGGTATAAAAATTAGAAAATAAACAAACAAAGTACCAAACGTGGATAAACATGTGAGTAAACAAACTAAACTGGATTTCGTGTATTTACTGCAAGTTGTTCAGCTTATAAAAACCTTTGAATCTTTTGTAAAAACAATATTTCTTTACAAACTGTCTTTCCACTAGCACAACAAACAAAAACTAGATATACAACATGAAAACAGTCATTACTTTAACAGTTGTTTTCGTAATTGCTTGTAGATTGACCGGTGTAAGTGTCTTTGGTAATTTTCATTTAAATTACATAAACAATTTATTTACAATAAACAATATACATGTAGGTTTTTTTCTATTCCAGGCCTACGAACTAAGTGATGAGTTGAAAACCAACGCTAAAATCTTCTTCCAGGAATGTGTTAAACAAGAAAATGTATCGGAAGAAGATGCCGCCAGATTGCGCAACAAGAACTTTGATAAGCCTTCAGATGGCATGAAATGTTTCGGTACATGTTTCTTCGAAAAAATTGGCACATTGAAGGACAATATATTGCAAGAAGATTTTCTTTTACAAAACTTGGGTGCCATTATTGGTGAAGAGAAGACCAAAGAAGTTTTAAGCAAATGCAATAAAATTGAGGGGGCTAATCGTTGTGATACCGGTTTTAAAATCTATGAATGTTTCGACAGCTACAAGGCACAGCTGACCGCTTAAGTTAAAGAAATAAAGAAAGTATTAACCATGGTGAAATAAACAGGTGGAAGCACTACGCCAGATGACGATTTTTTGCTCTTGCATTGTTTGTCTAGGTTTATGTCAAAGATTTGTTTATGTTTACAAAAAGTCCACGTTTTGTGCTGTGATTATTGTATTTTATTAAAATTTTTGATAATTCTAAATTAAAATAAATAATATATTGACCATAATTAAATACAAATTGGCTAAAAATGTTTTTATTTAATCACGTTTAGCGGCACGCTTTGATTTTTGTTAAAAGTATTTTTAGACGTAAACGGTGATATAATTTCCATTTTTGTTGTAATATTGTATTTGTTGCCTTAACGATGCCACCTTCACAAAGCCAATTTCACAAAGTTCAGTGGCCAAATTACGGTGTTCGATATCGATCGAAATTCCCATTTAAATTGTATTGTATTTTCGATCGATATCGAATGCTGTAGTTTGGCCCCTGCACTTTGTGAAATTGGCTTTGTGAAGGTGGCATCATTACGGCCCCAGTTAAAATTGACTACAAGTAGAAGTAAAAGTAATAGTAACTGAACTTGCTGAAATTGGACGTAAGTATGTATGATAACAAAAAACCGTGTACAAAAAATATCGAAACAAAACTTAAAAAAATTTTATACTAATATTTATGTATCTAAACAAAATTGTTATAAAAGGTACGTGACAATTTTTTGACCAAATGAATTTGACACCTAATCTTTATGTAAAATTGTCCGCTGAATCCGAATATGAATTGTCAAAAGTAGAACAGTTTTCGAGATATTCCAAAATAACCGTTATTTGTGTTTTTAAAAAAAATGCTGTGACAGAAATGCAAATATCCAAATATTTGGTCACGACTTTGTTGAAATTTTGTCACGTAGTGTAATCAGTGCTCGCAAATATATAATCAAAATTCGTTAGTTCAATTTCGATTTTAATAACTTGAAATTTTTGCAAAATAGCCGAACGAGAATTATTGACACAACAGACGTCAAATATTTTCATCAGTGTTGCTTCTTTGTGGTAAACAGGCGCGGATCCAGCTTGAGCCTTAGGAGGGGGGGGATTTTGTATGATACAAAAAACTAAAAAATTTTATTTTAAAAGTTTATTTAAAACAATATGTGTATTAGGGTAAGTACTGTTTGCAATTTTTGCGAATATCAAATTCTCCATCACATAGCAGTACAGACCGTGAAAAAATATTATGAAATGATGTATTACTTTTTCGCGATCGTGAAGAAAGTTTTCGCACCAAACGCGATAAAGTTTTGAATTTAAATTTTTCTCCTTACTATACAAAATTAACATTTTTTTACAAAATTTTAAGTATTTTCTAATAATTTCATGAATATAATCAGATCTTGCCATTTCTATTTCGCGGTTTTTTTAATAAACTAAATTTTAATGGCAAATCATAGATGTTGTGATAGATGAGTTGTTTGGCGGATATATGAAACAGTGATCATTTTAAGCAGCGTAGTAATATATGCGCGAAACGAGCTATTAAAGTTGCACAAGATATGTTTTCATTATGTAAATCAACTCGCATTTTAAACTTAAAATTTATTTCATTAAACCCAAAAAAATAGCTTTACATTTTTGTTATACAGTTGCTTATTTTATGTATTTATGCCTGTATTCATAAAAATATTTTAAATTTAATAAAGGCTTGAAAACCAAATTTTCTATGAAAATTTTCCTTAATAAACGTTTATTAAATTTTATAATCATTTATGAATATGGGGGCTAAAATATATAGCATATATAAACAATTAAAAAAAAAAATTTTTTTTTGAGGAGCTTTATAAATTGCATTTGGGGCGGAAACTTTTTTGGCCAAAATGGCCTAAAAAAATTATTATTATTATCAATACTAAATTGCCCATCACGTGGTGGGATGAAGAAATTTTGTCCAAAAATATTATTACCCTTATTAAAAAAACTCAACAAAAAGGTTAAATAAGATCAATTCAATATACATTAATCTTATTAAATAAGCAATTTATGATTTTCTTTTGAGGCAAATTAAGGCAGTACAGTCTATCTTCTGTCATTGTTGAACCGGGCCATGTTTTTATTGACGAAGGGTAGGAAATGACCTTCCGCTCGTAGCTTAACTGACGAGCATTGAAACGAAAATTTTAAATATTTTTCTTAGATTTCGGTAGATATCTTCATCACAGTTTATTTAAGCATCTACAACGTTATCTGATAGATCAGGCTCAAGTTTAGATGTTAGTAGCTGTTTATCTCTTTTATCAAATATAATCAGCTCATCATCTGTATGTGACTTGATTACACTTTGAGGTAGAAGTTTAGGTATGTTCAATAAATTTGGGATATCTATTGGGAAAGTTGTTATGAGATCTTCTAAAATAAATTCAATAAGAGGAATGTAACCAACAATTCGGATGTGATTATTTCGTTCAAGTCTTGCCTTTTCGATAGGAACCTCGATTTGAACGCAAATAACCTTAACTTTTCAAAAATCGCTTTAAATTGTTCTTCGGCTTTATTTATTTTCTCTTCAAGGCACATGATTGAAGTTTTGATAAGGCTTGATCCTTTTTGAAGATCTACGTATATCTTGCTTTTGTAAAATGATACTAAGTGGCTGTGTTACACAGAAAAAATTATTGCCGAATTATTTTCAAACAAACGCTTGTTTGAAATTTTTTTTGATTTCTACAAATTTTTTTACTGATTCAATCAATATTTTTGTTTGATTTTTATTTAACCAACAAAGTTGTGGACAACTTTTCAAAAATATAATAAACGCGCTATTGGTTTCAAGTTTTCATAATTTTGTATGAAATATTTAATGCTCTTTAATGTTGTCGTCCTTTTGCATTTTTTTATTGATTGTAAGCAACACTTCTTTATGATAAATATAAGAACTACAACAAAAAACACATGCAGTCTATTTTTGTACGCTTTAAAAAGTACAGCAATAAGAAAAATGATAAAATAGCGTGACGAGGTTTGTAGTAAAAAAACAACAAAAACAATAGCAGGTAAAAAAACGTTTCATTTTTTTTAAACAACAGAAATGACAACATTATAAGAAACAAAATAAATTTTTGGTTGGTTTCAAAGTTGGTAAAAAAAAAACAAAATCCCGTATTCAATTTTTTCAAACAGTTTGTTTAAATACATCAAATACAAAAATAGAATGATGACGAAAAACATATCGAGTCGGTCTGCCGCCGTGTTTGGTTACATTTCTTCTTCATTAGCAAAGGAAAGGATGCAGCAAAAGTGAGTGACGAAGAAAAACATTGTGTGTATAAATAAGACTTCGTTCAAAAATTATTCCAACAAAAAAATGTGTCTCAAAGCCAGCCGGCCGCTCTGCTCTGCTTCATCTTCACCAACAGTGCTTGCTTGTGTGCGCGTCATTGCTTGTGCCACCTTTTTTGTTTGATTCAGCAAAATTATTTGTTTCAAATTTATATGAATTTCAGTAAACATTTTGTTTGATTCTGTAAAATTATTTGTTTGAAAAAATCGGCGTTTTTTTTCAATAAACAAAATGCAAATAAATTGTTTGAATATGCGAATTTGTTTGTAGGACCGATTTCAGATAAAAAATTGTTTGATTCTACAAATTTTTTGTTTGAATTGAAAAAATAATTTTTTCTGTGTACAATACAATGAGTAGTGAAAAAGTGAGTAGAGCTGAATCATGACTCATAATTTCTTGTACTTATATGCACTCATTTATGTGCGGCCCTTTGTTCCTACTAGGAACCACAGGACATAATATATATGCACTCATACTTATTGCAAGCTCATATTCACTCAGAAGCTTGATTTTATTTATCGTACTCATGCTTAAGGCTGTTATACACTATCCCACAAAGTCTTAAGTATTAAGCGAAAATGCTTCCCTGATCTAATTATTGTTTGAACATTTTCAAAAAACAATAACAACTTATCATCACACGGTTGCGTTTTCGTAAAATACTTAAGACTTTCTGGGATTGTGTATTACGGCCTTTAGCAACATTTGTAGTGGTTTATTTAGATTCAACGACAAAATAATTCATTGCTGATCTCTGGTGTAGATCAGGTGTTATTTGAAATTCTTTCTTTTTAAAACAAATATTATAATGATTTGATTTCACTTAACAGATTTATATCATTTTTAATAATGCTGATCCAACAAATACTCAGTCATCTTAACCGAAGTCATGGTTTATTTTTAAGAAAAAACTTCCGGCGTTAAATATAGATTTTCAAAAGCTTGCTAATAAAACTTGCCAGATCAGCCCTTAGATTTCGTTCTATAAAACTATGTAATTTTAGAAGGCGAAATTTATTAGAAAAATTTATTCAAGCTAAAAAATAACGTGGGTATGATATGTTTTCTATGCTCCAAAATAAAATAAGTTTTAACAAGGTTTCGTTTAAATGTGCTAAATTCGCATTTCATACTATTGATAAACTGCATTTTATTGTTGATGGAATAAGCTATTCCTATGAGCATTTCACTGGATGCTTAGGCCAGATCGTCAGGAAACTTCATCCAAAGATTTTAGAAAAACTATAGATATTATACAAATAAAACTGTTGAGCGAATACGAATTATAAGCCCCAGTTTTTCCCTTTTCGTAATATTTATAAACTGAAATTGATTGCTGCTGGGATAAGATTTATTTTGTCACTTTAAAATGCTTCAGCTTAGATTTCAGGCTGTTGTCTGCGACAATTAAGGCGGCATTTCACACAGTACAATTCCGTTCGGAAACGGAATTCATTTCGAAATTTGGTGCTTCAGAAAGTGACGAAGACTTTTTTCGGAATGAAACCATTTTTGTTTTCATGAACGGAATGGGAGTTTTCTGTACCTGAAAGGCCAAAAAACTATCAAAATACACTCTATCAATAAACAAATATGTTTCCTTCAATTCCGAACGGAATTGTACTCTATGACATGGTCCTAAATGTAGTTTTTTCGGGTTAGTTTGTTTGACACTTTTTTCTCCTAGTTTACAGCTAAAATTATGGCGAAGCCAGGTAAACAAAATTCTAATTAGTTGCCGAGATAAGGCCGTTAAAAAATGGCATGTTCTTTAGTGAAATGAAGTTTTTGCCAATATAAACATCAGGCCATAAAATACGAATGACAGCTTAACTAGCAAAACACCAAAAAGAGTTTTGTTTGTTCCAATAAGTAATCCGAGAAATTCCACACGAGCAGCAGTTTACAGTCCAAGACTTCAAAAGCGTTGCACAGCGTAATGAAAAAAAAAAAAACAAAATATGTATGCAGTAGAAAAAACATTTGTTAATTACTGTAGTATTCCTTGTTTGAAAAATAAATCAAACATATTCAATCATTCCGTGATTTGCTTCAGTTTAATTTTAGAAAACACCTTCGGGTAAACAGATAACAAATTTCGATCTACCAAAGGTTAAATACAATTTATTTTATGGATTGATGTTTGACTGATGACGTCAGCAGTTGTCGATGGCTGCGAGTGTTAAACGGCAAGCTCTCCGAGGAGATTGAGTGGTTGCAATCGAAACATGTCAGGGTAACCTGTCCGTAAAAACGCCTGGGTTCGAGCCCAGATTGAGTCAAGAATGAAAAATTATCAGTAAATTTTAATTAATTTTAATGTTGTAAAATTCCTTTCTTCATAAACATAATTTAATGAAAATTAAATTTGATGAACTTAAGCCTAATTAAAAATATTAAAAATTTGGATTAAAAACCATAAATAGTTCAACAAAATAACCACAATACTAATTATTGTTAAAGCTAAGGCACGAGCTCTATGTTTGCATTTGTCCTTCAAGTTGTGCTGAAAAGGTCAGCAAGAAAAAGAAAGACAAAAAAATGAAAAAACAAAACAAAATATGTACTTTGAACTTTAAGAAGAATTCTTGACAAAAGTACGAAAAAACAGAAGTAAAGGAAGAACATGTAAAATGAATTAAAATAGATAATCATTCAAAGCAAATTTCGATCTACCAAAGGTTAAATACAATTTGGTTTATGGATTGATGTTTGACTGATGACGTCAGCAGTTGTCGATGGCTGCGAGTGTTAAACGGCAAGCCCTCTGAGGAGATTGAGTGGTTGCAATCGAAACATGTCAGGGTAACCTGTCCGTAAAAACGCCTGGGTTCGAGCCCAGATTGAGTCAAGAATGAAAAATTATCAGTAAATTTTAATTAATTTTCATGTTGTAAAATTCCTTTCTTCATAAAAATAATTTAATGAAAATTAAATTTGATGAACTTAAGCCTAATTAAAAATATTAAAAAATTTGGATTAGAAACCATAAATAGTTCAACAAAATAACCACAATACTAATTATTGTAAACAGATAACTCTTTAAAAAAAAACTTTATAACTAAAACATTGCTAGAACCACTAAATCGACATTTTATTCATTTTAGCTAAATAAACAATACAAAATTATTTTATTTTAAATTTGTATTTATTATAAAGTAATTTTCCCATGCGTTCATTTATATAATACTTTTAAATTTGTTCTCTTAAGCTGCCATTACTTCAGCCTTGGCACGTTCGAAGCACTCATAGAGTTTGAAACCAGTATCACAGCGATCTTCACCTTTAATATCCTTGCACTTAGCCAAAATTGCCTTAGTATTTTCCTCGCCAATAAGAGAGCCCAATTTAGCCAAAACAACATCTTCTTGTACTACACCATTTTTTAAGGAGCCCACTTTTTCAAAGAAACATGTGCCGAAACATTTAATATTCTTTGAGGGATTTGCGTAATCCTTTTTGCCTATCCTGGCAGCTTCTTCCTCGGAGACATTCTCCTGTTTAATGCATTCTTGGAGGTATTCCAAGGCTTTAGATCTTTGCTCGTCGTTCAGTTCAATGGGCTAAAGGAAGAATAAAACAAAAAATTAAGAAATATGTGTAAATCTATACCATGGTAACATAAGTACTAGGTAGTCATTAGAAAGTTTTTTTCTCAATTTTAAAACCCACATAACGTCAAACAAAAGAAAATAAGGAAAAAAATTAAAACTAACTTCAAAAATCAAATAAATTAATTTTACATTACATGGGCAAATAATGACAACTCTCCTTAATGAACATACCTGTTGTCTGATTTTGGCAGTCGTGATCGAGTACTTTCTCGATTCGAAAGCAATTTAATATCTAATTATTTCATTCAATTTCAAAAGCATTAAATTGAGTTTCACAATACTGAACGAAATTGATTTCAAATCGAGAAAGTACTCGATCACGAATGCCAGAATTAGGCCCCTGGTACTTATAATACTATGATTCTATACTAAATTCTTGTAGTTTAAGAATCATTATACTGAGTTTCGATTTTTTTTTTTTTTTTTTTTTGTCAACTTTTAAAACTTACTGAAGCGAAAACGCTAGCAATCAAGCAAAGAACAGCTAAAGTAATGACAACTTTCATTATTGAACTATTCCTTTTTTTATTTGTCCCGGATTGTACTCGTTTTAGCAAAGTTAAGTAGATTCTGCTGTTCTAAATCCAACACTCGGTGCTTTTTATATCAAGAAAGTTTTGCGCAAAAAATTGCAAATGAGCTAATAACATACTATAACACATTAAAATTTCCATAAGATATTCTTAACAAAAACAAATATCGCAAATTTTATTTTCTACGCGTATTGGTTACGTATTTTTTCAGATTTTTTGCTTATTTACAGTTTTCCTATTATTTTGTTTCTGTTTTATGACAGCTAATAGTTTACAGAAGTGATTCATTTCTTAAAAAAAAGTAATTAAAAATAAACAATCTTTTTTAGGTGGTATTGGACTAAATGAAGCCCTACTTTTTACTGATTTCAAAATTTGTTTCAAAATTTTGTAAAATGATTAATAATCGCAAAATGTTGAATATTAAACTAAAAAAAAAACAATTTTCGTGTTGTAAAACAAAAAAGGTTTTTAAATTTTGCGCTCTTTAATATTTTGGAGATTTTAGTAAATTATGAAATAATTCATAATATGAGATTATTTTTGTTAAATTTCTGCTTATTGTCAGTTTTAAAATATTTTTATACAATTAAAGATTTGTTCAAGGCGAATTCATCCCAGGTAATCTCGTACAACTCGTACAAAAACCACAAGCAATTTGTTTTTGTAAAATCATTGTACAATGTCAAAAACAGAAATAAAACAAAACAGAAACAAAGAAAATAAAAGAGAATAAACAAAATTTTGAAATCCAACAGTGATTTTAGCTAATATCAGCAGGGCTTTTAAGACCACCTGTAATAAATTCGCCTTGGATTTGTTTAAAAAATTTATTTCTTTTTTTAAATTTCAAAAATAAATAAATATTTTGAGCACTGTCATATTAGAGGTTTTACTGCGGAATGAGTGATAATAAGTTGCAAACTCGTATACACCTTCATTTTGGTGTTATAAAAGTTGTCTCAAAAGTCTCATAAAAACGCGGGTCTGCGTCGTAAGTTATTCAAGGTCAAAAGTTTCTATAGCCCCAATGATTTTTACTTTATCATACAAATTATGGACAGTTAAATTTGCTAGTAGTTTTGTTTTAAAAAATTTTTCATACACACAGAATAAAATAAATGTAAAATCCTAGAAAACAGGGTTGATTTTACATTTCTCGTTATTGATTTTGCTTCATAGTTGCTTAATGTTAATTTAACATGATTTTACAATAACTTGCGAACAACATTGTTTTCTTTTAAAATAACTTAAATTCATGTTAATTTAACATTCCAGTAAAGTTAGAGCAAAGTGAAATAACAC
Source organism: Pollenia angustigena (assembly GCA_930367215.1). NCBI lineage: Eukaryota > Metazoa > Arthropoda > Insecta > Diptera > Polleniidae > Pollenia > Pollenia angustigena. The sequence goes on from OV884060.1 coordinate 58,226,808, forward strand.
TCCGAATCATGTTGAATGAAAGTTACTTCAAGTTGAAACAACGTGAATTTTATGTAGAATCGGATTGGTTTGAGTGTGAAATAACAGTGAGAAGAAGCTTCAGAGAGAACATGTGCATTTATTTAAAAATAATTTTTAATACTTGCCCGCGAAACCTGAGAGAGAGAATATAATTATTTATTAGAGAGAATATAATTATTTATTTTATTATCAACATAATTTTTGGGAATACAAAATTTTAATTTAAAAGGTTTCGTTATTCGTGCTTAAATTCCAATTTTTATTCTTGATAAAAACACTGAAATTTAATGATGATGGGATAAGCTATTCCTATATTCACTGGTTGCTTAGGCCAGATCGTCAGGAAACTTTATTCATAAATATTTTAGAAAAACTAAAGATATTAAACCAAATAAAACTGTTAAACGTATAAGAATTATAAGCAACAGTTCTAATCGTAACAATATCAAAGTTTAAACAAAAACATCAACAATAAACAGTGAGTTTATCTTTCCTTACATTCCCCATTTTATTTTTTGTTTTTCCCCTTGTTTACAGAAGCACTGACAATCAAAAGACACAGCTTTGAAAATTTGATTACTATTTTCGTAACAATATTTACAAAATTACAAAGTCACCTTTTTTCGTAAATTATAAATCTCGAAAGGCGTGTTTGCTTTCTGGCCCATCAGAATGCATTGGGTGTACGAATCAAAATATTAAATTTTTTAATTTCAATAAAAAGCCTTAAATAAAAATACAAAATTATCAAAAAAAAATTAGTTTCTAACTATTTTGCCCCAAACAGGGGCTTGCAAAAACCACCATGTCATATGGCATAGAATAACCGAAAGGGTTAATCATTTTAACAAAAAGAATATGGGGATTTTCTTCTTTTTTTTAAATTATTTTAAAGATGAAAATAAAAAATGTATGTATGTTTTTCTTTTTATAGTGTTGAACAATGTTATATTAAAATTTTTCATTTATAATTATTATCAAGGCGAATTCACACAAGGTGGTCTTATTTTGAAAACGTTTACAAAACTGTTAAACATTTTAACGTTGTGTCAAAAATTCAAAGAAATATTTGATTTTGTTTTTATATTAAATTGTGTTTGTTTGAAATTTTATAACTTAAAAAAGTTTTAAATTTCACAATTTTAATTGAAAATTAAAGAATTTAGTTAAGATTCCCCAGAACCAACAGAACGGTATACCATTTTGACACAAGGTTAGTAATCAGCTGTTGCTTACGAAGCAAGATAAGTTCACCTTGTGTAAATTCGCCTTGATTATTATGAAGTAATGATAATTTTAAATAAAGTCCATACTTTTGCAGAAATTTACTATGATTTTTAAACAACATTGCGCCATGTTAATTTTACATTGATATATTTTTTTCTGTGTACGCCCAACCGATTTTGGGGCAGAGGGTAAATAGCCCTCATAAATATTTATTCATTTTCTAACTGTCAATCTGCGCCATCTTTAATGTTTATTGCCAGTGCTGTTTCTGGCCTCTTATTGCATTTAGCTTTCATTTCGAAGTTGCATTCGTATCGCACTAGAGAATATTTAAAATTATTTATTGTAAATGAGGCACTGACTTCCATAACTCTTTACTTGCATTTTTTAAAAAAAATTGTGATAGCAATGACTTTTGACAGAAAACACTGCGCTGCGTTAGGATCTAAAATGAAAAGAATCAAAAGTCTCTCCTTGACCTCTTTAAATTAATTGAAAAATGGAGTTCCAAAACTTTTTCTTTGCTTTGTCTAGTGAGAAACAAAACTGCGTCCTTGCATGAAACAGAACAAAACTGGTCCCTTGCGGCCCTAATCTGACTATATTCAAAATTTGTCTTATTTTTTTGTGCTGTTGTCATATTTTTGTTTTCGGACATTCTTTCCTACTGGTAGATAGGGTTTTTGATAAATTCGAAAATAAGAAAAGTGGATACTATGATTAACCCACAAGAGCACATGGACATATTTTCAGAATTAGAAACAATATATAAAATCATTGAGGACGTTGCTTTTGAGGACTGGAAAGCAGAGGTTTTATCTGTGTTCAAAGCAACATGTGGGCTGCATTTAAAGTCTGCCCTAAGTAAACGAATAATTTTCAAGTATAAGGTAAGCATCGTGGCAGTGATTAAGCCACGACGATGTCCAGTATCAGTTATTTTTTTTTTAACTTGCACGATTTTTTTCGGTCTTCTGCAAATATTTTTTTATTTTAAACAAATAATGTTGGAATCATTGTCGATAGAAAATACTAATTCATTCTTCATGCTAAAATATTTTTCTTTAGATTAATCGCACACAAACAAAACATAAATATGTGAAATCTGTGTTATTATACGGTTGGAAGACGTCGATGTTGTCGAAACGTCAAATGAAAGTTATGCAAGCGTTAGTCAATAGATGTCTGTTAAGCGGTATTATCTGGCCAGTTACAATAACCATCACTGCACTTTGTTATATCGTCAGCTCAGAATTGGTTTGACCTACCAACCATTTTAAAAAAAAAATTGAGTTGGGTATGGGGTATATATATTTTGAATACCCCATTTTCGAATCCAAAATCTGTTTCGCGAAATTTTTTGTGGTTTCTGAGATATAAAGCATTCATTCAGGACATTGCATGTTGAATTTTATGTTTGGAGGTCAAATATTAACGATAATTAAAAAATACCAGTTGTAGAACCAAAAAGCTGAAGAAAGACATTAAATTTCCTGTATTTCCTATTTTGGTACTATTTTTCCCCCCATTATAGTATCAAAAATTGCAAAATGCAAAATGATTTGTAAAAAAGTACCAAAAATAGTTACGATTTTCACCCCCTAAACGTTCAAATTTCGAAAAAGTACCAAACTTGTATTCGTATTTTTTGATAAGTTTCGAATGTGGTATAAACTTTATTTCTAGGTTTATTGGATCAAAAGATAGATGGCCTGAAAAAAAGTAACAAAATTCAGGTTTTACCCGTTCTCACCCTAAAAGAGCCGAATTTCAGAAAAGTACCACACACCTGTCCACTTATTTTTCAAAAGAACAACGATATGTATTACAGTTTTTTTTGTATCTCTTTTAGTTTTGCAGATAAAAGGTTTCCGAATTTAGCCTTTTAATAAGTATACGTATGCAGCACAAAAAGCCACATGTTTATTTTTTTTTGTTTTATATAGCGTATGCGGCAAAAACAATATTTTTCATTTTCAAAAAAATACTATTAAAATCTAACTTTTTTCATGAAAGTGCGCAAAAATTTACATGTTTCTCCAACACATATACTGGAAGCAGTGGTAAAATTATAAAAAAAATTCTGCCGGGTACGTTATGAGAAATCTTCTTTGTCGTTTTTCTCCACTCCGACTTTTTGCCATATGCGCCAAACCAATTCTGAGCTGACGATATGTCAAACCAACAACCTCTGGAGGCAGAAATCCACAATGCTCTAGTAGTAGCGGTAGACCAAACCCTAAAGGCGCCAACTAAAAACGGAGCTTAGGCAAATGCGTAACTTGGAGTGAGATGAAAACCCTTTCATTTAGTTCATACTGTGTAAGCACGTGACCACAGAGCCTACAGAGGCGTCACGAGACAGAACATATTGTATTTTTTCTGTCTTTTTCTTCGAAAGCTGCCCTTCTTGTTTTAACACATTGCCACATCACTATCAAAAAACGTTTTCTTTCTCTTTCTTCGAAAGCTGCCCTCGCAAATGATTTAGGCATTTTTAATACGTTACTTTTTCATCTCTGTATGCTTTGTGACGTGACTGACAACATTACTTTTCCGCCAACCAGTCGATTCAATCAGTTTTTACCTGGTAAAAGTTCGGACAATAATAGAGAAGCTATGCCAATGTTTCTCCTTCTTTGTCATAGCAACTTCTACAAAGATCATTGAAATTGAGCCCTAATCTCTGGTAGTATTTTCGTGTACCACTCCATGGTGGAATTTGTCAGACACTAAAAAAATGAAATATAACATTAACATTGTGCATTACGGTTGGACCACCCTTTATATGGGAGCTTTAATCCTCATTTTCTAATATAAATATTTATGGCCGAAAATCCAGCTAATCTGTATAACAAATACTTTCCACAAATTCTCGTGTTGGCCTTAAAAATGAAAATGTAGTCAACGTCGATCCATAGTTATTTCAAATGCACTGGAAATTAATATTAGTTTTAGGCCCGTTTTCACAACTTAGCGATAGCTAAAGGTAGGATTTTATCGGCCGTGTAAAAAGTGTTCCATTGTTACAACTTCATTTTAACCTACCAGGTAGGATGAACCTTAATCTACATTATGGTTCACTTTAGGTTAAAGTTAATTTTTAGCTATCGGTAAGTATCATTCAGCGGTTTTCGAAAATTTTATTATTTTAAACCATATAATGAATGAACTTGTATTATCACCTCACACAGTGTAGCTTATTTCACGAGCTTGTTATAGAAATTGGCTTTAAATAAAATAAATTACTTATTTAGAAATAAAAACAGATTTATTGCTGTTTCGCTTTTATTTTTGTTAAAAATCGCTTGAGGTGATAATGTTAACCCTAAAAGGGGTAAAAAAAGAAGCAAAACGAATACTTTAAAATTGTATCTTTGATAAAGCGAGTTCTATGCAAATGATACCCACATTTAACATGATGAGATGACAGTTTCAAAAAAACCATTATTTTCTACACTTTTTTCTTTTGTTTATTTTTTTTTAAATCTTAACTTTTTAACAAATACCAAAAACAAAAATGCGAAGTCCGAATTCTTAATATATAACAATTAATTTTTTCTTTGACTTATACCTGTTTCAGACTATGTGACATTTACAAGCAATTATATTTCCCTTCGAAAACTCGAATACGTTACGTTTTTATGTTGAAAGCTATAATTTGACATTTATTGAAATTTATGTATTACATTTCCAGAATTTGTACGAAACATGTTAAAGAAAAATATAAAAATGTTGCTCGTTTACTCCGCAAGCATCTCTACACCCTTCGTTCCCAAATACAGTTTCATGAAATATTTCTGAGCGACATGTAACAAACTATGCAAATGAATTTTTGTTATTTAAATTAAAACTTATTTGCCTGAATATTTGCTAAACACAATCCTTTAATTTATTCTTCTTTTTTTTCTTAAAAATTTCTTTAACAAAATTAGTTACGCACGTCTGATTATCTCATGTTTTCAATACTTTTTTTTTTTTGTTTCTTAAGCCTTTAACCAATTTTATTTGTTGGACTTTTTTCTTCCTTTCCTTTTTTCCCAAACAAATTTTGTATGCATTTGGTTTTTCTTGATTTTCTTTTGATATCTGGGTTAAAACCTTAATAAAATAGAAAAAGTAAAATGTAATAAAAGGAATTGGTAGAGAATTTTTTAGGATAACCCTTTAAAACATTTGACTTTATTAAAAATTTATAGACCTACTAAACTGTGACATTTTCCTAAAACCAATATTGGGCTAAAGTCTACCAAATAAAATGTATTTTTTATATATTGTGGAAAAATTTCATTTCTTATGACCAGGGAAACCAGAAATATGCAATTGCATGTTCTTCCTTGTGGGACTAATGAAGGCAGAAACAATATATTTATCAGTTTTAGAGCTTTTTATGAATTTTGGCATCGATTTGTTAGTGCATATATTTTGCCGATTGCATCATTTTTTTTTTTTTTTGGCAAATTTTAGTTCAAAGACCCTTTTTGCAGCAGTTTTTAGGTTTATAGCGCATATTTTGCCTTTTTAATGCATATTTTGATGCCTACAATAGCTATCGCAGCAAATAAAAGTTTTTTTTTTTCGAAAATCTGTTACTTCAATTTCGACATCTACATTTAATTTTTACTCTAAAATTGTAAGACAAAGCAGGTTGTCATAAAGGATAAATGTTATGCGATTTGTATCTAGACCAATCTTTTAGTATTCCGATCGACTTAGAATCACTTTTTAAAGTGATCTAACGATGTCCATCCATCCGCCTGACTGGTTGTCTGTCCATGTTAGCCTTGTGCGCAGAGTACAAGTTCCATTTTTGTAGATAATTTGATCAAATATGGACGAAGTCTATGCAAATGGTGAGAGTCGGTCTATAATTTCACATCCAAATTAGACTCTTTGTGTCCGCAAGCTATCTAATTACGATGGTATTTAAATTAAATTCGTGCCAAAAATATTTTACTTCAAATTAAATTATTTTCGAATCGGTTCACATTTGCTCAAAGCTGCCATCCTTAACTAGCTTTAAATTCCTTTTAAATGTTTACAATTTAGCGACCGTACCTAAAATGCTTTTAACACAAAAACCCATATGGATGTTAATATCTAGATATCATTCGGCGCAAACATCTCTTATATGAATTTTAACCTTGTTAAGTTTTTTTTTTTTAATTTTGTTGTTAAATTGTTGAATATGTGTTTTCAAATGAGCAGTTTTTAATTTTTAGGGCACATTTTTAATATTTTTCAGGCCATATTTTCCAGTTTTAACTGCATATTTAATGCGCTTAAAACTTGTTTTTTAGAGCATATTTCTGGTTTCCCTGCTTATGACAGATTCGCAATAGCAGCAACATTTTCATTGGCTGTTCACAATGTAAGCAACAATTTTTTTTGTTAAAGCGTTAATTTTAAAAGAAAGAGATATCCGCAAACTTCACTCTGAAAACATATCAACCTTATTACGGTTTACAATTCAACTCTAGTTCAGTTGAAATGTTGTCGTTTTTGTATTATGGCTTACAACAAAAGCATCAACAAATTACAACTCATCACTAGCAGTTGTTTTAACTCTAGTTCAGTTGAAATGTTGTCGTTTTTGTATTATGGCTTACAACAAAAGCATCAACAAATTACAACTCATCACTAGCAGTTGTTTTAATTTCAACTCAGAGTTGCAAACCGTAATAGAGGCAATTGTTAAAATGTATATAACCGTCATTTAAAATTTCATATAAATTGTAGCTGTAGTAAAAGTAGATTGATTGTTTTTTTAAATTAAGTTTAATTTTTGTACTAAAAATAAAAAGACTTTATATGAAAAAAGATCAAATTTAAGATGTTTTGCTTTTATGGTGAATGTGTCTTAATATTTTCTTTTGCCAATAATAGTTTAATTTTTTGTTTGTCTTAAATAGAGTTAAAGATAAGAAAATTTGATGAGGGTAGAATTCACTTTCATTTTCACATTTCTCCTTAAAGGATTTTATTCAAGATTTTACAATAAACTAAATTCTGTATTAATGAACTTTGCGGTTGAGTTTATTTCTTTAAAACTTTTTTAAATATTTAAGTAAAACTTAAACTGCGAAATAATTTCTTTGAACAACAATTGGATTTTTGGAAAGTTTGTTAGATTTCAAAAAGGTGTGTATCTACATAAGTGTCATAAGAAAACAACAGCGCACAGTGGAAATACTGGAAAAATGGAAACGGTTAGTCTGATTGGAATACAATTTGAAGTGGCAATTAAAGAGTTTTGGTCGAGCTTATGTTCTGGATTTGGGGACTATAGACTTATCGGGAGAGATGACATATGCTTATCAGTGAAATGCCCCTGTCGAGATCTACAAAAAAGTTGGCGACATCCATAATTAATCTTTTATAGCTTAGGAAATATACGACTTTGAAAATTTAAACTTGCGATTTTGGCCTTACTTGGTCTAGAATTTTGCCAATACACGTTGATTCCAACTCGATTTTTTTTTGGAAAAAATTAAAAAAAATGGTTTTTAAATTGTTAAAAGTCAATTTATTTTCTTAATGGCAACACTCCAAGAAAATATAGTGGCTTTCAAAGTTAAAAGTTTGAACAAGTCTTCTTAAATAAGAGTTAAAATTGTATAATGGGCATACCTTAAAAAATAAAGTTATAAAGTATTTCAAAAATTAAAAATGAAGACCCAAGATACGAAGTTTTATGCTATATTTTTGAATTTAATTTTTGTGGAATCCTTGTTGTAATTCTTGAAATTATGATTGTTTAAATTTGTAGTCCCAACATAACCTATAAATTCCGTTTAAACTTGCATGGAAGTTCAAATGTGGTAGTGTTCGTTTGTAGTCCCAACATAACCTATAAATTCCGTTTAAACTTGCATGGAAGTTTAAATGTGGTAGTGTTCGTCAAAGTGTGTATTATAAGTGTATATTCATATTTCGACAGCATTTTTCGGCAAACTCCCACAATTGTCATATTTTATTTTAGCACAACTTTTGACTTACCGTATCGAACTAATTGCGCAAATATGATTCTTCAAAAAATCAATTAAACTCTGAGTTTCTAAACCCCCATTCAAATATATTTTATGTAATTTATTGAGCAAACAATGTTATTATAAGAACTAACAGGGAAGGTACCTCAGCAGAAAATCCAGATTTATTGAAATTTACACACAAGATTGCATGTCTGAGCTTACCGGCTATTTCGTTGTGGACACTTGGTTGTCACCTTATGGAAAAATCAAACATACATCTAAATATCCTTGAAGTTATACATTTTGAGTGGAATAGTTAAAAACACTAACAAAAATTAACTGAACAGAACGCATCAAATTCCCTTCTCAAGAAAACCGATCTGATAAAATTGTCATAATTAAACAGTAATATATTATTAAGCAAACTCAAAAATGGGTAATTTGTGACCTCAGCTTTAGCCCTTTAGAACTGTACAGGATCCGATAAGCTTTGGCAGTATTTGTTAAGCTTGATAAGGTTGATCTTATTTTATTTTCCCTTTCATCTATGTAAATTTCAAAGAAATCATTAATTTCAGATGGGATACCTTCCCATTTAGTTTTTTATTTACATATTTATATGCCATAGCCATTAAATGTGCAGAAGTTACAAGCTCCGTCATTATTATTTTAATGTATGCCAAAAAAAAATCTAAATATACTATTTATACGTTTTTGAAAGGTTACATCATGTATACATTTTCCGAAATTTTAATGAGGTTCTTTCGAAATTTTTTTATAAAAATTTTCACTTAATGACACATTTTCTCCAATGGCAAAGCAGTCATCAAAAATTATAAAATAGTGGTATTCACACCAAACTTGTTAATTTGTTACTCGGTAGTTTGTTAATTTGTTAAAGCTACCAACTGTGAACGACCCCCTTTTTAAAACTTTGTTAGTCTGGTAACTAAATAAATTAAAAATCATTTATTTAACAAAGTTACACTTAATGTACACGAAAATTGCCAAAACACAAATATTTTTTTAGAAATGTATCACAAATCACTTTTTTATTATTTTTATTTAGAAACTGCAACAGCTGATTGTGAGTTACCAACTAACAAGTATTTTATCAGGGGTGCCATGTCGTTAATTTGTTAAATGTTAATCCGGTAGCGCGTTAAATATACAAAAACAAAATGCATATAAAAAAGTAGCGATTAACGACTAACAAACTAACAAGCTCGGTGTGAATACCACACTCAAAATATTATGTAGGTAAAATCAACGTAAAATGTAATATAAAACAAATGAAAATACATTTAAAACCCGGTCAACTCATTTTTCATTTAAATCAGACTAAAAATACTTTTATTTTTAAATGTTAAAAAATAACTCACTAATTACAGTAGAAATGACTGATTTTAACTTTTGTTTCGAAAATTTGACTATCAAAAAAACAAACTACAATTTCCGTAAAAATTACGGATTTTAACTTTTGTTTCGAAAATTTAACTATCAAAAAAACAAACTACAATTTCCGTAAAAATTACGGATTTTAACTTTTGTTTCGAAAATTTAACTATCAAAAAAACAAACTACAATTTCCGTAAAAATTACGGATTTTAACTTTCGTTTCAAAAATTTAACTATCAAAAAAACAAACTACAATTTCCGTAAAAATTACGGATATTTACTTTTGTTTATAATTTTTAACTATAAAGAAAACTAGTTTTTTTAAAGAAAATAATTTTTTTATTTTTATAGCACAAAGTATATTTACAAAAAGAACTTTTACGCTTAAAAATAAGTAAAAAGAAAAAATTTTTAACTGGAGCGTGTAACAAGCCTTAAAAAAACAATAAAAAAATACAGAACTCATTATACTTTTTTATTCTATAGTATGTAAGTTAAAAAAAAAGATTATTTAAAATTAACGTATTATAATTATTAACTTATAGCCTAAGTAGCTAGTGATATATGTGTACTTATGAATACATATAAGTATTGTCCTTATATATATATATGTATGTAATATAGACCGGCCGTACCCCATGTGGTACAGTAACTTTAAAAAATCATTGTGACATAACCATTGATAATATTTTTTCTTTTAAGTTGAAGGTATTACTTTTAAGTGTTTTTAATAAGTGAAAAATAAAAAAAAATTTTATCCAGATTTGTGGAAAATTTCAGAAAAATACCCCGGCAGAAAAGTAAAAAAAAAATACAATGTCTTTCAAAAGGTAAGTTTGATCTTAATTTATCGGGAATTCTAATATTTGCATGTATAATTTAGAATAGATGACTACGTTGTATGTTGTATAGAAATTGGTATTTTAACGAGAAATATTATACTCTAAAGTAGGTGTACCTCATGTGGTACAGTAGGTCTATGCATGAGCAATATATACAAATGTTTTTTTTTTTTTTTTTTTTGTTTTTTTTTGCTTTATAGCTTATAATAAAGCTGCACGACATCGCCACAATTCTAGAAGAAGACGATAATTACGACAACCAGGGTAAAGATTTATATATTTTTTACTTCCACTTGACACCGCCAATTATGACCAAACTGACTGACTCTGATTAAGAAGATTCTGTCAGCATACATAATTTACCACCAAACTTGCTTCGAGCTCCAGCAGAGATTTCTGCACATACAGACGGACAGAGTTTCAGCAGGGTGATGAAGCGTGCTAGAAAGTATAATTGGAAAAAAAACAAGATTTGCAATCAAAGCCCGTTACTTGACAACCTCTTTTAGATGTTTCACTTCTATGATTCTCTTTATGAGGATAGTGCTCAAAAACGTTCTCAGAAAAGAACAATGAAAACCATTCTATTGGAGTTCCAACCATTCTATTGGAGTTCGAATAGTTATCATTATTCTTTCTGAGAACGTTTTTGTGCACTGTCCTCATAAAAAGAATCATAGCATTGCTTATTTCTTCACTGGTTTGCCTTTAGTCGATTAACTCAGGAATAGGGGTTTCCGTATAACTGGAACTATACCACTCCTGAAAAAATATAATCTTATATTATTTAAAAACGAGATATTTAAAAAACAATTTATACTAACCAATTGATTTTGTCTATTTTTCCGGACAATTTTTAAAATAAAATTGTTTTCCTTTTAGAAGTCGATTTTTTTTCTTATGAAAAACAAATCAAACAAACTATGTTTTTTTTTTAAATAACAAAAAAAAGCAACTGATTATTTTAAATGAACGGAAATTTCGTTTGTCTTTTGTAATTTGTTTTCTAAACAACGTGGCTAAAAAGTTTAAAAATAATTTTCGTACTAAAATAACTATATTTTGGTTTAATTTTAACTAAACGGAAAAATGTTAAAACAAACTACAACCAGTTAATGTAAAACTTTTTTGAGTGCACTATTGTTTGTATGACCCAATATGTTTGAAATAATTGTGCTATAGAAATGATGTGACCCATGTTTGGTGGGCATAATATCTATATCCAGAAAAGCTAATAAACTAATTTTCGTGTATTTTCGGGAGTATTTTGGGAATTGTGTGATTCGCTATAAAAAAGTGAGTTAATTGGTTTTAAGCATTAAAAAACATACACTCAAAATATTATGTAGTTAAATTCAAACGAAAATTCATTTTAAACAAATAAAAATTCATTTAAAAAACGGATCATTAACATTTCATTTAAAACAAATGATTTTTTCATTAATTTCTAAGTTTTTTATTTATTGAACATCATATTCCTTAAAATTTAATAGATTTTACTTTTAAAAAATACATTTTAACCGACAAAAATCAAACTACATAAAAAAATAAAAACGAAAAAAAATTATTTTTTGGTAGTTTGTTTTTTGAACAACAAACATAAATGTTAAAAAATAAAATTAATCGTAAAATAACTATATTTTTATTCAAATTTAACAGTACGGAAAACGAATTTAATAACCCACAATCAGTTACTGTAATAATTTTATTAGTGTATTTACTTTTACAATTTTATTCAAAAATATTAGTTAATAAAGATTTTAATGCATTATTTAATTGACAAAAACTCAAAAACATATTTTTGCAAAATATCTTCAACGAATTTAATCTATCTATCTTCTATGTATGTATATATAGATATTAAACTCCAAAACGGTTGGGCCGATTTTGATGAAATTTTCAGGGGATCTTCAGAATATTCAGGCGGGTGACACTATGAAGTCTGATTTTTTATTTTAGGTCTGCGGGCGGAGGGGCGTGGCAAAATCCAATTTTAATATTGCACCACCAATGACATCTATATAATTTGGATGATTTTTTCTTTAAAAGGATCGACGTGGTCCAACTTAGATTTATACGAAAAGACAATTTTGCCCCGCCCACTTTTACGCCCACTTCTTTCGAATTACCTAAAATCAGAAAACGACTCCATCGGTTTGACAAATTTTTCTTTCAAATGTTCTATTAGTCCATTTTAAGTTTTCATTGAAAGAAAAATTTACCACGCCTACTTTTACGCCCACTTTTTCTATTAAACGCATAACTTGACAACGGCTTAACCGATTTTTTCTTTAAAATGATTGCCATGGTCCAACTTAGGTTTTTACGGAAAGAAAATTTGGTCCCGCTCACTTTTTTCGATTTGCCTAAAATCAAAAAGCGGATTTTTTATTTTTTAACGGATTTTAAAAACCGAACGCATAAATTTTTCCTAATTTGAATGACATATACCTACATATCGACCCCTTTGCGCGAAATTATCGTATGTTACAAAATTTTACAGGAGAGCCATTTTTCTAATTTTCTCTGCTATCACTTGCAATATAAAAATTAAAATTTACATTAAATTTTTGGAGCAACGAAGTGGAATTCGCCTACAATATTTTGTCAGGCGACGTCTCTTTGAATGTAGAACAAATGGGTCGATATATTTATTTTGTTTGCTTTTTTTATATTATTAAATTTTTTTTGAAAGCCGTTGTCAGGTTTTTAATAACGAAATAATAAACTCTTAAATCGGTAATGTAGTTCCGAAGATATTTAAAAAAACCTATGTTAATAATGATCCAATATCAACATTTTAAAACGTTCGAAATGTTGCATTCAAAAATTCGAGTTTTCGGTTTATTTACAAAATATTTACAATATTCGATAACAGAAGATATTCCGCGCTTACCAAGGTGCAACATTTTACAATAAGTTGAAAATAATATTAAATTCATAGTTATTCCAAAATACGCGTCGAAAAAGTGAACATTTACATGAAAACAAAAGCAAAACCAAACCAAAGTGACGAAAACTGTTTTTGTTATCTATACACTTCTAAAATAAAATTAACGCGGGAGTTATAACGCGTTTCTTTCTCTTTTAAAAACTGTATATTTTGTATGATAAACAAAAACCATTTTTGTCAATTTGTTATTGTTTTTGTTTTCATGTAAATGTTCACTTCTTCGACGCGTATTTTGGAATAACCACGATTATCAATCGATGATAAACACCTTTGTGTTCTCTTGCATTGTTTCCTACATACATTTTGTGCACATTTTTGAGTTTTTTTCAAACGCTGATAAAAACTAACGATACATTCAAACAAACTTTGCTTTCAATTGCTCACTGACTGCATTTGATTTGTTTTGCGTTAATTGTTGTTTTGAGTTCATAAGTTAAAAATCTAGAAGTGAAATTAATTTAGTAAATAACAACTGTTTTGCAATTTGCAATAATAAAATAAGTTTACAAATTATTTTTAATGCCAATTGATCAAACAGGTAATATGAATACTGTGGTTCCAACAACAAATAAAATATTATAAAAGTAAAAAACCAAAACACATCCCCTCGGCCAGTTGTATTTTGCTTGCTCCCGAGTTGGCACGCCAAAAAATTTATACGTTTTTACACCAAATAAAAAAAACAAAAAACATTGTCTATCCGCTGGCCTAAATATGAAGTAATAAATAAATGTGACTTCCAATTAGCCTTAAATACATGCGTTTCTTTTTGATTGAGCCCATATATTAGAGTTGTCAACCGATTAAGAATAATTCGATTAATCGATCAAACAAAACCAAACTCTTGTTCGAATAATTTAAAAACGTCGATTTTCGAATACTGAATAAATCGATTAATTAATGTCGATTAATCGAACAATTTTTTTTTATTAAAAATAAATAATTAGTATTGTGGTTATTTTTGTTGAACTATTTATGGTTTTTAATCCAAATTTTTAATATTTTTTTAATTAGGCTTAAGTTCATGAAATTTAATTTTCATTAAATTATTTTTATGAAGAAAAGTATTTTACAACATGAAAATTAATTAAAATTGTTATTGATAATCTTTCATTCTTGACGTGGCTGGGGCTCGAACCCTGGCCGGCAGGTTACCATGACATGTTTCGATCGCAACCACTCGATCTCCTCAGATGGATTTGCCGTCTTACACTGGCAGCCATCGACGACTGCTGACTTCAATAGTCAAACATCAATCCTGAAACCAAATTGTATTTTAACATATGGTAGATCGAAATTTGCTTTCCTGAATGATTATCCATTTTAATTGATTTTACATGTTTTTTCTTACTTCTGTTTTTTCGTACTTTTGTCAAGAATTTTTCTTGAAGTCCAAGTACATTTTTTGTTTTTTCATTTTGTCTTTCTCTTTTCTGTTGACCTTTTTCAGCACAACTTGAAGGACAAATGTACACATAGAGCTTGTGCCTTAGCTTTAACAATTATTAGTATTGTGGTTATTTTTGTTGAACTATTTATGGGTTTTAATCAAAATTTTTAATATTTTTTTAATTAGGCTTAAGTTCATGAAATTTAATTTTTATGAAGAAAGGAATTTTACAACATGAAAATTAATTAAAATTGTTATTGATAATCTTTCAATCTTGACGTGGCTGGGGCTCGAACCCTGGCCGGCAAGTTACCATGACATGTTTCGATCGCAACCACTCGACCTCCTAAGAAGGATTTGCCGTCTTACACTCGCAGCTATCGACGACTGCTGACGTCCTTCAAGTTGTGCTGAAAAAGGTCAACAGAAAAGAGAAACACAAAATGAAAAAACAAAAAATGTACTTGGACTTCAAGAAAAATTCTTGACAAAAGTACGAAAAACCAGAAGTAAGAAAAAACATGTAAAATCAATTAAAATGCATAATCATTCAGGAAAGCAAATTTCGATCTACCAAATGTTAAAATACAATTTGGTTTAAGGATTGATGTTTGACTATTGACGTCAGCAGTCGTCGATGGCTGCGAGTGTAAGACGGCAAATCCATCTGAGGAGATCGAGTGGTTGCGATCGAAATATGTCATGGTAACCTGCCGGCCAGGGTTCGAGCCGCAGCCACGTCAAGAATGAAAGATTATCAATAACAATTTTAATTAATTTTCATGTTGTAAAATTCCTTTCTTCATAAAAATAATTTAATGAAAATTAAATTTCATGAACTTAAGCCTAATTAAAAACATATTAAAAATAAATTAAATAAAAGCTTAGAATTTGATTTATTTTCATACGTTTTTAGTGATTTTATACAAAATGTAGGAAAGTTAAAAATAATGTTGCCATAGCCCTGGTTGTAATTAATCTCAACGTTTAGTAAGCAAAAACCGTGTTGAGTACTCATTGTATTTCAAACATGTATTTTATGTTCTTATTAAACAAATCTTAACAAATAATGGAGTTGGTGAGTTGCAAATCTCGTTTGTTACAAAATTAATAATACGAGATGACAACTGATTCTTACAGTTCTTTAAGCGTTTTATGAGAAGAAATGTACTAACTGTATCAATGCATGCCCTCCGCCATGAATCATTTGCCATCTTGTATTTTTAATTTTGCAACAAACGAGTTTTGCAACTCAATTGTATCAGCTGTTTTATTTTTAAATCAAACGTTAAAAATTTTTCAAGAAAGCGAATTTTTCAATTTCGGGTGAAAAATTTAAAAATAAACAAAAAGTTTAAAAATAAAGAATTGATTAATATAAATCATATCTTGAAAGTAGAAAATGCTGTTATTGTATTATATTTTTTTTTAAACTATATCAGCCGTATTCATAATGAAAATTTGGCATGAATTTAGCACAAAGTTTATTCATAATATACTTACCAAGCTCTGGCTAACGATTTGCTAAACTCTTGTTAACGAGCTGGCAAACGCTTGCCATCTTTTGAAAAACAGCTGTTTAATGTTTAACAATATTGTTGGTTTTTTTTTTTAAATTACTGTTTTTTTTTTAATTTATTATATTTTTATATTTTAAAATTGTTAAATGTGGAAAAAATTACAAACCCAGTGATGATTAATGCACATCGTGTTGCATTTTTGAGTAATATAACGTGGCATCATTAAAGTTCAGAGTTGATTTATTCAAAGTTAGCAGATGCAAAAAAAGTTAGTTATGAATTAAATCTGGGCTAAAAAGCTGCTAAGCTAAATCGGTTTTCTAGTTAGCAGCTGGTTGTACGTAGTGTACAAACTGTGGCTAAAGCTCGATTCACCCATGCGTTCCGAACAATATTTTTGACCGGACAATAATTTTTTTACAGAGAGTGTTCTGCAGAACGATTCACCCATCTCGGAAAATTTGTCCGGACAAACAAAGCTACCATATGGCTTACAGATGTAAACGATTATACAAAGTGGCAGGCACAGTTAGCAAACTATTAGTTTTTTTTATAAAAGTGTGTGAAAATGGAAGAAAAAAGAAAATTAATTTTATTGTTTTTAATTGAATTGCATAAAACCCATTTACTAGCAAAACAAATTTATCAAAAAAGGTTGAAAGTAAAAAGAATAGCAGTTAGAAAAATATTACAGAAAAGAAGAACAAACGGTGTTTTCCACACACTTGTTCCTGAGATGCGCTTTCATGACGTGGAATCGTTTATAAATAATTAACATTCACTTCCTACAATAATTGGTAAACATTATGTTAAAAAATATTTAAATTTACCACTTAAAATTTACTTACGACCAATTCCAATAGATTCTTCTATTTCCGTCCATATATTTTGTTTTAAGTAAGTATTTTTATATGAACGATTTCCCATATCATTAATACATTCTCTTCCTGGATTTTTTATTTCCTCAATAAGTTTCAGGGCAATATTTTCTTTAACATCCATTTTTGTTTAATTTTTTTTTTAATTATTCAGCACAAAACGAAAAATTTAATATGTGGCAGCTCAATTCAACTTTTATGTACTAATTGAAAAAAGTGGCATCTCAGTTCATTTTGTTCGGCACAAGAATTAAAATTAAACCAATTCAAGAAAAAACGTTCCGAACAAATTCATTGCTCTCTCTCTCAAAAGTAAAACGTCAAACTCAATATAAAAAAAATTTTGTCCGGACAAAAATTTTGTTCGGAACGCATGGGTGAATCGAGCTTAACTTTTTGTTATGAATACGGCTGTATATGTATATCTTTACCATTTGCGTAAGTGTAACAATATTACCATTGAAAACTATGTTGTGGCAGATAATCCAACGACATCAAGAAATTCCGAACTTAGTCCAATGGAAAATACATTAAGAGAGACAGCGGCTGTTCTATAGAAGAAATTGTTGACAGAAGTTTGGCTGAAGATAGTAGTCTGCCAACAGCGCCTTTCGAAAATCCAGAGTAACATCGGATTATTAAGGAACTAAAGGCGGAAGTACATAACACGCGTTAGTTCGTCGACAAGTATCATGCTTTTAAAAACTTTAGCGCGTAAAAAATTGCAAGTTACACAACACGCGTTACAAAAGCCATTCCTGTCAGCTGTTTTTTATTTGTTTACTTATTTGTGCATTAAAAACGGGTTCGAAAGTATATCAAGATTTTGTTATTTTATTGAATTTATTCTTTTTATATAAATATTGTATGTTTTTTAAGCTCTTCAATAAGTTTTGCTTTCATGATTCACGAATTTGTTAAATTATTCTTTTTATTGTCAGCTGATTACTTGTCAAAAATACACAACGCGTTAAAAAGTTCAAAGTTAACCAACTTTCCGGCGCAAACGCGTCAAAATATTTTGCATGTAGCTTGTTCTATGAAAACACGCTAGTTTAACTTTTTTTGACAGAAGACGACAGAGCGCACGCGCACTAACGCGTGTTATGTACTTCTACCTTAAGGGTTTTACGATGCTTTTAAGTAACACAACGATTTGGAGTTAAGATGAACAATTTTATGCATAAAAAAAGAAGTCATAGCGGATGCGATGGAAGATTTTCCATAGTAATTTTTTTGTAAAAATAATTTTTTTTATTCGTTATTCTCATCGATTAATCGAATAATTTTTTAGATTTAATCGTTTGATCGAACGAACAAAAATAATTATTTGAATTATTCGAACAAAATTGAAAGGCGAATAATTGACAACTCTACCATATATACACCATATGTAAGTTATTCAGTAAAAAAAACTTTATGATAGGTATTCCATGAATTTTTATTTAAAGGCCGTAAATTTCGTTAAAAGCTAATGTTTGCTTAGGGCCAGAAACGCGGACCGGGTCAGCTAATAATTTATAAAAATTAATTTAGTTTTTGAAATCTAAACATAATTCCCTACACATTGATTTATGATTTATGCAAAATAAATTTTTTCTATACATAAAAAGAATGAACAAATTTTTCTAGCTAAAAAATATTCCAAAAATAAGACTCGACTACAACCAAAGTATATTTATACCAAGTACATGCAAGTCTACAACAAATCAACAACATTTGATACTGTCAAACAGCCAAACATAAAGAAAACAAAAAAAAAAAAAAATCTTGGCGCACTAAAATGTAAGCAAATTTTGGCAATATCGAAAATAAAACAACTGAAGAGCTGATCACTCGCATGTACTTGTAATAAATATACTTTGACTTCAAATCATTAATTGCCACCTTAAAATTTTATTTCAATCGGACTGAACGTTATTTCCAATTCTTTCCAAAATCTCCCACTGTGCAGCGCCTTATATAAAAACAAAACATCCAACAATTTAATAATATTTGCATAAAATGAACATGTTAAAAAAGGAGAGTCGGTCAAGTCTGACGATATGGTACCATACACCACAATATTTACAGACAAATTGGGCAATCACAACAAAATTATATTATGAGGTTAGAATTCATACAAGCGTCCGTTGTACCACAGAGGAGAAAATCCTAGCGCCTGGCTATGCATAGAAGCTAAAGTTAGCGATTCGGGAATTTTAGTTCCAGGCATATGACACCATCACAAATGTATGATTAAAACAACTTTGTAAGAATTATTAAATAAAACCTGGAAAAAAATTGGGTGATTTTTCATTATTTTTTCCCACCTTTTCACAATTTTTTAATATAATTTCCATTTGTATTTTTTAGACCATTTTCGCTTCTGTTGGGCGATTTCGCTAACAGCTTTGCTAATCACGAAGCCGGCACAAAGAAATTATATTATGGATTTAAGATTCCTAAAAAAGTTCTTTGTGCCGAATGAGAATTGTTCATCTTTAAGGCGATTTTAGGGAGGGAGTTTATATGAAACCTCTCAACTATTGTGGTTTGGCTATAAAGATAACCAGTTCGGTGAAAAATTTCATTTATTCCCTTTTTAAAAGTTCATTCGAAAGAAACCCTTAAATTTTCTTAAAGTTAAAACTGACCAAGCTGAACAATAATTTAAAATTTTTCGAATTTTATTTTTGAAAGTTTTAATTTATCTTCAACTGTTTAGTGCTTCGTTTATTGCTATAGTCATTTCTGCTGATTGTTTTTTTTAACATTTTTTTTATTTCTTCCCATCAATAAATATATAAAAATTATTTCCGGTTGTTATATCTTTCTCCCCATTTTGTAGCATCAGGTCTATAAACTATTGTATACAACTATTACGATTCGCCTTTTTTTACAATCAATTTACAATGTCGTAGTCATTGTCGATAAATGCAACTACCGGTCATTTGGTCAGCATTTAACGACATGAAATTTAACGTCGTCATCAATAGCAGCATCATCAGCACTACCACCGCCAACAGCACCATTTAAAGTAGCAACAGCAGCAGGAGTAAACTTGCTGGCAACACTTAAATACACAAACACATTCATACTCTCTACCAATCGCACATTAATTCCTTATTGCGTGGTTGGTTGGTTGCAGGCAGCTCGTTCATGTCCTTGTTGAAGTTGTTAACAAGAAATCGTTAAAAAAAATATTTTTAAAAGTAAAAAAAAACATTGTAAATTACTGCAGAGACGCGACAAGATTAAGATCGCAAGAATCACATAAAAAAGTACCCAGTACTTTTGTATGCATCTTAATGGGAATTTTTTGTTTTAGTTAAAAAAAAAATTGCAACAGCCATTATGTTGTATCAATTCATACAATATTTTTTTTGTTGTTAATTTTTATAGAGTTATTAACGTTTTATTTTTTAAGTGCATCATGAATTTGATGAGTAAGATTGCGTTTACTTCAATTTGTATGACAATTTATATGGCTCTAAAGAGACACAAATTGATATAAAAAATTAATTACTGAAATATTAAAATAATAATAAAAATTGTTTTAAATAATATTGTTGCAATGAACAAAAACTCATTAATTGAGTTGTAATGTTTTACGTTAACATTGAATTTATGAATGAACATTTCAATCGAAATTGCATGCTGATTGTTTATTATTACAATCACAAATATTGAACAATTTACAGCTTTTATTATATTCCAGTGGCAGGAAAGTGACAATTAACTAGACCGACATACTGTCTGTTTAAAATTTTTAAATATAAATGTGGCCTTTGCACATGGTTTTGCGAGGAAATGCCAAAAAGGAGTTTTAAAAATTTAAAATTATGGAAAAAAAAATATTATAAAAAACTATGCCCCAAACGTAGGAGTTATATAAGGGCAAAATGTAAAAATTCCGCATTCATCTCGCCTACGGAAGACATATATATAAAATCGCGAATGCCCACTTTGAGGCAATAACTTTTTGTCATAAAAAGCGTTATGTTTAACACTATAGCGGTTAAGTAATGATTACTAATCATAATAATAAGAAGATTATTTTTTTTTTTGAAAGGTGGAGTAATAATTCGATTATTTTCAGATTTGCATGATTGATAATTAAGATTAACAAAAATTAAAAAAAAATAATCAAAAATAATAAAAAGTAATCGAAAAATAATTTGACTACTTTCGAAGATTACTTTTGATTGTTTTTGATTATTTTTTTTTTATTTTACAAAATTATGGCAATACTGTTTAATAGTATGTTCACATTTGGGGTTTTAAACGCGTTTAAGCAAAATGTTGATTTAGCTAATCAAAGCCGTTCACATTACATTTGAGATGATTAAGATGACAGATGATTAAGAAAAAACACACACACAAGCACACAAAAAAACAACAAACAAATTTAAATTTCTTTAAAGTATTAAAATTGGATAAAAACACTTTTATAAAGTTATCAGAAGATTATTTTAATCAATTTAATGATGAAATTGTGAAAATTAATGAATTATTTAAGGAAAAAAAATAAAAACATTAAGCAGACATCTTGGCCGGTTGTACACAATCTAGCGATTCTACATTATTAGGGTATGTTCAGTGGATTCTATGTGGTTTATGAAGTGATTTAGTTGTAATCATGTCGATTTGAAGTGATTAACAAATCACTTCAATGTATGGGTAATCATCTCGATTTTGAAGTGATTAGAGCTTAATCACGTTCGAACTGCTTAAACGCGTTTAAGAAGCCAAATGTGAACATACTATAATGTAAGTTTTTTTAAATCATTTTTTTTGTTAAATTGAAAGCCTGGTATAATTAACTGTCCTTAAAAAATAACTGAGCAAAAGTGAAAAATATCGAATGTACTAAAAAACATATTATTCAAAATTGCCACAACTTCCCTTTCAGAATGACCGAAATCCAGCAGGCCATTCAGTAGTAGAATATTCATTAAATCGCTCGATTACCCAATAACGAACGTGTGTTACACGTACTTAAATACGTGTGGCATACTTTGTGTGTACGGGGTACTCGGAATTCTATATACGTTTTAGGTTTACTTTTATATAGACATGGCCGCTTTTTCATTGATTACCAGCAACCCACAAAGTGAACGAGAAAGTATCCGTCTGTCATACAATTTAATGTATTTTGTATAATCGTTTTGTTATCAAACTAAAATACTTTCTCATATACTTGGTATACGGTGCTGTAATTAACATAATGTACTTGTTCATATACAAAGTATATGGAATTTTGCAGCAACACACCCTATGGAAAATTTTAGAAAAAAAAAATTTGTATTTTATTGTTTATTTTTTTTAATTTATAATTATTTATTAATAATTTATATTTTTTTATAATTATTTTTAATAATACTAAAATAATTTCATTATAGATTAAAAAACATAAATCTGTAGTAACAAAGAAAAAAAAACAAATTATTATGCATAAACTGAACTCATTTAAAAAAACTTGTACAAAAAAGGTATTCACGTCAATTGTACTTTTGCGAAAAAGCATAATTTCAAAAACAACAACAACTCCATGGACAATTTCTGAGAAATAATTTTCTGTGTGGTTGTTGTTATGGTTTTGCAATTTTACTTTTTCGCAAGATTGCAATTTTTGGCATGAATACCTTTAACAAAAATAAAAATTAAAAATTTTATAAATAAATAATAAAGAAACACTTAAATGGTGTTAACACATTCTGCTTTACTCTTTTTCTCACTTTTCTTATTTTCGTCATATTTTCTCTTGTGAATCCTGTTCTTGAGTGTCTTAATAGATTCACGAATATCTTTCACGTATTCGGTGTGCGTGTAGCCATCATTTTTAACTGCTTCTATGCAAAGTAAAAAAGACAAAAGAAAAAAGATGAAACTGAAGTACATTTTTTAAAATACATTTACTGTTACTTACCGAAAATTGCAGCATTCAAAGACTTATATTCTTTAAAGGCTTTTTTGTCATTCACACCATCGTAATTGTACGAAAAAATAATATTCTTGTCAAGGAGCCGATGAAAATTCTTGCGCAATCCGCCAGGACTTAAAATTCGTTTTATAACGTTTATCTGGAAGAAAGCAGCAACAATTAAAAAACAAATGGAACAATTTGTTAAAATGTGAACCTACCATCTCTTCTTTATTTTCTTCTGAGAGACGCTCCACAGTTTGTATTTGCTCTTCATTTTGAACAGGAAACACAGTTTGAAATGCTGAAATGCACTTCTTGGATGATTGAGTCAAATATGCTAACATTTTTGCTTGATTATCCAGCACTTTTTCTAATGAGAACTTTATGGACTCTTGCTCTTTTTTTATTGCCTCCAGGTCATGCTCAACAATTTTGATTTCCTCTGTAAAAATTAAAAGTTTAAGTAAAGTAATATTAAAGACAAATCAGGTTGGAATAACCATTAAGTTTTTTTATTTCATCACCACTTGTTGAAGCCATTCCATGTGTTAACATATTGTATTCAGTTTCCGGATTTTCAAAACTTTTAGCGTTCATATTTTTTATTTTGAAATTTATTAATTTAAAAGTGTATTTTATAAAATTAATCGAAGCTTATCTTAAAATAATTACATATATGAGCAAAAACGGAAGTTAGAATTGTTCCGTAGAATCAAATTTTATTTTGTTATATGTTGTGCAGCAATGGAATAATTATAAAATCTTTCTGGCAAGGCAAGCAAACATACTTATGACAAACTGAATCAAGCTAAAAACTTTCTTCTACTTCGGCAACAGCTTCCGTTACCTTTAAAATGCCTAGACAATCTGAGTGAATAGGCTGAGTATAAAAACACGTTGCGCTTAAAAACCTTTTTCCAATAACAAATCTTTCTCCTGAAAAGTTTTCATGAAATTTTTCTATTTTAATGGGAATATTAGGTTTTATACAGCAAACGTTATCAGGATATTTTGTTGATAATGTAAAGTTGTCATTAAAGTATTCTATAATTTCCCCATTTCGCCTTTTAACGAACCCATACTTAGGTTCTTTTTTGAAGAGTTTTTGCCGAAAGTACCAAATGTTTAACTGTTCCAATATTTTAGATGGTCGTTTTACGGTTTTTTTTATGCCTTGTAGAAAATTTTCGTATTTATAAGCTGAGAAGTCTTGTATGAAACCAGCTTCCTTTACACATTGCGTGATATGAAGAATGTTGTGTACATTATATGACAAATATCTTTCTGAATAAAGAAACTTAAAGTTACCCACAAAACTTTCAAACATACACTCATAAAATTATTACAGTAACTGATTGTAGGTTATTAAATTCGTTTTCGGTACTGTTAAAATTGAATAAAAATATAGTTATTTTACGAATAAATTTATTTTTCAACATTTATGTTTGTTATTAAAAAAACAAACTACCAAAAAATAATGTTTTCCGTATTTTTTTTTGTTAATTTGTTTGATTTTTATCGGTTAAAATATATTTTTTAAAAGTAAAAACTATTCAATTTTAACGAATATGATGTTCAATAAATAAAAAACTTAGAAATTACTGAAAAAATCATTTGTTTTAAATGAAATGTAAATGATCCGTTTTTTAAATGAATTTTAATTTGTTTCAAATGAATTTTCGTTTGAATTTAACTACATAATATTTTGAGTGTACGTTGAACAAGATCAAGATTATTTAGGTATGTACTTTTGGATAATAACATTCGGTACCCACAATGAATTAAAAGTAAATTTTTAAAAATATCCGATGGCAAGATGTCATAAAAAAGGCAAATGACCGAGTATAAAATGAAAAATCCAAATTCCACAGACTTCCAGCGGCTTAATTCACTAAAATCTCTTGGTTTTCTGGCAAACTCACATGGAACATAAGCCTGAAGTTGAGCAACACGAATGGAAAGTTCTGTTTTAGCTTGCTTCGTAAGCTTGAATTTTAAGCATTTGTTGTTGAGAATCAAATTAAGTACCTTCCTAACAACACCTAAATCAATATTATGCATGGGATCGATGGGAAACTGTGAAACCATTCCTATTTCCAGTGATTCCAGCTTTGATTTTTGAGTTTTGAAATAAAGGTGATGATGAAACAAATCCGCTCTATTAAAAAAATCTGCATCCGTTCTCAACCGTGCTATTTGATCACTATATACCACCACATTTTCTACACGGCGTCCTACTTGAGTACATTTTGAACATCCGTAAAACGAATTGTGACCAAACACTCCCGTGAGAAATGCCCGCGCAGGTGCATCACAAACAGAAACCCCAAATTTGAAGCTCATAGTCGAATTCTCGTTTTTCACACCGTCCGAAATTAGCATTTAAATTTCTGATACAAAGTCATGTAGGTAATCATCTACATTATTTGGCTTATGAGCTCCAAGGTATGACCTTATTAAAAAAACTGACGACTTTTCGACATTCACGAAGAACTCTTAAAAAGCGGAAGCCCATCAATGCCGACATGAAGCACTAATTCATTGTAGTTTTTGAAAAGCAGGTTATTGTCTTCTATAAATTTTTTAATTCCAATGTGAATGTAGGTGCCTGGTGCTACCGTTCTTGTAGTTAGTTCTACCTTGGTTTTTACTAACGTTTTTTCACATAGCGGAACATTAAGATTTTGCTCATCCAACACTTTTAACAGAGCGCGTGTGGCTCTTGTTGAGGGCCGAAATTCAATATACCATTCGGCTAATTCATCCTTCGATGAAGGCTTTTTAGCTTCCCTTATTAGAGGCATTTCAATATCTGCGTTTACAATATTGCTTAGAGAGCACGTTGATTCTTCATTTAATGCTGCATTATTTAATACTTCTTCAGTTTTGTTGCTTTCCTCAATTCCTTTATAATCAAAAGCAGGACAGGAGCACATTTTTTTTCTCTCCTGCGCCGCCAATCGCCGTAGATGACGCTTGCTGAATCCCTCCATAATATTATTATAAGCTTTATTATAACTTGCCGTTGCTCTTTTGTTATTATTGTTGCTTTTTGAGTTATTATTGCACTTTTTAGTTTTATTAATTATAATTAACTTTAAAGCCGCACATCGAACTCGCTCATCAAACTCACAGCGCTAGAAATAAGACTCACGCGTGAGTTTGACGAAAATTAAAATACTTTTGATTTTTATAAAAATGTTAAGCCAGTTTGATGCGTGTGTGTTTAATTACTTTAAATATCTTTTATGTTTAGTTTATCAGTAATTGTTTGCAAAAATTAATTTTTAAAATTTTTTTAATGAAATTTTATTGTTTGACAAATAAATGAATATTTTCAAACAAAAAAATTTAACTGTTTTTATTTTAACGAAAATTTCAAATAAAATTGGTCTACCTGTAGTACTGTATCATGTACATTGTACAATATGTAGTAACCGAAAGCAAACTCTGTGTTACTATTTGGCTTACAATTCTGAGTACTCGGAATATTAGTAACTGGGTAATTAACCGAGGTTTTGGTTTAATCGGTTATTAGCTCGTTAATTTTGTTATTATTCTAATTTCAATAAATGAAAGATACGAACATTTGAAAGAAAAATTTGTCAAATCGATGGAGCCGTTTTCTGATTTTAGGTAAATTGAAAAAAAGTGGGCGTAAAAACCTAAGTTGGACCCTGGCGATGGTTTTAAAGAAAGAATTGTCCAAATCGGTCAAGCCGTTCGCAAGTTATGCGCTTAATAGAAAAAGTGGGTGTAAAAGTAGGCGTGGTACACTTTTCTATCGATGAAAACGTAAAATGGATTAATACGAACATTAAAAAAAAAAATTTGTCAAATCGATTGAGCCGTTTTTTGATTTTACGTAAATAGAAAAAAGTGGGCGGGGCAAAATTTTCTTTCCGTAAAAACCTAAGTTGGCCCATGACATTCATTTAAAAGAAAAAAATCGCCCAAATCGGTCAAGCCGTTTTCAAGCTATGCGCTTAATAAAAAAAACTGGGCGTGAAAGTAAGCGTGGTATGCTTTAAGCAGCTGTGTAAAGAAGCCGACGCAAATCCTTGGGGTAAGGCGTTCTACGTTGTAATGACACGACTTAGGGGGAAAAAATCCCAAAAAATCACATGCCCAAGCCTTATAGATAGGATAGTGGAAGTTTTATTCCCAGAAGGAGAACCACACTCAGGTGTCCCGAGTACTGCAGCCCCATACGACGTGGAAATTACCGACGATGAGATTATAAGGATGAGTTCAAAGATTGCTGATAAAAAAGCTCCGGGATTAGACGGCATTCCAAATAAAGCCTTGAAACTTGCGCTTTCTTTAAAGCCAACAATATTCGCTCATCTGTTTAAAAAATGTTTGCAGGATGGGATTTTTCCCGATAATTGGAAGAAGCAAAAGCTTATACTAATACCTAAGCCTGGTAAAGTTCTCGGAGAACCCGAGTCTTATAGACCAATATGCCTCTTGGCCACTATAGGCAAATGTCTCGAGAGAATAATATATAAAAGGCTACTAGAATCAGCCGAAAATGTGAATGGGCTTGTCCGAAAGACAATACGGATTTCGTAAGACCAAATCAACTATAGATGCTGTTGAATTTGTGGTTGGAACGGCTAAAGGAGCAATAAATGGAAAGGGCAAGGAAAGGAAATATTGTGCTGTTATAACACTGGACATCAAAAATGCTTTCAATTCTGCCGCATGGAAGCATGTCGTGTCATCGCTGAGAAATGTTAATGCCCCCGAGTACCTTATCAGAATTATCCAAAACTATTTTTCTAATCGATGTTTATGGGCTGAGACTGATAGAGGCATTAGATCATATAATATTACATCGGGTGTTCCCCAGGGCTCTGTTCTGGGACCCCTATTGTGGAACATAATGTATAACGGAATCTTTAAGCTAAAAATACCAGACGAGGCAATTGTGGTAGGCTTTACAGACGACATAGCGGTACTAGTCCAGTCGAGATATCTGGACGAGGTCCAATTATATGCCCACGAGACAATCAGGATAATAACGGGCTGGTTAACATCGGTAAACCTTCAGCTAGCAGAACACAAAACAGAGATGGTACTCATAAGCGGAAGGAGAAAGAGAGAGTCTTTATCAATAAAAGTAGGAGAGACAACTATTACATCAAAGGAGGCAATTAAGTACTTGGGAGTCATGATAGATGACCGGCTTAACTTTCGAAAACACATGGAATATGCATGTAAGAAGACAACGGCTGTATCAAACGCATTAGCCAGAATGATGCCTAACATTGGCGGACCACGACAAAGTCGTAGAGTATTAATCTCACACGTTACCAACTCAGTACTCCTATATGGATCGCCAGTCTGGGAAAAGGCAATAGGCAAATCTTCCAAAAAGAATATGCTTTCTGTATTTAGGAGAGGCAGTCTAAGAGTATGTAGTGCCTTCCGGACAGTGTCAGGAGAAGCAGCAAACGTGGTGTCGGGAATCGCCCCCATAGATATAACTGCGAAGGAGCTATCAAATACATTTGGAGCGACAACGGAAAATCCAGTGACCTGCAGGAAACAAATCCGGAAAATGGAAAAAGAGAAAAGTATACAAAATTGGCAGAGGCGATGGGAAAACTCCCCTAAAGGCCGGTGGACGTTTAGACTTATCCCTTCAATAAGGAGATGGATAAATCGTAAACATGGAGGGGTGAACTATAACCTAACACAATTTCTCACTGGGCACGGAGGTTATAGGATTTATTTGCACCGATTCGGTCACGACGGTTCTCCAAGGTGTCCAGAGTGCAACGGAGAAGACGAAACAGCTGAACATGCCGTTTTTACATGCCCACGATTTTCCGGGGCCAGACACAGGCTGGAAAGAATTCTTGGGGAGCCTATAATGGTCAGCAGCATCATTGACATAATGTTGAGGTCGGAGGATAATTGGAACGCAGTGAACTCATTCATCACAAATGTCAACAAATCCTTACGGGTCGCGGAAGTGGCACGCAGAGCAGCAGAAACTAGTTCGCTATCCAGGCGATAAACAGAGGATAGGCCCAGAAGGGGCAAACCTACCCCGCGAAGTAATACCAATTGGCAGTCCCGCGGGGATCGGGGACGAGGGGGGGGGGGTGTGGTTTAGTACGTAGGCGCACAGGCGAATCGTGCATGTTTTTCAACACAAGTTGAATACATCTTTTGAAGATTCCACACCTCCAACGCAAAAAAAAAAAAAAAAAAAAAAAAACATACATACATACATACATACATCCATACATACATACATACATACATGCATACATACATACATGCACACATCCTGTTTTATATATATAGATAGATAGATTTTTAGGGAGATCTCATAAAATAATCTTTTAGAAAAATAATTTCGTTTAAATGTTTAGGATTTTTTGTGTTAGAATCGAGAGTTTTTTTTATTGTCATCTCATCATCTGACCCATCCTGGCAAAGCTCAACTTCGAACATCCTGCAAAAAATTTATTTCCGAATTCCTTAATTTCTGATTTTGTACTGTATTAAAAGAATGTATTGCTAGAACGAAAAAAATATTTTTCTAAGCACAAACCTTTTGTATATGAGATCAAACAACTAATTAAAAACACAAAAAAAAAGTTATAATACCACAAAAAATTTAAAATTTTGTTACTTCGGTTAATCGACTGAAAATATCCGGTTTAATCGTTATTCGAAAAAAGCCAATCTTAAATTAACCGATCAGTTAAACGGGCAGTAATTAATCGGTTAATACCCTATTCAGTAGTCACTACATTTATAGAAATATTATCCAGTACTCGGATAAGACTGAAAAACATCAGTTCTTCAGCTATTTAAATGATAATGCAAGTGCTGACGAGACTTACCAAAAATATGATTTATTAAGGGATTCATTTATTATTTTAACACGCCCTTAACGTCTTCAGCTCCAGTTGAACGACTGTTTGCATCGTAATTGCAAATACTTATATGAAAATTCTGAATGCATTTGTTTTCTTTATTATTTTTCCACGTATTTTTTCCTTTTTTGTTGATTTAGGAAGAACTAAAATTGTTATTGGTCGTTTTGTTATTGAAGTGAATTTTGTATACAAAAACTATATTATTTTGTTTTATTTGTTCAGAATTTTATGTATGTATAAAATGATGCGCATTCTGAATTTTTAAAAATAATCGAAAATAATCAAAAATAATCCTTGAAAGTAGCCAATTATTTTTTTGATTACTTATGATTATTTTCTCGTAATCCTAACTTATCTTAATTATTTTTGATTGTTTGATATCATAATTAATTAATAATCAGGAATTGTTAAAAAGAGGATTATGTATACATTATTATAATTATAATTAGTATAACCAATACCATTATTTTTAAAATTTAATCTAATTGATTACTAATCGTAATTCAAATTTAACAGCTCTGGTTTAACACATATAAAACAAGTACGAAAGTATAGTCGGTAAAGACCGACCATATGATACCATATACAACAGAATAAAGAGATCCTATAGGCAATTTTGGAGCCGTCGGAATAATAAAGGGTGGTTAAATTTCAAGGGCGGCACACCTCCATCCGATGGTCCAAATTTTCGATGACCCTGAGGCATAATGGAGGTTCTATGCCGTTAATGTGCCGAATTATCTCATCCTTTAGCTCTTGAATTGTTGCTGGCTTATCGACGTACACCTTTTGTTTCAAATAACCCCAAAGAAAAAAGTCCAACGGTGTCAAATCACATGATCTTGGCGGCCAATTGACATCGCCATTACGTGAGATAACACGGCCATTGAATTTGTTGCGCAAAAGAGCCATTGTTTCGTTAGCTGTGTGGCAAGTGGCACCGTCCTGCTGAAACCACATATCGTCCACATCCATATCTTCCAATTCGGGCCATAAAAAGTTCGTTATCATCTCACGATAGCGAACACCATTCACAGTAACTGCCTGACCGGCCTCATTTTGGAAAAAATACGGCCCGATGATGCCGCCAGCCCATAAACCGCACCAAACAGTCACTCTTTGTGGGTGCATTGGTTTTTCGACAATCACTCTTGGATTAAATACCATGTGAGATAAGGCCATGATGGCTTTATCTCTCATTCCATAGGGAGATAAAGCCTTTTTGTTTTTTTGTTTTTCATTTGAATGGGAGATAAAGCCATCATGGCCTTGGCTCACATTAGCAATATTATAAAATGGCTTTATCTCTCATTTCAGTTCCGGAGACACTAAAGTTAAGTATTGAAGCCGTGCTTAGGGGTTTTTCCTCCAGGTGGCCTCGCTGAATAAAGTTTTTCTGCGTGCGTCGCAAGAATAAAAAATATTTTTAAATGATAAATAAGGATTTTCCCTTTTACAGAATGTGTACACCATGCATAACAATATTCTAAAAAAATATGGCTTTATCTCTCATTTGCGAAAAAAATATGGCTATATCGCTCATTTCGCAAAATTGGAAATATGACCTTACCTCTCAATGATTGGGCAATAAGGCCTTATCTCAGATGGTTTTAAAGCACCCCCCCCCCCCCCTTGATAACTTGGTAATTTTTTCCATATTTAGAGATCTTTACTGTAACCGATTTTTAGACATGCAGAATTTTATATTCTCTTTGTATGGATGGAACACGCCTACGCCCACAGATCCAATCCAAACCACTTTTTGACATATATTTTGAACTTCAACCCTAACCCTTCTGTAGATAGACAACAACTTACATTTTCAATCCAAATTTTTAATATTTTTAATTAGGCTTAAGTTCATGAAATTTAATTTTTATTAAATTATTTTTGTGAAGAAAGGAATTTTACAAAATGAAAATTAATCAAAATTGTTATTGATAATCTTTCATTCTTGACGTGGCTCGGGCTCGAACCCTGGCCGGCAGGTTACCATGACATGTTTCGATCGCAACCACTTGATCTCCTCAGATGGATTTGCCGTCTTACACTCGCAGCCATCGACGACTGCTGACGTCACTAGTCAAACATCAATCCTTAAACCAAATTGTATTTTAACATTTGGTAGATCGAAATTTGCTTTCCTGAATCCACTTTAATTGATTTTACATGTTTTTTCCTTTAATTCTGTTTTTTCGTACTTTCGTCAAGAATTTTTCTTGAAGTCCAAGTACATTTTTTGTTTTTTCACTTTGTCTTTCTCTTTTCTGTTGACCTTTTGCAGCACAACTTGAAGGACGAATGTACACATAGAGCCCGTGCCTTAGCTTTTAACAATAATTAGTATTGTAAAGAAGATTCAACACCCACTTGAAATTTTACAAATTCTTAAAGCCTATGTTAAGCGCCGGGAAAATATTGTAAAATTTTCAGGGAAATCGGTTCAGTACTTTAGGATCTTTAGGGCAAAAAACAAATACACTACTCCAACAAACAAACATATTTGTATTAACATATACATATATAAGAAGAAAATGATGATTTAACGCTTTTAATTGCTTTTATGCCGCTTGTCTATTTTCTCCAAAAAGCATTGATTTGTCACCTTAATGCCCTTAAATACATAAACATTTATTAAGTTTTAATTTAAGATTTTTAACTATTTTGTATTTTAAATAGATAGAAATATATTGAGTCATGCAACTAACATGCATACCAGGTACACATTAGAAAAGCTACCTAATTACATGCATCATTGGCCAATATTACTAAAACCATTTCGGACAGAAATAAATAAATTTATACATTTCTCTCATTTAATTCAATAGTGTCATAAGTAGATATAACAATTTTTCAGTAGAGCCGTATAAAGTTTTTGAACAGAATTCAAATTAATGGGAAATATCAAAAATATATCGTTCTAACGCCGGGTCTCCACGTAGCAATTTGTATTGCCAAGTACAAGCAAAAACGTCGGCAGAAAAATGACAGAACAGTGGAGCAATAATTGCTGATTATATTGCTGGAGAGCACTTGAAATTGCTTTGCGAGTAGTTGTATAAAGTTTTGTGGCTGTATTTATAACAAATGTTTTATGTTGTGTTTTGAAGTGGTTGTTAAATTTTATTTTTTAAATTAGTAAAATAATTAATTGTAATTGTCGTAGCTGTGTTTTGTATTACTTTTTTGTTTATTTCCGTATGAATAAAAAACCTAAAACCTGTATTGTTCTATTGAAAAACTAAAAGTATACAAAAAAACAAATTCGTCGTTTTCTTTTGTTGATATTGGCGTTTATTTAAAAATATAATATACAAAAACTTTTTCTGAATCTTGTTGAAGTATTTTTTCACTTGGCGGCGTTTTCTTGATTGCTTTTTTAATAAATAAACAACCGTACAGTGAAATGAAATGTCAGATAAATGCAGTGTTGCCAATTTAGCCATTTTTTCATCCTGTTTAACCATTAAAAAATGAGTTTATCCATTAGGCATTTTTTTTAGGCATTTTTTTTAGCCCTTTTTCAACTTATTTAGCCATAAATTTTTTTTGCCGTTTTTCTTTTAAAGTAATAATTTTCAATTTCTTATAAAAATGTATTAAAGTAAAATAAACATTTTTAACAATTCAAACTCATTTCATTTATATCACAACTTTTACAAATTTTGGAAATCGCTATAAACTATGATCATGAAACATCTTTCAAAATAAAGCAATAGTAGTCCAATATTAAAATTATAAAATGGATCAACACAAACATCGGTGTTTGTTTCTGGCTTCAAGTATTTCAGTAAAGAGATGCAGGCGGCAAACAATTTTTTAGAAATTTCTGAATGGACTATATAGGTGCTCTCACTTGCATGGTCTAATGATGAATTTGAGAGGGTATTTACCCAAGTAAACATCGTTTAAAGTAATTTGAGGAAAAGGGTACATTAAGCAACCATTAATTCGATTTTATCAATAAAATATTTATACCACCACCACAATAGTGGAGAGGGTACGATGCATTTTTGCTGATGTTTGTAACACCTTAAAATAATGGTCCTAAGCCCACCTTTACGTATACCGATTGACTCAGAATCACTTTCTGAGTCGAATTAACGATGTTTGCCCTGCTGTCTGGCTGGCGGTTTTGGAGATTATTTGATAAAATTTGGTACATAGATTCTAGTGTGGTGTAGAGTACCATATAGTCGGTGTTGAGCGACTATACTTTCTTACTTGTTTATTATTGTAGATCTGGGCTGAAAAGGTTGGGTAAATGTTATCGTGATTATGATTTACCTTCAAATTATTAAAAACTAATATGCCCGAGTGATTCCTGTAAGATAAACAATAACGACATCGAATTAATAGATGATTTAATATTTTAAATATCTATCACCATATTAATTTAAGTTTATTCTTATTTAACAAATTGATCTTAACTCACAATTTCATCGTAAACCACAATAAATGAATTATATATGTTTTGTTATTGAATTTTAATGTTTCCGTAAATTAAGCCATTTTTGGTCACCAAGTTTTGGCAACACTGGATAAATGACAACTGATTTGACAGCAGATTGCTAAGCAATAACTGCTCAAGCAATCTAAAGAGCAATCATTGCGCAATGGATTGCCACTAGTGTTTGGGAATTCCCGGACTTTTTCATTTCCCGGGAAACGGGAAAAAAAATTTTTATTTTTATTATAATTCCCGGTATTCCCGGCAAATTTTTATTATCAAAAAAAATCATAAAAAAGTCATTAAAATGTAACAAAATTTCTATTTAAAACAGTTTTATTAAAAATGAACAATATGTGTATCACAAATTTGCTTGTGTGAAACTAATTAAATATACAAAACACAATTAAAAAAACTAGAGATCTTCATTACCAAATTTAAAAAAATAACATATATATATATAATTATATTAGTTTTTAGTTTTTTAAAAATGTGGTTTTTAAAACTACTAATGCGTTGAGAGAGTCACTGGACATTCTATTTCTCTACTTCGTTCCAAAGTGAACAACAAGAGAAAAAACCCTTTCACTTTCCACCGAAGTTGGTTTTATAGTTAAAAGAGCATTATACAGGTTTTCAATACATATTCCTTGTTCAATTATTGCTTACTTCATACATATTAAACTCTTTTTTAAAGCAGTTTAGATTATTAATTTTCCGATATTTTGGAGTTTCTTTCGCATTAGCGATAGCATTTTCCAATTTTTTTTAAAGTAGCATCAACTCGAATTTCTGTGATATCACCATCACTACTAGATTCTTCAGCATCTGAAGAACAGCTCATAAAAAGTCGTCTATATATATTTTCTGCATATATTTTTATACAAGTTTTCGATATAGCCGAATCCAAAATGTAATTATTTGTTTTCAGATAATTTTATTTCGCCTTGGAATTACATTCAAAAATATTTGATGTTTGTAAATTGCTGTTTTTTTTATTGTCTTTTTACAGTTATGTCAACAATTTAAATTTAAAACGCGTATCAAAGCAAAAATCTATTTCTGCGAGTAAAAAAAAATAAAACAAATCAGTTTGAGCAACTGAAGTTTTGTTTAAAATATTTTTTATAAATTAAAAAAAAAAAACAAAATTAAATTAAATTAAATTAAATAAATATATTAACGTTTTTTTATGTAAAATTGCTTTTTTATGAAATCCCGGATTTCCCGGGAAAAATAAAAAAATTTCCCGGGAATTGCCGTCAGAAATTTTCCGGGAATTCCCGGGAAATTAGACCCGGGAAATCCCGGACCCCAAACACTAATTGCCACTCATGGCAATTTGCGGTCTATACGTTGCAAATTTAATGGAGCAATAAAATTTGACGTTTGCCGCAATAAATATTGCTACGTGGAGACCCGGGGTAACAAAAAACCATAGTGTTTGTTCTGAACAGTGTTGCCAATGAAGAATGCGAAAATTACACACGACCGTGTCCCAAGTTACACATTTGAGGCAAAATTTAGATCACACAAAATCAAAAACTATATTTAATAGAATGAATTAAAAGGTTAATTTTTGAAATACATACGGCACTTGCCTCTTAAATTTTTATATATCAAGAATGTGCACACTTTTTTATTAATTCGCGCAAAAAGCAAATTTTAAATAAATGACAAAATAAAAAAAGGCCTCCGAACTCCTTCTCCTTTCCGCTGGGGCTTTCTCCACTATTGTGGTATCGGTATTTTTACACACACTTGACTCTAATTACACGTACAGGTGGAAATTAGAGACAATATGTGTAATAACACACAGGTTGGCAACACTTATCCTTCTCAGCCATTTATGACAAATTTATTAGTTTTGCATCGTCCATTATTTTATTTCAATGACTTTAATGTACATAAGTTTAAAGAAATTAAATTTTATGAATTCAAAAAACACTTTATTTCAATATAAATATGTATTTTTTTATTATTTATTTTGCTGTCACTGACAATTCCTTAACAAGTTTTTGATTTTTACAAATTGGACCGCAACAGAACAGAAAAACTTAAAAATTTCACAGGGTTTTTAATAACAAAAACAAATCAGCTGATTCGTAACAGAACAGAAAGTAAAGACTAATTCTGCCTTAAGATGATCCTTTGTTGTAATAAAAAACGCGTAATAACAAGTTTTACAAAGAACTTTTTCATACAATATCGATCATATAAAGCCAAAAAATAATGCTTTTTGAATTATGACACTAATACAGTAAATGAGCTATATGACCATATCAATTAATTTGTGCACACGTGCAATGTAAACATACAAATGAACATAGTTATTGGGAATATAAAGTAGGTATGCGGGGAATATAGGTTTAGCGAATGCGAATAATCAAATAACATTTTTGCGAATGCGAATATAAACAATATTTCAAAAATTCATATGCAAATAAGATTGTACTTCTATTTAGTTATGATTCAAATATGTACTTATGTACTGTATATATTTTTATACCTATGTATATTCGAAGGATATATAAGAACTATACTTATGTTGCATACATATATACATAGTTTTAAAAAAATTTATTTTTAAATAAAACAGAAACAGCTTAAAAAATTAACTTAATTTCGTAAATAAATTTAAAATTAAAGGCAAACTAATAACAATGAAATTGGGTCTCTAATAACACTGTGCAACAAAAAAAAAAACCAGTCTCAATATTTGTCAGATTTTTTTGAGCTCTATCGCCAAACCGGATGTCAGAAATCGCCAAACGTCAATTTGGTTCAGTTTTTGTAATTTTTTTTTTTTAATTAAATTTTGCATACAAAAAACGCTAGTATAATATGTGAGTCAAAAATCGCCAAAAACTGAGAAAAAATACAAAAAATTCGCCGAGAGTAAATTTTGTTTTGTTTCTGTATTTTTTTTTTTAAATAATATAAAATGGAGATCGTATAAGTATTCAGTTAAAAAAGCTTAAATTAATTACACAAGTTTATAAGATCGTACACTTCAGCCTCGCTGATTTCATTACTGGAGTTTTGACCTGCATACATACCCAATAAAAAATGGAGCTTCCAACGAAGCAGGTTTGTAAGGGAGAAACATAAGGGTTTCGCTTACCATTGCGCTTACGGAAGACATGAATTTTATATGGCGAGTTCCCACTTTGAAGCAATACATTTTTGATACATAGAGCGCATTATTCAGCGCATATAAAAGTTGTTGGATGTAACGATCAGCTTTACACACTGAATGTTTTGATACCGTTATTTTTTGGTATTCTCCCTTACAAACCTGCTTCGTGGTAAGGGAATGCCGTAGCACTTGAAATGCTATTTTTTTTTAATAAAAGTTGTTGAGAGTTCTTTCACTTACTTTAATGCATTTCTGTATGTCTTATTGCGTAGCGCATATTTGTGCGCTTATTTTTTTAAATGTACCTTTAGTGCTTCGCAAAATGATAAAATTTTTTATTGGGCAGCGTAAAAACTCTTATTGTTTTAGAACTTTTTTGTAAGCTATGTACTGTTAAATATTAGGATATTATAAAAATATGACCTTAGCAGGGTTTTTTTTAATATCTTGGTTTTTTCTAGACTTAACAAAAAAAGTACAAAAAACTGTACATGCAACCCTAACTTGGTTACATGTAGTATGTATGTGAAAAATAAAAAAGTGGCTTAATTTGGAGGCGTGTCATAATACCTTTAGTGCTTCGCAAAATGATAAAATTTTTTATTGGGTACTATTAGCATTAAATAGTGACTGAATATAAAATTCACTTAAACTGATAACAAAACAAAAATCATGTGGAAAAAAGTTGCAAGTTTTTTTTTATTGGTAATCAAACAAAAAATAACAAGCTGTTAAACAAAATCGCCGAAATAATATAAGTGGTAAAAATAGCCAAGTTAATCGCCAGTTACTATATCAGAAATCGCCATAAAAGTCGCCAAATGGGAAATCCCATCGCCAAACACGTTTCAAAATCGACACGTTTGGCGAGAAATCGCCATATCTGACAGCCCTGACGCGAAATGAAATTAGACTTTTGGAAGAGCAAATATGCCAAAGGGTTTTTAGAAGTTAGCTCGGGTTCCCGAAATATATGTAGGCCCCAAAAATTTTTGAGTTTTTTGAAACGGCGTTTGGTATAAGTAAAAAAAATGCTAAATGTACGTCTGAGCCAGTGTTGCCAGTGGATTTTTCTAAAAAATACCTACACATGCTAAAAAAAAACCCCAATTTTTTCCTACACGTTAAAAAAATTTCCCCTACAAAAATCCCTACGCATTATTGTCATTAAAATAGCAAAAAATACATTAGTCATAAAACAAAAAAATTTGTTTGAATATGTATATTAAAGCTTTGACAAAAATAAGTACATAGCTTAAAAAAAAAATAATACATATCGTACTTGTGCAACAATATTGTATTAACTCAAAATTTCAAAATTTTCACTAGAAGCAAAACAATTTTTTATTTAATATGAAAGTCATATTAAAAAGTATATATAAATCAACTGTTTATTTACCAAAAAGTACACAAAATAGCTCGATGTCATGTAGAACTCAAACTGTAAAATTTAATACTGCAGTTTCGGAAAATGTCTGGAGTACCTCAGGGTAGCCACATTAGTCCAATTTTGTTCCTTCTTTTTATTAATGATTTGCCTGAAGCAATTTAACATTGTAATGTATTGATGTATGCAGACGACGTAAAATTATTTTTGACTGTAAAACTTCCTTGTGATCAATAACATTTACAAAATGGCCTGGATAGTTTTGACAAATGGTGTAAACTTAACTTGATGGAACTAAATTTAAATAAATGCAATGATATGCAATTTTCTAGAGTAAAAAGGGTGCTTACTCCTACGTTCTTGATGGCTGTACTCTACAATCTGTTAGTGAAATAATGGATTTGGGAATATTGTTAGACAAAAATATCAACTTTATTCGACATATAACGATGACTGTTCAGAAATACCGCAGTGTTTTGGCTTTTATTTAAAGATGGGCAAAGGAATTCAACGATCCCTTAACCACAAAAAGTCTTTTTACTTCGCTCGTCAGACCAATTTTGGCCTACGGCAGCATTATTTAGGACCTGATCTATAATATTCATAATGATCGTATCGAATCAGTTCAAAAACAATTTCTTATTTTCTGCTTAAGAAGTGATTATAGAGGATGTCTGGTACTACCTTCATACTTAACAAGACTAGCTGAAATAAATTTACCAACGTTAAAAAGCCAACGAATGATGCTAAATATGTATATCTTTTGTGGTCAATTTTTTATTAAGTAACGTAACTTTTAATATTCCTCAACGTTCACTTCGTTTTTTGAACCCTCTATGTATCAGGACATGCCGAACAAACTTTGCTATGTCAGATCCAATAAGAAAATTATGCAGCTGTTTCAATGAAATGTATTACTTTATCGACTATTCTTTGAACATTTATATCATAAAAATATCATAACATATTTTAATCCATAACAGAATAAACATTATTGATTTAAATATTTTATGATATTGATTTTTCTTTCTTTGCATAAATAAAATGAATTATTATGTTACTACACTAAGATAGTCTGTCAGGAATTTGTCTGGAAACTGGGAATTATTTCCTTCCGAAGGTAACTTTATATTATACTAGCTTAACCCGGTGCGCTTCGCTACACTGCTTTAACCACTCTATCGGTTGAGAGATATTTAATATATGCATACTATGGAAGGTATTTCCCCCCTGCGCCTACCCACTTTATTTTTATTTTCAAAAGTGAAGTATACCATAAGAGTGACTTCTACAAAGTTTGAACTTTCTCACTATAACAGTTTTTAAGATATCCGATATTAAACACTGGCGTCCTATGGGGGGTAACACTTCCCCCGCTGCAATCTTATTTCAATTTTGGGGCTCAGAAGATCCTACTTCCAAAAGTTCAACAAATTGCTTGCAGCGGCTCTTATTAATATTTCTATCTATGAGGGCTACCCCGCCCATTTCTATACTGAAATTTATAGTTTACCATAATAGTAGCTTTAACCACGTTTGAAGACTATCCCTTTAATTGTTCTTCAGTTGAGCGATATTTAATATATGGATCCTATGGGAGGTATTTCCCCTCCTACGCCTACCCGCTTTATTTCTATTTTCAAAAGTGTAGTATGCCATAAGAGTGACTTCTGCAAATTTTGAACATTCTCACTATAACAGCTCTTCAGATATGCGATATTAAACATTGGCGTCCTATGGGGGGTAACACTTCCCTCGCTGCTATTTTATTTCAATTTTGGGGTTCAGAGGATCCCACTACTAAAAGTTCAACAAAATACGTGTAGCGGCTGCTTTTAATATTTATATCTATGAGGGGAGCTGCTCCTCCTCTGTCTACCCCGCCCATTACTGTACTGAAATTTAAAATTTGCCATAATAGTAGCTTCACCCAGGTTTGATGACTCTCCCTTTAATAGTTCTTCAGTTGAGCGATATTTAATATATGCATCCTAGGAGAGGTATTTCCCCCCCCCCCCCCCAGTGCCTACCCGCTTTATTTTTATTTTCAATAGTGTAGTATACCATTAGAGTGACTTCTACAAAGTTTGAACATTCTCACTATAACAGTTCTTAAGATATGCGATATTAAACATTGGCGTTTTATGGGGAAAACCGCTTCACCCGCTGCTACTTTATTTCAATTATGGGGCTCAGAAGATCCTACTACCAAAAGTTCAACAAAATGCGTGAAGCAGCTCTTAAGATATGCGATATTTAATATTGGCATCCAATGGGGGTACCAATTCCCCTGCTCCTATCGAAAAAATAAGTAGCCTATTTTATTTTTAGGGCTCACGTGATGTTACTGTAAAAATTTCAGGAAAATCGGTTTAGTAGTTTAGGAGTCTATAAGCCAACATACAAACAAACCTTTTTTAATTTTTATATAAAGGGTGGTTAGATTTCAAGGGCCGATGTTGATTTTGAATAAAACACAAACTATTTAGGAAATTATTGTAATTTTATTTTATTATGATATATTGGTATTACTCAATTATGTACGGAACAAAATATCGGCCAAATGGGCGCCGCGACCACGGCGGCACACCTCCATCCGATAGTCCAAATTTTCGATGACCCTGAGGCATAATGGAGGTTCTATGCCGTTAATGTGCCGAATTATCTCATCCTTTAGCTCTTGAATTGTTGCTGGCTTATCGACGTACACCTTTTCTTTCAAATAACCCCAAAGAAAAAAGTCCAACGGTGTCAAATCACATGATCTTGGCAGCCAATTGACATCGCCATTACGTGAGATAACACGGCCATTGAATTTGTTGCGCAAAAGAGCCATTGTTTCGTTAGCTGTGTGGCAAGTGGCACCGTCCTGCTGAAACCACATATCGTCCACATCCATATCTTCCAATTCGGGCCATAAAAAGTTCGTTATCATCTCACGATAGCGAACACCATTCACAGTAACTGCCTGACCGGCCTCATTTTGGAAAAAATACGGCCCGATGATGCCGCCAGCCCATAAACCGCACCAAACAGTCACTCTTTGATTCTTGGATTCTCATTCGCCCAAATGCGGCAATTCTGTTTATTGACGAATCCACTGAGGTGAAAATGTGCCTCATCACTGCACGATATGCATTTTGATTTGAACGCCCATTTTCATAATAAGTCTGGATAACTTTAACACGTTGTTGGATTGTGCATCTCTCCATGGTTCAAATTGAGTAAGTCTGAAATAGAGAAATGTCAAATAAAATTCGGAAAAAAACTTGGCGTTTAGGTGTGGTTCACATTCAACATCGGCCCTTACAATTTAACCACCCTTTACATATATAGATTCAACATTTTTCATTTTTCGAATTTATTCCATGAGCTAAATTTCAGTTATGTATTTTATAAAGCTTTTTTGTAATAGTTCTATTCCTTCAATTTTTTAGAAATGACTTTATACACTACCAGACTATTATATTGTATTTTCTTTTTACATTTTACCTCAGCATTCCTTTGGACAGCAATGAGGTAATGAATGTAATGCATTTTCTGGGCCGCTACGGCCTTCGTCAGCATTCTTTGTGTAGTAGCGAAATTCTTTGCTTACAGTATATTAACCCTCTAACATTAATTTTAAGCGGTAATTTTTGTCCTTTCCTTCCACACAAAATTAGTATACTTTTGTGTCAGGCACTTTAGAGGGTTCAAATGTTCCATGAAAATTTTCTGCATCAAATTTTACTATGAATCTTCTAGGTACTTCCTGGGAATCTGGCCGATTCTACGACTGGATAAGTAATTTTTTTTTTCAGATCGTCGACGTAATTTAAATTAGCAAAAGTAGCAGTCATCTAAGTGATTTTTTTGTTCTTTCCACTGCACAGGCACATACACTGTCCTAAATGTTCACAGCAAATTTTACAAACCATTTGAGGAATCCACGGCTTATTCTCTCCTCAATTTCCAAATTTAAATAAGAAATATAAGCACTTTCTGTAAAATCCCTTATAGGTTTTCTTAACTTGTTAACGGTGTAGTCACCACAAACGTAACAAAACACGTTTGGATCATTGAGACAAAATCTCCGCGACGACGGCATGTTATTAAAATGAATTTATTAAACAAAATTACCGATAGGGTACGTTGGACAGCTGCTTATAAAAATTGACATTATTCCAAAACTACGCGCAGGAAAAAAGTTGTTGCACATATTTAGTATTACCGGTGTCGGCATGTTACAAAACCGCTAACGGTTTCTCGGCACCATTAAACTTATTTTTAATTTATTTCCTTGAGTTATTTTTAGAAATAATAAGAAAAAAAAACTGTTTGGGCAATTGTGACTCTTAAATAAATACAGAATAAAGGCTAAAAAGTTTCACTTTGAATATTCGAATATATACATATATAAGCGACACGAATGCGAATATAAATAGCAAAATTAAACGAATAATTTGCAAATGTGAAATTGAATATTCGCGGCCACCCTAATATAAAGTTTATACACATCCGTACGTGTATATACTCATTTAAATATATTTTGTTATTACCAAGGCCTGGATTTTTATGCAAATGCATATTTGTTATCGCCAGTATGAGGTTACCGTATACTAAATATCTTTGCGAATCAAGAAATTTGCAGTAAAATGGCATCGATATTTTTGCATATATTGCATATTATTCTTGCATACTTTAAATAAAACTTGTTTAAATTGCTTTATTTTGCCTTGCACACTGTTGCAAAAGAGATAATAGACAACATCGATGATATTTTTATTGATTTCTAATGGGAAAAAAATATTTTGTAAAGCAACTTCGCGTGTTGCCGCATATAAAGAGAAGTATCCCGATCAATGTCTTCCTCCACAGCCTACAACAACCAGGTGGGAAACGTGATTGAAAGCAATTGTTTATTATGCTGAAAACCTTTAGCAATTCAAAGATGTGGGAATGGATTCATATTTAAATGGTGATGCAGAATCAAAAAAAAAAATTAAAAATTTAAGTAAATTTATATTGCCATAAAAAAGATAGATGTATGCTGTGGACGGTTACAATCGTACGATTCATTTACACAAAAATCTGATGGAATTC
Organism: Pollenia angustigena; assembly: GCA_930367215.1. Taxonomy (NCBI): domain Eukaryota; kingdom Metazoa; phylum Arthropoda; class Insecta; order Diptera; family Polleniidae; genus Pollenia; species Pollenia angustigena. The sequence continues at coordinate 58,270,879 of OV884060.1, forward strand.
TATCCGACATAAAAATTTTCTTCAAAATCTGCTATCAATGCCACATTATCCCACAAAAATGATGCCAACTCAAATGACTCAGCTACTTTACAAGAAAATGCAATTCTGATCACATAAAAACTATAATTTTATAAAAATGTTCATTAACATTTACAACTTCTCAAAAAAATCTGTCACTGAATTCATTTTTAAGCCACACTGTCCTACTTTATGAGCACACACAATTTTTTTTGACAAATCGTACGACTAAATAGGATAGTGTATCGCCGGCTTAACAAGTGATATAATTTACATGATTGTTTTACATTTCGTTTTTTTATGTTTTTGTGTTTTACTTAATTTTAACTTCTACTTTTGTGGGTTTTGTGCTTTACATACGTTTATGAGACACAATCTTAGCGTTTTTTATGTAACTTTTGTTTTTTCTTGTTATTTTTTTATCACTAATAAAAAAATGTTAAGTGCATACTTTTTTAAATTTTTATTGCAATCGCAAGTATGTCTATTTTAGTGCATTTTTTATGCGCATAAAACCCGATTTTAACTGAATAAAAGTACGGGCCCTAGCTATGACATTATTAATATGATCTGAAATATTTATATGTTTCTATTATGATTATAATAATTTTTCACTAAATATTTTATCTTCTGTTTAAGCATACAAACACTTATAAGCGAAAAGTACACCGACATAAACTGTAGTTAAAATGCTAAATATTAGTGTTCTTTCTATTATACTATGTACAAACAAACTTTCATAGATGAACTTGTTATAAACCAGCTAGCATTTAGAAGATTATTTTATTTAATTACTGAACTGAGTCTTCTTATAGTACTTTATAGAACATTTTAGCCGAATAAGAAGACGAAAATCCAATCCGAAATTTAGCGTTTCTCGACATTTCAAATTTAATTGCAAAATCAATCTGCTGTTTGCGTCGAAAGTAATAAATTGAAAAAAATTCCTCACTTCTAAATATATTTAACATTATTATGACCACAGAGCACAATTATGACATTCCGATGACAAGAGGTGGGTGGACTCATCTATGTGTTCCGAACAATATTTCTGTGGTTTTCATGGGCAACCGCGTATGTCTTAAAAAAAAATTTTTCAGGAGAGCCGAAAAAACCATTCTAGATCAAACTATGAGTTAGAGATTGCACCTTTTGAACTTTGTAATTGAGTTAAAACATCGGAATGGGTCTATCTGTTTTTAAAATTTTTTTAAAAAATGTAAAGAGCGCTTAAAATTAAGCAATAAAGCATCAACATTTCAAAATCGAAAAAATAGACATACGCGGTTGCCCATGAAAACCACAGATTTTTGTCCGGAGTATAATTATTTAACTGAGTGTGTTTTGCAGAACGATTCACCCATTTCGGAAAATTTGTCCGGAAAACCAAAGCTACCGTATGGTTTACAGGTGTAAACAATTATACAAAATGGCAGCACAACTAGCAAAACACTTATTTTGAATTGTTTTCTAAAAGGGTGTTAAAGAAAAATTATAAATATATTATTATTATATTTATTTATTTCGAATATGAGTTTCTAATACAACAAGACATAATATCTTATAACTTAGAGAATTAGAATCAGAAAAGTTACATAATGTGATTAATAATTGGACAATGATTATAAAAATTTAAACAATTTAAATAAATATAAAAAAAAACAATGATTAAAGTGTATATGAAAATATCATTAAAAATAAAATAGAAATAAAAATATAAGTTCTAAAAAATAATAATATTCGTTTGTTTATGATAGTTTTTAATTTTTTGATAGGTTTCTTTTAGAAGTTAAAAGATTGATAAAGTTACAGTCTATTACCATACAATTGCGAGAGTAAATTTTTAAATTTAATTGCGTTGCCAGTATTTTGAATATAAGCAGGGAGTTGGTTCCAGAGACGAATTGTTAAAATAAAAAACTGCCTTTCAGATGCCGTATCATTATGCCGAAATTGGATGATGCCATTTCCCGTCGATGATCTAGTGAACTGTAGGCGGACAAAAAGGTATTTCGGCATTTTTGACATAATAATTTTGTGTAGCAGAACAAGGTTTTTTTGCATTAAATAGTTATTAAATGTCATACCGAAAATACGAGTAGAATACTGAGATATGTGATCAAATATGTTAAGGCCGTAAATGAAGCGTACAACGTTATTAAAAGTAGTTTTGAATTTCAACGCATCCTTTGAATTACAACCATAAAAAACCTCAGATGAATATAATAGAGTAGGTAATATATATCAGTAGGTGAGTTGCAAAACTCGTTCGTTACAAAATTTAAAATACGAAATGAAAATTTATTCTTATTGTTCTTGTGGCGCTTTTTGAGAAGAAGTATACTTATTGTGTCAATGCATGTCCTCGTCCATGTTTTTCCAAGGACATGCATTAATACAATCCGCATATTTCTTCTCATAAAGCACCAAAAGAACTGTGAGAATTATTTGTCATTTCAAACTTTTAATTTTGTAACGAACGAGTTTTGAAACTCACCTACTCATATGTTTTAGCAAGAAGTAGCCGTATTTTTAGAGGTGTATAATACTGTGTTGTCCATAAGAATACATTTGTTTAGAAAAGATACTTGCTCATCAGGCGAAGAGAAGTAAAAAATCTGATTCCATAATATACCATCAAGGTCAGATTCTAAATTCAAAATATTCATATTATTAAAATCACGAGAAGTAAACTGACGAGCAGGGTTATTACTGAAGCAGATTAAGGCTAAAAATAAAGCCAATTAGCTACACGGTGGGAGATTGTATACTTCACCTAAAGTCATTAAGATAACTCCAATAAACATCATTCTGCTTAAGTAATTATACTTACATACTCTCAGATTTTATTTTTCCCACTCTTCTTGCGATTTACTAAGTAATTCAGAGTTGTTTGGCAAAAAATATTTTCGCAGATGCTGCAGCCAAACAAAACTTGTAATAGCAAATTGCGTAGCAACAACAATAATACTAGTGAGAAAAGTGTTGCAAATTTTTTGCTCACTACAGAACATTTGAATATAATGTATGTGTACAGATACACTACAATTGCACTGTTTTATAACGAAAAACAGAACACTACATAATGATTGTGTACTAATACATAAACACTTAAACAAGATATCGTTTCTGGTACGTTTCGTACGTTAAAAACGTTTGGTATATTTTCGAACACTGATCATAATTGTATTAAGGAAAAACAAGCCTAAAGTGCAAAATTTCGAATGAGAAGTTAGCCAAACAATTAAACAAATAAAAAACTTAAAATAAATGCAAAAAAAACAATTAAGAAAGTATATTCGATCAAGCCCGACCATTTGATGCTTAACACCACAGTATGTAAATACAAATTTTCGGGCAACCCTATTTGGGACCCGCGGACAATCATGAACCCGTCAGAACAAAATTTTGTTATAATGTAATGAGAATATCTATGGGCACAAGGACTCTATTCCAGAAAGAAGCTGTACTTGGCTATATGAAATTATGGACAGATTTTCACCATTTCATCATGTTTCGTCCTTATGAGAATTGAACGACGGACATCCTTAGAAAATAATTATGAGTCGATCAGTATACTTAAAGATGGGCTTGGGACCATTATTTTTAAGAGTTATACACATCCGCTGAAACTATTATTGTGTGGGTATAGTTATTGAAAAAAGCATGAAAACGACCATTCGGAACAATAGTATACGGTATGGTACAATAGTGTACCATATAGTAGAAAAAAGTACCAATCATCCAGTATACTTTTGTATACTAATTAGAAATTTTGCAAATTCATAGTAAATAAAATTATCAGACATGTTACAGAATATCAGAAAGGAATTGTATCTACACTGTGACATGGCTGGATATTATTTTATTGAAAGAGAATTGTTAACAAAAAATCACTCATTGGACTTCTTGCACATGACGAAAGGTACATATATGTACCATATATCGCGGATCAATTCACATCTCCTCAAATACAAAAATTAAGCACACTAAATAACCTGCAAAAATATTGTTACTTCGGGTATGTAAAAAACGAGATATTTTCTAATGAATAAAAATATTTAATATTGACGCATTTAATATTGTCTTGTTAACACTTAACTTTAGTCTAAAATATTAATGTTGAATCAATATTGTTCGCCATCCTATTTCAATACTAGATAATATTTCAACATCGGATTCAAATTGTACTGCTGCGGATAGTGCACTAATTTTGCAGTTTCAACTCACACTTAGTAAAAGTGCAAAAATATTACAATCATTTTGTTGCTGTTGAGTGATGAATTTAAAATTTGCAGCCTCACTAAACATGAGTGATAGTGATGTTAAAAAATTTTCCACTCAAAAAAAGGGTTTGATTTAAAAAAAACCAACATCGCTTTATTGCAACTTTTTCTTTCTTCACTCATTTGAGTGCAACTTAAATTGTTGCACTAAATTTAAAATCAAAAACTAGTTTTTTCATGATTAAAGCCAATAATTATACCGTTATTTACAAAATTTCATTTTGTTTAAGGTTGTTTGCTTATAAGCATATATGCATATCCTCAAAAGAATACAAGAACCATGTACATGCAAAGTTGACAAATTTGTATGCAGCTTTTATGATTGCAAGTCAAATTTTGCACTACTTGAATTGAGTGCAGATATATGCATTCAATCTGCATTTAGTGCTAGTGAAAAAATTTGCAATATCACTAAATTTTTGTAGTGGCAGTTGAAAAATAACATGCATCACTAGAGCTGGTAAAAAAGAGTGCAAACTAATTTTTTTGCAGTTCTATTAAGTGATAGTGCACTGCTGATTTAAATCAATATTTAGTGCACTACCCCCAACTATGCTGCAAATGGGAGGATAACTTTTTTGGGATAAAAATGTTTACACTAAAAAAGTTAATTTTTTGTAAAATTTCAAAAGATAGTCGGCCCGAATATCTTCAACAAATTTTTTTGTAAATTTACAACAAATTGTTGATATCTCTTTCTTTGCTTTTCTGCTAATTTTTTCATACACTGAAGCAATTTAGAAAAGCACCAAAAATGGTGCGAAACGCACCGCGTTAACAACGCTTGTAAAAAGTCCGGTGGGAAGGCAAGCTTCCCTCACCCAGAGACCAATATGGTTCATTGTGACGCCTTACGTAGTAATAGAAGGAGTGAAAGTATAATAAACAAAAACAACCCCATTAAGCCCAATAGCTCTAAACAGACCCAGTCCTCCGTCACATGTCATACAGCCACGTAATGCCCATTCCGAATTCCGCAGCCTGAGAAGTATTTTCAATTTGCCTTAAAGTTTAAGGCTTAAACCTACTACCCAGCCATCTCGGCCTGCTGTTAAGCGCCTAGGACAGGAACGCCAAATGTTCTTAACTATCTCTATCTGCTCTGTGTTCTCACCATGCCGACATCCCAACGACCTTCCTGAAAATCATGCAGTGACCCTTGATAATACCTGTCGTGATCCCAATGCAGACCTTGTTCCTGCCTAGTAGTGAAATAACAAAACAGCTTATCAAGGCCTTAAGAGCCTGTCCACATATATAGTGATCTCCGAGCCCCAGCAATATTGCCCCTTATCAATTGTGCGGCCTTTAAGATCCCTACAACATGGAATACACTGCAGTCGTCAGGAAATTTAGATCCTTAATCTAGACCCCTGCACACATCTTTGAGTCAACAGTTAATCCCCAATTGTTTAACCTTTAAGACCCACTTTTTGAGTTAGAGATTAGCGATTAAATTAACTTTAATCTCCGTATTTACTTTTTGAGTTGTATTTTTTTTAACTTTTTTTTTGTTAGTTTAAGCGGCCAACGGTGGTGGTTTAAACCTAAACTTAAACTGTTACCATACACATGTTTAACGTAAAGAACTTTTGCAAAAATATAAACAAAAAATACATTTTAAAACATGATTTATTGATTAGCACTTTTATATAATTTTTTAATTCTATATTTTTTTTCTTTAATATATTTTTTCTTTAAACACAAAAAATTTCTATCTTCTAAACAATATTAAATTCGCGCATTTTCTTCTTATTCTTTGAAAACATTCATATTGCTTGATAAAATGTTTACATTTGCAAACAAATGTTGCCATTTGTTTGTGCTCAGTATGGTAGCGCTACATGGTTTAAGCCACCACCCAAAAACATCTAATTCAATTGATACTAGATTAACTTAATTCTCAGATTAGCTAATTATAGAATTAAATTTACTTTAATCTCAAACCCAAAAAGTGGCTCTTAGTGGTGCACATTTGAATGTACCAGTCGGGTCGAAAGGTTTATGTACAGTCGAACGTAGAATGTCATGACAAAGTCTTCCGGCAAAATGGTATATTAAGATTATAAACAGATCTCTTTTATAATTAGTATAACCATAAAGAAGCGACAAAAAATGACTCTTTATTATTTCATCATTTTTCTAAAATGCTTTCTGGGATTATCGTGTATTTGATTCCTGCATACACGTTTGTATGAATGTGCATCTTTATCTGTCTATCTTTTGGATACTTTTCATTAATTAATACATTTATGCTATTATGCATTATGAAATGTATTAGTTTAATGTATGTTTTTTGTATTATGATAATCATAATAGTTAGTAATACATAATTATAATAATAATGTTAATGATGATAATGGTATAGATTATTTTAAATATGTATGCACACTGGCGAAACCGAATTAAATCAAAATGACTGTAAGCATTTTCATCATTTTAAAACAAAATTTAATTGGGTCATAATAAATTTAGCTTTTTGTGTGAGTAGATAACTGTTTGTGTTTTAAATATACCAAAATATATTATGGTTAATGGATTTATAAAATTTTTAATTTAAAGTAGTTTTAAGTTTATGTTTAAGATCAAAATTAATTTTTTTTCTCTAAGGCTTTTCGCGACCTTAGGACTACTAGGTTCTATCTTACATGTATGTAGCTTAGGTGCAAATAGAACCTTATTGTCCTTAAATCGCGATTTAATATTAAGAATTTTTTAAAATTAATAATTTAATGTGAACTAGTCTGTGCAATAGACGTGTCATTAAATAATAAAAATCTATTGCATATTTTAGGGATGCGTATCAGTAGTAGGGTTTTTGTTTACCCATAGATTTTTGATTACCTGTCCCCATGTTCTGTAACATTGCACCCAAAGCCGATGTGACATTGCAGACGTTGAGAGCGTCAGTTACACATATTGTTGACGGCGGACAAAATTGACTAAAATTTAAAATTTTTCAACGACGACGGTGAAAATACTAAAAAGTGCGACTTTAAATAGACATTGAACAGTTGTGATTGCAGACCCATGTGTCTCAGTTAATGAATGAAATGAAAAATTGAGTTATTAAAATAATTAAAAAATAGTGTGAGTGCCAAGCGGTTTTGACGAAAACCTTCCCAGGAGGCCAAGCAATTGTTGGGTTTTTTACATTTTTTACTTTATAAAACCACAAAAAATCATCCTAGAACCATGAATGCTTTTGCAAAAATGTTTAGTTAAGAATTCTTTATTTAAAAATCACAACAAATTTCACTCAATGTCGTCTATAAATGAACGACAGGCTCTAAAAATCACTGTCGTACGAAAACGTATGACGTGGCACTCAATGTGTTAATAATGTTTGTTGTTTGCAAACGAGCTTTGAAAAAATTCGTATATTATACATATAAAAATGTTAAAAGCAAAATGATTAAACAATGCAATAATGTGCCAAGAACAAAATGTTATTGTTATTATTCTTTGCATTTTGTATTTGCAATTGTTTTTTAGTGTTGACATTTTTTCTGGCCCCATTTTTCTGTAAATTGGCGAGTAATTTCCTTACGTGACAGCTAGTACTCGCCAAAAAAGTTACAGACACAGTTTAGCGAGAAAATCAACTGTTTGTTTCAATATATGGCATTTTTGTTTTATTTCACACATTTCAATCTAAAAGTTTCTCGACGCGAGAGTTATAGAACACGGCATAGCGGAAAGTAAACATTATTTTTCCGTTATGCCAGGATTCCCGCCCATGAAAGTCAATTCAGGGTGAATGAAGATATAAAGTACATTACTATATGTCAGTTGCTGGAGTTATTAATTGTAGGTCGATTTCGCCATGTTCGTTTGTTGAAATTCCCCTAATTTCCGAACGACTCAACAAAAAAGAACAATTTTGGTGTCAAATTGTTTTTAGTTTCTAGCAGTTGTGGATTGAAATCCAGCAGAATCGGTGCAATAACATCCCTAAAAATTTGTGAAAAAGATAAATTTTTACAAAATGGTGATCAGTCCAGAACTTACATAGCGGTGTGAAAATTATACACTGCAATAAGCAGACGCGGAATCTTTGGATATCGTTTACTAAAAAATTTGTACGAGATAAGAACGAATGATGAGCTTAAGGTAACACTAAATGAATCATACATCATAAGATTACACAGACATGAAGTGTTGGGTGCACGGCCATGAGGGCCATGGGACGCTTGCCTTCTATTCATAGGCTCTGAGCAAAAATTGTCCGAACTAGAATTCCTTCACACATAGACGTCCACTTCTGGACAAAGACAGTCCAAGATATTTGTAACACTGCCCCGTGGCAAGGCAGGCAAGCAACTTCTGCTTGAGAAGGCGGACCCTAAACAGCTTGATGGCCTATTTACGGGGCACTGTGGTTTTTAATACTACAAGTTAAGACATTTATTATTTTTTGATTCGAAATGAGTGATTTAAAAAAATTTAGTTAAATCAAAACAAAAACTCAAAATGTGCTTTCCTTGTTTGACTTCAGACCTTTTTGTCGAGCTTCAACGAGTATATCATAAATCTCATAAAAACCCTCTCCCGGAATGCATTTTAGTTTGCCCTTAACCGTAAAATATAATATATTGTAAAGATTAGCCCATTACATTTTTATATGGCTGGAAATAAAATTTCGTGCAGAACTGCCTATAAATATATGTATATAAAGTTCATTCTCGGAAATTAGCTAAACAATCCTTAAGCCGCAGCAACTATTCATATTGTGATGAAAATTGGTGGAATAAAACAACTAAAGAGACGAGTCCCGCAATTAATTACCAGTAAAGCAACAATTCAATATCAAGAAAATTCCCGGCACGGGAAATCCCGAAAAGACTCTTATCGGTAGTAAATAAATTACTCTCAGTTGCAGTGATGCCAACTTAGCCCTTTTCGGGCTAGATTAAGCCATTTTTAAGTACACAGAAAGAAAAACTCTCGGGATAAATGAAGTTCCTTATACTTACTTTAAGAACGCGTCGTCTTTGAAAACTCAAGATCGAATAACACCAGAACGTACTCAAAACAATCCTAAAATCAATCCCGGAATTTCGTAAAATAAGTACGAAATTCTTAAGCCAAGTAAAAAAAGGATACATTTTTCGTTGGTAGTGCCACTCTTGGACTAAATTACAAAGTGAGCGTTTTAATCTCATTTGAATTATCAAAGTTTGTTGCAGACACTACAACAACACCACACAAGTAGTTAAAAAACGACTTGCTTGTTGTGTGAAGAAACAAAAAAACAACAGAACAAGATGAAAACACATTTTTTTTTTTATGTTTAAAAAGTAAAAATGGGAACTCTTGCTTCTCATTTAGTTTATATTTTCAGTTATATACAGAAGTAGGGGAAAATCCCCACATGTAGGTATTTTCGATACTAAAATAGAAGCGTAGGGAAAGTCGGACAGATTTTTCATAATCTCCAAAATGTAGGGATTTTCCGTCATATCGCATTATTTTTGAAATAAATGCAGAAAACCCGTTTTTAGTGATATTTTCTTGTTCAAAACGGTTGAAAATTTTTCTTTTTCTTAAAATAGCTTAAAAATATATTTTCAGAGATTTTTATTGTTTAAAAAGTGGGCGGCACTCTTTGTATGTATATGGGAGATTTTTTAAATAAAATGCCAACCTACCCAAATATGCCACGAGGATTGTTCCATTTTGGACTTACGAAAGTTCACTCAACGGTAGCAACCGAAAGAATTCATAAGAAATGTAATTTTAATACTTTTTTGACCATTAAAAAAGTAACGGTCGTTACTTTATAAATGTGCTGTTTTCAAATGTTGGAAACGGGGGGTGCTTTTTAACCATGGGAGGTAAGGCCATGATGGCTTTATTGCTCAATTGAATGGGAGATAAAGCCGTAATGGTCTTATTGCCCAATCACTGAGAGGTAAGGTCATATGTAAAATTTTGCGAAGTGAGAGATATAGCCATATTTTTTCCCCCAAATGAGAGGCAAAGCCATATTTTTCCAGAATATTGTTACGCATGGTGTAAACATTCTGTAAAACATTTTCTTATTCTTGTGACGCACGCAGGAAAACTTTATTCAGCGAAGCCACCTGCCGCGTTCTACTGGAGGAAAGAACCCCTAAGCGCGGCCGCAGGCCGCCAAGCAGAAAAACTTTAATATGCAAAGCCAGATTTCAATACTTAACTTTAGTAAAAGGGAAAATCATTACTTCTTAATTATAAAAATAAGAAAACTATTTATTAATGTAAAATGGGAAAGTTCTTCAAAACTGAAGTAAGATATAAAGCCATTTCCTAATATTACTAATGTGTCCTAAGGCCATGATGGCTTTGCCTCCCATTCGAATGAAAAAAAGGCTTTATCTCTCTTTCGAATGGGAGATAAAGCCATCATGGTCTTACCTCCCATGGTATAAAAGCACCCCCCTCGGAAACAAACATTATGTATTGTAAAAATTTGCACAGGATATGTCAAGTAAAATATCTGACTAAAGCCTTTGAAATGTTTTGTTTAAGGAATGGATTTATTTTCAAATCAAAGAAATTAGTTACCAATTACATTATAAAAAGTTTAAAGTTTTTTGTGTTTGAATTCATTTATTATGGGTAAACCAAAAAAAAAAATATTTTTGTTAGTATAAAGCAAATTAAAGTTGATCGTTAGGAAAATGACAAATACATTTATTTTGTTTAATATTAGCGAAAAAATAAATTCAAAATAATAATTTCATTTTTGAGCTATAAGAGGTAATTTTCTGTGGAAACACCCTTATGTTTTTTCTAAGATATCATTCAATATTAAAATATTTTCAAGCAATAAGATGCACAAATTTATCTATTGTCAAAAAAGTTTAATATAAGCCTCAATGCTGTCGTGCATGAGTGGCGAACAATAGTGTAAATTTTTCTTCAAGTGAATTTAATACGTTTTTAAAAATGGATATGGAACAGTTTTGGATAAAAATAATAAAAATTAAAAACTTCAATGACGAGACTGTTTTTCCAAATTTATCGAAACTATTACGGTTTTTTTTTTGCTTTACCCATGATAATGCTGATGCAGAAAGGATTGTTTCAATAACAACAGATGTTCGTACCAAAAAGCGATACAAATTGAGCCACAGTAGGTTTAGTTCAATTTGTATACTAGTGGAAAAGATTGCATTCATTTCGAATGTACTGCTTGTCATTGTAAAAAATTAAATTCAAAAGAACCTTATTGATTTTAAATATCCTATGTTGTGTACCTGTATAAAATTTTTTATTTAAAGATTTAGTTAAAAAGAACTACACGGAAAGAATTATTTACTAAATAACCTGAAACTATGAACCAAGAAATTGTGCACAATTCTCGTCCAAGCCAAAAATTTCTTATTGTAAACATATTACGCATATGATTGGTTTAAGCAAAAAGTTATGACTTTAGGCGAAGTATAATTAGCTTAAATGCAGATAAAAAAAATATTATTTTAATTCTTTAGTTACTTAAATCAAATTTTCGTGGCTTTTGGTCAATTTCGCCAATTTTTTTTAAATATTAATTAATATTTCAATATAATTTTTATGTAATATCAAAAAATGATTTAAATTTTTGGGAATACAAAATTTTAATTTCAAAAGATTTTGTTATTCGTGCTTAATTCCCAGTTTTTATTCTTGATAAAAACACTTGAAATTTATTGTTGATGGGATAAGCTATTCTCTATGCGCATTTCAAGTGTTTTTATCAAGAATAAAAACTGGGAATTAAGCACGAATAACAAAATCTTTTGAAATTAAAAGTTTTTATATAATACTAGCATTTAACCCGCTACTTCGTTAGAGTCTCCTTTTTCTTCGTGGACATATCTGCATGCCAAAGTTTGTTTTACTACGTTTTAACTTGTTTAAATTCCGGAAATTCTAAAAGTACCAGTTATTATACAAAAAAGTGTCAAAAAGTTACCTCATAGATTCGTATCCACTCAGGACATTTCATGTTGAATTTTATGTTTTAAGGTCCAATATTACCGATAATCAAAAAAAATACCAGATGTAGAACCAAAAAGCTGAAGAAAGATTTTAAGTTTCCCGTATTTCCCATTTTAGTACTATTTTTTTCCCCCAATTAAAGTATCAAAAATTGCAGTATTGTAGTGGGGGCCTACAATTCAGTACGAATATGTCAATGAATGGAGAAAAATGTTTTTTAAAAAAAAGTACCAAAAATAGGTACGATTTTCATCCCTTAAAGGTTCGAATTTCGAAAAAGTACTAAATTTTATATTTGTATTTTTTTGATACGTTTCGAATGTGGTATAAACTTTATTTCTAGGTTTATTGGTTCAAAAGATAGATGGGGTGACAAAAAAGTACCAAAATTCAGGGTTTACCCTTACGCTAAGTACGATAAGTATTATAAATATATTATTTCCGTTTAGAGGCCTCAAAACAGGCCATGCGATATTTCCCGCTGAATGAGAGTGTTTCTCAGTAAACAATTATATTTTACGCTCGCAATATAAAAGAGCGTAAGCGAGTTCTGTATGTACAACAGTGTTGCCACATTGTGGGAAATTACCCGAATTTGGTATAATTTTTAATGTCGTGGGTAGAGCGTGGTGTAATTCAGGTATTATTTGAAATCTGTAATTCCGATACCCAAATAAAATCAAGATTCGATTTTAGTCATGACATATATTTCTTTTTAAATATTGTTGATAAAAACAATGCACAGTCTTCTGGAGCGAAGTCTTTTTTTTAAGAAAAGTCTTCAATCATTAAATATATAACTACATATTTTCAAAAGTTCGGTTATGAATGCTGCAAGATGAACTCTTAGATTTAGGTAAATATAACTATAATAGTAATTTAGTTATTGAAACTAAAAAGTCTGGGGGAAGATATGTTTTCAATATTCTAACATACATCAATACTCCTGTTGGCGTCGTTTTTGAAGTTGCGTCTTTTTAAAACTTCTGTGATTTCGAAATTGAGCCTTTTTTGTTCCACTTTGTGTCGTTAACTTAAAAATGTTTGTTCAAAGCTTAAACAGAAAAAGGGGATTTCCCGTTGAAGTCTAATGCAAATATGTATGTGAAGGTTGTCTGCTGATTGCAACCGGTTTCAAATTACATTTGCAGAAGTAAAGTTTTTTTTTTTTTTTTTTTTCTTCATTATTTATTTATTGTCAATTTTAATATTTTGCAGCAACGAGTCAAAAAAAGCAAATAAGCTTAGAACAAAAAGTGGGCATATTGACTTGTTCTAAATTATGGGAAAAGGTTGGATACAATTTAGAAATTTGTTGAAACAAGAACATCGTTACAACATAAACAAATGGCAGTCTCGTAATGAAAATATGGAGTTGCTTCTTCTTATTTGGATTGAAGATCAAAATCAGCGCTGAATGCCCTTAAAACATATGGTTATTCAAAAAAAAGCTTTAACTTTATTTGAAGTTCTAAAATAAAATTATCCGTTATAAAGTCTATCAAATCAAAATTTATTTTTCAGCTAAAATTATAAATCATGGAACCAATTAATGAAAATGTATTCCCAAAAATAACTTCGAAAATCAATACAAATGTTTTGAAAATCGTGCTTTGTTTTGCGTCGAGTTTTTCGGTCCCAATTAGCGACGCAAGCCGGGGCATTAGTGTATAATTAATTTTATTTTTAACTGGCAACTTTCAGATGCTTTAGTTTGAAGAATATTTAACGCTGGTTTATCAGCATACACAAGTGACTTTACAGCCCTACGAGCAACAATCAAGAAGTGTCACATCGCACGGCCATAAAGTGTAATTGACTATTTATTTTCTTTAACTCAACACATCGGCTTCATTTGTAAAAAAAATAAGTTGCGAAAATCGATTGCTGATTTTCAAAGTAAATTTGGATAATTTAGTGGCGTTGTTCAAGCATAAATCTTTTAATGATGATATGTCTGAGCAAAAAGTGAAAGCGGTATGACAGTTCGTTTGACAGCTAACCTTTCGTTAGCTCTGTGGGGTTAAAAATCACCTATTATAAAGGAATGGCAATAAGCATTTTGAACCTTCTCTAGATATTAGTGCTGGGATACTATCGATATTTTCTACTATCGATATTTATCGATAGTTCAGATTTCACTATCGATATATCGATATTACTATCGACTGAATGTTTGTACTTGTGCAAGAAAAGTCTAATTATTTTTTAATAAGGCTACTACAGTCCGTTGTTTTTATCACTTTATTGAATGTACGAGACGTTTTTTTTTTAAATCCCCACGCTAATCCCGCGAAGCTCCACGCTTGTCTGCAGAAAAGAAACCAGAGTCTCTGGCGGGAATCGAACCCGCAACCCCGGCGCTGATAGACAAGCACTCTACCAGCTAGTCTACCGGGGCACTATGTAGTATATTCGCACGTTATTTTAGATGACAGTTTTTTTAAAAATTGATAAGTACCTTTCTGAAGGAACCGAAGTAACAGGGACTATACGATACTCCATTGCAACTTTGAAAAATTTTCTAAATTCTAAACCAAAACAGATAATCAATCTAGCGGACTTATCCTCTAATGGTCGTTCATTGTTTTGTCCTATGCATTTGGATTTGCATTGTTTTTACAACATTACAAAAATATTTGACATTTCAGTCCCTATATAAACATGTAAAAATTTCGACTTAAAGGCCTTTAATTAGCAGTAAAAAGCACTGCTAAGCAATCTATACCACTTGCCATTCCTGTTGTTTGTATTCATTGCTGTAATTCAGCGCGAATTAATAATAGCAAGTAAAAACTTGCGGCAAAAAACTGTGTGTGTATAGCTGCTGTAACATGTTTTCATAGCTGTATTTTAAATAATACTAATATCGATATTGATATTTTTCCTATCGATATTTTCGATATTTTAAGACTATCGATAATATCGATAGTCTATCGATAGTTTCCCAGCACTACTAGATATACATATGCAACCAAATGTGGAAATTAACTCATTATTTTAGGTGTTTTATTTAAAGTTTTATTAATTGTTTTTAGGTCTTTAATGTTATTTTTGTTAATATTTTTAAAATTACGATAAGAATCTTAACAGTTTCAGTCAAATCACATGGACGTTTACGACGTTGCTTTGTCGACGTCTCTTTTGGTTTGTTGGTGAGCGGTGTAATAAGGAAAGAGTGGTAAACAAAACGACTCGTTTTGTGTTTTGCATGTCGTTTTTCATATTTCTCTTTTAACTTTTTCTTTTTACGTTTTATTCTTTTTCTTACTTTAAAGTGTGTGGTTTAAAATACAGTGAGACCTCGATTATCGATAATAAACGGGACCGGCAGAATTCTTGATTATTTATTGTTGTTGGTGTGTTTCTTATTTTATGTAAATATATAATGTATTATTATGTAAGCAGGAGGAAAAAAGAAAATTTGGCAGAACATGCTTCCAGTTCGTTGGGAAATTCTCTTTCTTCGTTTATTTGTATTTTTTTTGATTGTTCAAAAGTAAACGAAAAAAAAGATAATTTGTTTATAATTTCTGATAACAGAGATAATTTAAATCGGTGCATTTAATTCCATTTAATTGAAGCTGCCGGTTGATCGAATGACGGGTAATCAAGGCCATACTGTAAATAAAAAAAAGACATGCAACCAAAAATCATCGTATGAATGCAAAGAGATTTTGGAATTTGCTTTAAAAGTGAATCAATATAAAACGACGCCGTAAAAGCCTTCATGTGAATTGAGTATTTGACTAATATTGATCTTCTTTCAATGAGTTTTTTGTATTTTTGCTTCTTTGTAAATGTCTTTTCAATAAATAAAATTTCAATTGTATAGCAGGTGTAATTTCATTTAAATCGGGTAATTTTGCTGGCTGTAGGAAATATCGCCCAAAGAAAAATCGCCCAAAAAAAAAATGAAAAATCGCCCAAAAAAATTGCATGTAAAATTGGGCCTGATTTCATATGAAAAATGGCCCAAAATTTTTGGGCCATTTATCGTTATTGTTGGGTGATTTTTCGTTTTTTAAATTTGGGTGATTTTTCATAATGAAAATGTTGTATGAAAAATGGCCCAAAAAAATGGGCTATTTTTAAAATTCTACCATAGTACTACCATAGCATAGTAGAGAAAACCATGTTTTATTATGGTTGCAAACAACAAAACTATTTTTCAAGAAACTAATTTAACCATTATATGGTTGTCGGCGACAATGATTTGGTTAAATTAAACATAATATCGGTAGAATTTTTTTAAAAATGGTTTTGTAGCTTTTTCTCTGGGTGTATATATTAAATATATACATATATATCGAAAATAAGGATTTTCTCTTCTATGGTATAACAAATACTGGCTTCGCTAACTAAAGCTTCTCTGTATCGCAGGCCTTCGGCCGGGCGCAAGAATTTTCTCCTCTATGGTATAACAAAGACCGGCTTCGCTAACTAAAGCTTCTCTGTATAGCCGGCCTTCGGCCGGGCGCAAGGATTTTCTCTTCTATGGTATAACAAACACCGGCTTCGCTAACTAAAGCTTCTCTGCGTAGTCGGCCTTGTTCGGAAACAAGGCAGTTTTTCGAAGCTTTACTTAGCGAAACCGGTTTTTGTTAGACCATAAAGGAGAAAATCCTTGCGCCCGGCCGAAGGCCGGCTATACAGAGAAGCTTTAGTTAGCGAAGCCGGTCTTTGTTATACCATAGAGGAGAAAATCCTTGCGCCCGGGCGAAGGCCGGCTATACAGAGAAGCTTTAGTTAGCGAAGCCAGTATTTGTTATACCATAGAAGATGAAATCCTTATTTTGGATATATATATTTAATATATAAACCCGGAGTAAAAGCTATAAAAATATTTTATCCATATTATGTTTAATTTAACCAAATCATTGTCACCGACAACCATATTATGGTTAAATAAGTATCTTTAAAAAAATCACTTGAAATTTTAACGGTATTTTAAAAAAAAATTTACACATTTTTGATTATAAGTTAAGTTGCGGACGTTGCAAAGTGTCATAACGTCCTCGTCCTCGTCTTCGATGGACATTATGACACTTTAAAAGTGTCCAAGGACACTACGACACTGGACGCTATGACATGTCACCTAAATTTATATGAATAATAAACACTTTTTTGCAAATTTAGTAATTTTTTTTTTTTTGGGAAAAAATTCGTTTTTGCTTTTTGGGTCATTTTTCATTTTCTTTTTGGGCCCTTTTTCGTTTTTTTGGGCAAAATTTCATATTTACCTTTTTGGGTCATTTTTCATGTTCGCTTGGGCGATTCTTCATTTGGGCGATTTTTCATTTTTTTTTTTTGGGCCATTTTTCTTTGGGCGATATTTCCTACAGCCAATTTTGCTTCATCTCAAGTGTAATTTTGAATTTTTTTTTTATTGTTGTAAATGTTAAAAAAGCGTCTCATCGAGTGGTCAATGACTACTTGAATGCAAAAGTATAACAATGAGTGTCTTTTGACTTTACACAATTGTGTTATATTGCGTGCGAAACAAAAAATGCAAAAACTAATAAACTCGAACATGCACAAATCAAATGTGTACAAAACGATGTTAAAGTTACCAACATTGAACTTTGTTTTGCAGGTATGGAGTTGATGTAAATTTGAGCGTAAATTCAACAAAAATAGAGATTTTTGCAGTTCTCTGCTTGTACGTAGGTTAAAAAAAAATAAAATGAAACCAAAAACCACTTGCTTTATTGTTTTCGCAAAAAATAAAGCATGTTTACGGTTTAGTTTTTTTAAGCCGTGCACTTGCCAGTTTATTATCAAAGTAATTTTTGGATATACAAAGTTTTACATTTTACTCTTGAAAAAACAGACAATGTTTCTTGTTATTATTTAACCATACCATTGTAATAATTGTAAATAGTAAGCCAATTATTGATATTATTACCCGTTACATCTTTGGAGGCAACAACCATATGATTGTGGCTTTTTGATGGAGACCTAAATTATTTTGCCGAAGACAATCAGCCCAATTATGAATAAAAATTCCCCGTTAGTTTTCTCCCTTTTCCTATGTAAATTCAATTGTAAAAATGGGAAAAAACTTTCGGGGAATTTTTTTTATCATAATTTGGCTGTACACAATTTTTTAAGACTGAGAGGCCACCATCACTTAGAGTGGGCTTATAACATCGAGTTTAATCTTAGCGGCAAACTATAATTAATTAATCTGAGAATAAATTTAATTGAGTAATAATTGTGTTTGTCGTTTTTAAGAGGTAGTTTAAACCTCGCAGCGTTGCCATACTGAATAACAATAAATTGCAACTTTTTATCAATGTTCCATATATGCTACCATTCGTGCGGGTTTTTGTTCCATTCTAAAAATATATGCAAAAATGTGAGAAGTTGTCGTTTTCCTTTCTAAACATGTTGCAACAATAAATGGCAAATTTGTTCCATTTCTTACCCGCAGTTATAACTGAGTGTGAGATAATACCCTTTGTTGCATCTGCGTAAAGTACTTTTTTATGCAAGCAAATATTTTTCTTCTTGTGTTTGCGGACAATTTGCGTTATGTTGTGATTTTTAGTTATATTGTGATGGATATAAAAACTTTTTGTTTTTCGTTTGTTTTACTTTTATTATATTTTTTTTGTCGCAAAATTTTTAAAAATAGCTGACATTAATTATTAAAAATCAGTGCTGTTAACTGTTATTGGAATTGTAAGAACATTGAATGTTGAAAATTGCTACAAGCGTGGTGAATATCGCTTTTAGTATAGGGCTGCCAGAAGTTTGAACCTATCAACCAGGACACATAGAAAAAATTGATAAAAAATTACATCAACAAAAAACAGACATATGTAGATATATGTAAAAACCATCCATATTTTATTTTTAAATCCAACAATATATATATATTTATAAAAAAAAATTTGCGTACATAGAAACGATGAAAAATAATAAAAAGATGAGCTTAAAATGTCTTTGATATAGTTATAAAACAGGCAGCATGTCATATAAAAATTAAAGTTACATTGAATAATAATCTCCAGTGTTTCAGTCGTTAACGAGTTTCTTTCTTTAGTTCATTGAGCAGACTAAGTACTCAATTTGAAAAAAATCAAAATCTTTTGATTTTTCTTCAACCAACTCGACAACTGTCAAACGCTTTGATTTTGACAACAACCGACTCAGTTGACAATTGAATTGAAACGTGTACACCCAGAAAAAAAACATATTTAAATATGGTCACCTCCGACAATTCTATGTTTAAAGAAAATTTTAACCATAATATGTTAAATTTAACCATATTATTGTCAACGACAACCATATTATGGTTAAAATAGTCCTCCATCAAGAAGCCACAACCATATTATGGTTGCCTCCGAACATATTATGGTTAATAATAACTAAAATATGTTTAAAACTTATAATAGCATGGTTGGTTTTCAACCATGACATGTTGCTCTTGAAAAAGAGAAAAATACTATTTATAATTTAAAAACATATAATTGTCATATTTAAACATAACATGTTTAGAGGCAACCATAATATGGTTGTGGCTTCTTGATAGAGGACTAATTTAACCATAATATGGTTGTCGGTGACACATATATGGTTAAATTAAACATTATATAGTGACACTTTTCCTTAAACATAGTATTGTTGGAGGTGACCGTATTTAAAAATGTTTTTTCTCTGCGTGTATGGGCTGCTTTAGAGAAAGCAATTTGTTATCGGTTTTCGAAGACAATAGAACGAAACGGTTTGTTTTTTAATTTGGTTTTTTCTTTTAACCCACTTACAACTACAATTCGCGTCGGAAAGAACCCAACCAATTGTAGGGGGATGTAAGAAAAGATAAACTCACTGTTTATTGTTGGTGTTTTGTTTAAGCTTTGATATTGTTACAAGTAAGACTTAGAGTGTTTATAACTCTTATTCGCTTTATGGTTTTATTTGTTTAATATTTTTAGCTTTTCTAAAATCTTTGGAAAAGGTTTCCTGATTCGCTGGGTAAGCAACCGGCGAAATGCGCATGGAAGCTAGCTTTCCCTCAACAATAAATTTCAGTGTTTTTATCAAATATGAAAAAACTGGGAATTAAGCACGTCATACGGAAATCGTATTAATTATAAATTGTTTTTATTGACAAAGTCGGAGACATCTAATTTTTACTGTAGCGTATTAAACCGAATTATTCTTAAGCTTTGTTCACAATGAGAGCAACAATTTCGTTGTTTCTTCTATCTTATTTCTTCCCAAAGTATTTAATATATTTTCCTTTAATTTTTTAAACAAACGTCAACTTGTTCTTCGGCAACAATTTGTATGAAATTTTTTATGAAGTTTACGATAATTTTATTTAGTTTTTAACAAGGCGAATTCATACAAGGTGGTCAAATTTTGAAAACAGATACAACACTGTAAAATACTTTAACGATGTGTCAAAATAATACAACACTGTAGTAAACAAATTAGCTGTGTGTCAAAAATATATGCTGTCACATTTCATTTTGTTTTTAAATTTAAAATTTATGTTTTTAAATGTAATAATTTTAAAACGTTTAAAAATTTTATAAATCTAAGTAAAAATTTTCAAAAGAACCACCAGCGCCATCAGGATAAGAAGACTTAAGTTTTATTCCTAAACGGTAAAAAAAAATCTTTTTGTCATATATTATGCTCCTTACAAGTATTATTTATTAATTTTCTTTCTTTTATTGGTTCTTTAAACTTCTTTATTTTTAATTTTTTGCTTAGGAGTGTGACCAAAGTAAAATTGCAAGCAGAATCACTTTCTGAGTCGAATTAAAAATGTCCGTCCGGCTGGCTGGCAGGCTGGTTGCTGTCCATGTAAACCTTGTGCGCAAAGTACATTTTGGATATAATTTGATGAAGTTTGGTACACATGTAGATTATAATTGGCATAATGAAAATGGGGCGAATTGGTCCATAATTTCATAGCCCCAATGCAATCAACTTTCCGAAAAATTCTTTGTACCCATTAACGATTCTATTATTTGGTCCAAACTTATTCGATTACAATCTTATTTGAGTTCACGGAACAAAGTTCCTTCTCCTGTATTAAATTTTTTTTCTTGCAAACAGCACACACACGCATTTTTAATTTATAATTTATTAAAAAAATTAAATTTTGAAATTTAATTTGAATACCACTAGCAGAAAAACATTTAAATAGAGATATCATAAAAAAGTAAAGGCATATCATTTTGACATAAGGTTATTTATCAGCTGTTGCTTACGTAGCAAGCCTGTCCTTGGCTTTGACTGAATTTAACAAAATGTTCCAACAAATAATAATAAATATGTTATATTGTTCTGGGCAAAATTTGCATACAGTTTCTTTATTTAAAATGTGTGCGGTCGCGAAAAAAATTGTTGCTCTATTGAGAACACTACTGAAAGTGTTGCTGCCTATTGTGAACAAAGCTTTATTGATTTATTATATTGATATTTCGAAATTGAAGATCTGGACGGAAATTTTCAATATAAAATCACTAGGATTCGATTAAATTCTTTGATGCAAATTTTAATTACTTGCTCGAACATAACCTTCACAAAGCTCATATAATAAGTAGTGTTTGAGTCAAGCTTTTCTTAAATAGACACCACATACATACATACTCAACCATGAGGGACTTTTTT
This sequence comes from Pollenia angustigena, assembly GCA_930367215.1. Taxonomy (NCBI): domain Eukaryota; kingdom Metazoa; phylum Arthropoda; class Insecta; order Diptera; family Polleniidae; genus Pollenia; species Pollenia angustigena. The sequence goes on from OV884060.1 coordinate 58,292,787, forward strand.
GTCTCAGACATCTATTTATTTTGGAAGATGCCTCTTCTTGCCAAGACCAAACTTTCAGACTTTTTATAATTTAAAAACATGAGGCCTTATTCATAAACAATACGCCATTCTTATAAGAGGTTTATAAGACGAATTTTGTATGAAAATTTGTCTAATTAACCTATAATAAAACTGAATTTTTTTTGAATAAGGAGGAAAATATATTTTAAATTTTAACAATTTAACAAGTTAACAATTATCGAATGAGTTGTGAATACAACTTATATTTGTTTATTATTATTGTTTTTGTTTTTCATTTGCAGTTGTGATCTTGGTTTTAAATTTAAATATTTTTGGATAAATAAGCGCTGTTCGACCAATGATTTTATTAGTGCAAATAAAACAGTCATAAAAAGAACATGTTTAACAAGGGAATCAACAACAACAATATTGAAAAAAACTAAAATATAAAAAAAAATTAAAATTAAAAAATATGTCACAATTAATGATCATCATTATTCTAGTGGGCATAATTTGTGCTGATACAATCAAAGCCAATTCGGTAAGAGAGCAAAATAATTTTAGAAATATTTAAATATCTTTAATGTTTTCCTTTTTTTCCCCTTAAAGTCCGACGAAGATGACTTGGAAAAAGAGTTGGTGCAAATTCGTAAAAAATGCATTGAATCCGCTAATACAACTAAAGCGCAAACTCAATCTATTTTAAAGCATAAAATCTTTGAAAACAAAGATACTACCGTGGCCAATACCCCGAAACAGATTCAGTGCTATTGTACCTGTTTTTTTGAGAAATATGGTATTTTTTTGAATGGCAAACCCAATGAGGCATTTTTGAGACACAATTTACCTCTTTTGATAAACGATAAGAAAAAGGCTGATGCTGCTATCGATAAATGCACCATATTGACGGGTGAGGACAAATGTGCAATTGGTTTCAATTTTGCGTTGTGTTTGGTGAAGGAAACTGATTTGGATATTTATTAAACACAATTGTTGAAATAAAGTCATGGAATTTTCTCACCTTGCAGTTGTCATTTTTGACTTTTTTATTGCTTAACAAGTTGAAGCTTGTGCATATTAAACATGTATTTAGAACTTTTTGATATTTTTATACTGAAGAAAGAAACTTTTAAAAACAAGCAAAAATAATATAAGAAAAAGTGAAATACTCGGATTCTTTTACACACTTTACAATATCATTGAAAAGCAAATTGTTTCCTTGCTCAGATAGGTAAAATCATAAGTCGGTTTCGAAGATATTTAGAACTAAACAAATCTTATATACCGAGATTATTTAAATTAAATTAGATTATATAGAATGTGCCAAAACTATTATTTTGAAAAGTAGGTATGTGATATTGTGACTTTTTGTATGTCTCGGAAGAATGAATTTTATAGTTAAGTTATTTTAGTTAATGAAACTCAGATATCTGAGGCCCTAATTGTATACAACGCAACGCAATGCCAAAAAATTAGATTAAAAGCAAAAACAAAGTCATAAATATATTGTTAATTTGTTGTTGCTTTCTACAGAAATTCATGTACCGTTTTAAAATTTTCAACGCCACTAGAGGCATTTTAAATTTTAAAACGCAATAAGAATTTCTGTAAAAAGCAACAACAAAATTACAAAATGTTTATGTCTTTGTTTTTGCTTTTAATGTAATTCTTTGGTTTTGCGTTGCGTCTTACATAATTAGGGCCTAAAAATCTTTTTACTTTATAGCAAAACTAGAAAGTTCAGCAAATTATGATTACAAGCGTTTGAACAGTTCTTGAAATTCCAAGATAAACTTTTATGCAAAAGTTAAGAAAAAAACACATATAAGTATTATTGATTTCGAGCATAGGTTTTTTTCCTTCTTTGTGGATCGATTTAGCGAGGGACCAACCTCCGGTCCCTTAATCCGTGAATGTATAATTTAATTTTATAAGTTCAGGAATATAAAAAAAAATCAGAAAGTACCAATTAAAAAACAAAAAAATTCCAAAAAGTCTCCTTTTAAAGTTTATCAATTACTCTGGACTCTTTATTAATAAAAATTCAAAAAGTAGCATTTAAAGAACGAAAAAGTACCAAAAATATCCCTCTTACATATTCTTATCCAGTCAGGACATTGCGTGTTTAATTTTATGTTTAGGTCCAATATAAACGAAAATTAAAAAGTACCAGTTGTAGAACGAAAAAGTACCAAAAAGTTCCCCATTACAGATTCTTATTTACTTGAATGAGTAGAACCAAATTTCGAAAAATCCCGTCTTGGTGGATCGATTTGGGGAGTGACCAATCGTTAGTCCAAATTTGAAGTTTCTAGGGTCAGCGGCTTGGGCTGGGCGATGATGAATGAGTCAGTCACTGACGCAACTCTTTTATATATACACTCATAAAATTATTACAGTAACTGATTGTAGGTTATTAAATTCGTTTTCGGTACTGTTAAAATTGAATAAAAATATAGTTATTTTACGAATAAATTTATTTTTCAACATTTATGTTTGTTATTAAAAAAACGAACTACCAAAAAATAATGTTTTCCGTATTTTTTTTTTGTTAATTTGTTTGATTTTTATCGGTTAAAATATATTTTTTAAAAGTAAAAACTATTCAATTTTAACGAATATGATGTTAAATAAATAAAAAACTTAGAAATTACTGAAAAAATCATTTGTTTTAAATGAAATGTAAATGATCCGTTTTTTAAATGAATTTTAATTTGTTTCAAATGAATTTTCGTTTGAATTTAACTACATAATATTTTGAGTGTATGTATAGATGTTTTAAATTCGTTTTTCCTGTCAAATAAAAGTAATCTATATATCGCTCATTTGCTGCAAGACCGGCATAACTCAAAAAATTAAATTTTGGAGTTAGAGATGCTTTGTTTTTCTTTATATTGTGTATTAAATTCATCTTTATATCTTTTATACTTTCCCAGTTTGAAGAGAATGTGACTTCTTTTTCTCGTAGTAGTTAGAACAAATCAAAAACTTTAAATGCGTTTATCTCGAAATAGATTTTTTTGAGTTATGCCGGTTTTGCAGCAAATGAGCGATATGTATATATAAAATTGTAACGTTACTGACTGATTCAACATCGCACAGCCTAAACGCCTGAAGCTAAACACTTGAAATTCAGACCGGAGGTGGGTCTCTCCCCAAATCGGTCCACTAAGACGGGATTTTTAGAAATTCGAATGTTTAGGGGGTAAAAAAGAATAAGAACAGGTAAATTCGATAACCTTATATCTCCAAAACTAAAAGAGATACAAAAAAAACTGCTCTGCTTTTAAGACCTTCATTATTGCAAAAAGTCGCATTTAATACCCTGCAAATAAAATTGGACCACCTGATCCAATTTGATAAAATGGACTACTCCATGGGCTGGTCCGATGTAACGCAAGCATGGACCATGTCATTGTTAAAAAGTGTTTGTAGTGAGACGACATGTCTTCGTTTTTTTAACGACATGCTTTCGTTTTAAAACGACTTCAAAACTAATCCTCTTGAGTATACCATGGAGTAGTTTGAAAACTACTCCTTAGTGGTCCAAAAGTGGGTTATATTAAGGCGACCATACGTACTCTTTTTTAGAGGACAATCATCTATTTTAACTGGCTGTCCTCTATAAAATTTGTGTCCTCTTTTATCATCTTTCTTTCATAATCTGTCATCTTTGTCCTCTTTTTTTTTAAGCATGATTAAAATAAATTTTATTTCACGGCGATCACTGGTCTTTTCTGTCAAATCGTATGGTAAATGTCGTGCCATGCTTGTTCCTACTGAACTCTCATACACTTGCAGTATAAAATTTTGAATAAGTAACTCCAATGCATTTTTAAGATTCGCTATTTTTTTAAACTTATTTTACTTAAGTAAATGTAAATTTTTATATATCGTCTGCTTAATATCCAAACCTGCTAACTCCCTTTCAACAAATGCTTGAGATAAAACAAAACATAAAGTTGATTTGACACACTTCAATTCTCAAATTGCTGGTCCACGAGGCATATTTACTTAAAAGGTGGATTTAGCAGGTTTGCATATTAAGCCGACAATATGAAAATTTGTCTGTAATATAAGTAAAAAATCTTGAAGTCAAAAATATTTTTTACTTTTTTTCTTTATGTCTTCTATTTTTATTTTCAAAATCTGGTCGCCTTAGTTATATGGTCCTCTCCTAGGACATCGTAATGTTAATTAGACCAGGTTTTTTCCATACGTTTGGGTTACTTTTGGACTAGTTCTGGTCCCGAGTGGACTACTCTTTACACCCGTGTTTGGACTGGTCCCATTATTTGCAGGTTAAGCACCAACAAATACATTCGCTGCTGGTTTGCAGTCATTTAAATAATGTACATCGTGCAGTCATTTAAATAATGTACATCGTGCTTTTTACCATCGCACTATAGGAATTTTTTTTTTTTTTGCCAAAAGTAAAAATTTGAATTTTTGCAAAGTTTATTTTTTTTGCTTTAATATAATAAAAAATATAACAAAGTAAACATAGCTTTTTAAATTTTTCTAAAAATTGTAATATCTTCTAATAAAAGTTTTCGTAAAAAAATTAAAATTTTTGAAAAATTAAAAAATGGGAAATAATTCCGAAGGTAAGTACTTTTACATTCTATAGCAAAATGTTAGTAAACTCATCTATAAAATCGATTAAATTGCAAAAATTAAAGTAACCTTAAAATGTTCCATTAGTACATTTTAGTGTTTAAAATTCTTATTCGTACATGAATAAGAATTTTATATAGACTTACAAAAAAAATGATAACACTTGTTAGACATGATATCATAATAGTTCTATAGAACAATTAATTACACAACGTGACAATTTTTTGACGAAATTAATTTAATACCTAATCTTAATCGCTGAATCTGAATATGAAGTCAGAATTGTCAAAAGTAGAAAAGTTTTTGATATATTAAAATATAACCGTTATTTGTGTTTTTAAAAAAGATGCTGTGACTGAAATGCATATATCCAAAAAATAAAGTTTTAGCCTATTTCAATAGGATCCGGATCGGTGCAAAAATGACAGAGTTATAGAAGATTAATTGAACTAACCCACAACAAATTAATATACAATGCTAAATTTTTAGTAAAAATAAATATTAAAAATTGCTTAAAAGTATTAAATTTCTATGTGAGTAAATTTACTAAATCTTCTGTAGCTTTGTCATTTTTGTACCAATCTTTGTCTTGTTGAGCGCAAAATGTTCAGATTAAAATAATCGAATGTCGCATGCAATAAAACATTAGGATTTCTAAATCATTGTTTTAAAAAAATTACTTGAATAGAGCAATATTGAACAAAATCATGAAATTTTCAATGAAGCTTGAACTTTTGTCCCTTGTGACTCTGTCATTTCTAGACCAATCTTCACAAGCAATCCATGGTTATTTAAGAAATTTTATAACCTTTCACTAGAAAGAAAGAATTATATACCCCGTTTAAAATTTTTGAAGATATTTGCATTTCACTCACATCATCTTTTTTAAAAATACAAATAACGGTTATTTTGGAATATCTCAAAAACTGTTCTACTTTTGACAATTCGGATTCAGCGGAAACTTTTACATAATGGTTAGCTGTCAGATTCATTAAGTCACGACTTTGTTGAAATTTTGTCACGTAGTGTTATCTTCCAAATTTAAAATATTTGACCTGCGAATTTTTTGCGAGTTTAAAAATAAATAAATTTTTCAGGTAACTAACTACTTCGTGCCAAATTCAGAATTAGTCAACATATTGCTAGATAAACACAACGAAGTTGACAAAAGAGCCGCCATTTACGCCCATTTCTTGCCCTACATTTTTGAGAGTGGTTGTTCCGAAAACTTCAAACAGTATTTAAAAGAGCATTCACGATTATTTTGTTCAAATATAAATATAAAATGTCGTAATAGTTCCAGAAATTTTAATGTTTTGAAAAACAACATGCTGTTTGGCTTAAATCCAGTACTTCGATCAGAAAACGTGAAACGCAATGTGACTCCACTAAATCGAAGCCAAGACGACTGCAAAAACCTTTTTGCCAAAAATCTGAGAGAACAAAACGACAAGTTGCAGCAGAAATCTCTAAAAATCATAATAATGAAGTGGAATCCATAATTCTTGCTGCAACTGCGTCTTCTCGTAAATGTAACCAATAAGATTTAGCAGTGGTTTTAAAAGAGGCTGTCAGTACTCCAACTAGAGCTTCGAAAATACGGAAAATAATTTCAAAAGCAACGCCAACTAAGCTACCTGCTGATGAAGGACTAGCCTTTCTTTTAGAGAACAACTTTTCAAAAAAGCAATATTGCAATATAAGATATGAAAATAAAATCAAATTTTGCGATATATTTCCTCTGTAAATAAAAACAATTTCTTTCTGTTTTATTTCTATAGAAGGTGCAATCGAGTTGCACTCTTCACTGTGTTTATTTTTAATTGTTCTTAAATTATAAATTATTCTACCTTATATACTACTTATGAGAATTTAGCTTAGCCTAATTATAATACATGTTTGTGTGTATTTTATATATTTTCCCACGTTGGAAAAAATGGGTTTCAAATAACTTTTCAAAATTTAGCATGAGTGCATTTAGTGTGACATATGATATTTGGATGTCAGTCACTTAAAGTAATGAATTCATCATTACTAAAATAATGCAATCATGCTACACCTCCGTTTTCATAAGAATGTTCATATAACAAAATGTTGTTCTATGGACATTCTTTTACAACAATTTGAGGTTTTTATTAGTAGTTTTTAAAAATTTATTTAAATTGTTTTATTACAATTTATTATTTTATTAACATTTTTTGTTTTTTTTTTTTTTTATTTAATTTTAATTTTATTATTTATTTTATTTTAGCCAGTATGATATAACTTAATTCTATTTTTATGAACTATTTGTTCTTTTTTTGTTTTATTATCTACTATGGTTATATTATTTCTTATATCTATTTTCTTAATTTTATATGGTCCCTTATATTGGTTATCTAACTTATGTCCTGCTTCATTTTTTAGTAAAACTAAATCTCCTATTTTAAAATTATGGTCTATTATTTTCCTATCATAATTAAGTTTTTGCTTATTTTTATTTCTGTCTAATAATATTTGGGCCCTCTTATATGCTACTTCTAACCTAAATTTTGCTTCTTTGGTAAAGTCATCTATATTATATAGTGGAGAAATTCTATCTACATTATCAAATTGTTGAAATTTATTTGGAAGTTTTGAAAAAACTAATTCATATGGACAGTAATTATGCACTGTTGAAGGTGTTGTGTTAAAACAGTATGTGAAGTATTTTAACCATTCATCCCAGTCTGTTTTGTCCACTGAAATATAAGAACGTACATATTCATTAAAGGTCCTATGACTTCTTTCTATTGTTCCTAATGTTTGATGATGGTAAGCTGTTGAAGTTAGTTTTTCAATTTTTAATAAATCACAAATTTCCGATAGGATAGAATTTTTATATTCTGTTCCCATGTCCGAAATGAACGTCTTCATCGGACCATAGGTAAGTATAAAATTAGCAAATATAGCCTTAGCTATTGTTTTAGCGCTTTTGTCTGGTATTGGTATAGTTACTAAGTACTTAGTTAAATCACATATTATCGTGATTGCATATTCATTTCCGTAAATTGATTTTGGAAATGGACCTATTGTGTCTACATACACCGTGTCAAATGGTTTGTTTGGTGTTTCTGTAATGGTCATTGGACTTTTCAAATGTTTAGTTGTCTTTGTTGTTTGACATTTATGACATGATTTTACCTATTTAGATATGTCTTTCGACATATTTTTCCAGTAGTAGTATCTTTTAATTTTCTGTATTGTTCTATATGTTCCACAATGTCCACCTTCTATGGGGTCATCGTGATGTTTCAGCATTATATCGAGAATTGCCTTGGCATTCTTACTATCTAGTTGGGTCACCTCATTTAGTAGCGCTACTTTAATTTTATTCAAAAATTTATTGCCCATTTTTTTGAATTCATTTATAGAGATAAATTCAAAAATTTTCTCACTAGGTGCCACTTGTAATTTATAAACATTATGTTTACCGGCCAAATACAAATCTTTAATTTGTATATATGATACTATAGATTTTCCTCGTTTGATATAACATCTCCCGGGGGAAATCTTTAGTTTATAGTATTTTCTGACGTCAGAGTTTGTTAAGGGTACATATATACTGGGCTTATCTTTACTAGAATTATTGTTATGCTGTTTATTAGAACTACTGATTTTTTCTCCTTTATTGGCCATCGATCGAGTCGTGACTCTTAATACTGAAGAAACTTTTTGATTCATGTCTTTGAAATCATTTATAGTTATACGCGATAATGCGTCTGCAACGTAATTATCTTTTCCCCTAAGATATTCCACTGTAAAATCATACTCCTCCAGTCGAGTCTCATCCTCGTTAATTTTGAGCTTGGATTTTTCATTGAAAATAAATAAGAAAGTGGTCTGTGATCACTGCGAACCAAAAACTTTTTCCCATAAATGTATGGTTTGAAATGCGTTATGGCCCAATGTATGGCAGTTAGTTCTTGTTCAATGGTTGACTTATTGCTCTCGCCCTTGGTAAACGTTTTTGATGCATATGCAACTGGTTAATATTTTCCTTCATGTTCTTGTGTTAGAACTGCGCCGCAGGCATATTTGCTTGCATCTGTTATTATACAAAATTCCTTTGTGAAGTCTGGGTATTGTAGTAGTGTTGGGCTCATTAATGCTTTCTTTAAATGTTTAAACGCGATATCACAATCATTACTCCATTCGAAGGGTATACCTTTCTTGGACAATCTTGTTATATGCCTCGAGTGTTCTGAGAAGTTTGGAATAAACCTTCGATAATAATTACAAAAAGCTACAAATCTTTTAGCACTATCAGCATCTTTTGGTGCTGGATAATTTTCAATTATCGAATATTTACTATCATCTGGGAGTATTCCTTTGTTAGTACACTTATGTCCAAGGAAGGTTACTTCTTTCATAAAGAATGAGCATTTTTCGGGGTGTAATTTAAGATTGTGCTTCCTGCATAATTCGAAAACATTTTTTAAATTAGAAAGCATGTGCTTTTCTGAGCAACCTAACACAACCAAGTCATCCATATAAAGGAATGCCTGGTCTGGTCGCAAACCACTAAAAGCGAGTGTCATCATTCTTTGAAAAGAATTAGGGGCTATTTTCAAACCATAGGGCAATCTAGTAAACCTATAAGATCCATTTGTTGTTGAAAATGAAGTCAGATCTCTAGAGTTTATCTCCAATCCAATTTGGTGAAATCCAGACATCAGATCCAGACATGAGAAATACTTTGCTCTGCCGAGTTGGTCTAGAATGTCATCTATTCTCGGTAATGGAAATTTGTCTGCCATTAATTTCTTATTTAGCTGTCTATAATCTACTACTAGTCTCCATCTTTTTGTCCCTGAATTTGGAAGTGACTTTTTTGGTACCAACAGAATTGGGCTGTTGTACTCAGAATTTGATGGTTCAACTATTTTATCGTCTATTAGGTTTTTAACCTGCCTATCTATTTCCTCTTTGTGTGCATGTGGTATACGGTAGTTCTTGATGTACACCGGTTGTAAATCCTTTACTCTCAATTTTTGTTCATAAAAATTGTTAGTTGTGATTGTTTCTGATTCTAAACCGAAAATATCGTTGTATGAGGTACAAAGCTCAGTTAATTCATTTTTAAATTGTTCGGGAAAATTTTCCTGCAAAATTTTTAATATTTCTGATTTTCTGTCTAGATTTTTAGTTGGATTTCTTTCTACTATGTCATATTCGAAAAGGTTTTCGGTTTTTATTTTACTTTTATTAACTGTTGTTATAGTGTTATTTGTATTTAGAATACGAATAAATGCTTTATTAGATTTTACCAATGTGTTTGCAATGAAAACACCTGTCTCAAGCTCTTGATATGGAATTAGTATTTCATTATCGCAGTTAATAAAATTAACTTGCCGTATTACTTCGGATCTTGGTGGTAAAATAATATCATCGCAGTTATTCGTAATCGGTATTTCTATTGATTGTGGTATATTAAGGGGTCGTAGGATAAGGTAATCATTATTTTCATTGAAATTTAATATGCAATTGTATTTTTTAATGAAATCCATTCCAATGATTCCGTCACATGGTATTGGAAAATCATTTTGTACTACTTGGAAGTTATGGGGTATCAAGAAATTCTTAAATTTTAAATCGAAAAATGTACTACCAATTGATTTAATTTTACCTTGTCCTATTCCAGTCAATGTGGTTGTTTTGTTAATATTTATTTGGTTTAGTTTGAAATGTGTTTTTTTTATTAGTGAAATGTCAGCTCCTGTGTCTATTAGTAGTTTTACTGTGGTGTTAGTTTTATCTATTTGAATATTAATGAAGAAACAAAAACTGAGGTTCAGATTATATACTTTATTATTTACTGAGTTTCTCTTAGGGGATGATTCGAGTTTTCCGAATCATTTTCATTTGAGTCTGTTGCTCTGACGTAGTTTCTGGTTCTTTGATTGTTATTGTACCTTTGTTGGTTTCTGTTGTTGAAGTTATTCCTATTAGTATTATTACTATTGTTGGTGTTATTATTGTCGTTATTATATCGTGGATAATTTTTTCTTTTATTAAATTTTACATAATTTCCTCGGAAATTGTTGTTTGGTTTCTGTCCAAAATATAATATGGCATTTTGTTGCCCAGTTGCCTCTGTGCAACTATTTATAAATTTACCAACAGCTTCATTCAAACTGTTAAATTGTCCTGCCTCCATGATAAGTTTTACTTTATCAAGGGTGCAGTTTTTAGTAAGTGCTTTTACAGCAACTTGCGTCGAGTATTTGGTTGCTAATTGGCATGGCAAACCATCTGAGATATATGCATTTTATAAGGATTTCGCTAGGTTTTCTATTTCGTTACAATAAGCGTTTGGTGTTTTATTGAATTGTTTTGTACTCATTATTTTTGCAGAAAGGACTTCAACAGATTCGCCTTTCACGCTAACTTTGAGTTTGGTTATTATATCTGATATGTTTGATTCATTAGTTATTAAATTTCTAGCCGTTCCTTTTAATTTGGTTTTTATTAGGGATACTGCAGCTAACTCATGTTGACCCTTTATTGTATCAACTAAATTTAATGAATCGATAAAGGATGTCAGATTTTCAGGCTTCCCATCGAAGTCTGTAATTAGCTTGGAAGCTGTATTGAGAAATTCAACGATTGTTTGGGTCATTGTGTCTGTTGTCGATGGTATATTGAAGTTGTAAGGTTCACTTTCGTGTATTGAATTAGGTAATTCTATTGTTATAGCCTTTTTTGCTGCTATTTTTGTAATTTTATTTTTTAAATCTAAAAAAAATGCATCTGCTGCAGCGTGATGTGATAATGTAAGTCTGTTATAATAAACGTTAAATAAAACTCATATTTTCTCGAGATTTTTAAAAAGGTTATTAAAATGAAGTCTAATTGTTTCTTCTCTAATACGTCTATCAACATTTAGGCATTTGTATGTACGTTCGAATTCTTCCTTAATTAATCTGGCTTTGTTTACAATTTGGTTCCATTCCATTTAAGTGCTCTATTGATTTTTTTTTTTTTTTTTTATTATTATATATTTATATTTTCTTTCCTATACTTTATCTAAGTCATTTGCTCGACTTACATATTTTCTCTTAAGGGATTTCTTATGAAGTAGGTAAAATTTTAAAAGTAAGTCTACTGTACTAATAATTATAGCTATAAGGAAAAGTGTCCACAACGAATCAATTTGTTCAGTATGATCTATAATTTCTAAGTTATTGACTACATTTGCGTTCGGTTTTTCTATTTTAGAGTTAGGTTTCCCCATTTTTTTTTTTTTTTTTTTTTATCTATATTTATATTTAATTTAATTTTTTTTTGTTTTTGTTTTTATTTTCTATATCTAATTTAATTTTTGTAACATAAAATGAAAATAATTAATAGAAATTTTAGTAACTTCAATACATTTTGTTAATATAATTTTTATCAATGAAAATATTAATTTTTGATTTCTAATTATTTTCAGTCATTAGTGTTAGAAATAAACTTTAAAATGGGATATCATTCATTAAATTTGATGCGGTGGTATGGGAGATATTTGCAACCGAAAAAAAATGCTTTAGAAATAACATATATGATTGTTATATTTTTTTTTCTAAGTTGTCATTACTTATATATATATTTTTTTTTTTTTTTTTTTTCAACGGCGGTTAACGCCTACCGACCTATGAGTGCACTCTAGGTGCACTTCATTTAATTTTAGGGTTAGTTATTATTTTTTTTTTTTTTTAATTTAATAAGTTGCTCTCATAGTAATCCTCGGCCTTTTTTTTCCATTCCTCGCCCTGTATTGTCCAAGCAGGGACCCGAAATAATGTTATGTCCCTGGTTCCAAGGTCAATAGCTATGGACCTTCTTCCTTCTTCAGGCATCTGGCGGAGACTTGGCTGTCCGCCAGAATTGGTTTAAAATTTAATATTTCACACTTTGGGTGCTTTTTAATTTAGCACTCCAAAGGACTATTAATAATTTTGCTTTGGGTGCTTTATATTTGAGCACTCCAAAAGCCTGCTCCTGGCAGGATCGCCATGTAAATAAAAACAATTTCTTTCTGTTTTATTTCTATAGAAGGTGCAATCGAGTTGCACTCTTCACTGTGTTTATTTTTAATTGTTCTTAAATTATAAATTATTCTACCTTATATACTACTTATGAGAATTTAGCTTAGCCTAATTATAATACATGTTTGTGTGTATTTTATATATTTTCCCACGTTGGAAAAAAATGGGTTTCAAATAACTTTTCACAATTTAGCATGAGTGCATTTAGTGTGACATATGATATTTGGATGTCAGTCACTTAAAGTAATGAATTCATCATTACTAAAATAATGCAATCATGCTACACCTCTAATGTAGTAAATATAAATGCAGACCAGAAAATCCCGAAAGCGAAGATGAAGAAAAAGAGAGTGGTGGCATTTTGAACCCATGTATATTAAATTTAGTTGACGGTTTGGAACTCAAAAATCAAATTGTTGAATAAAATCCTTTTTAAACATGTCTTTGTGTGTTACTTCATTAAATTGGTAAAATTTATTTCTACTTTTATATTCGAAACGTAAGCGTACACCCGAAAAAATTTAAAAAAAGCTGTTTAGAAAATCAGATTATCTATCAAAGATCTAAAAAAATCTTGGATGCGGGAATCTATAACCCGTAACCCCTTCTTAGAACTTATTATTTGTTAATTTTTTATTTAATTAATTAAATTTACTTATGTTTTTTTCTGAGTGTATGAAATTTTTTTTTTTTGTCACTCCCTCTCTCTTAAAAGTTTACCAAAAGTCAATTCTAAAAAATCGTTCAAATCGTTCCACCCGTTTGGCTGTAATTAATTTTGGCCAAAGAAGGGGTAAAATTTCCCATAGTGCATCGTTTAGCTACGTCTGTAAATTAAGATGTCTGTTTGGTCCGACAAAGCTTGTTTTGGTAAAAAAAAAAACAAATACAAACAAAAAAGCCAGAAATCAAGCAATCATTACTTATGTAGGCATTCAGCAGTTGCTATGTAGTATGTACAAGAAAAAAAATTTAAAAATTGAAATTGTTTTTTTACAAACAATTTCCATAGAAATAGAAGACTGTTTTTATTTTTTATCATTTTTTAAAAAGTACAGTGGTTCTGTATGTCCAATGTATCGTTGTTATTGCTGTTATTGTTAATGTAAGAAAGCGACTCGTACTCATACCAATTTAGATCATCGTTGTCTCATCGAGTGGACAATGACTACGTGAATGCAAAAGCATATTAATGTCTGCCTTTTGACTTTGAGCAATTGTGTTATTGCGTGCACAGCAAAAAAAAATGCACTTTCAATAAAAAACTCACACATGCACAAATCAAATGTGAACAAAACGATGTCAAAATTTCCAACGTTGGACTTTGTTTTGCAGGCATAGAGTTAATGTAAATTTAAGCGTTTGAGTAAATCAAGAAAAATAGTGATTTTTGCAGTTCTCTGAGCCATACCCGCCTATCTAAGGGGAAACTCGTTTTCGCTGCGCTAACTGCAACAAAGCTATGTGCCAAAGTTTTTCTTGGGATTCAAAAAGTTAATTAACAAGGTTCCGCTTAAATTCCCATTTCATACTCTTGATTAACAGAAACTAATTGTTGATGGGATAAGCTATATATGTATATATGTGCCTTCGACATGGCAGAGAGACAAAAACGTATATGTATTTGCAATGATTTTTTAACCTAATAATTTCAATATTTTACAATTTTATTGAAATAACTAGCATTTAACCCGCTACTTCGTTGGCGTCTCCTTTTTCTTCGTGGACATATCTGCATGCCAAAACTTATTTTCTCATTCACTCAGGGCCTTGCATGTTTATCTTTCTAGGTCTTTCTAGGTCCAATACCAACTGAAATTCAAAAAGTACCAATCAAAGAATAAAAAAGTACCAAAAAGTTCATTCTTATAGATTCTCATCCATCCAGGACATTGCATATTGAATTTTATGTTTCTAGGTCCAATACTAAAGGAAATTCAAAAAGTACCAGTTAAAGAACAAAAAAGTACCAAAAGGTTCCGTCATAGATTCTTATCCACTCACGACATTGCATGTTGAATCTTATGTTTTTAGGTCCAACATAACGATTATTTAAAAAATACCAAAAAGTTAAGTAAAATATCAAATTTCCTGTATTCCCCCTTTTTGGTACTATTTTTCACCCCATTAAAGTATAAAAAATTTCAGTATTATAGTGGCAGCCCATAATTTAGTACGAATATTTCAAAAAATGGAGAAAAAGGTTTTTTAAAAAAAGTACCAAAAATAATTACGATTTTTACCCCTTAAATGTTCGAATTTCGAAAAAGTACCAAATTAATATTCGTATTTTTTTGATAAGTTTCGAATGCGGTATTAACTTTGTTTCTATGTTTATTGGTTCAAAAGATAGATGGGGTGTCAAAAAAGTACTAAAATTCAGATTTTACACGTTTACTCCCAAATAGGGCCGAATTTCAAAAAAGTACCAGACACCTGTCCGCTTATTTTTCTAAAGAACTACGATAGGTATAACATTTTTTTGTATCTCTTTTAGTTTTGGAGATATAAGGATACCGAATTTTCCCGTTTTTACCCTTTTTTACCCCCTAAACATTCGAATTTCCAAAAATCCCGTCTTAGTGGATCGATTTGGGGAGTGACCAATCTCTGGTCCAAATTTCAAGTGTCTAGCTTCAGGCGTTTAGGCTGTGCGATGATGAATCAGTGAGCAGTGAGTCAGTGAGTCAGTCAGTAACGTTATAATTTTATATATATAAATTACATAACATGCCTGATTAATTATCAAAATAATTCTTGGAAATACAAAATTTTAATTTTAAAAGATTTTGTTATTCGTGCTCAATTCCCAATTTTTATTCTTGATAAAAACACTTGAAATTTACTGTTGATGGGATAAGCTATTCCTATGCGCATTTCACTGGTTGCTTAGGCCAGATCATCAGGAAACTTGATCTAAATAAACACAAAAAAGGTTCAAAATTTTGTTTTGTTTAATTATTTGGCTGGGTTTTTCAATCGTGATCAGGCCGGACTATGTGGTGCACTAAAGGCCAGTTCACATGGTAATACAATGTATTACGACATTGCAAAAAATTATGTAGAATGAGAAAAATTGTATCATGTAAAAGCAAAATGTATTGAGTAAGAGATAATACGAATACAAAATCCGACAAGCGGTCGGTAAATGCTTTTTTCTAAACCATTTTAGAAACTTATGTATGTAAGCGAAACTCTTACATTTCACCCTTAAAATTTTCTGCTTCGTGGAAGCTCCATTTTTTTTATTGGGAATCTATAGAGATCCATAAATTTAAAATCTACCGACTCTGTGTTTTAACTAAACTAATCTTTTTTTTCGTTAATTATACACTCATAAAATTATTAGTGATGGTAGGTTATTAAATTCGTTTTCGGTACTGTTAAAATTGCATAAAAATATAGTTATTTTACGAATAATTTTATTTTTCAACACTTATGTTTGTTATAAAAAAAAAATAAACTACCAAAATATAATGATTTTTTTTTGTTTTGTTATGTAGTTAGATTTTTGTCGGTTAAAATATATTTTTTAAAAGTAAAAACTATTCAATCTTAAGGAATATGATGTTCAACAAAACAAAATTTTCAAATTAATGAAAAATCATTTGTTTTAAATGAAATGTAAATGATCCGTTTTTAAATGCTTTTTAGTTTGTTAAAAATGAATTTTCGTTTGAATTTAACTACATTATATTTTGAGTGTATATGTTTTTAAAACGTTTTGTTATTCGTGCTTAATTCCCAATTTTATTCTTGATAAAAACACTGAAATTTATTGTTGATGGGATAAGCTATTGCTATGCGTATTTCACTGGTTGCTTAGGCCAGATCGTCAGGAAACTTCATCGATAAAGTTTTTAGAAAAACTAAATATATTAAACCAAATAAAACTGTTTAACGTATAAGAATTATAAGCAACAGTTCTACTTGTAACAATATCAAAGTTTAAACAAAAATATATATGTGTATAAAAATAAGTTAAGATTTTATAACTCGAGAACCACTCAACAGATTTTCAAACGAGTAAATGCAAAAAACATCCGATAGGTGGCGCTATTGTCGTAGTATTAAAATTTTTTTTATTGTTGGTAGCTTGCACTAGCGTCAACTTATTAACAAAATTCTCCAGTATTACATTTTTTATTTTTATTTAGACCAAACAGCTAGTATATACTAAATTCAAGCCTCAATGACTTTGTTTAGTGACATTAAATCTAACGAACAAAATATGTGCTGGAAATAATTGTATTTTTGTTTCAATTAATTTTTTTTTTTTTTATTTCAATAAATAAGAAAAAAAGCAAACTTTACCGCAATTAATAAAATTTGTTTTGATGTTAACTAAAAAATCCAACGATACCAACAAAATGTGACGCATAATTGATTAAAAAATAATAAGTATTTAAACAGCATGAGCTAATGAAAGAAGTTATCCTCAGGGCAAGTTTTTTATGGCATATACCATTTCTGGTCCGCCTTGTCAAAAAATACCCCTTTTTTTGCAACCTAGAAGAAATTTTTAAATAAGCTTATACCCCTGACAGACATATAGTTTACATACAATGGTATGGATACTACATTTCTTACTGAACACATCTAAAAAGCTGTGTTTAATAAGATACCACATTAATACAACGAACATTTAGGCTGTTCATAAACCAGCAATATAGGTACCACTTTCTTCATGGTTCAATTGTAGTTTAGGTTGACACACATGTACTATACTATGCTAGTATAGTATAGAAATCCTATGTCTGTCAAGGGTATAAGCGAATATGAGGCAGAATCTCTTCGAACTGCTGAATGAATGTTGCAAAAATCGGACGTAAAAAGTGACGAAGTGTACATAAGAGAGCACTTTCAATGCATCTGCTCAAGTCTCGTAAAATCACAGGCACTTATGACACTACATTTTTTATTCATTGAATTGATATAGAATTGATGGAAAGAAACAGTAAATGTTGGAAAGAGAAAACTTTAAAAAATGTAAACAAAAACAAACAAGACAAACAAAAAGCGGTAAATAGCTAAATTTGCCCATAAACAGCTGAATCAGCAACACTCTTATACCATGTTCACCTGGACATTCATGTTTCGCCCTCTTATTCCTCTTACTTCGCGCCCCAAACATGATTGAAACGACTTGTTTCCCCATACAAAATTTTGAGAGCGAAACAGGTTATTTCATTTTGAAACAGACAGCGAAACAGGAAAAATGTACTATCATCTCCAATTTCGCTAACATTTATCGTTATTTTATCTGAACTAGCTCTCAAAAAAAATCAAAACAAAGAAAATAAAACAAAATAAAAATTGATGCTTAATAAAATAAAGTGATAAAATTAACATTTTAATATTAATAAAAGTATTAAATAATATATTTTTAAGTTTTATTTACTTTTTTATCTTTTTTTAAAAAAATCACACTAACAACACAAAAAAATGTCAAAATGAGACAGCTGAACTCTTTGCACTTGGTAAATTTTTCTATTACATTATATGTATTTGCACTGTTCACCAAAACTTGAACAATGTACTAAAAATGTAGTGTCATAAGTCCTTCGGAAAATATTTAATATGCAAGTGTAAAAGATTTTGTTGAACAGTTTAAAAAGTTTTAGATCGTAATACCAGATTACAAGATTAATTAAAAAATGAAATAGTATATTTGAGTAGTCAGTTCACTTGCAGTTCACTTGTTTTTTTAACATACCCTACCCCAGCGGGAAAAAGTAGGAGTGCAGATGCCTTCTAGAAGGCATCTTTTGGATAAACAAGGCCTGCTCGCTTGATTCCATACTCATATATTTTTTACACACGTTGTCATTGCGGAGTAGGTCTTTCGCTCTCGCTTCTTTAGCAGGTACATAAGAATGGTAACGGGATCAAAAAAAATATTATTTTGCTTTTGCTTGTGCAAAAAAACAATACAAAATATGTTACTCCTTCTCTACTCCCTTCTCATAGAAGCGAGTGTGGAAGGTGTATCTTATCTTATGTACCAAAGAGCCGAGGCCTTCTATAAGGCATTCTTAGCTGTTAGTCCCAATTTACACTATGTACATTTCTTGCCGGACAGACGAAGTTTGACGGCGAGGGGTTGAAAAAGTAGAGTGTGTAGTACATGACTTTCTGTACTGGACATTTTTTCATTTCTCTTTCTTACTTTTCGTAGTTTACATACAAGTATTAATTTCTGTCTGACTTCTAATGTTTCATATGTAAACGCTTCGGGTAAGATTAAAAGAGAATTCAAAAAATGTCCGGCAAGAAATGTCCCTTGTGTAAATTTGGACTTAGATAAGAATAGCAATTGAACCAAAAAAATGTTAAAGCAGACCTTTAAAAAGGCCTGAAGTGAGAAGGTCTTCTGAGTTTTCCGCTGGGACGTTTCCTTTTTACAATTTTTGAAAATTTAAATTTTAAATGATTTTGTTATTCGTGCCTGATTCCCAGTTTTTATTCTTGATAAAAACACTTGAAATTTATTGCTGATGGGATAAGCTATTCCTATGCGCATTTCACTTTTTTACAGTTTTATTTGGTTTAATATCTTTAGTTTTTCTAAAATCTCTATGGATGAAGTTTCCTGATGATCTGGCCTAAGCAACCAGTGAAATGCGCATAGGAATAGCTTATCCCATCAACAATAAATTTCAAGTGTTTTTATCAAGAATAAAAACTGGGAATCAGGCACGAATAACAAAATCATTTAAAATTAAAATTTTGTATTCCCAAAAATTATTTTGATAATTTTTGAAAATATCAAAATGGCCATATCCATACCATATAGTGCATAAAAAAACAATAAGAACGGCATCTTTAGATTTTCGATATCGTTAAAAAAGGTTCCGCGTCAAATGCAATTAAGTTTGGGATCAGTAATAATGCATTTACACCTACACAATAAACAGTTTATAAATTGTTTATGGTAATAAACTAGTTTGTGAAACTTATTTATCCATACAAACCATAAACAGGTTTGTAACTAGCTTTTAGGATAAACTAGTTACAAACAACCGATTTTTGCTAATGCAACTCTGCTTTTTCAAAATTTTATATGTGGCCCTTGGTACAACAATTGTTTTTCAGATCATTGTTACAATAAAATGACTCCGAAGCCTGAAACCAATCATTATCGGGCTTTACTAATGCTCAGGTATGCTTTCTAAGACATTGGGTGAAAGATGAATCAAGAATTCCAAAAACACAACGCAGCAACATTTGTGCGGAACGCGCCATCAAAGTCGTACAATATATTTTCCCCCAATGCAAATCAACACGAACTCTTAATCCAAAGTTAATTTCACTAAACAAAGATATTTTTTAGATTGTAATTTTGATTATAATCATATAATTACATTAAGGCCCGTTTTCACAACTTACCGATAGCTAAAGGTAAGATTTTATCGGCCGTATAAAAAGTGTTCTATTATAACAATTTTACTTCAACCTACCAGGTAGGATTAACCTTAATATACTTTATCGCTCACTTTAGGTTAAAGTAAAATTTTAATAATGGAACACTTTTTAATGGGCCATTTAAAGTCTGCTTTTAGCTATCGGTAAGTAGTGAAAACGGGCCTAAGAAATGCAAATAGTTAAATAATTATAAAATAAAAAATTTTGAAAAATAAAAAAAAAATTTTAAAGGGCTTTTAGAAATCGGCTTCGACGCGGAAGGTTTTTGTTCTCAAATGACCTGAGGAAACATTTTTCGATTTCAGCGCAAAATCGGCTACAGCGTGGTGATAGGGCTTTATTTTGGTTGTACCCCTATTCCACATGCAAGTAATTACTTGCAAGTAGTGTATACGCATTATCTGAAAGCACAAAAATTGTGTGAGTGTTACTGAAAAAGTGTGAGTGTATTGAGTTTTTCGATCTTGCACTTTCATGTGGAAACGGGTGGTTAGCGGTGTTTGTAAGTGAAAGTGAGACGGATGAATATATTGACAAGCTTTCTCCATCTGAACTATTAGCGTTCAAATATGCTCCAGTTACGTCTTGCGATGTTGAAAGAGTTTTGCATTTATTGAAATGTTTTATGATAACGGGAGAATATTTATTTTTGACAATTGAAGAAACAATGAATACCATGTTTTTGTGTCATTTTGTAATCTAAGTTGTGGTACTCAGCAACTTCTATCAAGGGGACGTGAGTTTTACAAACACTCACAAGCACATATACACTTATAATAATATAATAATAATAAATGTGTAAACAATTTTCCTTTTCTAATAATTTTTTATTTTTTTTTTTTTGACAGGCATTAAAGATGTCAATCTAAATGCTGACAAGACCAATCATATTATGGCCCGTGAGTTATATAGTATCAAGTACAGCGATTCTTCAGAACCCTTAAAATGTTATGCGATGAGTTTTCATACGAAAACAATTTGTTGAATTTAATATGAAAATTAATATGGATGGATTTAATAAACTTTTAGTTCTTTACTACCCTGAAAAGAAGGGCAAAATTAAACTTGCTTTGTCCAAATTTTAGTTTTTTACGAGTTTCATGGATGTATTTTGAAAAAATATAGAATAATCTAAAGAAAGTTTTTATTAAAATATGCAATGAATAAATTATATAGTTAATATAGATACCAGATGACCCGGCAAGCGTTGTTCAGCCATACAAGTTATTTCTAGTTAATATTTTGGTTGTTCAATAAAAAATATTGATATATTGACAAAAACAAAGACATATGCATTTTTTGATCTCTTAAAAGTTATATGTAAAGTAACAATACTAATTATTGTTAAAGCTAAGGCACGAGCTCTATGTTTGCATTTGTCCTTCAAGTTGTGCTGAAAAGGTCAACAAGAAAAAGAAAGACAAAAAAATGGAAAAACAAAACAAAATATGTACTTTGAACTTCAAGAAGAATTCTTGACAAAAGTACGAAAAAACAGAAGTAAAGGAAGAACATGTAAAATAAATTAAAATAGATAATCATTCAAAGCAAATTTCGATCTACCAAAGGTTAAATACAATTTGGTTTAAGGATTGATGTTTGACTATTGACGTCAGCAGTCGTCGATGGCTGCGAGTGTTAAACGGCAAGCCCTCTGAGGAGATTGAGTGGTTGCAATCGAAACATGTCAGGGTAACCTGTCCGTAAAAAGGCCTGGGTTCGAGCCCAGATTGAGTCAAGAATGAAAAATTATCAGTAAATTTTAATTAATTTTCATGTTGTAAAATTCCTTTCTTCATAAAAATAATTTAATGAAAATTAAATTTGATGAACTTAAGCCTAATTAAAAATATTAAAAATTGGGATTAAAAACCATAAATAGTTCAACAAAATAACCACAATACTTATTATTGTAAAGTAAAAAACTAATATATGTACTTTAGACCAAATCACCTTATATGGGCAAAAAAAGTTAAAGTTGTACCCCCTGAAAATTTACTTTGGCATGTTTGATGAAGTTTCCCAAAATATTTTGGCGCTAGAGATATTCTCCCGTGAGCTAAGCCGCGCCAAAAAAGGGTTTAAAAATGGTAGTTTTCATGAATAAAAAGCTTGGTAAATTTGTTTGTCCAATGAGTGGCCAAATGCATATTTCTGGTTTCCCTGCTAATTACAATTTTTATATGTAAAGCAAAATCATTAAAATCAAACCAAATTTAAATAATTCAATCATACGTACTTTAATCGCAAATAATTATGTTCCAAATTGTTATGCTGAGCATGCTGTACTTAATTTAAGGCAATCCGTACTAACCGTACTATTGATACCGCTTCGGCTAGATTTTAGAACGGATGGATTGATCTGTTTTTCTATGTACGGATTTTAACCATGTTTAATATGCAAAATTTGTATTGTGCTATAGAGTGTAAAAATATAATGTTTTTTATTATAAATTATATAATGATATTTATTTAATTTAAAATACTTAATGTTAGCCTAAATAATTATGTTAAAAGACATTAAATACATGTGCTAACAATAATTGTATTTGCGTTTAAATTATGTTTTTTTTTTTTTTTTAATATAAATAATTAAAGTTGATTGAATTTAATTAAATCTGTTTTTATGCCAACGAAAAAATTTAACGATACCTACAAGCAAACTAAATTGTACCGAATATTTGATTAAAAATTAGTTTTTTAAATAACGCGAGCAAATGGAAAAAGTTTTCATTTAATAAAACAACCCTCGACAATGAAAACTATTATTTTGTGTCATTTGGTGGTGTTCATATTTGTGATACTCAGCAGCCTCCATCAAGGGGAGGTAAGTTTTACAAAAACTCTCAACACATGATCAAGTGTTCATATGCATGCATAAGTATGTGTGAGCGAAAAATTTTTCTTTTCTAATAAAACCTTTTTTTCATAGACTGCTTTAACTTTGGAAGACATCCAAAAGGTCCGCCATGAGTGCATCCAAGAAGTCAATCGATAAGAAACTGAATCTTATTGATTCTAATATAAAAATTAACATGGAGGCGTTAAATGATATTTTTGTCCTTTATTTCCCTGATAAGAAGGACAAAATCAAACCTGCTTTGGCCAAATGTAGCATTGTTAAATCAACTAAGCCCTGTGAGGTGGCTTACGAAATTCATGGATGTGTTTTAACCAATATAGCCTAATGAGAAGAAAGTTTTTATAAAAATATTAACATGATAAAAAAAAAAAAATACAAAAACAGTTCAGCGGTTATATAACTATTAGCTTCTAAAAATTACACCTACGCAAACGCATAACCGGGGTACCCCTGTTTCCTTTTAATATGAAAAAAATGAGCGAGTAAAGAGCTATTTTATGATTTTTTAATTAAATGTATTAAATAATTTCATTTATATTTAAATATTTTTAGTAAAAAGTCTTTAAGTTTAATATTTTTTTCTGTAAGATTAAATGATCAAAAATTGTAATTAGGTAACCAGGTACCCTGGTTATGGGATTGTGTACAATTTTTTGTTATGTGCTCTACAGTTTTAGGCATCATTATACCCACACCACAATAGTGGAGAGGGTATTATGCATTTGTGCTGATGTGTGTAACGCCTTAAAATATTGGTCCTAGACCCACCTTTAAGTATACCGATCGACTCAGAATCACTTCCTACACGCAAAGAAAAAACATGGTTGTGGTGAACATATTCTAAGAGCAACATATTATGATAAGAATTATGATTGTAGTCACCATATTTAGATTATTATTGAATCATATTATGACTAAATATACCCGTAATATGTCATCATAATATTTTTCCCTTAATCATATTATTATTCTGTTAATGATACTAAGTTAAGAAGTAATCAAATTATTGTCATGTTAATCATAATAAGCTAAGGAATTAATCATATTATTGTTATGTTAATCATAATAAGCTAAGAAGTAATCATATTATCATCATGTTAATCATAATAAATTTAGAAGCAATCATATTATGATACTGCACCTTTCATAGCTGTAATAAAAATACAAAATAAATTAAAATATTTTTGCATCGATTTTTTATTTTGTGGCTTTTTACAATTTTTCTTAAAGTAAATCAAATAGCGGAGTTCAATATAAGGCTTGCAAAAGAGCAAATGAAAAATCTGTGGTTTTCATGGGCAACCGCGTGTGTCCATTTTTTCGATTTTAAGATGTTGATGAAATATCGTAGCACTTTTATAAAATATAGCGAAATCTCTGTGTGTTTTGTTGTTGGATTTAACAAAAAATCTATGATATTTTGCATTTGCACTATTACACTAATACTTGAATGAACTCCGCTAATATTTTAATTTTTTAATTTCTTTAAACTTATTTTTTTTATGGAATTTTATCTTTTAATTGTTTAACCGCTCACAAATAAAATAAACGACACAACTGCTTCAAAATTATTTTACAAATGGCGCTAACATAATATGATTAGAGTAAAAATTGTTTGATTGCATCTTTAACATAATATGATAAATGTATAGAAAGTTATCATGTTATGGCTATTAAATATCATGATATGGTTGCGAGTAATATAATATGTTAAGAAAGTTATCATAATTAAGTTGTTAGAAAAATAATTATTTTTCGGTCAACAATACTCAAATTCATAATTGCGATAAACATTGATATGTTTACAGTAACTATAATATTGTTGATATTAAATAAAAATAACAATTATTTGTGTACGACAACAATATATTGTTACATTAAACATAGTGTTGTTGCCGTAACCATGCCCAACCATATTTTTTCTCTGCGTGTAAGTCGAAGTAACGATGTCCGTCCGGCTGGCTAGCTGTCCAAGTAACTTTGTGCACAAAGTACAGGTCGCAATTTTGGAGATAATTTAATAAAATTTGGGACATAGGTTCTTATTGGCACAAGGACCAAGCCTATTGAAAATAGGCCAAATCGTAGGACCACGAGGGAAGATAGGGAGAAATAACTTCCTCTCAGAAACTATCAAACCGATTTTAATGAACTTTAAAACATAAATAGACACATAAGGACACATAAGCTACACAGTTTTTCAAAAATAGGACCACAAGGGGAGGTATGGGGCAATTTCTGCTTCTCACAAACTTTCAAACCGATTTTAATGAAGTTTATAAACATAGAGAATTCCATATTTATTTGGACATATAAGCATGATGTGTTTTTTAATACTGTGGTGTTGGGTATCATATGGTCGGGCTTGACCGACTATGCTTTCTTACTTGTTTTTTGTTGTAATAATTAAAATATTATTTTATTAAATACATTTAACTATTTAATTAGTTTGTTTGTATGTTGATTTAACGGTATTAAAAATAAAATTTTTTTTCTGTGAAGCTGAAAATGATTTAAAAATTACAATGGGGTACACGGGCATCCTGGTTACGCGTTTGTGTGGTATTTTTTCGTTATGCATTCTACGGTTTAATAAAAATATAAACAAATTAATAAATAATTTTTTATATTTAATACCATTTTAAATTGCTTATTAACATTTACAACGCAATATTATGCCATAACTATAAATTAATCAATGGTATCTTTAAGATATAATCGCACAATTATGCGCTACGCAATAAGACGTACAGATATGGAGTAAAGTAATTGAAGGTGCTCTTAACAAGTTTCATTAAAAAACCAGTTAGAGTGCTATATTCGGTCGTACTGAATACCCTCCACCGACAGTTCGAATGTTTTAGGACAAATTTCTATGTACATTAGTGCTGGGAAACTATCGATAGACTATCGATATTATCGATAGTCTGAAAATATCGAAAATATCGTTAGGAAAAAAATAAATATCGATATTTTTAGTTTTTAAAATACAGATATGAAGACATCTAACAGCAGCTATAAAATACAGATATGAAGACATCTAACAGCAGCTATACACACACAGTTTTTTGCCGCAAATTTACTTTTTTACTTGTTATTATTAATTCGCGCTGAATTACAGCAATGAATGCAAACAACAAGAATGGCAAGTGGTATGGATTGCTTAGCAGTGCTTTTTACTGCTAATTAAAGGCCTTTAAGTCGAAATTTGTACATGTTTATAGAGGGACTGAAATGTCAAATATTTTTGTAATGTTGTAAAAAAAAATTGAAATCCAAATGCAATTGCATGCATAGGACAAAACAATAAACGACCATTAGAGGATAAGTCCGGCGGGGTGCAATAACGCCTTAAGAAATAAGGCCTTTAAGGCTTTATTTCTCAATGGAAAGTGAAATAAGGCCTTTATTTCCAAAAAGGTTTTATTGCACTTTGAAAGTGAAATAAAGTCGTAAAGGGGTTATTACACTTAAATTTCGTTTTAAATGAAGCAATAAAATTTCTTATTCTTATTATATTTTATTGAACAATTATAAAAAATTTCATATTAACAAAAAATAATAGAACATTAATAATTAAAAAAAAACAAATGTTAATTTAACTGCAACAATATTGAAAATCTTTGCTTTATAAAGTTTTTCTGCGTGGCGGTCTGCGGCCGCTCTTAGGGGTTTTCTCCTCCATGGGACGCGGGAGGTGGCTTCGCTGAATAAAGTTTCCCTGCGCGCGTCACACTACCTTGATAATGAGTCGCGCGCAGGAAAACTGTATTCAGCGAAGCCACCTGCCGCGACCCATGGAGGAGAAAACCCCTAAGAGCGGCCGCAGGCCGCCACGCAGAAAAACTGTATTAAGTAAAGATTTAGGTGGCTTTTTCCTACGTAGTGCATAAAGTCCATGGACATTATGTCACTATTCGTGTGTCACAATGTTCATGGACATTATGACATGCCACCGGAAATATATACTTACATGTTCATTATGAGCAATATGTATTATTAGGAGTTGTTTAAAGATATTGGAACTACTAATCGGTCGAAATGCTGCTACCAACAACAACAAAAATCGATAAATTGAACAGTGTAACAAAAGAATCAAAAAATATAAAATAAAGGCTTTATTGCACCATTGGCTAAATTCCAATAAAGGCTTTATTTCACTTTCAATTGAGCAGTAAAGCCTTATTCGCAAAAAAGGTCTTATTTCTCAATTGAAAGTGAAATAAAGCCCTAAAGGCCTTATTTCTTAAGGTGTTATTGCTCCCCGCCGATAAGTCCGCTAGATTGATTACCTTTTTGGGTTTAGAGTTAAGAAAATTTTTTAAAGTTGCAATGGAATATCTTATTGTCCCTGTTACTTCGGTTCCTTCAGAAAGGTACTTATCAATTTTAAAAAACTGCCATCTAAAATAACGTGCGTATATACATACCCAGCAAAAACTTACATTGCAAAGTAATGAGTTAAAAAGCTAATATAACGACTCTTCACTACTTATACATTGGCATTTTAATATAGACATATACGTCTATACATTCAATAAAGTGAAGAAAACAACGGACTGTAGCCTTATGAAAAAATACTTAAAATTTTCCTGCACAAGTACAAACATTCAGTCGATAGTAATATCGATATATCGATAGTGAAATCTGAACTATCTATAAATATCGATAGTGGAAAATATCGATAGTATCTCAGCACTAATGTACATATATGATGTCTACCTATTATTAATTTATCTTTATAAAACAGACATCTGCATTAAAATTGGTTGCGGTTCAGACCTGCATATATTAAATTATTGACCAACAATCAGAAAGTTTTATACTTTTTTTAACAATTTTTACTTGCTTGAGTAAAATATCATAATTCGTAACAGTTTAAATGATTTTCAGGATGGTAATTTATATTGGAGCCATGATAACGATACCTTCCCGCAAGAATGTATTAAGCGACACTTTTTTCGAAAATGACTTTTTGATGTGGAACTATACTAGAAGTTAAGCGCCACATTTTGGCTTGGGTTTCGCTGCCGTATCATGGATGCAAAGGAAACTAGAGAGAAAATCAAATTGTATCAACCGTCAAGTTTTCTCACTGGAATAAAGTTGCTCCCTGAAATTTGTATTATCCGCTAAAGAAATTTGCTAAGCAGCATTTTTAAAAATATAATTTTCGTAAGCAACAAAAGGTCCACATAAAAAGTTTGTTAGATGTCGCTTAGTTTAACCGAAATTGTCGCTTAGCACACTCATCCAACTAAAACTTGATCCATTTTTGTCGCTTATAACACTATAGATTATGATTGTCCTTGAGTTTAAAAAATTTTTCTATTCTTCAAAACTGCCAGTATCAGGCCCGAAACGAAAGGATTTAGAGAGTCTGCTCAAAAGAAAGTTTATTCCTGAACGAGACATACAAGAATACGAGGATAAATACATTTGGCGAGAAAGAAGACGAGTTGGAAGAGAAACACGAAGAAGATGATTTGTCTGACAATTAAAATGATGATTAATAATCTAAAAAATTTCCGCTTTGATCTCTAAGTGTAATTTTTGAATTTTTGTTTTGAAATAAATGTTTTTAAATAAATGTTTTATTACTTATTGTATTGTTTAACAGAAAATATGAAAAATGAATTAAACGACACAATTTATTTCAAACCTTTATTTTTTGTGTCCATGTCAATGTTTTAAGCGCCATTTACCATTGTATCAAGCGCCAATGTCTTGACCACGAAAATGTACTAAGCGACAAAAACTTTTTATCTGACTAAAATTTTGGTTTTGCAATGATGTCAAGTTTTGTATTCTGAAAATCGCTTTCCAAATATGTTCCTTTCAATAAAATATACAAATAGATAACTAAATGAGACGTTTTTTTCGTTTCGTACACAATTTTAGAAATGTCGCTTAATACATTCTTGCGGGAAGGTATCGATAAGCTGTGAACCAATCATCAGTTTTCGCTTTTTGAGTGAATTTCAGAAGGCTGCTTAAAATGGATCTAAGGTTTATTATGTGCCGTATTTGACAAAATTGCATAACTTTTTTTCAGGCCATATGAAGCTAAGTTGCAAGAAAGTTTACCTTAGTATCTATATCTGCTACGGTTTTAGGCGTATTTAATTGTTTGACCGGAGTGGGCTTTATATGGGGCCTATAGTAAATTATGGACCGGTCACCACGAAATTTATTAGTGTGATTTCTAGTCATATAAAACTATGAACTAACGGCTTTAAGCGCACTAAACTGTTTTTCGGGAGTAGGGTTTATATGGGCCCTAGGGTAAATTATGGACTGATTTTTACGAAATTTCAGAGCGTCATTGCTAGTCCTATAAAACTGTGACGCAAAAATTTCTATTATGATGTATTTGTTTTAGGCGTACTAAACTGTTTTCCAGGAGTAGGGTTTATATGCGGCCAAGGGTAAATTATGAACAAATCTTCACGAAATTTTTCAGCGCGATTTCCAGTCGTATAAAACAAATTTTTGCAAAATCATATATCATTCCGTACATTGTTCCACCATTAATGCTGGTTTTTGTAACAAAATTATAATTTTTGTAAGGTAGCAGTTCCACATTTTCATTCATAGCTCTGATCCTACTGAACTGATTTTGCTGGATTTCAATCCCAAACTGCTTAGGATAACTAGAGGCAGTATGACACGAAGTTTGTTAAGTGAGCGTGTTTTCAACAGACGGAGAGACAGACGGACATGGCTAAGTCAACTTAGCATTACTCAAGGACCCAGAATATATATACTTTCACACGGAATGACAAACTTAGTATACCCTCTTCACAACTAATTGTGGAGAAGGGTATAAAAAAAATTACGAATTAGCGAGGGGACCAATATGTATGGAAATTTTACGAATTTACGAGATTTTTTCAGGGGACCGACTGTTAATTACGAATTATCGGAAATTACGCTTTATCGGGGTACGATTTATCGGGAGTTGACTGTATGTACTTAAGTACGAGTCATACTTAAAAAAACTTATTTAATAATATGCGTGCATACGCATGTGTTTGTAAGAGTTCGTTGTATAGAAACAACAACACTACAAGAAGAAAAATTAAGATTATTTTCATGTTTAAAGAGTAAAATAAGAAGAAATAATTCCCATATTCTATTTGGTAAAATTATTTAGTTAAAAACATCAAACTTTCAAAGTAGAATAACTATAAAAACCAAATTAGGCATGCTACTGGTGTCTTATAGTTGAGAATTCTGTTGTAAGCAAAGGGCGGAATCCAACAAAAGTGAAATAAAGATGTGTAAAGGGTTAGTAAAATAATAATATTCTCTGTGGTTCTGTGAGTTAAATGTTTAGGTTTGAATCAATATAATCTCACTCTCGGATAATTTCAAGTACGAATCGATATTAAACCATCTTAGAAACTCTTGAATCAGAATTAAGTTAAATCAACTATATAATACTTGAATCAAGCGCATTTTGGGAATTGAATTTATCTGAGTTTCATTTTAATCAATCTAATTTTCGGATTAATTCAATTACGAATTCGGAACTAAATATGGATAAATTAAGTATTTCGCACTTGAATATCCGTACTTGAATTTATTTTTATTTTTAATTTTATTTATTTAATTGAATTGCTCCATACACAGACTTAGATTCTTATTTTGCAGTACGGAACTGAGAATATGTAAAATTATAAGTCATTAATTAATTAACAACTGAATAGCTATATATAGCCCTAATAGCAAAAATGATGTAAGCGACATCATTTTCAAATTTAGTTTTTTTTAATAAATGACTTTATTGGCAACACTTGCATCATCTCCTAATATGTCGTGGTCACATAAGGCACCGTTAGGATTTTATAGCAAGAAAAATTTTGAGGTGACCGACAAATTTCATACAAAATTTATATGAAATAAAATAAAAAAACACTATTCTGTAAAATTTTATTTTTGTTGGTTACATCATTTTTGCTATTAGGGCTCGATATATAAAGCAAACCCAATTAAAATCAAACAAAATTTAAATAATTCAATCATATGTACTTTAATCTCAAATAATTATGTTTCAAATTGTTATGATGAGCATTCTGTACCTGATTTAAGGAAATCCGTACCAGTGATGGAAAATTGAAAAATCGAGATGGTACTGACCACCAAGCAAAAGAGTTTTTTTCAATATTTTGGTACTTTTTTTAAACATGTTTTTTTGAAAAACAGTTAAAACAAAAAAAAAACAATTAAGAAAGTATAGTCGGTCAAGCCCGACCATATGATACCCTACACCACAGTATGAAAGTTTGTGAGAGGCAGAAATTGCCCCCTACCTCCCCTTGTGGTCCTATTTTTGAAAAACTGTATAGCTAATGTGTCCATATAGATATGGAAATATCTATGTTTTAAATTTCATTGAAATCGGTTTGAGAGGCAGAAATTGCCCCTATCTCCCCTCGTGGTCCTATTTTTTAAAAAATGCATACATTTTGTGTCTATATAGATATGGTTCTATCTATGTTTTAAATTTCATTGAAATCGGTTTGATAGTTTCTGAGAGGAAGAAATTTCCCCCTATCTTCCCTCGTGGTACTACGATTCCGCCCATTTTCAATAGGCTTGGTCCTTGTGCCAATAAAAACCTATGACCCAAATTTCATCAAATTATCTCCAAAATTGCGACCTGTACTTTGCGCACAAGGTTACATGGACAGCCAGCCAGCCAGCCTGCCAGCCAGCCAGCCGGACGGACATCGTTAGTTCGACTCAGAAAAAATAATTAAGGTTTTATTTTTGAAATTAAATTTTGTTCTTATATATATGTTCCTTTCACTCCTCTAGGGAGCATAGGGCCATAACAAGGTTGTTCCACCAATCTTGATCTTCGGCTCGATGCTTGACTTCGTTCCACTTCATGCGCAATCTCGAAAGTTCTGTTGTCAGTTGCCGCTTCCAGGTATGCGCTGGTCTCCCGGCCCGTCTGCTTCCCTGCGGGTTCCAATCTAGGCATTTCTTGGCAATATCATAGTCTGGTTTACGGAGGGTGTGACCTATCCAACTCCATTTCCGCATACTTATTTCCGTTCTTATAGGCTGCTGGTTTGCCTTCATCCAGAGTTGGTTGTTGAATATTGTTACAGGCCAGAAAATCCGTAAGATTTTGCGGAGGCATTTGTTGAGAAATACCTGAAGGCTTTGTATGTCACGTGGTGCCATGTTCCAGCATCCATATAATAGAGTGGATCTTATGTTGGAGTTAAATTATTTGATTTTGGTTTGTTTTGAAACATTAGAAGATTTCCAAACCGGGTTTAACTGGGCAAATGCACTCCGTGCCTTATTTATGCGACTGGATATATCTGCTGCTGAGCCACCAGTTGTATCAATTGTGCTACCCAGGTAGCAGAAGGACTTAAAATCTTCTATGTCTTGATCACATACGAAGAAATGGCTATCTGTGTTACTATTGATACGGAGCGATTTTGTCTTGGGTATATTTATCTTCAGCCCAACCAATTTTGTGATGTCACTGAGGGTGGACATTTTTGACTGCATCTCTGAGAATGAGTGGCTAAGAAGACATATGTCATCGGCATAATCTAGGTCCTCTAACCATCCTTGTAGGCCCCACATAATGCCTCTCTTATGATGGCTTGTTGCCTTCTGCATCACAGCATCGAGGACGCAGTTAAAAAGTAGAGGTGATAAGGCACACGTTTGTCCAACTCCAGTTTTCACCGTAATCCTGTTGCTCAGTAGTTTTTCATGCAACACACGACAAGTGGCATTCTTGTACAGGGCTTTTATTAGCCGAGCTAGTTTTTCGGGAATACCTTTGCATAGCAGCGATTCCATATAGCGTTATGGTCCAGTGTGTCAAAGGCCTTCTCAAAATCTATAAAAATGAGGTATAATGGTGATCTCCTTTCCACTGATTGCTCAACTATAATCCTTAGACTGTTTACTTGGTCTACACAAGATTTTCCGGAGCGAAAACCAGCTTGCTCATTCTCTGAGTGATGGGGAAATTGTTATAGAGAGTCTTTTGTTTATAATATGTGCAATCACCTTATTTACCATGCTTAACAAGGTTATGCCTCTCCAATTCGTCCTGTTGGTCAATGACTCCATCAGAAAGCTCGTCAGGTAAAGATTCATGGGCCCAATACGCCCTGATAATGGGTTCCAGAAGTCGTGCACTGGTTGCTCGGTCGGCTGTAAGCAGTTCTGGAGAGATATTTTCATTCCAGGAGATTTGTTTGGTTTGAGAAATCTTATCGATTCCCTAATTTCACTTATCTCAGGGCAGTCAGTAGAGATGTCGGCATTAGGTATATGTGAAGCCCATCCGCAAAAGGGTTTGATATTGAGCAGTAGATGTTGATAGCATGCCGGAGTAAAAGCTCTCCCATAATGTAACCTGTTGGGTTTTCGATGTTATAAGTTCTCTCTGATCGTTTTTTAAAGGCTTTCCGGTCGATAATTTTCTATTTGCCAGCTTGTTAACAGTCATATACATGTCCCTTACACGATGGCTTTCAGCCGCTGCTTGAAGTTTTTTCGTTATGTTGTTGATCCAATGGCGTTCATCTCTCCGGGCACTGCGTTTTACCTCAGAATTAAGGCGGTTGTATAGTTGCTGTTGGCTGGCCTTATTTAAGCGTGTTTTGCTGGTGTTAACAGCGCTCTTTGCTAATTTCCTCTGCTGAATTAAGTCCCACGTAGCATCGCTTATCCATTTTTTTTCTAGTAGTAGTTTTAAACCTCAGATGTTTCTCCGCTGCTTTAGTGAAAATTTCCCTGACATGCGCCCATGTTTGGGTTTTAGTGCTACTTGAGACGTATTCTTTCAATTCATTAGTGAATAGGTTGGCGGTTTCTGGGTTTTTCAACTTTGCCACATTGAATCTTCTCTGTGATACATTATTGTTCGGCCTGATAGCGGTGATTTTTATTTGCACAGTGGCAACCAGTAAGTGGTGATCGCTAGCAATATCGGCACCTCGTTTATTCCGCACATCCAATAAAGAGCCGCGCCATTTTCTGCTGACAGTAATGTGGTCTATTTGGTTTTCCGTGCGACTGTCAGGGGATACCCAGGTGATTTTGTGTACACCTATATGAGGAAATAACGTACCGCCAATGACAAGGTTATTGGTCCAGCAGGTGTCCAGAAATATTTTTCCATTCTCCGTTAGTTGTCCTAGGCCATGCCTGCCTATTGTGCTCTCCACATTGACATTTACCGGGCCTACCTGAGCGTTAAAATCACCCATCATAATGACAATGTCTCCCTTACGCACTGTTACGAAGACGCTATCGTGTATCGCAAAAGTTATAAGTAAAACGATTATGCAGATACCTAAAAAAGCAGATCAACAAAGAAACGCTAATTTTATCAACACTAATTTTATCAACAAAGAACCACACTGATCCGTACTATTGACACCGCTTCGGTTAGATTTTAGAACGGATGGCTTGATTCGTTTTTCTGTTGTCTTAATTCGAATTAAAGGTTAACAGGGACGTAAAACGTATAATACTTTCACGACCATTGGTGCTATAGAGTGTAAAAATATATTGTTTTTTTTTTTTTTTGTTTAATCATTTAATGATATTTATTAAATTTAAAGCACTTAGGCAGGGTTTTTGAGATGTGGATTGAACTATGTTTAAACTAGTCTGAAAATAGGATTTATCAGGCGAAATGTTACTTTTTTTTTATTATTTTATTAAAGACCAAACTTTTAAGCAATACTAAGCTGTTCCGTCAAAATTTCGTATACATACAAACTTGGCAATGGCGGCACAAATCTGTTTTCAGATTAACTAAACCTAGTTTAACTGAAATCTCAAAAACCCAACCTTAATGTTAGACTAAATAATTATGTTAAGAGATATTAAATACATGTGCTAACAATTATTGTATTTGCGTTTAAATTATTTTTTTTGTTAATATAAATAATTTAAGTTGATTGAATTTAATTAAATCTGTTATTATGCCAACGAAAACATTTAACGATACCTACAAGCAAACAAAAAAAACCGAATATTTGATTAAAAATTAGTTTTGAAATAACGCGAGCAAATGGAAAAAGTTTTCATTTAATAAAACAACCCCCAACATGAAAACTATTATTTTGTGTCATTTGGTGGTGTTCATTTTTGTGGTACTCAGCAGCCTCCATCAAGGGGAGGTAAGTTTTACAAAAACTCTCAACACATGATCAAGTGTTCATGCATAAGTATGTGTGAGTCAAAAATTTTTCTTTTCTAATAAAACCTTTTTTTCACAGACTGCTTTAACTTTGGAAGACACCCTAAAGGTCCGCCAGGAGTGCATTAAAGAAGTCAATCTAAATGCGGACGAGGCCAAACGCATTAATGCCCGTGAATTATATAGTCCCAAGTACAGCGAAACTTCAGATCCCTTAAAATGTTATATGTTGTGCTTCGATAAGAAACTGAATCTTATTGATTCTAATATAAAAATTAACATGGAGGCGTTAAATGATATTTTTGTCCTTTATTTCCCTGATAAGAAGGACAAAATCAAACCTGCTTTGGCCAAATGTAGCATTCTTAAATCAACTAAGCCCTGTGAGGTGGCTTACGAAATTCATGGATGTGTTTTAACCAATATAGCTTAATGAGAAGAAAGTTTTTATTAAAATATTAACCAGAGAATGACAAAAGTATCATTTTAAGCACTCTTTCAATATTAGTGAGAAAACATGAACGCACATGTATGGGTAAAGATCCACACCATACACATACGTACCAATACCCAATACAAGCTAAAGTTGAATATGAATAGGTATACGCTGCCAATGTGTATTTGCATATTCATTCTTCTTTTTGAATGTACATGCAGATATAAATAAAATTTCTGTTAGTTATCTGCAATACCCATATAAGTATGTGTATTACCGTAAGTATAACGTAAATATACAGAGCGCGAGAGAGAGCAGAGATGGCAAATGCAATTTTAAAAATGTTGAAACTAGGCAAAATTTTTTTGTGTTGTTATTCAGAAAAATATCAAGATAATTTTAAAGCTTTTTAACATTTGACTAAGGCGGTAAGCTTATTTTATTAGAACAACGAGGGGCGGCTGGCGGCAATTTCTGCTTCTCCGAAACTATCTAACAGATCTTAATAAAATATATCCATATTAATATGAACACACAAGCTTTATATATTTTTTTCAAAATAGGACCCCGAGGGAAGCTCTCCAAAACTATCTAACAGATTTTAATGATATTTAAAACATACATAGATAGATACATATTTGTGTAGACACATAAGCTATGTATTCTTAAAAAAATTAGGATAACGAGGGGAGATAGGGGGCGACTTATGACTCTCCAAAATCATTTATTTTCTCTAAAATTTCTTGATTATTTTCCATACTTTAAATTTATAATTTTTCATATGCTACATACATACATACACTGGATGAAATTTTTAAAGAAAAACTCTTCTTTACAACTTATTAAAAAGAAATGTTTGAATTTTAAAACGTTGCAGAAAGGCGTCTAAGCAAGCGCTAAATGTATTAAGTGGCGGTTACACTCTTTCTTATTAACACAATATACAAATCAATACTTTCATGCATACATAAAAAACAATATCTTCCATCTCGTGTCGTCTACCTATGCTTTGTGTGTGTGACAGCGATAAGTGCAAAAAAATTGTGCGGATGCGTAAAGGGGTTTTACATGCAAAAATAAAAATATCGTAGAGCCACTTGTTGCTGTCACACGCACATAGCATATGTAGACGACACGAGATGGAAGATATTGTTTTTTATGTATGCATGTAAGTATTGATTTGTATGTTGTGCTAATAAGAAAGAGTGAAACAACCACTCACTACATATTTATTTATAGCGTTTGCTTAAGATACATGCATGGTGGAATAAACAGGTGGCAGCACTACGCCAGATGACGATTTTTTGCTCTTGCATTGTTTGTCTAGGTATATGTCAAAGTTTTGTTTATGTTTACAAAAAGTCCACGTTTTGTGCTGTGATTATTGTATTTTATTAAAGTTTTTGATAATTTTAAATTAAAATAAATAAGATATTGACCATAATTAAATAAAAGTTGGCTAAAAAATTATTTATTTCATCACGTTTAGCGGCACGCTTTGATTTTTTTTTTAAACTATTTTTTGACGTAAATGGTGGTATAATTTCCATTTTTGTTGTAATGTTGTATTTGTTGCCGTAACGATGCCACCTGCTTATTCCACCATGGATACATGTACACGACATGTTTCTGACTTGTCAACTTTTCATGTCACATGTTTAGCAATATGTCAAAATCAACTTTTTGCGAAAAAGAACTTTTTTATTGTTGAAAATGGTTCGTTAGGGTATCAGAAGCAATTTTGTTCCGCGACTTTTATATAATTCCGTTATTTACAAAATTACCGTTATTTTTAGGTGCTTGAAGAAAATCAAAATTTTGACCGTTAAATTTCCAGAATTCGACCAAATGTTGTTTGGCAACTTTGTACAAAATCGTATGGCGAGTAGTTTTGTGGAACATATAATTTCAAAATATTTGCAAATACAGGGTGTTTTGATGCATTTTTCCAAAAATTTTGCCATCTAGCGGCAATAATTTTGACTAATTATATTCTACATTTAGAAAGGTAATTTAAATACCTTTTCAACAAAAACTGGAAAATCGGATGTAAAATAACCGAATGAG
This sequence comes from Pollenia angustigena, assembly GCA_930367215.1. NCBI lineage: Eukaryota > Metazoa > Arthropoda > Insecta > Diptera > Polleniidae > Pollenia > Pollenia angustigena. Next base: position 58,330,442 of record OV884060.1, read on the forward strand.
AAAGAAAAGATCTATAAGAAAATGAAATAGTATCAAATTTATTTTAAAATATGTATGTATGCAACTTTTATTAAATCGATCATTAAAGTTTACATATTTAGTTTTGCGAAAAAATTTTAGTTATTTTACTGGAAATGTATTTAACAGAAATCTTTATTTTTTATACTTTTAAAAACATCAAGTTATTTTATTTTTAAAATTTTTAGAGATCTACATAACAGTGCAAATTCTTTAGCTTTTCTTTGAGTTGAGACTCTAAATCCAAATTTGTTGTTTGCCAAACTTTTCACCGTGATATTTATAATTTAAATTTTAAGAATTTTTATCCGATTACTCTGTACATCGACGTCAGATAGTTTATTTCATAAATTAAATAATTCCATAGGCTCATTCGCATAAAGCAAATTTAGAAATAGGACTTTACTCTCCGTACGTCGTTTTTTTACTTGTTGTTTGCTCCATCTCTTCCAATACCTTTATTCGTTCCTTAGCATTCAATTTTTTATTTTCCTGAAAAACCTTTTTATTATTTTCACACCATTTTCCATATCTTGCTTCGTTGGATAGAACTGCAAAATATCGAAAAGGAAGTGAATGCATTTGTTTTGCCATCACACATGGTGTATATTTCTTTATGAGGTTCCATATCCTCGTTCCTCTTCGCCATCGCAAACACTCTCTCTACATTAATATTACTGTGGTATGAGTATACATCATCCACAGGTCTATCGATATATCTTTTTAACATTGAATCTTTCGCATCCGCTAAAACCGTTTGGAAAATGTTAACATCTTTTTCAAATTTGCAGTAAGCAAATTAAGCTTGTCTGTGTTAAAAGCAAATTGAAATTTGTGGGGAATTGAATTCAATTGATTTACAAGTGCTAATATGTTTTAGTGGTTCAATGCAAGCTGCTACAGAAAATTTGATACAGAAAATTTGTGTCTGTAATATAATCATGAATCATTTTCGCATCCGTGTACGCTTCAGGATATTTTTGCACAAACTGAAATAGCAAATCGGGTTCTTTGTAAATTTGACTTATTGTTGGTTAAAATTTTTTAAAATTGTATTTCTTTATGTAAGATCAAATCTGTCAAAAATTTTAAAAGTTACATGCATTTAAACAAACACTTTTTATCATGGTCAAATTTACAAATAAGGTAAGGTCACTTTGCGGATTTTCCTTGTAAATTACATGAAAACCCAACGATAGAATTCAATTCTTATGGCGGCATTGCATTCAGGAGGTGGTAATACATAAGGATTGGTGGGTCTGGTTTCTGGGTCAGAACCTTTTTATATTTTTGTGAGGCTGTGTAATTTATAAGCACGCAAAGGTGACGGCTAAAATATCTACTGCCGCTTTATTACAATAATAAATGAAATATAAGTATATTTACTTATCACATGGAAAGAAATTTTGTTTCCCAAAGTGAAAACAGTGTCTATGTTCTTAATAACTAATGTAAAACTAATATTAGTAGCATAAATTTACGTTTTTTTTTAAATTCACCCTGTTTTTTTAATCAATTAATAAAATTTGTCGAAAATATGCTGTACTGTTTGTACTACGGCACAAATTCGGCTGAATATTATGCCTTGGGAGACAACAGAGTTGTTGATGACTCAAATATCTAGAATTCTGCGGTGGTGCTTCAAAAGTTATAAGTGAATGAAGGTCAAAAAACCCAATTTTTTTCATTTTTTTCGCCTTTTTTTACATTTTCCTAATTAAAATGACGATGCTGTATATATAAAACAAAAAGGGCAGTAATTTAAAACAATTTTTTTAAAGTTCTTAAAACTTAATAAATATACCTTTTATTCTAGGGCGTGACTGATGAAATTTTTTTTGTTTTGTTTTGGCCAGGGTTTCGAACAACTGCTAAAAGCAGTCAAAATTTGCATAAAATTTCATTTATTTTCAGCAACATGCTGGAAAAAAATGAACTGTATTCTATTTTCATCACACTCATACTTAAATCAGTTGAACTGTGTGCGCACAGTTACTGAAAAAACAGTAACACAATTTACTTTTTTTTCAGCAGTCAAAAGAATCAGCAGCCGACTCACTCCATTTTTAACACACAGACTGCTGAACTGGCGACTGAAACACAGAAGCTGATGTGTTTACAGTTGACGTAAACATTTTTTTTTAGTTTACTAAACGACGTAGCTAGAAACTGGCAGTTCGACTGTATAGTCGCGTAACACAAACTGGCTGGTGACTATATTGAGTTCTGTTCACTTAAAAATACATTTGTTTTGTTGTTGAAAAAGAAAAGAGAAATACAATTACATACGTACATATGTATGTATGTATTAATAGAATGAAGAAACTTATTTGTAATGTTTGGAATGTCAGTTATAATACTTTTTATTTAAAAATATTTATTTGTGCTTTATATAGGTACATAGGAATTTAATAAAAAATTAAAAAATTGTTTTTAAGATAAAATGAAAATAAGATTTTCTGTAGAAAAAATAACAAACATACAAATTTTTTCTGTTAGTTTAAAATATTATAAGTTTCCACTAAAATTATTTATTAACTATTTTATTTTTAAATCAAGCTCTAGGTCTTTTTAATATTAAATTATTTATTTTCGATAATAATAAAAAGACCTAGAGCTTGATTTAAAAATAAAACAGTTATTAAATTAAAAAAGGTCAAATAAAAGCTAAATATAAAATTATTTATAATAATCTAAGTTTGTTTTGTTTTGTTTATACATAGGTATTTTAATTATTATATACCTTTTTATATTTATTTATTTATTTACATATGTCTATAGAACATTGTCCCTTGCAGACTATTTAAAGAACTTAAATTAGTTAATTCAAAATAATATATACAATTTTTTAAGTATTATTTACAAGATTTAAATACTATTTACAAAATATTATTATAAAAATTATATTTTAATGTGATTATTTCTCATATTATAAAAAAGAAAAGAATTATAGTTATGTTTTGATGAGCTAAATTCCATTATAAAATGATGCGACAATTTATTAACCCAGCAAAAACTTTACTTGCAATCCTACTTTTAATGACTTCAAGAATTCATTACTTTGTAGCTTTATTCGCCACTTTTTGGATTATTAGTTATATATTAAATAATAACTTTATTATTATATCTTAAATATACAGAAAAATTTAAATTTTCATTATGACAATAAAAATGTCATTATAGTCATTATAGTAAAAAAAACATAGTTTTTTAATACAAAATCTACACTGCCCCGGTAGACTAGCTGGTAGAGAGCTAGTCTATCAGCACCGAGGTTGCGCGATCGAATCCCGCCAGAGACAGAAAAAAAATAAAAAATAAAATAAAGTAAAGTAAAATAAAATAAAATAAGAAAAAAAAAAAATAATAATTAAAAAAAATAAAAATAAAAAAATAATTAAAAAAAAAATAAAAAAAATTTTACTTTATTGACTTTGTGTAACTATATATTTTTATAAAAATTTTAAGTATAAAAAAAACCTTTTATTTTTGGATTATAATAGGCTAAATTATAATGGATTACTTTTGGGACATCTCGAGCAAAAATAAGTACTTTTTCTAGAAGAAAAGTAAGTAGTTGGCTCGTCAAATTCTCATTATTTTTCTGCTTATTTTGTAAGCAAAGTTTTTGCTGGGAAATAGAGTTCAAGCTCTAATGCTGGGTACACACTATGCAACACGTTTACGCAATCCAGTGAATTAAATTCATTTTCATTCATTTCAGATTGCATACACATCAAAACGCTTTGATATTTTGAGGTTGCATTGAAACAGTTTCCATGTAAGTTGCACTGTGTGTACCCAGCATAATAAATGGACTATTGTGTACAAAATTAGAACGTTGCAGTTGAATAAAAAATTTATTATGGACACGAAGATTCCTTCAGGGAACGTTAAAAGCAATTTTAGCCAATGTAAATATTATGTTTTATAAACGCATATGCATCGCGTTTTATAAGCAAAAAAATTACCAAAAAATATAAATATTTGGGCTAAATATTTAAAAAATATGCACTTGAAATTTTTTTTTAATATTTATTAGTGGAAAAAACATGAATAGAACAAGAAAATTACATAAAAACGTAAAAATTTAGTCTTATAAACGTAAGTAAGGCAAAATAACATCAAAAACACAAAAATATAAAGAAAAAACAAAAATGAAACAATCATGTTAACAAGTTTAAATATTTGAACCTGCATATAAATTGAATTAAGAACATATTTTTTTTTAATTATTTTCAAAACTAAAGTTCACTGCCTGTTTTTCAAAAGAAAATAAAACGGAAGTTTTTAAGCTATTTTCGTAAAAATTTAAAAAAAACAAGCCAGCAGTTTGTTTAATTGTTTTAAGACCTTCAGTTTTTTAAGTTTTATCCAGCTTTTTAGTGTCATAATGAAAATTTAAATTTTTCTGTATATTTAAGATATAATAATAAAGTTATTATTTAATATATAGCTAATAATCCAAAAAGTGGCGAATAAAGCTACAAAGTAATGAATTCTTGAAGTCATTGAAAGTAGGATTGTAAGTAAAGTTTTTGCTGGGTTAATAAATTGTCGCATCATTTTATAATGGAATTTAGCTCATCAAAACATAACTATAATTCTTTTCTTTTTTATAATATGAGAAATAATCACATTAAAATATAATTTTTATAATAATATTTTGTAAATAGTATTTAAATCTTGTAAATAATACTTAAAAAATTGTATATATTATTTTGAATTAACTAATTTAAGTTCTTTAAATAGTCTGCAAGGGACAATGTTCTATAGACATATGTAAATAAATAAATAAATATAAAAAGGTATATAATAATTAAAATACCTATGTATAAACAAAACAAAACAAACTTAGATTATTATAAATAATTTTATATTTAGCTTTTATTTGACCTTTTTTAATTTAATAACTGTTTTATTTTTAAATCAAGCTCTAGGTCTTTTTATTATTATCGAAAATAAATAATTTAATATTAAAAAGACCTAGAGCTTGATTTAAAAATAAAATAGTTAATAAATAATTTTAGTGGAAACTTATAATATTTTAAACTAACAGAAAAAATTTGTATGTTTGTTATTTTTTCTACAGAAAATCTTATTTTCATTTTATCTTAAAAACAATTTTTTAATTTTTTATTAAATTCCTATGTACCTATATAAAGCACAAATAAATATTTTTAAATAAAAAGTATTATAACTGACATTCCAAACATTACAAATAAGTTTCTTCATTCTATTAATACATACATACATATGTACGTATGTAATTGTATTTCTCTTTTCTTTTTCAACAACAAAACAAATGTATTTTTAAGTGAACAGAACTCAATATAGTCACCAGCCAGTTTGTGTTACGCGACTATACAGTCGAACTGCCAGTTTCTAGCTACGTCGTTTAGTAAACTAAAAAAAAATGTTTACGTCAACTGTAAACACATCAGCTTCTGTGTTTCAGTCGCCAGTTCAGCAGTCTGTGTGTTAAAAATGGAGTGAGTCGGCTGCTGATTCTTTTGACTGCTGAAAAAAAAGTAAATTGTGTTACTGTTTTTTCAGTAACTGTGCGCACACAGTTCAACTGATTTAAGTATGAGTGTGGATGAAAATTGATGTGTCGAACTATTTTCAGCATAGTTGCCTGTTAAAAAAAAAAAAACTGGCGACTGAATTTTAAACACTGGTTTTGGCTTCTACTTGGTTTAGGGTAGCCAGATTTTAAATTCGGAAAAACAGTACATGGAATTCAAAAAAACAGTACAATCAAGAAAAAAAAACAGTACATTTTTTTGACGAAAACATAACTATTTATTTAAATTATTTACCCCCAATTTTACCAAGTTCAGTTATAATTAACTATCAGTTATAGCTGTCAAAACATATTGTTAACTGAAAGTTAAAGTAAATGTTAGTTTTAACTGAACTTGGTGAAATTTGGGGTAAATATTTTAAACTTTTAATTGAATATTCATCAACAATTATATTAAGAAATACACTTAAATTGTGTAACGTCAAAGGAATGATTTCCATTTTATGGCATTTCATAAGTATACGAAATTACTTCATTTGCGCTTAAAACGAAAACACCACAAACAAGCAATTGGCCAGGAATATCATTACATTGCTTTAAGCCATATAAGAAAGCAGAAAAGCCTAACTTAGCTTAAACCAATTAACTCAGCGATTTTCGAAACATATTCGTATTTTAAGCAATTTTCACCACACACATAATTGCACAAATCATATAGAATTTGAGAAAATATTTGCTTCCTAAATTAATTTTCCAATTTCAAACAATTTTTAAATTATTTACGGACAATTTTAAAAAGTTCAGCTATAATTAACTATTACTATAACAATAGGTTTTTGACATTTATAATAATAGTTAATTATACCTGAACTTGGTGAAATTGGCCATTAATCTATAAAATCCAAAAAACATAATTTGGTTTATTTTTATTTTACAAAATCTGAAAATAGTAAAAAACAAGTTTCAATTAAATTCAAAACAAAAATTCTGTCTGTAAAACAATCAAGTGCAAATTTCTTATTTCAAAAGTAGTTTAGGTCAAGGAAAGTGGTCCTCAACAGTATTTCCAAATTTGTTCATTATCAATTTCACGTGATTTCGATTGCCAGAATATGCCCAAAAATTAAAAAAGATCTAAAAATTAAAGATAATTGTGTTGAAATAACTTTTTATATAGTATTTAAAAAAAATTGATTTTGCTTTTGACTTTCTCAGGAGGCTTATTCTGAATTGCGATGCGAAAATCAATGCGATGCGAAAATGCATAAATGCGAACAATTGCTATTCTGTATTGCGATATTCGCAAAGTTTTTTTTTAATCGCATTTCAAATGCGAAAAGGTGACAAGTCGGTATTCTACATTGCGAAAACAAATGTCAAATTCGCAAAATTACAAACATGTTAGTGAAAGATAATACAGTCAAATCCCGATAATTCGTACCCCGATAAATCGTAATTCCCGATAATTCGTAATAAACTGTCGGTCCCTTGAAAAAATCTCGTTAATTCGTAAAATTTCCATACATTTTGGTCCCCTCGATAATTCGTAATTTTTTTTCGAAGAAATTCGTCTTTACATCTTATAAATCGTAATTGTTTGCTAACTACCACTTATAATTCGTAATAAAAACAACAGAAACATGGAAATAATGATTTTTTGTTTACCGTTTTTTTTTTGCGTGGGCTTTTGCTTGTTCGTGTGTTTATTCTCTTAAGATCAGTTTGTTACATAAATAATTTTTATAGGTATATTTTATCTTTAACAATTGTCTTTTATGTGTTTTTTATTGTTTTAGTAAATAAATTGAAAAACCCCGTTAATTCGTATTAATTTTATTTAAACCCCGGTAAATCGAAATCCCGCTAAATCGAAAACCCCTATAATTCGTAAGAAATGGCCGGTCCCTTGCGATTACGAATTATCGCGATTCTACTGTATTTTATTTATTTATTCATCATATATTTATTATTTAATTCAGAGAAGCAAGCAATAAGACCACCAAACCGTGTCAATTTAAAATAACGATAGAATTTATGAATAAGCACAGCCAATTGGCAAGAGGCCATTAGAAAACACCAAATGCACGTCAGTCGGCAGATACTTTATGGCAAACTTTAACTGAAGAACTAAATATCAAGGGACCACCTATTAGAGAAGCTTCAGGATGGAAAAAGTATGAAATATATAAACCAGTTCAAAAATATTTGACTTTAATTTTAATAGGTTTAGGCCGATTTTAAAGTACACACAAAATATTTTCATTTTCTTCGCCGTCGAACCACAGTACCACAAAATCCATTTTTATTATTTTTTTTATTACAGAATGTCTTAAATAAATTGTTTAAACAATTTTCACAGCCAAACACAAAAATGTTTTTATTTTTAATTTGACGTTTATTGACACTGACGTATATTTGAGCAGCGTTGTCACGATTTGAAATAAATTGCGAATGCGATTGCTTAAGTCTAACAGAATACCAATTTTCTTTCGCATCGCATTTCATTTGCGCATCGCATTGATTTTCGCATCGCAATTCGGAATAAGCCTCCAGGTGTGGACATTTAAATACTATTGGAAGGGGTAGCCATAAATTCCAATGTCTTAAAAATAACAACATGAAAATATACTACTGCTGCGACCCACCCATTATAATTTTGATTTCTACTGTGTACTTATGAGAATGACCACACCCAATAAAAAATGGAGCTTCCAACGAAGCAGGTTTGTAAGGGAGAAACATAAAAGTTTCGCTTACCATTGCGCTTACGGAAGACATGAATTTTATATGGCGAGTTCCCACTTTGAAGCAATACATTTTTGACACATAAAGCGCATTATTCAGCGCACATAAAAGTTGTTGGATGTAACGATCAGCTTTACACACTGAATGTTTTGATACCGTTATTTTTTGGTATTCTCCCTTACAAACCTGCTTCGTGGTAAGGGAATGCCGTAGCACTTGAAATGCTATTTTTTTTTAATAAAAGTTGTTGAGAGTTCTTTCACTTACTTTAATGCATTTCTGTATGTCTTATTGCGTAGCGCATATTTGTGCGCTTATTTTTTTAAATGTACCTTTAGTGCTTCGCAAAATGATAAAAATTTTTATTGGGCAGCGTAAAAACTCTTATTGTTTTAGAACTTTTTTGTAAGCTATGTACTGTTAAATATTAGGATATTATAAAAATATGACCTTAGCAGGGTTTTTTTTAATATCTTGGTTTTTTCTAGACTTAACAAAAAAAGTACAAAAAACTGTACATGCAACCCTAACTTGGTTACATGTAGTATGTATGTGAAAAATAAAAAAGTGGCTTAATTTGGAGGCGTGTCATAAAATATAATTTAAAATAAAAATTTTATTTCACGGTGATCAACGTTTTTTTCTGTGCAATTGTATGGAAAATGTTGTGCCATGCTTGTTCTGTTCATACTCCTACTGGACTCTCATACACTTGCAGTATCAAATTTTGAATAATTTTTTGCAATGATTATTAAAGTTTAGTTGTTTTTTTTTTTTTTTGTAACTAATTTGACTTAAGTAAATGTAAATTTTTATACATCGTCGGCTTAATATGCAAACCTGCTAACTCCCTTTCAACAAATTTTACAGGAAAAACTTTTTATTTTTCCTATTTACTGCTTGAGAGGAGAACCAAAAATATAGTTGATTTGACACTCTTCAAGACTCAAAATGAAGAATAACTACATGCTGGTCGACGAGGCATACTTATTTCTCTACCACACGACATCAAATCTCAATTTACTTAAAAAGTGGATTTCGCAGGTCTGCATGTTAAGCCGACGATATGTAATTCTTTTTAAATTTTATTTACATTTATTAATATGGGAATGTAAATTTGTCTGTAAAATACTACGTAAAAAAATCTTGAAGTCAAACATTTTTTTTACTTTTTTTCTTTATGTCCTCTATTTTTATTTTCAAAAACTGGTCGCCTTAGTATACACAATAACGAAAAGCGTGGGTAAATACCTCTGTATATTATTCTTATGGGTACTTGTTGTCATTCTCTGATATTAACATGATATAAAAAAAAAATACAAATACATTTACGTACTGTTTAAGATGTTGTGCAAAAACAGAACAATTGTAAAAATTTCTACATTTTGTGAGGTAATTTTTGTTTTAATTATACTTTGTTTAATTGTAAATTAAAAATATATATGAAAAAAAATAAAATCTTCATACATAGATAACTTTGGATTTTGGGTTAAAATTTCGTGTTGTTTTTTTTTTTTTTTTTTTGGAGAACAAATTGAAGTTTAATAAAAAAAAAAGGTTGAAAGGAATAAAAATAATAAGAGGGAGTTTACACCAAGGCGAATTCATCCCAGGTAATCTCGGTACTACAACAAGTACAACTCGTACAAAAACCACAAGCAATTTGTTTTTGTAAAATCATTGTACAATGTCAAAAACAGAAATAAAACAAAACAGAAACAAAGATAATAAAAGAGAATAAACAACATTTTGACATCCAATAGTGATTTTAGCTAATATCAGCAGGGCTTTTAAGACCACCTGTAATAAATTCGCCTTGGTTTACACGGAGTCTTTTCAGACATGTCTGTTTTTGACATTCTCTTTTGAACATGCTTCCAAAAACCTATTGTCTTTTCACGATGTCTTTCCAAACATGTCTGTTTTCATGTATGATAGTCTTATATACATATACATACAAATTAAAAACATGGAAATGTATATGTAAAAACCATCCAGTTTTTATTTTTAAGTCCAACAATATATGAGGCTATCAGCGCTGAAGTGGTTACTTGGTTACGGTTCTGGTGAAAGATATGTTCTTTGCACTGTTCTTAACAGTGCGATTGTCGAGTAAGTCAACTGTTTGTATCCAAAACAGATGGCGCTAAAAACATAGTTTTTGGATGGGCCGTTGCAACCAAGTACTATAGTGCAAGAGTAGTGTTAACTCCTCATAATCTCATAATAAGTCTGGGGTTACACTACTTCTCATATATAAAAAAAATTAACTTGTACTTCATTTACATAAAAACGATGAAAAATAATGAAAAGTTGAGCTTAAAATGTTCCAAACTATAATACTTTTCAGAAGATTACACTTTTTCTAGAAATTCATTTTAGCCTTTGATATAGTTACTTACATTGAATATTACTCTCCAGTGTTTCAGTCTTCAACGAGTTTCTTTCTTTAGTCCATAGAGCAGACTTGCAAAATCAAAATCTTTTGATTTTTCTTCAACCAACTTGACAACTGTCAAACTAATCAATTGACAAAGCCATACACGCTTTGATTTGGACAATAACCGACTCAGTTGACAATTAAATTGAAACGTGTATTGGCTATTTTAAAGAAAGTAATTTGTTATCGGTTTTCGATTACTTATAAAAGTTGTTAACACGGTATAACTTTTTAAAGCAACTAGTTGAAACAAAAGTTGGAAGAGAATTGACTCTCATCTAATTTTATTCAAAGCTTTTAGTAAAACGACGTTAACACCAGATAACAGTTGAATTAAATTAAAGGTGTTTATACAATTGCCTTATGTTAGCAGTGTTATAACAAAAATCTTAACTTTTGCTAACAACTAAAACCAGCAAAAAGCCAATTTTCTATCTTGACCTGTAAAAAAACCAGGACAATTGCATAGTGGACCAGGACACCAGGACAAGTAGTCAAAAACCAGGACAATCCTGGAAAACCAGGACGTATGGCAGGCAGGCCTACTCTAAAAGAATAGTTTTTTTTTAACAATTGGAAGAAATTCATTTTGCAATAATTGAATGAAAATAAATGCCGAAGAAAATGACATTGTGTTAAGGATTTTGAGAATTTTGACAACTTACCTGTCGTTGGTTCCATCGGACTTAAGAGTAGAGCACATAACTAGAAAATACCACGCATAACATATAACAGGGGTACATTTGTGCCCCTTAACAAATTTAAACTATTTTCAGCTTCACAGCAAAATCTATTTGATTTAAAACGCCGTTAACCGTAGAATACATAACTGGGTTCCCGTGTGTCCAGTAGCTTTAGACCCTTCTAACTGCAAAACCAATACTAATAGAGTTTATTATGAAATTCGGTTCAGCGGTTGCATAAGTATTAGCTTTTAAATATGACACCTACGCAAACGCATAACCGGGGTACCCGTGCACCCTTTTTGTATGAAAAAAAAATGACCAAGTAAAGAGCAATTTTATGATTTTTTAATTAAATGTATTAAATAATTTAATTTATATTTAAATATTTTTAGTAAACAGTCTTTGAGCTTAATACTTTTTTCTGTAAGATTTAATGATCAGAAATTTGAATGGGGTACACGCGTAACCTGGTTATGCGTTTTTGTTATGTGTTCTACGGAGATGAAATTAGGGTTCGTCATTTACAGCTTTAGGCATCATTTTTTGTTGTATGTAATAACTAAAAAATTATTTTATTAAATACTTTTAACTATTTAATTAGTTTGTTTATATGTTGATTTAACGGTATTTAAAATAAAATTTTTTTTCTGTGAAGCTGAAAATTATCTAAAAATTACAATGAGGTACATGCTTTTGTGTGGTACTTTTTGGCTATGCATTCTACTGTTGATTAAAAATATAAACAAATTAATAAAATTATTTTTTATAAATATTTGATACCATTTTTAATTGCTTATTAACATTTACAACAAAATATTATGCCATAACTATAAATCAATATACATACATACTAGAGTTTTCAGTCGATTAATTCTTGTTCGATTAATCGAACAAGTTTAGAGGATTCATTTTTCGAATAATTTGAAATTGTTAATTTCGATTTAAAGATTGATCGAAGAATTTATACCGATTAATCGAATAATATTAATACTTAGTTTTTATGTTAAATATATAACTTTTTACAGTTTTAAGTCGAATAAACCAACCAAATGTATGTGTCCGTTGAAATTAAAAAAAAAAACTGTAATGTTTCGTGAGTAATTTCGCTTATAGTTTTGTTAAAATTTTTCCAACAAAATTTAATAATTCATTTCACAAAAATATGGCTTAAAACTATTATGCAAAGGATAAATCTTATAAAGCTAAATGAGACAGGTGTCCAAAAAAGTGTTAACGTAAATGTTTTTCTACAATGGTCTAATGAATAAATATTTTAAGCAAGATACTTAGATCGAAAAAAATCTCGTAGCTTAAAAAGTTTCTGGATTTAGAATTATTCGATTAACCGATTAATTTTAAAATTTGATTAGCTTAAACGAATAAGCTAAAAATGGCAAATATCGATTAATCGAACAAAAATAAAACGCGATTAGTTGAACAGCCTAATACAGCGGTCACCAACTAATTTTATTTGGGTTCCTTTTTTAGAAAAATCACGACCGTCGCGGTCCGGAAGGTAATAAACTGAACTATTTAAATATTATGTTTAGATACTGTATCAGTGGATAAATGAAACGAATGGGTTTCGGTGCATTATTTTATTAAATAATAAACAAATGCTTTAAATAAAAAAAAGTAAGTACAATATTAATGAGAAAAATTAAATTTTTTGTCTTGGACTCTCCATCCGAAGTTTGAAGTAAAGCTTGTGCAGGCTATTTCTTTAAATCTTGAAGATGTTCATCGGCAAGTCTGTTCCGGAATTTATTTTTAATGAAGTTCATCTTAGAAAATGCTGCCTCACAAACATATATTGACCCAAACAAAGTGAGAAGTTTCAAGGCAAATTTTTTTAATTCTGGGTATTTATTAGCACAAACAAATTTTTTCCAAAACTCTTGACAAGAAACTTCCTGTTTTTGGGGTTGTAAAACTGTATTTTCTTGGAAATCGATCATTTCCATCTGGAGAAAAGCTTTATTACTCAGGATTACAGGATTCAGAGAGTGAACGTTACTGAGGATATCGACGACATTCCCAATTTTCTTAAAATCAGCGAATCTGTTTTCAAAGCATCGTTGGAATCGAGACCCAACTGTAAGTCAGTACCTATCTATTTATATATTTTTTACTTCCCTGTAGTCAAACACATTTATAACTAACTTCAAACTGGTTTTTTTATAACCACAACTAGTTGATTAAGTGACTTTTTTCCTTGTCGACGACTCACTATTTTAACACAGGCATGTCATAGGCAGTAGTCAATTGGCCATCTTTGCATGACTTTTTAACTGACTACTAACTACTTATTTTTCAACCTATTTGTAATTAATCAAAAGTATTGTCAGTTTATAATAAATTATTTAAATTTTAAATAATTTTTGTCAAAAAAATATATGTACATATGAACATGCATACATACATATGTATATCTTTATATATTTTGATATAGAAACAATTATTTATGAAAATTTTGCATTAAACTGCCCAAAATGATGATCCATAGTAGTCCTGAAATAAATACGGCACATAATTGCTAGTACATACATAAACAGATTTGTATTGATTTAATTTTTAATTATTTTAAAATGTTTGTATATATTTTTTTCATTTGACTTCATGGCATGCTTGTTTTACTTATTTTGCTTTTATTTGTGTTTTACGTGTGCCGTTTTGGTTGATATCTGCATGAGATTTAAACCAATTTGTAGTCATTTAAAAAAAAATTTAATTTATAGTTAGTGTTTTTTGCAACTGACTATTTTATTTACTACAGGGTTTTTATAAATCACAAGTTTGTATTTTTTTTGTACCTCAATTTTTTTTTTTCATTCATAATTATTTTCATTCATTTTATTACGTTTTCTTATTATTACAATAAAGAATTTTTAAGCATGTTGTTGTTTATGAAAGCTTACTTTGATCAATTAGTTCTCTGCTTTAAGGTTTCTCTGCTGTAATTATGTAAATAATATAATAATAATTTGAAATAAATCTCTTAAATATATTTATAATCGGAATAGTTGAATTTATTATGTAAATTAAGAGCATAAAAATAATGTTAATTATGCGATATGTTTTGTTTTTCTTAAAATCTCGTTGATTAAATGTTTATAAACACATAAAACGAAAATGATCAGGGTGTAAATTTTCTTTTATGTAAAACTTTGAGGGCTGAGGTAAGGTAATGTGTGTTAGGGGCTTTGCAATAATTCTGGCCAAGAAAAAGCCATGGTTGGGTGGGTTTAGAGGCTTAACTTTAACACCTTAGTTATTTAGAAGAAAAAAATGTAATGATGGAATAGTAAGAACTTTTGTAAAGGTTTTTTTTATATTTTCTTTAAACATAAAGGGCATTCAAAATCGCACGTAATTTTTTTTGTTGGAAGTCGAATACCCAGGGGAACAAGATCCCAGCCCATATCTTCCGATCTAGCCAGTACGTGCGTAACGTTCCTTTTATTTCGTCAAAGGCATGAATAAGAAGTGTTTATAAACCACATCCATTCTGTCCTCAAGACGAACAATACAGATGTTAAGGTTGACATCACCATGATTAAAAGTGCCATAGGGTCAAAAACGAAGACACTTGTCATAGTACTGATGTCAAAATACATCAGCGTCATGACGCCTTTTCTATCAGTGCAGTACATAGTGAATATAACTTGCCAACTGGCCAGTTTTTGCCGGGACAGTCCAGTTTTAGAGTGGAATATCCCGTGTCCCGTCGATACTCTGGACAGGACGCTATTTGTCCCGTTTTTTTTAATAACTTTTTTATAACCTGGCACAACAAATCCAAAAAATCGAGAGCTTTAGCACTTATTTTAGTACTAAACATTTTTTTTCAACAGACTGGATTTTTTTTTAATACATAAGCAACCCAAGCAGATACATTTACTATATACTCTTGATTCCACATCTGATTACTTTTGATACCCTTCACTACAGGTGGAAAAGGGTATATATAAGTTTGTCATTCCGTTTGTAATTTCTACAGTATTGATCTTTGACCCTATAAAGTATATATATTCTGGGTCCTTATGAGGAGAGAAGTTGATTAAACGATATCCGTCCGTCTGTCCGTCTTACGTTTGATATGTGTCTTCCGGAGACTCCAGACATGATAGCGGCTAGGTTGTTTTACATTTATGTCACATATAGTCCACCATTTCGTGCTATTGATCGGTCTACAAATGGCTGAGATATGACCAAAAAACCACGACTGTCTTTAATGTTTCCAAAAAAAATCCCTTGTGGTTGTTGTATTTTTATTACTTTTTTTTGTATATCTGGAGAACGGTAAAAGCCAAAATTTTCAAATAAGGTACAAACATTCAAGTTATAAATACACACCATCCCACAAAATGTGGGCGGGATTGGAGAAGTGGGCGTGGTACCTCCCATACAAAAATTATTACAAATTTTATAAAAACCTGAATTTTTTGACTGTAATATGACCTATGGTTACGCCTTATATATCAAAAGAACGGAAATCTCGGGAAAATCGGTTCAGATACGAAAAAGCTATGACCAAAATATTAATTTTTTTTTTAAATACCCATTTTCGGGAACCATAAATCTTCCCGAGTCCAAGTTTTATAAACAAAATAACTGACAAATTTCTTCTTTAACACGTCGGTATATAAATCTGTCAAATCGGTTAAGAAATAGCAGAGTTATGACCAAAATACTGAAATCCCAAAAATTACTCTTTTTTTATAATTAAGTTTGTTTTTTATGCCCTTCACCGAAGGTCCTACACCCTATAAAGTATTTATATTCTGGGTCCTTATGAAAAGCGAAGTTCAAATCCGGTTGCCGTCTATTCTTTTAAATTTTTTTTTAATAATTTTATGTTCTAAAAACGATTTTAAAAAAATATTTATGTTCTAAAAACGATTTTAATAAAATATTTACCAGTTTTCGCTTTTTAAATTTCATTTATAATGAAGTTTTAATATCGTTAATATGTATGTATATGTAAAAATTATTTAGTTGCTCTGTATTCTGCTCGTACAATGGTGAAGGGTATATAAGATTCGGCACAGCCGAATATAGCACTCTTACTTGTTTTTATTTAAAGCTGTAACTTTGTATCTCAATACACAAGTTATATTGGGTATGTATGAGCAAGGCGAGTACATGTAAAGTGAATTCGATTTGTGCTTAATAATTTGACAACTTCAAGGAACTGCTTCTACCTGGTAAATAATACTGCCTTAATAAGCAACACTGAAACATTTTTATTCCTTTTTGGCATTTGCCATTTGTCAAATGAAAATTGTGATTTTTTATTCCATTTGTCAATTTTTAATGAATTAAAATTTTAAGGGAACGTGAGATTTTTAAAGGTATTTATTTATTATTTTCCAAAATATTATTTCCAATAAATTTGCATATACAGTGAACTCGCGAAAACTAATTTTTACCAAGGGTGTTCACGTTTTCAAATTTGTTCACGTTTTCGATTGTGAAAGTTTTAGAAAAAGTTAAGCTCGAAATAATAACTTCAAACGAACAATTAAATAAGAGATATTAAGATTGGATAAAAAATTTAAATTTTTCATTTATTCACTTTACAAAAATAAAATAAAATAATATGCAATTTCGCATTTATTCTATGAGCTTAATTTCAGTTATGTATTTTATAAAGCTTTTTTGTAATAAATAAATTCGAAAAATAAAAAATGTTGAAAATAATAATGTAACTTATGAAAAGAAATAATTCCCAGTTTCTATTTGATCAAATAATATGTTTATACTTTTTCACTTCTAAAAAACAAAAAACTCAAATACATGTGTACATTAGAGCGACTCAAGTTGTATTGAAGCAAAATTCGTGCTCGATGTACCCTCCTAAAAATGAACCTTGGACTTTTTTAAGATGACATTTTAAATATTTCGGCTCCAGGGTTAACCTCTCGTGAGCTGGACCAGTTTGAAAAAGGGTATATTTTTACATGTTTTGTTACTTTACGAATCTGTTTCCTTACCAACATATACAAGTTGGGTATCGTAAGAAAGGTTTTTTTTTAAGGCGCGTCCAACTGTATATAAAATTTGTCCAAGGGCGATCATCCATGTCCTTTTTTTAAGGATTTTTTGTAAAAAAAAAAACGGTTTTTGAATTTTTTGTTCGGGGTTGTTTGTAATAAAAGTGTCAAATTAACATTTTTTAATCTTTAGTCGATTTAATTAATTACGTGTCTCAGCTTTTTTTGAAATTCGTGCTAGTTCGCGTTTTGGCAAAAATGCAATGGGGTGGTAACCCTTCGTTTTAAATAGGTATATATAGGTATATATATATAGGCAAAGTATATCATCTTTGTATGTAAATAATTTAGATTTGTGCAAATTACATGCATTTTACACGGTGCTCTGGAATATATATAAATGCAATTTTGTAGTAACTCATATGATAGCGGATTTAGTTTTTAGAACATGTATGGATGAAAATAGGACTAAAAAAAGAAAGTCGCTCAAGTGTACATACTAGTGCTGGGATACTATCGATATTTTCTACTATCGATATTTATCGATAGTTCAGATTTCACTATCGATATATCGATATTACTATCGACTAAATGTTTGTACTTGTGCAGGAAAACTTTAATTATTTTTAATAAGGCTACAGTCCGTTGTTTTTATCACTTTATTGAATGTATGAGACGTACATATGTATATACGCAAATTATCTTAGATGGCAGTTTTTTAAAAATTGATAAGTACCTTTCTGAGGGAACCGAAGTAACAGGGACTATAAGATATTCCATTGCAACTTTAAAAAATTTTCTAAATTCGAAACCCAAAAAGGTGATCCATCTAGCGGACTTATCCTCTAATGGTCGTTCATTGTTTTGTCCTATGCTTGCAATTGCATTTGGATTTGCATTTTTTTTTACAACATTACAAAAATATTTGACATTTCAGTCCCTATATAAACAAGTACAAATTTCGATTAAAGGCCTTTAATTAGCAGTAAAAAGCACTGCTAAGCAATCCATACCACTTGCTATTCTTGTTGTTTGTATTCATTGCTGTAATTCAGCGCGAATTAATAATAGCAAGTAATAATTTGCGGCAAAAAACTGTGAGTGTATAGCTGCTGTTAGATGTCTCTATAGCTGTATTTTTAATAATAAAAATATCGATAAATATATTTTTCCTATCGATATTTTCGATATTTTAAAACTATCGATAATATCGATAGTCTATCGATAGTTTCCCAGCACTAGTACATACATATGTATGTACTAACAAATGTAATTATTCTCTGTAATTATTAGCAACTGAATAAAAATTGATTAATATAAATAAAAAAAAAAAACAATTAATTTCACTTTAAAGGACGGGTTTTGTTTCTTATTAGTTTTTACAAAAAGAAATATCTTATCTTCTTTCGGTATGTGCTTTGTTTTACCATTTTAAGTACAGCCTTTTAGCCCATTTAAGGCTTTATTTAATGCTTCCACTGCTTCCTTGTGTTTTATTACGATTTCTGGCTGTTCTAAAGGGTGGCTAAATTTTAAGAACCGATGTTGATTTTGAATAAGACACAAATTAATTAGAAAACTATTATAATTTCTTTTTATTATGATAATTTTGGAATGATGGTCCAAATTTTCGATGACGCTGAGGCATAATTGAGGTTCTATGCCTTAAACTGCCGAACTATCTCATCCTTTAGCTCTTGAATTGTTGCTGGCTTATCTTTTCTTTCAAATAACCCGAAAAAAAGAAGTCCAACGGTGTCAAATCACATCATCTTGGCGGCCAATTGACATCGCCACCACGTGAGATAACACTGCCATTAAATTTGTCGCACAAAAGAGCCATTGTTTCGTTAGCTGTGTGGCAAGTGGCACCGTCCCGTTGAAACCACATATTGTCCACATCCATATCTTCCAATTCGGGCCATAAAAAGTTCGTTATCATCTCAGGATAGCGAACACCATTCACAGTAACTGCCTGGAAAAAGTACGGCCCTATGATGCCGCCAGCCCATAAACCAAACGGACACTCTTGGATTATCATTCGCCCAAATGCGGCAATTCTGCTTATTGACGAATCCACTGAGGTGAAAATGATTTTCTTTGAAAATTGATCATTCACTGTTGCCATTTCATGCCACCATTCTGAACTTTTGGAATGGTCAAGAGGCTTTAGTTCTTCAGTCAATTGCACCTTGTTAGCGTGTAAATGCAAGTCTTTATGTGAGAGGTGCAATTGTTGGGCACGACGACGAGTTGAGGTGGACGGCTCTTCAGCCACACTATCGCGAACAGCAGCAATATTTTCTGCAGTACGAGCTCTACGAGCATGCACTCGTGTTTTCACATCTTCTACAGACCCGGTTTGCTCAAGTTTTTGCAGGATTTTCCCGATTGTATTTGCCTATTTTTTTATGAATTTTTAAAAACAAATATTTCGAAACTTTGAAAAAAATTATTATTTTTTTTCCAAAAAAAAAATTATGTTTCAAAGACGACTGCGCATATTAGAAAAAAGCTTATTGCGGAATTTCGTTTTTTTTAGTAATATTAATAAGCTAAACCGTTTTGGAGTTACGCGAACATATGTTGTGCAAACTCCTCAATTTTCGAAATAACGGCATATCTCGAAAACCAGAGCTAACCTAAAAAATCGGTTAGCACCACTGGGTTCAGCGCACCCGAATTAGGTAAAAACTACAAGTTCTCAGCTTGTCTAAAAAAATGTGTAAATTTCTAGCACAGTGTAATTTTACATAAATGGATTTGTTTGAATTTTCTATGATTTTTTAGTGGTGTCTCATTTTCGCAATTTTAAAAGGTAGTAAAACTAAGTGAATATGCCAGTTAATAGAAGTAAATAACAAGATAACCAGTGACATATCCTTTAGTTTTTCGAAATTTAGAAATAGTTATCTACAGCCGAGTAAATTCTTGTACGTCTATAGCCGAGTAATGACTTGATCGACTTCCTAATCTTATTAATAGTTTTTATAATAAAAGCACTTAGCGAAAGAATTTGAAGCTAAATTTCTGTTTTTGCGACGCAATCCCCCAAATAATAACGCAGTTCAAAAAAATATTTGGATTGTTTTATATTGTTTACTAAAAATTGTAAACATGGAAAATTGTGATAATTTTTTTCTATAAATGATATTTAATTTTTTTAATAAAAAAATTATCAAAAAACTTTGCCATTTCAAACATTTTGTTAATTGATTTAATTTAAGCGAAAGAACCAATTAAGATTTTTTGTTATTAAATAAATATTTTAATTTAATATTTATTTAAAAACAACTTTAATGTTAACTAAATCAAAATTATATTATATTTTTTTTTCAACTATTAAAAAAAAATTATTCAATTATCAAATGAAATAAACCGAAATACTTTTAAAATTATTTTTTTCATTGATAAAAACTACTGATCATTTTTTCTGCGTACATAAAATTAAACAAGTAAGTGCCCATTGAAACAGGGAAACATTTGAAAGGGAAACATTTTGTTTGGGGCTACTTACGGGTGCGGAAGAGAGAGAATTGTTTTTGTGTTCTCATTTGCTTTGTTGACATTAACTTTGTTTTTTGAGAAAAAAACAACAATAGTTACAGAATGTTTCCGGCAACATGTTCGTCTGTGTGACGGCGAAGGCAAAAACAAAAAAATTAGCCTGATTACGGTTGGCGTTGATGAATACGCCTAAGTCGTTTATTGTAATAAATAATACACAACCTTTGTTCTTGAATCTTCTACAATAACCGATTCAGGCGTATACGCCAATGCCAACCGTAATCAGGCTAAATATTTCAGATGTTTTCCTTCAAATGTTCGCAAGTCTAAACTCGGACTAACTGCCTATTTGTAGAACGCGAGCACAAAAGTGACTCGCTTAACTTTCATTTAAAACAAAAACAAATTTTGAAATATTGTTTTTGTTTTAAATGTAAGTTGAACGAGTCACTTTTGCGCTCGCGTTCTACAAACAGGCAGTAAGAGTGCTTTATTCGGCTGAGCCGAATCTTTGTTACTCTCCACCGCCAGGTAGAATATTTTAGGCGTGGGCCCTATATGGGATACATAAATTTTAATTTAATCTTTTATAAAAACAAATGGTTATTTATTGACCGACAATCAGAAAGCTTTTTGCTTTTATTTCTTGTCCTATAAAAGTTAATTTAAACAAATATTTTCGAGAGGGGAATTTATATTGGATCCATGGTAAATTATAAACCAATCTTCACAAATTTCTTAAAAGTGTTCGCTGGTATTAAAGAACCTTCACAAAGTTCGATATAATGGTGAAATTTTTTCTAGCATTTACAGTTTTAAAGTGGTTTTCCGAAGGCTGCTTAAAATAAGACCTATGGTAAAACAGTGTGATTTTTTCTCTAAAACAGTGTGATTTTTTGTGGCATTCCTGTGGCATTCCATATTGTATGCTTTATATAGGGGTCAAGTTGCATATTCAGAAGGAAGCCTTCGGGAATGCCTTCAATAAGACAACATGTGCCTTAATTTGCCTCCACGTGGCGACCCCTGAGCATCTGTTTTGCAGATGGCGAAAAATTAAGGCTCTAGGTGAGGCTATTCTAAGACCTGTAGGGGTCTGAAAGCTTAATGCTATTAAAGTTCTCGGAACTTTATAGTGTGAGTTACTCACCAGAGTTCCTACGGTTATCTGGGGCCTCGGGCAATCATAAAGTCCCGGTGACACGGCACCGACTGATTGAATGGTTGCAGATTCTCTTTACTTCCGGTGGAGACTCTCAGTGATTCAAGGTATCCAGATAATTGATATGAATTTCATTCTTAATACATGCAACTTATGGAACTAGTTACGTCTCTTGTCGTGATTGTCATTGTAGTAGGTTGAGCTGGGTGCTCAAATTCGTTGGGGCATTTCGGCTGGATTGAGCTGGGTGCTCTATTGCGTTGGAGGCTGAAGGTCATGGGTGAGCTGGGTGCGAGAGAGAAAGCGTGGGATCATCAATGACAATATGGCAGCTTATCTGTTTGTGATTCGTTATATCCGTTAGTGTTTGTGAACTTGGTGTTCCGTGTGCATTGGCGTAGTAGTGAGGTCTGAGGACCGATCTACTACCGGTGCGGTACTGGTCCGTTTTAATGTAAGTAAGATGATGAACGGAGTTACGTGACGATTAATATAGAGCTAGTACTCTTCCATGTCTAGTAGTTACAACTGTTAGTCAAGGGGCAGCTCTGATACGAACTGATGTAATATTGATGCGTCACGGCCGTATAACCTGTTCCTGTCGATTAGGTGTTGATTTATGTACTTTGTACTTTTGCTAATTCATTAAAGATTGCATGGTTTGAGAATGGAAGGAAGATAAATTATTTGGAATGCTTCTCTCATTGGGAGCTAGTAAGGAGATACACGAGGTGGTTGTTGGTTGTGCCTAAAGTTTACGCAGGCGACAAGCTGCTGGTTACATTTTTCTCAAGCAGCAGAGGTTTAGATAGCTCAGACTCTAAAATAAAGAGGTTTATATGATCCAACAATCATATATACAATTGCGACCTATATGTGCATTAGTAACCAGACACATAAGGGGGCATTTGGTAAGTGCTTAATATGACACACCCAAGAGCTAAGCACTCTAATGAAATTACGTCTGAGACAGGTATTCATGTAAAAACCCGGACTCTGTATGCTTTATATGGGGCCTATGGTAAATTATGCACTAGTCGTATTGAACGAATTTGTGCAAAATCGTATATCAATCCATGCATTATATCACCATTTATGTAAGGTTTTGTAACAAAATTATCAATTTTTTAGGGTGGTGCTTCTACATTTACACTCATAACTCTTATTTAACTGAAATGACAAACAAGTATACCCTCATTTACCACCAGGGTTTAAAAAACTGCAGTCAAAACTAAAAACAGTCGAACAAAAAACGAAAATTTGCGTTCAACTTTTCGATTTTTGAGTTGGTTTGACAGCGACTGTTGTCTTCGTTTTTGACCCTATGACACTTTTCATCATGGTGATGACAACCTTAACATCACTTTGCCAAAGTGTCATCAGGGTAAAAATGAAATTATGTTATCAATGGGATGACACATCGGCATCACAGAAATTACGAACATGTCCTCAGTGCGATGACGCAGTAACATCGGAGAAAGGACACATAAGCATCAATTTAATGACAGTTTGTCATTAAGTCAAAGTCATTGAAATTGACTTAAGTCAAAGTGAGAGAATATTATTATTTACTTACCCGTTACATATGTTTGTTTCAAGTTTGTTGAATTACGACCTTTGTTTATAGCAGAACTCTCAATAATAAGACACCATCATCATGCCCCATATGGTTTCCTAATCATTCTACTTTAAAAATTTGATGTATTTAACTAAAAAATAAAAAAAATTGAATTTTGAATGTCTTATAATAATACATTGTAACCATGAAAATAATGTTGATAATATACAAAATGTGGCATCAAATTGTTGTAACTATAGTCATAAAATTGATGACACGTAAAAATGACAAAGTTTTACGAAGACGTTAGTCATTGGATTGATGTTACTTTTTGTATCATTGATGCCATTTGTAGTAACATTGACGTCCCAATTCTGATGTTAGGGCATCACCAATATGAAGATGCATTTTTCTATCAGTGTAAAGATAACTGTTAGGTACGAACACGACCAGTAGAATTTACGGGCATAAATCGGCTTTGAAGAAACTTATTAACATTTGTCTTATTTCTTAATCTTGCGCCAAATCGTTCATTTAATAACCGGACATCTTTTGTTTAATCATTTAAAATGTTTCCGTTCGTTCAACCGTTATTCTTATGCCATTTACCAAAGTGGTATAAAAAGAACAAGGATAGAGAATAAAAATGTTGTATAGAAGAGAAGTGGCAGTGTGTAAAACCAAACATATATTAGTCCCATATGCGGACCAAAATTGTATTTTTTAAATTCGATACGAATTCCCCCTAAATTTGTTTTATTTGATACCAAGCACTTATTTGCAATATATCAGCTCCCTACAAAATCGTAGTCCCCTGCCGAATAGACGACAAAAATTTTCTATCACTTCGAGATTTCAAGATATTGCAACTTAAATTTTTTTTCCTTAGTTTGATAACATTAACAGCACATATTTTTTTTATTCTGTTTAACATCGTAAACGTAATTTTCACTTTTTATTAGTGTGGGCATTTCGTATTTGTGTACGAAAACTTTGAATAGATGACTTTTTATGGGAACTTTTATATTCTGGTACCCAAGAGCATTGATAGCAGCTTCAATAATATACACTGGATCCCTTATATTGAATCTAATGCCATATCTAATTTGTATGTCATTAAATTATTCGTTCCTCGATTCGCATTAGGTTATAATGGGAAGGATTTTGGATTAGTACATAAACTCAAAGTTATATTGTATTTTTTCTGTAAATATTATTTTGGTTATTGTAGTTGGTAACTGTTAAAAATGAAATATTTTTAGTATAACGATCTGAACTGTAATTAATAAGCCAGTACGTAAAAAGGCAAATGCACCTTCAAACTTTAGCACAATTAAAACAACAAAACCGGAATATTTTGTACTGTGATGGTCCAAAATCAGGATACGGTTGTTCAACTACTATGGACGAAGATCCGGACAGCTTATCATCCATAAACGCAATTATAACACAAAAATAAAAGAATCATTATTACTTCATACCCGAGAACTACTACTGAGCAAAAAACAACAAAATTTGTCTATACTCTATATACTATACTAAGCTGAGACTGCAACAAAAAAGAAGTTAAATCCCTTCTAAAATGACAAGCAACTACACCAAAAAAGATATTAAAAGTCAAATACATAAACAAATCACAGAAAATAATAAAAATTCAATGCCTCTCCCATCAAACACTACTCCATATTCATCAAAATACCAGCAAAAAGTCATAACCAGGCAAAGATAGCACATCAACATTACATAAATAAATAAATATAATGTACCATCATGCCCAAAGTGCCAAACATGTAACTATTATAACTAACATGTTACAATAATCTAACATTTTCCACTTACCTTCTTAGTTCATTTCAAATGTTAGATCTTAAATCAATTAAAAAACACATTCCTAAGAATGTCCTTAAAAAGCTGTAAAAAAGGCCTAGGCAGCCAGTTAAAAATTTTATACTTATTACGATAAAAAAAAAACAAATACAGGTTTAAACACCCTTTTATGCAACTGAAAGAAAGAGCATAAAAATAACAAGTAAGAAAGGAAATTCCATAAGATAACACAGTATTTTTTAAATTTCATTAAAATCAGTTTGATAGTTTCTGAGGCCGACTGTGACCCCTATCGCCCGTTAGGCCCGGGCCTAGGGCGGCATAGTTTAAAGGGCGCTAAAATTAAAGGTAAAACAATGTAAGGGGAATTCAAATTCGAAAAATAATTTGGCCAAATTTTACTTTAAATAGTCTTTATTTTAAAAAGTTATTATGTATATATTTAGAGATATTTTAATTTTTCACAAAACTTTTGTTTTTCTATGTTAACTGCATAAATATCGTCACCTAAAATGCAAAAGGCCGTAACTACACTTTATGGTTTTTTACAGGAGAAGGAATAAACGTTATAAACTAAAGACTACTTAAAACTTAATATCCAAATTTTAGATTCAAGCTAAGAAAACAAAGACGGATTTGTTTCTAAAAAAGAAATTAATGGAAAAAAGTACTTTTTAAGAAATGTTAGTTACGGCCTTTTATACTCTATTTTTCTGAAACCAAAAAGCCGTAACTACAAGAATAAAATTGTGCAAAAAATAAAACAAATGGTTAAGATAAGAAAGTAGAGCTTTAAGGACGTAACTAAAAAAGTTTTTAGGCAAGTGATGTCTTTTTGTATTCTAAAACAAAACACAAAATTCCTCATAACTATTAAAAAAATTTATTTAATTTATAAGTTTAATTCGAGAAAATAAAATTAAATTAAAGTGGTTAAGAAAAATAATAACGCAATAACACACATAGAAAGAGAATCAAAGGCAACTTTGTTTTGATTTTTTTCTTGTTTTTTTTTTTGGAAAACTGTAGTTACGGCTTTTTGGTTTATGAAATTGTTAACGTTGCAGTAACAGCCTTTTGTTTTTCGGAAATAAAGTCGTTATTTTTGGACGTATACATGTAAGATTTTCTGTGTAGATGTGTTTCGGTTAAGTACGTCATAATCAATCAAAAAGTCAAATTTGAATTTTTGAGTAGTTTCGGCCTTTTGCATTTTAGGTGACGATATGTACATTAGACTGGTCGCATCTTGTATGGGACTTTTTTTAAAATTTAATTATTTGCGCTGCTTAAAATATGAAGTTTGGTGTAAGAAATCATGATCTAAGTTTTCAGGTCAATCCGACGGTGCCTAGCCGTGCCGGGTGGGGCCCAATGTTCCCCATATTTAAAAAAAAAACATCTTTTCTATAAGATCTTTATAGTTATACTAGTTGAAAAGCCGAAAATCAAAAATATGGCTTCGTTACGATCTTCCGCAGAGAAAGTACTTCTGTGTGCCAAATTTCAGCTTCCTATGTCATCAGATGGCTTCAGAAAGTTGCGGAAAGAATAGGACATACATGCAAACATCCTGACATACTAAGAAATTATATATTTGGGGTATTCACAAGGTGTGCTATCATGTTGTATTGTCATAATGTTCTAACATTTTACAATGGTTTAAAAATATTGTTGTTGCTTTGTAAACAAAAAGTGTCTTAAATTAATAAACCTTTGCTTCTTATGTTTATTGTGCTGTCGTAATTAATCAGAGGAAACCTGCGCTGAGCGGCTGAGCCGAGCGGCTATGTTTTTGTAGCCGTCGCCATTAATGGTATAGTTTTATCCGGCTAACATCCGAATTTAACATGCGGCTAGCAGTTTTTGAAACAAAACACTTGCGGCGTCAAATTAGACCGGCTTAGGACTCTGATGTTTGGTAAACAAACAAAAAAAATGCATTTGTGGTTTGCGTCTGAAAAATGGAAAATAGTCAGGAATGATCTAATTTAATTTATTAATTCATGGATTAGAATTAAAAAATATTTTGATTTAAGGAACATAATTATTTTTTTATATTTGTTTTAAATCAGCTGATTTAAGTTTTAAATAGCACACTAATTTATGAGGGGTTGTTCACAACAGTCGTATTTTTTCATGTCGTATTTTTTCATGTTATTGAGTGCCCCGGTAGGCTAGCTAGTAGTGAGCTAGTCTATCAACCCCGAGGTTGCGGGTTCGATTCCCGCCAGAGACTCTGGTTTCTTTCCTGCAGACAAGCGTCAAGCTTCGCGGGAATTAGCATAGGGAATTAAAAAAAAAAAATAAAAAAAATAAAATTTTTAAGAACTAAAAAAAAAAAAAAAACAAAAAAAAAAAAGACATATGGCTTTATGACACCTTGTGAATCTCCCAATTGTATAGATAGATTAAAGTATTTGCTGTTAAATATTTTAGTTTATTGAAAAACTAAAAAAAACCGAAATTCCGCAATAAAATTTACTTAAGAAAGGTAAAACGTTTTGCTTATATGCGCAGTCGTTTTAGAAACATAATTTCTTTTTCTGGAAAAAAATAATTTTTTTATTAAAATTTCGGAAATTTTTGTTTTTAAAAATTCATAAAAAATTTTAAAATGCAGCTATGCTTCTAATTTTATGCAGTCATATAAAAAACAACATTGCAAACAAAACAAGCTATAAATGATTAAAATCTGTTGACAACTTTTTATTTTCTTTATTCACAAAAGACGAAAAATTTTAATTAATTTAAGAATTTTATTAAACCGCCATATTAGTATAATTGATATTCTTATATTTGGCCCGTGTAGTGCCTAGGATGCCTCAAGAAGGGTCAAATGTATGACCAACTCCACTTTATTTTTCATCTCCATCATTTATTTC
Organism: Pollenia angustigena; assembly: GCA_930367215.1. Lineage (NCBI taxonomy): Eukaryota > Metazoa > Arthropoda > Insecta > Diptera > Polleniidae > Pollenia > Pollenia angustigena. Next base: position 58,358,793 of record OV884060.1, read on the forward strand.
TAAAATACCTACCTGCTATCTACATTCATTAAGGGGCTCCCATTCAAAATTTTAACTATAGATTAGAAATATATTGAAGAAAAAGCTCCATAACTGCCAAGGAGTCAGCCCAGGGGAATAAAGTGTATGACAGACCTCAATTAGTTTTTTGTCCTTAACATTTTCTCGAACCATACTTGCCCTTTACCTTTACTTTTTAGGGGGGCTCTCATACAAATATGGCGGTTTAATAAAATTCTTAAATTAACTAATGTAGCTCAAAATTACAGACATTAAATTTATAAGAATAAGATCGGAAATTAAATAACTTTATAAAAATGAAATAGAATAATTTTTGTGTATAATTTTTTATTAATTTTCATAATTGACAATATTGTTGTTTCATTTAATTTTGTTTGTTAAAAATTGTTTGAAATATAAAAAACCAAAAATCCCTGAAGAAGCTATCCATTGAGACAGTTTCAAGATCATGTATGGATGAAAATAGGACTAAAGAAAGAAAAAAAGAAATGATCCACGACTTTTTGGCGGCATATTTTTTTCGCAAATTAAAAAAAATTCAGGTCGTGGATCATATCTTTTTTTCTTTCTTTAGTCCTATTTTCATCCATACATGATCTAGAAAATAAATCCGCTATCATATTAGAGTTACCACAAAATTGCATTTATACATATATATTCCAGAGCACCGTGTAAAATGCATCTAATTTGCACAAATCAAAATTATTTACATACAAAGATGATATACTTGGCAAAAGATAAAATTTGATACCCATATTGCCCAATTTAAAACGAAGGGTTACCACCCCATTGCATTTTTGTCAAAACGCGAACTAGCACGAATTTCAAAAAAAGCTGAGACACGTATTTAATTAAATGGACTAAAGATTAAAATATGTTAATTTGACACTTTTATTACAAACAACCCCGAACAAAAAATTCAAAAACCGTTTTTTTTTACAAAAAATCCTTAAAAAAAGGACATGGATGATCGTCCTTGGACAAATTTTATATACAGTTGGACGCGCCTTAAAAAAACCTTTCTTACGATACCCAACTTGTGTATGTTGGTAAGGAAACAGATTCGTAAAGTAACAAAACATGGAAAAATATACCCTTTTTCAAACTGGTCCAGCTCACGAGAGGTCAACCCTGGAGCCGAAATATTTAAAATGTCATCTTAAAAAAGTCCAAGGTTCATTTTTAGGAGGGTACATCGAGCAAGAATTTTGCTTCCATACAACTTGAGTCGCTCTAATATATATATATATTAATTTTTTTTTTAACACACTATTTATGTGTAAAATTTTATCAAATTTTTTGTTTGAAAATTATGAACAAAATTATGTGCATTGAATAATTGAAGTATGAAAAATAAGACTGATATGACACTGATTTGAATTGGCCAAAGGTATGTATAAAAAACGCATGTATGTATATATGTACATATTAGGGATGCCAAACGGGAAATCCCGATTCAAGGGATTTATTTTTATTAATCCCGGGATTTTTTCGGAGTTTTAATATATCAACTTTTGTGTACAAAAATGTTCGTTTTTATTGTATTTTTATACTCTATACAAAAAAAAAATTATATATCAGTTGTATTTTTTATATTAATAATTCTTAAGTTTCTTTTTTAAAAATATATGTTATTCATATAAAACCTTTTGAAAATTCATAAATAAATAAAAAGTGTTGTTTATTTAAAAAAAATCCCGGGATCCAGAAATCCCGGAATTTCGGGATCGGGATTTCATTATCCCGAATCCCGGAATTTTCTAAAATCAATTCCGATTGGCATCCCTAGTACATATACAATGTATTAGGTTTTTCAAAACTCGACGTCGAAATTTTCCACCTCTTCAAGGCCATTTCAACGTGACTACATATTAAAAGTGTAAATAGCCAAAAATCGTTTAAAAAATATTCAATTTTTAGGTCTTTATATAGCGAAAAAGTTTCGACTATAGGTTAATGAACATTTAAAACTTAAAAATTAATAATATTAAATTTAATACCATAGAACTGTTGTAAAGTTTAGCAGCATGGCGTATTAAAAAACTTTTACTCCGTAGAATTTCCACTCTCCCAAAAAAACGTTATCAATATGAAATATATTTCCGAAAACGTGTTTTAATTTAAAAAATCAGTCCATTATCTAAAAATTTGTTAAGAAGAAGGTAAAATAACTCATATTTTATGAAGAATCCCAAGGATATTGTTATCCTTCATGCAATGGGTATGCCATTCATTTTTATTTTAAGCTTTAATCAGTAGGATCAAAATAATATATAGAATGCACTTTTTTGTGCACACTGGCTATAAAAATAAAAACATTATAACAATTTTTTGATTGTTCCACAATCTTAGCGGAAATGAAATTTTGATTCACAATTCATGGAGAAGTCCTAAAGGACGTAAATATAAGTCATTACATATCTGTGGCATTTTGATAAAACATCTTAAGTCGAGATAAGATAGCAAAAAAGTTTTTTAAAAAAACTCGGTGAAAAAATCATTTTTATTAAATAATAAAATAAACCAAAATTAAAGAAAAATTTCGTTTATAATACAAAATTTCAAACACTTAAACAAAAATGTTTTTTGAATGAAAATTCGTATGATTAACAACATATTTTACAACTTTTTAAATTCGACTTAAGATGTTTTGTCAAAATACCACAGATATGTAATTTAATAATACAAAAAATTCGAAAAATTACAATTTGTAGAGATCTTAAAACGTCATTCGATTTCGCTTAAATTTGGTGTGGTTCATACGCAATGATCCAGTCTTGAAGAGTATAAATCGGACTTCTCCAGACGATTTTGAAGCACCGTAATATGTATGCATATAAATTAATAAAAATTAATACACAATAATTTTAGTATTTAAATTTTTTTTCGGATAATCATTCCTATATAATCAAAAAGGGCGGCATATTAAAGAGTGCCTAGGGCGGCCGCAGGCCTAAATCCCCCACTGGTTAGATCAGTACACTTTAAGGCATTACACACATCAGCACAAATGCATAATACCCTCTCTACTATTGTTGTGTGGCTATAAAGACACATAAAAGGCAGGCATTTCCATATTCAAAATTACACGATGCATCAAATGCGCTCAGTGAAATAAACAATCAGGGTTACCGCTCGTCGACTAAAGTACTTTGAAACCTTTTTGGCGGTCTGCGACTTTTTAAATTAATCTAATTTTGAGACTTTCTTAATTTTTTTACGACCTTTTCCCCTCGATTAATAAAATAAATAGCAGCGATCTATTTTGGAATCGTCGTCATAAAATTTAAAGCAATCAATAGATTATTCTTCGTTTGGCAACAACGTTATACATACATATGTATACACTTTTGAGGGAATTTCTACAAAAATAAATAAATACATTCAAATATCTATATAACATTTGGTTTCAAAACGGTATCCAAAACCATCAAATATTTAGATAACTTATCCTTTAACTGATTCAGAATATATCAGCAACGCTACATGTTTTGTTTGATTCCTCTTTTGTTGCTATCATAAAAATGGTTTGCGACTTTTTATTTCTTAAATGACTTTTTTGTGCGACTTTATTTTTATAAAAAGAAATTTGGTTCCACTATTTAAAAGATCCCAACGGTAGCCCTGAAACCAGTTCACTTCGATCAGTTGTGTGAGTCTTTTAATTGAACAGTGACGTCCATATCGTCAAGAGATTCTGTACAGCTACAACAACCACGAATGTGTTAATTGCAATTAGATCGTGTAACTTCACATGTTCCGCACTTTACAATATTAAAAATTCAGTTTTAGTCATTAAAAGTCGCAGTTGGCCGTTGCAGGTCATACAACGTTTGCGAAATTTTCTTAAAAATCGAGAACCCAAAGTTTGAATTAGAAGCAGTGTTGCCAGTGGATTTAAAAAAAAAATACCTGCACATGCTCATTTTTCATGCATGAGGAAATTCAAAATATATTTTTTCCTCACCCTCATGAATGTGAAAAAGCAGTAAAATTTTAAATTTTTCACGCTCGCTCATGACTGAAAATGAGTGAACGTTTCGGTACTCTGATAATTATTAACATTACATTTTTATTTTATACTCCAGGGCTGCCAGATTTGACGATTTTGTTCCGAAATAAGCAAATTGTCGAATTGCTGATTTTTTTTCTAAAAAGTGACGATTTTTTCCGTCTCCAAAGTCTGAATAAAACATTACATTTTTTGACAATTTGGTTTTTTAATCTTGGAATATTTAACAGCAGTACCTTAAGCTGTTATGATACTTGCTATTTTTTGTATTTTTTCTATATTGGAGAACAGTGCAAATATATTTGCATAGGAAAACTGACTAAGTGTAAAGAGTATGATTATATCATAAAAAATCTTGAAATGTCAAACAAATATACATGTGTTATCGATAAATAATCTAAGACTGTCAAAAAAAATATAAAATTTTTTAACTTAAGATTGACAGTTCCAGATTAATTGTTAGCACTGTTGCCAATTTTTTTAGTTTTTGATCGAAAGAAACGGTTTTTAACTTTTTTTTTTTGTTGCGATTTTTAGCTTTTATGACGGTTTTTTGTGGGGAAAAAACGTGGGCAGTATTGTTTGTTTTGTTTACATTTTATCAAATTGTATTTCTTGTTCTTTCTCGCATTTGTTGTTTCATTCAGTCAATCCTAAAAAAATCCAATACAAAAAAATTGCAAGTATCATAACACCTTTAACAAGAGCGGAAGGCGGGACATTTTCTTTCGCTTAGCTTTTACGCTGATATGCCATACCAAAGCAAGAGCGTCAACGTTGTGTCACGAACAGTAGTGATAACTTTGTTGTTTAATAAATATCAATAATTATAAATGAAAATAGCGATAAAAAATCCGATTTTTCCCTACATGTTGAAAAAATTTCCCCTACAAAAATCCATACGGATTATTGTCATTAAAATATGAAGATGAAAAAACCTTAGTTATAAAAAATACATTTTATTCGAATATGTACATATATTAAAGCTTTGACAAAAAATTAGTACAAAACTAAAAAAAATAAAACATAAGTTTACACCAGTGTTGCCAGTGAAATTTCGAGAAAGATACATTTTAATTTCCAAAAAGATACATTTAAAAAAAATATAAGTCCAATTTCAACGTTTAATAATTATCAGAGTTCCGAGAAATTCATATGGGATCGTTCATATTCAACCATTCTTGAATTTTTTTCATAAATGAATATTTCAGCTAAAAATGCGTTAACCAATATATTCTTGAGAAAAAAATATTATTTTTATTATTTTTTTTAAGTTGAGTGTGTTACGTTATATAAATTTGTAATTTTCAGAAACAAAAAGACGTATCATCAACGAAAGTATATTAGAACTATGCAAAACTAACATGAAAATCTTAAATGATTAAATATTTCTGTTAAATTACCGGAGAAATGGAATATTTGTATATGATAATCACACGAACAAAAAATTATTTCGTTTAAAACAAAATAATTCATACTTGTGAAATTGTTGTTGGAAATTGTCGAAATCAATCAACACATTGTTTGAAACGCCAAAGTTTTTTTTAACATTTTTTTAATTAAATTTAAAAATATTATTTATTGAGAAAAAATATAAAATTTTTTACAATTTTTAGTAATCAATATAATCATTTTGGTAATAGGGTTGCTTGATTATATGAATTTGGAACAAATTTGGTGATTAGAGACAATTTTTAATTTTTTCTGTGTGTGTACCTTTATGCAGAAATTATTGAGAAAAAAATAGACACAAGAAGTTGTTGGTATTTTATGTTTGTAAAAATATTTTGGTTTCTGTTCCAATCGCGACGATAGGTTTTTATTGCTAAAAACACTTTTCTTACGTAGGTAAAGTTAGTCTGAGTTCATACGGCTCATGTCTTATTAACAAGATTCTTCCTTTTTCTTCTTTGAACATGAACTGGCGTTCAAATGAATCATGTCATGTTGACGACATGTTTTTTATTTTGTTTTATTTGATAATGAAAACAAAAACAAAATTATAAAAGAAGTAAGAAAGCAAAACGTAAAGACAGTACATGCATCTGTGTACTCGTTTCTTTTCTCCTCGTCCTTATCGCTTTTTTTTTTTTTTTTTTTGTCATTATTTTTTTATTGAATCTTCATATATTAATTATGAACTAACAATAATTAATCAAATCTTAACCTAATACGTTATTTTATGTCCTGCCAGTGCCAGACAAAATCATCACGGGTTCTGTTCACTTATATAGGTGTTTATCGCTCATCTAATTGGGTAAGCCATGATTTAAAATAGTTTTTCCTCACCCTCATGAATGTGAAAAAGAAGTAAAATTTTAAATTTTTCACGCTCGCTCATGACTGAAAAATGAGTGAACGTTTCGGTACTCTGCTTAAAACAGTACGGCATCCCTATATGATGGTAAAAAAAGTAGGAACTCTTGCCATTTTTAATATGCAACATTTTCATTCGAATAAAAGCGTATGTACCAAATTGAATCAAATTATCTTCGCACTTGCAATCTGTAATTATCGCACAAGATTTAGATCAATAACCATTACAGTTGGTCGGTATCATTAAAAACGTATAATACTTTCCCCACCATTGGTGGTGTAAAGTATAAAATTTTTTTTTTTTTATGATATTTATTTGGCGTCATGAAATAACCCCTCAAAAGTTTGTACAGAGAATAACAACAACGATTTTTGGAGGGTAATGTAATTTTTTGGGGTATTATTTCATTATTTTAAAACAAATATAATGAAATATATTCCCAATATATTTTATGGGGGATTATTTCAGCTTCAAATTTATAGCAGAAACGGCTCCACGAAAAGCCCCCTAATGAAATAATGCCCAAACGAGAAATGAAATATTCCCCAATTTTTTTCCATACATTTTTGGGTGTTATTTCATATGAAATAAATCCCAATTTTTTGGGCCGTTTTTCATTTTTTTTTTTGGCAATTATTTCATTCCTCATTTGGGGTTTTGAAATTATGAAATAATCTCCAATGAAATAACCCCAAACAAATTTTTAAAATTTGGGGCTTGTTTCATAGCGTCTTTAATTTTGGTGTTATTTCATTTTTTATTCGGGAGTTATTTCATTTTTAAGGCTGTTTGTTTTTGGGGGTGGAGGTAGTTGTGTAAAGGCCAAACGTAAAAGGCAAATTGTCTTCCGAACTGCTTCGCGGCAGACTGCAGGCCGGCTATGGAGTGAAACTTTAGTTAAGCCCTTATGACACTACATTTTCTTATTCATTGAATTGATATAGAATTGATAGAAAGAAACAGTAAATTTTGGAAAGTGCAAACTATAAAAAATGTAAACAAAAATCTTTTTGTTAATTTTTCTATTGTTATGTTTTGTTTATTTTATGAAATGTTGTCGACTTTTTGTTTATGAGAAACATAAAAACCAAACAAACTAAATGCGGTAAATCGCTGAATTTGCCACTAAACCGCTGATTCATCAACACTATTAATATTTCAAACTGGAAATGTAAAGTTTAAGTTGAACAATTGTTTTTTTTTTTTTTTTGACATAACTTAATTTTTTATCAGACAGTTTGCTATTTATCTTAATACAACTGGACTCCTTGCACTTGGTAAAATTGTCTTTAACATTATATTTGCACAGTTCACCACAACTTGAACAATGCATTAAAAATGCAGTGTCATAAGGCCTTCAACGAAGCCGGTGTTTGGTACATCATAAAAGAAAATATCATTGCGCCCGACCAATGCCCCAACCATGCTATCTAAGACGCGTATCTTTGAACCAAAACTGTACAACTTATTTAATTATATATAATAGGGGTCTAATTTAATTTCGGAAATGGGGGTCTGCTTTTTTATGAAACTAAGGTATTATTAAATTTTTGCTTCGGGCGTTATGTCATTTCGTTGGGTTATTATTTCATTTCTTAAAATGCGGTTTTATTGCATATGAAATAACTTTAAAGGGTACTTTCATTATTTTTTTAGGGAATTGTATTTTGGAGGGTTATTTTCCGCCTTTTTATATAATTTAAAATATTTCTTCAGAGTTATTTTCGGGAATACAAAATTTAAGAATTTTGTATGACGTGCTAAATTCCCAATTTCTCATATTTGATAAATACATTATAATTGATTGTTGAGGGAAAGCTCGCATTCTATGCGCATTTCACTGGCTGCTTAGGCCAGATCATCAGGAAACCTTTTCCAAAGATTTTAGAAAAGCTAAAAGTATTATACAAATAAACCCCTAAAGCGAATAATAATTTTAAACACTCAAAGTCTTACTTGTAACAATATCACAACTTAAACAAAACACCAACAATAAATAGTGAGTTTATCTTTTCTTACATCCCCCTACAATTGGTTGGGCTCTTTCCGACTCGAATTGTAGTTGTAAGTGGGTTAAAAGAAAAAACAAAATTAAAAAACAAACTGCTTTATTCTATTGTCTTCGCAAGAAAACAACAAAAAAAACCAATTTGCCAATTCAGTTTTCTGCACGGGCACATGCAAGTATATTATCAATGTTATTTTCGGGAATAAAAAATTTATTATTAAGATTTTTATATGACGTGCTAAATTCCCAATTTCTCATATTTGATAAATACACTGAAATTTATTTTATTTCTAATAACTAATCGGATTCTAATACTGTAATTAATAAGATACCGTATCTTGTTGTATAAGAAAGGCACCAAATAAATGCAAATACAAATTAATTAAATTAAATGTAAGGCTTAATTATTTTGTATGATTAGAGATATTAAATCCAACGAACACAATTTTTGCTATAAATAATTGGAAATTTTTGTGTTCCAATTAATTTTTTTTATTTCAATAAATTAAAAAAGTTAAAATTTACAGAATTTCATAAAATTAGTTTTGATGCCAACTAAATAATCTAACGATACTTACAACCCAACAAAATTGTTCAGCATATTTAATTAAAAATTAGTATTTAAATAGCAAGAGTTAGTGAAACATGCTATAATTTAAGTCTACAACACGCAACAATGAATACCAAATTTTTTGGTGATTTGGCAATCTTAGTTGTGGTACTCAGCAACTACCATCAAGGTGAGGTAAGTTTTACAAACACTCGCAAACACGTACATATACAATTAAATAAGCAAATGTTCATAAATAAGTAAACAATTTGCAATTTCTATTTTTTTTTTTTTTTTTTTTTTTGACAGGCTGCTCTCACTTTGGATGACACCCAGAAGATCCGCCTGGAGTGCATTAAAGAAGCCAATCTAAATGCTGAGGAGACCAGTCGCATTATGGCCCGTGAGTTATATAGTCCCAAGTACACCAGTACTTCAGATCCCTTAAAATGTTATGTGTGGTGTTACTATAAGAAAATTGGCGCTGTGGATTCTAGTATGAAATTAAACATGGACGCACTATATGAACTATTTACCGTTTACTTTCCTGATAAGCAGGACAAAATTAAACCTGCTTTTGCGAAATGTAGCAGTGTTAAAGCAGCTAAGCTCTGTGAGTTGTGTTACGAGTTTCAGGGATGTAGTATAAAAAATATACTTTAAGAACGCTTTTATTGAAATATTGAATTGAATAAATTATATACATACAAACATTATCACACTAAATCAAAAAGAGAGAATTAACTCAAAATTTAAAACGTTTCAGTAGAAAAAAACAATTTTTAATTGCATATGAAAAATAATTTTTAAGCCAACTGTTTCATTTCCAAAAAGTAGACAGAATTGCACGATATTTTAACAGCGGGTGGATATGAATATTACGTGTCGATTTCTTCCAAAAAAAGAAAAAATAAAAATTTTGAGTTAATTTTACGAAAGGCATTTTAGAAATATATCCCCAAAAAACACTTTCAATTTGAAATAAAACCTGTTCTCAAACAACAATCGTTTGAAAATGATTTGAAAAACACTTGAAAATCATGATTTGAATCATTATCAATCGATTGATGTTTGACAAAAGATTTGGTTTCAAATCATTTTTAATTTGAAATCAAACCTCAGTGTTAGTGGGGAACTTTAATCGCCATTTTTTAGTGTTTAAATTTATTTTTTGCTTCACCCAACAAACATTGAAAATGATTTGAAATCAAACGTTTTCTCAAACGACAAACGTTTATAATGATTTAAAATATCAGCATTCTCCACCAAAAGGGGCAATTATATTCAACTTGCTTTCAAACCTAATTCTCAAACGTTTTTCAAAGGTGCATTATAATACAATGTGGAACATAAATAATAACATTTTATTTTTATACCCTTCACCACAATAACTTGTGAAGAGGGTATACTAAGTTTGTCATTCCGTGTGAAACTTTTTTATTATTCATCTCATACCCCATAAAGTATATATATTCTGGGTCCTTGAGTAATTCTTAGTCGATTAAGCCATGTCCGTCTGTCTGTCCGTATGTCCGTCTGTTGAAAACACGCTCACTTTCGAACAACTCAAAAGAAATGAACAAACTTGGTGTCAAATTGCTTGCAGTTATCCTAAGCAGTTTGGATTCACAACTAGCAAAATCGGTTCAGTAGGATCAGAGCTATGAATCAAAATGTGGAACCTCCACCTAAAAAAAATTTATAACATAAATGGTGGAACAACGCACGGAATGATAACAGATTTTGCAAAAATTCGTTTTATATGACTGGAAATCACACTGTGAAATTTCGTGAGGATCCGTCCATAATTTTCTATAAGCCCCATATAAGCCCTTCTCCCGGAAAACAGTATAGTACGCCTTCAACCATAATTTTTAATGCTATCATAACAAATTTTGGAACGTCGAAGTTTAATAGAACTACAAATGCGACTGTGAAATGTCGTGAAGATTGGTTTATAATTTACTTTAGGCCCCATATAAACCCTACTCCCGGAAAACAGTTTAGTACGCCTAAAACCGTAATTTATAATGGTATAAGAATAAAATTTTATACTTCACAGTTTTATAGCACTAATAAATTTCGTGAAGATCGGTCCATAATTAACAATAGGCCCCATATAAAGCCCACTCTGGTAAAATAATTAAATACGCCTAAAACCGTAGCAGATATACATATTGCGGTAAACTTTGTTCCAACTTAGCTTCATAAGGCCAGAAAAATGTTTATGCAATTTTGTGATAAACGGTCCATAATAAACCTTAGATCCATTTTAAGCAGCCTTCTGAAATTCTCTGTAAGCGCTTAAACTAATTTCGCCGCTGTATTCAAATTTATGTTTTTTAATACCAGAAATCACTCTGCAGAATTTAGAAATGATTGGTTCATAGCTTACCATGGCTCCAATATAAATTCCCGTCCTGAAAACCATTTAAGTTCGGCTTAAACTGTTACGAATCATAATATTTTACTCAAGCTATTTAAAATTGCTAAAAAAAAGCATAAATCTTTTTGATTACACTACGTGACAATTTTTTGACCAAATGAATTTGACACCTAATCTTTATGTAAAATTTTCCGCTGAATCCGAATATGAAGTCAGAATTGTCAAAAGTAGAACAGTTTTTGAGATATTCCAAAATAACCGTTATTTGTGTTTTTAAAAAAGATGATGTGACTGAAATGCAAATATCTTCAAAAATTTTAAACGGATTATGTAATTCCTTCTTTCTAGTGAAAGGTTATACAATTTCTAAAATAACCATGGATTGCTATGATGATTGCTCAAGAAATGACAGAGTTACGTGGGACAAAATTCCAAGCTTCATTGAAAATTTTATGATTTTGTTCAATTTTGCTCTTTTCAAGTTATTTTTTATAAACCAATGATTTAAAAATCCTAATGTTTTATTGCATGCGACAGTAGACTATTCTAATATGAACATTTTGCGCCCAACAAGACATAGATTGGTACAAAAATGACAATGCTACAGAAGATTTAGTAAATTAACCCACATAGAAATTTAATACCTTTAAGCAATTTTTAATATTTATTGTTACTAAAAATTTAGCTTTGTGTATTAATTTGTGGTGGGTTAGTTCAATTAATTTTCTGTAACTTTGTCATTTTTGCACCGATCCGGATCGTATTGGGCACAAAATGTTCGTATTGAAATAGGCTAAAATTTTATTTTTTGGATATTTGCATTTCAGTCACAGCATATTTTTTAAAAACACAAATAACGTTTTTTTTTTTGGAATATTTCAAAAACTGTTCTACTTTTGACAATTCTGACTTCATATTCAGATTCAGCGGAAAATTTTACATAAAGATTAGGTGTCAAATTCATTTGGTCAAAAAATTGTCACGTAGTGTTATTAAAAATTGCTTAAAAGTATTGAATTTCTATGTGGGTTAATTTACTAAATCTTCTGTAGCATTGTCATTTTTGTACCAATCTATGTCTTGTTGGGCGCAAAATGTTCATATTAGAATAGTCTACTGTCGCATGCAATAAAACATTAGGATTTTTAAATCATTGGTTTATAAAAAATAACTTAAATAGAGCAAAATTGAGCAAAATCATAAAATTTTCAATGTAGCTTGAACTTTTGTCCCCTGTAGCTCTTCATTTATTGACCAATCTTCACAAGCAATCCATGGTGATTTTAGAAATTTTTAAACCTTTCACTAGAAAAAAAGAATTACATACCCCGTTTAAAATTTTTGAAGATATTTGCATTTCAGTCACATCATCTTTTTTAAAAACACAAATAACGGTTATTTTGGAATGTCTTAAAAACTGTTCTACTTTTGACAATTCTGACTTCATATTCGGATTCAGCGGACAATTTTACATAAAGATTAGCTGTCAGATTCATTTGGTCACGACTTTGTTGAAATTTTGTCACGTAGTGTTATTAGTCAATTATTTAATATATGTATGTCTAAATTGCAACCAATTTTAATGCAGATGCCTGTTTTTATAAAGGTAAATCAATAATAAGTAGATATCATATAGATATTACTCCTAAAACATTCGTACTGTCGGTGGAGGATATCAAAGATTCGGTACAGCCGAATATAGCTCTCAAACTTGCTTTAAATTTAATTCATTATTTATTTAAATAAACTGTGTTATAAACATTCGGCCCCATAGCTAAAAGATGAAATAATGTTCTTTCCGTCCTCTAATTCTTGGAAAGACGAAATACTTGGTTCCCTTTTATTTTGAGGATTGCAGCACCGCGATCATTCAACAAACTTATAATTTCTTCACTTTCTCGTTTTATGTTTCTTAATTCGTATTCTATATCATTTCTCACAAATAATTTTTATTTTTCAAAAAAAAGTAAGAAAAAAGTAAAAAATTTAACGCTAATTGCCATTTTTAATGTTTGAGAAGAACATTTGATAACAATTTGACATCAAATTGATAAAACATTTTATGTCAGATGTTTATATTCAAATCATTAGCAATTTAAATTTAAATGTTAAAATCAAACATTTGAAAAAGGTTTGAAAATGGAGTTTGATGTCAAATGATAAATTAATCATTTATTAATCAAAGGTTTGACTTCGTGTTTGATGGGTGGCTACATTCAGAAGAAAATATACATAATAACTAAATAATAAAGTTTTTTTTAATGAGACGTAAAAGTTTTAAATATAGAAATTTTAAAGAAAAAGTCGTAAGTCCCCTTTTAATATGAAAATATGCAACAATATACTAACACGTGTGCGTTGTAAATTTTAGGACAAGTAAAATAAGGTTAATCAAAATTTAATAAGACTGCTTTTACATATTTTAAATTTATTGAGAACTTAAAATTTTAAGAATTTTTTTTGCTCCATCATGTACAATTTTTTAAATTGGACTCTTTTACGACTGAAGGTAACGATACTCATAGAATTTTTTTTATAAAAACTTGAATTTTAGGGCTATCATATGACCTATGTATACGCCTCATATATCATATCGTATCATATATACATATGTCATAAATATCGGAAATCTTTAGTAGAACTTATTTTCTGAAAAAATCGGTTCAGATACAAAAAAGTAATGACCAAATAATAATTTTGTATACCCTTCACCACAGGTGGAAAAGGGTATATATAAGTTTGTCATTCCGTTTGTAATTTCTACAATAGTGATCTAAGACCCTATAAAGTATATATATTCTGGGTCCTAATGAGGAGAGAACTTGATTTAACGATGTCCGTCCGTCTGTCCGTCTTACAATTGATATGTGTTTTCCGGAGACTCCAGACAAGATAGCGGCTAGGTTGTTTTACATTTATGTCACATATAGTCCACCATTTTGTGCTATTGAAATTCAGCCACATCGGTCCACAAATGGCTGAGATATGACCAAAAAACCACGACTACCTCTAATTTTTTACAAAAATCCCTTGTGGTTGTTGTATTTTTATTACTTTTTGCTGTATATCTGGGGAACGGCAAAAGCCAAAGCAAAGACTATAGATTTATAAAGATATTGCACGACCATACAAAGTTCATACATTTTTCTCTCCATATTAATTTTTCTGGTGGATTTAGCCGCTAAATTCACTTGTGAGAGTAAATTACAGTCTGTATTATTACTCTCAGAGAACTTTTCTCACTTATCAGCGTATATGTATGTGCACACGAGTATGTGTGTTTGTATGTTTATACATTGCATTTAAAAAATAAAAACAAACTAAAAAGAAGTCTGGTTTTCTTGTTGAAAACACATTTAAATAATAAAAGATGTTTTGTTTGCATTCCATTTCTGTGCAAATAACCTACGTTAAACCAAATGTGACAGATTTTAATTGTAGGGCAATAATATGTGTTTTATTGTTGTACAGATGAAATTTTATCGATTCGCACCGAAGTTCAAATGCTGTTATTGTCTAAATTTAAACAATTGTAGGCATATAAAAAAATAATTTTTCTGAAAGAATAAACTGCTTTGTTCATAAAAGATATTTTATATTTTCTAAAGCGACATGGCCACACATTAACATGCCTCATCAAACTCACAATTTTGTAATTGTGTTAGTAATAAAAAACTCACAAGTATGGTTCAATGTGAATTTGATGATAACACTACGTGACAAAATTTCAACAAAGTCGTGACCAAATGAATTTGACACCTAATCTTTATGTAAAATTGTCCGCTGAATCCAAATATGATTTTCAGTCACATCATCTTTTTTAAAAACGCAAATAACGGTTATTTTGGAATATCACAAAAGTGTTCTACTTTTGACAATTCTGATTTCATATTCGGATTCAGCGGAAAATTTTACACAAAGATTGGGTGTCAAATTCATTTGGTCAAAAAATTGTCGCGTAGTGTAATCAAAATACTTTTAATTTTCATAAAAATTTGCCACCAGTTTGATGTGTATGAACGTAATTTCTTTCAATGTTATTTTTATTAAAATTGTATTATTTGAAAAATTATTAAATCGTTTCCGCCGAAAAATCCAATTTTATTTATTATTACAACAAATTATTATCACAAATTATGCAACAGATTCAGGCTTTGGAAGTTGTGTGCTCCTTCCGCCTTACTTTTTGAAGTTTGTAAAATTCTTTTAAAGGTCTGCAAAAATGTTTTTACAAGATAAAGCAATAAGCACTACCAACTAGCCTACCTGGGTAGTGAGCCAGTCGATCAGCGCTGGGGTTCGGGTTCGATTTCCGTTAGATACTCTGGTTTCTTTCCTGCAGACAAGCGAAGAGCTTCGCGGGATTAGGATAGGACAAAAAAATATGTGGATTTCGCTACATACAATATATAGAATGAAACCCAATAAAATCAAAGCCATATTATTAAAATTGTTCGCATATTATACTTTTATTTTTATTTATTTATGTAAAAAGTGTTATATTTTACAGCAACTTAAACAACTTAAATAATAATCAACAAATTCAGACAAATAATTATATTGATGACATAGCCTCGTACACGGATCAGCAAAAGCATAATTAGATCTACAAAATTATTAACGATAGGATTATAATGACGAGTAATACGACAAGTACATACCTATTAATGTTTTAAAATTTTAGCTTTTTCAGCATTCGAAGTTTCGTATTTATATGTCTCCCAAGAGGAATGCTTTCTTAGTAATACCAGTATAAGCAAATTTAAAAATTCCAATCGATGGTTGTAACAATCATTTTGCTCGTCAAACCAAATCGAATAAATGGTATTATTAATACATTCTACGCACTCCTCCATACTAACTTTTTTTTGTGTTTCATTGCTCTGTTCTTTAAAAATAAATTTTCGAAAACTTTTATGTTAATTTTGCATATTTCGAAAAACAAATCAGAGGGTGAACATAAATTTCCAAAATCAGATTAATTTTCATAGTTTTTCGTATGGATATACATTTCTGATGGGTATGTTAAAATTTGAGATGGCTTAAGCATATCCATTCGGCATTTAGTGCAGGATACTCGTTGCGCTATGTAGCCAATGACATATCGACTAGAAGTAAGTTCTATTAACACATTCACAAAGTTAAAGCTGTCGGCACTTTCATCAAAATATGCTTAATTTTCCTGGTATATATCTGCGATATCTATTAAGGGGGTTGTATTATTAGGTGATACACTGTCATTAACTTCTAAAATGTTTTGAAAGTCAAGTGGAAAAAATATTGCGTCGTCTTCTGCACAATTTTTTGATGAGCTAAATTGCATTATTTTTAAAGATAAAAGCTTTGCCATTGCGATGTTGAATTCGTGAACAGAAGGGTTTTTACAATGGCCACCTTTGTCGCGTACATATGAAAATACGTTTTCTAATGGGTCTTGGTTAAAATGGTAAGTAAATTAGAATTTTCTTGTAACATTTCCTCAGTTAACGATAATATACCACTGGTGGTTTCGATTAGTCTACTGATGCAGAATATTTTGTTACCGAAATATTCAACTTGCCGTATGTAAGAAACTAGCTCTTGCAGTACTTCCCAAGTTTTATTATTAAGCCTTAACCCACGCTTCAGCGGGTTGAGATCATTGAAATTTTTACTATTAAAACAGTCAAAGTAGGTATCGAGTTTTTTTAGATGATACTCAAAGTACTGGCAGTACATCAGAGAGTACTCACACCCCTGAAATAGAAATCGCAGATATGTATATACAATGAAAATGAAGATTATTTAAATGAAGATGGTGATTCTTTTACATCCAACAATGTGCCAATAGAATTAACATCGAGTCGATATTTTGTTGGTTACTTAGCACAACGAATATCATGCGTTAAATGTCGTATGGATATAATAAAACCAGCGAAAATTTGGTCATATCCTTCAGAAAAGTTTATTCATGCAAAAAATTATCAAAAAGAATCCCACTTTGGAGGTTTGTTTGCCCCCTCTGACTTATTTTTTGAAGTTTGTAAAATTCATATACATAAATTTCTTTGAAAAAATATTTTTACAAAATAAAGAAATGAAAGGCATAAAAAAATTTATTGTTGAGCAATGCGTGAGTTGTACAAAAATTTAATTTATTCTTTTTGGTTTGAGGAGAATGACGTATGTTATAAACACAGGATGGAGATGCTTAATTTACTAGTTCTTATTATTATTACGGAAGCATTCCACATGGGAAACTTACAAATACAAATTATCAAGTACTGAAAAAGTTAAAATTTTAACCATTTAACTTGTAAAGAGCTCATACGAAAAATCAATAAATACTCATAGTAAATAGTAAGAAACAAACACTCTTTTTATTTTTAAATTCGTTTGATATATGTATACTAGGGCGGGTCGATTTTTTTTTTTTTTTTAAATCGTATAGCAAAAACGTCTAAAATAAAATCCTAATCCGCGCCTCTCGACTTGAAAATTTATACCTATGCCCACCTTTGCAAAAAAAAAATTTTTTTAAAAAATAGCTTTTTCCAAAAAGAAATCGAATTTTTTTAATAAAATTGCTTAGTAACGTCGTTCTTTTGCAGTTTTTATTTTTTTACCTTCAAAATTTTTTTTACATTAAAAAAAATTTTCAGCCAAGTAAAAAAATGTTCAAGTCGAAAGGCGCGGATTAGGATTTTATTTTAGACCCATGGTTTCTTCGGAGAATTTTCTTAGACTTTTATGTATATTACGTTTTTGCTATACGATTTTTAATTTTTTTTTCATCCATACAAATCAACCCACCCTAATGTATACATACACACATGGTAAGTACGTAATTAAATAATCTAAAAAATGGAATTATAATTCGGTGCAAATCGATATAGTTTAATTTTTACAAAAATAAAACACATACTGCTGCCCTACAATTACGCAATTGGTCGCATTCGCTCTTACATAGGTTATTTGCTCATAAATTGTTTGAAAACAAAACGAAATCAATTAAAAAAAAATACCAAAAACCGGTTTCAACGAAAAAAAACACAAACACACACACACTTTGGCTGGCAAAAACAGCAAACATGTGTATGTATTAATGCATGTGGTTTCTCGCTCTCTTTAGTTCTCTGAATGTGAGCACGAAGTTGTTGCTTTCTTGTTACTTCCCCCCCCCCCCCCCCCCCCCCCCCCCTCATTCATAAGAAGCACAACATTTTTTAAAATTTCAAATGTACTAAGTGCAACATCTTTATATATTTATAGTCTTTGGCCAAAGTTTCTAAATTAGGTACACACATTTAGGTTGCCAATACACACCATCCTACGAAATGTGGGCGGAATTGGAGAAGTGGGCGTGGTACCTTCCGTACAAAAAAATTAAGAATTGTATAAAAACCTAAATTTTAGGGCTGCCATATGTGCTCTGGATATAACTTATATACCAAAATATCGGAAATGTTTATGAGTTATAACCGAAATACTGGGGTCTAATCACCGCATAAGATATCGGGCAAAATTGATCGAAATTATTTATTCTGGTATCTTGAAACTCGATATCGAATGAAATGTATTGAATTTGAAATAATAGCATTCGACATCGAGTAACTCGACATTACATATCATTCGATACGCCAGTGTCTATCGTATGAAAAAAAATGCAATAGTTTATTCGATAGAATAGTATCGAATGTAGTGATTAGACCCCTGAATTCCCAAAAATTACTCTTTTTATACTCTTCACCGTAGGTAAAAAAGGTGTATATAACTGTAATTTCTATAATATTGATCCTACACCCTATAGAGTATATATATTCTGGGCCCTTATGAAAAGCGAAGTTCAAAACCGGTTGTCTCTTATTTAAAAAAAGATATTTTCCAGTTTTATTTTGTTTTTGTCTAGTTGCTATGTATTCTGCTCGCACAATGGTGAAGGGTATATAAGATTCGGCACAGCCGAACATAGCACTCTTACTAGTTTTTTTTTTATGCATTTTCGGGAAGCATAAATCTTCTCGAGTCCAAGTCTTATAACTTAAGTAAATGGTTAGTTTCTTCTTGAACACGTTGTGACGAATAATGTTTTTGTAACAAAATTTGGTCTTTCGTAGTTGTATAAGGCTGTAAATCATAGTAGAAAATGTCATTAAGATCTGTTCATAATTGAACATATTTCCCATGAAAACTACTGTTAACGCCACTTCAAAATCCCCATGATGTAACTATTTAATCATTAGTTTAAAGGAGAGCTCGAAGAGAGTGGCAATTGCACAGATCCCCGCAACTTAAGAACTTACTAAAAGAGTGTACAAAAAGGCTAAGAAAGTTACTGCAGACTTAGAAAACGGCTTCTTTGGAAAAGTATATTAAGGAACTTGATGCAACTCCACAATCAGACTACTCATTATGGCGTGCGGCTAGAAATCTTAAAAGGCCAGTTGTCTCTAAACCACCATTAAGAAACTTGAATGGAAGTTGGGCAAGAAATTTTGTTGAAAAAGGAACTCTATTTGTTAATCATTTAAGAACGCATTTACCCCAAATATATCTCTAAATATTGCGGTCGAGTTACAACCTGTTGCTGCTAGAGCAGCTGTTCCCCTAAGATTTGAGATAAGAGAAATCGAAAAGGCTATTTGCGATTTAAGCCCCAAGAATGCCTCTGGTTTTGATAAGATCAGCAACAAAATGCTTTTGGAACTACCCAGCATAGCAAAGAAAATGATTCTTTTAATTTTTAACGCTATTTTACGTCTGGAATACTATCCTCAAAAGTGGAAGGTTTCCTTAGTCACCATGATACCTAAACCAGGAAAGGATCACAAAAAAGTTGAGTCATATAGGTCAAAAAGCTTACTTTCTAATACATCAAAGCTGTTTGAGAAGCTGTTAGTGTCAAAATTGACTCCAATTTTAAATGAAAATATATGTATGCCTAATCACCAGTTCGGCTTTAGAAGAGAACACAGCACAATTGAGCAAACCCACCGAATAGTAAACGCAATAAGAAAAGCCTTTCAAGAATGAAAATATTGTTCCGTTAGAAAGCTACTTAGCCGGCCGTCAATTTATTATTAAGGAAGGAAATTTCTTAAGTTCACCTCTGCCAATTGGTACTGGAGTCCCACAGGTCAGCATCCTGGGCCCTCTATTATACTTGATTTATACTTCGGACATGCCAACAAACAACTACACCCAAACTTTAACATTTGCAGACGATACAGCTTTTCTTAGTGTCTACGAAAACCGTTATGAAGCATCTCGTTACTTACCGCACCATATATTTCAACTAGAAATATGGTTAAGACAATGGAAGATAATGGTCAATGAGCAAAAATGCGTACATATAGCATTCACATTGCGCCGAGAATCTTGCCCCCCTATTACAATTAATAATCAAATAATTCCTCAACATTCGCATGTAAAATATCTTGGTATACATCTGTATCGGCGATTAACGTGGAAATGTCACATAGAGGCAAAATTAACTCAAATGAAACTAAAAGCCATTAAAATTCATTGGCTTATTGGAAGAAATTCTGTCCTTAGTCTAGATTGCAAGCTTCTACGTTACAACTCTATCTTAAAGCATATCTGGTACTACGATATTCAACTATGGGGCACTGCCTCGGTCTCTAATATCGACAAAATTTAAAGGCGCCAAAATAAACATCTTCGAATAATTACAGCCGCTTCCTGTTATTTTAAAAACTCAAACATCCATAAGGATCTCAATGTGCCATTAGTAAAAACTTTGATTAGAAAATATGCAGTAAAATATTTAAAAAGACTTGAACAGCACCCACATCCACTAGCTCGAATTATTTTAAATCATGGTGGCCACACTCGCTTAAGAAGAAGAGACACTGCTGCACTTATCCATTTAGATGAGCGATAATCAATCACCTATGTATGTGAACGGAACCCGTTGAAGAAACATTTTGTCTGGCATTGTTAGTT
This sequence comes from Pollenia angustigena, assembly GCA_930367215.1. Taxonomy (NCBI): domain Eukaryota; kingdom Metazoa; phylum Arthropoda; class Insecta; order Diptera; family Polleniidae; genus Pollenia; species Pollenia angustigena. The sequence goes on from OV884060.1 coordinate 58,380,032, forward strand.
CATATATTATTATATGTATTTAGTACTTAAAAAGGGCCCCATAAATTGTCAAGAAGCGTCCTATGGCCTCGGCCATTTTAGTTAAGGTCTACCTCACGTACGGTTCAATCAAAAAAGTTAAAAGATTTAATTAATATATATCTTAAAAAACATCTAGTGGTTTCCATACAAAAAAATATGTTTTTGCCTCTTAAAATTATTTAATTCGATAATAATTTTGTACTTATTTAGGAATTTTAATATATAAGTACATCTGTAAATAAATCTGTGAATTGAATTTATACGCCTGGTGTATTTTTTATTCAAAATCCATTGGAAGCCCTAGCTAGGTCTGTTGCCTTCTCAACAATTTTAAAATTCTTTTTTTTTTGGTTTTCTGTACTTCTGAATCAACCCATGTAGTCAAGAAAACTCGCCAGTCACGTAGTAAGTACAAAATGTTATTAAAAAACTGAAGCGGTCAACAGCAAATTGAACAGAAAAATCCCCCTGACGAAAATATGTCGACCTGTATTCAATGCCACAACGTTTTTCATAAAAATTGTGTTAATGCCTTAGACGACACGCTATTTAAATGCCTTTCATGTTCATCTATAAGGCTAAATTCTCCTTCACTGAGTACCACAAGCAGACACTCAAACCGTTCTCGCCAGTCGCAATCACAAAAAATTGATTTGCAACTTAAAAAGCTAGAAGAAGAACGAAAACTTAATCAGGAGTATTCAAATAAAAAATATCCACTTCTAGAAGAAGTTGAAGATATCTCAGATGTTTCGTCAGAGAAATCCCAAAGTGTCAATAACTGGCTAGCCCCTACAGAGACTATGTCTCAACAACCCATTACCAAAGCTGTAAGTAACAACTCAAACTTACAAACATCTCGTTTGCCAAACCAAACTTATAACATTGCTACACCTCAAGCAAATAAATCAACAACTACTTTAAAACGCTATAACAAATTTATATTAAATAATACCAAGAAATCACTTCACAGAATTGTATGATGATTTGTCCATAATTTACCATGGGTTCACTCTCAAGAATAATTTTAGTTCGGTCGAAACTGTTACGAATAAAAGCATAGAGCTTTCTGGTTGTCGGTCAATAATGTAGCATATGTATGACAGTGATTTTTTTACTCAGTTTATTTAGGGCATGTCGTTCATTTATAGACGACATTGAGTGAAATTTCTTGTGATTTTTACTGAAAATTTTTGCAGAAGTATTCAAGGGGGTAGGATGATTTTTTAAGGTTTTATAAAGTAAAGAACGTATAAAATGTAAATAACACAAAAATTGCTTGGCCTCCTGGTAAGGTTTTCGCTTGTCACTCCATGTGTTAACAAAGATTAATTACCCACACCTGAAATATTATATATGTCGGTGAAGGGTATCAAAGATTCGGCACAGCCGAATATAGCAAGCACTCTTAATTGTTTTTCATAAGATACAATGTTGTTTTTAAATTCCCACTACCAAAAGTAACAAGGTACAAATATCCTTGTTTAAGTTGTTTTATTAAACACTTTTGCGTTTTCTTAACACAACACAAATACACATTTACATCTACAGCGCAGTTCATTTAAGGAACCGAAAGATCAAAAGTTTTAAAATTATGCACAAGCATCTTGGTTATCCATACACAACATCGGATAAAATGGGGGTGAAATTGGTGAAGTGGGCGTGGCACTTCCAACACAAAGACATTATAGATTTCTGCATATCTGGAGAGCCAAACTTTTCGAACTAATTAAAAGCATCTTGGTAATCACCCTCGCGAATGGGTTGTCATCCTGCCGTGATGCGAGGGCTTAAGTACTAGTACGTTTAGAGTCATGCTGGTGGTAGTGACGTCAGTCATTCTGTCTAATCCGAGTTTTGGCAGAGGTAACATGAATGATTCTTTAAAGAGCTTCGTAAAATATTATATTTCTCCTTTGACAATCCCAAGTCCATAAATAACGCTAAGGCTTCTTCTATGCTGTACTTTGTGGGTAATGCATTCGGAGGAGCTTGAATACTTTATTTAATCCTTCGCAGTCGATCTGGGCTAGCAAGCTCCACAGCTTTTGTAATATCAGACCTTGATTTATCTTTAACGTACTTTAGACATAATGCTTCTGACAGATTAGATGTAGATATATCTTTTGTAGCATTTTGAAGTTTTTGTGTACTCCGAACACTCGTTTATAGTTTTAGCAGGTCTTCCTTTTCTGCTGTCCAAAGATGTATGCGGTTCTTCGATGTTTTCGAAAGTTGTTACTCCATTTAGCCAGTCTGAGTACTTTTCCATAAAGGTTTTTGTCGTACGGTTTGAGGCAAGCCATTTTCTACGAATATCCAAGAAAACGAAGTGAATTTTGTTTTTAACATCCTTTCCCTGGTAAACCGTGCAATTTTTCCACAATAGCCAAATTAAATACATTTTCATTATGTGATTTTCTAAATAACTCGAACAATTTCGAATTTTGAAATGACATTATGAGTTCTGGTACTGATCACTACTTTTGCAAAGTAAAACTTTAACTGATTGCATTACACAATTGCAGATTAATTTATACCCAAAAATAAAAAGGGTCAAGCTACCTGATTTGCGAAACATAAATCTAGGCCACAATTAACTGGATTATATATAACTGCAGTTTTTATTTTACTTAGTATAAAAACCTAGTTTTAAAACTACCTGCCTATTTTCATAATGTGTTCTTAAATTAAAATAAATAAACAAATTCTATTAATTATGACACAGCAAAATATTGTTTAAAAATAAGGCTACATACATACTTATAAGTAGGTACATATGCATACATTAACAGAAATATGTCAGTCAGTTCCACTTATATTTACATTTTTGTGTTGTAAGATAACATAAAATATAAAAAATATTTTAATTTCAAAAGATTTTGCTATTCGTGCTTAATTCCCAGTTTTTATTCTTGACAAAAACACTTGAAATTTCAACTATTTTTAGTGGGGAATGTAAGATGAGATAAACCCACTGTTGTTTATTGTTGATGTGTTTTGTTCAAGCGTTGATATTGTTACAAGTAGAACTGTTGCTATAATTCTTATACGTTTAACAGTTTTATTTGGTTTAATACCTTTAGTTTGTCTAAAATCTTTATGGATGAAGTTTCCTGATGATCTGGCCTAAGCAACCAGTGAAATGCATAGGAATAGCTTATCCCATCAACAATAAATTTCAAGTGTTTTTGTCAAGAATAAAAACTGGGAATTAAGCACGAATAGCAAAATATTTTGAAATTAAAATTTTGTATTCCCAAAAATTGAAATTACTTTTTGATAATAAACAGGCAAGTGCACGGCCCAAAAAAACACTTAATTGACAACATCTTTTGTAAGTTGTTGTTGTTTTTATTTAGTTTTTCTTAACCTACTTACAACTACAATTAATGTTGAGAGAATTTCAACTATTTGTAGTGGGGAATATAAGATGAGATAAACCCACTGTTGTTTATTGTAGATGTGTTTTGTTCAAGCTTTGTTATTGTTACAACTAGAACTGTTGCTATAATTCTTATACGTTTAACAGTTTTATTTGGTTTAATATCTTTAGTTTGTCTAAAATCTTTATGGATGAAGTTTTCTGAAGATATGGCCTAAGCAACCAGTGAAATGCATAGGAATAGCTTATCCCATCAACAATAAATTTCAAGTGTTTTTGTCAAGAATAAAAACTGGGAATTAAGCACGAATACCAAAATCTTTTGAAATTAAAATTTTGTATTCCCAAAAATTGAAATTACTTTTTGATAATAAACAGGCAAGTGCACGGCCCAAAAAAACACTTAATTGACAACATCTTTTGTAAGTTATTGTTGTTTTTATTTTGTTTTTCTTAACCTACTTACAACTACAATTAATGTTGAGAGAATTTCAACTATTTGTAGTGGGGAATATAAGATGAGATAAACCCACTGTTGTTTATTGTAGATGTGTTTTGTTCAAGCTTTGTTATTGTTACAACTAGAACTGTTGCTATAATTCTTATACGTTTAACAGTTTTATTTGGTTTAATATCTTTAGTTTGTCTAAAATCTTTATGGATGAAGTTTCCTGATGATCTGGCCTAAGCAACCAGTGAAATGCATAGGAATAGCTTATCCCATCAACAATAAATTTCAAGTGTTTTTGTCAAGAATAAAAACTGGGAATTAAGCACGAATAGCAAAATCTTTTGAAATTAAAATTTTGTATTCCCAAAAATTGAAATTACTTTTTGATAATATAAAAAATATTAAAATTTTGGTAGCTTTTTTCCTTATTTGGCAATTTTTTTTTTAATTTTGGTTGCAAAAATATCTTGGCTGTGGCAACGCTGTCTATAAGATTGTAACATCTTTCTTCAAATTTCAAGAAAACCTGTCATTTTTTGTGGCCCAATTTAGCTTTATTATTTAAAGTACTGTGTAGTTAATTTGCTAAGAAAATATGGGCGTGACCATTTTTGCCCATTTATAGATATTCTCTATTTTATTTGTAAAAAGTACCTAAATATATGGTGTCTGAAAAACGGCAACGGACAAAAAAGTAGGGTATCTTGTGGACATATTCTTACTTCTTTAATAAACAATAAATATACCTTTAAAACAATACCAAAAAAGTAGTGATCACATGGCAATATTTCTGACACTTCAGTTCTAAAATGTCTTTTTTTTCTCAAAATCACCTTTTTTTGCACTTTCTGGAAAACTGTCGACTTTAATCAGCTCCACCAGCTATAATTCTTATCCAATTAAGAAAAACGTTTTTGAGTTCTGATCAGTAAAATGGTCTTTATACGATGTGTTCATTCATTTTACACAATTTTGTCATCAAATTTTGTATTTTTGCCACGGTTTTTGGGAAAAGCCGCCACAGTGCATCGTTAAGGCTTCCAATAGATTACAAATTAATTGCTTGGCACATGGGTTATACCGCGTTGCAGAGAATTTAGAAGCCAAGTCGATAATATTGCAATTTTTAATGAAATGTATCACTTGATTCACCGTTCGTTGCAGCCAGTAGTAGCAAAATGGGGACCTAGCTCGATGCCTCGAATTCTATTCAAAATAACTTCGAGTAATTTATGAATGTTTAAAGAGCTTGTTAATGCCGATGATTGTGCAATTAAAAAAACGAAATTTAAATAACATCAGAAGTCAATTAGCATTTGTATTTTCCAATTTCGGATATATTAGTGAAACAATAACTAATTGGGAGGGATTTAGTTCACTTTATACTCAAGTCAAATTAATTGATTTTGCAAATTTTAAATTAACAATGTGGAAGGAAGAATAGCCCGACTAATTAAAAACAAAAATCCAAACGTTTTGCAAAAAAAATTTAAGGATTTCAAAATAAAAAAAAAAAATATTATTTTTGATCTGATGTGGAAACAAAGTGGAATCTGCAAACAAACTTTTCCAAAACGCACTGGCATGCTTCAAGTACAAGACGAAGTTTTACTTTTAATAAAACAGTACTTTTTTATTTAAACAAACAAAAATTAAAATTTGTTATTTAAGTTTTTGAAGATATTTTAATAACAATAGACTGGATTTTATATATTTTTGTTTTTAGTAAAAGTAAAAACCGATTTTTTATGAAATTGTTTTAAGTTTCTAGTGCATATTTTTTATTTTTTTAGTGCATATATTGGATTTTTTAGTGCATATTTTATGCGCATATTTTCGATTTTTTAGTGCATGAAAATCTCATCCCTAGTAATGGTGTTTGGAACAATTACAAGTCCTCAGTGAATGGAGTCAAAAATCTTATCAGGAAGGCCAAGAGACAGTCATGGAGGAAATTCTGCAACGACGTGGAAAACTCCCCGGAGACAAGTCGGCTACGTAAGACAGTCGGGACAACCTTGAAGTCCTGATGAACACACATTTACCAAGTTGCAATGGTGATGTGCCTAGGGATGAAGCATTTAGGGGCGCTCGGGATATCTCTCATATTTTGATAACTCGCTATCGTGTGCGATGGGCGATCAAAAGCTTCTAACCCTTTAAATCTCCAAGCCCGGATGGCATTATCCCAGCGGATCTTCAAAAGAACCTGGGAATATTGATACCATGGCTCTTGGCCTGCCTGAGTCTCTCACATGTCCCATCAACTTGGACAACATATAAGATCGTCTTCATCCCCAAAAGAGGGAAGACATCTCACACTATGGCTAAAGACTTTAGACCAATAAGTCTATCCTCCTTTCTACTGAAAACACTGGAGAGGATTTTGGATATTCATATTAGATCATCGTAAGGACATAACTCCTTGCTACTGGCTCAGCACGCCTGAAGGGAAGGTCAACATACTAAGGCATACTGCTATTTACCCTCTGTTCGCGTAGTATGTGGAGAATTACATGGTACACTTCTTTGCGATAAGTCTAAAACCGACCCCAAAGTAAAAAAATGTAGCAACTGTGGCGGTAATCACACTGCGAATTATAGTGGATGCCCTGTATATACTATCGTCAAGCAGTCGGTTGGACCGAAAACTAATTGCTACTATAATGCACCCCACTAGAATTGTATCTCCGGCTGGTTACTTAGCGACGTCAGCCACACAAATAAATTGGTTAAAATATAAAAAATATCTCAGTACCCGGAGAATGTGGATCGCTCTATTGCAAATTTTGACAGTTATCTAAAACTACCTGTCCAACATTCCAGTATTGGCCCCAAAAAAAAAAAAAAACAAAACATATTAAAATATATTCCAGAGATGTCGAACGGCTCTTGACTGAAAAAAAGATAGTTCGAAGAGAGTGGCATCTGTACAGATCCTCGTTACTTGAGAATTTATTAAAAGAGTGCACAAAAATGCTAAAAAAGTTACTGCAGACTCAGAAAACGCCTTCTCTAGAAAAATATCTTAAGGAACTTGATGCAACTCCACAATCATACAGGCCAGTTATATCTAAGCCACCTTTAAGAAATGATATTAAAAAAGGAAATCAATCTATTTGTTAATCACTCGAAAAACGTATTTACAACAAATGTATCTCACGATATTGCGGTCGAGTTACCACCTGTTGCTGCTAGAGCAGCTATTCCCCTAAGATTTAAGATAAGAAAAATCGAAAAGGCTATTTGTCACTTAAACACTAAGAAGGCTCCTGGTATTGATAAGATCAGTAATAAAATGCTTTAAGAGCTACCTCGCATAGCAAAGAAAATTATTCTTTTAATACATGTCCCATCAATTTTTTTTATTTTTCATCTTAGACCCTATAAAGTATATATATTCTGTGTCCTTGCGTAATTCTAAGTCGGTTTAGCCATTTGCGTCTGTCTGCCTGTCTGTCTGAAATGCCCTAGAGGGAAGCGAACTGACACGAAAGTAGTACCTTGATAGGCCTTTGGTGGTAGAGACCGGTTCTAGTTTGAACACATTATATGAATTAGACCTATGGGGTTGTCATTGCAAGGGGTCAGTTGGCACCATTCACACATCTGTTCCCAATGAACGTGTTTAGTGTCAGTTAGTACAATTTAGTTTTATTTTAATACAATGTAGTATTTTTTCAATAAAACAAGTCCTAGACTTAAATTCAAGAACCAAATTTTAGAAAGTCTTAAAAAAATGTGTCACACCACCGCGTGCACCGGTGAAGACTGTAATGAAATTCATTACTTTTTCTACCTTTTTGTTCTTCATAAACCAGTTAAATGATTGGTTCTCCTTTCACTGGTCACGAGTTCTTTCTTTTTGAACTTGTTCTTTTTTTACAAATTCCACGACCAGTCTGTTGGACCAATTGACACAAATTTCTCACAAGGTGCTTTTATTATAATATTTACAAAATGTTAAAAAATATGTATTGGTTTGCCTGTTGCTAAAAACAATAAATGTTAACGTAGGGAAAAGTGTAGGGAAATTTTTTTTTTTGCTGTAGGGAAAAAACAGGTTTTTTTTGTTCAACACGTAGGGATTTTTGGAAATTTCTCCTGGCACCACTGAGCATCACAAACAAACATATGTAAGTTGCTTTAATTAGTAAATATGTATGTATATCTACATTAGGGTGTCCCAAATTTTTTTTTTTCAGAGGCTCAAGCATAATTTGAAAGCTTATAGGGTCCAGTATTTTTGAATTTTTTTTAGATTTTTAGGAAGAGGTTTAGAGGTCGCGCAAATCAAGTCTTTGCTAAAAATCGGAGTTTTCGGCCTTTTTTCAAACTTGACTCATAACTTTGTCAATAACCACGTTCATTTAATTTTTTGACCGAATATTTCTAAAGAAAATTTCCCAAACTTTATTTCCATATGCAAAAACTTTAAGTTCCGGCAATATTTTTGTCCATTAAGATTCCACATGTTTAGTATTTTTGTAATTTTTTAACAAATTCTATAAAAAAACGGTTTATTACTTTTGAAATTTATATGAAAGGTATTAAAACTCGTGACGCGATTTTGAATACCGATAAGTTCTTAACAATTAAGGAAAACAAAAATGGAATTTTGTCCTACAGTTTCCGAGTTACACTATTTTTATAGTTTGTACCTTAAAAATGGTGATACTTTTTTCGTTATAATTATTGTATATTTCCATCAATTTTTATAGTTAGGTTTTAACTGTCATTAATTTATGACATTTATTGATCTAAATCGTTACACGCTGTCATTTTCACTTTCTATTCTATGTGTGCTCCAGGGGCTATCAATTGGGCTCGCTGGATGATGAAAATTATCTATTCTTTGAAAATATGCATTTTCCGAAACCAGTTGCAATCTTTTAAAGACAAATCAACAGTTGATGCCTTACTTGAATTTAGTTCATTTATTTTAAGAATATACATATATCAAATATATCGTGCCCTCGATACGATCCTCTCAATGATCTGAGCCTATTAAAGGAATTGGATAGTTATAAAATATTAATAAAGCCTCGCTTAAAACTTTTCTAGGTCATCAGTGGTACTTAACTTCGAATTGATGAACGTATCGACACCAAAACTTTGCGCTTAATGACAAAAAAAAACTTGCAGATACTCCAACAATTCATTTCAAAAGCCAGTTTAACTTTTTTTGAAGCTTGCAATATTTCAATCGATTTTTTAAAAATAGATCCAGAGAATTGGAAAGCCAACAAGTAATTTCAAGAATCAAAAAAAAAAGTTCAACAATTACAAGTGGTAAATGATGTGGCAGAACGAGGTGTGGCTTTGGGTAATACTTATATTAATGTCACAACTTCTGAAACTGATTATCAGAATTTATTGCAAGGTATAGAACTACATCGCAAGAACCTCAATAAATGATTTTTCACAGAGCAAAAGAAAAGTTTTTTTTTTTTGTTGATTGGGTAAGATTGGTGAACTGGCAAACAGATTATAATAACATATACTGGGTATAAAGATAAAAACGGGTATAACTCAGGAACGGTAAGAATAAATTTAAAAATTGTTTATTCATATTAATTAGAATTAATTTGTCTTTCAAACTGCATCATTAGTTTTTTTCGTTTCTATTCCAACTTAAAAAGTTGTAAAGCGTTATTACAAAATTTTTGAAAAAACTACGAAAAATTGTAATTAAGGGTATCCAAATGAGTAAACTCATCACCAAAACTTATAGTTCTTTCACACAGGAATAAAGTTTGGATACTTTTCTTTAAAACTGTTTACTCAGGCGTGAAGAAACTCGTGGCATTAACCAAGTTATGAGTAAAGTTAAAAAAAAGGCCGAAAACTCCGTTTTTTTATGAAAACTTTATTTGCGCGACCTCTAAACCTCTTCCGAAAATTCTTAAAAAAAAATCAAAAATACTTTACACTATAAGCTTTTAAATTTTAACTGAGCACCTATGAAAATCAGAAAGAAAAAATTTTTTGGAACACCCTAATCTACATATCACTCCTTTATTGCATCCTAGTCATATCTCAAAAACAAAATCGATTTTTGCAAAATGCGATTAAAGTTTTCATAATGTGCCTTTTTATTCAGACTTAATAATTAATGTTGCTATAACTTTTGCTGAGTATTAGATATAATACTGATTTTTTTAGACGGTATTAAGGAACACTTTTGCTTAAGTGACTTAAAATTTAAAATTGTTTGATATGTGACTTTATTGCAATAAAGGAGCGGTATGTATGTACATATATTAGAGTCTTCAAAAAACATTATTTTGAAATTTTGTTAAGAGCTACATATAATCCCGAAAGATTCTAGCATGTACATATGTATGTATGCATTAAAAAGTTCTTCCACAAGATGAGTTTTACATACATATATTTTGATTGTAAAGGGTGGTTAAATTGTAAGGGCCGATGTTGAATGTGAACCACACCTAAACGCCAAGTTTTTTTCGAATTTTATTTGACATTTCTCTATTTCAGACTTATTCAATTTGAACCATGGAGAGATACACAATCCAACAACGTGTTAAAGTTAACCAGACTTATTATGAAAATGGGCGTTCAAATCAAAATGCATATCGTGCACTTCGTGATTTTTTTGGTCAATTTGATCGTCCAAATGTGCGTACAATCGCAAAAATCGTGGAAAAATTCGAGCAAACCGGGTCTGTAGAAGATGTGAGAACACCAGTGCATGCTCGTACAGCTCGTACTGCAGAAAATATTGCTGCTGTTCGCGATAGTGTGGCTGAAGAGCCGTCCACCTCAACTCGTCGTCGTGCCCAACAATTGCACCTCTCACGCTCGTCGTTGATGAACATTATGCATAAAGACTTGCATTTACACGCTTACAAGGTGCAATTGGCTCAAGAACTAAAGCCTCTTGACCATTCCAAACGTCGTGAATGGGCAGAATGGTGGCAAGAAATGGCAACAGTGAATGATCAATTTTCGAAGAAAAATCATCTTCAGTGATGAGGCACATTTTCACCTCAGTGGATTCGTCAATAAACAGAATTGCCGCATTTGGGCGAATGAGAATCCAAGAGTGATTGTCGAAAAACCAATGCACCCACAAAGAGTGACTGTTTGGTGCGGTTTATGGGCTGGCGGCATCATCGGGCCGTATTTTTTCCAAAATGAGGCCGGTCAGGCAGTTACTGTGAATAGTGTTCGCTATCGTGAGATGATAACGAACTTTTTATGGCCCGAACTGGAAGATATGGATGTGGACGATATGTGGTTTCAGCAGGACGGTGCCACTTGCCACACAGCTAACGAAACAATGGCTCTTTTGCGCAACAAATTCAATGGCCGTGTTATCTCACGCAATGGCGATGTCAATTGGCCGCCAAGATCATGTGATTTGACACCGTTGGACTTTTTTCTTTGGGGTTATTTGAAAGAAGAGGTGTACGTTGATAAGCCAGCAACAATTCAAGAGCTAAAGGATGAGATAATTCGGCACATTAACGGCATAGAGCCTCCATTATGCCTCAGGGTCATCGAAAATTTGGACCATCGGATGGAGGTGTGCCGCCGTGGTCGCGGCGCCCATTTGGCCGATATTTTGTTCCATACATAATTGAGTAATACCAATATATCATAATAAAATAAAATTACAATAATTTCCTAAATAGTTTGTGTTTTATTCAAAATCAACATCGGCCCTTAGATTTTAGTAAAGCATTTGACACTCTTCCACATAACAATCTACTCAATATGTTAGAAAGGAACGGCATTAGAGGCAAATGCTTGGAATGGTCAAAATTTGTGAAACATTAAGTGACTATACCAACTCAGATAATGGCGTACCCCAAGGGTCCAAACTTGGGCCAATATTATACCTTATATACGCAAATGATATGTTAAGTGTACTTAATAACTGTAAAACCTTTGCATACGCTGATGATACAGCTATTATAGTCGCAGATAAAAACATCGAAACTGCATGCAAAACCATACAAATCCAATTAAATGAAATAACTAAGTGGTGTCATGATAATGGACTGGTTATTAACGCATCAAAAACAAAAATCTTACATATCAAACCACGTCACCTCAACAGCACAAACACCAAAATAATATTCCATGAGTATAAGTGTTTACACAACACAACCAACGCTGCAAATGCCGATACATGCACTACAGTGATCGAATTCGTAAAATCGTATAAATATTTAGGAGTTTATGTAGACGAAAATTTTAAATGGCTGACACACATTCAGTACATATCAAAGAAACTTAGAAAAGCAGCGTATAGTCTATACCATCTAGGCAACTGTTCTAACTTTGATGTACTAAAACAGGCGTATTTTTCATTGGCCGAATCCTATATTAGGCATGGAATCACAGCTTTGGGAAACTCGACATACTGTAGAGCCTTACAACAAAGCCAAAATCAGATACTAAAAATATTATTAAAAAGCAAACTACATAAACAGCAACAATTACAAATAGCACTTGTGTATACTAACAATATGCAAAACAACGGTAATGCTGATAACACACCAAATATGAATAACATCAGTAACAATTATACAAATTTCAACAACACCAACATCACAGATGATAATGTTCATTTCGCCAACAACACGTCTATTATCCACACAGTTGATTCTTACACACGTAATGCCACAAACAACATCAGCGAGAATATAATAAATATATATAGTTTGTGTTTTATTCAAAATCAACATCGGCCCTTGAAATTTAACCACCACAATTTAACATGACGGTCAACGACTTTCTGTTTTTTTTTTATATAAATTGCATGTGAAAACGTTTTTTGTTAGTTTTTGCAAGTAAAACTACTAAGGAATTTTTACAATTTTAATGGGTACATTCTTGTTGGCAATAAAAAACTTTGTATACCTACAAGATATTATTTTCTGTGAATGGAAACCATTTCTTAAAAATTTTGTTTAAGTTCCTTCTTCATAACTTTTTACCTATTAAGTCCACGAACAAATTATAAAAGACGTTTTTTATTTCCAACAAGAATGTACCCATTAAAATTTTAAAAATTTCTTAGAAGTTTTACTTGCAAAAAAAAAAACAAGAAACGGTTTCACATGCAATTTATATAAAAAAAACAGAAAGTCGTTGACTGTCATGTAAAATCCAAATATGGATCTCATCTTTTGGCGAGCTTGTTTTATTCCTACTGAAAACTATATTTTTTCTTATCGATTTGTAGTTGCGGAAATGGCCATCTTAAGTAACTACTGGTTTGTTTTGTGCTTTGGCCGGCACTTTCAGCCTGTTCATCGATTTCGAACGTTAACGTTCGCATAGAAAATTATACTTCAAGCAAAAACAAATTTTAGAACTTTGTTTTAAATATACATAATTCTCTATGCGAACGTTGACGTTAGAAATCGTTAAAGAGGCAGTATATATATGTAAGAATGTTTTTACAGCTCTTTAGTGCGTCAGTTTTTAGAGATTAAATGGTTTGATTTTTTTCTGCCAACTCTAGCTGAAGGAGCTCATTTTTTAAATTTAGGGAGAGGAGCTCCTGCTCGTGTTTCTCCGGGGCACGACGATTCTCCTGCTCGTGTTTCTCCTGAGCACGACGATTTTCGTCCTTATAGAATTCTTTCTGAAGAATTATTAGTTCCAGTTTTTCTTAATTCCCTGGTTTTAGGTTGTTTTAAAGAAGATGGTTTCCAGGTTGACCAGTCACTCTTATATCCACCTTTATCTTCCAGGATATCAGCTTCTCTACTAACCTGAAAAAGAAAATATGTAAAATATACTGCACAGTACATACATTAAAACAAACATTCGACCTTACTTCATCATTTGTAAAAGAGCTTTCCATATCTGTTAGGATCGTAGTATTTTCAGTTACTAGTAGGGTATTCATTCGGTTAACCGTTAATCGGCTAACCGATTAATTACTACCCGATTAACTGATCGGTTAATTTAAAATTGGCTTTTTTCGATTAACGATTAAGCCGGCTAATTTCAGTCGGTTAACCGATTAACCGATGTAACAAAATTTTGAATTTTTTTGTAGATCATAATATTTTTTTTGTGTTTTTAATTATTTCTTTCATCTCATATACAAAAGTTATGTGATTAGAAAATATTTTTTCATACAATATATTTCCTACATTCTTAAAGTACAGTACAAAAAGAAACTTAGAAATTCGGAAATAAATTTTTTGCAAAATGTTCTGTTCTGAGCTTTGCTAGGATGAGTCATATGATGACCTAACAACAGAAGAGACTTTCGATAATAACGCAAACAACCTTTTAACAGAATCAGAGTAAACCATTAGAAGTGTTAAAAATTAAAAAAAAATTAAAACAGGACTTTAATGGCATAATGGAAGATTTTTAGTTTTTCTATATCTGTGGCATTTTGACAAAACACTTAAGTAGAGAAAAGTTAGCAAAAAAGTTTTTAAAACAAACTCGGTGAAAAAATGATTTTTATCAAATAATTAAATACACCGAAATTAAAGAATAATTTCGTTTGTAAAACAAAATTTTAAAAACGTAATCAAAAATATTTTTTGAATGAAAATTTGTACGATTAACAACATTTTTTTCAACTTTTTAAATTTGACTTAAGATGTTTTGTCAAAATGCCACAGATATTATACGTTACTTTCGATTTCTCCAACATCTACGATAAATGAAAGAGTGCTATCCAAGTGAAGTTTAATCGAAACAAATGAAAAGAATCGCCTAAATCCATAACATAAAAACCAAATTGTTTTTCTAAAAGATTATTTTATAAGATCTCCTTTAACTATTGAAATAACTAAAAAATGATCTCACAGCATTAATTAAAAACATATTACATATTTATGAATTATTTTTTTGTTTGGTCGTTTGAGATCAAGAAATGTTATGTTTGTTTTGTTAATGCTGTTTTTTTTACTAATAAACTCCAAATAATAAAAAATTTTGCATTTTTATTTAATGAAATTACTTAATTTATAAGAAAACATTATTAATCGGTTAACCGATCAAAAACAAAATTAACCGATTATCAACCGATTAAACCAAAACCTCGGTTAATTAATCGAGCGATTAACCGATTAAAGCAAAAACCCGATTAAATGAATACCCTAGTTACTAGAACTAAGACAAATTTTACAGTTTATATTAAATTTATAAATGTATAAGGCTACTTACTGCAATCGCTGTCAAAAGCAATTTGTAAACCGGTTGCTGAATCGCCAAGCATGGAAGCTATTTTTGTGGATATAGGTGTTATTTTTGCGGATGACACAACACCACCGGTACGGTATGTTTCCATTTTAACTTCAGGCATTTCTGACTATGACCTACGCTTAATTACATCGTACTTATCTCGCAAAGCTTTCCAGTTCTACTGTACTCCAATTACTGCAGCAAACTCCTCTTCGATTTTCTGCCATGCCTCTTCCTTCTGTCTCCATATAACTGTATCAGATTTTTTATTTTCTATACAGTTTTTATGATTTTCCACTAGGTCTACTAATAGTACCTCTTCCTCTGGTGTAAAGTTTTTGGCACGTTTACGCGGTATTTCATTAATATTTGCCAATATTAAAAATATCTTTGCACACAAAAATTTGAATTTAAAATGAGCAATTTAAAAAAAAGTACGTAGTTGCCAGTTCGTATTTTTATTTTGGCCAAAATAGTCGGTATTTACTTTAGTATTGCCACATTGTTAAAAATGTTAAGTTTATTTTATAGAGAAATTGTGAAAACGAAAAATAGTTGAAGGTAACTTTATTCCTCACTAGTGCTAAAGGTACCGTTAACTATTTCGATCTTTAAAGGTAAGTCGTAAAAACGGGCCTAAGTCGATTTAGCCAGGTCCGTCTGTCAGGCAGTCTGTTGAAAACACGCTAAATTTCGTAAAACTCAAACGAAATAAGCAAACTTGTTGTCAAATTGCTTGTAGTTATCCTAAGCAGATTGGGATTGAAATCCAGCAAAATCGGTCAGTAGGATCAGAGCTACGAATCAAAATGTGGAACCACCACCTACAAAAAATTCATTATTTTGTTAAAAAAACTAACATAAATAATGGAAGAATGCGCTGAATGATATAAGATTTTGCAAAAATTCGTTTTATTCGACAGGAAATTACGTTGAAAAATTTCGTGAAGATCCGTCCAGAATTTACCCTAGGCTCCATATAAGCCCTACTCCCAGAAAACTGTATAGTACGCCTAAAACCCTAATTAACAATGCTATCATAACAAATTTTCGCACGTCAAAGTTTTATTGAACAAGAAATAACACTGTAAAATTTTGTGAAGAACGGTCCATAATTTACCATACCCTACACTAAGAGAAAAATGAAAATCTTAATTTAAGAACAAAATTCTTGAATTAAGATTGCAAAAATTTTTAGATTTGAATCTTGAAATTTGGTCAGTAAGATTGACATTCTCAAATCGAAGCATAAATTCTAAATTTTTAGAATGAATTCTAAAAATCAAAAACGGTTACTTAACCCATTATTGCCCAGCCGGTAATTTTACTTACCAGCTTTTTCATAAATCTAGTATAAATCCTATCGCATAAAAAATATCTAACTTTCGTTTGGTTTATACTTTAACTTAATTTCTTTGAAGAAAACTATTTGAAGGATATTTATTTTTTGTTATCCTTTCGCGTTTAGGAAGGATTTTCGCTAAGCTCCAAAAATACCATATTTTTAATCAACTACAAAAATTATATAAAAAATAAAATTTGTTTTGTACTACCTGTTTCTAATCCCTCATTTCGGCTACTTTTATTGTGTACATAATTCAATTTAATTTACTTCTACTAAAAGTTTTAAATAACATCAACTATCCTTGTGGTAATTTTACTAACCATTGGGCAGAAACATATAGCAAATTAGGCAAGATTTGGTTGGTTCAAGGCGCATTGAGTTAGGTGGTGGCAATGGCGAATTCAATTCGCCGTAAGCAAAATTTATCAGTGTTTTTACATGGTATTCAAGGCGAATTTACTACATGTGAACTCTAGAGATCAGCTGACTATTTTTTGCTCCGATATTTTGTTCTAATTCGCCTTGTAAGTTTGCCAAAAATTTTAATTTGCCTTGGGATTTTTAAGAAATAAGCTAGATATTTTTCAGAGCGAATTCGGGCGAGTTTTGAATTTACCTTGACGGTATTTAAAAGTTTTGCGTTCCAAATAAAATGGTCTTTCATCGTGAGGTTTGATCATCGGTTGAAAGAACAATTTTTGGCATTTACTGTTTGAAAATTATATTCGGTAAACATCGGCCATGACTCAAATGAAGTCCAATTTAGGGCGACTCATTCGAGCATAGCGATTGGTTTCTCGCGAACATTACTCGTGTTATGTTGGCTTCTAAAGCGTCAATCGTAGCTGGCTTGTTCCTAAAGACCTCAGACTTTACATATCCTCAGAGATAATAGTCCAAAGGTGTGTTATTGTACGATCTAGGTGGCCAACTTACCGTAGCAAAACGTGAAATTAAGTGCTCACCAAAATGATTTCTAAAGAAGGTCATTGTTTCCCGCGCTGTATGATTCGTCTTGTTGAAACCAGAGCTCACCGAGACCATGGGCTTTAATTTCAGGAAGCACATAGTCCATTAACATTCTGATTTTCCACATTTTTGAAGAAATATAGACCAATGATTCCACCAGCCTATACATAAATCACACCATACCGTTTTTTTTTTTAATGGATGCAAAGTAAGCTCTTGGTACTCTTCCAGAAATGTGCTTCATCACTTAACAAAATATCACGATAAAACACCGGATTTTCATTGAGTTCCGAATGAACCACCTCAGACGTAGTCATGGCCAACATTTACGTGATAGCATTTTCAAATAGTAAATACCCCCTTCAAATGTATGTTTTTTATTTTACATAATTAATAAAACCTCACGATGAATCACCCTATAATCAATTGGCGTAATAACGCCCGCCACCTGGTTACCAATTATCCTTTGGTGGATTGATTTCTTACTTAAGCCGACTTAAAAACGGGTAATTTCCCTTTTATCGCGTTTAAATCTGCGAGGTTGGATTATTATATTATTCCAAAAATACCTAACATATCGGCTCACTGGTAAGTAAACTTACCAACTCATATCTCGGAAACCAATCGTTCCATTTTCTTGAAACTTAAAATATATTTTAGTTAAACCAAAAAAATTGTATGAGCAAAGTTTCAATGAAATTGGTTTACGTTTTTGGTTACCGGGCAATAATGGGTTAATTTTAAAATCGTTTTCTTGCAATGAAGATATTTTTAAAGTTAAGTTTTAATTCTTGTTCTTTTTTCGTAATTAAACATCAATGAAAGCGTGTTGTGTAATAATTTGTAAGGCGCTGAACGAAGAAGACTTATGTATTTATAAAAAAAGTATAAAAGAAATATTAAAATGTTGCGAAAAATGGAAAATCAGAACACAGATGAAATGGTGTTTTTAACCATATCAATGAGTGGCGATTTATTACCGCTGGCCAATGGACTATATTATGTAACCAGCATGCCGTAGGAAATTGCATCGGAGTTTTTAGAAAACGCATAGTAAAAAAACTTCAAGAGTTTCAAATGGAGTCTGTTTTCAAATATATACATTAGGGTTGCCGTTATTTTCTTTTTTTTGATTTCTTATATTCTCCCCCCCCAAATCGGTTCAGTTTTATGTAAAAACAAAAACAAAAAAATTTCGTAGCGATAAGTTGTGTTTTAGGGGGGGCGTCCGCCGCTCAAAGTTTGCCATCAAGCCATTTATTCAAATGTAATTTGTTTGCATATGACTATCTCTTAAAAACAACATTTTACAAGAACATGATATATGGCAATATTATTTTAGCTCTTCTAGTCAACAACATTAGCCTCGAAGAAAGTTGTTTGCTAAAATTAATATTTAAGAAAATAATTAAGAAACCAAAAACCAAAAAATTTTTTTTAAAAAGATTGATTAAATAGCTATCTATGCTGCTTGAGACAAATTTTGCTTACCCCAATTGGTAATAAGTTACATGGATGTGAAAGAACACCTGTATGGCCAAAATTTCAAACTTTGACCCTCCCAAACTCAGAAACTTTTTGACCGACTATTCAATGGGACTAACGGTGGTGCAAATTTCATCCAAATCGAAAGATTTCGATTTCAAAATTAGTTCACTTGACATTAAATCCCTCTTTTATATATATAAAACGTATATAAAATGTTTGGAATTTTGTTGTTATTTTCTTAATTATTTTCTTATTTTCTATTTTTATTATTTTTTACATAAAACTGAACCGATTTGGGGGGGGAGAATATAAGAAATAAAAAAAAAAAAGTTCTCCATACAACTAACGGCCACGCTAATATACATACTTAAAATCGATCTTAAAAGAAGAATTTCATTAAGAATTAGTTCTTGATTTAAGATTTCTAAACTCATTTAACAGAGGATATAAACGAAGAAGAATACCAATAAGAAGGATATGATCATTATGCAACATTATCGAATTCTACACGAACCGGTGGGGTCATTATTTATTTCAAAAAAACATGAAAGGTGAACAAGTTATGTGAAAAGGTTGCAGAGTCAAAATTCTGGATGAATACATGTCTGGTAAAAAATCTGGTATCTGGTAATTATGGCTGTTTATAGATCTCGAAGCTGCAGTGAAGTAGAATTTTGTAATGCACTTGATGAAATAATAGAAGTGATTTGTGAAACGAGCTATGAAATAATTATAGTAGGCGATTTGAACATTGATTGGAGCAAAGATGATACATATAAAAATAGAATTCAAGTAACTTTGGATGATAATAGTTTGAAACAAATAGTTACAGAGTACACAATGATTACAGAAAATGCAAAAACATTAATAGACAATGTAATACCAAATAATGATAACGTATCCGTAACAAATAACAGTGCAGATCATGAAGCGATTGTTATTCCAATTCAAATAGACACAATGAAAAAACAATTCAAAAAGAAATAGAAATATTCAAATATAACAAAATTTCGTTTAAGAGAGAACTTAATAGTGTACTGAAATATAGTGCGAATAATAGTGTAAATAATAATGTTTATTATATTTATACCAGCATAGAAAACACAATTCAGAAATTTATGAAGAAAAAAACAATTAAGGAAAAAAAAAACAATGTAAACAAATGGTTTAGTAGATATGATAAATATGATAAAATAGCTAAATACGGTATAGCAAAATCTGTGAACACAATTGTAGCATGGAACAATTATAAAACAATAAGAAATAAATATAAAACAAAACTCGAATATAAGAAAAATAAGTTTGTTGATAATAAAATATGAAATGCCAAAGACCAGAAGCAAATGTGGAAGGAAAAAAAAGAATTAGTACTTAATAAAAACAAAAATGTGATAAAAACTGTGATATTTAATGATATAGAATATAAGGAAACCTACCAAATAGCCAATCAATTTAATAATTATTTCGTGGATATTATTAAGACAGTTAGAAATTCGATAGACCAAGTGCAATATATTGATCAAATACCTGTGATAAACAACAAATTTAAATTTCGTGCAATAAATATACAAGAACTTAAAATTATGTGTAAAAACATTAAAAATAAATCTGATTTTAACAATGTTTTTATGAAAATAATATGAGCTAAATGGAACATTGCAGGAGAAATCATGATGAACGTCATAAACCAATCACTGGAAACAGGCGAATTCCCTTAAAGCTGGAAGATATCACCAGTAACACCAATAGCAGAAATTTTAAAAACAAAAAAATGCGGAGAATTCCGTCCCATAAATACACTAAAAACGTGTGAAAAGATAATTGAAAAAGTAGTAAAACAACAACTTGAAAAGTAAATAAGCATCAATTTGGGTCCCGACAACATCCCTGCAGAGTTGTTGAAATATGGCTCTGACACGCTAGCAGAGTTTCTTACTCCACTCGTCAGAACTGCGTGGCGTAACAACAAAATTCCCGCAGATTGGAAAGAGGGGGTAGTTGTTACAATTCCCAAAAAAGGTGATTTAACGCTTTGCAAAAACTGGCGTGGCATTACTGTCCTAAACGCAATTGGTAAAGTTATGGCCACTTTAATACTACAACGTATCTCGCCAGTAGTCGAACAAATTTTGCGAAGAGAGCAAGCCGGTTTTAGGCCTGGACGATCTTGTGTCGATCACGTAAACACGTTGCGTATAGTAATAGAGCAATCAGCAGAATACAACACACATCTTTACTTGCTTTTTGTAGATTTTGAACGTGCTTTTGACACAATATCTCGAACATCTATGTGGTCTGCCCTTATAAATAAAGGTATTCCAGAGAAAATTGTCACCCTTATATGTGAACTCTACAAAGATGCATCATGTAAGGTTCGCTTTAATGGAAAAGAAAGCCTGCCTTTTTCAACTCTTACTGGTGTAAGGCAAGGTTGTGTCCTGTCCCCCACATTATTTCTTTTACTATTAGATTGTGTAATGGAAGAAACCAACAGGGAGGCCCCTATGGGCATTCAATGGAACATGACAGAGTTTTTAAACGATATAGACTATGCTGATGACATATATTTGATGGCTCATCGCTTTGCGGATATTGAAAAAAAGATAAAAATACTCTCCGAAAACGCTAAAAAAGTCGGATTGAGAATCAACTTCAAAAAGACAAAACTTATGCGCATTGGTACTCATGTAACAACTCCATTAACAGTTGATGGCACTGTGATCGAAGATGTAGACACCTTCAACTACCTCGGTTGTAAAATAACCAAAGATGGTGGATCGGAAGCTGATATTAATGATCGTATTAATAAAGCACGTACCGCTTTTCACAAACTACACAAAGTCTGGCGCGCTAGGAACATCTCAAAAAAGACTAAATTACGTATATTCAACTGTAGCGTAAAATCAGTTTTGTTATATGGATGTACTACATGGAGCTACACGAAGCTTACTATAGGAAAGATCCAAACGTTTATAAATCGATGTTTAAGGCAAATATTAAAAATCTTTTGGCCAAATTGGATATCCAATGAAGAGCTTTGGCTGCAGGCTGGTTGTTGTCCAATCGAATTCGATATACGAGTACGAAAATGGACTTGGATTGGTCATATTCTTAGAAGACCACAAAACGATATTGCTAGAGAAGCTCTTGATTGGAACCCTCAAGGTCAACGCCGGCAAGGACGACCTCGCAACACATGGATACGTTGCACAAGAAAGGAACTTGAATCAGCACAAACAACTTGGAATCAAATCAAACTACTTGCAAGAGACAGAAATAGTTGGAGAGAATTCATTAACGCCCTATGTTCCTCGTGAACATTATATTTAAGTATGTACTTGTTATATTAAGGTATAAGTACTGTTCATATTTAAATAAATAAAGGACATATATATAATTTGGGTTTAGAAAAAAATTATCATGTGAAACAACAGTTAACTATGTCGTCAATAGATTTTAGATTTTAAAAAAAGCTTTCGAGACAATTGATAGAGATATTTTAACACAAAAGCTTAATATGAACGGAGTAGAAGAAAATGAGCTGAAATGGTTTAAATCATATCTGTCGGATCGGAAACAAATGGTCAAAATAAATAATATAAAATCTGAGTAAATATACTCCATATTCATTATATATACATATAAAGAGTACCACAAGGTTCAATTATAGGTGCACTTTTGTTTATTATATATATATAAACGATACCCCAAACATTTTACAAAAATGCGAAATAGTGTTATATGCGGATGATATACTGATATTTACGAAAGGACGCACAGATAAACAGTGTCACGATAATATGATATATTATATAAATAATGTTTACAAATGGAAAAAGATGAACAAACTTAAATTAAATGACAATAAAACAAAACTAATGCAAATTAATATGAACAATGAATCGGTATTTAAAATCAATAATGAAGTGATAGAAAAAGTCAATCAAATTAAATATCTTGGCTTCATAATGGATAAACAATTAAAATTTAAAGAACATATAGAGTTTATATTCAAAAAAATTGGAAAAAATCGGGTTTTTTTTTAACGTATACGTTAAAAGATATCGGTATTAACGGCTATAAGTATTTATAATGCTATGATTAAACCACATTTTGAATTTGGCTCAACTATTTTATATACATGCTGCACAGAAACACAAATTGAAAAGCTGCAAAACAAAGCAATGAGATCAATATTAAAATGTGACATTTATACACCAATAGAAGGTATGCTTAATGCATTAAACTAGCTAAATATAAAACAAAGACTTGAAATGAATACACTAAATTTTATACACAAAATGAAAATGGGAAATGCACCAGATTATTTAACAGATCAGCTTAACTATGTAGGGGAAATTCAACCATATCATCTTAGAAATGTTAACAACTTTAGGCTTCCAAGAGCAACAACAACTGCAAAGCAACGGTCACTTTTCTATAAAGGCTTACATCTATACAACATGCTGCCCATAGATGTCACAACAGAAAGAAATCTAATTAGTTTAAAAGAAAAATTGTATATTTCATTTAGAATAATAGTATCCAACAGAACTTTTCATAATATTTGTTTAAGGTGTTATGATACTTGCTATTTTTAGTATTGGATTTTTTTAGGATTGACTGAATGAAACAACAAATGCGAGAAAGAACAAGAAATACAATTTGATAAACAACCCCTTTTTCTGATTGACATTTCTCATGTTTATTTTTTTCTTTCACTAAAACAAAAAAAAAATTGTAAAAGCTTGGGCAGTTGAAACTATTTTGTTTTTGATAAGTGAAATGAAGCAGGTGCCCTTCATATGGGATTTCAAATCATAAATATTCAATTAAAGAATATACTCCGATGTAATTCGTAATATTTTACATTATTTGCATTAAATTTTTTTGTATATAAAAAAAAAATTTTTTTGTGATTCCAAAATAAAATGTAAACAAAACAAACAATATTGCCCACGTTTTTTTCCCAGAAAAACCCGTCAAAAAAGCTACTTTCGATCAAAAACTATAAAATTGGCAACATTGCTAACAATTAATCTGGAAATGTCAATTTTAAGTTAAAAATTTTTATAATTTTTTTTACAGTCTTGGATTATTTATCGATAACACATGTATATTTGTTTGACATTTCAAGATTTTTTATGATATAATCATACTCTTTACACTTAGTCAGTTTTACTATGCAAATATATTTGCACTGTCACCCAATATAGAAAAAATACAAAAAATAGCAAGTATCATAACAGCTTTAGCAAAAATTAATAGTAAAGAATTTATTAGAAAGTATTTTTAATACTACTAAATTAATTTATAAAAAAAATAAATGAAACTAGGATATTGGGCCATGTCACAGAGTACAATTCCGTTCGGAATTGAAGAAAACATATTTGTTTGTTGATGGAAAGTGTGTTTTGATAGTTTTATGGCCTTTCAGATACAGACAACTCCCATAAAGTTCATGAAAACAAAAATGGTTTCATTCCGAAACATTTTTTCGTAATTTTCTGAAGCACCAAAATACGGAATGAATTCCGTTCCCGAACGGAATTGTACTCTGTGACATGGCTGATTATTTATTTTTGCTTTGGGCGTTATTTCATTCCGTTGGGTTATTTCATTTCTTAAATTGCGGTTTTATTGCAAATGAAATAACGGCCCACTCTTTAAAGGGCTATTTCATTCTTTTTTTATGGGATTGTATTCTGGAGGGTTACTTTCCGCCTTTTTATGTAATTTAAAATATTTAAATGTTAGGCTTAATTATTTTGTATGTTTAGAGATATTAAATGCTATAAATAATTGGACATTTTTGTGTTCCAATTAATTTTTTTTATTTCAATAATTAAAAAAAGTTAAAATTTACCGAATTTAAAAAAATTAGTTTTGATGCCAACTAAATAATCTAACGATACTTACAACCCAACAAAATTGTACAGCATATTTGATTAAAAATTAGTATTTAAATAGCAAGAGTTAGTGAAATAAGCTGTAATTTAAGTCTACAACACGCAACAATGAATTCCGTATTTGTTTGTAATTTGGCAATCTTAGTTGTGGTACTCAGCAACTACCATCAAGGCGAGGTAAGTTTTACAAACACTCGCAAAAACATATACACTTAAATAAGCAAATGTTCATAAATAAGTAAACAATTTGCAATTTCTAATATTTTTTTTTTTTTTTTTGACAGGCTGCTCTCACTTTGGATGACACCCAGAAGATCCGCCTGGAGTGCATTAAAGAAGCCAATCTAAATGCTGAGGAGACCAGTCGCATTATGGCCCGTGAGTTATATAGTCCCAAGTACACCAGTACTTCAGATCCCTTAAAATGTTATGTGTGGTGTTACCATAAGAAAATTGGCGCTATTGATGCTAGTATGAAATTGAACATGGACCCAATTTATGAACTATTAACCCTTTACTTTCCTGATAAGAAGGACAAAATTAAACCTGCTTTTGCGAAATGTAGCAGTGTTAAAGCAGCAAAGCCCTGTGAGTTCTCTTACGAGTTTCATGGATGTAATTTAAAAAATATGGATTAATCTTAAGAACGTTTTTATTAAAAGATTGAAATGATTAAATTATATACATACATACATTATCACACTAAATCAACAAGAGAGTATTAACTCAAAATTTAAAAAGTTTCAGTAGAAGAAAAACAATTTTTAATTTCATATAACAAAGAAATTTTAAGCCAACTGTTTCATTTCCAAAAAGGAGACAGAATTGCACAATATTTTTACAGCGGGTGGATATGAATATTACGTGTCGATTTCTTCCAAAAAATGAAAAAATAAATATTTTGAGTTAATACCCTCTTGTTGATCAAGTGCAATATGTATATTTTTTAAAAAAGCAACAAAAATACTTTTAGTTTTAATAAGAAATCCAATTTTACGAAAGGCATTCTACATTTTTTCATTTTTCGAATTTATTCTATGAGCTAAATTTCAGTTATGTATTTTATAAAGCGTTTTTGTAATAGTTCTTTTCCTTCAATTTTTCAGAAATTACTTTATACACTACTAGACTATTATATTGTATTTTTCTTTTTACATTTTACCTTAGCCTTCCTTTGGAAAGCAATGAGGTATATTGTATGTATTTGTTAAAATTGTTGAGTTAAATACATTCAGTTTATAAAGTATCACTATCCAGTGTGACACAAAGAATGCTGACGAAGGCCGTAGCGGGCCAGAAAATGCATTACATTCTGCTGGTGTCCAATAATTGTAAATTTTTCTATACATACAATATACCTCATTGCTTTCCAAAGGAAGGCTAAGATATAATGTAAAAACAAAAATACAATATAATAGTCTGGTAGTGTATAAAGTCATTTCTAAAAAATTTAAAGAAAAGAACTATTACAAAAAAGCTTTATAAAATACATAACTGAAATTTAGCTCATAGAATAAATTCGAAAAATGAAAAAATTTTGAATATAATATAAAGTAACCTTCGGAAGGGAATAATTCCCAGTTTCTATTTGTTGAAAGGCATTCTAGAAATATATCCCCAAAAACACTTTCAATTTGAAATAAAACTTTTTCTCAAACAACAATCGTTTGATAATGATTTAAAAAACATTTGAAAATCATAGCATTCTTGCTTTCAAAGGTTATTTTCAAAAGTTTTCAAAATTCAAAAATTTGTTTTTGTTTTAAATGTAATTTTCTATGCGAACGTTGACGTTCGAAATCGTTAAGCAGGTAGTTAATTAAAATTAATTAACTATTTATTTAAATAAAATGTGAGATAAGCATTCGTCACCATAGCTTAAAGATGAAATAGTATTGTTTCCGTCATATAATTCTTGGAATGACAAAATACTTGGCTCCTTTTTGTTTTGAGGATTGCCATGACGTAGCACCGCGATCGTACAACAATCTTATATTTTCTTCACTTTCACGATTTATTTTTATTCATATTCTTTAACTTTGTAATAAATTTTTTATTCACAAATAATCAATATTTTATGACAAGAAATCAAGGTTTCTTAACCCTAGATAATAAACCATATTTTACGTACGTTGTAACCAGTGTGACCCTTTTAGCATTTTCACTGCTTAATTTAGCATTATTTATTTTGATTTAGCAGCGAATTTTTCAAATAGCATTTAGCATTATTTTCAGCATTTTTGTAATATTTTTTTAGCATTTTTTAATCCTAAAAATTTTATATATTGCTATTTCACAATATAACTTATCACTTCTGTCAATCTCTATAATTGTATTTTGTCATTTATACAAATGTATAATAAAAACACAAAAAAAAAATTAAAGAAGAAATGGTAGATTTTACTACAAAAGAAATAACGGTTTTGGAACAGCAATGGCAAAAGCTGAATGCATACGAATTGATGAACCAAAGTTCAACTATTGAATTCTGGATAGGTGTTTAGAATATGATGAAAACAGATCATATTCTAATGGTATTTTGACCAACACTTCGGAAACTATTCATATAATTGTGTGTTTAATGTGTAATATAATTAACTGAAAATGATGTTGAATAGCCTTTTTTGTTTTCAATGACAACTTTTATATGTATATCTCTTGCAATAAATAATAATGGCTTAAGTTGACTTAAGTGTTTTTAATTTTATTACATATTCTTATTATCTTCTTCAAGATCCATGCCGCAGCTAAATTTCAAGTATAAAATGTCATTATTAATAAAACTATACGCATTTATATTTTAACTTTCACAATACAAAACACATTTCATTTTAGACAAAACCCTTAATATCGCAAAACACGAAATTTCGACTTTAGGCATTATTATTTACTGCAGATTTATTTTTACTACAGATATGTAGGTATATCGTAACCTAAAACGCAAAAAACCCTATCTAACATTTTGAAAATTTTACAAAAAACCATTTAAAATGTTTAAGTTATTAATCGCCTTAAACTGTCTATAATTTATTTTTCTTTTACTTTTCTTGAAAAACCTAAAGGCCCAACCATAATATGCATAGCCTTGCTTAACCTACTGTTAAAAATTAACAAAAAGTCTCTCAAACGTATTTAAAAACAATATCGAAAAACATTTGATTCCGTACGGTATGTGCGATCTATTTCGCACTTTGCTTAAGCAAATGACAGTTTCATAAAACTTAACAAAAATTTTCTTTAAGTACAATACGGTTTGCCTCATATGATTTACATGCATTCGAACATTTGCTTAAGCCAACTTAAGCACATTATGGTTGCCCCTTAACAGTTTTTTTGATAGTTGACAATGTTTCATATTTTGCAAACTGAAGGTTATGGCTTTAAGCGTTTATCATGTAATATTTTGTAGATAGGGCCTTTTGTTTTTTTTTTTTGTTAAAAAATCGCTAACTTTTGTCAAACTACTGAAATGTTTTTATTAAATAAATGTATGTATGTCTGTAATTATTTTATGTAAGCTTCATTTTATTTTAAAGATATATAATATTTTCAGGTAAATTAAGGTATAATTCATTCATTAAAATGTTACAATTATTTAAGAAAATTTAGCATTTTCAAATTTTATTTTTAGCATTTTAAGCATTATTTTAATCCCCATTTAACATCCAATTTTTTTGTAGTTGTGGTCACACTGGTTGTAACTAATGATCGTCGATTCGACGATGTATTTTTTAACTGCCTATAACTTTGGCTTAAAACCAAATATACTTTTTCCATAAATGTTATTGAACATTGGGGCACCTTATAAGTCTATAAAAAAAATTGTTAAATTTTAATTCCTATAGAATCTATAGTATAGATATACGAAATATTTAATTTTTGTACTAATTCATTTTTTATTGCACATATTTTTGGGATCATTAAAAAGGACCTAAAAATATTTTATGCAAAACTAAAAAACTTAAAAAATAAATTTTTAGCTTTAAAAAAATAATTTTTTTTTTTTAATAACACTTTGAGCAAGAGTCACAAAGCCCAACTTTGTGGTCTCCGCACAAGGGTTTTTCCCATATATTACATTTTTAGTTTGACAATCGGCATTTTAAGTATGGACATGAGTTACACGTACTTCATTTGTGTGTTTTTTTATATTTTCTTCTTGGCTGGTCATGGTTATCACTATTGTTTGGAGTAACAACATTTGCAATATTTGCTCACAAAGTAGAAAATAAAGTCACGTTAATACTAACCTTCGACGATTCGACGAGTACAAAACTAATAAAAACAATGTTCCAGCAATGTGGTTTAAAAAAGACAATTACACACAGCAAAACTAGATCATCTACTTATAGCATACACAATTTTAGACTGTTAGGCACACCCACTTAAAAGTAAATTAATTAAAAGGGAGCGATGCTCGTCGAAACGTCGATCATTAGTTCTCTAGGGTTAAATGCGAATTCACTTTACTTAATATGTAACTTTGCTTTAATTGTACAACTCATTTAATCCAATAAACACGAAGTCAAACCTTTGATATGAAATGACTTTATCATATGACATCAAAAACCATTCTCTTACCCTTTTCAATCGTTTGATTTTAACATTTGAATTCAAATTAATAATGATTTGAATCATTATCAATCGATTGTTGTTTGAGAAAAGGTTTGATCAACCAACAAACACGGAGGTTTGATTTCACATTGAAAATGATTTGAAAACAAACTTTTTCTCACACGATAAACGTTTATATGATTTGAAATCTCAGCATTCTCAACCAAAAGGGGAAATTATTTTCAACTTGCTTTCAAACGCAATACTCAAACGTTTTTCAAAGGTGACTTATAATACAACGTGGAACATAAATAATTTATTTTATTTTATTTTTTTAAATTAAATTGATTATTTATTTAAATAACCTGTGTGATAAACATTCGGCCCAATAGCTAAAAGATGAAATAATCTTCTTTCCGTCCTCTAATTCTTGGAAAGACGAAATGCTGTGCTCCCTTTTATTTTAAGGATTGTAGCACCGCGATCATTTAACAAACTTGTAATTTCTTCACTTTCCTGTTTTATTTTTCTTAATTCGTATTCAATATCATTGTAATTTTTCACAAATAATTTTTATTTTTCATAAGAAAGTAAAAATATAACTTTAATTGCTATTTTTAATGTTTAAATTTATTTTTTGCTTCAGTCCAGTGATAACCAAGCCCGGAACAAAGTTGTTCTATACATGTGAATTGCCGACCGTGTCTGTGTGAAAAATACGATTATTGACTGACTCGCGAGCCTATGTAGTGTCTATTACTGCTTCAGTCCTTCCCTTTTTTTTATTTGAGAAGAACATTTGATAACAATTTGACATCAAATTGATAAAACATTTTATGTCAGATGTTTATATTCAAATCATTATCAATTTTAATTCAAATGTTAAAATCAAACAATTGAAAAAGGTTTGAAAATTGAGTTTGATGTCAAATGATAAATTAATTTCATATCAAAGGTTTGTTTTCGTGTTGGATGGGTGGCTACATTCAGAAGAAAATACATATACATAAATAATTTGCAGAAAAAAAACAGTTTTCTGGATTTAAGTTTTTTTTAATGATACGTAAAAGTTCTAAATATAAAAATGTTAAAGAAAAAGTCGCAAGTCCCCTTTTAATATGAAAATATGCAACAATATACTAACTCGTGTGCGTTGTAAAAGGAGACGTAAAATAAGGTTAATCAAAATTTAACAAGACTGCTTTTACAGATTTTTAATTTATTGACAACTTAACATATTAGGAATTTGTTTTGCTTCATCCTGTACAATTTTTTAAACTGGACTTTGCTCTTTTACGACTGAAGGAAACGATACAATACCATAGTTGGGGGTAGTGAACTAAATTCTGATATTTATTAAAAAAACGGCTAGCACCACTGGATTCAACGTACCTTAATTAGGTTAAAAATCTTTCGTTCGTATCATACTAAAATATGAAACAGCAAATACTTTAATCTTTCTATACCAGTGCCATTCAATCTATGGTACGCGAAATCTTTTAAAATTTTAACGATTTCTATTTTGCAATTGGAAACAAAAAGAAAAATCATCCTAAAAGTATACCTTTTTTGTGAAAATTTGAATTTTTAAATTTAAGTAACACTGTCATCTACATTTAATAAAAAATAACAAACGTAAGCGAATGATAACCATACCCAGGGTTACCGTTGGAAATTTTCGAAAAGGGTCACAAAAAGGGTATTTTCCAGAAAAAGGGGTCAAATAAAGGGTATTTCAATAAAAAAAGGGTCAAGTTTTTTATTTGCAGTATTTCCCATTTTAATGAACATAATAAGATCAAGTTTTTTTATAAGCAAACAAAAAAATAATATTTCAGGTAGGAAGAGCTCAAAAAACTTAATTTTTTTATGAATGCTCTATCCTATTTTAACCCTTATGTGTGTGGACAGGTACCTGTGTACCTATTGCTTTTTCAAATCGAAATTTTTTATATAAGATTTTAGTCTACAATTCTACAATTTCATGAGAACTCCTAACTTTTTGTTATTATTATATTTTCATAGGTGTTTATATACAATATCAGTTGGGGGGGGGGCGTGGCATATCAATTTGCTTTTTGCACCCTTAATAGGGTGAATAGGTACCTGGGTACCTGTATACGTTTTATATTACAAATTTTTTTTTTGGGTGTAGGATTTTAAAAAATATATGAAAAGGGGAAAACCAGAGTAAAATTCTAATATTATATCATTAACCATCGATTTTTTGTACAATACAAGACAAAAAATTAGATTTCTCATCCAATTTGCATGAAGGTACCCAGGTACCTATCCACCCTATAGAAGGTGTTTTTTCCACACACATAAGGGTTAAACACCTGACAAAATGTTTATTCTTTATCATTATACATAGCTAATTTTTTAATATTTTTTATGTAATTTTCCGATTTAGTGATGTCAAAAAATTCTAGTGTTTGTTTTAAATTTTGCAATCGTTAGCAAATTGTAACCATTTTCTCGATTAAAGCGATTTTTTCCTGTAAGTGTCAGATTTTATAAAGCTTTTACGATTTTTAATAAATATAAGACTTTGCTATCATACCGCTGTTACCAAATATATGGAAATTTCAGCTATTTTAGCAATTTTTACCTCATTCCTGTTAGGGCACTCTCAACACTGTCGATTCAAAAGAAGGCGAAAAGTTCAATACCTTTTGCCATTATTAAGGGCGAATTTTTTTGAATAAAACATGCTACTCTTTAAGAGAGCAAAACACCAAATTGCATTTTTTTAATAAAATGTAAAATTTTTTTTTTTAAAAGAAACCACTCTAAAAAATAACAAATATTTATATGAGTTATGTTTGCTTTTAGGGAAATTGTACTTTACTATCAAAAATCAAGGAGAAGAAAGCATGGAATTGTAAGTTTATACTTTGAGTCTGTTCCATATCAAGCAATGCTTATTTCGAAAACATTTGTTTAGCACTTCTGATCCGCAGTGTCGACAAAAAACAAAATGTGAGAGCTATTTCCATAAAAGGGTCAAAAAGTGTCACAAAATAGGTGATAATGATACAAAAGTATAATTTATAAAAAGGGTCATAAAAGGTATCAACACCGTCAAAAAAGGGTCAAATTGATACTTTAGTATCACAACGGTAACGCTGACCATACCAATAAACGAATGAGCAAAGTAAAATATTCGTTCAACCAAAAGCAAAAGAGTATGCTTGTTAATTTAAAATATGTGTGTTTTGTTTTCCTCGAAATAAACAAACGCACAACTGAGAACAATAATACGAATTTGTTGTACACATTTCCAAACATTTAAAATGTTTTCAGTATATTTTTTTCTTGCTTGCGTTTTTTGTGTGTTTGGTTTGTCTTGTGCGTTTGTTTTAAGCGTGTGTTTTTTCTTGAATGAGCGGTACTCTATTTAGTAATTTCTCTATGGTAGAAGCAGTTTTAGCAGCAGTATCTGGTATCAAATATCTATGTACATGTGCAGTCGTTCTAATTTTTGTTGCTATGGATAAGTGGTTAATAAGAAATAAAGAAACGAGTAATGATACAAATGATGATTGTCCTGCTAGTTCGAATGAACGCCAACAAAATCATTCCCAAGAAATACAATTGGAAAGACCCATTTCTCCTTTAGCCCCCCGGGCTTCGAAAAGATGCAAATACATGAGACGATATCAAGCGGAATACATTAAATTTGGTTTTAGTTTTTTTGTTGAGGAAGGTTGTGATGAGCGCCCACAATGTGTTATATGCTACGAAATTCTGTCCAATCAGTCCATGAAGCCGTCATTATTAATTCGGCATACAGTAATTTTGACTTAGCTGCACAATCTCCTTTGCACGATTTTTTGTGCAGGTAAATCAAAAATGCAGTTATCTTAAATGCATTTACCTGCCTTAATGTGCAGGTACACAATTGTGGTTACCTGCACAAAAGTGCAGCTAAAGTAAAAAGTTTGATTTAAAAGTAGAATAAAAAAATTATTTTATTACCCCCATATTCATAAAAAATATTTTTATTTTATTGGAGGTTTATTGAACACATTTTCATAGGAAATTCGTTCAATAAACCTCCAATAAAATAAAAATATTTTTTATGAATATGGGGGTTAATATATAAATTTATATTTTATTTAAATTTAATTTCAACCCAGCTAGCATTTTTAATTGTCTAGGATTCTACTGGGAATCTCACAAAGAGTGGTTTTGATCGTCGACGAGCTCATTTTTTAATTGTAGACAATTCTTCGCACGGGAGAAACTGTAACACGTGCTGAGTCCTATGAGAGATTCTTCCATAACGCAGCGAAAAACGCTTATATTAATCGTAAAGAGAATCGTTTATGATGTATGTAGAGATTATCTAACGAGTCTTTCAAAAAGCATGCCAAGAGTCGTATAAGACTCATATAGATATTATTTTACAACTCGTGAAATGCTCAGACGTATGACTGAGCTACATAAATCAGGGCATCAAGTGTATTGTTCATGCCAAAACTTATAATTTTCATACAATTTCTATAAAACAAACTTGAAGGTCGCGAAATCAACACCATCCTGTGGGAAAATCCTTTTTTACAGATCCTTAGGCCGGTTTGTTTTATTAATATTTAATTGGCAATAGCATTTTCATACTTCAAAAACGGTCTTAGTTAGGTAGCTCAGTAATTGTTGTACGACTCTTACAGAGAGTCCCAAAAGGTTCATTCCAAGATTTACAGACGAGCCTGTCAAAAAATAAACTCAAAAAAGATTTAGATTTTTTTGTTTGTCGTCAGATAATCATCAGAAGATTCTTTTAGAAGCTGTGTATTATACATAATCGTCTAACAAACATTTTATACATGCAATTATGTGTATTTAATATAAAAGAAACATTAACAAAAACAATGAGAGTTCACAAAGAACATAAAAATGTATGGAAAAAAAAACAAAATAATTGCGATTTATATTTTTATAAACAGCTTAAATTGGATATTTATGTGAAAAAGTGGCCACCAAATATTTTTATTTGTGCAGCTAACTTTGATGTTTGTATGAAAATATTTTTAAGCTGCCCAAAAATATGAGAAATGTGCAGGTATACAAAATGCACTTAATAAAGAATTTTGAAGAATAATTCCAGAAAATATGTATTTTGGGCAGTTAAGTCAAAGTGCAGCTAACTTTGATTTTTTGTATGAAAATAATTTTAAAATGCCAAAAATTTTGTGCATTTATCTTAAATGTGCAGGTATATAAAGTGCACTTAAAAAAGGAATTTGTATGGAATTATTAAGAATAATTCCAAAAATTATAAATTTTGTGCAGTTAAGTCAAAAGTGCAGGTAAACAAAAGGCAGTTAAGTCAAAACTACTGTATAACAACAAAGCATCCTAGTTTTGAAAACAAACCAAAAGAGTTTTTTTTTTGCAAAAAGAATGTGAAATGAAAGGTAACCAAACAAAATTTATATCGTTTTGTGGTACCACAAAAAAAGCAATAGAAGCATCGTTTTTGGTGTCTTACCAAATTGCAAAATGCGGAAAACCTTATAATATAGCAGAAGAACTAATACTTCCAGCTACGAAGTCTATAGTAAGTTGCATGCTAGGAGAAGACCAAGTAAGAAAACTTCAATCAGTTCCTCTGTCAGACACTACAGTGGGCCGCAGAGTAAATGATTTGGCTTTAAATGTAAAACAAATTCTCATAAGCCAGGTAAAACAAAGCGAATACTTTGCTATTCAATTAGATGAAAGCACTGATATTGTAAGTTGTGCACAATTGCTTGTGTATATCCGTTACGTTTACGATATGGCGTTAAAAGAAGAATTTTTATTTTGTGGGGAACTTTCAAATTATTGCACAGCTAATGAAATTTTCAAAATGCTAAATCGATTTGTACAAGAAAACAATTTGGACTGGAAGCGATGCGTTGGGTTATGCACGGATGGTGCCCGTGCGATGACGGGAAAATATAATGGGGTAACCACAAAAGTAAAATCTTTTGCTCCAGACTGTGCATTTACCCATTGTGTTTTACATCGGGAAGCTTTGGTTTCGAAAAAAATACCAAGTGATCTAAAAGAAGTACTTGATGATGCAGTTAAGATAATTTTATAAAATCAAGATCACTTAATTGTCGCTTGTTTAAAGAGTTGTGTATCGAAATGGAAAGTGAGTAAACCAATCTTCTTATGAATACTGAGTTAAGATGGCTTTTGGAGCTACGTACAGAAGTTCAAATATTTTTGCAACAAATGAATAATGATTTTTACAATAAATTTTTAGATGAAATTTGGTTAGCAAAGTTAGCTTATTTATCAGATATTTTCTCGCGTTTAAATGAATTAAATTTAAGTCTACAAGGCTCATCAAAGACACCTTTTGAGGTACATGGAAAAATAAAAGCAACAGTTATGAATCATTTTCAAAATTGGAACAATTTCTATTTGAAAACAAATTTGAACCCACAATTGAGCTAAAAACTTGCATTATTAGTCATTGTAAAATGTTAATAATCACATTCAATAACACTGTGCTACACTCGAAAAGCACTTCTGAAATGACCTAGTGTGCGTTAAAGGTGTTGGTGAGCATGTTACGAATCCGGGCTTAAAAGTTTCAATATACCTCCAAATTCCCGAGTTATGGACCAAAGAAATTTTTTTGAGGCTGCTACTTTTAAACATTTATAACTTTTTTATTTATTAACCGATTTTTGAAATTCAAACGGTCTTGAAAAGAAAAATAATTGTTATTTTTAAATATATATACTTCTCAGTCAATATTCGCACAAATATGAATAGATTGATTCAATTATATGGAAAATTTTTTATTTTTTTTAAACTTTTAAAATTTCTACGAGACTTTTTTCCGAATTTAGTTTAAAGGCAACAAATATATTAAAGTATTTTTCTGAGTAAAATGAGACGTCATTTATTAATATCGGTTGAGAAATGAGGAAGTTATAGTACTTTTTATGAGGAGCTATTTAAGATTAAAGTTATTTTATTAAATCATGCCAATCTAATCGAAACAGGTTGCCACTCTTTTGTTCGCAAAAGTACTATAACTTCCTCATATCTCAACCGATTTTAACAAATGACGTCTCATTTTACTCAGAAAAATACTGTCTTTAATATATTTGTTGCCTTTAAACTAAATTCGGAAAAAAGTCTCGTTGAAATTTAAAAAAAATTAAAAATTTTCCATATAATTGAAAAAATCTATTCATATTTGTGCTAATATTAACTGAGAAGTATATATATTTAAAAATAACAATTATTTTGCTTTTCAAAACCGTTTGAATTTCAAAAATCGGTTAATAAATAATAAAGTTATAAAAGTTTTAAAGTAGCAGCCTCAAAAAAATTCCTTTGGTCCATAACTCGGGAATTTGGAGGTATATTGAAACTTTTAAAACCGCTTTTGTAATACACTCATCTAGACCTATAACATACACTAGGTCACTTTGAAAGTGCTTGCAAAAAAGGAAATTTTGTAGCACCGTGTAATTATTTTCCTGAAAGCCATGAAGACCATTTATGGATACAAAATCCATTTTTGGAGCAACAACGTTCAAAATTGTGTTTTAAAGATAAGGAATCATTAATTGATATATCCTGTAATCCAACACAAAAAATAGCTTTCCAAAACACGAATTTTTTTTCATTTTGGATGAAACAGAAAACTGAATATGAATCGTTATATCGTGAAGCAGTTAAGTATTTGCTGCCATTCACCTCCACATATTTATGTGAACAAGGATTTTCCTCAATGTTGATAATCAAAAATAAATACTGAACAACGATGAACTTGGAGCCAAATATGAGATTAAAGTTAACAAAAATTGAACCAGACATAAAATCTCTTATATCAAAAATGCAGTGCCAACGATCTCATTGATTCGGATTTTTATAAAATTAATTGCATATACATTTTTGTTTCGTTTTTTTTTTTACTTTGAATAGTTCTATTGTAAAGTTTATTTTTTTATTAAATTATATTTAATAGTTGGATAAAAATCAAATGAAAGATTTCTTAATTACAATATATTAATTTACTCGTTCTGTTAAGTTTTTATAAATGCATTATTTTTAATTTTGTTTCGTTTTTTATTAACTTTGAATAATTCTTTCTTAATGTTTAATTTCTTAAATTTTTAAAAAATTTTTTTTTTTTTACTAATTTATTATAAGTTGTATAAAAATTAAATGAAAGATTTCCTTATTAAAATATATTTTTAATGTACATGTTCTTGTTGTGTTTTTTGTTATTTTTATTATTTTTTTTTTAATTTTATTGTTTTTTATTATTAATAAATAAAATGGATTCAAAATTTTAAAATTGTTTACATTATTTTTTTTTGGTGGTACGCGAAAAGTTTGTCGTGAATTTAGTGGTACACGAGCCAAAAAGGTTGAATAGCACTGATCTATACAATATATAATTTCAGGATGTTTGCATGTATGTCCTATTCTTTCCGCAACTTTCTGAAGCCATCTGATGGCATAGCAAGCTGAAATTTGGCAGACACTTTCTCTGCGGAAAATCGTAACGAAGCCATATTTTTGATTTTCGGCTTTTCAACTAGTATAACTATAAAGATCTGATAGAAAAGATGTTTTTTTATAATATGGGGAACTTTGGGCCCCACCCGGCACGGCTAGGCACCGTCGGATCGACCTGAAAAATTAGATCATGATTTCT
The DNA here is from genome assembly GCA_930367215.1 of Pollenia angustigena. NCBI lineage: Eukaryota > Metazoa > Arthropoda > Insecta > Diptera > Polleniidae > Pollenia > Pollenia angustigena. The sequence continues at coordinate 58,418,027 of OV884060.1, forward strand.
TACAACCTCATATTTTAAGCAGCGCAAACAATTAAATTAAAAAAAAAAATCCCATACAAGATGCGACCAGTCTAGTATACATCCTAAGTTTGTCATTCCGCGTAAAAATTTAAATTAAAAAAAAATGAATATCAGTCCAAAACTTACCGTATTCCCCATAAAGCCCACTCTCAAGCTTAATTATTTAAAGGTCCCGTATGAAGCCCACTTCTGAAACTTCCAACTGTCGGTAGAGGAAATCAAAGATTTGGCACATCCAAATATATCGCTTAAACTTGTAAAATTATTAAAATTAAAAAAAAAAAAAAAAATAATTGAAACTCAACCAAAATTATTTTAAGCACATTTTCTTGGTTATGTCTCTATACATACTAATCAAGTTTAACGTTTAGTGTATAATTTTCAGAATAGTATTTAATTGGTACCCTCCATAGGACGCCAATGTTTAATATCGCATATCTTAGGAACTTTTATAGTGAGAATGTTCAAACTTTGTGGAAGTCACTATTATGGTAGACGCAGGGGGGAAATACCTCCCATAGGATGCATATATTAAATATCTCTCAACCGAAGAAGTGGTTAAAGCAGTGTAGCGAAGCGCAACGGGTTAAGCTAGTATTATTGACAAATTAGCTTCAAACTTTTCAGATCTTATTTTTTTACCCGATGTTTATTGATATTAAGTGATATTGGAAAAATGGCCACCCTAATGTTTATGTGTTCATAAAACTTAGTTATCTCCTTTAGAAAAATTAAACTCATTTTTTACACGGAAATAAGTTTATTTTCTAAAGTAACCAATTTCCTTTTTTAACACAGAAAATACAATAATTGTTTTATAATTTTAACATATTTTGTTCGTATTTAGTAAAATTTTCTTAAATAAACAAACATTTTCTCATGATCAAAAAATTCATGTTTTTGTTATATGATCAAAAATTTCTTAAGACAAGAAATGCAAAAAAAAGTTTGTTTTTATTAAAAATAAGAAAGATTTTGCTTAAATCAAGCTGCATTTATTTAATATTAATCTGGTTATCTTGATTAATTAAAAGAATCGAATTTCTTGCAACAAGAAACAAATACAGCAAAGCTCGATATAACAAATACTCACTTTAACGAAAGCGATATAACGAATGAGCAGATTTTTTCATTAGTTACCTTATATAAGGAACGATCAACATTTGTTTGTCCCAGTTTAACGAATGGTTAAATGTTGGATATGCTTTTTTTTTGTTACAAAGTAATACAACACGTAGATTAGTTTTAGGCATAATAGAAGAGTTTTGTTTGAAGCACAGTTTGAAGTGTTGTAGAAATTAGATGAGTGCCCCGGTAGGCTAGCTGGTAGCGAACTAGTCTATCAGCGCCGGGGTTGCGGGTTCGATTCCCGCCAGAGACTCTGGTTTCTTTCCTGCAGACAAGCACAAAGAGCTTCGCGGGATTAGCGTAGGAAATTAAAAAAAAAAAAAAAAGGTGTTAAATAGAAAAAGAATATCATTCAGTGAAATATTAAAATTTTAAAAGAATGTAAAAAGGTGTAGGTAGGTCTTTCTCTAATATCGCAAAAGTATGGAATACCAGTCTTCGGTTTGCAATTTAAAAAAATATGGTAAATAAAGTTGATTACACAAATCTTGAGCGATGAGAGTATTGCAAGAAAAAGCAGTTGAAAAAAGTTTGCAAGCTTCATACAAATAATAATTTATTACTTATTTTTTAGACAAATAATTTTCCCCAATATGTAAACACGCACTTACGTATGCAAGTTTAATAAAAAGCTCGATTTAGTGATAAATGTAGCTAATTTTGTATTTAAAAAAAAGTTCGGTATTATGAATATCTCAGTTAAACGAAAGGAGCTGACACCGGGCTTTGCCTGTACTAGGGATTTTTAATTTTTCAAAAAATGTTCAAGAAAACTTGTTTTAATTTAATTAATTTTTATTTGAATCGACATGTTAAGCAAATTAAGAAAAAGTTTCTTTTTTTATATTAAGTTTTCCTTAAACTAACTAATGCTATACGTTTTTATGTTAAAAATGCAGGCTTTTCTTCGTATTTTGTAAAATATTAATAGCCGATTTCACTAATTTATTTAAATACCAATTTATGTTTAAAATTAGTTTTTCATGTCAAATAAAAAAAAAAAATTATCGGAACAACTATATTTAAATATGAATTGATATTTAAATTGAATTGGTGAAATTAGCCATAAGCAACGAATACTTTATTTTTTTTTAGCTGTATTTAATTATAGTTCGCTTCGAGTAATAACTTTTTGCTTAAACCAAGCCACACATAAATTTAACATAAGAAAATTTTGGCTTGGACAAGAATGGTGCAAAATATTTTTAGTTCAAGCCATATTTTGTGGTGCTTTAGTAAATAATTCTTTCAGTGTATTTCCCCAAAAAATCCTAATTTTTTTTTTTTAGAAATCCCCAATGTAAACCCCAAATCAAATTTTTTGTCCCTTTTAGCAACAAGAAAACCCCTAATTTGAGATCAAAACCCCAAAGCTGGCAGCCCTGCCGTTGACTACCACCACAACAACAGCTTCAACGAAGCATATGGAAGATGATTCTGCTACGGACGACCCAGAAGATGCCAACGTCATAGTCGTTCATGGCGATGAGCTATGATGAAGGTTACACAAATCAACCCTCATAACTACAAAACGGCATTAGCTGCGCTTTTCCTCCGATTGGCTTCAGGCACGGAGGAACTTATATACTTCCAAGAACCATTGTTGTATAAAGACAGGGTATGCGGACTCAGTTTATACGGCTATAGTACTCTGAACGCAGCCGGTCAAGGTAAGACCAGGGCTTGTGTTATGGTCAAAAACATCCTTATGGCTTTCATTCTCTCTGATTTTAGCGATAAGGACACCTGCACTGTCGCAGTGGAAAGCAAAACCAGTACAGTTTGGCTTATGAGCTTCTACATGCCACATGACCAGGTTGGGAATCCTCCAAAGTCCACAACCAGGAAGGCGTTGTCGTATGGTAATAGGCGCAACGTCCCACACTGGGGATTTTTGTATGGAGGTGAGGAAAAAAGTATAGTTTTCAAAAAATATAATGATTTCATTACAAATTTAGTTTTATTTATATAGTAATACACAAAAGTAATCAAAATAAAGAAAGTTAGAGAAATATATATCGTTACCTACAATGTAAAAAGCCCTAACTAACAAAAAAAATGTAAATGATTTTTAATTCATTATTTATTTTAAATCTATTTTTAATTTCATCACAAACTTAGTTTTATTTATATAGTTATATACAAAAGTAATCAAAATAAAGAAAGCTAGACAAATGTATATCGTTACCTACAATGTAAAAAGCCCTAACTAACAAAAAATTTAAATGATTTTTTTAATTTTTAATTTATTATTTATTTTAAATCTACTTTTTAATTTATTATTCTAAAAGAGCCTTAACTTCGTCGCTTATATCACTATGCTTTTTCTGGCTAAATGAAGGAGTCAAGTGTGAGATCATGGGATCTGATGTTACCATCATTCGGTGCATAATATCTTCGTTCGTGGCAATTCGACTGCATTTTCTGGAGTGTCTAAGGCGATATTTTTTATAGTCTTTGTTACGACTTTCCTGAGCCTCTTCGGATAATAAGCCTACAGGAAAAATACACTTTTCAATTATATATTTTCCATGAATCAGAATTTTGTGGAGTGTTGGTGGCATATTGTACCACTCGTACAGTGCAACAAACTTTTTTGCCGTCTCCAGACAAAAATCACCAAATTTTTTCGGATCTAGTGCCTCGGTAATGGTTATAGCTTCGAGAATTGTTGAAAACCTCTTGATTATGTCTTCATCTAGACCCGTGATTTCGGAAATTAAAGCGGGATTAGCAAAGAATCTTCGTGACGTATTTCCTGAATTTGTCGTACCAGAGCCTTGTTTAACAGTATCAACCTGTATTCCAATTTTCTCTTTAATTTCACGCTTTATCAAACATTTTCGGGCTTCTCTTATCGGACGAGTATTTGAGTCGACTCTTCCACGTTTAAATTCAAGATTGTAAGCTACATGCAAAAGACACTCCATCAGCTTAATACGCGCATGAAGTGGTGACATACCAAATTGCAGTGCTTGTTCATTTACGGGCATAGCTTGAACTTCTTCGATTTTATTCATCTTGGATGTTGTTGCTCCACAAATAAAACAAGAAGATGCTGCTGGTGTCTCTGTTACTGATTGTGCTATCTTGCCGTCAATCATTGTAAAATATAATTCATGTTTAACATTAAAGTTACGATTATTTACTGTTAACTCAAATTCTTTTAGTTGAGATATCTCCTCATCGACTCTTCTCTTTTCTTCTCGTATAATTTTTGAAATGCATACCTTCACTTAATTGTGAATAAAAGCGAAACGCGTTCATCGATTTTCATGATTTATGTCTCATTTTTTTCATAGGTTATGCGACTTTACGTGAAAGTAATAAAACTTGAAACTTTTTTTTACTGTTTTGGATTTTTTATGAATTAAAAATAAAAAATTTAAATTTTTTGGGCAAAAAATATTTTTTTTCTTCATACATTTATTTATAACTGCGAAACTGTTGCTTATGTAGCAAAATGTTATATAAACAGATGAAAGTAATTGTAATTCTTGATTTTTCTAAATTTTTTTCAGCAAAATCCGACTAGTGGTTCTCGAGTTATGTTAAACAAAAGAGCCTTATCAGAATTGAGTCCCGAATCAATCAGCTGAAAAATGTTGTACTGTGTAATGCAAAAACTTGAAAGGTGGCACGTGGTGGCACTTGAAATTGATTAATAATGTTAAAACAGATATAAGACAATGTATTCGGTGTGATTTCAAACTGAGGAAAAGTAAAGAAAAAATTCCAGGTCCAAATGTTTGGAGAAAAATGGGATTTTTGTTATATGTCCATAAAAATACAAAAAAAAAAAAAAAAACTTAAGTCTCTGCAGATTTTTTTTTCAATTTTAGTATACTGAAATATACTACTTTAAATAGAAAAAAAAGAAAAACGTTAGCTCACATAGTAAAATAATATTCGTATTTAAATTCTTAGGTTTAAATTAAGTTGGTTCGGTAAAACACACAAGTTCTGAGTTTGAGACGGATATAAAAAAAAACTGGCAGTCAGATCGGAGTAAATCTGTTTGATTTGATTGTACCATTTAGTCTAAAATTGCAACATATCACTGCATATTGCTTGAAGACTATGTTGACAATTTGACTTTTTTCCGCGAAATCCCCAGTGTGCGTCCCCCTAATAATATGTGCTGGACTGCAAAACAAAGCAATGAGATCAATATTAAAATGTAACATTTATACACCAATAGAAGGTGTATGCTTAATGCATTAAAATAGCTAAATATAAAACATAGACTTGAAATGAATGCACAAAATGAAAATGGGAAATGCCCCAGATTATTTAACAGATCAGCTTAACTATGTAGGCAAAATTGAACCATATAATCTCAGAAATGTTAACAACCTTAGGCTTCCAAGAGCAACAACAACTGCAAAGCAACGGTCACTTTTCTATAAAGGCTTACATCTATACAACATGCTGCCCAAAGATGCCAAAACAGAAAGAAATACTAATGAGTTTAAAAGAAAAATTGTAAATTTCATTTAAAATAATAGTATCCAACAGAGCTTTTGATAATACAGTATTCCACGGATAATTACCTCGACAAAAATGCCAATATTTTTGGGTAATTATGCGGGGTAAGCATTTAAACGAATACGCTTAACTACCTCGTTGAGGTAATTATAAGAATACCTCAGTGAGGTAATTAGACGTATTTATTTACAAGATAACTTAACTTTGATGAATGAAAAAATTTAAGACATGAATTTTTACTTTTATTTTATTTTTATATTTATGCGTTTAGAGCTTTTAATGAATTTGGTATCGATTTGTTTGTAAATAATTAACATGTTTTAGCCATTGCTGCATTTTTATTGCACACATATTTTAAGTTATTAAAACATATTTTAATACATGTTCAGCAAATAAAAAAATTGTTTCAAATTCTGGTTAACAGATGTATTTTCTGTTGCTTTAATTTCGCCACCTACATTAAATTTTCACTGTACAATTTTAAGCCAAAGCAAGTTTTTGTTGAAGATAAATGTTTTTCGCAACTTATAACATAGAAACCAAGAGGCATCGTTTAATAAACGATCGAATCAGAAACACTTTTTTAAGTAATCTTTTCCTGGCCGTCCCTCCATCTTGCTGGTTGTCCATGTAAACCTTGTGCGAAAAGGAAAGGCAGCAGTTTTTAGATAATTTAATAAAATTGGGTAAATATGTTTAATTGTCATAAGCGAAACCTATGCAAGAATCGGTCTATAATATCACGTAGTCCCCATGCAAACTTCAAACTTTAATCTCTTTAAAACAAAATATCTCATAAATTTTGTGTATCTAGATAATATATAACTCTTATATGAATCTTGACCTCATAACATAACTTTTAATGCAAAAATTAATTTGTTGAATATTTTGCTTTTAATCAAGCCATATATTGTTTTTAGGCATATTTTTTATCAAAAAATTGAGTGCATATTTTCAAATTATTAACATGGAAAACTTGGTTGCATTACTTGCTGTGTTTTTGTCAAATAGTACTGAGGCAATTAAACGAATGAAATTTAGGTATAATTTTGTTTTGGGAGTTAAATTTTTAAGGCAATTATCCGAATCGGGTAATTAAGCGTATGACAATTAAACGTGGATTTTTGTTTAAAAAATGGAAGAAAAAAACGGGGATTTAAAACTCGAGGTAAATAAGCGTGAAAGGCATTTAAGCGTGGGGTAATTAACCGGGTTATACTGTATTTGTTTAGCAAAAATTAATAGTAAAGAATTTATTGTAAAGTATTTTTAACACTACTAAATTAATTTAAATAAAAGAAATATATGAAACTAGGATATTATTTATTTTTGCTTGGGGCGTTATTTCATTTCTTAAATTGCGGTTTTATTGCCAATGAAATAACGGCCCACTCTTTAAAGGGTTATTTTATTATTTTTTTTATTTTTTTATGGGATTGTATTTTGGAGGGTTACTTTCCGCCTTTTTTTGTAATTTAAAATATTTAAATGTTAGGCTTAATTATTTTATATGTTTAGAGATATTAAATGCTATAAATAATTGCACATTTTTGTGTTCCAATTAATTTTTTTTATTTCGATAATTAAAAAAAGTTCAAATTTACCGAATTTAATAAAATTAAAAAATAAAATTTAATAACGATACTTACAACCCAACAAAATTGAACAGCATATTTGATTAAAAATTAGTATTTAAATAGCAAGAGTTAGTGAAACAAGCTATGATTTAAGTCTACAACACGCAACAATGAATACCGTATTTGTTTGTAATTTGGCAATCTTAGTTGTGGTACTCAGCAACTACCATCAAGGCGAGGTAAGTTTTACAAACACTCGCAAACACACATACACTTATAAAAGCAAATGTTCATAAATAAGTAAACAATTTGCAATTTCTAATATTTTTTTTTTGACAGGCTGCTCAAACTTTGGAGGACAGCCAGAAGATCCGCCTGGAGTGCATTAAAGAAGCCAATCTAAATGCTGAGGAGACCAGTCGCATTATGGCCCGTGAGTTATATAGTCCCAAGTACACCAGTACTTCAGATCCCTTAAAATGTTATGTGTGGTGTTACCATAAAAAAATTGGCGCTGTGGATTCAAGTATGAAATTTAACATGGACGCCCTTTATGAACTATTTGCCCTTTACTTTCCTGATAAGAAGGACAAATTTAAGCCTGCTTTTGCGAAATGTAGCAGTGTTAAATCAACTAAGCCCTGTGAGTTGTCTCACGACTTTCATGGATGTGGTTTAAAAAATATGGAATAAATTTAAGAACGTTTTTAAAAATATTGAAATGAATAAATTATATACATACATACATTATCACACTAAATCAACAAGAGAGTATTTACTCAAAATTTTAAACGTTTCAGAAGAAGAAAAACAATTTTTTATTTTATATGAAAAGGAATTTTTAAGCCAACTGTTTCATTTCCAAAAAGTAGACAGAATTGCACGATGTTTTAACAGCGGGTGGATATGAATATTACGTGTCGATTTCTTCCAAAAAATTAAAAAATAAAAATTTTGAGTTAACCCATTAAAAGCCAACAGTCTTAAAAATTAAAAATAACGCATTCTGTTTATTTATTTTAAATGAAAGGAACTTAAAAAATATGAAAAAATAAAAAAACAGTTTATTATGACGGGTTTTGAGGCTGTACCCAAGCAGGTACAATGGCTCAATGCATGTATTTATTTATGCTATTTTTTTGTATGAACATTTTTGAAGCACTCCTTTTCTCCACACAGAGCTACGTCACAAAGTTCACAAGTCCATTTTATTCGGTTATGGCATTGATGGCTTTCCAATTCTTTGCGGAAAGTGGGTTCCAGCAGTAAGTGCTACACTAGGAATAACCGATCGTTTAGATATGGTTGCGTGTAATTTCGTAGATAGTGCCGAGCGATGGCTCAATGATACTCCAGTAAGTCCATTTTTGAGTTGTTGGCTTCCCTGTAAAACCTCCAAGCGTTGACGAGTGAAAAGGTGCAACCACCACTTCTTTCCACGAAATTTTATTCTGTAATTATTTAGTGCTTGATCATGAAGGTCAGCCACCCATTCCTGAATTATAATCTGCAATCAATTTTGGCTGTTGGACCTTTACTTTAGTTTTTGCGTTCGAGCACCAGCGATTCACGAAATGGTGTTGAGTGCTGGATTCTCCGACGCAGCTCTTGAAGGGGTATATCGTCTTCGCTATCGCTGCTGCAGAAAACCTCTATTTCACCTGGAATATCTTGCGGCATGATGTTAGCTATAATATGCTTAGCATCACCGTCCTCCTCATCCGTATCAGCATCTGGTGGAATATACGCAACATCAAACAAATTATGGTATGAGGCCCCTTCCACAAAATCCAAAACGCTTTCTAGATTATTAAATCTTCTTCCATAAAAGATTGATGGGTTGATGCTTTCAAACGCCATATCAATGGTTGCGAACCAGCTCTTGACGAGTACGGACGTGTATCAGTGAGTAACAAAAATAAAAAAAAAAAAAAAAAAATAAAAAAAAAATTGGAAGTGAAAAAAAATATTTGCCGTGGGTGAAAAAAAAAATATTTGTAATAGGTGAAAAAAAAGAACAATAACTAGTGTGCCCGAAGAGATTTGTGAATGAGCCTCACAAATACTCCCAATAAGGAGAGTAGGCCCAGCACAAATAGCAGAAATGCTTATATTGTGGTAAGCTCCCCGAGCGTGAGCAATGAAAACATTCGATACCCAGAATTAAACAAAAATTATTTAAGTGCAAAAATTGCCAGCGCAACTGGTATTCCATACAGCAATTTGAGTTCAAGTGTGCCCAACCTGACCAAGTGTGTTGATCCGACCGTAAATGTGGTTCAAAGTGTGAAATCGTCTGACCAGAGGAATAATAACGAAAAACCTGGAACATCACGATTTGCATTAATAAATACAGGAGCTGTGCCAAAAACTACTAAAGTGCAAACGGGCATGGACAGATATATAACAATAACTAAGAGAAAGGCTAGCCCTAGGTCCAACCAACAGGAACGCATGGCCAAAAAATACAAAGGCTCTAACGTAGTCTCTTTGCCAACAAATGGTAACAGATTCTCTGTACTATCCATACCTGACGATAAAGAAGCAGAATCAGCTAATGGGACAGCCACTAAAGAAGTTAAACCGCCACCTATCTATCTGCGAGAGCAAACATCAAATAGCATAGTCAACATGTTGTCTCAACTTGTAGGTAAGAATAATTTCTACGTCGTTTCTATACGACGCGGGCAAATTCAAGAGACCAAAATTCAAGCCAGTACAGAAACAAACTTTCGTATTATATCAAGACACCTGGACGCAGAAAATAAAAGTTACTATACATACCAATTAAAAAGTGCTAAGGGATTGATTATTGTCATAAAAGGCATAGATAGTTCTGTTCCTACAGTGGATATAAAATCTGCCGTAGAGCAAGAGGGGTATGAGGTAAAATCTGTGCATAATATTTTGAACAGGAATAAAGTTCCTCAACCACTGCACCGCATTGAGATATCGTTTGATTCATCGGTTCTCAAAACCAAAAATTCAGTTCATCCCATATACAACTTGCGCTACCTACTCAACAGAAGAATAACTGTTGAGGAGCCAATAAAACGAAAGGGTCCCTCCCAATGCACAAACTGTCAGGAATATGGGCATACAAAATCATATTGTAAATTGCCTTACGTATGTGTGGTTTGTGGCGACGCTCATAAAACCGCCGAATGTAATCGTTCTAAAGCTGACCCGAATGTTAAGAAATGCAGCAACTGTGGCGAAAATCACACGGCAAACTATAGGGGTTGTAAAGTCTTCTTGCATTTATTAAAACCTGCTTTAGTTCAAAAACATACTCACTCCCAATATGGTCCGTCACATGCGCCCAGCCAAGCCGCTGGCTCAACTGCTAGTACTACACAAACAAACAAAACCAATCATATGCCCAAGTCCTAAAAGGAAACCCTAATGCGAAAAATCCCCCGAGTACTTCCAACGCAAAGCAACCTTCGTACGCTAATGTTCCTAGGGAAGGTCTACAAATGCCTACCTCAATTGAAAATTTAATTCAAACTATGAATAACTTCATGGCCACTATGCAGAACATGTTTCAGGAAATGATGCGAAACCAGAACTTGCTCCTGCAAGTTCTACTCAACAAAAAATGAACCAGTTAAAAATATGTTTCTGGAATGCAAACGGGTTATCCCAACATAAACACGAAGTTGCAAACTTTCTTCATAGGCATGAAATCGACGTACTTCTTGTCTCTGAAACACACTTTACTCATAAAAACTGCTTTAGGGTAAATGTTTACCTTACGTATGACACAAAACATCCCAGCGGACGAGCTTGTGGTGGCACAGCCATAATTGTGCACAAACACATCAGACACTTACCATTGCCAGAGTTCGAAAAAGATTGTATCCAGGCCACATCTATAAATCTTACTGATTTCAAACTAACGTTAACATCCGTTTATTGTCCCCCGAGGCACAAAATTCTACACGATAAATTTCTCAACTTCTTCTCCACATTGGGCCAGAAATTCATTGCTGCTGGCGACTACAACGCTAAACATACATATTGGGGCTCCAGACTTATTAGTCCTAGAGGTAATCAGCTATACAATACCGTAACTGCAAATAACTTTGATGTGGTATCGAGTGGTGTGCCTACCTACTGGCCAACCGACTTCAACAAGCTACCAGACCTTATTGACTTTGCTGTAATCAAAAACATCAAGCGCGATCAGGTAATAGTTAGTTCCTCCTATGATCTATCGTCTGATCATTCACCTTCAATCCTCATTTTAAAAGGTAACTCTGACGCCGCAGCTGCAAACTGTATTTCCTATCCAAACAGAAACACAAATTGGTTAAAGTATAAAATGTATGTGAGCTCTCACCTATCACAGTGCATTCCCCTAAAAATTCATCTGACATCCAAATAGCTGTCGACCGATTTACAGAAGTCTTGGCTGCTGCAGCAAGAAATGCAACCCCAATCAAGCGGACAATTAAACGTGCTCCTTACAATACATCGACGGATATAGAGACCCTTATCAGAGAAAAAAGGAAGTTAAGAAGACAATGGCAAAACAGTCGTTCCCCAGCCACTAAGGCCCAACTACAATTATGCCTGACAACTCTTCGCAACAAATTGAGACAGAACCACGAGTCTGCAATAGAAGGCTATCTAAACAGCCTAGATGCCTAAAAAAATTCCAATTATAGCTTATGGAAGGCTGTACGGCATATGAAATGCCCTATAACCCGAGAATCTCCATTAAGACTGGAAAACCGCACTTGGGCCAAAAACACAGATGAAAAATTAACGCTTTCGCGGGCCACCTTGAGAAAGTTTTCACGCCACATGATACACATACTTGTTCCTGTCGTCCAATCATTCCTGATAAGGTAAACCATCCATTAAAATTTAACATTACTCAAGTAAAATCTGCAATAGAAAAAGTGAATATTAGAAAATCTCCCGGACTTGACCGTATCACACGCTATATTAAGAGTCGGATTCTTCCCTTATGATTCCCAAGCCAGGAAAAGATGCTAGCCAGGTTGCGTCGTACAGACCGATAAGCTTATTATCAATCATATCGAAGCTTTTCGAAAAAATATTCATTTTAAGTATAACTCCTCATCTAAATGAACACGACATTATCCCGGATCACCAGTTCGGATTCAGAGCGAAACATGGTACAATAGAACAAGTGCATAGAATTGTCACCCTTATTAGATCGGCGTTTGAGAAAAAGCAATACTGCTCAGCCCTGTTTATAGACATTTCCCAAGCATTTGACAAAATTTGGCATGATGGGCTACTCATCAAAATAACACGAATGCTTCCTCAAAACACTCACAAGCTTCTGGAGAGCTAACAGGCAGAACATTCATAGTAAGGTCGCAAGATAAATACTCCCCCCTCAAGAAAATTACTGCTGGTGTTCCCCAAGGCAGCATATTAGGACCGCTTCTATATATAATATACACAGCGGATATGCCAACAAACCTGAGCACGCATACCTCTACATTTGCAGACGACACAGCATTTATTAGCGTTAACCATGACCCAAAAGTCGCATCGCAAAATCTGCAGTCCCACATCAATGAACTAGAGGCATGGCAAGAAAAATGGAGAATAAAGGTTAACCCGGCTAAATGTGCTCACTTAACTTTCACGCTCAAAAGACAAACGTGCCCAGCAGTAAAAATAAATAACATCACTGTTCCGGTAGAAAACCATGTAAAGTACTTGGGATTTCATATAGATAGACGCTTGACCTGGTCTCGTCATATCGAAGCGAAAATAACGGCTATGAAACTTAAAGCAGCTCAACTACATTGGCTTCTCGGTGGAAACTCAAACTTGTCTTTAGACAACAAAATTCTTCTATACTAGTCCATCATAAAACCAATATGGACATATGGCATCCAATTATGGGGCACTGCATGCGCATCTAACATACAAAAGCTTCAAAGAAGACAGTCTAGAATATTACGTCAAATTGTCTGCGCCCCATGGTATATACGTAATGATATTAGCCACAGAGATCTCAACGTCCCCACTATCCAGGAGGAAATTAAAAAATATTCAATAAGCTACATCGATAAACTAATGGTCCACCCTAACTACCTCGCTCGGGGTGTGCTTCAGTTCGAAGGTCACCAGAGGCTAAAAAGAACCGATACTTTGAGCCTAACTAGAAGACAGTCTTAAAATTTGAATACAGCAGTAAGTGGTTACACTGGTAACAACTAATAAACAACAAGTAGAATTAAGATTTGAATACATATTGTAAATTTCGATAAGAAAGATTCAATAATAAAAAATAAATTTAAAAAAAAAAAAAAAAAAAAAAAAATATCAATTCCAAAAAAATCTACCAAAATGTAATATAAAATATATTATCAAAATATATACATTAGAGTGGTCGCAATTTTTTTTTTAAATTCAATTGTTTGCGCTGCTTAAAATATGAGGTTTGGTGTAAGAAACCATGATCTAATTTTTCAGGTCAATCCGACGGTGCCTAGCCGTGCCGGCTGGGGCCCAAAAATCCCCATATTATAAAAAAAAACATCTTTTCTATCAGTGTGCCAAATTTCAGCTTCCTATGTCATCAGATGGCTTCAGAACATTGCGGAAAGAATAGGACATACATGCAAACATCCTGACATACTAAGAAATTATATATTGTACTAGCTTAACCCGGTGCGCTTCGCTACACTGCTTAAACCACTTCTTCAGTTGAGAGATATTTAATATATACTTTATTTTTATTTTCAAAAGTGTAGTATACCATAGGAGTGACTTCTACTAAGTTTGAACATTCTTACTATAACAGTTCTTAAGATATGTGATATTAAACATTGGCGTCCTATGGGGGGTAACATTTCCCCGCTGCTGTTTTATTTCAATTTTGGGGTTCAGAAGATCATACTACCAAAAGTTCAACAAATTGCTTGCAGCGGCTCTTATTAATATTGCTATCTATGAGGGGTACTGCTCCTCCTCTGTCTACCCCGCCCATTTTTATATTGCAATTTATAGTTTACCATAGTAGTAGCTGTAACCACGTTTGAAGACTCTCCCTTTAATAGTTCTTCTGTTGAGCGATATTTAATTTATGCATCCTATGGAAGGTATTTCCCCCTTTGCGCCTACCCGCTTTATTTTCATTTTCAAAAGTGTAGTATACCATAAGAGAGACTTCTGCAAATTTTGAACATTCTCACTATAAAAGTTCTTAAGATATGCGATATAAACCATTGGCGTCCTATGGGGGGTAACATTTCCCCGCTGCTATTTTATTTCAATTTTGGTGTTCAGAAGATCCTACTACCAAAAGTTCAACAAAATGCGTGCAGCGGCTCTTAATTATATTTCTATCTATGAGGGGTACTGCTCCTCCCCTGTCAACCCCGCCCATTTTTATATTGAAATTTATATTTTACCATAATAGTAGCTTTAACGACGTTTGAAGACTGTCCTTTTAATAGTTCTTCAGTTAAGCGATATTTAATATATGCATCCTATGAAAGGTATTAACCCCCTGCGCCTACCGCTTTATTTTTATTCTCAATAGAGTAGTATACCATAACAGTGACTGCTACAAAGTTTGAACATTCTCACTATAACAGTTCTTTAGATATGCTATATTAAACATTGGCGTCCTATGGGGGGAACCACTTTCCCCGCTACTATTTTATTTAAATTTTGGGGCTTAGGAGATCCTACTACCAAAAGTTCAACGAAATGCGTGCAGCGGCTCTTAAGATATGCGATATTTAATATTGGCATCCAATGGGGGTACCAATTCCCCTGCCCCTATCGAAAAAAGTAGCCTATTTTATTTTTATGGCTCACATGATGTTACTGTAAAAATTTCAGGAAAATCGGTTCAGTAGTTTAGGAGTCTATAAGCCAACAAACAAACATACAAACAAACAAACATACAAACATTTTTCATTTTTATATATATGTATGTATGTATGTATAGATGTATAGATATAGATAGATAGATTAACATATGTTCGCGTAACTCAAAAACGCTTCAGTTTATTGAAAAACTAAAAAAAACCGAAATTCCGCAATAAAATTTACTTTAAGAAAGTTAAAACTTTTTTCTTTATGTTGGCTTTGGTTTTCGAGATATACCGTTATTTCGAAAATTAAGGAGGTTGCACAACATATCTTCGCGTAACTCAAAAACGCTTTAGTTTATTGAAAAACTAAAAAAAAACCGAAATTCCGCAATAAAATTTACTTTAAGAAAGTTGAAACTTTTTTCTTTATAATCCACCGCAACAAAAAAATTATAAGTTCTTGAAAAGACTTTGTTTTATCATATTTTAACAGGAAAACAATTAAATTTAATAAAAGTAAAAACATTTTATATTTATTTATAACCCATTTCAAGATTTATGAATGCAAAGTGGAACAAGTGCAACTTTTCTTAGTTGGATATTTCTATTGTACGTTTTGCTATGATAACAGTTCTTTAATAGAGAAATTATGTATTGACTTGTTCTCTATAAAACCTTTCGTAAGGTACAAAGAGTCAAAATAGAATGCACAAGAAACTATGCAATTGCAAAAGACTGTAATTTTTTTCTTTGTATTATCTCATATTTCGATGTCATGTGCGACATTGAAAAACATCATTTTCTATCCATGCGTCGAAAGTAAAAGTAGAAAGCTCATCAAATTACCAGGCCATTTTTTATAATATTAAAATAAAATAAAAATTTCTGTAAAATGGCAAGATTTGTGATCTTGGTACTTATATAAAGTTGTTCACGTGCGACATCGTAAGTGTGAAAATTAATAATTTGAAAATAATTTTTTATATATCGACGGCTTATATTCAATACCCGCCATCCGCCAAAATACAATTTTTCAGGAGAGAGAAAAAACTGTTTCTTTCGAAAATTCTTAAGGTATGAATACATCTTTCTTCTATAATATTTTTTAAATATGACTACTAAGTCACCCTTATAAAAAAAGTAGAACTTTTAACTCTATTCGTAGCGATATGGTTGATGTTATTTTTATGGCGTATAGCGGTAATTGCACAGTAATAAAAATATGTTTTTTTGCTCTAATATGTAATTTTTTTAAATTAAGCATTAACGTTTTTCTTACATATAAGAATTCAATAACAAAAAAATACACACATTGTCACACTGCTCCTTATTACTTTGACTCCATCTGTACTAAATTATGATAAAAGTAATGATATTCTAGTGGTATAACCGGCTTCAAATCTTGAAGATGTTTCCATTTACTAGGCTGGATTGGTAACTGAGCAGTATGCAAATGCATATCGAGCCCTAACAGCGAAAATAATGTAAGCGACATGATTTTCAATTTTCGTTTTTTTTAATAAATGACTTTATTGGCAACACTTGCATCATCTCCTAAAATATCATGGTCACATAATGTACCGTTACGATTTTATAGCAAAAACAATTTTAATCTAAGCGACAAATTTCATACAAAATTAATATGAAATAAAACAAAAAAGCTCTCTCCTGTAAAATTTGATTTTTGGCGCTTACATTATTTTTGCGGTTAGGGGTCGATATAATTTAACTGTTAATTTAACTGTTCTGCAACCCGATAATGATGTTAACAAATTATTAAAAGACTATGCTTGAATTACGTATTCATGTTTTTTCTATTTGTTTTTTCTATGGGAGGTGGGCGTGATCAGGTATATATTTTCAGGAGCCCATTTTACAATTATAATATTTATTTTTTGTGAAAATTGAGTTGATGTATTAGAAATCAAGGCAGAAATCAAATTTCACACAAATGATTATGAGTGCTTAAAAATGCTATGTGCCAAAAAACAATGCCGTAGGTTAAAATTTAATTTTCACTTTGTATGGGAGGTGGGCGTAAAAGTGGGCGATTCATTTTAATTTTACCATTTTTTTCTTGATTCAAACAAATGCCTATGTGCCAAGTTTCATTATCCTTCAGTAACTTCTTCTATTTTTTGCCGCTCGTTCTATGAACTTCAACCAATGTGTGGCGTATGGCGGGTATTGCATTAAAAAAAATCGTGCGGTTGATAGCGGTATCACAAATATTAAAAAAAAAAAAACAATTTATATAAATTATTTTTTTTTTTTGAAATTTTTGTCAGTGATAAAGCTGGCTGGCATCAGTGAACAATTTGCCATCGAAAAGTCATTTTCCAATAATTGGTGTATGGCGGGTATTGAATATAAGCCCTCGATATGTAAATGATTTATTTATGTTAATATGTATATAAATTTCAATCATTTAAATCTAGATGAGCAAAAAAAGCACTAAATTCAAAAATAAAGCCTTATTCTAGCCATTAACAATGATATACGATACGATGAGATTAGACTTTAAATGACGATGCTATATATGTAAATAAAACAAAAACGGCTGTAATTTAGGGCGTGGCAAAAACATTTTTTTTAAGGTTTTTCAAACTTAATAAATATACCTTTTATTTTAGGGCGTGACTGATGAAAATATTATTGCTTGTATTGGCTTCTACCTGATTTAATGTAGTATGTGTGTGAAAAAAGGGGCTTAATTTGTAGGCGTGTAATAAAAGTGGGCATATAAAAATCTATACATACGTAGTTTTAGAAGGACTTTCTTGGCACGTAAAAAAATTGGACATTTGGGGGAAGGATCCCAGATGCCATAAGTGGCGCCCAGAATTTGAGGTCGGATTTAAAAGTCACTTAAGACAAAAATGAAGCACTATCAAGCCATGAAAAACGATATGCAATATGATGAGATCGGACTTTAAATGGCAGCGCTAAATATAAAAAACCAAAAGGGCTGCATTTTGGGGCGTGGCAAAAAAAATGTTTCCTGTTTTAGAAACTTCATTGACATATCTTTTATTCTAGGGGGTGACTGGAACAACTTTTTTTTTTTGTATGGAGGTCGACCCGGTCTAATCAACATATATATCATGATGGAAAAAAATGTCATCTGCGACAGCGATTAAAGCTAAATAAAAAAAAGTATACATTATTTTTATTTAAAATTGCAGCCATATTTAAGAGATATGAGTGCATAACATTCTACAATTTTTTGCATTTAAATATTGCCTCAGGTTTCGCTGAAATCGGCATTCGAAAAAATGGCCACAAAAACCACTTCTGTTTTCGTCACGTGCAAATGCCTTTTTTTTGCAATTTTCTTGAAAACGAAACAATTTATTAAAATGAACAATAGCACCAATTAAAGGGCTAATTAAAAGCTATAACTTGAATCTATTGCCAAAATAAATATACGTTTTATTTTGACTTTTTTTTAACTTTAAATGTGTACGATGGTCACGTTCGACATGATGGAAATGCCCATATGAAACTAGGATATTATTTATTTTTGCTTGGGGCGTTATTTCATTTAAATGTTATTTAAATGTTAGGCTTAATTATTTTGTATGTTTAGAGATATTAAATGCTATAAATAATTGGACATTTTTGTGTTCCAATTAATTTTTTTTATTTCGATAATTAAAAAAAGTTCAAATTTACCGAATTTGATAAAATTAGTTTTGATGCCAACTGAATAATCTAACGATACTTACAACCCAACAAAATTGAACTTGATTAAAAATTAGTTTTTAAATAGCAAGAGCTAGTGAAACAAGCTATAATTTAAGTCTACAACACGCAACAATGAATACCGTATTTGTTTGTAATTTGGCAATCTTAGTTGTGGTACTCAGCAACTACCATCAAGGCGAGGTAAGTTTTACAAACACTCGCAAACACATATACACTTAAAAAAGCAAATGTTCATAAATAAGTAAACAATTTGCAATTTCTAATAATTTTTTTTTTTTTGACAGGCTGCTTTAACTATGGATGACATCCAAATGGTACGCCTAGATTGCATTAAAGAAGCCAATCTTAATGCTGAGGAGACCAGTCGCATTATGGCCCGTGAGTTATTTAGTCCCAAGTACACCAGTACTTCAGATCCCTTAAAATGTTATGTGTGGTGTAGCCATAAGAAAATTAACGGTATTGATGCTAGTATGAAATTTAACATGGACGTACTTTATGAACTATTTGCCCTTTACTATCCTGATAAGAAGGACAAAATTAAATCATCTTTTGCAAAATGTAGCAGTGTTAAAGAAACTAAGCCCTGTGAGTTGTCTTACGAGTTTCATGGATGTAGTGAAAAAAATTTGGAATAACTCTAAGAACGTTTTCAAAAATATTGAAATTAATAAATTATATACATACATATATTATCACACTAAATCAACAAGAGAGTATTAACTCAAAATTTTAAACGTTTCAGTAGAAGAAAAAATATTTTTAATTTCATATGAAAAAGAATTTTTAAGCCAACTGTTTCATTTCCAAAAAGTAGACAGAATTGCACGTTATTTTAACAGCGGGTGGATATGAATATTACGTGTCGATTTCTTCCAAAAAATGTAAAACTAAAAATTTTGAGTTAATACCCTCTTGTTGATCAAGTGCGATATGTATATATTTTAAAAAAGCAACAAAAAATACTTTTAGTTTTAATAAGGTCTCAGAAATCCAATTTTACGAAAGGCTTTTTAGAAATATATCCCCAAAAACACTTTCAATATGAAATAAAACTTTTTTCAAACAACAATCGTTTGAAAATGATTTAAAAAACATTTGATAATCATAGCATTCTTGCTTTCAAAGATTATTTTCAAAAGTTTTCAAAATTCAAAAATTTGTTTTTGTTTTAAATGTAATTTTCTATGCGAACGTTGACGTTCGAAATCGTTAAGCAGGTAGTTAATTAAAATTAATTACATATTTATTTAAATAAAATGTGATATAAGCATTCGTCACCATAGCTTAAAGATGAAATAGTATTGTTTCCGTCATATAATTCTTGGAATGACAAATACTTGGCTCCTTTTTGTTTTGAGGATTGCCATGACGTAGCACCGCGATCGTACAACAAACTAATATTTTCTTCACTTTCACGATTTATTTTTATTCAAATTCTTTAACTTTGTAATAAAGTTTTTAATCACAAATAATTAATATTTTATGACAAGAAATCAAGGTTTCTTAACCCTAGATAATTAACCATATTTTACGTACGTTGTAACCAGTGTGACCCTTTTAGCATTTTCACTGCTAAATTTAGCATTATTTATTTTGATTTAGCAGCGAATTTTTCAAATAGCATTTAGCATTATTTTCAGCATTTTTGTTATATTTTTTTAGCATTATTTAGCATTTTTTAATCCTAAAAATTTTATATATTGCTATTTCACAATATAACTTATCACTTCTGTCAATCTCTATAATTGTATTTTGTCATTTATACAAATGTATAATAAAAACACAAAAAAAAATTAAAGAAGAAATGGTAGATTTTACTACAAAAGAAATAACGGTTTTGGAACAGCAATGGCAAAAGCTGAATGCATACGAATTGATGAACCAAAGTTCAACTATTGAATTCTGGATAGTTGTTTAGAATATGATAAAAACAAATCATATTCTAATGGTATTTTGACCAACACTTTGGAAACTATTCATATAATTGTGTGTTTAATGTGTAATTTAATTAACTGAAAATGATGTTGAATAGCCTTTTTTGTTTTCAATGACAACTTTTGTATGTATATCTCTTGCAATAAATAATAATGGCTTAAGTTGACTTAAGTGTTTTTAATTTTATTACATATTCTTATTATCTTCTTCAAGATCTATGCCGCAGCTAAATTTCAAGTATAAAATGTCATTATTAATAAAACTATACGCATTTATATTTTAACTTTCACAATACAAAACTCATTTCATTTTAGACAAAACCCTTAATATCGCAAAACACGAAATTTCGACTTTAGCCATGATTATTTACTGCAGATTTTATTTTTACTACAGATATGTAGGTATATCGTAACCTAAAACGCAAAAAACCCTATCTAACATTTTGAAAATTTTACAAAAAACCATTTAAAATGTTTAAGTTATTAATCGCCTTAAACTGTCTATAATTTATTTTTCTTTTACTTTTCTTGAAAAACCTAAAGGCCCAACCATAATATGCATAGCCTTGCTTAACCTACTGTTAAAAATTAACAAAAAGTCTCTCAAACGTATTTAAAAACAAAATCGAAAAACATTTGATTCCGTACGGTATGTGCGATCTATTTCGCACTTTGCTTAAGCAAATGACAGTTTCATAAAACTTAACAAAAATTTTCTTTAAGTACAATACGGTTTGCCTCATATGATTTACATGCATTCGAACATTTGCTTAAGCCAACTTAAGCACATTATGGTTGCCCCTTAACAGTTTTTTTTTTTGACAGTTGACAATGTTTCATATTTTGCAAACTGAAGGTTATGGCTTTAAGCGTTTATCATGTAATATTTTGTAGATAGGGCCTTTTGTTTTTTTTTTTTTGTTAAAAAATCGCTAACTTTTGTCAAACTACTGAAATGTTTTTATTAAATAAATGTATGTATGTATGTCTCTAATTTTTTTATGTAAGCTTCATTTTATTTTAAAGATATATAATATTTTCAGGTAAATTAAGGTATAATTCATTCATTAAAATGTTACAATTATTTAAGAAAATTTAGCATTATTTTAGCATTTTCAAATTTTATTTTTAGCATTTTTTTGTAGTTGTAGTCACACTGGTTGTTACTACCCACCTGACCAAGACTTTCGTTAATGATATTGCCATCGAATATATCTCGAACATTTACTGTGTTAATCTTTCGAGATCGACACTCAAAAACGAATAGAAAATTGTTTACATGTCGCTCAGTTTGATCCAAAAAAGCTATCGAATTCGAAGGTTCGATAAAGAATTAGAAACGAAGATTTAGCAACATCAATTGCTGTTTGAAAATTCCTTTGCTAATATTTCGTTAGTGGTATCGAAAAATGTTTGCCAAAACATCTTATTCAATATTGTGAAATGTTTACAAAAGATAAATTTGACGATATCGAGAAACCTTATCTGGAGATATTGTTATTAGTCAAATTCGATATCGCTAAATATTCGTCATTACTATCGTTAGTAATACTTCGATATCGAATGATTATTGTTATTTTTCAATTTCATTTTGGTCCAAATCAAACAATTTTTATCGTTTTAATATTTAATTAATTTTTTTTAAATTAATATTTTATTAATATTATTTTTTCAAATTAATTATATTAACATGTACAATGCTACATACTAAAAAATGTTTATTTTAATGAAAAAAATTAAATAGAAAAATTTGAATCGCCAAAGAAAACACATAAAGCTAAATTCTGTATATTTAAATTGTGTAAGTTAATATATTTATATGCATGTATAATAATTAATCAGTCTTAGATAAATATAAATGCAAAAAAAAAGAATTAGTTCAACATGAATAAAGACAGTTTTTAACTCAAATAACTTCTTAAAAAATATATGTATAAATAAATGAAATTATGTTGTTTATTTTTTTTTTTTTTGGTTAAGAGGTCGTCACCTCTCCCCCAAGTTTTTGCTATTTTATATGGTATACTGATGTTTTCGACAGCCTGTCATGAGCATATTGGAAATTATTCTGCGATATTTTGTCGAAGTCGTCGTCACAAAGCGCAAATTTGTTTTTGAACGAATCTAGGTACATAAAAAGAATGAAAGAGTTAAATTATAAAGGTGCAAAAACGTAAAAATTTTCTTTTAAAAGTTTCTTACTTCGAATAGCTTGTGTTAATCTGAATCCCCTTATACATTTTTTTGTACTTGTTCCCCTCCATGAAAATTGTTCCGCTAAATTGTCAGCTAATATTTTTTTCCAGCATGCTCGTATAAACTTGTAGAAAGCTTTTCCACCCGACTGGCACAGTTCTTTTATCTGAATGGGAATTGAAAAAATATTTTACATATGTTATCACACAGTTACTGAAACAACGTCATAACGCCAACCTTGTGTTAAAATCAATAATACCTTCTTTCACTTCTTTTAACAATTGAACATCTGACTGGTCTGGCTCAGTATTATTTAAAACAACAATTTCAACATTTTCATTACCCCCAACGCCATCAGGAGTATCTCTTGGACGGAGGTTTCTATTTAAAGTGTTAGTTACACTGGGTTATAACATGTCTGCTTTCACATATATATTTTTTTTTCTATCCCCCATTTAACTCACCTTGTTAATTAAATTAAATAACGAATTTATTATTTTTTTATCACTTTTTAAAAATTTGTATTTTCTTTATCCACACTTTATAAAGTCTAAATCACAAATAAAAGGTTTTTCTTTTTTATGTTTCAACATTAAAAAAACTTCGTAACTTCTTTTCGCGAAAAATTCGATCAAAGTAGTTTTATCGAACCTTTGGTGATAATGTGAAAAATAAAAAATAGTAAAAAAATAATTTAACGGTAAACAAAATAAATGTTCGAGGATTTGCCTAAAATAAAAAAAAAATAGAAATCATTTTTGTTTCGAGATTTTATCAAAAAAGAAAAAACCTCGAATGTTTTAGTTAATGAAAAAACACATTTTCGAATGTTGACTGTCGGTAAAGTTTTGAGAATTGTTCAAATAAAAGAGCATTCGCTATATAAAATATCATCGACTATTTATCGAACATTTTTGTTTCGAAAAATCTTCGCCTTAGTGAGCTTTCAATTTTTTCGAATCTCAGGTCAGGTGGGTAATGATCGTCGATTCGACGATGTATTTTTTAACTGCCTATAACTTTGGCTTAAAACCAAATATACTTTTTCGATAAATGTTATTGAACATTGGGGCACCTTATAAGTCTATAAAAAAAATTATTAAATTTTAATTCCTTTAGAATATATTTATATATATATATATATATATATATAGTATATCTATAGTATAGATATACGAAATATTTAATTTTTGTACTAATTCATTTTTATTGCACATAATTTTGGGATCATTAAAAAGGACCCAAAAATATTTTATGCAAAACTTAAAAAAGAAATTTTTAGCTTCAAGAAAAATAATTTTTTTTTAATAACACTTTGAGCAAGAGTCACAAAGCCCAACTTTGTGGTCTCCGCATATGGAGTTTTCGGATATATCACATTTTTAGTTTGACATTCGGCATTTTACGCAAAACTAGATCATCTACTTATAGCATACAAAATTTTAGACTGTTAGGCATACCCACTTAAAAGTAAATTAATTAAAAGGGAGCGATGCTCGTCGAAACGTCGATCATTAGTTCTCTAGGGTTAAATGCGAATTCACTTTACTTAATATCTAACTTTTCTTTAATTGTACAACTCATTTAATCCAATAAACACGAAGTCAAACCTTTGATATTAAATGACTTTATCATATGACATCAAAAACCATTCTCTAACCTTTTTCAATCGTTTGATTTAAGCATTTGAATTCAAATTAATAATGATTTGAATCATTATCAATCGATTGTCGTAAGAGAAAAGGTTTGATCAACCCACAAACACGGAGGTTTGATTTCACATTGAAAATGATTTGAAATTAGACATTTTCTCAAACGATAAACGATTTGAAATCTCAGCCTTCTCAACCAAAAGGGGAAATTATTTTCAACTTGCTTTCAAACGCAATACTCAAACGTTTTTCAACGGTGCCTTTTAATACAACGTGGAACATAAATAATTTATTTTATTTTTTTAAATTAAATTAATTATTTATTTAAATAAACTGTGTGATAAACATTCGGCCTCATAGCTAAAAGATGAAATAATGTTCTTTCCGTCCTCTAATTCTTGGAAAGACGAAATGCTGTGCTCCCTTTTATTTTAAGGATTGTAGCACCGCGATCATTCAACAAACTTATAATTTCTTCACTTTCCCATTTTATTTTTCTTAATTCGTATTCAATATCATTGTAATTTCCCACAAATAGTTTTTATTTTTCATAAGAAATAAAAATTAGCTTTCATTGCCATTTTTAATGTTTACATTTATTTTTTGCTTCATTCAGTCCAGTGATAACCAAGCCCGGAACAAAGTTGTTGTATACATGTGAATTGCCGACCGTGTCTGTGTGAAAAATACGATTATTAACTGACTCCCGAGCCTATGGAGTGTCTATCACTGCTTCAGTCCTTCCCTTTTTTTTATTTGAGAAGAACATTTGATAACAATTTGACATCAAATTGATAAAACATTTTATGTCAGATGTTTACATTCAAATCATTATCAATTTTAATTCAAATGTTAAAATCAAACAATTGAAAAAGGTTTGAAAATTGAGTTTGATGTCAAATGATAAATTAATTTCATATCAAAGGTTTGACTTCGTGTTGGATGGGTGGCTACATTCAGAAGAAAATACATATACATAAATAATTTGCAGAAAAAAAACAGTGTTCTGGATTTAAGTTTTTTTAATGATACGTAAAAGTTCTAAATATAAAAATGTTAAAGAAAAAGTCGTAAGTCCCCTTTTAATATGAAAATATGCAACAATATACTAACACGTGTGCGTTGTAAATTTTAGGAGACGTAAAATAAGGTTAATCAAAATTTAACAAGACTGCTTTTACAGATTTGTAATTTATTGAGAACTTAACATATTAGGAATTTGTTTTGCTTCATCCTGTACAATTTTTTAAATTGGACTTTGCTCTTTTACGACTGAAGGAAACGATACAATACCATAGTTGGGGGTAGTGAACTAAATTCTGATATTTATTAAAAAACGGCTAGCACCACTGGATTCAACCTACCCGAATTAGGTTAAAAATCTTCCGTTCGTATCATACTAAAATATGAAACAGCAAATACTTTAATCTTTCTATACAATATATAATTTCTTAGTATGTCAGGATGTTTGCGTGTATGTCCTTTTCTTTCCACAACTTTCTGAAGCCATCTGATGACATAGGAATCTGAAATTTGGCACACTTGAAGTACTTTCTCTGCGGAAAATCGCAACGAAGCCATATTTTTGATTTTCGGCTTTTCAACTAGTATAACTATAAAGATCTGATAGAAAAGATGTTTTTTTTTATAATATGGGGAACTTTGGGCCCCACCCGGCACCGCTAGGCACCGTCGGATTGAACTGAAAAATTAGATCATGATTTCTTACACCAAACCTCATATTTTAAGCAGCGCAAACAATAAAATTTAAAAAAAAAATCCCATACAAGATGCGACCAGTCTAGTATACATCCTAAGTTTGTCATTCCGCGTAAAAATTTAAATTCAAAAAAATGAATATCAGTCCAAAACTTACCGTATTCCCCACAAAGCCCACTTCTGAAACTTCCAACTGTAAAAAAAAAATTATTGAAACTCAACCAAAATTATTTTAAGCACATTTTCTTCGTTATGTCCTCTATACATACTAATCAAGTTTAACGTTTAGTGTATAATTTTCAGAATAGTATTTAAATGGTACCCTCCATAGGACGCCAATGTTTAATATCGCATATCTTAGGAACTTTTATAGTGAGAATGTTCAAACTTTGTGGAAGTCACTCTTATGGTATACTACACTTTTGAAAATAAAAATAAAGCGGGTAGACGCAGGGGGGAAATACCTCCCATAGGATGCATATATTAAATATCTCTCAACCGAAGAAGTGGTTAAAGCAGTGTAGCGAAGCGCAACGGGTTAAGCTAGTATTATTGACAAATTAGCTTCAAACTTTTCAGATCTTATTTTTTTACCCGATGTTTATTGATATTAAGTGATATTGGAAAAATGGCCACCCTAATGTATATGTGTTCATAAAACTTAGTTATCTCCTTTAGAAAAATTAAACTCATTTTTTACACGGAAATAAGTTTATTTTCTAAAGTAACCAATTTCCTTTTTTAACACAGAAAATACAATAATTGTTTTATAATTTTAACATATTTTGTTCGTATTTAGTAAAATTTTCTTGAATAAACAAACATTTTCTAATAATCAAAACATTCATGTTTTTGTTATATGATCAAAAATTTCTTTAGACAAGAAATGCAAAAAAAAGTTTGTTTTTATTAAAAATAAGAAAGATTTTGCTTAAATCAAGCTGCATTTATTTAATATTAATCTGGTTATTTTGATAATTTAAAAGAATCGAATTTCTTGCAACAAGAAACAAGTACAGGCAAAGCTCGATATAACAAATACTCACTTTAACGAAAATGCGATATAACGAATGAGCAGATTTTTTCATTAGTTACCTTATATAAGGAACGATCAACATTTGTTTGTCGCAGTTTAACGAATGGTTAAATGTATGTTGGATGTGCTTTTTTTTTGTTACAAAGTAATACAACACGTAGATTAGTTTTAGGTATAAGAGAAGAGTTTTGTTTGAAGCACAGAGCACAGTTTGAAGTGTTGTGGAAACTAGATGAGTGCCCCGGTAGGCTAGCTGGTAGCGAACTAGTCTATCAGCGCCGGGGTTGCCGGTTCGATTTCCGCCAGAGACGCTGGTTTTTTTCCTGCAGACAAGCACAAAGAGCTTCGCGGGACTAGCGTAGGAAATTAAAAAAAAAAAAAAAAAAAGATGTTAAATAGAAAAAGAATATCATTCAGTGAAATATTAAAATTTTTAAAGAATGTAGGTCTTTCTCTAATATCGCAAAAGTATGGAATACCAGTCTTCGATTTGCAATTTAAAAAAATATGGTAAATAAAGTTGATTACACAAATCTTTAGTGATGAGAGTATTGCAAGAAAAAGCAGTTGAAAAAAGTTTGCAAGCTTCATACAAATAATAATTTATTACTTATTTTTTAGACAAATAATTTTCCCCAATATGTAAACACGCACTTACGTATGCAAGTTTAATAAAAAGCTCGATTTAGTGATAAATGTAGCTAATTTTGTATTTAAAAAAAAGTTCGGTATTATGAATATCTCAGTTAAACGAAAGGAGCTGACACCGGGCTTTGCCTGTACTAGGGATTTTTAATTTTTCAAAAAATGTTCAAGAAAACTTGTTTTAATTTAATTAATTTTTATTTGAATCGACATGTTAAGCAAATTAAGAAAAAGTTTCTTTTTTTATATTAAGTTTTCCTTAAACTAACTAATGCTATACGTTTTTATGTTAAAAATTCAGGCTTTTCTTCGTATTTTGTAAAATATTAATAGCCGATTTCACTAATTTATTTAAATACCAATTTATGTTTAAAATTAGTTTTTCATGTCAAATAAAAAAAAAAAAAAATTATCGGAACAACTATATTTAAATATGAATTGATATTTAAATTGAATTGGTGAAATTAGCCATAAGCAACGAATACTTTATTTTTTTTTAGCTGTATTTAATTATAGTTCGCTTCGAGTAATAACTTTTTGCTTAAACCAAGCCACACATAAATTTAACATAAGAAAATTTTGGCTTGGACAAGAATGGTGCAAAATATTTTTAGTTCAAGCCATATTTTGTGGTGCTTTAGTAAATAATTCTTTCAGTGTATTTCCCCAAAAAATCCTAATTTTTTTTTTTTAGAAATCCCCAATGTAAACCCCAAATCAAATTTTTTGTCCCTTTTAGCAACAAGAAAACCCCTAATTTGAGATCAAAACCCCAAAGCTGGCAGCCCTGCCGTTGACTACCACCACAACAACAGCTTCAACGGAGCATATGGAAGATGATTCTGCTACGGACGACGACCCAGAAGATGCCAACGTCACAGTCGTCCAAGGTGATGAGCTATGATGAAGGTTACACAAATCAACCTTCATAACTACAAAGCGGCATCAGCTGCCCTTTTCCTCCGATTGGCTTCAGGCACGGAGGAACTTATATACTTCCAAGAACCATTGTTGTATAAAGACAGGGTATGCGGACTCAGTTTATACGGCTATAGTTCTCTGAACGCAGCCGGTCAAGGTAAGACCAGGGCTTGTGTTATGGTCAAAAACATCCTTATGGCTTTCATTCTCTCTGATTTTAGCGATAAGGACACCTGCACTGTCGCAGTGGAAAGCAAAACCAGTACAGTTTGGCTTATGAGCTTCTACATGCCACATGACCAGGTTGGGAATCCTCCAAAGTCCACAACCAGGAAGGCGTTGTCGTATGGTAATAGGCGCAACGTCCCCCTAATAATATGTGCTGGACTGCAAAACAAAGCAATGAGATCAATATTAAAATGTAACATTTATACACCAATAGAAGGTATGCTTAATGCATTAAAATAGCTAAATATAAAACATAGACTTGAAATGAATGCACAAAATGAAAATGGGAAATGCCCCAGATTATTTAACAGATCAGCTTAACTATGTAGGCAAAATTGAACCATATAATCTCAGAAATGTTAACAACCTTAGGCTTCCAAGAGCAACAACAACTGCAAAGCAACGGTCACTTTTCTATAAAGGCTTACATCTATACAACATGCTGCCCAAAGATGCCAAAACAGAAAGAAATACTAATGAGTTTAAAAGAAAAATTGTAAATTTCATTTAAAATAATAGTATCCAACAGAGCTTTTGATAATACAGTATTCCACGGATAATTACCTCGACAAAAATGCCAATATTTTTGGGTAATTATGCGGGGTAAGCATTTAAACGAATACGCTTAACTACCTCGTTGAGGTAATTATAAGAATACGGTTAACTACCTCATTGAGGTAATTAAGCGAATTCGTTTGAATACCTCAGTGAGGTAATTAGACGTATTTATTTACAAGATAACTTAACTTTGATGAATGAAAAAATTTAAGACATGAATTTTTACTTTTATTTTATTTTTATATTTATGCGTTTAGAGCTTTTAATGAATTTGGTATCGATTTGTTTGTAAATACTAATTAACATGTTTTAGCCATTGCTGCATTTTTATTGCACACATATTTTAAGTTAGTAAAACATATTTTAATACATGGTTAACAGATGTATTTTCTGTTGCTTTAATTTCGCCACCTACATTAAATTTTCACTGTACAATTTTAAGCCAAAGCAAGTTTTTGTTGAAGATAAATGTTTTTCGCAACTTATAACATAGAAACCAAGAGGCATCGTTTAATAAACGATCGAATCAGAAACACTTTTTTAAGTAATCTTTTCGTGGCCGTCCCTCCATCTTGCTGGTTGTCCATGTAAACCTTGTGCGAAAAGGAAAGGCAGCAGTTTTTAGATAATTTAATAAAATTGGGTAAATATGTTTAATTGTCATAAGCGAAACCTATGTAAATTGCAAGAATCGGTCTATAATATCACGTAGTCCCCATGCAAACTTCAAACTTTAATCTCTTTAAGACAAAATATCTCATAAATTTTGTGTATCTAGATAATATATAACTTAAGACAAAATATCTCATAAATTTTGTGTATCTAGATAATATATAACTCTTATATGAATCTTGACCTCATAACATAACTTTTAATGCAAAAATTAATTTGTTGAATATTTTGCTTTTAATCAAGCCATATATTGTTT
The DNA here is from genome assembly GCA_930367215.1 of Pollenia angustigena. Lineage (NCBI taxonomy): Eukaryota > Metazoa > Arthropoda > Insecta > Diptera > Polleniidae > Pollenia > Pollenia angustigena. The sequence goes on from OV884060.1 coordinate 58,448,589, forward strand.
TTAGGCATATTTTTTATCAAAAAATTGAGTGCATATTTTCAAATTATTAACATGGAAAACTTGGTTGCATTACTTGCTGTGTTTTTGTCAAATAGTACTGAGGCAATTAAACGAATGAAATTTGGGTATAATTTTGTTTTGGGAGTTAAATTTTTAAGGCAATTATCCGAATCGGGTAATTAAGCGTATGGCAATTAAACGTGGATTTTTGTTTAAAAAATGGAAGAAAAAAACGGGGATTTAAAACTCGAAGTAAATAAGCGTGAAAGGCATTTAAGCGTGGGGTAATTAACCGGGTTATACTGTATTTGTTTAGCAAAAATTAATAGTAAAGAATTTATTGTAAAGTATTTTTAACACTTCTAAATTAATTTAAATAAAAGAAATATATGAAACTAGGATATTATTTATTTTTGCTTGGGGCGTTATTTCATTTCTTAAATTGCGGTTTTATTGCCAATGAAATAACGGCCCACTCTTTAAAGGGTTATTTTATTATTTTTTTTTATTTTTTTATGGGATTGTATTTTGGAGGGTTACTTTCCGCCTTTTTTTGTAATTTAAAATATTTAAATGTTAGGCTTAATTATTTTATATGTTTAGAGATATTAAATGCTATAAATAATTGCACATTTTTGTGTTCCATTTAATTTTTTTTATTTCGATAATTAAAAAAAGTTCAAATTTACCGAATTTAATAAAATTAGTTTTTCTGCCAACTGAATAATCTAACGATACTTACAACCCAACAAAATTGAACAGCATATTTGATTAAAAATTAGTATTTAAATAGCAAGAGTTAGTGAAACAAGCTATAATTTAAGTCTACAACACGCAACAATGAATACCGTATTTGTTTGTAATTTGGCAATCTTAGTTGTGGTACTCAGCAACTACCATCAAGGCGAGGTAAGTTTTACAAACACTCGCAAACACATATACACTTATAAAAGCAAATGTTCATAAATAAGTAAACAATTTGCAATTTCTTATAATTTTTTATTTTTTTTTGACAGGCTGCTTTAACTATGGATGACACCAACAAGCTACGCCTAGATTGCATTAAAGAAGCCAATCTAAATGCTGAGGAGACCAGTCGCATTATGGCCCGTGAGTTATATAGTCCCAAGTACACCAGTACTTCAGATCCCTTAAAATGTTATGTGTGGTGTTACCATAAAAAAATTAGCGCTGTGGATTCTAGTATGAAATTTAACATGGACCCACTTTATGAACTATTTGCCCTTTACTTTCCTGATAAAAAGGACAAAATTAAGCCTGCTTTTGCGAAATGTAGCAGTGTTAAAGCAACTAAGCCCTGTGAGTTGTCTTACGAGTTTCATGGATGTGGTGTAAAAAATATGGAATAAATTTAAGAACGTTTTTAAAAATATTGAAATGAATAAATTATATACATACATACATTATCACACTAAATCAACAAGAGAGTATTAACTAAAAATTTTAAACGTTTCAGAAGAAGAAAAACAATTTTTAATTTTATATGAAAAAGAATTTTTAAGCCAACTGTTTCATTTCCAAAAAGTAGACAGAATTGCACGATATTTTAACAGCGGGTGGATATGAATATTACGTGTCGATTTCTTCCAAAAAATTAAAAAATAAAAATTTTGAGTTAAACCATTAAAAGCCAACAGTCTTAAAAATTAAAAATAACGCATTCTGTTTATTTATTTTAAATGAAAGGAACTTAAAAAATATGAAAAAATAAAAAAAAGTTTATTATGACGGGTTTTGAGGCTGTACCCAAGCAGGTACAATGGCTCAATGCATGTATTTATTTATGCTATTTTTTTGTATGAACATTTTTGAAGCACTCCTTTTCTACACACAGAGCTACGTCACAAAGTTCACAAGTCCATCTTATTCGGTTATGGCATTGATGGCTTTCCTATTCTTTGCGGAAAGTGGGTTCCAGCAGTAAGTGCTACACTAGGAATAACCGATCGTTTAGATATGGTTGCGTGTAATTTCGTAGGTAGTGCCGAGCGATGGCACAATGATACTCCAGTAAGTCCATTTTTGAGTTGTTGGCTTCCCTGTAAAACCTCCAAGCGTTGACGAGTGAAAAGGTGCCACCACCACTTCTTTCCACGAAATTTTATTCTGTAATTATTTAGTGCTTGATCATGAAGGTCAGCCACCCATTCCTGAATTATAATCTGCAATCAATTTTGGCTGTTGGACCTTTACTTTAGTTTTTGCGTTCGAGCACCAGCGATTCACGAAATGGTGTTGAGTGCTGGATTCTCCGACGCAGCTCTTGAAGGGGTATATCGTCTTCGCTATCGCTGCTGCAGAAAACCTCTATTTCACCTGGAATATCTTGCGGCATGATGTTAGCTATAATATGCTTAGCATCACCGTCCTCCTCATCCGTATCAGCATCTGGTGGAATATACGCAACATCAAACAAATTATGGTTTGAGGCCCCTTCCACAAAATCTAAAACGCTTTCTAGATTATTAAATCTTCTTCCATAAAAGATTGATGGGTTGATGCTTTCAAACGCCATATCAATTCCAAAAAAATCTACCAAAATTAATATAAAATACATTATCAAAATATATACATTAGACTGGTCGCAATTTTTTTTAAATTCAATTGTTTGCGCTGCTTAAAATATGAGGTTTGGTGTAAGAAACCATGATCTAATTTTTCAGGTCAATCCGACGGTGCCTAGCCGTGCCGGGTGGGGCCCAAAGTTCCCCATATTATAAAAAACATCTTTTCTATCAGATCTTTATATTTATACTAAATAAAAAGCCGAAAATCAAAAATATGGCTTCGTTACGATCTTCCGCAGAGAAAGTACTTCAAGTGTGCCAAATTTCAGCTTCCTATGTCATCAGATGGCTTCAGAACATTGCGGAAAGAATAGGACATACATGCAAACATCCTGACATACTAAGAAATTATATATTGTACTAGCTTAACCCGGTGCGCTTCGCTACACTGCTTTAACCACTTCTTCAGTTGAGAGATATTTAATATATACTTTATTTTTATTTACAAAAGTGTAGTATACCATAGGAGTGACTTCTACTAAGTTTGAACATTCTTACTATAACAGTTCTTAAGATATGTGATATTAAACATTGGCGTCCTATGGGGGGTAACATTTCCCCGCTGCTATTTTATTTAAATTTTGGGGTTCAGAAGATCATACTACCAAAAGTTCAACAAATTGCTTGCAGCGGCTCTTATTAATATTGCTATCTATGAGGGGTACTGCTCCTCCTCTGTCTACCCCGCCCATTTTTATATTGCAATTTATAGTTTACCATAGTAGTAGCTGTAACCACGTTTGAAGACTCTCCCTTTAATAGTTCTTCTGTTGAGCGATATTTAATTTATGCATCCTATGGAAGGTATTTCCCCCTTTGCGCCTACCCGCTTTATTTTTATTTTCAAAAGTCTAGTATACCATAAGAGAGACTTCTGCAAATTTTGAACATTACCACTATAAAAGTTCTTAAGATATGCGATATAAACCATTGGCGTCCTATGGGGGGTAACATTTCCCCGCTGCTATTTTATTTCAATGTTGGGGTTCAGAAGATCCTACTACCAAAAGTTCAACAAAATGCGTGCAGCGGCCTTTAATTATATTTCTAATTATGAGGGGTACTGCTACTCCCCTGTCAACCCCGCCCATTTGTATATTGAAATTTATATTTTACCATAATAGTAGCTTTAACCACGTTTGAAGACTGTCCCTTTAATAGTTCTTCAGTTGAGCGATATTTAATATATGCATCCTATGAAAGGTATTAACCCCCTGCGCCTACCGCCTTATTTTTATTCTCAATAGAGTAGTATACCATAACAGTGACTGCTACAAAGTTTGAACATTCTCACTATAACAGTTCTTTAGATATGCTATATTAAACATTGGCGTCCTATGGGGGGAACCACTTCCCCCGCTACTATTTTATTTAAATTTTGGGGCTTAGGAGATCCTACTACCAAAAGTTTATAAGCCAACAAACAAACATACAAACAAACAAACATACAAACATTTTTCATTTTTATATATGTACTAGCTTTTGAAAATAAAAATAAATATCTCTGTACTGAAGAACTATTAAAGAAGACTCTCCCTTTAATAGTTCTTCAGTACAGAGATATTTATTTTTTTTTTCAAAAGTGTAGTATACCATAAGAGTGACTTCTACAAAGTTTGAACATTCTTACTATAACTGTTCTTGAGATAAGAGATATTAAACATCGTCGTTCTATGGGGGGTACCACTTCTCCCGCTGCTATATTATTTGAATTTTGGCGCTCGGAAGATCCTACTACCAAAAGTTCAACACAATGCGTGCAGCGGCTCTTCTTAATATTTCTATATATGAGGGGTACTGCTCCTACTCTGTCTACCCCGCCCATTTTTGTATTGAAATTTATAGTTTACCATAATAGTAGCTTTAACCACGTTTGAAGACTCTCCCTTTAATATTTCTTCCGTTGAGCAATATTTAATACATGCATCTACGGGAGGTGTTTCCCCCAGCGCCTTCCCGCTTTATTTTTATTTTCAAAAGTGAAGTACACCATAAGAGTGACTTCCACAAAGTTTGAACATTCTCACTACAACAGTTCTTAAGATATGCGATATTTAACATTGGCGTCCTATGGTGGGTACCACTTCCCCCGCTGCTGTTTTGTTTAAATTTTGGGGTTCACAAGATTATACTACCAAAGGTCCAACAAAATGCGTGCAGTGGCTCTTATTAATATTTCTATCTTTGAGGGGTAATGCTCCTCCCCTGTCTACCCCGCCTATTTTTGTATTGAAATTTATAGTTTACCATAATAGTAGCTTTAACCACGTTTGAAGACTCTCCCTTTAATATTTCTTCCGTTGAGCAATTTTTAATACATGCATCTACGGGAGGTGTTCCCCCCTGCGCCTTCCCGCTTTATTTTTATTTTCAAAAGTGAAGTACACCATAAGAGTGACTTCCACAAAGTTTGAACATTCTCACTATAACAGTTCTTAAGATATGTGATATTAAACATTGGCGTCCTATGGGGGGTAACATTTCCCCCGCTTCTATTTTATTTCAATTTTGGGGTTCAGAAGATCATACTACCAAAAGTTTAACAAATTGCTTTCAGCGGCTCTTATTAATATTGCTATCTATGAGGGGTACTGCTCCTCCCCTGTCTACTCCGCCCATTTTTATATTGAAATTTATAGATTACCCTAATAGTAGCTTTAACCACGTTTGAAGACTCTCCCTTTTAAAGTTCTTCAGTTGAGCGATATTTAATATATGCATCCTATGGGAGGTATTTCGCCCCCTGCGCCTACCCGCTTTATTTTTATTTTCAAAATTCTCACAACAACAGTTCTTAAGATATGCAATGTTAAACATTGGCGTCCTATGGGGGATTCCACTTCCCCCGCTGCTATTTTATTTCAATTTTGGGGCTCAGAAGATCCTACTACCAAAATTTCAGCAAAATGCGTGCAGCGGCTCTTAAGATATGCCATAATAAATATTGGCATCCTATGGGGGATACCAATTCGCCTGCCCCTATCGAAAAAATAAGTAGCCTATTTTATTTTTAGGGCTCACCTGATGTTACTGTGAAAATTTCAGGAAAATCGGTTCAGTAGTTTAGGAGTCTATAAGCCAACAAACAAACAAACAAACAAACAAACAAACAAACAAACAAACAAACAAACAAACAAACAAACAAACAAACAAACAAACAAACAAACAAACAAACAAACAAACAAACAAACAAACAAACAAACAAACATACAAACATTTTTCATTTTTATATATATAGATATAGATATAAGTATGTATATAGATAGATAGATTGACATATGTTCGCGTAACTCAAAAACGCTTTAGTTTATTGAAAAACTAAAAAAAACCGAAATTCCGCAATAAAATTTACTTTAAGAAAGTTAAAACTTTTTTCTTTATGTTGGCGTTGGTTTTCGAGATATACCGTTATTTCGAAAATTAAGAAGGTTGCACAACATATCTTCGCGTAACTCAAAAACGCTTTAGTTTATTGAAAAACTAAAAAAAATCTAAATTCCGCAATAAAATTTACTTTAAGAAAGTTGAAACTTTTTTCTTTATAATCCACCGCAACAAAAAAATTATAAGTTCTTGAAAAGACTTTGTTTTATCATATTTTAACAGGAAAACAATTAAATTAAATAAAAGTAAAAACATTTTATATTTATTTATAACCCATTTCAAGATTTATGAATGCAAAGTGTAACAAGTGCAACTTTTCTTAGTTGGATATTTCTATTGTACGTTTTGCTATGATAACAGTTCTTTAATAGAGCAAACTGACACCGAACTAGTCCCGTGATAGGTTCTTTGGCGGTAGAGACCGGTTCTGGTTCTAACACTTTATATGAATGGGACCTATCACTTTTACATGGGGTTGTCATTGGAGGGGGTAAATTGACACCTAACAGGCACCACTTGACAAGTCACACATCTATTCTCAATGAACGTGTTTAGTGCTAGTTTATACAATGCTTGCCCTAGGTATTATTTCAATAAAACCAGTCCTAGGACTTAAAAAAAATTATACTCTTTATTAAAAAAGGGAACCTTAAGTTTAATAAAACAGACATTAAAAAAACTGCTTGTTATATTAATTTCGATATTTGGATACAAAAAGCGTTTTAATAAATTCAATACTTTCTCTACCTTTTTGTTCTTCATATACCAGCTTAGTGATTGGTCCTCCTTTCACCGGTCATGAGTTCTTTCTTTTGGTACTTATTCTATTTTCACAAGTCCCAGGACCAGTTCTTTTGGAACAATTGACACAAATTTCCCGCAGGGTATGTATTGACTTGTTCTCTATAAAACCTTTCGGAAGGTACAAAGAGTCAAAATAGAATGCACAAGAAACTATGCGATTGCAAAAAACTGTAATTTTTTTCTTTGTATTATCTCATATTTCGATGTCATGTGCGACATTGAAAAACATCATTTTCTATCCATGCGTCGAAAGTAAAAGTAGAAAGCTCATCAAATTACCAGGCCAAACAGAGATTTTTTATAATATTAAAATAAAATAAAAATTTCTGTAAAATGGCAAGATTTGTGATCTTGGTACTTATATAAAGTTGTTCACGTGCGACATCGTAAGTGTGAAAATTAATAATTTGAAAATAATTTTTTATATATCGACGGCTTATATTCAATACCCGCCATCCGCCAAAATACAATTTTTCAGGAGAGAGAAAAAACTGTTTCTTTCGAAAATTCTTAAGGTATGAATACATCTTTCTTCTATAATATTTTTTAAATATGACTACTAAGTCACCCTTATAAAAAAAGTAGAACTTTTAACTCTATTCGTAGCGATATGGTTGATGTCGGGTATTGCAACTGAAATCTTCAAATATTTTTATGGCGTATAGCGGTAATTGCACAGTAATAAAAATATGTTTTTTTGCTCTAATATGTAATTTTATTAAATTAAGCATTTGTTTAACGTTTTTCTAACATATAAGAATTCAATAACAAAACAATAACAAAAAAATACACACATTGTCACATTGCTCCTTATTACTTTGACTCCATCTGAACTAAATTATGATAAAAGTAATTATATTCTAGTGGTATAACCGGCTTCAAATCTTGAAGATGTTTGCATTTACTAGGCTGGATTGGTAACTGAGCAGTATGCAAATGCATATCGAGCCCTAACAGCGAAAATAATGTAAGCGACATGATTTTCAATTTTCGTTTTTTTCAATAAATGACTTTATTGGCAACACTTGCATCATCTCCTAAAATATCATGGTCACATAATGTACCGTTACGATTTTATAGCAAAAACAATTTTAATCTAAGCGACAAATTTCATACAAAATTAATATGAAATAAAACAAAAAAGCTCTCTCCTGTAAAATTTGATTTTTGGCGCTTACATAATTTTTGCGGTTAGGGGTCGATATAATTTAACTGTTAATTTAACTGTTCTGCAACCCGATAATGATGTTAACAAATTATTAAAAGACTATGCTTGAATTACGTATTCATGTTTTTTCTATTTGTTTTTTCTATGGGAGGTGGGCGTGATCAGGTATATATTTTCAGGAGCCCATTTTACAATTATAATATTTATTTTTTGTGAAAATTGAGTTGATGTATTAGAAATCAAGGCAGAAATCAAATTTCACACAAATGATTATGAGTGTTTCAAAATGCTATGTGCCAAAAAACAATGCCATAGGTCAAAATTTAATTTTCATTTTGTATGGGAGGTGGGCGTAAAAGTGGGCGGATATTTTTTAAATATCACACAAATGATTACAAGTGCTTAAAAATGCTATGTGCCAAAAAACAATGCCGTAGGTTAAAATTTAATTTTCACTTTGTATGGGAGGTGGGCGTAAAAGTGGGCGATTCATTTTAATTTTACCATTTTTTTCTTGATTCAAACAAATGCCTATGTGCCAAGTTTCATTATCCTTCAGAAACTTCTTCTATTTTTTGCCGCTCGTTCTATGAACTTCAACCAATGTGTGGCGTATGGCGGGTATTGCATTAAAAAAAATCGTGCGGTTGATAGCGGTATCACAAATATTTAAAAAAAAAAAAAGAATTTATATAAATTTTTTTTTTTTTTTTGAAATTTTTGTCAGTGATAAAGCTGGCTGGCATCAGTGAACAATTTGCCATCGAAAAGTCATTTTCCAATAATTGGTGTATGGCGGGTATTGAATATAAGCCCTCGATATGTAAATGATTTATTTATGTTAATATGTATATAAATTTCAATCATTTAAATCTAGATGAGCAAAAAAAGCACTAAATTCAAAAATAAAGCCTTATTCTAGCCATTAACAATGATATACGATACGATGAGATTAGACTTTAAATGACGATGCTATATATGTAAAGAAAACAAAAACGGCTGTAATTTAGGGCGTGGCAAAAACATTTTTTTTAAGGTTTTTCAAACTTAATAAATATACCTTTTATTTTAGAGCGTGACTGATGAAAATATTATTGCTTGTATTGGCTTCTACCTGATTTAAAAAAGGGGGTTAATTTGTAGGCGTATAATAAAAGTGGGCATATTAAAATCTATACATACGTAGTTTTAGAAGGACTTTCTTGGCACGTAAAAAAATTGGACATTTGGGGGAAGGATCCCAGATGCCATAAGTGGCGCCCAGAATTTGAGGTCGGATTAAAAAGTCACTTAAGACAAAAATGAAGCACTATCAAGCCATGAAAAACGATATGCAATATGATGAGATCGGACTTTAAATGGCAGCGCTAAATATAAAAAACCAAAAGGGCTGCATTTTGGGGCTTGGCAAAAAAAATGTTTCCTGTTTTAGAAACTTCATTGACATATCTTTCATTCTACGGGGTGACTGGAACAACTTTTTTTTTTGTATGGAGGTCGACCCGGTCGAATCAACATATATATCATGATGGAAAAAAATGTCATCTGCGACAGCGATTAAAGCTAAATAAAAAAAAAGTATACATTATTTTTATTTAAAATTGCAGCCATATTTAAGAGATATGAGTGCATAACATTCTACAATTTTTTGCATTCAAATATTGCCTCAGGTTTCGCTGAAATCGGCATTCGAAAAAATGGCCACAAAAACCACTTCTGTTTTCGTCACGTTCAAATGCCTTTTTTTTGCAATTTTCTTGAAAACGAAACAATTTATTAAAATGAACAATAGCACCAATTAAAGGGCTAATTAAAAGCTATAACTTGAATCTATTGCCAAAATAAATATACGTTTTATTTTGACTTTTTTTTAACTTTAAATGTGTACGATGGTCACGTTCGACATGATGGAAATGCCCATATGAAACTAGGATATTATTTATTTTAGCTTGGGGCGTTATTTCATTTAAATGTTATTTAAATGTTAGGCTTAATTATTTTGTATGCTTAGAGATATTAAATGCTATAAATAATTGGACATTTTTGTGTTCCAATTAATTTTTTTTATTTCGATAATTAAAAAAAATTCAAATTTACCGAATTTAATAAAATTAGTTTTTCTGCCAACTAAATAATCTAACGATACTTACAACCCAACAAAATTGTACAGCATATTTGATTAAAAATTAGTATTTAAATAGCAAGAGTTAGTGAAACAAGCTTTAATTTAAGTCTACAACACGCAACAATGAATCCCAAATTTTTTGGTAATTTGGCAATCTTAGTTGTGGTACTCAGCAACTACCATCAAGGTGAGGTAAGTTTTACAAACACTCGCAAACACATATACACTTAAATAAGCCAATGTTCATAAATAAGTAAACAATTTGCAATTTCTAATAATTTTTTTTTTTTTTTTTTGACAGGCTGCTTAAACTATGGATGACATCCAAATGGTACGCCTAGATTGCATTAAAGAAGCCAATCTTAATGCTGAGGAGACCAGTCGCATTATGGCCCGTGAGTTATTTAGTCCCAAGTACACCAGTACTTCAGATCCCTTAAAATGTTATGTGTGGTGTAGCCATAAGAAAATTAACGGTATTGATGCTAGTATGAAATTTAACATGGACGTACTTTATGAACTATTTGCCCTTTACTATCCTGATAAGAAGGACAAAATTAAATCATCTTTTGCAAAATGTAGCAGTGTTAAAGAAACTAAGCCCTGTGAGTTGTCTTACGAGTTTCATGGATGTAGTGAAAAAAATTTGGAATAACTCTAAGAACGTTTTCAAAAATATTGAAATTAATAAATTATATACATACATATATTATCACACTAAATCAACAAGAGAGTATTAACTCAAAATTTTAAACGTTTCAGTAGAAGAAAAAATATTTTTAATTTCATATGAAAAAGAATTTTTAAGCCAACTGTTTCATTTCCAAAAAGTAGACAGAATTGCACGTTATTTTAACAGCGGGTGGATATGAATATTACGTGTCGATTTCTTCCAAAAAATGTAAAACTAAAAATTTTGAGTTAATACCCTCTTGTTGATCAAGTGCGATATGTATATATTTTAAAAAAGCAACAAAAAATACTTTTAGTTTTAATAAGGTCTCAGAAATCCAATTTTACGAAAGGCTTTTTAGAAATATATCCCCAAAAACACTTTCAATATGAAATAAAACTTTTTTCAAACAACAATCGTTTGAAAATGATTTAAAAAACATTTGATAATCATAGCATTCTTGCTTTCAAAGATTATTTTCAAAAGTTTTCAAAATTCAAAAATTTGTTTTTGTTTTAAATGTAATTTTCTATGCGAACGTTGACGTTCGAAATCGTTAAGCAGGTAGTTAATTAAAATTAATTACATATTTATTTAAATAAAATGTGATATAAGCATTCGTCACCATAGCTTAAAGATGAAATAGTATTGTTTCCGTCATATAATTCTTGGAATGACAAATACTTGGCTCCTTTTTGTTTTGAGGATTGCCATGACGTAGCACCGCGATCGTACAACAAACTAATATTTTCTTCACTTTCACGATTTATTTTTATTCAAATTCTTTAACTTTGTAATAAAGTTTTTAATCACAAATAATTAATATTTTATGACAAGAAATCAAGGTTTCTTAACCCTAGATAATTAACCATATTTTACGTACGTTGTAACCAGTGTGACCCTTTTAGCATTTTCACTGCTAAATTTAGCATTATTTATTTTGATTTAGCAGCGAATTTTTCAAATAGCATTTAGCATTATTTTCAGCATTTTTGTTATATTTTTTTAGCATTATTTAGCATTTTTTAATCCTAAAAATTTTATATATTGCTATTTCACAATATAACTTATCACTTCTGTCAATCTCTATAATTGTATTTTGTCATTTATACAAATGTATAATAAAAACACAAAAAAAAATTAAAGAAGAAATGGTAGATTTTACTACAAAAGAAATAACGGTTTTGGAACAGCAATGGCAAAAGCTGAATGCATACGAATTGATGAACCAAAGTTCAACTATTGAATTCTGGATAGTTGTTTAGAATATGATAAAAACAAATCATATTCTAATGGTATTTTGACCAACACTTTGGAAACTATTCATATAATTGTGTGTTTAATGTGTAATTTAATTAACTGAAAATGATGTTGAATAGCCTTTTTTGTTTTCAATGACAACTTTTGTATGTATATCTCTTGCAATAAATAATAATGGCTTAAGTTGACTTAAGTGTTTTTAATTTTATTACATATTCTTATTATCTTCTTCAAGATCTATGCCGCAGCTAAATTTCAAGTATAAAATGTCATTATTAATAAAACTATACGCATTTATATTTTAACTTTCACAATACAAAACACATTTCATTTTAGACAAAACCCTTAATATCGCAAAACACGAAATTTCGACTTTAGGCATTATTATTTACTGCAGATTTATTTTTACTACAGATATGTAGGTATATCGTAACCTAAAACGCAAAAAACCCTATCTAACATTTTGAAAATTTTACAAAAAACCATTTAAAATGTTTAAGTTATTAATCGCCTTAAACTGTCTATAATTTATTTTTCTTTTACTTTTCTTGAAAAACCTAAAGGCCCAACCATAATATGCATAGCCTTGCTTAACCTACTGTTAAAAATTAACAAAAAGTCTCTCAAACGTATTTAAAAACAAAATCGAAAAACATTTGATTCCGTACGGTATGTGCGATCTATTTCGCACTTTGCTTAAGCAAATGACAGTTTCATAAAACTTAACAAAAATTTTCTTTAAGTACAATACGGTTTGCCTCATATGATTTACATGCATTCGAACATTTGCTTAAGCCAACTTAAGCACATTATGGTTGCCCCTTAACAGTTTTTTTTTTTGACAGTTGACAATGTTTCATATTTTGCAAACTGAAGGTTATGGCTTTAAGCGTTTATCATGTAATATTTTGTAGATAGGGCCTTTTGTTTTTTTTTTTTTTTGTTAAAAAATCGTCAAACTACTGAAATGTTTTTATTAAATAAATGTATGTATGTATGTCTCTAATTTTTTTATGTAAGCTTCATTTTATTTTAAAGATATATAATATTTTCAGGTAAATTAAGGTATAATTCATTCATTAAAATGTTACAATTATTTAAGAAAATTTAGCATTTTCAAATTTTATTTTTAGCATTTTAAGCATTATTTTAATCCCCATTTAACATCCAATTTTTTTGTAGTTGTGGTCACACTGGTTGTAACTAATGATCGTCGATTCGACGATGTATTTTTTAACTGCCTATAACTTTGGCTTAAAACCAAATATACTTTTTCCATAAATGTTATTGAACATTGGGGCACCTTATAAGTCTATAAAAAAAATTATTAAATTTTAATTCCTATAGAATCTATAGTATAGATATACGAAATATTTAATTTTTGTACTAATTCATTTTTTATTGCACATATTTTTGGGATCATTAAAAAGGACCTAAAAATATTTTATGCAAAACTAAAAAACTTAAAAAAGAAATTTTTAGCTTTAAAAAAATAATTTTTTTTTTTAATAACACTTTGAGCAAGAGTCACAAAGCCCAACTTTGTGGTCTCCGCACAAGGGTTTTTCCCATATATCACATTTTTAGTTTGACAATCGGCATTTTACGTATTGGCATGAGTTACACGTACTTCATTTGTGTGTTTTTTTTTTATATTTTCTTCTTGGCTGGTCATGGTTATCACTATTGTTTGGAGTAACAACATTTGCAATATTTGCTCACAAAGTAGAAAATAAAGTCACGTTAATACTAACCTTCGACGATTCGACGAGTACAAAACTAATAAAAACAATGTTCCAGCAATGTGGTTTAAAAAAGACAATTACACACAGCAAAACTAGATCAAGTAGATGATATCATACACAATTTTAGACTGTTAGGCACACTCACTTAAAAGTAAATTAATTAAAAGGGAGCGATGCTCGTCGAAACGTCGATCATTAGTTCTCTAGGGTTAAATGCGAATTCACTTTACTTAATATCTAACTTTTCTTTAGTTGTACAACTCATTTAATCCAATAAACACGAAGTCAAACCTTTGATATGAAATGACTTTATCATATGACATCAAAAACCATTCTCTTACCTTTTTCAATCGTTTGATTTTAACATTTGAATTCAAATTAATAATGATTTGTATCATTATCAATCGATTGTTGTTTGAGAAAAGGTTTGATCAACCAACAAACACGGAGGTTTGATTTCACATTGAAAATGATTTGAAATCAAACTTTTTCTCACACGAAAAACGTTTATATGATTTGAAATCTCAGCATTCTCAACCAAAAGGGGAAATTATTTTCAACTTGCTTTCAAGCGCAATACTCAAACGTTTTTCAAAGGTGACTTATAATACAACGTGGTACATAAATAATTTATTTTATATTATTTTTTTAAATTAAATTGATTATTTATTTAAATAACCTGTGTGATAAACATTCGGCCCAATAGCTAAGAGATGAAATAATGTTCTTTCCGTCCTCTAATTCTTGGAAAGACGAAATGCTGTGCTCCCTTTTATTTTAAGGATTGTAGCACCGCGATCATTCAACAAACTTATAATTTCTTCACTTTCCTGTTTTATTTTTCTTAATTCGTATTCAATATCATTGTAATTTTTCACAAATAATTTTTATTTTTCATAAGAAAGTAAAAATATAACTTTAATTGCTATTTTTAATGTTTAAATTTATTTTTTGCTTCAGTCCAGTGATAACCAAGCCCCGAACAAAGTTGTTGTATACATGTGAATTGCCGACCGTGTATGTGTGAAAAATACGATTCTTGACTGACTCGCGAGCCTATGGAGTGGCTATCACTGCTTCAGTCCTTCCCTTTTTTTTATTTGAGTAGAACATTTGATAACAATTTGACATAAAATTGATAAAACATTTTATGTCAGATGTTTATATTCAAATCATTATCAATTTTAATTCAAATGTTAAAATCAAACAATTGAAAAAGGTTTGATAATTGAGTTTGATGTCATATGATAAATTAATTTCATATCAAAGGTTTGACTTCGTGTTTGATGGGTTGGTACATTCAGAACAAAATATACATAAATAATTTGCAGAAAAAAAATACTGTTTCTGGATTTAAGTTTTTTTAATGATACGTAAAAGTTCTAAATATAAAAATGTTAAAGAAAAAGTCGTAAGTCCCCTTTTAATATTAAAATATGCAACAATATACTAACAGGTGTGCGTTGTTAATTTTAGGAGAAGTAGAATAAGGTTAATCAAAATTTAATAAGACTGCTTTTACAGATTTAAAATTTATTGAGAACTTAACATTTTAGGAATTTGTTTTGCTTCATCCTGTACAATTTTTTAAATTGGACTTTGCTCTTTTACGACTGAAGGAAACGATACAATACCATAGTTGGGGGTAGTGAACTAATTTCTGAGTTTCAACTCACGCAGAATTTCGGTTTTTAGTTTTTTCAATAAGAGTAAGCGTTTTTGAGTTACACGAACATATGTTGTGCAAACTCCTTCATTTTCGAAATAACGGTATATCGCTTGTCTAGTTTTTCAACTAGCACAGTGATATTAACGTGGAAAAAACAAAATATTTGTTCAGATCTCATAGCTGCGAGAATGTAGCAGATCTAACTTTTGAGCCGTATACATTTAAAGCCGTGCACCAATTTAGATATCTTGGTGTGATATTAAGTCCCACAATGACACATCAGCCGCTATTCAAGATCGAAGTCAAGCGGCAATAAAGATTGGTTCTTATACCCTTCACCGAAGGTGAAATAGTACATTTAAGTTTGTCATACCGTTTGTAATTTCTAATATTTCGACTGCCTCTAATTTTACCCAAAAATCCCTTGTTGTTGTTGTTGTTTTTTGTGTTATTTTTATGAATATTTGGATAACAGTTAGAGCCAAAGTTTACAAATTACGTTCAAACGTCTCGGTGATTTATACACAGCAGCCGATAAAATATGGGCGGGATGGGACAAGTAGGCGTGGTACCTCCCTCACAAAATTTTTTTATAAAAACATGAAATTTAGGGCTATCACATGACCTGTGGATACGCCTCATATATCATATCGTGTCATATATATTTCATAAATATTGGAAATCTTTAGTAGAACATATTTTCTGAAAAATCGGTTCAGATACAAAAAAAACTTATGACCAAAATATAATTTTTTTTTTTTTCAAATATCCATTTTCGGGAACCATAAATCTACCCGAGTCCAAGTCTTATAACTTAAGTAAATAGTTCATTTCTGCTTGAATACGTTGTGACGAATAATGTTCGTAGTTTTATACGGCTGTAAATCAAGGTAGAAAGTTTCATTAAGATCTGTTCATAATTGAACATATTTCCCATGAAAACTACTATAAAACGCTATAACAAATTTCACAGCTATATAGAAATTTGGTCGAAGTTTTATTAATTAATACCAAGAAATCACTCCACAGAATTTTATGATGATTTGTCTATAATTTGCCATGGGCTCCCTCCCCAAAAAAATTTTAGTTCGGTCGAAACTGTAACGAATCATGACGTTTTGTTCAAATTTGTTCAAATAAAGTTTTATATGACTAGAAATAAAAGCATAGAGCTTTCTGGTTGTCGGTCAATAATGTAACAATACTGACGCTCATTTAACAAAGACTAATTAACCCACACCTGAAATTTTCAATATGTCGGTGAAGGGTATCAAAGATTCGGCACAGCCGAATACAGCAAGCACTCTTAATTGTTTTTCATAAGATACAATGTTGTTTTAAAATTCCCACTACCAAAAGTAACAAGGTACAAGGTCAAATATCCTTGTATATTTTAATAAAAAAATTATTTTTTTTTGCAGAAAAAAAATTATGTTTCTAAAACGACTGCGCATATGAAAAAAACCTTTTACCTTTTTTTAAGTAAATTTTATTGCGGAATTTCGGTTTGTTTTAGTTTTTCAAAAAGCTAAAGCGTTTTTGAGTTGCGCGAACATATGTTAATCTATCTATACTATATATAATTTCTTAGTTTGTCAGGATGTTTGCATGTATGTCCTATTCTTTCCGCAACTTTCTGAAGCCATCTGATGACATAGGAAGCTGAAATTTGGCACACTTGAAGAACTTTCTCTGCGGAAGATCGTAACGAAGCCATATATTTGATTTTCGGCTTTTCAACTAGTATAACTATAAAGATCTGATAGAAAATATGTTTTTTTATAATATGGGGAACTTTGGGCCTCACCCGGCACGGCTAGGCACCGTCGGATTGACCTGAAAATTTAGATCATGATTTCTTACACCAAACCTCATATTTAAAGCAGCGCAAACAATAAAATTAAAAAAAAAAAAAATTGCGACCAGTCTAATGTATACACTTATTCAGCACTAGTGGTGAAGGGTATAGAAAAGCAAAATTTACCGTATTTTAATTTATTTGTTTTTATGCCAACAAAACATTTGAACGATAATTACAAGCAACCAAAATTATACCGCAATTTGATTAAAAATTATTATTTATGTAACATATAAATGGAAAAATTTATCATAACTATACAATAACATGCAACAATGGAAAATAACGTGTGTGAAGATAAATATGAAAAGTTAAATATGTTTTTAAAAAAATTCGCATGCGATAAAAAATATTTTAAAAAAACATCGCATGCGTATTATAAAGAAAATACTACTATTTATACGAAATTTAACACTTTTTATGAAAAATTCATAATTTTTATTTAATATTTAAAACTATTTAGATATTTCGTTAGTCTTTTTATATTAAAATTTATGATTTTTGAAAAAATACGACTTAGAGTGAAATTCACATGAAAGTGCTGTGTGAGGGATATGGCCACTGTGTCCAAACCTTCGATCTTAGGGAATCAAACCTTATAGGTTATTGTAGCCCTGTCTATAGTCTTCATTTTCCGTTAGGTTTGATTCCCCGAGATCGAAGGGCTTGGACACAGTGGCCATATCCCTCACACAGCACTTTTAAGAGAATTTCACTTTAAGTCAAATTTTCAAAAATGTATAAAAATTTTCACAAATACAATTTGGATAAAGTGCTTATAGGTTATTGTATCCCTGTCCATAGTCTTCATTTTCCATTAGGTTTGATTCCCTGAGATTGAAGGGTTTGGACACAGTGGCCATATCCCTCACACAGCACTTTCATGTGAATTTCACTCTAAGTCGTATTTTTTCAAAAATCATAAATTTTAATATAAAAAGACTAACGAAATATCTAAATAGTTTTAAATATTAAATAAAAATTATTAATTTTTCATAAAAACTGTAAAATTTCGTATAAATAGTAGTATTTTCTTTATAATACGCATGCGATATTTTTTTAAAATATTTTTTATCGCATGCGATATTTTTTAAAAACATATTTAACTTTTCATATTTATTTTCACACACGTTGGAAAATATTATTTTTATCATTTACTTATTTTAGTTTCGGTACTCAGCAACCAAGTTTAAACAAGCACTCACAATCACGTCAACAAGACTTCATAAATATGTTTGCAAATAATTTTCCTATTCTAATAAAACCTATTTTTCGGAGGATGCTCTAACTTTGCAAGACGTCGAAAAGGTCCGTCAGGAGTGGATTGAAGAAGGCAATCTTAGTGCTGATGACGTCAAACGCATTAGTGTCCGTGAATTATACAGTCCCAAGTACAGCGATACTTCAGATAATTTAAAATGTTGGTTGTTGTGTTCCCATAAGAAAATAGGCCTTATTGATTCTGATATGAAAATTAACATGGAAGGATTTAATGACCTTTTGGATCTTTACTTTCCTGATAGGAAGAACTAGTGCTGGGATATTATCGATATTTATCGATAGTTCAGATTTCACTATCGATATATCGATATTACTATCGACTGAATGTTTGTACTTGTGCAGGAAAACTTTAATTATTTTTTTATAAGGCTACAGTTCGTTGTTTTTATCACTTTATTGAATGTATAAGACTTATGTGTTTACGCACGTTATTATAGATGGCAGTTTTTTAAAAATTGATAAGTGCCTTTCTGAAGGAACCAAAGTAACAGGGACTATAAGATAGATATTCCATTGCAACTTTAAAAAATTTTCTAAATTCTAAACCCAAAAACTTAATCAATCTAGCGGACTTATCCTCTAATGGTCGTTCATTGTTTTGTCTTATACTTGCAATTGCATTTGGATATGCATTTTTTTACAACATTACAAAAATATTTGCCATTTCAGTCCCTATATAAACATGTAAAAATTTCGACTTTAAGTCCTTTAATTAGCAGTAAAAAGCACTGCTAAGCAATCCAAGCAAACCACTTGCCATTCTTGTTGTTTGTATTCATTTCTGTAATTCAGCGCGAATTAATAATTGCGGCAAAAAACTGTGTGTGTATAACTGCTGTAACATGTCTTCATAGCTGTATTTTAAATAATAATAATATCGATATTGATATTTTTCCTATCGATATTTTCGATATTTTAAGACTATCGATAATATTGATAGTCTATCGATAGTTTCCCAGCACTAGGAAGAACATAATTAAAGGTGCTTTTTTCAAATGTAGCAGTGTTAAAGCCACTAATCCCTTTGACGTGGCTTACGAGTTTCATGAATGTTAAGAAAGCTTTTATTAGATTATTGAAATGAATAAATTATAAGCATGTTTTTAAAAAAACAAGAAAAAATCATTTTAATTTGAATTAAGTCGAAAAATTCTTGAAACCTTTAGTTGTAAAGCAGCAAAATCTACATTCTTTGAAATTTCAGTTTGTGACGCAGTGCAATAAATTAAACAAAGATTCAAAGTTAGCAGACAAAAAATACGATTTGATATGTTTAATTTTTTTTCATTGGTACGTTTAAGTAATAAGTCCAAAAATGTTAAAGAAAAAGTCGTAAGTCGCCTTTAGCGCATTCCTGCCTAATGAGTATTTAAATACCCAAAAAAATAAGGGCAGAAAAAAAAAATCTAGCAATGTTCAGATAACAGATCATTGCTGCAACTTACATTTTTATTTAAAATAGACATGCATGCAATAACGTAAAAAAATTGAAACCAATAAAATTTCTTGGTTTTTGCATTAGTTATCATCAGAGAAATCATAAATAAATATGCAACTGCAGTATTTATATCCCTTTTAGAGGTGTTAATGAATTTTTTTTTTTATGAATTTGTTAGAGCATATTTAACCCTATGCAGAATGTTTTTGAATAATTTAGTTCAAAGAGGTTTTACAGCATTTTTAGGTTTATAGTGCATATTTCACCTATTTGAAGCATATTTTGTTTAGATGTTATTTTTATACCCTCCACCACAATTAGTTGTGAAGAGGGTATACTAAGTTTGTCATTCCGTGTGAAGCTTTTTTATTATTCATCTCAGAGCCCATAAAGTATATATATTCTGGCTCCTTAAGTAATTCAAAGTCGATTTAGCCATGTCCGTCTATCTGTCCGTCTGTTGAAAACACTCTCACTTTCGAAAAACTCAAAAGAAATAAATAAACTTGGTGTCAAATTGCTTGCAGTTATCCTAAGCAGTTTGGGATTGAAATCCAGCAAAATCGGTTCAGTAGGATCAGAGCTATGAATCAAAATGTGGAACCACCACCTAAAAAAACACGCAAAAACTAACATAAATTGTGAAACAATGCACGGAAGGATATAAGATTTTGAAAAAATTCGTTTTAATCGACTGGAAATCACGCTGTAAAATTTCGCAAAGATCCGTCGATAATTTACCCTAGACCCCAAATACACCCTACTCCCGGAAAACAGTTTAGTACGCCTAAAACCGTAAAAAATAATGCTATGATAACAAAATTTGGTACATCACAGTTTTATAGAACTAGAAATGACGCTGTCAAATTTCATGAAGAGCGGTTCATAATTTACCTTAGGCCCCATATAAACCCTTCTCCCGGAAAAAAAACCGTACAAAATATTGCTATCAGAATAA
This sequence comes from Pollenia angustigena, assembly GCA_930367215.1. Taxonomy (NCBI): domain Eukaryota; kingdom Metazoa; phylum Arthropoda; class Insecta; order Diptera; family Polleniidae; genus Pollenia; species Pollenia angustigena. The sequence goes on from OV884060.1 coordinate 58,469,540, forward strand.
AATTTAATACTTCACAGTTTTATTTGACTAGATATCACACTATTAAATTCCGTGATGATCGGTCCATAATTTACTATAGTCCTCATAAAAAGCCCGCTCTGGTAAAATAATTAAATACGCCTAAAACCGTAGCAGATATAGATATTGCGGTAAACTTTCTTCCAGCTTAGCTTCATATGGCCAGAACAAATGTTATGCATTTTTGTGATATACGGTCCATAATACCCCTTAGATCCATTTTAAGCAGCCTTCTGAAATTTACTGAAAACGCTATTTATGTTTTTTAAATACCAGAAATTACTCTGCAGAATTTTGGGATGATTGGTTCATAGCTTACCATGTCTCCAATATAAATTCTCCTCCTAAAAATCATTTAAGTTCGACTTAAACTGCTACGAATCATGATATTTTACTCCAGCTAGTTAAAAAAAGCATTAAACTTTCTGATTGTCGGTCAATAATTTAATATACATATGTCTAAACCGCAACCAATTTTAATGTAGATGTCTGTTTTTATTAAGATAAATAAATAATAAATAGACATTATATTGATATTACTCCTAAAACATTCGAACTGTCGGTGGAGGGTATCAAAGATTCGACACAGCCGAATATAGCACACTTACTTGTTTTTTATACAATTTTTTGAGAGTTCTTTCACTTAATTTACTGCATTTCTGTATGGCTTATTGCGTAGCGCATAATTGTGCGCTTATTTTTTTAAATGTACCACAATGCTTCGCAAAATGATAAAAAATTTTATTGCGCAATGTGTTGCTTGAATTTCACCAAGTATGTACATTTAATGCAAACACTTTTTTTTGGAGCATATTTCTGGTTTCCCTGTTTATCATACAAACTATAGGAAAAATTAAATTTTTTTCTATATCCGAAAATGCTTGAAAAAATTTTTCCCGAATAGAACACAATGAGAAGAACAAAAAATGCATACCTATTTTGAATAGTTTTAGGCGTCCCACAGACAGGTATTTGGCCCAAAAATCGCTCAAAAGTATTTTTTTTTTCATTTAAAATTTTTTATTAGTATTTTATTGGATTTAAAGGTAGGTTAAGGTATTTCAGTGTAGAAAAAGGCAAAAAACATTATATTAAATCTTATTTATTCGTCATTTTTTACAGTATCGTATTTATTTTAAATATTAACGTTGAAAAAAATGAAATTTTATTGAAATTCTTGATTAAGCTAGTTTTTAAAGCCCATGTATTAAAAAAATCGCTAACAATTTAGTGGTGGATTGGGGTGGCTGTTTTGTGCTTTTTAAATTTCTGGAGGATCTATTCTACAAAATACTACCAAATTTAAAGCTCAGAAATGAACAGAAATAGTTTGAAACCTCTGTGAAATAAGAAGATGTGTGCGTTCTTTTTTTTTGCATTTGTAGAGCTTAATTATTAAGCAAAAAATTAGTTAATAATTCGAATCAAGGTTAAACTTAAATTTTAGATAAAGCACATACCTGATTGAACACAATCCATAATAGAAACTAGCACATAATCTACTTCATCACCATAAAATGAATATTTGAAGACACTATAGTTTTGAGCGTAAAATCATACGAACACGTTTTTCGAATGGTAACTTCCGACTGACTTTATGCAGCTGGTGAAAGGTTGAACTGCGCCATGTTGGTTCTATTGTTTCGAGGGGCTACCTGACTTTTAAAAAATAACAGTAAAAAGGGTGTAGTGCTAATAAAAAGAAATGAATTTTGAGCGACTTTTAGGGCCAAATACCTGTCTGTGCATCCCCTTAGCAATGTAAAAAAATTTGTTAACACAACTGACCGACTCACGTTGTATTATGAAAAAGGGTATTTTAATACCCAATAGTCAATACAGTACTTTTCGCTTATAGTCACATCCTTTAGTTGCAACCATAACGTGGACTATAACGCTTATGTGACTATAAGGCTAATTCACATATATGCCACTATGACGCATATAACCGAATTCGAATATAATCAAGTTATGTGAATAAAGGAAATAAAAAATTCATATAAATTACACCGACATTAGGCTTATGGTTTTACAACAGAGTTGCATACTGTATAAAAACTAGTTAAAGTAATAACAAGATATTTCATAGCTGATACCAACGGCAAAAACTAATTCTTTACGAGTAGAGAGTTGATGGCAAAAATTAAATGATTTAATTAATTCTTTCTTTGGATGGATTTTTGATTCGAAAACTGAAAAGAACTTAGTAAATTTTGCTAATGTGACTATAACGCCATTAATTTGCTTTCCTTTTCCCTTTGATGACTGTTGATAGATGGCATATACGGCAAATGTGCTTATATCGCTAAATGGACTATAAAGTTAATATTTTATATTCAATTAACTTATAGCGGCAAAATAAACAGAAAAAATGGAATATATCGCTAATGTGACTATGACCGTAGTGACTATAAACGAAAAGTACTGTAATAAGTTCCAAAAAATTATTTTGGCATAAATTAAAAGCGAAAAGGATTTATTTATTTATTTTTATTTATTTCAGCTATAAGGGCCTTAAAATTCTTTAATAGTCCAGAGGATTGCATAATGAACACCATATTTGAGGGAAACGAGTTCCAACGCTTTATGGCATTGATGAAGAAAAATCTGCTTGAATTTAAATAGTTGTAACGAGGGGGTATAAAGGTCACATCCCTGGCCGACCTACCAAATGGTATGTCGGTGAAAGATCATTTAATAATTTGTGTAAAAATAGTAGGTTTCGCATGCGAAGGTAGTCCACTAAGTCACAACCAAGAATCATGGTTCTCCAGGACTAAATCTGTGAATACCGTATACATAACGAGTTGCATTGTTAAACGAGACTTGTAATTTATGAAGAGTGCACGAGTCCAATTTGCTATACACCACCGCAGCAGTAGTAATAAGAGTTACATGTAATCATACCTGAATACCCTTAAGTTACATGTTATCATACCTTAATACCCTTAATACTACTTACCTATTTTATTTCTTCTTTTATAATTTAACTTTACTTTTATTTACTTTCTTTTATTTTCCTTTAATTTATTAATTATCAAATATTTTGTTTTGCTTATTCTTATCATATTTTTTTGTTCTTAATATTGGGTAGTTATTTCAAATCAGTATAAATATGTAAACCAATGTAGACTTAAGCCCAATTTTCAGGATAGTATTTAAATCAATATTAAGTTAATTTTCATAACAAACTTAAATCGTATTTAAAACAGATTGGTTTTTTGAGTTTTATTTGAAAAGTCTTATTTAATTAAGATAAAAGTACGGTAGCACTACTAAATACAAAAAAAAAAAAATATAAAAAAGTGTATTTATTTACAAGGTGGCCTGAAAAAAACAGCTGACTGTAATGCTTTGCCTGTTGTTGTTGTATTGTTGTGATATTGAGGCCACCTTGCTAAAATATTACAATGGAAACCTAAGTTGAAATTAAGTGTACCACATCGGTGACTTAAGTTTCACTTAAGTTTTTAGTGAAGAAGAGAATTTTGCATTTAAAACGATTTTAAAAATAAATGTGTTTTAATATCAATCCTGAAAATTGGCCATTAATGTCACTTATTACTAAGTTATTAATATGTAAAGCCGTTGATCTATTAATAAAATATTGTTTTGTTGAACAAATGTTTTATTTGGCATTTTTAAATAACTAACTTAAGGGGCAGAATTAACTGTACAATAAGACGTTTCTTGATATCTGTCGGTGTGTAACCCGAGGTTGTTCGTAGGTTGCGCATTGTCATATACACACTGCGAACTACATTATTAATATGATCACTGCATGTCGTAAAAAATGCGAATTGTTTGTCTTTGCTATTTTAGAATCATGTGGGCCAACACACACTGATATGTACATAAATTATTCGTTTTAGGTATTGCCAAAAAACTGTGAACAACGATGACGTATGGGCAGTTTTGCAATTACATAGATATTTACTCTGCGACATTTTGTGAAGCTTGGCCATTCTCCGTGACAGATCTGGGATACGTTCGAAGCCAGTTTTTATGCAAATTGAGAAGGCATATATTTCGGTTGGATCTCGCAGACTATGTCGAGCATTAACCGCCAAAATAACGTAACCAACATATTTTCCAAAACTGAGTTTTTGATGCACAATTGTTCTGTAAGTAACAACACGTTTACCTGTAAAATATAGTATCGATAATCCAAGTATTGAAAGAAATACGAGCCCTTCAATTTTAACGTAACCCATATACGCCTAAATAAGTGACCGCAAAATAACGTAAGTACCATAAAAACAACGGAGAGCTGCCATATAATTAGAAAACTATAAAGCCTTAAATGAAAACATTACAAATAACAATGCAGTCAACTTAGAAACAAAACTAACTTTTATCTACTGTTAGGTTTTTACTAATTTTTTTTGTAAGATGTGTATTCACTCGTAGTTTCGTTTATTAGTTTGATGCAAGTGGTATTAAAAAACTCTTATTTAAATTACAATTTTATGTTCTGATATTTTATATAGAGTTAAGCAAAATATTGGAAGAGGTGATTAGTTTTTTGTTTTCTCGCTTAATTATTCGTGCTTTTTTAAAAAGTGTAGTTCTATCTTCCAGCGGAGTTTCTAAATGTTTAATTTTTATACAAACTTTACGTTGCATTTTTGGAGGAAAGGAATCTAACAAATTGTCTATTGTCCGTTCGAGTTTTCGCAATATTTTCGATAATTAAGGTTTTCATTTACCTAAAAAAGACAAGTGTGCGATATGGGCATTTCCATTTTGACGTGTCGTGATATTTGTATCTCAAAATGTAAAAAAATTAAATGAAGAAGTCAAATTTGTAAAAAGGATTTTTACATATACCAAGTAATGAAGTAGCATTATATTCAGAAAAAAATAAAGCAATCGACGGTAAGGATTTGCAGATATAAGCAAAAATATGCGCTGGTGTGACGTTATGACACTTTGCAAAGTGTCATAATGTCCACAACTTAACTTATAATGATAAATATTAAAATGTGTAAAATTTGTTTTGAAATATCAAAATAAGTAAGTATAATGCCAAAAATTCTTACAAGCAAGAATGTCAACCAATTTGGGATCATAGCCGGCCTTCGGCCGGGCGCAAGGATTTTCTTCTCTATGGTATAACAAATACCGGCTTCGCTAACTAAGGCTTCTCTGCACAGCGGGCCTTCGGCCAGTCGCAAGGATTTTCTCCTCTATAGTATAACAAACACCGGCTTCGCTAAGTAAAGCTTCTAAAATCTGCTTCTGTTCCGAACGAAAGCCGACTATGCAGAGAAGCTTTAGTTTGCGAAGTCGGTGTTTGTTATACCATAGAGGAGAAAATCCTTGCGCCCGGCCGAAGGCCTGCTGTGCAGAAAAGCTTTAGTTAGCGAAGCCGGTGTTTGTTACACCATAGAGGAGAAAATCCTTGCGCCCGGCCAAAGGCCGGCTGTGCAGAGAAACTTTAGTTATCGAAGCCAGTATTTGTTATACCATAAAGGAGAAAATCCTTGCGCCCAAAAATGTTTTCGTTACATATTTAATATATACACCCAGAGAAAAGCAGCAAAACCATTTTTAAAAATTTTTTTACCATATTATGTTTCATTGAACCAAATCATTGTCACCGACAACCATATTATGGTTAAATTAGTTTCTTTAAAAATAGCTTTGTTGGTTGGGACCATAATGAAACATGTTTTTCTCTGCGTGTATGCAGATCATTTTTTTTTTGTATTTAACTTCTTTAGTAATTATGGACCTAATGACCCTTTTGAAAGTGTTATAATGTCCATGGACACTATGACACTGCATTTTGACTTGCATTACAAAACTGAATAAGACTGCGAATTGAGCAAGACGTTTTGTATAAAACCTTTTTTAGTAAACTTTGGACTTATATAGATTTATTTTTCAAGATTTCTTATTTAAAAATCTTTGCTCGTTTTAAGGTACAAAGGGCAGTTTCATCGAAAAGTCTACTTTTTTAATGCAACGCCAGAATGCAAATAAGGTTGTATTTTAGGACCATGTTATTCAACCGTTATCCCTTTTGTTACTAAATGTAGAGCTAGTTGCGCTTTACACCAAAGTATAAAAAAGTTAACTACACATATACAATTTTTTGAGAAACAATTTACATTATTTCTGGCGTTACGTTACAAAAAGTAGACTTTTCGCTGGAACTGCCCATATGTGAAGAATGGAAAAACAGATATGAATTCGTTACTTACAAAAAATTCAAAGCCTTAACTTTGATTGAATGAGTTGATAATATTAAAAATACAGCTGTCTAAAAAATAACCGATTTTAAATTTTTTGTCAGTTACGGTCTTTTCGATTTCAGGTGACGATATGTGTATGTAAATATACATTCTATATACATATTGGTAATTCCATGTCAAAATAAAATATTTTTTTTCAATATATGGTTTTTAGCCCCAAGTATTCTCTTTAAAATTAGATTAAAATCATCTTCTTATGTCAAGTAGTTTTCGAGATATTGAAGAAATAAACTCAACACATTCGGCTAATTCGGCGAAATTATGACATTTTGAATATGACATAACTTTTTAAGTTTTAAAATATTTTCGTTCATATATCGTTGGTCTCATGCCCTAACTCACATAAACGCAACTTACAGGAGAAGGCAAAAACATAATAGAAACTGTATGTATCATAATGTAAAATGGCTTCTTGAATTGCTTGTTAAACTGATATTTTTGATGCTATTGTATTAAATTTTTGTGACGAGGTGTATTTGTGGGAAATGTATTGGAATCACTTAAAAACTCAATTTCGAAAAAAATCGAGTGAGGGCCTTTCTAAATAAGACCGACGATATGTTCCTTATAAGATAAAAGGAACCTTCTCACCTTCATCATTAAAATCGGAAGGGGTCGTGTCCTACTTGACATGAAATTACCCATACGTATTACAAGAATTCAAGTAAGTTAAATTTAAGTTGATATTGTTACAAGTAAGACTTTGAGTGTTTGAAATTCTTATTCGCTTTAGGGTTTTATTTGTATAATATTTTTAGCTTTTCTAAAATCTTTGGAAAAGGTTTCCTGATGATCTGGCCTAAGCAACCAGTGAAATGCGCATAGAGGCTAGCTTTCCCTCAACAATACATTTCAGTGTATTTATCAAATATGGAAAATTGGGAATTTAGCACGTCATACAAAAATCTTAAAAATAAATTTTGTATTCCCGTAAATAACTTTGATAATATAAATATATTATTGCATATTTTGTAATCATAGTTTTAACTAATGGCACATTGAGATCGTTATGAATGTTTGAGTTTTTAACATACCAGGGAGCTGCTGTGATTATTCGAAGAAGTTTATTTTGGCGCCTTTGAATTTTGTCGATATAAGAGGCCAAGGCAGTGCCCCATAGTTGAATACCGTAGCACCAGATAGGCTTTAAGATAGAGTTGTAAAGTAGAAGCTTGCAATCGAGACAAAGGACAGAATTTCTTCAAATAAGACAATGAATTTGAATGGCTTTTAGTTTCATTTGAGTTAATTTTGCCTCTATATGGCATTTCCACGTTAATCGCCGATCCAGATGTATACATGCGAATGTTGAGGAATTATTTGATTATTGATTGTAATAGGGGGGCAAGATTCCCGGCGCAAAGTGAATGTTATATGTACGCATTTTTGCTCATTGACCATTATCCTCCATTGTCTTAGCCATATTTCTAGTTGAAATATATGATGCTGTAGGTAACGCGATGCTTCATAACGATTTTCGTGGACGCTTAGAAGCTGTATCGTCTGCAAATGTTGAAGTTTGTGCGTAGTTGCTTGTTGGCATGTCCGAAGTATAAATTAAGTATAATAGAGGGCCCAGGATGCTGCCTTGTGGGACTCTAGCGGCAATGGGCTGAGGTGAACTTAAGAAATTTCCTTCTTTAATAATAAATTGACGACCGACTAAGTAGCTTTCTAGCAGCTTGTGTGTGTTTGCTGGTAAATTTTGCTACAATTTATGTAATAAGCCTTCATGCCAGACTTTATCAAAAGCTTGCGAAACATCGATGAAGAGTGCTGAGCAATATTTCTTTTCTTCAAATGCTTTTCTTATGACATTTACTATTCGATGGGTCTGTTCGATTGTGCTGTGTTTTCTTCTAAATCCGAACTGATGGTTTGGAATACATCTATTTACACTTAAAATCGGTGTTAATTTTGAAACTAATAATTTCTCAAACAGCTTTGACATATTTGGTAATAAGCTCATAGGCCTATAAGACTCAACTTTTGTATGATCTTTACCTGGCTTTGGTATCATGGTAACTAAGGAAACCTTCCATATTTGAGGATAGTATTCAATGCGTAAAATAGCATTAAAAATAAAAAGAATAATTTTCTTTGCTATGCGAGGTAGCTCCAAAAGCATTTTATTACTGATTTTATCAATACCAGGTGCCTTCTTAGTGTTTAAGTCACAAATAGCCTTTTCGATTTCTCTTAACTCAAATCTGAGGGGAATAGCTGCTCTAGCAGCAACAGGTGGTAACTCGACCGCAATATTGTGAAATATATTTGGTGTAAATACGTTTTTCAAGTGACTAACAAACAGATTTCCTTTTTTAATATCGTTTCTTGTCCAATTACCATTCAAGTTTCTTAATGGTGGCTTAGATATAACTGGCCTTTTTAGATTTCTAGCTGCACGCCATAATGAGTAGTCAGATTGTGGAGTTGCATCAAGTTCCTTAAGATATTTTTCTAGAGAAGCCGTTTTCTGATTCTGCAGTAACTTTCTTAGCTTTTTTGTGCACTCTTTTAATAAAATCTTAAGTTGCGGGGATCTGTAAAGTTGCCACTCTCTTCGAACTCTCCTTTTTTCAGTCAAGAGCCGCTCGACATCTGAAGAATATGTTTTATTATTTTTAATTTGTTTGGGGGTATCGCTGGAATGTTGAACAGCTAGTTTCAGAAAACTGTAAAAATTGTCAATAGAGCGATCTACATAATCCGGTGTACTGAGCGGAATATTTTCTGTGCAATGGGTACTGAGATATTTTTTATATTTTAACCAATTAATTTGCGTAGCTGTCGTCGCTATGTAACCAGTCGGAGGTACAATTCTATTGAGGTTCATTATAGTAACAATTGTAGGTGTGTGGTCGGAAGATAATTCTAGGGAGGCTTCAACATGAATCGTTTCTATGGGCATGTTTTTAACCACGCCGAAATCGATGACATCTGGTATTTTTTGATGATCAGTGGGCCAATATGTTGGTTGTCCGCTCGCTACCACATTTAAATCCATTTTAGAAATTGTGTTAAATAAAACACGACCCTTTGGTGTAAAAGGTCGTGACCCCCAGAAGGTATGTTTAGCGTTATAATCGCCAGCGGCTAGGAAACACGGTCCTAATGATTTAAAATATTTATAATATTGGTCCTCCGATATTGAAAATCTAGGCGGGGAGTATAACGATGAAATAACTAGGTTTCTATTTAATTCCTCAACGCAAATGTTCGTTGCTTGGAGATAATCTTCACGATTATCACACATTAGGTAGTGTTTGACTCGGGTTTTTATTAAAATGGCAGAACCTCCACAAGCTCTATCTCGTGGGTCGTTGGTATCATATAGTATATAACCATTTATTTGAAACGTATTTCTTGAGGTCAAATGAGTTTCAGAAATCATCATGACATCAATTTGTTTATTTTTAAGAAAGTATTCTAATTCATTTTTATGTTGGCGTTTGCGTTCCAAAAACAAATTTTTAAACAGTTCATGGTTTGTTAAGTACAGCTTGCAATAACATCGATTGCATTCTAAGCATTTCCTGGATCATATTACCCATTGTGTTCGTAAAATTATTAACTGTTTGCACTAATGTTTCCATGGTTTTTTCTAAACGACTTAAATTAGAAACCGGACTTTCATCATTACTTGGCGAGGCACCTTGCATTGGCTGATGGTTTGATTTTAGGACGTTAGCGTAAGAAGTTCTGTTATTACTAGGCTGGGGGGCTTGAATTGCATTTGTGCTTACTTGATTTGCAACCTGCATTTGAGGGGTATTTGTTTTCGGTCCAACCATCTGCTTGACGATATTATATACAGGGCATCCTCTATAATTGGCAGTGTGATTACCGAAACAGTTGCTACATTTTTTTACGTTGGGGTTGGTTTTAGACTTATCGCAAGAAACTGTACCGTGTAGTTCACCACATACTACGCAGACAGTATGCCTTGGTATGGCCAAATTCTTGGCAGTTTAGGCACTGAACAGGTCCATTTTTTTTGTGCGGCTCTTCTATAGTTATTCTTCTGTAGAGAATATATTTTAAATTGTAAATAGGATGTGTTTCGTTTTTTTAAGTTTTACGTCGCCGGGTTCAAACTCCACTCGAAAAAGTGGTTGGGGAATTTTTTTCTCTATTTTTAATATTCACTACATGTTTTACCTTGAAGTCTTTTTCTTCTAGGAATGTTTTAACCTCTTCTGGGTCCACACATGAGTCAATACCCTTAATCACTACCTGTAGACCTTTACTGCTTTTCAGTTGGTAGGTATAAAAGTTTTTTTTAAGTGTTTCAAAATTGTTTACTATTTTGCGAAAATCATTCTCATGATTGACTTGTATTTTTGTCTCGCTTATACTTCCACGTTTGATAGCCGCTACGTAAAACGAATTTTCAACTATCACCGATATCAAACTCTTTATGAGCTCATTTGAATTTTGCTCCCTAAGATATATCGGGGGAGGCTTGGATGGTTTAGTGACGTTTGGTGCTTCAGAGGATTCATCCTCCAGAATTGCAAAACGATTTTGAGTATTTATTTTATCAAAAGATGGTACTTTTGAGGCCGAAGCAACTGCTGCAGAGGTAGGGCTGCGTCCCCGTTTAAGCACTGTTATGTATCTGTCCATACCAACTTGTACTGTAGGCTTTTGACAACTTTTTACAGGTGGGTTTTCCATTGCATTTGTGTTTGAGTTCATGGTATCATTTCCCACTAAATTTGTTTTAGACGTCACGGCAATACTTGCTGGCCTGGCAACACTTGTCACCAAATCTAGTTGTAGTTTTTTTAACGAGTCTGTATCCACAGTTTTTGTAAACACCGAGGGTGATAGGGAACGTGTTCGAGGAATTGGCTTAGCCGTTAAATAGTTTATATTGTTTTGTTTTGTTTTATTTATTTCTGCATTATTTTCATTTGCATTAAATAAAACGTAAACGTTTCTTTCATTTTGTCTTAGTGTTGTTTCACTGTTCGTACTCATGCAAAGAGTTGTTTTTGTTTTTCACCGTTTTGCTTTTCTTTTAATATTTTTATTATTTATTGTATTACAACAACACAAAAAGTAAGAAATTTAAGCTTAAATGTTTTTGTTCAGAATATGTATATATACATACATGTATGAACATTCATTCGTATGTAAAGGTTAAATTGTAAGGGCCGATGTTGAATGTGAACCACACCTAAACGCCAAGTTTTTTTGCGAATTTTATTTGACATTTCTCTATTTCAAACTTACTCAATTTGAACCATGGAGAGATACACAATCCAACAACGTGTTAAAGTTATCCAGACTTATTATGAAAATGGTTCAAATCAAAATGCATATCGTGCACTTCGTGATTTTTTTGGTCAATTTGATCGTCCAAATGTGGGTACAATCGCAAAAATCGTGGAAAAATTCGAGCAAACCGGGTCTGTAGAAGATGTGAGAACACCAGCGCATGCACGTACAGCCCGTACTGCAGAAAATATTGCTGCTGTTCGCGATAGTGTGGCTGAAGAGCCGTCCACCTCAACTCGTCGTCGTGCCCAACAATTGCACCTCTCACGCTCGTCGTTGATGAACATTATGCATAAAGACTTGCATTTACACGCTTACAAGGTGCAATTGGCTCAAGAACTAAAGCCTCTTGACCATTCCAAACGTCGTGAATGGGCAGAATGGTGGCAAGAAATGGCAACAGTGGATGATAAATTTTCGAAGAAAATCATCTTCAGTGATGAGGCACATTTTCACCTCAGTGGATTCGTCAATAAACAGAATTGCCGCATTTGGGCGAAAGAGAATCCAAGAGTGATTGTCGAAAAACCAATGCACCCACAAAGAGTGACTGTTTGGTGCGGTTTATGGGCTGGCGGCATCATCGGGCCGTATTTTTTCCAAAATGAGGCCGGTCAGGCAGTTACTGTGAATGGTGTTCGCTATCGTGAGATGATAACGAACTTTTTATGGCCCGAATTGGAAGATTTGGATGTGGACGATATGTGGTTTCAGCAGGACGGTGCCACTTGCCACACAGCTAACGAAACAATGGCTCTTTTGCGCAACAAATTCAATGGCCGTGTTATCTCACGTAATGGCGATGTCAATTGGCCGCCAAGATCATGTGATTTGACACCGTTGGACTTTTTTCTTTGGGGTTATTTGAAACAAAAGGTGTACGTCGATAAGCCAGCAACAATTCAAGAGCTAAAGGATGAGATAATTCGGCACATTAACGGCATAGAACCTCCATTATGCCTCAGGGTCATCGAAAATTTGGACCATCGGATGGAGGTGTGCCGCCGTGGTCGCGGCGCCCATTTAGCCGATATTTTGTTCCATACATAATTGAGTAATACCAATATATCATAATAAAATAAAATTACAATAATTTCCTAAATAGTTTGTGTTTTATTCAAAATCAACATCGGCCCTTGAAATTCAACCACCCTTTATATATTTTTACTTTTTTATTTTATTTAATTTTATCGTTTTAATTGTTCACTATTATGTTAAATAATTTAAATAACAAAATATATTATTTATTTTATACGTCCATTCACTGCTGATATATGTCAAAATCAGATATGATTAATTAATAGTTCAAATCGTATGCGGGGTTAAAAATCCACGTCTGTATCACAATAACAAAGCACAAACTAAATTAAAAAACTATTTGTTTTTTAATTTTGTTTTTTCTTTTTACAAACTTACAACTACAATTCGAGTCGGAAAGAACCCAACCAATTGTAGGGGGATGTAAGAAAAGATAAACTCACTGTTTATTGTTGGTGTTTTGTTTAAGCTTTGATATTGTTACAAGTAAGACTTTGAGTGTTTGAAATTCTTATTCGCTTTAGGGTTTTATTTGTATAATATTTTTAGCTTTTCTAAAATCTTTGGAAAAGGTTTCCTGATGATCTGGCCTAAGCAACCAGTGAAATGCGCATAGAGGCTAGCTTTCCCTCAACAATACATTTCAGTGTATTTATCAAATATGGAAAATTGGGAATTTAGCACGTCATACAAAAATCTTAATAATAAATTTTGTATTCCCGTAAATTACTTTGATAATAAAATTTCAAGTTGTGAATAATAAAACGTAAGTAGCACTTTTTATTATTAGCTGGTTACAATAATTACCACCAAACTAACGTAAGTGACAAAAACACTTTTGTAAATTAAAAATCCACGTTAATACTCATCTTAAACTAGCATAAGATCATTTGTAAGCTATTATGATAATTTCATAGAAAAACTTCCAAGTAAATAAGAAATAAACAAAAAAAAAAACCTTCTACAGTAAAATTTGTTTTTTGTTAGTTACGATATTTTGGCGGTTATGGCACGATGATTAATGACATAAACTTATATAAAGTAGTGGAATCTGAGATACAGTGAATAGGCCAGTCAGCGCCCTTAGCTAACTTTTTGCAGGCAGAATTAACTTACTAGTTTACCACGGAACAAAGTGGAAATCCTTAGGTAGGTCAAAATCTAGAAATATTCGTATAAAGTCGAGTAAATTCTCGTACAGACCATGATTTTATCATCTTCCTAATGTAACTACAAATTCGTAGTCCACTTTTAATAATAAAACTACAAAAGGCCTCTTTCTATTATACTTTGTGTTAAGAAATGTCAAAGACCCAAGTAATATGTAAATGAGTGATAGTGTGAATGCAATGTGTCATGTCTAACGAAAAACTTAACATCCCAAATTTTTCTAAACAAAAATACTTTTCATTTTATCAGGGTTGCATTTTAATTGAATCAATTTTATTTTCTTCAAACTTAAGACCTGAATATTGCGCACAAGGTTTAATCGGACAGACACGAATCCAGGTAGCTAGACGGAAATCATTAGTTCGATTCAGAAATCACTGTTTCAGAAGTCGGCATTCTGAAAAGCGTATAATACCTTTCCGACCCTTGATGCTGTATAGTATAAGAATCTATTGTTTTGCTTATTAGTTAATTAGTGATATTTATTTAATTCAAAATATTGTTACGAAAGTAACTGTAGTTTAGAATAAGTTGTAATTATTATTTATCTTGTATTTCTTAGTTGTTTTGTATTCACAAGTAGTTTTATAAGTTTACATTGTTATTAAAAATTGTTATAATTTAGTACACTTCAATCCCAATGTGCAGAAAACCCTAGAAATTACCGTTTAAAAAGCTTTAGTATAAGTGGTGAAATTATGTAAACATAAGTGCCGCCATAAATCATAATAGATGATAGATTGGTGAATAGTAAAGCCTCGAACCTTCAAGAAACATTTCGAATGTTCTAGATGGCTTAATTACAGTATAAATACTTGCGGCGGCTAGGATCAAAAGTCAGTATTAGTTCAGACTTTGTCAAGTTTACTATAAACATTGAAGTGTGTTGATTACAATAGTGAGTTGTAAATAAAAGCTGTAAATTACGGTTGTTAAAGTGACTAAGTTCTTAATAAATAAGTGTTATTAATTAAAGTGTTGTGTTTATTCAATTTAAGTTGAATTGCAATAAAAGAACTCGAAACGGTTTATTATAAAAGAAATAAACCAAAAAGTTATTAAAAGGCAGTAACGTAATAATATTTAAATGTTGGTCTTTATAATTTTGCTTGTTAAGAGACATTAAATCTAACGAACATAATATGTGCTGGAAATAATTGTATTTTTTTGTTTCAAATAATTTTATTTTTATTATTTCAATAATTAAAAAATTACAAAATGTAGCGAATTAGAAAAAATTGTTTTTATGCCAACTAAAAAATCTAACGATACTTAAAAGACAGAGCTGTAAGTGAATCATTCTTTTTTGATTTTAATTCGTTACGAAGTAGCTTAATTTTGAAATAATTCTTTTCACAACAAAAAAGAATTGAATAAAATTTGAATCAATTCAAACGAATTTAAATTCGTTTCCAATTCAAATAAATTTGTAGAATGAGTTGCAATTTGTTTGCAATTCAAATGGAATTGTTAACAGGAATTGCAATTCATTTCCAATTCGTTTGAATTGAATTCATTCAAAATGTATGAAATTAAAAAAGACTGGCAATCAATCAAATTCAAGAGTAACTCTTGCTGTCTTTTACATAAAAAAATTAGTTTAATAACAAAACCACAGTGACGCTAACTGTAGATTTACTTACAAAATCAATTAAAATTTTAATTAATTCAATTCAAATAAGTTGGAAATGAATTGCTAACTTTTTTTCTAAATCATTTGAATTAATTCAAAATCAATTCAATTAAAAAAAAATTGGAAATGAATCGCAAATTCATTTAAATTGGAAAAACGAATTTCAATTCATTCTACAAATTCATTTGAATTGGAAATGAAATGCAAATAATTTTTACCAAATTCATTTGAATTGACTCAAATTTCATTCAATTAATTTTCTTGTGTGAAAAGAATTAACAAAAAAATTGCTGATTCAGTGCATCAATGATTCGCGAATAAATTCAAAATAAAAAATGAATGATTCATTTACAGCTCTGTTAGAAGACAACAAATTGTACCACATATTTGATTAAAAACTAGTATTTAAATAGCATGAGTTAATGAAACAAGTTATCATTAAAATCTACTACTCGCAAAAATGAATACGGTGTTTTTGTGTCATTTGGTAATCTTAGTTGTTGTACTCAGCAACCACCATCAAGGGGAGGTAAGTTTTATAAGCACACATAAACATACATAGATACACTTATATAATCAAGTGTTCGTATAGGAGTACGGTGACCATATTATCAAAATACAGAACACAAAAGAATTGTTGGTGTTTTGTTAAAGCTTTGATATCGTGGCAAATAAGACTTGAGTGTTTGTAATTGTCATTCGCTTTACAGTTTTATTTGTATTTAGATTTTCCAAAATATTTGGAAAAAGATTTCCAGATGTTCTGGCCAAAGCAACCACTGAAATAAATGCGCATAGTATCTATGTGGGTTATCGCCCCAACAATAAATTTCTGTGTATTTATAAATAAATATTGCGAATTAAGCACATCATAATTGATGAATACAAAAATTAAAAGTTACGCAAGTAAATCATATCAAGACACATTGGCTTTGCACTGATGCGTCAAACACGAATTTATTTTTATATTTACACCGTTTTGTAACCAAAATTATTGCCAAAAATTTTTAAAAATTATTTTCTAATTTCTTGTTTTTAAAAATTTCGGATTTCAACAAAAAAAAAAGAAAAACAATATGAAATTAAAGTAAGAAAGTTCTCAACAAATTAACAAAATGTTCAAAGGGAATGATCTGGAAATTCTGTTTAAAACTTTCATGTAAACTAAGAATTCTAGTATTTTGTTCACTGATGCCAATTTGGCCCTTTTCCGGCTAGATTTAGCCCTGCTGTAAGAACCCGAAATACGAAAAAACTTAAAAACGCGCAAATTAAGCCCTATTTGTCATTTATAAAACCTTATACTGCATTGTGAACACTAACCTAAAAATGGAATGGAAAATATTGGAAAAACAGTGAAAGTACAGTTGAGATTTAGATAGGGTGCGTAGCAGTGTTGCCAATTTAGCCATTTAGTGGCTAGATTTAGCCATTTTTCACCATGTTTAGCCATTAAAAAATGAGTTTAGCCATTAGCCATTTTTTTTTAGCCATTTTTCAACTTGTTTAGCCATAAAATTTTTTTGCCGTTCTCCTTTTAAAAGAATAATTTTTATTTTATTATAAAAATTTATAAAAGTAAAATAAACATTTTGAACAATTAAAACGCCTTTAATTTAAATCACAACTTTTACAAATGTTGAAAATCGCTATAAACTATGACGCTGAAACATCTTTCAAAATAAAGAAACAAACATCACTGTTCTTTCTGGTTGCAAGTATTTTAATAAAGGGATGCAGGAGGCAACAGAATT
Source organism: Pollenia angustigena (assembly GCA_930367215.1). Classification (NCBI taxonomy): domain Eukaryota; kingdom Metazoa; phylum Arthropoda; class Insecta; order Diptera; family Polleniidae; genus Pollenia; species Pollenia angustigena. The sequence goes on from OV884060.1 coordinate 58,486,699, forward strand.
GTTTTAGAAATTTCAGAATTGACTATAAAGTTGCTCTCACTTCCATGGTCTAATGCTGAAGTACAGAGGGTGTTTAGCCAAGTAAACATCGTTAAAAGTAATTTGAGAAATAGGTTACATTAGCTTAATATTTTTACCATAACAATACAATATTTGTACCACCACCACAATAGTGGAGAGGGTACTATACGTTTGTGCTGATGTCTGTAACACCTTAAAATATTGGTCCTTAGCCCACCTTTACGTATACAGAATCACTTTCTGAGTCGAATTAACGATGTTTGTCCGGCTGACTGACTGTCCATGTAAACCTTGTGCGCAAAGTACAGGTCGCAATTTAGAGATTATTGATAAAATTTGGTACAAAGATTCTAATGTGGTGCGGGGTATCAAAAAGTCGGGTTTAACCGACTATACTTTTTTATTTTTTTTAGTGTGGATCTGGACTCAAAAGTCTGGGTAAATTTTGTCGTGATTATGATTTACCTTCAAATTATTTAAAACTTATGATTATTTGAAACTAATGAGTGATTCCTATGAGATGAACAATAACGACATCGAATTTTTCGTTGATTTAATTTTTAATTTTAATTTATTTTAATATTAATTTACGTTTATTCTTATTTAACAAATTGATCTTAACTCACAATTTCAACGTAAACCACTTTAAATGAATTATTTCTGTTTTGTTATTGAATTTTAATGTGTTTTTATTTAAAAAAGCTTTTAGCCATTTTTTAGCCCATTTTTAGCCATTTTTTGCCGTAAATTAAGCCATTTTTGGTCACCAAGTTTTGGCAACACTGGTGCGTAGTTCTAAAAATGCAATTTGTAACAATCTATTTATTCAATTTTCAGCCTTGCTATAAATATATCGATATATCCGTACTAAAACGCTGAACTTAAGAGGACTTTTAATGTCATAAATTTATTTAAAATTAAAATGTCTTTGAAATCATTTAATTAAGATTAATTACACGGTGGTACAGTGAAAAAATACTTGGAAAATTACCTAGTGTAAGTTGAAGGCGTTGTTGAGTAGATCTCAAATCAGTTTTAAAATATTCGGAAACAACCTCATATATCGGAGTTATTCCGAAAAACCCATTTTCGGGTAGGTTTGAGTACTTATGAACACGTAACTCAGTTGATTTTTATCCGATTTTTATTTTTTAAACGGTTTCAGAAAGAAGAGACATGCGCCTTGCTAAATGTATACACTTTTTGGTATGTGTATATTTGTAGTGATATTCTTAATTATATCTGATTTTAATTTGATTTTTTCTCGATTTTTCAACTTTGGTGCCATTTTTTTAAATTAGTTTGTTAAGAAACATACCTTGATGTATATATTTTATTAAAGCTAATTTAGTTTTGAGTCAAACCAGCTTCTTTCGTCTTTTCTTTCTGAAACCGTTTAAAAAATAAAAATCGGATTATAATCAAATGAGTTACGTGTCCTAAGTACTCGAACCTACCCGAAAATGGGTTTTTCGGAATAATTCCAAAATTTGAGGGTGTTTCCGAACTTTTTAAAAGTGACTTATGATCTACTCAGTAAGGTCGCTTTTCAAGTATAAAAAAGTGCTCATTTGTAGCACCGTGTTCTAGTCTGGCGGCCGAGGGGGTGGAGGCAAATTAGGGTAGTTTTTATTCCCAAGGCGGGTAGAAGCGGTCACTCTAAACCCAAGGATTTAAGACCAATCAACACGCCTACCTTAAAGGTAGATCTGTTGAGAGTGCGTTGCATGGTGTGGTTGGTTATGTGGAGCGGGGTTTGCGAACCAGGGAATACACCTTGGCGGCATTCCTGGACATAGAGGGAGCCTTTAACAACTGTCCCAGGTTGCTAGGTAGCAGGCTGAAGTGGGCAGTAGATTCCTGGGCGAATTAGGGGATGTCTCGGATTCGTAATGGGGATGGCCTGGCTGCGCTAGAGGAGACTGGGTGCTAACCGCACGCAGGGCAAATTTGGATTGCGTAGGATTTCTCTCAGGGTTGGTCCGTAACCTTCTTTTCTTTTCTTTCTTTCCTACCTATCTTTTGGATCTGTCTTGAGCTTCCGCTGTTTATTTCACCTACTTTCAACCTTCATATAGCTATCTCTATTTAAGGCGTCACAATGGACCATATTGGTCTCTGGGTGAAGGTGTGAAGGAGACTTCACTCCGGCCTTTCTACCTACCTACCTACCTAGTCTGGCGGCCAATTTTTAGGTTTGATAATATCTGTGGTTTTCATGGGCAACCGCGTACGTCTTAAAATAAAATTTTTCAGGAGAGCCTAAAAACCATTCTAGATCAAGCTATGAACTTTGTAATGGTGTTAAAAATCGGAAAGTGTCTATCTGTTTTCAAACATTTTTGAAACCATGCAAAGAGCGTTTAAAATTAAGATATCGCACCAACATTTAAAATCGAAAAAATGGACATACGCGGTTGCCCATGAAAACCACAGATATATCACATTTATGTTTAAAATCTTTTTAAATACAAAATTCCATGCTTCACTAAGCACTTAGGTGTAACTTAACTTTAGTGCTTTTTACCATTTTTAAAACTACGATTATGTAGAGGATCATTTAGATGAGCTTTGCTTTTTGGGGTACAATTTTGAGAAGCACCTGTAAAGATTTAAAGATTTCAAATGATCAAAAAGAAAAGTGAAAAAAGAGAGTTGCATTCGTTTTTCCAAAAATTTTATTTACGAGCTTAAAGCTAAGCTTCCTAGCAATTTGGAAATTTTACGAAACGTTGCACTTTTTAAGCGTTGAGAACATATTTAGTAATTAGTAGTAAAAACGACGTATTTCGGTAAATATTTTTTGTAAAAATGTAGACACTGTTTCAAAAATAGAAAATGGCATGGAAAATATTAGGAATTGTTAAAAAACATGCAGTCGGAAACCGTACAAAAAAAGCAAAGACTTTAAAAACAAAAAAAAACACAAAAAAGCCGTAGTTTGGTATAAGTAAAGTGTTAAATAAATTAAAAACAGGTGACAAAAAATGCTTTTATAAAGAGTGTTGTGCAACCTACCATTTCATGCGCTTTAGTTTTCCGCGTGTTGTGCACTTCTACCTAAAGTGCAATTGTAAAAAGGTTTGACTAAGTACCAGAATGCAAACATACATGTTTTTTCTTTTTACACCGTAAATAATTGGATAATATCATTTTTTTTAATTAAATTGTAAAAATGACTTAGTGCCTTTTTACGCCTTTTTTTGCTCGAAATTGTGCTTTTTTTCAATTTTAAAGTGCTTTTTGCTCTCAAAAAGTTGGCATCACTGATTGTAATAACTTAGCAAAGTGGCATAAATTTCACAACAACAACAACAACAGGCAAAGCAACAACAGACAGCTGTTTTTAAGACCACCTTGTAAATAATAGCACTTCTTTTTGCATTTAGTAGTGCTATCATACTTTTATATAAACTAAATAAGACTTTTCAAATAAATAAATAATTTAAATACTATCCTGAAAATTGGGCATTAAACAAGTTAATAGTTGTTGTTCAAGCTACGAAATACCTGACGAGTTATGGTTTAATATCAATTCCGAAGAAATATAAAAAAAATTCACAAAATCACATAGATAGTGATATATGGAATCACCGAGTTTTGCAAATTTTAATAATGATCTAAATTGCTTGCTAAAAATTTTTTTTAGTTTTACTTTGAAAAATAATTTTAAGACCTATTTTGTTATTTTTTGAAAGAAATGCTTATAGTTTACTAACGCTTAGTTCAGTTGGCATTACTGGTTTTATTTAATGGTGTTAGAGCCTGATGTTTAAAGTCCCTATATTTTTTCAAGTTTCCAGCAAGGAGAAAAGGCAGATCAATTGGGAATGTGTCTCTTTTAGCTATTTTACTAAACACAGTACAAATATAGAACATTTAATTAAAAACAGAACAATTTATTCAATTTCAATAAAAAATAATTCACACAGAACAAAGCTCTAAAATAAGGAAGGGATGGTCACTGTATACATAAGTAAACACTTTTACTTTTCTAATTAATTAATAATTTTTTTTTTTTTTTTTGATAGGCTGCTATAACTCTTGAATTCGCCGAAAAGGTCCGTCAGGAGTGCATTAAAGAAGTCAATCTAAATGCTGACGAGGCGAAACGCATTAATGCTCGTGAGCTGTATAGTCCCAAGTATAGCGATACTTCAGATAACCTGAAATGTTGGTTGTTGTGCTTCCATAAGAAAACGGACCTTATTGATTCTAATATGAAAATTAACATGGATGGATTTAATGATATTTTCGTCCAAAACTTTCCTGCAAAGAAGGATAAAATTAAAACTGCCTTGCCCAAATGCAGCAGTGTTAAAGCAACTAAGCCCTGTGAGGTGGCTTACGATTTTCATGGATGTGTTTTAACTAATATAGCATAATGTAAAGATAGTTTTATTAAAATATGGAACTCAAAATGCTTCAATATTCACTTTTTGCAAAAATTGTTGTGCATTGGTCATACCTACCCATTGTTAAAATCTATCAGTTTCTCCACTCCTTCGCCAAAAAAAATACAGTTGTAGCCCTCTTCTTGATATAAAAGTATCTTTTCCAGTCCCCAAATGTAAGTTAAGTCCTTATAAGTTCTGTATTAACTAAAGAGTAATATTTTAAGCTGTGCTAGTGTTTATGTCACAACGGTTTACTTTAATGATGAATTAAGGAAGTTTTGTCTACCTCCTGTAAAAGTTTTAAATTAGGCCTAGCTCCTTTAGTACTGACGCGTCATGACGGTTGCTGTATATTAGATTGCACAATACTTCACTTTAATTTTATTTTTATAAATTTTGGTTATTTGAGGTTTTAACAGCTATCAAAATTCTACTTCTTGATTAAACTTTTCAACTAAATTTATCAAACACTATCGCTTGCTAGTTTTAACCCCTACACTACTCTGTCCCACACGCAAAACTAAAGATGAATACAGTGCTCAGAATATTTATCTAAATATATACATATTTATATAACAATCAAAAAGTAATTTCAATTTTTGGGAATACAAAATTTTAATTTCAAAAGATTTTGTTATTCGTGCTTAATTCCCAGTTTTTATTATTGATAAAAACACTTGAAATTTATTGTTGATGGGATAAGATGGGATAACAATTTAAATTTGTTTGCTGGTATATACATAGTTATTTCTTGATTACCCGGCGGTTAACATAGGCTACAAATCTTTGGACATTTTCGCCCACTGGAACCTCCAATACAAAGACAATACGAATAACCTTTTATCTGAAGAACGGTAACAGTAAATTTGAAACAAATGACTTAGCTATCAATACACAACATTTGACAAAAAGTTGGCTAGATTGGCTAAGTAGGCACCTGTTGATCGGATTAGAAAAATTTTACAAATTTGTTACACATATCTGGGTTATCAATCCAAAATGTTTAAAAAAATGGGCAACATCTGGCAAAAAGTGGGTAGAATTAAGAAATGGGCGTAGCACACAATAAAGATCTTTATACCAGGAGAAAGGCAAGAGGTAAAGTTTCAAATTTGGTACAAATATCTTGGTTATAAATGCAACACAACAGTCAATAAGTGTTCGGGATTGGTAAAGTGGTCGCGGCAAAAAAATAAATTTTTGTATATCAGGAATACGGTAACAGTAAAATCATCCAAATTTATTACTAGTTAATAGCTTGGTTTCAAATATAATGTGTCGTAATGTGTCTGCCAAAAAGTAGGTTCAGTGGAAAAAGTAGGCATAGCATCTCCCATACGAAGACACTACAAATTCTGTATGTGGGCACTTCCCCAGAAGTGTCACGTTACGCCACAGAGCAATAAATTAGCCCCATGTTGTTTGAACTTTATTATTTCATTAAAGGCTATTTTTGGGAGTAGTATTTGTATGCGAGCTGTGGTTAAATATGGACCGATTCCAATAAAATTTAGCAAGATGATGAATTAGGTTGTAATCAAATCAGTTTGTAATAAACTTAAGCTAAATCCCAACATTCTGAAATGGTTTATGGGCACAAAGACTCTATTCTGGAAAAAAGATTGTATGTGCGCTATGGAAAACTATGGACCGATTGTCACCATTTTCAACCTGTGTACCAAATTTCATCAAATTGTCTCCAAAATTGCCACTTGTACTGCCAGTCGGTCGGAAATCGTAAGATCAACTCAGCAAGTGATTCTGAGTTGGTGGTGTGGCTACAAAAACAACAACTCGACCGAAAAGAAAACCAAATATGTACCTATTTACAATTATTCGATTGTACTGATAAACTATTGATTATGGGCAATCACAAATTTATGTAATGAGGATAAGATTCATGTCGAAGTTCTTTGTGCTGAATATTATCTAGATATCTACATACATATATATACGATTTGTTCGTCTTAAATTGATTAAAGCTGGATGTACCAGTACAAAATTCACATAGTAGCTGTCATAAAAGTCATCGTTGTCAAACTTTTTATAAACAAAAATATCTAAGGAGATTGTGGCATTAAGAGCTTTTTTCGCATACTATCCTCTCTACCTTTGGTGGAGTGGGTAGAAAAAGGAATTTAAAAATTTTAAATAATTAAAATCTCTCTGGTTTGATACCCACACTACACTGATGTATGCAACAGATAAAAATATTGCCTCTAGACCCCCCTTTAAGTGTACCAATCGACTGAGTCCGTTTGCTGGCTGGCATACATTTGCCAAAGTTTTTATTTCTAGATAGTCTATCAAATTTAATTTTCATTAAAATATCTTAAAAATATTTTTTGATAATATTTATTCTTGACAATATTTGTTGTAAATTTCCTTCCTTCATTAAAATAATTTAATGAAAATTAAATTTGATAGACTTAAGCCTGAATGAAAATTATCAAAATAACTTATTATATAACTAATAATTATATAACTAAAATTAATTTATTGAAAGGTTATTCTCCATTTTAGTACATTAAGGGTACTCTTCGTCGAATCGACGAACTTTTTAAAAAATAAATTCTAGAGGAATGATTTTGAAAGTAAAAAAAATAAAGAAAAATCTGTTTTAGTTAAGCGTTTTATTAAAAAATAAAAAAAAAAAAATAATATATATAAATTATTTTCTCTTTAAAATACGATACGAATTTGAACTCTATTTTTTTGCTTTTCAAATTAATAAACTTTAAAAGATTTTGTTATTCGTGCTTGATTCCCAATTTTTATTCTTGATAAAAACACTGAAATTTATTGTTGATGGGATAAGCTATTCCTATGCGCATTTCACTGGTTGCTTAGGCCAGATCATCAGGAAACTTCATCCATGAAGATTTTAGAAAAACTAAAGATATTAAACCAAATAAAACTGTTAAACGTATAAGTCTTATAAGCAACAGTTCTACTTGTAACAATATCAAAGTTTAAACAAAAACATCAACAATAAAGAGTGAGTTTATCTTTTCTTACATTCCCCACTACAATTGGTTGAAATTCTTCAAACATTAATTGTAGTTGTAAGTAGGTTAAGCAAAAAAAGTTTTTTTAAAATCTTTGGATGAAGTTTCCTGAAGATCTGGCCTAAGCAACCAGTGAAATGCGCATAGGAATATCTTATCCCATCAACAATAAATGTCAGTGTTTTTATCAAGAATAAAAATTGTGAATTAATGACGAATAACAAAATCTTTTAAATTAAAATTTTGTATTCCCAAAAATTACTTTGATAATTAATAAACTTTTTAACACAACAAAAACTAAAAAAAAAAAAATAAATTTTTCTTACTCAGGCTGTAAAGATAATCAGTTAAATAATACAAAAGAAAAAAAATATTTAGTTATTACCCTTTTTTAAGGCATGAGACACAAAGTTCAATTTTATGTTCACAACAGATGCTTTTATTGTATACTATCATATACCCGCTTCTTCGTTAGTGTCTCCTTTTTCTTCGTGGACATATTTTTATGCCAAAGTTTATTTTTCTAGGTTTAAACTTGTTTAAATTCTAGCATTTAACCCGCTACTTTAGTATTGCCAAAAAGCTAAAGAAAACTATCAAATTTCCCGTATTTCTTTTTTGGGTACTATATTTTTCCCCCATTAGTGTATCAAAAATTTCAGTATTGTAATGGCAGCCCATAATTTAGTACGAATATGTCTATAAATGGAGGAAAATGTTTTGAAGATATAAGTTTACCGAATTTTTCCGTTTTTACCCTTTTTTACCCACTAAACATTCGAATTTCCAAAAATCCCGTCTTAGTGGATCGATTCGGGGAGTGACTAATCTATGGTCTAAATTTCAAGTTTCTAGGGTCAGCGGTTTGGGCTGGGCGATGATGAATGAGTCAGTCAGTCAGTTATCACGCAACTCTTTTATATATATACATAGAAAAGATATTGCATGTACTTTTCGTCATTCTAAGTATGCTACAGGGACATAGGTAAAAAATCTTACGCTCTTTTAGTCCTTTGATATCATTTTCGCCGGATTCGAGTCTGCCTGCTTATTTTTTATAATCAGCGTTACCGTTGTGATACTAAAGTATCAAGTTTACCCTTTTTCGACGATCTTGATACCTTTGATGACCCTTTTTTTAAATTATACTTTTGTATCATTTTCACCTATTTTGTGCCACTTTTTGACCCATTTGGAAATGGCACTCACATTTTGTTTTTCTATCAACACAGCTGAACGTTAGTGCTAAACAACTGTTTTCGATACAAGCGAAGATGGAGGAATGAACTTCAAGTGATGATTTAATACCAAAATATAGAACGCAAATTCCTAAAAAGGTAGTTAGTATTCGTAAAAAGTTTTTGTTAAAAAATTTGTTATGACTTCTAAATTAGATTTTCGATAATAAAGTACAAATTAAAGTACAATTTCCCTAATAGCAAACATAACTCATATACGAATTTAGAATTTTTTTATTTATTAAATAACTTATGGTGGTTTCTTTTCAAAAAAAATTGTGACATTTTATTAAAAAAAAGAAATGCAATTAGGTGTTTGTTTCTTAAAAATGTGTTGGTCTTTTAAAGAGAAGCAAGTTTCATGATAAAAAATTCACCCTTAATAATGGCATAAAGCATTGAACTTTTCGCCCTCTTTTAAATCGACAATGTTAAGAGTGTCCTGTAAAATAGGTGAGTTAGGTTTATGTATGGGGCTGGTTTTAAAACGACGACGATTGCCTCAAAGAGCAAAATTTTAAAAACTCAAAAAAGTTTGCAAAGATAGCGCCATAGAATTGATTAAAAGTCTCTTGAACTAATAGAAATGAAAAAAAATTGGTAAAAATTGCTGAAACTTTCAAATATTTGGTAACAGCGGTATGAAAGCTAAGTCGAGTATTTATTAAAAATTGTAAAAACTTTATTCAAGAATCAGAAAACTTACAGGAAAAAATCACTTCAATCCTGAACAGCACTAAACTTCGCGAATGATTGCAAAATTGGAAACAATGTAATCGTAACGTTGTGCCACAAAGCAAAATTCTTTCACTCTCCCTAGAAGGATCTGAGATCCCATTTAAATCGTCCATAAAATATCTCGGAGTGCAGTTTAATAAATTAGTGAAGTTTAACATCCACAGCAGAACTCTCTTATCAAAGGCAAAAAAAATTGCAGGAATGTTCTCCAGAGTAATGCATAGCAAATTTTTAGCTGAAAAAACTAAATTACTCCTGTACAAGGTGGCTATTAGGCCAATACTCATATATGCTTTTCCGATTTGGTTTACCATCTCCCCAGTTACCGCAAAAGAGCTTGAAATCTTTGAGAGGTCCATTCTGAGAAAATGTTTAGGAAAGAACTTTCAAAATCCAACCAAACGCTTTTCCAACTTGTATATCTACGAAAAGTCAAATATAACACAACTCTGCGACTACGCGCTTACGTTACAGAAGCGTTTGATTGAGCGGCTTGAATTACACGATAATCACCTTATGAACGAAATCTTTGAAGCTGAAAGATATGCTGATTGGAACAATTCTATATACCTGTCCCCCATCGGCGTCGTAAACGTCATCATTGATGCCAACTTCCAACGGGACTTCTACCTCAGGTCCGCACCAGGCTCCAATAGGGGCTAGTATAAAACCCTCTGTGATATTAGCATTAAGAAATATATTTATAAAATATATATTTAGGCTACCATAACAATAATTATATCAAATACCTCTATCATATTTATTCATATGGCTTTACATTTGACTATTATATTGAAAATAATAGCTTGTTTATTTGTTTTTAAGTGAAAACAAAAATAATATAAATTATTCAATTTATTTTTTATTAATATCAAATGCCAGTCAGTACCTGTCAAACTCTTGTTCATGTACGTTTCGGTTTTTAGTATAACATATGTTTCTACACCACTGTTAATCACTGTTTTCAATGTTCAATATGTTTGTTTTTTTTTAACATACCATATCGTTTTTATGTAGTTTTTAAGTGTTATTTAGTTGTTGAATTTTGCAGACTTTGGCTCTGTTCGTTAAAGTAAGTGCAATGAGCAAGCACTGTGTTTTAACATTCATATAAACATAATTTTTTCTAATGTTATACTCATTTTTATATTTTAGCATGTAGCGTATACAATTAGCGTGTATTAGAACAAGACGAATATAATTCTGAAGCCTATAGTACACGGAATATAAAAGGCCCCATGCGCATGTGGTTCTGACGAAATTTTGTCGTCATCACACAACACAAACTTGCTATTGTGGCTTTGTTGTGACGTCAAAATTACGCCAGAATCATATGCGCATGTGGCCTTTTACATTCCGTGTACTATAGGCTTAAGAAACATCTGTAAAATAGCATATGGTTAATTCCAACCTTTCGATTGTCAAAAAAGAAGAAAAGACTCAATAAAAAAAAAAAAAATTTTATTATTTTTTATTGGAAACAATCCCTAAAATTTATTTGAAATCGCTAAATCGGTAAAAAAGAAAATGTCGGAACATAACATAAAAGGTATTAAAGAAATGAGTTATAATGATGAAGAACAAACTTTTGGTCAGGAAAAGGCATTCCATACAAAGACTTACTTTTTTAAGCACTGCCTACCTGAAATATATATTTTTCGTTTGTTTATAAAAAAATTGGTCATATTCTATTTATTCAAATGGAAAATACTGCTTTTAAAAAACTTGACCCCTTTTCTATTGAAATACCCTTTTTTACCCCTTTTTCTGGAAAATCCACCCTTTTCGAAAATTTCCAACGGTAACCCTGTTAATAATACATCATAGCGTGGCAAAAAATAAAAGACATGCAAAAGAAGTAATGCGTGGGTTCCAAGGATAATTCACAATTTTAACGTTAGCGTGCCATTGGCGAGAATGGGTTCGCATTAGTTAAACGGCTCGTCATTTAAAGTTCAGGGATAAATTAGGGTTTTCATTGACCTGAAATGTGCATTTAAATATGTGCGAATTAAAACCACTGAAGTTTAATGATTCTAATACGTATTTGCATTGGTGCTCAATATTAATTTTAATATTCATTATCAATTGTATTATAAATTAATAAAAAAGAAACATGCAAATAAAAAAATTAGACATTTTGTACATTTTTGAATTTTTTATTAAAGTTTTACTGCTGTAGTCATAAAAAATTAAATATATTTGAATTGTGTTTTTAGAAAAATTTTAATGAAAATTTTGCCTTAAAACACATTTCAAACTTATTTTATTATTATGAATACGGCAGTTAAACTTTCCATTTTTAAAAAGCTCAAAAATTAAAATATTAATCCTAATGTTATTTTTTTTATTAAAGAAACAACTTCAAACATTAAAAGATATTGTTACGTTACTGCCTTTTCAATAACGTTTTTGGGTTTATTTCCTTTATAATAAACCTCTTGAGTTCTTTGATTGCAGTTCAAATAAAACTAAATAAGACACAACACTTTAAACACTGTTTACAATTTACACAACTTTATTTAGTACTTAGTCACTTCAACAATTGTAATTTATTATTGCGACCTCTATTAATCAGTGATGCCAACTTTTTGAGAGCAAAAATCACTTTAAAATTTAAAAAAAGCACTATTTCGAGCAAAAAAAAGCACTAAGCTATTTTAACAATTTAATTAAACAAAACAAGTTGCATTCGGCTGTGCCTAATATTATATACCTCCAAAATTAAAAAAAAAGTCGACGACGTTGATGGGAAACATTTTCATTTAAGATTAAATAATAAATACTATATTTACATTTGTATATAAACATTTTTACATGTATTATTATTATCTTCGATACAAATAATATCATCCAAATCATTTAGAGTTTAAATTGGCCATAAAACAGTTTTAAAGTAATACAGTGCGAGCGATTTTGGTAACTCGAAAAAATATGGCCTGTTGCAATTACCGCAAATTTGCAATGACCGACCATTGTTTATTAAACTTAATGACAGCTCATATTTGATAAAAAAACTTATATTTTATCGTTTAAATAAATCTAAATTAAAATCGTGCAAAGTTTAATAAAACAATCGGCTTATGATATTATCAAATTATTTTAACATATCGAGCCTTTGGTGCAAAACCGTAGTAAAACAAAAAATCGTGAACTGAGAAAAATGCATTTGAAGTTTTCAGCCATCTTTTTAATAGTAGTTCCGTTTACTAAAGTTATTTTTTTATAAGATTTTTAATAAAGAGGAATGTTTTGTAATTAAAAAAAGGTGAAAAATTATTAATAATATTAAATATTTTTTTTATATTAATATAAATATGGTTGAAAATAGCTAGAGGCAATAAAGACATTTTTAGCTATAAAATCTGAACAGTTAGAGATAGGACCATAATCTTTTTTTCTTTAGATAGATATTTTTTAAAGATCATTTCTGCATACCCAGCTCAAAAAATTAAAATTTTGAGTTACTACGGTCTTGCACCAAAGGCTTGATATGTACGGTTCTGAATAAAGAACATACATAAGGTGTAAAATAGAAAAAACATGTATGTATGTCCAATTGCGAACTAGCTCTTGACGAGTACGGACGTGTATCAGTGAGTAACAAAAATACAAAAAAAAAAAAAATAATATAATAAAAAAAAAAAAAAAGTGAAAAAATATTTACCGTAGGTGAAAAAAAAAATATTTGTAATAGGTGAAAAAAAAAGAACAATAACTAGTGTGCCCGAAGAGATTTGTGAATGAGCCTCACAAATACTCCCAATAAGGAGAGTAGGCCCAGCACAAATAGCAGAAATGCGTATATTGTGGTAAGCTCCCCGAGCGTGAGCAATGAAAACATTCGATACCCTGAATTAAACAAACATTTTTTAAGTGCAAAAATTGCCAGCGCAACTGGTTTTCCATACAGAAATTTAAGTTCAAGTGTGCCCAACCTGAGCAAGTGTGTTGATCCGACCGTAAATGTGGTTCAAAGTGTGAAGCCGTCTGACCAGAGGAATAATAACGAAAAACCTGGAACATCACGATTTGCATTAACAAATACAGGAGCTGTACCAAAAAGTACTAAAGTGCAAACAGGCATGGACAGATATATAACAATAACTAAGAGAAAGGCTAGCCCTAGGTCCACCCAACAGGAACGCGTGGCCAAACAATACAAAGGCTCTAACGTAGTCTCTTTGCCAACAAATGGTAACAGATTCTCTGTACTATCCATACCTGACGATGAAGAAGCAGAATTAGCTAATGGGACAGCCACTAAAGAAGTTAAACCGCCACCTATCTATCTGCGGGAGCAAACATCAAATAGCATAGTCAACATGTTGACTCAACTTGCAGGTAAGAACAATTTCTACGTCGTTTCTATACGACGCGGACAAATTCAAGAGACCAAAATTCAAGCCAGTACAGAAACGAACTTTCGTATTATATCAAGACACCTGGACGCAGAAAATAAAAGCTACTATACATACCAATTAAAAAGTGCTAAGGGATTGATTATTGTCATAAAAGGCATAGATAGTTCCGTTCCTACAGATGAAATAAAATCTGCCGTAGAGCAAGAGGGGTACGAGGTAAAATCGGTTCATAACATTTTGAACAGGAACAAAGTTCCCCAACCACTGCACCGCATTGAGATATCGTTTGATTCATCGGTTCTCAAAACCAAAAATTCAGTTCATCCCATATACAACTTGCGCTACCTACTCAACAGAAGAATAACTGTTGAGGAGCCAATAAAACGAAAGGGTCCCTCCCAATGCACAAACTGTCAGGAATATGGGCATACAAAATCATATTGTAAATTGCCTCACGTATGTGTGGTTTGTGGCGACGCTCATAAAACCGCCGAATGTAATCGTTCTAAAGTTGACCCAAATGTCAAGAAATGCAGCAACTGTGGCGAAAATCACACGGCAAACTATAGGGGTTGTAAAGTCTTCTTGCATTTAAAAAAACCAGCTTTAGTTCAAAAATATACTCACTCCCAATATGGTCCATCACATGCGCCAAGCCAAGCCGCTGGCTCTATTGCTAGTACTACACAAACAAACAAACAAAACCAATCATATGCCCAAGTCCTAAAAGGAAACCCTAATGCGAAAAATCCCCCGAGTACTTCCAACGCAAAGCAACCTCCATACGCTAATGTTCCTAGGGAAGGTCTACAAATGCCTACCTCAATTGAAAATTTAATTCAAACTATGAATAACTTCATGGCCACTATGCAGAGCATGTTTCAGGAAATGATGCGAAACCAGAACATGCTCCTGCAAGTTCTACTCAACAAAAAATGAACCAGTTAAAAATATGTTTCTGGAATGCAAACGGGTTATCCCAACATAAACACGAAGTTGCAAACTTTCTTCATAGGCATGAAATCGACGTACTTCTTGTCTCTGAAACACACTTTACTCATAAAAACTGCTTTAGGGTAAATGGTTACCTTACGTATGACACAAAACATCCCAGCGGACGAGCTTGTGGTGGCACAGCCATAATTGTGCACAAACACATCAGACACTTACCATTGCCAGAGTTCGAAGAAGATTGTATCCAGGCCACATCTATAAATCTGACTGATTTCAAACTAACGTTAACATCCGTTTATTGTCCCCCGAGGCACAAAATTCTACACGATAAATTTCTCAACTTCTTCTCCACATTGGGCCAGAAATTCATTGCTGCTGGCGACTACAACGCTAAACATACATATTGGGGCTCCAGACTTATTAGTCCTAGAGGTAATCAGCTATATAATACCGTAACTGCAAATAACTTTGATGTGGTATCGAGTGGTGAGCCTACCTATTGGCCAACCGACTTCAACAAGCTACCAGACCTTATTGACTTTGCTGTAATCAAAAACATCAAGCGCGATCAGGTACTAGTTAGTTCCTCCTATGATCTTTCGTCTGATCATTCACCTTCAATCCTCATTTTAAAATGTAACTCTGACGCCGCAGCTGCAAACTGGTTTTCCTATCCAAACAGAAACACAAATTGGTTAAAGTATAAAATGTATGTGAGCTCTCACCTATCACAGTGCATTCCCCTAAAAAATTCATCTGACATCCAAATAGCTGTCGACCGATTTACAGAAGTCTTGGATGCTGCAGCAAGAAATGCAACCCCAATCAAGCGGACAATTAAACGTGCTCCTTACAATACATCGACGGATATAGAGACCCTTATCAGAGAAAAAAGAAAGTTAAGAAGACAATGGCAAAACAGTCGTTCCCCAACCACTAAGGCCCAACTACAATTATGCCTGACAACTCTTCGCAACAAATTGAGACAGAACCACGAGTCTGCAATAGAAGGCTATCTAAACAGCCTAGATGCCACAAAAAACTCCAATTATAGCTTATGGAAGGCTGTACGGCATATGAAATGCCCTATAACCCAAGAATCTCCATTAAGACTGGAAAACCGCACTTGGGCGAAAAACACAGATGAAAAATTAAACGCTTTCGCGGGCCATCTTGAGAAAGTTTTCACGCCACATGATACACATACTTGTTCCTGTCGTCCAACCATTCCTGATAAGGTAAACCATCCATTAAAATTTAACATTACTCAAGTAAAATCTGCAATAGAAAAAGTGAATATTAGAAAATCTCCCGGACTTGACCGTATCACAGGGTCAATGATAAGAAACTTACCTTCGTCTGCTTCCAGAATCTTGCTGTTCATTTTTAACGCTATATTAAGAGTCGGATACTTCCCATCCTCATGGAAGAAGTCTATAATTGTTATGATTCCCAAGCCAGGAAAAGATGCTAGCCAGGTTGCGTCGTACAGACCGATAAGCTTATTATCAATCCTATCAAAGCTTTTCGAAAAAATATTCATTTTAAGTATAACTCCTCATCTAAATGAACACGACATCATCCCGGATCACCAGTTCGGATTCAGAGCGAAACATGGTACAATAGAGCAAGTGCATAGAATTGTCACCCTTATTAGATCGGCGTTTGAGAAAAAGCAATACTGCTCAGCCCTGTTTATAGACATTTCCCAAGCATTTGACAAAGTTTGGCATGATGGGCTACTCATCAAAATAACACGAATGCTTCCTCAAAACACTCACAAGCTTCTGGAGAGCTATCTAACAGGCAGAACATTCATAGTAAGGTCGCAAGATAAATACTCCCCCCTCAAGAAAATTACTGCTGGTGTTCCCCAAGGCAGCATATTAGGACCGCTTCTATATATAATATACACAGCGGATATGCCAACAAACCTGAGCACGCATACCTCTACATTTGCAGACGACACAGCATTTATTAGCGTTAACCATGACCCAAAAGTCGCATCGCAAAATCTGCAGTCCCACATCAATGAACTAGAGGCATGGCTAGAAAAATGGAGAATAAAGGTTAACCCGGCTAAATGTGCTCACTTAACTTTCACGCTCAGAAGACAAACGTGCCCAGCAGTAAAAATAAATAACATCACTGTTCCGGTAGAAAACCATGTAAAGTACTTGGGAGTTCATATAGATAGACGTTTGACCTGGTCTCGTCATATCGAAGCGAAAATAACGGCTATGAAACTTAAAGCAGCTCAACTACATTGGCTTCTCGGTAGAAACTCAAACTTGTCTTTAGACAACAAAGTTCTTCTATACAAGTCCATCATAAAACCAATATGGACATATGGCATCCAATTATGGGGTACTGCATGCGCATCTAACATCCAAAAGCTTCAAAGAAGACAGTCTAGAATATTACGACAAATTGTCTGCGCCCCATGGTATATACGTAATGATATTATCCACAGAGATCTCAACGTCCCCACTATCCAGGAGGAAATTAAAAAATATTCAATAAGCTACATCGATAAACTAATGGTTCACCATAACTACCTCGCTCGGGGTTTGCTTCAGTTCGAAGGTCACCAGAGGCTAAAAAGAACCGATACTTTGAGCCTTACTAGAAGACAGTCTTAAAAATTTGAATACAGCAGTTAGTGGTTACACAGGTAACAACTAATAAACAACAAGTAGAATTAAGATTTGAATACATATTGTAAATTTCGACAAGAAAGATTCAATAATAAAAATAAATTATTATTAAAAAAAAAAAAAAAAAAAAAATGTATGTATGTTTGGAATCTGATACTTAGTCAAACCTTTTTTCAATAGCATTAGAGGTAGAAGTGCACAACACGAGGAAAACTAAAGCGCTGTTTTTAATTTATTTAACACTTTGCATATACCAAGCTACGGCTCTTTTTTGTTTGTTTTTGAAGTTGTTTTTGTGCGGTTTCCGACTGCATTTTTTTTAACTGAGCTACCTAAATAAGAGCGGCAAGCGTCTATTTTATGTCAAAACTTTTCATTTCCGCACAGTTTATACGAAGCACCCCTTTAGAACAAGAATTCAGCACCACCCGGTTGGAAAATCTTATTAAATAGATCGCTTGGTCGTTTTATTTTATTAAAAATGAATTGGCAATAGAATTTTCATGTTTAAAAAAACGCTTGCCGCTCTTGTTTAGGTAGCTCAGTTATAATTCCTAATATTTTTCAATCCATATTTTATTTTTGAAACAGAGTCTACATCTTTAAAAAATTTTTACCGAAATACATTGTTTTTATTACGATTACTAAATATGTTGTCAACGCTAAAGGCTCAGTTAGCCGGGAGTAACAGTAACGTTGCAAAGCAGCTGTTTTATTTTGTTGTATTTAAAGCAATCAGAATGATTACAGTTAGCAGTAAGATGTTACGTCTCAATCAGTAAGAAATATATTGGTCTTACTTTTTTACGGTAAGGTTACTGTTACTCCCGGCTAACTGAGCTTTTAAATGTGAAACGTTTCGTAAAATATCCAAATTGCTAGGAATCCCAGCTCTATGAATAAAATTTTGGCGTTTTGAGGTATCAAAAAGCACCATAAATAGTGCCAAAAGCACTAAGTTGGCATCACTGCTATTAATGATCTGCACAGCTAAGTACCCGCCGCAAGTATTTATACTGTAATTCGGCCGTCTAGATCATTCGAAATGTTATTCGAAGGTTTGAGGCTTTACTATTCACCACTTATATTAACATCATTTCACCACCTATACTCAAGCCTATACTCAAGTACATTGGGATTGAAGTGTACTAAATTATAACAATTTTTAATAACAATATTTACTAATTAAATTACTTATGACTACAAAACATCTAATAAATACAAGATAAATAACACAGTGAGACAAAAAAAAAATGAAGTGAAAATACCTGGGACCTTATGCGATTTTTCTGGTAGGTACTGTCTAGTACAACATTAGTCTGTTTTTGGAATTTTCAAAACAGCCCCAAAATCTTGAGTTACGGGTAAAAACCCGGCTTTTCATACCCGTATACACTAATCACCATGTAACTTAGTTGAATACCAACCGATTTCGAACTTTTTGTCAGATTTAGAAAGAAGAAGCTTAGATCTTTTGAACGGTGTATATCTTCTTCAAGTAAATTTCAGATACATGTATGTATTTTTACACCAAATGTATTTTTTTACGTTTTTTACGTTTTTTTCTCATTTTTCTATTTTCGAGACGTTGTTACACAATATTTTTGTATAAGAACCGTACTATTTATGATTTTATTTTAAAAATATAATTGATAAAAAATAAAACGAGGATTTGTTTGTCAAAATCCGTTGGAAATTGACTGATTTATTCAACTTAAAAAAAAAACAAATATTTTACAAAGAAATTATTCCTAACGACTCCAATCAAAATTGTTTGCTTGACCTTTTCCTTTTTTTATTTTAGCGTCTGCAGTATCTCTTTTAAGTCATAATTGTAATAATTACTAAGCTTTTTGCAGCCTGTGAGTCGCAAGTTACAAATCACTGTTATGCTTAATACGAGGGTGGTCTGGAAAATTTTCGGGCTAACAATGAAATAAGAAATTTTTCCTTATTTTTTTATTTTTTCTATATAATCACCTTGCGAAAAATGATTTTTGCGCCGAGTTTTTTTTTAACTTTTCTGCTATCTTATCTTGACTTAGGATTTAATTTCCAACGCAGATTTTATCGATGTCGCACGGGATTTAAAATTGTCGAAACGACAGTCTGAAATTCTCGGATCGCGATTAAAACTGCAAAATTTGGTAAAAGCAGCCATTCGTATTAAATGTTGTAGAAGAAGTGAAAGGACTTTGTTGTTTGAAGAAAGCTTTGAAACTGATAAAAATGACAGCAATCTTACGTATTGCAGTGATATTCTAAAGTTATTTTCTGCACAAAAATCCAATAATAATGCAGACGAATCGCGACTCTTCATTGATGGCTCACGTAAAAGTAAGAATTTTCAAAAAAGTAATCTGTAATCTCATATTTCGGTTTGAAAGCTGTTCTATTACATAAAGAAAATCGGTTGCCATCAGTTTCAATTTTCTATGTGACTACCACAAAAGAAACTTACGAAGTTATGCAAAAAATACTCCTGTTCGTCAGCTTTGCTACGCATAAATGTAAAGTCATAGCTGATGTAAAATTATTGACAATTTTATTTGGCATGCAAGGTGGTAACACAAAATATAAGTGCTTTCTTTGTGAATGGGATAGTCATGCAAAAAATCACTATGATTGCAACGTATGGCCATCTCGCGAGTCGCAGCAAAATGGTAGAAAACCCGTCCTTAACATACCATTAGTTTAAGCTGAGAACGTTTTTATATGCCACCATTGCATTTAAAATTAGGATACATGAAACAATTTGTTAAAAAGCTTGATATTAGCGGCGAAGCTTTTAAGCATCTTCAATCCGTATTCCCAAGTGAAGCCAAAATAGAAGGAGGTGTTTGTGTATTTACTGTGAAATTTCATTCAGTTTTAACATTTTAATCACTTCTAATTAATTTTAGGTATTTTCATTGGATCCAAATTCGTAAAGTAAAATTTTGAGTCCCGTTGAAAAACACGCGTGGAAACGTTTTTTGTTGCGCTTTGTGATAATTTTCTTGGAAGTCACAGAAGCGACGACTATGTCATGGTCGTTACTGAATTTTTTAAAACTTATGGTGGTGAAATGGGCGGCAGCATGTCTATAAAAATTTATTTTCTCCACTCGAAATTGGCTTTTTTCCAAATAACCTAGGCCAGTTTAGCGATGAAATAATTACAATGGAAAGACATTTTGAAGGAAAAAATAAAATAAAAATGCTTTCAGAGTATTGCTGGTCACTTAAACGAGATACTGAAGACGCTAAAATAAAAAAAGAAAAAGGTCAAACAAACTATTTTTATCGGAATCTTAAGGAATAATTTCTTTGTAAAAAATTTGTTTTTTTTTATAAAAGTTGAAAAACTCAGTCAATTTCTAACGGATTTTTAAAAACAAACCGTCGTTTTATTTTTTATCAATTATATTTTTGAAATAAGATCATTAATAGCACGGTTATAATACAAAAATATTGTGTAGCAACGTCACGAAAATAGAAAAATGAGGGAAAACCGTAAAAAATACATTTGGTGTAAAAATACATACATGTATCTGAAATTAACTTAAAGAAAATGTGCACTGTTCAAAAGGTCTAAGCTTCTTCTTTCTAAATCTGCCAAAAAGTTCCAAATCGGTTGGCATTCACCTAAGTTACAGGTGATAAGCAGTGCTGCCATTAGGATACGAAAGATACATTTTTCGTATCTTTTGATGACTTCAAGTACCATGTATAATCCTGACATTTTTCGTATCTTTTGAATCTGTACGCAAAATGTACAGAAATAAAATATTAGAAGACTGCTCATCGTTGCCGACTCAATGCTAATAGAATAGCAGCTTTAATAATGAAGAAATAAAACATAAAGGATGTTTAAACATACGGTCCACCTAAATCGATGATTACTAGTAGTGCGAAGTGGTTCTGAAGAAATATGAACATCTTTTTTTTTATATTCAGGAAATTTATATGAACTTTTTGATAAAATCGCCTAAGTAAAAACATACCTACGATTTATGACTTAAATAATTATAAAAATAAATTTATATGGTATCCGGGTATTTTCGTTACCTAAATCGAAAAAGGCCCTAACTAACCCAAAATTTAAAATCGACTTTTTCATTGATTTTGATGTAATTATAGCTCATTTTTTTAACACTTTTTATATCATTTTCCGACAAGTTGTTTTTTTAATCGATTAAGCGATCTTAAACTAGTTTTTGAGTTTGTTTTAAATTTTGCAATGATTCGAGATAGACGCGATTTGTTCCTGTAAGTTTTGTAATTCTTTACAGCTTAAACGATTTATAATAAATAAAATAATAATTTTTAATCCAAATTTTTAATATTTTTAATTAGGCTTAAGTTCATCAAATTTAATTTTCATTTCGAAAAAACAGAAGTAAAGGAAGAACATGTAAAATAAATTAAAATAGATAATCATTCAAAGCAAATTTCGATCTACCAAAGGTTAAATACAATTTGGTTTAAGGATTGATGTTTGACTAATGACGTCAGTAGTCGTCGATGGCTGCGTGTGTTAAACGGCAAGCCCTCTGAGGAGATTGAGTGGTTGCAATCGAAACATGTCAGGGTAACCTGTCCGTAAAAACGCCTGGGTTCGAGCCCATATTGAGTCAAGAATGAAAAATTATCAGTAAATTTTAATTAATTTTCATGTTGTAAAATTCCTTTCTTCATAAAAATAATTTAATGAAAATTGAATTTGATGATTAAAAATATTAAAAAATTGGATTAAAAACCATAAATAGTTCAACAAAATAACCACAATACTAATTAAAATAATAATTTAGTAATTTTTTACGAATTTTTGCCATTCCCTACACAAGACTTAAAATGAATTTTATGGCGAAATATTAAACATTTTCCCGAAATTGGAATTTTTTTTTTTGTTACTTTCCAACATTTTGTTTTTAACCCATTTAGCGATTTCAAATTAATTTAGTATTTGTTTAAAAGTTTGTGATTTTTCGCGAATTTAAGCCATATTGGCGATAGAAGCGTTTTTTCCTGTGACTCTTTACAGCTTTCACGATTTTTAATAAATATAAGACTTTGCTATCATGCTGCGGTTAGCAAATCAGCGATCTTAGTTCAACTTAAGTTTTTTCGAACAAAAACTTCGAATACACGAAAACATGTGGATTTGAGAACACCAATTTATGAATTATGCTGATTCAAAAAATTTTTCATTTTCAATTCGAGTCGAAACCTAAAACATACCTGATCATTTTCTTTACAATATTCATTAAATATGAAATAAAAGAGTTAATAAATGTTAAACATTATAAATAGATTTTCAAATTTTTTTCAAAATTTATCTTTTTGGCAGTGTTACCACCAGCAAGATTCAAAATTACACTTGAGATGAAGCAAAATTACCCGATTGAAATGAAATTACACCTGATATAATATTATATTATATAAGTTTTATTTAATAAAAAGACATTTACAAAGAAGCAAAAACACAACAAACTCATTAAAACAAGATCAATATTAGTCAAACTGTTAATTTTATTTAAATTAACAAAAATAACATTAAAGACTTAAAAAAAATTAATAAAACATAAAATAAAACTGTTAAAATAATGAGTTTAACTTCCACATTTGGTTGACATATCTTGCGAAGGTTTAAAATGTTCCTTGTCATTGCTTTATAATGGTTTTTTTAGAGCTTACGAAAGGTTAGCTTAGCTGAGAAACGAACTGTCATACTATTTTCACTTTTTGACCAGGCACATCATCATGAATAGATTCATGCTTAAACAACGCCACCAAATTATCCAAATATACTTTGAAAATCAGCCATCGATTTTCGCAGCTTAAAGGTGACTTCATGGTTTAAATGACGCAACTTTTTTTCACAAATGAAGGCAATGTGTTGATTTAGAGAAAATAAACTGTCAACTAGACTTCAAGGCCGTGCGATGTGACACTAATTGATTGTTTTCCGTAGGGCTGTGAAGTCAGTGGTTAATGCTGATAAACCAGCAATTGTACATTTTATTCGAAAAAGAGAAACAAAATTGCGTTTCTGCAATGCATTTCGTCAAGGACATGCGCGGTGTCTATTTGTTTTAAATCAGTTTCAAATCGTAATGCCGTGTATCAATCTGCGTTTAAAATTAATTTTTTTTTGTGTTGTCTACCATTTTAAGTTTCATGATCTTAAAAAATATCCTTTATACCTTATTTAGTAAACAAAATGCCTGCAGAGTTTTATACAACTGTCCCTTTCGTAATTATATATTGTATATAAATAAAATTAATTATATATTGCAATATTGGAAACATATCTTCCCCCAGGAAACTTTTTAGTTTGAATAACTTTTTTCAATAGACTTCAGGTTCTAAATCCCTATGATAGGCATCTTTATCCAAATCTAAGAGTCCATCTTGCGACATTCATTACCAAACATTTGAAAATATATGTATGTTTAATGATTGAAGAAGTCGTTTCTTAAAAAGAAGCCGAGACTTTGGCTCAGAAGGCTGTGCATTTCTGAGCAACAATATTTAAAAAGATAAAAAAATGTCATCACTGAAATCGAATCTTGATTTAATTTGGGCATCTGAAGTAAAAATTTCAAATTACACCTGAATTACACCTAAGAGAAATTACCCACGCTCTACCCACGACCGTAAAAATTATACCAAATTCGGGTAATTACCCACAAAGTGGCAACACTGCTTTTTGGGAAAAAGTGTATCTTATTGGCAACTTAAATGTATCTTTCTCGAAATTTCACTGGCAACACTGGTGATAAGTGCATACGGGTATGAAAAACCGGTTTTTTACCCGTAACTCAAGATTTTGGTGGTGTTTTGAAAATTCCAAAAACAGACTAATGTTCTACTAGACAGTACCTACCAGAAAAATCGTATAAGGTCCTAGGTAATTTCTAATATTTTCTAAAAACTAATTCTTAACTAAAGTTTCTTTCGTAACAATATTGAAAATAATTTTCAAATGTGATATTGATAAAAAATTATTCATAATAAACAATAAAAAAGTTGATTCGTAATACAGGTTTTATATAAATTTCATCATAAAATTGCAAATGCGTATTCTTAACTCCACTAAGTTGTCAAACCTGTTTTTTGCCTTTTTTTTTGAAAAACTATTAAGTATTAAAATTAATGTATAAATAAAAGAAATCTTACTCCACTATTACTATACTCACACCACAATAGTGAAGAGGGTATAATGCATTTGTGCTGATGTTTGTAACGCCTTAAAATATTGGTCCTAGACCCACCTTAAAGTATACCGATCGTCTTAGAATCACTTTCTGAGTCGAACTAACGATGTCCGTCCGGCTGGCTGGCTTGTTGGACACAAAAGGCATGCATTTTTTAAAAAATAGGACCACGAGGGGAGATAGGGGCAATTTCTGCCTCTCAAACCGAATTTAATGAAATTTAAAACATAGATAGATCCATATCTATATGGACACATTAGCTATACAGTTTTTCAAAAAAAGGACCACAACGGGATGTAGGGGGCAATTTCTGCCTCTCACAAACTTTGAACCCGATTTTCATAAAGTTTATTAACATAGATAAATCTATATTTATATGGACACATAAGCATGATGTGTTTTTAAATACTGTGGTGTAGGGTATCATATGGTCGGGCTTGACCGACTATACTTTCTTAATTGTTTTAATTGCATAAGGTATGTATGTATTTAAGTAAATAAGAACTGAAGAAATCATGAAAATATTCCCTCTTCTTGAACAACTTCAAAGTTTTTTTCTGGGAAGATTTTTTTATATAAAACTAGCTTAACCCGGTGCGCTTCGCTACACTGCTTTAACCACTTTATCGGTTGAGAGATATTTAATATATGCATCTTAGGGAAGGTATTTCCCCCCTGCGCCTACCCGCTTTATTGAAAGTAAAGTCTACCATAAGAGTGACTTCTACAAAGTTTGAACTTTCTCACTATAACAATTTTTAAGATATCCGATATTAAACATTGGCGTCCTATGGGGGGTAACACTTCCCCCGCTGCTATTTTATCTCAATTTTGGGGCTCAGAAGATCCTACTACCAAAAGTTCAACAAATTGCTTGCAGCGGCTCTTATTAACATTTCTTTCTATGAGGGGTACGGCTCCTCCTCTGGCTACCCCGCCTATTTCTATATTGAAATTTATAGTTTACCATAATAGTAACTTTAACCACGTTTGAAGACTATCCCTTTAATTGTTCTTCAGTTGAGCGATATTTAATATATGGATCCTATGGGAGGTATTTCCCCTCCTACGCCTACCCGCTTTATTTTTATTTTCAATAGTGTAGTATACAATAAGAGTGACTTCTACAAAGTTTGAACATTCTCACTATAACAGTTCATAAGATATGCGATATTAAACATTGGCGTCCTATGGGGGAAACTACTTCCCCCGCTGCTACTTTATTTCAATTTTGGGGCTCAGAAGATACTACTACCAAAAGTTCAACAAAATGCGTGAAGCGGCTCTTAAGATATGCGATATTTAATATTGGTATCCAATAGGAGTACCAATTCCCCTGCCCCTATCGAAAAAATAAGTAGCCTATTTTAATTTTAGGGCACGTGATGGTACTGTAAAAATTTCAAGAAAATCGGTTCAGTAGTTTAGGAGTCTATATGCCAACATACAAACAAACAAACAAACAAACAAACATACAAACATTTTTCATTTTTATATATATAGATAATATGCATATGTATGTACGTATGAACTTATTTATGTATAAATATCTGTAATAGTTTCAATATTTCATCTCTTTAAAATTTTCAATAAGACCCTTGATAGTTTAGATAACAAAGATAACAATTTCCAGTGAATAGGTCAGTTAGCGCTCTGAGCTCACTTCATGCAAGCAGAATTAGCTTACTAGATTACCCCGGACCATGATTTTACCATCTTCCTAATGTAACTACAAATTCGTAGTCCACTTTTAATAATAAAACCACAAAAGGTTTCTTTCTATTATACTTTGTGGTAATAAATGTCAAAGACCCCAGGAATATTTAAATGAGTTATATAGTGTGACTGCAATGTGTCATGAAAATGACAAGTAATACGAAAAAAATTTAAGATCTCAAACGACTTCATCGTTTTTTCTTCGAAATTTTTCTAAACAAAAAAAATACTTTTCATTTTATCAGGGTTGCATTTTAATTGAATCAAATTATCTATAAACTTAAGACCTGTCAATTGAGCACAAGGCTTAAACGGACAGACACGAAGACAGGTAGCTGGACGGAAATCGTTAGTTCGATTCAGAAATCACTGTTTCAGTTAGTCGGCATTCTGAAAAACGTATAATACCTTTCCGACCCTTGGTGCTGTATAGTATAAGAATCTATTGTTTTGCTTGTTAATTAATTAGTGATATTTATTTAATTCAAAATATTTAAATGTTGGTCTTTATAATTTTGCTTGTTAAGATACATTAAATCTAATGAACATAATATGTGCTGGAAATAATTGTATTTTGTGATTCAAATACATTTTTTTTTATTATTTCAATAATTAAAAAATTTAGCGAATTTGAAAACAAAATTGTTTTTATTCCAACTAATCTAACGATACTTAAAAGACAGAGCTGCAAGTGAATCGTTCTTTTTTTATTTTAATTCGTTACGAAGTAGCTTAATTTTGAAATAATTCTTTTCACAACAAAAAAGAATTGAATGAAATTTGAATCAATTCAAACGAAAAAGGTAGAAATTAATTTAATTTCGTTTCCAATTTAAATGAATTTGTAGAATGAGTTGCAATTTGTTTGCAATTCAAATGAATTTGTTAACGAGAATTGCAATTTATTTCCAATTCGTTTGAATTGAATTCATTTAAATGATTTAGAAAAATGAATTGCAATTTAAATGAATGAAATTAAAAAAGAGTAGCACTCAATCGAATTCATGAGCAAAGAAATGCCTGTTCGTTTACTTACTACAATTTACTATTTTTACTACAGCTACAAAAATTAAAAAAATGTTCCCTTTTTTAGTAAAAGTAGTAAGAATTTCGAGTAAACGAACAAGCTTTTACAGCAAAAAACGTTACATATGTTCAAATTCAAAGTTGCTAGAATCTTTAAAATTATATGGAAAAATTTAAAAAAAAAATTTCCACAATATAAAAATATGAGTTATTTAAACAAAAATTATTGTAAAAGACACCTTTAATAAAATTTTCACACTATTTGATAAAAATAAAAATTTAAGTTTCTTTTAGCAAATACAAAAATGTTCCCATTATGATAGGATTTCCGCCGATACCTAATAATTCAATTTCTATTCTGCCGTTACCTGACAATTCCAGTATATCATGGGAATTTAAGTCTTAGAATTTTTTGTCTTTGGGCTACACAGAAAAAATTATTGGCAGTTTTTTTTCAATTAATAGTGATTTTTGAATTTAAAAAAAAATCTTATTACGTTCTTAATTGATTGAATTAAAAAAAAATATTTTTTTTCAATTAAAATTTTACTTGATTTTAAGCTTAATTTTAATTATAAGTTTAATGGAATCAATCAACTCGGTTGTTTGAATTGAACACTTTGTTGCTTTCCTCCCTCATCAACAGTTTTCGAAAAATGTTACAAGTGCAAACAACATCTTTATAAATTTGTTGTCTTTGCCCTTACATGTACATACACACAAACACACATGTTTTTGTCATCAAAAAGAACAGTAAGCGTCGCGTGCAAAAAAAAACTATCAACAAGTAAAAAATGAACTGAGATTTGTTAAAGACTAATTACAATTATGACCACCACCAATGTCAATAATGAGCCTATATATATACATATGTATATTATGCGTAAAATACAAAATCGCCATGTGGCTGACCACATAGTTGACGGTGGTTATGGTCCCAATCGAAATTGGGTGTTTATATTCTTTGTTTGTTAAGCTGGGATCACACGATTGCCGCAATGCACCAATTTTCACACTTTTTAATACCCCAATCGTGTGACTGCACAACCAAATGGCTCATGTACCAATCGAGGGCAATATTGTGTTTACTTTTCCTAATCAAATGCAACCCTGGTGCGGCAATCGTGTGACTGTTTGCTATGCAACCGCGCGTCAATAAAAATAACAAAAATGCACCAATATTTATTGTGTTCTTGTGCAAACAACACAATACGCGCCAATATTTGCCTTTTTTAATAAATTTACTTTTTTGTGTTTCTTTTAGTAGGTAATAAAGATAAATATGTATTTATTTATTGTGCATTTAAATTTTTTTTAATGCTTTTAACAAAATATGTATGTCCCCAAGCATATTTAGCTGTTCAGTGCGAATTGTGGCAATTGTTTTTACCATTTCGCTTTGTACCAACTAGCGGCAATTAAATTAGTTTAAAACAGGGCAATCGTGTGATTTCAGAATATTTGATTGGTGCAATTTCATTATTGTGCGTCAATAAAGCATAATAAAAATTGTGTAATATTGGCGCATTTGCGGCAATCGTGTGATCCCAGCTTTAATTCTTGAATTATTTTTGGCGTCATTTCATGTTGTGTGTTTAGAGTGAATAGGTGAATAGGTGAAAAAAGTACAGCCAAATTACACAACAAAAACAGTTTTTTGTTTTCAATCTTGAATACCCTGAAGAATCAGAGTTATTCTACAATTTTATACAAAGTTGTATGTATGAAATGCCTTTGTCAAAAAATCTTCCAAAACTTGTTTAATTAAGCATGAGCTATTACAATTAAACAAATAAAACAAGTTATTTTTAAAACATATTTAAATAAAACATATATTTTAAATATTATTATTTTGCTTTATTTAACCATCAACTGAATTGATTTAACAAAACTTATTCAATTAACAATTTGTTTGATTGAATAATTTGCGTAATTGAATTTAGATTAAAAATATAATCGATTTAATGCAAAAATTTAATCACTGTTTTAATCAGTACATTTATTAAAATAATTAATTTTCTGTTTTGTAATCAATAACGTTAGTAATTCATTCAATTGAAATATTGATTTTTTTTTAATTAATTTGTTAATTCATTCAATTAAAATATTGTTTAATATTTATAATTTTTTCAGTTATTTTTGAAATTAAAATGTAAAAACAATAATTAGTATTGTGGTTATTTTGTTGAACTATTTATGGCTTTCAATCCAAATTTTTAATATTTTTAATTAGGCTTAAGTTCATGAAATTTAATTTTTATTAAATTATTTTTGTGAAGAAAGGAATTTTACAACATGAAAATTAATTAAAATTGTTATTGATAATCTTTCATTCTTGACGTACAAAAAAACAACAAAATAACCACAATACTAATTATTGTTAAAGCTAAGGCACGAGCTCTATGTGTACATTTGTCCTTCAAGTTGTGCTGAAAAAGGTCAACAGAAAAGAGAAAGACAAAGTGAAAAAACAAAAAATGTACTTGGACTTCAAGAAAAATTCTTGACGAAAGTACGAAAAAACAGAAGTAAAGGAAGAACATGTAAAATCAATTAAAATGGATAATTATTCAGGAAAGCAAATTTCGATCTACCAAATGTTAAAAATACAAATTGGTTTAAGGATTGATGTTTGACTAGTGACGTCAGCAGTCGTCGATGGCTGCGAGTGTAAGACGGCAAATCCATCTGAGGAGATCGAGTGGTTGCGATCGAAACATGTCATGGTAACCTGCCGGCCAGGGTTCGAGCCCGAGCCACGTCAAGAATGAAAGATTATCAATAACAATTTTAATTAATTTTCATGTTGTAAAATTCCTTTCTTCACAAAAATAATTTAATAAAAATTAAATTTCATGAACTTAAGCCTAATTAAAAATATTAAAAATTTGGATTGAAAAATGTAAAAACTTTTTAATTGGAAAAAATCCTTGTTTTGCAATTTTTGCAAATTTGAGTAATTGGTATAATCATTTCGGCGATAGGTGCAAAATTAAAAAATTTTTTGCTTGTTTCAATTATTTTGGTGATCAAAACCTATTTTTACTTTTTTCTGTATACACAAGGTGAAATAGAAAACGGGAGTAATTCTTGCTGTCTTTTACATAAAAAAATTAGTTTAATAAGAAAACGACAGTGACGCTTACTGTAGATTTACTTACAAAATCAATTAAAATTTAAATTAATTTAATTCAAATAAGTTGGATATGAATTGCTAACTTTGTTTCTAAATCATTTGAATTAATTCAAAATCAATTATATTTATAAGAATTGGAAATGAATCGCAAATTCATTTAAATTAGAAAAACGAATTGCAATGCATTCTACAAATTCATTTGATTTAGAAATGAATTGCAAATAATTTTTACCAAATTCATTTGTATTGACTCAAATTTCATTTAATTCATTTTCTTGTGTGAAAAGAATTAATAAAAAATTTGCTAATTTAGTGCATCACTGATTCGCGAAATAATTCAAAATGAATGATTCATTTACAGCTCTGTTAGAAGACAAAATGTACCGCATAATTGATTAAAAATTAGTATTTAAATAGCAAGAGCTAATGAAACAAGTTTTCATTCAAGTCTACTACTCGCAACAATGAATACCGCGTTTTTGTGTCATTTTGTTATCATAGTTGTGGTGCTCAGCAACCACCATCAAGGGGAGGTAAGTTTTATAAGCACACACACGTACATACACTTATTTAATCAAGTGTTCGTATAGGAGTACGGTGACCGTATTTTCAAAATCATAATACAGAACACAAAAGAATTGTTGATGTGTTGTTAAAGCGGCAAATCAGACTTGAATGTTTGTAATTCTCATTCGCTTTACAGTTTTATTTCTATGATAAAAAATTAAATGTTATTCAAGTAAGTCATATCAAGACATATTGGCTTTGCGCTGATGCGTCAAACACGAATTTATTTTTAAATTAAGTCATCTTGTAACCAAAATTATTGCCAAAAACTTTTAAAAATTATTTTCTTATTTCTTGTTTTTAAAAATTTCGGGTTTTAACCAAACAATATGAAATTAAAGTTGGAAAAGTTGCAACAAATTTACAAAATGTTTACTGGGATTGATCTCGAAATTCTGTTAAAAACTTGCATGGAAACTAAGTGCCAATTCACACGTTGCAAGTCTTATTGATCAGCTTGCTACCTTATAGGCGAGAGAGAGTGAAAGAGAAACGTTCATTTTCCTCTCTTCACTCTCGTTATTTAGTAGCAAGCTTATTAATAAGACTTGCAACGTGTGAATTGGGACTAAGAATCCCAGTATTGTGTGCAGTAATGCCAATTTAGCCCTTTTTTAATTACCTGAAACGCGTAAAAATAGCTCTAAGCTTAAATACGCCCAAATGCTTTTGTCATTTATAATAAGCCCTATATTACATTGTGAAAACTGTCCTGATGCTGAAATGGAAAACATTTAAAAAACATTGAAAGTACAGTTGAGATTTAGATCGGGTGCGTAGTTGTAAAAATGCAATTGGTCATGGATTTATTTAAAATTAAAATGTATTTGAAGCTATTTAATTTAGATTAATTGATTCTATCAGCGCAGAAGTGGTGTAACCCCCGACTTTTTATTATGAGATGATGAGGAGTCAACACTACTCTTGCACAATTGTAATTGGTTGTAACGGCACGTGCAAAAACTATGTTTCTAGCGCCATCTGTTTGGATAAAAGTTGTTATTCAAGCTACAAAATACCTGACGAGTTATGTTTAAATATTAATTCTGAAGAAATATACAAAAATTCACAATATCACACAGAAAGTGATTTATGGGATGTCCAAGTTTTGCAAATTTAATAAAACATCTAATTATTTTTATTAAATTTTTTTTAAGGCCTAATTTGTGTTTTTTTTGAAAGAAATGCTAATAATGTACTAAAACCGTAACTATTCTTCTTTCAGTCTAGCCCCTTTAAGCCCGTTTTTTCAAATTCTTCTCACGTTTAGTTAAGTTGGCATCACTGATTTTGTTTTGTGCTCTTGGCCCTAATGTGTACCTAAGAACCGAAATAAGGCATAAAATAAGATTTTGTTCACTTTTATTTTTTTTTCTAAAAAAGAAAACTTGTGCAAGTTTCCAGTAAGGAGAAAAGTCAGATAGATTAAGAATGTGTCTCTTTTAGCTATTTTACTCAAGGGCCGATGTTGATTTTGAATAAAACACAAACTATTTAGGAAATTATTGTAATTTTATTTTATTATGATATATTGGTATTACTCAATTATGTATGGAACAAAATATCGGCCAAAAGGGCGCCGCGACCACGGCGGCACACCTCCATCCGATGGTCCAAATTTTCGATGACCCTGAGGCATAATGGAGGTTCTATGCCGTTAATGTGCCGAATTATCTCATCCTTTAGCTCTTGAATTGTTGCTGGCTTATCGACGTACACCTTTTCTCTCAAATAACCCCAAAGAAAAAAGTCCAACGGTGTCAAATCACATGATCTTGGCGGCCAATTGACATCACCATTACGTGAGATAACACGGCCATTGAATTTGTTGCGCAAAAGAGCCATTGTTTCGTTAGCTGTGTGGCAAGTGGCACCGTCCTGCTGAAACCACATATCGTCCACATCCATATCTTCCAATTCGGGCCATAAAAAGTTCGTTATCATCTCACGATAGCGAACACCATCCACAGTAACTGTCTGACCGGCCTCATTTTGGAAAAAATACGGCCCGATGATGCCGCCAGCCCATAAACCGCACCAAACAGTCACTCTTTGTGGGTGCATTGGTTTTTCGACAATCACTCTTGGATTCTCATTCGCCCAAATGCGGCAATTCTGCTTATTGACGAATACACTGAGGGGAAAATGTGCCTCACACTGAATCACGAAGTGCACGATATGCATTTTGATTTGAACGCCCATTTTCATAATAAGTCTGGATAACTTTAGCACGTTGTTGGATTGTGTATCTGTCCATGGTTCAAATTGAGTAAGTCTGAAATAGAGAAATGTCAAATAAAATTCGGAAAAAACTTGGCGTTTAGGTGTGGTTCACATTCAACATCGGCCCTTACAATTTAACCACCATTTACAATACAAAAACAGAACATAGAATTAAAAACAGAACAATTAAAGGGTTTTCACTTAAAAATAATTCACACAGAACAAAGCTCTAAAACACCGAACGGATTGTCACCGTATATACATATGAGAAAACAATTTTATTTTTCTTAATAATTAATTTGTTTTTTTTTTGACAGGCTGCTTTTACTCTTGAAGGCGCTGAAAAGGTCCGCCAGGAATGCATTAAAGAAGTCAATCTAAATATTGACGAGGCCAAACGCATTAATGCCCGTGAATTATATAGTCCCAAGTTTAGCGAAACTTCAGATCCCTTAAAATGTTATATGTTGTGCTTCGATAAGAAACTGAATCTTATTGATTCTAATATAAAAATTAACATGGAGTCATTTAAAGATTATTTTGGCCTTTACTATCCTGATAAGAAGGATAAAATTAAAACTGCCGTGACCAAATGTAGCAGTGTTAAAGCAACTAAGCCCTGTGAGGTGGCTTACGAGTTCCATGGATGTGTTTTAAGCAATACAGCATAATGTTAAGATAGTTTTATTAAGATATTGATATTAAAAAATTATTTATCGCACTGGTTTCTCTAAAGAGAGTCAACTCAAAATGTTTCAATATTCAATCGTTGTGCATTGTTCATATCTACCCACTGTAAAAATCAGTTTCTCTACTCTTTCACCAAAAAAATACAGTTGTAGCCCTCTTCTTGATATAAAAGTATCTTCTCCAGACTCAAGGAAAGAGAAATATTTTAAGTTGCCCCCAAATGTAAGCTGAAAGAGAAATATTTTCAGTTGTGCTCAAGGCGAATTTATAAAGGTGACCGCATCATGATATAGAGTTATGCTAGCTATCCCTTTATTTGAAAAATACTATGTATATTGTTTTTGTAAAAAGTTAGAGTGAATGTCAAAAATATTTCTTGAAAATATAAAAAAGGAAATTTTTTTGTTAATAAAATATACACAATTGCTAAAGAAACCCCGCAATTGCAAATTAATTGTAGATCCACTTATTCCTTACGCATTTTTAATTTCTTGTGTTTATATTTTTTTTTTTTTTTTTTTTGTTTTATTCAATTTAAATAAGCTTTTTTCAATTATTAAAATTTTTATTGAATTTTAGATTTGAATTAATTTTTTCACAAAATGTAAACAAAGCTTGACATTCAGTATACACACAAAAAAATAAACAATAAACAGATGACTGGAAAATGTCACCTTTATGAATTCGCCTTGGTTGTGCTAGTGTTTATGTCACAACGGCTTACTTTGATAATATTCTATTTTGTGTTGTCTCTCTTTAGTTGTTATAGGTGAGTTTATTAAGCTACTATTTTTCGTTTCGTTTCTATATTTATGAATTGACACTACTATATAAATGAACAAATTTCACATAAAGGGTTACAACTCAAAAACTTGTTAATTCCTTGTTTTAATCCCTGAAAAAATTATAAAAACAACTACCATTGTATACTTCTTAGGCCGAGGCCACGCAATGAGCGGCGAAGCGTCAAGCGGCTGAGCGATGAGCGTCATTTCTGATCGGTTAGTTGTTAAAATGCCATTGTAAAAAGTGGCTTGTTTAATGTTATTACGCGAAAATCGTATTCATAAAAATTTAATGCGTTTTTAAAGAAAAAAAAAATTGCAGCCTGTTCGTCGATTTCGAGCGAAGATTTCGTTGGCTTAACTTACATTTAAAACAAAAACAAATTATAAACAAGTAAGAAAGTACAGTCGGTTAATCCCGACCATATGATACCCACAGTATTTAAAAACACATCATGCTTATGTGTCCATATAAATAAGGATTTATCTATGTTTATAAACTCCATTAAAATTGGTTTGAATGTTTGTAAGAGACAGAAATGGCCCCCTACCTCCGCTTGTGGTCCTACTTTTGAAAAACTACATAGCTTATGTGTCCATTAGGGGTATAACCAAAATAAGAACCTATCATTACGGTATGGGCAATGATATACTGATATTTAAAATCGATATCAGGGGTCATTTCGGTCCAAAAACATTGGGCACCGAATGCAATTTCTAAAACACGAAACATTTTTTTTTAAATTGTAATATAAATTTTTATGGTGGGTATCCTTCCCTTGTACCGTTTTTTTGGTTTCTTTTTTTGGAATGCAAGGAATCGCCATTTCATAAAAAAAACACGAAATGCATGGCTTTCGACGTTAGAATTATGGATTTCCTGTAAAACTGAAAAAAAATTATAAGCTAAAACTTCATCGCGATCGGTGCCGAACCTTTTTGAACGCTCGCGAAAAAAGGAAGGCACATTTCTTCATATTTTTTTATGCACTATCTCACTGTGATAGGTCCTTTTTGATATTTGCAAAAAAATACAAATGCTTATATCCCTAGTGTCCATATAAATATATTTCTATGTATTATTTTAATTTCGTTAAAATCGGTTTGATAGTTTCTGAGAGGCAGAAATTTCCCCCTATCTTCCCTCATGGTCCTACGATTCGGCCCATTTTCAAGAGGCTTGGTCCTTGTGCCAATAAGAACCTATATCCCAAATGTTAACAAATTATCTTCAAAATTGCGACCTGTACTTTGCGCTCAAGGTTACATGGACAGCCAGCCAGCCGGACGGACATCGTTAGTTCGATTCAGAAAGTGATTCTAAGTTTGGTATACTTTAAGGTGGGTCTAGGACCAATATTTTAAAGCGTTACAGACATTAGCACAAATGCATTATACCCTCTCCACTATTGTGATGTGGGTATTATATATATCGAAATATACGTACTGGCCATATATCAAGCAAGGGGAATTAAACCATTTATATACAAATCTACCCAATACAATACTGCCGTATGACTGTGAAATCCTTTGATTTGCTGTTGCAAAATTTAACAGCAAAATGACAAAACAAAAAAATAATTTCTCGGTCATATTTTTATTTTTAAAATTTGGTAATCTGTCTTGCTATAATTCGGTCGGCTTTGTGCGGATGAAATTATTAGCTCCATATTCACTTTTGCAGTGTTTATTCCTCGACGCTCAGAAAACAACTAAAAATTAGCCGCTCACATGCCGCTCATTTCGTGGCCACTTCAGTAGTATTTCATGTGTTTTAATTTTTTGACGCTCATCGCTCAGCCGCTTGACGCTAAGCCGCTCATTGCGTGGCCTCGGCCTTACTCGTGTCTTTTCAATACCATAATTGTTTTCAACTTTCATTTTAAATATTAAAAACGTTTTTTGCTTCTCGTGGAAATTTGAAAATTTTGAGTTGACTCTCTTTAGAGCAACCAGTGCGATATGTATATGTACATATGTTTTGAAAAGTCAACAAAAAGTATTTTTAATAATATAAATACATATATCGCTATTTTTAGTTGTTAAGTAACTTAGTAGTCTTCGCTTTTTTTTAATGGCACTTAAAAGTAAGACCCCTATTCATATGAAATTGTACAATTTTTACATATGAATTTGTACAACAAAATATTAACACGTGTGTATTGTAGAATTTTAAATTAGTAAAATCAGATTAATCAAGATAAAAACAAATTGTTCGTGTAGGTTTAAAACTTATTGAGAACTAAACATTTAAGTAAGTTTTTCTTCCTCCTTTTACGACTGAAGGTATCGATATGTTAGATTTAACAATACTGAACTTAAATTGCTTCCAATGTTTGTTTTAATATAATTTTTGTTATTTTTTAGGTTTAACTTAAATTTAGCTTGTTACAACTAATAAAATTTTACTTCTTGATTCAACTTCTCAATTGCTGCTGCTGAGCAAATGACTTAACTAAATCAAGATGTAAAACGTCCATCAATTAAACTTTATCACTCGCTAGTTTTAAGCAGTTCCACAGTAGGTACTATGTCCCATACGCAAAACTTAACCCTTGGAGGTATAACCAGGTCTGTGCAGACTTTTTGCCTATAAAAGTGTGTATAACTTTTTTGGTTTTCATGTTACAGATAAATCCTTCCATGACTTCCTGGAGCAACAATCTGAGAACACAATGAGCAAAAACTTAGAGCGATTGTGGATCCGGGTTCGGGTTAATCCGGGTTTACAAATATTTTGGTTCAAATGGTATAACCAGGTCTGTGCAGACCTACATGTAATTTGTATGGAATGAATGGTGGACAGCTTATTAAAACCGTTATTGAGTGGAATTTTATATATAATATATATAAAGAAAAACAAAACGTGTAAGTATACTGACATATTTTGAAATGTAAAGATAAAAAAATGACATCGGCATTTACTATTGATGATATGATGGACGTGGTGAGCCGCACCTCAAGATTTTTAAGTTTACCAGCAGAACAGAGAACTGAAATGCCAAAAATTTAGCATTGTGGATGGCCGGTGATGATGAACAGCCCGAGGAAAGTACTCCTTCCGAAGGCGACGGCAAAACGGATCCAGATTATGTGCCGTTGTTAGATGATGCGGCTTCCGATGCTGAAGCAGACATGTCCATTGAAACGGAGAGTCTATATGACGATGATGAGGAACTGCAAGATTTGTATGAAGGCACTGCAGCTTTTCCCGAAGCGCTTGAAGCCGTCGGTATGGACGAGGAGCCATCTTCGTTGAGCTCGTCTACATCGTATATGTCAAAAGATAGTAAGATTTGGTCAAGCACTCCGCCGGCATCTGGTAGAACTCGTGCACATAACTGCGTTACTGTGGGTCGTGAAGGCCCGGTTACAGGCACTATACGAAACCCGATCTCCATATTTAAATCTCTTCTTACACCCGAGACCGTCAACATAATTGTTCGTGAAACAAACCGTAAGGCTCAGGAGATGTGCCGTAAATGGTCTGAGCTGAATCCTGACCAGACACCACGAGAGTGGATGAAACCTGTAACCGAAACAGAAATGTACGCTTTTTTTGGCCTTACCTTGTTTGCCGGCATATTTGGGTCAAACGTTCAGCCTAGTCATGAGTTGTGGGGACACAATGGAAACCCTATCTACAGGGCGACGATGTCTTCTATACGATATAGACATATTCTAAAATATATTCGATTTGACAATGGTATAACGGACCCGCTCGACTTTAAGAAAGCAAATAGGCCACCATCGACGACAATTGGAACATGCTCGTGAACAACCCAGAGCGTCGATATGTTCCGGGTGCCCAAATAACTGTGGATGAGCAATTGTTTCCGTACCGAGGCCGCACCCGCTTTACCCAATATATACCATCGAAACCAGCCAGATACGGTATAAAAATATGGTGGGTGTGTGATTCGAACTCATATTATCCAATAAAAGGAATTATTTATGTTGGAAAACAACAAAACAATGCACGTGCGGTAAACCTTGGCGAGAACGTTGTTCTCAAATTGGTGGAAAAGTAAAGTGGTTCTGGCCGAACAATATATGAAGACAACTATTTTTCATCATATGATTTGGCCACGGTTTTGATGACAAAACGGTTGGCTTATATAGGAACCATAAGAAAAAACATGGCCAGCATACCGAAGGAGATGTTGGACCCTAAAAGAGAGGTTTACAGCACATTATTCGGTTACCACAACAATAATGTCGCACTATGCTTATATGTGCCAAAAAAAAAAGAAAGCAGTGGTTCTCAACTCCACGGAACACTATAATTCCACCGTCAAATCATCAAAACCAGCACAGAAGCCTTTACAAATATTGGACTATAATAAATATAAGGCAGGAGTGGACACCATGGACCAGATGCTTGGTGGTTACAGCTGCTGGACCGCCCATAGATGACCAACCAGCTTATGCCGCATCCTCTGCCAGCAGACCCTCGTGCTCGCTGTGTTTTAAGTTTGATAAAAAACAGCGAAAAACACGCTTTCATTGCATGCATTGCAAAAAGCCGGTTTGCCAACAACATTCACGTGCCAGGTACTCCTGCATTGAATGCCGTATTTAAAATGTATTTCTTTACATATTATTAATAAAATACCGTAAATAGATAACTAAGATGTATAAAAATGCGTTTTTATTGTTCATTATGTGGTTTTCCAAGCATAAAATGCATTTATAGATACTTTAAGACACCTGACTATGCATTTCCATGCAAATCCCATGTAGGTCTGCACAGACCTGGTTATACCATTTAGCGACAAAAAAACATTATACCTCCGAGGGTTAAGATGAATGCAGTACTCAAAATATTTATCTATATACATATATATATATATATATATATATATATATATATATATATATATATTTATATATATATATATATATATAATTATATAACAACTTAAATGCGTTTGCTTGTTTATTCCTTATAGTACAGTAGTACATAGTCATTTCTTGATTACCCAGCGCAAATAGGGGTATTTTGCTAATCTAGTCGGACATTACTTTTTGTTTTAGCTTATATTGCTTCTAAAAAGTTATTGAGTGTCCCTAGATCGATTAAACTTGGCAGAAATACGTGTTCTGGTCCTAGGAAGATCAATCTCAAAGATAATGCTTGCCAGTTTATTATCAAAGTAATTTTTGGGAATACAAAATGTTCAATTAACAAGATTTTTTATAGCATAGGAATAGCTTATCCCATCAACAATAAATTTGAGTGTTGCTATCAAGAATAAAAATTGGGAATTGATCACGATAAAACAAAATCTCGTAAATTGAAAATTTTGTATTCCCAAAAATTACTTTGATAATAAACTGACAAGTGCACGGCATAAAAAACTAAACTGTTAACATGCTTTATTTTGTTTTTGTTTTTTCTTAACCCATTAAAGACTGACCACCGATTTCGTGATCCGATTTTGATAAAATTTTAGATATTTAATATTATGGGTATTTATATTGACATTGAATTTTTTTTTATTTTTACCTGTCAAACAATGGCCCCTAGACTATGGGATTTTTTCCTACCTACTTCGCTATTAAAGAGTTCTAAAAGACAAGATTTTTGAAAACAAAAAATTAGAAAACGCATTTATTAGATGCATTGATGTGAGTGTTGTGTGTTTATTTCACTATGTACGTGAAAACGGTCCCAGCAGCAAAATAAGGGGTTCGGATTCCTTCCAGGAGGCCTCTGTACTCTTCCTTTTGGATGTACACGGCCTGCTTGATTCATTCCATACTCAAATTTTTTCACACGTTTTCATTGCGGGGTAGGCCTCCGCTCTCGCTTCATTCACAGTTACATAAGAATGGTAACAGGATAAAAAAAAAAATATGTACATTTGTAATTCTATTGCTTATGCAAAAACAACCAAAACAAAAAATGATACTCCTTCTCTTCTCCCTTCTCATAGAAGGGAATATGGAATGTGTATCTTATCTTTTACCAGAAAGAGCCGAGGCCTACTATGAGGCATTCTTTAGCAGTTAGATAATAAAAATAGAATCAAAAAATTTTTAAACAGGACTTTAATAAGGCCTAAAGTAAGAAGGTATTATGAGTTTTCCCGCTGGTGTATTATTAAAAATAAATTGGGACTGTAGCTGTCTGATTGTTTATTTACTGCTCTGTTTTACTCTATACGGTGATTTTGTTTTTTTTTTAAATAATTTAGTGTTTTCCCGGTTATTATTACGAGTACAGTAACAACATATAATAAGTGAATGGAAAAGAACTAAAGTTATTTTGAAACGACTTATTTGACAAGGTCATGAATAATTACCGCACTAAAATTCTTTGTAAGCTGTGGTACTGACCGTTACTTACTAATACTTTGGATGCTGGAATGGTGAATGAATGGAAATAACACTGCATGCTAAGAAAATTTGAAGAATCTGAAAGTTGAAGTATTTGATTTAAGTGTGTTGTTGAAGCTTTTGTAATAATTCCTGATTCTCGTGTAGGTGTAAAAGAAAAAGTTGTCACAAATGCAAAGAAAAAAAATGCAAAATGCAAAGAAATGGCAAAGCGCATGGATATGATAAGCAAAATTGATAAGAGTGGACAATGTGGATTTAAAACTGAAATTGGTTGTACAAAATGCAATTAAACATACACCCAAAGGCTTGTTTTGCACAGTTTAATGCTGGTGTCCCAAAAAACATTAAAAAATAAAATTATCTCAATAATCAACCACAGTTGTGATATTTATTTCTTTATTTTTTTTACTAAAAAATGTGTATTTGGAACCCTCTAACAGCGAAGTGGGTATTTATATACTCATTTCATTGAATCAATTTTGTAGTCTTCCTGATTGGCTTAATTTACTGAATATTTTTTTCTAACGCATAGCACATCTAAGGCTATAAGTCACCAAGAGGGTTTTTGTGATTTTCTACTCTCCCATTTTTCCAGAGCCGTTGTGGCTCACTTTTTCCAAATTTAAAAAATTGCTAACTTTTAAGCCGCTAACTTTCGCAACAGAAGTGGGTTAAATTGAACTTCAAAATTTTTTTAAGTAGTCCTATCCTTTCTTTATATTTCTGTAAAAAACTATTTCCGATACCTCTTTCTGAAATTATCCAGAATTTTTTTAAGATGGCTCGTTTTTGGGTTTAAAATACCCATCCGTCCTTAATGGGTTAACCTACTTACAACTACAATTACTGTTGGAAAAATTCCAACCAATTGTATTGGGGAATGTAAGAACAGATAAACTAACTGTTTGTTGTTGGTGTTTTTGTTTAAACTTTGATATTGTTGCAAGTAGAACTGTTGCTTATATTTCTTATACACTTAACAGTTTTATTTGGTTTATTATCTTTAGTATTTCTAAAATCTTTGGATGACGTTTCCTGACGATCTGGCCTTAGCAACCAGTGAAATGCGCATAGGAATAACTATCCCTTCAACAGTAAATTGCAGTGTTTTTATCAAGAATAAAAATTGGGAATTAACCACGACAAACAAAATCTTGTTAATTTCCAATACTTTTGCTTAGCAAATTTTAATTTAACGTCGGCGAAGCTAAAAAATCTAAAACTGGACCCAGGAGATCGTAAAATTACACCTTTTGTCCCCGCCCCCTTTGTGGGCGGCAGCCTCAAATAATATTTAAAAAAGATGTATTTATAAGAAATAGATTAATTTCGCCTTAATGCCATAAGAATTACATTTTTGATCTTTTATGGGCAGGTGAAGGTATCCCTCCAAACAAACCCCCTGGAACGATCCTGTCATAAAAAATTTGTTTTATTATGTTTTGCTAATTTCCAGAAATTTTTCATTTATTAGCTTTAATGTGGCTATTATGTATTTCATAGTATTTAATTTATCTGAAAATAGTTAATTTATTCGTAATTATGACTTATTTATAATAGTAACCATAAATTTTATTTAAAATAATAACAACAAATTTATTTAAAACAACTGCCCTTTTGCACTTAGCTGATGATGAGTGCCATGGTTCTTCTTCCTCTGTTTCTTCAAAATCCTCTTCCGAATCTGAATTCTCTTCAGAGCAAAGTACTGGTGAAGCATAAAAGGAATTGCTTCCTTCGTAAAGGTTAATGACTTATTTTTGAAGTTGGTCTTATACTAGTAATCTGTGGAGAACTGAGCAAAAGCCGATATATAATATCTTTGTTACACTGAACCCTCGAAAACTTTCTAGCAAAATTCGGCCTATTTAGCCTCAGATGCTGCTTCTGATAATAGCCCGATAGACAACAATGCTTCGCTCATTACAGTTGTGCCATGTGTGGAAATCTCCAAGCAAC
This sequence comes from Pollenia angustigena, assembly GCA_930367215.1. Classification (NCBI taxonomy): domain Eukaryota; kingdom Metazoa; phylum Arthropoda; class Insecta; order Diptera; family Polleniidae; genus Pollenia; species Pollenia angustigena. The sequence goes on from OV884060.1 coordinate 58,529,724, forward strand.
GAACATTTGCGTTGAGGAATTAAATAGAAACCTAGTAATTTCATCGTTATACTCCCCGCCTAGATTTTCAATATCGGAGGACCAATATTATAAATATTTTAAATCATTAGGACCGTGTTTCCTAGCCGCTGGCGATTATAACGCTAAGCATACCTTCTGGGGCTCGCGACTTATAACACCAAAGGGTCGTGTTTTTTTTAACACAGTTTCTAAAATGGATTTAAATGTGGTAGCGAGCGGACAACCAACATATTGGCCTACTGATCATCAAAAAGTACCAGATGTCATCGATTTCGGCGTGGTTAAAAACATTCCCATAGAAACGATTCATGTTGAAGCCTCCCTAGAATTATCTTCCGACCACACACCTACAATTGTTACTATAATGGACCCCAATAGAATTGTACCTCCGACTGGTTACATAGCGACGACAGCTACGCAAATTAATTGGTTAAAATATAAAAAATATCTCAGTACCCATTGCACAGAAAATATTCCGCTCAGTACACCGGATTATGTAGATCGCTCTATTGATAATTTTGACAGTTTTCTGAAACTAGCTGTTCAACATTCCAGCGATACCCCCAAAAAAATTAAAAATAATAAAATATATTCTTCAGATGTTGAGCGGCTCTTGACTGAAAAAAGGAGAGTTCGAAGAGAGTGGCAACTTTACAGATCCCCGCAACTTAAGATTTTATTTAAACAGTGCACAAAAAAGCTAAGAAAGTTACTGTAGAATCAGAAAACGGCTTCTCTAGAAAACTATCTTAAGGAACTTGATGCAACTCCACAATCTGACTACTCATTATGGCGTGCAGCTAGAAATCTAAAAAGGCCATTTATATCTAAGCCACCATTAAGAAACTTGAATGGTAATTGGGCAAGAAACGATATTAAAAAAGGAAATCTGTTTGTTAGTCACTTGAAAAACGTATTTACACCAAATATATTTCACAATATTGCGGTCGAGTTACCACCTGCTGCTGCTAGAGCAGCTATTCCCCTCAGATTTGAGTTAAGAGAAATCGAAAAGGCTATTTGTGACTTAAACACAAAGAAGGCACCTGGTATTGATAAAATCAGTAATAAAATGCTTTTGGAGCTACCTCGCATAGCAAAGACAATTATTCTTTTTATTTTTAATGCTATTTTACGCCTTGAATACTATCATCAAAAATGGAAGGTTTCCTTAGTTATATACCAATGATACCATGATACCAAAGCCAGGTAAAGATCATACAAAAGTTGAGTCTTATAGGCCTATTAGCTTATTATCAAATATGTCAAAGCTGTTTGAGAAATTATTAGTTTCAAAATTAACACCGATTTAAAGTGTATTACAATCAATAATCAAATAATTCCTCAACATTCGCATGTAAAATATCTCGGTATACATCTGGATCGGCGATTAACGTGGAAATGCCATATAGAGGCAAAATTAACTCAAATGAAACTAAAAGCCATTCAAATTCATTGGCTTATTGGAAGAAATTCTGTCCTTAGTCTCGATTGCAAGCTTCTACTTTACAACTCTATCTTAAAGCCTATCTGGTGCTACGGTATTCAACTATGGGGCACTGCCTGGGCCTCTAATATCGACAAAATTCAAAGGCGCCAAAATAAACTTCTTCGAATAATCACAGCAGCTCCCTGGTATGTTAAAAACTCAAACATTCATAAGGATCTTAATGTGCCATTAGTTAAAACTATGATAACAAAATACGCAATAAAATATTTAAAAAGGCTTAAACAACCCACAAATCCACTAGCTCGAAATATTTTAAATCATGGCGGCCACACTCGCTTAAGAAGAAGAGACACTGCTGCACTTACCCAATTAGATGAATGATAAACACCTATATAAGTGAACAGAACCCGTGATAAAGAAAATTTTGTCTGGCACTGGCAGGACATAAAATAAAGTATTAGGTTAAGATTTGATTAATTATTGTTAGTTCATATTTAATATATGAAGATTCAATAAAAAAAAATGAAAAAAAAAAATGTGTGGAAATCTTGTGCATTGTAGGTGTCAGAGTATGCCAGGGATATAGAGTACCGTAAAGTTTTACAGTGTCTTAGCAATAATTTGCAAGCTCGTGCAAATGGATATTGTAATTGTTATAATAAAAGACAACCAAAACATTTTATGACTGACAAAAGGGTTTCTATCATCTGTACCTATGCAAGATGAGCAAAAACATAAATACGGTGAAATTTTCAAAAAATCATAAAAAAATGGAGCAAAAACGCACAACGTTTTTTTTTTTAATTTAAAAGTAGAGACTTCAAATTTTATCGTGATGTATAACATTTTTAAGAATGCAACTAAATTCACTTTCAAAAACATTTTAATTTGTTTTTACAAAAAAGTGAACAATAAAATCGTTTTGTTTTTAATTTCGAACGAATTTTTTTTTTTTTCATTAAAATCTATATATATATGAAATTGTAATGTTACTCACTGATTCATCGTCGCACAGCCTAAACGCCTGAAATATAAATTTGGACCAGAGATTGGTCACACCCCAAATCGATCCAATAAGACGGGATTTTTGGAAATTCGAATTTTTTGGGGGTAAAAAATGAGTAAAAACGTTAAAATTCGGTAACCTTATATCTCCAAAACTAGAAGAGATACAAAAAAATTTAACACTTATCATTGTTCTTAAGAAAAATAAGCGGACAGGTGTCTGTTTTGAAATTCAGCCCTATTAGGAAGTAAACGGTTAAAAAATGAATTTTAGTACTTTTTCGACACCCCATCAATCTTTTTAACCAATAAACATAGAAACATTCGAAACATATCAAAAAAAATGCGAATACGAATTTCGACTTTTTCGAAATTCGAACATTTAAGGGTTGAAAATCGTAACTATTTTTGGTACTTTTTTTACAAAACATGTTTCTCCATTCATTGACATATTCGTACTAAATTATGGGCTGGCACTACAATACTGAAATTTTTGATAGGGGAAAAAATAGTACACAAAAAATTAAATACGGGAAATTTTATATTTTTCTTTAGCTTTTTGGTTCTACAACTGGTATTTTTTTAATTATCGTTAATATGGGACCTTAAAACATAAGATTCAACATGCAATATCCTGAGTGGATAAGAACCTATTGCGGTACTTTTTTTTTTCTTTTACTGGTACTTTTTGAATTTCCGTTAGTATTGGACCTAGAAACATAAAATTCAAGATGCAATGTCCTGGATGGATGAGAATCTATAAGAGTGAACTTTTTGGTACTTTTTTTATTATTTGACTTTTTGAATTTCCCTATGTATTGGACCTAGAAAGATAAAACTAAACATGCAAGGTCCTGGGTGAATGAGAAAATAAACTTTGGCATACAGAGATGTCCAGTAAAAAAGGAGACGCTAACGAAGAAGCGGGTTAAATCCTAGTTTAAAATAAAATTTTTCTAAAAATTCTTATATGTAGCCGTTAATATAGTCTTTCAAAAAATAAACAAATCAATGTAGAATTAAGATTTTTGTATGACGTGCTAAATTCCCAATTTTCCATATTTGATAAATACACCGAAATTTATTGTTGAGGGAAAGCTAGCCTCTATGCGCATTTCACTGGTTGCTTAGGCCAGATCATCAGGAAACCTTTTCCAAAGATTTTAGAAAAGCTAAAAATATTATACAAATAAAACCCTAAAGCGAATAAGAATTTTAAACACTCAAAGTCTTACCTGTAACAATATCAAAGCTTAAACAAAACACCAACAATAAACAGTGAGTTTATCTTTTCTTACATCCCCCTACAATTGGTTGGGTTCTTTCCGACTCGAATTGTAGTTGTAAGTGGGTAAATCTTTAAAAAAATATAAACCTATAAACCTCTCAAAACCGTTAAAAGTCCAATGAACACGCATGCAATTTACTCAACTTTTCTGACTTTAACAATGTTCCAAAACCACAAATCTCAAGCAAAAGACTTCAAAACTCACCATATAATGCAGAATTTTGTTATCTGACGAGCTGCGTACTTAAATTTCTACAGTTCTTAAATTTTTTATTTTTTTCCTAATGTCTGGCTAGATTGGCAAAAAACCACTATGTGCGGTGATTAACATGGGCTAAAAACCTTTGGACATTTTCAAGTGAAATAACCTTATGTCTGGAGAACGGTAACAATAAATCAAAAAATCACTTAAGGCGACCGTACACGATTTTTTTTTTTGTCATCTGACATGTCAAATTTTCCACAGCAAAATACATACATGTCGTGTGTTACCTTTTTAACTTTGCTTCTGTAAAAGGCAGATGCAAAGTCATCTGACAAAATTTCAGTTAGAGCGTGCTCTTTTTTCTTCTGACAAACCATCTGACATCAGAAATCTATGCCGAGAAGAAACCGGCAGCGGCGTCCACTATTGACGGAATCATTAGCCGGCTGAAGTTAATATTTTACAATACCGAGATATGTATGATCCTCGCACCATTAAATAGAATTTATGTAAATATAAAGGGTGGTTAAATTTCAAGGGCCGATGTTGATTTTGAATAAAACACAAACTATTTAGGAAATTATTGTAATTTTATTTTATTATGATATATTGGTATTACTCAATTATGTATGGAACAAAATATTCGCCAAATGGGCGCCGCGACCACGGCGGCACACCTCCATCCGATGGTCACAATTTTCGATGACCCTGAGGCATAATGGAGGTTCTATGCCGTTAATGTGCCGAATTATCTCATCCTTTAGCTCTTGAATTGTTGCTAGCTTATCGACGTACACCTTTTCTTTCAAATAACCCCAAAGAAAAAATTCCAACGGTGTCAAATCACATGATCTTGGCGGCCAATTGGCATCGCCATTACGTGAGATAACACGGCCATTGAATTTGTTGCGCAAAAGAGCCATTGTTTCGTTAGCTGTGTGGCAAGTGGCACCGTCCTGTTGATACCACATATCGTCCACATCCATATCTTCCAATTCGGGCCATAAAAAGTTCGTTCTCATCTCACGATAGCGAACACCATTCACAGTAACTGCCTGACCGTCCTCATTTTGGAAAAAATACGGGCCAGTGATGCGCCAGCCCATAAACCGCTCCAAACAGTCAATCAATGTGGGTGTATTGGTTTTTCAACAATCACTCTTGGAATATCATTCGCCCAAATGCGGCAATTCTGCTTATTGACGAATCCACTGATGTGAAAATGTGCCTCATCACTGAATCACGAAGTGCACGATATGCATTTTGATTTGAACGCCCATTTTCATAATAAGTCTGGATAACTTTAACACGTTGTTGGATTGTGTATCTCTCCATCGTTCAAATTGAATAAGTCTGAAATAGAGAAATGTCAAATAAAATTCGGAAAAAAACTTGGCGTTTAGGTGTGGTTCACATTCAACATCGGCCCTTACAATTTAACCACCCTTTATAAATAAAAACCGTTTCATTATAATATCCTAAATTGGTATCTTTGAATAAAAAGAAAAATATGTTAAGATGGCTAAACTATTAAACTATTATTACGGCGTAAATAAAACTTTTCGTGGCGGTATTTTTATTTTTTTTTTTGCAATAACTATGCGAAAAAACAGAGACAATGTCAGAAGAAAATTACATGTGACTGACACTTCGAATGTTTTAGGACTAATATCTGTATGATGTCTATTTATTATTATAATCTTTGTAAAAACAGACATCTGCATTAAAATTTGTTACGGTTTAGACCTATATAAAATTATTGATCGACAATCAGAATCAATTTTAAAAAGTTTGAGTAGAATATCAGTTTAAGCTGAACTAAAATGATTTTCAAGAGAACAAATTATATAAAAGCCATGGTAAGCTATGAACCAATCATCCCAAATTCTGCAGAACGATTTCTGGTATTAAAAAACATAAATTTCAATACAGCGGTGCAATTAGTTTAAGCGTTTGCAGTAAATTTCAAAAGGCTGCTGAAATGGAATATAAGAAAAATTATGGACCGTATATCACAAAATTGCATAACATTTTTTCTGGCCATATGAAGCTAAACTGGAAGAAAGTTTACCGCGTATTTAATTATTTTACCAGAGTGGGCTTTATATGAGGCCTATGGTAAGCTATGCACTGATCTTCACCAAATTTCACAGTGTCATTTCTAGTTCTATAAAACTGTGATGTATCAAATTTTATATGATAGCGTTATTTTTTACGTTTTTAGGTGTACTAAGCTGTTTTCCGGGAGTAAGGTTTATATGGGGCCTAGGGTAAATTATGAACTGATCTTCACGAAATTTCACAGTCTTATTTCTAGTCTTGTAAAACTTATATGTTCCAAATTTTGTTATGATAGCATTATTTTTTACGTATTTAGGTTTACTAAGCTGTTTTCCGGGCGTAAGGTTTATATGGGGCCTATGGTAAATGATGGACCGATCTTTACGAAATTTCACAGTCTTATTATTAGTTCTAAAAAATTTTGATGTACCAAATTTTGTTATGATAGCATTATTTTTTACGGATTTAGGCGTACTAAACTGTTTTCTGGAAGTAGGTTTTATATGGGGCCTATGGTTAATTATGGACCGATCTTCACGAAACTTAATAGTTTCATTTCTAGTCCTATTTAACTGTGACGTGCCAAAATTTGTTATGATTGCATGGTTAGTTAGGGTTTTAGGCTTACTATACTGTTTTTCGGGAGTAGGGCTTATATGGGGCCTAGGGTAAATCATGGACGGATCTTGATGAAATTTTACAGCGTGAATTCCAGTTAAATAAAACGAACTGTTGCGAAATCTTATATCATTCTGTGCATTTTTCCACCATTTATGTTAGTTTTTGTAACAAAATTATCAATTTTTTTTAGGTGCTGGTTCCACATTTTGATTCATAGCTCAGATCCTATCGAACTGATTTTGCTGGATTTCAATCCCAAACTGCTTAGGATAACTACAAGCAATTTGACACCAAGTTTGTTTATTTCTTTTGAGTTTTTCGAAAGTGAGCGTGTTTTCAACAGACGGACATGGCTAAATCGACTTAAAATTACTCAAGGACCCAGAATATATATACTTTATAGGGTCTGAGATGATTAATAAAAGAGTTTCACACGGAATGACAAACTTAATATACCCTCTTCACAACTAATTGTGGTGGAGGGTATAAAAACATGTCATCTAAATGCACCTTTAGCTATCAATACACAACATCTGGCTAAGTGTGCACCTCCCACATAAAGACAATTTAGTTTTCTTTATATCTGTAGACCGGATTAGAAAAATTATCCAAATTAGTTACACATATTAAGGTTAACAATCCAAAATGTCTCCAAAAATAGGCAGGATTAGAAAATCGGCGTGGCATCTCCCATACAAATACAAAATACATTTTTGTATATCTGGAGAACTGCAAGAGCCAAAGATTCCAAATTAGAAACAAGCATCTTGGTTATCAATAGGCAACATTCAACAAAATGTGGGCGAGATTGGAGAGCTGGGAGTGGCACCTCCCACACAAAAACAGAAAAGATTTCTGTATTTCTGGACAACCGTAGCAGCAAAAGTTTCAAATTTGGTACAAATATCTTGGTTATAAATGCACAACAACAGTCAATAAGTGTGCGGGATTGTTAAAGTGGTCGCGGAAAAAAATAGATTTTTGTTTATCTAGAATACGGTAACAGTTAAACCATCCAAATTTATTACAAGTTAATAGCTTGGTTACAAATACACTTAATCTGTCGTAATGTGTACTGGATTGGGTAATTGGGCGTGGTACCTCACATACAAAGGCAATATAGATTTGTATATACATGGAATACTGTTGCAGTGAAAGTATTTAAATTTTGCACTAATTGCTTCCATATTAATGCACAATATCTGTCAAAAAATAGGTTCAGTGGGATAAGTAAGCATGGCACCTCCCATACGAAGGCACTACAAATTTCTGTATATGGGCACTTCTACAGAAATGCCACGTTACGCTACAAAGCAATAATCTTGTATTTAACCATGTAACCATGTTACCCATGTTGTTCAAATTTTTCCTCTCTTTCACTAAATTGCGCTTTAAGCACCAACATTTCTATAGAACTTATTTGTTCACACAGAACAAATCAATGTAAAATCTTCGAAAACGAGGTTTCGGTAGTGATTTTGCTTCATAGTTACTTCATGTTAATTTAACATGATTGCACAATAGCTTGCGAACAACATTATTTTCTTTTAAAATAACTTGAATTCATGCTAATTTAACATTCCCGTAAAGTTGGAGCAAAATGCAAAATGACATTCATATTGAAATGACACTCTGAATCACGTTGATTGGAAGTAATGTCAAGTTGAAACAACGTGAATTTCATGTAGAATCGAATTGGTTTGAGATTGAAATAAAAGTGAGTAGAAGCTTCTGAGACAACATATGCGTTAATTTAGGAAACATTATAGGCACTTACCCGCAGAAGCAGAGAGAGAGAATATAATTATTTATTTTCACAAAAGCACTCACAATTAAAAGACAACAAAAGAATGGACCGATATGGATTTCGTCATCATTCTACTTTAAAAATTTGATTTACTATTTAACTAAATAATTTTAACAAAAAGAAAGCTGGAATTGGTTTTATTTTTATAAATATTTTAAGCAAGCAAATAAAAACATTTATGTTTTTCTTTTAAAAGTGTTGATGTTGTTTTCATACAAAATAAATAAAACCGGATTTTTTGGATTCAATATTCAACAATGTTATTTTAACATTTTTCTTTTTAAATTGATATGAAACAATGATAATTTTAAATAATGTCCATACTTTTGCAGAAATTTACTAAGATTTTTAATCAACATTTCGCAATGTTTACTTAACATTAATATTTTTTTCTGTGTGATTTTATTTTTGGGAGTAGTATTTGTATGCGAGCTGTGGTTATACATATATGGACTAGGGAGATCGATCGAATAGTATTCGACCGGTTTAAACCGGTTATTTTAGTTTTGCCCAAGTCGAATAGTTTAAAATGTCTATTTTTCGAATATCGAATAAACCGGTTATTTTGGTAAAATAAACCGGTTATTTTTGTAATGTGTAATTTGGATACATTTTCTTTACTTTTGTTACAAATTTACTCGTAATATAAGTGTTTTTCTACTTGAATATTGGGCAAACTTGAACTTTTTATTAAGAATGTCAAAACAAATTGTAACAAAAGTAAACAAAAAAAAAAAAAAAAAACATTATGAGCAATGTAAATACAAATCGCTTCTAAAAGCGTGTGTTCTTGTAAAAAAAAAACCAAAAACAATTCAAAATACTACAAAAAAAAGTAATAAGTAATTATATCGAAGTTATTTTAAAGACAAAGATGGTTAAAGGGCCCTCAAATGATAAGTTGCAAAGGTTCTTCAAAGTCACGACTTATTAATCACCTTTAATTAGTCCACAATCTTGAACTAAATAAACGCCAAGTAAAACTTAACTCTGCTCAAAGTAGTTTTTAAGAGACTGCAAATAATACTATACCAAAATATGCTGCCAATACAGAATGAAAAACTCTTAAAGCCATACCTAAACAAGAGCGGAACGCGTATTCTAGCTGTTAAAAATTCTCATGCCAATACAATTTGTATGAAGCATCCATAAATAGCGCGGTGTCAACGCTTTACATTGGGGAAATCCGATTTTGACAGCGCGTTTAATAGTGAAGTAGGCCGCTTTGTTAATAAATAATGTCAATTTAGCTATTTTTTCGCCAATCTATCGGCTTTTTCTCTTATTTTTAATTCTATTATGTGGGTTTTATTAAACAAGAAAGTTAACACTACTGTTTGGGGCACAACGTTGATGTTCTTGTTTGGGTATGGCATATCAGCGTAAGCGGATGAAAACGTCCCACCTTCCTCTCTTGTTACCGCCACAGAGCACGCAGAGGCGTCACGAGACAGAAAATATTGTGTTTTTCTGTCTTTTCCTTCGAAAGCTGCCCTTTAAACATTTTTTGTTTTGATTACGCAATTTGTGTTGAAAGTAGCGGCCTGTTTTTACACATTGCCACTTCACCACCAAAAAACGTTTTCTTTCTCTTTCTTTTTTTTTTTTTTTAAAGCTGCCCTCGCAAATGATTTAGGCATTTTTCATGCATTACTTTTTTCATTTTTGTCTGCTTTGTGGTACGGCTGTTAAGTAGTTCTAGCATATCTTCATGCTAAAAACTACAACATACCGGCGAAATCAACGATGTGGAAAAATTCTTAAGTTTTATTTATTTTAAATTACCAAGAACTTAAAGCAAAATTTAAGGAATCAAACAGTCTCATGGAAGGCTTAAAATTGTGATCGACGAATTGACAGATATTTCATACAAAAAGCATATTGATATTACTATTCGTTTTTATACTGCTGAAATAAAATAATTTAAAATATATAATCCTGGATAACAGGTTTTGTTTGCAACTTTTTAAAAATATGTTTGAAGTCTACTGATTCATATATGTAGACATGCTTAACCACCATCAATTAAAACTCATTTAAAATAAATTTGGGGGAAAATCTCAAATAATTAATTTATTAAATTCCTATAATTTCTTAAAACGAAAGTGTTTCAAAACTTCTACATCTATGTTCACACCTATTAAATATTTGATGTCTTACACGTTAAGCTATTGCAAACATTATTTAACAGTTTCAAAATTACATTACACAATTATCATCTTGGGAATAAAGTTTAGTAAATAAACAGGAATTATTTAAAATAAAGCCAAAGTTTGATCAATTTACTGGTCACGCTTTTTTGGATTTTATTGTCAAATATTTGTTACGTCTGAACAAACCTTAAGTCATATCCATGTATTTTGTTGGTTCCTTACCTTCGTGAATTGCTTTGTTTTTATTTTAATTAAGTTTTTATTACAAACTCTAATTTGATTTTTGTATTTTTATGTAATCGAATTAAAACCGGTTAAACGGTTATTTTTAAAATGCTTAACCGAAAACCGGGTTTTTTAAAATAGCAACTGTTCGGAATATTCGAAAACCGGTTATTGAAAAAAGTCGAATAATCGATCACTCATATGGACCGATTAAAATAAAATTTGGTAAGATGATGATTTAGATTGCAATCAATTCAGTTTGGAATAAATTTAAACAAAATCCCAACATTCTGAAATGCTTTGTGGGCACAAATACTCTATTCCGGAATAAACCTTGTATGTAAGCTATGGAAAACTATGGACGGATTGTCACCATTTTCAGTTAGAACCTGTGTACCAAATTTCATAAAATTATCTCCAAAATTGCGACTTGTACTTTGCGCACAAAGTTTACATGGACAGCAAACCAGTCGGTCGGACATCGTAAGATCAACTCAGAAAGTGATTCTGAGTTGGTGGTGTCGATACAAAAACAACAACTCTTCCAACAATTATTCGATTGTACTGATAAACTATTGATTAGGGGCAATCACAAATGTGTGTAATGAGGATAAGATTCATGTAGAAGTTCTTTGTGCCGAATATTATCTAGTATATCATACATACATATATATAAAATTTTTTCGTCTTAATGTGATTAAAGCTGGATGTACCAGTACAAAATTCATATAGTAGCTGTCATAAAAGTTATCGTTGCCAAACTTTATATAAACAAAAATTTCTAAGGATGTTGTGGTATTAAGAGCTTTTTTCGGTAGTGGTATTTGTGTGGGACCTATTGTCAAATATGAACCGATTCCAACTAGATTTGATAAGATTATTAAGATTGCAATCAAATATTTATTTTGAATTATATTTAATGTAAATATGTACAAAATTATATCCCGGAAAGACTTTCGTATGAGGATAATGCGAAATTATCGACCGATTCTAATAATTGTTCTTAAGCAAGAACGCATAATATTCTCTTTACCTTTGGTGGAGTGGGTAGAAAAGAAATTTGAAAATTTTAAATAATTAACATCTCTTTGTTTTGATACCCACACTACCACAGGCTTACACGCAGAGAAAAAACATGGATGAACTATGGGTAAAATACATATTATGGTCCCTGCAATGGCAACAAACAAAGCTTTTGTTGTTTTTGTTTTTATATAACAAAAAAGTGTTTACCTCCCTTGAAACTTTAAATATGGTTGAATTTAACAATATAATGTTTTAATTAAATAAAGCTACAACTATACACTTAAACATATTAAGTTTACCTTAACCATATTAGTATCACGGCAACCATATTATTATTACTCATCCATCCGAAAGCTTAAGCCATATTATGGTTGCAACCAAACATGCTATTGTTAATATTTAATAACAATAATATGTCCGAAATTATAACATTTTAAAACATTGTATGTTTAATTTTAAATTTAAGGTTATATGCTTAAAAAGCAACAACATTCTGGTCGTTTGCATATTACAATACATAGTTGCTTGTTTTGCTTAAAATTATCATTCATTTTATTTTAATTCTTGATTAAAATATATAAATTTACGTAAAATAAACTAGTAGAACAGAAAAAATGGCAATGACGGTCGCCACAGGCTGGAATATGAATCAAAGGGGATGTTTTTATAAAAGTGGAAAATATGATAGCAATAAAAAATTAAATAAAATTATAATTTTACTCTTAACAAACAAATTGAAAAAATGGATGAAATAAATAACCATAATATGGTTAACACTGACCATATTATTGTTATTTCTGACCATAATATGGTTACTTTTGTCAAAATTCTAGAAAATTTTCACCGTATTATGGTTTACTTTTTACCATATTATGGTAAATTTTGAACATAATATGGTTAGTTTTGACTATTATTAGTTAATATTAACCAAAATATGGTTAATTTTTACCATATTATGGTTGATTTCGGGAATAATATTTTTTGATTTTAACCAATGGGGACCATTTTAATTTAAGATTAAATAATAAATATATTTACATTTGTACATAAACATTTTTAAATGTATTATTATCTTAAATAAAAATAATATCACCCAAATCATTTGGAGTTTAAATTGGCCATTAAACAGTTTTAAAGTAATACAGTGCGAACTCGATTTTCGTAACTCAAAAATATCTGGCCTGTTGCAATTACCGAAAATTTGCAATGGCCGACTATTGTTTATAAAACTTAATGACAGCATATATTTTATTAAACATCCTTATATTTTATCGTTTTAATAAATCCAAATTAAAATCGTGCAAAGTTTAATAAAACAATTGGCTTATGATGTTATCCAATTATTTTAACATATCGAGCCCTAACAGCGAAAATAACGTAAGCGACATGATTTTCAATTTTCGTTTTTTTTTTTAATAAATGACTTTATTGGCAACACTTGCATCATCTCCTAAAATATCATGGTCACATAATGTACCGTTACGATTTTATAGCAACAACAATTTTAGTGTAAGCGACAAATTTTATACAAAATTGATATGAAATAAAACAAAAAAGCTCTTTCCTGTAAAATTTGATTTTTGGCGCTTACATTATTTTCGCGGTTAGGGGTCGATATGAACGTTTCTGAATATAGAAAACTCATAAGGTGTAAAATAGAAAAAACATTTATGGCATTCTGATACTAAGTCAAACCTTTTTTCAATAGCACTCGAAGTTGAAGTGCACAACACGTGGAAAACTAAAGCGCGTGAAAAATGGCAGCTGTTTTTAAGGCTCTAACCTCGTAAATAAAGTCTTTGGTAAAACGAATGTAACTTTCTTTTATCAATTTTTTATCATTTGAAATTTTAAAATCTTAAAATCTTTACAAGCCTTCTCAAAATTGTACCCCAAATAGCAAAGTTCAACAAAATCATCCTCTATATAATCGTAGTTTTAAAAATTGGTAGAAAAAAAATAAAAATTGTACAAAGCACTAAAGGCACTAACGAAAAATTGAAAAAGCACCAAGTTAGTGCTTTTTTTAGTTTGGCACTATGGGTAATATTTTGGCGTTTGGAGGCATCAAAAAGCACTATAAATAGTGCCAAAAGCACTAAGTTGGCATCACTGTTAATAATAACAATTAATTATAATATTTAATTATAACAATTGTTGGTTTTTAATTAAATGTTTGATATTTTTAAATTAGGCTTAAGTCTATCAAATTTAATTTTCATTAAAATATTTTAATAATATTTTTTGATTAGATTTATTCTTGACAGCATTCCATGTTGTAAAATTCATTCCTTCATTAAAATAATTTAATGAAAATTAAATTTGATGGACTTAAGCCTAATTATAAAGTATCAAAATAACTAATAATAATACTAATAATTATATAATTAAAAAAGTTATTTAATTAATAATTAGAATTAATAAATAAAAACAAATAATATTTAATCGAGCTCGTGGACCGTGTCACTTTATTTATTTAAAATTGGAATGGTGGAACAACAACAACTTTGAATAATTATAATTAGTATTGTGGTTATTTTGTGGAACTATTTATGGTTTTTAATCCAAATTTTTAATATTTTTATAATTAGGCTTAAGTCCATCAAATTCAATTTTCATTAAAATATTTTAATAATATTTTTTGATTTTATTTATTCTTGACAACATTCCATGTTGTAAAATTCATTCCTTCATTAAAATAATTTAATGAAAATTAAATTTGATGGACTTAAGCCTAATTATAAAAATATTAAAAATTTGGACTAAAAACCATAAATAGTTCAACAAAATAACCACAATACTTATTATAATTATTTATTATAAAATTAATTATAATTATTCAAAGTTGTTGTTGTTCCACTATTCCAATTTTAAATAAATAAAGTGACAAAGTGAATGATTATCCATTTTAATTGATTTTACATGTTTTTTCTTTACTTCTTGAAGTCCAAATAATCATTCAGTAAAAGCAAAATTCGATCAACCAAGTGTTAAAATACAATTTGGTTTAAGGATTGATATTTGACTATTGACGTCAGCAGAGTGCCCCGGTAGGCTAGCTGGTAGTGAGGTAGTCTATCAGCGCCGGGGGGTTGCGGGTTCGATTCCTGCCAGAGACTCTGGTTCCTGCAGACAAGCGTAAAGCTTCGCGGGTTTAGCTTAGGGAATTAAAAAAAAGTCGTCGATGGCTGCGAGTGTAAGACGGGAAACCCATCTGAATCTGAGGAGATCGAGTGGTTGCGATCGAAACATGTCATGGTAACCTGCCGGCCAGGGTTTAAGTCCCAGCCACGGTCAAGAATGAAAGATTATCAATAACAATTTTAATTAATTTTCATGTTGTAAAATTCCTTTCTTCATAAAAATAATTTAATGAAAATTAAATTTGATGAACTTAAGACTAATTATAAAAATATTAAAAATTTGGATTAAAAAATAAATAATTATAATTATTTATAATATTAATTTTCATATTAATTCAAATGTGTATTCTTAGCCAAAGCTCTCTTACTTTAATAGTTTTATTCCTTCAATATTATCCAGGAATATTTTCTATGTACTATCAGAATTTTTGTTTGTACATTTCTGTTGCTCAGCATTCTTTGTATCTTATAACTGCATCTTACACTGAAAAATATTGAAGGAATAAGGCTATTTAGACCTATATTAAACAATTGACCGACAATCAGAAAGTTAAATGATTCAATTTTAGAAATTGAAGCCAGCTTGAGTAAAATATCATGATTCGTAACAGTTTTAGCCAAACTTAAATGATTTTCAAGAGGGGATTTTATATTGGAGCCATAGTAGTTTATGATCTAATCATTCCAAATTTCTGCAGAGTAATTTCTGATATCAAAAACATAATTAAGAATAAATTTCAATACAGTAGTAAAATTATTAAGCGAATCTCAGTAGGCTGCTTAATATGGGATCTAAGGCAGTGACGTCCACAATGTAAACTGTGGTTGTATTGATGCATATTAGTATTAGTGAATTGTTCGTTGCGAATAATATTTTTATCCGGAGAATAATTTTTTTTTACCGAAAATGTTCTGCAGAACGATTTATAAAAAATGGCAGCACAACAAGCAAACTAATTAGAATATTGAATTGTTTTCTAAAAGTGTGTTAAAGAAAATGAACAGAAAAAAGGAAAGTGTTATTTTTATTTTTAATTATATTTATTTAGGCGCGTGCCTAGGGCGGCATAATTAAAAACGCGCCAAAATTTAAAGGTAAAAGAATGTAAGAGGAATTCAAATTCGAAAATTGATTTGGCCAAGTTTTACTTTTAGCGAATACGAAATTTATATTAAATTATACATATTAAGTAATTCAATTATTGAATTTACTTCTGAATGGGTAAGTCGATTTAGATAGTTATCGATTCTTATCAAAGATTGAATAAAGGAAATAAAATAGTATTCTTAGAAAACCTACTGTATGTAAACTTTTTATTTTGGTAATACATGCAAAAATCGCTTAACAAAAAATTTAATTTTAAGGTCTTTATATAGCGACAAAGTTTTGACTATAGGTGTATAAAAATTTAAAATATAAATATGATTAATATTAAATTTAATACCATAAAACACAAGACACAAAATCTGTAAAATATTTTGGCGATAATTACAATTATGAAGTCAAATTTTTAAATAAAATACAAGATGTGTGATAATGCGGATTCAAAACTCGTTTTTTTTTTTTTTTTTTTTGTTAAGTTGCCGTCTTGTATTATTAAACTTTTACTGCGTAGAATTTCCACTTTCCCAAAAAACGTTATCTATATGAAGTTTATTTCCAAAAACGTGTTTAAATTAAATAAATTTATCTAAAAATTTTCTAAAAATTTGTTAAGAAAAAGGTAAAATAACTAATATTTAATGAAAAATCCCCAGGATATCCTGCAATGGGTATGCCATTTATTTTTATTTTAAGCTTTAATAAAGAGGATCAAAATAATATATTGAATGTATTTTTTGTGCACACTGGCTATAAAAATAAAAAATTATAGCAAATTTGTTCTACAATCTTAGAGGTAATAAAATTTTGTTTCACAATTCACGCAGAAGTCCTAAAGGACGTAATTATAAGTCATTATATATTTTTTAATTTTTATGTACATTTCCTTACAAAGAATTCAAAAAACTGCAATTTTTAGAGATCTTAAAACGTCATTCGATTTCGCTTAACATTGGAACATATGTTGGTGTGGTTCATACGCAATGATCCAGCCTTCAAGAGCTGACGATTTTGAAGCATCCTAATAAGTATGTATTATTATTATTATTTATTAATAGATATGAAATTATTTGGATATTTAAAGTTCTTAATATTATTAAAGTTATTTTATCTATATATGGCGTAACAAAATGTGGTAAGCCAGATGAGCACATTACTATTATATTGACTGTAATATATGTATGATTAAGGTACATTTCTATTTACATATTTGGAATATAAAGATATTTCTAGTAATTAAATTCATTCAACAACAATTTTCTATACGTCAAACAAACTTTAAGGTATTTATATAGTTTGCAATAGTTCAAGCCGTTTAGTATGCTGATGACCTCATTTACATTAAGCTATCATGGTGGAATAAACAGGTGGCAGCACTACGCCAGATGACGATTTTTTGCTATTGCTTTGTTTGTCTAGATTTATGTCAAAGTTTTGTTTATGTTTACAAAAAGTCCACGTTTTGTGCTGTGATTATTGTATTTTATTAAAGTTTTTGATCATTTTAAATTAAAATAAATAAGATATGGACCATAATTAAATAAAAATTGTTTAAACAATTTTTTGACGTAAACGGTGATAAATTTTCCATTTTTGTTGTAATGTTGTATTTGTTGCCGTAACGATGACACCTGCTTATTCCACCATGTAAGCTATCTTTTACCAAAATATTCCAGCCTGTATGTGTTGTATATAGGGCATACACCGATAAAGTGTTGTATGTTTTCAGATTCATCCGAGTTACATATTGTACATATATCAACCGTATTGTTTCGAAATGCTCTTGCATTTAGATCTAGTAAGCCACCTCTGGCTTTTGTTATAATGCCAGTCATCCGGGCGTTAAAACCTTCTAGTAGAATTGGAATACGATTCAAATTTAGTTGTGGGTAGAAGGCGTGGAACTGTGAGTTAGATGCATCAGACAAAAACTATTGCCTCTCCTTTACCATCAGTTGCTGGAGTACACCTTTCCAATCCTGGCTGATAAACGAGGTAGTGCCGTCAGGCATGAAGGTGATGCGTTCTTTTAATGATT
This sequence comes from Pollenia angustigena, assembly GCA_930367215.1. Lineage (NCBI taxonomy): Eukaryota > Metazoa > Arthropoda > Insecta > Diptera > Polleniidae > Pollenia > Pollenia angustigena. The sequence continues at coordinate 58,547,869 of OV884060.1, forward strand.
CCTAATCGTTGACCAGTACAGTTTATTATTTATTACATATTCAGCCAGTATGCGTGGTAATCTTTGTGGATTCATTTTTAAAACTTTGTTAACATAACAGAAGTGTAACTTTAAGGAGGTGATAAACAGAGAATTTAAACCAGTTTCTAAGTGCAACATATAATTTGGAGTAGAGTTTGGCAAGTGCAGCATTTTCTTTACGAAAAATCGGAATAGTTTTTCAACATCTTCGTATTTCTTAAAGCCCCAAACCTGTGCAGCATATAACATTATTGACCTGGATGCAGCATGAAATATTTTTAATTTATTGGTATTAGAAATGACTGGGTTATTTATATATTTGGACCAAGTGGAGTTAATAGCGAGTTTGGAGGACGATAGTTTGTTGTAGAGATGTTTTTTAAAAGACATGTTATATGTGATTTCTACACCTAGATATTTGTAGTAGTTCACTCACTATCTCAATATATTCTTCACCATATTTCCAAGACAGATTTGAAGAGATCCTGGTGTCAGAGCGGAATACCAGTATTCCGGTTAACTTTTAGGCACCATGTCAGACAGTATTTACGTAGTTTATTGATCATAGCTTGTAAACCGCTTGGCGAGTCAGATAAGATAACAATATCATCTGCGTATGCCAAAATTTTAATATTCACTCCGGCGACGTTAATAGCCCCAGGTAATTCTTCGGCTAAGTCATTAGTATGCAGTGAAAAAAGAATTGGACGAAGGATACATCCTTGTTTTACTCCAACCTCGACAGTCAAGCATTTGGATAACGAGTTACCGTACCAGATTTGACTTTCGTTGTTTTCGTATAGGCATTGTAATAATCTAATTATCTTAGAAGAAACCCCTAGGCACGACAGTTTGTAGAAAAGATCGTTACGAGGTATGGTATTAAATGCGCATGAAAAATCCACAAAAAATGCGAAGGTATTTTTTTCATTGGCTTTGTTGATATGTACGATGTTAGAGAGGTTGAATAAATTATCTACAGTCGAATAGTGTTTTCTGAAGCCAGCTTGGAATTCTTTTAAAATTTTATTATTATCGATCCAAAAAAATTATCGGTTGAGTATAATTGTAGTATAGATTTTACATATGGCATCTATTAGTGAAAGTCCTAGATATTTTGCTGGTATATTAGTGTCACCCTTTTTGAAAAGCGGTATAATGATAGATTTGCGAAAGTTTTTAGGTACTGGCTCATGTAAAAAGATTTTGTTATATATAATAAGTAGCTTGTGTAATAACTGGTCAGGAGCGTATTTGTAGAATTCATAACTGATGCCGTCTTGGCCAGGAGCTTTGTTCAGTTTTAGTATTTTAACCACTGTAGCTAGTTCATAGTATTCTATAGGTGAATCTAGTACCGGGTCGATAATATATGGCATAGCCCAGCTGATTTTAATTGATTCATCGTTGTTTTTCAGAATTTTGCTAAAATGTAAGTACAAATCATCAGCACATAAATGCCCAGAAGTTTGAAAAGTGCGAGTTTTTAATAGATTCGACAGTTTCCACCAGTCGCTAGAACATTTTAAACTGTTAAGAAGTTCCAAATTTTTGTTATACAAGTCGAGTTTTTTAGTTCTACAAACCATAAGGTACTTGGCTCTTGCATTTTTGTAGCGAGTTTTGTTTTCAGTTGTATGGTTTCTTCTGTATATTTTAAGTTTGTTTTTCATGCATGACCGCAAACCACTTTTGTCTGGGTTCAAAGGAAAACGTATTTCTGGTAGTTGTTTTATATGTTTGTTTGATATTGTTTGTAAGATTTGTTAATAAGACATCCACTGAATCTGTTTGAAAGTTCTCATTTGTATTAACATGATTGAATCTTTCTGCATATGTATCGGCAAATTTAATAAGTATGTATATAAATTAATAAAACTGAATGCACAATAATTTTAGTATTTAATTTTTTATTTTTTAGGATAGTGACTCCTATATAATCAAAAAGGGCAGCATATTAAAGAAGGCCTAGAGAGGAAGTAGGCCTAAATCCGCCACTGCTTAGCTCCGCTAATGTGAATAGATTTTTGCACTTGTTCATTGGACGATTGCATATGCCACATTCATATTGACACATTTTTAAAATATTAGGAAACCACTTCTGCAAAAGTTTTAGTAGAAGAGACGAATTCCTCTCGTTTCAATATTATTTTGGAACAATGGTTGTCCAATATTGTTTTACTTTAATGGCCATTTTCTCATTAGGAAATTATCTTTTTTCCCAACGAAAAACTGCACATTAAAGAAATTTGGTTTTCTCAATGTCTAATTTGCTTCCATTCTGTCAAAAAGCTAACCAGCACTCATCTGCCAATTATTTATTTTCCTTTTATTTGTCGTTCAGATAAATTCAATCAGCTGACTCCCAACTTTTACATGTACTTTGAGTGGCGTTGCCAGCTGAAAACAATGTTTTTTGTCGGTATATTGAGAAAACCAAAATCGTTAACGGACAGTTTATCGGTCCAATAAATTTATGTTGACACTAAGTAACAGGCAGTTTGTCGATACATTGAGAAAATGGCCATAAATGATTTTGAAGGAGATTTTACAAGCGCTAAATTAAATATTATTATATCCGGACTTCTTGTTCCAGCCTTAACAATGTCTTTCGAATTAAAAAAAAAATGTTAAAGAATACTGTATAACATTTTGCGAATATTTAAAAAACAAAGTTAACATTGACGCCGAATTTTTAAGCTGACGAGCAAAATTTACTCCAGAAAATGTGAATTCAGTAAAAACCACCAGTATAGTACAGCTTTTATTAAAAATTTTTTCAAATGAAAGTGCCAACTGTGATACTATTAATATACAGTTTTGAGCTTTGGCGGTTATATATGCTTTAAAAAACTTAAAAATCGAAAATATTTTAATTTTTGGTCCAAAGTATCCACAATGTAACTCGAATAAAATTAGTTAATTTTTGTTGTATTAAATTTTTGTTTATAAAAATAAAAATTATAAAAAAATGATAAAGTACTATTGGGATCGAAAAAGTACGATTTTAAAAGTTCGTTGGTACGATATTGGTTTTCTCATTTATCATCCATGCCGCCGCGTGTACACTCGTCGCTTAATAATTGATGACTGACTTTTGTACTCTCGTTGACTAAATAAATAAGCTACAGAATGCGTGTGAAGACTCCAATGATCTATGGTAAATTATGGACCGTATATAAAAAATTTGCATGATATTGTTTTTGGCCATATGAAGATAAGTTTGAACGAATTTTACCGTAATATTTCTATATCTGCTATATCTGCTGCGGTTTTAGGCGTATTTCATAAATTACCCAGAGTGGGCATTATATTGGGCCTATGTTAAATTATGGACCGATCATCACGAAATTTATAAGTATTATTTCTAGTCCTATTAAACTGTGAAGTAATAAAGTTTATTATGATAGCGTTATTTATTACGGTCTTAGTCGTACCAGACTGATCTTCATTTAACAGTATGATTTCCAGTCGTATAAAATGAATTTGTGCAAAATCTTATGTCATTTATGTTATTTTTTGTAACATAATTATCAACCTCAATATTTGAACTTATTTTTCCCGATCTATCAGCGATAATGACCTGCTAGCTTTTTTGCTAGGTTGGAAGTCTTGTTATCTTTAAAAAGGTAATATTTGCGACTATTGTGTTATTTATATTTGAGATGTCAGCACATATTTTCTAAACTACTAAATTTTTGTCAAATTTCAACTTTAGTAGAATAGAACTTTTGCGGATCAAAAGGGATTAAGAAGGTAAACCCACTGAAAGAAAGGTGAAAGTGTTTTCTTTAACCCTGTATATACTCTTGTTTCCGTCTGCTTAACATTTTTTTAATTTTAATGAAATTACTCAAATTGTTTTTTTTTTTAATTTCTTTTTATTCCGCAAAAATGTTTGCAGAAGTAACAGAAATCATGTGCTATTGTCTTAAAAAAATTTTATGATATAGGGCAAATTGATCGTGATCGAACATAATACAGGTAGTACATATGAAAAATTTTATTAATGTTACACAATGAGAAAAACGTATAGCTACCCTGATTCATCATTATCCGTTACACTACGTTCACACTAGCGTATTTTATAGTAGAATAAAGAGCTTAGAAACGCGTTTACGCTAAACAGGTATACTGTGAATCCCACCTTAGAAGGGATTTTTAAATTTTGTTTGGACTTTTTATTTTATCTGTTTTTATGACACTAATAATCATGGCAAGGGACTTCATGCAAATGCATGTTTGTTGTCGGTACTCTGAGACCCACCTAAAGTTAATATCTTTGCGAATCACAATATTTCCAGTAAAATGGCATCAATTTGTTAGTGCATATTTTTGCATATTTTGCTTTAAATGCATGTTTTTGCATATTTTGATATAAATGCATATTTTTCGTCATATTTTGTTATAAATTTACATTTTTCGTCATATTTTATAATATTTATAAAAAAAATTGCTCTTTTCTAAGTTTTTTGTTTAGAAATATCTTTCTGTTCAAGGCGAATTCATTATAAGGTGTAGTCAGTGAATCAGCTGGTTATAGTTGTTTCAGCCCTGAAGCTGTCAAACAGTCAAAATAGTATGGGAAAATCTGCTAACTTCGACATTTTCAAGGAGCAAAAACAACATGTTGTTGTTTGGTACTGAATTACCTACATTTTATTATAAATTCACCTTGTTTCTTTTACTTTTAAAAAGTAGCACATACAAAAATTATACAATTTGTATAATTGTGCACATAATTGTAGAAGTAACAATAAAACAGTTTTTGACATTTCATTTTGTTCGCGGTTTTTTTTACTTGAAGAAACGGCAAATAAAAATAATGTTCGGCGAAGAAAAAATAGAACTCAACATAATATTTTTGATTTACGGTGTAAGAAGTATGACCTAAAATCCAAAAAGTATTAATAAAAAAAATTGTTTCTAAGGAAAAAAATGCCAAAAGAAAAAATATCAAAAAATAATCTTTTAAATAAGTGTGTTTTTGAGTCTTCAAAATAGAGGGGAAAGTACTTTTTTTCAAAGTTTACAAAAAGGTGTTTCATTTAAAAATTTCAAGTAAATCAGCACCTTCAAAGCCAGAAACACAAAGATTTATGATTTATGAAAACGTTTCGCAAACTTTAATTTCAAGAAAATCAACTTTTGGGGATAAGACTAGCAAATTTAGTTTTGAATTGTATAATGCTCTGGTGTCTGCAGATATACCTCTATATTAGCTAATCAACCTATTATAGAATTTTTTTAAACAAATATAACAATGAAACCATTCCTACGGAAACAACCCTTATAAAAACTTATATCGCCAAGTTGTACACTATACAACTATGTGACATTGTTGAAAGAATTAAGTGACATAATTTGTGGCTGTCTATTGACGAAGCAATGGACACTGAAGGACGTTTCGTTGTCTACGTAATTGGGATCTTGAATGCAGAAGAAGATCTTGAATGCAGAAGAAGAACAGAGTAAACACAAATTTTTTTTAAATATTGTAAAGTTTGAAAAGGTGGATCATGCTTCAATAGCTCGAACTTTCAAAGATTCAATTTCTCTTTTAGAATCCTTTAATAAAAACAAAATTTTGCTCTACTTGACCTTTTTTTTAAGATATCTTACTCAAAAATGTTACATGTCACGATTTTAAAGTCTCCTTTGCGTTTCAAGATGGGGTACCTGGTTGCAGGCAGTTGAGTATTATGCCAAAAATTTTGAAGAATTTAAAGATGTGGTAAATAATTTTAACGAAAATAATGCAGTCGCGATAAAAAAGTGAACAATATTTTAAATGTACCTAATATAAAGGCTCCATTAGAATTTATACACTCAAACAATGGGTTTCTAGTCGAGACAATAACCGAACTTCAATGGTTTAAATCATTAAAATAAGAAAAGTAGAAGGTCAAATCGGCGAAAAAATAAAAGCCAAAATTTATGCAGTTTTAAAAAAGAATGCCGGATTTAAAAAAGTTAAAGAAATTGGTAATATGTTTAATTTACCTTCCAGTAAAGAAAAAATTGTAGACAATGAATATTCTACAAAGGAGTTGACCACTTTTAAATATCCACCTATTACATCCGTTGATTTCGAACGAACATTTTCAATGCTTAAAACTGTTTTAAGACCAAATAGAATGAGTTTTACAATTGATAACTTTAAAAAAAAACTTATTTATTTATATATGTATATATATCTTTATCTACTACTACTTTTTAAACTATGTTTTAAGTTTTTAAAACTGAATGAAATGTATTTATGTTTTTTTTTTTTGTTAAATATGGTTAAATAAATATATTTTTAATGCATATTTTTTACTTTTATTTTTGCATATTTTACGATTTTTAGTGCATGTTTTATGCGCATATTTTGCGATTTTAAGTGCATGAACTTCCTTGCCCTGCTAATAATATTCCAAATTGCAATACTACAGCCATTACAGTAAGATTTAGATGGGCAGCAAATTGAAGTTAGCTACCAATTAGTGCTAACGATGATAGATGGAAAAGTAGGCCAGGCTTTGACTAACACGAAGGCTGCATCCAGCTGCATCATATGCCATGCAACAAAAACCAAGTCCCGACAAAATCATTAGATAATACTGATGCATATGAATTTGGATTATCACTACTACATGCAAGAATACGACTTATGGAACACACACTTAAAATGAGTTATGATTTGGATTTCGGAAGTTCAAAAAAGAAACAGGTTCAAGATGAATATCGCAAATTTGGGTTGATTATAGATCAGGTATTGATTTCAACCTCATTTTTAAATTTAAAATAATCCTAGAAGTACTTGCGTGCAATGAAGAAATTGACTCTAGAAAATTTGGAGATTTTGCTAAGGAAACTGCAAAAATATATACAACCAAGTACCCATGGAGAAATATGTCTGCTACAGTTCACAAAATCCTTTATCATAGAGAAGATGTCATTAAATATCAGTTGGTACCACTTTGAGATTTATAAGAGGAAGCTCAGGGAAAAAGGAATAAGGATTACAGATTAGAGAGCACAATACTAAAAAAATTTTTACGAAATTCCACTAATGAAGAACTATTTAATATATTATTGGCAACGTCAGATCCGTTCATCTCCAGTATTCGAAATCAATGGAAAGTGGAACATCGGGATTTAGACGATGAAGTCAAAAAACTAACTAAAGAACAGAAATAACACAGAACACAATATGGAATATTTGCAATCAATCTTTCAATTAAATGAACAATAATTATAATTCATAACATCTTAGAAAGACATTGTATTATTAAAAAATAATAATAAACAGAAACTCACATTGTTACAAAAGCTATTAAAATCTATTGCTGCTTTTTTTTAAAAAGGTTTTTTTATCCACATATGTATTAAATGTTTGAATAAATAAATAAGAATAAATAAGTGTAAACAAATTTGAAAGCAAAAAATTGTTTATTTTTCAGCAATAATAGCAAAATTTCCAGTGGATTTTACTATTTTTTTAATGTTAAAATATTTTTTATAGTGTAAACATTTAATTTATTTAATTACAAAAAATGTGAATGATTATTATTTAAATCTAAAAATTACATTTTAAATAATTAAAAGAAATAAAAAAACCATATTGCACGAATTCCCCAATAAGAACTCAACTGATTTTAATGAAATTTAAAGTGGAGAAAGTTTAAGAATCTACGTGTCGATTAAAAAAATTTCACTAAAATATCTCCTTTGGTTCAAAAGTTACAGATTTTTGGCCAATGAAAAACGATTTTCAGCCATTGTGCGTCGGGTAAAATGTAATAAATTTGTTTTATTTACATCAACATCATTAGGTCTTATTAGCTTATAAAGAAAAATAAACTGCAAATTAACTTTACTTAAGTATCGGTGAAAACATTAAAATAATTTTCAAAAAAAAAACTGGGTAAAGAAATCACAAATATTGAAAAAACATATATGGGTGTTTCTCTGGTTATGCACGCGACATTTGTACGCGTTTTATTGTGTTTGAATATTAAAAAAATAGAAGTGGATTGGAATTTTTGAATGAATTCTATAATCGTTACATTGTTTGTGATGAGTTCTTTCTAAAAAGTATATATAATGGTAAATTGAGCACTGGGTACACAAATGCCATGCAATCAAAGTTGACTTACTCACGTGACAAAAATAGAAGTGCCTTTTAGGACCGTAAGAAAAAGTGCGAAAGTAAGTGAATTGTAGGAGGTTTTTATTTCGGAAAAAATGTTTTTATAAAGGTTAGTAATGGGCCTTTATAATCATGTTTTGTTCAAAAGCAACTATGCATGGGTTGGCGAAGAAAAAAATAAATTGTAAATTACGAACGTGACATTACGCACGTGACACTTTTTCCATATGTTTTTTTATTATTATCTTCACGCATTTTCCCATAAATGTCTTAAAATTTGCTTTACAAAAAAAACTTAATACTCGTTTTACAATTGTTTGTAATGGAGAGATTATGAAGAAAGAGTGTAAACATAACATATTTCTTGCATGTAAAATAAGTATATAAAAATGTCTTTAAAAGTAGAAAATACAGAATATTATAAAATTTTCCAGTTTCCAGCCCAATTTCCTCAAGTAAAACAGCTCAGATATGCTAGGAAACCATTTTTTAATAAGAACATAGACTTTTTTCTAATAATAAACAATAAAAGACGATGATAATCAACATTTTTTTTTCATCCTGGTAGACCATTCTGGAGAAATGCCCATATGTAGAATAAAAAAAAAAATAGGCTCATTAAATTATTTTTAGTGAAGGATGGAATTTACAACATGAAATGAATTAAATATTTTTTGATAATTTTTTCATGACTGACCGGAATTGAATTCGGGTCGCAATAACATGTTTCGAGAATAACCACATTCTTTGCCTTTCTACATTTTACTTCACTGCGGCGCCTGCTAGTCAAACATCAATCTTTTACCAATTGTTTTGGTGGATGGAAATTAGCTTTAGTTGATTATAAATTTTCAATTTATTAGCATGTTTCTTGCTTACTTCTGTTTTTCGTACTTTTTGTCAAGGTTTTGTTCATTTATTTTTCACAACAAGATTTTAAAAAGAATTTTGAGACTGAAATGTAGTTTTGCAGCGGCATTTTGTCAAATTTCCTTAATCCTTATTTGAATGGAAAAAATTCAACTTTAACCCCATGGCAAGGTACCCGGTTACCCATATGGAAATAGTTTTGAAGACTCGAATTTTTTGTCGATAATATGTGCAAAATCACGAAAATGACTCTGAGGCTTACAATAGATGTTCATTTTCGGTAATATTTCAATATTTTGTAAACGCCCTGGTACTCATAGTATTTCAAGAATGTATTTTATGTTCTTATTTAACAAATATTTGACAAGCAATTGTGTCAGCTATTAAACAAATTTCAAGATAGGAAATTTTTCACTCTCGGGTGAAAAACTTAGAAATAAAAGGTAAAAAATAAAGAATTGATGTATATAAATTCTGTAGCAAAACGTTCAGTCCCAATAAAAAACGGAGCTTCCAACGAAGCAGGTTTGTAAGGGAGAAACATAAAAGTTTCGCTTACCATTGCGCTTACGGAATACATGAATTTTATACGGCGAGTTCCCACTTTGAAGCAATACATTTTTGACACATAAAGCGCATTATTCAGCGCACATAAAAATTGTTGGATGTAACGATCAGCTATACACACTGAACGTTTTGATACAGTTATTTTTTAGTATTCTCCCTTACAAACCTGCTTCGTGGTAAGGGAATGCCGTAGCACTTGAAATGTTATTTTTTTTCTAATAAAAGTTGTTGAGAGTTCTTTCACTTACTTTACTGCATTTCTGTTTGTCTTATTGCGTAGCGCATTTTTTTTAAATGTACCTTTAGTGCTTCGCAAAATGATAAAATTTTTTATTGGGGTGTGTATAGCTGATCGTTACATCCAACAATTTTTTGTGCGCTGAATAATGCGCTTTATGTGTCAAAAATGTTTTGCTTCATGCTTTTTTGTCTATTTTGTTACCCCTCTGAAAATAAAGTTTGATTTGTTTTATGATGATTCCCAAAATATTTTGGTTCTAGCGTTGACCATCCGTGAGCTGGACCATTTTTAAAAAGATTACACTCTACAAAGTGTCATAACGTCCACGGACTTTATGACACTGCTCTGATGGACATTATGACACTTATAAAAGTGTCATAAAGTTCATGGGCACTGTGACACTTTATGGAGTGTCATATGTTGATAAGAAAAATACTTTCTTGCGTGAAAAAGTAATTAACGCAGATGCAAAAAAGGGTACAACATTTGGTTTTCAGACCATTGCTACAATAAAAATGACTTCGAAGACTTAAACAAATCATTATCGGGCTTTACTAATGCTCAGAAATGCTTTCTAAGGCTGGGTTTTTGAGATCTCAGTTAAACTAGGTTTAGTTATTCTGAAAACAGATTTGTGCCGCCACTACCAAGCTTGTATACAACATTTTGACAGAACAGCTATGTTTTGCACAAAATGTTGGTATTTAATAAAATAATAACAAAAAAATCACATTTCGCCGGAAAAATCCGAGTTTCAGACTACGTTAAACTAAGTTTAAACTAAATCCATATCTCAAAAACTCGGCCTAAGACATTGTGTGAAAGATTAATCAAGAATCCCAAAAAAACAACGCAGCAACATTTGTGCGGAACGCGCCATCGAAGTCGTACGAGTTATTTTCCCCCAATACAAATCAACACAAACTCTTTATCTTAAGTTAATTTCACTTAACAAAGATAGTTTTAAGATTGCGATTTTTTTTTACAATCATATAATTAAAATGTAAATAATTATAAAATAAAAAATTTTGAAAAAATACAAAATTTGGAAAAAATAAAAAAAAAATCTTAAAGGGCTTTCAGAAATCGGCTTCGACGCGGAACGTTTTTGTTCCGAAATGACCTGAGGAAACATTTTTCCGGTTTCAGCACAACATCGGCTACAGCGTGGTGATAGGGCCCTATTTTGGTTGAACCCTAATGTATATGAATATAAGCAAGTTTTTTTTTAAAGAATTTTCCGTTTAAAAGCACTAAAAATGCGATGAATACTATAGTGCTGTACTGTGTGTAATTGCTGCTGTAAATTTGAAATATCTTTTGTTTTTTTATTAATTATTTAATTATATTTATTAAATTTAAAATATTTAAATGTTCGTTTAAATAATTATGTGTAGAGACATTAAATATAACGAAAAAAATGTGCTAGAAATAATTGGATTGAGTTTCAGTTAATTTTTTTTAATATTTTAATAATTAAAAATAGACAAAATTTACCGTATTTATAATAATTGTTTTTATGCTAACAGAAAAGTTAAACATAACTTACAAGTAAACAAAATTATACAGCGTATTTAATTAAAAATTAGTATATAAAAACCCTGGGTAAATCGAAAAGTTATCATTTAAAACCAGAACTATCAACAATGAGAACTATTATTTTGTATCATTTACTGATTTTAGTTGCGGTTCTCAGCAACTGCGATCAAGCAGATGTAAGTTTTACATACACTGACACACACCCACAAATACCTTTAAATTTCCCTTTCTAACAAAACTTTTTTTCTCAGGCTTCTTTAGATTTTGAAAACGACATAACGATCCGCGAGGAGTGCGTTAAGGACGGAAGTCTTAGTGATGAGGAAGCAAAACGTGTATTGGCCGGTGAAATGTTAAATCCCAAGTACAGCGAAACCTCGGATGAACTTAAATGTGTCTTATTGTGTTTCAATAAGAAAATAGGTGCTGCTGATTCGAATGGAAAAGCTAACCCCGACGTAGTCGCTGCCTATATTGAATTTAAGTTACCTGATAAGAAGGAGCAAATAAAAACTGCTTTGTCCAAATGCACCAGTATTAAATCAACTCAGCCTTGTGATGCGATTTACGAGATTTATGCATGCATGTTTAAAAATTTAAACATAAATAGCTTAAGTAATAAATAAATTTTAAAAAGCAACAAAAAATCTATTCAATTTAAATTAAAATTAAGCTCCAAGAAAAAAAATAAAGAAATGCTTTGAAAGAGAGGTAGGACCGGACATCTTTTAAACCAGCGTTGAGTTTTGTTAGTATCAAAAAAAAAAAAAAAAACACTTGTGAGTTCAAAAAAATAAACCGAATCTTGTAGATTTTTATATTTAAAAAAAAAAAATATATTTGGGGGATTCACAAGGTAGTCGTCAAGTTGTAAAGTCATATGTCTTAAAATAATTGCAAGAAATAATATGACTGCTGTGGGCTAAGGCTTATAATTTAGATTTCTACTGTACATTTATGACGAATCAATGAAAACAGCATTAAAATATTTATTTTGTATGAAACACAACAACATTTGTTTGAGGCAATTGTAAAATATTATTTAGGACGTTATGACGATATGACTTGATAGCACACTTTTGTGAATACCCCAATTGTAGATAATGGGTGATTTTTTAAGAGCTATAGGAAAATTAAAAAAAAAACACATAAAATTCAGAAAAATTCATGAAATCTTTATTTGAATCTATAGTACGGTCCATATAATTTAAAGTTTGAAGATTATTTCATGCAAATGTTGACCGTGACTGCGCCTCAAATGGTCCATCCGCTTAGTCCGATTTTGGCATACTCTCTCCAACATTTCGGCCGGTATCTCATGAATAAATGCTTCAATGTTGTCTTCCAATACGTCAATTGAAGCGGGCATGTGTGTATAGACATGAGCTTTAACATAGCCCCACATAAAATAGTGTAAAGGCGTTAAATCGCACGATCTAGGCGGCCAATTGACCGGTCCCGAACGTGAAATAAAATGTTCACCGAACTCGCCTCTCAAAAGGTCCATTGTTAAGCGTGCTCTGTGGCATGGGGCATCGTCTTGTTGAAACCACATGTCATGCAAGTCAAGCTCTTGCATTTTGGGCAAAAAAGTTGGATATCATCTCACGGTAGCACTCACCATTCACAGTTACGTTACGATTTGCATCATCTTTCAAGAAGTACGGTCCAATGATGCCACTGGGACTTTTTTTGGATGCATTGGTAGCTCTTGCAATGCTTCTGGCTGATCTGTACTCCAAAATCGACAATTCTGCTTATTAACGTACCCATGGAGCCAACAACGAGCTTCGTCGCGGAACACAAGAAGCGCGCGATGAACTTTCTTAACAGAGCACGGATTTTGATAATAAAATTCAATAATTTGCAAGCGTTGTTCGTTTCATGGTTCAATCATAGACAGTTTTGCCAAAACTTGGTGACCAAAAATTGCTAAATTTACGGCAAAAAATGGCTAAAAACGAGCTAAAAAATGGCTAAAAGCTTTTTTAAATTAAAAGCACATTAAAATTCAATAACAAAACAGAAATAAATAATTTAAAGTTGTTAACGATGAAATTGTGAGTTAAGATCAATTTGTTAAATAAGAATAAACGTAAATTAATATTAAAATAAATTAATATTAAAAAATTAAATCATCGAAAAATTCGATGTCGTTATTGTTACTTTTAACGATGTTTACTTGGCTAAACACCCTCTCTTCTTCGGCATTAGACCATGGAAGTGACAGCAACTATATAGTCAATGCTGAAATTGCTAATATAATTTTGTTACCGCCTGCAGCCCTTTATTGTAATACTTGCAACCAGAAAGAAACTGCGATGTTTGTGTTGATTCATTTTATAAATTTAATAGTGGAATACTGTTCCTTTATTTTGAAAGATGTTTCAGCGTCATAGTTTATAGCGATTTTCAACATTTGTAAAAGTTGTGATTTAAATTAATGGCGTTTTAATTGTTCAATATGTTTATTTTACTTTTATAAATTTTTATAATAAAATAAAAATTATTCTTTTAAAAGAAAAACGGCAAAAAAATTTTATGTCTAAACAAGTTGAAAAATGGCTGAAAAAATGGCTAATGGCTAAGCATTTTTGAATGGCTAAACAGGGTGAAAAATTGCTAAATATAGCCACTAAATGGCTAAATTGGCAACACTGATTATATACCAAACTGAAGATGTTTGACAGCGAAAAAAAACATGAAACGTGCGTCAGCTGTTTAAACCAGTGTTGCCAAAAAGATAATAGCTAAAAAATCACCCGATATTATTATTCTCTACACACAGAAAAAAATCAAGTTAAAAACGTCGAAAACAAGGTTGATTTAAATTTTTTCGGTGGTGATTTTGCTTCATACGGGTTTCATGTTAATTCAACCTGATTTTTCAATAACTGCGAACAACATTTTTTTCTATTGATATAACTATAATTCATGTTAATTTAACATTGCAGTAAAGTTAGAGCGAAATGTAATTTATATTGAAATAACAATCGGAATCACGTTGAATGAAAGTTATTTTAAGTTGAAACAACGTGAATTTCATGTAGAATCAAATTGGTTTGAGTGTGTTTTAACAGTATGAAGAAGCTTCAGAGACAACATATGCATTTATTTAAGAATAATTCAAAACACTTATCCCTGTAACACATGTTTCACTTATTTTGTATTCTCCTTTGTTAACAGAAGCATCAGCAGAATCGCCCGATATGGTTTTCGTCATCATTCTACTTTGAAAACTTGATGTACTATTTAACTAAATAATTTTAATTAAAAGTATACGGGAATTGTCTTCTTTTTATAACATATATTAAAAATGAAAATAAAAAATGTACATACTTAAGTATGTATGCATGTTAATTTAACAAGATAAACTTTTGATTTTAATATAAAACAGGTTTTTGAGGATTCAATATTGAATCCATATTTATTTATATTTTAATAATTTTTTTTTTATTTTTTTAACAGTGAATAATATTAAATAAACGTAACGTAATTTAAGGTTATTTTAATATTTTTCATTTAAAATTAATATGAAATAATGATAAATTTAAGTAAGAGCATACTTGTGCTGAAATTTACTATGATTCTCAATCAACATTTTTCCATGTTAATTTTACATTGGTATTTTTTTCTGTGTGTATAAAAAACTGAAAAAGGCCGTTTATGATGTTTATCAGAAAACATAAAAGGTTTTTGTATCGGATGAAAAAACTTAGCAACAAGTTTTATTAAACAAAAGTGTAAAATACTGTGGAATAGTCTTTGCAATAATTTAAGAAAATTAAGTTAAAATTTAAAATATTTGAAATACAATCAAACATGAAAAAAATTATATTAAGCAAAATTATTGAAAAAATTAATTGGTCATGGATAAATTTTTTTGAAAATACAAACTTGTTTTGAACAACAATGATATTTATGTATATAAATAGAAAATAAGGAACTTAAGGATTTCGGATTGCTGCTAAGAAATATCTAAAATCCGGGCACTTTAAAAAAAATAGCAAGTTTTAAATTCCGGCAAATGGAAAATTGTGTTAAAGTCCTTTAAACCCTACAAAAAAGAACGCCCAAATCGTCACATCTCTGAATTTAAAAAACCTTAAATACATTTTTCGGGTATTTTACGTATGACTTTTAGTAAATAAAAGAATTATTAAAACTTTCAATAATATTGTTTCATTTATTTCGACACGAGTTCTTTGCTTTACTTCCCAGTAAAAACTTCGGCTACAAAATAATGTGTTGAGTAATCAGAAAAACATAAGAGCACTACTTACAATTCTACTGAAAGAACCAATGAATTTTACAAGGGATGTCCCAAAAAGAACGCATTAAAAAGTAAGTCATTATTTTTTTTACCTGCATACATCCAGAAAAAAGTAGTAATAGAAGTTGTTATAGATGTAGTTATAGAAGAAAGCTACAAAATAATGAGTTAAAGAAGCTATTCATTTTGAAAAAGTAGGCGAAGTTTTTACTGGGTTTGTATAATAAAAATGCAAATTCATTGTTGCATGTGTAGTTAACAAAACCTAAGAAAAATATGTATTTTTAGTGTTGCCAATGAGTGTACATAAGTAGGCGATTTTGTACATAACAATTCTTCCCTCGCATCTTCTTGAGATTCTTAAGGAGAGAATCTCAGACGTTGTTTACGAACTCTCGTTGACTTCCTAAGATGCTGCGATCCTTGCGACGTTGTAGTTCTACCTGGTGCTACTGGCAGCGATGGTATCCTTTGAGTTGTGCCTGTGGATGTTGGTGTTGCAGGATCGTTTGTGGGCGAACCTGTTGCGTGAGTGTTCGATGCCGGTGAAGATTTCATATGCATGCTGTGTCGCGGCGGCGTTGTTGGTACGGTTGCTGAAGTTATACAAGTATTTGATGGTACTGGCGGCGTATTTCTCCCTGTGTATGGCGTTGAAGAAGACGCTGGCCCTGCTGGTTCATTTGCTGTCGCTGTGCCCTTTTCTTTAGTTGGGGAAGTATCTTTGGGATATGTGTATACTCTCCTTTTCATTTCAGGTTGGTGTTTATTCAGATTCTCTTCAGGTCCCTTTAGCTGTTCCTCCTGAACTCGGTTCTTGATTTGATCAATATGTCGTTTGTGCCGTCTGCCTTGAAACACAATTTCGTAATGCAAGTCTCCAACTCTCCGGTCTATAACTCCGCTCAACCACTTGTCCATTTTGTTGTTGTTTGAGAGGAACCATATGCTTTGGCCCGAATTGAATGAGCGGTAATCCGGATCGGTTTCCAAAAATTGTTTCTCAGTCATCCTGAGTGAGATATTGTGAGGAAAAACAAGATCGAGCCTCGTACGAGGAGACCGTCCTAAGAAAAGCTGAGCAGGCGATTGTCCTGTTGTTGAATGAGGGGCTCGCCTGTATTGTCGCAGAAATTCATTTATATTTTCCCTAAGTGAAGATTTTGTTGTTTCCATGGCCTTGAGTGCATTTTTTATTGTTTGTACTGATCTCTCAGCCTGGCCGTTTGTAGCTGGGTGATAAGGGGCCGTTAGTTTATGAAACTGTACACCAACTCTATCTTAGAAGTCTTTGAATTCCTGTGAGGTAAAATTGGAGCCATTATCTGAAACAAGTGTAAGCGGTACACCGTACGCTGCAAATAGTTCGTCCAAAATGTTAATAGTGGCATAGGAGGTTATAGAATTAGTTGGTTTCACTTCCAACCATTTGCTGTAGGCATCGGAAACTATAAGGAGCATAGTGCCTGCTACAGGTCCGGCGTAGTCAATGTGGACTCTCTCCCATGGGCCCTTGGGGTACTGCCAGTGGTGGTCTTTGCATTTAGGAGGATTGTTTGCATTTTTCGCACAATTTTCGCAACTGAGAGCCATATGCTCTATATCGGCATCTATACCTGGCCAGTATACGAAGGAACGGGCTAACCCTTTCATCTTTACGATGCCCAAATGGCCAGCATGTAGATCTTTTAAGATTCTATGTCGAAGTGGTTCTGGAATAACCACACGGTGCTCGAACAATAAGCATCCATCCATGAGTTTGTAATTACTTGCTGGAGATTTATATCCCAGTCTCTGCAAGTTTTTCCCCGCTTCTAGTTGCTTAATAATCGTTCCTAGATAGTCATCCCCTAGGCTCTCTTTCGCTATCTTTTTCGCTCTAACCGGCAGTTGTTGAATTTGTCTCACTACAAACGCATCAAATTCATCATACATCCAAAATTTGCTGTCCACAGCAAAATTGACTTCATTTATTTTTTCTCTTTTGATGGCGCGAGAGCAGAAGTCAGCATTAGCATTAGCTTTTGTTGGTTTAAAAATTACATCGAAATCGAAATGTGATAGGAAATCAACATAGTTTGCCATTCTACTGATGCATAAAATCGGCAGTGACTTGTGTGGGTGCAGAATTTGTGCCAGTGGCTTGTGATCAGTTATGAGAGTCCAGTGACGTGCGTACAAATAAAGAAAAAACTTTTGCAGCCCAAACTATCGCCAACGCTTCACGATCCATTTGTGGATACTTTTGTTCTGTCGCTGTTAGGGCACGGCTGGCATATGCTATTGGCCTTTCTAAACCGTTTTCCATCCGATGTGATAGAACGGCGCCCAGTCCCACTTTACTAGCGTCCGTGGCCAAAAGTAAAGGCAGCTTTGGGTTGTATGGCATTAGTACATCGTCTGAGGTAAGAGCATTTTTTATGTCCTCGTATGCGTTATTTGCTTCAGCTGTCCATTGGAGTGGGTCCTTCTTAAGCATCTCTCTTAGAGGGCTATTTCGCGTTGATAAGTTTGGAATAAAAGAATTGTAATAACAGGCCTTACCGAGAAATAACTGTAATTCCTCAAGCGAAGAGGGCTTTGGGGCCTCTTTAATGGCTGTAATGTGGTAATCTGATTTATGAATTCCGTTCGAATCAATTTTATGCCCTAAAAATTCCACGGAGGGGCCGGCAAATATACACTTTTCTCTGTTCAGGCGAAGGCCATGTTGCTTAAGTCTTTCCAAAGTATTTTGAAGTGCGTGAAGAAGTTTTTCAAAATTAGGTGCGTAAATCAATATGTCATCGAAAAAGCTGCAGACGTTGGTTAACCCGAGTAGCACATTTTCCATACGTCGTTGCCAAATAGCTGGGATGTTTGCAGCACCATATACTGCTCTTGTTGGCCTAACGAGCCCATGCGTCGGTGTATTCAGAGTAAGGGCATGAGCGAATTCTTCATCGACTGTAAGATGTGAGTAGGCATCGGTTATGTCTCAGTGACAAAAAAATTTTGAATCAATCATTTGGTTAAGTAAAGTCTCTGCTTTTGGAATTGGATGCTCATCTACAATAATTCGGGGGTTAAGGGTCGGCTTATAGTTACCTGTGATTCGTATTTTCCCATTCTTTTTTGCTACTACATGGGTTGGAGACGCCCATTCAGAGTAATCCACTTTTTTGTACAGTCCTGATGCAATTTTCGCATCTATTTCCGCAGCATAAAGCTCTCTTAGAGCCAACGGAATTTCCCTGGCCTTGGTGACAATCGGCTTGGCATCTGGTTTGAGGTGAAGTTTCGCGGGGGGACCTGTTAATGTACCGGCCTTCTCGCTAAACATATCTTGGTATTTGACCAATACGTCTTCCAAGTTTTTCTTTTGTGACGTATTCAGTGAGAGTGGTTCCATTTTTATAGAATTCACTCGATTTGAAGGTGAAAACAGTTCAGACCAATTGATTTCATTAACGAAATGGGATATCCATTCCCGTCCAAATAAAGGGTCGTACTCCCCATCCATCACGTAAAGATTTAATTTTCGGATGGTTTGGCCCAACTTTACATATACCGGTACGCGACCCAAGCAAGGAATTGGGTGGCCAGTATAACTGGAAAATATCCTTTGTGTTTCACGGATGCCGTTGTGTTTTATATTCTGTAGATGTTTTTTGCCTATTATCCCACACGGTGCGCCTGTATCTAGTTCCATTTCAATTTTATTTCCATTTATGTGTGCGGTGATCATTTTCCTCTTTGTAGTTTTTGTCTTCACAACATTTATATTACTTTCATACACTGAATCGCAATCGCTGTCCAAGGCCTGCACATCCGACGGGGCCTCCACAACCTGATTGGTTTTCGATTTGCATACTTTTGAAATGTGTCCCTTTCTACCGCAGGCAAAGCACGTCGAGTCACGAAATTTGCATTGTGTACGTAGGTGTTTTCCTCCACAACCGTGGCATGTGGTCTTGCTAGTTTTCTCGTTTCCAAATTTCGTTATGTTACGAGTCGAGTCCATAGGGATAGGCCTATTTTTCCTTTGTACTGGAGCATACCCTAGCTTATTTGTCTGCTCCGGTAAGATTTCCGTTGAAAATTTTACAGATGATGTTGTTTGATGCGTTGCCTCTAGTGTGTGCGCAATTTCATAGGCCTGCTGAAAAGTATTCGGATTTTTTGAAATTATTTCATCGCATGACATTCGTGACTCGATACCAAAAATTAGTTGCTCAGTTAGCATACGGTCACTAAATTCACCATACTCACAGTAAACTGCAGCCTGTCTCAAACGAAGTGCAAAATTTGCAACCGATTCCCCTTTGTTTTGTGTCAGTTGCCGAAATTTCACACTTTCGGCGTATTTATTTCTTTTCTTACCGAAATGACCAATCAATATTTTCTTCATCTCATCATAGGAACAGCTCTCTGGTTCTTTCGGATGAATTAGGAATTTAAAAGCTTCGTTTAGCTGCATTCCCATATGTACTCGTGCATAGCTACAGTAATTGGTCTCTGGAATTTTGCTCAGTTGGAGGGCTAAATCGAACCTCTCAAAATAATTTTCGATAGACGACATTCCAGTTTCGTTGTACTCTGTCATGCTGAAAGGCGGAGGTTTTTGTAGCGTATTTGCAGAGGACGAATTTCCAACATGATGTTGCTGCGACACTGCCGAGACAGCCGCTTGCGTTGCTTGTGTTACAGCCTCCCTTAAAGCATCAGCAAATATGGAAGTAATTTGCTTGGTTTCTTCATCATTCAGTGGCATCTTCGAATCCCACTTCTGACACCACTTTTACGTATGACTTTTAGTAAATAAAAGAATTATTAAAACTTTCAATAATATTGTTTCATTTATTTCGACACGAGTTCTTTGCTTTACTTTGTATAATAAAAATGCAAATTCATTGTTGCATGTGTAGTTAACAAAACCTAAGAAAAATATGTATTTTTAGTGTTGCCAATGAGTGTACATAAGTAGGCGATTTTGTACATAACAGGGTATTACCATACGTGACCAAACTTGAGATTATGGCATAAGTGGTCGTTTAACTGAATTCAATACGAGTGCATAAATATTTTTTTTAAACTAAATAAAATACCTATTGTATTTAAGTTAACTAAAGTTTCAATAAATAAATTTTATTTTTTTATAGTGTCATTATGTTACTAGAACTAACTGCAATAAGTTTAACCCAGTGCAAAAAGAAGTAATGGCAGAGTTCATGAAGGAATATCAAATCATGGACAAACATTTTCTCCCAAATTGCGAGCAAGAAAAAACTACACAGTGGAGAGAAAACTTCTTGAACTTTCCTACAATTTTAATTTTATTAAAAGCGGGGTAGCAGTTTTTGAAAAATTAAAAGTCAAAGTTTACCTTTTGATGTTTGATGAAAATGCTTTTGAGTGAGATTGAGAAATTTTAAAGCGCAATGCTTTAAGAACTTTTTAGTCTACCAAACTGCCAACATTTGATTATTATATCTTTATTCATGTCAGAATAATAGAATGCTATACCTTAAAATTACTATTTTTTTTTAATTATATTAAGGGCCATTATTACAACTTGAAGTTACCTAAAGTTAAGATTAAATTGACAGATAATAATGTGTTATCTTTCAAAAAGCGTCTGTTAATTGTCGGATAACAGCTAACGCCAAGTTATAATAATAGGGTCATTATTATAACTTGGCGTTAGCTGTTATCCGACAATTAACAAAGCTCTTTCATTCATTTACATTATAGAAATAATAGAAATAATAGTGTTTATGTTTGCCATTCCATGAGCATGGATAGAGATATCACAATGAAATTTGGAAGTTATATAGACTGAAAAGATCTAAAAACAGTGAACTAACAAGCATCCCCATTTTTGATTACGAAATGCATCAAATTCCCAAGCCCGGAAAACGCTTTTAAAAAAATTATTTTTTTTTACAATAATGGCAATACTGTCACTACGTATATACCACCAGATATTGATCAGAATTTTCCAGAAAATTATGGACTTTAAAAAAAAAAACGGTGTGTTGAATTGTTAGATTTTTTACTTAAATTAATTTTTATTTTTGTTTGAAAAATCACCTTTTTTGGATAGGACATATGAGAGAAACTGGTTCAATTACTATTCTTATCTAGGCTAGGTTAGGTTCCATTGGCAGCCGTGATCAAGCACAGCTCACGTGGGTCCATTAATTAGTTCCCGTTGTGTTACCATGTCACACCGTCTCCCATGGGTCCTATGTTGTCTGGCTGCTAGTGCTCCCACGCAGCCATCCGGTCGATTCAGTAAAGGAGTGGATCCTGTTTACATCAACATCAGAGAGACAAGTTTTGTCCCCAAGGGCTCTTCGACCAAACATTTCGAGTCTTAGATCTCCGAATGCCGGGCAATTACAGAGAAGATGTTCCGTTGACTCTTCCTCCTCCTCCTCGCCGCAACTTCTACATAAGTCATTGTAAGGGAGCCCCAGCCTCTGGGCGTGCCTCCCAATGGGCCAATGGCCGGTTATAACCGCAATCAGGTTTCTAAGATGATGTCTGGACAGCTGTAATGCCCGCCGTGTCCTTTTTTCATCTATGATGGGCCAGATTTTCCTGGTTTCCCCACAGGTAGTTTCAACGAGCCACCTCTGACTGGCGATGATATGAAACTTGTGCGCAATGAGTTGCTTACTCCTTGGGAGTGAAACACCTACATTATATGTCGAGCCGTCTCGATTCAAGGTGGTACCTGCATACGCCAACGAATCCGCCATGCAGTTCCCCGGTATGTCCCTGTGTCCGGGGACCCAATTAAGGGTGACCAGTGAATGTCTCGCTATCTCCTCCAGAGACATCCGGCATTCTCGGACAATTCTCGATGTGATGAACACATTCTCCAGGGATCTTACGGCCGCCTTGCTGTCGGTAATAATGTGAATATCCCTTCCAGATATATCACCGTACCGGATGCGTCTCGCGGCTGTGTAGATGGCCATTATCTCGGCCTGGATGACACTGCAGTGGTCCGGCAGCCTTATAGGAATGCTCCAGTTTAGCTGCTCGGAGTATATGCCAGAACCGACACCACACAGTGTTTTAGACCCGTCCGTGAAAATTTGAATCGCGTTCGCGGGAATTTGTAGGTCATCATAGTGAACCACATTATCCAAAATGCTTACCGTGAAGCCAGGATCAAAGATTGGCTCGGGTGTGACATAATCAACATCCATGTTCCAATTAATTTCGTTCAGAATATTAGCATGTCCGATATTGTAATCCCTCCATGCTCCGGTGGCCCTTAGTCTTACCGCCGCGTTCGCAGCTAAACTTTTCGCCAAAATGTCTGGTGGTAACCAGTTTAAAATCGTAAACAGTGCCTTAGAGGGGGTTGTTCTAATGGCACCTGTTACCGCTATCGCCACCATTCTCATTGTACGTTCAAACCTAATTTGATGACTCTTCACCTCGAGTGCCGGCCACCAAACAGCTGCCCCGTAGAATAGAATGGGTTTAATGACACATTCGTATAGCCAATATACATTTCTCGGGTTAATTCCCCAGTTTAGGCCAATGGCCCCTTTGCAGCAATATAATGCAGTTGCCGCCTTATTAGACCTGGAAATGGTGTTCATCCTCCAGTTCAGTTTGCTGTCCAATATTAGCCCAAGATACTTGGCGCTGTCAGACAGTTCCAGCGAGATCCCCTTTATCCTCGGGGTATCAAATTTGGGAATTTTGTATCTCCTTGTGAAAAGTACCAGTTCCGTTTTGGAAGGATTTACATCCAGTCCACATCCCTGGCACCATTTTGTTAGGACGTCCAATGCGGACTCCATTAGTTCAGACAATAGTCTGGGATCTTTACCCAGAGCCACAACTGCAACGTCATCCGCATAAGCAACCGTTCTGCAGCACGTCCTTTCCATGGCCCTGAGTAGGGTATTCATATTCAGATTCCAAAGTAATGGTGAGAGTACACCGCCTTGCGGGGTGCCCCTAGTCGCAACCTTGGAGATGTTCGAGGCGCCCAAGTTGGATTCAATACGCCTGAAGTGCAGGATACTGCTGACAAATTGAATAATCGCCGGGTCGATTTCCAAATGTCTCATTGCGTTAATAACCGATTCAGGTTCAACGTTGTTGAAAGCGCCCTCAATATCTAGGAATGCAACTTTGTAGTGCAGGGATCTCTCTATGTGGCCCACCAATGAGTGAAGCGCAGTTTCCGTGGACCTTCCCTTCGTGTAGGCGTGTTGAGCCAGTGACAAGGAATTGTGTCCTAACGATGATCTTATATGACTATCCAAAATCCTCTCCAGTGTTTTCAGTAGAAAGGAGGATAGACTAATTGGTCTAAAGTCCTTAGCCATAGTGTGAGATGTCTTCCCACTCTTGGGGATGAAGACGATCTTATATGTTGTCCAAGTTAATGGGACATATGAGAGACTCAGGCAGGCTCTAAAAATTGCCAAGAGCCATGGCATCAATATTCCCAGGTTCTTTTGTAGATCCGCTGGGATAATGCCATCCGGACCTGGAGATTTAAAGGGATGGAAGCTTTTGACCGCCCATTCCACACGATGGCGAGTTATCGGAATATTAGAGATATCCCGAGTGCCAGTAAATGTTACCTCCCTAGGCACATCATCAGTGCAACCTGGGAAGTGTGTATTCATCAGGACCTCAAGGGAGTCCCGACTGTTTGTGGTCCAGGATCCGTCCATCTTCCGTATATACGATGGAATAGCTGGTTTAGATGATAAAATCTTACGTAGCCGACTTGTCTCCGAGGAGTTTTCCACGTCGCTGCAGAAATTCCTCCATGACTGTCTCTTGGCCTTCCTTATAAGATTTTTGAATCCATTTACTGAGGACTTGTAACTGTTCCAAACACCATTACGTTTTGCCTCATTAAAGAGTTTCCTGCTTTCTTTGCGTTTTTCAGCAATCTCCGCATTCCACCATATGGGCTTAGCTTTGCCCTTCCTGTCGATTATTTTACAGGATTCGTTCGTTGCCTCAATTAAGACACCAGTCAAAGACTCCACTGCGGAGTCGAGCATGGACACACTGTCTATGAGAACCGGGCCCATAGGCAGCTTGTCCTCGAGTACACTCGCATAGATAGACCAGTTGGTCCTTCTTCTATTCGTGTAGGGTTTAGCTGAATCAACTCTAAAGGAGAAATTGAAATCAATATACATGTGATCAGAGAGGGAACAGTCCTTTGACACATTCAAATCGCTAATCATATCCGCGAACTTATCACTAATAAGCGTAACATCAAGAACCTCCCTTCTGTTAGTTACAATAAAGGTGGGCTCACTACCCCTATTAACTACTGTTAGTTCATTTTCTACTATGAAGTCCAAAAGCGACTCACCTCGTGGATTGACATCCGAGCTTCCCCAGATGGTATGATGTGCGTTAGCATCAGCACATATTATTAGGGGGATGTTGCGCCTGCTGGCATACGACATCGCCTTCCTGGTTGTGGAGTTTGGTGGATTAGCACCCTGATCGTGTGCCATGTAGCAGCTCATGAACCAAACTGTTCTGGTTCTGCATTCTACTGCGACAGTGCAGGTGTCCTTATCGCTAAAATCAGAAAGAATGAAAGCTTTAAGGATGTTTTTGACCATAACGCAAGCCCTGGTCTTACCTTGATCGGCTGCGTACAGAGTACTATAGCCGTCTAAACTGAGTCCGCAAACCCTGTCTCTATACAACAACGGTTCTTGGATACATATAAGCTCCTCCGTGCCTGAAGCCAATCGGAGGAGAAGGGCAGCTGACGCCGCTTTAGAGTGATGAAGGTTGATTTGTGTAACCTTCATCATAGTTCATCGCTATGGACGACTGTGACGTTGGCATCCTCTGGGTCGTCGTCCGATTCCAGAAGGATGTCCTCATCGTCCGCCACTTCCATCTTGCCAAAGAAGTCACCCACAAGTCCACTGACCGATTGAGTGTCTTCATTGGCCGATGACGTAGCGGAATCGTCTTCCATATGCTCCGTTGATGCTGTTGCTGTTGTGGTAGTCACCGGAGCTTGAGGCTTCCCTTTGTCATCACCTTTGTAGACTCGGAGGAAGATAGTTCCAAATCCATAGAATATCTTCCCCTGTGTCTTCCGAAGTGACGGCAGAGAGTCACTGTTTATTATAACAGTGGCCTTCCTAGACTCTTCAACAGATTCAGAAACCCTCACTACTTTCCAGTCCTGTGTGGGTAGCTGGGGGTTACTGATCTGTATAATTTCCAGGATCTCCTTGGGGTCGGATGGCTCAGCGGGGATCTTGGCAATAGATCTGGGCCTTTGCGGTACATCGGCCAGAGGTATTGCCTCAATCTTAGCGCCCTGCCAAACTTCCCCCAGGGACTCCACGGCAGCCTTGTACAGCAGCGCTGAACGCTCATCTGCACACGCTATCAGTTTAATGTGTCCTTGATACCAGCCGGCATCTTCACATTGTGGTGGTGGTCCAGGGTTACCCCTTTAAGGGTTATCCCTTAAAGAATGCCTCATAGAAGGCCTCGGCTCCATGGAATAAAAGATAAGATATACCTTCCACACTCGTTTCTATGAGTAAGGAGTAGAGAAGGAGTCAAATTTTTTGTATTGTTTTTTGTCAGAAGCAAAATTATTATTTTCTTTGATCCCGTTGCCATTCTTATGTACCTGTTACAGAAGCGAGAGCGGAAGGCCTACTACGCAATGACAACGTGTGTAAAGTTCGTAACAGAAATATACAAACGAAAATTCTAATAGTGCATAGAAAATATTCCTGGAAAATATTGAAAGAATAAGACTTTTAAAGTATTGAACTTTTAAAATTGTAATTTGACTTAGAATACACACACATTCGAATCTTTATATATAAAAATGAAAAATGTTTGTATGTTTGTTTGTTTGCAAGGCGAATTCATGTAAACGGTGGTGTCGATACTACAACAAGTAACAACACCAAAAACACAACAATGTATTTTGTTGCTGCTATCGTTGGCCGATATGTCAAAAATACAAGTAACTTTTGACATCTCTCTCTAATTTAAAAAAAAATAGCACAGCTGTGCTTTCAACGCCACCTGAAAAATGAATTCGCTTTGTTTGTTTGTTTGTTTGTTTGTTTGTTTGTTGGCTTATAGACTCCTAAACTACTGAACCGCTTTTACTGAAATTTTAATAGTAACATCTCGTGAGCCCTAAAAATAAAATGGGCGACTTATTTGTTCGATAGGGGCAGGGGAATTAGTACCCCCCATTGGATGCCAATATTAAATATCGCATATATTAAGAGCGGCTGCACTCATTTTGTTGAACTTTTGGCAGTAGGATGAAATAAAATAGCAGCGGAGGAAGTGATTCCCCCCATAGGACGCCAATGTTTAATATCGCACATCTTGAGAACTGTTATAGTGAGAATGTTCAAACTTTGTAGAAGTCACTCTTATGGTATACTACACTATTGAAAATAAAAATAAAGCAGGAAAGCGCAGGGGTGAAATACCTCCCATAGGATGCATATATTAAATATAGCTCGAATGAAGAACTATTAAAGGGAGAGTCTTCAAACGTAGTTAAATTAAAGCTACTATTATGGCGAACATTAAATTTCAATATGGAAATGAGCGGGGTAGACAGAGGAGGACCAGTACCCTTCATAGATAGAAATATTAATAAGATCCGCTGCACGCTTTTTGTTGAACTTTTTGTAGTAGGATCTTTTGAGCCCCAAAGTTGAAATAAAATAGCAGCGGGGGAAGTGGTCCCCCCAATGTTTATTATCTCAATGTTTAATATTGCATATCTTAAGAACTGTTATAGTGAGAAAGTTCAAAGTTTGTAGAAGTCACTCTTATGGAATGCTTCACATTTGAAAATAAATATAAAGCGGGTAGGCGCAGGGCGAAATACCTCCCATAGGATGCATATATTAAATATCTCTCAACTGAAGAAGTGGTTAAAGCAGTGTAGCGAAGCGCACCGGGTTAAGCTAGTCAATATGAAAATTTATATATAAATTCCAGATTCTATCTATTTGTTAAATTTTTTTTAAATTATTTTAAATAATTTAAAAAAGGCAACATTTAGCGAGTTTAATTAAATTAGTTTTTGTGCTAACTGAAAAATCTAACAATGAAAGCCAACAAAATTGCACCGCATATTTGATTAAAAATTAGCATTTAAATAACATGAGTTAATAAAAAAAGTTATCACTAAATTCTACAAATTGCAAAAATGAAAACTAATTTTTTTTTCCATTTGCTATAGTTAGAGTTATAAAATATTCGACACATATCTACAAAAATCTGTTTTGAAATGCATAATTCGAAAGAATCACTGGTTTTAAGACTTTTGTTTTATTAATTTTAGAAATGTGGTATAAAATATGGTTAAATTATAATGTTTTATTAAAACTTATTGAGCTCTAACTGCGAAAATAACGTTAGTGACATCATTTAAATTTTTGTTATTTTTAATAAATGACTTTATTGGCAACACTTGCGCATCATCTCCTAAAATGTCATGGTCACATAAAGTAGCGTTACGAATTTATAGCAAGAACAATTTTATCGTAAGCGAATAATTTCATACAGAATGTTTATGAAATAAAATAAAAACAAGTTAGAGTGCTATATTCGGTTGTGTCGAATCTTTGATACCCTCCACCGACGACAGTTCGAATGTTTAAGGAGTAATATCTGTATGATGTCTATTTAAGTATAAAAGCTTTTGAGGATCGTAATTTGACTTAGAAAACACATTCGAATAATATCAAAAATTTATGATAAATGTTACTCACCATGAGAAATAAATTCCTAGATTCTATTTATTATTATTAACCCCTATCCCATGAAAATATTACCATATTTTTTTATTTTGTATTGTGAATGATTCCCATAACAAATTTTTTGGGAATGAATTCCCAAAGTTAAAAAGTTTGGCATCGCCAATGTTTACTCCCGCGAATATTTTTACTAAATAAATTCCCAACAAGTGTTAATGTGAATGAAAAAGGAACATGTAAATTTTAATTTTTATTCTAAAGTAGGACTAAATAAAATTACTTTTTCCTTTTATTGAAGGAGTGTAAATAACGAAAATGAAGATAAACACGATTCATTATTAATTTTATTATATTTTTATTAGTATTTTATATTGTATATTTTTCTTTCACAATACAAGCACTGACAAGTTATTCACAATAGAGACTTTTGTTTATAAAGCACTGACAAATAATTCACAATAGAAATTTGTACGCCCAAAATATTTGCGATACCGATTTGTTGGGGATGGGAATATAGGTTTGCTCCCATATTACATATTCCCATAACATTCGCGATAGGGGTGATTATCTTTATAAAAACAGACATCTGCATTAAAATTGGTTGCGGTTTAGACCTATATAAAATTATTGACCGACAATCAGAAAGTTTAATGCTTTTTTTTATAGCAATTTTAAATAGCTTGAGTAAAATATCATGATTTGTACAAGTTTAAGCTGAACTTAAATGATTTTCAGGAAAGCAATTTATAAATTTAGCTATGAACCAATTATACCAAAATTCTGCAGGGTGATTTCTGGTATTAAAAAATATAAATTTCGATACAGTGGAGCAATTAGTTTGACCGTTTTCAGAAGGCTGCTAAAATGGGATTTTAGGTAAATTATGGACAGATAGAAACTGGGAATTATTTCCTTCCGAAGGTTACTTTATATTATATTCAACATTTTTCATTTTTCGAATTTATTCTATGAGCTAAATTTCAGTTATGTATTTTATAAAGTCATTTCTGAAAAATTGAAGGAATAGAACTATTACAAAAAACCTTTATAAAATACATAACTGAAATTTAGCTCATAGAATAAATTCGAAAAATGAAAAATGTTGTAAATTATGGACCGTATATCACAAAATTGCATAACATTTTTTGCTGGCCATATGAAGCTAAGCTGGAAGAAAGTTTACCGCAATATCTATATCTGCTACGGTTTTAGACGTTTTTAATTATTTTACCAGAGTGGTAAATTATTGATCGATCTTCACGAAATTTCACAGTGTCATTTCTAGTGCTATAAAACTGGGACGCGCAAAATTTGTTATGCTAGCATTATTTTTTTACGGTTTACGTACTAAACTGTTTTCCGGAAGTAGGTTTTATATGGGGCCTAGGGTAAATTATGGACCGATCTTCACGAAATTTCATAGTGTTATTTCTAGTTTTAAAAACTGTGATGTTTTAAATTTTGATATGAAAGCATTGTTTTATACGGTTTTAGGTGTACTAAACTGTTTTCCGGAAGTACGGGTTATATGGGGCCTAGGGTAAAGTATTGACCGATCTTCACGATCTCATCCAATTAAACTGTGACGTGCCAAAATTTGTTACGATAGCATTGTTAATTAGGGTTTAAGGCTAACTATACTGTTTCCCGGGAGTAGGGTTTTTATGGGGCTTAGGGTAAATTATGGGCAGATCTTCACGAAATGATTTCCAGTCGAATAGAACGAATTTTTGACAAATCTTATATTATTCTGTACATTTTTCCACCATTTATGTTAATTTTGTAACAAAATTATCAATTTTTTTTAGGTGGTCGTTCTACATTTTGATTCATAGCTCTGATCCTACTGAACCGATTTTGCTTGATTTCAATTCCAAACTGCTTAGGATAACTACAAGCAATTTGACACTAAGTTTGTTTATGTCTTTTCAGTTTTTCGAATGTTAGCGTGTTTTCAACAGCCGGACAGACAGACGGACATGGCTAAATCGACTAAGAATTACTGAAGGACTCCGAATATATATACTTTATGGGGTCTGAGATGAATAATAGAAAAGTTTCACACGGAATGACAAACTTAGTATACCCTCTTCACAACTAATTGTGGTTGAGGATATAAAAACTCTCTCCTGTAAAATTTGATTTATGGCGCTTAGTTTATTTTCGCGGTTAGGGCTCGATATAAGAAATGTAGATTTCTTTCGTCTTTGGAAAATTGATTTGGTATATCGTCGCATTAATATGTAAACCTGCTAAATCCACTTTTAAGGTAAATTGAGATTTTGATGCCGTGGGATAGAGAAACAATGCATTTAATCAGACTAGTCCATACATGCATGTAAAGAGTAGTCCATAGAGGAGTAGAAGGTAAAAGGTGGTCCATTTAACATTACGATGTCCTAGGAGGTGACCATATAACCCACCGAAGTAGTCCCTTAACTACTCCATGGAGTACTAAGGTGGGTTAGTTTTAAAAGTATGTTTATACAGTATGGAGTACACTTAAGGGGTAGTTTAAGCATTTTTCTTTTTAATTTTTTACTAGTCGCCTTTTATGGTGTGTAGTACAGTCTATTATTGACATTATTAAATATATTTACTTGGTAATTTTAATTTTTTTTACCTTTTTCCACAAATTTCACAAAATTTCACTTTTAAATAAACAATTAATAATGGACACCATCAGGGCTACCAATGTGTTATACTGTAAACTATAGAAAAGTATAGATCATGCACATTGGATCATGTTGTAAGTAGTGCATTTAAGCCACAATGGACCACGGAGTCCAATATTATCTGTAGGGAATATACGCCTCGTCGACCAGCATGTAGTTTTTCTTCAATTTAAGTCGTGAAGTGTGGCAAATCGGTTGTCGTTGTCGTAAACGACTGTGTCGTTTTTTGTAGTTGATTAAAAAACACAGGTTGTGTGTTACTTTAATCTATTACAAAAAATGACACAGTCGTATACGACAACCTTATGCCACTTGAAAAAACATTGATATCACAATTCTGATCATTTCTATAAAATTGTTGTAGCATATATGTATGAAGATTTCCCGCAGCCCTTGATTATAGAGCCGGATGGTCCACCCTGTCAAGACGTCACCCCAGAAGCTAATTCTGAGTTCATACGGCTCATGTCTTACGGACATTATTCTTCCTTTTTCTTCTTTGAACATGATTTGGCTTTCAAATGATTCATGTCATATTGACGACATGTTTTTTTATTTTGTATAGTCGTGCGTACGCATGTGTGCTTTTTTGATATTGAAAACAAAAACAAAATTAAACAACGAATGAAAAAGCAAAGCGTACTGGCAGTACATGCATCTGTGTACTCGTTTCTTTTCCTCTCGTCCGTCTCGCATATAAAGTAGCAATCATGTCATTAAAACATGAGCCGTATGAACACAGACTAAGCGGATGTGTCTTGATTATGCACAGAAAATAATAACAATTAATTTATATTAAAAAATTTGTAATATTAATAAACAAAAATTAATTAAATTTGAACCAGTAAACAAATAAATTGTATCAATTCAATGTTTATTTAAATTTTTAATTAAAACTGATTTTATTTTTGGTTAATGCTATGATTAGTGAAAAATTTTGCAGAATTTTTTCTGAAATAAGAGGCAGATACTAGAGCTGTCAACCGATTAAAATTAATTCGATTAATTGATCAAACAAAATCAAAATCTTGTTCGAAAAATTTTAAAATGGCGATATGGAATAACGAATAAATCGATTAAATTATGTCGATTACTCGAACAAAAAAAAAAAAAAAGCTTAAAATTTGATTTATTCTTATACCTTTTAGTGATTTTATAAAAGGTGGTCCAACCAAAACGCACGATGTTAATTGTAAATAAAACTAAAAGCTTTCTGAGAATTTGTTCAATATTTTTTATTATTATATAAATTTCTATGACAAATATGGGTGAAAGAAAACATCAGCCAAATGCTCGCCACGGCTTCGGTGGCATACCTATTTCCGTTGATCATATTTTTGATGACTGAGAAATAATTAAGGTTGAATATCTTGAATAGGCAAAATAACCTCATCCTTTAGCTCTTGAAGTGTTCTTGGCTTATTGACGTACACTTTTTCTTTTAACACGGCCATTGAATTTCTCGCGCAAAAGTGCATTGTTTCGTTGACTATGTGGCAAGTGGCACCATTCTGCTGGAACCACATATCTTCCATGTCCATATCCTGAATGTCTGGCAACAATAAGTCCGGATATGCTCGTAAATGTATCACTGCGCTGGATAAGTTTTTTCAACTGTTTATATATTAGTGGTATTCACACCGAGATTGTTAGTTTGTTAGTCGTTAATAGTTACTTTTTTACACGCATTTTGTTTTTGTATATTTAACACGCTACCGGATTAACGTTTAACAAATTAACGACACGACACCCCTGAGAAAATAGTTGTTAGTTGGTAATTCACAATCAGCTGTTGCTGTTTCTAAATAAATATATTAAAAAAGTCACTTGTGATACATTTCGAAAAAAATGTTTGTGTTTTGGCAATTTTCGTCTACATTAAGCGTAATTATATTAATTAAATGATTTTTTTATTTTAAAGTTACCAGACTAACAAAGTTTTAAAAAGGAGGTCGTTCACAGTTGGTAACTTTAACAAATTAACAAACTACCGAGTAACAAATTAACAAGTTCGGTGTGAATACCACTATTATATATATTTATATCAGTGAAGTAGATTTGGGTCAACAAATTGTCAAATACTCCACAAGAATTATAATCACACAATAAAAAACAAGTAAGAGTGCTATATTCCGCTGTGCCGAATCTTATATACCCTTCACCATTGTGCGAGTAGAAAAGAGAGCAAATAAATAATTTTTACATATACATATACATACATATTTACAATACTTAAAACTTCATTATAAATGAAATTTAAAAAGCGAAAACTGGTTAATATTTTTTTTAAATCGTTTTTAGTTTCTATTTGTTAAAATTATTTCGTTAAATATATGAAATAATAAAGAAGGGTGATAACGAAAATCATATTGGGCATTATGCTATTATATGTAAATAAATACGAAGGGGGGGTGAGGGGATTGGAAGAAGAGACGACAACCGGATTTGAACTTCGCTTTGCATAAGCACCCAGAATATATATACTTTATAGGGTGTAGGAACTTCGGTGAAGGGTGTAAAAAACAAACTTAATTATAACAAGTAAGAGTGTTATATTCGGCTGTGCCGAATCTTATATACCCTTCACCATTGTGCGAGCAGAATGCAGAGCAACTATACAAAAACTAAATAATTTTTACATATACATACATACATATTTGCAATACCTCAAACTTCATTATAAATAAAATTTAAAAAGCGAAAACTGGTAAATATTTTTTTTAAATCTTTTTTAGAACATAAAAAAAATAAAAATATTAAAAAAAAAATTTTCTTTTTAAAAAACCAAGAATCGAACCGGGAACTCTCAGTTTCTAACAAACCCCCTAGACAACTGAACCATGAAGGAACGTTAATCGAATATCATTAAAATGAAATATGGCACGTTGACTGTTCACAAAATTCAACAAAGTTTTGTTGTAATAACTTCTGATGTTTTTGTTCACCACAAAGTTGGGAAATATATTCACCAAAATAGTTTGCGCCATGTATGTGTGTTTGCTTGTTTTCTTTTATCTTTTTTGGCGAGTTTTAAAAGAGTAATTTTTGGGATTTCAGTATTTTGATTATAACTCAGCCATTTTTTAACCGATTTGACAGATTTATATACCGACGTGTTTAAGAAGAAATTTGCCAGTTAGTTGGGTTATAAAACTTGGACTCGGGGAGATCTATGGCTCCCGAAAATGGGTATTTTTCAAAAAAAAATTAATATTTTGGTCATAACTTTTTAGCATCTGAACCGATTTTCTCGAGTTTTTCAGAAAATATTTTCTACAAAAAATTTCCGATCTTTTGATATATAAGGCGTATCCATAGGTCATATCACAGTCAAAAAATTCAGGTTATTATAAAATTTTTGAAATTTTTTGTATGGGAGGTACCACGCCCACTTCTCCAACCCCGCCCACATTTTGTGGGTTGGTGTGTATTTATAACTTGAATGTTTGCACCTAATTTGGAAACTTTGGCTCTTGCCGTTCTCCAGATATACAGAAAAAAGCAATAAAAATACAACAACAACAAGGGATTTTTGGAAAAAATTAGAGGCAGTCGTGGTTTTTTGGTCATATCTCAGCAATTTGTAGACCGATCTTGCTGAATTTAAATAGCACAAAATGGTGGACTATATGTGACATAAATGTAAAACAACCTAGCAGCTATCATGTCTGGAGTCTCCGGAAAACACATATCAAACGTAAGACGGACAGACGGACGGACGGACGGATATGGTTAAATCAAGTTTTCTCCTCATAAGGACCCAGAAGATATATTCTTTATAGGGTCTTAGATCAATATTGTAGAAATTACAAACGGAATGACAAACTTATATATACCCTTTTCCACCTGTGGTGAAGGGTATAAAAAAAGAGTAATTTTTGGGATTTCAGTATTTTCGTCATAACTCTGCTATTTCTCAACCGATTTGACAGATTTATATACCGACGTGTTAAAGAAGAAATTTGCCAGTTATTTTAGCTATAAAACTTGGACTCGGGAAGATCTATGGTTAATGAAAATGGGTATTTTTCAAAAAAAAATTAATATTTTGGTCATAACTTTTTCGTATCTGAACCGATTTTCCCGAGTTTTTCAGAAAATATTTTCTATTAAAAATTTCCGATCTTCTGATATATAAGGCGAAACCATAGGTCATATTACAGTCAAAAAATTCAGGTTTTTATACAATTTTTAATACTTTTTGTATGAGAGGTACCACGCTTACTTCTCCAATCCCGCCCACATTTTGTAGGATGGTGTGTATTTATAACCTAAATGTTTGTACCTTATTTTAAAGCTTTGGCTCTTGCCGTTCTCCAGATATACAGAAAAAAGTAATAAAAATACAACAACCACAAGGGATTTTTTGGAAAAATTAGAGGCAGTCGTGGTTTTTTGGTCATATCTCAGCCATTGTTGGACCGATCTGGCTGAATTTCAATAGCAAGAAATGGTGGAGTATATGTGACATAAATGTAGAACAACGTAGCCGCTATCATGTCTGGAGTCTCTGGAAAACACATATCAAACGTAAGACGGACAGACGGACGGACAGACGGACGGACGAACGGATATCGTTAAATCAACTTCTCTCCTCATAAGGACCCAGAATATATATACTTTATAGGGTCTAAGATCAATATTGTAGAAATTACAAACGGAATGACAAACTTATATATACCCTTTTCCACCTGTGGTGAAGGGTATAAAAATATAATTATTGTTATATCGGATCGTGCCCTATGTTATCATTTCGCGATAGTCAATTTCGTCAATTTCGAAAAGGTGCGGCACGAGGACGCCGCCAGCCCAAAAACCCCGCCAAACAGTCACTATTTGTGGAAGCATCCTCTTTTCAACAATCACTTGTGGATTCTCATTTGCCCAAATGCGGTAATTCTGCATGTTAAAGAATATACTGAGGTAAATGTGTGTGTCACGAAGTACACGAAATACATTTTGATTTGAAGGACCATTTTCTTAAAAGACTTCATCTGGTCAAATTTGTTCAACACTGAAACAAAGAAAGTTGGTAAAAAATCTTGCCGTTAAGTTGCGACTTACAATTAACATCGTGCATTATGGCTGGACCTCCCTTTACACAATGTAGGAAAGCTAAAAAATATTGTAGCCATAGCCCTGATTAAAATTAATCTCCATGTTTAGTAAGCAAAAACCGTGTTAAGTACTCATAGAATTCCAAAAATATATTTTATCTTTTCCAAAAACATCAAAAATGGCCGAACTTCCAGTGGAAAAATACATAAAGAGAGACAGTAATTGTTCAATAGAAGAAACTGTATGCAGAAGTTTGAAGATGGAACGTCTGCAAAGGCTTTTCGAAAATCCAAAATATTATCGGAGTTAACATGAAAAGTTTAACGCTGAAGTTAAAAGCTGAAGTCAAAGCGGATTTGAGAAAAAATTAAGTAGAAAATGGACGATTTTCCATAGTTGTAGATGAGGGACGGATGTATCTATTAAAAATACGAAATATTTTTTTAAAAATAATATTTTTTATTCGTTATTATCATCGATTAATCGAATAATTTTAAATATTTAATCATTTGATCGAACGATCAAAAACAATTATTTGAATTATTCGAACGAAGTTTAAAGTGGAATAATTGACAACTCTAGCAGATACCCTATCATCACTGTAACACATGTCTCAATAGGAAACTCGATCAACAAGTTTATCAGACCTTACATCGAAGCCGTATTTGTATTTTTTACCCTTCTGTTTTGCATTTTATTTTTCAGAAATATGTTTCAAGTATGCGCTTATCTAACAAAAAAATATAAAAAGCTTTTCTATTAAAAACTATCGTACTAAAACTCTTGGAATTTTGTACTCGCTCCATGTAAAAAACATTTTCCCAATAGACAAACAACTAATTTAATAAAAGCTCACTTTAAAACTTTCACAAATATATACCGGTATAATTATTTTATATTTTGTATGAGTGGTGAAAGGGATCATATTTGGTTTGGCGTTCCGTGTACAATTTAAAAAAATAATAACCATACAGTTCATACATCTATTACGGGTTCTTGAGTAATTCTTGATCGATCCAGAAATCCCTCCGTCTGTCCACATGTTAAAAAGAAGCTAAATTAAGATCGACTTAGCGAAAGAAACAAAATATTTTAATGTTAAATGTTTTAACCCTTTCTAAGCAGTTTGGTATAAAATTTCAGCAAATTCAGTTCGTACCAAGGCGAATTCATACAGGTGATCGCATTAAGAGCTAGCGTTATGCTAGCTATCCCTTTTTTTGAAAAAAATACTTTGTATTTTGTTTTTGTAACAAGTTAGAGTGAATGCCAAAATTATTTGTTGAAAATATAAAAAAGAGTTTTTTTTTGTTTATGAAATATACACAATTGCTTAAGAAGGTAAATCTTTTTCCAGTATTGGAAATTAATTGTGGCACCACTTCTTCCTTACGCCATTTAAAATCCTTGTGTTTAAATTTTATGTTCCCATTTTTGTTTTATAACTTTTAAATAAGTTTTTTTTCAAGTACAGATTTTTATTGAATTTTAAATTTTCGCAAAATGTAAACAAACTTTGACATTCAGTATACACACAAGGAAATAAACAA
This sequence comes from Pollenia angustigena, assembly GCA_930367215.1. NCBI lineage: Eukaryota > Metazoa > Arthropoda > Insecta > Diptera > Polleniidae > Pollenia > Pollenia angustigena. The sequence goes on from OV884060.1 coordinate 58,585,561, forward strand.
TAAACAGCCCAGTAAAAACTTCGCCTACAAAATAATGTGTAGAGTAATCAGTAAAACATAAGAGTACTACTTAAAATTCTACTAAAAGAACCAATGAGTTTTACAAGGCTTGTCCCAAAATGAACGCATTGAAAAGTAAGTCATTATTTTTTTTACTTAAATACATCCAGAAAAACTTAGTCATAGAAGTTGTTATAGATGTATTTTTAGAACAAAGCTACTAAATAATGAGTTTAAGAAGCTATTCATTATTTAGTGGCTTTCTTCTATAACTACATCTATAACCACTTCTATAACTTCTTTTTTCTGGATGTATTTAAGTAAAAAAAATAAAGGCCTAACTTTTCAATGCGTTCATTTTGGGACAAGCCTTGTAAATTGTAAGTAGTGCTGTTATATTTTTCTGATTACTCAACACATTATTTTGAAGGCGAAGTTTTTACTGGGAGATGACAAACTTCCAAAAAATATGTATTCATATTTTTCAATTCTGTTTACACAGCTGTTTTTGTATACACAGAAAGAAAAACACTCGGGATAAATTTAGTTTTTTATACATACTTAATGTATGATACTCAATAATTCAAGTACTAATAACACTAAAACGTATTTAACCCTGGATTGTTACTGTTCGTCGAATCCACAAAGTTCATTTACATTTTATTATGTAACTTTTTTATGTGTATTCAAATTACATTCTTTTTTTCAGCAACGTTAGCTGATAACGAAAGCTTTAAAAATATAATTTGTTATTTCAAAACACAAAAAAGTGCTAAAGTTCGTATAAAATTTTGAGGAAGATGAAGAACATTTATTTTTTTGTTTTATTTTATTTTTTAATGGAATGCCTAACAAAATTTTTAATTAAAATTTTTTTTTTTAAAAAGTTCGTCGATTTGACGAAGAGTAACCGTAATGTACCAAGATAAAGAGTAACCTTTTAGGGTTTAAACAATCCTAAATGGGATTACTTTCAGAAATCAATCTCGGAATTTCTTAAAAAAAAAGAACGAAATTTTGAAACCAAGTATAAAATGGTTAAGCTTTTCGTTAGTATGCCACTCTTATGGCTTATTGGTCACTGATGGTTTAAACGCTCCTTAAGTTGAACTTAACTTGATTTTATATGTAGTTTAAACTCAACAACTATAAATCAGTATCCCATGTAAAAAAATAACTGGGGGCAGTACTACGATAAATCTTATCAAATTCATATGGTCTGTAATGGTATTTTAAACAGTCAATTTTATGCGTTTAAAAATGGTTTATATGTTAAGTTATTTGTAGATTTGTTGGTTAAAACACATTTTAAACCAAAAAGAGAGTTTAACTTGCTCTGATTTTTTTAGCCCTTGGAGCTAAATTACGAAAGGAGCATATAGACGAAATGTTTTTGTCATCTGACATGTCAAATTTCCCACTGCAAAACACATACATGTCGTGTGTTACCTTTTTAACTTTGCTTCTGTAAAAGTCAGACGCAAAGTCATCTGACAAAATTTCAATTAGAACGCGCTCTATTTTCTTCTGACAAACCATCTGACATCAGAAATCTATGCCGGGAAGAAACTGGCAGCGACGTCAACTATTGAAGGAATCATTAGCCGGCTGAAGTTAATATTTTACAATACCAAGATATGTATGCTCATCTCACCATTGAATAGAATTTATGTAAATATATACATAAAAACCGTTTAATTATAAAATTCTAAATTATTATCTTTAAAATAAAAGAAAAAATTTTAAGATGGCTAAATTATTTTACGGCGCAAATAAATATTTTCGTGGCGGCAGCAAGCTATTTTGAAACCGAGAACTACTTTGGTTTCTGCAATAACAATGCGAAAAAAAGAGAGACTATGTCAGAAGCAAATTACATGTACGTTTGTGACCGAATATTATAAACCTTATGTAAAACAGCAATTTTGACAGACATGAACAATTACATGTGACTTGAAAATTTGACATGTCATATGACAAATACATGTCGTGTACGGGCGCCTGAAGTAAGCGTTTAAATCTCATTTAACTTATCAAAGCTTGTTGCAGACACTACAACAACAACACACAAGTTGTTAAAAAACAATTTGCTTGTTGTGTTTTGAAACAGCAAAAACAACAGAACAAGACGAAAACACATTCTTTGGTTGTTTAGTAAGAAAAATTGAATACTCTTGCTCCTCATTTAGTTATATATGGGCATTTCCAGCGAAAAGTCTACTTTGGTAACGTAACGCCAGAAGTATTTTGAATTGTTTCTCAAAAAATTTTATATGTATAGTTTACTTTTTAATATTTTGGTGGAAAGCGCTATTAGATCTACACTTTGTAACAAATTGGATAACGACTGAATAACATGGTCCGAAAATACAAGCTTATTTGTAATCTGGCGTTACATTAAAACAAGTAGACTTTTCGCTGAAAATGCCCATATTTACCTTAAAACAAGCAAATATTTTTAAATTTTAAAGCTTGAAAAATAAGTCTGTATTAGTCCAAAGTTAACTAAAAAAGGTTTTATACAAAACATATTGCTCAATTCGAAGTCTTATTCAGTTTTGTAATGCAAGTCAAAATCCACTTCCGTTTTTTTAACGTCACGCCAGCGCATATTTTTGCTTATATCTGCAAATCCTTAGCGTCGATTACTGTAATGTTTTTTCTGAAATAGCACTGTACTTCATTCAGTACACTGAAAGAATTTTCTTCGCAATACTAACGAATTTTGACATTAATCCCATGAAAAATTGCATTATAAAGGAACCTATGCAGCGCTTCGTTGGATCAATGAAACCTGTTTCATTAAAAGGACTTAATGAAACATTACATTAGATCCATGAATATTATTCATTGGATGAATACTTTCAATAAAGTAAAATTTTTCTTTTTTTTATATTTTTTTTAATTATTTTTTATTTTTTCTTTTTTCTTATTTTATTTTACTTTATTTTATTTTTTATTTTTTTTTCTGTCTCTGGCGGGATTCGAACATGCAACCTCGGTGCTGATAGACTAGCTCACTACCAGCTAGTCTACCGGGGCAGTGTAGTTTTTGTATAAAAAAACTATGTTTTTTTCTCAATTAAGGGCGTAAATATGAGATTAAATTGTCCATAATAACAATAACAACGTTGATTGAAAGTGGATTGAAAGTTTTTGTTTCATTACTATAATGCCATTTTTATTTTCATAATGAAAATTTAAATTTATGAAGGCAATTATTGAAATATGTTGCTTTTATAAAAAAAATTTTTGATTTCATAAATTAAATGGCATACATGTAACATTAGATGTATGAAATTATTAAATCTTACATTTTTTAAATAACAATTAAACATTTTTTTAATGAAACTATAATTTTGTATTAAGTTATGAATATAGTTATGTTTGTTTATTGTTTTTTTGTGTTCCCAATTAAAATTTTTTGTTTTACTTGGACAAACTAAAGTTTTCATATATCCAATGAAAATTTTTAACGTAATTACGAAATCTAATGAAGCGATTTTAACGAAAATACTTCATCAAACCTATGAAATTCCATTTAGACAATGAAAATTTTCATTTACCCAAGGAAAACTTTTTCATGAAAATGATTCATTAAATATATGAAGCATTTTTCTTTCAGTGTACTTTGTATATATAAAAACCGTTTTTACAACTTTAACTTCTTCATTTAATTTGTTTACATTTTGTGTTACAAATATCACGACACGTCAAAATGGAAATGCCCATATGTACATTAAGTTTTTAAAGTAAACATCATATCGGGAATGATGCTGGTGTCTTATAATTGAAATTCTGTTAGGTGCAAAACGGGTAAGTAAATCACCATAATAAAATTCTTCTTCTAATTTCACTTTTGGTTTATTTTAAGTACGAATTCTGGACTAAAAAATCTTTATAATTCTTAAATCAAGCTCATTATCAGATTGGTTCAATCTTAGTTCCACTTAAATTAGTCTCATTTTCGGATTATTTGAAGTATGAAATCGGGATTGAATATCCGAACTTGAATCAATCTTTCTGTACTTGATGTAAGAAAATCCATATTCACCGTACTGTTAATACCGCTTCGGATTGATTTGAGTTCGGATGGATCGATTTTTCTTTTGAGTGTAGGACCAGTATTAATAACACAAGGGAACAAAATTGAATTTTTTTTTTTGTTGATAAGAAGTTTGATGCAATTATTTACTAATTTCAGATCGCTGATTTCAAATCTAATATCCGTTTTTTTTTCATCAGCTCGCATTTTTAAGTTTTTTAGGACTTTTTCCAATAATTAATAGTTCAAAATAATCATAAAGGTGTTATGATACTTGCTATTTTTTGTATTGGATTTTTTTAGGATTGACTGAATGAAACAACAAATGCGAGAAAGAACAAGAAATACAATTTGATAAAATGTAAACAAAACAAACAATACTGCACACGTTTTTTCCCCACAAAAAACCGTCATAAAAGCTAAAAATCGCAAAAAAAAAAAAAAGTTAAAAACCGTTTCTTTCGATCAAAAACTAAAAAAATTGGCAACAATGCTAACAATTAATCTGGAAATGTCAATTTTAAGTTAAAAAATTTTATATTTTTTTTGACAGTCTTAGATTATTTATCGATAACACATGTATATTTGTTTGACATTTCAAGATTTTTTATGATATAATCATATTTTTTACACTTAGTCAGTTTTCCTATGCAAATATATTTGCACTGTTCTCCAATATAGAAAAAATACAAAAAATAGCAAGTATCATAACAGCTTAACTAAATATATGCTTCATTAAGCGATTTTAAATTTGAAAAAAATCACAATTTTAGAAATCTCAAAAAAAATTACAAATTGCAAATTTTTTATTTTAAAAAATCATGAAAAATAAAGGGAAAAATTATTTTTCTCTTTACTTTTATTTAAAGTCACATAACCTAGAACAGAACAGCAGCAAACAAACACACACATTTAAAAAATGTAATTTTTGTATGGAAATCGCAATTTTTATCAATTCAGTTTTCTCAGAAAATTGTGAACAAAATTATAAGCTGTTTACCGATTACAGTATTTATCGGATATAAGAAACTTAAAAAATCCAGGAAAAAAGTTTCTTATAAGCGTTTCTTTCTTATATACAACTATTTTATATAAGAAACTTATTTCTTATATAAGTAGCTATGGCCATATTTTGGTGTTCTGTCTCTTTTTTTGTTACATTGGGTCATCACCTGACAATTTTTTGTTATAATAAACGTCAAACTTCATATAAAAAAAAACGCTGACAACAATTTTAAAGTTTTTTCTATATGGACTTTGACGTTTGGTGTGACAAAAAATGGTCAGGTGAAGGCCCTCATGTTAACGTTTCTAACTTTTAAATAATTATTGTCTATGTCTTTTGAGTTTTTCACTATTTTAGATAACGTTGAAAGTCCAATATTATATTTTTTGCAATTTCGCTTTTTTTTATACCGTTTTGTATTTCTTTTAAAATTTTAACTTTTGTTTTTTTGACACAAAGCTTCTCATGAGTACCAGCTCGCTCATCTAAAACTAAAGCTGGAGGTCCATTACACGCGTTTTCGCCTCCACGCAGCGCATTCTTTTATAACCTTACTTGCGTTCTACATTTCAAGTTACATGCAACACTTTTTATGCAGCAGCAGCACAAGTAAAAAAAAAATTTAATTTGTCAAAATCAGCTGATTTGTTCGAACGCTTCTTGTGACGCTTACAAAAGTAGAAAGTAAACCTTCTGTTCGCCTCAAGGCATCTACGCTTTTGTGCTACACAGATTCTACTTTTTTGTCAGCTGCGTATGCTGCGAAAAAGCGAGTAACGCGTGGTGTGGACCTCCAGTTAAAAAAAAAAAAACTTTGTTCTTGTTGTAAAACTGTCAGAAAACAGAGTTGTCCATGCAAACTACATAAATTCTGTGTTGCCGTTGGAAGTTTCTTATATAAATTCTTTTTCTATAAATTTTGTGATTTTGGTGTTTAAGAAAAATGTTCTTTTATCAGTTTTTTCTTATAAGCGTTTTTCTTATATGAAACCTTTTATGTTAGAAAAATCGCAAAAAAGACATGGTGTTTTTGAAAATGTTTCTTATAAGCGTTTTGTTCTTATATGAGATGTTCTTATATCCGAATAATACTGTACAATGAAATAAAGCTTATTTGATGCGAAATATGTTAACTAAATGCTTTTAAACCAAAACTGTGATTTTTGTCGCATTTTTATTTTTTATGAATTTTTAAAAACAAAAATTTTATTTTTTTGTATTGTTCTTTTTTTAAAACTTCAAGGATATCTCTAAGACTACTGGGCAAATTAAAAAACAATGTAAATAATATTATTGACGAGTTTTAAAATTTTTTTTTGGCTGAATATGGTAAACCGTTTTGAAGTTATTTCCTTATATGTAGCGGCAGTTCCTTAATTTTGGACATAACGGTATAACTCGAAAAGTCGACCTGATATTGCAGATTTCGATTCAGCGTCCCAAATGACTCTCAAAACAACGTTCAGTTCTCAATCAACAAAAAAAAAGTTTTTGTAATCAGTAGATATTCGCCTTACAGTTTTATTTGTATAATATTTTAAGATTTTCTAAAATCGTTGGAAAAAGTTTTCCTGATAATCTGGCCTAAGCAACCAGTGAAATGCGCATGGAAACTAGATTTCCCTCAACAATAAATTTCAATGTATATATCAAAAATAAAAACTGGGAATTTAGCACGTCATAGAGAAATCTTATTAATAACATAGTAAAAACTTCGCCCACAAAATAATGTGTTAAGTAATCAGAAAAACTAAGCGCACTACTTACAATACTATTGAAAGAACCGATGAATTAAACAAGGGATGTCCCAAATTCAAGCTCAAATGTAAGTCATTATTTTTTTACCTACATACATCCAGAAAGAGGTACACAGAAAAAATTATTTTTCCAATTCAAACAAAAAATTTGTAGAATCAAACAATTTTTTGTCTGAAATCGGTCCTATAAACAAATTCGCATATTCAAGCAATTTATTTGCATTTTGTTTGCTGAAAAAAAAACACTGATTTTTTCAAACAAATAATTTAACTGAATCAAACAAAAAGTTTACTGAAATTCATATACTTAATTTCAAAATCAAAACAAAAAAAAGGGTTTTGCACAAGCAATGATGCGCACACAACCAGGCACTGTATTAGAAGATGATGGCAGAGAGAGCAGAGCGGCCGGCTGGCTTTGAGACACATTTTTTTGTTGGAATAATTTTTGAACGAAGTCTTTTTTTATACACACCATGTTTTTCGTCATCACTCACTGTTGCTGTATCCTTTCCTTTGCTAATGAAGAAGAAATGTAACCCAAAAACGGCGACAGACCGACTCAATATGTTTTTCGTCATCATTATATTTTTGTATTTGATGTATTTAAGCAAACAGTTTGAAAAAATTGAATACGGGATTTTGTTTTTTTTAACCAACTTTGAAACCAACCAAAAATTTATTTTGTTTCTTATAATGTTGTTGTTGTTTCTGTTGTTTAAAAAGAGTGAAACGTTTTTTTTACCTGCCATTTTTTTGTTTTTTTTTTTTTACTTCAAACCTCTTCATCTTTCTTACTGTTATACTTTTTTAAAGTGTCCAAAAATAGACTGTATGTGTTTTTTGTTGTAGTTCTTATATTTCACATTAGGAAGTGTTGCTTACGATCAAATAAAAAAATGCAAAAAGACGACAACATTAAAAAGCGTTAAATATTTCATACAAATTTATGAAAACTGGAAACCAATATCGCGTGTATTATATTTTTGAATGGTTGTCAACATTTTTGTTGGTTAAATAAAAATCAAACAAAAATTTTAATTGAATCAGAAAAAAAATTTGTAGAAATTAAAAAAATTTTCAAACAAGCGTTTGTTTGAAAATAATTCGGCAATAATTTTTTCTGTGTAGTTATAGAAAAAAACTACATTATAACACTATGCCACAAAAAAAAAAATTAACCTCAAAAATTAGATATTTTCTCAGATAAATCGGAGGTGCTGATCACGGATATGACATTCATTTATTTTTCTCAAGAAGCGTTTTCGAGATATATGCGGAAATCGTGTTTTTCTGCAGTTGTTTTAGGTATTTCGAAAAATCTCGAGAACTGTTCAACTGAATTGTACAAGATTTGGCATTTTGCATAGATATCTATTTCCTCTTTCAGAACATATCCAAACTGTGCAATCGGATAAAGATTTACTGAGTTACAGGACTTTAAACTTGGAAAAAGTGATTTTTTAAGTTTTTTCAAAATTTAAAAACAATGTAGGCATGGCATAAAGATAATTACTGTTGCCGAGTTGCAAAATAAAAATTTTTTTTTTGCCTTACTGGAGCGAATTAAAATGGTGAATTTTGAAAAAACATAAAAAAAGTTTTTCAAGTTTAAAGTCATATAACTCAGTAACAGCCAATTCACATGGAGGCTTTTACGACGTCGCTTTGTCGATGTCTCTTTTGGTTTGTTGGTAAGCGGTGTAGACAAGAAAGAGGTGTAAACAAAACGACTTATTTTGTGTTTTGCATGTCGTTTTTCATATTTCTCTTTTAACGTTTTCTTTTTACTTTTTATTCTTTTTCTTACTTTGAAGTGTGTGGTTGAAAATACAGTGACACCTCGATTATCGATAATAGACGGGACCGGCAGCATTCTTGATTATTTATTTTTTTGTGTGTTTCTTATTTTATGTAAATAGATAATGTGTTATTATGTAAACATGAGGAAAAAAGTAATTTTGGCAGAACATGCTTCCAGTACGTTGGGAAATTCTCTTTCTTCGTTTATTTAAATTTGTTTTGATTGTTCAAAAGTAAATTAAAAAAAGATAATTCGTTTATAATTTCGGATAACAGAGGTAATGCCGGATAATAGACGTAATATAAATCAATGCAAAATTTTTTTTTATTTTCCAGTTAATTGAAGCTGTCGGGTTATCGAATGACGGATAATCAAGGCCATACTGCGAATAAAAAAAAAGACATGCAACCAAAAATTATCGTATGAACCCAAAGAGATTTTCGAAGTTGCTTTAAAAGGAAATCAAGATATCATCAGGAAACTTCACCCATAAAGATTTTAGAAAAACTAAAGATATTAAACCAAATAAAACTGTTAAACGTATAAGACTTATAGCAACAGTTCTACTTGTAATATCACATCAACAATAAACAGTGGGTTTATCTCATCTTACATTCCCCACTACAATTAGTTGAAATTCTCTCAACATTAATTGTAGTTGTAAGTAGGTTAAGAAACAACAATAAATTTCAAGTGTTTTTATCAAGAATAAAAACTGGGAATTAAGCACGAATAACAAAATCTTTTGAGAAAAAAATATTTTTTGCCCAAAAAATTTAAATTTTTTATTTTTAATTCATAAAAAATCCAAAACAGTAAAAAAAAGTTTCAAGTCCTATTACTTTCACGTAAAGTCGCATAACCTATGAAATAAATCAGACATAAATCATGAAAATCGATGAACGCGTTTCGCTTTTATTCACAATTAAGTGAAGGTATGCATTTAAAAAATTTGTACGAGATATGCACAAAATTCTTTGCAAAAACATTTATGACTTTTTTTATTTGATTCTCAGAATTAAAAAAAAAAAAAGTAATAAACAAAAGGTTGTTTGATTTTTATGATTGCGGGAGCAAAGGAAAAGGAAAGTGCACTTTTTTAATTGTTTGGGGTTTTCCGTTGGCTACCTGTATGATTTTTTTTACAGAAATTCCACCCACATCTATTAGTGCTCATGTTTTGGAACGTACCTGTCAGTAAAATATTGATCGATTTTTGTCATTTAACAAGTGCTGACGAACGCGAAAAGTACAACCAATTTTTCTCCGGTTTTTTAATTATAACTGAAACTAAGGCCCAAGAGTTTTACGGCAATGGAAAGCTTTTCTATTTCTCATGGGGTTTTATGCTCGAAGCTTCTGGAGTTTGACAAAGACAGAACAAAATTAAAACAGTTTTTGAGGAATTGCACGTTGTCTTAAACGATACTAGAGCATGTGAATTTTTAATACAATATATAAAAGCTTTTACTATAACTTCAAAAAAAGATGGCAGGATTCATACCCTACGAAGTCGCGATTTGAAAAAAAGAATGCAAATTCGCTTGAAGGCACATTTACAATTAAGTTTACTTACGTTACGTGCTATGTTTCCTCAAGATGTAATTGATTTTTCTTCTAGTATTTCAAAAACCAACCACAAAATTTGTAGATTTAAAACTTTGAGGATGTTTACAAAGCTTTAACTTACAAAAGAAAAATACGAGTATCTAATGCATTGGTTAAGGTGTTATGATACTTGCTATTTTTTGTATTTTTTCTATATTGGAGAACAGGGCAAATATATTTACATAGGAAAACTGACTAAGTTAGGGCTGCCAGAAGTTTGAACCTATCAACCAGGACACATGGAAAAAATCGATAAAAAATTACACCAACAGAAAAGTTTTTTTAATACATATGTATGTAGTATATCGCACCCTAAATACTAAAGGGTCACAACTTAAAATGACTTTTTTCATAAATTAATTCTCATTTCACATCTCTAGCTACTTACAAAATTTAAAAGGGCATAGCAAAACTTTCTTAAAATTGGACTTTTTTCATAATGGAACTAATTTTTTTTTTTTAAATATTAACACTATTTTTACATAAACAGTTTTTTGGCTCTCCTGAAAATTTAAGAATTTTTATTTTTAAATCCAACAATATATATAAAACAAGTTAGAGTGCTATATTCGGCTGTGCCGAATCTTTGATACCCTCCACCGACAGTGCGAATGTTTAAGGAGTAATATATGTATGATGTTATTATTATCTTAAACTGTGACGTTTGTTATTAATTATGGTTTAAGGCGACTAAACTGCTTTCCGGTAGTAGGGTTTATATGGGGCTTAGGGTAAATTATGAACCGATCATCACGAAATTTCATAGCGTCATTTCTAGTCCTTTAAAACTGTGACGTACCAATTTCTGTTATGATTGCATTATTAAATATGGTTTTAGGTGTACTAAACTGTTTTCCGGGAGTAGGGTTTATATGGGGCCTAGGGTAAATAATGGACCGATCTTCACGAAACTGCACAGTATCATTTCTAGTCCTATTAAACTGTGACGAGCAAAAATTTGTTATGATTGCATTATTTTATACGGTTTTAGGCGTACTAAACTGCTTTCCGGGAGTATTTTATATGGGGCTTAGGGTAAATTATGGATGGATTTTCACGAAATTTAACAGCGTGATTTCCCGTCCAATAAAACAAAATGCAAAATCTGATCCCATTCGGTGCCTTGTTCCAGCATTTATGCTACTTTTTGTAACAAAATTATCAATTTTTTTAGGTGGTGGTTCCATATTTTGATTCATAGCTCTGGTCCTACTGAACCGATTTTGCTGGATTTCAATCCCAAACTGCTTACGCTTAATTGAGTTTCCCGTTTTATTGCACTAAAAATCATGGAACGAAATCATTCAGTGTAACTGTCTTTATAAAAATACTCGTTTAGTTGAGTTCCGTTTAATTGCGTCACTCGCTTAATTATTTCGCGAAATAAGACCGCTTTGCGAAAAACAAGGGCAAATGTTTCGGTTAATTGTTTCCGTCTACTTAATGTGTTTTCGCTCCACAAACGTAAAAAAAAATTATTTTGCGGCAAGAAAGTCATGTTTCATGTTTCTGTTATATAAATAAATGTTATATCAAGTACATAAAAAAGAGTTTTATTTTCTATCTACACATGGGTGTTTCGCTTTATTGCACATCTTGCTCAATTAAGCGATTTTCGTTTTAATTGCGTTAGCGATTCAATTAACCGAGTACTGCTTAATTGAGTTCTTGTTTAATTGCGTCAAACGTCGTACATTTTTAGAAACTCAATTAAGCGGAAATAACTGTATACATGTGTTATCAATAAATAATCTAACACCTAATTTTCACGATGATTTAAAAGACATGTCTTTTTTGTAGTTCTCTTTTAAAGAAACTTCCAAAAACATGTAAAATTTTCACAATGTTTCTTTTTTTGTTTGATTTTTTCTGTTTTCCTTATTTATGTATGTATGTATTGAATTTTTTTTAAATAAAATTTGTTTATTTTTTTATATTTTAAAAAGCAATTGTAATTTTGAAATAAAAATACAACATAAATAAAAAAAACAAAATTAAGTGCAAAGAGGAATGTCAAAAAAATCACAGAAAATACGATTTATGTCTTTTTTTCTACCCTGCTTACTTCACTCCCCCGCTCGCTATCACTCTAAAAAAGACATGTTTCAAAAATAGGGGAAAAAATCATCATGAAAATTGGGTGTAAGACTGTCAAAAAAAAAATATAAACATTTTTAACTTAAAATTGACATTTCCAGATTAAATGTTAGCACTGTTTTAGTTTTTTAACGAAAGTAGCGGTTTTTTACTTTTGTTTTGCGATTTTTAGCTTTTTTGACGGGTTTTTTTGTGAGAAAAACACGTGGGCAATATTGTTTGTTTTGTTTACATTTTATTTTGGAATTACAAACAATTTTTTTTAATACAATAAAATTTAATGAAAAATATTACGAATGACATCGTGGTATATTCTTTAATTGAAAAATTTTAAATCCCATATGAAGGACAACTGCTTCATTTCGTTTATCAAAAACAACATAGTTTCATTTGCCCAAGCTTTTACCATTTTTTTTTTGTTTTAGTCAAAGAAAATAATAAACATGAGAAATGTCAATCAGAAAAAAGGGTTTGTTTACATATTGTATTTCTTGTTCTTTCTCGCATTTGTTGTTTCATTCAGTCAATCCTAAAAAAATCTAATACAAAAAATAGCAAGTATCATAACACCTTTACAAACTGAAGGATATAACATACTCGTACCATACAAACAACTCAACACTCCACAAAATTGTGATTCATGGAAAATATATAATTGAAAAGTGTATTTTTCCTGTAGGCTTATTATCCGAAGAGGCTCAGGAAAGTCGTAACAAAGACTATAAAAAATATCGCCTTAGACCAGTGATAAGCAAGCCCCAAACTAACCAAGCCCCGAACGCACGCACACAAAGATATAATGTACTTGTGTGCGGTCGCAGAGACTGATGATAGTCTGATGTTTTGAAACGAACAAAGTTGTTGTATACATGTGAATTGCCGACCGTGTCTGTGTGAAAAATACGATTATTGACTGACTCGCGAGCCTATGGAGTGGCTATCACTGCCTTAGACACTCCAGAAAATGCAGTCGAATTGCCACGAACGAAGATATTATGCACCGAATGATGGTAACATCAGATTCCATGTTTCACACTTGACTCGTTCATTTAGCCAGAAAAAGCATAGTGATATAATAAATTAAAAATTAAAAAAATCATTTAAATTTTTTGTTAGTTAGGGCTTTTTACATTGTAGGTAACGATATACATTTCTCTAACTTTCTTTATTTCGATTACTTTTGTGTATTACTATATAAATAAAACTAAATTTGTGATGAAATCATTATATTTTTTGACAAATATATTTTTTTCCTCACCTCCATACAAAAATCCCCAGTGTGCGGCGTCGTAAAAGCCCTCATGTGAATTAAGTGTAAATCTTTACAAAATCTTGTACAATTCAGTTAACAGTTCTCGAGATTTTTCGAAATATCTAAAACAACTGCAGTAAAACACGATTTTCTCGTATATCTCGAAAACGCTTCTTGCGAAAAATAAATGAATGCCATATTCGTGATCAGCAGCCCCGATTTATCTTAGAAAACGTCTCATTTTTGAGGTTATGGCAAAAAGTTACACACTTGTGAACCAGTGTAGGAAGCTTTCATTTTTAAAAAGTAAGCGAAGTTTTTACTGGGAAAAACCTTGTTCCCTTGTGTTATTTTAACGGGGCATCTTGAGGAGAAAATGTTACTTTATTAAATAAATTTTAAAACAAGACCCCTCCACCTCCGTTAGATTGCCCTACATTACAAAAACGCCGCATAACATACAATTCGATTTCTGCAAACCCCTCTTTCTAAAAACGATTTACCCATAGCTTGACATGACTAGAAATTGTGCTGGCACATTTTATAAATTATAGTTCCATATTTATAAGAAGGGTTATCAAAGGGTCTACATAGCCGATTAAAGCATTCTTACTTGTTAACATGTCAGTGTATTAAAAACTCCAAAAGCAATTTTCGCACGCAAAAATGGATTAACACAAATGCACTTAATAGAAACAGTTTACACAACATACTCGAAAGTAAACGAATGAACAAACGATGAAATGAAGTAAAAAAAAAAGAAAAGTGAGCAGAAAAAAACACAAACAAACCAAATAAATTCAAATTCAAATAAACTTTTTCCCATTTTATTAACAGTGACCATTCTCTAGCAAATAAGAGCAAGAAAACAAGAGAAAAAAAAAACAGCAGGAGTAGCAGCATTCACTTTACAACAAACCATATGGTTGGTATGTTGTTTGTTTGTTAAGCCTGGCGCTTAATGAAAGTTTAATGATTTGTTAATTGGATTTTGGCTTTTAAAGAATATGAAAAAAATAAAACGAATTTCAAACGAAATAGACACACACTCAGGGAGGTTTAACGTTTGCACACACTCAGAAGAATCAGTAATTCAAACAGCTTAACAAACAAACGAATTTGCATAATAGAGAGGGAAAGTATAAAAGGGATTAACAGGCATTTTTTAAAATAACATAAAACCATAAAATTCAATAAAATTCTACATCATATCAAATAATTGTTTCTGATAGACCATTTCAAAATTTTGCCACTTAAGCTGTTTTTCGCTTAGTCCATTTTGCTCAATGTGTCGAAACACTTTTATTTTGCTTTTAATTTTGTTTGTCAAATGAATTTGTTTGATTTTGCTCTAACCAAATCCTTAAGGATTTCTGTTTTAATTTATTATGCAACATTTTTTTTGTAAAACTTGTCTATAATTTCATTTAGTTGGCATAGAAAATTAAAAGTCAAAGAAATTTTTAAATGAACTGTTATTTTATTGTATTGAAAGGAAAACTAAATGCAAACATTTAAAGGCCTGTCAAAGTTTAATAAATTTTCATGATAGAGGTTTTATATTTTCTAGTTCTATGCGAAGTGGGGGATATTTAAAATTGTTTCAAGAACAACTTTTTACTTAAGAGATTTGTCGAATAGCAGAAAAGAAAGTAAAATATGTTTTTTTTAAATGGTTGATATTTTCTTTTTAGTCAATGGCAGTAAGAACAAGTTAGAGTGCTATATTCGGCTGTGCCGAAACATTAATACCCTCCACCGACAGTTCGAATGTTAAACGATAAATATCTGTATGTCTATTTATTATTATAATCTTTATAAAAACAGACATCTGCATTAAAATTAGTTGCGGTTTAAACCGTTATTAAGTTTTCGACCGACAATCAGAAAGTTGTATGCTTTTTTTTTAGCAATTTTATCTAGCTTGAGTAAAATATCTTGATTCGAAACAGTTTAAGCCGAACCTAAATGATTTTCAGAAGGGCAATTTAATTGAAGCCATGGTAAGCTATGAACCAATCATCCCAAAATTCAGCAGAGTGATTTCTGGTGTTAAAAAAATAAATTTCAGTACAGCGGTGCAATTATTATAAGCGTTTGCAGTGAATTTCAGAAGACTGCTAAAATGGGATCTAAGGTAAATTATGGACCGTATATCACATAATTGCATAACATTTTTTGTTGGCCATATGAAGCTTAGCTGGAAGCAAGTTTACCGCAATATCTATATCTGCTACGGTATTAGGCGTATTTAATTATTTTACCAGAGTGTGCTTTATATGGGGCCTATAGTAAATTATAGACCGATCTTCACGAAACTTCACAGTGTCTTTTTTAGTCAAATAAAATCAAAATCTTATATAATTCTGTGCATTATTCCATCATTTATGTTAGTTTTTGTAACAAGATTATAAATTTGTTTTAGTTGGTGGTTCCACATTTTGATTCATAGCTCTGATCTTACTTAACCGATTTTGCTGGATTTCAATCCCAAACTGCTTAGGATAACTACAAGCAATTTGACACCAAGTTTGTTTATTTCGAAAGTGAGCGTGTTTTTAACAGACGGACAGACATACGGACATGGCTAAATCGACTTAGAATTACTGAAGGACCCAGAATATGGGGTCTGCGATGAATAATTAAAAAGTTTCACACGGAATGACAAACTTAGTATACCCTCTTCACAACTAATTGTGGTGGAGGGAATAAAAATCTCTAGGTTCATGTTAAATGTTGTCTTTAATTTTCGGTAGTAAAAATGAGATAAATTTAGCCTAGCGCGCTTTGTTTCCCCCATTAAAATAAAACAGATCTCTTGTTTTGCTAACGAAGCAATATGCACCAAATTTTGATACTTCTAACATTACCGTTCTCCATATATACACAAATCTACATACATATATTAAAGGTGGCCACTTCTCTAATCCAGATCAATTTTGGACAGATGTTTTGTATTGCTAACACTATTCTCATTGGCGAAGCTAGGGGGGCTGGGGCGCCTAAAACCACCCCAGACTCGATTTTGCCCACCCCCAAATTATTCCTTTTGTTTCTTTTACTTACTGTTTTCGCGTGACATTTGTTGTAAGTGTTTTGATATATTTAAGTAGCCGATTAAATATTCCTTAAAACATGTCTTTTACATAAGTGTTTAGATTTAACGAAACTTTTTCTCAGTGTATAAAACAAAATAATCATACTACGGTGATTGCCATTTATATAAAAAAGGAAGAGTAAAATAAAGTTAACAAAAATATTGACATTTATTAAGAAACTTGATTTCGTTTGAACAAATTTTTTTATACGGAAAATTGGACAGTTAGACAAGCTCATGATACAACTATCGCTACCCTTGGAATATTTAAAGATAACCGTAATAAGTTTGATGAAATTTGGAGCGATATTGAAAACTTTTCAATATTAGTCAAACTGTTAACATTCTTATTGTAATTTATAATAAATTAACATTAAAATAGAAAATATTAAAGACTAAAAAACAATTAATAAAACATAAAATAAAAAACCTAAAATAATGAGTTTAACTTCCACATTTGGTTGCAAAAATTCTAGGTAGGTTCAAAACGCTCATTGCCATTCCTTTAACAGTTTGTTTGACAGCTAACCTTTCCAGCTGTCAAACAAACTGTCATACCGCTCTCTCTTTTTGATCAGGCACATCATCATGCATAGATAAATTTATGCTTGAACAGCGCCACCAAATTATACAAATTTACTTTGAAAATCAGCCATATCGATTTATTTTCACAAATAAAGGCGATGTGTAGAATTAGAGAAAATAATCTGTCAATAAGATTTCAAGGCCGTACGATGTGACTCCTCTTGATGGTTTTCCGTAGGCCTGTGAAGTCACTGGCTTAGGCTGATAAGCCAGCAACAATTGACATATTGGAAGTCAACATTCTTAATTTATTCGTGACATGCAGCCAGCAATGCTCGAAAAAGAGGAACAAAATTGAACGTCTGCTATGCGTTTCGTCAAGGACAGGCGCGGCAATGCCTATTTGCTTAAATCAGTTTCAAATGGTAGCGCCGTGTATAAATTTTAAATTAAAATTGATTTGTTTTGTGTTTTCTATAATTTTAAGTTGCATGGTCTTAAAAATACCCTTCACACCATATTTAGTAAACTAAATGCCTGCAAGGTTTTGTACAACTGTCCCTTTCGTAATTCAGTTTGACAACTGTTTAGGGCGTTAAATATTCTTCAAACTAAAGCATATGAACGTTTCCAGACACAAATAAAATTAATTATATGTTGAAATATTAGCAACATTTCTACCCCCAGGATAGTTTGTAGTTTGAATAACTTTTTTGAATAAACTCCAAGTTCTAAATCACTATGATAGACATTTATTACCAAACTTTTTAAATATTTTTAATGGTTGAAGTATTTTCCTTAAAAGAACCCGAGACTTTAGTTCAGAAGACTGTGCCAATATTTAAAAAGAAATAAATGTCATCACTGAAATCGAATCTTGATTTTATTTGGGTATCTGAAGTAAGAATTTCAAATTACACCTGAATAACACCTAAGAGAAATTACCCACGCTCTACCCACGACAGTAAAAATTATACCAAATTCGGGTAATTACCCACAAAGTGGCAACACTGGAAAACAGTTATTAAAATTACAAAAAAATATATTTTGTTTTCTTCAACAAAACTGCAATTCTTTAAATGAACAAAAAACTCATTTGGGCAAAAAAATTGTTTGTCACATAAGAAGCAAGATATGCAGCTTACCATGGTTTTTTTCTTGAAACTCAAAAAATGCACTTTTTTTTATTTGCCAACAATTTAAAAGCAAAAAATTATTTCTAAAATTAAATTTTGAAATGAAAATATGATTAAATAATAATTTTAAGTTAGGAAATTTTAAAAGATTTTGTTATTCGTGCTTAATTCCCAGTTTTTATTTTTGATAAAAACACTTGAAATTTATCGTTGATGGGATAAGCTATTCCTGTGCTCATTTCAATTAAGCACGAATAACAAATTCTTTTAAAGTTAAAATTTTGCATTCCCAAAAATTGGTATTGATATTTTAAAATTTTGAAATTATTTTCAACAACTTTTTTAATTGACAAACGGCAAAACAAAAATTGTAGAAGTATTAATAATTTTAAACTTTTTAATAAGAAAAATTGTTAAAAATTTTAAATTAATACTCAATAATATATTTTTAATTACTTTTTAACTTTTATGATTCTTTTCTGTGTTAGCTAAAGCGGCAACAATTTCTTTCAATTCGATTTTTTAGGCGCTGCCGATTTCATTATTAATTACAAAACCGTTTTGCAAATTGATTGTTATTCTATGAAGGCCAAAGCACTAGTACTTAAGTATATGATTAAAAATATTTCCTGCGAAAAACAATTAAACTTTGATATGCTTGGATCCGAAATTGCAAAGAATATATATCCAAACATTTACAAGTCGTAAGCTCATTGGTTTGGCGCATATCGTGGAAATATCACCATGATATGCGCCAAACCAATAATGACCTGACGAAGTGGCAATTAGCCTTCCTATTAGTTGCGAAAGAACATTCTCAGGTTTGTGTAGAAAAAAACATGGTTACGCAGTGTAAACTTTCAAGAACGATTTTCAAATTGAGAACTTTTAGGTATTGAAAATAAAATAGTCAAATTTAAAATTACTTCAGAAGAAGTATTAAACATATTTTGTGAAAAAAGAATAGAAAAATAACGTAAGAATAACCTTATCAATAATAAATTGATCTTAACAGAATTATTATTAATATATTGTTACGTTTTTCCTTTAATAAACGCGTTTCGGCTTACTCTCTTTATAATAAACCGTCGAGTTCTCTTAATTGCAAATCAAAAATAAATACACACACTTATTCAACTTTACAAACTTTATTAGAATTAATTTGTTCACAATTGTTAGTTACGAACAGAACCGTTTCACAAAACAAACTAAAACTACTATTCATGAGTCACCCATTTTTATATTTTATAACTATTTCTAGATTTTTCCTGAACCTCTCTGTAATAACTATTTATCGATACCTTCCCATAAGAATGTATTAAGCGACACTTTTTTCGAAAATGACTTTTTGATGTAGAACTATACTAGAAGTTAAGCGCCACATTTTGGCCTGGGTTTCGCTGCCCTATCATGGATGCAATGGAAACTAGAGTGAAAATAAAATTGTATCAACCGTCAAGTTTTCTCACTGGAATAATATTGCACCCTGTAATTTGTATAATCCGCCAAAGAAATTATGCTAATCCACATTTTTAAATATGTTTTGTATTCTGAAAATCGCTTTCCAAATATGTTCCTTTCAATAAAATCCGAAAATAAATAACTAAATGAGACGTTTTTTTCGTTTCCTACACAATTTTAGAAATGTCGCTTACTACATTCTTATGGGAAGGTATCGATATTATGTTCTTAAACCATTTCTAGAAATGACTATGAAATTCATGTAGGAATTATTTTAAATTAAAAGTTGTGTTGAAAATTATACATGACAATTTTTAAGTAACAAATATACACTCACAATATTATTACAGTAACGGACTGTAGTTTATTTAAGAAATATTCCGTTCAGTCATTTTTAAATAAATAAACATTTAAAATTCCAAGCAAATTTATTTTTAACTGATTCTAACAGTTATTCATAAAACTAAGTGCATACAAATACGGATTTTCAGTTGCAGTTAATATTGTCCGTTGATTGAGTTAAATTCTTCTTTATGTTAAATTAAATAAAAATTTAATTTAAAGTAACAAAAAGCTCATTTAATTTTTACTGTCAAAAATTCAACCGCGAATTCCGTAAAAACAAATAAATATTCAGTTATCTTATATAAATAATTGTCAAAAAATTAACTACATATTCCGTAAAAACAAATAAATATGCAGTTATTTTATAAAATTTTACTGTCAAAAACTCAACACCATATTCAGTAAAAACAATTAAATATTCAGTTATTTTATATAATTTAACTACCAAAAATGAATTTTTACTTATCTATAAAAAATGAATTGCTTGTTTTGTGTAAGCAATTCCCATTTTCTATTTGTTAATATAATTTAGTTAAATACATCAAATTTTAAAAGTTAAATAATTGCGAAGCCATATCGGTCATGCTCAATTATAAGAATTGAGAGCTCTTCTGTAAACAACGTGGTCAGTACAACAAAAGTAAAACGTGTAATAGGGTAAGTAAATAATAATATTCTTTCTCTATCGCTTATAAGAAAAACAAGCGGACAGGTGTCTGTCTGGTATTTTTTAGAAATTCGGCTCTTTTGTGGAGTAAACGAAAATTACTGAATTTAATAAAATAACTGAATATATAATTGTTTTTACTGAATATGGGGTCAATTTTTTGACAGTAAAATTTTAAAAAATAACTGAATATTTAATTGTTTTTACTGAATATGGTATTGAATTTTTGACAGTAAAATTTTACAAAATAACTGAATATTTATTTGATTTTACGGAATATGGTGTTGAATTTTTGACAGTAAAAATTAAATGAACTTTTTGTTAAAAATAAATGAAAAATAAGGAGACCGGTTATTAATTGAATTTTCATTTATTTTATATTACAATTTCAGTTAATTTTACGTACAGAATATTGTGAGTGTAACATAAAACTATAACTTACAAGATAACTTATAACTATTACTATAAATAATTGTTAGATAATTTTACTTTCGTAACAAATATGTATTTTAAACTCAAAAATACTAATTACCTTTATTTTTCGAAATACTTTGTTTTTATTACATTTATTGCAGAAAACATTTTTGTGATATATTTTTTAATTTTGTTTTAATAAGAAATTATTTTGCTTTAATAAAAAATTAGTTTGTATTTATTTGTTATTTTTGAGAATTGAGACTTGCCCACCCCAGAATAACAGTCTAGCTACGCTTATGAGTGTGTAGGGATGAAACGATACGAGTAAATACAAGTACATATTCGATACTTTTATATAAGTACCAAGTATGTTTGTAATCGATACTTAGCAACCGAGTAACAAGTAGTATCGGTAAAAAAATACTCGGTATCGGTAAAAAGTAATCGTTTCACTTTGGTATTGAAATTAATCTTAAATTTTTGATTATTTTCCAAAGCTGGAGCACCAGTAACGGTGTCAAGAGACCGTTTGACCAGTTAACACCTATAAACCACAAATCGTCTAAGTCCATTTTCTCAATTTATAGCTATAGGAAGTCCGTTATCATCATTCACTTTAATTGCTTGGCCGACCTCATGTTCGAAGTACGATAACGCCGCCAGCCGCAGAACTAACTGGGCGAGCATGTACACTTGTTTTTACATTTTATTCAGACCCGGTTGGCTGAAATTTGCGCACAATATTCCCGATTGTGGAAACATTTGGTCGATTATGCTGACAAAAAAAATCACGATGTACACGAAATGCATTTTGATTGAACGACCATTTTCGTAAAAGGCTTTAACAATCTTAACGCGTTGCTGAATTGTGTACCTCTCAATGGTAGAAGCTGTCAAATACTGAAACAGAGAAAGGTCAAATTAAGTTGCGCAAAAAACTTGACGTTAAGGTGTGACTGACAATTAACATCGTAGGTTATGGTTTTACCACACTTTATTATATATTTACCAATTTAAAAATAAAATACATATTTACATTTAAAATAAATACACAGTGACATTGTTGATATCTGGAATAAAAGGTGATTGAAGGATGTTATCCTGAAAGTTCTATAAAATTTCGTTTCCTAAGATAAGAAAAAACTTTTCGGAAGAAAATTGGTACTAGGTGGTAACAAAAAGTTGTCTCAATTTTTAAACTTTTCGTTTTGCACAAAAATTTTAAAGGGTCGTAGTTCTTATTGTATTATATACTACTAAAACACTAATAAGAACGTTTATAAAGGCTTCTTTCTATTATTTTATCATAAAAACCGATACAAGTACCGATACAAGTAAGTATCGATACTTTTTTTCGATACTGAGTAGGTATCGATACTTTATGAGCGATACCACATCGAGTAAAAGTATCGATACCTTAGAGGTATCGTTTCATCCCTATGAGTGTGCTACAATTCGGCACTTTTTTTTGTCAAAGAGAGCACCTGGTGTTTTCACCTAATTCGGGTACGCTGAATCCAGTGATGCTAGCCGATTTTTAGGTTAGCTCTTGATATAAAGTTATACCGTCATTACGAAAATGGAGTACGTTGCACAACATTTTCTTCCAAAATGTATATAGTTTTGTACGGGTAAATACCAAATTAAAGTAAAACAACCGGATTAATATTCATGTGCTCTGCACAGCTTAAGAATAACTAATAACATTTTATTTCAGTATTAAGTATTAAGAAAAGAAAGTAAAAAATCAGTTTTGCAAGTGTTGTCAACCGAATACCAAGTAGAGATTATTATTTATATACAGAATCTTTTACTAACACGTTTATTGAATAAACTAAAAAACCGTAATAGCAAGACTGCGTTTAAAAAACTGCAGTCAAAGTATAAAAACTGCCATTTCTTCCACTTTTTCATTTGTCATTGGCCAAAAAAAAAAACCCTTGCGTTTACTTCTGATTCATTAAATGTCAACCGTCGCTGTCATTCTAACTCAAAAAGCGAACAGTTGTACACAAATTTTCGTTTTTTTTTCGACAGTTTTTGGTTTCGATTAAAGTTTGTTTACAACTTTTGATTTTATTCACAAAAGATAAAACAATTTTAATTAAATTTAAGAATTTCATAAAACGCCATATTTTAATGGCAGGCCCCCTAAGGGGTGGAGATAAAGGTATTTCGAAAACATGTTTACGATGAAAAACTAACGGAGGTCGGGCATACATCTTATCTACCTAGAAGTGACTCCTACGCAGTTATGGGACTTTTTCTTCAATATATTTCTAGCCTGTATTGAAAATTTTGTTTGGGAGACCATTAAAAAATTAAATAGCGTTTATGATAAAAGGATGAGGAGAAGAATAAATTGCGATTAGTCATATATTTGACCCGTCTAGGGGCATCCTAAGCGCTGCAGGGACCAAATTTAAGAAATTCATTAAACCGACATATTTGTATCGAAGCATGGAACATGTGGGCGATTCTATTCTAACGGGTGCAACATTTAGACGCTTCAAACGTCTTTTACTAATAGAAAAAAACACATTTGCAATTAAGTTATTTCTAGAAGGGGTAACATTTTTTTATATACTATTGTTATCTTTTTACAAGAATTTATATAAAACGATCAAATTGGCACGAGTGAGCTTTAAAGTGCATGACGGGTGCAACCAAATCGGCCCACTTTCATAAGATCATACCACAAAAACACAAAACTCTGTTAATTTTTAAACTATTATTGTATTATTCTTTTTTATTGTGAAAGATGAGATATCAGACGATGATTATCAAATCAAGCATCGTAGAGAAATATAATCCAATAATAAGAAATTTGGTCTTTAAGCCATGACGGGTGCAACATGCAATGCATTTTCTGTTCGCGCCAAATCTATGAATCTTAATGATTCGAAGTGCACAACAAATTTAAATTTAAGCTTACGTCTAAAAAAATTATATTATTATAAAATATAGATATTTACCTTTAAATTGGCATCAAAAAGTATCAAAAAGTATGATTTGGAAATTGATGTTAAAAGTTGTCTAGAATAGAATCGCCCATGTCATTGTTAAAAAGTGTTTGTAGTGAGTCGACATGTCTTCGTTTTTAAACGACGCACAGTAGCGCCCGTAGAGCAAACGAGGTTGCAAAAATCAAAATTTTCATGAGCACCGACGAAGTTTTGAATAAACTCATGTTATAGGAAACTTTTCAACGATTTCAAATCTGCCACTCTTAATAATATCACATTTTTAGTTTAGAAGATATAGCCGTTCAAAGTTGACCGACTTTCGGTTTTCAAAAAAACACACAATTTTTAGTAAATTTGTTGCGATTTCAGGTGTAATATCACGAAAAATAGGTAACGAATCGCCTTATTTTTTGTTTGTATTGATTGATGCATTTATTAAATGTGTAATGATAAAAAAAAAATGAACTGTTTGCTTTGTGTTTCTCCTGGTAAATCACTATTTAAAAACTATCCGTTTTTTCACTATTTTTCAACTTTGACGGAAAATAACAAAAATCTATATTTTTCTATATTTGCCATATTTGCAAAATCTGTTCTTTGATTATTTCTTTACATAATTCAAAAATTTTATCTGCCCGTACGTGCCCGTTTGGCTTCTAGAGGTAAAAAAGGTTAAAAAGACATGGTTGCAGAAATTGTATGACAGTAGTTTGATCTAAAATCTAAAAAAACTACTCATTGAAATTAGCAGGTACGTACCTCACTTAAACAATACTTTGGCGTACAAATGGTCAAGAACAATATTGACTACAGGTAGGCACAAATCTTATTTGGACACGTGCATAATATCAAAATTGCATTATTCAGCCTAATTCCATTTGTATGCAGGGAACAGGTAAATTTTTCGGCATGGTAGCATAAGCCTATATATTGCAAATGGTCAAGAACAATATTGACTACAGGTAGGCACAAATCTTATTTGGACACGTGCATAATATAAAAATGCATTATTCAGCCTAAATCCATATGTATGTAGGGAACAGGTACATTTTTCGGCATGGTAGCATAAGCCTATATATTGCAAAATAAGCATAATGCCTGGATTAGTCTACGACTGAAAGTTGGCGCAACAATTACTGAAACCATTAAACAATTTAAGTACTGAAAACATGGCGTTGAACAATTTTAAATTATTTGAACTGTTTAGAAAGTCAACCACACCAAATTTTTTCACGGAAGCTGCTTTAGAAGAACTTGATAGCTTATACGGAAATATTGAGAGAAGCGAAATTATAAAAAATAATTTTTATCTGATATATGCAAATATTAAGGCAAAATGGGTGAAATCTAATCGAACCATTCAGAACTTCAACTCCAAATACGAGGACTGGCTTAATGAAGATACCATCCTGGATATATTGGCAGTAGATAAACCCACCACATCAACCAGAGGAGCAAAAGGAAGGCCAAAAAAAAGTATTGAGGAGTGTTCAATTTTCACAAGAAAGAGGAAACTTGCCGATGCCACCAATGACTTGACCACGAAGCAATTATCGGAAGCGCTGTCTATTAAATTTACAAAGGATAGTGAAAGAGTTAGGTCGCACATAACCAAATCTGTTGCTGATGCAAGCCCACTGCGACTAAAAAGGATTAAGGAAAGCATTCCCACGCCCACAAACGCACACATTAAAAAGTATGGTTCCGAAGAAGCCTTGGCCTTGTTTATGGACTTAGAACTTTCCAAAGAGAAATATGAGAAACTACGGGCATCTTTAACGCGACACGGCGCTGACGTTTTACCCGGATACAAGCATATTACGCAAGCCAAAATAAATTCACGACCTCTGCATACGGAATTTACGGAAGTCTCTGCGAAAGCCAATCTGCAGGATCTCATGGGCCATACAGCAAAACGGTTGTTGGAGAGTCTTCCTGAAAATGAGGTGAAAATTCTTCCTGAGAAGTTGACATTGATCAGCAAATGGGGCTGCGATGGATCATCCGGACAAAGCGTTTATAAGCAAAGGATATCTTCCGATGACGCTACAATATCGGACGGAAATATGTTTATGGCATCTGTTGTTCCTTTGCGGCTTAAATCGGATGTTTCCCTTCACTGGAAAAATCCACGTCCGTCATCAGTGCATTATTGCCGACCAATAATGTTTCAGTTTGCAAGGGAATCGGCAGAACTCATAAGGACCACGGTGAAGGACATTGAAGAACAAATAAGCAAGATTAAGCCTACAAAGCTGCAAATTGGAGAAGGAAAATATATTGAATGCAATTACGAGTTCCATCTGACCATGGTTGACGGAAAAGTCGTAAACGAACTGACAGGAACAACCTCAACAATGTCATGCCCGATTTGCAAAAAGAGTCAGAAGAACTTTGGTAATTTAAACGATTCTACAAATGAGGAGAATTACGAATATGGAATGTCACCATTGCACGCAAGGATAAGGTGTATGGAATTCTTGCTAAAACTGGCGTATACCCTACCACAAGAGGAGGAAAACTTCGATGAAAATACATCAATAAAGGATAAGGAAAAGATCAGAAAGAAGCAAATACAGGATGCTTTTTTTAAACAAGTTGGACTAAAAGTAGACTGTCCCAAGCACGGATACGGTAACTCAAACGATGGAAACACTTCTAGGAGATTTTTTGAAAATGATGAGGCAGTAACTAGAATCACTGGAATTGACAATCAAATCGTGAAAAGATTGGGAACGATCTTGGATGTTTTAAACTGCAAAGAAAATGTCAATTCTACAAAATATGGAGAATATGCGTCGAAAACTGCATCTCTTTTAGCAGAAATGTATCCACAGAAGAAGTTGACCCCGACCGTCCATAAAATATTGGCGCATGGCAAAGATATAATTGAGTACCAGTCTTTGCCAATTGGAGAGCTTTCTGAAGAAGCACAGGAGTCTCTTAACAAATTTTATAAAAAATATAGATTGCAGAACACATTCAAAGCATCAAGGGTAAGGCAAAATGAGGACCTCTTCAACATGTTGGCAGCATCTTCCGATCCACTTATATCTTCCCTGCGGCATGTGAAGTCACGAATAGAGTTAGAAAATAATTATAGTTTAGAAATGGTTAGTCTTTTAGATATACCTTCTCTTACGAACTGTGATGAATATTTTACAGAAAATTGAAAAAATAAATTTAAAAAAAAATAATTTTTTTTTTAATTTGTTGGGTAATAATTTAAAACATAAAAACCTAAAGAAAAAAAATAAAAACAATCTAAAAATGTAAAAATAATTTTTTTTAGTTACCATAAAATTGATTTTTCTACTAATTTTAACTTTGATAACCCATAATTAGGCCCCTACAGAGCGTAGCACCCTTTCCAAACGCTCATTTCATAGGCTGAACAGTTATCTATCATATGCTGTTTAAACTGTTCAATTATCTTATTCGGTTCAAAAGATATGATTTTTGCAACGAAAAAACTCAAATGGCGCCACTGTGCGACGTGCTTTCGTTTTTAAACGACTTCCAAACTAATCCTCTTGAGTATACCATGGAGTAGTTTTAAAACTACTCCTTAGTAGTCCAAAGGTGGGTTATATGGTCCTTTCCTAGGACATCGCAATGTTAAATAGACCATGTTTTTCCATACGTTTGGGTTACTTTCGGACTAGTCCTAGTCCCTTGTGGGCTACTCTTTACACGCGTGTTTGGACTGGTCCTATTATTTGCAGGGAGGGGAAAGTATGGGCAAGTTCGTAAATGCATCACTGCGTTGCATCAAAAAAGCTAAAATTTTTAATTAATACCAATAAAAAAATCATTTTTAATTCATTTTTGTGGATTATTTGACCATTTTTTTTTTTGTGTAAATATTAAGGACAACAAACTAATGGAGGCCGTTTATACAATTAATCCTTCTAGGGGCGACTCCTAGATTCAAATATGAAGAATATTATTCCTCTATTTTTGTCTATCCAGTACTCATGTTCTGTTACTTAAGTGAGAACTGCTCACATCGTTAAGATTTGAAACAAAATATTCCATCGTTTCTCGAAAAGTGAGAAAAAAAACTGTGTCTGTTACTCATGTCGAAAACTATCAAAAGAGTTGACGTCGTTAAATAATAAATCTCATAACATTGCACTCGAAGCCTATGTAACATTGCAGATGGTGAGAACGCCAGTAACACATATCGGTGACGGCGACCAAAATTTTCTAAAATTGAAAACTGTTCAACGACGGCGAAGAAAATACAACCATCGGCTATACCAAACAATGCTAAGTGCGACTTTAAAGCAGTGTTCGAAAATAAACACTAAATATCGTTCTTTAATGTTCGGTTCGGTAGATTTGTGGAAAACACAA
The DNA here is from genome assembly GCA_930367215.1 of Pollenia angustigena. Lineage (NCBI taxonomy): Eukaryota > Metazoa > Arthropoda > Insecta > Diptera > Polleniidae > Pollenia > Pollenia angustigena. Next base: position 58,614,103 of record OV884060.1, read on the forward strand.
ACGCTAATAGTGTTTGTGTAGAAATTCATTAAAAAAAATAACGTTTCCCTGTTTGTCATCTTTCGAACACAAAAATAATGCTGTTTTCATCATAATCAACAAATGATGAGAACATTAAATTCCGTTCGGTTTTTTTTGAAAATCCACGAACTTCAATGTGTTCGGTTCGGCTCGTTAATGTTCGTCGCTTTTTGCTGATAAAAAAAAAAAACCAAACATTTTTTTACAAAAACAAAATACACACACGAAAAAAACATTATAGAACATTAAAATATAATGTTTTTCTACAGTATCACTACAATTGTTCTGTTTTTTAACGAAGAACCGAACATTATATAATGTTCGGTTCTTTCTTGAAAATAGTTACGAACGGTATTAAGGTTTGTGTATGTTTACACAAACACTAAAAAAATAGATATCGTTCTTCGGTGTGTGAGCCGAACGCTAAATAATGTACTGTTTATTTTCGAACTCTGCTTTAAACTTTGTTGTTTCCAAACGAGGTCTGAAAACATTCGTATATTTTATAAAAATGTTTAAATCAAAATAATTTAACAATAAAAAAATGTGCCAACCAAATATAATTATTATTCTTGCATTTTGCATTTTTAATTGTTTTTGAGTGTCAAAATTTTTTCTCGCCCATTTTAATTCGTGAGTTTTTTTGACAGTTCAAAGTGGGAACTTTTCTCACAATTATTTTACAGACACACTTTTTCTGAAAATTGGCAAGTAATTTCTTTATGTGACAGCTAGTACTCGCCAAAAAAATTAACAGACACTGTTTAGTGAGAAAAACAGCTGTTTGTTACAATATTTGGCATTTTTGTTTCATTTCATTTCATTTCAATCGAAAAGTTTCTCGACGCGAGAGTTACAGGACATGGGCACAGAGCTTTTTGAAGCCCACTGACGGCCAAGACAGAAAATAATATGTTGGCCATGTTCTGGAAATCGAGTTCCAGTGAAATTGAAATCTTAAAATTTTTTTAAGCGTTACTTTATTAGAACTGCTGTTTAGGAAAAGCTTATTTCGTTAAAAAAGAATATTATTGAGATTCTTCATCGATTTAAATTTCACTCGATTTCGATTTTCAGAACATGGCCGTATCATTAAAACCAAATGTTGTAATTAAGTCCCTAAACAGCCAACAAGTTTGCGAAAGCGTTATTTTGGAACTTTACAATTATTGGTGTTTAAGCCAGATAAATTAGGGAGAAAACTATGTTTAAACAGTTGAAAATAGTAACTAATGAAAAAGTGTTATGTATGTTTGAGGTTTCTGAAAATTTGAAAAAAGACCAAGCCGTTGTGTTCTTTTGTTAAGTTTAAAAAATGTTTAATTGAAAACAAAATTTTTCCAGCACTAACATTATTAAGAATTGGATCCCGTTTGTTATTTGACAACAAACTATTATTTAATTAAAGTAAGCACATGATGCAAAAAGTTTGACAAGAAGCGCTTATATCACTCTAAACCGAGAGACACCAGTTTTTCATTGTACCTTTTTAAAATAACGCTAATAAAAGTAAAAATGTACACATTAAAGCCTTTATTTCTTTCAACGAATTATGTTAAAATCTAAAATAAAATTAAATTTTTCTACCAGCGCCTTTTAATTTAATATCATTTTTCTGCCATCAAATTTTTCATTTCAAATGTCAACATTTTACTTCCATTTCCTTTTTGTTCTTTAGCAGTCAAAGAAATTTTAATTTAATAAAATAAATTTCAAATTTGACATATGAATTGATTACAAACTAAGCCTCCAGTAGAGTTTTGCCAACGACTAGACAATAGGCAGACACAGGAGCACAAAAAAAATAAAATAAAGACAAAAAAGAAACCCAACACAAAACAAAACCAGGAAACGGAAATATAAACGGAAAAAACATGAATATATTTAGTTTAACAAATAAAATTCCACACCCTATTCGATTATCTATTCATTGTTTGGAGCAAAAGAAATACAAAGATTAAAAGAAAATCTTTAAGAAAAACAAAAACAAGAAAGTGGAAGTTGGATTTCTCTATTTGTAGAAATAATGTGCAAAAATAAAGAGAATTGTATAAAACTGTGTAAATCTCTAAAAAACATTGATAAAAATTAAATTAAACAGACTGACACGTTGTCACATTCTACTCGGCTTTATAAAAATGTCATTGACTATTGTTTGGTTTTAGTTTTTAATGCCATTATTCTTTTGAATTCTTAGAAAATAAAATATAAAGGCTCATCTAAAGATTATGGCTGTGGAGGTTAGATTATGGTTAGATAGAAAAACCTTAAGAGCTTTTTGTTAATGTTGACTTTTAACAGAAAAACAGTTTTGTTTGTTTTGAGATTTTTCTTATTAATGTAAGAAATAGCAAAAGCAAACCGCAGCTTTTTAATAAATTAATGTTGACCATTCAATAAAATGTGTACGTTATCAATCATTTAGTTTTTCTTTATATTTCGATAATAGATTTTGGTTTTAATTTATTAAGATATAACAAAAGGTATTTGTTATTACTTAATTTCATTAATATATTGTAAATATAAAAGAACTTTATGCTTCATTAGTTTTGATTGTGTGTGTGCCTAACATTATGCTTTAGTTAATCATAATGAATTTAGATTGCTAAAGGCTAGTTTACACTTTTATACATTGTATTAATACATGTCAAAAACTCAACAACAAAACAAAATTTGACATCCCATACGACTTCATCGTTTTTTGAAAAATTTCTAAACAATAACACCTTTCATTGGATCAGGGTTGCATTTTATTTCATGTGTTTGTGTTTATATTTTGTGTGATAGTGTAGACACAAACTGTTATGTTAAATTAGATTTTAGGACAGTCGCAACAAAACTCATTAGATTTCTATCTCACAAAGTATAATGGAAAACGTAAGACTTGTGAGATAGTGTAAACTAGCCTTAATAAATGTTTGAGAAATGAACTTCAACCAAATCACATGTTTCGATTAAATTATTTAACTAACTGAATTGTTAATCAAACGTTATTTATAAAATACTTAAGAAGCAAAGGCTTATCTGATTCCTCGTCTTATTTACGGTTGTGAACTTTTTGCTAATTGTGATTCCATCAGTAAGAAAAAATTAAGGTTTTGTACAACAACATTATAAGATATGTTTATGGAGTGAGGAAGAGTGATGGAGTCTCTGCATTTTCAAAAAATCTTTATGGAGTATCCTTCGAAAACCTTCTTTAAATTACAGTCCCTTTTTCTGCACAAAGTTGTATATACAAATGTTTTGCGTACAAACTTAACAAAACAACAGGTGCAATATTTACGAAAATGAAAGCGCCAGTGGAAAAACAACAACAAAGTAATGTTGTTTATGAAATGACAAAGAACAATGTAACCAAATATACATTGGAACAACAAAGAGGGCGTTATCTACAAGGATTGGAGAACATAAAATGAACATTGCAAAACAGAAGGAGACCACAGCATTAGCTATGCATATGATTGAATATCAACATGTACCAGAATTCCAACAAATTAGGATATTAGACAAAGAAGACTCTATAAGAAAATGATTTACTAAAGACAGCTTAAGGATCCAACAAAACATAAAAAATACGATGAATCTAAAAGAAGATACGAACAACATTTGTGCAAGTTATCGAGTCGCCATAAAATAAGTTGTGTTGTGGAAATATGTTTTTTAAAAATAACTCTATATTTTATGTTGTTACGTTATATATGTTAAATGTTAATTTTGCCATTTTGATGTAATAATATAAAAAAATGTAAGTTTTCAATGTTATTTGTTTAAAATTTGATCAGTAAATGTTATGTTTTTATTAAATAGACGTATCCCCAGAAGAAGTCGACAAAAAATCGACGAAACATCGGGAAAAAATGTATTAAAATTGTGTTTTAACTACATTAAAGATTTAAGGACGTATTAGCTTGATAAGGAAATACAAAATATACAAAAAATCCACAATACATATATAATTTTAGACAATTTGCTTGATCCACCAGGGGTAAGACCATGATTATATATATATATATATTCCCGTCGTTCCTATAAGGAGCATAGGGCCTCAGAAATATGTTCATTTGCTTCGGTTTCTGTAATCTTTTCATTTTAAGATGAGGTAGCTGTTTGGGCTTCCGCATCCGATCCTGGTGCTGGGGCTGCCAGCTGCCTCCAGGCAGGCTATGGGTGGAGTTTATTTCAAAGGGAACTTTTTTTCTTCATCCTCCTACTTCCTGAGACGCTGACTTTTGTCAAGCCATTCAGGGTTCTCCGTAGTAAACTAAATTTCCTAAGACGTCGACTTTATAGTTGACCATTTAGGTTATTTAGCCGCCTTCTCACTCTAGCTAGCTATGAACGGATGTCCAAAAGCCATTGCACGGGGAATACCTGGCCGAGGCCGGAGGTAGTGAGCTGCTTTACAGTACAACAAAGGAATCATTCCTGGCCATTCCCAAGTGAATGGCAGTCAAGAACTTTCAACCTTTTCTCATAACTGCACATCCCCCATGATTATACATAGATTTAAATGTCTTGTGTCGGAATGGCAACTTTTCATAAACGCCGTTCGTCCTTGGTGAGATGTGTTAAACAGCCAACAAACAAATAGCAACACTTTTTAGGAAATTTTTATTTAAAACTCATAGAATGATCTTTTCCCCTCTCACCAATAAACTCAGACTTTTTGGAAGAAATTTTTATAGTGTGGACCCAAACTTATTGCCATTGCTTTTTTGGCATATGGATTTCCCCTTCTGTTTTTTGTACTGCAATCTACTGATGAGTAGGGGAGTGTTGGATGTTGGATCCATAAATAGAAAAGATATGTTTGTTATTTATAAAACTAGCTAATAATTAAAAAATTGCAAACTAATCAGTTCACACTTTATATCAATTTGATTGTCACCTTATCTTATCCTCATTACATAAATTTGTGTTTGCCAATGATACATAGTTTACTGCACACATCAGTACAATCGAATAATTGTAAAAAGGTATGTATTTAGTTTTCTTTTTGTCAGAGTTGTTGTTTTTGTACCCACACCACCAAATTTGGACAGGGTGTTATGCGTTTGTGATGAATGAAAAAATGGTACCTGTTGCAAATAGTGAGAATCGCAATATAGTTCCACATAGCCACATGCCAAATTCTCTCCGGAATAAAGTTTTTTACCGTCTAATTATTTTGTTATTTAGATTGGGCGGCATGAAATAAACACCCAAAAAAATAATGAAATAATCCCCCAAAACGTAGGGCAATAGAAAGAGCCCCAATTTTGAAAATGAAATAACGCCCCCAACGAAATGAAATAACGCCCCAACCATAAATGAAATAATTCCCTAATTTTTGGGGGCTTATTTCATATGAAATAAAACTCCAATTTCTGAAATGAAATAAGAGCCCAATAAATGTAATACAATTTAATATACAGTTTGCATTAAAGAACCACGAGATAGATTGCAAAATTACCCCAGGAAATATGGTCCCAAAAGGAAAGTGAAGAACGGCCCCAAAAATTTTACATGAGTCACAACAACATGGAATTTTGGGGCAATTTTTTTTTTCATTTTTTTGTTGGGATGTTTTTGCATTTTAAGTGGAAACGGCTCGAAAGAAAATCACAATTTTTACTTTGGGGCCATTTTCCGTTCACTAATATAAAATGCAAATTTTAAGAAATGAAAAATCACCCCAAACATTTTTACACATCTAATATATATATGGGCATTTCCCCAGAAAGGTCTAACAGGATGAAAAAATAAAATGTTGATTATCATCGTCTTTTATTGTTTATTATTATAAAAAAGTCTTTGTTCTTATAAAAGAATGGTTTCATAGCATATCTCAGCTGTTTTACTTGAGGAACTTTGGCTGGAAACTGGAAAATTTTATATTTTTCTGTATTTTCTACTTTTAAAGATATTTTTATATACTTATTTTACATGCAAGAAATATGTTATGTTAACACTCTTTCTTTATAATCTCTCTATTACAATCAATTGTAAAAGGAGTATTAAGTTTTTTTGTTAAGGAAATTTGAAGACATTTATGGGAAAATGCGTACGTTCGCGACCAGTAAATAAGCCAATTAAACAAAAACCAATAGATATTTTATTTTGTAATACACTTTTAAAATAAATTAATCACTTTTGAATATTCCGTTCCATTACGCAGATTTTTACATTTAACTGCTGTGAGCCAAAGTTGACTTCTATTTTGCGTACGTTCGTGACCACATGTTTATAACTTTCATTATGAAAACTTAAACTCGATGAAATCCATATTTTGCACTAAATATAGAGCTACCCAAATGCTATCGAATCGAAAAAAAATTCTAGGAAAAGTTTTGTTTTCTATATTATTTGTACATCAAAAGCGTACGAATGTACGTTCGTGACCATTTCCTGGGGTCATATATAAAAGAGTTGCGTGAGTGACTGACTCATTCATCATCGCCCAGCCCAAGTCGCTGACCCTAGAAAGGTAAAATTTGGACTAGCGATTGGTCACTCCTTAAATCTATCCACTAAGACGGGATTTGCCGAAATTCGAATGTTTAGGGGGTAAAAACGGGAAAATTCGGTAACCTTATAATACTTATCGTTATTCCTTAGAAAAATAAGCGGACGGCTGTCTGGTACTTTTTTGAAATTCGGCCCTATTAGGGCGTAAACGAGTAAAATATGACTTTAAGTACTCTTTTGCCATCTTTTGAACCACTAAACATAGAAACAAAGTTTATACCACATTCGATACTTTGTAACGGACGACGAGACTTTCTATTGCAGGAAAACCTTTAGCTACCTTTATACCGACTGTGCTCAGGGGAAAAAATGGGGTGGTGATCTTGTCTTCCTTTGATAGAATTCACGTTACAATAAATTTAAAGTTATGGTAGCTAAAAAAAAAAAAAACATTAAAAAAAAACTGATACTATAACCAAAACATAACAAGGGAAACAAAAATAATAAGCCAAAATGAAAATAAAACTCGTGAAGTTAAGATAATGGACTAGATGACATAAGTCCTTAAGGCTCAACAAAACCCGCCCTACCATTGCTATCTCTGCCTACAAATCTATAAGATAGCCCAATATTGTTGTACTAACTGTTCTTTTAAATCTTTCGTGAAATATGGAAAAATATGTTATTTAGTTATACATTGCAATTAGCATTTTTCTTGTTTTATGCATCGATTACAAATAATAAGTTAAAATTTAACATTGTCTTGTTTTTCTTTCCCTATGATTTTATGATTAAGAATTAAATTTAAAAAAAATAAAGTAAGAAAGTTAGCATAAATTAATCAATCATGTTATTAAAAGAATTTTAATTTTATGTTAACAACCTCAAAAAACTTATTAATTTGAAATATATATATATTAAACAACAAAAAAAAAAAAATTACTTAAATGTGTTGTGTTGTTTTTTATGTCAATTGAAAAATGAGATTAGATACCATATTATTAAGAAAAGATTTAAAAAGAAAACTCACCAAAGTACAATACGATGAAACAGCAGGCCTGATGTCCATAGATGAGTTGTAAAAAGTAATATTAATGTTCTTTTCTCATTTTATATATTGTTTACAATGGGTATCGTGCTAATGTGCTTTGAAATACGACAACAAATTAAATTATGTTTAACTAAATAAGAAATACAAGAAAACTATTACCAACAATATTGAAATTTTAAATTATTTAAGGTCAAAATTAACATATGTATATTTACAACCATTTATTTTTCCCTTTTTCTGGATTCTATTGTGTCCTAAACTTTGCCAGGATGTTTTATTGCCTTTTCCAAGGACAATAAACGTCTTTCCAGCTTTATAATATATCCACCAAATATTAGCTTAAGTTTTATGTGGTTCTTGGGGATGTTAAGTTAAGCGTACGTATGCTCGATAATTACCAGCTTAAGGATGCTCGTATGCCACCTCTTGTACCAAGAAATATTGATAAGGGAATGGTAAAAACTATTAAAAAAAACTGTTCAAAACTCCACAAATTATATTTATGTTTGTTTATAAACAAAAAAAATACAATTTTTGTTTTTTTTTTCCTCTTTTCCTTTTTTTTTTTTTTTTCTTGACTTTAAATTATGAACGTTACTTCAAGGAAAACTTTTTATTAATAAAAAAATTTTCAATTGATTTTGAAAAATTTCCCTATGCTACATATTTGAAAAAAAAAACTATTTCATTTTACATTTTTAAATTCAAATCACCCAATAAACACTCCCATGAGACCTCACAAAACTGATACTGCTTCAAAGGATCAATACAGAAGACCAGGATCAGAAAAAGGTCGACTTTTATGTCTAAAGCCAAATATCTTTCGAGTGATAAATTCCAACGGTACCATTGTCTATGTCTTTCAATTCATAATTAACGTTACCGATTTTCCGCACTACTAAAGCCCTAATTCCAACTGGTGCCAATTTCGAATTAAAGTTATTAATTTTCGAACTAAGCGTAAAATTACGTCTAATAACCTCCTGTCCCTCTGTACAATTTTTGGTCCTCGATATTAAATTATAAATCCGTTGATTCTTGTCATATGCTTTCTTAATCAAATCCTGAATGTCCTCTCGCAAAAGTGAAAATCCATCCTGTCTCTCAATGTGAATGTCAGAATCAGCCAAGATATTCAATTTCTCCAAAAGTTTATAGTCAAGTCCATGTGTCACCATCGTCTGTCCGAATACAACCTGGTACGGAGTTATCCCAATCGCCTGGTGTATGCTGTTTCTTAAAGAACAATTTATACTCGGAATGTATTTATCCCATTCCCGTTGATCTCTTCTTACATACGATCGCAATGCTTCATTTATAACTTATCAAAAAAATACTTATCAAAAAAATTTTTGATACTTTAATGGGGGAAAAATATAGTACCCAAAAAAGGAAATACGGGAAATTTTATAGTTTTCTTTAGCTTTTTGATAATGCTAAAGTAGCGGGTTAAATGCTAGAATTTAAACAAGTTTAAACCTAGAAAAATAAACTTTGGCATTAAAATATCTCCACGAAGAAAAAGGAGACGCCAAGGAACAACAATTCTACATGTTTAAATTATTTTATTTTCAATAAAGATTTTTTGTAATTTAATTACCCCCTTATTTTCATATAAAATTCGTTTATTAACCTGTTATAAGCATGGAATATTGTTTATGAATAAGGCCTTTAATATTTCAATTCAAAATTTATTTCAAAGTAACAAAAATGTTAATTTAATCAAAATAATATTTTTAATTCTCTTTCAACAAAAAAAAAAAAAAAAAAATAACTGATTCAGTTATCACATTAATTAAATTGTAATATTCAACATTTTTTTTTATTTTTCGAATTTATTCTATGAGCTAAATTTCAGTTATGTATTTTATAAAGCTTTTTTGTAATAGTTATATTCCTTCAATTTTTCAGAAATGACTTTATACACTACCAGACTATTATATTGTATTTTCTTTTCACATTTTACCTTAGCCTTCCTTTGGAAAGCAATGAGGTATATTGTATGTATAGAAAAATTTACAATTATTAGACACCAGCAGAATGTAATGCATTTTCTGGGCCGCTACGGCCTTCGTCAGCATTCTATGTGTCACACTGGATAGTGATACTTTATAAATTGAATGTATTTAACTAAACAATTTTAACAAATAGAAACTGGGAATTATTTCCTTCCGAAGGTTACTTTATATTATATTCAACATTTTTTTTATTTTTCGAATTTATTCTATGAGCTAAATTTCAGTTATGTATTTTATAAAAAAAATGTTGAATATAATATAAAGTAACCTTCGCACAGAGGAGTATTTGGCCTGAAAAGCTGGCCAAAAAGGCAAAACTGAATTTTAAGAAATCTTAAGAACTAAGTACGCAGCTCGACAGATAACGATATTTTACATTATATTGTAAAATTTGAAGATTTTTAGTTGCGATTTGTAGCTCTGAGACCCTGCTTAAGTTAGGAAAGTGAAGAAAATTATATGAGATTTAAATGTTTTTTTCGGTTTCTGACTGTTTATATGATATTTTTTTGCGGCTAAACGAATAAAGGTTTAACAAAAAAATTTTAAATATGTTGAATATTCATGTTGAAACAATTCGTTCAAAAGCTTTTATGTATTTTGAATTATTGATTTCAACTGTTATTCACATCACTTTTAACACTTCACAATATTAATACCTGCCTATATGTAAATTATAAATTGCAAAAATTCTTAATTATCCCCATGATGCACAAGATTCTTATTCATGGCGGTAGTGTTATAAAGCAAGCAATCTTGCCAATTGGACAATTGTCAGAAGAAGCTGCCGAGGCCAGAAATAAGCACTTACGATTATATCGTACGAATTTTTTGAAGAAATTCAGCAAAAGCGATACAAATCGAGATATCTTGAATAGGTTATTTCTGAGCAGTGACCCTTTTATAAGCTGCAGTACGCAAAGAGAACGGAATAATGAAACAGCTTTTTCATCAGAAACCATCACACTTCTTCTTCCTGACACCGATACACATACGACATAATAATTAGTAAGGAATTTTTATTAGTTTAACTTTTCGTTTATAAAGTATTAAATAATATAAAATAAATATAATAAAGCCTTTTTTCATAAAAAAAATACTGTTTTATAAGAGCCTTACAATTTTCAAAAATTTTTTTTTAATTAGACTGTCAAGAATGAGTTTAAACCTTTAAAATCAACATTTGTAATTGAGTTTTGCGATTTATACCAACTTTTATTCCTTAAGAATGTGGCTTTTAGAAAAATTTAAAGTTTTTGGTTCTTAAATTTTTTTATTGCATTTTGAAAACAAAAAATTTGACGCATTTTGCATGTAAATTTTTTTTTTCGCCATTAAAATTTCGCAAAAAAAATGTGTATGGCTAATTTAAGCAGAATTTTCCGGTGCATCTTCTGATCCTCCTGCTATTAAAATCGGAGAACACGTTTTCAAGTTATGGCAAAATATATAAGGCAACCCAACGATTTAGGGGGTGAAGTATGCCAGCCTTTAAAAGAAAATTCTTACGTCCTAGAGAAAAACGGAAAACAGATTTGAATTAAGGGCATCAAAATCCATATAGTCCACATACTTTTATTTCTAGGGTAGAGAAAAATTTTTTTGTTGCGCAGTGTAATTTTTGCAAAATCTGCCACTAGACTTTTTATATCATACTACACCTAAAACTATCAACAAACTAAAACATTTAATTCAAAAAACACGTTTAATAATTTTGGCCAGCTTTTCAGGCCAAATACTCCTCTGTGCTTCGGAAGGAAATAATTCCCAGTTTCTATTAAATTGAAATAGTTTTAAAACAATTTTTTTTATTTGATAAAAAACTACTAATAATTTTTTTGTGTGCTTGTTACAAAAAATAATAATTATTATTGTTAATAACCGGAATATTAATCTTGGTCTTGGTACAATGTAGCAAATTTTTGTAGGACCATAACTGATCGTAGTTCCTTTATGAGTCCCATTTGCTAACTTTATGTTATCCTAAATTTATGCTTTAACTTATATTTATTTAATTTCCTTCAATGTTTCGGATTTTCCTTATTTAAATTAAACAACAAAAACCAAAAACAATATTTGCTGGTATTAGTTTTTAAAAATCCTTTTAATTTCCCAAAACTCCAATTCATTGCTCTCGGTTGGCTTTTGTTTTATTTTGTGCAAGAGAAACTAAAAAATAAAACTCAATTAAAATGGCTATTTCATTATACTAAAATAAGAGTTAATATTTTTCAACATGTTTCTAGCAAAAAGAAAATGCCATAAAAAAGCACTGGCGCAATTTTCCCTACACTTTATTATAACTCTACACTTTTACATCATTATTTCCATTTTCATTTTAGTAAAACACTTTCCACATTTCATGCTTCCCTTTCGTGGTATCTGAAATTTTACTCAGTCTCTCTGGTGATGATGATGACGAGGACAATGCAGCTTTTGGCAAATGTCGGGCAGGAGTAGTTTGAAAACAAACTGGGTGTTGCAAATATTTTACATGATGAACACGTCTCATCTAAGTAAACAATGTTGAAACTCATACACACACACACACACACTCATCTTGCTTGAATGTATATGTAGAAATAAATACTTTAAATTTTACTTTTCTCTTCTTTTATTCATTTTATTTCAGTTTTTTTGTATAAATGCATGCTTGTTATTAATGCAAGTGTATGGGAAGATTGGAGGGCGGTGGGTTTTTGGCTTGTTAAGTAAATTAAAAACAAATAAGATTTCTTAAATCAACATAAACAGACAAACACTGTCAACTATACACGTGTGCGGGAAAGTTTATTTTGGTATATGAGTAGGAAAGTGTGTGTTTATGAAAAAGAATTATGAAAACAATATTATTTATTTGTTTAATCTTACAAGAAGGACATTAAATAATAAAATAAATAAATACCAAAAGGGTTGACAAAATAACATAACAGGCTATAAAAATAATATTTATTCTATGTGCACATTTACTTTTCTTGTAGCATAGTTCAAGGGGCTTATTTTGTTTTGTAAGACAATGATGTTGTGTGAGTATGTTGTGTTAATTGAATAAGAGTAAAGAATATTTTATGTAATGAAAAATATGTTTATACAAAGCAAAGCCTGTTTCTGATCAAACCAAAAAAGTGAAAAAAAGGTAAATTTTTTTGTAAAATGTGTAGTATTGGTGTTAAAAATTGTTTATATAAAAAAATATACGAGAATTTTAAGGGATTTTTTTGTAAAATGGGTCTTTTTTGTGAATGGTTTATTTTTTAAAGACTGGACTATTTGTAAAAAGGATATTTTTGTAAAAAGGTACTTTTTATAAGCAATTTTTTTTTTTTTTAGAAAAGTAGTAAGAAAAGAAGTAAAGCTGTGTCGAATCTTTGATACCTTTCACCAAGAATTAGAATGTCATTAAGTATACGCAGAGAAAAAACATGCTTAAATATGGTCACCTGCAACCAAACTATTTTTAAAGAACATTTTCAACATATTATGGTTAATATAATCATAAAATTGTCAGCGACAACAATATTATAGTTTAAATAGTCCTCCAACAATAACCCACAACCGTATTTTGTTTGCCTCTAAAAATGTTATGGTTAAATATGATAATAATTTGTTTTTAAATTAACAATAGTATTTTCGTCTTTTTAAGTGTTTAACAAATTTTAGTTTTTATTGATCATTACATGTTTGGAAGCAACAATAATATGGTTGGAGCTTCTTGATGGAGGCATAATTTAACCATAATATAATTAACGCTGAAAATAATATGGGTATATTAAACATAATATGTTTAACATTTTCTTTAAAAATAGTTTGGTTGGAGGTGACCATATTCAAACATGCTTTTTCTCTAGGTGTAGACACCTAATTTGTGTGGCACAAGCTGTTACTTGGGCCTGGCTGGAACCACTTGTATTTTATATGGAGTTTTTGCGGCTATAGAAAAAACTCACACTAACGAACCCCTGGGGCTGGCTGGGACTACTTTTATATGTATCAAGTATTATGGCTTAAGCAGGCACATTTTCATTTCAAATGGAATAATTCTTCGAAAATAAAGCAAAGAAAGAATTATTCTTTGCTGTTCTTTGTTTGATTTTATTTACTACAGTATATATCGTTACTTTAATATAGAAAAGCCCTAACTAATGTTTTCCTTACTTTACAGGACAATTTAATCAAACACTGCGTTTAAAAAAAATCGCGACTACAAGAATATAATTTTTATTAAGTTTTTTCCTTCTCCTGTAAAGTAAGGAAAATGTTAGTTAGGGCTTTTCTATATTAAAGTAACGATATATAATAAGGCCCAGGTAGATACAATATGCACAATATTTTTATTTGGCCAATTGCCAATCCCACGGTGTTTCATTTTACACTTTTGTAAAATCTTGTAAAAATAACTTTGATTGAGAAATACATAAAGTTTCATTCTAATATATCTAATAATTATATAAAAAATACTGGAAACAGTAAAAAATGCCTGGCCAGGCCCAGGTATACATTTAAGGGTTAAGGCGTGGACTTTTTATGGGTTCTATGGTCAATTATGGACCAATCTTTAAAACATTTGGCAGTGTGATTTTAAGGCGTATAAAATTATGAGAGTTTAAATTTTATAGCAATAGCTTTATTCGTAATAGTTTTAGGCGTACTAAAGCGTTTTCCTCAAGTGGGCTTAACATGGGGCAATGGAAAATTATGGACCAATCATTAATAAATGCAGTAGTGTAATTTCTATTCATATAATAAAATAAAATAGTTTGTGTTTAATTTAATAACACTCGGTGCATTCCACCTTCAATTAATGTTAATTTTTCTTACAGCAATATCATTTTTTTTTGAGTGGTTGGTCCAGTTTTGGATTTATTGGTATTTTCCTACAGGATCCCAAATTAAGTGAGCGTGCTTTCAGCAGACAGATAGGCAGACAGACATGGTTGAGTTGATTTATAATTATTTAAAGACCCAGAAGATATTCAGTCTAAGATTATGTTAGGTTAAATGGGTAACCGTCACGACGACGACTCACTTGGGTCCTTATAGCGGTCTCTTTGTGATAACCCTAGCCAATGACAAGAGTCAGCCAGTTTCCACCAGACTATTCCCCAGAGGTCACTGTAGTCTCGAATCACCCCGATTCCCTGCAGAACAAGGGGATCGATTTCAGTCCCGCGTTGGACAAATCGTCCAGACATGCCTAAGCCTAATGCCCCCCAGACCGGGACATTGGCAGAGAAAGTGAAACACCGTCTCCTCCTCCTCCTCATCATGAAAACTCCTACAGTAGTCATTATATGCAAGACCCATCCTCCTAGCATGAGTCCCTATCACCCAGTGACCCGTGATGACCGATATCACTGTCTTTATTCGGTCCCTGCCGAGACCGAGTAGTACGCGCGTTCTTGCCGCGTCATAGCCAGACCATAGAGTCCTGGCCATCAAACAGGTATGCTCGCCCTGTCATCTCCCCTGAGCCCTTCTGTACGACTCCCGTCTGATGAGAGTCCTGCAGCGGGCCATTGAAGTGCCAATCAGGCCGTCGACGAACATGTCGTCCAAGAGACAGCCTTGTTTGGCTAGGCTGTCCGCAGTATGGTTGCCCAGGAGCCCAATGTGTCCTGGTACCCATGTCAGCGTTACACTGGAATGTTTCGCGATCTCATTTAGAGACATCCGGCATTCCACTGTTAACATAGATGTCGTAAAGACACCAGCCAGAGCTGCAATGGCAGCCTTGCTGTCCGTAAATATACATATATCCCTCGATATACTATAGTAATTCAGCCAGTTTGCGCCCGCTTTATGGCAGAGATTTCCGCCTGCAGCACACTACTGCCATCTGGCAGCCTAAAAGAGACCCTGATGTCCAATTCCTCGATGAAGAAACCTCCACCCACTCTGTCGCCCATCCTGGAACCATCGGTGTAGACCCGCAGGGTCGGCTCCAGAGATCGCGTATTATCGAGCAGCTCATCATAGTTACCATGATGAACCGTGAACAAAGCACCGAAAAAGGGTTCCGGAGTGCAATAGTCCAGCCCCGCCAGGTCGTATGACGCGTGAAGCGTGACCCTGGCATGACCATAGTTCCGCGTAGACCATAGGCCCACCGCCCCCAGTCTCATAGCGGAAGTCAAGGCCTGTTGTTCGGCCATGATATCAATCGGCAACCAGTCTAGCATAGTAAACAGTGCCTTCGTCGGTGTCGAGCGGAGTGATCCCGTGATCATCAGCGCAGCCACCCTATATACTTTCTCAAGACTCCTGCAGTACCGTCCCCTTTCCATGGCAGGCCACCACACTATGACCCCATAGAAGAGGATCGGTTTCACCACTGCCTCAAAGATCCATTCGATCTCCTACAGCTGTATAAGGCCTCAGCTCCATGCCGTTTAGCCTAGGAAGCCTAAAGTTGCCAACCTTGTACTTCCTGGTAAAGAGTTCCAACTCAGTTTTCTGTGGATTGACACCAAGTCTACAGGAGATTCTGCAAGAGCCTAGAATCTGTAATGCAGACTTCATACAATGAGACACTGTATCCAGGTGTTTCTCTCGAATCTGTCGAACCGGCCCAGCAAAGTGTTCACCGTCAGGTTCCATAGTAGAGGGGACAGAACCCCACCTTGCCGGGTGCCCCTGTGTACAAATCTGCAAACATTAGTAGCACCCATCGTGGATTCAATGATCATATTGGCGAGTAGATTACCAATAAATCTACAAATTACATCGTCAACACCCACCTCCCTCATCGACTCCAAGATGGAGTTGGGTTTGACATTGTTGAAAGCTCCCTCAATGTTCAGAAAGGCCACAAGTGAGTATTCTCGAAATTCAAGGGATTTCTCAATGTAGCCGACCAGTGAGTGGAGCGCCGTCTCTACAGACTTGCCCTTGGTGTAGGCATGCTGCGATGAAGAGAGCAAATGTCTAGGAATAGACATCCTCAGATATATATCAATGACCCTTTCAAGGGCCTTGAGAAGAAATGACGACAGGCTGATTGGCCTGTAGTCCTTAGGTCTGATGTGGGATGCTTTACCTCCCTTTGGAATGAAAACAACCCTACATCTTGTCCATCGGATGGGAACGTACGAGAATCTAATATATTCCGTATAAATAGTGGACAGCCAAGGAATTAGAAGCCCCCAAGGAAGTTCCTTTGAAGGTCGGCCGGAATACTACCATCCGGACCAGGGGCCTTAAAGGAGTCAAAGCTCCTTATCGCTGGAGGTGTGTGTGTCAATTTACACCTCCAGCGTCTCCTGACTATTCGTAGTTCAGCTACCATCAGCTTTCTGAATGTAGCTAGGGACAGCCGGGCAAGAAGCCATTATTTTACGCAATCGGTTTGTCTCAGAGGAGCCCGGCATTCCGTTTCTCCGATCTAACCAAATTCTTAAACCTATTCAATGCCGACTTATAATTCGCCCAGTTTCCCAGACGTTTAGCCATTAATGACAGGGACTGAGCCCAGAGAGTCAGCGAGTAGACTAGCCTGATAGTCCCACTTCGTTTTTGTCCTATTCACAAAAAACTCCCAAGGGGGGAAGACCTAATTGAAACTCAACATACCTGTGGTCCGAAAAGAAACAGTAATTTGGGACCGCCCAGTTACTTATTAAGTCGGAGTGTTCCGAGCTGACCAAAGTCACATCGAGAACCTCCTGCCTATCAGCAGATGCTGCCTTAGAGTGGTGAAAGTTTATCTGTGTCACCTTCACCATGTCCAGTGTTGACGACCGTGACATTGGCGTCCTCCTGGTCTGATTCTAGGAGGGCGTCCTCATCAGCCAATTCACCCATGCGTTCAAAGAGGTCACCCAGCATGTCAGAGACGGACGGGGTGCCTTCCTTGTCACATGAATGAACGAAAGCGTCATTCGTGCAGTCCACAGACTGCGTAGGCTCCACAACCTTCAGAGCGGGATCGCCCTTGTCATCACCTCGGTAGACACGGAGCAAGATGGTACTAAAACCATAGTAAATCTTGCCCGGTTTCTCCCTCAGTGGCTTCAAGGAGTCCTGATTCAGGACTACGATCGCCATTCTTGAGGATCCTTCAGCTGCTGAAACCTTGACCACTTTCCAGTTATGAGTGGGAAGTTGGGGGTTGCAGCACTGAATAATCTTCAAGACTTCCTCCGGTGCAGAGGGTTCCGCTGGGATGGTGACGATGGATCTATGTCTCCGTGGTATCTCATTCACCATAACCACGTCGAGCCTAGCACCTTCCCATATTTAGCCAATCGCTCCAATGGCAAGCTTCAGCAAAAGTGCCGAGCACTCGTCCACACACGCCATCAGCTTCACGTGACCCTGGTACCAGCCAGCATCGTCGCATTGCGGGGGTGCTCCTGGATTCTCACTAAGGATCTTCCAAAAGACACCCATCATTTGCTGCTTTACAAAGTCCCACCTAGAGTGGGAGATGGATCCATCAGCAGCACCTCTGTCTATAATAGCCCTAATAAGATGGTCTTTCGCCCCCTCGCTGTAGGACCTATTAGTTGACTTTAGTGCATGTTTGGGA
The DNA here is from genome assembly GCA_930367215.1 of Pollenia angustigena. Lineage (NCBI taxonomy): Eukaryota > Metazoa > Arthropoda > Insecta > Diptera > Polleniidae > Pollenia > Pollenia angustigena. The sequence continues at coordinate 58,632,170 of OV884060.1, forward strand.
CGTTTTGTCCCTAGTTGCTGTCTAACGGCTGTCCCTTCTTAGCCCATGCCAATGAAGCTTCCTGTTCAGCAGAAAGCTCATTGGCATCTTTGGAGCCGAATAGCTCGATAACACGCAAGGCAGCACGCCTTGAGTTAGATGTCCTCTTAGAAGGATTTTTATGCCGAGGTGTCTTCTTAGTGACGCCGGAGATGGCTGGGAGAGGTACAGAAGTGGGACAGGATATAATCATCACGGGATTTATCCGCTTTGGCGGAAAGGGCTTTTGCGGCTTTTGATGTACTTGGCGCGAATGACAGAGGATCATCGCCGTTGTTGGGTGTCGAGGCTGATACAGCCACCGACAGGATCGGCTTCGTCTCATTGTCCTTACCATTAGTCCTTTTCATGTCCTGTTCCGTGCCATTGTTAGTATGTTGTTTGTTTTGTTTTTGGTTGGTATTGAAAAGAGTTGTCATTTTGTTTTTGGTCCCACGAGTGTAGGGGATCTGGAGGTCCGCCACGTCATAGCCCCCAATAACGCGGTAAGGGCGTGGTCTATTTGCTGAGGTGCCCAGGTATCAGCAAAGCTCCGTGATAATACAGTCGGTAACCCCTGACTGCAAACAAACCGGCAGGCACGGGTCGCATAACACCTCGGTTTAGGGGATGGATAACCTTTCGTTGCCAAGGCCTTCAAGTTCATTGCCTTCATCTCGAGAATCACCAGATGCTGGCAAAATGCCCGGACCAAGACACGAACCACAGCCAAGACGCAAGCCATCACATCGCTTCAAAATTGTTATCCATAAAAGTGGTTGATATTTAGTCTTAGATAAATATTAAAAAAATTGCAGATGGAATGACAAGCCCAGTATACACTCATTCACCACTAGTGAGAGTGGAGAGTATAAAAAGGGACGTGTTTAAGGATAGTTATTTTGTTTCACAAAGCGGCTACCTTTTTTTACTTTTTTGTGTAAAAAGTGATTTTTGGGTGCGAAAAATTGAATTGTTTGTGTAAAAAGTGATCGTTTTGTGTAAAACGAGACCTCGTTTAAAAAAACGTATTTTTTTAAAAAAAAACTTACTTTTTGGTGCAAAAGTTCACATTTTGTGAAATATTTTACATTTTGGTGAAAAAAATTTAAAAGAGTATTTTTTTGTTTTTTCATTAAATTATTTTTACTGAAAGAAGGAGTTTTACAACATAAAATTTATTAAAATTAATTGATAATTTTTATTCTTGCTGAGCTGGGGATCGAACTCGAGTTGAATTTACATGTTTTAAGAATCACCACATTCTTTCATCAGAATTCTTTGACGTTCTAACTAACCTCTTGTGTAAAATTACTTACTTTATATACCATTTTGAGTGCCCCGGTAGTCTAGCTGGTAGTGAGCTAGTCTATCACCGCCGGGGTTGCGGGTTCGATTCCCTCTCTGGTTCCTGCAGACAAGTGTAAAGCTTCGCGGGATAAGCTTAGGGAATTAAAAAAAAGTAAAAAAATTTGTATTTTTTGAAGCACTTATGAGAAAAAGCGCATGACCGAGCGCTTCAAAAGAGAGCACTTATACAGCAGTAAATAGTAAAGAATAAAATATACAAAAAAGCTACAATTTTAGTGATGACTCGTTGAAGGTTTTAAACCGGAAAAAATTCAAAAATATTATGGTTTTCGTAAATAATTGAAAATGGTATTTAAGCAAGTAAAAGCAAAACATTAATGAATATGTTAATATAGCTAGCCCTTAAAATACACTCTAGAAGTGCTTTGTTTGCATGTTAAAAGAAGCGCTTATTGTCAGAAGAAAATAGCCCTCCAAACCGGGAACACCCCATACTAAAATCAGGCATCCCATCAGCAGGTTTGAAACGATTTGAGGTATTAATTGATACATAAAACCTGCTCCTTTTGCAGCATATTTTTTAATGGGATGGTTGGAATTTTGTATAACTTTTTGAATTATTATTTTTTTCTTTGCGGTTTAATAGCATTTTGTGTAGAAGACTTGGGGAACTAATTTTGAATAACTACACAATCGAACAAAACTAATTGCAACCGAAAATTTGCGAAAAGCTATTAAAAATATGTTAAAAAGAGCACGTATGATCAAAGCAGAACATGAAAATTACTTGCAGGATATAATTTTTCAAAGCTTTTTGAAAAAGAACCCCGAATATTCGCGGAAATACTTAGAATAGTTATAACCATTAAACACGTTAAGCTCATTTTGTGCAACCCGTTACAAGAAATCAATTTTGTAAACAAATTGATTTTTTTCGAAGAAAATTTTGGTTTATCAGAAATTGCGTAAATGTTTAACTCTTTATTTACCATTAATTAAGAAATTAGAAAATATTTCTTTCGAAAACGAATTTATTAGTTTTCCAAAAATTTGTCCTATTTTTTAAACAAAATTTTCATTCCTTTCACATAAAAAACCGGCTTAAAATACAAATCAACTTTATAAAGTAAAAACTTAATTAGTTGAATAAATATTTAAAAAAAAAATAGAAAAAATAAAAAACGTGTGTGTTTAAAATTAATAACATTTGTCATGCAACATAATAAATTGACATTAACCATTTGTAAAACTTTTACTAACTTACTCACACACGTACAAAAAACGATAGAAACACAAGTGAGGCATCCAATTAAACATTCTCACAAGCACACATACAAGTTTACAAGAACACCTACATGAATAGCAAACAAACACACAAGTTCAAAGTTGACAAATTGCAACGACAAACAATTAAAACAAATAATAATGATACACAAATACTCATTCTCTACTTAACTTTCTTAGAAACTCTCATATTCATATACTCAGATGGATACCCTGCAAATAAAATTGGACCACCTGATCCATTTTGATAAAATGGACTACTCCATTGACTGGTCCGATGTAATGCAAGCATGGACCATGTCATTGTTAAAAAGTGTTTGTAGTGAGACGCCATGTCTTCGTTTTTTAACGACATGCTTTCGTTTTTAAACTATTTTAAAACTAATCCTCTTGAGTATACCATGGAGTAGTTTTAAAACTACTCCTTGGTGGTCCAAAGGTGGGTTATATGGTCCTTTCCTAGGACATCGTAATGTTAAATAGACCAGGTTTTTGCCATACGTTTGGGTTACTTTTGGACTAGTACTGGTCCCTTGTGGACAACTCTTTACACGCGTGTTTGGACTGGTCCTATTATTTGCAGGGTACGAATGGATGTATGAGTTTTTGAATACATATAAGAAAAAAATGTAGGTGTTTTCATGTGAGTGTTTGATTTAAAATGAATGAGAAATCTTCTACTTATGCTTGTAGTTTAAAAGAGTGCGCATATATGAATGTGTTTAAACAAAAGGGTTTATCAGTTTAAATGTGTAAGGAAACTGTCATATCAGTTTGTAAGTCATAAATTATAACAGAATAAAAAATCTTACAAAAACACACAAGAGCAAGTTGTTCACGAACACAAAAGTAAAGATGTATGTGTTCTTGTATTTGTAGGTGGGGTTTTGCAATTTAAAAGTAAAATTACTAAAGGAAAACAAAAAGTAATTTTATATTTCATAAAGGAAAATATTTCAGACACTGTTTCTTTAATTTAACTTTCTTTTTAATTTTCTTTTGAACTCGTTGTTGGGAGTTCAAAACATCATTTACATTTGTACTGGGTTACTTACATTTTTACTTTCTTCTCGTTTTCTTCTTTGGAGTTGTGTTAAAACTTTACAAAGACTTGTACATAAAAAAGGAAACACATGATAAAACTGCCAGCCTAATCAAGATGTTAATATGAACATGTTATAAATTATGACTACGGCAAATACTTATGAATGGCTTACACCTATACATGTATGTATGTATCCCAGCAAAAAGAAAATATACAGATTTGAAAGCAATAAATACTGCATTACAACCGCTTCCTGTTAAGCTTTTAAAAATTACTGCCTTACAGCAGTAGATGTAAAGTAAGGCATAGAATCCTACAATTTTTCATTTTAAATCATTTTAAATACAAGGAGAGAATCGCTGTCTATTCGTTTTTAGAGCACATTTTCTACTGCGTCACTGAAACATTTATTCATTTATTCTTTGAAAAAAGTATATAAAATGTTATATTAGCAATTCCGATTGTCTTTTATGATCGTTTTATGCTCATCAGATTCCGAACGATTTCGCTTAGTCTGAAATTACTCGTTTCATCTTTGAAGCTTAACATCTTTTCAATTCCCTTTTGAAGATGCTAATATGATCACACGCAGCAATCGGTTTCAACCTTTTTCTGTTCAAAACAACAACAAATTTATTCTGCTTAAAAAACTTTCCTTTTTTCCTTTTTTTAAAGCAAAGTACAGAATTAATTTAACTTTCAATCGGAATGGAATTCTATGACAAATCTGTTAAATATAATTGTATATAACTAAATTCCAAAGTAAGTCCAAACAAAAATCATGTTATATTTCATTACAAGTGTAAGCACTTCTTTCCCATACATTACTGCTTCCGAGGAAGCATATTTTTTTGCTGGGATATGTTTATATATAAACACACATCACACAGATGCATTATCCTTAAGGTTTCGTTTGAGGATGTGTTTGAGCACACATGGAAAATTGTTTCAAAACCACCTGTTTGAAATTTCTTTATAACTTACAAACAAAAAATGTATTGTTTAATAAGTGATTTTTGTGTAAGTACGGCTTTGTGCGATTGCAAAAAAATCGCAGTAAATGATCACCAACAAATACACTCGCTTGCGGTCATACAATCAAACTTGCGCACCCGCAAACATTCGCTGCTGGGTTGCAGTCATTCAAATAATGCACATCGTGCTTTGTTATTTATACCGTCGTTAGCTGTGTTTTTTAATTAAGATCTTTGTGTGTTCGGTGCGACAATGATTGTTTTGGTAAAGAAAAAAAAAAATACAAACAAAAAAAGCCAGAAATCAAGCAATCATTACTCATGTAGGTATTCAGCAGTTACTATGTAGTACAAGAAATAAAAAAATTTAAATCAAACTAAACGCACATACTGATGTAGGTACAAACAATTTCCATAGAAACAGAAGTCTTTTTTTATCATTTCTTAAAAAGTACAGTAGTTCTGTATGTACAATGTTTTCTTGTTATTGTTGTTAATTTTAACAAAGCGTCTCATCGAGCTGTTTATTGTTGTTATTGTTGTTAATGTTAACAAAGCGTCTCATCGAGTGGACAATGACTACTTGAATGCATATGTAAAAGAATGTGTGCCTTTTGACTTTGGGTATTTGTGTTATATTGCGTGCGCAACAAAATGCAAACAAAGCACTTTCAATAAAAAAAGCACACATGCAAAAATAAAATGTGTACGAAACGCTGTAAAAATTAGCAACGTTGAACTTTGTTTTGCAGGCAAAGAATTTCCACCGGTAGGTCCGCCGCAACTAAAATATTAAGAGTTCTTGAAATTACTTTGTTTTAGCATATTTTCTCAGGGAAACCATCATATTTAATTAATGTAAAAACATTTTTTTTCTAGTTATATGCTATTTCGTGATTTATGAATTCAAATTCGAACAATTGCAACTTTTTTCATTTGGGTATTTCAATTGCACGTTTTGTTTTCATATAAAGCTTTTAATGAGAGACATTATGCATCAGGGATGATAAAGTTAGTACAATTGTATGTTTTTAAGTACTAGTTGCATTTTAAAAGTACTAAAGTACTCTAATGACATATTAAGTACAATTTAAAAATTTCCAAATATCAGAAGAATTGCCAAAGGCATATATATTGTCTATACAACATTCGTCGGCGAATATGGAAAGGATTTTTTTTGTAGCAAAATATGATAAAAACAAAGCGAAGAAACCGCCTTTTTGTGAATATTGCATCGAATTTAATTCGGACAATATATATTTAGAACAGAGAAAGGCAAAATGCCGCCCATGGGCGCTTTGTTATTCTCTTATTTACACGTACTTAAGCCCACGTACAGAAGAAAAAAATGAAAACAGTTCAGTCTCGCTTGAGCAGTCGCACGGGTATGTTGTGTTACGCTTGTTGCTTGAGCAGCGTTGCCAAATATGATTTTTTTTTGTTAAAAGAATTATAGAAAAAAGTTTTATTTTATAATTCTTTGTTTGAAAAATAAGTATTTTGTAAATTGTTTTTTTTAAGTTCTTTTTTATTATTCTTTGTATAAAAAAAAAGCTTTTTTGTAAATTGTGCAGTTTTACATTACAATTTTTTTCTTTTAATTTTGGTATTATATTTCTTACGACACACATGAAACACATAATGGTGTCAGAAAAGAAGAACTTAACTTTTTCAAAACTTTTGATTAATTCATCTATGTCAAACTTGTAGGGACAACATTTTATACGCATGAGGTCTTCGAGAAGTTCATCTGTGAGACGATTTCTGTGGTTATTTTTTATAAGCTTCAAAAAAACAAAATGAAGATTCACATATAAAGGTTGATCCAAACATCGAATACATCTTTAGAATTTAATTTTTTCTTTTTGGATATATGTATGTTTTTGTTGATATTTTTTTTCAGAAGTTTATTCCACTTTCTAGTTCTTCTTTTATGTCCCCATTATCTATTTCAATGCTTTCAATGGATTATTATGAAGTTCGATCATATTAAAAAAAAAAAATTATGGCAACGCTGCAGAATAATGAGAGCGGGAGAGTCATATAGCACTAACATTATTATGAAATAAACATGTATGTGATTGCCTATCTTTAATTTAGAACACAGCGGTAACTAGAATGAGTAAAGAGGCCTAATAGAAGGCCTTATTTGAGCCGTTTATTTTGAAAGTGGCATAAGCCATTTCGGTTTTTAAGTCGAGATATTTAAGGGTTTGCGTTTTAACACGTTTAAAAATATGGATGCTAACTTTCGACAAGATTCACTTGTATTTGATACATCATGATAATGATATTTTTCTCAGTATTATTATTATTTATTATTATTATTATTTATTATTATTATTTATTATTATTATTTATTATTAACTCGATTTTTTTTGAAAAAGTGACAAATGCCACTTTCAAAATAAACGGCTCATTTAGCAGTCACAAGCAGTCAGAAGCCCTTCTCGCCGTATTCCATACTTATTTATTTTTTACACAGGTTGTCATTGGGCGCAAGGCCTTCCACACTTCCTTTAAAAACAACTTCGATCCCTTCCCAAAGAAGGGAGTAAGGAAGGTCACTAAAAATAAAAAGTAAATAAAACTGAACACCTCCTTTCTCCCTTCTCAAAAAAGGGAGTAGCGAATGTGTACTGAATATTTCAGAAGGTCTTTTAAAAAGAAGTTTATACCTTCTAAAAGGCATGCTTCTGAAGGCAGGATATCATGCGAAGCGAATCTTTTAGAAAGGAGTATAGAGGCCTTCAAAAAGGCCTGCCACTTGCAGTCCTTTCTTATATTAATATAAGAAATAAAAAAAAAAAAAAAAAAAATAACGGCCACCCTATTATACATACATACATAATATATTATGTATTATGTATTTTCAAATCAAATGTAAATAAAACATATGTATATGAACAACATTTTAATTTAAAATACTTTTTTCCTCTTTTTAAAAGATTTTAAAAATCAAAAGCAAATATTTTTCTAATTTGGACATGGCAACGTCAGTCGGGTAAGCTAGTCCTATTATAAAACCCCTAACTTAGTATGGTGTCTCAAATATCTTCTTGTTTAATTACATTCTTTCATTCCAATTACCTTCTTTATTAAGAAACAGTTTTTCAAGAGAAAGGGAAAGGAGATTAAAATTAATATATTACCCACCACGTTTGCCACTAATGAAGGTAACGCGAGTTGCATATTTTAATAAAATAAACTGCTTCATTTAACCAAAAAAAAAGTGAGTAACAAGAGCCCATTAATTATAAATTTTTTCTGGCTGTTGTTGCAAGACTTTGCTACAAAACTCTTTTACCATTCCCCTTCCTTTACCTGAAGCAGACAAGCAAAAAACTCTGGTTTGTCTTGTTGCTCTTGCAGCTACGTATCCGTGTTAAGGTTGACACAGTATCAACAGTTTGAATATTCTCTTTTTACTCTTCTGAAACAAGGCAGAGCAGAACAAAAGTTTTTTTTCCAAAAAAAAAAAAAAAAAAACACATGCACATGGGAAATATGGGCAAATCCCAGAAACAGTCCACCAACCAAAAATTTTTCAAATTAATTTCTTTTAATGGAATATGAGACTAGAGGTATAATTTCATTTTTTATATTAAAAAATATGTATTTCAATGATCATTAATGCAATAATTTTTACCAAATCCTACCCCACTGCTGATTTGTGCTTAAAATAGCACTTACAGCAGACTTATCAAAATATAAATTTCGTTAAAAAAAATTCGACATTCATAAGTTAAGAAATTAGTTTAAGAAATGCAATTCATAAAAATATAATTTGTTTGTTAAAATAAACAAAATATAATAATAAAATACTACTGGAAAAACTGTAGCGTGCTTCACAAAGGGTTCACGGCTTTTGTCAAAAAATCACAACATTTTTTGACTGCGAATAAGTGCGCTCTTATAGTCATCTTTCTTTTAGGCATTAGATTTTGTATACCTTGTCATGCCAAATTCGCTAAAAATTAGGAAAACGCACTTCAACCTTTGAAGTTACTTCCACTTTTTGTAGCGTGCGTCACAAAACTTTGTGATCAATTATTTCGCAACAAATACTTGCTAAAAAATGATGATATATGCCATTCGTAAGTACATATTAATGTCACTAAATAATATAAATAAGTTGAAGCTATGTTTTTTGAAAGACCAAAAAATGTTTAGATTTCAATCAGAAAACGCGTGCGAATGTAGCGTTCGTCAAGCAGGATTTGCCCATATAAAAAACGGAGTTTATATTATATAGTCTCCTATCCTTTTGTTCATATAACACTCACATATTTTAAACTTTTTTCTGTTTCCTTTTTAATCGTTGTCATATGTCCTGGAGTATTTGCATATAGTTTTAGCTTTTAGAAGTTTGAGTTCAATAAATTTCATATAAAAAAAAATTTAACATTAACTCAGTTATTGTAATTAGTAGAAACAGTGAATTTTAATTATGAATTATTTATGTCAACATAAATATTTAAATACAAGAATAAAGCTGTATTGTTTCACTTTGTTCTAATGTCTTAAGCTATAAATAATTAGTTGTAGTTTTAAGCGAAAAATTGCTATCAATAAAGATATTTTATTTAAAAATAAAATTAATTGTACCTACATATCGCACTGGTTCCTCTAAAGGGGGTTAACTCAAAATTTATAAATTTTAAGTAGAGACAAAATTCTGTTTTCTTTTTATATGTACTCTTATGGCCTGTTCATCGATATCGAATGAAGACTTCGTTCGCTTAACTTACACGTAAAACAAAAACAATATTTTATAATTTGTTTTTGTTTAAAATGTAGTTTAAGCGAACGAAGTCTTCGTCGAAATCGACGAATATCAAATTCGTAGTTGCTTACATCGCAACGAAAAGGGTTTTCGAAAAGATCTTATAGCGGTTGTAAAATTACAAAATCTGGAAACCTGTGTTGAAAATTATTGAAAAGTGTTTCAAATATTTCGGCATATTCATATCTTTTGTCGATTTCGAGATTTCTATAAACAGTGAAGTTTTTGGAAAATTGGAAAAATCACCAGTTTTAATTTGATGCTACATATTAATCGTGTGATTATCATATACATACACATATATTCTATTTTTCATGTAATTTAACACAAATATTTAATTATTTAATATTTTAAATGTTTGTTTCACTTAATACTTGATGATACTTCTTTTTGTTTCTGAAAATTACAAATTAATATAACGTAACACACACAACTTAGAATACAATATTTTTTCCTTAATAATATATCGGTTAACGCATTTTTATCGGAAATATAAAAAGTTGCTTTTTAATCTTACCATTTTACAAAGTTCTTTGCTTTGCATGTAAACTTATGAAATGTTATATTATTGTACATTTAAGTCTTAAAATTTAAACTCTAAATAAAACTTGCATGCAAGGCATTGGATGTTACCAAAAGTATTTTTGACCGTACAATATTTTTTGAGTGTAAGCTGAAACGAAATAATATAGCACCCGCTAGACATGTACAATTGTCGAAGCCACATCGACGACTGAATTGCAGCGTTACCGTTGTGATACTAAAGCTGAAAGTCCACACCATGCGTTCATGCGTAGATGCGTATGATACTTTTTGTGCATTTTATGCGTTTCTAAATTCAAGTTACATGCAATGCGTTTTATGCGCCAAATTTGTTTTTTTTTTATCAGCTGTTGTGCTAATATGTTTAACAATTAAAAACATTTTTGCAAGAAATTGAGAGTAATTGATATTTTAATAGAATTTATTTAATAGAATTCATAGGGAAGTAAGCTTTTATTATAAAAATATTCGTGATTTTTCACGGTATCATTAAGTTTGCAATTCATGGCATTTGTTACAAAAAATAATAAACACAACAAAGATGACACTCAGAAGATAAAAGTAATCGATAAATAGAATGGCAAATTTTGCTCTTGTTAAATTGTGCTAAAAATTTATTTTAATGCATTTTATTCATTAAAGTTTATACAATCTTTATTACGAAAGCTTTTTCTCTTATTAAAACCCTTTTTTAATGCAAAAACATAGTAAAAAGTAATCCACCACACAAACATAATTATCGATAACATTGAAAATAAAATATGAATTGCCATCCATGGCCATCAATAACAGCTGACTTTTTTTCACCACACATGCGACGGATACAAAAGTAAAAAGTAAACCTACTTTCATGCGTTAATGCGTCTAAGCATTCTCTGTATTTTGTTGTGTAACTTGTCATATACAATTACACTGATTCAACTTTTTTGTCAAATGCATAAAAAGGACAGACGCATAAACGCATGGTGTGGACCTTCAGCTTAAAGTATCAATTTGACCCTTTTACGACGGCAGGCGCGGATTCAGGGGGGGGGGGAAATAAGGAAATTTCCCCCCCGTAAATTATAAAAATATGTTTTGTTAATTTCGATAATACAAGAATTCCCAATAATAATATTTTTTTTAATGTACAAAATTTTTGGAAATCCCAGCCAGAGTTTTTTTGTTTTTTTTTTATGGAATCTCTAACGAAATTTTCAATTAGTATCCAAATCTTAACCCTGATAGTTATTTATTAGATATTTCCAATGAAATATCTAGTTTACCGTATTCAAATAGTTATTGTTCTACATTCAATCCCAGCAGGTGCCATCTATATCCAAAGACTAAACGTTTGACTTGATAATGCGTGCAGTTGAATTATTAAAAAACCTTTGTATTTGCAATATTTATGTATATATTTATGTTTTTTATGAATCAAAATTCTATTCAATAGTTTTTGACGAAAGCACGGATTTGTCGGGGAAAAACCAGATTTCCTTATCTTTAAGATATTTCAACATACAACAAAAAGTTTTTAGGGAAGAGTTTATTGGATTTGTTGTAAACGCATTTGAAGAGGCTTCAAATTATATGGAAGACGTTGATGTGTCAAGTGATGCGAAGGCACTATCATCAATAGTTTTTAAAGCTTTGACAAATTTGGGTGTCCTCTGATGTCAACAAAAAATGAAGTTGTTAAAAAATCCTGGAAACCGCGACAAATGCGAAACAAACGCCATGCTATTCCCATAAATCAAACAACTCAATTTCTAAAAGCAATAAAGTGCCATTAATACAAGCGAAAAGCAGTTTTATCAAAGTACGTAGGAGCCAAACGCTCTACATTATGCGAGACACGACTCTATTTTACACTTTGCAACAAGTATACATTATAAAGTAGAAGCTTTGGAAAAAAGATCTGAGTGGAAAGGTAGTATCGCTACCTTTATATTAAGGAACTCACTTGGTACTTTTGAACTTATTTGCGGAATATACATATTCAGTGTGATACTTATTGCAACACAGCCACTTATCATTTTACAAAAGCACGATTAATCATGTGCCTTGAAGAGAAATGATATAAAGCCGAAGAATAATTTAAAGCGATTTTTAAAAAAGTTAGAGTTATTTGCGTTCAGATCGAGGATCCAATCGAAAAGACAAGATTTGAACGAAATAATCACATCCAAAATATTGAAGATTACTACCGAGTTGTAGGTTATATTCCTCTTATTGAACTTATTTTAGAAGATTTCAAAACACCTTTTCCAATAGATATCCTTAATGTATTGAACATACTTAAACGTCTACCTCAAAGTGTAATCAAGTCATATGGGCAAATCCTGCGTTACGAACGCTACATTCGCACGTGTTTTCTGATTGATATTAGAGGTCTGCAACGAGTAACTTTTTTCTTCACATGTGAAACTCGCAGTCGAATATAGTATTTATTTGTTCTCTTGCTTAACGCGCAAAAAATGAAGAGAAGTGATTATTGTTTTTATAAATACTAACATACAGCAGCCGAAGATGAAATATGTTCCGAAAAAAGGAACATATTAAAATGGGTACAACGAAAAAGAAGTACCTATAAAATTATGGTCACTTCATGTGGTACTTGTAGTAAAGCTGAAATTTGTTTAATTACCAAAAAATTAGACAAAAATTTATTTCTTAAGTCTAGATAATTAGAATTTTTTTGTGTAATTTAGCCTAAATATTTTTTCATATACAAGTAAATATTATTGCAAATAAATTTCACTTTTAAATATTTATAAATAAATAAGTAAAAAATTAGTCAAGCTCGAGGCCAGTGTATTTTTGTAAATAAAAATTCCTTTTTTATTTATTTCCAATATTTCGATCTTCTTTGAAGATCATCATCAGGGATTTCTTTTCCTTAAATTCAAGAACAATAAAACATGATTACATCATAATTACAAACAAATAAATAACAACAACATATATATAAAAAAGCATATCCAAACTCACAGTGAATTTTTTTATAAACACAAAAACTTAAAAATATGTTGTTTACACGTCGACATCTAGACTTGCACTAAACTTAAAAATTCTTATTGCAGTTTGCTCTTATTTACTAATGGCCATTTTCTCATTAGGCAATTATCTTTTTTCCCAACGAAAAACTGCACATTAAAGAAATTTGGTTTTCTCAATGTCTCATTTGCTTCGATTTTATCGCAAAGCTAACCGGCACTCATCTGCCAATTATTTATTTTCCTTTTATTTGCCGTACAGATAAATTCAATCAGCTGACTCCCAACTTTTACATGTATTTTGAGTGGCGTTGCCAGCTGCAAACAATGTTTTTTGTCTGTATATTGAGAAACCCAAAATCGTTAACGGACAGTTTATCGTTCCAATAAATTTATGTTGACATTAAGTAACAGGCAGTTTGTCGATACATTGAGAAAATGGCCATAAGCCTCTGTAGTTATTGGCCAGGGATGTCAGCGCCTTGCACAATTGTGCAAATTAATTCACATGTACGCTTACGCTCTTTTATTTTGCGAGCGTAAAATATAATTGTTTACTGAGAAACACTCTCATTCAGCGGGAAATATCGCAAATATTGCAAGGCCTGTTTTGAGGCCTCTAAATATATTTATGTATATAAATAAATATACAATAACTGTATGTAGGTACATCTTTTTTTTGTTTTATTAACTTTTTTTATTTTATTTATTATCTATGTTTTTGTTTTGTTTTATTTCTGTTTTTGACATTGTACAATGATTTTAAAACAGGGATTTCCATTTCTTTGCACAATTGTGCAATTGTGGTTATTTTTTAAGATAGAATTTTAAAATTTTATAAAAATATATATGTAAAGTGAATCCTAATCAACAAAAATTTCAAATTTTCAAAATAATTGTTTTGCATTTAAGCTAACGATATGTGTTTTGTTCGTGAAAACAATTCGTTGATGCCTGTAACAGGGTCCCTTTTTCTTTCGTTAAAAAGACGTACCTAAATGCAGAAATTATTAAGAAAAGAAAAAGCCACAAGAATTTGTTGGTATTTTGTGATTGTAAAAATATTTTTGTTTCTGTACCAATCGCGTCGGTGGGTTTTTTTTTTGAAAACTCTTTTCTTAAGTAGGTAAAAATATTTAAAAAACAAGTTAAAAAAGTCTTGTTTTGCTACAATTTATGTGTAAACCTATACACATAAAAGCAAATGTGACAGCAGGTAAAATTTTTGGGTATGAAGATGTGTTTTATTGATGTATTAATGAAACTTTATTGTTTCGCACTATTTTTATTGCTTACTTTTTTATGCTACAATTATATGACCGAGTCTAAAGAGTAAAAATGAAATAAATAATGAAGATTTTTCCAACTTTCCTAAAACTTTGCTTATTTATGACAAGGAGAAATATTTGAAAAAATCTGAGTATTTGGCAATTTTTGAAAACCTTTTTTACAACTTTCAAGATCGTTTTCAAGATTTTGAGGATATAAAACCACTACTTAACATATTCCAAAATCCCTTTAAGTGCGACATTGCGAGTTATGAATTCAGCATCCAGTCGGAACTAATCATACTTAGGAGCGAAATTAATCCTCCAGACAGGGAAAATATTATTGAGTTCTGGAAAAATTTAGACGGGGCGCTATATCCTATATTAAAAAAAAAATCCTTCAAATGTTTGTCGCTTTTCTCCTCAACATATCTTTGCGAACAAATATTTTCCGATTTGAAATACATTTGCTCAAAACAACGCAATAAATTAACATCCGCAAACTTAAAAAATGTTTTGTTGTTACGAAACTGCAATATAAATTTAGAAGATATTATTGGTAAATAAAAGTATTTATTATAGGCTAGTAAAATCTTCTCTTTTTATAATGGTGGTAAATACTTACAGAATATTTTTAAACTTAATATTTGCATTGGTATGAGGAAATGAATTTTCATTGTTAGAATTCGCAAAGGTATGTTGAGCAAAAAACGAAAAATATTGGAAAGAATTGTATTAGGCTGTAAAAATACTTCAAATATTGTGAACTGCGCAATTTTTCCAAAAAATAAGCAAAGTTTCTGAGGTTCCAAATTAAATTAATTTAAATAATAACTGATTGTGTCTGTCCATAACTCAACATTTTTCGATAATTGTATTATTATTTATTGCTTTTAAGTCTTCATAGCAATAAATGTAAGTTAACTTTAAATGGCCTGATGAAAAATGAATGGAAAGCATGAACTATATTTCCTCGCATAATGCTGGCCCTGGTGTTTGCATCGCCCTTTCATGAAAATGTTTTGTAAGTTTTAATACCTTACCTGATTCCCAACAATTTAATCGAACATAGATGACCCTTAGAATAGGTCTTTAATAAGGCCTCGCAACCGCATATTTCGCCCGCTGGGCATGTAAGAGATAAGAGTAATCTCACCAACACAATCATAATTGACATCACTGTTATTGGCACACGAACACTCTACGTCGCTCTTGAAGTTTACACTCTTTTTTGTTGCTATAATGTGAAGCATTTCCAGAGTATATCGACGTTTGTAATTTGGCTCTGTTTGTAACACACTAACATTGTTAAAGTCAGGCGAGTGTTTGTTTTCGACACAGTGGTTCACAAGTGCTGTTTTTGGTGTGTCTCTACTGAGTTTAAATTTTTGATCAGATTTATGGCCTGAGATTCTAGATTTTAGTTTGTTTTTTTGTGGTTCCAATGTACACTTTATCACAACTTTCGTTTAAATTTCCAATACAGGGTATATTATATATAACATTTGATTTTTCCATGTTCTGAATTTTATCTTTTGTTTTACTGTATATTTTTGAGAGATTGTTGTCCGTTTTGTGTGCTATTCTAAAGTTTTCACCATTAAAAAATTTTGATTTTTCAAACCTCTCTGATACTTCGGGTACATATATTAGGGATTTGTAATTTTTGGGTATGTTAGTAACTTTCGAACTATTTACATTTTTATTTTGATAGTCACGAATTAGATTATTCGTGAGTTTTTCAGGAAACTTGTTGTCAAGAAGTATGTTTTTAATTTTTCTTATATTATTTTTGTGGAATTCCAAGTCACTCAGATTCAACACTCTTATTATTAGAATAGCACACAAAACGGACAACAATCTCTCAAAAATATACAGTAAAACAAAAGATAAAATTCAGAACATGGAAAAATCAAATGTTATATATAATATACCCTGTATTAGAAATTTAAACGAAAGTTGTGATAAAGTGTACATTGGAAACACAAAAAACAAACTAAAATCTAGAATCTCAGGCCATAAATCTGATCAAAAATTTAAACTCAGTAGAGACACACCAAAAACAGCACTTGTGAACCACTGTGTCGAAAACAAACACTCGCCTGACTTTAACAATGTTAGTGTGTTACAAACAGAGCCAAATTACAAACGTCGATATACTCTGGAAATGCTTCACATTATAGCAACAAAAAAGAGTGTAAACTTCAAGAGCGACGTAGAGTGTTCGTGTGCCAATAACTACAGAGGCTTAGTAAATAAGAGCAAACTGCAATAAGAATTTTTAAGTTTAGTGCAAGTCTAGATGTCGACGTGTAAACAACATATTTTTTAGTTTTTGTGTTTATAAAAAAATTCACTGTGAGTTTGGATATGCTTTTTTATATATATGTTGTTGTTATTTATTTGTTTGTAATTATGATGTAATCATGTTTTATTGTTCTTGAATTTAAGGAAAAGAAATCCCTGATGATGATCTTCAAAGAAGATCGAAATATTGGAAATAAATAAAAAAGGAATTTTTATTTACAAAAATACACTGGCCTCGAGCTTGACTAATTGTTTACTTATTTAAAATACGAAAGGTCGAATAAGAATAACTTTTTCACAACTTACCGATAGCTAAAGGTAGGATTTTATCGGCCGTATAAAAAGTGTTCCATTGTTACAACTTCATTTTTACCTACCAGGTTGGATGAACCTTAATTTACTTTATCGTTCATATTAGGTTAAAGTAAAGTTTTAAAAGTGGAACACTTTTTATAAGGCCGTTTAAAGTCTACTTTTAGATCGGTAAGTTGTGAAAACAGGCCTAAATGATCTAAATAAATAAAGTTATGTAGGTATTAACATACCTCTTTTATTTCCATTTTTTTATTAAACTTAACAGTTAAAAAAGACAATATTTTTTGTTTTTAATGTTTGCAAAACTTCACGTGGTACTGTTGGTACCTAGTGAAGTTTGGCTGTCGCATGATACTCGACCGTTCGTTTTATGAATGGTCAAGTGAGAGAGAAAAACGAACAAGTGGTTAGTTTCTTATTATAGTTCGAGTAAGTGTTCATGCTTTGCTAGATCATATGTACTTTTTAAGTACAAATCCATTTGTGCAGGCGTCTAATTAATATATAAACTTTTTTTTGGCATTTCAAAAGAGATAGCTTCAACTTATATATAGTATTTAGTGACATTAATATGTACGAATGGCATATATCATAATTTCTTAGCAGGCATTTGTTGCGAAATAATTGATCACAAAGTTTTGTGACGCACGCTACAAAAAGTGGAAGTAACTTCAAAGGTTGAAGGGCGTTTTCCTAATTTTGAGCAAATTTGGCATGATAAGGTATACAAAATCTAATTCCTAAAAGAAAGATGACTATAAGAGAATTCTAAAATCACTTATTCGCAGCTTAAAAATGTTGTAATTTTTTGATAAAACCCGTGAACCCTTTGTGTAATAAACCCAATTTTATTTATTTTAACAAAACAAATTATATATATAAACTAATTTTGCGATCATTAATGAATGTATGAATGAATATCATTCTTTTTTTTAACGAAATTTATATTGTGATGAGTCTGCTGTAAGTGCTATTTTAAGCTCAAAAAGCACCCAAAATAATGTTAAATTCATGTATAACATTCAGAGATCAGGGGTGGGGTAGTATTTGGTAAAAATTATTGTATTAATGATCGTCGAAATACATATTTTTTAATATAAAAATTAAATTATACATCTAGTCTATATTCCACTAAAAAAAATTAATTTGATAAATTGTTGGTTTGTGGACTGTTTTTGAGATTTGGCCATATACCATTTATTTTAAAACCACAACAAGCTGATGAGCTGATTATACTTTGATAAACGAGATTAACACATCTTAACTTGAGCCTGAACTGTTGCATTGGCAACAAACATGGAAAATATCTGCAAATCTATCAGATAACGTTGTAGATGTTTTAATAAACTGTGATGAATATTTTCATATCAATGCTCGTCAGTAATGCTACGAGCGAGAGGTCATTTCCTACCCTTCGTCGAATAAAAACATAGCTCAGATCAACAATGACCGAAGATAGACTGCACTATCTTAATTTCCCTCACAAGGAAATCACAATTTACTTATTTAAAAAGATTAATTAATTTTAATTTATATTGAACGGATCTTATATTTTATTTAACCCTATTGTTTTGTTTTTTTTTTGTATATAATATATACATATTGTTTTTAATAAACTTTTAAAAACAAATTTTTTACTTTTTTGTATCATACAAAATTTCCCCCCCGTAAGGCTCGAGCTGGATCCGCTCCTGTACGACGGTGTTGATACCTTTTATGACCCTTTTTTTAAATTATAGTTTTGTATCATTATCACCTATTTTGTGACACTTTTTGACCCTTTTTTGGAAATAGCTCTCACATTTTGTTTTTTGACAACACTGCGGAACAGAAGTGCTAAACAAATGTTTTCGAAATAAGAATTGCTTAATATGGAACAGACTCAAAGTATAAACTTACAATTCCGTGCTTTCTTCTCCTTGATTTTTGTTAATAAAGTACAATTTCCCTAAAAGCAAACATAACTCATATAAATATTTGTTATTTTTTACGGTGGTTTCTTTTTAAAACAAAAATTTGACATTTTATTAAAAAAATGCAATTTGGTGTTTTGCTCTCTTAAACAGTAGCATATTTTATTTAAAAAAAATCGCTCTTAATAATGGCAAAAGGTATTGAACTTTTCGCCCAATTTTGAATCGACAGTGTTGAGAGTGCCCTAACAGGAATGAAAACAAGAGGTAAAAATTGCTCAATTAGCGGAAATTTCCAAATATTTGGTAAAAGCGGTATGATAGCAAACTCTTATATTTATTAAAAATCGTAAAAGCTTTAACAAATCTGACACTTACAGGAAAAAATCGCTTTAATCGAGAAAATGGTTACAATCCGCGAACGATAGCAAAATTTAAAACAAACACTAAAATTTATTTGACATCGCTAAATCGGAAAATTACATAAAAAGTATGACAAAATTAGCTATAGCTAATTATAAAGAATAAACTTTTTGCAAGGTGTTTAAAACAGAGCATTCCATAAAAAATATTAAGTTTTTTGAGCTCTTCCTACCTGAAATATTATTTTTTTGTTTGCTTATAAAAAACTTGGTCTTATTATGTTTATTAAAATGGGAAATACTGCTTATAAAAAACTTGAAACTTTTTTTTATTGAATTACCCTTTTTTTACCCCTTTTTCTGGAAAATCCCCTTTTTCTGACCCTTTTCGAAAATTTCCAACGGTAACCCTGCTGAATTGAAGAGCATAAAAATATGTGTTAGTAGTGGTGTACACAATTGTGCAAAGAAATGGAAATCCCTAATTTAAAATGATAATCAGTGTTATCGTCGGATATTTTAAAAAGGTACCAAAAAAAGGGCATATCTACAAAAAAAGTGGCACCAAAAAGGGGATTCTTGAAAAAATGGGCACATCTTTTAAAATTAAAATAAGTACACCACTTTATGCATTTTTTGCGTTTTTTTATTTATTATAATATTAAATGGTATAAAAACATAACAAAAAACATTGTGAAGTAATTATATACACTAAAAAACAATTGATCGTATTACAATAGACATATATACTTACTTAAAAACGGCTCATTTGTTGTAAAAACTAAAATAAATATTTTGGAAATATTTCTCTCGAGAAGTAATTTTTATAAAATATTGACTTTATTGTTTTGGTAATTCAAAAACTTTAAACTTGTTTTCTGCCAAACATGTTTTTTGGATTAGAACATTGTTGCAGCAAATAGAAGATATTTATGTAATGTGTTTTATATATACATTTTTTAATATATTTCTTGTACTTTTCCTTCTGAATACATTTTATTTTATTTATTAAAGGCTTTGTATTGCACAGGTAGATATTAAAAAACTTTTTAGAAATTTATATGCCCATTCCCCTAATTAATCAGATACACCAATTACTGTAACTTCGGAAGATGATTTGTACCACAATTAATAACAAAATCCATAGTTTTATAATTTTATTCTTCAGTCAACCTAATTACAAAAGTTGTAGGCCTAGGCCCACGATGTCGACAAGAACTTTTCTTTGGTATATTTGTATTGAAAACAAAAACTCATTTTAGTTTTTTATAAATATGCGAAAGAAATGTTCTTGTAGACACCGTAGGCCTGGCAGCTAATCCTATAACAAAAAATACGAAAATATCACTTTTTCAAATGCTTTATATTTAATCAGTTCCGCAATTTAATACAAATAAATGCATACATGCTACTGAATTTAAGTGACAGTGTTTTAATTTTTATACTAAAGTTTATTTAGTTTTTATCCAATTTCGTCTATTATTGCTTCAAATTTTTGTAATCAGGTTTATAAACCAAAACTGGATATTGTTATAAATTGTGGTACAAAACATCTTCCGAAATTACAATAATTGGTGTATCTGATAAATGTGACGTGATGGGAGAAAACTGTGCTCATATTCGTCTTTAGCATTCCAAAAAATATAAGAATCAGTTGGAATGGTTAAACAAACTTTTTCAGTGTAGTTCTTGTGTTATTTATTAATGGTCAGTTTCATACAAATTTTTTTACAATTACAGTCAAATCCCGATAATTCGTACCCCGATAAATCGTAATTCCCGATAATTCGTAATAAACTGTCGGTCCCTTGAAAAAATCTCGTTAATTCGTAAAATTTCCATACATTTTGGTCCCCTCGCTAATTCGTAATTTTTTTTCAATTAAAACCTTCTTTACCTCTTATAAATCGTAATTGTTTGCTATTTACCACTTATAATTCGTAATAAAAACATGGAAAGAATGATTTTTTGCCGCTATTTTTTTGCGTTGGTTTTTGCTTTCGCTTGTGTGTGTGTTTATTTTCTTAAGATCAGTTTGTTACATGAATAATTTTTATATATTTTATTTTTAACAATTGTTTTTTATCTTTTTTTTATCGTTTTAGTCAATAAATTGAAAAACCCCGTTAATTCGCATTTATTTTATTTAAACCCCGTTAAATCGTAACCCCGCTAAATCGAAAACCCCTATAATTCGTAAGAAATGGCCGGTCCCTTGCGATTACGAATTACCGGGATTCTACTGTAATTGTTCTTAAAACGACTATATACTATACTTTCGTAAAATGTCTTCACTTGGAACCCAATCTTCAAGGCTAGTATCTAACAAATTTAAAGATAAAAGCATGGATTTGCAAGTACCTTCTTTTAACCTACTTGTTACTTTATTTTTGATTAAAACAAACTAAATAAAAACACGCTCAGAAGCACTAATGTGTTGCTATGTAAAAATATAAGAGATCAATTTGTAAAAGTTTGAATATATATGCAGGTACACTCATCAAATCCAAAGATCTTCACAGCATTCGAAATTTTAAATATGTGTTCATAATTCGTGTCATTTACTTTACTCTCTTGAAGTTTAAATTCAGGTATAAATGCATCTGGGTCAGTTATAATATCTTTAAACTCTGAAACTAATTCGAAATAGTTTATATCTTCATTAGACACTAGTACCATCACCCTGACTTGGAATTTCTCACCCCCCAGACAATAATCCCAAAAATGTTCCATAGTGTTATTGGTATGGTTCAATTATGTATGGAACAAACCACCCTTTTCTTGTTACGCGGCTCCTTTTACAATCTCACCTATTAAACTTGCTTCAACTTCAAATAACATTAATATTTTATGTATGTTCTAAGTAGGACCTTAAAAAAATTAACAAATTACCACCCATATTGTGAGTCTATTAAACACCTTCAACTCCATAAATATTTAATAAAATAACAATTTCTTAATATTATTTTCTGTTTTTATGTCTATGTTCCTTTCATACCTTTTCACACTCACACACACTAAAAAGACTTGTAATGTACAAACTCATACATACATGTGAATGTATGTAAATGAAAAATGTGTAAGTTTGACTGTGTTTGTGTGTGTGTATGAAATATATTGCCTGTTGACAGTTGACACTATGAATTTATTACTATTTATTTTATTATTTAGTTGTATAATTCATGGCATGCCATATCTTAAGTTTGAAATACATACTAAAAACACAACAACAGCTAAAACATCTATATTTTGGCAAATAAATATATTCCCTGCAAACAAATGGAAGATATCCCCTAAGGCAATAGTTTAGCAATATCCCAAAATTGTCATCTAAAAGAAAATAATCAAAGTAAGTTTTTATTTCCTTCCTTTTATAATTTTCGAGAAAATTACGCAAAATAAACAGAAAAAAAATATATAATAATGTACGTCATAAATTAAAAAATAAAAATTAATCAAATTGTAAAATCTAAGAAATTAGTTCTGCAAATAGTAAATATTTAAATTAAATAAATCTGTTTAATATTAATCTGTTTCCTTTTCAATATAGTCAAGATACTTATTTCTCAACCCTGGATGCTATTTTAAAGAAGTGGTAGGTTTTTTTCTTCAAAAATATGGTGGAAACTAAATATTTATGTATGTACATATATAATTTTATTTTGTTTTAATTATTTTTTAATAAATAAAAAGATTTTGCATCTTTGTACGTAAATGACAATTTTTTAAAATGCAAAATCTTCTTTTCATCATCCCAATGATATTTTGGCGATATCTGCATATTTTCTATTAATAGTGCATTTACACCTACGCCATAAACAGGTTATAAGTTGTTTATGATGATAAACTAGTTTGAGAAACTGGTTTATCCATACAAATTATAAACACGTTTGTAACTAGCTTTTGAGATAAACTAGTTGCAAACAACCAGTTTTTGTTAATGCAACTCTGTTTTTCAAATTTTGTTCTGGCAATGCTAGTGATATTTGACATTTCCTCAAAAATAAAAAAAAATCAAGTAAAAAAGAATTTACTTTTATCTGTAATAAAAAGCCAAAACAATAGTAAGAAAAATAAAATAAACAAAGAAAATGTTTAAAAAAATTCCAAATTTATAAGAAATGTTAGTTTTTTACATATTTTCTTTTAGATGGACAACGGAAATAAAAGTTTTGTTTATATGTTCGTATGTATGTGCATCAACGTTTTTTTTTTATTATTGGGGCTAAGAACTTGTCAAAGATAAAAAACTTAACTGCCAAAAATGCTGATGTAAACGGTATAGTTTGTGAAAGTAGTTTACGATCGTAAACTAGTTTGAAAATTACAAGTGTAAATGCACTATAAGTGGTTATCTGGCGATATTACTAGATAATCATCTAGAAGTATCGCTTACGTATTGCTGAGAAGTATTGCCATCGAGACCCGAAGGAAGTATCTTCCGCAATGCGAAATCGGTTATTGCCGCAATAATATTTTTCATCCTGGGAATACGTTTGGCAATACATGAAGTGTATTTCTGTGTTTGCTGGGTGGTTTTCAAAATATGTTTCGTGTTTGTGTTTTTGTAAAATTTTGTGTGAGTTTATAAATGTGATTCTACCGGTACATACAGCAATAACTATAATTTTCTTCTATTTGTTTTATATGTTTTCAGAACTGATACTGAAACTGATACAGGTAAAAATATTTTTGGCACGTAAACAACAAACTAAACTAAAACAACATAAATTATCAATACTGTCATCAGGCTAAAAATAATAAAGCGCAAAATTAAAGAAGTAAGAGACTTTAGTAATATAGGCTTTTGACAATGAAGTTGGGAATGACTAAAATTGTCGGTTGAAAAAAAAAATGTTAAGCCGACACTGGCTGTATAATAAAATACCGCTTTGACTATCAACTGAAATTTAGTTTTGCCTAGAGACTAAAGTATATCCTTGGCGTCAGACAAGACTGTAGTTAACAAGTCTAAGGCCAAAACTGTGCTGTAGGCTTTAAACAAGCCTGCAGCTTTGGCAATTAAAAATACCCAGCAAAAACTTGGTAATGACTTGCCATTACTGAACAACTTACTTTTCAATGACTACTTCATACCATCTGCATTACATAGAAGTAGTTTGGTAATGGCTGACATATAATCTGATACCTAAGTACTTGTGTATGAGTTGATTAACGAAATTTATAATTCATTCGTAATAAAATGCATCTACGGTTGAAGTTTTTTCAAATCTAATACAAATTGATTTAAAATATTTTTTCTTACAATTTGTTTTTTTTTTTTATTATAAATAAAAAATAATTTATAATAAATTTGAATATGAAAAATTATGCTGTACTGAAATTTTATAGTCATGAAATGTTAGTTGTAATTTTGGTGACATCGGAGTAATAAGTTATTTAAGTCCATATTTGTAAGCGAATGTGGTAATGACTTATTTAACTCCCTATTTGTAAGCGAGGGTGGTAAGTACTTGCCTCCAATGACATCACCGTGTTAAAATAATGAGTTAAAATGCAAATGTATAAGTAGTGAAGAGTCGTTATATTAGCTTTTTAACTCATTACTTTGCAATGTAAGTTTTTGCTGGGTTTGTACCAAATTTTACCAAATAATCTCTAAATTGCGACCTGTACTTTGCGCACAAGGTTTACATGGACAGCCAGCCAGCCGGACAAACATCGTTAATTCGACTCAGAAAGTGATTCTGAGTCAATCGATATACGTAAAGGTGGCTAAGGACCAATATTTTAAGGTGTTACAGATATCGGCACAAACGCATAGTACCCTCTCCACCATTGTGGTGGTGGTATAAATATTGTATTGTTATGGTAAAAATATTTACCTAATTGAATTAACGGTTGCTTAATGTAACCTTTTTCTCAAATTACTTTTAACGATGTTTACTTGGCTAAACACCCTCTCTACTTCAGCATTAGACCATGGAAGTGAGAGCAACTTTACAGTCAATTCTGAAATTTCTAAAACAATTTTGTCACCGCCTGTATCCCTTTATTGAAATACTTGCAACCAGAAACAAACCGCGATGTTTGTTTTGATCGATTTTATAAATTTAATAGTGGAATACTGTTCCTTTATTTTGAAAGATGTTTCAGCGTCATAGTTTATAGAGATTTTCAACATTTGTAAAAGTTGTGATTTAAATTAAATGCGTTTTAATTGTTCAAAATGTTTATTTTACTTTTATAAATTTTTATAATAAAATAAAAATTATATTTTTAAAAGAAAAACAGCAAAAAAATTTTTGGCTAAACAAGTTGAAGAATGGGTAAAAAAAAATGGCTAATGGCTAAATAGAGCTAGATCTAGCCACTAAATGGCTGAATTGGCAAGACTGGTTATAACTGGCTACTGGCCCATTGAGAAACACGCCCAGAGTTTGGGGCTCCTTTACAATGACCTCTGGAAAAGTTCTCTGTCACTGCCCGGCCTTCGGGGACTAAAGACTCAAACTTATTGCTTAAAGAATACTCAGGAACAAAACCGGTAGCAAAATCTGAAAAAATTTAAAAATTAGTTTCCAACAAAATACAACAAACATAAAAACCTTAATCAAAATTTTCTCAAAAACTTCTATCTACTAATAAATTAAAAAAAATAAAAAAAAATTTAAAATGAGAAAATTTTTAATTTGTTGGTGTTGTGAAAGAAAATTTTCTTCTTGTTTTTTTTTTTTTAAAAATCTTTTGTTAATCATCAATGAAACTTAATAAAGAAATTTTGGGTTTTTTTCTATTTTACTTAATAATAACTTTTTTTTATTATTATTTGTCCTTCACGAAAAGGCTAAAAGCAAATAAAAAATCTATTTTAAATTAGATGAAGAAAAAGTGAAATAAAACAAATTACAAAAAAAATAACAATTTTCTCTGATTTTCCCTTAAGACTTCATATACTTGAAGCCAACAGAAGGCCAAGATTCATAAAAAAAAACATATAAACATTTAACTTTCAATATTGTTCTATTGTTCCTTTTCTTGTTTAGGGCCAGTTTCCGGTTTTCAATAATAAAAAAGCATATTCCCTTTCTCTCCCTCTAGAGATGTTTTTCTTTATTCTACTTGTTTGTTTAGTTATTTTTTCAGTCAAAAGTAAATTACAAAAATACTGTTAGAATTTTTTTTCTCTTATGTGGCAAAATAAACAGAGTTTTTAGAAAAGTTTGAAAGCTTCTTTAAAGAAAAACATAATTAAAGAATATTTTTGAGAGGCATATTTTCTTTTGCACAAAAAAAAATATCTTTTGAAATTTTTACAGCAACATAAATTATTTAATTAACTTTTCTTTTTTCTATTTTTAGAAATATTTTATAAAAACTGTTAAGCCCTGCAGGAAACAAGGGATCAAGTTTCTCCAATTCGCCATTATGGGCGTTTATTTTGGTGACACTGTTAAAAAGACGTGGACACTTTTGTCTGCCTGGAAAAGCATCCAGCAGTTTATAGTGAAAGGTCGGACGTTTTTTAATGAAAAAAATGGCTTTTTTATCATTTAAATATGTTTAAAAAAAAATATTCATGTAAAGGTTGCTTAAATTTTAAGGGCCGATGTTGAATGTGAATCAAACCTAAACGTCAAGATTTTTTCTGCATTTCATTTGACATTTCTCAATTATATACTAACTCAATTTGAACCAACGAAAGGCTTTTTATGAAAATTCGATTTTTCGGTTAATTTAATCGTCCAAATGTGCTTACAATTGAAGAAACCGTGCAAAAATTTGAGCAAACCGGGTCTGTAGGAGATGTGAAAATACCAGTGCATGCTCGTACAGCTCGTACTGCAGAAAATATTGCTGCTGTTCGCGAGAGTGGCTAAAGAGCCGTCCACCTCCACTCGTCGTTGTGACCAACAATTGCACCCCTCTCACGCTCATCGTTGATGAATATTACGCATGAAGACTTGCATTTACATGCTTACAAGGTGCAATTGACTCAAGAACTAAAGCCACTTGACCATTCCAAACGTCGTCAGTAGTCAGAATGGTGGCAACAATGGCAACAGTGGATGATAAATTTTCGAAGAAAATCATCATTCTGTGATGAGGCACATTTTAACCTCAGTAGATTCGTCAATAAGGAGAATTGCCGCATTTGGGCGAATGATAATCCAAGAGTGATAGTCGAAAAATCAATGCACCCACAAAGAGTGACTGTTTGGTGCGGGTTATGGGCTGGCGATTTCATCGGTCTTTATTTCCAAAATGAGGCCGGTCAGGCAGTTACTGTGAATGGTGTTCGCTATTGTAAAATAATAACGAACATTTTATGGGCCGAATTGGAAGATATGGATGTGGACGATATGTGGTTTCAACAGGACGGTGCCACTTGCTACACAGTTAACGGAGCATGGCTCTTTTGCGCAACAAATTCAATGTTATCTCATGTGGTGGTGATGTCAATTGGCCCTTTATTTAAATTTAATCAATAACCTTTTCCCACTTTATTATTAGTACAAGAATCTAGTAAAAATATTTACAAATGTAGACTAGAACTATTAAAATGTACTAGTAAATCTCTCGTTCTAATACACAGTAGTCAATTCCGGCCAAAAATCCATAACTTCTTTATTTCTTTACGTAAATGGCTGAAATTTGGTATCCAACTAAAGAATAGCATGTTTGACGTCTAGGTAAAATTGGACACGTACAAATAGGGCTTTGCCAGGTAATCATTGATGACCCAAAAGTATCGAACAAAATTAAAAAAGGTCTTTGGAAATGTAATAAAATATGATCATTTGTAGCGATTATATTAATAGCTTGTGGAATTTCTATATATGCTCATCTCCTGTCCTTATCTTTTTGCCTTCCCGTCATATGTAAACTTATGTGATTATATACATAAACTTATGTATATATATCTTTAGATAACTCAGACGTGGATCCGACTTGAGCTCCTGTGGGATGGGTGAGGGGGGACAGATGAGGTCACTAAAAACGCAATAATACGGGTCTGTTTTGAAAATCACGTGATTTCAAATCAGCGTTTCGTATCTCGATCGGCTGTCGCCAATAAATAGAAATTTTATATTAAAGTTATTTTCTTATGAAGATTAAAGTCGTAGTTTTGTGATATTTGTTACATACGTTTTAACTGACATAAGGGCGAAGCCTATTAACAATATTAGTCCCCGTAAAAAGTTTTCTGAGGAATATATCCTTTATGCCCATTTACCATTTTATTATGTTGATATTTAAATTAACATTGAACCAAAAATATCTTTTTGAAATCATCTTAACAAGTTCTTATACCCACACCACAATAGTGGAGAGGGTATTATGCATTTGTGCTGATGTGTGTAACTCCTTAAAATATTGGTCCTAGACCCACCTTAAAGTGTACCGATCGACTCAGAATCACTTTCTGAGTCGAACCAACGATGTCTGTCCGGCTGGCTGGCAGGCTGGCTGGATGTCCATGTAACCTTGTGCGCAAAGTACAGGTCGCAATTTTGGAGCTAATTTGATAAAATTTGGGACATATGTTCTTTTTGACACAAGGACCAAGCCTACTGAAAATTTGGCCCATTTTTGTAGGACCACGAGGGAAGATAGGGGGAAATTTCTTCCTCTCAGAAACTATCAAACCGATTTTAATGAAATTTAAAACTTACATAGAACCATATCTTCATGGACACAAAAGGGATGTATTTTTAAAAAATTAGGACCACGAGGGGAGATAGGGCCAATTTCTGCCTCTCAAACCTATTTTAATGAAATTCAAAACATAGACACATAAGCTATAAAGTTTTTTAAAAATAGGACCACAAGGGGAGGTAGGGGGCAATTTCTGCCCCTCACAAACTTTTAAACCGATTTTAATGAGTTTTATAAACATAGATAAATCCATATTTATGTGGACATATAAGCATGATGTGTTTTTTAATACTGTGGTGAAGGGTATCATATGGTCGGGCTTGACCGACTATACTTTCTTACTTGTTTTTTTTTTTTTTTGAAACCGGTCCATATTTAGCCAAAGCTCCGATACAAATACAACTCCCGAAAATATCTTAAATTGCCATAGCTTCCTTATAATTATTGGAATTGATATAACATTAAGCGATGATAAATTTTGTAATTGCTGCTACGTCATGGCCATTTTGTGCTGGTATGTCCAGAATTGCCCATAGGTCCCTTATAAACCCCATCTCTAAATTCTCTTTAAGGCGAAAAGATATCATATAGGTGTTGATATATAGATAATATTCGGCATGAATATTTTCTTTATGAATCTTAAATACATAAAATAATTTTGTGTTTGTCGGTCCATGATTGTCCATGAATCAAAGAAAAAATTTCTGCATTCAAATGGCCAGGCTTGTCCGGATAAACTTTCTTGCATCTTTTAAACTTGACTATGTATGAGTTATATGCTTTATGTAATTTAGAATACTCATACGTTAAGGTTACCCACATGCAATTATAGCAACAATTTTTAAGCGGGCACAACTAAAAAGTTAGTCATATAATATGATGGTAGAAGAATCACCTTTAAGTATACATAAACTAATTTTTAATCGATTGGATCCTGTCTTGTCAGTCGTCTGGACATCTGTGTGTCCATTAGAACTGCTCTTAAAAGGTAAATTTTTCTCGGAATGTCCTATTTTTTTTTATATTGGCTTAAACCCAATGGTATTTGATTTTAAGGAAACCAGTGCCAAAAGTAAGAAAGTATTATCTGACATTACAACCCTCGCCCGCGTATTATAAACCTAATTAAAAGCTCTTTAAAAAGTAGTAGTTCGAAAGCTTCGCCTTCTAGTTAAGACTTTGCTCTGTCGAACTACCATTTTGTTCGATCGATGGAGCACTCTCTCACTGGAATATGCTTTTATTCAGAACATATATTCGAAATGCGCAGTTAATGCCTAACGAAATTTTGTTGTACACTATTAACGTTTTTAATGTTGTACGGACATTAAATCCTTAAGGAATTAGCATTACGAGAAATATAAACGATTGTGAGCTTATTTTTCGATCATTAATAATGCTCTCGTTGTGAGAAAATGGTAAGCTACTTATGGATAACATCAAGAAATTATAAATGTGAATGAACCACATTTAGAAGTCATTATTAGAATACATAGATGAATCATATATGAATCCTTTTTCAAGCGATCAAGCAATAAGTCAGCTTTAAATCATTAAAAATGTTCTGTAAAGACTTGTACAAAAAATGATCACTCAATTGCACTATGTTTCAAACACCTACTTTTTCCGTGCGAAATTTATAACTTTTAAAATATCAAACTAGCACTTTTGGATAAATCTATGAAAAAATTAACCCATTGGTGACCAATAAGACGCAAAAAAGCCAATTTATTTCATTATCATTTTTTTTATTAAAAAAAAAATCATTTTACTTTAGTTTTCAGTCAAATTGATTGTTTTAGTTAACTGCAATTCATTTTCTAGCCACATTTGACTGAAAAAATATATTGAACTCGAGGATAAAAATTCGCCTTATATCATTGGAACTGAGAAGCTCTATAACTTCATGTGTAAAGTGTAAAGATTTATGTTGTTGCATGCGCCAGCTTAAGTATTTTCTCAAAATAATTGGATCGGATGAATCTAAAGCTCTGTTGAAAACATCCAGAAGGTTGTTAGTTCTGCTGTTTGTGATTCAACTGCCGATTCGCCAAAAAAACCATTTGGCAGTTTAGAGTTCTCTATAACCTGCTTCGAATGAATTAACACCTTGTGAACAGTGGAGATCATTGGTATCCAACGATACAAATCTTGTATCATTTTTGCTATCTGGAAGCAGTATGTTTCAAACTTGTTTGGTTTTATGGGAAGGTAACACTATAAATAGATCAATATAATTTGTAAGCGAAAAATTAGATCGGGGTTTACACCTGTGATATCAGCGAAAATTACATCACTAGAGAAAGCTCGACGGGCTGTATTTTCGTTGTTGGAGCTTCCTAAGCCACCAATTTTAGGCATATCCACACGAAGACCCAGCTCCCTCCAAAAAGCATTTTGAATTTCTTCTTTTCTCTTTCAAACTTTAAGTTTGTGATCCTCTTACCGTATTTGCCATTTTCTTAATTTACATTTATAGCCTTAATGTAAAATGAACTCAAAAAAACGGATCCATCAATGTAAGGGAATTAGTACAAATTTGATGTTGGACTCTTTTGCACGAAATCTTTCACATGAATAATCAGTTATACTTAGGAAGTCCGTTAGCGTCGCACCACAGATAGGACAAGCTTGAGTCGATTTAGTCCCCGTCAAAATATTTAAAACTTTTCCATCTATTAATGTAAGATATAACTTGAACGATATTTGTATTGTTTTTCCATTGCCAATATGTATAAGTAAATTTGTAAAGCATCAATTTCTTTTCTTAAGTCCAATTCTTCTATCAAAATAGATTTCTTCGTTTCCTTAACGAATTCCAACTTAATTGGCCGACAAAAATTTGTTGACTGGGGCTTATTATTATTCCAAATATGTGTTCAAGAGAAGAGTACGAGTCTAAGTGGTAAAGTTGTTGTGGCTAGAAGCGAAGCATCAGAATTATTGGATGAGTCTGTTGTATGAAACATCTGCTTATATTGCGCTTGGACTGTGCTCCTGTCAAATCCGTAGCTAAAAATTAACTCAAATTTTAAATGATCAGAATTTTCAGATTCCACTTCAAATACCTCCTTTTGCATTTCAACAATTCTATTGGCAGCACGTAACACAACATCTACGGTCTCGGTTACTTTGATACCTTCCGGTCGGCATTTTGACTTCGCAGCTAGAATTTGGTTATAGTGAGGATATATGTATGTGACATGTTCTCGATTTACTTTTACGACGTTTTGTGTTATACTGTGCTGTTGTTAAACTGTTTTCTATGAAAAAAGCTAACCCTTCATATGCAGAGTACGAGTACATCTGTTTAATTTTGGAAGGTCTTGTTGGACTTGCTATGGTTTTCTTTAGAACTGCAGCTAAGTTAGCATTTCCTTCCTTCCTAGCTGAGGTTGCTGCTGCTTGTAGTAGTAAATCAGTTTTCCCTAATATAGCCGTTGAAAGCTCCGCTGCTGCTTTTCTTTTCCCATATTCCGACTTTTTGCAAAACGGATCCTCTCCACGTCCCACAGTGGAAGAAGTAGTTCTAAAAGCTGCTGTTTTAATTTGGAAAGATATCTCGCTATTAAGCCATGAAAAGTTTTCATTTCGAAACGGATTTTCTCTTCTTCCACTTTTTATCCATTTTGTTTCTAGATACTTGCAGAAAAGCCACACCTTCTCCACCAATAATTTCTCGCAATCATCGTCAATCTCAGACGCATCAACTTTATTTAAGACATATTGGCCAAGGATTTTTTCGAGGGTTGTTTTAAGCAAATTTCAAAAAGTTTAATTTTTTTTAAAGCATAGGAATCTGTAAAAAATTATATTATTCATATTACGCAACTTTACGCAATATGAGATAAATCCTAGTAAATGAACAACACTTTAGTGTATTCAAATATGAAACAGCAGGTGTTTGAAATATAGTGAAATGTGAATCTTAAGCAAATGGCAAGAGTTTCTCTAAAGAAAGAAATTAATTATTTAACAAAAATATATTTAAAATCTATAATTTAAGAGAAGAATTCGCTATTAAAAAGTCTTAAATAAAAATCTAGGAAACTTCAAATTGTCCTATAATTTCTAACTGCAACCTTATCTATCGAATTTCATCATTCCCCGAATAAAATATCTTTGAACATAATTACTTGAATTTAAAAGGCTAACGCTGTTTAGACTAGTTAGTGTATTTAAATTTTATAATTTTGCGAAGCACAATTGGTACATCTAAAAAAATAAGCGCACCATTATGCGTTACGCAGTAAGACAAAGGTACAGTAAAGTAAGTGAACGAACTCTTAACAAGTTTTATAAAAAAGTTTTATATAAAAACCAGCTTAACCCGGTGCGCTTCGCTACACTGCTTAAACCACTTTATGGGTTGAGAGATATTTAATATATGCATCCTATGGAAGGGATTTCCCCCCTGCGCCTACCCGCTTTATTTTTATTTTCAAAAGTGAAGTATATCATAAGAGTGACTTCTACAAAGTTTGAACTTTCTCACTATAACAGTTTTTAAGTTATTCGATATTAAACATTAGCGTTCGATGGGGGGTAACACTTCCCCCGCAGCTATTTTATTTCAATTTCGGGGCTCAGAAGATCCTACTACCAAAAGTTCAACAAATTGCTTGCAGCGGCTCTTATTAATATTTCTATCTATGAGGGGTAATGCTCCTCCTCTGGCTACCCCGCCCATTTCTATATTGAAATTTATAGTTTACCATAATAGTAGCTTTAACCACGTTTGAAGACTATCCCTTTAATTGTTCTTCAGTTGAGCAATATTTAATATATGGATCCTATTGGAAGTATTTCCCCTCCTACGCCTACCCGCTTTATTTATATTTTCAAAAGTGTAATATACCATAAGAGTGACTTCTACAAAGTTTGAACATTCTCACTATAACAGTTCTTAAGATATGCGATATTAATCATTGGCGTCCTATGGGGGAAACTACTTCCCCCGCTGCGACTTTATTTCAATTTTGGGGCTCAGAAGATTCTACTACCAAAAGTTCAACAAAATACGTAAAGCGGCTCTTAAGATATGCGATATTTAATATAAGCATCCAATTCCCCTGCCCCTATCGAAAAAATAAGTAGCCTATTTTATTTCAGGAAAATCGGTTCAGTAGTTTAGGAGTCTATAAGCCAACATACAATCAAACAAACATACAAACATTTTTCATTTTTATGAATTTCAAGTGCTCCGGCATTCCCTTACTACGGAGCAGGTTTGTAAGGGAGAATACTACTAAAAAAAACCCTGTTACAAAAAATTCAATGTGTAAATCTGATAGCTATACTCACCAGTTTTTTTAAGCATTGAATAAAGCGCTTAGTTTTGACAAAAATATATTGCTTCAAAGTGGGAACTCACTATATAAAATTCATGCCTTCCGTAAGCGAAACTCTTACATTCCTCCCTTACAAACCTACTTCGTTTGTAGGTTTAGTTCACATCGGATAATATAACGACATAATGTGTGGAGTATTTGCCGAAGAGTCCGAGAGACACTGTAGCACTACTTATGCGAACGTACCGCATTTAATGTGTACCAAATCTGGAATTCTTTAGGAAAGTGGAAATGGAACTTAAACCAACAGAGGCGGCAATGCTCATTATCTAGTATTAAATCTAATTTAAGGTTATGACTGGCGTAGTACACTCTATTTAGAGCCAACAATATGCCAAATTGGCGCAGGTGTATACCCAAATATTTATTAGTTATGCATCATCTTGCTCTGTTCAACCTAACCTTACCCAATACCCTTCGCTAAAATAAATTCAATTCTGAATACATTAAAATGAAAATTCTATTAAAGTTAGTGGAATTATGAATATATCATAGTTAAATATTTTATTGTTTCTTATTTAAATATCGCGTTATTATAATGATCACACATTATAATACATTGCCATAATATTTGTCAAATAGTTTTTCGCGTGTTGTTAACATTTTTAGGGTTTTTATTTATATTTAATTTATTACTTTTAAACTTTATTCCACCACCCCCTCCTCCTGTTTGGTTTTTAGTTTATTTAACGATAGTTTTAACAAATACGATTTCGTGTATTTTCTCTATATTAAAAGTTAATATTAAAAAAAACCATATCTATTGTTACATGTTCTGTTTGTTTGTTTTTATTTTATTATTAAATAAATAATACTTATTACCTAATAAAAATGTAAAAAAAAAAATATAAAAAATAAATGAAAAAAAGAATTAAATAATTTTATTACAGTCATAAACACATCATGCATATTATAAATTTATTTCTTTTGTTAATAAAGGAAATACAAATAAAAAAAAAATAAAAAAATATTTGACTTATTGTGGCGGAAGGTACGAGGATTTTTATTATTGGTCTCCATCTTTTTATAGTAGTAAAAATATGAATATAAAATGCTGAATATTA
Source organism: Pollenia angustigena (assembly GCA_930367215.1). Lineage (NCBI taxonomy): Eukaryota > Metazoa > Arthropoda > Insecta > Diptera > Polleniidae > Pollenia > Pollenia angustigena. The sequence goes on from OV884060.1 coordinate 58,667,310, forward strand.
AATTAATGTTAAGGTTGTAAAAGTTTTGACTATAAAAGTTTTTTGTTTTATAATGTTCTTGTATTTTAATTACTTAATGGTGCTATTAATGTAGTTAACAATATTAATAAATTTAATAGGACATAAACTATAAAAAAATTTTGGGAAAATTTTAATATACATAAGCTAAGATCCCACTATCGGCGCAATGTAGCAATTTTTGTCTTTTTTCATGTGCCGATAGTGTGAACGGTGAACATTTTTTAATTTGCGACAATCTGTTCCGAAATTGTGCTGACTGTGGACAATCAAAATTAACCTTGATGCGCCGATAATGTGAACACTCTTTTGCACAATGTGGAGCAATCAAATTGTTTAATATGTACCGATTTTTATCGGCCACTTGTGTGCCGATCACAGTCGCCAATCAGCGCCGATACAAGGGATGGCAAAACGAATTTTTTTAAAGTGCACCAACTGGCTACTAAAATTTTACTTTTTTGAGCTTAATTGTACCAAAATTACATTTGTTTTATCTATTATGTATGTATTAAAAAGTTAAATAGTACATTTGTACTGTTAAATGAAAGAAAACAATTTGCTTTAACGAAAACATTGCTGTTGTATCGATGTTGCCATCCCTGCTTTGTAAACATCTGTTTACAGAACAACAATTACAAAAAAAAAAACAAGTGCAGTAAGTATGAATAAAATTGAATACATTTTTAATTTTATATTAATATATTATTTAAAATTGCTAGGAAACTAATAAAGGAATATTCAAACGGAGAATTTTGCGAATTTTTAAAGTAAAATTATATATGTCGCCAGCAAACAAATAAACCAAAACATATGTATGTATGATTAAATTGGCCCAAATAACACGATAGTGTGACCGCATTGTACCGATTATTGTCGCAATTGAGTTTTGGCCGATATGAACCGAAAAAATTTTTCACAATGTGCGACGATAATGGGAACACCCAAGAATAAATTGTGCAATGTTTTTTAATGTGCGCCGATACAGCACAATAAAAATCGTCACAGATTGTGCTATTTGAGCCGATAGTGGGATCTTAGCTATACATACATATGTATGTATATCTTTGAAAAGATTTCTTTTTCTGAAAATAAAAGAATTTTAGAAAATACATATAAAAATATTACACATTTATCAAGCTAAGACCTTAACAGCTAAAGCTAAGATCCCACTATCGGCTCAAATAGCACAATCTGTGACGATTTTTATCGTGCTATATCGGCGCACATTTAAAAACATTGCACAATTTATTCTTAGGTAGTCCCATTATCGTCGCACATTGTGACAATTTTTTTCTGTTCATATCGGCCAAAACTAAATTGCGACAATAATCGGTACAATGCGGTCACACTATCGTGCTCTTTGGGCAAATTAAATCAAATGTTTTTGTTTATTTATTTGTTGGCAGACATAATTTTACTTTAGAAATTCGCAAAATTCTCCGTCCGAATATTAAATTATAATTCCTAACAATTTTAAATAATATAATTAATATATGTATAGGTATAATAAAAAATATATTCAATTTCATTCAAACTTACTGCACTTGTTCTTTTTTTTTGTAATTTTTGTTTTGTAAACAGATGTTTACAAACCAGGGATGGCAACATCGATACAACTGCAATGTTTTGGTTAGAGCGAATTGTTTTCTTTTATTTAGTAGTACAAATGTACTATTTAACGTTTCAATACATAAATGATATTATTTATTATTATTATTATTATTATTTATGAATAGATATGAAATTATTTGGACATTTAAATTTCTTAATAGTATTCAATTTATTTTATCTATATATGGCGTAACAAAATGTTGTAAGCCAGATTAGCATATTGCTATTATATTGACGGTAATATATGATTAGGGTACATTTCTATTTATTTGGAATATAAAGATATTTCTAGTAATTAAATTCATTTAACAACAATTTTCTATACGTCAAACAAACTTTAAGATATTTATATAGTTTGCAATAGTTCAAGCCGTTTAGTATGCTGATGACCTCATTTACATTAAGCTGCCTTTTACCAAAATATTCCAGCCTGTATATGTTGTATATAGGGCATACACCGATAAAGTGTTGTATGTTTTCAGATTCATCCGAGTTACATATTGTACATATATCAACCGTATTGTTTCTAAATGCTCTTGCATTTAGATCTAGTAAGCCACCTCTGGCTTTTGCTATAATGCCAGTCATCCGGGCGTTAAAACCTTCTAGAAGAATTGGAATACGATTAAAATTTAGTTGTGGGTAGAGGTCGTGGAACTGTGAGTTAGATGCATCAGACAAAAACTCTTCCCTCTCTTTAACCATCAGTTTATGGAGCACACCCTTCCAATTCTGGCTGATAAACGAGATAGGGTCGTCAGGGATGAAGTTGATGCGTTCTTTTAATGATTCTCAATCGTTGAACCAGTATATTTGGACCAAGTGGAGTTAATAGCGAGTTTGGAGGACGATAGTTTGTTGTAGAGATGTTTTTTAAAAGACATGTTATATGTGATTTCTACACCTAGATATTTGTAGAAGTTCACTATCTCAATATATTCTTCACCATATTTCCAAGACAGATTTGAAGAGATCCTGGTGCCAGAGCGGAATACCAGTATTTTTGACTTCTCAAGGTTAACTTTAAGGCACCATGTCAGACAGTATTTACGTAGTTTATTGATCATAGCTTGTAAACCACTTGCCGAGTCAGATAAGATAACAATATCATCTGCGTATGCCAAGATTTTAAAATTCTCTCCGGCCACGTTAATACCCCCAGGTAATTCTTCATCTAAGTCATTAGTATACAGTGAAAAAAGAATTGGACTAAGGATACATCCTTGTTTTACTCCAACCTGGTCAGCCAAGCATTTCGATAAAGAGTTACCGTACCAGATTTGACTTTCGTTGTTTTCGTTTAGGCATTGTAATAATCCAATTATCTTAGAAGAAAGTTATACCGTTTTTTTCCATTGGCTTTGTTGATATGTACGATGTTAGAGAGGTTGAATAAATTATCTACAGTCGAATAATGTTTTCTGAAGCCAGCTTGGAATTCGTTTAAAATTTTATTATTATGGATCCAAAAAGATAATCGGTTGAGTATAATTGTAGTAAAGATTTTACATATGACATCTATTAGTGAAAGTCCTCGATAATTTGCTGGTATATTAGCAATTTAAAAATTTCGTTTTGCCATCCCTTCTATCGGCGCTGTATGGCGACTGTGATCGGCACACAAGTGGCCGATAAAAATCGGTACATATTAAACAATTTGATTGCTCCACATTGTGCAAAATAGTGTTCACATTATCGGCGCATCTAGGTTAACTTTAATTGTCCACAGTCAGCAACATTTCGGCACAGATTGTCGCATATTAAAACATTTTGACCGTTCACACTATCGGCACATGAAATACGCCAAAAATTGGTACATTGCGTCGATAGTGGGATCTTAGATTTAGACTGCTATATTCGGCTGTACCGAATCTTTAATGCCCTAAACCAAGAGCACGAATATTTCGAGAATGGGCTTAACATTATATCGTTATATAACCTGAGCCTACATTATTATACTTCGCTTCCTAGTTTAAATAAAATTCCATAAATTGCTTCAGAAATATCAAAGTGATGTTAAGAAGGGGTCCTTTTTATGGGAGCTACCGTAAGTAATGTCTAGTTCATCATAAAATTAGGTAAAGGGATTTCCAGAATAAAAAACAAGACCTAAATTAAACCAAATTTCACTACAGCAATACAAATTATATCGATTCCTTTTGTTCCAGGTTGCAACAAAGGCCACAACAAAGTTCTACCATTGTAATCTATTCTTCGCTATCTGCTTCACTTCGGCATAGGACTTTTCAATTGAGCTTGTTTCTCTTTCGATTTGTTTCTTCCAGGTGTAAGCGGGTCTGCCTCTTCTTCTTCTGTCTTGGGGGTTCAATTCAATTGCCATCTTGTCAACGTTATAATTGGTGCGTCTGAGAACATGGCCCATCAAACTTTATTTACGATTGATAATCTAGACACGTATTGGTGTTTCGTCGGCTCTTTTGAATTTAATGCTTCTTTAATTGCCTTTCAGAAGGCCGCTTTGTATGCGATCTCTGGTAAATAATGCACCGATTTCTACAAAATTATATGCTGTTGTTTCTAACCATTAAAAGATAAATTAAAGGAATATAAAAATGATTTTCCAGAGTGGGCATTATATGGGGCCTATGGAAAATTATGAACCAATCTTCACACAACTTAATAATAAGATTTTTTTTGTCTGTCTCAAATATAAATTTTCAGGATGCTTGATCCTCATTAAGGCTTATAGCTCTTTTTCTACAGAACTGCTTGTGCTGGATTTCAATTCTAAGCTGCTTAGGAAAACTTGAAAGAATATGACACCAAAATTTTTCTGTTGAGTCTTTCGAAAATGTGCGTGTTTTCCACAGAAGGATGGACAGGCAGACAGATGGACATGTTAAATCGTCATAGAATTACTTAAGGACCCAGAATATTTTTGTCTTTTATAAAGGTAATTTCTAACTTTGTTAGTTGTTATGTCTTAATTCGTTTTCTGTACAAGTAAATTGCAGAGTAGCCGACTTTAAAATTGAAAAAATTATTCTCGATATTGTATTTCTGGCGAAAGCACCAAAATGAGAAATCGGTCAGAAATTTCCATGGACGTCCGCAAAATTTTTATAAGTCTTCATGCGCAAGAAAAAACCTATCGCGAAATTGGTGGCATGTACAATTGGTGTGCAGAGACCCGTTACTTGGGTCAGAAACATTTTAAAACGTCTAAATTAATGTAAAGGTTATGGGCAGATCTCTTTTAAATGTCATGTTGTGCATACGCTTTATTGAGTGACTATATAATATACATTCGTGTCAGATGAATATTTTTTATTGGTTTTAGTGGGCACACATTTAAGAGACTTTCTTAGTTAACATGATTAAGAGCGACCAATTCATTAGAATAATTTTGATTTAGATTCAGATGAATATTAAAAAATCTTCACAAGGAATGACAATCTTATGGCGTTTTATTTTTTAAGAAATATTCTGCATTTAGTCTGCCTTTTACATTTCTTTATGTTCTTTTCTAAAAACTATGTGTTATTTTGAGTGCAGCACTAGATTGAAAGCTTAGTATTTTTGAAAAATTAATTCGTTTTTTATTTCGTTTCTCTGGGTTAAAAGTTATTGTATTTTTTTTCCTACTTAACTTTATTGGTTTATACCGAACCTTGTGTTCTTTTGTCAACGTAAAATGTGCAACACTGACTAAAAATCAGGTTAGCATTTAAGGATGTTGCCAAATAACATGTTACACTTTTTTCGAAAAGAACACGCCATAAGTATACTCTAATTCACCGCTAGCGGTGCGGGTGTAAAAAGCGCTTTGGCCTTGGCCCATTTATGCATATCGATAATTTTTTTATTATAATTTGTTCGATTTTAAATCCACTTCATATCAATTTATAGAACATGCCCGATAGCCAAATAACTAAAACCAGTAAGAAATAATAGTCGCTCAAGTCCGACCGGACACAAATTCTAGCAGAGACAAATTTTCGAGAGTGAATTCTATTTGGTAGCCATTGGCAATAATGGACCCGCCAGAACAAAATTATGTTATGAGCTTAATGCTATGATGTTCACACTTGGGTTTTTAAACGCGTTCGAGCAAAATTTTGATTACTTAAGTTAATTAAAGCCACTCACATAACATTTGAGATGATTAAGATGACAGTTGATTAATAAATAAAGCAAAACAAACAAGTTTATTTGTCTTAAAAGCACTGTTTGAAAATAAACACTAAGTATCACTCCTTAATGTTTGGTTTGGTAGATTTGTGGAAAACACAAACGCTAATAGTGTTTGTGTAGTAAATCATTAAAAAAATAATGTTTCCTGTTTTGTCATCTTTCGAACAAAAAAAAATTGTACTGTTATTTTCCATATCAACAAAATGATATGAACAGTTAATTCCGTTCGGGGTTTTTTTTAAACCACAAACTTCATTTTGTTCGTTTATTTCCAAAAGGGCGCTAATTTTTGGCTAGTTAAAACAAAATCAAATATTTTTTATAAAAAGAAAATACACATACGATAAAAAAAAGAACAAAAAGCCAGCAAAATAATATTACACAAACAAAATACATACATATGCACAATTCACACACAAGCTATTCGTGCTGTGGTCGTGGTTTGGTTGCTAAAATTGTTTGTTTGCTCATTTCTTTTTCAATGTTAAAAAGAAACACTATAGAACATTAAAATATAATGTATGTCTACAGTATCACTACAATTGTTCTGTTTTTTAACGAAGAACAATTTCATTAACACTACGAAATTGAGTTTGGTAATTTCGCTGAAATTTTTCATTAAATTAATGACAACTTAATATCTCTTTCGAAAGAAAAATTAACTTATTGTTATACATAATTTCAATAGGTTTTTTAAGATTAAAATGAACTATTAATTAAAATATTTTGAAGATAATTAAAAAAACGAATCTTTTGTAACTTCATATTTTCCATGAATAATGTCACTAAATCAGTGAAAACAAGAAAAGATTCCTTAACTTCAAAATAATTATAACTAATAAATTAGTTTTCGTTAACTTTTGTACAAACGTTTTTTTTTTTTTTTTTTTGTTATTCCATTTTTTAGCGATATACATGGGAATATATGAAAAAAATTTTAAATTTTAATGTTTCATTACTTTAATGAAAAAAATTCATTACGATAACGAAATACTGATTTTAGCTAAATGAACGAAATATTAAAGTTCAAAAACAAACAAAGCGAAAGAAAACACAAGAGCGAAAATTCTCACATTCCTTTTTCATTAATTGTTAATTTAAATACACAAAATTTACGCAGTAGAACAAGTCAGAAAAATGGAAAGAAGGCAGATGAAGGTCGTCGCGGGCCGGCAAATAAATTAAGTCCAATTAACTTAAAGGTAAGCTTAACATGATGTAAACGAAATATAAAAACGAAATAAAATTAATAAAACTTGATCATTTGAAACAGGAATAAAAAAAAAATAAAATTCAAAACTAATTTTCATCGATTTTATGAAACATTTCATTAACGGGGAGCTTATGTAACATTCTTCATTAAACCAATAAAAGGTTACATAGGTTGACTTTTAATGTAATTTTTCATTGGATTAATGTCAAAATCCATTGGATCTGTGAAGAAAAGTCTTTCAGTGTAGCACAGGAAAGATAACAAACATCCCCTTTTTGCTAATAACGCTAAAAAAAATATTGAGATATGGTCTTTATGTCTCAAAAATATAATGTTGACTTCTAAAATACAATTTAACAACTTTGGTTTTTAAGTTTGACCTGAGTCAAAAAAAAAAAAACAAAAATCAATATAAAAATCTATACGAAATGCGTAATACCTTTTATTTTACTTGTGTTAACCACGTAAGTCACGTCTCAAAAGAAAATTGACAATTTGTACGTATAAAAACCTGACAACGGTTTCCTTCCAAACAGATTTTATTTGTTAATTACTAAAGTTTCTTTTATGTACTTTAATTAGTTGTTCAATTAGTTAAATATTCTCTTTTAAATCTTTCCTTGACCTTTTACCCTTCTTTTTATCGACCAAAAATACCTTAAATCAAATTATCAATTAAATTGTTTCTAATGAATTGCTTTTATTTCTATTTGTTCATTAAAAACCATTAAGCTTAATTTTTTTTTGTTGTTAAGCGTGGCAAATTAATTGAAAATTCTATTAATTGAATTTTTTCTACACAAAAAGACCTGGTAAATATTTAAGCATTGATTTTAGACAAAAACAAATAGACAAACAAATATGCAGTTGAACAAAAGAGAAATTTATTTATTTTAACAACAATAATGACAAGGTTTGAAAATAACGATAACAATGATGACAAAAATTTCCAAGCAACAAACTCTTAACTTTGTAAAACATTCAACAAAAGGTTAACAATAAATAAACAAACCAATCAGCAGCAACAAAAAGGACGAAAAGTTCAACAAAAATTCGAACAAAGCAGTACTTGAGTTTTAAACAACAACAACAAGAACAGCAATAGCAACAATAAAAAGCAAATATGCTTGGTAACATTTTTTAAAGGGTCGTCCAACATAATGCACGACGCACAGTGGCGCCATTTGAGTTTTTTCGTTGCAAAAATCATATCTTTTGAACCGAATAAGATAATTGAACAGTTTAAACAGCATATGATAGATAACTGTTCAGCCTATGAAATGAGCGTTTGGAAAGGGTGCTACGCTCTGTAGGGGCCTAATTATGGGTTATCAAAGTTAAAATTAGTAGAAAAATCAATTTTATGGTAACTAAAAAAAATTATTTTTACATTTTTAGATTGTTTTTATTTTTTTTCTTTAGGTTTTTATGTTTTAAATTATTACCCAACAAATTAAAAAAAAAATTATTTTTTTTTAAATTTATTTTTTCAATTTTCTGTAAAATATTCATCACAGTTCGTAAGAGAAGGTATATCTAAAAGACTAACCATTTCTAAACTATAATTATTTTCTAACTCTATTCGTGACTTCACATGCCGCAGGGAAGATATAAGTGGATCGGAAGATGCTGCCAACATGTTGAAGAGGTCCTCATTTTGCCTTACCCTTGATGCTTTGAATGTGTTCTGCAATCTATATTTTTTATAAAATTTGTTAAGAGACTCCTGTGCTTCTTCAGAAAGCTCTCCAATTGGCAAAGACTGGTACTCAATTATATCTTTGCCATGCGCCAATATTTTATGGACGGTCGGGGTCAACTTCTTCTGTGGATACATTTCTGCTAAAAGAGATGCAGTTTTCGACGCATATTCTCCATATTTTGTAGAATTGACATTTTCTTTGCAGTTTAAAACATCCAAGATCGTTCCCAATCTTTTCACGATTTGATTGTCAATTCCAGTGATTCTAGTTACTGCCTCATCATTTTCAAAAAATCTCCTAGAAGTGTTTCCATCGTTTGAGTTACCGTATCCGTGCTTGGGACAGTCTACTTTTAGTCCAACTTGTTTAAAAAAAGCATCCTGTATTTGCTTCTTTCTGATCTTTTCCTTATCCTTTATTGATGTATTTTCATCGAAGTTTTCCTCCTCTTGTGGTAGGGTATACGCCAGTTTTAGCAAGAATTCCATACACCTTATCCTTGCGTGCAATGGTGACATTCCATATTCGTAATTCTCCTCATTTGTAGAATCGTTTAAATTACCAAAGTTCTTCTGACTCTTTTTGCAAATCGGGCATGACATTGTTGAGGTTGTTCCTGTCAGTTCGTTTACGACTTTTCCGTCAACCATGGTCAGATGGAACTCGTAATTGCATTCAATATATTTTCCTTCTCCAATTTGCAGCTTTGTAGGCTTAATCTTGCTTATTTGTTCTTCAATGTCCTTCACCGTGGTCCTTATGAGTTCTGCCGATTCCCTTGCAAACTGAAACATTATTGGTCGGCAATAATGCACTGATGACGGACGTGGATTTTTCCAGTGAAGGGAAACATCCGATTTAAGCCGCAAAGGAACAACAGATGCCATAAACATATTTCCGTCCGATATTGTAGCGTCATCGGAAGATATCCTTTGCTTATAAACGCTTTGTCCGGATGATCCATCGCAGCCCCATTTGCTGATCAATGTCAACTTCTCAGGAAGAATTTTCACCTCATTTTCAGGAAGACTCTCCAACAACCGTTTTGCTGTATGGCCCATGAGATCCTGCAGATTGGCTTTCGCAGAGACTTCCGTAAATTCCGTATGCAGTGGTCGTGAATTTATTTTGGCTTGCGTAATATGCTTGTATCCGGGTAAAACGTCAGCGCCGTGTCGCGTTAAAGATGCCCGTAGTTTCTCATATTTCTCTTTGGAAAGTTCTAAGTCCATAAACAAGGCCAAGGCTTCTTCGGAACCATACTTTTTAATGTGTGCGTTTGTGGGCGTGGGAATGCTTTCCTTAATCCTTTTTAGTCGCAGTGGGCTTGCATCAGCAACAGATTTGGTTATGTGCGACCTAACTCTTTCACTATCCTTTGTAAATTTAATAGACAGCGCTTCCGATAATTGCTTCGTGGTCAAGTCATTGGTGGCATCGGCAAGTTTCCTCTTTCTTGTGAAAATTGAACACTCCTCAATACTTTTTTTTGGCCTTCCTTTTGCTCCTCTGGTTGATGTGGTGGGTTTATCTACTGCCAATATATCCAGGATGGTATCTTCATTAAGCCAGTCCTCGTATTTGGAGTTGAAGTTCTGAATGGTTCGATTAGATTTCACCCATTTTGCCTTAATATTTGCATATATCAGATAAAAATTATTTTTTATAATTTCGCTTCTCTCAATATTTCCGTATAAGCTATCAAGTTCTTCTAAAGCAGCTTCCGTGAAAAAATTTGGTGTGGTTGACTTTCTAAACAGTTCAAATAATTTAAAATTGTTCAACGCCATGTTTTCAGTACTTAAATTGTTTAATGGTTTCAGTAATTGTTGCGCCAACTTTCAGTCGTAGACTAATCCAGGCATTATGCTTATTTTGCAATATATAGGCTTATGCTACCATGCCGAAAAATGTACCTGTTCCCTACATACATATGGATTTAGGCTGAATAATGCATTTTTATATTATGCACGTGTCCAAATAAGATTTGTGCCTACCTGTAGTCAATATTGTTCTTGACCATTTGCAATATATAGGCTTATGCTACCATGCCGAAAAATTTACCTGTTCCCTGCATACAAATGGAATTAGGCTGAATAATGCAATTTTGATATTATGCACGTGTCCAAATAAGATTTGTGCCTACCTGTAGTCAATATTGTTCTTGACCATTTGTACGCCAAAGTATTGTTTAAGTGAGGTACGTACCTGCTAATTTCAATGAGTAGTTTTTTTAGATTTTAGATCAAACTACTGTCATACAATTTCTGCAACCATGTCTTTTTAACCTTTTTTACCTCTAGAAGCCAAACGGGCACGTACGGGCAGATAAAATTTTTGAATTATGTAAAGAAATAATCAAAGAACAGATTTTGCAAATATGGCAAATATAGAAAAATATAGATTTTTGTTATTTTCCGTCAAAGTTGAAAAATAGTGAAAAAACGGATAGTTTTTAAATAGTGATTTACCAGGAGAAACACAAAGCAAACAGTTCATTTTTTTTTTATCATTACACATTTAATAAATGCATCAATCAATACAAACAAAAAATAAGGCGATTCGTTACCTATTTTTCGTGATATTACACCTGAAATCGCAACAAATTTACTAAAAATTGTGTGTTTTTTTGAAAACCGAAAGTCGGTCAACTTTGAACGGCTATATCTTCTAAACTAAAAATGTGATATTATTAAGAGTGGCAGATTTGAAATCGTTGAAAAGTTTCCTATAACATGAGTTTATTCAAAACTTCGTCGGTGCTCATGAAAATTTTGATTTTTGCAACCTCGTTTGCTCTACGGGCGCTACTGTGCGACGCTAATTGTGAGTCACACCTTAACGTTAAGTTTGTTGCCCAACTTATTTCGACATTTCTTTGTTTCAATGTGTGACAAATTCAACCATGGAGAGGCGCTTGATTGAGCAGCGCGTTTAGAGAGCTAAAGCCAGACAAATGTAAATGGTGACTTTACAAAGAAAATCGTCTTCAGCGACGAGGCACACTTTTATCCCAGTAGATTCGTTAACAAGTAAAATTGCCGCATTTAGGCAAATGAGAAAAAAGAAAAGCCGATGCATCCACTAAGAGTGATTGTTTGGTGCGGTTTATGTGCTGGCGGCATCATTGGCCCGTACTCCTTCGAAATTGAAGGCGGCCAAGCAGTTACCGTGAACGGTGTAATAGGGGACTAATTGTGGCCAGAAATTGAGGATATGCACCCGAACGATATGTTGTTCCAAAAGACTGGTGTCACTTGCCTCACGAAACAATGGCTCTTTAACGCGAGAATTTCAATGGCCCTGTTATCTCACGTCATAGCGATGTAAATTGGCCGTCACGTTCATGTGATTTGACGCCGTTGGGCTTCTTTCTTTAAGGATATTTATAAAAAAGTGTACGTCAATAAACCAAGAACCATCCAAGTGCTAAAGGATAAGATAATTCGGCACATTAACGTAAGTGAACCTCAATTATGTCTACACACAGAAAAAAATACCAATGTTAAAATAACATGGCGAAATGTTGTTTGAGAATCATGGTAAATTTCTGCAAAAGTATGCCCTTTATTTATATTTATCATTATTTCATATTAATTTTAAATGAACAATATTAAAATAATCTTAAATCACGTTTATTTAATATTATTCACTGTGAAAATAACATTGTTCAATATTGAATCCATAAAAACCTGTTTTATATTAAAATCAAAAGTTTATCTTGTTAAATTAACATGCATACACACTTAAGTATGTACATATTTTTATTTTCATGTTTAAAATATGTTATAAAAAAAAGACAATTCCCGTATTCTTTTACTTAAAATAATTTATTTAAATAGTACATCAAGTTTTCAAAGTATAATGATGACGAAAACGATGTCGGGACATTCTGCTGATGCTTCTGTTAACAAAGGATATACAAAATAAGTGAAACATGTGTTACAGGGGTAAGTGTTTTAAATTATTCTTAAATAAATGCATATGTTGTCTTCACACTGTTATATCACTCTCCAACCAATTTGATTCTACATGAAATTCACGTTGTTTCCACTTTAAATAACTTTCATTCAACGTGATTCGGATTGTTATTTCAATATTAATTAAATTTTGCTCTAACTTTACTGCAATGTTAAATTAACATGAATTATAGTTATTTTAAAAGAAAAAAATGTTGTTCGCAAGTTATTGTAAAATCATGTTAAATTAATATGAAACAACAATGAAGCAAAATCACTTCTGAAAAATGTAAAACCAAACTTGTTTTGAACGAATTTACCTCGAAGGACTATCGCCTTCGAGGTCGTCGCGAGAATTTGGCCAATATTTTGTTTCACACATATTTGTCATAGATTCTTCTATCATGATAAAAATATATTAAGATAATTTTTTGAAAACTTTTTGTTTTATTTATAAAAAACATCGTGCGTTTTGGTGGGACTACCCTTTATTTTCAGATACGAAGCCAAAAAGTCGTAAAGAAACATGACTGACATGCCTCAACACAAAAGCAACAGAAAAATTTTAATCAAATTGCACTTAAAAGTGCACAAGAGTAGACAAATATTTATTTTCTTATTTCGTCAAAGAATTTTCTTTTTCAAGTCAACAAAAATTTTATTTGAAAATGTTAATTAAAATTAATTAAAGAAAAAATGTAATAAAAATTTATGGAAATCTTTTAATTTGACAATAAAAATTATAAAATAATTATGTAAATATTATTTGCAAATCTTTAAACAATTTTCACTTTAAACTTTTTAAGATTTCATTTCCTCCCCATAGTTTTCCAGAACATTTATTTTCCAACATAAAAAATTATTTACGATTCCACTATGGAAATCATCATAAACAACTTGGAAAAATATGAAAACACATAAAAAAAACCGCATAATTGAAATAAATATTTTCTGCTTCTCATTTTTTACTACGATTAAAAAATATCATAAAAATATTACACATCTACAAAAAAAAAGTAGAAAAAAATGCTGAAAAAAATCATAAAAAACCAAAACTTTTAAAAACATCTTAACTAAAGTGGAAAAGGAAAAATATATATAAAAAAAAGAAAGCACGGGAAAACGAAGAAAATTCGAAATGTAATAACAATAATCATAAAATAGAAAAAATTAAATAAAAACTAAACTGAAAACAAGCCCTGCTAGAGTTAAGTCATCAAGAAAAATACCAACGGAAGTCGACTTCTGTCTGTATGTCTGTCTGTCCCTCCGCCTCTATGTGGAGTGAAAACATTTGTAGTGGTAGTTGCTGCCGGTACTGAGAGTAGAAAATCTATAGATTTCACTAGTATTGGTAATGACGGCTACGTTAAACAGGAAGTGGAGTTATTGTTGAAGTTTAGAAACGGATTTTAGGTTTTTTCTTCTTCTTTTAGAAAAGTACTTAAAAACCAGCAAAACTTTTAAAGTATATCTTATGTGAAAAGTTCTAATGGCAGTTTTTGCAAAAAAAAAGAATCAATTAATATTTGAAGAAGGAAAACAAATTTTGAAGTTATTGTATAGGCATATTACAATAGCTTTGTAAGGTTCTATTGAACGTACGCATTTAAGCATAGCTATAGTGAGTCCAGCAATTAGTTCCCATTGCTTTACTATGTGTTACGGTATCTCTGGCTGCTCAGCCAATCGGCTGATTCAATGAATGAGTGGCTCCACTTTATCTCTTGGGATTCCCTGACCAAATAGTTTGAGTCTGTGTTTCTCGAATGACGGACAATGACATAGAAGATGATCAGTCATAGTTGCCAGATAAAATTGTTTGAAAATTGTCAAATTTAAAGAAAAATCGTCAGTGTAAAATAACACTTACTTTTAATAAGTTTTTAAAATTTAGGGTTATTGTTAGTTTCCATTTGTTATAAAATATCAAATATATTATTAAAAAAAATCCAAAAATAAAAATCTCGCATTCATTATGATAATTTTAACTCCTTTTAGCTAAGAAAAACAAGTTTATCGCGTTTTCTTACCAAAAGCAACAAATCTCAAAGAAAAAACAATTTTAAATATTGGTACACTGACAGATAAGGCGTCATAAGGCTGATGTATTTTGACATCAGAACTATGACAAGTATTTTAGTTTTTGACCCCATGACACTTTTTATCATTGTGTTGTCAGCATCAAAGAAATGACGAATCGCATTCAGTTTAATAAAAAATGTCATCAGGGCGATCATAAGGCTGAATTTAATTATAAACTGTTATTGAGATTGAATTAAGCTTGTTTCACTCCTGTTGTATTCCTCGCTTTGTTAGCAGAAGAACTCTTAGTTACAAGACACCAGCAGCATGCTCGCATGATTTTCGCAATCGTTCTACTTTAAAAATTTTATGTATTTACTTTTGAAGCATTGATGTAGCATAAAATATGACAAAATTTTATGATGACGCTCGTCATTAGATTGATGTCACTCTTCTTATGTTAGGGCTTCATCAATATGAAGATGCATTTTTTTATGAGTGTACCATAAGAGAAGGCAACAAATATTTATGAAAGTTCCATAATAGTTGGAGTAACATATAACCACCATTTTTATAAAAATGTAAAAAAAAAAATTTGGTGCCACATGAACTAAATCCGAATATCGAACCTCTTTTTTAAGCGTCTGAAATAGTGTTGAAAAAAGTATGCTTGAAAAATAGATCTAAAAATATGGTACCAACAAGTAAATTGAACGTCAAAAATATGCATCGCGTTAAAATAAAGAAAAAATCTTAGAAGGTAAAATAAAATCTGACTGCCTGTGTTGCACTCCTCATCTTAAGAGAGCTATTCAAATTATACTTAAAACGTTGGTAAATTTGTAAAAAATTTGTCATATGAAAAATCGTCAAATTGAGGGTATAAATCAGGAGTGCCCACAAGTTCCTTATGGAAGAGCAAACACCAATACATTTAAAGAAAAACTAATTTTTATTGAATTTTTTTTGCTGTAAAAAGCAATACATACAAATAAAAAAATATTTCATAAACATACACGGCAAAAAAAAATTTGATTTGCATTTTTTGTAAAAATTATCTGAAATGAAAAAAGGTTAGTGCGTGTAAATTTTATTTCAAACCCGTACTTTTCAATCAAAATGTGCTTTAAGTCTTCCATGATCCTTCCAATAAATTATCCAAATTTATGTCAATGTCAGTTGTAGATAATTTTAGTAAGGCCTCCAAATTTTCGTTGCTCATTCTACTTCTATGCTTGTTTTTTATTAATTTTAATTTTGAAAATGTACTTTCACATATATATGTACTACCAAACATGGAATACAAACTTAAAATATCCTTGTGAAGTAAAGGGTATTTATTTGGTTTTAAGGATTTCCAAAAATCAATGCCACTTAAATTAGAATTTTTAAGGTCAGAGTCGCATTGCAGATCACATAGCTCCATTTGTAGCTCAGGCTTTTGATTGCATATGCTACATGTCATTGGAGTAAAAAAAATGGCTATCATTTGCTTAATGCTGTCAAAATCTTTAAATCTTTTTTTAAAATTTGTTTTCAAATCGTCAAAATGACTTAAATATTTAAAAAAATCAAAATTTAAAATGTTGTACTCATTATTTAAGATAGCTTTTAAGCATGGAAAGTGGAACATTCTATCCATATTTAAATCATATATAAAAATATCTATCTTTTTAAGAAAACCTTCGATTTGGTCAACCAAGTCAAAAATAGATTTGTTTTTGCCTTGAAGGGAAATATTAAGGTAGTTAAGATGAGTTGTTAAGTCTGTTAAAAATGCTAAGTCTATGTTAAATGCTTGAGATTTAATTTCGTCTAAGAGCTCAAAATTTTTAAAATCCAATTCAATAAACTCAACAACTTCCTTTCGCACTTCAAAAAAACGTTCAAGGCATTTTCCTCTACTTAGCCATCTCACCTCAGTAAACATAAGTAGATCTCCATACTGATTTTCGCATTCCTCAAGGAATTTCTTAAACTTACGATGAGTTAACGAATTGTGCCCACCTCTAATTTTGTTCACTATTTTTACCACAACACTCATTGTGTGGACACAATTCGTCTATTTAGCACACAATGACTCTTTAATCAACTGCCCAATAAAGCCGTCCTTTTTGCCGAGCATTGCGGGAGCACCATCTGTGCATATGGCTGTTAATCTTGCTGATTCGGTTTTTATTTCCAACCTCCCGTTTACCGCATCAAAAATGTCAATGCCTCTCGTATTTCGATGGAGTGGACTCAGTGCAAAAATTTCCTCATTTACATTAAAGTTATTGTCAACCATTCTGATGGCTAATATTAGTTGACTTATGTCAGATATATCGCATGATTCATCCAATGCCAGAGAGAAATATGTACATAACTTGAATTTCTTTTTTAAAAGCGAGTCCAAGTACTTATTAATTTCTTCGATTCTTCGGGTCACTGTGTTTCGTGACAAAGGAACTGTTTCAATTGAGTCTGCCAATACATTTCCACTTTCTCCAAAACAAGACAGCATTTCTTTGCAAACTTTTTTTATAAAAATGCCATCAGAAAACGGTTTAAAGTTCTGAGCAATTCTTAAGCTTGCAATATAGGATGCTTTTAGAGGTCCAGTATTAGTATCATTTGACTGAAAATTAAGACGTTGCACGTGTATTTCCTCACCATAACTTTCAATGTGCTCCAAGATTCGGAGCGCATCCTGAAATAAAAGGACTTTTTAAAGTACGCAACTAATTGTTCTCTTGATCCACCAGCTATTTTATTGGCAACGTAATCTGCATGAAGTGCCTTAAAATGCCTTTCAATATTAAATTTAGTGTTAGCTTGCATTATTTGAAAGCATATTAAACATTGTGCTTCAGCCTTAAAATTATAAGTAAAAAAAAAAATCTTTTTCCAATTTATTTTGCAAGTCTATTTTGTAAAAAATACAAAAAATTCATAAAAACGTTTTCAAATATGTAATTCACTTTTACTTCTCGCGTTCGTCGACTCTTGTTAAATGACAAAAATCGATCAAAGAGCACCTATAAATACTACAAATATTTCAATATTTTACTGGCAGGTACTTATGAAATATGTTTTTGAAACGTTCCAAAACATGAGCACTCATAAATGTGGGTGCAATTTCTGTAAAAAAATCATGCAGGTAACTAACGGAAAACCCCAAATAATTAAAAAAGTGCACTTTCCTTTTTTCCTTCTAATTTTCCACTCAAATTTATTACCGCTTATTACTTTGCTACCACAATCATAAAAATCAAATAACCTTTTGTTTATTACTTTTTTTTAATTCTGAGAATCATAAAAAAGTCATCAAGGTTTTTTCCAAAGAATTTTGTGAATATCTCTAGCAAATTTTTGAAATTCATACCTTTACTTAATTGCGAATAAAAGCGAAACGCGTTCATCGATTTTCATGATTTATGTCTCATATGACGTTAAAGTAATAGAACTTGACACTTTTTTTCCCGTTTTGGATTTTTTATGAATTAAAAATAAAAAATTTATATTTTTTGTGCAAAAAATATTTTTTTTTCTTCATACATTTATTTATAACTTCGAAACTGTTGCTTATGTAGCGAAACGTTGTATGAACAGATTAAAGGAATCGTAATTTTAAATTTGTTTCAGCTTATTCGGACTAGTGGTTCTCGAGTTATGACAATCAAAAGAGCCTAAAACGTGACAAATTCCCCTATACGATACTTTCTAACTTCAAATTAATTTTTAAACTATTATTTGATGTACCATGACCAAACTAATAATGCAGAAGTTCTTCTTTTTGGGTCTACTTCAGTGATAACCAAGCCCCGAACACACGAACACAAAGATATTATGTACTTGTGTGCGGTCGCAGAGACTGATGATAGTCTGATGTTTTGAAACGAACAAAGTTGTTGTATGCATGTGAATTGCCGACCGTGTCTGTGTGAAAAATACGATTATTGACTGACTCGCGAGCCTATGGAGTGGCAATCACTGGTCTACTTTCATAAACAATTATCATAATTGAGTCCCGAAATCATGTGTTCTACTGTGTAATATAAGTTTGAAATTTAAAACTAACACCAATTTTTCCAAGTGTTTTTCAATACACACTTTGTTAAACGATATTATACGTTAAACAAAAACAAAATCTGCAATGATGATCGCTGTCGTCAATGTTTACCAGCAAAGCATACGAAAGTGTTGTTGCTTTGCACTTGCGTGTATTCAGTGAAGAACGACAAAAAAACTAATAAGACAAAATTGTTTGTGTATTTCGTATTGCTAGTGCTGAGAGCTCTCTGTGTGTATGGAAATACACAGCCTATAGCTAAGTGTTTTTACAAAAACAAATGAGCATCAAGAGCATATGGCTTGGGCACTCTTGGTATAAATAGTCCAATCATCAAAACTCCATTTTTTAGCCCAAAAATCGTCAAATACGGCAGCCGTGTGTACAGTTGACTCCTTTTCTTCCTTGGCATCATCACAACTTCTATTTAATTTTTTCAGCCAGAGTTTTGGATAGATATTTGGAATTCAAGAGGTTTTCATGGGCAGGCAGGCTGGATAATAACAATAGTTGAAATTTTGAGGGTTGCCATTATATGAAAAAAAAAAGAAAAAAATGAATATCTTGAAAACTATTCCATAAATTGCATGCAGATAAAATCAGTTTTGGTGTTGCTTAAAAATCGTTACTTTTTCCAAGAACCTTTTGCCACCTTAACGATAAATATTTGCAAAAAATTTTTAACTTTTGCTTAAACAAAGCCAAATCTTGTTTTGAAACATTATTTAAATCAATTTCAGTGATAATACGACTTTTTAGTCAACTGGTAAAAGTTTTTGGGCCAATTGGACTTTGTATTGATGCATGGGAAAATGACATGATCAAATGCGTCGAAGTGATGTTCTAGAGATGCCCAGTTGTGCAGAACCTCTTCGCATTGAAGTTTCTGGATATTCTTCAACACTGGGCCGTACACGATCTATGTTCACTTTGTTCTGTACTATTCTCGGTCTTCCTGATCGTGGCAAGTCTGACACTGCACCTTGTTGTCGGAACTGTGCAATTAAAGGATTAATTGCGGTTTCGCTAAGTGCCTTTATGGTGTAATTTCGATATGCTCATTGCATCAGTAATAGAGTTTCTACGGGGGAAAGAATTCCCGGGAATCCCAGTACATTTTTTTTATTAATCCCGGGAAATTTTTTCCGGGAATTTTCGGGAATTTCAAATTAAATTTTTTTTAAACGACAAAATTTTTTTAAATTTTAATTTGTTAGCATCGTTAAAATCAAAAACGACCAATACAAATATATTCTTAACTAAAAACTACCTACAAATCAAACTATTTTTCCTACGCCAATAAATCCATGGTCTTTTTAATTGCCTATGAAATGTCTTAAAAGCTTCTTGAAGTAGATAATGAAAATGTACACGATACACCATAACCAAAACCAGACGATGAACAATCTACTATCTTTAAAGAACACCTTGAAAAGGCTATATCAAATTCTAAAAAAATCAATGTAAAAAAAAATTTTTTAAAAGAAAGCTATAAACAATAACTACTTAGTATTAATAAGTTTTAGTAATTCTTGATCTCCAAAAAAAAAAAAATTAAAAATAAATTTATACATGCATGTATAATATGCATGTACATATGATTGTAACAATTTATTTGGTTTTGTTTTGGTTTTCTGTTTATTATTGATGAAAACACTGAAATTTATTTCCTATTCCTATGCGCATTTCACTAGTTGCTTAGGCCAGATCGTCAGGAAACTTCATCCATAAAGATTTTAGAAAAACTAAAGATAATAAACCAAATAAAATTGTTAAGCGTATAAGAATTATAAGCAACAGTTCTCCTTGTAACAATATCAAAGTTAAAACAAAAACATCAACAATAAACAGTGAGTTTATCTCATCTTACATTCCCCACAACAATTGATTGGAATTCTCCCAACATTAATTGTAGTTGTAAGTAGGTAAAGAAAAACAAAATGAAAACAAAAACAAATTTCAAAAGCATGTTGCCAGTTAAGTTTTTTCAGGCCGTGCACTGCCAGTTTATTATTAAAATAATTTTTGGGAATACAAAATTTTTATTTTAAAAGATTTGGTTTTGTTATTCGTGCATAATTCCCCATTTTTATTATTGTTGATGGGATAGGCTATTCCTATGAAATTTGTTTTCCTTTTGTTTATTTTAACCTACTTACAACTACAATTAATGTTGGGAGAATTCCAATCAATTGTAGTGGGGAATGTAAGATGAGATAAACTCACTGTTTATCGTTGATGTTTTTGTTTTAACTTTGTATTGTTACAAGTAGAACTGTTGCTTATACGTCTTATACGTTTAACAGTTTTATTTAGTTTAATATCTTTAGTTTTTCTAAAATCTTTATGGATGAAGTTTCCTGACGATCTGGCCTAAGCAACCAGTGAAATGCGCATAGGAATAGCTTATCCCATCAACAATAAATTTCAGTGTTTTTATCAAGAATAAAAATTTGGAATTAAGCACGACTAACAAAATCTTTTAAAATTTTTCAATACAATTTAATAATTCATTTCAAAAAAGAAAAAAACGAAAAAGATATGTTAAAGACTTATATTAATTTATCGGGAATTTTCTAGAAATCGAAATGAAGTAAAATTGAAACGATACTTTAAACTCAATTATTTACAAAATTAGCATTGTTTTTCGTAGTTTTAAGTGTTGTTCTTGCAAAACTAATAGATACCTTAACCCTGCTGTTAGGTTAAGCCCATTTGGTCCAATTTTTTAATTGTTTCCTTTTAAAATTTTTAAACGGTGATATATACTCGCTTAGTTTTTTAGATCACGTGTTCTTTTTAAAAATCAATGTTATTTACAAAAATTCAAGGTTCTGACTCAAAACGTAACTTAGAAAAATATAAATTTACGGATCTTAGGTTAAGGGACCATTTGGCCCATAGTATATTTTCTTTGGGTTTCTTTGATTTTTTTTTTTTTACATTAATTTAAAAATAAAATAAGTATTTATTAGCTTAATTTATAATAAATGTCATTGCATAATACGCAAAATGTTCTTCGGTTAGTTTTGCAAGGAAACTTGATGCAAAAGTAGCATTTTATGTCAGACTTACATCCAGTTCATCGATTTCGAACGTTAACGTTCGCATAGAAAATTATATGTAAAACAAAAACAATATTCGAAAATTTGTTTTTGTTTTAAATGTAGTTTTCTATGCGAACGTTGACGTTCGACATCGTTAAACAGGCAGTTAGACTAACAGCAACTACAAATTCCACGCTTTTGAGCCCCTGAGTTAGAAGTATTATTATTGGAAGAGGCCACTGGAACTTTGTATGTCGATCGAATTTCAGTCAATAACTGTGCTGAGTACTCTTATTGAGGTAATCTAGTCCGTTTCATCATATACGCCTTAACCAGAAAAAGTGGTAGTTGCCGCAAAAAATCTGGTGTCCTGCGATTCCGACCAGCTGGAGCACATGAAACGTCAATGAAAGAAAATAGTATGTACGCATTCAAAGCGGATATACCAAGTATGTTTGCAAATGTTTCGTCGGTTTGTTTTGCGTTTTGGGCTGTTGGAACCAACCATTTGATCAGCAGTATCTTTCCTTCCCTAAAGTTTCTTACCAACTCAAAAGTGGAAACAAATTTTCGCTTGTTATATTTTGCTTTTTTCAAGCCTTCTGTCAAGTCCAATACAACGTGTTGCCCTTGGTTCTTTTCTGGCTCTGCATTTCTAGGCTAACCAAGGTATGGTTACATTTTCCATAAGTAGCCTGACTAAGAGTCTCCGATTTCCACAATTTCAAACCATATTTTTCTGGTGTTGATGGCATAAACTATAAAAATGGTGACATATTCGTGACAGTTGTAAAACATTGGAAGAAGTTGTTGCCAACGGTCCCATAGTTCACGAATAGGAGCAAATTTTTCTCAACATCGCATTTGTCTTCGACTCAAAACATTATCGAAGAGGATGACATATTAATCATATGAAATTTATCTTCAGGCATAATGTAGTGGCACTCCAAAAAATTTTATTTTTAGCAATAAAAAACGGATCAACAAAGTAAGCTGCAGCTAGGACGGGTTCCCGTTCAGTATCTGTTTCAGAAGAACTTGTTTCGCCTTTTTCTAAAATATAATCCATTTCTGAGTCTGAAATATCGGAGTCACTTCCTGCATTAAATAAAACACGTCTGAGCTATTGAAAACAACACACAAACTGAATCAAGCAGTGCAAATATGTATGTTTCTTGACAACATAAATAAAAAACAGGGCATCCCATAATTGTCTTGAACATATTTAATCTATGTGGATTAAAAAAAAAAAAACAAAAAAGGTGTATTCCATACTTGTTTTCACAATCGCTGTTTATATGGACGAAATGGTCCATTAACCTAACATTCGTAAGTTTTTTCTAACCTAACAGCAGGGTTAAAAATGAAGTAGATAAAATGGAATGTTTTAATGAACTTTCATTACAGGGTCCTTTTTAAAATTGGCTCGATTTTAAATCCACTTCATTTCGATTTCTAGAACACGCCCTTTTTTAAACAAAATAGTTCATGCGTTTCACTCTTTAGAATGAGTTTGGTTAAAATTATTTTACGAAGGATAAATCAAAAAAAAATTAAATGTGACAGGTGTCCAAAAATGTATTAACGTAAATGTTCTTTAACCACTTCAATAATTTACCACTTACACAGTAACTATAACACAGTACTTGAAGATGCTCAACCAACAAAATCAAAGGGTGCTACAAGTGGTATAAATATGTATATAAATATTTTAAACAAGAGAGGAAATTATTTGCAGAAGCATAGCAGAGGATGAAATGTCCGTGAAAAGTTTGAAAAAATGCAAAGTTATATCGACTCTTTTAAAATCTAATTCCCGGAAGTGAAGCAACAATTTGGAGCTAAATTGCCAAGTTGTATGTAATAAACAATGTTTATTTACTCAAGTACATATTTTTTCTAAAATTAGCGAAAAAATCTCGTACTTATAAAACTTCTGGATTTAGAATTATTCGTTTAATAGAACAAAAATAAGTCCCGATTAATTGAACACCCTAGTAACAAGCATCTTAAAAAAGTGTGACTCTCTAGTTAGAAATCGGTGACATTTATGCGACGATATAAATATATCAGGTCTAAATGCACTAAGGCGCTAATTGTGTAAAACGCAACGCAACGCATTTAAAGCAAAAACAAAAATATTTAAGAATTTTGTTGTTGAAAGTTTCTGAATTTCCGTAGAAATTTTAAGGTTTCAACTGGTTTACGCTTCACTCTATTCAAAATTGTATCTACAAATCAGAAATTAATTAAAAAAAAAACATCTAGATATTTTCACAAATCTGTACTTTTCAACCAAAATCACAAAACGACTTTAGAAGTTTATCGAAAATAATGTGTTTATAACGAACAAAATATAACCACACTTTTTCACCAACAGCTTTTACACAGTCAATACAAAACAAACAATAGCAGTGCAACAGCAGCAACGCGAACAAAAAATAAAAACACCAAAACTTTTGCAAGAAAACAACAGTATCCGTGGCGAGACGCGTCAATTGTTAAGAAAAAAATTTAACAATAACAATAGCTCCGCGAAACACAAATCTTGAGAAAAAAAAAACCAAAAACAACAACGTTTAACATTATTGGTATTAACTGTCAAATTGTTAAAGTGCGAAGAAGAAGATGACTATGACGCCATGATGTTTGCTGCCATTTTCCATTTTTTTTTTTTTTTTTTTTTGTAAAATATAAACATGGAAAAAATAAACGAAACAAACGCTTTTTAATAGAAAATTTGACAGCCGTGAAATTATTGAAATTGTGTGCACACACACTAACAAATACATTGACGCATTATTGTATTATTTTCGGTGTTTGTTAGTCAGTGTCTTTATAATGTTCTCATTGTATTGTCTAAAGATGTTTTTGAGATTTTTAGTTGTTGTTTCCCATGAATAAGTTTATTTTCTATATAGAAAGTGTGTTTAGCTTTGTGTGTGTGTGTGTGTTTGTATATATTTTGCTGTTGTTTTTCTCCTTCATTTTCTTTTATGGCAAAGTTTGTCATTGTCAAGTTAAGGCAGATGGTGTGATGTGTTGTCATCTTGTTAACAAAAAATTGTTCTTTTTGTTGAAACTTGTAAGATTTTGTTCGTTTTTATTTTCAGGTTTTTTAATATTTTCCTATTTCTTACTTTTCTACTTGGTATTGAAAGCAACTAAAACTAAACAGGATATAAGAAAGTTTTGCTTTGTTTTTTTTTATTTCTTTCATTTTTCTCTTTTTCGTTTGTGGACTTATTTTGTGGTTAACTTAAACTCAAAAGTAAATTGTTTAGAATTGAAGGAGTTATGTTGACTGGCATGACGTATGAGTTTTAATAGAAATTCTAAAAAATTGAAGAAAATATAGTGTTAAGACGATTGTTATTAGATAATAGAAATTCCTTAAAGTTTTGAAGAAATTCTCCGATTTACAAGGTTATTCATAATGAGGTTTTGTTTTTGTTTTGTTTCTTTAAATTCAAGTTAAACATAGGGCGTGTGAGACATAATTTACATGGGTTATGTTGGCTTTGAGGACAGCTGTGGTTTGTGGCTTTGTCGCAACAGTGTTGCCAGAAGAAGGGGAAATTCTTAACATGTAAGTATTTTTGAAACCAAAATAGAGACGTAGGGAAAATCGGACAGAATTTTTATAATTTTATAGGGATTTTTCGTCATATCGCATTACTTATAAAATAAATTCAGAAAAACGTTGTGTTAATGATATTTTCTTGTCCAAAGCGGTTGAAAATTTTCCCTTTTCACTAAAATCACTTAATAATATTTTTTCAGAGTTGTTTGTGGCTTAATAAGTTGGCGACACTATTATGTATGTATATGTGTTTTTTAAGACATCATTTAATTGAATTTTTAAAAGTACATACATATCGTACCTATTCAACAATACTGTATTAACTTAAAACTTTTAGTTTTTCTCTTTTTGAAAAAATTTACAGGTATTATTCATATCTACCCGCTCTAAAAATATCGAGCTATTTTGTGTACCTTTTGGTGTCAAAATACTTTTTAATATGCCTTTCATATTAAATTAAAAATTGTTTTGCTTCTACTGACAATTTTGAAATTTTGAGTTAATACATTTTTTAATATTATTTTTTTTAAAAAAGTTGTGTACTTTTTTTTTTGCCAAAGCTTTAATACACATATTCAAGCAAAATTTATTTGTTATAGCTAATGTGTTTTCTTGTATTTTATTGACAATATTTTTTCAAGCATGTGTGGGTATTTTTTCGAAAAAAAAACACTGGCAACACTGATTCGCATACACCTGCGACTTAAGAAAACTCCACAAGAAAAAGTCAAATAGCTCGATCTTGGTGGCCAGTTCACATCACATCTACGTGAGATATAATATATGAATAAAAAATCTGGCATGAGTTGTGTTGAACGTACCGTCATCCTGTGTCGTTGGTTTTTAGATCATCCAATTCAGGCCAAAATAAGTTGCTATTCATTGACCTTAAGTGCTCGCAATCGACAGTGATGGTTTGGCTAACCTGGTTCTCCAAGAAATATGGACCGGTGACGCCGCCAGTCCAAAATACACACCAAAATACACACACTGACTTTTTCTTGTGGGAAGCGCAAGGTGTACGCGAGACAATCTTACTAAGGCAGGAAGTATTTCTTGCGAGATACATGTAAACAAAGGCTTATGCGAACAGTCTGACTTATACCGAAGTACTGATTCCTTTAGTGCCAGATGACAATAGGGTAGGCTGGGGAGTACCCCGGTCTCAAGAAATCAGAAATCTTCAGAGCCCTGTTATTTCGGATATTTGTCGCATCCTTTGAATTCATGATGCATGCTCTTTATAGATTCTCAATGTCCAAAGGGAGAATATTGTTATAACAAAAACTGTCATGCTCCTCTAGCCCGCTACCATTTCTCTGTTTCATGGCAGTTCGACTATAAAACGAAAAATATAGATCTTCCGAAAACTCCAGACGGCTTTTCTATGGCACAGTCCTGTTGCCGCGCATTTTGCAAATTTGCAGGCATTGACCAGACATGTTTATACCCCAGAAGATGTTACATCAAGTTCCTGAATTACCGCAAGCTGCTGTACTAAGTCTCCTAAGAGGCGCATCACATCCCCCGGAGGAAATTTATAATACAATAAAAGACATCTAGCACAATGTGTGTAAACAAATGTTTTTGCAAAATCCGCAGAATATTTTGATTCAACCACATTGTAGTGAATAAGTAAAATAATACAGGATTGGCAGGATCGCCATGTGGCGAATAAGTGTGGTGTAAAAAGGATTGGCAAGATCGGCATGTATTGTAAAAATGTTTCTTCTGTGTAATTTTGCTTTTTGTAAAGGCGAGCAACATTAAAAACTTATGGCTAAAGAGCCGTAGTTTTTAAGAAAGAATAAAAAAATCTTACTGCTAAAGAACCGTTTTACAGTTAAGATTCATTCTGTTTTATTATTTATAAAATTATTTCTTAAATATACTAATCTTAAAATGGTTACACTTTAACTATGAAATTTGTCATACTGATTTTCAACCAATCAGATTGTAGCTTTCTTTTCTCCGCTTTGGATATTTTCTTTCACTTGCACTAAGTGCCATATGGAAGTGTCGTATGGAATTTTGTGTTGGTGCTAAACAGTGGCATGCAAATATCAAGTTTTGTGGAGTTTTGTGTTAGTAATACATAGTGGTATGCATATACATTACAACATCTCAAACGCCGCCCTGTTGTCATGCAGCCACCAAACTCCCATTGCCCATAATTTTCTTCATCGTAAATGGACACGGAAAGGCCACACTCTTGTAAAAGAGATCACTGATCAGGGCATATGCAATTTTGTAGCCCAGAGAACAACAACAACTGAGAAGAAGCACTGATAACGAGGGCTCACATGGCCACAAATACATCACATGGCACAAGACATGATTAGATGGAGAGCTTTTGCTACAACGTTCCCCTAAAATAAACTCACCAGTAAAATAGTTTTAAGAGAATCCAACATTATTCAATATCAATTTCTGGAAATGTATTGCGAAAAGCTCCTTCTCTGGAGCAGCACTTCTCATTTATGTTGTTACTAAATAAAAAAAATGAAATGAAATTCTCATGATAAAAAATTAAATTTTATTTTTCTATTTTCTCCTGATTTTTTAACTCAATAACTTAACTGTTTTTTTTATTTCCTTGGTAAGTCTTTGAAAGAAAAAAATCATTTAACGCCTGTTGGAAATAATTTAATTTCCAATTGTTGCTTATGTCATATACTCCTTATTTTTTATAAGCTCGCCTCCCAAAAGAATGAACCATATTATATTATCATCATTTTTTTTTTAAATAAAAATGAATATCAAACTGTCAGATGATTTGCTTCGCTATTTTGTAAACAGTTTGTCACTCTGTCAGTGAACCTTGGTTTTTTTTCTATTAAAAAACAATAAGAAAATTGTAAATCACTAGCAGAACGTGAAGAATGAAAGGAATGCCATTTAATTCATTTCAGATTGGAAAAGAAAACTAAATTTAAAACGAATTGCAAAGCAGCTATAACAACTTCTTTAGATTTACAAACTAATTTTTCAAACCTTAAGAAAACCATTTTATAAAATAATATTTCCTAAATATCGACCCCTAACCGCGAAAATAATGTAAGCGCCGAAAATCAAATTTTACAGGAGAGAGCTTTTTTGTTTTATTTCATATTAATTTTGTATGAAATTTGTCGCTTACATTAAAATTGTTTTTGCTATAAAATCGTAACGGTACATTATGTGACCATGATATTTTAGGAGATGATGCAAGTGTTGCCAATAAAGTAATTTATTAAAAAAAACGAAAATTTAAAATCATGTCGCTTACATTATTTTCGCTGTTAGGGCTCGATATGTTTCGAGAGCTTTTTATATTGCAAGCTTATAAATCAATTTTTTTGTAAACATTTTATCTCCGCTTTTCGGAACTAAATAGTATATCGGGAAAGCTTTAATAAATATAGTGTTTTTTTTTTTGTTATATTTTTACAAAAAGCTTTTTGCAAACTTTTTATTAAGAGCGTTTTGTAAACAAATTTCGTTAGCTTTCCTTACTAAACCGTTTAATGATAAATTTGTGTAAGCTTTTAAATATTTTAAAGCTTACTAATTTAAAGCAGTGTTCGAAAATAATCAGTACATTATTAAGCGTTCGGCTCACACACCCAAGAACGATATCTTTATTTTAAGCGATTGTGTAGACGAACACAATCCTTAATACCGTTCGTAAATATTTTCAAGAAAGAGTCGAATATTATATAGTGTACTGTTCTTTGTTAAAAAAACAGAACAATTGTAGTGATACTGAAGGCCAACATTATATTTAAATGTTGTACAATGTTTCTTTCTTTACATTGTAAAAGAAATGCACAAACAAAAAAGTTTTGTAACGACCTCTTGTTGTTGTTGTATTGCGTAAATGTTTTGTGTGTGTAAAATTATTTTGCTGACTTTTTGTTTTTCGTATTTGTATTTTGTTTTTGTAAAAAATGTTTAGTTTTTTTTAACCAGCCAAAAGGGACGAACATTAATGAGCCGAATCAAACAAAATGAAGTTTGTGGATTGAAAAAAAAGCCGAACGGAATTAAATGTTCTCATCTTTTGTTGAGTTTGATAAAAACAGTATTATTTTTATGTTAGAAAGATGACTAACAGGAAAACGTTATTTTTTAAATTATTTTCTACACAAACACTTTAAGCGTTTGAGTTTTCCACAAATCTACCGAACCGAACACTAAGGAGCGATAGTTAGTGTTTATTTTCGAAGACTGATTAAAAGTTTTTCGAAAACTAAAAATTAGAAAAAGCTATTTGTGTCTTTTTTACAAAAAATTATTTGTGACCTCATTCCAAAAAAGCTTTTTGTTACCTTTTTATAAAAAAGCTTTTTATACCTTTTTATAAAAAGCTTTTTGTGAATTTTTATAAAAATGCTTTTTGAAATGAATTTACACAAATCTATGTATTTTATTAGACGCTTTAACATTTAATCTTTTGTAGAATATTTTTAATAGAATACTTTTGTAAGGTTTTAAGTTAAAAGCTTTTCCCCTAGCAATGAATTTCAATGCATTTATCTTTTTAATGAATAATAAATGTTGTACTCCCGAAAATAACGGCAATATAAGCTTCTTAGTTTTCTTAATTAAACGGCTTTTATTAGATATTTAATAAAAAGCTTTGTGAAAATGTATACATAAAAAATCTTTAAGCCAAAATGCTTTGTGTTAGCTCTCTGAGAAAAAGCTGTTTGTAGTTAATTTACAAAAACTTATTTGTAACTGTTTTTAATAAGAAGTTTTCTGTGAGTTTTTAAAAAAAGCTTTTTTTAAGCTTTTTAAAATAAAATAACTAATATTTTCCATTTAACAGCTGCCTTAAAAGAAAGTTATTTTAGGACTGCAACATAATTTTTATTTAAAAAGATGAAAGGTTAAACTTTTGCGTAACAGGGCTTTTATTGAAAATATTTGCATAAAATATGTTTCATTTTAAACTTATAGATTAAGCTTTAAAGCTTTTTTAAAGACAACTGATTTTGAGAAAAAGATTTTTTTGAATAAAGAGGTGCACGATTAAGTCTTATGCATTACAGGGATTTTATTAAAAATATCTGCATAAAAATAGTTCCTTTTTAACTCATATAAAAAGTTTTTTTCATAAAATAATTAATATGAAACCTGTTTATTTTCAGAAGAAACTCTCAGTAACTTTCCTATCAATTAACCAAAAATACCAACCAGTGCTTTCTGCAAACGCACATTTAAACACAAATCCTTTTCACTTTTCTACATTAACTTCCGTATTCTATTTCTTTTTTATCTTTTTCAATTACAGTTTTTGAAATCAAAACATCATTGTACGAGCTCTTGAGGGTATGGCTGGCAACTGTTAAGCATGGGTGCTTTTGTTTTTCATTTTTCTATCGTTTATATTTTATTTTTTTTTAACATTTATTTATTCGATTTCCTTCTTAAGGTTTTTGCGTATTTATATTTTTGTATATTTTTTGTTGCAAGTTCTTTTATCATTTTGAAACAATACTTATTTGCTACAAATTCATGCTTGAATTATTTTCGCAACATAACTCTTGCTATTGAATATTTATTTCAGCAGAATAAGTAATAAGAAAGAAATAGAATCCTTTAACCTCATTTTCTTTACAAATTTTACATCATTTAAATAAAAAAAATATTTTCAACTCAAATTTCATTTACAAGCAAAAAGGAAAACTAAATAATAAACACTGCTGACATTTTCTCTAATAGACATGGTTGTCATGCCAGCTCGTTTATGTCTGCAAAACTTCTTTTCCTTAATAAAAAAAAAATAAAATCTTTTGTTTTAGATTCTTAACATATTCTTAACAAAATTATTTGTTAAATAACAAATTGTTCATTCATTGCTGAAAAATAAAGGAAATTTTATTGTTTGTAGTTTGTCATTTCTGGTTTGAAATGTGTTTCAATAGCCATTTCCATTTGAGCTTTTTGTTTTAAGTTTCTTTCTAAAATAAAATGAAGAAACTTAAAGATTTTATAGAATTTCTTTTCTATTTGAGGTGTATTTTAGTTTTATTACCTTGATTTAAAAAATTTTGCAAAACAGTAAGTAAAAATGTACTTTAGGTTTTAAGTTTCCTACTTAAATAAAGAGCAAATAGAATAAAACAATTAGCAAAATTGAACAGAATTCAAGGAAAATGGTTTTAATTTTTATATATGAGAAATATATTGATTTTGTTAAGCAAAAGAAATTTATTTAACCCAATTTTGAATAAAAATTCTATTGAATTTAAATAGAAAAATCGGGAGATGGAAAAAAATTTCGGGAAGTTTTAATTCATAATTGTGCTGAATTTTTAAAAAAATTGCACAGTGCAACACACCAAACCTAAAGTGGATATCTGGGACTGGCCATGCATTTTTGAAATGTCTGTTTATATTTTACCTTGATAGCATCGACAGACCCTTCTAATTTTTTATTAACTCCTCAATTGTAAGGAGTTCTGAGAAAAATACAATTTTTTGTATCTGTGGCCGTGCCAATCTTTCTCAAGAAATTTTTATTTATATTTGTACTACACTGTTAGATATATCGCGCTTAATCAACAAGAGGCTATTAACTCAAAATTTTAAATATCGGGTGTTTTTTTAAGAGCTATAGGAAAGTTTAAAAAAAAAATCCAGCAAAATGCATGAAATCTTTATTTTGAATCGATAGTACGGTCCATATAATTTAATGTTTGAAGATCATTTCATTCCAAATGTTGACCGTGACTGCGCCTCAAATTGTCCATCCGCTTAGTCCAATTTTGGCATACTCTTTCCAACATTTCGGCCGGTATCTCATGAATAAATGCTTCAATGTTGCCTTCCAATGCGTCAATTGAAGCGGGCATGTGTGAATAGACACGAGCTTTAGCATAGCCCCACAAAAAATAGTCTAAAGGCGTTAAATCGCACGATCTAGGCGGCCAATTAACCGGTCCCGAACGCGAAATAAAATGTTCACCGAACTCGCCTCTCAATTAGTCCATTGTTAAGCGTGCTGATGGCATGTGGCACCGTCTTGTTGAAACCACATGTCATGCCAGTCAAGCTCTTGCATTTTGGGCAAAAAAAAGTTGGATATCATCTCACGGTAGTGCTCATCATTCACAGTTCGTAACGTTCGCATCATCTTTGAAGTAGTACGGTCCAATGATGCCACCAGCCCATAAAGCGCAATGCTTCTGGCTGATCTTCACTCCAAAATCGAAAATTCTGCTTATTAATGTACCCATTGAGCCAAAAATGAGCTTCGTCGCTGAACACTAATAAAATTCAATAATTTGCAAGCGTTGTTCGGTTGTAAGATGATTCATGGTTTAATTATAGATCAAACTGAAGATGTTTGACAGTGAAACAAAAAACGAAACGTGAGTCAGCTGTTTAAACCAGTGTGCCAAAAAGATAATAGCTAAAAAATCACCCATTATAAGCAAACAAATTTTTAATTTTACATTAAATGCATATGAAAAAGAATTGTTTATTAACGATACAATTGCTGAATGTATGTAGGTAAATAAAATGACTAACATTTGAATGTGTTCATTTGGGACTTCCCTTGTAAAATTCATTGGTGCTTTCAGTAAAATTGTAAGTAGTGCTTTTAAGTTCTTCTGATTACTAAACACATTATTTTGTAGGCAAAGTTTTTACTGGGTATGCAACTGCAAAAAAAATTAATTGGATTAATCTCAGTTGTGTTTTTTACATTGATAAGTGTATGTGTGTGTTTTTATCGCCACTTCTGTGTTTCTATAATCCATGAAAAGCTGACTAGCGACAGAAGGAAATTTGTTGATGTTCACCGGCATATTCATCGCGAACTTTTTACTGGGATACGTAAATAAACCAAATCAAAATATGTTCTATTCTCACAAACATTTATGCAAAAAGGTAGCGAGATTGTTTATATTTTCCAAACTTAGGCCCGGCTTTTTTACATTTTTATAAAATAAAATGTAATGGATTTTCATGATATCGCTTAAAATTGTCATTTGTGCCACTAGGAAAACTTGCGAGACTCGTTTATTGAATACCCTTTTTGATTTTTGTGGAATTTTAAGCAATAAATTACAGTTTGTAAGAAACTTCAATACAAAAAAAAAATTTAAAAAAAAAATAAAAGTTGAAATTTGAAATTTGTTATTAAAAATGCATTAAGAAAGCCAAAAAGCAAAAAATGCTCAATCTATTGCAAGAATTTATTGTTTGATGTTTTTAAACACTTGAATTTTTCATTGAAAACGACGGCAAGCATTAAAAAATCTGTTTGTATAAATGCACAATTGATCAGCGCAAGTTTGCGAGTCAAAATTTTGTATAACAAAAGTCTTCCAATTAGATGAAACAACCTCAGAAAGAATGCAAAGCCGTGGTTTACGAACGAGGTTAAATTGCTTATATAGCGACGTGACTGTTGTTATAAAATGTGGAAACGATACAGGACACCTGAATGTTTACGTGAATTTCTCTTGACTAGAAAAATGGTTGTTTCTAAAATAAAAAGTATCAAGTCTTCTTATTACTTCGACAAATTTAACTCTGCTATAGACAGCAAGAAAACATGGAAGCATATAAGATAAATTGGTATTGGAAAATCGGCGAATAGGTAGGTCATTTGATGTCGACGTTAATACGCTGAATGAGAATTTTTTCAATAATCAACATCCCAATATTCCTCTTGCTAATTCTGTGGTTGAATTTAATTTTCAGTGTGTTGATGTACTAGAAGTATTTAAGGCTTTTTATGCTGTGAAATCGGTGGCATGTCATAACGTCCAGTGTCATAGTGTCCGTGGATTCTATGACACTCCAAAAAGTGTAACAGTGTCCATGGACTTTATGACACTTTTAAAAGTGTCATAATGTCCATCAAAGCAGTGTCATAAAGTCCGTGGACATTATGACACTTTGTAGAGTGTCATAATGTCCACAATATGCTAACAAACTCTTTGTAGAGTGTCATAATGTCCACAATATGCTAACAAACTCGAAAGCATAGCCAGCCTTAGGCCAGGCGCAAGAATTTTCTACTCTTTGATAAAACAAGTACCGGCTTCGCTAACTAAAGCTTCTCTGCACAGCCGGCCTTCGGCCGGGCGCAAGGATTCTATCCTCTATGGTATAACAAACACCGGCTTTGCTAACTAAAGCTTCTCTGCAAAGACGGCCTTCCGCCGGGCGGAAGGATTTTCTCCTCTATGGTATAACAATCACCGACTTCGCTAAGTAAATCATCTAAAATCTGCCTTGTTTCCGAACGAAGGCCTAGTTCGCAGAGAAGCTTTAGTTAGCGAAGCCGGTTTTTTTATACCATAGAGGAAAAAATACTTGCGCCCGGCCAAAGGCCGGCTGTACACAGAAGCTTTAGTTAGCGAAGCCGGTGTTTGTTATACCATAGAGGAGAAAATCCTTGCGCCCAAAAGTGTTTTCGTTATATATTTAATATATACACCCAGAGAAAAGCAGCAAACCCATTTTTAAAAAACCATATTATGGTTAATTTAACCAAATCATTGTCACCGACAACCATATTATGGTTAAATTAGTTTCTTTAAAAATAGTTTTGTTGGTTGCGACCATAATAAAACATGTTTTCTCTGCGCATATGCAGATCTTTTTTTGCATTTAACGTCTTTAGTAATTATGGACACTGTCAGTGTCATAATGCCCAAGGACATTATGACATTTTCAAAAGTGTCATGAAGTCCATGGACACTGTGACACTTTTTGGAGTGTCATAACGTCCATGGACACTATGACACTGGACGTTATGACATGCCACCGATTTCACATCATAAAAAGCCTTAACTTCTTCTAGTACATCAACACAATGAAAATTAAATTCAACCACAGAATCAGCAAGAGGTAAGAGATTATCATAAAAATTCATCTGAATAATGGGATGACACTGGACGTTATGACATTCCACCGTGAAATCGAATTCTATCGGCTTAGATGAAATTGACCCCAGGTTTATAATAGTTCATTTCGTTACACATATTTTAACAATATTATTATGAACAATATACATATTTCCAACAATTTGGAATTATGCTACAATTGGCTCAATACCAAAAACTAATAACGAATATCGTCCGATGGCTATTATAGCATATTTTAGTAAAGTTTTAGAACGTTTATTACATAAACAACTAGTGAACCCCTGCACACTTCGTAGTGCAAGAAAGAAACTAAGAAATCAATTCGAATTCATTTAAATCAGTGATAAATTGTTTTTACACAACATTTCATGTTTTTCCATTTTCAGTTTAAAAATACAAAACCGATGGTTTGCCAACGCGCGAACAGGCTACATACAACTGTCCATGTAAGAAAACTGGTTACTCTAAATTCACTCCACAAATTCCTAATGATTGGCCTTGCGCCTTAATAATAGTAATCGCAAACCCAAGCAGAACAGGAAACTGAAGTCATTTGAATGCAAATGGCATATTAGACGGAATCATGGGGATGCGTGGATTGAATACATCTTCAATTTCCATGCAAAAGAATACATGTTTCGGAATGGCTATAACTCATGAACCAATACACATTTGAAGACCGTTGATACATAAAAACCTTGGTATTGACGTCACCTTCCACGTGAACTTTGCAGAAACAAAAACAAAATCGGTTCACGCATTTCAGAGAACATCAATTACTAACACAATGCAACTTATTTTTATATATGTATATAGATTATATATACTGATTGCCAATCTGGTTTCAGACCAAAGCGTGGTTGCATAACCGCACTCACTGATGTTGTAGAAGAAATTCGTGGCAATTTTGATGATAGCAGAATTTCTATATTGGTTCTATTGGACCATTCTAAGGCATTCGACAGCGTTCATCAATCCATTCTTTTCATGAAACTGATGAAATTCTTTAGGTTTTCGGCACTTGCACCTAGTTTGATTCAGTCCTATTTATCTGATAGAAGTCAATCTGTGGTGAATAATGAATTAACTTCTCGTCCGTTAACAGTAAAAAGAGGGGTTCCACAGGAATCAACTCTTGGACCCTTGTTATACCCAATCTATGCTAATGATCTTCTGCAGCAATTGTTGATGTTGATGATATTCAGCTTTACCTTACGGTGTTTTGTTTTCTAAAAAATATTAATGCATTGTATTTGTGTAATATATTTACAGGTTACACGTACCCTTACAAAGTGATACATTTTTCCAAATTACAATGGAACAAAATAATAGCTACGTTTTACATTCAACACTAATGTGTATTTAGCGTGCTAAATATTGAATGCAAAGTTTGTACTAAAAGCGATATTCACCACGCTTGTAGCAATTTTCAACATTAAATTTTCTTTGAATTCCATAAGCGTTAACAGCACTGATTTTCAATAATTAATGTCAGCTGTTGTTAAAAATGTTGCGACAAAAAAAAATATAATTATTAAATAAAAGCAAAACAAACGAAAAACAAAAAGCTTTTATATCCATCACAATATAAATCAAAATCACAATATAACGCAGACACAAGAAAAAACTTAGCAAAAAAATACTTGCTTGAATAAAAAAAGTACTTAACGCAAATGCAAAAAAGGGTATTATCTCACACTCAGTTATAACTGCGGATAAGAAATGGAAAAAATTTGCCATTTATTGTTGCAACATATTTAGAAAGGAAAACGACAACTTTTCACATTTTTGCATATATTTTTAGAATAGAACAAAAACCCGCGCGAATGGTAGCATTTTTGTCAGAATAGAAAACACCATTAGTTGCACAAAGGACGTATTAGATCACATACATTTTGACTTGAATCAAATATTTTCATGGGCATCTGATAACGGTTTTAGACTCAACCCGAGTTAATTAAAATAGCACCTTAACTTGGACCGATCATATAAATCAGGCTTGTGGCAGAATATATGGTATGCTGCGCGCTTAATGGCCAGCACAGCACTTAACACCACTTAATATAAGAGTTCGTCTGGGTAAGGCATATCTTCTACCAACACTATTATGTATATGCATCGGAAGCTTTTGGTGCCTGTTATTCCCTCGATGTTAGAAAACTTAACACAACTTAGAATAACATTGTTAGTTATACTTATAGCCTAAGGAGGTTTGATAGAATATCATCATATTTTCGCCGGTTTATTAGCATTTCTCTTATCAACCTTTTTAAGTTGAGAAGTTTAATTTTTCTTCACAAAATCATTGTAACAAAATAACCAGTGTATCTTTATTAGCGTTAAAAATTCGCAAGATCGAGAAGGGGGAGATATATTATACAATTGCGATACCGCACTCATTTTTCGGAATGTCAATTCTTTATTTCGAGCATACGTCTCTGGAATCAACTCGGTAATTATATGCAGTGCACCGACAACGCAATGAAATTTAGGAGATTACTTATTGAGTTCCTTAAATAAAAAAAAAAAAATTGCAAAGTTTGTGTAAATGAATTCTCATAGAAATTTTAACAGTTAATTAAGCGATATCATGAAAGCCCTTACTGCTTCTAATGACGTGTGAAACGGATATTTTATTTAAAAAATGCAACTTGGTGTTCGTTTCTTAAAAATATTTTGCATGTTTTTTTCTAAAAGAATCACTTGTGGCAAAAGGCATTGCACTTTTCGGCCCATGTATATCGACAGTGTCGTTAGTACCCTGTAAAATAGCTGAATACAGTAGTTTTGACTTAGCTGCACAATCTCCTTTGCACGAATTTTTGTGCAGCTAAATAAAAAATGCAGTTATCTTAAATGCATTTACCTGCCTTAATGTGCAGCTAAAGTAAAGTGTTTGATTTAAAAGTAGAATAAAAAAATTATTTTATTATACATAAATTTATAAATTATTAAAATGTTATTTCAACCCAGCTAGCATTTTCAACCGTCAAGGAGTCTACTGGGAATCTCACAAAGAGTGGTTTTGATAGTCGACGAGCTCATTTTTTAATTGAGACAATTCCTTGCACGGAAGAAACTGCTGATACCTATGAGAGATTCTTCCATAACGCATCGAAAAACGCTGATATTGATAGTAAAGGGAATCGTTTATGATGTATGTACAGATTGTCTAACGAGTCTTTCAAAAAGCATGCCAAGAGTCGTATGAGAGGTATTATCTTACAACTCGTGAAATGCTCAGCCGTATGATTGAGCTAACTAAATAAGGGCATCAAGCGTATTTTTCATGCCAAAACTTCTAATTTTCATACAATTTCTATAAAACATACCTTACGGTCGCGAAATCAACACCATCCTGTCGGAAAATCCTTTTTTACAGATCCTTAGGCCGGGTTGTTTTATTAAAATTGTATTGGTAAAAGCATTTTCATACTTCAAAACCGGTCTTATTTAGGTAGCTCAGTAATTGTTATACGACTCTTACAGTGAGTCTTAAAAAATAAATAAAAAAATAATATATTAATAAAAGATTTAGATGTTTTTGTTTTTGTGACTCGTCACATAATCATCAAAAGATTCTTTTACGAGTTGTATATTAAACATAATCGTCTAACAAACAGCCTATGCTAGCTGGGAATTAACAGATCATTTTATACATGTATGTATGTTTATTTAATATAAAAGAAACATTAACAAAAACAATGAGAATTCACAAAGAACATACAATTTATGGAAAAAAAACAAAATAATTGCGAATTATACTTTTATAAACAGCTTAAATTGGATATTTATGTGAAAAAGTGGTCACCATATATTTTTATGTGTGCAGCTATCTTTGATGTTTTGTATGAAAACATTTTATAGCTGAGCTAAAATATGAAAAATGTGCAGGTATACAAAATGCACGTAAAAAAGGATTTTGAAGAACAATTCCAGAAAATATGTATTTTGGGCAGTTAAGTCAAAGTGCAGCTAACTTTGATTTTTTGAATGAAAATAATTTTAAAATGCGAAAAATTTTGCGAATTTATCTTAAATGTGCAGGTATAGAAAGTGCACTTAAAAAAGGAATTTGTATGGAATTATAAAGAATAATTCCAAAAATTATCAATTTTGGGCAGTTAAGTCAAAAGTGCACGTAAACAAAAGGCAGTTAAGTCAAAACTACTGTAGTTGAAATAGTATATTGGGCTATTTTTATAACAGCGACAATTGCCTCAAAGAGCAACAAAGCTACGCGAAAATACCAAAATATCCGAAAAGTTAGCAAAAATTCCCGAAAATTTTTAATATTTCTAACAAACCATAAAAGTGATTAAAAGTCACTAAAAATATAAGAAATGACAAGAAGTGCTAACAGAGCTACCTAAACAAGAGCGGTAAGCGTTTTTTTAAACATGCAAATTCTATTGCCAATACATTTTCAATAAAATAAAACTACCAAGCGAACTACCAAATAAGATTTTCCAGCCGGGTGGTGTTAAATTCGCGTTCTAAAGGTTTGTTTCGTATAAACTTTATGAAAATGATAAGTTTTGACATAAAACAGACGCTTGCCGCTCTTATTTAGGTAGCTCAGTAAGTTAGCTGAAATTCGTTCAAATTTGTAAACAATGGCATGATATTTATTAAAAATATTTAAAGCTTACAGGAAAAATTCGCGAACAGGGCTAAAATTCGCTAAAAATTAGAACAAACCTTAAAATTTATTTGAAATCCCTAAGTTAATTAAAAAAAGCAATATGTCAGAAAATAACATAAAAAGCAAGTCATAAAGTTGATTAAAAGGCCCTTAAAATATAAGGAATGGCAAAAATTCGGCAAAAAATTGCTATATTAGCGAATATTTTCAAAAAAAAATTTGCGATTTTTATTAAAAAATATGCATAAATAAAATTTGGAAATTATTTAAAAATATTATTCACTCTTATTTTTCATAAACATCCTTTCTTGTTTACCGTTAGAAGCTTTTTCTTTTTCGTCATAATTCCATCCCTGTTTCAGCGTAATTACATTATTTGTAACAAAGCTAAAAGGCATTTCTTCTATTTCGAAGTATTTTTGGTTGCTGTTGTCTCATTCAGTGATGTCAACTTAGCCCTTTTCAGCCTATATTTAGCTTTTTTTTAAAATACGTGAAACGCGAATAAAAACTTTAGCCCTTAATTAATTTTTGATATTAAAATTTAGCCCTTTTAGCCCCCACAAAGAAAATTCTTTAAAAGTTTCCACCAATTAAAGTCCCGGTAGGCTAGCTGGAAGTGAGCTTGTCTGTCAGCGGCGCAGATGCGTGTTCGATTCCTGCCACATTAAATTGATACTAAAGACTAGTTTACTGGTGCAAATTTGATTAATTTTTTTTAGAGTAATTATGACCCACTTAACTCAAAAAAGCCCTCAGAAACTAATTTGTAAACTAAGTTTAGGAGCCAGGTGCAAAAAGGTGAAGAGTGCCTCAAGGCACTGTTGACGGTTTAGGTGTTAAAAACAATGAGATATAAACTTTTAATTACGATTATTGAAAAACTTATGGAAAAAATATAAAAAATAAGAAAATTTGTTTTACTTTCTGCGATGATACTCATAAAAACAATTTTTGGCATTTGAGCAGCATAAATGGAGATCGCATTTTGAGCAAACACACTGTGTTTGCGACTTTTTGCATAGTTTTCACCATCTTTTTCCACCTTCTTTGCCTAACCAGATTGGTAAGTGGTCGATATTATCATAACGGACGTCATCAACTGGATGTTTCGCTCTTTCGCCAACTTTTGAACTTCCTGGCTGCTGATCTTCTTGTATAGTTTGTGGACGTGGTGTTCTTGGCCCACTGCCTGGACGACCAGCCGTACGTTTTTTGTGTATGACACAAGACCAGCAGCAATTTCTTCTCGAAATTGAGGCAATTGAAGAAGCTAATTTTCTTCAGCCGAAACATTGCTGGAATTTTTGCATTTTTCAGAGTGAATGCGTCGATACAACATGTAAGCGTTCGTAGTTGAAATATCGATAAAATGATAAAAAGGCGGATCATCGCATCGCGAGTCTTTGCTCGTACATGATAACGGCCCATAACTCCATCCATTAAATCTACGCCTCCCATATGGCAGTTATATTCGCGTATGATTTGTGGGCAATTGACTTCCACATATTTCCTTGCTTTTCGGTCGTAACGTGGTACCTTTACTACTTGTTATTCAGGATTTGTTCTTGCAAATGGCTCAATGCCAACATATGTTGAAGCCAATGGCACGCACTTGTTCTCTTTCCACAAGACAGTGCTTATTTCAACACCAAAGGCAGAACCCACAAACTCAGCCGAGAAACATCTTGGTTCCTTTTTGACGGCATTATCCGTTAGAAGCTTACAGTTTTGAATACGATTTACTCGGACTGTGTCCAGACCGTATATTCCCTTTGCACGCAAATAAACCACAACAACATTTGAAGTTGCACCAAGATCAGGAGCTCCGGGTAATACTACGTTATCGCCAGCACCATTGTACACTTCAAAGCGATATGCAAAGCCGAACGAATCGCATAAGACAAATAATTGTATCCCCCATTTGTGTGGCTCATTTGGCATGTACTGTCGAAGATGATGTCGCATTTTGGTGCTGCACATTTGCTCGTCGACACAAAGTCGAGCATGTTTTGGCACGGAATCAAATCTCTTTTGATTTCGTTGGCCAAAGTTCGAATTCGAAACAATGAACCATAACCAGGTTCCCCTTTCTTGATTCGCTCGCATTCATCTCGGAAAGATAAATACTTTTTTATTGCCTCAAATCGTTTGCGTCTCATTGTATTTTGAATAGGGGTGAACGCATTTTTACCCCAGTAACTCTCCAAATTTGGATACGGGTAAACCGACATGTACAACAATATTCCAACGTAATGATACAGTTCATCAGCGTCCATATTAAAATTGGTGTTGATGTTTTCGGCGACAGCTGCTCCATTTGTTTCAGAGGCAATTATTTCCATTATTTCGTTTGTGAAGAAATAACAAAATATGTTCATTGGGGTTTGTAGGGCTTTGATTTTGGGTGTCAGCGATGAATCTCCTCGAAAAGCTACTTCATTTACATGTAGTTTCATTGATCGCTGCCTCCAGATGATCTGCGAAAATTCCTTCGAATCCTTTTTTATTGATTCAACTCCTGTAAATCAATAAATCTCATATTGTGAAACCAACTGGTAACTCTGAATTCTTACCTGAACCAATGAATCCACCATTAGAGGGCACATTTGTTGGACTAGTATTTTCCATTATTGGTAACGGAGAGCGGGGTCTTTATGGTGGTTTTGTTGCAGCTGTTGATGTAACTGGTTCCACGGCTGTAGAACATGGTGCTGTTGTTGTTACTACTAATTCAATATTTTCGACAAAATTTTCGTTTCCTATAATTGGATTCAATGATGATGATCCCGCACTGAAAGAATTTTCTTCGCAATACTAACGAATTTTGACATTAATCCCATGAAAAATTGCATTATAAAGGAACCTATGCAGCGCTTCGTTGGATCAATGAAACCTGTTTCATTAAAAGGACTTAATGAAACATTACATTAGATCCATGAATATTATTCATTGGATGAATACTTTCAATAAAGTAAAAATTTTTATTTTTTTTATTTTTTTTTTTTAATTTATTTTTTTATTTATTTTTTTTTTCTTTTTTCTTATTTTATTTTACTTTATTTTATTTTTTATTTTTTTTCTGTCTCTGGTGGGATTCGAACATGTAACCTCGGTGCTGATAGACTAGCTCACTACCAGCTAGTCTACCGGGGAAGTGTAGTTTTTGTATAAAAAAACTATGTTTTTTTCTCAATTAAGACCGTAAATATGAGATTAAATTGTCCATAATAACAATAACAACGTTGATTGAAAGTGGATTGAAAGTTTTTGTTTCATTACTATTATGACATTTTTATTGTCATAATGAAAATTTAAATTTATGAAGGCAATTATTGAAATATGTTGCTTTTATAAAAAAATTTTTTGATTTCATAAATTTAATGGCATACATGTAACATTAGATGTATGAAGTTATTAAATCTTTCATTTTTTAAATAACAATTAAACATTTTTTAAGGAAACTATAATTTTGTATTAATTTATGAATATA
This sequence comes from Pollenia angustigena, assembly GCA_930367215.1. Lineage (NCBI taxonomy): Eukaryota > Metazoa > Arthropoda > Insecta > Diptera > Polleniidae > Pollenia > Pollenia angustigena. Next base: position 58,710,691 of record OV884060.1, read on the forward strand.
GTTATGTTTGTATATTGTTTTTTTAAGTTCCCAATCAAAATTTTTTGTTTAACTTGGACAAACTTAAGTTTTCATATATCCAATGAAAATTTTTAACGTAATTACGAAATCTAATGAAGCGATTTTAACGAAAATACTTCATCAAACCTAGGAAATTCCATTTAGACAATGAAAATTTTCATTTACCCAAGGAAAACTTTTTTATGAAAATGATTCATTAAATATATGAAGCATTTTTCTTTCAGTGCGAAGGTATATCAAATGCACTTATATTCATAGACATGTTTAGTGCCTCGGTGAAAAACAAAGTACTATTTTGCATTTTACTAATGTATTGTGAAATGCATCGTTCGTCTTCCTGGCAAATTTCATCCGGCGCATAAATTGGGTCATTTTTTTCATCATCGCTACTGAAATCGTTTTCTTCGTCTGTTTCTATTGCATCCATAAACTCTACCAACTGATCATCAGTCAAGGCGGATAACTTAATACGTCTGCGGTCTCTATCTGCCATTTCTATTATTATTATTATTATTATTTTTTTTTTTTTTTTTTTTTTTTTTTGATAAAAAATTGCAAAATAATATAACAAAAGAGCAAAAAACTATGATATATAACACGCCGATAAATTTAGCCGCAACCCGCAATTGGGCCCTGAGGCACTTCTCAGTGTTTGCGTTCTCAACACACTAGTTATAATTATTTAACATTTACAAACACATAAACTGAAAAAAAATATCTTACCTTTAAAAAAAAAAAATTATTTCGAATAGATCGGGCGACTAACACCCAGCAAAAACTTGGTAATGACTTGCCATTACTGAACAACTTACTTTTCAATGACTACTTCATACCATCTGCATTACATAGAAGTAGTTTGGTAATGGCTGACATATAATCTGATACCTAAGTACTTGTGTATGAGTTGATTAACGAAATTTATAATTCATTCGTAATAAAATGCATCTACGGTTGAAGTTTTTTCAAATCTAATACAAATTGATTTAAAATATTTGTTCTTACAATTTGTTTTTTTTTTATTATAAATAAAAAACAATTTGTAATAAATTTGAATATGAAAAATTATGCTGTACTGAAATTTTATAGTCATGACATGTTAGTTGTAATTTTGGTGACATCGGAGTAATAAGTTATTTAAGTCCCTATTTGTAATCGAATGTGGTAATGACTTATTTAACTCCCTATTTGTAGGCGAGGGTGGTAAGTAGTTGCCTCCAATAATTTAATCTCATATTTACGCTCTTAATTGAGTAAAAACATCGTTTTTTATACAAAAACTACACTGCCCCGGTAGACTAGCTGGTAGTGAGCTAGTCTATCAGCACCGAGGTTGCGAGATCGAATCCCGCCAAAGACAGAAAAAAAATAAAAAATGAAACAAAGTAAAATAAAATAAGAAAAAATAGAAAAAAAAACATAAAGTATAAAGTAAAATAAAATAAAATAAGAAAAGATAGAAAAAAAATAAAAATAAAAAAATTTTTTTAAAGTCATAACATGTTAGTTGTAATTTTGGTGACATCGGAGTAATAACTTATTTATGTCCCTATTTGTAAGCGAATGTGGTAATGACTTATTTAACTCCCTATTTGTAAGCGAGGGTGGTAAGTACTTGCCTCCAATGACATCACCGTGTTAAAATAATGAGTTAAAATGCCAATGTAAATATAAGTAGTGAAGAGTCGTTATATTAGCTTTTTAACTACTTTGCAATGTAAGTTTTTGCTGGGCAGTTAGTATAACTTTATAAAATTATGACTTCTCCCACTATACAGCTGACAGAACAAAAATCAAAAGTCAGAATGCATTGCAACCTTTAAGTGAAATGTTACCAGATCTGTAACTAAAGTCACCGTTAAATATAAAATAAAACTAATAATTACTTTCGGAGTTAATTAGACAAATTTTTTAATTGAAATCAATTTTTATTTTTTCTGTGCCCCGACTTTGCTTTTGCACCGGTATTGGTACATATTTTGTTTTCTGGCTTAATCGATTTGTGAAGACTGTCTTACAGACTTAAAAACGTGGGAATTAAAACACAACGAGAGAACGCATAGTTGTTGCAATTCAAAAACATTCAACTTTATAGTTTTTTAAAAATATATAATTATTTGCCTAGTCACACGCTGAAGTTGAGCAGAATTTAAGTGTCTAAAATTGGTTAATCGTTTTTGTTCAAGCTACGAAGTACATACCAAGATATGCTTAAAAATTAAATCTAGCGAAATATTCACAAAGTCAAAATATCATTTATATAGTGATTTATTGAAAACTGCAAATTTTTTAACAATGACCATTTCTAACCGAGTGAAAATGCTACTTAGATTTTCATTTATACGAGTACCTTAATTGAATTGAATTTAAAATGATTCCCTATTCCATACTATTTTTTTAAATTTTTGGTGATTTCCTAAAAAAAATATATATAATCCTTTGGTGCGATTCTTTAAAAAAATGGCTAGATAATTTACTAAAACCCTCCTGTTTTCAATTTAGTAATTTTTAACCTGATTTTTAAATGCCTTCAGATGCTAAGTGTCTCAAGAGTTGGCATCACAGGTCTCATTCGTCTTGTGTATGTTTTTCATTAGTTTATAAAATGACATGATTACTTAAGTAGCCAGAACACAACTAGTCATCTAAACTCCATCTTTAGCATTAACAAACTGCAGTAAAAATATATTATTTAGTTTGGGTCAACGCGCAGAGTTCTTCATTGTATGTACTTTTAATTTTCTGTTTTTTTTTTATTGTGGTACTTTGTGTTTTTCTAAAATTATTTTCCCTAGAGTTAAAACAAAAATCTAAGGCTTAAAAATGCCACCATTCCGTAGCTTAATACCACTGTTGCAATAACAAACTATTTCAACATTTGCTGAGGAAAAGAATTTTATTTGAAAGTTAGAAAATGAAAAAAAGCTAAAACATTAAATAATTGCATGAAATACAAGATGGATGTAGAGGGTTGGTACAAAATTGTGGAAATAGTGGAAAAATATAAATATTTTCCTCTTAAAACAAAAAAAAAATAACGGCATTAAAAGAAGACTTGTGGCGATTTCTTTTCTGAGAAAAATGTTGCATTAATGTTACATGTTCTACAATTTTGTGTTCGTTTGTACAAAAAATACAACTGTGGGAAACATTTTCAAGTTCTTTTCTGAATATGTTGATGAAAAACATGCAAAACACGTTGCATGTTTTACCCTTACTTTAACTTAAGGTGTTCAACTGCCCTGTTCTAAAACTTTGGTGCTTACTACTTTGTTTGTACAACAAATGTTTTATTTTGTTCGTCATAATTCATACCGCTCATAATTTTGTTAAAAATTGATTTTAAAACAAAATATAAAAATATTTACAAATTAAAATCAAAAAAGTCTATTTATATTATAATCGTTTTAATTTTTATAAGCCATTAGTGATGTTAATATTTGTTTCCAACCCGTAATAGCATGCAGAAACTGCTTAAATAGCTTTAAAAATCGCTTATTAAGTACATTAATGATGAAAGTGTAATAGTTGTAAATAAAAGCACTAATTGTGTTCTATTGAAATTGCACAACATGTAACACTTCGAGTGATTTTAGGTAACATTAGAAAATGTTACATGTATGTACTGTAACATATTTTTCTCAGAAAAGAAATCGCCATTAGATTACTAAAACAGTAGCAGTAATGAAAATGAAGAGTTCGCAACTACCACATTTAAAGCAAAATAACACAAACAAAACAAAAAAGTGGTTTTGATAGACTTAATTCCACTTGCACCTTATTATTGCCGATTGCTGAAGTAAGAAAGGAATGGATGCACATATTTAAATCTCAGCGCTTAAACGTTGACAGAAGAACAGTACAAAAATGTTAATGTACAAGTTGTAGCAACATAAGCAACATTTATTTTATTTTTATTTCATTATGTAACATTCGAACAGTGCTTGACCTTCAAAATTCGCTCAAATAAGCAGAGAATTTTGCGAACAAAAATCTTAGCCCTTTGTGAAAACATATGGCTTGACTGCAGCGAACAACTGTCAATTGATTTATTGACATTACAGTAGTTCCCGCTTAAATGATTACCATCTTAAATGCGCAAAATGTGCTGGCAAGCTAAATTTTCACATCATTACAAGAACAAAATCCCGCTTAAATGCGTTCTCCGTTTTAATGATTCATTATTTTTGTACGATATTACATAAATTTGAACAAAAAAAATCGCTTAAATGCGTAACCAAAAAACTTGCGTTTTTTTAAATATCCGGCAAGGCGTTTATAAAGTTAGTAGAAGTATTTTGTACTTGTGTTTTTTTTCATTATTTATTTTTTATTAAATCTTCATATATTTAATATGAACTAACAATAATTAATCAAATCTTAGCCTAATACTTTATTTCATGTCCTGCCAGTGCCAGACAAACATTTTCTCATCACAGGTTCTGTTCACTCATATAGGTGTTTATCGCTCATCTTATTGGATAAGTGCTGCAGTGTCTCTTCTTCTTAAGCGAGTGTGGCCGCTATCATTTAATATATTTCGTGCTAGTGGGTTCGGGTGTAATTCGAGCCTTTTTAAGTATTTTACTGCATATTTCTTAATCATAGTTTTAACTAATGGAACATTGAGATCCTTGTGAATTTTTGAGCTGTGATTATTCGAAGAAGTTTATTTTGGCGCCTTTGAATTTTTTCGATATTAGAGGCCGAGGCAGTGCCCCATAACTGAATACCATAGCACCAGATTGGCTTTAAGATGGAGTTGTAAAGAAGAAGTTTGCAGTCGAGACTAAGGACAGAGTTTCTTCCAATAAGCCAATGAATTTGGTTTCATTTCAATTATCGGTGTTTTTTTAATAAACAAAATGCAAATAAATTGATAGAATATGCGAAATTGTTTATAGGACCGATTTCAGAAAAAAAATTGTTTGATTATACAAATTTTTTATTTGAATTGGAAAAATTATTTTTTCTGTGTACGATGGGTTTGTTCAATTGTGCTTGCTGTGTTCTCTTCTAAAGCCGAAAATGGCAGTTGAAGTAAAAAAGTATATTTCTCTAGAATTTCAAAACTCATAGAGAATATTTTTAAAATAATATTCATACCAGTGTTCGAAAATAAACACTAAATATCGCTCCTTAGTGTTCGGTTGGGTAGATTTGTAGAAAACACAGACGCTAATAGAGAAAATCATTAAAAAAAATAACGTCTCCCTGTCAGTCATCTTTCGAACACAAAAATAATACTTTTTTTTTCTCAAACTCAACTTTTTCACTAAAAGGTCACTTTTTCACTATAAATTCACTTTTTCACTAAAAAGCCACTTATTTACGAATTTTTAATATAAAGTGACTTTTTCACCAAAATGTCACTTTGTGACTAAAAAGTCACTACTTCACTCAAAAGTCAGTTTTTCAGTAAAAAGTCAAATTTTCACTAATAAGTCACTTTTTCAATAAAAAGTCACTTTTTCACTAAAAATTCACTTTTCATAAAAGCTTCACTTTTTCACAAAAAGATTTATTTTTCTTTATAAAGTCGCTTATTCTGTAAAGCAAATGTTGACCGTGAGTGCGCCTCAAATGGTCCATCCGCTTAGTCCAATTTTGGCATACTCTTTCCAACATTTCGGCCGGTATCTCATGAATAAATGCTTCAATGTTGTTTTTTAATGCGTCAATTGAAGCGTGCATGTGTGTATAGACATGAGCTTTAACATAGCCCCACATAAAATAGCGTAAAGGCGTTAAATCGCACGCTCTAGGCGGCCAATTGACCGGTCCCGAACGTGAAAGAAAATGTTCACTGTGCTGTGTGGCATGTGGCACCGTCTTGTTGAAACCACATGTCATGCAAGTCAAGCTCTTGCATTTTGGGCAAAAAAAAAGTTGGATATCATCTCACGGTAGCACTCACCATTCACAGTTACGTTACGTTTCGCATCATCTTTGAAGAAGTACGGCCCAATGTTGCCACCAGCCCATAAACCGCGCCAAACTGTGACTTTTCTGGATGCATTGGAAGCTCTTGCAATGCTTCTGGCTGATCCTCGCTCCAAAATCGACAATTCTGCTTATTAACGTACCCATTGAGCCAAAAATGAGCTTCGTGGCTGAACACAAGAAGCGCGCGATGAACTTTCTTAACAGAGCACCATTTTGATTAAAAAAAAATTCAATAATTTGCAAGCGTTGTTCGTTTGTAAGACGATTCATGGTTTAATTATAGACCAAACTGAAGATGTTTGACAGTGAAACAAGACACGAAACGTGCGTCAGCTGCTTAAACCAGTGTTGCCAAAAATATAGTAGCTAAAAAATCACCCGATATAAGGTTTTTCAAATTCTGTATTTAAAAGTCTCTTTTTCACAAACAAGTCGCTTTTTCACTTCAATTCACTTTTTCCCTTTAAAGTCGCATTTTCACTAAAAAGTCACATTTTCACAAAAAAGTCACATTCTCACTAAGCAGTCACAATTTCTACCAAAAAGTCTCTTTTTCTAAATAGACACTTTTTCACTAAAAATTAAATTTTTACCAAAAATTTATTTTTATTTTGTGAAATTTAAGATTTTTAAAATTCAGTATTGTTTAACTCTACATATTTATTTGTTGTGTAGCGTACTTAACGAAATAATGAATAAATATGTTTATAAAAAAGAAAATAGGAGAAGAATTTTAACATTCACGACACTCTTCGTGTCTGGTGGCCATAATTAAAGTCGTGCTTTAGTTAACTTCATTTTTTCAAAACATTTTCAAAAAAAAAAATATATAAAATTTTTTTCTTTAGTTAAGTTGCGTGGTCTACATCAGTTGTTTGGTTGTATTCTTCTTCGTCTATTGTATTATTCTGTGTTGTGATGTGACTCTGCCTGGCCTTTCCTGTCCAATTGTACAAATACACAATGTGAAAATTGTCCTTGTTGTCGCCTTCGTATTATTTAACTTTTTTCCCCTGTTAAATAAAAACATTTTAGTTTTTTTTTTTTTGTGGGTTTGTTTTTTTTAAGTAGGTGTCAAAAGTTGGAAAAAAGTTTTATAGGGTTGGATTTACTTGGTACTTTTTCGCTTTTTTACTACTTCAGTTTCCATTATTTTTTCACTTCTGAAAGATGCATGTTTATTTCAATTATTTCTTTCTTTTAGATGTGTTTTAAATTGCGTTAATTGCGAGTAGTTTTACATAAAACATTTTTTTCCAGCAGGTTTGTGCAACAGGAATGTAATTAATGGTCTTTTGCTGTAAGTCAGTTTTTAAAGCAATTATCTTATTTGAATAAAATGTGGAATGTCTCGCTTAATTTTTATGAAAAATAAGTCCACATGATAAGAGTTATTCATAGCAAAGGCAGCTTAAAGGGAAGGTTCAAGTTAAACTCAAATACAAATTGAAATTGTCTGTTTATATATGAAAACGCCATACATTATAGCATTTCGATTACCCTCAAACCCACTTAATTATTGTTTTTTTTTTTTTGTGTACACTAGTTTAAATAGCTGTTGTTGCTTCACAAGGACCATATAATTTATATCAATCATAGCGTAACATTGTTAATAAGTACCCATTTCATAACTTTTACTGATTATGATTTTTGTTCTTGTTATTTGTGTTCTTTTCATATTTGCTTACAAAATAACAGAGCAAAAAAGAAAACTAAACATGACGTGCATGCAAACAAAATACCTTAGGTCAACAATTAATTTGTAAAGAAACAACTTGAAAATATAAATAAATATTCAAATGTAAACAAAACAAAAAAAAACAACAAATTTCCACACTCACACAAACAACTCAAAATGGGTATAAAAAAATATTGAAACTTTAGGCGTAACAAAGGAAACGCCTACAAGTCTTTTACACAAAAAGACAATTTAACTTATACATACAAAGCAAATGTATACCCAACAAACCCTCAACAAACGGACATTCAAACCTTTTTGATATGAGATGAATTTATCATTTGACATCAAACATAATTCTCAAACGTTTATCAATTGTGTAAATAGCAGTTAAAAATTAGAATAATAACATTTGACATATATTGTTTTATCAATTTGATTTCAAATCGTTATCAAATGTTATTCTCAAATACAAAATAAACTTGGTACCACAGAAACGAAAAATAAATTTTAATATTAATTGAAATTTATTTTAAATAATGTGTTGTATAATAAATAAAAAATTACAAATCATGTATAGTGAATTCGGCTTTAGAAAACCTTAATTTCTTGTAAAAAAAAAAATATAAAACTTTTGTGCCTTAATTAAAGTGTAAAGGCCCAACTATAATATGCAGCTTGCTTAAGCTTTTGTGAAAAATAAACTAAAAGCCTCTCAAATGCATTTTAAAAAACAAAAAGTGCGACCAGTTTCGGACTTTGCTAAATCAAATTACAGATTCGTAAAACTTAAAAAAAAGTTTCCTTCTGTTCAATATGGTCTGACACGTACAATTTACATGTAATCGCACAGTTGCTTTAGCCAACTTAAGCATAATATATATTTTTCAATTATGTTCCACATTGCATTAAAATTCACATTTGAAAAACATTTGAGAAATAACGTTTGAAAGTAAGTGGAAGCAAAATACATTTCTTAATTTGAAAATAATTTTATTGAGAATGCTATGATTTTCAAATCATTATGAAACGTTTGTCGTTTTAGAAAAGGATTGATTTTAAATCAATTTCAATTTGAAAACAAACCTCCGTGTATGTTGGGAAGACCAACATGCGTAGTCAAATATGTACCCAACAAACAAGGAGGATACATTCAGTGTTTCCAAAACTTGGTGACCAAAAATGGCTAAATTTACGGACAAAAATTGGCTAAAAAATGGCTAAAAGCTTTTTTAAATAAAAACACATTAAAATTCAATAACAAAACAGAAATAATTCATTTAAAGGGGTTTACGATGAAATTGTAAGTTAAGATCTATTTGTTAAATAAGAATAAACGTAAATTAATATTTTGATAGAGATTTAAAAAATTAAATCATCGATAAATTGGATATCGTTATTGTTCATCTCATAGGAATCACTCGGGCCTATTAGTTTTTAATAATTTGAAGGTAAATCATAATAACGGCAACATTTAAATCATAATAACGGCAACATTTACCCAACCTTTTCAGTCCAGATCTACAATAAAAAACAAGTAAGAGAGTATAGTCGAACCTACATATGTACCAAATTTTATCAAATAATCTCCAAAACAGCCATCCAGCAGGACAAATATCGTTAATTCGACTCAGAAAGTGATTCTGAGTCAATCGATATACGTAAAGGTGGGCTTAGGACCATTATTTAAAGGTGTTACAAACATCAGCACAAACGCATCGTACCCTATTGTGGTGCTGGTATAAATATTTTATTGATAAAATCGAATTAACGGTTGCTTAATGTATCCTTTTTCTCAAATAACTTTAAACAATGTTTACTTGGGTAAATACCCTCTCTACTTCATCATTAGGCCATGCAACTGAGAGCAACTATATAGTACATTCTGAAATTTCTAACAAAAATTTTTTGCCGCCTGCATCTCTTTATTGAAATACTTGCAACCAGAAAGAAACACCGATGTTTGTGTTGATCAAATTTATAAATTTAGTATTGCTTTATTTTGAAAGATGTTTCATCATCATAGTTTATAGCGATTTCCAACATTTGTAAAAGTTGTGATTTAAATGAACTGAGTTTGAATTGTTAAAAATATTTGTTTTATTTTAAAACATTTTTATAAGAAATTGAAAATTTTTATTTTAAAAGAAAAACGGCAAAAAAAATTTATGGCTAATGGCTAAACTCATTTTTTAATGGCTAAACAGGATGAAAAATGGCTAAATCTAGCCACTAAATGGCTAATTTGGCAACACTGGTTTCATTTAAAATTGAAAATGATTTGAAATCAAACTTTTTCTCAAACGAACAACGTTTGATAATGCTTTAAAAATCATAGCATTCTCAACAAAAAGGGGAAATTATATTCAACAATGTGGATTTAAATACCATGTGGAAAAAAATAAAAAAAATTGTTTGTAATTTTAATTAATTTTTTATTTAAATAAACTATTAGCTAAACATTTGGCGCCATTGCTCAAAGAAGAAATAGTGTTCTTGGAAAACAAAATATTTAGATCCTTTTTGTTTTGAGGATTGTCATGGCGTAGCACCGCGATCGAACAACACACCCATGTATATATTCTTCACTTTCCCGTTTAAATTTTATTCGCATTCTTGCACTTTATATTTAATTTTTTACTCACAAATAATTTATATGTTTTCCCAAGAAATTAAGGTTTTCTAATGGCGAATTGACTTCACATAATATGTAATTTTTCTTTAATTGTAAAAAACATTTAACTTTAATTGCCAATTTAAATTTTTTTTCGCTTTAGTGTTGCCTAGTTTATTTTGGATTTAAGAACAACATTTGATAATAATTTGATATTAAATTGAAACAACATTGCATTTCAAATGCTTATATTCAAATCCTTGTCAGTTTGATTTCAAATGTTAATTGAAAAAGGTTTGAGAATTGTGTTTGGTGTCAAATGATAAAGACATTTCATATCAAAGGTTTGACTTTGTGTTTTCTGGGTATGTTTAACGGTATGGAACCTAAGTGTATTTGAACCTGTTATACTTTTGCTGTGGAAATTTGTTCTTTCTTTTACAAATATATGTACATATACATATGAAGTATATATTTTTACAAAAGGCGTTTTTTTGTTTATGATTAGGGCGTATGCGTGTACAAAAACTGTAATTAAGCAAAATGTCACTTGACTAAACTCAAGAGAAAATCCAAAAACCTTGAGAGGGAAATGGTCAAACACAAAAACTTTGAAATGAAAGACTGGAAAGTTTTTTTTTTATTCATTTTACTATGCACAAAGCAAAATAAAAATACTTTTGTTATCTTATTAAAGAAACTGCTTAACTTTTTTTTATGATTTATGGAGTTTTACGTCAACTATGAGCGCTAAATAATGGCAGAGAGGAATTTGAAATAAGAATTTGCCTCAATAAGAAAAAAGGCATCAATATAGAGAACCATTAACAAAACTATACGCTATTTTGTCAGGATACTTTGCCTGTACCAAAATCATTTATAAAATATTTATCAAAGTTTCTACAAAATTTCCTAATAAACGAAAAGTGTTAAAGAAAATTTCCTTAAAATAAAATAAAAAATTTAAACAAGATCTCTTAAAACTAGCAAGTCTTTAGCGAAATTTTTAATAACATTAAAATTTTTAGCAAAATTTCATACAAAGTGCAAATCTTTGTGCAACATTCCTTGTCAGACAGCAATCCTTATCCAAAATGTTTTCTATAGTTTTAAGTAAAGCTTAAAATAAAATATCATTTTTTCTGTTCATATGTCCGTCTGTCTGCTGAAGTGTGTTTTCCGAAGTACTTGTAAATAATAGGGACAATATTGTTTTGTATTTGTCTAATATATGCTTCGTTTAAATTTGCTATTGAAATCTAGGATGATAGACCGAGAAATCTTAGCAAAAATACGATTGCCTCTAATTATTGTAATAAAATCGCCTATCGTTATTGTTATTTTAGATTTTTGTTTTATTTTAGCATATTTTATACCTTAAACAAAAGTATTTGATGATTTACTTCAACCTGCTTTTGGTCTCGGCATGTTAAAGAGTTTTCTCCAGTTTGATTCACCAATGGTTTTAGATCTTCTTCAACTCTTCCCATCGTAGTCTCCCCTTCCACATTTACGCTTTCTCTCAGATAGATCCCCGAAGGTCTTTCGTGCTAGAGTATCCGAGCTTATTTTCCAACTATCCCAATCTTTGCATTCGTTGTATCTTTATGCGTCTCACTATGTTCAGTTCGGAATAAATCTCATACATGTCATGGTTTAATCGTCGTCTATACTCTCCGTCTATGCATGTTGGCCCATAAGCTTTACGAAGTTTCTTATAAATGCCTTACACATCTTCATCGGGGTTTGCAAGTACCCATGTTTTGGAACCTAATAAGAGCACATGTCTCATAAGACTTGGAATATTTTTAATTTTTTATATTTTGGTTTGAAGAAAGAATGAATCTTTTTATTAAAACTTAGCATAACTTAAGCAACATCTGTGTTGAAATTTTTATTTGGAGAGTTAAATATGGAATAATATAATAGTTTAAGGACGCTAAAGAGTTGTAACTTTAGAAAAATTTTCAAATACCTGCAGATATAGATATCGTTCTGCCTAGATTAGACAAATATGTTGAATCCGATAAGTCGGGCATGTAAATGAATGATTGGGGACTAAGGAAGAATGCCTTGTCCAATCATGACGAAAATTATGCAAAACGCCGCCAAAATCGTCCATGCCGACCAGTCTAATTTCAGGGCTTGGCAAAATAAATTTTGCAGCCCCTTTGATGCACCCCTTTTGTATCTTTTAGATGACTTTGTAGAATTAATTAGGCGTAAGTAAACCGCTTGTCTGCGACCCCTTGTGATAGTAAATGGTACAGAAATGTCAGTTGCAATTATTACTGAAGAGTTAATTGCCATTAAAGGCTAGTTAACACTGTCACCAGCGTTGCCAATTTTTATTTACTGGCTAGATTTAGCTACTTTTCATCCTGTTTAGCCATTAAAAAATGAGTTTAGCCATTATCCATTTTTCAAATTATTTAGCCATATTTTGCCGTTTTTCTTTTGAAATAATTATTTTCGATTGCTTATAAAAATGTATTAAAGTAAAATTAATATCACAAACTAATCACACCTTTTACAAATGTTGGAAATCACTATAAACTATGATGATGAAACATCTTTCAAAATAAAGCAATAGTAGTCCAATGTTAAATTTATAAAATGGATCAACACAAACATCGGTGTTTCTTTCTGGTTGCAAGTATTTCAATAAAGAGATGCAGGCGGCAAAAAATAAATTGTTAGAAATTTCAGAATGGACTATATAGTTACTCTCAGGTCTAATGATGAAGTAGAGAGGGTATATACCCAAATAAACATCATTTGAAGTAATTTGAGAAAAATTATACATAAAGCAACCGTTAATTCGATTTATCAATAAAATATTTATACCAGCACCACAATAGGGGAGAGGGTACGATGCGATTGTGCTGATGTTTGTAACACCTTTAAATAATGGTCCTAAGCCCACCTTTACGTATATCGATTGACTCAGAATCCCTTTCTGAGTCGAATTAACGATATTTGTCCTGCTGGCTGGCTGGCTGTTTTGGAGATTATTTGATAAAATTTGGTACAAAGGTTCTAATAGGGTGTAAAAAAGTCGGGTTTAACCGACTATACTTTTTTATTTATTTTTTAGTGTGGATCTGGACTCAAAAGGTTGGGTAAATGCTGTCGTGATTATGCTTTACCTTCAAATTATTTAAAACTTATGATTATTTGAAACTAATGAGTGATTCCTATGAGATGAACAATAACGACATCGAATTTTTCTATGATTTAATTTTTAATTTTAATTTATTTTAATATTTATTTACGTTTATTCTTATTTAACAAACTGATCTTAACTTACAATTTCATCGTAAACCACTTTAAATGAATTATTTCTGTTTTGTTATTGAATTTAAATGTGTTTTTATTTAAAAAAGCTTTTAGCCATTTTTAAGTTTTGGCAACACTGACTATCACACAAGTCTTACGTATTTTGGGGAGAAAACAACCATGTCATGATAAGTTGTTGTTATTTTTTTTAAATTTTCAAACAATAATTAATTATAATAAAGGAAGCATTTGCGCCAAAATACGTAAGACTTGTGTGATAGTGTAATTCTGCTAAAGAGCACTTATCTTGCAGAAATATCGTACTAAGACAACAGATATATTATATTATAACAGAAATATTATTTTTTAGGCCCCTATTACGGTTTACAACTCAACTCAGTTGAGTTGTAATTTCTTTATTTTTGTATTATGGTTTACAACTTTGCTACATTGCGGTGAACAAAAGCATAGCAAAAACTACAGCTGATCACAACCTGTTGTCTTAATTTTAACTCAACTGAGTTGAGTTTAAAGAAATAAATTAGGAATATAATAAGAAATAATTCCAAATAATTCGTTAGATCGGCTCAGAATCACTTTCTGAGTTATCAAAGTTTTTCTTGGGATTCAAAAAATTAATTTACAAGGTTTCGTTTAAATGTGCTAAATACCCATTTCATTCTATTGATAAACTGAAAATTATTGTTGAGTCGATCTAACGACGTCCGTCCGGCCGGCTTGCTGTCCATGCAACTTTGTGCATACAGATCGCAAATTCGGAGACAATTTGATGAAATTTGTCACGGAGGCTCTGACTGGTACAAGGACCAAGCCTATTGAAAATGGAACGAATCGGTCCATAATTTTACAAAAACCATCTTATTACATCAAGATTAAATTTGGTCCAAACCAAACTAATGTTATATCGATCAAAATCAGCTTATCAAATTTTATTGGAATCTTTCTATTTTTGAACATAGCTCCCATACAAATCATTCTCCCGAAAATAGCTTTCAATGCCAGCTTCCTTAAAAATATTAGTATTTACATACAAATTGGCGACAATGACTTTTACGATAGCTACTATGTCATGACAAAATGCTGTCCAGGTAGGTCAAAAAAAAAACCATAGGTTCCATATAAACCCTCATCCAAAAAACTCGTATATGGGCAAATCCTGCGTGACGAACGCTACATTCGCACGAGTTTTCTGATTGAAATCTAAACATTTTTTGGTCTTTCAAAAAACAAAGCTTCAACTTATATAAAGAATTTAGTGACATTAGTATGTATGCTTACGAATGGCAGATATCATAATTTCTTAGCAAGTATTTGTTGCGAAATAATTGATCACTAAGTTTTGTGACGCGTTTGTGCGTTTTCCTTATTTTTAGCGAATTTGGCATGATAAGGTATACAAAATCTAATTCCTAAAAGAAGGATGACTATAAGAGAATTGTAAACGCACTTATTCGCCGTGAACCCTTTGTGGCGCACGCTACATAACGCACGCTACAGTTTTCCAATAGTATTTTATTATTATATTTTGTTTATTTTAACAAACAAATTATATTTTTATGAATTGCATTTCTTAAACTAATTTCTTAACTAATGAATATCAAATTTTTTTTAAAGAAATTAATATTTTGATAAGTCTGCTGTAAGTGCTATTTTAAGCAGAAAAATCACCTAAAATAATGCTTAATTCACGTATAACATTATGGAATCAGCAGTGGGGTAGGATGTGGTGAAAAATATTGCATTAATGATCATTGAAATACATATTTTTATACCCTACACCACAATTAGTTGTGAAGACGGTATATTAAGTTTGTCATTCCATGTGAAACTTTTTTATTATTGATCTCAGAAGTATATATATTCTAGTTCCTTAAGTAATTCTAAGTCGATTTAGCCATGTCCGTCTGTCTGTCCGTCTGTTCGTCTGCTGAAAACACGGTCACCTTCGAGCAACTCCAAAGAAATTAACAAACTTGGTGCCAAATTGCTTGTAGTTATCCTAAGCAGTTTGGGATTGAAATCCAGCAAAATCGGTTCAGAAGCACCAGAGCTATGAATCAAAATGTGGCACCACCACCTAAAAAAATTCATAATTTTGCTACAAAAAATAACATAAATGCTGAAACAAGGCACGGAATGAGATAAGATTTTGCAAAAATTTGTTTTATTTGACTGGAAATCACGGTGTTAAGTTTCGTGAAGATCCGTTCATAATTTACCCTAAGCCCCATATAAACACTACTCCCGGAAAACAGTTTAGTACGCCTAAAACCGTAAAAAATAACGCTAGCGTAACAAAATTTGGAATGTCACAGTTTTTTAGGACTTGAAATAATACTGTGAAATTTCGTGACGATCGGTCTATAATTTACCTTAGGCCCCATATAAACCCTTGTACCAGAAAACAGTTTAGTACGCCTAAAACCGTAAAAAGTAATGCAATCATAACAAATTTTGGCTCGTCACAGTTTTATAGGACTATAAATGATACTGTGAACTTTCGTGAAGATCGGTACATAACTTACCCTAGGCCCCATAGAAACCCTACTCCCGGAAAACAGTTTAGTACACCTAAAACCATAATTAATAACAAATCGTCACAGTTTAAGATAATAATAACATCATACAGATATTACTCCTTAAACATTCGAACTGTCGGTGGAGGGTATCAAAGATTCGGCACAGCCGAATAAAGCACTCTAACTTGTTTTATATAAAAATGAAATTATACATCTAGTCTTATATTCCATTGAAAAAAAATTCATTTGAAAAATTTTTGGTTGGTGGACTGTTTCTGGGATTTGCCCATATGTAGATGAAGATATCTAAATAATATTCGGCAGAAAGAACTTTTAAACGAAGAGCATTTTACGCGTTTTTAACTAATTTTTTAATTAAATGATGTTTTTGTATTTTTCACATTGATAAACCGATTCTACCAAAATTTGGCATACATATATATCTAAAAAATATCAATTTTCAAACCAAATTTTATTAAGATTGAACAATTTTTGTAAGTGTTATAGCATTTTTAAGAAAATCGATATATGGCAGGACCTTGAGTCCTTATTCTGATTTAAATGAAAATTTACACACACGTCGCTAGTTGTGTGTGTATCAGCATGACCATTCTTTGTAGTTTTGTGGGCATTGTTGAAGCTAAAATTACATTTTTCCATTTCAGGACACATGGGAGGTAGGCGTGTCCTTGGACCGATTTCTCCAAAAATTCATATTTTTCTTAACTAAGCTATTTTATGCTAGTGTACCAAATTGCAAAAATTTCTGACAACTTCTTCTATTTATGTACCTTATTTATATGGGGAAAAAGCACTGTGCGTCATCAGTGTGCATTAGATACATTGAATTGATACAGACATTCATCGCACATTCCCGACCGAATACCAGATACGGAAATTGTCGGAAACTGCGAGACTATCGTCCCTTATAGGGAATCATATGGTCGAGTGAAACTGAAGGATCTGTTGCTACGGCTCTGTCCTGGGGAATTAAACGGGCATGGGGGTCTATGGTGCAAGCTCATAAGCCGAGATGTTCTACTGTCTTCTCGAACACAAAACTAGCTTCCAGGCGAAAGTCTGTGCTAATACGGAATGTTTGGGATGGATTGAATGCTTGAACGAAAGCGAAGCAGTTAACTTGCCGAATGCGAAGCCGTTCGAAGCAAAGAAAATGGAATTGAAGGCGTGGGCTAGGGAAACACGCACGGCAAGTTGGAATAGTGGGATTGTGGGTAGGACCACTTAAATTTTGTGGGAGACGAGAGGTGATCAAGAAGCCTCCTCAAGTTAGTATGATGGTGCGGTGCATATCTTGAGCGGTCATGCAGGACTATGGACCTTTGCCGAATTAAGATCCAAACACCTCGAGAGCTATGTAATGCTGGACAAAGGATTCCTGAGGAATGTTGACTTGAAAATCTTCGGGAACTACGCCCGCAAAACTTCGTTTCTGAACGCCGGACGTAAGCCCCCTCCATATAGGTGGTGGTGGCACCACCCAACTAAATCTGCATCTTCTTAGATAGCGCACAACTGGCCCGGTAGAGACCCAGGTGTATATCGTATTGAATATGGGATTGCATCCTTGATGCTTCGACCTAACCTGACCTAATCTACCTTTTTTGTATGAAAAGTCTCAAAATATGAGTTGAAATTACTTTATAATTCTTAAATTTATTATTAATTTTCGACGATTTGTATTTCTGACCATTTTTATTTCAATTTGGCCGATTTTGTGCAATTAAAACTGAATTAATAATAACAATAATTAGAAGTCTAGTTTTTTTTCAATTTAAGGTTCAAACAAGTTCTTAAATCGCTTATAGTCATACAAAAATTACTTAAATAAATAAAAGAATATGATTTAATTGGCATAATCTAGTTCTTGAACAAAGAATTTTAATGACTTTAATGTGTTTCCACACATCGGTTTTTTGAGTGCATTTCATATAAACTTTTCTACAAAATCAATCGCATGTCACCGGGAAACAGAACATTAGTATTGTAAGGCTGATTTAAGAAATCTCCTACACCATGAATTAGGGATTGCGGTTCGGTTTTAACCGAAACCGCGGTTTTTAACGCCTAAAAACCGAAACCGTAAACCGCCAAAAAACCTCGGTTTTTAGCTTTTACTTTAAAAATATATTTATTCTTAAAGAAATTGCAAATTATATATAATAATCGTAAAAAATTGCAAAGTGTTTCAAAAATTTTTAAAATTTAAAATAAGTACTTGCTACGCTTATCCGTAAACAAACGTTTAACCGTTTTATTACAAGAAAAGTGAAAAGTAAACTTTTTATTAAATTAGATTTTATTTTAGCTAATACGGCCTAAAGTTTTTTTTATGTAATTAAAAATGCATTTAATCCATATTTTCCCAACGTTTCGTGAATGTTATGTTCACTTTATCAAGGGATTCGTCTATTTAAATTAAAGAAAGTATATATAACAATATTATTACAACAAACATTTTTCAACAATTAATTATGACTTACAATAAGAAAATCAATTTTTATTACATTGAACAATAATTTGTTGTAGACAAGCATGAAAAACATTAAACATGAAAAATTAAATTAAACACAAACTTAAAAATTATATCACAGGTTTTTTGATATTGCAACACAGTAACTGGCACTAATGTTTTGTGTGTCTTCTTTTTAAGTTCATCGTCTTTTTTATTTTCTGTTGTATTCTTAGCGTCTCTATTGTGAATCTTTTCCTTTCTATTCCTTCTCTATCCAATATTCGTACTTTGTCAAAATCTGCCGTATGATTTGTATTTTTTATGTGTTGGGCTAAAGCAGTACTTTCCTTTAATTTGTTTATGTCCATTTTATGTTCTGTTATTCTTGTTTCCAATGTTCTCTTTGTGGTCCCAATATAAATCAAATCGCAGCTTTGATCGTTTTTTCCCTTACATGGTATTTCGTAAACAACATTGCTTTGTTGTTGTTTGTTTATTGGTGTTTTGATGTTTGTAAATATTGTGCTTAAAGTTTTATTAGGTTTGTAAGCAAAAGATATGTTTTTCTTCTCTATTGTGTCTTTGATGTTCTGTTTATCCGTAAGTCCAGGTATGTATTTTACACTATAAAATTGTTTTTTCTCCTTGTCAGCATTAGAGTGGCCAGATGTTGTGTTATTCATTTTCCTTACTGTATTTGTTATTAAAGTTTTTATAAGATTTTTTGGAAAGCTATTACTTGTAAGAATGTTGTTTATCTTTTCTATGTTTTTTGAGTGATATTGTCTGTCACTAATGTTTAGCACTCTGTCGATAAAATTGCTGGCAGTATTAATTATTTGGTTCCGTGGTTGTGTTGCGTGAAAATTCATGATTCTTCCCGATGATGTTTCCTTTGCGTACCAGTCGAAAACTATTTTATTTCCACTAATGCGTAGTTTTGTATCTAAGTAAGCAATTCCTGTGTTAGTTTGTGTCTCAATTGTGAACTGAATTTTCTCATGATATTTGTTTAAAGTCTTTAGGATTTCATCCTTATCGTCTAATTTTACTATGGCTAAAATATCATCTACATATTTTGCTATGTATTTTATGCGGATATTTTTATCCTGCAATTCCTTAATTGTTTCGTCAAGTAGAGTATCTAGGACTATATCAGCGATAGTTGGTGAAAGTGGGTTACCCATCGGCATACCAAATATTTGATTAAAAATTTTTTTATTGTATATAAAGTAGTTATTATCAGTAAGACAGAATTTTAGCATATTTAAAAACTTTGATCTGGGAATTCTAGTGAAATTTTTTAAAACTTCCCATTTTGCCATTATGTTTTTTATTGCGGTATGAACTGGAATGTTTGTGAAAAGTGATATGACGTCAAAAGATACCAATACCTCTCCGGGACAGATATTTATGTTTTGCAACTGTAATTTTAAATGTGATGAATTTTTTATATTGTAGTTGTTCGAAATTAAGTTTTTTAAAATTTGTCCTAGGTATTTGGAAAGTTGGTAGCATGGCACGTGCATTGAGGAAACAACTTTTTATTCTTATTTGCTTATAAAATTTGGCAGTATATTTAAGCTTTTAATTAGTTATTGTATAATACTCATATATATAATTTAAGAAATGTCTGAACTAAAATTTGGTGTTTGGAAACATTTTAAATTATCAGAGCAGCAGTCTAACACAACAATATGCAATATTTGTAAGAAATCCCTTAAATATTTAAAAGGATCTACAAGTTCCATGGAAAATCACTTAAGAGTGGTACATGCTATTGCCACTGAAAAGGGTAAAACTAATTAATCAGTTGCACAAAACTCTTTAAAACGTAGAAAAGAATTAATGGACGCTTTCGTAAAAAGAGATTCATTAGAAATTATTGTTTCCAAGCTTGCAACAGTAAATGGGTTTTCTGTTCGAAGCATATCGCAATCCCAATTTATAAGAGAATCAATTTCTTCAAAATGCTTTTCTCTGCCTAAAAGTGAAACCAACGTAATGAATTTAATATTAAAAGATTTTGAGAGCAAGAGAAATTTAATAATAGAACGTCTGAAGAATGAAAAATCTAGAGGTGGAAAATACAGCTTAACAATGGATGAGTGGACTAGTACTCGAGGTAGACGATACATAAACGTAAATATACATAATTCCAATGGCAAATTCTATAACCTAGGCCTTAGTCGTATTTTTGGGACATGTAATTCTGGAAAAACTCAAGAGCTTGTACGGAAGAAGTTGCTTGAATTCAGCATTTCATTGGACTCAGACATTGTGGTATGTACTGCGGATAAAGAAGCAGTTAATATAAAATTCGGGCTAGAAAATCCAACAGAACTTCAATTATGTTTGGCCCATGGAATCCATCTTGCGGTAATGGATGTAGTTTATGAAAAATGTAGCTATAAACCAGAAATCGAACAAATTGACATTTATGAAAGTGATGACAATTTTGATGAAGAAGAGGAAGAAATTGGTGGACATACAACCCAAAAAATGATTGCTTATATAAATTTGAATCTGGAAGATGTAAGAAAAGTGGTTCGATACTTTAAAAATTCTTCAGTTCGCAACAATATTTTACAAATAAACGTTAAAAAAAAGCATGGCCACGAGCTAAGTTTACTTGTAGACACCCCAACTAGATGGAATTCAATCATACCAATGCTTGAGAGATTATTGCTATTAAAAGACTGTATTAAAAAAAGTTTAGAAGAATTGGATTAATCATTTTAAAACCGAAACCGCGGTTTCACATTTTTACAGTTTTTAGCAAACTCTACCATGAAAGCGTTTAACATGTAATTCAGAGAATTTTTTTTTTTTTTTTTTGTTTTAAAAACAGATAATTGTATCAGTACGCAAATCAAAAAATAAAATCGAAACAAATTTCGATTTTCGAATTATATCTTATGTGCTGTTTTCACAACACAAGTGATGTAAAACGTGTAGTAAAATTTATATGAAAAGCACTCAGTTTTTTGAGTGTCACAATAGCGTATGATTAATATTTAATCAAAATCCTAAAAATCATACGCATCTTTCCTTCTTGACTATTTTTGTAACCTTCACCACCAAGAGGATTTTTTGCTCTATGGTATACAAACACCGGCTTCGCTAACTAAAGCATATATGCATAGCGGGCAAGGATTTTCGGGATTTTAATACTTTCCCTAGAAATTTTTATAAAATTATATAAAACTTATATACAATTTTTTGATGCAGTTCTTCATTTCTTAAAAATTGCATTTTATATTAGTAAATGAAAAATAGTCCCAAAATAGAAATTTCGATTTTTTTTTTTTTTTTTTGTCAATTTTCATTTTTTGATTTTCGGGTAATTTTGCATTTCACTTAAAACGAAAAAACACCCCAACAAATAATGAATAAAACCAAAAATACAACAAAAAAATTGTTTTAAATTTCTTATTGTTTTGTCTCATGTAAAATTTTGGGACCATTCTTCAGAATCTTTTTGGGTCCATATTTCCTGCGGTCAATTCGCCACTTTCTAAAAACAGCAATAATTCTTATTAATACAACACTTTAACGAACTTTCAAAAAAAATATCAGGAAATCGAAATATTTTCGCAAAATTTCCTGTGAATAGCATTTTTTCGCAAAATTTCGTTATACATAGTATTTATTAAGTTGTATAATTCAACCATCTGCACATGAATGTTATATAACAAAAAAATAAGCAAAGTTAAATAAATATTGGTCAAAACATTAATATTCTTGCGGTTGTTAATATTTTTCTGCATATTTATATTTTACACACAATCAACGAAATATTCTTTTGTTTAACCACTACAACAACGACAGGGCAAACTAGACCCTGACAAAATATTTACTTATTTGAGCTGATGTAGAGTTTGAGTTGTTTGCAAGGAAAAGTGCTGATAAATTTTTAATATTTGCATGTTAAATGATTGAATTTAAATCAAATTGATAATGGGCCATTGCATGTTGTTGTTATTTATGAAAACACCGCTGTAGGAGGAGGTGTTTGTTGTAGTGCAAAATTCTAGCTTATTGTCACTTTAGTTATTAACACTTGTGTCGTTGTTGTTGCTTTTGAAACTATCGTTGTTGTAATTTGCTTAAACCATAAATAAAGTTATTAAAAATGTTTACTCATATATTGTGGGTTGTGTTAAATGGTTTTAAATAGCCTTTGTCTGTTCAATATTTTGTTTATGCGGAAGTTTTGTTCATGGCTGTGTTCTTTTGTTAATATGAACGTGTGCATGTGTATGTGTATATTTGTGTGTGTTTGTGATAAACCACAAATTATTGCTTAACAAGTAAGTTCTTAATGTTACACTATGGAATATTAAAATATTATTACATCCCATCCACATGTTGTTATTGAAGTTTGCTGTTGCTCTTGTTATTGTTGCTGTTATTTTGAGGTCTTGTTTATATGGCTATTTATCTGAAATACACCACAAAAGTATGTTACACTTTATGGCTTTCTCCATATGAATATAAATTCGAATTTATTAAGATTATTAAGAAAAAAAAAAATTATTCGTTACAAACTTATTTATTAATTTTTCTTTTAAGCGGCAAAATATTTAAAGGATATTAAAAAAAAGTATAAAAATATAGGAAACTTTGCCCCGAGTTCGTATTTTTGATAAATTTGGAACTTGTTTTATGTTTTATAACAGTGTTGAGCATATTTGCTTTTTAGAAAAAATTTTGCCTAAATTTGTTATAAATAGAATAGTTTGCGCAATATTCCAAAAATAAAAATTATAGAAATGGAAATTTACTATTTTATTTATTGAATAAAAAAATTTTAGGCTGCTTTGCCGTTTATACTTTTGCACAAAAGTGCTTTTTTTTTGAAAATTTGACGCAAATTTGCTTTTTTAGAGAAATAAGATTTTTGCAGCCAATTTAACACAAATGTTGTGTTTATAGAAAATTTTGCATAAATTTACTATTTAGAAATATTTTGCGCAAATCTGATATCTACAAATAATTAAAGACTTACGTGCGTCTTATAATTTTGCGCAAACTTGCCATATATAGGAAATTTTACGCAGTTTTTATATTTATAGAAACTTTTACGCAAATGTGCTATTTATACACAAATTTGATATGTAGTAAAATATCTCGCAAATTTGAAATGTGCGCAAACTTAGGAGAGTTTTTGGTTTTATAATTTTGCACAAATTTGCTTCTGTAGGATATATAACGAAAATTTGCTATTTAGAAGATTTTTCACAAATTTTGTATATATGGGAAATTTTACGCCATATTGCTATTTATAGAAAATTTAATGCAAATTTGATATTATTAGGAAATTTTGCACAAATTTGATTTTTATAGGAGATTTTGCACAAATTTCCTACATATAGAAATGTTTACCCAAATTTGCTATTTTTATAGAATTGTGTGCTTATAACCTCGACAGCAACTTAAGAGAGCCTGCATACAGCCATAGTGAATCTCTGGAAAGATCGAAATATCTTTTTTTAACTCAAAATTTTTTTAAGTAACTTCTTAAAATCACAATTCTTTTGAATTGTGTCCCCTTTAAACAAAGCAAAACAGAAAACATATATGTGTTATGGCGATTTCTTTTCTGAGAAAAATATGTTGCAGTGTATACATGTAACATTTTCTAATGTTACCTATAATCACTCGAAGTGTTACATGTTGTGCAATTTCAATAGAACACAATTAGTGCTTTTACTTACAACTATTACACTTTCATCATTAATGTACTTAATGAGCGATTTTTAAAGCTATTTTAGCGGCTTTTACACGCTATTACGGGTTTGAAACAAATATTAACATCACTAATGGCTTATAAAAATTAATAATATAAAGACTTTTTTTGATTTTAATGTGTAAATATTTTTATATTTTGTTTTAAAACAATTTTTTACAAAATTATTGTGAGGTCGGGTAATACCTTTTAACTTCAGTTATTGAATTAAATTTTAACAAAGTAGGGCCTTAATTCAAAATATCAAATTTAAAAAAAAAAAGGGAAAAAAAAAATAATTTCATTTATACATAAAATTTGAAAAGGAAAGTTTTAGTCAAGGGAAAAATTGGAAAATTAGTTTTTTTTGTATTGAGAGGATTATATAAACTTAAATACCGGAG
The DNA here is from genome assembly GCA_930367215.1 of Pollenia angustigena. Classification (NCBI taxonomy): domain Eukaryota; kingdom Metazoa; phylum Arthropoda; class Insecta; order Diptera; family Polleniidae; genus Pollenia; species Pollenia angustigena. The sequence continues at coordinate 58,735,377 of OV884060.1, forward strand.
GATTTGCCCAATTCCCTGATTTTGGAGAATAAATATATAAGGTGAGAAGAATATATTTAATTTAGCATTTACCTGCCATATTGAGACCAGTTTTGAATTTTAGAAAATATATTGCCAGTAAGGAAAGAAAATATATAGAGATTAAGGACGTAACACCACGACCCCGGACTAAAATTGTAAAGCTTCCTCAAGATTCCCTATACAAAACATCCGTATCATTTTTGTTAGAAAACGGAATAAATAAAAACTATTCATTGCGGAAATTTAAGAACCTCGTGGTGAATAGGAAGGGGAAAAGGAGCACCTTTTAATAAAAACTATTCAGAGCAGAAATTTTGGTACCTTGTGCTGAATAGGAAGGGGAAAAGTGGAACCTCTTATGGAAACTATACCATTGAATATAATAGACGTACAATCTACTTCTGCATTACTTTACAGATAAATTTAATTTTTTGGTTTTTTTTCACATATTTTGTTGACTTAAATTTAGTTTTTTTTTCCTTCCCTAGTGTTATTTCATTCTTAATTCTTTACCGTTACATTTTTATATACTTAAATCCATTTACACATTAACGGAAAATACCTATATATATGTGTACGTATAACTAAACAAAATTTAAAGGGAAGTTCCAAAAAGTATATATTATTATTGCTTAATCAAAGGAAAGCTCGCAGAAGTCAGGCCTGAATTCAACGAGGGATATCCGGTGAGTTTTTTTTTTTCCTTTTGCAAAACATAAAAAAAAAAAAAAATATAAAAAAAAACAAATATATTTATATGTATATATTAGAAATTTTCACTTTAAGTTTGTTTAACTAATACAAGTACACATATAGGGAATATTTTATAAACCTCATACTTTCGGTAAATTATTAATGCGTTAATTAGTTTTGTTTATAGGATATTTTAAAACGCTCCTCGTATAACAACTAAATTAAAAATTTTATTCACATTTTTTCCCACAGTATTTATGATTTGGTTGTTATACTAGTAACACGGTTCAAATACACTTTTAAACCTTTTATAAATTTAGTTTGTTAATTTCTTTGTTTTATATTTACTTAATAATGACATTCAAATTAAACTTAAATCCAATTCAATACTTTTGTGTCCAATAAATTGTTTTTTTTGTTCTAAAAGATGGATAGTTAAATAACTGTTCTTTTATTCCACGAAATGTAAGGGTAGTTAAGACATGTGTAACAAAGGGTTTTCTGAGAATACAGGTTAAAGAGAACAAGGTAGGGAGGGTGAAGATAAGGAAGAGAACAGTTACATCAGTTCTCTATCAGGTTAATTTTGCATCGCAATTCCTTTTAATTTATTATTTGTGTTTTTTTTTTTTTAAGTTGTTCTCGACTTTAATTAGTAGCTACCTTAATTTTAAAATTCTGTGGTAATGATTAAAATCTGACTTTCTGGGGACAAGAACCACCCCATTTTCCCTGAGCACGGCCGGATATTTTGGTAGCGCAGTTCACAGGAAGTTAGTACCATAAGTGGTCGTTCGTTACATAGTATTTAAATGGCGCCCAACGTGGGGCCTCAGTTTGCATAAATTAGCTAATGCTGATTAGAATTTGCCATACATATTTAGTCCAACTGCTGGGGTTTCACAATTTTTTTTTTCCGTGTTGTCGAGTTTTTTTTATTGTTTGAATTATTTAATTTTTATTTTTGATAATATCAATGGACATCAGGGAAAATATACATATGTAGTGTATTTCTGATCCAGGTATTTTGATGTGTAGTTTTGACGTTGAAAGATATGTAGGAATTTTTATACCTGTGAAATTAGCGGGTGTATACCCACAAACTTCAATATGGATCATTTGATGGTTTTATTTCTAAATTATGTTTTTGTCTTTAATTGTGATTGAGATTTTTATATTTGGTTACAAAGCTGAATATATACTCTCACATAAGAGAAAAGAATTGTCTTTTTAATTTCTTAAAATTTTTCTTTTGGTTTCGATGTGGAATTTACCTGATTCACTATTTTATTTCTGTTTATTACTGCTTAACTTTACCCTGACAAAGTAGTGGAATATTTAATTGATTAAGTTTTATTGTATAAATATTAGTTTCTATTTGAAATGCCACTAACAAGAAGTAGGGACAACTTGTCAAATATAAAGACGGCCACAAACACAAGTTTTATAGTTGATGTAGGTCCTTCCACTTCAGCCCGAAGATCAAGGTCACAGGGACGTTCCGAACAAAGATCTATTAACAAGACCACTGATTTTAATAACGAATCAAATCATACTCAAATAAGACAAATCGTTTCCGAGTCATTGACTTCATTTCGTGAAGAAATGTTGTCCATTATCAGTAGTGAATTTACGACAATGTTTGGAAATTTACGGATACCTGCTGTGACCAATAACCAGACTAACGGTACTAGTGAAATACGTAATAGCCCTATTAACTCTGACGTTCGCCCGCCTCAGGATGCGTTTTACGCGGAAAAGGTTTTAAATATCATCCGCAATTGGCGGTTAAAATTTAGCGGCCATAGTAATGAAATGAATATTGATGAATTCGTATATCGTGTTAATATTTTAACATCTAACAATTTAGGCGGGAATTTTGAGCTCTTGTGCAGGCACGCCCACACTTTATTCGACGGAAAAGCTTTGGAATGGTATTGGAGATTCCACAGACAGAATAACGATATAAACTGGGCATCGTTGACATTAGCATTACGTGTTCAATACAATTCCGATTATAATGATTTTGATATCCTTGACGACATACGTCGCCGTAAACAAAAACCTACCGAAACTTTCGACGATTATTACGATATTATTTCCTCAATGACGGATAAACTACGAACTCCTTTGTCTGAACGTGAAATTTGTGAAACTTTAATAAGAAATTTAAAACCTGAAATAAGACTGGAATTACTACATTTGGATATTAAAAATGTCTCTCATCTTCGCAAAGAAGTCAGAAGACATGAAAAGTTTGTTAGAGAATTTCATGCATCAGAATATCGCAAATCGGCAAAAGGGCGTTTGGCCGAATTGACAACGGAGCAAACTGAAACGAATGGTAAAACTGACGAAGACATGCCTGATATAGATGCAGTTCAACAAGTATTAACTTGTTGGAATTGTGACAAACCCGGACATACTTTTATGGATTGCATGGAGCTTAGAAGAGTGTTTTGTTATGGTTGTGGGACCAAGGACGTCTATAAACCCACTTGTACAAAGTGCCATAAGAAGACTCAGGGAAACGGACAGAAGGATGTCCGTCGATTTTAGAGCGGACATCCAAGGACGTTGTACATAAAGCCTCGGATTCGTTAAGACTATTAGGGAATGTTGACAATGGCAATACAGAATACAAGCACCCTTTGTTAAGACCATATCACATTAGGGTGGCTGAATATGAGAGGGCCAGGGCTCGAATTTTCGGTGAACGTTTTAAAAATAGTCGATCTTCTAATAGAATTCGAGAATATTATCGTAGAGTTAAACAGTTTAAGCTGTGTCTTATTTCTCCAATTATTACACCCGAATTGGATAGTAGGCCTTACATTAATTTGAAAGTTGATGGCGAAATGCGTATGGCTTTGTTAGATAGTGGAGCAAACAAAAGCGTGGTTGGTAATGATTTAGCATTAAGGATTCGGAACAATTCTAGTTTCCATAAATGCATCGGCCACGTACGGACAGCAGACGGAAAGAGACAGGACGTGTTAGGAACAGTGACTTTGGACATAGGATTTCAAGGACAAATTAAATTATTTGAATTTCTGGTGGTGCCAAATATTAAACAAGACCTTATTTGTGGTTTTGACTTTTGGACGGAGTTTGGACTAAAGATATCTGTGCCTGTAATTGGCGAAGTGGACTGTGGTGAGACTGATCCGGATAAGCTGGCTTTGACATATGAGCAGAGGCATCAACTTGGTAACATAATAGCAGCGTTTCCAAATTCTGAGGTGGATGAATTGGCCTGCACGTCACTAATTGAGCATAAAATTGATACGGGTGATGCCAAACCCATTAAACAACGATACTACCCGATCTCACCAGCGGTTGAAAAACAGCTTTGTGGTGAATTAGACCGAATGATTTCTCTTGGCGTAATAGAAGAGGCACCTAATTCACCTTGGTCCTCTCCTACAGTTGTTGTTGTGAAACCAGACAAAATTAGAATGTGCGTGGACGGCAGAAAATTAAATTCCGTGACAATTAAGGACGCTTACCCAATACCTAACATTGACGGACTTTTAGCACGTCTTCCTCCGGTTTATTGTATATCGAAAATCGATTTGAAAGATGCCTTTTGGCAAATTAAACTAGAGGAAAGTTCGAGACCTAAGACTGCTTTCACAATACCTAATAGGCCATTGTGCCAATTTACAAGAATGCCGTTTGGATTGTGTAATGCACCGCAAACGTTGTGCAGACTAATGGACATGGTTATTCCGTATAATCTAAAGACTCATGTATTCGTTTATTTGGATGACCTTTTAATAGTTTCTCAAAACTTTGACGAACATTTGACCCATCTAATGGAAGTAGCAACACAACTAAGGGAAGCGGGTTTGACAATAAATGTAGGGAAAAGTAGCTTTGCTTTAAGCAAGGTAAAATATTTAGGTTACATTGTTGGACATGGAACACTGCAAATTGACGATGACAAAGTAAGGGCGATAAGTGACTTTCCTGTACCAAAATCGATAAGACATTTAAGACGTTTTTTGGGTATGGCTGGTTGGTACAGACGTTTCATTAGGGACTACTCTACTTTAACATTTCCATTGACGGAACTTCTGACAAAAAAGAAGACATTTGTATGGACGGAACAGGCACAATGCGCATTTGACAGTTTGAAGAACAGCTTGACTTCTGCACCCTTATTAATACACCCGGATTATGAGAAACCGTTTATATTACAGTGTGATGCAAGTACATTTGGGGTTGGTGCAGTATTGGCGCAGGTAGACGAGGACGGAACTGAAAGGCCGATAGCATTTATGTCTCGTAAATTAAACAGAGCGCAACGAAACTACACCATTACTGAATTAGAATGCTTGGCAGTGGTCATGGCAATTAAGAAATTTAGATCTTATATTGAAGGTCTTGAATTTAAGGTAGTTACTGACCATGCCAGTTTGAAGTGGTTAATGGGCCAAAGAGACCTATCTGGTCGTCTTGCACGGTGGTCTTTGAAACTACAAGGTTTTAATTTTACTATAGAACAAAGAAAAGGCAAAGATAATGTTGAACCCGACGCACTGTCTCGAGCGTTTGAGGGCGATCAGTTTATAGATTCAATAGATTTGGAATCGATGCCATCGATTGATCTTAACTCGGAAGCCTTTGACTCTTCTGAATACAAACAATTGCGGGACGAATTTACTAAGTCAAATTTACCAGATTTTAAGGTATTAGACAAGTATATTTATAAGCGGGATAATTTTTCAACAGGAGAAAGGGACGAATCGGAGTCGTGGAAATTATATGTGCCTGAAATACTTCGCAGAGAGGTTATCTATTCAGCTCATGATACGCCAACTTCTGCCCATGGAGGAATTGCAAAGACTTTGCATCGCATTAGACGTTATTTCTTTTGGCCACGACTAGTGTCTGACGTGAAAAATTACATACTAGACTGTGAACTTTGCAAGACATCCAAAACACCAACAACCGTGTTAAGACCTCCTATGGGTCAAATGGTAAAGACAGAAAGACCCTTCCAAAGACTGTACATTGACCTTATCGGACCACTACCTAGGACGAAGGCAGGTAATATGGGGATATTGATTGTTTTAGATCATTTTACTAAATTTACTTTTTTGAAGCCATTGAGGAAATTTAACTCTAGGAATATAATTGAATACTTACGGACTAACATATTTAACTGTTTTGGCGTTCCCGAGGTTGTAGTTTCGGACAACGGCTCCCAATTTAAATGTCGTGATTTTACAAAATTTTTAGTTTCGTATGGAGTACAGCATATTTTAACGGCCGTTTATAGCCCTCAGGCAAATGCCAGTGAACGGGTGAATCGTTGTATCAATGAAGCGTTACGGTCATATGTGCGTAAAGATCACCGAAAATGGGACTTGTATATTGATAGTGTGAATTGTGCGTTAAGAAATAGTGTGCATCAATCAATTGGTAGAACTCCATACGAAGTAGCATTTGGTCAGACTATGATGACAAACGGAAAGGATTATAAACTTTTGAAGAATCTGGAACTTTTAACGGAAACCGACTTTACGATGGAGAGACAAGACGAAATAACTCTGTTGCGTGACACAATAAGATCTTTTATGACGAAGGCATATGAAAAGAATGTAAGAACATATAATTTGCGATCTCGAACAAAGGAGTTCAAAGAAGGCGAAACTGTTTATAGAAGAACATTTCCACAGAGCTCAAAAGTTAACTATTTTAATTCGAAATTGGCTCCCATTGGTGTGAAGGCAACAGTTATACGGAAAATTGGACACGTTAACTACGAATTGCAAGACGTTGAGGGAGGAAATAGGACAATATACCATTCTAAGGACATTTGGAAATAACGAGACTGATAACATGTTAGACTTTTGCGACCTTTACAGTTCCACTTCTGCAGTTGGTAACTGACGAAGATGTATCTGTTTTGTGAGGTCGGGTAATACCTTTTAACTTCAGTTATTGAATTAAATTTTAACAAAGTAGGGCCTTAATTCAAAATATCAAATTTAAAAAAAAAAAGGGAAAAAAAAAATAATTTCATTTATACATAAAATTTGAAAAGGAAAGTTTTAGTCAAGGGAAAAATTGGAAAATTAGTTTTTTTTGTATTGAGAGGATTATATAAACTTAAATACCGGAGGATTTGCCCAATTCCCTGATTTTGGAGAATAAATATATAAGGTGAGAAGAATATATTTAATTTAGCATTTACCTGCCATATTGAGACCAGTTTTGAATTTTAGAAAATATATTGCCAGTAAGGAAAGAAAATATATAGAGATTAAGGACGTAACACCACGACCCCGGACTAAAATTGTAAAGCTTCCTCAAGATTCCCTATACAAAACATCCGTATCATTTTTGTTAGAAAACGGAATAAATAAAAACTATTCATTGCGGAAATTTAAGAACCTCGTGGTGAATAGGAAGGGGAAAAGGAGCACCTTTTAATAAAAACTATTCAGAGCAGAAATTTTGGTACCTTGTGCTGAATAGGAAGGGGAAAAGTGGAACCTCTTATGGAAACTATACCATTGAATATAATAGACGTACAATCTACTTCTGCATTACTTTACAGATAAATTTAATTTTTTGGTTTTTTTTCACATATTTTGTTGACTTAAATTTAGTTTTTTTTTCCTTCCCTAGTGTTATTTCATTCTTAATTCTTTACCGTTACATTTTTATATACTTAAATCCATTTACACATTAACGGAAAATACCTATATATATGTGTACGTATAACTAAACAAAATTTAAAGGGAAGTTCCAAAAAGTATATATTATTATTGCTTAATCAAAGGAAAGCTCGCAGAAGTCAGGCCTGAATTCAACGAGGGATATCCGGTGAGTTTTTTTTTTCCTTTTGCAAAACATAAAAAAAAAAAAAAATATAAAAAAAAACAAATATATTTATATGTATATATTAGAAATTTTCACTTTAAGTTTGTTTAACTAATACAAGTACACATATAGGGAATATTTTATAAACCTCATACTTTCGGTAAATTATTAATGCGTTAATTAGTTTTGTTTATAGGATATTTTAAAACGCTCCTCGTATAACAACTAAATTAAAAATTTTATTCACATTTTTTCCCACAGTATTTATGATTTGGTTGTTATACTAGTAACACGGTTCAAATACACTTTTAAACCTTTTATAAATTTAGTTTGTTAATTTCTTTGTTTTATATTTACTTAATAATGACATTCAAATTAAACTTAAATCCAATTCAATACTTTTGTGTCCAATAAATTGTTTTTTTTGTTCTAAAAGATGGATAGTTAAATAACTGTTCTTTTATTCCACGAAATGTAAGGGTAGTTAAGACATGTGTAACAAAGGGTTTTCTGAGAATACAGGTTAAAGAGAACAAGGTAGGGAGGGTGAAGATAAGGAAGAGAACAGTTACATCAGTTCTCTATCAGGTTAATTTTGCATCGCAATTCCTTTTAATTTATTATTTGTGTTTTTTTTTTTTTAAGTTGTTCTCGACTTTAATTAGTAGCTACCTTAATTTTAAAATTCTGTGGTAATGATTAAAATCTGACTTTCTGGGGACAAGAACCACCCCATTTTCCCTGAGCACGGACGGATATTTTGGTAGCGCAGTTCACAGGAAGTTAGTACCATAAGTGGTCGTTCGTTACATTATAAGCGGTATAAATTATGACAAACAAAATAAAACATTTGTTGTACAAACAAAGTAGTAAGTACCAAAGTTGTAGAACGGGGCAGTATGAACACCTTAAGTAAAAGTAAGGGTAAGATATGCAACATGTTTTGCACGTTTTTCATCAACATATTCACAAAAGAACTTGAACATTTTTCCCACAGTTGTAGTTTTTGTACAAACGAACACAAAAATGAAGAACATGTAACATTAATGCAACATTTTTCTCAGAAAAGAAATCGCCATTAGTTTCAGTTAAAAGGGACCTTTGGATGAAAAGATCGATTTTTACTTTTTTGGCGATTCTTAAAAAAGACGATACGCTCTTTCTAATGCAGCAAACCTAAAAACTAAAAAAATGAACTTGTTAACTCCAAAACTTATTTTTTGCCCATACGGCCCTTTAAACTGAAACTGTCACATATTAGTACTATTTTTTAATATTTTTCATTAACATATTCCACAGCAAACCAGCCAGAACTGCCTTATTTAAATAACAATATTTGTATTTAACTCATAATCATAATTCTTATTTTAATTGACCACACCCTAGACAAAATAATCTCTAATTTTTAAGTAGGTCTTATTTTATTGTTCTCCAGATATATCGCCTTTTAACACATCATTTAATTTGCAATTTTTTTCCTGCTTAATGTGCTCCCCCATTACAATTTTAGATGGTAGACATTTTTTGGCAAATAAGTTAAAGGCTCATTGAGGTGTTATATACGGTTTAATTGCTAATCATGATTTTTGGCAATATTTTTGTTTATTTTATTACATTTTTATACGTCGGGACGTAACTGATGTGCGTTTTGCATGTGTTGAAATAGTTGGAAATGCGACGTACTAAATGAAATAATAAGAATTAAATAAAACAGCAAAAATAACTCAAAGAAAAATGTTTATGCTTTTCAGCATTTTTATGGCATGAATTGTTACAAAACAACTTAACCAGAAAGGTTTTTGGCATGTCTCAATGTGATTAATTTTAATCTCAATGAAAAATTGGAGAACAAACAAAAGCCAGAAATAAAAACTTTATTAAATAATTTTTATTTTTTGAAATATTTGTGTAAATGTGGCCTGGAAATTGTGTCCCCAACAAAAGTTTTATTTTAAACACGTAATATTTGTTTTCTTTTCAGAGTTTGTTTTTTTTATTTTCCAATTAACTATAATTGTTTTCAAATTTTGTTAATATACAAATATAAACTTTTTAAGGAAATTTTAAAGTTTTCAAAAAAAAAAACAAGATTATATACAAAAACGTTCTTTTATGAAAACAAGTAAGAGTGCTATATTCGGTTCTGCCGAATTTGTGATACCCTTCATGGAGACAGAATATTTAATAGGGCCCATACACAACACCATCATGACTGTGCAATCAAGTGATTGTGCCAGCTGATTGACCGTGTATGAGTTTGTGGTGTGATTGTACCAGCTGCTGGTGCTTTATCAGAAATAGTTTGATATTTTTTTGATTGCACCAGCATGATTGAATCGTGTGTTGTAAAGTTAGCTCATAAAAGTTAAATCGTCAAGGCATAAACATCAAAAAATAAAAAATTTTAATTATGAATGCCAGAAAAAAATGTTTTGGGGAGAAATTCTCGAACTTTATAAAACAATGCCTTGCCTATGGAAAGTTAAAAGTACGGAATACTGCAAATGTGGATTAAAAACCAATGCTACAATAAAACGATAGAACATTTTGTCGTCGTAAATTACGACCTTTTCCACACATGTTTTGGTAAAAAATGAATTTTGTACCAGCATGCTGGTGTATTGTGTGCTTTAACCTTAATTGCACAATCAGTTGATTGCACAATTATGATGGTATTGTGTATGGTCCCTATAAGGAATGCACTTTTTATGGGGCCTATTCTAAGCTAACGGTCTATCTTAACAAAATTTAATTGTTTAATCGGTCATTCAGAACAAGTTCGTGCAAAATTTAACTATAATCAATTCACTTTCTATTAATGTTAGTTTTCCTAACAGAAATATAAATTTTGTGGTTCGTCCACATTTGGAACTCTTTGTTTACAGAACCAATTATGCTGCATTTTAAGCCCAAGCTGCGAAGGAGAACTAAAAAGAATTTGACGCCAATACTGCTCTTTTGTTTTGAGTCGTTTGGAAGTGGACATGATTTCAACAGACGGAAATGGCTAAATCGACTTTGAATTCCTTGAGGATAAATGTTAAAAAAAAGTATCACACGAAATGACAAACTTAATATACCCTCTTCACAACTAGTTGGAGGGTATAAAAGGCAAAACTTCATGTAAAGTTCAGGAAAACCCAATTTCATTTAATGGGGGGCCGGTTTTAAAAAATACTGTCTAATTTTGTATCTTTTTTTTTTATCAAATATTCACACAATAGTTTCTATTAATAGTAAATTGTAACAAAATGTCTTATTAAAAGCTTATTTTTCTTTAAGTAGCTAACTTTTTACTAAATTTCCTATAAATGAAGAAATATTTTAAAAAAGGTTTCTACACTGAAAGAAAAATGCTTCATATATTTAATGAATCATTTTCATAAAAAAACTTTCCTTAGGTAAATGAAAATGTTCACTGTCTAAATGGAATTTCATAGTTATAATGAAGTATTTTCGTTAAAATCGCTTCATTGGATTTCGTAATTACGTTAAAAATTTTCATTAGATATATGAAAACTTAAGTTTGTCCAAGTTAAAAAAAAAAATTTAATTGGGAACATAAAAAAACAATATACAAACATAACTATATTCATAAATTAATACAAAATTATAGTTTTCTTAAAAAAATGTTTAATTGTTAATTAAAAAATGTAAGATTTAATAATTTCATACATCGAATGTTACATGTATGCCATTAAATTTATGAAATCAAAAAAATTTTTTATAAAAGCAACATATTTCAATAATTGCCTTCATAAATTTATATTTTCATTGTGACAATAAAAATGTCATTATAGTAATTAAACAAAAACTTTCAATCCACTTTCAATCAACGTTGTTATTGTTATTATGGACAATTTTATCTCATATTTACGCTCTTAATTGAGTAAAAACATAGTTTTTTAATACAAAAACTACACTGCCCCGGAAGACTAGCTGGTAGCGAGGTAGTCTAACAGCACCGAGGTTGACTGATCGAATCCCGCCAGAGACAGAAAAAAAATTTTAAATAAAGTAAAATAAAAAATAGAAAAGATAAAAAAAAATAATTAAAAAAATTAAAAAAAATAAATAAAAAAAAATAATTTAAAAAAAAAAAAAAAATTTTTACTTTATTTAAAGTATTCATCCAATGAATAATATTCATAGATCTAATGTAATGTTTCATTAAATCCTTTTAATGAAACAGGTTTCATAGATCCAACGAAGCGCTGCATAGGTTCCTTTTTAATGCAATTTTTCATGGGATTAATGTCAAAATTCATTGGTATTGCGAAGAAAATTCTTTCAGTGTAATATCGTATAAGTAGAAAAGTTTTGCATAACAACAAAATGCCTAAGGTTGATTCTAAGACCACAGCTAGCATATTGCTACCCATTATCTAGACCTTCTGGTGCACTCATGAATTTGACTAGAGCTTGAAAGAAGCCCTTATAGTAAAAATCCCACAATATGCAAGAACTGGCTTAGCATCACCATCCTGAACACAGTAAGCCAAGTACTAGCACAAATTATTAACACAAGAATATCCGACGCTATATGGTTTCCGGCCCTAAAAATCCTGCGTAAGCCACATTAATAGTCTAAGATTAATTAAAGAAACAGTCTGCCAGTGATGTTATACACTTTTTTTTAAAAGAGCCCGAAAAAATCCCTATTTTTCCCTACGCGTTAGAAAATTGTCTCTACACAAATCCCTACAGCTTCAAATGATAAAGCCATTTATTAACTGTATACGAATTTTATTTTAATTTGCTTCCAGCTAGCATTTGGGTGATAATTTTTTGTAAAAGTCACGTAGATGATTTTTCTCAGATCACTGTTGATGATTAAAAACTGGTTTTTCACTTTAGCTATTGAAAAAGGATTTATATATCGGGTGATTTTTTAAGAGCTATAGGAAAGTTTAAAAAAAACACATAAAATTCAGAAAAATGCATGAAATCTTTATTTGAATCGATAGTACGGTCCATATAATTTAATGTTTGAAGATTATTTCATGCAAATGTTGACCGTGACTGCGCCTCAAATGGTCCATCCGCTTAGTCCAATTTTGGCATACTCTTTCCAACATTTCGGCCGGTGTCTCATGAATAAATACTTCAATGTTGTCTTCCAATGAGTCAATTGAAGCGGGCTTGTGTGTATAGACATGAACTTTAACATAGCCCCACAAAAAATACCCTAAAGGCATTAAATCGCACGATCTAGGCGGCCAATTGACCGGTCCAGAACGTGAAATAAAATGTTCACCGAACTAGCCTCTCAATAAGTATATTGTTAAGCGTGCTGTGTGGCATGTGGCACCTTGTTGAAACCACATGTCATGCAAGTCAAGCTCTTGCATTTTGGGCAAAAAAAAGTTGGATATCATCTCACGGTAGCGTTCACCATTCACAGTTACGTTACGATTCGCATCATCTTTGAAGAAGTACGGCCCAATGATGCCACCAGCCCATAAACCGCACCAAACTTTGACTATTGACGTCAGCAGTCGTCGATGACTGCGAGTGTAAGACGGCAAATCCATCTGTTTAGATCGAGTGGTTGCGATCGAAACATGTCATGGTAACCTGCCGGCCAGGGTTCGAAGCCCGGCCACGGTCAAGAATGAAATATTATCAATAACAATTTTAATTAATTTTCATGTTGTAAAATTCCTTTCTTCATAAAAATAATTAATTGAAAATTAAATTTGATAAATTTAAGCCTAATGAAAAATATTAAAAATTTGGATTAAAACTTTGCTAAACTTCCTCAAAAAAAGAACAATTTTGCAAAATTTCAAATAGCAAATATTTCAAAATGTCCTCAAAATATGATGTTTTTACAGAGTTCAAACAAATTGAGTTTTTTAAAATTTTTTTTAAATAATTTTAACTCTTTATTTAGGTTTCGTTATTCGTATGTCCCTTAGGTTGGTCATTTCTGCTCATACTCATACACTTATTCAATCCTTATGCATAGATCTGCATACGTAGGTCTCTTCGTAGTTTTATTTCCTACTGCAGTCCTATTATTGTTGTGTTGTTTTTGTTTAAAACTCCTGGCAACAACAAAAACACAGAATAAGAAACTCAATTTTAAAGAAGTTATTTCTCCAGTACGTCTTATACATTCTCATTTTTTTGTGTCCTTTACCTTTTTCCTTAACTTGCAGTTGTTTTGTGGCACAACTTACTTGGTCTTACATTTCATCATCATCATTATCATCATTTTCGTATGCTTCTTTTGCTTCCTCTACTCCGAAGGTAACTTTATTGAATTAAGTTGTTAAATTGTTAAGTTTTTGTATGAATATGAAACGAAGAAGAAAACAAACGCAATGTGTATTAGAGAAGACGTAGACAAACTTCTTCTTGGTTACAAAAAGAAACTTCTCTCACCTGGCCACTCATTTTTTTAAAACTCTTGTTGAAAAGTTCAACAGTCAGTTGAGTTTCTTTTTTGCTTTTTATTTCATATTTTTTTTTTTAAGATTTACATAAGTAGAAGAAAATGTCTATTTGTTAAGTTATGTCCTGCTTTATATAAATTTTTTTGTTTACTTAAGGATATGGAGAAATAAAAAGTTTTTTTTTTAGCAAAAATGCAACGACATATTTGTACTTTTTGTATAAACTTATATTTAAATGATTGAAATTCCTTGCGATAAGTATCAAGTGTGTATTAACTTGTTTATAAATGTAAAAACTTGTTAAAAGAAATTGAACTAAAACTTTTTTTAAGGGTTTCAATATATTTGCATACTTTTAGGAATAAGAAAAAGAAAACAATTTAGTAAATATGTTGCCATATAAGAAGGGTGAAATGGAGTAAAAATTCAATAGCATAGTTTTAAAAGCAGCGGAATTATTATAATTGCTAATGCTGTAAAATTATTGAGTTTTTATAAATAGATTTTAAAACTTTTTAAACAAATTTTTTCTATAAAAACAATCATATATGTATATTAGTTTGGTGAAATGGAGTAAAAATTCAATAGCATAGTTTTAAAAGCAGCGGAATTATTATAATTGCTAATGCTGTAAAATTATTGAGTTTTTATAAATAGATTTTAAAACTTTTTAAACAAATTTTTTCTATAAAAACAATCATATATGTATATTAGTTTGTTGACTTCTTGCATTTTTTGTAAATTTGCAAGCTCCAGTTTCAATATCGTGTATTGCAAGGAAAGAGCTAAGAACTGCAGATTCACTTTTACGCGATCGTGAAAAAAGTTCACGCAACAAATTGTTTTTTTCTTAAGCTCAAAAAAACTTTTTATTTTTTTTTTTTTTTATTAAAAAAAAGTAATATTTTTCTCGAATTAACTAATTTATTTCTGATCAAATCGTTTCCCACTATTTTTAGTATTAACCCTTTAATGGTAATATACGCTTTTTTCGGTTTTATTCTTCTTCCCAGCCAGTGTTGCCAGTGGATTTTTCGAAAAAGTACCTACAAATGCTAAAAAAAATCCGATTTTCCCTACACGTTGAAAAAATTTCCCCTACATAAATCCATACGCATTATTGTCATCAAAATAGAAGAACAAATTTTCGCACTTTGCTTAAGCAAATGACAGCTTCATAAAACTTAACAAAAAGTTTCCTCAAGTTTAATATGGTTTGACGCATATGATTAACATGCTTTCGCACTGTTGCTTAAGTCACGTTTTTCACATTTTGGTTGGGCCTTTAGAAAAAACAAATACATACATATTAGTGTCGCCAGCTTTTTAAACCACAAACAACTCTGGAAATATATTTTTAAGCGATTTTAGAAAAAATACAATTTTTTTGGACAAGAAAATATCACTAAAGAAACCTGTTTTTTCTGCATTTATATCATAAATAATGCGATATGGCGAAAAATCCCTACATTTTGGAGATTACAAAAAATCTGTCCGATTTCCCCTACGCTAATATTTTAGTATCGAAAATACCTACATGAAGGGATTGTCCCCTACTTCTGGCAACACTGTTCCCAACTATCGCGAATTTTGACGACCGCCTTATGACTAAATATGTAACGCAGGTTTTGAAATTTGGTTCTCTGATCATGGTTTTCACAAGAATGAATATGCAGCCAACAAATTTCACAAGGGCACACAAGTGTTGTGGGATGCGCACAGTTTGTAAAACAACACAAATTAAAGTTTATTTCCTGTAACACCAATTTGCTTAGTTTTAATTCATTATTTTTAGTAATTCAATCCTTAAAAAACATAAAAATAAAAATATACAGTACGTACAAAATGCACTTTTTGATGCCATCGCAAATTCTTCCCCCAAATGTCTAATTTTTTCACGTGTCAAGGAAGTCCTTTTAAGACTTAGTATATGCAGCTATTAATATGCTCACTTTTATGACACTCTTCCAAATTAAGCCTCAGCTTTCTTTTTCACACACATATAAAAAGCTGTATTTTATATATTTTCAACGAAAAAAATAACATCTCGAAATTTAGTAAAAATGATAAATAGTATTAAGTAGGGTATTCATTCGGTTAACCGATTAATTACTACCCGATTAACTGATCGATTAATTTCAAATTGGCTTTTTTCGATTAACTATTAAACCGGTTAATTTCGGTCGTTTAACCGATTAACCGATGTAACAAACATTTCAATATTTTGTAGTATTATAATATATTTTTTGTGTTTTTAATTATTTGTTTCGTCTCATATACAAAATACAAAATATTTTATACAAACAAAGATGGTGTTCAGTGACCTTCATTTAAACCAATTTTCCGCCGACCGGTGACTAAAATTACAATGTTTTTAATTTTTTTATGTTCATCATCGATCAACAGGAATGTGGCGAAAAATGGATTAGATTTTTGATTGTCAACACCTTTTTTTGTTTCACGTTTCTCATACATATCTTCTCATATCAGTATTTTAACAGAATTAACCGAAACAATTAGAAGTGTTAAAAATTTTAAAAAACTCTAATGGCATAATAGAGTATGTTATATGTTAAGAGAAATCCTGGAAAAGGACTGAGAAATTGGATCTACGATAGGTAAAAGAATTTTTTTGCAAGTCAAGTTTTGTCAAAACTAAAGAAAAGAATCGCTTTAATCCTAACCATTTAAACCAAATTACTTTTCTAAAAGATTATTTTATAAGATCTCCTTCAACTATTGAAATAACTAATAAAATTATCTCAGTTTATTTATTTTTTAAATACATATTTGGGGAATTCACAAGGAAGTCATAAAGTCTTAAAATAAAAACAAGAAATATATATCGTCGGCTTAATATGCAAACCGGCTAAATTCACTTTTTATGTAAAATGAGATGTTGATGCCGTGTGGTTGAGAAAGCTAAGCCTCGTCACATGTAGTTTTTCTTCTATTTAAGTCTTGAAGTGTGTAAGACTAATGGCCATTTTCTCAATGTATCGACAAACTGCCTGTTACTTAATGTCACACATAAATTTATTGGATCGATAAACTGTCCGTTAACGATTTTGGGTTTCTCAATATACCGACAAAAAACATTGTTTTCAGCTGGCAACGCCACTCAAAATACATGTAAAAGTTGGGAGTCAGCTGATTGAATTTATCTGTACGGCAAATAAAAGGAAAATAAATAATTGGCAGATGAGTGCCGGTTAGCTTTGCGATAAAATCGAAGCAAAGAAAATTGCCTAATGAGAAAATGGCAATAACTGTATTTTTAATTTTCTATCAAGCTGCAAATAGGGAAAATAAAAAGTTTTTCGTCTCTCCTGTAAAATATGCTGAAAGTGAGTTAGCAGGTTTGCATAATAATCCGACGATATGACTGCTGTGAACTACTGTACAGTTAGGACGAATCAATGAACACAGCATTAAAATTTTTATTTTATTTATTTTAAACAATTGTAAAATATTATTTAGGATATTATGACGATATGACTTGACAGCACACCTTGTGTATTAATTGAAAAAATGCATGTTACATATTTATGAATTGTTTTGTTGTTTACTGTTTGTTTGTTATTGTTTTTTTAGTAATAAACTCCAAATAATAAGCAAATAATGCATTTTTATATACTGAAATAACCATACCCAGTAAAAAAAATTTGGGTTTTTTGAAGCACTACAGAGAAAAAGCGCATACTCAAGCGCTTCAATTAGAGAGCTCTTATAAAGCAGTAAATGATAACGAATAAAACATACAAAAAAGCTGCATTTTTAGTGCTGACAACGAAGAGGGTTTTTAAGCGAAAAAAAATATATTATGGTTAACGAAAATGATTGAAAAAGGACATTTAAACAAGTAAAAGCAAAACATTAATGAATATGTTTATATATTTAGCCCTTAAAAAAGCACTCGAGGAGCGCTTTGTTTGCATGTTAAAAGAAGCGCTTATTGTCAGCAGAAAATAGTCCTCCAAACCGGGAACACCCCATACAAAAATCAGGCATCCCATCAGCAGGTTTGAAGCGATTTAAGGTATGAATTCATACAAAAAACCAGCTCCTTTTGGAGCACGTTTTTTACTGGGTATTTAAAAAAAAAACTTGATTAATCGGTTAACCGATCAAAAACAAAATTAACCGATTAAACCAAAACCTCGGTTAACTAATCGAGCGATTAACCGATTAAAGGAAAAAGTCCATTAAATGAATACCCTAGTATCAAGGTTATTGGATAGGTAATACGATAATTCAAGCAATATGATATTTGGAAGCAGAACTTCTATTAATACATACAGTTGGGCCTCGATCATTCGGCATGGTCGGGACCAGAAGCATTACGGATAATGGATTTTCACGGTTAATCGAATAACAATTTTGATTATACAGTTTTTTTTTTTAATATTTTTTTTATTTAACAAACTTGTTCTAAATAAAAATTAATATCAATAAATGTTAAATAATTTATTCAACAAATAAAAACATTAAAACCGTTCATTGTATAATTTCCGATAACATAACAAAACATTTAATAGAGTTTTTCTCATTATATTCTTTTATTATTTTTATGTTTATTTAATTTTTCCCCATTGTGCCGGCTATTTTAACTATTGACCAATTTTTTAACTAAAAATAATCGCATTAAATTAATTAAGTTATAAAACATAAAAGTTAATGTGAATAAAACAATTAAGTGATTAAATATTAAATTGTGTTTTTTTCCAAATCAATTGTTGTCATAGATATTGGTGTTGTTTTAAAATTTTTTTTATTTAAAAATTGTTGCCGGTTTTTTTGCTCTCGCTGTTAACAAACAAAAAAAAAAAAACTGAAACTCATAAAAAATTCTATAAAAAAGAAATTTTAATTGTTTTATTAGCAGCAGTGGTGTGAAAGAATCATAAAACTGGGAGGGGGTAAATATAAAACTTTATACTGTGACAATGACTTTTAACTAACACTCAGTGATTGGGTGGTAATTTTCCTAATGGTTATAAAAACAATTGGAGTGGTAAGTTATAAAATTATATAGCCATTTAAAAGTTTGAATATAAAACCAATAACAAAATTTACTTCTGAGTTTTAATTTAGAAGCAAATAAAATTATACTTGTAAAGATTTAGTAAAAAGACTCAAAAAACAGTATGAGTTTTTTTAAATGCAAATGTTTATCTGGAATATGCGTGTAAACTTCTACAAAGTTGCACATTGCAATTTAAAAAATAACTTGACGAAAGTATTATTAAAAACGAAAGTTGGTTTTCCCTATACGCAACCAAAAAAATTTTTTTTCTCAACATAAAATTTCTTAGACGTAAAGCAAAAATATTACGGTTTCCTTACTTATATTTTTGTAACGGTCAATAATGACCTGATTAAATTAGTCCTGCATAAGAAAGTCACAACTTATGGTTGACTTCGATCAAGTTTGGTTAACAATTAGAGTTGTCAAGAATAATTTGATTAATCGATCAAACAAAAACAAACTCTTGTTCGAATAACTTTAAAATGGCGATTTTCGAATAACAAATAAATGGATTGAATTATGTCGAATAATCGAACAATTTTTTTGTATTAAAAAAAAACTAATAATAAAAACTTATAATTAATAAAAGCTTAGAATTTGATTTATTCTCATACGTTTTTAGCGATTTTATACAAAATGTAGGAAAGGTAAAAAATATTGTAGCTATAGCCCTGCTTATTATTAATCTCAATGTTTAGTAAGCAAAAATCGTGTTGAGTATTCAGAATATTTCAAAAATGTATTTTATGTTCTTATTAGACAAATCTTTGACAAACAATTGTAACAGCTGTTTTCATTTTAATACAAACGTAAAACAATGTTCATGAAATGGGATCGGATCTTTCACTCTCTGGTGTAAAACTTTTTTTGTAATAGTTCTATTCCTTCAATTTTTCAGAAATGACTTTAGCTCATAGAATAAATTCGAAAAATGAAAAAATTTGGAAAATAAAAACCTTAAGAAGAAATCGTGGTCGGTTGCACACGTGAGGGGTTTATTATACTCAGTTTGAGGTATGTTCAGAGGATTGGATGTGATCTAGTTGTTATCATGTCCATTTGAAGTGTTAATTTTTTTATTCGTTATTCTCATCGATTAATTGAATAACTTTTCAGATTTAATTGTTTGATCGAACGAACAAACACAATTATTTGAATTATTCGAACAAAGTTGAAAGGCGAATAATTGACAACTCTATTAACAAAACATTATTATTTCAATTATTACTAATTTTTCAAGCTTAAGGTCTTTTTTTTTTATATAAAAAACTTTTTAACGTTTATTTAAATCCAATATTTCGGCACTTCCTTGAGTGCCTTCGTCAAGGTTTTTTTCTTCCTAATTTTACAAATTTTTAACAAATTATAACAAATATAATAATAACTGACAAATTATTAAATATTAAAAATATTATTAAATTTGTTATAATTTGTTGAAAATTTGTAAAATTAGGAAGAAAAAAACCCAGACGAAGGCACTCAAGGAAGTGTTTAAATAAACGTTAAAAAGTTTTTTATATAAAAAAAAAAAAAAAAAAAAAGACCTTAAGCTTGAAAAATTAGTAATAATTGAAATAATAAAGGTCGAAAAAAATACATATTAATACATTATTATGTTTACCACAAATATTTAACAGTAACATTCTTCTCTTTTAAAAACAGGATGTGTGTATGTATGTATGTAACGTATGGACTACAGAACGGCTGGGCCGATTTTAATGAAATTTTCAGAGAATCTTTAGAATATTCAGGCGAGTGACACCGTGAAGTCTGATTTTTGATTTTCGGTCTGCGGGCGGAGGGGCGTGGCAAAATCAATTTTTCATATTGCACCACCAATGACATCTATATAATTTGGAGGATTTTTTCTTTAAAATTATCGCCATCGTCCAACTTTGATTTATACGAAAATAAAATTTTGCCCCGCCCACTTTAACGCCCACTTTTTTCGATTAACCTAAAATCAGAAAACGGCTCCGTCAATTTGACTAATTTTTCTTTCAAATGTTCGTATTAATCTATTTTACGTTTTCATCGAAAGAAAAATGTACCACGCCTACTTTTACGCCCACTTTTTCTATTAAGCGCATAACTTGAGAACGGCTTGACCGATTTGGACGATTTTTTCTTTAAAATGATTGCCATGATCCAACTTAGGTTTTAACGGAAAGAAAATGATGCCCCGCCCACTTTTTTCGATTTACCTAAAATCAGAAAACGGCTCCGTCGATTTGACTAATTTTTCTTTCAAATGTTCGTATTAATCTATTTTACGTTTTCATCGAAAGAAAAATGTACCACGCCTACTTTTACGTCCACTTTTTCTATTAAGCGTATAACTTGAGAACGGCTTGACCGATTTGGACGATTTTTTCTTTTAAATCATCGCCATGGTCCAACTTAGGTTTTTACGGAAAGAAAATTTTGCCCCGCCCACTTTAACGCCCACTTTTTCGATTAACCTAAAACCAGAAAACGACTCTATCGATTTGACTTATTTTTCTTTCAAATGTTCGTATCTTTTTAACGGATTTTAAAAATCGAACGCAAACATTTTACCTAATTTGGACAGGACAACGTCTGTCGGGTCAGCTAGCCATTGATAAAAGAACCGTACAATTACCGTATAACTGATAGAATAATCTGTACCCAATAAAAAATTGAGCTCCAAACGAAGCAGGTATGTAAGGGAGAAATGTAAGAGTTCCGCTTACCATCTCGCTTACAGAAGGCATGAATTTTATATGGTGAGTTCCCACAAAAAGCGTTTTTTTATTAGGTACCCAATTTTATAATTTTGCGAAGCACTAATGGTACATTTATAAAGACATACAGAGATGCAGATGCAGAGAAGTAAGTGAACGAACTCTTAGCAAGTTTTATAAAAAAAATAACATTTCAAGTGCCACCGCAATCCCTTACTATAAAGCAGGTTTGTAAGGGAGTATACTAAAAAATAATTGTAAAAAAAACATTCAGTGTGTAAATCCGAAAGCAACACTCACCACATTATATATGCATTGAATAAAGCGCTTTTTGAATTTTGAAAACAAAAATATAGTTATGTATGAGGAATTTAAATCCAAAACCTGTTTCGCGAAATTTTTTGTTGTTTCTAAAATATATATAGCATTAGTTTTGCTTTATATCAACTAATTTAAAGTTGTTTAAGTATTTTTTTTTTGCTCTACAGGTCACTATTTGGCGATTGCTTCAAATTAATCATATAAAAACTTGCAAAATAAATTTCACTCTTGCTTTGCTTCATTGCCATAAGAAAAAAAGCAGTTTAAATAAAAGCATCGTCGAATAGCAGAAGGTCTACGCGAAACGACTGCTGATTTTTTGCAGAGTTATGTATCCAATAACCATTGTTGTATAGAGACAGGGTTTGCGGACTCAGTTTAGACGGCTATAGTACTCTGTACGCAGCCGATCAAGGTAAGACCAGGGCTTGTGTTATGGTCAAAAACATCCTTAAAGCGTTCATTCTTTCTGATTTTAGCGATAAGGACACCTGCACTGTCGCAGTAGAATGCAAAACCAGAACAGTTTGGTTTATGAGCTGCTACATGGCACATGACCAGGGTGCTAATCCTCCAAACTCCACAACTAGGAAGGCGATGTCGTATGCCAACAGGCGCAACATCCCCCTTATAATATGTGCTGATGCTAATGCACATCATACCGTCTGGGGAAGCTCGGATGTCAATCCACTAGGTGAGTCGCTTTTGGACTTCATATAAGAAAATGAACTAACAGTAGTTAATAGGGGTAGTGAGCCCACCTTTATTGTGACTAACAGAAGGGAGGTTCTTGATATTACGCTTATTAGTGATAAGTTCGCGGATATGATTAGCGATTGGAACGTGTCAAAGGACTGTTCCTTCTTTGATCACATGTATATTGATTTCAATTTTTCCTTTAGAGTTTATTCAGGTAAACCCTACACGAATAGAAGAAGGACCAATTGGTCTATCTATGCGAGTGTACTCGGGGACAAGCTGCCTATGAGCCCGGTTCTCATAGAGAGTGTGTCTATGCTCGACTCCGCAGTGGAGTCATTGACTGGTGTCTTAATTGGGGCAACAAACGAATCCTGTAAAAGAATCGAAAGGAAGGGCAAAGCTAAGCCCATATGGTGGAATACGGAGATTGCTGAAAAACGCAAAGAAAGCAGATGTGCCTAGGGAGGTAACATTTAGTGGCACTCGGGATATCTCTTATATTCCGATAACGCGCCATCGTGTGGAATGGGCGGTCAAAAGCTTCCATCCCTTTAAATCTCCAGGCCCGGATGGCATTATCCCAGCGGGCCTACAAAAGAACCTGGAAATACTGATGCCATGGCTCTTGGCAATATATAGAGCCTGCCTGAGTCTCTCACATGTCCCATCAACTTGGACAACATATAAGATCGTCTTCATCCCCAAGAGTGGGAAGACATCTCACACTATGGCTAAAGACTTTGGACCAATTAGTCTATCCTCCTTTCTACTGAAAACACTGGAGAGGATTTTGGATATTCATATAAGATCATCGTTAGGACACAATTCCTTGTTACTGGCTCAACACGCCTACACGAAGGGAAGGTCCACGGAAACTGCGCTTCACTCATTGGTGGGCCACATAGAGAGATCCCTGCACTACAAGGAATTTGCTTTAGTTGCATTCCTGGATATTAAGGGCGCTTTTAACAACGTTAGACCTGAATCGGTTATTAACGCAATGAGACATTTGGAAATCGACCCGGCGATTATTCAATTTGTCAGCAGTATCCTGCACTTCAGGCGTATTGAATCCAACTTGGGCGCCTCGAACATCTCCAAGGTTTCGACTAGGGGCACCCCGCAAGGCGGTGTTCTCTCACCATTACTTTGGAATCTGAATATGAATACCCTACTCAGGGCCATGGAAAGGAGGTGCTGCAGAACGGTTGCATATGCGGATGGCATTGCAGTTGTGGCTCTGGGTAAAGATCCAAGACTATTGTCTGAACTAATGGAGTCCGCATGGACGTCCTAACAAAATTGTGCCAGGGATGTAGACTGGATGTAAATCCTGCCAAAACGGAACTGGTACTTTTCACAAGGAGATACAAAATTCCCGAATTTGATACCCCGAGGATAAAGGGGATATTGCTGGAACTGTCCGACAGCGCCAAGTATCTTGTGCTAATATTGGACAGCAAACTGAACAGGAGGATGAACACTATTTCCAGGACTCATAAGGCGGCAACTGCATTATATTGCTGCAAAAGGGCCATTGGCCTAAGCTGGGGAATTAACCCGAGAAATGTATATTGGCTATACGAATGTGTCATTAAACCCATTCTATTCTACGGGGCAGCTGTTTGGTGGCCGGCGCTCGGGGTGAAGAGTCATCAAACTAGGTTTGCACGTACAATGAGAATGGTGGCGATAGCGGTAACAGGTGCCATTAGAACAACCTGTTTACGATTTAAACTGGTTTCCACCAGACATTTTGGCGAAAAGGCTAGCTGCGAACACGGCGGTAAGACTAAGGGCCACCGGAGCATGGAGGGATTACAATATCGGACATGCTAATATTCTGAACGAAATTAATTGGCACATGGATGTTGATTATGTCACACCCGAGCCAATCTTTGATCCTGGCTTCACGGTAAGCATTTTGGATAACGTGGTTCACTATGATGACCTACAAATTCCCGCAAACGCGATTCAAATTTTCACGGACGGGTCTAAAACACTGTATGGTGTCGGTTTCGGCATATACTCCGAGCAGCTAAACTGAAGCATTGCTATAAGGCTGCCGAACAACTGCAGTGTTATCCAGGCCGAGATAATGGCCATCCACACAGCCGCGAGACGCATCCGGTACGGTGATATATCTGGAAGGGATATTCACATTATTACCGATAGCAAGTCGGCCATAAGCTCCCTGGAGAATGTGTTCATCACATCGAGAATTGTCCGAGAATGCCGGATGTCTCTGGAGGAGATAGCGAGACATTCACTGGTCACTCTTAATTGGGTTCCGGACAGGGACAGGGACACACCGGGGAACTGCATGGCGGATTCGTTGGCGTATGCAGGCACCAGCTTGAATCGAGACGGTTCAACATATAATGTAGGTGTTTCACTTCCAAGGAGTAAGCAACTCATGGTGCACAGTTTCATATTATCGCCAGTCAGAGGTGGCACGTTGAAAATACCTGTGGGGAAACCAGGAAAATCTGGCCCATCATACATGAAAAAAGGACACGGCGGGCATTACAGCTGTCCAGACATCATCTTAGGAACCTGATTGCAGTTATAACTGGCCACTCGCCCATTGGGAGGCACGCCCAGAGGCTGGGGCTCCCTTACAATGACTTATGTAGAAGTTGCGGCGAGGAGGAGGAGGAAGAGTTAACGGAACATCTTCGCTGTAATTGCCCGGCATTCGGAGATCTAAGACTCAAAATGTTTGGTCGAAGAGCTCTTGGGGACAAAACTTGTCTCTCTGATGTTGATGTAAACAGGATTCACTCCTTTACTGAATCTACCGGATGGCTGCGTGGGAACACTAGCAGCCAGATAACATAGGACCCATGGGAGACGGTGTGACATGGTAACACAACGGGAACTAATTAATGGACGTGAGCTGTGCTTGATCACGGCTGCCAATGGAACCTAACCTTGCTTGCAGGTCCCGTTTTTTCGTCAAATAGCCATATGAAATAATCTTTATTTTCAATTTTTCGATACTTTTCGGATATCCTTCGCAGTGTTGCTTATTACCATTTTTTTTTAAATATAAGCCCACTTTCTTCGACTGTGAGGAATTAGTATTGTAACAATTTCCTTTCTCTCATAAAATATGACTGTTAATTCTGTTCAACAAAAATTAAATATTTTTAGTTAAAACATCCCAAGATAATTCTATTTTATTTTTTATTTTAAAAGACACTATTTTATATATTAACTATAATGAAAACATTTTGCCAAATAAGACAAAACTAAATAGCTCTCAACTAATTATAAAATGCAAATTTTTTCTGATTAAAATTAATTCTTATATACATGTTTTAGATTGTAGAACAAAATTACACATAAACTTGTGACCTTTTTTTTATTTTTGAAGAGAACTTGGAAAAATAGCAACACAATGCAAATATAAATGATAATTTTTGTTGGCTTTCACTGGCTTTTACTTTCTGTCCCCATCTTCACCATGCCTGGTAAAAAAAAAAAAAACATTTGTAATTAGTTCCAGCCTAATACTTGTATTTCTTATTAAAATAACTGAAATTTTATGCTTTCACTAGATGTTTATGTGGTTGTACTTCGCTGCTTTTTATTTGATATTTTAAGCCCTGTACTACTCCAAGTAGTGAATGTGGAAAAATAAATTTTATCGTTCTCTGTAAAACATCTAGAAATGTGTGTATAAAGTCTATTCATATTTTGAATCTTTAACAGCAGTAAATAAATGTTTCTTATATCCCAGAATTTTTAATATCCGCCAAAACATAAAATGTGTATAAATCTTTGAAGTTAGACAAAAAGGTCTTAAGTCAGAAACTGTTGTATTACATAATGTTAAAATTATTCAATTGCCTTTAGTTGACTTTTTTGTCTAAAGAGCAAATAGTTACGGTAAGAAGAAGTTGTGCTAGACTTGAGTTGTTAATACCAAACGCAAGAGAAGAAAAACTACACTCAAAAGGAAAATCAATCCAAACGTACTCAAATCAATCCGAAGCGGGATTGATAGTACGGTGAGTACGGATTTTCTTGAATCAAGTACAGAAAGATTGATTAAAGTACGGATTTTCAATCCCAAAATACTTAAATTATCCATATTCAATCCCGATTTCGTACTTAAAGTAATCCGAAAATGAGATTGATTTAAGTAAAACTAAGATTGAATCAATCTCAAAATGCGCTTGATTAAAGAATTATAAAATTGTTTTAATCCGAACTCGTACTTAAAATAATCCGAAAATGAGATTGATTTAAGTAAAACTAAGATTAAATCAATCTTGCTTGATTCAATTCAATAATTTGTGCTTGAAAAAAACCAAAAAAGAAATTAGAAAGAAAAAATTATTATGATTGATTTACTTACCCCTTTTGGGGCCCTATGCTCCTTATAGGATCGTCGGGAACATATATATATATATATACTTACCCCTTTTACACCTTAAAGAATGATAAAACACCAACATCATGCCTGATATGGTTTTTACTTTAAAAATCTTATGTACATACATATTATATTAAAAATATAAACTAAATGAGACGCAAATTTCAAATTTACTGTTTAACCGTGGTACACATGAGTCTGCCCGGACCTTTGTTTAATGTGTATAGATAATCAAAATATGCGAAAGCCGGAGAGTTAAACATAAAAATAATACAAGAGTTAAACATAAAAATAATACATACATATGAGCCGTTTATTTTGAAAGTGGCATAAGTCATTTCGGTTTTCAAGTCGAGATATTTAAGGGTTTGCGTTTTAACACGTTTAAAAATATGGATGCTAACTTTCGAGAGGATTCACTTGTATTTGATACATCATGATAATGATATTTTTCTCAGTATTTATTATTATTATTATTATTATTATTTATTATTATTATTTATTATTATATTTATTATTAACTCGATTTTTTTTGAAAAAGTGACTAATGCCACTTTCAAAATAAACGGCGCATATATATGTATATGTTTTTCTTTGTTTTCTGTTGTTTTTGTTGTTACTACAAACAAAAAGCAAATCGTTTTGTTCGAACTTGTGTTGTGTTGTTGTAATTGTACAAAAAATTTTGAAAAACACACGTACGCACGCATAAGAGAATGCAATGCTGAGATATGAGACTAAAGCTAAGATCCCACTATCGACGCAATCTACCAATTTTTGGCGTATTTCATGTGCCGATAGTGTGAACGGTCAAAATGTTTTAATATGCGACAATCTGTGCCGAAATTGTGCTGACTGCGGACAATCAAAATTAACCTAGATGCGCCGATAATGTGAACACTATTTTGCACAATGTGGAGCAATCAAATTGTTTAATATGTACCGATTTTTATCGGCCACTTGTGTGCCGATCACAGTCGCCAATCAGCGCCGATAGAAGGGATGGCAAAACGAAATTTTTAAATTGCACAAACTGGCTACTAAAATTTTACTTTTTTGAGCTTTATTGTACTTAAATTTAATTTGTTTTATCTATTATTTATGTATTGAAACGTTAAATGGTTCATTTGTACTACTAAATAAAAGAAAACAATTCGCTCTAACCAACACATTGCAGTTGTATCGATGTTGCCATCCCTGGTTTGTAAACATCTGTTTACAAAACAAAAATTACAAAAAAAAAAGAACAAGTGCAGTAAGTTTGAATGAAATTGAATATATTTTTTGTTATACATATATTAATATATTATTTAAAATTGTTGGGAATTATAATTTAATATTCGGACGGAGAATTTTGCGAATTTCTTAAGTAAAATTATGTCTGCCAACAAGTATATAAACAAAAACATTTGATTTAATTTGCCCAAAGAGCACGATAGTGTGACCACATTGTACCGATTATTGTCGCAATTGAGTTTTGGCCGATATGAACCGAAAAAAATTGTCACAATGTGCGACGATAATGGGACTACCTAAGAATAAATTGTGCAATGTTTTTAAATGTGTGCCGATAAAGCACGATACAAATCGTCACAGTTTGTGCTATTTGAGCCGATAGTGGGATCTTAGCTTAGTAAGTTTTATGAGATAAAACCCTCATTTTGTAATTTTACTCTCAGAGTGGCACTATCAACGAAAAGTTTTATCTTTTTTGTACTCGATTTAAGCATTTTATACTTATTTCAAGAAATATCGGGATTCATTTTTTAAAGTAATCCCATTTAGGATTGATTTAAGTACGTTTTAGTGTTATTCGTACTTGCATTTTTAAGTACGATTCGTGATTGAAGTAAGTATAAAAAGATTAATTTATCCCGAGTGTTTTTCTTTCTGTGCAAAGCTAAGATCCCACTATCGGCTCAAAAAGCACAATCTGTGACGATTTTTATTGTGCAGTATCGGCGCACATTAAAAAACATTGCACAGTTTATTCTTGGGTGGTCCCATTATCGTCGCACATTGTGAAAATTTTTTTCGGTTCATATCGGCCAAAACTCAGTTGAGACAATAATCGGTACAATGCGGTCACACTATCGTGTTATTTGGGCCAATTTAATAATATGTTTTGGTTTATTTGTTTGTTTGCGACATAATTTTACTTTAAAAATTCGCAAAATTCTCCGTCTGAATATTCCATTATTAGTTTCCTAGCAATTTTAAATAATATATTTATATAAAATTAAAAATGTTTTCAATTTTAATCAAACTTACTGCACTTGTTTTTTATACCCTTCACCAGAGGTGTAAAAGGGTATATATAAGTTTGTCATTACGTTTGTAATTTCCACAATATTGATTTTAGACCCCATAAAGTATATATATTCTGGGTCCATATGAGAAGAGAAGTTGATTTAACGATGTCCGTCTGTCCGTCTGTCCGTCTTACGCTTGATATGTGTTTTCCGGGAAAACCAGACATGATAGCGGCTAGGTTGTTTTACATTTATGTCACATATAGTCCATTATTTCGTGGTATTGAAATTCAGCAAGATCGGTCCACAAATGGCTGAGATATGATCAAAAAACCACGACTGCCTCTAATTTTTTCCAAAAATCCCTTGTTGTTGTTGTATTTTTATTGCTTTTTTCTGTATATCTGGAGAACGGTAAGAGCCAAAGTTTCCAAATTAGGTACACACATTTAGGTTTTCAATACACACCACCCTACAAAATGTGGGCGGGATTGGAGAAGTGGGCGTGGTACCTCCCGTACAAAAAAAATTTAAAATTGCATAAAAACCTAAATTTTAGGGCTGTCATATGTCCTATGGATATGACTTATATACCAAAATATCGGAAATTTTTAGTAGAACATATTTTATAAAGAACTCGGGAAAATCGGTTAAGATACCAAAAAGTTATGACCAAAATTAAATTTTTTTTTTTTAAATACCCATTTTCGGTAACCATGGATCTTCCCGAGTCCAAGTTTTATAACACAAATAAATGGTAAATTTCTTGCTAAACACGTCGGTATATAAATCTGTCAAATCGGTTAAAAAATGGCTGAGTTATAATCAAAATACTGAAATCCCAAAAGTTACTCTTTTTTTATAATTAAGTTTGTTTTTTTATAATTAAGTTTGCTTAAATATATGTACATATATGTAGGTATATATATATATATATATGCCTATAAGCCAATTTAATGGAAATATTATTTTTTAGCACGTTGGTATATAAATCTGCCAAATCGGTTAAAAATGGTTAAGTTATGTGCAAAATACTCCAAAAAAGGACTAAAAACATTAACATTTTTATAAAAACTAAAATTTTAGAGCTGTATTATGACCTATTCATACGTTTTAGATATCAAAATATCGGAAATCTTTAGAAAAACTCGGAATATCGGTAAAAAAAAAGTAATGTCAAAAATATAGTTTTTTTTTAATACCTATTTTCGTGAACCATAGAACTTCCCGACTACAAGTTTTATCACCAAAGTAAATGGTAATTTTATACTTTAAGATGTCGGTATGACCAAATACTGAAATTCGATAAAAACTTAACGTGCTATATATTAATTAAGCTTTTAATATATTTAATAGCACGCAATCATGTGCAAATAATTAAATAAAACTAAACGATATATATTTTATAAATAATCATGTATATATACATATATTTAAATATATATATAAACTTCTGTTCTTTCCAAACCATGGTGAAGGGTATATAAGATTCGGCATAGCCGAATATAGCACTCTTACTTGTTTTTTTTTGTAATTGTTGTTCTGTACACAGCAGGGATGGCAACATCGATACAACTGCAATGTTTTCGTTAAAGCAAATTGTTTTCTTTCATTTAACAGCACAAATGTACTATTTAACTTTTTAATACATAAATAATAGATAAAACAAATGTAATTTTGGTACAATTAAGCTCAAAAAAGTAAAATTTTAGTAGCCAGTTGGTGCACTTTAAAAAAATTCGTTTTGCCATCCCTTGTATCGGCGCTGATTGGCGACTGTGATCGGCACACAAGTGGCCGATAAAAATCGGTACATATTAAACAATTTGATTGCTCCACATTGTGCAAAAGAGTGTTCACATTATCGGCGCATCAAAGTAATTTTGATTGTCCACAGTCAGCACAATTTCGGCACATATTGTCGCAAATTAAAAAATATTGACCGTTCACACTATCGGCACATGAAATAAGACAAAAATTGGTACATTGCGCCGATAGTGGGATCTTAGCTTAAAGATCTAACTACAGGTGTTCAATTAATCGTGTTTTATTTTTGTTTGATTAAACGATTAATCGATATTTGGCATTTTTAACTTATTCGATTAACCGAATACAATTTTAAAATTAATCGATTAAACAAATAGTTCTAAATCCAGAAATTTTATAAATAGAGAAATTTGTTTTCGGTAATTTTAGAAAAAATTAGTACTTGAGTAGATTAATATTCTTTTTTAAATAAAACTTGTAAATGGAGCTTCAAATTGCAGCTTTACTTTCGGGCACTTAGATTTTAAAAGTGTCGACCGAAGTATCTTGCTTAAAATATTTATTTATTGGACAACTTGTAGCCCCCTTTGATTTTGTTGGTGATCTTCAAGTAACTATGTTACAATCACTGTGCAAGTGGTAAATTAGTAAAGTTGTTGGAGAACATTTACGTTAACACATTTCTGGATGCCTGTTACATTTAGCTTTATTTGATTTATTCTTGGCACAATATTTTTAAACCAAACTCATTCTAAAAAGAAGCATGAACTATTTTGTAAAAAAAAACGGGCGTGTTCCAGAAATCGAAATGAAGTGGATTTCAAATCGAGCAAATTTTAAAAACGATCCTGTAACGAAAGTTCATAAAAATATTCAATTTTATCTGCTTAATTATTTAAGTATCTATTATTTTTACAAGAACAACACTTTAAATAATTGAATTTAAATAATCGCTCGATTTCAATTTCACTTCATTTTGATTTCTAGAACATACCCGATAAATTAATATAAATCTTTGAGTAAACATACCTTTGTCATTTTTTCTTTTCTGAAATGAATTATTAAATTGTGTTAAAAAAAAAAAAAACATTTAACAAATATGTAAGCTAAAGCCTCAGTTAGGCGAACGTTGATGTATCGTATCTGTACTGTATCAATCAGCTGTTCGCTTATTGTTATATGAAAAGCAATACAAAAGTTACCAAAATTTAATGTACCGTAGTTGTAACGTTTCATTCTGTATAAAACGGAATGTCATTCCATTGTTACATAACATTTGTAAAACAGTGATGGGCGGCTTTTATGTTAAATTAAATACGGGTGTTTTCGCTCTTTTTTGTTTTTGTACTTTTTCAGTATATAGAACTTATTAAATTTCAAACGCCTTATAACTTGTGGCGTTGAAAATTTTAAAACGGTACATGAATTGCTGTAGAAAACAACAGCGAAATTACAAAATATTAATGACTTTGTTTTAGCTTTCAATGTAATTCTTTGGCGTTGCGTTGCGTTTTATATAATTAGGGTCTGAATTACTCACTAAACATGCCTGGTTTTTTAATTCCAACGGACACATACATTTTGTTTGTTCATTCGACTTAAAACTTTAAAATATTATACATTTAACAGAAATACTATATGTATATAATTATTATTCGATTTATCGGTATAAATTATTCGATTAATCCTTTAATCGAAATTGGCAATATTAATTCATTCGAACAATTAATCGTCTGAAATTGTTCGATTAATCGAACAAGAAATAGACGATTGAACACCCTAGTTCTAACCGATCAAAAACTAAACATGCTTTTTAACTTAATACCTTTTTGCCCAACATCAAATAATCTACACGAAAATTTTATAAATTGTATTTTTTGGAATCCATACAGACATAAGGCAGGTAAACTTTTTCTTTCGTTCGAAAATTCTTGCCATCCGCACTTGGTGCCCGTTTTGGAAGAGAATTAATGATAAAAAAACCGTGATTGAAATAAAAAGAATTAATGTTAGTGGAATTAATCTAGAAACACTAGATACATTCCTGTAAAAATAATGCATAATTAAAATTAAGTTCCCTAAACTAAGTTAGGCGACATTTATACGATGATATTTAAAGAATGTCAAAAACTTTGATCTTTAAGATATAGTTTTTGTTTTAGACGATTCGGTAGAGAAGAAAGAATGACAGAAAAAAGTCATAATATCTGTTCATCGTGTTTGTTTCTAAGTTTATTTCGCTGTTATTAGAACTTTGCTATTGTGATATAATTTTATTCGTTATTTCGATTTTTTTTAAAAATAATAAAGAAAAGACATGTCTCAAAAGTCTTCATGTAAATACATTTTGGTAACAGCTTTGAAACAATATTAAAAAACACGTTTTAAAAATCACCGGATTCAGACGGTGGATTAAAAATTACATTTTGTTTGAAATTCCCTTTAAAAGTTGCTTTCAAAAACACAATATATTTAAACGATGATTTTTTTTTTTTTATTTTTTACCTTTAATTGGTTATTCTTTTTTACTTGCTTATTTATAAAAAGCAATCAATTTGTATGCGCTCTGTGTTTTATGTCGTAAAGAGATGTTACCATATTGAAATAAAAAAATAAAGCAACATAACACGAATGTGTTTGAAGAAGAATAAAAAACACCAAGAATACAAAATGTGATTTTTTCTTTACACCGTTCGCCAACAAACACCAAAAAAAATCATATCTTAAAGAACATGGAAAAAATCACCGTCTGAATTACGTGTTGCATTAGTTGTCATTTATGGCACCATAAGTGCCATATAAACTATATGCCATGGGCTGGCATACAGTCCATTTTTGCAAAAGGAAAACTATTTGCTAAATAGCGACAGCATCTTATTTTTAATTACAAGAAGCGAGTTTTGGAACTATGCACCGCAAGATAGAGTCTTTGAATTACCTTCTCCACAAGTAGCGAGTTTTGTTTCTTGCAAGTTTTTAAGTCGGACGTACTTTCCGGTCATCGGTGTAAAAGAGGATAATTGATTAATATTAAACCAATAAATTATTTGAATGAATATGATGTAACCAAATTTAAAATTAAAATTAAATTTTTTAATTAGGCTAAAGTTCATCAAATTTAAATTTCATAAAATTATTTTTATGAAGAAAGGAATTTTACAACATGAAATTAATTAAAATTTATTGATAATTTTTCATTCTTGACTGAAGCTGGGCTCGAACCCAGGCGTTTTTTACAGACAGCTTAACCTTACATGTTTCGAATGCAACCACTCAATCTCTTCGAAACAGAAGTAAGGAAAAACATGTAAAATAAATTAGATATGGCTTATCATTCAAAGCAAATTTCAATCTACCAAAGGTTAAATACAATTTGGTTTAAGGATTGATGTTTGACTATTGACGTCAGCAGTCTTCGATGGCTGCGGATGTTAAACGGCAAGCCCTCTGAAGAGATTGAGTGGTTGCAATCGAAACATGTAAGGGTAACCTGTCCGTAAAAAACGCCTGGGTTCGAGCCCAGCTTCAGTCAAGAATGAAAAATTATCAATAAATTTTAATTAATTTCGTGTTGTAAAATTCCATTCTTCATAAAAATAATTTAATGAAAATTAAATTTGATGAACTTTAGCCTAATTAAAAATTTGGATTAAAAACCATAAATAGTTCAACAAAATAACCACAATACTGATTATTAAAATTGAATTTTAAATGGTGTTCTGCATAAAATAAAAACAAGTAAGAGTGCTATATTCGGCTATGCCGAATCTTATATACCCTTCACCATGGTTTGGAAAGAACAGAAGTTTATATATATATTTAAATATATGTATATATACATGATTATTTATAAAATATATATCGTTTAGTTTTATTTAATTATTTGCACATGATTGCGTGCTATTAAATATATTAAAAGCTTAATTAATATATAGCACGTTAAGTTTTGATCGAATTTCAGTATTTGGTTATACCGACATCTTAAAGTATAAAATTACCATTTACTTTGGTGATAAAACTTGTAGTCGGGAAGTTCTATGGTTCACGAAAATAGGTATTAAAAAAAAACTATATTTTTGACATTACTTTTTTTTTTACCGATATTCCGAGTTTTTCTAAAGATTTCCGATATTTTGATATCTAAAACGTATGAATAGGTCATAATACAGCTCTAAAATTTTAGTTTTTATAAAAATGTTAATGTTTTTAGTCCTTTTTTGGAGTATTTTGCACATAACTTAACCATTTTTAACCGATTTGGCAGATTTATATACCAACGTGCTAAAAAATAATATTTCCATTAAATTGGCTTATAGGCATATATATATATACCTACATATATGTACATATATTTAAGCAAACTTAATTATAAAAAAACAAACTTAATTATAAAAAAAGAGTAACTTTTGGGATTTCAGTATTTTGATTATAATTCAGCCATTTTTTAACCGATTTGACAGATTTATATACCGACGTGTTTAGCAAGAAATTTACCATTTATTTGTGTTATAAAACTTGGACTCGGGAAGATCCATGGTTACCGAAAATGGGTATTTTGGTCATAACTTTTTTGTATCTGAACCGATTTTCCCGAGTTCTTTATAAAATATGTTCTACTAAAAATTTCCGATATTTTGGTATATGGGTCATATCCATAGGACATATGACAGCCCTAAAATTTAGGTTTTTATGCAATTTTTAATTTTTTTTGTACGGGAGGTACCACGCCCACTTCTCCAATCCCGCCCACATTTTGTAGGGTGGTGTGTATTGACAACCTAAATGTGTGTACCTAATTTGGAAACTTTGGCTCTTACCGTTCTCCAGATATACAGAAAAAAGCAATAAAAATACAACAACAACAACAACAACAAGGGATTTTTGGAAAAAATTAGAGGCAGTCGTGGTTTTTTGATCATATCTTAGCCATTTGTGGACCGATCTTGCTGAATTTCAATAGCACGAAATGGTGGACTATATGTGACATAAATGTAAAACAACCTAGCCGCTATCATGTCTGGTTTTCCCGGAAAACACATATCAAGCGTAAGACGGACAGACGGACAGACGGACATCGTTAAATCAACTTCTCTTCTCATATGGACCCAGAATATATATACTTTATGGGGTCTAAAATCAATATTGTGGAAATTACAAACGTAATGACAAACTTATATATACCCTTTTACACCTCTGGTGAAGGGTATAAAAATCATACGATTGGAATATTTTTCATCGTTCGTGGTTTATTATTTCAAAGCATCACCACTGCTGTCCAAAATATGAAGACAAAACTCTCAACTATCTGTTCTTATTCGGTTAAGGGTTTTATTTGTATAATATTTTTGGCTTTTCTAAAATCTTTGGAAAAGGTTTCCTGATGATCTGGCCTAAGCAACCAGTGAAATGCGCATAAAATATAAATTTCAGTGTATTTATCAAACATGAAAAATTGGGTATTTAGCACGTCATAAAAAAAATCTTGATAATAAATTTTGTATTCCCGAAAATAACTTTGATAAAAAATTTTTATTCGGACGTTCTTTCCGTTCTTTCTAATAAACCAAGAAATTGTTTAAATGAATATTATGCAACAAAATTTTTAACTAAAATTAAATTTAAAATGGGGTTCTGTATAAAATAAAAAAAAATCATATTCTTAAATCTTTATTTTTTCAAGATTGGAATATTCTTCATCGTTCTTGGTTTCTTTTTCCAAAGCATCACCACTGCTATCAAAAATTTCAAGGTAAAACTTTTAACTTTCTGTTCCTCACCCAGTGATGCCAGGAGAAATTTCCAAAAATCCCTACGTGTTTAACAAAAAAACCCCTTTTTTCCCTACAACCAAAAAAAATCCCTACACTTTTCCCTACGTTAAAAATTTATTGTTTTTAGCAACAGGTAAACCAATACATATTTTTTAACATTTTGTAAATATTATAATAAAAGCATTTATTAACAGCAAGAAAAAAACCAAAATAAATATGCAAGTGCCATTCACGCACATATAAAAATTCAAATTTCAAAATTATCACTGTGTGACAATTTTATATCCTTCCATCTACAGACAAAACATAGTCAAACTTCGTATTTGATTTTTCATTTCCTCATTTTTTGTCCTTTTAAAAGAGCTTAATATTTTTCAAGAATACTTATTTAAAAAAATTTTTTTTTTTTAATTAAGTATCAAATTATTTTTAGCAAACTTAGCACCAAATAAATGGGAAGACTCTGTAAAATTTTAAAACAATTATTTGTTGTTTTTGTTTGGCTGCAGGTCCACGTAAATAAATAAAATAAAAATTCTTGATAGGTATTTTTGTTTTTTATATTTTTATTATTTTCCCAATATTTCGGTAAGCATCGCTAACCATCTTCAGGTTACAATAATAATTATTATTAATATCATACAAAAAACAAAACATAATATTACAAAGATAATTACATGTAAACAATTAAAAAATATAATAACACAAAAACTTCACAATAACACTTGTACCACTACTTATTAGATTTTCTTAACTAAATCTAGTTTATCGATCGTCTGTTTTTGTTTATTAATTGTCTGTATATGTGTGCACAATTTTCTGTGTCTTGTCGGTAATTGAGACGAAGCTGTGGATTAACATCAATAATATGCAGCATCTCCAATGTAAATCTTCTTGAATAATTTCTCTCTTCCTGTAATATTTTTACTCCTTCAAAATGTGGTTTGTGATTTTTCAACGTACAGTGGGCTGCCAGTGCAGTTTTTTGTTCAATAGGTGTGTCAATAGCTTTATGGTCAGATTTGTGCGAAGATATTCTTGTCTTAAGTTTTGTTTTTGTCGTCCCAACGTATACTTTATTGCATATATTGAGCCCGTCACCACTACAGGGAATTTTGTATACCACATTTGACTTGTCCTCCTTTTTAATTTTTGATTTAGTTTTGCTAAATAACTGATTCACAGTGTTGTCCGTTCTAAATGCTAGTTCAAATTTTTCTTCGTCATAAATATCTGAGTTTTTCCATCTCTCCGAGAGTCCAGAAACATATGATATGCTTTTATACCTTTTTGGTTCTCTTACCACCTGTTGCCTGTTGTTTTTGCACGTTTTATAAGATTTTTAATTGTCCTTATTGGGAAGTCATTCTTGGTTAAAATATTCGTTATTTTAGTTATATTGTGTTTATGGAATTCCGTGTCACTTATTTTTAGAACTCGTCGTATGAAATTTGATGCTGTACTTATAATAATTTTTCTAGGATGCTTAGAATTAAAATAAATAAATAAAATAAAAAAAAACAATATTTTCTTCAGTTACCCTAAACTAAAATCAAAAAAAAAAAAACCATTTTAAAAAAATATCCTTCCTTATCCTTAAAAGTTTTCATTACAAATTTTTTAAAAATTCGAAATTAAATTGTTCTCTATCTCTCTTAGTTTAGAAGGTGTGACTGTTTTTTTTTTTTGCAAAATAATTTTTATCTAGAAATTTCGTTCAAGCGAATATCTAGCTTTTAATAATCGCATACATTTTTCGAATGCAAATAGCAAAACTAAGAGAATAATTCCCAACTGCGAACGCGAACACAAATATTCGTAGCCCCTAATTATATATTAGTGTGTCACGAATACTAGTGTACACGGTTTTGGCAATTGTTGAAGATTGCTATTAGGACTCATAATATAGGGGTTTTGTTAAAAAATACTACTTTGTACTTAAATGATATTGTATATGAAAAATTTTAATTTTTAAATGAAGATAAGACAAATATTTAGGCATTTTTAGGCAATATATTGAAAATGAGATATACTTTTGAAAATTCCCTACATTTGCCTTATAATAAAAAAATCTGTCCTTTTTTCCGTACGCTTAAAATTTTCCGAAAAAATCCCTACAAAAAGGGAAAATTCCCTACTGTTGGCATCACTGTCCTCACCAGTATATACCAAAATTCTTTTGAAAAAGTTTGTGCACGTCAACCGCCTTTTCTGGTTTTGTTGTTACAGTATATTGCCCTTTTGCCCCTTCCGTTTAAATACTCTTGGGAGCTTCACTAGTTACTGCTGATCGATAGAGCTCTTCCCCCTGTACAAAAATTAAGCTTTGGTTTTTTTTCTTGATAATGAAGCGTTTGCTTATAGCAAACTTAAAATGCAGCCCACCCGTTGCCTTGTACAGTGATAAAACTTCTGATTTACAGTCCTCAGCAGCATCTTCCTCAATGATTTTATAGACTGTTCCGAATTCTGAAAATATTTCCATGTACTCATGAAGATTAATCATGCATCGCCTTTTCTAATTTTCTTTTCGATACGCCAACAACCCTATCTGCCGATTGGAAGGAGTGTCAGACAACAAAAATACGGCATTAACACTAAAAAATAAGAAAAATTTACAATATAGGAAGATTATGGCTGCAAAGGAAGAGATTTGTTCTGCTTCGTGCAAGGAAGCAGTTTTGTTTCTCACTGGACAATGCAAGGAACAAGTGCTGTGACTCACCCCATTTTTCAATGTTATTTACAGAGGTTTCTTTTTTACGAGTTTTGTAACTCAGCGCTTCATGTACATTCCTATAACTCCCACTGGAGCGTAGGACGCCAAAATGCAACATTTTTTTTTAATAATTTTAAGCTAAATACACTAGCCAAAAAGATTTTGACTGAAGCAACCAAATATCTTTCCTAGGGTAATTAGGTGGGCTAAATTCGAATCTGTAATTGGTTTTTCTCTATCACTTCAGGTTTTCAAGACACAAAAAAATGTTGTTATTCGTTTCTTACATGCAAAATTACTAGTTTATTATAAAAGCAATGATTTTCAAAAGTGAATTGCGTTATTTGAACGTCGTTTGTATTTTGTTGGTTTGGTTTCACTTATAAGAGTCCAGCAATAGTCTCCCAGTATACTTTTCCCTCAAAATCCTTGATAAATTCTTTAAATTTTCATTAAATCTTGGTGATGACGCTGTTCTAGTTCGCGCTCACTGCGCCTAGTTTTTTTTTTGGAAGAAAATCTAAATGCGATTGAAGAATATGCAAAACATTGTCGGTGTCCAAAATTTGTCCTAGTTTCTGACGAAAAACGAAACGAAAATAATGTAAAAATTCATATTTAAATGATTCTGATATTTCATATCCTTTTTTCCAACCACCACACACAAAGCAAAAATAGCTTGAATCAGTAACACACGATATCCATGAAACGCTACTATTATGAAGGTTTAGAATGAATGTGGTCATCTGTCAAATAAATAATTGTGAAATTGTAGTGTCAGAATTGACTGTTTTACAGTATTGCCAGCATGCGATAAAAAATAAACAAGACGTGATAGCAAAAATTTTTTGCCAGATTCGAATTCAGGGCACCCATATTTGTTAAAAAATATGCTTCGTTTCTGAAGTCAATTTTTTTCCAAATTTGAAGACCAATGATATCAATATAATTGAAAAGATTTTCAACGACCATAAAGCTCCGACATTCTACAACAATAGTGTTGGCATACTATCGATATTTTCTACTACCGATATTTATCAACAACAATTCTTTTATGTTAGTATATCCAGTATGTCTCATCACGGAAATAATTCTTGAATTAATCAACAGAAAATGCGGCTTGAACCAAGAAAATCTTGCATGATCTTGTCCAAGCCAAAAATTACTTATTCTTAATATAAGTGTAAGAAATTTTTACTTAATACAAACGAAATAAGTTAAAATCAAGAAATTATTATGGATTTTCTTGTTTTAAAAAACGAAATTCCATTTTCTGCCTTTCTTTTCTCCTATTGGAGGATAGGTCCTCAACCACTTTCCCTGAAATCACTATATTATTCACCTTACGACATACATCATGCTATTGTCATTTACGGAATGCAGCTCCTGATCAATAGTTCTCTGCCTGATTTTTGAGAGTTCCAAGTAAGCGCTTTTCGAACAATATTTTTGCTTGGTCTTCAAACTTTTTTATTAGTATTATTTGTTCTTAACCAAAAGTCAGCATTACTGAGTCTCAATAGACCCCCATATACGCAAAATATTTCTCAGGCAAAATATTGGCCCTTTCAAAGGTACTTTTTCCATTTTAAATCGCCAGTTTGGCACAAAAAAGGAAAACTCAAAATTCATCAACGTTATGAAGGCTACAGAAAAATTTGTATCCCTCTTTGTGTGGTGTATCAAAGATTCGTCGTGGCTAAATATGACAATAAGACATATTCTTAAGTTTTTGTTCTTCAAGTTAATAACTGGCTGACATTTGAGCCATAATAACTAATTGCCAACGTAATAAGCTCTAATCTGCAATCTGTTGAAATGGGTTTTCCCCCAGATATGATGGGGACTTGGTTGGGGTATCTTTATGTCAGGTATTATATTATAATTTTGCTATTGAAATTCAGCCAGATCGGTCCACAAATGGCTGAGATATGAGCAAAAAACCACGACTACCTCTAATTTTTTACAAAAATCCCTTGTGTTTGTTGTATTTTTATTACTTTTTGCTGTATATCTGGGGAACGGCACACACATTAAGGTTATCAATACACACCATCTTACAAAATGTGGGCGGAATTAGAAAAGTGGGAGTGGTACCTCCCGTACAAAAAAAAATAAAAATTGTATAAAAACCTAAATTTTACGGCTGCCATATGTCCTATGGATATGACTTATATATCAAAATATCGGAAATTAGTAGAACATATTTTATGGAAAACTCGGGAAAATCGGTTGAGATACAGAAAAGTTATGACCAAAATGATTTTTTAAATACCCACTTTCGAGAACCATAGATCACCCGATTCCAAGCTTTATAACTATAGTAAATGGTAAATTTCTTCTTGAACACGTCGGTATATAAATCTGTCAAATCGGTTAAAAAATGGCTGAGTTATGAGCAAAAAACCACGACTACCTCTAATTTTTTCCAAAAATCCCTTGTGGTTGTTGTATTTTTATTACTTTTTGCTGTATATCTGGGGAAGGGCAAAAGCCAAAGTTTCCAAATTAGGTACACAGATTAAGGTTATCAATACACACCATCCTACAAAATGTGGGCGGAATTAGAAAAGTGGGCGTGGTACCTCCCGTA
Source organism: Pollenia angustigena (assembly GCA_930367215.1). Taxonomy (NCBI): domain Eukaryota; kingdom Metazoa; phylum Arthropoda; class Insecta; order Diptera; family Polleniidae; genus Pollenia; species Pollenia angustigena. The sequence goes on from OV884060.1 coordinate 58,777,572, forward strand.
CAAAAAAAATTAAAAATTGTATAAAAACCTAAATTTTACGGCTGCCATATGTCCTATGGATATGACTTATATATCAAAATATCGGAAATTTTTAGTAGAACATATTTTATGAAAAACTCGGGAAAATCGGTTGAGATACAGAAAAGTTATAACCAAAATGATTTTTTAAATACCCACTTTCGAGAACCATAGATCACCCGATTCCAAGCTTTATAACTATAGTAAATGGTAAATTTCTTCTTGAACACGTCGGTATATAAATCTGTCAAATCGATTAAAAAATGGCTGAGTTATGAGCAAAAAACCACGACTACCTCTAATTTTTTCCAAAAATCCCTTGTGGTTGTTGTATTTTTATTACTTTTTGCTGTATATCTGGGGAACGCGTTACTACTGTAGGATTTTAGGATTTTTCCAAATTATTTTGGTAATTTGAGCCTTATCTGGATTTGTTACAAGTTGGAGCGGGACATATGACGTTACAAATAAATTACTATCATTCAAAATATTATTTTCAACTTTCTATTTGTACTCGCTGTGTCCCGAACTGCCATCAAACCCCCATTTTCCTATTAATGTAAGGCTATTTACGGGCTCATCCAAAACTTTATTAATAACATCGCTTTGTAGTTCTAATATCCGAGTAGCGGTATGGTCTAATAGACTTTGAAGTTCAACTTCAGCGTTAGATTCGCTGACAGTTATTTTGTCTAGGTAACTTTTCTTTTTTTCTTTCAAAATGTTATCGTAGCAAGGGAAAAAATTATTATTATTGAGTTTACTGTTTATAAAGAAGTCTTATTGTCAAGTATTGATGTTTTGTTAAACCTGCTTCAGTTATGAGCGATATTACTTCACTAACATTTGCTTGCAAAAACGATGGATTCTTTTGTAAAGTAGCAAATCGCAAATAATCAGCAGTGGAGACATCAATTTCTGCAATTTCTGCTATTCGTCGTCGCTTTGTCCTGCTTGAACACTCTCCGAAACTTAATGTAGGACGTCCTCGATCTTGATTCAAGTCAGATTTTGGTGAGGTTAATAAAATCGACTCCATTTGGGCAAGCCAATCAGAATATATATTTTGAACTCTTGTTTTTATGCGATTGCATTTTTGCCAAAATTCTGAAATTTTTTTACAATTATAATTTAAGCGTGTTCCTAATTGACTTTCTTCAAATGTGTAGCCCTCATTTGTAATATAGCTTTTCACGATATCCTTCACTTTTCTAGCTTTTTCAGCATTTGTATGTCCTTCTAAGCACCAAATATCAAAAATATGTGATCGCGAAATTTTGCAATTATAACATGTGCCTATTGTGAAAACAATTCATAACAAGGATAAAATTAAAAACAAAAATAAAATTAAAAGTCCGTGTAAATGAAAAAAATAAACACATTTCTTTACATGCTTAACAATAACAGATCAACGCGAACATAAATTAACAAAACACCACACAAAAATTCAAAGTTGGACATAAAAACAACGGGGCCGATTTTGTCTGTGAGATAACGCAAAGACGAGCAAAAGTGAGCAGCTGATATTACCAATTTTAGAATATTGGAATATTAACTAATAAACTTAAAAAAATCCCATTAGAGATTTCAGGGGGGAACAAAACTAAAACTCTAGTTGAAATTTAAATATTTGGACGAACAAACACTAACAATGACACTGGAAAAATAAAATTTTTTTAACAAATCCACAACAAGCTAAACACGTTGGTAGTATTTTAAAATTTATTTAATACCTTCTAATTCAATATTCATTTTAATTTATTTCAACACAAAAGTTTTTTTGTTAATTTAAATTAATTTAAAGTTGCACGTAATTTTTCACTTTTTCACACTGCAAAAATCAACAATTAACTCGCTCTCTTTTTGAACGGATTTTTAAGGGTACAGTTGAAATAAAACAAAAACAACTATACATTTTAAAACCTTGTTTTTATAAGAAATTGTGGTGCCACATTTGGTGACAAACTTTTGACTTTGATTTTTTCATTTTTGGCCAGTGGGATCGACCACTGTGGAACGGCAGAAGCCCAAGTTTCCAAATTAGGTACACACATTTAGGTTGTCAATACACACCATCCTACAAAATAAGGGCGGGATTGGAGAAGTGGGCGTGGTACCTCCCGTACAAAAAAAAATTAAAAATTGTATAAAAACCTAAATTTTAGGGCTGCCAAATGTGGCTGTAGGAAAAATCGCCCAAAGAAAAATTGCCCAAAAAAAAATGAAAAATCGCCCAAAATAACATGAAAAATGACCCAAAAAGTTAAATATGAAATTTTGCCCAAAAGAAACGAAAAAGGGCCCAAAATAAAAATGAAAAATGACCCAAAAGAAAAAAAGAATTTTTTCCCAAAAAAAAAAAAAAAAATTTTAAAATTACCCAATTTGCAAAACAGTGTTTATTATTCATATAAATTTAGTAACATATAAATGTAAGTTTTATGTAAAAAATTGCATTGTATCTTCAACAGCTGCGCGGCAGTATGGACAGTAAAACCTATTTGAGCCCTCCGCCAAACTTTGTGCACTATTCAATAGTTAAATATTAATTAATCACTGCATAGTTATAGTCAATTACTCAAAACAGAATATAGCTTTTTGCAAGGTGACATGTCATAAAGTCCAGTGTCGTAATGTCCATGGACACTGTGACACTTTTGAAAATGTCATAACGTCCGTGGGCATTAAGACACTTTGCAAATGGACATTATGTCATTTTTAAAAATGTCATAAGGTCCATAATTACTAAAGATGTTTAATGACAAAAAAAGATCTACATACACGCAGAGAAAAACCTGTTTTTTTATGGTCACAACCAACAAAACTATTTTGAAAGAAACTTATTTTACCATAATATGGTTATCGGGGACAATGATATGGTTAAATTAAACATTTAAAAATGGTTTTGTTGTTTTTTCACTGCGTGCATATATTAAACATATAACTAAAACACCTTTGGGCGCAAGGATTTTCTCCCCTATGGTGTAACAAATACTGGCAGCGATTACTAAAGCGTCTCGGCATAGACGGCCTTCGGCCAGGCGCAAGTATTTTCTTATACTCTATGGTATAACAAAAACCGGCTTCGCTAACTAAAGCTTCTCTACATAGCCGGCCTTCGGCCGGGCGCAAGGATTTTCTCCTCTATAATATAACAAAAACCGGCTTCGCAAGGATTTTTTGCTTTGTGGTATAACAAGTACCGGTTTCGCTAAGTAAAGCTTCTAAAATCTGCCTTGTCTCCGAACGAAGGCCGACTTCGCAGATAAGCTTTAGTTAGCGAAGCCAGTATTTGTTATACCATAGAAGACAAAATCCTTACGTCCGGCCGAAGGCCGGCTTTGCAGAGAAGCTTTAGTTAGCGAAACCGATTTTTGTTATACCATAGAGGAGAAAATCCTTGCCCCCGGCCAAAGGCCGGCTGTGTAGAGAAGCTTTAGTTAGCGAGGCCAGTACTTGTTTTATCAAAGAGGAGAAAATCCTTGCGCCCGGCCAAAGGCTGGATATGCTTTCTAGTTTGTAAGCTATGCTTTCGAGTTTGTCCACGGACACTATGACACTGGACATGCCACCTTTTTGCAATATGTCCCGTTATTTTTATAAATAACATTTAGGAATTCGAGGTATAGTAATAAAGGCGCCCGTACACGACATGTATTTGTCATCTGACATGTCAAATTTTCAAGTCACATGTAATTGTTCATGTCTGTCAAAATTGCTGTTTTACATAAGGTTTATAATATTCGGTCACAAACGTACATGTAATTTGCTTCTGACATTGTCTCTGTTTTTTTTCGCATTGTTATTGCAGAAACCAAAGTAGTTCTCGGTTTCAAAATAGCTTGCTGCCGCCACGAAAATATTTATCTGCGCCGTAAAATAATTTAGCCATTTTAACATTTTTTTCTTTTATTTTAAAGATACCAATTTAGAATTTTATAATGAAACGGTTTTTATGTATATATTTACATAAATTTTATTCAATGGTGAGATGAGCATACATATCTTGGTATTGTAAAATATAAACTTCAGCCGGCTAATGATTCCGTCAATAGTTGACGCCGCTGCCAGTTTCTTCCCGGCATAGATTTCTGATGTCAGATGGTTTGTCAGAAGAAAATAGAGCACGCTCTAATTGAAATTTTGTCAGATGACTTTGCGTCTGACTTTTACAGAAGCAAAGTTAAAAAGGTAACACACGACATGTATGTGTTTTGCAGTGGGAAATTTGACATGTCAGATGACAAAAACATGTCGTCTCTACGCTCCTTAATGAATGATTGAGAAAAATAGTATGTAAGATTTTGACGAAATTTTAAAAATGAAGAATGGCCTGAAAAAATGGCCTATTTTTCACATAATATTTTTGGGTGATTTTTCATAATGAAAAATCACCAAATTTAAAAAACGAACAATCACCCAATAATAACGAAAAATAGCCCAAAAATTTTGGGTCACTTTGCATTCAGGCCCTATTTTACATGGAATTTTTTTGGGCGATTTTTCATTTATTTTTTGTGCAATTTTTCTTTGGGCGATATTTCCTACAGCCGCCATATGTCTTATGGATATGACTTATATATCAAAATAAGTAAGAAACTGTGTATTTTTTTTTAAAGAAATTTTTTTTTAATATTTTTTAATTAGGCTTAAGTTCATCAAATTAAATTTGCATTAAATTATTTTTATGAAGAAAGGAATTTTACAACATGAAAATTAATTAAAATTGTTATTGATAATCTTTCATTCTTGACGTGGCTCGGGCTCGAACCCTGGCCGGCAGGTTACCAAGACATGTTTCGATTGCAAACACTCAATCTTCTCAGATGGATTTGCCGTCTTACACTCGCAGCCATCGACGACTGCTGACGTCATTAGTCAAACATCAATCCTTAAACCAAATTGTATTTAACCTTTGGTAGATCGAAATTTGCTTTGAATGATTATCCATTTTAATTTATTTTACATGTTCTTCCTTTACTTCTGTTTTTCGTACTTTTGTCAAAAATTCTTCTTGAAGTTCAAAGTACATATTTTGTTTTGTTTTTTCATTTTTTTGTCTTTCTTTTTCTTGCTGACCTTTTCAGCACAACTTGAAGGACAATGCAAACATAGAGCTCGTGCCTTAGCTTTAACAATAATTAGTATTGTGGTTATTTTGTTGAACTATTTATGGTTTTTAATCCAAATTTTTTTTTTATATTTTTTAATTAGGCTTAAGTTCATCAAATTTAATTTTCATTAAATTATTTTTATGAAGAAAGGAATTTTACAACATGAAAATTAATTAAAATTGTTATTGATAATCTTTCATTCTTGACGTGGCTCGGGCTCGAACCCTGGCCGGCAGGTTACCATGACATGTTTCGATTGCAACCACTCAGTCTCCTCAGATGGATTTGCCATCTTACACTCGCAGCCATCGACGACTGCTGACGTCATTAGTCAAACATCAATCCTTAAACCAAATTGTATTTAACCTTTGGTAAATCGAAATTTGCTTTGAATGATTATCCATTTTAATTTATTTTACATGTTCTTCCTTTACTTCTGTTTTTTCGTACTTTTGTCAAGAATTCTTCTTGAAGTTCAAAGTACATATTTTGTTTTTTCATTTTTTTGTCTTTCTTTTTCTTGCTGACCTTTTCAGCACAACTTGAAGGACAAATGCAAACATAGAGCTCGTGCCTTAGCTTTAACAATAATTAGTATTGTGGTTATTTTGTTGAACTATTTATGGTTTTTAATCCAAATTTTTTTAATATTTTTTAAAAAATTTGGATTAAAAACCATAAATAGTTCAACAAAATAACCACAATACTGAAAATTTTTTTTTTAATTTTTATTTTTTTTATGTTCTAAGAACGATTTAAAAAAAATATTTACCAGTTTTCGCTTTTTAAATTTAATTTATAATGAAGTTTAAAGTATTGTAAATATGTACGTATACATATGTAAAAATTATTTAGTTTTTGTCTAGTTGCTCTGTATTCTGCTCCCACAATGGTGAAGGGTATATAAGATTCGGCACAGCCGAATATAGCACTCTAACTTATTTTTCTTAAAGATGAGATAAAATATTTTCTCTTTTAACCTCGGGGGTGTTATTTAACCCAATTTGTTTTTTTAAGCAATTTACAATAAATTTGTTATTTAAATCCCCGATTTAATCATGTATAATTTTCAAACATTGATATTTCATTCCAGTTAAATTTTATCAATATATTATAAACTGATTGCCTTGTGTTTCCGTTTATTCTCTCACGTTTCGGGCCAACAAAAAGGATTTTCACACTCTTCCTAACAATAAGCAAGAGTGTGACTTATAATCACTGAGCATGTACGAGAGTTGGTGTGTCCTGCCTTAACGCCAATTTGTTGCTTGCATTGTAATCCGTTTAATCAAACACAAGTCTTGTTTGATTATTCCTTAAAGTCAACATCCTTTTGTGTAGAAATTTTCCTTAACACTTTAGGTTATTTTATAATTTAATCCTTTAGCAAAAAAAAAAGAAACAAAATAAAAAAGAATAAATATATTACTCTATTGTAAATCAAATATTAAAATCCGGATTGCATACAAATTCTGAAAGAAAAATTTTATAATCATATGCTGGTCAGGTTTTTTAAACGGACATGTTGTTCTTACAACAGAGGTAACTAATAGTGAAAAAAAGGATTTTTTTGTTGAACAGCCACAAACAATTTTTCTTAAAAAATCCATACAAACTGTTAACAAAATCCATAAATTTCTCAACATAACCAGTTAAACAAACATATTTGAAAATAGAATAGTCGAATGCATTCAAAAGGGCTTTTTACTAAATAATTCAATATTGTATTTGGCCATTATTTAGGTAGGATTGAGTGTTAAATTACACACGTATTCTCAAAAACACGCAAAGCTTTTCATTTATAAAATGTGAAAAAAAAATAAAACAAACATATAAAAAATCTAACCAACCGGAAATATATTATTGAATTCTTCTCCATTTTCCTTGTGTTTTTGTTTTTCTTAGCACCTCATAGAGGCGTGTGAGCGAGCCATGAGAAAAAATAACTTAAGGCCAAAAATATGCAGAGAAAAATTAAAGTAAAGAAATAATAAATTTTCCTGTAAAAGTTTAAAAAAAAAAAAAAATTATATATATATAAACAATAGACCGAATCAAAAAAAAAAGTTGTTGATGTACCCCCCTCAAAACTAAGTTTGACATGTTTTATGAAGATTCCCAAAATTTTTTGGCTCTAGCGATAATCTTCCGTGAGCTAAACCGTATCAAAAAAGGGTCCAAAAGTAGTATTTTTCATGAATAAAAAGTTCGGTCAATTTTTTTTTTTGTCCAATGAATGGCCAAATATAATAGATATTTAGGAATTCTTTGATTCTGCATTAAAACGTTTTAAAAATCGAACCATACACTCGAGCTAGTGAGATGTTTATGTCAGTTTGGTCAGATGGTTTTTAATTCGATTTTAATGCAATTTAAATAACTTAACCAATTTTTGACCCATTTTTATTTACAATACATCGTTAGAAAGGTGTTAACCACCGCTTGGGATTTTAGGCAAAAACATTTACTTTTTTTTGCCCATAAAAATGAGTAGGTCTAATAAACAAATAAGAAAGTCGAGTCGGTTAAGCCTGTCTCTTTTGCAGAATAATTTTTGCCAGTATACCCAATTTAGAAACAATGTAAAAGGTGATCCAACCATAATGCACGATGTTAATTGTGAGTCCCATTTAAACTTCAAGTTTTTTGACCAACTTAATTTGACATTTCTTTGTTTCAGGGCTTGACAAATTCAACCATGGAGAAAGCTTTTACGAAAATGGGCGTTCAAATTAAAGTGCTTTCCGTGCACTTTGTGATTTTTTAGTCAGCAAAATGTGTCCACGATCGGGACAATTGTGCGTATAATTTAGCAAACCGGTCTTTTGAAAATAGTTGAAAAGCTATCGGGTGATGACAACTGCCTTCTTGTGGACAGATCTTTTGGATATGGACCTGGATGAAAGGATGGTTTCACTTGGCGCACAGCCAACGAATCAATGGCTCTTTTTCGCAAGAAATTCAATGGCTGTTTTATCTCATGTCGTGGCGATGTAAATTGGACGAACATGTAATTTGATACCTTTGAACTTCTTTTTTTGGGAATACATAAAAGAAAAAGTTTACGTCAATAAGCCGAGAACAAATAAAGAGCTAAAGGATAACATAATTCAGCACTATAACGACATTGAACCTCAATAATGTTTTAGAGTCATTGAAAATATGGACCATGTTTTGTTTCACACATAATTGTCTTAGATCCTTCTATCTAAATTCTAAAAAAATATTAAGTTTATTCTAAATAATTATTAAGATTATTCTCTGAAAACTTTTTTTTTTTAACTTAACTCTTAAAAGGATACCCAATCGATATATCAGAAATTGCCACCTCGGCCTGGTTGGTACTTTTTGTATTTTGTATGGAGTTGTTTGTTGCTATAGAAAAACTCCCATAAACGAAATCCAGGGCCTGGCTGGGACTACTTTTATTTGTATGAAGTTTTATGGCTACAGTAAGAACATTTTGTTATCAATTAGCATAATTCCCACCGACACAAAAAATTTAAGTTCTCCAAACTTTTCCACTCGGAACATCTTTATTGAGAAATGCATAAGGAGGGTCTGTCGATACTTTCTATATAAAATATTAAAAGAAATATCAAGAATATATGGCCTGGCCAAAGTATCCACATAAAGGTTAAAGCGATTTTAGTGATGGAGATTATATGGGAGATATGGCTAATTTTAGACCTACCAGCACAAAGTTTTGTCATGACATAGTATTGTAAAAGATACACAATAAAAAATGGAGCTTCCAGCCAAGCCGGTTTGTATAGGAGAAATGTTAAAGTTTCGCTTACCGTATCGCTTACGAGAGACATGCATTTTATATGGCGAGTTCCCACTTTGAAGCAATACATTTTTGGCACAGAAAGCGCTTTATTCAGCGCATATTAAAATTGGTGAATGTCACGATCAGCTTTACACACTGAAATTTTTGTTGTTACCGTTGTTCTGCTTCGTAGTAAGGGTATGTCGTAAATTTTCAAATGTTAAATTTTTTTTTTTTAATTTTCAATGCAATCGTTCACTTCTCTGCAAATAAAGATGGACTACTTGATATATTTTGAGCAAATGGACTACTCCTTGGACTGGTCCAATGTAATGCAAGCATGGACCATGTCATTTCAAAACTAATCCTCTGGAGTATACCATGGAGTAGTTTTAAGATTTCTCCTTTGTAATGCAAAGCTGGGTTATATGGTCCAGCCCTATGACATCGTAATGTCAAATAGGCCATGTTTTTTCCATACATTGGGGTTACCCTTTTGATAACGAAACCAGTTCATACATTCATGTAAAGAATAGTCCATAAAGGAGTAGGAGAAGTCCAAACCTACTCCAAATATATGGTTAAAAGGTGGTCGTTAAACAAAACATGTCGTTAAAAATCGAAGACAAGTCGATTCACTACAAACCCTTTTTAACAATGACCATGGTACATGCTTGCATTGCATTGTAATAGTCCAGGGAGTAGTTCATTTGATCAAAATGGATCAGAGCCGAACATTATAAAGCGTTCTGTTTTTTGTTAAAAAAAAAAAAATAGAACAATTGTAGTGATACTGTAAATAAACATTATATTTTAATGTTCTATAATGTTTATTTTTTACAATGATAAAGAAATGAACAAACAAAAAATTTTAGCAACTACCGCAACACGAACAGCTTGTTTGTGTATATATTTTGTTTGTGTAAAATTATTTTGCTGGCTTTTTATTTTTGTTAAAAAATTTTTGGTTCTTTTCCAGCTAAAAGTGACGAACATTAATGAGCCGAACCGAACTCAATAAAGATTGTGAACGGAATTTAATGTTCTCATCATTTGTTGAGTTGGATAAAAACAGTATTATTTTTGTGTTCGAAAGATGACGAACAGGGAAATGTTGTTTTTTTAATAATTTACTACACAAACACTATAAGCGTTTGTGGTTGCCACAAATCTACCGAACCGAACACTAAGGAGCGATATTTTGTAGGTATAGTTATTGAATTTTTAGTCAACAACCAAGTTTATTGAGTCAATAAAAAAAGTTGTTGCCCAAAATAATTTTTTTCAACAAAATGTTTACGTAATTTGTTAAAATAAATTGTTGAAAATGTTGAATAAATCAAACAAAATGATTATCGAATTTATTTATTAATGATGATGTGCTTAATTCCCAATTTTTTTTTTTTTTTTTTTTTAAATAAATACACTAAAATTTATTATGGGGGGATAAGCTAGGTCCTATTTGCATTTCTCTGGTTGCTTAGGCCTGATCATCAGGAAGAATTTTTCCAAAGACATTGGCAAAACTAAATATATTATGCAAATAAAACTGTAAAGCGAATGAGACTTTACAAATGGAAAAGAGTTGTAAAAATACTGTATTTACTTTGATTCAAATATTTTTTTTATTGAATATGTAGAAATATTTAATTACATATTTCATTATTTAATATGTTTTATTGAATGCTATTTTGCAAAGTGTAAATTTGATAAATTTTTTCATTGAATCAAACAAAAAGTTTATTGACCTAAAATTTTATTTTCAACAAACTGTGTTGTTAAAAATTATCTTGAGATATTTTTTCTGTGTACTGGCCAGTCGTTAAGGATAGTCGCTAGTAACACTGTCACATTTGAGCCGTTTATTTTGAAAGTGGCATTAGTCACTTTTTCAAAAAAAATCGAGTTAATAATAAATAATAATAATAAATAATAATAATAATACTGAGAAAAATATCATTATCATGATGTATCAAATACAAGTGAATCTTCCCGAAAGTTAGCATCCATATTTTTAAACTTGTTAAAACGCAAACCCTTAAATATCTCGACTTAAAAACCGAAATGACTTATGCCACTTTCAAAATAAACGGCTCATTTATTATCTTTAGCAGAAGTTTGTTTCCATCTAAAATATCAGAGGTGTTCCGGGCAATGTTGTCATGTACGGCTGCTTTTCCAATTTTTATTCTAGTAGTGCACTTTTTAGTTTCTCTTCCGACCTCGAGTTCCTCTTCCGGCACGTGGCATGTTTCCATGTTTCTGGTACTCTTCTCGGCTTTGCTGGTCCCAACTTGGATGAGAAAGGGTGCAGCCCTCCTATTCCAGGTATAGGAGATTGCTTCCCTAATTCTCAAAATTAAATATCCAGTAAAAACTTCGCCTACAAAATAATGTTTTGAGTAATCAGAAAAACATAAGAGCACTACTTACAATTCTACTGAAAGAACCAATGAATTTTACAAGGGATTTCCCAAAATGAACGCATTAAAAAGAAAGTCATTATTTTTTTACCTGCATACATCCAGAAAAAAGTAGTTATAGAAGTTGTTATAGATGTAGTTATAGAACAAAGCTACAAAATAATGAGTTAAAGAAGCTATTCATTTTGAAAAGGTAGGCGAAGTTTTCACTGGGTATACAAAGCAAAGAAATCAAAATACCTCAAATAATTGATGCGTATTTAGTATTAAATATATTTCATACATACGTGTTTCGGGATGTAGAACAGCTGACTATGTCATTATCACTTTTTTAAATTTATTGACATTTATGTTATTCTGTTTATTACTGTGATTGCGCACAAGTTATTATAATGGTTTGCACAAATTTTACATAAACAAACACATGTTATTATCCTTGAATCTAAAGTATTTATGTATATTAGCAATATTTGTAATGGAATTTGGTTAAACAATTCAATTGACTATTGTTTTCATTTGTTAGACAATATTAGTTAGTTGTACACATGTTGATGTACACTATACACGAACATATACATACATATATATTAGTATACATTTGCATTCAAACTGTTTGTGAAATGTGAAATGTTTTTGTGTTTGTATTATTGGTAAAGTGTTTGAATTGTTGTGGTTTTGTTTACTACAAATGTAGGTAAATAGCAATTCCGATCAAAAAAATAAAAATTAAAAGAGAAAACAAATAAGAATGTTATATTCGGCTGTGCCGAATCTTTGGTACTCTTCACCATGAATAAGATGTTATCGGAAGTGGTCTTAAAAAAAGATTTGTGATAAACTAGAAATCAATCTATATTCATTTTACATTGCATACCAACACCACAATAGTGGAGAGGGTAATTTGCATTTGTGCTGATGTTTGTTACACCTTATAATTGTTTTAGTATGCCGATCCACTCAGAATCACCTTATGAGCCCATCTTATGATGTCCGTCCGTCCATCCGCCTAGTTCTCATTGTTCCAAGGAAACAATTGACATAGAAATTGGGATGATAGTTGTTATGTCATGACAAAAGCTTGTGCTGATAGATTCAAAATTAACCATAGGTCCCATATAAACTTTCATTCTCATTACTTAAAGGCAAACAAATCTCATATTGATGATGACAGTTATCTAAATAGTATTCGGCATAAAGAACTTTTACATGCATCTTAACCTTACCCGTGACGCCTTATCTCTAGTTTTCGTGATTTACACTGACCGGCAAAATCGCCCGACTTGAACGTTCTAGATTTTTTGTGCAGTTTCTTTAAATCACGAGTCTATTTCAACAAGCCTTAGACTCTTAAAGACCTTAAAGAGAATACACTTCAGGAATGCAGGAACCTATGGCCAGTAGTTCTGGAAAAAGTGAAGAAATATGCCATAAATTGGGCACCCGCTTCCTGCACTGATAGAAAAGGCGTCATAACGCTGATGTATTTTGACATCAGTACTGTGACAAGTGTCTTCGTTTTTGACCCTATGACACTTTTCATCATGGTGATGTCAACCTTAACATCACTTTGCCAAAGTGTCATCAGGTTCAAAATGAAATTATGTTATCAATGGGATGACACATCGGATTCACAGAAATGACGATCATGTCCTCAGAGCGATGACGCAGTAACATTGGAGAAAGGACATATTCGCATCAATTTAATGACAGTTTGTCATTAAGTCAAAGTCATTGGAATTCACTTAAGTCAAAGTGAGAGAATATTATTATTAACTTACCAGTTACATATGTTTGTTTCACGTTTGTTGAACTACGACCTTTGTTTACAGCAGAACTCTCAATAACAAGACACCAGCACCATGCCCCACATGGTTTTCGTAATCATTCTACTTTAAAAATTTGATGTTTTTAACTAAATAATTAAAAAAAAATAGAATATAGGAATTTTTGCTTCTTATAATACATTGTAATCATGAAAATAATGTTAATAATACACAAAATTTGGCATCGAATTGATGTCACTATAAAAAAGATGACACGTAAAAAATTACAAAATTGTACGAAGACGTTAGCCATTGGATTGATGTTACTTTTTGCATCATTGATGCCATTTGTAGTAACATTGATGTCACAATTCTGTTATATGAAGATGCATTTTTCTATCAGTGTGGTATGTAAAAAACTCGAACATTAACTAAGACCATTTGTGCCATTTGTTTTATAAGCTATGATCACAAAATATTCAATTAAATATCTAAAAGACTTGAACTGCACCCGAATCCACTAGCTCGAAATATTCTTAATGTGGGCGGCCTCACCTTCTTATGGAGAAAAGACGCTAATCCTATCAGAAAAGCGCTAAATCGTTAACATGAACTGTGATTAAAAAAATATTCGTCCGGCATTGGCATGACGTAAACATAAGACTTATAATAAGACTTGATTAATTATTGTTAGTTCGTGTTTAGATATACATATCATCGTGCCGAAGTTATCTTGAGTATATCACAAAATTTTTTTTTTGGGAAATCGAATCTTAAGGTTAAAAATTTATACACAAAAAAGTACGTGAAAAAAGTCGTCTAATGTTTTTGTCAGATATTTTGTTTGGAGATCTTTATCGATTTATGTAAAAATATCCAAAGGCATGGAAAAAAATTTTTAAGTTATAGCTATTATCACGTCCGAAAAATTTTTTCAATTTCATCGTATACGCCACTTTTTGCGATATATTTTTTTAGTTTGCGGGATATAAGTCAAAATAAGGTATTAAAAAACCTACATTCACGTGTTTTACCAATATTGAAAAGTTATAATAATTTTCGAAACGAAAATTTATGCAAGTGAGAAATATATTTACGTATAAATAGTTTTTATATTATCGAATTTCCTTATGTTTGAATAATTTTAAGGTTTATTAATAATTAAGGATGGTATAACCATAATGCACGATGTTAACTGTGGGTCACACCGTAACGTAAAATTTTTGTCCAACTTAATTTGAAATTTCTTGGTATCAATACCAAATTCAACCATGGAGAGGTGCAGCATTGAGCAGCGCGTTAAGATTGCTGAAGCCTTTTACGAAATGGGCGTTCAAATCAAAAATACATTTTGTGCACATCTTGATTTTTTTGGTCAGCATAATCGAGCAAATGTGTAGGCTCTGTAGGAAATGTGAAAACGCCTGTGATTGCATGCTTGGTGCGGTTTATGGCCAGGTGGCATCATCGGGCCTTACTTCTTCGAAAATGAGGTATGCCAAGCAGTTACTGTGAATGGTGTTCGCTATCGCAAGCTGATAACGGATTTATTTTTGCCAGAAATTGAGGATAAGGACCTGGTCGATAAGTAGTTCCAAAAGAATGTGTCACACGGCAAACGAAACAATGGCTCTTCTGCCATAGAAATTCAATGGCCATGTTAACTGGCCATCACGATCATATGATTTGACACCGTTGGACGTCTTTCGTTGGTAATATTTTAAATTAAAAGTGTACGTCAATCAACCAAGAACAATTCAAGAGCTAAAGGATAAGATAATTCGACACATTAAGGACATTGAACCTCAATTATGTCTCTGCATTGAAAATATGGACCATAGGACAAAGGTATGCTACCGAAGCTGCGACGAGCATTTGACCGATATTTTGTCTCACACATACATAGTTGTCATAGATCCTTCTATAATAATAAAAAAATTTAGATAAATCTCTAAAAACTTTTTTATTTTATTCACAATTAACATTGTGCATTATGGTTGGCCAACCTGAATATTTAACCTTTAATTGCTTTACAATAAAGTGAATTTAGGCAATATAGCAATAATTCCATCAATATAAATAGCCGTTGTGTACTACGTCCGTAAAATATCTCGACATATTAAACGAAAAATGTTAAAATAACAGTAATATTAATAAGATAGTCTCTTTTTTGTAACATGCCTAATATACTTTGTTCACATACAACAAGATAACGCAAGATTTTTTTAATTGAAAGTTTTCATACGTTTTTTGTCGTATATCCACAATTATGCTACATACGATATTATAAGGTATTCAATTTTTCGCAAAAGTGGATATACAACAAAATGGCTTCGTAATATTTCATTAACTATAAGAGATAGAGACGTGAGGATTGTGCAGATCGATAGATCTGTTAAATTTACCACAGTAAACGGTTTTATCTCATTTTTTTCGATTTTGTGATATACGACAAGATAACTCCGGAACGACGATATGACGAATCGTTAAAGAACATTGGGTAACAAGTTTTGTCCCACCTTGTATTATAAAATTTATTAGGATGAGTTTTCAACTAATGTTGCACATGAAATGGCAAACTTAGTATACCCTCATTCAACAACACCATCAATTTATACTTCTTTGAAATTCATACGGGTGTAAATATACTTGTGTTTGTGTTAATTTTTTGTTTTTCAAATGCAGTTTATTTGTATGTATTTGTTTATTTTGTCAGCAGTTGCTTAAAACAATTCATGTTTATATGATATTGATAGAATCAAGACCATTCGAATATTTATTTAAAATCACAAAATAATAGAAAAATCGGAAAAAAGATTTTATAATAAATCATGTTTATATTGAATTGAATACATGCAACCTGGATTGCCATATTTATATAGAATTGAATAATGTATAATTGTTTGTTTAAACGATAAAAATAAACACTGGTTATTTGTTGAACATGCAAATGAATATCAAATAATGGAAAAAAATTGTGGAGGTCATGTTTTGTTAAAAACTCGTGTATTCAATAAAGCAGTAAAAAAAAAACTATTTTACAAAGCCAATTGTCGATTGAATAAAGTGATTATATGCGAACCTAGAAGAAGGTTCTATTGAGGAAATTAAGGTTGAATATTGGTTAACGCTTAGTACGGATTCAGTCAACTTAAAAAAAGTGTTTTAATAACTTCAGTTTAGTCCTGAAGTATTATTGTCTTTTTAAAAAAAATCCATAACTTCTTATTAATTTTTCCACAAATTTAGTATCAAAACAGATTGATCTCAGATGTTCAATGATTCATGTACATGAATATAGGACAATATGGTTCTATGTACCTAATATATCTTTATGTGGCGGCGAGGGCTGGGCAGTATCTTAAATACATGCATTATAAATTCAAATACATTCCCAAAAAAAATTTTGTATTTAAAATACCTCACTAGAGTTTTTCTTATCCCGGATTTTTTCATTTCCCTGGAAAGCGGGTTTTTTTTCATTTTCCCGGTATCCCGGGAATTCTCGCTCAATACAAATCGATGTAAAATATTATTTAATTTAATTTATTTGAGCAAATAATATTTCTTTAGATCAATTAAATAAGTTCAACTTTTTTATTTCTGTGGCAAAAAGGAGAAGGTGCTTAATGGCACCTTAAGATCTGCATGTTCAAAAGTACACATGGGTCAAATTTCAATCATTCTGTAGGATTTTTGAGGAAGTAATAACAAAATGCCTTTTTGGTTATCTTTTTTCAAAGTGCAATAACATTTGGTATAAAAACTTAAGTTTACTTCCGATCTGTGACAAAAGAAGTGTTTAGGAATAGAAACTTAAAAAACTATAATCGCAGAGAACTGATGAGTATATTAAATTCGAAGTAAATTTCCTAAAAGCAACATTTAAAGTTTTAAATTGTTTTACTATAAAACTAAATAAAAAGACAAAAGCACTTATTGCCACAGAATTATTTCAAAGCCAAAACAGCATTTATATAAAACCAAATTATTTAAACAATTGAAGCACAGCCGCGAATAACGTTGTAAACGCCACATTTTGCAAAAACGGTTTTCTTGCAGATAACCGTTAATCTTACTCTCTTACACAGTTTAAACATCAAATCAACCAAAACTATGCACCTTAACGCCTTCAAAATGGCATACAAAGTGTCAGCCAGTGGAAGAACATTGCAAGTTTCTAACAAAATGATGAAACCGAAATGGTTTTGCAGTGCGGAATAATGTTTTAAAAGCTTTTTGCATAAAAGTTTTTATTATCATTATTTTTAATAATAGGAAAAAAATAATTTTTAAAACAAATAATGCTGCCTGTCAAAAAAACATTTTTTTGCTCTCCTGAAAAATTATTATTTTGTAACTTAAAACGTTATTCGCGGCTGTGCTTCAATTTATTACCAAATATTTCTTTTAAAATAGTATTTTAGTTCAGAATAAGAATTTACAGAATCTTTTGAAAGCCTATTTTTATCAAGAAGATTTCAATGAGAAAACACGTTTCCTTTCTACGGATGTTTGCCTTTTTAGTCAAAGCAACTTTTTATTCAAAGGAACATTAATCTCTAGACACTTTCAGTTTTCTTAGCACTTCCTTCAAAACTTGTAATTCCTTAAAAAAAAATAGTTTCTTCGAATCGAATAAGCGTTTTTTCTATTAATAACTTGTCATCATATCTTACAGAATCTAATCCGAAAAATCTTTTATGCAGCTGCTCTGCATATAAAATCATTAAATTTATTAAAGCAAGTGGGAACAATTTTTTTCGTTTTTATAAAAGTCTTTAAACAAATTAAAAGTTCTGTTCATTTTTAATCTTCTTCTTTCGAAATTTCACAGTATTAAACATTTAACATTGCCTTACTTATCGGATATGAATTGACATTTCTTTGGCGTTTGGTAAAACTGTCTTAAGTCAGAAACTGTAGTTTTTCGTTATGTTTAATTTAAAAATATTGATTTGGTGTATATCATAGATCTTTTTTTCTAAAAGCAGATAATAACGATTATGAGTAGTTGGGCTAGACTAAAGTGATATGAACCAGGCAAAAGAAAAAATAAATGAATTAAATCAAATAAAATCAATCAATCAAAAACTCAAAATCCGTTTTATGATTCATTCATGACACAACATATATACAATAAATAAAATAAAATCCCGGGAATTCCCGCACAAATTTCCTGGGATTTGTTTTCCCGAAAAATGTGCGGGGATTTTTGTCCCTAGAAATCCCGTATGAAAAACACTATACCTCACGCTTAAGTATTTTATATTTAAAATACTGTAATTAATCTCACACACTAAGTTCTGTGGTCACTACGAACATGAATATACTAATAAAAAATTCTTGTTTTGAAAAGATTTTCTTAATGCCATTTTCTAAGTGTACTTTTTTATGGAATATTTTCAAACAGCCCAAATCGATCAAAATTTTAAAAAACTGTCTAGGGCACAAGTTATTACAGCCATGTCGCACAGGATTAAACTCTTTAGGATACTTTACTACTGCTTATCAAAAGTAAATGCAAATTAAATTGTTGTTAATATCTAAAAATATTTAATTCATACTATTAATTTGTTAACTGGTGAAAAATTAATAATTTTTTTAATTACTATTACAAACTTTTTAATTGAAATCAATTTTTATTTTTTTTTCTGTGTAATATATAGAGGAATTTATTGAAACTAATTGTGAAACCAATTGCTTCATCTCAAGATTACATTCAGGGCAACAATTGAAGCACAGCCGCGAATAACGTTGTAAGTGACAAAATATTTAAAAAAATTTGTTTGCAAAATATCAAGAAATTGGAATTTAAAACAACATGCTAATTTACAGTTTATAACTTTTTTTAGTGGAAAAACATTTCATATCCACAATCGCGATGTCATTTAAAACGTTTTTCCACTACACAAGCGGCTTTTAAAACTTTATTCCGATTTGCAAAGCCATTAGTTTGTATCATTTTTTTAGTAACCTACAACGTTCTTTCACTGGCTGACCCTTTGTATTGCATTTTTAAGAGGATAATGTGCATAATTTTAGATGATATGATGTTTAAATAATGTAAAAGAGTAACGTTAACGACAATTTTTTAAAAAACTGATGTTGCAAAAAGTGGCTTTTACAACGTTATTGGTGGCTGTGCTTAAATTTTTTATCAAAAAAAAACTTCTGGCTTCCTAAGTGCCAGTAAGAACCAGATTAGATCGGCTTCGCGAAAACAATTTGAGGCATATTAAACTTATGTAATACCACAATTTTAAGAGCGTTTACAAAAATATTAAACAAGTTTTCTGAATTGTCACCTGAAATCAATAAAGCATATTAAGCATCATCACCCGAGTTACAAATGTGCTGGCTATCAGAAAGCATTATGACAGATGAGAGGCAAAGAATTGAAAATCTTGCAAGCATTTTCTCTTCTATGGTTTATCAAAAACTTGCTTCGCTTACCAAAGCTTCTCAGCATCAACGATTTTCGGCCAGGCGAAAGGACTTTCTTCTTTTTATTCCATGTCCCGGCATAGAGCTAATTTATTAATTCCAACAAAAGAAGCTTGAAAACAGTTTTTATATCCACACTACACTTATGGAGGAGGTATTATGCGTTTGTTCTGATTTTTGTAACAACTTAAAATATTGGTCCTGGATCAACCTTTAAGTATACTGCTCGAAACACTTTCGCAGTCAATCTAGCGATATCCGTCCGTTCGTCCGTCCGGCTGGCTGGCCGCTCATGTTAACTTTGTGCACAATTGGGTCCGAACTAGCTTTTTTGTAATCTTAATCATCTTACACAATTTTATTAGAATCGGTCTATATTTGACACAGCTCCCTTACAAAACAGCTTTTAAATAAATTCCTTATAAATGTTGGTATTCACATAGCAATTGCCGACAATAGCTTTTACAAAAGCTGCAATGTCATGAAAAGATATTGTGTTGGTAAGTCCAACTATGAACTATAGGTCGCAAATAAACACCCAAAACACTTAAAGGCCAATATCATATAGGTGAAGGTATCTTTAAAATTTTCGGCAAAAAACTTTAATCAATGATTGCCCATGTGTCCCAAATAGGGTACAATCTGGAAAATATACTTAAATACTTGTTTTTGATATGGCAAATAAGCTACACACAGTCTTTGCACCTCGCTGTTACATCATGATCAAGTCAATCCCTATAAAAAATGGGTAAAGATGATTCTTCTTTTAAGTTTCTTAAGGAAAAATTTACCAAGCTTAGTGACGCAACAATTAAAGAGATAATTCAATATTCATCTTTTACTTCTACTCATAACCATATGATAAAGCAGTCATTGATGCGACAAAATATTTTCTTGGTAGAAAGCAACAAAATGATTTTCCCGAAAAAATAAAAATTTTGTAAACCCTTTAAAGTGTGATGCAATATGTCACTAGAATTGCATATTCTTGACTCGAATGAGGTCAGTCAGCGACAAATTTGAGGAAAGCTTTCACCAACATGTAGTAACCAGTGATGCCAACTTAGTGCTTTTGGCATTATTTATGGTGCTTTTTGATGCCTCAAAACGCCAAAATTGTATCCATACTGCCAAACTAAGGAAAAGCACTAACTTGGTGCTTTTTAAATTTTTCGTTAGTGCCTTTAGTGCTTTTAACAATTTTTTTTCTACCATTTTTAAAACTTCGATTGTATAGAGGATGATTTAG
Source organism: Pollenia angustigena (assembly GCA_930367215.1). NCBI lineage: Eukaryota > Metazoa > Arthropoda > Insecta > Diptera > Polleniidae > Pollenia > Pollenia angustigena. The sequence goes on from OV884060.1 coordinate 58,798,358, forward strand.
ATGCCATTTTAATGGCAAACGCCAATTGTTTAACTTAACTTTGAGCGATTTTAATTTAGATTTATTTTAACGATAAAATATAAGGTTTTTTATTAAAATATGGGCTGTCATTAAGTTTTATAAGCAATGGCCGATCATTGCAAAATTTCGGTAATTGCAACCCTGTACTGCATTACTTTAAAACTGTTTTATTGCCAATTCAAACTCAGCTGATGGTGATGCAAATGATTTGGATAATATTATTTTTATTGAAGATAATAATAATACATTTAAAAATATTGACATACAAATGTGAATATATTTATTATTTAATTTTAAATGAAAATGGTCACCCATCAACGCCATCGCCTTCTTTTAAATTTTGGAGGTATATAATATTCGGCACAGCCGAATGCAACTTGTTTTGTATTTAATTAAATTGTAAAAATGGCTTATGTCCTTTTTTCGCTTTTTTTTTTTTTTTTTTTGTTAAAAATAGTGCTTTGTTAAATTTTAAAGTGCTTATTGCTCTCAAAATGTTGGCATCACTGGTCGTTACCCGTGGCACTTTTAAGGTTGGTGCTTCATTAGACCCGAGCACAAGAAGAAGCCAGCACTCCCAAAAAAAACCATACCCTTTTATATAAAACTGGAACAAAAGTTAATAAAATTGTGATAAATTCGAGATTAAAGACATGGTGGTTTATCTGCAAATTGAGATGTGGTGGAAAGTATTAATTTACGTATTCGTATTTTATCAGTGTCAAGGAATAATAATCCCATAATGCGACATCAGATAAAATGAAATGTTAGAATTTTGTTTGTGTTATTTCTAGTTCTAGCACAATTGGTTTAGCTGGATCAGAGTTAGGAACCAATATGTAGACTTACCCTCCCAAAAAGTTATTTACGGAGCACTCGCTTTTTAGAACAAACATCAATTACTTTTCCAATCTATTGTAATGACATAAAATGTTGCTATTCCAGTACAAAATATTTGACCCACCTTCTTAAGTCGATGCATCACGAATCTTTAATTGGGGACAAAATTCCGAAAAAAATAACACAAAGTCCATTGCGCAATACAGGTTTGGAATTTGACATTAAATCCTGTAGTTTGACCTCTTCCTAAAATCACTTTAAAAAGCGTTCAACTTTAACAAGTTAAGAAAATGTAAGACAAAAAATCTGATTTCATAATTTTCTTCTAATCCCACTTTTGCGCAATCAACTAGAACCCACAGGGCAGCCGAAGGAAAAGTAGCCCCATTCCTACCTGGACATCGAAGCGGTCAAACCTAAAAGTTCATGGAGCGATCTAAAGAAAATGTATAGCAGCAGATAAACGTGAATGGAACGCAATCGTTAAGGCTCTCATAGGAATAACAGGAGTTTTTATACCTAAATCTCACTATGGAAAAAAATTTAATTCGTCTAAAAACCGAACGAATAAAACTTCTGTCAGAAAATTAATTACACATTCGTTTTACATGACTTGCAAGTGAGATTTCAGACTTTATTTTTCTCTGATCCCATATAAAGTCCACTTTCGAAAAATTTTAAATTCCTTTTGAGAAGTCTACATAGCCGTATATAGCATTCTTGAATGTTTCCTTATTAAATTTCAATAATATTCTAAAGTGTTATAAAACTTATGCTCCTAATCAGTTTTTTTCACTGCAATGCATTTTAAAAATTAAAATCTTAATGCATTTTATCTGCGGGTGCTTTGTGAACTGCAAACAAATAACCCGAAAAAATAAAATATTTACACAAGAAAAAACGAAACAAAAAACTTTAAAGACAAGAAATTGCACTTCTTGTTTTCATGATTGTCATGCATTGCAAAATAAACACACTTTGCATGCATGCATGACCTCATCATGCATTAAAACTTATAAAAAGAAACATGTTGCAACATGCAAAGAAAATCCATTTAAAACCGGGAGCACACAACATTTGTTAAACACATTTCAGTAGTTCATAAGTACTTTTTGTGGAAAAGCAAAAGAAAAAACAAAAACATCAACAAAATCAGTTTATGCGAATGAGAACGATAAAAATTATCTCAAAAGTACATTATTTTCCAGTTTAGCTTGTTTTATAATTTTTCACATGTTGTGTTTTTTTCAGTTAACAAACAAAGAAGGAAATTTTTAGTTTAAGTGTATTTGCCAGTAACTTAAAATAAAATGGCCATAAGGAAATTGTAAATTTCCTTCAAACTTAAACGAACAACAAACAACTAAAACTAAAATGTTGCATGTCCTTTTAGCGCAAGGATAAAAAAAAAACAAAAACTAACAAGTAGAGAATTTGATTTAAGTTTATTTTAAAGCAGGTTACAGGGGCAATTCGGACAACGGCATAAAATAGATCAAGCTAATGGGAAAGAGTCATATATTCTGTTGCTTTTAAAATTATTTTCTTTCATATTAGGCATTATTAAAATATTTGGTAATTTGGCATGTCCTTAGTAATCTATTGAAAGAGTTAAATAAATTGTGATCTGTGAAATCGATGTTTTTTATTTAATTTTCAAAACCAGTCTTATAATTTCTAATATTTGACTAATCTCCACATCGCACTCTGGGACAGATGTAATTTTAATTTACATGAGTACCTGTTATAAAGCCCTTCAGGCAAAAACAGAGCAAAATTAAACGAGTTGCAGAATAAGCTTATCATAAGAGGTTTCCTACAACATGACAAACAATATGATAGCTACCCTGCGGGAAATTTGTGTGAATTGGTCCAACAGACTGGTCCTGGGAGTTGTGAAAATAGAACAGGTACAAAAAGAAAGAACTCATGACCAGTGAAAGGGGAACCAATCATGTAACTAGTTTATGCAGAACAAAAAGGTAGAAAAAGTAATGAATTACAGAAAAGTCTTCACCGTTGGTGTGACAAATTTTTTTGGTCTTTCTAAAATTTGTTTCTTAAATTCGATTCTAAGTCTTGTTTCATTGAAATAATACTACGTTGTATTGAAAAAATACTACATTGTAGAAAATGTCACTTAACACGTCCATTAAGAATAGATGTGTGACTGGCCAAATGGTGTCAATTGACCCCCTCCAATGACAACCCCATGTTAAAGTGATAGGTTTAATTCATAGAAAGTGTTAAAACTAGAACCGGTTTCTACCACCACAGACCTATCCCGGGACAACTTTGGTGTCAGTTTGCTTCCCTCTAGGGTAATGACTTATTCTCGCTATAGTTTTCAGGGGTGGGGGGCGGGTGGGGAATAAGGAAATTTCCCCCCCGTAAATTATAAAAATATGTTAAGTTAATTTCGATAATACAAGAATTCCCAATAATAATATTTTTTTTAATGTACAAAATTATCAAAATATTTTTGGGAAAAAAAAATTTTAATTTTAAAAGAGTTTATTATTCGTGCTTAGTTCCCAGTTTTTATTCTTGATAAAAACACTTGAAATTTTTTGTTGATGGGATGAGCTATCCGAGCACGCGACGGGCAATTTAGTATTGATAATGAAACTAAAATAAAATAATGAAAATAAAAATTTGCACCAAATGCAATTTCTAAAGCTCCTCAAAAAAAATTTTTTTGTTTTAATTTCCATACCTTTATTGTTTATATATGGGCATTTCCTGGGGTCACTAACGTACGTTCGTACGCTTTTAATTTACAAACAATATAGAAAAACAAAACTTTTCCTAGCATTTTTTTTCCGATTCGATAGCATTTGGGTAGCTCTATGTTTAGTACAAAAGTTGGATTTCATCGTGTTTAAGTTTTCATAGTGTTAAAAGTGTATTAATGTCGGTTTCCATCCAGTATTTACAAAATAAAATATCTCTCTTGGTTTTTGTTTAATTGGCTTATGTACCGGTCGCGAACGTAAGGATCGCGAACGTACGATTTTTCCATGTGTTTTTTTTATTATTATCACCATGCATTTTACCATAAATGTCTTCAATCTTCCTTAACAAATAAACTTAATACTCATTTTACAATTGACTGTAATGGCGAGATTATGAAGAAAGAGTGTAAACATAACATATTTTTTGCAAGTAAAATAAGTATATAAAAATGTCTTTAGAAGTACAAAATACAGGAAATTATAAAATTTTCCAGTTTCCAGACCAATTTCCTCAAGTAAAGCAGCTCAGATATGCTAGGAAACCATTATTTTATAATAACATAGCCTTTTTTCTAATAAGAAACAATAAAAGACGATGATAATCAACATTTTATTTTTTCGTCCTGGTAGACCATTCTGGGGAAATGCCCATATGCTATATATTTTAGCCCCCATTTTAATAAATGATTATAAAATTTAATAAGCGTTTATTAAGGAAAATTTTTATAGAAAATTTGGTTTTCAAGTCTTTATTAAATTTAAAATACAAGCAACTGTATAACAAAAATGTAAAGCTATTTTTTTGGGTTAAATTAAATAAATTTTAAGTTTAAAGTGCGAGTTGATTTACATAATGGAAAAATATCTTGTGCAACTTTATTAGCTCGTTTCGCGCATATACTACTACGCTGCTGAAAATTATCACTGTTTCATATATCCGCCAAACAACTCATCAATCACAACATCTATCATTTGCCACAAAAATTTAGTTTATTAAAAAATAGAGTCGCGATTTTTTGCGCCCTTCTTCCGTACAAATGGTAAGATCTTGTTATATTTATGAAATTATTAGAAAATACTTAAAATTTTGTAATAAAATGTTAATTTTGTATAGTAAGGGGAAAAATTAAAATTCAAAACTTTGGTGCGGAAACTTTCTTCACGATTACGAAAAAGTAATACATCATTGCTTAATATTTTTTCATGGTCTATACGGCTATGCGATGAAGAATTTGATATTAGCAAAAATTGCAAAAAGGACTTAACCTAATACACATATTGTTTTTAATAAACATTTAAAAAAAAAATTTTTACTTTTTTGTATCATACAAAATTCCCCCCCTAAGGCTCAAGCTGGATCCGCGCCTGGTGCACACATTTTGTATTATTAGTTAAAGTTTATAGTCTTTGTCTTTTGTTTGAAGAGTGAAGTGTTTTAAAGAGTTGTAAACATAATATTATATAAAAGTAAAGTATGTATTTTATATGCATTAACATATTCATTTCCTTTTTACAGATTCTGCAATTTATATTGGAGTTGAAGAGGACGAATTTGTGAAAAGCACAGAATCTTTTTTATAGTAACAAAAAAAAAAATAATTTATAAATAATTTCAAAAGATTTTGTTATTCGTGCTTAATTCCCAGTTTTTATTCTTGATAAAAACACTTGAAATTTATTGTTGATGGGATAAGCTATTCCTATGCGCATTTCACTGGTTGCTTAGGCCAGATCATCAGGAAATTTATAAATATATTTTCTAAAATAATAAAACAAATATAATTCAAATAAAACAAATCGCTACCGTAGTTCAGTGTGCAAATATTATTTGGTTATATTTTTTATAATTATAACCATGATTAGAAAAGTATTTTCTGTAAGCTTATTTTATAATTAGACTTCTTAGCTTACATTATATTATAGACAAGTAATATTAACGCAAGTGTTCAGTTTTCATTATAACACAATTGTTAATAAGCCTTTTATAATAGTAACCACAACACTTTTCTAAGCTTAAGGCTTATGTTAGTAAGCTTGCTACAAGTTCGTTCTAAATCGTTTTGGTTTGTTGGGAGCCCTATTTCATGGTTCATCTCAGCCATATGGTGATTTAATAAAAATACCAAATGCCCCTGTGTATGTGTTATTATTATTTTCACGCACAGGTCGCAATTCGAGAGTATAATCCGACAAAAATTATAAACCACCCCTTGGTTAGGGGACGGAGCTCCTCTGCTTTATATAATCCAATCAGCTTTTGCCGAATATTCCCACAAGGGTGAAAGCAACATATAACAATGAGATGCTCTAGTGAGTACCCCGGACTTAACAAATCGAAAACTTTAAGAGCCCTGTCATTTCGGATGCTTGTTTCACACTAGGTATACCTACACTTAATCGCTCTTCAAAGACTTTCAAAATCCGAGGAAAGTAAATCGACACAACAGAAAACTGTCATGCTCCTCTAGCCCCCTACTATATCTCTGTTCCGAAGAAATCCATGGAAATCCGGGGGAAAAAAATTGCATTCTCTTTTACCTTCTCTCCTTAAACCACAAGACTTGACAAGTCAAACTTGACGTGTGTGAATCGGCACTAGGGAGGTCGATTATTCGACTTTTTTCAGAACCCGGTTTTCGAATATTCCGAATAGCTGCTATTTTAAAAAAACCGGTTTTCGGTTAAGCATTTCAAAAATAACCGCTTAACCGGTTTTACATAAAAATACAAAAATCAAATTAGATTTAACAAAAAGTTAATTTGAATAAAAACCAAGCAATTCACGATGGTAAAGAACCAACAAAAAAAGGTTTACGTGCAAAAGTACGACTGGCACAGAATGCCTCCCAGAGTCCATAACATTTGGTACATGGTTCAGAGTTCATTTATGCCGATATTTTACAAAAAAAGGCCTTTTATCCGAAGCAGCTCAAGAAGCTAGTAATAACATCTATAATCAATTTCGGTTGAAAACCGCGAAAAAGGTCACCATAATTGCCACGACAACCGATTTAATCCATAAGCTGCAAGTGAAAACTGACCCTATAATTTCGTATCTAAGAACAAAACAAAAAAAGGAAACAAGTTATTTCAGTGGACTTTTCAAAATAAAATTATAGAGAAGAAAAAAAAGTGCCCACCAACGCAGAAAAATAAATGTGGGCAAATGCAGCGAAAGAGCTCGAAAAAAGCAGGGAAGAAGAATGTTTTTTTAATCCTTCTTTTGCTGAATTCTTCTTATTAAGGTATGTCAGACCTAACAAATATTTGAAAAAAAAACTCAAAAAAACGTGACCAGGAAATCGAGCAATCTTTGGGTTTGGTGTTAACAATTTCTATTGATTTACTAAGCTTTGGTTGTAAAAAGATAATTTCGAAACTATTATATAATGTTTGATCAAGCTAAAAGTTTTGCAAAACCAAATAATTTTTTAATAAAACTATTGTTTCCGTTTAGGACGTGAAAAAATGTGAAGATGTCTCAAAAAATCAAACTTGTCAAAACTCGATCATAGTTTTCAAAATGTAGCCTTATATGTTTACAGATTTAATAAATTATGTTTTGCTATAACTTAGGTTCAGTTTGAGGTATAATGTTGATATATCTATACATATATAAAAATGAAAAATGTTTGTGTGTTTACTTGTTTGTTTGTTTGTTTGTTTGTATGTTGGCTTATAGACTCCTAAACTACTGAACCGATTTTCCTGAAATTTTTACAGTAGCATCACGTGAGCCCTAAAAATAAAATAGGCTACTTATTTTTTCGATAGGGCCCGGGGAATTGGTACCCCCATTGGATGCCAATATTAAATATCGCATAACTTAAGAGCCGCTTCACGCATTTTGTTGAACTTTTGGTAGTAAAATCTTCTGAGCCCCAAAATTGAAATAAAGTAGCAGCGGGGGAAGTGGTTTCCCCCATAGGACGCCAATGTTTAATATCTCTTATCTTAAGAACTGTTATAGTGAGAATGTTCAAACTTTGTAGAAGTCAATCTTATGGTATACTACACTATTGAAAATAAAAATAAAGTGGGTAGGCGCAGGGGGGAAATACTTCTCATAGGATGCATACATCAAATATCGCTCAACTGAAGAACTATTAAATGGAGAGTCTTCAAACGTGGTATAAGCTTTGTTGTGTCATGTCTCCGGGTGTTTCCTTTTTTTCATTTTTCATTTCGCCCCTCCCTATTGGATGGCCAGATTGTTGGCGATGCTGGCGTTTAACCCGGCCTGGGCTCGCCGTCTTGGGGTGGAGATCTTGCCAACCAATCCGCCTAGTGGATACGAGACAACAACAAAAAAATTTACTCATGCCAGCTTCTTTGAGGAATAGATGTGTGCATAAAAAAAAGAGAAATATATATACGTATATAGGATCCAAAGTGAACTACTTAATAGGCGAACTAACTACTAAAAATTATAAGATACTTAAATCTCCTTCTTTCCCCTTCACCACAGGGATTGGTGGAAGATTTTCCCAATCCTGGCTGCCCTCCCTATTGCAATCCCTATCGATCCCTCCATGAAATCTAAGGCCAAATATATTTAGATTTCCCTAACCATACCTACGTTTTAGTTTAAGCCAACTCCTATTACCTTATCCCTTTTCGCCTAGCAAATCATTTTCCCATACAATTAACAGACTTAAATTTGTTTATTCAACTTCATTTCGAACAATGTTTATTTATTATAAATTCAAAACAAACGGGTAAAAAAATTATGTTTACTTTATTTTCCTACTTTTCACAATACAAAAAAAATTTAGTATTTTTCTTTTATAGATTACGAAAAAGATTTGCAGAAAAAAATATAAGAGTATTTAAATATAAAAATGGGTTATAAAATTAATGGAAAAAGAAAAATAAATAAAAAAATTTCGAGATAAGAAAAAACTTAAGTTAAACTATTAGTTCCAGGATTCTCCTGTTTATGGTTTCAGAATTGGGTTTGGCCTTTCTGCCGCCTTGGACACCTTTATTTCGCCTCTGCTACTTATTTTACTGGATGGCTGCTTCCATTTATTCCCTACATCGGAGGGTCCTTCGGTATAGGGTCGTACGTAAGCGTCTAAAGTCCGGGTTAGTTCAATTAAAGAAAATCAAAAACTCTTTCATATATATATATTCCTTCAAGATCGCCTTAGGCTATTTATAAACGGGGAAACACAAAGCCGTAGGGCCAATTTTTCCCTTTTACCCAAACAAAACGAGTCCTAGGGTGAGCTCAACCTACACAGCGCTCCTTTTTTTTATAAATTTTTTTAAAAAGAAATTACCCGAATTAAAGACGTGTTTCACAGAATTAAAAACCCTTTTACGTCGCGAAACTTCTAATGCAAAGAATAATATATATATAATTATTTACCAAGTGGGTTGTTTCGTTTCTTTTCAGGTCCGTGGTCGTCTGTGTACACCGTCCCAGGTCGTTTAATACCTTTACCCCGATGATGAAGGAAGATGTTGCGTCCCCCGTTGCTCGTGGTGGCGGTGAAGTGGCTTTGGAATTAACTGCTCTTCCTTTTTTTTTACTTTCCGGCAATTTTATTTCCAAAAGTTTTAAGGTTTATGTTACTGGTTTAATGCATTTACTCGCAATTAATAAAATCGATTGTAGCAAAGAATTTATATTATATATGTAGCTGTGTATATACAATTCACTTTTTACTAAATTATTTTCCTTTTCGTATTGTTGTAGTTGTTTCTTTGGCCAGAGTGATGAATTTATGAATATTATTTTTGTCAAGCTAATAGGGCCTAAATTTCTTCAATGTAAATAAAATTCAATTTTTAATTACAATATTTTGTTCCCGACGTTTCGTCGATTGTTTGTCGACTTTTTTAAGGGATTGTCTATTTACAAATTATAAAAACAATAAAATAAATACAATAATGTACCACATAAACATTAAAGACTTACAATATGAAAATTTAATCACATTAAAAAGTTTTAGATGTACTCAGGATCATACAAATATAAAATTTAATTTTAATATTTAAAAAATACATATTACTTTAAACTTTAAATATATCACAGCTTAAGTAATGGCAACAATATAGCTCGCATTTATTTTGTTCGTGTCTTCCTTCAAATTCATTGTTCTATTAATTTGTTGTTGGATTCTTAGGCTTTCAATTGTGTACCTCTTTCTTTCTTTATTTTCTTTATCTAGAATTTTTACATCATCGAACCTAATTGTGTGACCAGTATGTAGGATGTGTTGTGCTAGTGCTGTTGTCTCTTTTCTCCGCATTATGTCCATCTTGTGTTCTCCCATTCTTGTCTCCAGTGTACGTTTTGTTGTTCCTATATAAATTAGCTCGCATGGCTGTTTGTCATTTCCTTCACATTGTAATTCGTATACAATGTTACTTTGTTTTTGTTTATTAATTGGCGCCTTAACTCTAGAAAAAATTGTACTTAATGTCAAATTGGGTTTGTATGCAAAACAGATGTTTTTTGTTTTTATTGACGACCGTATATTATTATTATCGGTTAACCCAGGTATGTATTTTACACTGTAAAATTTGTTCTCTTCTTTTTCTATGTTTGCAGATTTGTTGTGGTTATTTTTGTCCTTATCCAATTGTTTAATCGTATTGTCTATCAATGTAGATGTGAGTTTGGTGGGGAAGCTATTGTTGTTTAAAATGTTTGTTATAATGTGTTTGTTTTTATTATGAAATTGTGTATCACTTATGTTGTATACCCTAGAAATAAAATTTTTTGCTGTGTTTATAATTTGATTTTTGGGTTGTGTAGCGTGGTAATTCATTAGCCTTCCTGAAGATGTTTCTTTAGTGTACCAATCAAACAGAATCTTATTATTATTGCGTATAATTTTTGAGTCTAAGTACGCGATTTCTCCGTTTTTCTCAATCTCAGTAGTAAATTGTATTTTAGGGTGTTGGTAGTTAAGAATTGACAGAATTGTGTCCTTGTCTTCTATGCGAGTTATCGCCAAAATGTCGTCTACATATTTGGCGATATATTTAATGTAAATATTTTCATTTTCCAGTTCAGTAATTGCATCGTCAAGTAGGTTGTCAAGTATGATATCCGCTATAGTAGGTGATAGTGGGTTCCCCATTGGCATACCAAAGATTTGAGTATAAATGTTTTCACCAAACATAAAATAATTATTGTCATTTAGACAAAATTTGAGTATTCTTAAAAATTGTGAGCTGGACATCTTAGTATGATTTTTAATAATACTCCATTTTTTCATAATTGTGTTTATTGCCGTCTGAATTGGGATGTTCGTGAATAGTGAAATCACGTCAAACGATATCATAGTTTCATTATTGTTAATTTTCACGCCGCTCAGTTGCTCCTTTACCCGTAGCGAATTTTTAACATTATATTTGTCAGAAATTATGACTTTAAGAATATTACCAACGTATTTTGATAATTGGTAACATGGTACTTGAACTGACGACACAATAGGTCGTAAGGGTGTCCCTTCCTTATGTATTTTGGGTAAGCCGTATATTCTAGGTGCAGTAGCCGCAGAACAAAGAAGTTTACGTTTTTCACCTGTATTAATAATATTATTTTTGTAGAGGTCAGAAATAATGGTATTGTTTTGTTTCTGCAGTTTGTCAGTTGGATCTGCTCTTGAAATTCTGTAGGTGTTTTTGTCTCCTATAAGTGCTTGCATTTTCCCCTCATACTCATTTTTATACATAGCTACCGTCTTATTTCCTTTGTCCGCCTGTATTATAATTATGTCGTTATATTTCCTTAAAAGTTTCTTAGTTTTCTCAAAAATTGTGAGGATAAGCTTATCCTTTTTAGTATTTTTAATGCTTCTTTTAAAAGCGGATACATGGTTTGCTAATTTTGTTCTAGCGACGTCCTTTTCTTTATCAAAATTCCCATCCATGGCCTGTATACATTGCTCTACATCAGCTATTATATGTAATGGGGAGAAGTTATGTTTATCTATTGGTAATGCGAACTTTCTGCCAAGTGATAATATCCACTTACATTCCATCGGGATATCGTATTTCGTTTTATTTTCAAACCAGTGGTTTGTAAATACTAATCCATGTAATTTGAACTGTTTTTCTTTTAGTGTAGTTAATTTTCCAATGTGTCTCTCCTTAAAATTTTTCACTATTTGTTTTTCGTTTTAAAAGGCCACTATAAAGAATTCACTTTTTTCTTATCTTCGACTCAAAATTTCGGCGAAGCCACTACCACAACAATACCTCTTATTTGTGCAAACCCAGGAAGAAGAAAAAAACTTTTCTTTATTGTTTGCCCCAAGAAACCTCGGGACGCCTTTCCACCATTTTTCTTCACTCTTTTTCAGCAATTTCCCTCTGTACAAATTAAAAATCGCTGTTTTTTTCCTACGTGTATTTGTTCTTGTCTAAACTCTTCTTCTTCTATCATCTGTCTCTTTAACTCACAGTAGTTTGCGAATTGCCAATTCTAGCCCTGCGTTATCCTAAATAACAGGGGGCACACAACAGCTACTATTATAGCAAACTTTAAATTTCAATATAGTAATGGGCGAGGTGGAAAGAGGCGGAGCAGTTCCCCTCATAGATAGAAATATTAATAAAAGCCGCTTCACGCATTTTGTTGAATTTTTCGTAGAAGGATCTTCTGAGTCCCAAAATGGAAATAAAATAGCAGCGGGAGAAGTGTAACCCCCCATAGGACGCCAATGTTTAATATCGCATATCTTAAGAACTGTAATAGTTAGAATGTTCAAGCTTTGTAGAAGTCACTCTTATGGTATACTACGCTTTTGAAAATAAAAATAAAGCGGGTAGGCGCAGGGGGGAAATACCTCCCATAAGTTGCATATATTAAATATCCCTCAACTGAAGAAGTGGTTAAAGCAGTGAGGCGAAGCGCACCGGGTTAAGCTAATATACATATAAAAAAGGCATAAAGGAACACATATACTTAAGTAACTTAAAATTTTTGATTTTTGGAGATATGACTATGTTGCAATAAAATGCGATATGTATATATCCTATTCCAAGTAATCTACTATGGTTGCAGTCCTTATTTTATTGGTTCAGTTTTCGTAGTATGAATGCATGTAGTTGTTGGTTTTACTTAAAATGTTAATAATACATTAGTTTCATAGATTTTGTATTCATATTTTCCCTTCTTCCCAGCTCTCATATGCCTTTAAAGCTGGAAATAAAATTGTAAAATAAACACCAGAAGTTTTGTCCTCATTTTGTCCATCAAGTATTTGAGTTTATAGTTGAAATTGCAATTGTAATGTACTCAGTACGTAGTAGTCTTATGTGGCTGTCGAGTCCATTGTGCTTTTGTCACAATGTCTCATGTTTGTTTGATTTTGATTTATTTGCACTTGTTGACAGATGGCATTTCTAAATGGCCGTTATTTGTGTTTGAATAACAACAATGAATAGAGTAAGAAAAAATAATTTTTATTTTTAACTTTAAAAGAAATTGTAAGTCAAAAAAATAATTGAGCCAACATTATGTTGCAAAAAGGACCCTATATTAAAGGAAGTTATGTCGAAGGATAAAAATATTGAAATCGTTGGTACTTGAAGGTACTTAAACAGTTGAAAGGTTTAATTAAAAAGAAGTATATCTAATTGTCTGTTTAAAAAATAATAAAAATGACTACTTTAATTTTAAGTTAAAAATCGAAAAATTTTCATAACATCGCAAACTTTCCCAAAAATCGTATATGGGCATATCCGTCAAAAGGTCCACCGTGACCGAAAATTTAAAAGTTATTAAAAGCTGATTATTTTACGATATTGTTATAGAGAAATATTTAGATTTTACTAATTTTATAAATTTACCCATAAATTTGTCCACTCAGATAAACAATCAGACTGCAAAGTTGTGCAAACGTAATTTCTTATTTGTGGGAATTTTTTATTGTATGTTTTCTTTAATATTATCTTCCTGAAAATCTAATCTAAAGAAGAGTTCAAAGAGCAATATGTTATTCGGATTAACGGTAAATTTTTATTTTGTTTTAATCATCATTCAGTTCAATTATTTTGGAAAAAATTTAACGTTCGAAATGTCACGTATCGACCCAGGTTTTGGCTTAAAAAAAAGAAAATACAGAAGATTTTGGAATCAAATCAAAGACATTTTAATGTTACATTGCTACGTAAAATTCTCAAAGTAGTTTGACTAAAAAAAAGGCTTAAATACGCCTTTTTATAGATGGCCACAAAAACTACTTCTATTTTTTTCACGTTCGAACCGCTACTTCTTTTGCCATTATCTTTGGTCTAGAATCGCGCCCTCCATTAACTTTAGCATAGATAACAGTGCTTTCTTATTGCTATTATTTAACGGTTAAGAGAACGTAAAAATATTTGTTGTTTAAAATGTTATTGCATTTTTGATGCGTACGACTGTCACGTTCAACACTTTGGATATATGGGTAAATGGCATTTCCTGGGGTAACGAACGTACGTTCGTACGCTTTTGATGTACAAATAATATAGAAAACAAAACTTTTCCTAGCATTTTTTTGTGCGATTCGATAGCATTTGGGTAGCTCTATCTTTAGTTGAAAAGATGGATTTCATCGAGTTTAAGTTTTCATAATGAAAGTTATAAAATGTGGTCACGAACGTACGCAAAATAGAAGTCAACTTTGGCTACATTAATAAAAGTATATTAATGTAGGTCTCCATCCAGTATTTACAAAATAATATATCTCTCTTGGTTTTTGTTTAATTGGCTTATGTACCGGTCGCGAACGTACGATTCATATGTTTTTTCATTACTATTAACACTATGCATTTTCCCATAAATATCTTCCAATTTCCTAAAAAAAAAACTTGACACTCCTTTTACAATTGATTGTAATGGAGAGATTATGAAAAAACTCAACGCAAATTAAAAGTAAAATTCAAAACACTTCAAAAGTTAATTCATTTACTATTTACCATGTTAATTTAACCAAAATTATATTTTATTAAAAGCAATTTAATTGTAGATCTTAAAAAACTTATTTCGGAATTCGCTAACTTCAAAAATTGTCACTATCTTAAAAAAATTGCCCAAAACCGCTATTTTCACCAAAAAAATTTAACTTCTTCAAAAATTGCCAGACTAAAAAAAAAATCATTTTATACAAAGAAAATATCAATATGTCAAAAGTTTTTAATTGGAGAAAACTTAAATTTCATAGAGTATTTTAAATTTAAATGTTAGATTTTATCAAAAACTATAAAATTTCTGTTGAGTGTTTCGCAAGTGAGCGTGCTAACAAGAGATTGACAGACAGACGGACATGCCTAAATCAACTTAGAATAACGCAAGGACCCAGAATATACATACATACATGCATACACTTTCTGAACTAAGAAGAACACCTTAATCAGTTCACACGGAATAACAAATTTAGTATACCTTCATTTAGCATTAAGGTAGATGTACATAAAACGCGTTAGTGCGCGCGCGCTCTGTCGTCTTCTGTCAAAAAAAGTTAAAAAGTTATATAGAACAAGCTACATGCAAATATTTTGACGCGTTTGCGCCAGAAAGTTGGTTAACTTTGAACTTTTTAACGCGTTGTGTATTTTTGACAAGTAATCAGCTGACAATAAAAAGAATAATTTAACAAATTTGTGAATCATAAAAGAAAAACTTATTGAAGAGCTTAAAAAACATTCAATATTTATATAAAAAGAATAAATTCAATAAAATAACAAAATCTTGATATACTTTCGAATCCGTTTTTAATGCACAAATAAGTAAACAAATAAAAAACAGCTGACAAGTGATTGTGCAATTAAGCTTGAAGCACACAACAAACCAGCATGCTGGTACAAAATTCATTTTTTACAAAAAATTGTGTGGAAAATGTTGTAATTATCCTAAAACGAAAAAGGAGTAAAAAAAAACGTGTTTTAATTTAAATTTTGTTTTACAGTTTGTATTTTTTGATGTTTATGCCTTAACGATTTAACATTTATGAGCTAACTTTACAGCACACGATACAATCATGCTGGTACAATCAAAAAAATATTAAACTATTTTTGATAAAGCACCATCAGCTGGTACAATCACACCACAAGCTCATACACGGTCCATCAGCTGGCACAATCACTTGATTGCACAATCATGATGGTGTTGTGTATGGGCCCTATAAGGCGTGTTGTGTAACTTGCAATGTTTTACGCGCTAAAGTTTTTTAACGTACGATACTTGTCGACGAACTAACGCGTGTTATGTACTTCCACCTTAAGTGATCGTGGAATAGGCTTGCCAGATTCGAATTTGGCAAAATTTGAAAGAAAAAACCTTGAGAACTAAAAACTTTCTAAAATAATGTTTTATAAAAATGACACAATTATTAAAACCAGATAAAAGTCCAAAATACAAGCAAATGAACTCATTATATATCATAGTCATATAATCAGCGGTTTAACGTTTTAAATTGTTGCATTTCCCTCTATACTCAACACTAATAACACTGTGCTCGAAATTGACACTTTTTTTAGACAAGCCGGGCACATGGCGCTTTAGCATAATTCGGGTACGCTGAATCAAATGGTGCCCACCGTTTTTTTTAGGTTAGCTCTTGTTTTCGAGATATACCGTAATATCGAAAATGGAGGAGGTTGCACAAAATGTGTCCGCGTTACTCAAAAATGGTTTAGTTTATTGAAATTACAATTTTGCAACCAGCACAGTGTAATTAATGGACTAAAAAGCAAAGGGGTACCAAAACTAACAAAATTGAGTTAGATGCAGCAATCAACACTTAGTACTTGTATCTATCAATGTACAAGAATGTATACCTATATACCCAGTAAAAAATGCCCTTACTTTTTTTAAATTAATAGCTTCTTTCACTCATTATTTAGTAGCTTTCTTCTATATAACTACTATAATTACTTCTATAACTACTAATTTTTCAGATGTATGTAGGTAAAAAATAATGACTTACATAAACATGCGTTCATTTTGGGGCAACCCTTGTAAAATTCATCAGTTTTTTCAGTAGAATTAGAAGTAGTTTTATACGGATTACTTAACACATTATTTTGTAGGCGAAGTTTTTACTGGGTAATGACCCCGAATTGCGCTATACCGGCCTAAACTTAACCAAACCATAACAATGACAAAAAACGTTTTGCTTTTCAGAACGTCAATTATTAGCAGAGAAACCAGAAATATGCTCTAACACGTTTTATGCGCATTTAATATACAGTAAAAACCGGAAAATATGCCCTGAAAATTGTTAAAAATATGCCCCATAAAATTTAAAAATTGTCAACTTGAAAACAAAACATTAAAATATTTAATTAAAAGAATCCTCAAATCATTATCGGTAAAGCATTTTCGAGATTTTACCCTATTTGGAAACGATGGGTAGTCATTCGGTCACAAAAACAAAGTTATATTAAAAGGTTAAAATTCATAAAGGAGTTATTTGTGCCACATATTATCTAGATATTAACTTTTATATGAGATTTTGTGCTTTAAAGAGATTTTAGGGACTGTCGCTAAAATGTTAACATTTAAAAGGAAGTTGATGCTTTTTATATAGGTAGATAGAAACTTTGGGAAAATGTGAAGTGATTCGATGTTTATCGTAAGATCGCATCAAAAAAGTGATTCTAAATCGTCCAGATTTCTATGTATAGCAGACATTGCCAAAAACGTACATATGTATATAATTGATTTTACCTTAATTTTTGCTTATAAATAAAATTTTCAAGTTTAAAATAACATTGTTATTTAATGACAACCAGTTTTGCCTGACAATTTTCGAGCAAAAATCAAATGTAGATGTATACAGACCAGGGATGAAAAATGAGAAAACCAATATCGTACCAACGAACTATAAAAATCGTACTTTTTCGAGCCCAATAGTACTCAATCATTTTTTATATTTTTTTGTTTTATGTTTAAAAATCAAAAACAAATTATACTTAAAATTTATTAGTACATGTTAAGTACAGATCGCTAAAAAAAAATAACAAATACATGTTCATTATTTAAACATACATATATAATAAGGTGAGTAAAAGGTTTTTTCTCATCAAAAGCACATCGCGATTCTTGTTCTATAAGTCGTTCTAAAAAACTTTGCTAAAGGAACCAAAGGTCAAAAATAAATGTCGAGCCCCCGGATTTTTCAAATTAGTTTTCCAAAATATTCAAGAAAAGAGGCAAAAAAATTTTTATTTGCTCTAGCCAAACCTGTATGATGCAATTTTTAGGATCGAGAAATAAATTAATTTTTAATTGCCGCCAGAGAGCCTTTTTTTTGTGGTAAATTGACGAAATTGTTTTGAAAATGGACGGATATTTCTCAAAATGCAATCTCAAGTCTTAAACGAAAATACAAATTTTAAGCGTTAAGTGCATACGAGCATCTTCGGATTGCATTTCCAAATTTGTTGTGTTTACCAGGGACCCGAAATAACTGTTGTTATTTTTTAAATATCCAATAGGTTATGGAAAAAATAACTGAAAAAAATTGGTCCTGTAATAATAATTATAAATTACGCAGAAAATTATAGTTCTTCCATAAGCATTATGAAAGATTATTATTTTTTTTTTTTTTTTTGGTCTTTGATAACCGTTGTGAAAGATTATTGATTTTTTTGGTCTTTGGTAACCATTATGAAAGATTTTTATTCTTATTAGTCTTCTATAACCATTATAAAAGATTTTTATTTTTTCTGTCTTCTATAACCACGCTACAGTTCGCAAATCTTAAGATATTTTTATAAAATTTCGCACACTGACTTATATTTGCACAAGGACGAACTTATTTTTAATGATTTTGGTAAGGATCCGCCAATTTGTTGATATCTTTCTCATATTTGGTAAATAGAAACCAATTATGCCACACAATCATGGTGCTGAGTTTAAATAAAATCGCTCCAGTTTTAGGCATATTTTCCCGATTTTTTTTTAAATACAAGAAATTTCGCACTAAAATTGTATTTATATACCATTGAGTAGTCAGCGCTGTTGGTGTAGTAGCTAAGATGTGGACTCTGAAACCGATAGGACCCGGATTCGATTCCTGGCTCGAGCGACCAAAAAAAAAAACATTTTTAAAAAAGAAATAATTATTTCTTAACATCCTCAACTATCGGTTGGCTTGAGCGTACTTATGAAAGTAATTTCTGTTCTGAAGCACTTCAAATCTTGCGGTTTGGATTCAGCATTGAACTGTAGGTCTCGTCATGTATTCTAAGAATATGCAACACACCTAATTACGCATGAGTGGAAGCGCAGTGGTATCGCAACGGACATTCAGTGTCTATGTGAGCTGGCGAATAAAGTCGGCTGACACCTCTACCTAACCGAAAATATCATTAAGTAGGCTTGTTCGACTTTTTTGAACCCAAGTCGACTTCGGAACCATACAAATTTCAGACCCAAATAGGTGTACGATATTATGTGGATTTTTTTCTACAGCTGAAAATAGTGGTACTGTTATCAGTTATTTCTGCAGAGGTTTTCGCTATTTCTACTGACATTTTTTTATGAGTGTAAACATGCGCTTAAAATTGAAAATCTCATCGATTCTAAAGTAAGGGTGAAGAAATTTTAAAAATCTATCCAACCTACTAATAATCAGGGAAACCAATAATATAAGTGCAAGATTTGTTAGTGCATATTTTGATATTTTACCGTTTGCATCATTTTTTGTGTGAAATTTAAGCTTTTCTCTTTTATATATATATTAGGGTTGATAAAGTTGGTACAATGGTACTTCTTTTGGTACAATTAAAAACTAAAAAGTACGCTGATACCCCCGTGACTTATTTGGTACTATTTTCAAATTTTTACGAACCTATGTTAATTGATATAAAATGGTAACTCGTATTTACTGTCCAACGAATATAAGCGGAGTTTAGCGTTTGGTGCAAATGGTCTTGCGAAAATGATAAATTTCGTAGCTTTTTTATGTAATCTAACGAAAACTCTGTGGTTTTTATTCTTATATTTCATATCTGCAGCTTGAGAGGAAAACCAAAAATATAGTTGGTTTTACACACACTGAAGAAAAACTACATGCTGGTCGACGAGGCGTCTTCTCTTTCTCAACCACAGGGCATCAAAATCTCAATTTACTTGAAGAGTGGGCTTAGTAGGTTTTCATATTCAGACGACGATATGTCACATTCTTAATTAAGTATCAGCGGAAGCATATAAATGTGCATTTTCTGATGATACTGACGAGTTTTTAAAAGATATAAGAAAAGTTTTAGTTGAAGAAACGACTTCCTCTCATTTCAAGATTATTTTGGAACGAACTTATAATATTTTGAAATATTCGTCAACAAGTGGTTGTCCCGTCAAGAAGTAATCAACAGAAGTTTGAAACAGAGGGATCCACTCCATTATTATTTTACTGCTAATGATCTTGAAGCAGGGTTTTCAAGCGCTTAATTTAATTTAATTATATCCGTACTTTCTACTCCAGCTTATTAATGTCTTTTCTATTTCTGCAGTATGTGTATATTATAAAAAGTAAACACCAGGGACATAACAGTTATAACCAATATTTGAAAAAATCCTGAAATAATACACACAGAAAAAAATCAATGTAAATTCGTTCAAAACAAGGTTGATTTTACATTTTTCAGTAGTGATTTTGCTTCATTGTTGTTTCATGTTAATTTAACATGAATTTACAATTACTTGCGAACAACATTTTTTTCTTTTAAAATAACTATAATTCATGTTAATTTAACATTGCAGTAAAGTTAGAGCAAAATGTCATTCATATTGAAATAACAATCCAAATCACGTTGAATGAAAGTTATTTCAAGTCGAAACAACGTGAATGTCATGTAGAATCAAATTGGTGTGATTTAACAGTGTGAAGAAGCTTCAGATACACCATATGCATTTATTTAAGAATAATTCAAAACACCTACCCCTGTGACACATGTTTCACTTATTTTGTATCTCCTTTGTTAACAGAAGCATCAGCAGAATGGCCCGATATGGTTTTCGTCATCATTCTACTTTGAAAACTTGATGTACTATTTAACTAAATAATTTAAATTAAAAGTATACGGGAATTGTCTTCTTTTTATAACATATTTTAAACATGAAAATAAAAAGATGTACATACTTAAGTGTGTATGCATGTTAATTTAACAAGATAAACTTTTGATTTTAATATAAAACAGGTTTTTATGGATTCAATATTGAACAATGTTATTTTCACAGTGAACAATATTAAATAAACGTGATTTAAGATTATTTTAATATTTTTCATTTAAAATTAATATGAAATAATGATAAATATAAATAAAGGGCATACTTTTGCAGAAATTTACCATGATTCTCAAACAACATTTCGCCATGTTATTTTAACATTGGTATTTTTTTCTGTGTGTAGTTTATAACGAATTTTTAAAACTTGCTCTCTGAATAATTATTACAAAAAACCGATATTTTTTGGTTTTTGATAACGGTTATAGTTTGTTTTTGTTTTTTTTGGGCTTCCATAACCATTACAAAAGATTATAATTTTTTTTGGTCTTTCGTAACCATTACAAAATACTTTTATTTGTTTGGTCTTCTATAACCATTATAAAAGATTTTAATTTTTTTTTGGTCTTCCGTAACCATTACAAAAGATTTTTATTTTTTTCGGTCTTCCATATCGAATTTCACACAAGTTTTATGAAAATTTTATTCGGAGTTCAGCCAATGACACTCCTAATAAAATCTATGAAACAGGTTTCGTTACAGTCAATGTTTATGAAAAGCTTCATAGAATTAATGAAACTCTTTACAGAAACAATAAATCGTCAGGTAATGAAGCATTTTATAGAATCTATGAAACAGTTTCATAAAAGTCATTCCTAAAAAGAGCTTCATTAAATTATCATTTTTATTAACATTTGTATTACTAGCAATATTTGCATTTGTTGCGGTTTTTGTTTAAACAAACATACTTAAAAAAAAACGATGAAATAATTATTTGCTTTTTAAGCAGCTTTGTTTAAGGAAAACTGTTAGCTAATTTAAAAAAATAATACGTTTTTTTTTTTTTGCTTTTCAAGAATCTTAACAAAACATTTTTTTTTTTTTTGATTCTTGGTAAATCTGACAAGCGCGTATCCAGTTTTAGGGGGGAGGGGGGGGGGGGGAACAATAAGATTAAATAGGTTAAATTAGTCTTTTTAAATAAGCAATTTATGATTTCCTTTTGAGGCAAATTAAGATAGTACAGTCTGTCTTCTGTCATTGTTGATCTAAGCCATGTTTTCATTCGACGAAGGGCAGGAATGACCTCTCGCTCGTAGCATTACTGACGAGCATTGACACGAACATTTGAAATATTTTTCTTAGATTTATCTCATAGGTTTTCAGATATTTTCCATGTTTGTTGCCAATGCAACAGTTCAGGCTCAAGTTTAGATGTTAGTAGGTGTTTATCTCTTTTATCAAATATAATCAGCTCATCAGCTAGTTGTGGTTTTAAAAATTTTGTATCTGTATATGGGCAAATCCCAAAAACAGTCCACATACCAAAAATTTTTCAAATTACTAATTTTTTTAATGGAATAGAAGACTAGATGTATAATTTAATTTTTATATAAAAAAATATGTATTTCGACGATCATCAATACAATAATTTTTACCAAATACTACCCCACCCCTGATCTCTTAATGTTATACATGAATTTAACATTATTTTAGCTGCATTTTGAGCTTAAAATAGCACTTACAGCTCAGCACTCATCAAAATATAAATTTCGTTAAAAAAATGATTGATATTCATTCATACATTCATTAATGATCACAAATTTAGTTTATATTATAATTGGTTTTGGTTACATAAATAAAATTGGGTTTATTAAATACTACTGAAAAGCTGTAGCGTGCGTTGTAAGGCGTGCGTCACAAAGAGTTCACGGCTTTTATCAAAAAATCACAACATTTTTTAGCTGCGAATAAGTGATTTGCGCATAATATGCCGTATCTTTTGGCCAAACGTAATCACCAACATCGATCTCTGGCGATTGACAAGCGAAGTTTCCATTATTCGCCAAATTGCAAGACGAAAATGGAATTGGATAGGCCACACATTGCGACGACCAGTTGGCAGTATCACAAGAACGGCATTGGAATGGAATCCTCAAGGTAGCAGACGCTCTGGCCGCCCAAAGAACACCTGGCGTAGAACAGTCATACAAGAACTCAATATGCAGAACAAATCGTTTAATGAAATAAAAGATGTATGTAATGATAGAATAAGTTGGAATTTACTTGTAGAAGCCCTATGTTCCCAAGTGGAATAAATAAAGGAAAAAAAAGTGATTTAGGGGGGGAGGGGATATAATCTCACCCTACTTGAACCCGCGCTTGCTGTCTGATATGCCTATCGAGGAAGGTAATAAAAAAGATATCAATATTTACAAAAACTCGTAAATTTTATTCGATTCGAAAAAAAAACGTTAAGTTCAACAAATTTTATAAAATTTTGGCAAAAAAAAAAAATTCATGGACACTATTACACTGGACGTTATGACATGCCACCAAAAAAACATCTGTTCCATTTTTTACTAAAAAAAAACTATTTTACCTTAATTTGAAATATTAAGACAAAACTATAGCAAAAGTTTTACAAGGTATTTGTTTCGGTATAATTGATTTTAAGACGAGATCGTTAAGTTTTTCACAAAGTTAGGCTTACACTTCTTTTAAACTTTTAACTTATAAACCTCCCCCTCCCCCAGGAGCAACAAACAAGATCATTATCCTTTTCACATTAAGCTAATATAAAAATCAAAATTTCAATTACCTTAAAAAACCCAAATCACTTAAAGATTTTATCATACCCAAAAAAATATTTTCTCCTTTAAAAAACTCATTTTCCAAACTGTCATTAAGTGCCAAACTACCGCTCTAATTCCCTATAGGGTATATCTAGTAAATAGTCTACTTTGTTACCCTGCTACACCAATTCAAACAACCATTATACAATCGCATAAAACCATTTCATACATTTTTCTCTATTTCTCCTCGTATGTTGACAGTTAGTACAAGAACACATTTTTCTTGCCATGAAGAATAGTTGACAGTTTTAAAAATAGTCAACGATTTATGACCTCAAAAAGGTGACCATTAAGAATTTCTCAGAACTGCTTACAAAACAAGCAAACTAAAAATCCACAACACATTTCTAATGTATATTTTGTAGACAAAAACTTAACTTTAAGTGAATATATGCTGCATACAGCAATAAGTTTCTACCTTAATGATCATCTAAGTAAGTTAAATAACAATTTCCGGTAAAAACAAATAAAATCGGAAAAATTACAAAACACAGAAGAAAAAATAGATTCAATGATAAATCTAAAGTCCATAATAATCAATAATAAATAGGAAAACAAGAACTATAAGCAAAAACAAAATAGCCAGCAAACATACATAAGAGACACATGCTTTACGCTGCTTTAGCAAATATTCAAAAATTTTTAAGGTTGCAAATATTTTCCAAGTAATTTTTTGTTTTTAATAAACAGCCAGAGGAGTCTCAAACAAGTCCAGGCTAGAAAAAACTTTTTATGTCGTCATATATTCCAATTTAAAAAAAAAAAACTTTTTTCTTGTTAAAATCCTTGGCAAACAATGCAAGAAGTGAGTGGTTTAAAAAACATACACACTCCAACAAAAATAGTAGAAGTGTAGAAATTGAAATGTCAAAAAGGCCAAAAGATTTATTACTTGACAGGACAGCAAACTGTTAACAAACCAACCAAAGGTAGTTAGAAATAATAGTAGGAAAGGAAAAGGAGTGTAAGAAAATGTGGAAGTAGTCCTTCGAAGTTGTGTAGTACAACACCTAATGCATCATGCTATTTCAAAATTTATAGCAAAATAATTTAACTTAAACAATTCACTAAGTTATTTGCAGAAACATTAAGTAGAAATTGCATTAAAAATTTACCTTGAAAAGTTAAAAGGAATTATAGGAAATTTTGCTCAAATATGCAAATTTTTAACAAAATTTTTTTTTTTTTTTTGGAAATTTTACCAAAAATTTGCATTTTATAGGAAATTTTTCCAAAAAAATTAATTTTTTATAGAAAATTTAGACAAAAATTTGCTATTTATAGGAAATATTACGCAAATTTGCTATTTATAGGATATGTTGCAGAAATTTGTTATTTATAGGAAATTTTCCCAAAATTTTCTAATGATATGCAATGTTGCAAAAATTGGCTTTTTGTAGCAAAATTTTGCTACAATTTGCTATTCGTATGAATTTAACGAAAATTTCCTATTTATAGAAAATTTAGACAAAATCAGTTTTTTGTAGGATGTTTTTTCGAAATTTTACTATTTATGGAAAATTTTGCAAAACTTTGTGAATTGAAGGAAATTTTACGAAAATTTGCTATTTATAGGAAATGTTGCAGAAATTTGTTATTTATAGGAAATTTTCCCAAAATTTTCTAATGATATGCAATGTTGCAAAAATTGGCTTTTTGTAGCAAATTTTGCTACAATTTGCTATTCGTATGAATTTAACGAAAATTTCCTATTTATAGAAAATTTAGACAAAATCAGCTTTTTGTAGAATGTTATTACGGAATTTTGCTATTTATGGAAAATTTTGCAAAACTTTGTGAATTGAAGGAAATTTTACGAAAATTTGCTATTTATAGGAAGTTTAATAAAAAATTTTAATTTTTAAGAAATTTTTCGAACATTAATAATTTGTAGCAAATTTTGACAAAATTTACTATTTATAGGAAATTTAATGAAAATTCGCAATTTATAGGAAATGTTTTGATTATTTGGATATTATAGGAAATTTTTTAAAATTTAGAATTTTTACGAAAATTTGCTATTTATAGGAAGTTTGACAAAAATTTACATTTTATAGGATACTTTGAAAAAATTAACTTTGTATAGGAAATGTTTTAACATTTGGAAATTTATACAAAATTTGCACTTTATAGAAAGTTATACGAAAACTTGCTATTTATAGGATGTTTTACGAAAATTCGCTATTTATAGGAAGTTTTGAAAAAAAGAAACAATTCATAGGAAATTTCAAACAAAATTTACTATTTATAGGAAATTTTAAGAAAATTTGCAATTTATAGAAAGTTTTACAAAATTTGCTATTTATAGGAAGTTTGACAAAAATTTGCAATTTATAGGAAATGTTGAAAAAATTAACTTTGCATAGGAAATGTTTTTATATTTAGAAATTTATAAAAAATTTGCAATTTATAGAAAGTTTTACGAAAAGTGGCAATTTACAGGAAGTTTTACGAAAATTTGCTATTTATAGGAAGTTTAACAAAAATTTGAAATTTATAGGAAATTTTGAAAAAAAAGGAACAATTTATAGGAAATCTTGAAAAACATTTACTACATATTTGTATGAAATTTTAAGAAAATTTGCAATTTATAAAAAGTTTTAAGAAAATGTGTTATTTATACGAAGTTTAACAAAAATTTGCAATTAATAGGAAATTTTACGAAAATTTGCCATATATAGGAAACTAGCTTAACCCGGTGCGCTTCGCTACATTGCTTAAACCACTTCTTCAGTTGAAAGATAGTTTGCCATAATAGTAGCTTTAACCACGTTTGAAGACTATACCTTTAATAGTTCTTCAGTTGAGCGATATTTAATATATGCATCCAATGGAAGGTATTTCCCCCCTGGGCCTACCCGCTTTATTTCTATTTTCAAAAGTGTAGTATACCATAAGAGTAACTTCTGCAAATTTTGAACATTCTCACTATATCAGTTCTTAGAAGATCCTACTACCAAAAGTTCAACAAAATGCGTGCAGCGGCTCTTATTAATATTTCTATCTATGAGGCGTACACATTTTTATATTGAAATTTATAGTTTACCATAGTAGTAGCTGTAACCACGTTTGAAGACTCTCCCTTTAATAGGTCTTCTGTTGAGCGATATTTAATTTATGCATCCTATGGAAGGTATTTCCCCCCTTGCGCCTTCCCGCTTTATTTTTATTTTCAAAGGTGTAGTATACCTTCTGCAAAGTTTGAACATTCTCACTATAAAAGTTCTTAAGATATGCGATATTAACCATTGGCGTCCTATGGTGGGTACCACTTCCCCCGCCGCTATTTTATTTAAATTTTGGGGCTCTGAAGATCCTACTACCAAAAGTTCAACAAAATGCGTGCAGCAGCTCTTAATTATATTTATATCTATGAGGGGTACTGCTCCTCCCCTGTAAACCCCGCCCATTTTTATATTGAAATTTATATTTTACCATAATAGTAGCTTTAACCACGTTTGAAGACTGTCCCTTAAATAGTTCTTCAGTTGAGCGATATTTAATATATGCATCCTATGGGAGGTATTTCCCCCCCTGCGCCTATCGCTTTATTTTTATTCTCAATAGAGTAGTATACCATAAGAGTGACTTCTACAAAGTTTGAACATTCTCACTATAACAGTTCTTAAGATTTGCTATATTAAACATTGGCGTCCTATGGGGGAACCTCTTGCCCCGCTACTATTTTATTTAAATTTTGGGGCTTAGAAGATCCTACTACCAAAAGTTCAACAAAATGCGTGCAGCGGCTCTTAAGATATGCGATATTTAATATTGGCCTCCAATGGGGGGTACCAATTCCTCTACCCCTATCGAAAAAGTAAGTAGCCTATTTTATGATGTTACTGTAAAAATTTCAGGAAAATCGGTTCAGTAGTTAGGAGTCTATAAGCCAACAAACAAACATACAAACATTTTTCATTTTTATATATCTGTGGCCGTATGCGCATTAAAAAAAACGATATTTTAGATTCAGTTAAAGATTTCTGGTACCATTAAACTGATTTTTGGACATTAAAACCGAAAATCAATGTCACTTATCTTGTTTTTTTGAAAAATTGAGTTATCTAGTTTTTCCGAAAAAAATTTTTTATCTTAAATTATATTAGTATTTTATGGAATTAAGGCAACTTAAGTAATGATTTGTGGAAAAACAATAACTTTTTGACTCAACACGTTAATTTACCCGTTTTTTTTATAAACAAATGGAGATATCCAGTTTTTCCAAAAAATATTTGTTTCTCTTTATGCTTATACATCAAAAAATAAGCTGAGTTTTTGTCTGTTTTTATGCATAAACATAATTAAAAGGTTTACCCTTCTTGATTTTATTCAATGAATTGGCCAGTTTTAAGGACGTTGATTAACGTTATAATCGGCTTAACATAGGTTGAACCGGAAAAAGAGCTATTGACTTTGTGGTTAATTTTATTTTAATACATATCAAAATTTTAAACAAAAGGTGTTCCGTTAAATTTTTATACTAAACGTGGTAATAAGATCGTTTTTAGATTTTTAGTTTAAAAACAATGTCCTACGCTTCTACTTTGTTTTTTATGTTTTTGATAAAAATAAACGTAATAGTTACACGTGCGTGCAAAAAATATAAAAATCAACACAAGAAAATCAACAATGCGACACACTAACATAAACTTAGATCCATACCTTGACCTCATGCAAATACAGACTACGTTGGAGGAAATTATTCCACAAGGCAGCACGGAAGAAAATAAAAGGAAGCAAAACGTGATCGAGCAATCGGACAAAGAACTCGTAAATTTAGAAATAAATACTTCAGAAAACAAACTGAAATCAAATTTGCCAGACGTATTAAACATAAAAAAATATTTTACACGTGTTTCGGGAAAAAAATTAAAAATTTTTTTTTAAAAAGTTATTTGCATTTGAAAATCGTCAAAATCGTGAAAAATCTTCCGACATGACAACATTTAAACTAATGTTTTTATGAAACTAGTGAATGGATTTTGAAGTTTAGTACCTTATTTTAAAGGTATTTGAACCTTCTTTTTAAAAAAAATATTATTTTTTATAAATTAATTTTTTTTATTATTAAAATTTGGTTTTTTTACTTAATTTCTGTTTTCCACAATCTTCGAACAAGTCGAAAAATCTGAAAAAAATATTTTCTTAAAGGTTAATATATTCTTAACATTCCCTCAAAATTTCTGAGTGGAGGTCGAATGGATTCTATTTTTTTACGATTTTTTTCCATTGCAGCACCACAAAAAAATTACATTTTGTATATAAACATTTTATTTTCAAGCATGTTAACGAAAATGTCAACACATGTATGTATGTGTGTATGTATTCAAAAACACACAAAATTTGATACTTAAGTAAATCCCAGCAAAAACTCGGTAATAGGTTGGTATTACGGAACACGTTACCTGGTAATATCGCTGTCAATTATTGGCATTTTATTTAGTTTTAGTCGACAATGACCACAAATTCCAAGCCTTCTATTCAAGGTTTGCAAATTTAATTTTAGCTTTTGTTGAAAATTTTCCACATTTATCCAACGTAAATTTTTCAGTTTAGTTTTTTTATGTTTGACAACATTAAACGGATTGCAACAAAATCTGTAATTCGGTTTCATTATTTTAATTTACTTAACAATTTTTTATTCCCTCTGAAAGCACTGAACTGAGATAAACGAACTTTTTTGTAAACTAAAAATCACCTGCAACATTGCTTTTTTTAAAATAGAACATACAAAAAAATTCTAACGGCAAAATAGAAAAAGCAAAACAAACAAGAACAATATGAATTTTGATTAAATATTTACTTAAGGATCAAATTTTGTGTGTTTTTGAATACATACACACATACATACATGCGTTGACATTTTCGTTAACATGCTTGAAAATTAAATGTTTATATACAAAATGTAATTTTTTTGTGGTGCTGCAATGGAAAAAAATCGTAAAAAAATAGAATCCATTCGACCTCCACTCAGAAATTTTGAGGGAATGTTAAGAATATATTAACCTTTAAGAAAATATTTTTTCAGATTTTTCGACTTGTTCGAAGATTGTGGAAAACAGAAATTAAGTAAAAAAACCAAATTTTAATAATAAAAAAAAATTAATTTATAAAAAAATAATATTTTTTTAACAAGAAGGTTCAAATACCTTTAAAATAAGGTATTGAACTGCAAAATCCATTCACTAGTTTTATAAAAACATTAGTTTAAATGTTGTCATGTCGGAAGATTTTTCACGATTTTGACGATTTTCAAATGCAAATAACTTTTTTAAAAAAAATTTTTAATTTTTTTCCCGAAGCACGTGTAAAATATTTTTTAATGAAGACTTCGTTCTCAAATTTTGAAAGAAATCGGAGACATCAAAGTAAATTTTTAGCAAAAATCGTACGGTTTGACATGGAATGACTCCTATATTATATTTGTTGAATGTATAATTATAAAAAGAATAACGTCTTAAATTAATAATAATATTTTGAATTTAATTGCTCAATAATAAGAAAATCAATGAATTAAAAAAAAAAGAAATGAAATAACATGTTAAGGAAAAAAGAAAACCTGTGAAATGGAAAGGAAAGGAATTGAATTTCAGTTGATATTGTTTTAGAACTTAAATTAAGCATGCAAATTATATAGTTTTTAAATTACGTAAATGAAGTGTAAAATGTAAATTGTATTAGTATAGTGCAAAAAGTGAAGTACAGATGGCATTCAAAAATTAATATCGTAAAATAATTAAGTTGTAAGCACTGATAGAATTTAAAGATATTCCAACACGCTTCGGCTATCTGAAACCGAAGGTTTTCTAAAAAAAATCTAAAAATAGACATTTTTACTTCACTTATCCCTTAGCAACAGAAGTGGTTAGTTGAAATTAAACTACTTAACCTAACTTACAACTAGTCTTAAATATCTACAACCTACTCGCTAATTGAATTTTAAAATAAACACCTTAATTATAACTTGACTCTATACGCACTCTCATTTAAATTGATCTGCGCTAGAACGACATCCCGAACTCAAAAGGTAACTAGTAATCAAGCTCTTAAATTAACCTCCTATATGGAAAAGAAATAATCTGCTCTTTAATTTCGTCCCTTTCTAAATCCCTACAATTATAATCATTCAATGAATGATTATAATTACAATCCTCATCAAGAGATTCTCCCACATCTTTAGTGCCCGGCAGTTCTATGCCCAAAAGTGAGGATTGTTTAAAGTTTGTGTGTGTCCCTAACACCAAGAACTTCAATTATTTTTGTACGTAAAAACACCTTACTATTTATTATCTTTGCAACAAAAACAAATAAAAATAAGTATGTTAAAACCTTATTTAAAGTTGCTGCACCACATAGGGTACGGTAGATCTATATGGGCTAAAAACTATTACTCGGAAAGATTTCGGGTACAAAAGATGTAATATGCATATAAAGAATGCATATAGATATTCTTTGAATTCTCTAGAGTTGCAATTTTTATGCTCAACATTTTGACCCGAATTTGTTCTATATCGCTCTTTGTCTCTTAGTTTTCGAGACAACACAGTTTAAAACTTCTAATTTTTCTGTTTTCTAAGAGACTATGGAGTGAACTTGTTTTTTTCAAAAAATGCATGGAGTTATCTAGTTTTTACATAAAAATTGATGTTTTTCTGATTTTTGTTTTTCAAATAACTGTTAAACGAGAAACTATATCAAAATTTCGATCTGACAGAGTGATAGTAAATGAAACTCGCTTTCTATGTTTGGTGTTATCTTAATTTTCGCAAAAAGTGGAGTTAACTAGTTTTTCCATACGGCCACAGATATATACATATCGCACTTGTTCAACAATACTGTATTAACTCAAAATTTCAAAATTTTCAGTAGAAGCTAAACAATTTTTAATTTCATATGAAAGGCATATGAAAAAGTATTTTAAAACCAACCGTTTCTTTACAAAAAAGTAGTCAAAACAGCACAATATTTTAAGAGTGGGTAGATATGACTATAACATGTCGATTTCTTTCAAAAAGTGAAAAAATAAAAATTTTGAGTTAATACAGTATTGTTGAACAGGTGCGATATGTAAGTAGATGTTTCGATTATTTGGATTAAAAAGGAAATTTTTCGAAAACGTACAATTATAGGAAATTTTTCAAAAATTTGCAAAAATTAGCACTTTATAGGGAAGTTTACGAAAATATGGCATTCATAAAAAATTTTGCAAAAATTTGTTTTTAATGGGAAATTTTTCGAAAACAAAAAAATATCTCAAACTAAACTCTGCAGTTGGTCGTAAATAATGTGGCGTAAAAAAATAATTAAAATTTGAATAGAAATAAGCAGGGAAACAAGAAATATGCTCTAAAAAAACACGTTTTATGCAATATGCAGGAAAAGCGTGGAAATATCCCAGCAAAAACTTTACTTACAATCCTACTTTTAATGACTTCAAGAAGTCATTACTTTGTAGCTTTATTCGCCACTTTTTGGAGTATTAGTTATATATTAAATAATAACTTTATTATTATACTTAAATATACAGAAAAATTAAAACTTTCATTATGACAATAAAAATGTCATTATAGTCATTATAGTCAAAAAACAATGTTTTTTAATACAAAAACTAGACTGCCCCGGTAGACTAGCTGGTAGCGAGCTGGTCTATCAGTTCTGAGGTTGCGGGATCAAATCCCGCCAGAGACAGAAAAAAAATAAAAATTTAAATAAGGCAAAATAAAATAAAATAACACTCAATTAGAACGACATCCCGAACTCAAAAGGTAACTAGTAATCAAGCTCTTAAATTAACCTCCTATTTGGAAAAGAAATAATCTGCTCTTTAATTTCGTCCCTTTCTAAATCCCTACAATTATAATCATTCAATGAATGATTATAATTACAATCCTCATCAAGAGATTCTCCCACATCTTTAGTGCCCGGCAGTTCTATGCCCAAAAGTGAGGATTGTTTAAAGTTTGTGTGTGTCCCTAACACCAAGAACTTCAATTATTTTTGTACGTAAAAACACCTTACTATTTATTATCTTTGCAACAAAAACAAATAAAAATAAGTATGTTAAAACCTTATTTAAAGTTGCTGCACCACATAGGGTACGGTAGATCTATATGGGCTAAAAACTATTACTCGGAAAGATTTCGGGTACAAAAGATGTAATATGCATATAAAGAATGCATATAGATATTCTTTGAATTCTCTAGAGTTGCAATTTTTATGCTCAACATTTTGACCCGAATTTGTTCTATATCGCTCTTTGTCTCTTAGTTTTCGAGACAACACAGTTTAAAACTTCTAATTTTTCTGTTTTCTAAGAGACTATGGAGTGAACTTGTTTTTTTCAAAAAATGCATGGAGTTATCTCGTTTTTACATAAAAATTGATGTTTTTCTGATTTTTGTTTTTCAAATAACTGTTAAACGAGAAACTATATCAAAATTTCGATCTGACAGAGTGATAGTAAATGAAACTCGCTTTCTATGTTTGGTGTTATCTTAATTTTCGCAAAAAGTGGAGTTAACTAGTTTTTCCATACGGCCACAGATATATACATATCGCACTTGTTCAACAATACTGTATTAACTCAAAATTTCAAAATTTTCAGTAGAAGCTAAACAATTTTTAATTTCATATGAAAGGCATATGAAAAAGTATTTTAAAACCAACCGTTTCTTTACAAAAAAGTAGTCAAAACAGCACAATATTTTAAGAGTGGGTAGATATGACTATAACATGTCGATTTCTTTCAAAAAGTGAAAAAATAAAAATTTTGAGTTAATACAGTATTGTTGAACAGGTGCGATATGTAAGTAGATGTTTCGATTATTTGGATTAAAAAGGAAATTTTTCGAAAACGTACAATTATAGGGAATTTTTCAAAAATTTGCAAAAATTAGCACTTTATAGGGAAGTTTACGAAAATATGGCATTCATAAAAAATTTTGCAAAAATTTGTTTTTAATGGGAAATTTTTCGAAAACAAAAAAATATCTCAAACTAAACTCTGCAGTTGGTCGTAAATAATGTGGCGTAAAAAAATAATTAAAATTTGAATAGAAATAAGCAGGGAAACAAGAAATATGCTCTAAAAAAACACGTTTTATGCAATATGCAGGAAAAGCGTGGAAATATCCCAGCAAAAACTTTACTTACAATCCTACTTTTAATGACTTCAAGAAGTCATTACTTTGTAGCTTTATTCGCCACTTTTTGGAGTATTAGTTATATATTAAATAATAACTTTATTATTATACTTAAATATACAGAAAAATTAAAACTTTCATTATGACAATAAAAATGTCATTATAGTCATTATAGTCAAAAAACAATGTTTTTTAATACAAAAACTAGACTGCCCCGGTAGACTAGCTGGTAGCGAGCTGGTCTATCAGTTCTGAGGTTGCGGGATCAAATCCCGCCAGAGACAGAAAAAAAATAAAAATAAAATAAAATAACACTCAATTCACATGAGGGCTTTTACGACGTCGTTTTATCTTGATTCCCTTTTAAAGCAACTTCCAAAATCTCTTTGCGTTCATACGATGATTTTTGGTTGCATGTCTTTTTTTTATTTACAGTATGGCCTTGATTACCCGTCATTCGATTAACCGGCAGCTTCAATAAAATGGAAAACAAACATTTTTTTGCACTGATTTAAATTGCCTCTATTATCC
Organism: Pollenia angustigena; assembly: GCA_930367215.1. Taxonomy (NCBI): domain Eukaryota; kingdom Metazoa; phylum Arthropoda; class Insecta; order Diptera; family Polleniidae; genus Pollenia; species Pollenia angustigena. Next base: position 58,832,445 of record OV884060.1, read on the forward strand.
GAAATTATAAACAAATTATCTTTTTTTAGTTAAATTTTGAACAATCAAAAGAAATTTAAATAAACGAAGAAAGAGAATATCTTAACGGTGTGGAAGCATGTTCTGCCAAATTTACTTTTTTCCTCATGTTTACATAATAAAACGTTATATATTTACATAAAATAAGAAACACACCAAAAAAAATAAATAATCAAGAATTCTGCCGATCCCGTCTATTATCGATAATCGAGTTCTCACTGTATTTTCAACCACACACTTCAAAGTAAGAAAAAGAATAAAACGTAAACAGAAAAAGTTAAAAGAGAAATGTAAAAAACGACATGCAAAATACAAAACGAGACATTTTGTTAACCCCTCTTTCTTTTCTACACCGCTCACCAACAAACCAAAAGAGACGTCGACAAAGCGACGTCGTAAAAGCCCTCATCTAAACTGAGTGTAAGATAAAATAAAAAAAAAATAATTAAAAAATATAAAAAAAAAATAATTAAAAAAAAAATTGAAAAATGTTTACTTTATTTTTATAAAAAAAACATATATTATTTTTTAGATTATAATAGGCTAAATTATAAGTGGTTACTTTTGGGACATCTCGAACAAAAATAAGTACTTTTTCTAGTAGAAAAGTAAGTAGTTGGCTCCTCAAATTCTCATTATTTTTCTACTCATTTTGTAAGCAAAGTTTTTGCTGGGATGCTCCGGAAACTGTTAAAAATATGCTCCTAAAAATTTAGATTTGCTAATTAAAACAAAATATTCAAAAATGTATTAACTGCTCCATTTAATAAAAACAATCCTAAAATTATAGTCGGTAAATCCAGGCAAATAGGCAACCGGAAAGCTAGCTCAAATACTAGCTTAACCCGGTGCGCTTCGCTACACTTCTTTAACCACTTTATCGGTTGAGAGATATTTAATAAATGCATCCTACGGAAGGTTTTTCTCCCCTGCGCCTTTCCGCTTTATTTTTATTTTCAAAAGTGTAGTATACCATAGGAGTGCCTTAAGATATGCGATATTAAACATTGGCGTCCTATTGGGGGTAACAGTTCCCCACTGCTATTTTATTTCAATTTTGGGGTTCAGAAGATCATACTACAAAAGTTCAACAAAATGAGTGCAGCGGCTCTAAATTATATTTCTATCTGTGAGGGGTACTGCTCCTCCTCTGTCTACCCCGCCCATTTCTATATTGAAATTTAAAGTTTGCCATAATAGAAGCTTTAACCACGCTTGAAGACTCTTCCTTTAATAGTTCTTCATTTGAGCTATATTTAATATATGCATCCTATGGGAGGTATTTCCCTCCTGCGCCTTCCCGCTTTATTTTTATTTTCAACAGTGTAGTATACCATAAGAGTGACTTCTACAAAGTTTGAACATTCTCCCTATAACAGTTCTTAAGATATGCGATATTAAACATTGGCGTGCTATGGTGGGTACCTCTTCGCCCGCTGCTATTTTATTTGAATTTTTGGGCTCAGAATATCCTATTACCAAAAGTTCAACAAAATGCGTGCAGCGGCTCTTAATTATATTTCTATCTATGAGGGGTACTGCTGGTCCTCTGTCAACCCCGCCCATTTCTATATTGAATTTTATAGTTTACCATAATAGTAGCTTTAACCACGTTTGAAGACTATCCCTTTAATAGTTCTTCAGTTGAGCGATATTTGATATATGCATCCTATGAGAGGGAAACCACTTCCCCCGCTGCCACAAATTTCAGGAAAATCGGTTCAGTAGCTTAGGAGTCTATAAGCCAACATACAAACAAAGAAACAAACAAACACACAAACATTTTTCAGTTTTATATATGTATGTATATAGATGCTTTAAAAAGGCAAAATATGCGCTAAAAATTAAAAAAAAAATACTGCAAAAAGGGTATTTTTACTAAATTATGCAAAAAAATGCTGTGAACGTAAAAACATGCAAAAATATGCACTAACAAATCGATGCCAATATGCATAAAAAGCTCTCAAACGAATTAATATATTGTTTCTGCCTGCATTGGACGCACAAGGAAAAACATACAATTGCATATTTTTGGTTTCCCTGGTAATAAGGATAGTGAAATGACTTTCAGGGCCATAAAATTGGTATTAAAAAGGGTAATAAAAAAAATTGTAAAAAAATTGTTTTTTTTAAATATATAGAAATAATAAAAAAACTTAAGCGAAACGGCTCGCACCTTTTTTTTTTTTTTTTTTTTTTTGTCATTATTTGTTTATTGAATCTTCATATATTAAATATGAACTAACAATAATTAATCAAATCTTAACCTAATACGTTATTTTATCTCCTGCCAGTGCCAGACAAAATTTTCTTCATCACGGGTTATGTTCACTTTTATAGGTGTTTATCGCTCATCTAATTGGGTAAGTGCTGCAGTGTCTCTTCTTCTTAAGCGAGTGTGGCCGCCATGATTTAAAATATTTCGAGCTAGTGGATTTGGGTGTTGTTCAAGCCTTTTTAAATATTTTATTGCATATTTTGTAATCATAGATTTCACTAATGGCACATTGAGATCCTTATGAATGTTTGAGTTTTTAACATACCAGGGAGCGGCTGTGATTATTCGAAGAAGTTTATTTTGGCGCCTTTGAATTTTGTCGATATTAGAGGCCGAGGCAGTGCCCCATAGTTGAATACCGTAGCACCAGATAGGCTTTAAGATAGAGTTGTAAAGTAGAAGCTTGCAATCCAGACTAAGGACAGAATTTCTTCCAATAAGCCAATGAATTTGAATGGCTTTTAGTTTCATTTGTGTTAATTTTGCCTCTATATGGCATTTCCACGTTAATCGCCGATCCAGATGTATACCGAGATATTTAACATGCGAATGTTGAGGAATTATTTGATTATTGATTGTAATAGGGGGGCATGATTCCCGGCGCAAAGTGAATGTTATATGTACACATTTTTGCTCATTGACCATTATCCTCCATTGTCTTAACCATATTTCTAGTTGAAATATATGATGCTGTAAGTAACGCGATGCTTCATAACGATTTTCGTGGACGCTTAGAAAAGCTGTATCGTCTGCAAATGTTGAAGTTTGTGTGTAGTTGCTTGTTGGCATGTCCGAAGTATAAATTAAGTATAATAGGGGGCCCAGGATGCTGCCTTGTGGGACTCCAGCGGCAATGGGCTGAGGTGAACTTAAGAAATTTCCTTCTTTAATAATAAATTGACGACCGACTAAGTAGCTTTCTAGCAGCTTGTGTGTGTTTGCTGGTAAATTTTGCTTCAATTTGTGTAATAAGCCTTCATGCCAGACTTTGTCAAAAGCTTCCGAAACATCGATGAAGAGTGCTGAGCAATATTTCTTTTCTTCAAATGCTTTTCTTATGACATTTACTATTCGATGAGTCTGCTCGATTGTGCTGTGTTTTCTTCTAAATCCGAACTGATGGTTTGGAATACATCTATTTTCACTTAAAATTGGTGTTAATTTTGAAACTAATAATTTCTCAAACAGCTTTGACATATTTGATAATAAGCTAATAGGTCTATAAGACTCAACTTTTGTATGATCTTTACCTGGCTTTGGTATCATGGTAACTAAGGAAACCTTCCATTTTTCAGGATAGTATTCAAGGCGTAAAATAGCATTAAAAATAAAAAGAATAATTTTCTTTGCTATGCGAGGTAGCTCCAAAAGCATTTTATTACTGATTTTATCAATACCAGGTGCCTTCTTAGTGTTTAAGTCACAAATAGCCTTTTCGATTTCTCTTATCTCAAATCTGAGGGGAATAGCTGCTCTAGCATCAACAGGTGGTAACTCGACCGCAATATTGTGAGATATATTTGGTGTAAATACGTTTTTCAAATGATTTACAAACAGGTTTCCTTTTTCATTATCATTTCTTGCCCAACTACCATTCAAGTTTCTTAATGGTGGCTTAGATATAACTGGCCTTTTTAGATTTCTAGCTGCACGCCATAATGAGTAGTCAGATTGTGGAGTTGCATCAAGTTCCTTAAGATATTTTTCTAGAGAAGCCGTTTTCTGATTCTGTAGCAACTTTCTTAGCCTTTTTGTGCATTCTTTTAATAAAATCTTAAGTTGCGGGGATCTGTAAAGTTGCCACTCTCTTCGAACTCTCCTTTTTTCAGTCAAGAGCCGCTCGACATCTGAAGAACATATTTTATTATTTTTAATTTTTTTGGGGGTAACGCTGGAGTGTTGAACAGCTAGTTTAAGATAACTGTCAAAGTTAACAAGAGAGAGATCCACATTCTCCGGTGTACTAAGCGGAATATTTTCTGTGCAATGGGCACTGAGAAATTTTTTATATTTTAACCAATTTATTTGTGTGGCTGGCGTCGCTAAGTAACCTGACGGAAATACAATTCTATTTGGGTTCGATATAGTAACAATTGTAGGTGTGTGGTCGGATGATAATTCTAAGGAAGCTTCAACATGAATCGTTTCTGTGGGGATGTTTTTAACCACGCCAAAGTCGATAACATCTGGAATTTTTTGCTGATCAGTAGGCCAATGTTTACGCATGAAAACCCTACATGTCTGCAGGGCATGAAAACCCTACATGGTTTTTGGCAATAGCGAGTACGTTGACTCGTTATGTTTTTTACCATCAACAGGCGGTTGAGTAGTTGGTTGCTTATGCACTTTTCTTATTATTCATTCTCAGTAGTGCAAGCGAACAATAAGGTTTATCTTTTCTGAAGTCAAAGTGTCTCTTTTAACTAATTTGAAGTGTTTCTGGAAATTGTATTATAAATAAATTAAAGGTGTTAAAAATTATATTACCAAAACCATAATAAACATTGTTTCTTTTTTTCGGGCTTGCTTCAATTTTTCCTGAATCAAAGGGATCTTTTTCGTATTTGTGTGGTAGAACGCGGTTACTTTTAAATAACATCCTTAATAACCAGTGTCTACATTATTGGAAAAAGTGTTAAATTAAATCAATATACCGTAGAAGTGAAAGTGTTCCATAGAAACTAAGAGTTTACGTGTTCCAACCCTCATACAAATCAAGTTGATTTATTGCTAAGTACCAGGTTTCGTGCGCTGTACCTGTATTCGTTTTTGGGATTGTAACAAATCATATTTTCAAACGTATCAGCCCCTGGACTATAAGCCGCTAAAAGACTTTAGCTCTGTGAACGCATAGACTTGCTGCTACCCATAGGATACCAACCAAGAAGTTCTAGAGCACCATCTAATTGTGCCCAAACGTATGTAAGAGGATAGGAAGAAGTTTTTCGATACCAATTCCTGTGACGACGACTCAGCCTGCCATCCCACGAGTTGGCTTGACGTTTTTTATCACCAGTGAAGTATACCGCCACCTACATCAACCCCGGTGAGTACCCTCAATATATATTATTATACTTTCCCCCGTGTACCCATACATTTTGGTCCTTCGAACCGGATCCGGGTCATCCATAACCCGGGAAAAACCTCCTGACTTCATATTTTTACCCCCCTGCAATTCCCTGTGCAAAGCCATGTGTGTATACTTACCTCCATAAGTATACATACGTACATACATAATAACCCCCCTCGCGGCATAACGTGCGCAATTTGTATTTTTGTATACTTAACTCCATAAGTATACATACATACGTATAATACATATTACCCCCTTCGCGGCATAACGTGCTCACTTTGTATTTTTGTATTTTAACGGTCCCATAAAAATACAAAAATACAAAAACCAAATTTTTGTTCCCCCCTCGTGACTACCTATCATGTGTCAGGTTGTTTCCCAAAAAATCATCATACGATTAACCTAACGGTCGCCAAAAGTGAAAAAAAAATCATACAAACAACTATAAGCAAAAATAATATGAAATAACTACATATGTACATCCTTACATACAATTTGCATTTATTTTTATAAAGCAAAAACCACCACCAAATTTACGCCATACATACATACATACATACCTACAAAGAATTAGCAACAGTTGGGCTAGTTGCAAAATACTAAAACAAGTTTGTACCGTACAAAAATAACAACAAAACCTACAGGCAATTCTAGTGCACATACATTTCCCCCCGCAGCTTTGAATATTGTCAACTTCATAAGCATCAACACATCAAGTTGATGAAACAAAAAAAACCCAAAAAAAAAAAAAAAGACAAACATAAGTCAAAAGTGAGTTGCTTTAACATTCAAGGTTAAGCAGCAAGCATCTCTCTTTTTTTGTTGCAGTAATCGTCAACTGCATTACATCTCCCTTTGCAGTTCGTTTTTAATATCATATCATCTCATCATTTTTACGCAATTGATCAACTCGTTGGTTTTTGATATTTGGTGAGAGCACAAAATATCAAAGAACGAGTAAATGTATGTATGTACGGTGTGTAACAAGTAAATGGAAAATAAATAGGTCACTGGAACAAACCTGAGTGTACATAAGAACTTCCATACAAACAGCTGGATACGAGGGCAGCTCGAAAAATCATTGAAGATTTTTTAAACCAATTATTACATGTACTTTTTTAATAAATACATTATCAAACCAAGCGAATATATGAAAATAAATAAATAAATCCCATGACACATGATAGCCCCTTTTTCTGCAAATTAATTATATACCCATATTATAAATTAATCATTTTTAAAAAAAAAAATCAATTCTTTAAATTTTTTGGCAACTAATTTTTCATCGGTCGCTTTTACGAAGCACCTTTGAAAAGTTCTTTAAATTTTTATCAACTATTTTCATCGGTCGCTTTTACGAAGCACCTTTGAAAATTTAATTTTTTAAATTTTTTTTTAATTTTTGCAAACATTTTTCATTGGTCGCTCTAACGAAGCACCTCTGAAAATTTCTCTAAATTTTTTCCCAATAATAAATTAATTATAAATTAATTATTAAAATTTTTTTTAATTTTTGCAAACAATTTTCATTGGTCGCTCTAACGAAGCGCCTCTGAAAATTTCTCTAAATTTATTCCCAATAATAAATTAATTATCAATTACTTATTAAAAATTTTTAATTTTTGCCTCGTTTTTCATTGGTCGCTTTTACGAAGCACCTCTGAAAAGTTATTTAAATTTTTTAACAATATATTATCCGAAAATTAATCATTAAAATTTCTTAAAATTTTTTCCCAATAATTTTCATTGGTCGCTTTAACGAAGCACCTCTGAAAATTTCTTTAAATTTTTTTTTTAACAATTTCTTTAAATTTGTTTGCAACGTACTTTTCTTATAGGTCGCTTTTACGAAGCACCTTTGAAAATTTCTTTAAATTTTCTCAACTTATTTTCTTATAGGTCGCTTTTACGAAGCACCTCTGAAGATTTCATTCAAATTTTCTAAAATATTTTCATCGGTCGCTTTTACGAGGCACCTTTGATAATTTCTTTCAAATTTCTTCAAATAATATTTTTAAATTTTGCATTGGTCGCTTTTACGAAGCACCTTTGAAAATTTACTCAAATTTTTTATTAACTGCGTTTGAATTTTTCACTAATTTTACGGGTCGCTTCTACGAGGCGCCATCGAAAATTTCCCTAAATTTTTCCAAACAAATTTCTAAATTTTCAAATCGTAGTCACTTAAAAAGAGAAAATGGCATCGGTAAAAAATGTCATACGGTATTCTGATCGTGTGATCGAATTTAAAACCTACTTTGACGGTTTAAAGGTAGAGTCGCACACGCGACACAGCCTTGAGGCTGACGAAAAACAAATCGATCGTCTGTGGTCGAGTTTTGAGTCGTGCTATGAAGATGCGGTGGACAATTATGAAAATCTTAAAGAGGAGATCAATCTGGAAACCTTAAGGGGACGTTTCTACTCTACTTTTGGCAGCCACAAAGCTGTAGTTGCGAAGATCCATGAACTTAGTGAAGCTCTACAAGCCAATGCCAGAATAGCCTCCACCTCAAATGATAGCACACGCGATATGACCCCGCACATTGCTTTACCCCCATGTGATACCGAAATCTTTCATGGTGACTATAAATCGTGGCCAACCTTCCGTGACATGTTCACAGCCCTATACCGCAACAATAAGCGTCTGTCACCAGTAGAGAAAATGTGCCATCTGGTCAAGAAAACTCAGGGTGAGGCGCGAGAGCTTTTGAAGACATGCCCTATGACCAATGATGGTTTCAATATGGCGTGGCAAAATTTAGTTCATCGCTATGAAAATAAGCGAATACTGGTGAACGCCCAACTTAAGTCACTTTTCAACATAAAGCCCATATTGAAGGAAACTGGTTCCGATCTTAGGCGATTACAACGCACAATTAATGATTGCATCACCAATCTTCGTTTGTTAAATATCGAAGTCGATAACTGGGATGTAATTTTTGTGTATATTTGCTCAACGTGTCTACCTGAGACCACACTGAGCTTATGGGAACAATCTTTGCCGCGTACCACCGATTTGCCAACGTGGAGAGCCTTAGATGATTTCTTATCATCAAGGTTTCAAACTTTAGAGTCGGTCGCGGATATTAGATCCACGTTTTCAAACTCACATGCCCCAAAACCTTCAAAATCTTCATCCCAAGGGTCCAGGGTGAAAAGCTATCAGACCAACATTGCCCCTGACAACAAGGGTAAATGTGCGCTGTGCTCCGAATTTCACCCTCTTAGATGTTGCGCCGTATTTCTGGCCATGTCTGTTGCAGACAGATACGCAACGGTGAAAAAACAAAATAAGTGCACTAACTGCCTGGGAACATCCCACGGGACTAAGAATTGCCAAAGTAAATACACTTGCAAGGTATGTAAGGGAAAACACCATTCGCTGCTTCATCGCGTAGACGGGAAGAAAACCCCAAATAATAACAATAACGTTAAAAGTACCCCCGTTCATCAAAATAACAACCCCCTTCCCGCTTTAGACGTGACCCCTTCTACCTCGTCCCAAGCAGCAAACAGAACGCTGCAATCGTTTTCAACTCAACTTGAACCCACCACACAGTCTGTCATACTCGGTACAGCGTTAGTCGACGTTTATAATAACGACCTCAAGTGTACGGTCCGCGCGCTAATAGACTCCGCCTCGGAGGCGACATTCATTTCGAAAAAACTACAAAGACATCTTGGTCTTTACGCCCGTCCATCCGCAGCCCAAGTCCACGGGCTAAGTGACTCCGTGACTGCAACTTCAACCCAAAGCTGTCACGTAAAAATCGGATCCCCGGTAAACAAATCGTTTGAAGTTTCTTCGGATGCCTTAATAATAAATAAACTTACCGGTCAACTTCCCTACTACCCCTCAACGGCATTAAGAGATAGCGATTTCTCCAATTTACGATTGGCTGATACTTATCGCCACAGTTGCCGTGAAATAGATTTACTGCTTGGGGCAGATGTTTACCCAAAAATTATTCTGGACGGTCTACAAAGAGACACACAGCAATCCTTGCTTGCCCAAAATACAGTTTTCGGGTGGATTATTACGGGAAAGGTGCCCGCACACCCGTGCGGAAAAGCGGTTTTATCATTTTTTAGCTCCATAGAGTTGAATAATCAACTTCAGCGGTTTTGGGAGCTAGAGGATATCCCGAGGAGAAAAACGTCCTCCCCGGAGGACACATACTGCGAGAATTTGTACACATCCACTACTTTCCGAAATAAAGAAGGTCGATACGTCGTGTCACTCCCCTTTAAAAAAGATTACCCCGAGAAATTAAATGTTGGCCCCTCTCGAAAAATTGCTTTCTCCCAGTTTCTACGAAACGAGGCGAGATTAATCAAAAACCCCCAACTTAAAACTGAATATGATCAGGTAATAACAGAATACTCTACTCTAGGTCAAATGACCAAAGTAACCCCCGTAAGTGGTGACAGCGGCACTTATTATTTGCCCCACCATGCTGTCTTAAAACCCGACAGCACCACAACAAAATTGTGCGTGGTATTTAATGCCTCCAGCCCCTCATCCAATGGCATAAGCCTTAATGACCTACTTCATCCTGGCCCAGTTCTGCAGTCAGACTTAATGATTTTGCTTTTGAGATGGAGATTTTTCCGCTACGTGTTTAACGCGGACATTGAAAAGATGTACCGCCAAATCTTGGTCCACCCCAAGCACACCCCTTTTCAAAGAATTTTGCATCGTGATACTCCGAATGAGTTAATCCACGACTTTGAGTTGAACACAGTCACCTTCGGTGTGAACTGTGCGCCCTATCTAGCCATAAGAACGTTGCTAGAACTCGCAAAAGAAAGCGAATCCACTTCCCCTCAAGCATCAGAAATCTTGCGAAGCCATATGTATGTTGATGATGTCCTTTCGGGTGCCCATACCATATCGTCAGCCATAAGATTTCGCGATGAGCTAATAGCAGTTCTCAAAACAGCGGGTTTTACGCTACGAAAATGGACGTCTAATACCGAAATGTTGCTGCAAGGTCTGCCTTCAACACATTTGCTAGGTGAAGAATTCCTTCGATTGTCTGAGTCCAGTATTACGAAAACTTTAGGGCTCAGGTGGAATGCTGGCAACGACCATTTTTATTTCAAACTCAAAGCTAAACCGAATCGTGAGTTAACCACAAAAAGATGTGTGCTTTCTGAAATTGCCAAGTTATTCGACCCAGCTGGATGGCTATCTCCCAAGATTATAGTGGCAAAAATAATTATGCAGCAAATATGGAAAGATGGCACTGATTGGGATGAAGATTTGAACCCCCTTACTATGAACAAATGGCGCGAATTTCTCGATGACTACATAAAGATTGAAGAAGTCAGAATTCCCCGTTTCATAGATTACGATCCTGCTTACAAAGTCGAGTTGCACGGTTTCTGCGACGCGTCGGAAAAGGCGTACGCAGCCGCCATCTATATTCGCTCTGAAAATGAAGGTTTTGTCACTAGCCACCTTTTGGCAGCAAAATCGAAAGTTGCCCCCGTTAAATTTGTTTCCCTACCACGGAAGGAATTATGTGGAGCAGAATTGCTGGCGAATATGATCGATTCTATTCAAGCGCAGCTCAATCTCAAAGACTATAAAATTTTCCTGTGGACAGATTCCACCATTGTGTTGGCGTGGTTGAGAAAACCGGCTCATAAGTGGAAAACGTTCGTCGAAAATCGAGTTTCGTCTATAATCGAAAAGGTAGGAAAGGATTCGTGGTCTCATGTCGAATCAAAAAGTAACCCCGCTGACTTGGCCTCACGTGGCATTTCAGTACGTGACTTATCATCTAGTGAGTTGTGGTGGCGTGGACCCGCTTGGCTAAGACGTCCTTATTCAGACTGGCCATCAAGAGAAAAGGAGTTTGACACGGAAGAGGAAATTAGAACAATTCGTGCGCATACAACCTTAATAAAGCAAGACGATATTCTTGAGAACTTTTCAGACCTTCCTCGAGCGCTAAGAGTAATAGGTTATATTTTTCGATTTTACAAACGCACAAGAGCCAAGTTGACAGCGGAGGATAAAAGCCACAAAGAGCTGTCGGCCAAGGAAATAATTTCCGTAAAAAATCGTCTAATAGTCGTCTGTCAAAAATCTCACTTTAGCGAAGAATACTCACAGTTATATGAAAGAAAACAACTGTCCCGAAAAAGCTCGCTTCTAACTTTTAACCCCTTTCTCGATTCCAACGGAATCATGCGAATAAATGGTCGATTGGCAGACTCCCCTACCTTGCGCTATGATGAACGTTACCCCATTTTATTGCCTTACCATGCGCGCTTCACCAGATTGTTTCTCACGTATTTACACAAACACACTCTACATGGTCAAAATGCGCTTTTACATCGCTTGACAAGACTCCGTTACTACGTCCCTAAACTGAAAATGCTGATAAAAACTATTTTATCCCATTGCGTAACATGCGTGAGACATAAACGCCAAATTGGTCAACAGATTATGGCCGCTTTACCCCCCGAACGTGTAAGTTTATCACGCCCTTTCTGTCGCACTGGCGTAGACTTCGCGGGGCCTTTTGACATAAAATCTTATGCGGGTCGTGGCTGTAGAGTCACCAAAGGATACGTGTTGGTCTTCGTATGCTTTTCAACAAAAGCGATCCATCTCGAAGCTACCGGCGATATATCCACACAAGCTTTTCTTGCCGCTTTTGCTCGGTTCTTTTCGCGACGAGGCGCCCCCCACGATATGTACTCCGACAATGGCACCGCCTTTGTAGGCGCTGCTAATGTCCTCCATGGCGATCAACAACATTTCTTGTCTAAGATTCAAAGGGGCCTTCTCTCTCAGGATGGATTTACTCCCGTCGACTGGCACTTCATCCCCCCTGGCGCTCCCCATATGGGTGGCCTTTGGGAGGCAGGGGTCAAAAGTTTCAAGGCCCATTTCAAGAAACTGTGCCATAGTCAAAGTTTTACGTATGAAGAATTCAGCACAATGCTAGCACGAATTGAAGCGTGCTTAAATTCAAGACCTTTAAGCCCCATGAATGAGGACCCAAAAGACTTATGCGCCCTGACGCCAGGTCATTTTCTTATCGGAACCCCACTATTATCTCCCCCCGAACCTGACTTGTCCAGCCATTCCCTCAGCTATGTCAATCGTTGGCAAAAGCTAAAAATTCTTCACCATCACTTGGCACGTAGATGGAAGGAAGAATATCTCACCGAACTTCACAAGCGAAATAAATGGAAGCACCCTCAGCGAGACTTTGCCATCGGCGATCTGGTAGTTATTCGACAAGATAACTTACCCCCAAATCAATGGCGTCTCGGTCGCATTGAGAAAATCTTTACTGGTCCCGATGGCCGAGTTAGAGTTTCTGAAATCCGCACCGCTAATGGCCTCATAACCCGTCCGATTGTAAAACTTGTGCTACTGCCACCCCCGTCAAAGGCATGACAATTAATTTTCCCCCCTTATTTTTTCCTCATTACAGTAACTATGCACCATCGCAGCCGCGAAGTTTCTCCCGTCGAAGAGCGGAGCAAACGAGTGCCACCACGTACTAAAAACCCGGACTGCCGCCTATGCCGTAAGGGCCATCCACTCCGCAAATGCAGCAAATTTTTGCGAATGACCGTCTCTGAAAGAAAGGACATCGTTAAGCGCCACCAGTACTGCCGAAATTGCCTCGCCCACTCTCATTGTCTCAAAAACTGTCGCAGCAGTGAGCGCTGTCACGACTGCAATGGACAACACCATACTCTCCTTCATCAGCCTGAGATCACCAGAGCAAACGAGAATTTGAGTCGAGCAGATGACACCACCGTGATCCCTACAATATTGCTGCAAATTCGTTTAGACAACGAGTGGAACATGGTCCGCGGCCTGCTAAATCCGTGCGCAACTACCAGTTTAATCGCGCCATTTATTGTTGAAAGGTACCACCTGCCGTTTGAGCGGTTTAATGCAGACAAATGGTGTCAGTTGACGTTTCGGACCCGGTTTGAAGAAGAACACGGTACATTTACTGTAAGGGCCAAGGTTTCCAGCGAGTTGCCCTTAAAGCCACCAACTAAACATCTAGATCGTAGTGTCGCAGACGCATATCGTAATTTGAGACTGGCTGATCCAGATTTCTTCGAGAGTAACTCGATCAACTTTGTCCTGGGAGCAGATATCTACCCACGCATCATACGCAGCGGAATACAATTGGCCTCCATTGGTTCTCCCATCGCCCAAGATACTGTACTCGGCTGGGTCATAATAGGAAAGTTCGGAGTGTGAAAAACAACATTTATATACTTTATCATCAAACAACATTTATATACTTTATCATCAAACAACATTTATATACTTTATGCATCTTGAAATGACATTATTTGTACTAATCTTGAATTTATATTTGCCTGATTACTATTTTTATTATTATTGAAATGTACTTTAATGAATTATTTTTTGAATCTTTTTTATTAGAACTAACTGCTCGATCGTCGTCAGGATTTTTTGAAGCCTGAAAAACCTACCCTCATTGTTATCTTAGGATATAACAAGGGGGGCGGGATGTTTACGCATGAAAACCCTACATGTCTGCAGGGCATGAAAACCCTACATGGTTTTTGGCAATAGCGAGTACGTTGACTCGTTATGTTTTTTACCATCAACAGGCGGTTGAGTAGTTGGTTGCTTATGCACTTTTCTTATTATTCATTCTCAGTAGTGCAAGCGAACAATAAGGTTTATCTTTTCTGAAGTCAAAGTGTCTCTTTTAACTAATTTGAAGTGTTTCTGGAAATTGTATTATAAATAAATTAAAGGTGTTAAAAATTATATTACCAAAACCATAATAAACATTGTTTCTTTTTTTCGGGCTTGCTTCAATTTTTCCTGAATCAAAGGGATCTTTTTCGTATTTGTGTGGTAGAACGCGGTTACTTTTAAATAACATCCTTAATAACCAGTGTCTACATTATTGGAAAAAGTGTTAAATTAAATCAATATACCGTAGAAGTGAAAGTGTTCCATAGAAACTAAGAGTTTACGTGTTCCAACCCTCATACAAATCAAGTTGATTTATTGCTAAGTACCAGGTTTCGTGCGCTGTACCTGTATTCGTTTTTGGGATTGTAACAAATCATATTTTCAAACGTATCAGCCCCTGGACTATAAGCCGCTAAAAGACTTTAGCTCTGTGAACGCATAGACTTGCTGCTACCCATAGGATACCAACCAAGAAGTTCTAGAGCACCATCTAATTGTGCCCAAACGTATGTAAGAGGATAGGAAGAAGTTTTTCGATACCAATTCCAGTGACGACGACTCAGCCTGCCATCCCACGAGTTGGCTTGACGTTTTTTATCACCAGTGAAGTATACCGCCACCTACATCAACCCCGGTGAGTACCCTCAATATATATTATTATACTTTCCCCCGTGTACCCATACAGCCAATATGTTGGTTGCCCGCTCGCGACCACATTTAAACCCATTTTAGAGATTGTGTTAAACAAAACACGACCTTTTGGTGTTATAAGTCGTGACCCCCAGAAGGTATGTTTAGCGTTATAATCGCCAGCGGCCAGAAAACAGGGTCCTAATGATTTATAATATTTATAATATTGGCCTTCTGATATGGAAAATCTAGGTGGAGAGTATAAAGAAGAAATTACTATGTTTCGATTTAGCTCCTCAACACAAATAGTCGTTGCTTGCAGATAGTCTTCACGGTGATCACACATAATGTAGTGTTTGACTCGAGTTTTTATTAAGATGGCAGAACCTCCACAAGCTCTATCTCGAGGGTCCTTGGTATCATATAGTATATAACCATTGATTTTAAACGTATTTCTTGAGGTCAAATGAGTTTCAGAAATCATCATGACATCAATTTGTTTATTTTTAAGAAAGTATTCTAGTTCATTTTTATGTTGGCGGATGCCGTTTGCGTTCCAAAAACAAATTTTTAAACAGTTCATGGTTTGTTAAGTACAGCTTGCAATAACATCGATTGCATTCTAAGCATTTCCTGCATCATATTTCCCATTGTGTTCGTAAAATTATTTACTGTTTGCACTAATGTTTCCATGGTTTTTTCTAAACGACTTAAATTAGAAACCGGAGTTTCATCATTACTTGGCGAGGCACCTTGCATTGGCTGATGGTTTGATTTTAGGACGTTAGCGTAAGAGGTTCTGTTATTACTAGGCTGGGGGGCTTGAATTGCATTTGTGTTTACCTGATTTGCAACCTGCATTTGAGGGGTATTTGTTTTCGGTCCAACCGTCTGCTTGACAATATTATATACTGGGCATCCTCTATAATTGGCAGTGTGATTACCGCCACAGTTGCTACATTTTTTTACGTTGGGGTCGGTTTTAGACTTATCGCAAGAAACTGTACCGTGTAGTTCACCACATACTACGCAGACAGGGGGTAAGTAGCAGTATGCCTTGGTATGGCCAAATTCTTGGCAGTTTAAGCACTGAACAGGTCCATTTTTTTTGTGCGGCTCTTCTATAGTTATTCTTCTGTAGAGAATATATTTTAAATTGTAAACAGGATGTGTTTCGTTTTTTTTAAGTTTTACGTCGCCGGGTTCAAACTCCACTCGAAAAAGTGGTTGGGGAATTTTTTCTCTATTTTTAATATTTACTACATGTTTTACCTTGAAGCCTTTTTCTTCTAGGAATGTTTTAACCTCTTCTGGGTCCACACATGAGTCAATACCCTTAATCACTACCTGTAGACCTTTACTGCTTTTCAGTTGGTAGGTATAAAAGTTTTTTTTAAGCGTTTCGAAGTTGTTTACTATTTTGCGAAAATCATTCTCATTATTGACTTGTATTTTTGTCTCGTTTATACTTCCACGCTTTATAGCCGCTACGTAAAACGAATTTTCACCTATCACCGATATCAAACTCTTTATGAGCTCATTTGAATTTTGCTCCCTTAGATATATCGGGGGAGGCTTGGATGGTTTAATGACGTTTGGTGCTTCAGAGGATTCATCCTCCAGAATTGCAAAACGATTTTGAGTATTTATTTTATCAAAAGATGGTACTTTTGAGGCCGAAGCAACTGCTGCAGAGGTAGGGCTGCGTCCCCGTTTAAGCACTGTTATGTACCTGTCCATACCAACTTGTACTGTAGGCTTTTGACAACTTTTTACAGGGGGGTTTTCCATTGCATTTGTGTTTAAGTTCATGGTATCATTGCCCACTAAATTTGTTTTTGACGTCACGGCAATACTTGCTGGCCTGGCAACACTTGTCACCAAATCTTGTTGTAGTTTTTTTAATGAGTCACTATCCACCGTTTGTGTAAATACCGAGGGTGAGAGGGAACGTGTTCGAGTAATTGGCTCAGCCGTTAGGTAGTTAATATTGTTTTGATTTGTTTTATTTATTTCTACATTATTTTCGTTTGCCTGAACTAAAACGTAAACGTTTCTTTCATTTTGTCTTAGTGTTGTTTCACTGTTCGTACTCATGCAAAGAGTTGTTTTTGTTTTTCACCGTTTTGCTTTGCTTTAATATTTTTATTATTTATTGTATTTTACAACAACAAAAAAAAACAAGAAATTTAAATTTAAATGTTTTTGTTCAGAATATGTATACACATGTATGAACATTCATACGTACATACATATATATTTTTACTGTTTTATTTTATTTAATTTTATCGTTTTAAATTGTTCACTATTATGTTAAGTAATTTAAATAAAAAAATATATTATTTTTTTTTTAAGCGTCCATTCGCTGCTTATATTTATGTATTACAAAATCAAATGTGATTAATTGATAGTTCAAATCGTATGCGGGGCTAAAAATACACGTCTGTATCACAACAAAGCACAAACCGAACTGAATTGTAAGTTTGGTGTCAATCGGTCCAGCGGTTCTTAAGCTTAAGAAGCACATACACGGCACAAAGGTTTTTATATATACAGATAATAAAATTTATAAAAAAAACTAAGCTCAGTTGTTCATACGGCTCATGTCTTATTGACAAGATTCTTCCTTATTCTTCTTTGAACATGAATTGGCGTTTCCTCGTCCCTCTCGCCTATAAAGTAGCAATCTTGTCAATAAGACATGAGTTGTATGAGCTCAGACATAGCAGGTGGTTTTGACAGCTCATGCGATAATTTTGGATTTCTAGTATTTTATCTATTTGTTTGTTTAAATTTGGTTATATATCGTATGCAAACCTGCTAAATCCACTTTTTAACTAAATTGAGATTTTAATGCTGTGTTGTAGCGAAAGATATGCCTCGTCGACCAGCATAAAGTTTTTCTTTGATTTGAGTCTTGAAGTGTGCAAAACCACTATATATTATATATAATATGAACTATAAAAAGTTGTTTTTTTTTTCTCTACTCTAAAATGTACTAAAAGGACGATACGTTTCAATTATTTATCGAAAGTTAAAAATAATTTTGTCTTTAAAAAAGCATTTAATTATTCTTAATTGTGATAAGGCAAATTAAACTGATTTTGACATCAAAATTAGACATTTCCCTAGGGGGCAGAGAACAAACACCAAACTTGTCACGTGACGATTTTAAAATGGAAGGGACCGGTTGTAGATCTTACACTTTATATGAATGGGACTAGTCACTTTAACTTGATTATGTCCTAGGAAAGGAATAATTGGCACCTTTTTGACACTTTTTAACAGGTCAACACATTTAATTAAGGTTAAAGTAATAACTAGGGATGCGATTTCCATGCAAATGCATGTTTTTTGTCGATAGTCTAAGAACGATGTCGACCAATTATCTTTCCGAATCATTAAAATTGAGATAAAATGGCATCGATTTGTTTTTGCATATTGTTGCATATTTTGGTGAAAATGCATATTTTTGCATATTTTGGTTTTAAATACATATTTTTGCATATTTTAACATTTTTGAGTGATATATTTTTTAAATTTTCATATAATAAAAAAAAGTTCTTCAAAAAATTTCCAAATTGTATCAAAAAAACCCTAAAAAAATTTTTTTTTTAAATCAATTAATACATTTTTTTTTGAGCTCTGCTTAAAATACAAGAATTCGACAATTCTTAATCCTTCAATTTTTAACCGATGGTTAAAGCTGTTATGATACTTGCTATTTTTTGTATTTTTTCTATATTGGAGAACAGTGCAAATATATTTGCATAGGAAAACTGATTAAGTGTAAAGAGTATGATTATATCATAAAAAATCTTGAAATGTCAAACAAATATACATGTGTTATCGATAAATAATCCAAGACTGTCAAAAAAAATATAAATATTTTTAACTTAAAATTGACATTTCCAAATTAATTGTTAGCAATTGTTTTGCGATTTTTAGCTTTTTTGACGGGTTTTTGTGGGGAAAAAACGCGGGCAATATTGTTTGTTTTGTTTACATTTTATTTTGGAATCACAAACAATTTTTTTTTGTTATATACAAAAAATTTAATGCAAATAATGTAAAATATTACGAATTACATCAGGGTATATTCTTTAATTGAATATTTATGATTTGAAATCCCATATGAAGGGCACCTGCTTCATTTCACTTATCAAAAACAAAATAGTTTCAACTGCCCAAGCTTTTACAATTTTTTTTGTTTTAGTGAAAGAAAAAAATAAACATGAGAAATGTCAATCAGAAAAAAGGGGTTGTTTATCAAATTGTATTTCTTGTTCTTTCTCGCATTTGTTGTTTCATTCAGTCAATCCTAAAAAAATCCAATACTAAAAATAGCAAGTATCATAACACCTCAGGGCTGCCAATTGTCCTAAAAAAATGTATCCAAAACTGTTACATGTTACTTGCTTGGAACATGGGTTACACCGAGTTGGTATCTCTTGGTATCGTCACCACCGCAGCCAGTATTAACAAGAAAGGGAACCTGGATAGATGCTTCAGAATTCTATTCAAAAAACTTTGAGCAATTTAAGAATGTTATTGAACAACTTGTTGCTACCGATGCTAATGCAATAAAAAAAAGTAAAAGAAATATCAAAAGTCAATTAGCATTTGTATTTTCCAACTTCTGATATATTGGTAAAACAATAACTAAATTGGAAGGATTTAGTCCACTTAATAGTCAACTCAAATTGATTGATATGGCAAAAAGTAAAATTAACATGTGGAAGGAAAAAAAGCCCGACAAATTAAAGAAATCCAAAATGTGTTGCAAAAAAAAAAAAAAAAATACAGGATTTCAAAAAATAAAACAAATTTCAACAACTTTTGATCTGGAATCACATGTGGGATCTGAATAAGAAAATTAATATTCTTCAAATGAATTTTCATTCTTCAAGTGTGCCTCAACTTCGGTTGACGTTGAGAGATCATTTTCCATATACAGAAGCTTTTTAACAGACAAAGGCTTACTTTTGATAACATAAAAAGTATTTATTTATATTTTGCAAACAAACATTTAAATGATATAGTTGTTTAAATTAAGTTTTAAAAAATATTATACCTTTGAATAACAATAGAATAAAAACAAGAATAGAATTTCGTATATTGTTTTATATATAATAAAAAAACAAGCGCTTTTTTTTTGAAAATGGTCAAGTTTTAAATGCATATTTTTTATTTTTTTAATGCATATTTTGGAGTTTTTATTGCATATTTTATGCGCATATTTTCGATTTTTTAGTGCATGAAAATCTCATCCCTAGTAATAACTGTCGCATATATTGTCCCGCGTGAACGATGTTGATATGAGAGATCCCCTTTATATAAAATAACAGAACCAGATAGAATCCGCAACAACTCTCTCAAAATTCAGTCAAATGACTAGTTTTGTGGCAATTACCTTTCCTATGGAGTAATTACTCCTTAAGCACATTATCACTAATTAAGGGTCTTGTTTTCACCTATCCCAATTCGTTTCTTTTTATTATAATATTGTATTCCTGGTCACGGTAAAAGTACATTAAGAGCAATTGACACAAATTTCCCCCAAGGTTTCTAAAGCGATTTAAGGCGAGTTTACCTGTTATGAATTTGCTTTGAGTTGTTATACAGTATTAATTTAGTTTATACAAATGAAAAAAAAATAATTTTTTTAGAATAAAAGTGTTGCAGGGTGTTTCATTCAGTTAATTATTTGTGTTCTTGAGAACCCTCCATCTGAGATTTAAAAATAAATATATGTTATTGTATGTATACAAAAAATTTTTACTCATCTATAATAAAATTTGTAAATTTTTATATATGTAACTTCAAGAAGTTTAAATTTTCTTGTATTTTTTTAAAATTTTTTTCAAACAATTCGATTTGTTGCAATTTCAAACCCTGTTTTTTCTTAACGCCACTCTTTCTCAATTGTACCTCACATGTGTGAAGTAACAGTTGTAAGACGGCAATAAACCACAATAGACAGGAGTCTGCAAAAAAGAGAAGAAACAAAACTCAGACTCACAAATTCACTTGTGTTTGTGTACATGTGAAGTTGAACATGCCATTTCAAATAAGGAAACAAAAGTAAAGTCATCTCCGGATGCCGCATGGGTCACACACTATAAACTGATGAACTTTAAACCGAACCAATACAGTTTCTTTTGCATTGACTTGTTTTTTGTTTAACTGCTTGGCTGACAAACTGTTATCAAGAAAAATTGGTAACAAACACATTACAACCTTTAAACCATATTTCTTTTTGTACAGACATGCATGTGTTTGCCAAAGTATTAGTTTCATATAGATATTAGCTAAGAGAAAAAGTAAATTGAAAATAAATGTTCTGTATAGAAAATTTAAGAAGTATTTCCAATTTACTTGTGAAAATCTTTTCCCACCAACCTAATCCATGCCTGCAGTGTACTTTCCTGCGTCCTTAACCATCATGGCTCTTGCCACCAACACAACAGCAATACAAACTGACAACTCAATTTTTAGCCAAGACTTTTCTCCGGCAAATCCAACAAATAAAACCAACAAAATGCGAACAAAAAAAAACATGTTGAAAAATTCCCGTTTTGTACTCTTCTTCTTATACTTTCTTCTTGGCCGGATATGAAGTTTGATTTGGCGTAAATCCTTTTGTAAATGAAAAGAAGATGCATTTTGTTCGGTTCTTTTTGTGATTTGTGTGCTTGTGTTTTGCCTGAAATGAGCAAAACGAAAATAGTGCAAAAAAAAAAATATATATTTTGTGTTCGAGTTTAACTGGAGCGAAGAATAAAGAAAAACCATTAAAAATCTATATCACTGCAAATTGATGGGCTTTGAGTTAAACCCCTTGAGAGGGTTGGCTTCAATCTTCTATAACTGGCGAATTTTTATATTTTTAAGAACATTATTTTCGGTTATTGTTAAAAGGGAAAATTGAAAATATTTGTTCTTTTTGTTGGATTCTTATTAGGAAAATGTCAAAAATTGTAAATAATTTATATATTTAATATTTGGCAAATAATAAGGGAAATGTTAAAAGTTATACACGACCAAAATGATTATTTGTGAATATTTGAATAATGAAAAGAAATCAAACTGTTTGGTTAAAAAAAAAAATGATAATAAAAATTCCATTAAAAATGCAAAAAAAAATAAATAAATAGAAAACGTCAATGTTAATAAATATTTATATCAAACTAGCTTAACCCGTGCGCTTCGCTACACTGCTTTAACCACTTCTTCAGTTGAGAGATACTTAATATATGCATCCTATGGGAGGTATTTCCCCCTGTGCCTACCGGCTTTATTTTTATTTTCAAAAGTGTAGCATACCATAAGAGTGACTTTTACAAAGTTTGAACATTCTCACTTAACAGTTCTTAAGATATGCGATATTAAACATTGGTGTCCCATGGGGGGTAACACTTCCCCCGCTGCTATTTTATTTCAGTTTTGGGGCTCTGAAGATCCTACTATCAAAAGTTCAACAAAATCCGTGCAGTGGCTCTTAATTATATTTCTATCTATGAGGGGTACTGCTCCTTCTCTGTCAACCCCGCCCATTTTTATATTGAAATTTAAAGTTAACCATAATAGTAGCTTTAACCACGTTTGAAGACTCTCCCTTTAATAGTTCTTCAGTTGAGTGATATTTAATATATGCATCCTATGGGAGGTATTTCCCCCCCTGCGCCTACCCGCTTTATTTTTATTTTCAATAGTGTAGTATACCATAAGAGTGACTTCTACAAAGTTTGAACATTCTCACTATAACAGTTCTTAAGATATGCGATATTAAACATTGGTGTCCTTTTGGGGGTAACACTTCCCCCGCTACTATTTTATTTCAGTTTTGGGGCTCTGAAGATCCTACTATCAAAAGTTCAACAAAATGCATGCAGCGGCTCTTAATTATATTTCTATCTATGAGGGGTACTGCTCCTCCCCTGTCAACCCCGCCCATTTTTATATTGAAATTTTCATTTTACCATAATAGTAGCTTTAACCACGTTTGAAGGCTGTCCCTTAAATAGTTCTTCAGTTGAGCTATATTTAATATATGCATCCTATGGGAGGTATTTCCCCCCTGCGCCTACCGCTTTATTTTTATTCTCAATAGAGTAGTATACCATAAGAGTGACTTCTACAAAGTTTGAACATTCTCACTGTAACAGTTCTTAAGATATGCTATATTAAACATTGGCGTCCTATGGGGGGAACCACTTCCCCCGCTACTGTTTTATTTAAATTTTGGGGCTTAGAAGATCCTACTACCAAAAGTTCAACAAAATGCGTGCAGCGGGTCTTAAGATATGCGATATTAAATATTGGCATCCTATGGGGGGTACCAATTCCCCTGCCCCGATTTTGGATTTCAAAATCAACTAACCATCATCACTCCTCCCTGTACCTTCCCTAAAAATTTTATGGCAATCGGTCGAGCCGTTCTCGAGTTATGGAGTGACAATCAAAATGTACACTTCTTTTTATATATATAGATAAAATTGAAATTAAACAAAATAACAACTACATTTAAAATACCATAAACATACCATAATTTCTGACATGAATTCACTCTTTTTAACGAAAAATTATTTTTTCATCAAAACATTTTTTTTTTTGCCAGAATACGAAAATAAACAAAACGAAACCTATGCAATCGTTTTGTTTTGTACTTAGCAGTGAGTGGAACCCAGTGTTACCACCAGCAAGATTCAAAATTACACTTGAGATGAAGCAAAATAACCCGATTTAAATGAAATTACACCTGATATAAAATTTAAGTTTTATTTAATAAAAAGACATTTACAAAGAAGCAAAAACACAACAACCTCATTAAAACAAGATCAATATTAGTCAAACTGTTAATTTTATTTAAATTAACAAAAATAACATGAAAGACTTTAAAAAAAATTAATAAAACATAAAATAAAACTGCTAAAATAATGAGTTTAACTTCCACATTTGGTTGATATATCTTGGGAAGGTTTAAAATGTTCCTTGTCATTGCTTTATCATGGACTCTTTTTAGCGCCATAGAGCTTACGAAAGGTTAGCTGTAAAACGAACTGTCATACTATTTTCACTTTTTAATCAGGCACATCATCATGAATAGATTCATGCTTGAACAACGCCACCAAATTATCCAAATATACTTTGAAAATCAGCCAACGATTTTCGCAACTTAAAGGTGACTTCATGATTTAAATGACGAAACTTTTTTTCAAAAATGAAGGCGATGTGTTGATTTAGAAAAAATAAACTGTCAATTAGACTTCAAGGCCGTGCGATGTGACATTTATTGATTGTTTTCCGTTGTGGTTAATGCTGATAAACCAGCAACAATCGGTGTCTTGGAGGTCAACATTGTTTATTTTATTCGAAAAAGAGAAACAAAATTGGACGTCTGCAATGCATTTCGTCAAGGACATGCGCGGTGCGGTGTCTATTTGTTTTAAACCAGTTTCAAATCGTAATGTCGTGTATCAATCTGCGATTCAAATTATTTTTTTTTTTTTTTTGTGTTGTCTACCATTTTAAGTTTCATGGTCTAAAAAATACCCCTTATACCTTATTTAGTAAACAAAATGCCTGCAGAGTTTTATACAACTGCCCCTTTCGTAATACAGTTTTAAAACTGTAAAGGGCGTTAAAAATTCTTTAAGCTAAAGCATTAAAAAGTAGCAAGATAGAAATAAAATAAATTATATGTTGCAATATTGGAAACACATCTTCCCCCGGGCTAGTTTTTAGTTTAAATAACTTTTTTCAATAAACTTCAGGTTGTAAATCACTATGATAGGCATCTTTATTCAAATCTACGGGTCCATCTTGCGACATTTATTACCAAATATTTGAAAATATATGTATGTTTAATGATTGAAGTCGTTTCTTAAAAAGAAACCGAGACTTTGGTTCAGAAGGCTGTGCATTTCTTAGCAACAATATTTAAAAAGAAATAAATGTCATCACTGAAATCGAATCTTGATTTTATTTGGGCATCTGAAGTAAAAATTTCAAATTACGCCCGAATTACACCTAAGAGAAATTACACACGCTCTACCCACGATCGTAAAAATTATACCAAATTCAGGTAATTACCCACAAAGTGGCAACACTGGTGGAACCAAAACAACGGGAATCTCTTTGTTATTCAGTTTTGTATAGTTTTTGCTTTTGAGCACAACACGTTAATTATTTTTAACGTACGCCGCTAGAATACAAAACAAAGGGAGCAAAATTTAAAAGTTTTCAGCAAAAACTTTTTGCAAAGGTTTCTAATTGCTATGCTCCTTATAGTGACGATTTTGAGTATAATCAGAATATTTTGTCTAATAAAGCGCCAAAATAACTGAAAGAATCATTTGCCATCTCGTATTTTTAATTTTGCAACAAACGAGTTTTGCAACTCACCTTCTCAATTGTGTCAGCTGTTTTATTTTTAAATCAAACGTTAAAAAATTCTCAAAAAAGCGGATTTTTCAATTTCGGGTAAAAATTAATAAATAAACAAAAAGCTTAAAAATAAAGAATTGATTTATATGAATCATATCTTGAAAGTAGAAAATGTTGTTATTGTATTATATTTTTTTTTGGAAAATTGGAAAATTATTCAACGACATCAAGAAATGTCGAAGTTGGTCCAATGGAAAAATACATTAAGAGAGACAGCGGCTGTTCTATATAAGAAATTGTAGACAGAAGTTTGGCTGAAGATGGTAGGTCTGCCAACGCCTTTCGAAAATCCAGAGTAATATCGGATTTTTAAGAAATTAAGGGTTTAACGATGCCTTTAAGTTATACAACGATATGGAGTTAAGATAAAAAATGTTATGCATAAAAAAAAGAAGAAGTCATAGCGGATGGAATGGAAGATTTTCCATAGTAATTTTTTTGGGCAAATAATTTTTTTTATTCGTTATTCTCATCGATTAATCGAATAATATTTTAGATTTAATCGCTTGATTGAACAAACAAAAACAATTATTCGAACAAAGTTGAAAGGCGAAAAATTGACAACTCTAGTTGTTACTCTTAAAAAATATATTCTTACCTACAAAAAATCAAATAACATAACAAAATAAGTACGGAAAAACTTTATTTTTTTATAGTTTGTTTTTTTTTAATAACAAACAAATATGTATATGTTAAAATATAAAGTGATTCTTAAAATAACTATATTTTTATTAAATTTTAATAAAACGGAAAACGAATTTAATAACCAACAATCAGTTACTGTAATAATTTTATGAGTGTACAGGCCTGCTCTGAAAATCATGTGATTTAAAATCACACGTATGATTTTGTGGTCTTTTGTTTTCGGTGTGATTTTAAATTGTCAAAAGCACAAGCAAACACAAATGAAATAAACTGTTCAACAAATTTTTAGCTCATTTTTTAACGCATTTTTTTTAACCGATTTAGCGATCAAAAATTTGTTTTCGAGGTTATTTCAAATTTTGTAGTTTTTCGCGATAGAAGCGATTTTTTCCTGTAATTTTTTACACTTTCTACGATTTTTAATATGGAAATTAGCGATCTTTCATTCAACTTAAAAAAACAAGCCTGAAATCACAACAGTCATGAAAAACGGGTTGAAAGTTTGTGAGAGGCAGAAATCGCCCCCTACCTCCCCTTGTGGTCCTATTTTTGAAAATCTGTATTGCTTATGTGTCCATATAGATATGGAAATATCTATGTTTTAATTTTCAATAAAATCGGTTTGAGAGGCAGAAATTGCCTCTATTTCGCCTCTTGGTCCTATTTTTTAAAAAATGCATCCCTTTTTGTGCCCATAAAGATATGGTGTTATCTATGTTTTAAATTTCATTAAAATCGGTTTGATAGTTTCTGAGACGAAGAAATTTCCCCCTATCTTCCCTCGTGGTCCTACGATTCGACCCATTTTCAATAGGCTTGATCATTGTGCCAATAAGACCCAAATTTTATAAAATAGCGAGCCAGCCTGCCAGCCAGCCGGACGGACATCGTTAGTTCGACTCAGAAAGTGATTAAATGCTTTAATTGGTGAAAAATAACAAATTCTGTGTACCCTGAGCCAGAATTAATCATAATATCAGATATCTTAAATTTTTTTTTTATAAGAAACTAACTTAATTGGCAACACTGATATAAAGTTTCGAACGAAATACACTTCAACATCTTGTTACTAATATTTAAATTAATTTTGATTGCTTCAATTTCATTATTTAATTAAAAAAAAAAATCAATTTGTTGTATTACAAGCAGTATCTAACTGACCAACAGCGAATCCAAATATTTCAATATTCCCTGTAAAACATTTACACATTCTACTGTTTTGTAAATTTTTTTTAGGATAACAAAGTTGTTGGGTTATCAAATTTTTCTATTCATTTCTTTTTTCTTTTGGTTAAAAAAAAATAGAGAGGAATTTTTTAATAAAAGTAAGTGAAACCCAAAACTAGCAATCAACACTTATGACGAACTGTCTGTCTGTCGGTCCGTCTGTATGGAGAAATAGAAGCTTTAATGTGCACACGATATTCAATGTTCAAATTCTTTGTAGCTTGTAGTGGCTTTTAAAGTTTTTAGTGGTTTTTATGAAAATGTTAACTTGGTAAATATTTGTTTGCTTATTGTTATTTTTCTAACTACTCGATTCGACCAATAGAGGCTGCCGACAGTGTTATTAAAAGAACCTGGCTTAAATGTAACTGCATACTCGAAAGCATCTGGGTATCCATAAAAACGCTTTATTATTTAAGTGAAATAAAATTCTAACTTACTCTTAGCAATTATAATTAAGTGCTGTAGCCAAATAGACAGACAGACAGACAGACTGGCAGACTGTCGGAAAAAGGCAGCTGAACGAAATGGACAGACTGACATTTTTAGTGTTCATATGAAACTTAATATCGTTTATAGACAAAGGTAAGTAATAAAAATTGTTTTGATATGTTAAGAAAGATATTTAATTAAAAGAAATACTCAAAAAGGTAAAATTTCATAAACAATTGTTTCATTAAGAGTTCTGTCTCTATTTCCTCTATTACCTGTATCCTGTTAGTAATTTGACAACAATGTTGGAAGTTAATGATGGCATTCCCAATTAAAGGAACACACTTATACTCACATACACACACGAGGATCTAATAACAAGAAAATTGTTGTTTTATGGAAAATTTTTATTATTGTTAATGAAGTGGTTTTAATGAATTTTTATTTCTTTGTTAAAGGAACTAAACAGTTTGTTAAGGTAGAAAGGACAAAGGACAAAGGAAAGAGTTTTGTATTAAAAATAGTTTTTCTTTTCATTAAATGCCAATAAGTTAGTATTAAAAGAGTTCAATAAAAAAAGCAAAATGTTAAATGATTTGAAAAGGGGACAGTTTAATTGGAAGCAAATTTAACTAACGGTTAATGGGTTTTTCTTTATTAATGAGCATGACATATTAATTTCCGTTAGTTTTCACTTAATGGGATTTTGTTAATGCCGCGAAGACTTTTTGTGGAGCAAGTCAAAAGCACAACGGCCGACTTTTTTTTACAGAAAAAGTCTCTTTTGGATAAACAACTGACTTTTGTTTATAGAAAAAGTTACTTTTCGAAAAAAACCGACTTTTTAGAAAAAGTTACCTTCCGATAAAACCGACTTGTTTACAGAAAAACTCCCCTTCGGCAGAAACCGACTTATTTAGGTCACTTTTCACCCAAAAACGAAAAGAAAAAGTCACTTTTCAAGCATAAACACTGTTTTTCAACAACTTTTAGTTAAAGACTGATTTTTTCAAAGAAAAATTACAAAATGACACTGTTCGTCATTGTTATGTCAGCCTTAACATCACTTGGCCAAATTGCCATCAGTTGAAATTATGTCATCAATGGGATAACACACTGGCATCATAGAAATGATGAATCGGAGTCAGTTTAATAAAAAATGTCGTCAGTTCAATGGCTCAGTGACATCGGAGAAAGAAGTCAGACTTGAGTCAAAGTGATGGAATATTATTATTTACTTACCAATTAAACATGTTTGCTTCACTTTTGTTGTATTCCGCCCTTTTCAGAAGAACTCCAAATTACTAGATACCAGCAGCAGGCCCGATATTGTTTTCATAATCATTCCACTTTGAAAATTCGATGCACATATTTAACTAAAAAATTAAAAAAATAGAATATGGAAATTTTTGCATCTTATTTTACTTTTAAAAATAAAACTTATATATTTGTTCCTCTTGTAGTGTTGCTGTTGTTGTTTCTACACAAAGCAAGCAAATTGCTTTTACCTTCTATTGTAGTGTTGCTGTTGTTCATACAACAAACTTCTACATAGACACGTGCTTGCTTTATTTTACAATTTACTCCTTTCGCTATCATTATTTTTGATATTGTTGCCAAATGTGAAGATACAATGTCATC
Source organism: Pollenia angustigena (assembly GCA_930367215.1). Taxonomy (NCBI): domain Eukaryota; kingdom Metazoa; phylum Arthropoda; class Insecta; order Diptera; family Polleniidae; genus Pollenia; species Pollenia angustigena. The sequence continues at coordinate 58,861,566 of OV884060.1, forward strand.
AATATGAATGTTATATGTTTTTTAAAGATTTTTTGCTTCGACTACGAATAAACATCAATGCGATACCTCCTATGCACGTTTTCAAAATGAGTCTAAAAACAAAAATAGTGGATAAATTAATTGTTTTCGAGAAGGTATTTTCCACCTTGGTCTATGATGTTATCTGGAGTGCCCTCAAGTGTAAAGGGGTCCAAACCAAACTTACACAGAAAAAAATAACAATAGTTATTAAGTAATTAAAGAAAATTTTTTAAAATTTTTCGAAGCTATTCAACAATTTTCTTAATTAAGATATTTGTAAATTGTCGTATTGACAATTTGTTTCAGTTAAAAAATCAAAACATAAAAAATTATTTTATGTCAAAAAAATTTTAAATCCAGTATGAAAATGTTTTTAATTATATTGGTTTAATTCATTAAAAGACCAAGCTACAGGCAGATTATTGAGAAACTAAAGCAATCGTTATGGTAAGTTAAGTAGTTGTTTGAAAAGGAAAGAGAATTTAATGGGTCTTTTGTTTATTTTACTTTTTAATTCTGGTCTGTGATATCAAGATTCGCATTAACGCAGATGTTAAAGCATATTGTGCATCCAGTATTTAAGTTTGCATGCTAAAATAAATATTTATAGTGTTTGTGATGCGGTTTTAAACAAATTTCAATAAAAATTTTTGCAAAAGGCACAAAACTAATTGTTAACAAATATTTTATTCAATATTAAATAAAAATATTTGTTAAATATCAACAATTTGAATTAACAAAAATTTTTTTTATATTTACAAATTCGGTTGTTGGTGCCTTTTCAATTAAATAACTAATTGTATTGACGAATAGGGTGTTCAATATGACAATTAATTTGTCGTAATTTTTTTCTGTGTATCTAACTGATAAAAGTTTTCAACACATGGGCAAGCTGGCGAACTCTTTATGATGGCGTGCTTTGCCGTAACCGAATTAAAAAAGCCAAACAATCTTTAGGTCATCTCAGTAAGATATGGAAACCAGTGATGCCAACTTAGTGCTTTTGGCACTATTTATGGTGCTTTTTGATACCTCAAAACGCCAAAATTTTATCCATAGTTCCAAACTAAAAAAAAGCACTAACTTGGTGCTTTTTAAATTTTTCGTTAGTGCCTTTAGTGCTTTTTACAATTTTTATTTTTTTTTCTACCATTTTTAAAAAATACGATTATATAGAGGATTATTTATTTGAACTTTGCTATTTGCGGTACAATTTTCAGAAGGCTTGTAAAGATTTTAAGAATGATAAAAAAGTGATAAATGAAAGTTACATTCGTTTTACCAAAAACTTTATTTACGAGGTTAGAGCTAGGCTTCCTAGCACTTTGGATATTTTACGAAACGTTGCAGATTTTAGCGTTGACAACATATTTAGTAATCGTAATAAAAAAGATTTATTTCGGTAAACAGTTTGTTGAAGATTTAGACACTGTTTCAAAAATAGAATATGGCTTGAAAAATATTAGGAATTGTTAAAAAAAAAAAAATGCAGTCGGAAACCGTACAAAAAACGCAAAGGCTTCAACAAAAAAAAAAGAGCCGAAGCTTGGTATATGCAAAGTGTTAAATAAATTTAAAACAGCGCTTTAGTTTTCCAAGTGTTGTGCACTTCTACCTCTAATGCTATTGAAAAAAGGTTTGACTAAGTATCAGATTGCAAACATACATGTTTTTTCTATGTTACACCTTATGAGTGTTCTATATTCAGAAACGTTCATATGTTAAAATAATTAGATAACATCATAAGCCAATTGTTTTATTAAACTTTGCACGATTTTAATTTAGATTTATTTAAACGATAAAATATAAGTTTTTTTTTATCACATATGGTCTGCCATTAAGTTTAATGCAACAGGCCATATTTTTTCGAGTTACCAAAATCGAGCTCGCACTGTATTACTTTAAAACTGTTTTATGGCCAATTTAAAATCTAAATGATTTGGATGATATTATTTTTATTGAAGACAAGCATTTAACCCGCTACTTCGTTAGCGTCTCCTTTTCCTTCGTGGACATATTTGTATGCCAAAGCTTTTTTTCTAGGTTTAAATTTGTTTAAATTATAGAATTTAACCCGCTACTTTGTAATCTAATATGTAAATAGGTTTTAGCAAAATAGTTCCAACATTTTTCATCTCATAGGTTGATATTGACACAGGACTTTGCACCTATAATTTTGTGCTTCTAAGTTCAATATAGAAAATTCAAAAAGTACGACTCGTAGAACACAAAAGCAAATGAAAGAAAGTTAGTTTCCCGTATTATGCTTTTTGATACTTTTTTCTCCCCATTTATGTATTAAAAATTTCAATGTTGCAGTTGGAGCCTATAGTTTAGTAAGTTTTTGCCATAGGATGAAAAAAAAATTTGGTGGGCGTGAGGGACTTCGCCAATTGAGAAAAAAAAATTTTTTTGGCTTAAGTTGAACTGAAAAATGTGTTTTATTATCTCATATTGCCCATAATATATAGTCCCTTGGGGCAATGATGTCCAGAAAAATTGTGTATCTAATGTACATACAGAGGTAGCGTGACAAAAAGGTTTCAAAATATGCACAGGTTTTAGGCGTTTACTCCCCAAAAGGACCAAATTTCGAAAAAGTACCAGACACCTGTCCTCTTATTTTTCTAATGAACAACATTCAGTGTTAAATTTTTTGTATCTCTTTTAGTTTTGGATTTTTGAGGATAGCGGGATCGAGTTAGTGAGAGGCCAGCCTCCGGTCCAAATGTCAGCTTTTTAGCTTCAGGATCTTAGGATGTGTCAGTCAGTTACTTTACAGTTTTATATTATATAGATAGATGGAGAAAAATGATGTAAAAAAAGTATCAAAATTATGAACGCTTTTCACATCTTATACCTTTGAATTTCAAAACAGGTCCAAATCTGTTTTGTATTTTTTAGATAAGCTAGAATGTGATATAATTTTTATTTACCCTTTAACACCCCAAAAAGGCCGTACCTCACAAAAGTACCAGAAACCTGTCCGTTTATTTTTTTAATGAACAATAATAAGTATTAAATTTTGTTATCTCTTTTAGTTAAGGAGATATGAGGTTAGCGAATTTTTCTAATGAACAACAATAAGTGTTAATGTTTTTCATCTCTTTTAGTTTAGGAAGCTAAACAAAACTATCAAATTTCCCGTATTTCCATTTTTGGTACTATTTTTCTCCCCTTTAAAGTATCAAAATGATCAGTTTTGTAGTGGGAGCCTATAATTTAGTACGAATATGTCAAAGAATGGAGGAAAATGTTTTGTAAAAAAAGTACCAAAAATAGTAACGATTTTCACCCCTTAAATGTTCGAATTTCGAAAAAGTACCAAATTCATATTCGTGTTTTTTTGATAAGTTTCGAATGTGGTATAAACTTTGATTCTACGTTTATTGGTTCAAAAGGTAGATGGGGTGTCAAAAAAAGTACCAAAATTCAGGTTTTACCCGTTTACTCCATAAAAGGGCCGAATTTCAAAAAAGTACCAGATACCTGTCCGCTTATTTTTTTAAAGAACAACGATAAGTGTTACATTTTTTTTTGTATCTCTTTTAGTTTTGGAGATATAAAGTTACCGTATTTTCCCGTTTTTACCCTTTTTTACACCCTAAACATTTGAATTTCCAAAAATCCCGCCTTAGTGGATCGATTTGGAGGGTGACCAATCTCTGGTCCAAGTTTCAAGTTTTTAGCTTCAGGCGTTTAGGCTGTGCGATGATGAATCAATCAGTGAGTCAGTGAATCAGTGAGTCAGTCAGTAACGTTACAATTTTATATATATAGATAGATAGATGGAGAAGAATGTTGTGAAAAAAGTAACAAAATTAGGAATGATTTTCACACCTTAAACGTTTGAATTTCAAAACAGGTCCAAATCTGTTTCGTATTTTTTAGATAAGCTACGAATGTGATAAAATTTTTATTTACCCTTCTACTCCCCAAAAAGTCCGTACCTCACAAAAGTACCAGAAACCTGTCCGTTTATTTTTTTAATGAGCAATAATAAGCATTAAATTTTTGTATCTCTTTTAGTTAAGGAGATATAAGGTTAGGGAATTTTTCTTATGAACAACAATAAGTGTTAATGCTTTTCATCTCTTTTAGTTAAGGAGGTATGAGCTTAGCAGGATCCTTTGGCGAGAGGCCAGCCCATGGTCCAAATGTCAACCTTTTAGTTTCAGACGTTAGGCTCTGCGATGAAAGATTTGAAAAATAACAAACATAGGTACAATTTTCATCCCTTAAACGTTCGAATTTCGAAAATGTACCAAAATGCATTTGTAGTTTTTAGATAAGTTGATAATTTTTTTTATTTAGTTTTTATTAAAATGGACGAATTTCGTAAAAGTACCAGACAATTACTTTAACTTAAAATAAATATTAAGTTAAAAAAGTACCGGTTTATAAAAAAAGTATTAGTTAGAGAACGAAAAAGTTCCAAAAATCCCTCTTACAGATTCTCTTTTACTCAGGACCTTGCAGATTTATTTTATGTTTCTAGATCCAATAAATGCGGAAATTGAAAAGGTACCATTTAAAATACAAAATAATATCAAACCCCCTTTACAGATTCTCATTCACTCAGGACCTTGACTGTTTAATTTTACCTTTCTAGGCCCAATACTAACGGTAATTCAAAAAGTACCAGTTAATGAATAAAAAAGTACCAAAAAGTTCCCTCTTATAGAATCTCATCCACTCAAGACATTGCATGTTAAATTTTATGATTCTAGGTTCACTATTTGAGGAAATTCAAAAAGTACCAGTATAAGAACAAAAAGTACCACAAACTTCTCTCTTATAGATTCTTATCCTCTCAGGGCATTGCATCTTGAATTTTATGTTTCTAAGTTAATTAACAACGGATATTAAAACAGTACCAGCTTAAAAACCAAAAAGTACCAAAAAGCTCTTTTAGGGATTCTCATTCATTCAGGACCTTGCAGGTTAAATTTTATGTTCGTAAGACCAATATTAGCGAAAATTTAAAAAAAGTGCCAGTTTAAATCGAAAAAAGTACCAAAAAGATCCACTTACAGATTGTCATTCACTCAAGACCTTGCATGTTTAATTTCATGTTTCTAGGTCCAATACTAATGGAAATTCAAAAAGTTCCAGCTAACGAATAAAAAAGTACCAATAAGATCCCACTAAGCGATTCTCATTTAAACAGGATCGTGCATGTTTAATTTTATGTTTCTAGGTCCAATACTGACGGAAATTCAAAAAGTACCAGTAAATGAACAAAAAAGTACCAAAAACTTCCCTCTTATGGATTCTTATCCACTAAGGACCTTGCATGTTTAATTTTATCTTTCTAGGTCCAATACCAACGGAAATTCATAAAGTACCAATCAAAGAATAAAAAAGTACCAAAAAGTTCATTCTTATAGATTCTCATCCACCCAGGACATTGCATATTGAATTTTATGTTTCTAGGTCCAGTTATATAATAATAATACATATAAAAATGTTTATATACAAATGTAAATATATTTATTATTTAATCTTAAATGAAAATGGTCCCCATTGACGCCGTCGTTTTTTTAAATTTTGGAGGTTATAATATTCGGCAATGCCGAATGCAACTTGTTTTGTGTTTAATTAAATTGTAAAAATAGCTAAAGGCCTTTTTTACGCTTTTTTTGGCACGAAATAGTGCTTTTTAGTGCTTTTTTTAAATTTGAAAGTGCTTTTTGCTCACAAAAAGTTGGCATCACTGATGGAAACCTTCTTTTATAACAGGCCGCGTTAAAGTAAACATTTACAACGACAAACTTGGTACTCCGTCTGTGGAATGCTTTTCAAGTTTCAATGGAGTAAAACTCAACCAATTCCTTTGTGTATGGAAATACAGAGAAGAAACTGGAACTGTATTAGAAACACACTCCGAAAACCCATGTCTGATATTTCCAGAAATGATATTGAGTGGAATTCTTGTAGAAGTCGCAGACCAATGCACACATGGCGAAGGCAAAATAATAGCGAGATGAGGAAAATGAACACAAGCTAGAGCGAGATAAAAAAATAGTGCGATTGCCTGATCCGAATGGGCTTAAACGGATATGTTTAGAATTATTGGATCGATATGTATAATCGTATTATATCAGGCCACATTTTGTGAAGACATTTTGTATCAAAAGTCTCAAATTTTTTTTTTTGTGAACTTCTTGTCCATTATTACTTTTTATGTCACAAATTTTTATGTGCATTTCCTATCCATCTTATTTGCCATTTTATTCTCACTTTCTTTGTTAGAAACTTTGAAACTTTTGACGAGAGAGCAACATTTTTGCCTTCATTTTAAAAACTGCTTCCCCAACTTTGTGAACTTTTCAAAATAAAAAACATAAATCTTTTTGAAAAAAAATCTAATAAAAATGTGAACAAAATTTAATTTTAAAACGGATACTAAGACACAAATTAAACAGAAAAAAACTTTTTTTTCAAACTAGAACTATAAACCAAAGAAAACTTTAACACAAAAAAGAAAAACTATATAAAATAATTACAGATATAATCTAAATAAAAAATACAAAACTTATGCTTAAATCTAAGGAAATTGTTAATAAAAAATATGTATATAATTAATTTAAATTTTTTTTCTCGGTTTAAGCAAACATGTTGTTCAAATCAAAGAACATATTTCTGTAAATAAAAAGAATCTGTTAAAAAAATCCCAACCGCCACTAACGAAATGCAGTAAAAAGTTTTAATGAAATGGCAATAATGAGAAAAGGAAAATATGATGTTGGCTATTAAAACCAAATAGAAAAATAAATTGGAATTTTAATTAGTAAAATAAGATTTGAAGGAAAAAAAGGAAACACGCTAAAAAGGAAATGAAAAGACTAACAGATCATGTTTTAATTAAGGGAAATAAAATTAATTTGAAATTTGTTTTGTATAAAAAAATCCTTTCTATCTTTATCAATATATATGGTATTTTTTTAAGGATAGCTGAAAAACTAGCTGTCATTCTAATGAAGAGTGTTTGATTTTTTTAAGTTCTCTTTGGAAAACCGCCATACAAAGACTTACACCAGAACAGCGTTTACAAATCGTGGAAATTTTTTTTCCGAAATTCGCGCTCTGCTCAAATTTATACAGCACTTCGTCAAGTTTACAATCAGCATACTCGTCCACCTGAGAAGCTAATACACAATAATATGGATCGAGTCATAACCAAATATCCTCTTTTGAATAATATTCATATAAATCGAGCCGGTACGACGAGAATAGAAGAAGCCATCGCTGCTGCAGACGTGAGTATGACAGAGAACTCGAATTAATCAAACCAGCGCCGAAAATGTTGAGGAAAGATCTTGGCCTACATTCATATAATCACACTTATCGTGGTTGACGAATTAAAATACGCCTAAGACTGTTTGGTAATAGATTAAAGGAAATAAGTTTACGTTCTGTTTAATCTTTTACCAAACAGTCGCAGGCATGTTTTAGATTCGCCAACCACGATAGGGGTGAATATCAGAGATCAGCAATGAATCGTTTTTTTGCTACTCATACTGACTCATGCAATTGTAAGTATAAGTGCGTAGAAATCATTTCAACTTAACTACTCTGATTCACTCATACTCACAAGAGAAATATTTATGAGTGCGACGTCGACATTATGCGCATACTCATCTTGATTTATAATTTCAAGAAAATACTTACAATACTCACAATGATTCAAATCATTAAGCTCATCCATTTACCGTTTCAACACAACAGAGAAAACACACAACTTAATAATCAGCGCTGCCAGATAAATTTGCCGAAAAATCGTCCACTTCATACATGTAACTTTAGTAAACTGTAATTGCCAAATCGTCACTTTGCTATTTCGGGGACAAATCTGGCAGCCTCGCATTTTGCTTCGCCTATACACATTGACTTGAGTAGATTCTAAATCAAACACAACAAATGTTGCTAAGTATGACGGCATTTACATCTATGCAATTAACGCCGAGTTTTTTTTTCTATTTTCTTTTAAAGTAGTTGCTACGAAACTTTTTTCACATTTACATTTACATTTTATTCAAGCATTTTTTCAACTTTTTCAACCCCGTTTTCTTCCCAAGACCTCTTGCTAACAAACAAAAAGTTGCATGTGAAAGTTGCGGCAAGTTGCGGCGTTAATTGCATAATGTAAATGCCGTCTATGAGTACGATGAATAAAATGAAACTTTTGAGTGAATATGAGTTTGAAAAACATTGGAATAAGTATGAGTGCGTATAAGTACAAGAATTTAAGAGTCATGATTTAACTCTACTCACTTTTTCACTACTCATTGCTGATCTCTGGGGAATATCCAACTTGTGCAAATCTTAATTCCAGCGAACCATCACTTGCGTCATATGTTCGATGAAGAGAAACTATTGAAAGTTGAACCAGATATTTTTCGTCAAATCATATCCATCGTTGAGGCTCATCAACGAGAGCACAATCTCTTCATGCTCCATAATATCACAAAACAATCACTGTTCTGGTACGGTTTACATTCTTCATAGACCTATTTGTCTTGAAATAATTTTTTTTTATTCCTTATATCACTGCAAAAAAAATTGGAGAAGAAATGGGATCTGGACTAAGCAACCAGTGAAATGCGCATAGGAATAGCTTATCCCGTTAACAATGAATTTTAGTTTGTGAGTAGTGTGAAATGGGAATTTATCACATTTAAACGAAATCAGTTGATTTAATTTGATTGCGAGTGCGCTCATATCGAAATCCAACAGTTTTTACGAAACAAAACTTTCAGTTGTTACTATGTTTACAAAACAAGCACAAAGGCCAAATTTAAAACAGCACGTATTAAGGTTAAAGTTTAAAGCTTCGTTCATAACAATATTATGCATTCATTATTCAGAGGTGTTCTGGAAATCGAAAACGCAAAACGCCAGAATATGGAAGTTGTTTATAATTATTATAATTGTTATATTATAATTGTTTATAATTTTAATCAAATTTTTATCATTTTTGTTATAAAATTCTGTTAAATAGAGAAATATTTGTATAATATTCTTCATAAAATTCTTTTATTACAGAAATCTAACTAAGAAACGACGTTTAAAATTCTAGCGTTTTGCGTTTTCGATTTCCAGAACACCCCGGACTATTTTCTACAACATTATGTTAAAATTTTTACTCAAAACTATGTATATAAAATTACTTTAAACGTCAGAAACAATATCATAAAAATTCCCTGCGGGAAATTTGTGTGAATTTTTTTTAAGGCACTTATCCCGTGACAAGTGAAAGCAGTATTATAGTAAAAAGGAACGAATTGTGATAGGTTAAAACAGAACATATCACTGAGGATGGGTTTATGAGATGGGGATTAAGTTTAAACTTAGTTTAGCGTTCTCTGCAACTCGGATTTTCCGGTGAAATTTGATTTTTTTTTCTATTATTTCATTAAAGACCCACATTTTAAGCAAGATTGCGCTGTTCCGGCAACATTTTGTTTTCAAACTTGGTATTGGCGGCACAAATCAGTTTTCAGATTAACTAAGCCTAGTTTAACTGAGATCTCAAAAACCCAGCATTAACTGGTGATAATGTGCTAAAAGAGTACACACAGAAAAAAATCAAGTTCAAAACGTCGAAAACAAGGTTGATTTAAAATTGTTCGGTGGTGATTTTGCTTCATACGTTTTTCATGTTAATTCAACCTGATTTAACAATAACTGCGAACAACATTTTTTTCTTTTGAAATAACTATAATTCATGTTAATTTAACATTGCAGTAAAGTTAGAGCAAAATGTCATTCATATTGAAATAACAATCCAAATCACGTTGAATGAAAGTTATTTCAAGTTGAAACAACGTGAATGTCATGTAGAATCAAATTGGTGTGATTTAACAGTGTGAAGAAGCTTCAGATACAACATATGCATTTATTTAAGAATAATTCAAAACACCTACCCCTGTGACACATGTTTCACTTATTTTGTATTCTCCTTTGTTAACAGAAGCATCAGCAGAATGGCCCGATATGGTTTTCGTCATCATTCTACTTTGAAAACTTGATGTACTATTTAACTAAATAATTTAAATTAAAAGTTTACGGGAATTGTCTTCTTTTTATAATATATTTTAAACATAAAAATAAAAAATGTACATACTTAAGTATGTATGCATGTTAATTTAACAAGTTAACTTTTGATTTTAATATAAACAGGTTTTTATGGATTCAATATTGAACAATGTTATTTAAACAGTGAATAATATTAAATTAACGTGATTTAAGGTTATTTTAATATTTTTCATTTAGAATAATATAATATCCGAATATTATATCCTTTTATTTAGAAAATTTTATAGATTTTGTTTCCCTTTTCCTTTTTCAAAATATCTTTATTTTTTGAAATTAAGCAAAAGTTTATAGGATTTTTTTTAAAATCTGTCGTTATTGAAAATTTTTCAACATTTCTTGTTTTAGACGTAGTTTATCCAAATTTTTTTTTTAATAGAAAACTTTTTATTAATTTTTTTTTATAGAAAATTTTCAAAATTTCTTTTTTACTCAGAAATTTCGCCATTAAGAAAAAATTTCAGAAAATTTCCCTAACAATAGGAAGTTATTAAAAATTTGTTTTTATTAGAACATTTTACAAAATTTGTTGTTTTATACGAAATTCTTTAAAATTTCCGTTTTTTATAGAAAATTTCTTCTGAATTTTTCTTTTTTAGAATATTTTTCAAAATTTGTTTTTTTTTTTTTGGAGATTTTCCAAAATTTTTAAATATTTTTTATTTAAAAAAAAAAACAAAACTCTTTTACGACGGCATTGTGGGTAAAAAACTTTTAGGGGCTTCGTCGTACGTCTCAATTGTGTTCCTAGCAATAACGAATAAATTTAAATTCCAAAAAAAAACAGCAAAAAAAATAAATTTTACTTAGTCTGGGTTCACACTATGAAAGTTTTCTTTCAGGAAGTCTGAGTTTATTGGTGAGAGGGGAAGAGCACATGCTATCATTCTCTCCCCTCTCACCAATAAACTCAGAATTTCTGAAAGAAAACTTTCATAGTGTGAACCCAGACTTAAGTATCGTTAAAAAAAAATAAAATAAAAAATTAAAAATCTCAGGTCAGTCAAGAACGAATGATTATCAACAACAATTTTAATTAATTTTCATGTTGTAAAATTCCTCTCTTCATAAAAATAATTTAATGAAAATTAAATTTGATGAACTTAAGCCTGATTAAAAATATTGAAAATTTGGATTAAAATCCATAAATAGTTCAACAAAATTACCACAATACTAATTAAAATAATTTTCAAAAAAATCTGGTTAAAGAAATCCCAAATATCGAAAAAATAGGGTTAAGTTCAATAAATTATTATTAGTGAAGGGAAGGAATTTACAATATGAAATGAATTAAATATTTTTTGATCATTTTTTCTTGACTGAACACGGAATTGAATTCGGGTCGCAATAACATGTTTCGAGAATAACCACATTCCCATTATCAGAGTTCTTTGCCGTTCTACCTCTTGCTTCACTGCGGCGCCTGCTAGCCAAACATCAATCATTTACCAATTGTTTTGGTGGATCGAAATAAGCTTTAATTGATTACACTGTGCAGCAAAATTCGGGTCATCGCCTTCAGCCTCAACACTTGCAACGCGAAACGAAAGTAGACTACTAGTAGAGCAAATCTGCCAAAGGGTTTTGAAAAGTTAGCACCCGAAATATGGGCTCCTAAAGTTTTTGAATTTTTTGAAAAGGCGTTTGGTATAAGTCAAAAAAATATACTAAATGTACTTCTAAGCTAAAAACTAATTTCAGATATCTTCAGTAGAATCGTATGGCGATTCTTTTCTTAGAATTAATTAACCCTCTAACTCTCATTTTAAGCGGTTAATTTATGTCCTTTTTCCCAATTCTTAAACAAAAGTATACTAAAACGCCACATTTAAGGGTTAAAATGTTTTACGAATATTTTCCGCATTAAATTTCACTAGGGGTCTTCTAAGACTAAAAGTTCGTGCAATGTATCTAAAACGAATTCTCAAAATTTCGTGCATTGAAATTTTTTAGTAACTTGAAAGGGCGTTCGGATAAGTCAAAAAAAATATACTGAATGTACTTCTGACCTGAAGGACTATTTCAGATGTCTTGTAGAATTGTATGGCGATTTTTTTCAGACAATATATTAACCCTCTAACACTAATTTTAAGGGGTAATTTTTGTCCTTTTTTTAACTTCTACTCTAAAACGGCACGGTAGGGGGTTAAAATGTTCTACGATTATTTTCTGCATAAAATTTCACTAGAGGTCTTCTTTATAGAAAATTTTTTCTTTTTTTTTATCAGAAAATTTTCAAAATTTAATTTTTTTTATCAAAAATTGGTTAAAATTTTTTTCATCAAAAATTTATAAAAAAGTTTACCTACATAATTTCCCTAATGATATGAACTTTATTAATATTATACTTATGTATTATTGAAAATTTCGCCATATTCCTCTATTAATAAGATTTTTTTCAAAATTATTTCCTAATTTTTCAAAACTTGACTAGGACCATATTTAAATTATGCAATTAACGCCGCAAATTGCCCCAACTTTCGCATGCAACTTTTTGTTTCTTAGCAAGAGGTGTAGGGAAGAAAACGGGGATGAAAAAGTTGAAAAAATGCTTGAAAAAAATGTAAATGTGAAAAGAGTTTCGTAGAAACTTCTTTAAAAGAAAATAGAAAAAAAAAACTCGGCGTGAATTGCATAGCTGTAAATGCGGTCTAGCTAAAAAAAAATATTTTAAAAAAATCTTGAGAAATTTTCTCATTTATAACAATTTTTTTAAATTAAAAGTTACACAGAAAAAATTATTGCCGAATTATTTTCAAACAAACGGTTGTTTGAACATTTTTTTAATTTCTACAAATCTTTTTAATGATTCAATTAATATCAGCGTAGAAGTGGTGTAACCCCAGACTATTTTTTATGAGATAATGAGAAGTTAACACTTCTCTTGCACTTTAGTACTTGGTTGTTACGCCCCGTGCAAAAACAATATTTCTTGCGCCATCTGTTTTGGAAACAAACAGTTGGCTTAGTAGACTATTGCACTCTTTTGCGCTGATAGCCTCATTCAACCAACAAAATTGTTGACAACTATTCAAAAATATAATATACGCGTTATTGATTTCAAGTTTTCATAGTTTTGTATAAAATATTTAACGTTCTTTAACGCTCTTGTCGTTTTTTGCATTTTTTTTATTTGATCGTAAGCAACACTTCTTTCTGTGAAATATAAGAAAAAACAACAACAAAAAACACATACAGTCTATTTTTGTACGCTTTAAAAAAGTACAACAATAAGAAAGATGATAAAATATCATGACGAGGTCAGTGAACAAAGCCGAAGCTGTATAAGCCTTGTAAGTCGGCGGCGGCGCGGCTTGTAGAAATCTAGCAGCGGCGCCGAGCCAATTGGCGAGGTATGTAGTAAAAAAAAAAACAAAAACAATAGCAGATAAGAAAAAACGTTTCACTCTTTTTAAACAACAACAACAACATTATAAGAAATGAAAAAAAATTTTTGGTTGGTTTCACAGTTGGTAAAAAAGAATGAAAAACAAAATCCCGTATTCAATTTTTTTTAGCTGTTTAGTTAAATACATCAAATGCAAAAATAGAAAAATGACGTAAAACATATCAAGTCAGTCTGCTGTCGTTTTTGGTTACATTTCTTCTTCTTTAGCCAAAGAAAGGATACAGCAACAGTGAGTGATGAAGAAATACATTGTTTGTATAAACAACCCAGCGGGAAAATGAGGAATTGATTACATAAATAATTAAAAAAATAATGCAATATTTTCGAAAGAATAATAATGCATTCATTGAAATCGAGAAGGTAATTTCATCAGACACAAAATTTAAGCACTGATTACTACGTATATTCCCACATTTGCAGAACAAGGAATGTATTGTTTCTGTTAGTAATAATTATTCGTGTGTTTGCTTTACATACATATTTCCTTAATAAAAATCCGTTATTTTTTTGCTGCCCTTATGTCGCCTACTTATAATTTTTATTTTAGTCGCAGTTTGTGTTTGAAAGCGTACGGTCAAAGCACAAATTTTATGTCTGTGGGTCAAAGTTATTTAAAGTAAACAGGTATTAAAAAAATGTATTCCAAACGGCATTGGAGAAGACTTTTATTATAAGACTTTTGAATAATATAATTTATTCCAAAGAATGAATTATTTAATTCATGCGCAGGATACATTAAAATAATTTATTACAATCCTAGGACATGGTCTGTGTTAAGAATAATGAATTCTGGAATCAAATATCATACAAGATATGTATTACTTTCTCGATTCCTATTTATTCCATTTTCCCGCTGGGAACAGTGCCCATGTACTGTAACTCTCGCGTCGAGAAAGTTTTCGATTGAAATGTGTGAAATGAAACAAAAATGCCAAAAATTGAAACAAACAGCTGTTTTTCTCACTTAAATGTGTCTGTAACTTTTTTGGCGAGTACAAGCTGTCACGTAAGGAAATTACTCGCCAATTTACAGAAAATGTGTGTCTGTAACATTTTGGTGAGAAAAGTTCCCGCTTTGAACTGTCAAATAAACTCACGAACAAAAATGGGGCGAGAAAAAATTTTAACACTAAAAAACAATTAAAAATGCAAAATGCAAAGATTAATAATAATATTATTTTGTTCTTGGCACATTTTTCATTGTTTTATTATTTTGCTTTTAACATTTTAATAAAATATACGAATGTCTTCAAAGCTCGTTTGCAAACAACAATCATTAAAGTCGCTCTTTACACAATTTGGTATAGCCGACGGTTGTATTTTCGCCGCCGTTGTTGAAAAATTTTAAATTTTTAGTAAATTTTGGTCGCCGTCAACGATATGTGCTACTGGCTTTCTGAACGTCTGCAATGTCACATCGGCTTCGAGTGCAATATTATGACATTTATAACGTAACGACGTAATCTCTTTTGATAGTTTTCGACATGAGTTACAGACACACATTTCTCTCACTTTTCGAGAAACGATGGAATATTTTGTTTCACATCTTTTCGATGCAAGAAGTTCTCACTAAAGTTACAGAACATGGGTACAGGATTTTTTTGTTTGAATTTTATATGAATTTGAGTAAACTTTTGTTTGATTCAGTTAAGTTATTTGTGTGAAAAAATCAGTTTATTTTCAATAAAATGCAAATAAATTGTTTGAATTTGAAAATTTGTTTATAGGAATGATTTCAGACAAAAAATGTTTTGATTCTACAAATTTTTTGTTTGAATTGGAAAAATGTTTTTTTTTGTGTAGTTTGGCATTTCTTTTGACTTGTAGCAAATTTGGTAAGCCTCGAAATTTAAAGGAAAATTTGCGCATTTCCCGATTTAAAGGAAATTTTGGAAATACATATTCTTATTTATGGAAAATTTCCTTTTTTGTTAACAATTTTCCAAATTTTCTCATTTCTTGGAATTGATGATTTTAAATAAAATTTTTTTTCTACATTCCTCTGCTAATAAATATTTTGCTAAGAAATTAACATGTCTACAGAATGTTCCCCAAGTTACTTTCAACCAATTACTTTAAATATGGGGGATTTCATTTCAAGTGACCCAATTTTGAAATCGATGTCTTCCGATTGATTTAGGCACAAATTTTCAACAAGATCGGTCAAAAAGTTTTTGAGATAAAGGGGGTCAAAGTTTGACATTTTGGCCATACAGGTGTTTTTTCTCATCCATGTAACTTATTACCTATTGGTGTTAGACAAATTTGTCCCAAGTAGCTTAGATAGCCATTTAATCAATCTTTTTCAAAAAAAATATTTTCAATAAATTTCAAGTGTTTTTGTCAAGAATAAAAACTGGGAATTAAGCACGAATAGCAAAATCTTTTGAAATTCAAATTTTGTATTCCCAAAAATTGAAATTACTTTTTGATAATAAACAGGCAAGTGCACAGCCTAAAAAACACTTTATTGACAACATCTTTTGTAAGTTGTTGTTGTTTTTATTTTGTTTTTCTTAACCTACTTACAACTGCAATTAATGTTGAGAGAATTTCAACTAATTGTAGTGGGGAATGTGAGATGAGATAAACCCACTGTTGTTTATTGTTGATGTGTTTTGTTCAAGCTTTGATATTGTTACAAGTAGAAATGTTGCTATAATTCTTATACGTTTAACAGTTTTATTTGGTTTGATATCTTTAGTTTGTCTAAAATCTTTATGGATGAAGTTTCCTGATGATCTGGCCTAAGCAACCAGTGAAATGCATAGGAATAGCTTATCCCATCAACAATAAATTTCAAGTGTTTTTGTCAAGAATAAAAACTGGGAATTAAGCACGAATAGCAAAATCTTTTGAAATTAAAATTTTGTATTCCCAAAAATTGAAATTACTTTTGAATATTTTTGATTTTTTTAAAAAATAATTTAAAAAGTAACGTGTAGGGTGTAAAATATTTGTTGAGTGTGGCCAAAGCTTAAGAAATTTTGGAAAGAAAAAATTGTCTTTCAAATGTTTTATTAACTTAATTTTTTTAAACTTTAAAACTACAAATTTCTAAATTAACCATTATTGTCTTCCTTTTTTTTGGCGGCAAACTTGAAACTTTTAACCACAAAAAAGTAAAAGCAAAAAAACATATTTTCCCTTTCTCTATTACTCTAAAGGAAAATCGACTCGAATAGGAAATAGACATTTATGATTTATGAACTTTCTCAGCCGTAGCACATTGTCACTAAATTTTGGCAACTATTTAACTTAAATTGGGTAACAATGTTCTCAACGAATACAAAAATATACAAACAAAACAGGCGGAAAAAAATTCTCATTAAAAACCAATGAAGAGTGAAAGCTAGACAAGGGAAAATGAAACAAAAAAATAAACCCAAACCTTTCAAATATATGGTGGAAAACTAAGCAAATTAAATTTTGTATTATATTCACGTAATGTCATTAAAGTTCATTATGTGCAATTAGTAGAGGAAAAGTAGATCAGGGATTCCCACGGACCGTTGAAGAGTTCCACGCGGATTCTTAAAGGTAATCTTAAAGAGTTTTGTTAAATTGTACCTTATGTCTTCACCTTTTTGGGAACTGCTGAAGAAATGGTAGAAATAAACACAACTCTATTATAATAACATCAGGGGGACAACTTAATAGATGGACCAATAAAGCAATAATTATACTATTGTTTCCTTAAGGCAGTAAAAAACGAAAAAAATTTATTTGTTCCCTTAAAAACAAACGATTTTTTTTTAATAGTTTTACAATAAACAAAACACCAAATTAATTAAAACGTTTCAAGAATTTAAACACGTAAAAAGTAGAAAACGACAAAAAAGATCTCTTTAAAATCAAAACATTTGTTTTTTTGTTTTTTTTTTTTTTTTTGTTTGTTTTTGTTTTCTGCGTCCAATTATTTTTTACACGGTTTGCTCTGCTTAATGGTCTTCTAAAGCAATTTTCTCCTTTTCTCTTCTAAACAAAGCAAGAAACGCTGAACAAAAAAAGGTATGAGATGAATAATGAAAAAAACGTAATCTTGTAGAGCCATGCTTCGTCAATTTTTAATTAGCAACATTATTGGTTGAAGAGCACACAATTTCTAGTCCTGGCAATTTAAACAGATGTGCATAGAAATTTACGAGCTAGTTTTAGGTTTTCTATGGCAAGAATATAAATGGAAAAGGACGAAACGAACAAAGTTTATTTTATAAAAATGAGACATTTGTAACGTTAAAAACGGTGTCTGGTAAGAAATTCAATGAATTAATTTGTATGCAGGTTTCCTTTTATTCCATATAGCGCTTTTTTTAATTAAGTTCAATTTTGTTGTAATAGTTTAAGTATTGAAAAAAGATTTTAAAGAATTTCTAAGGAAATTGCGACTTTTAAAGACATTTGTTTAAGGGATTTTTTGTTTCTAGAAATCCCAAATGTTCCTTCTTTGCGACACATGAAAATTTTTGCAAAACAAAATCGCCAAAAAAAAATTGTTTCGTTTACAGACCAACCTAAATCAGTGCGTCAAGCATACCGTTTTCTATCGCCTTGTTTTAACGCTAAAATAATACTATGTTCACACTGGGATTCTTAAACGCGTTTAAGCAGCTAGAACGTGATTAAGCTCTAATCACTTCAAAATCGAGATGATTACCCATACATTGAAGTGATTTGTTAATCACTTCAAATTGACATGATTACAACTAAATCACTTCATAAACCCCATAGAATCCACTGAACATACCTCAAACTGAGTGTAATGTAGATTCGCCAACATGATCGTGTACAACCGGCCACGATTTCTGCCTAATGTTATTATTTTTTTGCCTTGAATAATTCATAAATTTTCACAAATTCATCATTAAAATGATTAAAATAATCTTCTGATAATTTTTTAAAAGCAGTTTCATCCATTTTTAATATTTTAAATAAACAAAAATTTGTTTGTTGTGTTTTTTTTTTCTTAATCATCTGTCATCTTAATCATCTCAAATGTAGTGTGAACGGCTTTGATTAACTTAATCAAGATTTTGCTTAAACGCGTTTAAAAACCCAAATGTGAACATAGCATAAGAGCCTCAACATTGTGCCAAGAACAGTAACGCTAACTTAGCTCGGTAAAGATACCCCGCAAATAGAAATACAAAGTGGCGATAAAGCCGCTTTATTGATCCAGAATTAATTTCCATTGCCTAAAAAAACAGTATTTTAGCAGTCAGCTTTACTTACTACTTAACGCGACGTCCATTTTGCCAGTTTGTAGAACTGTCTCTACGGAGGCATTGCAGGTGTAGCCTGGATTAGTACCTCTAGATTTGGTTTCTGATTGAGTCACTGCGTTTCAGGTGGCTGGCTTGAATAGGGTGCGTGAGAAGGAAGTGTTGTTTTGTTGATAGGTGGCAGAGAAGGTGGTATGTTGTCACCATCGTTATAGATAATCCATAGCTTAATTTCGGACTTGGCTTGGGTTTTTTCTTGGCTAGACTTGGTTCTGTCAATGCTTTTTTGTATTGCAGGGGCTTGTCCGAGTTGTTCAGGTGTTCGTGTGGAGCTGATCTTGAGGATTGGTCGCAAGTTTTGACAGTGTGTCTTCTCAATGAGGACGTTGTTGGAATTCGGATGGTATGGCTGGTATAGTAGTGTTTTGGTAGACCAACGATCCTTGGAGGTATGGTGGGCTTTTAGCCCTAGGTTTGTTCATGATATGCTTATCATCCGTATTTTGGCCTGTGCGAGTCGTCCAGGTTTTTGTGCGGGGCTTATGCTGCGGATTGGTTTTTTTTACCAGCCAAAAGAGACGAACATTAATGGTATAAGCCGACCACAATGAAGTTTTTGGTTTAAAAAAACCCCGAACGGAATTAAATGTTATCATCTCTTGTTAAGTTGGATAAGAACAGTATTATTTTTGTGTTCGAAAGAGGATAAAAAATATGTTTAAATTATTTGTTAATTAAATAATTAAAACAGTTAATTTTTATTTTTATAAAAATATATACATATTTTTATTTGTTATTAAATTTATATTTAATATAACACAATTCTTTAGTTTTAAGTTATACTTTTACTTAAACTTATCCGCGGTTGCGACTGCAATAGTCAAAGACAAAACGCTGAGTGATTTTTAAATTTTAAAACATGATCGTGCATGCACTGTTTTGTTTATTACAACAACAACATAACAAAGTTAAATCGTATGATTTTCTACCTAGACCAAACATACATACATATATTTACATCATTGTAATAATTGAAATGTTTCAATTCTCTTTGCTTTATATTTTAAGACAAAATAATTAAACAAACAGTGGCATGGCTAAAAGGGGGTGTCCTTTACAAAAAGACTTAAATTACAAATTAGATATATATTTATATATATATATATATATATATATATATATATATATATATATATATATATATATATATATATATATATATACATACATATATATATATATATATATATATGTGTGTGTGCATGTGTTTTTAAAATAATTAAGTTTAAATCCGATCAGACTTTATCATTTGAAACAATTCTTTGATAAATTCTTCTTTCTCTCGCAGTTGTGCGTCTTTGTCCCCGATGATTCTGTCCTTTTCCCTGATGATGTGGTCCTTTCCGGTCACTTGCACGTGCAAAACATTCAAAATCTTCTAATGCTTCTTTCCCAGCATGAAAAGCGCCTCGGACATGTTTTTCATATTTTTTTCACTAATTAACTAATCGTCAATTATTTTATTGTTGCATAAATCTTCGGATGCGACTGGATTGTGATTCATGTTGAACTATTGACTACTCAAGACTAACTAAAAAAAATGCATACAAATGGATTATATTTATATTTTTTATTTAATTTATATTTAGATATGTAAAAACAATTTAAATAAAGTGTTATGCATGTATTCGAACAGATTTCATAATTCGTATTAATTATTTTATTATGTCCTCTTCATCTCGTAATTCTTGCTCTCTTTCCTCAATCAACCGTAAAAATTGTTGTTCTTTTTCTGCCAGTAGCGAATTTTTTTCCTCAATCACACGTAACCATTGTTACACTTCTTCCTCGATTTTACGGTCTATTCCCTCGACATTTCGGTATAAATTCTCGATTTTACGGTCTTGTTCTTTAATGATACGGTCTTTTTCCTTGATGATGCGGTTCTTCTCAGTCATTACTACGTGCCAAAGATTTAAAATCTGCTGATTCTTCTTTCCCAACAGAAATAGCGACTCGGACACATTCTCCATCATTGAATTGCCGCAATCTAATTGATGCTGATTCCAACTTCTGTGATCAAGCTTAATTAACTCTACATTCCGCGTAAGGTAGACTTTAACGTCTGGTTTGAAATACAACGCACCGGCAATACTACTGGCACTCGCACTGTCACACCTCGAAAACTCCAATTGATGACGAAGGGGCACTACTATACCACGCTCTTTACACAAGTGTTTGACTAGAACTTGCCATTTTCCATCGACACGTTCAACTGAGGAAAAAAGCCTCTCCAGATTACAATTTCCGTATTTGCTTATAAGCCACTTCTGAAAGCCGCCTTCATACAACAGCGGTAGAAACAATTCGGTGTAGGGTGGTGTTGGAAGCGCAATATTAAAATGGCAATTGCCTTTCTTTACATAACTCAGCCCACGCCTTAAACATCGGATTATTGTCATCGGCTCCTTTAGATTGTCCACATTGAGAAGCCGGATTAGACACATAACAAATTGTATGAATCAAATGTATTACACTCAAAATTGACTTGCTACACTTCACATGCAGGCGGCTTCCATTGTCACTTGCTATTTTCATAAATAAAGCTTTTACCTCTTTATGTTCAAACTTGGGATATCTGACAATCATATGACGATGTAGATATTTTCCACCATCACAACAACACCAGTACGAAAGCAGAGAACAATTTAACCTCAATTTTGATATCCACAATTGTTCAAAGGATAGCCAAGCGGTTGCCTTTACAATCCAATGTTCATATCGATATTCGTTAAATTCTAGTACAAATCTAGACAACAAATTACTTTCGGGGTCGAATATGTGTTCGCGTTCAAATTCATCATCGTATGTATGGTCAAGAGTTTTGTAGAACAAAGACAGCCCTTCGCCCTGTGTGCGTCCCATCATTGTTTTTGATATATTTTTTTCATTAACTAACCAATCGTTAATTATTTTATTGTTACAGAAATCTTCGGACGCGGCGTAATTGCGATTCATGTTGAACTGATGACTATTCAAGACTAACTAACGACTAATGGATTATATTTATATGTTTATTTGTTGAGTATACTTGTGTAAAAAAACAAAATAAAAAAGTTAAATCACAATGTTAAGTATATGTATGTATTCGATCAGATTTTATAAAATCTTCTTTATCACGCAATTGCTGATCTTTTTCCTCAATAACTCTTAGAAGCTGTTGCTCTTTTTCTATCAGTAATGAATCTTTTTCATATAACTTCAAAACTTTTTCCCAGATAGTTCGGTCCTTTTCCACGATGATTCGATCCTTTTCGTCGTTAATTCGATCCTTTTCCCTGATGATTCGGTCCTTTTCCACGTTAATTCGATCCTTTTCTCTGATGATTCTGTCTTTTTCAGTAACTTGCACGTGCAAAATATTCAAAATCTCCTGATGTTTCTTTCCCAACATAAATAGCGACTCGGACACATTTTCCATCATTGCGTTTCCACGATCTAGTTGATACTGATTCCAGCTTCTGCGATCAAGCTTAGTCAACTCTACATTCCGCGTTAGATAAACTTTGACGCCTGGGTTTAGATACAACGCGACGGCAATACTACTGACACACGCACCGACATACCACGAAAACTCTAGTTGACGACGCAGGGGAACAACTATACCTCGCTCTTTTGTCAAATGTTTGAGAAGAATTTGCCATTTTCCATCGACACGTTCAACCGTGGCAAACAATCTTTCAAGATTACAATTCCCATACATACACGTCAGCCACTTCTGAAAGCCGCCCTCGTACAACAGCGACATGAATAGTCCAGTAAACGGCGGCGTAGGGCACGCTATATTGAAATGACAACTCCCTCGTTTTCGCCGACTATTGGTCCACGTTTTGAACCCATGATAGCTGGTCTGGTGGTAAAAGTCATTGATGCCGTCGAACGTCTCTGACAAGCTCTTGCACTGAGAAGCCTCGTCCGAAACATATGTTATAACACTGATCAGGTGCATTCGCGTAGTTATGGGCTTGCGGAACTTGGCCTGCAGCGCCGTTTTGTCCCCGTTGCAAATTTTTTTCCATACACCCTTTACCTTTTCTGCGTCATTTTTGAGGTAGCGCGCAATCATATGTCTGTGTTTCTCTTTCCCCCCGTCGCAGCAGCACCAGTACGGCAACAGTGTACATATAGCCTTCAGGTTTGCTTCCCACAATTCGACAAAAGACAGCCAAGCGCTTCCCCTCACGCTCCAGTGATCGTAGCTATATTCGTTGAACTCGCACACATATTTAGAAAACAGATTGTACGTCTGGTCAAATATAGGCTCTTCACCAGAGTTGTATTCGGCGCCCAAACTTTCGTAAAAGGACTCATGAAAGAGGCGTGGTCGACCCTCTATGGCTCTTGTACGTTTTTCCTTGTCCACATTCATCCATTTATCGATAATTTTGCTATTCGCCCACAAGTCGGTACCAGGGTCGGTAGTAAAAGTTATTGGCATTAGCCCACCGGAAAGCACAGTCATGTCGATTTGCCCACGATTTTGAGAATAGTCTTTTGGCATTTCCATACTAAAAACCACGGGCATATCGTTGTCAGGTATAGGCGAATGGACTCGGGGGGTAGGGGCAACTACACACGAAGGTCTGGTAGCCGTCGTTATTTCAGCACCTGCAACAAAGAAAAATTTTTACATTTTGGACATAATATGGTCAATAAGTATTACATATGGCGACATTGTCCGCCTTTATCCTGGCCAACATGCTTGTGGTTATACTGCGAGCCAGCGCTTCGTTTCCACTTAAATTGTAAGCACCACGTGCACAGGTACAAAGTGTTGATATTGTGCGCCTGTTTCAAATGCAGCTGGTACAATGTTATACAAATCTTTACCTCACACTTGACACAAATCACAGAATGACCTCCGCGCCTTCTATAATTATCGTAAACACTGCGCATAGCAATAGCTGCTCCTGCGACTGCCAGAAACAAAGTACTTATCCAATTTTTACCTAGAAACCAGTGCAGAGTTATACACACACACTCACACTTCTGTTGTATTGTTGCTGATGGTTGAATGTGGCTATAAGTCAAGGCAGAGAAATATCTGTATTGAAAAGCTCTGCCGGCTATGTTGTAGATTATTGACAGAGGTATCTTTGTAGTAAAAGTCTCTGGCCGTTCAGCTAGATGCGTGACACTATAATAATAAGAGAAATAGTTCATGAGTCATACAAAGTGCTACTACTGCGACGACTTGCTTGCCCGGACATAATCACACACACATACACACACACATGTACGTCGGCTATTGCTGGCCATAGAAAATTTATCAAAAGCTGTTGGCTCGATCTAAATATTAATTTTTCTTTTTTTCGGTATCTATTTCACGAGGGGAAAGGGGCTTTAGGCAAATTACATTGCAGTTTGTGGACGAGGGGAACTTGCCATAACCATTGCCACAAATAAAACATATCTGTAACCATATGAACTTTTTTTCTCATTTTTTTCCATTTTTTTACTTGCCGGGTAAAGGGGTTGCATAAGATTTACATTGCAGTTTGTTGATGAGGGGTATGTAAAATAACCATGGGACATAACGATAGCCATATGAACTTTTTTTTTATTTTTTCAGTTTTTAGTTGTCGAGGGGAATGGGGCTCTATGCAAATTACATTGTAGTTTGTTGGTGAGGGGGTACTTGCCGTAACCATTGAAATTAACTAGACAAAGGCATAACCGTATGAGTCATGAAAAAAGTTTAATTTCTACATTTGCTGGTCGTGGGAAACATAACCATAGCATTATAAATTTTTTTTTCTATATTTTTTTGTTTTTCCTTGTCGAGGGGAAGGGGGCTCTATTAAAATTACATTGTAGTTTGTGGGTGAGGGGAATTTGCGGTAATCATGGTCGTGAACTAGACATCGCTATGATCATATGAACAAATTTATTTATTTTTTTCCAGAATTAAAAATTTTTGTTATGACTGTGGAAATTTTTCAAAAATGCATGACACGCGCGAGAATAATTATTCAACATTTTAATTGTTTTTTAAATACGGATATTGAATTACAATACTGGGTTTTTTTTTTGTTATTACATTTCTGTTCTACTGATAATGAGTTCTGAGAAATGCATTGTTTGCATTCATAATTTTCCAGTTTTTTTATTAAACTTGACTTTTACTTGATTTTGAACAATACGTAGGGCATAAACAAATAACGATATTAAAGTGTTGAGAATTCGAGCTGGATCAGTTGTCTTTTAACTGCCTAAGTAACATGACGGAAATTGAGGGAAATATTGGGAGTGGTAAGACGACATTTTTAAGTTATTTCGAAAAGCTGAAGGAGAAAATATGTCTAGTTGCCGAGCCTGTGCAAAAGTGGCGTGTTGTGGGCGGCTATAATTTGCTAGATTTGATGTACAAAGAACCCGATCGTTATGCCATGCCGTTTCAGTCCTACGTCACCCTCACCATGCTTCACAGTCACTTGTTGCCAACTCAGAAGCCAATAAAAATGATGGAAAGGTCGATATTTGGTTCCTGATATTGCTTTGTGGAGAATATGTACCGATCTAAAATGCTTGACCCCGCAATGTAGAGTTTTGGATGACTGGTACCGGTTTTTTGACGCATATATCCCAGTAAAGGTCGATTTAATTGTGTACCTTCGCACTTCCCCCAAGGTAGTGTATGAACGAATTCGATCGCGTGCCCGTTCCGAGGAAAGTTGTGTTTCGCTTGAATATTTGGAGAACTTGCATGCTTTACACGAAGAGTGGCTCGTGTTTAATCAGGCGCATGGTGTGGAGGTGCTCACCTTGGACGCAGATTTTAGCTTGGAACTCTTTGATTTCGAAAACAAACGTTTTCAAATGTCTAAATTATTAGAGATGTGACTTAAAAACGATACATAACCAATCGACATCGTTACATTGTCCGCGTTTAGACGAGCGAACATTTGGAATGAAAACATCTGGAATACTCTTTTGATTTTTTCATTCGCGGTCACACAGACGAACATGTTGCCGGAAACATTCTTTTATTTTTGCTGTTTTTTTTCTCAAAAAGCAAAGTAAATATCAACATAGATATTGAAAAGAAAGCGTGTCGCCGAGTACTGAACCCAAAAACCATTCTCTCTTCCCCACCCGTAATTTGGTCCCAAGCAAATTGTTTCCCTTCCAAATGTTTACCTGTCTAAATGGGCACATTGCTGTTATTGAATAAAAGTTTTGTATCGAATGGATGACGACGTCGATGAAAATTGATTTTGATATTAAATTGATGACGACGACGAAATAAGGGTTATTATTTTATTAAATTTATTTGAACAAAAAATAAATCAAAATTCATGAAATCCATCGATAAAGTTTATAGTTGCATTTAAAGTGTATATTTAATGCAACGCCAACAGCAATGATATAAAACTAAATAGCTTATTTGATATTATACTAATTTTGATACTGTTATATCGATGACAAATTTCAAACGGGTTAAATATTTAAATGATTTTTGTCCACCTTTTAAAAGAGATTCTTAAGCACCTTCAATATCATAAACATGGAAGACATATTTTTTAGAGTTTAAAAAACTCAATAGCTAGCAAATTAAAAAGCTCCATGGCTTTTATTAGTTTTGCAATTTGGTACTTTCTTGTTTTTTAATATATGGAACTTTTTAATATACTTTTATTTTTGCAAATAAATTTTATCATCAATATTCCAAAAATTAATAAACGTTATTAAAGGATGTTTTTTTTATTATTTTGTATGCCAAGAAACAATGCAAAATCAAAACAAGTTAATACAAAACTTTAATAACTGTTTAATAAAAATTGTGTTTTTGGTACAAGCATACTCAAAGTGAAAATACATAATTTCTAAAAATAAAAATCATAATTTAAGAATAAAATTCTTACAATCATATACATATTGGTCAAAAAATTATCAAGTAGATAATGAAATCAATGTTCTGGCAACGTTGAACAATGCGATTAATGAATTCGCCTTGATTAAGATCTTCGCCAGGGCGAATTAAAAAAGGGTAAATGCAACTCTTCAACCAGGCTTGCCAGTTTAGCACTTTTAGTGCTACATTTAGCACTTTTTTTTTGGATTTAGCACTAAGAATTTCAAAAAAAGTGCTAAGTGCTAGTTAAGCACTTTTTTATAATTATTTAGCATTTTTAGCACTTTTTACATATCCCACAACTACTTGAAAACTCACATAATTAATTCAAGTAAAGTATCAATTTTCTAAGTGCATCATGAAAAATCAATACATTTTTGCTACCTTTTGCAACTTTGTTATACGAAAAAGAAAACAAAGTGGAGCTATATAACTGAACAAGTATGGGATACAAACATTTTAAAAACTCCATTAATGAAAATCCTTTTATAAATTTGTCAAGCTTTGCACCACAAAGCATACAGAGATGAAAAAAGTGACGTATTAAAAATGTCCAAATCATTTGCAAGGGCAGCTTTCGAAGAAAGAAAAAGAAAATGTTTTTTGTAGTGAAGTGGAAAGTGTAAAAACAGGCCGCTACTATCAACACGAACTGCGTAATCAAAACAAAAAATGCAAAAAGGGCAGCTTTCATAGAAAAAGACAGAAAAAACACAATATTTTCTGTCTCGTGACGCCTTTTTGTGATCTGTGCTTTGTACTGCCCCTTTTAGTTTTGCCATTTTCAAACGCAGAAGTAGAGCGTTTATTTAGTTTATTGGGCTTAATAAAAAGTAAACTTAGAACTAAAATATAAACAGAGCTGTTATGTTCAGTTATACGCATAAAAGAAGGCGTAAAATTAGATAACGTTTGTTGCCACACTTTAAACATACCAGACGGTATTGTGAAAAAATCGGTTTATCAGAAAAGTACCAAAATGAGTTGGTATATGTGGAAGACGAAAATGACATGATTGAAATGTTAAATAGTTGAAACAACTTAATTTAAAATATATTTATTATATAATAACATTAAAATAAGTGTTTATATTAATGTAAATTGTTTATTATATTAATGAAAATCAACGTAACAAAACTAGCACTTTTATTTCCTATTGTAGAACAATTTAGCACTTTTTTTTTGTCGATTTAGCACTTTTAATTTGAACTCTTCTGGCAAGTCTGTCTTCAACTACAAAAATGCACATGAATTTATCTGTGTAAAAAAAACAAACTTTTTGATTAATTTTTGTTTAACTTTTTCACAGTTGGTAACAAAGTAGTATTTAGTAACACGTGCATTTTGTTTTTAATATGCATGCATATAGTTTAGCGCTTATAAAAAACGAATAAGCGTTCGTAAATGTAGGTAGTACTAATCGGTAGAGCATACAAATCTGAATCGATATCAATAAAGGTTATTAGATGACACTCCTGCGGTAAAGAGTTATAGCGCAGCAAACTTCAAATTTACAGAATATGTGCATTTACAAATTTAATTTTACGCAAATAACTCGAAAACGAAAACAGAGCGTAAAAATATGAACTAATATTGATATAGCTAATTTTCTAAGAGACTTGGGGGAGGGAGTTATAGGGCAGCAAACTTAAAATTTAAATTTAAAAATTTTTAAATTTTATATATATTTACATGTATAATTTTAGCTTTTCACTTATAACTCGAAAACGATTTCGCGTGCATATATCTTGCTAGTTTCAATCGATAGAGCGGAAAAATCTGAATCGATATTGATATAGTTTATTTTCTAAGAGACTTAGGGAGGGAGTTATGGTGCAGCAAACTTAAAATTTTCTCTATATGCACATGTATGAATTTAGTTTTCACTTACAACTCGAAAACGATTCTGCGAGCATATATCTCACAAGTACCAATCGATAGAGCGTAAAAATTTGAATCGATATTGATATAGTTTATTTTCTTAATATCGATTTAGATTTTTACGCTCAATCGATTGGTACTAGCTACATATATGCACGCGAAACTGTTTCCGAGTTATTAGCGTAAAACTAAATTCGTACATGCACATATTTTGTAAATTTAAAGTTTGCTGCGCTATAACTTCCCCCCCCAAGTCTCTTAGAAAATAAACTATATCAATATAGATTCAGATTTTTACGCTCTATCGATTGATATATATCGAGATATATGCACGGGAAATCGTTTTCGAGTTATAAGGAAAAAACTAAATTCATACATGTGCATATAGAGAAAATTTCAAAAGATTGCTACACCATTACTTTGCCCCCTTTAGTCTCTTAGAAAATAAACTATATCAATATTGATTCAGATTTTTACACTGGGTTTCCCCGTTGCAATTTTTATTGCTAAGTACAAGCAATAACGTCGGCAGAACAACGACAGAACAATGGAGCAATAATTGCTGATTATATTGCTGGAGAACACTTCAAATTGCTTTGCCTTAAATATATGGTTAATTTGATGCTTCTAGGTCCAATGTTCACAGAAATTCAAAAGGTACCAGTTAAAAAAGTACCAAAAAGCCCCTCTTACAGATTCCTATTCACTCAGCACATTGTATGTTTACTTCTGTTTCTAGGTCAAATACCAACCAAAATTAAAAATGTACCATGCATGATGAATTTTATGTTTCAATATTAACATTTTAAAAACTCCATTAATGAAAATCCCTTTATAAATTTGTCAAGCTTTGTACCACAAAGCATACAGAGATGAAAAAAGTGACGTATGAAAAATGTCCAAATCATTTGCAAGGGCAGCTTTCGAAGAAAGAAAAAGAAAATGTTTTTTGTAGTGAAGTGGAAATGTGTAAAAACAGGCCGCTACTATCAACACGAACTGCGTAATCAAAACAAAAAATGCAAAAAGGGAAGCTTTCATAGATAAAGACAGAAAAAACACAATATTTTCTGTCTCGTGACGCCTCTGTGTGATCTGTGCTTTGTACTGTCCCTTTTAGTTTTGCCATTTTCAAACGCAGAAGTAGAGCGTTTATTTAGTTTATTGGGCTTAATAAAAAGTAAACTTAGAACTAGAATATAAACAGAACTGTTATGTTCAGTTATACGCATAAAAGAAGGCGTAAAATTAGATAACGTTTGTTGCCACACTTTAAACATACCAGACGATATTGTGAAAAAATCGGTTTATCGGAAAAGTACCAAAATGAGTTGGTATATGTGGAAGACGAAAATGACATGATTGAAATGTTAAATAGTTGTAACAACTTAATTTAAAATATATTTATTATATAATAACATTAAAATAACTGTTTATATTAATGTAAATTGTTTATTATATTAATGAAAATCAACGTAACAAAACTAGCACTTTTATTTCCTATTGTATAACAATTTAGCACTTTTTTTTGTCGATTTAGCACTTTTAATTTGAACTCTTCTGGCAAGCCTGGTTATTATGGCGGAAAAACAAAACTAAATTCCAAAGCCAACCAAAGAGCCAACGGCGTCAGATTATTCTACCGTTTAAAATCGCGAATTAAAAAAAAAGTATGGCAATGCCGAAAACCAAAAAAAAATATTAAAATGCCAAATTAAGGTTTTTAATTTGTATATATAAGGAAATCTATACATAATTTTTATAGAAAAAAAAGTATTAAATCTAAAAAACATAAAATTTAAAAATCCAAAAAAATGCATTCAAACTGCCTTGCAATCAAACTTCACGCAAGGCATACGAAATGTTTGGATGCAGCATTCAAAGAGCTCAAATGCATCCAAAAATTACTATATATCAAATAACTGCATTCAAACAGTCCGCTGTGCATATATATATATATATATATATATATATATGTATATATAACTGATAAACAGGGAAACGTTATTTTGTTAATGATTGTTTACACAAGCACTATAAGCGTTTGTGTTGATTTTGTGGTGTTTTGAAAGTCATACCGTTTTCGTGTTTCTCGGTGTGCTTTCGGCAATTGAAGATCACACCAAACCACACACAAAACGGGACACTAAAATATCACACATGTGATTTGATAGTAGGCACATGTGATTTGAAATCACGTAATTTGAGTAAAAGTGATTTGCAAAACAGGCCTGTTTTTTATATGGAATTTATTAATTATAAACCAATAATTATTTACGGCTTAAGCCTGGTACTCTGTTTAGTATTGCGTGCGAAATGTTTCAAAAATCAATATAAAAAAAATTTCTGTGAAATACAAACGAAAAAATGTTGATAGAGTTGTACTCTATTTATATTACGAAAAACATGCGAAATGTTTCTAGCAACATTTTTGTTTTCCGTGAGAAACAAGTGCAGCTCATATTATTTCGCACGGAATTTTAAGCAACAGCTGATCATATTTTTTAATTTTTTTTTTTTTTGTATTTGTGAAGTGGGGTTTCTAACAATCATTCCAAAAAGAAAAATGTAGAAAAGTACAAAAATTAATAATAAAATTAAATTTTTTTGTTTTACTTTAGAACATTATTTAAATGAAATTGTTTTACGTTTTTAATGACAATTATCAAAACACATGGTTTTTGTCATAGATGGGGGGTATTGCACTAGTTCAAAATGATTGCAATAATTTGGTTGACGTTGAGTGATGAATTGAAAATGAGCAATCTCACTACACATGATTGATTGTAATGTTAAAACATTATGCGCTAAAAAAAAATAGTTTTATTTTAAAAAGAAGCAATCATCAGTATATTGCAATTTTTTTTTTTTTTTTTTTTTTTTTGTTCACTTATTTGACTAAAATAAAATAGAAACTTGTGTTTTCATGATTAAATCCAAGAATTATTCTGCTATTGAAAGAATTTCATTTAGTTAAATTTTTTTTTTGCTTATACATATCTTCAGAAAACCATGCCCATACAAAATTTAA
Organism: Pollenia angustigena; assembly: GCA_930367215.1. Taxonomy (NCBI): domain Eukaryota; kingdom Metazoa; phylum Arthropoda; class Insecta; order Diptera; family Polleniidae; genus Pollenia; species Pollenia angustigena. The sequence goes on from OV884060.1 coordinate 58,893,143, forward strand.
TTTTTTTTTTAAACTTTAGTGATATTATGTTTTTGAACAGCTTTTTCATTGCAATTTCAAATTTTGAACTACTTATTTGAATTGAGTGCAGATTTTATGCATTCAATCACAGTTAGTGATAGTGAAAAAATTTGCAATACCAATTAAGTTTTTTAGTGCTAGTGGAAAAAGTACCAATAATCACTAAAGCTGGTAAAAAATAGTAAAAGCTAATTTTTTGCAGTTTTTTTTAGTGATAGTGCAATGTTGATATAAATATTTAGTGCACTACCCCCAACTATGGTTTTTGTTTACCATCGCAAAAAATTGTTGTATACTTGTTACTAATAAAAACGTTAACTTTGAAAAACCGCAAGATGGATAGATAGTGTGAAATAATCAATGTTGCTCAAAATTTTTCGCAAGTTCGAACAGAGTACTAGGCTTTATTAAGGCGTATAAAATACTTTTACAAAAAGTCATATAAAACTTAATTTGAACTTCAAGCTTTAGCCGTATTAAAGAGATTTTCCGGAGGTTACTTTATATTAAACCTACGTCAAATTATAAATAATTCGGAATAAAATTCGGTGAAGTTATTCCAGTACTAAAAATAACCTAAACCAGACGAAATTTTAATACAGAAATACAATTTTTTTAGGCATTTTATGCTTTTTAAATTTCTCTTCAAAATTTCGCTTATGGCCCCTGTGGTAAATTATGGACCGGTCAAGACACAATTACATCGTTTTATTTCTAGCCATATCCATATAGCTAAGTTAGACTAAATTTCACCACAAAATCTACATTTGTTACAGTTTTAAGTACCTTTTAATGGCAGTGTGGTTCTTAGTGATATGAAACACTGACAGACCAAATTTTACTACTATAACATTATTCTTTGCCGCCTTAGCCATACTTTATAGCAGGGGTATGGTAAAGTACGGATAGTTCATTTCGAAATTGATCTAATTTTCAACAGACGTATAGACTTTTATAATTTTATTACTAAAGAACCCACAATATGTATGCTTTATGGGATCTTAGAAGATGAACATTGTAAAAGTTTCACACAAAATGACAAATTACAAAAATAGTCAAGAAGGAAAGATGCGTATGATTTTTAGGATTTTGATTAAATATCATACGCTACCCTGCAGATAACGAGACTAGTCCATACTAGTGCTGGGATACTATCGATATTTTCAACTATCGATAGTTCAGATTGCACTATCGATATATCGATATTACTATCGACTGAATGTTTGTACTTGTGCAGGAAAACTTTAATTATTTTTTTATAAGGCTACAGTTCGTTGTTTTTATCACTTTATTGATGTATGAGACGTATGTATATACGCACGTTATTTTAGATTGCAGTTTTTAAAAAATTGATAAGTACCTTTCTGAAGGAACCGAAGTAACAGAGCCTATAATATATTCCATTGCAACTTTAAAAAATTTTCTAAATTCTAAACCCAAAAACCTAATCAATCTGGCGGACTTATGGTCTATACTATAATTGCAATAAATATATATATATATATATAAACATGTAAAAATTTCGCTTTAAATTCCTTTAATTAGCAGTAAAAAGCACTGCTAAGCAATCCATACCACTTGCCATTCTTGTTGTTTGTATTCATTGCTGTAATTCAGCGCGAATTAATAATAGCAAGTAAAAATTTTCGGCAAAAAACTGTGTGTGTATAATAGACTGGTCGCAATTTTTTTTTTTTTTTAATTTAATTGTTTGCGCTGCTTAAAATATGAGGTTTGGTGTAAGAAATCATGATCTAATTTTCCAGGTCAATCCGACGGTGCCTAGCCGTGCCGGGTGGGGCCCAAAGTTCCCCATATTAAAAAAAAAAACATCTTTTCTATCAGATCTTTATAGTTATACTAGTTTAAAAGCCGAAAATCAAAAATATGGCTTCGTTACGATCTTCCGCAGAGAAAGACTTCAAGTGTGCCAAATTTCAGCTTCCTATGTCATCAGATGGCTTCAGAAAGTTGCGGAAAGAATAGGACATGCATGCAAACATCCTGACATACTAAGAAATTATATATTGTATAGATAGATTAACATATGTTCGCGTAACTCAAAAACGCTTTAGTTTATTGAAAAACTAAAAAAAACCGAAATTTCGCAATAAAATTTACTTTAAGAAAGTCGAAACTTTTTTCTTTATGTTGGCTTTGGTTTTCGCGATATACCGTTATTTCGAAAATTAAGGATGTTGCACAACATATGTTCGCGTAACTCAAAAACGCTTTAGTTTATTGAAAAACTAAAAAAACCGAAATTCCGCAATAAAATTTACTTTAAGAAAGGTAAAACGTTTTTCTTATATGCGCAGTCGTTTTAGAAACATAATTTTTTTTTCTGGAAAAGAAAATAATTTTTTTATTAAAATTTCGGAATTTTTGTTTTTAAAAATTCATAAAAAATAAATAAACAAAACAAGCTATAAATCATTAAAATCTGTTAACAACTTTTGATTTTATGTATTCACAAAAGGCGAAAAATTTTAATTAATTTAAGAATTTTATTAAACCGCCACATCTTTTGTGAATACATAAAATCAAAAGTTGTTTACAGATTTTAATCAATTATAGCTTGTTTTGTTTGCAATATTGTTTTTTATATGTCTGCATAAAATTAGAAGTATAGCTGCATTTTTCAGTTTTTATGAATTTTTAAAAACAAAAATTCCGAAATTTTAATAAAAAAATTATTTTTTTAAGAAAAAAAATTATGTTTCTAAAACGACTGCGCATATAAGAAAAACGTTTTACCTTTCTTAAAGTAAATTTTATTGCGTAATTTCGGTTTTTTTTAGTTTTTCAATAAGCTAAAGCGTTTTTGAGTTGCGCGAACATATGTTAATCTATCTATACAATATATAATTTCTTAGTATGTCGGGATGTTTGCATGTATGTCCTATTCTTTCCGTAACTTTCTGAAGCCATCTGATGACATAGGAAGCTGAAATTTGGCACACTTGAAGTACTTTCTCTGCGGAAGATCGTAACGAAGCCATATTTTTGATTTTCGGCTTTTCAACTAGTATTTTTTATGTTTTTTTTATAATATGGGGAACTTTGACCCGGCACGGCTAGGCACCGTCGGATTGACCTGAAAAATTAGATCATGATTTCTTACACCAAACCTCATATTTTAAGCAGCGCAAACAATTAAATTTAAAAAACAAAATCCCATACAAGATGCGACCAGTCTAGTGTATAACTGCTGTAACATGTCTTCATAGCAGTATTTTAAATAATAATAATATCGATATTGATATTTTTCCTATCGATAGTTTCCCAGCACTAGTCCATACATGCAAGTAAATAGTAGTCCATAAAGGAGTAGGAGTTCCCCAAAACTACTCCAAATATATGAGTAAAAGGTGGTCCAATTAACATTACGATGTCCTAGGAGGGGACCATATAACCCACAGAAGTAGTCCCTAAACTACTCCATGGAGTACTAAAGTGGGTTAGTTTTAAAAGTACTCCATGTTTCTACAGTATGGAGTACACTTAAGGGGTAGTTTAAGAATTTTTATTTTTTATTTTTTTACAAATCGTCTTTTATGGTGTGTACTGTAGTAGTCTATTATTGCTATTATTAAATATATTTACTTGGTATTTCCACAAATTTCACAAACTTTCACTTTTAAATAAACAATTAATAATGGACACCATCAGGGCTATATAGAAAAGTAAACATCATGCAGTTGTTGGCAGCACTGCATGTTAGCTTCTTATAACATGGTCCATACGACAGTATATTGGACCATGTTGTAAGTAGTCCATTTAAGCCACAATGGACCACGTTGTCCAACATTAGCTGTAGGGTATGAATTGAGTGCTTTTCATAAAAATTTTACTACACGTTTTACATCACTTGTGTTGTGAAAACAGCACATAAGAAATAATTCGAAAATCGAAATTTGTTTCGATTTTATTTTTTGTTTTGCGTTTTTGGGAATAAAATATTTCCCTACAAAATGGTTTATTATCCAGCATTCTCGTTTCCAATAAAAATCAATTAAATAACACAGTGAGACAAAAAAAATGAACTGAAAATACCTGGGATCTTATATCATTTTTCTGGTAGGTACTGTCGAGTACTACAACAGTCTGTTTTTGGAATTTTCAAAACACCCCCAAAATCTTGAGTTACGGGTAAAAAACCGGTTTTTCATACCCGTATGCACTTATTATCCTGTAACTTAGTTGAATACCAACCGATTTCAAATTTTTTGGCAGACCTAGAAAGAAGAAGCTTAGACCTTTCGAACGGTATATATACTCTTTAAGTAAATTTCAGATACATGTATGTATTTTTACACCAAATGTATTTTTTTACGATTTTTTCCCCATTTTTCTATTTTCGGGACGTTTTTACACAAAATTTTTGTATAGGAACCGTGCTATTTATGGTTTTATTTAAAAAACATAATTGATTAAAAGTAAAACGAGGGTTTGTGTTTAAAAATCGGTTGAAAATTTACTGATTTATTCAACTTTAAAAAAAACACATTTTTTACAAAAAAATAATTTCTTACGATTCCGATCAAAAATGTTTGCTTGACCTTTTTCTTTTTAAATTAACGTCTTCAGTATCTCTTTTAAGTAATTATTAAAATAATTAAAACTATGTTTGCAGACTGCGAGTCACACGTTACAAATCACTGTTATTCTAAATACGAGGGTGGTCTGAAAAATTTCCGGTCTAACAATGAAATAAGAAATTTAGCCTTATTTTTTTATTTTTCTATATAATCTCCTTGCGTAGGCGTACTGCCTTAAAAAAAATCCTATCTACTCAGTTTTTTCATTTACACGAAAACACTCTCATCGATTTAATCAACTAAAACTGCCCGTCCAAAATAGAAGAAACCTTGGTGAGTAATTGTAAAAGATGCAAAACTACATTTACTAGCTTTTATAAACGAGCGCTGAGATCGGAAACTTTGCAGACTAACCTTGTAAAATTTAAAGTAAAAACAAAACTGAGCAACAAGAGCTCAACTCATGTAAAAGTACTGTTTTTTTATTTCTGTGGCATTTTGACAAAATACCTTAAGTCAAATTTAAAAAATTGAAAAAAATTATGTTAATCATAAGAATTTTCATTAGAAAAACATTTTTGTTTACGTTTTTAAAATTTTGTATTAAAAAAGATGTTTTTCTTTAATTTTGGTTTATTTTATTATTTGATAAAAATTATTTTTTCACCGATTTTTTTTTTTTACTTTTTTGCTATATTATCTCGACTTAGGATTTTTTGTCAAAATGTCAGAGATTTAACGTGACCCTTTATTTATAACTTCTTTATTATTTTCCAACTGTGTACATTAAAAATTTTGCAATTTAATAAATCGTGTAAAATTTAAATTAAAAAATGTGTGATAAACGTAACAAATTTTGCTATATCTGTGGCTTATTTGCGGATATTGGTCATATGAGAAATTTTAAAAATAATATTGCAGTGGTAGAAGTTTACAACGAAGTCTTCAATCGATCCTATAAAACCAGTTGCTGGTATGAGCCAGAGTTCATTTGCATAAATTGTTGTACAACCTTAAAAAAATTTAAAGTTCAACCGTCAGTGTCTTTGCCCTTTGCTGCGCCTATGACTTGGCATCATCAGGTATATCACAAGTCCGCTGATTGCTATTTTTGCCAAACGAATATTTCAGGCCATAGTTTTAAAACGCGAAAAAACATTAAGTACGCAAATGTTGTTACTGTAACAAAACCCATAATATCAAATGATGAACTTCCAACAACAAGCAAATCTGCTGCTGATGATAAAAAATATATGGAGGAAGAAGATTACCTTCCATTCAAGTCTTCGGCAATGGAACCGAAATTTATTTCTAACGCAGATTTTATCGATCTCGTACGGGACTTAAAATTGTCAAAACGACAGTCTGAAATTCTCGGATCGCGATTAAAACAGCGAAATTTGGTGAAAGCAGACTTTCGTATTACATATTGTAGAAAAAGAGAGAGGACTTTGTTATTTGAAGAAAGCTTTGAAACTGATAAAAATGACAGTAATCTTACGTATTGCAGTGATATTCCAAAGTTATTTTCTGCACTAAATTACAATTATAATGCAGACGAGTGGCGACTTTTCATTGATGGATCATGTAAAAGTAAGTAATTTTCAAGATAGTGGATTATCTATAATCTGTAATCTCATATTTAGGTTTGAAAGCAGTGTTATTACATAACGAAAATCGGTTGCCATCAGTTCCAATTTTCTATGCGACTTCCACAAAAGAAACTTACGAAGTCATGCAAAAAATACTCCTGTTCGTCAGCTATGCTACGCATAAATGGAAAATCATAGCTGATTTAAAAGTATTGACAATTTTATTTGGCATGCAAGGTGGTTACACAAAATATCCGTGTTTTCTTTGTGAATGGGACAGTCGTGCAAAAAATCACTATGATTGCAAAGTATGGCCATCTCGTGAGTCGCAGCAAATTGGTAGAAAAAACGTTCTAAACATACCATTAGTTAAAGCTGAGAATGTTATTCTTCCACCATTGCATTTAAAATTAGGATACATGAAACAATTTGTAAAAAAGCTTGATATTAACGGCGAAGCTTTTAAGCATCTTAAAGCGATATTCCCGAGATTAAGTGAAGCCAAAATAAAAGGAGGTATTTGTGTATTTACTTCGAAATAGCATTCAGTTTAAACATTTTTATCTCTTCTGATTAATTTTAGGTATTTTCATTGGACCTCAAATTCGTAAAGTTATGAGAGATGAGACCTTTTTAAAAATGTTGAGTTCCGTTGAAAAACGTGCGTGGAACAGTTTTGTTGTGCTTTGTGATAATTTTCTTGGGAGTCACAGAAGCGACGACTATGTCATGGTCGTTAATGAATTTTTAAAAGCTTATGGTGAAATGGGCTGCAACATGTCTATAAAAATTCATTTTCTGCACTCGCATTTGGATTTTTTTCCAGACAACCTAGGCCAGTTTAGCGATGAACAAGGCGAACATTTTCACCAGGAAATAATTGCAATGGAAAAACGTTTTGAAGGAAAAAATAAAATAAAAATGCTTTCGGAGTATTGCTGGTCGCTTAAACGAGATACTGAAGACGTTAATTTAAAAAGAAAAAGGTCAAGCAAACATTTTTGATCGGAATCGTAAGAAATTATTTTTTTGTAAAAAATGTGTTTTTTTTAAAGTTGAATAAATCAGTAAATTTTCAACCGATTTTTAAACACAAACCCTCGTTTTATTTTTAATCAATTATGTTTTTTAAATAAAACCATAAATAGCACGGTTCCTATACAAAAATTTTGTGTAAAAACGTCCCGAAAATAGAAAAATGGGGAAAAAATCGTAAAAAAATACATTTGGTGTAAAAATACATACATGTATCTGAAATTTACTTAAAGAGTATATATACCGTTCGAAAGGTCTAAGCTTCTTCTTTCTAGGTCTGCCAAAAAATTTGAAATCGGTTGGTATTCAACTAAGTTACAGGATAATAAGTGCATACGGGTATGAAAAACCGGTTTTTTACCCGTAACTCAAGATTTTGGGGGTGTTTTGAAAATTCCAAAAACAGACTGTTGTAGTACTCGACAGTACCTACCAGAAAAATGATATAAGATCCCAGGTATTTTCACTTAATTTTTTTTGTCTCACTGTGTAATTTATATTCTCTTCCTATGACCTACTTATTTAACTAATTTTCGTTTCTAGCAAAATGTCAATGTTCTACAAACGTCCAAAACGAAAAAAAAATCAACTTGAATATTAATTTCCTGTCCTAGCAACTAACTAACTGTATATCTAATAGAACAGTCGACACTTTCTCAATACAACCCCCCGCCCCTCTTAATCTACTTAGTTCTTGTTACTTATCTCTGAAACATTTGCACTAATTATAATTTATTTGCCATCTATAGACTAACAAAACATTCCATAATATGAATAAATAAAATTTGTTGGCCATCTAATGAAGAGACGGGGGAGTTGAAAAGGATGAAAGAAGAAGGCAGAGGCGAAAAAAAAACAAGTTAACAAAACATTTTGATAGATGGTGTCTGTATGAAAGCTTAAGCAGCCCTAAAATTAGAGACTCCTAACTAACAGAATAAAAATAGTTTTTGTTCATTTTTGTTTTTTCATTTTTTCTATCTTTCTGGCCTTTTTCTGGTAGTCTTAAACAAAATTAATTCACATACAGGACAAACGGCAGTATAAAAACAAAAAATAACAAGGAAGACCTAGTCAAAACATTATACAATCTAAAAAATAACAATGAAGAAATGTCCTTTTATTAACGTTAATAAGACAGAATGGCTTACCGCTATGATTGTTTATTTGGGGTCACCCTCCATTTTAACATCATTACAAACCAAAAACAAAAAATAGCAACAACATATTGTTGCCGTGCGTGTGTGGCACCCAGCATCATCAGTAAAAGTAACAATATCAAGACATGATGCTACAGCAATGATATGCAGACATATAATTTGCTATATCAATGTCTTTTTTAGATGGCTTAAAACATTTCTGCGTATGTTTGTATGTTGTGTGTTCGTTTAAATGTTGCTTCTAACTATCACTTGGTTTAGTGGATGTAAATGCTGCTGTTGTTGCTATTGCCGCAGCCAATGTTGCCTGCCAGTTGTGTTGTTAATGCTTGTCTCGTGCGCAACGTGCAAAGGATTTTATTAGAGCAGACATGTTGAAGCATCTTTTGCATTAACTCTACTTCCAACTGTATTATTTGGGGGTTCAAATTTTCCACGAGTCAAGGGCTAGAGGAAGGCATAAACAAAAACAAATACTATAGGGTCTGTTAGAAAAATACAAAAGCTTAAGCTTGCCTCTGCGTTTTTGGGGGGGAGGGAGAGAAAATAAAATAATATAAGAAGTTTGTAGACATGCAGACAGCATGAGGTCTTTTCTTCTTGCTTTCCCATTCATTTATTCAGTTAAATTATACATACAACTTCCATAAGAAACAAAATGCGTCTGCTGGAACTTTTGTTAAAGTTACTTTTTATATTTTTCCCTTGTACTCCTACTACTTTTGGTACTAGTTTCTTATTAACTCTACTTGGCCAGCTTAAGCAGAAATTTTAGGCTACAATAAATTCTAGCATGTTGTTGTTTTTAGTTTTTAAATGGCATTATCCGGTGCTGTTTATTTAGTGTTTCGAGTTTTTTGTGTTTCTTTTGTATGTATTAAAGCCAGACTATTTTTTTAGGCACATTTTTCTAAAGGAATTTTCTTTATAAGTGCTGGATACTTAACGGATTGTTTCAACGACAACTAAACTTATTTCTACTGAAAATTTTTAAAGATATTCAGCGTTAAACTTTTAATGAAATCAAAACTTTAGTTACAACGCTATTCTTAGAAATTCTTTTAAACGTAATTAACAGCTCTATAAAATAAAATTGAAGCATGGGCTTAGTCTAGTTTAGTCATAGTCTAGTCATATTTTTTTTTTTTTGTTGAACGTAGTAATAGCTAGGGTATTCATTTAATCGGGCTTTTGCTTTAATCGGTTAATCACTCGATTAATTAACCGAGGTTTTGGTTTAATCGGTTAATAATACTATGCGAGTTGAAAAAAATGACAAGCTGGGCACATGGCGTTTTAACATAATTCGGGTACGCTGAATCCAGTGGTGCACTCGGTTTTTTATATTGGCTCTGGTTTTGGAGATATACCGTTATTTTGGAAATGGTTTAGTTTATTGAAATTACTTAAAAACCCAAATTCCGCAGCAAAATTTCCTTTAAAAAGTAAAATTTGTTTTCTAATATGAGCAGTCGTTTTTGAAACATAATAATTTTTTTGCCAAAATTTCGAAATTTTTTTTTTTTTAAATTCATAAAAAATTCAAAAATGCAACTAGGCTTCTAATATACATACATATATTATACATATGAAAAACGAAGCTGCCAACAAAACAAGCTACAAATGATTAAAATCTGTTACCAACTTTTGATTTTATTCACAAAAGTCGAACAATTTTAATAAATTTAAGAATTTCATAAAACGCAATATTTGTATGGGACCCTCCTTAGAAGTGGATATAAGGGGCAAGTATGTTTCGAGAAAATGTTAAGAACAAAAAACTAATTACTAGGAGAGACTCTTGAGCATTTAAGGGACTTTTTTTAAATATATTTTAAGTCTGCATTGAACATTTTGTATGGGAGCCCCCTTAAATAATGGGGATAGATAGTAGGTATGTTGGAAATATATGATTAAGATAAAAAATAAAGTGGGGTTAGTCATACGTTTGACCCATCTAGGAGCATCCTAGGAACTGCAGCAGCCAAATTTAAGAATTTGAACCATACATATATGGCGGTTTAATAAAATTCTTAAATTGGTTCCCCCTGTCAATAGTCAATACAGGTGGCATGTCATAACGTCCAGTGTCATAGTGTCCATGGCCGAAGGCCGGCTAGCACAGAGAAGGCCGGCTATACATAGAAGCTTTAGTTAGCGAAGCCGGTGTTTGTTATACCATAGAGGAGAAAATCCTTGCGCCCGGCCGAAGGCCGGCTATACAGAGAAGCTTTAGTTAGCCAGTATTTGTTGTACCATAGATGAGAAAATCCTTATTTTCGATATACTATATTAAATATATACACCCAGAGCTATATTTAATTTAACCAAATCATTGTCCATGGACACTATGACACTGGACGTTATGACATGCCACCGTCAATACAGATAAGAAATATATTGAAAAAAGCCCCATAACTGCCAAGGAATCGCCGCTAGGGGTATAAAATGCATGACCGACCTCCATTGATAAAAAAAAAATATTTTTTTCCCAAAAAAAAATTATGTTTCTAAAACGACTGCTCATATTTAAAAAAAGTTTACTGTGGAATTCCGGTTTTTCGAGTAATTTCAATAAACTAACCCGTTTTTGAGTTACGCGAATATATATTGTGCAACCTCCTAAATTTCCGAAATAACAGTATATCTCGAAAACCAGAGCCAATCTTAAAAAACCGAGACCACCACTGGATTCAGCGTACCGGAAATATTTTAAAACGCCAGGTGCCCAGCTTGTCACGGAAAAGTGTCAATTTCTTGCACAGTGTAATCGGTTAATAAAGTTTTGTTATAAATTAAGCAATTTCAATTAATAAAACTGCAAAAATTATTTATTATTGGAGTTCATTAGTAAAAAAAAACATAACGAACAAAACAATATGAAAAACATATTTTATAATTTATACATAATTTTTTATGTTTTTATTAAAAAATAAACCGTTAGATTTTTTAATTAATTATTTCAATAGTTTAAGATTTTATACAACAATCTTTTGGAAAAATAATTTGGTTCAAATGTTAAGGATTTAAGCGATTCTATTCTTCTGTTAAATATATTTCCGAACCCGTAGTTTCTGTTTTTGAACTGTATTTTAAGAATATATTGCTCAAAGGAAACATTTAGTAAAAAAAAATATTTTCCAAACATATACCTTTTTTTATATGAGATGAAACAAATAATTAAAAACACAAAAAAATATGTTATAATTTACAAAAAAAAACTAAAAAAAATTTGTTACATCGGTTAACCGGTTTATCGACTGAAATTAACCGGTTTAATCGTTTTTCGAAAATTGCCAATTTTAAATAAACCGATCAGTTCATCGGGTAGTAATTAATCGATTAACCGATTAACGGTTAACCGAATGAATACTCTAGTAAAAGCGCGCTATCATCTAGTGGCCCCACGATAACTCCACCAACACCACCCCGGGACTACGTCAGCATTACATCAGGGCGGGCAGTTAAAAACATCCTTATTCCTACATCCTTCCATCTTTCCCTCTCTAGGGAAGGTTCGGAATAGCTGAACACATTTCCTTCATTATCCTATTAATGAAATCTTCACACAATTTCATGGAGCTTGCGGAAAGCAGCATTATTCCCACCACGTTCTTAGGTGTCAATATTAAGCCTAGCTTCTTTTTTCCATCCACCTTTTACATTCAAAAACTATATCCCTTGCGTCTTCGTCCGGTGATCCGCATGCCTCACAGATGATAATCTCCTTTAACTTAAATCTAATATGTGGTATAAGTTATTATGGACGGATCTTCACGAAATAAAACGAATTCTTGCCAAATCTTATATCATTTCTGTGCATTTTTGTACCATTTATGTTAGTTTTTGTAACAAAATTATCAATTTTTTTAGGTGGTGGTTCATAGCCCTGATAATACTAAACTGATTTTGCTGGATTTCAATCCCATACTGCTTAGGATAACTACAATTTGACACCAAGTTTGTTTATTTCTTTTGAGTTTTTCGAAAGTGAGCGTGTTTTCGACAGGCGGACAGACAGACGGACGTGGCTACATCGACTTAGAAATACTCAAGGACCCAGAATATATATACCTTATGTGGTCTGAGATGAATAATAAAAAAGTTTCACACGGAATGACAAACTTAGTATACCCGCTTCACAACTAATTGTGGTGGTATAACATTTGAAGAGCTACGAAGCAGGTTTGTAGGGACGAATATTAAATAAAAACGGGAACAACAAATTCAGTTGCATTTAGCAATTTTTATATGCACTGAATAAAGCTCTTTCTAAGTCAAAAATGTATTGCTTCAAAGTGAGAACTCGCCATATAAAATTCATGCCTTCCGTAAGCAATACGGTATGCGAAAATTTTACATTTCTCACTTACAAACCTGTTTTACTGGAAGCTCCATTTTAATTGGGACACTGTTTATTAACCATTTTATATGGAGCCCTGAGCCTCCACACTTTGGCATTATCCTACTTAATGAGTTTGCCGACCGCAATGGTTTGTCCCGGATATTCCACACGTGTTGTCCAAAACCAAGCCAAGCCATTGTATCCGTTTTCTGTATATGTTTTTGTGGCATGGTAAAAACCCTGCGGCCCATTGTCAGCATTGCCTCGGTTTTGGCACTGGTAATTGCAGACCATTTTTCCACAACCATTTGTTGCAGCTGCTTAAGCTGTCGTTTGCAATAATCCCAACGAATTCGGTCAGTAGCTTGGCATATCACCAGAGCGATATCATCAGCATATCTGCACAGAAAAAAATATCTCAAGAAAATTTTTAACAACACAGTTTGTTAAAAATATAATTTTTGTTCAACAAACTTTTTGTTTGATTCAATGAAAAAATTTATCATATATACACTTTGCAAAATAGCACTCAATAAAACATATTAAAAAATGAAATATTTAAATATTTCTTGATATTCAATAAAACAAATATTTGATTCAACGTTAAAACATTTTTTTTACAACTCTTGTCCATTTTATAATAATCATAATTCTCATTCGCTTAACAGTTTTATTTGGTTAAATATCTTAAGTTTTGCCAAAGTCTTTAGAAAAAGGTTTCCTGATGATCTGGCCTAAGCAACCAGCGTAATGCGCATAGGAACTAGCTTATCCCCCAATAACAAATTTGAGTGTATTTATCAATAAATAAAAATTGGGAATTAAGCACATCATCATTAATAAATAAATAAATAAAGATTCGATAAACCTTTTTTTTGATTTATTCAACATTTCCAACAATTTATTTTAACAAAACACGTTGAAAAAAATTATTTTGGGCAACAACTTTTTTTATTGATTCAATAAACTTGGTTGTTGGCTAAAAATTCAATAACTATACCTACAAACTTTTTTATCAATAATGCAAAAATCGTCATCGCAGAAAATTCAAAAATTTTTTTTATCAAATATGCGATTTTCGTATTCAAATATGAAAATTATTTTTTTCTGTGTGACTAATTTTGGCCCCTTTTTTAAAGTTAATGTTCAACAAGCCAGCGTTCATCACATTACAGAGTAATGTTTCTTATACGGATCCCTGGTGAATACCTTATTACTTTTTGGAAGACAGAAAACATATATTCCCCTAGGTTATGTTTTAGTTTAATATCCTTTTTCATAAAATTTCGGTTTCCAAATCACAATAAAGCTCAAATTTATTGAAATCTGAACGTCCAAAAAATCAATGCTTATTAAGCGATTAAACTTTTTTCTAAAAAAGAAATCTTGACTTTAGCATATTTGAGATCAACAATATGTTAAAAATATCATACATTTTTTCCTTTAAAATCAAATCTTTATATTATTTTTGGTTGAAAACGAAAGAAAATTAAACCTGATAAACAGCTAAAAGAAATCGCCAACGCTTTAACCAACGACAGGCAACACTGGACATTGGTGAATACTGCTTTTAATCGCTTATAAATAAACTCTTCATGGCATTTAAGATGAATGCAGAAATTTCTCACACCAAAGCCAAGTCATTTCAATAATATTAAGTTTCTTTTTACATTTTATGAAATCAAAATTTTCTTTTCCTCGTTGTAAATGAAATTTTATCAATTTATTTATAAGAAAAATGTGAAACTGTATCTGTCCAAAAAACTAATTTTTTTCATTTTTATTTAGTAACTTATCTAAAAATCAAAGGGCTTTTAATTAAATTAAAATAAATTCAAGCATAAAAACTTGAAAATATACTCAAATATCTACCATACAGATTAATAAAATAAAAAGATTTTCAAAAGCAAGAAATTTTAACAGAAATAGCAAATCATTCAAACGAATCGAATTCTTAGAAAGTTTAAATATCAAAGTAAAAAAAAGAAAATATAACCGAATCAGAAGTGTAATGGAATATAAGTATTTATATAAAGCATCCATCATAAACGAAATACGCAAGAAGTGATTTTTCTTTTTTTTTTCTTCTTCGGAAGAAAATGTTTGGAGTATCCTAAAATATTGTGCAGCAATGGCAAAGAATGAAAACATTGTTTCTAAAACGAAATTTAAATATATAGAAATTATGGCAATCAAAAAAAATCTAACTTGAAAATTTAATTTGTATATGCAAAGCTTTTATTATATAAAACTCCATGTTATATGGATTCTTACTTGAAAATTCATGTATTGGAAGGTCTGTGTTTGCCACTTCTTGTTGACATCCTTTGGGTTTTCTTTCCTTTTAAAGATGGCCCTACAATAACAAGTGTTGCATAATAAAGTAAATTTATAAATAAAATTTTTCTCTTTTTTTACGCTTGCAACAACAGCAGCAACAAGACACGTTTCATTCTTAAACATAACATGGATAAGTATGCAACGAAGCCTTACAGACGAAGCGCATCATGCTGCCATGCAACACGACAAAAGAAATGTACATGCAGCAAAATAAAATGACGAGACATAAAGATTTTGTTTGTAAAATAAGGCAGAACACAAAAAAGAAATAAAATTTAAAAGAAATTTGTTATAAAAACGTAAAAGAGTGACAGAAGGAGAGAGTGGGGAGTGTAAATGTGATGCTGATGTGATGGCGACTTTGATAATGATGATGAAGTAAAAGCTTGTTATAGACACTGTATTCCTTCCCAGCCTTTGATATGTTTCGCATTGGTTATTTAGTAGTGAAATGAAACCACTATAATAAATACGTGTTGTTTCTGTTGTTGATAAAAATTGCATGTTTTCTAGGATGCATTCACAAATGCAGAGATTCTCATTCTTTTTCGGTGCAAGGACTTTTTCGGAAAACAAAAATTTTTTTTAAAAACTTATTATGGATCAAAATGAAAAACTGTATTTCCTCTTGTTACAGCTTTCTGGAGGGCTATAGACGTAGCCAGTGTTGTGAAATTGTTTGCGGCTGATTGGAGTCCAATCTGGTGACACATACACTCACAGAAAAATGCATCTTTATATTGACGATGTCCTAACATCAGAATAGTGGCATCAATGTTATTGTCATTTGTAATGAGGCAAAAGGTGACATTAATCCAATGATGAATGCCATTTTAAAATTTTGTCGTATTTTGTGCGTCATCTATGTTATGACTATAGTGACATTAATTTTAATAATTTTCATGTCTAAAAAGTTTGTTTAAATTATTTTGTTAAATACATCAAATTTTTAAAGTAGAATAATTACGAAATCCTTTCACAGCAAAAAATTAAAGCATTAATTAAAAATAAAAACAGTTTAATTAAAAATTTAATCAAGTGAATTGAACGTTTAATAAAGTGAAATAAACATTTAATCAATTGAATTAAACGTTTAATTGATACTTTAAAATGGTTTACTGGTTCAAATTAATTGTATCAATTAAACGGTTAATTCATTTGATTAAATGTTTAGTTCACTTGATTAAATGTTTAATTCACTTGATTAAACGTTTAATTCACTTGATTAAATTTCTTATGTTATTTTTGAATAATGCTTGTGGTGTCTTATAATTGAGAGTTCTTTTGTGAACAAAGGGCGGAATACAAAAAAAAGTTAAACAAATATATGTAACGGTTAATTAAATAATAATATTCTCTCTCTTTGATTTAAATCCCAAAGAATCAATTAAATGACAGTCTAATTCATAATTCAGCCTAATAAGTGCTCTCTCCGCTCTAACTGAGTTTTTTATTAAACTGACACCGATTTGTAATTTCTGTGATGCTGATGTGTCATCTCATTAATGGCATAATTTCACCTGATGGCAATTTGGCCAAGTGATGTTAAGGCTGATGAAACGTTAAAAACGGATGCACGTGTCACAATACTGATGTCAAAATACATTAGCGCTAAGGCTACTTTTCTGTTAGTGTAGTATGTATTCCATAAGACGTGTTCTTGTATATGGGACCATAATCCAAATTGATATGTATCAGTATTATATCATGATTTTTTCGGGGCTTGGTTTAACTGGCATGATGCAGTTTGGCTCATATAGCACCTGAATGTAGCCCTTGTGTCAGTCACAGCAACAAAGCAAACAGAAATAAAAAAGTGACGTAGGAAAAATGCCCAAACCATTTGCGAGGGCAGCTTCCGAAGAAGGAGAAAGAAAATGTTTTTTGGTAGTAAAGTGGCTAAGTGCCGCTACTATCAACACGAATTGCGTAATCGAAACAAAAAATGCAAAAAGAGCAGCTTTCGAAGAAAAACATAGAAAAAAACACAATATTTTCTGTCTCGTGACGCCTCTGTGTGCTCTGTGGTCACAGCCTCTATGTCATGTCATATTAAGTAATCATATTGTAATAGTAGTAGATGATTTTTAAAATCACAGCATACTTTTTTGGCGTAAACATGTATCCCAAATAGGAATAGCTATATATTTTTAAAAAGATAACAGTACTTTTATGGGCAGTAAAATTTAACTGTAGATCTATTACACCCCTCCAAGATTCACAAGGCAACTGCAGCTTATATCCAAATCTAAGTGAGGGAGATTGTTATGATCCTTGATAAGAGAATTGTTTTTTTATTTGTGCACAACAAAAGCAAAGTTCGAGCAACTAGCAGATTTTTGTGTTAGCTGTGCCATTCACTAGAAACTGCTTTTACAGTAGAGGTTCGAAAGCTCCAGCTTCATAACGTTATCCAGAGAACCCTGGTATGCACTCGTTGTTGACATCAGTTCGACCTGTTTAAGGTTATAAAACAAAAACCGTGCCAAAACTTTCGCGAAATGCTGTTACGAACTTTAAGAAAACTCCGCACTTGGGAACCCGTTGCACAAAGGAACACAAAAACATAAGGTAAATTGCATAGTGTACGAGTATGTATGTATGAGTGTAAGTGTATTGGCTTCAATACCAATAACTTAAAAGGTCTTATGTGTGTATATGTGGCTAATGTGTGTGCAAAGCCCTTCACGTGTTTTGAATATTTATAAATAAGAAACAGAATAAAAAATAAATAAAATATGGCTGCATGAAAAAAAAACACTATAATAAGTTGATACTTATAAAATGTGTTCTATAAATATTACGTGCCACATACAAAACTATACATGACACAAAATGCAATAAGGAAACACACTCTACATATGTAAATAGTCATAAGAAAAAGACAAATCAGGTGCGTATTAACTAAACTAAAAATCAATTGGAAAAACAAAGTTAATCTAATTAATATAGAATATTTGCTAAGGAGCTATTATTTATTAAGATTTTCAAACTATTTATTGTGCCTCCTTAAATTATGCTTTATTTAAAAACCGTTTTACGCCCATGCATGCATGCAATTTTCTCTGTGATGCGAGCAGACTTATGAAACATGTTCAATACATGGTTTCCAATAACATTAAAGTAAACTCCTGCCGAAGTCGTGCCATGCAAAAATGACGTTGAAAGTCTTCTACAACGAATAAATATTACTAGTATTTACTACTGGCTGTTGTTAAAGCATGTCTAGTTAAAAGACGCAACACTATTAGTATAGTTCTTATACATTCTTGCATTTTTAAACTACTTGTGCAAAAAAAAAACTCTTGTAAAAAAATAAATAAACTTGGAAAAAAATATTTTTAAACTATGCAAAGTATTTTGTTGTAAATAATTTCCTTATGTTTGTCTCCCCACCAATAATATTAATAAAACTTATAAGGGAGTTTAAGTTAAAGGTCCCAAATTGCACCCTGTATAAATAAGTGAATGTCGGGTTTAGTTATTATGTTGCCATAGAAAACATATTGTACTTTGTAAGAGATGAAAGTCTGTAAGGCAAAGCCAATCAAATCAGCAAGGTTGCTATTTATACAGACTTTTTCATAGACATGCTAGAAATTTTTTTTTGTATTTTTTTACTTTTCTTATTTAGTTTGTATTGCATTCCTTTGGTTATATTAGGAATAGTTTTTTTTAATAAGGAGTGAAAGGTTTTGAATTTTCTCAGTAAAAGTTTTCTTGTAGCTTTCATTGTTTCTTTATTTAATAAAAAAAAAAACTTTTTAATGATAAAACTTGATTATAATCAAAAGTAAAAATATATAAGTATGATTACTTTTTAATAAAACTTTTTGAATATTTAGTAGTGCTGGGATACCATCGATATTTTCCACTATCGATATGTATCGATAGTTCAGATTTCACTATCGATATATCGATATTACTATCGACTGAATGTTTGTACTTGTGCAGGAAAACTTCCGTTAACAGTCCGTTATTTTTATCACTTTATTGAATGTATAAACGTATATACGCACGTTATTTTCAATGGCAGTTTTTTAAAAATTGATAAGTACTTTTCTGAAGGAACCGAAGTAACAGGGACTATAAGATATTCTATTGCAACTTTAAAAAATTTTCTTAATTCTAAACCCAAAAAGGTTATCAATCTAGCGGACTTATCCTCTAATGGTCGTTCATTGTTTTGTCCTATGCTTGCAATTGCATTTGGACTTGCATTTTTTTTACAAATTACAAAAATATTTGACATTTCAGTCCCTATTCGACTTATATATATATATATATTCCCCTCGATCCTATAAGGAGCATAGGGCTTCAACAAACTTCTTCCATTCAGATCGCAATAGTTTTTACTTCACTCCAGCTTTTGTGCATTTTTTTAGCCTCGCTATCAATTTGCCTACGCCATGTATGTGCTGGTCGGCCTCTTCTGCGACTTCCCTGCGGGTTCCATTCGATAGCATTCCTGGCAAGATCGGACTGTGGCTTACGGAGTGTATGTCCAATCCAGTTCCACTTTCTCCTCTGAATTTCTACACACAACGGTATTTGACGTGTTTCAGCCCACAGATTGTTGTTTGAGATGGTTCTTGGCCAGAAAATTCGTAAAAATTCGAACTTAAAGGCATTTAATTAGCAGTAAAAAGCACTGCCAAGCAATCCATACCACTTGAAATTCTTGTTGTTTGTATTCATTGCTGTAATTCAGCGCGAATTAATAATAGCAAGTAAAAATTTGCGGCAAAAAACTGTGTGTGTATAGCTGCTGTAAGCTGTTTTCATATCTGTATTTTAAATATTAAAAATATCGATATTTATATTTTTCCTATCGATATTTTCAGACTATCGATATTATCGCTAGTTTCCCAGCACTAATAGTTAGTGCCATTCATATGACTTATTGTAATAATACCATATGTCACAAAATATTACTATGAGATAATAGACCTTTTAAGTTTAAAAAATATTAAAAATACAGCTTTCATGAAATTTTACTTTATACCCTTTAAAAAACTTCTTTAAAACGATTGCTATTACATACCAATTGTTGCAAAACAGCATCATAGCGAAAATAGATATTTGAAAAAATTAATGTGGCTTATGATGTTACTGCAGAGATTGTTTTAAAAATTATTTTATATATATGTTTTAATGTATCATAAAATCCATTTCACATACACTGAACCAAAAAAAAAAAACGCTATTTAAAACAAAATGTTGCGTTTTTATTTTAAAATTGCAGCAATTTTTTGAAAAATATTAAAAACAAAAATGTTCAATTTTATTTTAAAAAGAAACGGTGTGGTTTACAAAAAAAAAAAAAAAAAACATTTTTAAAACAAAAATGTACGTTTTTGTATCAAAAAATATTATATTTTAACTAAAACTTTTAAGAACAAAAAGGGTTTCTTTTATATTAAAAGGCAACACTTTTGTTTTTAGAAACTATAAGAAGCAGAAAAAAACATTTTAAAATTTTTCGTTTTTGTTTTAAAAAGTTTAGAATTTTGAAAAACGTACTAAAATCAAAAAAGTTTTGTTATTGAAAATAAAATAAAGAATTTTAATTTTAAAAGTGGACATCAACCTTTATTAGATATGTCAATTTTACTACAACAGTGTTAACGCTTTTTTTTTTTTTTTTTGAAGCGTCATTAAAAAATATATATAGACCGCATTAACATCAATGCAATTAACGCCGAGTTTTTTTTTCTATTTTCTTTTACATTTTTTTCAAGCATTTTTTCAACTTTTTCAACCCCGTTTTCTTCCCTACACCTCTTCCTAACAAATAAAAAGTTGCATGCGAAAGTTGCGGCAAGTTGCGGCGTTAATTGCATAATGTAAATATGGTCATAGTGTCTTTTAAAAAGTTTAAAAAGTTAAAAAATTAAAGTGTAAAAAGAGAAAACATTAAATATAAAAGCAATTTAATATATTTTAAGAAAAATTGTAACTATACCTAATTCAAAGAATATTGTATTCTATAAAACAAGCTTAATGTTTGCTTGACCACTCTCTGAAGCAAAGTATAATGAAAAGTATTCCATTAAAAACGTACATCCAATGAATTTTTGTAATTATTTTAGCACATAAAAAATAAGTTGTATAATAATATAAATATTTTTAGTTGTTTAAGCTAAATGTTTTATTTTTATAAAACATATTTATTTCTATCGATATTTCGCTAACCCTTGGTTAGCATCGTCAGTAAATTAAATTTGCAAAATTTTAAAATGACTAACACAAAAAAATAATAACAACATTTCGAAAATGTTCTTCCTAATTTAAATTCAAACACCTATTTTTCATAAAACCATTTCATGAAGCCAAAATAACAAAAATAAAATATTATTATTAAATATTATTAAAGCAAATTTCTGGATCTGCCTGATGATGTTCCTTTAGTTGATTAATGGAAGTTAAATATAAATTATCCAGTAGTCAATACCATATTTTCTATACTTAACTATAACATACATTGCACATGACTTAATTTATTGCTTTAGAACCAATAAGATTATTGATCCCAAAAGAATAATTTTTATTTTATTATAAAAATTTATAAAAGTAAAATAAACATTTTGAACAATTAAAACGCTTTTAATTTAAATCACAACTTTTGCATATGTTGAAAATCGCTATAAACGATGACGCTGAAAAATCTTTCAAAATAAAGGAACAGTATTCCCATTAAGCAACCGTTAATTCGATTTTATCAATAAGGTACATATTTTTACCATAACAATACAATATTTGTACCACCACCACAATAGTGGAGAGGGTACTATGCGTTTGTGCTGATGTCTGTAACACCTTAAAATATTGGTTCTAAGCCCTCCTTTGCGCATACCGATTAACTCAGAATCGCAAAGTACAGGTCGCAATTTAGAGATTATTTGATAAAATTTGGTACAAAGGTTCTAATGTGGTGTTGAGTATCATAAAGTCGGGCTTAACCGACTATACTTTCTTACTTGTTTTTATACCCTCCACCACAGTTATTTGTCATTCCGTGTGAAACTTTTTTATTATTCATCTCAGACCCCATAAAGTATATATACTCTGGGTCCTTGAGTAATTCAAAGTCGATTTATCCATGTCCGTCTGTTGAAAACACGCTCACTTTCGAAAAACTCAAAAGAACTAAACAAACTGGGTGTCAAATTTCTTGAAGTTATCCTAAGCAGCTTGGGATTGAAATCCAGCAAAATCGGTTCAGTAGGATCAGAGCTATGAATCAAAATGTGGAACCACCACCTAAAAAAAATTGCTAATTTTGTTACAAAAACTAACACAAATGGTGGAACAATGCATAGAATGATATACGATTTCGCAAAAGTTTGTTTTATTCGACTGGAAATCACGTTGTAAAATTTCGTGAAGATCCGTCCATTATTTACCCTAGGCCCCATATAAGCCCTACTCCCAGAAAACAGTATAGTAAGCCTAAAACCCTAATTAACAATTATTCACCATAGGCCTCATATAAAGCCAACTCTGGTAAAATAATAAAATACGCGGTAAACTTTCTCCAGTTTAGCTTCATATTGCCAGAAAAAATGTTATGAAATATTGTGATATACGGCCTATAATTTACCTTAGATTCCATTTCAGCAGCCTTCTGAAATTCACTGCAAATTTGGGTTGATTGGTTCATAGCCCAGCAAAAAATAATCTTGAGTTAGAAGCAATAAATTTAACTGTTGCATTCTTGATGTCCACATCTAACGTGAAGAATTGAATTAACAGAGTTTAAGGATAATCGGCTTCCGATTTTGGATTTACTGTAGTTCGTCGAACTAAATGTTCTTTTAATGCCCGCGTTAGAGTATGGAAAACTTAAAATTCTTAATACGAAATTGAACAATTAAAATCGTTGACTTCTATCCAAAAAAGATATGTTCGTTGTTTATTTTTCCAAGTACAACAAATACATCGTTTTTACTTAATATGTTGTCAACCCTAAATAATGCAACGTTTTGTAAATAGCTCTAACTTCGTAAATAAGATTATTGGTAAAACGAAAAAAACTTTCTGTTATCACTTTTTTTATCATTTGAAATCTTATAAATTGTACCCCAAAGAGCAAATATCATCTACGT
Organism: Pollenia angustigena; assembly: GCA_930367215.1. NCBI lineage: Eukaryota > Metazoa > Arthropoda > Insecta > Diptera > Polleniidae > Pollenia > Pollenia angustigena. Next base: position 58,916,285 of record OV884060.1, read on the forward strand.
CATCCTCTTCTTCGATTATATGAAGTTTTAAAAAATGGTAGAAAAACAATAAAAATTGTAAAAAGCACTAAAGGCACTAACAAAAAATTGAAAAAGCACCAAGTTAGTGCTTTTTCTTAGTTTGGCACTAAGTATAAAATTTTGGCGTTTTGAAGCATCAAATAGTGCCAAAAGCACTAAGTTGGCATCGCTGGTTGCGCTTCTCTGAAGCACTAACGTAAGCCAAATGCATTAAAATGTACATACAATTTAAAAGAAAAAAACTTTTTGAATATGTACAAGCGCTACGCAAAAGCTGTAAAGTAAGCCAGAGTAAAAAAAAAATAATAACGAACCAGGGGTGCCAGATAATTTTGATAAAAAATCGGCATATAAAAAAATCGGCAAATTAGAAATACCTATTTGAAATACAATAAAACATATTCTTACTTACAAATAAGAACAATTCAGAATTATCTAATGTTTATAACTTATGAAATTTCAAAAGAATCAATCCAAATGTTCACGTTATAAATCTGAAATTTTTTGCCAAAAAGTTTGCAAATTTATTTAATTTTCCTTACATAAGCATTGGCTATTTAATTTATGTACTAACATCGTCCTCAATTGCGTTATAATCTTAAAAAAAATTATTTAATTATCAAAGTAATTATTATTTAAATTATATTCATTGATAGTGAATATAAGTTTATCTTACCTTTATTTTTTTGTAAGTATTTATCTATCCATTTTCAATCACAAATATAAAGTGTTTTATATTTTCCTAATAGAAAAATAAATTTTAACTGAATTATTTTGGCACTATGTGCCCACGATTTGGCGTAAAAGCAACAAATTATTATTATTTTAGGCTTAAAAATTATTTATTTTTTAAATTTGGCCTTTAATTCTTCATAGTGAAATATTTTTCAAATAAAAATGTATTAACCAAACACACATTACAAACACTGCATTTAATATTGAATAAAAATAACCCCTTTTTCTTTAGTAGAAGCGCTGACTTAATAACAGTTGTTTTTTTTTCAATGTTCCAACTGTTTCAGTATCGCTTAAAGTTAGTGTATTATTATCAAACAAACAAAAAGTAATCGCCTTTTACGTGTTAGTCAAAAAATTTTTGGTGGTATTCCTGTTCAAATTATATTGTTTTTTATGTTAGAATAAAAAGGTCGAATAAAAATAAACTTAAATAATATAATAATACTTCTTTAATAATTTTGCTTTGTAGGCATAATTTATGGATATGAGACGCGCTAAAGCTTTAAAAGATGTAGCAATTACATCAAATAATCCATCAACTTCTATTAATGTACTTTCAAAATTGAATGAAATACAAAAATGTATTGAAGATATAAAAACATGTATGAACGTAAAAAAAAATATTAAAAAATGTATGCACAGATACAGATATATCTCTATTGCAGAAAAAAAGACGTTAATTTAAAACAAGAAATTAAAGAATTGAAGGAAGTGGTTTTTGGTCAAAACAAAATAATGGTTGACTTATTATCAGAAATACATGTTCTGGTAAAATCCAACTTATCAACGGATACTATTACCACAAAATACTTGGACAAATTTCCAATTAAATCTACGTTAGACTTGGAAGACATCGAAATGGATATTTCGCCAGATACTCTAGACGCATTAGTAAGTACAAATTAAAAATGTATTAGTGCCTATTATTTCTAAATATTAAAACATTTTTTTTAAGTTCGTTTGAAATATTGTTATAAGCTTTATCTTCTTCTTTTCTCTAATTTAAGATAAGCACCATTAAAAAAATTGTTGGAAAGGATGGTATTAAGAAAAAACTAACATCGATTTTTGATCCAAATCTCTTACTTGAATTTAACGATGAAGGAAGGCAAAACAAAAAGCGTCTTCTCGATTATCCAAAAATAATGAATGCTATATATAGTAAGTATTTTTAAAATTTAAATTGAATCATATTAAAATTTTTGTGATTATTTATAGAATCCGTTTATAAGGAAGAAATGTTAACAAAAAAATACTTTTTAGCCGAAATTAGAAAAGCCATACGCTTAAGCAAAAATAAGTTTTATAAAGATGCATGTTTAAGAAAGAAGGCACAACATTATTTTCTTACTGATGACCATAGTAATTGCTCCAGTAATGTTGAAAATAGAACTACATATTCCAATTCAAAAGAAAAAACATTAACTTTCATTGAATTGTAATTATTTTTGATATAAAATATATTTATATGATAATTTATTTCGTAATTATAACAAAACAAAAATTTTTTTGTATGTGATAAAATCTTCCATATATTAAAAAAAATTATATACCTATACGTTCCTTTTAAGTACAAACTTAGTATTATACCAGTATTACTAAAATTAAAATGAAAACTTAAACTTACGTTTTAAAAGATTTTTGTTTCCAGTTTTATAATTTAAATCAGAGGTCAATGAATGTATGCATTTATTTTATATATGTATTTAAAAATATATATTTAATATTAAAGTACAAACTATAATAAGAAATTAAATATTGCATGTAAAGTATGTAAAAACTTATATGTAATTATTGAATTAAAATGTTTTATTTTACTTTTTCGTCTATTTGAAGAAATTTTTTTGTTCAATAAAAAATAAACTGATACATACATTGGTATGTATTTAGAAAACAATGCTATAAAATCTTTTGAATTCATTTTTAACAAAAAAGTGTAAGTATGATTATGATGCATTTTGGATGCCATTTATATTTGGCGTTTGAGAAGTTATTATTATTCAAACTTAATGAAGGCATTGATATTAAATTTCTTAAAAGACATGATTCCATTAATTATATAGAGTCATATAAAATGCGCTTCAAATATGACTTCAAGAATGCATGATATACGCAGTTATTTATCCTGCAACAAAAGTGCTGAGTTTCATGTCTGAATTAAGGTCATATTAAAAATGTGAAAGAAGCACGTATTGGATTCCTCGGGCAGACCTTCTTCGCGAGGAATTTCATACAAAAATCATGTAATATTTCATCGAATACGGAAGCGCTATCCTATCAAATATTGCCTTACAAAGCTGCTTCCAGGCAAGCAGTATTTTTTGCTGCGAGCTTACCATGGCTTCAATATAAATTGACATCCTGAAAATCATTTTAGTTTGACTTAAACTGTTACGAATCATGATATTTAAGCCGCAACCAATTTTAATGCAGATATCTGTTTTTTTAAATATTATAATAATAAATAGACATCATGCAGATATTACTCGTAAAATATTCGAAGTGTCGGTGGAGGGTATCAAAGATTCGGCACAGCCGAATATATCACTCTAACTTGTTTATTGTAGATCTGTAGCTCGTTTCTGTATTTCTCGCATCGTAAAATTTCTTACATGAAGTGTGAAACAAAAAATTGCATCGTTTCTCGATTTATGAGATTAAAGTGTTTCTGTATTTGAATGCGAAAACAGACACAACAAATTCTGGTTATATTTGACGAGTTATCGTCATCTTGACGATTTTTTGTTCCGATATTAACAAAGTGACGTTTTGATGATTTTTGCTAAAAAAGTGACGAAAGCAAAAGCAAAATCAAACATATTTTATAATTTTGTTGTTACTTTCTATAGAACTTCATCTTGAATTTTTAAATTTCAAACACTTCTATTTTGTGGCGTTGAAAATTGAAAAAAAAAATAATACAACAAATTTATAAAATATTTTTGATTTTGTTTTTGCTTTTAATGAAATTGTTGGCGTTGCGTTTTACACTTAGTCTTCGAAATAAGATAATTGTAAATATATTTATATGTTTGTTTATTAGAAAAAAAGATATCAAAAGATTTTGTTATTCGTGCTTAATTCCCAGTTTTTATTCTTGACAAAAGCACTTGAAATTTATTGTTGATGGGATAAGCTATTCCTATGCATTTCACTGGTTGCTTAGGCCAGATCATCAGGAAACTTCATCCATAAAGATTTTAGAAAAACTAAAGATATTAAACCAAATAAAACTGTTAAACGTATAAGACTTATAGCAACAGTTCTACTTGTAATAATATCAAAGTTTAAACAAAACACATCAACAATAAACAACAGTGGGTTTATCTCATCTTACATTCCCCACTACAATTAGTTGAACTTCTCTCAACATTAATTGTAGTTGTAAGTAGGTTAAGAAAAACAAAATAAAAACAACACAACAACTTACAAAAGATGTTGTCAATTAAGATATCTTTAGAAACAAGGGTTAAATTTTTATATTTATCCCTATTGTGAAAATTGTCCTCGAAATTGTTTGTCTCTTCCCTAAAAATGTATCGCCAAAAGCAAAATTTCGATGGAAAGTAATGGACCGACATGGCTTATTTTGAACATTTAATACTTCTTATATACATAAGCAAAATATGATTGATATTTGAAATTCTTATCTTATATGTACACTTTTGTGCCAAAACCATTATTCCGGCAACAAAGAAATTTGTTTGTCTCCTGGTAAAAACTTTTTCAAAATGGATAGCTTCTTTCACTCGTTATTAAGTAGCTTTCTTCCATAAGAACTTCGATAACTTCTGTTTTCTGGATGTATTTAAATAAAAAAAATGACTTACTTTTGAATTTGTTCATTTTGGCACAAACCTTGTAAAATTCATTAGTTTTTCAGTAGAATTGTATGTAAGATTTTACTGGGTCCTTAACCCGTTTATTTATGAACCGATTTTTTTAATTTTAACTACCAGGTATTCTACTAAGTCTATTTCAGGTAAAAAAGAAAAAGATTATAGGAATAGGTAAATTAAAGATTTACATATATCTCAGCCATTTGTAAACCGATATAGTTAAATTTCAATAATATACTATTTCGGACTACATACGATATAAATATAAAACAACGTTGTCACTATCAATTCCATAAAAACCCAGAATATTTATAATACTGCTACCAAAGCTGATTTAATTTAAAAATTTTCCATTTTGATCTCGGCTTTTGTAAATATGTATATATCTCGAGCCCAGATTGAGTCAAGAATGAAAAATTATCAGTAAATTTTAATTAATTTTCATGTTGTAAAATTCCTTTCTTCATAAAAATAATTTAATGAAAATTAAATTTGATGAACTTAAGCCTAATTAAAAATATTAAAAATTTGGATTAAAACCCATAAATAGTTCAACAAAATAACCACAATACTAATTATGTATATATCTATTTTAAAAAAGGATGTATGTTTATTTTATTAAGCTTGGTTTCTTTTTGCTTTTGTAAAAATATTTATTTTATTTTTTGTTTAAAATGATATTTTCTCATGCCTTTGTGTCACTTCTCCAGGGAAAAATAACAATTTTAAATTGTTATCGGATTAAAGAAAATAAATAATTTTGTAAAAAATAATCCTCCAGCTTAACAAAATAAATATATAAATTTAATGAAATTATTAAATACCCATGAACTTTAACTATGTTTTAGTTTGATTATTTTTTAATAAAAGTCGAATCAAATTTGTTTAAAATTGATTTTAAAACCAAAAAGACGATCTTTTTTATTTTTTTCTCAGGAAATTGACGATTTTGACACAAATTTATCTGGCAACACTGATGAAAACCAAAACAAGAAAAGGCTAAAAAAAATTTAATATAACAAAATATAACAATTATTTTTTGTTTATTTTCATCATATAAATTATGCATTCATCATTTATATTCCTTCTATTTTTTTTATTTATTTTAAAAAAATAGTATATAAACATATTTTAAATTCAAAATATCTACATTTTGTTTTTCTCGCCACCAATTTCAAATGTGACTTATTTTGAAAGTTGTTGAAATAAACTTTTCGCAAAATATTGTTATAGAAACACTTTTTCTCGCATCCTTCCAATAATTGCTGGAAAATTATTTAAATGACAGATAATTCTCGCAAAAAAAAGATACAGAAACACTTGTGTGAGAAAAACCATTTTTTGTTTCATTTCACACTATTTTTGTTGCAATTCACACGTTTCATGCGAAAAGTTTTACGATGTGAGAAATACAGAAACAGGCTACTGGACTCAAAAGGTTGGGTAAATGTTGTCGTGATTATGATTTACCTTCAAATTATTTTAAGCTTATAATAGTTTGAAACTAATGAGTGATTCCTATGAGATGAACAATAACGACATCGAATTTTTAAATTTTTTAATTTTTTAATATTAACTTACGTTTATTCTTATTTAACAAATTGAGCTTAACTCACAATTTTATCGTAAACAACTTTAAATGAATTATTTCTGTTTTGTTATTGAATTTTAATGTGTTTTTATTTAAAAAAGCTTTTAGCCATTTTTTAGCCCATTTTTCCCGTAAATTTAGCCATTTTTGGTCACCAAGTTTTGGCAATTATTATATAATTATGAAGCAACGTACCTTCAAAATTAGGTACTTTTAATTAAAAATTCAACATTTTTAATTTAGGAATTTTACATTCTTGATTTAAAAGTGCTACATTCTTGTTTTAAAAACTATAATTTTTAATACAAAAATGGTAAATTTTCTATTAAAATTGATTATCACTTTAAATCAAAAATTTTTATTTTTTAATTTAATTTTTTTTTATAAACATTGCAGTTTTTAAAATAAAAACGAACATTTTTAAAACAAAAAAACCAGCTTGGCTCGATTTCACAGCTGTTTGATTTTAAAATAAGATTGTTTATTTTTGATTTAAAATTTTTAAATTTTTTTTTTTGTGTGCTGTTAGGGTGCACAATGGGATGACTTCGTACACGCCCACCGACGCCCATGCAAACCAAACCGATTTTTCGCATAAAATGTTTTATATACCAGCAAATGTCTTCAAATTTAGCGCATACATTTTCTAAAACAGAAAAAAGACTCATGTCAAGTTTTATTAAAATGGCCATGCACACCAATCGATTTTTGCGCATTAAATTTTTTATCCAAGCAGAGTTTTCAAATTTGTTACATACACTTTTGAAATAAACAAACGCATGACGAGTTTCAATAAAACCTGACACGCCCACTGTACATGAAATCCATATGCCATCTGTCATTAAAATGATTAAGAAGCCGCTTTGAATTGGCTTTTTAACATTTTCAACATGATCTAAAGTCTTGTATTTATGACTTTAATTAAAGTGTATACTAATTTAATTTGCCCATGGCTATTCATTATATCTTTAGACAGCTCTTCCCAAGACACCTCTGTGCGGCGTGCAAATTATAATGGTAATGAAGTAGCAATGCGTAAAAACAGGTCGCTACAATCAACAAAAATTTCGTAATCAAAATAAAAATAACAAAACACAACCTCGTTAAACAAAAGGATAAGTTCAACAAATGTTTTGTTTTGTGCCAAAAAAAAATTTGCTTAAGCTGTTATGATACTTGCTATTTTTTGTATTTTTTCTTTATTGGAGAACAGTGCAAACATATTTGCATAGGAAAACTGACTAAGTGTAAAGAGTATGATTATATCATAAAAAATCTTGAAATGTCAAACAAATATACATGTGTTATCGATAAATAATCTAAGACTGTCAAAAAAAATACAAAAATTTTGAACTTAAAATTGACATTTCCAGATTAATTGTTAGCACTGTTGCCAATTTTTTTAGTTTTTGATCGAAAGTAGCGGGTTTTAACTTTTTTTTTTTGCGATTTTTCGCTTTTTTGACGGGTTTTTGTGGGCCAAAAACGTGGGCAGTATTGTTTGTTTTGTTTACATTTTATTTTGGAATCACAAACAATTTTTTTTTTTAATAAACAATAAAATTTAATGCAAATAATGTAAAATACTACGAATTACATCGGGGTATTTTCTTTATTTGAAAATTTATGATTTGAAATCCCATATGAAGGGCACCTGCTTTATTTCACTGATCAAAAACAAAATAGTTTCATCTGCCCAAGCTTTTACCATTTTTTTTGTTTTAGTCAAAGAAAAAAATAAACATGAGAAATGTCAATCAGAAAAAAGGGGTTGTTTATCAAATTGTATTTCTTGTTCTTTCTCGCATTTGTTGTTTCATTCAGTCAATCCTAAAAAAATCCAATACCTTTAGTGATATTGTTTTTTTTTTTTTTTTGTAAGTATGCTTAACTTAAATATTAATTTTTACAACAGTTTTACAAATAAATGTCGAAGAAATGAATGTTTATGTGCGGCATAAAAGATGGTGCAAAGAAATAGAAAAGAACACAATATTGTTCGCCTCGTGGTACCTCGGTATCTAATCTGTGCCTGGGATGTTCAGTCGTCGGCGGCTTCTGCTATGTCTTCCGTAGACCCACGCTTCCCATGGACATTCCATCGCCATTAGCGATTAAGTATTTTAATCTGGTTTGGCCGTTGATTTGTTCTGTTCCGCTTCGTAGTAGTGCGTTTAATATTGTTGCAGGCTTAAATATCCGTAGAATTATTCACGAGCATGAATGAGTTCTACGCATGCCGCTAGATCATAAACTTGACACTAGTGATAACCAATTTTATTTTAGTGTTTAAAGAAATGCAGATGATTTCTATGTTGGGCTTAATATGCCGAATGTTTAATTGGTTTTGATATTCGGTATAACCCACGTTATTCTAAGAACAGCCTTTGCAACTTCAGTCTTTAGCTCATAACCTTTAGATTCCATATACATAAATCCCACTTCTGAAATGTTTTTACTCTCTGTCAAGTTTCGAGCATTTTTTTCCGTCAAAGTTGATCGATTTTGCGAGGGACCAACCGCCAGTTCATATGTTATCTTCCACGTCATTTAACTTAATTTTGTAATTTCAATATAAAAAATATCAGAAAATATCAATTAAATTTTAAAGATTAGGTGTCAAATTTATTTGGTCAAAAACTGTCACGTAGTGTTATTAAAAAATGCTATTTTTTAAGTTCCCCTCAGCCAATTGGCGCTGGAGTTCCACAACGCAACTTCCTGGGCCCTCTATTATTCTTCATTTATACGTCGAACATGACAGCAAACAACTACACCAAAACTTCAACATTTGCGGATGATATATACAGCTTTTCTAAGCGTGCACACTAGGGTTGTCCAACATTTTTTTTCGATTTTACAAAAAAGTACACCAGTTTTGTTAGGTTAGGGTAAAAAAAAAATTGGTAAAAATATGAGCTCGATCGGTTGAAAATTGTCGTGCCGCACGCGCATTGAAATCTTTGAGAATGAAATTCGGGCTAAATGGAGAAAAAAACGCCCGTAACTACTGAGGAGTCACCCCTAGAGATGTAATATGTATGAGCAACCGCCATTATTTTTACATCCCCAATATTTCTCTAGAACAAACTTATCCTCCAGCTCTCGTATGGTCCTCATACGAAAAATTTAATTTTCTCGACAACCGACTCTAGAACAGACATTCGCATGTAAAATAACTCGGTATACATGTAGATCGGCGCTTAACGCCGAAATTCTGTCTTAAGTCTCGATTGCAAGCTTCAACTTTACAAATCTTAAGGGTATCTACGGTATTCAACTATGGGGCACTGCCTCGGCCTCTGATATCGAAAAAATTCAAAGGCGCCAAAATAAACTTCTTCGAATAATCCCAGCAGCTCCCTGGTATGTTAAGAACTCAAACATCCATATGAATCTCAATGTGCCATTAGTAGGGAGATCGATTATTCGACTTTTTTCAAACCCCGGTTTTCGAATATTCCGAATAGGTGCTATTTTAAAAAACCCGGTTTTCGGTTAAGCATTTTAAAAATAACCGGTTTTAATTCGAATACATAAAAATAAAAAAACCAAATAAGTTTTTATAATACAAAGTTAATTTGATTAAAAACAAAACAATTCACGATGCTAAGGAACCAACAAAATACATAGATATGACTTAAGTTATGTTCAGACCTAACAAATATTTGACGATAGAATCCAAAAAAAGCATGGCCAGTAATTGATCAAACTTAAGCTTTATTTGTAATAATTTTTATTTATTTACTTAGCTTTATTCCTAAGATGATAATTGTATAATAGCCCAATTCACAATCTTGTACAAATAGTCTTGCATCTTAGCATTTCAAAATGGAATAGTAAATACCATAGCATACTTTTGGGATTATGGTTAAAACCATAACTATATATCGTAGCATTTGCAAAATGGTATAGTATATTTTTACTCTACACCAACAAAATATACAGCAATGCACTTGCTACTCTTTTGCAAATATGCAACGCCTAAAACCAATAGTTTATATTTACTCGAGTTGATTGCAAAACGACAGCTAACACTCAGTGAACCAAGCCGATCTGAGAAATGTTATAGTATTTACTATAATCCCAAAAGTATACTACAGTATGCACTATACCATTTTGCAAATGCTACGATGCAAGACCATTTGCACAAGATTGTGAATTGGGCTAATGTAATTTAGAAGCTGTTGAATAATGTTTGCTCTAGGCAAACGTTATGTATTTGAAAAAGAAAAAAGCCGCTTAATTTGGAGGCGTGTCCTAGAAGTGAGCATTTTAAAAGCTATACATACTAAGTTTTAGAAGGGCATTCTTGGCACGTGAAAAAAATTTTGACATTTTGGGGAAGGATCCGAGATGGCACCCAGATTTTGAGCTCGGATGAAAAAGTCTCCAGAGGCAAAAATAAAGCCGTTGTCAATCCATGAACAACGATATGCGATATGATGATATCGGACTTTAAAAACCAAAAGGGCTGTATTTTGGGGCATGGCAAAAACAATATGTTCCTGTTTTAGAAACTTCATTGACATATCTTTCATTCCAGGGGTGGCAGGCACGACTTTTTTTTCGACCCACCTTAAAAAAAAATGAAAATAATTTTAACAAAAGAAGAGGAAACAAATTTCCAAGTCGAGATGCGCGGATTAGGATTTTATTTTAGATACATGGTTTCTTCGGAGAATTTTATGTAGTTTACGTTTTTGCTACACGATTTTAAAGAAAAAAAATCGACCCGCCCTAATGAACATGCTTTTTGTATGAAATATCTGTCAAGTCGTCAATTACAATTTAAAACCTTCCACGACATTGTTTAATTCCTTCAATTTTGTTTTAAGTTCTTGGTGTTTTAATAAATAAAACTGCTGCGTTTTCCCATACCGTTTATTCTGCCAGCATGTTGTAGCTTTAAACATTAAGGTTTGCTAGAACTGCTTAGAGTTTTTCATTTTTGGCAGCATATTTGAGTAAAATAATATTTGCAGTCTCTTAAGAACTACATGCAACAGAGTCAAGTTTTACTAGGCGTATATATGTATATGTCAAGCTTGTGGACTAATTAAAGGTGATAAATAAGTCAACGTTGAAGAACGTATGCTACTTATCATTTAAGGGCCTATTAATCACCGTTGTCTTTTATTCGGTTTATTTCATCAAAATTACCGGTTTATTCGATATTCGAAATATGGACAGCCGGTTTAAACCGGTTCGATCGATCTCCCTAGCCATTAGTTAAAACTATGATAACGAAATATGGAGTAAAAAACTTAAAAAGCTCGAATTGCATCCGAACCCACTAGCTCGAAATATTTTAAATCATGACGGCCACACTTGTTTAAGAAGAAGATACACGGCAGCACTCATCCAATCAGAAGAACTTTAAACACCTACATGAAAGTTTTAGTCGGGCACTGGCAGGATATAGAACAAAGTATTAGTATAAAGCCTACAGTACACGGAATGTAAAAAGTCACATGCGCATGTGGTTCAGACGTAATTTTGACGTCACTACAAGGCCACAATAGCAAGTTCGTGATGTGTGATGACGACAAAATAACGTCAGAACCACATGCGCATGTTGCTTTTTTACATTCCGCGTACTTTAGGCTTAAGATTTTAATTATTATTGTTATTTCATATTTAATATATGAAATTCAGTAAATAAGTATTGAGAAGATGTAAAAAAAAAATGTTTTTTTACTTGGTTTAGTGATTTTCGAAAGTACTCCCATTTAGGATTGTTTTAAAAACGTTTAAACTTAATTTAAACTTAATTTATCAAGAGAGTTTTTCCTTCTGGGTTGGCAAAAAAGGGAGGAACGTGTTCTTAACTGTTTTGCGTTGCCGATTTATAAAAATACATATTTCAAATTTAATAAAGGTTTTAAAAAAAACGTCTGTGAAAATTTCGCTCAAACAAAGATTGTTAAATTTAATAATCGTTTTTGAATACGGAGGTAGTTATTAAATCTGATCCATACATTTTCATATTCATGGCACCTTGACAACCCATTTAATTTTCAATCGTTGAACAAAGTCAGTTTTTTTTTTGATATTTTAATAAAATGTTCTAGGATTCGAAACCACTTTCCTTTATTGCTTTGTTTTATTTAACAAAAACTAAAGGCTACAAAACATCTTGTGTTACTTTTTGTAGCAAAACTTTCTGTTTTAACTGCTACTCTTAATATTATTGTTTGTAGAAGTTAATAACAAAAAAGGCAAGAAATCTATATTTAATTTAGCATAATTTCCAGTTACGCGTACAACCAATTAAAATTTCAAATTACCATGGCCAATTGGCTGTTCGACATAAAATATTAATGAATGAACAGAATCATTTGAACAGTTGTGTTGGTTATGGCAAAAAATTAAAGGCGGCATCCTCTCGAAACTCCTACCTCTTTCTTCAAGACGGGGTGGACTTCTTTTATAGAAAACAACATTTCGATTAAGGTAATAACACCATTTATAGGTTTGAAGCATTTAAGGGCCATAAAGAACTTTATGATTGAGCTGACACAAGAAAATATTTTTTATAGAATAGAAATGAAATATAAGAGAGCTTAAGTTTTTGTTTTCCTTTCTTTTAGCTGATGATTATTATATTCCTTATTTTTTGTACAAAGGTAATTGAGCCTACCAGCCAGTTAAGCAAGACAAATCCAAAGTAAAAAAGTTCTTTCAAAAAGGGTTATTTACTTTGTGTTCGACTCACAGGCGGTCTTTTATGATGATAATTGTGGAATATTTAGGGGGAGGCAGCGAATTAGGTGTGAGTTGGTAGCAAAAGAGAGTATAAATTAAATACGAACTTTTGTAACAGCTGTCAAAGCAGTGTAATAATAATAATTATTTTATTGGCAAACCATTTAACTGGAAATCCATTAAAAGAAAACTTTTGTTTTCAAATGCTTTCGGTTCGGAAAAGAAAATTAAATGACCTTTTTTTTCTTTTTCTTTTCATAAGGTAATCAAGTAATTGGGAATTTGTTTTACTATGGTCAACAAAATGTTTATTGAGAAAGCAAAATTGTTTTTTTTTTAATGAAATAACAAATTTATTAGGGTAATCAATAAGTGGGCTTAGGAAAATATTACTGCATTTTAGGAAAACCAATTAAAAATGGCTTCCTAACTGATATTGAGTAATAAAAAATTACCATTTGGCAATAACTACAGGCAAAATGAGAATGCAAATTAAAATGTTTAATAACATTTTTTGATAGATTTTCAGACGTAATTTATACTCTTATACATACATTGCATGTATGAAATTGTTTACAGTGGATAACCTAAAAATTTATATGTACATTGAAAAAAAATTTTGGATTTAACCCTGCTGTTATGTTAAGCTCATTTGGTCCAATTTTTGAATTGTTTTCTTTGTAATTATTGAACGGTGATATATACTGACTTAGTTTTTTAGCTCACGTGGACTTTTTATAAAACAATGTTTTTTACAAAAATTCAAGGTTCTAACTTAAAACAGGACTGAGAAAATTATAAATTTACGAATCTTAGGTTAAGGGTACTTTGAACTTCAAGAAGAATTCTTGACAAAAGTACGAAAAAACAGAAGTAAAGGAATAACATGTTAAAATAAATTAAAAAAGATAATCATTCAAAGCAAATTTCGATCTACCAAAGGTTGAATACAACTTGGTTTAAGGATTGATGTTTGACTAATGACGTCAGCAGTCGTCGATGGCTGCGAGCCCTCTGAGGAGATTGAGTGGTTGCAATCGAAACATGTCAGGGTAACCTGTCCGTAAACACCTGGGTTCGAGCCCAGATTGAGTCGAGAATGAAAAATTATCAATAAATTTTAATTAATTTTCATGTTGCAAAATTCCTTTCTTCATAAAAATAATTTAATGAAAATTAAATTTAATGAACTTAAGCCTAATTAAAAATATTAAAAAATTTGGATTAAAAACCATAAATAGTTCAATAAAATAACCACAACACCATAGTATATTTTCTTTGATTTTTTTACATTTATTTAAAAAAAATAATTTTTTACTAGTTTAATTTATAATAATGGTCATTGCATGATAATAAAAATGCTTTTTCGGTTAGTTTTGCCAATAAACTTGCTACAAATGCATTTTATGTCAGACTTAGGCTTACAGCACTACATATTTCACATATTTCACGCTTTAGATCCCCTGAGTTAGAGGTATTATTATTCGGAGAGACCCTAGAACTATGCATGATGATCGTATTTCAGTGAATAACTCTGCTGAGAACTCTTGTTTAGGTAATCTAGTCCGTTTCATCATATATTCCTTAGCCAGGGAAAGTGCTAGTTGCCGCAAAGACTCAGATCTTCTGCGATTCCGATCAGCTGGAGCCCATGAAACGTCGATTTTAGAAAATAGTCAAATCGAATATATCCATTATGTTTGCAAATACAAGATTTGGCCATCGATTTGCTTTGCGCTTTATGCAGTAGGAACTAACCATTTGATAAGCCACCTTAAAACCTACGCCACCTTAAACCCCTACATATGTAAGCTTCTTTCCTGAAGTTTTTTACCAACTCAAAAGTCTAAAAAAATTAACTAATTCTTGGCTTACCAAATTTTCCATATGTAGCCTAACTTAGAGTTCACCGATTACCAAAATGTCAAATCATATTTTTCTGGTGTTGATGGCATAAACTGTCGAAGAGAACATCACCCCCTGATTGCAACGAGTTGATCGCCAATGGTGACATTTTTGTGACTATTATAAAATATTGAAAGAAGTTGGTGAAAACGGTGCCACAGTTCACGAATAGGAGCAAATAGGGTCACTAGAGAGCCTATAGAGCGAATAGGAGCACTATTAGTCATATGAAATTTATCTTCAGACATTATTTTATTTTAAGCAATAAGAAACGGATTAACAGAGTTAACTGCAGCTTGGACGGGTTCCCATTCAGTATCTGTTTGAGAAGAACTAGTTTCTCCATTTTCTAAAATATAATCCATTTCCGAGTCTGAAATATCGGATTCACTTTCAACATTGAGTAAAATACGTCTGAACTATAAAAAAAACTCACAAACTAAACAAAGCAGTGCAAATATTTGTGTTTCTTTACAACAAAAATCAAAAATTGGGTATCCTACGATTGTCTTTTACATATTTAATCTATATTGATTAAAAAAGGTGTATCCCATACTTGATTTTTACATAAGCTGTTTATATGGACCAAATGGTCCATTAACCTAACATTCGTAAGTTTTTCTGACCTAACAGCAGGCTTAAAAAA
This sequence comes from Pollenia angustigena, assembly GCA_930367215.1. Taxonomy (NCBI): domain Eukaryota; kingdom Metazoa; phylum Arthropoda; class Insecta; order Diptera; family Polleniidae; genus Pollenia; species Pollenia angustigena. The sequence continues at coordinate 58,931,733 of OV884060.1, forward strand.
AATTTGATGCAATATTAGAGCTAACACCTCAAAACCTGTTATACAAATTTTTGATCACAATGTTGTGTAGAAAAATTAATTGCTATGCCCCACAGTGGCTGAACATTTTATTTCATTGGCCAAAAGTCCAATTTTTGTTTGTCACTGATTTCCAAAATTTTAATTTTATTAATAGTAAACATATTAAAACTAAGTTAGCCAAAATATTGGTTATTGTGGTAGTGCCATGTTGTTAAACACAACTTTTTTTTTAATTCAGAAAAAAGTGATTTTTGTTTTTTTATATTTAATCCAATAGAAATTATCATTGCTAAAAACTACCAACGATAATGCCCTGCTAGCTTTTTTGCTAGGTTGGTAGTCTTTATTAAAGTAATATATGCGATTGTTGTGTTATGAGATGTTTAGACATATTTTCTAAACTGCAATATTTTTGTCAAATTTCAACTTTAGTAGAATAGAACTTTTGCGGACCAATAAGGTAAGACCACTGATGGAAAGGTGAAAGTGTTTTCTTTAACTCTACTCTATCTACTCTTGTACCCGTTTGGCCCCGTCTCACCTATTTAAAGTCTCTTTAGCGGCCATAGTAATAGACCGATTGTCATGAAACTTTCCCAATGTTGTACTGTTGACCTGCTAATAGTCCTTGGATATACTTGGTTATGATTGGATAAAGGGGCGTGGCACCGCCCATATAACCTGAAACTGAGAACGGATATATCTCATGAACTACCGGATGTTAGTCAAAACTGAAGGCGAAACTAGTAGATCTACTACTGGTTTTGGGAGTTGGTGGATTTTTTTTTGGCAATTTTGTTTTACCTATTTTATTGTCTCGATTGCAATCCTTACGACTACATTTGCCAGAAAAATGTTCTCTGTAGTTTTTAAAATCTTTGTTTCGGGCTTCCTCAGACAGTACACCGAACGGTAATGGCGCGTGCGATATGATTGCTGGGCCATGTATTAAAAACTTATGTAAGGTTGGAGGCATGTTAAACCACTGATACTTCTTAACAAAAAGTCGAGCTGTAGTCTAAGCAAATACTCTAAGTTTTCCTAACAACATTTTTGTAACACACGGTTGCCAACTATATACAAAAACAACAATTATAACAACGAAAACGAAGACAAGCAAGCAAAAGACAATAACTGGTGTTCTTTAGTTGAGTCACTATTTTCACAGTTAATTTAATCAAAAAATTTCGCGCAAAAACGCGCAACATGTTATTACTGAATATGAAAGCCTAGGAACTGTAGTTTCTTAACAAATTAATATTTTAACGCCAACTAACACCATTCATATTTAAATATTCACGAATATTTTGAAAATAGCCAAAATTGAGACATATTTGAAAAAAAAAAATTTTTTAATATTTCTACACAACTTTTGTTAACACAATTATTTTTAGAACAACGCTAAAATACCTGAGGTTGAACATTCCATAGTAAAAGTATTACTTTTGACTTGCGAAAAACTATATATTTAGCGTCGAAATATACCGAATTTCAATTAACACTATTCTGCCCGAATAGCTATACATACATAGACTTCAATACAATGCAGCTTGACAAGTAAACATTATATGAAATTGAAATTTTCAGTAGTAATGTAGAATTTTATATACTGTAACACTACGTGACAATTTTTTGACCAAATGAATTTGACACCTAGTCTTTGTGTAAAATGTTCCGCTGAATCCGAATAAAAAGAATTGTCAAAAGTAGAACAGTTTTTGAGATATTCCAAAATAACCGTTATTTGTGTTTTTAAAAAAGATGCTGTGACTGAAATGCAAATATCCAAAAAAAAATTTTTTAGCCTATTTCAATATGAACATTTTGTGCCCAATAGGATCCAGATCGGTGCAAAAATGACATACATAGTTACAAAAGATTAATTGAATTAACCCACAACAAATAAATATACAAATCTAAATTTTTATTAACAAAAATTGCTTGAAATGATTGAATTTTTATGTGTGTTAATTTACTAAATCTTTTGTAGCTTTGCCATTTTTTTTACCAATATATGTCTTGTTGGGCTCAAAATGTTCATATTAAAATAATCTAATGTCGCATGCAATAAAACATTAGGATTTTTAAATCATTGGTTTAAAAAAAATAACTTGAAAAGAGCAAAATTGAACAAAATCATAAAATTTTCAATGAAGCTTGGAATTTTGTCCCCTGTAACTCTGTCATTTCTTGACTAATCTTCACAAGCAATCCATGGCTATTTTAGAAATGTTATTACCTTTCACTTAAAATAAAGAAATACATAATCCGTTTAAAATTTTTGAAGATATTTGCATTTCAGTCACATCATCTTTTTTATAAACACAAATAACGGTTATTTTGGAATATCTCAAAAACTGTTCTACTTTTGATAATTCTGACTTCATATTCGGATTCAGGGATTAATTTTACATAAAGATTAGCTGTCAGATTCATTTGGTCACGACTTTGTTGAAATCTTGTCACGTAGTGTAATCGATTACAAAATATTTAAAAAAAAAAAACAAATTTTCATTTTTCAATTAATATCTATTTTTTTGCGATTTCACCTCTCTGTGCGTCTGTTTAACACATTTTAAATTTCAATAAAATTACCCAAAAAAAAATTTTTTTTTCTTTGAAATTTGTTTTTACAATTTTTTTTATTACGCAAAAATGTTTGCAGAAGTAACAGAAATCAAGTGTAATTGCATTAAAAAAAATTTATGATATAGTAAATATTAATCGTGACCGAACAGAATACAGGTACCTAGTACATATAAAAAATTTTATTATTGTTACAAAATCAGAAAAACGTATAGCAGACCTGATTCAAATTTATCCGTTACACTGCGTTCACATTAGCGTACATTATAGAAGAATAAAGAGCTTAAACACACGTTTACGCTAAACAGGTATATTGTGTGTCCCACCTTAGAAGGGATTTGAACAATTTTTTTTTTGTCTTTTTATTTTTTCTCTATTTATGACTCTTATAATATTGTATGACCCTATAACTATGCAATGCGTTGTTAAATTTGTGTTTGGTATGTGGATGATGTGAAAATATTTCGCACCCAGATATGTTCATGGTATCATTTGTACCATTGCGAATAAAAAAGATTTTGGAAGAATCAGAGCCTTCGACTAGTACAACGCAAACAAAGGATATTTGGAAAAATGAGACACCACCCAGCGGTAAAACTCAGAAGACCTTCTTACTTCAGGCCTTTTAAAAGGCCTGCTTAAAAATTGTTTTGATTAAATTACTATTCTTATCTAACTGCTAAAGAATGCCTCACTGAAGGTCTCGGCTCTTTGGTGTAAAAGATAAGATACACCTTCCACACTAGCTTCTATGAGAAGAGAGTAGAGAAGGAGTAACATTTTTTGTATTGTTTTTTTTTACACAAGCAAAAGCAAAATAATTAATTTTTTGATCCCGTTACCATTCTTATATTCCTGCGATTTTCAACAACATGTATAAATACGTAGAAATCTCCTTAAAATATAGAAAATTAATAATAAATGAATTTGAAACTTAGTTTGCTTTTTTCAATTGCATACTTATTAACCTGAATAAATTTAGCTTAATTTAAAATTAAAAATCAAAAATATTGAAATAATAACTATATTTATAGTAATAAATCAAGTAATCTGCCAATCTGACTCACAACAAATATGTTAGAGCCAAATATAGATATTAAATATTGTAAATAATATGAAAATGTACAAACAATTTAATATATCTATTAACAAATAATAATAATAAATAATAAATAATATTCCTGCTAAAGAAGCCAGAGCGCAATGACAACGTGTGTAAAAAAGATATCAGTATGGAATGGAGCGAGCAGGCCTTGTATATCCAAAAGAAGGATTACAGAGGCCTTCTAGTAGGCATCCGTACTCCTTCTTTTTCCCGCTGGGCATTTTCTACGAAATACTGCAGGCCTTTCAAATTTCAATTCAAAAAAGAAACTCACATTGCCATTAACAAAGAAGTTAGTGATATCAAGGCCCAACACTACAGCCATTACAATTAAATTAAGATGGGCAGTGCTAACAATGATAGATGGAAAACACAAGGGCTGCATCCAGCTGCATCATATGCCATGCAACATCTAGAAAATTAAACCAAGTCCCGCTAAAATCATTAGATAATACTGATGGATATCAATTTGGATTATCACCACTACATGCAATAATACGACTTTTGGAACACATATTAATAATCAGTTATGATTTGGATTTCGGATCTTCAGAATCAATAAGAAACAACGAAACCAACAAGGAGCTAAGATGTTCAAAAAGGAAACATGTTCAAGATGAATATCGCAAATCTCGGTTGATTATAGATCAGCCGAAACAAGGGTCAGGCAATACAAATGATGGCATTACCGCAAGAAGATTCTTTTCAGATCCAGAAACAGCATCTGAAATAACAGGTGTTAATTTTAACCTCATTTTTAGATTTAAAATAATCCTAGAAGTACTTGCGTGCAATGAAGAAATTGACTCCAAAAATTTGGAGATTTTCTATAAGTCTGCTTTCACACGTTTCATCTTTTGATGCTCAACTCTTATTTTTTTTAGGTGAGAAAATAAATAAGAAAGGGGGTAAGTACGGAGATGCCTGTACTCGGTCAGTACGCTTTGTGTTTTTAGTCGTTGGTATATGCACAGCGATGGCTGCATATAGTTTTTTCTTTTCTTTTTCTCTTTGATTCGCCGTTAATAAAATTGTTGCTGTTTTGAACCGAAAAAAGTTGAAACCGATTGCTGCGTGTGATTATGTTGGCATCTTTAAAAGAGAATTGAAAAAAAATTGAGCATCAAAAGATGAAACGTGTAAATCTAGACTAAGGAATCTGCAAAAATATATACAACCAAGTACCCACATGTCTGCTACAGTTCACAAAATCCTTTATCATGGAGAAGATGTCATTAAGTATCAGTTGGCGCCACTTGGAGATTTATCAGAGGAAGCTCAGGAAAAAAGGAATAAGGATTACAGATTTTACAGAGAGCACAATATTAAAAAAATTTCACTAAATTCCACTAATGAAAATCTATTTAATATATTATTGGCAACGTCAGATCCGTTCATCTGGAGTATTCAAAATCAATGGAAAGTGGAACATCGGTATTTAGATGATGAAGTCAAAAAACTACTAAAGAACAGAAATAACACAAAACAGAATATGGAATATTTGCAATCAATCTTTCAATTAAATGAACAATAATTATAATTCATTAGATCTAAGACAGACATTGTGTTAGTAAAATATAATAATAAACAGAACCTCACATTGTTACAAAAGCGATTAAAATCTATTGCTGCTTTTATTTTTTAAAAGTTTTTTTAACCACATATGTATGAAATGTTTTAATAAATAAGAAATATTCAAAAAATAAAAACCTATGTTTTCGTATTCAAATTTAAAAAAAAAAAAATCAGGGGTCTAATCACTGCATACGATATCGAGCAAAATTGATCGAAATTAATTATATTGGTATCATGAAAATTTGAATGTATTGAATCTGAAATAATAGCATTCGATATCGAGTTACTCGACATTACTTCTATCGAGTTTTCATTCGATACGTCAGTATCTATCGTACGCAAAAAAATTCGATAGTTTATTCGGTGTCGAATGCGGTGATTAGACCCCAGAATTCAACGGATTTATTTTGCTAATATAAACAAATTTTACAGCAAAAAATTATAGATTTTTCTGTAGTAATACAAGATTTTAGATAATATTTCTAAAGTTTTTTTAAGTGTCAACTAATTTGAAAGCAAAAAATTGTTAATTTTTTAGTAATAATAGCAAAATTTCCAGTTGATTTTACTATTTTTTTTTTTTATGTTAAAATTGTTTTTTAGTGTAAACACTTAATTTTTTTGAGTGTCCCATTATTACAAAAAATGTTAATGATTATTATTTACATCCAAAATTTACATTTTTAAATAATTAAAAAAATTAAAAAAAACAATATTTCACGCTAAAGTAGAGTTTCTACGCGGGAAAGAATTCCCGGGAATCCCGGGACATTTTTTTTAAATTAAATATTTTTAAATTTTAATTTGTTAGCATCGTTAAAATTAAAAACGAGCAATGCAAATATATTCTTTACTATAATTTCTACCTACAAATCGAACTATTTATCCAGCGCCAATAAATCAGACGGTTGATTTAATTGCTGATCAAATGTCTAAAAAGCTTCTAGAAGTAGAAAATTAAAATGTACACGATACACCATCACCAACACCAGATGATGAACCATCTACAAAGTCTAAAAAAATAAATGTTAAGAAAATACAAAAGCCTGAAAGTATCTTAAAACAAGTTAGAGTTCTATATTCGGATGTGCCGAATCTTATATACCCTTCACAATTGTGCGAGCAGAACACAGAGCAACTAGACAACAACTAAATAATTGTTACATATAGATACATATTTTCAATACTTTAAACTTCATTATAAATAAAATTTAAAAAGCGAAAACTGGTAAATATTTTTTTAAATCGTTTTTAGAACATAAAAAAAATAAAAATATTAAAAAAAAAAAATTTCTTTTGAAAAAACCAAGATTCGAACCAGGGAACTCTCAGTTTCTAACTTAACACACCCCAAAAAAACACAAAAATTCCAAGTTTCTATTTGTAAAAATTATTTCGTTAAATAGATGAAATAATAAAGAAGGGTGATAATGGAAATCATATTGTGCATTATGCTAGTATATGTAAACAATTAAAAGGGGGGGTAGAGGTTAAATCAAGTTCTCTCCTCATAAGGACCCACCATATATGAGGAGAAGGGTATAAAAAGAGTAATTTTTGGGATTTCAGTATTTTGATTATAACTCAGCCATTTTTTAACCGATTTGACAGATTTATATACCGAAGTGTTTAAGAAGAAATTTTCCGGTTAGTTGGGTTATAAAACTTGGACTCGGCAAGATCTATGGTTCCCGAAAATGGGTATTTTTCAAAAAAAAATTAATATTTTGGTCATAACTTTTTCGTATCTGAACCGATTGCCTCGAGTTTTTCAGAAAATATTTTCTACTAAAAATTTCCGATCTTTTGATATATAAGGCGTAACCGCCCACATTTTGTGTGTTGGTGTGTATTTATAACTTGAATGTTGGCACCTAATTTGGAAACTTTGGCACTTGCCGTTCTCCAGATATACAGAAAAAAGCAATAAAAATACAACAACAACAAGGAATTTTTGGAAAAAATTAGAGGCAGTCTTGGTTTTTTGGTCATATCTCAGCCATTTGTGGACCGATCTTGCTGAATTTCAATAGCACGAAATGGTGGACTATATTTTTATTTTTTTTTTTAATACCCATCACAACAAGATACATATCTTATAATTTACAGTGATAGTAAGTTACATGGCAATTTAACATATAAAAATTGAATTAATAAATTAAATTATACAATACGTTCAATAAAATAAATAATAAATAAAAACAATTAATAATTTCATGGATATAGATATTTTTAAGCTATATTAAAGATTTTTAGAATATTTTAATAATTCCTTCTTAAAGGCCAAAGTTTTGCTTTGTGTTTGAAAACGTGATGGTAATTTGTTCCAGAGACTAATTGTATAGTTAAAAAATTGTCTCGCAGAGATAAGATATCTATATTTTTGAGAAATCAAATTTTTACCGCGTGGATATTTGGCAAAAATTATTCTCTTAAATAAATATTCGGGCTCCTGTATATATATTATTTTATGCATCATGAGGAGGCTTTTAAATTTTAGTAGATTTTTAAAGCTCATGTCATAAAGCTGAAAGGAGTACGACGAAATACTATCAGTTCTCCTACGGTTAAAACATATCTAGCTATATTATTATAGGTTACCTCAAGTCTATGAAAATCGGAGGTGTCGCAATTGGCAAATATTTCACATCCATATAGTAAAACCGGTATTAGATAAGTTTTAGCTAGTAACAATCTTATATTAAATGGAGTGAAAGATTGAATAGCCCATAAGTTCCTAAGCATTCCGTGTACCTTTCCCGCAATAATACAGATATGGTTGGACCAAGAAAATTCAGAATTAAACGTAATTCTTAAATTTGGTGACGATGGCACAAAGTCGATTTTATCGTTGTTGATTAATAATGAAGCATTGTTATTAAGACTATATGTGACATAAATGTTAAACAACCTAGCCTCTATCATGTGTGGAGTCTCCGGAAAACACTTATCAAACGTAAGACGGACGGACAGACGGACGGACATCGTTAAATCAAGTTCTCTCCTCATAAGGACCCAGAATATATACACTTTATAGGGTCTTAGATCAATATTGTAGAAATTACAAACGGAATGACAAACTTATATATACCCTTTTCCACCTGAGGTGAAGGGTATAAAAAGAATTTGACGTCTAATGAAGTCACGGGTAACAGGCCAACAAATTTATAATCTTCGTATGATGCGCTTCTTACTATAAAACCAACATCCGTAGAAAGCGAGAGCACGTTTTCAGTAGCAGGCAATATACATATCAACAAGGATTATAAATAGAATCACTGATGAGCTTTGAAATGCTTTTATAAAACTAACAAATTTTTGCTTAAAAGAAAATTAATTTTACCAAGTTGCTATACATAATAAATGTCATCTACAATTTGAAGTTAGATTAAAAAAACACACAAAAAAATATCTCAAGAAAATTTTTAACACATTAGAGGGGAATTATCTCAGGTATCATAAATGCCATCTACAATTTGAAGTTAGATTAAAAAAACACACCAAAAAATTTCTCAAGAAAATTTTTAACAACACAGTTTGTTAAAAATAAAACTTAAGGTAAACAAACTTTTTATTTTATTCAATGAAAAATTTATCAAAATTACACTTTGCAAAATAGCACTCAATGAAACATATTATTCAATAACTTGTTTACCAATACCGCAAAAATCGTTATCGCAGAAAATTCAAACATTATTTTAATCAAACATACGATATTGGTATTCAAATATGAAAAATTATTTTTTTCCGTGAGGGAAGTTAAGATCTCTGTGGATAATGTCATTACCAGAGAAGACTAAAATGCTTTTTTTGCTTTTTAAGTTGTTTTTTATAAAACCTGCTGTTTTTTGCTCCTTTTACAATGGTGTTGCTTTTTATTGTTTAATCTTCCCATTTTTCTATTAAAAACTTCGTATGTCACTACCAAGGCGAATTCCTTTATAAAAGTGAATTCCGCTTCGTTACTACCTTTTTGCAACTCTGTTTTCATTTTAAAAACAATCAACTGAAATCATAGTATGCTGTTAAAAATAGAAATAAATAAAAAAGTTTAAAAATGCCGAAAGAGAAAATTATTAGAAATTTATTATTAAAAATGGTAAAAACATATGAAGCAGTCTTTAAAATTGAAGAAAATTGGCTCTTTTGCAATATATGCTGCTGCAAAATAAATCGTTTGAAAAAGTCGAATATGCATCAACATATAAGATGTGGGAAACACCAATTGGCGTCTCCACAGAAACTAATAACGGAATATCCAGTGACTCCAACCGCCACAAAATTTCAAAAGGATCTTTGTAAACTATTGTTAGAATACAATATACCACTAAAAAAGTTAGTTCTCCCAGTTTCAAAAACTTCATTGAGAAATATTCTCAAATGTCGGTTCCTTCTGAAACTTGCATTCGCCAGAAATACATACCAGTACCCATGTTCTGTAACTATAGTGAGAACGTCTTGCATCGAAAAGATATGAAACAAAATATTCCATCGTTTCTCGAAAAGTGAGAAAAAAATGTGCCTGTAACTCATGTCGAAAACTACACAAAGAGATTGCGTCGTTACATTGTAAATGTCATAATATTGCACCCGAAGCCGATGTGACATTGCAGACGTTGAGGACGCCAGTAACACATATCGTTGACGGCGACCAAAATTTACTAAAATTGGACATTTTTCAACGGCGGCAGCGAAAATACAACCGTCGGTTATACCAAATAATTTAATGTGCGGCACTTCCGAGCGGAGAGTCTCAGAGGGTTTCCGGGAGGCGCCGGACTCCTAAAAATTGCTGAGTTCGTATGAAAATTGGAACGTCAAGGTGAATGATTGACGCCTTAAGATAACCAATAAAAGCTAAATCTTAAACCAACTGATTACTGAAACCTCAAGAAATAAAACCCAATGAATCCCTTTGATGACAACTTTCGGCTTAAAACGCCGGACACAATTTGGAACTTGGAACGTCAGGACGCGTTTGGTGCCCCATTCTACTGATAGAACTAAAGGAATTAATATATATCGGGTGATTTTTAAGCTATTATCTTTTTGGCAACACTGGTTTAAACAGCTGACGCAAATTTCGTGTCTTGTTTCACTGTCAAACATCTTCCGTTTGGTCTATAATTTAACCATGAATCCTTTTACAAACGAACAACGCTTGCAAATTATTGAATTTTAATATCAAAACGCGTGCTCTGTTAAGAAAGTTCATCGCGCGCTTCTTGTGTTCAGCGACGAAGCTCATTTCGGCTCAACAATGGACTTATTGAGGGGCGAGTTCGGTGAACATTTTATTTCACGTTCGGGACCGGTCAATTGGCTGCCTAGATCATGCGATTTAACGCCTTTAGACTATTTTTTGTGGGGCTATGTTACAGCTCATGTCTATACACACATGCCCGCTTCAATTGACGCATTGGGAGACAAAATTGAAGCATTTATTCATGAGATACCGGCCGAAATGTTGGAAAGAGTATGCCAAAATTTAACTAAGCGGATGGACCATTTGGGGCGGTCAACATTTGCATGAAATAATCTTCAAACATTTAATTATGTGAACCGTACTATCGATTCAAATAAAAATTTCATGACTTTTTCTGAATTTTATGTGTGTTTTTTTAACTTTCCTATAGCTCTTAAAAAATCACCCATTATAAAGGTATACATAATTTCCTTATTTATGTGTTCCGCTTTTTTCTCTATTCGGGGCTTTTTGAAGCCCACTGATGTGCTAGAAAGATGAAAATTATATAGCTGGCAATTGTAAAACACAAGGGGCGTGAAAAAATTTAATTTTTAAATATTTTAGCTTACACTAAGCCCCTTAATGACATAGGAAGCTAATAATAATAGCCTGAAGTAGTCGGATCGAATATTTTTGAACTACGGGCGGAGAATTGAAAGGAAATGGGTGTGGCATAATCGTGTTTTTTTACATTTCAGCTAATTTTAAAGCCCACTAAAGACCAATGAAGCTAAGAATTGCCAAGCATATGAACAGAAACAATTAAAAATTGTCTCTAATCACCAAACTCACACCAAATTCAAAGAATCAAGCAAACAATTTCTTGATTTTGAATTGATTTTAAAGGTTACTTAAAATTTTAAAAATTTAAAAGTGTGAACATTTTGTTATTTTTTTTTCAATAAATCTTTCTTTTAATTTTATTTACAAAAATGATCAAAAAATTTTCCGTTTTAAATAATGTGTTAGTTTATTCAATTAAATATAGTTAAAATTTTGAAAAAAAAATAATTGATGCAATTAACACATTAATTAAATTGAAATACTGTTTCAACAATTTTGTTAATTGATAAAAAAAAAAAAACTGCTGACATTGGGGATTACCTTAAAGTAGTTTTCCAAGCATTAATAAAATATTTATTAATTATGTGTTTAATAAAAATGTATGTATTATGAACCGAAACCCTTTCGTTCATTTTGGGCAGCCCAGTATATATTTTTATTTTATTTTTTGTCATTATTTTTTTATTGAATCTTCATATATTAAATATGAACTAACAATACTTAATCAAATCTTAACCTAATACGTTATTTTATGTCCTACCAGTGCCAGACAAAATTTTCTTCATCACGGGTTCTGTTCACTTACATATGTAGGTGTTTATCGCTCATCTAATTGGGTAAGTGCTGCAGTGTCTCTTCTTCTTAAGCGAGTGTGGCCGCCATGATTTAAAATATTTAGAGCTGGTGGATTTGGGTGTTGTTCAAGCCTTTTTAAATATTTTATTGCATATTTTGTAATCATAGATTTCACTAATGGCACATTGAGATCCTTATGAATGTTTGAGTTTTTAACATACCAGAGAGCGGCTGTGATTATTCGAAGAAGTTTATTTTGGCGCCTTTGAATTTTATCGATATTAGAAGCCCCATAGTTGAATACCGTAGCACCAGATAGGCTTTAAGATAGAGTTGTAAAGTAGAAGTTTGCAATCGAAACTAAGGACAGAATTTGTTCCAATAAGCCAATGAATTTGAATGGCTTTTAGTTTCATTTGAGTTAATTTTGCCTCTATATGGCATTTCCACGTTAATCGCCGATCCAGATGTATACCGAGATATTTAACATGCGAGTGTTGAGGAATTATTTGATTATTGATTGTAATAGGGGGGCAAGATTCCCGGCGCAAAGTGAATGTTATATATACGCATTTTTGCTCATTGACCATTATCCTCCATTGTCTTAGCCATATTTCTAGTTGAAATATATGATGCTGTAAGTAACGCGATGCTTCATAACGATTTTTGTGGACGCTTAGAAAAGCTGTATCGTCTGCAAATGTTGAAGTTTGTGTGTAGTTGCTTGTTGGCATGTCCGAAGTATAAATTAAGTATAATAGGGGGCCCAGGATGCTGCCTTGTGGACTCCAGCGGCAATGGGCTGAAATTTAAGAAATTTTCTTATTTAATAATAAATTGACGACCGACTAAGTAGCTTTCTAGCAGCTTGTGTGTGTTTGCTGGTAAATTTTGATTCAATTCCTTCATGCCAGACTTTATCAAAAGCTTGCGAAACATCGATGAAGAGTGCTGAGCAATATATCTTTTCTTTAAATGCTTTTCTTATGACATTTACTATTCGATGAGTCTGTTCGATTGTGCTGTGTTTTCTTCTAAATCCGAACTGATGGTTTGAAATAAATCTATTTTCACTTAAAATCAGTGTTGATTTTGAAAATAATAGTTTCTCAAACAGCTTTGACATATTTGATAATAAGCTAATAGGCCTATACGACTCAACTTTTGTATGATCTTTACCTGGCTTTGGTATCATGGTAACTAAGGAAACCTTCTATTTCTGAGGATAGTATTCAAGGCGTAAAATGGCATTAAAAATAAAAAGAATAATTTTCTTTGCTATGCGAGGTACCTCTAAAAGCATTTTATTACTGATTTTATCAATACCAGGTGCCTTCTTAGTGTTTAAGTCACAAATAGCCTTTTCGATTTCTCTTAACTCAAATCTGAGGGGAATAGCTGCTCTAGCAGCAACAGGTGGTAACTCGACCGCAATATTTTGAAATATATTTGGTGTAAATACGTTTTTCAAGTGACTAACAAACAGATTTCCTTTTCAATATCGTTTCTTGCCCAACTTCCATTCAAGTTTCTTAATGGTGGCTTAGATATAACTGGCCTTTTTAGATTTCTAGCTGCACGCCATAATGAGTAGTCAGATTGTGAAGTTGCATCAAGTTCCTTAAGATATTTTTCTAGTGAAGCCGTTTTCTGATTCTGCAGTAACTTTCTTAGTCTCAATTTACACTATGAACATTTCTTGCCGGACAGAAAAAGTTTGTTGGTAAGGGGGCGACGCTGTATGCTTGACACTCTTTACTTCTTGCCTCTCTCGCCAACAAACTTTTTCTGACCGGCAAGAAATGTCCATAGTGTAAATTGAGACTTAGCTTTTTTGTGCACTCTTTTAATAAAATCTTAAGTTTTCAATCAGGAGCCGCTCGACATCTGAAGAATATGTTTTATTATTTTTAATTTTTTTGGGGGTAACGCTGGAATGTTGAACAGCTAGAGAGATTCACATTCTCACTAAGCGGAATATTTTCCGTGCAATGGGCACTGAGAAATTTTTTATATTTCAACCAATTTATTTGTGTGGCTGGCGTCGCTAAGTAACCTGACGGAAATACAATTCTATTTGGGTTCGATATAGTAACAATTGTAGGTGTGTAGTTGGATGATAATTCTAAGGAAGCTTCAACATGAATCGTTTCTGTGGGGATGTTTTTAACCACGCCAAAGTCGATAACATCTGGAATTTTTGCTGATCAGTAGGCCAATATGTTGGTTGCCCGCTCGCGACCACATTTAAACCCATTTTAGAGATTGTGTGAAACAAAACACGACATTTTGGTGTTAGAAGTCGTGACCCCCAGACGGTATGTTTAGCGTTATAATCGCCAGCGGCCAGGAAACTGGGTCCTAATGATTTATAATATTGGCCTTCTGATATGGAAAATCTAGGTGGAGAGTATAAAGAAGAAATTACTATGTTTCGATTTAGCTCTTCAACACAAATAGTCGTTGCTTGCAGATAGTCTTCACGGTGATCACACATAGGGTAGTGTTTGACTCGGGTTTTTATCAAAATGGCAGGACCTCCACAAGCTCTATCTCGAGGGTCCTTGGTGTCATATAGTATGTAACCATTAATTTTAAATGTGTTTCTTGAGGTCAGATGAGTTTCATAAACCATCATAACATCAATTTGTTTATTTTTAAGAAAGTATTCTAGTTCATTTTTATGTTGGCGGATGCCGTTTGCGTTCCAAAAACAAATTTTTAAACAGTTCGTGGTTTGTTAAGTACAGCTTGCAATAACATCGATTGCATTCTAAGAATTTCCTGCATCATATTACCCATTGTGTTTGTAAAATTATTTACTGTTTGCACTAATGTTTTAATAGTTTTTTTACACGACTTCAATTAGAAACTGGAGTTTCATCATTACTTGGCGAGACACCTTGCATTCGCACATGGTTTGATTTTAGGACGTTAGCATAAGAGGTTCTGTTATTACCAGGCTGCGGAGCCTGTATGTTATTTGTGGTTACTTGATTTGTTACCTGCATTTGGGGAGGATTAGTTTTCAGTCCAACCGACTGCTTGGCGATATTATATACAGTTCATCCTCTATAATTGGCAGTGTGATTACCGCAACAGTTGCTACATTTTTTTACGTTGGGGTCGGTTTTAGACTTATCGCAAAGAACTGTGCCATGTAATTCACCACATACTACGCAAACAGGGGGTAAATAGCAGTATGCCTTAGTATGACCATACTCTTGACAGTTTAAACATTGAACGGGACCATTTCTTTTGTGCGGATCTTCTATAGTTATTCTTCTGTAGAAAATATATTTTAAATTGTAAACCGGATTTGTTTCGTTTTTTTTAAGTTTTACGTCGCCGGGTTCAAACTCCACTCGAAAAAGATGTTGGGTTTTTCTCTATTTTTAATATTTACTACATGTTTTACCTTGAAGCCTTTTTCTTCTAGGAATGTTTTTACCTCTTCTGGGTCCACACATGAGTCAATACCCTTAATCACTTAATCACAGTTGGTATGTATAAAAGTTTTTTTTAAGTGTTTCAAAGTTGTTTACTATTTTGCGAAAATCATTCTCATGATTGACTTGTATTTTTGTCTCGTGTATACTTCCACGCTTGATAGCCGCTACGTAAAACGAATTTTCACCTATCACCGATATCAAACTCTTTATGAGCTCATTTCAATTTTTCTCCCTAAGATATATCGGGGGAGGCTTGGACGATTTTATGACGTTTGGTGCTTCAGAGGATTCATCCTCCAGAATTACAAAAACAAAGTAACAAAGTAGGTGCATATTAAAATACAAAATAAAAACAATAATGTAAATCATTTTAGTTGAGTTTTGTTCATTAAGGAAGATAGGTACTTGTGCTTAAAAGTTTTATTTTATTATAAACTTTTATTTGAAATCTATTTTACAATATTTAGCAAATTTAATTATTTCAATAAAAAAATAGGTATCACATGTTTTATTAAACTACAATAAGTTTTATAGAAAATATAAACATACGTTTGTAAAATATGTAGGTATAGATACATATATAAAAAGTTTAGTGTTCATTTTCTATATTGGAGATCTGATATGTACATAAAACCTATTCAGTCTTCTAAGTTCATTTGTAAGGAAATATTCCTCAATGTTTTAGACTGATAGCCCTTCAATATGACCTTTAATCAAAGGCATTTGGAGAAGGATGGTCTGAAAGGCCTTTTAAGAGCCATTAATTGAAAGGCCTTTTAACATACCTTTCTTAAAAACCCTTCAAGATAACCTTTTTTCTGAGGTCTTTTGACAGTCGTTCTCTGGAAAGCCTTCTAAGAGCTATTTATTTGAATGCCTTTAAGAAGCCCTGGCGAAAGAAAGGAAAGCGTAAGGCCTTCTCCGCAATGACAACGCGTTTTAAAAAAGATATGAGTATGGAATGGAGCGAGAAGGCCTTGTTTATCCAAAAGAAGGGGTACAGAGGCCTTCTAGACGGCCTCCATACATCTTCTTTTTCCCGCTGGGCATGTATGAACATTCATACGTATGTATATATTTTTACTTTTTTATTTTATTTAATTTTATCGTTTTAATTGTTCTTTATTCCCAGCGGTAACTAGAATGAGTAAAGAGGCCTAATAGAAGGCCTTATTTAGCAGTCACAAGTAGTCAGAAGCCTTTCTCGCCGCATTCCATACTTATTTATTTTTTACACAGGTTGTCATTGGGCGCAAGGCCTTCCACACTTCCTTTAAAAACAACTTCGATCCCTTCCCAAAGAAGGGAGTAAGGAAGGTCACTAAAAATAAAAAGTAAATAAAACTGAACACCTTCCTTTCTCCCTTCTCAAAGAAGGGAGTAGCGAATGTGTACTGAATATTTCAGAAGGTCTTTTAAAAAGAAGTTTATGCCTTCTAGAAGGCATACTTCTGAAGGCAGGATATCATGCGAAGCGAATCTTTTAGAAAGGAGTATAGAGGCCTTCAAAAAGGCCTGCCACTTGCGGTCCTTTCAACATTTACCGCTGGGTTATGTTAAATAATTTAAATAACAAAATATATCATTTATTTTTAAGCGTCCATTCGCTGCTGATATATGTCAAATTCAAATGTGATTAATTAAAAGTTCAAATCGTATGCGGGGTTAAAAAAACACGTCAAAGCACAAACCGAACTCGATATGATATGACTGACACTTTCTTTTAGCATATTTTGCATATAAGACAAGTATCTTTAAAAATTATGTCGTATAGTAATTTTTTAATAAAACTTTTTAAGGTTAAGAAATTTTTCTACAACAAATTTTATGTAGAAGACAAATTTCCTTATAATAATTTAACATATAACAATTTTTTATAGAAAATTTTCTGTATTAGACAAGTCCACAAAAAATTATATCGAAAAGACAATTTTATGCTAAAAGTTCTTTATGTCTTTTATAATTTTCCCTTCAAACGTTAAGTTTCTAGAAAATCCTTTCTTAAAAATTAAAATAATTAACATAATTATTGGCCTTTTTCTTCTTGCTTCACCCAACAATCGCTTGAACTCTGCCTTTTGTATACCCTTGACCTTTAACGAAAATTTCGCGATTAGGTTTTTAATATTCCTTCATTAATTTTAAGCAACACCGGTTACAGAGCAAAACAATCATTTCCTTTCCAATTGCAGAGGTGTTAAAATTATTCCTATTTTTTTATTGTCAAACTTGGAAGTATAATTTCGTAAAAAAATTAACTTTAAACGGAAATCAATTATTTTATACCAAATTTTCCTGTGGACTTTTATGTTGAATTCCCAAAAAAAAAAATACTTTTTTCCTTTTCAAAATGACAGCAGTTTAAGCGCAGCAGCTGCACTTAATTTCTTAACCCTTTACTTGCCATTAAATTTCTAGCAAAAGAAAAAAAAATGAATCACAAAATTAAGACTGACTATAATTGAAACATTAACATTAACGCACGTTCAAAGTGAAATACAACCAATTTCCAAAAAAAAAAAAATCACAAAAAAAATGTTTAAACACCCAGCCTTTGAAAGCACAACGACAATGGCTGGCCAACGGACCGGAAAATGGAACAACATCTCAGGCGAGAAGGACAGCTTAAGTAAGAGGACCAAAGAAGTAGACAAAAATTTTTAAAAGAATTTTCTTCATTAAAATTGTAGTGATCACAAGAGCAGAAAACATGCAAACAAACACGTCTACATACAACATACAGAAATCAGTTTTCGTTCCTTTTTGAATTTTCTTTCATTTCTGTATGAGTTTTTGGAATTTTTAGGGTTTTTATTTTTGCATTGGAGTAAAACATGTACAAAAGTATTTGTTTTAATGAGTCTTAAGACAGCTCCTTTTAAATTCGAATTTTTACGCAATATAAATAAAGTGCCAGTGGACAATATGAACGGACAGGACATTAAATTTGTGTTCATGTTTCTTTTAATTTGAAAATTGTGGAAGAGCTTTAAGTTACATTTATATTGGGAGGCATTTCATGGACAATGATTATAGTAACTGCTATAAAAAAAAGCTTAACGATAGAATCAATTTTGTATATAATTTGTTTTTACCTTTTTTTTAAATTTTGTTTAAACGTAAATTTTCTTAAGAAAAAGGTAATTGAGCCTTTTCTGTATAAAATATTTGGTATAAGACTATTTTTTTTTAGAAAGTTTTGTGTAGAAGACAAGTTTACACAGAAATTCTGTAAAAAAAAAATTTCCTATAAAAAATTTGTATAAAAGATAATTCTGCAAAAAGAGGTTTGTGAGAATTTTGCGTATAAGATAATAATGGTGGCCAAGTAATTTATTTTTTTTTAATTGTTATTGAAAACTTTGCTTATAAGACAATTTTCTATAAAAAATTTTGGGTCTCATTAAAAAAATTTAAGTTTAAGACAATTCTTAACATGAAATTTTACGTATAAGATTTTTTTCTGTAGAAATTTTTAGGTATAAAGTTATTTTTTATGGAAATTGTACGTATGAAGTAGGACCTGCATGATTATTATAATCGTAATCGCGATTAATCGTGCGTTTAATTGCAACCGTGACTGTATTATGTTTCAAGCGATTGGGTTTAAGCATTTTACATTTTAGATACTCTATTTTTTTTACATTTTAAGTAAACAATTTTAAAAGCTTTTATACCTTAATAGTCTTATGGCCATTTTCTCAATGTATCGACAAACTGTATGTTGCTTAATGTCAACATAAATTAATTGGACCGATAAACTGTCCGTTAACGATTTTGGGTTTCTCAATACACCGACAAAAAACATTGTTTTCGGTTGGCAACGCCACTCAAAATACATGCAAACCAGGGATGATAATGAGAAAATGAGAAAACCAATATCGTACCAATGAACTTTTAAAATCGTACTTTTTCAGCCCCAAAAGTACTAAATCTTTTTCAAAATGTTTTTAATTTATTTTTAAAAACATAAATGTAATACAACAAAAACAAAATGTACTTAAAATTCATTTGTGCATTAATTATACATAATAATAGGGTGGGTAAAATTTTTTCGCATCAAAAGCACATCGCTATTCGATCCCCGGATTTTTCAAAATACTTAGTTTTCCAAAATATTCAAGAATAGAGGTAAACACATTGTATTTGATCTGGCCAGACCTGTATCATGAGGTGTTTAGGCTCAAGAAATCCATTAATTTTTATTTTTGATTGCCGCCAGAGAGCGTTTTCATACACTTTTAAGATTTTATCGTCTTTTTCTCAAAATGTAATCTCGATTTTTAAGCGAAAATTAAATTTTAAGGCGTTTTAAAATTATGTACATACGAACATCTTCGGATTGCGTTTCGATATTTATTGTGTTTACAATTTTTAATATGTACTACAGAAACAGGAAAGGAGTAGAAAGTCCAAATATAATAAAATTAAATTAACATGAATTATAGTTATTTCAAAAGAAAAAGATGTTGTTCGCAGTTATTGTTAAATCAGGTTGAATTAACATGAAAAACGTATGAAGCAAAATCACCAACGAAAAATTTTAAATCAACCTTGTTTTCTACGTTTTAAACTTGATTTTTTTCTGTGTGTACAACAAGTATTGCGTGTAAGTGTATTTGCTGCAAATATATTTTATATAAAAACATTTTCGGAACTTATTTTTTAACTTATAGAAGCAGAACAAGCTTGTGTTTAAGTCTTTTTTTTCAATTTAATTATCATAATTACGTTAATATAATCATTATTATTGAATACTTAACATTTTCATTCAATTATTTAAATATGTTTAAAACAAAATCTTTTTGCATTCTCTTCAGTACATTTTTTATTTTTTGTTAAATCATTTCGTATGTTAAATTTGTGGTTTTGTTTGTAGAATTATTATTTTATTCATTTACGACGACTTTTTGATGATCATAAAAAAACAAGGCACCAAAATCTCTTTTACAGATATGAATTCATCAAAAGTGAATATACATAAATATATATATGTATATATCAATGAATACATTTTTATATTCATGCATTTTACAATTTTACTGAAAATAAATTCCATATTTTTACATAAAAAATTCACAAACTAACAAACACATGAAGGAGAATAATATGAAAGCACATGAACGGAAATAAACACCCAAATGTATGGGTGAGGATAATAATAAAGCAACCACGGCATTCGCACATTCATACAAACATATCTCAGGCACAGGGAACTGCATGAACTGAAAAAATTACATTACAATTTGTTTTTATGGCCTGGATTCTTTTAATGCTTTTGTTATGTTGTTTTAAATTTTTTTTTCTTTCCGTTTAAATTTTATTCTCTTTTGTAATTTTTAAAAATTTCAGTAATTTTTCTGTAGCATTTTGTTTCCCAAGAAATTTTAACACAGAAATCTGTTCCTTTTCGCTCAACCAGTTATAGTAAATGTAAGCCTTAATTGTGGTAATTAAAACAAATGATAAATTTTATTTTCTCAAAAATTCTGCGTTTTAAAAATTTTAAATTTTATTTGTAATCTGGTTTAAAACTGAGTGGGTGTGAGTGAAAGTACATTTTAAAATTTATGTATTACCTTAGCTTTATGTAAGAGATTATGTAATAAATTTAGCAATCCCTTGTTTAAATTTCAAGCAATTATATTTTGCCAGTCGAATATTTCTGTTTAAATGTACTGTGTGCATAAAAGAGATTAAAACTTATCAGACGTAATCGAAGCCCTACAGCTGCAATTATGAAATAACTTTCAGTTGGCAGAAAAGGTATTTAGATGTTTTTACAAGGCCTCTTACACAAAAGTAGAAGTTATTATTTTTGAAACTCAACGCAAAAAAAATTCCACAAAAAACAAAACGAAAAAGTACAACTTTTGTTAGATTTGAAATTTTTGCTAGGAATCATTGTAGATTTAATTGTAGTTTTGTCTTAGTGCGACGGAAGTTTGAGAAGTTTTGGGGCCGAATCTTCGAACATAAATCTAAGAGTGAAGAGGAAACATGTACATCCAAAAAATGTTAAACTGATTTGCCTGTAATCGAAGTCAAACGCCAAAATCGGTTCTTTTTAAAATCAACTTAAAAACAAAAAAAAACATACTCTTAATTAT
This sequence comes from Pollenia angustigena, assembly GCA_930367215.1. Classification (NCBI taxonomy): domain Eukaryota; kingdom Metazoa; phylum Arthropoda; class Insecta; order Diptera; family Polleniidae; genus Pollenia; species Pollenia angustigena. The sequence goes on from OV884060.1 coordinate 58,953,189, forward strand.
TTTGCTAATATATATATATATATATATATATATATATGTCCTTTATTTATTTAAATACAATATAGATACAGCGATATAACATAAAAATACTTAAATAAATTGTTCACGAAGAACATAGGGCGTCAACGAATTCTCTCCATCTAATTCTGTCTCTGGCAAGTAGTTTAATTTCGTTCCAGGATATTCGAGCTGATTCATGTTCGTGTCTTATGCACCTGATCCATGTATTTCGTGGTCGGCCTGGTTGTCGTTGACCTTGAGGGTTCCACTCAAGTGAAGCTCTAGCAATATCACTTGCAGGTCGTCTTAAAATATGACCGATCCACGTCCATTTACGTCTCCGTATATCAAATTCGATGGAGCTACAATCTGCCAGATTCCAAAGATCCTCATTGGATATCCAATTCGGCCAGTATACACGTAGTATCTGTCTCAGGCACCGATTCACGAACGTTTGAATTTTCTTCAAGGTCAGTTTTGTAAGGCTCCATGTAGTGCAGCCATATAGTAGGACAGATTTAACGCTACAATTGAATATCCGTAACTTCGTTTTTTGTGAAATGTTGTTAGCGCGCCAAATTTTGTACAATTTTAGGAACGCACCACGGGCCTTGTTGATTCGGTCACCAATATCGGCTGCAGAGCCACCGTCTTTCGCAATTTTACATCCCAAGTAGTTGAATGATTCAACATCTTCCATAATCGTACCATCAACAATAAGTGGTGACGAAATATTGGTACCAATACGCATCAGCTTTGATTTTGCTAATATAGTCGAAATTAAAGTGTGTTTTAATTTGAACTGACTTTAACTGAGTGCCACCTCAAATGTAGAAATTTTTTCATACAACATACAACAAAATATAAGCAAGTGGCACAGGTAAGTGCCGGTTTAGACACGTACCAATTTTGACTCAAGTCTAGAGTTTTTAAGAGAGAGGGAAAAGAAATAGCATTCTCTTTTCCTTTCTCTGATAAAAGCTGAAGACTTGATGTGTGTGAACCAGCGCTAAGCTGACATTGAAATTAAAAAAACAAGTAAGAGAGTATAGTCCGTCAAGCCCGACCATATGTTTCCCTACACCACAGTATTTAATAAAAACACATCATGCTTATGTGTCCATATAAATATGGATTTATCTATGAATTGTAGTGGGGAATGTAAGATGAGATAAATCCACTTTTTTATTGTTGATGTGTTTTGTTAAAGCTTTGATATTGTTACAAGTTAAACTGTTGCTATAAGTCTTATACGTTTAACAGTTTTATTTGGTTTAATATCTTAAGTTTTTCTAAAATCTTTGGAAGAATTTCCCTGATGACCTGGCCTAAGCAACCAGTGAAATGCACATACGAATAGCTTATCCCATCAACAATAAATTTCAAGTGTTTTTATCAAGAATAAAAACTGGGAATTAAGCACGAATAACAAAATCTTTTGAAAATGAATATAAACTTCATGAAATCGGTTTGAAAGTTTGTGAGAGGCAGAAATTGCCCCCTACCTCCCCTTGTGTCCATATGAATATGGATCTATCTACGTTTTAAATTTCATTAAAATCGCTTTGATAGTTTCTAAGAAGAAGAAATTTCCCCCTATCTTCCCTTGTGGCTCTACGATTCGGCTCATTTTCAATAGGCTTGGTCCTTGTGCTAATAAGAACCCATGTCCCAAATTTTATCAAATTATCTCCAAAATCGCGACCTGTACTTTGCGCACAAAGTTACATGGACAGCCAGCCGGACGGACATCATTAGTTCGACTCAGAAAGTGATTCTGAGTCGATCGGTATACTTTACGGTGGGTCTAGGACCAATATTTTAAGGCGTTACACTCATCAGCACAAATGCATAATACCCTCTCCACTATTGTGGTGTGGGTATAATAAATACAACACTGCATATCTTGTGGATTAAAAATTCTTAAAACTCGAGATGAATTTCTGTAGAAAGCAACAACAAAATTACAAAATATTTTGACTTATATGTACATATGTATTTTTTATTTTTTTCCATAAAAGTTTTTCTCCAAATCCTTTATAATGCAAAATATCTTGTTACATAAACATTTTTAACATTTTGCACGAACTTTTTTATTTGCCGAAAAACAGCTGATGCTGTTGTAAAATGAGATAAAAACAACTTCAGCTACTTTTTAAATTAACACCAGTTTCAACGTGTAAAGTATGCTCTTACTTGTCTATAGTAGGCCAAAATCATATTTTTAATTAAAGTTTGCTTTAGAACTCTTAGGCCCGTTTTCACGACTTACCTTTAAAGATCGAAATAGTTAATGGTACCTCTAGCACTTGTGAGGAATAAAGTTACCTTCAACTATTTTTTGTTTTCACAACTTTTGTATAAAATAAACTTAAAATTTTTAAAAATGTGGCAATACTTAAGTAAATACCGACTATTTTTGCCAAAATAAAAATACGAACGGGCAACTACGTACTTTCTTTTACTTTTCTCATTTTAAATTTTTGTGTGCACAAATATTATTTAATACGTAATGGCAAATATTAATGAAATACCGCGTACACGCGAATTTAACATGTTGTAAATTTTATTTGTCAAAATACGAGTTTTTTTTTTATTAATTTAAAAAATATACGTATACTTGGAGTTGCCATATATAAAAAATATGTGAATATAATATGGCAATGTTAAATCTAAACCGTACGACAAAAGTTAAAGGTAGAACGTTTCTCTCTTTACCTAATCCTTCACTTTTAGATTAAAGGGAACTTGTGATAATTAAAAACTCATTATTTGTTCGATAACTTCCTACATTTAGCTATCGTTAAGTCGTGAAAACGGGTCTTAGTGTTCCATTATTACAACTTTACTTTTACCTACCAGGAAGGATGAATCTTAATTTACTTTATCGTTCACTTTAGGTTAAAGTAAAGTTTGAATTATAGAACACTTTTTATAAGGCCGGTTAAAGTCTACTTTTAGCTATTGGTAAGTTGTTAAAACGGGCCTTAAAGTATGCTTTGTTTATGACTATAGGCCATTGTTAATACCCACAATAGTAGAGAGGGTATTATGAGTTTGTGATGATGCCTGTAACAACTTATAACATTGGTCCTCGACCTACCTTTATGCATGCCGATTAGAGTTGTCAATTATTCGCATTTCAACTTTGTTCGATTAATTCAAAAAATTGATTTTGTTCGTTCGATCAAACGATTAAATCTAAAAATTATTCGATTAATCGATGAGAATAACGAATAAACAAAATTATTTTTACAAAAAAATTACTATGGAAAATCTTCCATTCTATCCGCCATGACTTCTTTTTTTGATGCATAACATTTTCCATCTTAACTCCACATCATTGTAGTACTTTAAGCCATCACACCGAAGAACGATATCTATTTTTTTAGTGTTTGTGTAAACATAGTGCTGGTTCACACAGGTCAAGTTTGACTCTTCAAGTCTTGAGCTTTTAGGAGAGAGGGGCAAAGAGAATGGAAAGGGGTACATACTTGACCGTACCAGTCAGTTTTGTATTTTTCTTTTCTTTTTTCATCCGTAATATTATAAAAAGCTACAAAGTTGAAGGAAAAGAAAACAAAAATTAATTTTGTGCATGAACGTGAACGCAAGTTCAAAAGAAAATTTAAATCCACAAATCTACCGAACCGAACATTAAAGAACGATATTTAGTGTTTATTTTCGAACACTGATCGTAACACCTTAATTCCTTACTGCCCGTCTATACCAGAGATAATTATTGCGACATATATTGCAGTAAATGTCAAAATTATGTTATCTTTAATGTAGACAGCAATTTCTTGTTCATATTTATTGCCGACAATTTATGTTGCAATAATTGTTAGTCCATTTTCGTTGACAATTATTACTTACATAAAACGTCAAATTTGGTTATCAATTGAGAAAAAAGAAGCGAAAAAGAAAAATATAAAAGCAAATTGTGTGAGAAAAAAATTAAATTTGTGAAATGGTAGCAAATTATTATTGTAGTAAAAGAATTTAATTAATGAATTTAATAAACACTAAAATAAAATTACAAAAATTATTTTTATTAATATAATTTTTTCTTATTCGATCTTTATTATTTAAATTTATATTAATTTGTTTAAGTTTGAGTTCTTTTTTATATAAAAATATTAATTTTATTAATATTTTTTTTTTGTTAAAGTAAAATTAATATTTTTATATAAAAAAGACCTCAAGCTTAAACAAATTAATATACATTTTAATAATAAAGTCGAATAAGAAAGAATTTATATCAATAAAAATAATTTTTGCAAGAATGCGCCTGTTTTTACACTGCACCTTCTTCCTTGATGTTTTTCAAATTATGAGTTAACATAAATACGTTTTCCCATGCCTTTGACATAAGCTGAGCAATAAGCAATATTGCTTTGTTATTCTGCCGACGTTATTGCCAACTGGCTGAGATATTTATCTTTAGTGTAGACCTAGGGTTAATAATCTGATATAACTCTGGATTTTCGCAAGGCGTTGGTAGACCTACCATCTTCAGCCAAACTGCTATCTACAATTTCTTCTATAGAACAGCCGCTGTCTCTCTTAATGTATTTTTCCATTGGACCAAGTTCGGCCTTTCTTGATGTCGTTGGATCATCTTCCACTACATCGTTTTCAATCGTAATATTCTGACACTTAAGCAAATCGTAAAGATATATTTACATATATATAATTTAAAAAAAGATATAGTACAATAACAACATTTTTACTTTCAAGATATGATTTATATTAATCAATTCTTTATTTTTTAATCTTTTTGTTCATTTCAAAATTTCACCCGAAATTGAAAATTCCCCTTTCTTGAATTTTGTTTAACGTTTGATATAAAAATAAAACAGCTTATACAATTAAGAACGTGAGTTGCAAAGCTCGTTTGTTGCAAAATTAAAAATACGAGATGGCAGTTTTTTGCGCTTTATTAGACGAAATATTCCGATTGCATCAATGCATGTCCGTGCTAAATCATAGAAGTGGACATGCATTGATACAATTAGTATATTTCTTTTCACAAAGCACCATAGGGACTGTTAGAATCATTTGTCATCTTGAATTTTTAATTATGTAACGAACGAGTTTTGCAACTAACCTACTCAATTGTAGGTTAAGATTTGTTTAATAAAAAAAAATTACATTGAGATTAATTACAACCAGGGCTAATTAATTAATTAAAAAAAAAATTTTTTTCAATTAATCGACATTAATTAATCGATTTATTTGTTATTCGAAAATCGTCGTTTTAAAATTATTCGAACAAGAGTTTGATTTGGTTTGATCGATTAATCGAATTATTCTTAATCGGTTGACAACTCTAATGCCGATCGACTCAGAATCACTTTTTTAATGGACCTCACAACGTCCGTCCGTCTGGCCGATTCGCTGTCCTTATTTTCTGTCTTAAAAATTTTTAAAGCAGAACCCCATAAAATTTTATTTGTAGCATAAAAATCATTCTGTAAAAAGTTTTAAATCGATATCTAAACATAAGCACGTGCCTCATTGAGATTTAAAAGGTCATATGCACATTAGACCGTGTCAAGCAATATGTTGTTGATGCAACCCGCTCAAAACTAACTTTGACATGTTTTATGAAGATTCCCAAAATACTTTGCCTCTAGCAATAATCTCCCGTGAGTTAAACTGCGTCCAATGAAAGATCAAACCCAATAAAATTTTTAAAAAGCTTATGCGCTAAGTAAGTGAACGAATTCTTCACAAATTAAAAAAATGTATATAACATTTGAAAAGCCAAAAAATTCCCTTAGTGCAGGTTCACACACGTCAAGTTTAACTCGTCAAGTCTTGAGCATTTAGGAGAGAGGGGAAAAGAGAATGCCATTTCTTTTCCCCTCTCTCCTAAAAACTCAAGACTTGACGAGTCAAACTTGACATGTGTGAACCGGCACTTACTACGAACCAGGTTTTTTTAGAATAACGGTTACAAAAAATTCAATATGTAACGCTGATCGTTACATTCACCAATTTTAATATGCGCTGAACAAAACGATTTCTGTGTCGATAGTGTATTGCTTCAAAGTCGAAACTCGCCATTTCAAATTCATGTCTTCCGTAAACGATTTGGTAAGCAAAACTTGTACGTTTCTTCCTTACAAATCTGGGTATATAATATATATTTAGGATTATTTGATTCTGCATGAAAACATTTAAAAAATCTAACCACAGACTAGATATACGGAGATGTTTGCGTCAGTTTTTTGATGCTTTTAAATTCGATTTAAATGAATATTTTAAAAACTAAACCCTTTTTTGTCCGACTTTCATTTCCAATACGTCGCATTCAAAAACTATAAAAAAAAATCTCAAGTACCATGAAAACTTCAAGTACTCTGTTAAAGTGCACAAAATTCAACATCAGTAGGCGAAAAAATTAATGTGAAATATTTAACGTTGCTTTCGTTGTGACGTGTTTAATTTAAACATTGTGAGAAAAAATAGGAATAAAAAGCTAAAAACTTTCTGTAATTAAATCCGATTTACCGAAAGTGAATTCAGAAAGTATTTAATATAACCATGCAGCCATCAAGCTGAGATATTTATTCAAATGTTTTGCTTGAATTTGTAAAAAAAATTATTTTGGAAGTGCCTTTGTTTTTATCACCTTATTCATAATAATAATAATTAAACAAATTTTCATATAAAATTCGTCTTAAAAACCTGTTACAAGCTTGACATTTTATTTAAAAAAATGCAATTGGTGTCTGTTTCTTAAAAATTTTGCTCCCGAAAAGGGTGGCTAGTTTTATTCTAAAAAACTCACAGAAACAGACACAGCTTATTTTTTAAATAAAATTTCACATGTGTTGTAGAAAAGAAAACACCATAAGTTTATATGGAAATGCAAAAAATGGATTTTATCTCCGTTTAAGTGGCGTGAAGTTATCAATTGGACCGAATTGAGCAGAGATTTTAAATTTATTTTAAAGGCTGAACAAATCAACGTCACTTTAGAAAAAATGATGCTGCGCATCGGTGCGCCTTTGAAGTTTTGTACGAATTGGTAGCAACCAGCGTTACCGTTGTGATACTAAAGTATCAATTTGACCCTTTTTCGACGGTGTTGATACCTTTTATGACCCTTTTTTTTCAAATTATACTTTTGTATCATTATCACCTATTTTAAAAAAAGTTTTGTTGATGCTGCAAATAAACATATTGGTCCCAAAGTACCTAAGCTTGCATCGGATGTACAAAAAGCCTCAGCCGAGCATAGATCGAAGGACCTTTATAGCATCACAAAAAAACTCACTGGGAAAAACATCTCAAACACAAGACCGCTAAGAAACGCCCAAGGTGACCTCACAACATCCGCGCAAGATCAGCTAGAAATATGGAAGCAACATTATTCCAATATGCTTTCCACTACAACTCCCACCCACCCAAATATGTGTACCTGCGACTCTCACTTAATACGGCATGATATTTCCATTGAATGTCCAGATGTAGCAGAGGTTGTTGATGCAGTTGATTCCTTAAAAGCGAATAAGGCCCCTGGGGCCGACAATATATCGCCCGAAATGCTTAAAGCCGACTCTCAAACCACAGCCAACATATTGCTTCCCCTTATCCAGAACTTCTGGCGCACACAAGAACTTGACTCGAAGCTAAAAGAAGGCCTTATCGTAAATATTCCAAAAAAAGGTGACCTGAAAAACTGTAAGAACTGGCGGGGCATCACCATCCTTAGCGCAACCAATAAAGTTATTGCACAAATTATTAACAAGAGAATATCTGACACTGTACTAAAGGACCTAAGACCCGAACAAGCTGGCTTCCGACCCCAAAAATCTAGTATAGACCACATCAATAGTCTCCGAATAATCATAGAACAATCGAAAGAACTTCGTTCTCCGCTCTACCTGTTGTTTATAGATTTTGAAAAAGCTTTTGATACCCTGAATCAAAACGCAATATGGAGTGCTCTAGCTTGCAAAGGGGTCCCACCCAAAATCATAAGCCTTACTCAGGAGCTGTATCGTAATGTTAAATGTCGTGTTGTCCACAATAATGCTCTGAGCAACAGCTTCGATGTTGTAGCTGGTGTTCGCCAGGGTTGTGTACTGTCTCCCTTGCTGTTTAACATCGTTCTAGATGTTATAGTTCGCAATGCTACTAAAGCAAAGAGAGGTATCAACTGGGGTCTTAACCAACAGCTCGAGAGCCTAGAATATGCTGATGATATCTGCCTGCTTGCACACAGTTATAAAGATATGACATCTAAGTTGAAATGCATCGAAACAGAAGCTGCAAAAGCTGGCTTAAAAATAAACATAGGCAAGAGCAAAGTGATGCGCTGTAATACAACAAACACCAACAAATTCTGCATAGGAAATACCGACCTGGAAGAAGTTACGTCTTTTTGCTACCTCGGCAGCATCATTACAAACACAGGTGGTTCTAGTAATGATGTCGCGTACCGAATCTCTAAAGCTAACCAAGCATTTGGTACCCTTCGGTCAGTATGGAAATCTTCAGCCATATCCAAGGACACTAAGATTTGTATTTTTAACTCTTGTGTTAAGTCTGTGCTCCTTTATGCATGTGAGACATGGAATACAACAGATCACGACGTAAACACTCTACAAGTGTTTGTTAATCGATGTCTTCGACGCATCCTAAAGGTTTTTTGGCCCAACACCATCTCCAATATGGAACTTTGGAGTCAAACAAATCAGCAGCCAATCCATACTGACATACTTAACCGCAAATGGCGCTGGATTGGCCATACGCTACGTAGGCCTCCAAATGACACAGCAAAAATTGCCATTGATTGGAATCCACATGGTACATCCCGCAGATTAGGCAGACCATCTCACACCTGGCGTCGACAATTGAACATCGAAATTAGACGCATCGATCTCAGCTGGGGAGAAATAAAACGTATATCATCAAACCGGACCGAATGGAATAGATTCGTTGTGGCCCTTTGTTCCGAATAGGAACCACAGGACATTATATATATCACCTATTTTGTGCCAATTTTTGACCCTTTTTTGGAAATAGCTCCCACATTTTGTTTTTTGTCAACACTGCGGAACAGAAGTGCTAAACAAATGTTTTCGAAATAAGCATTGCTTGATATGGAACAGACTCAAAGTATAAACTTACAATTCCATGCATTCTTCTCCTTGATTTTTGATAGTATAGTACAATTTCCCTAAAAGCAAATATAACTCATATAAATATTTGTTATTTTTTACGATGGTGTCTTTTTAAAACAAAAATTTGACATTAAAAAAATGACATTAAAAATGCAATTTGGTGTTTTGCTCTCTCTTAAACACCAGCATGTTTTATTCAAAAAAATTTGCCCTTAATAATGGCAAAAGGTATTGAACTTTTTGCCCCCTTTTGAATCGACAGTGTTGAGAGTGCCCCAACAGGAATGAAAACAAGAGGTAAAAATTGCTCAATTACCGGAAACTCCCAAATATTTGGTAAAAGCGGTATGATAGCAAAGCCTTATATTTATGTAAAATCGTAAAAGCTTAAAAAAATATGACACTTACAGGAAAAAATCGCTTTAATCGAGAAAATGGTTACAATTCGCGAACGATAGCAAAATTTAAAACAAACCATAAAATTTATTTGACATCGCTAAATCGGAAAATTACATAAAAAGTATGAAAAAATTAGCTATAATGATAAAGAATAAACTTTTTGTCAGGTGTTTAAAACAGGACAGAGCATAAAAAAATTAAGTTTTTTGAGCTCTTCCTACCTGAAATATTATTTTTTGTCTGCTTATAAAAACAACGTGGTCTTTAGGCAGAGTTCATACGGCTCATGTCTTATTGACAAGATTATTCCTTTTTCTTCTTTGAACATGAATTGGCGTTCAAATAATTCATGCCAAGTTGACGACATGTGCTTTTTTGATATTGAAAACAATAACAAAATTAAACAGCGAATGAAAAAGCAAAACGTAAAGACAGTACATGCATCTGTGTACTCGTTTCTTTTCCCCTCGTCCCTCTCGCCTATAAAGTAGCAATCTTGTCAATAAGACATGCACACAGAAAAAAATACCCATGTAAAATTAACATGGAAAATTGTTGATTGAGAATCATGTTAAATTTCAGAGAAATTATGCCCTTTACTTAAATTTATCATTATTTCATATTATTTTTAATAAAAAATATCAAAATAACCTTAAATTACGTTTATTTAATATTATTCACTGTTAAAAAAATAATAAAGAAAAAAATATTAAAATATAAATAAATCTGGATTCAATATTGAACCCATAAAAACCTGTTTTGTATTAAAATCAAAAGTTTATCTTGTTAAATTAACATGCATACCTACTTAATTATGTACATTTTTTATTTTCACTTTTAAAATATGTTATAAAAAGAAGACAATTCCCGTATTCTTTTAATTAAAATTGTTTATTTAAATAGTACATCAAGTTTTCAAAGTAGAATGATGACCATATCGGGCGATTCTGCTGATGCTTCTGTTAACAAAGGAGAATACAAAATAAGTGAAACATGTGTTACAGGGTTTTGAATTATTCTTACATAAATGCAAATGTTGTCTGCAGCTTCTTCACACTGTTAAAATACACTCAAACCCATTTGATTCTACATGAAATTCACGTTGTTTCAACTGGAAATAACTTTCATTCAACGTGATTCCGATTGTTATTTCAATATAAATTACATTTTGCTCTAACTTTACTGATATGTTAAATTAACATGAATTATAGTTATATCAAAAGAAACAAATGTTGTTCGCAGTTATTGTAAAATCAGGTTGAATTAACATGAAACCCGTATGAAGCAAAATCACCACCGAAAAAATTTAAATCAACCTTGTTTTCGACGTTTTTAACTTGATTTTTTTCTGTGTGTGAGCCCTATGAACTTAGACTTAAAATGAAATACCCTTTTTTTACCCCTTTTTCTGGAAAATCCCCTTTTTGTGACCCTTTTCGAAAATTTCCCTGGTAGCAACACGCGTTGAGTTAACCAACAAAAAGCGCTTCACGACTTCTGCTTTAAATTGTATTGCTGTTGTTGATGTAAATTGTGTATGTGTTTTTATTAGAGTTTTTATTAAAAAAATAAATCTAATAAAATAAAAAAAAATAAATTCAGCGGAAGGGTGCGTGATTTAAAAATCAATTTTATTAATTAATTAACACTATTTCAATTGAGAGGTACCCGTCTCCCCTCCTATACTTCCAAGATATTTTTTGGAATATGCGCGTTGTTCTAAGAGCGACGCACATCAAATTAAGTGTGCCTCACTATTGTAGTTATTCAACTGAATTAATTAAAATTTGCTTATGGGGCGGCCGCCTGCCGCTTTCTATACCTCCAAGATTTTTTTGAAACATTCTAAGAGTTACGCACATCAAATTTAGTGTGCCTCACTATTGTTGCTCTGCAGATATAAAAAAAATAATAATAAATACTTTGTATGGGGACATCCGTCTCCCCCGTCCATTTCCATTTGTTGGAAAATAAATTTTATGCTATGAGTTACGCACGTCAATTGTAGTTCTGCAGATATAAAAAATAATAATAAACACTTCGAATTGGGGTATCGGTCTCCCTCATACTGTACCTCCAAAATTTTGCTGGAGCATGCAGCTTGTTCCTATAGTTACGCACATCAAATTTAATGTGCGTCACTATTGCAGCTCTGCAGATATTAGAAAATTAATAAATACTTTATATGAGGGGTATCCGTCTTCCTCTTCCATACCCCCAAGATTTTTTAGAAACATGCAGTTTGTTCTAAGAGTTACAAACATCAAATTTCGTGTGCCTTAATATTGTTTTTATTCAGATGTAAACAAATTTTTTGTATGGGGACACCCGTCTCCCCCTCCTATACCATCAAGAGATTGTTGGAACAGGCAGTTTGTTTTTTCAAAAATTTACAATCATCAAATTTAGTGTATCTCACTATTGTAGCTGAGGATATATGACTTGACTTTTTAAAACATTCCCTTGGACATTATTAAAACCCCATTCTATAACCACAAAAACCATATATCTGTGCAGGAAACACGTTTTATTAATATATTTAGCTTATTTTAAATTAACCCGTTCATGTCACGTTTTAAGAGGACATTTAAAAAAATTGTGGAAAAAACTTAAGTCCAGTTGTAAAATAAAAAAAATATATTATGCGAAACATTATCTAAATTTGCGAATAAAAATGTTTGTAAAATATTTGTTGTTAACTCGTATTAAATAAAAGTCTATACATAAATATTTAATTTATTTAGTTATCTATTTATCTTTGTAAATGTAAGGAACATTCAAGGCTATTCTCATACATATCTTACGGGTTTTTATTTCTGTAGTTTTGCATAATATACCCAGTAAAAACTTCGTCTACAAAATAATATGTTGAGTAATCAGAAAACCATAAGAGCACTACTTACAATTCTACTAAGAGAACCTTGTAAAATTCACTGGTTCTTTCAGTAGAATTGTAAGTAGTGCTCTTATGTTTTTCTGATTACTCAACACATAATATTGTAGGCCAAGTTTTTACTGGGTACTTAAACATTTTACACCCTACTTGTAAAATAAACTGCTTTTGATACTCATTTTTGTTGAGTGCTGTGTTAAACTCTTTCATCAATTTGAATCCCCTCCCCTATTGGCGGAGTCATTACCACATTTATCGAAGATAATATCTCCTTTCCTTTGTTAAAATGTTCATTGCGAGTCCATTCACTGGCATAAATTTCAATAAATGATCAGCTTAGCAAATACTTTTTCGGAGCTTAATCGTCATCTTCAGCATTTTCAATATCGTTACTATTGATTAACTCCCGCCGTTTGTTTATCATTCGTTGCTTCAAGTTGTATATTGTCATCAAAAATGGAAAAGGAACTGGCTCATCTGCTAAGTACCAAAAACGATTTGAAAATTTTAGCACGCTAGCTTCGGCAATTATAACATCTTTTTCTTCATAACTTGTTTTATTTCTTGAAGTAAATTAGCGTTCCATGGGGCTTTAAGGGTTTTATTTGCATAAAGCCATGGTTCTATCTAATTAAATGCCATAAAACCACACATCCTACATGATGCTTTTGCCTCAGCTTCGGTAATTGGGAATTTTTTTCTAAAGAGCAATATTTTTATTGAATAAATAGCCTTGTCATCCATTGGGCCTCATCAAAAGTACCGGGCATTTGTATTCTTTGTATTCCTTTTTAGATAAATGCCTCCCAAAAGGAAAACGACGAGTTCTAAGAACTCTGTTTGGTTATGACGAGACAGCTGATCATTTGTTAGTGTTCTATGACAGAAGAGAAGCGTTTCCTGACAGTTTTCACCAAAAAGTTGAACCATTTCACTACGTTTCTATGACAATCTCATGACAATATTCCAGAAAATATTTTAATGCCATAACTTTCTTATAGATGTTGGTGTTCCCTAGAATCTCCGCCGAAAATGCACTGCAGTCGTCAGGAAGCCTATATGACCTTTTTGTGCATATGACCTCAAGGAATTCCCCTCTACCCGTAACTCTTATCCTTGAGCCATCAGTGAAATAGCAGATCACTCATACAATCTGCTCCTAGACGATTATTCCAGCCTCGGATAATGCCCAAAGTTGACCCTAGTCGTTACATTGTCCGTGGACCCATGCGAGCGCTGGCAACAACCCCCGATGCCAATCTCTAAGATCTGCAAGCGACTCATCGCGAAATTCCCTCACAGTCCCAGCTCCCTCAGTCTAAGAAGCCTTATAGCTACTTTTCCTATCACATACTACTTTATAGGCAGAAGATGTAGGATAATAGCCAAAGCTTGAGAAGGACTTCCCATAGCCCAGGTCATTCCGATCGAAGCATACCTCTGAGCCTCAGACAGATGGTTCTCCCGACTTTCCAGCCTCACTGCCTCATTGCATTGGGTCCTACGCCGAAGTTTAAAGTACTAAAGACGGCCCGAGTTCCCAGTTCCAACCAGTCTTTGGAATAGTTTATTATTCGTTAAACAGGTGCAAAGTCACAAGAACTTTTATAAAGAAAGATCCATAATTTTTAATTATCCATTTCTTGCATGTCAAAAAAGAGTCGACAATAAAACATAACTGCATTTACAGATCAAAAAATTTGAAGTTATTAACATGTTTTTTCCTCTCCATTAAAATTTATAAAACTGGACTTAGCTCCTTCACGAGTGAAGTTAACGATATACATAAATATGTATTAAAATAATAAATTGTATTAATTTGGAGATCCTATTAAAAAAATAATTGCCTTCTTGATAATATTTAATTGACTTAGTTTTTTAAATAAGGGGCAAAACTTAAACATTTGACTCGTCAAGGTTATTTTCGGGAACACAAAATATTTTATTCATTAACTGGATTTGGCTGTGTGCTAAATTTCCAATTTTCTATTTTTCACTGAAATTTATTGTTTCATTCATTTTACTGGTTGTTAAGGTCAGATAAACAGGAAACCTTTTCCCAAAGACTTCGGAAAAGCTAAGTTCATTATACAAATAAAACTGTAAAGCGAATGAGAATTACAAACACTCAAGTCTTATCTGCAAATATATCACAGCTTGAAAAAAACACCAATAATAAACAGTAAATTTATTTTTTCTTACTTTCCCTGCTTCGTTTGTTTAATAAAGCTTTAGCGTTTGAACATCTTTTCAATATCACAGCTAAAAATTTCTCCGAATTGTCAATCATTTAACCATACCAAAGCTTTTGAAAGGAATTATAAAAATGTACCATAAGAATATTTTCTCTTTAAAAAAATACTCAGTATAACATAATTTTTTTAGATAATTTAATGTTTAAGAAAATCTCATAAAAAAATTCTTGTAAACTGATTTGAATTGAAGTTCAGCTTCTCTTCTACTAAAACTTCTCATCCCTTCTTGGCATTTTACTCCTTTCTCAATTTTTTTCATTAGCATTATATTAAGCCAACTTCATAGTTAATTAAACTCTCCCTCCATTTCTCTTCCTTTATCTCCTTCTCTGCATACCTTTTCAAATCACATGTACGAATTTTATTTGTTCAAATAAATTTTTGGTACAATATGTTTAAGTAGATTTTGTTATTATGAAATATAATTTTTTTTATGTATAGACTGCTCGAAAGAACTTTTTTTTTTTTTGCTTTTCATAGTTTTCCCTTGAAATGAAAGCTCCTTGTGAAAATGACATAGACATTGAATCTCATTTCGAATCTAATGCAGACAAACATGCGAGTTTAAGTTAAAATTTCTAATTATTTATTTGTGCTGCTGTATGTTTAAATAAATGTATGATGATTATGAAGAGAAACTAAAATGTTAAATACATTCATATCTTGGATTATTGTTTAAGTTGTACTAAAGAAATAATTTGTTATTACTACCTAAAGCTCTGGGGATTTTCGTGTTTCTTTGTACGCTTTTTACTTTAATAATGAAATGAAAGCTTTAAATAAAGTAATGGGAAAAAGAAGTGTTATTTGTAAAAGTTAAATAACAGTTTGGTATTTACATGCCATCTGTTAGTATAAGACTAATTTTTCAACATAAATGGTTTTTTATTTTCGGAGAAAAGGGTGATAGATGAAGTAAATAGATTTGATTTTTTTTTTTTTTTTTTTGTTTTTTAGAGAGAATAATAAATATTGTTTCCCGATAATGCGTTTTTTGAATGAACCGATTCTTCCGAGTTTTTCAGAAAATATTTTCTACCAAAGATTTCCGATATTTTGATATATAAGGCGCAACCTTATATAGGTCATATGACAGTCCAAAAAATCAGGTTTTTATAACATTTTTCATATTATCTGTACGGGAGGTACCACGCCCACTTCTCCAATCCCGCCCACATTTTGTAGGATGTTTTGCATTGCTAACCAAAATGTTTGTACCTAGTTTCGAAACTTTGGCTCTTGCCGTTCTCCAGATATACAGAAAAAAGGAATGAAAATACAACAACAAGGGATTTTTGGAAAAAAGTCGAGGTAGTCATGGATTTTTGCTCATATATTAGCCATTTTTGGACCGATCTGGCTGAATTTCAATAGCAAAATTATAATAAGCATACCTGACATAAATATATACCAACCAACCCCCAGATATAATGGAAACCCCATTTCAACAGACAGACGGACAGACAGATGGATAGCCGGATTTGAACTTCCCTTCTCATAAGGATCCAGAATATATATACTTTATAGGGTCTTAGATCAATATTGTAGAAATTACGATCGGAATGACAAAGTTATATGTATATACTTTTACCCTTTTACCTTCGGTGAATTCTCTTCCTATATATTAAAAGTAGGGCCTGTTTTGAAATGCAACGCTGCTTTGTACTTTATGCGCATCTGTAATTAGTTTGCGATGCTCATGCAAATTAGCTAATACACTCAAATTAATCCGAAGCCGTATTAATAGTACGGTGAGAATGGATTTTGTTGAATTAAGTTCAGAAATATTGTTTCAAGTACGGATTTTCAAACGCGAAATACTTAACTTATCCATATTTAATCCCGAATTCGTTCTTAAAATAATCCGAAAATGAGATTGATTTAAGTAAAACAAAGATTGAATCAATATCAAAATGCACTTGATTCAAGTATTATAAAGTTGATTCAATCCCGAATTCATACTTGAAATAAACTAGAAGTGAAATCAGTAGGAGAATTTTATTATGATTGATTTACTTACCCGTTTTACACCTTCCAAATTTTCAATTATAAAACACTAGCATCATTCCCGATATGGTTTTTACTTTTAAAATTTAACTTAATAACAGAAAATATAAACTAAATGAGTTCTCAATTTTATTTTTTAAACATGAAAATAATGTGTTTTCGTATTGTTCTGTTATCTCTACACACAACAAGCAGGTCTTTTTTTTACTACTTGTGTAGTGCTGTTGTAGTATCTGCAACAAATTTTAATAAGTTAAATGCGATTAAGACGCTCACTTTGTAATTTTGCTCTCAGAGTGGCACTACCAACAAAAAGCATAATCTTTTTTTTTACTTATTTTAAGAAATTCCGGGAATGATTTTCGAAAGTAATCCCATTAGGAATTTTTTAAGTACGTTTTAGTGTTAATCGTACTTGAATTTTTGAGTACGACTCCTTCTTAAAGAAAGTAAAAAAAACTTTATTTATCCCAAGTATTTTTCTTTCTACCAAAGGTCTTTTGACACATATTTGTTTCAGTTTATTTTATTAGATTAATACTTTCATATATATTTGAGACAAAATAAATTATATATAGTCCTAAAGCATATATGTAGCTATTTATTTACGATACCACCCAGAAGTGTTGATTGCGAACATTGGTTTCGTCGGCAGTTTATGTTTGCAATAGAACATTGATGTCAAATTTATTCAATTTCATAGCACAATTATGCTAGCTCAAACATCACACACATTCTTACGCTCTTTCATTTAGTCCACGAGATTACACAATTCATGCTTTAACCACATTCAATACAGCAAGTTGCCGAATACCTTATGTCAAAAATAGAATACATGTGTGTATATGGCAATGATTATTTTCAGGACGACACGGCTACATGGCTGCAGGTTGTTGTCTGTGCTTATTTTGTCGTTGTAGCCAAATTAAACTAATTTCTATTTTTGTCCACTAGAAAACAGAAAAAGTGTTGCTAATAAAAAAAATATTTAAAGAATGAGTGCTTAAATTTTTTTTTTTTTTTTTGTTTAACAGAAAAGAACCGGCTTGATACAAGAATATTAACTCGGCTCAACACCAAATTGATATTTATATACTTTTTTAGTATTCTTGAAAGAAGTTCTATAGGAACATGTTTTTCATGCCAACGCTCATAGTTAAGCAGTTATAGGTCGTAAAAGTTCAAATTTCCTTATATTTTTTATTAATTTTTAATGTTCGAAACAAGAAATTCATAAGCAAAACTGTTAAATATATTTGATTTTCTATTTTTATTAAAAGTTGCAAAATACTTTATCCATATCTATTTAGGTGAAAAATGAATCTATAAAATATGGGAATCAGTGGAAAATGCTTCAAAATGTGTTTTACATGGCGTTTAAAGCATACCGATTTACCAATTAAGAGATAATATTATATATTCATACTCCGTGGCTACCATTTTTTTTTTACAAAATTGGCTTTATCTTTAAATTATGTCGATATTTATTTATTTAACCCTCTTCTTCTTCTTCTTATTTCCTTTAGCTCCCTGTGGAGCATAGGGCCTCAACGTAATTTCGCCATTCTCCTCTATCTCGAGCGGTGATTTTTGCCCGGTTGAAATTGTATCCCATTTTTTTCATATCATCTTCAATAGTTCGTCTCCATGTATGCTTTGGCTTTCCTCGTTTCCTGCTACCTTGCGGGTTCCATTCTAGAGCCTGTCCGCATATTTCTGTTGGTGATTTCCGCAGGGTGTGACCAATCCAATTCCATCGTCTCTTTTTAATTTCGAGTTGTATTTCAATTTGGTTGCATTTCTTGAGAAGTAATTTGTTGGATATGGTATTTGGCCACCAGATCTTCAAAATTTTCCTGAGGCATTTATTTACGAAAATTTGAAGTTTCTTTTCAAGTGCTTTCGTCATTAGCCAGGTTTCACATCCGTATAAAAGAACAGATTTTACGTTTGAGTTAAAGATACGTAATTTGGTGTGGGTGTAGATTGATGATAACCTCCAGATTTTCCATAGCTGTGAGAAAGCGCCTTGTGCTTTGGTTTTTTACTATGGATATCGTTTGCAGCTCCGCCATCTGGGGAAATGACACTCCCGAGGTAGGTGAAGGAGTTCACATTGTCGATAGCATTCTCACCGGCCTTAAAGTTTGCGTCAGTGTTGGTCGCATTTATTTTTAACGTTTTGGTTTTTGCGGAGTTAATTTTTAAGCCAACATTGTTAGATTCGGTGATAAGGTTGTCAATTTTCGCTTCGAATGGTTGAGTCCAGTTTTTCGTTTACGCGATTAAGTAAAATTTTGGTTAATACTTTTGACGGAATTGGGAGCAACATAATACCTCTGTAGTTTCGGCATCGACTAAGGTCGCCTTTTTTTGGGATCGTGACTAATATCCCCTCCAACCATTCTTCTGGTAGTTTTTCTGTTTCCCAAATTTTAATAAATAGGGGATGTAGGAGTCGAGCTGTGGTTATTGGACATGCTTTAATCATCTCAGCTGATATGTTATCAACTCCCGGGGTCTTGTTGTTCTTCATTGACTCTACGGCTTTAATAATTTCATTGTATTGCGGTGGTTGCGACAAAAGTGACATGTTTCGTGTGGTCCTGTTATCTCCGTGAGTCACGTTTGGAGTCGGGGGTGGGAGGGTAGAATTATTTAGAATTTCAGAGAAGTGTTCTCTGAATCGCTGCACTTGGTCTTCAATCGATGTTAAGAGGTTTCCATCCTTGTCCCGGATGGGTTGTGATTAAAGTGACTTTTTCCCGCATATTTCTTTAGTGATGTCGTATAAGAGTTTCATGTCACGATTTTCTGCTGCTGCTTCTGCGCTCTCCGCGAGTTTGTCCAACCAATTGGACTTATCTCTTCTACACGAAATTTTCACTTTTTAAACAAGGTCATCGTAATCTTTGGAAGCCTGTTTCTTTCTGCTTCTTACCTTGGTTGAATCTCGAATATTTTTTGACTTTCCGCGTTGTTCGATGAGATCCCACGTTTCGTCAGTCATCCATACTCTCATCTGCTTTGGTTGGGGTCCGAGAGCTTTCTCGCTGACATTTATAAACGTGGATTTAAAATTTGACCACAATGATTCAACGTCTTGTGTACCTATTTGTCGAGGGTCTTGTACAGCTCGATATAGTTCGCTTATGAACGCTTGGTTTGCGGCGATGAACGTTTTTTGAGGTTGTATTTTTTTCTTGATCCATGTTGGCTTGGTCGTGTTATGGATGCAATTTTAAGGCGCAAAGATGCCACGGGAAGGTGGTGGTCGGATCCGATGTCAGCGCTCCTTTTGACTCGAACATCTAGTAGACACTTTTTCCAGAGTCTGCGTATGCAGAAGTGGTCTATCTGGTTTTCGGTGATTCCACCTGGGGATACCCAGGTTGCTTTTTGGCATGGTTTGTGTGGGAATAGCGAGCCGCCGATAACGAGGTTGGCTTCATTACAAAAGCTTGTCAAAAGCCTGCCGTTGGAGTTTATTGCGCCCAATCCATGCTTTCCCATTACGTGTTCAAGGTTTTCTGCACCGATTTTAGCATTTAGGTCTCCCATAACGATGAGTATGTCTCCCTTTTGTATTGAGTTTGTAATTGACATGAGCTGGTCGTAGTACGCGTTTTTGGTTTCTTCCTCTGCTTGTTCGGTGGGTGCATATATATTTAACCCTAGATATTTGCTTAATAAATTTTTTCTTTATTACGGGTTTTCGGCCTTGCGAAACACTTAATTAATTATGTACATGTTTCAATAATTAAATATGTAACAAGTACATAAATTATTACTACATATATATTTATATATATTTACTCAAACTAATAAATAAATTGAGAAATTTTCCAAAATACAATTTTTCAAAGCTTAATATATATAAAATTCCATATGATGGAGTTACTAAAAATATGGTTTATAAAAGCTTGAAGTATTCTTTCCTAAAAATAGTCTTTTGAATTGTATTTTAAGTGAAATTTGTCTGAATATTATGCCTCAAAACACATCTCAAACTTATTTTACTTTTTATGAATACGGCAGATTATGTTTTAATAAATATACTAACAAAAGTTTAAGTTTTGTAGAGAAATCTTTCAAGAAATATTTAATTTGGAAATTTGCTCTTAACGGAATTTTTAACACATCATGTGAAAGATATTTCGAAGTAGTTTCTATTAATACTAGTACTTCTTTGATCCAGTTTTTACCTAAAATGCAGTTGTTGGATAACACTTGCGCAGAAGTAAAGTTTAATGATCGAAAAACATCACTTTAAAGAAACCTGGCATGACTTTTATGTGTCAGAAGTTTTTTTTATGCTGCAAATTTTGGCAATTATTGCTGCAGCTAATTTTCTGAAGCAATAGCTTTTGACATATAAGAAATCGTTTTTTTTTTTTTTTTTTTTGTTTTTTGTAATCTTCTAATATTTTTAATTTAGGCTTAAGTTCATCAAATTTCATTTTCATTAAATTATTTTTATGAAGAAAGGAATTTTACAACATGAAAATTAATTAAAATTGTTATTGATAATCTTTCATTCTTGACCGTGGCCGGGGCTCGAACCCTGGCCGGCAGGTTACCATGACATGTTTTGATCGCAACCACTCGATCTTTTCAGATGGATTTGCCGTCTTACACTCGCAGCCATCGACGACTGCTGACGTCAATAGTAAAACAGCAATCCTTAAACCAAATTGTATTTTAACCTTTGGTAGATCGAAATTTGCTTTTCTAAATAAAAATAATTAAATGAAAATTAAACTTGATAAACTTAAGCCTTATTAAAAAATATTAAAAATTTGGATTAAAAACCATAAATAGTTCAACAAAATTACCACAACACTAATTATTATATCAATTTTAAAAATTGGCTTTTATATATAAAAGCCCGAAAAATCCCGCATCCAGAGCTTCAAAAAACCTGATCCCATTTGCCATCCCTAATCTAAATATACCCAGTATAAACTTCGCCTACTTTTTTAAAATGAATAGCTTCTTTCACTCATTATGTAGTAGCTTTCTTCTATATAACTACTCTACTTAAAATTCATCGTTTCTTTCAGTAGAATTGGAAGTAGTATTTTTACTTTTTCCTGATTACTTATCACATCGTTTTGTAGGCGAAGTTTTTACTGGGTGTAGAAACAAATTTATAAATATAAACAAAAGAGTACATGCTTAAATTTTTATACAAACGAATTAGATGAGTGAAAGTTAGAAAAATCATAAAGTTTGGAGCTTTAAAGCCATTTGATTTTCTTGGCATAGGCTTTTGTTTTATTTAACAACACAGACATGGAAGCTGGTTTAATTTAACAGTATTTCAAATAACACTGACTTATGCAACACCCTTTGGCAAATTGCATAAAGTCATATATTTTAATTTTCGGTTTAACTTTCACATACTCCCCGCACATGGTTGATTTACTGTCTGGCTGGCTGGTTGGCTGGCTTAAAACGAGCTGAATGGCTGTTACTTTGTTTGTTTCGTTTGGTTAGACGTTGGCTTTCAATGTATCATATAAATGATAAATAGTACTTTTTTTTAATGTAGAATTTCCCATATTTAATAATTACCGCCTGAAAACCGGTAGATAGAAAAAAAACAAATAACGGCCCCACATCCTGTAATAAGAGATTTTTTATGCTCCCCAGACACATAAATGGCGCCGTTTTCATACATTATTACCTACAGATACACAAACATTTTAACATACATATATAAATATAAAATGCAATTACATACCCCGTTAAGCCTCCCCAAACTCTTACTCATGAAAAAAATTTAACATTTACACACACACACTCTCATATTTTTTTTAGACACTTTAATAACATCATTGTTGTTTTTATTTACACTTATGCACTTGGAGCATAAACTGGGTGAAAAAGAGGGGAGATTATTATAGTTAGTAGTTATAGAGGGTGGTGACTTTTGTTATCCTTCCTTCCCTTGCTCTTTAAATCCCATAAGATAAAGAAGAAGTTTTTACTATAATTACCCAGAGCTCCCTCTTTTTTTCTGCGTTTCATATTTGTTTGTAGTTCTTAACCTTCATTTTTTGCATCATTAAAGTTGTCATAATTTTCCATTAGGTTTGCCATTATTATCATTATTGTGTGTGTGTATGTCTGTTCATTTGTATGCTTAATTAGAGTATAAGTAATTATTTTTATGATTATTATTGTAAGTCAACATTTATAACAATCATTGTAGTCATCGTCAACATCATCATCATTAAAATTATTAAAATAAAAGTAATTGTTCTCTGCTATTATCCTGGTATTTGGGAAATGAGTATGTGAAATCCTAGAGTTTTTTCTTAAGAGTATTGAAGTTTAATTATGGAGTTTGTAGGAAATTAGTTGAAAGGATTTTATTTTGTTTTTGCAATTACGCTTTGATAAGTTTTTTATGTTTAAAGTTTTAGAGAAGAAAATATTTTATTGGCAGTCTTAAATTCTTTATATGGAATTGAAGGTAATAAAATTTACTTCTTGTGTAACTTTCTTGAAGTATCTATTTTGGGGCTCTCTTAGATCGCGAATTCTTAGAGTCTTATTTGGTAACATGGCAGCAGAAGACCCAGAGGTTAAAAACAATTTTTAGATACGTAGTTTTTGAAGCCAGTCGTGAATGACATGCTACCTGAAGTAAAAACAACCGAATGACTACACTCACAAGAAAAATCAATCCATCCGTACCGACATCAATCCGAAGCGGTATCAATAGTATGGATTTTGTTGAATCAATATTTATATTTGATTTTCATCCCTAATGCGCACTTGAAATAATCCGAAAGTGAAATAAGATTGATTTTATTATGTTTTATTTACTTACCCGCAGAGACCTGCGCCGAAACGGCTAACAGCCAGCCGCCGATAAAAATATTTTTAGCCGCCGCTGCCAACAATTTTTAGCTAAAAATCGGATCCAGCCAAGCCACCAATTACTTTGTAATTTCTTTTTCAAACACCTTACCACATTCTTTTTTGTTGCAACTGTCATAATGTTTGCCTCCCAATACTGTCAGTTCTTGTTTATAAAGCACCAACATTTCATAAAATTTCTTTTTAAATTACAACATATGTGACGCGAAAAATAGAAAGGGACCTAAGGGTTTTGCCATTTTAAAGATTTAAATACGTGTATCTTTGGTGTACCAACACTAAGCGTGTTGGTATTGGTGTCATTTGAAAGCGACACATCTCAACCTTGTTGGTCAAACTTGAAGACGCGCGTAGGTCGTCCCTACCTGTTGTTTTGTGTAGTTGGTTTTTACTGTTCCCTTTACCTTACTGGTCCCTTTCTCTATGTGCTGTCACATATACGAAAATGAGTTAAGAGTTGTGAATTAGAGTAATAAAACTGCCTTCAATTTTTTTGTGTTATAATGTAAACACAAAAATATGTCCACACAAATGTTCATTTACTTTTTATATATTCTATCGGCTAACAGCGGCGCCATGAAATAACCCCCCAAAATATAACCGACCAAAAAATAATGAAATAACCCCCCAAAACGTGGGGCCTTATTTCATATGCAATAAAGCCCCATTTTTGAAAATGAAATTAGCCCCCAACGAAATGAAATAACGTCCAAAACATAAATGAAATAATTCCCTTAATTTTTGGGGCTTATTTCATATGAAATAAAACCCCAATTTCTGAAATGAAATAAATGCCCAATATATTTAATACAATTAATTATACATTTTGTTTTAAAGAATCACGCGATATATATAATGGTATGATATAACAAACACAAGCTTCGCCAACTAAGGCTTTTCCGCATAGCCGGCCTTCGGCCGGGCGCAATGACTTTTTCCTCTATGGTATAACAAACACCGGCTTCGCTAGCTAAAGCTTCTCTGCATAGCGCCAGGATTTTCTCCTCTATAGTATACAAATACCGACTCGATCCGGCTACGAAGAGAAGCTTTAGTTACCGAAGCCGGTGTTTGGTATACCATATAGAAGAAAACCATTGCGCCCGGCCGAAGGCCGTATATACAGGGCAGCTTTTTTTATCGAAACCGGTGTTCTGTATACCAAAGTGGATAAATCCATGCTCCCAAAAACGTTTTCATTATAAATTTGAAAATGAAATAATCCCCCAAAAAATATATTGGGGCTTTATTTCATAATGACTTTTTGGGGTAAAATTTCATATGAAATAATACCCCAATTAAAAAAATGAAATAACACCCCAAACAAAATGAAATAACCCCCTTAAAAATCGTTTTTCTTGTTCTCTGTACAAATTTTTGGGGGGTTATTCCATTATTTTTTGGGGGGTTATTTCATGCCGCCGCTAACAGCCGGCTTAGAGTCGACGCCGGTTATACTTTGCTTCAGCCGCCGCCGATGAATTCCCACGGCGCAAGTCTCTGCTTACCCGTTTTAACCTGACAGAATTTCAATTATAAAACACCAGCTTCATGTCGGGCATGGTTTCTACTTTAAAAATTTGAATAAAAATTAACTAAATGGGAACTTTTGCTTTTTATTTTACTTTTTAAACATCAAAATAATGTATTTTTTTTCTTCTTGTTCTGTTGTTGTTGTAGTTTCTACAACAAAATTAGACAAACACACGTGTACGAACGATTTAGAAGGCAATGCTGAGAGATGAGACTAAAAAGTTATACATACGAGATTAAAACGCTCACTTTATAATTTTACTAGTGGTCTTAAAAATGAAAAGTTCAATCTTTTTTTACTTGGTTTAAGAATTTCATACTTACATATTTAAGAAATTTCGTAATTGGTTTTCAAAAGTAATTCAATTGTTTTAAGTACGCTTTCGTGATATTCCTACTGAAATTTCTAAGCACTACTCTTAGTTGAAGTAAGAATAAAAAGATTAATTTATCCCGAGTGTTTTCCTTTCTGTGTAGAAGGTATATTATTTAAATGCCAGGTTGGGGGTTGGTTTTTCGCTATAACAGAGTATTGAATTCGGTGCACTCATCAATTAACATATATTCAACAAAAGCTTATTTTCGAGTTTAGAAAATGTTAGCAACTATGCAAGAGGTTGAGAACATTTGTCATATATTACATCGTAGTAAAGGGCTCCTATGTCAGTGAGCAGGATCTTTTTGGATCGCCAGATCACTATCCTCGAGTTGTTTTAAATCTTATGGATCAATTGACTTTGGGGAAGTTTTATTTTTTTTTTTTTCAAAATTTAAATGTGCAACACAAAAAGAAGGGCTGAAGTAAGCGACTACAAAATTTAATTTGTAAAATTTTGTTTTACAAAAGATTCGCATTAGAAATGAGAAATTTGTCCTAAAACACTTTTGTTTGTACATATACAACAAGTGCATGAAAGGGATAAATATGTTACCTACCTGGCTAAAACACTAATAGAAAAGGCGTCATAACGCTGATGTATTTTGAAATCAGTACTATGACAAGTAACTTCGTTTTTGACACTTTTCATCATTGTGATGTCAGCCTTAATATCACTTGGCCAAATTGTCATCAGCCGAAATTATGTCATCAATGGGATGACACATTGACATCACAGAAGTCACAATTCTGATGTAAGGCCATTATCAATATGAATATGCATTTTTCTATTAGTGTTTGTACAACTTTATAGATGAACGTTGCTTAGACTGGATTTTTATTGTGACTTCTTTGTTTGGCACGGCATTAAAGTTTTAGAAATAAAAATTTATCTACACCACCTGACTTGCAATTAAAAGCGGTTTTAAGCTAAGTTTTTTAAATATTTTAATCAGGCTAAAGTTAATTGAATTTAATTTTCATTAAATAATTTTTTATGAAAAAGTGAATTTCTGCAACAAAAAATTAACTAAAATTTATCGATATCGAACCCATGCTTTCACGGACAGGTTACCTTACATGTTTGTTGATTAAAAAGAACCATAAACAGTTCAATTAAATAACCACAATATTAATTATTGTTATTTTAAAAATATCAAATGTTTCATCTAAAGCACAACATGAGATAATTTCACTAACTTACTTTGAAGATTCAATGCCTCAAAAAAACTGCTTCTTTAAAATATGGCCCAAAAAATCCAAAATAATTTACATTTAAAACCAAAAAAAAATTTAAAATACTTCAAATACATCATCTTGGGCTAAGTAAAAAAGCCAACAAGGAGAGAGATTAGAGCGACAACACAAAATACAAATAATAATGGCGAGGTTTAAGTATCAAGCGAGTATTTAAATTATAATTCACACTAACAGCCCAAAAATGAAGAAGACACAAAAAATGTAACCAAAAAATATTTGGTTAAGTAAATACTGGCGAAATATGCAAGAAATACCAAATGTAATGTAAAAGTAGAAGAAAAAGAACTCCTCATAGACATTATTTACCCGACAAGCAACAGAACAGAAAAAATGGATAATTGTAAAGAAGAAGGCGAACAGTGAAAGGTATGAAAAATGGCACTTAATAATGACAGGACAAGTATAAGAACTGTATTGTTTTCTTAATTCCCAGATATTTCGCTTTCTTGACATTGTTTAAAACTAATGTCAGAAATGTAGACTATTGCTTTTGTCTTTAAGCTTGAAATCGGGGGATTTTTCCTAATATGTCTTAACAATACATTTTATTTTATTTAATTTTCGCTGACTTTTTTTTCGAAGAAAAAGTTTAATAATTGTTAATTCTGGTTCAAAAGTCCTTGTTACAGTTTTCAGATTTTGGGCACAAACAGCCGATTTCGTGCGATTTTTTTAACAAGCTTTTTGAAATCGCTCTGATATCAAAATTAAATTTAAATTGACTTTGCAGAGAATTTCCTGAGATTTGCCTTTTTAAAATCCCTACGCAAAGTTCAATAGTGAAATTCATATACACAGAACAAAACAAATTAATTGCAATAATAAAATTAGTATAATTGATTAAAAAATTAGTTAAATTTGCACTAGTAAACAAATTAATAGAATCAATTAAATATTTTTGATATTAACAAAATGTTCTGCAGGAATGTAATTGATATAAGTAAACGTTTAATTCACTTGATTAAATTTTTAATTTAAACTAATTTTGTTTTTGATTAACAGCTTAATTGAAAAAAAATGGGCGAGCATATTTTGTGTGTAAATATGCAAAATTACAGACCAACCGTCCGAAAATGTTCATGGTGCAATTTCCAGTCAAACAAGGTAGGGCCAAAGGTATCACCATATCGGAACATTTTATAATTGTTGGAAATGGCGGTAAAAGTCAGCTCAGCTTTGACGTTTGTGAAGCAAATAGATACAAAAAAAAAACGTTAGTAAGATATGAAGCGAATTTCTCCTTAAGAATGCTGAATAATTGTTTTAATATTCTGATGGCAGCCTTTCGTTTTGACAATTTTTACCTTCGCCTAGATTGCCCAGTTGAAAAATTTTATGCTCCTTTTTGTGGGCCCATTAGGAATGCGAAAAACTATCAACTTTTGACAACAGAGATGGAAAATGCCATAAATCATATACACAGAAAAAATGAAAAACCAACTTCAATTAACGTATTTGTAAGAAATTTGTACTATTAATTAAATTCTGTACTGATTTTCCGCCAGCAAACAAATTGATCTTATCAATTAACACATTTGTAAGTTTGAGCTTTTCTTGCTGTTCAGTTTCAATCAATAGGTTAAATTGAAATGTGACCACCAGCAAAAAAAGGCTAAATAAAACGTAAACACAAATTAAAATATTTTTTTCAATCAACACAGTTATTTGAAACAATAAAAAAATTGTTTGAAAATTTTAAATATTTTAAAGTTTGTGTGTATGTTTTCATATTTGCAAATATAAACACTAACATTATAATTTTTATTTTCAATTAAGGGAAATTAATTGGAACAATAAAAAAAATTTTTTGAAACAGCATTATTGAATTAATTGAAAAAATTTTGGTGAAAATTTTTTCTGTGTACATTTTTACAATAATTTTTTTATATAATTTTTTATTCTTAATGAAAAAAAAACTGAGACATCAAATAGGCTGAGTAACAAAACAAAGAAGTATTATCAAGTTTAACGATGCACAGTTTGCTTTTGTGTGCTCTTCGAAAACTTTTTGGTACACTTTGGGACAGATGTAAAAAAGATTCACATAACCTGCCATTTGACCTAATCTTTAATCCCCATTGGTGACAAACTATGCGTTAACCAAACGCTTCCAATGTGGGAGGCACCATGATATTCAGGTAATCCGGCAAAATTATATACTCGCCTCTTTCTTAAGAGTTTAAGCTATCTAAACTCAACTGCTTTTGGAAAAATGCCAACAGCAGAGATAGTCTTCCCTCAGGGCAAACTAACTCACAAGTGGTGAAAAATCAGCCCTTTAGTAGCCTCTTCAGAACTCTCCCTACCGCGAATTTGGGTTCAATCCCGAGATCCCGGAAAGTATCCTGTCAGCGGACAGGCGAATCTTTTGCAAACACAGTCTCCCTCAAAAACCAAGAGTCAGCCTGTTGGCAAACTCAACTGCAAACTCAACTGCTTTTGGAAAAATGCCAACAGCAGAGATAGTCTTCCCTCAGGGCAAACTAACTCACAAGTGGTGAAAAATCAGCCCTTTAGTAGCCTTTTCAGAACTATCCCTACCGCGAATTTGGGTTCAATCCCGAGATCCCAGAAAGTATCCTGTCAGCGGACAGGCGAATCTTTTGCAAACACAGTCTCCCTCAAAAACCAAGAGTCACCCTGTTGGCACGTGACCGGGGCTATTGACAGCGTGGTAAAACATAGAATCTCTGATCAGCCACGATCTTAAAAAATCGTATGATCTCAAGAAATGTGTAAGTTTTGGCCGAATCCTAGGTAATGGCTGTACTTGATTCGCTCTGGGGAATGTAACACCAAAAGTTGAAATATCTTTGAGATGATCCTTACAGTCCCGAAAGGGAATACTTTAGGACAGATAACATTAAAAAATTCTACACAGTTATGTTAAAGAATGCATTTAAAAAAGCGTGTTGCAATGCAACTGACTTTTTTTAACTTAGCCGTAAGCACAATCTAAAAGCAAAGCTAAAGTGTGCCACCTTGTAAAGGGTGGTCAAGCCAAAACGCACGAAGTTTATTGTAAATAAAACAAAAAGTTTTCAGAGAATTAACTTAATATTTCTAATTATGATAGAAGTATCTATGGCAATTATGTCTAAAACAAAATATCGGCCAAATGTTCGACACAGCTTCGATGGTACATATTTCCAACTCTCAGACATAATTGAGGTTCAATGTCGTTAATCTGACGAATTATCTCATCCTTTAACTCTTGAATTGTTCTTGACGTATTGACGGACAATTTTTCTTTTCAATATCCCAAAAAAATAAGTGCAACTGTATCAAATCATACGAGCGTGATGGCAAATGAACATCGCCACGACGTGAAATAACACGGCCATACTGGCACCATACTGTTGGGAGCACATACCGTCCAGGTTCATATCCCCAATTTCTCGCCATAAGAAGTGCGTTATCATCTCGCGATATCGAACACCATTCACATTTACTTCTAGGCCGACCTCATTTTCGAAGAAGAACGGGCCGATGAAGCCGCCAGCCAGAACGAACTGCGCGAGCATGCACAGCTGTTTTCACATTTCCTACAGAACCGGTTTGCTTAAATTTCTGCAGAGTTCGGCCGATTTTGCACACATTTGATCGATTATGCTGACCAAAAAAATCACGAAGTGCACCAAATATATTTCATTTTCGTAAGTACGGACCGATGAAGCCGCCAGCCAGAATGAACTGGGCGTACCTCTCCATGGCTGAATTTGACAAACACTGAAACAAGCAAATGCTAAATTAAGTTGGGATAAAAACTTGACGTTAAGATGTGACACACAATTAACATCGTGAGTTATGGTTGGACCACCCTTTATAAAGCTAAATGGGAACAACCAAATATATGAAAAATATATTTCTAATTTTTTTCAATATTTTTTTTTTTTTTAATTTTTGAAACGCCCACTTCGAAATTTGCATAAAAGCGATAACGAAATGTTGGTGTTGTAACGAAATTTGGTTAAAATTTGTTTTGTATGTATAACAAGAAACTTATTTTAGTTTGAGTTAGATCCTACTGGTAGAGCTTTTACTGTTCAAATGAAATACGTCTTTTTTCTTGGTATTTAAGCTTTCTTTTAAAGTTCCTTTGAGGGTTTACTTGCTGCAGCTAAGTAGTATTTCATATGTACAGCGTAGCATCCACTAAACTACGAATTTTTAAGATTTCAAAAAATAAGCTGAAGAGGTTTTTTAGGGCAAACAAAATAATCTTAAGCCATAAGAAAAATTTAAGAATAAAATAAACTAGAAATAATTGCAATTTAAGCAGGAACTAAACACATCCTTCATATGAACACAAATAGATCATTAAGTGATTTGTTTTAAAAGCAAATGTTTGCAGCTTAATTTTTAAAATTTAAATTAATGTTTTTTAATAAAAAAAAAATTTAACAATTATTTACTTGCATTAAGATCAATTAATCATTTGTAAAAAATCATAATTAATAAAAAAAAATATTTGAATAACTTTCCTATAAAACATATTTACTTCCATTTCAGAAACTCCTTGAATAAAATTTCCATCACCTAAATGCAGCTTGCTCTTCTCTAAGGTGCCATACAAATCTTGTCTATTGTTTGTTTATGTTTACCTTCATTCCTTTTTACTCCTGCTCCTTTTGCATTTGTCTCCTGGCCTTCTTTTTGCTTAATGGGCTTCAGCTTAAAATAAATAAAACATACTGGCTTTATAAATAAAACGTTTACATTTTTAATTGTGCCTTTTTGAAGGTGTTTTATTCCATTTTTAAAGAAAAAAGATAAAAAAAATTAAGAGTATACAAAAAATTAACGCAAATCTTGCTAATTTTTATTGTAGAGCTTTGGTAAGTATTTTTAAAGGATGAAAAATATTTTTATTTGGGAGGAGTGAGGAAGTGTAATCTAAAGAGATTTAATGCAATCTGAGTTTTTAATTGTTAAGCCTTTGTTAATGTCAAAATGCCCTTCCCTGCATTCTTTTTCATTAACAACTGGATGAACAAAATCTTCCACATTTTTCTTAATAATTTACACAAAAGCTCAAAGCTATGAAAACTGTCCTTTCTCTTTTCCGCATAAGGCCCAGTTCTTAATGTCAAATGGCTTAAATGCCCAAAGATGTCGTTTCCGTTTTAGTTAAGATAAGTTTCGCTGCTTTCTTTAGCAGCTCATCGATAAGGTAACAAACCCTTAATTAAATTCAATAAATCCATTTGTTTTCCAAAGTCTAAGACTTCTTGTTTTTATTCCAATTATCTTCCCTACATTTCCGTCTCTGACCCTTTGGTGTTATTTGAGAGCAACACAAAGAAAACCCAAAGGAATTTTATTTTGTCCAGCAACCTCTCGGAGATTAATTTTTATATTTCTGCTTTCCCAAGAGTCACCATCAGAGCTTCACCTCAACAGTCTTGTAGCAGTCTTCGTGCTGTAGTGCAATTAAACTCTGCATGTTTGCATTATTTTAGAGACCTGCACACAAACACTTGAAACTGGCACTTGTTGTCATTGGTCAGTTCAACACAATTAACTAATGTGCAGCGTCGGCACTTTTATAAATGTGCAGAGTTTATGCGGCATATTTTAAATATTTATATTGCATGGGAACCACTTATTATGCATGGATCATATTGCGTTAACGGTTCTCATGCATTAGTTAGGAAGTATTTTAATGTTAGGCTAATCATTATTTTCATAAGTAGTATATAAGCATTAACAATTGTCAAAATAAAAAAAGAATAAAAATTATACTTGCTCGAGCAACACCACGGGTTGCTCGCAAGTAGAAACAAAAAAACATTTTGCATTAAATACTACAGTGCATAAGAAAAAAAAAAATAGAATTTTTGGCAACTTTTGAGTGTGTTTGTAGTAGGGAGATTATTATTCGACTTTTTCAAAAACCGGGTCTTGGTTGTTCCAAATTTAATAAAACCAATAATAAAAAAGTAACACAAATCGAAAAAGTTACTGAAACTAAAATTTTATTTGGATAAAAACAAAACAATTCACAACATTACCGAGAAAATTCGTGAAAGTCTGCAATCGGTACCTTAGAAAAAATTTTAAAATTTGGCGGTGCCAAACAATATCTAATCACCAACTACTTGCCACAGCTAATCTTGATTGATCATCAATCTTGAAATCAGACGACGAAAATGGCGATGGATATGCGACATCCTTTAGAAAGGGCATAAAAAAACGTGAAGAAAAGTATTGTGGTGGAACGTACAAAGGTCTTGGAACCATGGACGGCCATGATTTTCTTGGCGGTGCAAAAACCAATGCCAAAATAAATCAAATCCCAAAAAAAACACTTTTTGGTTTCGAAGCACTAATAGCAAATTTTAAAAAGTAAGCGCACATTTTTGCGTTTCGAAAAAAGATATACAGAGATGCAGTTATGAAAAAAACGAATTCTAAGCAAATTTGAAAAAAATAACATTTGAAGTGTAACGACATTCCCTTACTACGAAGCAGGTTTGTAAGGGAGCATATTAAGGAATAAAAGTAACAAGAAAAATTTCAGTGTGTAAAGCTAACCGTTACCCAACAAACACGGAGGTTTGATTTCTAATTAAAAGTGATTGAAATCAAACCTTTTTTCAAACGACAAACGTTTGCTAATGGTTTGAAAATCATTTGAAATCACAACAAAAAGGGGAAATTATTTTCAAATTACTTGCTTTCAAACGTTATTCTCAAATTATTTTAGGTTAGGTTAGCTTAGGTTCCACTGGCAGCCACGTGGGTCCAGTTAGGAATGAGCAAAAAATATCTATATATCAAAATATCGATATTTAAAAAAAATAATCGATATATATCACCGATATTTAAAATACCGATATATCGATATTGAAATACGACTATCGAATTCGATATTTTTTAGAGTCAGTCTTCATTAAAATTTCAAAATTTCAGCCGTTTTTCAAACAATATGTTTTTTTAAGAATTGTCATGATTGCATGAATCATATGTTTTTTTTAAATAATAAAAAGATCTAAGATTATTGGCATTTATAAGAAGAAGAATTAAGAAAAAAGTGGGGTTTTCATATTGCAGATTTCTAATGAAAACAGTAAAGTCAAACGAACTTGAAAAGATTTATTTAATGCGGTTTTGGAATAATAATAAGATTTGTGCATATATAGCTGTGGCAATCAATAATTTTGGCTTAAGTTGACCGAAGTGATTTTTAATTTCATTACATATTCCTATTATCTTCTTCAAGATCTATCACTCATCTAAATTTCAAGTATAAAATGTCATTATTAATAAAAATGTACGCATTTATATTTTAACACACTCAATTCATTTTAGACTAGGGATTGCTGTTCCGTTTTAACCGAAACCGAAACCGCGGTTTTAAATGCCTAAAAACCGAAACCGAAAACCGACAAAAAAACCTCGATTTTAGCTTTTACTTTAACAATGTATTTATGCTTGAAGAAATGGCAAATTAAACATCATACTCGTACTTCATAAACAAAAACTTTATACATAACAGCCTTCAACAATGACAAGGTATTTCAAAATTCAAAATAAGTACTAAGAAGAACAAATGTTATCTTTATAACTCTTAAGTACACACCTTATTTGTGAGGCATAAACTGCCACCTGGGCCACTTGAATTTTGTATGGAGCTTCTTGCGGCTATAGAAAAAACTCACACTAACGAACCCCTGGGCAAGGCTGGGACTACTTTTATATGTATTTATGGAGTTTTATGGCTATAGCAGGAACGTTTTGTTGGGAAATAAAATAATTTTTCGAAAAAACAGAAAAGAAAGAATTCTTATGTGTTCTGTATGCTTTTTGAAACATTTCATTTTGATTTTATTTACTGCAGTACATATATTATAGGGAAGGGCCTGACCAGGCCCAGGTGGATACAATATACAAAAAATTTTCATATGGCCAATTGCGGATTTGAGGAATGCATTAAATTTCGTTTTAATATACTTAATAATTATATAAAAAAAAACTGAAAAAGTCAAAACATGCCTGGCCAGTAGAGCTGCAAAACAATCGATAGTACTATAGATAGTATCGATAGTTTTATTTTTGACGCACTATTGATAGTTTTTATAACTATCGATACTATCGGAGAATTTTAAAAGTAACTAAAAACTGGATTAAAATTAGTATATGGAATAATAATTAAATTTTACTTCCGATCTTTGACGTTAGGAATGTTTAGCGACTACAACTTTTAACAAAAATATAACTGCAAAAAGGTGATGATTATATTGGATTAGGAGTAAATTTTTAAAAATCGCCTTTGATACTTTAAGAATAGACTTTTTCCTTACTTTTACAAAATTGTGTACTAATTTACATATTAAAATAGTGTTAATCGTACCTACCATATATAAACTAATGCCCCTATTGCGGTTCTCCACTTTTGTAACAGTTTGGTTGTCTTTGGTAAATTCACATTGCCATTCTCAACTCAACAGGCAGTTGGCTATTGTTGTGTATCTGTTTTTTCGTGGAATTGCCGTTTTCAACTTTGTAAAAGTTTGGTCCTCAAAAATGTTAAATACACACAACTGCTAAGAAGTAGTTATGTTATTGGCAGTTAAAGTTTATTTTTAAATTCGGTGAAAATCGAAAACAAAATGGCCAAGTATTTGGTGTTGAAAATATTCCACCATCAAGTGACAATTTTACTGAGTCAGTTTAACCAATAATACGACCAGCATATTGGCCAATAGCTACCCCAACCAGAAGAAGAACTCATCGGGCACAATAAAGTTTTGTTACTTATTAGAAGTTCTTACTTGGCACTCGGAAGTTCAAGAGGCTTGGAATCATCAAGAATTTGTCTTCTTGTACGAAGTGCATCTATACAAGAGTTTTCCTCTTATCATCCCCTTATAAAGATTACATATATTTATTATAAACTATAGATGACACTGAAGTTTAAATTCAATATGCTGATTTTTATATCTGAAAAACGTTAAAATTGTTCATTCTTTACCATCCTCATTAACTACCGTGTCTACAAAAGTGGCACATAAAAACTTTTCGATACTATCGATAGTATCGATAGTTTTTGAGCTAACTATCGAAACTATCGATTGGGCCGACTATCGATAGTTTTGCAGCTCTACTGGCCAGGCCCAGGTATACACTTAACGGCGAATAAAAGTACCTGAATTGAAACGAATTAAAAAATTGTATTACATGCAAAAAAATATATATCTTTATGTATGAATTTAACTTTGATACTTTCAAAACCGAAAACCGACTTAAGCCATTCTTATAAATTGCCACAGATATATATTAAATTTTTTAATTTCGTAATAATGGGTGATTTTTAAGAGCTATACGAAAGTTAAAGAAAAACACATAAAATTCAGAAAAATGCATAAAATCTTTATTTGAATCGATAGTACGGTCCATATAATTTAATGTTTGAAGATTATTTCATGCAAATGTTGACCGTGACTGCGCCTCAAATGGTCCATCCGCTTAGTCCAATTTTGGCATACTCTTTCCAACATTTCGGCCGGTATCTCATGAATAAATGCTTCAATGTCGTCTGCCAACGCGTCAACTGAAGCGGGCATGTGTGTATAGACATGAGCTTTAACATAGCCCCACAAAAAATAGTCTAAAGGCGTTAAATCGCACGATCTAGGCGGCCAATTGGCTGGTCCCGAACGTGAAATAAAATGTTCAAAGAACTCGCCTCTCAATAAGTCCATTGCTAAGCGGGCTGTGTGGCATGTGGCACCGTCTTGTTGAAACCACATGTCATGCAAGTCAAGCTCTTGCATTTTAGGCAAAAAAAGTTGGATATCATCTCACGGTAGCGCTCACCATTCACAGTTACGTTACGATTCGCATCATCTTTGAAGAAGTACGATTTTGGAGCCGATCTTCACTCCAAAATCGACAATTCTGCTTATTAACGTACTCATTGAGCCAAAAATGAGCTTCGTCGCTGAACACAATGAACTTTCATAACAGAGCATGCATTTTGATAATAAAATTCAATAATTTGCAAGCGTTATTCGTTTGTAAGGCGATTCATGGTTAAATTATAGACCAAACTGAAGATGTTTGAATGTGAAACAAATTACAAAACGTGCGTCAGCGGTTTAAACCAGTGTTGCCAAAAAGATAATAGCTAAAAAATCACCCATTAAGGGCATAACCTCACGAATGGCTTGGCAAACATGTCAAAATTTTACGTTTGTACAAACATTTTGTGTTGTTAATTGGGGTGTTTGCTGTTTGGACAAACATTTGTAGCAATGTTTGCAGAAATATTAAAAATTTTTAATATTTGGCAGACATGTTGGATATTTGTCAAACTTTTTGTGGCGTCTAATGCTACTTGTATTCAATTCAATTAATTTTTAATATTAAATTAAATTTTTTTAGTAGTATTGCTTGCCACAAAACAGCTCGTTGTTTAAAAACTGTTTACATTAAATTGTTTGCCTTTATTTTATAATTTCTTCTCCGTTTTAAGCTAAAAGCAACAAAATTGCCGCAGCACTATTGGCATCTGTATTCATTGAAAACAAAACAAAAGTGAAAATTAATGTTTGAACGGAGAATATTTGTGCCGTTTATTGGCAAACCCCAAACGGAAATAATGTGTGTGTTTGCCAAGCATTTTGTGTGGTTTATTATGCCCTTTAGTTTCAGCAAAATACGTTCGATATATCGATATTTTTGAAATAATAAATATCGATTCGATATATATCGATATCAAGTCTCAGGTCTCCGAATGCCGAGCAGTGACAGAGAAGATGTTCCGTTGACTCCTCCTCTTTCTCGTCGCCGAGTACATTTTTTTTATATTTAAATTAATTATTTATTTAAATAAACTGTGAGAGAAGCATTCAGCACCATTGCTAAAAGATAAAATAGTGTTCTTTCCGTCCTCTAATTCTTGGAAAGACAAAATACTTGGCTCCTTTTTCCCTGACGTATCACCGCGATCATAAAATAAATTATTCACAGTCTTTCACTTTTTAATTAATTTTTTTTTTTTTATTAATTAATATTTCATTAGGGTTTTTAAAAGGCGAATTAAGTTTACGAAATATTTGGGGATTCAAATGAAAAAATACGACTGTTGGGAACAGCTCCTCATAACTCAGTGTGCTACATATTTTGAATTTAAAGCAGCTGATTTAAAGCAAATATTAAAAATAAATATTTACTAATAATAAAAATATTTTTTAATTCTAATCCATGAATTAATAAATTTAATTACATCGTACCTGACTAATTTCCATTTTTCGGACTCAAATCAGAAATAAAGTTTATTTTGTTTGTTTACCAAACAGCAGAGTCCTAAGCCAATCTAATATAACGCCGCACTTGATTTGTTTCAAAAATTGCTAGCCGCAGGTTAAATTCGGATGTTAGCCGGATAACATGTTACCATCAATGGAGACGGCTTACAAAAACTAATGCGGATCAATTACGACCACACAATGAACATAGCAAGCAAATTGTATTATGGAACACATTTAACTTTAATCGCCATTTTTTAGTGTTAACATTAATTTTCGCTTAAGTGCTGCCATGCTCTTTTTTTAATTTGAGAATAACATTTGATATCAATTTGTTATAAACATTGTATGTCAAATGTTTATATTCAGATAATCATCAATTTAAATTTAAATGTTATAATCAAACAATTGAAAAAGGTTTAAAAATTGTGTTTGATGTCAGATGATAAATTCATTTCATATCAAAGGTTTGACTTCGTGTTTGTTGGGTACATTCACCAGTTTTTATATGCGCTGAATAAAGCGCTTTTTGTGTCAAAAATGTATTGCTTCAAATTAAGAACTCGCTATATAAAATACATGCCTTCCGTAAGCGGGACGGTAAGCGATACTTTTACGTTTCTCCCTTACAAACCTGTATTGCTTCAAAGTAAGAACTCGCTTTAAAAAACGCATGCCTTCCGTAAACCGGATGGTAAGCGATACTTTTACGTTTCTTCCTTACAAACCTGTATTGCTTCGAAGTAAGAACTCGCTTTAAAAAACGCATGCCTTCCGTAAACCGGATGGTAAGCGATACTTTTACGTTTCTCCCTTACAAACCTGCTGCATTAAAAGCTCCACTTTTACTAGGATATATAAATAAATCCGTGAACAAACGGAAAAAAATATCGCCCTTTATTTATATATTTATATTTAACGGAGGACTAATTTAACCCTAATATGGTGGCCAGTGTCAATTACCATAAAATTCTTAAGAAAATTTACGTTGAAAACAGTTTCGTTGGAGGTGACCATATCGAAAAATGTATTTTATCCGAGTTCATATCTCGGCGTATGAACATTAATTCTCCTAGATATTATACACGGGCGGACAAACTTTGTATACCCTTTTAAGCACGTGTGCTAGTGCAGGGTATTAAAACCAGTGTTCGAAAATAAACACTAAATATCGTTTCCTAATGTCTGGTTCGGTAGATTTGTGGAAAACACAAACACTAATAGTGTTTGTATAGAAAATCATTAAAAAAATAACGTTTCCCTTTTAGTCATCTTTCGAACACAAAAATATTACTTTTTTTATTAAAATCAACAAAAGATGTGAACATTTAATTCCGTTCGGTTTTTTTTTTTTTGAAAATCCACAAACTTCAGTGTGTTCGGTTCGGCTCGTTAATGTTTGTCCCTTTTGGCTGGTAAAAAAAAACCAGACGCAATTCTTTACATATCATGTGCTAGAAACTAAAATTTCTAGATATCAAAAATAGGGCACTGAACAATTTCGTGGTTGTCCTTCTTTTTGAAATTTCTTATAAGAGTTGACTTTATTTTAAAGAAATAAATTCCTATTTTTTAAATTTTTTGCATTCTTAAAAAAGCATTTTTTTGCCTTTAAAATCTCTAGTAAATCTTTTTCTCAACCGTTTTGTGTCTTTTCTAAATCTCTTCGTTCTGAGAATTTATTTCTATTTTATAATTACCTTTTCTTGGTTTTCTTGTAGCTGTTTTAAAATTTTTTTGTCGTTGTTTTAACAGCACTACGTGAAGTTATAAACAAATAAATGAGAAAAAAATATTGTTAATAAATTATACTTAAG
Organism: Pollenia angustigena; assembly: GCA_930367215.1. Taxonomy (NCBI): domain Eukaryota; kingdom Metazoa; phylum Arthropoda; class Insecta; order Diptera; family Polleniidae; genus Pollenia; species Pollenia angustigena. The sequence continues at coordinate 58,993,015 of OV884060.1, forward strand.
TGTAGGCAAACAAGTGTAAAGAACAAAATTAAAACAAATCTCAGTTAAAATAAATGTTTCAGATTGAAAATTTTGTTTCCTCTTAATGGTTTTGAGGAGATTTTTTTTTTTTAATTTTCTTATAATTTCAACATGAATAAGAAATTTGTCCATGGAGATTTAAGAGGTTGTTGATAATGTTTATATTTAATATTTTAAGAAAAGAAAAAAAGATAGAAGCTTAAAATAAAACATAAAAGTTGTCAGATTTATGTTAAAACAGAGACTTAGCAAATGCACAAAGAACATGAAAATATTTTTAACATGGAAGGAAATAAAATTTAATTACTTTACAAACATTAATAAAAAAACAATAATAAAGAATAGCAAAAATATAATAAAAATTTAAAAAATCACACACACAATAAGGATTAGTTTAAAGAAAACTTTAGGGAAATTATTTTACAGATTTCATTAGAAATTATTTAAAACTAACAAAATCATTTATTTCATAAAAGTGGCACAAAAAGGGGAATTCTGAGAAAAAAAAGGGGCAACTTTAAAAATAAGACCATTTTCATTTTTATTAAGTTATTTTCACTTAAAACATAAACGTTACAAAAAATAAGCCTCTTCTTGTGTATAAATAAGAGGCCTAACTCAACTTTTCGAAAATTTTTCAATTTTGTTATATTACTATCAAATTAGCTGTGAACTCTTTAAAATGATTTTGTTCTTTTATAATGTAAATATTTTCCATTAAAAAATATGAAAAATTGGTATAGGGTTTTAATCTTATTTGATGTTTTCAGAAGCTACCAGCCAGATAAAAGGAAAATATACATAACAAAATTAGGCCATTATATATTGCTTAAATATGGATTACTAAGCTTCGCGTGTTTGGCAAATTTCTTTTTGTAGCATTTTTTTTTTTTTTTTTTTAATTTGTAAATCCATTTTTCAAACAATACTAATTTTCTCTACTTTTTATTTTTTGGAGGTCTTTTAGCTTTTGACACATCCATATATAGTCGAACTTCACTTTATTATACAGAACTAAAATTTTTTCTACTTTTGTTAATAAAAACTGGTATTTTAGTTCGATTATCGATTAACATTTGCTTCAATAATAATAAACTTATAAGGAAAAGTTTGAAGACTTTTGCGTTAAGTGTTTAATTGCTTGTACGAAATAAAGTGCTGAAAAATAATCTGTTAGGCTACAAAACCTTTTGTGCTGCTTATTTAACTTTTAATTATCAAATTTATTTTAAAAGAAATGCTGCTACATTTTTGTCCACTAAAACGTGCGACTGTTGCTAAAATCGTCATCAAGAAACTAAAATACTGCCATGCTACCTTTGCGCTTAGTTAATTTAATACCATATTTTTAGGTTATTTTACCTATGATTTTTTTGTGTGTAAGGAGATTATAATAATTTTTTTAAATTTTTTATATAGAAAGCTTCATTTTATAGAACTTCACTATAGAGATGTTCGAATGTATATATATATACACAGCGAAAATACACGTCTTGTTTGCAAGTTAATGTGTATGAACTGTTGCATATAATTTTACTCTTCACCACAGCTGGAAATATATATGTAAGTTCGTTATTATATAGTTTGTCATTCCATTTTTAATTTAACAAAATCGGTTACTAATTGACTTAGTAATAGACTTATAACCAGAGTACGAAAACAAACAAAACGAAACGTTTGCTTTCGTTTTGTTTTGTTCTTTGCAGTGAGTAAAACAAAAACAAAACCAAAACAATGAGAACGATTGTGCCATTTTGTTTTGTATTGTTTTTGATCGTGAGCGCAAATTGTACATTAATATAAACGTACACAGCTGGAAAAGCAAAGAGTAAGAACAATATTGAAACATTCATAGAAAAAACGTTTGACAAACGTTTGGTAATTGATTTACTCGCTACTATTGTTTCTAAGTAAAATAAAAAGAGAGGTTTTTAGGTTTTTTTTGTTTTTATTAATGCTTATGTTGACTACCATAGAAATTAAAAAAAAAAGTAAATTAAATAAAATGTAATTCAAAGAAAAAATAATAAAAAATAAATCATTTTTTGGACGAGGCAGTGTGGATTTTAATCTTGTTATGCCACTACAAACCAAACAAGAACTAAATCAATTACTTAAAACAAAACGTTTCTCTGTCTGTTTTGTACTCAGATGTACGATTGTAACGGTAAATTAAATAATGCAGATGAGTGGAAAGCCAATTGTTTCGTTTTCTCTCTTTGGCACTTGAAAAGTTTATGTTTTGGTTTTGCTCATGTACAATACAATTTAAAAATTTTGTATAGTTTTGTACATTTTGCAAACGTTTGCGAAATGTTTTGTTTGTTTTCATACTCTGCTTGTAACCACGTTATAATTCCCAAAATAAGCGCTTTGTTACAATAGCGCCTTTATTATGAGTGATAGGTGGACCAAATTTAGTGCTGAAATTTCCTATTAGAAGAAGTTAGTAGTGATACGATTTTTTATAAATGCATTACAGTGCTATGCTGTTTCTTTAGTTGTTATATAAGTATCTAATTTTCGAAAATAAGCATCTATGTATATTTATTAATAAGTTCAACATGGACTGCCAGGTATCTACTTTCAGTCTATTGGACCACTTATTGTTTTATAATGCTAATTTAAAAAAAATCCGTTAAGCGGATGCACTTCTATGCGGTTAAGTAAAAACATGCAATTATATAAAAGCTGGAAGTTCAAAAAGGGGCAAAAGGGGCACAAAAACATACAAAATGATACAAAAGGGGATTTAAAATAAAGGGGCAAAGAAAGTGGCAAGGCATTAAAAAAGGGGCAAAAATTCGACTTTAGTCGCATAACGGTAACGCTGATTTCATCTTAATTCTTTTTTAAAATTCCTTTTGTTTAATATTTTTTTTTCCTTTTCTTGCAACTTTTCATAATTAAATGGAAATTTCAATTAATTTTCCAACAATTAATTCCTTATAAACCATTAAATTCATAAAATATGTCGTTGAGCAAAATTTTTGTTTTAAAATTATGAAAATGTCAAACAACAAAAAACACCTTCACTCATTTCCCCTGTTTAAATATTTTTAATAACTTTCAACAGGAAGGTTTTGAAAAAAGGGTATAAAGTTTAAATATTTAATTTTTCCGGCGTCTGGCAGTGTTGCCAATATACAACAATGGCTGGTGTAGAAAACAATTCACACAATGGCGAAAACGGATTGACAAAAGCCACTGCAGACTTTATTGTCAAAGGCAAAAGCAGAAGGAGTGTGAAATTAAAAAAAAAGATCCCAAATAACATTTGTATGAGAAACAAGCTTTTAGTTTGAATTATTTTGTAAAACAAATTTTCAGTAAAATCTTATTTAATAAAAATCGCGAATACCTAATATGTGATCATAGTGAAGATTATGCTTAAGCAACAAACATTTGAACTGAAGAGTTAAATCGAATTATAGTAGGTTCTAATCACATAACTCCTTATGGCAAGCAACTAACAATATTTAAGGATCAGTTCTTTCTAAGCTCAATTGAGATAATACTTGAGAAATTGGTAAAAAAATCTCATTGAAACAGGCAATCCGTTTGGTTAACATTTGAAAAACGTATTTACCCTCCCATATATCTCACGATTTAGCTGTCGTGTTACCGCCTGTTAATGTAAGAGCAGCTATTCCCCTAAGATTTAAGATAAAAGAAATCGAAAAGGCTATTTGTAATTTAGAATTGAATTGAATATTGATGCATTCCAACCCATTAATTCGGTTGTAACGGGTGGTTAAGTTTTAAGGGCCGATGTTGAATTGAACCACACCTAAACATCAAGTTTTCTTCTGCATTTCGTTTGAAATTTCTCAATTTCAGACTAACCCAATTTGAACCATCCAAAGATACACAATTATGAAAATGGGCGTTCAAATCTAAATGCGTATCGTGCACTTCGTGATTTTTTCGGTGATTTTTTTTTTTTTGTGGTTACACATTTTAAGACTTTCTCTGTTACAAGATTTTGAAGTGATTCATAATGATGCATCTCCGGTGGAGAGGTTGTTCACAACCCTTAATTTTGAAACTTTCAAATGAATCATTATGAATCGCTTATAAATATTGTAACAAAGAAAGTCTTACAATATGTAACCACAAAATTGTATCGTCCAAATGTGCGTACAATCGGAAAAATCGTGCAAAGGTTTAAGCAAACCGGGTCTGTAGGAGATGTGAAAACACCAGTGCATGCTCGTTCAGCTCGTTGGTGCAGTTTATGGGCTGGTGGCATCATCGGGCCGTATTTTTTCCAAAATGAGGCCAGTCGTGCAGTTACTGTGAATGGTGTTCGCTATCCTGAGATGATAGCGAACTTCTTATGGCCCGAATTCGAAGATATGGATGTGGACGATATGTGGTTTTAACAGGACGGTGCCACTTGCCACACAGCTAACAAAACAATGGCTCTTTTGCGCGAGAAACTCAATTGCCGTGTTATCTAACGTGGTGACGATTTCAATTGGCCGCCAAGATCATGTGATTTGACACCGTTGGGCGTCTTTCTTTGGGGTTATTTGAAAGAAAAGGTGCTCGTCCATTAGCCAGCAACAATTCAAGAACTAAGGGATGTGATAATTCGGCACATTAACGGCATAGGACCTCAATTATGCCTCAGCATCATCGATAATTTGGTCCATCGTGTGGAGGTGTGCCGCCGTGGTCGCAGCGGCCATTTCGCCGATGTTTTGTTCTATACATGATTGAAACTTACCAATATTATCATAATAAAAAGAAATGACAATAATTTCCAATATTAATTTGTGATTTATTCAAAATTAACATTCGCCCTTAAAATTTAACTACCCTTTATAACAGCGATCATCACGCTATGCCCCCGGGAGCCGAGCGCTTTTCGTCAATTTCACACACACACACAACACGAAGGTTAACGAAGCAATTGTAAAAAGCCATAATTGTAAAAAACAAGAACAAAACACATAGTTAATGTCTCAAACGAGTAAATTTATTTTCCTCTCTTTGCACTCACCACTACATACACATTTTTAACTGTCTCTCTTTGTGATGACCGCTGCTTTAGAAGAATACACAGCATAATTGAAGAAACCCATAGACTTGTAAACGTCATAAGAAAGGCCTTTGAAGAAAGAAAATATTGCTCTGCGCTCTTCATCGATGTTTCTTAAGCTTTTGATGAAGTCTGGCATGTAAGCTTATTGCATTAATTGAAGCGAAATTTACCAGTGAAGACACACAACTATTAGAAAGTCGGTCGAAAATTTATTATTAAAGAAAGTTATTTTGTAAGTTCTCCTCAGCCAATTGACGCTGGAATCCCACAAAGGAGCATTTTAAAATATACTTCCAACATGCCAACAAACAACTGCACCAGAACTTCAACTTTAGCGACACGACGAAAAGCGGCATGCAAAATATCGATACTTACAGGGTCATATTAAAATTGGAATTATGGTTAAAATATTGGAAGATAAAAGTCAATGAGCAACGAAGCGTTCATATAACATTCACTTTGCGTAGGAAATCATGCCCCACTAATTAAATCAATTACCAAACAATAACTCAAGATTCGCATATTAAATACATCGGTATGCATCGAGGCTCCAAAATTAAATGTCGATAAGTGGCTTATCGGTTTCGATCGGACATAAAAAGAGTAATAGTGGATAAAAGCTAAGATCTTGTGAAACTGTTAATATTTTGCACTAATTGTTGTCATTACGGAAGATATTTTGTACCACAATTAATAACAAAATCCATAGTTTTATTATTTTTGAATTTTTTCATTACGTTTTTTTCCTCATTATTTTTTATTGAATCTTCATATATTTAATATGAACTAACAATAATTAATCAAATCTTATCCTAATACTTGATTTATGTCCTGCCAGTGCCACACAAAAATTTTATCATCACGGGTTCTGTTTATCGCTCATCTAATTGGGTAAGTGCTGCAGTGTCTCTTCTTCTTAAGCGAGTGTGGCCGCCATGATTTAAAATATTTCGAGCTTGTGGATTTGGGTGTTGTTCAAGCCTTTTTAAATATTTTACTGCACATTTTGTTATCATAGTTTTTACTAATGGCACATTGAGATCCTTATGAATGTTTTAGTTGTTAACATACCAGGGAGCGGCTGTGATTATTCGAAGAAGTATATTTTGGCGCCTTTGAATTTTTTCGATATTAGAGGCCGAGGCAGTGCTCCATATTTGAATACCGTAGCACCAGATAGGCTTTAAGATAGAGTTGTAAACTAGAAGCTTGCAATCGAGACTAAGAACAAGATTTCTTCCAATAAGCCAATGAATTTGAATGGCTTTTAGTTTCATTTGAGTTAATTTTGCCTCTATATGGCATTTCCACGTTAATCGCCGATCCAGATGTATAACGAGATATTTTACATGCAAATGTTGAAGAATTCTTTGATTATTGATTGTAACAGGGGGGCAAGATTCCCGGCGCAAGGTGAATGTTATATGTACGCATTTTTGCTCATTGACCTTTATCCTCCATTGTCTTAACCATATTTCTAGTTGAAATATATGATGCTGTAAGTAACGCGATGCTTCATAACGTTTTTCGTGGACGCTAAGAAAAGCTGTATCGTCTGCAAATGTTGAAGTTTGTGTATAGTTGCTTGTTGGCATGTCCGAAGTATAAATTATATAAATTAAAAATAGGGCCCAGGATGCTGCCTTGTGGGACTCCAGTGCCAATGGGCTGAGGTGAACTTAAGAAATTTCCTTCTTTAATAATAAATTGACGACCGACTAAGTAGCTTTCTAACAGCTTGTGTGTTTTTGCTGGTAAATTTTGCTTCAATTTATGTAATTTTGCCAGACTTTATCAAAAGCTTGCGAAACATCGATGAAGAGTGCGGAGCAATATTTCTTATCTTCAAATGCTTTTCTTATGACATTTTCTATCCGATGAGTCTGTTCCATTGTGCTGTGTTTTCTTCTAAATCCGAACTGATGGTTGTTTATTTTCACTTAAAATCGGTGTTAATTTTGAAATTAACAATTTCTCAAACAGCTTTGACATATTTGATAAAAAGCTAATAGGCCTATAAGTATCATTGGCATCATTTCGTTAAAAACATTTTTGGTAAAATCATTCTTAGTTTTTAAATTATTATATTTTTATATTTAATCTAAGTTTCTTTTACTATTTGGACGAATCTTTCTTACAGTATTTTCATTTGTTGATCAATTACTTAAAATTGTTCAGTGGGTTGGTAAAATATTATTTAATATACTTGCATTGAATTAATATTCTATAGGAATATGGCAACAGTTGTCATGTTAATATCACACAATTATCAAGTTAAACGATAACAACAATAGCAAATTCCAAAAGAAAGAAAAAAAACCTCCTTTTGTATCAACCAGCTCAATTCTCCAACTCGTACTTCAAAATCAGATCATTTGCTAGCAAAACGAGTTAACTAAAACAAGAAGCAAACATTTCAATATGAGTTGTTAGACACAGCGTTAATTTATGTGTATTAAATTGACAGTTTACTGACGTCGGTTGTTATTGGCATCGTAACACCACAAAAATTGTAGATATATCTTGAAAATAAGTCTCACTTTTTTTGGAATAAAAAACATTTTACTCTTACTTTCTTGCAACAGACTAACAGTTAAGTGAATTTAACACAGTCCTAAGAGAAAATGTTTAACAGGTCTCTATAACAATTTGTTCAGTGAATCGCATTTTGGTCTTTTCAAACATCACTAAGGTAAACGGTTAAAAGTTTAAAATCATTGTTTTAAATTTTCGTTAGATATAAGAATGACGCTAGAATGTTTTCATGTTGTTTGCACCTTTTTAAAACTGAAGAAATACTCTTCAATCATTTTGGGGTTTTAATTGAAATTTTTTGGGGCAAAATTCAATAGCCTTCAACAGCATAGTTTCCATTATCATTAACAACAACTTGAACATTTAATAATGTTTTAGCTCTTTCCTGTTTTGGTTTTAGTTTTCCGTTTCAATGGCAATGAGTTTATTTTTAATTGTTTTGGGTTTATTTTTTGAAATATTTGAACCAATCAAGCGGTACTCTGCTGGCAAATTTTCTAGGAATTAAAAAACAACGTAGAACAAAATGGACTTATTGATTTTGCAGCTGAACACATTTCTATCTAGCATGTTACCTTTGAAAAGTGCTCTGCTTTTAATAATGCTTAATAATTTTTATCGACAAATTAAACATGAATCATACGCTAAGGTGTTGCTTACGACATTTTAGCTGACATACAAATTCGAAGAGGCATTTCCCCTCTTCCCTATCAACACAAACCCAGACTTTCTGAAAGAAAACTTTTATACTGTGAACACAGGCAATAGGGTGTGATTTTTAAGCCCAATGGTACTTACGAAGCGCTAAGCTTCCAAACGAAATATCATATTGAGCTTCGTTTTTGAATTTACCAAATCATCATGAACACTAGAAAATTATTAAAATTTACTTTAAATATCAGTCATGATGTTTTATTACAAAATTTTGCTTAGCGATAAGTCTAATTTTTGGCTTAACGAATTTGTTAAAAAGCGAAATTGCCGCATATAAAGTGAGACCGCACCATAACAGACCGTACAAAATGTAATACATCCAGAATAATACACCAGTTGGTGTGGTTAACAGGATGGTGCCATCATCGGACTGTATTTCTTCCAAAATTATGCTGGATCTTGTGTTAAGGTTAATGAAGATCGTTATCGCATCAATATTAATTAATCAGCCTTATGGTTGTCGTTGTTGTAATCGATCAAGTCGTTTTTTGTAAGAGATTAAAGAACACTGGTTGTGTGTTAAGAGATTAAAGAACACTCGTTGTGTGTTACTTTAATCTCTTACAAAAAACGACTTGTTAAAAAAGATCCTAAATGGGATAACTTCCTTAAACCAATATGCGTGCATACGCGTATATTTGTTGTAGAAACAACTACAACACTAAACAAGTTAGAGTGCTATATTCGGCTGAGCCGAATCTTTGATACCCTCCACCGACAGTTCGAATGTTTAAGGAATAATATCTGTATGATGTTATTATTATCTTAAACTGTGACGATTTGTTATTAATTATGGTTTAAGGCGACTAAACTGTTTTCCGTTAGTAGGGTTTATATGGGGCCTAGGGTAAATTATGTACCGATCTTCACGAAATTTTACAGTATCATTAATAGTCCTATAAAACTGTGATGAGCTAAAATTTGTTATGATTGCATTATTTTTTACGTAGTAGGGTTTATATGGGGCCTAGGGTAAATTATGGACCGATCGTCACGAAACAGTGTTATTTCTAGTTCTAAAAAACTGTGACGTACCAAATTTTGTTACGCTAGCGTTATTTTTAACGGTTTTAGGCGTACTAAACTGTTTCCGGGAGTAGTGTTTTTGTGGGGCTTAGGGTAAATTATGGACGGATCTTCACGAAATTAACAGCGTGATTTCCAGTCAAATAAAACAAATTCTTGCAATCTCATTCCGTGCCTTGTTCCAGCATTTATGTTATTTTTTGTAACAAAATTATAAATTTTTTTAGGTGGTGGTTCCACATTTTGATTCAAAGCTCTGGTCCTACTGAACCGATTTTGCTGGATTTCAATCCCAAACTGCTTAGGATAACTACAAGCAATTTGGCACCATGTCTGTTCATTTCTTTTGAGGCAGACGGGCATGGCTAAATCGACTTAGAATTACTCAAGCACCCAGAATATATATACTTTATGGGGTCTGAGATGAAGAATATAAAAGTTTCACACGGAATGACAAACTTAATATACCCCCTTCACAACTATGTTATTGTGGTGGAGGGTATAAAAAGAAAGTAAAAAACGATTTGCTTGTTTTGTGTAGCAACAACAACAACACTACAAAAAGAAAAATATAGACTATTTTCATGTTTAAAAAGTAGAAGTAATAATTCCCATATTCTATTTTTGAAAAATATTTAGTTAAAAACATGAAATTCTCAAAGTTGATTGTTAAGTTATAGCGGGTAATTTAGACTTCTTCTGTAAACAAAGAACGGAATATGACAAAAGGGAAAGAGATATGTGCTATGGGTAATTAAATAATAATATTCTCTCTATCTCTGGTTCCCTGGGCTACGTGTTTTGCTTAGAATCAATCTAATCTAATCTCGCTTTCGGATTATATTAAGTACGAATCGGGATACAGCCAACTTAGAAAGTCTTAAATCTAGATTAATTTTATCTCACTTTTAATTAAGTCAATTCCATTTTCAGAATATTTAAGTACGGGACACTTGAATAGTCCGTACTTGAATTAGGCATTCTGTACTTGTTTTAAGTACCTACCGTACTATTGACACCACTTTGGCTTGATTTAAGTTCGGATGGAATGATTTCTCTTTTCAGTGTAAGTGACATTAATACGGGTGAGATGATTGCCATACTGTGACAGCAACGAACGATTTTTTTGAAATCAAAATTTGACGATAAGTTGATTTAGGGAAATTGCATTGTGAATTGACATCTGAGGCCATGCGATTTGTAACCTCTCGATTGTTTCTTGTGGGGCTCCGTAAAATTACTCGCGTAGCCTGATAAACCAGCAAAAATTTATGACTTGGAGGCCAACATTGATCGTCTTATTCCTGACGTACAGCCTTCTATGCTCGAAAAAAATGCCCAAAATAAGATGTCTATAACAAGCTTCGACAAAAACAGTCGTCGAACCCGAAGTTCGAAATTTGAGTTGTAATTGTTGTTTCAATATGTCGGTCGCACTTGATCAACAAGAAGGTATTAACTCAAAATTTTTATTTATTTTGACACTTTGGATGAAATCTACACGTAATATTCATGTCTGCTCGCTGTGAAAATATCATGTTATTTTGTCTACTTTTTGGTAATGAAACAATTTGTTTAAAAATCCATTATCATATGCCTTTAATAAAAATTAAAAATTGTTTTGCTTCTACTGAAAGTTTTTAAATTTTAAGTTAAAAATCTCTTGTTGGGTGCGATATGTATATGTATATTCCTAAATGAACATTCTTATTTTTTATTTCAAAACTGGCAGCTAAACGCCAAACTGTGGCTTGCAATAAAGCACGTAACGCCTGAATTTTCGAAAATAAGAATTTTGTTGCATGGTTATGTCAAACAAGCATTTATTTTCATTCAAATCAATTCTACGGAAAACTCTTTTAGTTTTTATTTAAGCTAAAACAAATCTTCCGTAAAAATGTTTAAACTGAAACAATTTTAAGTGAATATGTTTTTAATAAAAACCAAATCACAGTGAAAATTGTTTGGGTTAAATAACTTTCAATACAGTAAAGCAATAAAAAAAACATTGTGCGTATAATGATTTTTTGTCAATATTCGTTGAAAACATTTATGCATTAAGGAATGGATCATCTGCGTTGTTTTAGTGAAATCCGATTCAGCGCAACAAATTTACATGAAATCTTCTTTGGTAAAAAATGTTTGATAACAGTTCTGCCTACTTGATAACCAAAAGACTATTTAAAAACTATTTTTTAGTAATCAGGCCAGAAAAGCACAGAAATTTTAATCAAGGCTTAATAAATCTTGACTCTTTGTAATGATTTTGTAATCACTTAACAAAAGTTTAGAAAAAAATACAGCAATAGCAAAAAGTAAAAGCCGAAAAATTGAGAATAAATAATTTGCTTAATCTCAGTTTATTATCTGCTTAAGCACTCACTTGGCCTGGCCACTTAAAAAAATTGCTGTTACTGTTAGTGATAAGTCTTAGTTTTTTGCTTCTGCTGTGCCTGAATTCAGCAAGTATTAACTTCTTTGCTGTTGCTTGCTGATTCAAGTCTTTGTAGCTCATCCTTTTGTCGTTGTTAAGAGTCATCTTTAATTTATTTTCAAAAAAAAGAAGAAATGATTCATTGTAGTTATTTGCTATTACTTTTATGAGTTAACTGTGTTTTTGGAATATAAAAAACCAACCACACTTCACTGTTGCCCAGGCTGTTGTTGACTGATCCTGATTTCCTTTAACGGGTTTATTGTTTTACAAAACTAAAAATTTGTTAATGGTATTTGAATATTGGTTGCTCTTGGTAGCCAAACATTTAAACAACAGCCAGCCAGCCAGCCAGCCATCCAACCGAGCATTTAGCCAACCAAACAACAACCATCCAACCAACCTTTCTAGTCGAGCTCATAAGCACAAATATACATAAGCACTCATAAGCACAAATATACATATGCACAAACATCTACATTCAATATTTCATAACACAACACTCAACTCTTCCATAACCAATTTATTCATAGTTATTGTTTGTAATTTAATAAAAGGATATTTACAACGCATCCGTTTAACTCTTTAGTCTGAAATTGTATGAAATCACTTGAAATTAATTACAGTTTGAATTGCACAGCATGTTTTAATCTCTCTCTCTCTTTCGCTCTCTATCTCTTCTATACACATAACAACGCACACACATTTACAAACTCTTTACCGTGTTGGAGTATATTTTGTAAAATCAACGTATTAACATTCATTGTTGTTATGAAATTTATAATCAACTAATGGGTAAAATTTGTTTCATAACAACAATAACTACAACAGCAGCATCAAACAAAAATTATTCAATACCAACAACATTTAAGCGAAATGAAATGCGAATTGTTATTAAGCCATTTTAATAATGTGGCCGTAAATTTAATATAATTTATTATTGTTTCAAGTGTAAAAATTAAATAAAAATTAAAAAAAAAAAATTCGCTGGAACTGAAAAATTCAACAATAATTTGTAATGAATTTGTTACGTGAAAATTGTGTGGTTTGTGTGTTAAGAGAAAGAGAAAGGTGAGATTGTTTGAAATTATGGTTAAATATTTCTTTCAAATAAAATTTAAATGTAGATTAATTTTAAAATAAAAATGGTCCGTTTTCACAAAATTATATTCGAATGTGAAAATTTATTAGATGTTCTTTTATTCAAGAATTTTTGAGTGGAGTATACAAAATATTTGCACTTAATATACTAGAAATTTTTATTGAAAAGTTTAAACACCCAAAAGATTTCAATTAAGATCTGCGCACTTCTTTGAAAATGAGGTCGGCCAAGTAATAACCGGGAATGGTGTTCGCTATTGCGAGATGAAAACGGACTTATTTTGGCCAGCAATTGAGGATATGGACCTGGACGATGTGTGGTTCCAACACGATAGTGTCACTTGCCACAGAGCCAACGAGACAATGGCTATTTTGCCCAAGAAATTCAATGGCCGTATTTTTTCACATCGTGGCGCTGTCAATTGGCCACCACGATCATGTACGCCAACAAGCTAAGAACAATTAAAGAGCTAAAGCATGATATAATTCGGCACATTAACAACATTGAACTTCAATTATCAGGGGTGTGCTGGAAATCGAAAACGTAAAACGCAAGAATCTGGAAGTTGTTTTTAATAAACTTTAAACCTAATTCTTATAATTTTTGTTTAAAATCCTGTTTAATAGGGACATATTTGTTTAATATTTGTCATAAAATTCTTTTATTACAGAAATCTTATTTAAAAACGACTTTTAAAATTCTTGCGTTTTACGTTTGCGATTTCCAGCACACCCCCGTATATTTCAAAGTTATTGAAAATGTGGACCATCGGTTTTGGCCGATATTATGTTTCTCATATAATTGTCATAGATCCGTCTATAATAATAAAAACAGTATTAAGATAATTCTCTGAAAACCTTTTGTTTTATTTACAATTATCATCGTGCGTTGGTTTGACCAAAACCACAAAAATGTCATTCTTTTTTTTTTTTTGTCTGCCACTAGTCAAGCCCTAAGCGCGAAAATAACATAAGCGACATCATTTTCAATTTACGTTTTTGTTAATAAATGACTTTATTGGCAACAGTTGCATCATCTCCAAAAATGTCATGGTCACATAAAGTACCTTTACGATTTTATAGCAAGATCAAATTTCATGCAATATTTATATAAAATAAAATATAAAAACTCTGTTCTGTAAAATTTGATTTTTGTCGCTTAAGCTATTTCGCGGTTGCCTTGGGAATTCCAGTCAGTTGCATTCAGTTAATGTCGGATTGTGGTCTGCGCAAAGCGTGTCCGATCCGCCTCAATTGTATCCTCGTATTTCAAACTCAATCGGGATCTAGGAGGCTTGTGTCCAGAGCTGAACATTTTTAGAATGCGTTGAAGGCATCGGTTGACAAAACCCAGGGTCGTTCTAACGTTATCGCTAGCTGCGTTCCCCGCTTCCATACAACGCAATTGACTTCACGCAGCTATTAAAAATGTTAAGTTTGTAGGTAGTTGGCCATAGGCCTGTCGCGCTATATAGATGCGGTTCGCAAAGTCTTCTTTGGGTTCTTCGTTTGTTTACGCGGAAAAATCATGGTCCCCTCCAACAAAACTATTGTTAAAGAAAATTTTAAACATATTTTGTTTTATGTAATCATATTATTTTCACCGACAACCATTTTATTGTCAAATAAGTCGTCCATTAAGAAGCCACAACATTATTATGGTTGCCTTTCAACATGTTATGGTTGAATATGACAATAATTTGTTTTAAAATTAACAATAATATTTTCCTCTTTTGCAAGAGCAACATGTTATAGATGAAAAACAACCATGCTATTATTATTTTTAAACATATTTTAGTTATTATTAACTGCAACATTTTTGGAGTCAACCATAATATGGTTGTGGCTTCTTGATGGACGACTAATTTAATCATAATATGGTTATCGGCGATAATAATACGGATAAATTAAACATAATATGTTAAAAATTTCCTTTTAAACTAGTTTGTTTGAGGTGACCATATTTAAACATGTGTTTTTCTCTGGGTGTTGTAATTATGCTTCCCAGACTGAACGTGTTTAAGCTGCTGTTTCTGCCGTAAGAAGTTGTTTATAGCTGTCGTGATTATTTCCAGGGGTTATTCTTAAGCAACATAGTGTTGTTAAGGATTCCATTTTTTCAGTTTCGACTGCATGTCATCGATTGACTAACTTCGCATTATGATGTCGTCAATGACCACGTTGAAGAGCAAAGGTGAGAGCGGGCTCTTTGGTTAACTCATACGCTCGCATCTATGTGATCACTTGTTATATCCTAGAGTGCAATGCGGTGGTTGCATTCTTGTACAGGGAGGCATATGGGCATTTCCTGGGGTCACGAACGTACCTTCGTACGCTTTTGATGTACAAATAATATAGAAAACAAAACTTATCCTAGCATTTTTGTTTATGCTATTCGGTAGCATTTGGGTAGCTCTATATCAGTGTAATCCAAATCTTCATTTTCTGTGCGTAATTGTGCTACAAAAACAATAAAAAAAACACACACCGACGCTTGTTCTCTTCTATTTCAGTTTGATTTTAGTTGTTAATGCTTTTTTCAGCTTTATTGCTTTTTAAGCTTTGATTTAGTTTCAAAATAAACCAGCAAACAAAATAGTATGATGGAAGACAGAAATTTTTGTTTAGTTCTTCAAACTTAAAACATATTTTGTTAATAAGAAATTGATACAAAATCTTAAATTTGGAAAACTTAATTTATAATGCCTAAATACACTTAATTTTTTAAGTTTTAATTGTAAATTAAACTCAACCAATCAAATATGTGTGAAAAAAATTGCCTAATTCTGTAAAAACTGAGGCATATTTTGTATTTAATTTTATTAACTTTTTTAAACTTCATTTCCATTTTGCTTTTAAAAGTAAAATTCATTGCATTTGCAATGCTTAATTTTGTGTTTGCTGCAGCCGTATTCTGTAATTCGCTTAGCTAAAGCTAAATCTCGATCGCTAAAATGTCTTAGAGAAAACAAAATTTAAACATTTTAGGGATGGCATTAAAAGCTAAAATTGCGGCGAATTTAGTTTGTACGGCATTGCCAAATTTAGCAATGCATGTTACAGAACTGTATTCGTAGCAAAAAATCGGTAAATCAACTTCATAGATTTTTAGCGATAGAGATTTAGCTTTAACGAATTACGCAATACGGCTGCAAGGCAATATTATCTTGTCCAATACAGACGCATTTCATTTATTGAGAGTTTTGGTTAACTATGCTCTTTGTAAACATTTTATTTTTTCATCCTGGTAGACCATTCTGAGGAATGCCCATATGAGTTTTTCTGGTTTTCCTTTGCATCGCAGTGCATTCTATAAGGCAGAATGTTTTAAGGTGTAGAATGGTTTCGCAAAGTCAGCGAAAATAAGGTATAATTCCACTGTTATTTGTGGTTATTCGTGGGCTATTGATGTTATCGATGGAAGAAAGCCTGCATGCTCAGAGCATCGTCTAGTCGCTTGTTTATTCTGTTCGCAATCATTATTCAGTGTGCTAAGGAGAGTGATGCCGCTCCAGCTCTTGCAGTCAGTCAGGTCTTCTTACTTTAAAATCTTGATTATTAACAGCTATGGGCAAATGCAAAATGAAAATGCAAAAAGAGCGAACGATGAGTATACATACACAAAAAACAAAGAGCAAAAGAGCATAAAACCAACATATGCAAACGTAAACAAACCAATACAATGCCACACATGCAAAGCTTTCAATGTAGTGGTGCCCATACTTGATTATTAATCCTTCTTTTAGTTCGTAGCTAAGATCACCGGTGACCCAGAATTTATCTATAATCGTACGCATGAGTTGCATGGGATCTACTTTAAGCAGATAATGCGATACATTATCAACTCCAGGAGCTATTTTGTTCTTGAGGCTTTTAATCGCACTTCAGATTTGGGATAGAGTAGGGGTTTCGGTGGGTATATCCTGCCTTTCTGTGTGTTGCGAGCAGTGGCACCTGGGTGCGCTTTATGTTGAACTGGGACTTAGAGTTTTTGTGTAGTAGTCCATGCCACATCAAATTGACCAGTATAAGATGTTACTGATTCACCATCAGAGGTTTGGTGGAGGCAAATCTTGTACAGATCGCTGCTTTTGTGCGACTCTAAGGCTGCCTGGGCTTCTCAGCCCAGCGTCGCCCCAGACAAATAATTATAATTAAAAATTATTTATATATTATTATGTTTATTCGACATTAAAACGTTAAATCCTATATTAATTGATAAGCTCGAGGCCAAAGTTGTTATTTTAATATATTTTATTTCTTAATTCAATATTTCCCTATCCTTTTTTGCTATTCCTGAAGATGCATAACCAAATAAATTTTTTTTAAATAACAGCTGGGGCCTCGAGCTTAGAAATTAATACAGGATTTAAAATTATTTAATGCAAAAATTGTTCACTTCAAACTTGTCTTAGAGATCCATTGTTGTAAATAATAAAGAATAATATATTTCTTTATCTTTTTTTTCTCACAAAATTTTTTCAATGGTTAAAAGGTGTTGGGGTGACAAACGTTTACCTTGGAGGTATAGCTGGCTCTAGTAGGAGGTAGGTATTAGCCGGGAGTGTCCAACGATGGGCAGTGGTTGCTTGGGTACGTAAAGGCGCAAGGGCTGTGGCGCAGAAGCAAACTTGTTGTCCGGGGACCTCAATATATATCTGGCTGAGGCAGGTTAGTTGTGGGCACGAACTCACACTGGCTGCGCCTTATTAAAAACCACCCTTATTTTTGTTTGGTGGTATAGTGGCACTTTTACTCTATGGCTCTTTTTATTTTAAGTTAAAAAACAAACCACTTTCTTTCTTCTTTTTCCTTAGTTTTGATTAAATTTGATTTTCACTTTATTTTAGCTTTTGATTTTACAATTTGGTTCTATTTTATATTTATTTCGTACGAAAAAACACGAATGCCGGCGTCTGGCTGCCAGAAGATTTATATGCAGAGTAAAAAAAGTAACAAAAAACGGCGAATTCATATCTCATGTGTCAAAAGACATGTGGTGTTGCCAGATGCCATTACCACATGTGATCCTGTTGCACACGATCAAAATACTGGGAAACATGAACACTCGGTTCCCACCAGCCAGACGCCAACATACACCCCGCCTTGCAACGGTGATGCAACATAATTTGCGAAGTAAGATATACAATAAAGAATACATTTGTAGGTTTCACTATATGCAAATTCAAATGAAATTAAAGAAATCAAATTAACAAATAAATTTTAATTTAATTCCGTAAATAGAAATAAAAAAAATTGAAATTAAAGGAAAAATTCAAAGTTAGCAAAAAGTAAAATTAAGCAAATTCAAAAAGTAACAAAAAAAAATTAACGATAGTAATTAAAAAAAAGTAACAAAATATTCATGTACATATGTATATATATAAAAAAAAAAAAACAATAATATTCGCCCCATAGGACATCAAAGCCGCGCCCAAGAGGGCAACAAAGGCCAGGGCATCCTTCACTGGCTCTACAGAACTCGTTCACCAAAATAGGCAACACCGAAGATGGTGTCTTGGGCATACAGCGACCCTGGTAGTGAAACACGGGCATGTGCCACTGCGGGTTAGCTTGGGACGCCTTCTCCTCGACCCATGGCACCTCTCTGACCCTGACTGCTGGGGATCTGCCAAACCGATGCCCCTCTACCGCCAACTCCACCTCGAATTGGTTTCTGTCGGCTACCCCGTAGAACACCGTGATCTTTGCATGGCCTCGTACAAAGTTACACCCCAAACCCTCGGCCTCATCGCGCATGATGGACGATCGGGCTACGGTGGGGTCCAGCACTGCCCGCGACCAAAAAATCTCACCGCCTGCCTGGCCCCGGATGCGCACGTTGGCGGTCATTTTGAGCCATACCCGACCTTCGGGCAGTGGGTGGAGCAGACTATGGTGTTTCTGCATGCAGCGCCGGCACCGATCGATATTCCCGCAGCCGGAAAGGGTGTGGGAGTGAGCCAGGCAGTTGCGGCACAATTGTTGTTGGGTCACGACCTGCAGCTTCTCGTCCGGGGGAAGAGTCACAAACCGCGAACATTGACGCACAGCGTGGAACCGCACGCACAGGGGGCAGCGGAAGTTGGGGTTGAAGGCCATGAAGATCTGGAAGGAGACAATAATTAAAAAAGGTGTACGTTACAAGGAAAAGGAAATCTTTGTGTCGCCCCTTGGTAGGGCTACCAGTTTGTGTATTGGCCGAGTGATTACGCCGCTTTGCGTTTTTAAGTCCGCCACTCGCACCTTGGCGTCACTTCCGCGATAGACTCGAACAATACGGCCCAGTCGCCACTCAGTGGGACAGCCTGGTTCACTTTTAAGAGCAACGAGATCGCCTTCTTTTAGGTCTAGTTGAGGGTGTTGCCACTTGTTGCGTTTATTTAGCTCCTTCAGGTACTCCTGCTTCCATCGGCGACAAAACTCTTGTTGTAAGGCCTTAACTTTACGCCATCGATTAACAATGCTTAGGGGTGAAGACAGCTCTTCGGGTTCAGCAGGGGTAAGCATAGCTGTGCCTATTAAAAAGTGGCCTGGGGTAAGGGCAGACAAATCTTCAGCATTTTCCGACATAGGGCCTAGCGGACGCGAATTGAGACACGCCTCTATTTTTGCCAAAACGGTTGAGAACTCCTCGAACGTAAATTTAAGTTGACCAGCTGACTTTTTAAGGTGCATTTTCATACTTTTTACCCCCGCTTCCCAAAGTCCTCCCATATGAGGTGCTGCAGCAGGGATAAAGTGCCACGACAAACGCTGGTGACCATAATTTTCGACAGCCGTGTCACGAAGCTCTTTTACGTGCTTGGCGAAGTCTGCGTCGATTTCTCTAGCGGCGCCAACGAAGTTTCTGCCGTTATCAGAATAAATGCAGCTTGGGCAACCACGACGGGCGACGAAGCGGGCCAAGGCTGCTAGAAAGGCAGGGGTAGACAAATCGCTTACAGCTTCAAGGTGAATCGCCTTTGTAAAGAAACAAACAAAAAGACACACGTAGCCTTTGGTGATTCTGCAGTATCTGCCAGCGAAACTTTTAATCTCAAACGGGCCAGCAAAATCAACGCCAGTATTCGTAAAAGGGCGACAAATGGTAGTTCTTTCCGCGGGCAAATCAGCCATTATTTGATTTTGAAGCTTTTTTCTGTGAAGAACACAGACTTTGCAATTACGAACCACCGTCTTTATCAGATTTTTTGCCCGAATGATCCAGCACTCTTGCCGGACTACGTTAAGGACTAGACGAGGGCCTCCGTGCAGGACAAGGGTGTGAACGAATTCCACATACAGCCTAGCCAATCTACTGCCATACGCCAAGATGATAGGGTGCCTTTCGCTGTAGGACAGGCAAGTGCTAGAGCTAAGTCGACTATTAGATCGAATAATGTCGTCTTTATCAACAAAAGGGGTAAGTGTTAACGGGGGGCTACGTAAATCAATTTTCTTATTTGCTTTAAGACAGCTGAACTCCCCTGAGAAGTAAATTTGTTGAGAAAGGTAAAATAAGCGATTTCTCACGAGTTTCAACTCATTAGCCGAAATCTTCACCGAGCCATAGTCGACCTTTTCACGCCTTTTTTTACTCGCCAGGGCAACAAATCGAAACATGTAGGCTATTACGTGATACGCCCTAGATAAACTAGAAAACCTGTCTAGAATATCTTCTTTATCAGCAGATCTAGCAACAAAAACTTGAGCTCCTTTCGACTCTTCTGCCGTCTCGAACTCCACTGCTCCTACGGACCACGAAGACTGCTCCAAGTTGAGCCACTCAGGTCCGTGCCACCAGAGCCTATTTTCTATCAAATCCGCAGGGATCAGCCCCCGGGTTGCTAGATCGGCAGGATTATCACCTGAAGCCACGTGACACCAGTTTTTATTCCCCACTTTTTCTAATATTGTAGCCACCCTATTTGCCACGAATGTTTTCCAGCTACAAGGTGGTTTTCTTAGCCAAGCTAGGACAATTGTGGAATCGGACCACAAATACAGGGGGGATTTGTTCACGTTAAAAGTAGGTACCACATTATCGACTAAATTTGCCAAAAGAACTGCTCCACATAACTATAAACGAGGCAAAGACGGCTTCTTTATTGGGGCCACTTTCGTTTTACATGTGAGCAAACTCGATAAAACTTTATCTTCGAGCTGTACCCTTATATATATTGTAGCTGCATACGCCAACCCAGACGAGTCACAGAACCCGTGAAATTGAATAGTACAGCCAGGTGAATATTGAACCCAACGTGGCAACTTAATTTTTTCAATATCTGCATAATTCGCAACAAAAGTCTGCCATTTCTGCAGAGCTACTGGTTTGATTGCCTCGTCTTACTCGATTTTATCAAGCCACATTTGCTGCATTATAATTTTTGCTGCAACTACCACCGGAGCCAACCAACCTGCAGGATCGTATAGCCGAGCAATGGTAGAAAGAACCTCTCTTTTAGTGTATGAGGCTTTTAGTGTTATCTTTTCACCAACAAAGAAAAACACATCTTCTGCGGCATTCCAGCGAATCCCTAGCGTTTTCGTTGTGCTTTTTTCATCGAGCGACAAAAATGAAGAATTAAGCAGGTGATCATGGGGTAAATTTTTCAAAATTTCTTCAGAATTCGAGGTCCATTTTCTGAGCTCAAATCCCCCCATCTCTAAAATGGCAATTAATTCCTCACGTGCCACCAAAGCATCAGCAACTGAATGGGCACCAACTAGGGCATCGTCCACGTACATATTTTCTCGCAGGATTCTAGCGCCTAGCGGAAAACGTCGTTCTTCATCACTCGCCAACTGTAGAATGGTTCTAAGGGCCAAATATGGGGCACAATTTACACCAAAAGTCACCGTTTTCAGTTGGTAATCAGTAAGCTCTGCACTATCACTGCTTCGAAACACAATTTTCTGGAACGGCCTATGTGTGGGAGTCACAAAAATCTGCCGATACATTTTTGAAATGTCCGCATTAAATACAAACTGAAAAAATCGCCATCTCAAAATCAGATTAATTATTTCAGCTTGCAAAATAGGGCCAGTGTACAACAAATCATTTAAGCTTCTGCCATTTGCCGAAGGACTTGAGGCATTAAAAACTACCCTCAATTTCGTAGTTGTACTTTCAGGCTTAAAAACTCCATGATGGGGCAATAATAACCCGGGTCACTTCCAGTATTTTCTGATTTTTCCATATGCCCTAGGGTAGAATATTCTTTTAGGACCTCATCGTACTGGGCTTTGCGCTCAGCGTTGCGCATTAAAGATTTTTCATTTCTCAGAAATTGACAAACAGCTATATGCCTATTGGGACCTAGCGACAGCAAACTATTTTTAAAGGGCAGACTCACAGTATATCTCCCTTCAGAGTTTCTAGTGGTAGTAGAATTGTAGATCTCCTCACATTTTTTATCCTCTTCTGATAAAATACGTCTCTGAGACACCTCTTCTAACTCCAAAAACTTCGATAATTGGTCATCAATTGCAACTTTTATCATATGAGACACTCTCAGTATTCGAGGGGAAACTCTAGCATGCAGGGCACGAACCTTGTAACAGGAACCAAAACTTATAATGTTAACCCAGGCTGTGGCTAACATAACCTTTTTTGCAACAGAGGTATGATGCGATTGAACTACGCTAGAAGGGCCGGCAACATTAGTGGACTGTATTTGACTTTGCGTATTTTGACTCTGAGTTTGAGAATAAGTGTTTGTTTGGCTTTGATTATTATTGTTGTTTCTTACTATTTCTTTATGTATAAGTGTATGGTGTTTTCTATTGCATTTAGAACAGCCATTAGCACTACTGCACTCTCCATACAAATGCCCCATAGTTAGACAATTAAAACAAAAACGAAATCTTTTTAACGTTGAAACACGATTCTTGTAATCCATGCTCAACAACTTATTACAAACACTAATCTTATGCCTTTCTTTACACAATTTACATGAGCTCGAGTCAACTTTTGTGTGATGTGTCTTAAGCTGCTTAACTTTTGTAGAAGTATTATTATTATGTGAAGGGCCTGCTTGGGAACCACTGGCAGCTACATTGTTCGCTACTATAATGTCAGAAACACTTTCAAGGGCATGAAATCTATCGGTCAGAAAATTATTTAATTCTTCCCATTTGGGAACCTCTGTTTTATTTTTTACCGATTGCTCCCACAGATGCAAAGTATTTTCTGAGAGCCGAGACGAACATTGAAAAACAAAAATCGGGTCCCATGAGGCAATATCTACTTTATATAATTTTAGCACCGAAATACAATTATTAATTTCCCTTTGGAGCCTTTTTATTTCCGCAGACGTTTCTCTTTGACATGGAGCCAAATTAAATAAAGTTTTTAGCTGACTTTTTATTAAGACTCGTTTATTTTCATATTGAGATTTTAAATTACCCCACACAATATCAAAATTTTCTGCCGTGAGGGCAATATTTCTGTTTATATCCCGTGCCTCATTATCTGTTTTTTGAAATAAATAAAACAACTTTTCTACAGAGCTAAGTCTCGAATTATTTATGTAGATTGCCGTAAACATATCCCTGAAGGTGGGCCACGATACGTAATCACCATGAAAAACGCCAGTATCACAAGGAGGGACAGGTATAGAACACTGGTTGGGAACCACTGTTTTTTTTTTATCTCTTCTTCCAATACCTGCCTAGCCTTTGCCAAAATATTTATACATTTTACGTATATTTTCCGCACCTGGGGATATTTTGTTTTGACCGCTACTAATTCTTTTTTATCCTCTATTGTGTCTTCGGAACACTCTTCAAAAATTTTCTCAAACTTTTCCCATCTTTTGTCTAATTCTCTTTTTTCAAAATCTAGCCCGTCTTTGGTATATGTTGAAAAGTCTTCCTTTTTCAACATAACCTCGAAATTTGTGAGCTCATCTGCTGCCCGTATAAACTTTTCAAAAGTAGACATTTTTTTTTTATTAGTTGTTTGCTCGAACTACAGAACAACAAAATATGCGATTTGCTTTAAGAGCAACAAAATTGAAATTCCCAGCAAAATTAATCAAAAAAAAAATTCACGTGCTGGCAACACTTTTCCTTTTATTTATGCAATAAAACAAAATAGGCAAATTTGTTGTTGGATTTTTTCCTTTTATTTATAAATTCAAATAAATTAACGCAAATTTTATTGGGCAACAAAATAAAACACCAACAATTCGACGAGTAACGGGTAAAACCGGCGAGTAAAAAAAAGATGGCTCTTAATTTCTGAGGTCTTATTTTTGGCGCGACGTAACCTCACTTATTTGAGACACAATATGGCGCGACACAACATATATATAATTTTCAAATTCCACAGAGTACGTACCTTATTATTCTCTTCCCGGGAGAAGGACCAAAATGTTGGGGTGACAAACGTTTACCTTGGAGGTATAGCTGGCTCTAGTAGGAGGTAGGTATTAGCCGGGAGTGTCCAACGATGGGCAGTGGTTGCTTGGGTACGTAAAGGCGCAAGGGCTGTGGCGCAGAAGCAAACTTGTTGTCCGGGGACCTCAATATATTTCTGGCTGAGGCAGGTTAGTTGTGGGCACGAACACACACTGGCTGCGCCTTATTAAAAACCACCCTTATTTTTGTTTGGTGGTATAGTGGCACTTTTACTCTATGGCTCTTTTTATTTTAAGTTAAAAAACAAACCACTTTCTTTCTTCTTTTTCCTTAGTTTTGATTAAATTCGATTTTCACTTTATTTTAGCTTTTGATTTTACAATTTGGTTCTATTTTATATTTATTTCGTACGAAAAAACACGAATGCCGGCGTCTGGCTGCCAGAAGATTTATATGCAGAGTAAAAAAAGTAACAAAAAACGGCGAATTCATATCTCATGTGCCAAAAGACATGTGGTGTTGCCAGATGCCATTACCACATGTGATCCTGTTGCACACGATCAAAATACTGGGAAACATGAACACTCGGTTCCCACCAGCCAGACGCCAACAAAAGGTTTTCTTAAATATAATTTCACTCGGCCACTATGCAAACTTCTTGCCGGAATAGGCTTCGTGCCCATAACCTATCTTTTTATGTTGATATTAGAAATTTAAGTTGCCTCAAAAATATATTATGGCAACATTGAAACAACTCGCAAAGAATCGATCCACGTTCGACCACAGCTCCCATACAAATACCACGCCAAAAAAAAGCCATAACTTCTATAAAAAATCTTGGTAATCCTATAAAATTTGGCGACGATCACATTTTTACTATGCTATGCCAAATATTGTACTGGTTGGTCCAGAGTTTATCATAGGTCCCAAATAAACCCCTCTCCAAGATGGCTTTTAAACGAACAAATCTCATAAAGATATTTTAGGTTATATTCAACACAAAGAACTCTAATATGTGTTTTAATCCATAACATAATTTTGTTTTACCCAGTCCATGGGCCCCAGATATAGTACACTCTTAAAAATATGTCTCTATATACTGGGGTATACGATTTCAAATCGTCGTTCTTAACCGACAATACCTTCTTTCTTGTTTTACAATTCTTATTGTTTAAACTATGACAGTCTCAAAATCAAATTACTAGAAAATCAATTTTCTTCTTATATAAATTAACCATACATTCCAAGAATTTCTGTTATCTAACCACACAAACTAAACACACATATTTTCGCCACTAGTTTTTCAATTAAAATTCTATAAATCCCTCTATGATACAACTTAACCACCAAGACCGCCAGTCTATAGTTGACTTCAATAAATATTGAAAAAAAAAAAATAAAAAAAAAAACAACACGCAAAAAACTCAACTGAAGTAAAATCCAAAAGATCAATTGAAACTAATAGTGACCACATTGACTTAACAGTGTCAGCAAACGATTTGACAAGATAAGCTTTTTGTTTAAAGACAGCTAGACAAACTTAAAAAAGGCAACAAGAAGAAGATGACGACGTGAAAGAAAATAAAACGAACTTTTTTTTTTATATTTTCTTTAAATAATTCAATTCAGAAAAAAAGACATGATGGTAATACAATAACCCTACAGCTAAATACAACTTCAGATAAAACATTTACACACATTCGTTCAAAGTGTTTGATAAACGAAAACTTGAAACCATTTTTAACGCAAGAAACTAAAGTGAAATAGAAACCTTCAGAAATGTGGGATGATAGAAAAGAAATGGACTAAAAATATAAACTAAATGAAAGAAACGAAAATCCCTTAGCTTTAAAAAAAACTGGCTTGACTTTATAAAGCAGAAAGAACAATATAAAATGAAATGAAATAAAACAAAACAATAGATAAAATAAAATAAAACACTAACTAGCCCTTTTTTTTAATATAAAAGCAATAAAATGACAGGAAGAATTGTTCGTCTGTCAAATGTAATTAATTCTAGATCATTGAACAAAAGACGTTTGTCTTACTCGACGGGCACATGACACAAATCTACACAGATACTGGCTACCCAACTTTAGTCTTTTAGACACTTTGGTTTAATGTACACAAATAGTGCAAGTCAAATTAAATACACTGAAAGAATTAAGTGTGTACAAATACATAAGAGAGAATGGTACAGCAGAATAATATTAAAAGCTACTTTAAAGCATGTATGAATTGTATATTCGGCTGTTTCGATTTATTAATCTTTCTTTTTCTTCTTCTTCTTCTTCTTTCCTTTTATTTTCTAAGACGTTACAATAAACCATACTAGTATTCGAGTGAAGGTGTTGAGCCTTTCTACCTACCTAACTTAGTGCACATTCTCAAGAATCAAAATATTTTCTTGAGTGGGCTTTAAAGATGACCTGAGCAATACTATTCAACGATACTAAAGTACTAGACTCCGATTCGACCCATTTTAAGAAGCAATACAACTTTCTTAAATTTGATTTCCAAAAATCTTAGCAGAAAGGACAACAAGGCAAAATCCCATACTTTGGAGTACAATTTGTTTAAGACATATGAAATCGTGGTCTCTCTTTTGATTAAACAAAGACATCTGGTTGTTTTAGGTCAACAAAGTATCATTTGTTAAAGTTTCGTTTAACTTGTGAAATTTGAAAAACAATAAAAGGGCCGTTGAAGCAAATCGATTGGTCTCTGAAGTTTATGAGTAGAAATGATTTACTTGAACAATTGCCATGTTACCACTAAGTGATAAACAAAATGCAATGACCCGCCGCTTTAGTGTACGAGAATAGCCAAAACACAATGCTGTAGAATTACGCACTCGGCCCTTGTTTAAAAGTTGAAATATAATTTTTTGCAGAATCTGTTGAAGAGCAACACCACATCCATGACCACTGGCCGAACTCTTACACCAATGGTGTAAACTTAGCCCTCCAGAAGGCTTTCTAAGATCTCCCTTCCTGCGACTTTGGCTCCAAAAAAAAAACCCACACGTGAGCCCCGATAATTCAGCCTAGTGCCCTACTACCAGGAGCTACAGACTTGCGTGGTGCATGATAGGATCTTTGGTTAGCCGCGATTTCAAGAGATCTGTCAATTTTGAAATTTTCTGAAATTAGGTATTGGCTGCGCCTAATTTCCCTGGAGGCTTTTATGCGTTCCATTAATGTTCCATTAATTTCAATGTGCTGTGCGTCAGCCAGTTTGTGGTGAATTTGACGTAGAGCAAATATTATTTTTCGATTTGTGTAGATATCTTCATTACAGTTTATTAAAGCGTCTACAACGTTATCTGATAGATCAGGCTCAAGTTTAGATGCTAGTAGGTGTTTATCTCTTTTATCAAACATAATCAGCTCAGTTTTGTATCTGTATTTGACTTGATTACACTTTGAGGTAGAAGTTTAGGTATGTTCAATAAATTTGAGATCTTCTGAAATAAATTCTTTAACAGGACTGCAACCTACAACTCGGTAGTAATCTTCAACATTTTTGATTTGATTATTTCGCTCAAATCTTGTCTTTTCGATTGGAACATCGATTTGAACGCAAATAACTTGAACTTTTTCCAAAATCGCTTTAAATTGTTCTTTGGCTTCATTTTTTTTCTCTTCAAGGCTCACGATTAAAGTTTTGATAAGGCTTGATCTTTTTTGAGGATCTATATCGTGCTTTTCTAAAATGATACTAAGCGGCTGTGTTACACTTACTTTCACACTTAATAAGTATATTCCGAAAATAAGTTCAAAAGTACTAAGGAGTTCCTTAACATAAAGGAAGTCCCTTTCCACTCAGATATTTTTTCCAAAGCTTCTACTATATGATGTGCACTTGTTTCAAAATGTAAAATTAAGTCGTGACGGTCCACCCATCTTGTCTCGCAACTGCGTTTCGCTTGGGATGATTATATTTAAAATATTTTATGTTTTTTTTTTAAATTATACAAGTTTTTGTATTAATGGCACTTTTTTGCTTTTCGAAATTGAGTTGTTTGATTTATGGGAATAGCAAGGCGTTCGTTTCGCATCTGTCGCTGTTTCCAGAATTGTTTAACAGCTCCATTTTCTGCTGACATTAGAGGGCACCCAACTGTTCCAAATCATACAATATTTTTAGGTCAAGACCTGTCAACGATTTAAGAATTATTGATGATAGTGCCTTCGCATCAATTGACACAGCAACATCCTCAATATATTTGAAGCCTCTTCAAATGCGTTTACAACAAAGCCAATAAATTCTTTCCTAACAACTTTTTGTTGTATGTTGAAATATCTAAAAGATAAGGAAATCTGGCTTTTCCCCGAAAAATCCGTGCATTCGTCAAAAATTATCGAATAGAATTTTGATTCATAAAACACATACATACATAAATATTGCACTTACTAAAGCTTATTAATAATTCAATAAGGAATTCAGCGCCTGGTACCACACAAGTTAGAGCATAGAGATAGAGTTATGCTAGCTTTCCCTTTTTTAAGAAAATACTATGTACTTGGTTGTTGTAAACAGTTAGTCTGAGTTCATACGGCTCATGTCTTGTTGACAATATTGTTCCTTTTTCTTCTTTGAACATGAATTGGCGTTCAAATGATTCATGCCATGTTGACGACATGTGCTTTTTTGATATTGAAAACAACAACAAAATTAAACAACGAATGAAAAAGCAAAACGTAAAGACAGTACATTAGAGCGACTCAAGTTGTATGGAAGCAAAATTCGTGCTCGATGTACCCTCCTAAAAATGAACCTTGGACTTTTTTAAGTTGACATTTTGAATATTTCGGCTCCAGCTTTGACCTCTCGTAAGCTGGACCAGTTTAAAAAAGGGTATATTTTTGTATGTTTTGTTAATTTAAGAATCTGTTTCCTTACCAACATATAAAAATTGGGTATGGTAGAAAGGTTTTTTAAGGGGCATCCAGCTGTATATACAATTTGTCCAAGGACGATCATCCATGTCCTTTTTTTTAAGGATTTTCTGTAAAAAAACGGTTTTTGAATTTTTTGTTCGGGGTTGTTTGTAATAAAAGTGCCAAATTAACACATTTTAATCTTTAGTCGATTTAATTAAATACGTGTCTCAGCTTTTTTTGAAATTCGTGCTTGTTCGCGTTTTGTTAAAAATGCAATGGGTATCAAATTTTATATTTTGTATGTAAATAATTTAGTTTTTTGCAAAATAGATGCATTTTATACGGTGCCATATCCAATTTGTATATGTTGGTAAGGAAACAGATTCTTAAATTAACAAAACATACAAAAATATACCCTTTTTCAAACTGGTCCAGCTCACGAGAGGTCAAAGCTGGAGCCGAAATATTCAAAATGTCATCTTAAAAAACTCCAAGGTTCATTTTTAGGAGGGTACATCGAGCACTTTATTTGGTGAGTCGCTCTACAGTACATGCATCTGTGTACTCGTTTCTTTTCCCCTCGTCCCTCTCGCATATAAAGTAGCAATCATGTCAATAAGACAAGAGCCGTATGAACACAGACTTAGAGTGGATGTTTAATTTATTTATTGAAAATTAAAAAAGGAAATCATTTTGTTGATAAAATATACACAATTGCTTTAAAAGGTTAATCTTTTTCCTGTATTACAAATTAATTGTGGCTCCACCTATTCCTTACGCCTTAATAAATCCTTGTATTTAAATTTTATATTCACTTTTTTGTTTTATGAAATTTAAATAAGTGTTTTTTAAGTATTTAGATTACACTACGTGACAAAATTTCAACAAAGTCGTGACCAAATGAATCCGACAGGTAATCTTTATGTAAAATTTTCCCCTGAATCCGAATATGAAGTCGGAATTTTCAAAAGTAGAACAGTGGATATTCTGAAATAACCGTTATTTGGGTTTTTAAAAAATATGATGTGACTGAAATGCAAATATCTTCAAAAATGTTAAATGGATTATGTATTCCTTTGGTCAAGACATGACATAGTTATAGGGGACAAAAGTTCAAGCTTCATTAAAAATTTTATGATTTTGTACAATTTTGCTCTTTTCAAGTTATTTTTTTTAAACCAATGATTCAAAAATCCTAATGTTTTATTGCATGCGACATTAGATTATTTTAATATAAACATTTTGTGCCTAACAAGACATAGATTGGTGCAAAAGTGGCAAGGCTACAGAAGATTAAGTGAATTAACCCCCTTAGCAATTCAATTGTTTTAAGCTTTTTTCAATATTTATTGTTACTAAAAATTTAGCTTTGTATATTTATTAGTTGTGTTTTTCTTTGATTTGATACACATGGAAAAGTTGGTCAATTCAATGAATCTTCTGTTACTTTGTCATTTTTGCACCAATCTGGATACTATTGGGCACAAACTATTCGTATTAAAATAGGCTATTGCAGCGAGTGATAAAAAATTCGCCTTGTTAAGAGCTGAGGGGCCTTGAAAAATCAAGTCAGACGATCACTCTTGCTCCATACTGAATAAAATTGATTTATTTGAATGAAGCATTGGCCAGAATATGCGAGCAGAAATGAAACCATTATACTCCATTATGATAACGCTTGGTCACATAAAACAAGACCAGTTAAAAAAACTTTGAGAAAATAGTGGCTAGAAACTCTTGGCTTACCCTTCTCAAAGTCCAGACCTTGCTTTAACCGATTACCATTTCCTTAAATACATGTACATGCTGAACACTCGCACTGGAATATGCCTCACTTCAGAACATGGTTATCGAAATTGTTTAATTTAATTTCTTCTCGATTTTGAAAAAAAAACAGTTCCTTTGTTGTGGGATCTAGATGTTGCCATAAGGGTACAACAAGATGGAATTAGTTTATTATGCAATAATATTTTAAATAAATGCAGAAATTTTTTTTTAGGTTATACGCCAAATAAATGCCAAAATTGCCACTTGCAGGTTGATAATATACATACATACTACTTTTTTAAAATCAATTAGCCAAAACGGCAGGCATCCATATTATGAACTCATCTATACTTAATGTGGCTACTTTTTCTGTTTTTATGAAAGTATTTAACCTTTAAATAACCCTTGTGTGAAAAACCACACAAAAGGAATCATTTTTACACGAACTTCTCGACTTTGCTAGCAATATCAATTAAGTACTGAGAATACTTTTTTAATTAAAAATATTAAGGAAAGATTTCAGAACTTACGTAAGTTACCCTCATGTGTGATTTTCCACACACTTCTGTCGGGAAGTGTAAATATTTTTGATATTGTAGCGAACTGCATACAATATATGTTTTATAAAGTGAGTGCTTACATAAAATACTCACAAGCTTTATAGGATTTGCTGTTGACCACCGACGGGATAAGTATGAACTATGGCGCCACAGCAAAAACATACATTGCATGTGTGTAAAAAACCAGACACGAGGGTGACTAAAGTAAGTTTTTTTGAGGGTGATTTGAGGGCTAAAGAAAAATTTAACTAGACAATACCCCCTGCTTGAACAAAAATCTCCAAATCTCTTAGATATATTACGTCAGACTAAAGTTTCAAGGTATTTTATCAGATAATCTAGACATCCATTAAACGAAAGTTTTTTAGTATTAGGTTCTCCTAATAATGTAATTCCTTTATGGACTGTGAATTGCACAGACCTGCCTTCACAGAAAAAAATTAAATTGATTTCAATTAAAAAAAGTAAAGTAATTTTTGGGAATACAAATTTTTTAATTAACAAGATTTTGTTTGTCTAAACTGGCAACATGCTTTATTTTTTGCGAAAACAATAAAGCAAGTTTCCAACTACAAATAATGTTGGGAGAATTCCATCCAATTGTAGTGGGGAATGTAAGAAAAGATAAGCCCACTGTTTCTTGTTGATGTTTTTTGTTTAATATTGTTTGATATTGTTACAAGTAAAACTGTTGCTTATAATTCTTATTTGCTTAACAGTTTTATTTGTCTAATATCTTAAGTTTTTCTAAAATCTTTGGAAGAATTTCCCTGATGACCTGGCCTAAACAACCAGTGAAATGCACATACGAATAGCTTATCCCATCAACAATAAGTTTCAGTGTTTTTATTTATCAAAAATAAAAATTGGGAATTAAGCACGTCAAAAAAAATCTTGTTAATTAAAAATTTGTAATATTAATTAAATTTCCACCAGCAAACAAATAAATAGTATCAATTAAACGTTTAATTCACTTGATGAAACGTTTAACTCACTTGAATAAATTTTTGATTAAAACTGATATTATTTTTGATGAATGCTCTAATAATTTTTTCTTTGTTCTTATACAAGCCACGCAAACCTTGCGACCGGTTCTATAACATGTTCTTTTGCTATGTTGTGTGTTTTCCGCACACACTATTCAACACCATGTACAACAATAGTTTAGATTGAAAATAAATTCGGGTATTGATATTGCGTTTATTCGTTGAGCAATTTGTTGAAGCTTTTGTTTCTAACGGTTCTATTTTTATAATTTTCGTTTTTACAGCTTCAGAGTTCTGGCAACTATTGTTGAATTCAATAATATTATGCATTGCTTCTGAGTTTTTTATATGACTACACGGAAAACTAAAACAAGACAACAAAGTTACTTTCCGGATTTGTAACCGTTTTCTCTCAGTGTTAAGTAAACTTTATTTTAAGCTAGTTCCACCTGTAGAAAGAAAATTATATTGAAAAGAAGAAAAAAAAATATAAAGAAACCATAATCGGATTGTAAATGTTTCATATGAGTGCAGGGTAGTCGTAAATATTGTAAGAATAAAATAGTTGACTAAATAAAGGCATACATACATATGAACTTACCTACGTACAAATTTATTTCTATAAAACCCATGCACACATTTAAAGAAAACAATTAGATACATAAAAAATATTCTGTATATTCAATGCAAAATAAACATGACTGCACAATGGGTTTGATTGCTGTACGAGAAAGAGGGGGAGAATAAAGTATGTTTTGTTTTATTAGAATTGTGCCACAAATGAAATATGTTTGTAAATGTTTGTATGTCTTTGATATGAAGTGTGTTTTTATGCCTGGGTGTTTGTTTGTCGGTGTTTAATAAGGAAACGGAAATTGATTAAAACCTATTAAAAAGGTGAAAGTTTGTATAGTCTTCACATGATTTAATCATATGTCCTGTTCGGCTTTTACGATAGACAGAAAAAGAGGAAAACGATACTAAGATTTTTTTGGGGCTTAGAAATAATTAATAACAATTTTAAATACGATTAAATAAATAACTTTTAACAATTTAATTATATTAAATCTAATGAGCTGTGAAATAATTATTTGGGG
Source organism: Pollenia angustigena (assembly GCA_930367215.1). Taxonomy (NCBI): domain Eukaryota; kingdom Metazoa; phylum Arthropoda; class Insecta; order Diptera; family Polleniidae; genus Pollenia; species Pollenia angustigena. The sequence continues at coordinate 59,026,538 of OV884060.1, forward strand.
TAAAAATATGATAAAGAAAAAGGTATATTTATAATTTCCTTAAATATATTTTGGAAAATATTGAAGGAATAAGATTATTAAATTATAAAAAGCTTTTAAAATTGTAATTTTATTCGAATAAATATTAAAATTTATATATTTCTTATCTTCAATTCAATTCGTTTATTTATGATAATATGTACAGGAATTTATAAATGTGTTTTAAATAATGTAGAGAGTTTCGATATGTATGATCTTTTCTACTCAAATATAATAATTTTTTGACTAAATTAATTAGAAGTAATTAACAGTTTAAGATCTAGAGAAAAATTATATAACAAAAACTCTTTAAAAAAAAAAAAAATAAAAATTTTAAAGATAAAATAAACTTAAAAATAAACTTATCTAAAGGTGCTACCATGATATGACTGATATGCTGATATTGTGATATTTGACATCTTTTGTCGAAATTTAGTTTAAGCCGTTGTATCTTCACGTCCACCATTTCGATGCTGTTTATATTATGCAATCTTCTAGTAGAGAAATGCCATGGAAGGTTATACATAATTTTTAGTAACTTATTTTGAGCGATTTGTAAGTTTTTTATATGACATTTTGCTATGGTTGCCCAAACTGGAGCCCCGTAAAACATTATTGAATGAAATAGGACCTTAAGCATAATAATTTTATTTTCTCGACTAAGTTTGGATTTTTTATTGATAAAAGGAAAAAGTATTCTCTTGACTATATTTATTTTATCGATGACATAAGCAACATGTTCTTTAAAGTTAAGCTTTGAATCTAACTGCCTGTTTGTAGAACGCGAGGACAAAAGTGACTCGCTTAACTTACATTTAAAACAAAAACGAATTTTGAAAATTTTGACTAACACCTTAAATATTTCTTATATTTAGGCCCGTTTTCACAACTTACTTATTAAAAGTGTTCCATTATTACAAATTTTCTTTAACCTACCAGGCAGGAAGAACCTTAATTTACTTAATCGCTCACTTTAGGTTAAAGATATGTTTTAATAATGGTACACTTTATATGAGGCCGGTTAAAGTCTACTTTTAGCTAGCGGTAAGTTGTGAAAACGAGTCTTAATAAAATTTCAATAACAAAATTTGGAAAAACAAGTAAGAGTGCTATATTCGGCTGTGCCGAATCTTAGATACCCTTCAACATTGTGCGAGCAGAATACAGAGCAACTAGACAAAAACTAAATAATTTTTACAGAGGTTCACATGGTTAAATCAAGTTCTCTCCTCATAAGGACCCAGAATATATACACTTTATAGGGTCTTAGATCAATATTGTAGAAATTACAAACGGAATGACAAACTTATATATACCCTTTTCCACCTGAGGTTAAGGGTATAAAAATAAGGGTTTTTATAATAAAAATGTCCTACTCCCCTAGAGAATTCCCTTTAACCTAGGAATGGTTTACAGGTTAAAGGCTTTAGAAAATATTAAAAATTTTCGCGAAATATGTCGGTAAATATTTTTAAATGATTTAAAGAAAAATTGTTATTTTTTTTTTTTTTGTTGAACTGTCGATATTTAATTTGAAATTTAGATATTAAGTTAGGTTTGAGTTCATCCACTGTTAGCTGGTAGGCACCGCAGTGGTGCAGAGGGAAGAACTGCAAAGAATTCTGATGTTGAAAATGTGTTTATTCTCGAAACGTAAATGCAACCCGAGTTCGATCCCCAGCTCAGCCAAGAATAAAAATTATCAATAAATTTTAATTAATTTCATGTAAAAATTATCAATAAACTTTAATTAATTTCATGTTGTAAAATTACTTCCTTAAGTAAAATAACTTTATGCAAATTAAATTAACTAAATATCAAAATTTCAGATTTAAAGAACTGAAAAAATTTAATGTAATAATCAGCAAAACAAAAATGTTTAGTTAAATCCATGGTAGAATAAGTACATGATAAATTAATTAACAATCTTGTTCTCAATTTTAAATCACATATAACGTCAAACAAAAGAAAAAAAGGGAAAAAATTAAAACAAGCGTCCAAAATAAAAGAAACTTATCTGGCATTACACGGGTAAATAATGACAACTTTTGCTAATGAACATACCATGTTCTTATTCTACCATGGTTAAATGCAAGATTTTAATATATTTATTACTACACTCATATATAAATGCATATTCATCTTACCTTTAACATAAGAATTGTGAAATCAATGTTATGAAATAAGCCATCAATAAGGCGGAAACACGGAAAGAATTATTTACTAAATCACCAGAAAATTTTACTTGAACCAAGAAAATTTTGCACCATTCTCGTCCAAACCAAAATATTGTTAACATATGTCTGGCTTGGTTTAAGCAAAAAGGCATGACTCAAGGCGAACTAAAATTTACTCAAATACCAGCCTAAAAAATTTACTTTACTTTAGTAAAAGAAAACTGAATATAAAAAACATGACGATTCGAATAAAAATTAATTGAATCAACCAAGTTTTCTAGAGCATTTTCAGAAAAATTTAAAGAAATCGCATGAAATTCGATTCTATTTAAAAATCAAGAAAATAAGACTCATAAGGATGGTTAAATTTTAAGGGCAGATATTGAATGTGAACCACACTTAAACGTCAAGTTTTTTTCTGCATTTCAGTTGGCATTTCTCAATTTCAGACTAACTCAATTTGAATTTGATAAATTTTCGAAGAAAATCATCTTCAGTAATGAGGCACATTTTCACCTCAGTGGATTCGTCAATAACAGAGAACGGCTTTATGTGATTGCAAAAAATTCGCATTAAATCAACAACATCAAATACACTTATTTGTGTTCATGCAATCAAACTTTCTCAGCCACATACATCGGTGTTGTTTTAAAATTCATTCAAGTCATGCACATCGTATTAGCTTTGCCATTAATATCATGTTTAGCTTTGTTCCTCAATTATTGCTTTGGTAAAAAACATATACAAAGAAAAATACACAAAAATCACTGCTCTGATGCCTATTCGGCAGTTGCTATGTATGTAGTACGTATTAAAGTTTTTTCATATGCTTCATATTCGAAAGAAGAAAAAAATTGATATGAAACTAAACGCACATAGGTACAAACAAGAAGACTGTTTTTATTTTTATCATTTCTTAAAAAATACAGGAGTTCTGTATGTACAATGTATTGTTGTTATTGTTGTTAATGTTGCTTTTTACGCTTTTAAAAAACTACCCTGCAAATAATGGGACTAGTCCAAACATGCGTGTAAAATGTAGCCCACAAGAAATTAGGACTAGTCCAAAAGTAACCCAAACGTATAGAAAAAACATGGTCTATTTAACATTACGATGACCTAGGGCAGGACCATATAACCCATCTTTGGATTACAAAGGAGTAGTATTAAAACTTCTTCATGGTATACTCAAGAGGATTAGTTTTAAATTCGTTTAAAGAAGAACACATGTCGTTAAAAAACGAAGACATGTCGTCTCACTACAAACACTTTTTAACAATGACATGGTCCAAGCTTGCATTACATCGGACTAGTCCAATGAGTAGTCCATTTCATTAAAATCAGGTGGTCCAATATTATTTGCAGGGTAAACACAAACCAAATTGGACACATCAACTAGTTTATTTGAACTTATGCCTATAACAATCATACCAACAAAGCGACACGAACTCACATCAATTTACATTCGTCTTTGTCTAATCGATTGGGCAATGACTACTTGAATGCAAAAGCATTAGAATGTCTCTATTTTGACTTTGTGCAATTGTGTTACTGCGTGCCCAACAATAAATGCAAACAAAGAACTTGCAATTAAAAACTCACATATGCACAAATCAAATGTGTTCAAAACGATGTCAAAATTAGCAACGTTGAACTTGGTTTTGCAGGCATAGAAGTAATGTAAATTAAAGCGTATGAATAAATCAAGAAAAATAGTGATTTTTGCAGTTCTCTGGTCAATAAGCAGAATTGCCGCATTTGGGCAAAAGATAATCCAAGAGTGATTGTCGAAAAACCAATGCACCCACAAAGAGCGACTGTTTGGTGTGGTTTATGGGTTGGTGGCATAATCGGGCCGTATTTTTTTCAAAATGAGACCAGTCGGGCAGTAACTGTGAATGGTGTTCGCTATCGTGAGATGATAACGAACTTTTTGGCGCCCGAATTGAAAGATATGGATGTGGACGATATGTGGTTTTAACAGGACGGTGCCACTTGCCACACAGCTAGCAAAACAATGACTCTTTTGCGCGAGAAACCCAATGGCCGTGTTATCACACGTGGTGGCGATGTCAATTGACCGCCAAGAGCATGTGATTTGACACCGTTGGACTTCTTTCTTTGGGGTTATTTGAAAGAAAAGGCGTACGTCGATAAGCCAGCAACAATTCAATAGCTAAAGGATGAGATAATTCGGCACAATAAAGGCAGAGAACCTCAATTATGCCTCAGCGTCATCTCATGGAGGTGTGCCGCCAAGTTCACGGTGTCCATTTGGACGATACTTTGTTCCATACATAATTGAACCATACCAATATTATCATTATAAAAAGATATTACAAAAATTTCCTAAATAATTTGTGTTTTTTTCAAAATCCACATCGTCCCTTAAAATTTAACCACCCTTATGGAGCTTGAAATCAGAAATATCTTTTTTTAATCATGAGAAAATTTTTCTTTACTTAAGAAAATTTTACAGAATACGAACAGAATAACTTAAAAGCAAAATATTATATTTTCGATTTTCATGTTTTACGAAACGAAATTTATTACTTTAGAAAATAAACTTCTTTCCGTTGAGGTCATCATAATATTCTCTAACTTTGACTTAATTCAATCCCAATGACTAAGACTTTGAGTTTTTAAAAATCTTATTTGCTTTAGTGTTTTATTTGTATAATATTTTTAGCTTTTCTAAAATCTTTGGAAAAGGTTTCCTGATGATCTGGCCTAAGCAACCAATGAAATGCGCATAGAAGTTAGCTTTCCCTCAACAATAAATTTACTTGAATTTATTAAATATGACAAATTGGGAATTTAGCACATCATACAAAAATCTTAATGACTCAATTTTATGTTTGTCATTAAATTGTGACTTAAGAGTCCAATCTCCGATGTTGCTGAGTAATCGCACTAATAATTAAATTTTCATGAGTGTTTTTTTATTTATTAAAGAAATTTTCTTTGAAAAAAAAATAGTTTTAAAAATAATTAAATTTTCATGTTATTCTTTTTAAAATTTTTAAAATTTTGAACAAATTTTCATGTACCCGACTCCAATTCGTCATTTCTGTGTTGCCGATGAGGAATCCCATTGATGACATAATTTCAATTTTTGACCCTGATGATAATTTCGCCAAGTTGACCGCTTGAATAAAACAAATCAGAGGTCATTAAAATCAGTACGCACGTTCTAGAGTTATAAGTTGTGCAGCTAACAAGACATTCTTTTACTTTTCTTTTGTGGTAAGTTTTTTTTTTTTTTTTGCAAGGGTTTGCAAAATTTTAATATCTATTCTCCTATTCAGTGCGAAGGCAAGTCCAACAAATCATAAATATGAAAAGTTTAAGTCTAAGCCCGTTTAGAGCCAACAACTACATAGAAAACTTTTGCAAAATCTTTTCAGTCGTTTAGTAGGAGCTTAATTTAACTCGAACTTTTAAAGCAATAACATGCAATAAAAAAATTGATTTTTCATTCTTTTTAATCCAAATTTTGATATTTAAATTAAATGTTCATTAAATTATTTTTATGAAGAAAGGAATTTTACAACCTGAAATTTATTGGTGGTTTTTCATTCTTGAACACAGGCTTTTACGGACAGGTGACCCTTACATGTTTCAATTGTGATCACTCAATTAACTTTTTGTAAGTTTTTAATTTTTTTGCGAAATTTGGCAAAATATCCAAATTTGTTATATCCCTTCCCCCATTCGAGGCGATGACAAACCCGAGAAATCCTTAAAATCGGTTCTGCCGTTGATGACTTATAAATGTTGTAACACTGTTTTTTTATGTACTTGGTGGCCCAAAATAACCGAAGGAGTTGGAATTAATTATAGTTTTTTTCAGCATGTTGTAAAGGAATAACTTGCAATCGAACAAAAAATTTTAAATTTTTGCGAAAAGTTATGGAAAATAAAGGTGTCCAAACTGGAGATATCAACTGGCAATTGAAATCGCCACAGGGAGATGATCCGTAGTTTTTTGTGGCGGAAAAATGATGATCAACAGGATAGTGCCACTTGCCACTCAGCGAAAGAAGCAATCAATATTTTAAAAGAAAAGTTCGAAAATCGCATTATTTCTCGTAGAGGAGCGAATTGTCCAGCAAGATCGTAAGATTTGGCACATTAACGGCCATTTTCACCAAGTTCTGTTAAAACTAACTTTCAATTAAAGTCCCGGTTACCAATACGTTTTGACAGCTATAACCGATGGTTAATTATAACCGAACTTGGTGAAAATGGCTGTAAGACTATTTTTTTTTTTTTTTAATCGAAAGTCTTCAGCAATAATTCACAGTTCAAGAGCTGAAAAACAACATTAGCGAGCAGATATTGAGAATTTTGGTAAAAAATTGGGAGTCTGCCGAGCCAGTCGGAAGGGTCACTTGTACGACATAATTTTTCACTTTTAACCGGAACCTATTTATAACACTACGTGGCAAAATTTTAATAAAGGCGTGTCTAAATGAATCTGACAGCTAATCTTTGTGTAAACTTTTCCGCTGAATCCGATTATGAATTGAATCAGAATTGTCAAAAGTAGAACAGTTTTTAAGATATTCCAAAATAACCGTTATTTGTGTTTTTAAAAAAGATGATGTGACTGAAATGCAAATATCTTCAAAAATTTTAAACGGGGTATGTAATTCTTTCTTTCTAGTGAAAGGTTATAAAATTTCTAAAATAACCATGGATTGCTTGTGAAGATTGGTCAAGAAATGACAGAGTAACAGGGGACAAAAGTTCAAGCTTAAATGAAAATTTTATGATTGTGTTCAATTTTGCTCTATTCAAATGATTTTTTTTAAACCAATGATATTAAAATTCTAATTTTTTATTGCATGCGACATTAGATTATTTTAATGTGAACATTTTGCGCCCAACAAGACATAGATTGGTACAAAAATGACAAATCTACAGAAGATTTAGTAAATTAACCCACATAGAAATTCAATACTTTTAAGCAATTTTTAATATTTTTCTTACTAAAAATTTAGCTTTGTATATTAATAATTAGTATTGTGGTTATTTTGTTGAACTATTTATGGTTTTTAATCCAAATTTTAAATATTTTTAATTAGGCTTAAGTTCATGAAATTTAATTTTCATTAAATTATTTTTATGAAGAAAGGAATTTTACAACATGAAAATTAATTAAAATTGTTATTGACAATCTTTTCATTCTTGACGTGGAGATCGAGTGGTTGCGATCGAAACATGTCATGGTAACCTGCCGGTCGGGGTTCGAGCCCCAGCCACGTCAAGAATGAAAAGATTATCAATAACAATTTTAATTAATTTTCATGTTGTAAAATTCCTTTCTTCATAAAAATAATTTAATGAAAATTAAATTTCATGAACTTAAGCCTAATTAATTTGTATATTAATTTGTTGTGGGTTTGTTCAATTATTCTTCTGTAACTTTGTCATTTTTGCACCGGTCCGAATCCTATTGGGCACAAAATGTTCGTATTGAAATAGGCTAAAATTTTTTAAAAACACAAATAACGGTTATTTTGGAATATCTCAAATACTGTTCTACTTTTGACAATTCTGACTTCATATACAGTTTTCAGCGGAAAATTCATTTGGTCAAAAAATTGTCACGTAGTGTAATAAACTAAATTAAAAATATTTTTAATATCTCAAAAAAAAATATATTATTTTATTAAAATTAAAAAAACACCTCAATTCTAGACACCCTTTACGTTAAAACGAGCACGTATGTGCGAAGCAGAAAATGGCCACCACTCGTAAGATATAATTTTTCATAATTCTTTTTAAAAATATCCTTAACTAATAAATATGTCTTAAATAAAATGTTATATTGAAGTCAAACTCATTCGGTCATTTTGGGCCACCCTATGTAGAAATTAAAAAAATCCTTCAGTTTAACTAAAAGTGTTTCGTTAATAAGAAAAATTTTTACAAATTAGTACATTCATATTGTCCCTAGGAGTGCAATTTACGAGGAGCACCAATATAAAGCTCCTAAAAGGATCAAAAAACAATTCTTCTATTTTATTTTTTTTTATCTCCCTCCTTCCGCAAATTACAGCTAATAGTATCATCTCAATCATGTTGGCAACAAATTATTGTTATATTTTATTTAATAAAATGCTTTTAATTACAACAAAACAAAAAGTAGTCTAAATATAAGAACAATACAAATAAAGTGAAAATTGTGTTAATAATTATTTGCAAATATGTACAAATCTCCAAAAGCAACAACATCAAGGACTTTCTGTCCTAAGAAACGAAACAACTCAAGGAAGCGGAAACAAAAAACCAAATGAAATTATTAATGACAACAAAATATTTTGTCAATTTCTTTATTTTTTCATCAAAAACACGACTTTCTTCAACGAAAACAATAGCAAAAGTGATGACCATCATTAGAAGTTTTAATTGTACAAACGATAATACAACAAAACTTGACCCATTAAGCAGAAAAGTCAACAAAACGAAAAAGAAAAACATGATAAGTTAGAAGTTGATTATAAAGGCTGTGAGGCCAAATCGTAGTACGTAAATTATTGTGTTCTGGAGACAAAATGAAGATTTGGAGCAGAATAATTTACGAACGATGAAACAGAAACAGAAATCAATCAAAAATAATTATCATGTTTTCTTTAGCGTTATTATGGCATGATTATTTTCAGAGAAGGAAAAAAAGTTTGATAGCATGTTGAAATGAAACTATAAGAAACTCAAGAAAAATTCAAACAACAGCAATTAAAAAGATAAATCGCAGTTGTTTGCCAAATAGGCAACTGGGTTGTGTACAAAAAAAAATACAATATTGGGTTTTTTCTAAATGAAAAAAAAATCAAATTGTGCCAAAATCAGAAAAAATAGGATATACACAAAAGTATAAAAAGCCAAGCCATATGATACCCTAGGGTCATACAAATTTTCTAGAGTGTACCCAATTTGGGAGTCATGGGCAATCATAGATCCACCAGAACAAATTAAGTTATGAGGTTAAGGTTAATGTAGAAGTTCGTTGAGCAGAAAATTATTTAGATATCTACATCTTTATGAGGTTTCTTTGCCTTTAAGTGATTTTAGAAAGGGGCTTATATGGGACCTTTGATTAATTTTGGACCTAGGTTGTGTTAGGTTTCATTGGCAGCCGTTATCAAGCACAGCTCAGGTGGGGCCATTAATTAGTTCCCGTTGTGGTACCGTGTCGCACCGTTTCCCAATGATCTTATGCTACCTGGCTGCTAATATTCTCACATAGCCACTCAGTCGATTCAATAAAGGAGCGGATCCTGTTTAAATCAATATTATAGAGACAAGTGTTGTCTCCAATGGTTCCTCGACCAAAGAGTATAAGTCTTAGATCTCCGAATGCCAGGCAATGAAAAAGAAGATGTTCCGTCGACTCTTCCTCCTCCACGTCGCCGCAACTTCCACATAGGTAATTGGTAGGAAGCCCTAGCATTTGGGCGTGCCTCCCAATGGGCCAGTGGCCAATTTTTCGACCTACCAGCACATAATTTTTAATTTTAGTTATCGTGAAACTTATTGTTACTCATTTATTATGTCAATTCTAAAATTTTTAAAGAATTTATGGCATTAACATTTTCGGGGATAGTATTTGTATGGGAGCCATGATCAAATACTGACCGACTCCATTAAAATTTGGAAATTTAAAGTGCCACATAATAACTTTGGGCCAAATTTGATTTAAATAGCAACATAATAAGAATATTTATGGGCACAAAGACTCTAGACTGAATCCTGGCATTTTTCTTACGTCCTTGTAAATCTACCACCAAATTTCATCGCAGTATTTCCAAAATTGAAACCTGTACTTTGCACAACATGCTTAAAGTACCCGTACACGGTATCTTTATTACATCTGTCTTGTCAAACTTCCAACTGCAAAACACAAAAGATCAGACGCAAAGTCGTGTGGAATAATTTCAATTAGAGCGTGCTCTATTTTCTTCCGACAATTGGACAGCCAGCCAGACGGATGGACATCTTCAGATCGAAAAGTGATTCCAAGTCAATCGGTATACTTAAAGATGTATCTAGGAACAATATTTAAAGGTGTTACAAACATAAGCACAAACGCATAATACCCTCTCGACTAATGTTGTGTATGTATAATAGCCAAAACTTACAAACAAAATAAGAAATATCAAGTAAAAGTCGAATAAAAATAGATTCAAGTCAGAGTTCTCTTTTCTAAGTGTTAATTTCAAGTGGATTTTGTACTGTTAAAGTTATAGAAGTGTTAGAGTATAGTAAGAGTAGAGTAGAGTTTGAGGAGAGTTAAAGTAGAGTTAGAGGAGAGTTAGAGTAGAACTAGAGTAGAGATTCAGTAGAGCTAGAGAAGAGTTAGAGTAAAGTTAGAGTATAGTTAGAGTAGAGTTAGAGTATAGTAAGAGTAGAGTTTGTGTAGAGTTAGAGTTAGAGCAGAGTCAGAGTAGAATTAGATAAGAGTTAGAGTATAGTTAGAGAAGAGCTAGAGTAGAGTTAGAGTATAGTTAGAGAAGAGCTAGAGTAGAGTTAGAGTAGAGTTAGAGTAGAGTTAGAGTAGATATTGAGTAGAGTTAGAGTATAGTTAGAGTAGAGTTAGAGTATAGTTAGAGTAGAGTTGGAGTAGAGTTAGAGCAGAGTTAGAGTAGAGTTAGAGTAGAGTTAGAGTAGAGTTAGAGTAGAGTTAGATTAGAGTTAGAGTAAAGTTAGAGAAGAGTAATAGTAGAGTTAAAGTAGATATAGGGTAAAGTAGAGTAGAGTTTGAGGAGAGTTAAAGTAGAGTTAGAGTAGAACTAGAGTAGAGATTCAGTAGAGCTAGAGAAGGGTTAGAGTAAAGTTAGAGTATAGTTAGAGTAGAGTTAGAGTATCGCAAGAGTAGAGTTTGTGTAGAGTTAGAGTTAGAGCAGAGTCAGAGTAGAATTAGATAAGAGTTAGAGTGTAGTTAGAGAAGAGCTAGAGTAGAGTTAGAGTATAGTTAGAGAAGAGCTAGAGTAGAGTAAGAGTAGAGTTAGAGTAGATATTGAGTAGAGTTAGAGTATAGTTAGAGTAGAGTTAGAGTATAGTTAGAGTAGAGTTGGAGTAGAGTTAGAGCAGAGTTAGAGTAGAGTTAGAGTAGAGTTAGAGTAGAGTTAGAGTAGAGTTAGATTAGAGTTAGAGTAAAGTTAGAGAAGAGTAAGAGTAGAGTTAAAGTAGATATAGGGTAAAGTAGAGTAGAGTTTGAGGAGAGTTAAAGTAGAGTTAGAGTAGAACTAGAGTAGAGATTCAGTAGAGCTAGAGAAAGGTTAGAGTAAAGTTAGAGTATAGTTAGAGTAGAGTAAGAGTAGAGTTTGAGTAGAGTTAGAGTTAGAGCAGAGTCAGAGTAGAATTAGATAAGAGTTAGAGTAGAGTTAGAGAAGAGCTAGAGTAGAGTTAGAGTATAGTTAGAGAATAGCTAGAGTAGAGTAAGAGTAGAGTAAGAGTAGAGTTAGAGTAGATATTGAGTAGAGTTAGAGTAGAGTTAGAGTAGAGTTAGAGTAGAGTTAGAGTAGAGTTAGAGTAGAGTTAGAGTAGAGTTAGAGTAGAGTTAGAGTAGAGTTAGAGTAGAGTTAGAGTAGAGTTAGAGTAGAGTTAGAGTAGAGTTAGAGTAGAGTTAGAGTAGAGTTAGAGTAGAGTTAGAGTAGAGTAGAGTTAGAGTAGAGTTAGAGTAGAGTTAGAGTAGAGTAAGAGTAGAGTTAGAGTAGAGTTAGATTAGAGTTAGAGTAGAGTTAGAGTAGAGTTAGAGTAGAGTAGAGTAGAGTTAGAGTAGAGTTAGAGTAGAGTTAGAGTAGAGTTAGAGTAGAGTTAGAGTAGAGTTAGAGTAGAGTTAGAGTAGAGTTAGAGTAGAGTTAGAGTAGAGTTAGAGTAGAGTTAGAGTAGAGTTAGAGTAGAGTTAGAGTAGAGTTAGAGTAGAGTTAGAGTAGAGTTAGAGAATAGCTAGAGTAGAGTAAGAGTAGAGTAAGAGTAGAGTTAGAGTAGATATTGAGTAGAGTTAGAGTAGAGTTAGAGTAGAGTTAGAGTAGAGTTAGAGTAGAGTTAGAGTAGAGTTAGAGTAGAGTTAGAGTAGAGTTAGAGTAGAGTTAGAGTAGAGTTAGAGTAGAGTTAGAGTAGAGTTAGAGTAGAGTTAGAGTAGAGTTAGAGTAGAGTAGAGTTAGAGTAGAGTTAGAGTATAGTTAGAGTAGAGTAAGAGTAGAGTTTGAGTAGAGTTAGAGTTAGAGCAGAGTCAGAGTAGAATTAGATAAGAGTTAGAGTAGAGTTAGAGAAGAGCTAGAGTAGAGTTAGAGTATAGTTAGAGAATAGCTAGAGTAGAGTAAGAGTAGAGTAAGAGTAGAGTTAGAGTAGATATTGAGTAGAGTTAGAGTAGAGTTAGAGTAGAGTTAGAGTAGAGTTAGAGTAGAGTTAGAGTAGAGTTAGAGTAGAGTTAGAGTAGAGTTAGAGTAGAGTTAGAGTAGAGTTAGAGTAGAGTTAGAGTAGAGTTAGAGTAGAGTTAGAGTAGAGTTAGAGTAGAGTTAGAGTAGAGTTAGAGTAGAGTTAGAGTAGAGTTAGAGTAGAGTTAGAGTAGAGTTAGAGTAGAGTTAGAGTAGAGTAGAGTTAGAGTAGAGTTAGAGTATAGTTAGAGTAGAGTAAGAGTAGAGTTTGAGTAGAGTTAGAGTTAGAGCAGAGTCAGAGTAGAATTAGATAAGAGTTAGAGTAGAGTTAGAGAAGAGCTAGAGTAGAGTTAGAGTATAGTTAGAGAATAGCTAGAGTAGAGTAAGAGTAGAGTAAGAGTAGAGTTAGAGTAGATATTGAGTAGAGTTAGAGTAGAGTTAGAGTAGAGTTAGAGTAGAGTTAGAGTAGAGTTAGAGTAGAGTTAGAGTAGAGTTAGAGTAGAGTTAGAGTAGAGTTAGAGTAGAGTTAGAGTAGAGTTAGAGTAGAGTTAGAGTAGAGTTAGAGTAGAGTTAGAGTAGATATTGAGTAGAGTAGAGTTAGAGTAGAGTTAGAGTAGAGTTAGAGTAGAGTAAGAGTAGAGTTAGAGTAGAGTTAGATTAGAGTTAGAGTAGAGTTAGAGTAGAGTTAGAGTAGAGTAGAGTAGAGTTAGAGTAGAGTTAGAGTAGAGTTAAAGTAGAGTTAGAGTAGAGTTACAGTAGAGTTAGAGTAGAGTTAGAGTAGAGTTAGAGTAGAGTTAGAGTAGAGTTAGAGTAGAGTTAGAGTAGAGTTAGAGTAGAGTAGAGTAGAGTTAGAGTAGAGTTAGAGTAGAGTTAGAGTAGAGTTAGAGTAGAGTTAGAGTAGAGTTAGAGTAGAGTTAGAGTAGAGTTAGAGTAGAGTTAGAGTAGAGTTAGAGTAGAGTTAGAGTAGAGTTAGAGTAGAGTTAGAGTAGAGTTAGAGTAGAGTTAGAGTAGAGTTAGAGTAGAGTTAGAGTAGAGTTAGAGTAGAGTTAGAGTAGAGTTAGAGTAGAGTTAGAGTAGAGTTAGAGTAGAGTTAGAGTAGAGTTAGAGTAGAGTAGAGTTAGAGTAGAGTTAGAGTAGAGTTAGAGTAGAGTTAGAGTAGAGTTAGAGTAGAGTTAGAGTAGAGTTAGAGTAGAGTTAGAGTAGAGTTAGAGTAGAGTTAGAGTAGAGTTAGAGTAGAGTTAGAGTAGAGTTAGAGTAGAGTTAGAGTAGAGTTAGAGTAGAGTTAGAGTAGAGTTAGAGTAGAGTTAGAGTAGAGTTAGAGTAGAGTTAGAGTAGAGTTAGAGTAGAGTTAGAGTAGAGTTAGAGTAGAGTTAGAGTAGAGTTAGAGTAGAGTTAGAGTAGAGTTAGAGTAGAGTTAGAGTAGAGTTAGAGTAGAGTTAGAGTAGAGTTAGAGTAGAGTTAGAGTAGAGTTAGAGTAGAGTTAGAGTAGAGTTAGAGTAGAGTTAGAGTAGAGTTAGAGTAGAGTTAGAGTAGAGTTAGAGTAGAGTTAGAGTAGAGTTAGAGTAGAGTTAGAGTAGAGTTAGAGTAGAGTTAGAGTAGAGTTAGAGTAGAGTTAGAGTAGAGTTAGAGTAGAGTTAGAGTAGAGTTAGAGAAGAGTTAGAGTAGAGTTAGAGTAGAGTTAGAGAAGATCTAGAGTAGAGTTAGAGTAGAGTTGGAGTAGGGTTAGAGTACAGTAAGAGTAGAGTTAAAGTAGATTAAGAGAAGATTAAATAAGTTTAGCAATAAGATTAAAGTCAAAGTAGATTTGTATGAAAACAAAAGTAGAGCTTGTAGATTAGGAGTTAAATGTAAACAAAATGTTTTGCTCCTACAAACCTTATTTCATATATTTATTAAAAAATTGCATTTAATCTGAATTTTTTCACAAATTTTGTCCAACTAAAAATTTACAAAAGAATAAGTATAACAACACACGCTAGAAACTATCCATAAAAACAACCATATTAATTTTCTAAATTACACTTTAAACCGTTCCCTCTTAAATTTTTATCAATCATAGACAAATATTATTAATAATAATTTAATTTATTTGTCTTTTATCAAGGCAGCCCTCTTATCTGTTAAGACTATTACAGCTTTCCCCCGAAAGTCAACAAATCAGCAAAAATAAAAAAAGTTTTTCAGCAAAAAAACAATAAAGTTATTATGCCAGCCAGCTTTTATCATTGAAAGTTTCTTTTTGTTAAGGAAAAAATATAATAAGTATAGTTTTTGTATTAAAACAAAAAAAAAAACAAATTTCACATACTGTTGACTAAGAACCAACGAAAATTTTGTTGATTTGCACAAAGTTTTCATCAAAATATTTTATTAAACTCCCACCGTTAAAAAAAATCAGGTCACTTGATAGAGGTTTAAGATGAGAAAAATAGATTATTAGGCATAATGTAACAAATTTTATGTACATAAGAATTTATAAAAAGAAAATGGAAAAGTTTTTTCTTTTATATCTACCATTAGGCACTCATTATTGCATGATATTAAGAATTATTAAAAGTAGATGGAAGAAGAAATATCGCATAAGTTTTTCAATATTTTTTTGGAAAAATTTTGAAGCAATAAGCTTGATTAATAAAATAGGAAAACAACATTGTTATAATTGTTTGTGCAAAGATAAACTTGAGATTCTCAAAGTGATGATAACAAGCAAAAAAAGTTAACGAAAGAGAAAATTATTAAGTGTATTGCAAATATACAAAGTTGTTAGTATTTGAAGTCTTTGTGATTCAGCTGAAGTAAGAATACATATGATTTCATATAATTGGAGTAGAGTTGGAGAAAAGCTAGAGTATAGGCTTAGTAGAGTTTAAAAATAATTCGATTAAAGGCTTATTTGTTTCAAAATAGAGTTATAGTAGAATTTTGGTAGGAACAAGTAAGCTATGCCAAATCGTATAGACCCTTCGCCATGGTTTGATATCGATCGTAATGTCCATTTAAATTATATTATAATTTTGATCGATATCGAATGTCGCAATTTGCCCCTAGTTTATAATATTTTAGATATAAATAAATCAACTTTATGCAATGGCCACTTGTCCAATCCCGGAAACATTTTGTCGGATGCTGTGAATTGATAACTAAGATGCCGAACAAACTGAATTTCAATAGCAAACAATTGCGGACTATATATGACATAAATATATAGCCACCAAATCCCCATTATATCTGGGGTCATCGTTAAATCAACTTCTCTACTTATAACATCAATATTGTAGAAACTACAAACAAAACAACTGGTAGATTTTTCAAGAAAAATAAATTACAAAAAGTTTATAGCAATTTGTCAATTTATCATGCAAAATTTTCAAAATGTTAGATAGGTCCTTTGCGTTTTAGGTGACGATATACCCATTTCCAGTACCTCTGTAGGGTTGAGGTTGATTTAAGGAAGATTAAAAGTAAAGTTGGATTATTTTTAAAGTAGAGTTAGAGTAGCGCTAGAGTAGAGTTAGAGTAGATAAGAGTAGATTAAGAGTTAGAGTTAGACTTAGAGTTAGAGTTAGAGTAGAGTAAGAGTAGAGTATGAGTAGAGTTAGAGTTAGAGTAGAGTTAGAGTAGAGTTAGAGTAGAGTTAGAGTAGAGTTAGAGTAGAGTTAGAGTAGAGTTAGAGTAGAGTTAGAGTAGAGTTAGAGTAGAGTTAGAGTAGAGTTAGAGTAGAGTTAGAGTAGAGTTAGAGTAGAGTTAGAGTAGAGTTAGAGTAGAGTTAGAGTAGAGCTAGAGTAGAGTTAGAGTAGAGTTAGAGTAGAGTTAGAGTAGAGTTAGAGTAGAGTTAGAGTTAGAGTTAGAGGTAGAGTTAGAGTTAGAGTTAGAGTAGAGTTAGAGTAGAGTTAGAGTAGAGTTAGAGAAGAGTTAGAGTAGAGTTAGAGTAGAGTTAGAGTAGAGTTAGAGTAGAGTTAGAGTAGAGTTAGAGTAGAGTTAGAGTAGAGTTAGAGTAGAGTTAGAGTAGAGTTAGAGTAGAGTTAGAGTAGAGTTAGAGTAGAGTTAGAGTAGAGTTAGAGTAGAGTTAGAGTAGAGTTAGAGTAGAGTTAGAGTAGAGTTAGAGTAGAGTTAGAGTAGAGTTAGAGTAGAGTTAGAGTAGAGTTAGAGTAGAGTTAGAGTAGAGTTAGAGTAGAGTTAGAGTAGAGTTAGAGTAGAGCTAGAGTAGAGTTAGAGTAGAGTTAGAGTAGAGTTAGAGTAGAGTTAGAGTAGAGTTAGAGTTAGAGGTAGAGTTAGAGTTAGAGTTAGAGTAGAGTTAGAGTAGAGTTAGAGTAGAGTTAGAGAAGAGTTAGAGTAGAATTAGAGTAGAGTTAGAGTAGAGTTAGAGTAGAGTTAGAGTAGAGTTAGAGTAGAGTTAGAGTAGAGTTAGAGTAGAGTTAGAGTAGAGTTAGAGTAGAGTTAGAGTAGAGTTAGAGTAGAGTTAGAGTAGAGTTAGAGTAGAGTTAGAGTAGAGTTAGAGTAGAGTTAGAGTAGAGTTAGAGTAGAGTTAGAGTAGAGTTAGAGTAGAGTTAGAGTAGAGTTAGAGTAGAGTTAGAGTAGAGTTCGAGTAGAGTTAGAGTAGAGTTAGAGTAGAGTTAGAGTAGAGTTAGAGTAGAGTTAGAGTAGAGTTAGAGTAGAGTTAGAGTAGAGTTAGAGTTAGAGTTAGAGTAGAGTTAGAGTAGAGTTAAGTTAGAGTTGAGCAAGAATACAGTTAGACCAGAGTTAGAGTTGAGGTAGAGTAGAGTTAAGCTAGAGTTGAGCAAGAATACAGTTAGACCAGAGTTAGAGTTGATGTAGAACAGAGTTAAAGCCGAGTTAGAGTAAGAGTAATTGTAGAATAAGAGTAAAATTTAAATTTTGTTGGAGTGCCAAAGTTTCACACTCAAATTAAGAACTACTCTGTTTTTTTTTTTTTGTCTATTTATTATATATATACTATTGGTTTTGTTCGCTAACTACCATGGCGTATGATTGATATTTAAAAATAACATTGCTTATACACAAAAGTCCTAGAACAAATTTAATTCCCTACAATAAGATTAATGTTAATTATACTCAATTGTATTATAATGTTAATAAAATAGAAACAAACTTTATAATTTTTATCTTCTTAAGTTGTCAGTTTTGTACTGTTGTTATTTGCTTAACAAAAACAAATACATAATTCTTCCTCCAACACACCTAAGGGAACATTTAGCGCATAACAATAAAAAATAAAAATTTTAAACTTCTTGCTAGTCAAGAAAATATTACTTTTGGGAAGTGGAACTGACAAAAGATACCAGCAGTAATACAAACAAAAAACCAGTAGTAATCGTAATGCATAGTATAACACGACAAATTCCTTAGTTTATTTGCACTGAAAATAAGCGAGAAAATTTCAATATAAGAAGGCTAAAAAAAGTTAGGAAGAAATAAAATACCATTTGCATTTTTCTTTTTAGACTCCTACTTAATAGCTAAAATAACAAAATATAAGAAAGAATATTTAGTAGCAAATAAAAAGCAAAAATCTGGGGTATAGTTAATAACTCAACAAGATTTTTAAGTGCCAACCAGGAAATTCAGCTCCCACACTTTTACACTTCACAAAATACAAAAGTCTTTGTCTTCGTTGAAAACAAACAAAAAAAGGATGTTTTTTCTTATGAAGAAGAAAAAAAGTGCTAGAAAACATTAGTAATAATGATATTAAGCGGAACAACAATCCATAGGGGTTTATATTGTTTATTTTATTTATTTAGTTCATTCTAAAAACTTGAAAATTTGCGACAAATTTGCATTTTCACAACTTAAGTTGAGAGCGCTAAGAAAATGTAATGTTAATACAAAAATTTATAAAATAAGTGGAGGAATAAAATTTCGAATAAATTTAATAAGTTTTTTAAACTTCTCCTCTACCCCAACTACTTCAGCATTGAACAAAACAACAAGTCTCATATGTTGTTTAAGAAAAGTTTGTATTTTTTTTTTTGTTTTTTCGTTTTACAAGGCTAAAATTCTCCTTACAGATATTCACATTTTGTTAATTTTTTGCTTTTGGAAAAAAGACGTAGAAGAAGCAGAACAACAACATAACAAGCTGAAAGTTACCAAAAACATTTACACAACAACCAACAACAGCAGCTACAATAACTAGAAAAGCAATAACAACAAAAAGTACTTCTTGCAAAATAACAAACTTCAAGGAATTCTAAACTTAACAACATCTGCTACCTACGCCTTTAGGCGACATTACTTTCCGGTTTCCGTATACGACTGCACACACATCTAAACAAAGCCTATACAGTATTTGTAACACACATACACATGTAAAGAACATCCCAGCGGGAAAAAGAAGGAATATGGATGCCTTCTAGAAGGCCTCTGTACTCTTTCTTTCGGATATACAAGGCCTGTTCGCTCCATTCCATACTCATATCTTTTTTGCACACGTTGTCATTGCGGAGTGGGCCGTCCGATCTCGCTTTTTTAGCAGGTACATAGGGATGGTAAGGGGATCAAAAAGAAATTATTATGAATTTGATTGTGCAAAAAAAAACAATATAAAAAATGTTACTCCTTCTCTACTCCCTTATCATAGAAGCGAGTGTGTAATGTGTATCTTATCTTTTACACCAAAGAGCCGAGGCCTTCTATGAGGCATTCTTAAAGCTGTTATGATACTTGCTATCTTTTGTATTTTTTCTATATTGGAGAACAGTGCAAATATATTTGCATAGGAAAACTGACTAAGTGTAAAGAGTATGATTATATCATAAAAAATCTTGAAATGTCAAACAAATATACATGTGTTATCGATAAATAATCTAAGGCCCGTTTTCACGACTTACCGATGGCTTAAAGTAGACTTTAAATGGCCCGTTAAAATTATTAAAACTTTACTTTAACCTAAAGTGAGCGATAAAGTAGATTAAGGTTAATACCTACCTGGTAGGTTAAAGTAAAGTTGTTGTAATGGAACACTTTTTATACGGCCTATAAAATCTTACCTTTAGCTATCGGTAAGTTGTGAAAACAGGCCTAAGACTGTCAAAAAAAATATAAAATGTTTTCACTTAAAATTGACATTTCCAGATTAATTGTTAGCACTGTTGCCAATTTTTTTAGTTTTTGATCGAAATAAACGGTTTTTAACTTTTTTTTGTTGCGATTTTTAGCTTTTATGACGGTTTTTTGTGGGGAAAAAACATGGGCAGTATTGTTTGTTTTGTTTACATTTTATCAAATTGTATTTCTTGTTCTCTCTCGCATTTGTTGTTTCATTCAGTCAATCCAAAAAAAATCCAATACAAAAAATAACAAGTATCATAAGTTAGATAAATATAGTAATTTAATCAAAACAATTTTTAAGCCGGCGTTTTAAAAGGCCTGAAGTAAGTAGGTCTTCTGAGTTTTACCGCTGGGATATTACTTGAGTACCTTAAACGACTAGTAAGCATAATGAGACCAATTAAACTTGCACTTTTACACAAAGTTTTAGGTTTTACACAAAAAAAATTTAACGCATAAAAACAAGATTCATTTTACACAAAAGTCAATCAATAAAATTTCTCTTTTTGCGCAAGAACTGACTTTAACCACAGCCGAATTTTACACAAAAGTTTAAATTTTGCACATTAATTCACACTTTAAGCAAATATAGAACGTTTTTACACAAAATGTGACATTTTATAGAAAAAAATATACTTTTTACACAAAACTTCAAAAACTTCTTTTACATTTTACAGTCCTTTTTACACATTCAGTTGCTTTTAGCTTAAAAAGCGACGTTTTACACAAAAACACGTTTTTTTACATAAAAAGGCCACTGATGGGATTTGTGGTACAATTGTTCCAAATTTGGTACAATCGAAACTGTATTGGTACACTGGTACGATTCATCCTTTTTTGGTACAATTTAAAAAAAAGACCCACGAAGTTTCATAATTTCTTTGAGGTGGATTAACTTACGTTTCTCTTTAATAATACAATTTCTCACAGCATATCTCCAGCCCTGACCAGAACTACTAAAAATTTAATGATTATTAATTTATGTTCATGATATTATGAAAACATATTAAGTACATACATACATAAGGATGTGTACTCGTATTCTTGTAGAAAGCTGGATATCAACAGCCGTATTCATAATGAAAATTTGGCATGAAGTTAGCACAAAGTTTATTTATAATACACTTACCAAACTCTTGTTAACGAGCTGCCAACTTGTGAAAAACAGCTGTTTAATGTTAAACAATTTGGTTGGTTTTATTTAAATTATTACTGTTTTATTTTATTTAATTTTTATATCTTTTTTTTTTATTTAAATTTTAAAACCTTTAAAATTATTATATGTGGAGAAAAAAACAAAAAAAAATTTACAAAAATATGTCAAACAAACAAAAAAATAAGCGATGTTTAATGCAAACGAGTTGCATTTTTGAGTAATACAATGTGGCATCATAAAAATTCAGAGTGGATTTATTAAAAGTTGGCAGATGGAGAAAAGTTCGTTATGAATTAACTCTGTGCCAACAAGCTGCTTAACTTAATCGGCATTCTAGGTAGCAGCTCGTTGTTCGTAGTGTACAAACTGTGGCTAACTTTTTGTTATGAATACGGCTGCAAGTGTCTCCAAATCGTCACTTTTGTCGATTGTTTTGGCGACACTTTCAACCAAGTATCTACATTTTTGTCTAAATAGATCAACTTTAGCTCCTTCTTAGTTTTAAATACCCACACCACAATAGTAGAGAGTGTAATATGCGTTTGTGCTGATGTGTGAACACTTAAAAATGTAAATAGTAGTTATACTGATCGACTCAGAATCACTTTATGAGTCGATTTAACTATGTCCCTCCATCCAGCTAGTTGTCTGTCCATGTAACCTTGTGCTCAAAGTACAGATCGCAATCTTTTAGGTAAATCGATGAAATTTTGTACTTAGGTTTCAATTCATAAGGACAAAGCCTTCTGAAAATAGTGAGAATCGGTTCATAATATCACATGGCACCCATACAAAATTCTTTTCGGAACAGTGTTTGTGCCTATAAACTATCTTATTACGTTAATATTTAGAACAAATTTGTACCAGACTTACTTCCTTATAAATGTTAGTATTGATGTACAAATTGGCGACAATAACTGTTGTTATAGCTGCTATGTCATATTAAAATATTATGCTGGTAGGTTCAAAATTTACTATAGATCTCATATAAGCCCTCTTCCTAAAATCACTTAAGGGCAATGAGAATATCTAAATAATATTTGGCACAATGAACTATCACATGAATCTTAACGCCAACAGTGGGTTGGGCTAGGTTCCATTAACAGCCGCAATCAAGCACAGCTCGCGTGGGTTTAGTTATAAGTTCACGTTGTGTATCCATATTTCACGGTCTTCCAACGATCCAGCGTTAACTGGCTGTTGACATTCTCACTCAGCCATACGGTTGATTCAATGAAGGAGTTGATCCTATTCAAATCATCTCAGAGAGACAAGTTGTGTTCCTGAGGGTTCTTCGAAAAACAGTTTCAGTCTTAGGTCTCCGAATGCCGAGTAAATACAGAGAAGATTTTCCTCATCTTCGTCGTGCAACATTAACATAGGGGGTTGTAAGGGAGCCCTAGCCTTTTAGCTTTTTATTTCCCTAAGCTAATCCCACGAAGCTTTAGGATTGTCTGCGGGAAAGAAACCAGCCCGCAAAATCGGCGCTTATAGACTTACTCACTACCAGCTAGCCTACCGAAACCAGTAGCAATAATCGTAATTAAGTTTCTGAGGTAAAGTCTGGGCAGCTTTAATGGCCGCCGAGTCGTTCTTTCATCTATGATGGGCCAGATTTTCCCGGCTTTCCCACATGTAGTTTCATCAAACCGCGTCTTACTGTATGCGCCAACAAGCCAGCCATTCAGTTTCCATGTATGCCCCTGTCCGTTAACCCAATTAGGAGTAACCAATGAATGTCTCACTATCTCATCTACACACAGAAAAAAATCAAGTTAAAAACGTAGAAAACAAGGTTGATTTAAAATTTTTCGGTGGTGATTTTGCTTCATACGTTTTTCATGTTAATTCAACCTGATTTCACAATTACTGCGAACAACATCTTTTTCTTTTGAAATAGCTATAATTCATGTTAATTTAACATTGCAGTAAAGTTAGAGCAAAATGTAATTTATATTGAAATAACAATCGGAATCACGTTGAATGAAAGTTGTTTCAAGTTGAAACAACGTGAATTTCATGTAGAATCAAATTGGTTTGAGTGTGTTTTAACAGTGTGAAGAAGCTTCAGAGACAACATATGCATTTATTTAAGAATAATTCAAAACACTTGCCCCTGTAACACATGTTTCACTTATTTTGTATTCTCCTTTGTTAACAGAAGCATCAGCAGAATCGCCCGATATGGTTTTCGTCATCATTCTACTTTGAAAGCTTGATGTACTATTTAACTAAATAATTTGAATTAAATGAATACGGGAATTGTCTTCTTTTTATAACATATATTAAAAATGAAAATAAAAAATGTACATACTTAAGTATGTATGCATGTTAATTTAACAAGATACTTTTTTGATTTTAATATAAAACAGGTTTTTATTGATTGAATATTGAATCCATATTTATTTATATTTTAAGGTTTTTTTTTTAATTTTTTTAACAGTGAATAAAATTAAATAAACGTAATTTAAGGTTATTCTAATATTTCTTATTTAAATCAATATGAAATAATGATAAATTTAATTCTCAATCAACATTTTCCCATGTTAATTTTACATTGGTATTTTTTTTCTGTGTGTAGAGACTTCCGGCATTCTTGGACAGTTTTTGATGTGATAAACACACTCTCCAGGGATCTTATGGGTGCTTTTCTATCGATAATAATGTGAATATCCCTGCCATATATCTCACCATATCCAATGTTCCTCGCTTCTGCATATATGGCCATTATCTAGGCCTGATGCATATGGCAATAATCCGGCAGCCTCAGAGGAATTCTCCAGTTTAACAGCGTTTAAAAAACTGCAGTCAATGTAGAAAAACTGTAATTTCTTCCACTTCTTCCAAAAAAAACTATTGAGTTTACTTCTGATCGATTTTTTTCTCGACAGTTTCAGGTTTCGACTGCAGTTTTTAAACCCGGAGTTTAACTGCTCGGAGTTAATGCCAGAAGCGGCCTTTTGCAGTGATTTAAGCCCTTCAGTCTAAAATATACAATATGTAATTTTTTATACGAAAACCAAAGTTTTTCACAATAATTTACTTTTACACAGATAGTCAAGCAAATAATTATTTGTTTGTTGATCTAAAGTGAAATTGAATACAAAATAATAAGTTTATAAACATCGATCCTAAAATATCAATGTTTGAAAGGCTTTCTTGTACTAACTCTAAATAATAACAGAATTAAACCTTAATGCGTAACCTTGAATTTGACTGGTTTTTGGTATTTGCGCTAAGTTTTAGGCTTTGGTGTGTTCCGTCACATATAGGAAAATGTTATGGGCAAAATTTATGTAGAAAATTTCATCCCCGCCCTCCCCCATTTCAGGGTGTTTTTACGATTTGTTAAATTAATAATAATATGTTCCACAAAACTATTTGCAATTACATTTTCTAAAAAGTTTCTGAACATATCCTACACCTCAGATGTAAAGAAAAAATGTTCCTATATACCGATATGCTGCAAGAACAGTCCAAAGCTGGGTACCTTTACCGCCTCCAAAATAAAATTCCGATGGGATCTTTAACAACGCCGAAACACGTTAATATTTTGCCAAAAAGTTGCTTTCTGTAATGGATGTTCTACGTAAAAACGGCGTTTTTAAATGAACTTGTTGTTGTTGTACTAATTCAAAACTTTTGTTAACAATGAAACTTTTTGCATGACTTTTAATTAATTTTATACTCAAAAAGCCACATTTTACAAAAAAAAATTATATAGAATTTTGCACAAAAAGACACATTTTCACTAAAATAGCCTTTTTGTCTAAAAAAAAAAATCACTTTTTGCACGAAAAGCGAACAATCAAATTTTAAAATAAATACTTATTTACCACAACTGATTGACTTTTTCACACATACAAAATTTTTAAACCAGCGGTCATCAATGGCGGTGAGTGTTAAACGGCACAAGAAAAACAGAGGAGATAGTGTGGTTTAGGGATGGGCAAATTGAAAAAATATATCGATATATATCGAATCGATATTTCTTAAGAGTATCGATATTTATTATTTCAAAAATATCGATGTATCGATATATCGAACGTATGTTGCTGAAACCATTACCAAATTATTATTCCAAATATATATAGGCACATATATTGTTCCAAAACCGCATAAAATAAATCTTTAAAAGTTCATTTGACTTTACTGTTTTAATTAGAGATCTTTCTTAATCCTTCTTCTTATACAGGGTCGCCCAAAATAACCGAAGGGGTTTGAATTGCTTATCACTTTTTTATTATAATTTTCTTTTCCTTTCAGTATTTTGTAAAGAAGACTTGAGGAATTTAAAATGGAGCCGTACTCAACTGAACAACGTGCCCAAATTGTTGAGCTTTATTTTTCAAAACAACGATCATAATTTTATTCATAATTTAATTATGAGCGACGAAGCCTATTTCCAATTAAGTGGGTTCGTTGATAAGCAAAATTGCAGGATATGGGCTACGGAAAATCGGAAAGTAGTTTAACAGCGAGAATTGCACCCACCTAAGTGTACGGTTTGGTTCGATGTTTCATCGGAAAGAATAATTGGTCCGTATTTTTTTGAAGGTTTGCGAAAGGTTATGGAAAATGTGTTCGAATGAGCACGAATTTGCGAAGCAGAAAATGGGCACCACTTGCGAGACATTATTTTTCATAACTAAACTTAAAATGTTCCCAATTGATATACTGTATTAAAAAAAAAAGTTACTTATTATTTCTTAAATAAAAACTTATAACGAATTCAAACCCCGTAGTAAATTTTGACCCACCCTGTAAATGCACTACTAATATGATGTTAGTGTTAAGTATAGACTCATCAAGTAACACGGTTGTTAATGCAACTGTTTTAATAACGCTTTCATAACATCATGTTATAACAGCAAATAATGTCATTTGTAGACGGGGAGTTATAGATCTTCATATTAGTTTAAAACAACATATGATGCATGCAGTGATGCCAATACTAAAAAACATATTGTTTGAAAAACGGCTTAAATTTTGAATTTTTAATGGGGACTGACTTTAAGAAATATGGAATTCGATAGTCGTATTTCAATATCGATATATCGGTATTTTAAATATCGGCGATATATATCGATTATTTTTTTAAAAAATATCGATATTTTGATATATCGATATTTTTGCCCATTCCTAGTGTGGCTACTGTCGGAACTTGTCAAATCGACCTGTCCTTGAACGTGGGTTCGGTCCCCCGGTCAGTCAAGAATAAAAAATTATAAATAAATTTTAATTCATTTTATGTTGTAAAATTAATTTTTTCATAAAAATAATTTAATAAAAGTTAAATTTGATCAACTTTAGCCTGATTTAAATATAAAAATTTAAATTAAAAGCTTAAAGTCACTTTTGCACTTTTAACGGAAAAGGCAACTTCTAATTTTGAATTGAAAATTTTTTGTTGGTCACATTACTCTACTTATATTTATTTATTAACAATATTTTAGAGCAAAACACGTAACTCTTATAATTAAGGTAGAATATCTTTTAAGAGTGTTTTATAAAGTTACAAATTTTTATTTTTTTTTTTTTTTATGTATGACCTCCTGTTTTCTTCGAGCTCCTAACAGTTTTAGTGCGTCATATTTTCCCTACCTTTGCAACAGCAATTTCCCTTTAACACTTGTGGTTTAATAAACAATTTTTATTTGTTATATTTTGCTTTTTTCTTACTTTACTTTAGCTCTCGCTCCCGCTACCAATATTATAATATGTTGCATGTCAGGCATTAGGGAGGGCATGGAGAAAAAGGACGATAATGCTAATGATGATGCTGGTTGACTGACTCAACCATGTGCGCCCACATGTTGTGGTTTCTTATTAGGAGTAATTTTATATTTTTGTTTAACATAATTGGATGTGTGTTAGTAAACACACATATTTACTTTCGTTTGTTCGCAAACAAATAAGTATGTGCGAGTTTTGTAACTTTTTTTTTTTTTTTGTTTTTTGTCGTTCTTCTTTCATTTGTTACTTTCCTGGCACCTTGTGCTTAATTTTCATAATTTTTGCACAATTTTTTTACACATCGTTTAACTTATTACAATTTAATAACGGACGAAAAACAAAAGAAAGAAAAAAGTTTAAGGGTATAAATATGGAATGATACCGGAAAAATTTTTTTTTAACGAAATACAAAGACTAATACATGGAAAAGAATTATTTTTTTCTCCATCTTTGAAAATAATTTTTGTGCTAATTTGAAAAGGTGTTCTTTGGGTGACAATAAATATTATATTTGTTGAAACGCAAGAAATATAAGGAAATTTTGTTTAAATATTGGGCGTAAAATTAACTAATTAAAAGAATGCGTATCTTTTACACATGGTTTGTATCTTTACTAACTTGTACGGCATATTACATTTTGAACGAAATAGTGTAAACAACAAAGTTATTTTTTTGCTTCGAAAGTGTCGAATTTTTTTCAACAAAGTTTAATTTTCATTAAAAAAAATTTCATGTTCACGGCTCCATTTTCTCCTTTGATTAAATTGAAAAAAGAAAAAAATTTAGTTTTGTTAACAATGTTATCACGTATACCCAGGAAAAACTTTTTGATTTTTGGTAATAGGTGGTACTTATTTCATACATTACCTGGTAAGTAGTTGTCATTAAAACTGTCATTATTCTGAAAACTTCAATAAGTACTTACTAGTAATGACCTCAGCAACAACTTATTACTTCTGTTATTTTCACTACTGAATATTTGCTTACTGGTAACGTACTCAAGAAAATAACTACTTATTCGGTATATTAACTAGTGATTTTTTGGCTTCTGGTAAGTTTATTGAAAGTACTTAAAATTTAACTTACTAGTAGTTTAATAATAATTAGGTATTTTTTAACTTCTAGTAAGTGTATTTTGTAAATACTGAATTCTTTGGACACCTCGAACAAAAATAAGTAGCTATTCAGCCGAAAAATAAGTAGTGCTTATTTTCTCCAACATTATTTGCTAACTTACTAGGTAAGTAAAGTTTTTGCTGGGTATAAATAAAAGTCGATTCGTTTTACTAAAATGCTGAAATACTGAAGTAATCCACTTTCTAGCGAATTCGGATTCTAGAACACAACCAATACATAACCGTCACCTAGAATGGAAAACAACGTATCATCAAAAAATTTAAAATTGACTTTTTGTTTGATTTTTCTTTGTTTTAATAAACTACATTGTAACGTGACGTTACAAACTTTTCCTACATTTACATTTAAACCTAACATTTTAATCCAAGCATTATAAAGTATAAGTAACCCAACACCATGAATGCCCTCACTATTCCACTTACCACTATGAATACCCTTACAATTTGCTAAAATAGCTTTTTTACTTTATAATTCTCATGTAGTTTATTTTATTTTTAAATAAGTAGGCAAAGTTTTTTCAAAACAGAAGAGGTAGATCTTGCTACTAACACCCACTGTTACCGTTCGCCCGACTAAAGTCGCAATTTGACCCTTTTTCAACGGTCTGCGACTTTTTGTGAGACTTTTTTTATCACCGACTTTTGCGACTATTTTAATTTTTCTGCTACTTTTTACCCTTTTTGTTAAGATTCTTACAAAACATTCAATATTCTTATTATTTGTATCAAAAAAAAAATTCGTCAAAATAGCCTCGTCAAAATTTAAAAACAATTCATAAATTATTGTTCATTTGGCAACACTTTTATTACATTTTTGCAACCTTGTCATGTATACAACGTATTTGAGGCGAATTCAGTTCAAGGTTGTGGCAAGTTTTGACAGTTCGGACCAATTTGTTTTAATTTGTCAGTGTTTTGTTAGAAATGGTTGACATTTCGAATCGTAAACACCAACAATGCAATGCAAAAAACCTATGTTGTTTCTGTTGGTTTTGGATTGTTGTAGTCTTAGCACCACCTGTAGTTTTCGAATCGTAAACACTAGCAATGCAATGTAAAAACATGCAATTCAATGCTGTCATCTTTAAATTTAATAGATAAAGATATAGAAGACTGGATTCCCTGTGATGAACTTATTTCTAAATATAGAAATAAAATTTCAAAAAAGTAGTATTTATGTAGGTATGTTAAGAAAAAGAAATATTGCGCCAAGATCAAACGAACGGAATTAAAGTAAAATTTTCAAGGGGCTTTAATTGGACAAGCTTAAATTTTGTCAAAAATATATTAACCTTAACTTTTTTGGCTTTAAACAGAAATTCTACTCCTTTGACCTTGGCAGCATACGACAAATTTATTAAACTTAAGTAAATGTTTTCACTACACATGAAAACATGTACATTGTTACGAAATATGATAAAAATGAATTCTGCAATAAGCTTTTTGTTTCAATTGTTTTGTTATGCTTTTTATTAATAAAAAAAACGTTAAAAAAGATATGCGACTTTTATTTTCTGAAACGACTTTTTTGTGCGACTTTATTTTTATAAAACAACCTTTTGTGCGACTTTTCAAAAATTCCTAACGGTAACCCTGCTAACACCATTGTTGACCCTCCGCAACCAGTAGTAACCGTAGTATGTAGATCGTATCTAGCCAAACATTGGAGCTTCCGAATTCTTCCAGTGACTGAAGCAGTGTTACCGTCGGATATTTTAGAAAAGTACCAAAAAAAGGGGTTATCTACAAAAAAAGTGGCACCAAAAAGAGGATTTAAAAAAAAATGGGCACATCTTTTAAAATTAAAATAAGTTCATCACATTATGTATTTTTGACGTTTTTTTCTATTTGTTATAATTTTAAATGGTATAAAAACATAACAAAAAACATTGTTTATTAATTATATACACTAAAAACAATTGATCTTTTTACAATAGGCATACAGGCCTGCCATTTTTGCCGATTTTTTGGTGCCGATTTGCCGATTTTTGCTCCAAAAATGCCGATTTTTTGACTAACACGTAAAAGGCGATTACTTTTTGTATGTTTGATAATAATACACTAACTTTAAGAGATACTGAAACAGTTGTAACATCCCAATAAAAAATGGAGCTTCCAACGAAGCAGGTTTGTAAGGGAGAAACAGAAAAGTTTCGCTTACCATTGCGCTTACGGAAGACATGAATTTTATATGGCGAGTTCCCACTTTGAAGCAATACATTTTTGACACATAAAGCGCATTATTCAGCGCACATAAAAATTGTTGGATGTAACGATCAGCTTTACACACTGAATGTTTTGATACAGTTATTTTTTAGTGCTCTCCCTTACAAACCTGCTTCGTGGTAAGGGAATGCCGTAGCACTTTAAATGTTTTTTTTTTTTAATAAAAGTTGTTGAGAGTTCTTTCACTTACTTTACTGCATTTTTGTATGTCTTATTGCGTAGCGCATAATTGTGCGCTTATTTTTTTAAATGTACCTTTAGTGCTTCGCAAAATGATGAAATTTTTTATTGGGATTGAAAGAGACAACTGTTATTAAGTCAGCGCTTCTACTAAAGAAAAAGGGGTTAGTTTTATTCAATATTAAATGCAGTGTTTGTAATGTGTGTTTGGTTAATACATTTTTATTTGAAAAATATTCCACTATGAAGAATTAAAGGCCAAAGTTAAAAAAGAAATAATTTTTAAGCCTAAAATAATAATAATAATAAGTTGTTGCTTTTACGCCAAATCGTGGGCGCATAGTGCCAAAATAATTCAGTTAAAATTTCTTTTTCTATTAGGAAAATATACAACACTTTATATTTGTGTTTGAAAATGGATAAATAAATACTTACAAAAGAATAAAGGTAAGATAAATTTATATTCACTATCAATGAATATAATTTAAATAATAATTACTTTCATAGTTAAATAATTTTTTTTTTAAGATTATAACGCAATTGAGGACGATGTTAGTACATAAATTAAATAGCCAATTCTTATGTAAGGAAAATTATATAAATTTGCAAACTTTTTGGCAAAAAATTTCAGATTTATAACGTGAACATTTTATGGCAGCATTTGGTACAATTTTTGGTCCTTCCACATTCTTTCGCAAATGTGGAAAGAATTTTTAAATGTAACAGAGTTTTGATGTTCACTGGAAAATTTATCTTTGCAAGTTAATCGTTTTTTAAAGATTATTTAAAAATTAATAATTTAAACTGTTTTGATATTAATATTAAAACGGATTTAATAAAAATGTCAAACTCAAATATTTGTATATGGAATAAATCTGTGGTCCCAAGCTATAACCGCCTAAGTCGACTTAAGAAACAGTTGAGTTAAAATTTGTTTTTTTTTTTTTATTAAATATTTTTGAAATAAATACAACTTTCGTTATAATTTTTTTTATCTTAGCATTGTGGGAGTACGAATCTTTGCTTCTGAATTACTTGTTTTCTTATGCCATTAATTATTTCAGAAACGCAAGCATAAATATATAAACTGCTTTTTCTTAAAAACTATTTCGGCTTAGGCTGTTATTGCTTGTGACCACAGATATTTAATTATAAGAAAGTTAAGAAAAAAACTTTATATTTAACAACAATTTCTTTGTAAAACGTTTATTTTGATTGATTCTTTTGAAACTTCATTAGTTATAAACATTAGATAATTCTGAATTGTTCTTATTTGTAAGTAAGAATAGGTTTTATTGTATTTCAAATAGGTATTTTTAGTTTGCCGATTTTTTTATATTAAAGTGCCGATAATGCCGATTTTTTTTTTAAATATGCCGATTTTTTATCAAAATTATCTGGCATCTATTTATTATAATTTTCAATGGTATAAAAACATCACAAAAAACATTGTATATTAATTATATACACTAAAAACAATTGATCTTTTTACAATAGACATACATACTAACTTACAAATGGCTCATTTGTTGTAAAAATTAAAATAACTGTTTTGTAAATATTTCTCTCGAGAAGTAATTTTTATAAAATATTTACTGTAATGTTTTGGTAATTCCAAAACGTTAAACTTGTTTTCTGCCAAACATGTGTTTTGGATTATTACATTGTTGCAGCACATACATAGAAGATATTTATGTAATGTGTTTTATATATAAATTTTTTAATATATTTCTTGTACTTGTCCTTCTGAATACATTTTCTTTGATTAATTAAAGACATTGTATTAAAGACATGTCTACCTGCATTTAAAAACTTTTTAGAAATTTATTTGCCCATTCCACCAGATTCTTATGTTTTTTTGGAATGCTTTGGCTGAATATGAGCACAGTTTTCTCCCATCACGTCACATTTATCAGATACACTAATTACTGTAATTTCGGAAGATGATTTGTACCACAATTAATAACAAAATCCAGTGGTCATATAAGTAAGAAATTATATGGTTTGTATGGGGACAGGTGAAATTATAGACCGATTCACACCATTTTTAGTAGGATTTGTCCTTATGAATTGAAACCTGTGTTGAAAATTTCATCGAATTATCGAAATTGCGACCTGTACTTTACGCACAATCAGCACAATAGCATAATACCCTCTCCACTATTGTTGTGTGCGTTTAAAAATTAAGAAAAAGTAAAAATTTTACTATTTTTTTTTTCGCAAAGACAGGCAAAAATGTAGACACTTAGTTGTCAGTGTCAACAAAACAATCGCCTAAAATGGCGATTTGGAAACACTTAATCCTAGGCTTCTACAGGGATACATATACATATACTTATAATTGTATGTACATTATATGTTAGTATAATATCCGAACATTGATTAACAATAAAACTAAAAATTTTTGGTTGAAAAAAAAATTAGTTATTCCACCTCAAAGAATTGATAAAACTTCGTGGGTCTTTTTTTTAAATTGTACCAAAAATTGATGAATTGTACCAGTGTATTAGTGAAGTTGCGATTGTACCAAATATTGTACAGTTGTACCACAAATCCCATCAGTGATTTGTACAACCGTAGTCAGCCAAACGCCACGGCTTCCGAATTCTCGTGGTGTCCGAAGTAGTTAGCCAAACGCCAAGGCTTCCGAATTCTCTTGGTATCCGTAACTTAACTTAACGCTGCCCCACGGATCGCCACCGTACGTGCCTTATGCCAAAAACATCTAGTCAAGTACACCTTGTTTTTATTGATTTTTACCAAATTTTTTAGAAACAATTACGAAACTATTTGTGGTTTAATAAAGATGTCCTCATAATGGAGGGTCTTAAACCAAAATATATAGAAAATGTTTGTCCATGCCCATATAACCGAGTGTCCATCTATGGAAGGTTCATTCACATAAAAATTATCAGTTGGTGTTACTTTTCACGGTTTCTTTCATGTAAGGGGCATGTCCTCTTAAGAGAATGAAGTACTGAAGTACCCCAACGACATATTTAGTACAAATTAAAATGTACAAATATCAGAAGAATTGCCAAAGGCATATTGTCTATACAACATTCGTCGGCGAATATGAAAAGGATTTTTTCGTAGGAAAATATGATAAAAACAAAGCAAAGAAACCGCCTTTTTGTGAATATTGCATCGAATTTAATTTAGACAAAAGATTTACTACAGTCAAATAAATCTAGTTGCTACAAATAAACGAAAACTTTTAAGCTTGATTTCTTAAACTATGGTGAGACGGGGTGTAGTGCGGCCCTACATGTTGCGAATTTTTGTACAACCATCTGTTACGTTAGAGGTGTGGTTGGTCATCGGATGGAAAAAAAATCAATTTTATATGAGCTTTCAAATTGGTACGTGTGAGGGCGATTTTTTCTTTCGTTTTTCATTTTCATTCTGACGTTTTGAAAGCAACAGCGTGCAAAGTAAACAATATTTTAGAAAACTAATATGAAATTTTTAGTAAAAAATATAAAAACTACCGGAACTATTATTTATTTTCTTTTCTTGCTCCTCTTTTTACTCCACTTCATTTATCGCCACTAGTGCTAAAAAATCGGTACTCATGTTGACTCTATTAAAATAACTTCTTAATAAAGCTTAATGAAAAGATGATTTAAAAATAGTAGCATGTGCTGCGAATGATCAACTGGTCTATTTTACCCAATTGTACGACCAGTTACAGCGTGTAGGGGCCGCATAAGGGCCCTAAGACAATATCTTTTGGGTTATTACTGGGTCAAACGTATCTATTCTCTGTTCGACTTTGGCGCCCTATGCTCCAGGTGGAGTTAGAGGAATATAAAAAAATACCCTGTTCCACTATCAACTCTAAAAGAAGCCAAATAAAAAAGCATCGTCTAAATTCCTTATTACGCATTAACTTAATGTTTTTTTGTTAATTGCCAAAGGTGAATTTCAAATACGTATGTGTAAAAGTAAGGTACAAGTGAATTTAAATGTACATACCCAGCGGTAAATATTGAAAGGACCGCAAGTGGCAGGCCTTTTTGAAGGCATCTATACTCCTTTCTAAAAGATTCGCTTTGCATGATATCCTGCCTTCAGAAGTATGCCTTCTAGAAGGTATAAACTTCTTTTTAAAATACCTTCTGAAATATTCAGTACACATTCGCTACTCCCTTCTTTGAGAAGGGAGAAAGGAATGTGTTCAGTTTTATTTACTTTTTATTTTTAGTGACCTTCCTTACTCCCTTCTTTGGGAAGGGATCGAAGCGGCTTTTAAAGGAAGTGTGGAAGGCCTTGCACCAAATGACAACCTGTGTAAAAAATAAATAAGTATGGAATGCGGCGAGAAGGGCTTCTGACTGCTTGTGACTGCTAAATAAGGCCTTCTATTAGGCCTCTTTACTCCTTCTAGTTACCGCTGGGTATGTTCTACATTTCTGTAATTTTAATAATAAAACTAGTAAAAAATTTTTTTAGTACAATTAGGTCCAAAAAAGTACAATTTTTTATTTAATTAAGTACAATTTAGAAAATGTAATTTATCATCCCTGATTCCAACAATAAGACTCTTTCGATTTTTATTTGAGCTACAAATTGTTTTTAAACAAAATATTCCCTCTGCAATTCATACAATAAATATTAAGTTGGTTTTAAAGCCTAATTTTCTTTGAACCTTTTTTGTATGTAATTTGATCAACAAATTTTCTATGGGAAATCTTAAGACTTTAATCTGATTTATGTAAAATTTCCATCCTCTAATGGAACTCCTTATTCTTAACAAACTTAACTATTTCCTCTGTAGCAACATTTTTCCTCTTTTTTATTATTAATTAACCAAATGATAAAAATCTTTATTAATGATTTTTATTTTATTTCTGCAAAAAAGAAACATAATTTATAAAAGAATACATGAAACAAGCAAAGATTTAACGCTGTTTATAAAATTAATTTAATCAATGATACATAAAGATTATGGCACAAAACTGATTTCCTAACTAAATAATCACATTTTGAATAAATTATTTGTTACGATTTTTTTTTGTCATAAAGCAGCCACACTCGTTTGTACCTGCATAAATCATTATTTTTCATTTTATTTTTGTCTTATTTTACATACTTTCAAATACAGCATGCAATCAATATGACACGTGCCATACGACAAGAAGATGATGGGGAAACTTGTCAACAAATTATATTTTTTTGGAGTTTAATCTTCAAAAAAAGAAACTTCAACGATATTTGATATGTTCATGACAACGCCAATGAAAACAATTTATTTAGAAAGAATGAGAGCGAGAGGGTAGGGGTTCCAAGAAATTGATAATGGCTATAAGTTAGAAAAGATTAAAAAAAATATAGTTACAAATATAAATCTGGAAATATCTTTGTTAAAGGCATAACAAAACCCTTTTCTTATTATTAATATTCAAGTAATTTTTTCAGCTCTTTAATCTACGATTACAAACATTTGCAAAATAAAATCAAAATTGAGCTAAAGCAGTGGAAAACTTTATAACTCACTTTCAAATACATAAAAAATGTTAACAGCCAACAAACAACAAGGACAATGAAAACAAATACCGTCATAATTCTATGACAGTGTGTAAACATTAAATTTTGATTGTTAACGTTTGACATTTAAGTGGGGAGAAAATTGCGTTTATACGATGTGTCTCTTAAGAACATTTACTCAATCATGCAGACACAGACACATTTATTCAAAGGCACACACTTATACTTGTATACAAACATTCACACATTCACGTGTATCCGGTGGACTTATTTACATCAAAAGTCGAAAGAGTTTTTGTTGTGGTATTGAGACTGTTGTCATCGTTGTCATTATTTTTATTTTGACATTATGCGGAATTCCAAAACAACAACCAGTTATCATTTATACTCCAACTGTTTGTGTTTTTTACTTTCTCTACAGATATTTTTGCACAAACACACACGAACAATGGCATTGAGACAGCAGCAACAATGTTTTCCTAATATGTGTGTGTGTGTGTGTTTTTACTACATTTTTGCAAAATAAAGCAGTAAACAAAATTAACCCTTTAAAAAGAGAAAATAAAAATTAAATCAAAATTTTAGACTGAAACCAAGATTTACTTTACCAAAGTTTATTTCGAGAAAACAAACTTTTGTATTCATTAATCATTAACAAGATTTTGTTGTGTGCTAAATTCCCATTTCACTGGTTGCTTTGGCCAGATCATCAGGAAACCCTTTTCCAAAGACATTGGCAAAACTAAATATATTATACAAATAAAACTGTAAAGCGAATGAGACTTACAAACACTTAAGTCGTATTTGCAACGATATGAAAGATTAGTCAAAACACCAACAATAAAGTGTGAGTTTATGCTTCCTTGCTATCCCTGCTACAATTGGTTGGGTTTTTTCCGACTCGAAATATATTTGTTTAAGAATTAAACGAATATATCAAAAAAACGAACGAACTTTTTCTATTGAAAATTCGAGCAATGCACGAGTTTTTATATAGAAAATTTTTTTTTTCCTGTCTTAAACTAAACTTTTTTTATAGAAATCTTCTTTTTTGAGGCGCAAATAAACATTTTCTATGGAAAATTTTTTGTTTCTGACTTGAACGAATATTTTCAACAGTCTCAAGCGAAAATTTCTTATAGAAAATTTTTTTACACACAATTTATTCTAAAGAAAATTTCTTTGTTCATAACTCAAGCGAATATTTTCTAAACAAAATTTCTTCGTTCGTGACTAGAGTGAATATTGTCCAGAGGAAACTTCTTCATTTGTGACTCGAGCTAATATTTTCTTTAGAATTTTTAGTTTGTTCAAATATTTTCTATAGAAATTTGTTTTGTTTGAACATCGAACGAAAGTTTTTATAGAAAATTTCTGCCTAAGAATATTGAGCAAACCTTTTCTTTGAAAAATTTCTTCGTTCATGAACCAAGTAAATATTCATTTTTGACTCAAGCGAATATTTTCTTTAGAGTTTTTGTTTGTTCAAATATTTTCTATAGAAATTTTTTTCGTTTGATTATCGAACGAACATTTTTTGTAGAAAATTTCTTCATACCAATGTTGAATAAATATTTTTCTTTCGAGTCTCTAACACAAATTTTGTGCAGAAAACTTTCTCCGACGTGACCCGAGGGAATATTTTCTACAGAAAATTTCATTGTTCGTGACTCAAACGAATAGTTTCTATAAAAAATTCCTTCATTCGTGACTCAACCGAAAATTTTCTATTTTTTCGTTTGAATATCGAACGAACACTTTTTGTAGAAAATTTCTTAGAACGAATATTCAACAAAAATATTTCATTCGAGTCTTGAACAAATATTTTCTATTGAAAATGTCTTCGTTCGTGACTCAAGTGAATATTCACTTTTGACTCAAGCAAATATTTTCTTTAGAATTTATGTTTGTTCAAATATTTTCAATAAAAAATTTTTTCGTTTGAACGTTTGATTGATATTAATTTGTTTACTGTTTCACATTAATATTTTCAATTAAACGTTTAATACACTTGATTAAAAGTTTAATTCATTTGATTAAACGTTTAATTCCCTTGATAAAATTTTTAATTAAAACTGATTTTATTTTTGATTAATGCTTTTACTGGTGCAATATTGTTTTCTGTGCGTGTATCTCACTTCGTGGCGATGTTAAATGGCCGTCACGATCATGTGATTTGACACTTTTGGACTTCTTTCGTTGTGGATATTTAAAAGAAAACGTGTACGTCAATAAGCCAAGAAAACTTAAAGAGCTAAAAGATGAGAAAACTTGGCACATTAATGACATTGAACCTAAATTATGTCTCAGATTCATTCAAAATATGGACTATCGGGTAGAGGTATGCCACCTAAGCCGGGACAAGCAATTGGCCAATATTTTGTTTCACACATGCTTGTCATAGATCTGTAAATAATAACAAAAAATATTAGATAATTCTCTGAAACTTCTTTTATTATTTACAATTAACATCGTGCATTTTGGTTGCATCCCCTTGTATTTTTACAATGGGATGCAAGGGCATTTCTAAAATTGGTTTTCGTTTTCAATGCAAGTTTTCGTTTCAAAAGAAGTTTTTGTTTGAAATCAATAGATAGGCATTTCTTATTTTGTGATTTGAATTGTTATTGACAATTTATTTATTCGTGAATCAAACAAACATTTCGTACAAATTTTTTTTTTTAATATATTCGTTAATTGTTCTAATGTTCCTCAATGGGTTAATTTAAAAGTATCGCCAAAATTATTTTTCATACATGTTTTCATACCCTTCCGTTTGAAGTACTTTAATGACTTCATTTGTTAAATTACAAGATATGGAAATTATTTAGTTTTTTTATGCTCTCAGTTTTTCCCCTCTTTTATTGACTGCGAAAATTTACAATACAACCACAAAAGAGAAGCGAAAATATTGTTTATTTTAAATTATGAAAATTGTTTGCCTGGTTGCTTGGTTGTTTATAAAATTTCAATTTTCCTTTCATCATCATTCATTTACACGCATACTTTCTTTAAAATTTCACCCAGGATACTGTGAAAGGGGTGAATTTTTTTTATTTATTTTCTTCAAGATAAAAAATAATTGTTGAATTGTAATGTTTAGTATGTGAATATGTGATGTTGGTATTTGGGGAAGAAATATATTCAAAGTAAAAAAATGCTTCAAAGATTTTCAATATATTTACATAACAAATGACACAAGATAAAAAATTTAAAATAGAAAAAAAGGGTCATAGAAATATGTGATGATAATTTTTCCTTTTTTTAAAACAAATTTTTCATTGATATGAATATAAATTGTTATTTAGGAAAAAAGAATTACAATTTTATGGAAATTATTTGGTTAAATACCCCAAGAGCATTTTTTTAAACTGAAGGGAAGTTTTGTAAGAAAAAGAATTTGTTATATTTTTCAATATTAATCGTTTAGTACAATGACTTTTTTGTAAAAAAAATTGACCACAAAAAATTTAATTTGTTTTCAAGAATACATATATTGAAAAGAGTTTTATAAAGAGCTCTTAAATTCATTTAGAAATTTGAAAATTTTTTCTTAAATATTAAGAGAAACAAATAACTGTAACAAATTCTTTGTTTATTATTATGATCAGTATTTCATTATAATTTTTTAAATGTTTCGGAGTATGAGCATGTATGTATTATTAAGAATTTCCTCTTGTTTATAAAAAAAATATACAACATTTTATTTAAAAAAAATTATTTGGCTTAGCAAATTTATTAAATTATTTAAAATAAATTTTTATTATATCCACACCACAATATTGGAGAGGGTGTTATGCATTTGTGCTGATGTGTGTAACGCCTTAAAATAATGGTCCTAGACCCACCTTAAAGTATACAGAATCACTTTCTGAGTCGAACTAACGATGTCCGTCCGGCTGGCTGGCCGGCTGTCCATGTTACCTTGTGCGCAAACTACAGGTCGCAACTTTGGAGATAATTTGATCAAATTTGGGTCATAGGCTCTAATTGGCACAAGGACCAATTGAAAATAGGCCGAATCGTATGACCATGAGGGAAGATAGGGGGAATTTCTTCCTCTCAGAAACTATCAAGCCGATTTAAATGAAATTTAAAACATACAGTATAACCCGGTTAATTACCCCACGCTTAAATGCCTTTCACGCTTATTTACCTCGAGTTTTTAAACAAAAATCTACGTTTAATTGCCATACGCTTAATTACCCGATTCGGATAATTGCCTTAAAAATTTAACTCCCAAAGCAAAATTATACCTAAATTTCATTCGTTTAATTGCCTCAGTACTAACACAGCAAGTAATGCAACCAAGTTTTACATGTTAATAATTTGAAAATATGCACTAAAATTTTTTTTAAAAATATGCCTAAAAACAAAATATTGCTTGATTAAAAACAATTTATTCAACAAATTAATATTTGCATTTAAAGTTATGTTATGAGGTCAAGATTCATATAAAAGTTATATGTATATTATCTAGATACACCAAATTTATGAGATATTTTGTCTTAAAGAGATTAAAGTTTGAAGTTTGCATGGGGAATATGTGATATAATAGACCGATTCTTACAATTTACATAGGTTTCGTTCTTATGAGAATAAAACGTATTTACCCAATTTTATCAAATTATCTTAAAACTGCTACCTTTACTTTTCGCACAAGGTTTACATGGACATACAACCAGCAAGATGGACGGACGGACGGACACGAAAAGATTACTAACACAAGTGTTTCTGATTCGATCGTTTACTAAACGATGCGTCAAGGTTTCTATGTTATAAGTTGCGAAAAACATTTATCTTCAACAAAAAATAGCTTTGGCTTAAAATTGTACAGTGATCATTTAATGTAGGTGGCTAAAATATGGAAATTATTTACAAACATTTCGATACCGAAATTCATTTAAAGCTCTAAACGCATAAATATATTGTTTCTGCATTCATTGGTCGCACAAGAAATACCATGCAAATGCATATTTACGGCTTCCATGAGTAGTAGTAGGATATGACAGGACATCTCAAAAAGCACTACAGATAAAATTTAAGACAACAAAACGCATTGTTTTTTATTGCTATCTCTTAAGATTTAGCTGGTACATGTAAACATTTTTTTATTAAAAGTTTTCATACATCAAAGTTAAGTTATCTTGTAAATAAATACGTCTAATTACCTCAGTGAGGTATTTAAACGAATTCGCTTAATTACCTCAATGAGGTAGTTAAACGTATTCGTATTATTACCTCAACGACGTAGTTAAGCGTATTCGTTTAAATGCTTACCCCGCATAATTACCCAAAAATATTGGCATTTTTGTCGAGGTAATTATCCGTGGAATACTGTAGATAGAACCATATCTTTATGGCCACAAAAGGGATGCATTTTTTCAAAAATAGGCCCACGAGGCGAGATAGGGGCAATTTCTGCCTCTCAAACCAATTTTAATGAAATTCAAAACATGGATAGATCCATATTTATATGGACACATAAGCATGATGTGTTTTTAAATACTGTGGTGTAGGGTATCATATGGTCGGGCTTGACCGACTATACTTTCTTACTTGTTTTTAAACTACCTTTTGGTATTTTTTTCTTCATTATAAAGGCTGGTTAAATTTTAAGGGCCGATGTTGATTTTGAATAAAACACAAATTATGTATTAAGAAGATTATTGTCATTTCTTTTTATTATAAT
Source organism: Pollenia angustigena (assembly GCA_930367215.1). Taxonomy (NCBI): domain Eukaryota; kingdom Metazoa; phylum Arthropoda; class Insecta; order Diptera; family Polleniidae; genus Pollenia; species Pollenia angustigena. Next base: position 59,067,808 of record OV884060.1, read on the forward strand.
AATATTAATATTGGTATGGTTCAATTATGTATGGAACAAAATATCGGCCAAATGGTCGCCGCGACCTCGACGGCACACATCCATCCGATGGTCCAAATTTTCCATGACGCTAAGGCATAATTTAGATTCTATGCCATTTATGTGCAGAATTATTTCGTTTAAAGTTTTTGTCAAATAGGATGTCTATTAAAACCTCCATATCGCGGTAAAAAAATTTTTCATATTGGGTTTTTCGACGAATACATAAAACCGTTTCTTGTCTTTAAATTGACCAATTTTTTTTAATCTGCGCATCCTTTCAGGCGATAATTATGTCATTCAAAGTGCAAGTCCTCCATATAGGCTATTTTATTTTTTAAGGAATTCGTATGATGTATCTGATACACTATTTTATTTTGTATGGTATACGCTGTTTTATTCAATAATTTTGCGGCATTTCTATTAAAATATTTTATCTCAAAAATATCAATTTGTAACATTATAAAACAGCGATTAATTCATAGTTTTGTTAATTCAGTGGCACATATTCATTACTTTCCAATTTGGGTTATTATAAAAAAAAAATAATGACAAATTAAGGTATACATTGCGATAATCAAAAATAACTAGAAGTTCATTCGTCTTCTTTATCTTCCCCTGCTACATCTGGCTCATCTACACAATTTCGCTTCTTTCCACGTTGTAAGTCAAAAAGAAAATGACTGCGAGCCACGAGGAATAACATTCTTCTTGTACAAATTTTGGAGATCATGCAGCTTTCGATGGTCGGAATAAAACTATTGCTCAAACAATAGTGTATATTATTATAAGCCATTTTATGAGTTAAAGTTTTCATAAATTGTATTTGTTCTACAGGCTCAAATGAAGTATAATGAGTAAACTCTATTATTCTTTTAACAACTTTGGAGTGCCAATTTCAAGTAAAATAGCGCATATGAGAGCACACACTTATTGAAGGAAAATTTTGAACAAGAAATTATACACTATTTTTTCCAACGACATTTTGACCCACTTTTTGGAAGTAGAATTTGACGAAATTTTGACCAGACATAAAATCAATGATGGAGATTCTAAAAAAGCAATAAAAAAATAAAAGCGTATGAGCACATACGCTATTGTTATATTAAGGGGACGATTTCATCGTTTAGCTCTTGAATTGTTGCTGGCTTATCGACGCACACCTTTTCTATCAAATAACCCCAAAGAAAGAAGTCCAACGGTGTCAAATCACATGATCTTGGCGGCCAATTGACATCGCCACTACGTGAGATAACACGGCCATTGAATTTGTTGAGCAAGAGAGCAATTGTTACGTTAGCTGTGTGGCAAGTGGCACCGTCCTGTTGAAACCACATATCGTCCACATCCATATTTTCCAATTCGGGCCATAAAAATTCATTATCATCTCACGATAGAGAACACCATCCACAGTAACTGCCTGACCGGCCTCATTTTGAAAATAAAAACGGCCCGATGATACCGCCAGCCCATAAACCGCACCAAACAGTCACTATTTGTGGGTGCTTTGGTTTTTCGGCAATCACTCTTGGACTATCATCCGCCCAAATGCGGCAATTCTGCTTATTGACGAATCCACCGAGGTGAAAATGTGCCTCACCACTAAATCACGAAGACACGATATGCATTTTGATTTGAACGCCCATTTTTATAATAAGCCTGAATAACTTTAACGCGTTGCTTGATTGTGTATCTTTCCATGGTGCAAATTGAGTTAGTCTGAAATTGTGAAATGTCAAATGAAATGCAGAAAAAACTTGACATTTAGGTGTGGTTCACATTCAACATCGGCCCTTTAACCACCCGTTAGATTTTGTTATTATTTAATACACTTTTTCAATTTCTTCGACGTTAGACCAAAAGGTGTTAAGTCAGAATCTGTAGTTTTTCATAAAGTTGAATTGATTTAGGTGTGATTTTAGGTATAACTGCTTAAACTTAAAGTCTGTTCGACTTTTAAATTCTGACATGATCTGAGATCAGACCGGCGTAAGCCAGGTTGGTTTCAATCTTTAAGTAATAAAAATATTTCAGTACGAAAGGACATAATATTTAATAAATTATTATTTTTAAGTTGAATATAATTAACATTATTCTCAGTAAAAACTTTACCTACAAAATAATGTGTTGAGTAATCAAAAAAACATGAAGGCACTACTTACAATTCTACTGAAAGAACCAATGAAATTTACAAGGCATGTCCCAAATGAACGCATTTAAAAGTATCCTAGCATTTACACAAGCCACTGCCAGTTCGAAAAACTCAATACACTCACACTTTTTTACTAATACACTCACATTTTTCGCAAGGGCATCTCCAGTGGCAGCAAAAATTGCATGCGAGTGGAAATTTGGCACTTGCATGCCACTAAATGTCAAAACGATAAGCAATGTTACCCTGTTAAAAATTTAATTCACATTTACTGGATTGTTGTCAAATTGTTATTCAAGTTTTAACTTAATAAAGAATTATTATGATTAATTTTTTAAAAACGCGCATAAATAAAAGCAAGTTTGTTAATAATAGAGCATTAATATCGTTAAAATAATGCTAATATATTAAAAAATGAAAAAATTTCCCCAAAAATGTGCCACTATGATTAACTCGGTAACTCTTTTTCGTTTTCTGGTACTTTTTTTTTAATTTGAGAAGTAAACAAATTTGCTCAAGTTGACGCTTCTACGACATTTTGAAAATGAACTCGCAGTGGCATGTGTAATCACAAAAGTTAATGGCATGAGATTCGACTATTTCGAACAAATTTTCTTCGATAATATGTATACAACAGTGGCATGCCACTACTTGCATGTGTAAAGGCAGGGTAAGTCATTATTTTTTCACTTAAATACATCCAGGAAAAAGTAGTTATATAAGTTGTTATACCTGTAGTTATAGAAGAAAGCTACTTAATAATAAGTTAAAGAAGCTATTCGTTTTGAAAAAGTAAGCGAAGTTTTTACTGGGTTATTACTTGAATTGCCGCAAATAATTGTCTTATTGCCTAGATAGCAAATTCTTTAGATTGGAAGCATTTGTGATAGTCTTGAGTTCTTGATACTAAACGAAAGAGAGTCAAAAATGAAGTTATAAACGATGAAAACCTTAAGATGCATTTTTTGACTTAATGAAGTGAAGGCTACAAAAACAATCCAACCGGATTTTTAATTCAAATTTAAACAAAGTTGCTTTTTAGCAGAAAATAAAAACTTAGTATAAAATCAACTTAAATTTTGCCAACTTAATGCAAATTAAGCTAAAACTGTTGTTTATTAGCCGTAAGACTGTGCATACGGCTCATGCAGGGTTGTTAGATGTGGCGATTTTTCGTCATTTTGACGAGTTTTTTGAGGAAACACAGTAAAATGACGATTGACGATTTTTAAACTAAAAGTAACAGTGTCATGACGATTTTCTGGCATCAATAAAACACTTACCAGAAAGAAATATTAATATTAAGAAATATTAACAATTATATTGGGAACAGTTCAAAATAAATTTTTCGAAATACAAAAATTATTGGAAATTAAACAAAAAAAGTTCTTCCCCCAATTCAAACAAGGTGGTTTTCATTAGAAGCATTAGTAATTCGAATTATACAATTATGTGAATGCCATCGATACGGCAAAAAATATACACTAGAGCCCCGATTTTCGTCGGTCCTATTTGGTCCGCGTTTTAAAAATTGGTTAAATCCGCTTTACATTTTAATGATTTCGATTTGCGTCGCTACATACGATTTCATTTTTTCGCTGAAGTCATAATCATATGTGAAGAATATTTCTATTTGCGTGTAAAAAGGCGAATTCCCATTTAATTATTATTAAAAGTTATTCTAAGTATAGTTGAGTGTTAGGAAGTAAGAAGTTAGTTCTTAATAAGAAAGTGTGTATGTAGAAGTTGTGTAGAAAATGAGTGCATAGTGAAGAAAATGCACTCGTTTGGAACTAAAATTAGACGTCATAAATCGTTTCAAGTCGGGTAAAAAGATTGTTGATTTAGACAGAACCCTTGGTTTATCACCTTCAGCAGTAAAAACAATTTGCATAAGTGATAGCGCTAAAAATTAATCATTTAAAGATATGTAGCTCGAGTTGATAGCATATGAGATTTTATTTTTTATTCAATGTTTTTGTGGATATGGATAAATGAAGTAAATAAATGTTTGTTATGTTTTTATGACAATATATTTTTTCTTATGTATTTCTTTTCAAATGATAAATATATTTCAGCCCATTTGCTGAAATAAATAGAATAAAACTTAACCATATCACTTTATTTATCATAAATATAATTTCTTGCTAAAAATTTATATTTTTAAACCACTCAATGCAATAAATTGTCTCCAATTTGTAAAATTTAAATATATGACGATTTGCTGACGATTTTGTTAACTGTTCATGACGATTTTGACGAATTTTGTTAAAACTTTTGACGATTTTTGAAGAAAAAAGCCTAACCCCTGTCTTATTGAAATGATTCGTGCTTTTTCTTTTTTAAACTTTCGTTGACGTTCAAACAATTCATGTCATGTTGACGACATATTTGTCGTTTCTTCTTGCGAAATCAAGTTTTTATTCTGAGATAACAAGAGGTCGGCCAAGCAGTTACCGTGAATGGTGTTCGCTATCGCGGGATGATAACGGATTTCTTGTGGCCAGAAATGTATAATATGGACCTGAACGAGATGAGGTTCCAATAGGATGGTGCCTCTTTTGCGCAAAAAATGCAATGGCCTTGTTATCTCACATCGTGGCGATGTTAATTGGCCGTCACGACCATTTGATTTGACACCGTTTGACTTTTTCTTTGGGGATATGTAAAAGAAAAAAAGAACGTCAATAAGGCATGAGCAATTCAAGAGCTTAAGGATGAGATAATTCAGCACATTAAAGACATCGAACCTCAATTATGTATCAGAGTCATTGAAACTATGGACGATCGGATAGGGGTATGCTACCGAAGTCGTGGCGATCATTTGGTTAAGATAATTCTCTGAAAACTTTTTGTTTAGTTTACAGTTAAGTTAACATTGTGCGTTTTGGTTGGGCCACTCTTTATGTTATTAATTTGATTATAATGATTAATTCGATTTGTGAATTTAATTCAATTATGTTAATTTTACTCCAAATAACAATAAATAATAATTTTACTCCAAAAAACAAAGATTCCGAACTTTGTCAACCTTATTAAATTTTTTAAATTTGAAAAAATTATTTGAAACATGAAAAAATTTGGTTCATATCATTAAGTTTTGCTAATTTGTCCAAACATGATTCTTAAACCTTAAAATTATAATTTTTTTTAATTTTTGGAAACGTCATGACGCGTCATGTTCCATTTTAGGAGGCGTCTGGCTTAATACAGTGCGCTCGCGGTAACGTGAACTAATTAAAACCTAGGGAGTTCATGTTAGCGAAATTGTTCACGTTAGCGATTGTCGAATTTCATAAAATATGTGTCTATTTTACACCCTTGAACGTGAAATTTTTTCTGGTTATTTCCATTATTAAAATATAAATGTATATATTTATGTGTTTTATTATTATTTCCATTACAAAAATATCTTATATATAAATACGGGAACAATTTTTTTGTGGTTGATTTCTAATATATTTTTTTTTCTAAATTTTTTGAATAAAAGTGTTTATTTATCTTACAGACATACGTACAAAGTTGGGTCAATAGTGAATTTTTGTCGTTTTCTTGAAATGTGTACGTTTTTGTTGTATAACGCACTGGTTTTCTCAAAAGTAAATGTCGAGTGGTCGAATTTCGAACACCGGGCGATCCTAGTAAAAATAATATTATAAATTAGAATTCATTACAAACCAAAATGAGATCACGAGAATTTATCTATTGAATTAAAATAACATTGCAAATAAAATTACTCATAGCATTTAGGCATTAAAAAATCGTTTATCTTTTTCTGCTGCTTTTTCTTTTCTAATAAGTAGTTGAAATACTGGTTTCTCCCTTAAGCGTCTAACTACACTCATGTCACTTTGATCCACCATTGCATCTCCTGCCCAATGCAATGCATTGTTTAAAATTTCAAGTGCCTCACTTGCAGCAATTTTTTTAACAGGATCATCGGGATTGCAAACTTTATAGGGTGTAGGATCAATATTGTAGAAATTACAAACGGAATGAAAAAGTTATTAATACCCTTTTACCTTTGGTAAAAGGTATAAAAAATTGTTCACGTTATAGAGCTTTTTGAGTTTGTTCACGTTACAGAGTAGTCAATGTAAAAAAAATCTTGTTCAAGTTAGGCGGTGTTCACGTTAGACGGTGTTCAAGTTACCGCGAGTGCACTGTACATTTTTTTCTAAACGTTCACAAAAAGAATCACTTAATGAAACATATACGCTTAGCTAATATTATGCTTACACACACACACACATACACACAGGCATACTAAGTAAAAGTTTTAATCGGAAAAGAACGCATAAATAGTCAACAAAAAATAAGAAATTCCCAAACAATTTGCTAACAAATCATAAAAACAAAACCTACAATTAACAAAACCATACATACTCAGACAGGAGTGTTTGTGTGTGTGTTAATAAGACACTAAGATTTTACGGCGCATAAATTTTTACTTCCACTTACTACACGTAGAACGGAAATACTCAATTCATATTCATATTTGTATTTCTTGTTGTAGGTGCTTTACACATGTGTTTATGTGTGTGTGCGTCAGGTTTAATGCCAGAATTTGCCTTTTTGTTTTGCTTGTTTAATTTTTTCTTGTTGTTGGGAATTTGTAAAATTAATTGTGTGTTCGTTGTTTGTTAATAATAAAAGGATTAGAATGCCAACATTGTTTTAATTGCTACTTTTGTTGTAGGCTTTATTTAAACATTTTTTGGGAGAGATTTTTGTTTACCTTTTTATTGCAGAAAGTTTTTGGTAATCAAAACTTTTAATTTGATTGATGACACGTTATTTAAGAGAATAAACAAGAAGCAACAAATTGTTCACAAAAAAAAATAAAATTTGATTTCAATAAAAATTTTTTAGTATTAATTGAAAATTAAACAAACTACGAGCATCAATTAAACGTTTAATTCACTTGATTAAGGGTTTAATATAATTGATTAAACGTTTGATTCACTTGATAAAATTTTTAATTAAAGCTGATTTTTATTTATGCTTGGTTTAGTGAAAATTTTTGGAGAATTTTTTCTGTGTTGTTTTGATAGCAAAACAAAATTTGTTATTCTAAAAACTTTTTTTAAGTAACATAAAATTATTTGTTGAAAAACACTTGAAGTATGAATAATAAAATGGAATATTTTCTATTTTGCACTACTTAAAATATTTATAGAAACACTTTGAATACATTTAACAAAATAACTAAAATAAACATTCTGTTAAATGAAGAAAAAAACAACCAAATTCAATAAATGTAATTGAATTAAAAATGCCAATATCATTTAAGGCCTTTTATCTTTTTAGCACCAATAGCTTTGCAAATACATAAATAACTTTAAAAAAAACTCAACTCGTAAAGCACTTAAATAATGAACCATCCCATCTCTACTTGAAACCAATAACTGTTTATATTTTTAAAAACTATATAAAATCCTTAATATGCCTAAAGTGTAAGCGACCGAAACAGAAATATTTGAACTAAAAAACACGAGATAAAAAAAGAACCAACTGAATTTTCAATTACGTTATTTTTATACTTTTACGCGTTGTATGCCCATGGAATAAATAAAATGTTTTTAAGTATCCTACAAGTATTTACACCATATGGCCGGTAGTTTTTTTTTTTTTTTTAATTTTTCCTAGTGAGGGAGCAAACAAACATTTTACAAATTAATAATTTAGATCGTTTTACGTTATTTAAGGAATGGAGGTAGAAAGTTTTTATATTTAGTTTTTTTTTATACCCTTCACTATTTTAATTTAGTTTTATATGACTGAAAATCATGTTGCAAACTTTTGTGGAAATTATTCCATTTGTTAACCACTCCCTAAATTTGTTTACTCTAATATTTATTTTCTGAATCTACTTTATGTCAGCCTAATTACAAGTTGTAAAAATCTTGAAAACAAACTTCGAAAAAAAACTGTACAGGCGTCGCGTAGTGTATTTTTTGAGGGAAACGTGTCGATCTTGTTTTAACGTATCCAAGCAAAGAAAGGAATTAGAAAAGGAGCCTTTAAAAAGGCTTTCTGCAGACAAAAGGCCTCCCGGCCGCATTCCAACTTCATTTATAATTAACTCGGCATACAACTGAAGACCAAAGTCTGGCCTTCTCGAAACTACTTTGAAGTCTTCTAGAAGGCCTTAAAAATTAACTAAAAATTAAGCTTTATCTCAGCATAATTTTTGTTGCTAATAATGTTAAGTGAGTAAATTAATAACTGTTGATGTGGAGTGTTTTTTAAAAATTTAAGAAGTATTTCCTGCACATTCCCACACTATTTCCAATGCCCGTAATTTCTACAAATAGATATCTGGTCGTGTTGGTACCTAGCAGTTATCTTTACCTATCCGGTACCACTATTTTAGTAATTTAAACGTTAATTTTACCTACGTGATCGAAAATCGGTTGGGCAAATTACATTACACTTTAACCCGTAGGTAAAAAATACCTTTTAAAATTATGAATATCTATTTGTTGAAATTACAGGCATAAGAGACCGAATCTAACAGGCTTTTTTATAGAGCCGCAATTTAAATTTGTAGAATATTTTATAAAAATATAATTCAAAAGACATTTTTAAAGAAGGCAGAGTAAAATGAGTAATAGTTTAAAAAGAACGCGTTTGTAAGCCTCAAAAGTGGAAGCGCTTTCAATTTTTTCCGCTGGGACGTGTAGTGTTCTTTAAGCGTATGCGTTCTGTACTTTGAGGTTAACACGTTGTGGGATTTTAATGTACTGACCATACGGTTGATGCATTTGGGTTATTTCATAAATAATATTGCCTGTGAAAGAGGTCGCATGAAATAAAGGACGCGTATGGTAAAGAGCACTACACGTACGCTAAAACAAGATCCGTAAGTTATCTTAGTACTTGTGCTCGTTAGCTTCCCTACAAGAAATTAATGAGCTACTCATCATATTTTTCACGTTAGAGATAGCAAAATGATGGGAGAAATGATAGAAAACTTGATTTTCTATTTTCTATCTATTGTGTATAGAGATGGCAAGATTAATCGCAAAGATTAAATTAATCGATTAATTTTGATCAATTAATGATTTAATTGTATCGTAGACTTGCTTTCAATTAATTGAAATTTTAATCGGTTAATTTGCAAAATAATAGTTATTTTTTTGAATATTTTTGGTATTTTATTAATTTTTTTTTCGATTTTTTTATTTCGAGCACATGTTTTTATCTGTGCTTAGCAGCATTGTTTCTTTGTTCTTTCTTACATCACTAAGATTCTTGTTAGACCTGAAATACACCACTTTTGTTGAAATCAATCCTTTGATTCTCTTTTGAACGTTGAGGAGAGAAGAAGAATGAAACATATTTACTTCTTCTTCTCTCCTACGGTTGAAGCCACAAGTTTTTTTTTTAATTCCCTATTGTAGCAATATTTTGTGTTCCCTCTGTATGATTTTACTCCAATGGTTTATGTTATGTCTTTATATTACTTTTTCTGCTAGTCTGCTGTGGCGCACGAATGATTCTCCGCCCATGATAACCTCAAGAGAAAAGGATGAACTAATGGAAATATGTACATTATTAAGACCTTTAGAGGCCATGACCGTGCAGATAAGTGGCGAACGACATGGAACTCTCAGCCAAATAATACCTCTAGTTCATTGCGGTCATGAGCAAATTTCGAAAATTCACCCATGTCAACCAGCAGCACAAAAACTGAAACAAGAAATTTTAAAGCAATTTGATAAAAGATTTGCGACCATAGAACAGTCTTTCCTCTTAGCTGCATCCACTATCTTGGATCCCAGATTTAAAAGGGTTAAGGATCCATTGGCTTTGTCGTCAGTATTAAGATATATTCGTGCTGAAATAAGCGAAAATGATGACAATATGGAAACAGCAAGTGAGTCATCGGTTGAATCAGAACATGATTTTGATTTCTGGGCTCCACACAAAACTCTCGCGCACAAAAAAAAGAGAGCATGTGACGATGTGAAACCTCAAGACGAGCTCACTTTTTATTTAAACTCCCAAGTTTTGCCACTTAAATCGAACGTAGTAGATGCTTGGGATGACATGAAAACAGTTTATCCCAAGCTCTATGAAGTCTCTCAAAATTATTGCCACTTGATTGGAACATCAGTGCCTGCGGAACGGTTGTTTTCCAAGGCTGGATCCACCGCAACATTAAAAAGAAACCGACTAACAACTAAAAGGTTGTCAAAATTATTATTTTTACAAACATGGCTGAATAAAAAATAAAAATTTTTCAAGTAAATTGCTTTTAATTATTTTATTTTATAAATCGGCAATTAATCGACACTAATCGATTAATTCTTATTAATTGCAATTAATTGCAATCAATTATTTTACTTCTGCAATTAATCATATGATTAATTAATCGATTAATTTTTTTTTTTGCCATCTCTAATTGTGTACCATATTTTGTTTGTGTATAAATTCACAAATAAAAAATTTTTTATTTTGTATTTTTGTATGGAATGTGTATGTGTACTCTTTTTGTATAGAATGTGTATGTGTACTGTTTATAACAAAATGCGGTACGGTTTGTTTAATATGCTTTGCATGGACTTTGCAAAAATTATCTTTAAATAGTGGAATCTTTATATCCATATAGATGTTATCATTTCTTATATACAACGGCGCTCCGCTCACTTATAAGCTCGATACAGGAATTGTTACCGCTCCCTATGATTGGGTACCATAAATCCAAATCGCTTTCGTAACGGTTTTATACAGGATGACTTTATAGTCCAGGCTATGTTTAGATTTGTCACTATTTAACCAGCGAAGTATAGAAGCTGCTGACTTCAAGCGAAGTTTCTGGTTTCTGTATGTTTGTAACAAAATTAGTCTGAAGTATTGTAATATTATTAAGTGTGGCAGGTGGATAATTTCCGCTCCTAAGTGTAAACGGAACGTTCCTAATTGACAATTGGCAAGAAGTCACTTGCAGATTCAAATGCGACCTAGGAATAGCTGTGTAATGGTAAGTTTATCGCATATGGTCAAATCGGAGGTGTGTATTGAATAGAGAGTTGGTCCAATAACACTTTCCTCTGCGACACCAGCTTTTATCTTTTCACATATTCTCTGTTTCGTTTCCTAAATGAACGGTTTGATAGATAGCTCTTTCAACTCGTTATTTGTGGGTGTTAAAACCTTCCAAAAGCGTGAGCAACTCTAAAAAAATTATGAACAATAGTTTTTTTAATTTAAAGTTTCAAAGTTTTTTAATTCAAAGAATTTTCTTATCTCTCCAGCCAAGCGGCTAATCTGGGGTCTAATCACCGCACCGACGTATGACTGACAATCGATAGTCGAGTTAGTCGATATCAAATGTTATCATTTCAAATTCAATACATTTCATTCGATATCAAGTTTCATGATACCAAAATAAATAATTTCGATCAATTTTGCTCGATATCGAATGCGGTGATTAGACCCCTGTTCTATAGTTTAGTGATGTTCACGGAAACCAAATTTGTGGACTGAGAAATTATTCCTGACTTTTGAACAAGGAATAGTTTTCTATTCAATTATCTATTCGAATATCTTCGATAGGATGATAAAGTTAAATCCAGATAATAATAATAAATTAATACCCCTTAAGATGTTGTAAATACACAGAAAGAAAAACACTCGGGACAAATTTACTTTCTTATGCATACTTTAAGTACGAGTCGTACTCAAAAATTCAAGTATGGATAACACTAAAACGTACTTAAAACAATCTTAAATAAGCTTTCTTTCGAAAATATATCCCGGATTTTTTTAAAATAAGTATAAAATTCTTAAACCAAATAAAAAAAAATTAAGTTTTCATTGGTGGTGCCCCTCTGAGAGTAAAATTATAAATTGACCGTTTTAATCTCATTTAACTTTTCAAAGTTTGTTGCAGACACTACAACAACACCACGCAAGTAGTTAAAAACGATTTGCTTGTTGTGTATAGAAACAACAAAAACAACAGAGCAAGACGATAACACATAATTTTCATGTTTAAAAAGTAAAATTAAGAACTCTTGCTTCTCATTTAGTTTATACTTTCAGTTATATAGGGGCAGTTCCAGCGAAAAGTCTACTTTTTGTAACGAAACGCCAGAAATAATTTTAATTGTTTCTCAAATACTTTTTCATATTTTGGTGTAAAGCGCATCTAGCTCTACATTAAGTAAAAAAAGGGATAACGTTGAACAACATGGTCCTAAAATACAACCTTTTTCGCCTAAAATACCCATATGTACCTTAAAAAGAGCAAAGATTTTTAACCTTTATGTGCTCGGTAGTCTATATTTGTAGCAGAAAAAGTAGAATGAAAAAATAATTTCCATAACAGCAGGGTCCGAAATTTTCAGTAGCTTCTAAAAAATCAATTCTAAGCAATTTTTGCCACTAACTTGTTAAAAAAAATTATTAACAGCTCCCCCCACCATCACCTAGTAGGTAGTCTACAAATGTAGACACCATATAAAATGTATGGAAATTCACATCACTCTATTACTTTACTCAAAATTTGTTTGAATGCTGCATGGCGAAAATGTTATTTAATATATTTTTTTTTTACCTTTTGCTTTCTTGTTCACGTTTGTGTATCCATCAGTGATACCAACAATAGGGATTTTTTTGGAAAATTTCAAGCGTAGGAGAAAAAGGCAAATGAGCAAAATAGGCAGTGATATTAAAAAAAAAATATTTGAAATAAGTATTTTTGAAAAGTTAAAAAAGATGAGAAAATGAAAAATCAAATACGAAATTTGACTATGTTTTGTCTCTAGATTAAAGGATATATAGATGTGTTCCTGCCCAAATTTAAATTTGTCACACTGTTATTTTTGAAATTGAATTTTTATAAGGGCGTATATGACATTTACTTATTTATTTAGGTTTATTTCTTGTTGTTAGTAAATGCTTTTATTATAATTAGTTTACAAATGCTAACAAAGTATGTATTTCTTCGCCTGTTGCTAAAAACTATAAATTTATACATATGGAAAAAAGGGATTTTTTTTAGATACGTAGGGATTTTTTTCCTTTCTCCTGGCAGCACTAATATGGTGATGCTTGCATATTTGACTTTATTAGATTTTCTTAATATCCATCAAAGTGTAAAACTCTGCTTACTAATGTTTTTTTTCATATGTGGACATTGTTTTCCATACAAATACATATTTGCTACAAATGTAGACTTCCGACCGCCAACGTAAGTTTACAATCCCCAGCACATAAAGGTTAAATTTGATAGCTTGAAAAAAAAATCTATACAAGTCCAAAGTTTACTAAAAAAGGTTTTATACAAAATGTCCTGCTCACTTCGCAGTCTTATTCAGTTTTGTAATGCAAGTCAAAATCCACTTCCGTTTTTTAAACGTCACGCCAGCGCATATTTTTGCTTATATCTGCAAATCCTTAGAGTCGATTACTGTAATTTTCTTTCTGAATAAAGTGCTACTTCATTACTTTGAATATATAAAAACCCTTTTTACAAATTTGACTTCTTCATTTAAGTTTCTTACATTTTGTGGTACAAATATCACGACACGTCAAAATGGAAATACCCATATGTACATTAAGTTTTAAAAGTAAAGACCATACCGGGAATGATGCTGGTGTTTTATAATTGAAGTTCTGTAAGGTGTAAAACGGGGGAGTAAGTCAATCTTAATAAAATTCTCCTTCTAATTTCACTCTTGGATAATTTCAAGTACGAATGCGGGATTGAATCAACTTTATAATATTTGAATCAAGCGCATTTTTAGATTGTTTCAATCTTAGTTTTACTTTAATCAATCTCTTTTAGGATTATTTCAAGTACGAATTCGGGATTGAATATGGATAAGTTAGGTTGTTTGCGATTGTAAAACCATACTTGAATCAATCTTTATTTACTTGATTCAAGAAAATCCGTACTCATCGCTTAATACCGCTTCGGATTTATTTGAGTACGGATGAACTGACTTTTCTTTTGAGTGTAGTGGAATTGTCCAGCAATTTGGTCTTAAATCCTAAACGTTTAACGAATTCGTCTTATTTAATATTAAATGACATGAAATTACATTTCCAAATCAAGGTCCTATAAAAAGATAACACAGAAAAAATTCTAGCCAATTTTTTTTAATTAAAACATTAATCAATAATAAAATCAGTCTAGATTAAAAGTTTAATCGAGCGAATTAAACGTTTACTTATCACAATAACATTCCCGCAGAAAATGTTTTTAATATCAAAAATATTAATAGTGCAGATTTAATTAATTTTTTAATTAATATCACAAGTCGTTTAATTGAAATCAATTCTTATTTTTTTCTGTGTACTTCTGTCTTTATAAACCTTTAAAAAAAATTTTTATGTTTAATTTGATTAACTTAAGTTCCAACAGCTATTTCTTTTAATTTCTGAAAAAAATTTCGTTTGTATTAATTTATGAAAAGAAGACTTTTCTAAAGACCTTTTTCAATATACAAAAATCAACTTCGCCGATCCCAATAGCTATCCTTAATTTTTTTTTAAAAGGCCAGTAGTAACTTTAACCATTTTTTATGCCACCACTTCAATAATGGAGATGGTATTATGCGTTTGTGCTGTTGTGTGTAACATATATAAATAATGGTTACATACTAAGACTCTCTTTCTGAGTCGATCTAACGATGTCCTTCTGTCCATGCGTACCTCATGCAGGATGAATGGTTCTGTGTCCATCTTACACTGTGCGAAACGTCGCAATTTTGCAGGAAATTTTATGAAATGTGGTTGATATATTTCAATTTTCATAGGGCCGAAATCTAAGAAAAATACTGAAAATCTGTCCATATTTTCAAATGGCCCCCATACAAACTTCTATCAAACCCCTAACCGCAAAAATAACGTAAGCGACATAATTTTAAATTTTCGGTTTTTTTTTAATAAATGACTTTATTGGCAACACTTGCTTCATCTCCTAAAATGTCATGGGCACATAATGTACCGTTACGCAAGAACAATTTTATCGTAAGCGACAAATTTCGTACAAAATTTATATGAAATAAAAAAAAATGCTTTCCAGTAAAATTTTATTTTTGACGCTTACGTTACTTTCAAATTTGTTTCCAAAATATGCGATATATGTACATGGTCTAGACAAGTTTTTTTAAATCGGTCCATATATGACCATTGCTTCCATACAAATACCACTTCACTCGATAACTTCCGTATAAATATTGGGATTGATATAAAATTTGGCACTGGTAGTTCTCTCTCCTTAATCGCTTTGAGACGAACAATTCTCTTATATAACGTCAGACCATTATTGGTTTGACCTACTGATCATTTAAAAAAAAATTAAGTAAGGTATGGGATATAAATATATATTTTGAATACACCCTTTCCGAATACAAATCCCGTTTCACGAGCATTTTTATGATTTCCGAGCAATTAAGCATTAATTTTGCTTCATATCAACTATTTTAAAGTTTATTAAGTATTGTTTTGCTCTAAACACCACTGGTTGGCGAATGCTGCAAATTCCTCATACAAAATAAATTTCACTCTTGATTGACTACATTACCGCAAGTAAAACAAGTAGCGAGAGCAAAATATCGGGTGATTTGTTAGCTATTATCTTTTTGGCAACACTGGTTTAAATAGCTGACGCACGTTTCGTGTTTTGTTTCACTGTCAAACATCTTCAGTTTGGTTTATAATTTAACCATGAATCGTCTTACAAACGAACAACGCGTGCAAATTATTGAATTTTATTATCAGAATGCGTGCTCTATTAAGAAAGTTCATCGCGCGCATCTCCCATTTTATGGTCAGTTTAATCTACCCACTGAAGTGGCTATTAGGGCTATTGTGACTAAATTTCGCACCAAATTTACATTGTTGGACATTTAACCACCAACACGCTTACGTAGAGTGCGAAGTGAAGAAAATATCGCAGCTGTATCGGCCAGTGTTAATGATGACCATCAATTATCGATTCGTCGCCGTTCGCAGCAATTGGGCCTCTGTTACTCAACCACGTGAGATGATATCCAACTTTTTTTTTGCCCAAAATGCAAGAGCTTGACTTGCATGACATGTGGTTTCAACAAGACGGTGCCACATGCCACACAGCACGCTTAACAATGGACTTATTGAGAGGCGAGTTCGGTGAACATTTTATTTCCCGTTCGGGACCGGTCAATTGGCCGCCTAGATCGTGCGATTTATCGCCTTTAGACTATTTGTTGTGGGGCTATGTTAAAGCTCATGTCTATACACACATGCGCGCTTCAATTGACGCATTGGAAGACAACATTAAAGCAGTTATTCATGAGATACCGGCCGAAATGTTGGAAAGAGTATGCCAAAATTGGACTAAGCGGCTGGACCATTTGAGTCGCAATTACGGTCAACATTTGCATGAAATAATCTTCAAATAATCTTAAATTATATGGACCGTACTATCGATTCAAATAAAGATTTAATGCATTTTTCTGAATTTTATGTGTTTTTTTTTAACTTTCCTATAGCTCTTAAAAAATCTCCCATTAAAATGACAACAAGAAAATAAATTTCACTCTTGCTTTGCTTCATTGCCGTAAGAGAAAAAAGTAGTAAAAGCAATAAAATAAAATAAAATGCCAACACAGTAGTAAGTGTACTTATGCTGCACAAGAAGTTTATTTTTAGAAATAAAATTAGAAAAGTGGCGTTTACAGCACAAAACAAACATTTTCACTTTCAATAATATACTCTTAACTCCTAAGTTCGTATATGAACGATCGCAAAAATTTAAATTTTTCTTCAAAACATATGCCAAAAGCAGTGCTGAAAATACAAAACATCTAATTAGGTATATCTTCAGAAAATTACGTCTTTTTGGCCTATGCGCCAAGCCAATAATGAGCTGACGATATGTTGATATTTAATAAGTATATTATAGTTGTGCCGACTTCATGATTGCCCTTGGATTCGCAAAAGAGTATAATTGCAAATGAGGCTTTATAAGCTGTGGTGTAGGTTCGCAAATGGTCGTGCTTGACCGACTATACTACTTTCTAACTTGTTTTCTATTTGATATACAAGAAGTTTTTTTAATTTTTATACTGCAAAAAAAAAATTGCGAAAAAACACTACGCACTAAATATTTAGGCTATAAACCTTTTTCTCTCATCTATCTTTGCAAAATGTGTTCAACAGTATTCCTTTTAAAACATTAACCATTTAACAGGCTGTAGAATAACAATAACAACAAAAAATCAATTACATTTTTGTTAAAAAGAAAAAAAAATCAAGTAAAGAGCAAATTCCATAAGGAATGCCTTTGTGCAGGAATGTTTCTAATGTTTTATTTTAATGCCCCAAATGGGTTTTATAAATTTTTAAGGGAAGAAAAACTATATTGAGGAAAAATAAATCGTTGCAAATATTTCAATAATATTAAAAATTTATAATAATTCTTTTTTTTTTCAATGTTTGCCTGGGAAATTTTTTATGTAAAGTAAATAACAGAAAAATTTTTTTTTTATTTTATCCTCAAGCCATTTCTCAAGTGATGGCCCACTAAAGTATGCAGTGTATTTGCTTAAAAGGAACGAGCGACTTCCACAAGAGCACATATTTTGTGGCATTTTTTATAGATTTATATTGAATTTATTTTTATAAATTCATTTTTTTTTTCTTCTTCTTTTTTCCTCCTCTTCTATGTAAGTAGTTTTGCCTTTTAAGCTTTTGCTTTTGGTCTATAATAAATGTTTTTTGTAAAGTGTTCCTTTTTTTCCGACTAAAGGGTAATAGTAAGAGAAATGTAGTGGAAATGTATCTTATTAATGAGGCCATATTTTTTAACTTTTTTTTTTTTTTTTTTTGTTTCTTCAAAAAAAAATCCCAATTGTAAATTATGGCCGGAGATAGTTTTTTTTTATTTAAGGGTCATAGAGGAAATTTTTGAGGGCTTTTACTGTTTAAATAAATGCTTAATTAAAATTTTGAACCAAGAAAAAAGTAATAAATTTGAGGAATATTAATAACAGAGAAGTTTACGGATATCAAAGAGAAGAAAATGGTTATTTAGAACTAAAGAATTCAATTTAATATAATTTTTTAATGTATATTTAAATAGGCTTTAAACTCTTAAACATTTTCAAATACCATTTTATAAAGTCCTTATGTAAGGGAAGACTCGTAGAAAATTCCTATGGATGCAATAACGGCCATGGTATTGGGTACAAAAGTTTATTTTACATTGATACGTATTGAAAATGGTTAAAATCGGATGCAAATGTTCAAAGTTATTAGCCAAATATGTAAGTAAGAATGGCCGACACTCTACATTGCCACAGTTTTTATAGGAAAATTTACAACAAGATTTTAAAAGAGATTTATAAATAAAAAAATCGATCAAAAAATGTTTCATCTTAAAATAATATTAGGAAGAGGCTTTATATGAGACCTAAGATAAATTCTAGATTTACCAGCACAAAGTTTTCATGGATTCAGTGGCGTAGCTAGGTAACCAAGGGCCCTGAAGCAAATTAAAAGATGGGGCCCCACTGCTATGTAAACTGATTAGGTTTTATCAAAAAAACTTCATTATCGGACGGCTGAAAAATCGGATTTACAGAACGCTATATTAGTTTTTTATTTAAGATGTGTCAGCAGCAGAATTTTTCTTATATAAAAAACGTCTTCTCCTTTTGTTAAGGTTGGCCTGTTAATACTCTAAAGCTACGGTCACACTTATTAAATATTTGACCAAATAAGCGTAACCACTAATTTTGTTAATAGTAAGTGAAATATAACATGGTCCTTATATGACAAAATAAACTAATTATACTACTAGATATAGCAAAATATTGTTTTTTGTAAGATGTGGAATTATAATCATAATAAATATTTGAATAAAAGTAAATGATTATTCAGTTTACTTGTTGGTCCCGTTTTTTTCGTCAAATATTTAATAAGTGTGACCGCAGCTTAAGAAGCAAAAATTCCACCAATATAATGGCTAAGCCAATGGATATTTTACGCGTTAAATTTCCAAAAGCTCAAATCTATCGAGATTTCTGGTAAGGATTCGAGGGCTCCCGGCACTGCCCCGCCTAGCCCCTAAGTATCTACGCCACTGTATGGATTAGAAGCAATTATTGTCAGCAAATAGCAACCATAATGCACACCTTAACGACAAGTTGTTTGCCCAGCTTAATTTTACATTTCTTTCAAATCAAAGCATTAGAGTCTAATGCATTATATCATTTTATTATGGTATTTATTATTTATATTTATTTATTAAATACCATAAAGGAGAAACACCGTTTGGACAGCAGAAGTCCGGCTAGGTAGAGAAGCTTTAGTTACCGAAGCCAGTTTTCGTTATACCATAGAGAAAAAAATCTTTGTGCCCTGTCGAAGGCCCAGCCATGATATATTTCGTGCGATTTAAAAAAAAAAAACTCTATAATTATTTGGGGCATTAAAATTTAGGATATTAAAATGCTGGATTTTTCAACTTTGGATTTTAAATTTGGGATTTTAGGTTTCGGGCATATGAAAACAACCCAAATTTTTCATTTATTTGGTATCCAATTCGCTAAAGAAAATAATATA
This sequence comes from Pollenia angustigena, assembly GCA_930367215.1. NCBI lineage: Eukaryota > Metazoa > Arthropoda > Insecta > Diptera > Polleniidae > Pollenia > Pollenia angustigena. Next base: position 59,087,546 of record OV884060.1, read on the forward strand.
AGATACTTATATTAAAGAAAAATTAAAATAAGCATTCTTGACCTAGGGAAATAAAATACCACATTGGTATTTCCACAGAAATTTCTACGTTTTGTCACGTAACGTAACCAAACATTTTTAATTGTTTCTCAAAGAATAATGAGAATATTATTTACGTTTTTGCATTTGGGTGTAGAGCGCAACTAGGTTTTCATTTAGTGAAAGAGAGGAAAAATGTGAACAACGTGGTTCTAAAATACAAGAATAATTGCTAGGTGACGTGACGTGACAAAAAGAGATCTTTTCTGTGGAAGTGCCCATATACGTAGTTTGGCTTTATTTTTTCTCTTCTGGATCAAATCGGTTTAAATATCGTAAAGCTTTTATTTGTAAATTTAGAGAAACATAATTACAGTAGTTTTGACTAAACTGTCTTTTGTTTAAGTGCACTTTTGACTTAACTGCACAAAATTTATCATTTTTGGAATTATTCTTTATAATTCCATACAAATTCCTTTTTAAAGTGCACTTTCTTTACCTGCACATTTAAGATAAATGCACAAAATTTTTGGCATTTTAAAATTATTTTCATACAAAAAATCAAAGTTAACTGCACTTTGACTTAACTGCCCAAAATACATATTTTCTGGAATTATTCTTCAAAATCCTTTCTTACGTGCATTTTGTATACCTGCACATTTTTCATATTTTTGGGCAGCTTTCAAATATTTTCATGCAAAACATCAAAGTCATTTATGTGTGCAGCTACATAAAAATGTATGGTGACCACTTTTTCACATAAATATCCAATTTAAGCTGTTTATACAAATAAAAATCGCATCTAAATCTTTTTTAAAGTAAAAAGGATTTTCCGACAGGATGGTGTTGATTTCGCGACTTTAAGGTTTGATTTATAGAAATTGTATGAAAATTAGAAGTTTTGGCATGATAAATACGCTTGATGCCCTTATTTAGGTAGCTCAGTCATACGGCTGAGCATTTCACGAGTTGTAAAATAGTACCTACATGAGTTTCATAAGACTCTTGGCATGGTTTTTGAAAGATAATATGTAGAAAATCTCTACATACATCATAAACGATTCCCTTTGCGACTAATAAAGGGTGGTTAAATTTCAAGGGCCGATGTTGATTTTGAATAAAACACAAACTATTTAGGAAATTATTGTAATTTTATTTTATTATGATATATTGGTATTACTCAATTATTTATGGAATAAAATATCGGCCAAATGGGCGCCGCGACCACGGCGGCACACCTCCATCCGATGGTCCAAATTTTCGATGACCCTGAGGCATAATGGAGGTTCTATGCCGTTAATGGGCCGAATTATCTCATCCTTTAGCTCTTGAATTGTTGCTGGCTTATCGACGTACACCTTTTCTTTCAAATAACCCCAAAGAAAAAAGTCCAACGGTGTCAAATCACATGATCTTGGCGGCCAATTGACATCGCCATTACGTGAGATAACACGGCCATTGAATTTGTTGCGCAAAATCCTGCTGAAACCACATATCGTCCACATCCATATCTTCCAATTCGGGCCATAAAAAGTTCGTTATCATCTCACGATAGCGAACACCATTCACAGTAACTGCCTGACCGGCCTCATTTTGGAAAAAATACGGCCCGATGATGCCGCCAGCCCATAAACCGCACCAAACAGTCACTCTTTGTGGGTGCATTGGTTTTTCGACAATCACTCTTGGATTCTCATTCGCCCAAATGCGGCAATTCTGTTTATTGACGAATCCACTGAGGTGAAAATGTGCCTCAACACTGAAGATGATTTTCTTCGAAAATTGATCATCCACTGTTGCCATTTCTTGCCACCATTCTGCCCATTCACGACGTTTGGAATGGTCAAGAGGCTTTAGTTCTTGAGCCAATTGCACCTTGTAAGCGTGTAAATGCAAGTCTTTATGCATAATGTTTATCAACGACGAGCGTGAGAGGTGCAATTGTTGGGCACGACGACGAGTTGAGGTGGACGGCTCCTCAGCCACACTATCGCGAACAGCAGCAATATTTTCTGCAGTACGAGCTGTACGAGCATGCATTGGTGTTCTCACATCTTCTACAGACCCGGTTTGCTCGAATTTTTCCACGATTTTTGCGATTGTACGCACATTTGGACGATCAAATTGACCAAAAAAATCACGAAGTGCACGATATGCATTAAATCAAAACGCCCATTTTCATAATAAGTCTGGATAACTTTAACACGTTGTTGGATTGTGTATGGTTCAAATTGAGTAAGTCTGAAATAGAGAAATGTCAAATAAAATTCGGAAAAAAACTTGGCGTTTAGGTGTGGTTCACATTCAACATCGGCCCTTACAATTTAACCACCCTTTATAAAGGAAGAGTCTCTCATACGAATCAGCACGTGTAACAGTTTCTCCCGTGTAAGGAATTGTCTACAATTATAAAATGAGCTCGTCGACGATCAAAAACACTCTTTGTGAGATTCCCAGTAGACTCCAAGACGATTGAAAATGCTAGCTGGGTTGAAATAAAATTTTAATAATATATAAATTTATGTATAAAAAAATAATTTTTCTATTCTACTTTTAAATCAAACCACAATTGAGTACCTGTACATTAAGAAAGGTTTTTTTTTGTTTTTTTTTTTTTTTTTGTCATTATTTTTTATTGAATCTTTATATCATTACTTTAATATAGAAAAGCCCTAACTAACATTTTCCTTACTTTACAGAAGGAGGACAAAACTTAATAAAAATTGTAGTCTTGTAGTCGCGATTTTTTTGTAAACGCAGTTTTTTATTAATCTCTCTAAACAATTTAATAAAAAACTGCGTTTAAAAAAAAATCGCAACTACGAAACTACAATTTTTATTAAGTCTTTTCCTTCTCATGTAAAGTAAGGAAAATATTAGTTAGGGCTTTTCTATATTAAAGTAACGATATATTAAATATTAACTTACAATAATTAATCAAATCTTAACCTAATACGTTATTTTATATCCTGCCAGTGCCAGACAAAATTTTCTTCATCACGGGTTCTGTTCACTTTTATAGGTGTTTATCGCTCATCTAATTGGGTAAGTGCTGCAGTGTCTCTTCTTCTTAAGCGAGTGTGGCCGCCATGATTTAAAATATTTCGAGCTAGTGGATTTGGGTGTTGTTCAAGCCTTTTTAAATATTTTACTGCATATTTTCTAATCAAAGTTTTTACTAATGGCACATTGAGATCCTTATGGATGTTTGAGTTTTTAAAATAACAGGAAGCGGCTGTAATTATTCGAAGAAGTTTATTTTGGCGCCTTTGAATTTTGTCGATATTAGAGGCCGAGGCAGTGCCCCATAGTTGAATACCGTAGCACCAGATAGGCTTTAAGATAGAGTTGTAAAGTAGAAGCTTGCAATCGAGACTAAGGACAGAATTTCTTCCAATAAGCCAATGAATTTGAATGGCTTTTAGTTTCATTTAAGTTAATTTACGTCTATATGGCATTTCCACGTTAATCGCCGATCCAGATGTATAACGAGATATTTTACATGCGAATGTTGAGGAATTATTTGATTATTAATTGTAATAGGGGGCAAGATTCCCGGCGCAAAGTGAATGTTATATGTACGCATTTTTGCTCATTGACCATTATCCTCCATTGTCGTAACCATATTTCTAGTTGAAATATATGATGCTGTAAGCAACGAGATAATTCATAACGGTTTACGTGGACGCTTAGAAAAGCTGTATCGTCTGCAAATGTTGAAGTTTGGGTGTAGTTGAAGTATAAATAAAGTATAATAGAGTGCCCAGGATGCTGCCTTGTGGGACTCCAGCGGCAATGGGCTGAGGTGAACTTCAGAAATTTCCTTCTTTAATAATAAATTGACGACCGACTAAGTAGCTTTCTAGCAGTGTTTGCTGGTAAATTTTGCTTCAATTTATGTAATAAGCCTTCATGCCAGACTTTATCAAAAGCTTGCGAAACATCGATGAAGAGTGCTGAGCAATATTTCATTTCTTCAAATGCTTTTCTTATGACATTTACTATTCGATGAGTCTGTTCGATTGTGCTGTGTTTTCTTCTAAATCCGAACTAATGGTTTCGAATACATCTATTTACACTTAAAATCGGTGTTAATTTTGAAACTAATAATTTCTCAAACAGCTTTGACATATTTGATAATAAGCTAATAGGCCTATATGACTCAACTTTTGTATGATCTTTACCTGGCTTTGGTATCATGGTAACTAAAAAAACCTTCTATTTTTGAGGATAGTATTCAAGGCGTAAAATGGCATTAAAAATAAAAAGAATAATTTTCTTTGCTATGCGAGGTAGCTCCAAAAGCATTTTATTATTGATTTTATCAATACCAGGTGCCTTCTTAGTGTTTAAGTCACAAATAGCCTTTTCGATTTCTCTTAACTCAAATCTGAGGGGAATAGCTGCTCTAGCAGCAACAGGTGGTAACTCGACCGTAATATTGTGAGATATATTTGGTGTAAATACGTTTTTCAAGTGACTAACAAACAGATTTCCTTTTTCAATATCGTTTCTTGCCCAACTACCATTCAAGTTTCTTAATGGTGGCTTAGATATAACTGGCCTTTTTAGATTTCTAGCTGCACGCCATAATGAGTAGTCAGATTGTGGAGTTGCATCAAGTTCCTTATGATATTTTTCTAGAGAAGCCGTTTTCTGGTTCTGCAGTAACTTTCTTAGCTTTTTTGTGCACTTTGCGGGGATCTGTAAAGTTGCCACTCTCTTCGAACTCTCCTTTTTTCAGTCAAGAGCCGCTCGACATCTGAAGAATATATTTTATTATTTTTAATTTTTTTTTGGGGGTATCGCTGGAATGTTGAACAGCTAGTTTCAGAAAACTGTCAAAATTGGCAATAGAGCGATCTACATAATCCGGTGTACTGAGAGGAATATTTTCTGTGCAATGGGTACTGAGCTATTTTTTATATTTTAACCAATTAATTTGCGTAGCTGTCGTCGCTATGTAACCAGTCGGAGGTACAATTCTAATGGGGTTCATTATAGAAACAATTGTAGGTGTGTGGTCGGAAGATAATTCTAGGGAGGCTTCAATATAAATCGTTTCTATGGGAATGTTTTTAACCACGCCGAAATCGATGACATCTGGTATTTTTTGATGATCAGTAGGCCAATATGTTGGTTGTCCGCTCGCTACCACATTTAAATCCATTTTAGAAATTGTGTTAAATAAAACACGACCCTTTGGTGTTATAAGTCGCGACCCCCAGAAGGTATGTTTAGCGTTATAATCGCCAGCGGCTAGGAAACACGGTCCTAATGATTTAAAATATTTATAATATTGGTCCTCCGATATTGAAAATCTAGGCGGAGAGTATAACGATGAAATTACTAGGTTTCTATTTAATTCCTCAACGCAAATGTTCGTTGCTTGGAGATAATCTTCACGATGATCACACATTAGGTAGTGTTTGACTCGGGATTTTATTAAAATGGCAGAACCTCCACAAGCTCTATCTCGTGGGTCCTTGGTATCATATGGTATATAACCATTTATTTTAAACGTATTAAGAAAGGTAAATGCATTTAAGATAACTGCATTTTTGATTTACCTGCACAAAAAATCGTGCAAAGGAGATTGCGCAGCTAAGTCAAAACTACTGTTTACTGTTACGAAAGTATAAAAGTAAATAAATGTTTAAAAGTCCGTGTATAAGTGCTGCGACTATGTAACCATAGATGGTGCTATAGACATTAAATTTAAAATTCATAAAATAGCTGATGTATTAATCGTTAATAGTTAAGCCTCGAACCTTCGAAAAACATTCCGAATGTCCTAGACGGCCGAATAACAATATAAATACTTGCGGAGGCTAGATCAAAAAAGAGTATAAGTTCAGACTTTGAATTGTGTTGATCACAATAGTGAGTTGTGAATAAAAGCTGTAAATTACGGTCGTTAAAGTGATTTTATTTTATTAAAGTTGCAAGAAACTCAAGAACTCAAGAGGTTTATTATAAAGAAAATAAACCAAACCGTTATTGAAAAGGAAGTAACAATATTTTAATTGGACTGGACCGGTTCCATGAAGTTAGTCCCTACAAAAATAAGTCCCCAAAAAATGAGTCAAGTTCCCAATTTTTGGGGTCTTCTTTTATATGAAATAAAACCCCAACTTCTAAAATAAAATATGACGCCAATTTGTGCAGCTATGGTTTTAAATAGATAGAATGGTTGGGCCTTCGGACGTGCGCAAGGATTTTCTCCTCTATGGCATTACAAATACCGATGCAGAAAAACTTTAGGTATCGATTCAGGACTTAAAGATCGTGATTATTTGAGTTCGGGACTTAAAAATTCCTATTTCTGAAATTCGAGATTTTAAAATAATCCTGATTTATTCATTTCGAGATTCTGCAATTAGAGATTTTGATACCGATCACTTTTTTATGTATGGTAAACGTAAGAAGTAAATACGACAGGTTGTAACTTGCATTGTTAACAATTTTTGTATAAATTGAAAAATTAAATAAGCCCAAAAAAATTTTGTTTTTTGTATTTGTTTTATTACAGACTTTTGGGGAAATTATTACTATTCCATAATTTTACTTATGCTAGTTCACATAACGATATGAGGCACTTGGGTCGCTCTCTGAATGTAGATTGCCAGCTATGCTGTTCACACGATTAATTTTTGGTTCATTTTACATTTGCTTTTATAATTTTTTTTTTTTTTTTTCTGCATACTTATACTTTGGCTCGCTCTGTCTGTTTTGTTTGCACTCACTTTCGAAGGACTCAAACAAAGGAACAATTTTGGTGCCAAATCGTTTCTTATGATGCCAAACCCAACATATTCCATTCAGTAGGAAAGGAGCTGTGAACCCAAATGTGAAACAACTACCTAACAAAATTATATTTTAGTCCGTCATAGTTTTATAAGACTAAAAACTAGAAATTCTATGTGCAAAAGAATTCCCGAGAATCTCAGGACATTTTTTTTTTTTTTAATTAATCCCGGGAAATTTTTTACGGGAATTTTTAATTAAATTTATTGAAATTTTAATTTGTTGTTGGCACTATATTTTTAATGCATTGTTCAAGTTTTGGTGAACAGTGCAATTATAAAGTAATAGAAAAATTTACCAAGTGCGAAGGGTTCAGCTGTATTAAGATAAATGGCAAGCTATCAAACATTTTACTAAAGTTATCGATAAAAAATGAAGTTATGTCAAAAAAATGTAAAATTGTTCAACTTAAAATTGACATTTCAAACTTGAAATATTAAAAGTGCTGCTAAATCAGCGGTTTATGGGCAAATTCAGCGATTTACCGCTTATTGTTTTTAGGTTTCTCATACACAAAAAGTTGGCAACATTTAATAAAATCAACAGAACAGGGATGGCTAAGTTGTTTCAATTGTACTTTTTTATTGATACTTTTTAAACTAAGATTTATAATACCTTTTTGTGGTGTTTTTAAGAGCATAAATAAAACTAATTTCAACTAAAAAAAATGTTTTAGTACAATTAGGGTAAAAAAATACAATTTTTAAAAGTTATTGGTACAATTTTAAAAATTCTCAACGCCATCCCTGAAACAAAACCATAACAAGAGAAAAAAAAAATGTTTTTTATAGTTTGCTCTTTCTAGTATTTACTGTTTCTTTCTATCAATTCTATATCAATTAATGAATAAAAAATGTAGTGTCATAAGGCCTTTAGCATCGTTAAAATAAAAAACGTTCAATAAAAATACCCAATAAAAATTTTTATCATTTTGCGAAGCACTAAAGGTACATTTAACAAAATAAGCGCACAATTATGCGCTACGCAATAAGACATACAGAAATGCAGTAAAGTAAGTGAAAAAACTCTTAACAACTTTTGTAAAAAAAAAAAATAACATTTCAAGTGCTACGGCATTCCCTTACTACGAAGCAGGTTTGTAAGGGAGAATACTAAAAATTAACTGTATCAAAACATTCAGTGTGTAAAGCTGATCGTTACATCCAACAATTTTTTTATGAGCTGAATAATGCGCTTCATGTGTCAAAAATGTATTGCTTCAATGTGGGAACACGCCATATAAAATTCATGTCTTCCGTATGCGCAATGGTAAGCGCAACTCTTATGTTTCTCCCTTACAAACCTGCTTCGTTGGAAGCTCCATTTTTTACTGGGTATATTCTTTACTAAAATTACAAAAAAACCACCTACAAATCGAACTATTTTTCCTACGCCAATAAATCCACGGTCTTTTTAATTGCTGATTAAATGTCCTGTAGAAAGCGAGAGCACGTATTCGGTAGCATACATACCAACAAGGATAAGAAATAGAATCTCTGATGAGTTTTTAAATGCTTAAATAATACTAAATTTTTTTTATTTAAAGAAAATTAATTTTACCAAGTTGTTGTTATAACAACTATTAAATATTTATAATTTATAATAATTCGTGATCTCCCAAATAAAAAAAATAAATAAATATATATGTACATTAGGTTATAAACACGCAGTGGCCAAGAATGTTCTAGTAAGCAAAACAACTGTCTCCCATCGTTTTGCGAAAAACACCTCACGCAGGGAAGCAAATACCTAAAACCTTCCAAGAAATGTTGAACCGCGATGAATTGTAAACTGAAGGAAAATTTTTAAATCAAAAGCAGTGGATAAATTCCAAAATAGCATTTAAGTGATACATATAGGAATATATACAAATATCAGGTGTACATTTTTTAAAATTTGTGTGAAATAAAAATGGTTGTTTTAAACTTTAGCCCGCGTGAACTTTTTTAACAATCCGAAATAATTATCACATTTTTTATTAATAACTTTTTATGTTCTACACGACTATACTATGCCGTTTTTGATATTCGCAAAAAGTGTGAAAAAGTTATCGCCCTAATGTACATACATATATACTATGCATCAGCGATGGAAAATTGAAAAATTTAGATGGTATTGACCACCAAGCAAAAGAGTATTTTTTTCAACAATATGGTACTTTTTTTTGGAAAATAAATTTAAAAATAAAAAACTAAAATACATAATTTTTTTTTGTTCATACCTCAGCCATTTATGAACCGAGCAGGCTAAATTTCAACAGCAAAATTCTGACGAGGATAACTGATATTAAAATATACCAACTCAATTTAAAAAAAAAAGACTTTTTGTTTTTATTATGGTAGACAAATGCCAAATGCATCTTGCTTTTAAATTTTAAAGGGCTATAGTATACAATTGTGTACATCTTTTTGTTAAAAATCGCATTCAAACTTTTTATATCTTAAACTTTTCGGATATCATAATGTTTTTTCTTCCCCTGTAAACAAACAAAACATCGAGTTACAGCTTTTTTATATTAAGCCATTGATATATACTTTTGATAAGAATAAATTTTGTGTAGGCAATGTTGTCAATACGGCTGTGGAGTCGGAGTTGTAGAGTCGGAGTTGAGGTTTTTGTACCGGAGTCGGAGTCGAAGTACCAACAAAAACTTCTAATAATTTTAAAATAAAAATACTTCGAAATTGGAGTACAATAGTTAAATTATTGATTCGAAATGTTTACTGAATCCTTTTCTTGCTATATTAAAAGCTATAAAAAAATTTTAAAGTCAAATAAGGACCAGACTCATATACATTTAGCATAAAGTTTAGATAAGGAGTCGGAGTTGGAATTAGTACTTTTTTTTGGCGACTCCACAGCCCTGGTTGTCAATGTTAAAAAAAAATATCAACGCTAAGTTTCTAAACAGAGAAGCATAACAAAAAAAAGAGTGCTTAAACGGACGTGGGGATACCGTGGTATTTTTGAAAGAAAAAAGTACTGAAAATAGTACCATAGTACTGAATTTTCCATCACTGCTATGCATGTACATATGAATGCAGCCATTTATTTGGTTTTGTTTTGGTTTTCTGTGGAGTTAATAAACCTAATTTTTTTTAACCATTGTATATGTTAATATTCTTTTAAAAACGTTAAAACTTTTGCCTTGAACTCATTTAATGAAATCATTGTTTTGTTCAAAGAATCCCCGGATTCCCGGGAATGAGATTTGTTGTTTCGTTTCCCGGGAAATTTGAAATCCTACAAAAACACAAGCCAAATTATTACATTCCATAGGGCCCATAAAAAGCTAACTAATACCATGTTCACACGGACAGCAATATTCGTGTTTCGCTCTCTTATTCCCATACAAAATTTTGAGAGCGAAACAGGTCGTTTCTTTTTGAAACAGGCTTCGAAACAGGAAAATTGTACTATCATCTCCATTTTTGATAACATTTTTCGTTAGTTTATCTGAACTAGCTCTCATAAAAAATCAAAACAAAGAAAAAAACAAAATAAAAATTTATGTTTAATAAAATAAAGTGATAATTATAAAATAATAATATCAATAAAAGTGTTAAATAATATATGTTTAAGTTTTATTTACTTTATTTTATTTATTTAAAAAAAAAAAAAATCACACTAACAACACAAAAAAAATGTCAAAATGAAACAAGAATGAATCGTATGAACAGCATGTTTGTCAAACTAGTTTCAAAGTGCGAAACGAGTGGTTTATAACGTCGTATGAACATAGCATAACATTGTAACAAATAATCTAATTATCGAAAGATTTGGTCTGTCATAGTTCCATCATACTAGGAAACACACTTCGTGAAGATCGGTCTATAATTTGTAAAAGGACTCATATAAGTCGTACTTTTGATATAGACCATAATATGCCAAAAACGGCACATTATTAAAATTCTGTGATGTAATTTTTTAAAATGGTTGGTTCATAATTTATGGACAACATATAAACCCCACTCCAAATATATTATTTAACTCGGTGGAGGAAATCCTAAATTCTGTGTTTCTGTATCAAAGTTTTTGTATCAAACACTAATATTTTTCAATTATATTCGTTTAAGAAGATTTTCATTCTATTACAATTATTTATCTTCATCATGACAATTATTATTTATTTTAATCTTAAATAGTAATTATCTTTTGAATAATGACATTGTGCAAAATGTATTGTTTCCTTGGCCAAAATACTTTTTTATGGTTTATTGTATCATTTATGGTCGTCTATAGACATTTACACACCATAACAATAAATTAATGCCCATAAAATGTAACCACGCATTTTACCCAAATTAATGATAATCTTTGTGCAACAAAAATTACGTACACTTACAAACATAGATAAATACATACATATAATAATAAGAAACAACAACAACGCAATTTGCTTGGCATAATAATGAGAAGTTAGTAAGATAATGTGGTCAGAATGCAAAAAAAAAAATTAAATGAACTTCAAACCAAAATTAAACAAAAATTTGGAAAGATACTTACATCTGTGCTGGTTACTACACTGAACAAAATCTTAATGACAAATAAACAAACTAACACTTTTTTTTATTTAAATTTCAGAACGATTTGTAATTAAAAACTAGCTTCTTCCAACAATAAATGCCAGGGCATTAACCAAAAATTTAAATTGGGAAATTAAGAACGAAAAACAAAATATTTTTATCTTCTTATAAATATATATAAAAAGAAGTGTACACTTTGATGTCACCACTAACTGTGGGAACGGGTCGACCGATTTCAAACAAAACTTCCGGGTATGTTGGGGATAGTCTGTAGATGTAGATCGGCCCAGGGGTTACGGAGATATGGCATTTAGATTTTCCTATATATTTCCATACAAATATCAATAAAATGCCCTCCATTTTGAACTCCAATAAGAAGGCTTGATCGATTTTTATGAAATTGTGTATGTGTATTTTTCAGGTATATGAATAGTTCGTAAAGTTTATTTTATATCGCTAGAGGGTGCAAAATAGGGCATTAGGTCCCCCTCCCTATGCATTCTTAACTAATCATAAAATTTGGCATGCAGACACTGTTACATCGTAAAGGAAATAGGGAATAGGGCGTGAAATACGGCAAGAGGGGTAAGAGGGGTAAAAGCTCCCCCTCTCGAAGAATCTAAGCCAATGATCAGGTTTTCTCACAATTTTGCATGCAGACACTGTAACACCTGAAAGGAAATATGGAATAGGGCGTGATATAGGGCAATAGCGGTAAAAGCTCCCCTTCCCTATATCTTCTTAACTATACAACTGATTTTCTTGAAATTTGGCAGACAAATAGTATAACATCTAAAAAGAACTATAGCCTTTAATTTAAATTATCTTCTTCTTCTTCTTATCAACCGGTTTTCTTAAAATAAATGCAGACACTGTAACATCTGAAAGATATACGTTATTTGGCAAAACAACGTTTGCCGGTTCAGCTAGTTTTTTTTAAAATCATGAAAATCCTTTTATTCAAAATCTATGTATGTAAAATGAAATGAAGAACAGAAGACTATATTTGGCTGTGCTGAATCTCTGATATCCTTAACCAAAAGCTTAAATTTTTAGAATTTTCGAAACTTAAAATGTTATCTGTTATAAAATAGCTTAAGCCACATCATTTTCAATTTCTTTAATAAATGAATTTGTTGGCAGCACTTGCATCATCTCCTAAAATATCGTAGTCACATAAAGTACCGTTACGATTTTATAGCAAAAAAAAAACATTTAAGCTTAAGCGACAAAATTTTTATGATATCAAATAAAAAACCTTCTGTAAAATTGTATTTGTGTCGATTGAGCTTTTTTGCGGTAAGGGCTCGATATCTTGTTTTTTTTTATTTATTTATTTATTGAAATCCTGCTCAACAAGAATATATCTTATAATTATAGAGCAAGAGTATAAATGTTAATAGAAAAAAAGCCACAACAATTTAATAAATAAAATTAAATTAAAATTAAAAGTATAAAATTAAAACAAAACTAAAAAGTACAAAATAAAAATTAAAAAGTACAAAATTAAAACAAAAATTAAAACGTACAAGATAAAAATTAAAAAGTACAGAAATAAAGCAATACAAAATTATAAGTTCAAAATTAAAACAAATTTAAATTAAAAAATTTAAAGAGGAAAGTTATATGACCTGTGGTCTATTTATTGAAGAAATTAATTAAAGAAATTAAAAATATGTTGTTTGAATTGTATTGCGTTGCTCACTTGCTGAATCTTAAGAGGAAGAGAATTCCAAAGACGTGCAGCATTGATGAAAAATTGCCATTCCGTATGTTTCCCACTATTTTGATCGTGTGCAACGGGACTGCATGTGGTGGTGGCATCTGGCAACACCTCATGTGATAAGTGGCTCAGCTGTGCTTTAACGCCACCTGTAGAATGAATTCGCTTTTTTAATTGAAAAATAAAACTTCTGTTCAGCCAGACGCCGGTCATTGTTTTTTATTAAAACTTAAAACTAAAATTAATATTAAAACTAAAAGAAAAAGTGCTGTGTTACTTAGATAAGGAAAACTTAAATTGAAATTTAAAATAAAGAGAAATAAATAAAACCAAAAGAGAAGTTGATGTTTTTGTTTTGCCCATAAAGAGCCACGAAGTAAAGTGCCAATAAGCCAGCCAAATAGTAAGGGTGATTTTGTGTGTTGTGGTCCCGACCTGCGGCAACAAGTGTTTTTGCTTCTTATACCCCCTGCCTTAATCAAGCAACCATTGCCCCTCGTGGGACATTCCCGGCTAGTGCCTACAGCCTCCCAGAGCCAGCTATATTTACAAGGTAAACGTTTATACCCCAACAGGTATTATCAACCTTTTGCCTCTCATGGATCTTGTGAAGTGAATCATATTAAAAAAGCAAGCTGGTACTTTACTGTAAATGATTTTATGCAAAAACATTAGCATTTTAATATTTACTAAGTTCTCAAATGATACACCATAAAGACATTTTGAGAACGATGAAACTCTATCATGCCTTTGCAGTCTATAAATGTATCTTATAATGTTATTGTAAAGTACATTAAGTTTCCTCTTACTGTTAGAGTCACACTTGCCGAATAGTTCACAGCCATACAAAAGTCCTGGAATTATATACGACTTAGCCAGGAGCTTCCTTACGTTAAGCGGTGTAAAATATTGTGTAGCCCAAAGCGATCTTAACCTCTGGTAAGTCTGTGCCACTAGTTTTATTACGATTTTATGTGCTTGATTCTTTGTGTGCGTAAATTGAATGATTTGTAAGTGGGCTTGTTGCTGGCCTCTAGTTAGGGGCGAAATTTACATAGGATGGTGTAATTTCTAGTAACATGAAAATAATTTCAGCAACATATAACCACTATGAGTAAGGATTTAAGGGCGGAATGGCTTTATAGACCTCGTATCACCTTACGATTACTACTTAATTTAAAGAATATTCGAGAACCTTTGCTCTCCCGCTAGCTTAAACTTCGACGATTCACCAACGATATTTCTAGGATTACCAAGCAATTATAGCATCAAATGGAAGACAGGCGTACAATGACTCTACTATCGATGACTAAAAAGTTTGTATCACTCTTTTGGTAGCTGTTGTTACGAGACATATTGGCTTATAGGTAGGCAAGCACAGCGTCTAGGAGCCTAATATTATAATTACTGCCACAGTCATGCATTGGCGAAAAGTTGACTGGCCGAAATGGCATCCTTCATTTTCGACGAGTGTATTCTGAACTTTGTACGAAGTTCGGGTTGGCTCTTTAATTGGGGTCCTGTTAAGAAGAATTCCTTAGTAACATAATGAATCATTGGATCAAGGTGGCTGTTATTTCTTTCTAACAGGCGGTTTTTTACCTATCGGAGAATTATTCGAGAATGGTTTTTATATAGGAATTTATGGACCGAACAACTTAAAATTTGACAGTGTTGTTAATTGTTCATTATATCGCACAGGTAACTCTAAAGTTTAAACTAATAATGGGATTGTAAAAATATACAAGTAAGAAGTATACATCGGTACTTGTTTTGGTATATTTTTAGGGATTATCGAAAAATAACCAGTTTTTTGAGTTGTTCCCCTTTATGTGAATTTTTTTCATTTATATAGTGTTGTCATTTAATAAATAGAGAAAAAAAAAGAAATATAAACGCACAAAAAACTTACCTTTAACAACTAAAAAGAGACAACACAAAATAGATCGTCATCAAAGCAAACCGTTGTGACATAAAACACAAGAACAACTTAAAATATTTCTCTTTAGTTGAAACTAAACTGACATGAATTCCGATTATATTTGGGGACAACTCAAAATATTAGATTTCTTTAGTTGACTCTGGAGAAGCTACTACTAATATCAAGAAGAGATAGAGTAGAGAAAATGATAAAAGCTTTAGAGGGGGTAGATATGACCACTGTACATTGTACTTTGCAAAATTTTGAGTTGACTCTCTTTAAAAGAACCAGTGCGATATACAAGTTAATTAGAACAAATTTTTCTTCTTTTTCATTACTTGTTGCTTGTTACTATAACACGCCTTAAAGTATTTAAGAATTTCTCGAGAGTGGATTTTTTACTAGACCTATGGACAATGATGGACCAAATATCACAAAATCTGTTTGTAAGTCACTTCAAAAACGTATTTATACCAAATATATCTCACAATATTGCGGTCGAGCTAACACCTGTTGCTGCTAGAGCAGCTATTCCCCTCAGATTTGAGATAAGAGAAATCGAAAAGGCTATTTGTGACTTAAACACTAAGAAGGCACCTGGTATTGATAAGATCAGTAATAAAATGCTTTTAGAGCTACCTCGCATAGCAAAGAAAATTATTCTTTTTATTTTAAATGCTATTTTACGCCTTGAATACTATCCCCAAAAATGGAAGGTTTCCTTAGTTACCATGATAACAAAGCCAGGTAAAGATCATACAAAAGTTGAGTCTTATAGGCATATTAGCTTATAATCAAATATGTCAAAGCTGTTTGAGAAATTATTAGTTTCAAAATTAACACCGACTTTAAATGTAAATAGATGTATTCCAAACCATCAGTTCGGATTTAGAAGAAAACACAGCACAATCGAACAGACTCATCGAATAGTAAATGTCATAAGAAAAGCATTTGAAGAAAAGAAATATTGCTCAGCACTCTTCATCGATGTTTCGCAAGCTTTTGATAAAGTCTGGCGTGAAGGCTTATTACATAAATAAAAAAAAAATTTACCAGCAAACACACACAAGCTGCTAGAAAGGTACTTAGTCGGTCGTCAATTTATTGTTAAAGAAGAAAATTTCTTAAGTTAACCTCAGCCCATTGCCTCTGGAGTCCCACAAGGCAGCATCCTGGGCACTCTATTATACTTTATTTATACTTCAACTACACCCAAACTTCAACATTTGCAGACGATACAGCTTTTCTAAGCGTCCACGTAAACCGTTATGAATCATCTCGTTGCTTACAGCATCATAAATTTCAACTAGAAATATGGTAAAGACAATGGAGAATAATGGTCAATGATCAACAATGCGTACATATAATGAGCAAAAAAGCGTACATATAACATTCACCTTGCGCCGGGAATCTTGCCCCCCTATTACAATTAATAATCAAATAATTCCTCAACATTCGCATGTAAAATATCTCGGTATACATCTGGATCGGCGATTAACGTGGAAATGCCATATAGAGGCAAAATTAACTAAAATAAAACTAAAAGCCATTCAAATTCATTGGCTTATTGGAAGAAGTTCTGTGCTTAGTCTTGATTGCAAGCTTCTTCTTTACAACTCTATCTTAAAGCCTATCTGGTGCTACGGTATTCAGCTATGGGGCACTGCCTCGGCCTCTAATATCGAAAAATTTTAAAGGCGCCAAAATAAACTTCTTTGAATAATCACAGCCGCTCCCTGGTATGTTAAAAACAAAATATGCAGTAAAATATTTAAAAAGGCTTGAGCAACACCCAAATCTACTAGCTCTCAATATTTTAAATCATGGGGGCCACACTTGCTTAAGAAGAAGAGACACTGCAGCACTCACCCAATCAGAAGAGCGATAAACACCTTCATATGTGAACAGAGACCGTGATGACGAAATTTGTTGCCTGGCACTGGCAGGACACAAAACAAAGTATTAGGATAAGATTTGATTAATTATTGTTAGTTCATATATAGTATATGAAGATTCAATAAATAAATATTGGAAAAAAAATATCACAAAATTCGGAAGTGCAGATTAGTGTGTCCCAAAAAAAAAATATTATGTTATGCCCCACCGTTTTGAAACCTCATAGGGTAAAGTATTTTTGTGATTTTCTTCAGATTTTTCGGAAGAGTTTTAGAGGTCGCTAAAATCGAATTTAACCCAAAAATCGAGTTTTCTGGACTTTCTTCGAATTTTTGTCATTACTCGGCCCATTAGCACGATTTTCTTTGTTACTAAGTCAATTTTTTTAATGAAAACTTCTCAAACTTTAATTCTCTGTGCAGATATTGTAAGGTTCGCTTATTTTTTTGCTCATTTGGGTCCGCTTAGTAACATATTTTTAAAGAATCCAGATCCAGAAAAATGGCATACAAACAAATCATTTAATGAAGCAAAGAACAAAGTTCAGCAATTGCACGTCGTAAATGATGTCGCAGAACACGGCGTAGCCTTGGCTAATACTTACATTAATCTAACAACCTCTGAAACAGACTTTCAGAATTTATTGCAGAGCATAGAGCTTCATCGTAAAAGCTCTAATAAATAACACTGTACAACATTTTTCAGGTGATTGATTCGGGACTCAATTCTGATAATTGGTTCTGCATCATTAGTTTGGTCATGGTACATCAAATAATAGTTTAAAAATTAATTTGAAGTTAGTAATATTGTATAGGGGAATTTGTCACGTTTTAGGCTCTTTTGTTCGATAACTTTGCTCATAACTCGAGAACCACTAGCTGAAACAAATTAAGAATTACAATTCCTTTTATCTGTTCATACAACGTTTCGCTACATAAGCAACAGTTTCGCAGTTATAAATAAATGTATGAAGAAAAAAAATGTTTTTTGCCCAAAAAATTAAAATTTTTTATTTTTCATTTATAAAAAATCCAAAACGGTAAAGAAAAGTGTCAAGTCCTATTACTTTCACGTAAAGTCGCATAACCTATAAACAAAATGACACATAAATCATGAAAATCAATGAACGCGTTTCGCTTTTATTCACAATTAAGTAAAAGTATGAATTTCAAAAATTTGCTCGAGATATCCACAAAATTCTTTGGAAAAAACAGTGATGACTTTTTTATTGATTCTTTATTTTGCATGAAAATAAACATTCCGATTTATATTACAGCTATTCTTACACAGAAAATATGCGAGTTTTATATCTTATCTATGCATGGAAGCAAAATTTAGAACATTTTCAATTATTGTCACTATCCATGCTCGTTGAAGTTGAAGCTTGTGGTTCTGATGACCTTATTTTCTTCGTAGGTTGTTCATATTCATGCACTGAGTCTGCATCATCATCCGAGATAGACGTAATATTCAAGGGCATGTTTTGTTCAGTGTGTCCACAAATTTCAAACTGCATAATTTTAGAACTCCACCAACAAACCTCCGCAAGCAATGCATCCAATTTTTTGCCTTTGAATCGCTTTTCCATTGGCATGGTCACCTGGTGGAACCTCTCTCCTTGTTCGTCCGATTCCTGAGGTAATTGTGCCAAAAAGGTTTCAAGGTGGAAATGCAAGAAATGTAATTTTAACGTCATGGATGCATTGATTTTTTCAAAATAATACAGCAAGTTGTCCACTAGTGTCTGTATGTCATCTCGATGTACACGGTTCTTTCCTAAAACGCCTTCGATGACTTGTTTCAATGCGTCCCATGCACATAGGTGGTTATAATGGTTCGAAAGCATATTTGTGAAAGACTCGCTTTTCATTAATTTTCGTATATCCGGTCCATTGAGAATACCTGTTTTAAATATAAAAAAAAACCTTTTACGAAAAAATTATTGGTAATGCGAATATATCGATATATCAATAAAAAAGTCATCACTGTTTTTTCCAAAGAATTTTGTGGATATCTCGAGCAAATTTTTGAAATTCATACTTTTACTTAATTGTGAATAAAAGCGAAAGGCGTTCATCGATGTTCATGATTTATGTGTCATTTTGTTCATAGGTTATGCGACTATACGTGAAAGTAATAGGACATTTTACCGTTTTGGATTTTTTATGAATGAAAAATAAAAAACTTAAATTTTTTGGGCAAAAATATTTTTTTTCTTCATACATTTATTTGTAACTGCGAAACTGTAATTTCTTCAATTTGTTTCAGCTAATTCGAACTAGTGGTTCTCGAGTTATGAGCAAAGTTATCGAACAAAAGAGCCTAAAACGTGACAAATTCCCCTATACAATATTACTAACTTCAAATTAATTTTTAAACTATTATTTGATGTACCATGACCAAACTAATGATGCAGAAGTTCTTCTTTTTGGGTCTACTTTCATAACCAATTATCAGAATCGAGTCCCGAAATCATGTGTTGTACTGTGCAATTGAAAGCTAAAAAAATAGTTTTTTAACTTTTTTTTATACCCTCCACCACAATTAGTTGTGAAGAGAGTATATTAAGTTTGTCATTCCGTGTGAAACTTTTTTTATTATTCATCTCAGACCCCATAAAGTATATATATTCTGGGCCCATGAGTAATTCTAAGTCGATTTAGCCATGTCCGTCTGTCTGTCCGTCTGTCCGTCTGTTGAAAACACGCTCACTTTCGAAAAACTCAAAAGAAATAAACAAACTTGGTGTCAAATTGCTTGTAGTTATCCTAAGCAGTTTGGGATTGAAATCCAGCAAAATCGGTTTAATAGGATCTGAGCTATGAATCAAAATGTGGAACCACCACCTAAAAAAAATTGATAATTTTGTTACAAAAACTAACATAAATGGTGGAAAAATGCACAGAATGATATAAGATTTCGCAACAGTAATCTTAT
The DNA here is from genome assembly GCA_930367215.1 of Pollenia angustigena. Lineage (NCBI taxonomy): Eukaryota > Metazoa > Arthropoda > Insecta > Diptera > Polleniidae > Pollenia > Pollenia angustigena. The sequence continues at coordinate 59,107,374 of OV884060.1, forward strand.
TACACTGGAAATCACGCTGTAAAATTTCTTGAAGATCCGTCCATGATTTACCCTACTCCCGGAAAACAGTATAGTAAGCCTAAAACCCTAACTAACAATGCTAGCATAACAAATTTTGGCACGTCACAGTTAAATAGGACTAGAAATGAAACTACTAAGTTTCGTGAAGATCGGTCCATAATTTACAATAGGCCCCATATAAAACCTACTTCCAGAAAACAGTTTAGTACGCCTAAATCCGTAAAAAATAATGCTATCATAACAAAATTTGGTACATCACAGTTTTATTGAACGAGAAATAAGACTTTAAAATTTTGTGAAGAACGGTCCATCATTTACCATAGGCCCCATATAAACCTTACTCCCGGAAAACAGCTTAGTAAACCTAAATACGTAAAAAATAATGCTATCATAACAAAATTTGGAACATATAAGTTTTACAGGACTAGAAATAAGACTGTGAAGATCAGTTCATAATTTACCCTAGGCCCCATATAAACCTTAATCCCGGAAAACAGCTTAGTACCCCTAAAAACGTAAAAAATAACGCTATCATAACAAAATTTGATACATCACAGTTTTATAGAACTAGAAATGACACTGTGAAATTTGGTGAAGATCGGTGCATAACTTACCATAGGTCTTACATAAAGCCCACTCTGGTAAAATAATTAAATACGCGGTAAACTTTCTTCCAGTTTAGCTTCATATGGCCAGAAAAAATGTTATGCAATTTTGTGATATACGGTCCATAATTTTCCTTAGATTCCATTTTAGCAGCCTTCTGAAATTTACTGCAAACGCTTAAACTAATTGCACCGCTGTATTGAAATTTATGTTTTTTAATACCAGAAATCGTTCTGCAGAATTTGGGATGATTGGTTCATAGCTTACCATGGCTTTTATATAATTTGTTCTCTTGAAAATCATTAAAGTTCATCTTAAACTGATATTCAAACTCAAACTTTTTAAAATTGATTCTGATTGTCGATCAATAATTTTATATAGGTCTAAACCGCAACAAATTTTAATGCAGATGTCTGTTTTTACAAAGATTAAATTAATAAATAGACATCATACAGATATTACTCCTAAAACATTCGAAGTGTCGGTGGAGGGTATCAAAGATTCGGCACAGCCGAATATAGCACTCTAATTTGTTTTTTGGGTATTTTTATTTTCACAAAATGGGTACAAAACTTAAAAAGGGTATAACTTTGGAACAGTAAGAGCAAATTCAATTATTTAATGAATCAAAATTTATCTATTTTCAACTGAATCATTACTATTTTTAACTTCAAAATAAATTTTAAAAGTTTAGAAGCATTACTTTTCAAATTTATGCTAAATTTACAAAAAAATGTTACTAAGCGGACCCAAATGATCAAAAAAATAACCGAACCTTATTGTATCTGCACAAAGAAGTAACGTTTGAGAAGTTTTCTTTAAAAAAATTGACTTAGTCACAAAGAAAATCGTGGTAATGGGCCGAGTAATAACAAAAATTCAAAAAAAGTCGAGAAAACTCGATTTTTGGGTTAAATTCGATTTTAGCGACCTCTAAACCTCTTCCTAAAAATCTGAAAAAAATCACAAAAATACTTTACCCTATGAGCTTTCAAAAAATGCTGGGGTACCTATAAAAATCGTAAAAAAATTTTTTTGGGACACACTAGTGCAGATATAAATTTTACCAAATATTATTATAGTATTTTTATTGGTTGCGGACTTAATTACATTAAGGAGTGGGCTTTATACGGGACCAATGGCAAATTATGAAGTGACATCAATCGAATGACGAACGTCATCATAAAATGTTATCATGTTTTGCGTCATCTATGCTATGCTTACATCGACATCAATTCGATGGCATATTTTGTGTATTATTAACAATATTTTCATTTTTTAAAAGTAAAAAAAGAGACAAAAATTCCCATAATCTATTTGTTAAATTATTTAGTTGAATACATTAAATTTTCAAAGTAGAATGATTACGAAAACCATATCAGACATTCTGTTGGTGTCTTATAGTTGAGTGTTCTTCTGATATCAAAGTGCGGAATACAACAAGAGTGAAACAAACATGTGATACGAGTAAATAAATAATAATATTTTCGCACTTTGAGATCCAGTGACTAAATTTTATGACAGTTTGTTAGTTTGTCATTAAATTGAGCCTAATCAGTCCTTTTTCCGATGTTACTGAGACATCGCACTGATGGTATTATTTATTTAGCTGACTCCAATTCGTCATTTGTGGGATGCTGATGTGCCATTCCATTGATGACTTAATTTCACCTGATGACAACTTGGCCAAGTTATGTATGTTAAAGCTGTCATCACAAGTCATATGTCTTAAAATAATAACATGAAAAAATACGACTGTTGTGAACAACCCTTCATACTTAAATGTGCTATTTGTAATTTAAATCAGAAGATTTAAAATAAATATAAAAAATAAATATTTACATAAATCAAAATATTTTTTAATTCTAATCCATGAATTAATAAATTAATTAGATCTTTCTGGCTATTTTCCATTTTGCAGACGCAAACCACAAATAAATTTTATTTTGTTTGTTTACCAAACATCAGAGTCCTAAGCCGATCTAATTTGACGCAGTAAGAGTTTTGTTGCAAACGTTGCTAGCCGCAGGTTAAATTCGGATGTAAGCCGGATAAAACTAACCATCAACGGCGACGGCTACAAAATCATAGCCGCTCGGCTCAGCCGCTCAGTGATTAATTTTTTTTTTTGATTAATTATGACAGAACAATAACATAGCAAGCAAAGTTTGATTAATTTAAGACACTTTTTGTTTACAAAGCAACAACAATATTTTTAAACCATTGTAAAATTTTAGAACGTTATCACAATACAACATGATAGCACACCTTGTGAATACTCCAAAGTGTCGATTGGGTCCGAAACGAAGACACTTGTCATAGTACTGATGTCAAAATACATCAGCGTTCTTACACGCTTTCTTTCAGAGTAGTCATATGGAGCGAATACATGACAAGACTTACCTACTCTACCACCGATTATTTCCTCATTTTTGGTATTTTGTCCTGCAAATATATAAAATAAAGGTTTTTGTGATAAGATAAAATATAGAACAGCCCCCCTCAGGTAGGCGCTAAGTAGGGCAGGTCAATATTTTATTAACTGAAATCAGAATAAGCAAAAAAAATTAATTTTGCTTCTTAATATGTAGTAAAAATAAAATTTTTGATCCATTTGTGCCTGAAACGAATTTTGCTAGATTTAAACCCCAAACACACAGGGAAACTAGAAACAGTTTAATTTTTATATCGTTTGGAAGTGTACGCATTTTCAACAAGCAAAAATGGAGGCACATTTTATCGTGCACACCCTGAAAAATTGAAAAACAGGTAAAATTTAATACTAGCCGGATTCTGCTGTATGAAGTTCCTAAGAAATTTTTCCAACTAAGCTCTAAAACGAAAAGCATTTCGTTGGCTTAATAAGCAAACCTGCTAACTCCCTTTCAGTAAATTTAACAGGAGAGGCAAAAAACCTTTTTCATTTCAAATGTGCAGCTTGAGAGAAAAACCAAAAACGTTGTTGGTTTTACACACTTCAAGACTCAAATTGTAGAAAAACTACATGCTGGTCGACGAGGCGTATATTTTTCTACCACACGGCACCAAAATCTCAATTTACTTAAAAAGTGGATTTAGCAGGATTAAATATTAAGTCGACGATTTGTTAAATAGTGTGCTCGGATAAGTACGAAATATGTAAGTAATTGTCAAAATACTTTGAGTGTTTATAAAAATTTCTAAAATCTTTTCTCAAATTTTAAATAAAGTACGATTTCATTAAAAAATCCCTTTTACTACTCCAAACACTTAGTCAAAACAAACCCCTTAAATTAATAAAAAATTACAGTTAATGTGTAGATATCGTGCCATAACTCTATAAATAAATGAATAAATAAAAACAATTCCAGGTCTATAATAAAGTAAGAAACAACATTTCATATAAAACAAACTGATGCAGTCTAAAATAAACTGACTTACTGACCCCTTTACGCCTACACATCCCCCACTACACCTCAACCCATTTCCAACTTAAATACACATATACACAAGTTAACATATTGCCATGTATGCTGGGAAAAGATAAACTTAATGAGGTTGATTTTTACACATGAAGTTTATGGACTTTTCAAGCTAAAAGCAAAAAAAATCTACCCCCAAAAGTATGCTTCATATACTCGATTCATTATTGAAAAAAAATATGTATAGTAAAATGACTTTAGCAGAGTGTTTAGTATTTCGAAATGTACAAGTGGTATTTTTTGTTTGTTTTTGTAATACAGCAGCGTAAAAATTCAACAGACTTTTACAAATGTTTGGTCATTATGAAATGGTTGGTCATCTTCTAAAGCTACAAACATTGTTTGATGTTGGTCAGCATCATCATTTCGTTTTTTTATTTTTTTGTACTGCTCATAGTTCATTGTTTCTATCAAATATTTCGTTATACTGCTGCTTTTAAAGTTTACGGCTGTGTAAAGGCATTTTCCCTGGCTCACTGCTGCTTTTTTGCTGTGAATGGTTATAAATATTTTTGTTTTTTTTTTTGTTTTTGTTTTTTGGCTTGTTACGTTACGATAGCCACTATATCAATTTCCGCTTGAGTAATAGATTACGGGTTATTTTCTTTTTTAATTTAAACCATCACTCTCAACCACAAACATTTATAAGAATGGTAAATGCAAGAGTTTACAATGTGGATGTAATGAAAGTTTTGTGTCAATAATGCTGGGAAAAACAATAGCACAGATTTTCTGTTATGGGGGAAATCTTTTCTCTTTGGACAATCTTAGTGAGCAAGATATTTTCTGTAGAAAAAAAAAGATACTAAATGTGAAAAACGTTTCTCTGTAGATATTGTAGATGAAAGAAACCTTTTTTGATGAGCTGAGGGCTATTAGACTCGTCCACGGGTTGCGGACATTGAAAACCAAGTAGATATGCTGCGATGCTTTGATTATAATAAGCAGTCACTTAAAATTCAGCGGTTTTAAGGGGAGTCTCGGGTGGTCTCATTTTGGAGCTCCTGATAATATCCGAGTAGTCGTTAATACTTTAAACAACGTGGCGAGTAATGGGCACCACTCAATAGAAAATCTCCAATTGACAAACCTGATTACAGAACCGCATGCGAACAGCTAATCACCGGTTCTTCTTTAATTCTCTTGATAACCGGAACCAGAATTAAATCTAAAATTATTCACATCTGTTGACAACTTTTAGCTTTAAATTAAGGACAAAATTTTTAACATGAAATAGTTCGACGCTTCTGGAGCCATGAATAATACTCGATATATGCAGGTAGTTCAAGAACTTTAATCTTCTCTTCCCAGGCTTACGTGAAACAAGGTGGTATATTACGCGCACAGGAACAACCAAAGGTGACGTTATCCTATTATGTACTGGCAAGCCACGTTGACCTCCTCGATCAAGCGGAGTAGGTATCCTTTTTTCTCAAGAAGCGAAGAGGGCATATATGGCATGGAACCCTCACTCTGATAGTATTATATCCATCCACCTTCACACCCGGGAACATAACATCAGGTACATTCAAAGTTACGTCCCCACTAAGGTCTCAGACGCAGTGACATTTGCAGCTTGCTAATAAAGGAACGGCCTAGTGATGATATTTTACTTTTCAGAGCACAGGTGGGCTCAGTTAACACAAATATGGAGACTATTATGGGAACTCCAAACACTGGTGGAAATGAACGACAATGGCGAATTATTAACGGGAATATATGCGAGTAGGTTTTACCATCGGTGGCACGGGTCTTCCTTAAGGCCTAACCATATTGAACTTACGGAATTTTTTTGTTAAGTTTTATGAAACTGTCATTTGCTTAAGCAAAGTGCGAAACTGATCGCACATTCCGGGCGGAATCAAAAGTTTTTTGATTTTGTTATAGTTTCAATGATTTTAACTTTGAGAGACTTTTTGGTAATTTTTGAAAGTTGTTTAGGCACGGCTATGCATATTATGGTTGGGCCTTTACAGCGAAGTTCATAAGGTAATCAGAATTTTCCCTGATCACAGAAAAAGCGAAATTGAAAACATTGCGATTAGTAAACTGTGGCGTAGTTCCACCGTCTACCTGTAGGAGGGAAATGACTGAGGATATCCGCAATCCGGCAGCAACAAAGTCTTTGCCAACACGATACGACGTTCCTTTGAATTAGAATTCTCAAATACTCTTGGAGGTCGCGTGGGGTTCTTAGTGACTCGATAATAAGGTTTTTCCGGATAGCAACAGGGGCCAACGGAAAGCAATAAATCGAATTTTCACAGACAGTGATAAGCAACATCTTGGTCATCCTAAGCCTAAGCGTAGAGCTTATTTAGCCTTATTTAGGAAAGAATGCAACTTAAAGGTGCCATTAACATCAACAGAACAACACCTTCTAAATTTATTCAACAAACCCAGTATACCAATTTAGATCGCCTAGTGTAGATATGGGCGCAGCAAGACAAGCGAGTTTTGATGGAAAGCGTGGCCACAGAGCCCTAAGCAGATGCCGATACACATCGAAGCAGGGGTATTTTAAAAAATCACATGGCAGATATCAGGGAACGTCCCTTCAGCCAAACATCCTCTTAAAGACCTGATGCTGCTTAAGACTGACCCGACTCTTAGCTCTGCAATAAACGGAATTACTATCCAGGAAATATTTATTATCAAGGACATCCAATTCTCTTCCTGCAGAGTGAGGGTCAAATAATTAAACTACCCAAGGAAGGAGACTTAACAGAATATTAAAACTGGAGGGATATAAGTCTTTTAACCGTGATTAATAAGGTTTGAGATGATATAATCCATGCTAGATTAACATCAACAATTGCAGCAGATTTTCGAAAAGATCAAGCGAATTTTTTTGCCAAACATAGTTTCCAGTAGAACAAGCTAAACACCAATCCGCATATTGGCCATATTTTGAGAAGACATCATGATAAATCAAGTAAGCAGAAGAATGAACTTGCAGAAGGCTTCTAGAATCCTTAATAAACAAAACAGGAAACCCCTTAATGGCCCTTGACTGATCCGGATGGAAGGTTATCGTTACGGCCCTTAGTTCCAACATGAAACCATAAGAACTATCAATGAAAGAAACCAGATGTTTTTCCTAATTGCAGACATGATAGTTTTCAATAAAATATTTTTTCAATTTGTCAGTGCTGATTTACACGGTTCAGATTTTAGTTGTCAAATCTTGAGTTTCTAGATGGGAAAGATAGAGAGAGAGAGGAAAAGAAATGGCATTATATTTTCTCTGCTCTCCTACGATTTGAGGACTAAAACCTTAAGACCCAACCATTATGTGCTTAAGTTGGCTTAAGCAAATGTGCGAATACATGTTTATTATATGAGGCAAACCATATTGAACTTAAGGAAACTTTTTAATAAGTTTAATAAAACTGCCATTTGCTTAAGCCAGGTGCGAATCTAATCGCACATTCCGTACGGAATCAAATGTTTTTTATTTTGTTTTTTTTTTACATACATTTGAGAGACTTTTTATTAATTTTTGACAGTAGGTTAAGCAAGGCTATGCATATTATGGTTAGGCCTTTAGGCGTGTAAAGCAGCTCAGGCTTACCAAATGTCATTAATTATATGTATAGTTTTTCAAAAATTAATCCAATGGCTCGCATCAAAATGAAATAATTCTACGTGTATATGATAAACAACTACGAAATTCTAAAATCGGTTTATCTGAAAAGTACCAAAATGAGTTGGTGTATGAGGAAGATGAAAATTACATAATTGAAATTTTAAACAGTTGTATAAACTTTATTTAATGGCGATTTATTTTCTGAGAAAAATATGTTGCATGTTACATACTAGTTTGACACAACTAGCACTTCTGTTTTTCACTGTAGAACAATTTAGCACTTTTTTTTGTCGATTTAGCACTTTTAATTTGAATTCTTCTGGCAAGCCTGTTGATTCTTGACAAAGTCTATACTGATACGTACTGTTTAGTACCATCTGGATGTGGTATTTATAATCTAGCCCAAACGTGTAGATGGATCTACAATGTTCGAGCCCTGACATCTAGATTCTAGATGCTCTAGAATTTTCAACCCCTAACGTATATTATGTTTATTAAACTTACGCACTTTGTGAATTAACACTATGGTTTAATTTAAATTGAGCTATTATATATAAATAAATTAAAGTATACTTTAAGGCTCAATAGTTATCTATATCGAAAATTACAGTGGGACAGAAGCACAGCTATGCATAACCAATTTTAAATTACATTTGTACTAGAAAATTCTGTTCAGTAATTTTTACATTAGAAATTTTCATAACTAATACAATAATAAGAAAGTGGACAAAAACAAAATAAACAAATAAATTTAGGTTACTAAGACAAAGTCTTGACTGAAAAAATAGGGAATTTAAATAATTATTTCATTAAATCAGAAAAATTTCATGGTGTTCAATTTTGTTCTGCAGAAAACAACGATTTTTAATGATAAATATTCTTTCATTTTTTATTTTATGTAGAATAAAATATTTTCTTAGCAGGAGTGATGGGAAATTTCTTTATAGTAAATATTTGTTTATGTTATGAAATCTAAGAAAAGATTTTTTCTACTTATTCTATCTAATAAAAATAAATTTTTTCCGTTAAAATAAATTATTTATAGCGACAGTTATCTTTCATTGGAAAGAAGTTAGTTTTTTTTTTAAATAATATTTTTTAAATTTTTTAACCATTTCTATCATTTTATTCTCACCTGTTCCATTTTAACTCATTTCTCTTTTCAATTACATTTTAAGCTTTTGTATAAGAAGGTTTCTATTTCCATCTTCTTTTACTTTTTACGGACGAAAACAACAACCAAAATCGTAAATTTGATAGTAAAATTCTGTGTGTTGCATTAAATTTTATCTTTGCCGTAGTGTATTTCTGTTTTTATGTTTTTGCAGCACCAATTTAAAAAAATCTTGATTTGATTCCAAACAAAATTTAAACAACTACGTGATCTTTGTAACACTTTTTGAAAGTGCAAAAGCAGCTCATAAAATAGGAGCGTGTTTCAAAAGCGGCACGGTTAATAAATTTACTATTTTGTTTTGAAATGTGACCTTAAAATAACTAAAAGCATTTGGTTTCTAATTTATGAAGAGAACCCTGTGTTTATTGGATAAAAAGGATTTAAATTTTATTACAAAAGTCAGTTGAAAGTAGACCTCTATTCAATTAATTTCTAAAATTGTAATAAATTTTAATTTGTTTTAAAATAATTTATGGTTGTGTACCTTAAATTTGTAAATTATTGCATATTTTTAGGAGTTCAATATTTATTATTTTTACTTTTTTCATTTCCTTTTTATTTTTTTTTTTTTTTTTTTTTTTTTTTTTTGTATTTAGAAAAACATAAAAAAATGTCGGATTTTCGATTTATAGCTATTTGACTCATAAATACACAATTAATTATAAAATTTTAATTATGTTTATGGTGATTACAAAATATGTATGAATGGATTTGTTTAAAATTCTACATGTCTATGAACATATGCATTAATATTTGTTACTAATTTACTACATAGACAAATTTGTAATAATGAAAAATGTTTATAATAAATTAATTTTATAGACAATTTTGGTTTTTTTTCTAATGCAAATTCGCACAACATTAAATTAAACATTTTAAGGGGTTGAGACGAATATTTAACGAACTATATTGGAAATATTTTATAGCTTATGCATCATTATCACTACGATTTTTTAATTTAACCACACATATTTCAAAAATTATTTTTATTATATTTAAATTTCTATAAAAAGTTTTTAACATATAGAAAATTTTCAATAATATAAGAAAATCATTTTATCAGTAGTTACTTTTTTCCTTTACGAAAGGAACTTACTCTGAATATCATCTTTCTTCATATCACTGAACTAGAAGTAAAATAGCACAAAACAAGAACTTAACTCGAACTGAACTAGAACTGTACTACAGCTGAACAAAATCAAAAAACCTTTTTTTTTTTACCTTGAGCCAACCTCCAGGGGATGCCATACACTAATGCAATGCATTGTGTTGGTATTAGGAAAATAGGTTATGAGGAGAAGGAAAGAAGAATTAGTTTTTGTGGACGGCTAGTTCGAGTAAGAAACGAATGTTCTCTGTAATGCGTTATGCGATACATTGATAAGTCCACAACGAACGGATGTGATCTGTTGGAAAGGCGAGTACTTCAGACATGCTGCCGCGTCTCAGGGATGCATTCACCCATCTCAACTGAACACATACCTTGGTAATATCGATAGAAAAATGACGCAAACCCCACATTCCGACGATGCTCCAATGAGTCAATAGAGCTGGATACCCTACTGTCCACTTCAACGCACTCCTTTGCACACGATCCAGAAGCCCCAAGATCGACCTTGAAGTCTCTGCCCTGATATGGTTTTTGTATTCCATTTTCGGTCGGATATAGGCGGTATTAATAGTGAGGAGATCAGAAGGAGTGAAGTAGTCCTTACACCGTTTTAAGAAACCAAGGCACCTAAATGCTATGCTTCTTTTGACACTTGAAAACCTTGAAAAACATGTTGGTTCCAACGAACATCATATTGAATTTTCATGCCCAGAACATCAAGAGTTTCTGATTCCTCGATAGCTATACCTCCCATGGCTACAAATGACGCTGACTCCAAAAGACGTCTGTGGGTCAACATACATCATTGGGTCTTACGAGCATTAAAATCGACCCTATTCTCAAGACCGCACTCGGAGATTGCCGTAAGGTCATGATTCATATTCCGTCTCATAGCTTCAACTAGAGTTGGGCAAAATCGTTCCTTTTGTGGAATCGTTCCGACCGATCCGAAAGATCAAAGGAACTAGGTCGTTCCTTTCGTTCATCGTTCCGGTTTTTACTTTGAACAATAAATAAACGAGGAACGAAAAAACTTCTCTTTCGTTCGTTAAAACGTCAACAATCTTATATTTGTTATTGTTTGTTTTTATGTTGTGGCGTAACAACTACCTACATAAGAATTATGTATTTTTTTAAATGTTTGTAAAAAATAATTACAAATAATTAGGAGTGGCTTATTGCTAAAATATATTGCTTTGGAGCACATTAGTAATTGATTTATTTAGAAATTTTTTATATGTCACGACAAAAATACACAAAAGTAGACAACATTGATCAATATACAAAAAATAACCCTACAAAAATACATGTGATCATCCAACAGATTGCAATTGCGGAACGAGGAACGACAAAAAATGAACTATTGAAAAAGTCCGCACCGTTCCTTTTAGGGAATCGTTCAATGGAACTAGGTCGTTCCGGAGCGACACAACTCTAGCTTCAACCTCTGTAAGGCTTAGTCTATGATTAAAGGAAAATACATGACAAATCTGCGAAATAATTGATAGGATTGGAAGTTAGAACCAGAAGTTGGTAAAGAAGAATAAGAACCAGTGTAGGAGAAAGAACAGAGCCCTGCGGTACCGCTCAATTTAAATGAAACTCCTCCTATGAGAACCCATCTATAACAACACGTATAGAGAGGTCCTTGGGAAAGCTCGACAAAAATCGAGAGAAATCACGACCGATCCCACACACGATCTAACAGAAATATCCAGAGCAAACACTTTGCTTTTTTCAAATCGGTGGATAGCGCGACTCCAACGTTCCGAAAGAAACGCTCCCGTTAAACGACTTCTACTAAAGCCAAACTGTCTATCACACAAAAGTGAATTAGACTCCAGATTATTAACCAAGTCATGCTCTCCATGACCTTCGAGAGCGTAGAGCAAACTTCTATTGGTCGGTAGTTTTCAGGTTCTGGATTGGCTGGATATTGGCCACCTTCCAGCAAGAAGGAAAAACTCCTACTTGGTAAGAGTAGCTATATAATGCTGCCAAGGACAAAAAATTGAGTTCGGTCATACATTTTATCCTGGGCAGTTACGAGTCGTTTTCCTCAAAATATTTCTAGCAGGGCCCAAAATTAAGAATTTCATTACCGTAGGAACACAATTGCACCATATGAACGTAGAGGGCACGAAATAGATACGTTGTTAAATAAAAACCCATAAAATTTCATAGAAAGGCACACAATATCCGGTGTCGTCATAAAAGCGTATCTACGTCGTACGTCGACATAGATCTAATTATATTTCATACGCCGGTTACGACCGTATTGTCAAAAATTAAAAATATAAAATGAAAAAAATTTTGTGTTCTCAAATTGAATATTTAATAACAAAATAGAAGGTTAAAAAAACAATAATTTGTATATATTTGGAATTTTTGAATATTATTATCAAAAGGAAACAAAATATGAACGTTTACGAGGGCATTGTGGGTAAGTGAAGCGTGTTTCTAAAAACTTACTGCGTTACGTCTAACGTTCATACAAAATACGAGTCAATTGTGTTCCTAGCATTGTGCTGTTTTTAAGAGTGCTATAACTTTCTAAGCTTTTTCGTGCACTCTTTAAATAACTCTGTGCAATTTTCACTTTCATTGAACTCTTGTTTTTTTAATCAAGCCCGAAAGCGTAACCACTTCTTTTATAAACCTTTTACTTTCGTTTTGACAGTTTTTATAGATTAAGAAACTGTATTCCTTAAAACGAAATGACATCACTCACAATATTATTACAGTAACGGACTGTAGTTTATTTAAGAAATATTCCGTTCAGTCATTTTTAAATAAATAAACATTTAAAATTCCAAGCAAATTTATTTTTAACTGATTCTAACAGTTATTCAAAAAACTAAGTGCATATTAATACGGATTTTCAGTTGCAGTTAATATTGTCCGTTGATTGAGTTAAATTCTTCTTTATGATAAATTAAATAAAAATGTAATTTAAAGCAACGAAAAGTTCATTTAATTTTTACTGTCAAAAATTCAACCACGAATTCCGTAAAACCAAATGAATTTTCAGTTATCTTTTATAAATTAATTCTCAAAAAATTAACTACATATTCCGTAAAAACAAATAAATATGCAGTTATTTTATAAAATTTGACTGTCAAAAATTCAACACCATATTCAGTAAAAACAATTAAATAATCAGTTATTTTATATAATTTAACTACCAAAAATTAATTTTTACTTATCTATAAAAAATGAATTGCTTGTTTTGTGTAAGCAATACCCATTTTCTATTTGTTAATTTAATTTAGTTAAATACATCAAATCTTAAAAGTAAAATAATTGCGAAGCCATCTCGGTCATGCTGCTGGTGTCTTATAATTGAGAGTTCTTCTGTGAACAACGTGGTCAGTACAACAAAAGTAAAACAAACTTGTGTATCAGGGTAAGTAAATAATAATATTCTCCCTCCCTCGCTTATAAGAAAAACAAGCGGACAGGTGTCTGTCTGGTATTTTTTAGAAATTCAGCTCTTTTGTGGAGTAAACGAAAATTTAATGAAATAACTGAATATTTTATTGTTTTTACTGAATATGGTGTTAAATTTTTGACAGTAAAATTTTAAAAAATAACTGAATATTTAATTGATTTTACTAAATATTGTGTTGAATTTTTGACAGTAAAATTTTACAAAATAACTGAATATTTATTTGATATTACGGAATATGGTGTTGAATTTTTGACAGTAAAAATTAAATGAACTTTTTGTTGAAAATAAATGAAAAATAAGTAGACCGGTTTTTAATTGAAGTTTCATTTATTTTATATTACAATTTCAGTTAATTTTACGTACAGAATATTGTGAGTGATGTAATTATTATTAAAAATCAATTAATAAGATTTTGTTTTTCATGCCTTATTCCAAATTTTTGTTCTTGATAAAAACACTGAAATTTATTGTTGAAGAGATAAGCTATTCCCATGCGCATTTCACTGGTTGCTTAGGCCAGATTGTCAGGAAACTTCTTCCAAAGATTTTAGAAAAACTTAAGATATTAAACAAATAAAACTGTTAAGCGAATAGGAATTATAAGCTACAGTTTTACTTGTAACAATATTAAAGCTTAAACAAAAACAACAACAATAAACAGTGAGTTTTTGTTTTTAAAAATAAAATTTTACAAATAAAAAAAATTCCCCCATCAAAGAAAAAAATTGTCTTAGGAAAAATTTTTTTATTATTTATGAGAGAAGTTTTTGTCTAGGAACTTGTTTTTAGAAGGTGGCGTATACTTTATACTGAATTACTTTTATATTGATCGTATACGTTATATATAATAGTTGCGTTCGAGAACACAAAAGTTTTTACTATTTTTTACTAAACTTTACTGCATTTTACGAAATTGCGTTCGAGTACACAAAATGCAGTAAATGAGAACATAAATTGAGAGCGAAAAGTGACAGTTCTTGTCTGAGTATTTACAAATTTTTACTGCAGAAATTTTTGCAGTAAAATTTAGTAAATCAAAAAAACATATGTTTCAAAAGGTAAACAAACAAAAGTAACAAATAAAAAGCATACAAATTGTGGAAAAATTGTTAAATAAAAGAAAAGTTGAAATAAAAATTAAACAAAAACAAAAAGTGAATAAATATTAATTAATTAAACTTGTTTGTGAAGCATTTATTTGGCAAAATACAAACTTTTGAAATTTTTTTTGTTATGTTAATTTCTTAGAGTTGTAAAAGTGTGAAGTATTTGGTTACGTATGTAATCAATAGCAAAAAAATTATTCATGTTCTTTTAAATAATTTAACCCGCTACAAATTAGTTAAATCAAATAAAATAAAAAACAAACAAATATGAAAGATTACATTAAATAGTTTGTTTGTATTTTCCAAAAATGTTCGTGCTATAAAAAGTATTTAATCGAGTACCGATTAGAAAACGAGTTAAGTAGTCAAAAGTGTCAATATTTTTCAACACTTCAATTATTTGCCGTCAGCTGTTGCCTTTATTTTACGAATTTTTACAAATTTTGCGTTCGCGAACTTTTTTGGACAACAGCTTTTTGTGAGAGCAAATTTTTCAGTTTGCTCATTTACTGCATTTTACTGTAAAAGTACTCAAACGCACCTAATGTTTTACTAATGGGTCAATTACTGATGGCAACACAACTTAGATACAACATTTTTTTTATTTTATATTTTAACATGAGCGGCCTTGCCTGATTTCGCTGCTGGCAACTCAACTTCAGTTCAGTTGCTATCCGTATTCGACCCATAAATTTATATTTTGACTTTAAATATGTCTTTGTCAAGAAGATATAATATGCAAATAAATGTTTTAAATAAAATTGTTTGTTACAAATTCCAAACTACATTTAAGATGCCTGCCATTTTAAAATGATCTATACTAAAATTAAGTAAAACTTATAATAATCGGCCTTATTACAGCTTTAACGTATTATTAAAAATTTAAACAAAAACTTTAAAAATGTTTTCATGATGTGAAAACTACATAATCTGAATAAACAAAAAACTGTAAACAAAACTTGACTTTTAACCTAAAAGTATCTCATAACAAGCGTTTGTTGCTTTTTAGCTGTTGTAAAATATTTATTTTGTTGCATTTAAACTTTTTTTTTTAAATAAAAAATAGTAATAATAGTGTAATATGTCAACATTTTGACATTTTGAAAAAGTTAACCTGTTCAAAAGTTGTAACATTAAGAAAAACTATGTACAAAAAAGTTTATGTTTTCTTTTTTTTTGCAATAAAACAAATATAGTGAAGTTATTCTTTTATAACGTTTAAGCTTATCAGTGTATATTGACCTTGCAGTTGCTTGTGTGTTTAAGTAGTTGTTTGAGTTTGTATGTTTGTAGTTGTCTTTCTTTTAGTGCAATTTCTTTGTGGTACTCTTGTGCAGCGAGTACGAATTTGTACCCAACAAACCAACACGAATATGTACTTTGAACTTCAAGAAGAATTCTTGACAAAAGTACGAAAAAACAGAAGTAAAGGAAGAACATGTAAAATAAATTAAAATAGATAATCATTCAAAGCAAATTTCGATCTACCAAAGGTTAAATACAATTTGGTTTAAGGATTGATGTTTGACTAATGACGTCAGCAGTCGTCGATGGCTGCGAGTGTTAAACGGCAAGCCCTCTGTGGAGAAACATGTCAGGGTAACCTGTCCGTAAAAACGCCTGGGTTCGAGCCCAGATTGAGTCAAGAATGAAAAATTATCAGTAAATTTTAATTAATTTTCATGTTGTAAAATTCCTTTCTTCATAAAAATAATTTAATGAAAATTAAATTTGATGAACTTAAGCCTAATTAAAAATATTAAAAATTTGGATTAAAAACCATAAATAGTTCAACAAAATAACCACAATACTAATTATTTTTTGATAATTTTATTCTTGATTGACCACGGGATAGAACTCGGGTCGAACTTACATGTTTCGAGAATATCCACGAGAATATATCACATCATCAGAATTCTTTGCTGTTCTACCGTTTATGCCACTGCGGCGATAGTCAATAGTCAAACATCAAAAAAACACAATTGTTTTAACAAGTTTTCTTTGATTTTTCACTGTTTATCTTTTAAACACTTAACTATTCAAGCAAAACACTAAGAAAGAAAACTTTAACATATAATACGATATCTAAAGCCGACCGTACACGACATGTTTTTGTCATCTGACATGTCAAATTTCATAAATGTCGTGTGTTACCTTTTTAACTTTGCTTCTGTAAAAGTCAGATGCAAAGTCATCTGACAAAATACAATTAGAGCGTGCTCTATTTTCTTCTGACAAACCATCTGACATCAGAAATCAATGCCGAGAAGAAACCGGCAGCGGCGTCCAGTGTTGACGGAATCATTAGCCGGCTGAAGTAAAATATTTTACAATACCGAGATATATATCTGTGGCATTTTGACAAAACATCTTAAGTCGAGATAAGATAGCAAAAAAGTTTTTTAAAAAAACTCGGTGAAAAAATCATTTTTATTAAATAATAAAATAAATCAAAATTAAAGAAAAATTTCGTTTATAATACAAAATTTTAAAAACTTAAACAAAAATGTTTTTTGAATGAAAATTCGCATGATTAACAACATTTTTTTCAACTTTTTAAATTCGAGTTAAGATGTTTTGTCAAAATGCCACAGATATGATCATCCCATTATTGAATAGAATTTATGTAAATAGTACGTATATAAAAACCGTTTCATTATAATATTCTAAATTGGTATCTTTGAATTAAAAGAAAAATATGTTAAGATGGCTAAACTATTTTACGGCGTAAATAAAAATTTTCATGGCGGCATTTTTATTTTGGTTTTTGCAATAACTATGCGAAAAAAACCGGGACAACCAAGACCCATTTTTTTGGCCAAACTCAGAACTTTTTTTCTTATATTTGTTGTTGGAATATTGTAGCAAACACTTCAGATAAACAAAAAAAAAATAATTTGTTTTTGCAAACTTCAATTAACCGTTATTCTATGAAGTGAGAAAGTTCAATGCTTTAAGTGCAGTGGTTAACTGAAACACGTGGTGTACTTTTTTGTTTTATTTGAGTCACAGGTTGCACGAAAATAAAAAAACTTTTCAAATCTATTAGCTATGGATATTAATGACGATGGTAAGTATTTAAATTTTTAATAGAGAAATATTTAATAAATATTATATATAAGTATATATATATACATATGTTCCTCTAACTGCCATTGGAGCATAGGGCGCCAAAAAAAAATAAAGATTATGGTAATAAGAATTTACACAAAAAACTTTCATAACCTCAAAATCAGTGATTTTTGCTTTTTATAAAAAAAAAATATAGTATATAACATAAAAATTTCAAGTGAATTCAACGAAACAAAAGTACAGTGATATTTGGTGCTGACAAATCATCAATAACTTTTTGCTAGTTATTGCTTGTTTTTAAGAAATCAATTTTTGTTTCAGGAAACTTTTGCTTCAAAAATTGTGATTTATTCAGAGTTTGGCAGAGTGGAAGTAAATATCTTATTAAAAAAATTCGGGTGTATTGCGTGAGACTGGATGTGAAATGGCAGAAATCTGCTAGATCAATTGATCAATTTAATAAACAAAATGATATCTGGCTTCAAAATGACATTCGTATTAAAAATACCAAAACATGTGACTCAAGTGAAGAAAACAAACCTTCCTCATCGTGTGGACGTCCTGGTATGCATTTTTTGGGCCTGTCTAAACGCAGTAAAAGAAGAGCGGCGGCGGAGCTATCAAAGTCTACAGCAAATGAAACTGAATTATTAATGAAAGCATTAATAATCTCGGCTCGAAAAGAAGGTAAGAAAGATTTAGTCGTTGTTTTAAGAAAAGCTATGGAAAGTCCCACGAGACCATCTAAAATACGAAAACTGTGTTTGAAAAATGATAAGTGCCCCATTGCTCTTTCCGATGAAGAAGCTCTAGCATTTTTCCTTGAAAATAATTACACAAAGAGGCAATATTGCAACTTAAGACTGGAAAGTAAGCAATGGAACTCAGATATATTTCCGTCTTATATGAGACTATTGGCAGCAAAACAAAGCTGTAGACCAAATGGCGTTTGTGAAAGTGAAACCGTTGCTAAAGTTCCCCTACAACAGCTTTTAATACACACTGCAACCAGTACCCATGTTCTGTAACTTTAGTGAGAACTTTTTGCATCGAAAAGATGTGAAACAAAATATTCCATCGTTTCTCGAAAAGTGAGAAAAATGTGTGTCTGTAACTCATGTCGAAAACTATCAAAAGAGATTACGTCGTAACGTTATAAATGTCAAAATATTGCATTCGAAGCCGATGTGATATTGCAGACATTCAGAACGCCAGTAACACATATTGCTGACGGCGACCAAAATTTAACATTTTTCAATGACGGCGGCGAAAATACAACCGTCAGCTATACCAAATTGTGTAAAGAGCGACTTTAATGTTTGTTGTTTGCAAACGAGCTTTGAAGACATTCGTATATTTTATTTAAATTTTAAAAGCAAAATAATAAAACAATGAAAAATGTGCCAAGAACAAAATATTATTATTCTTTGCATTTTGCATTTTTAATTGTTTTTTAGTGTAAAATTTATTCTCGCCCCATTTTTATTCGTGAGTTTATTTGACAGTTCAAAGCGGGAACTTTTCTCAACAAAATATTACAGACACACTTTTTCTGTAAATTGGCGAGTAATTTCCTTACGTGACAGCTTGTACTCGCCAAAAAAAAGTTACAGACACAGTTGAGCGAGAAAAACAGCTGTTTGTTTCAATTTATGGCATTTTTGTTTCATTTCATACATTTCAATCGAAAACTTTCTCGACGCGAGAGTTACAGAACATGGGCACAGGTTAGTTCAATTGCAGAAAGATGTTATTTTATCAGTAATGAATATCAACAAAAGCAACAACATCTCAGCCTAATCATTATTTGAAAAGTGTAAAAACAGTTTTGAATTCCAATATATGTTTTGCAGAAGATTGCTATTGAATTAAAGTGCAATTCAAGTATTACTTAAGCATGGACTGGAAATCTTCAGTGGTTTATTAGGTAAAAAAGTATTTTTATAACACATACATATGTAAATTAGTCAATAAGTTTGTTTTTTGTTTTTTGACATAGTTTATGTAAGAAAATAATTTTTAAATATAATATCTTGAAGATTTCATTCAAAAACAATCATTATAATCAACAAAAAAGTACAAATAATATTATTTAATTATAGTTAAAAAATAGTAAAACATGAAGTAAATAAAATATTCCTTTGGCTCAAGATGGGTTGAAAAATTGATTTAAATATTAAAAACTTAATAAAATTTATTAGTATTGTGGTTATTTTGTTGAACTATTTATGGTTTTTAATCCAAATTTTTAATATTTTTAATTAGGCTTAAGTTCATGAAATTTAATTTTTATTAAATTATTTTTGTGAAGAAAGGAATTTACAACATGAAAATTAATTAAAATTGTTATTGATAATCTTTCATTCTTGACGTGGCTCGGGCTCGAACCCTGGCCGGCAGGTTACCATGACATGTTTCGATCGCAACCACTCGATCTCCTCAGATGGATTTGCCGTCTTACACTCGTAGCCATCGACGACTGCTGACGTCACTAGTCAAACATCAATCCTTAAACCAAATTGTATTTTAACATTTGGTAGATCGAAATTTGCTTTCCTGAATGATTATCCATTTTTTAATTGATTTTACATGTTTTTTCCTTTACTTCTGTTTTTTCGTACTTTCGTCAAGAATTTTTCTTGAAGTCCAAGTACATTTTTTGTTTTTTCACTTTGTCTTTCTCTTTTCTGTTGACCTTTTTCAGCACAACTTGAAGGACAAATGTACACATAGAGCTCGTGCCTTAGCTTTAACAAAATTTATGTTTTTTTTTTTTTTTGTTATTTATTATGTCTTTTATTTGAATTCATGTATATAAGTGAATATTTTAGTGTTGGCCAAAAAAATGTGGCTCGCCAGACCAATGTGCAATGGCAGAAGCAAATAACATGTATGTTTGTGACCGAATATTATAAACGTTCTGTAAAACAGAAATTTTGACAGACATGCACAATTACATGTGACTTGAAAAGTTGGCAAGTCAGTTGTAAAAAACATGTCGTCTACATGCACCTTAAATAAATTGACATTATTCTCAAGAACACTTACAAAACTATTTCGAGCCAAAGTCATTTGCAACCATATTTGCTTATTTGTTATCTTAACTAAAAGTTTAGCATGTATGTTTGTTAAACGTTTTATCACTGTTAAATTGTTATACTTAAATTAGCTTATAATTAGTAATCTAATAAGAAGTTGGTGAAAAATTCTTCAATTACGTATCATATTGATTATGGAATGGTCTGTTGGGTATATTTTAAAGTGCAATGTTGTATATTTTTTAAAACTGTTTACTTTTGATGGATATTACTGTTGTGTTTATTGCGCGGAAGTTAACTAGACATACAGACAGTCAGACACTCATCTAAACAGACATTTACTTTCTTGCATACTTTCTTTTTTTTCTGTTTAGATTTTTTTTTAAGTTTGTAATAAGAATGATGATAAGGTTTTTTTATTGTAACAAAATACTTGAGTGTATACAAAAAACTAATGTAGTTCTTTGAATGCATAATGTTCAGAAATTTCACAAAATGATCACAATAAACAGTGTAAGTTATTAAATAAATGTTGGAAATCATTTCTTACCTTTTTCCCCTTGATTTAACTGAATTTCCAAATTTATCGATGACGTTTTGCTGATTTATTTAATTTAAATGTTTTAATTAAAATACCGCAATTCTTGCCTAAATTAATTGTTTATACATACATACATACATACATATGTATGTATATAAGTATGTATGTCTGTATGTCTTATCAAAACTACCCAGCGGAAAATATTGAAAGGACCGCAAGTGGCAGGTCTTTTTGAAGGCCTCTATACTCCTTTCTAAAAGATTCGCTTCGCATGATATCCTGCCTTCAGAAGTATGCCTTCTAGAAGGTATAAACTTCTTTTTAAAAGACCTTCTGAAATATTCAGTACACATTCGCTACTCCCTTCTTTGAGAAGGGAGTAAGGAAGGTGTTCAGTATTATTTACTTTTTATTTTTAGTGACCTTCCTTACTCCCTTCTTTGGGAAGGGATCGAAGTTGTTTTTAAAGGAAGTGTGGAAGGCGTTGCGCCCAATGACAACCTGTGTAAAAAATAAATAAGTATGGAATGCGGCGAGAAGGGCTTCTGACTGCTTGTGACTGCTAAATAAGGCCTTCTATTAGGCCTCTTTACTCCTTCTAGTTACCGCTGGGTAAATCTGAAAAAAGACAACTTTAATAAAATATTTGAAAAGTTTTTTAATTAATTTTAAATGTCGAGAGTTATTTTTCAAATCGTGCTATCAGCAAAATCATAATTTTACAAGAGAGCGAAAAAACTGATTTTTTCGATAACTCTAAGAGTATTAACTAAACTTTATTTAACAAAGTTATTAAAAAACAACGTCTTAATCATACAAATGTTATTTTTTTCTTAATTCCAGATATTCGCGCTTATATGTCTGATAGCACTATTTACAAATTAAAATTTTATCGATTTGAACATTGGAATAAGCAGATAGCACTATTTGAACAAAAACGAAAATGAGCTGTAATGAAAACTTTTTGAGACTTTAGTTTAAGTTGCACGAATTTTTATTAAAATAATAAGTAAAATTTAAAGAAACGCGTAATCATGTTTTGACAGAACTCGAAATTAAGTTAAAATTTTACACTAACGTTTATTGAAAAGCAATAAAATATTTAACTTTTTCCACATATTTTAAATTATCATAAAAATAAGTATATTCTTGTGAAATATGAGACTTCAATGCTTTGGAAATGCACCCGTTTGCTTATTTGAAAAGAACGTGGGCTAGATTGTAAGGGCACTGCTACACGTTCAATAAATATCGTGATATTTGGATCGCGATCCATTTTAAAATATTCATGGATCACGATTATGCTACATGTTCAATATTTATCGCGTCAGTATTTATATTATTTTTGTGCTGTGCAGGTTGTTTATCAATGTTTATCAATGAAAACCAAAAGAAAGCCTGTTTAGCTATTTTGCTTGCTTTTTTTAAAAACCTTTAATAATTTTTGCAGTGCAGTCGTTCTTTTTATTTTGTCGGAATAAACTTTAGCCGACGAGTCCCACGCGATCCACGATCCGCGATCTGGATTTCTGGATTTCATATTTTAGGCCATTCTGCGATATGGATCGCGATCCATCAATATTGCATGCTACACGTTCAATAAATATCGTGATACTAGAAATATCACGATATATATTGAACGTGTAGCAGTGCCCTAAGGGTTTCGCTTCTATTTATATGATCGCTGCACAGTGTGGGAAATTTGGAAAAAAAATGGAAATAGTTGTATATTTTAAAAACGGTTGGTCCGATTGGAATGCAGTTCGAGGTGACAATTAAAAAGTTGTAATTGAGTTTAAGTCTTGGAGTTGAGCTCTATAGACTTAGCAGGAGAGGTGCTATAGGTTCCCAAATTATGACATCTCGGTTATAAAAAAACTAAAAACAATCCGTAATTCTTAATTTTAGCTGGATGCTAAAAATAATTTTTTAGTGAAATGCGCTTGCCGAATTCTTCATAATTTATAATTGGTCTAGTATTTTGGAAATATAAGACTCAAATTTATCATAATTGGTTTGAAATATTTTTTGTGAATTATCAGCAAGATTTTGTTTGTCGTGCTTAATTTCCAATTTTTATTTTTGATAAAAACACTGAAATTTATGGGATAAGCTATTCCTATGCGCATTTCACTGGTTGCCTAGGCCAGATCATCAGGAAACTTCATCCAAAAATTTAAGAAAAACTAATTTTTATTTGTATCATATGTATCATGTAAATGTTGGCCATTACTTTGTCTGAGGTGGTCCTTTCGGACGGTCCAATTTTGGGCGACTCGTTCGAGTTTGTATGCCCCGATATGTTTATAATAATTGTGCTTGGTAGCCATTATATTTCTAAAAAACACTAATTTTTAGGAATTTTCGGCTGTTTTTTGGGAATTGTGGATTCGTTTTGTAAATTTAATAAAATTTTGAGCTGGTTTGTGTTAAGCATTAAAAAATGTATTTACTTGTAAAATTTCATTAAATAATATTAGCTAACAAAGATTTTATTGCATAAATTAAAATTTATATTGTTTACAAAAACTCATAATAATAAAAAATGCATACAATTTTTGCAGTTAATTTGCAAAATTTCTACAACGAATTTTAAAATTATAGTTTCAAAAAGTAATTTCTTTGGGAATACAAAATTTTAATTTTAAAAGATTTTGTTATTCGTGCTTAATTCCCAGTTTTTATTCTTGATCAAAACACTAGAAATTTATTGTTGATGGGATAAGCTATTCCAATGCGAATTTCACTGGTTGCTTAGGCCAGATCATCAGGAAACTTCACCCATAAAGATTTTAGAAAAGATATTAAACCAAATAAAACTGTTAAACTTATAAGACTTATAATTATATTAGTTTATGAATTCTAGACACAATTCCCAACCCCTTGATGTATAATATGTCTACTTTCTAATAACCATTTTTATCATTTTATTATATAAAGAATATTTTTTATGTATACAGAAAAAATTATTTTTCCAATTCAAACAAAAAATTTGTAGAATCAAAAAATTTTTTGTCTGAAATCGGTCCTAGAAGCAAATTCGCATATTCAAACAATTTTATTTATTTTATTTATTTATTTAAATTTAATTACAAAAATATTAATTGTTGTAACTAAAAAAAAAACATAAGGAGTACTAGCTACTAAGGCTTTGTTTGTGTGAAAATTTGCAATGGCCTATTCTGAGTCGCGTTATGATGTAAGCCTCGTTCCTGGAACACGATGTGGAAAATGTTGGCTTAATACCGAGAGGATTTATGTTTTTGTATGGATGTTGGTACGACAACCACCTTAAGTTTTGAGCTGAACTTAAATGAGAGAAAATGTTGTTTATAATGTCACGATGTTCCCAAGTAGGAAAGGTGATAATAGGTCTACTTCTGACTTCATTGGCAGCAGTGTCTGCATATTCGTTGCCGAGGATACCAACGTGCGACGGAACCCACATTATTTTAATTGTGTTCTGATTTTTGTTAATGATGTTACGAATTTTGTTAATTAACAGAGATTCATGTAAAGAGTTTTTAATTGCAAGGATAGATGAAAGACTATCAGTACATATTATGTATTTAGCCTCATTTACATCGACAAATTCAGTAGCGTTAGCTATAGCTAAAGCTTCGGCTGTAAAGTTGGAACAGTATTTATCAATATAACCAGCTTTGATAAGTGTGCCATATTGTTGGACGACTGCAAATGTTGTAAAGTTGTTCGATTTGGATCCATCAGTAAATAAAATATTCCAGTTTTGTTGTGCAAAATTCTCAATTGTACTTTTGAACATTTGTTGATAAACATTAGGTGGAGTGGCTGTTTTCGGGAGACTAACCAGGGATAAAATGAAGGAAGAATTATTAATAAGCCAAGGAGGCTCTAATGATTGTTTTATAAGAATTGGCCGAAGCGTTAGATCCATTGAGCGGGAAAAGTGGATACATCTCAATATTGTGGATTTTATTCTGGGTGTTTTCTTGTATTTAATTGCTTTTGAAACTTCTTCAAATATAATCTTGCTGCGACAAGTTAAAAGTTTTGGTATAAGTTTATGCGTGAGTAAAGAAGTGCGATCTTCAATTGAAGGCATACCAGCTTCAACTAGTAAGTTTATTGTTGGGCTAGTGCGAAAAGCTCCAATACTGTAGCGAACGGCTCCATGGTAGGGAGTTTTAATTAGTTTTATGTGGGAAGGAGCACACCATCCATAGATTGGTAGGGCATAATCAATTTTGGAGAGAATTATAGAACGTGTAATGTTTAACATTGTAGATATGAGCCGTTTATTTTGAAAGTGGCATTAGTCACTTTTTCAAAAAAAATCGAGTTAATAATAAATATATGTAGTAATAAATAATAATAATAAATAATAATAATAATAAATACTGAGAAAAATATCATTATCATGATGTATCAAATACAAGTGAATCTTCTCGAAAGTTAGCATCCATATTTTTAAACGTGTTAAAACACAAACCCTTAAATATCTCGACTTAAAAACCGAAATGACTTATGCCACTTTCAAAATAAACGGCTCATATATGTATATTGAAGTGCTTCGAGGTTAAGTATTTTATAATATTTAATCTAGCATCTAGATTTTTTCTCAGCTGCATGCAGTGTTCCTTAAAGGTGAATTTTTTGTCGAATATAATTCCTAAAATACGTAAATGATCAACATGTTTTATTTTTATATTGTTGAATTCGATGTCGAAGATGTTGCAGTTATGTTTATTACAGATGTGCAATAAAGAACATTTTACGATAGAGAGTTTTGCCCCAGAAACTTGACACCAATTGTTTATGTCACGAAGAATATTCGAGAATATTTCTTTGACCTTAATATTGTCCTTAATTTTTGTAAATATAACCGCGTCATCAGCATAAATGGCGTGTTCGATATTTTTATACGAGGATATAATTTTACTAAAGTTGTTAAAAGCAATTATGAATAATACCACTGATAATGGTGATCCTTGTGGTATGCCATTATGTAAGGGGACGTTTTAGATTGTTGATCATTAATTTTTACAAACAAATAATTTAACTGAATCAAACAAAAAGTTTACTGAAATTCATATTAATTTAAAACAAAGACACATGCTTTGAGACACATGTTTTGTTGAAATAGTTTTTGAACGAAGTCATATTTATACACACAATGTTTTTTTTCATCACTCACTGTTGCTGGATGCTTTCCTTTGCTAATGAAGAAGAAATGTAACCAAAAACGGCGGCAGACCGACTCGATATGTTTTTCGTCATCATTCTATTTTTGTATTTGATGTATTTAAGTAAACAGTTTGAAAAAAATGAATACGGGATTTTAAAACCAACCAAAAATTTATTTTGTTTCTTATAATGTTGTTGTTTCTGTTGTTTAAAAAGAGTGAAACGTTTTTTTTTTTCTTACCTGATATTGTTTTTGTTGTTTTTTTACTACGCTATTTTATAATTTTTATTATTGCTGTACTTTTTTAAAGCGTCCAAAAATAGACTGCATGTGTTTTTTGTTTTAGTTCTTATATTTCACATAAATACG
Organism: Pollenia angustigena; assembly: GCA_930367215.1. NCBI lineage: Eukaryota > Metazoa > Arthropoda > Insecta > Diptera > Polleniidae > Pollenia > Pollenia angustigena. Next base: position 59,134,083 of record OV884060.1, read on the forward strand.
ATCAAATAAAAAAATTCAAAAAAACGGCAACATTAAGGAGCGCTAAGGCCCAAATACATTGATCAAAGTACTCATCAAGCATTGTGGTAGTATTAGTAAAAATGTGTTTGTATGTGTCACACCGACGATGCTGGATGGAAAATCAAAAAATTTAGATATGACGGCGAATATTACGTCAAGCACACGTACACGATGAATTCGCCGGCTGGACAAGCATTTGACAAGTGTATTTGGGCCTTTAAATATTTCATACAAAATTATGAAAACTTGAAACCAATAACGCGTATATTATATTTTTGAATAGTTGTCAACAATTTTGTTGGTTAAATAAAAATCAAACAAAAATATTCAGCCATGTCACAGAGTACAATTCCGTTCGGAAACGGAATTCATTCTGTATTTTGGTGCTTCAGAAATTGACGAAAATATTTTTCGGAATGAAACCATTTTAGTTTTAATGAACCGAATAGGAGTTTTCTGTATCTGAACACTTTTATCAATAAACAAATAGGTTTTCTTCGATAACGAACGGAAGCATTCCGAACGGATTTGTACTCTGTGACATGGCTGATTAATTGCATCAGTAAAAAAATTTGTAGAAATCAAAAACATTTTCAAACAAGCGTTTGTTTGAAAATAACTCGACAATATTTTTTCTGTGTAGATAGCACTATTTTACAAAGAAAAAAGAACGTGTGTGTTAGATAGCACAAACAATATTTGTGAAAAAAAACGTTTAGGGAAAAATTTATTTTTTCCAAATTTAAATGACAGATGACCCTTCAGTAAGTGAACTCGTTTCTATAAAAAACAAATTTTTGAAAATTTGCAGGTAGCACTATTTGAAAAATAACCCTCGATGTGTTTTTAAAATAGTTTGAAAAATTTAATATTTGTAAACAAAAAAATTAAGCCCAAAAACTCATTCAAATGTCACACGGCAACAGAAACTCATACACAACAAAAAATCAAAAAAACTTTAAATAGAGTTTGAAATAAATGTGAATTTTACATTTACCCTGTAGTAAATAAAATAGTCAGTTGCAAAAAACACTAACTATAAATTAACTTTTTTTTAAATGACTACAAATTGGTTTAAATCTCATGCAGATATCAACCAAAAAGGCACACGTAAAACTCAAATAAAATCAAAATAAGTAAAACAAGCATGCCATGAAGTCAAATGAAAAAAATATATACAAACATTTTAAAATAATTAAAAAATGAAACAATACAAATCTGTTTATGTACTAGCAATTATGTGGCGTATTTATTTCAGGACAATTATACATCATCATTTAGGGCAGTTTAATGCAAAATTTTCATAAATAATTATTTCTATAATAAAATATATAAAGATATACATACATATGTATGCATGTTCATATGTACATATATTTTTTAGACAAAAATTATTTAAAATTTAAATAATTTATTATTAACTGACAATACTTTTAATTAATTACAAATAGGTTGAAAAATAAGTAGTTGGTAGTCAGTTAAAAAGTCATGCAAAGATGGCCAATTGACTACTGCCTATGACATGCCCATGTTAAAATAATGAGTCGTCGACAAGGAAAAAAGTCACTTAATCAACTAGATGTGGTTATAAAAAAACCAGTTTGAAGTTAGTTATAAATGTGTTTGACTTCCTACAGGGTAATAATAAATATACATGTATGTATGTATGTATGTATGTATATTAGGGTTGTTGCAAGGTATATGGTACATTTTTTAGGGGCTATCTTTTAAGGCTCTCCTTTAAAATGTGCCAATAGCCTAGAAAATCCGATTGACAAAGTTTAAGCCTAATCGAATAACGCCAACACGTGTCTCATTGAGCATAAATTAGCGATTTTTCACTTAAATTCGTATTTCTTTGTCCTTATTTATGCTAAATATCTCTTTATCTATTGGTATAAGGAACAAAACTATCAAGATCAAAATTAATAAGAATAACATTCCCTATAAAACTAGACTCGACTCAGGTTCCTAGAATGAATGGTTTCGGTTATAAAGACAACGAAATAAGAATTTTAGTGAAAAATCTCTGTTTTTCCTTAATTTATGCTCAATGAGGCACGTGCTGACGTTATCCGATTAGGCTTAAACTTTGTCAATCGCAAATTTTATTCTGTTGGCACATATTAGGAGGTTGCCTCAATGGCTGAGTTATGGCACCTCAAAATCTAACATTGATTTCTTGCAACTACCCTAATGTATATAAACAAATTATTATAAAATAACATTTGAAAATGCCATACATATGTACTTTCAAAATATCATGTAATACTTTTTCTTTACTCTTTCTCTCTTAATCATCACCAACTCATAAGTGAAACTTTTACATGTAAACCTAAATTTAATAGAAACAGCAACAAAAACCCAGCATGCACATTTATACACAGCGTTACCGTTCAAAATTTTCAAAAAGGGACACAAAAAGGGGATTTTCAAAAGAAAAGTGGCACAAAACTTTAAAAAAAAGAACATTTTTATATTTATTAAATTATTTTCACTGAAAACATAAACGTTACAAAAAAAAAACCTCTTCCTATGTATAAATAATACATAATATATGTACATATAAAATCGAACTTCCCTATAATGAGCCTGGGGTCAAATTATGCCAGACGTGATCGAAAACTTTTTCGATTCGAAAGCAATTTGATTTCTTTATCTTACCGTCCATATTGAACAGATCGAAATTATTTTTTTAGTATTGTAAAGCATTTTTTGAGTTTTCACAACACTAAAAAAAACAATTACGATTTGTTCAGTATTGACTGAAATAAAACTGCTATCGCATCGAAAAAGTATTCGATCACGACTGCCATAATTTGCCCCCTGCATGGGACTAAAAAATCCCCTCATTGTACTGAACTTAATTTTTTTCCTTATTAATACGATTTCCGTATGACGTGCTTAATTCCCAATTTTTCATATTTGATAAATACAATGAAATTTATTGTTGAGGGAAAGCTAGCTTCTATGCGCATTTCACTGGTTGCTAAAGCCAGCTCATCACGAAACCTTTTCCAAAGATTTTAGAAAAGCCAAAAATATTAAACAAATAAAACCCTAAAGCGAATAAGAATTTTAAACACTCTAATGCCCAATTTTCATGATAGTATTTAAATCATTATTAAGTTAATTTTAAAATACAAAAAAAAAAATATAAAAAAGTGTATTTATTTACAAGGTGGGGTAAAAACAGCTGACTGTTAATGCTTTGCCTGTTGTTGTTGTATTGCTGTGATATTGTGGCCACCTTGCTAAAATATTACAATAGAAACTTAAGTTGAAATTAAGTGTACCACATCGGTGACTTAAGTTTCACTTAAGTTTTTAGTGAAGAAGAGAATTTTGTATTTAAAACGATTTAAAAAATAAATGTGTTTTAATATCAATCCTGAAAATTGGCCATAAGTCTTACTTGTAACAATATAAAAGCTTTTTATTAATTAAGATAACACTTCCACGTGCGACGGTTATCAGTTAAGCATTTGCTTCATTCATTTTCTTAAAAGAACAAATTTAAACACTTTTGCGTTAAGTGTTTAATTGCTTGTACCTTTATTTTTAGAATTAGATGCATACGTACTAAAAAAGGGCTGAAAAATAAAATGCTAGGGTACAACACTTTTGTGTGCTGCTTCTTTAACTTTTAATAATCAAATTTAAATAAAAAACAAGTAAGAGTACTATATTCCGGTGTGCCGAATCTTATATAACCTTCACCATTGTGCGAGTAGAATAGAGAGCAACTAAATAATTTTTACATATACATATACATTAGACTGGTCGCAATTTTTTTTTTAAATTTCATTGTTTGCGCTGCTTAAAATATGAGGTTTGGTGTAAGAAATCATGATCTAATTTTTCAGGTCAATCCGACGGTGCCTAGCCGTGCCGGGTGGTGCCCAAAGTTCCCCATATTATAAAAAAAACATCTTTTCTATCAGATCTTTATAGTAATACTAGTTGAAAAGCCGAAAATCAAAAATATGGCTTCGTTATGATCTTCCGCAGAGAAAGTACTTCAAGTGTGTCAAATTTCCTATGTCATCAGATGGCTTCAGAAAGTTGCGGAAAGTAAAGGACATACATGCAAACATCCTGACATTCTAAGAAATTATATATTGTATAGATAGATTAACATATGTTCGCGCAACTCAAAAACGCTTTAGCTTACTGAAAAACTGAATGAAACGTTTTTCTTATATGCGCAGTCGTTTTAGAAACATAATTTTTTTTTTCTGGAAAAAAAATAATTTTTTTATTAAAATTTCGGAATTTTTGTTTTTAAAAATTCATAAAAAATTGATTGAAAAAACATTGCAAACAAAACAAGCTATAAATGATTAAGATCTGTTAACAACTTTTGATTTTATGTATTCACAAAAGACGAAAATTTTTAATTAATTTAAGAATTTTATTAAACCGCCACATCTTTTGTGAATACATAAAATCAAAAGTTGTTTACAGATTTTAATCATTTATAGCTTGTTTTGTTTGCAATGTTGTTTTTTATATGTCTGCATAAAATTAGAAGCATAGCTGCATTTTTCAATTTTTTATGAATTTTAAAAAACAAAAATTCCGAAATTTTAATAAAAAAATTATTATTTTTTCCAGAAAAAAAATTATGTTTCTAAAACGACTGCGCATATAAGAAAAACGTTTTACCTTTCTTAAAGTAAATTTTATTACGTTATTTTGGTTTTTTTTTAGTTTTTCAATAAGCTAAAGCGTTTTTGAGTTGCGCGAACATATGTTAATCTATCTATACAATATATAATTTCTTAGTATGTCAGGATGTTTGCATGTATGTCCTATTCTTTCCGCAACTTTCTGAAGCCATCTGATGACATAGGAAGCTGAAATTTGGCACACTTGAAGTACTTTCTCTGCGGAAGATCGTAACGAAGCCATATTTTTGATTTTCGGCTTTTCAACAAGTATAACTATAAAGATCTGATAGAAAAGATGTTTTTTATAATATGGGAAACTTTGGGCCCACCTGGCACGGCTAGGCACCGTCGGATTGATCTGAAAAATTAGATCATGATTTCTTACACCAAACCTCATATTTTAAGCAGCGCAAACAATTCAATTTAAAAAAAAAATCCCATACAAGATGCGACCAGTCTAATATACATACATATTTACAATACTTAAAACTTCATTATAAATGAAATTTAAAAGGCGAAAACTGGTAAAAAATTTTTTAAATCGTTTTTAGTTTCTATTTGTTAAAATTATTTCGTTAAATATATGAAATAATAAAGAAGGGTGATAACGAAAATCATATTGGGCATTATGCTAGTATATGTAAACAAATACGAAGGGGGGGTGAGGGGATTGGAAGAAGAGACGACAACCGGATTTGAACTTCGCTTTGCATAAGGACCCAGAATATATATACTTTATAGGGTGTAGGACCTTCGGTGAAGGGTATAAAAACAAACTTAATTATAAAAAAGAGTAATTTTTGGGATTTCAGTATTTTGGTCATAACTCTGCTATTTCTTAACCGATTTGGCAGACGTGTTAAAGAAGAAATTTGCCAGTTATTTTGGCTATAAAACTTGGACTCAGGAAGATCTATGGTTCCTGAAAATGGGTATTTTTCAAAAAAAAATTAATATTTTGGTCATAACTTTTTCGTATCTGAACCGATTTTCCCGAGTTTTTGAGAAAATATTTTCTATTAAAAATTTCCGATCTTCTGATATATAAGGCGTAACCATAGGTCATATTACAGTCAAAAAATTCAGGTTTTTATACAAAACCAATCCCGCCCACATTTTGTAGGATGGTGTATATTTATAACCTAAATGTTTGTACCTAATTTTAAAGCTTTGGCTCTTGCCGTTCTCCAGATATACAGAAAAAAGTAATAAAAATACAACAACCACAAGGGATTTTTTGGAAAAATTAGAGGCAGTCGTGGTTTTTTGGTCATATCTCAGCCATTGTTGGACCGATCTGGCTGAATTTCCACCTGTGTTGAAGAGTATAAAAAATGTTTCTTTTAATGCTATTTTCCTCTTCGTGAATCGCCTAACAGAAAATTTTTTATATGGAAACAAAAATTTATGGGAGTCAAATTTATATTTCAAAACTTGCTTTATTCTGAAGAAAAACTTAACGGTTTGGAAACTCATTATAAGGAGACCAAATTATACTAATTTTTTTAATTTGTTCGTTATAATTAGAGCTTCATTGTAAAGAAGTTCAATATAGAAAAGTTGGAATGTAAACCTATATACACAGTGAAAATTCACGCTTTGTTGCAAGTTAACGTGTATGAACTGTTGCATATAACTTTACCCCAGAAATTATTGTAATAATTTTATATTACATATAACGTGAAATAGTTTTCTGCTCAAATTCAACTATATCCGTCCACATATTGCTGCGATATGAGCAAAACCCACGAGCGCATCTAATTTTTACCCATAAATCGAACTTATCGATGTCTTACTAATATCTATACAGACGTGTTCTGATATTCGATGTTCGATGATATTTTCATTTGCATTTTTGTAACACTTAACGTAACATTTCCTGATTTTAAAAGGAGTTTAGGTAGAGGAAAGTGGTCCTCAAAGTATGAGGTATAAAGAAGGAAATATTTTTATAAACTTTGAACATGGGAGAGTTTTCAAAGTTTTTGTCGATTTCAATTTCGGTACAGCAGAATAAAGCGATATTTCTTGTTTTTTTTTTAATCAATAATACAAAAACACTTAATAAATTCTTGTTAATAATAGAAGCTCAAAAGTAATGGTTACACATTACCAGCGTAACCAGAAATATGCTCTAAAAATGCGCATTACATATGCAGTAAAAACTGGAAAATATGCCCTGAAAAATGTTAAAAATATGCACTAAAAATTAAAAATTGCTCATTTGAAGACACAATATTTAACAGCCAGGCGGATGGATGGACATCGTTAGATCACTTTAAAAAGTGATTCTGAGTCGATCGGAATACTAAAAGATTGGTCTAGATACAAATCGCATAACATTTATCCTTAATGACAACGTGCTTTGTCTTACAATTTTAAAGTAAAAATTAAATGTAGATGTCGAAATTGAAGTAACAGATTTTCGAAAAAAAAATTTTTTTATTTGCTGCGAAAGCGATTGTGGGCTTCTAAAAAAATTTAATATGTATCAAAATATGCATTAAAAAGGCAAAATATGCGCTATAAACCTAAAAAATCCTGCAAAAAGGCTTTTTTAACTAAAATATGCCAAAAATGCTGCAAACGGTAAAATATGCAAAAATATGCACTACAAATCGATGCCAAAATTCATAAAAAGCTCTAAAACGGATAAATATATTGTTTTTGCCTTCATTAGTCGCACAAGGAAGAACATGCAATTGCATATTTCTGGTTTCCCTGCACATTACTAATAAAAAGAAAACATATGTACATAATTAATTAATATGGTTGACTTTTTTACCAAAAAAAAAAAAATTAAATTACAAAAAAAACACTGAGAAAAAAGCATATCGTCAGCATATTATCTCAGTTTATTTTTTTATAAGCACATATTTGGGGGATTCACAAGGTAGTCAAAAGTCTTAAAATAATTACAAGAAATATATATCGTCCGCTTAATATGCAAACCTGCTAAATCCACTTTTTATGTAAATTGAGATTTTGATGAAGTGTGGTAGAGGAAGTTATGCCACGTCGACCAGTTATTCTTTGAGTCTTGAAGTGTGTAAAACCAACGGGTTTTTATACCCTTCACCGGAAGTAGAAAGGGTATATATAACTTTGTCATTCCGTTTGTAATTTCTACAATATTGATCCTACACCCTATAAAGTATATTTATTCTGGGTTCTTATGAAAAGTGAAGTTCAACACCAGTTGTCCGTCTGTCCGTCTGTCTGTTGAAGATATGATGGAGACTTGGTTGAGGTATCTTTATGTCAGGTATTCTTATTATAATTTTGCTATTGAAATTCAGCCAGATCGGTCCACAAATGGCTGAGATATGAGCAAAAAACCACGACTACCTCTAATTTTTTAAAAAAATCCCTTGTGTTTGTTGTATTTTTATTACTTTTTGCTGTATATCTGGGGAACGGCAAAAGCCAAAGTTTCCAAATTAGGTACACACATTAAGGTTGCCAATACACACCATCCTACAAAATGTGGGCGGAATTGGAGAAGTGGGCGTGGTACCTCCCGTACAAAAAAAATTAAAAATTTTATAAAAACCTAAATTTTAGGGCTGCCATACGTCCTATGGATATGACTTACATACCAAAATATCGGAAATTTGTTTTTGTCAAGAATAAAAACTGGGAATTAAGCACGAATAGCAAAATACTTTGAAATTAAAATTTTGTATTCCCAAAAATTGAAATTACTTTTTGATAATAAACAGGCAAGTTCACGGCCTAAAAAACGTTAAACAGGCAGTTAGTTGACAACTACAATTAATGTTGAGAGAATTTCAACTAATTGTAGTGGGGAATGTAAGATGAGATAAACCCACTGTTGTTTATTGTTGATGTGTTTTGTTCAAGCTTTGATATTGTTACAAGTAGAACTGTTGCTATAATTCTTATACGTTTAACAGTTTTATTTGGTTTAATATCTTTAGTTTTTCTAAAATCTTTATGGATGAAGTTTCCTGATGATCTGGCCTAAGCAACCAGTGAAATGCGCATAGGAATAGCTTATCCCATCAACAATAAATTTCAAGGGTTTTTGTCAAGAATAAAAACTGGGAATTAAGCACAAATAGCAAAATCTTTTGAAATTAATATCGGAAATTTTTAGTAGAACATATTTTATGGAAAAATCGGTTCAGATACAAAAAAGTTATGACCAAAATTAAATTTCTTTTTTTTAAATACCCACTTTCGGGAACCATAGATCTCCCCGAGTCCAAGCTTTATAACTCAAGTAAATGGTAAATTTCTTCTTCAACACGTCGGTGTATAAATCTGTCAAATCAGTTAAAAAATGGCTGAGTTATAACCGAAATACTGAATTCCCAAAAATTACTCTTCTTATACCCTTCACCGAAGGTAAAAAGGGTATATATAACTTTTTCATTCTTGTAATTTCTACAATATTGATCCTACACCCTATAAAGTATATATATTCTGGGTCCTTGTGAAAAGCGAAGTTCAAAACCGGTTGTCTCTTATTCGGGCCATATTTCATTTTAATGATATTCAAACAACGTTCGTTTATGGTTCAGTCGTCTAGGGGGTTGAGTTTAGAAACTGTTAGTCCGCTGGTTAAATTTTTCAAAGAGAATTTTTCTTTTAATTTGTATGTTCTAAAAACGATTTTAAAAAAATATTTACCAGTTTTATTTAGTTTTTGTCTAGTTGCTCTGTATTCTGCTCGCACAATGGTGAAGGGTATATAATATTCGGCACAGCCGAATATAGCACTCTTACTTGTTTTTTTTTTTTTTTTTTTGTTTTCTATCAAGTTGCAGATAGGAAAAATAAAAAGTTTTTTGCCTCTCCTGTACAATGTGCTGAAAAGGACTTAGCAGGTTTACATATTAAGACGACGTTATAAAAGTTTCGATTGAACTGAACGTTTAATTCTTAGGAGAATAATAAAAGCAGCAGGTAAAATTTGTTATGCAGTGCAGTGTTATGTTGTTTTAATAGCCGTTTTATATATCTTTTTCTGAAAATATACATCTATATTTATTAATAAGACCATAAGTTCAACATCGTATGCCAGGTATCTACTTTCAGTCTATTGCGACAATTTATTGTTTTATGATGCTTATTAAGAAAATAATCTGTTCAGCGTATGTGGTAAAGAAAAAACATACAAACATATAAAAGCCGAAAGGCTCATTTGCGTTCATTACTGGCCAATATAAAAAAAAAATAGTCAAAAAGGGGCAAAAGGGGCACAAAAATGTACAAAATGATACAAAAGGGGATTTAAAACAAAGGGTCAAAGAAAGTTGTAAGGCAATCAAAAAAGGGGCTAAATGCGACTTTAGTCGCATAACGGTAACGTTGATTATACTTCTCATGAAAAACAATACTCTTCTCTCTCCATCTCCTGACATGCAGCAAACAAATTTGTACACACGTACGTACTTTTATTAAAAAAAGCACAAAGTTTTGAATTTTTTGTAACAGTTTTGACTCAAAATAATAATCTTTTAGTTTATTACTATTGAGATGACAGTGGTTAACCCTCCGACGCGCGGTAAGGACCCTGTGGACTTTTACATTTTTAAACAAGTGCCATTTAAAAACGGATGGGGAGAATGGCTAAATATTTCATGACTTCTATTATTCGGGTGTTATTAGTGTTTTAATACTAATTCCAGGAGATTTCTTATTTGCAGAGTATTTTATTTTTTATTTTAAAGATTTTTAGTACGCCGTTGATTTTTCATATGAATGACTAACAAATGCATTAAATTTTTTTAAAACAAATGTTTAAAATGCATATTCAAAATAATAACATCAAAATTAATTAAAATATATATAAATTTTAGCAAAATTTAATGCATTTCCATTTAAGGTCCCTACGGACCTTACCGCTCAACGACCGAATAAAAAGTTAACCTCGTCGGAGGGTTAATAATAATATAATAAGAACATTTAAACAAAAATTTTTTAAGAAACGCTTTTCTTAAAAAAGAACATGGCTACGCCCATGTATTCGTGTATTGTCATCGGTAATATGTATGCCTGCAAAGTTTCCTCCATTTGCATTGAGTATAAGGCGGTTAAATTTACGTTACAAGATTTGATTTTCGGAAGTGAATCTAAATAAAAGGTTTTAAAAATGTTGACCGCCCCCCCCTTGATTTTATCCTGGCTACGCCCATGTAATCGAGTACTGTCATCGGGAATATGTATGCCTGCAAAGTTTCATCCATTTGCATTGAGTAAAAGTTGACCGCCTTTTACCAAAAAAAAAAATTTTGCCCCCCCCCCCCTAGATTTTATCCTGGCTACGCCCATGTATTCGTGTATCGTCATCGGGAATAAGTATGCCTGCAAAGTTTCATCCATTTGCATTTAGTATAAGGCGGTTAAGTTAACGTTACAAGATTTGATTTTCCGAAGTGAAGCTAAAGAAAAGGTTTTAAAAAGGGCAACTATATAAATTTATAAAGCTCGGTTCATAAATCCCATTTTTAAAGATCGATCTATAATTTAACATAGGTTCTAAGGTTTAACTCGACTCTCTGGATAAAAAAATTCAAGAAAATCCCAAAAAAATTATTTCAAAGATTTGCAGGAGTTTTTTATTATTATTAGTTGCTTTAGTGCCAATTATTGGCGCATAGTTCCGTAGAACATGATTTCGATCTCTGTCGATTATTTGCCGTATCCTTAACTTGAAAGATGATGTGAGATGATTATTGGCTCTTTCAATATCATTCATTGAACTGCGCCTCCAAGATCCCCTAGATCGGCCTCTATTCCGTTGCCCTTGTGAATTCCAATTAAGAGCCTTTTTGCATAAATCATTGTGGGGCTTTCGTAGGGTATGCCCAATTCACCTCTTTTTCCTTTCTCTTATCTCTAGGTTCACCGGAAACTGCTTGCACTTCAGATATAGTTCTTCATTAGTGATCCACCATAGTCTAAGCATGTTTCTCAAGCATGGGTTAATAAAAGATAAGAGTTTACTGCTGTTTTCTTTTGATTTCAGCCAGGTTTTGGAATCGTACAGCATCGCTGCTTTTACATTAGAATTAAATGCTAGAATCTTCGTCTTTTCAGGGAGTTGTCGTGATTTCCAAATATTTTTTTAACTTGCAATGCTCCTTTGGCTTTTTTGAAACGACTTTCTATGTCTAATCTGTCTAAGTATGTATATTAAGGAATATCCCTAATCATACGGTTGCCTAGAGTAAAGTAAACTTCTCTCGTCGAATTAATTTGTATTGCCTTGGTCTTTTCGCCATTCATTTTAAGTCCTGCATTATCTGCCTGTTGAGATATATTTTTTTTAGCTGAGACTGCATATGCTGTCCTCTTCTTAACATGAGCACATGACGATCTGGATAACCCAGATTGTTCAGATGTTCCATTGAAAGTGTATTCCAAATTATTCCCCTTTAAGAGGAATAACGTAAATTGCCAGAACTTAACACTTCATCTGTTACTACTATAAGTGGAGAGAGTATACATCACTGCCATTCCCCGGAATTTGCATCGATTGGTTGGGAAAGGGAATCATTATGTAAAACTCTTCATTGGAAAGCATTGTTTAGCATTTGTATTAAGTTGCAAATCTTTTGCAAAACAGCTTTGTGCAACAATATGCTTTCCTGTCATATTTGGTCAAATGCCTTTTCAAAGTCGACAAATACCAGCTTGACCTGCTCGCCAATAATGTAAATAGTTGCAATGTGCAATTGTTTCAGGAGTAAATATTTTTAAAATTGTTGCCGAAAAAAGCACTCTAACGTTTTTCATATACCAATTTTAAAAACTAAAACTTAAACTTAATTCTTTGGTTTTTTTAAGTAAAATTTTATTTATGTACATGTAAAAACATACCAACAAATGCGGAATTCCTGGTACTTATATCACACAAAAACACAAAAACGTACTACATATTTACATGCAGACACATTTAAATTAATTAAACAAAAGTGTCACAATTGTATGTTAATTTACTTAATGTGTTAGTAAGTACTTTTGTTGTGCAGTGAGTGACAAAATATTTTTAATAAGTAGCGCTTTTTATCCAACACTTCAAGAAAAAATTTGCAAAGAATATAAGATAATTTTTAATAACACCTACACTGAAAAGAAAAATCAATCCATCCGTACTTAAACCAATGCGAAGCGATATAAATATTCGGAACTCTAGTCAAATCTAGCCTTGCTAAATATCTAAGCTTGAAATAATTCTACCTCTCCTTTAATTTGATAAATTTTAAGTGAAGAAACATTTAAAGATCCTATGTGTCCTTTGTCGTTATAGTCTAAGCTTACGGTGTTCTTAACTCTGAATTGACACAATGCGTCTGCTTGCTTTTCAGATCTTCCTCATAACAGGCACTACGTTATCCCTAAACTGGAGTCAGCAATAACCAATCTAAAGTCTTATCTTACTCACTGGTAACTTATATTTCCTGTATCGGGTAATTTTTTAGCTATTATCTTTTTGGCAACACTGGTTTAAACAGCTGACGCACCTTTTTAGTTTTGTTTCACTGTCAAACATCTTCAGTGTGGTCTATAATTTTACCATGAATCGTATTACAAACGAACAACGCTTGAAAATTATTGAATTTTAAGTTCATTTTTGGCTCAATGGGTACGTTAATAAGCAGAATTGTCGATTTTGGAGTGAAGATCAGCCAGAAGCATTGCAAGAGCTACCAATGCATCCAGAAAAAGTTACAGTTTGGTGCGGTTTATGGGCTGGTGGCATCATTGGACCCTACTTCTTCAAAGATGATGCGAATCGTAACGTAACTGTGAATGGTGAGCGCTACCGTGAGATGATAACCAACTTTTTTTTGCCCAAAATGCAAGAGCTTGACTTGCATGACATGTGGTTTCAACAAAACGGTGCCACATGCCACACAGCCCGCTTAACAATGAACTTATTGAGAGGCGAGTTCGGTGAACATTTTATTTCACGTTCGGGACCGGTCAATTGGCCGCCTAGATCGTGCGATTTAACGCCTTTAGACTATTGAAGACTTTGAAGCATTGATTCATGAGAAACCGGCCGAAATGTTGGAAAGAGTATGCCAAAATTGGACTAAGCGGATGGACCATTTGAGGCGCAGTCACGGTCAACATTTGTATGCAATAATCTTCTAACATTTAATTATATGGACCGTACTATCGATTCAAATAAAGATTTCATGCATTTTTCTGAATTTTATGTGTTTTTTTTTTAACTTTCCTATAGCTCTTAAAAAATCACCCGATAGTACCTATTTTACACTCCAGACAAAATTTTGGCTGCATCCATTTCCCCCCAGATAGCAATACCCAGAGGAAAATGCTCCTTAAGACGTTATACACAACCCCCAGGGAAGGAGGCAAATGGTTAAAGAAGGATATACAAATGTCTTTTAATTTGACCTTTAAGCATTAAGCTAAACACTTGTTATGCCAAATTATCTAACGCTGTTTAGAAGCTCCTTTACTTGCCCTTGGTAATCTAAAGGATAGTCAGTTAATTTTAAACCAATTAAGAACAATACTTTGTGCATGTTTGTGTTGTGCATTTGATAACTTTTCAAAACTCAGTTCTTTCAGAAAAAACAAAAACACAATTCCCACTATTCTATCCCTTAGTAATTTACAGTGTAGTCAGTTAGTACATGCAGAACTGTAAAGAATACTTACTCGCTAAATCCAAAGTACGTCTCAAGTTTTACTAAAAATAAAATTTTATTTATTTTAATAACAACTTCTTAGCCAACTTAGCTTTTTTCACTCCACCAAAAGGAAAGAGAAGCAGGAAGTAGTTTCTTAATGCTACTTCCTGCTCAAGATGCATGCGTGTAAAATCCATTATTTAGGTTTTATTATTATACTCACCAGACATAATTCAACGTTCACAAACTCCTTTTAAACTCACATGCACTGCATAATATGTTTTTGGTATTTAAATTATGTTTTTATTTTTGAAAAGATAAACTAAGGAAAACGGAAAGTTAAGCTGATTATCTAGCGCAACGACTTCTGGCGTCTGACAAAACTATTATTTTTTTATATTTCAACAAACTTCTTGTATAACTTCATACAGATGATAAGAAAATATTATTGCAACTGTTGCTATTGTTTAATGCCACAAAATTACGCAGCCATGAGTTATAAAGATCCTGTTTTTCACTAACATGTTTTTTTACAAGGATATGCTTGTGGCTTAGAGAGCAGCTGCAATCTGGTTGATGCACTTGTTTTAGGCAAACTGTTGGCTTTAATTTTTTAATTTAAATTAAATATACTAACCTTATATTCTTAAAGATGCAAAGCTGCTTAAAGCAAAGTTTAATTTATTTAAATTGCTGCATTTTTATTAAAATTTAAAATTTAACTTAAAATAAAAATTTCCTATACACAATTTTTTTTTTTTTTTACTTGTTAAATGTCTATAAAACTAAACACACTTGTTCCATTTCAGCAAACAAATTTATATCCTAAAAAAGGATATAGCAAAACTCATAGCACTCCTCAATAACAACAACCTAAATAAACAATAATAAATAGTTTGTTGTCTTTAGTTTATTTATAAATTATTACAAAAATTAGTTTTAAATTTACCGAAAATTCTTAAGTAAATGAAGTTTGATTGTCTTAAGACCCAAAAATAAAATAAATTCCAAAAAAAAAACTTAAAACAAGACTTTTTAATCCTTGCCAATGAAAAGGGATCTATTTTTGTAGACAATCACAACATGAACAAAATATGCAAATTTTCTTAAAACAACAAATCGACATAAACACAATAGAAAAAACAACAACAACAACAGCAACTAAACTAAGTTGTTGCAAACAAACCCCTTTTATAAGAAAAAAAAAATAAAAAAAATTCTCCAGCTTGACCATTGTTATCGAACCAGAAGAAACCCAAACAAACCAAAAGTGTTGATGGCAGGACTAAAAATGAAACCAAATTCTTGATAGACTACTTTTTGAGGGGGAATAAAATTATTCTTGTTAAATCAACTTAATACTGCAAAACTAGGAAAAGTAAATGGGATTAATTTTGTTATAAATAAAATATCAACATTTTGAAATAAATTATTCATAAAGAATCTTAAGTCAAATAAATATTATCAAAAATATGTTTGATAAAGCAAAGCAGGCTAAAAAATGCCCTAAGAAGTCCATTTGTACAGTCGAACTCCCATATTGCAAAAAAGTCACATTATGCACAAAAAGTCACACTATGCAAAAAAAGTCAAATTATACACAAAAATTCTTATTTTGCACTAAAAGTCACATTAAGAACAAAAAGTCACATTATGCACAAGAAGTCACATTGGGCAAAAAAGTCACATTATGCGCAAAAAGTCACATTATGCACAAAAAGTCACATTATGCAAAAAAAGACACACTATGCAAAAAAAAGTCATATTATACACAAAAAGTCTTATTTTGCACAAAAAGTCACATTAAGCACAAAAAGTCACATTATGCACAAGAAGTCACATTGGGCAAAAAAGTCACATTATGCGCAAAAAGTCACATTATGCACAAAAAGTCACAAAAAGTAACAAAAAGAACACCACATGCCTAGATAAGTTAATTGGGACCTCCTGAACACGAAAATCGCTGTAATTTTTTTTCGCGTTTTTCGGTGTATGGTCCCACTCAAACCCTTGTGGAGCCCAACGAAAAACTACGGTCGAAATAAATGGCATATCGTTAGAAAGGTAATCGAATGCCTTTTCCATCGATATGCTACAAATTTCTATCTGATAAGAAATGGCTGAGTAATGACACCTCAAAGTTCAAAAAATGTCTATTTTTTACGTTTTTTTCAAAATTTTTCATTTTTATTTCGTTTCTTTACTACGTTATATTAAATATCTGGAATGTTTTATTTTTTAACCAAATAGTATATTCAATTACCAACATTTTAAGCGAAAAAATCGGATGAAAAATAAAGTTTTTATTAAGGATTTTGTGGAACGACAATATTTTTATCTCATATAAAATTCCGTGTTTTTTAAATAAACACGGAATTTTATATCCAAATTTTTATGCAAAAAAAGACACACTATGCAAAAAAAGTCAATTGTACACAAAAAGTCTTATTTTGCACAAAAATTCACATTAAGCACAGAAAGTCACATTATGCACAAAAAGTCACATTATGCACAAAAAGTCACGTTGTGCAAAAAGAGTCACATTATGCATAAAAAGCCAAATTTTGCGCAAAAAGTCAAAGTCACATTATGCACAAAAAGTCACATTATGCACAAAAAGTCAAATTATGCACAAAAAGTCACATTATGCACAAAAAGTCACATTGTGTAAAAAAAGTCGCATTACAAAAAGTCATATTATGCGCAAAAAGTCACATTAAGTACAAAAAGTCACATTATGCACAAAAATTCACATTATGCACAAGAAGTTACATTATGCAAAAACGACACACTATGCACAAAAGGCATATTATACCAGAGTTCGTATTTGCCCATGAGTGTGCAGCACATGTGCTTAAATTTGTGCTCATGCCCATGGGCATGTGCAACATTTTCTTATATCAATGCACATGCCCAAGGGCATGAGCATTGATCGATGGAACTCATGTGCATATGCCCATGAGCATTAAATACTAGCGCACGCATGCACACTCATTAGAAGCCATGTTGGTTTTGTATCTACATTTCAAGCAATGTTGCCAGAAATGCAGTTCATCGTGTAAAATATTATTATGA
This sequence comes from Pollenia angustigena, assembly GCA_930367215.1. Classification (NCBI taxonomy): domain Eukaryota; kingdom Metazoa; phylum Arthropoda; class Insecta; order Diptera; family Polleniidae; genus Pollenia; species Pollenia angustigena. The sequence goes on from OV884060.1 coordinate 59,151,490, forward strand.
AATAGTTGTTAGTCAAAAATTAAGGTATTTGGTTATATTGGTAATTCCTACATAAATTTGTTAAAATAAATAATTTTATGTTACATTTGTCTTCTATTTATGAAATTTTAATTTATGACGTACAAAATATGAAAGAAATATACATACCAATTTGAATAATAAATATTTTCAATAGTAGGCATGAAAAAACTGAAATTGATATGTAACTTGTATAATCGGTTGTTGCTTATACGGAAATTATTTAACCATTCTTGTAAAAAACACATGTAATAACTGTGTAAAAAGGTAACGGAATTTTTTGGCTTTATGATTTTGTTAACATTTTATAAGAACACTTAAAGCAGGTAGACTATTTTGTCTAAAAATACATGACAATTTTAACATACAAAACAAAAATATACATGAATTTTGTTCTTGCCATTCTTTGTTTGAAGGAAATTACAAAAAAACTTAACCTTCAAATAATTTTTTATGATCACTAAAAATTTTGGAATACATAATTTTGTTGTTGCATCAGATTATGTCTGTGCATTGGTCAAAGGGTTATGCAAATTCCTAAAGCTGTGCAAATAGTGAAGGAAATACGTTTTTAAAACAGTTGCTTTAGAAGCAGAGTGAAGAGCATACATTGTTGTTTATACGCATTTAAAAAAATGGATTGTGAAAATAATTTTTATAAAGTTTTGAAAAGCGCTAATAAAATTGTTTGCTTAGAATGTGAGAAACAATTAAGTGGAACCAATTCCTTCCACATTAAAAGGCATTACAAACTCGTCCACAAAAAAGACATTACGCAAAATGCAAATGAAAGTGATGATGAAAGTGCACCAACAAAAAAACGGAAAATTGAAGAGGTCGTAAAAATTAATATTAACAAGAGCGTATTTTTAAAATGTTGTGTGGGCCTAGTAACAGTTAAAAATTTACCTTTTCGGATTTTCGATGATAGCGAATTTTTCAAAGTTTTAATCTCGCCGTACGAGAAGAAATTTGAAACAAACCTAAATTCAAGGAATATTGTTGATGTTCTTGAAGTTTCCTATGGAAAAGTTCAGCAAATAATAACGAAGCGTGTGAAGAATAAAATGCTTTGTCTAAAATTCGATATTGCTAGCAGAATGGACAAAAGTATCCTGGGAATTAACATACAATATATTAAAGATTTTAAGATATATATCAACACAATTGGTAAAAAAAAAAATTATTTTTCTCTGCCACCAACATTTTAAAATGCAATCGTGAAATATAATTTTAGGAATGATACAGTTAAAAAAAAGACATAAGGCTGTTTACCTGAAGGAAGAAATATTGTCTTGTTTGAAGATGTATGAAATCGACATTGGGCAAATATATTCCAGCACAACTGACAATGGTGCAAATATGCTAAAAGTTAGCCAAATACTCCAAGAAATGCACGACGAAGATATCAATGAGGAGAGAAGTGATGGAGAAATTAGCGGCCCAGAAGTTAATGATATATTTTTTAAATAAAACTTTTTATGCAAAAAATTTATATAAAAATTATTTGTTATTTAGCAGCTGCTTAGAAAATCTTTTTTTTTTAAATTCAGAAGATTTTTAGCATATTTTTTGTAAAAATTTAGCATATTTTTATCAAATATAAAATATTTAAAGTTTTATTTTTTAATCTTAGCAGATTTTCTTCATTTAACGACTTACCAAATTTTTTTTTGAAGTTTTGGCATATTTTCATCAAAAAGTTATGGCAGCACTGTTTTTAAGAATAAAAAAAATCCTAACAAGTATTTAAATTTTAAAACATCATTTAGGAATTTTTGTCACATCAAATATTTAATTTGGCAACACTGATAATAACATCAATAAATTGTATGCCTGTGTGCATGCACATGGGCATTGATGCGTTGCTCATTCCATGTGCTACTCACGAAATGTGCAACAACAAAATGCACATACCCATGGTTGCGTAAGAGACACATATAAAATATCGCTCTTACACATGGGCATGTGCTAGTTTTTATGTGTGTGTCTTTTTGGCACATGTGCAAGAGTGTGCAATGTGTGGGCAAATGAGAACTCTGTATTATACACAAAAAGTTTTATTTTGTACAAAAAGTCACATTAAGCACAAAAAGCCACATTATGCACAAAAAGTCACATTATGCACAAAAAGTCACGTTGTGCAAAAAGAGTCACATTATGCATAAAAAGCCAAATTTTGCGCAAAAAGTCAAAGTCACATTATACACAAAAAGCCACATTATGCACTAAAAGTCCAACCTTGCACAAAAAGTTCCATCTTGCAGTAACAGTGCCGTTAAACACAAAAAGTTGTTCAAAAGTCCCATTTTACACAAGACGGCAAAATATTTCACCAAAAAGCACAAAAAAAATCACCGATTGCACGAAACTTGTTCTGGTTTACACAATAAATAAAAGATTATACAAATTGCTCCATTTAACAAAAAAAATGTATAATTTTATTTAAATAAAAGTCCTTTTTTACATACAAATTAAGTTTTAACACAAAACGTCAATTTTAACACTTTTATTTTAATAATTTATATACCTGAACAAACTTTTACAAAAAAATCACTTCAAACACAAAAACTAAGTTTTTGCAAAATATTTACATTTTCAAAACAAAACCTGGCTTTTTACACAAAAAATCTTTTCTACACAAAACCTGAGTTTTGCACACAAAAAACATTTTTGTACACCCATTTTTAACTCAAGAAATATTTTTACACAAAAATTCATTTTGTACACAACAATCACTTTGTATGCCAAAGCAGAGAAATAAAACATAAAAATTCACTTAAACAAAAAATCCGACATTTCGCACAAAAAGTAAATTGTTACACTAAACCTTCCCTTTTACACAAAAACTTACTTTTTACACAAAAAAACAATTTTCACAATCACAAAAAATAATTATTTAGACAAAAAGTTTTCTTACACCAAAAAAAAGGAATTTTTCACAAAACAAAATTTATTACATAAAAATTAGTTTTACGCAAAAAATCATATTTGGCAAAGAAATAATTGTTACGCATAAATTCATATTTCAATTGTCAAGTTACACAAGAACCTACTTTTTACACAAAAACTTACTTTTTGCACAAAAAAATGATTTTCACACAAAAAAAATATTTAACACTAAAAGATTTTTTAAACCATCAAACAAATTTTACACATAAAATTTTTTTTTAATAGTCAAGTTACACAAAACCCTCCTTTTTACCCAAAAAATCATATATCACACAAAAAAATAAGTTTTACACAAAAAAATAATTGTTTCAGAAAAATTATATTGTACACAAAAAGGATTTCTTAAAACCAAAAAGTGTTTTTCACAAAGCACCATTAATTCCATTAAATTATTTTTACACAAAAAATCATTTTGACACTAAAAAAATCTAACGCTAACAAATTATTTTCACCCAAAATATCGACCCCTAACAGCGAAAATAATGTAAGCGCCAAAAATCAAATTTTACAGGAGAGAGCTTTTTTGTTTTATTTTTTGTATGAAATTTTGTCGCTTACACTAAAATTGTTTTTGCTATAAAATCGTAACGGTACATTATGTGACCATGATATTTTAAGAGATAATGCAAGTGTTGCCAATAAAGTCATTTATTAAAAAAAACGAAAATTGAAAATCATGTCGCTTACGTTATTTTCGCTGTTAGGGCTCGATATAATATTTTACACTTAAAGACTTTTTAACCCATTAAAAGCATTTATCACAAAAAATAATTTTTAAACTAAATGAATAACACGACAAAATTAACAACGTGACAAAATTTCAAATTTCAATGTCGCATGCAATAATACATTAGGATTTTTAATTCATTGGTTTAAAAAAAATCATTTGAATAGAGCAAAATTGAACAAAATCATAAAATTTTCAATGAAGCTTGAACTTTTGTCCCCTGTAACTCTGTCATTTCTTGACCAATCTTCACAAGCAATCCATGGTTATTTTAAAAATTTTATAACCTTTCGCTAGAAAGAAAGAATTACATACCCCGTTTAAAATTTTTGAAGATATTTGCATTTCAGTTACAGCATCTTTTTAAAAACACAAATAACGGTTATTTTGGAATATCTCGAAAACTGTTCTACTTTTGACAATTCTGACTTCATATTCGGATTCAGCGGACAATATTACATAAAGATTAGGTGTCAAATTCATTTGGTCAAAAAATTGGCACGTAGTTACAAAAAAACCATTCTTTTTACAAAAAAAAAAATCATATGTTACAAAAAAAAAAGGATTTTTTAAAACAAAAGAGCATTTTTCTCAAAGCACCATTAATTACATAAAACTATTTTTACACAAAAAATCATTTTGACACTAAAAAAAATCATTTGTTAGAGAAAACAAAATTTGTACACATTTAATTATTTTTCATTTGTCAAGTTACACAAAACCTTTCCTTTTACAGAAAAAAACTACTTTCACAGAAAATCATTTCTTTGACAAAAACTGGCTTTTTACGCAAAAAATCATTTTACCCAAAACCCGTTTATTACACAATAAAATATTTTTACACAAAAAAACATTTTTACAGAAAAAATTCTTTTGGCACATAAAATCATTTTTACAACAAAAAATAATATTTTACGGTAAAAAAATAATTGTATACAGGGCTGTCAGATATGGCGATTTCTCTCCAAACGTGGCGATTTTCAAACGTGTTTGGCGATAGGATTTTCCATTTGGCGACTGGCGACTTTTGTGGCGATTTTTGATATAACTGGCGATTTACTTGGCTATTTTTACCATTCATATTATTTCAGCGATTTTGAAATAAAAAATTTGCACTTTTATTTACATAAGCGGAGTTAGGCCTCCAGCTAAATATATATAAATATATACATACATACTTATAGATTTTTAAACAGTTTGTCCTTTTTTGTTAAAATTACTAGTTTAAAAAAAATCTGGCTAATTTTTTTCACATGATTTTTGTTTTATCATCATTTTAAGTGAATTATTCACTCACTTTTTAATTCCAAGGTTTAAAAAACTGCAGTCGAAACCAAAACCTGTCGAACAAAAAGCGAAAATTTGTCTACAATTTTTCGCTTTGGGTTGAGAGCGACTATTTACATTTAATGAATTACAAGTAAAAGCAAAAGTTTTTTTTTGGCCAATGACAAATGAAAAAGTGGAAGAGATGGAAGTTTTTCAACTTCGACTGCAGTTTTTTAAACACTGCTTAAATCTAATAGTACGTTTGCAGGTCAATACAATAGTAATGAAATCGACGAGCCTGAAGTGATCTTATAGACTTGTGTGCTTAATTTTAGTTTTTTGATCTCCATTTTATGTTATTTAAAAAAAAAACAAGTAAGAAAGTATAGTCGGACAAGCCCGACCATATGATACCCTACACCACAGTATTAAAAAACACATCATGCTTATATGTCCATATAAATATGGATTTATCTATGTTTATAAAAGTCATTAAAATCGGTTTAAAAGTTTGTGAGAGGCAGACATTGCCCCCTACCTATCCTTGTGGTCCTATTTTTGAAAAACTATATAGCTTATGTGTCCATATAGATATGGATCTATCTATGTTTTGAATTTCATTAAAATCGGTTTGAGAGGCTGAAATTGGCCCAATCTCCCCTCGTGGTCCTATTTTTTAAAAAATGCATCCCTTTTGTGTCCATGCAGATATGGTTCTATGTATGTTTTAAATTTCATTAAAATCGGTTTGATCGTTTCTGAGAGGAAGAAATTTCCCCCTATCTTCCCTCGTGGTCCTACGATTTGGCCCATTTTCAATAGGCTTGGTCCTTGTGCCTTTGCGCACAAGGTTACATGGACAACCTGCCAGCCTGCCAGCCAGCCAGCCAGCCGGACATCGTTAGTTCGACTCAGAAAGTGATTCCAATATTTTAAGGCGTTACACACATCAGCACAATTGCATAATACCCTCTCCACTATTGTGGTGTGGATATAATAACAGTTACTAAACAAAATTTACTTTCGGCGACCATTTTGTATATTTTCTCAGTTTTGGCGATTTTTGACTGCAATATTATATCAGCTTTTTTTTGTATGCAAAATTTAATTAAAAAAAAAAAAAGATTACGAAAACTGAACGAAATTGACGTTTGGCGATTTTTGGCGATTTCTGACATTCGGTTTGGCGATGGAGCTCAAAAAAATCTGACAACCCTGATTGTATACACAAAAAAAAATTTTTTACACATAAAATTATTTTTCCATGGTCATGTTAAACAAACCCTTCCGTTTTACAAAAACAATGACTTTTTAGGCAAAAAATTATTTTTAAACAATATATATTTATTTACCCGAAAACTGACTTTTTACGCATAAAATAATTTTTTCACGAAAAGGACAAACAAATCATTTTACACTGACATCCATTTATTACAAAAAAAAAATATTTTTTTGGGCAAAAGAATGTTTTTTACACAAAAAAGTAGTTTTTACACAAAAATGATTTTTACACACAAAACCATTTTTCACTAACTAGATGACCCGTGCGAATATTACGCACCGTTAGTTGTCGTTTTTGTAACATAAAATGAAAATAAAAAATTAACTTCAATACATTTTAAAATATAATTTTTATCAATGAAAATATTAATTTTTCAATTTCTAATTATTTTTCGTCATTAGTGTTAGAAATAAGCTTTAAAATGAGATGTCATTCATTAAATTTGATGCGGTGGTATGGGAGATATTTGCAACCGACAAAAAAAGTGCTTTAGAAATAATATATATGATACTGGCTTCCACACAAAACGGACTTTTTACACCCAAAGTCAAAAGCTGGCAATGTAGAGTACTCGCAACATTCTTAACATCTTTTAAAAAGTTATTTTTCTTCCTTATTTAAATGTGGACAAAATATATGTAAATGTAAATGTAAATAAAAAGAACATGTTGGGACCAGGGACCGTAATAGTTATTCCTTTTTTTCATAAAAGTCAGATGAAAAGGGCGATTCTATTCTGACCGGTTCATTATTTAGACCCTTTAAACCTCTTTTACTAATAGAAAGAAAAACTTTTGCAATTAAGTTATTTCTAGAAGGGGTTACATTTTTTTACATACCATTGTTATCTATTTACAAGAATTTATATGAAACGATCAAATAGCCACGAGAGAGCTTTAAAGCGCATGACGGGTGCAACCAAATCGGCGGCCCACATTCATAAGATCATACCACAAAAACACAAAACTCCGTTAATTTTTAAACTTTTATTGTATTATTCTTTTTTATTGTGAAAGATGAGATATCAGACGATGATTATCAAATCAAACATCGTAGAGAAATATAATCTAATAATAAGAAATTTGCACTTTAAGCCATGACGGGTGCAACATGCAATGAATTTTCTGTTCGCGCCAAACCTATGAATCTTAATGATTCGAAGTGCACAGCAAATTTATATTTAAGCTTACGTCTAAAAAACTTATATTATTATAAAATATAGCTATTTTACTTAAAATTGGCATCAAAAAAGTGTCAAATAGTGTGATTTGAAAATTGATGTTAAAAGTTGTCTAGAATAGAATCGCCCAAAACAATTATTTTTTTGATTTTTATTTTTTTGAACAAAAATAAAAATAATTTAATGAAAAATTAAATTTCATGAACTTAAGCCTAATTAAAAATATTAAAAATTTGGATTAAAAAGCCATAAATAGTTCAACAAAATAACCACAATACTAATTATTGTTAAAGCTAAGGCACGAGCTCTATGTGTACATTTGTCCTTCAAGTTGTGCTGAAAAAAGGTCAACAGAAAAGAAAAAGACAAAATGAAAAAACAAAAAAATGTACTTGGACTTCAAGAAAAATTCTTGACAAAAGTATGAAAAAACAAAAGTAAGGAAAAAACATGTAAAATCAATTGAAATGGATAATCATTCAGGAAAGCAAATTTCGATCTACCAAATGTTAGAATACAATTTGGTTTAAGGATTGATGTTTGACTATTGACGTCAGCAGTCGTCGATGGCTGCGAGTGTAAGACGGCAAATCCATCTGAGGAGATTGAGTGGTTGCAATCGAAACATGTCATGGTAACCTGCCGGCCGGGGTTCGAGCCCCAGCCACGTCAAGAATGAAAGATTATCAATAACAATTTTAATTGATTTTTCATGTTGTAAAATTCCTTTCTTCATAAAAATAATTTAATGAAAAATTAAATTTCATGAACTTAAGCCTAATTAAAAATATTAAAAATTTGGATTAAAAAACCATAAATAGTTCAACAAAAAAACCACAATACTAAAAATAACTGTTATTTTTTGATAATTACTTTTTCGATCAAAAATAAAAGTTATTCTCTAAAAAAATGTATGCACGTGATTTAATAATTAAGTTGACTTAAAATTTTTATTTTTATGTGTAATTATCATTGGAATATTTTTTGCACGTTCAAATAATTATTAAAAGCAACTAAATTATTAAATCACGTACATACATTTTTTTAGAGAATAACTTTTATTTTTGTTCAAAAAAATAAAAATCAAAAAATAACTGTTAAGTTTGATCGAAAATATAAAAATCAAAATTTTAAAAATCAATATATTTTATCATTGACAAGTGCATAAGAAACAATATGGTATACTTGAATCAGTTTTTCGACACTTACTTCTATATGCTTTTTTTGTTTAAAAATTCCAATATAACTGTTATTTTCGGTCCCTGGTTGGGACATCTTCTTAATTTCTTTATGGATATATTTGAAAGGATACGTTAAGCTTTTAATGTAAATATGGATTTAAACAAAAAAATCACATGCACAACGTATACATACATGAACACATAACATTAATAATATAAAGGTTGTAACAAATATTTAAATATTCTATGCATATTTAAATATTTAAGGGTTTGTTTAAAGGAAATCATACATCATTAAACGGATGAAGTTTTAAACAAATAAACATTTGTAGTTGCATTTGTAATAAATAATTCAAATGGTTTTAAATTTTATTTAATATGCAAAGCAAAACAAACAAAATTAATTTAAATTTAAGTGGCGTATTTGTTTTTATAAATCTTTTTTTATTATTGAAACAGTCTTCTTCAGCCTTTTGGCCACAAAACTTTTTGTAGCAGTCCGAAAAAAAGAATTTCTTGCATTTTCTCTGGACTTTCTTATTTTTTCTTTTTATCAAATTCCTTTAAATTTTATAAAAAAAAAAAAAAAAGTTTATCATGCACCATCATCATCTTAATGCAGAACACAATCATTGTCATCATGTTCCTCATCAGTGTTATTGTTTGTAGTTGTTAGTTTCCCAAATTCAATTAAAATCAGTGGAACATTACTATAAAACTTTTTCAATTAAACTGTAATTTTTCGTAGTTTTGTTTCTCTAGTTTTTGATATTTTTTTTCTTTTTGGTTTTATAAACAAAAAAACAATTTTACCACATTTATAATGAACACAAAAATATAACAATATTCGGTAGGAGTTTTTTGTTCTTTTATTTTTATTAAAAACAAACCCACAAAGTTTTGCATTGTCCAAAAAAAAAAAAACAAAAAACAATTAAGCATTAAATAATTTACAAATAAATATATATTTTTAGTTTTTTAAATTCTTAAAATTTTAAGCTCTATTTTCCATATAGAAATTACAATAAATATTTTAGAAAAAGTAATCAAATATGGGTCTCTATATTGTATATTTAGTTTTAACATTAAAATTTACATGTCTTAAGCAGCACCGCCATTTGGCCTTGTCTCATTGTGGAGCTTAGCCACTGGGTGACAAACTATGCGTTTAACAAATTCCGCCGTGAGTGCAACCAACACAATTAAGTAGCAGTTTAGCGTATAATTCGGCAGAATTATACACTTGCTCCTTGTTTAGGAGCTAGGGCCATCTAAACTCCGCTGCAATTAGAAACATCCAACAGCTTCTGTTGGATAGGAACAGCAGACAAAGATGAACTATCCTCTCAACTCGAACTTTTCACAAGTAGAATGCTCTCTTGAAATTCAAGAACACAATTCCCGCGATTTGTGTTTCACTCCCGTGATCTCTAAATGCAAATTCTCTTGAGAAAGCCATGCTTTGTCAATAAGCATCGAACCTTAAAAATATATTCTATGCGAGTAGTCACCTTCTTCTTCAACCCATGTTCTCGACCCTTCGTCTTAAGACTTCACGTCTCACCCCTCATTTAACCGAGCATGCTCCTCCAATCCACCAGCATCATAATTTCATTACTGGTACCTTAACCTTTCGCTCCTCATAAAATCCATTTCTTCGCCCTATTCGGCCAGACCTTTTATTTACTCATGACTAGGGATGAGATTTTCATGCGCTAAAAAATCGAAAATATGCGCTTAAAAAATGCACTGAAAATCCAAAATATGCACTTAAAATATAAAAAATATGCACTAAAAACTTTTTAAAATTTCTATAAAAAATAGCTTTTTAATTTTACAAAAACAAAAATATATAAAACAAATAAGAAAGTATAGCCGGTCAAGCCCGACCATATGATACCCTACACCACAGTATTAAAAAACACATCATGCTTATATGGGCATATAAATATGGAAATATCTATGTTTTAAATTTCATTAAAATCGGTTTGAGAAGTAAAAATTGCCTCAATATCCTCTCGTGGTCCTATTTTTTAAAAAATGCATCCCTTTTGGGTCCATAAAGATAGGATTCTATCTATGTTTTAAATTTCATTAAAATCGGTTTGATAGTTTCTGAGAGGAAGAAATTTCCCCCTATCTTCCCTCGTGGTCCTACGATTTAGCCCATTTTCAATAGGCTTCGTCCTTGTGCTAATAAGAGCCTATGTCCCAAAATTAATCAAATTATCTCCAAAATGGCGACCTGTACTTTGCGCACAAGGTTACATGGACAGCCAGTCAGCCAGCCAGCCAACCATTGAATTCTGAAGCATCTAGCCAGGCCCCCATCTTGTTACTACTGGCTGCAGTGGAAGGGGAATCAAGGGAAACATTTCATTAAAAATTTGAATATTATCGAATTGGCTTTAAATTTCCTCTGCAACGCGGTAAATTCCATGTGCCAAGCAAGTAATTTATAACAGTTTTGGGTAAAACATTTTAAAGTTTAAAATTTAAGCCCATTGGAAGCCTTAACACCATGTAAGGTGCTGCACCGTTTTAAAAAAAGAAGGATCCTTTGTCGAAATCTTGAAAATCTTGTATTTAAAGCAAAACTCTAAAAAAATTTATTTATTGATTTAAAAATTTTTTTGGAATGTTTTTTTTGTGTACATATTTAAATTGTTTTTTATAATATGCAAATTTAAAAAAAATCACTCAAAATATGCATTAAAAACCTAAATATGCAAAAATATGCATTTCACCAAAATATGCAACAATGTGCAAAAACAAATCGATGCCATTTTAACGGAAATTTAATGATTCGGAAAGATAATTGGTCGACATCGTTCTTACACTATCGACAGAAAACATGCATTTGCATGAAAATCGCATCCCTACTCATGACTACCGAGTCTTCACCACTACACTCCACTTCATCACGGATACCTCAACCTCTCATCTACTTTCAATTTAAAATCTTCACTATTTAGTTCAAAGGTCATCGACCATACACTCTACACATAAACTGTTAGTTCTTCTGTTAGATCTTCAACACAACCATCATCATTCGTAACTCTAATCCCCTTTCAAATTCAAGTTTTCAATGACCATTTCTTTGTTCTTTGACACTAGATTTTACTAACAAAACTACTAGATCTTCACCACAATCAGCATCACCACTTGTAATGAACAAACCGAATGTACGGCTATCAAATGTTTAAAAGCATATACAGTCAAATCCCGATAATTCGTACCCCGATAAATCGTAATTCCCGATAATTCGTAATAAACTGTCGGTCCCTTGAAAAAATCTCGTTAATTCGTAAAATTTTCATACATTTTGGTCCCCTCGCTAATTCGTACTTTTTTTTTCAAATAAAATCTTCTTTACCTCTTATAAATCGTAATTGTTTGCTAACTATCACTTATAATTCGTAACAAAAAAAACAACTGTAAAACAATTGCAAAAATTAAAATAGCCACAAATTGTCTATTGACGATTGGAGCTCTGGAAGAAAACGAGGAAGTGGATGGGAGCCATTGATAACCATTAGCGGTCAGTCGAGTGAGGGGGTTCTTGTTTTCTAATTTTGCTTTTGTTTTTAATATAATTTTCTATGCGAACGATGACGTACGAAACACTGTTGGGATTTGACAATTCTTAAATTGTACTGTCTCAATGGCAAAATTGTACCAAATTGACATAAATTGTACCAAATTTTGGCTATAAAACAGATAGTAAAAATGTATAACACCTTTTTATACCCTACCACACAGTTCATAAGGAAACAATTCTAAAGTATACTCTTTTTCGGACCCATGGGCAATCATCGACCTGCCAGAGCAAAATTATTTCAAGAGGTAAAGATTCATTTGAAAGTTATTTGTGTGTTATATTATCGTAGAAGTTATTGTCGCCAATTTTTAAGTCAATATCAACATTTATAAGGAAGTTAGGTTTAAAAGCTTTATTCGAGAGTTGTATTTGTATGCACTAATTTTAAAAAATTTAGTAAGATGATTTGAATGGCAATAAGTTTGTTCAAAATTAAATCTTAATAACAACATAATAAGATTGTTTATAGGCACAAACACTTTTCCGGAAAAAAGTTTGTTTGAAGACCATGTGTTATTATGTACTGATTCTCACCATTTTCAGGAGGCTTAGCGCTTATAAATTGAAACCTATTTACAAAATTTCATTAAAATTTCGTTAAAATTGTGACCTGTACTTTGCTACATGGACAGACATCCAGCCAGCCGGACTAAGGGACATCGTTAATTCGACTCAGAAAGTGATATTGAGTCGACCGGTATACTAAACATCGTCACCAAAAAATTTACAAGAATGGCGCTGCTACAAAAACAACAAAATCGATTTGAAGACACTTGCATACGAGTACATATCGTCGGTCTCATGTAGAAAGGCCCTAACTCGATTTTTTCGAAATTGAGTTATTTAGTGATTCCAATACATTTCCCACAAATATACCTCGTCACAAAAATTTAATACAATTGCATCAACAATAAAAGTTTAACAAGCAATTGAAGAAGCCATTTTACATTATGATACATACAGTTTATATTATGTTTTTGCCTTCTCCTGTAAAGTTGCATTTATGTGAGTTAGGGCCTTTCTACATGAGACCATATCGTTGGTATGTATGAACTTATGTATGAACTTAACATGTTATTATAACATCATGAACAATTATACAATTTTTAGTAGTTCTGGTCAGGGCTGGAGATATGTATGTAATTAGAAATTTTATTATTGAAACGAAAGAAATAAAGAATCCACTGCAAAGAAATGATGAGCTTCCTGGGTATTTGTTTTTGTTTTTAAATTGTACCAAAAAAGGATGAATTGTACCAATGTACCAATAAAGTTTCGATTGTACCAAATTTGGTACAATTGTACTTCAAATCCCATCAGTGGTACGAAATCGTTAAACAGGCAAAAAGTATCTTTCCATTTTTCGTTACAATTCAAAATTCACATTTTTAATAAGCAAATCAATTTTTAAACTAATTACAGGGTAGGGTGTCCGCCGGGAAGGTATGGAGAAACAACGTGCCAACAAAACGCACTATTTATGTTGTGTTTTTCTTTGATTTTATACAAATCGAAAAGTGGTTTAAATCAATTAATCTTCTGTAACTTTGTAATTTTTGCAACGATCTGGATCCTATTGGGCACAAAATGTTCGTAAAAAGTTCTTCAATAAATTTCCAAATTGTATTAAAAAAACCTTAAAAAAAATTTTTTTTAAATCAATTAATAAATTTTTTTGAGCTCAGCTTAAAATACAAGATTTCGACAAAAGATCCTCCAATTTTTAACCGATGCAGCACCTAACATGGTCCTAAAACAGTTTATCCAAAACTGTCACATGTTACTTGTCTGGCACAAGGGTTACACCGAGTTGCAGAGGAAATTAGAAGCCAATTCGATAATATTAATTCATTGGTTTCTTACGGGAAAAAATATTTTTAAAGGCTCCTTCACAAGTTGCAATTTTTAATGAAATGTATCTCTTAGTACCGTCACCACCGCAGCCAGTATTAACAAGAAGGGAAACCAGGATATATGCTTCAGAATTCTATTCAAAAAACTTTGAGCATTTTAGGAATGTTATTGAAGAACTTGTTGCTACCGCTGCTTATGCAATAAAAACAGTAAAAGAAATATTAAATTTAAATAACATCAAAAGTCAATTAGAATTTGTATTTTCCAACTTTGGATATATTGGTGAAACAATAACTAAATTGGAAGGATATAGTTCACTTAATAGTGAATTCAAATTAATAGATATGGCAGAAAGTAAAATTAACATGTGGAAGGAAAATTAGCACGACAAATTAAAAAGAAAATCCAAAACGTGTTGCAAAAAATAAATACAGGATTTCAAAAAATAAAGCAAATTTCAACTATTTTTGATCTGGAATCAAATGTGGGATCTGAATTAGAAAATAATTATTCTTCAAATAAATTGGCATCCTTCAACTATGCCTCAACTTCGGTTGACGTTGAGAGATCATTTTCTATACACAATGGCTTTTTAACAGGCAAAGGCTTACTTTTGATAATATAAAAAAGTATTTATTTGATTTTGCAAACAAAAATTTAAAAAATGTAGTTATTTAAATTAAGTTTTAAAATATATTGGGTGATTTTTTAAGAGCTTTAGGAAAGTTTAAAAAAAACACATAATATTCAGAAAAATCTTTATTTGAATCGATAGTACGGTCCATATAATTTAATTTTTGAAGATTATTTCATGCAAATGTTGACCATGACTGCGCCTCAAATGGTCCATCCGCTTAGTCCAATTTTGGCATACTCTTTCCAACATTTCGGCCGGTGTCTCATTAATAGATACTTCAATGTTGTCTTCCAATGCGTCAATTGAAGCGGGCATGAGTGTATAGAAATGAGCTTTAACATAGCTCCACAAAAAATACTCTAAAGGCATTTAATCGCACGATCTAGGCGGCCAATTGACCGGTCCAGAACGTGAAATAAAATGTTCCCCGAACTAGCCTCTCAATAAGTATATTGTTAAGCGTGCTGTGTGGCATGTGGCACCCTCTTGTTGAAACCACATGTCTTGCATTCTGGGCAAAAAAAAGTTGGATATCATCTCATGGTAGCGCTCACCATTCACAGTTACGTTGCGATTCGCATCATTTTTGAAGAAGTACGGTCCAATGATGCCACCAGCCCATAAACCGCACCAAACTGTGACTTTTTCTGGATGCATTGGTAGCTCTTGCAATGCTTTTGGATGATCTTCACTCCAAAATCGAAAATTCTGCTTATTAACGTACCCATCGAGTCAAAAATGAGCTTCGTCGCTGAACACAAGAAGCGCGCGATGAACTTTCTTAACAGAGCACGCATTTTGATAATAAAATTCAATAATTTGCAAGCGTTGTTCGTTTGTAAGACGATTCATGGTTAAATTGTAGACCAAACT
Source organism: Pollenia angustigena (assembly GCA_930367215.1). Lineage (NCBI taxonomy): Eukaryota > Metazoa > Arthropoda > Insecta > Diptera > Polleniidae > Pollenia > Pollenia angustigena. Next base: position 59,167,064 of record OV884060.1, read on the forward strand.
GAAGATGTTTGACAGTGAAACAAAACACGAAACGTGCGTCAGCTGCTTAAACCAGTGTTGCCAAAAAGATAATAGCTAAAAAATCACCCGATATTATACCTTTGAATAACAATAGAATAAAAACAACAATAGAAAAAATTTTATTTTGTTTGTTTTAAAATAAAAAAAACAAATGCTTTTTGTAATGAAAATGGTCAAGTTTTTAGTGGATATTTTTTATTTTTTTAATGCATATTTTGGAGTTTTTAGTGCATATTTTATGAGCATATTTTCGATTTTTTAGTGCATGAAAATCTCTTCCCTAGTTATAACAGTCTTGAACGACCTGCAAGGATTTCACAGAACGTACCTCAAAAACGCAATTAAACAAAGTTTTACAGATTGTAAATGAAACATTTTAAGATGAACTTGTTGTGGCGACGCGCGTTTGTTAATACAAGGCAGGAAAGAGAAACGCATGTTCAGTGGTATCCATGATTTATTCTGATTCCGTGGTTGCAGCAAAGATTAAAAAAAACTATTGCTTCTAAATAAGCTATAGCTCTTTAGGTGGACGGGGATTTTTCAAAATACTCGTATAAATTGATGCAATCTGGTGCAAGAATAAGAAATGCAAACATATATCCATCATATGATGCATAATTTCAAGCAAAATAGGAGTGCTATCCGGCCGGAGTCCAAATTATCGATACATCTGCTGAAGTGTCACTACAGAGCTTGGTTGATCATAGTGCAACTAGAATCTTTGAGTGAATTGTACCATGGCAAGTGCATTATTCAAGAAGATGCTGTTGGTTCTTATATACCTGATTCAGACCTCCTTACCTATTTAGATTTAAAACACTGAAATAAATAAAAAAAAAATTAATCTAATTCTCTACGAATTTAACAGTCGAATATAATTTTGCGGCTTTGTTTTTATACACTTGCGAATTTAATGGGGAGTAATTATTTTTTTTTTATTTGCCATTACCCGTAGTTGGAACTATTTTTTGACGACTCCAGAGCCATGCAAAAATGTAACATAGAGCTTAACAAATTTTTAATAACGTTGCTGATTGTGTAGAAAGCATTGAAAAATTTAAAACGCTGGCATTGTACTTCATAAAAAACGAGATGCTTTGCAGCTGACGTTTTGAAACTAAATTTTAACAGAATAGAATAAAACTACATACTTAAATAACCGGCAAATTTATAACAAAAGTAAGGAAAACGTATAAAAATAACCCATTTTTAAAATAACCTCTTTATATTATCAAAATAACCAGTTTGTGCTAGAAACGCAACTGGGACGAACGACGAACTATTTGCAACGAATATTCATCGCCAGAAATATAAAACATTTTTTTATATGAAAGTACACACAAGAACGAACACTGCGATAGGTTTATTTCTATATCTTACACAGACAACCGACGAATACATTGGGACAGGGGCTGCTAACCGCAGCATGATAGCAAAGTCTTATATTTATTAAAAATCGTGAAAGCTGTAAAGAATAACAGTGAAAACCCGTTTCTATTGCGAACTTGGCTAAAATTCGCGAAAAATTTTAAACTTTTAAACACACACACTAAAATTAATTTAAAATCGCTTAATGGATGAATAAAAAACAAAATTTAGGAAAATAACAACAAAATTTGCAAAAAAGGGGTTTAAATTCGCGAAAGTTTTAAATATTTTAAACAAGCCATAAACTTGATTAAAATTTCCTAAATCTTTAAGGAATTGCAAAAATTCGGTAAAAATTGCTAAATAAGCGGATATTGGCAAAAATTTGCTAACAGCGACATGAAATCAAAGTCTACTATTTATTATAAATCGTTAAAGCTGTAAAGAATCCGACTACTAACAGGAACAAATCCCTTTTATCGCGAACATGACTGAAATTTGCGTAAAAACCCAAAAACTAATTTGAGATCGCTAAATCGAACTGCAGAAAACCAATAAAGCTGAAGTAACCCACTTTCGAATGGATTCGGATTCTAATACACATCCGATTAATAAAAGGTTAACAAACAAATAAATTACATAGAAATTAAGGTAAAATGTATTGCTAGTTAAAAAAAATGAAAATAAATGCAGTAAAATAATTAAAGAAGTTAAGAATAATAAATATTTAAATAATCTAACGTCCAAGGTATTTATTTTTATTAATTAAAATTAAATGTTAAATCAAAATCACGAATTCTTGCCGACGAATTAGTTGTACTATGCGAGATTCGTCGTTTGTCCCAATTGTGTTTATGCCATTGTTCGATATTCATATAAATTGACATTAAAAACTAACCGGTTTAGGAAAAACTAAAATAACCAGTTAAACCCAGTCTTATAATAACCGTTTGATCTCTGGCGCTGCGAAATACGGCCCCAGGATATATGGCCCCAAAAAATTAATGAAAATTGAACCCAAATTTGGGGCTATTTTTCATAATGCAATATGGCCCCATTTTTTTAATGAAAAATTCCCCCAAAAAAAATAAAAATAAAATAAAATATGAGGCGCTGCGAAATATGGCCCCAGGAAATATGGCCCCAAAAAATAAATGAAAATTGACCCCAAATTTGGGGCTATTTTTCATAATGCAATATGGCCCCATTTTTTTTAATGAAAAATTACCCCAAAAAATGAAAAATAGCCCTAAAAATAAAATGAAATATGACCCTTAATTTTGGGTTATTCTTCATTATGAAAAATCACCTCAAAATTTATAATGAATTTTAACCCCAAAAAAGAACACAAAGAAAGTGACATTAAACATATTCGGTGGAGTTCATATGCCCAAAACTAAAAATCCCAAATTTAGAATCCCGATTTCAAAATCCGGATAATTATACAGTTTTTGTTTTAAAAATCGTACGATTGATAGCACGTTTCGGCTTTCGGCCATGCACAAGGGTTTTTTTCTCTATGGTATAACGAACACTGGCTTTGCTTACTAAAGCTCTACGTTATAGACGGCCTTCGGCCGGGCGCAAGCATTTTTTTCTCTATGGTATAACGAGCACTGGCTTCGCTAACTAAAGCTTCTCTGTATAGCCGGCCTTCGGCCGGGTGAAAGGATTTTCTTCTCTTTGGAATAACGAACACTGGCTTCGCTCACTAAAGCTTCCCTACATAGGCGGCCTTCGGCTGGGCTCAAGGATTTTTTCCTCTATGGTATAACAAACACCGGCTTCGTTAACTAAAGCATCTCTGCATAACCGGCAAGGATTTTCTCTACTTTGGTATAAGAATTCGGGTTTTTTATGTTATCCCTAGAAACTTTTACATAGAATTTTATAAAATTTGTGTAAAAATTTTTGGGGTGATTTTTCATTTCTTTAAACTTGCATTTTTTATTAGTAGATGAAAAATAGCCCCAAAGTAAAAATTGTGATTTTATTTGGGGCCATTTTTCATTCCTTGATATTGGGGTAATTTTTCATTCCACTTAAAATGCAATATCACTCTAACGAAAAAATGAAAAATAACCCCAAAAAAAACAAAAAAATTGCGCCAAAACTGCGTGTTGTTGTGTCTCATGTAAAATTTTGGGGCCGTTTTTAATTTTCCTTTTGGGGCCATATTTCCTGGGGTCATTTTGCGCACCGCCGAAATATGACCCTAAATTTGGGGTAATTCTTCATTATGAAAAATCACCCCAAAATTTATAATGAACTAGCGGACCCGGCGAACTTCGCCTCGCCCCAATTTAAAGCCTTCAGACAAACTTTAGAGTAATAAAGCAACACAAATATTTAAATTTTCAAGGTGATTTATTTGAATGGAATCAGTAGAGATTGATTTGATGAACAATATTTTTCGATTTGTTTTCCGGCGCAAAAACAAATAACGAAGACGGTTTCCCAACACGCGAACATGCAACGTACAGCTGACCGTGCGAAAAACAGGGAAATTCGAGATTTATCCCACAGACTTCGTGTTGTCACTACGGTACGAATAATGAAACGAACCGAAAAAACATACGGATTTTTTCGGTTCGTTTCATTCGAGCTCAAAACCTTTTTTTAATGCAAGGATTTCCACAATTATCATCAAAATAAATAAATTGCAGCAAGAAAAATAGCACATTTATTGTAGAAAATTACTATGCCAAAAACAGCTGTCGGATTGCGCAGTTAGGCGAACGTTTCTGTACCCGTAATGTACCGCACCGTACTGTAAGTACGTTGGTGCACTTATACAACATTTAAAAATATATCATATGGGTTTCCCTTACATAAACGAAAAGCAATAGTATACATAAAACAATACACACAGTGATGGGAATCAAAAATGTTTAAATGGTGACCGCTGTGCAGAAAAAGTAACAAGTGGTTTAAATGGTATTAAAAAGTATTTTGTGTAGGTAAAAAACGTTAATAAATAAATATTTATTTTATAGATTTACAAAAAACAAATAAGTATTTTAGTGTATATATTTTAAGCATACATATATTGTAAATATGCATACACCAAACAAGGTTTTGATACTATTCAAAGCCTTTTATATGTTTCTCATTTCCATTGTATGTATGTATATGCATTTGATTATTTTGTCCTGTATAAAATTTTACAGGAGAAGTTTTTTTTAAATTTTTTTTTCTTCAAATCTACGGCTTCATTTGAAATTGCTTTTGCTCTTATTTCGTAACAGCACTTCCCAGAGATATGAGATTTTAAGAGATGATGCAAACGAACAAAAATTATCGATTTTCATCAAAAAACAAATATCTAAAATGTTGTTGGTTACATCATTTTTGCTATTAGGACTCGATATAAAAATTTGTATACATGGAAATATGTTGTATTGTAAGTTGTTTTGTCGCAATTCCATAGCTATACTGAAAAAGGTACCAAAAAAAAGAGCAAAAATACCCGCATTCAATGTAACATACAAGCCGCCCATCACTGTCTATTTTATACAGATTTGTACGTTGCAACTACGGTACATTGCATTTCGGTAAGCTTTTGTATTGGTTTTCATATATCAAAAAGCGAACAGCTGATTGATACAGTACAGATACGGTACAGCAACGTTCGCCTAACTCAGCCTTAAGTCAACGTATAACGCCATCTATCGGATGTTGGCTGAGAACTTTCTATTTTTTAATTTGGAAAGCCGTTAAGGAATAATTTCACACAAAATTTTGTACAAAAATTTTCCAAAATTTTCTTCCGTTAAAACCTTCTCCTCGAAAATACGAACAACTGGCAAAAAAATTTACAGAAATCGGCCCAGACGTTCTTATTTTTTACACAATTTTTATATATACATATGTATGTATATAGATTTAACCCCAAAAAAGAACACAAAGAAAGTTGTATTACAAATTTTAGGTGGAGTTCATATGCCCGAAACTAAAAATCCCAAATTTAGAATCCCGATTCAAAAATCGGAAAAATTATACAGTTTTGGTTTCGGCCATGCGCAAGGGTTTTTGCTCTATGGTATAACGCACACTGGCTTTGCTTACTAAAGCTTCACGATATAGCCAGCCTTCGGTCGGGTGCAAGGATTTTCTTCTCTATGGTAAAACGAACACTGGCTTCGCTCACTAAAGCTTCCTAACATAGCCGGCCTTCGTCCGCGCGCAAGGATTTTCTTTTCTATGGTATAACGAACACTAGCTTCACTAAACAGCCGGCCTTTGGCCGGGCGCAACGACTTTTTAATTAATTGCATTCAAGTGTCAAAAAAGCCTGCTAGGATCAAAGTGTCGGATCTTTTCAGCCTCTGGTGACCTTCGAACTTTATTGGATCCCGAGCGAGGTAGTTGGGATGGGCCATTAGTTTATCTATGTATTTGACTGAATACTTTTTAATTTCTTCCTGAATGGTAGAGATGTTAAGATCTCTGTGGACAATGTCATTACGTATATACCATGGGGCGCAGACAATTTGCCGTAATATCCTAGACTGTCTTCTTTGTAGCTTCTGTAAGTTTGATGCGCATGCAGTACCCCATAATTGGATGCCATATATCCATATTGGTTTTATTATAGACTTGTATAAAAGAACTTTGTTGTCTACGGATAAGTTTGAGTTTCGACCAATTAGCCAATGTAGTTGAGCTGCTTTAAGTTTCATATCCGTTATTTTCGCTTCAATATGACGAGATCAGTTCGAGCGTCTATCTATATGAATTCCCAAGCATTTACATGGCTTTCTACCGGAACAGTGATGTTATTTATTTTTACAGCAGGGCAGGTTTGTCTTCTGAGCGTGAAAGTTATGTGAGCACATTTAGCCGGGTTAACCTTTATTTTCCATTTTTCTAGACAGGCTTCTAGTTCATTAATGTGGGACTGTAAATGCTGCGATGCAACTTTTGGTTTGGCTGTGTCGTCTGCAAACGTAGAAGTATGTGTGCTCGGGCTTGTTGGCATATCAGCTGTATACATACATATATATACAGTAACGGCCCATCATGCCAAACTTTGTCGAATGCTTGGGAAATGTCTATAAACAATGCTGAGCAATATTCCTTTCTCTCAAACGCTGATCTAATTTGGGTAACAATTCTATGCACTTGTTCGATTGTACCATGTCTTGCTCGGAATCCGAACTGATGATCCGGAATGATTGCGTGTTCATTTAGATGAGGAGTTATACTTAAAAGGAATATTTTTTCGAATAGCTTTGATAATATTGATAGTAGGCTGATTGGTATGTACGGCGTAATTTGACTAGCGTCTTTTCCTGGCTTAGGAATCATAACAATTGTAGAGGTCTTCCAAGAGGATGGGAAGTAGCCAACTCGTAATATCGCATTAAAGATGAGCAGCAAGATTCTTGAAGCAGAAGTAGGTAAGTTTCTTATCATTAAACCTATGCGGTCTGGACCGGGAGATTTTTGAATGTTGGCATTTTCTATCGCTGATTTTACTTGGGTTAATTAAAATTTTATTGGATCGTTTAATGTATCAGGAATAATTGGACGACAGGAACAGGTATCAGCATCATGGGGCGTGAAAACTTTCTCCAAGTGGCTTGCAAAGGCATTTATTTTTTCATTTGTGTTTTTGGTCCAGGTACGGTTTTACAGTCTAAGTGGAGATTCGTGGGTTATAGGGGCGGTGCGCAAAATGACCCCAGGAAATATGGCCCCTAAAGGAAAATGAAAAAAGGCCCCAAAATTTTACATGAGACACAACAACACGCAATTTTTGGCCCACTTTTTTTGTTTTTTTGGGGGTTATTTTTCATTTTTTCGTTAGGGTGATTTTGCATTTTAAGTGGAATGAAAAATTACCCCAATATCAAGGAATGAAAAATGGCCCCAATTAAAATCAGAATTTTTACTTTGGGGCTATTTTTCGTCTACTAATAAAAAATGCAAATTTTAAGAAATGAAAAATCAACCCAAACATTTTTACACAAATTTTATAAAATTCTTTGTAAAAGTTTCTAGGGATAGTATAAGAAACCTGAATTCTTATACCAAAGAAGAGAAAATCCTTGCCGGTTATGCCGAGATGCTTTCGTTAGCGAAGCCGGCGTTTTTTATACCACAGAAGCTTTACTGAGCTAAGCCAGAGTTCGTTATACCATAGAAAAGAAATATCTTGCGCCCGGCCCAAGGCCGGCTATGTAGTGAAGCTTTAGTTAGCGAGGCCAGTGTTCGTTATACCAAAGAGAAGAAAATCCTTTCACCCGGCCGAAGTCCGGCTATACAGAGAAGCTTTAGTTAGCGAAGCCAGTGTTCGTTATACCATAAAGAAGAAAATCCTTTCGCCCGGCCGAAGGCCGTCTATAACGTGAAGCTTCAGTAAGCAAAGCCAGTGTTCGTTGTACCATAGAGAAAAAAATCCTTGTGCATGTTCGAAAGCCCAACCATGCTATCAATCGTACGATTTTTATAACCAAAACTGTTTAATTTTCCGGATTTTGAAATCGGGATTCTAAATTTGCGATTTTTAGTTTCGGGCATATGAACTCCACCCAACATTTTTAATATAACTTTTTTATGCTCTTTTTGGGGTTAAAATTCATTATCAATTTTGAGGTTATTTTTCATAATGAAGAATTACCCCAAATTTAGGGTCATATTTCATTTTATTTCTAGGGTTATTTTTAATTTTTTTGGGGTAATTTTTCATTAAAAAAATGGGGTCAATTTTAATTTATTTTTTGGGGCCATATATCGCAGCGCCGGTTATAGGGCATTGCATATGTCTTTCAGCCTTCCATAAGCTGTAATTGGAGTTTTTTGTGGCATCTAGGCTGTTTAGATAGCCTTCTACTGCAGAGTGGTGTTTCTGTCTCAGTTTGTTGCGTAGAGTTGCCTGGCATAACCGCAGTTGGGCCTTGATGGTTGGGGAACGATTATTTTGCCATTGTCTTCTCAACTTCCTTTTTTCCCTGACAAGGGTCTCTATATCCACAGATGTGAATTGCGGACCACGCTTTATTGTACTAAAAATTTTTGGGGTGATTTTTCATTTCTTAAAATTTGCATTTCTTATTAGTAAACGAAAAATAGCCCCAAAGTAAAAACTGTGATTTAATTTGGGGCCATTTTTCATTCCTTGATATTGGGATAATTTTTTTAGTCCACTTAAAATGACAAAAACACCCTAACGAAAAAATTATAAATAACCCCCAAAAAAAAAATTGCCCCAAAATTGCGTGTTGTTGTGTCTCATGTATAATATTGCGGCTGTTCTTCACTTTCCTTTTGGGGCTATATTTCCTGGGGTCATTTTGCGCACCGCCCTCCCTACTATTTATGCAAAAAGTCAATTTTTATTCAAAAGCATCTTTTATGTAACAAGTCTTTGTACTTCAAAAAGGCATTTTACACAAAAAGTCACCTTGTAGGCAAAAAACACACTTTTTACAAAAAAAAAAAAATGGCTGCATTTTAGGCAAAAAATCACCTCTTACGAAGAAGTCAAATTTTACTCAAAAGTAGTTTTTTATTGTTCATTGGAAAATTATTTTCATAAATAATTGCAAATTCCTTAATGCAACTGTTTAAAAGTCTCAACATTTATTTGAACAGGAGATTTGATCTGTTTGGCTAAAATTTATTTATATATTTCTTTTGTGACTGACTCAATTCTCCATGGTCATTCAACAAACAATGTGGCCAACTGGTGAATGAATTTAATGAAAAATAAACTTAAGAAAAAGAAAAATTAAAAATGCTTTTTGTCCTGTTTACGAGTCCTAGAATGGACAACATCTCGCACAGAAGGCGAGAAAAAAATAATGTAAGGAAAAAAATATTTCCACATTTGTTTGTAAACTGTCGCAAAACTTAGGAAACTCCATTATTTGAGCAAATCCTTTAGTGTGAAACTAAAAAGTTGCCAGTAGTTTATCATTAGAAAACAAAGACGAGCATTTTACTTATTTCTTTCTAAGATCTTAAACTCAAAGCAAAGGCCAACAAATAACAATGAAACTTCTTCTTTGGCCATTTAGTTTTAATTTTTTTTTTTTTATTCTTAAGTTTGTTTGCTATTACTACGAATGCTTTTTGCCACCAAAAAAGAAAAAAGTTAACAAAATCTGGATAAAAAGCAACAAGAAAAAAGTGTCACAACTGTTAAGAATTGAAATAAAAGTTGCAATTAAAATAATTCGGACAATGGTTTAAAACAAAGAAGAAACTTTTTTAATGCAAGCGTGAAAAATAAAAAAGGGAAATACCCTAAAATTTATCCTTTCCTCAATCAGGTATATTTGAGAAAAAAAAATTAAGTTTTTATTTAATTCTATTTGAATGTAAACCACATTACATATTTTTTCAATAGTTAATTATAGAAAAATTTATAAAGCAAATTAAATTTTATCCTTTTAAAGCGTTGGTCTTAATTATAAATTGTATTTAAACAAGTAATTGGTTTTATGGCCAGAGTATTTAGCATAGAGGTATTTGTTAATGTTTTTTTATTAAAATCATTAAAGCATACTAAAATGCTTAAAAACTATATTGTTAAAAAATAAATATCCATCCAATTATAACAACTATTTTATGCAAAAAAAAAAAATGATAATAAACTGCGGTTTTGCAACGCAAGCCACAAGGGAATTATGATATTTAATTAATAATTAAAATGAAAATTGTTAAATTAATTTACATTAAATAGATAAAAAAAATTATTACAAAAAATTTCCCATACCGGGAATCGAACCCGGGCCTTCTGGGTGAAAGCCAGATATCCTAGCCACTAGACCATATGGGATATATTTAACTATGCTCTTAAACATGATTAGGTTCTACATAAGGACATCTAGTGTTAAACCGCTAAAATGTATTTAGTTTTAAAGGTTTACGCCAGAGGTCATCATTGTTAAGTAAAACAGAACTGCCAGATAGAAAAAATTTGAAGAGTGAAATTGCAATTCAGCATTACCAGAATGAAGATTTTAGCTTTTTTTTTTTTGAAGACTTTTTGACCACAAATGTTTTGTAGATTTTTTATTTAAGAAATAATAATTTTTAACTATTAAGTTTGTGCAACATACAAAACTTTTTAACAGTTTTTTTAACATTCATTTTTCAAAACAATAAGGTTTTGTAACAGCTTGTTGTCTACTGGGTTTTTAATTTTTTCTGGGCATACAAAATATTAAAAAGTATCTTTTATAAAAAAAAATCCAATTTGGTGCTCGTTTCTGAAAAATGCTTTGCCCTCTAAAGGCCAGTTTACACGGTAATATAACGTATTACGACATGTCGAAAGATTATGTAGAATGAGAAAAATTTTATCATGTAAAAGCAAAATGTATTGAGTAAGAGAGAATACGGATACAAAATCTGACAAGCGGTCGGTAAATGGCAGTGATGCCTTTTTGAGAGCAAAAAGCACTTTAAAACTTTAAAAAACACTAAAAAGCACTATTTTGAACAAAAAAAAGCGTAAAAATCACTAAGCCATTTTTTAAATTTAATTAAACACAAAACAAGTTGCATTCGGCTGTGCCGAATATTATATACCTCCAAAATTTAAAAAAAGGCGATGGCGTTGATGGGTGACCATTTTCATTTAAAATTAAATATACAGGTATGTGATGAAAATCGATCGATTTCAAAACGACCGTTTTTAAAAGGTGTGATGAATTTCGAACGATTTAAAAATCTATTTCTGAATTAAAGTCTTTAATTTTCGTTCAGAATACACGTCAGTTAACGTATATAATATAAAATTTTAAAGAATAAACACTAAAAATAAAAGGAATATGCATTTAAAATCCATTTTAAAAGATACTGAAAACGATATTTTGGGTTTCAAATCGTATCGTTTTTAAAATCGATTTACACCACATACCTGATTGTTACATTTGTATATAAACATTTTTATATTTATTATTATTACCTTCAATAAAAAATGATATCAACCAAATCATTTGGATCATCATCAGCTGAGTTTGAATTGGTCATAAAACAGTAATAAAGTGCGAGCTAGATTTTCGTAGTTAGAAAAAATCTGGCCTGTTGCAATTACCGAAAATTTGCAGTGACCGATCATTCTTTAAAAAACTTAATGACAGCCCAAATTTTAATAAAAAAAATATGTTGTCAACGCTAAAAAGTAAAGGTTTTGTAAAATTTCCAAATTGCTAGGAAGCCTAGCTCTAACCTCGTAAATAAAGTTTTTGGTAAATCGAATGCAACTTTCTTTTATCATTTGAAAAATTGAAATCTTTACAGGCCTTCCCAAAATTGTACCCCAAATAGCAAATCCCATCTTAATCATCCTCAATATAATCGAAGTTTTAAAAAATGGTACAAACAAAAATAAAAATAAAAGGCACTTAAAAGCACTGTGAGAAATTGTTAAAAGCACTATAAATACCCGCTTTTCAAAAACGGGTGTTTAACAAAATGTCGGGTATTGATAAGCTAAAAAGCACCATAAAATACCCGAAAGGCACCAAAATGGCAACGCTGGAAAATGGTTTTTTTCTAAACCATTTTAGAAACTTATGTATTCTCATCACACCAGAGGTGAATTTTAACGGAGTACATTAAAGGTGATAGCATTTTTTTACAATTACAAAAACAACTAAAATTAACTCAGGAAATTTTCATGTTGTTTTTGTAAATATTTAAAACTGCAACCATCTGCTTTTTTGTTATTATATTTGATTTTACTTATACGATCCGTGTAAACATGAATTATACTTAAGCTTCGTACAGACGATGGTCAGATCTTACAATATTGGTAAGCAGCGTTGCTTAAATTGCATTAAAATTGGCTAAAATGTCTTACAACTGTGTGAACATTGTAAGCTCATTTATATTTGCAGATGTGCAAAATTAATGCATCTGACAATGGACCATTGTCAGAAAAATTTTTCTGTTGGCAACGCCTGCTTACAATATTGTAAGATCTGACCATCGTCTGTACGAAGCTTTACAAAAAATTTTTATTTTTTTTCTTTTAAACACGGAGAGAATCATATATATTATTTCTAAAGCACTTTTTTTTGTCGGTTGAAAATATCTCCCATACCACCGCATCAAATTTAATGAATGATATCTCATTTTAAAGCTTATTTCTAACACTAATGACGAAAAATAATTAGAAATTGAAAAATTAATATTTTCATTGATAAAAATTACGGTGCGAAATAGTCGCACGGGTCATCTAGTTTCATAATATTTTGATTCTACAAAGTCGTAATACATTGTATTACCGTGTAAACTGGCCTTAAAAGGGTGGCTTGTTTTATTCCAAAAAAACTCACCCTTAGTCTGTGTTCATACGGCTCTTGTCTTATTGACATGATTGCTACTTTATTGGCGAGAGGGACGAGGGGAAAGGAAACGAGTACACAGATGCATGTACCGTCTTTACGTTTTGCTTTTTCATTCGTTGTTTAATTTTGTTATTGTTTTCAATATCAAATAATACAAAATAAAAAACATGTCGTCAACATGACATGATTCATTTGAACGCCAATTCATGTTCAAAGAAGAAAAAGGAAAAATCTTGTCAATAAGACATGCGCCGTATGAACTTAGACTCACTAAAAGGGTAACCAGAATGTGAATAAAGTGGCTTAAGCAACTGAGCAAATACATACATGTAAATCATATGTGTAAAACCATGTTGAACTTAAGGGAACTTTTTGTTAAATTTTATGAAACTGTAATTTGCTTAAGCAAATGCTTTTTATTTTGTTTTTGTTTTTTTTTTTTTTTTTGATGTATTTGTGAAGCTTTTTCGTTTATTTTTGACAGTAGCTTAAGTTTGTTTATGCACATTCTGGTTGGGCCTTAATGCACTCTCACGCCCCATATAAATCGACTGTGTTGGTAATGCCCAGTAAAAAAGTGACTTCTGTTTATATATAGGGCTACCAGACGAAGTTGGGAAAAAATCGCTTCTAATTAGGACAGGAAAAATTTTATATACATACATATTAATAGAAGTTATTTTTTCTATTATTTTATAGTAAAAACATAAGAAAGCATTACATTGTTAATGGGAAGTTGTCAGTGATATAAAATAAACGTGGATTCGGTGTCATAAAATTGTTTTAAGAAAAATCGTCAAATCAAAAAATTTTAAAAACTTGCTGCCTGTTTGTAGAACGCGAGCACAAAAGTGACTCGCTTAACTTACATTTAAAACACAAATAAATTTCGAAATATGTTACAGTATATACATGTAACCAGAGTTGCCAAAAGGCGCTAGATTTAGCGCCTTTGGCGCTAGTTTTAGCGCTTTTTAACTGTCGAAAAGGCGCATATTTTTTCCTTACCCAATAAAAAATTGTATCATTTTGCGAAGCACTAATGGTACATTTAAAAAAATAAGCGCACAATTATGCGCTACGCAATAAGACATACAGAAATGCAGTAAAGTAAGTGAAATAACTCTCAACAATTTTTATTAAAAAAAAATAAAATTTCAAGTGCTACGGCATTCCCTTACTACGAAGCAGGTTTGTAAGGGAGAATACTAAAAAATAACTGTAAAAAAACATTCAGTGTGTAAAGCTGTTCGTTACGTCCAACAATTTTTTATGCGCTGAATAATGCGCTTTTTGTGTCAAAAATGTATTGCTTCAAAGTGGGAACTCGCCATATAAAATTCATGTCTTCCGTAAGCGCAATGGTAAGCGAAACTCTTACATTTCTCCCTTACAAACCTGCTTCGCTCGAAGCACAATTTTTTATTGGGTAGCGCTTTTATTGATACCCAACATTTTTAAACTTTTATTTGTATACATTAAAATCAAGACACATTAAACCAAAATTTGTTTCCGTTTTTTAAATCTTAACTCTGAAATTCATACTATACAAGGAAAGAGTTCATTTTCTAAAGTAATCAATCCATTTCGTTTCTTAAAACAAGAAAATCCAAAATTAATTTTCTGATTTTATCTTGTTTGGTTCGTATTAAGCATGGTATAAGGCAGCGGTCACCAACTACTTTCATTTGTGGTCCGTTTTTAAAAAAATCACGACCGTCGCGGTCCGGAAGGTAATAAGCTGAACTATTTAAATAATATGTTTAGATACTGTATCAATGGACACATAAAACGAATTGGTTTCGGTGCATTATTTTATTAAATAAGTATACTTATACTTAAGTAAGTTCTAAGGGGTTTTTACAATATAAATGAGAAAAATTGTGCAGGCTATTCTCATTAAATCTTCATCATTAGATGTTCATCGGCAAGTCTGTTCCGGAATTTATTTTTAATTAAGTTTATCTTAGAAAATGCTGCTTCACAAGCATATGCTGGCCCAAACAAAGTGAGAAGTTTGAAGGCTACTTTTTTTTAATTCAGGGCATTTATTAGAACAAACAAATTTAATCCAAAACTGTTGACAAGAAACTTCCTGTTTTTGGCGTTTTAAAACTGTATTTTCTTAGAAATCGATCATTTCCATCTGGAGAGAAGCTTTATTACTCCCGAAAATATTTGCAGCTTCATTACTCCATTCATCCCAAAGATTCAGAGAGTAAATGTAACTGAGGCCTTAGACGACATTCCCAATTTGTTCAATTTCCGATTTAAGATCCTCAATGAACGTCATGTATTGGCCGACGTCAAGCTCGTTGTCAGTCCAGATTTTTTTTTAAATTAGGGAAGTGCAGGCGTTCATTATCCAGAACAATGTTGAAAAGATCGCGATTTCGCAAAAAGCTTTTTACTTCTATCAGGAGCTCCAATATAAGTTTTCCTTTGCCTTGAATTTTAAGGTTCATTGATGTGTTTAAAAATATCTGATAAGAAAGCAATGAAAGTAACGTTTTCTTTATCGCTAAGAAAACTTAAGTGATATAATATTTTTCATGAATTCATTGTTACATAACATAAAATATTTTGTATTGTTAACACAAGGTCCGCATAAAATAGGTCTACGGTCCGGATCCGGACCGCGGTCCGCCAGTTGGTGACCTCTGGTATAAGGTATAGTCATTAAGAATTTTGTTATCAATTTCAAAACCCATATAACGTCAAACAAAAGAAAATATGGAAAAAAAATTAAAACAAGCTTTAAAAATCAAATAAATTAATTTGACATTACATGGGTAAATAATGAAAACTCTCCCTAATGAACATACCTGGTACATCTTATACTATGGTATTAAGCAGTGTTTAAAAAGCTGCAGTTGAGATCGTAAAAGTCATAAGATTATGCTGTAGCTTCGACTTTACTTCTGATTCATTAAATGAAAACAGTAGCAGTCAAGGCAAAAGCGAAAAGTTGTACACAACAAAGAACAACGACAGTCGAAATGTTCGCAAGAGTTTGGTTTGATAGACTGAAACTTTTAAAAAATCCTGTAGATAACGAAGATGGGATAAAGTTTATTCAATCACTTCTAGTTAACATTTTGTTTACTGATCTTCATGATTTCATTTCTTATTTTATTCATAATATACCTGGATATGATAAATGATAAAAATATGTACAAATGTACTAATTTGCATGAAAAAATGGTCGCCACTAATTAAGAAATTATTTTGAAAATAATCATTTGTAAATTATCAAAATCGTTCTCAAGTTATGATAAAATGTATGTAACATAAATGCCTTATTTCTATCGAAATATTAGCCTAGCCCATAAAAAAAACTATAGAAAATACTGAAAACGAAATTTAGGCCCTAAATTTGTAAAACGCAAAAGCAACGCCAAAAATTATATTGAAAGCAAAAACAAAATCGAAAATATTTCATAATTTTGTTGTTGTTTTCTATAGAAATGAATATTGAATTTTTAAACTTTAAACGCTGCATATCTTGTGGCGTTGATAATTTTTAAACGCAATATGTATTTCTGTAGAAAGCAACAACAAAATTTTGAAAAATTTTTGACATTGTTTTTGCTTTCAATGTTATTTTTGGGATTGCGTTGCGTTTTACAAGTTCAGGGCCTTAATTTAGCGCTGTTATATTTTTGTATTTCATATATTTTTGTTTAAAACAATATTTTTTGACGGCCAGAGTACTTAATAAAACTTGGTTCTTAAACATTTCATTAAGTTTTTAAGCACGGCGCTTTTTGATTAGAAATAGTTTACAACCCTGCATGTAAAACAATTTAAACCTACAATCCAATTTTGTATTAATACCGCAATTATGTACTAATGTATGTTTGTATTTCAATTTAAATTTATAATTTTTACGTTTTGCCCTTGATATAAAAAATTTGAAGATTTATAGGCTGTAGGAAAAATCGTCCAAAGAAAAATGGACCCAGAAAAAAATGAAAAATCGCCCAAATGAAGAATCGCTTAAAAGAACATAAAAACTGACCAAAAAAATTATATAAAAAATTTTGCCCAAAAAAAAATTAAAAATGACCCATAAAGCTAAAACGAATTTTTCCCAAAAAAATGAAAAATTACCCAATTTGCAAAAAAGTGTTTATTATTCATGTAAATTTAGTTACATACAAATGTAAGTTTTATGTAAAAAATTGCATTGTATCTTCAACAGCTGCTCGGCAGTATGGACAGTAATACTTATTTGAGCCCTCCGCCAAACTTTGTGAACTCTTCAATAGTTAAATGTTAATTAATCACTGCATAGTTATAATCAATTAATCGAAACAGAATATAGCTTTTTTCCAAGATGGCATGTCATAACGTCCAGTGTCGTAGTGTCCATGGACACTGTGACACTTTTAAAAATGTCATAATGTCCGTGGGCACTAAGACATTTTGCAAATAGATATTATGACATTTTAAAAAATCTCATAAAGTCCATAATTACAAAAGATGTTAAATACAAAAAAAGATCTACATACACGCAGAGAAAAACATGTTTTATTATGGTCACAACCAACAAAACTATTTTTAAAGAAACTTATTTTACCATAATATGGTTGTCGGTGACAATGATTTGGTTAAAATAAAACATAATATGTATGTATATGGGTGCATATTTTAAACATATAACGAAAACACTTTTGGGCACAAGGATTTTCACCCCTATGGTGTAACAAATACCGGCAGCGCTTACTAAAGCGTCTCGGCATAGTCATTCGACGCATAATGATAATGAATGATTTAGACAAATAGTATATAAAATTTGGACGAAATTTTAAAAATGGAAGATGGCCCGAAAAAATGGGCTATTTTTCATACAATATTTTCCCTACAGCCGATTTATATCTTCAAAAAAAGCTTTTTTTTCTCCCCATGTGAAGATTTTCCTTCCAAATCTTCTGGCATCGCTGTTGGTAATCATAGCAATAACCAAGGTAGCCATTTTTCGGCTAGATCTGTCGGCTTATTTTTCTTCTAGCCATAAAAAACGGCTTCATTTTGTATAGCCGGAAGATCTAGCTTTTTTGTTGATAGCAATGTTTTATTTTCTTTTTTGTTATATATTTTAAGGCAATGTTGAAAACATTAAAAAAGTGAGTTGATTCATGGTGAAGGATGATGATGTACGGTGTCAACTTATATTGCCAGAGCCCGACTTCTTTAATGGACCGACTTGCCAATCTACGAAAAATAAAGCTTTTGAAGATGCTATGTAAAGAATGTGATATTTAAGCATTACCCTGCGGGAAATTTGTGTCAATTAGCCCCACAGACTGGTCCTGGGAGTTGTGAAAATAGAACAGGTACAAAAAGAAAGAACTCATGACCAGTGAAAGGAGAACTAATCATGTAACGGGTTTATGGAGAACAAAAAGGTAGAAAAAGGAATGAATTACAGTACAGTCTCCACCGGTGGTGTAAACATTTTTTGGGACTTTCTTAAATTTGGCTCTTGAATTTAATTCTAGGACTTGTTTTATTGAAATAATACTACATCGTATTGAAATAATACTACATTTTAGTAACTGTCACTAAACACGTCCATTGAGAATAGATTTGTGACTGGTCAAATGGTGTCAATTGACCCCCTCCAATGACAACCCCATGTAAAAGTGATAGGTCTTATTCATAGAAAGTGTTAAAACTAGAACCGGTCTCTACCACCAAAGACCTATCACAGGACTACTTTGGTGTCAGTTCGCTTCCCTCTAGGGTATGTAGTGGACAAGAGAATCCAAAAACACCGATGACTAAAATAAGATTATTTCATGGTTTCCTCAGTTCCTGAAAAGAAAGATTATTGTTCAAATTAAAGCGATCTTTAAAATAAATGTTTTCGGATTCTATTCGTAGCAATTGTTTTGATGCGATGTTTCGGCATATAAATTTTATTGATAATGCAAAACTTCCCTTTTTTCTTTTTCGTAACACGCATTATATTAAAAAAGTAGTTTCTGTTACCTTTTATGTAATTAATGAAAGTTTTTGTTAAGTTTTGATTATAATAAAAGTTTTATTTGAAAACCGCAAGGCCCAAAAATTTTATGTACTGCCCACTGGTACGTATATGTAACAGTCCCCAAAACCGATTCTATGCCAGATAGAACATTTTTTTATTAGTCTGGGTTTACGCTATGAAAGTTGTCTTTCAGAAAGTCTGACTTTATATGCAAGAGAGGAAGATAACAGGTTATTCTTCTCTCCCCTCTCACCAATAAACTCAGACTTTCTGAAAGAAAACTTTCATAATGTGAACCCAGACTTAAAAAAGGATCTTTAATTAAGGTTAATTGCTGTTCAAAATGTCGTTGATTTATAGTCCAGACAACTGTGGCTATTAATGGGATAAATTGAAAAAAGAACATTAACGCCTGTATTTATAAAAATAAATGTTATATATAATAAAGGTTTACTAAACAAATTTTGTATGAAAGTTCTCCTTAATAAACGTTTGTTAAATTAAATAATCGTTTATAAATACGGGGGTAAATATTTAATTTCTAAGTTGCCGTTCTTAATATTTTTAAAAATCTAGCCATTCCTAGCCAGTTTTAGTTTCAATTCTAGCCTTTTTTGAAACTTCGACTTGGCAACCACCCATTTTAATAAATTTTGTTTATATCGAGCCCTTAAAGCAAAAATTATGTTTCCAACAAAAATAAAAGTTTATAGGAGAAGGTTTTTTGAATATTTTTGCTTCAAGTCTAGGGTTTCGTTTCAAAATGCTTTTGCTCTTATTTCGTAACGGTACTTTCCAGAGATATGAGATTTTCTTCAAAAAACAAAAATCTAAAATATTGCTGGTTACTTAATTTTTGCAATTAGGGCTCGATATGTGTGTGATTTTCGTTTCAAATGCTTTTTTGGGTCCATTAAAATGGCAAAATATTTCATAAAATAAATACATAAATTTAAAAATTAAATCTGCTTTAGTGTGGTTTGAAATATAAGACCGTTCGTTCATTGTGTGTTAAAAACATATGTAGATCGAAAAAATTCTCGTTTGACTCTCTTCATACAAAATAAAGTGTCCGTTTTGCTTGATGTCGCTATTTCACATTAAGAAACAGTGATGCCAACTAAGCGACACTAAACGCGTGAAGAAATTTGAAAAACGGGCTAAAATGGGCTAAATTACAAAAATTACGGTTTTATACTTAAACATCTTATATTTTTTTCAAAAAAGAGCTAAGCACATTTTTTTCATTAACAATTAAACAAGTTATTTTATCATGAATGCTTAAAAAAAAACGATATTATGTCGTTTACAAACACATACAAAAAATAACGAAATATTTACAAAAAACTGAGCGACATTGACGCTCTTGCGGTCTTGAACGATAACGTGAGTAAAATAGTAATGCACACCATCTGCATTACAACCTGGTACACTTTTTCGAATGCATCGCCGCATTTATGGAGTGGAAGCCTACCACTTGCACACAAAGTAAGCGGGGTAGTGAAGTGTTCATTCTATAAATATAAACCTGGAACTGCTTCACATACATTGTAAGCTGGCAGTAAACAGTCTATATACAATCTCGCTTACTTGGTGGGAAAGTTGAAGGAGTCTTGCACACTACTTCACACACATTGTAATGTGTTAGATTTTTTGGATTTTCGCGTTATTTCAGAATTATAACTTTCGTTATAAATTGAAAAAATATATATTTAACTCGCGATATATTTTTAGATTTGTCTTTATTTAAAATATAATACTTTACAAAGTAGCATATGAAAAATAACGGGACACATACAGAATATATCAGCACATTAAAAAAGATGAATGAAATTAAATTTTGTAAATTCCATACACTTCCGTCATACACTTTGTAAAATTGAACAAAATGTGATACAAACATCATTGAAGAGATGTGATTTAAGGCCTAACCAGAATGTGCATACACAAACTTAAGCTACTGTCAAAAATAAAACAAAAAGCCTCTCAAATGCATTTAAAATAACAAAAACAAAATAAAAAACATTGATTAAGCAAATGACAGTTTTATTAAACTTAACATAAAGTTTCCTTAAGTTAAATTTGGTTTGACACATATTATTTACATGTATTTGCTCAGTAGCTTAAGCCACGTTATTCACATTCTGGTTGGGCCTTTAGTATGCAAAGTTCACCGCTGGGTTTTTTGAAAATGTTGGAGGAGATTTGTTATAGGTGGTGTCGCTTAAATGTCGTCAGAAATGCCTTAAAGACGTAACCAACTGAGAATAAACGTAGACCTTTACAGCTCTCATCAGCCAATCGCCTACATACTGATAAAAATCATATTAATTCCAATAGCCTAAGTATATATATCCCTTGTATTATTTCATGCATTAAAAAAACTTCCCATACCGGGAATCGAACCCGGGCCTTCTGGGTGAAAGCCAGATATCCTAGCCACTAGACCATATGGGATATACATATTGCTATTCCATAAGAATCGTCCTATACCATATATATTCAACCAATTGATAAAGTTCCTGATAGCTATCGTGAACAATAACCATCGCAAACGATAAAGTGACCATTATATATGGGCATTTCCATTTTGAGGTGTCGTGATATTTGTACCACAAAATGTAAAAAAATTAAATGAAGAAGTCAAATTTGTAAAAAGGGTTTTTATATATGTACAAAGTAATGAAGTAGCACTATATTCAGAAAAAAAATTACAGCAATCGACGCTAAGGATTTGCAGATATAAGCAAAAATATGCGCTGGCGTGACGTTAAAAAAACGAAAGTGGATTTTGACTTGCATTACAAAACTGAATAAGACTGCGAATTGAGCAAGACATTTTGTATAAAACCTATTTAAGAAAACTTTGGACTTATAAAGATTTATTTTTCAAGGTATAAAGTTTAAAAATCTATGCTCGTTTTAAGGTAGATATGGGCATTTTCAGCAAAAAGTCTACTTTTTTATGTAACGCCAGAATGCAAATAAGGTTGTATTTTAGGACAATGTTGTTCAACCGTTATTCCTTTTGTTACTCAATGTAGAGTTAGTTGCGCCTTACACCAAAATATAAAAAAGTAAAGTATGCATATAACATTTTTTGAGAAACAATTTAAATTAATTCTGGCGTTACGTTACGAAAAGTAGACTTTTCGCTGGAACTCGTTTTATAATTTATGTAAATCTAACCAATTAAACTAAAATTGTATATAAAAGGCTTTAAACAAAAGAATACAATATAAGTATTTATTTGAATACCACTTCGTCTAGCTTGCAATTTATTTTAGTTGTCAATAAGTTGGGTAAGTGGACGGATGCGGTTTTTGTTTATAATTTTTAAACTGATTTTACTAAGTTAAACGGGACATATTATATTAATTTTATCTATAGGGATATTCTTTAGTAAATATAATGGACTTTGTTTCAGTTAATTTAAGTGAATTTTTTTCTGGTTTTGTACTGTAGAATAGTTTTTTTGCCTTCTTCCATGTACTATATATGGCCATGCATTTAGAAACCGTGTTTATAATATACGTTACTCTTTGACTATGATAAAATATGGGTAGTGTTTTTACAGAAGGAAAGTAGTATAACGTCAACGTTCCCGTAGAATATTATATTTAAAACAAAAACAAAATTCTAAAATTTGTTTTGTCTTTATAAAAAAAGACTTCCCATACCGGGAATCGAACCCGGGCCTTCTGGGTGAAAGCCAGATATCCTAGCCACTAGACCATATGGGATATAGTAAAGACTACTAAAAGATCTTTTTAGTGAATAAGTAAAATACGCGGGTTTTTTAAAAAAGACCATACATATTTACATTATGCAACTTTTGCGTGCAACATTTTGTTTGTTATTGTAAGGTGTAGGGAAGAAAACGGGGTTGATTAATGGTGTTTTCTTTTCTAAAAAATAAATATAATATATGTAATTATATATTAATAATAATATAATTTGTGTAATACACAGAAAGAATTTTCTTCGCAATATCAATGAATTTTGACATTAATCCCATGAAAAATTGCATTAAAAGGGAATCTATGCAGCGCCTTGTTGGATCAATGAAACCTGTTTCATAAAATGTATTTAATGAAACATTACATTAGATCTATGAATATTATTCATTGGAGGAATACTTTCAATAAAGTAAAAAAATATTTTTTTTTTTTTTATTTTTTTGTTTTTATTTCATTTGTTCTTATTTTATTTATTTTTTTTTTTTCTCTGGCGGGAATCGATCGCGCAACCTCGGTGCTGATAGACTAGCTCACTACCTCGTAGTCTACCGGGGCATTTTATTTTTTGAATAAAAAACTATGTTTTTAACTCAATTAAGAGCGTAAATATGAGATTAAATTGTCCACAACAACAATAACAACGTTGATTGAAAGTTTTTGGTTGATTACTATAATGACATTTTTTTTGTCATAATGAAAATTTAAATTTATGAAGGCAATTATTGAAATATGTTGCTTTTATAAAAATATTTTCGATTTCATAATTCTAATGGCATATTACATTAGATGTATTAAATAATTAAATCTTACATTTTTTGATTAACAATTTAACATTTTTTTAAGGAAACTATAACTTTGTATTAATTTATGAATATAGTTATTTTTGTATATTGTTTTTTTATGTTCCCAATTAAAATTTTTTGTTTAACTTGGACAAACTTAAGTTTTCATATATCCAATGAAAATTTTTAACGTAATTACGAAATCCAATGAAGCGATTTTAACGAAAATACTTCATTATAACTATGAAATTCCATTTAAACAATGAAAATTTTTATTTACCCAAGGAAAATTTTTTTATGAAAATGATTCATTAAATATATGAAGCATTTTTCTTTCAGTGCATTTTGATAATAAAATTCAATAATTTGCAAGCGTTGTTCGTTTGTAAGACGATTCATGGTTAAATTATAGACCAAACTGAAGATGTTTGACAGTAAAACAAAACACGAAACGTGCGTCAGCTGTTTAAACCAGTGTTGCCAAAAAGTTAATAGCTAAAAAATTACCCGATAGTTTGTATTTTAATTCTTTGACATACATAATTATCAAAGTTGTAAATAGGGTCTATTTTGTTATTAGATAATGTTTTTAAAAGTTCTGGTTGTTAACCAAAAACTAACTCGAATGGACAATTCTCATGTGTAGTCGTAGGCGTGTGTAGCGTATGTATTCATTAAATACTCTATGGGATCTTTCAATTGTCCCTAGCGTTTGATGGTGGTGATGGAGCTGAATGCTTTAAGTTGATATTCATTAGTTGTGTTAGATCATGTAGTATTTCGTTTTTGTATTCTGTTCCCAAGTCAGTTAATATAGTGTTAAGAGATTTTCAAATATTGTTTTGGCTATTGTTTTTGCTGTTTTATTTTCTACTGGTGCGGCTATAAGATATTTTGTTAGGTCACAGATAATGGCTATTATGTACTGTTTGGACGTTTTTGTTATTGGTTATGGTCCAACCGTATCTATAACGACTGTATGAAATGGTTTTAGAGGTGTAGGAGTTATTATTAGAGGCGCTTTATTCTATCGAGTAACCAACCTTGTTGGCTTTACAAGTGTCGCAATTTTTTTACATATTGAGTTATATATTTTGCCATATTTTTCCAGTAGTAATACCTACCAATTTTATTTATCATTCTGGTGATTCCAGGATTTCTTCGTGGAAGTCCTTCATTATTCTATGTTTCAAAGCTTCTTCTTCTATTATTATTTTGATTTAAATTTTAAAAAGCTGTTGCCTTTTTCTTTTATTTCTTCGAGAGGTACCTTTTTAAATATTATATCATTTAATGATATTTGCATTTCCACAATATTATTACAACTGGCTTGTTTCTAAAGCACTTGGAAAAATTTATCTAAATAAATTTCTTCATTAGTAGTAGTATATTGTTTTGTATCTTTGGCAATTACAGTTTTTCTTCCTTTTTGTACTCGACCACCTTGATTGGTAGTAACTATTGTTGGGAGTCTCCTTGCCTTGCGCGCTGATATGTCTTCATATACCTGAATCAATTTATTGTTGCAATTTTTAATGCTTTCTAGAGTTTTCGTTGCAGACCTACTGCTTGTAACATATCAGGCCTTCATAAAAAAAACTTCCCATACCGGGAATCGAACCCGGGCCTTCTGGGTGAAAGCCAGATATCCTAGCCACTAGACCATATGGGATATAGTAAGAAGTAATGCAAGATCTTTTTAGTGAATGGGTGATTTTCACGGGTTTTGTAATAAAGACATTATGAGAATTTTCGCTTTTTCAACAAGATTTTTAGGTCTTAATTTCCAAAAAGTCTTCCCATACCGGTAAGCGAACTGGTTCTTCTGGGTGAAAGCCAGACCATATGGGATATATTTATGACCCACAAAAAGAGTCTTACACCAAATACAATAGCTATTGAAATATTCAGAAATTAAGTGTTTTTCTAGAAGGTATTGAATCCCAGTAACATGTCAGGGCCTTCATAAAAAATCTTCCCATACCGGGAATCGAACCCGGGCCTTCTGGGTGAAAGCCAGATATCCTAGCCACTAGACCATATGGGATATAGTAAGAACTACTGACAGACCTTTTAAGTGAATGAGTGATTTTCACGGGCTTGGTAATAACGATATTTTAAGAACTCTCGCTTTTTCCACAAACTTTTAGGTCGTTATTGTAAAAAAGTCTTCCCATCCCGAGAATCAAACCCAATCCTTCCGGGTGAAAGCCAGATATCCTAGCCACTAGACCATATGGGATATATTTATGTTACATAAAAAGAGCCCTACACCATATGCGATAAAAAAAGTCTTCCCATACCGGTAAGCGAACTGGTTCTTCTGGGTGAAAGCCATATATCCCAGTCACTAGACCATATGGAATATATTTATGACCCACAAAAAGAGTCCTTTACCAAATACAATAGCTATTGAAATGTTCAGAAATTAATGTTTTTCTAGAAGGTATTGAATCCTAGTAACATGTAAGGCCTTCATAAAAAATCTTCCCATACCGGGAATCGAACCCGGGCCTTCTGGGTGAAAGCCAGATATCCTAGCCACTAGACCATATGGGATATATTTATGTTCCACAAAAAAAGTCCTACACCATATGCGATAGCTATTGAAATGTTCAGAAATTTAGAGTTTTTCCAGAAGGTATTATATCTAGTAACATTTCAGGCGTTTATAAAAAAAACTTCCACACAGGGAATCGAAGCCGGGTCTTTTGGGTGAAAGCCTGATATCCTAGCCACTAGACCATATGGAATATATGTATGTCTGTTCCATAAACATTGTCATACAATATTTGGGCCCAATGTATTCAGAAGCTATCACAAACACATCTTTATCTAATCAAAATGAGTGACGTAGATTCGGTTGGACCCGTCTTAGTCGCTAGCTTCAGTAGTTGAGAAATTCTTGACCCAAGTCTAACAAACCAACCATTCCTATCGGTATTATTACAGAATTCCGTTTTAGAAAGTGTTGTTCACAATTATGAAATTAAAATTATTAGTTAAAAAAAACCTTGTCTATTGCAAAATTAAATTTAAAAAAAAAAATTAATTTTGTATCTAATAAATCGAGGAAATGTTATTGATGCCCAGAGCTTTTTACTTTTTAGAAACATTTAAAATCCTATGGGGTGATCTTTTACTGCTGTTATTCTTTTAGGGCTTAGGGAAAATAACCTCAATATTTTTGACAGAAGCAGTTTACATGGGCTACTTTGAAAAAGGTGGAGAGAGTGAGTAACACGTGCAATATATGTAAAATAAATAAAATGCATTGCTAAGTAAGGTTTTAAGCTTACCAACATTACCAACCCACGACGTAAGCGATAAAATTGTTTAAGCGAATTTTGTTTGTTCATAAAAAGTTTTTTAAAAGAAAAAAATTAAAGCTGCTCTGACTCGGTAAACTTAAACAAGGATACAAAACAAAACGTGGTACGAAGGTAATACATCTTCATTGCTACATCCATGGTTTCATCAAAAATCAAAAAAATTTATGTAGGTACAAAAGATATTAGACTTGCACTTGGCTGCTTTGCGATCAGTATTCTAAATTTACATTGTACATTTTCAAATTTGGTCGAAAATTATCACCAACGGCAACCCTGTATATAAAACACTTAGTGCCTGTTCACACACGTCAAGTTTGACTCGTCAAGTCTTGAGCTTTTAGGAGAGAAGGGAAAAGAGAATGCCATTTCTTTTCCCCTCTCTCCTAAAAACTCAAGACTTGAAGAGTCAAACTTGACGTGTGTGAACCGGCACTTACATCGATTTCAACCGTTAACGTTTGCATAGAAAATAACATTTAAAACAGGAACAAATTTTAGAATTTTGTTTTAAATATAATTTTCTATGGGAACGTTGATTTTCGAAATCGTTTAACAGGCAGTTACTTGCTTTCTTTGTTGGATTATTCCTTTATTCGTTTTTTTTTTTTATCAGTTATCCTCTTAATCGAAGTTCTTAAAATATGTATATATTTTTTTCTCTTTTCTGTTTTTTTTTTTACTTTTTCTTTTTCTCTTTCAAAATAAAATTTCTATTTTGAATACTTTTTTCTCAAAAATTTAAGTTAACATATTTTTAATTCTTCTTTATTTTACATATGTATTAACAGCCTGCCCCGCGATGTCGACCGCTGTCGTTCACTATCATTTTCAACGACAAACAGCTGATTTGTTGCCCACTAGCAATTTTAAGCACTACATTTTTAATAGGTTTATAAACGGCTTTATGAAACGGATTTTGAATGAAAAAGTGTTTAATAAACATTTTATTTACATGTTTTATTTTCTTAAAATAAGGCAGAAAGTTTTTAACTCTAATTTAACTTATGTTGTAAACTCCAATGTTCTATAACCTGCAGAAATAAGGGATTCGTCTATTCTCCTTGCATTAAATGAAAAGACTTCTCATGTTTCCCCCTAGGACAATTGTTTTTTTCAAGTAAACAGATGACAGTTGTACTTAACATTAATTGTGGTATCACACCATTTTTCATTTAAAATGAGAAAATTCTAGATGAAATTGAGAAAATTCCAAATAAATTGAGAATTTCAATTTGAAATCGAGAAAATTCCAAACGGAATTGAGAATTTAAATTTTAAATTGAGAAAATTCCAATATAAAATGAGAAATTCAATTTGAAATTGAGAAAATTCCAAATGAAATTGAGAATTTCAATTTGAAATTGCGAAAATTCCAAATGAAATTGGAAAATTTTTATTTAAAATTGAAAAAATTCCAAATGAAATTGAGAAAATTCCAAATGAAATTGGGAAATTTTAATTTTTCATTGAACAAATTGAATTATGTATATAATTTTTGTTATATTCATTATATAGAGCCACTATAGAGCCATACAACATACCACAACGTTTTACCAATCTGCTCTGGATCTGGAAGATATGCCTGTTGGTCAATAATACATTTTCATTTTTTAGATCCTATAGTTAGTGAAATATGAATCTATATAATGAATATAACAAAAATTATATACATAATTCAATTTTATCAAAATTAAAATTTCTCAATTTCATTTGGAATTTTCTCAATTTCAAATTAAAATTTCTCAATTTCATTTGGAATTATCTCAATTTCAAATTGAAATTCTTAATTTCATTTGAAATTTTCCCAATATCAAATTGATGTTCTCAATTTCAATTTTCTGAATTTCAAATGGAATTTTCTCAATTTCAAATTGAAATTCTCAATTTCATTTGGAATTTTCTCTATTTGAAATTAAAATTCTCATTTTCATTTAGAATTTTCTCATTTTCAATGAAAAATGGTGTAGAGTTACTGAATATAATTTCAACAGTAACCTCAAATTTTTATAAATTTCAATTTACTTCTTGTTGGTTATGAAATCGCAGGGATTTCTTGGCAAAGAATTCTCTAGCCGCTGATATTAAAAGTTGAAGATCCTTTCAGCGAATGATTGAAATCCAAGGTTTATGTAAAAAAAAACTCTCTTTTCCCACAAGCATTTAAATCCTTAATACCAAAAAGTATTCCCATACCGGGAATCGAACCCGGGCCTTCTGGGTGAAAGCCAGATATCCTAGCCACTAGACCATATGGGATATATCTCAGTTTCATTAAATAGTCCTACGCCATATGCGATACTTATTGAGATGTTCAGAAATTTAGTGTATCGAATCCTAGTAAGATTTCACGTCTTTATAAAAAAAAACTTCCCATACCGGGAATCGAACCCGGGCCTTCTGGGTGAAAGCCAGATATCCTAGCCACTAGACCATATGGGATATAGCAATAACTTCTTAAAGATCTTTTCAGAGAATGATTGAGCTTCTGTAATAAAGAAATTTTGGGAACTCTCGTTTTTGTAATTTGATTCTACTTTATAAAGGCAAAGCAAAAAATTTTGTGCTTTAAGTAAATTTTAAATTTTATTGATGTGTGAATACCAACTGCTGATTAAAACATTATGGAACATAAAACAAAACCGTCATGCACATTTTGCCATTCAAACTTCCAGCGTTAACGGTGTCACCGTTAATGGTTGCCAATCAGAGAAGCAAGCCGATTAAAAAATATTCGTTGCGCCGAACTTATGTAGAGAAAACATATAAACAAACAGTTTAAACAAAAATAAGGCGAAAAATTATTTATTTACATATTAAAAAACTAAAAATTAAATACAAAGTACGTTCTATTTCAAAACAGAAACAGCTTTTGATATTGCCGCGCAGAGTCAGTGTTCCAAAACAGCCCCAGACTATTGAAAACTTCCTGTGCGTTCATTCAAATTTTTTCTATTTTTCGACTCATCGATTAATTTTATTGCACAACTGGCTTTTGTTTTTTTTTTTTTAAACTTGTAATGAGGAACACTCTTATTAACACTTTTGAAACGAATAGAAACAATTGGAAAAAAAATGGATAATAGGTTACCAATCTTTTTAAATAATCAGTAATCAACATTAAATTTTAATGTTACCAGTAATAAGTTTTAAGCTAGGAAACTCCTCCAACAATAAATTTCATTGTATTTATTAAGAATGAAAATTGGAAATTGAGCACAACATTCAAAATTTTATTAGTGAAAAATTATGTATTCCCAAAAATAAGTTATAATTTTATTGCAAGCAATTATATAAGGAAATTATTCAGGCTCACGTTCATTAAATTATTTTCCTTAGAAAGACAATTAAATTTATTAAATGTTTATAGCTTCTAAGAATACAGAAAAGGTTAATTATGTAGAATGGAATGCATGCGAATGAAATAAACTTGAGTCTGAATAATTTACAAATAGACATAATTGTTTGCAATGAAATATTCAAAATACTTAAAAATCCGTTTTTGACTTCGTATACATGACTACCTGTAATTTTAAGAAGTTTCCAATGCAGTGTCTGTCTGTATTTTAATTCTTCTTGAAAAAATAGAAAGCAAAAATTAATTTATTTTCTACTAAAAGTCATAATTTTTACTTATCCTGACAACAATATATGAATCTAATACAAAAAAGTTTCGTTTAAATTCTTCAAATCTTTTCACACCAATCTTTAAAAACAAGATAATATTAATAATGCCACTAATTCAATTAAAACCAATTTTCGCCAGCATATTTAGTGCACTAACTAAAACAATATTAAAAAATAATTGAACAACCAATTTGGCTAAAAAATATAGAAAAAAAATGAGAATCAGCTAGAAATTGAGCCGTCGATCAGCCGAGTAATTCGGCGGCGGCGCGGCTTGCTTCTCTGGTTGCAATACAAATTAGAGATAATCTATTGCTGTTATCATTTATATCTGTACACACAGAAAAAAATCAAGTTAAAAACGTAGAAAACAAGGTTGATTTAAAATTTTTCGATGGTGATTTTACAATAACTGCGAACAACATTTTTTTCTTTTGAAATAACTATAATTCATGTTAATTTAACATTGCAGTAAAGTTAGAGCAAAATGTAATTTATATTGAAATAACAATCGGAATCACGTTGAATCAAAGTTATTTCAAGTTGAAACAACGTGAATTTCATGTAGAATCAAATTGGTTTGAGTGTGTTTTAACAGTGTGAAGAAGCTTCAGAGACAACATATGCATTTATTTAAGAATAATTCAAAACACTTACCCCTGTAACACATGTTTCACTTATTTTGTATTCTCCTTTGTTAACAGAAGCATCAGCAGAATCGCCCGATATGGTTTTCGTCATCATTCTACTTTGAAAACTTGATGTACTATTTAACTAAATAATTTTAATTAAATGAATACGGGAATTGTCTTCTTTTTATAACATATATTAAAAATGAAAATAAAAAATGTACATACTTAAGTATGTATGCATGTTAATTTAACAAGATAAACTTTTGATTTTAATATAAAACAGGTTTTTATGGATTCAATTTTGAATCCATATTTATTTATATTTTAAGATTTTTTTTTTTAATTTTTTTAACAGTGAATAATATTAAATAAACGTAATTTAAGGTTATATTAATATTTTTCATTTAAAATTAATGTGAAATAATAATAAATTTAAATAAAGGGCATACTTTTGCTGAAATTTACTATGATTCTCAATCAACATTTTTCCATGTTAATTTTACATTGGTATTTTTTTCTGTATATATATATATATGGATTTTGTTAATAATTGTGGTACAAATCATCTTCCGGAATTGCAGTAATTGGTGTATCTGATAAATGTGACGTGGTGGCAGAAAACTGTGCTCATATTCGGCCAAAGCATTTCAAACAAGTTAGAGTGCTATATTCGGCTGTGCCGAATCTTTGATACCCTCCACCGACAGTTCGAATGTTTAAGGAGTAATATCTGTATGATGTTATTATTATCTTAAACTGTGACGATTTGTTATTAATTATGGATTTAGACGACTAAACTGTTTTCCGGTAGTAGGGTTTGTATGGGGCCTAGGGTAAATTATGGACCGATCTTCACGAAATTTCACAGCCTTTTTCCCAGTTCTATAAAACTTTGATGTACCAAATTTTGTTATGATAGCATTATTTTTTACGGATTTAGGCGTACTAAACTGTTTTCCGGGAGTAGGGTTTATATGGGGCCCAGGGTAAATTATGGACCGATCTTCACGAAATTACACAGTTTTATTTCTTGTCCTATAAAACTTTGATGTACCAAATTTTGTTATGATAGCATTATTTTTTACGGATTTAGGCGTACTAAACTGTTTTTCGGGAGTAAGGTTTATATGGGGCCCAGGGTAAATTATGGACCGATCTTCACGAAATTACACAATTTTATTTCTTGTCCAATAAAACTTTGATGTACCAAATTTTGTTATGATAGCATTA
Organism: Pollenia angustigena; assembly: GCA_930367215.1. NCBI lineage: Eukaryota > Metazoa > Arthropoda > Insecta > Diptera > Polleniidae > Pollenia > Pollenia angustigena. Next base: position 59,199,100 of record OV884060.1, read on the forward strand.
TTTTTTACGTTTTTAGGCGTACTAAGTTGTTTTCCGGGAGTAAAGTTTATATGGGGCCTATGGTAAATTATGAACCGATCTTCACGAAAATTCAAAGATTTATTTTTAGTTCTATAAAACTTTTATGTACCAAATTTTGTTATGATAGCATTATTTTTTACGTTTTTAGCCGTACTAAGTTGTTTTCCGGAAGTAGGTTTTATATGGGGCCTATGGTAAATTATGGACCGATCTTCACGAAACTAAACAGTTTAATTTCTAGTCCTATGTAACTGTGACTTGCCAAAATTTGTAATGATAGCATTGTTAGTTAGGGTTTTAGGCTTACTATACTGTTTTCCGGGAGTAGGGCTTATATGGGGCCTAGGGTAAATCATGGACGGATCTTCAAGATATTTTACAGCGTGATTTCCAGTTGAATAAAACGAATTGTTGCGAAATCTTATATCATTCTGTGCATTTTTCCACCATTTATGTTAGTTTTTGTAACAAAATTATCAATTTTTTTAGGTGGTGCTTCCACATTTTGATTCATAGCTCAGATCCTATTGAACCGATTTTGCTGAATTTCAATCCCAAAAAAATTTACTACCACATATACAAAGCAAAAGGAAAAAACATGTATGTGTGGCATACCATAAACGTAAACAAACGTATGCATGCACATGTAAGCAAAATGTAAACAACTTTTGACAACTAAAAATAACATAAACAATGATCATCAGGCTTCTTGCGCAGACCTTTTCAATGGGCCTTGGACAGTTCGCTATGTCGGTTTGTTTTATTGAAATTGTATTTAAACAGTGTTGCAAAATTGAAATTTTGAAATGGTACTGAACTTCAACTAAAAGAGAATTTTTCCCACCAAATGGTACTTTTTGTTAAAAAAAACAATATTTTATGAAAATAAATGGAACAAAAATATTTTATTGGAATTCATTTATCTAAGTATTTAATGGCGAACAGTATTTATATTTAAGGTATACATGTAAAAAATATTTCTTTTATACATAAGCGTCAAGCGCCCCATCCATTTACAATATTATTGTATATGTAATTCGCCATATTATTTCTATATGGCCCCATATTATTCAATAAGTGGCATAATGGTTTCAATTAAAATATGACGCAACTCTTATCTTAAAAAAACACAACATTTAAAGCAAAACAACATAGTGCAGTGTTGCAATATATAGCGTTTCTGATTTCGATTCTTACCAATATATTGTGTCACCTTCGAATATTACAAGCCCATTGGCGATATAATTGAACAGTTACATATATTGAAAGTGTAAGAGCCGTTTACGATACGTTTTTTCAGTATTAAAAAAAAATATTGGAAATAGTTCATATATTTATGAATAAGAAAATAAATTAAAAATTTTATTTTTGTCAATATAAATTTATACTGGTTCTAATGTTTATATTTTAACTTTTGCAAAGTTACATAATTCAGACTTTTACAAACTTAGAACTTAGTTCTAAAAAAAGTTTAAAACAATAATGTTTAAAAATAAAGATTTTAATTCAGTGTTTTAAGATAAAGCAAATTTACTTTAAGAAATCATAAGAAATATTATAACTACAACAGCAACTACCAGTTGATTTAAATAGATCTTTAGTTTTTATCAAACTCGAAACAGTTTCTATATGTATATGATTTCTTCCTTTGCTTTTTACATCATTTTGCATTCGAAAATGTGCGTTCAATTGATTCTCAGAAATGTGGTATCGAAAAAATACCAAAAGCAATATATGAAAGGTCAGCAAACAGTAATTTCGTTCTAAATATTGGCTTTATTTTTTTCAAGAAATTTAAATATATTCAGTTCTGAAATGCTTTATTTCTGAAAGATCCGATTGAACACGGAATTGAGAATTGATTATCAGGGGTGTGCTGGAAATCGGAAACTCAAAACGCAAGAATTTTAAACGTCGGTTTTTAAAAAAAATTCTGTAATAAAAGAATTTTATGACGATTATTATACAAATATTTCTCTATTAAAAAGAATTGTATAAAAAAAATTGTAAACATTAGATTAAAAGTGTATAAAAAACAACTTCCAAATTCTTGCGTTTTACGACTGTGATTCCCAGCACACCCCTGATTATCATAGTTTTCTTACCGTTTGTTAATAACATTAAAAACAACAGTATTATGCTATTGGTTTTTCCGGAAACTATATTTTCTGGATTGAAGCTGATTACCACTTTTAAGGTTTTATGTTCGAAACCAAATTTGGGTGTAAGAACAAATATCCCATTCTGGAAAGCAAAATATGAATCCTGCCGTCCACGCTTTGCATTTCAATATTTACGTCGCTTATTATTTTTAAAATACAACAACATAAATTTTGCAGCAAACACATGATAACCTAATGGCCATTTTCTCATTAGGCGATTATCTTTTTTCCCAACGAAAAACTGCACATTGAAGAAATTTGGTTTTCTTAATGTCTCATTTGCTTTGTTTTAATCGCAAAGCTAGCCGGCACTCATCTGCCAATTATTTATTTTCCTTTTATTTGCCGTACAGATAAATTCAATCAGCTGACTCCAATCTTTTACATGTATTTTGAGTGGAGTTGCCAGCTGAAAACTTTGTTTTTTGTCGGTATATTGAGAAACCCAAAATCGTTAACGGACAGTTTATCGGTCCAATAAATTTATGTTGACATTAAGTAACAGACAGTTTTTCGATACATTGAGAAAATGGCCATAAGCCTGCTATCTAAGTGATCACATCACCTTAAAAAAGCTCAAAGGATAAAAAAAGTACTGAAAACAACGCGGGGGTACTGCGGTATTTGTAACAGTGAGGCCAACTTAGTGCTTTTGGCACTATTTATGGTACTTTTTGATGCCTCAACACGCCAAAATTTTATCCATAGTGCCAAACTAAAAAAAAGCACTAACTTGGTGCTTTTTCAATTTTTCGTTAGTGCCTTTAGTGCTTTTTACAATTTTTATTTTTTTTTCTACCATTTTTTTAAACTTCGATTATATAGAGGATGCCTTAGTTTAACTTTGCTATTTGGGGTACAATTTTGAGAAGGCTTGTAAAGATTTCAAATGATAAAAAATTGATACAAGAAAGTTACATTCGTTTTATCTAAGACTTAATTTACGAGGTTAGAGCTAGGCTTCCTATCAATTTGGAAATTTTACGACGACTTTTAAGCGTTGACAACATATTTAGTAATCGTAATAAAAACAATGTATTTCGGTCAAAATTTTTTTTACGATATAGTCACTGTTTCAAAAATATAATATGGATTGGAAAATATTAGAAATTGTTAAAAAACATGCAGTTGGAAACCGTGCAAAAAAAAACGCCAAGACTTTAAAAACAAAAAAAGAGCCGCAGCTTGGTATATGCAAAGTGTTAAATAAATTAAAACCCGCTGATAGAAAATACTTTCATAACGAGCGTTGTGTAACCTGCCATTTTTCACGCACTTTAATTTTCGGCTTTTTACCTCTAGTGCTATTGAAAAAAGGTTTGACTAAGTATCAGAATGCAAACATACATGTTTTTCTATTTTACACCTTATGCGTGTTCTTTATTCAGAAGCGTACATATATTAAAATAATTGGATAATATCAAAAGCCAATTATTTTATTAAGCTTTGCACGATTTTAATTTTGATTTATTTAAACGATAAAATATAAGGATGTTAATTTAAATATATATGTATGCTGTCATTAAGTTTTATAAACAATGGTCGGACATTGCAAATTTTCGGTAATTGCAACAGGCAAGATTTTTTCGAGTTACGAAAATCGCTCGCACTGTATTACTTTAAAACTGTTTTATGACCAATTTAAACTCCAAATGATTTGGATGATATTATTTTTATTGAAGATAATAATACATTTAAAAATGTTTATATACAAATGTAAATATCGTCGCAGGAATAAAAGAACGCTGTAACTGACAAAAACTCGAAAAAACGTTTTTTTTTTGCATAATTTTTATCAGAAAAAAATACTGCGTCGATTGGTCCCGGTCCCATATTTGTACTATGAAAAAGAATTCACTTACGTAAAAAAAAATCGTTTGCTGTAAGCCGCAGAATCACCGGGAACAATAGACTTGAGAGGAAATGTTTAGAGCCAATATATAAAGCGAGATAAAATAAAAATATTTTTTTAAAATCATGTTCCTAAGTTGTATAGTTTTTGTGATATGAACTTTTTTCCACTTTCTTTCATACAGGTTTTTTTTTTGGCTCTGGTGAACATTTTATATATTGTCAGTTACAGCATTCTTTAATTCCTGCGACGATATGTTTATTATTTAATCTTAAATGAAAATGGTTCCCATCAACGCCGTCGCCTTTTTTTTAAATTTTGGAGGTATATAATATTCGGCACTGCCGAAGGCAACTTGTTTTGTGTTTAATTAAATTGTAAAAATGGCTTAGTGCTTTTTTTGCTCAAAATAGTGCTTTTCAGTGCTTTTTTTTAAATTTTAAAGTGCTTTTTGCTTTCAAAAAGTTGGCATCACTGATTTTTAATATGAAAAAGTACCAAAGTACTGAATTTTTCAACACTGTATTTAAATAAAAATTTCTTCATGTTTAAAAAAACGCTTGCCGCTTATGTTTAGGTTGTTCAGTAAGTGCCGGTTCACACACGTCAAGTTTGACTCGTCAAGTCTTGAGTTTTTAGGAGAGAGGGGAAATGAAATGGCATTCTCTTTTCCCTTCTCTCCTAAAAACTCAAGACTTGACGAGTCAAACTTGACGTGTGTGAACCGGCACTAACCCTGCCTTTACACATGCAAGTAATGGCATGCCACTGTTGTATACATATTATCAAAGAAAATTTGTTCGAAATAGTCGAATCTCATGCCATTAACTTTTGTGATTACACATGCCACTGCGAGTTTATTTTCAAAATGTCGTAAAAGCGTCAACTTGAGCAATTTTGTTTACTTCTCAAATTAAAAAAAAAGTACCAGAAAACAAAAAAGAGTTACCGAGTTAATCATCATTGCAAATTTTTGGGAAAATTTTTTCATCTATATATATAAAATTGTAACGTTACTGACTCACTGACTGACTGACTCACTGACTCACTGATTCATCATCGCACAGCCTAAACGCCTGAAGCTAGACACTTGAAATTTGGACCAGAGATTGGTCACTCCCCAAATCGATCCACTAAGACGGGATTTTTGGAAATTCGAATGTTTAGGGGGTAAAAAAGGGTAAAAACGGGAAAATTCGGCAACCTTATATCTCCAAAACTAAAAGAGATACAAAAAAAATTTAATACCTATCGTTGTTCTTTAGAAAAATAAGCGGACAGGTGCTTTTTTGAAATTCGGCCCTATTTGGGAGTAAACGGGTAATATCTGAATTTTAGTACTTTTTTGACACCCCATCTATCTTTTGAACCAATAAACATAGAAACAAAGTTAATACCACATTCGAAACCTAACAAAAATATACGAATTTAAATTTGGTACTTTTTCGAAATTCGAACATTTAAGGGGTAAAATCGTAACTATTTTTGGTACTTTTTTTAAAAAACATTTTTCTCCATTTATTGAAATATTCGTACTAAATTATGGGCTGCCACTATTATACTGAAATTTTTTATACTTTAATGGGGGGAAAATAGTACCAAAAAGGGGAAATACGAGAAATTTGATATTTTACTTAACTTTTTGGTTCTACAACTGGTATTTTTTAAATTATCGTTTATGTTGGACCTAAAAACATAAGATTTATTATGCAATGTCCGGAATGGATAAGAATCCATAAGGGGCAGTTTTTGGTACTTTTCTGTTAATTAACTGGTACTTTTTGAATTTCCGTTAGTATTGGACCTATAAAAAAAAAAATAACCATGCAATGTCCCGAATGGATGAGAATCTATAAGAGGGAACTTTTTGGTACGTTTTTGTTCATTAACTGGTACTTTTTGAATTTACGTTAATATTGGACTTAGAAACATAAAATTCAAAATGAAATGTCCTGAGTGGTTAAGAATAAGGGGAAGTTTTTGGTACTTTTCTGTTCATAAAATGGTACTTTTTGAATTTCCGTTAGTATTGGACCTATAAAAATAAAATTAAACATGCAATGTCCTGAATGGATGAAAATCTATAAGAGGGAACTTTTTGGTACTTTTTTGTTCATTAACTGGTACTTTTTGAATTTCTGTTAGTATTGGACCTAGAAACATACAATTCAATATGCAATGCCCTGGATGGATGAGAATCTATAAGAGTGAACTTTTTGGTACTTTTTTAATCTTGGACTGGTACTTCCGTTGGTATTGGACATAGACAGATAAAATTAAACATGCAAGGTCCTGGGTGTATAAGAATCTAAGAGGAAAGTTTTTGGTACTTTTTTGTTCATTTACTGGTACTTTTTGAATTTCCGTCAGTATTGGACCTAGAAACATAAAATTAAACATGCACGATACTGTGTAAATGAGAATCTTTAAGTGGGATCTTATTGGTACTTTTTTATTCGTTAGCTGGTTCTTTTTGAATTTCCGTTAGTATTGGACCCAGAAACATGCAATTAAACATGGAAGGTCTTGAGTGAATGACAATCTGTTAGAGAGATCTTTTTGGTGCTTTTTCGTTTTTTAACTGGTCCTTTTTTTAAATTTTCGCTAATGTTGGTCTAATGAAAATAAAATTAAACGTGCATGGTCCTGAGTGAATGAGAATCTCTAAAAGCGCTTATAGGTACTTTTTAGTTATTAAACTGGTACTTTTTGAATATCCGTTATTATTGGACTTAGAAACATAAAATTCAAGATGCAATGCCCTAAGTGGATAAGAATATATAAGAGAGTTTTTGGTACTTCTTTGTTCTTTAACTGGTACTTTTTGAATTTCCGTTAGTATTGGACCTAGAAACATAAAATTAAACATGCAAGGTCCTGAGTGAATGAAAATCTGTAAGAGGGCTTTTGGTACTATTTTGTTCTTTAACTGGTACCTTTTATATATCCGTATTTATTGGATCTAGAAACATAAAATTAAACATGCAAGCTCCTGAGTGAATGAGAATCTGTAAGAGGGATTTTTTTTTAAATAAACTGGTAATTTTTTAATTTAATATTTATTTTTGTGCATTAAATAAAAAAGCAAATTGGTGTCTGGTACTTTAACGAAATTCGGTCGTTTTAGGTAGTAAATCTAGCTTTTAAGCCAATACGTATAGAAATAAAAATTAAATAACATTTGTTACTTATCTAAAAAATACAAATGCGAATTTGGTACTTTTTCGAAATTCGAACGTTTCAGGGGTGAAAATTGTACCTATGTATATCGATCCCGCGAACCTCATACCTTCTAAACTAAAAGAGATAAAAAACATCAGCAATTCGCTAACCGTATATTTCCTAAACAAAAAGAGATACAAAAAATTTAATATTAATTATTGTTCATTAAAAAAAATAAACGGAGAGGTGTCCGGTACTTTTTTGAAGGAAGACCTTTTTGGGGTGTAAAAGGGTAAATAAATATTGTATCACATTTTTAGCTTATCTAAAAAATACAAAACAGGTTTGCCCCTTTTTTGAAATTCAAACGTTTAAGGTGTGAAAATCGTTCCTAATTTTGTTACTGTTTTCTCAACATTTTTCTCCATCTCTATATAATATAAATTTGTAAAGTAACTGACGGATTCATCATCGCACATCCTAAACTCTTGAAGCTAAAAAGCTGACTTTTGGACCGAAGGTTGTCCTCTCGCCAAATCGATTCCGCTAACCAAAAAAATCCAAAATTAAAGAGATCCAAAAAATTTAACACTTATTGTTGTTTGTTAAAAAAAATAAGGGGACAGGTGCCTGGTACTTTTTTGAAAATAAACTTTGGCATAAAAATATGTCCACGAAGAAAAAGGAGACGCTAACGAAGTAGCGGGTTAAGTGCTAGTTTATTTATATTTACATTATTTTAACGATATTTATGCTCTATTATTAACAAACTTGCTTTTAATTATGCGCGTTTTTAAAAAATTAATCATAATAATTCTTTGTTAAGTTAAAACTTCAATAACAATTTGACAACAATCCAGTAAATGTGAATTAAATTTTTAACAGGGTAACATTGCTTATCGTTTTGACATTTAGTGGCATGCAAGTGGCAAATTTCCACTAGCATGCAATTTTTGCTGCCACTGGAGCTGCCATTGCGAAAAATGTGAGTGTATTAGTAAAAAAGTGTGAGTGTATTGAGCTTTTCGAACTGGCAGTGTCAAGTGTAAATGCTAGGTAAAAATAAAAAAATCTTCATTTGAGAAAATAAAATCTCCAAACCTTTTTTAGCCAAGAAATTTTCATTAAGGCTCAGTTAGGCGAACGTTTCTGTACCCGTAATGTAACGCACCGTACTGTAACCACGTTGGTGCACTTATAGAACGTTTAAAAACGTGTCATATGTTTTCCCATACATAAACAAAAAGCAATAGTATACATAAAACAAAAAAAACAGTGATAAGAATCAAAAATGTTCAAATGGTGACCGTTGTGCAGAAAAGGTACCACGCGATTTAAATGGTATTAAAACAGTATTTTGTGTATGTAAAAAATGTTAATAATTTAATATTTATATTATAGATTTACAATAAATAAATTTGTATTTTAGCATATATAAATTTTTAGCATACATATATCGTAAATGAGCATACACCAAACAAGGTTTTGATACCATTTAAAGTCTTTTATATGTTTCCCTTTTTCATTGTATGTGTATATGCATTTGTTTATTTTAAACATCTTAACATATGTATATTTGTATATTTGGAAATATGTTGTATTCTAAAGCTTCGTACAGACGATGGTCAGATATTACAATATTGTCTTTTTTCTGACAATAGTGCCGTTGTCAGATGCATTAATTTTACACATCTGCCCAATGAAAATGAGCTTACAATGTTCAGACAGTTGCAAGACATTTTTAGGCAATTTTAATGACAACATTGTAAGATCTGACCATCGTCTGTACGAAGCTTAAGTTGTTTTGTCGCAATTCCATAGATATACTAAAAAAGTACCAAAAAAAGAGCAAAATTACCCGCATTCAATGTAACATACAAGCCGCCCATCACTGTCTTACAAATGTCACGTAACAACGGCATGAAATTCTATTTTATACAGATTGGTACGTTGCAACTACGATACATTGAATTTCGGTAAGCTTTTGTATTGGTTTTCATATAACAAAAAGCGAACAGCTGATCAGGGTTGTGAACTATTTCTAATTAAAAAGCGCCGTGGCCCCAATCAAAAAGCGCTAAATAAAATTTAAATAAAAATCTTAATGAAATGTTTAAGAAACAAGTTTAATTAATTACACTGGCCGTCAAAAAATATCGTTTGAAATAAAAATATATAAAATAAGATTTGTGCGATTTTGATACAATGATTATTTTTGACCATATGGCGACCATTTTTTCATGCAAATTAGTATGTACACTTTTTTTTATCAATTATCAGAAATCTAGGTATATTATAAATACAATAAGGCGAGAAATCATGAAGATCAGTAAAATCAGCACGCTAAAGTCAATTTAAATCGCATAATCAAGTTCTCTACCCCGAGCATTTTCTGAAAAGTTTTAAGAAATCGGTAGCATTTGTTTCTTGATGCAAGAAATTCGATCCTATGAAAATATCAAGAAAATGAGACTAATATTAAATAAATGCTGAATGCAGTTTTTGATCATATACCAAAAACATGAACTTTTGATCATGACAAAATGTTTCTTTATTTAAGAAACTTTTACTTAATACAAACAAAAAAAGTTAATGGATTACTCTAGAAAATAAACTTCTTTCCTTGTATAGTATGCATTTCAGAGTAAAGTACAGGGTTGTGAACTATTTCTAATCAAAAAGCGCCGTGCCCCCAATCAGAAAGCGCTAAATAAAAAAACTTAATGAAATGTTGAAGAACCAAGTTTTATTAATTACACTGGCCGTCAAAAAAAATCGTTTTAAATAAAAATATATGAAAAACAAAAATACTACTGCGCTAAATTCAAATCCGTTTTACAAATAATTATTTTCAAAATTATTTCTTAATTAGTGGCGGCCATTTTTCCATGCAAATTAGTATTTATCAGAAATCCAGGTATATTATGAATAAAATAAGACAAGAGATCAGTAAACAAAATGTCACCTAGACGTGATTGAATAAACTATTTGGATTCAGCACGCTAAAGTGAATTAAAATCACATAATCAAGTTCTCTAGATCGACTTTTTTTTTTTTTTGCCGAGCAGTGTTAATAAAACATTAATATTTGTAATCACAAAAGATCATAATCCTGAACAGTGATGCCAACTTAGTGCTTTTGGCACTATTTATGGTGCTTTTTGATGCCTCAAAACGCCAAAATTCTATCCATAGTGCCAAACTAAGAAAAAGCACTAACTTGGTGCTTTTTCAATTTTTCGTTAGTGCCTTTAGTGCTTTTTACAATTTTTGTTTTTTTGTACCATTTTTTAAAACTTCGATTATATAGGAGAAGATTTAGATGAGATTTGCTATTTGGGGTACAATTTTGGGAAGGCTTGTAAAGATTTTAAGATTTCAAATGATAAAAAAAAGCGATAAAAGAAAGTTCCATTCGTTTTACCATAAACTTTATTTACGAGGTCAGAGCTAGGCTTGCTAGCAATTTGGCAATTTTACAAAACGTTTACTTTTTAGCGTTGACAACATATTCAGTAATCGTAATAAAGCGATGTATTTGTTTGCGGTTAACATTGTTTTAAAGATGTAGACACTGTTTCAAAAATAGAAAATGGCTTGGAAAATATTTGGAATTGTGAATGGCAAAATAAACAACGATTTTGAGTGATGTAGAAAAAACGTATTGAAAAGTTAAAAAACATGCAGTCGGAAACCATACAAAAGAACGCAAAGACTTTAAAAACAAAAAAGAGCCGTAACTTGGTATAAGAAAAGTGGTAATTATAAATAGATGGCAGAAAATGCTTTTATAACGAGCGTTGTGTAACCTGCCATTGTTCATGCGCTTTAGTTTTTAAACGCACGACACTCGTCTCCAAATAACCGCGTGTTGTGCACTTCTACCTCTAGTGCTATTGAAAAAAGGTTTGAATAAGTATCAGAATGCAAACATACATGTTTTTTCTATTTTACACCTTATGTGTGTTCTTTATTCAGAAACGTACATATCGTTAGCTAAAATGCAAAAAGACGTAACTAACAAAAAATTCAAAATCGTGTTTTTGATTGATTATTATAAATGCCATTGAACTACATGTCTTCACAAAATTTTACACTTCTGCGATCAAAAATTGCGCTTTTATTAACAAAAAACAAAGGGACGTAACCACAAGTGTGTTTATTTTATAAATGAAAAACTACGTAATAACTCATTTTTTTTTCAACAACATATAATGAAATGGTTTCCTTTGAAAACTGTTGAAAGAATTCCATGGATGACTCATTAACGCATGTTTTCTGACATGTTTATAGTTTTCATTTAATGAAGTTTTTTGCTTCTCCTGTAAAATTATATTTTTGTTAGTTACGTTCTTTTGCATTTTAGCTAACGATATGTTAAAATAATTGGATAATATCATACTCCAATTGTTTTATTAAACTTTTTACGATTTTAATTTAGATTTATTTAAACGATAAAATATAAGGTTTTTTTTTATGAAGAAAGGAATTTTACAACATGAAAATTAATTAAAATTGTTATTGATAATCTTTCATTCTTGACGTGGCTCGGGCTCGAACCCTGGCCGGCAGGTTACCATGACATGTTTCGATAGCAACCACTCGATCTCCTCAGATGGATTTGCCATCTTACACTCGCAGCCATCGACGACTGCTGACGTCACTAGTCAAACATCAATCCTTTAACCAAATTGTATTTTGACATTTGGTAGATCGAAATTTGCTTTCCTGAATGATTATCCATTTTAATTGATTTTACATGTTTTTTCCTTTACTTCTGTTTTTTCGTACTTTCGTCAAGAATTTTTCTTGAAGTCCAAGTACATTTTTTGTTTTTTCACTTTGTCTTTCTCTTTTCTGTTGACCTTTTTCAGCACAACTTGAAGGACAAATGTACACATAGAGCTCGTGCCTTAGCTTTAACAATAATTAGTATTGTGGTTATTTTGTTGAACTATTTATGGTTTTTAATCCAAATTTTTAATATTTTTAATTAGGCTTAAGTTCATGAAATTTAACTTTTATTAAATTATTTTTATGAAGAAAGGAATTTTACAACATGTTACAACATGTTGTAAAATGTTATTAAAAATTTGGATTAAAAACCATAAATAGTTCAACAAAATAACCACAATACTAATTATTGTTTTTTTTTTATTAAAATATGGGCTGTCATTAAGTTTTATAAAGAATGGTCGGTCACTGCAAATTTTCGGTAATTGCAACTGACCAGATTGTTTCGAGCTACGAAAATCGAGCTCGCACTTTATTACTGTTTTATGGCCAATTCAAACTCAGCTGATGATGATCCAAATGATTTGGTTGATATAATTTTTATTGATGGTTATAATAATAAATTTAAAAATGTTTATATACAAATGTAATTATATTTATTATTTAATTTTAAATGAAAATGGTCACCCATCAACGCTGTCGTCTTTTTCTAAATTTTAGTGGTATAAAATATTCGGTGCAGCCGAATGCAACTTGTTTTGTGTTTAATTAAATTGTGAAAATGGCTTAGTGCTTTTTTACGCTTTTTTTTTTGGTCAAAATAGTGCTTTTTAGTGCTTTTTTTAAATTTTAAAGCGCTTTTTGCTCTCAAAAAGTTGGCATCACTGATCCTGAATCATCACACGACCACAATAGTATTGGGTAGAACGTCAGTTCTTACCGCAACTAATGACAAATTCTTCACAGCAAAATCAGTCGTTAAGCGTAAAAAAATGTTAAACTATATGAGACTCAAGTAAAAAAAAGATACAAAACAGAAAAAAATGTAAAAAGAAAATAAAAAAACAAAATTTAAAACGTCTGATAACCAAAAACAAACAAACCACATGGTATTTTTTTAACCTTCGACGAAGCACTTTTTTTTTTTTTTTGAATGACGCATCATACCTTTTTACACTAACAACTCTGTAAACAACGAGGGTTGAAATTTTGGTTGTTTATGAAATTTTAAAATTTTATAGAATATTAAATTTGTAAGCAATCGTCTTATGCAAATTAATTATTAAAAAAGTTTCCCATACCGGGAATCGAACCCGGGCCTTCTGGGTGAAAGCCAGATATCCTAGCCACTAGACCATATGGGATATACAAAAACGTGAAGATTATTACCTACATTGCCTTTTATTTTGTCTTCATTAGCTCTTTGGTGGATGTTAAATTTATGTTAATAGTCCCATTATCCGACCGTAAATGTAGAAATGTAAATGTAATGTAAACAGCTGATCGTTTCTGTTATATGGAAAGCAATGCAAATACTTAACTGACTGTAAAGGCAGAGTTAGCCGAACGTTTACGTCCCCTAATGGAACGTCTGGTTCGTTTTGTCATTTGCAAACAATGCAAATGCTTACTGAATTTAAATGTCACGTTGACGGAACGTCTCGATCTGTATAAAGGCTCAGTTAGGCGAACGTTGCTGTACCGTATCTGTACTGTATCCATCAGCTGTTCGCTTTTTGTTATATGAAAACCAATACAAAAGCTTACCGAAATGCAATGTACCGTAGTTGCAACGTACCAATCTGTATAAAATAGAATTTCATGCCGTTGTTACGTGACATTTGTAAGACAGTGATGGGCGGCTTGTATGTTACATTGAATGCGGGTTATTTTGCTCTTTTTTTTGGTACTTTTTTTAGTATATCTATGGAATTGCGACAAAACAACTTACAATACAACATATTTCCAAATATAGAAATATACATATGTTTAGATGTTTAAAATAAACAAATGCATATACACATACAATGGAAATGTGAAACATATACAAGACTTTAAATGGTATCAAAACCTTTTTTGGTGTATGCACATTTACAATATATGTATGCTAAAAATTTATACATGCTAAAATACAAATTTATTTATTGTAAATCTATAATAAAAATATTTAATTATTAAAACTTTTTACATACCCAATATACTGTTTTAATACCATTTAAATCACGTGGTACCTTTTCTGCACAACGGTCACCATTTGAGCATTGTTGATTCCCATCACTGTGTGTTTTGTTTTATGTATACTATTGCTTTTTGTTTATGTATGGGAAAACATATGACACGTTTTTAAACATTATATAAGTGCACCAACGTGCTTACAGTACGGTGCGGTACATTACGGGTACAGCAACGTTCGCCTAACTGAGCCTTTAAACAGATTTGTATGCCGTTGTTACGTGACAGTTGTAAAGCAGTGATAGGCTACTTGTATGTTAAATTGAATGCGGGTATTTTTGCTCGTTTTTGGTACTTTTTTCAGTAAAGCTATGGAATTGAGACAAAACAACTTAATATACAACATATTTCCATATAAACAAATATATTTATGTTTATATGTACAATACATATAAACAAATGCATATACACATACAATGGAAATGTGAAAAGAATAAAAGGCTTTAAATGGTAGCAAAACCTTGTTTGGTGCATACACCACAATACAATACATATATCTATTGTTATAATATATATGCTAGAATACAAATTTGTTTATTGAAAATCTATAATATAAACATTAAACTATTAACGTTTTTTACATACACAAAATACTTTTTTAATACCATTTAAATCACTTGGTACTTTTTAAAACATTTTTGATTCCCATCACTGTGTGATTTGCTTTATGTATACTATTGTTTTTTGTTTATGTATAGAAAAAACATAAACTACGTTTTTAAATGTTCTAAAAGTGCACCAACGTGCTTACAGTACGGTGCGGTACATTACGGGTACAGCAACGTTCGCCTAACTAGGCCTTTATGTCACTTAACCGTAACGTGCCAACCTGTAGAAAATAGAATTTCATTACGAGGTTACGTGACAGTTGTAGATAGTGATGGGCTGCTTATATTTTAAATGCAATGTGGTCCCCTCTCTCTCCTTAAAACTCAAGAGCTTGACGTGTGTGAACCGGCACTTACCTTTGTAATTTAGTTAACTAAGGATTGTATGTGACATTTTTTCTTCCGTGTGAAACTGTTTTAATATTCATCTAAAACCCCAAAACAAACATATATATTTTCTAGGACCTTGAGTAATTTTAAGTCGATTTAGCCATGTCTATCTGTCTATCCGTCTGTTGAAATCACGCTCACTTTTAAACGACTCAAAAGAAAATATAAATATTGGTATACAATTGTTTCTAGTTCTCCTAATCAGTTTGGGATTGGAATCCAGCAAAATCGGTGCAGTAGGAAATGTTGAACAACCACCCTCAAAAAAAATCATCATTCGGTTACAAAAACTAGCATAACTAGTAGCGGAATGTACATATCGATGGTTTTCTTCCGCAACCACGTAACTCAATTTTTTCAGATTTTTTGTTTTAACTTGAAAAATAATCAGTAAATACCGCCTTACAATTTTGCAATTTTTTGTTTGGCGGAACATCGGAATTTTTCCTAATTCTTGGATTATAAAAGAATATATAGCAAAACGTTTCAAACATTTGGTAAAAAAAAAGAGTATTTTGTCTCTCCTGAAAAGTAGTTGTTTTTGAGTTACGAGGTTGCGGAAGAAAACCATCAATATTGATAAAAGATTTTGCACAATTTCATTATTTCTGACTAAAAATCATACTGTCAATTTTCGTGATTGTCAGTCCATAATTCACTATAGGCACCATATAAGTACGTCTAAAATCAAAACAAATATTGCTATTGTAATAAATTTTGGTCTGTCACTGTTTTATAAGACTACAAATGACACTGTCAATTTTCGTGCAGATCGGTCCATAACTTACCATATAAAGGCTACTTTCGGAAAAATGTTAAGTACGTAAAACCGTAACGTAATATAGCTACGGAAGTTGGAAGCCTTAGTATGTAACGTAATTTGAAAGTAATATACCTTTTTTGAAAAGCAGCCTATATCTAAACTTATATAAAAGTTTTAAAAAGGTTTAGGTTTAGCGATATTTTTAAAAAAATTCCCGCTAAACTAAATTTTTAGCGGTTTCTAGCGGTTTTGAAGTCTGTTTTGGCGGGAAATGTTCCAAAAAAGTTGGCAACAGTGCTTAGATGTATAAAATTAACAAATGTATACATATCCACAAACAAACAAAGTCTGGTTTTTAATGGTATCAAAACCTTGTTTAGGTGTATGCACATTTTGAAATTAATGTAAGAACATGTGTACGAATATGGTACAATACATATTTTTTTTTTTTTGTAAATCTGTTATATTAATATTAAATATTAAATTATTTATTTATTTATACATGCCAGAAACACAGTTTTAATACTATTTAAATCACTTGGTACTTTTTCTGCAAAGCGGTCACTATTTCAACATTTTTAATTCTCATCACTGTGTGTGTTGTTTTATGTAAACTTATGCTTTTTTGTTTTTGGTTGCGAAAAACAGCTGACACGTTCTTACATGTTCTATAAGTGCACAAACGAGCTTACAGTACGTTACGGTACTTTACATTGCATTTGATTACATTTACGGTCGGCTAATATATTGATCACATTTGCAATAATTGTTTTTACAACCATATGGTGTGGCTTACTTCCAAAGTGTTTTCGAAATTTTTATATTTTTTATCATAAACTCCAATATTTGTTAGTTCAAAAGCCCTTTTAAAGTTCTTGCTGCACAATAGGCTGTGGCATAAATAATGGTAGAACTCCTTTAGTAAAAGCTCACCTCTGAAAAGATTTTATTATCACAGTAGTATTGACTTAACTGCCTTTTGTTTAAGTGCACTTTTGACTTAACTGCATAAAATGAATAATTTGCGTCCTTATTTTTTAAAATCCCATACAAATTCCTTTTTTATGTGCGTTGTCTATACCTGCACATTTAAGATAAATGCACAAAATTTTAGGCATTTTAAAATTATTTTCATACAAAAAATCCAAGTTAGCTGCACTTTGACTTAACTGCCCAAAATACATATTTTCTATAATTATTCTTTAAAATCCTTGCTTACGTGCCTTTTGTATACCTGCATTTTTATCATAATTTTGGGCAGTTTTAAAATATTTATGACAGTCGTACGCCTCAAAAATGCAATAGCATTTTAAACAAAAAATACTTTAATGTTTTTTTAACCCTTAAATTATAGCACTGAGAAAGCACTATTATCTATGCTAAAGTTTTTGGAGGGCGCGATTCTAGGTCAAAGATAATGACAAAAGAAGTAGCGGTTCGAACGTGAAAAAAACAGAAGTAGTTTTTGTGGCCATGTAAAAAAAGGCGGAATTCAACAAAACCTGGCACAATTTTTTAGTCCAACTACTTTCTGGGTCAATACGTGACATTTCGAACGTGAATTTTTTTCCGTAATAATTCAACTGAATAATGATCAAAATAAAATAAAAATTTACCGTTTATCCGAATAACATATTTCTCTTTGAACTCTTCCTTAGATTACAGACCAAGTAAGAACATTTTTTTGGATAATTTTTTATGATAGGTATATCACCTCTTTTCAGGAAGATACATATTAAAGAAAACATACAATAAAACATTCTCACAAATAAGAAATTACGTTTGCACAACTTTGCAGTCTGATTGTTCATCTAAGTGAACAAATTTATGAGTAAATTTATAAAATAAGTAAATTTTAAATATTTCTCTATAACAATATCGTAAAATAATCAGCTTTTAATAACTTTTAAATTTTCGGTCACGGTGGACCTTTTGACGGAAATGCCCATATATGGTTTATGGATACAGAAACTTTACCACGATTATATGAAAGGAAAAGCAAATCTTAGGCCTAGAACAGAATAAAGTAGTTGTAGTAGTATTTAAAGCTGACGAATGCTCTGAGGCGCAACAAAGTTAAAAATTTCGTATTTTTCCGCTTTAACTGCAAAGACTACTACAACTACGTATTCTGTTGACACTAGTTTTGGACTGCCGTTTTTAACTTTTGACAACTTGACAGTAAATACTTGTTGCCATTTTATATGTTTTATAAATATGTATGTAGGCTTGAAAAATTTGGAAATAGTACCAAATGAGTCACGGGGGTAGCAGCGTACTTTTTAGTTTTGAATTGTACTAAAAAAAGTACAATTGTACCAACTTTATAAACCCTGCTTGAAGTTAAAGGTCCAATTAGAAGTGACATATCCATAACAAAACTGTAATTCATAAACATACCATACAAACTAATTCAATTTAGGTTTCTAAATTCACCGCTACCGCTGCGGCATTATGTTTATGTCACGTCTAATTTGAGCTTAAAGCTGAGAACAAAAACAAACAAAACGAAACGTTTGCTTTCGTTTTGTTCTTTGCAGTGAGTTGAACAAAAACAAAACCAAAACAATGAGAATGAGAATGATTGTGCCATTTTGTTTTGTATTATCTTGAGCGCAAATTGTACATTAATATTAACGTACACAGCTGGAAAAGAAAAGAATAAGAACAATATTGAAACATTCAGAGAAAAAACATTTGACAAACGTTTGGTAATTGATTTACTCACTGCTATTGTTTCTAATAGCCTTTTTACACTGATCAACATCTAACATCTACCATCAATTTCCCACCATTTGCGAAGATGTTAACATCTTTCCATAAGAAATACATAGGGCTAAAAAACAACATCTTTCAACATCTTTAAAAGATGTTCCTATCTCATTTTATTCCACTCTACATCTTTCGATTATTTTAGTGTCATCACTATAAAAGTGTCAATAAGTTCTATTATTATTGTGGCATCACTGACAAAATGGAAGTTGCTTTGAAAGCAGCGTTACCATTTGTCAAGTTTTATATCTTAATGCAATGTTTTTTTGTTAAGTATTTTTTATATTTTTAAACAAATTGAACTTCAAATACATTTTTGAGTTTTCTTTTTAAATGTTGGCACTTTTGTGAGAAAAAAACATTTTTAATTTAATGATTTTTTTTTTTCAAATATGGTGACATTTTTGTTTGATGGCAGATGTTAGATGTGAGCAATGTAAACGAGTGTTTCACATTTTCTACATCTTTGATGGCAGATGTTAGATGTTGATCAGTGTAAAAACCCTATAAGTGAAATAAAAAGAGAGGTTTTTTTGTTTTTATTAATGCTTATTTTGACTACCATAGTAATTTAAAAAAAACAACTTAAATTAAATAAAAAGTTATTCAAAGAAAAAAGAATAAAAAATAACGTAACAAATCATTTTTTGGACGAGTTTCGTTTTCTCTCTTTGACACTTGAAAAGTTTTTGTTTTGGTTTTGCTCATGTAGGTAAGTGTTCCTAAAGTCGGCATGTCCCAGTAGTCGGCAGCTTTTCAAGTAAAATGTAAATAAAAAAGAATAACGGCAGTTATGTATTTAAATAAGATCTAGTTTTCATTGGAAATACCGTTTTCTAACTCTATGAAATGAGTAAATTTGCGTATAAACATTAATTGCATCTGTGGTTGTCCTCATTCAGTAACAGTTTCTCAGCACGTGCGCTTGTGCCAGTTTTTTAAGTTATTTTTTAGTTTTAGTGCCACCTCAAACAAGTAAGTATTTGTGTTAAATTAAATTGTTTTTTGACAATAAGTATTTTAAATGATAGAAAAAATTAAATAAAAAATGATTTTTTCGACAATTTAAATTGCTGCCGACATTAGGAGCAAAAATTTCTATGATTTCCAATAGTCGGCAGGAGGGTGCCGACTACTGGAATTTGAGCTTTTTGTCAGATTTAGCTCAAACTTCACAAAATTATTAGACATTAATCTGTCTTGCCACTTGTTACAAAGAAAATGAGTATAAAGTGAGTTTACCCAGTAGTTTGCATAGATTACGTTGACAACAGTAAGACCTGCCGAGCACAGGAATTTAGTGATCTGAAGTCGGCAGCAGCTCTTTTGCATTGATATTACTGGAAATCCCAAAACAGGATAACATTTAGTGATTCAGTAGAGATAATAGGTACTTCTTGGCATTTCAGAAAAAATATTTTAAATATTCTGAAGAATCCTTAAAAAGTGCTTTAATAGAAATCAGAGAAGGCACATCTTCAATATCGGGTGCAAGCAAAAAATATGGCGTTCCGCGTTCTACAATACAAGACCGAATTCATCGCCGTGTTGCTGATGAAGCCAGAAAAATGGGTCCACATACTATTTTATTGGAGGCAGAAGAGCAACGACTTGTAAAATGGTGCGAAGATCTCGCACGATGCAGATTTCCGTTAAAAGTTGAAGATTTGCTTAACACCGTTCAAGCAATTATCAAAGACGATCAACGACCCACACCATTTTTAAATGGTCGTCCTGGTAGGAAGTGGTATTTGGGGTTTTTGAAAAGGAATCCCAGCATTAGCCTAAGAGAAGCGGAAGGTATTACTAAAGGGAGGGCCGTGATAACGAAAGAATATATACAAAAATGGTTCGAAGAATTAAAAATCTTCCTAAATGAACAGCACGCTTTGGACATTTTGGATGATTCACAACGTATATTTAATGGTGATGAGACCAGTTTCAGCTTGTGTCCTAAAACCGGAAAAGTCCTGGCACCAAAGGGATATAAAAACGTTTACAATATCCAAAAAGGCAATGAAAAAGAAACAATCACAGTGCTGTTGGTTTTCTCAGCATGTGGTCAGACAATCGTTCCAATGGTTGTGTTTCCGTACGTGCGACCACCTAAAGACGTAATAAATAGTGTACCGGAGAATTGGGTTTTAGGTAAATCGAAACAGGATGGATTCGAATATATTGCCAATGGGGTTCATAGTTGGCTTAATTACCATAATATTAAGAGAACAATCCTTTTGTTTGTTGATGGTCATTGTGACGATAACGGTACTATTCTGTATGCACTTCCTCCAAATACCACTCACATAATGCAACCTGCTGTTGTTAGTGTATTTAAACCGTTAAAATCGGAATGGAAGAAAACGGTGAGGGAATGGCAATTGAAACCGGAAAATTACAACAAAGTTATTTCTAAATTAACGTTTTTTCCATTACTCAGTACGATTCTATCTAGTCCGTCAAAATGTCAAAAATGGATTTAGGAAGTGTGGACTATTCCCATTTAATCCAGAGAACGTTGATTACACCAAATGCGTTCAAAATCATTCAGATTCATTGGCCAAGGAGCAACACAAAACCGATTCAAACACGTAATTAATAAAATAGCTCTAAAATTGCGCGAACGTGGCATCGATTCTGATGTTATTGTTAAAGAAGGTATAAAGAAATCCGTTTGATAAAGGATAAAGAAAATGACCAAACGGTTGAAATTTTAGGAGATGTCACAATTCAGTCCGGAACGTACATAATTAATGAAGAAGGAATTTTGCTACTACAAACAAGTAATATACAAGAACCAACTGCAGCGTCAGAGCCTCCTAGAAGTTTATCTCCAACAAATGCCAGAAATAATTCCTTTTTACCCATAAACAGCTCAAGCCCAATCCCAGCTGCTCTTCCAAACAATGTCCAAATGTTTGAATCAACTATAGACTGCCTTTCTCCTACCTTATCAATAAAAAGTCTACAAAATAACATATTGAATTCCTTAAGCAATTCCCCAAATTCAGGTAACTAAAAAATTCTTTTTAATTTATGATGTTTACCATATATGTAGGTATACATTTTTTTATTCCTTAATTCTATAGGCACTACACTAACCGGAACGCAAACGATTTCCATGTCACCAACATTTGAAAAGCATTTGTACTTTCCAAAGTTGTCAAAATCGTCAAGATTTTCTTCAAAACCCAAGGCTCCAAGTGCAATATCTGCTCTTGCATGGAGGAGACATGTACATTCAAAAGAAGACGAAAAAAGTGCCAAAGCTGAGGCAGTAAAGAGAAGAAAACTTGAGCGCAAAAAAAGAAAACTGGAAAAGGAAAACAAGACCAAAAACGTAAAAAGAGGGAAAAAGCAACTTTGTAGCACATGTGAAGAAGATTTGGATAGTGATGCTGAGGATGACGCTTTAAAAAACATAGGATGTGATAGTTGCCCCAAATGGTTTCACATGAAATGCACTTGTTTCAAAGAATTGAAATACGAGGATGTTGTAGTAATGGATTTAGTGTGCGAAGCATGTAAAACCAAGCAGAATGAAAATATATAATATTTAAACTTTTTAAAACTTTCAAGCCGTAACGATTTATTGATCTCAGTTTTGTATGTTCCTATGAATTGAATTCTTTTTTATTTTTAATTTATTATAAGAGTTATAATTAGTTTAAGCGATTGAAAAAAATACCGAATAAGTGTCCTTATTTTTACGTTACATATGTATATTTGTTATATTTACATACATATATTTTTTAGATTTTATTATAAACCATTGAAACAAAAAAAAAACGATCTCGTACCTTTATAAGCTTATTATGTTATTGAATTTTAAATAAAAGTACTTTAAATTCCTATATGGTGTTACCTTTTTTTAAAAAAAAATTTCAATGCCGACAATAGGATCGTCTTATGTCGAACTTAGGAACACACATGCCAACTACAGGGAAAATCCATGCTTTTTGAAAAACATGCAAATTACTAATAACTTAATATTTTATTTCTTAAAAAGTTAACTATGCCTTAAAAAACCAATTACAGAATTGTAAAAACTAAATATCATCTCCACAGCATTAACTCATTATTAAGGGGACCAGCTTAAAAAAAAAAAAAAGTTAAAGTGCCGACTACTAGAACACTTACCTACAATACAATTTAAAAATTTTGAATAGTTTTGTACATTTTGCAAACGTTTGCGAAATGTTTTGTTTGTTTTCATACTCTGGCTTAAAGTAGTAACCAGCGTTACCGTTGGTGCTACTAAAGTATCAATTTGCCACTTTTTCGACTGCTTGCACACTATTTTGCTACTTTTACACATGTACTTACTTGCAAGCAAGTGCACTTGGCAAGTAACACAGCACTAACACATTTAAGTACTTTCATTAAATTTTACCTACAAAGCTGTAGAAATTAAATAAAAAGAGTTGCTACAAAGTTGGTCCCAGCAAAAACTTTGCTTACAAAATAAGCAGAAAAATAATGAGAATTTGACGAGCCGACTACCTACTTTTCTACTAGAAAAAGTACTTATTTTTGTTCGAGATGTCCCAAAAGTAATCCTTTATAATTTAGCCTATTATAATCTAAAAGATAATATGTTTTTTTTATACTTAAAATTTTTATAAAAATATATAGTTACACAAAGTCAATAAAGTAAAATTTTTTATTTTTTTTTTAATTTTTTTTTTTTTTTAAATTATTTTTTTAATTTTATTTTATTTTTTTTTCTTATTTTATTTTTTTCTGTCTCTGGCGGGATTCGATCGCGCAATCTCGGTGCTGATAGACTAGCTCGCTACCAGCTAGTCTACCGGGGCAGTGTAGTTTTTGTATTAAAAAACTATGTTTTTTGACTATAATGTCATTTTTATTGTCATAATGAAAATTTAAATTTTTCTGTATATTTAAGATATAATAATAAAGTTATTATTTAATATATAACTAATAATCCAAGAAGTGGCGAATAAAGCTACAAAGAAATACATTCTTGAAGCCATTAAAAGTAGGATTGTAAGTAAAGTTTTTGCTGGGGTCATATCCCAATTTCAAAAATATTCGTATTTTCACTTTCGCATTCAAACAACTGGAAAAATATTTGGTTCAATGTTTTCTTTTTGGCGAAAAGAACGAAGCTAATTTTTAATTGAAACCTTCGAGAGTGAATTAAAAATAAAAACTAATTTTAAATAGGTACACTTCGAGTTTTTTAATTTTTTAAGAACAGATGATGGTAGAAATAGCATTGTTAAGGAAGTACAAAAAAAAGTGATAGATATTTGTAATCTTTAAAATTTACCATAATTAAATTACAATAATTAAATTGTTTAACTAACACGTGCTATTTAACTGAAAATTAAGATTATTATTTTACAAAATTAAAATGAATAAACCTTTAATTTGAAACATTTGACTAATTAAGAGATTTCACGGCATAAGTATATTTAAAACATACCCAGCAAAAACTTACATTGCAAAGTAATGAGTTAAAAAGCTAATATAACGACTCCTCACTACTTATACATTGGCATTTTAACTCATTATTTTAACACGGTGATGTCATTGGAGGCAAGTACTTACCTCCCTCGCTTACAAATAGGGAGTTAAAAAGTTATTACTCCGATGTCACCAAAATTACAACTAACATTGAATGACTTTAAAAAATTTTTTTTTTTTTACTTTTTTTTTTTTATTATTTTTTTTCTATTTTTTCTTATTTTATTTTCCTTTAATTTTTTTTCTATTTTTTCTTATTTTATTTTACTTTGTTTTATTTTTTATTTTGTCTCTGGTGAGATGCGATCCGCCAACCTCGATGCTGATAGACTAGCTCACTACCAGCTAGTCTACCGGGGCAGCGTAGTTTTTGTATAAAAAAACGTTACAAATAGGGAGTTAAATAAGTCATTACCAAACTACTTCTATGTAATGAAGATGGTATGTAGTAGTCATTGAAAAGTAAGTTGTTCAGAATTGGCATGCCATTACCAAGTTTTTGCTGGGTACTTTATATTAAAGATCTCTTATTTTGTGTTCTTTATGTTTTGCTATGCATTGAGTTTTATATTTTTTGTTTTAAGTTACATTAATTATTTATTTTATGCACTGAATTTTAAGATTAAAATATAAAAATTGAATTTTTTTTCGATGTATTGCGGTTATTTTTTCTCGATATACTGTTTTTATGGATTTCATATCTGGCAAGCCAAAGTTTGATACTCGGTATTTTAACCTGAAACAAAAAAGAAATAAATAAAATTAAGAAAATACCTATGTATGTAGTTAAAAAAAATTTGGCGACGCTGCTCTTAACAACAAATCTATCGTAACAATGAGCAAGAAAACTACTTGTTCTACACATTTTTAATTTATTTTTTTAAAAGAGTAGAGAAAAAAAATGTACATTATTATCAGTGCTGCCACAACCAATACAAATTTTACAACCAAAATTTTTGAAAAAGTTACCAAATGTGAAAAAATATAACCAAATTTAAAATTCCATTTATTAAATGAGAAATTCATTAAAATTTATTTTAAGTTGCATTGTAATATAATGGTTAGATATTTGCACTTTATAGTAAAATAATAACACAGGCCAACACTCAATTTGCTTCTTTGAATTTATCAACTGATTCTAGTTAATTTGGGTGCGCTGAATTCAAAACTGTAATCAGTTTGTCTCTATCAGCTCTAGTTTCATGATATAGCTTTTTAATACCCTCCACTTATGACCTCCAATTACCAATTACCCAAAATTTTTTTTTTATCAAAATTTTTTATTTACTGTTATAGTTATTGCCAAAAAAAAAACGTCAAGAAAACAAAGCAAGAAAAAATTTTTTTACATTTTAAAAATATAACGATAATCAACTATTTGTACTTCCCAGTTATAAACCACAAAAAAGCAAAATTGTTTCCCACTTTTTAGCTGTCATTGACAGGACTGTCAAATGTGGCGATTTTTTAAATCCTTTTGTAGATGGAAATTTACCTTTGGCGATGTGGCGATTGTTTTGGCGAAATTTAAATCGATTGGCGAAATGCATTTTGTGTAAATATTTTCTAATTTACATAAAGTTCCATACATTTTAAATTATGTATTATAAATCAATGTAATTTTGAAAAATCTTTAAAATTCCTATGTGTATTTTAAATATGTATTTAACTATATCTACTTCTGGAAATAACCTAAATTTAGAACATTAAACTTATATTCAAGTCTTTAGGAACACCAAAACGACTTTTGTGTAATTTTTAAGTCATTTTCTGAAATCGATTCCGCATGATTTTATGCTCTTTCTACTTTAAGCGCTACTTATCTTTAGTACTCTTAAAATCAGGAAAAGCTACGCTCATTTAAAAAATATAATTGAAAATCTCCATTGATTAAAACTTCATATGCTTTATATCTTTTTTAATATAAAAATCACAATTGACAACATTTTTCTTAGCAAAAATCTTAAAAAAAAATATTTGGTTGCAGTTTTGAAAAGGATTTTTAATTTCGATAAAGTATAAAAAACTTCCGTTCATTGGTTACAAATAATGAAAAAATCATTGTATCCAGTACAAATTATATTCGTACGTATTATTATTTTAGAAAAAAGTAACCAAAATGAAAAAAATATTCACATTTTCCACATTGAAAAAATATATAACCAATTTTGGTTAGAAATAACCAAAAATGGCAGCTCTGATTATTATTAGTGATTGAACCTTTTTTTTTTTTTGTTTTGTTTCTGCACCTTAATTGATTTTCAATTCTTTGCATATTGTTTCGTTTTATATTTAACATACAATTAGTAGTAGATACAAATTTACAAAGTACAAATGGATTATAAGTTACACAAAATTCACATGTCAGGATGGCCGAGCGGTCTAAGGCGCCAGACTCAAGAGTAATCTTGCCTTTAGAAAAGGTGTTGAGCGTTCTGGTCCTCTCTGAGGGCGTGGGTTCGAATCCCACTTCTGACAAGATTTTTTTTTTATTTTATTTTATGGATATCTATTTATGTAGTTTTTTTTTTTAATTTTATGCTGATGTTTAGAATCAAGGCGAATTAATTACAGGTGGTCTTAAAAGCACTGCTGATAACTTTTTTTTTAAATAAAATCACTGTTGCACAAGTTTGAATAAAATTTTTCAAAATCGTCATGAACAGTTAACAAAATCGTCAATTAATCGTCAAATATTTAAATTTTACAAATTGGAGACAATTTATTGCATTGAGTGGTTCAAAAATCTAAATTTTTAGCAAGAAATTATATTGATGATAAAGAAAGTGATATTGTTAAGTTTTACAGTACTTTTCGCTTATAGTCACATCCTTTAGTTGCAGACAAAACGTGGACTATATCGCTAATGTGACCATAAGGCTAATTCACATGTATGCCACAATGAGGCATATAACCTAATTCGAATATAATCAAGTTATGTGAATAAAGAAAATAAAAAATTCATATAAATTACACCGACATCAGGCTTATTGTTTTGCAACAGAGTTGCATACTGTTTAAAAAATAGTTAAAATTATAACAAGATATTTCATAACTGATACCAAATTCAGGAACAAATTTTTTAAAAGTAGAGTTGATGACCAAAATCAAACAATTTTATTCTTTCTACCTTTGAACGGATTGTGGTTTCGAAAACTAAAAAGGACTTAGTAAATATTGCTAATGTGACTATAACGCCATTAATTTGCTTTAGATATCCCTTTGATGACTGTTGATAGATGGCATATATGGCAAATGTGCTTATATCGCTAGATGGACTATAACGTTAATACGTTTTATTGAATTAACTTATAGGGGCAAAATAAACTGATTATATGGACTATATCACTAATGTGACTATAAGCAGTAGTGACTATAAACGAAAAGTACTGTATTCTATTTATTTCAGCAAGTGGGCTGAAATATTGTATTTATCATTTATACCACATTTACACCTACGCAAAATCTAGTACTTACGAGATTTCGAGCCAAATCTAGTTGTTTGTGACTAGATTTCCCATACAAAACAAAATCTACTTCATGACTAGACTTCGACGAAATCTACTCAAAATCTAGTAGTACTTAATGATGCAACTATAAAATACGTCCCTGCATAAGAAAAAATTACATTTAAAAAAAAAAACAAAACAAAAATGGTTAAAAAAATATTAAAAAGTTTTATAAAAATTGTAAAAAAATTAAAAAAGACGAATAATATTAATAAAAGAAATATCGTTGATTATTAATAAAAGGTATTGCAAATTTTTTAATGTATATTTCTTTTTGTGTTTGTATGTATGTGTAACGAAAAAACTTTTAGTCAGTTGTTTTGTTATAAAAACAAAATCTCGCTAATGTCAAAAAAGTATAATGTAAACGCACTAGATTTCGAAGAAAATTTTAAATCAAATCTACAAGATTTAGGCCTAATGTAAATGAAGTATTAAAAAGAAATACATAAGAAGAAATATATTTTCATAAAAACATAGCAAACATTTATTTATTTCATTTATCCATATTCACAAAAACATTAAATAAAAAATAAAATCTCATTTGCTATTAACTCAAGCTATCTTTAAATGATTAATTTTTAGCGCTATACAAATTGTTTTTACTGTTGATGGTGATAAACCAAGGGTTCTGTCTAAATCAACAGTCTTTTTACCCGACTTGAAACGATTTATGACGTCTAATTTTAGTTCCAAACGAGTGCATTTTCTTCACTTTTTCTACACAACTTCTTATTAAGAACTAACTTCTTACTTCCTAACACTCAACTATACTTAGAATAACTTTTAATAAATATTAAATGGGAATTTGCCTTTTTACATGCAAATAGAAAAATTCTTCAAATACACACAGAAAAAAATACCAATGTTAAAATAACATGGCGAAATGTTGATTGAGAATCATAGTAAATTTCTGCAAAAGTATGCCCTTTATTTAAATTTATCATTATTTCATATTAATTTTAAATGAAAAATATTAAAATATTATCAAATCACGTTATTTAATATTATTCACTGTAGAAACAACATTGTTCAATATTGAATCCATAAAAACCTGTTTTATATTAAAATCAAAAGTTTATCTTGTTAAATTAACATGCATACATACTCAAGTGTGTACATTTTTTATTTTCATGTTTAAAATATGTTATAAAAAAGACAATTCCCGTATTCTTTTAATTAAAATTATTTATTTAAATAGTACATCAAGTTTTTAAAGTAGAATGATGACGATAACCATATCGGGCCATTCTGCTGATGCTTCTGTTAACAGAGGTGATACAAAATAAGTGAAACAAGTGTTACAGGGGTAAGTGTTTTGAATTATTCCATACAATAAAAATGAAATGTTGTCTGTTGCTGATCGCATAACTTGAGAACGGCTTGACCGATTTGGACGATTTTTTCTTTAAAATAATCGCCATGGTCCAACTAAGGTTGTTACGGATAGAAATTTTTGCCTCGCAAACTTTTACGCACACTTTTTTCGATTAACCTAAAATCAGAAAACGGCTCCATCGATTTGACTAATTTTGTTTCAAATGTTTGTATTAATCCATTTTAAGTTTTCATCGAAAGAAACATTTACCACGCCTACTTTTTCTATTTATTTCACCGATTTGGACGATTTTTTCTTTAAAACGATCGCCATGGTCCAACTTAGGTTTTTACGGAAAGAAAATATGGCCCCGCCCACTTTTTTTGATTTACCTAAAATCAGAAAACGGCTCCATCGATCATTAGTAATCAGCTACCGAGCGAAGTCGGGGCGGCCAGCTAGTTCTTAAATAAATGCACATGTTGTCCTGAGGTTTCTTTACACTGTTATATCACACTCCAACCAATTTGATTCATGAAATTCACGTTGTTTCAACTTGAAATAACTTTCATTCAACGTGATTCGGATTGTTATTTCAATATAAATGAAATTTTGCTCTGCAATGTTAAATTAACATGAACTATAGTTATTTTAAAAGAAAAAAATGTTGTTCGCAAGTTATTGTAAAATCAGGTTGAGTTAACATGAAACAACAATGAAGCAAAATCACTACTGAAAAATGTAAAATTAACCTTGTTTTGAACGAATTTACATTGATTTTTTTCTGTGTGTATGATTATGGCTTCAGCAAAAAAATTAAATCGTATGTAGCGATGCAAATCGAAACCATTTAAACGCAAAGCGGATTAAGTTTTGAAGACATGTGATGGGATCGAATATATAAAAAGAGAAAAAATTTTGTCTGATTAAACATTTAATAACATAAATCGTACAAGCTTAACTTAAAAACGTGCACATAGTGCTGCCTTGAGGATTCCATTCTAGCACTGTCCTTGTAATACGGTTCATTGTTCTGCGCAGTGTATAACCTATACAACTACATTTTTTTTTTAGCAATTTTGTTGGCTATTAATTAAACATTTGTTATTGTATTAAAACAAAAGAGTCCTGCAGTCTTTGCGCTATGTTGTTGGACATCAGCCAGGCTTTGCTTCCGAAGAGAAGAGAAGACTTCACACAAGCATTAAATATTCTTATTTAAGTATATTATGAGTTCTGCGGAGACCGCCACGTTTTGTTAAGACGTGCAAAAGCAGCGCCTGTTTGATACATCTTCTGCGACACCCCCATCAACCGGCATCATGGATCCCAGATAACAAAATGAACACAAATATTAACATATTCAATTATCTGATTTTTGTATCTTAATATGGTTGTTGGAAGTGCAATTTATTTGCATTGCACTAGCTTAGTTCAACTAGGTCATTGACTTTACTTTGCATGCCATTAAAGTTGTGTGAAATAAGACATATATCATCCGCAATATCTGGATTTTCGAGATGTTTAAAGAAGGTCCATACAATCTTATTTTTATGTGGTTTGTATTTCATCTAGAACAACGGCAAAAAGCAACGGCGAAAGAGGAAACCCTTGATTCACATCAGCATTTGTCGTAAAGGGTTCACTAGTTCTTCATTTGTGTCTGCGGTGGAGTGTAGTATTTTTGTACATTTTCTTTATCATATTTATTATTTTTATAGGCACTCCTTTAGCTCTAAGTGCTTCCCATATTGCACTACGCCCTATTGAGTCGAAAGCTTTTTTTAAGTCGATGAAAACTAGATAAATAGTTATACGCCATTCAACTGATAGTTCTATTATAACGCGCAAAGTACTTATTTTTCTGATCTACACAGTTGCGATGTGGACGGAAGCCTGCCTGCTCATCTATAAGTGCTTACTCGACCACTGCCAGCCCAGTGTTTATAATTACTTGGGGATAGTATGTCAATATATTATAAAATATATGTTGCTTTTAAACTTGGTGAACGTTTAAAGACCAACATTTCGATTAAAACTTTATTGAATTTTCAATTATTATTTTATCCGTAATAATTTGAACGTTTTCTTTAACGTCGAGATAAACTTTCATGCATAGCACGCTAAACAGAACGGAATAATCTCACTATACGTGGATTAAAGACTATTTTTGAATAAATTGCTCAAAACAAAACATCCAAATTGCTCAGTAAATGTTCAATTTCATAAAACTTAATTCGACGTAATTTCGTAAGTTCTTGTTATAAATTTCAAAATATAAGAGAAAGTTCATATAAAAAAAACAACCGATATATTTTTATTTTGTAATTGATACAAACTCAAAACTAATATTTTGTTTAAAAAAATCTGTGTGATATGCCAATTTATGCTCTGCTTAAAAATTTCAAATTCAACAATTCAAGTATGAAAAACATTTTAAGCAAAACAAATTAAAATGGATTTCTATTCTACAATTGATAGTAAAAGTTCATAAGAAATTTTATTAAAATTGCATTAACCAATTCATTGAATCTTAAATTTTAAAAAAGCAAATATATCAAAATTAAGAGTACATATTATGAAGTTTAAGCATAGTTAAGCTTTTTGCTTCAAAAATAATTTTTTGCATATTTCGAGGAATATTTGTATTTAAAATAAGCAAATTATTTTAACAATATAAAAATTTAAATTTCTTCTTTAAAGTACATAACTGTTAATGCCATATGACTATAATTCTTTAAATAATTGAATATTTTTGTTGTTCGAATATTTAAAGATATTTTGTGAATATATAAACTTGCCCTGAATATTAATTTTCGTTTTCTCATAGTAATTTTCAGTACCAAGAGTCCGCATTTACAAATTACCTTTTAATACATCTCTGATATATTTAGATATTTAGCGCCATTTTGCGCACTAGCGGTAGTTTTATCAAACTTTAAAAAAGTAAAAACCAAAAATTTTATATTTAGTATGTTATAATTGGGCCTATAAAAGTTGCTAAGCCTACGCTTATACATATCCCATATGGTCTAGTGGCTAGGATATCTGGCTTTCACCCAGAAGGCCCGGGTTCGATTCCCGGTATGGGAAGTTTTTTTCTTAATTTGTTTAACTGTGTTATTTGAAACTACATACAAAAAGTACATCAAGTTATTATTAAAAAATTTCTTATAAACAAACAGTTTCATAGTTTTCGTTTTGCTTTGAAGCAAATCAAATTAATAATAGATTTAAAGACGTCGGTTTTTATTAAAAATGCTGCTGTTTTTCCTTTAGTAACGCTTACTAGATGATTGTTTTGTAGCAGTTTTCTGGCTTTTTTGTTTTGCTGGCTGATACTTAAGTAGAAGAAAACAATTACTTGTTACATAGTTTGAAATGTGTTATGGCCTTTTAAAGAAAATGGGGAAAATTCATGACGAAAAGAAAACTGAACAATAAATACAGACATTTATATACTACATATAGCCAATTTTTAGTTACGCATGTACTATAGAATTGTTATTTATTTTATAAAGAATGTACATATGTATGTGTCCATAGATTATGAGTAGGTTGAAAAAAAAAATTGGAATTTTTCATGTGGCTGTGTATGGTCTGTAATTTAGATTTTAAGGTTCTGGGTAAACATAGTCAAATTTGTAGCCACACATAGAGAAAAAACATGTTTAAATATGGTCACCTCCAACCAAACTATTTTAAAAGAACATTTTAAACATATTATGGTTAATATAACCATATAATTGTCAGCGACAACCATATTATGGTTAATTTAGTCCTCCATCAAGAGCCCACAATCATATTATGGTTGTCTCTAAAAATGTTATGGTTAAATATAAAAATAATTTGTTTCGAAATTTACAATAGTATTTTCCCCTTTTCCAAGAGCAACATACTATGGCTGAAAACCAACCATGCTATGGTAAGTGTTTAAAAAATTTTAGTTATTATTGATCATAGCATGTTTGGAGGCAACAATAATATGGTTGGGGCTTCTTGATGGAGGCCTTTTTTAGCCATAATATGGTTATCACTGACAATAATATGCTAATATTAAACAAAATATGTTTAAAATGTTCTTTTAAAATAGTTTGGTTGGAGGTGACCATATTTAAACATGTTTTTTCTCTGGGTGCTCCGGCGCATATTCACAAACTATCAATAAGGGTTAAATTTTTTAAGGTTGGTTGTTTTAAGCAATTAACTATTTAATTAAAAAACAAGAAGTTGACTGATTTAATTTTATACTTTATTTGAAAAGTTTAAAATTTAGCGAATAATAAACCGATTGGAAATGATTGGATTCTTTTGCAGCGAGTACTAAATTAAGTGCTGCCTAGTTCATTTCCAATATTCGCGTTAATCCCTACATTTTTCATTTTGGTGTTAAGAAAATGATAGAAAGAAATGACCGAATGTGAACGAAAACTTTATTTCGGTCATTTCTTTCTACCATTTTCTTAACACCAAAATGATAAATGTGACTACTCGCTCATTCATTTCTTGTAGGGTATCTAATTTCTCAATTTAAATAAATTCAGTTATATTCAAAGCAGCGTTCTCAGTTTTGGGGACTTATACCCAAATTGGGGATATCAATTTCGTGAAAATTCTCAGGGGATTTTTTGGAGAAAAGCCTCCTTTTTCGCTGGGAATTATTGTGGATAACACAGTACAACACATGATTTCGGGACTCAATTCTGATAATTGCTTATGAAAGTAGACACAAAAAGAAGAACTTCTGCGTCATTAGTTTGGTCATGGTAGCTCAATAAATAATTTAAAAATTAATTTGAAGTTAGTAAGTTTTAGGCTCTTTTGTTTGTCATAACTCGAGAACCACCAGTCTGAATAAGCTGAAACAAAAAAAAAGTCATCAATGGTTTTTCCAAAGAATTTTGTGGATATCTCGAGCAAATTTTTGAAATTCATACCTTTAATTAATTGTGAATAAAAGCGAAACGGACTTGCCACTTTTTTTACCGTTTTGGATTTTTTATGAATAAAAATTAAGAAATTTAAATTTTTTGGGCATTTTTTTCTTCATACATTTATTTATAACTGCGAAACTGTTGCTTATGTAGAGAAACGTTGTATGAACAAATTAAAGGAATTGTAATTCTAAATTTGTTTCAGCGTATTCGGACTAGTGGTTCTCGAGTTATGACAAACAAAATAGCATAAAACGTGACAAATTCCCCTATACGATACTTACTAACTTCAAATTAATTTTTAAATTATTTATTGAGTCACCACGACCAAACTGATGACGCAGAAGTTCTTCTTTTTGGGTCTACTTTCATAAGCAATTATCAGAATTGAGTCCCGAATCAATCACCTGAAAAATGTTGTACTGTTGCAATGGCTACGCCAATTTGGTCAAGATGTGGGTACAAATTTAAGACTTTTTTTGCGGTTTTAAACCTTTACAAATGCTTAGTGAAAAAGTTTTAAATATGCTTTTTGTACCAACAAGCTTTCTTTTGTTGAACGACTCTTTTTCTGTAATGAATACAACCAATATCAATATTTGCAACAGAATGCAACACGGGTTATTTTAAGCTCTTCTTAGAATAATTACACACTTTAATCATTTTTCATCTCAAATGCACTTTTTAAACAGACAACATGTAAAACAAAATTGCATGAGAAGATTTCGATTCTCTAGTTTTTGAAATGATAAATATTGACGCATAATTATTTTTCTTTCGCGTTTTTACGTTACCCTTGGATTTATTTAAATAAATCAATGTATGCATATATTTCCATTGACATAATATATTATGTATTTTATTTTTAAGGCAATGTGGGGATTTTTGGGGATGAGAAATCGCAAATTGGGGATAAGGCTTGAAATAAAACTGGGAACCCAGATTGAAATTCATGAACAAAAACAATTAAGATTAATAGATTTCTTGCTAAATTATATAAAAATTGTGCAAAATATTATTTTTTTTAAATTTTTATAAGATAGGCAAACCAAGTAAAAACTTTTCCATATTTAATTTATTTATTGGATCTTCATATATAAAATATTTCTGTTCACATATGTGCTTGCTTAGCGCTTTTTATTCTTGTAAGTCTTGCTGTATCTCTTTACTTTAAGCAGCTGTGCCCACAATCACTTAAAATATTTTGAGCTAGATGATTTGGGTAAAATTCAGGCCTTTTTAAATATTTATTCGAATATTTAGTAATTATAGTTTTGACTTAAAGCACATAAAAGTCCCTGTGAATGTTTGAGCTTTTAACTTATCAGGGGGCCGCTATGATAACTCGAAGAAGTTTTTTTGGCTCCTTCGAATTTTTTCTTTTTATTTTTTTCTTTATCGAGGCGGTGCCCGATAACCGTACTTCGTCTTCTTTTTTGACCCCAAGACACTTTTCATCATTGTGATGTGAGCCATTAATTACACCACTTGACCAAGTGGTCAGCAGGTGTAATTATGTCATCAATGGAATGACACATCAGCGTCACAGAAATGACAAATCGGAGTCATCAGAGCGATGACTCGACTCAGCAACATCGGAGCAACATCATTAGGCATAATTTAATGACCGAAATTGAGTCATTGGGATTGACTTAAGTCAAAGTGAGAGAAAAAAATCAAGTTAAAAACGAAGAAAACAAGGTTGATTTAAAATTTTTCGGTGGTGATATTGCTCTATACGTTTTTTATGTTAATTCAACCTGATTTTACAATAACTTGCGAACAACATTTTTTTCTTTTAAAATAACTATAACTCATGTTAATTTAACATTGCAGCAAAGTTAGAGCAACATGTCATTTATATTATATAACAATCCGAATCACGTTGAATGAAAGTTATTTCAAGTTTAAACAACGTG
The DNA here is from genome assembly GCA_930367215.1 of Pollenia angustigena. Lineage (NCBI taxonomy): Eukaryota > Metazoa > Arthropoda > Insecta > Diptera > Polleniidae > Pollenia > Pollenia angustigena. The sequence goes on from OV884060.1 coordinate 59,234,966, forward strand.
AATTTCATGTAGAATAAAATTGGTTTGAGTGTGATATAACAGTGTGAATAAGCTTCAGACAGAGGCAACATATGCATTAATTTAAGAATAATTCAAAACACTTACTTAAGGTGCATGTAGACGACATGTTTTTTACATCTGACTTGTCAACTTTTCAAGTTACATGTAATTGTGCATGTCTGTCAAAATGGCTGTTTTACAGAAGGTTTATAATATTCGGTCACGAACGTACATGTAATTTGCTTCTCACATTGTCTCTGTTATTTCCCCCATAGTTGTTACAAAAACCAAAATAAAAATGCCGCCACGAAAATTTGTATTTACGCCGTTAAATAGTTTAGCCATCTTAACATATTTTTCTTTTAATTCAAAGATACCAATTTAGGATATTATAATCAAAGGGTTTATATATATACATATATTTACATAAATTCTATTCAATAGTGGGATAATCATGCATATTTCGGTATTGTTAAATAATAACTTCAGCCGGCTAATGATACCGTCAGTAGTGGACGCCGCTGCCGGTTTCTTTTCGGCATCGATTTCTGATGTCAGATGGTTTGTCAGAAGAAAATAGAGCACGCTCTAATTGAAATTTTGTCAGATGACTTTGCATCTGACTTTTACAGAAGCAAAGTTTAAAAGGTAACACACGACATGTATGTATTTTGCTATTTTGCAGTGGGAAATTTGACATGTCAGATGACAAAAACATGTCGTGTACGGTCGCCTATACCCCTGTAGTAACACATGTTCACTTATTTTGTATTCTCCTTAGCTAACAGAAGCATCGTCATAATCCCTAGATATGGTTTTCGTCATCATTATACTTTGAAAACTTGATGTACTATTTAACTTAATAATTTTAATTAAAAGAATATAGGAATTGTCTTCTTTTTATAACATATTTTAAACATGAAAATAAAAAAAATGTACTTAAGTATGTATGCATGTTAATTTAACAAAATAAACTTTTGATTTTAATATAAAAAAAAAAGGTTTTTATGGATTTAATATTGAACAATGTTATTTTAACAGTGAATAATATTAAATAAACGTGATTTAAGGTTACATATTTTAATATTTTTTATTTAAAATTAATATGAAATAATGATAAATGTAAATAAACGGCAAACTTTTGCAAAAATTTACTTACTATGGACTCTCAATCAACATTTCGCCATGTTAATTTTACATTGGTATTTTTTTCAGTGTGTACTAGGGTATTCATTTAATCGACCTTTTGATTTAATCGGTTAATCGCTCGATTAATTAACCGAGGTTTTTTTTTAATCGGTTAATAATCGGTTAATTTTGCTTTTGATCGGTTAACCGATTAATAACGTTTTTTTATAAATAAAGTAATTTCAATATATAAAAATGCATTAATTGTTTATTATTTGGAATTTATTAGGAAAAAAAACAACAATATACCAAACAAAGCAGTTCTTGAACTAAAACGAGCAAACAAACAAAAAACATAAATATGTAAAATGCATTTTGCAATTAATACACAAGGTGTGTCATATCCTCATAATATCCCAAATAATAAATAAAAAAAAATAAATGTTGTTGTGTTTCAAACAAAATTAAAATGTTAATGCTCTGTTCATTGATTCGTCATAACTAGGGATGCGATTTCCATGCAAATGCATGTTTTTTGTCGGTAGTCTAAGAACGATGTCGATCAATTATCTTTCCGAATCATTAAATTTGCGATAAAATGGCATCGATTTGTTTTTGCATATTGTTGCATATTTTGGTGAAAATGCATATTTTTGCATATTTAGGTTTTGAATGCATATTTCTGCATATTTTGACATTTTTAAGTGATTTTTTGTAAATTTCCATATCATAAAAAGTTCTTAAAAATTTTTTTAAATACACAAAAAAAAAATTTTCCAAAGAAATTTTTAAAAAATAAATAAATTCTTTTGGAGCTTTGCTTTAAATACAAGATTTTTAAGATTTCGACATTAATGCTTCTTTTTTAAACCGATGCGTAGTTAAGGCTTCCAATGGGTTTAAAAATTTGTATCCAAAACTGTTACAAGCTATTTGCTTGCCACAATGGTTGCAGATAATTAAGAAGCCAATTCGATAGTATTGCAATTTTTAATGAAATATAGCCCTTGATTCCCCTGCCACGGCAGCCAGTAGAAGCAAAATGGAGGTCATGCTTCAGAAATCTATTCGAAAAACTTCGAGTAATTTAAGTCAATAAGCATTTGTATTTTCCAATTACGGATATATTGGTGAAAAAACAAATAATTAGGAGGGATTTAGTTCAGCTAATACTCAAGTCAAATTAATTGATATAGCAGAAAGTAAAATTAACAATGTGGAAGGAAGAATAGCTCGACAAATGAAAAAAAATCTAACACGTTTTGCAAAAAAAATTTTAGGATTTCAAAAAATTTCAAATATATTTGATCTGATCTGGAATCAAAGTGGGATCGGACAGTAAATTTTTTAAAAATGCATGGCATTCTTCAAGTACAAGACATTTTAACTTTTAACAAAACGGTACTTAGTTTTTTTTTAAGATATTTTAATAACAATATACTGCATTTTTTATTTTTTTTTTGTTGTTAGTAAAATTAAAAAAAAGATTTTTTGTGGAAAATTTTCAAGTTTTTAGTGCATATTTTTTATTTTTTTAGTGCATATTTTGGATTTTTTAGTGCATATTTTATGCGCATATTTTCGATTTTTTAGAGCATGAAAATCTCATCCCTAGTCATAACTGTACAGTTGAAATCTAAATTATAAGCGGTAGCCCACAACAGTCATATCGTCGGCTTAATATGAAAACCTGCTAACTCACTTTCAGCATCTTTTACAGGCGAGACAAAAAGCTTTTTATTTTTCCTTTTTGCTTGATAGAAAATTAAAAAGAGTTAGTTTTACACACTTCAAGACTAAAATAGAAGATAAACTAACTACATGCTGGTCGACGAGGCGTATCTTTCTCTACCACACGTTATCAAAATCTCAATTTACATAAAAAAAAGGATTTAGCCGGTTTGCATATTAAGCCGACGATATCTACTTCTTGTAATTATTTTATGACATAAGACTTTATGACTACCTTGGTGAATCCCCCAAATATGTATTTATAAGAAAAGAAACTGAGATAACTTTATTAGTTATTTCAATAGTTAAAGGAGATCTTATAAAATAATCTTTTAGAAAAGTAATTTGGTTTAAATGTTTAGGATCAAAGCGATTCTTTTCCTTAGTTTTGACAAAACTTGTCTCATTTTCTAGAAATTCTTTAAAATTTTTAACACTTCTAATTGTTTCGGTTAATTCTGGTAAAAGACTGATATGAGAAGAAACAAATAACTTAACACATACATTATAAAAGTACGTGAAAAAAAGGTGTTGGCAATTAAACATTTAACCCATTTCTTGCAACATTCCTGTTGATCGATTATGATATAAAAAACATTGTAATTTATGTCACCGGTCGGCGGAAAATGGGTTAAAATGAAGATCACTGAACACCTTCTTTGTTTGTTTGAAAAAAATATTTTCTTAACACATAAATATATTTTGTATGAAAAACACAAAAAAATACTACAAAATATTGAAAATTTTCTTCCATCGGTTAATCGGTTAATCGACTGAAATTAACCGGTTTAATCGTTAATCGAAAAAAGCCAATTTGAAATTAACCGATCAGTTAATCGGGTAGTAACTAATCGGTTAACCGATTGACGGTTAACCGAATGAATACCCTAGTGTGTACCCGTCATACATGTTTGCTGCATTCCTCCGCCCTTTGTTTACAGAAGAACTCTCAATTATAAGACACCAGAAGCATGTCCGATATGGTTTTCGTAATCATTCTACTTTGTAAATTTTATGTATTTAAATTAATAATTTAAACAAATAGAGTATGGGAATTTTCGATTCTTATTTTGCTTTTTAATCATGAAAATATTGTTAATAATACACAAAATGTGCCATCGAATTGATGTCACTTTAGTCATAGCATAGATGACGCATAAAATATGACAAAATTTTACGATGACGTTCGTCATTCGATTGATGCCACTTTTTGCCTCATTGATGTCATTTGTAATAACATTGATGTCACAATTCTGGTGTTAGGGCATCATCAATATGAAGAAGCATTTTTCTATGAGTGTAGCAACATATTGGCTTTAAGTTAGAGTTGTAAAATAGAAGTTTGCAATCGAACCTAAGAAGAGATTTTCTTTCAACAAGCCAAACTAATTGAATTGCTTTTAGTTTAATTTGAGTTAATTTGGTCTCTGTATGACATATCCACGTTAAACGCCGATCTAGTTGTATGTATACCGAGATATTTCACATGCGACAGCTAAGGTATTATTTGATTATTGATTTTAAAGGGGAACATGCTATACTTTGCACACATTTTTGCTCATTCACCTTTATGAAACATTGTTTTAACTGCGCTCAATAATGAAATTTCGTTAGTTAGACTCTATTTTCCAAAAATATATGCGGTTTGTAGCAAATATTTATAATTTTATATTGATTTTATTATAAGCTTTCTAATAATGGAAACACCCATATGTTTTAAAACATCTACATGTGCTTAAAAGTTAATCGTTTTGACATCATTATATTAATGATGGCAGATCAAAGCACAATACACTCGCTGACTTGACAAAATTAAAGATCATTATTGATCATATTGAAGTAACATGCAGTAAGGAGAATTCGGAAAACAGTAAAACCCCGGGTATTTAATTTGATTTGGCCTTAAGCTTTCATTTTAAAAAACTTACAATTTTTTTTTTTAATTTTTTTAAGAAACTATAATTGGCTTTTATTAAGAAAAACCGAAGAAAGAATAGAAAAGCAAGAAAATATCTGTAAATAATGAACAAAAAAAATGAAAGTTTAAAAAAAACTAATAAGTAATAAACATTTAACAAAATCAACAAATCATCGAATTCTAGCAGACACAAACAACATTTGTTAAAACTTGCAAACAAAAGACATCTATAAAAATGCTCTTTTTTAAGAAAAAAAAAAAAATAAAAAAAATGTCTTTTCAGCAAAAATTTTTTTAGACTATTTAAAAAGAAATGTAATAAAGCACAAAAAACACAAACAAACACACACACACTACGGCTAAGTCTTGTCTGCTGACTTCTGCAGTTTGTGGCAACTGAAATCTGGCTCCGATTAAAAACACAATTTTTTTTTTAACTCTAAACAACTTTAAACAACTTTAAACAACCAAACAGATATCAGTCTACGATTGAGACTTAAAGACAACACACACAGTTAATAATTTCTTTCGTTTTTTAAGCGAAACGCGCGCAAAAGTGCAATACGATTCAAAAAACAAACGAACGAAGTAAAACTACGTTATTATAACGAAACGCGGCATTGTTGTTTTAACAATTTAGTAACTCGTACTTACATTCAGTGCCATTTTAGCAATAAAAATTGTATTAAACATTGTCTTGAAACAATCTCTTAACAATGGTAAATTAATTTAAATGGTTTAAAGCAGAAAAAGAAGTAAATAAAATTTTATTAAGAACACATTGAATAATACACAAGACCCAACCGCAAAAGCTATAACAGAAATTCCATTCAACGATTTCAGATGATTCCATTGTTATGATAATAGTTTTATAATTTAACAATAAATACAAAAAAAAAACATACATATTAAAATAACGTTAAAACAAATTATTTATAATCAAAGAAATTTCAACATGAAAAATTAAGCAAAAAAAAAAACAAGAAAAAGAAAATTTCTAAAAAAAGCCACAAAGAAGAAAAGTTGTTTTTATAATTATGTTTTATTATCGATGCATTTTATCGGTCTAGTTAATAATGTGAATATTTAACGCTAATAAAAAATATTTAAATAAATATCAAAATCAAACAAAAAAAAAAAAAAAAAAAAAAGTTTCACAATACATTTCATTAATTAATAAAAATTTACAAAAAAAAATGTTTTACTAAAAATATTAAAACTAAAATAAAATTTTTAAAAGTTAAGTTAAGTGAAATTTTGTTAACACATTATTTGTTTTTGTTGTGTTCATCAATAGTGCTATAAAAAATTAAAAAATAAATAAAATTTCAAAAAAAAATTTAAATAACAAATAAGTTTCTTTAAAAATCAAAATACGAGTTTTGTTTTATCTACAGCATTTGCTTCAACATTTATTTTTAAATGGTTGGTATTTTTTTAAACTAAAATCTTTTGTTAAATTTTTTTTTATAGTTTTACAAAATAAACATAAATGGTAATGATAACAATCAATAACAAACACAAAACAAAATTTTCTAAAGTTAATACTTTAATTGGTTAATCTTTATGATAAATAGGTTATCAGGAATTAATTAAATAAATAAATTCTTTTTATTCAATTGGGGTATTCACAAGGTAGTCATATGTTTAAAAATAATAACAAGAAAAAAATATGAATGCTGTGAGCAACGCTCATAATTTAGATTTCTACTGAGTGGTTATAACAATACAACAACAAGGGGTCTGACAATTTTTTGTCATAACAAAAGTCAAACTTCATTTAAAAAGCACTGACAAAAATATTAGAGTTTTTTTTTTTTATATAGACTTTGACGTTTGGTATAACAAAAAATTGTCAGGTGAAGACCACATGTAAACACTAAAGCCATGCAAGAATGCATTTGTTTCTTTTTCACAGTTCTCCACATCAAGTTATTGTTGTGTCAAATACTGTGTTTTTTTTTTAAATCAGTTCGAATGATACACAATGAAAACCCGAATCAATTTTAAACAGTAGTTGGTTTTAAACAACTCGTTGTTAAGCAGTAGTTTGATTTTAAAAAACAAATCAACGAAATGTATAATTTGATGTGAAAGAAAACATAACACACAACAATTGTGAGTCTATGGGCCATGTCACAGAGTACAATTCCGTTCGGAATGATTCCGTTTGGAATTGAAGAAAACATATTTGTTTGTTGATGAAAAGTGTATTTTGATAGTTTTATGGCCTTTCAGATACAGACAACTTCCATACCGTTCATGAAAACAAAAATGGTTTCATTCCGAAACATTTTTTCGTCATTTTCTGAAGCACCAAAATACTGAATGAATTCCGTTTCCGAACGGAATTGTACTCTGTGACATGGCTGTATAACAGGGATTTCCAATTCTTTGTACAATTGTGTATACCACTACCAACACATATTTTTATGCTCATCAATTCAGTCGTCGATGTGACTTCGACAAGTGTACAAAAAGTGTAAAAAATAAGATAATTCATATCACCTATTTTGTTACTGTTGTTTGGTGTGATTCGTGTGATTTGGTGTAGTTTGTGTTATTCGTTTGTTTCGTTGTTGTGTGGAGTATATTCCGTGCTCTTTACACTTCGTATTTGGTCGTTTATAACTCACTAATTAAAATTCACTTGCATTTGTGTGTTTATATTATTTATGTGTTTTTCACAATACAGAATTTGATTCCTTAGCAAAAAGCAATCGACAATCAGTAGTTGAAAAACAAACGAATGTTTTGAAACGACATTCAAATGCATTCGTGTAGGGCTTTACTAAACACAGCATAAAATGTTTTATTATTTTAGGACTTTTATTGTATGAAACACAACAATAATTTTTTTGAACAATCGTAAAATATTAGGATATTATGACAATATGACTTTTGTAAAATAATAGAAGGATATTATGACAATATGACTTGATAGCATACCGTGTGACCTTTATCCTCCATTGTTTTAACCATATTTCTAGTTGAAATATATGATGCTGTAAGTAACGAGATGCTTCATTACGGTTTTCGTGGACGCTTAGAAAAGCTGTATCGTTTGCAAATGTTGAAGTTTGGGTGTAGTTGTTTATTGGCATGTCCAAAGTATAAATTGAGGATGCTGCCTTGTGGGATTCCAGCACCAATTGGCTGAGGTGAACTTAAGAAATTTGCTTCATTAATAATAAATTGACTAGTCGGTCGTCAAGTAGCTTTCTAACAGCTTGTGTGTGTTTGCTGGGAAATTTTGCTTCAATTAATGTAATAAGCCTTCATGCCAGACTTTATCAAAAGCTTAAGAAACATCGATGAAGCGAGCGGAACAATATTTTCTTTCTTCAAAGGCTTTTCTTATAGCGCTTACTATACGATGGGTTTGTTCAATTGTGCTGTGTTGTCTTCTTAAGCCGAATTGGTGGTTAGGAATACATCTATTTTCAAACTTCTTTGATATATTAAAAAGTAAGCTTATAGGCCTATATGACTCAACTTTTGTGTGATCCTTTCCTGGTTTAGGTATCATGGTGTCTAACGAAACCTTCCACTTTTGAGGTTAGTATTCAAGGCGTAAAATAGCATGAAAAATCAAGAGAATGATTTTCTTTGCTTTGCTGGGTAGCTAAAACAGCATTTTGTTGCTGATCTTATCAAAACCAGGAGCCTTCTTGGGGTTTAAATCAAAAAAATCTTAGGGGAACAGCTGCTGTAGCATCAACAGGTGATATCTCGACCGCAATATCGTAAGATATATTTGGAGTAAATACATACGTTTTTTAAATGATTAACCAACAGGTTTTCTTTTTAATTATCATTTCTTGCCCAACTTCCATTCAAGTTTCTTAATGGTGGCTTAGAGACAACTGGCCTTTTGAGATTTCTAGCTGCACGTCACAATCAGTAGTCTGATTGCGGGGTTGCATCAAGTTCCTTAAGATATTTTTCCAGAGAAGCCGTTTTGTTAGTCTGCATTAACTTTCTTAGCCTTTTTGTACACTCTTTTAGTAAGTTCTTAAGTTGAGGCGATCTGTGCAATTGCCACTCTCTTCGAGCTCTTCTTTTTTCAGACAGAAGACGCTCGACATCTGTGGAATAAATTTTAATATTTTTTGTTTTTTTGGGGAAATACTGGAATGTCAGAAAACTGTCAAAATTAATAATAGAGCGATCTACATTCTCCGGTGTACTAAGCGGAATATTTTCTGTGCAATGGGTGTTTTCTGTAATTTAACCAATTAATATGTGTAGCTGACGTCGATAAGTGACCAGTCGGATTTACAATTCTATTTGGGTTCATTATAGCAACAATTGTAGGTGTGTGGTCGGAAGATAATTCTAGGGAAGCTTCAACATGAATCGTTTTTATGGGGATGTTTTTAACCATGCCGAAATCGATGACATCTGGAATTTTTTGCTGACCAGAAGGCCAATATGTTGGTTGTCAGCTCGCTACCACATTCAAACCCGTTTTAGAAATTGTATTAAATAAAACACGACCCTTTGGTGTTATAAGTCGTGACCCGAAGGTATGTTTAGCGTTATAATCGCCAGCGGCCAGGAAACAGGGTCCTAATGATTTAAAATATTTATTTATTTTATTGGCTTTCTGATATTGAATATCTGGGTGGGGAGTATAACGAAAAAAATTACTAAGTTTCTATTTAATTCCTCAACGCTTAGTCTTCGCGATGATCACACATTAGGTAGTGTTTGACTCTGGTTTTTATCAAAATGGCAGAACCTCCACAAGCTTTATCTCGAGGGTCCTTGGTATTATATAGTGTTTAACCATAGAAACCATCATGACATCAATTTGTTTATTTTTAAGAAAGTATTCTAATTCGTTGTTATGTTGGCGGATGCTGTTTGCGTTCCAAAAACAAATTTTTAAACAGTTAATGGCTTCTTAAGAACAGCTTGCAATAACATCGATTGCATTCTCGGAATTTCTTTCATCATTCACCCATTATGTTTGTACAATTATTTACTGTTTGCACTAATGTTTCCATTTTCATAAATCTTTCATTTCTATAAATCGCAAAATTGTCACCATATTTACTACAAAGTTGCTATTTATCCCCACATATGCTATAAAATGCAATACATCACCTAATTGGCCATAAATAGAACATATTCACCAAATTTACTATAAATAGCAAATTTGTTTTTATCAAATTAACTATGGATAAATTATTTTAATCCAATCTATATATCGTTACTTTAATAAAGAAATGCCCTAACTAACGTTTTCCTTACTTAACAGGAGAACGAAAAAACTTAATAAAAATGATAGTCTTGTAGTCGCGATTTTTTTTAAACGCAGTTTTTTATTAAATTCTCTATACAATTTTATAAAAAAACTGCGTTTAAAAAAATCGCAACTACAGCACTAAAATTTTTATTAAGTTTTTTCCTTCTCCTGTAACGTAAGGAAAGTGTTAGTTAGTCCCAATTTACACTAGGGACATTTCTTGCCGGACAGATGAAGTTTGATGGCGAGGGGTCGAAAAGGTAGAGTGTGTAGTATATGACTATTAGACTGGTCGCATCTTGTATGGGATTTTTTTTTTTTAAATTTAATTGTTTGCGCTGCTTAAAATATGAGTTTTGGCGTAAGAAATCATGATCTAATTTTTCAGGTCAATCCGACAGTGCCTAGCCGTGCCGGGTGGGGCCCAAAGTTCCCCATATTATAAAAAAACATCTTTTCTATCAGAGAAGCCATATTTTTGATTTTCGGCTTTTCAACTAGTATAACTATAAAGATCTGATAGAAAATATGTTTTTTTTTATAATATGGGGAACTTTGGGCCCCACCCGGCACGGCTAGGCACCGTCGGATTGACCTGAAAAATAAGATCATGATTTCTTACACCAAACCTCATATTTTAAGCAGCGCAAACAATTAAATTAAAAAAAAAAAAAAATTGCGACCAGTCTAATGACTATCTGTACTGGCCATTTTTTCATTTCCCTTTCTTACTTTTCGTAGTTTACAAACAAGTTTTAATTTCTGTCTGACTTCTAATGTTTCATATGTAAACGCTTCAGGTAAGATTAAAAGAGAATTCAACAAATATCCGGCAAGAAATGTCCCTAATGACATCTATATAATTTGGACGATTTTTTCTTTAAAATGATTACCATGGTCCAACTTAGGTTTTTACGGAAAGAAAATTTTGCCCCGCCCACTTTTTTCGATTTACCTAAAATCAAAAAACGGCTCCATCGATTTGACTAATTTTTCTTTTAAATATTCGTATTAGTCTATTTTAAGTTTTCATCGAAAGAAAATGTACCACGCCTACTTTTACGCCCACTTTTTCTATCAAGTGCATAACTTGAGAACGGCTTGACCAATTTGGACGATTTTTTCTTTAAAATCATCGCCATGGTCCAACTTAGGTTTTACAAAAAGAAAATTTTGCCCCGCCTACTTTAACGCCCACTTTTTTCGATTTACCTAAAATCAGAAAACGGCTCCATTGATTTGACTAATTTTTCTTTCAAATGTTCGTATCTTTTTAACGGATTTTAAAAATCGAACGCAAACATTTTTTCTAATTTGGACAGGACAACGTCTGTCGGGTCAGCTAGTTTACTTTATAAACTAAATTTTCATCAAGTTTGCTGAAAATAGCAAAACAGCCCATTTTGTCAAATAGTAGTGGTATTCAGTGTTTGGTGCGTTTTGGGTTGCCACTGATTGTTATATCAGTAGTTTTGTCATAGAGTATGAGAGTTTTTAAGCTACTTTGCAATTCTAGATGAAAATTAGGTAAGAGCTGTTATACAGAATTATTGGTCATACAAATTAATAAAAAGGTGTTTGATTATTTTGGGAAATTGGAGCAGTGGAAAGGCAAATTTTATCGAAGCATTAGTAAAAGAAGGTGCCAAGGAAATAATCCAAGACAATTTTTATTTCTTCTGGCATCCACTTTTTGTTGGGGTTTTCCCTTTTTTATTTCTTTACTTGACAAATCTAAATTGCAGCTTAAAAATTTCAGCTGTTAGAGGAAAGTTAACGCAATACACGTAGCAAGAAAAGCTACACAGTTTTAGTATTGCGCAAAAGCAATGACGTGACAATTGCAATTTTGTGTATTGGATTATAAACAAAAGCTAAATTTTTTTGCATTTGCACTTTCTTAAGAACATTTACATCAAACACTGAACTTCGCTTGTGTCTTTACTATTTGCCATATACATATAGCAATATTTATTTATTTACGAATTTTTTTATTATCCAACAAATAGCAAATTTTCCTTAATTGTTTTTTTATTATAAAATTTCGTATGCATAGTAGATTTCGGGGAAATTTCATGTAAAACTAAATTTTTGCAAAATTTCCAGTAAAAATAAATTTCAAAACATTTAAATAAAAAAATTTAATTATTAATGCTTGCTTAATTTTCTTTCCAAGTATTTCTTAAGCTTCAAACTTCTTTTGCTGTTTTTATACCCTCCACCACAATTAGTTGTGAAGAGGGTATATTAAGTTTGTCATTCCGTGTGAAACTTTTTTGTTATTCATCTCAGACCCCATAAAGTATATATATTCTGGGTCCTTGAGTCGATTTAGCCATGTCTGTCTGTCTGTCCGTCTGTCCGCCTGTCCGTCTGTCCGCCTGTCCGTCTGTTGAAAACACGCTCACTTTCGAACAACTCAAAAGAAATAAACAAACTTGGTGCCAAATTGCTTGTAGTTATCCTAAGCAGTCTGGGATTGAAATCCAGCAAAATCGGTTCAGTAGGACCAGAGCTATGAATCAAAATATGGAACCACCACCTAAAAAAGTTGATAATTTTGTTACAAAAAGTAACATAAATGCTGGAACAAGGCACCGAATGAGATCAAATTTAGCAAAAATTTATTTTATTGGAATGGAAATCACGCTGTTAAGTTTCGTGAAGATCCGTCCATAATTTACCCTAAGCCCTATATAAACAGTACACCCGGAAAACAGTTTAGTACGCCCAAAACCGTAAAAAATAACGCTACCGTAACAAAATTTGGTACATCACAGTTTTTTAGGACTAGAAATAACACTGTGAAATTTCGTGATGATCGGTCCATATTTTACCTTAGGCCCCATTAAACCCTACTACCGGAAAACAGTTAAGTACGCCTAAAACCGTAAAAAAATGCAATCATAACAAATTTTGGCTCGTCACAGTTTTATAGCACTAGAAATGATACTTTGAAGTTTCGTGAAGATCGGTCCATAATTATTTTACTAGGCCCCATATAAACCCTACTCCCGGAAAACAGTTTAGTACACCTAAAACCATATTTAATAATGCTAGCATAACAGAAATTGGTATGTCACAGTTTTAAAGGACTAGAAATTACGCTGTGAAATTTCTTGATGATCGGTCCATAATTTACCCTAGGCCCCATATAAACCCTACTACCGGAAAACAGTTTAGTCGCCTAAAACCATAATTAATAACAAATCGTCACAGTTTAAGATAATAATAACATCATATAGACATTACTCCTTAAACATTCGAACTGTGTGGAGGGAATCAAAGATTCGACACAGCCGAATATAGCACTCTAACTTGTTAAATTTGATTTATATTAATTACAACTTATATTTAAGAAAAATTCTACACCATTTCTTTTATGTACCTCATAGTTTTTTTTATTTAAGTAGATTATTTTATGGCAAATTTACAGCTGGTAGCTTTTAAGCATTTAACTTGCAAGGCTTTTTAGTTTTTATTTAATGAATAAAAGAACTTGTTACCCAATAAAATTTAATACTTAACAAATCAAAACTTAAAATGGCTAAAATTTCAACATACAACAAGCGCATGCAAAAAAAAGATATGTTTACTTGTGATGAAATAAAAGGGTGTTCTTTTTAACCTCGATACAACTTAAAATTGTAAAAAATATCACAAAAAACAAAATTAATGAAAATTAAATTCAATAAAGTTTAGCCTGATTAAAATATCAAAATTTAAATTGAAAACTATAAACAGTTCAATAAAATAACAAAAATGGCAAAGATTTCTGAAGAAGCATGTCAAATCAATCTGTCCGTGAACGTGGGCTCGGTTCTCGCCGCAGCCAAGAAGGAAAAATTATCATATCAATAAATTTTAATTCATTTCATGTTGTGAAATTCCTTTATAAAAACAAGTAAGAAAGTATAGTCGGTCAAGCCCCACCATATGATACCCTACACCACAGTATTTAAAAACACATCATGCTTATGTGTCCATGTAAATATGGATTTATCTATGTTTAAAAACTTCATGAAAATCGGTTTGAAAGCTTGTCAGAGGCAGAAATTGCCCCCTGCCTCCCCTTGTGGTAATAGTTTTTAAAAACTGTATAGCTATTGTGTCCCAATAGATATGGATCTATCTGTTTTAAATTTCATTAAAATCGGTTTGATAGTTTCTGAGAGGAAGAAATTTCCCCCTATCTTCTCTCGTGGTCCTACGATTCGGCCCATTTTCAATAGGCTTGTCCTCGTGCCAATAAGAACCTAAGTCCCAAATTTTATCAAATTATCTCCAAAATTGCGACCTGTACTTTGCGCACAAGGTTACATGGACAGCCAGCCTGCCAGCCAGCCCGACGGACATCGTTAGTTCGATTCAGAAAGTGATTCTGAGTAGATCGGTATACTTTAAGGTACCCTCTCCACTATTGTGGTGTGGGTATAATAATTTAATGAAAATTAAATACAATTAACTTTAGCCTGATTAAAATATCAAAATTTGAAAAAAAAAACATAAACAGTTCAATAAAATAACCACATTACTAATTGAAAACGTTTATATTAATGCAAAGATATTTTTTTATTCAAAACATCAATACATGGCCGCCGCGGCTGTTCTTGACGTCCTTTCTTGGGACACTTTTCAATCACTGCTGGCCATATCTTACGAATAAAACAAACAGTTTTGACCTATAAGACCTCAATTGTTGCTGGTTTATCAGCATAAGCCAGTGACTTCACGTATCTCCTCAGAAAATCATCGACAGGTGTTAAATCCGCCTTGGAGGACAATTGACAGTTCCATTTCTCAATATTAACATAAGTCGATGGTTGCTGTTGCCGTATGGCACGTAGCGCCAGCCTGTTGAGGCCACATCTCGCTTATCCATAAAAGGGTGGTCCAACCAAAACGTACGTTGTTTATTGTAAATTAAACAAAAAGTTTTTAGAGAATTATCTTATTATTTTTTTATTGTGATAGAAGGATCTATGGAAATTATGCGTGAAATAAAATATCGGCCAAATTCTTGACACGACTTCGATGGCATACCTCTTTCCGATGGTCTTTATTATTTTCAATGGGTCCGATAAATAATTAAGGTTCAATGTCGTTAATATAACGAATAATCTCATCCTTTAGCTGTCTTATTGTTTTTGGCTTATTGAACGTACACTTTTAAAGAAAGAAGTCCGACGGTGTCAAATAACATGATCGTGGCGGCCATGTCGTGACGACGTGACGGCGGTCATAGAATTTCTCGCGTGAAAGAGCCATTGTTTCATTGGCCGCGTGGCAAGTGACACCATCCTGTTGGAACCACATATCGTCCAGTTCCATATCCTCAATTTTTGGCAACAAGAAATCTGTTATTATCTACCTGGAAGACCACTTTTCGAAGAAGTACGGATCGATCGCGAGCAACAGCAATGTTTTCCGCAGAACAAACTGGGCGAGAATGCACAGGTGCGTTCACATTTACTGAAGACCCGGTTTGCTGGAATTTGTCCACAATTCTCCCGGTTGACACATTTGGTCGATTATGCTGACTTAAAGAATCACGAAGTACACGAAATGCATTTTGATTTGAACGCCTAAAACACTGAAATAAAGAAATGTCAAGTTAAGTTGGGAAAAAACTAAACTATAAGGTGTGACTCACAATTAACATCGTACATTATGGTTAGACCACCCTGCATTTAAACAAACAACTGATTGATCGTGGTGGTCTTTATTGTCCCTAATGCAGGCTCGGGCCTTATTTTTGAAGAAATAAGGTCCGATGACCTTATGATGCATGTAAATTTTTTTTTTTTTTTTTTTTTTTTTTTATATTTATTTATTTATTAATTTCTTTCATGTTGTTACATTTAATTAAATATTGACCTTGCGAAGCCATGTTGGCTTGTCTGCAGGTACAGTATACAAAAATTAAATGTCTATAAAATGATTTAAATTATGAATTTCAAAATATATGTAGCTTACTGACTAAATATGGTTTTTTATAATTCATTTTTATATAATTTCTCGACTAATAATTTCTTATTGTATATTTACAAAATATTGTTTGATTGCTTTTTTCCTTTTGGGGCAATTTACTGATATATTAATAATATCCAACGGCATAGTGTTAAGTATCGTAGGTAGAACGACGGCAAGTGTATTTTTTCCGTAATTGTTTTTGTATTTCGGAATTTTGAACCTTCCTTCCTGATTTCGCCGAGTTTGGTATGTATGATCAATTCTGTTGAGGAATCGGGTTTCTTTACTGAATTCAATGGCTAGTGTTGTGTGGTATATGCTTGTTATATTTAAAATTTGTATGTCCTTAAAAGTTGTATTTCTTATATTTCCGTTGATAATGTTGTTGTTGATATTGGTAGTGGTATTGGTACTGTTTACTATGTTATTGTTGGTTGCCGGATTGTTGCTATTTATTGTGTTGTTTGTTATGCTATTGTTGTTGCTGATGTAGTTATTTGTGTTATTGGTGCAATTATTGTTTATGCTGTTGTTGTTGATTGCATGGTTTGTGTTCCTGTTACCATTGTTGTTGTTCGTGTTGTTGTAGTTAATATTGGTATTGTCGCTGTTGCTTCTGGTGTCGATATTGATGTTAATGCTAGCGTCATTGTTGTTACTGTTGTTGGTGTAGCTGATGTTGTTATTGTTGGAGTTATAGATGTGACTATTGTGTCTGGTGTTATGGATGTTATTGGTAGTGTTGTTAGTGATGTTGTTGCTTCTGCTGTTTATGTTATTGCTATTGTTTGTATCCAGTATTTTAATTAACTGGTTTTGCGTTTGTTGCAGCTTTTTGCAATGGCTTGAGTTTCCCCAGGCTGTGATGCCATGTCTAATATTAGACTCTACTAACGCGAAGTACGCCTGCCTCAATACAATTTTGTTAGAATGAAATCTAAGGTGGTAAAGCATGTAGGAGGCCTTCCTGAGCTTATTTCTAAGGTATTCTATGTGTTCACGCCACTTTAAGTTATGATCCACTATTACTCCCAGGTATTTGTACGAGTTTACAATATCAACTGTTGTATTACACTGGTCTCGTTCGCAGTTGAGGTATGTTCTACCTGTATCATGTAGACATTCTGTGCAGTGAAATTTGAGCTTTAGGTCTGCATAGAGAAAGTGTGGGGGTTTGATGTGCATTAGTTTGGTTTTTGATGTGTTTATTATCAAACCGTGATCATGACACCATCGTTGTGCTTTTTCCAGTTCAATTTGCATAATTTTTAAGGCGGTGTCAATGTTTTTATGCGCTACTACAATAGTTGTGTCGTCTGCGTATGCAAATGTTTTGCTATTATTAAGTTTGCATAGCAGTTCGTTTGAATATATAATAAATAGTATTGGGCCCAATTTTGAACCTTGTGGCACACCATAATTCATAACAACTTCTTGGCTAACACTGTCTGATAGTTTTACAAAAAATTTTCTACATTTAAGGTAGTTTTCAAACAGTTTTAGGCTACTACCACGTATTCCTATTTTTTCCAGTGATTGTAAGAGCTTGACGTGCGGGATTGTGTCAAATGCTTTACTAAAGTCAATGAACAGCGTAAGACAGTGGTTTTTTTTGCTCAGATGTTCGTTAATATGATTGGCAAAGTTTCCTAGTAGTTTGTTAATATTTTTTTCGCTTTGGAACCCATATTGGTTTTGGTGGATGATTTGATATTTTTTAATAAATTTTGTTAGACGTCGAACTATAATTTCTTCCATAATTTTTTCAATGACAGGTAGTATTGCTATTGGCCGATAATTATTGAAATCTGCTTTACATCCACTTTTATACACAGGCCGGATACGTGAAATTTTTAATATATCAGGAATTATTGAGGTATCAATAATTTGGTTTATTAATTTAGTTATAATTGGAACCATCACATATGAATTATTTTTGATATCAATGGGCCTTATGTTGTCAACACCAGCAGCTTTGTTTATATTTAATGAATTAATTATTGTGTAAACTTCCTCTTCGCATGTTTCAGAAAGATAGAAAGAATTTGCAAGACTTTGGGGAGCGTGATATGAGACGTCCATATTGCATTTATGAATTATTTTTTTTACATTATCTTTAAAATTGACAGCAAAGGAGTTACATAATTCGAGTACATTATTTGATTTGAAGTTTCTTACAATTACTTTATCTATGTCATTGGATTTTTTACCTAATATTTCGTTTATTAATTGCCATGTTTTTCGAATATTATTTCTGTTTTCAAAAAATTTATTTTTGTAATAGTTACTTTTGGCAAAGTTTAGTTTTTTGTTTAGAGTATTTCTGTATTTTTTGTATTCGGTTTCATATGTTTTATTATTTTTATTTAATAACCACTTTTTATAAAGTTTATCCCTATTTTCACAACATTTTATTAAATTTTCATTTATCCACGGATTAGGTTTTCTGTTTTTGGATTTCTTAGTTTCAATCATGGAGTTTTTATATATGTCTTTAAATTTTTCATTTAGGATATTAAACATTGTATTTGGGTTACATTCATTTATAATTTCATCCCAATTGCTTGCGCGTATTTCATGATTAATTTTGTATTTACATATTTTTGAATTGGTATTTCTAGTTATCTGTTTCTCAACAATATTATTATTGTTATTATCAGAGAAACCGTAGGCAATGGTGTAATGATCAGAGATGTTTGTTTTTATTATTGCGGCATATTCTTGTTTGTTAAATTGTTTGTACCTTACAAAGAGATGATCAATGCATGTTTTTGTATTTTTGTTTATGTCCTCTCTTGTGCAATTGTTTATTAAACTTTGCATTCCATTAGATGCCAGCATGTCTAGATATATTGTTTCTGTATAATTTCTTTTTAAGAGATCGATATTAGTATCTCCCGTTATTATAATGTTTTGATTGTTTGTAGTTTTAAGTAATGCATCTAGCTCTTTAATAAAAACATTAACATTAAGAGACGGTGGACGATAGATTGCGAAAATCGTTATGTTCTCCGCTAATTGTAGGTTGATCTGCAGAGATTCAAATGAGACCGTGTTTGTTGTTATATTTGTAAATGTGATATTCTCTTTAATAAATATATGTATTCCTCCACCTCTACTTCCTCTGTTTCTGTATGTTGAGTTAAAACCATTTATACAGTAAAAGGGACTTTCTTCATCTGTTAAATTTGTTTCTACGATGATGATAATTTTTATACTATTTATTATATTCTGTGTTGACAATAAAAATGAATTAAAATTAGTTCGCATAGAACGAATATTTAACATAAGTATAGAAATGGGATAACTTAAATGTGAACTGTCTATTTGATTAAAATTCTCTAAGTATAGCGTATTAATCATTTTAATATTTTTGTTTATTTTTGTTTTATTTTAAATATTATTATTTTGCTTTGTATTTTCTTTTAGGCAATTTTGTTTAAATCATCCAAATTTGAAATAATTAAGGGTTTGCTAGATTCATCTTTTTTGGCATAAATGTTTCCATTTCTAGTCCACACAAATTTCCAGTTAGCTTCTCGGGATTTAGTTTTAGCAAGCCACAAGAGTTTATGATTGTGGGGTGTTAGTTGGTCATTTATAAAAACATTATTGTTGGTGTTATTCTCATTTATATTAGACGAGATGTTCATATTGAAGATTTCTCCTTTGACTCTGTGACTGCGTATATTCATCATAAGTTCTTTTTTTTTACTAAGAGAACAAAACTCAATAATTTGTTTCTCTGATTTCTTTAAAGTATATGCGTTACTAATATCATTATCATTTATTACAACGTTTACCGATTCTGCAATTGTTTTTATTACTTCCATTGCACTAAGCTCTTTATTTGGTACATTTTTTATTTCAACATTTTTCTTAATTAGTTCTTGTTCTAGTGCATGTATTTTATTTTCCATGATTTCTATGCGTTTGTCTTTACTTTTATTTTGTTCTTTTAGGTCATTGACCTGAGTTGTTAAGTTTGTCATTGCTTGTGTGAGATTTAAAAAAGACATTGACATCTCTTCTCTTAACGCATTGTTTGTTGTTGCAATGTTGTTACAGAGCTGTTGTATGCTAGTTTTTATTTCGCTCATATCTTTTGATACACTTGTTTTCAATGAAGCAAGGTCAGATCTTAATTCTGTAACATTTGATTCCATGGCATTAATTGACATAGAATCTTTAAAGCGTTTTGTAGTTGTTTCTTCAGCCTTACTCGGACTGTTATCAATAACTCTTATTTGTTTGCCAGAGTGTCTTTGTATCTCTTCTTGTTGAATGTTATTTTCGTATGTTATAGACGTGTATAAGTTACTAGGAGATTTGCTCTTCTCTCCACGACAATTCTGACATTTCCAAGAGGTTTTTTTTTCGGCAGACATAACCGAATATGACGATTCGGAAAGTGTGGTGCAGGGGGAATAGTGATATTTCTTATTGCAGTTTAAGCATTTTACATAGTCGCCAGAGATTGGCAGGGCTTTATTACATGTACAGCAGAGAGCGCCGTTTACTGAGAGATAACTTCTTGTGTTCATATTGATCTTTTTTATTTGTTTAATTTATTTAGATTATGTATTGGTATAAAGTGTTTTTATGCTTTGGTTGGTTTAGGATTTTTATTAATATGATATTTTTTTTTTGATATGTATAAGTTTAAAAAAAGTTGATAGTTTAATGATTTTGTTTGTTCTATCATGTATAAAAGGTATTTATATGTGATTGAATTTGCTCTCACTATATTCACTATAATTCACTGTAGTTAAACCGCCACTGAGAAAAGGAAAAAAAACACGTCCGACTGCTACGACAGTTGACAAATAAAAAAAAAAAAAAAAAAAAAAAAAAAAAAAAAAAAAAAAAAAAAAAAAAATCGCACCAAACGGAGCCTTTTTCTGGATGTAATTAAGTCTGTTGGGGATTGGTCTCACACAACAGTTTTTACAAGCCCGTTAAACCAAAAATGAGCTTTATTTTCAACACAATTTTGTTGTGAAATATCAGGACTGATTTTCAAAGTAAATTTGGGTAACTTGGTATCGTTGTTCGAGCATTAATTTGTTCGTGCTGATTTGCCTGTGTACACTGCTCATAAACGTCCAAAAAAAGCTCATTATGACAGTTCCTTTGACAGGTAATCTAACAGGCTTTAGAAAGCACCCTTTAAAAATTATAATAAAAGAATTTCTTAAACTAAAGTGCAAAATTACTATTACTAGCCATATTAATTACCAGCTGTCAATACATTTTTATTTATTAGCACTCTTAATGAAACTTGATTCTGGCATAAAGAAAATTGTTTAAATAACAAAATGTCAAAGTTAAATGTAGTTGAAGTGACAGAACAAACATTTCAAAAAAAGAATGAAAAATATTTAGTTAAAGTAGAATTCTTTGACATTGATTTAACACGCCTTTACACTAGAGCTAAGAAAGTAAACTAGATTGCAGTTTAAATTCTTTTTTAAAAATGTAATCTGCCTGCTGAAATTCTCTGTACATCCCTGTGTTATTCCAAAATGATTTAACAGAGTTACCATTAATAAAATTCGCAAAAATTAAATTTATCTATGACTTAAATAAAAGCAATTTTGTTTTGGCTAAAATAAAAAAACGTTTGTTTTTGTGTTCCGCCAACAATTAACACAATCTTGAACTGACCATAACGTTTAACGGTTATAAAGCAGCAGATTCATCTTCATCTAGATTATTACTATTTATTATTTTTTATAAACATTATTGGTGGCGAGAAATTTTTGCTTCGATGAAGAATTACGAAAGACATGCAAACTTTTGTTTAAAAATGTATGAACGGAGAAAGAAAAACAAAAATATTTTGGTGTAAAAGAAAATAAATGAAAATATTAAATAAAACAATTAGAAATTAATTTAAACGAAAAAAGAAACGTTATATAAATTTTCTGAAAAAAAAAATTAATATTAAATTATGAAGAAATTAAAAAATGGCCATAATATTACGAACAATATCAGGCCCTGGAGTTAATGTTTTTAAAAACAGTTATAACTTAAAATTGCCTTTTCAATTGGCACTGTGGTCTAAGATGCCATATGCATATACTAAGTTATGTCATTACCAAACAATGTAGATTCTGCGAAATGGATGACAAGACATCTAAACATCTGCTCTGCAGCGGTCCCGCCTAAGGGACTCTTAGCTTTTTGGGGTCTCATTGTGGATCCAACCGAAATTTATGCTCTAGTTATCTAAATTGGGACAGGGACAGTTAACCGTAGCATGATAGCAAAATCCAATATTTATTAAAAATCGCGAAAGCTGTAAAGAATAACAGGGAAAACTCGCTTCTATGGCGATTTTGGCTTAAATTCGCGAAAAATTTTAAACTTTTAAACGAACAGTAAAAATAAAAAATAAAATTTTGGAAAATGACAAAAAAAATTTTCCAAAAATGGCGAAAATTTTTAATATTTTAAACAAACTATAAAATTGATTGAAACCCCTTAAACTATAAGGAATGGCAAAAATTCGGTAAAAATTGCTAAATTAGTGGAAATTCGCAAAAACAGCGGCATGATAGCAAAGTCTACTATTTGTTATAAATCGTTAAAGCTGTTAAGAATTAGACAGCTTACAGGAACAAATCGCTTTTATCGCGAACATGGCTGAAATTCGCCAAAAATTGGAAAATTTGAAACAAACCCAAAAACTAATTTGAAATCGATAAATCGAAAGGCAGAAAACCCAAAACGCTGAAGTAATCCACTTTTGAGTGGATTCGGGTTCTAGAACACACCCGATTAATAGTTTTTTGTTGAAATATGGTCAACCTATGATTTGATAAATGTTACCAAACAAATAAATCACAAAGGAATTCTAATAAAATTTATTGCTACATACATAGTTAAAAAAGATAAAAATGGATGTATTTGTTTTTATAAATTAAAAAAAATTTCAAGTAACATTAAGACCTGCAATTCTCGCACTTATTGTGTCTCATTTCACGAATTTACGCAACGAATTCTTGCCGAGGAATTCGTCGTACTACTTATGGGAAGTTCGTCGTTCGTCCCAGTTGTGTTTATACCATAAATTGGTATTTTATTAGATAAAGTACTTTCGGCTCTAGAAAGCTTTTAAGCAAAAAAATTTTTGCAGACATTGTCTATCATTAACGAATATTTTCTTTAAAATAACTTTGCCAATACAGCATTTCATTAAAAACAATTTATCAAAAAATTATTTTACATAAGAACAAGCAATAACAGTTAATCGGTCACCACAGTATGTACAGGCAAAATTTAAAAAGTTTTTGCTTCTACACCACAGTATGTAAAAGTATTTGAGCAAAAAAATCCCATTTTGAAAAAAAAAATTTGAAAAAAATTGGATTTTGCTAAGAACAAAAGGTAATAAGTTACATAATGAGAATAACCACCTGTTAGCCCAAAATATCAAATTTCGATCCCCTATAACTCAGAGAGTTTTTGACCGATCTTATTGAAAAATTGTGTCCAAAATACTATCCAGTAGGACCTAACCTTAGTGTGAATTTCATCCCGATCAAAAGATATTGGTTTTAAAAGTTTGGTCACTTGGCATGAAATTCCCCACATACATTTTTTTTCTAAGATAAATATTAAAAAAGTTTTACTCGGAATGGCAAACTAAGTATATTCTCACTCACCACTAGAAGGTATTAATTGGTTTAAATCGCCTTTCGATTAGATTCGAAGCTGTCTTTCGATCGATGTCTTCTTTCGCAAAAAAATTTTAACAAACTGTTTTCAACAAAATATTTATCTTAAAATTTTAATTTCAACTGTCTAAAAATATCTAGTTTGCTTTCTTAGCTCTAGTTTAAAGGCATGTTAAATATTTGTCAAAGATTTCTACTTTAACTAAATGTTTTTAATTTTTTTTTTTATTGAAGTGTTTGTCACTTCAAATACATTTAACTTTGACATGTTGTTATTTAAAGAATTTTGCATATGCCAGAATCAAGTTTCATTAAAGGTGCTAATAAATAAAAATGTATTGACAGGTGGTAAACAATATGGCTTGTATTAGTAATATTGCAATATAGTTAAATAAATTATTTTATTTGGGGTATTCACAAGGTGGGCCTTTATGTATCTTACAACACTATGCTGCCCATTCAGCATATCTAGTTCGCTGTTGAATCATATTCGATAATTGTCTTCACTAATTCTTATCGGACCAAAAATTTTACGAAGTATTCTACGTTCGAAACATAGCAGCTGGTTCACATCAAATGCTTTGAGTGTCCATAGTTCGCAACAGTACGTTAAAATTGGCCTTATAAGAGATCTATAAAGTCTTTCTTTATTATGACGTGATAGGAGCTTTGATTTAAATAATTTCGTATGTAAAAACCACGCTTTATTTGCTGCTTGTATTCGGTCTTGAATTGCAGCAGTTGTTTCATTGTGAGAGCGTAATATCACACCAAGATATTTAAATTGTTTTACGGCTTCAAATGTGTACGGTTCAAAGGTAAGATCTGCTGCATTCCCGTATTTAGGGGATCTTAGCATATATTTTGTTTTGTTTATGTTAATTTCCAGACCAGTTGCGCGAGCAGCTCTTTCAAGTTGGTAAAATGTATCTTAAAGACAGGATTTTTTTCTAGATATTATTAAAATGTCATCAGCATACGCGCATATTTGAGTGGATTTGTTAAATATTGTGCTGCCTGGGTCAACATCATCTACTATGGTATTCAGTAGGAGGTTAAATACAAGGGAGGATAGAGCGTCTCCCTGTTTAACACCGGATATAACATTAATAGGTTCAGAGAGTTCACCTTGTATCACAACCTTAGCAATGGTGTTGGTAAGAGTCATATTAATTAAATTAACTAATTTACCTGGTATTCCAAGTTTAAGTAGTCGTATGCCGATTTGCTGTCTATGTAGGCTATCAAAAGCCTGTTTAAAGTCAATGAATAGGCAGTGAATGTCTATGTTATATTCATAGCATTTTTCAAAGATCTGTGTGATGATGAAGCCTTGGTCGATTGTTGAACGGTTTCTTCGGAATCCGCATTGGTATTCACCAATTATATCCTCTGCATATGCGTTTAAGCGTTCATATAAAATATTTGTGAATATTTTGTAGCCACAGTTAAGAAGAGAAATACCTCTGAAATTACTGCATTCGGTCTTGTCTCCCTTTTTGTGAATTGGTGTTATTATGCTGGTATGCCATTCATCAGGTAGTAATTCGTTTCGCCACATATTAATGCAGATTCGATAGAGATATTAATGACATTTAGTTCTACCATATTTCAACAGTTCGGATACGATACCATCTTCTCCGCTACTTTTGTGGTTTTTAAGTTTTTTTAATGATGCTACCACGTCTTCAAAAGTAGGTTCCCTAAGGTAGTTTTCAGCTGTGTAATACTCTTCTTCAGTCGTATTGCTATCGTCCTCTCTATTCAGAACTTCGTAGAAATACTCCCTCCATCTGTTTAATATTGCAGCCTTGTCGCTGATCAAATTACCATTTCTATCTTTACAGATATTTGTTCTTGGTTGAAATGTTCCGGTCTACTTTCTGATATTTGCGTGCATATCCCTAACTTTGTTCTGCATAAAATTATCTTCTATTTCACTTAATTTTCCCTTCATGTACAATTTCTTTTTGGTTTTAATAATCTTTTTTGCTATCTTTCGCTTCTCCTGATAATTTTTTAGATTTTGTGCTGTGCTGTTCGCAAGGTAATTATTTCTTGCAATGTGTTTTACTTCATTAGCCGTTTTGCATTCTTCATCGTACCACTCGTTTAAAGAGTGTTCCTTTTCGCCTATTATTTCCAATGCCGTTTCTTTGACGCAATCCTTCATGTTTTTCCACATGTTTGATATATTCCCTATGCTTATCTCCGCGAAGCTTTACGCTTGTCTGCAGGAAAGAAACCAGAGTCTCTGGCGGGAATCGAACCCGCAACCCCGGGGTTGATAGACAAGCTCACTACTAGCTAGCCTACCGGGGCATCACATTGCATATTAATAATCTTTTGCTCGAGATTATCTTTGTATGCTTTGCTTGTCTCGTTGTCAGTTGTGATAGCATAAGTGCTCCAAAAAGTTTTCCTGTAGCGATCTTTAGTGTTTATCGTGGCTATACGTTGTCGTAATTTAGCAATAACTAAAAATGGCCAGAGTCAGAAGATGCACCTTTGAACTTTCTTGAATCTATTATGGATGTCGCGTGTCTTCTATCTATAACGATGTGATCTATCTGAGTGAAACCTCGATTACCGGGAATCTTCCAAGTATGTTTATGTATGTTTTTATGTTTAAAGGAGGTGCTACTTATCCAGAGGCCGTTTGACGCTGCAAAATTGCATAATCGCAGACCGTTGTCATTACTTACATCATGGAGAGAGTATCTTCCTGTAACTTTACCAGTTACAAAATCTTCTTTCCCAACTTGTACATTGTAATCGCCCATTTAAGTAGAAGGCCGTGTTTGCTTATTTTACATATTATAGATGTTAATTTGTCATAGAATTCATCTTTTACATCATCACTACTATCTTCAGTGGGCGCATATATAGATATCATAGAAATATTTTGAAATTTTCCCTTCAGTTTTATGTAACAAATTCTATCTTTTATAGGTTCAAAAGCTATTATACTCCTCCTTATGTGCTTATCGATATAGAAACCCGCCCCTTTTTGACCAGATTTTGTACTTCCGCTGTAGTATATGCTGTATTCTTTTTTCCTTAGCTCACCATATCCACTCCATCTAATTTCCTGTATAGCACATATTTTTACCCTGTATTTCAAGAGTTCGTCTGCCATTTCGTATAATCTACCAACCTAAATCATTGTTTGAACGTTCCATGTTGCTATTCTTAAATCATTGTCCTTTATTCGTTGCGTGGGTCTGTATCTATGTGATCGTTTGTTTAGAGGCTTTTGTTGCAGGTTCATGACGGTTTTGTTTTATACTGATATGAGGGTGTCAACCTCAAGACCAGTCCCTTTCGGGAGCTCTCTTATCATCGATATAACATACACATTGGCGATATAATTGTACATAACGTAAAATTGAACAATTTTATTGCAAGTGTATGAGCCGCTTAAGAGAAATAAAAATATACAATTTCAGATTTTTAAAAAATTTTAAAAATGATTTACTTTTAAAAGGAACTTTGTTTATATTTGAACTGAAGAAAACATTTTTTTTTAAATTTTACAGAGCCCCCTTTTATTTATTTATCTATATATAAATCGGCTAAGGCAAAACAGTTAAGAACACTTTCCTCCTCTGTATGTCAACCGATTTGAACAAAATATACACCATTTAAGAGGTATTTACTCAAAGAAGTGCACAATGTATATTTTATTAAAATCTGTTCAATAATTTCAGAGTTATAAGCGTTTAAAATTGTTACTAACACAAATGCAAAATAAATAAATAAAAATTTATTTTCAATTATCAAATAATAAAAAGTTAGAGTGATCGATTATTCGACATTTTTAGTAACCGGTTTTCGAATATTTCGACTATATAAATCAGACCAGGCAAAACTGTTAAGAACACTTTCTTCCTTTGTTTGCCAACCGAAGCTCTGTGGGGAGAAAAAGAGGGGATATATGGGAAACTAAATTTCTTTTTTTTACTTTTCTGTGCTTCATGTGATAATTTTTAAATTTTCTATAATATAGAACTTAGAAACATAATATTATAGCTGTAAAATCCTGAGTGAGTGATAACCTATAAGATAAAAAATGCTGGTATTTTTTGTTTTTCATCTGGAACTTTTTGAATTTTCGTAAATATTCGACCTATAAAGATAAAATTGTACATTAAACTGGGTGAACAAGAACATATAAGGGGAGCTTTTTGGTACTTTTTCGTTCTACATCTGGTACTTTGATTAATTTTCGTTAGTATTAGACATACATAGAAACATAAAATTAAACGTGCAACGTCCTGAGTGGATGACAATATATAAAGGAGACTTTTTGATACTTTTTTGTTTTTCAATTGGTATTTTTTGTACTGAACTTACAAAATTAAATTACTCACGTAGAAGATTAAATATGAACCAGAGGTTGGTCCCCCGCCAAATCGATCCACTTTGAAGGAAAAAATAAATGTTCGAAACAAATAAATTCATATATACTTAGATGAATTATGTGTTCTTCATACATATTTACAAAAAAAAAAAATCATGGTCGAATTTTGACCATAAGGCGAACACTAGTTTTAATAAATATGTACAAAATGTTAACAAAATAAATATGTATTTGTTTTCTTGTCGCTAAAAACAATAAAATTTTAACGTAGGGAAAAGTGCAGGGACATTTTTTTTTGGTTGTAGGGAAAAAAGGATTTTTTTTGGACACACGTAGGGATTTTTTGAAATTGTTCCTGGCATCACTGGCTGACCCCTCAGAAGAAATCTTAATGATGTGGGTTGCTCACCGCACCCATACTTATTTGTTATTATTTTAAGATATATGACTTTAATACTACCATGTGAATGCCCCAAATTATATTTTATATTATATTTTTGAATAGTTGTCAACATTTTTGTTATATATATATATATATATATGTCCTTTATTTACTTGAATATACGCATAGATGCGTCTCAGGAAATAGGTGACAACTGATGACAACTAGTCACTGAAGCTCATCTGTATTACGCCGTGTAACGGCTCACCGTCCTAGAGGTGTGTTGGCAGCCCCAACACTAGGATCGGAGGCTTTGGCCTAATCAGTCAATCCTACTAACACAAAAAGATTACAGAAACGTTAACAAATTCAACATTTTTGTTGGTTAAATAAAAATCAAACAAAAATATTAGTTAAATCAGTAAAAAAAATTTTAGAAATCCAAAAAATTTTCAAACAAGCGTTTGTTTGAAAATAATTCGGCAATAATATTTTCTGTGTAGATAATATATATATATATATTAAAACTTTAGAAATATAAATTAAAAATATTTGTTAAAAAATATTGATTGAAATTCAAACTTAAAATATTATTTTAATATAAGTACCTGAATTCTGTAGCTTTTTGAATTTAACTACCGATATCGTTAAAGGCTAGATTACACTATTATACTTTGTATTAATACATGTCAAAAACTGAAGTAAAATGACAAAGTGTGATAGTGTGAATGCAATGTGTCACGAAAATGACAAGTATTATGAAAAAAGTTTGACATTCCATACGACTTCATCGTTTTTTGCAAAAATTCTAAACATTTCATTGGATCAGGGTTGCATTTATTTTCATGTGTGAGTGTTTATACTTTGTGTGAAGGTGTGAACACAAACTGTCATGTTAAATTAGATTTTTTGACAGTCGCAACAAAACTCATTACATTTCTATCTCACAAAGTATTATGGAATACGTAATACTTGTGAGATAGTGTAATCTAGCCTTAAGTAAAGAGAAATTTCGGTAACTTAAGAATAATTTAGCACCCATTTAAAATTAAATGAATAAAAATTTACAAACTCATAATGCATAACAAATAAATATGTATGTATATCTTTATTAATTACTAAAAGAAACACACAAAAGGAATTTCATTAAAAAGGCAAATATTGTCGCGTATAAAAATATATAAATAATTGTTGCCTTTTTGTTATTTTTATTGACTCGTGGTTGCAAAGCAAGCAGTCACACGATTGCCGCACCAAGATTGCATTTTATTGGTAAAAGTAAGCACAATATTGTCCTCGATTGGTACATGAGCCCTTTCATTGTGCAGTCACACGATTGGGGTAGTAAAATGGGGGAAAATTGGTGCATTGCGGCAATCGTGTGATCCCAGCTTTACGCTGTAATTTTGTATAATAAAGAAATCATTCCACTTGAGTTTTGTTTATTTTACCTAGAATTTAATTTTTATATACGTATCAGTGGCGGTATCGCGGCTATTTCTTTTTGAATATCGGTATCATATCGGGAAACAGGCGTATCGTTACCTCCCTAATATAAACACTAGTTATTTTTCGGCTTAATAACTATTTATTTTTGTTCGAGTTGTCCACAGTTGAATGAATTGAATGATATGAATTGATATTCAAATAGAATTGGTGAAATTGGCCATTAGAATATTATTTTGATTATTCTAGGAAAAATTTTAAATTAAATTTTTATAAAAGTTTAAACTATAATTATTTTTATACCCTTCACCACAGGTGGAAAAGGGTATATATAAGTTTGTCATTCCTTTTGTAATTTCTACAATATTGATCTTAGACCCTATAAAGTATATATATTCTGGGTCCTTATGAAGAGAGAAGTTGATTTAACGATATCCGTCCGTCCGTCCGTCTGCCCGTCTTACGTTTGATATGTGTTTTCCGGAGACTCCAGACATGAAAGCGGCTACGTTGTATTACATTTATGTCACATATAGTCCACCATTTCTTGCTATTGAAATTCAGCCAGATCGGTCCAACAATGGCTGAGATATGACCAAAAAACCACGACTGCCTCTAATTTTTCCAAAAAATCCCTTGTGGTTGTTGTATTTGTATTACTTTTTTCTGTATATCTGGAGAACGGCAAGAGCCAAAGCTTTAAAATTAGGTACAAACATTTAGGTTGTAAATATACACCATCCTACAAAATGCGGGCGGGATTGGAGAAGTAGGCGTGGTACCTCTCATACAAAAAGTATTAAAAATTGTATAAAAACCTGAATTTTTTGACTGTATTGTGACCTATGGTTACGCCTTATATATCAGAAGATCGGAAATTTTTAATAGAAAATATTTTCTGAAAAACTCGGGAAAATCGGTTCAGATACGAAAAAGTTATGACCAAAATATTAATTTTTTTTTGAAAAATACCCATTTTCAGGAACCATAGATCTTCCCGAGTCCACGTTTTATAGCCAAAATAACTGGCAAATTTCTTCTTTAACACGTCGGTATATGAATCTGTCAAATCGGTTAAGAACTAGCAGAGTTATGACCAAAATACTGAAATCCCAAAAATTACTCTTTTTATACCCTTCACCACAGGTGGAAAAGGGTATATATAAGTTTGTCATTCCGTTTGTAATTTCTGCAATATTGATCTAAGACCCTATGAAGTATATATATTCTGGGTCCTTATGAGGAGAGAACTTGATTTAACCATGTCCGTCCGTCCGTCCGCCTGTCCGTCTTACGTTTGATATGTGTTTTCCGGAGACTCCAGACATGATAGCGGCTAGGTTGTTTTACATTTATGTCACGTATAGTCCACCATTTCGTGCTATTAAAATTCAGCAAGATCGGTCCACAAATGGCTGAGATATGATCAAAAAACCAGGACTGCCTCTAATTTTTTCCAAAAATCCCTTGTTATTGTTGTATTTTTATTGCTTTTTTTCTGTATATCTGGAGAATGGCAAGAGCCAAATTTTCCAAATTAACTAGCATAACGCCCAATATGATTTTCGTTATCACCCTTCTTTATTATTTCATCTATTTAACGAAAATATTTTTACAAATAGAAACTAGGAATTTTTGTGTTTTTTTGCTACTTAAAAAATCGCCAAAAAAGATAAAAGAAAACAAACAAACACACATACATGGCATAAACTATTTTGGTGAATATATTTCCCAACTTTGCTATTGTGGTGAACAAAAACATTAGAAGTAATTACAACTCAACATTGTTGAATTTTGTGAACAGTAAACGTGCCATATTTAATTTTAATGATATTCGATTAACGTTCCTTCATGGTTCAGTTGTCTAGAGGGTGTGTTAGAAACTGAGAGTTCCTTGGTTTGAATCTTGGTTTTTTAAAAAGAAAATTATTTTTTTAATATTTTTATTTTTTTATGTTCTAAAAACGATTTAAAAAAATATTTATCAGTTTTCGCTTTTTAAATTTTATTTATAATGAAGTTTTAAGTATTGTAAATATGTATGTATAGGTATGTAAAATTTATTTAGTTTTTGTCTAGTTGCTCTGTATTCTGCTCGCACAATGGTGAAGGGTATATAAGATTCGGCACAGCCGAATATAGCACTCTTACTTGTTTATAATTAAGATTGTTTTTTATACCCTTCACCGAAGGTCCTACACCCTATAAAGTATATATATTCTGGGTCCTTATGCAAAGCGAAGTTCAAATCCAGTTGTCGTCTCTTCTTCCTATCCCCTCACAACCCCCCCCCCCCCCCCCCCACCCCCTTCGTATTTGTTTACATATACTAGTATAATGCCCAATATGATTTTATCACCCTTCTTTATTATTTCATAATAAAAAATATTTACCAGTTATCGCTTTTTAAATTTCATTTATAATGAAGTTGTAAGTATTGTAAATATGTATGTATGTATATGTATATGTAAAAATTATTTAGTTGCTCTCTATTCTACTCGCACAATGGTGAAGGGTATATAAGATTCGGCACAGCGGAATATAGCACTCTTACTTGTTAAGTTTAAATTTCTCCCCGACGTTGGGTCTGTTGAATCATGTAAGTGGAAAGCAAAATGTTGCACTGGTAATCAAATGTTTTATTCTACGAAGACTTTCTAAAATTTCGCAGTTTCTATTTAGAAGGATATTAACAAAATGAATTAATACTTTAATTTGAATGAAGAAGCAATAAAATTGAATTACTTTACAGAAAAAAAGGACAACGAAAGAATTCTTTACTTTCGTAAAATTAAAAAAATGCTAGAGAAAACTTTTTTCGTAATATTTATATACAAAAATATATACAAAAAAGTAGCTTCGAAAGCATGGATTTTTTAGTGCATTTTTTTTTAAATTTAAAAAACTGTTGAAATAAGCAAAACACATACAATCAGCCATGTCACAGAGTACAATTCCGTTCGGAAACGGAATTCATTCCGTATTTTGGTGCTTCAGAAAATTACGAAAAAATGTTTCGGAATGAAACCATTTTTGTTTTCATGAACGGTATGGGAGTTGTCTGTATCTGAAAGGCCATAAAACTATCAAAATACACTTTCCATCAACAAACAAATATGTTTTCTTCAATTCCGAACGGAATCATTCCGAACGGAATTGTACTCTGTGACATGGCTCAATGTTTCATTTATTTGGTATAATTGCTTAACATCACTTATTGTAGTAAAACACTGATAGAAAAGGCGTCATTACGCTGATGTTTTTTGACATCAGTACTATGACAAGTGTCTTCGTTTTTGACCCCATGACACTTTTCATCATGGTGATGTCAACCTTAACATCACTTGGCCAAAGAGTCATCAGGGTAAAAATGAAATGATGTCATCAATGGGATGGCACATCGGCATCACAGAAATGACGAACATGTCTTCAGTGCGATGACGTAGTAACATCGGAGAAAGTACACATTAGCATTAATTTAATGACAGTTTATCATTAAGTCAAAGTGGGGAATAATATTATTTACTTACGCGTTACCTATGTTTGTTTCACGTTTTTTGAATTACGACCTTTGTTTATAGCAGAACTCTCAATAATAAGACACCAGCACCACGCCCCATATAGTTTTTCAATTATTCTACTTTAAAAATTTGATGTTTTCAACTAAATAATTTAAAAAAATAGAATATAGGAATTTTGCTTCTTATATTACATTGTAATCATGAAAATAACGTTAATAATATACAAAATGTGGCATCGATTTGATGTCACTATAGTCATAAAATAGATGACACGTAAAAAATTACAAAATTGTACGAAGACGCTAGTCATTGGATTGATGTTACTTTTTGCATCATTGATGCTATTTGTAGTAACATTGATGTCACAATTCTGATGTTAGGGCATCATCAATATGAATATGCATTTTTCTATCAGTGAACTACTTAAAATTCTTTAAAAACTTGATTGGTTGCACATTCCAAAATCTTTAAATGAATACATTTTATTCTTCTTTAAATCCACAACCGAATGTACAATCAAATTACTACAATCAACCAAAAACCAATCAGTTTTAAGTCAAATTTCTTTAGGCTGAAACGTAAAATTAAAAAAGCAGTTTTCCGCAGTAATTGGATAGATACACTTAACTTAAATACAGTGTACAAATACAGCTTAAATAGTAAAATTATCATTAAAATAAATTTCTAGGCGAAATCATTACAGCGAAAACAAAAAATCTGTGTTAAATCCATCAAAGTCACATACGTAGACACTTATTATTATTGAATAATAATAATATGAAATCTTTTCTCTTTACACTGCTTATTTAATAGAAAATTACTGTCTCGAAGATGTTGCAATATGTGATCTATTCTTTAAAGCTAATGGCAAAGATCATTAAAGTGCGACCAAATGACTGACTGTCTGACTGCAGGCTGTATTGCAAACTAGATAATTAATAATTATGTCTTTAGCATGATCGAATGTCTGCTTAAAAAGCTTATTTATGACTTCAAGTCTATTTTAACTTTAAAATCTTCAAACTTTTTTCTTCAAGAATATAGAATTTTATAAATAATGGCTTAACATCCTGTCTTTGATACTTTCTATTAATATTTTCGTTCAATCCAAAGTATATACACCATTTCCAATAGTAGTTTTAGTATTTTTCATTGCTTATTATACAAAAGGTGAATTAACTTATTATACTTCGTGTGATTTTCATTAAATGGTTTTTAGCAAAGGAAAGAATATACAACATGAAATGAATTAATTCTTTTTTTGAAAAATTTTATTACTGACTAATTACGGGATGGCACTCGGTCGAATATACTTGTTTCAAGAATAAACACATTCCCATCCTCTGAATTCTTTACCGCTCTACCGTTTGCGCCAACCTTTATATCATTGCATTTATCCTGCAAGTTGTACCAAGAAAGGACAACGAGAAAAAAAGTTTACAAAGAAAAAAAAAAAAAAAAACAAATATTCTTAAGTTTTTAAGACAAAGTGTTGACAAAAAGTACGACAGACAGATGTAATGAAGAAACATATAAATAAAATTGACAATAAAGGGTGTGTGTGAAACGGAAGCAAAGTTCTATGGTGATATTAAATTTGTTTGTGGTAGAAAATTTTCATATTTGTGCTGTGTGAAATTGTAACATTTTTGACAACGTAAAATTTTGACATAAAGAAAAAAACAATTACTAATGGTTTTGTGAAAATGAATAAATTACCAATAATTATTTCAATTATGTTGGAAATGAGATCGTAACAACTATTTGATGAATTCGTTCTGATATATTAACAATTTTTACAAAAAGTGTGGGCAAAAAAGCTTATACATATTTAAATATTTACATCTTGTATAATTCTTTTTAATTTTGTTTGCCACTGATCCTGCTTCCATACTATTTTTTATTTTGTTTTAACGAATTTGATGAAAAAAAATAATTTTGTGGTTGTCAAAAATTTGTACACTAATGTCAAAATTTATACTAGCCCCTAGGGCTAGTGAAATTTTATTCACCTTAATAGTGTCAAAATTTTACTTCCATGAGTACTTTGCTACCGTTTCACACACACCCAAATTACAGCAAATTTCGATCAACTTAAACCATTGGTTAAATGTTGATGTTTGACTATAGAGTTAACAATTTCTAAAGTGTAAATAAAAGCTAAAAAAAAATTTAACTAAAAAATAAATTGGAAATAATTTAAATATTTTTAAAATGCAATTGGAAACGGTGTACATATGTATTACATAGTTTTTTTCTAGATAAAAATATATATTCGTACACAAGTTAGTTCTTAAGGCTGTTTGCTACCAGTTGCAAATGTTTGTTTTCAATAAAAATTTTCTATAGATAATTGATGTGTATCCAGAAACGAGTATGTAAATATTGTGTTCTTATGTGTTTCTATTTACAGCAGAGAGAAAATATAAGGCAAATTGTTAAGCTCTACTAACCCAATTTCAAAACGGCTTAATAATAGAATTTTGCTACACTTTTTCAACATTTAAACAATTGATTTATGGGTTAAACAAATAATTCCGAATACTTTACAAATTTTTTTTAGATAATTATTAAATACAACACCAAAATTTAGTTGCTTTTAATATTCAAGTGACATTGTGGGTTTTTGTTAAACTTGCACCAGGAAATATTTTTCTTTAATGACAATCGAAATTCTGTTATCTATTTAGGAAATCTCTGTTTTTAATTTTATTTTATGGTCACATTATTGCATTTTCCAACATGATTAACAATTAAATCAGAGCATATTCCAGTCTTCATACATGGGCAGGCAAAATTTCACACTGATGTTTAATGATTTAAGCATCATTTTATAGAAAACACTCCAAATATATTTGTTGCAGGATGGCCGTTCCTCTGGAGATTATGTTTTTGTAAAACTGGTTTCAATTTCATGACTTAACTTAAAAGATAAAAGCAGCGGAAAATATTTCAATATAGTTGAGTATAAGTTGTTCAGGAAAAAAATAAATAAATTTAGACATAAAAAAAGTTTATTTTTATAAAGGCAAATACAACTCTGCACTTAAAAGCAAAGATAGTTTTTAGTAAATTATAAACACTCGGTAACAAAAACTCACTATAAAAAAACCCTCTCAAACGCATTTAAAAACACCACAACAAAATCAAAAACATTTGATTCCGTACGGACAGTTTCATAAAACGTAACGAGATATTTCCTTAAGTACAATATGGCTTGACACATATGATTAACATGTATTTGCACAGTTGTTAAGTCAACTTAAGCATGTTATAGCTGGGCCTTAACTTGTTTTTGAACTAATATTTATAATATGTGTCGTCGAAATGAAGAAAATTTTTTTTATTATTTTGAGTGCTTAATATTTTTAAAGATCATTCTTCAAATATATTATGGTTACTTTAATCTATATTATTGCAATAATCCTATGGTTAAATCTGTGCTTCATTAGGAAGCCATAACCATATCTATTATGACTGCCTCCGATCATGTATTGGCTTACATAACCGGTCGAAAGCAATTGTAATATTTTTGTGCCTTCCGTATGAAAAACTAATTTAAACCATTAAGCTGTTTATCGTGACATTAAAATGGCTGAAGTAATCATAACATCTTTAAACACTTTGGCTTAAATCTAGTTTACCGACGCAGCTCCAAATACAAAAAAAACCAAGGGTGATAGAAAATTGAAAAATAAGAAGAAAAAATTAAATAAAAAAATTGGCGCAAACGCTTAGTTTTTGAGTTATGGACGTTTATACGGGGCTAGGAAAAAAATAAAAAAATATGCCAACCGATTCAGAATAAAAAAAAGAAAAGAAAACAAATTGAAAATTTAAGGGGGCTGAGGCTCGTAGGGCCCCCTGGAACCAAAAAGCTGCCCTGCCCACTTATTGATATGTGTGGGTACTCAAATTAAAAGTAATTTGCTCACAATTGCAAATATGTATTTTGTTTTTGTATTCGCATATTATTTTCCTCTTTAGGTGAATTAAAGTATTTTGTGCAGAAAACTTTTACTTAGCGAAGCCGGTGTTTGTTATACCATAGAGGAGAAAATCCTTGCGCCCGTCCGAAGGCCGCCTATGCCCGAAAGCCGGCTAAGCATAAAGTTTTTGTTTGCGACATTGGTGGTTGTTATTTTATAAAATTTGTATTACACTTTTATTTAAATAAATTATACATACATCTAGAACACATAAACTGTAATGTGAGCTTAAGAGTTAAGGCCGCTTTAGCCGACCGTAAATGTAATTAAATGCAATGTAAAGTACCGTAACGTACTGTAAGCTCGTTTGTGCACTTATAGAACATGTAAGAACGTGACAGCTGTTTTTCACAACCAAAAACAAAAAAGCATTAGTATACATAAAACAACACACACAGTGATGAGAATTAAAAATGTTGAAATGATGACCGCTTTGCAGAAAAAGTACCAAGCGATTTAAATAGTATTAAAACTGTATTTCTTGCATGTATAAATAAATAAATAATTTAATATTTAATATTAATATTACAGATTTACAAAAAACAGATATGTATCATATTCTTACACATTTTCTGACATTAATTTCAAAATGTGCATACACCTAAACAAGGTTTTGATACCACTAAAAACCAGACTTTGTTTGTTTGTGGATATGTATACATTTGTTAATTTTATACATCTAAACATATATTTGTATAAATGAAAATATGTATGGATTGTAACTTATTTTTTCAAAAGTCCACAGATATTATAACTGAAAAAATACCAAACAAAAAGAGTGATTTTACCCGCATTGCATTTTAAATATAAGCAGCCCATCACTATCTACAACTGTCACGTAACCTCGTAATGAAATTCTATTTTCTACAGGTTGGCACGTTACGGTTAAGTGACATTACAGTCAGTTAAGCATTTGCATTGCTTTTAGGGTTGCCATACGTACTGTTTTAAGCAGTACATGTACTGATTTTTTGCAGTTGTACTATTTTATGCACAACTCCTAAAACAGTACGCAAATGTACTGTTTTTTACACTTTGTACTGTTTTTTGTACTGTTTTTTTTATGCTCAGTCCATATTTAACAGAACTGGCTTACAAAAAATTATGTTGTGTTAAAATAAAAAGTTCTAAAATAATAAGAGTTTTTACGCTGTGGTCATTGTTTTCTCATAAATACACAGTAGAAATCTAAATTATAATGGGTGGCTCGTAGCAGTGGTATATTTTCGTGTTTTTATGATTTTATGGCTACCTCTTCCAATAGTCTTTCCCTTTCCACACTGAGAAAGACAAAAAAATCTAAATTTTTTTAAGTACTAAAAAATACTTATTCCAAAACAGTTATCGTTAATTTTTAGAACTTTTTTAATTTTCGGGCATGTTCTGGAAATCGAAATCACGTAAAATTGAAATTTATAAAAATACCTAATACCTTTGAGGACTACTTTTCTTTACCTAAACTACACAGTAAAAACTTCGCCTACAAAATAATGTATTGAATAATCAGAAAAACATAAGAGCACTACTTACAATTCTAGTGAAAGAACCAATGAATTTTACTAGGGATGTCCTCAAATGAACGCATTAAAAAGTAAGTCATTATTTTTTTTTACCTCATACATCCAGAAAAAAGTAGTTATAGAAGTTGTTATAGATGTCGTTCTAGAAGAAAGCTAAAAAATAATGAGTTAAAGAAGCTATTCATTTTGAAAAAGTAGGCGAAGTTTTTACTGGGTACTGAAAGATAAGTAAATTTTTACAAAAATTGTTTTGAAAATATTCATCGTTTTCAATTGCACTTGATTTTAAATATTTTCAGATTTTGTGAAATACAAATAAACCAAACTATTTTTTTTGGATTTTATATATTAATGGCCAATTTCACCAAGTTCAGGTTTAATAGTAATAGTTAATTATAGCTGAACTTGGTAAAGTTAGCCGTAAATAATTTAAAAATTATTTAAAATTCTATATGATTTGTGCAACTATGTGTGTAGTGAAAATTGCTTTAAATACGAATATGTTTAAAGAAAATAGTACTTACAAAATCAATGAGTTGATTGTTTTGAGCTAAGTAAGGCTTTTCTCCTTTCTTATATGGCTTACAGCAATGTTATGGTTTTCCTGGCCAAATGTTTCGTTTGTAGTGTTTGCTTTTTAAACGCAAATGGAGTAATTTCATATGTATATTTATGAAATGCCATAAACTGGAAATACATAATTCCTTTGACGTTACACATTTTAAGTGTATTTCTTTCTTTATATAATTGTTGTTGCATATTCAATCAAAAGTTTAAAATATTTACCCCAATTTCACCAAGTTCAGTTAAAACTAACTATTACTTTAACTTCCAGCTTACAATATGTTTTGACAGCTTGAACTGATAGTTTATTATAGCTGAACTTGGTGAAATTGGGGGTTACTTATTAAAACAAATGGTAATGTTGTCGTCAAAAAAAAATGTACTGTTTTTTTCTTGATTGTACTGTTTTTATGTATTCAATGTACTGTTTTTCCGAATTTAAAATCTGGCTACCCTAATTGCTTTCCATATAACAGAAACGATCAGCTGTTTACATTACATTTACATATCTACATTTACGGTCGGCTAATGGGACCTTTAAAATTTTTTAAATACATCCGTATATCCAGAAAGATCTAGTCAAAACCTTCAAAATTATATCAATATTTTCCACGTACCTTTAGAAATGTAGTGGAATAATTACATATTTCTATGAAATCTAAAAACGACAATAGTTTGAAAACTAAGCTTTCGCGCCAATAATGTTATTATTGTTGTTTTTTGTATTTTGCATTTTTAAATGTTTTTTAGTGTTGCAATTTTTTTCTCGCCCCATTTTTATTCGTGAGTTTTTTTGACAGTTCAAAGCGGCAACTTTTCTCACAAAAATGTTACAGACAAATTACTAAATTGGCGAGCAATTTCCTTACGTGGCAGCTTATACTCGCCAAAAAAAAAGATACAGACACGGTTTAGTGAGAAAAACAGCTGTTTGTTTCAATATATGGCATTTTTGTTTCATTTCACACTTTTCAATCGAACAGAACATGGGCACAGGTAGCGAAGTTTTTGATATTTCTTTTGAGGAGTCGGAAAACAAAATCATCATCTGTGCTGATTCCAAAAAAATTTAAATAATTGTTGTTTTTGTTCTTGAATTAAGCTTTTATACATTAAAAAAAGTTTCTTCCGTATCAGACGTTTTTTAAACAATTACGTAAAAATGTATTGTTTTTTCCAATTTAATCATATGGTTATTGCTTCATCATACTGGTACTTTATTGCTCATGTAATGCTACTTAAACTACTACATCAAGTGCTACTTCACAGCAGCCTTTCTATCTTCTGTTAGTTCTATCGGTCGATTTTTTAGCTATAATTTTTTTGGCAGCACAAACATCTTCAATTTGGTCTATAAATTAACCATGAATCGTCTTACAAACGAACAACGCTTGCAAATTATTGAATTTTATTATCAAAATGCGTGCTCTGTTAAGAAAGTTCATCATGGTCAGTTTAATCGAAACACTGAAGCGGCTATTCGGGCTATTGTGACTAAATTTCGCACCAAATTAACATTGTTGGACATTAAACCACCAACACGCTTACGTAGAGTGCGATGTGAAGAAAACATCGCAGCTGTATCGGCCAGTGCTAATGATGACCATCATTTATCAATTCGTCGCCGTTCGCAGCAATTGGGCCTCTGTTACTCAACAACGTGGAAAATTTTGCCGAAGGATTTAGGTGTGAAGCCTTTCAAAATACAGCTGGTGCAAGAATTGAAGCCGAACGACCTACCGCAACGAAGAACTTTTGGTGAATGTGCTCTTGGAAAGTTGGCCGAAGATCCACTTTTTTATTTCACGTTCGGGACCGGTCAATTTGCCGCCTAGATCGTGCGATTTAACGCCTTTAGACTATTTTTTGTGGGGCTATGTTAAAGCTCATGTCTATACACACATGCCCGCTTCAGTTGACGCGTTGGAAGACAACATTGAAGCATTTATTTATGAGATACCGGCCGAAATGTTGGAAAGAGTATGCAAAAATTGGACTAAGCGGATGGACCATTTGAGGCGCAGTCACGGTCAACATTTGCATGAAATAATCTTCAAACATTAAATTATATGGACCGCACTATCGATTCAAACAAATATTTCATGCATTTTTCTGAATTTTATGTTTTTTTTTTTTTAACTTTCCTATAGCTCTTAAAAAATCACCCATTATATGCTTTTATTTTAGACTAGTTGTTTTGTCCCGGTGCTGCCCGGGATTTTCCAAATAATGGTTATATTCTGCAAAATTTTGTTAATAACATGGCCCAAGCACATAATATACATATGTGAATTTCAGCCAAATCGTATTATAAATTAAAAAAATTTAAATATCACCACAACAGCGCCATCTTAGGAATCAAACCTTAAGGCCCAAATACACTTGTCAAATGCTTGACATCAATCTCGTGTACACTGAAAAAACAGTTTTACATAAATTCAACGAAATCATGTTCGTTGATTAAAATTCATTGAAATTTTTCGTAAAAAAGCCTCAATTCAACGTATTATACGTTGTTTCAAAAAAATGTTCATTGAAATTTACAGTTAAATTTTATGAAGATATGATCTAATCGTTGAAACCATTCTTTGATTTTATTCGTTGAATTAAATAATGAACTAGTTTTTTGATTTAATGTATAATACGTTGAATTCAAGAAATAAGTTCATATTTTCATTAATAAAAAGAACAAATTTACAAATTTCAAAAAAGTGTACATTGTTTCAACAAACTCGTTTATTGATTTTAAGAACTGTGTACGTTAATTTTGATTCAAAGAAGAAGAAGATGTTTTATTCAATGAACGAGTACTTATATTCAAGAAACTAGCACTAAAATTTTGGTTTACTTGGCTCAATTCAACGTACAAGTTCCATGTTTTATAACGGGATAAAACACACACTAAAAACAAAAAATAAATACCTACAAAGCAATTAGTTATTGTGCAGTGTTTAAGAAAAAAGTTTGTGCGCGGTAATAGAAAAAGGTTAGTTAAAAAAAGTGCTTTAAAATTTATTTTAAAAAGTAAAAAAAGCATTGTTTTAATTGCGAAAAGAAATATAACTGTATAAATATTTTAACTCGTCATATAAAAAAAACACACAAGTTTGGTATATATCGATGTTATGAAGATAATTGTGCATTAGTTTTTACCAATTTGTGGCGATACAATGTGGCGATACCAAAGGCATATATTACAAGGTAAGCTTTCATATGTAAACTTTTATACATACTCTAAACATTCTGTTCTGTATATAGTTGAAAATATCACGCATTGAAAATTATTGAACAACATCACATCCCGATGTTATTTAAAAATAAAAAATTGGAGACATGGTTCTGTTTCAACATAATTTGAAAGAATGGCGTAAGTCCTACTCAATAAGTATTCAAGATATTGGTGTTGATCCAGCAAATACATTTTCGTAATGTTCATCAAACTCTGCTTCCGACCAAGTCCAAGCGAAACCAATCAGCAAGAAGTTACATTGTCTCAAATTTTCAATGAAAATAAAAAGACAAAATAAATTACGGATTACTATAACGAGAATTCTCGTTTGTTATGTCATCATAGATCATAGTTAATTGATATTATTTGCAACTATTTTGAATAAAACTCTTTACATATGTCGCTGTCCACAAGCTATCAAATTGAAGAGCAGCTTTCGCACTGAGAAATTACAATACTATCGTACTTCCAAGCGAGGAAAAATGTTTATGAAATTTTATAATTCTAAATGTAGCAGAAATACAACGAAAAAAACAGTTCCAGATGAGCCTACTCCAGACAAGTTTAGTTCCAATTATAACGTTTTATGTAAGTATTTAATTTTGATGCAATTTAGTTGGTATAATTACACATGCAAATGTAAATATATTTAAATTTTAAAGATTCTGAAAGCAATGCAGAGGATTGTATTAGAAGCCTGAAATACGACAATTTAAATGCAGACGAATTCGACTGTACTTGGCAAGCTTGCAGCAACTTTAGAATTAACCAATTAAACGATGCTTCCTCTTTAGCCGAGGTCTTTAAAAGTTGGCCTGAATATAAAAAACCGAGTGGATTTCGATATGTAAGTATATAATAATTTATTTGCTCTTTTTAGAAGCTTTGGTATTTACTTTAAAATAAATACATTTTAGATTGACAAAGACTTCAGCGTTGCTTTTGGAAAACGTGGAGGAGTTCTTAGTCTAGATTTACACGTTTCATCTTTTGATGCTCAACTTCTTTTCAATTCCCTTTTAAAGATGCCAACATAATCACACGCAGCAATC
This sequence comes from Pollenia angustigena, assembly GCA_930367215.1. Classification (NCBI taxonomy): domain Eukaryota; kingdom Metazoa; phylum Arthropoda; class Insecta; order Diptera; family Polleniidae; genus Pollenia; species Pollenia angustigena. The sequence continues at coordinate 59,278,718 of OV884060.1, forward strand.
GGTTTCAACTTTTTTCGGTTCAAAACAACAACAATTTCATTAACAGCGAATCAAAGAGAAAAAGAAAAGAAAAAAATTATATGCAGCCATTGCTGGCATATACCAACGAATAAGAACACAAAGCGTACTGACCGAGTACAGGCATCTCTGTACTAACCCCCTTTCTTCTTTCTTCTCTCACCTAAAAACATAAGAGTTGAGCATCAAAAGATGAAACGTGTGAAAGTAGACTTATTAATTGGCCGGAACGATTCATTAAAATAAAAAATTTCTTTTATCTGAAAATAACGTGAAAGATAAGGATATGTTAGAAATATTAAAGAGTTTCGTTGTGTCGCAGAGCAATGATGGTAAAAGCAATTTATTACTACTCAAAATTTATTTATACCCTACTTCAGTTGTCTCTTTTTTTTAGACAATGCTGCTGCAAAGTTAATGTGGTGTCTTCATGTGTATTTTATACCTACAATAAAGGTAAAAAAAACGAGAGCAAAAAAACTTTATTAAATACTCAATGAGAAACTCTCAGGATGCGTTTATGTTTATTGAGAACAGCACACAAGAAGTTAATGAATACGTTTATAAGTTAGCGTCTCAATCCGCCTTCGTTCAACCTTTCATTCTTGCTAGTGGCACTAAGGACTCTTTTGAAAACTTTTTAGTTTATTTAGACGGAATATCTTTCCAGCTAAGCTCTTTTTTGATGGCCTTAGATATATGTTTTAAAAGCTTCCATTTATTTAATTTAAAGTATCCTCCCGCATGCATTCAATTTTGGCAATTTATTGAATGTTATTTTAATGGTTTCAAAAATACAAACAAAATCACTTCAAGAGTTTCTTTAATGGCAGATCAACTCAAAGTATCCCAATAAATTTATTTATTATTATTATTGAGATGTATTTCTTACGTACTATTTTTGATCCATCACTTTTTAACAAATGTAAATAAAAAACCTTTACGATTTTTGATTTGTTTTCCCCTTTGGTACGTTAGCTTTTTTCGAACTTATGCGGGGCACTTTTATTTGCATAAGAATAAATTAAGGTTTACATTGTACTGCACTTTTTCAAATATTTAAAATTAAAAATTTATTTATTATTTAATTATTTATTTCTGCGTCGTGAAGTCCAGTTTTTAAAATTAAAAATTTGAAAAAGTACAGTACAATGTAAACCTTAATTTATTCTTATGCAAAAAAGTGTCCTGAATAAAACTCAAATTTTTATTTACTTTTTATTTACATCTTTTAAAGATTATTGATCAAAAATAGCAAGTAAGAAACACATCTCAATAAGAATAATGAATAAAGCATTGATCATAAGCAAAAAAAGAAAAATTTATTTATGTTTGATCTGTTTTAAACATAGAATTCAGAAATGATTTTTTGAACTCACAAATGAATTACATGTACATGTAAATTATTTTTTTTTATTTCTTAAGATGAATTTTTTAAATAAATTACTTAATTTAATATGAACTGGCCTATTATTTTGTTTATATATTACGAAATTTTTAATGTATATGTTCATTAGGTCAACGAATGCATTCTTAAAATTCAATGAATAGGTTCGTTGGATGAAAGAATATATCAATGAATAGGTTCATTGGGTCAACGAATGCAGTCATAAAAATTAATGAATACGTTCTTTGGATAAAAGAATAAATCAACGAATAGGTTCATTAGGTCAACGAATACTATCTTAAGAATCAATGAATAGGTTCTTTGGGTCAATGAATAGGTTCTTTGGATCAAAGAATAGGTTCATTGGGTTAACGAATACATTTATAATAATCAATGAATAAGTTCGTTGGGTCAAAGAATAAGTTCATTGAGTCAACAAATAGGTTTAAGGAATCGACGTACAGTTTCAACGTATGAATTCTTGACTTAACGAACTGGTGCGTTAAAATCAACAAGCCAATGATCGGCATACGTTGAATTCAACGAACTTGTTTATTAGAGGAAAAATAAGGAAAAAAATCGTTGAATCAAAGATTTTTTTCATTGTATTTATGTACCTTTTTGGTTCAGTGTACGTGTGCTTGACATTAGAACATACATTTGCTGGATCAGCTGTCAAGCATTCATTTTGCATTTAATTTTGAAGTGACAACAGCAGGAGCAAAAAATATTAAAATATAGATAAAAAGTGTTTAATTGTGATTACATACTTTTAACTGTGTTGCTTTTTAATAAATAAAAAAAGAATTGAATAAAAGAAGGAGCAAATTATTAAATAAAATTTTTTTTTTCTACAAAGCATTTTTAGCGTCTGTTCGGTTTGAAATCACGTTTAAAGTGTGTGGGTGCTTGAAGAGTAACACCAATACATTCATCAAAATCACTTGTCAAGCATGCTAAATATCTAGATTTTTTGATTTTCCATCAAGCATCGTCGGTGTCACACAGACAAACTCATTTTCACTAATACTACCTTAATGCTGGATGGGAATTTGACCAGTGTATTTGGGCCTTTAGAGATACCTCGTTACAGACTAAACTAATTTATGGTTTGTTGTCAATCGGTGCTGAAGTTCAGTGTTTATAATAGTAAAGATGCCTGCTACGACTACAACTAGTCTTTTTTTAAAGACTGTTCCTTTTAAAGAATATTTCCTAAAATTAAAAAAAATTAAACATCTCAAAAACTACGAACTAAATTTTGAAAAAAAATTTTAAAGCCATCTTTGATCTCAAAATATAAATCTTTTTTTATAACTTGCTAATAGACAGTTTTAAGATCTTAGATATCTGGCTTATGTATACTAAACTTTTTTACAAGTTTTAGTAACCCAGTGCTTAAATATGATTATATTATTTATTCTTCAATTTAATTTAATGTGTGAAAAAATACTTAACAGATTATCATCAATCTCAGATGCTTAAAGATGCAACAAGCGAATGTCAAAATGGCATTAAACCACCCTGACCTAAATTGTAAGTCAACAACATCATTTGCAAAGAATTTGTTTAGTCTTTTTCTCTATAATTTTGTAAGCAAGATTAAACATAAATATGTATGATGAACAAGTGTTTATAATTATTTTAAATTTCTAACATGCAACATCAATATACAAACATAGAAAAGAGAATGAACATAAAACAACAATTTAATTGTCTTTAATTACTTTTGATTTTCTTGGTAGTTAAAGTTGAACATTTACCCAGTTGGTATCTGGAATCTGAATATTATAATATTTTTGGTTCGTTAAAAGATCCCATTTTAACCGGTTTTCCCCAAAAGGAGTAAAAGCAGAGCGTAAAAACGCTCTAATTTTCAAGTGAATGCAGTTGGTAATAATGACGATGATTATGATGATGTTGAAGCCAAATTTTTTATAACAAATGTGTGTTTTGTTCATTTGTATGTTTTCACGTGTTAAGCAGTGATGAAGGCTGGAGATTGTAAGCAGTTTGTTTGTGTAGCAGTGTTGCCAGAAAATGTTTTGGTTATCCCAAAACGAAAGACTGAAGTCCAAAAAATTCCGTATTATGAAATAAGAAATTCCTATCTTGTTATCAAAGTTTAATTATTATATAAATTGATGCAGAAGTTTGTGGGTTTTTTTTTCTCAAAGTTTTGAAAACTTTAAAATATTCATATGAAAAATATCTCAACTCATGATGAAGGGATTAATAAAATAACACTCTTAAATTTAATTTAAAAATAAGGAATTCACAGCAGCTGACAAACGAAAACGGTGTAATGCTTCGTTACTGAAATTACATCTTTAATAAATAAACAGCCGATCGACATCATAAGCGAGCTCCAACAAGCTACTCAATATTGTTTTTATAAGCCCTCTACTAACAATCGACCTGTCAGTCGCCAGGTTTAACATTTCTAACGGTATTTATTCTTTCATTGTCAAATGACTATTCGGTAAATTAACCCCTAGCTTGAAAGTAAAAATCGGCAAAACATCTGAATTAAGCCACACAAATACAGCTCAGCGATTTGCTGCAAATGACAATGAAGTAGTGAAAAATATTTTATATAATAATAAAATTTTATAAGTATTAAATTAAAGTGCTGTATTAAACTGTGCCAAATCTTTGAAACCCTCCATCGACAGTTCGAATAACTTCGAAGTGGGCTCTATATGATATCTATTTATCTTATTAAAAACCGACGTCAGCATTAAAATTGGTTGCGGTTAAGACATATATTAAATTATTGACCGACAATCAGAAAGTTGTATGCTTTTTTTTTAGCAATTTTAAATAGCTTGAGTAAAATTTCATGATTTGTAACAGTTTAAGACGAACTTAAATGATTTTTAGGAGGGGAATTTATATTGGACCCATGGTATGTTATGGACCAATCGTCCCAAAATTCTGTAAAGTGATTTCTGGTAATAAAAAACAAAAATGTGTGAAATGTGTGAATGTGTTCAATACAGCAGTAAAATAAAGTTTAGCGTTTACAGTGAATTTCAAAAGGCGACCAATTGACATCACCACGAAGTGATATAACACGGCCATTCAATTTGTCGCGCCAAAGAGCCATTGTTTCGTAAGCTGTGTGGCAAGTGGCATCGTCCTGTTGAAACCACATATCGTCCACATCCATATCTTCCAAATTTGGCCATAAAAAGTTCCTTATCATCTGACGATAGCGAACACCATTCACATCAACCACACTATCGCGAACAGCAGTAATATTTTTTGCAGTACGAGCTGTACGAGCATGCACTAGTGTTTTCACATCTCCTACAGACCCGGTTTGCCCAAATTTTTTCGATTGTACGCACATTTGAACGTTTAAATTATCCGAAAAAATCACGAAGTGCACGATGTTTTTTTTTTTTTTTTTACTGTTAGGACCAGACCTCAGGGGATGACCCCTACTAATGTATTGCATTGTGTTGGAACTAGGAAAATAGGTTGTGGGAAGGAGGAAAGAGGGAGTAGTGTTTGTGAACATTCGGTTTGAACTTAATCATGTTTTAAGTTAGAGGGAAGACTTCTGCAGGAAGGTTACTCCACACAAGAACTGTGCGGGAAAAAAACGAATTCTCTCTGTAACGCGTTGTACGATTCACCTGCCAATCGACCACATAAGGATGGGCTCTTGAGGAAAAACGTGTATTACGAACAAATGTACGGGTTTCGGGAACTAGATCCCTAATTTCGTCAGAACACATTCCATTGTAGTATTGATAAAACAGACAAATACAACCCACATTACGATGGTGCTCAAGGGAGTCAATAGAATTGGAAACCCTACTGTCACCAATGAGAACCTTCGCCCTCTCCTGCACGCGGTCGAGAAGCTCCAAAATAGACTTTGAAGCACCGGCCCACACATGAGAGTTGTATTCCATACGCGGTCGGATAAAGGTGGTATAAATAGTAAGGAGATCAGATGGAGTGAAGTATATCTTACACCGTCTTAGAAAACCGACGCACTTGAATGCTTCTTTCGACACCTTGAATATATGTTCTGTCCATCGGACATCACATTGTATCCTCATGCCCAGAACATCAAGAGATTCTGATTCCTCAATAATTATACCACCCATATATACAGATGAGGCACCTTGATTTGTCGCGCTTTTATGCGTCAGCACGCAACACTGGGTTTTTCGGGCATTAAAATCGACCCTATTCACACGACCACATTCCGAGATTATGTCAAGGTCTCGGCCAAGCGTATCATTCATATTCTGCCTCATAGCAGCGACATCAGATACGCTTGGTCTGCATTCGAATGAGAACGAGTGGCAAAGGTTGCTGTCATCTGCAAAAGAGTAGATAGGATTGAAAGTTTGACAAAGGAGGTCGTTTAGAAAGATAAGAAATAAAGTAGGAGAAAGAACGGATCCATGCGGCACCCCTGAATGAATCTTGAACTCGTTTGACGAAACCCCATCTATAACAACTCGTATAGTGCGATCTCTGAGAAAACTCGATATAAATCGAGAGAAATTATCACCGACACCAAATGCAGCAAGTTTTGACAAGAGTGCACCATGCCAGACTCTGTCAAACGCCTTGGAAATATCCAAACCAATTACCTTACTTTCGCAAAAATGGTGAATGGAACGGCACCATTTTTCCGATAACAGAGCAAGTAAGCCTCCAGTAGAGCGACCTCTACGAAAGCCATACTGGCTGTCGCTTAGTAGGTAGTTTGATTCTTAATATTTAACAAGTTGGTAATTTACCATACTCTTCATAACTTCGGAAAGTGCCGAACAAATTGCAATTGGGCGGTAATTTTCAGGGTTATTAGCGGTTCCTTTTTTAGGAAGTGGCGTTACGTTAGCAACTTTCCAGTAGACTGGAAATTCCGCGGTGCGGTATAAAGTGCTGAAAAGATTTGCTATGGGACGAGCTAGCGTCGAAGAGCACTGCTTCAAGACCAGTGCAGGTACCATCCGGCTCAGGAGACTTGTTTATGTCGAGATCCGCAAGAACACTTTTAACAGATCGACCCCGAAAAAATATTCCATCCGGCTCAGGAGACTTGTTTATGTCGAGATCCGCAAGAACACTTTTAACAGATCGACCCCGAAAAAATATTCTAGGCATAGTTACGGATACTTTTTCGAGTTCAGGTAGTGGTTGATTGCTAGCTGGTAGGTGTGTATTATTAGCAAATAATTCGGCAAAACAATTAGCCTTATCAACCGGGTCCGTGAATGATCGGCCATCCTTTAAAAGAGTTGGTATTGAAGAACTAGCATTAACCTTTACTCTTTTAACGAATGACCAGAAGCTTTTACTACCCCGGGGAGCAGCAAGAACTTCAGCACGAAGACGTTGCTCGTGAAGAGTTTTTTCCCGTCTAAGTACTTTGGCAGACGAAGACCTTGCCATTTTGCGTAGCAATTCAGTATCAGCGTTTTTATTTTTACGCGAATTTCTGAATGCTTCCTCTCTGGATCTGACTGCTGATTTGCACGACTGATTAAACCAAGATTTGGATCGAGGTTTATTCGAAGCTTTTTTAACTGGGATGAAGATTTTCATTCCCAGAATTATTACGTTTTCAACCATTTTCGCTATGGCATTGACGTCATTGTCCAGGAAACAGAGTTTCCAATTGAAATGCCGAAAAAAGTCATTGAGCTCAGCCCAACGTGCTTTTCCGTAAACAAATATTGATCGTTTCGTAGCCCGTCGTGAAACGTTCCGAAGTTCGGAGAACGGAAAAGAGGCGGAAATGGTGCAATGATCCGAGTTGCCGAGAGGTGCTAGAACCTCAACTTCGTACTTTTGAGGGTGCGAAGAGAGGAAGAGGTGCATTTTGATTTAAACTCCCATTTTCATAATAAGCCTGAATAACTTTAACGCGCTGCTCGATCGTGTATCTTTCCATGGTTCAAATTTAGTTAGTCTGAAATTGAGAAATGTCAAATGAAATGCTGAAAAAAACTTGACGTTTAACACTCAATTTACATACATGATGAATTTTATGACGTCTAATTTTGGACGTAATTTTTTTTGTTTGGTAGCAAGTGTTGTAGAGAAGAAAGAGGGGTAGAAAAATAGACATGATTTCTGTTTTCTATTCCTCTTTCTCTACACAGCTTGCTCCCAAACAAAAAATTACGTCTAAAATTGGACGTCATAAAATTCATCATGTAAATTTAATTTGTTTCATGTGATAAAAATGGTTAGTTAAATTTGAAAATTATTATTAATTTAACAAAAACTCATTTAAATTGTCAATACTTCTTAATTATAAAAAATGTCTTCTCTTAAAAAAACTTAGTTTAATAAAAAATTTAGTTAAATTGATTGATGACCATTAAAATCGTTTAAAGTTGTGTGAATTGTAATAAAGAAATTCCTTGGAGTACGTGCTATTCAAACTAAAATCTCAAATAGACTTTCTCATTTTTCTTAAAATAAAATGACTGGGATTTTTCGAGAATAAGAAATTTTACAAAATATTAAAAAAAAAAAAAATTTGCCAAAATCCCCAAAATCCCGCCACACGAAATTCTTCATTTATGAAAAAGTTCTCTTAACTGCAACACTTCCTGCAACGTTGTGTTAATATTTTGTTTGTTTTTTTGCAATTTTTACGATCACTCACCTTTATTTGTGTTTAGTTTCTGCATTTTTCGCAATAAGTTTTCTTAACACTTTTTGTTTACCACACTTTCTTGTTGTTGTTTTTTATTGAGTGACCGGCTTAGTTGGAGTGTTTTCCAATTATTTTCAAGTGGTCTAATGTTGCAGGTACTGGTATTTCATTTGTTTTCTTCATTGACTGCCTACTGACTGACCATTTTCCATTTGCTATGGCTTCATTAGATGTCATTGATATTGACTGATACGATCAATGATCCCCTGTTCACTTAACGCTAGTTGTGAGGTTTTTCGTTAATTTTTTTCATTAAGTATTATTAAGTTTTTTTTTCTTATGGTTTGTATTTTCTTAAGGTGGCAGATGTAATTAGTCTCACATACTATTTGTTAGCAACCTAAAAAGTCAATAAAAATCTCTCAACAAGATGAAGTTTTGAAAACACATAATTTGATTAATTTATATTGATGATGTGCAGTCAAATGAGTTAAAATCTTCTTAAATTAAAAAAAAAAACAAGTCTTATCTAAGTTTATAACAAACTAAAAGCTTTTAAGTTGTCGTAAAAAGCAATAAATATTGATTTTTAATAAAAAAAATTTATTATAAAAAAAAAAAAAACAATAAACATATCGCACTTAATCAACAAGAGGGTATTATTTTGAAAATAAAAAAGTTTCAGTTGAAGTAAAGCAATTCTTAATTAAAAATTATCACCAAAAATTAGACAAAACAGCACGATATTTTTACAACAAGTTGATATGAATATAACCAGTCGATTTTTACCAAAAAGTGAATACATAAAAATTTTGAGTTAATACCATATTAAAGATCATGTGCGATCGATATATATTTTATTTGGCTGGAGGATAAATCGCCCAAAGAAAAATGGCAAAAAAAAAAAATTAAAAATCGCCCAAAAAAAATTCCATGTAAAATTGGGCCTGAATTCATATGAAAATTTACCCAAAATTTTTGGGCTATTTTTCGTTATTATTGGGTGATTTTTCGTTATTTAAATATTGTATGAAAAATAGCCCATTTTTTCGGGCCATCTTTAATTTTTAAAATTTCATCCAAATCTTAAATACTAATTGTCTAAATCATTCATTATCATTATACGTCGAATTCCAAAATGTTATTTGTAAAAATAACGGGACATATTGCAAAAAGGTGGCATGTCATAACGTCCAGTGTCATAGTATAACAAGTACCGGTTTCGCCAGTAAAGCTTCTTAAATCTGCCTTGTTTCCGAACGAAGGCCGGCTATGCAGAGAAGCTTTAGTTAGCGAAGCCGGTTTTTGTTATACCATAGAGTAGAAAATCCTTGCGCCCGACCGAAGGCCGGCTATACCGAGACGCTTTAGTAAGCGCTGCCGGTATTTGTTACACCATAGGGGAGAAAATCCTTGCGCCTAAAAGTGCTTTCATTATATGTTTAATATATGCACCCAGAGAAAAAACAACAAAAAGTTTTTTTAAAAAAGTTTAATCATATTATATTTAATTTAACCAAATCATTGTCACCGACAACCACATTATGGTAAAATAAGTTTCTTTAAGAATAGTTTTGTTGGGTTTGACCATAATAAAAGATGTTTTTCTCTGCGTGTATGTATATCTTTTTTTGTATTTAACATCTTTAGTAATTATGGACCTTATGACATTTTTAAACATGACATAATGTCCATTTGCAAAGTGTCTTAACGCCCACGGGCATTATGACATTTTCAAAAGTGTCACATTGTCCATGGACACTACGACACTGGACGTTATGACATGCCATCTTGCAAAAAGCTATATTCTGTTTTGAGAACTTGATTATAACTATGCAGTGATTAATTAATATTTAACTATTGAACAGTGCACAGGGTATGGCGGAGGGCTCAAATAAGTATTACTGTTAGAGTTTTTTTCCCGGAGTTTTTCGATTCCCGGGAAAGCGGGAAATTTTTTTGAATTTCCCGGGATCCCGGGATCCCGCTCCATATAAATAATACACAGTAAATTTGTTTTTAAATAATGAAAAAAAAAAACTTTTATAAAAAAACGTAAGGTAACTTGTTTACAAAGAAAGTAAAAGAAATCCTTAAATACTACAAAATTAAATGAAGATTAAAAGAGGAACTTGAATTATTATTACCTTACGGTTTTATATGTAAATTCCGTATTATTATTATGCTCTAGATACAAGATAAAAAATTAAGATAAACATAACAATTTAATTCATAAAACAATAATAAAAACAAACACAAATTGAGGTACTCAAGATATGAGATCAAAAAGTTAATTCATAAAATAGATAAAATATTTTAAATAAATATTTTTTCATTTTTCGAATTTATTCTATGAGTTAAATTTCAGGTCTGTATTTTATAAAGCTTTTTTGTAATAGTTCTATTCTTTTAATTTTTCAGAAATTACTTTATACACTATCAGACTATTATATTGTATTTTCTTTTTACATTTTACCTTAGCCTTCCTTTGGAAAGCAATGAAGTATATTGAATGTACAGAAAAATTTACAATTATTAGACACCAGCAGAATGTAATGCATTTTCTGGCCCGCTACGGCCTTCGTCAGCATTCTTTGTGTCTCACTGGATAGTGTTACTTTATAAATTGAATGTATGTATTTAACTCAACTATTTTAACAATTAGAAACTGGGAATTATTTCCTTGTGAAGGTTACTTTATATTATATTAAACATTAATATAATTAATTAATTAATTATTTATATTAATGTTTAATATAATATAAAGTAACCTTCACAAGGAAATAATTCCCAGTGTTCTATTTTAAATAAATATATTAACATTTTTTAACGGCTTAGGAAATAACTTTCTGACACACTCAAAGCGCTTAGTTAGTCGTCAAAAAGTATATTGATTATTTTATTTACTAATTACCATGTTTCCGAAAAATTTCGTTAATGTTTTTACCGAGGTTGGATAAATAGTTAAAAGTGCACCGTTGTAGAAGGCTTTTGATTCACAATATGAAGAATTTTTTTTTATAAACAACGTCTATATCAGTCAAATGTATGTCAAGGTTCATGCAAAAAATAGCATCAACCTCTTACAAACCTTTTCATTTCATTAGGTCTATCTGTAAACTTTAGGACAATGTGTTTTTCAAATTGTATGTTGTAGTATCTTACACGAGTTTCCAAATTTTTTTTTTATTTCGGTTTCCCCGCACTTCAAGGGTATATAGACCAACACAAATTGAAAAAAAAATTGTGTTTATCACCTAATAAACATATCGCTCCTTCATTGCAACAAAGTCATATCTCAAAAAATCAAAAACTGTAAGTTATTTAAGCAAAGTGTTCCTTCATGCCTTCTCGTATTTTATCTCAAACTGAACCGAAGTTATAGCAAAATATATCTTTAAATCGGTACATTTTGAAAACTTGAATCGCATTTTGCCAAGTTCATTTGTTTTTGTAGATATGACTATGTTACAATAAAGGAGCTATATGTTTAGGTATATGCTATTTTAAAGACTTGTCCATGGACAATTAAACTTTACTACCTGCATCTTATTTTGAATTAATGTTCTTTATTAACTTTTCACTTCACTAAATTTATTAATTATCAACTGTTGCACTGCCTATTATGCTTTAAGTAGATTAATTGCATCAGGAGACATTGATTTACGTATGTACTCACTTCTTGTAATTGATCTAATCGACAACCCATCCACAGATGCTTATTTTAAGAGAATAGAAAACTAAATTTCAAAGTATAAATAGCTGTTTTCTTAAACTATGAGGAATTTTTTATTTCCCGGGATCCCGCATGAAAAATCCCGGGAAAAACCCCTAATTACTGTCCATACTACCGAGCAGCTGTTGGAGATACAATGCAAATTTTTACATTAAACTTACTTTTGTATGAAACTAAATTTATATGCAAATTGCTAATTTTTCATTGCTTTTTGGGTAATTTTTCATTTTTTTTTTGGGCCTTTCTGGGCGATTCTTCATTTGGGCGATTTTTCTTTTTTTTTTATTTGGGCCATTTTTCTTTGGGCGATTTTTCCTACAGACATTTTATTTTTAAAGTCATTAAGAAATTTTTGGTTAATTTTAAAATATATACTTGGTCCCAGTTTTCGTGGAGCTAAATTTAAAACTTCAGTTTTATCTTGTTGCAAATAATACGTTTACGCAGTGCAACACATAAAATGTGCACTTAATTTTGACATAAGTTTCTAAAAGCACTGTAAAAGCTTTAGCAATAGCTAGATAACTAACTATAAAATCAGTTTATTTTAAGCTTTTTTGCATTTTTTCTATACCTACAATAACTCTGCAGAAAGAAAAACAAAACTCCAATCGGCTGATCAGATAAAGCCTATCAGCATATCGACCCCTTTGCGCGAAATAATCGTATATGCCAATTTTTTTGAAATTGAGTTTTTGGTGAAATCTTGTTCTACATTCAAAGAGACGTCACCTGAAAAAATATTGTAGGCGAAGTCCACTTCGTTGCTCCAAAAATTAAATGTATATTATCATTTTGATATTGCAAGCGAAAGCAGAGAAAAGAAAAAAAGTGGCTGTCCTGTAAACTTTGGTTTTTGTAACATACGATAATTTCGCGCAAAGGGGTCGATATGTTATGACCAGGGAAACCGGATTAAAGAATTCATTTATGCTCATTAAATATGCAGTAAAAACTTGTAAATATGCTATAAAAAAGTTAAGGTTTGGCACATCGGTATATGAAACTTTGTCTTCTTACCATTTGTGGTATAAGATTTCTTTGGAACATATTAACCCTCTAACTCCTTTTATAATGTTAATTTTTTGTTCTATTTAACAGATCATAAAATTCCCCTAAGAAGGGGAGGGCGGGGATGAAATGTACTACAAAAATGTTGGCCATTTTACTAAATGTGTTAGAACAAACCAAAGCCAAAAGCTTATCACTACAGCTAAATATAAATTACCTTTTAAGGGTTAACTTAGTTATTACCAGGGAAACCATAAATATGCAATTGCATGTTTTTCCTTGTGCGACTAATGAAGGCAGAAACAATATATTTTTCCGTTTTAGAGCTTTTTATGAATTTTGGCTTCGATTTGTTAGTGCATATTTTACCTTTTGCAGCATTGTTTTCAGTAATTTAGTTGAAGCAGCTTTTTTAAGTTTATAGCGCATATTTTGCCTTTTCTATGCATATTTTAATACATGCAAAATTTTTTGAGATGACTACAAGAGCTTTAGCAGCAATTAAAAAATGTTTTTTTTTTGCGAAAAGTTGGCTTTTCTGTTTTAAATTATGATTCAATTTCGTCATCTGCATTTTATTTTTACTCGAAAATTATAAGAGAAAGCAGGTTGTCACTAAATTTAAATGTTATTTTAAACTTTCAAATTTAAATTTTATATAAAGCAAAAATTAAGAAAAAATCAATTTTATATTTTTGGCGATTTGTGTAATACATACAAATCTGAAGTATACTGATGAACACAGAATAACTTTTTAAATTGATCTAATGATGTCAGTCCATGTTTATCTTGTGCGCAAAGTTCAAGTTGCAATCTTGTAGATAATTTGATCAAATTTGGTAAATACATTTTAATTGTCCTAAGGACGAAGTCTACAAAAATGGTGAGAATCGGTCTAAAATTTCACATATTCCCCATAAAAACTTCTTTCCAAATTAGACTCCTTAGTCCGTTAATCATCTAATTATGTTGGTATTGAGATTAAATGCGCCCCAAAAATATTTTTCTGCAAAGGCGGAACGTTTTCTTCCGCATAACTTTTACGCTGATATGCCATACCTTAGCAGAAGCATCAACTTTGTGTCACAAGCAGTAGTGATAACTTTATTTTTTAATTAACCCACATCATGGAAATAAAAAAAGGAGATAAAACCACTAGATTTACCAAAAAGGACCTAAATTACCATTATTTATTAACAAAAGTGGCCAACTTCACTATTAAACGAGCTGCACGTCGCGCTTTTTAGGGATACTTCATACAAATTTCATTTACATGACAATTTTTGACAACCAGAAAATGCTTGCCGCTATTGTTCAAAAATTTGTTTTTTAGGGTTAAAATTGATTTTTTAAGGTTAATGTGTATGAAATTTTTTTTTATATTAAGTTAACTTAATACTAAGGCCGAGTTTTCGAGATGTGGATTAAGTTGAAACATAGTTTAACGTAGTCTGTAACTCGGATTTTCCCGGCTAACATCTTAAGCAAAACTAAGCTGTTCCGTCAAAATTTTGTATACAAACTTGGTAATGGCGGCACAAATCTGTTTCCAGATTTGCAAACCTAGTTTAACTGAGATTTAAAGACCGAGCCTCACTTAATTTCATTTCACTTTTCCTTTTGCTCTCCACAACTCGCAAATTACACTATGCCACAAAAAAATTAACCTCAAAAATGAGATCACGAATATGGCATTCATTTATTTTTCACAAGAAGCGTTTTCGAGATATACGCGAAAAATCTCGAGAACTGTTCAATTGAATTGTACAAAATTTTGCATAGATATTTCTTTTCTCTTTCAGAACATATACAAACAGTGTCGATCGGATAAAGATTGACTGAATTACAGGACTTTAAACTTGAAAAAGTGATTGAACTGTGTTTTTTTGTCGCGTTTTTAAAGAAAAGAGATATCTATGCGAAATGTTAAAATTGTACTGCAGGAAAACACGACTTTCGCGTATATCTCGAAAACGTTTCTTGAGAAAAATAAATGAATGCCTCCCCTTGTTTTATTCTAAAAAACTCAACCTTTTCGGGAGCAAAATTTTTAAGAAACAGACACCAAATTGAATTTTTTTAAATAAAATGTCACATTTTTTTGTAGAAAACAAAACACCATTACCCTGCAAATAATAGGACCAGTCCAAACACGCGTGTAAAGAGTAGTCCACAAGGGACCAGGACTAGTCCAAAAGTAACCCAAGCGTTTGGAAAAAACTTGGTCTATTTAACATTACGATGTCCTAGGAGAGGACCATATAACCCACCTTTGGACCACTAAGGAGAAGTTTCAAAACTACTCCATGGTATACTCAAGAGGATTAGTTTTGAAGACGTTTAAAAACGAAAGCATGCCGTTAAAAAAACGAAGACATATCGTCGCACTACAAACACCTTTTAACAATGACATGGTCCATGCTTGCATTACATTGGACCAGTCCATGGAGTAGTCCATTTTTTCAAAATGGATCCGGTGGTCCAATTTTATTTGCAGGGTAGAAAACATCTCATGTTTAAGGTTATGGCAAAAACTTAAAAATTTGTGAACCAGTGTTCTCGTGCCTTAATAGTGTTCTTGAATAGAAAGACATATTTGATTAAAACTTTCCCCATGTACATCTGATTCGTTGACAACTGATTTTCAAAAAGAAGTCCATAAGAGATTTCAAAAGGTTGGTATGGTGAAGAACATTGTAATGATATGAATGAATTTGCTTTTAGAAGGTACTTTATTCCAAAAGTTTCTTTTTTAAAAAGCTACTTTTTATCAAAGTGTCCTTTTATAACAGGTACTTTTTTCTTATTTAAAAATGGTATGTTTTTACAAAATATGATTTTTTAAAGATACTCTTTTAAAAATAATTTTTTATGGTACTCTTTAAAAAATACTTTTTTCTATGTAACTCTTTTAAAAAAATACTTTTTTTAAAGGTTCTTTTTTAAAGAGCCTCTCCTCCATTTAATTATTTTTTTAATCATTTTTTCAATAATTCATT
Source organism: Pollenia angustigena (assembly GCA_930367215.1). Taxonomy (NCBI): domain Eukaryota; kingdom Metazoa; phylum Arthropoda; class Insecta; order Diptera; family Polleniidae; genus Pollenia; species Pollenia angustigena. The sequence goes on from OV884060.1 coordinate 59,294,509, forward strand.
ATCGAGACCTCAAAATTATTTTTGTGTATTCATATGAAACAGAGTTTCCTTAAATTGTATGTTAAGCAACATGGACATATTTTTGCACATGATTTCCCATGAACCACTCTTAACTTTGGCTTATCATATTATTGGCCTTTTAAACTTGAAGATAATTTTCTTACTAAATTTGAAACATTTTCCTGTACCAAATTAAGTCAAATAAAATTCTAAAGGAAATCATTTAAGCTAGAAAAAAAAGAAAATAAATAACAGGTTATTAAAATAATCATAAATTAGTCAGACTGAAATAAAAATCAAAATTTTCCTGCATGATATTTTACAAATACACATGCTGTCAAGCCAAATGGCTAAGCAGGTTTAGTATTAAGATACTTTGTACTTTGTGTACAAAATAACATCCGTCAGATCATGTTTTTGATAAAAAAAATTAAAATATAAAAAGTACCACATCTTCTAATTGCTCCTTTTTTCTGCTCCAGTTTATTTCAATTTAGCTTAAGAGCAAAAATTTCATTTCCTTTCTAGTGCCAGAAAACATATTTAAGGCAATTTTTTTTTTGTTGTTGTTCTAACTCTCAAATAAGATTTCTATGGAATTATGTCAATATAATATAAGCTTTAACCATTTATAGGCAAAAAGTAGAAATAAATACTACACTATTCTTACACCAGGCTACAAAATACAAACTGCTGTCATTGACAAACGTTTGTGGAAAAAAACAAAGTCTTCATTTGATTTTTGTCATAATAACCTCAATTCCGTCTTTACAAGACAAAGATGACGATCCAAAACTACTAACAACTTTTTCCTCCGCTTAAGATTTTGACCCAATTTCATTTGTAGTGTTGTGCTGTGTTCATTTCTTATGAGTAGCATTCATTTTACATCGTTTTTTCTTGTTCAATGTACAACGACTGATGACTAGGGAATGTGTCCCGGGAATTCCTGAAAAAATCCGCTGTTTTTCTTTTCCTGTTTACTCGGGAAATCGGTTCGGGAATTTAAAAAACTTTAGAATTTAGTTTTTAAAACAAGACTGACTTTTTTGGGAAATTGTAAAACAGTCTTTAGCCCAATTTGTTTTGAAAGATTTAAAAGTTTTGGAAAGTTTCGTTTATTAAATAAAAATTAAAACAAATTTTTAAGTTTTTAGTCAAAACTTAAACATTAATGATTCTTATAATTATAACTCCATTTTCTAAAGCACACAGAAAAAAATAAAAATTGATTTCAATTAAAAAATTTGTGATATTAATTAAAAAATTAATTAAATTTGCACCAGTAAACAAATTAATAGTATCAATTAAACCAGTTAATTAAACGTTTAATTAACTTGATTAAACGTTTAATTCACTTGATTAAATTTTTAATTAAAACTGATTTTATTTTTGATTAATGCTTTAATTGGTGAAAAATTTTGGATAATTTTTTCTGTGCACTATGTGCCACTTAAATTATTTGTCTTTATAACACTCGGCTTTTTCATTATAGAAATACATTTTCTAAGCCCCTGGAGATTCATTTCTATAAAATGCAGTGCTGCTGTTAGGGTTTGCAAGTCGATTTTAATTTGAAACGTAATCGCGATTTACAGCACCTTTTAATTGATTTTTTTTATACCGTAATGGCAGAAGTTTTTGTGCGATTATTTTTAGTAAATTTTTAAGGCGATCATGCGAAAAATGTGGCGTGATTTCTAAATATATAGGATATATATAGGAGCTGTGGCTCCATCTTGGTGAAACAACAATTCTAGATTGTTCTCTACCTTAGGCCTGTAAACAAGCCCTGCCCGGTATTTAATGCCATTCGTATTAAAAAAAAAATAGGGTCCAATAATCTTTTCTGAAGTTATTCCACACCATACTAGATGTACAGTGATACTTAAAAATTATTCTTGGATTATGGATCCCTTTATTTTTATTAAGGTGACCATTGAGATGTAAATATGCCTTATCGCTTAGTATTCGATTTGATCTCTGGGTCTGAATAATTTAATGCTTACTTTCAAAAGAAAATTGAACAACTTTGGTTAACATCAGAATTTTCGGAAAACACACGTAAAGAAAAAATCTATTCACTTATTAAATCGTAACGTTCATTGTGCGCCACCCGTTTCAATGACCAGGGAACACGTAAATATGCAATTGAATGTTTTTTTGTGCCACCACTGAAGGCAAAACCAATATATTTATCCGTTTAGAGCTTTTTAAGAATATCGGCATCGATTTATTAGAGCGTATTTTTGCAAATTTTACTACTTGCAGCATATCTTAGTCAAAAGAGCATTTTTTAAGCTTTTTTATGGCCATATGCTTCTTGTAGGAACTACAGGAACTTATATATGTATATTCCACGTTTTTAAAGCAATTTTGGATACTGTTAACTTTTTTTAACTGCCTGTTTTTCTCTGTCATGTCATATCGACATGTCATATTGATATTAGACACAATTCATCTGCATATGCCAGATCTTCTAGTTGATTTTGGAGGTTCCTTGTGATGTTAATATTTAATCCTCCAATTGCCCGCGTTAAGATATCGTCCACTACTATGAGGAATAAAATATGATAAGGAACAAAATACTTTGAGGATTATAAAATGTGAAATGAGACAGGCTTGTTGCACTCCGGAGATCAGCCTTGATCAGTTTAATTTGTTTTAGTCACAGTCGCTGTTAATACTGTCGAATGCTGTACTATAATCGACGAATAAGAGTTGGAGGGCTGTCCTGATTTCCACATACTGTTCCACTTTTACTTGTAACGTATTAATTTGGTCGACACAAGAACGGTTCGGTCTGAAACCAGCCTGTTGTCTGCGAATAGTTGAGACCACTTTCTCGCATACGCGGTTAGGTTATTTAGCATTTTTGACGGAATCGGCCGCAGAATAATACCTCTGTAGTTGTGACAAGATCGCCTTTTTTTCGAGGATCAGTATGATCCCCTTCTGTCTCCCATATTTTCATAAAGAAAGATTTTATTAATCTGGTTGTAGTAATGGACCAGGCTTTTATCGTTTCTGCTGATATGTTATCATTTGCCGGGGATTCTTTATTGCTTCTATTGCTTTAAGCATTTCATCGTGTTGCGGCGGTTGTGCAATTAGTGTCGTATATCGAGTAGATCTGGTATCCTATTCTTGATACACTTGGGTCGGCAGTGTTGGCAGAGCAGGATTATTCAAAATCTCCGAGTTGTTTTCTTTGAATCGCTGTACTTAATCTGCAATCCCATGCGTATCCCGGATAGGTCGAGACTAACATGACTTTTGTCCACTCTGGTTATATCGTAAAGGATTTTTATGTCTTATACATTTAGATTTGACGTTTCTGACGAAATTTAAGCTTTTTTCATAAGATCATCGTAGTCATTGGAAGCTTGCCGTCTTCTACTTTTCATCTAAGCTGAATCTCGAATATTTTTTTCCTTTCTGCGTTTTTCGATGACTGTCCAAGTTCCATCACTCATCCTTGCTTTTATCTTTGGTGGGTACGGACCAAGAACATTCTTGCTAGAATAAAGTATTGTGGATTTGAAATTTGACCACAAGAACAAAACTCCCTGTTTATTGGCTTAGTGTTGAAACTATTGTTTAGCTTGGTCTGCGGCGAAAGGAATTTTTTTTAAAGTGTAGTTTTTCCTTGTTGTTTGCTGGTTTGGCCGTTGTGTTGCGGCAATTTAGAGACACAACGATGCCGCAAGTAGATACTGATCAGATCCTACTTCAGCACTCTTTTTGACTCGGGCATTATTTTTCCAGCCTCTGCTTATGCAAAAATTGTCTTTCTGCTAATTTCATGCAAATATTTTAAAATTATTAATTTTTAGTGCATATTTCCGGTTTCCCTGATAATGACATACACAAGTTAAAGCATTCCAGTAAATATCGGGTGTTTCAACAAGAACTCTGTTATCTAAAACAATATAAAACAAAAAATTTTGATGAAGATGATTCAAGTTTGCTTTGCCTGACAAGTAAAAAATAGGCTTCATCTGAAAAAATTATTTTTTCCGAAAACCAGCGGGAATGAATTGAGCGAATCTATGGCGATGTGAATGGTCGGTCGGCTTCAATTCCTGCACCAGTTCGCCATATGTTGGTTTTGGATAACCCCAACTGTTGAGAACGTCGAGGAATTGACAATGGTGCCTATTATGAACTAAATTCGATTTTCGACAGCAGTCGAATTAGCTGATCGAACGAATTTTCATTTGGTATTATGGCGCGCATTCGATAAAAATTTACTATTGTGATTTTGTTAATTCACAGTAGTACATTTTCGATCAGCTGTCACTTAAAATAAAAAATTTTTGTTTACAAATTTAAAAAATAAAATTAAAGTTAAACGTGATTACGGCGAATTATGGTTGTTTTCAAATAATTTAGTTTCAGTTGGGTTTCAACCCATTTTTTTACATGCTGAACTTTGCTGCAAATCATTTGGTGAAAAAAGAATTTTGTTCCATAAGGAATATGAGCGCTTCCAGTTGCTGTTAACGACGTTGGACTTGCATTAAATGAACAAAACAGATCAAGAATATTGCATTTGGTATACGAACACCAAAAAATTTACAAATAGTTAAATTTTCAACAAGTTTTTTACATTTATTTGCACAGTCGAAAGCAAATTTGTTTTCGTTGAAAAATTCGATGCACAACGAAACTTTCGACAGTGCTGCCAACTCATAATACCAAATTAAGAATCGATAGTCGATGTTCGATAGCCAGCGAAAATCGTTTATCGAATGTAACTCATAATAGGGGCCAATAACACGAATTTTACGAAATGTAACTTTAACAGAACCACCGTTTTCATAGTGGATTTTAATTATTGTAGTGCGATTCGAGCGAAATTAAATTCATTGTAACAATTGCCAATGCATTTACAATACTTTTCGCTTATAGTCACATCCTTTAGTTGCAACCATAACGTGGTCTATATCGCCAATGTGACTATAAGGCTAATTCACATATATGCCACTATGATGCATATAACCGAATACGAATATAATCAAGTTATGTGAATAAAGGAAATAAAATTTCATATATATTACACCGACATCAGGCTTATGGTTTTAAAACAGAGTTGCATACTGTATAAAAAATAGTTTAAATAATAACAAGATATTAGTATTGTGGTTATTTTATTGAACTATTTATGGTTTTTAATCCAAATTTTTAATATTTTTAATTAGGCTATTATTTCATTAGTCAAACATCAATCCTTAAACCAAGCCCTCTGAGGAGATTGAGTGGTTGCAATCGAAACATGTCAGGGTAACCTGTCCGTAAACACCTGGGTTCGAGCCCAGATTGAGTCAAGAATGAAAATTTGTCAATAAATTTTAATTAATTTTCATGTTGTAAAATTCCTTTCTTCATAAAAATAATTTAATGAAAATTAAATTTAATGAACTTAAGCCTAATTAAAAATATTAAAAATTTGGATTAATAACAAGATATTTCATAGCTGATACCAACGTCAAAAACTTATTTTTTACGAGTAGAGAGTTGATGACAAAAATTAAATGATTTAATTCATTCTTTCTTTGGATGGATTTTTGACTCGAAAACTAAAAAGAACTTAGTAAATTTTGCTAATGTGACTATAACGCCTATAATTTGCTTTACTTTTCCCTTTGACTACTGTTGATAAATGACATATATGGCAAATGTGCTTATGTCGCTTAATGAACTATAACGTTAATACTTTATATGAAATTAACTTTTAGCGGCAAAATAAACAGATAAAATAGACTAAATCGCTAATGTGACTATAAGCGTAGTGATTATAAACGAAAAGTACTGTACTACGAATTGTTGGTGTTGCCACAATTAAAAAACAAAGTTCTTGTTAAAAACTCTTTACAATAGCAATAATCCATTTATGACCGGTCATTTATAACCAGTGTTCGAAAATAAACAGTACATTATTTAACGTTCGGCTCACACACCTAGGAACGATATCTATTTTTTTAGTGATTGTGTAGACATACACAAGCCTTAATACCGTTCGTAACTATTTTCAAGAAATAACCGAACATTACATAATGTTCGGTTCTTCGTTAAAAAACAGAACAATTGTAGTGATACTGTAGAAAAACATTATATTTTAATGTTCTTTAATGTTTTTTTCGTGTGTGTATTTTGTTTTTGTAAAAATGTTTTTTTTACCAGCCAAAAGGGACGAACATTAACGAGCCGAACCGAACACATTGAAGCTTTTGGATTTTCAAAAAAAAACCGAACGGAATTAAATGTTCACATTTTTTGTTGAGTTTGATAAAAACAGTAATATTTTTGTGTACGAAAGATGACTAACAGGGAAACGTTATTTTTTTTAATGATTTTCTACACAAACACTATTAGCGTTTGTGTTTTCCACAAATCTACCGAACCGAACATTATAAAACGATATTTAGTGTTTATTTTCGAACACTGTTTATAACATTGTCAATATGTGTAAGCATAAACCGTTGAAATCATTTGGAAATTAGACTTAAATTTAAACTGCGCAAAAATTTTAAATCTTATTATCTTCTTCAAAATTAAAAATTTTATCTAATCACCAAATTTGTTCCAAATTCATATAATCAAGCAACCCATTTGTTGATTTTGCACCTATTACCAAAATGATTATATTGATTACTAAAAATTGTAAAAATTTAATATTTTTTTCTCAATAAATAATATTTTTAAATTTAATTAAAAAAATGTTAAAAAAAACTTTGCCGTTTCAAACAATGTGTTGATTGATTTCGACAATTTCCAACAACAATTTCACAAGTTTGAATTATTTTGTTTTAAACGAAATAATTTTTTGTTATTTAATTAATTTTTTAATTTAAAATTTATTTAAAAACAACTGAAATGTTAATTAAATCAAAATTATATTTTTAATTTTCATTCAACAAAAAAAATAATTGATTCAATTATCACATTAATTAAATTTAAATACTTTTTAAATAATTTTTTTGATTGATAAAAAACTACTAATAATTTTTTCTGTGTTGTTCGACTTATTTTTTTGATATTAAAATATTTACATGTTCTAAAAGTTCTTATTTAGATTTAGGATTATTTAATTATGCAATTATGAAAAATTGCTAGTACACGCAAGCCCTATAGTAAATAAAGCGCAGTAAGCTAAATGTAAGTCCTGAGATATGAAAATTTAATTTTTCCTTATCCTGATGAAATAAAAATTAGGATCAAATAAAGAGGAAAAAAATCCTCTTAAGCACAAAAGATCAACAAATTGATATTTAGTAAATTAAGGAAATTTTTGTGTTTTATTTCTCAAACAAAATCCTGGCAAAGCCGGTAGAAACAATATTTTTTTTTGCGGAAAACGAAAAAGTTCACAATTTTGCGATCCCTACTTACGACAACTTGCTCATGGTATGAAAATTAAATACATGATCGTCTTTAAAAGAACTTGGCTAAAGATTGCAATTCTTTCTTAGAAGTCATGCAGCTACAAACATATTTAATCGTTCTCTATGTTTGAGTGCAAGTGTGTAGAACTTTTAGTTGATTTTTTATGATGGTCATATATACTTTACTTTAGTTCCAGCTCTTCTTTGATTTAAGGAAAATGTGTGGTTTAAACTGGTTTTGAATTTGTGTAGTGCGGTTAATATAGACTGACATGTTTTTGTTAACTAATTGCACTTCTTAAGATTTTGATCTTTATTTTTGAGATTAATTCATTTAGATGCAACAAAGTATAAATCAAGCGTACACTTTTTAATTTATTTGGTAGGACACGCAAAATGTACATACGTACATGTATGTATTCGGGAAGACCTATTGTTAACGGTATGTTCAGGCCTAACAAATATTTGACGAAAAAATCCATGAAAAGCGTTATCAGTAAATTTATCAAACTTTTGCTTTATTTTAAAGAATTGAAAGAAAGAAGATAATTGTATTAAATTCCCGGCAAAAACTTTACTTACCTTGTAAGTAAGCAAATAATACTGGAGAAAATTAAACACTACTTATTTTAATTCGAGGTGTCCACAGAATCCAGTACTTAAAATACACTTACTCTAGTAAAAAAATATCTAGTTTTTATTTAACTACTAGTTAGTTGAATTGTAGGAATTTACAATATACTTACCAGAAGCCAAAAAAAAACACTAGCTAATAAACCTAAATGGTAGTTATTGAGTACGTTACCACTAAGTAAATATTCAGTATTGAAAACAACACATCTAATAAGTAGTTATTGAGCTGATTATAAGTAAGCAAATGTTCAGTAATGAAAATAATAGAAGTAATAAATAGTTGCTGAGGTCATTACTAGTAAATACTTATTAAAGTTTTCAGAATAATGACAATTGTAATGACAACTACTTACCAGGTAACGTATGAAATAACTACCACCTATTACTGAAAATCAAAAAGTTGTTCCTGGGTTATAAAGAAACTGTATAATCATGCTTGATCTAGCCAAACGTTTTGCAAACGCAAATAATTTTTTAATAAAACAAGTGATAACGTGTAGGACGTCAAATATTAAAAAGGTGGAAACATAGCTTAAGTAAACTTCTTCAAACTTATCAGGGGTGTGCTGGAAATCGAAAACGAAGAAAGCATGAATTTGGAAGTTGTTTTTAATACACTTTTCTCTATTGTTGAATAGAGAAATATTTAAATATTATTTGTCATAAAATTCTTTTATTACAGAAATCTTATTAAAAAACGACTTTTAAAATTCAGTCGTTTTACGTCTTCAATTTCCAGCACACCTCTTCATAATTTTCCTAACATTTTAAATATTAAGAGGTATTATGACTTAGATGATAAATAAATAAATGATAATTAAACGAAATTGTTATCGTTTAAGGCTTTAGAGAGTATGTTCATATGTTATTCATCGTCCTTATAAAATACTATGACTGTTAATAGCAGGGTGAGGTCCCCACCTTATGGGTAAGATTTGTTAGATATTGTAAGAGAACTTTATTAAAAGTAAAACAAAGCGGCTTATGACTTCACTTAACTTAATACAATGTCCATGCGATACAAGCTAAAGCTGGAACTCAAGCCACACACCACGCATTTTCGCTTCCACGCATTGTATGATTTTTATACCTTACTTGCGTTCTACGCAGTCTTGCCAAAACTTATTGAGGAAAAAATGCTAGATTTTGTTAACAAATGCTAAATAAATGCTGAAAAAATTTATATGAAAAACATAGAAAGTAAGGGCCAATCAATTGTTTACAATATGCTACAATTAGTCCTTCGGGTTCAACGACGATCTGTCAAATTGCCTTTAAGAAATATTTGTCAGACACTCGACAGGTGCAATCGAACTATGCACAGCACATAAACTTAATGTCGCCTCTGCTGAACTTTCTAACATATTCTTTAGAAAGGGATATGATTGTTGTTATTTATGAGAGTAACACTTTTGCGGTTTCTAATTTAAGACAATATCGCATTTGCAGTAATTGCAAAATGTTTTTGCTAATGGTGTTTTCTTTTCTGACAAAAATGTTCCATGTATGCTACCATTCGCGCGGAATTTTGTTCTATTCTAAAATTATATGCGAAAATGTGAAAGGTGGTCGTTTTCCTTTCTAAATATGTTGCAACAATAAATGACAAATTTGTTCCATTTCTTACCCGCAGTTATAACTGAGTGTGAGATAATACCATTTTTGCATCTGCGTAAAGTACTTTTTTATGCAAGCAAGTATTTCTTTTATTTGCGGTTTTTCTTGTGTTTGCGTACAATTTGTGTTATATTGTGATTTTGATTTATATTGTGATGGATATAAAGGTAGAAGTACATAGCACGCGTTAGGGCGCGCGCGCTCTATCGTCTTCTGTCAAAAAAAGTTAAGCTAGTGTATTTTCATAGAACAAGCTACATGCAAAATATTTTGACGCGCTTGCGCCAGAAAGTTGGTTAACTTTGAACTTTTTAACGCGTTGTGTATTTTTGACAAGTAATCAGCTGGCAATAAAAGGAATAATTTAACAAATTTGTGAATCATGAAAGAAAAACTTATTGAAAAGTTTAAAAAACATACAATATATATATAAAAATAATCAATTCAATAAAATAACAAAATCTTGATATACTTTCGCACCCGTTTTTAATGCACAAATAAGTAAACAAATAAAAAACAGCTGACAGGAATGGCTTTTGTAACGCGTGTTGTGTAACTTGCAATTTTTTACGCGCTAAAGTTTTTAAACGCACGATACTCGTCGACGAACTAACGCGTGTTATGTACTTCCACCTTAAAAGCTTTTTGTTTTTCGTTTGTTTTACTTTTATTTAATAATTATATTTTTTTTGTCGCAAAACTTTTAACAACAGCTGACATAAATTATTGAAAAACCAGTGCTGTTAATGTTGAAAATTGCTATAAGCGTGGTGAATATCGCTTTTAGTACAAACTTTGCATTCAATACTTAACACGCTAAATACACATTAGTGTTGAGTGTAAAACGTAGCTATTATTTTGTTCCATTGTAATTTAGAAAAATGTATCACTTTGTAAGGGTACGTGTAACCTGTTAAATATATTACACAAATATTTTGCATCATTATTTTTTAGAAAAGAAAACACCATAAGACATCTCTTTCTTTCATTCATTCTTTAAACATTAGACGCTTGCCCCAATCTTTGCGAATCTTTTGTGAACAGGTTTTTACTAATATTTTAAAATTTTCTCCTGTTTTGATTTTATTTCAGTGAAACATAAATGAGCATTTACATTGTTTCATTTTTTAGATCTAATTCAATGTTAGAGTCTTCCGTTTTTTCTTTTTTATTTGTAAATAGAAAATATTAAAAATATTACAAGAACTAAAAAATGCAAGGAATTTTTAAATAATGCTAAAAAAATGCTACATTCTTAATCAGTTTTTTTTTTCATGTCAAATGACTTTAAAATAAGCTGGATCTAGCACGAAAAATGCTAAATTGGCAGCTCTGGTTCTAAGTTTCAGGTTACCTCCCGTTTCCACATGCACCCTGCAAAAATGCGTGTAAAGAGTAGTCCACAAGGGACCAGGGCTAGTCCAAAAGTAACCCAAACGTATGGAAAAAACATGGTATATTTAACATTACGATGTCCTAGGGTAGGACCATTAACCCACCTTTGGACTACTAAGGAGTAGTTTTAAAACTACTCCATGGTATACTCAAGAGGATAAGTTTTGAAGTCGTTTAAAAACGAAAGCACGTCGTTAAAAAACGAAGACATGTCGTCTCACTAAAAACACATTTTAACAATGACATTGTCCATGCATGCATTACATCAGAGCAGCCCATGGAGTAGTCCATTATATCAAAATGGATCATGTGGTCCAATTTTATTTGCACGGTACTTGCATGTGGAAACGTAGGGTTACATGCTTTTTATGCAACATCGCCACAATTAAAAATTAAATTTAATTTGTCCAAATCAGCTGAATTGTTCGAAATTTTATTTTTACTTGTGGTGATACCGCATAAAAAGTATTTTATTTATCTTGAAAAATAGAACGCATGTTAGGTAGAAAAATCATGCAATGCGTGGAGGCGAAAACGTGAGCTGTGGACTTTTCACATTCAATGTGTCAATGCATCCTAAGCTACACAGATTCTACTTTTTTGACATTTTTCATTTTAACGAAGCAGATATTAATTAAAAATTTTTATTAAGGAAATTTTCCGTAAATGGTTTGTAGTGAAAATTTTTAATTAAAAAGGTTTTTTGGAAAAAATTTTTAGTAAAAAGCTTTTCATGAAAAATTTTCACTACAAAAGTTTTTAATTGTCACATTTTTTACGAAATAGGTTTTTGTTTTTATCACGAAAATGGTTATTAGATAACATTTTTTTACAAAAATGATAATTGCAGAAATTTTTATTACGAAAATGGGCTTTAGTTTAAACTTTTTACTATAATAACTTTTAGTGAATCATTTCTGACGATTTTAAGTTAAATTTTTTTTTAAAGGCAAATTTAAAAGGGAACAATTTTTTACGAAACAGTTTTTGGTAAGAAATTTTAACGAAAATATTTATTAAAGAAAAATGGTTCAAAAAAGTTTTTATTCATTTATTTTTTTAAGTTTTTAATTTATGTTTTTTTTTCACAAAAATAGTTTGCCTTAGTGAAAATTTTTTTTCAAAAATTATTGTTTTTTATTAAAATGGGTTTAAGTTTAAACTTTTCATGACAACGGTTCTGAGTTAGTTTTTGTTACATCAGGAAAAATATTTTTAGTAAAAATTTTTATCGATAATGGTTTCGGTGGGCGACTTTTCACGAAAAAAGTTTTTGGAGAAATTTTTTTACAAAACCTGGTCTTCGAAAAATTTAGGAAATTTATTTTTAATAAATCTTTTTAACGAAAAAATTGTTATAAAATGTTTTTAGTGAAAATATTCCATTAAAATATTTTTTGCTAAACATCTTTCACGAACAATATTTATAAGAAAAAGCTTTTTAAATGAAACTTTTTTAGCAACGTGAAATTTTTTGTGTAGATAAGCTTTTAAAAAGCTTTTCGCCAGATTTCAGCATAAGAGTTCCAGAAGTTGTTGAACTGCAGAATTTGGATTTTAATTCAGTTTTAATTTTTTGGGATTTTTTTGCGAATTTCGAGAAAATCCAATTTTTTCAAAACAGTCACTCCGCGTAAAATTTTGAAACATGTTTGCAAGAATAGTTAAAAAATTGAAATAAAAAGTCTTTAAGTAATTAAAAAAAAAAAAAAAAACGATGAAGAGAACGTTTCGGAGGAACTTTGTTTATATATTTAAGCTATGCCCGGATACAGGAGCGGAAAAATACTATCTTCCGCCCCGAAAAGTCTACAAATAAATTGCGTTGTGTAAAAATGTTTCTTCTAATTCACAATTGACACAACAAACATCACTCCACTCCCCTCCCAACCATAAACAATAATAACTTAGATTTTATAAAACGTGCAATAGTCTAGTTCCAGCAACTTTAAGCTTCGTTCACAATGGCTGCAACATTTTCACTTGGTGTTCGCAGTAATGCAACCACACACATCCAACTATATTTGTGGTTTTGCTTTCAAACTGCAAATATAAAAAGGTTTTGTCTCTCCTGTAAAATGCACTGAAAGGGAGTCAGCAAGTTTGCCTATTAAAGGCGACCGAACACGACATGTTTTTGTCATCTGACATGTCAAATTTCCCACTGCAAAATACATACATGGCGTGTGTTACCTTTTTAACTTTTCTTCTGTTAAAGCCAGATGCAAAGTCATCTGACAAAATTTCAATTAGAGCTTGCTCTATTTTCTTCTGACAAACCATCTGACATCAGAAATCTACGCCAAGAAGAAACCGGCAGCGACGTCCACTATTAACGGAATCATTAGCCGGCTGAAGTTAATATTTTACAATACCGAGATATGTATGATCATCGTACCATTGAATAGCATTTATGTAAATATTTTAAAAACCGTTTCATTATAATATCCTAAAGTGGTATCTTTGAATTTAAAGAAAAATATGGGCTAAACGATTTTACGGCGTAAATAAAAATTTTCGTGGCGGCATTTTTGGTAGTTGCAATAACTATACGAAAAAACAGAGACAATGTCAGAAGCAAATTACATGTACGTTTGTGACCGAATATTATAAAACTTCTGTAAAACAGAAATTTTTACAGACATGAACTATTACATGTGACTTGAAAAGTTGACAAGTCAGATGTAAAAAACATGTCGTCTACATGCACCTTAAGCCGATGATATGGTTGCTTATATTTTAACCAAATTAAACTTAAACTTTATGAAATGATCCACCGAATACTTTTTTATCTTTAAAAATTCCTCAGGCTTTATTTTCAAAATCTAGTTTTATGTAGGCTGGAGGAAAAAACGCATTTGCACTTATTCATATGTAAAATTTAAAATAATTATCGAATAATTTAAAAATGCCATCAACATGTTCGTACGTATGTTTATATACATAATTTTTTATGGAGATTTCAATTTCATTAAAATACCAGAAATAGATACAACATCAACGACTAATAAAATTATAAAGACGTGCGGTGCGAACTATTGGATCAAGTTTTTTTTTAAGCCAACCATTTAGCAAAGACTCAATATCGAAGAAAAAGTTTATGAAATAGATGAAGTGAAGTAAAATTTCATTTACTCAACAAAAATAATTCATTACGAAATGCAAAAGTTGTAGAAATTGTTATCTCAAACGATCAATTTACTTTCTTTAAGAGATGTAAGAAGACATCATGCCGCACTGCTCATCTTTATTAACACGTCATAATTTGCACAATTGATTTTTTAATGAAATTAAATATAAATATTTTGTCATGTTTTCTAGCTTCACACTTGAACGTTTTGGGTTTTTTTTTTTAATAAATTATACAATGGTAGTTTGTTTTGGGCAATTTTTTATTTACCATTAGAAACTTTTATAAATAGAAAACAGTTTCTTTAGTATTTTTGTTTTCCTAGCGGTTTTTAAATTGGCTTCTTTGTATTGAAATTACCTCAAGCTGATAAAGCAATTTTTCTAATTTATCTTGTATAAACGGAAATTTAAACGTTTTTCTTTTGAGTTTTTATATTGACCTATCTAATGCGTGTATATGGTTGACAGTACGGCTTGTAAATTTTTTTATTTACATGAACGTCTAGCAACCTGCTTTAATCAGGTGTTTATTGCCAGATGACAATTTTAGGTATTTTGTTTTATTAACCGATTAATCTTTTGTGTGGCCATTCATTATAAATATATAAATATTACCGTTAATTTATAGCTACGATGAATTTCGTTTGTAAAGTGTTTTATAGGCACCACAGCTTTATTATTTTTTTTTTTTACGAATTTAGAGTTCTTTAAAAATTACATTTTTCTAAACAACTTTCTAATAACAAATTCCTAAGTCAAAAGGGTCATTTGCTGTTCTCTTTTTTTACTGAGCATATCTTTCTGTGTTAAAATCGATATCGTTTGTCCGATGTCTGTGTGCTCATTTCGCAGTTGAAAGGTAATGAAACTTGTCTTCGTTTGCATTGAAGCATGCATGCGGCACTTGCGCTTAAGTCGGAGGTCTACACCATGTGCTTAATGCGTTTATGCATCTGTAAAAAATGAAAAATCTGTGTAAAATTGTGTTGATAAGTTGCACAGAAAACGCGCATAATTCATAAACGCATCGTACGAATGAAGTAGGATTACTTTCGGTATTTGCATGCATCGCATGCGTCCTCAAAAAAATGGGACCTCCAGTTTTGGGAAGCAATATTATGCGGTACAGCATATACAAAACAAAATGTGCTGTATTTTACGGTTGGCACAAATTGTTTTTTACTTACTTGAGTACTTTATTGACATATTAATTTAAGGGGGTGACTGGCACAACTTTATTTTTTGACCCAACCTAATGTACATCAAAGTTAAAAAAGTTAAAATTGCACTTCTTTTGTACTATTCGATTTTCACGTAGTTACAACGATAGCACATACGGTGGTGCCATAAAGCCATAGGACATAAAGCCATAATTGATGTCCCTTTTGATGTTTTGCGTTACAAATGCTTATATGTTATAACAAAGACCGTCTTCGCTAACTAAATCTTCTCTGTATAGCCGGCCTTCGGCCGGGCGCAAGGATTTTCTCCTTTATGGTATAACAAGTACCGATTTCGCTAAGTAAAGCTTCTAAAATCTGCCTTGTTGCCGAACGAAGGCCGTTTATGCAGAGAAGCTTTAGTTAGCGAAGCCGGTGTTTGTTCTACCATAGAGAAGAAAATCCTTGCGCCCGGCCGAAGGCCGGCTAAGCGGAGAAGCTTTAGTTAGCGAAGCCCGTCTTTGTTATACCATAGAGGAGAAAATCCTTGCGTTCGGCCGAAGGCCGGCTATGCAGAGAAGCTTAAGTTAGCGAAGCTTTTTCGGGTTTTTTCCATAAATGAACGACGTCCCCAAATTTAGGGGCTTAGTTCACTTTGGGTTTGGGGAGTTACTTCATTGGGGACTAAGTTCATACTGCCATTTTTGACATAAAGCAGGGCGACATGAAACAACAATGCATTTTTTACATGCAATAGGGTGAAATACAATCATTTTCAAAAATATGGCTTTATGTCACATTTTTCAAAAAAAATTTATGGCGTTAAGTCCCATTATATTAAGAATTAATGGACTTTATGTCTCAATGGAATGGAACTTGACGCCATATAGCTTTATGTCCTATGGCTTTATGACACCCCACCAGTACATACATCTATCATTAAATTAGTAATGAGGAAAAACGTATTTTCCAAAACTGGATGTTAAAGTTTTAAAAATTCTGAATTACATATTGAATAATATTGATCAGCGTTGCCAGGACCAAAAAAAATTGTAACCAAAATGTAAAAATAAAGTAACCAAAAGCGAAAAAGGAGACAAAATTATTTTGTATCAAAAGTACTATTTTATTCGCACTTCAGTTTAATAATATTTCTAAATCACTGGACCGATTTTTAAAGTTTGGACAGTACATATATTACCGATGGTCTGGAAAGAACAATAGGTTATATAATGGTTTGAATATCTTAATGGAAGTGGCCCCTGATATACAAAGTTGACTAACACTTATTTTCATCAATTTTAAAAATGTTGTGAGCTCTAGCTTTCAATCTTTTTTTTATATAAAGAGCTCTTACAAGTAAAACTTTTACAGTTTTGCTGTGTGTTACGGTATCAAAATGCAAAATTGAGCTTAATTTTACGGTAGATCTTTTCTATATAGATGCTTTTTGCCCGGTGGAAATATAATCATATTAAACGGGATGGGATCGCAAGAGCCTTTGACCTTATCGTTTATCTAGAAAAGTGTTTTAGTTTGACCTATGAAGCATTAAGAGTAGCATATAATGGCCACAAACACTTAAAAGTATATTCCTTATATGGTTATGCTGATAGTCTGTTAAAGTTTAAGTTTCTAAAAAACAAAAGATGAGAACTTTTAATTCCAAACTTCATTGTGTTCGTTTCAGCTCATTAGTGTTCGTTTTTGTTGTGCTTAGTCACTAAGCCTTAGTGAACTTTTGGCTGGTAAAAAAAAAACCAAAAATTTTTTACAAAAATAAAATACACATACAAAAAAAGAAAAAGCAAAATAATTTTACACAAACAAAATATATACAAAATACACACCCAAGCTGTTCGTTCTGCGGTCGTGGGTAACATTTTATGGTTGTTCATTTCTTTATCAATGTAAAAAAAAGACATTATAGAACATTAATATATAGTGTTTGTCTACAGGTTCACTACAATTGCTCTGTTTTCTTAACCAAGAACAGAACACTACATAAGGTTCGGCTCTTTCTTGAAAATAATTGAAAAAACACAAACACTAAAAAAATAGATATCGTTTCTGGGTGTGTGAGAAGAACGCTAAATAAGGTTTATGAATTAGGGTAAACTAAGTTTATCATTCCGGATAAGACTTTTTCAATGTCCATCTAAGTGCATAGAATTGTCACCCTTATTAGATCGGCGTTTGAGAAAAAGCAATACTGCTCAGCCTTGTTTATAGACATTTCCCAAGCATTTGACAAAGTTTGGCATGATGGGCTACTCATCAAAATAACACGAATGCTTCCTCAAAACACTCACAAGCTTCTGGAGAGCTATCTAACAGGCAGAACATTCATAGTAAGGTCGCAAGATAAATACTCCCCCCTCAAGAAAATTACTGCTGGTGTTCCCCAAGGCAGCATATTAGGACCGCTTCTATATATAATATACACAGCGGATATGCCAACAAACCTGAGCACGCATACCTCTACATTTGCAGACGCCACAGCATTTATTAGCGTTAACCATGACCCAAAAGTCGCATCGCAAAATCTGCAGTCCCACATCAATGAACTAGAGGCATGGCTAGAAAAATGGAGAATAAAGGTTAACCCGGCTAAATGTGCTCACTTAACTTTCCCGCTCAGAAGACAAACGTGCCCAGCAGTAAAAATAAATAACAATAAATAACTTGGGAATTCATATAGATAGACGCTTGACCTGGTCTCGTCATATCGAAGCGAAAATAACGGCTATGAAACTTAAAGCAGCTCAACTACATTGGCTTCTCGGTGGAAACTCAAACTTGTCTTTAGACAACAAAATTCTTCTATACAAGTCCATCATAAAACCAATATGGACATATGGCATCCAATTATGGGGTACTGCATGCGCATCTAACATCCAAAAGCTTTAAAGAAGACAGTCTAGAATATTACGACAAATTGTCTGCTCCCCATGGTATATACGTAATGATATTATCCACAGAGATCTCAACGTCCCCACTATCCAGGAGGAAATTAAAAAATATTCAATAAGCTACACCGATAAACTAATGGTCCACCCTAACTACCTCGCTCGGGGTTTGCTTCAGTTCGAAGGTCACCAAAGGCTAAAAAGAACCGATACTTTGAGCCTAACTAGAAGACAGTCTTAAAATTTGAATACAGCAGTTAGTGGTTACACTGGTAACAACTAATAAACAACAAGTAGAATTAATATTTGAATACATATTGTAAATTTCGATAAGAAAGATTCAATAATAAAAAATAAATTAAAAAAAAAAAAAAAATCTAAGTCCCCAGGGCAAAGCCATATTGGGTTTGTCCTTCTATTCAAAACACGCTTACTTTCGAAAGACGCCAAGCTTTGATATCGTTGCAAATTCTCGTTTGCTTTTTAGTTTTGTTTGCAGAAATGTTTCCTGATGATCTGGACTATGCAGCCAGTGAAATGCGCATAGGAACATTATTATACCCCAACAATAAACTTTTACTGTATTTATCAAGAATAAAAATTGGGAACTTAAGCACATCATAATTAAAGGCTCAGTTAGTCTTTACTTTCTGTTTCTGTTCTGTTCCGTGCCGTTCTGTAACGAAATTGTAATAGTTACTTTTTCCGTAGTAACTTATCTGCCATTTATAACAAATATATTAGCTTTGCAACGTCCATTATTTTATTTTAATAACTTTAATGAAAAAATTAAATTTTATGAATTCTTAAAATTAAAAAACAGATTATTTTAATATAAATATGTATTTTTTATTATTGTTTTGCTGTCACTTACAATTACTTAACATGTTTTTGATTTTAACAAACTGAACCGCAACAGAACAGAAAAACTAATCAATTTCATAGGTTTTTTAATAACAAAAACAAGTCAGCTGATTCGTAACAGAACAGAAAGTAAAGACTAATTCTGCCTTAATGTATAAAAAATTTCTTTGTATTCCGGAAAATAACTTTGATAGCAAATGAACAAAACTAGTGTCAAATTCTTTTTAGTTCTCCTAAGCAGTTTGGGATTGAAGTCCAGCACAATCGGTGCAGTAGGCAAAGATCCATACTTTTATTACCAAAAACTAAAATAATTGGTGAAAAAATGAACCATTTCTCTATAAATATTTCTATATAAATTTGTTTAAAATGATTTTATATCATACTAGCATATACCCGCTACTTCGTTAGCGTCTCCTTTTTCTTCGTGGACATATTTTTATGCCAACGTTTATTTTTCTAGATTTAAACTTGTTTAAATATCAAATTTCCCGTATTTCCTTTTTTGGGACTATATTTTTCCCCCATTAAAGTATCAAAAATTTCGGTATTGTAGTGGCAGCCCATAATTTAGTACGAATATGTCAATGAATGGAGGAAAACATTTTGCAAAAAAAGTACCAAAAATAATTACGATTTTCACCCTTTAAATGTTCGAATTTCGAAAAAGTTCCAAATTCAAATGCGTAGTTTTTTGAAACGTTTGGAATGTGGTATCAACTTTGTTTCTATGTTTATTGGTTTAAAAGATAGATGGGGTGGCAAAAAAGTACTAAAATTTAGATTTTACCCGTTTACTCCCTAATAGGGCCGAATTTTAAAAAAGTACCAGACACCTGTACGCTTATTTTTCTAAAGAACAACGCTAAGTATTACATTTATATTGCATCTCTTTTAGTTTTGGAGATATTAGGTTACCGAATTTTCCCGTTTTTACCTGTTTTACCCCCTTAACATTCGAATTTCGAAAAAACCCGTCTTAGTGGCTCGATTGGGGGAGTTACCAATCGCTTGTCCAAATTTCAAGTTTCTAGGGTCAGCGGTTTGGGCTGGGCGATGATGAATGAGTCGGTCACTCACGCAACTCTTTTAAGATTAAATGTAATTTGGGAATATCGGTTCATACAAAGAAAAAAATCTGTGGCATTTTGACAAAACATCTTAAGTCAAATTTAAAAAGTTGAAAAAATGTTGTTAATCGTACGAATTTTCATCAAAAAAAAAAAAAAAAAAAAAATTGTATTAATAAGATTTCTGTAAG
Organism: Pollenia angustigena; assembly: GCA_930367215.1. Classification (NCBI taxonomy): domain Eukaryota; kingdom Metazoa; phylum Arthropoda; class Insecta; order Diptera; family Polleniidae; genus Pollenia; species Pollenia angustigena. The sequence continues at coordinate 59,314,868 of OV884060.1, forward strand.
ACGTGCTAAGTTCCCATTTTTTCATATTTGATAAATACACTGAGATTTATTGTTGAGGGAAAGCTAGCTTCTATGCGCATTTCACTGGTTGCTTAGGCCAGCTCATCAGGAAACCTTTTTCGAAGATCTTAGAAAAGCCAAAACTATTTTACAAATAAAACCCTAAAAGCGAATAAGTCTTACTTGTGCCAATATCAAAGCTTAAGTTTAGCAGTGAGTTTATCTTTTCTTACATTCACGTTTTAAGAATTTTGTATTATAAACGAATTTTTTTTTATTTTGGTTTAAATTTATTATTTGACAAAAATGATTTTTTCACCAAGTCTTTTTAAAAACTTTTTTGCTATCTTATCTCGACTCGATTTCATATTACGAAAATCGCATATTTGATTAAAAATCGTTTGAATTTTCTGCAATGATTTTTGAGGTTTGTAGGTATAGTTATTGAATTTTTAGTCTACAACCAAGTCTATTAAATCAATAACAAAAGTTGTTGCCCAAAATAATTTTTTCAACAAAATGTTTACGTGATTTGTTAAAATAAATTGGTGGAAATTTTTAAAAAATCAAACAAAATGTTTATTGAATCTTTATTCGTTAATCATGATGGTCTTAATTCCCCATTTTTATTCTTTGACAAACACACTGAAATTTATTGTTGGGGGATAAGTTAATTCCTAGTCGCATTTCGCTGATTGTTTAGGCCAGATCATCAGGAAATCTTTTTCCAAAGTCTTTGGAAAAGCTAAAAATATATACAAATTAAACTTTAAAGCGAATGAGAATAACAAACACTCAAGTCTTATTTGCAACGATATCAAAGCTATTTAAAATCGACAAGAGTTGTAAAAATATTGGCTTTACTTTGATTCAAATATTTTTTTTTTATTGAATAAGAAAAATTATATAATTATTTCATTATTTAATATGAAAAAATATAAATTTTTTTTCATTATTTAATATGTATGTATTTTGCAAAGCGCAATTTTGATAAATTTTTTCATTGAATCAAATAAAAAGTTTGTTGACCTTAAATGACCTATCGTAGTTTCCTTAGACAAGAAAGCGAAATTACACGAACATTCGTCCATTGTTTATCATAGGCCTCATTTAAAGCCCAGTCTAGGGAACTGCTTAAGTACACCTAACGTACATGCTATTACAGTTGCATTTGGTATGTTAAAGTTTCACGAGCTCAGAAACACTCTGCTGAATTTCGTTAAGGTCGGTTTATATTTAATCATATTCCTCATATAAAGCGAAAGTGTGATAAAATTTGGTACAATTTAGAATTTTGTGTCCATAATTAACCCTACATCACATATAAACCGGCCTACCGAATTTGTATAACTGTATTGAAAATTGGTTTTATTTAGGCTCTTTTTAATTTAAGAAATCACTCAACTGAACTTTGTGAGAAAAGATTTTAATTTACGAGAGATTTAAAGTAAAATCTCGTCATAAAAACCACTCTAATACGCCTTAGATTATTTCTGAAAAAAAATCATGATATTTTATTTAAATTATGCAACGAATTAAATACGGTGAGATCAGTGGCCGAAATTTTGATCCATATCGAACGCCGTATTCTGCCGCCAGATTTTATAAAGGATTGCTTATAATCAGGGAAACCAGAAATATGCAATTGCATGTTTTTCCTTGTGCGACTGATGAAGGCAGAAACAATATATTTATCCGTTTTAGAGCTTTTTATGAATTTTGGCATCGATTTGTTAGTGCATATTTTTGCATATTTTACCATTTGCAGCATATTTTAGTTAAAAGAGCCTTTTTGCAGCATTTTTTAGGTTTATAGCGCATATTTTGCCTTTTTAATGCATATTTTGATACATATTGAATTTTTTTTTAGATGCCTACAATAGCTTTCGCAGCAAATAAAAACATTTTTTTTATTTCGAAAATCTGTTACTTTAATTACGACATCTTCATTTAATTTTTACTCATAAATTGTAAGACAAAGCAGGTTGTCATTAAGAATAAATGTTATGCGATTTGTATCTAGACCAGTGATAACCAAGCCCCGAACTAACCAAGCCCTGAACGCACGCACACAAAGATATTATGTACTTGTGTGCGGTTGCAGAGGCTCATGATAGTCTAATGTTTTGAAACGAACAAAGTTGTTGTATACATGTGAATTGCCGACCGTGTCTGTGTGAAAAATACGATTATTGACTGACTCGCGAGCCTATGGAGTGGTTATCACTGATCTAGACCAATCTTTTAGTATTCCGATTGACTCAGAATCACTTTTTAAAGTGATCTAACGATGTCCGTTCATTCGCCTGGCTGGTTGTCTGTCCATGTTAGCCTTGTGCGCAGAGTACAAGTTCCAATTTTGTAGATAATTTGATCAAATATGGACGAAGTCTATCCAAATGCCCAGCAGTAAAATAAATAACAATAAATAACTTGGGAATTCATATAGATAGACGCTTGACCTGGTCTCGTCATATCGAAGCGAAAATAACGGCTATGAAACTTAAAGCAGCTCAACTACATTGGCTTCTCGGTGGAAACTCAAACTTGTCTTTAGACAACAAAATTCTTCTATACAAGTCCATCATAAAACCAATATGGACATATGGCATCCAATTATGGGGTACTGCATGCGCATCTAACATCCAAAAGCTTTAAAGAAGACAGTCTAGAATATTACGACAAATTGTCTGCTCCCCATGGTATATACGTAATGATATTATCCACAGAGATCTCAACGTCCCCACTATCCAGGAGGAAATTAAAAAATATTCAATAAGCTACACCGATAAACTAATGGTCCACCCTAACTACCTCGCTCGGGGTTTGCTTCAGTTCGAAGGTCACCAAAGGCTAAAAAGAACCGATACTTTGAGCCTAACTAGAAGACAGTCTTAAAATTTGAATACAGCAGTTAGTGGTTACACTGGTAACAACTAATAAACAACAAGTAGAATTAATATTTGAATACATATTGTAAATTTCGATAAGAAAGATACAATAATAAAAAATAAATTAAAAAAAAAAAAAAAAAAAAATCTAAGTCCCCAGGGCAAAGCCATATTGGGTTTGTCCTTCTATTCAAAACACGCTTACTTTCGAAAGACTCCAAGCTTTGATATCGTTGCAAATTCTCATTTGCTTTTTAGTTTTGTTTGCAGAAATGTTTCCTGATGATCTGGACTATGCAGCCAGTGAAATGCGCATAGGAACATTATTATACCCCAACAATAAACTTTTACTGTATTTATCAAGAATAAAAATTGGGAACTTAAGCACATCATAATTAAAGGCTCAGTTAGTCTTTACTTTCTGTTTCTGTTCTGTTCCGTGCCGTTCTGTAACGAAATTGTAATAGTTACTTTTTCCGTAGTAACTTATCTGCCATTTATAACAAATATATTAGCTTTGCAACGTCCATTATTTTATTTTAATAACTTTAATGCATATAAATTTGAAAAAATTAAATTTTATGAATTCTTAAAATTAAAAAACAGATTATTTTAATATAAATATGTATTTTTTATTATTGTTTTGCTGTCACTTACAATTACTTAACATGTTTTTGATTTTAACAAACTGAACCGCAACAGAACAGAAAAACTAATCAATTTCATAGGTTTTTTAATAACAAAAACAAGTCAGCTGATTCGTAACAGAACAGAAAGTAAAGACTAATTCTGCCTTAATGTATAAAAAATTTCTTTGTATTCCGGAAAATAACTTTGATAGCAAATGAACAAAACTAGTGTCAAATTCTTTTTAGTTCTCCTAAGCAGTTTGGGATTGAAGTCCAGCACAATCGGTGCAGTAGGCAAAGATCCATACTTTTATTACCAAAAACTAAAATAATTGGTGAAAAAATGAACCATTTCTCTATAAATATTTCTATATAAATTTGTTTAAAATGATTTTATATCATACTAGCATATACCCGCTACTTCGTTAGCGTCTCCTTTTTCTTCGTGGACATATTTTTATGCCAACGTTTATTTTTCTAGATTTAAACTTGTTTAAATATCAAATTTCCCGTATTTCCTTTTTTGGGACTATATTTTTCCCCCATTAAAGTATCAAAAATTTCGGTATTGTAGTGGCAGCCCATAATTTAGTACGAATATGTCAATGAATGGAGGAAAACATTTTGTAAAAAAAGTACCAAAAATAATTACGATTTTCACCCTTTAAATGTTCGAATTTCGAAAAAGTTCCAAATTCAAATGCGTAGTTTTTTGAAACGTTTGGAATGTGGTATCAACTTTGTTTCTATGTTTATTGGTTTAAAAGATAGATGGGGTGGCAAAAAAGTACTAAAATTTAGATTTTACCCGTTTACTCCCTAATAGGGCCGAATTTTAAAAAAGTACCAGACACCTGTACGCTTATTTTTCTAAAGAACAACGCTAAGTATTACATTTATATTGCATCTCTTTTAGTTTTGGAGATATTAGGTTACCGAATTTTCCCGTTTTTACCTGTTTTACCCCCTTAACATTCGAATTTCGAAAAAACCCGTCTTAGTGGCTCGATTGGGGGAGTTACCAATCGCTTGTCCAAATTTCAAGTTTCTAGGGTCAGCGGTTTGGGCTGGGCGATGATGAATGAGTCGGTCACTCACGCAACTCTTTTAAGATTAAATGTAATTTGGGAATATCGGTTCATACAAAGAAAAAAATCTGTGGCATTTTGACAAAACATCTTAAGTCAAATTTAAAAAGTTGAAAAAATGTTGTTAATCGTACGAATTTTCATCAAAAAAAAAAAAAAAAAAAAAATTGTATTAATAAGATTTCTGTAAGACGTGCTAAGTTCCCATTTTTTCATATTTGATAAATACACTGAGATTTATTGTTGAGGGAAAGCTAGCTTCTATGCGCATTTCACTGGTTGCTTAGGCCAGCTCATCAGGAAACCTTTTCCGAAGATCTTCGAAAAGCCAAAACTATTTTACAAATAAAACCCTAAAAGCGAATAAGTCTTACTTGTACCAATATCAAAGCTTAAGTTTAGCAGTGAGTTTATCTTTTCTTACATTCACGTTTTAAGAATTTTGTATTATAAACGAATTTTTTTTTATTTTGGTTTAAATTTATTATTTGACAAAAATGATTTTTTCACCAAGTCTTTTTAAAAACTTTTTTGCTATCTTATCTCGACTCGATTTCATATTACGAAAATCGCATATTTGATTAAAAATCGTTTGAATTTTCTGCAATGATTTTTGAGGTTTGTAGGTATAGTTATTGAATTTTTAGTCTACAACCAAGTCTATTAAATCAATAACAAAAGTTGTTGCCCAAAATAATTTTTTCAACAAAATGTTTACGTGATTTGTTAAAATAAATTGGTGGAAATTTTTAATAAATCAAACAAAATGTTTATTGAATCTTTATTCGTTAATCATGATGGTCTTAATTCCCGATTTTTATTCTTTGACAAACACACTGAAATTTATTGTTGGGGGATAAGTTAATTCCTAGTCGCATTTCGCTGATTGTTTAGGCCAGATCATCAGGAAATCTTTTTCCAAAGTCTTTGGAAAAGCTAAAAATATATACAAATTAAACTTTAAAGCGAATAAGAATAACAAACACTCAAGTCTTATTTGCAACGATATCAAAGCTATTTAAAATCGACAAGAGTTGTAAAAATATTGGCTTTACTTTGATTCAAATATTTTTTTTTTATTGAATAAGAAAAATTATATAATTATTTCATTATTTAATATGAAAAAATATAAATTTTTTTTCATTATTTAATATGTATGTATTTTGCAAAGCGCAATTTTGATAAATTTTTTCATTGAATCAAATAAAAAGTTTGTTGACCTTAAATGACCTATCGTAGTTTCCTTAGACAAGAAAGCGAAATTACACGAACATTCGTCCATTGTTTATCATAGGCCTCATTTAAAGCCCAGTCTAGGGAACTGCTTAAGTACACCTAACGTACATGCTATTACAGTTGCATTTGGTATGTTAAAGTTTCACGAGCTCAGAAACACTCTGCTGAATTTCGTTAAGGTCGGTTTATATTTAATCATATTCCTAATATAAAGCGAAAGTGTGATAAAATTTGGTACAATTTAGAATTTTGTGTCCATAATTAACCCTACATCACATATAAACCGGCCTACCGAATTTGTATAACTGTATTGAAAATTGGTTTTATTTAGGCTCTTTTTAATTTAAGAAATCACTCAACTGAACTTTGTGAGAAAAGATTTTAATTTACGAGAGATTTAAAGTAAAATCTCGTCATAAAAACCACTCTAATACGCCTTAGATTATTTCTGAAAAAAAATCATGATATTTTATTTAAATTATGCAACGAATTAAATACGGTGAGATCAGTGGCCGAAATTTTGATCCATATCGAACGCCGTATTCTGCCGCCAGATTTTATAAAGGATTGCTTATAATCAGGGAAACCAGAAATATGCAATTGCATGTTTTTCCTTGTGCGACTGATGAAGGCAGAAACAATATATTTATCCGTTTTAGAGCTTTTTATGAATTTTGGCATCGATTTGTTAGTGCATATTTTTGCATATTTTACCATTTGCAGCATATTTTAGTTAAAAGAGCCTTTTTGCAGCATTTTTTAGGTTTATAGCGCATATTTTGCCTTTTTAATGCATATTTTGATACATATTGAATTTTTTTTTAGATGCCTACAATAGCTTTCGCAGCAAATAAAAACATTTTTTTTATTTCGAAAATCTGTTACTTTAATTACGACATCTTCATTTAATTTTTACTCATAAATTGTAAGACAAAGCAGGTTGTCATTAAGAATAAATGTTATGCGATTTGTATCTAGACCAGTGATAACCAAGCCCCGAACTAACCAAGCCCTGAACGCACGCACACAAAGATATTATGTACTTGTGTGCGGTTGCAGAGGCTCATGATAGTCTAATGTTTTGAAACGAACAAAGTTGTTGTATACATGTGAATTGCCGACCGTGTCTGTGTGAAAAATACGATTATTGACTGACTCGCGAGCCTATGGAGTGGTTATCACTGATCTAGACCAATCTTTTAGTATTCCGATTGACTCAGAATCACTTTTTAAAGTGATCTAACGATGTCCGTCCATTCGCCTGGCTGGTTGTCTGTCCATGTTAGCCTTGTGCGCAGAGTACAAGTTCCAATTTTGTAGATAATTTGATCAAATATGGACGAAGTCTATCCAAATGGTGAGAACCGGTCTTTAATTTCACATCCAAATTAGACTCTTTGGGTCCGCAAGCAATCTAATTATGATGGTATTTAAATTAAATTCGTGCCAAAAATATTTTACTTCAAATTTAATTATTTTCGAATCCGTTCACATTTGCTCAAAGCTCCCGTCCTTAACTAGCTTTAAATTCCTTTTAAATGTTAACATTTGTTAAAAATTTAGCGACCGTACCTAAAATCCCTTTAAGACAAACACCCATATGGATTTTAATATCTGGATAATATTCGGCGCAAACATCTCTTATATGAATTTTAACCTTTTTTTGGTTTTTTTTTAGATTTTGTTGTTAAAGTGTTGAATATTGTGTCTTCAAATGAGCAATTTTAATTTTTAGGGCATATTTTTAACATTTTTAAGGGCATATTTTCCAGTTTTTAGTGCATATTTAATGCGCATAAAACGTGTTTTTTAGAGCATATTTCTGGTTTCCCTGCTTATAATTTATAGATCCCATATAAAGTCCAGTCCTGAATTTTTCTAACCAGCGGTGGAGGGTATGAGAGATTCGGCCTAGCCGAATATAGTGCTCCTCTTTGCTTTTATTAATTTGGTAAATCGGTGATTTTAGTTTTTAATTGAAAGCAAATTGTTAAATATATAAAAAAAGTAAACAAACTGTTGCAGAAAATTTTTACTTTTTAAATTTATATAATTTCCCCAATTACCAAAAAACTTCGAAGTTTTTTTTCAAATGCTTAATTAAATAACGATTAATTTTATAATTGTAAAAAAAAACTAAATGTATTTGAAATTTAGCCAACTAAACAAGTAAAGGCGCCCGTACACGACATGTATTTGTCATCTGACATGTCAAATTTTCAAGTCACATGTAATTGTTCATGTCTGTCAAAATTGCTGTTTTACATAAGGTTTATAATATTCGGTCACAAACGTACATGTAATTTGCTTCTGACATTGTCTCTGTTTTTTTCGCATTGTTATTGCAGAAACCATAGTAGTTCTCGGTTTCAAAATAGCTTGCTGCCGCCACGAAAATATTTATTTGCGCCGTAAAATAATTTAGCCATCTTAACATTTTTTTCTTTTATTTTAAAGATACCAATTTAGAATTTTATAATGAAACGGTTTTTATGTATATATGTATTTACATAAATTCTATTCAATGGTAAGATGAGCATACATATCTTGGTATTGTAAAATATTAACTTCAGCCGGCTAATGATTCCGTCAATAGTTGACGCCGCTGTCAGTTTCTTCCCGGCAAAGATGTCTGATGTCAGATGGTTTGTCAGAAGAAAATAGAGCACGCTCTAATTGAAATTTTGTCAGATGACTTTGCGTCTGACTTTTACAGAAGCAAAGTTAAAAAGGTAACACACGACATGTATGTGTTTTGCAGTGGGAAATTTGACATGTCAGATGACAAAAACATGTCGTCTATACGCTCCTTAAACAGTAAACCGAGTGACGGGTGAACTCACATATTTTATATTTTGGTAAAAAAAAAAACAACACACACACGCATACGCAACAATTAAATTCTCTCTGCTGTAAAATAATTGCGTTATTAAAACCTTTTGTGACACTGAACTAGAACTCAGTTTTAGTTTGAACACATTCGAAAATAAACAAAAGTTCCAAAGAATCTAAATGAAAACTTTTATCACTTTCGCTATCGTTTGCCTTTTTGCAAATTCGATGGCCTTTGTAAGTATTTGCTAAGTTATAGGACGGATTAAAAATAATTCCTTTTTGTGCAGGACGTTATTTCAACCGAAGACCAGACAGCCGAGTTCAATTTCTTCTTCGAAAAATGTGTCAAGCAAGAAAATGTTTTCCCAAAGGGTTTCAATAGATTGCGTAAGGAGGACTATTATAATCCTTCACCTAGTATGAACTGTTTTGGCACCTGCTCTCTTAAAAAAGTTGGTGTCTTAAAGGATTGTGTTTTACAAGAAGCTGTTGTTTTAGAAATAATGACTCCCAACGTGAGGGAGGAAAAGACAAAACTGTTTTGGAAAAGTGCAAGAACATTAAAGATGCTGATCGTGGTGACACTGGTTACAAAATCTTTTAATGTTTCGAAGAGAACTTCGAACACTAGGTTAATAAACTTTGGATCGAAAATATTAAAACAAAAGTATTTAAACAAAGAAAAGTAAATAAAATGATTGAAAATAAATAGTGTGTTAATTTAAAAGTGAGAATTTAACATTAACTGGCTCACCCACAATGTCGACAAGAACATTTCTTTCGTATTTTTGTACTGGCAAGATAGAAGCAATACATGCAAACTTTCTAACTAATACATGCACACTTTTCCAACTATCTTGGCTCCTGTCTATCAAAGTTTGCAGACATTAAAATTGGACAGTGATTTGACGTTTGCTAAAACGGCCCATACACTTGCAATATTAGCTGCGTTCGAGAACAGAAATGTTTTAACTATTATTTACTGAACTTTACTGCATTTTACGAAATTGCGTTCGAGTACACAAAATACAGTAAATGAGAACACAAATTGGAAGCGTAAAGTGACAGTTCTTGTCTGAGTATAAAAATTTCTGCAGTTAAATTTAGTAAATCAAAAAAACATATGTTTCAAAAGGTAAACAAACAAAAGTAACAAATAAAAAGCATACAAATTATGAAAAAATTGTTAAATAAAAGAAAATTTGAAATAAAAATTAAACCAAAACAAAAACAAAAAGTAAATAACTATTAATTAATTAAACTTGTTTATTTTGCTAAATACCAACTTTTGAAACTTTTTTTGTTATTATTAGTATTGTGGTTATTTTATTGAACTATTTATGGTTTTTAATCCAAATTTTTTAATATTTTTAATTAGGCTTAAGTTCATTAAATTTAATTTTCATTAAATTATTTTTATGAAGAAAGGAATTTTACAACATGAAAATTAATTAAAATTTATTGATAATTTTTCATTCTTGACTCAATCTGGGCTCGAACCCAGGTGTTTACGGACAGGTTACCCTGACATGTTTCGATTGCAACCACTCAATCTCCTCGAGCCCAGATTGAGTCAAGAATGAAAAATTATAAATTGAAGTTTGTGGATTTTCAAAAAAAAAAACCGAACGGAATTAAATGTTCACATCTTTTGTTGAGTTTGATAAAAACAGTAATATTTTTGTGTTCGAAAGATGACAAACAGGGAAACGTTATTTTTTTTTATGATTTTTTACACAAACACTATAAGCGTTTGTGTTTTCCACAAATCTACCCAACCGAACATTAAGAAACGATATTTAGTGTTTATTTTTGAACACTGTTTTAAAATTTATTTTGTTCATAAAAAACACGTTTAGCTGGACTTGCACTGCAACATTTACGTTTGAAACATTTTTAAAAAAGAACTTTCTTTACTACTGTCTGGACGCCTACGTCACGAAGACAGAAAGTAGTGTTTTTGGCAACTAATATCTATTTTCTTACTGTCTTGCCAGTACTGTTAAATGTAAACGCTTCGTAAAAGAAGTGTACTTTTATGTCCAATACGTTGTTCTATAAGTTGAACAGATCTTTTGATATACATATTTCATGTAGACATTGTATCATAGGATTTGGATCTAGAAATATCTTTGAAGCGTTGATGATTTTTTTCTATTATGGCAAAATTCGCTTGTGGTACATGGTACAAGTCCAAAATATAAAGAAAAGTGTATGATGATAAATGTGTATTGGATTTTTGTACCTCGACTGATGTAATTATCTGTGGTTGTTGTGGGTATCCGCGTATGGTTTTAAACAAAGTTTTTTAGAGGAGCCGAAAAAACACTTCTTGAACGTTGTTATTTGGTAAAAAATCGAAATAGGTCCATCTTTTTTCAGAAATTTTTAAAACCAAAAGAGCGTTTAAAATTAAGCAATGTGGCAGAACGTCTCAAAATCGAATAAAACGGTCATACGTGGTTATCCATGAAAACCGCAGATAGAAGAAAAATAAATATTGAATCACTTTGAAAGATTGTTTTCCGTTTTTTGCTACACAAAGAGCACGGCAAGCACTGAACTTTGCAACTTGCAACGACACAAACATAATTATTATTTTTTTTTAATAAATTTCCAATAAAAAATTGAGCTTCCAACGAAGCAGCTTTGTAAGGGGGAATTGTAAGCGTTTCGCTTACCATCTCGCTCATGGAAGGCATGAATTTGATATGGTGAGTTCCCACTTTGATGCTATATATTTTTGACGCAAAAAGCGGTTTATTCAACGCATATAAAAACTGGTGAATGTAGCTATCAGCCTTACACACTGAATACTTTATTACAGTAATTTTTTAATATTTTGCATGGGAAGCAGGGTTGCTTCGTAGTAAGGAAATGCCGTGGCACTTGAAATGCTATTATTTTATAAAACTTGTTAAGATTTTGTTCACTTACTTTACTGCATCTCTGTATGTCTTAATGCGTAATTGTGAGCTTATTTTTCGAAATGAACCATTAGTGTTCGCACTTTTAACCTGTGGTGAAGGGTATAAAAAGTCTTATACACAATTTTTTTAAAGAAAATTCGCAAATTGTTAATTGCTCAAAACGTTTTTTAGAAAATTTTTGTTTCATGCAAAAACTTGTCTCTTATTCCAAACTGGTCTTATACAGGGTGGCAGTTAAAATAAAAAGTTGGATTTCTTTAGGTCTCACCCGCCAAATTGATAGATATTTATAAAAAAAATTGCGCTTCTGTTTTCTCGTGCGATCGAAACATGTCATGGTAACCTGCCGGCCAGGGTTCGAGCCCCGGCCACGGTCAAGAATGAAAGATTATTAATAACAATTTTAATGAATTTTCATGTTGTAAAATTGCTTTCTTCATAAAAATAATTTAATGGAAATTAAATTTGATGCACTTAAGCCTGATTAAAAATATTAAAAAAAAATTGGATTAAAAACCATAAATAGTTCAACAAAATTACCACAATACTAATTATTGGTAAAGCTAAGGCACGAGCTCTATGTGTTCACATTTGTCCTTCAAGTTGTGCTGAAAAAGGTCAACAGAAAAAAGAAAGACAAACATGAAAAAACAAAAAATGTACTTTGGACTTCAAGAAGAATTCTTGACAAAAGTACGAGAAAACAGAAGTAAGGGAAAAACATGTAAAATCAATTAATGGATAATCATTCAGGAAAGCAAATTTCGATCTACCAAAGTTTAAAATACAATTTGGTTTAAGGATTGATGTTTGACTTTTGACGTCAGCAGTCATCGATGGCTGCGAGTGTAAGACGGCAAATCCGTCTGAGGAGATCGAGTGGTTGCGATCGAAACATGTCATGGTAACCTGCCGGCCAGGGTTCGAGCCCCGGCCACGGTCAAGAATAAAAGATTATCAATAACAATTTTAATTAATTTTCATGTTGTAAAATTGCTTTCTTCATAAAAATAATTTAATGGAAATTAAATTTGATGCACTTAAGCCTGATTAAAAATATTAAAAAAAAATTTTGGATTAAAAACCACAAATAGTTTAACAAAATTACCACAATATAAAAATTATTTTTCCTTGAAATCTGACTTTTACGTTTCATAACTTGGAAAATTTTAATTTTGTAGAAAAGTAATTAACAAGTTTTTCCTCAATCTCTTATTTAACAAAATAAACTGAAAAATATCGAATAAACCACTAAAAATCTAATTTTTAATTTCCCTGCGGGAAATTTGTGCCAATTGGCCCAACAGACCGGTCCTGGGAGTTGTGAAAGTAGAACAATCACAAAAAGAAATAACTCATGACCAGTGAAAGGAGAACCAATCATGTGACTGGCTTATGAAGAACAAAAAGGTAGAAAAAGTAATGAATTACAGTACAGTCTTCACCGGTGATGTGACACATTTTTTTGGAACTTTCTAAAATGTGGTTCTTGATTTTAAATCTAAGACTTGGTTTATTGAAATAATACTACATTGTATTGAAATAATACTACGTTGCAGTAAATGTCACTAAACACGTCCATTGAGAATATATGTGTGACTGATCAAATAGTGTCAATTTCCCCCTCCAATGACAACCCTATGTAAAAGTGATAGGTCTTATTCATGGAAAGTGTTAAAACAAGAACCGGTCTCTACCACCCAAGACTACTTTGGTTTCAGTACGCTTCCCTTTAGGGTTATAAAAGAAACGCATTTTCTATGAATAACGTATAATTTTGTTGAAAAAAAAAACCGACCAGCCGGGCACCTGGTGTTTTCACCTAATTCGGGTACGCTAAATCCAGTGGGGCTAACTGTTTTTTTATGTTAGCTCTTGTTTGTGAGATATACCGTTATTTCGAAAATGGAGAAGGTTGCAAAACATTTATTCGCGTAACTTAAAAACGGTTTAACTAACTTTAAACTAAAAAAAAACCGAAATTCCGAAATAAAACTACCCTTAAGCAAGGTTAAATTTTTTCTAATATTTTTTCGTTATAGAAACATAATTTTTTTGGGCAAAAAAAAGAATATTTTTTTTAACCAAAAGTTCAAAATTGGTGTTCTTTAAAAAATCATAAAAGATTGGAAAGTTTTCCTGACATTTAAACGAAGCGTCAAACAAAAAAAGCCATAACTGATTAAAATCTGTTTACTTTTGATTTTATTCACAAAAGACGGAAAACTTCCTTTAAATTTTATAAAACTCAATATTTGTATTAGAGCCTTCCTAAAGAGTGGAGAAAAAGGTCAATTATGTTTTAGGAAAATGTTAAAAACAAGAAACTTATGGCCTGTCATACATTTTATCCCACTAGGGGCGACTCCTTGGCAGTTATAGGGCTTTTTCTTTAATGTATTCCTAGTCTGTATTGAAAATTTAGTATGGAAGCGCCTTAAGGATTAGAGATAGCGGGTAGTTATGTTAGAAACAAATGATATGCGTTTGTCAATTTTTTTTTTTTTTTGTAAACAAACGCACACACATATTGTAGCTGAATTGACGTGTGTAAGAAGAAATAGGTCTAAATTAAAAAATCGCATCAATGCTGCTGTTTGCTTTTTGTGTTATTTAGGTTTTGTTAAATATAAGATTTAGAAAAAACTTTTTAGACAAAAGTTGTTGGAAACTTCACTAATTACAACTTCTTAGTAAACGATTTTTATGTAAAATAAAAAAATTCCAAGTTATGAGGCATAAAATTCGACCTTTACGATTTTACTCAAACTTTGGGTTGCGTAAGGGACCGCTTAGCTGTCGCCGATTGTCCTAAAATCGTCGTTTTTTATCTATATCCACCGAATTGGTGGGGGGAGGAGCGAGAGCATGGAAAAATGGAAAACAAATAGGCGCCATATAGTTAACGAACACCCTAATGTCCCAACATCCCCTCAAGATATTTTAGCTATTATCCAATTATATTCTGATTTATACGATAACTGACTTTACACATTTCAACGTGGTCAGTGAATTTTTATTTGTAATAATATCATAACATCATAAGAAAGTCATGGTTCTTTATATCTAACCATGAATGTGTGGGTATACAAAGTCGTTTTGTGAAAGAACGATGAATAAATCTCAAAAACCTTCGAGATGGGGTTATTTAAATTTTGGTGGCTTATGACGTTATTTCACAAACAAACTAGCAATTAAATTCATAGGCAAATAATGGGTGATTTTTTAGCTATTATCTTTTTGGCAACACTGGTTTAAACAGCTGACGCACGTTTCGTGTTTTGTTTCACTGTCAAACATCTTCAGTTTGGTCTATAATTTAACCATGAATCGTCTTACAAACAACGCTTGCAAATTATTGAATTTTATTATCAAAATGCGTGCTCTGTTAAGAAAGTTAATCGCGCGCTTCTTCCATTTTATGGTCAGCTCATTTTTGGCTCAATGGGTACGTTAATAAGCAGAATTGTCGATTTTGGAGTGAAGATTTTGGAGTGAAGATCAGCCAGCATTGCAAGAGCTACCGATGCATTCAGAAAAAGTCACAGTTTGGTGCGGTTTATGGGCTGGTGGCATCATTGGACCGCACTTCTTCAAAGATGATGCGAATCGTAACGTAACTGTGAATGGTGAGCGCTACCGTGAGATGATATCCAACTTTTTTTTTGCCCAAAATGCAAGAGCTTGACTAACATGACGTGTGGTTTCAACAAGACGGTGCCACATGCCACACTGCACGCTTAACAATGGACTTATTGAGAGGCGAGTTCGGTGAACATTTTATTTCACGTTCGGAGCCGGTCAATTGGCCGCCTAGATCATGCTATTTAACGCCTTTAGACTATTTTTTGTGGGGCTATGTTAAAGTTCATGTACAGACACACATGCCTGCTTCAACTGACGCATTGGAAGACAACATTGAAGCATTTATTCATGAGATACCGGCCGAAATGTTGGAAATAATATGCCAAAATTGGATTAAGCGGATGCACCATTTGAGGCGCAGTCATGGTCAACATTTGCATGAAATAATCTTCAAACATTAAATTATATGGACCGTACTATCGATTCAAATAAAGATTTTATGCATTTTTCTGAATTTTATGTGTTTTTTTTAACTTTCCTATAGCTCTTAAAAAGTCACCCATTACATGAAATTTTTTAGTTAAGTATTTTTAAAAAAAGTACCTTATAATAAATTACTTACCCCACTACAAAGTAAAAAGAGATAATACATATTTTACATAAATATTTTTTTTCACTTACAAATATGTCTTTAACTTACAGATTTAATAACAACTTTCTCATCATGGGCAATACTATAACAAATCGTGGAAAATCTCGCAACTCCTCCTCCTCCTATACACCGTCCATCTTTAATAAAAGTTCTCTGCAAAGAAATCGTAAATCTGATAAAAATCATTATGAAATGCGTTCAAAAACATTGCCAGCACGCAATCGCAATGCTTTAAATAGTGACGAGGAAATTAATTTAGACAGATCGACAGCGAAATCTCTACGCACAAAAAAGCCTCAACTGCAATCTACACCATCCACACCCCCGCCACCCAATGGTGAAACTTCCAGAGTACTATTTTTACTCTATTTAATACATCGCACTTGGAATGTTATAACAGATACGAGGAGTAAAAGGTTAGTTTGAGAATTATTATTTGATTTAGGATTTTTCATGAGTTTTTTTTTTTTGATTAATTTTTCAGTTCCCACGTTAAAGTGTCCAAAAAACCCTCAAATCATGATTCTTTTTATGAAACTGAAAGTAATTTTTCCTTGTCGATGACCGAGTTATATGGTGCTGGTGGTTCGCAGTGCTGTTCTCAACGAACCGTTTGCAGTTGTAGCTCCTGTTATAATGAACACACAATTGATCAAAACCTTTACAATTCCATCGATGAGCAATTTTCCCAGGATTCAATAAGCGATAAAATAGAATGTGATGTTAAAAGGTAAGTGGAAAAGCTTATTATTTTCAATAGTTTTAAATTAAACAGGACTTTGAGTTCTGTAGGCCTACAAACGCTTAAGGCCATGTCTGTTCCCCAAGTTATATTATAAAAATAAAGTCTGAAGGCCTTATTCATAAAAATATTTCATGATAATAACAGGATTATAAGATAAAATATATATGAAAATATGTTAAATAAGCCTCTTATAAAACTGAAATAATTTTTATGAATAAAGGGGCAAAGGGGTAAATCCGAAAAAGTGACAACAAAATGAATCAAACATTATGTTCTTTTAATCAATTTTTTATTAATTTGATTACCTTTCTGACCTAGCAAACGTTATATAAAAACAAATAGAGGTTTTATAAATATAGGGATTACGTTTGGGTCAAATATTTGTTTAGAGTGACCATAGCTTTGGAAATTTATACTCACAGTCCCACTATTCCAACTAACCGTGTGTTTTTAACTCATTTAACAACAGCATCAGCTGTTTTTCGCCAAATAAAAAAGTACTTGCAAAAAGCTAAAAATGTTTATGTTACAAGATATTGGCCGATATTTTGCAATTATTAATGATTTGAAGGAAAACTTTTATGGAAAGAAACACAAAATACATATTTATAGGCCCTAATTGTGTAAAACGCTAGGCCAAAATTACATTGAAAGCAAAAACAAAGCCAAATTGTTTTGTAATTTTGTTGTTGCTTTCTACATAAATTCATATTGCGTGTTAAAAATTTTCAACCCCACAAGATATGCAGTGTTTTATTTATATTTTAATTTTCAATGTCGGCTGCTTAAAGTTGCCACCCGCTTATATTTTGTTGTATGTTGCATGAAAAATTTTCTACATACTTTAGTTTCGACTATAGTAGCAAAATAATTAAAAGAATGTTTTTATTTTAAAGTTGTTTTTAAAAAGAACCTACCCTAGCGTTTGACTATGATTATGGGCCAATAACTTCATTCCCAGCTAGCATTTTCAATCGAGCAAGAGATACTAGGACTCACATGAAGAGTGTTTTTGATCGTCTTTGGGCGCATTTTTTAATCGTAGAAGATTCCTAACACGGGAGAAACTGTAACACATAGAAAGATGCTTACTTTAATAGTTATGGGTAAAGAGACTCATGTAGATATTATCTTACAACTCGTGAAAAACGCGTTTTCTAGTTGTCAAAAATTGCTATGCCCATACAATTTGTATGAAGAATTTGGCAGCGCGTTTAATAGTGAAATCTAGCGTTTTTATCTCCATTTTTATTCAAATTGTGTAGATCCTAGACACAGCGTTGACGCTCTTGTTTAGGTATGACATGTCAGCGTAAAAGCTAAACAAACAAAAAAAAAAAAAAAAAAAAAAAAATCCGCTCTTGTTTAAGTACGGAGGCTTAGCATTCCAATATTAAAAACGAACGTGTTAGGCGATGTAATGTTTTATTTAAATTGACTAGACTTTAAATTCCCTATACATTGGCAGAAATCAAAAAAGGAAATACATTAAAAAATCACGCTTATCGTGAATAAAAAGTGAACAGCTTTTTCCTTTGAAATTTTGCTTTTCCCTAAACATTTTCAATGGGAAAAACCTAAGAAAATTAAGCTCATTTTCTTTATGTATTTTTTTCTTTGCTGCTTTATATCTTAACATATAAAAACATTTAAAGTTTTATTTTCCTTGGAGACTAAATAAAATCGTCACTTTTTAGAAAAAAAATCAGCAAATCGGCAATTTGCTAATTTCGGAACAAAAAAATCATCATTATGACGATAAATCGTTAAATCTGGCAGCTCTACATAGTAAACCCATATTCACCACCAGTGGTGTAAAATTACTTTCGGTGGCGCCATTTGTCTACTTATATGGCGGAGATTTAATTTTGTGCTTAGCAGAGACAATAGCAATGCGAGGTTATTGTGAATGGAAATGTAATAGGTGGAAAACTTAACTAATTAAGCAGGCAATAGTTTTTAAAAAATTAAAAATTTCATGAACAACAAAATTGAAGTAAATTAAAACTTTATGTACATACATATCGAGGGTTATTTTTCAAATAGTGCTATCAGCAAAATCACAATTTTACAGGAGAGCGAAAAAACTGATTTTTTCGATAACTCTAATGGCTAATAATTCACTGATGGTTTTAAAGCTGGTTTGGTTGAACTAAACTTGAATTTATATGTAGTTTAAACTCAACAACTATAAATAAGTATCCCATGTATTATATGCTGTTAAAATAATAACATGTGGCAGCACTACGATAAATCTTTGTATTGTTAGTTTAAACGCCCAATTTTATGCGATTAAAGATGGTTTATATGTTTGGTGATTTATAGAATTGTTGGCTTAAACACATTTTAAACCAAAAAGAGAGTTTAACTTGCTCTGATTTTTTAGCCCTAATGGCTAATAAATCACTGATGGTTTAAAAGCTGGTTTAGTTGAACTTAACTTGAATTTATATATAGTTTAAACTCAACAACTGTAAATCAGTGTCCCATGTATTATATGTGGTTAAAAAAATAACATGTGGCAGCACTACGATAATTCTTATCAAATTCATATGGTCTGTATTGGTAGTTTAAACCAGAGTATACAGAGGCGTCACGAGAGAGAAAATATTGTGTTTTTTTCTGTCTTTTTCTTCGAAAGCTGCCCTTTTTGCGTGTTTTGTTTTGATTATGCAATTTGTGTAGATAGTAGCGGCCTGTTTTTACGCATTGTCACTTCACTAAAAAAAAACGTTTTCTTTATCTTTCTTCGAAAGCTGCCCTCGCAAATGATTTAGGCATTTTTCATACGTCACTTTTTTCATCTCTGTATACTTTGTGGTTTAAACGCCCAATTTTATGCGTTTAAAGATGGTTTATATTTTAGTGATTTATAGATTTGTTGGTTTAAACACATTTTAAACCAAAAAGAGAGTTTTACTTGCTCTGATTTTTTAGCCCTAAGAGTATTAACTAAACTTTATTTAACAAAGTTATTAAAAAACAACGTCTTAATCATATATATGTATGTTATTTTTTTCCTAATTCCAGATATTCGCGCTTATATGTCTGATAGCACTATTTACAAATTAAAATTTTATCGATTTGAACATTGGAATAAGCAGATAGCACTATTTGAACAAAAACGAAAATGAGCTGTAATGAAAACTTTTTGAGACTTTAGTTTAAGTTGCACGAATTTTTATTAAAATAATAAGTAAAATTTAAAGAAACGCGTAATCATGTTGACAGAACTCGAAATTAAGTTAAAATTTTACTCTAACGTTTATTGAAATGCAATAAAATATTAAACTTTTTCCACACATTTTAAATTATCATAAAAATACGTATATTCTTGCGAAATATGAGACTTCAATGCTTTGGAAATGCATCCGTTTGCTTATTTGAAAAGAACGTGGGCTAGATTGTAAGGGCACTGCTACACGTTCAATAAATATCGTGATATTTGGATCGCGATCCATTTTAAAATATTGATGGATCACGAGCGTATCCTACATGTTCAATATTTATCGCGTCAGTATTTATATTATTTTTGTGCTGTGCAGGTTGTTTATCAATGTCGCGAGAAAACCAAAAGAAAGCCTGTTTAGCTATTTTGCTTGCTTTTTTAAAAACCTTTAATAATTTTTGCAGTGCAGTCGTTCTTTTTATTTTGTCGGAAAAAGCTTTAGCCGACGAGTCCCACGCGATCCACGATCCGCGATCTGGATTTCTGGATTTCATATTTTAGGCCATTCTGCGATATGGATCGCGATCCATCAATATTGCATGCTACACGTTCAATAAATATTGTGATACTAGAAATATCACGATATTTATTGAACGTGTAGCAGTGCCCTAAGGGTTTTGCTTCTATTTATATGATCGTTGCACAGTGTGGGAAATTAGGAAAAAATGGATTGGAATGCAGTTTGAGGTGACAATTAAAAAGTTGTAGTTGAGTTTAAGTCTTGGATTTGACCTCTATAGACTTTGCAGGAGAGGTGCTATAGGTTCCCAAATTAGGACGTCTCGGGTATTACAAAAGCTAAAAACGATCGGTAATTCTTAATTTTAGCTGGATGCTAAAAATAATTTTTAGTGAAATGCGCTTGCCGAGTTCTTTACAATTTATAATTGGTCTAGGAAATATAACCCTCAAATTTATCATAATTTGTGTGAAATATTTTTTTGTGAATTATCAAAAAGATTTTGTTTGTCGTGCTTAATTTCCAATTTTTATTTTTGATAAAAACACTGAAATTTATTATTGATGGGTTAAGCTATTCCTATGCGCATTTAACTGGTTGCCTAGGCCAGATCATCAGGAAACTTTATCCAAAGATTTTAGAAAAACCAAAGATATTATACAAATAAATTCGCTTAACAGTTTTATTTGTATAATATCCCAGTAAAAAAAAATTTGGGTTTTTTGAAGCACTACAGAGAAAAAGTGCATACTCAAGCGCTTCAATTAGAGAGCTCTTATAAAGCAGTAAATGATAACGAATAAAACATACAAAAAAGCTGATTTTTTAGTGCTGACAACGAAGAGGGTTTTTAAGCGAAAAAAAATATATTATGGTTTACGAAAATGATTGAAAAAGGGCATTTAAACAAGTAAAAGCAAAACATTAATGAATATGTTAATATAGTTAGCCCTTAAAAAAGCACTCGAGGAGCGCTTTGTTTGCATGTTAAAAGAAGCGCTTATTGTCAGCAGAAAATAGTCCTCCAAACCGGGAACACCCCATACAAAAATCAGGCATCCCATCAGCAGGTTTGAAGCGATTTGAGGTATGAATTCATACAAAAAACCAGTTCCTTTTGGAGCACGTTTTTTACTGGGATGTATCATGTAAATGTTGGCCATGACTTTGTCTGAGGTGGTCCTTTCGGACGGTCCAATTTTGGGCGACTCGTTCGAGTTTGTATGCCCCGATATGTTTATAGTAATTGTGCAATACAAATACTAAGAATCGTGCTTGGTAACCATTATATTTCTAAAAAAACACAAATTTTTAGGAATTTTCGGCTGTTTTTTGGGAATTGTGGGATTCGTTTTGTAAGTTTAATAAAATTTTGAGCTGGCTTGCATTAAGCATTAAAAATTTTATTTACTCGTAAAATTTCATTAAATAATATTAGCTAACAAAGATTTTATTGGATAAATTAAAATTTATATTGTTTACAAAAACTCATAAGCAAATTTTATGCAGTTATCTTGCAAAATGTCTACAACGAATTTTAAAATTATATTTATTTATGAAATCTAGACACAATTCCCAACCCCTTGATGTATAATATGTCTACTTTCTAATAACCATTTATATCATTTTATGAAAAAAAAAACCTTTTGGGAACAAATTTTTTTTTCCAAATTTAAATGACAGATGACCATTCATTTAGTGAACTGATTTCTATAAAAAACACATTTTTGGAAATTTGCAGATAGCACTATTTGAAAAATAACCCTCGATAGTGTTTTATAATCAACCAAATTTTTAAATAACAAAAGAAAAAAATCTAAATTTCAAAACTACCAGCTTATTTGTTTAAATTATTTTTGGTTTATCCTATCGGCTTTCAAAATTAACACCATGATTTTGCACAGAAGAAAATTTGGCAGCAGTAAAAGCATTAATCAAAAATAAAATCAGTTTTAAAAATTTAATCATGTGATTAATTGATACTATTATTTTGTTTACTGGCTCAAATTATTATTGTCAATAAAACACTTGATTAACCGTTTTATTCACTTGATTAAACGTTTAATTCTCTTGATTTTTATTCAAAACTGATTTTATTGTGTATAAAAACAGACGGTGCTCAGATCTTACAATATGGTCAGTAAAATTTGCTTAAAATGATTTAAAACCCTCTGAACGGGCAATTTTTGTTTAAAACGTTGTCAGAAAAATCTTTGACAGTCTATTATAATAGCAAAACTTTTCTTTGGCGGTATATTGTCAACACATTGCCAGACCTTACTTTATTGTAAGATCTTACCACCGTCTGTAGGAAGCTAAAGCAAGCGGAAACCGAAATGGAGTTAAACTGAAAATTGGGGGGGTTTTCAGTTAAATTTTTTTTAAATTATTGTAGTTTTTCCTGATTTTAAGAGTATTTACTTATATTTTAGAAGCCCAAATAGAAAACTTTAAAAGTTTTTTTTAAATTTGTGCTATATGTACAAATTTTTTTTAAACGCTCATCATTTAAATCAGAGCCCGGCAACACATACATGCAGACTTTTTGTTTTTTGTGAGAGAATAATAACTCTCCCTCTAAGAAGCACTTAAAGAAATTTTTGTGTTATTTTCTTGTTTTTAAAATAAATCTGGTTCTTAATGTAAAAACTCAAAACATTTATATAAAATAAAAAACAAAAAATCATTAAAATTAAAAAAATCACATTCTTCAAGAAGAATAAAAAAAAAACTATAATATCATTTAAACGTGTTATTCTATTGAAACAAAACAAAATTCGGAAATTAATTACTTGCGTTCATTAAACTTAACTTAAACTTAAACGATTCTTTAAGAAAAATAAAAAAAAACTATACTTTCATTAACATTCGGGCTTGCCAAAACAAGAAACTAAATTCACATTCTTCTTTAAACATTTCTCGCAGTGGAATTCTAAAGCAAGCATCAACAGAACCTTCTTGTTTGAATGTTTGTTTGTTTTTTACAAAGTGAGAGCGAATGTTATTGTGAGAAAAAAAGCACGGTGTAGTACTTTTGCCGGTCTCTGATTTAAATTAATAATATGAACTTCTCTAATAAAAACCACCATGCGAACTTCTAAAGATTAAAAAAATTGTCAAGGCGAATTCATTACAGGTAATCTCGGTACTACAACAAGTACACAACTATGTATTACAAAAACCACAAGCAATTTGTTTTTGTTAAATCATTGCACAATGTCAAAAACAGAAACAAGACAACACCGAAACAAAGAAAATAAACAAAATTTTGACATCCAACAATTGAAGCACAGCCGCGAATAACGTTTTAAGTTACAAAATAATAATTTTTCAGGAGAGCAAAAAAAAGTTTGAAAATTGTTTTTTTCTATTATTAAAAATAATGATTATAAAAACTTTAATGCAAAAGGCTTTAAAAACATTATTCCGCACTGCAAAACCATTTCGGTTTCATCATTTTGTTAGTAACTTGCAATGTTCTTCCACTGGCCGACACTTTGTACGCCATTTTGAAGGCGTTAAGGTGCATAGTTTTGGTTCATTTGATGTTTAAACTGTGTAAGAGAGTAAGGTTAATGTTTATCTGCAAAAAAACAGTTTTTGCAAAATGTGGCGCTTACAACGTTATTCGCGGCTGTGCTTCAATTATAAAGCTAGAAAAAATAGAGGGCTTTTAAGACAACCTGTAGTAAATTCGGCTTGGTGTCTATTAATAAAAAAATCAAAATTTTTTACTTAAAGTTTTTATTATTTTAACAAATTTAAAATTTTGTACTATACATATTTTTCAAAAGGTTCTCTTAAATTTATGTAAAGGAATTATAAGCACCTTCGTCCTCATAACTAATGGCACCATAATTTATGCTTGGCATTTTCATATACGAAACAGGACCATATGTCTCTGCATAGGTAGTCTTATAGTCCACGTCTGGGGCTGCTTGTGCAGCATAATAATCACTATTATAATTTGAGGAAACTAGCGAAGCCGCAGAAAACGACATAGGAGCACTTAAAGATTTAAAAAAGCTCTGATAATCTGGAGGACTGGATGAGGCGGCATAATTTAATATATTTTTACTATAGACATCGGCAATAGGTTTTGAATACAAATCCGTATTTGGATTGCTTGGATTTTTGTACAAGTTTTCGGTAGGGTACAAAAGTTTTTCATAGACTATTTGCGTAGGATTTTTATAAGAGTCTTTGTAGTTCTTGCTTATTTGGGCAGAGGAATAATACTCTTTAGATTTAGTGTTGTAGTTGTTTGGATATACTTGGGGCACATATGGATTTATTTTGTCATTTTTTACTATATAAACCGGTTTGCTGTGCATGGAATAATTTAACTTATCCCCATCTAAGTTTCTCCATAAACTGATATCTATATCATCGCCACTTCCTAACCCTTCATCGAGATCAACAGTAGCGGCGGTAGTATTTGAAGGAATGGCAGGAGTGCTTATAGGTATTTCGGGACATTCTCCATAAAATAATAAAGACCAAACTGCAAAAATATTGCCCATAAAATCATGATTTCTAAAACAAAACATTGAAAAACACTGTGCAACAAAAAGGAATCTTTACTCATCGAAGTTCTTAACTTTTTATTAGAGTTGGGAATTTGTAAGTAAGAACTTTATTTTGATTGCCTTTTAAAATCGGACGATGGCCTATTTAATCGAACTGTTTTGGTTTCATTTATTTTTGAGGCTGCAATTGTTTTTTTGTTGCCCAGTATTATTTAACTTACCTTTTTTGGTTTCTTTAATTTCTTTTTTCAAAAAGCATTCATTAGTAAATGTCCTAGTTGTGCAATTTAGCTGAGCACATATAGGCCTATAGTCCATGGAACAAGGGCAGGGTCCCACATTCAAAATTTCCCAATCTAAAAAAATAAAAATTAAATCAATTTTTGACTCATTTCAAATATTTCAAACTTACTTTTTCCTTTTGTCTGAATGTCGTTATATAAACTCAAAAGATTTGGAAAAGTTTGAGTATAACCATTAAAAGAAGCACAAACTTCTTGGCCGTTTAAGGGACAAGGAGCTGCCACACATGTGCCGTTTAAAACTATTTGCCAATCTAAAGTTTAAAACGCCAACTTTAATAACTTAAGCCTTACGTACTCAATAGATGATAAACACTTACTTTCGTTGGTGTTGCATATATATCTTTTAAATTCGCATTCATTGGTGAAATTACGCTGCTTATTTCTAAAGGAACCACAAACGGGTCTCAAAATTTTAGTGCAATACTGGGGACAATAACTATTATAGCTGGATTTATTATAAGCCGTCGGAGGAGCGGAAGAATAACAAAAGTTTAAAGTTGTTTTAGCAAGTACTAAAAAGAAACAAGAATAATAATTCCTTTCCACCTAAAACTATGCTCATCATTTATTAAGGACTAAAACTCCATTAAGTAGCCAATCAATTTAAAATATAGAACTTACTCGGCTGTCCTTTTTGCAATTGTTTGCTGTTAAACTTATTCAATTCGCACTCATTGTCCAGAAGAAAAAACTCATGTCCATTTGTTCCACAAACTGGTGAATTACCAAATATACAATAATTCGGGGAATAAGCCCTGTTATACATATTGTAATTGGTATAAGCTCTCGAAAAGCTTACAAAGCCTAAAATTAAACAAAAACTTAAGGTACTCATGTTCCTTTTCTCTAACACAACTATTTCCAGAATTAAGAAAGTCATACTTTATATACGAAATTCCAATGACTTTAAACGTTTCATTAATTGTTAGAAATAATATTTAAAATTAACAACTTAAAGCTACAGAACTAGGTGAATGCTTATCATTAAAAGCCCAACTATTTCAACAAAGTTTAAAAGAAACGTGAGAAATTTGCAGAAAAACTTACCATAGTCACTGTTTTTTTAATAATTAAAAAATTAAACCAAGAACAAAACATTCGAATAAAATTCAAATTAAATATATTTCCTTTGTTCATATTTTTTAATACCTATGCCACACAAAATTATAAAAAATTGCGTTTTAGCAACAAAAAAAATTAAACAGATAATTTATGAACTACTTAAAAATTATTAATTACTTTAGACTTAAAATAGAATGGACCTTCAACATACGGGGCATTGTATGTATTTCTGTTTTGATTTCGGTTAAATTGTACAGTCATGACAATAGGATTTTGAGCTGGCTTGACATAAGAGGAGTAAGATTTTGCTGTGGTCGCCGTTGGTTTATAAGTTTTCAAAGTTGTGTAAGGGGATGTTATTTTTTTAGTTGTAGTTGGTGTTGAAGACTCTGTTATGGGGGATTTGGTAGTGGAAGGTTCTGTTGTAGGTTCTGTAGTAGTAGCTGTGGATGAAGATTTAGGTGTGGAAGATTCTGTTGTAGAAGCTTCCGTTGTAGAGGATTCTGGTGTAGAAGATTCTGTAGTAGAAGAGTCTGTTGTAGATGATTCTGTTGAAGAAGAATAAGTTGTGGAAGATTCTGTTGTTGAAGATTCTGTAGTAGAAGACTCCGTTGTAGAGGATTCTGTGGTAGAGGATTCTGTAGAAGAGGTTTCTGTTGTAGAGAATTCTGTTGTAGAGGATTCTGTTGTAGAGGATTCTGTGGTAGAAGATTCCGTTGTAGAAGACTCTATAGTAGAAGATTCTGTTGAAGAAGATTTAGGTGTAGAAGATTCTGTAGAAGAAGACTCCGTTGTAGATAATTCTGTTGTAGAAGTTTCTTTTGTAGAAGTTTCTGTGGAAGAAGAGTCCGTTGTGGAAGAATCTGTTGTAGGGGACTCTGTTGAAGATGATACTGTTGTAGAAGATTCCGGTGTAGAAGATTCCGGTGTAGAAGATACTATTGCAGAAGATACTGTTGTAGGGGATTCTGTAGAAGAGGATTGTGTTGTAGATGATTCTGTTGTAGAAGAGTCTATTGTAGAAGATTCTGTAGTAGAAGAATCCGTTGTAGAAGATTCTGTTGTAGAGGATTCTGTAGTAGAAGGTTCCGTTGTAGAAGATTGTGTAGTAGAAGACTCTGTTGTGGATGACTCTGTTGTAGAAGACTCTGTTGAAGGGGGTACTGTAGAAGAGAATTCTGCTGTAGAAGATTCTGTTGTAGATGATTCTGTTGTCGATGATTCTGTTGTAGAAGATTCTGTCACAGAGGACTGTGTGGTAGAGGATTCTGTTGTAGACGATTCTGTTGTAGAAGATTCTGTAGTAGAAGATTCTGTTGTAGAGGCTTCTGTTGTAGAGGATTCTGTAGAAGAAGAATCCGTTGTAGAAGATTCTGTTGTAGAGGATTCTGTAGTAGAATGTTCCGTTGTAGAAGATTGTGTAGTAGAAGACTCTATTGTGGATGACTCTGTTGTAGAAGACTCTGTTGTAGGGGGTTCTGTAGAAGAGGATTCTGTTGTAGAAGAGTCTGTTGTAGATGATTCTGGTGTCGAAGATTCTGTTGTAGAAGATTCTGTTGTAGAGGACTGTGTTGTAGATGATTCTGTTGTAGAAGAGTCTGTGGTTGTAGCTTCTGATGTAGCAGATTCTGTAGTAGAAGACTCCGTTGTAGAAGAGTCTGTTGTAGAGGATTCTGTAGTAGAAGGTTCCGTTGTAGGGGATTCTTCTGTAGAGGATTCTGTTGTAGAAGAGTCTGTTGTAGAAGATTGTGTAGTAGAAGACTCTGTTGTAGATGACTCTGTTGTAGAAGACTCTGTTGTAGGGGATTCTGTAGAAGAGGATTCTTCTGTAGAGGATTCTGCTGTAGAGGATTGTGTTGTAGAGGATTCTGTTAACGATGATTCTGTAGTAGAAGATTGTGTAGTAGAAGACTCTGTTGTAGATGACTCTGTTGTAGAAGACTCTGTTGTAGGGGATTCTGTAGAAGAGGATTCTTCTGTAGAGGATTCTGCTGTAGAGGATTCTGTTGTAGGAGATTCTGTTGTAGAGGATTCTGTAGTAGAAGGTTGCGTTGTAGAAGATTTTGTAGGTAAAATCTCTGTTGTAGATGACTCAGTTGTAGAAGACTCTGTTGTAGGGGACTCTGTAGAAGAGGTTTCTGTTGTAGAGGATTCTTTTGTAGAGGATTCTGTTGAAGAGGATTGTGTAGTAGGAGACTCTGTGGTAGAAGACTCTGTTTTAGAGGATTCTGTTGTAGAGGATTCTGTTGAAAAGGATTGTGTAGTAGGAGACTCTGTGGTAGAAGACGCCGTTGTAGGGGGTTCTGTAGAAGAGGATTCTGTTGTAGAAGATTCTGTTGTATTTGATTCTGTTGTTGATGATTCTGTTGTAGAAGATTCTGTTGTAGAGGACTGTGTTGTAGACGATTCTGTAGTAGAAGATTCTGCTGTAGATGATTCTGGTGTAGAGGATTCTGTTGTTGATGATTCTGTTGTAGAAGATTCTGTTGTAGAGGACTGTGTTGTAGACGATTCTGTAACAGAAGATTCCGTTTTAGAGGATTCTGTAGAAGAGGATTCTGTTGTAGAAGGTTCTGTTGTAGAGGATTCTGTTGAAGAGGATTGTGTAGTAGGAGACTCTGTGGTAGAAGACTCCGTTGTAGGGGGTTCTGTAGAAGAGGATTCTGTTGTAGAAGATTCTGTTGTATTTGATTCTGTTGTTGATGATTCTGTTGTAGAAGATTCTGTTGTAGAGGACTGTGTTGTAGACGATTCTGTAGTAGAAGATTCTGTGGTAGAAGATTCTGCTGTAGAAGATTCTGGTGTAGAGGATTCTGTAGAGGAGGATTCTGTAGAAGATTCTGTTGTAGAGGATTCTGTAGAAGAGGATTCTGTTGTAGAGAATTCTGATGTAGAGGATTCTGTAGTAGAAGGTTCCGTTGTGGAAGATTGTGTAGTAGAAGACTCTGTTGTGGATGACTCTGTTGTAGAAGACTCTGTTGTAGGGGGTTCTGTAGAAGAGGATTCTGTTGTAGAAGATTCTGTTGTAGATGATTCTGTTGTCGATGATTCTGTTGCAGAAGATTCTGTTGTAGAGGACTGTGTTGTAGACGATTCTGTAGTAGAAGATTCTGTGGTAGAAGATTCTGCTGTAGATGATTCTGTTGTAGAGGTTTCTGTAGTAGAAAGTTCCGTTGTAGAAGATTCTGCTGTAGATGATTCTGGTGTAGAGGATTCTGTAGAAGAGGATTCTGTAGAAGAGGATTCTGTAGAAGAGGATTCTGTAGAAGAGGATTCTGTTGTGGAAGATTCTGTTGTAGAGGATTCTGTAGAAGAGGATTCTGTTGTAGAAGACTCTGTTGTGGATGACTCTGTTGTAGAAGACTCTGTTGTAGGGGGTTCTGTAGAAGAGGATTCTTTTGTAGAAGATTCTGTTGTAGATGATTCTGTTGTCGATGATTCTGTTGTAGAAGATTTAGTTGTAGAGGACTGTGTTGTAGACGATTCTGTAGAAGAGGATTCTGTTGTAGAGGATTCTGTTGTAGAAGATTTTGTAGTAGAAGATTCTTCTGTAGACGATTCTGTTGTAGAAGAATCTATAGTAGAAGATTCTGTTGTAGAGGATTCTCTTGTAGAGGATTCTGTAGTAGAAGGGTCCGTGGTAGAAGATGCTGTACTAGAAATCTCTATTGTAGACGATTCTGTTGTAGAAGATTCTGTTGTAGAAGATTCTGCTGTAGAGGATTCTGTTGTGGAGAATTCTGTAGAAGAGGATTCTGTTGTAGAGGATTCTGTAGTTGAAGACTCTGTTGTAGAAGATTCCGGTGTAGGAGATTCAGTTGTAGAAGAGACAGGTGTAGAAGATTCTGCAGTAGAAGACTCTGTTGTCGAAGGTTCAGGTGTAGGAGATTCAGTTGTAGAAGAGACAGGTGTAGAAGATTCTGCAGTAGAAGACTCTGTTGTCGAAGGTTCAGGTGTAGATGATTCTATTGTTGTAGACTCTGTTGTAGAAGCTTTTGTTGTAGTAATTTCTGTAGTAGAAGACTTTGTTGTATAAGGTTTATGTGTATAAGATTTTGTAGAAGCGGTTGTTTTCTTTTCAGTTGTTCTATATGCCTCAATTGTTGTTTTCTCATAACTTGATCCTTCCGATCCACATGGTATTATGATCCAGCCTTTAAATATATTTGAAAATTTTAAACTTTATAATAAAATGTTAATGAATTAAGTTTATGTTTTACTTGGCTTGTAGTTATGCGAAATGTACTTGTTGTTTCCATATTCAGCAGTGTTCTCCATTTTAAAACATGTGGGCTTAGTTAGGTCTGGACATGGTTCTAAATGCCAATCTTTAAAAGAAAGAAACTTGTTTTTAAATTTCAAAGTGTCTTGTGCTCTGTCGCAATTGTGTTACCTTTTCCTGTTAAGAATTTATCCCAATTCAAGGCAGCATAATCTTTAAAGAGACGTTTCTCATTGCAGTTTGTGGCACATACAGTCGTGGGCGTAATAGGACAATGCACAATAATCCAGTCTATTGAAAATTTTTTGTTTTAAAAAATTTAATTTTTTTAATAATAAAAAATACTTACTTTTACCCGAGTTATATTTTTCCAATTCCAATTGCAAAATGTTGTCAAATTTTCGGATTTCATTGTAAAATTTTGCACATACTGGAGTAAAAATGTTGATAGAGTAATCATTAGGCTGAGGGCAATTGCCATGTCCATAAAATTGCCAATCTGACGTAAAAGAGCGATTATTGCTTTGCTGTTATGATTAACATTTTTTACTTACTGTAGCCTTGTTTTTGTTGTTCTATCAATTCGTCCATATTGGGAAATGTTTTCCATACCCCATGTAAGAAACCGCATACAGGATATTGAGGTTTAGGCATTTGCTGCACTGGCAAATAGCTAAAGTGATGATAGGGTATGTGCGGAGGATACTGAGGAGATTTGTAATATCCTTGAGGTGGACTATAATGTTGTCCAAAAGAGAAATCGACTATTAGAATAAGAAATATTAAAGAATAAGACATGTTGCTCGAATAAAGGGCTCTAAGAAACTGAACGATTTTTGGCGAGTTTTGTAGTTACCATTCATTACCCTTCGCTGGAGTAAAAATTATGTATTTCTTTGTTACAAGCATTGTAATATTTTGAAAATATTTCCAGCTTAAGACGTACGTGAGTTAATGTCATGTTTCTAATGTTTAAAACGGAAATTTCTATTGTCTTAAATGAAAGTTTGTAATTTGGTTTATTTTTAAATTTTAACACTTATGTGTGGTTTATAGATCACGAGCGCAAAACTCATCCGTTCAACTTACATTTAAAACAAAAATTCCAAGTTTGCGCTCGTGTTCTATAAACCACTCATTAAACAAAGAAAGGGAATACACATATTTGAATTTATCAGTTACTCGTTAAGGGTTTCCCTTCAGTGGGCCTTAAGGTAACTTTGATTTATTAGGAATCTAATATGGGATTACATTTTTCCTAAAAATTCCTGGGAAAAAGGAATAAGTTATTTTAATTTAATTAGTATTGTGGTTATTTTGTTGAACTATTTATGGTTTTTAATCCAAATTTTTAATATTTTTAATTAGGCTTAAGTTCATGAAATTTAATTTTCATTAAATTATTTTTTTATGAAGAAAGGAATTTTACAACATGAAAATTAATTAAAATTGTTATTGATAATCTTTCATTCTTGACGTGGCTCGGGCTCGAACCCTGGCCGGCAGGTTACCATGACATGTTTCGATCGCAACCACTCGATCTCCTCAGATGGATTTGCCGTCTTACACTCGCAGCCATCGACGACTGCTGACGTCAATAGTCAAACATCAATCCTTAAACCAAATTGTATTTAAACATTTGGTAGATCGAAATTTGCTTTCCTGAATGATTATCCATTTATTTTAATTTTGGGAAAAATTTAGTAGAATTATTAAAAATATTTTCGTATGTGCTTCTTTTCAATTTTGATTTAGCCAATCTTTGGTTAACATTGAAGCTTCAGGTATGCTCATTTATTTAGGAATACGGCTAAACCCTACCAAAATATCATGTATCTTCCTGTTACATGTTTCACTCGAACTATCCATTTGTTAGCTTCAATGTTAACCAAAGGTTAACAATAAAAAATGTATATTCCTTTTTCCCAGGAGTTTTTTGAACTAAGTTACTACCAAAAACGTGCTTAAATAGAATTCGAAAGGTAATAGCCTGTGTCCTGTCGAAAATGCTTTATTTCCAGTACAAATCTTTTTCTTCAAAATTAATTTTTTCTTTACAAAAAATCAGTTTTTTCACTAATAATCTATTCGGTCGCTAAATTTTTTGTATATTTTTTTTTTATCAAAAAAATTATTTAATTTAGTTTTCTAATATTAAATGTTTTCACCAAATATCTATTTTTGAACAAAGAAAGTAAAATTTTTTTTTACTAAAAATCCATTTTTTCACATATTTTTTTTATATATCATATGAAGTTTGCTACGATTAGAGCTCAAGCGCGAGAAGGCTATTGCAAGTAGTAAAAATCTGTTGATTGTGTTTAAAAACTAAACGATCAATATAACTTAATAGCATTTGTCGCTTAGTATTAAAAATATTCCAACTTCTCCAGGCCTGCATAGCTTTTGAGTACGATAAGCCGCACGCAATAGGAGCCAAGCAAAAAATTTTGTTTTAGTTTGATGTGATATTAAAATCCGCAGACCAGAAAAACGCCCTGAGGATATGAAAGCATTGAGTTTGGGACAAAATTCTTTATTTTATATTTCAAGTGTTGTAAATCTGTCTATAATGTTACAAAGCTTTTCCACTTGATCTAAATCACACGATTTTCGTATAAACAGAAACATTTCGTAAATAGCTATAAAGTAGAAATTTCTTCGAGTTAACTTTAACCTTTTTAGTTAAATTGATTACAAAATTAGTCAAATTTACTAATTAAGATAGTTAAATATTATTAAGTTTGAAGAATATTTATTCATTTTAACTAAAAAATTTAGTTATTTTGAATATCTTGTAGATTTCAATTGACAAATCATTATTTAAATTAACTAATAAATTTAGTATATATGAATAAGATATTAAGGATTTACTGACCGCATTGGATATCCAATGAAACCCTTTAGAATCGGGCACATTGCTGCCCTATTGAAACTGACATACGACGTCCATCAACTCATATTGCAAGAGCTGCCATTGACTGGAATCCGTCACGCTGGTCGATCACATAAATCCTAAATCCGGTCCATCAGAAAAAACATAGATCGAGATTAAAGTACTTACCAGAGATAGAAATAGATCGACAGAATTCGTTAACGCACTACGTTCTCCGTGAACATTTTATTTTGCATTTTATTATTTGTATCAGTTTTAGATAAATAAAAGACATATTCATACATATATGGGGATTTCCATGAGAATGTCAACCATGACTGAAAAAATTAAAACGCATGAAACTTGTTTTCAAATATGGTAGAAAGAATAAAAACACCCAAGCTTTACTATGCCGAGGTACATATAGCTTATAACAATTTTTTAAAAGCAAAAAATAATAGTTTTAACTCACTTTCTCATTGATTCATTTTTAGAAACTGCAATTTTTTTTTTTTTTTTTTTTCATTATTTATTTATTGAATCTTCATATATTAAATATGAACTAACAATAATTAATCAAATCTTAACCTAATGCTTTATTTTATGTCCTGCCAGTGCCAGACAAAAATTTTCTTCATCACGGGTTCTGTTCACATATGTAGGTGTTTATCGCTCATCTTAATGGGTAAGTGCTGCAAGTAAGTCTCTTCTTCTTAAGCGAGAGTGGCCGCTATCATTTAAAATATTTCGTGCTAGTGGATTTGGGTGCAACTCTAGCCTTTTCAAATATTTTACCGCATACTTCGTAATAATAGTCCTTACCAGTGGCACATTGAGATCCTTGTGGATATTTGAGTTTTTAACATACCAAGGGGCAGCTGTAATTATTCGAAGAAGTTTATTTTGGCGCCTTTGAATTTTTTCGATATTTGAGGCCGAGGCAGTGCCCCATAGTTGGATACCGTAGCACCATATTGGCTTTAAAATAGCGTTGTAAAGTAGTAGTTTGCAGTCGAGACTAAGAACAGAATTTCTTCCAATAAGCCAGTTAATTTGAATTGCTTTTAGTTTCATTTGGGTTAATTTTGCTACTATATGGCATTTCCATGTTAAACGCCGATCTAGATGAATAACGAGATATTTGACGTGCGATTGTTGAGGCACTAGTTGATTATTGATTTTAATAGGGGGACATGTTTCCCGACGCAAGGTAAATGTTATATGTACGCATTTTTGCTCATTGACCTTTGTTCTCCATTGTTTAAACCACAGTTCTAGTTGAAAAATATGATTCTGCAGGTATCGAGATGCTTCACGACTGTTCTCGTGTACGCTTAGAAAAGCTGTATCATCAGCAAAAGTTGAGGTTTGGGTGTGATTGTTTGTTGGCATGTCCGAGGTATATATAAGGTAAAAAAGTGGGCCCAGGATGCTTCCCTGAGGGACTCCAGCTTCAATTGGCTGGGGAGAACTTACAAAATCGCCTTCTTTAATAATAAATTTTCGACCGACCAGGTAGCTTTCTAACAGCTTGTGTGTATTAACCGGTAGGTTTAGCTTCAATTTATGTAACGAGCCTACATGCCAGACTTTGTCAAAAGCTTGAGAAACATCTATGAAAAGAGCGGAGCAATATTTTCTTTCTTCAAAGGCTTTTCTTATGGCGTTTACTATTCGATGGGTTTGTTCAATTGTGCTATGCTCCCTTCTGAAGCCGAATTGATGATTGGGTATACACCCATTGTCATTTAAAATTGGGGTTAATTTTGACGCTAAGAGCGTCTCAAACAGCTTTGATATATTAGATAATAAGCTAATAGGCCTATATGACTCAACTTTTGTGTGATCTTTTCCTGGCTTTGGTATCATCGTTATTAAGGAGACCTTCCATTTTTGAGGGTAGTATTCAAGGCGTAAAATAGCATTAAAAATATAAAGAATAATTTTCTTTGCTATGCGAGGTAGCTCAAAAAGCATTTTGTTACTGATTTTATCAATACCAGGTGCCTTCTTGGTGTTTAATTCACAAATAGCCCTTTCAATTTCCCTTATCTCAAATCTTAGGGGGATAGCTGCTCTAACACTAACAGGCGGCAACTCGTCCGCTATATCGTCAGGTATATTTTGGGTAAATACGTTTTTCAAATAATTTACAAACAGGTTTCCTTTTTCATTATCATTTCTTGCCCAATTTCCATTCAAGTTTCTTAATGGTGGTTTCGAGATAACTGGTCTTTTGAGGTTTCTAGCTGCACGCCATAATGAGTAGCCTGATTGTGGAGTTGCATCCAAGTCCTTAAGATATTTTTCTACGGAAGCCGTTTTCTGAGTCTGCAGTAATTTTCTTAGCCTTTTTGTACACTCTTTTAATTCATTTTTAAGTTGAGGGGATCTTTGCAATTGCCATTCTCTTCGCACTCTCCTTTTTTCATTCAAGAGGCGCTCGACATCTGCAAAATATATTTTGTTATAATTGGTTTTTTTGAGGGTTTTGCTGGAATGTTGAACAGCTAGTTTAAGATAACTGTCAAAATTGACAATAGAGAGATCCACATTTTCCGGTGTGCTAAGCGGAATATTTTCTGTGCAATGGGTACTGAGATATTTTTTTTATTTTAACCAATTTATTTGTGTAGCTGTTGTCGCTATGTAACCAGAGGGAGATACGATTCTATTGGTGTTTGTTATAGTAACTATTGTAGGTGTGTGATCAGAGGATAATTTTAACGAAGCTTCAACTTGAATCGTTTCTGTGGGGATGTTTATAACCACTCCGAAATCGATGACATCTGGAATTTTTTGCGGATCAGCAGGCCAATATGTTGGTTGTCCGCTCGCGACGACATTTAAATTCATTTTAGAGATTGTATTATACAAAACACGACTCTTTGGTGTTATTAGTCGTGAACCCCAGAAGGTATGTTTAGCGTTATAATCGCCAGCAGCCAGGAAACAGCGCCCCAATGACTTATAATATTTATAATATTGGCTTTCTGATATTGCAAATCTAGGTGGTGAGTATAAGGATGAGATTACTATGTTTCGATTCAGCTCTTTAACACAAATGTTCGTTGCTTGGAGATAATCTTCACGATGATCACACATCAGGTAGTGTTTGATTCGGGTTTTTATCAAAATGGCAGAACCTCCACAAGCTCTATCTCGAGGGTCCTTGGTATCATATAGTGTATAACCATTGATTTTAAACGTATTTCTTGAGGTCAAATGAGTTTCAGAAACCATCATGACATCAATTTGTTTATTTTTAAGAAAGTATTCTAATTCATTTTTATGTTGGCGGATGCCATTTGCGTTCCAAAAACAAATTTTTAAACAGTTCATGGTTTGTTAAGTACAGCTTGCAATAACATCGATTGCATTCTAAGGATCTCCTGCATCATATTACCCATTGTGTTTGTAAAATTATTTACTGTTTGCACTAAAGTTTCCATGGTTTTTTCTAGACGACTTAAATTAGAAACTGGAGTTTCATCATTACTTGGCGAAGCACCTTGCATTGGCACATGGTTTGATTTTAGGACGTTAGCATAAGAGGTTCTGTTATTACTAGGCTGCGGAGCCTGAATGTCATTAGTGTTTACTTGATTTGGTACCTGCATTTGAGGGGGATTAGTTTTCAGTCCAGCCGACTGCTTGACGATAGTATATACAGGACATCCTCTTTAATTGGCAGTGTGATTGCCGCCACAGTTGCTACATTTTTTTACATTGGGGTAATTTTTAGACTTATTGCACTGGACTGTACCATGTAGTTCACCACATACTGCGCAAACAGGGGGTAAATAGCAGTAGGCCTTAGTATGGCCAAATTCTTGGCAGTTGAGACATTGAACGGGACCATTTCTTTTGTGCGGCTCCTCTATAGTTATTCTTCTGTAGAGAATATATTTTAAATTGTAAATAGGATGCGTTTTATTTTTTTAAGCTTAACGTCGGCAGGTTCTAGCTCCACTCGAAATAGTGGTTAGGGATTTTTTTCCATATTTGTAACGTTTTTTATTTTAAAGCCTTTCTCTTCCAAAAAGGTTTTAATTTCTTCAGGGTCCACGCACGAGTCTATGCCCTTGATCACTACCTGAAGACCTTTGCTGCTCTTCAGCTGATATGTATAAAAGCTTTTTTTAAGGGATTCGAATTGGCTTGTTAGTTTGCGAAAATCATTCTCATGATTAACCTGTATTTTTGTCTCGTTTATATTACCACGCTTGATTGCCGCTACGTAAAAAGAATTTTCACCTATTGCCGAGATCACGCTCTTTATTAACTCACTTGAGTTTTGCTCCCTAAGTTATATTGGCTTAGAAGATTTTATGACGTTTGGTGCCTCTGGGGATTCGTCCTCAAGAATTGCAAAACGGGTTTGTGAATTTATTCTATCAAAAGATGTTACTTTTGAGGCCGAAGCAACTGCTGAAGAGGTAGGGCTGCGACCCCGTTAAAGCACTGTTATATACCTGTCCATATCAACTTGTATTTGAGGCTTTTGACAATTTTTCACTAAAGGGTTTTCCATTGCGTCTGTATTTGAGTTTATGGTATCATTTCTTACTAAGATTGTTTTTTCCGCCGCGGTAATACTTGCGGACGCTACAACACTTGTCCCCAAAGACAGATTAATATTTTTTAATGTATCACTGTCCACCGTTTTTGTGAACACTGACGGTGAAAGGGAACGTGTTCGATTAATAGGCTTAGCCGTTAGATAGTTAATATTGTTTTGTTTTGTTTTATTTATTTCAGCATTATTTTCGTTTGCCTGAACAGTCACATAAACATTTCTTTCATTTTGCCTTAGCGTTGTTTCACTGTTCTTACTCATCCAAAGAGTTGTTTTTGTTTTTCACCGTTTGCTGTGCTTTAAATATTTGTATTATTTATTGTTTTTACAACAACACAAAAAAAATGTTTTTGTTGAGAGTATGTATGCATACACATGTATGAACATTCATACGTATGTATGTACATTAGCGTGGCCGTTAGTTGTATGGAGAACTTTTTTTTTTTGATTTCTTATATTCTCCCCCCCCCAAATCGGTTCAGTTTTATGTAAAAAAAAATACAAAAAAATTTCGTAGCGATAAGTTGTGTTTTAGGGGGGGCGTCGGCCCATCAAAGTTTGCCATCAAGCCGTTTATTCAAATGTAATTTGTTTGCATATCGTCGTTCCGGAGTTATCTTGTCGTATATCACAAAATCGAAAAAAATGAGATAAGACCGTTTCCTTTGGTAAATTTAACAGATCTATATATCTGCGCAATCCTCACGTCTCTATCTCTTATGGTTAATGAGATATTACGAAGCCATTTTGTTGTATATCCACTTTTGCGAAAAAATTAATGCGTTATATTATCGTATGTAGCATAATTGTGGATATACGACAAAAAACGTATGAAAATTTTCAATTAAAAAAATCTTGCGTTATCTTGTTGTATGTGAACAAAGTTTATTAGGCATGTTACAAAAAAGAGACTATCTTATTAATATTACTGTTATTTTAACATTTTTGTTTTTATATGTAAAGATATTTTACGGACGAAGTACACAACGGCTATTTATATTGATGAAATATTGCCGTAATTCACTTTATTGTTAGGCAGTTAAATGTTAAATATTCAGGATGGTCCAACCATAGTGCACAATGTTAATTGTGAACAAAAAAAAAAGTTTTTATAGAATTATCTGAATTTTTTATTATTATAGAAGGATCTATGATAACAAGGTGTGAGACAAAATATCGGCCAAATGCTCGTCGCGGCTTCGGTAGCATACCTTTGTTTTATGGTCCATATTTGCAATGCCTCTGAGACCTAATTGAGGTTCAATGTCCTTAATGTGTCAAATTATCTAATCCTTTAGCTCTTGAATTGTTCTTGTCTTATTGACGTACACTTTTTATTTTAAATATTACCAAAGAAAGAAGGCCAACGGTGTCAAATCATATGATCGTGACGGCGAGTTAACATGGCCATTGAATTTCTCGTGCAGAGGAGCCATTGTTTCGTTGGCCGTGTGACACATTCTTTTGGAACTAGGTACTTATCGCCCAGGTCCATATCCTCAATTTCTGGCAAAAAGAAATCCGTTATCAGCTCGCGATAGCGAACACCATTCACAGTAAATGCTTGGCATAACTCATTTTCGAAGAAGTAAGGCCCGATGATGCCGCATGGCCATTAACCGCACCAAGCATGCATGCACAGGCGTTTTCACATTTTCTACAGAGCCGGTTTGCGGACTCATTTGATCGATTATGTTGACCAAAAAAATCAAGATGTGCACAAAATGTATTTTTGATCTGAACGCCCATTTTCGTAAAAGGCTTAACGCGCTGTTCAATGGTGCACCTCTCCATGGTTGAATTTGGCACTGATACCAAGAAATGTCAAATTAAGTTGGACAAAAATTTGACGTTACGGTGTGACACACAGTTTTCATCGTTCAATATGGTTAGACCACCCTTAAGTAGTAATAAACCTTAAAATTATTCATACATAAGGAAACTCGAATATAAAAACTATAACTATACGTAAATATATTTCTCACTTGCATGAATTTTCGTTTCGAAAATTATTATAACTTAATTTTTAATGTAGGTTTTTAATACCTTATTTTGACTTATATCCCACAAACTAAAAAATATATCGCAAAAAGTGGCGTATACGACAAAATTGAAAAATTTTTTCAAACGTGATAATGGCTATAACTTAAAAATTTTTTTCCATGACTTGAGATATTTTTACATAAATCGATAAAGAACTTCAAACACAATATCTGACAAAAATATTAGACGACTTTTTTCACGTAAATTTTTGTGTATAAAAATTTGAACCTTAAGATTCGATTTCCCAAAAAAAGATTTTTGTGATATACGGCAAGATAACTTCGGCACGACGATATGTCTATCTCTTAAAAACAACATTTTACAAGAACATGATATATGGCAATATTTTAGCTCTTCTAGTCAACAACATTAGCCTCCAAGAAAGTTTTTTGCTAAAATTAATATTTAAGAAAATAATTAAGAAAATAACAACAAAATTCCAAACATTTTATATACGTTTTATATATATAAAAGAGGGATTTAATGTCAAGTGAACTAATTTTGAAATCGATGTCTTTCGATTTGGATGAAATTTGCACCAACGTTAGTCCTATTGAATAGTAGTTTAGACACAAATTTTCAACAAGATCGGTCAAAAGGTTTCTGAGTTTGGGGGGGTCAAAGTTTGAAATTTTTGCCATATAGGTGTTCTTTCACATCCATGTAACTTATTACCAATTGGGGTTAGCAAAATTTGTCCCAAGCAGCTTAGATAGCTATTTAATCAATCTTTTTAAAATCTTTTATTCGCGATTGAGCTGCTTATGTTTCAGGCCCAGTCTCAGTGCATGTGCCAATGACCTTTAGTGACATATCGTCGGCTTAATATGCAAGCCTGCCACATCCACTCTTGAAGTAAATCGAGATTTTGAGGCCGTGTGGTAAAGAAAGATAAGCCTCGTCGACCAGCATGTAATGTAGTTTTTCTTCAATTTGAGTCTTGAAATGCAAAACCAACAAAATTTGCATAATGACAGACACTGTTCTAACTTGCTCTCTATCAAACCTTTGTAGCATGTTGGTCTTAGTGCAGCTGACTGAGTGACTAACTGACTGGTTCCTTATCGCTCAGCAAAAGCGCCTGAAGCTAAAAAGTTTGGCAGGAGGTTGGTCTCTTGCCAAATCGATCCACTAACATGGGATTTTTGGAAATTCCAAAGTTAAGGGGTTAACAAGGGTAAAAACGGGTAAGTAAGGTAACCTCAATCTTCAAAGCTAAAAGAGGTACAAGAACATTTAATACTTATCGTTGTGCATTGGAAAGTATAAGAGTTAAGGTATCTGGTACTATTTTGAAATCCTGGTCTTTTAGGTCTTAAACGGGTAAATCCTGTATTTTGGTACATTTTTGTCAACCCATCTATCTTTTAAGCCAATAACATAGAAATAAAGATTGTACCAACTTTGTAACTTATCTAAAAAATACAAATACAGATTTGGTACACTTTCGCAACTCGAGCGTTTAGGGGTCAAAAATCGTACCTATTTTTGTTTTCGTTGCCTTAAACGTATTAAATTATGAGCTCCCACTACAATATTGAAGTTTTTGATACTTCATTGGGGAGAAAAAAAGTGCCGCAAACGGGTAAATCCTGTATTTTGGTACATTTTTGTCAACCCATCTATCTTTTAAACCAATAAACATAGAAATAAAGATTGTTCCAACTTTGTAACTTATCAAATATTGATGTGGTACTTTTTCGCGACAAGAGCGTTTATGGGGAAAAATCGTACCTATTTTTGGTGTTTTTTACAAAACAATTTTCTCAATTCGTTGCCATAAACGTATTAAATTATGGGCTCCCACTACAATATTGAAGTTTTTGATACTTCAATGGGGAGAAAAAGTATCAACAAGGGAAAATACGGGAAACTTAATTTCTTAAATTTACTTTTTCTTTCTGCACGTGGTACTTTTTGAATTTTCTATAATATTGGGCTTAGAAACATTAAATTAAAGGTTCTGGGTTCTGAGTGATTGAGAACTTATAAGATGAGAAATTTTGGTACTTTTTTGTTAAGACCTAGAAACATAAACTTTGTTATATAAAGTTGTCTACGAAAAAAGGGAGCCGCTAACAAAGTAGCGAGTTAAATTCTAGTTAATAAATAAAAAACAACAAACAAATTAAAATATTTTATTTAAGCGTTAAAAATTTAAAAAAATACTTTAATAAAGTTATAAGCAGATTATTTTAAACTTATTAGTGATGGAATTGGGAACACTGTTGGATTATTTAAGGACGAAAAAAAACATACACAAGAAAGCGTCCTCGGTAGCACAAAAGGTACGTTTATTGTGGCCGATACTACATAACAATCAGTTTGTGGTATGTCCAGATGATTCTAAGTAATTGATGAATGGATAAAGTTTTAATCTTCTCAATTAAAAGTGATTAATAATTATTTGAATCTTGATTTTAATGTGATAAGAGCTTAATCACGTTTGAGATGCCAAATCAGACAGCTGTATAATCGTCTCGAAAAATAAAAACTTCACAAACACCCTTAACAATTTACAAATATTCATTCTTCTATAATATTTATGCAAATATTACGTACCAAGTAAAACAAATTATCAACAGCATGCAAAAACACATGAAGCAAGTGCTTACCAACTTGTAACATTCACTCATGTTATGGACAAAAAGAAAAAAGACTAAAACTTAATAAAAACAACACATTAACAATTATTAATTTGTTAGAATAAATACAAACAAACATACAAACATTCAAACAACATGCAACATTTCTTTTAAACATTCAGTTAAACTAACAGAATACAAAAAGTATTGAAGCATCATTTCGAGATAACTGGTCTTTTGAGGTTTCTAGCTGCACGCCATAATGAGTAGCCTGATTGTGGAGTTGCATCCAAGTCCTTAAGATATTTTTCTACGGAAGCCGTTTTCTGAGTCTGCAGTAATTTTCTTAGCCTTTTTGTACACTCTTTTAATTCATTTTTAAGTTGAGGGGATCTTTGCAATTGCCATTCTCTTCGCACTCTCCTTTTTTCATTCAAGAGGCGCTCGACATCTGCAAAATATATTTTGTTATAATTGGTTTTTTTGAGGGTTTTGCTGGAATGTTGAACAGCTAGTTTAAGATAACTGTCAAAATTGACAATAGAGAGATCCACATTTTCCGGTGTGCTAAGCGGAATATTTTCTGTGCAATGGGTACTGAGATATTTTTTTTATTTTAACCAATTTATTTGTGTAGCTGTTGTCGCTATGTAACCAGAGGGAGATACGATTCTATTGGTGTTTGTTATAGTAACTATTGTAGGTGTGTGATCAGAGGATAATTTTAACGAAGCTTCAACTTGAATCGTTTCTGTGGGGATGTTTATAACCACTCCGAAATCGATGACATCTGGAATTTTTTGCGGATCAGCAGGCCAATATGTTGGTTGTCCGCTCGCGACGACATTTAAATTCATTTTAGAGATTGTATTATACAAAACACGACTCTTTGGTGTTATTAGTCGTGAACCCCAGAAGGTATGTTTAGCGTTATAATCGCCAGCAGCCAGGAAACAGCGCCCAATGACTTATAATATTTATAATATTGGCTTTCTGATATTGCAAATCTAGGTGGTGAGTATAAGGATGAGATTACTATGTTTCGATTCAGCTCTTTAACACAAATGTTCGTTGCTTGGAGATAATCTTCACGATGATCACACATCAGGTAGTGTTTGATTCGGGTTTTTATCAAAATGGCAGAACCTCCACAAGCTCTATCTCGAGGGTCCTTGGTATCATATAGTGTATAACCATTGATTTTAAACGTATTTCTTGAGGTCAAATGAGTTTCAGAAACCATCATGACATCAATTTGTTTATTTTTAAGAAAGTATTCTAATTCATTTTTATGTTGGCGGATGCCATTTGCGTTCCAAAAACAAATTTTTAAACAGTTCATGGTTTGTTAAGTACAGCTTGCAATAACATCGATTGCATTCTAAGGATCTCCTGCATCATATTACCCATTGTGTTTGTAAAATTATTTACTGTTTGCACTAAAGTTTCCATGGTTTTTTCTAGACGACTTAAATTAGAAACTGGAGTTTCATCATTACTTGGCGAAGCACCTTGCATTGGCACATGGTTTGATTTTAGGACGTTAGCATAAGAGGTTCTGTTATTACTAGGCTGCGGAGCCTGAATGTCATTAGTGTTTACTTGATTTGGTACCTGCATTTGAGGGGGATTAGTTTTCGGTCCAGCCGACTGCTTGACGATAGTATATACAGGACATCCTCTTTAATTGGCAGTGTGATTGCCGCCACAGTTGCTACATTTTTTTACATTGGGGTAATTTTTAGACTTATTGCACTGGACTGTACCATGTAGTTCACCACATACTGCGCAAACAGGGGGTAAATAGCAGTAGGCCTTAGTATGGCCAAATTCTTGGCAG
The DNA here is from genome assembly GCA_930367215.1 of Pollenia angustigena. Classification (NCBI taxonomy): domain Eukaryota; kingdom Metazoa; phylum Arthropoda; class Insecta; order Diptera; family Polleniidae; genus Pollenia; species Pollenia angustigena. The sequence continues at coordinate 59,359,188 of OV884060.1, forward strand.
TTGAGACATTGAACGGGACCATTTCTTTTGTGCGGCTCCTCTATAGTTATTCTTCTGTAGAGAATATATTTTAAATTGTAAATAGGATGCGTTTTATTTTTTTAAGCTTAACGTCGGCAGGTTCTAGCTCCACTCGAAATAGTGGTTAGGGATTTTTTTCCATATTTGTAACGTTTTTTATTTTAAAGCCTTTCTCTTCCAAAAAGGTTTTAATTTCTTCAGGGTCCACGCACGAGTCTATGCCCTTGATCACTACCTGAAGACCTTTGCTGCTCTTCAGCTGATATGTATAAAAGCTTTTTTTAAGGGATTCGAATTGGCTTGTTAGTTTGCGAAAATCATTCTCATGATTAACCTGTATTTTTGTCTCGTTTATATTACCACGCTTGATTGCCGCTACGTAAAAAGAATTTTCACCTATTGCCGAGATCACGCTCTTTATTAACTCACTTGAGTTTTGCTCCCTAAGTTATATTGGCTTAGAAGATTTTATGACGTTTGGTGCCTCTGGGGATTCGTCCTCAAGAATTGCAAAACGGGTTTGTGAATTTATTCTATCAAAAGATGTTACTTTTGAGGCCGAAGCAACTGCTGAAGAGGTAGGGCTGCGACCCCGTTAAAGCACTGTTATATACCTGTCCATATCAACTTGTATTTGAGGCTTTTGACAATTTTTCACTAAAGGGTTTTCCATTGCGTCTGTATTTGAGTTTATGGTATCATTTCTTACTAAGATTGTTTTTTCCGCCGCGGTAATACTTGCGGACGCTACAACACTTGTCCCCAAAGACAGATTAATATTTTTTAATGTATCACTGTCCACCGTTTTTGTGAACACTGACGGTGAAAGGGAACGTGTTCGATTAATAGGCTTAGCCGTTAGATAGTTAATATTGTTTTGTTTTGTTTTATTTATTTCAGCATTATTTTCGTTTGCCTGAACAGTCACATAAACATTTCTTTCATTTTGCCTTAGCGTTGTTTCACTGTTCTTACTCATCCAAAGAGTTGTTTTTGTTTTTCACCGTTTGCTGTGCTTTAAATATTTGTATTATTTATTGTTTTTACAACAACACAAAAAAAATGTTTTTGTTGAGAGTATGTATGCATACACATGTATGAACATTCATACGTATGTATGTACATTAGCGTGGCCGTTAGTTGTATGGAGAACTTTTTTTTTTTTGATTTCTTATATTCTCCCCCCCCCAAATCGGTTCAGTTTTATGTAAAAAAAAATACAAAAAAATTTCGTAGCGATAAGTTGTGTTTTAGGGGGGGCGTCGGCCCATCAAAGTTTGCCATCAAGCCATTTATTCAAATGTAATTTGTTTGCATATGTCTATCTCTTAAAAACAACATTTTACAAGAACATGATATATGGCAATATTTTAGCTCTTCTAGTCAACAATATTAGCCTCCAAGAAAGTTTTTTGCTAAAATTAATATTTAAGAAAATAATTAAGAAAATAACAACAAAATTCCAAACATTTTATATACGTTTTATATATATAAAAGAGGGATTTAATGTCAAGTGAACTAATTTTGAAATCGATGTCTTTCGATTTGGATGAAATTTGCACCAACGTTAGTCCTATTGAATAGTAGTTTAGACACAAATTTTCAACAAGATCGGTCAAAAGGTTTCTGAGTTTGGGGGGGTCAAAGTTTGACATTTTTGCCATATAGGTGTTCTTTCACATCCATGTAACTTATTACCAATTGGGGTTAGCAAAATTTGTCCCAAGCAGCTTAGATAGCTATTTAATCAATCTTTTTAAAAAAAATTTTTTGGTTTTTTTAAAAAATTTTTTAACATATTTTTTTTATATTTAAAATTTTTTTTTTTTTTTTTTTTTTGCCAAGTTGTAAATTTAAAAAAAAAATTTTTAAAAATTCAAAAAAAAACAAAAAAATTTTTTTTTTAAAGATTGATCAAATAGCTATCTGAGCTGCTTGGGACAAATTTTGCTAACCCCAATTGGTAATAAGTTACATGGATGTGAAAGAACACCTATATGGCCAAAATTTCAAACTTTGACCCCCCCAAACTCAGAAACTTTTTGACCGATCTTGTTGAAAATTTGTGTCTAAACTACTATTCAATAGGACTAACGTTGGTGCAAATTTCATCCAAATCGAAAGACATCGATTTCAAAATTAGTTCACTTGACATTAAATCCCTCTTTTATATATATAAAACGTATATAAAATGTTTGGAATTTTGTTGTTATTTTCTTAATTATTTTCTTAAATATTAATTTTAGCAAAAAACTTTCTTCGAGGCTAATGTTGCTGACTAGAAGAGCTAAAATATTGCCATATATCATGTTCTTGTAAAATGTTGTTTTTAAGAGATAGTCATATGCAAACAAATTACATTTGAATAAATGGCTTGATGGCAAACTTTGAGGGGCGGACGCCCCCCCTAAAACACAACTTATCGCTACGAAATTTTTTTGTATTTTTTTTTACATAAAACTGAACCGATTTGGGGGGGGGGGGGGGAGAATATAAGAAATCAAAAAAAAGAAAATAACGGCCACCCTAATGTACATACATATATATTTTTACTATTTTAAAGTAAAGGAAAAAACATGCAAAATCAATTAAAATGGATAATCATTCAGGAAAGCAAATTTCGATCTACCAAATGTTAAAATACAATTTGGTTTAAGGATTGATGTTTGACTAGTGACGTCAGCAGTCGTCGATGGCTGCGAGTGTAAGACGGCAAATCCATCTGAGGAGATCGAGTGGTTGCGATCGAAACATGTCATGGTAACCTGCCGGCCAGGGTTCGAGCCCGAGCTACGTCAAGAATGAAAGATTATCAATAACAATTTCAATTGATTTTCATGTTGTAAAATTCCTTTCTTCATAGGAAAATAATTTAATGAAAATTAAATTTCATGAACTTAAGCCTAATTAAAAATATTAAAAAATTTGGATTAAAAACCATAAATAGTTCAACAAAAATAACCACAATACTAATTATTTTTCTTTATTTAATTTTATCATTTAAATTGTTCACTATTATGTTAAATAATTTAAATTACAAAATATATAATTTATTTTTAAGCGTCCTTTCGCTGCGTATATTACAAAATCAAAAATGATTAATTAATAGTTCAAAACGTATGCGGCGTTAAAAATACACGTCTGTATCACAACAATGCACAAACCGAACTGAAATTGACAATTTTTAATATTCTGCCGATTAAATGCAGATACTGGCAACCCTGGAATTATGCTTTAAAATTAATGTTACAACAACAATGAACAAGATCCATGAGGAAAGAACAAATTTATAGTTCGATTAGCGGTATATTTTTGTGTTTGTTTTGGATGCTATTCTTATGTAACGTACGTGGTGCGAAAACATCATTTATCTTTGTCATTTGAAGTTGGTCAGTCTTAGGTATTTCAAAATAAAAGTTCAAAGTAAGATATTTGCTGGAAAAATATATTGATCGAAATTTTTTTTTAAATTGGTATACATAATAAAAATTTTATAAGCTTTTAAAGCTTGTCACGTACGATATTGTAAGTACTAAAATGCAACTGAATGCATCATCTTAATATGTTGGTATTTAGTTAAAATTTGGTCAAACCTTATTTTATTACAAGCAAAATCATCTTACAAATTTTTTTTGGAATCGGTCCATACTTGACCATAGCTCCCATACAAGTGCTACTCCCGAAAATAGCTTTAAGTGCCATAACTTCCTTATAAATGTTGGTATTTACATAAAAATTTCCGACGATGACTTTTACGATAGGTACTATGTCATGATAGATGCGGGTAGGTCCAAAATTAAACATGGGTCCCATTTAAACCCACTTCTTTAAATCGGCTAGGGGCAAACAAATCTCATATTGACGGAGATAACTAAGTAATATTCGGCACAAATAAGTTTTATATAATTGAAGCACAGCCGCGAATAACGTTTTAAGTTACAAAATAATAATTTTTCAGGAGAGCAAAAAAACGTTTTTTGACAAGCAGCATTATTTGTTTTAAAAATTTTTTTTTTTCTATTATTTAAAATAGTGATAATAAAAACTTTAATGCAAAAGGCTTTTAAAACATTATTCCGCACTGCAAAACCATTTCTGTTTCATCATTATGTTAGTAACTTGCAATGTTCTTCCACTGGCTGACACTTTGTACGCCATTTTGAAGGCGTTAAGGTGCATAGTTTTGGTTGATTTGATGTTTAAACTGTGTAAGAGAGTAAAGTCAACGTTTATCTGCAAAAAAACAGTTTTTGCAAAATGTGGCGTTTACAACGTTTTTCGCGGCTGTGCTTCAATTCTTTACCTCATAGCATAATTCTGTTCTGGCGATCTTGATTGGCCACGGGCCCCAAGTAGGGTACACTAAATGTTTTTTTTTAATATTAAAATGTAGGGTATCATATAATATCATTGACCGACTATACTTTCTTACTTGTTTGTTTAAAGTTTTTATATACATATATTTACAAAAAATATATTTCAAGCCATGTAAATACTATAAGAGAAAATCTGTCACGTACGGTATGTCACGAACGATATTACATTTTGTTCATTATAAAACCATCCAAAAAAAATTTTTTTTTCCAATTACGGATTATAAAGGAAAAATATGTGGTTTAATGTAAAACATTAACAAAAGAAGAAAAACCTCCCACAATTCACAGATTTTCGTATTTTTTTACATTCACCACAAAATCACTTCCGTTTTATGTCACGTACGATATGCACTTATTTTGATCGATATATTGGACAACAAAGTTCCGAATTTAATAATTTTTTTTTATATATAGTACCCTTTAAATTAAACATAATGATAAAAAAAATTTACAGTTAATACAATTATTGCAAGATTTCTATCTCTCTGAAGGCGTACAAATGTCACGTACGATGACATGGAAATGCCCATATGTATGTTTAGAATCATAAGAATGATTTGTATTTTCATTTAATTTAATGTTTTGTTTTTAACTTTAACGAAATAATAACGAATTTGTATTCAAAATAACACCCTTGAGGAATTAAATTAACAAAATTTAGTTAAATAAGCGGATTAAGTATTCAATTTAACTTCCGTTAAGGATGCTAATTTAAATATTTTCAGTTGTTGTTCCCAAAACATTGTGTTACTGCTGGTTTACTACTATTTTAACAAAATTTTTGTGTATACAACAGAATTTTACCTATTCTTTTAAAAACGTTTTATTCATATACACAGACTTAAATTATTTACTGAAAACCATTGTGTTGATTTTAAGAAAATTTGTGTAGTTGAATAAATTTTGATTTTAGGAAAACTTGTGTTGATTTAACAATTTTTTTAGTTGAGGGTTTACAAAATTTTTTAAGTTAATATTACCGATGACATTTGGTTCAGTGTATATACATACACAGAAAAAAAACACTCGTAATAAATTAATCTTTTTATACTTAGTTTAATCACGAGTCGTACTTAAAAATTCAAGTTCGAATAACACTAAAACGTACTTAAATCAATCCTAAATGGGATTACTATGGAAAATCAATCCCGGAATTTCTTAAAATAAGACTTGGGTTTCGAGAAAATTAAATTTTTCGTATGGGGACCATATGAAGGGTTGGAGATAGAGGATAAGTGGTAACCCTTCGTTTTAAATAGGGCAATACGGGTACCAAACTTTTTCTTTTGCCAACTTCATCATCTTTGTATGTAAATAATATAGATATTTGCAAACTAGATGCATTTTACACGGTGCTCTGCAATATATATTAATGTTAATTAATTTAGTTTCTAGATCATCTATGGATGAAAATAGGACTAAAGAAATGATCCACGACTTTTTGGCTGCATTTTTTTTCGCAAATTAAAAAAAATTTAAGTCGCAGATCATTTCTTCTTTTCTTTCTTTAGTCCTATTTTCATCCATACATGATCTAGAAACTAAATACATGATCTAGAAAAATAAATCATATTAGAGTTACTAAAAAATTTAATTTATATTGTACTAGCATTTAACCCGCTACTTCGGTAGCGTCTCCTTTTCCTTCGTGGACATATTTGTATGCCAAAGCTTATTTTCTTAGGTTTAAACTAATTTAAATAGTTCTAGCATTTTCCCCACTACTTTGTAATCAGGCCTTTTCTTTCATGAACATATTTATATGCCAAAGTATATGTAAATAGGTTTTAGCAAAATAGTTCCAACATTTTTCATCTCATAGGTTGATATTGACACAGGAATTTGCACCTATAACTTTGTGCTTCTTAGTTCAATATTATAGAAAATTCAAAAAGTACGACTCGTAGAACACAAAAGCAAATGAAAGAAAGTTAAATTCCCGTATTATCCTTTTTGATACTTTTTGCTCCCCATTTATGTATCAAACATTTCAATGTTGTAGTGGGAGCCTATAATTTAGTACGTTTTTGTCATAGGATGAAAAAAATGTTTTGGTTAAAAAGTTAGATGGCGTGACAAAAAGGTTCCAAAATATGTACAGGTTTTACGCGTTTACTTCCCAAAGGACCAAATTTCGAAAAAGTACCAGACACCTGTCCCCTTATTTTTTTAATGAACAACAATATGTGTTAATCTTTTTGGATCTCTTTTAGTTTCGGATTTTTGAGGTAAGCGGGATCGATTTCGCGAGAGGTCAGCCTCCGGTCCAAAAGTCAGATTTTTATCTTCAGGAGCTTTGGACATGCGATAGATAGATGCAGAAAAATGTTGTGAAAAGTAACAAAATACGGAACGATTTTCACAACTTAAACGTTTAATGTGATATAATTTTTTTACCATTTTACTCCCAAAAAGGCCGTACCTCAACAAGTACCAAACACCTGTCCGTTTATTTTTTTAATGAACAATAGTAAGTATTCAATTTTTTGTATCTCTTTCAGTTAAGAAGATATAAGGTTAGCGAATTTTTCTAATAAACAACAAAAAGTGTGATTTTATCTCTTTTAGTTAAGGAGGTATCAGGTTTGGCGAGAGTCCAGCCTCTGCGATGAAGATAAATAGATGGAGAAAACATCTTTTTAAAAAAAAGTAAGAAACATAGGTACAATTTTCATCCCTTAAACGTTAGAATTTCGAAAAAGTACCAAATATGCATTTGTATTTTTTAGATAAGTTACAAATGCTATAAAATTTTTATTAAAACGGCCGAATTTCGTAAAAGTAGCAGACACCTATTTACTTTTTTTGTTGCACAAAAATAAATATTAAATTAAAAAAAGTACCAGTATATTAAAAAAAGTACCAGTTAGAGAACGAAAAAGTGCCAAAAAATCCATCTTACAGATTCTCATTCACTCAGGTGCTTGCATTTAATTTTATGTTTCTAGATCCAATAAATGCGAAAATTGAAAAGGTACCAGTTAAGGAACAAAATAGTACCAACACCCCTCTTATAGATTATCATTCACTCGGGACCTTGCATGTTTAATTTTATCTTTCTGGGCCCAATACTAACGGAAAATCAAAAAGTACCTGTTAATGAATAAAAAAGTACCAATAAGTTCCTTCTTATAGATTCTTATCTACTCGGACATAGCATCTTGAATTTTATGTTTCTAAGTCCAATAATAACGGATATTCAAAAAGTACCAGTTTAAGAACTAAAAAGTACCAATAAGCCGTTTCAGAGATTCTCTTTCACGCAGGACCTTGCAGGTTTAATTTTATGTTCATAAGACCAATATTATCGAAAATTTAAAAAAGTACTAGTAGAAAAACGAAAAAGTACCAAAAAGATCCCTCTAACAGATTGTCATTCACTCAAGACATTGCATGATTAATTTCATGTTTCTAGGTGCAATACTAACGGAAATTCAAAAAATACCAGTTAATAAACAAAAAAGTTCCCTCTTATAGATTCTCATCCACTTAGGACATTGCATGTTTAATTTTATCTTTCTAGGTCCAATACTAACGGACCTTCAAAAAGTACCAGTTAATGAATAAAAAAGTACCAAAAAGTTCCCTCTTATAGATTCTTATCCACTCAGGACATTGCATATTGAATTTTATGTTTCTAGGTCCAATATTAATTGAGTTTTCTACATTATATCTTGAGTGTCCGATTTGTGTAGTCAAAAATATAATAGACAATTAATAGCAGGCAAAATCATTTTTTTAAAATCTTAAGCATTAAGAGAATTTTAAATGCAGTTATTTATTATGTGGCAATGGCAGTTTGCTTTTAAAATTCGACTGTTCTTATTTTTAAACTGTTGGCGAAAAGAATTATGAACACCGTAAATTTCATTTGTGTTCTAGTTAAATTAGCGAATATTTTGATCCTTCATAAAATCGTTGTCGATGTACTGGACAGCATAAGAAAAGGTTTTAACATGGTGCATCTTGATTAACAGAAAAATTCCAACATTTCTGTAATTTAGTTAATTTTTCTTTCGTAGGGGCCCATTACATTCCTTGTTATGTCAGTAGATTTTGTACGGCCCCAAGTTATTTTGTTATAAAATTTTAATTAATTGTGAATAAAAAAAGTCCTTCAAGTTGTGCTGAAAAAGTCAACAAGAAAAATATAAACAAAATCAAGAAAAACGGAAAAATATACTTTGGACTTCAAGAAGAATTCTTGACAAAAAGGTAGGAACGAACAGAAGTAAGGAAGAAGACGTAAATCAATTAAAATAGCTAATCGTTTAAAAAAAGTTTCGATTGATGTTTGACCACTGACTGCCAGCCGTCGTCAATGGCGGTGAGTGTTTAACGGCAAACCCCTCTGAAGAGATTGTGTGGTTACAATCGAAACGTGAGGGCAACAAGTTCGCGAAAACCTGCGTTCGATTCCCAGTTCAGTCAAGAATGTAAAATTGTCAATAAATTTTAGTGTATTTCATGTTGTAAAATTCCTTTCTTCATTACAATAATTTAATGAAAATTAAATTCATTAAAATATCAAAATTTGGATAAAAAAAACCATAAACAGTTCAATAAAGCAACACAATACTAACTATCGAAAAGTTTTCAGAGAATTATCTTAATATTCTTTTATTATTATAGAAGGATCTATGACAATTATGTATGAAGCAAAATATCGGTCAAATGCTTGCCACGGCTTCGGTGGAAAGCCTCTATCCGATGGTCCATATTTTCAATGACTCTGAGACATAATTGAGGTTCAATAATGTAAATGTGCTGAGTTATCTTATTCTTTAGCTCCTGAATTGTTCTTGGCTTATTGACGTACATTTTTCCCTCCAAAGAAAGAAGTCCAATGGAGTCAAATCAAATGATCGTGACGGCAAATTAGCATTGCCACGACGTGAGATAACACCGCCATTGAATTTCTTGCGCAAAAGAGCTATTGTTTCGTTGGCTGTGTCGCAAGTGGCACTATCCTGTTGAAACCACATATCGTACACCTCCATATCCTCAATTTCTAACCGCAAGAAGTTTGTTATCATCTAGCGATAGCGAAAATGATTCACGATAACTGCTTGGACGACCTCATTTTCGACGAAGTACGCCCCGATAACGCCACCACCCATAAATTGCACCAAACAGTCACTCTTTATGGATACAACGGCTTTTCAATAATCCGTCGTGGATACTCAATTGCCAAAAACCTTTACGTTAAGGTGTGGCTCACAATTAACATCGTGCATTTTGAGCTGACAATCTAAACAATTATGAAACACACATAATAGTTCAGCCCTTGCTACTTGAGTTTTTATTTTATTTTCTACTGGAAGTAGCAAAATTAATATAGTTTAGGTCATCTTTTCTTTTTTGGACTCAAACAGGTATGTGATACAAATCGATTTTGAAAACGAAACGACCTAAAACCTAAAATTTCGTTTTCAGTATCTTGATTTCTGATACATTTTTCTATTGTTTATCTTTATTCTTCTTAATTTGATATTGTATTTGTTAATTGAACTCTATTCTGGAACGAGAATTAACATTTTAATTCCTAAATAAATTTTTAAATTGTTCGAAATTCATCTCACCTTTAAAAACGATCGTTTTTAGCACATCGACGCAATCGGCTGCAGGCTAGAAATAAAAGCTTTGTTTATTTATTATTTATTTTTTTTTTTTTTTTATCAAAGTCTATAGAAAAAATCCTTACAGACTATCTTAGTGTAGTTACATAATAATTTATTTTATTTATGCAAAGAAAGAAAGATTTGTTTAAACAGTATTGGTTTAAATATAATATTTTAGCATCATTCGCCGGCTTTTTAATGTTGGTTAATTTGTTTCAGCTAGTCTTGTTGAGTATGAAGGTAGTACCAGGCATCCTTTATAATCACTTCTTAAGCAGAAAATAAGAAATTTGTTTTTGAACTGATTCGATACGATCACTATGAATATTATAGATCGGGTCCCAAATAATGCTGCCGTATTCCAAAATTGGTCTGAGGAGCAAAGTAAAAAGACTTTTTGTGGATAAGGGATCGTTGAATTCCTTTGCCCATCTTTTAATAAAAGCCAGAACACTGCGGGATTTATTAACAGTCATCGTTATATGTTGAATAAAGTAAAGTTTTTTGTCTGACAATATTCCCAAATCCATTTTTTCACTAACAGATTGTAAAGTACAGCCATCAAGAACGTAGGAGTAATAGTGCATTTACACTTGTAATTTTCAAATTAGTTTACGATCGTAAACTACTTTCATAAACTATACCGTTTACATCAGCATTTTTGACAGTTAAGTTGTTTATCTTTGACAAGTTCTTAGCCCGAATAATAAAAAAAAAAAAAACGTTGATGCACATACATACGAACATATTAACAAACCTTTTATTTCCGTTGTCCATCTTAAAGAAAATATGTAAAAAAAACTAACATTTCTTATAAATTTGGAATTTTTTTAAACATTTTATTTTATTTTTCTAACTATTGTTTTGGCTTTTTTTTACAGATAAAAGTAAATTCTTTTTTACTTGATTTTTTTTATTTTTGAGGAAGTGTCAAATATCACTAGCATTGCCAGAACAAAATTTGAAAAACAGAGTTGCATTAACAAAAACTGGTTGTTTGTAACTAGTTTATCTCAAAAGCTAGTTACAAACGTGTTTATAATTTGTATGGATAAACAAGTTTATCAAACTAGTTTATCATCATAAACAACTTATAACCTGTTTATGGCGTAGGTGTAAATGCACTATAAGCACACTTTTTTTCTCTGGAAAATTGCATATGTTTGCATTTATTTAATTTAATTACTTTTAATTATTTAAGCTTGAGGTCTTTTTTTATAAAAAAATTATATTTATTTTCTTCAATATTTCGCTAACCTTTGGTTAGCATCGTCAGGAAATTAACAAATTTGAATAATAACAAAAAACGATAACAAAATTATGAAAAAATTTTTGTCAGAAATTAAATTCAAAAACCTATTTGTCATAAAAAATTTTTCAAAAACCATTATAACAAAAAATAAAAATTTAACTTAAGTATAACAATTCATATAAACTGAAAAAATTTTCTATCTATAAACCTAATTCGAAAACCATTTTGACAATAATAAAAAAAAAATGTTTTAGCTAATGAAAATTCCTATAAAATAAATTTTTTTTAAAAACTAAACTTATTTTTATCTTATCTTACATTCATAATTAAACTTATTTATATTGTTACAAAATAATATGTATGTCGTGACCTAAGGACAAGAAGGTCCTAGTTTTCATGTAACAAATTGAACCCTCTTGTTCCAAGGCTGCGATAGGTACCTATATTTATATTATTATATCTAGGGCAACCAAAAATAAGCAAATGCTTATTTTTTGGTTTACAAGATAGAATGTTTTTGATTGAACACAAATTCCGATCATAAAAAAACAAAGAAAATGAGCTATATTTGTAAGAGCTTTTTTTTGCTTATTTTGGCAATATCGGATTTTTTTTAGTTATTTTTCCAATATCGGCTTTTTTTTACTTATTTTGCCATTTTAAGGTTATTTTTTAATTTTTTTCATACGAAAAAAACTAATTTAATAAATTTTTGCAAAAAAAAAAATTTTTTTTGATGTGGCAACTTTTTTTATAAGTACTAACAAATTCGACCCTTTTTGTGCTGAAACAACTCTGGTTGAAAAAAAAACGTTTAAATCAAAGTAGCCAAGTTTTTACTGTCTACAAATTTACATTTTAAAATTTTCTTTGAATTGTTGAAAGCATAACATTTTTAAAACTTTGCAAAGTTGTCTTAGTTCAAAAACAGATAAAATTACCTACATTACCTCTGCAGTTTGGATGTAAGTATACATTATCTTTTTAATTTATAAAAACCTTTGTTAAAATGTTATTTATAGTTTTTTTATTTAGAAAATGCCTAAAGTCAAGGAAAGCAAATCGGTTTACTTGCGCAAGCTAGTCAAACAGTATCCAGATTTAAAAACTGATGGATCAGCTTAAGTGTGTAACGTGTGCTCAAAACCTTTATCTTTTGATAAAAATTACAACATAAAACAACATCTGGATTCGAAAAAGCACAAAGAACTAAAAGAAAGAGAATCCAAAAAAAATTTACAACAAACTTTTCTACAAGGTTCTACAAGTTCTTCGGCCGCCGATAAATTTTGCATTGATCTTTGCGAAGCCTTTGTATCAGCAGATATACCATTATACAAAATTCGACATTTAAAAATACAACAATATCTTCAAAACTATACATCATTCCATATCCCATCCGAATCGTCTCTTCGAAACAAATATACAAAAATAGTTTATGAATCGACAATAAACAAAATAAAGGAAGAAATACAAAAACATTTTATTTGGGTCTCTATAGACGAGACCACCGATGCGTCGAACAGATTTGTGGCAAACGTTATTGTGGGTATACTGCATGTGGATGAAAATATTTCAGAAAAACGATTTTTAATAAAAACAGTTGTATTAGAAAAAGTCAATCATTCCACTATTGCACGTTTGTTTGATGATTCAATGAAAGAATTTGACATAGACAAAGACAAAATTCTTCTTTTTGTAAGTGATGCCGCACCATATATGGTGAAAGCTTCAAAAGCCATTGCTGTATTTTACCCACATATAACTCACGTAACCTGCCTTGCACATGGAGTTCACAGAGTTTGTGAACATATAAGAGAATGCTACTCAAATGTAGACTCATTTATTTCAAATTCAAAAAAAACGTTCCTTAAATCTCCTGCAAGGCTTCAAATCTTACGAGAAACAGCACCAGATATACCATTACCTCCACAACCAGTGACAACTCGATGGGGAACGTGGATAATGGCTGTAAATTATTATGCAAAATATTTTGATAATTTCGTAGAAATTTTTTCAAATTTAAACTCTACAGATTCTTCAGCAGTGCGTATATGCCAGGCTTTAATGAATGAAAATAATTTGCTGAACCAAATATTGTTCATTTCTGTAAATTTTGGGTTTTTACACGAAGTAGTAACCAAATTGGAAACAAAAAATCTTTCATTAGTTTCCCAAGTGAATATAGTTATGGACACCGTATTAAAATTGTCCGGTGTTCCAGGGTATATAGGAGACAAAGTGCATAAAAAACTTGAATCAGTTTTATTAAAAAATGAAGGATTTTCGGTACTCAAAGATATTGGGGATATTTTGGAAGGCAAGCGGAATTGCAAGTCTAATCGTATAAAATATACCTCAGAGCAAATACTCAATTTAAAATATGCTCCCTTAACATCTGTAGACGTAGAAAGAAGTTTTTCTATGTACAAAAGCGTGCTGACTCCAAATAGACAGGGTTTTCTTTTCGAAAATTTATCGCATCTATTTGTAATTTACTGTAACAACGCATTCAACGAATAAAGTGGAAAATAAACAATAAATTTAAATTGCTTTTTTTTTATTTTAACAGCTTATTTTCATGTTTTTAAACGTTTTTTTTAAGAGCTTAAAACGGTTTTTTTAGTGCTTTGTTTTGGTTGCCCTAATTATATCTAATCTTCTATCCCTTAATAACTAAATTATTATAATTATTCGCTATATGTTCTGTGTCTGCTTTAAAATTTATTCTCTGTACCGTTGGTGTATTAATTATGTGTAACATTTCCAATATGTATCTGCGTTTGTAGTTAGTTTCAGTGTTTAAAACCGATACTTCTTCAAAATCACTATCCAAAGTTTTTAAAAAAAATTTTATTTAAAAGGAATTTTCATTAGCCACAACATTTTTTTTTTTTTATTATTGTAAATATGGTTTTCGAATTAGGTTTATAGATAGAAAATTTTTTCAGTTTATATGAATTGTTATACTTAAGTTAAATTTTTATTTTTTGTTATAATGATTTTTGAAAAATTTTTTTATGACAAATAGGTTTTTGAATTTAATTTCTGACAAAAATTTTTTCATAATTTTGTTATCGTTTTTTGTTATTATTCAAATTTGTTAATTTCCTGACGATGCTAACCAAAGGTTAGCGAAATATTGAAGAAAATAAATATAATGTTTTATAATAAAAGACCTCAAGCTTAAATAATTAAAAGTAATTATAAAATAAAGGTCAAATAAGAATAAATATCAATTTATTTAATTTAGTTCGATCAATTTTAGTTCATTGATAATTTTTCATTCTTGGCTGTAGCCGGGCTCGAACCCTGGCCGGCAGGTTATCCGGACATGTTTCGATCGTAACCACTCGATCTCCTCAGAGGGATTTGCCGTCTTACGCTTGCAGCCAACGACAACTGCTGACGTCAATAGTCAAACATTAATCCTTAAACCAAATTGAATTTTAACGTTTAGTAGATCGAAATTTGCTTTTTTTGAATGATTATCCATTTTAATTGATTTTACATGTTTTTTTCCTTACTTTTGTTTTTTCTTACTTTTGTCAAGAATTCTTCTTGAAGGCCAAATTACAGTTTTTGTTTTTCCACTTTTGTCTTTCTTCTTCCTGTACCATTTGTCAAAACTATCCAGTTCATTTTGTAGATCTTGTTAATGCTGCGATCGGCAAAATCTGGACGCCGCGTTTTCTCTTTTATTCTCTTTTAATTAACAGCATTAATAACAACATATGTAAAATTAATACAACGCATACAATCGCAAAATTTAATAGTATAGGTTGCCGCTCGGTACACTAAAGGTGGGGCGCAAACAAATATTATTATTGGTATTACACGTCAGTACAATCTCATAATAAACCTGCAGGAAATGTCACTAGTGAATCTGTACTGATTCACTATTGACACAGTCTCCAGTACTAGTGACTTATTATACCCCAGGCAATGTTATTTACAATAGACATTTAACATGTGCGTGTCATTGAAAATCTTCTACTGACATATGTAGATATTGGAACCAAAGAATCGCTAGAACATTTTAGTAAAAATAGTTTACACTTTTTGTAAGAATACGAAATCATAAGAATCTTTTGTATTATTTCTTCAACTTTTAGAGGAATTGTTTTTCTCAGTTGTTATTTATAAAATCTTTTTCGTATTAAAGCCAAATATAGTGACAATGTCACCAATATAGTTGACTTGGAGACACTTGCACCGAGGTTTCCTTCACACGCAAAGAAAACACATGGTTGTGATAAACATATTCTAAGAGCAACATATTATGATAAGAATTATGATTGTAGTCACCATATTACGATTATTATTGAATCATATTATGACTAAATATACTCGTACTATTACATCATATTATTTTTCCCTTAATCATATTATTATTCTGTTAATCATACTAAGTTTAGAAGTAATCAAATTATTGTCATGTTAATCATAATATGCTAAGAAATTAATCATATTATTGTCATGTTAATCATAATAAGCTAAGAAGTAATCATATTATCATCATGTTAATCATAATAAGTTTAGAAGCAATCATATTATGATACAGCACCTTTCACAGCTGTCATAAAAATACAAAATAAATTAAAATATTTTTGCATCGATTTTTTATTTTGTGGCTTTTAACAATTTTTGTTAATGTTAATCAAATAGCGGAGTTTAATATAAGGCTTGCAAAAGAGCAAATGAAAAATCTGTGGTTTTCATGTGCAACCGCGTGTGTCCATTTTTTTCGATTTTAAGATGTTGATGAAATATCGTAGCACTTTTATGCATAAAATATAAGAAATCTCTCTGTGTTTTGTTGTTGGATTTTACAAAAAAACTATGTTATTTTGCATTTGCACTATTACATCACTAATACTCGAATGCACTCCGCTAATATTTTAATTTCTTTAAACTTATTTTTTTTATGGAATTTTATCTTTTAATTGTTTAACCGCTCACAAATAAAAAAAAAACGACACAACTGCTTCAAAATTATTTTACAAATGGCGCTAACATAATATGATTAGAGTAAAAATAGTTTGATTGCATCTTTAACATAATATGATACATGTATAGAAAGTTATCATGTTATGGCTATTAAATATCATGATATGGTTGTGAGAAGTATAATATGTTTAGAAAGTTATCATAATTAAGTTGTTAGAAAAATAATTATTTTTCGGTCAACAATACTCAAATTCATAATTGCGATAAACATTGATATGTTTACAGTAACTATAATATTGTTGATATTAAATAAAAATAACAATTATTTGTGTACGACAACAATATATTGTTACATTAAACATAGTGTTGTTGCCGTAACCATGCCCAACCATATTTTTTCTCTGCGTGTAGGTACTTTCAGTTTATCGGGAATAAAACAGGAATTTGTCCATGGATTTTCATGAAATAAAATTTATTTTACGTCTAATACATGCATGAGATTAAGTACTAAAACTGGTAGGTATTTGCTGCTTTCAATTTTTTATGAATTTTTTGAATTCAAAAATTTTGTAAAAAAACAAAAAAATTTTTTTTTTCTCACTTCGGCCTCAATAACTCCACAAATAATGGCTAAATCAAAAAATGATATTAGAAAGTCTTAAATCTGGTATAATTTAAAATTTTTTTACGCATTGCATAACAAAATCGAGGGCGTCGTTCTAAAGTAACGACAAGATGTATAGAGCAGCCTCTTCAAAAATCTCAAATTTTAGAAAAAAAAATTTAAAAAAAAAACTTACCATAGCATTTTAAATAATGATGATTTTTGCAGTTAGGTGACTATAGCGGATCAAGAAAATATAGTGGTTATTCAGGGAATTTTTGCTTGTTGCATAGTGCTATAGGTGAAAAGGGTATACAAATAGCCACACCATCAAAGGTGGAGTGGATATTAGGGAGATCGATTATTCGAATTTTTTCAATAACCGGTTTTCGCATATTCCGAATAGTTGCTATTTTAAAAAACCCGGTTTTCGGTTAAGCATTTTAAAAATAACCGGTTAACCGGTTTTAATTCGAATACATAAAAATATAAAAAACAAATTAGATTTTGCAATAAAAACTTAATTAGAATTAAAACAAAACAATTCACGAAGGTAAGGAACCAACAAAGTACATTGATATGACTTGAGATATTCCCCGATATTTATTGTTGGTGGTTAATTATGTCTATATGAACATATTTTTGAAAAGTTGCAAACAAAACCTCTTATCCAGGATTATTTATTTAAAATGATTTTGTTTCGGCATTATTGTAACGAAAAGTAATATTAACATGCTTTTTGTATGAAATATCTGTCAATTCGTCGATCACAATTTAAACCCTTTCATGACATTGGTTGATTCCTTCAGTTTTGTTTTAAGTTATTGGTGTTTATTAAATAAATAAAACTGAAGAATTTTTCCACATCGTTGATTCCGCCGGTATGTTGTAGTTTAAAGCATGAAGATATGCAAAACTACATAGCAGCCGTACCTGAACAAGAACGGAAGGCGAAACGTTTTCTTCCGCTTAGCTTTTACGCTGATATGTCATACCTAAACAAGATAGCCACCGTTGTATCACAAACAGTAGTGGTAACATTTTTGTTTAATAAAACCCACATAATAGAAATAAAAAGATGAGAAAAACCGCTAGATTGTCGAAAAAATAGCTAATTTGACATTATTTATTAACAAAGCGGCCAACGGCTGTCAAAATCGGATTTTCCAATTGTAAAGCGTTGACTCCGCGCTATTTAGAGATGCTTCATCGAAGCTGTATGGGCATGAGAATTTTGACAACTAGAAAACGCTTTCCGCTCTTGTTTAGGTATGGCTGCAAGAGTTTTCGTTCATTTTTGGCAGCATATTTAAGTGAAGTATTACTTGCAGTCTCTTAAAAACTATACTTTTAGAACAGAGTCAAGTTTTACTTGGCGTATATTTATATCAAGCTTGTGGACTAATTAAAGGTGATAAATAAGTCTTGACGTTGAAGAACCTTATAATTTTATGTCCTTTTACGCACCATTGTCTTCTAAATCAGTTCGAATATAAAAACTACTGTCAAATTGCTAATTGCTTTTTCATTCGTTGTTTAATTTTGTTATTGTTTTCAATATCAAAAAAGCACACATGCATACGCACGACTATACACAATAAAAAACGGTGGAAATTAAGCCATATTTCTCAATGAAAGTGCAATAACAGCATAATCGCTTAATAACCAAAGTGGAAATAACGCCATAACAGTGTAATTGTTACAAATTGCCAAAAGAATGAGTTGCCATTGCCAAGTGTTGAAAATATATGGTACAGTAGGTGGAAGGGGGAGGGGATGGAGCGCCTCCGGGGGACCCGACAAACTCCAAAGCATAGACGGCCTTCGGCCGGGCGCAAGGATTTTCTCCTCTATGGTATAACAAATACCGGCTTCGCTAACTAAAGCTTCTCTGCGTAGTCGGCCTTAGTGAAACCGGTACTTGTTATACCATAAAGTAGAAAATTCTTGCGCCCGGCCCAAGACCGGCTATGCAGAGAAGCTTTAGTTAGCGAAGCCGGTTTTTGTTATACCATAGAGGAGAAAATCCTTGCGCCCAAAAGTGTTTTCGTTATATTTTAAATATAAACACCCAGAGAAAAAACAACAAAACAAATTTAAATAAAGAAAAAAATTTACAGGGAAATAAAGTCATATGGCCGGCTATGCTTTGGAGTTTGTAAACATCTTTTGTCGGGTCCCCTGGAGGCGCTCCATCCCCTCCTATTTCTCAATGGATCGGGAAAAAAGGACATATGGCTTTATTTCCTATGGCCTTATTGCACGGCACCATAAAAAACATGTCGTCAACATGACATGAATCTTTTGAACGCCAATACATGTTCAAAGAAGAAAAAGGAAGAATCTTGTCAATAAGACATGAGCCGTATGAACTCAGACTAAGGAAAACGTATATACATAAATTACACATTACTAAAATAACCGGTTAATTTTAGCAAAATAACCGGTTTATTCGATATTCGAAAAATTTACATTTTAAAATATTCGACTTGGGCAAAACTAAAATAACCGGTTAAAACCGGCCGAATACTATTCGATCGATCTCCCTAGTGGATATTATGCGTTGTGCTGAACAATAATGGTGCCCCTTAGAACTAGTGAGAGTTATTCCATAAATCTTTCCAGAATATTATTTATTTTCCATTAACCATAATTTTATACTGGTATTTACATAAAATTGGGCACACACATATTTTGTTGCTACATTTATCATCTTACCAAATTCAGTTTGAATCGGGCCGTATATGACCATAGCTTCCATACAAATACTACTTCCGAAAAAACCTTTTAATGCCATAACCTTCGTATAAATGGTTGTATTACAAAAACAACAACTTGTGCGATAGCTAATATGTCATGATAAAATGTTCTCCTGGTAGGTCCAAAACTAGTTGACAAAATGTTGTAAATAATATTTATTCGGTTTATGTTAAGAACGGCAGGCATTACATAAAGTTACAATTAATATTAATGTCAGCTAGTTTTTAAATTATTTAGAAGGTAAATTTGGAATTGCTGCGCTTTGATCCGATTTAAAGTAATGAATTTGTTTTGATATAAATCCAATGGAAATGTTAAGTTTTAAAATGAGCTACGCTCAGAATTATGTAATTCTACCTTTTTGTGCTGAATTCAATAAGTTCTATATATGTGCAAAAGGCCCTATCTAGCATTTTGAAAATTTTAAAGGAGAAGCAAAAAACTTTTTCAAAATATAAATTGATAAATTGCCTTAAACTGTATAAAATTTATTTTTCTTGTAAAACCTACCAGTTTTATCCAAAGGAATGACAGCTCATAGTCTGAATCTAGCTCTAAGAACCTAACCTTACTTACGGAGGCGCACTTTTCTTTGTATACGGAAACCGGAGGTATGAATCAAGAATGTTAGAAGCATATTTAACTGGGCTCTCCATTTTTTCATGTTGTTGCTTTTTTTGCTTTAAAAATTAAAAAAAAGTTTTTTTTACGGCTTTGAGATCTTTCAGAATTTGGAGAAAAAATCTTTTTGACATTTTTCCTGCTTCTGAGGTAATTAGGAACTCGTTTCAAAAGACCTAATATTTTCATTTACTTGTTTCTTATGAATTATATTGTCGTTTTATATTTAGGCCCTAATTGTGTAAAACGCATCGCAACGCCAAAAATTACATTGAGAGCAAAAACAAAGTCAAAAATGTTTTTTAATCAATACCAAAAATATCTTATATGATTAAAAGGTTAAAACTTTTAAATTAAAATTTAGAAAGAAATCATTTTATTACTAACATATTAATTTTCGACCTCTCCTTGCTGCGGAAATCCAAAAATACATTTGTACGTAATTAAAGCCAACCTTGATATACACGTCCATTAAAATAAACTATCCGAGAATTGTTAAAACGTTTATTAATTGAGAAATAGAAAACATAAATCAAGATAATTAGTTGTAATTTCAACAAAAGTCTTACGTATTTTGAGAAGATACAACGGTTTCATGATAAGTTGTTATTGTTTTTTGACAATAACAAGATGAGGGTAGCATTTTCGTCAAAATACTTAAGACTTGTGTGATAGTGTAAAGCGGCCTTTTAGTGTTAAAATATCGAATTAAAAATTATGTGTATCCAAATAAACTTTTACATCACATACATTTATAACTATTATTAATATTAATTTCCACCATTAAAATATTCTGCAAATTTGGTAAGATACTCTTTAAAAAGATCCACTAATGCCGGTGAGTTAACGGGAAATGGAAAAATTCCATAAAACATGCCAGTCGAGTTCTCTGACGTAAAATTTTCGGGAACGTGAATTAAGTTGTAGTAATTATGCACCCGATTGTCATAAATGTCCCCTTCTGCATAAGGCCCGTTATACGTATTATTTGAATTCTGATGTATTATTGTTTGATTACCAATCGTTATAGTTGCATTGCAGGGCCGGACAGTAGTTGTGTTACTGATTGGAGTTGCTACAGTGAATGTTGTAGACGTTTCAGTAGTAGAAGACACCGTTGTAGAAGATTCAGGTGTAGAAGATTCAGCTGTAGAGGATTCAGGTGTGGAGGATTCTGGTGTTGGGGGTTCTGGTGTAGAAGATTCAGGTGTTGAGGATTCTGGTGTAGACGATTCAGGTGTAGATGATTCAGGAGTAGAGGATCCTGGTGTTGAGGATTCTGGTGTAGAAGATTCCGGTGTTGAGGATTCTGGTGTAGAAGATTCAGGTGTTGAGGATACTGGAGTAGATGATTCCGGTGTGGAAGATTCTGGTGTAGAAGATTCAAGTGTTGAGGACTCTGGTGTAGAAGATTCAGGTGTTGAGGATTCAGGTGTAGAAGATTCAGGTGTAGAAGATTCAGGTGTAGAGGATTCTGGTGTTGAGGATTCTGGTGTAGAAGATTCAGGTGTAGATGATTCAGGGGTAGAGGATACTGGTGTTGAGGATTCTGGTGTTGAGGATTCTGGTGTAGACGATTCTGGTGTAGATGATTCAGGTGTAGAAGATTCAGGGGTAGATGATTCAGGTGTAGAGGATTCTGGTGTAGAGGATTCTGGTGTAGAAGATTCAGGTGTTGAGGACTCTGGTGTAGAAGATTCAGGTGTTGAGGATTCTGCTGTAGAAGATTCAGGGGTAAAGGATTCTGGTGTAGAAGATTCTGGTGTAGACGATTCAGGTGTAGAGGATTCTGGTGTAGAAGATTCAGGTGTTGATGATACTGGAGTAGATGACTCCGGTGTTGAAGATTCTGGTGTAGAGGATCCTGGTGTTGAGGATTCTGGTGTAGAAGATTCCGGTGTAGAGGATTCTGCTGTAGACGATTCAGGTGTAGATGATTCAGGTGTAGAGGATTCGGGTGTTGAGGATTCTGGTGTTGAGGATTCTGGTGTAGAAGATTCACGTGTTGAGGATTCTGGTGTAGAAGGTTCAGCTGTTGATGATACTGGAGTAGATGATTCCGGTGTTGAAGATTCTGGTGTAGAAGATTCAGGTGTTGAGGACTCTGGTGTAGAAGATTCAGGTGTTGAGGATTCTGGTGTAGAAGATTCAGGGGAAGAGGATTCTGGTGTAGAAGATTCAGGTGTAGATGATTCAGGGGTAGAGGATTCTTGTGTTGAGGATTCTGGTGTAGAAGATTCCGGTGTAGAGGATTCTGCTGTAGACGATTCAGGTGTAGATGATTCAGGTGTAGAGGATTCGGGTGTTGAGGATTCTGGTGTAGAGGATTCTGGTGTAGAAGATTCCGGTGTTGAGGATTCTGGTGTAGAAGATTCAGGTGTTGAGGATACTGGAGTAGATGTTGAAGATTCTGGTGTAGAAGAATAAGGTGTCGACGACTCTGGTGTAGAAGATTCAGGTGTTGAGGATTCTGGAGTAGAAGATTCAGGTGTAGAAGATTCAGCGGTAGAGGATTCTGGTGAAGATGATTCCAGGGTAGAGGATTCTTGTGTAGATGATTCAGGTGTAGAGGATTCTTGTGTAGAAGTTTCAGGTGTTGAGGATTCTGGTGTTGAAGATTCAGGTGTGGAAGATTCAGCGGTAGAGGATTCTGGTGAAGATGATTCAGGGGTAGAGGATTCTTGTGTTGAGGATTCTGGTGTAGAGGATTCTGGTGTTGATGATTCTGGTGTTGAGGATTCTGGTGTTGAGGACTCTGATGTAGAAGATTCACGTGTTGAGGATTCAGGTGCGGAAGTTTCAGGTGTAGAGGATTCAGGTGTAGATGATTCAGGTGTAGATGATTCAGGTGTGGAGGATTCTGGTGTGGAGGATTCTGGTGTAGAAGATTCAGGTGTAGATGATTCAGGGGTAGAGGATCCTGGTGTTGAGGATTCTGGTGTAGAAGATTCCGGTGTTGAGGATTCTGGTGTTGACGATTCAGGTGTAGATGATTCAGGTGTAGAGGATTCTGGTGTTGACGATTCTGGTGTAGATGATTCAGGAGTAGAGGATCCTGGTGTTGAGGATTCTGGTGTAGAAGATTCCGGTGTTGAGGATTCTGGTGTAGAAGATTCAGGTGTTGAGGATACTGGAGTAGATGATTCCGGTGTGGAAGATTCTGGTGTAGAAGATTCAAGTGTTGAGGACTCTGGTGTAGAAGATTCAGGTGTTGAGGATTCAGGTGTAGAAGATTCAGGTGTAGAAGATTCAGGTGTAGAGGATTCTGGTGTTGAGGATTCTGGTGTAGAAGATTCAGGTGTAGATGATTCAGGGGTAGAGGATACTGGTGTTGAGGATTCTGGTGTTGAGGATTCTGGTGTAGACGATTCTGGTGTAGATGATTCAGGTGTAGAAGATTCAGGGGTAGATGATTCAGGTGTAGAGGATTCTGGTGTAGAGGATTCTGGTGTAGAAGATTCAGGTGTTGAGGACTCTGGTGTAGAAGATTCAGGTGTTGAGGATTCTGCTGTAGAAGATTCAGGGGTAAAGGATTCTGGTGTAGAAGATTCTGGTGTAGACGATTCAGGTGTAGAGGATTCTGGTGTAGAAGATTCAGGTGTTGATGATACTGGAGTAGATGACTCCGGTGTTGAAGATTCTGGTGTAGAGGATCCTGGTGTTGAGGATTCTGGTGTAGAAGATTCCGGTGTAGAGGATTCTGCTGTAGACGATTCAGGTGTAGATGATTCAGGTGTAGAGGATTCGGGTGTTGAGGATTCTGGTGTTGAGGATTCTGGTGTAGAAGATTCACGTGTTGAGGATTCTGGTGTAGAAGGTTCAGCTGTTGATGATACTGGAGTAGATGATTCCGGTGTTGAAGATTCTGGTGTAGAAGATTCAGGTGTTGAGGACTCTGGTGTAGAAGATTCAGGTGTTGAGGATTCTGGTGTAGAAGATTCAGGGGAAGAGGATTCTGGTGTAGAAGATTCAGGTGTAGATGATTCAGGGGTAGAGGATTCTTGTGTTGAGGATTCTGGTGTAGAAGATTCCGGTGTAGAGGATTCTGCTGTAGACGATTCAGGTGTAGATGATTCAGGTGTAGAGGATTCGGGTGTTGAGGATTCTGGTGTAGAGGATTCTGGTGTAGAAGATTCCGGTGTTGAGGATTCTGGTGTAGAAGATTCAGGTGTTGAGGATACTGGAGTAGATGTTGAAGATTCTGGTGTAGAAGAATAAGGTGTCGACGACTCTGGTGTAGAAGATTCAGGTGTTGAGGATTCTGGAGTAGAAGATTCAGGTGTAGAAGATTCAGCGGTAGAGGATTCTGGTGAAGATGATTCCAGGGTAGAGGATTCTTGTGTAGATGATTCAGGTGTAGAGGATTCTTGTGTAGAAGTTTCAGGTGTTGAGGATTCTGGTGTTGAAGATTCAGGTGTGGAAGATTCAGCGGTAGAGGATTCTGGTGAAGATGATTCAGGGGTAGAGGATTCTTGTGTTGAGGATTCTAGTGTAGAGGATTCTGGTGTTGATGATTCTGGTGTTGAGGATTCTGGTGTTGAGGACTCTGATGTAGAAGATTCACGTGTTGAGGATTCAGGTGCGGAAGTTTCAGGTGTAGAGGATTCAGGTGTAGATGATTCAGGTGTAGATGATTCAGGTGTGGAGGATTCTGGTGTGGAGGATTCTGGTGTAGAAGATTCAGGTGTAGATGATTCAGGGGTAGAGGATCCTGGTGTTGAGGATTCTGGTGTAGAAGATTCCGGTGTTGAGGATTCTGGTGTTGACGATTCAGGTGTAGATGATTCAGGTGTAGAGGATTCTGGTGTTGACGATTCTGGTGTTGAGGATTCTGGTGTTGACGATACTGGTGTAGATGATTCAGGTGTAGAGGATTCTGGTGTAGAGGATTCTGGTGTAGAAGATCCCGGTGTTGAGGATTCTGGTGTAGAAGATTCAGGTGTTGAGGATACTGGAGTAGATGTTGAAGATTCTGGTGTAGAAGAATCAGGTGTTGACGACTCTGGTGTAGAAGATTCAGGTGTTGAGGATTCTGGTGTAGAAGACTCAGGTGTTGAGGATTCTGGTGTAGAAGATTCAGGTGTAGATGATTCAGGTGTAGAGGATTCTGGTGTAGAAGATTCAGGTGTTGAGGGTTCTGGTGTAGAAGATTCAGGTGTAGATGATTCAGGTGTAGAGGATTCTGGTGTAGAGGATTCTGGTGTAGAGGATTCTGGTGTAGAGGATTCTGGTGTAGAAGATTCCGGTGTTGAGGATTCTGGTGTAGAAGGTTCAGGTGTTGATGATACTGGAGTAGATGATTCCGGTGTAGAAGATACCAGCGTTGAGGATTCTGGTGTAGAAGATTCAGGTGTAGATGATTCAGGTGTAGAGGATTCTGGTGTAGAAGATTCAGGTGTTGAGGATTCTGGTGTAGAAGATTCAGGTGTAGATGATTCAGGTGTGGAGGATTCTGGTGTTGAGGATTCTGGTGTAGAAGATTCAGGTGTAGATGATTCAGGGGTAGAGGATCCTGGTGTTGAGGATTCTGGTGTAGAAGATTCCGGTGTTGAGGATTCTGGTGTAGACGATTCAGGTGTAGATGATTCAGGTGTAGAGGATTCTGGTGTTGACGATTCTGGTGTTGAGGATTCTGGTGTTGACGATACTGGTGTAGATGATTCAGGTGTAGAGGATTCTGGTGTAGAGGATTCTGGTGTAGAAGATCCCGGTGTTGAGGATTCTGGTGTAGAAGATTCAGGTGTTGAGGATACTGGAGTAGATGTTGAAGATTCTGGTGTAGAAGAATCAGGTGTTGACGACTCTGGTGTTGAAGATTCAGGTGTTGAGGATTCTGGTGTAGAAGACTCAGGTGTAGAAGATTCAGCGGTAGAGGATTCTGGTGAAGATGATTCCAGGGTAGAGGATTCTTGTGTAGATGATTCAGGTGTAGAGGATTCTTGTGTAGAAGTTTCAGGGGTTGAGGATTCTGGTGTAGAAGATTCAGGTGTAGAAGATTCAGCGGTAGAGGATTCTGGTGTAGAAGATTCAGGTGTAGATGATTCAGGAGTAGATGATTCCGGTGTTGAAGATTCTGGTGTAGAAGATACCAGTGTTGATGATTCTGGTGTAGAAGATTCAGGTGTAGATGATTCAGGTGTAGAGGATTCTGGTGTAGAAGATTCCGGTGTTGAGGATTCTGGTGTAGAAGATTCAGGTGTAGATGATTCAGTTGTAGAGGATTCTGGTGTTGAGGATTCTGGTGTAGAAGATTCAGGTGTTGAGGATTCTGGAGTAGAAGGATCAGCTGTTGATGATACTGGAGTAGATGATTCCGGTGTTGAAGATTCTGGTGAAGAAGATTCAGGTGTTGAGGACTCTGGTGTAGAAGATTCAGGTGTTGAGGATTCTGGTGTAGAAGATTCAGGGGAAGAGGATTCTGGTGTAGAAGATTCAGGTGTAGATGATTCAGGCGTAGAGGATTCTTGTGTTGAGGATTCTGGTGTAGAAGATACCAGTGTTGAGGATTCTGGTGTAGAAGATTCAGGTGTAGATGATTCAGGTGTAGAGGATTCTGGTGTAGAAGATTCCGGTGTTGAGGATTCTGGTGTAGAAGATTCAGGTGTAGATGATTCAGGTGTAGAGGATTCTGGTGTTGAGGATTCTGGTGTAGAAGATTCAGGTGTAGATGATTCAGGGGTAGAGGATCCTGGTGTTGAGGATTCTGGTGTAGAAGATTCCGGTGTTGAGGATTCTGGTGTAGAAGATGCAAGTGTAGATGATTCAGGAGTAGAAGATTCTGGTGTTGAGGATTCTGGTGTAGAAGATTCCGGTGTTGAGGATTCTGGTGTAGAAGGTTCAGGTGTTGATGATACTGGAGTAGATGATTCCGGTGTTGATGATTCTGGTGTAGAAGATTCAGGTGTTGAGGACTCTGGTGTAGAAGATTCAGGTGTTGAGGATTCTGGTGTAGAAGATTCAGGGGAAGAGGATTCTGGTGTAGAAGATTCAGGTGTAGATGATTCAGGGGTAGAGGATTCTTGTGTTGAGGATTCTGGTGTAGAAGATACCAGTGTTGAGGATTCTGGTGTAGAAGATTCAGGTGTAGAAGATTCAGGTGTAGAGGTTTCTGGCGTAGAAGATTCCGGTGTTGAGGATTCTGGTGTAGAAGATTCAGGTGTAGATGATTCAGGTGTAGAGGATTCTGGTGTTGAGGATTCTGGTGTAGATGATTCCGGTGTTGAGGATTCTGGTGTAGACGATTCTGGTGTTGAAGTTTCTGGAGTAGAAGATACAGTTGTAGATGATTCAGGTGTAGAGGATTCTGGTGTAGAAGATTCAGGTGTAGATGATTCAAGTGTAGTGGATTCAGGTGTAGATGATTCAGGGGTAGATGATTCCGGTGTTGAGGATTCAGGTGTAGACGATTCAGGGGTAGAGGATTCTGGTGTTGAGGATTCTGGTGTAGAAGATTCCGGTGTTGAGGATTCTGGTGTAGACGATTCAGGTGTAGAGGATTCAGGTGTGGATGATTCAGGTGTAGAGGATTCTGGTGTGGATGATTCAGGTGTAGATGATTCAGGTGTAGAGGATTCTGGTGTAGATGATTCAGGTGTAGATGATTCCGGTGTTGAGGATTCTGGTGTAGACGATTCTGGTGTTGAAGTTTCTGGTGTAGAAGATGCAGTTGTAGATGATTCAGGTGTAGAGGATTCCGGTGTAGAAGATTCAGGTGTAGATGATTCAGGTGTAGTGGATTCAGGTGTAGATGATTCAGGGGTAGAGGATTCCGCTGTTGAGGATTCTCGTGTAGACGATTCAGGTGTAGAGGATTCTGGTGTAGAGGATTCTGGTGTAGAGGATTCTGGTGTAGAGGATTCAGGTGTAGAAGATTCAGGGGTAGAGGATTCTGGTGTTGAGGATTCTGGTGTAGAAGATTCCGGTGTTGAGGATTCTGGTGTAGACGTTTCAGGTGTAGAGGATTCTGATGTAGAGGATTCAGGTGTAGATGATTCAAGTGTAGAGGATTCTGGTGTAGATGATTCTGGTGTAGAAGATTCTGGTGTTGAGGAATCTGGTGTAGACGATTCAGGTGTAGATGATTCAGGGGTAGAGGATCCTGGTGTTGAGGATTCTGGTGTAGAAGATTCACGTGTTGAGGATTCTGGTGTAGAAGGATCAGCTGTTGATGATACTGGAGTAGATGATTCCGGTGTTGAAGATTCTGGTGAAGAAGATTCAGGTGTTGAGGACTCTGGTGTAGAAGATTCAGGTGTTGAGGATTCTGGTGTAGAAGATTCAGGGGAAGAGGATTCTGGCGTAGAGGATTCTTGTGTTGAGGATTCTGGTGTAGAAGATACCAGTGTTGAGGATTCTGGTGTAGAAGATTCAGGTGTAGATGATTCAGGTGTAGAGGATTCTGGTGTAGAAGATTCCGGTGTTGAGGATTCTGGTGTAGAAGATTCAGGTGTAGATGATTCAGGTGTAGAAGATTCAGGTGTAGATGATTCAGGGGTAGAGGATCCTGGTGTTGAGGATTCTGGTGTAGAAGATTCCGGTGTTGAGGATTCTGGTGTAGAAGATGCAAGTGTAGATGATTCAGGAGTAGAAGATTCTGGTGTTGAGGATTCTGGTGTAGAAGATTCCGGTGTTGAGGATTCTGGTGTAGAAGGTTCAGGTGTTGATGATACTGGAGTAGATGATTCCGGTGTTGATGATTCTGGTGTAGAAGATTCAGGTGTTGAGGACTCTGGTGTAGAAGATTCAGGTGTTGAGGATTCTGGTGTAGAAGATTCAGGGGAAGAGGATTCTGGTGTAGAAGATTCAGGTGTAGATGATTCAGGGGTAGAGGATTCTTGTGTTGAGGATTCTGGTGTAGAAGATACCAGTGTTGAGGATTCTGGTGTAGAAGATTCAGGTGTAGAAGATTCAGGTGTAGAGGTTTCTGGCGTAGAAGATTCCGGTGTTGAGGATTCTGGTGTAGAAGATTCAGGTGTAGATGATTCAGGTGTAGAGGATTCTGGTGTTGAGGATTCTGGTGTAGATGATTCCGGTGTTGAGGATTCTGGTGTAGACGATTCTGGTGTTGAAGTTTCTGGAGTAGAAGATACAGTTGTAGATGATTCAGGTGTAGAGGATTCTGGTGTAGAAGATTCAGGTGTAGATGATTCAAGTGTAGTGGATTCAGGTGTAGATGATTCAGGGGTAGATGATTCCGGTGTTGAGGATTCAGGTGTAGACGATTCAGGGGTAGAGGATTCTGGTGTTGAGGATTCTGGTGTAGAAGATTCCGGTGTTGAGGATTCTGGTGTAGACGATTCAGGTGTAGAGGATTCAGGTGTGGATGATTCAGGTGTAGAGGATTCTGGTGTGGATGATTCAGGTGTAGATGATTCAGGTGTAGAGGATTCTGGTGTAGATGATTCAGGTGTAGATGATTCCGGTGTTGAGGATTCTGGTGTAGACGATTCTGGTGTTGAAGTTTCTGGTGTAGAAGATGCAGTTGTAGATGATTCAGGTGTAGAGGATTCCGGTGTAGAAGATTCAGGTGTAGATGATTCAGGTGTAGTGGATTCAGGTGTAGATGATTCAGGGGTAGAGGATTCCGCTGTTGAGGATTCTCGTGTAGACGATTCAGGTGTAGAGGATTCTGGTGTAGAGGATTCTGGTGTAGAGGATTCTGGTGTAGAGGATTCAGGTGTAGAAGATTCAGGGGTAGAGGATTCTGGTGTTGAGGATTCTGGTGTAGAAGATTCCGGTGTTGAGGATTCTGGTGTAGACGTTTCAGGTGTAGAGGATTCTGATGTAGAGGATTCAGGTGTAGATGATTCAAGTGTAGAGGATTCTGGTGTAGATGATTCTGGTGTAGAAGATTCTGGTGTTGAGGAATCTGGTGTAGACGATTCAGGTGTAGAGGATTCTGGTGTAGAGGATTCAGGTGTAGATGATTCAGGTGTAGAGGATTCTGGTGTGGAAGATTCAGGTGTAGAGGATATTGGTGTAGAAGATTCAGGTGTAGATGATTCAGGGGTAGAGGATTCTGGTGTCGAGGATTCTGGTGTAGAAGATTCCGGTGTTGAGGATTCTGGTGTAGACGATTCTGGTGTTGAAGATTCTGGTGTAGACGATTCAGGTGTAGATGATTCAGGTGTAGAGGATTCTGGTGTAGAGGATTCAGGTGAAGATGATTCAGGTGTAGAGGATTCTGGTGTGGAAGATTCAGGTGTAGAGGATATTGGTGTAGAAGATTCAGGTGTAGATGATTCAGGGGTAGAGGATTCTGGTGACGAGGATTCTGGTGTAGAAGATTCCGGTGTAGACGATTCAGGTGTAGATGATTCAGGTGTAGAGGATTCTGGTGTAGAGGATTCAGGTGTAGATGATTCAGGTGTAGAGGATTCTGGTGTGGAAGATTCAGGTGTAGAGGATATTGGTGTAGAAGATTCAGGTGTAGATGATTCAGGGGTAGAGGATTCTGGTGTCGAGGATTCTGGTGTAGAAGATTCCGGTGTTGAGGATTCTGGTGTAGACGGTTCTGGTGTTGAAGATTCTGGTGTAGACGATTCAGGTGTTGATGATTTAGGTGAAGACGATTCTGGTGTTGAAGATTCTGGTGTAGAAGATTCAGGTGTAGATGATTCAGGTGTAGACGATTCAGGTGTAGATGTTTCAGGGGTAGAGGATTCTGGTGTCGAGGATTCTGGTGTAGAAGATTCCGGTGTTGAGGATTCTGGCGTAGACGATTCTGGTGTTGAAGTTTCTGGTGTAGAAGATACAGTTGTAGATGATTCAGGTGTAGAGGATTCTGGTGTAGATGATTCAGGTGTAGATGATTCCGGTGTTGATGATTCTGGTGTAGACGATTCTGGTGTTGAAGATTCAGGTGTAGAGGATTCTGGTGTAGATGATTCAGGTGTAGATGATTCCGGTGTTGAGGATTCTGGTGTTGAAGTTTCTGGTGTAGAAGATACAGTTGTAGATGATTCAGGTGTAGAGGATTCTGGTGTTGAAGATTCAGGTGTAGATGATTCAGGTGTAGAGGATTCAGGTGTAGATAATTCAGGGGTAGAGGATTCTGGTGTAGAAGATTGCGGTGTTGAGGATTCTGGTGTAGAAGATTCCGGTGTTGAGGATTCTGGTGTAGACGATTCAGGTGTAGAGGATTCTGGTGTAGAGGATTCAGGTGTAGAGGATTCTGGTGTAGAGGATTCAGGTGTAGAAGATTCAGGGGTAGAGGATTCTGGTGTTGAGGATTCTGGTGTAGAAGATTCCGGTGTTGGGGATTCCGTTGTAGACGATTCAGGTGTAGAGGATTCAGGTGTAGATGATTCAGGGGTAGAGGATTCAGGTGTTGAGGATTCTGGTGTAGAAGATTCCGGTGTTGAGGATTCTGATGTAGACGATTCAGGTGTAGAGGATTCAGGTGTGGATGATTCAGGTGTAGAGGATTCTGGTGTGGATGATTCAGGTGTAGATGATTCAGGTGTAGAGGATTCTGGTGTAGATGATTCAGGTGAAGATGATTCCGGTGTAGAAGATTCTGGTGTAGATGATTCAGGTGTAGATGATTCCGGTGTTGAGGATTCTGGTGTAGACGATTCTGGTGTTGAAGTTTCTGGTGTAGAAGATTGCGGTGTTGAGGATTCTGGTGTAGAAGATTCCGGTGTTGAGGATTCTGGTGTAGACGATTCTGGTGTTGAAGATTCTGGTGTAGACGATTCAGGTGTAGATGATTCAGGTGTAGAGGATTCTGGTGTAGAGGATTCTGGTGTGGAAGATTCAGGTGTAGAGGATATTGGTGTTGAGGATTCTGGTGTAGAAGATTGCGGTGTTGAGGATTCTGGTGTAGAAGATTCCGGTGTTGAGGATTCTGGTGTAGACGATTCTGGTGTTGAAGATTCTGGTGTAGACGATTCAGGTGTAGATGATTCAGGTGTAGAGGATTCTGGTGTAGAGGATTCAGGTGTAGATGATTCAGGTGTAGAGGATTCTGGTGTGGAAGATTCAGGTGTAGAGGATATTGGTGTAGAAGATTCAGGTGTAGATGATTCAGGGGTAGAGGATTCTGGTGTCGAGGATTCTGGTGTAGAAGATTCCGGTGTTGAGGATTCTGGTGTAGACGATTCTGGTGTTGAAGATTCTGGTGTAGACGATTCAGGTGTAGATGATTTAGGTGTAGACGATTCTGGTGTTGAAGATTCTGGTGTAGAAGATTCAGGTGTAGATGATTCAGGTGTAGACGATTCAGGTGTAGATGTTTCAGGGGTAGAGGATTCTGGTGTAGAAGATTCCGGTGTTGAGGATTCTGGTGTAGACGATTCTGGTGTTGAAGTTTCTGGTGTAGAAGATACAGTTGTAGATGATTCAGGTGTAGAGGATTCTGGTGTAGATGATTCAGGTGTAGATGATTCCGGTGTTGAGGATTCTGGTGTAGACGATTCTGGTGTTGAAGATTCAGGTGTAGAGGATTCTGGTGTAGATGATTCAGGTGTAGATGATTCCGGTGTTGAGGATTCTGGTGTAGACGATTCTGGTGTTGAAGTTTCTGGTGTAGAAGATACAGTTGTAGATGATTCAGGTGTAGAGGATTCGGGTGTTGAAGATTCAGGTGTAGATGATTCAGGTGTAGAGGATTCAGGTGTAGATGATTCAGGGGTAGAGGATTCTGGTGTTGAGGATTCTGGTGTAGAAGATTGCGGTGTGGAGGATTCTGGTGTAGAAGATTCCGGTGTTGAGGATTCTGGTGTAGACGATTCAGGTGTAGAGGATTCAGGTGTAGAGGATTCAGGTGTAGAGGATTCTGGTGTAGAGGATTCAGGTGTAGAAGATTCAGGGGTAGAAGATTCTGGTGTTGAGGATTCTGGTGTAGAAGATTCCGGTGTTGGGGATTCCGTTGTAGACGATTCAGGTGTAGAGGATTCAGGTGTAGATGATTCAGGGGTAGAGGATTCAGGTGTTGAGGATTCTGGTGTAGAAGATTCCAGTGTTGAGGATTCTGGTGTAGACGATTCAGGTGTAGAGGATTCAGGTGTGGATGATTCAGGTGTAGAGGATTCTGGTGTGGATGATTCAGGTGTAGATGATTCAGGTGTAGATGATTCTGGTGTAGATGATTCAGGTGAAGATGATTCCGGTGTAGAGGATTCTGGTGTAGATGATTCAGGTGTAGATGATTCCGGTGTTGAGGATTCTGGTGTAGACGATTCTGGTGTTGAAGTTTCTGGTGTAGAAGATTGCGGTGTTGAGGATTCTGGTGTAGAAGATTCCGGTGTTGAGGATTCTGGTGTAGACGATTCAGGTGTAGAGGATTCTGGTGTAGAGGATTCAGGTGTAGAGGATTCAGGTGTAGAAGATTCAGGGGTAGAGGATTCTGGTGTTGAGGATTCTGGTGTAGAAGATTCCGGTGTTGAGGATTCAGGTGTGGATGATTCTGGTGTAGATGATTCAGGTGTAGATGATTCCGGTGTTGAGGATTCTGGTGTAGACGATTCTGGTGTTGAAGTTTCTGGTGTAGAAGATTGCGGTGTTGAGGATTCTGGTGTAGAAGATTCCGGTGTTGAGGATTCTGGTGTAGACGATTCAGGTGTAGAGGATTCTGGTGTAGAGGATTCAGGTGTAGAGGATTCTGGTGTAGAGGATTCAGGTGTAGAAGATTCAGGGGTAGAGGATTCTGGTGTAGATGATTCAGGTGTAGATGATTCCGGTGTTGAGGATTCTGGTGTAGACGATTCAGGTGTAGAGGATTCAGGTGTGGATGATTCAGGTGTAGAGGATTCTGGTGTGGATGATTCAGGTGTAGATGATTCAGGGGTAGAGGATTCTGGTGTTGAGGATTCTGGCGTAGAAGATTCCGGTGTTGAGGATTCTGGTGTAGACGTTTCAGGTGTAGAGGATTCTGATGTAGAGGATTCAGGTGTAGATGATTCAGGTGTTGAGGATTCTGGTGTAGAAGATTCAGGTGTAGAGGATTCAGGTGTGGATGATTCAGGTGTAGAGGATTCTGGTGTGGATGATTCAGGTGTAGATGATTCAGGTGTAGAGGATTCTGGTGTAGATGATTCAGGTGTAGATGATTCCGGTGTTGAGGATTCTGGTGTAGACGATTCTGGTGTTGAAGTTTCTGGTGTAGAAGATTGCGGTGTTGAGGATTCTGGTGTAGAAGATTCCGGTGTTGAGGATTCTGGTGTAGACGATTCAGGTGTAGAGGATTCTGGTGTAGAGGATTCAGGTGTAGAGGATTCTGGTGTAGAGGATTCAGGTGTAGAAGATTTAGGTGTAGAGGATTCTGGTGTAGAGGATTCAGGTGTAGAAGATTCAGGGGTAGAGGATTCTGGTGTTGAGGATTCTGGTGTAGAAGATTCCGGTGTTGAGGATTCTGGTGTAGACGATTCTGGTGTTGAAGTTTCTGGTGTTGAAGTTTCTGGTGTAGAAGATTCCGGTGTTGGGGATTCCGTTGTAGACGATTCAGGTGTAGAGGATTCAGGTGTAGATGATTCAGGGGTAGAGGATTCAGGTGTTGAGGATTCTGGTGTAGAAGATTCCGGTGTTGAGGATTCTGGTGTAGACGATTCAGGTGTGGATGATTCAGGTGTAGAGGATTCTGGTGTGGATGATTCAGGTGTAGATGATTCAGGTGTAGAGGATTCTGGTGTAGATGATTCAGGTGAAGATGATTCCGGTGTAGAGGATTCTGGTGTAGATGATTCAGGTGTAGATGATTCCGGTGTTGAGGATTCTGGTGTAGACGATTCTGGTGTTGAAGTTTCTGGTGTAGAAGATTGCGGTGTTGAGGATTCTGGTGTAGAAGATTCCGGTGTTGAGGATTCTGGTGTAGACGATTCAGGTGTAGAGGATTCTGGTGTAGAGGATTCAGGTGTAGAGGATTCTGGTGTAGAGGATTCAGGTGTAGAAGATTCAGGGGTAGAGGATTCTGGTGTTGAGGATTCTGGTGTAGAAGATTCCGGTGTTGAGGATTCAGGTGTGGATGATTCAGGTGTAGAGGATTCTGGTGTGGATGATTCAGGTGTAGATGATTCAGGTGTAGAGGATTCAGGTGTGGATGATTCAGGTGTAGAGGATTCTGGTGTGGATGATTCAGGTGTAGATGATTCAGGGGTAGAGGATTCTGGTGTTGAGGATTCTGGTGTAGAAGATTCCGGTGTTGAGGATTCTGGTGTAGACGTTTCAGATGTAGAGGATTCTGATGTAGAGGATTCAGGTGTAGATGATTCAGGTGTTGAGGATTCTGGTGTAGACGATTCAGGTGTAGAGGATTCAGGTGTGGATGATTCAGGTGTAGAGGATTCTGGTGTGGATGATTCAGGTGTAGATGATTCAGGGGTAGAGGATTCTGGTGTTGAGGATTCTGGTGTAGAAGATTCCGGTGTTGAGGATTCTGGTGTAGACGTTTCAGGTGTAGAGGATTCTGATGTAGAGGATTCAGGTGTAGATGATTCAGGTGTTGAGGATTGTGGTGTAGACGATTCAGGTGTAGACGATTCAGGTGTGGATGATTCAGGTGTAGAGGATTCTGGTGTGGATGATTCAGGTGTAGATGATTCAGGTGTAGAGGATTCTGGTGTAGATGATTCAGGTGTAGATGATTCCGGTGTTGAGGATTCTGGTGTAGACGATTCTGGTGTTGAAGTTTCTGGTGTAGAAGATTGCGGTGTTGAGGATTCTGGTGTAGAAGATTCCGGTGTTGAGGATTCTGGTGTAGACGATTCAGGTGTAGAGGATTCTGGTGTAGAGGATTCAGGTGTAGAGGATTCTGGTGTAGAGGATTCAGGTGTAGAAGATTCAGGGGTAGAGGATTCTGGTGTAGACGATTCAGGTGTAGAGGATTCAGGTGTGGATGATTCAGGTGTAGAGGATTCTGGTGTGGATGATTCAGGTGTAGATGATTCAGGGGTAGAGGATTCTGGTGTTGAGGATTCTGGTGTAGAAGATTCCGGTGTTGAGGATTCTGGTGTAGACGTTTCAGGTGTAGAGGATTCTGATGTAGAGGATTCAGGTGTAGATGATTCAGGTGTTGAGGATTCTGGTGTAGACGATTCAGGTGTAGAGGATTCAGGTGTGGATGATTCAGGTGTAGAGGATTCTGGTGTGGATGATTCAGGTGTAGATGATTCAGGTGTAGAGGATTCTGGTGTAGATGATTCAGGTGTAGATGATTCCGGTGTTGAGGATTCTGGTGTAGATGATTCAGGTGTAGATGATTCCGGTGTTGAGGATTCTGGTGTAGACGATTCTGGTGTTGAAGTTTCTGGTGTAGAAGATTGCGGTGTTGAGGATTCAGGTGTAGAGGATTCTGGTGTAGAGGATTCAGGTGTAGAGGATTCTGGTGTAGAGGATTCAGGTGTAGAAGATTCAGGTGTAGAGGATTCTGGTGTAGAGGATTCAGGTGTAGAGGATTCAGGCGTAGAGGATTCTGGTGTTGAGGATTCTGGTGTAGAAGATTCCGGTGTTGAGGATTCTGGTGTAGACGATTCTGGTGTTGAAGTTTCTGGTGTAGAAGATTGCGGTGTTGAGGATTCTGGTGTAGAAGATTCCGGTGTTGAGGATTCTGGTGTAGACGATTCAGGTGTAGAGGATTCTGGTGTAGAGGATTCAGGTGTAGAGGATTCTGGTGTAGAGGATTCAGGTGTAGAAGATTCAGGGGTAGAGGATTCTGGTGTTGAGGATTCTGGTGTAGAAGATTCCGGTGTTGAGGATTCTGGTGTAGACGTTTCAGGTGTAGAGGATTCTGATGTAGAGGATTCAGGTGTAGATGATTCAGGTGTAGAGGATTCTGGTGTAGATGATTCTGGTGTAGAAGATTCTGGTGTTGAGGAATCTGGTGTAGACGATTCAGGTGTAGAGGATTCTGGTGTAGAGGATTCAGGTGTAGATGATTCAGGTGTAGAGGATTCTGGTGTGGAAGATTCAGGTGTAGAGGATATTGGTGTAGATGATTCAGGTGTAGAAGATTCACGTGTTGAGGGTTCTGGTGTAGAAGATTCAGGTGTAGAGGATTCTGGTGTTGAGGATTCTGGTGTAGAGGATTCTGGTGTGGATGATTCAGGTGTAGATGATTCAGGTGTAGAGGATTCTGGTGTAGATGATTGAGGTGTAGATGATACAGGGGTAGAGGATTCTGGTGTTGAAGATTCTGGTGTAGACGATTCCGGTGTTGAGGATTCTTGTGTAGACGATTCAGGTGTAGATGATTCAGGTGTAGAGGATTCTGGTGTAGAAGATTCAGGTGTAGAGGATTCAGGTGTAGATGATTCAGGTGTAGAGGATTCTGGTGTGGAAGACTCAGGTGTTGAGGATTCTGGTGTAGAAGTTTCAGGTGTAGACGATTGAGGAGTAGAGGATTCTGGTGTAGAAGTTTCAGGTGAAGACGATTCAGGAGTAGAGGATTCTGGTGTTGAGGATTCTGGTGTAGAAGCTTCAGGTGTGGATGATTCAGGTGTAGAGGATTCTTGTGTGGAAGATTCAGGTGTTGAGGACTCTGGTGTAGAAAATTTAAGTGTTGAGGATTCTGATGTAGAAGATTCAGGTGTGGATGATTCGGGTGTAGAGGATTCTGGTGTTGAGAATTCTGGTGTAGGCGAGCCTGTAGTGGAAGACTCTGGTGTAGAAGATTCAGGTGTAGGGGATGGATCACCGTGTAGTGTAGTTGTTGTTTCTGTTTGTTCAGAAGTGGAATATTCCGTTGACGTTAATGATCCTGTATCTATTGTTGGACAAGCGAAAGGAAATGTGGCTCTCCAGACTAAGGTGGTAATTTAAAAATTATTTTTAATTAAAAATATTTATATTTTAAGCAAAACTTACTAATTCCAGTATTGTGGATTTCTCTGTTCATTTGGCATTCGTTGGTAAATGTTTGAAATTTATCCAGTTCTTCGGAATATGCGCATATGGGCTTGTTCTCTTCCGTACATGCATCAAATATTGTTTTACAATCATCTAATTTAACTAAACACCAATCTAGAAAAAATATCAACATTTATTAACAAAAACTTTGTAAACATTTAATGCACTTACATATTCCAGTATGGCGTATTTCCATCATTAAGGCTTGAACACTGGAAAATGTTCTGTATTGTCCTTGGAAAGATGCACACACTGGAGTGTGATAATAATCCATGGGATATGTGTAACTTGGAGTTACAATGGCTATTAACACAATTATATTTACGAACAAACATTTCATTTCGTTTTTTCACCAACAACTTTGGTAATAAAATATAAAAAATTTTACGGCCAATTTTCTATTTATACCAAACACGAAATTACATTTACAAAAAAAAAAAAAAAAAAACAAATTCCACTACTTGTGTTTTGTTTTGTAAAAGAACCTTTAACTTTTTAAAATTTTGGAATCACAATTAGGTTTATTTTTAAAAACACGTATTAGAATTAGAATTTTGCACATTTTTCAAATTATTGTTACGAAGACGTGAGACTTGAGTTATAAAATTTCATCACACATAAATTTATTTAGGATTTAATATTTATTTTTAGGTCTAATAGGAAATTTAAATTTACAAAAAAAATTTTGTTTCGTTTTTATTTTATTTTTTTTTTTTTTTATAATTTTACGAGTATTTATACATATTTGTTTTAAACCATATCGTTAAATGACAGATAATTTTGAAAAATTTCATTCATAAATTGAACTGCACTTACAGTTTAAAAGACTGAAAATAAATAAAATTATCCGGAACATAACTTTGGTTTTAAGCACGTACCCATTACTAGTTTTATTGAATGGTTTGTAATGTGTTTTTTTTTTTTTATTTTGTAAAAAAGCGATAATACCATTAAATCCATTTGTCATTCTTTTTAATTTTTGTGCTGAAAATATTTTAAAAACAATTTCTTTGTATTCAGTTGTTTTAGAAACCAATTAAAGTTCTTGGCTTAAACATAATGATTTGTTTTATAGCTTTCGGTTTTTTGTTAATTAATAATGTAGCGGGACGGTTTGCAGATTTTTCTGATTTACCTGGATTCCAAATGCCTTGCGAATCGACACCTGTACTACCGACATTCAGTCAAAGCTTTGCACCATTGGGATCTAATTCCTTGCAATCATCACCAAATCAAATTCGAAGACCTGTATGTGGCATTTTAAATGGCGTTTGGAAAAACTTTGACAATTTTCAACAACTAAGTGCGGAAGTAACACAGGGAAAGGGTAGGTGTGTTAAAGGCCAAGCAAATACGTTGCAGCTAACTCAACGGTTAGATTTCAAGATAGCAAATTTGCTGCCGCTAACTTAATTATTTATTTATAAAATACTGTTTTAAATAATATTTGGCCTACTTTTACCAAGCTCTTAAGACAAGTAACGATCAATTTATTAAAAATGTCTTATCCCCCAGCTTGGCGTGTCTTTAGATTCGGCTTGTGTCCCATAATTGAACCCATATGTGCCCAATACGGAAATAAAATAAAATTTTTTGATAATATTTTGGCCTTGGAGGTTTATAATTACATAACTAAAAAAGGTATTTAAAACCAAAAAATTAAGCTTAGAGAACTGTTAAAAAAAATTAATTACAATATTTCCAAAAGCTTGGATTATGGTACCCTGTCCATTAAAGCCAATATGTGCCCAATACTCCACAGAATTTCGTATATTCAAAAGTATCTTACAAATGAAACAGAACAGTGCAGAATCAGGCAAAAGTAAGTTTTTTTTTTTTTATTGGCTGCTTCAAAACCCTCTATTTTTATGAACAAAATTCCATTACAGATTGGTTAATAATGGATCCCTGTCCATTATGTGTGGAATATAAAAATGAGTTTCAAGTATTTCTTAATTCAACCACGCTAGAAATGGAAAGGTATCTTACAGGAAAAAGTAAGTTTTTAAGTAAATTGTAAAAAAATTATAAGTGGTGTGCTGGAAATCGAAAACGTAAAACGCCAACATTTTAAAATTCGTTTTTTAATAAGATTTCTGTAATAAAAGAATTTTTTGGCAAATATTATAAAAATATTTCTCCATTAAACAGAATTTTATAACAAAAATTATAAAAACTAGATTAGAAGTATAATAAAAACAACTTCCAAATTCTTGCGTTTTACGATTTCTATTTCCAGCAAACCCCTGTATAAAACAATAAACTTTAAATGGTTTTCATAATTTTAGATTGGTTACCAACTCCCTGCTCTGAATTGGTGTGTGCTAAGTCTAATAAAGAATATAAGACTTTTAAAAATATTTTACAACTAAATGCTGAAAA
Organism: Pollenia angustigena; assembly: GCA_930367215.1. Lineage (NCBI taxonomy): Eukaryota > Metazoa > Arthropoda > Insecta > Diptera > Polleniidae > Pollenia > Pollenia angustigena. The sequence continues at coordinate 59,399,616 of OV884060.1, forward strand.
TCTAAGTGCTGGTAAAAGTAAGTGACATTTTTGTTTTTAGAGAATTTTAACAATTTTTATGTTTCGTCTTTTTTAATCTAGCTTGGCTTATAGTTTACAAGGGCATATGCGGAACATTCGATGATGCGATGTCTTATACGGAAATCTCTAGCAATAGCCTTACAACCAGTTCTACAATATCGGCTCTACAAACACCTCCCAGAAAACCACGTCTGGCTCCGCATGAAATTACAACGACAACAACCACTAAACCTTATTTGAGAATAAACTCTAAAGAGTCTACAATTGGCAACACAACTTTTGAGAGTTCCTCTTCATATATTCCCAGTAGCCCAACAACGCTCTTAACTACCACGTCTTTCCTTAAGCCCACTTCTGTGTACCCTGAACAATTTTTACAAATTAATCGTTATCAAACAAATAACCACTATAATGGTCCATATGTTGAGGGGCCATTCTATTATTATTCCAATGCTTATCATCATGCCGATTTAAAATCATTACCAAATTATCCCTGGCGCTTTTTTAAGAAAGAACGAAATGATTTTTAAAATGTTTTTAACTGTTATTTAATAAAAATTTTTTTTAAATAATTTTTTATGCAGGTGGAAAAGGTTAATAGTCTAAAAAAATCTTGTGAGTGGAAAGTTAATTAAACGATGTACGTCTGACCATGTGTATGTTGAAATGGGGCTTATGTAGGCCGCGATATGATGGGGGACTGTGTTTTTGTCACATATACCCCTTTAAAACTTGCTTTTGAAATCCAACCAAATCCGTCTATAAAAAAAAAGCACGCCTGCCTCTAGTTTTTACCCATAAAATCCCTTGTCGTTGTTTTTTTCTTTCTTCACAAAAATTAGAAAGCGTATATATAAGTTTGTTATTCTGTTTGTAATTTGTACAATTTTAATCATAGATCCTATACAGTATATAAGTATATACATAATATGAATATTGTTGTAATTTTGTTGAACTATTTATGAATTTCAATACAAATTTTCAATATTTTTTTATTCAGGCTTAAGTTCATCAAATTTAATTTTCATTAAATTATTTTTATGAAGAAAGGAATTTTACAACATGAAAATTAATTGAAATTGTTATTGATAATCATTCATTCTTGACTGACCTGTGATTCGAAACCAGGCGGCTGGTTACCCTGACATGTTTCGATCGCCACCACTCGATCTCCTCAGAGGGATTTGCCGTCTTACACTCGCAGCCATCGACGACTGCTGACGTCAATAGTCAAACATCAATCCTTAAACCAAATATATATTATATATTCTGGGTCTTTATGGGTAGTGAAGTTGATATAATAATGTCCGTCTCTCCGAGTATCCGTTGAAATGGGTTTTCGGAAGACCTTCGATGTGCTGGGGAATAAGCTGCTATATATTTAAATCATATATAGTCCGGAATAGTCTAATATTGAAATTCAGCTTGATCGGCTCAGATATCAGGGAATAAGCTGCTATATATTTAAATCACATATAGTCCGGAATAGTCTAATATTGAAATTCAGCTTGATCGGCTCAGATATCAGGGAATAAGCTGCTATATATTTAAATCACATATAGTCCGGAATAGTCTAATATTGAAATTCAGCTTGATCGGCTCAGATATCAGCAAAATATAAGCTGCTATACTTCGTTAAATGAAATCAAAAACCCTTGTTGTTGTTTTTGGTTTTTTTTCTGTACACATGTCTGAAAAACGGCATGAGCCAAAGCTCAATACACAACATCCGACAAAATGTGGTAGGGATTAGAGAAGAAGGCGGGCACTTCGCATACAAATAAAAAATAGATTTATGTTTATCTGGAGAATTCTACCAGCAAAACTTTTCAAATTTGACATCTTACAAAAAATGGGCAGGATTGGAGAGTCAGGCGTTTCAGATAATACATATGGGTATTGCTGCACAACAAATCCGCTGGGTAGTGGTGTTTATGACCCTCTGTACATATCTATCTATCTGGACAACGGAAAGAGTAAAATTTGGTACACATAGCTTGGCTGTCAATACACAATATTGTTCCAGAAGTGGGTCTTATTGGATGAGTGGAACTGGCCTTTCTTATAAATACAAAAACAAATTTATACCAAATTATGGAAATTTACTTCGAAACAAATAAATTTGTTCGCGAAGCTCATAGAGCACTTCGTCAATTTTACAAAGCTCATTTCTGGTTAAATGGCTACATCATTAAGTAAAATTTACTTATTTACGCTGTTAACAAATCACCATTATATCAATTAAAATTTATTGTTTAGTGCAGTGTACATGCTTTTCCGAAATGAGTAAGGAACTGCCGTTTCGGTGAATAGCGAGTGCTATCGAGCCAATCTAACTGAGTTTTTGTTTTCTACAAGACTGCACACTGCGCGCTTAACGTCCCTGGACTACATTTGATGGGGCTATGTTTAGTCATTGGTGTTTGCCGAAAAACCAGTAACTTTTGAAACATTGCAAACCAATATTTAAGCAAGTATTAACGCCATACGACCAGAATAATTGGAAAAAGTAGTAAAAAATTGGATTGATCGAATAGCCGCGGCGGACAAATGCCGGAAATCATAATTACAAAATAAATGCCATGAAATTATCTACCAAATAATAATAAAAATAATCATTCCAACAATATTTCTGTCTTCATTTATGATTTCTAGTTCTTATGCCGCTAAAAACACCCTATAGAAATAGTTTCGATACAATTACAAGTCATCCGATACAAAAAGATTTTGTGTATCTGGAGATTAGAAACGGTGTAACAAAGCGCACCGGGCTTATTTATATAACTTGTTGTTCCTATCGCACCATGCTGAAGGGCATGCAAGACTCGGCATATCCCATCTTAAACTCCTAATAAATTAAAGTTACTTCAAGGCCCACAGAAGAAAAACCCTAACCGAATAACTGCTTAATTAAAATATATCGCCTTTCTTTGTTTAAGTGTTTAAATTTAAAAATAAATCAAATGACAATTTTTAACCATAACAAACATGACATAAACTCACGTACATCTCAAGCTGGAAATTTTTTCAAAATATTACAAATGTTTGTAACAAAGAAAAACATAATTTTTACTCCAGCGAATGGTAATGAATGGTAACTACGAAATTCGCTAACAATTGTTCAGTTTTTTAGAGCCCTTAATTCAAATAACATGTCTAATTCTTAAATAGTTCTTACTCTAGCAGTTAATTTCTCTTTTGGACTGCATTATAATCCATCACAAATCTCCCCAATACCCCCTGCACATAAAAAATTCTCCAAAATTGTTTACAAATCAAAGCAGTAATCAAAAATTAAATCAGTTTTAGTTAAAAATTTAATCAAGTGAATTAAACGTTTAATTGATACTACTAATTTGTTTACTTGTGCAAATTTAATTAAGTTTTTTAATTAAAATCACATAAATTGAAATCAAGTTTTATTTTTTTTTTTTTTTCTGTGCGTACTTGATAGAGAATATCACTTTAGCAATTCGCTTGTGCCACATATGCTTAAACCTGTATCCGGTTTCTTAAGCCATGTATCCACTAGCAAGTCACTTGCTGAAGAACTTCTGCAAAATTGTTCACCAATTAAATCATTAATCAAAAATAAAATCAGTTTTAATTAAAAATTTAATCAAGTGAATTAAACGTTTAGTCAAGTAAATTAAACGTTTAATAAATACTGTTATTGATACTATTAATTTGTTTACTGGTGCAAATTTAATTAATTTTTTAATTAATATCACAAATTTTTTAATTGTAATCAATTTTTATTTTTTTCTGTGTATAAACGAAAATTTTTCATTAGTTTTGGTTTATTTTATTATTGATTAAAAATTATTTTTTCGCCGAGTTTTTTTTTAACTTTTTTGCTATTTTATCTCGACTTAAGATGTTTTGTCAAAATGCCACAGATATTAAATTATTAAAAAATAGACTGTGAGATCATTTTATAAGTTATTTCAATTTAAGGAGACGTTATAAAATAATCTGTTAGAAAAATAATTTGGTTTAAATATTAACGATTTAACCGATCCTTTTCTTTCATTGGTAAAACTTGACTTGGAAAAAATTTGTTCACTTATCGTAGATGTTGGAGAAATCGAAAATTAATGAATTGGGATGTATTCTACTGGGGTGCTTTTTAGATTTAGTTGGAGTAACTGAAACTTGGTTTGGTAAAACTATACTTGATCAGTCTGTCCAAATACCAGGGTATAATCGTTGTAGGAGTGACCGCCCTACTAGGGGTGGGGGTGTTGGTCTTTATATTTCAAGGAAATTAAGTTACAAAATTGTACGACGAATTTGTAGAAATGGTGAATGTGAAGCTATCAATGTTGAGGTTACTGGTGGTGTTGAGCCTTTACTTGTAGGTGTAGTCTACTTACCGGATGATGATCCCCACTATGTTGAAATTTTTGAAGAACAATCTGGTGATATTCTTGCTCGTTATTCTAATATTGTTATTATGGGGGATTTCAATGAGAACCTTTTTGAGTTACCTAAATCAATGATTATGCGTTTATTATGTAATAGTTTTTCTTTAAGCATTGTTCATAATTCATTTTGATGTAGCGAGGAATTTAACATCCCTCATTGATTACTTTATGGTAAGTGATGCTTCTAAAGTTATTTCCTCTGGAAAAATGCAATGTCCAGGAATATCCCATCATTCTCTTATATATTTGTGTTTAGAGCAAGGTGTTGAATGTAGTAATGATACTATTACGTTTAAAGACTATAGGCGGATTGATTTTAATCAAATTCTGGATCATATTGCTCAATTTGATGTATCACTAGTTTTTTCTACAAACAATGTTGATGAACAGCTTCTTGTTATAAATAACCTTATTGATAAACTTTTTCTCTGTGTACCTACTGGAACAATTACTAGGAGATGGGTGAATTATGAGTGGATGAATTGTGGTGTTGTAACTGCTGCTAAGTCTCTTCGTGATTTAGCTTATAGAACCTACTTTGATAACCCGACTGATTATAATTGGAAGATATATACAAAATATCGAAATAAAGTTAAGACTGTTATTAGGAAAGAAAAAAGGAAATATGATATGAAAAGGTTTCAGAATGTGGATAATTCTCAGATGTGGAAGAAGTTACGTGATATGGGTTGTGTTGGTGGTAATGGTTCGAGTGGTGAATACGTTGATGTTAATTTTATTAATCATGCTTTTATTGGTAACCATGGCGTTAGTAATATTGGGTCATTTGATTTTACTGAAAATACTAATGGTGAAAGTTTGTTTTCATTTGGTAATATTTCTGAGGTTGAACTATGTAGTTCGTTATTAAATATTAAATCAAACTCCATTGGAGTTGATGGTTTTCCTATAAAATTTATAAAAATTATTTACCCGTATATTTCATCACTTCTTCTACATTTGGTTAATACGATTTTTACAACATCTACTTTTCCAAAGGATTGGAAACTAGCTCGTGTAGTACCAATTCCTAAGCATGGTAATAGTTATGCTGTAGAAAATCTTAGGCCTATTAGTATTGTACCTGCGCTTTCTAAGGTTGTAGAAAATATTATCAAATTGAAAATACTTGAACATGTTAATTGTTTTTCACTTGTTAGGGATTGCCGGTATGCATATAGATGTGGTCATAACACAACCTCACTACTTTTGGGATTGACTGATACAGTAAGAGAATGTTTGAATAAAAAAGAATTATGTTTCCTAGTATCCTTAGATTTATCTAAGGCATTTGATCGGGTTAATCACTTTAGATTGCTTCAAAAATTAAGAGATTATTTTTAATTTTCTAGAACTGCTTGCATGTTAATTGGATCATATTTGACGGATCGTACTCAGTTTGTTAATCTAAACAAGGAGAGTTCATTTGTTGGAGCTGTTCTGGTGTGCCTCAGGGCTCTGTTTTGGGACCGTTACTGTTCATTTTATACTTGAATGACTTTGTTGATACTATTGATACAAGTTATTGCAAACCTTTCTTGTTTGCTGATGATATACAGCTGGACTTCAGTTGTGATCGTGATTTTATTGATGTTTTAGAAGCTACTTCTAATTTCACTTTGCGTAATATTGAAAGATGGATGAATGATAACTGCTTTTTGATCAACACCACAAAAACTAAAGCACTTTCAATTGGTCCGCATTCAAATGATGTTTCTGAGTTGAACATTTTCTTATATGGACCGGTAATTAATTTTGTGGATTCCTTAAGAGTGCTTGGTATTATAATCGATGGTCAACTTAGTTTTGAATCACATATTAATATGGTCAATTCTAGAATTTGTTTTACCCTAAGAAGGTTATATGCACTTAATCTGTTCTTGCCCTTACATGTCAAGTATAGAATTGCACATGCACTTTTGATGTCGGTTATAAATTATGGTATTCAGATCTATACTGGCACTAATTCTGGTAATTTGAAGAGAATTGAATATTCTGTTAATAGAGTTGTTAGATATGTTTATAATAAACCAAGGAGGGAACATATTTCTCCTAGTGTATTAAAATTTTTAGGGTGTTCTTTTCAGAATTATGTTACTTATAAACTATTATCTTTATTCTATAAAACGATTGTAACACAAACTCCAACATTCTTAGTTAAAAAGTTCATATTTTCTAGATCTGATCGCAATAAGCAACTTATTATCAACAAAATTTCTTCAAATTTTTATGAACATTCCTTTATTGTTAGATTATCAAGAGTGTGGAATAAATTGTCTCTTGAGTATAAAATGTTTTCTCTTTCTTGCAGGGCTTACAATAAGTCAATTTTAAATCATTTAGGCTAGAAATTGTTTTTGCTGACTGGACTCACCATATTTGTAAATGGTATTAAGTAAATATATATATATTTGGCTGGGGGGCCATTAACATTAACTTTTTAGATTAAATTTAATACATATAAAACATGAATTGTTAGACTTGTTGTTTAAGTATTGTTTGCTTGCTAACCATATATGGCCCAGAGGGCTTGGTCAGTTTTTATTAAAATGAAATAAATAAAATAAATAAATAAATATCTAATTTCTCAGTTCTTTTCCTGGATTTCTCTAAACATATAAAATTTTCCATTACGCCATTAGAGTCCTGTTTAAATTTTTAACACTTTTAATTGTTGTGTTTTAACAGAATTAACTGTTAAAAGATTGCTTGTGTTACTATCCAGAGTTTCGTTTGTTGTCAGGTCATCATCTTACTCAAGCTCAGCACCGAACATCTTGCATTTTGTTTTGAACGTACTGTATTTGAAGAATGTATTGCTAGAAGGATGTATACTGTATGAAAAAATATTTTCTAAGCACATAGCTTTTGTATATGAGACGAAACAAATAAATACAAGTAAGAAAGTATAGTCGGTCAAGCCCGACCATATAATACCCTACACCACAGTATTTAAACACACATCATGCTTATGTGTCCATATAAATATGGATTTATCTATGTTTATAAACTTCATGAAAATCAGTTTGAAAGTTTGTGAAAGGCAGAAATTGCCCCCTACCTCCCCTTGTGGTCCTATTTTTTAAAAACTGTTTAGCTTATGTGTACATACAGATATGGATCTATCTGTGTTTTAAATTTCATTAGAATCGGTTTGAGAGGCAGAAATTGCCCCTATATCCCCTCGTGGTCCTATTTTTTTAAAATGCATAACTTTTGTATCCATATAGATATGGTCCTATCTAAGTTTTAAATTTCATTAAAATCGGTTTGATAGTTTCTGAGAGGATGAAATTTCCCCCTATCTTCCCTAGTGGTCCTACGATTCGCCCCATTTTCAATAGGCTTGGTGCTTGTGCCAATAAGAATCTATGTCCCAAATTGTATCAAATTATCTCCAAAATTACCTGTACTTTGCGCACAAGGTTACATGGGCAGCCAGCCAGCCAGACTGCCTGCCAGCCAGCCGGAAGGACATCGTTAGTTCGACTCAGAAAGTAATTCTGAGTCGATCGGTATACTTTAAGGTGTTACACCAGTGACGTCCACAATTTAAATTATGGTTGTATTGCTTTTTATTAGTATTAGTGAATAAAGAGACAAATATTATTAATAAAAATATAAAAAATATGTAAGCATCCGCCGCATGTGCACTCGTCGCTTGGTATTCGACGGCTGAATTGTGAACTCTCGTGGACTAAATCAAAGAGCGTAAGAATGCGTGTGAAGAATGTGTGTGAATTTATTTCCACAATTGTGGTATGGGCTGGACACCAATGTGTTACAACATCAGCACAAATGCATAATGCCCTCTGCACTATTGTGGTGTGGGTATAAAAACACAAAAAATATGTTATAATACTACAAAAAGCTAAACATTTTGTAACATCGGCTAATCGACTGAAATTAACCGGCTTAATCGTTAATCGCAAATAGCCAATTTTAAATTAACCGATCAGTTAATCGGGTAGTAATTGATCGGTGAATACCCTAGTTCCCACACAATGTCAGTACAGATTGCGGTAAAGTTTGCTTTCTTTACGCATAACAGTACATATAAAAACATTGTGTGGCAAAAGAAGATTGGCATTAAAAAGAAACAAGAAATTAAAATTAAGAAACAAAAATAAGTGTTTGGGTGAGAAATTGTGTGCTGCGGCGCTTAGATTTAAGTTTCCAAAAAAGTTCTGAGAATGTCTAATGATGATTTGAATAAATTTAAGGCTTTAAGTTACTTTACGATTTTTGACAACAGGCGCGTCTATATCATTGGCTATTACCTTTTAAGCTGTTTGTTTTTATACCCTTCACCACAGGTGGTGAATAGGGTATATATAAGTTTGTCATTCCGTTTGTAATTTCTACAATATTGATGTTAGACCCTATAAAGTATATATATTCTGGGTCCATATGAGGAGCGAAGTTGATTTAACGATGTCCGTCTTTCCGTCTGTTCGTTGAAATGGGGTTTCCGAAGACCCCAAATATGGCCAGGTTATTATACATTTATGTCACATATGGTCCGGAATTGTTTGCTATTGAAAATTAGCAAGATCAAATTTTTTCCTTTAAAGGTCCAATTAGACGTGACATTACCATACCAACACTGTATTACAGAAACGACATAAACATACCATACAAACCAATTCAATTTTGGTTTCTACGGTTATACATACATACATGGCTATGGTAATACAGTGTTGGTAATGTGGTTTTCTTGTTCTTTTTTATACCCTTCACTACAAGTGGTCAGGGTTACCGTTAGGAATTTTTGAAAAGTCGCACAAAAGGTTGTTTTATAAAAATAAAGTCGCACAAAAAAGTCGTTTCAGAAAATAAAAGTCGCACATCTTTTTTTTAACGTTTTTTATTAATAAAAAGCATAACAAAACAATTGAAACAAAAAGCTTATTGCAGAATTCATTTTTATCATATTTCATAACAATGTACATGTTTGTCCATGTTTTCATGTATAGTGAAAACATTTACTTAAGTTTAATAAATTTGTCGTATGCTGCCAAGGTCAAAGGAGTAGAATTTCTGTTTAAAAACAAGCCAAAAAAGTTAAGGTTAATATATTTTTGACAAAATTTAAGCTTGTCCAATTAAAGCCCCTTGAAAATTTTACTTTAATTCCGTTCGTTTGATCTTGGCGCAACATTTCTTTTTCTTAACATACCTACATACATAAATACTACTTTTTTGAAATTTCTATATTTTGAAATAAGTTCATCACTCTATTAAATTTAGAAATAAGTTCATCACTCTATTAAATTTAAAGATGACAGCATTGAATTGCATGTTTTTACATTGCTTTGCTAGTGTTTACGATTCGAAAACTACAGGTGGTGCTAAGACTACAACAATCCAAAACCAACAGAAACAACAGAGGTTTTTTGCATTGCATTGCTAACAAAACACTGACAAATTAAAACAAATTGGTCCGAACTGTCAAAACTTGCCACCACCTTGAACTGAATTCGCCTCAAATACGTTGTATACATGACAAGGTTGCAAAAATGTAATAAAAGTGTTGCCAAATGAACAATAATTTATGAATTGTTTTTAAATTTTGACGAGGCTATTTTGACGAATTTTTTTTTTGATACAAATAATAAGAAAATTGAATGTTTTGTAAGAATCTTAACAAAAAGGGTAAAAAGTAGCAGAAAAATTAAAATAGTCGCAAAAGTCGGTGATAAAAAAAAGTCTCACAAAAAGTCGCAAACCGCTGAAAAAGGGTCAAATTGCGACTTTAGTCGGGCGAACGGTAACACTGCAAGTGGTGGATTTTATTTGTAATGTGTTTAATTTTACGCATACACATACACATTAATGTATGTATATGATATGCTGCTCAAATAAAGAAACAAACTCATAGACTAAATATATCTTAATTTAACGCTTTTTCAGTAAAACCATTCGTAGCCGAGTTGTTAAGTTCTCTCCTGAGACTGATGATATTGCCAGTTCGAATCCCAAAAAGAATTTTCTTTAATTTTTTTTTTATTTAATTTTTTTATGTTCTAAAAAACGATTTTAAGATTATAAAACGAATTTCAAACATCAACTTTGGCAAAAGAGGAAACGGGCTTAGGTACATACATATATACATTTTTTGTTTTTTTATATTCTTCGGCATGACGAAATGAAAAGTTGGCGTGGCTCAATTAATATTTATTTAAACCTATCTAAAGAACGTTATTTATGTATATAACTTTTTGTTCTTAACTCATCATGGTGAAGGGTATATAAGATTCGGCATAGCCGAATAAAGCACTCTTCCTTGTTTTAATTGTATTCTTATAGTCTTTTGAGTGCGTTCCACAATTCATAATAAATTTCTGTTTTCAAATACCAAACGTGTTATTTCACTACTCCAAACGAATTTATTTCTATACATTTTTATAAATTTGGAAAAGAACTAAAAAAAAAACAGAAAACAAAACTGAAAACAGAAGAGAATACCTCAAACCGTTTACCCGACGTATACCCAATTTCTACTGCAAGTCTTCAAAACACTTGCAATTCACTCGTTAAAGTTACTTTCATCAAACAAGTTACTTTCATTCAAGTCGTTAAAGTTACTTTCATCAAGCAACAAACATGAGTTTACATATCATTTCTGCAAGCCGAGACTTCTAATCAAGAAAACTGCAAGAAAACTTGGAAGTGGACACACGGCTTCACAGAGAGTATGGAAAGACTTTGCAATATGAGCGAATTAATAGAACAACAAAAACAAGGCAACAGTTGGTAAAAATTTAAATAATTACGGCAAAAGGGATTGGCAATTGTCCTAGCCTGATGATTACAATAGACCGGGTCGACCTCCATTCAAAGATGTGGCCCCTAGAGTGAAAGATACGTCTATGAAGTTTCTAAAACAGGAAAACCTTTGTTTAGCGACTCCTCCAAATACAGCCCTTTTGGTTTTTTATATGTAGCGCTGCCATTTTAAGTCCGATCTCATCATATCGAATATCGTTGTTAAGGCTAGACAGTGGCTTAATTTTTACCTTTAGTGACTTTTTAATCCAACAAAAAAAAATTCTGGGCTTCACTTATGCCATATCGGGTGCTTCCCCCAAATGTCCAATTATTTGCAAGTGCCAAGAAAGTCCTTCTAAAACTAAGTATGTCAAGCATTTATTATACACGCCTCAAAATTTAGCCCCTTTTTAAATTTTTACATATATATATATATGTATATTACATTAAACCACGTAGAACCCAATACAAAACAACAAATATTCCATCAGTTACGCCCTTGAATGAAAGGTATATTTATTAAGCTTGAATAACTTACAGCGCTTTTTGTTTTATATACATAAATAGCATTGCCATTTAAAGTCCAGGCTCATCGTATCGTACATCATTGTTAATGGCTAGAATATGGCTTCATTTTTGTATTAAATGCATTTTTAATCAAAGGTCAAATTCTTGATGGCAATACGATATCTCTGATCTTTTCCCCCTTATAAACAAAAAAAAAATTCCTGTTTTAGAAACTTTAGTGACATTTCTAAGATTTTTGTATGATGAGCTGAATTCCCAATTTTTCATATTTGATAAATACACTGAAATTTATTGTTGTGGGACATTTCTCTTTTCTAGGGGAAGACTGGTACAACTTTTTTTTGGAAGCACCCTATTACTCCATCAATATTTATACCCCAGTCTGTGCAAAATTAATAAATATGGGTACTCAGTTCATATTTTTTTGATTGGAAAAATAGAAAGATGAAAAAATACAAATTTTTATTTATTTTTTGCAATTTTAACAACCTTTGAACAAGAGTATAAAAATCAAATTGGATAATTGAAGCCCAGCCGCGAATAACGTTGTAAACGCCACATTTTGCAAAAACTGTTTTTAGCAGATAACCGTTAACCTTACTCTCTTACACAGTTTAAACCAGTGTTCGATTTGCCGTCTTACACTCGCAGCCATCGACGACTGCTGACGTCACTAGTCAAACATCAATCCTTAAACCAAATTGTATTTTAACATTTGGTAGATCGAAATTTGCTTTCCTGAATGATTATCCATTTTAATTGATTTTACATGTTTTTTCCTTTACTTCTGTTTTTTCGTACTTTCGTCAAGAATTTTTCTTGAAGTCCAAGTACAATTTTTTTTTGTTTTTTCACTTTGTCTTTCTCTTTTCTGTTGACCTTTTTCAGCACAACTTGAAGTGTTCGAAAATAAACAGTACATTATTTAACGTTCGGCTCACACACCCAGGAACGATATCTATTTTTTTAGTGATTGTGTAAACATACACAAGCCTTAATATCGTTCGTAACTATTTTCAAGAAAAAACCGAACATTATATAATGTAAAAAAACAGAACAATTGTACTGATACTGTAGACAAACATTATATATTAATGTTCTATAATGTTTTTATCGTGTGTGTATTTTGTTTTTGTAAAAAATGTTTGGTTTTTTTACCAGACAAAAGGGACGAACATTAACGAGCCGAACCGAACACATTGAAGTTTGCGGATTTTCAAAAAAACCCGAACGGAATTAAATGTTCACATCTTTTGTTGAGTTTGATAAAAACAGTAATATTTTTGTGTTCGAAAGATGACTAACAGGGAAACGTTATTTTTTATAATGATTTTCTACACAAACACTATTAGCGTTTGTGTTTTCCACAAATCTACCGAACCGAACATTAATAAACGATATTTAGTGTTTATTTTCGAACACTGGTTTAAACATCAAATGAACCAAAACAATGCACTTAACGCCTTCAAAATGGCACACAAAGTGTCAGCCAGTGGAAGAAGATTGCAAGTTACTAACAAAATAATGAAACCGAAATGGTTTTGCAGAGCGGAATAATGTTTTAAAAGCCTTTTACATAAAATTTATTACTATCATTATTTTTATTAACCCTGCGGCCACACGATCAAGTTGTTCTTGATAGTCTTTACGTATACTGGTTGTAAAAATTTTCAAAAATTGGATGCTGTGACGTAGGCTGCACTCAATTTGTAAGCAATTTACTTTCAAGATGTCATTAGGAAAACAATTTATAAAGACAAACATATAATCAGCTGTTAAATTGAAAGTAAAATTGTCAAAAGATGGAAAGCCATCTCGTGGTCAATTTAAAAAGTGTGAGTGTGTTAGTAAAAAAGTGAGAGTGTGTTGCAAATTGAATGGAATTGAAAGGCAAAACTTGATCGTGTGGCCACCAAGTAATAGAAAAAAAAATTTTAAAACAAATAACGCTGCCTGCCAAAAAACGTTTTTTTGCTCCCCTGAAAAATTATTATTTTGTAACTTAAAACGTTATTCGCGGCTGTTCTTCAATTATAACTTTACAATTTTTAAAGAGTCAAATTGAGTGTGGCTGCCACTCTATTAAAAATGTAGTTATTTTTCGCAAAAAGCACTAAGGATACATCTCTTTTTAAGATAATCAACTAAGATTTCACTTGAATTACATAAAATTTAAATTGTTAAAAAAAAATGAAAAATAAATTCAATACAAAAAAAATATTAAAAAAGAACGTAAAGACAAAAAAGAAGAGAATGAAAAAGGTTGATAAAGTGCTTGGATTTTTGCCAGGGGGCTAATTCTGGCAGTCGTTATCGAATATTTTTTTGACTCGAAAGTAATTTTATTTCTTACTCTTTTAATCGCATTTCAAAAGCATATCAAATGACCAAACATTTGATACCGATGTCTTCCGATTGGTATGAAATTTGCACCAAGGTAAGTTCTTATTGGACAATTTTTCAACAAGATCGGTAAAGAATTCTCTGAGTCATACAGGGTAAAAATTTTAAATTTTGGTCAAGCACAACTCTCATTATTGGTTTGAACTACCGACCACTTAAAAAAAATAAGTTAGTAATGAGGAATATATTTTTGTATACATACCCTCTTTCTAAACCTAAACCCTGTTTCGCGAAATACTTTGTGGTTTCTGAGATATTAAGCATTAATTTTGCTCAAAGTTTTTCAAGTATTGTTTTGCTCTACACGCCACAATTTGGCGATAGCACCAAATTCTTCATATAAAAACGTACAAAATAAATTTCACTCTTGCTTTGCTGCATTGCCGAACAAAAAAAAAACTAGTTTAAGCAAAAGCATCGTCGAATCAGTAGGTCTAGGCAAAACGACTGCAGATTTCTTGTAGAGCTGTGTTTTTTCATGTTTTTTTTTTGTAGTAATTGTTTTCGATATCTTCATTATGTTATACACAAACAAAGTGCGTGTTGTTTTTTAAATTTAAATTGTACTTCTGCAAAGAACTTATGATTGGACCATGAGCAAAATAAAATGACAACGACAAGAAAAAAATAGTTTTATAAAATAATAAACACGTGTTAATAAATAGAACAAATTTCTAAAAATTTATTAAAAATATAAAAATGGAATTGTTTTTGTAAAATAAAACCATAACAAAAATCATCAATGTTGACTTTTTAATAGATTGTTAATATACATATGTAGAAACTTTCATTTCAGCCAGATACTCAGTGCACAGTAATAAGTAGGGATGCGATTTGCATGTTTTTATGAAAGTTTTCTTTCAGAAAGTCTAATGTGCTGTTTACACAACACAAGTGACTAAACGTGTAGTAAAATTTATATGGAAAACACTCAAAAAACTGAGTGATTTTCATACAAATTTTAGTACACGTTCAGTCACTTGTGTTGTAAAAACAGCACATAAGTTTATGGGTGAGAGAGGAGAGAAAAAAGCATGTTCTCTTCCCCTCTCACCAATAAACTCAGACTTTCTGAAAGAAAACTTTCATAGTGTGAACCAGTGTTGAAAAATTCAGTACTTTGGTACTTTTTTCAGTACTTTTTCATATCAAAAATACCGCAGCTTTTTAACTGTGATGTGATTATTTCGATAGCAGGCTTATGTTATTATGTGTTTGTTGCAAAATGGATTCATATTTTGCTTTTCAGAATGGGATATTTGTTATTACAACTGGCAAGCAAATTTATAAAAAAAAATGCATAGGATAATATGTTAGTGGAAAATTTAAATGAAACCCATATTTATAGAATCATGCAATGTTAAAGAAACTGCGAAATTGTTTTAATCGACAATGTGCGAAACATTAAGAACTAAATTTTGTTTTGAACATAAAACCTTTAAAATGATTATCAGCTTCACCCGGAAAAACAATTAGCATAATACTGATGTTAATAATGTTATTTACAAACGATAAAGAAAACAATAATAATAATATCAATTCTCAATTTCGTGTTCTAGCGGATCTTTCATAAATAACGCATTTCAGAACTGAATATTTTTAAATTTTTAGAACGAAACTAATGTTTGCTGACATTTCATATATTGCTTTTGGTATTTTATTGATGCAACATTTCTGATCATCAATTGAACGCATATTTTCAAATGCAAAATGATGTAAAAAGCAAAGGAAGAAATCGTTTACATGTAGAAACTGTTTCAAGTTTGATAAAAACTAAAGATCTATTAAAATCAACTGGTGGCATAATCTCTTAAAGTAAATTTGCTTTATTTACACTGAATTAAAATCTTTATTTTTAAACGTTAATGTTTTAAATTTTTTTTTTTTTTAACTAAGTTCTTAGTATGTAATATACATACATATGTAAAAGTCTGAATTATGTCACTTTGCAAAAGTTAAAATTATATATAAATACCAGTTTTAATTTATGTTGAAAAAAAAAAAATTTTTAATTTATTTACTTATTCATAAATATATAAACTATTTCAAATATTTTTTTTTTTTAGAAAATACTGAAAAAACGAACCTTAAGCTCATACACTTGCAATATAACTGTTCAATTTTATCGCCAATGGGTTTGTGATATTCGAAGGTGACACAATATATTGGCAAGAATCGAAATCAGAAAAGAAGTGCAATATTCTGTGAAATGTGATTGCAACAATGTACTGTGTTGTTTTACTTTAAAGGTTGTGTTTTTTTAATAAGAGTTGCGCCATATTTTAATTTAAACCATTGTGCCACTTATTGAATAATATGGGGCCATATAGAAATAATATGACGAATAACATTGACGCTTATGTATAACAGAAATATTATTTGCATGTGTACCTCAAATATAAATAGTGTTTGCTATTAAATACTTACATAAATGAATTCTAATAATGTATTTTTTGCTCCTTTAATTTTCATAAATTGTTTTTTTTAACCAAAAGTACTATTTGGTGGGAAAAATACTCTTTTAGTTGAAATTCAGTACCATTCCAAAATTTCAATTTTGCAACACTGGTGTGAACCAGTGATGTTAACCGTACGGTAATTACCCTTTTTTACGGTAATTTTGAGCCCCAAAAGGTAGCAAGGTAATTTCATTTAAAATACGATAATATCAAGATTTGGGTTTTTTTTAAATTTATATACTACATACTTACATATGAAGGCTTTATGATTTTAACTTTTGAGAGGTGATTTCCAACCAGTTTTAGAAATAAATGAATGTTATACAAAAAATTAAGAATGTTATGTTTCGGCAAATGCTTAGGTTACAGTGATAAGTTTAAAATATGAAAAATTAAATAACTCATTGTAGTTAAATTATTAATTTTATTTTAAACTTTTTGTTTGTTTCAAAATCAACAATTTTTAAAGCATTTAAAGTAGCCGTAATGTGATGCAATTAACTATAGTAAAGCTTCGTACAGGCGGTGGTCAGATCTTACAATGTAGTCCTTTTTCTCACAATGGCGCCATTGTCAGATGCATTAATTTTACACATCTGCCAAATGAAAATGAGCTTACAATGTTAACACAGTTGCAATACTTTTTAGGCGAATTTAGTGACAACATTGTAAGATCTGACCACCGTCTGTACGAAGCTTAAATATTAAAACTTTTCAGTTGAAGCTAAACTATTATGTTTTAATTTTGTATTAAAGGCATATGAAAAAGAACTTTTAAACCAATCGTTTCATCATAAGCGGGTAGATATGGATATTGCGTGTAAATCCAAAACGTAAAAAAAAATTTTTTTGAGTTAGTATTCTCTTGCGATGTTCGAATTTTATTTTCCTAGTTGAACGATACCAACTCCGATTCAAATTTAAACTTTTTAGCTTCAGTCGCTTAGTCTGTGCGATGATGAACAAGTCTGTCAGTAATGTTAAAATTTTAGTTATTTGATGCTTTTACTTTCGTATTGATGAAAAATACAATAATTTTGGTTTAAAATATGTTTCAAACAAAGATTTTCATTAAAATTTTTCATAAAACACATTTAAAATTTAAATAAATTGTTTTTGAATACTGCTGTGAATGTTTAAATTAAAAAACCTTTGCGTACAGTAATTTCTTCTCAAAAACGGTAATTTTTAGAGGGCCGTACGGTAATGAAAAAATAAAAGTTAACATCACTGGTGTGAACCCAGACTTGCATCATCTCCATGTTCACATAAGGTACCGTTACGATTTTATAGCAAGAATTATTTTATCTCAAGCGACAACCTTCATACAAAATTTTAATAGAATAAATTAAAAAAAATCTTCTCCTGCAAAATTTTGTTTTTGTCGCTTAAGCTTTTTTGCGGCTATTGTTCGATATACTTCTTCAAATTCCTTTTTATTTAGCAGATTTTTAGCATAATATGTTTTATAAAAATTCAGCAGATTTTTAGCATATTTTTTTGTACAAATTTAACATATTTTTAGAAAATTAATTTATGAAATTTAATAGTTATGTTTTAATAACAATTAGTATTGTGGTTATTTTGTTGAACTATTTATGGTTTTTAATCCAAATTTGTTTTATATTTTTAATTAGGCTTAAGTTCATGAAATTTAATTTTTCATTAAATTATTCTTATGAAGAAAGGCATTTTACAACATGAAAATTAATTAAAATTGTTATTGATAATCTTTCATTCTTGACGTGGCTGGGGCTCGAACCCCGGCCGGCAGGTTACCATGACATGTTTCGATTGCAACCACTCAATCTCCTCAGATGGATTTGCCGTTTTACACTCGCAGCCATCGACGACTGCTGACGTCAATAGTCAAACATCAATCCTTAAACCAAATTGTATTCTAACATTTGGTAGATCGAAATTTGCTTTCCTGAATGATTATCCATTTTAATCGATTTTACATGTTTTTTCTTTCTTCTGTTTTTTCGTACTTTTGTCAAGAATTTTTCTTGAAGGTAACCTGCCGGCCGGGGTTCGAGCCCCAGCCACGTCAAGAATGAAAGATTATCAACAACAATTTTAATTGGTTATGTTTTAATCTTAGCAGATTTCTAGCATATTTTCTTCATTTTAAGACTTAGCAAATTAAAGCAGATTTTTTTTTGAAGTTTTGGCTTATTCTCATCAAACAGTTATGGCACACTGGATAAGAGCGATGAATCAAAATGTGAAACAACCTCTCTTAAGAATTTTTATTTTTTTTTTACAAAAACTTACATAAATAGTGGCGAAGTGCTTATATTGTTATACGATTTTGCACAAATTCTTTATGACTAGAAAACATACCACCATAGGCCCCATATAAAAGCCACTCTTGAAAAACACATTAGTTCGCCTAAGACCGTAACAAATAATACCATTGTAATATAAATTAGTCGGTAATATTTTCTTATGATTAGAAATCACACTGTCTACTTTAGAAAAGATCGGTCCATAATTTACCATAAGTTCCATATAAGCCCACTCCTGAAAGATTCTTAGCGACGGTGGAGGGTATCAAAAATTCGGCACAGCCGAAAATAGCACTCTAAATTATTATTATTATTAGGAAGTATAACACTAGATTTCTATTTAATGAAAACGTATTCTTTAAGAAGTAACTGATTCTCAAACTAGTTTCGATTGAACTTATACTTCTCATTTGTCACCTCTTTGTTAACAAAATGAGGTCATTGTTTTTTGTTCCACATAATAATGTCCTATTTCACCTGTGTTGAAGGGTATAGAGAGACGCCAGAAAAACTTAAATAAAAAAATTAAAATATAAACTATTTTGAGAGTTTTTCCACTTTTTTCTCGGTATTTTTTTTTATTTGGAAACATTTTTGTCGTACCTAAACATATGTATATGAGGGGTCCTAATTGTTCCTAATGAAAACCAAATTTCTCTTGAAAACAGGCGTTGCAGGAATTTTTTGGTAAATCCTGGAACATGCAGGAAAACACTAAGTGGGACCATCTGCCATAAATTATATTGGGATAAAATAGATATGGAGCAACCCTGATCAGGTTGCAGTTTTTGTTAAGTAGGGTTGTTGTCTTTTTGGGCCGATTTTTTATCTTCTACTCCTTTTTTCGTTTCACTTTTTATTTCACCTTTTTTATTATTTCTTTGTCTCTTTTAACTAACTAAGGCGTCACAATAGACCAACCAAACTGGTCTCTAGGTGAGGGTGTGTTGCCAGAACTTGATGGCCGAAAATGACTATGTTTAATGGCTAAAAAATTTCACAACAAAACAAAAATAATTCATTTAAGAATTGTTTTTACAATAAAAATATTAATAAGAGATGATTTTTTTATAATAAAAATATGTACAGTACCCATGTTCTGTTACTTTGGTGGGAACTTCTCGCATCGCCCAGATGTGAAACAAAATATTCCATCGTTTCTCGAAAAGTGAGTCTGTAACTCATGTCGAAAACTATCAAAAAAGATTAGGTCGTTAAGTTATAAATGTCATAATATTCCACTGGAAAACTATGTGAAATTAAAGCCGTTGAGAACGCCAAATACACAAATATTTGACGGCGGCCAAAATTTACTAAAATTTAACAATTTTTAACGACGGCGGCGAAAGTACAACCGACGGCTATATCAAATAATGTAAAGTGCGACTTTAATGTTTGTTGTTTACAAAATGGCAAACTCGTATATTTTTCAAAAATGTAAAAAGCAAGATAATTTTTAATTCATATTTTAGTGTTAACATTTTTTCTCTCCCCGTTTTTATTTGTGAGTTTATTTGACTGTTCAAAGTAGGAGCTTTCTCACAAAAAATTAACAACCTCCTTTTTTCCGTAAATTTGTGAGTAATTTCCTTGCGTGACAGGTAATACTCGCCAAAAATGTTACAGACGCAGTTAATTAAGAAAAACGGTTGCTTGTTTCAATTAATGACATTTCATTTCTCACATCTCAGCCGTAAAGTTAGTCGACGCAGGTGTTAAAGAACATAGGCACCAATATAAAATATTCTGACAGTTAAAAACAAAGATCGCCGATGAATTCGATGTCGTTATTGTTCAGTGTTCAAATTTACACAGAGAAAACAGATTCGTGATCACAACCGAATTTGGCGCCAATCGAATTTTGTCGGTTGCATGTACTTTCACACAATTCGGTTACAATTACTGAAAATTTCGTTGCTTAGCATAATATTTTTGATAGCAACATTTGAATTTTAGTACACTATCAGTCATAACAACAGATATTGTTAGTTGTTAGTATGATTATTAGAAACAAAATTGTGCTTATACCCGAATAAATGATAGGTGCAAATGAATTAACACATAATTGGTGTTCATAACAAGAGATTTGATTGTCGTTATCAATAAATTTTTTTTAACCGGTCAAATGAAGCCCATAAGGGGCAAGGACTTGTCCAAAGGTAATCTCAATGAATGGAAAAAATTGGTTATTTTACAGTACGATGTCCTAGGGCAGGACCATTTAACCCAGCTTGCATTACAAAGGGGAAGTCTTAAAACTACTCCATGGTATACTCCAGAGGATTAGCTTTGAATTTGTTTCAAAACGAAAACATGTCGTTAAAAAACGCAGACATGTCGTTTCACAGCAAACTCTTTTTAATAATGACATGGTCCATACTTGGACCAGTCCAGGATCAAAATGGATCAAGAAGTCCAATATAATTTGCAGGGTATAAAAAATAATACATACATTCATACATACATATGTATGCACGTGTATATGTTCATCCCTATAAGAATACGGAAATTACTTACCCCTATTTATTAAGTTTTTCACATTTTCCATTTTTGACCGCAAATATATTTTTTAAATATAATATTAAAAATTAATTTTATCTATCAAATGTTTTGACAGAAAATTTAGTAAGCAATTGGGGCTTTTAACTATTTTTTGGTTGTGAATTCCGAAAAATTATAATTTCATTTGTTGTACTCGAATTGAATCTATTCCAACAATCAATAATTAGCTGCAATAAATGAATAATCATTTATGTTTATTACAAAATTTATTGACGAAAGCAAATTATTGATTGCAATGACCAATATTCAGTATTGCCCTATATTAAATTCGGTTGTGATTCTAACCATTTGTACTAATTTTTAGAACTTAATTAAATTAGTTATCATAACTAATAAAAGAATTGAAGGAATCATATTTCAGTTGGAACATCATTTTTATAATCAAGAGAATTAAAAATCAGTTAGAACTATACATTTTTAATAGTTGCAATAATAAATCATGTTACTTGATCAATATTTTATTACTGCAACCGTTTCCCAACCAATTTGTTTTCTGTGTGTAGCTACAACTTTAAACAAAAAATTATATGAATTATCTTAAAAATGGATAAACAAGATTTTATTACAAGAACTAACAAATATTAAACCATAAAGTAACAAAATTAATTTTTTACAATAAAATTAAACATAATGCTAAGTTCACACTTGGGTTTTTAAACGCGTTTAAGCAAAATGTTGATTTAGCTAATCAAAGCCGTTCACATTAACTACATTTGAGATGATTAAGATGACAGATGATTAAGAAAAAACACACACTAACTCATAAAAAAACAACAAAAAAATTTAAATTTCTTTAGTATTAAAAATGGATAAAAACACTTTTATAAAGTTATCAGAAGATTATTTTAATAATTTTAATGATGTAATTGTGAAAATTTATGAATTATTTAAGAAAAAAAAAAATAAATAAAAACATTAAGCAGAAATCTTGGCCGGTTGTACACGACATGTTGGCGATTCTACATTGTTAGGTATGTTCAGTGGATTCTATGTGGTTTATGAAGTGATTTAGTTGTAATCATGTCGATTTGAAGTGATTAACAAATCACTTCAATGTGATTAGAGCTTAATCACGTTCGAGCTGCTTAAACGCGTTTTAGAACTCAAGTGTGAACATAGTATAAGAAAGGATTTTGTTTAAATTTAAAATTGTTTTATTAATTGTTTCATGTCTAAACAAAATTAAAATTTTTTAAATCTAGCCACTAAAGAGCTAAATGGGCCGCACTGATCCTCAGCAACCCTAAAACCAGTGTTCGAAAATAAACACTAAATATCGCTCCTTAGTGTTCGGTTCGGTAGATTTATGGAAAACGCATAGTGCTTGTGTAGAAAATCATTAAAAAAATAACGTTTGTCCTGTTTGGCATATTTCGAACACCAAAATAATACTGTTCTTATCCAACTCAACAAAAAATTTAAAACATTTAATTCCGTTCGTTTTTTTAACTCAAACTTAATTGTGTTCGATTCAGCTCACTAAATAGGAGTCCCTTCAGCTCACTAATTAGGAGTCTAATCAGATTATAGAAATGCATAAGAAATTTCAAAAATGCAATTCTATAAAAATTTAGTAACACTTTATCTTTATTTTGACAAGTTGCATTTTTTTAATTTTTAGAAAACTTTGAGAAAATTCATCATAACGTCTAATTAAAAATCGAGCGAAAGTAAAATTAATTAATAACCATTTGTTTAATTTTTCGTTGCAATATACTGTAACTGTTTTAAAAGTTGTTCAAATGGATTCGTGCTGTAGCCGGAAAATGGAGTTCCGACATAAGGATAGGCTGATACTAAAGCTGGTATAGCAGGAGCGAACGGCACTGGAGCTGGTGACATATTTTGAGAAGGTAAAAAGTTAAAGTTACCATAATTAATGTGTTTATATTTGGGTATATAATAGTAGGGACCTTGATACACAACACCATTATAAATAGTTTGACCCTCATTATTTGCACTTTGTCTTGAGTGTTCGATTTTTCCTTCGCTATAAACTTTAGGTTTATCATGCGATGTGAACGGATAAGCGTGCGATTTAACGATGTTGTTGTTATTGAGCTTATCCGAGTAATTCTTACCGGATAAAGGAATACCTTTGTAAATTTGAGAATAAAATGGTATATTTTGATAATCAAGTACAGGTGAAGAGAATGTTTCAACATTGCTACAGGAGCCAACATCGGGAGAAGATTCTTCGGCATAGGCATTCGAAGTCTCTGGAGGTGAGTAGGTTGTGTTGGATAGTTGTTGATAAGTCTGTGATGGTGAAGGTGTAACAGCGGAAAAAGAATTATATGGTTGTTCAGAAGGAGCAGAATAAATATTACTTGATTGCTTATAATTTGGTACAGGTTTATATGGAATTTTATCTGAATCAGATAGTGCGTATGCATTAGATACAGGATTGGATATAGATGGGTTTGAATATTTAGTGTGTGTGGCTGATGTTGTATACTGATTGTTGACGGCTGGTGGGGTTGTAGACGCTGGTAATGGAGAAAGATAATGCGGAACAGGATCCGATAAAATTGGTTCGTATAAAGGTATGGGAGAAGGTGAGGGATATGATGGTGCAGCTGGAGGTTCAGTAAATGGGTTATATGGGTCAGGAACAGGAGATGCTGCAGCTGAATCAGGATTATAATTAACAGTACCAGCGGATGAAACATTATGCGAATAATATGTCTGTGGGTCTGAGTTATAATTTCCTAAAACATGGGATGAAGTTGGATTGTATGTAGGCAACGAATATGATGAAACAGGTGCTGCTACAAAAAGTTCTTTATAATCACTAGGATTTGATGAAGGTACAGAATATGATGGTAAAGGCAATGGATCCAGGGATGGACTATATGGTGCAGGTGAATGCACATTATCAGAAGCAGACACTTCATTATATGTTACTGGATATGTTGAAGAAGGCGGTAGTTCTTGCGCTGCAATGTGGCTTTTAGGGTTGTAGGGTCCAGGTGCAGGTGATGGATTATGGTCGCATGAAGGTATTTCAATAGCAGGAGCATACGATTGTGGCTTCGATGCTGTGCTTAAGTCAACTGGCACAGGTAAGGGATCAACAATGGCTGGAACAGGATCTGGTGAAAACACAGTATAATTTGAAGGTGATAAATACGAAGGTGAAGGAACAGGTACAGGAGCTTGATAATAACTACCTGAAGTTCCTGAAGGAACTGTATAGGTTGCTGGAGGCAGTGGTTCTTGAGGTAAATTATAAATATCAGTAGCATGTGTAGACACAGTATCGTAGGAAGGAGAAGTATATAATGACAAAGAAGGTTCTACTTCTGAAACTTGGTTAACTGGCTGATTATAATTTCCCTGTATGGGTGAAGGGACAGGATATGATGGCGAAGGTAACGGTTCTCGAGTGTAGAGTCCTTGAACAGGTGAAAGATTATAGTCAGAAGAAGGTATTTCAACAGCAGGAGCATAAGATTGTGGATTCGGAGCTGTGTTATATACAACTGGTACAGGTAAGGGAACAGGATCAGGTGTAATTAAAGTATAATTTGAAGGCGATAAATACGATGGTGAAGGAACCGGTGCAGCAGCTTGATAATAGCTATCAGAATTTTGTGCAGGAACTGTATAGGTTGAGGGAGGCAGTGATTCTGGAGGTGAATTATAATCATCAGTAACAGGTTTTGCCACAGTATCGATAGAAGGAGACGAATACAATGACAAAGAAGCTTGTTCTTCTGGAACTTTTACAACCGGTTGATTATAATGTCCTGGTACGAGTGAGGGGGCTGGATTGTAGGATCCAGGTACAGGCGACGCAAAATGATCGCATGAAAGTATTTTAATAGCAGGAGCATAAGGTTGTGGAGTCGGAGCCGTGTTATAGTCAACTGGTACAGGTAAGGCATCAACTATAGTTGGAACAGGATCTAGTGAAAGTTGAGTATAATTTGAAGGTGATAAATACGATGGTGAAGAAACCGGTGCAGGAGCTTGATAATAACTATCAGAAATTGGTGAAGGAACTGTATTGATTGCTGGAGGCTGTGGTTCTGGAGGTAAGTTATAAATATCAGTAGCAGGTGTAGACACAGTATCGATGGAAGGAGACGAATATAATGGCAAAGGAGCTTGCGCTTTTGGAACTTGTACAACCGGTTGATTATAATTTTCTGGTATATGTGAAGGGACTGGATATGATGGCGAAGGTAATGGTTCTGGATTGTAGTGTCCAGGAACAGGTGAGGGATTATAGTCGGAAGAACGTATTTCAACAGCAGGAGCATAATATCGTGGATTGGGAGCTGTGTTATATACAACTGGTACAGGTAAGGGAACAGGATCTGGTGAAATAAAAGTATAATTTGAAGGCGATAAATATGATGGTGAAGTAACCGGTGCAGCAGGTTGATAAAAACTATCAGAAATTGGTGAAGGAACTGTATAGGTTGCGGGAGGCAGTGATTCTGGAGGTGAATTATAATCATCAGTTACAGGTGTTGGCACAGTATCGATGGAAGGCGACGAATGCAATGACAAATAAGCTTGTTCTTCTGGAACTTTTACAACCGGTTGATTATAATGTCCAGGAACGAGTGAGGGGACTGGAATGTACGATCCAGGTACAGGCGACGCAATATGATCGCATGAAAGTATTTTAATAGCAGGAGCATTAGGTTGTGGAGTCGGAGCCGTGTTATAGTCAACGGGTACAGGTAAGGCATCAACTATAGTTGGAACAGGATCTAGTGAAAGTTGAGTATAATTTGAAGGTGATAAATACGATGGTGAAGAAACCGGTGCAGGAGCTTGATAATAAATATCAGAAATTGGTGAAGGAACTGTATTGATTGCTGGAGGCAGTGATTCTGGAGGTGAATTATAATCATCAGTTACTGGTGTTGGCACAGTATCGATGGAAGGAGACGAATACAATGGCAAAGAGGCTTGTTCCTCTGGAACTTGTACAACCGGCTGATTAAAATTTCCAGGTATGGATGAAGGGGCTGGATATGATGACAAATGTAATGGTTCTGGGTTATAGGATCCAGGTGTAGGCGACGAAATATGATCGCATGAAAGTATTTTAAAAGCAGGAGCATAACGTTGTGGAGCCGGAGCCGTGTTATAGTCAACTGGTACAGGTAAGGAATCAACTATAGTTGGAACAGGATCTGGTGAAAGTACAGTATAATTTGAAGATAATAAATACGATGGTGAAGGAACCGGTTCAGGAGCTTGAAAATAACTATCAGAAATTGGTGACGGAACTTTATAGGTTGATGGCGGCAGTGGTTTTGGTGGTGAATTATAAACATTAGTAAGAGGTGTAGGCACACTATTGATGGAAGGAGACGAATATAATGACAAAGAAGCTTTTTCTTTTGGAACTTTTACAACCGTCTGATTATAATGTCCAGCTACGAGTGAGGGGGCTGGATATAATGACGAATGTAATGGTTCCGGGTTGTACGGTCCAGGTACAGGCGACGAAATATGATCGCATGAAAGTATTTTAATAGCAGGAGCATAAGGTTGTGGAGTCGAAGCCGTGTTATAGTCAACTGGCACAGGTAAGGGATCAAGTATGGTTGGAACAGGATCTGGTGAAAGTAGAGTATAATTTGAAGGTGATAAATAAGATGGTGAAGAAACCGGTGCAGGAGCTTGATAATAACTATCAGAAATTGGTGAAGGAACTGTATTGATTGCTGGAGGCTGTGGTTCTGGAGGTAAGTTATAAATATCAGTAGCAGGTGTAGACGCAGTATCGATGGAAGGAGACGAATATAATGGCAAAGGAGCTTGCGCTTTTGGAACTTGTACAACCGGTTGATTATAATTTTCTGGTATGTGTGAAGGGACTGGATATGATGGCGAAGGTAATGGTTCTGGATTGTAATGTCCAGGAACAGGTGAGGGATTATAGTCGGAAGAAGGTATTTCAACAGCAGGAGCATAATATTGTGAATTCGGAGCTGTGTTATATACAACTGGTTCAAGTAAGGGAACAGGATCTGGTGAAATTAAAGTATAATTTGAAAGCGATAAATACGATGGTGAAGGAACCGGTGCAGCAGCTTGATAATAACTATCAGAATTTTGTGAAGGAACTGTATAGGTTGAGGGAGGCAGTGATTCTGGAGGTGAATTATAATCATCAGTAACAGGTTTTCGCACAGTTTCGATAGAAGGAGACGAATACAATGACAAAGAAGCTTGTTCTTCTGGAACTTTTACAACCGGTTGATTATAATGTCCTGGTACGAGTGAGTTGGCTGGGTTGTAGGATACAGGTACAGGCGACGCAAAATGATCGCATGAAAGTATTTTAATAGCAGGAGCATAAGGTTGTGGAGTCGAAGCCGTGTTATAGTCAACTGGTACAGGTAAGGGATCAAGTATGGTTGGAACAGGATCTGGTGAAAGTAGAGTATAATTTGAAGGTGATAAATACGATGGTGAAGGAACCGGTGCAGGAGCTTGATAATAACTATCAGAAATTGGTGAAGGAACTGTATTGATTGCTGAAGGCAGTGGTTCTGGAGGTATGTTATAAATATCAGTAGCAGGTGTAGACACAGTATCGATAGAAGGAGACGAATATAATGGCGAAGAAGCTTGCGCCTTAGGAACTTGTACAGCCGGTTGATCATAATTTCCAGGTATAGGTGAAGGGGCCGGGTATGATAACGATTGTAATGGTTCTGGGTTGTAGGGTCCAGGAACAGGCGACGAATTATAGCCGGATGAAGGTATTTCATTAGCAGGAGCATACGATTGTGGAGTTGGAGCTGTGCTATAGCTAACTGGTGCAGGTAAGGGGACAGGAACTGGAGAAAGTAAAGTATAATTTGAAGGTGATAAATACGATGGTGAAGGAACTGGTTCAGGAGCATGATAATAACTATCAGAAATTGGTGAAGCAACTGTAAAGGTTGTTGCAGGCGGTAGATCTGGAGATGAATTATAAACATTAGTAAGAGGTGTGGGCACACTATTGATTGAAGGAGACGAATATAATGACAAAGGAGCTTGTTCTTCTGGAACTTGTACAACCGGCTGATTATAATGTCCAGGTACGAGTGAGGGGGCTGGATATGTTGACGAATGTAATGGTTCTGGGTTGTAGGATCCAGGTACAGGCGACGCAATATGATCGCATGAAAGTATTTTAATAGCAGGAGCGTAAGGTTGTGGAGTCGAAGCCGTGTTATAGTCAACTGGTACAGGTAAGGGATCAACTATGGTTGGAACAGGATCTGGTGAAAGTAGAGTATAATTTGAAGGTGATAAATACGATGGTGAAAGAACCGGTGCTGGAGCTTGATAATAACTATCAGAAATTGGTAAAGGAGCTGTATTGATTGCTGGAGGCAGTGGTTCCGGAGGTGAATTATAAACCTTATGAATAGGTTTAGACACAGTATCGATGGAAGGAGACGAAAATAATGATAATGAAGCTTGTACTTCCGGAAATTGTTTATCCGGCTGATTAGAATTTTCTGGTATGTGTGAAGGGCCTGGATATGATGGCGAAGGTAATGGTTCTGGATTGTAGTGCCCAAGAACAGGTGACGGATTATAGTCGGAAGAAGGTATTTCAATAGCAGGACCGTAAGTTTGTGGAGTCGGAGCTGTGTTATAGACAAGTGCAGCATGTAATGGATTAACTTTGGTTGTAACATCATCTGGTGAAAGCAGAGTATAATTTGAATGTGATAAATACGACGATGAAATATCAGAATTTGGTGAAGGCACTGTATAGGTGGTAGGAGGCAGTGGTTCTGGAGAATAATGATGGACTTCAGTTACATGTGAAGGCACAGTATCGATGGTGGGAGACGAATATAAAGACAGAGGAGCTTTTACTTCTTCAACCGACTTGCTATAATTTCCAGGTGGGAGTAAATAGGTTGGATATGATGGCAAAGGCAATGATTCATGGCAAGAAGGTATTTTAACAATAGAAGAATACGTTTGCGGTGCCGGGGATGGGCTATATTCATCTGGTACAGGTAAAGGATCTGCTATGACTGGAACAGGATATGGCGCAGCAAAAGTTAAAGGTGCTAAATACGATGGTGAATGAAGCAGTGCAGGAGCTTGATAATTATTATCAGAATTTGATGAGGGAACTGTATAAATTGATGGCTCTGGAGTTGAATTATAAACTTTTGAAACTTTTGAAGTATCGATCGCAGCAGGCGAATATAATGTAAAAGGAGCTTGAACATCCGGAACTTGTACAACCGACTGATTATAATTTTCAGGTATGAGTGAAGGAGCATAAGGTTGTGATGTTGGAGCTGGGTTATAGTTCACTGGAATATTATTATTATTATTTGGTCCATTAAGAGGTGGAGGATATTGTGGCGAATGCAGTTTTTGTGTGGCTGGATTGTAATGTACAGCAGATGGTGATGGAACAGCACCATATGAAGGTGTAGAATACTGTTTTAGAGGTTCCCGTAAAACTGGGGGTGGTACTACTTTTTTATAGTCACCTGAAAAGGAAGATGTTGTTACTCTTTTATAATAGTCTATATTTTAAGATTGTACTGCGACTTGATAATATTGATTGGGAATAGGTAAAGGGGCAGGATAACTTTAATGAGGTAAGCAATAAGTGACTCGATTAAAATTTTTAGAAAAAGGCGATGGAACTGTGGATGGTAGGGAAGGGAAATTATACTCACTAGAAACCGGTGAAGTTGCTGGATAAATTTTTGCTAACATAGGTGAAGTTGGATAAGTGTCGTCCTGATTTACAAAACAAATTCCATTAAATACAACATTCCAAACTAAAAAAATAAAGATCAATGTCATAATATTGTCGAAAAGCAAATGTCAACCTTGACTTACCTGTACCGGTTGTTTTCTGTTCATTTTCTAAAACACATCGATTGGGAAACGTTTTGAAAAAATTATTACTGGACACTGCACAAACTGGATTTAACACGGTGCAATCAATATTATTTTGAGGACATGCACCAGTAGTCACAGGAGTCCATATTTGCCCAGTAGTTTTGAATTCATCATAAATCTGCCAAATATTGATAAATGTCTTGTTCACATTATTAAAAGTAGCACAAATCGGTATGTTATTTATGTCATTTAAAACAATAACACTCTGGGCCAAAGTTGCTAAAAAATATCCCGAAAGGAATATTAGCACTTTCATTTTCGTTTGCGTTAAAAATACATAAGACTATTCAAGGTCTAGGAAGTTGAAAGAATATTATTTTCGGTTCCTCATCCCCGGGTTTTTATATTCTTCTAATTTCTATATTATTAAACTATCATATTTTTTTACATGTAATAAAAGTATTTACATGTTTAAAATTGGTTTCATATTTCAACTTCTTCGTTTGTCTTTTTGGTACTTTGACGTGTAATTAAAAAAAATATTTTATCTTGAGGTGACTTTAAGCAGTTATTTGTTTATTTTTTTGTAACTGTTGTCTGGAAAACGTGCTATTTTCTAGTTTGAGAAGTTTTCAGAATTGTTTTTTTATTTGCAAATAGTCAGCAGTGCTAAATACTTGATGATGTTTTATTAATGAAAAATTATAATCAATGATTGCTGCCTGACGTAATTAAAAATGCTGTGAGTAATTAAATAACTTAGATGTTTTGATTTTATTTTTTCATAGTAATTTAAGTTTTGTTGGATTTATTTGTTGTGACCTGAAGTCCAAAGAATAAAAGTTTATAAACAATTTCACCATGAATGGCAGTCCCACTAATATGAATATGAAAATTTTAATTAATTATTATTTATGTATTTTCTCATGGAAAATTTATGTTATTGCATTACCTGACCAACAATTATGTGGCATTGTGACAAAACATCTTAAGTCAAATTTAAAAAGTTGAAAAAAAAATGTTGTTAGTCATACGAATTTTCATTCAAAAAACATTTTGGTTTACGTTAATAAAATTTTGTATAATAAACGAAAGTTTTCTTTAATTTTGGTTTAAACAAAAATGATTTTTATACCGAGTTCTTTTTAAAAACTTTTTTGCTTTTTTCTTATCTCGACTTAAGATATTTTTTATTCAACATACCAACGGACAGGTGTGATTATTCGAAGAATTTTACTATGGCGCCTTTGAATTTTTTCGATATTAGAAGCCGAGGCAGTCCCCATAACTGAATACCACAGTACCAGATTGGCTTTAAGATAGAGTTGTAAATCCAGACTGCACTCAAAAGTAAAATCAATCAATCCGAAGCGATATTAATAGTACAATGAGTACGGATTTTCTTGAATCAAGCACAGGATTTTTAATCGCAAAATACTTAAATTATGTATATTCAATCCCGATTTCGTACTTGAAATAATCCGAAAACGAGATTGATTGAAGTAAAACTAAGATTGAATCAATCTCATAATGTCCTTTATTCAAGTATTATGAAATTGATTCTATCCCGAATTCGTGCTTGAAAATAAACCAAAAAAGTTATTATGATTGATTTACTTACTCGTATTACACCTTACAGAATGATAAAACACCAACATCATGCCCGATATGGTTTTTACTTTAGAAATCTTATGTACAAGAGAAGCAAGAGTTAAAATTTACTTTTTAACCCATCGTGGTACACCTGAGTCTGGCCAGAAGGTTAAACACAACGAAATGTTTAACCTTCTTTTTACTTGATATAAGAATTTTATACTTATTTCAAGAAATTCCGGAATTGATTTTCGAAAGTAATCCCATTTAGGATTGTTTTAAGCACGGCTTAGTGTATTTATACTTGATTTTTTTAAGTACGTCTCGTTCTTAAAGTAATCATACAAAACTTGATTTTCATTCTGTGTAAGGACAGAGTCATCCCGAAAATGTGTTTGTAAATACTGTGGTGTAGGGTATAATATAAAATAGTCGGACTTGACAGACTTTACTTTCTTATAGACCAGTGATAACCAAGCTCCGAACTAACCAAGCCCCGAACGCACGCACACAAAAATATTATGTGCGGTCGCAGGGACTGATGATATTCTGATGTTTTGAAACGAACAAAGTTGTAGTATACATGTGAATTGCCGACCGTGTCTGTGTGAAAAATACGTTTATTGACTGCCTCGCCAGGCTATTGAGTGGCTATCACTGTTATAAACCAACCTTAATCAGCACAACAAGCGTAACGTTTACTAGCTCATTACTTCAACGTTGTGTTATGAACGGTTATATTAACCCTAGAAAGATAACGTTATTTTTTTGTACTGAAAAGATGACGATACGACTGAAAGACGTATGCTTGTTTATATCTTTTAAAGGATATCACCGAAAATATTTTTTTTGAATTTTATTGTTATTCTTTTTCTTTTAAAACAATACAGTTTTTAAATAGAAAATTTTTATTAAAATAAAATTAAAAATAAAATTCAATTAGCATTATCAAAAATTAAAGAGTTTTTATAAAGGACATCAGTTCGTTTCTAAAAATATAAATAAATATTTTCTTTGTACTTTATGTAGATAATGTTATCTGTATTAACTTATATAAACTAAAAAAAAATAGTTTGAATAACATTATGTGCAAGATTTACCAATTTAAATTTTGTGGTCGCCACATACAGGTATACCGCACTTGACACATACCATTTTGGACATAAGTTTAATTTCTGATGGACAGAAGCCACCGTATTATCTCTTTTTTGATTCACGCTGTTCTCCACTGCAACCTCGATCATTACTAACTGCATCTGGTAAAATTCGTTCAATTTTGTCGGTTAAAGTTTTCAATAAAATAGGGATTTCTAGCCTTAAAATTTAAAAATTTATGGAAATTTCGGCACTGGTCCATTAAACAATTTCCGAAATTATTTCGGTAGTAAAAAATATCGAACCATGAAATTGGGTCGTACAGTAATTTGAATTCCCGAGTAGGTCCTCTTGCCCTACGAACTATATTCATTGAAGAAACTCGGCCATCACTTTGACCCTTCGATGTAGCTCACTTACTTTTATTTCCTAAAGTGGGTCGAGATATCGAAATAACGCAGCTATCGAAGAAGTAGTAAAATGTTCAGGTTCTTAAGGATTTTCCTGAATCGGTGGTATATTCTCGTCAGGCTCAAGGATGTCTAAAGCTCATCTCCTACATCACTTTGAAGACTATCCTCCAATAATTCATCTTCCAATTCGCTCACACTTTCCAGTGAAACCGAGCCCTCCAACACGCTTTGCAAAATAGCGCCAATTTCTGCGTCGCCCAAGCCGCGCTTCCAACACATTTTTAAAACAATACCTTAAAATTCAACCAAAACACAAAGTTATCTTCGCTACAAAAGTAAAACTAAAGATAACGATACGTCTCCCAGACATATGTTGTGTTTATTTCTCAAAAAATACATAGCTTACAACATAAAAACTGCCACCACCAACTAGGTGCTGCTAACAACTGAGATTATTGAACATAAGAAAGTTGTGTGTTAACATATGTGAAAGTAAGCGCACAAAATTGAAAAGGGGTACGTCTCGCAGACGTACCTTATCTTTCTAGGGTTAACTTGTCTTGTTTTATTAAACCCACAAAATATAAATAAAAAATGGCCGTAAATCTGCTAGATTGACTTAAAAAAAAAACTAAATGGCAATAGCAGTTTACTTCACTACTAAGCACGCTGTCAAAATCATATTTCCAATAACAAAGAGCCGATTTACATATAAGGTGATGCCTCAATATCTCATGCGCATTTACATAAAAACTTTTTTGTCGCAACAGTCAGGAAACTTTTTGACATTAAAATAATCAATACTTCGAATTCGTTCATTCGTAGCAGTGTTGCCATTAAGTAAATAAGTGTAACTTAGAATTAATATGTTACAAAGGCATTACTGACAACAATTAATAAAGCAAAAGTAAACATTTTTAAAAGCAAAATGTCAGATAAAATCAAGTAGGAAATTATTTAAGAAATTGTTAAAGTAACTGAACTTGCTGTCGAAACTTTAGAATTAGATGATGATTAAAATATTCGAACTGGCAACACTGCTCCAACATAATACACTCAGGTCTCGTTTTATGCGATAGATGCGTTCCAAAAAATATCACATAAATTGAATTCGCATAAAATGACACTCTAGCTTCATATAAAAACTAATAGTTCGTTCCCAAATTCTGAAAAACCGCATAAATTCAAATTTTTATTAAAAAATCAAAACAAAATCGCACAAAAAATTTGTAATAAAAAATTATTGTTGGTATTCCTTTATATTTGGCACAACTCTAGTTCTAGTAGATATTTATATGTGTGCGAAATAATTTTTTTTCCTTTTAATAATGAAAGAACGAGTTTAAATTTAAATTTTTCTAATTCCGACCTAATTTTTTTATGTCATTTTCACCGAAATTAGCCTTCGGCGTACTTATTATATTTTAAAACTTTTATTATGTGCTCTTCATAACATACATACGTATCGGCTATGCATAGAAAAAACTCAAAATAAAACAAACTTGGTTTAATTTAAACACGGTAAAAAAAAGCTTAAAAAAACATCTTAGATTTCAAATCTGTTAATATTCTAAAAACAAATCGTAAATTTAAAAATCGCATAAATTTGAATCCGCATAAAACGAGACCTGAGTGTACAACAAAAATACGACAGAAAATTATATGTAACAGATAAGCGTGAAAATTGTAGCTTTAATTCTCATTACGTCGGGCTTTTACGACCCCAACACTGCGCCTACAAACACGAGTCACAGGTGACATGTCGCAGCGTCATCATACTTAATGTAAACAGCCTTAAAGCGTTAATGCCGCCCTATTTGGATTGGTTTCATACATTTTGTATGAGCATGAGCATTTTTGACAAATAAAAAAAGCTTGACGCTTGTCGCTTTAGGTTTGGCTCTTACTTGTTAAAATAAAAATCGTATGTGAATAAAAAAAACCAATTTTAAACAGTTTCTAATGGAATTTAAGAAAGTATTTTTTACAATTGACATCAGCAAAAAGCAGTGTTGCCACTTTGTGGGTAATTACCCGAATTTGGTATAATTTTTACGGTCGTGGGTAGAGCATGGGTCATTTCTCTTAGGTGTAATTTAAGTGTAATTTGAAATTTTTACTTCAGATGCCCAAACAAAATCAAGATTCGATTTCAGTGATGACATTTATTTATTTTTAAATATTGTTGCTAAGAAATGCATAGCCTTCTGAAAGTCTCGCTTTCTTTTTAAGAAACGACTTCAATCATTAAACACACATATATTTTCAAATGTTTGGTAATGAATGTCGCAAGATGGACCCTTAGATTTGGATAAAGATGCCTATCATAGGGGCTTAGAGCCTGAAGTTTATTGAAAAAAGTTATTTAAACTAAAAACTTGCCTGGAGGAAGATATGTTTCCAATATTGCAACATATAATTAATTTTATTTCTATCTTGCTACTTTTTAATGCTTTAGTTTAAAGTATATTTAACGCCTTTTACAGTTGTAAAACTGAATTACGAAAGGGACAGTTGTATAAAACACTGCAGGCATTTTGTTTACTTAATAAGGTATAAAGGGTATTTTTTAACACCATGAAACTTAAAATGGTAGACAACACAAAAAAAACAAAATTAATTTTAATCGCAGATTGATACACGGCACTACCATTTGAAACTGATTTAAAATAATAAAATTAACAATGTTGACCTCCAAAACACCGATTGTTGCTGGTTTATCAGCATTAAAAACTGACTTCACAGCCCTATGAAAATCAATCAATAAATATCACATCGCACGGCCTTGAAGTCTAATTGACAGGTTATTTTCTCTTAATCACCACATCGCCTTCATTTGTGAAAAAATGTTGCGTCATTTAAATCATGAAGTCAACTTTAAGTTGCAAAAATCGATGTCTGACTTTCAAAGTATATTTGGATAATTTGGTGGTGTTATTCAATCATGATGATGCGCCTGATCAAAAAGTGAAAACAGTATGACAGTTTACCTTTCGAAAACCCTATGGGGCTAAAAAGCAACCATTATAAAGCAATTACAAGGAACATTTTAAACCTTCTCAAGATTTATCAACCAAATGTGGAAGTTAAACTCGTTATTTTAGCAGTTTCATTTTATGTTTTTTTAATTTATTTTAATTTAAATAAAATTAACAGTTTGACTAATATTGATATTGTTTTAATGAGTTTGTTGTGTTTTTGCTTCTTTGTAAATGTATTTTTATTAAATAAAACTTAAATTTTATATCAGGTGTAATTTCATTTAAATCGGGTAATTTTGCTTCATCTGAAGTGTAATTTTGAATCTTGCTGGTGGTAACACTGACAAAAAGCCACTTCTTTACCAACCAGTCACTTTTTACAAATATGTATACTTTTTATACTCTGCACAACTTGTTGTGAAGTAGAACTACTAGTTCGTCAATCCGTGTGAACATTTTTTTATATATATCTACGACCCTATAAAGTAAATATATTTTGACTCTAAGTTCATTTAGTCATGTCCGTCTGTTTAAATCAGGCTCACTTTCAAACGACTTAAAGAAGAGGAAAAATTTTGGTGTCAAATTGTACCTAGTTCTCCTAGGCAGTTTGGGATTAAAATCCATCAATAAGAAGGAAGATTGTTTTGAATCAAAATGTGAAAAAATCTCCCAAACAAATATATATGTATTTATATTATATTGTTTATTTGCACCGATTGTGACGAAACCACACCACCGATTGAAGGGCAGATCGGTCCTTAATTTACCATAGGCCCCATTGAAAGTCATCTGGCGAAAAACACTTTAATACGACTAAACCCGTAAAGAATAAAAATATTAATATTTTTCCTTTAGTTAGGCTTGAGTTCATCAAATTTAATTTTCATTAAATTATTCTTACTGAAGGAAGGATTCTTTTTTTCTTACAACATGAAATCTTATAAAAAAATTATTAATAATTTTCTTGGCTGAGCTAGGGCTCGAACCTAGGTTGAATTAACATGTTCAAAGAATCAACACATTCTTTCATCAGAATTCTCTGAATAATATTATTGTATGAAAATTGGTCCAGGTTAATTTGTTAATACCAGAAAGAATATATCCCATATAAAATCCAGAAGCAAGTGAGTTTTTTTCAAATCCTACTTTCTCTAAAAACACCTTTTTTAATCAAAAGCCAAATTTTTTTTCCAAAAATAAAATTTTTCTTTAACAAGAACATCAAACAGTGTTTCTACACGGGGAAAAATTCTTAGGTTTTCCAAAAAAAATATGTTTTTAAATATAAATTTTTGTAATGTTAACCCCCAATTTCACCAAGTTCAGTTATAATTATCTATCAGTTATATCTGTCAAAACATATTGTAAACTGGAAGTTAAAGTAATAGTTAGTTTTAACTGAACTTGGTGGAATTTTAGCGTAAAAATAAATATTAAGAAAATACTTTCTTGGTGGTAAATAATAACACTGTGGTAGTTGAAAATGTCGACATGCGGGGCAGCTGGTGGGTTAAACCTAATCTACTGCGCTGAATCGAATGGCGCTTACCGTTTTTCTGCATTAGCTCTTAAGAAAAGTAAGCAAGATGAAACATTTAAATATTTTTAATTACCAGATGAAACTTGGTATATAAGCTTGCATTGGACCATGTTTAATTAAATTTTCACAATATCCCAGCGGGAAATTGTATGTCAATTGTTCCAATAGACTGGTCCTGGGACTTGGGAAAATAGAAAAAGTTCAAAAAGAAAGAACTCATGACCAGTGAAAGGAGAACAAATTGTTTAACTAGTATATGAAGAACAAAAAGTTAGAAAAGTACTGAATTACAGTACCGTCTTCACCGGAGTGTGACACATTTTTTTGGGAATTTTTCTAATTTGAATCTTAAAATTAGTTCTACGACTTGTTTTATTGAAATCATACGACATTGTATTTATGAAATAATAATAATACATTGTACTTACTAACACTAAAGGCTAGATTACACTATCTCACAAGTCTTACGTATTCCATAATACTTTGTGAGATAGAAATCTAATGAGTTTTGTTGCGACTGTCAAAAAATCTAATGTAACAAGACAGTTTGTGTTCACACCATCACACAAAGTATAAACACTCACACATGAAATAAAATGTAACCCTGATCAAGTGAAAAGTATTATTGTTTAGAAATTTTTCAAAAAACGATGAAGTCGTATGGGATGTCAAACTTTTTTCATAATACTTGGCATTTTCCTGACACATTGCATTCACACTATCGCACTTTGTCATATTACTTCAGTTTTTGACATGTATTAATACAAAGTATAATTCAATTGTCAATTGACCCTCCCCATGAGAATGCCATTTTGTCCCCTCTCTTCTAGAAACTCAAGACTTGACGAGTCAAACTTGATGTGTGTAAACCGACACTAACAACAGCATTGAATAAGATCCATTAGGAAAGGCCA
Source organism: Pollenia angustigena (assembly GCA_930367215.1). Lineage (NCBI taxonomy): Eukaryota > Metazoa > Arthropoda > Insecta > Diptera > Polleniidae > Pollenia > Pollenia angustigena. The sequence continues at coordinate 59,438,467 of OV884060.1, forward strand.
AATATATATAGTTTGATTAGATGTATATTTTTTGGTTTGTTTTGGATGCTATTCTCATGTCACGTAAGTTGTGCAAAAACATCATTTGTATTTGGCCAGTCTTAGGTGTTTCAAAATAAAAGTTCAAAACAAGATATCTCCCACAATTCGCAGATATTTGTACTTTTTTTACATTCGCCCAAAAATATTTTGGAAAGCAAGGTTCCGAATTCGATAACTTTTGTTTCAGTCATTTCTTTCGATTGCTTTCCTACAATCACTGTTATTTTTTTCAAAAAGTCTTTTCGGCGCTGATAGACAAGCTCTCTACCAGCTAGTCTACCGGGGCATTTTAATTTGTTTCTAATTTGTTACTAACACTACTTTTGTTTAAATTAATTTTTAAGGATATACGCCCTACATTTGCTATAGATATTGGTAATGACAAAATTAAAAAAACTTATTTTTTTAAATATGGAAAAACTTTGGGCTAAGCACAACGTCTTAAACACATCATCCCAAAAACTCTAAATATTTTGCTCTTTTTGTAAAGTATGTTCCGAAAAATTAAAGTGAATATCACTTACATCTACAACATTTGGGAAAATAACACATAAATGAGCAATCCGTTTTTGGTAACCTTTTATTACATTAAAAGGCTATAAAACTTCAACTTGTTTTACCTAGCATTTACACATGCCACTGCCAGTTCGAAAAACTCAATACACTCACACTTTTTTACTAATACACTCACATTTTTCGCAATGGCAGCTCCAGTGGCAGCAAAAATTGCATGCGAGTGGAAATTTGGCACTTGCATGCCACTAAATGTCAAAACGATAAGCAATGTTACCCTGTTAAAAATTTAATTCACATTTGCTGGATTGTTGTCAAATTGTTATTGAAATTTTAACTTAATAAAGAATTATTATGATTATTTTTTAAAAGCGCGCATAAATAAAAGCAAGTTTGTTAATAATAGAGCATTAATATCGTTAAAATAATGCTAATATAAATAAATGAAAAAATTTCCCCAAAAATGTGCCACTATGATTAACTCGGTAACTCTTTTTCGTTTTCTGGTACTTTTTTTTTTAATTCGAGAAGTAAACAAATTTGCTCAAGTTGACGCTTCTACGACATTTTGAAAATGAACTCGCAGTGGCATGTGTAATCACAAAAGTTAATGGCATGAGATTCGACTATTTCGAACAAATTTTCTTTGATAATATGTATACAACAGTGGCATGCCACTACTTGCATGTGTAAAGGCAGGGTAAGGAAGTCGTTATCAAAATCGAATCTTTTTAACAATCCATTGCAAAGTTCAACATAAAACTTTAAACAATGAACTCTTAAGTCTGTTTCATCATCTTCAGATAATTTTAGAGTTTGCTTAAAACCGTAAAAATGTGAAACCGCGGTTTCGGTTTAAAATTATTAAAACCGGTCGGTTTCGGTTCGGTTTTCGGTTTTGAAAATATCAAGGTTAAACTTTATACATAAACATATATATTTTTTTGTATGTAATACAATTTTTTATTTATTTCAATTCAGGTACTCTTATTAACCCTTAAGTGTATCCCTGGGCTTAGCCAGGCATTTTTTTGACTTTTTCCAGTTTTTTTTTTATATATAATTATTATGTATATTAGAACGAAACTTTATGTTTTCCTTAATCAAAGTGTTTTTATAAGAAAACGAGAAAAAAGTGCAAATTTAAACATCGTGTGCATATTGTATCCACCTAGGCCTGGCAAGCCCCTTCCCTATTATATATGTATTGTTTTTCGAAGAATTATTCTATATCCCAACAGAATGTTCCTAATATAGCCATAAAACTTCATACATATAAAAGTAGTCCTAGCCTTGCACAGGGGCTCGTTAGTGTGAGTTTTTTCAATAGTCACAAAAAATCTATACAAAATATTAGTGGTCCCAGCCAGACCCAGTTGGTAGAGAGTAGTGTTTTGTCCGTCGTGCTGTTAACACGTTTTTTCTTTATTGTCCCCGTGTTCTCGTCCATTAATGTTAAAATTAAATTATTGGTGTTTACGTCGTCCGTCAATTAAATAGAAAAAAAAATAAATAAAATAAAAAAAAAAAAAATAAATAAAATATTTAAACAAATACAAAAGAAATAATTTAAACTTAAAACAACAAAATATTTACATAGACCAAAAATTTTACATATTGAACTAAAAATGCAAATTCCAAAAAAAAAGAAACAAAATAAACACAAAACATAACTGAAAATATTAAAATAAAAAAAAAACACAACACTTAAGAAGAAAAAACAATAACAACATTCACTTGAAAACTGTTGGAAAAAAAAAAAAATAAAACAAACAACAAAAACAATAAAACACATTTCAACTCTTTTAAAAATCAAATTTACAATAACAACTAAACAAGTGCACAATCATCTACATAAATAACCCACAACACACATCAAATACACAACCACACAATATCAGGATACATTTACACCTCGATATACGCGATTTACAATATATTTTTTTGGCAATGACCAAACGAGGGGCTTTTATGTCCCCGTTTACAGTGCCATTGCTGTTCACTTTTCCCATACCATTCTTCTACGAAATTTAATTGGCATCATGCCAGATTGCTGTTGGTTACTTAATGACAAAGGTATAACACTGGCCATTGAGTAACTTTATCAGCAGCGGTTTGGTATTTTTGTCACGTTTATTATCGTAGGGAGTATTGCCTTGAATCTTCTTAATTTGTAATGACAGGTAGATTTCGCATAGACTTCTGCAATATACGCGGATTGAGAGCGAATTATTTCTCTTTATATGCTCACATTCGCTTCCATCGGCCGGATGTTTTCGCCTTATGTGAAACCCAGGTGTGTGGGGATGCTGATCCACAGGATTTTCCCATACCTGGGTATCAACTTCTATCCCTTTTTTCTCTTCATAGGGGCCTTGCGATGTACATTCGCAACGATGTTGTGTACCAGTACCAGCAACATCTTACATGTGGTGATGCGGAATTTAGTTCCCTCTGGGTTAAATTCCAGATCAGGACACACATGTTGCATTTCGGATTTCTGTATAGAAGTCCAAACATGGAAACGGTGGCTTCTCTTAATGGCTTTGACGCCCTTTCCGATACTATTTCTAGAATCCTGGAAAGTTGTCCGAACAGTGAAATTGTAGTTGCTGGCGATTTTAATGTTCATAACTGTTCCTGGCTTCGCCATTCGAGCCATACAACTCCCGTGGGCCAATACGTTGAGTTATTCGCCGCGCATAACCACTTAGCGCAACTAGTAAATGAGCCAACACACAATTCGTGTGTTGTAGGGCAATCTCGGAATACTCTTGACCTTTTTCTCACTTCTCACCCTGAAAAGTACGAAGTGAGAACACTCGATCCTCTCGGGAATTCGGATCACAATACCATTTCTGCTTACTTTTCATATTCGGCACTTCATAGCGTCTCGAAAACAGCCCCGAAACGGTCGATTTTTATTTATGAAAAAGCTCGTTGGGCCGAGCTTAACGAATTTTACCGGCATTTCAACTGGAAACTTTGTTTCCTTGACGATAATGTTGATGCCGCTGCAAAAATGGTCGTAAATGTCATTTTGCTTGGAATGAAACTTTTTATTCCCTCGAAGCAAATTTCGGTTAAACCAAAACTTAAGTGTTGGTTTAACCAGACGTGCAAAAATGCAGTCAGATCCAGAGAGGAGGCGTTTAGTAGTTGGCGTTTGAATAAAAACGCAACTACTGATCAGCTACGAAAGAGGGCAAGATCTGAGTGTGCCAAAGTACTTAGACGGGAAAAATTTCTACACGAACAGCGTCTTCGTGCTAAGGTCCTTGCTGCTCCTCGGGGCAGTAAGACCTTTTGGTCCTTCGTTAAAAGAGTAAGGGACAGTGCTAGTTCTTCTATCCCAACGCTTTTAAAGGACGACCAAATATTTACTGACCCGATTGATAAAGCTAACCTCTTGGCTGAACTGTTTGCAAGTAATTCGTTCTTGCCGGAAAGCAATCAATCACTGCCCGTTGTCGAAAGAGTATCATGTACTATGCCCAAGATATTTTTCCGATCACGCGCAGTCAAAAGGGTTCTTTCGGATCTTAACGTAAACAAGTCACCGGGGCCGGATGGCATATCAGCACTGGTATTGAAACAGTGCTGTTCGACGTTAGCTCGTCCATTGGCCAACCTTTTCAGCTCTTCGTACCGTGCGGGAATCTTTCCCTCTTGCTGGAAGGTGGCCAATGTTCAGCCAATCCCCAAGAAGGGTGAGGCTACTAACCCTGATAATTACCGCCCAATCGCAATTTGCTCTTCGCTCTCGAAGGTGATGGAGAGCATGGTTAATTACCATCTTGTGAAGTATCTGGAGACAAATTCACTTCTCAGTGACAGACAGTATGGTTTTCGTGGTAGCCGATCTACAGGAGACCTGTTAGCGTTTCTTTCAGAACGTTGGAGTCGGTCCATTCACCGCTTTGGTGAATGCAAAGTGGTTGCTCTGGATATTTCCAAGGCGTTTGATCGGGTGTGGCATGGTGCGCTTGTGTCAAAGCTTATTGCTTTTGGTGTCGGTAATGATTTCTCTCGATTTATATCGAGTTTCCTCAGTGATCGCACTATACGTGTTGTTATAGATGGGATTGCATCAAACGAGTTTCAGGTAAATTCAGGGGTACCGCAAGGTTCTGTCCTTTCTCCTACGCTATTTCTTATATTTCTTAATGACCTTCTTGGTCATACTTCAAATCCTATCTACTCTTTTGCAGATGACAGCAACATTTGTCATTCATATTCCTTCGATCATAGGCCAAGCCTTGTTGAGATTGGGGGCAAAAGGCAAAATATGAATGACACTCTTAATCAGGACCTAGCTGCAATCTCTGAGTGGGGTCAAGCGAATAGGGTCGAATTTAATGCACGCAAGACCCAATGTTGTATGTTGACCCACAGACGGGCCGTGGGACCAACTATGTCATCTGTATTAATGGGTGGCATTGATATTAAGGAATCGGATACTCTTGATGTTCTGGGCATGAGAATACAGTGCGATGTCCGCTGGAATAAACACGTTTTCAAAGTGTCGAAAGAGGCATTCAAGTGTTTAGGTTTTTTAAAACGGTGCAAGAAATACTTCACTTCCTCCGATCTCCTTACTATCTATACCACCTATATCCGACCGAAGATGGAATACAACTCCCATATATGGGCAGGGGCTTCAAAGTCTATTTTGAACCTTCTGGACCGTGTACAAAGGAGGGCGGTGAAGCTCATCAATGACAGTAGGGTATCCAACTCTATTGACTCATTGGGGCATCGTCGGAATGTGGGTTGTGTGACACTTTTCTATCGATATTACCATGGAAGGTGTTCCACTGAGATAAGTGAACTTATTCCACCCGCCCGAGTATTTCTTCGTAATACTCGCTCATCCAGTGGATCACATCCGTTTGTAGTCGATTGTCCTGTGTTTCGCACAACGCATTATAGAGAAAATTCGTTTTTCAGTCGAACTATCCGTATGTGGAATAAACTTCCCGCAGAGGTCTTTCCCGGTACTTATAATTTATTAAGATTCAAGTCAAATGTCCACAAACACTATTCCCTCTTTCCTCCTTCCCAAACCTTATTTTCCTGATCAACACAATGCACTGCATATATAGGGGGCATCCCCTGAGTGTTGGTTTATCGTTAAAAAAAAAAAAAAAAAAAAAAAAACTTACATACTAAAAACTTGAAAAACTTTATATATTTATAAAAAACTTTTTGGCATCTCAAAAAACTTGCAAAAAAAGGGAAATCTTGACAAATGGCAACACTGTATATAGTACTCTCTTAATGAAACATAATGATTAGGGATGAGATTTTCATGCAATAAAACATCGAAAATATGCGCATAAAATATGCACTAAAAACTCCAAAATATGCATTAAAAAAATAAAAATATGCACTAAAAATAAAAAATTCTAAAGTTGTTTTTATTCCAAAGTATAGGTATAATATTTATTTAAACTTAATTTAAGTAACTACATAATTTTAATCTTTGTTTGCATTATCAAATAAATACTTTTTTATATAATCAAAAGTAAAGCTTTGTCTATTAAAAAGCTTTTGTACATGGAAAATTATCTCCCAACGTCAACCGAAGTTGAAGCATACTTGAAAGATGCCAATTCATTTGGAGAATATAAATTTTCTTATTCAGATCCCACATTTGATTCTAGATCAAATAAAATTAAAATTTGTTTTATTGTTTGAAATCCCATATTTTTTGAAATCAATAAATCAATATTTTCGATTTTGATTCAAATTTCCTCTGCAAATCGATGTAACCCATGTGCCTAGCAAGTCACATGTAATAGTTTTGGATAAATTATTTAAGGCAACTTGGCAGCCTTAACCATGCAAGTTGCTGCATCGGTTAAAAACAGAAGAATCTTTTGTCGAAATCTTGTATTTTAAGCAGAACTCCAAAAAAAATTATTTATTGATTTAAAAAATTTTTATTTTAGAAAAATTTTTTATACAATTAAAAATATGTCACTCAAAAAGGTTAGAATATGCATAAATATGCATTTAAAACCAAAGTATGCAAAAATATGCATTTTAACCAAAATATGCAACAATATGCAAAAACAAATCGATCCCATTTTAACGCAAATTTAATGATTCGGAAAGATAATTGGTCGACATCAATCTTAGACCATCGACAAAAAACATGCATTTGCATGGAAATCGCATCCCTAATAATGATAAACAAAGATCTTGCAAAATCTCTATCTCTCTGTAGGCGTACAAATGTCACGTACGATGACATAGAAATGCTTATATGTATGTGGAACATTTTTGTCAGAAAAGAAAACACCATTAAACTGTTTATTAATGAAATACAAAAAATCGCCAAATAATTTCAATAGTATAAAAATCATTAATTTTAAAAAGAATACACATTCTCAAAAAACAAATATCCATTTATTTGATAATTATTTACAAATATCTCCTTAAAAACATTTTTTATCTTATTTCTAGAGTATTTAAATTACGTTAATTTAATAATAAAACTGGTAGTTGTATTTCAAATTAGTGACGACTCACAATAGTCTTTAATGTTTCCACGATTTGATTAAACAATGTAGAATTGAAGGAAATTTGCGGTGCATTAAAACTGTTATATGGAACTGGCGCAGTAGGTGGTGGCATTTGTGGTGGCATAGGGGGGTAAAAGTAATGCATATGTAAAGGATGGGGAGGAATGTTGGTTAAGCCGTTTATAGGATTATTATCAGTAGGCTGCTGATTATTTTCATATTTTCCATTTTGTGGCAGGTGTAATAAATAAGGTATTGGATGGGCGTAATGACTGTATAAAGGAGATAAAACTTGTTCGGGTGGAGGTAAAAACATTTGAGGCAATGGATGAGTTTGAGTGAGGATTTGTTTGTAAACTGGTGAATAAAAGGAACTTGATGGTAATTTTAAATCACTAAGTATTGGAGTACTACGAGGTTCTTGTTGATTATATTCTACAGTTGGAATATTGCTACCATAATCTATTACGGGAGGTGCAGGCATAAAATTTGATGTTGCACTACCGGTTCTACTCATTGCTGCCAAAGAATATAGAAATTGTAAAGGATTAAAAGGAATATTTCCTCCTGGCATGAATTCTGTAGCAATTTCTGCATTGCTCTGATTTGATATTGGTACAAAAGGATTGTAACTATTTTGGGCTGTTCTTCCATAGTTCGGTACGATGCCAGGATAATTGTAAGGAATGACAGGATGGTTGGGCGCTGTGTAGATAAAGTTATAAGTAGGGGCATCGTAAACAGGAGCTTTATAAACTACACCATTATAAATTTCTTCTTTCTTGTTACTAGTGAAGTTATTTTTGGTATAATTTAATGGGGTTTCTATTTCCTCGTATGTGGGATAATTGGTAGTCAAAACTTGCTTGACTAAAGTCTCATCATCTTCTTCCTCCTCATCACTTTTAGTTAATAAGGATTCAAAAACCTCTAAAATATTTTCAGTATTATCTGAGTAATTTGTTTCAGTTTGGGTGGAATATTCGACGGCATTATTGTTCTGATCTGAAAATTGAATACTTGGGTATTTGGTAACTGGTAAATATGTTTGAATGTTATTGTGAGAGTTTAGCTCAATGTAGTTCTTGCTTTTCCTATCGTTATCATAAAGACTTTCTTCAGCTTGATTTTGTTGCTTAGCTTTAGATACTGAAGTGTAAATTAACTTAGCAGTATTGGAATAATTTTCATATCTCTCTCCAGTCATATTAAGCGTGCCTGTATCCGCTCTACTAATTTCTGCCTTATTTGCGGTGTGATCCTCTTTATATTTAAATTCCTTGGGATATTTCTTTTCATCAATATATATTCTTTTTTCACTTATATTCTCCTCGGATGTTTCTTCAGTATAACTATCATAAGGTTTTGTTGAATCTTCTTCATTAATGAATTTATAAGATAATCCACTATCATTATGCTTATAAGTATATGAATCTTCGCTACTATAAGTTTTAGTTGGACCATTTCCATACGTAAACGTGTATATTGGATCTTCGGCATCGTTTTTATAATGCAATGTTTTTTCGCTTGGATTATTTGCATCTAAATATCCCTTATATGTCTCTGTAAAATCGTTTCCATAAGCGATGGTATATAATGGATTTTTGGCATCACTGTTATAAGAATATGTTTCTTCAGTTGGATTATTTTGATCCGCATATTCCGTATACGTCTCTGTGGAATCTTTTCCGTAAGCAAAAGTATAAGTTGAAACTTTGGCATCGTTTTTAAAAGAATATGTTCCTTCACTTGGATTATTTTCATCCAAATATTCTTTATACGTCTCTGTAGAATCTTCCCCATAAGCAAAAGTATATATTGGATCTTTTTTGTAAGAATTTGTTCCATCACTTGGATTATATTCATCAGAATATTTTTTATATGTCTCTGTAGAATCGTTTCCATAAGCGATAGTGTAAGTTGAATCTTTACCATCGTTTTTATGAGAATATGTCGCTTGACTTGTATTATTTTTAATCGAATATCCTTCATACGTCTCTGAAGCATCGTTTCCATAAGCGATAGTATAAGTTGGATCTTTGACATCGTCTTTATAAGAATATGTTTCTTTACTTGGATTATTTTGATACGAATATTCCTTATACGTCTCTGTGGAATCTCTTCCGTAAGTAAAAGTATAAGTTGAAACTTTGGCATCGTTTTTATAAGAATATGTTTTTTCACTTGGATTATTATCATCCAAATATTTTTTATACGTCTCTGTAGAATCTTCTCCATAAGCAGAAGTATATATTGGATCTTTGGCATCGTTTTTGTAAGAATTTGTTCCATCACTTTGATTATATTCATCCGAATATTTTTCATACGTCTCTGTAGAATCGTTTCCATAAGCGACAGTATAAGTTGAATCTTTGTCATCGTTTTTATAAGAATATGTTTCTTTACTTGGATTATTTTTATCTGAATATCCTTCATACTTCTCTGTAGCATCGTTTCCATAAGCGATAGTATAACTTGGATCTTTGGCATAGTCTTTATAAGAATATGCTCCTTCACTTGGATTATTTTCATCCGAATATTTTTCATACATCTCTGTAGTATCGTTTCCATATGCGATAGTATAAGTTGGATCTCTGCCGTCGTTTTTATAAGCATATATTTCTTCACTTGCGTTATTTTCATCCGAATATTTTTCATACGTCTCTGTAGAGACATCTCCATAAGCTAAATTGGAGGTATATTCTGTGGCATTGTAGTTATTGGAATATGTATTATTATCGGTTGTTTTGGCAAGATGAGTTTCATAAAATCTAGAAGAGATCTCATCTTCCTCGTGATCCATCCCTTCCGAACTATGATAGGTGTCATCATCTGTATCCTCCTCGGAATAATAAGCATTATCTTCATTACTACAGCCACAGTCATTATAAGTATCTTCGTAGTATCCGTTTGAACTATTATCTGATTCTGTACTATAATCCTCACTGCTATGCATATATCCAGTAGTCGAGGGTCTGGGAGATGAGGTTGTTGTTGCAGTTATTGTTTTTGGAGTAGTTGCTGTTGCATAAATTGGCTTATTTGTGGTTGAAGTTTTTATATAATTTACAGTTTCCGTTGTATTTTCTAATGAAGCTGTGGTTGTTGGTTTTGATGTGTATTTTGGCTTAACTGTTGTTTCTAAAGTTGTTGTTGCTGTTGTATACTCTGGCTTAGTTGTAGTTTTGGATGTAGTTATATAACGTGCTGTGTAGCTGGGATTATCTGTAGTTTTGGGTGTAGTTGAGACTGTAGTATAAGCGTGTGTTGTATAAATTGGCTTATTTGTGGTTGTAGTTTTTATATAATTCACAGTTTCCGTTTTAGTTTCTAATGTAGTTGTGGTTGTTGGTTTTGATGTGTATTTTGGCCTGACTGTCGTTTCTAAAGTTGTTGTAGTTTTTACTGTTGTATACTCTGGTTTACTTGACATTTTCGATGTAGTTATAGTACTTGCTGTGTAGCTGGGTTCATCTGTGGTTTTGGGTGTAGTTGTGGCTGTGGTATAAGTGTTTATAAATTTTGTTGGAGGTGTATCAGTTGTTAAATAAATTCCTTCGTCTACTGCTTCTACTTTGGGAGTAGATTTGTATATATCTTTTAAAGTGGTTGTAGCTGAATATGTTGTTCTACAAGTTCCACGGTACAAAATATACCAATCTGGGAAAAACAGTTTTATAGATTAAGATCTTTTTTTAATTTTAAATAATCGTAAATAAATCTTAAAATGTTAAAACAAAAACTAACCAGCATTAGTTTCACAGATGGTCTTTCGCAAATCGCATTCGTTGCCAAATTCTCTTAGTTCAGATCCAAATTTAGCACACACTGGATTATATTCCTTAGTACAAAATTCAGGACAATTTAAAATCTTTGACGTTGCTACTTTAGAATAACTTGGTGGTAAATTTGAAGAAGAGCATGGACCTAATGTAGCTATCTTCCATGCTTGAATAAGTTAAAAAAAAGTTATTACCTTTTATTTAATTTTTTAAAGCTAGCCAACTTACTTTTTTTGGATTCACAATTTGCTCTTAAGAATTCACATTTATTTGGAAATTCCTTTAATTCGAAATTAAATTGGGCACATACTGGTCTATAATCTCGCGTACAAAACTGTGGGCAATTGGATAATTGGGGTGGGTAATTATGTGAGTCTAGAGCACAGGGTCCAAAATAGACAACTTCCCAATCTATAGAATTATAGTTAATAATATCAAAATTTAACTTCAATATTTTGCTTTTTTGGTTAATAACGACTAACTTTCTTTCGATTCACAATTCCAGCTGTTTAATACACATTTATTTGAAAATTCTTTTAGCTCATTCCCCATTGTAGCGCATACTGGGTCGTATTCTCGGGTACAAAATTTTGGACAAATATTTGGTAAAGACATAGAATACGATTGAATCGGAGCACATGTTCCCGTGCTAAAAAATTCCCATTCTTTAAAGAAAAAGAAATAGATAAGCAAAGTGGTTTTCATTAAAAGTGTGATATTACTTTTATCGGATTTACAATTCCAGCTTTCCAAAACGCATTTATTTGAGAATTCCCTGAATTCATTGTCCAATTTAGCACATACAGGATCGTAATCTGTTGAACAAACTTTGGGACAAGATGAGCTAGAACAAGTACCCAGATTCACAACTTCCCATTCTAAAATTAAAACAAAATGAATCTGATATATTAAATTGCAATAAAAATAGAGAACTCCTCCTTTATACCTTTGTTAGTTTCACATATTTCTCTTAGTAAATTACATTTATTACCAAACTCTCTTAATTCATTTTTGAATTTTGCACATATAGGACTATATTCCAAAGTGCAGATGTCCGGACATTTAGGTTCTTTTATAAACTGACAGTTTTCCTGATGAACCACAACCCATTCTAAAGAATATAAAATAATTTTTTGTTTTGTATTTTAATTGTCCAAAGAAAACTTACTCTCATTAGTTTCACAAATAGTTCTCCCTAATACACAACTATTAGAGAACTCTCTAAATTCATTATTTAATTTGGCGCATATTGGTTTATAATCCGCAGTACAGAATTGGGTACATCGTTGGCTCTCATTTAATACCGAGCAAGGACCTTCGTAAATTATTTGCCAATCTGAAGAGAAATATTTTTAAGCTAAAGTTTTTTTATCTGTAACATCTTTTAAGCCCTACCTTCTCCTGTTTTACATATGAGAGACTCTAGTTCACACTTATTGGAAAATTCTTTCAATTCGCTTTGAAATTTAGCGCATACGGGGCTAAATTCCTCTGGGCAAAACTCTGTGCATTTAGGGATTGGTTGTAAATCCTTATATTCATTAGATTCTTGGCAGGGGCCATGTCTAATAATATCCCATTCTGAAAAATATTGCAGTCGAATGACGATTTTTTAGTTTATTTTATTCCAATTTCTTAAAACTTACTCTGTTTAGTTTTACAAATGGTCACTTTCAATTCACACTCATTAGCGAACTCATTCTCTAAAGTCATAAAGCGAGCACAAATGGGTCGATATTCCAAAGTACACCATTCGGGGCATTCGGAATTTGGTGGTGGAGAGTTAAAGGGTATAAAAATATCCTTTTGGACAATTGAATTGCATTCATAAATATCCACAATTTGCCAGTCTGTAAAAAAACCATAAAAGAAAATCTGAAAATGGCATCCTTAGTCTCAATAGCAACTTACTTTTCTTGGTTTCACATATTTCCTTTTGTAATTCACAACTATTGGCGAACTCTCTTAACTCTTTATTAAATTGGGCGCAAACTGGATTATATTCTAAGGTACAAAATACCGGACAACCATACTGTGATTTAGATTCTGAGATACACTGGCCAGATGATATTATACGATAATCTTAGGTGAATACAAAAAATATAAGTTTAAACTTTTTGTAACGAATGATTTCTTACCTTTTTGTGTTGTACATATTCTTCTATTGACTTCACAGGGATTTAAAAAGTCTTTCAATTTACCGGTTAGTAGTTCGATGGCACAAACAGGCTCATGAATGTTTTCGCAAGGAGCACAATCGATGTTGCAATAGCTTAAGGCACATTCGTAATATTCTGTAAGAAAATTTTATATATTTTTTAAGGAAAATTTGTAAACTCCCAAAAAATAGAAGAAAACTGAGCCGATTTTATTTTTTAACTTATAAAAACTTGTTTTTTATCGAGCCCTTACCACAAAAATAGCTTCAGCGACAACACTTTAAATTTTCGTTCTTTTTTAGAAATTTTTTTTATCGGCAACACTAAGATCATCTCCTTAAATGTCATGACTACATAAGGTGCCGTTACAATTTTATATCAAAAATAATTATGGCTTACGCGACAACCTTCATACAAAATTTTTATGAAATAAAATGAAAAAAAAACCTGTTCCTGTAAAATTGTGCTTTTGTTTTTTTGCGGTAAGGGCTCGAAATCGCGGAAATTAAAAAATATATTTTTTTAATTCTTGGCCAAAAATTTAAAAAATTTACAACAAAAAATTTTTTTTCGAAAATTTGTATGAAATATTTTAAACAAAAATTTTTTTATTAAATGTTTTGTTTTGGACTGAGATTAGAGTGGCCGCTACAAGCGAAGCGTGAAGCAATAATACTTGCGCCATATTCATTCTAGAAAATGCCATAGTTAGAGCTACAACGCGAGAAATTTTCATAAGAATAAGCAAACACAATAAATATTATTGTCACCGACAACCATATTATGGTTGAATTAGTCATCCACCAAGAAGCCACAACCATATTATGGTTGCTTCTAAACATGTAATGGTTAAATATGACAATAATTTTTTTAAAATTAACAATAGTATTTTCCTCTTTTCCAAGACTTACAGGACTAATTCAACCATAATATGGTTGTCGGTGACAATAATATTGTTAAATGAATATTTTTAGAATATTCCTTAAAAATGGTTTTGTTGGAGGGGACCATATTTAAACATGTTTTTCTCTGGGTGTGATAACTTGCTTTAAAGCTTCACTTCTTCTTCGTTCTTTTTACGACATCTTTTCAGCGAGCACAAATATATAAATATATAAGCAGTGATTTATAGCAAAATATAGCGGCATACAGTCGTAGTGGGTTGCAGTGAAATTGTAATCGCATCGCTTTTAACGCATATAACTGCCATCAGCCTTATATCGGGTGATTTTTTAAGAGCTATAGGAAAGTTTAAAAAAAACACATAAAATTCAGAAAAATGCATGAAATCTTTATTTCAATCAATAGAACGGTCCATTTAATTTAATGTTTGAGGATTATTTATTGGGAATGTTGACCGTGACTGCGCCTCAAATGGTCCATCCGCTTAGTCCAATTTTGGCATACTCTTTCCAACATTTCGGCCGGTATCTCATGAATAAATGCTTCAATGTTGTCTTCCAATGCGTCAATTTAAGCGGGCATGTGAGTATAGACATGAGCTTTAACATAGGCTTACAAAAAATAGTCTAAAGGCGTTAAATCGCATGATCTAGGAGGCCAATTGACCGGTCCCGAACGTGAAATAAAATGTTCACCGAACTCGCCTCTCAATAAATCCATTGTTAAGCGTGCTGTGTGGCATGTGGCACCGTCTTGTTGAAACCACATGTCATACAGGTCAAGCTCTTGCATTTTGGGTAAAAAAAAAGTTGGATATCATCTCACGTTGTTGAGTAACAGAGGCCAAATTGCTGCGAACGGCGACGAATCGATAATTGAAAGTCATCATTAACACTGGCCGATACAGCTGCGATATTTTCTTCACTTCGCACTCTACCTAAGCGTGTTGGCTGTTTAATGTCCAACAATGTAAATTTGGTGCGAAATTTAGTCACAATAGCCCGAATATACGCTTCAGTGGGTCGATTAAACGGGCCATAAAATGGAAGAAGAGCGCGATGAACTTTCTTAACAGAGCACGCATTTTGATAATAAAATTCAACAATTTGCAAGCGTTGTTCGTTTGTAAGACGAGTCATGGTTAAATTAAAGACCAAACTGAAGATGTTTGACAGTGATACAAAACACGAAACGTGCGTCAGCTGTTTAAACCAGTGTTGCCAAAAAGGTAATAGCTAAAAAATCACCCGATAGATAGTTTATACTGAAAAATTTTGTCACAAACAAAAATATTAGTTCCTAATTCACTTTTTTAAATCGATTCTTAACCACTTTTGGAGTTGTGAAATTTATGTCCATGTGTGCTTGGTTCTGAGGGTGTAAGTATGAGTATTAAGAAAACCTTTATAACATAGCGGTGCACCCCGAATGATTGTAGGTAAGGTTAGGTCCGTCGGGCAGCCATCGAGAGACAGCTCACTTGGGTTCTTCAGTGGTCTCTTTGTGATACCAAGCTTTCATGGCCATTCTAAAGAGCAGTTTCTCAGACGCCGTCACTGCAAAGTTCAACCAATTCGTCTTCCTAATGAAGAGAACAAGCGACCTTACTTCTATCTTAGATAGACACTCTAAGCAGGAAAACACCAGTTCTCCTAGGTATTTTTTTCGTGATGCCCCGTGGCCCAAGGCATTGACAGCGAAAGTGAATCAAATTTTTCTCTTTCTCCTCATCGTGACAATTTTTTCGGTAGTCATTGAATTCCAGACCCATTCTCCTAGTATGAGTCCCAACAGGCCAGTGTCCAGTTTCAATTGATACCACTGTTCTAATTTGGTCCCTATTAAACCTAAGTAGATAGTTAGTTCTCCCTTCATCATAGCCAGGCCACTGTACCCTGGATATGGACCAGGAGGACTCACAGGTCCATCCCATCTGCGCAATACCATAAGACTCGCACTTGTATGTAACTTACAGTGAGCCATTGGAAGGCCAACGTTTTAATCAATGAATATGTCAGCCATGCGACCCACCTCATTGGCCAACTCATCTGGTTACCCGGGCAGTCCGAATGCCATCCATTAAGCGTTATCCTTGTAGCAATTTCGTTAAATATATCAGAACTCAAGTAAGTGACAGTACCAAAGCGTTATAGTTTTTTTTTAACTGATTATGGATAAGGGAAGACTTTCTGTTTTTACTTAAAGGAAGGAGATTTAAAAAGTCGGCTAAAAAGATGAATTTTACCCATAAACTAAGACAGAATTCGGTATGCTAAAAGGCCTCTTAACGGGCTTTTTGCAATTCATCATTTTGAAGTGGAAATTTAACATTTCAGGTGCTTAAGAAATGTGATATTTATGTACATTTGTATGTACATGACGGAGACAGTTATCTACTATAAGGCCATTGTTTGTATACGGTGTTAGTTTAGAGTCCTTATTAGAAATTTCTACGATAAGTGAATAAATTAAAAGCGATCATATAAAACAACAGAACTTTATTTGATGGCAGCTGATGTTGATTGCAGTTGCCACATAATAAATATTAAGGCAAAGTTTTGGTTGCTTTGTTGATTTTTTAAGTCAAAAGGCGCCGAAAGCTAAATCTAGTACGTTGTTTGTCTAACTTGGGATGTTAATTCACATGGATTAAATTTAAAGAGACAAGACCTTTATTAATCTCTTTAAAAGATAGTTTAATTCCGAACTTTACTTACCACCTAATCCTTGTAGCAGCTGTTCAAAATTCATCACTTCCAGCAGACATTTATTTTCAAAATACAAAAACTCTTGCCCATTTGTTGCACACAAGGGATCTTTATTTTTAGGGCATATCCCTCCGCCCATTTCATTATAATTCACCACTTCAGCTTCATTTAAATTTTGTGAAGCATAATTCGTATAACTTAAACCAAAAACCCTTGAGTCAAGGGCAAAAAGCAATAAAATTAAAAAACTCATTATTTTCGACAAACGTATAAAAAAACTCTTAACCTACAACTAATTTTTGCCTGCCAAGCAGTTATTCATTTATAGTAAAATTTCATTTTGTTACACTGCTACACAATGTTGAATGTTGTAAAGAAAATTATCTGAAGACGTAAAATAATCAAAACCGAACGTGTTGGTTTCTGGTTTAGCAAAAGAAAATAGGGCTTATTTCAAATGATTTCTTTCTTAACTTGGCAGACGTGCTTAAGAAATATTGCAAAAAGAACCTGTGTATCTTAAAAATGTAAAGCAACAAATAAGGCAAATTATTTTGCTGTGTGCTTTAAAGAAAAACAAGATATTCATACACCACAGTGTACTTAGAATCCTAAACACACGGGAGAATGAATGTAAACAAACTTTTTAAAATTTTTCCGGAAGAATGTAAGACACGTAGCATGCAGCCAGATAAAGTGTTAAATTGATAAATTAGCATTTTCATTTTCTAGACTAAGAAATCTGGTTATAGAACAACAACTCTCGCTCTCTTAATATTGCTTGTTACAGCCTACACCACTACAAATGCTTTAAAAGGTAATATTAGGCCTGTCGTTTCGTATGCAACACCAAGAGATATTGTGATTTTTTTATTGAAGTCAAATTAAGCTTAAAAATATAAAAAGGCCTGAGTTCCAGATCATCATAATGCTTTGCATTCAAAGTCAAAAATGTATAATTAAGTTTAACGATGCCAAATTTTGCTTATTGTGTACGCATCGACAAATTTTTTGTGCACTTTGGGACAGATAATATTAGCGGTATTCAATGTTTGGTGCGTTTTAGGTTGCAACGGTTTGGTAGTGCAATAATTTTATCATTGACAGTGAGCGGTATTTTAAGCAATTTTGCAATAAGATAACAGCTGTTTTACGGAATTATTGGCCGTGAACATTTACAAAAAGGTGTTTGATTGTTTTGTGAAATTGTTTTAAAACGCCACGAAGCAGTGCAAAAGAAAATATTATCGCAGCATTAGTAGAACTACGCCAATCGTTAACCTTTTTATAAGATGCCTTAAGGTATCGTACCTTCCACCTTATAAAATCCCAGGTTGCATCGATACCGCTTTTTCAATAAATTTTTTATAAAACATTTGAGCTGTTGGTGTGTAAATAATAATAATAAAGAAATTACTTTTGAAAAATTACGGACTTCTCTTAAATAATAACCTCTTATATTTCCAAAATTCTAGACCAATTATAAGCTATGAAGAACCGGACAAGTGCATTTTACTTAAAAATTATTTTTAGTATCGAGCTAAAATTATAAATTAAGGATCGTTTTTAGTTTTTGTTATACCCGAGATGTCCTAATTTGGGAACCTATAGTTCCTCTCCTGCTAAGACTATAGACCTCAAATCCAAGACTTAAACTCGAATACAACTTTTGTATTGTCACCTCAAACTGCATTCCAATCTGACCAACCGTTTATAAAATATAGATCCTGTACACAATTTCAATAAGCAGCCCTATAAATACTGGGAGCAATACAGTTTCAACAATCATATATGGTTTTTAAATATTTGTAGTTTTATTAAATTTCAAACATAATTAGCCTAGTGTTCACAGTGTGAACTTTACACATGAAAGTACTATCTTGCAAGTAGAGCCAATGGACTGAAACCCATCCAGCATTTTGTATCATAATCGAATGTTTGATGAACCAGCTTCTCGAGCAAAATACCCGTATATGACCTAATTGTTCGATCATAAATGATACTCTCGTTGTGAGAAGATAGCACCCTACCGATAAATCACCTCAAAGAATCATCTGTAATATAATTTACTGATTCCTTTTTCAGCATATGAATAAATCATATGTAAAACTTTTTTCAATAGCTCAAGTTGAAAAGACTCATGTATGTAGGTGATTTTTACAAAAAATTATCAACCAAATGCATTTTATAAAATTTTTAATCGTATTCGAGAAAATTTATGCGCTCATTTTCTGATCATAAATGATACTTTTGTCGGGAGAAAATGGTTCCCTACCATCAACTCTTCCTACAAAAACCATATATGATTCGTCATTTTATTAGTTTAGAGACATTTTCAACTCTTTTTTAATAGTTTTTATACCCTCCACCACAATTAGTTGTGAAGAGGGTGTATTAAGTTTGTCATTCCGTGTGAAACTTTTTTATTATTCATCTCAGACCCCATAAGGTATATATATTCTGGGTCCTTGAGTAATTCTTATTCGATTTAGCCATGTCCGTCTGTCCGTCTGTTGAAAACACGCTCACTTTCGAACAACTCAAAAGAAATGAACAAACTTGGTGCCAAATTGCTGGTAGTTATCCTAAGCAGTTTGGGATTGAAATCCACCAAAATCGGTTTAGTAGGACCAGAGCTATGAATCAAAATGTGGAACCACCACCTAAAAAAATTGATTATTTGGTTACAAAAAATAACATAAATAATGGAACAAGGCATGGAATGAGATAAGATTTTGCAAAAACTGGAAATCACGCTGTTAAATTTCGTAAAGATCCGACCATAATTTACCCTAAGCTTTATATAAACACTACTCCCGGAAAACCGTTTAGTACGCCTAAAACCGTAAAAAATAACGCTATCGTAACAAAATTTGGTGCGGCACAGTTTTTTAGGACTAGAAATAACACTGTGAAATTTCGTGACGATCGGTCCATAATTTATCTTAGGCCGCATATAAACCCTACTACCGGAAAACAGTTTAGTACGCCTTAAACCGTAAAAATTAATGCAATCATAACAAATTTTGGCTCGTCACAGTTTTAAAGGACTATAAATGATACTGTGAAATTTCGTGAAGATCGGTATATAATTTACCCTAGGCCCCATAGAAACCCTACTCCCGGAAAACAGTTTAGTACACCTAAACCCATAATTAATAATGCTATCATAACAGAAATTGGTACGTCACAGTCTTAAAGGACTTGAAATGACGCTGTGAAATTTCGTGATGATCGGTCCATAATTTACCCTAGGCCCCATATAAACCCTACTACCGGAAAACAGTTTAGTCGCCTAAAACCATAATTAATAACAAATCGTCACAGTTTAAAATAATAATAATAAAAAGACATCATACAGATATTGCTCCTTAAACATTCGAACTGTCGGTGGAGGGTATCAAAGACTCGGCACAGCCGAATATAGCACTCTAACTTGTTGTTATTGAATTTGAAATCAAACACCTTTAAATCATAAGCGCGATTCACATTTTTTCGATTTTTAAACGTGCAAGTAATTAATCACGAATTTTGAAAAAACTATCTTCCAAATGCTAGCAGGTGTAGTGAAAAAGTGTGAGTGCAAATGCTAGGTAAATAAAATTGTCAATTTTTTCCAAATCTGTTAATTTTTGTCAATCGCTTTCATAAAAAAGTATTTTGAAGAAATTTTATTTTTTAATGCAAGGAATGTTGGCACCGACGTTGGTACCGTGATACAATTTGGCTCGAGTTATTTTTGACAAATAAAATCTCATATTAGTATAATCGAGTCAAAGCATAGCACTCTAAGCGGTTTACGACTTCGCCTCACCAATGTTCTCATAAATGTTTAAACTATAACATCTTAAGAAGTTGCTAAAGGCTAGATTACACTATTATACTTTGTATTAATACATGTGACAAACTCAAGTAATATGACAAAGTGTGATAGTGTGAAAGCAATGTGTCACGAAAATGACAAGCATTATGAAAAAAGTTTAACATCCCATACGACTTCATCGTTTTTTGAAAAATTTCTAAACAATAATACTTTTCATTGGATTAGGGTTGCATTTTATTTCATGTGTGAGTGTTTATACTTTGTGTGATGGTGTGAACACAAACTGTCATGTTAAATTAGATTTTTTGACAGTCGCAACAAAACTCATTATATTTCCATCTCACAAAGTATTTTGGAATACGTTAGACTTGTGAGATAGTGTAATCTAGCCTTAACTATTAAATTTAATACAAAAATGTTTTACGTATTGCCAAAGTTTTTGATAATCGGTCGGTACTTGGCTTTATGTCCCTGTGTGCCCCAGTGAGCTAGTTGGAAGAGCGCTAGTCCATTAGTATAAGAGTTGCGGGTTCGGCTACCAGGGAAAGACTCTTTACTCTTACACTTAAACGGTGTAAAGATCTTAACTGTTAATAATCGTAAGCGTCGTAGTAGTGAAGTGTTGTAGGCGGACTTGTCCAACTCGTGTTATTTGAACAAAGTTTTTTACAAATAATTTTATTATTCTCTTGTGTCGCACAGCATATTTTTTTTCTTTTTTATTTCTACACCAAAATTATTTTCAGAATTTTTAATGGATATTACAGATTCGACTTAGCCGGTTTTATAGCATTCTAACTTGTTTATAATGCATTTCTAACAAAATACATTTTTCTTTAAAAATAGAGAGAAAGAGAGGATTAGAATGAGCTGCAGAGATGCCTTAAAACAAACAGTTAGTTAGTTTTTTTGTTTAAGCCACAAACAGAAAGAGAGCTTGCCAAGATTTTAGCCGATAACTTCAACAGGTGTTGCCAACAAAAGAGAAACAAAAATGCAAAAAAAAAGAGAAAATAAAAGGAAGCAAACAAACAAACTACAAAAGAAAATAACAAAAGATCATTAAAAAATAGCGGCTTAAACAAACAACGACCAGTTAAGCCGTACTCAGACATTTGTAGATACATAACAATCAGTCGAAATGTTTAGGCCGTTTTACTCAGACGTGTTGTTGACAAAATAACGGAAAGAAATATTTAAGAAATGCGTTGCACATAAAATTATTTAATTGATTTATTCAGCGTGTAAATTAACGAAAGCTACAAATCGATGAAAATTAAAAACAAATTATTTCCATAAAAAGATTTCAAAGTTCTAAGAAATTTTTTTTTAAGATTTCTTTAAAAAAAATTAAAAATAAAATTCAACAAAATGCTATAAAAAGTGATTTCATTAAAAAAAAAAAAAATCTTAACAAAAAAAAAAAAAAAAATAAAATAAAATTATAAAAGAAAAGTCTATAAAAATAAAACCAAACAATAGAACTTAAATGAAATGCATTAATTAGCATAAAATTAAAATGAAATTGTTTTAAAAGAACATTATTAAACTGCAGTAAATAAAAGATAATGTGTTTTTTTAGAAGAACGATTTAACAACATACTTTTTCGGTTATAAATACAATAAAATTTAAATGTTTGAAGTGGTATATAAACAAGAAATATACTTCTAATGATTATAAACAAAAAGTTAAAAAAAGGAAGTGATAAAAAATTATGCACATTTATAAAGCAAACCATTCGATTTTTATAAATCTTAAATTTGAGGAATCAAAAATACACAACAGCACCTTCTAGATACAGATACAATTTATATTTAAAAGAGGTAAATTTATACTCATTTATACAAGATAATTGTATATTTTAATTTCAAAAGAAAGTATGTACATAAATAAATAAAACATTTAGTTTCATAATTCATATTGACAAGCTCTGATTAGCGAGTAATTAGTTTTAACATTAGTTCTTATTGTTAAGCCTACAAGAGGCGGTTTTATCAAAAAGATCTTGCTTACTAAACAACTTGCTGGAAATTTTTATTTAAGATACTAAATTTATATCTTTGATTTAATTTTTTATCTTACAGAACAAAACAGTAAAAAACAGGTAAGAGTGCTATAGCCGGCTGTGCCGAATCTTATGAACCCTTCACCATGGTGAAGTAAGAGCAGAAAGTTATATAAATACTAGGGTATTCAATTAATCGATGTTTTGTATTAATCGATTAACGCGCGAATAATTGTTCCAGGTAAAAATTTTATCGAATAATAATCGTTCAATTCAATATTATTCGGTTAATCGAATAATTTTAATTTTGTCTAGTTTAGAAGGTTAAAGATAAGACCAAAAATCATATTTTTTACATAAAAATTTTATTAAAAAAGTAATAACAATTTAACAAAAGGTACTTCATGTAATAAAAGGGGAAAACTTTTTAAATAAAAAATAACATCAAAATTTAAGCTAATCTTCTTAAATAATCCTTCAAAAAAAGTTTAAGTGTACATGTTTCAAAAAATTTCTTTCTTTTGTTTTGATTAAACTTGATTTAGAAAAGATTCTTTAACTTATTGTTGACGTTGGAGAGATTGAAAGGAAAGCGATATAAAGCATATCCAATTTCTCTGTTTTTTTTCTCGTATTTTCTAAAAATTGGTAGTTTTCTATTATAGTACTTGAATCCCTTATTGATTTTTAAACAATTTTAAAAGTCTTGTTAAGGTCTGGTAAAAGGTTGTTTTCATTCGTCTTGAAACAAAATCATCTTCTTTATCTGAATCATTGTAGAAAAAGTCTTTACTAAATATTCTTAAAAATAAATTATTCCCAAACTCTTTGGTTTCATTCTGGACATGTTCGTAAATGCAGCACTGCGCTACATAAGAAAAGCAAACTTTTTTAATGCTGATAAAAAAATAATTAAAATTTTTTTATTGTGTGACTATTATTTTTGTGGAGTATTTGACAATTTTGTGGTCCACATCTACTTTACTAATACATATATGTACAAACACTTGAAATCACTGAAGCAGCGCAGTAATGCATTAACGAACATGCCCACTTTGTACTTTATTTTTCATACGGCTCATGTCTTATTGACAAGAATCTTCCTTTTTCTTCTTTGAACATGAATTGGCGTTCAAATGATTCATGTCATGTTGACGACATGTGCTTTTTTGATATTGAAAACAATAACAAAATTAAACAACGAATGGAAAAGCAAAACGTAAAGACAGTACATGCATCTGTGTACTCGTTTCTTTCCCCCTCTTCCCTCTCGCCTATAAAGTAGCAATCTTGTCAATAAAACGTGAGCCGTATGAACTCAGACTTAGTTAAGAAACAATAAAAGGGTATTCAAAAAGTACTGGCTTGTTTTTTTACATAAAAGAAAAAACTAACACTGTAAAAAACAAATTTTCGATTAATCGATTAATCGACATAAATTATTTGAATTATTCATTAATCGAAAATAAGCAATTCTTATGCATTCAAACAGCTTATCGCCCATAATTATTCGATTAATTGAACAACGGTTAATAGTTTGAATACCCTAATAAATACTGTTCTTTGGATATACCGAAAAACAGACGGACAAACGTAATGAAAAACTTATATATCGTCAACTCAGAATTGGTTTGGCGCATATGCCAAAAAGTCGGAGTGGAGAAAAACGACAAAAAAGATTTACATGAAGATTTCTCAAAATGTACCCGATAGAATTTTTTTAAATATTTTTTGAAGAACAATGTATATTTTTGCACACTTTCATGAATAAAGTAAGAATTTAATAGTATTTTTTTTTTTTTGAAAATTAAAAATATTGTTTTGTGCCGCATACGCCACTTTTCCAAAAAAAAAAAAAAAAAAAAAAAAGTGGCTTTTTGTGCTGCATACACTCAAAATATAATGTAATTAAATTCAAACGAATATTCATTTTAAACAAATTAAAATTCATTTAGAAAACGTATCATTTACATTTCACTAAAAACAAATGATTTTTACATTCGTTAAAATTGAATAGTTTTTACTTTTAAAAAATATATTTTAACCGACAAAAATCAAACTACATAACAAAATAGATACGGAAAAAACATTATTTTTTGGTAGTTTGTTTTTTTAATAACAAACATAAATGTTGAAAAATAAAATTATTCGTAAAATAACTATATTTTTATTCAATTTTAACAGTGCGGAAAACGAATTTAATAACCCACAATCAGTTACTGTAATAATTTTATGAGTGTACGTATACTTATTGCGTGAGTGAATAACTCATTCATCATCGTACAGCCTAAACGCCTGAAGCTAAAGATTTGAAATTTGGACCGGAGGTGGATCTCTCCCCAAATCGATCCACTAAAACGGAATTTTTAAAAATTCTAATGTTTAGCGGGTAAAAAAGGGTAAATTCGGAAAAATTTTATCTCCAAAACTAAAAGAGATACAAAAAAACTGTAATACATATCGTTGTTCTTTTGAAAAATAAGTGGACAGGTTGTGGTACTTTTTTATAATTCGGCTCTTTTGGGGTAAAAACGGGTAAAAGAAATAAAGTTTATACCACATTTGAAACTTATTAAAAAAATATGAATATAAGTTTGGTATTTTTTCGAAATTCAAACGTTTAAGGGGTGACAATCGTAACTATTTTTGGTACTTTTTTTACAAAACATTTTCATTTTGAAATTTTTGGTAATATAATGGGGGGAAAAAATAGTACCAAAATGGGAAATACGGAAAATTTAATATCTTTCTTCAGCTTTTTGGTTCTGAAACTGGTATTTTTTAATTATCGTTAATATTTGATCTTAAAACATAAAATTCAACATGCAATGTCCTGAATGAATGCTTTATATCTCAGAAACCACAAAAAATTTCGCGAAACAGATTTTGGATTCAAAAAGGGGGTATTCAAGATATATATACCCCATACCTAACTCAATTTTTTTAAAAATGGTCGGTAGGTCAAACCAATTCTGAATATAAAGTAAAATGTTTATATTAAAGCACATTTTGAGAAATTATGCAAATTTTAAGAAACAAAACAATCTTTGCGGTTAAAATAAAAGTTGTCGATGTAAATATACTTCTTAAGAAAGTTTTTTGTTATTATGGTACTTTAAAACCTGTGTGGAATACATATATAATTTTTCCTTAATTTCTTTCTATTATATACTTTGTGAATTAAAACATTTTGTTTCTTACTATTAAGATATTTGTTTATACCTATAAATTTTTACGATAAATAATTGCTTCATAAAGATTTAGCGACAAATAAATGCTTAAATACGAGATTTAAAGCAGTGATAACCAAGCCCCGAACGCACGCACACAAAGATATTATGTACTTGTGTGCGGTCGCAGAGACTGATGATAGTCTGATGTTTTGAAACGACCAAAGTTGTTGTATACATGTGAATTGCCGACCGTGTCTGTGTGAAAAATAGGATTATTGACTGACTCGCGAGCCTATGGAGTGGCTATCACTGATTTAAATAAAAGATATTTGTACAGATGTGTGAATACATAGATTTACATGAGCACTTGCCATTTGACCTAATCTGATGGTTGATCCTAACCACTGAGTGACAAGCTATGCGTTTACCAAACGCCTCCGTGTGTGAGAGGCACAATAAAACACAGCCATTTTGAGTGTATTATCAGGCAAAATTATACATTCGCCCCTTGCTTAGGAGCTGGAGTTATCTGACCTCCGCAATTTTTGGAAAAATATGTAATTCATATTAAAGCAATATATAATGTCCTAATTTTGTATATTTCCCTTTTATCTGACTGGGAGCTTCTGAAAAAAATCAAATAAGATTCAAACCCCATACCGATTTTTCATATTTATTCAATGGAAAATATTTAAATTATAAAAGAACTAAAGAATTTTCAAAGAGTTCAGAACTAATAAGATAGTAATAAAACACAATTGAGAGATTTTGAAAAAGTGGACTTAGGCCTTTTAGCTTCTGACACGTCCATATGTAGTTTGATATACTGAATAATTTTTAAATTGAAAGCTTATTTTTACCTTGCATAAGTTCATGCTTGGTTACTAGCAACAATTTACATGCTCTGAACTATCAGATCCATTTGGATCTCGGCAAAGTGCTGCATTAAAATAAATAAAAAAATAAACGCGACTTTTTAAATGAAACACAAGTTATTAAATAAACAGAAAATCAGTTTTTTTTTAACATTGTCACCTATACACTTTGTTCAACGCTTCTACAATTTTTTTAAACTCATTTCAAAAAAAATTACATTTTTCAAGTCAGGATATGTGAGACGATTATATCGTTGGAGTCAAATATCTCTCCGCGGAGCCATTTCTTAAGAATTGAAAACAAACATTTGCAGTTCGGTGCTAAATCCAGAGAAAAAGGCGAATGAGGGAAGCAATTCGTAGAATAATTTATGGATTTCTCCATGGTATAGTACTTAATGAGCACACGAATTAATTATTTTTTTTAATTTTTTCCTCAAATCACGAGTAAGCCTGCCATCAATGGCTGTCAACACCAACTTAATGAAGCAGCTCAAAGCTCTTTTGTATTTTTAGCATAACGGATTTTAGTTTTTAATCTACAGCTTGTATCTTTAAGATAGAAATATACTGCTCTGGAATATGGAGACTTTTTTTATTAAGATAATTATCAAAAGATATTTTTTTTAATATTTTTAAAATAAAAAATATCAATATTTAAATTTTTTATTAAAAAAAAAAAGAAATCAAACTTAAAAAAATCTTTGGAAATTAAAATAAAAACTTTGTAGCTTACAATATATTTCTGTATGTAATTTAAACTATAAACTTTATATTAAACCTTTTTTTCTATAAATCATGTTTATCAAAATATTCTTTAACATCTGATGAAAACATTTGTATTGATCAAATACGTTAATAATACCTCAAAAATATTTCATAGCAAAAGTTGTACAAACTATTCTTTTATGACTTTCATATTCACTCTTTTTTATAAAAGATGTCACCTTAATTTATATTTATGCTTAACACTTTAATTTTATATATTTTTAAGATTTTTTCATAAAATATGTTTTTTATTTTACAAATGCCACAGCCCACTTCCATGAACACATGTAATTTAAATTCTAAACGTAATTTACATATGAAAAACTTATGAATTTATTTTCATTTAATAATAACAACTTTTTCCTAAAAAAAGTTAATCTTCTTACCAAAATAACGGTTCAATCAATTCAGACCACAATATAAAAAAAGAGCTTTGTCTTTATTTTTGTTGCTGTCGTTACTGTTTCTGCCCCCTTAAGAAAAGCCAACCAGAACCAAACCCAATAATCATCATGCATAAACTTAAGCTTTAAAATATCCATTAAAAAAAGAATCATATTTATATGGAAAATAAAAAAAGAGATATTAAAACTATAACATTAACCTGTTAGGCGGCGGTAAATGACAGAGTAATTGAACCAACCACCTGTTGCTGTACAAGTTTTTAAAAGCTTCGTTTGGATGGAAATTTTACCAAGAAGAATAAAAGCTTATATATTTATACATACTTAAGATTAAAAGAAAACTTAAAGCTTTAAAAAAGTTTTAAAAGAAAAGAGCTTTAATGAGAATACGACATCCATGCTTAGAATCATTTTAAATGGTACAGCTTTTAAGTTTAGTTTGATTAAAATTATTCCAAGACCGACATATATATTTTTTATTTAAGGGTTATTCATTTTATTAAAGGATTATACTACATCGTAAAGCTAAAACTATAAATTCAACTTATAGAAGCTTTAAAATAAACCGAGCTTTAATAAAGATTAAAAAAATTATTATAGTATTTATATTTGTCTAAAGTTACATAAGTGGTACCAAAACCTTTTTTTGATAAAGGAACTTCTACAACATCGTCATAACTCAAAAAAAAGAAAAATAGTTTTACATAAAACGACTTTTAAGTCATAAATTTAGACACAACATAATGAAAAAAGAAAATGCTATTCTTTTTTCAAGAGTTGAGCTTACAATATCATCATTAGAATGATATTAAGTGATATTAAGTCAAAATTTACGATTTTTGATTTATGACGTTGTTGCAGCAATTGAACGATATAAACGGAAATTTTGTGCTGTTTTACTTATGACGTTGTTGCAACAATTGAACGATATAAAGATAAATGTTGATGACTTATAAAAGCTTTAAGTCGTTGAAAATATTCAAAATTAATACAATCAGTATTAAAAGTTTTAAAAGCGTAGTTTTGCCAGGAAATATATTATACATTTAAATTAAATGTTGAACTTAATTTTAATGTAAATTAATTCTTAAATTAATTGATTAACCAAGAAAGTTATGCTGAAGCTAGTGCGTAATATGAAATCCAAACGTACATACTTATTTTTATACACTAACATAAAGTAAATAAATTTTGTAAGCTTCGAAGGTAAATATGTTGAAGAAAAAGGCTGTTTTTAAAAGTTAATATCAATAAACTTTATCTAAATACATACAAAGTACATATTGCAAAAGCTCTAACATGCAACAATTATTTAAGTTATTATGGAAAAGGTTTCGAATTAATTAATCCCTTGTTTTTTTAAAGAGTACTAAAAGCTTTCATTCAAAATGTTTATTGAAGGCAATAGAAAAAAGTTTAATTTGTATGCAAAGAACTAGATAATTGGTCAAGCTGATTTCAAATTAATTGTAAAATAACAAAATTAGTTTATGTTGGTGAATAGATATACATATCGAGCCTTCACACCAATATGTTATATTCTCAACTCTAGAGAGAAGAGTTAAATTTTAAGGTGCTAGAAAATTCAAAATTAAGAGTATTACTCTATTGCAGGAAAGGCGAGATATGTATATCTTTGCTTAAGATTTAATATTAATAACTTTCAAGAACTTAAGATATATTGTCAAACTTTGTTAAAGAGTTATAACTTTTAAACCTCTCTTAGGGCCTTATACCGTGAAACACAACGCAACGTCTGATATGTAATTGAAAGCAAAAACAAAGTTTAGTTCTTTATTATTGTTTTTAATATAAAAACATGAAAGAAATATTCCTGTCGACATTGTGGGCCTGTCAGTAAATTTAAAACACTTCATATATTGTGACGTTGAAAATTTGAAAAAAACAAGATTTGAATTTCTATAGAAAGCAACAACAAAGTTATAAAATATTTTTGAATTTGTTTTTGCTTTCAATGAAATTTTTGTGCGTTGCGTTGCCTTTTTATGGAATAAGCCATTTAATGATTTAAAATAACAAAGTAAACTTTGTTAAATAAGCTCAAGCTTGTCGAAAAAAAAAATTCTTTAAGAAAAAGAAAATTCAATAAAAAAATCCTAAAACACCTTCTAAATGCCATAAAAGCTTGATACTGGTTTGAAAAACAAGCTTCAAATATTTAAAACGTTTTATAACGACACGTCTGAAAGACGTATGCTTGTTTATATCCTTTAAAGGATATCGCCGTAAATAATATTGATGAATTTTATTGTTGAAATCATTTATTTATTCTATTTCTTTTCAAAAAATATAGTTTTTAAATAGAAAATTAGCATTATCAAAAATTAAAGAGGTTTTATAAAGGACTTCAGTTCGGTTCTAAAAACTTAAATAAATTTTTTCTTTGTACTTTATGTAGATAATGTTATCTGTATTAACTTATATAAACCGAGAAAAAAAATAATTTGAATAACATTATGTGCAAGATTTACAAATTTAAATTTTGTGGTCGCCACATACAGGTGTACCGCACTTGACACATACCATTTTGGACATAAGTTTAATTTCTGATGGACAGAAGCCACCGTATTATCTCTTTTTTGATTCACGCTGTTCTCCACTACAACCTCGATCATTACTAACTGCATCTGGTAAAATTCGTTCAATGTTGTCGGTTAAAGTTTTCAATAAAATAGGGAAAATTGAAAAATTTATGGAAATTTCGGCACTGGTCCATTAAACAATTTCCGAAATTATTTCGGTAGTAAAAAATATCGAAGCATGAAATTGGGTCGTACAGTGATTTGAATTCCCGAGTAGGTCCTCTTGCCCTACGAACTATATTCATTGAAGAAACTCGGCCATCACTTTGACCCTTCGATGTAGCTCACTTACTTTTATTTCTTAAAGTGGGTCGAGATATCAAAATAACGCAGCTATCGGAAGAAGTAGTAAAATGTTCAGGTTCTTAAGGATTTTCCTGAATCGGTGATATATTCTCGTCAGACTCAAGGATCTCAAAAGCTCATCTTCTACATCACTTTGAAGACTATCCTCCAATAATTCATCTTCCGATTCGCTCACACTTTCCAGTGAAACCGAGTCCTCCAACACGCTTTGCAAAATTGCGCCAATTTCTGCGTCGCCCAAGACACGCTTACAACACATTTTTCAAACAATACCTTTAAATTCAACCAAAACACTAAGTTATCTTCGCTACAAAAGTAACACGAAAGATAACGATACGTCTCTCAGACATATGTTGTGTTTATATTTGTGTTTATTTCTCAAAAAATGCATAACAACTGAGATTATGGAACGTGAGAAAGTTGTATGTTTACAAATGTGAAAGTAAGAGCACAAAATTGAAAAGCGGTACGTCTCGAAGACGCACCTTATCTTTCTAGGGTTAAAAAAGCGTTTAAAAACATCCAACACCTTAACATATTATCTAATTATTCATTTATAGGAATATGTATTTTGCTTTTAAGCTTGATTTTCGAGTAATGACTATTAAAGCTTTTACTGTAGATGGAATTAAAAATAAAAATGCTAAATATTACAAGCTTT
The DNA here is from genome assembly GCA_930367215.1 of Pollenia angustigena. Taxonomy (NCBI): domain Eukaryota; kingdom Metazoa; phylum Arthropoda; class Insecta; order Diptera; family Polleniidae; genus Pollenia; species Pollenia angustigena. The sequence goes on from OV884060.1 coordinate 59,469,723, forward strand.
ATTATTTTTAATTTACAAAGCTTACCTGAAAGCTTACAGAAAAAACTTTTGCTTCAAATATCAAGAATTTTTTCAAGTCTTTAAAGGAAAATGGCTTTTTCTTTAATTAAAAGGGTTAAAGAAAAGCTTATTAATTTCATACATGAATAGAATAATTCTGGTGAGTTATAGCAGAAAGAGCTTTAAAATTTAAACAAAGATACAAAGTTTTAGAGCTTTGATAAATAAAAAATTTTATTCATTTAAAGACTTTAAAAGTTATTAAAAATAAAATCATTAGTTTTATTTTTAAAAAGGCTTTATCTTTAATTTCAAAGATTATAGAAAAGCTGGTGATTTATAACAGAAAAGGCTTTAAAAGAAATTTAATAAATTAATAGAGCTATAGAGTTTAAATTAATAAAAAAGCTTATTAATTAAGAACTTTAAAGGTTTTTTTAAGATACCATCTTTATTTTTGAATTTTAAAAATTTTTGCCTAAAAAGGGCTTTTAGTTTTGTTCTCAGGAAAAGTTTTTAAATTTTTTTTAAATTTAATGATTTAAATTAAATTTTTAAGATATTTATTTCTAACTAGGATCGCCCGGTAGCCGAAATTCGACCACTCGACATTTACTTTCGATTAAACCTGTGCGTTATACAACAAAAACGTACACATTTTAAGAGAACGGAAAAAATGCACTATTCACCCAACTTTGTACGTTTGTCTGTAAGATAAATTAAAACGCTTCTCAAATACTTTAATTCAAAAAAAATTTAGAAAAAAACAAGTAAGAAAGTAAAGTCGGCCAAGCCCGACCATATGATACCCTACACCACAGTTTTTAAAAACACATCATGCTTATGTGTCCATGTAAATATGGATTTATCTATGTTTATAAAATTCATGAAAATCGGTTTGAAAGTTTGTGAGAGGCATTGCCCCCTGCCTCCCCTTGTCGTCCTATTTTTTAAAAACTGTATAGCTAATGTGTCCCTATAGATATGGATCTATCTTTGTTTTAAATTTCATTAAAATCGGTTTGAGAGGCAGAAATTGCCCCAATCTCCCCTCGTGGTCCGATTTTTTTTAAAAATTTATACATTTTGTGTCCATATAGATATGGTTCTATCTATTTTTTTTTTTTTATTTTTATTTATTTGATTAAATCTATGGAAATGAATCCTTACAGACTACTATATATTACAAAGTTTTATATAAAGGTATTATTAACGAAAAAATTTTGTTAAGACATATTAAGTATTTAAAAACACGATAATATTGCGTTTAATTACATTTATATTAATTGAAAAATCGATTAAGCTATACAATTCATTGAAATTTTTGCATATTCTCCTCAAAGGATCAGCATCAGCATAATTTGTTTGCACAACAGGAAGGTGCAGAGGTCGGGTAAAACGTCGTGGAATATTAAAATTTATGTTACGAAGAAGGAAGTCGGATAGGACATCGCCATTTATCAAACTAAATAGAAATGCCACATTTAGCATTGTCCTTCGACTTTTTAAAGTAGGTAGTTTAATTATTGATAGCCTCGCAGTATACGAAGGAAGATTCCCAGCATAACGACCAAATGAGCTCCTTAGGCAGAATAAGAGAAACTGCTTTTGAACAGATTCAATTCGGTCTATGTGCATGGTAACTGCAGGATCCCAGACAATAGACCCATACTCCAAAATTGGCCTTACAAGGGATGTGTATAGTTGTTTTGTTACATTAGGATCTGTAAACTCTTTAGACCATCGTTTTATATAAGCAAGCACACCACGAGCTTTATTAATCGTCATTGTAATATGTTTGCAGAAATCTAGCTTAGGATCAAGTAGAATACCAAGATCCAGAAATTCTCCAACTAACTCTAGTTGATACCCGTCCAGGAAATAGTGTAGCATTGATGTGCAATTTCTAGAAAATCGCATGTGCTTGCATTTTTTTAAATTAAGCTCCATTTGGTTATATTGACACCATGCGTAAAAACTATTTAAATCCTGCTACAAATACGCCCCATCTGAAGATAATTTGTAGCTGAGAAACATCCTAACATCATCAGCATACATTAAAACATTACAATGCTTCATTACAAGCGGCAAGTGGCTTTTGAAAATCGAAAACAGCAAAGGACCTAGGTGACTTCCTTGGGGGACACCGGAGCTAACAGAAATTTCTTTGGATGTGGTACTATCAAAAAGAACACACTGTGTCCTGCAGGTTAGGTACGACCGTAACCAGCACAAAGCGTTGCTAGTAAACCCTTATAAATTCAGCTTAGTGAGAAGTAGGCTATGGTTGATTTTATCAAAAGCTTTGCTGTAGTCAGTATAAATAACGTCCATAAGTTGGCCATCCTTAAAAGCGCGAATTGTTAGAGTTGTTAGTTGTAAAATATTTGTTACTGCAGAACAACCTTTCCTGAAACCATGCTGGTATGGTGATATGATTGAGGATACACTGTGGCAGAGAGAGTCTGTTAAGCATTTTTCAAAAAGTTTGGGAATTGCACTCAATTTTGCAATGCCTCTATAATTCGTTATGTCCGTCTTGTTTCCTGATTTAAATATCGGTATGATAAAGGATTTCCTCCAAAATTGGGGGAAATATCCGTATTTTAATGACACATTAAACATGATAGCCAAAGGAGTAGCCAAAGCATGAGCACAAGTTTTTAAAACGCAAGCAGGGATGCCATCAGGTCCACTACACAATGACGATTTTATTGTTTTCAAAGATAAAAGAACCTGAGAAGTATCAATAGATGAAAATGATATTGCCTGATGTTCCATCAGACAAAACGGGTATTCAGTTGATGTATCGTACTATTGCTTAGAATATGTTGTTGCAAAAAAATCGGCATATTGCTTTTAATCAAATTAATATTAGACTCATTAATTAAATACTTCATAACTCTTGGATAGCCAGTAGATTTTCTTTTCGAATTTACAAAATTATAAAATGATTTTGGGTCACGTTTAAAGTTCGTTTTCATTTTCTCAAGGTAATTTATATATAGTCTCCTGTTGAGAAGATTATATTCTGCTCGAGATACACAGTATTTGCTATAATCATAAGCTGTTCGATATTGCTTATATTTTTAATAGCACACTGAAAGAATTTTCTTCGCAATACTAACGAATTTTGACATTAATCCCATGAAAAATTGCATTATAAAGGAACCTATGCAGCGCTTCGTTGGATCAATGAAACCTGTTTCATTAAAAGGACTTAATGAAACATTACATTAGATCCATGAATATTATTCATTGGATGAATACTATCAATAAAGTAAAATTTTTTTTTTTTTATATTTTTTTTAATTATTTTTTTTCTTTTTTCTTATTTTATTTTACGTTATTTTATTTTTTATTTTTTTTTTCTGTCTCTGGCGGGATTCGAACATGCAACCTCGGTGCTGATAGACTAGCTCACTACCAGCTAGTCTACCGGGGCAGTGTAGTTTTTGTATAAAAAAACTATGTTTTTTTCTCAATTAAGGGCGTAAATATGAGATTAAATTGTCCATAATAACAATAACAACGTTGATTGAAAGTTTTTGTTTCATTACTATAATGACATTTTTATTGTCATAATGAAAATTTAAATTTATGAAGGCAATTATTGAAATATGTTGCTTTTATAAAAAAATTTTTTGATTTCATAAATTTAATGGCATACATGTAACATTCGATGTATGAAATTATTAAATCTTACATTTTTTAAATAACAATTAAACATTTTTTTAATGAAACTATAATTTTGTATTAAGTTATGAATATAGTTATGTTTGTTTATTGTGTTTTTGTGTTCCCAATTAAAATTTTTTGTTTTACTTGGACAAACTTAAGTTTTCATATATCCAATGAAAATTTTTAACGTAATTACGAAATCTAATGAAGCGATTTTAACGAAAATACTTCATCAAACCTATGAAATTCCATTAAGACAATGAAAATTTTCATTTACCCAAGGAAAACTTTTTTATGAAAATGATTCATTAAATATATGAAGCATTTTTCTTTCAGTGCATTTGTTTTTAAAATTGTTTAATCTTGATGCATGAGGAGAATTCCACGGTGGACCTGAATGTTTAATCACTAGAAGTTTCGGCACACACTCCTCAAAAAAATTATGCATAGTAGTATAAAATGTATTAATCATAGAGTCAATTGAAGCTGGGGTACCATTAGGAATGGATAACAGTTCAAGCCAATTAGTGTTGGTCAACAAATAGTTCAGGTCATCGTAATTTGTTTTCTTAAAACATAATTTCTTATCGTTTGTATCATCCTGATTGCAAAAGGCATCAGACAAAATATTGTGACTAACTTCAAGAGTAGGGTGGTAGCGATCCTCTGGTCTAGTAACTGGTAATGTTCGCGTAATGGTGCAGTTGGTGGGTTCATTCACAAAAACCAAATCTAGAGTGTTTCCATTATCATTACAAATACCATTTTTTTTGGAAAAGACATAAATCAGATAAATTATTGAGAAACTCTTCAATAAAGGCATCAGATTTTATTGGTGCATAACTGTATGAGTCTGGTAAAAATTTCCAAATTACTGCTGACAAGTTAAAATCACCAAAAACGTAAACGAAGTCCTCTGGCTGAGCGTTAGACACAACAGATTTTATGGATTCAAAATGTTTCATGTAAGGTAGTTGATCAGATTTTGGGGGAATGTAGGAACATGTTAAAAATATATGTGAGCTATTTAGTTTTATCCGAACACAGATAAACTCAATATCGGAATAATGTTCAAATTTTAACTCATCAGATTGGAAAGTATTTAAAACAGCAATTAAAACGCCTCCACCAGTAGTTAAAGTTTATCTGTCACGTCTAAATATATTAAAATCATTGCAAAGAATTTCGGTATTTAAAGTGTTTCTATTTAGCCAAGTTTCAGTGAGAACAACTATATGGTGATTTAAATTAAAACTTTCAATATAGAGGTTAGCCAGTTTAGTGTTTATACCACGAACATTTTGATAAATAATATTTAAGTGTTTTTCAGTTTTCATGCAAAGTTTTTTTGGTTTGTAGACTCATGTGATGAAAGTCGTGCAACGTTGTTTGTTCTACGATTTTCTCTATATAAAAATTCGCGAACGAGTGCATTATTTGGCCAGAAACAGGGATCAACAACTCGATCAAAAATGTCATTCGGTACTGTAACTTTAAAGGACGCAATACTTCTGGGTTCAGAATAAGAAAACTTGTGAATTATAATACCAGTACTTGCGGGCAATTTTGATTTTAAGGAATATTCCATATCATCACTGGTTGTGTCAGAGGCGAATCGGGATACAAATACGGACTTCTTTGGAGGTATAACGCGCAATTCTCTACGCATAGATTGAGATTCAACGTTATTTATGACTTCGGACATTTGGTTGTTTGGATGTATGGAGGTTTCTAACGTTTGGTTGTTTTGTTCCATTTGTGTAGTTTTGTTAGAGACATTAACAGACACAGACGATGCATATGTCGGAAAGGGAGTTACTGTTGCATTATTTATATTATTATTATTATTATTATTAGATGCCGAGGGAGCTATACGCTGAACATTTAGTGCCTATTTAGTTTCTGAGAGGAAGAAATTTCCCCTATCTTCCCTCGTGGTCCTACGATTTGACCCATTTTCAATAGGCTTGGTCCTTGTGCCAATAAGATCCTGTGACCCAAATTTTATCAAATTATCTTCAAAATTGCGACCTGTACTTTGCGCACAAGGTTACATGGACAGCCAGCCAGCCGGACGGATATCGTTAGATTGACTCAGAAAGAGATTCTGAGTAGATCGGTATACTTTAAGGTGGGTCTAGGACCACTATTTTAAGGCGTTACACACATCAGCACAAATACATAATACCCACTCCACTATTGTGGTGTGGGTATAAATATATTGTGCATATCTACACACAAATTCCTTTAAAACGATATATGTTCCATTAAAATCGGTGGGCGATAAGATACTTAAAAATCAACCACACAAAAACTGTTCCCGTATTTATATATAAGATTTTTATTAGAAATTTGTTTCCCAGATGAAAAATTATCTTAAAAGGTTAAACTACGGCTACCAACATTAAAAAAAATTTATCACAAAAAGAACATTCAACAATCCATATTTTCTTAAATCCAAGAATGTATGTTAAACTTTGCGATATGCAGTATTGTGTTATAAGTTGTTGTTTTTTCTAGTTTGAAACACAATAGGTATAAAACTTAAAAAAAAGTATAATACATCATCATTATTATCGATTACGCGATTTTGTAACCATCAGCTATTTGAACTCTCTAATGCCAGCTATGAAATCCAACCAGCCATGTAGTGGAGCAAATGCAACAACTAACTAAAACTATAACATATTGCATTTGGTTGCAACTGCCAACCATCATTGCAATCAGCTTTTAATGTTCTTTTATGCATCATAGAATTACTCGTACTTGCAACAAACTAAAATAAACAACAAAAAACAGCCAGTAGATAGATAATACGAGAAGTGATGATGCCATACAGCAAAAACAACAATATCTATCTATTGATTGAAGGAAAGGAAAAAAAAGTCAACCATAACGTTGAATTGGTAACGAAACGAAAACAAACTAATCCAATAAACCGGCCTGGAAAACATCATCATTATTATTATCATTATCATCACTGACTTGTTGCAAGTATTATGTGCGTACATGTGTTAACCAAAAGCGAATGAATGCTGCAACAAAACAAACATTCATTTCAGGAAAATAGATAACAAAAAAAAAAGCCATGCAGCGAATGTTGCATACATTCTAACGGTAAAACGAGTATTATTACACTATTTTTATAGCAGTCTTCCTCTACATCATCGACCACAAAAGATCAGAACTAAATTGAACAGAACAACAAACATCGGATTGGCGGTTGGTTATATGTATAGGAAATACATTTGAACAATTTTAAAATTACATTGCTCTTCTATGCTAAAGTGTTTTTTATTCTTTGAATCTTTCTCTTTGTTGTCGTCCCCTTAAAACCTCTCATAACCCCCTTCGTTTGAAAGTTTTTTTTTGCACCATGTCGTTTTTCTCAAGAATATTTTGTATTGATGTTGAAAGAAAAGTATTTTACGATTTGTTTTTCCTTATTTTTTTATATACAAACACATCGTTAGCTAAAACGTAAACGGCTCTAACTAACCAAACATAAAAAATCGACTTTTTCATTGATTCTGATGTATTGCATAAACTCAAATATCCTCAATTTTGGAATCTTGCTTCATAGTTACTCCATGCTAATTAAGCATAATTTTACAATAACTTGCGAACAACATCATTTTTATACCCTTCTTTACTTCAACTTCAACTTGCAAACAACATCATTTTCTTTTAAAATAGCTAAAATTCATGTGAATTTGACATACCCGTAAAGTAAGATCAAAATTACACTTTGAATCACGTTGAATGAAAGTAATTTCAAGTCGAAACAACATGAAATTCATATGTAGAATCGAATTGGTTGAGTTTGAAATAACAGTGAGAAGAAGCTTCAGAGACAACATATGCGTCTATTTAAGAAACATTATATTCTAAACACTTACCTGCGGAACCAGAGAGGGAGAATATAACTATTTATTTTCCTGTAAAACATGTTTCACTTTTTTGTTTTCCCCTTTGTTTACAGAAGCACTCACAATAGCACGATATGGTTTTCGTCATCATTCTGCTTTAATAATTTGATGTACTATTTAACAAAAAGAATACGGGATTTTTTTTTCTTTTTAAAAACAATTTTAAGCATATAAGTAAAAAACTTTATGTTTTCCGTTTTTAGTGTTGTTATTGTTTCTATACAAAACAAATAAAACAGGATTATATGGACTCCATATTGAACAATGTTATTTTAACATTTTCCGTTTAAAATTAATATGAAACAATGATACATTTGCAGAAATTTACTATAGCGGTATTCAGTGTTTGGTGCGTTTTAGGTTGCAACGGCTTGGTAGTGCAATAATTTAAACATTGACAGTGAGCGGTATTTCAAGCAACTTTGCAATGCTAGATGCAAATTAGATAACAGCTGTTTTACGGAATTATCGTTGGCCTTTTTATAAGATGCCTTAAGGTATCGTACCTTCCACATTATAATACCCCAAGTTGCATCATTACGGCTTTTTTCAATAAATTTTTTATAAAACATTTGAGCTGTTGGTGTCTAATAATATTAATAAAGAAATTTCTTTTGAAAAATTACGGACTTCTCTTAAATACTAACCTCTATGTTTTCTGACTGCTCCAAATATTACAAAACTGTTTTTATTTCATCTGCCGTCCACTTTTTGTTGGGTTTTTCTCTTTTTAATTTTTTATTCAGAGTTGTCGGCTCCATATCTTAAATTTTGTTTCACGATTCTAAATTATTGTTTACAAATGTCAGCTGTTCGAGTATCAGTTATGTAAACGCAATACATGAAGCAAAAAAGCTAAACAGTTTTAGTGTTTCTCAAAATCAATGATGTGACAATTGCAATTCTGTATATTTTGTTGTTGGATTGCAAACAAAAGCTACAATATCTTGCATTTGCACTTTCGCAAGACCATTCGCATCAAACACTGAACTCCGCTTATGATTTTTAATTAACATTGCGCAATGTTAATTTAACATTGATATTTTTTTCTGTGTGAACCGTTTGCCTGATTACATCATTGTCAATTGTCAAAACAACTGGCAAGATTTCCTCTCAAAAACCGGCATAACTAAAAAAATCCATTTCGAGATAAACGCTTTTTATGTTTTTGATTTGTTCTAACTACATGCCAGGGTCACGCTTTACGCATCATACGGCCTGGCGGAGCTGGACTATTGCACTCCGGAACCTTTTTTCGGTGCTTTGTTCACGGTTCATCATGGTAATTATGATGAGCTGCTCGATAACACGCGATCTCTGGAACCGACCCTACGGGTCTACACCGATTGTTCCAGGCTGGGCAATAGAGTGGGTGGAGGTTTCATCATCGAGGAAGTGCAGTAGTGTGCTGCAGGCGGATCTCTGCCATAAAGCGGGCGGCAAACTGGCTGAAGTACTATCGTATATCGAGGGATATATGTATATATACCGACAGCAAGGCTGCCATTGCAGTTCTGGCTTGTGTCTTTACGACATCTATGTTAACAGTGGAATGCCGGATGTCTCTAAATGAGATCGCGAAACATTCCAGTGTAACGCTGACATTGGTACCAGGGCACAGTGGGTGCCTGGGTAACCATACTGCGGACGGTCTGGCCAAATGGGGCCGTCTCTTGGACGACATGTTCGTAGGCGGCCTGATTGGCACTTCAATGGGCCGCTGCAAGACTCTCATCAGAAGGGAGTCGTATAGAAGGGCTCAGGGCAGATGGCAGGGGGAGCATACCTGCTTAATGCCCAGCACTCTATGGCCTTGATATGGCGCGGCGAGAACGCGCATACTACTCGGTCCCGGCAGGGACCGAATGAGGAAAGTGATATCGGTCATCACAGGTTAAGGCATTTTGGGAGACCAGAATTGCCATGTCTGGACGATTTGTCCAATGCGGGACTGAAATCGATCTCTTTGTTCTACAGGGAATCGGGGTGGTTCGAGGCTGCAGTGACCTCTGGGGAATACTCTGGTGGATACTGGCTGACTCTTGTCACTGGCTAGGGGTATCACAAAGGGACCGCTATCAGGACCCAAGTGAGTCGTCGTCGTGACGGCTACCTATTTAACCTAACCTAACTACATAGAAAAAAAGAAGACACATTCTCTTCAAACTGGGAAAGTAAAAAAGATGAATTTAATACACAATATAAAGAAAAAGAAAGCGAACAATTCTGCATCTCTAGCTCCAAAATTTAATTTTTTGAGTTATGCCGGTCTTGCAGCAAACGAGCGATATGGAAATTATTAATAGTTTAAGGCAATTTATGATTTAATACAATTTTTATTTTAAATAGCTTTTTTGCTTCTCCTGTCCTGTTCAAACTGTTAGATGGGACCGTTTGCGTTTAAGGTAACAATATATTGAAGTATGTAATACCAATTTTGTGTTGAAAGACAAGCGGAAAAACTATTTTTCTATTATTTGTATTTGTTTTTATTACAAAAGCTACTAAAAAGTTGGGAGATGCGAGAAAAATTAGTTTGTTGGGTTGGAATGTCCATTTAGGGCACCTATTACTTAAAAGGTACCCTAAATCTTCATTCCTTTAAACAACTTTAAGAAAAATTATTTTAACATTTTTATTATTTTCCTTTAGGAAGATCTTTGCTTTTTAAATCTTAACAAAAGCTTGGAATTGCTGTTTTATAATGGTAATATGATTAATAGGTATAATTTTTAGTTTTATTTAAAAGTATTAATAAGTCTTTAAAGGGTAGTTTACACGATCCTACAAGTCGTACCAATTTTGAGGAAAATACAACCCTGTCATTATTGGTTATTGTTGTTTTTTGAACATTTTTAAACAGTAATTTGATCAGAGATGCAGAGATCAAAATCCGTTCGACTTGTGTGATCGTGTAAGCTACCCTTAAATGAAGAAAAAGAAAAGAAAAAGCATTATAGCTTTCTCTTGCCAATACCAAAGCTTTTTAGTAGAAACGTATTAATGTCATTAATATAAATGAAATGGATTTTAAACTCGATCGAAATTCATCACACCTTTTGAAAACGATCGTTTTAAAATCAATCTATTCTTATCACATATCAAATTGTAGTTCTCAAATAATGTTCTTTATCAAAAAAACTTTATTCATATCTGTGGCATTTTGACGAAACATCTCAAGTCGAGATAATATAGCAAAAAAGTTTTTAAGAAAAAGCTCGATGAAAAGATTAATCTTATCAAATAATAAAAAAAACCAAATTTAAAGAAAAATTTTGTTTATAATACAACTTTTAAAAACGTAAACAACAATGTTTTTTGAATGAAAATTCGTATGATTTACAACAATTTTTTTTAACGTTTCTAATTCGACCTAAGATGTTTTGTCAAAATGCCGCAGATATGTTTTTGTACTTTACTTCTTATCATTTTACAAATTTAGGCTTCCATAAAGTGTAGCATATCCTTTAGTCGCACTTGCCCACTTAAACTTTCCTGCTGAATGTCATATACATACCACCAGAAAAGGAAAGAAAATCTCTTAAGCATTTATTTAGTGAATAAGAAAAAGTAAAAGAAAAACCTGGAATTGTTTAAAACCAGAACTATAAAAAAATAAGAAAAAAACGCTAATTTTTCTAAAATAACAAAACAAAAAGCAAAAGACACAAGCCACAGCTTTAAAACTGAAACTACTCAACCTCAGTTGGAGTAACCCCAATTTGAAATTGTGTCAAATAGATTTTATTCAGAGCTTTAAAGTTTTAGAATGTCCTAAATTTTCATGTCAAATGTGTCGTTCTTAAGCCAGCAACACAAAAAAACATAAGCAATTTAAAGTTTCCAACATTTGCAAATACAAGTAGTATTCATCATAATCTTAAGCGTTTAATAGGAAAACTAATGAAACTCGAAATGTGTTCAATTTAACCAGATTGTGTTTTTTTTTTTTAAAAAAGCTTTCCTCCATGAAATCCTTAAGAAGAAATGAAAACAATTTAAGCAAATTATATTGCAATATTATGTTGCGATATTAGTTTAGCTGTGGTTGGTTCATTCAACCAATTGCCGCACTCTTTTTAATACATTTTTCCGAACTTAAATGTGGCCATCAACCAAATGTTTTTTCTATTTATGTCTAAATTTTAACAGGAAAATTATTGTTATTTACTTTTGCTTATTTTTTGTTGGTCTCGAAGCGAAAAATCTTTATCTTTAACAAAAAGTTCAAAAGGTTATTTGACTTAAAGGGAAAATTGTTTATTGAATTGCAACTTTGGAACGTTTAAAAAAACTTATAGCTGGAGTTTAATGATATTTAAGGTAGAGAAAAAAATTAACATTGAACACAATAATGAAATCATGAGAATCTTTTAAGATTCTTTTGGTGTTTAAGTTCCCATAAATTATAACATTAAAGCCTGTTGGGCAGACTTTAACCAAAATTTTATTTTTGAAAAAAATTTTAATTTAATTTAATGTGGAATCTCATACAGAAATAGTTTTAGTAATTAAGCATTTTGATTTAGCTTTTTAGGCTACAAAAACTATTTAGGAACTTTTGATTGATTTCTAAACGCAATTGTTGAAGTTTTTTAATAACGCCCTTCACCGCAGGTGAAAAGGGTAAATCCAAGTTCGTTTTTTTTTTATAAAAGTTTATTATTACGCTAAAATGTCTTTCATTTAAAGTACCCAATAAAAAATGGAGCTTATTGGTAAGCAGTTTTGTAAGTGAGAGAAGCTGCTTACAAAAGGCATGGGTTTTATATGCCGAATTCCCACTTGTAAGCACAACTGTTTTTCCTTTCCGCTAAAAACAATTTGATGCCTAATTGCGTAATATAAAATATGTAATTTCTTTGTTTGGTAATTTTTTCCTTCCATGTAAGGGAATTACAGATGCACTTAGAACTTGTCTCGTGAATTTTTTCTATAAAATAATCATTTCCATTACTCACTTTATGCACCATTTGTAATCTATCTATCTATCTATATATATAAAACAGGATGTGTGTATGTTTGTATGTATGTATGTATGTAACGTATGGACTCCAAAACGGCTGGGCCGATTTTGATGAAATTTTCAGGGAATCTTCAGAATATTCAGGAGGGTGACACTGTGAAGTCTGATTTTTGATTTTCGGTCTGCGGGTGGAGGGGCGTGGTAAAATCCAATTTTCATTTTGCACCACCAATGACATACATATACATACATATATTTATTTTTTTTTTTTTTGCTTTTTTTTATTTTATTTTGTTTGAAAGCCTTGTCATATTTTTCAAAACGAGATATCAAACTCCTAAATAGGTTATGTTGTCCTGAAGATATTTAAAAAAAACCCCATGTTAATAATGATCCAATATTGTCTTGCGTCTTGCCTTTGCTATTACCATCAGCAAACCACAAGGCCTATCATTGACTATTGCTGGCTTAAACGGCCAGTTGTATGTGGCTTGCTCCTGAGTTGGCACGCCAAAAAATTTATACGTTTTTACACCAAATAAAAAACCAAAAAACATTGTCTATCGGCTGGCCTTAATATGAAGTAATAAATAAATATAATTTCCAATTTGCTTTAAATACATGCGTTTCTTTTTTGATTGAGCCCATATCTACACCATGTGTAAGTTATTCTGTAAAAAAAACTTTATGATAGGTTCCCTAGAGGGAAGCGAACTGACACCAAAGTAGTCCCGTGATAGGTCTTTGGTGGGAGAGACCGGTTCTAGTTTTAACCCTTTCTATGAATTAGACCTATTACTTTTACATGGGATTGTCATTGGAGGGGGTCAATTGACACCATTGGACCAGTCACAAATCTCAATGGACGTGTTTAGTGACAGTTGCTAAAATGTAGTATTATTTCAATACGATTTAGAATTATTTCAATAAAACAAGTCCTATAATTAAATTCAAGAGCCAAATTTTAGAAATTCCCAAAAAATGTATCACACCACCGGTGAAGACTGTACTGTAATTCATTACTTTATCTACCTTTTTGTTCTCCATAAACCAGTTACATGATTGGTTCTCCTTTCACTGGTCATGAGTTCTTTCTTTTTGTACCTGCTCTTTTTTCACAACTCCCAGGACCAGTCTGTGGGACCAATTGACACAAATTTCCCGCAGGGTTATTAAAGGTATTTATTTTGAAACTATTTAAAACTTGAAACTTTTCGATCGCCAATTTTCACAAAAATAAAAAAAAAAATTCTTAAAAAATTTGTTACAGAAAAAGCTTTTTACAAAAAAGTTTTCTCTTTCATAAAAATTTTAACTTCAACAAAAATTTTCCTTGCTGAAAGTTTATTCTTTTTTTTACTCTAAACTATTTCTGTATTATCTCTGGTCACCTTGAAACTTTTTTTTTAATATTAGATTTTTTAAAATTCAAGAAAAATTCCTGTCCAATTTGTAACTCATGTTACCATAAATTGTTGTTGATAACAAAATAGCAAAACAAGTTAAAAAACATACATGAAACAACAACTAAAGCAACAATTTTAAGTTCCACCCAAAATAAACGATTTTGGTGGATGTGGATTTTCGCTGAATTTATTCGTTTTTTTTTTTATATCAAGGCGCACTTGTATATTGATCTTAAAAACCATAATTGTCTTTATGGAGTTTAAGCAGTTTTGCGATAGCAGATTTTTGCCTTTTTATATAGAAAAAAAGCAAATCAAGAAAAAATCTTTACAATCACAACCAAGTCTGTCAATAAGTTTTTTAGCAAAACGTCAGTCTGACTGGCAGTTAGTCAGTCAGAGATTTTATAACTGACCGGTTATTCGTATGATTTGTATTTGAACAAACTGAATTTATTCACAAGTACTGACACTTGAATTTTTTTACGTACCTCCTCATAGACATGTGTGAGCTGGTATTGATACTTGATCTTGTTTAATGTTGTATTGAAAAAAAAAACTTTTTTGCGGGTTTTTTGTTGTGGTCGTTATTGTTTTGGTTTTTCGCTACCCTCCGCCAGCACCAAAATCAAAGTATATTCATTTTATCTATTCGTGTGTAATTCCTAAATTTTTTTTAGTATTTAAAAAGTAAAACTTTTCCATAGGAATTTAAAAAGAAGTAAAACTGTTTCATACAGATTTATTAAAATAAAAAAAATACTTAAAAAAATTGGGGATTTTTTTTTTTTTTGGCAATAACTATAACAGTAAATAAAAAATGTTGATAAAAAAAAATTTTTGGAAAAAAAAATTTGGGTTACAGCCTGTAACTTACAGGTAATTGGAGGTCATAAGTGGAGTGTATAAAAAAGCTATATCATGAAAACTAGAGCTGATAGAGACAAACTGATTACAGTTTTAAATTCAGCGCACCCAAATTAACTAGAATCAGTTGATAAATTCAAAGAAGCAAAAATCTTTTTTAATTTTGTCGGGATGTGTTATCGTTAGTGTTGGACCTTAAAACATAAGATTAAACATGCAATGTCCTGAGTGGATAAGAACCCATAAGGGGAAGTTCTTGGAACTTTTCTGTTCATTAACTGGTACTTTTTGAATTTCCGTTAGTATTGAATGACAATCTGTTAGAGGGATCTTTTTGGTACTTTTTCGTTTTTTAACTGGTACTTTTTTTTAAATTTTCGCTAAAATTGGTCTTATGAACACAAAATTAAACCTGCAAGGTCCTGAGTGAATAAGAATCTTTGAAAGGGCTTATTGGTACTTTTTAGTTCTTAAACTGGTACTTTTTGAATATGCGTTATTATTGGACTTAGAAACATAAAATTCAAGATGCAATGCCCTGAGTGAATAAGAATGAAGTTTTTTTCATCCTATGACAAAAACGTACTAAACTATAGGCTCCATCTACAGCATTGAAATTTTAATACATAAAGGGGGAGAAAAAAGTATCAAAAAGGATAATACGGGAAACTAACTTTCTTTCATTTGTTTTTTTTTTTGCTCTACCAGTCGTACTTTTTGAATTTTCTATATTGACATATATACATATATATATTTACATATTAGATTACAAAATAGCGGGTTAAATGCTAGAATTTAAACAAATTTAAACCTAGAAAAATAAGCTTTGACATACAAATATGTCCACGAAAAAAAAGGAGACGCTAACGAAGTAGCGGGTTAAATGCTAGTGTAATTATAAAACGCTAAGATAAAATGTCCGTAATTGGTCATAACTCCAATTTTTCTTGTAGGGCTTGTCGAGTAAAACAAGATTCCAATAGTGAAATATGCCGGACACCTCCAAAATCCGGATTTACGGTTAAAAAACCGGTTTTTGTACCTTTGCGTACTTATAAGCTTGTAATTTTGTTGATAATGATCCGATCCGAGAAAACTCGAGAAATTTGGGTGTAATTGTAGAGCAAACACAAATTTTGTAGATTTTTCAAAAAAATTTCAAATTTGGTGACGTTTTTATACATTTTTTTTCTTAAGAAACTATGATACTATTGAGTTTATTCAAAAAGTATGTTTATTAACGATTACAAGGCATATTTGGGTTTAAAAATAGATAAGTAATTGACTGAGTTATTTAACTTTTCGTGAAAATAAACTTTTAAACATTTTATAAAAATTTTATTAATCAATTAATCAATGTTATTCTAACCACAAAAAAAATTTGTAATGATATTTATGATTGTAATGCACTAGTAACTAATAAATGTAACGAAAGTAATGCGCTTAAGCTCTGTTGTAAATTTGGTTTCATTCGGTGCATACATTTCTTTAAAAATGCAAAAACATGATGGGGGTACTAAGTAAAATCTAAGTTTAATGATGAATTTTTTTGTGATATTTTGTACAATGCTACACCCTTAATTGTGTTTTATGTCAGCGACAGCTTTCTAATGAGTGATTTTTTAGCTATTATCTTTTTGGCAACACTGGTTTAAACAGCTGACGCACGTTTCGTGTTTTGTTTCACTGTCAAACATCTTCTTAAAAACGAACAACGCTTGCAAATGATTGAAAACTTCAATTTTATGGTCAGTTTAATCGACCCACTGAAGCGGCTATTCGGGTTATTGTGACTAAATTTCGCACCAAATCTACATTGTTGGACATTAAACCACCAACACGCTTACGTAGAGTGCGAAGTGAAGAAAATATCGCAGCTGTATCGGCCAGTGTTAATGATGAGTCATCAATTATCGATTCGTCGCCGCTCGCAGCAATTGGCCTCTGTTACTCAACAACGTGAGATGATATCCAACTTTTTTTTGCCCAAAATGCAAGAGGTTGACTTGCATGACATGTGGTTTCAACAAGACGGTGCACCATGCCACGCAGCACGCTTAACAATGGACTTATTGAGAGGCGAGTTCGGTGAACATTTTATTTCACGTTCGGGACCGGTCAATTGGCCGCCTATATCGTGCGATTTAACGCCTTTAGACTATTTTTTGTGGGGCTATGTTAAAGCTCATGTCTATACACACATGCCCGCTTCAATTGACGCATTGGAAGACAACATTGCAGCATTTATTCATGAGATACCGGCCGAAATGTTGCAAAGAGTATGCCAAAATTGGACTAAGCGGATAGACCAGTTGAGGCGCAGTCACGGTCAACATTTGCATGAAATAATCTTCAAACATTCAATTATATGGACCGTACTATCGATTCAAATAAAAGTTTCATGCATTTTACTGAATTTTAGGTGTTTTTTTAAAAAACTTTCCTATAGCTCTTAAAAAATCACCCGATATATTCTAAATAAATATTATAACAATTCTTACTGCAGGGTATCGCAGATTCGACAGAACCGAAAATAGCATTAAGAGTTCTTTTGAATGATAAATTTTATAACAAAATAATTCATTTTTAAGGCATGTTTTTTTTTTGTTATAAATTGATTAGCAAGACTTTGAAGTAACAAAAAAACGAACATGTTTCCTTAAAAACATTGTTCTTAGATATTTTATTAAGTTAATGGCGGCCTATTATTAACAAATATTTGCCAATCATGTTGTTATTTTTTTTTAAATTTTTTTATAGAAATTTATTTAGAATTTTCAAGAAAAAATATTTTTTTTAAACCTGTTAAAGCCATTTGTAGTTCTTTAACACCTTTTGAATTTGAATTATAAATAAGTCTTAATTATGTCAAATCAATTTAATTAACCTAAGACACCTTCAAAATAATTACATCAGTTTCAATTAGAATTTCAAACATTTTTTAGATAAATTGAAATTTCTGTAAAAAATTTTCAATAATCTCACGTTTAAAAAACAAATAAAATATTTCGAAATTTAAATAGTAAATTAATGAAATATAAACTTTTATTTTATGGCCATAAAGTCACGTTAAATATTAAATGGAGCAAACACGTAAATACACCTGATGAACCGTAATTTACACCCAGACCCCAAACGAAACTAAAAAGAAAAACAAAATAAAAAAAAAAAAATTTTTAAAAAGTTGTAATAATAAAAATAGAAATATGACTGAACAAGCAAGCCACTTAGTTAAGTGTATATTTTAAAAAGAGATTTAAAGGAAATTGCAAAAAATATACAATTTTGCAAAAAAGCAAAATCAAAAAAAACAATGGAAAAAATAAACATCAACACTTTAACCCACTAGTGAAATTAATATGAAAAAATAATTTTAAAAATATTTAAAACAAAGTAAGTTAATGATGGCAGAGTTCAATTTCGAGGGTACCCTACACCAAATAAAAAACGAAAGTTTTATTAAACAGTAAAATAATTAAATATAAAATTTAAAACAATAAATAAACTTGTTCTCTTAAATAAAACATAAAGTTTGGTTTATGTTATATTTTCTCGATCAGTAATTCAACTAATACTACATTAAAATTAGGCCGAAATCTTGTAGATATGTTTTAAAATCTTCTTCGAAATCTAGTGCGTTTACATTATACTTTTTTGACATTAGCGAGATTTTGTTTTTATAACAAAAAAACTGAGTAAAAGTTTTTTCGGTACACAACACAAAAAGAAATATATTAAAAAATTTGCATTACCTTTTATTAACAATCAACGATATCTATTTTATTAATATTATTCGTCTTTTTTATTTTTTTTACAATTTTTATAAAACTTTTTAAATTTTTTTTAACAATTTTGGTTTTTTTTTTTTTTTTTTTTTTTTTGGTTTACTTATTTTTTTTTTTTGTTTTACTTAAAGCCTGGTACTCTGTTCAACATTTCACGTGAAATGCTGTCAAAATGCATATAAAAAAAACTTGTGCGGAATATCTATGAAATAATGTTGATAGAGTTGTACTCTGTTTATTTTGTGAAAAAGTTCCGAAATGTTTCTAGCAAAATTTTTTTTACAACTGCGAAATAATGTAAGCTGCCTTTATTTCACGTGGAATTTTAAGCAAAGGTAAAAAAAGTATGAACTAAATATTAAAAAAGAAATAAAATAACACAACCGGTAACAGTTTTGTATCCTTATTTATTTTTTTTTTTTATTAAAAAAAAATTATTTTAGTAAAATACATGTGGCGTTTGTTTACATACACGAAACAATGTAGCATACTTTCAAGGAATAAAAACGTCAAATTGTACAAACTCGCAAGATTGGTAACATTGATAAATGCCAAAATTTTCGTGTGGAATAATCAATGTTGCTCAACATTTTTCACAAATTTGAACAGAGTACTAGGCTTAAGACTAAAAGTTTTTGGCGAAATATTTAAGTTATAATGCCAGGGTATCACACAATTTTTGGAGCTTTAACCGCAAAACCTCGTTCGACCTTAACCTTCGTATGGGAAGGCGAGAGCTTCCAGAATCCGCTCCAGAATATTTTGGTATCCACCAGTAAACGTCTGAGTTATTTCCTTGGTACTCCGCCAGTAAAACGTCTGAGTTATTTGTGGTTCTCCACCAGTCACATTAAGTTTTTTTCTTTGGTTCTCCACCAGACAAAACACATCAAAACATTGAGGTTAAAAACGATTGCATATAGTTAATGCAGATACCGCAAAAACTGTAACTCGGTACAGTTATACGACGCCGAAACACTAACCAATGCGGGGTGACGCCGCAAACTCAACAAAAGCAGACAAACAAAAACGACCTGTTTGCCCTTAAGAAATAATGACAAAAAGCGCGAGCTGCTTCTCCACTCAGAGCAGTTTTACGAGTGTTGTTTTTTTAATGTAATTTGTGCTTGTGCAGGGAAGTATTATTTAGTGCTATATTGAAAAAACCATAGTTGCATCATCAAGTACTACTAGATTTTGAGTAGATGTCGTTGAAATCTAGTCACGAAGTAGATTTTGTTTTGTATGGGAAATCTAGTCAAAAACAACTAGATTTGGCTCAAAATCTCGTAAGTACTAGATTTTGCGTAGGTGTAAATGTAGTATACATGATGTTACGCCACTAGTATATAAGTAGTAGCTTTATTAACTAAATCGCTTGGAAACTAAATCCATACATGTTAACGAAAAGCCTGGCAAATGCATTTAAAAAAATAAAACCAAAACAAAACAAAAAACATCCAATTACGTACGGAATGTGCGATCAGTTCGCAATTTCCTTAAGCACATTACAGTTTCACAAAACTTCACAAGAAGTCTGTAAAAATCACCTAAATGAGTCTTTTCAGTTCAGTTTTGATGATTAAAACCTGACTTATCACGTGAGCGATAGAAAAAGGATTCATATATGATTCATGGATATCTGAAAATAATGATTTTTAAATATTTTGAATCAAAAAAAGAAACTTTTGTGTCAGCCAAGCAAATAAAACGCTTGGTCAAGAAAAGAAGCCCAAAACTTATTGAAAATTTATGAACATAAATGCTAGTGAAAATGTTTTTGCTCCTCTTTGCAAATCTGGTTCGAATAATCAAAAGCCATAATGGTGCTGATTTTATGAGCGAATGAAATATGTATAATCAAAAACTATAAAATTTTCGATTTCAAAATGATAGGAAAACGATTCAATAATGGTAATAAAAACTACCATAAAATTGATCAAAAAGGAACCATAAAATTGTATCACAAATGATTCTTTCAGGTGATTGATCAGTAGTGTCATTTTCTCACAACGTTTTATTTATGATTGAAAAATGAGCTCAACTCCCGTATTCTTTTAATTAAATTTATTTAGTTAAATAGTATATCAAGTTTTCAAAGTAGAATGATGACGAAAACCATATCGGACCATTCTGCTGATGCTTCTGTTAACAAAGGATATACAAAATAAGTGAAACATGTGTTACATGGGTAAGTTTTTTGAATTATTCTTAAATAAAGGCATATGTTGTCTTCACACTGTTATATCACACTTCAACCAATTTGATTCTACGTGAAATTCAAGTTGTTTCAACTTGAAATAACTTTCATTCAACGTGATTCGGATTGTTATTTTAATATAAATGACATTTTTAACATGAATTATAGTTATTTTAAAAGAAAAAAATGTTGTTAGCAATTTATTGTAAAATCATGTTTAATTAACATGAAACAACAATGAAAATCACTACTGAAAAATGTAAAGTCGACCTTGTTTTGAACGAATTTATATTGATATTTTTCTGTGTGCACGGGTATTTGCTCTTAAAGATGATTCCTAAATGATTAGATTATGATACAAACTGCTAACTGGGATTAAGTTCAATATGGTTTGGCAACTATGATTTACATATATTGTCTGGGCTCACACTATAAAATATTTCTTACAGACAGTTTGAGTTTAATGGTAAGAAGAAAGTGAAGAACAGCATGTTCTCTTCTTCTCTCAGAAACAATTTAATAATATAAGCCCAGAAATTCCTACAGTAGCTTTAGCCAGCTCATGCATAATATAGTTGGGCTCTAAGAAATATAAATATGTATGTATATCTTTTGCAGAGTTCGATGCATTTTAATATTCGCGGCCAAAATTTCGTCTTTCATCCCTGTTGTATTCCTGGCATAATGCAAGTTACAGCATATTCTTAAAAATTCATCTAGTTGCGCTAGGTTGACACATGTTTTTTAACATACAGTGGTAACTTTTTTACTACAGGGGTGCTTTTAGAACTGCCTTAAGACGATTCTGTTTTTAGAGAGCTTTTTTGATAATAGACTAAGACTTGTTGCATACTTATGTGGATCTAAACTTTGTATTGCCTTAATTTAGGATTGTCATAAATTCTTTTTGCCATGGCATACATCTAGGGCGAGAGAAATTCTAAAGCCTAAAACTAGTATTAAATCAATTTTAAAATTTACACGAACATGCTTCATACTCTATTTATATCGAGCCCTAACCGCGAAAATAACGTAAGCGACAACATTTTCAATTTTCGTTTTTTTTTTTTAATAAATGACTTTATTGGCAACACTTGCATCATCTCCTAAAATGTCATGGTCACATAAGGTACCGTCAGTGATGTTAACTTTTATTTTTTCATTACCGTACGGCCCTCTAAAAATTACCGTTTTTGAGAAGAAATTACCGTACGCAAAGGTTTTTTAATTTAAACATTCACAGCAGTATTCAAAAACAATTTATTTAAATTTTAAATGTGTTTTATGAAAAATTTTAATGAAAATCTTTGTTTGAAACATATTTTAAACCAAAATTATTGTATTTTTCATCAATACGAAAGTAAAAGCATCAAATAACTAAAATTTTAACATTACTGACAGACTTGTTCATCATCGCACAGACTAAGCGACTGAAGCTAAAAAGTTTAAATTTGAATCGGAGTTGGTATCGTTCAACTAGGAAAATAAAATTCGAATATCGCAAGAGAATACTAACTCGAAAAAATTTTCTTTTACGTTTTGGATTTACACGCAATATCCATATCTACCCGCTGTAAAATATAGTGCTATTTTGTCATCTTATGATGAAACGATTGGTTTAAAAGTTCTTTTTCATATGCCTTTAATACAAAATTAAAACATAATAGTTTAGCTTCAACTGAAAAGTTTTAATATTTAAGCTTCGTACAGACGGTGGTCAGATCTTACAATGTTGTCACTAAATTCGCCTAAAAAGTATTGCAACTGTGTTAACATTGTAAGCTCATTTTCATTTGGCAGATGTGTAAAATTAATGCATCTGACAATGGCGCCATTGTGAAAAAAGGACTACATTGTAAGATCTGACCACCGCCTGTACGAAGCTTTACTATAGTTAATTGCATCACATTATGGCTACTTTAAATGCTTTAAAAATTGTTGATTTTGAAACAAACAAAAAGTTTAAAATAAAATTAATAATTTAACTACAATGAGTTATTTAATTTTTCATATTTTACACTTATCACTGTAACCTAAGCATTTGCCGAAACATAACATTCTTAATTTTTTGTATAACATTCATCTATTTCTAAAACTGGTTGGAAATCACCTCTCAAAAGTTAAAATCATAAAGCCTTCATATGTAAGTATGTAGTATATAAATTTAAAAAAAAACCCAAATCTTGATATTACCGTATTTTAAATGAAATTACCTTGCTACCTTTTGGGGCTCAAAATTACCGTAAAAAAGGGTAATTACCGTACGGTTAACATCACTGGGTACCGTTATGATTTTAAAACAAGAACAATTTTATTGTAAGCGACAGTTTTCATACAAAATTTATATGAAATAAAATAAAAAAAGCTCTATCGTGTAAAATTTCATTTTTGATGCTTACGTTATTTTCGCGGGTAGGGGTCGATATGCAGAAAAAAATTATTTTCATATTTGAATACAAAAATCACATATTTGATAAAAAAAAAAATTTTTGAATTTTTTGCGATGACGATTTTTGCGGTATTGATCAAAAGGTTTGTAGGTATAGTTATTGAATTTTTAGTCAACAACCAAGTTTATTGAGTCAATAAAAAAAGTTGTTGCCAACAAAAATTTTTTTCAATAAAAGGTTTACGTGATTTGTTAAAATAAATTGTTGGAAATGTTAAATAAATCAAAAAAAATGATTATCGAATCTCTATTTATTAATGATGATGTGCTAAATTCCCAATTTTTAGTTTTAGATAAAAACACTAAAATTTATAAGCTAGTTGTTATGCGCATTTTCTCCTCAACGATATAATATATACCGGCTACGCTAACTAAAGCTTCTCTGCAAAGCCGGCCTTCGGCCGGGCGCATGGATTTTCTCCTCTATGGTATAACAAACACCGGCTTCGCTAACTAAAGCTTCTCTGTATAGCCGGCCTTTGGCCGGGCGCAAGGATTTTCTCCTCTATGGTACAACAAACACCGGCTTCGCTAACTAAAGCTTCTCTGTATAGCCGGCCTTCGGCCGGGCGCAAGGATTTCCCCTCTATGGTATAACAAACACCGGCTTCGCTAACTAAAGCTTTTCTGAGCATATGGCCTTCGTTCGAAAACAAGGCAGATTTTAGAAGTTTTACTTAGCGAAACCGGTACTTGTTCTACCATAGAGGAGAAAATCCTTGCGCCGGTATTACTGTCCTTACTGCCGAGCAGCTGTTGAAGATAGAATGCAATTTTTTACATAAAACTTACACTTGTATGGAACTAAATTTATATGAATAATAACCACTTTTTTGCAAATTGGGTAATTTTTAATTTTTTTCGGAAAAATTCGTTTTTGCTTTTTGGGTCATTTTTCATTTTTTTTTTGGGCCCTTTTTCGTTTTCGTTGGGCAAAATTTCATATATAACTTTTTGGGTAATTTTTCATGTTCTTTTGGGCGATTCTTCATTTGGGCGATTTTTCATTTTTTTTTTTTGCCATTTTTCTTTGGGCGATATTTCCTACAGCCGTTTTATTTTATTTATTTGGCCCTTTACGAATTTCTATTAATTTTTCAACAAACTGAATACTCATATACCCCTCTGTAGGGTATTCCCCGAAAAATTTTTAATGTTTTTTTTTATGTATAAATAATAATTTTTTCATTAAAAATTTCGTATACCTAACAAAATGCTGGTCATTTACTTTTCAATTCTTTATTTTTTTTTTAAACACACATTTTTGATATTTCGTTTTTTGAGTAGTTTATTTCGACTTTAATGATATTTATTAACAATTGTAAAATTAGACCGGAACATTTTCAGCTTTTTCATTTTATTTTTCTTACTCCAACTTGTACAAGTAAGTGAGTGAGTGTCTGTCGGTCTGAAGGTGATTGGTTGTTGTGTGATTTAATGCACACAGCTAAAAGAAGAAATTGTTTAAACTGAACTAAACGCTTGGTTGGCGATTAAATTTTGTTACAATGTTTTTTTTTTACCAAAAAAAAAGTACCCAAAATAATAATAAGTTTTATACAGTTTATTTTACTTACAAGCTACAGGGTGTCAAATATGAATATCTAAATGGTTACTTTAGCTGATACTCTTCTTAAAAGGGAATATAATTAAAACTTAGAAGCAAGTTAATCTAAACTCTAATAAGTTCGTAAGTAAGAGTGAACATGATGAATTTGAATTTGTTTTGGTCATACCATGAACATGATATTTTCCAAGATTTATGCTCATATGACCTGTAATTTTGTTGGCTGGCCAACTGATGGACTAACTGACTGTTAGACTTTATGCTTAACGCACAAGTATTTTGTGTTGCGGTTTTCTTAAGAAGTAATTAGAAAATGTGTCGGCTTAAATAATTTCATTTTTAAGCCCCACCACAGGAATGTGTTTGTTTGTTAGAAATTTAAAGTTCACTTGTGTTAAAATCTTAATCATCTTAAAGATGCGAGTAAAACTTTTCGCTTTCTAATTTTTCTAATGCTTAATTTGATGAAAAACTATTTTTGTGTGTTAAGAAGATTGAAAGATATGTTTCTTTTTTTATTTCAGAAGAATAAATAAATGAAATCTTAAAGAAAATGGTAAAATTCTTTATTGAAAAGTTCAAGGGTCAAGCAGGAATATTTTCTAAAAATACAGTACCATCGCTTACATACTTGGTCGGCATCAAAATATGAGCAAAATAATATTCATATATGTGGAATTGACATCAGAAACATACTTATATGTATTTCAAAACTGTTGCGAAATTCTCTGCAAAGTTTAACTTTTAAATTCTGTAACGGAATAATAAAAAAAAGTGTTTCGTTCCTAAGGTAACGATAACTAACCACTGTCAATGGCTTGAGAAATTAATGGATGTTCACTTATGGCCAATTTTCAGGATTTATATTAAAACACATTTATTTTTAAAATCGTTTAAATACAAAATTCTCTTCTTCACTAAAAACTTAAGTGAAACTTAAGTCACCGATGTGGTACACTTAATTTCAACTTAAGTTTCCATTGTAATATTTTAGCAAGGTGACCTCAATACAGGTATGTTAGACGATTTTACGTCATTTTGACGATTTTTTTTGATGAATTTACCAAAATGACGATTGACGATTTTTAATGTAGAGTCACTTATGTAGGTTTTGACGATTTAATCCTGTCAATAAATTTATTTTAAACTTTAATCTGGCATCAATTTTATAACACTTTAATCTGGCAAGTAAAGTTTTATCTTAGCTTGTATATGTGTGTAGCGGCGAATATATATTTATACTAGCGGACCCGACGACCTTAAGCTGGAGGTCCACACCACGCGTTACTCGCTTTTTCGCAGCATACGCAGCTGTCAAAAAAGTAGAATCTGTGTAGTTATACGTAGTTAGTTACATGCACAAAAGCGTAGATTCCTTGAGGCGAAAAGTAGGTTTACTTTCTACTTTTGTAAGCGTCACAAGCAGCCTTAAAACAAATCAGCTGATTTTGACAAATTAAATTTTATTTTTACTTGTGCTGCTGCTGCATAAAGCGTTGCATGTAACTTGAAACGTAGAAGGCAAGTAATGTTAGAAAAGCATGCGCTGCGTGGAGGCGAAAACGCGTGGTATGGACCTTTCGCCTCGTCCCAATTTTAAGCCTTCAGACAAACTTTAGAGCATTGGTGTCCAGCCCATACCACAATTGTGGAAATAATTCACACACATTCTTCACACGCATTCTTACGCTCTTTCATTTAGTCCGTGCACATGCGGCGGATGCTTACATACTTTTTGTATTTTTATTAAGAATATTTGTCTCTTTATTCACTAATACTAATAAAAAGCAATACAACCACAATTTAAATTTTGGACGTCACTGCTTTAGAGTAATAATACAACACAAATATTTAAATTTTCAATGTGATTTATTTGAATGGAATCAGTAGAGAGCGATTTGATGAACAATGTTTTTCGATTTGTTTTCCGGCGCAAAAACAAATAACGAAGACGGTTTCCCAACACGCGAACATGCAACGTACAGCTCATCGTGCGGAAAACAGGGAAATTCGAGATTAATCTCACAGACTTCTAGTGATTGGCTTTGAGATTTATTGATTGTCATTGCAAATGCCAATCGAACGAGGAACTGAATCCGCTTGAATTGGAATGAAAGGTCCGTTGGAATAATGGGAATTCGTGGGATAAGGACTTCCTCTCCTTTGAATTTGATTATTGTCGCCTGAATCACATTGTTCATTAGCTTTTTGACGGACAACCGCGTACCGTTGCACATTTTTGGAGGATTGAGATTCCGCAACATGATTATGATCAATACCACCTTCAGCTGTAAATTATGCGGCGGAGTTCCTGGTACATCAAGCGAGTTCAAAAATTCCGACGGGTAGCTGGTCAGTTCATTTTCGTCGGTCACGCAGTCAACAGATTTGTACGTATGCAGTTGTCCTGCGATTTGACTTTGAATAATTAAGTTTAAGCTATCGACGTCCTTATTCTTCGCTGCTAGTATTGCCCGTTCACGAATCCAATCGAGATTTTTCTAATTTTGTGCAATGCCAGGGAACACTTTGCTGATGAGTTCCTCCTTGGACGATGTGAATTCACAAAAATTTTCAGCGAACGATATCAATCCCTTCGAAACATCAACAGGAATTTGGCCGTTGCCAAGCTCCAGCAGTTGTCCCGAAAATTTAGCAGCCGATGGGTCGTTCTGCAACGTAACTCTCATGTTTGTGGTCAATTGCAACTTCTGGACATCCACAAAGACGACGATTACAGGCACGCGTTAAGTTTATCCGCAGTAGAAGATTTGGGACTGACAGGAAGTGTTTGACGAAAATCTCTGGAGAGCAATATCAAAGCTCCACCAAATCGTCTTAAGTATTAAAAATTCTATATTTTTTGGGTTTTGTATAGTTTTATACTTAATTATTTTTTTATGTTTTAATAGAGTAATTAATCCGTCTTGATAAAAAAACGATTTTTTATATGACGATTTTTTTACGGTTTTTTTCAGACCTAATTGCTTCGTTAGTTCTAAACTAAACATCTAACATCACTGCCTCAATAGCACAACAACATGCAAAGCATTAACAGTCAGCTGTTTTTTCAGACCACCTTGTAAATAAATACACTTTTTTATATATTTTTTTTTTTGTATTTAGTAGCGCTACCATACTTTTATCTTAATTAAAGGCTAGATTACACTATTATACTTTGTATTAATACATGTCAAAATCCCAAGTAATATGACAAAGTGTGATAGTGTGAATGCAATGTGTCACGAAATTGACAAGTATTAAGAAAAAAGTTTGACATCCCATACGACTTCATCGTTTTTTGAAAAATTTCTAAACAATAATACTTTTCATTGGATCAGGGTTGCATTTTATTTCATGTGTGAGTGTTTATACTTTGTGTGATGGTCTGAACACAAACTGTCATGTTACGTTAGATTTTTTGACAGTCGCAACAAAACTCATTAGATTTCTATCTCACAAAGTATTATGGAATACGTAAGACTTGTGAGATAGTGTAATCTAGACTTAAATAAGACTTTTCAAATAAAACTCAAAAAACCAATCTGTTTTCAATACGATTTAAGTTTGTTATGAAAATTAAATTAATATTGAGTTAAATACTATCCCGAAAATTGGGCATTAGTCAAAATCACGATGTTTTCGAATTTTCATTTTTCGATTCGCTTCAACTCTAAGCCCTCCATATGCTATCAGCAGGGAAACCATAAATATGCAATTGCATGTTTTTCCTTGTGCCGCCATTGAAGGCAAACACAATATATCCGTCTTAGAGCTTTTTATTAACTTTTTTATGAATTTGTTGATGCATATTTTTGCATATTTTACCGTTTGCAGCATTTTTTGCATAATTGAGGTAAAAGAGCCTTTCTGCAGCATTTTTTTAAGTTTATCTTGGCTTTTTAAAGCATATTTTCGAACATTTTCAATTTTGTTAGAGCTTTCGAAGCAAATAAAAAAAGTCCAAGTTATGATCTTGTAGATAATTTTATCAAATTTGGTAAATACATTTTAATTGTGCTAAGGATGAAGCTTATGTAAATGGTGAGAATCGGTCTGTAATTTCACATATTCCCCATAAAAACTTCTTTCCAAATTAGACTATCTAATTATGTTGGTTTTTAGATTAATTTAGCCCCAAAAAATATTTTACTGCAAAATTAGTTATTTTCGAATTAGTTCACATTTGTCCAAAGCTTCCATCTATCAATAACTTAAACTTCCTTTTAAAAGTTAACATTAATAAGCCATTCAAATACCGTTCCAAAAATCCCTTGAAGACAAAATATCTCATATGGATTAATTCCATCCCAAAAATATTTTACTGTATAATAAATTCTTTTCGAATCGGTTTTAATTTGCTCAAGGCTCCCATAAATAAACAGTTTCCTTTAAGTGTTAAAATTAATAAATTTTAAGCGGCCGTCCCTAAAATCCCTTTAAGACAAAAATTCACATATGGATTA
Source organism: Pollenia angustigena (assembly GCA_930367215.1). Classification (NCBI taxonomy): domain Eukaryota; kingdom Metazoa; phylum Arthropoda; class Insecta; order Diptera; family Polleniidae; genus Pollenia; species Pollenia angustigena. The sequence continues at coordinate 59,499,039 of OV884060.1, forward strand.
ATTCCGCCATTGATATTAGTTGTGGCTATAAAGTATATATATTCTGGGTCCTTATTAGTAGTAAATTTTATTTAACGATGTCCGTCTGTTAGTGTGTTCAATGAAATGGGTCTTCCGAAGGTTATATATTGATATCATATTAGTCCGGCATTTTTTGCTATTAAAATTCAGTCCGATCGGTCCAAAAAGGCTGAGATATAAGAAAATAAACACAATTGTCTCTAAATTTACTAATAAATCTCAAGCTTAAATTTTCAGAGTCCTCTTATAATTTTTGAACTTAATGCCATTTGAGCTAGGAGGAATAATTTTGCACAACTATTTTTTAAGTAGAATAGTTATGAAATATTGAAATTAGTCGGCCAAATGGGTCCACTATTCCACCTGACCCAAATACAAGTGCCGTCCCGAGTTAAAGGTCTTGGTACAATATAAAACAAGCTAGATGGATTAAACTAATCTTAAATATAACTTTCTATTCTTTACCAAACATGGTGAAGGGTAGATAACATTCGGCATAGCCGAATATAGCTCTTTAACTTGTTTATGTTGGTGGTGGTTAAATTTTAAGGGCCGATGTTGAATGTGAACCACACGTAAACGTCAAGTTTTTTCTGTATTTCATTTGACATTTCTCAATTTCAGACTAACTCAGTTTGAACCACGGAAAGATACACAATCGAGCAACGCGTTTAAGTTATTCAGGCTTATTATGAAAATGGGCGTTCAAATCAAAATGCATATTGGGCTCTTCGTGATTTTTTCGGTCAATTTAATCGTCCAAATGTGCGTACAATCGGAAAATCATGCAAAAATTTGAGCAAACCGAGTCTGTAGGAGATGAAAAAACACCAGTGCATGCTCGTACAGCTCGTACTGCAGAAAATACTGTTGCTGCTTGCGATAGTGGGGCTGAAGAGCCATCCACCTCAACTCGTCGTCGTGCCCAACAATTGCACCCCTCATGCTCGTCGTTGATGAACATTATGCATAAATACTTGCATTAACACGCTTACAAGGGGCAACTGACTCAAGAACTAAAGTCTCTTGACCATTCCAAACGTCGTCAATGGTCCAAATGGTGGCACATTTTCACCTCAGTCGATTCGTCAATAAGCAGAATTGCCGCATTTGGGCGAATGATAATCCAAGAGTGAAACCAATGCACCCACAAATCGTGACTGTTTGGTGCGGTTTATGGGCTGGCGGAATCATCGGGCCGTATTTTTTCCAAAATGAGTCCGGTCCGGCAGTTACTGTGAATGGTGTTCGCTATCGTGGCCCGAATTGGAAGAAGGGCGGTGCCACTTGCCACACAGCTAACGAAACAATGGCTCTTTTTCGCTACAAATTCAATAGCCGCGTTATCTCACGTGGTGGCGATGTCAATTGGCCGCAATGATCATGTGACTTGACACCGTTGGACTTCTTTCTTTGGGGTAATTAGAAAGAACAGTTGTACGTCGATAAGCCACCAACAACTCGAGAACTAAAGGATGAGATATTTCGGCACATTAACGGCATAGAACCTCCCTCAGCGTCATCGAAAATTTTGACCATTGGATGGAGGTGTGCCGCCGAGGACGCGGTGGCCATTCGGCCGATTTTTTGTTCCATACATAATTGAACCAGACCAATATTATCATAATAAAAAGAAATGACAATAATTTCCTAAATAATTTGTGTTTTATTCAAAATCAACATCGGCCCTTCAAATTAAATGATTTTGATTTATAAAATAGAAGTCATTTATTATTATTATTTTTTTTACTTTTTTCATAATTAATATGTATTTAATAATTCTGTGGCATTTTGACAAAACATCTTAAGTCGAGATAAGATAGCAAAAAAGTTTAAAAAAAAAACTCGGTGAAAAAATCCTTTTTACCAAATAATAAAATAAACCAAAATTAAAGAAAAATTTCGTTAATAATACAAAATTTTAAAAACGTAAAAAAAAGGTATTTTCGAATGAAATTTCGTATGATTAACAACATTTTTTTCAACTTTTTAAATTCGACTTAAGATGTTTTGTCAAAATGCCACAGAATTCAATATCAGTTTTTATTATAATAAGGAAATTTTTAAATCAGTCTGTGAACAGATTTAGTTTCAATTAAAATCACATAACAAAGATCTTTTTCCCAACTTTTTTTTCGCCGACCAGTGTTATTTGCACGTTTTTAGGTGATTTATCTCTTTTATTATGTTCTTTTATAAATTTAGTTTATATACAATAATTTTTATGCGTGATCAACTATAAATTATTTCTTACACACTTAAAATGACAACTAATTTTCTACATTTTGAAATAAGAAAAACTTAAATGAAATTATGTTAATGTTCTTTTTGTGCTATTTTAATACGAAATTCGTTTTCATTTAAATAAAAAATAAGTCTTAGAAATTAACACCAATAATAACTATTAAACTGTCAATGGTTTTGGGTCATTTCGAAATTGTACCAACACTTAATGAAGATTAGAATTATTTTAAATAAAGAAAAGCTAATAACCTAAATTCAGAAAATATATTTTTATACTACGTGCATACATACATACATACGTACAATAAATACATATTAAAGATTATAGATATTTTTTTTTCTAAATATGTAATTTAAATGTCTTTATTAAAACACAAAATGTGTGTATGGACACAAATTAACAAAAAGATTATCTGCAAACATAAAAATCAACAAGATTTTTTGTTAAACAAACTTTTGTGAAAACTTTTTCTTTAACCTGTCAGTCTCTTTAACAGCTTAAGATGATGGTTTTTTACCATCTTGGTAAGATGTTTCTGTTTCCAAAATGCAGTTGCTGCTGTTGTTGTCATTTCAAATCTTGTAAGGTTAAAGCATGTTGTCTTAATTCCAATACATGTTAAAATGACATTTGGCTACTACACACTCCAAACATGGATGGATCGATTGTTAGATGGATTAAACAAAAAAAATTTGTAGGCAAAGGAAAACTATGACCGGTTCTTAATGCTGAAAAAGAAATTACAACTAAAAGAAAATTTGTAAAACTTTATTAAACAACCGTTTGTTTCAGCTGCCAAAAAAAACTAAGCATTTGAAAAATCTTTGGACATTTTTTGCGTGAGTGTGATCATATACAAAATTATTTCTTTAAACGCTAAATGTTTGGAAATTAATGATCTAAGACTGTTGATTAAAGCGGGTCATTGTACATTCATACATACTTATGGTGGCGAAAACTGTGTATGTTAATCGGCACTGCCTTAAAGTTAATGAAATAATTAATTGATTCGTTTGCCAAACTTAATGATCAATGAGATGAAGAATGTTTAATGATTTTGGTTAAAAAAAATTTTTTTTTTGGTATTAGCCAAAAAAATTATTGTAATTAAAATTTATTTATGCATCATCTTTTAAAATATTTAAAAAAAAAGAAAACATATTAAGAAAAAGTAAAAGCAGTTTGTTAACATGAAATTTAAACATTAATTTCAACACTGTTAAGAAAGTTTCCTCCTCTTTAAAAAAAAATAAAAAAACTGTATAAAATTAATTTGTAGCACACATTTTGCTAAAATTGCTAAAACATTCCAATGAATTCTTTCTAAGCTTTTCAAAATGATTATAAATAATTATCTTCTAAACTCTTGTTCCCATTTGAAACAGGGCAGGAAATCATGGAACATATGTTCTTTTTTTTTGTACTTTTGGGACTTTGTTGGTACCGTGGACTTACTGCTAATTATTAAGTTTAAAATAAAAATTTTAATATTTAAAATCACAAATTTTCTAAATTAATGCAATAGATAGATCTATATCGTACATTGTGAAAATAATAAAATAAACAATTTGACGTACAGAAGCAGATATACACTCACAATATTATTACAGTAACGGACTGTAGTTTATTTAAGAAATATTCCGATCAGTCATTTTTAAATAAATAAACATTTAAAATTCTAAGCAAATTTATTTTTAACTGATTCTAACAGTTATTCAAAAAACTAAGTGCATATTAATACGGATTTTCAGTTGCAATTAATATTGTCCGTTGCTTGAGTTAAATTCTTCTTTATGTTAAATTAAATAAAAATGTAATTTAAAGCAACGAAAAGTTCATTTAATTTTTACTGTCAAAAATTCAACCGCGAATTCCGTAAAAACAAATAAATATGCAGTTATTTTATAAAATTTTACTGTCAAAAATTCAACACTATATTCAGTAAATACAATTAAATATTCAGTTATTTTATATAATTTTACGACCAAAAATTAATTTTTACTTATCTATAAAAAATGAATTGCTTGTTTTGTGTAAGCAATTCCCATTTTCTATTTGTTAAAATAATTTAGTTAAATATATCAAATTTTAAAAGTAAAATAATTGCGAAGCCATATCGGTCATGCTGCTGGTGTCTTATAATTGAGAGTTATTCTGTAAACAACGTTGTCAGTACAACAAAAGTTAAACAAACGTGTGTACCAGGGTAAGTAAATAATAATATTCTCCCTCTCTCGCTTATAAGAAGAACAAGCAGACAGGTGTCTGTCTTGTATTTTTTAGAAATTCGGCTCTTTTGTGTAGTAAACGAAAATTACTTAAAAATTACTGAATTTAATAGAATAACTGAATATTTAATTGTTTTTAATGAATATGGGGTCAATTTTTTGACAGCAAAATTTTAAAAAATAACTGAATATTTAATTGATTTTACTGAATATTGTGTTGAATTTTTGACAGTAAAATTTTACAAAATAACTGAATATTTATTTGATTTTACGGAATATGGTGTTGAATTTTTGACAGTAAAAATTAAATGAACTTTTTGTTAAAAATAAATGAAAAATAAGTAGACTGGTTTTTAATTGAATTTTCATTTATTTTATGTAACAATTTCAGTTTATTTTACGTACAGAATATTGTGAGTGTACTATATATAGATACATATTCAATAAAGGGATTCACAAGGTGTGCTATCAACTCATATCGTCATAATGTCCTAAATAATATTTTACAATTATTTGAAAAAATATCGTTGTGTTTCAAACAAAATAAAAATTTTAATGCTGTGTTCATTGATTCGTCATAGATGTACAGTACAAATCTAAATTGTAAGCGGTTGCCCACAGCAGTCATATATATTTCGCGTAATTATTTTAAGACATATGACTTTACAACTTTATGAATACCTTGTGAATCCCCCATATATATGTATATATGTAGAAATACTATATGTGTATACACACTAAGTTGTTCAAAAAAAAAAAAAACAAAAAAAAAAACAAGTAATAAAGAATAGTTGGTGTGGCACGAACATTTGATACCACACCACAATAAATGAAGACGCATTTGCGAGATTGTACCCGTTTTGGGACTCATCACCAAACATGCTCCCGGCAAAACAAAATTATATAATGAGGTAAAGATTCATATGAGAGTTCTTTGTGACGAATATTATCAAGATAACAACATCTATATTAAATTTGTTCGTCTTAAAACGATTTTGGAAAGAAGGTTTATATGGAAACTTTGGTCAATTTTGGACCTACCAGTACAAAGAAGCCATAATTAAATATCAATAACAGCATATATAAGAAAGTTATGGCACTTAGAGCTAGTTTCGGGAGTGGTATTTGTATGGGTGCAATTTTCAAATATGGACCGATTTTATAAGAAATTCGGTTACACGATTTATAGTCCAATAAAATATTTTTGGACCAAATTAAATACTAATACCAACATTATAAGACATGTTATGAGTACAAAGACTATTCCGGAAAGAATTTTGTATAGGAGCCGTGTAGGGTCGCCAGATCCCATGAGCTAAATAAATGGACAATGGAAAAAAATCAACCTGGATTTTGAAAAAATTGCTGGACAGTTTAACCCTTAGACGTCCTATATGGTCTGGCCAGACCATATTTAACTTTCATATGCAATATCTTTTTTTTATAGCCAAAGTTTTAAAAAAGGCTATGGATTCTACAATTTAGTTGTCCTGAATCGAATAAAACAAATTTGGAATCATTTGAATCCCTTTTAGCCTTTTAGGGCATAAAAACCCTCCCACAAGAAAAAGTTCGCTTAGCGCACCTCATGGTCTGGCTGGACCACAGACATAGTACATTACAGGTAGGCTTGCCAACCGTACTTTTTAATAAAGTATTGTACGTTATTTTGAGTAATTGTACTCTATACTTTATTAGAATAATAAAGTACGCGAAAATACTTTATTTCGCATGATTAGATTTATCTAGAATTCAAAATAGATTCAGGTTATATTAGTCAAGGTTTTATTATTCATTAAATTATAATACTTATTGTACATATTTTTTTTAGAAAAACTAAAGAACAACTAATTAATATTAGTCAGGGCCATTTGTTGATGTTTTTTATATTGGCAGGACAATTTTTCCAAAAAAATAGTCTGACAGCACAATTTCACTTGTTTGTTTTTTTTTTGAGAACAATAACTGCCTGTTTTTAAAAAAACAAGTGCAAAACTCTTTCAAATTACTGCCTGCTTTTAGATCGCGAGCACAAAAGGGACTCGTTTAACTAACATTTAAAACATAATTTCAAAATTTCCATTCCTTCAGGGGGCTCCCATACAAAATGTTTAATACAGACTATAAATATATTGAAGAAAACGTACCATAACAGCCAAGGAGTCGCCTTTACAATTTCTCGAGATATACTTGCCCCTTATCACCACTTCTTAAGGGGCTCCATACAAACATTGCGTTTTATGAAATTTTTAAATAAAAATAAAATTTTTCGACTTTTGCGAATAAAATCAAAAGTTGTTAACAGATTTTAATCATTTATAGCTTGTTTTGTTTGATAGTTTGTTTTTTATATGTCTGGAAAAAATTAGAAGCATAGCTGTAACTTTTTATAGATTTTTAACAAACAAACAAAAATTTCGAAATGTTGCTAAAAAATTACTTTTGTTGCAAAAAAAAAAAATAAATAAAAATTTGTTTCTAAAACGACTGCGTATGTTAGATTTAACATTTAAAGGAAATTTTATTTCGAATTTTCGTTTTTATTTTAGTAATTTCAATAAACTGAAACGTTTTTGAACAGGTATTGGATTCAGCGTACCCGAATTAGGTTAAAGCGCCAGTTGCCCGGCTTGTCTCAAAAAAGTGTCAAATTCTAGCACAGTGTTATTGTTTGATAAACCTTGCGAAAAGCAAAATAAAAAACGTTTTTAAATATAACGATAAAGACAAATATGTAATTGTACTTTATATTTATACTGTGTACTTTTTTTTCTTAACCTTTAATAATCAATGTACTTTAATTGCAACAAAAAAAGTTGGGAACCCTAATTACAGGGCCAAAACACCAACTCGCAAATCGAGCATGTACAAGCGGTACCGTACCCGTCAACTTCAAATTATTACCGTCCGTTGTGCGTTATTTGTAAAACCACAATCAAAGCTCAGAGAAAAACTCGTTTTTGCTGCGATAACTTCAACAAAATAATGTGCCTTCAACATGGCAGATAGACAAAAACGTATATTTGCAATGGTTGTTTAACAGAATAATTTCAATATTTTACAATTATATAAAAAAAAGACTGATTTGTTTTAAATTTACATAAAATAAGTAAAAAAATTTTTGTTTAGTTAACTTATTTGGCTGGGGTTTTCAATCGTGGTCTGGCCAGAACATGTGGAACATGTGGTACTAAGGTTATAGAACATCGAAGGGTTAAAAATTCACCTATAGCTCAAAGAAGTAAAATTTTTTGACTTTGGCTTTTTAGCTAATTTTTAAAATCAGACAAATCTTAATATTAAAGAATTCCTTTTTCGACTGGACAAATTTTATTTTAGCTGGACAGGACCCAAAAAACTGGACAATCCAGGTCATCTGGCAACCCTAGGGCCATGTGATATTACAAACCGATTCTCAACATTTTTAATTTGCTTCGGCCTTATAACAATTGAAACGTTTGTACCAAATTTCATCAAATGATTTTCGAACTTGCTACTTTTACTTTGCGCACCAGGTTAAATAGACAGACAACCAGGGCTGCCAAGTACTTTTTTCCCTGTACCCAAAAAATAAAAATAAATCGTCAAAGTCCCCATATTAAAAACAACCCCTTTAAATAGAAATCCCTAAATAAAAATTTTTAGTAAAAAAAATTATTTTGTTTTGTTCGTACAAGGAGAATAATATGCTGTTTTTGAGGACGAATAAGCCTATTTGTGAGAATTTGGAGCTTGTTTAAGCGGTTTTAGCCATTCTTAAAATCAACAATAAAAATATTTATATCCGTCTTTTATTTAATACTTTGATGAATTCTTTTTCACAAATTTTATTATATTGTCTTTCATATTTACCTATTTTTGGGGAAGACAATTTTTGCTTAACATTTGTCTTTAAAGAATCAAAAATTGTATGTGTTGTCAAGGATTTTAGATTCTATTTTTTTAAACACTCAATCAAGAATAATAAAATAAGTTTATAAAGTACTTTTTACACACTCAACAAAAATGGTAGACTCAATAGGATAATTTATTACCGATCAAGTTTACATTACACAAATTTTGTTAATAATAAAAAAAGGGAAAATATATTAAAACTGCGTAAAATCCCCAAAAAATACACAACTTTTTTAAATCCCCAAATGACATTCATTTTTATTTTTGCTCGCATGAAATCCCCAACTTTGGGGATAAATCTGCAAGTCTGACAGACAACTGGCCGGTTGGTAAATGCATTGCTTGTCGTCACCCATTGCTTAAGAACCATATTGAGATAAGTATGTATGTATATCTTTTCCACATATGTGCTGCTATAAATCAGTGTAGCAAAATTTAAATTTTGAAATGGTACTGAACTCCAACTAAGAGAGTATTTTTCCCACTAAATGGTACTTTTTGTTTAAAAAAAAATAAAACAAATTTATGAAAATAACAGGAAAAAAATATTTTATTGGAATTCAGTTACAGGGCTGTCAGATATGGCGATTTCTCGCCAAACGTGGCGATTTTGAAACGTGTTTGGCGATGGGATTTTCCATTTGGCGACTGGCGACTTTTGTGGCGATTTCTGATATAACTGGCGATTAACTTGTTTTTTTTTAACATTTATATTATTTCGGCGATTTTGTTTAACAGATTGTTATTTTTTGTTATAATTACTAATATAAAAAAAACTTGCAACTTTTTTCCACATGATTTTTGTTTTGTTATCAGTTTAAGTAAATTTTATATTCAGTCACTATTTAATTCTAATAGTATGTATGCAGGTCAAAAGTCCAGTAATGAAATCAGTGTACGATCTTAGAGACTTGTGTACTTAATTTAAGCTTTTTTAACTGAATACTTGTACGATCTCCATTTTATGTTATTTAAAAAAAAAATGATAGTAACAAAACAAAATTTACTTTCGGCGAATTTTTTGTATTTTTTCTCAGTTTTTGGCGATTTTTGACTCACATATTATACTAGCGTTTTTTTGTATGCAAAATTTAATTTAAAAAAAAAAATTACAAAAACTGAACCAAATTGACGTTTGGCGATTTCTGACATCCGGTTTGGCGATAGAGCTCAAAAAAATCGGACAGCCCTGTTCAGTTGTCTAAAGGCGACATGTTTTTGTCATCTGACATGTCAAATTTCCCACTGCAAAATACATACATGTCGTGTGTTAGTCCCCATTTACACTAGGGACATTTCTTGCCGGACAGACGAAGTTTGAAGGCGAGGGGTCGAAAAGGTAGAGTGTGTAGTACATGACTATCTGTACTGGACATTTTTTCATTTCTCTTTCTAACTTTTCGTAGTTTACATACAAGTATTAATTTCTCTCTGACTTCTAATGTTTCATATGTAAACGCTTCGGGTAAGATTAAAAGAGAATTCAAAAAATGTCCGGCAAGAAATGTCCCTAGTGTAAATTGGGACTTAGTCCCAATTTACACTGTGGACATTTCTTGCCGGACAGAAAAAGTTTGTTGGCGAGAGAAGAAAGAAGTAAAGTGTGTTACGCATACAACGTCGCCCCCTTACCAACAAACTTTTTCTGTCCGGCAAGAAATGTCCATAGTGTAAATTGCGACTTACCTTTTAAACTTTGCTTCTGTAAAAGTCAGATGCAAAGTCATCTGACAAAATTTCAATTAGAGCATGCTCTATTTTCTTCTGACAAACCATCTGACATCAGAAATCTATGCCGCTAGGAAACCCGCAGCGGCGTCCACTATTGACGGAATCATTAGCCGGCTGAAGTTTATATTTTACAATACCGAGATATGTATGATCATCCCACTATTGAATAGAATTTATGTAAATATATACATATATAAAAACCGTTTCATTATAATATCCTAAATTGGTATCTTTGAATTAAAAGAAAAGTATGTTAAGATGGCTAAACTATTTTACGGCGTAAATAAAAATTTTCGTGGCGGCATTTTTGTTTTGGTTTTTGCAACAACTATGGGAAAAAACAGAGACAATGTCAGAAGCAAATTACATGTACGTTTGTGACCGAATATTATAAGCCTTCTGTAACTTGGTGGCCACACGATCAAGTTTTGCCTTTCAATTCCTTTCAGTTTGCAATACACTCTCAGTTTTTTTACTAACACACTCACAATTTTTAAATTGACCACGAGATGGCTTTCAATTTCACCTTTCCATTTGTTTGGCAATTTTACTTTCAATTTAACAGCTGAGTACAAGTTTGTCTTTATAAATTGTGTTGTTGTTGATATCTTGGAAGTAAATTGCTTACAAATTGAGTGCAGCCTACGACACAGCTTTCAATTTATGTAAATTTTGACAAGCAGTATATGTAAAAGACTATCAAGAACAACTTTATCGTGTGGCCGCAGGGTAAAACAGCCATTTTGACAGACATGCACAATTACATGTAGGGCTGCCAGACGTACTGTTTTTAGCAGTACATGTACTGATTTTTGTCAATTGTACTGTTTTATGCACAACACCCAAAACAGTACGCAAATGTACTGTTTTTTGCACTTTGTACTGTTTTTGTACTGATTTTTTGGTTTAGTCTCCAAAAAACAATGATATTAAGAAAAACCGTGTTTAAGTAATACACATTTGGGAATTTCTAACGGTATGCTATCAAGCTATATTGTCATAATATTTAAAAAAATTGTTGTTGTGTTGCAAACAAAAAAAGTTGTAAAAAAATTAGAATTTGTTTTGTCAAAAAAATACACAGATTAAATTAGGGGTTGCTCAAATCATTCATATTTGTTAGTGGTATTATTTTAAGACATATGATAACCTTAAAAGCCCTCATTAGTATTTCTTTTATATTGATAACATATTTTCAGATTTTGTGAAAAAAAAAATAAACCAAAAAATTTTTTGAGCTTTTAGATTAACGGCCAATTTTACTAAGTTCAGTTATATGTATGTACTTAACTATAACTATAAATGTGAATATTACAAAATACAGTTATATGAAGTAATATATCTGAAATTAGTCGTAATTAAATTAAAATTTGTTTGATATCGAAAAATTAATTGAAGAAAGAAACAAATATTTTCTGAAATTTATACGATAGTTCCACACTATGTGAGTGGTGCAAATTGCTTTAAATACCAACATGCTTTAAGAAAAATCTACTAACTCAATCAATGAGTAGCTTTTTTTAAGTTAAATATAAACTAAGATATTTAAACGTTTTACATTGGAAAATAATACTATGGCCAAATGCTTTGTTTGTGATGTTTGATTTATAAACGCAAATGGTGTCATTTTGTATATGAAATACCATTAAATGTAAATCTTTCCTTTGATATAAAATGTATTTTATTCGACCTTTGATGTTATACATACTTTTAAAGTGTATTTCTTTATGTTATTGTTGTTCAAGAATTGTCAATATTAAATAAATAGTTATGCTTTCGTAAAATAATGTACCTAATTAAAAATATTAAAAATTTGGATTAAAAACCATAAATAGTTCAACAAAATAACCACAATACTAATTATTGTTAAAGCTAAGGCACGAGCTCTATGTGTACATTTGTCCTTCAAGTTGTGCTGAAAAAGGTCAACAGAAAAGAGAAAGACAAAATGAAAAAACAAAAAATGTACTTGGACTTCAAGAAAAATTCTTGACAAAAGTACGAAAAAACAGAAGTAAGGAAAAAACATGTAAAATCAATTAAAATGGATAATCATTCAGGAAAGCAAATTTCGATCTACCAAATGTTAAAATACAATTTGGTTTAAGGATTGATGTTTGACTATTGACGTCAGCAGTCGTCGATGGCTGCGAGTGTAAGACGGCAAATCCATCTGAGGAGATCGAGTGGTTGCGATCGAAACATGTCATGGTAACCTGCCGGCCAGGGTTCGAGCCCGAGCCACGTCAAGAATGAAAGATTATCAATAACAATTTTAATTAATTTTCATGTTGTAAAATTCCTTTCTTCATAAAAATAATTTAATGAAAATTAAATTTCATGAACTTAAGCCTAATTAAAAATATTAAAAATTTGGATTAAAAACCATAAATAGTTCAACAAAATAACCACAATACTAATCATATAAGAGATGTTTGCGCCGAATATTATCCAGATATTAAAATCCATATGGGTGTTTGTCTTAAAGGGATTTTAGGTACGGTAGCTAAATTTTTAACAAATGCTAACATTTAAAAGGAATTTAAAGCTAGTTAAGGACGGGAGCTTTGAGCAAATGTGAACGGATTCGAAAATAACTAAATTTGAAGTAAAATATTTTTGGCACGAATTTAATTTAAATACCATCATAATTAGATAGCTTGCGGACACAAAGAGTCTAATTTGGATGTGAAATTATAGACAGGTTCTCACCATTTTTATAGACTTCGTCCATATTTGATCAAATTATCTACAAAATTGGAACTTGTCCTCTGCGCACAAGGCTAACATGGACAGGCAACCAGCCAGGCGAATGGACGGACATCGTTATATCACTTTAAAAAGTGATTCTGAGTCAATCGGAATACTAAAAGATTGGTCTAGATACAAATCGCATAACATTTATTCTTAATGACAACCTGCTTTGAGTAAAAATTAAATGAAGATGTCGTAATTAAAGTAACAGATTTTCGAATTAAAAAAAATGTTTTTATTTGCTGCGAAAGCTATTGTAGGCATCTAAAAAAAATTTAATATGTATCAAAATATGCATTAAAAAGGCAAAATATGCGCTATAAACCTAAAAAATGCTGCAAAAATGCTCTTTTAACTAAAACATGCTGCAAATGGTAAAATATGCAAAAATATGCACTAACAAATCGATGCCAAAATTCATTAAAAGCTCCAAAACGGATAAATATATTGTTTCTGCCTTCATTAGTCGCACAAGGAAAAACATGCAATTGCATATTTCTGGTTTCCCTGATCATCAGAAATATTATAACTACAACAGCAACTAACAGTTGATTTTAATATATCTTTGGTTTTTATCAAACTTGAAACAGTTTCTAAGTGTAAACGATTTCTTCCTTAGCTTTTTACATAATTTTGCATTTTAAAATGTGCTTCAATTGATGCTCAGCAATGTGGTATCGCTAAAAAACCAAAAGCAATATGTGAAATGTCATCAAACTTTAGTTTCATTCTTAATATTGGCTATATTTTTCCAAGAACTTTAAATATATTCAGTTCCGAAATGCTTTATTTCTGAAAGACACGTTAGAACACGGAATTGAGCATTGATATTATTATAGTTTTCTTTATCGTTTGTAAATAACATTAATAACAACAGTATTATGCTATTGGTTTTTCCAGAAACAATATTTGCTGGAGTGAAGCTGATTACCACTTCTACGGTTTTATTTTCAAAACAAAATTTAGTTCTTAATGTTTCGCAAATTGTCCAATAAAATGATTTCGCAGTTTCTTTTACTTTATAAACCATTTCCTTAACATTGATTGCATATTTCTATAGATATGGTTTTCATTTAAATTTAAATTATCAAATGCACCCCTTCTTAAAAATTTTCTTGCCACTTGTAAGAACAAATATCCCATTGTATAAAGCAAAATATGAATCCTGGCGTCCACGCTTTGCATTTCAATATTAACGTCATTAATTGTTTTTAAAATGCAACAACATAAATTTTGCAACAAACACATGATGACCAAAACCACCTATCGAAATTATCACATTTAAAAAGTTAAGAGTTAAAAGCTCATTGGATAAAAAAGTACTGAAAACAACGCGGGGGTACTGCGGTATTTTTTATATGAAAAAGTACTGAAAAAAGTACCAAAGTACTGAATTTTTCAACACTGCTAAAAATTATAAACAGATTTAGCTCGATTTCCAACAGAATTTTATGGAAGATTAGAGAAATAAAGACCAGTGCCGATATATTCTTAGTTTAGTGTACAAAAAAGCATTATAGAAAAACAAACAAAATATGCAACTTTTAATAAAAATTTAAAAAAAAAAAGTAATTCTACCTCCCCGACGGGGAATTGAACCCCGGTCTCCCGCGTGACAGGCGGGGATACTGACCACTATACTATCGAGGATGTTAATTACAAGATTTCAAATTTTTAATTGTTTTTTAAAAATGATTTTATAAAATAGCTAATCAATTTAAATTTAATTTATTGCATATTATCTTAAGTGTGAGAACTATTTTAAGTTCTTTATAAAAAAATCTTATCAAAAATATATTTTATATGATGCCGATGCGAATGCCGATGTTTATTTTTTTATTAAACGTGCCGTTACTTTCACCTTTTTAGTTTTTTTTTTAGATATTTTGCGTGTTTAATGGTTTTGTTTTAGAAAATATTCTTAAGGCATATTTTTAAACATTTTATTTATTAAAGTTTTGTATCTCTATTGTTTCTATTTTGTTTTGTTTATTATTTTTTTTTTTTTTTTTGTCTAGAGACAATCTAAGTAAGTCGGATCCGTCTTGGGTTTTTTTTATAAAGTTTCTTTTGTTGCCATTTATTGATGTTTTTTGTTACTAAAACTTATATTTATAATTTCGACCCAGTTAGTTTCGCTTGTTTTGTATTTTTCTTTTATAATTTTGCATAATTTTCTTTATTTATGGCTGCTGTAAAATCAATAAAAACTTTTGAATTTATAATTTTTTTTAGTTTGAAATTCACACAAATCACTGAATATTCAAAATCAATGATGCGTTAAAATGTAGATTTATACAGGCGTTTAGCTTTAAATTATCATGTTAAAATAAATTGAATACAACGCGAAGAGAAATAATATTTTAATATTAGTAACTAATTTAAAATTTTACCTAGTAAATAATAAAATCATATCATAATTTTTTTTTTTTTTTAATTCCCAAAAATTTTTGTTGATCAACAAAAGAAAATTCTTAAAATTAAGAAATATCTATATCCTATATTACCACAAGTGGTGAATGAGTCTTACAATATCTTACAATGAGTCTTACGATATCTTACAATATTATTATAAATTTTGGGTTATAACATAATTATTAAGTCGATGGGTTCGCATCTTTGATTAGTTTGCGATGGTCATGGAAACCAGCTGTTGCTAATGCTTGTTTGCTTCGCAGTTTGGTTATATTGTTGAACACAATATGCATTAGCCATATTTGTGATGCGTATTTTAAGGCCCAACTATAATAGGCATGAGTTTGCTTAAGCAACTTTCAAAAATTAACAAAAAGTCTGTCATCTCAAACGCATTTGAAAAAAAAAACAAATAAAAAACATGCTTTAGCAAATGACAGCTTCATAAAACTTAACGAAAAGTTTTTTAAGTTCAAAATGGTTTGACACATTGTATGATTAACATCCCAATAAAAAATGGAGCTTCCAACGAAGCAGGTTTGTAAGGGAGAAACATCAACGTTTCGCTTACCATTGCGCTTACGGAAGACATGAATTTTATATGGCGAGTTCCCACTTTGAAGCAATACATTTTTGACACATAAAGCGCATTAATCAGCGCATATAAAAATTGCTGAATGTAACGATCAGCCTTACACACTGAATGTTTTGATACAGTTATTTTTTAGTACTCTCCCTTACAAACCTGCTTCGTAGTAAGGGAATGCCGTAGCACTTGAAATTTTATTTAATTTTTTATAAAAGTTGTTGAGAGTTCTTTCACTTACTTTACTGCATTTTTGAATGTCTTATTGCGTAGCGCATAATTGTGCGCTTATTTTTTTAAATGTACCATAAGTGCTTCGCAAAATGATAAAAATTTTTATTGGGATATATGGGCACAGTTGCTTCAGTCAGCTTATGCATATTATTGGGACTTTAACACACCACCACACCACGCGTTACTCGCCTTTTCGCTGCAACGCAGCTGTCAAAAAAGTAGAATATGAGTAGTTATATATGTATAACAAGTTACTAAGCTTCAAAAGCAGCGCTCGAACAAATCAGCTGAGTTTGGCAAATGCAATTTTATTTTTCTTGTAGTAATGCCGCATAAAAAGCATTTCATGTAACTTTCAACGTAAATTTTTTCAAACTGTTTACTTAAATACATCAAATACAAAAATAGAATGATGACGAAAAACATATCGAGTCGGTTTGCCGCCGTTTTTGGTTACATTTCTTCTTCATTAAGCCCTTATGACACTACATTTTTTATTCATTAATTGATACAGCATTGATAGAAAGAAACAGTAAGTGCTAGAAAGAGCAAGCTATAAAAAATGTTAACAAAGTTTTTTAGTTTTTTTTCTTTTGTTATGCTTTTGTTTCAGGGATTACGTTGAGAATTTTTAAAATTGTACCAACAACCTTTAAAATTTGTACTTTTTTACCCTAATTGTACTAAAAGATTATTTTAGTTGCAATTAATTTTATTTATGTTCTAAAAAAAAACACCACAAAAAGGTATTATAAATCTTAGATTAAAAAGAATCAACAAAAAAGTACAATTGAAAGAACTTAGCCATCCCTGTTCTGTTAATTTTATTAAACGTTGCCAACTTTTTGTTTATAAGAAACCTAAACACAAAAAGCGGTAAATCGCTTAATTTTTCCATAAACCGCTGATTCAGCAACACTTTTAATATTTCAAGCTTGAAATGTCAATTTTAAGTTACTTGAGGGTTACATGATCAAGTTTTGGCTATCAAGTTTTAATACACTCACACTTTTTTACCAATACACTCATACTTTTAAAAATTGATACGAACTTGCCTCTAAAATTCTCTTGCCAGTGAGTGTATCAAATTTCGTTCAAGAAAACAGCTTATTACAAATCTTTTGAAGTTGTTTTTGTTTTTTTTTTTTCACAAATATTTTGCCGGCAAAAGCTGAAGTTCTTTTTTTTTACAAATTGTTGCGGGAATTTTAAAATTTTAACTAAAAACCTAAAAAAATAGTGAAATATGTTTATTAATAAAATTAATAAGCAAAATGATGTTCTGCGATTCATAGAGCTGTACAGAAGCCATAAAATTTTATGGAACATGAATCTTTCATCATATAGGCGAAATGATTTGAAAATAAAAGCCTACGAGTCTATAGCTTCTGAAACAAAAATGCCAGTGGAAGAAGTAAAGAAAAAAAATAAAGTCCCTTCGAACAGCCTACAGTGCAGAAAAATCAAAAGTGGAAAATAGCAAAACATTTTGAGCTGTTTTCTCGGCGACGACATCTTGAAACAGTAAATTGCTTTCAACTTGCGTGCAGCCTACGTCACAGCTGTCAACTTTTGCATATTTTGACAATCAGTATGTGCTGGTTCACACTCTTCAAGTTTTAGCCGTCAAGTCTCGAGTTTTTAGGAGAGAGGGGAAAAGAAATGGCATTCTCTTTTAAAAAGTCTTTTACATATAGTGCCGGTTCACACTCTTCAAGTTTTAGCCGTCAAGTCTCGAGTTTTTAGGAGAGAGGGGAAAAGAAATGGCATTCTCTTTTCCCTTCTCTCCTAAAAACTCAAGACTTGACGGCTAAAACTTGAAGAGTGTGAACCGGCACTATATGTAAAAGACTATCAAGAAAATCTTGATTGTGTGGCTGCACTGTTAAACAATTTTACATTTTTTTTTGACATAACTTAATTTTTTATCGATAACTTAAGTAAAATTTTTGAGAGTTTGCCATTTATCTTAATACAGCTGAACCTTTCGCACTTGGTAAATATTTCTATTACTTTATATTTGCACTGTTCACCAAACAATGCATTAAAAATGTAGTGTCATGAGGGCTTTAGCAAAGGAAAGGATGCAGCAACAGTGGGTGATGAAGAAAAACATTGTGAGTATAAATATGACTTCGTTCAAAAATTATTCTAACAAAAAAATGTGTCTCCAAGCCAGCCGGCCCGGCCGCTCTGCTTCATCTTCTCCAACAGTGCTTGCTTGTGTGCGCGTCATTGCTTGTGCAAAAACTTTTTTGTTTCATTCAGCAAAATTATTTTTTTGAAATTTATATGAATTTCAAGTAAACTTTTTGTTTGATTCAGTTAAATTATTTGTTTGAAAAAATCAGTATTCTTTTTAATAAACAAAATGCAAATAAATTGTTTGAATATGCAAATTTGTTAATAGGACCGATTTCAGACAAAAATTTTTTGATTCTACAAATTTTTTGTTTGAATTGGAAAAATAATTTTTTCTATGTAGTCCACTACCGAAGTCCCAAGGCTTACTGGTCATCCCTGGTTCCATAAAGAAAGATCTGCCAATTAAATTCTGCCGTGTCACAGTTTTGCCTGCAGCATTTTTAACTGAAAGTTAAAATATCCCCTAGACGTATCCCTTCATTCCCTGGGAGTAATAATGATGTAGTCAGAAAAAAGATTTACATGATGAAAAATTGTACTGTAAAATTAAAAAGGATTCGTCTAAAATTGGCAAAGGCTTAATGTATGTGTTGGGAGGATTTATTAAAGGTAAGGCACACGCAAATAGAGTATTTTTTATTTTTTTGCACTGAAGTCCTTAAGGCTAACTAGAAAGGAATAATCTTGATAACCCTTTGCCTTGAAAGCTCTCGCACGCAGACAACGACCGTCGGCGCACTTTTACCCCCTGGCCGGAGATGTCCATCTACAGAATCGTTGGTTTAAATGTTTTAAAAGGAAAGTTAAAATATATGGACTTAGAAAATCTTCCGCCTATGACCAGAGGAGCTGTCCATTATTCGAGGTTTTACTGTATTTTATTCAACTTTAAAAAATTATTTTTTTAGTAACCTGGTACGCATGTTATAAAAATGTTTGGTTTTAATATATGTCAAACTAAAAAATATGCAAAAATATGGTTTTTTTTTTATCAAAATTAGCCAAAACTGTCCTGATTTTTTTACATAACGCACACTTAATCATAAACAGTCACCACTCATCATTCTCAAATGTTTAGGAGTAAGAAAAACCCGTTTTTGAAAAAACATGGTTGTAGTTTTTTAATCAATTAAGTTCCATAAATGTTAAAGAAATTAAGTTAAAGAAAACAGTGACGCAAATGAAATGTTCGTGGCGTATGACTTAGCGTGCGATATGTATGTCAACAAATTCCTTAACAGTACCCATGTTCTGTAACTATAGTGAGAACTTCTCGCGTCGAAAAGATGTGACACAAAATATTCCATCGTTTCTCCAAAAGTGAGAAAAAAGTGTGTCTGTAACTCATGTCGAAAACTATCAAAAGAGATTACGTCGTTACGTTATAAATGTCATAACATTGCACTCGAAGCCGATGTGACATTGCAGACATTGAAAACGCCAGTAACAAATAACGTTGACGGCGACCAAAACTTACTAAAATTGAAAATTTTTCAACGACGGCGGCGAAACTAGAACCGTCGGCTTTACCAAATAATGTAAAGTGCGACTTTAATGTTTGTTGTTTGCAAACGATTTAAAAACATTCGTATATTTTATATAAATGTTAAAAGCAAAATAATTAAACAATAAAGAAATGTGCCAAGAACAAAATATTATTATTATTATTCTTTGTATTTTGCATTTTTAAGTGTTTTTTGGTGTTACAAGTTTTTCTCGCCCCGTTTTTATACGAGAGTTTATTTGACAGTTCAAAGCGGAAACTTTTTGCACAAAAATGTTACAGACACACTTTTTCTGAAATTTGGCGAGCAATTTCCTTACGTGACAGCTAGTACTCGCCAAAAAAAGTTGCAGATACAGTTTAGTGAGAAAAACAGCTGTTTGTTTCAATTTATGGCATTTCTGTTTCATTTCACACATTTCAATCGAAAAGTTTACTGACGCGAGAGTTACAGAACATGGGCACAGGTTAAATGCTTTTAGAAAATTTGTGTTACTCCGATAAATAACTCTTAAGCCCGTTTTCACAACTTACCGATAGCTAAAGGTAGGATTTCATCGGTCGTATAAAAGGTGTTCGATTATTACAACTTTACTTCCCCTTATTTAAGGTTAAAGTAAGGTTTTAATAATTGAACACTCTTTATAAGGCCGGTTAAAGTAAACTTTAAGCTATCGGTAAGTCGTTTAGAAAAAAATATGCATTTGCATATAAATCCGTCCCCTATTTATAACAAATAATTTTAAATTTTTTCGATTTTACACTTTGACATATTTTGCAATTAATCCTAATCTTAATTTTAATTAATTTTTTTATTTTTCTCTCTTTACAGGTGAGTTTATTAAAAAAAAGTAAAACATTCGATCAACCTCGATAAAGTGTCAAAACTCTTAACCAAATTTTAACTCTCAACAAAGTGTAAGTCTAAAAATTCTATTTTGCCTCAAAAAAAGAAATTTTTGCATAAATATTTTCTTAAACGAAATTTAAAATTTGCTTTAATTTAAATTTATGTATTTTTTTTAATATTTATTTCATTTAAATGGAAATTTTATACAAAATTGCTTTAAATATTTATAGAAGAAAGTTTAGACCCAATCAATTCTAAATAACAAATCTTTTGAATAAAAGAAAGTCATTTTTGAAATTTAAAAAACAAAAAATTTAACACCAAAAACAACTTACATATACAATAATTAAAATCAATTAATATTTATTGTTGTTAAATGTTGAATACACAAAAACAAATGACAAATTTGACACAAATTTTTATGATTTTGTTCAACAAATTTTTTTTAATTTTATGGTGTCTGTTTTACAGACAGCTTTGTCGTTTTTTGAATTTAATTTAAGTTAACAAAATTGTTTAAAATAAATAAGTAGTAAAAAATTAACAACATTTTTAAAGTAGTGTAATTTGGTAACATGTTATAAACTTTTTTGAAGATTTACTATAAAACGAGTAAAAAAAGAAAAAAAATTTAATAAAGAAAAAAAAAAGAATTAAAAAATGGTTAATGTTAGATATAAAGGGTGATTTTTTAGCTATTATCTTTTTGGCAACACTGGTTTAAACAGCTGACGCACGTTTCGTGTTGTGGATCACTGTCAAACATCTTCAGTTTGGTCTATAATTTAACCATGAATAGTCGTACAAACGAATAACGCTTGCAAATTATTGAATTTTATTATCAAAATGCGTGCTCTGTTAAGAAAGTTCATCGCGCGCTTCTTGTGTTCAGCGACGAAGCTCAGTTTTGGCTCAATGGGTACGTTAATTAGCAGAATTATCGATTTCGGAGTGAAGATCGGCCAGAAGCATTGCAAGAGCTACCAATGCATCGAGAAAAAGTCACAGTTTGGTGCGGTTTATGGGCTGGTGGCATCATTGGACCGTACTTCTTCAAAGATGATGCGAATCGTAACGTAACTGTAATTGGTGAGCGCTACCGTGAGATGATATCCTACTTTTTTTTTGCCCAAAATGCAAGAGCTTGACTTGCATGACATGTGGTTTCAACAAGACGGTGCCACATGCCACACAGCACGCTTAACAATGGACTTATTGAGAGGCGAGTTCGGTAAACATTTTATTTCACGTTTGGGGCCGGTCAATTGGCAGCCTAGATCGTGCGATTTAACGTTTTTAGACTTTTTTTGTGGGGCTATGTTAAAGCTCATGTCTATAATTACATGCCCGTTCAAGTGACGCATTGGAAGACAACATTGAAGCATTTATTCATGAGATACCGGCCGAAATGTTGGAAAGAGTATGCCAAAATTGGACTAAGCGGATGGACCATTTGAGGCGCAGTCACGGATAATCTTCAAACATTAAATTATATGGACCGTACTATCGATCCAAAAAAAGATTTCATGCATTTTTTTGAATTTGATGTGTTTTTTTTAAACTTTCCTATAGCTCTTAAAAAAATCACCCATTATGTTCAGAAAGTATTGTAAGAAAACTGCAATTGTTCATTCATTAAATTTCAGTTTTACGCAAAAAGTTGGTTATAGAAATAACACACACGCCAAGTTATCAGTCACACTTTAATAGATTTAAAAAAAAAACACTAAAAGACACAAGTAACAATAGCTGAATGTGACTGAAACAAATCTTTTGTATTTGACAGCTTGCTGTTTAAAGTTTCAACAGTTAGTGGAGATAAAAATAAAAAATACGGTACATTCATTCATTAACTTATTGGTAATGCACCGAATTATCAATACTCTACACAGAGAGAAAAACCTGACAGAAATACTCAAAAATTTATTCCATACGTTTTCAAAAGTAAGCTTTTTTCTACTTTATTGACAACAGTCTTAAAATGCAACTATCAAGCAAAATCTTTTTATATATTGTTTTGCTGCTGCTATTGATATTTTTATCAATAGCCCAATTTTTTTTTTTTTTTTTGAGTTTGTGCAAAAGAGTCAATCTCTTAGTTTCATATTTATGATTCGGTGTTGCACATAAACGTAATTTTGTACCCACTAAATATGTTTTCTTCATTAATATAAATAAGTTGTTGTTTTTTATTTATTTTTTAGAATAATTTCATCTATTCTAATTAACATCAACCGTTATCAATTTTAAAATGAAGCGTTCTTTATTTTTTGTTATTTGGTTGTCAAATTGACAACATATCGATAACATAATGGTACAAAATTTGATCCTTGTTACTTGTGTGTTATCGATTTGATAACGTTTCATTATAAATTTGTAAAAAAGTTTCGTTCTCATTTTAATACAAGCGGCTAAAAATTTTAAAACTTTTTTTTGTGAAGGAATTTTTGCATTTAATAAAAGATAACGGTAATTCAGTGTTTGAAAAAAAAATTATATACTGTTCTTTAGTGTTCTGTTCGGTGGACATAAGGAAAACACAAACACTTAAATAGTGTTTGTGTAGTATATCATTAAAAACAAACGTTTCTCTGCTTGTGATCTAATAGCATAAGAATAATACTGTTCGTATCCAACTCAACAAAAAGATGAGATGAGAACATTTTATTGCGTTATGTTTCTTTTAACCCGTTGTGTCCGGCTCAGCACATTAATGTTCGTTCATTTCAGTTGTGCTAAAGGTGTTATGATACTTGCTATTTTTTGTATTGGATTTTTTTAGGATTGACTGAATGAAACAACAAACGCGAGAAAGAACAAGAAATACAATTTGATAAAATGTAAACAAAACAAACACTACTGCCCACGTTTTTTCCCCACAAAAAAACCGTCATAAAAGCTAAAAATCGCAAAAAAAAAAGTTAAAAACCGTTTCTTTCGATCAAAAACTAAAAAAAATTGGCAACAGTGCTAACATTTAATCTGGAAATGTCAATTTTTAAGTTAAAAAATTTTTTATTTTTTTTGACAGTCTTAGATTATTTATCGATAACACATGTATATTTGTTTGACATTTCAAGATTTTTTATGACATTATTATACTCTTTACACTTAGTCAGTTTTCCTATGCAAATATATTTGCTCTGTTCTCCAATATAGAAAAAATACAAAAAATAGCAAGTATCATAACAGCTTAAGCGCCTTTTTAACTAGTAAAGAAACCAAGAACTTTTTTGCAAAAACAAAACACGTATACGAAAAAAATACAGCAGCAAAAACAATTACACAAACAAAACATGTACACAGTACATAAACAACCTATTTCTGCTATGGGCCCTCAAATTTCCAAGCAACAGCAACCCAGCGGGAAAATGGAATTAATAGGAATCGAGAAAGTAATACATATCTTGTATGATATTTGATTCCAGAATTCATTATTCTTAACACAGACCATGTCCTAGGATTGTAATAAATTATTTTTGCTAAAATTGTTTGTTTTCTCATTTCTCTATCAATATTAAAAAAACACTTTATAACTTTAAAACAGTGTTCGAAAATAAACAGAACATTACCAGCAAAACGACCTTAAAGTGCGCGTGTTTTAATTATAAAAAGTGAATAAGAAAGAAGAAAAAGCGTTATAAACTCCACACATCAATAGTAGAAAAAAATACAAGTATCTGTACAAGTTTTATGGAAACAACGGATGTTAGTGTTAATGTTTGACAAAATTATCTTAAAGTCTACCTCATAAGTCATAAATAGATTGTTTTTGTTGAGATTTTTTTCTTGTTATTAAGGGTATTCATTTAAATTTTTTTTGGTTGGAAAAATGGAAAAATTACACTCTTATTGACGTGAACGGGGGTTTTTTTACAAACTGTCAAAAAAAATCTGTCAAATAATTCGTGGAAGTAATTGATATTTTTCAAGATGCCGAACAAAAGTGTTAAAAGTGAATTAATTGATTATTAAATTTAAAACGAACTGATTATTGTTATTTTCATCATAATATTCGACTACAAAAAGTTACTCAAAATGGCGATTGTCTGCCAAAAAGTCGAGTATTTTATTAACTTCAGCTTCTGTCAATTTTTTTGAACCCATTTCTTTTTTTTAATTCTTTTTTAATAACTTTTTTCATTGAACACACATTTAATATGAATTTTTCTTTTTGAAAGATTAAATGAAAAAGAAGTTATCTTTGAAATGTTGTAACTATAAAAAATAATTTTTAAAATCAGAGTTGTTCAATTCAAGAGTTTATAAAAAGAGATGCAATTTTTCGTACTTTGTATTAAAAATTAGCAATTTTTAATGAATGGCAACATTATTTCGTTTGACGTTTAAAGCGGAAAATTACATATTTTTATCCTGACTTTTTTACACTTGGTTATAGTCTGATAAAAATGTAACTTTTGGTGGAATTTTTTTTCTTGTGGTTGTTGTAACAAAAATTACATTTTTCCACTTTTCCAGCAAATAAAAAAACTGAAATGAATACCCTTATTGTCTGATAATTTTATTATTGTGCAATTTGTTGTTGTTTCTTTGTTTTGTAGATGTTAATGCTGTCAACGTTGACAGCATTAGCTCATGATGTGTGATATGTCCCGACTTACTCATTTGCAGACATTTTAACGTGGGTCGTTTTCTATAATACCCGTAGACACACGAGAAATAAAATTATATTTAAAATGCATTATAAAAATATGTGTGACCTAAGTGAGATGTTTACACTAAGCAAAAAAACAAAAAAAATTTGGGTTCCTATATACTTAACAGAGATTTACAACTCCCTTAAAAAAAATTCCGTTTTCATTTTTTGAGAAGTTATATTGCTAGCACTACAACGATTTTAAATAAGTTAAATTATCTATCACTTGTGATACTTTCTTTCACCTATATGATATCGTTTCAGATATATGTATATTTCAGACAAAATTAATAATGGCAAAGAACTCTGATGATGAGAATGTGGCTATTCTTGAAACGTAAATTCAACCCGAGTTCGTGCCTCAGCTCAGCCAAGAATAAAAATGATCAATAAATTAAAAATATAATTAATTAATTTCATGTTGTAAATTTCCTTCCTTCAGTAAAAATAATAAATGAAAATTAAATTTTATGAACTCAAGCCTAACTAAATATCAAAATTTCAAATTAATAATGTTTTTAAAATTCTTTTATTAATCATAATTTGCCAAATTGGCTCATAAATTTAAACACGAAAAAACATGTAATGCAAACTGCATATAATAACAGAAATCGATAAGCAGGTCCAGATTCACGAAATGACAAGGTAAATACAAGGCTAGCCAAATTTATATCTTTTATCGAAGCTGTTATTTGGTGAATAATCTTCAAAAACCTTACTGCCGGTTTTTGAAAATCAAATAGAAATTTATTTGGAAACAAAAACAAATTTGATTTTTTTATTGTTGTTTCAATATAAATTCCCAAGCGAAAACTTTTATTTTTTTTCGCTTGGGAATTTATATTGAAACAACAATAAAAAAATCAAATTTGTTTTTGTTTCCAAATAAATTTCTAAACGAAAAAATCTCAAAATTTGGATTTTAAAACCATAAACAGTTAAACAAAAATAACCACAATACTTATAAAGGCAGTTAATTTCTTTAAACGATATTTACCAGTAAGTGCTGGTTCACACACGTCAAGTTTGACTCTTCAAGTCTTGATCTTTTGGGAGAGAAGGGAAAAGAGAATGCCATTTCCTTTCCCCTCTCTCATAAAAACTCAAGCCTTGACGAGTCAAACTTGACGTGTGTGAACCGGCACTAATTAACAAAGGCAAGTGCAATTTCGAAAAAATAAATTCACAAACACCATTCCATTTTTCGCACTTGCAGCCAGCGTTGCCAGAAGATTTGGAAGGAAAATCTTCTTTTGGCGAATAAAAATCTTATTTTGAAGAGAAAAATCTTAAAATTTTTTATAACAAGGGCAAAAAAGTAAAAAATTGTTAATTTTTTAAAAGAAACTTTTTTTATTATGGATAATTATATATATACAAAATTAGATTGTAGGTTAAAAATTGTGTTTTTAGTTATATTTTCCAAAAAATACATTTGAAATGCATTTAATTTCTAATTAATAAGAACATAAAAAAGTCCATTTATACATAGAAGTTTCATCGAAAGTAATTCAATTATAATAATAGAGATGTATAAATATTGGGCAAAAAAGTAGGGATGGGCAAATTGAAAAAATATATCGAATCGATATTTTTTAAGAGTATCGATATTTATTATTTCAAAAATATTGATGTATCGATATATCGAACGTATTACAAAATTAAAAAATTTTATATATATATACATATACATATATGCACAAACCTTGTTATTATTCCAAATATATATAGGCACATATATTGTTCTTAAACCGCATTAAATAAATCTTTTCAAGTTCGTTTGAATTTACTGTTTTAATTAGAAATCTGCAAGGTGAAAACCCCGCTTCTTTCTTAATTCTTCTTCTAATACATGCAGTCTACAACTGACATGAAATGCTAAACATTCAGCCATGTCACAGAGTACAATTCCGTTCGGAAACGGAATTCATTCCGTATTTTGGTGCTTCAGAAACTGACGAAAAAATGTTTCGGAATGAAACCATTTTTGTTTTCATGAACTGTATGGGAGTTGTCTGTATCTGAAAGGCCATAAAACTATCAAAACACACTTTCCATCAACAAACAAATATGTTTTCTTCAATTCCGAACGGAATTGTACTCTGTGACATGGCCCAATGAGTCTATACTTAACACTAACATCATATTAGTGTTAATGGGCCATGTCACAGAGTACAATTCCGTTCGGAATTGAAGAAAACATATTTGTTTGTTGATGGAAAGTGTGTTTTGATAGTTTTATGGCCTTTCAGATACAGACAACTCCCATACAGTTCATGAAAACAAAAATGGTTTCATTCCGAAACATTTTTTCGTCATTTTCTGAAGCACCAAAATACGGAATGAATTCCGTTTCCGAACGGAATTGTACTCTGTGACATGGCTGATTATGTTAGAGGTTGTCTCATGTTAGAACACGTTTGTTAATACAAATGTTTTAACAACGCTTTTATAACCATGTTATAACAGCAAATCATGTCAGTTGTAGACGGGGAGTTATACTTAGATCTTCATATTAGTTTAAAAAAACATATGATGCTTGCAGTGATGCCAATTTTTTAATACATATTGTTTGAAAAACGGCTAAAATTTTGAGTTTTTAATGAAAACTGACTTTAAAAAATATCGAATTCGATAGACGTATTTCAATATCGATACATCGATATATCGGTATTTTCAATATCGGCGATATATATCGATTATTATTTTTTAAATATCGATATTTTTATAAATCGATATTTTTTGCCCATTCCTACTATAAAGCTCATACACCATATGTAATCGAATATGTAGTCTTTAATTTTGCACATTGCTTTTTCGCATCTACCACACATTTGATTCAAACTTGATTCATTCAATTCAGAACATATCATTTAAAGAATTCATGTTGCTTTTTTTTGATGATATTTTGTCCTATTTGAAAAAGAAAACAAGAATTTCGTCTGACCAAGAAGGTCATTTCATAGAGTTTTACATAAAAATAAAAAGTTTGCTCCAATAGAATCCAAATTAGTTTCATTCAATTCAGCGCGTATCATTTATACGCCCCTGTTTTTTGTTATATTCGAAACGGTAATCCTAGAGTTAAGTTCCATTAGTTTAACCTTTTGGTACTAAATACATGAACGTTTTTGTTCTTTAATAAATTAATCTATTACCCGCATTCAATGTTACATACAAGCCGCCCATCACTGTCTTACAAATGCCACATAACAACGGCATAAAATTCTATTTTATACAGATTGGTACGTTGCAACTACGGTACATTGCATTTCGGTAATCTTTTGTATTGGTTTCATATAGCAAAAAGCGAACAGCTGATGGATACAATACAGATACTGTACAGCAACGCTTGCCTAACTTAGCCTTAATTATAAATTTGAACTTATTTGAAGTACATTTAAAAATATTTCTAAACTTTTTGCAAATTTACATAAAGTACAACTGATTTAATTTTAAAATATCAACTTCTTAAGAAAGTAATAATATTTACTGATGCCAACAGTTTTTATTAGAAATAAAGCCCTGCTTCGCACTTGGTAACTCTAATTTAAAAAAGAACTTTCACTTGACTGTGTAAACAAAGCAAAGAGATAGAGCATGTAACATTTATGCAACATATTTCTCAGAAAAGAAATCGCCATTATACTCATAAAATTATTACAGTAACTGATTGTGGGTGATTAAATTCCTTTTCCATACTATTAAAACTGAATAAAAATATAGTTATTTTCCGAATAATTTTATTTTTTAACATTTATGTTTGTTATTCAAAAACAAACTAACAAAAAATAATCACCCCAATTATGACAGTCGATGTCGACACAAGCCGAACAGTAATGGTATTTTCTGAGTCGTTACTGACAATAATCGATTACTATTGACAGTTATATTTATTTTCTAAGGCACTTTTAAGTCAACGACGAGCAGAATTGTCCCTTTTTTAGTCGACAGGAAATTTTGCGACGACTCAAACGAAAGTAAGAGAAATTTTAAATGAAATGTAAACGTATTTATTGAATGCGTTAAAAATAAAAAAATGCAAATTTAAAAGAAGTTATGGCAAAAAAAAATGATTAGTAAATTTAACCCGAAAATTGCCAAAATTCGGAAATGTTTGCTAAAATAGCGAAAATTTGCGAAAATTTTTAATATATCAAAAAAGCCATTAAATTGATTAACTATAAGGAATAGCAAAACTTCGGTGAAAATTGCAATATTAACCGAAATTCGCAAAAGTTTGCTAACAGCGGCATTATAGCAAAGTCTACAATTTCTTATGAATCGCTAAAGCTGTAAAGAATCTGAAAACTTACAGTAAAATTATCTGTAATCGAAAACATGGCAAAAATTCGCGAAAAAATTCAAAATAGGAAACAAAGTCTTCACTTTATTTGAAAAAGCTAAATCGGTTTAAAAAATACGTCGGACAGTAGCATAAATAGCGTTAAAAGTGAGCTATAATGATGAAGAACAAAAATTATAAAAAAAAATAATTGAGGATGGGATTTTTTTTGTCAAATATTCGATAACTAGTCGACGTCGACGCAACATGCTTATAAAATTCCAAATTAACATCGAAGTGATGTAGTCGTCGACTTGATGTGACAACAATTTAAAATTAATGTCGACGACGACTTACCTAATAGGGATGAATGTTTTTCCGTATTTATTTTGTTATGTAGTTGGATTTCTGTAGATTAAAATATATTTTTTAAAAGTAAAAACTATTAAATTTTAAGGAATATGTTGTTTAGTACATAAAAAAAAAAATTCAAAATTAATGTAAAAATCATTTGCTTTCAATGAAATGTAAATGATCCGTTTTTTCATTGAATTTTAAGTTGTTTGAAATGAATTTTCGTTTGAATTTAACTGCATAATATTTGGAGTGTATGCAACTTGCATGACATTCGACTATTACCTCGACTTTTTCGATATTAATTCGTATAATCTACTTGCAAGCAAGGTGGAATAAGCAGGTGGCATCGTTACGGCAACAAATACAACATTACAACAAAAATGGAAATTATATCACCGTTGACGTCAAAAAATTGTTTAAACAAAAATCAAAGCGTGCCGCAAAACGTGATGAAATAAATACATTTTTAGCCAATTTTTATTTAATTATGGGGCATATCTTATTTATTTTAATTTAAAATTATCAAAAACTTGAATAAAATACTATAATCACAGCACAAAACGTGGACTTTTTGTAAACCTAAACAAAACTTTGACATAAACCTAGACAAACAATGCAAGAGCAAAAAATCGTCATACGCTGCCACCTGTTTATTCCACCATGCTTGCAAGTAGTTACTTGCTCTAAAGGTCAAAATGCTTGTCATGCAGGCGAATTCGAATGCGTACGTGTGCTGAACGTTATATTCGACGTCATATCTAAGTTTTTTGATTTTCCATCCAGCATTATCGGTGTCAAACATACAAATGCATTTTCACTAAAACTTCCATAGCGCCTGATGAGAAATGCTTGAACGTGTGCAGACCCCTTAAAGGCTCTAAATGCTCTAAAACAGAAAATTTCTAAAAAATTTATCAAATAAAAATATGAATTTATTTCTAAAAACAAATTAAGAGCTTTGGGAGAGGGGAAGGTGGTATACAAGCATTGCTGAGTGTAAACGCTGCCCTAATCTCAAAAACAAATCTGAACTTTTAATGCTAAAACTCAAGTTCACATATGATTGTTACTGCTGTTGCCACTTGCCTTGAAGTACTTATGTACATTGTATTAATCTGAAGTGGAAAAATCAAGTGTAGAAGAGAGCACAAATCTACCTGGCAATAGACCATCAAGTCTTAATTTTATTATTTTTGTTATTGCAGCTTAAAAGACAAATAAAATAACAAATAAAAGGCAAAACTTAACCACTGTTTAGGTTGTAAAAGCTCACAATTTTTTATTAGATATTTTTTTTTTTTTTTTTTTTGAAGTTTAAGGTAAAGCAGAGAAGTCTTGTTAGTAGACTTTTTACACATCCAGACAAGTGTCGACAAGTACATGTGTTTATAGGTTTGTTTAAGTTTGTAAAGTTTTTTGAAGTAATTTTTTTAATGAGTTTTTTTTTTCATAATTTTGTTGTTGCTGTTTGAGGAGCGTTCAATACAGCTCCGCAAATTATGTCTATTTCCATTTTTGTATAGTGTTTTTTATTACAATTTTTTATTATTGTTAAAAATCATAAATTTTATAACTCAAGTGTAATGTGATGTGATGATACGTTGACTTATTTGTTGATGATACTTTAACTGAAGTTCACATTAACAACATGTTGCATTCATTAGTTTAGTTCCAGGTTGAAGTTACAAACTTGTTGTACATAATTGCTGCTTATTACAATCGTAATTTTTTCTTCGTTAATTTTATTAGGTTTTTTGTCGTTACACTGTATTAGCTAACTGATTATATAAATTTCTGTCATCATTAAAGAGTATTAGATAACTTATATAAACATTTTTTTTTTGTTTATGTTTTAAATAAATTTAAGTAAACATTAAGTAAGTAAAATTAAAAATTTGTTTTTGTTTTAAATGTTAGTTAAGCGAACGAGTCTTGCGCTCGTGCTCTACAAACAGGCAGTAAATATTATAGTTTCCTCAATATTTAAAATTCTGCTAGTTAAAGCATATTTCAGAAGATTTTTTATTGTAAACGTAATATTCGACCATATTTTTTTTACACTAAAAAGATCCCAACCTTGAACATAAGAAAGTTTATGAACTAAATTTTATTTAATCCAAATTTTGAATATCTTTTTATCAGGCTAAAGTTCATTAAATTTCATTTTCATTAAATAATTTTATGAAGAAAGGAATTTTTACAACATGAAATGAATTAAAATTAATTGATAATTTTTAATTCTTGACAGCCGCCAGGCTCGAACCGACGTTCACGGACAGATTGATCTGATAAGTTTCGATAGTCACTACAATGTCTCCTCAGAGGCATTTTGTTCATTTATATTTAAAATAACGATTTTTATTGATGAAAACTACATATTCCTATACCGGGTTATTATTTGTATGGGGGTTACTAAAAGATGGAGCTAAGACAATTATTACCTTGCTTCACAAGCTCGAGCACAAACGCATAATACCCCAGCAAACACGAAGTCAAACCTTTAATACAAAATCACTTAATCTTTTGATATCATGTCAATTCTCAAAAATTGATGATTTGATTTTAATATTCGAACTTAAATTTATAATGATTTGAATATAAACATTTGATTAACAATATTTATAAATTTGGCTTGGCAGCAACAGTTTACAATTAATTAATCAGAAGTAAAAGCCAGAGTTTTGTTTTGTCCAATAACAAATGAAGAAATGACAGTTTTTCCGCTTTGACTTTTAAGCGCTGGTTATTCTCAAATTAAAAACAAACTTGTTTTGCCAAGCAATTAAATAAATGTAAACAAAAAGTATTTCATAATTCAAAAAAAATTACATAAAACGGTTTTTAATCCAAATTTTTAATATTTTTAATTAGGCTTAAGTTCATGAAATTTAATTTTCATTAAATTATTCTTATGAAGAAAGGAATTTTACAACATGAAAATTAATTAAATTTGTTATTGATAATCTTTCATTCTTGACGTGGCTCGGGCTCGAACCCTGGCCGGCAGGTTACCATGACATGTTTCGATCGCAACCACTCGATCTCCTCAGATGGATTTGCCGTCTTACACTCGCAGCCAACGGTTTTCTTGTGAAAAAAATATAAAAAAATTTGTTAACAAAAAATTAGTTAGCGTTGGTTCACACACATCAAGTTTGAATCGTCAAGTCTTGAGTTTTTAGGATAGAGGGGGAAAGAAAATGAAAGGGGTAATAAAGACTTGAACATACTCTTTAATTTTTTTATTTTCTTTTGTTTTTGTATTTGAAGTGTGCTAGATGAGTTTAACATAAATAACCAGAAACTTGACAATACAAGTTGATTGTATATGAACCTATCCGCAGGGTTGTGAACTATTTCTAATTAAAAAGCGCCATGCCCCCAATCAAAAAGCGCTCAGTAAAATTTAAATATATAATGAAATGTTTAAGAACAAAGTTTTATTAATTACACTGATATTACAGCGCTAAATTCAACTCCGTTTTCAGTTTTTTCTATCATGTCTAGTTTTTTTTATGGGCCTGCCTTATATTTCGACCGAAAAAAGGCATTTATGCTACATACATTATATCATAACTTGAAAACGATTTGTGCGATTTTGATCTTTTACAAATGATGACTTTCAAAATTTTTTCTTAATTAGTGGCGACCATTTTTTAATGCAAATTAGTAGCTATGCATTTTTATCATTAATCAGAAATCCAGGTATATTATAAATAAATTCAGACTTGAAATTATGAAAAACAGTAAAGAAAATGTTAACTAGACGTGATTGAATAAACTATTTGGATTCAGCACGCTAAAGTCAATTAAAATCACATAATCAAGTTCTCTACCCCGACTTTGTTCTTTTGCCGAGCAGTGTTAATAAAACATTAAAATTTTTAAAAGGCCTTTTCTGATATTTCAGGAAAAGTAAGGTAATGTAATTTCAAATAAAAACGCAAATAATTATTTACTTAATCACTAGAAAAAACGTCTTGAACCAAGAAACCATTCCACCATTCTCGTCCAAGCCAAAAAAATGTCTTATTGTAAACATGTGGTTTAAACAAAAACTAACGACTCAAAGCGAACTAAGATTTACTTAAATATAGCTAAAAAGAAATTATTTTAATTCTATACTTACTTAAATCAAGTTTTCGTTTTTATTTATTTAACAAAATCAGAAGAAAAGCCTGAAGTTTTTTCAATAAAACGTGTACCTCTACTTAGTTTAAGAAAACTTACTCAAAATTCAAAATTTCTTTTTGTTTTAAATGTAAGTTAAGCGAGTCACTTTTGTGCTCGCGTTCTACAAACAGGCAGAAATGATGGCGAAAGAGTAAAGAAAATGATGTTAGATTTTTATAATGGCCAGATATGACCACTGTAATTGTTTTTCTTGAAAAAAAGCTTAAATTCGTAAATTTTGAGTTGGCTCCGAAAAGTTTAATCAGTGCGAAATATCATAAATGTACTAGCAATTATACATGAAATCTTATTCTAATTATTTTTTTATGTCCTGCCAGTGCCAAACAACAATGTTAGCCATTGCAGTTTCAGTTCTCATATTTGCATCGGTGTTAAGCGCTCTTCTGTTTAGAGAAGTCCTGCGGTAGTATACCTTCTCCTTATGCGCCCCATACATGTTTCAATGTAAATATAAACTGAGTCTTTTAACTGATATGATGCTTGACCACACACTTCATAGACTGAATTGAAAAATTTTAAATTAATTTTAATATTTTAATTAGGCTAAAGTTCATCAATTTTAGTTTTCATTAAATTATTTTTATGAAGAAATGTAAACATAGAGCTCGTGCCCTAGCTTTAACAATACTAATGGTAATTTTGTTGAACTATTTATGGTTTTTAATCCAAATTTTAATATTTTAATTAGGCTAAATAGTTCAACAAAATAACCACAATACTAATTATTTTAAATTAATTTTAAAATTTAATGAAAAAAATTTTTAAAATACCAAATTTTTTTCCAAAAGAAAACTACAAACATTTATTTTTGACAGCTGATCTAGAGACTCAAGCAATAGCTAAGTCTGAAAGAAAACTTTCATAGTGTGAACCCAGACTTTTCTACTTAAGTCTTGAATTCAACCCAAATCATCTAGCTCGAAATATTTAAATTGATGGTTGTTATCCAAATCAAAGCGTGTATAGCTTTGTCAAGTATTAGTTTGACAGCTGTCGAGTTGGTTAAAGAAAATTCAAAAGACTTTTTTAAGTACTAATTCGACTGTACTTGTGTGCACCCATAAACTCAGAGAAAATGCTGTTCCTTTTTCCCCTCTCACCCATAAACTCAGACTTTCTGAATGAAAACTTTCATAGTGTGATCCCAGACTAACCAAATATTTCGTGATCAAAGTTTTTAATAACGGCACATTGAGATCCTAGTGAATATTCGAGTTATTAATACACCAGGGCATAGTTCACTGAAAGAATTTTCTTCGCAATACCAATGAAAAATTGCATTAAAAAGGAACCTATGCAGCGCTTCGTTGGATCAATGAAACCTGTTTCTTTAAAATGTATTTAATGAAACATTACATTAGATTTATTCATTGGATGAATACTTTCACTAAAGTAAAAAAAAAATTTTTATATAATGTTTTTTTTAATATTAATTTTATTTTATTTTTTTTTATTTTATTTTTTTTTTCTGTCTCCGGCGGGAATCGATGATCGTGCAACCTCGGTGCTGATAGACTAGCTCACTACCAGCTAGCCTACCGGGGCACTGTAGTTTCTAGATAAAAAAAAACTATGTTTTTTACTCAATTAAGAGCGTAAATATGAGATTAAATTGTCCATAACAACAATAACAACGTTGATTGAAAATGGATTGAAAGTTTTTGTTTCATTATAATAATGAAATTTTTCATTGTCATAATGAAAATTTAATTTTATGAAGGCAGTTATTGAAATATGTTGCTTTTATAAAAAAAATTTTGATTCCATAAATTTAATGGCATATCACATTAGACGTATGAAATAATTAAATATTAAATTTTTTAATTAACCATTAAACATTTTTTTAAGGAAACTATAATTTTGTATTAATTTATGAATATAGTTATGTTTGTATATTGTTTTTTTATGTTCCCAATTAAAATTTTTTGTTTAACTTTGACAAACTTAAGTTTTCATACATCCAATGAAAATTTTTAACGTAATTACGAAATCCAATGAAGCAATTTTAACGAAAATACTTCATTATAATTATGAAATTCCATTTAGACAATGAAAATTTTCATTTAACTAAGGAAAATTTTTTATGAAGGTCACATTCATTTAATATATGAAGCATTTTTCTTTCAGTGTTGTTTGGCGCAATTGAATCTTTTCAAAAAAGCCAGAGTCAAACACAAATAATTTTTCATTTATGTTCCACATTGTATTACAATCCGCACTTGAAAAACTTTTTAGAATAACGTTTTGAAGGAAGTTGCAGATAAATAAATTTCTCAATTTCAATAGAAGTTCCTAGTTTCCACTGTGTTTTTGAAATTATTTTTAAATCATTTTCAAAAATGTTTCGTTTGAAAAAGGTTTTGGATATTAAATCATTTTCAATTTGAAATTAAACCTTGGTGTTTTTTGGAAAACTACTAATCCATCTAAGGTAGCGTATCATATTGATTTTATCATACTAAAATGAAGAAAATTATTCTTATTTTCGTAAAATTTTAACTGATTTAGTATAATTTTGAATTAAGAACTGAATATGTATTTAAAATTTGTATTCATACTTTCAAGCTGATTATGCACTTTTTAAATAAACTATAAAAAAAACCTTTAAAGCACTTTCGTTAAAAACTGACCACATAACAATTTTAAGCATTGCAATTGTGGTTAACTTTGAAATCACTGTAAAAAAGCACCTCACAATAATACCCAGAATTTATATAACAAAAACTAAATTTGTATGTATTTGATTTTTTAATTAATCACTAACTGTAATAATACTTTATGCCATAATTTAAGTTCAATGCCTAAATTGGATTTGGCTTTCTTTTCAATAATAATAGCGAATTATATAGATTTTCTTTCGAAAAACTAAAAAAGAAATAAACTGAATAATTAGTGGAACTAAGTATTTTTTATTCGATTAAACAATAAAGCTTCAAATTGCGTGTTAAGTGTTTTTTTTTTCAAATTGTGTGCGCTTTGAATAGTTTGCTTCTATTATCCAAAATATCTGTTAATTATTTTTCTATTGTTTCACATGAAAAAAAAAACAAAAAAATTGTTATGAAAATTCCCACAATTTAAAAACAAAGATTTAAAAAATGTTTAAATACAAAACAAATGCGTAAAAGTTTTGAACAATTTTCTTGTTTTATTTCTTCAATTTACCGTCAAAGTTTAAAATACAGCGTAGTTGAGGTTGTGGATTTTTCGTTAGTAGAGTACAATTAAAGTTCATTATGTTTAACATTGTGTTAATTACTTTGAAATTGAAATGGCAAACTTGGAAAAAAAAATAAATAAATAAAAGAAATACTTAGGTAATATACAAAAAAAGTACTTAAGGAATATTTTTAAAATAATAATGAAAAAGAAAACAATATTATGTACGTATTACGTAAATATTTGAAAATGATATCTATTAAAAACAAGTTCTTTCCTTTCAATAACTTTTCAAGCTCAAGGTCCGTTTTATATAAAAAATATTTATTTAAAATGTATCCAATATTTCGCTATCTCAATGGATAGCTTCTTCAGGGATTTTTGGTTTTTATATTTCAAACAATTTTTAACAAACAAAATTAAGCTAAATAAAAACAAGTTCGTTTAATTGAATCACTTTTGGAAACATATCGCTCATTTACTTCAATAGTGACATATCTCAAAAAAAAGTAATTTTGGAGTTAGTGAGGCAGAATGTTCGCTATGTTTTCTTTATATTGTGTAAAAAATATATATAAAAATGAAAAATGTTTGTCTGTTGGCTTTTAGACTCTTAAACTACTAAACCGATTTTCCTGAAATTTTCACAGTAGTATCACGTAAGCCCCGAAAATAAAATAGGCTACTAATTTTTTCGATAGGGGCAGAGAAAGTATCGCATATCTTAAGGGTCGCTGCACCCATTTTCTTGACCCCCAAAGGACGCCAATGTTAAATATCGCACATCTTAAGAGCTGTTCTAGTGAGAATGTTCAAATCTGATAGAAGTCTCTCTTATGGCAAACTACACCCAGGGTTGTTAGATGTGACGATTTTTTTTCATTTTGACGATTTTTTTGAGAAAATACAGTAAAATGACGATTGACGATTTTTAAACTAAAAGTAAAAGTGTTATGACGATTTTCTGGCATCAATAAAACACTTACAAGAAATATTTACAATTATGAGGCCTGTCATAGAATTCCATTCCGATCGAAAGTGGTTTTAATTCCGTATTTTGCTTCTTCAGAAAACGAAAAACGAAAAATTTTTTCGGAATGAAACCACTTTTGGTTTTCTAAGTGGAATTGATTGTTTCAGTAAAACACCTTAAAACTATTTTTTATGGATAAATAAATGTTTTTTATGATATAGATTGAAGAAATAATACACTTTTGATTTATTTATTTCATAGATGCGCATTTTTCAGTACCAGTACTTTTTCAGTATTTTCTTTTTTTACTGATTACTGAAAAAAAAAATCAGTATTCAGTAAATATATATATATATATATATAATTTAAAAAAAGATTATTCTTATATTTTGTCTAAATTTTTAATAAAAATTAAATACTAATATTAATTATTTATTAAATTATTATAAATAATAAAAATTAAATATATATATATATTTATATATATTAAATATATATAAATATATAATATGACTAAATTTTCAAGCTTGAGGTCTTTTTTTAATTTTATATAAAAAACTTTAAACTTTATTCTACCAATATTTCGGCACTTCTTTGAGTGCCTTCTTCAGGGTTTTTTTCTTTAACACAATTTAACAAACAAATTAACAATATAATAAAATGACAAATTAAAAAATTTTCCAATTGAATACAAAAAATATTTTTCAAATCAAACTTGATCTATTACAAAATAAATAAATTTTTCTAACTTCCGTTTCTATTTTTATAAATTAAATGTCTATAATTATGTGCAACATTCTCAGTGTCCGATTTAAAATTAATTCTCGATATCGTCGGCAAATTTATGATTTGTAACATTTCTAACATAAATCTACGTTTGTAGTTATTTTCCGTGTTTAAAACCGTTGTATTTTCAAAATCCGGATAATGGTTTAGATTAGCACGATGGGACGATAAAGCTGTTTTTTGTGATGAAATATGTTATTTTTGATCTGATGTATGTCCTGATATCCTAGTTTTTAGTTTATTTTTTGTTGTACCTACATATACCTTATTACACTGTCCACTATCATTACCCTTACAAGGTATTTTATAAACAATATTTGACATTTCCATCCTCTTTATTTTGTCCTTCATTTTAGTAAATAGTTTACCTACTGTGTTAAAAGATTTATAAGCTATTTTATATATTTTACTATCATATATATTTGATTTTTCCAATCTTTCTAAAAATTGTGGTATATATGTTACAGATTTATAAATTCTCTGTTCTGTTATTCTATTTCAGTTATTTATTCTACAATTATTATAATGTACAAATAAATTTGTTATTAATTGTTTAGGAAAGCTATTATCATTTAAAATATTTGAAATCTTCCTTTTATTATCCCCATGAAATTCCGAATCACTTATTTTTAGAACTCTTTCTATAAAATTTTTAGCTGTATTAATTATTATCCTCCTTGGATGTTTCGAGATCTGCATTTAAAATAATAATGTCCCTATTAGATTTCAAAAATCTATCTGTTTCCTTTACACCTTTCGAAATAAAAATTGGGGTAGGTGCAGGGGAGCAATAAATATGTATGTACAAATTAAAATGCGTATGTTTCTGTGTTTGTTCCTTTGAAACAACTAAACGGATTTTCCTAAAACTTTCACAGTAATTTCCTGATCACCCGGCGTTAGAGTAAAAGATTTCAAATTTGGAGCAAATAGTTTGGTTACCAATACAAAATATCTTGCAAAAAGCGAGCTAGACTAGAAAAGGACAATATACATGTCTAAACATCTGAGAATATATATATATGATTTCCTTTAACTCCTACTGGAGCATAGGGCGTCCACTACGGCTGACTTCCAACGAACACGGTTTTGTACAAGATTTCGAAGTTGACTCCAGCTCAAATTTAGAGACCTCATTTCATCCTCTGTAGATCTTCTCCAGGTTATACGAGGTCGGCCGACTCCACGATTCACGTTATTGAAGGGGTTCCATTGTAAGGCATGCTTCGCTATGTTGTTATCATCCCTTCTCAACGTATGGCCAATCCAGTTCCACTTTCTACGTCTTATTTCAATGGCAATTTCAACTTGATTAGTTCTTCGTAGTAATTCGTCGTTTGAAATTGTTCTTGGCCAAAATATGCGAAGAATACGTCTCAGACAGCGGTTAACAAATATTTGTAGGCGGTTGGTTAGCTGAACTGTTACCTTCCATGTATAACATGCATATAATAAAACTTATTTTACATTTGAATTAAAAATTCGTATTTTAGTGCGAAGGCTTATATTATTGTTTTGACAGATACGGTGCTACCCAGGTAGCAAAAGTTGTTAACTTGCTCATAACACAAGTCATTAGTAGGCATGTCTCTGCATGAGCTTAGCAGTTTTGTTTTAGGGATATTTATACGTGGACCCGCAGGTGTTGATGCTTGGGATATAGATTCCGCCATATAAAGTACGTTGTTGATGCTATTCGAAAGGAGGCAGATGTCATCAGCATATGCTAGGTGGCTCAAGCGACTCCCATTGAGCTTCCATCTTATGCCACTACAACGTCTATTATTTTGAAGTGGAATTCCCCTGTTTCCCAGAGCAGACCAAATACGGTCACGGTTTACGCTATCGAAAGCTTTTTCGTAGTCTATGGAATTGACCAATAGTCGATTCAAGATGGTCTTTGATACGGAGTAATATAATTTTAGCTATGATCTTAGCAATAGCTGGGAGAACACATATACCTCTCCAGTTATGACATTCCTTTAGGTTGCCCTTCTTGGAAAGTTTGATGATTATACCTTCTTTCCATTCCGTAGGAAACTCCTCCTGTTCCCACGCGGTGGTTATAATAGGCAGAAATATTTGCGCAGTAAGAGTTGGGTCGACTTTTAACAGTTCAACTGGTATCCCATCTATACCAGCAGCTTTACCAGACGGTAGTTGGCGGATAGCAGTAACAATCTCGTTTATAGATGGAGGGTCGGTTTTAATACGGGCACTCGGAATATGTGAATACGACACATTTGGTTGCGGGTTCTCAGAAAAGATGTTGTTGAGTACCGTGGAGAAATGCTCTCTCCATCGCCGTAGCTGTTCTTCGTCAGATATTAATAAAGACCCGTTGATATCTCTTACCGGATGTTCTGTGTGGTGGCCTTTATCTACAAGTTTTTTACTTATTTTGTAAAGGGTGCCGCAGTCGTTATTGTTAGCTGCTAGCTTGGCCTCGTCTGCCAAATCGTTAATGCATTTCCTTTTACCCTTTCGGACTAAACTTCCTTCTTAAGAAGCTTATACTTAGATTCTGTTTCCGTGTTTCCGTGTATTGTTGCCTTTTTTGCTTCATTCCGTTCTTCTATCCTCCTCCAGGTATCTTCGCTCATCCATGTTGTTCTGCCTTTAGGTATAGGGCAGATAATGTTATTGGCGACGTTTTTAATTTTGTCTCTTATCGCGATCCATTGGTTGTCTACGGAAAGGACTGGGTTGTTGTTATTATTGAGGAAGAATTCATTGGCCATCTGGTCTCTAAAGCTATCTTTAATAGCGCTTATTTTTAGCCGGGCTAGATCTAGTTTTGGAGGACGAGACCTGGGTCTTGCGGTTTGGATTGCTGCTGTGCACAGGCGGAGTTTCGCAATCACCAGACTGTGGTCTTTGGCAAAGCCGCAGTCTGCACCACGCTTTGAACGAAAATCTAATAGACATTTTCTAAAGCGCCGGGAGATTGCAATATGGTCAATTTGATTTGATGTAGAAATTCTGTCCGTAGAGACCCATGTTATCTTGTGGCATGTCTTGTGTTCAAAAAGGGTACCTCCAATTACAAGTCATCGGGAATTGCAGAAATCGATAAATCTTTCGCCGTTATCGTTTCGCAAGCCAATCCCATGTTTACCCATGACATGTTCAATAGACTGGTTGTCACTACCCACTTTTGCGTTAAGGTCACCCATTGTAAGAAAGATGTCCCCACGAGGAAGTGAGTCATACACAGCATTAAGTTGACTGTAAAAATCATCCTTTTCGTCTTCGGTTGCTGATTCTGTTGGCGCGTAGCATTGAATAATTGATATGTTTCTCACCTTGGAGCGAAATCTGACCCACATAAGGCGATCAGATATGGGTTTCCAATCAATTACACACTTTCGAGCTTCTGGTGATAGTAAAATACCAACTCCGGCCTCTCGTTTACTACCAATATCTTTTCCGGAGTACAGCAGAATTGAGTTGTTTGTTGGGGATCTATATTCACCGGCTCCGTTCCACCGAACCTCACTTAGACCCAGATATTTTAATTTATATCGCTGGAATTCTCTTTCAAGTTGCAGAAAACGTGAATTCATGTTGGAGCTAATACCATCTTTGTCATTTAAGGTTTTGGTGTTCCAAAATCCAATCGTAGTCATTATACCATAGCCAAAAGTCGTCATCAGTTGTTTTCGGTTTCGTTTACATTTCTTGGACGATTCGTTAGCAATTTTAAATTTGGTCGCGTAGGTTGCTAGCCTTCACTTCCTAGTTTGGTGATAGGACTGCTATCTAAGCACCCAAACGTGCTGTTTTTCGGAGCCAGCGTTTCAGAGATACCTGTGTTCGCATATCTCCTAGTTCCTAGGACGCACAGTGACCATTCAGGGTTGACTGACACTCCTAATGTGGCGGCAGAATTTCCTCCGTGCTGATGTGAAGGTTATACCGCCTAAGATCGGTCGACAGGGCCTCGTTTGTAATTAAAACAGGGGACACCAAGTCCTTTCTGGACAGAGGGTGAGGTTGTCATTTGAAAAGGATTAGCTATGTTAACAAAAAGATAAACTGTTTGCTTACGCATCACTTTCCCATTTGTCCCCCAAACATCTGAGAAGGACAATAGATAATTCTGGAATTTGGGGGTAGCAAAGCGCATCGGGTTAGGCTATTACTTCCCCGTTTGAAGATAATGTGTCGTTTTTTTTTTTTGTAAGAGCAAATCAAAAGCTTTAAACGCATTTATTTTTAGTTTTGAGTTATGTGACTATTGAAGTAAATGAGCGCTATATTTTTCAGGTGTGCGGGTGTTAAAACAATATCTTGGACTTAAAAAAAAGTTAACTTGGCCATGATTTTTTCGCGTTGCTTTTAAATATTCAAGTGCTTAATTAATAAAAAATTTCAAATAATTTTTTTCTTATGTATAGTTTTTTTTTTTTTTTAAGTTTACATTTGAAAGGGAAACACATGCGCATGATGCTTTTTACATTCCGTGTACTATAGGATTAAAAGATTTTCCAAATTTTTTTTATGTCGGACAGAATTTTGTATTTCGCTTGTGTAGGATAGTGTATCCCGCCCTTACAAATGTAAACTTTTTTATATATAAAACTATATATAAGAAAAAAATTATTTGAAATTTTTTATTACTATAGGCGTTAGTAATGCCACACTATCACACAAAAAACAAGCAAAAACATATGACAAAAGACTCAACCCTAATATGCATAGCCTTGCTTAACCTACTGTCAAAAATTAACAAAAAGTCTCTCAAATGTATTTAAGACAACAAAAACAAAATAAAACAAGTTAGAGTGCTATATGCGGCTGTGCCGAATCTTTGATACCCTCCACCGACAGTTCGAATGTTTAAGGAGTAATATCTGTATCATGTTATTATTATCTTAAACTGTGACGATTTGTTATTAATTATGGTTTTAGGCGACTATACTGTTTTCCGGTAGTAGGGTTTATATGGGGCCTAGGGTAAATTATGGACCGATCATCACGAAATTTCACAGCGTGATTTTCATTCAAATAAAACTAATTTTCGCAAAATCTTAACTCATTCCGTGCCTTGTTCCAGCATTTATGTTGTTTTTTGTAACAAAATTATCAATTTTTAGGTGGTGGTTCCACATTTTGATTCATAGCTCTGGTCCTACTGAACCGATTTTGCTGGATTTCAATCCCAAACTGCTTAGGATAACTACAAGCAATTTGGCACAAGTTTGCTCATTTCTTTTGAGTTGTTCGAAAGTGAGCGTGTTTTCAACAGACGGACAGACAAACGGACATGGCTAAATCGACTTAGAATTAATCAAGGCCCCAGAATATATATACTTTATGGGGTCTGAGATAAATAATAAAAAAGTTTCACACGGAATGACAAACCTAATATACCCTCTTCACAACTAATTGTGGTGGAGAGTATAAAAAAATTTGATTTCATACGGAATGTGCGATTAGATTCGCACCTTGCTCAAGCAAATTACAGTTTCATTAAACATAGCAAAAAGTTTTCTTAAGTTCAATATGGTTTGCCTTATATAACTTACATGTATTCGCTCGTTCGCTTAAGCCAACTTAAGCACA
This sequence comes from Pollenia angustigena, assembly GCA_930367215.1. NCBI lineage: Eukaryota > Metazoa > Arthropoda > Insecta > Diptera > Polleniidae > Pollenia > Pollenia angustigena. Next base: position 59,543,625 of record OV884060.1, read on the forward strand.
TTGCCTTAAGTCAGTTTCTTTGCAAAAAATACAACTCTGATCGTATAAATATGTGATGTTAATTAAACACATTTATTTATATAAAAATATTTTAATAAAATTAGTTCCAATATATCCGAAACGTGCGGCAGAAAATTTGAATCCATATTAGCAATAACGTACTGAAATTTTGTTTCATCCCGAGTAATTCCAGAAATGCTGAATATTGATTCAATCTGCATAAACCAGAGCTTGGGGTTTTCTTTCCAAAAAGGTGGTAGCTTGTGTATACTTGAAGCAGCAACGTGAAGACTAGGAGCACCTTCAGCACTAGATGTCTGAGCTTGATTTAATGTTCTTTGCGGGGAAGACATTTTAGATTTTATTTAAAAAGAGTTGAAAAAAAAACGCGAGGTCACCAATTAAATGTGATGTTAATTAAACACATTTATTTATATAAAAATATTTTAATAAAATTAGTTCCTTTATTCACAAAAATAAAAATTAGAATAATCAAAAAATTAAAAATTTAAATTATTAAGTCAATGAAAGTTTGATTAAAAATGAAAAATACAAAAATTTAAAAATAATTTTTTTACAAGTAAATTTAAAACATGTGTTTCTCCACAAATATATAAAATGTACTATTTGAAATGATATTTTGATACTTTAGGTTTGCCGATAAATTATATCGTCAGAATGACGATACTTTTTAAATTTTTTTTAACAAACAATTTAATTTCAATTCTTATTTTTTGCAAAACAACTAATATTAATAAAACATTTAAGAGCAGAATTAGAATTATGTCTTTTAATTTTAAAGTAGTCCACTAGAGCGGGTCGGCCTCCATACAAAAAAAAAAAGTTGTGCCAGTCACCCCCTAGAATGAAAGATATTTCAAGGAAGCATTTCACTTGAAGCATATCTCATCAAGCGCTATGGAAGTATTAGTGAAACTGTGTGTGTGTATGTGTGCGACACCGACGATGCTGGATGCAAAATCAAAAAATTTAGATATGACTGCGTCAAGCACACGCACTCGAGTGAATTCGCCGTGATGTCAAGTATTTTGACCCTTTAAGGCCAGAATTTGACGTTCGATTAAAAAATCATTAAATACAATTACATGAAGCCATATTCTAGCCATTTACAATGGTATAAGAAACGATAAGATTGGACTTTAAAATATTTTAGGGCGTGGCAAAAACATTTTTGAAGTTTTTCAAACTTAGTAAACATACCTTTCAATCTAGAGCGTGACTAATGGATTTTTTTTTTTTTTTTTTGTTATGTATTGGGGGTTAACTGGTTTAGTGTAATATGTATGTGGAAAAGAAAAATGGGCTTAATAATGAGGCGTGTCATAAAAGTGACTATTATAAAAGCTAGACATACTTAGTTTAAGACGGGGTTTCTCGGCACGTGTAAGAAATTAAACATTTGGGGGAAGAATCCGAGCTGGAATGAGTGGCGCCCAGAATTTGATGTCTTATCAAAAAGTCCCCAAAGGCAAAAATTAAGCCCCTTGTCAAGCCAGGAGCAACATATTGCGATATGATGAGATCGGACTTTAAATGGCAGCCTTTTGTTTATAAAAAAAGAAAATGCGCTATAAATTTTTTTTTTTTTTTTTTTTGTTAGTTTTAGAAACTTCTTTGACATATCTTTCATTCTAGGGGGTGACAGGTACAACTTGTTTTCGACCCACCTTACTGTTAAGAATGCATATTCGAATTGATAAATATTGTATTAATATGTGTTTTAAGATTTTTCTGCTTATTTTCAATAATTTTTGTGAAAATCAAAATAATTTTGCGGAAAATTATCGGCAACATCGTAACAATAAAACCAATGATAGTGCCATCGATAGCTTCGCAGAATATCAAAACGTCCATGTCTTTAAAGTTAAATAGAATTTTTAAAGAAATTGGTCTTTTGTTTTGTTTGGTTTCCAGCCCTCTTAGTATATATTTTCACCAATATCGTGCCACCGGGCAGTTAATAATAAAATGATTTTTTTTTTAAATTAAGCTTGAAATAACAATTTTGCTGTCTGGTTGATGAATATTTATTCTTCTTTATTTTATTATTTATTATTAATTTCGATTATGTTGTAAATAATATATAACCGAATTAGGGCTATAAATAACTTTAAAAAATTACCCAAGTGTTTCAATAAACCACTTAATATGATATTTTCGCTTTTCCATTTGAACTATATTTTGATGCGTCAGACCAACGTCAAAAAAGAAAATGAGATGAAACGAGGAAACTACAAACTATTTTCCCTTTTAAGTTTTAGAAAAAACTAAAATACTGCTAGTTTTATGGCCTTTCATAAATAAAAAAATAAAGAAACTTAGTTTTAATTATTTCATTTAATAAATAGTCTAAACTAATATTGGTTTTAATTAATATTGCCTTGCAATTAAGAAGACAATATATTGTAATTAACGAATGTTTTCTTTAAATAAATAACAAAATATCAATAAACTAGTCTAAATTTTAATATAAGATCTCACTATTTATTTCTGAAACTATTAGTTTCAATAAGTTGTTAGCAAAAGTTATTAGTTTTAACGCTACAAAAAAAAACAATATGAAAATTTACCTGGCTCTAGTAGCTTTACTTTTGACAGCCACTGCTTCTTTGGCCAACACCTTTAATCGCTGCTCTTTGGCCCAGACAATGAACAATTTGGGCGTGCCAAAGGATCAATTGGCCCGTTGGACCTGTATTGCGGAAAATGAATCTTCTTATCGTACCGGTATTGTGGGACGTACCAATTCGAATGGCTCCAATGATTATGGCATTTTCCAAATTAACAATAAGTATTGGTGTCAACCTTCTGACGGCCGTTTCTCCTATAATGAGTGCAAGGTAAGTTGTGATGCCCTGTTGAGTGATGATATAAGTGCTTCTGTACGTTGTGCCCGCCAGGTATTGAAGCAACAGGGTTGGACTGCCTGGTCCACTTGGAAATATTGCAAGGGTAGTTTGCCTAGTATTGATAGTTGTTTTTAAGATATTTGGAACAAAGCAAGAATATAATTAAAGCTAGTAAACTTTAAAGAATTAAACCTAATTTTGAAAAGTAATAAAATATTTTTTTCTTTATTCCCTTGATGAACACCACTTTATTGTTTGCCTTTTTATTTTGTGTATTCTTTAACAACCGTGTGACAATTTACACAATTTGCAGGAATAAAAGGTATGGGCTGTTTCGTGCAAGAATAAAAAGAATTTTATTCCCTCAAAACTGGATTAAGAAGATTAAAGAAACAAACCTAATATAGAACCCACAAAACCGGTTTTAAATTCAGGGCACCAATAACGGTCTCATTCCACAATGCTTCCCTACAATTATGTGCATAAAATTAACCCACATTATGCGTCTAATTTTTATTATTTACCCAGCCCCGTTGGATAGCAACAGCATACAGAGACACAAGTCAGCAGACCGAGGTATGATACTGGGTCTCGAGCAGAAATCCACCCTTTACCTGACATCTTTGAAATGGATTTACTTCAAATGAGCGCGGGATTTTCATGGTAGCTGTGCGGTACCAACGGTCCAAAACCCTAAAGCACTAGGTACTAGTACTGGTTACGGTGATATATAAATTGCCCAAACAAAGCACCAGGGAAATATTTTATATTAATAAGAAATTGGAAATACCAATGTTCTTCCTGAGTAGGCCTTTTATAGTAGTTCCAAAATTGATTTAAAGTTTTAAATTTGTTCAGGCATTAAAGGACTGATTCCATATGGGCAAATCCCAGAAACAGTCCACCAACCAAAAATTTTTCAAATGAATTTTTTTTTAACGGAAAATAAGACTAGATGTTTAATTTCATTTTTATATTAAAAAATATGTATTTTAATGATCATCAATGTAATAATTTTTACCAAATCATACCCCACTGCTGATTTTTTAATAAAATACGTGAATTTAGCATTATTTTAGGTGATTTTTGTGTTTAAAATAGCACTTAGAGCAAACTTATCAAAATATAAATTTCGTTAAAATAAAAGTTGATATTCATTAGTTAACAAATTAGTTTAAGAAATGCAATTCATAAAAATATAATTTGTTTTGTTAAAATAAATAAAATATAATAATAAAATACTACTGGAAAAACTGTAGCGTGCGTTACGTAGCGTGCGTCACAAAGGTTCACGGCTTTTGTCAAAAAATCACAACATTTTTCGGCTGCATATAAGTGCGTTAAGAATTCTCTTATACTCATCTTTCATTTAGGAATCAGATTTTGTATACCTTATCATGCAAAATTCGCTAAAAATTAGGAAAACCCACTTCAACCTTTGAAGTTACTTCCACTTTTTGTAGCGTGCGTCACAAAACTTTGTGATCAATTATTTCGCAACAAATACTTGCTAAGAAATTATGATTTATGCCTAACGAATGGCAGTAAATACTATATATAAGTTGAAGATATCTCTTTTGAAAGACCAAAAACTGTGTATATTTCAATCAGAAAACGCGTGCGAATGTAGCGTTCGTCACGCAGGATTTGCCCATATGTCTTTTCTATTTTTATAAAATTTATTCCAGTCAGTGTAGTTATTCGCAAAGCTTTCAATATAATTTTTCAATTTGAATATTCCAGCAAAAACTTTCCTTACAAAATAAGCATAAAAATAATGAGAACTCGACGAGAAGACTACTTACTTTTATACTAGAAAAAGTACTTATTTTTGTTCGCGATGTCCTAAAGGTAGTACTTTATAATTTGGCCAATTAGGTTGAATATGATAACTTTATGTTTAGATCATTTTAGCACGTTCCCATTATCGTTGCAGATTGTGACAATTTTTTCGGCGCGTATTGACTTGAACAAAAACAAGGCAATAATCGGTACAATATGGTAATACTTTCGGTCCTTATTTTGGTTTATTTGTTATCGGCAGACATAATTTTAATGCTTTGAAAATGGATGAGGTATAAATGTATAGTCGTTCAAGCCCCATACCATATGATACCCTTACACCAAAGTATTTAAAAATTAATTTTCGAGAGTGTACCCTGTTTGAAACCCATAAGCAGTCAGGCAAACGGCAGAACAAAATTATGTTATCTACCAAATATCAAAATTATGGCCTGTAATTTGCGCACAAGGTTACATGCACAGTAGAGTGGTTCGAAAAAAAATTTTTGTTGTCCCCCTAGGATTAAAGATAATGTAAGTAAAAACAATTCCAAAAATTATTTTTTAATTTTTTTGCCACGCCTAGAAATACCGCCGTTTTAGTTTTTTGTTCACTGCGTCTCCATTTTTAGTCCGATCATAACATTTTGTATATCGGTGTTCATGGCTCTGTAAGGGCTACATTTCTGTCTTGAATAGTTTTTTTATACCACGCAAATTCTAGTCATGTCTTTCAAAAGCTCGACGTATACCCTCCCAAACGCTAAATATTTTTGAACTAAAATGAAGCTGTGTTATTTTGATACAACTTCTGTAGATAGATAATGTACTTTAATCCTGACAAAAAAATTTTTTTCGAACCACTCTAATGCACAGCCATCTAGCCGGATGGACGGACAGATGAAGTAAGATCGACTTAAAAAGTTATTCTTAATCGATCGGTATACTTAAAAGTCAAGGAGCAATATTTTAAGGTGTTAGAAACATCAGCATAAACTCATTATGCCATCTCCACTATTGTGGTGTGGGTATAAAAATATGCAACACTTTTAGCATAAAAAAACTAATCACTAACATAAACTTTTCACATTGATGTGGTTATTTGTTTAGCACCGATGTTCGCTTATGTCGGCGGTTATTGTCCACTTTAAACCGCGCACAATTGGCCGATAAAACTCAACGCATTTGGGACATTCTGATTGCTTAACACTGTACTAAAGAGTGTTCACATTACCGGCACGTCAAGGTTGCTTTTAATTGTCTAAAGTTAGCACGAATTCGACGCAGATTGTCGTCTATTAAAAAATTGCGTGTGTTTACATTATCGGCAAATGCAGCGTAACGAAAATTCGTACTTTTCGCCAATTGTGTGATCTTAGCTCAATAAATATTCTACATTTCCATAAAAATTAAAAAAAAAAAAAACTAAAAATAGCAATAAACGTATTCGGTCTAATAAATGGTTCACATGAAAAGTTTTGTACTTTAATAGAACAACATTTAAAAAAAATTTCTTTTAAATCATATATAGACTTTAAAGAATAGTAATATCAATTTTTATAAATCCATTTCACCAATAGAAGTTTTAATCGATTTTCTTAAAAGTTATTTCCATTAATATAGCAAACTTTGCAAGTGGACTACTCAAATATAAATTTTCTTCATTTTTTATTTGTTTCAAACTTAATCAATTAATTGTAAATCTTTTTTATAAACACATTTTGATTATGATTTAAAAACAATCATTTATACTGTCCAATGAACCGCTGCAGTATTTCCAAGTAGACCAGGCATGCCAACCTCTTTGGGACTTAATCTTACGAGCACAGGTAACCGAATCGTAAATATTACCCCTCAACAAAGCTTTACAACTGATCTTGCAACCGTTATAAGAGAAACGTTTATTTTCTGGTCGGCACCAGTATAAATTGTTAATTTGAAAAATGCCATAATCATTAGAGGTATTACTGTTTTTAGATCCAACAATATCGGTACGAAAGGCAGATTCATGCTTTGCAATACAAGTCCATTGTGGTAATTACACCCAAAGCAAACATAGCTTTTGCCAAAGTACAGCGTGTAAAAACTTTTGCAAAGGCAGGCTTTGTCAAGGACAAAAATGCTAAGACCAGTACAGCAAATATTTGCATGTTGTGATACGTTTTTGAGCGATTTTAAACTGATTGTAGAGCAATTTATTTCAACAGTTTATATACGGCAAGATTTTTACAATTCTAATTCTGTGGTTTTAAACAAATGTTTATTGTTATAAAGTTTATCAGATTTGCTTATTTGTTTTAAGTTTAAAAATAAATTTTGTTATAATTTATTTTAAACTGCGTTATAGTGTACAAATAATAAAAATGCAAAATACATTTTAAACAACAACGCGGTTTTCAACAAGAACTTTGTTTTTCTAGAGGGGCATATTGCAATAACATGACAGTTTCGACATTTTTTTTGTTGATATACCAGTAGTAGAAGCTTTGTTTATTGCTACAATGGATTAAATTTTGTCGATAAACGTACTATAGAAACTAATATGGGAATGGTAGACCTGTAAAAGCTACATTTCGCTAAATTCGTTAGGTTGTAGGTCAACAGAATCTCCCTTCTAAGACAGTTAAAAAATAATTTAGTCGATTGGCACCCTGCCTAATGTGCAAGTACCAACTCGTGTTTGAAAATCGCAGCCGTATTAAAAAATATATCTAATCTAACTAAACTATCATTTCCTTTCCCCTCTGGGGGTGTAGCGATCATCTAAAGGATATTTCACCTTTTGGTGTAACACCCTACCAAGCAAAACAGGTGTGTGTATACATACCTGGGATATGATGAGCATCCAAAATGACAGGGATATCTTTCGATTTCTTGAGCCCGTCGCACTCACCAGAGTACCTTGTTATCTAGTGCTACGGGAGTCAGTAGCACCAGGTGCACATGCCACCGGACTGACCTCCATTAGTATGCGCCTTGCTAGAAAGGCTTGTCTTTGCGAAAGCCTTGCTTTTCTGAAAGAAAATAGTTTTTCAGTAAGTTTTTAGCCCTCCGATGGCAGAGTGCCTATTTCAAAAAAAAAAAAAAAACTCACAAATGGGTTTAAAGAAGAGACACTTTCGGGGATCACAAAAACCGCCTTTGTGGGAAAGTTCGGCCTGTGGAGGCCACATGGGTGCTGTTGCTATTTGACAGATGCTGCTTGATTTAAATATGCCAGTGGAGATTAGATAGCCCCTAAACAAGGAGCGAGTATATATTTTTTGTCGGATTAGATGTTCACACGGGATCAGTTGGTAAATGCATAATGAATCATCAAGTGGTTAAGATATACCATGCGATTATTCCATATGGGAGGTGCTCATGTAAATCTGTTTCCACATTAAAATTTCATTGACGTTCTGAAAAATTTTGGTATTTTACGACGCCAACGCGACGGCGAACTTTGCGTAAGGATTAGGTTTTAAAGCATTTCAAGTCGGTCAACCATTCACTTCGCCATAGTGTCTGGATGAAATAATTTTTTCAGGCGATCGCATCGTAGTAGACTAGGCCTGCCGTACGTCCTGGTTTTCCAGGATTGTCATGGTTTTAGACTACTTGTCCTGGTTTCCTGGTCCACTATTAAATTGTCCTGGTTTTTTGTACAGGTCAAGACAAAAAATTAGTTTTTTGCTGGTTTTAGTTGTTAACACAGTTTAAGATTTCTGTTAACTTAAAGCATTTTTATAAAGAATTTTAATTAAATTCAACTGTTATGTGGTGTAAACGTCGTTTAACTAAAAGCTTTCAATAATATTAGATGAGACGCAAACCTCTTTCAAATGTTGTTTCAACTAGTTGCTGTAAAAAGTTATACCGTGTAAATAACTTTTATAAGTTATCAAAAAACGACAACAAATTGCTTTCTCTAAAGTGTATGGCTTTGTCAATTGATGAGTTTGACTGTTGCCGAGTTGGTTGAAGAAAAATCAAAAGATTTTGATTTTTTCAAGTTGAGTACTTAGTCTGCTCAATGGACTAAAGGTCCCATTAGCCGACCGTAAATGTAGAAATGTAAATGTAATGTAAACAGCTGATCGTTTCTGTTATATGGAAAGCAATGCAAATGCTTAACTGACTGTAATGTCACTTAACCATAACGTGCCAACCTGTAGAAAATAGAATTTCATTACTAGGTTATGTGACAGTTGTAGAAAGTGATGGGCTGCTTATATTTTAAATGCAATGCGGGTAAAATCACTCTTTTTGTTTGGTACTTTTTCAGTTATAATATCTGTGGACTTTTGACAAAACAAGTTACAATCCATACATATTTTCATTTATACAAATATATGTTTAGATGTATAAAATTAACAAATGTATACATATCCACAAACAAACAAAGTCTGGTTTTTAGTGGTATCAAAACCTTGTTTAGGTGTATGAACATTTTGAAATTAATGTCAGAACATGTGTACGAATATGATATAATACATATTTGTTTTTTGTAAATCTGTAATATTAATATCAAATATTAAATTATTTATTTATTTATACATGCAAGAAATACAGTTTTAATACTATTTAAATCGCTTGGTACTTTTTCTGCAAAGTGGTCATCATTTCAACATTTTTAATTCTCATCACTGTGTGTGTTGTTTTATGTATACTAATGCTTTTTTGTTTTTGGTTGTGAAAAACAGCTGACACGTTCTTACATGTTCTATAAGTGCACAAACGAGCTTACAGTACGTTACGGTACTTTACATTGCATTTAATTACATTTACGGTCGGCTAAAGGCCGCTTAAAGAAAGAAACTCGTTAAAGACTGAAACACTGGAGAGTATTATTCAATGTTAGTGTAATTTTAATATGACATGCTGTCTGTTTTAAAACTATATTAAAGACCGAAATTAAGTTCTAGAAAAAGTGCTATCTTCTGAACAGTATTATAGTTTAGAACATTTTAAGCTCCACTTTTTATTATTTTTCATCATTTTTATGTACATGAAGTACACGTTAATTTTTTTTTATATATAACGCCAAAATGAACTAGAATACTTTCTTAAAAATAAACAAATTGATGTCATGATGGTTTCTGAAACTCATTTGACCTCAAGAAATACGTTTAAAATCAATGGTTATACACTATATGATACCAAGGACCCTCGAGATAGAGCTTGTGGAGGTTCTGCCATTTTGATAAAAACCCGAATCAAACACTACCTGATGTGTGATCATCGTGAAGATTATCTCCAAGCAACAAACATTTGTATTAAAGAGCTGAATCGAAACATAGTAATCTCATCCTTATACTCACCACCTAGATTTGCAATATCAGAAAGCCAATATTATAAATATTATAAGTCATTGGGGCCCTGTTTCCTGGCTGCTGGCGATTATAACGCTAAACATACCTTCTGGGGTTCACGACTTATAACACCAAAGGGTCGTGTTTTGTATAATACAATCTCTAAAATGAATTTAAATGTCGTCGCGAGCGGACAACCAACATATTGGCCTGCTGATCCGCAAAAAATTCCAGATGTCATCGATTTCGGAGTGGTTAAAAACATCCCTACAGAAACGATTCAAGTTGAACCTTCGTTAGAATTATCCTCTGATCACACACCTACAATAGTTACTATAACAAACACCAATAGTATTGTATCTCCCTCTGGTTACATAGCGACAACAGCTACACAAATAAACTGGTTAAAATATAAAAAATATCTCAGTACCCATTGCACAGAAAATATTCCGCTTAGCACACCGGAAAATGTGGATCTCTCTATTGTCAATTTTGACAGTTATCTTAAACTAGCTGTTCAGCATTCCAGCAAAACCCTCAAAAAAAACAATTATAACAAAATATATTTTGCAGATGTCGAGCGCCTCTTGAATGAAAAAAAGGAGAGTGCGAAGAGAATGGCAATTGCAAAGATCCCCTCAACTTAAAAATGAATTAAAAGAGTGTACAAAAAGGCTAAGAAAATTACTGCAGACTCAGAAAACGGCTTCCGTAGAAAAATATCTTAAGGACTTGGATGCAACTCCACAATCAGGCTACTCATTATGGCGGGCAGCTAGAAACCTCAAAAGACCAGTTATCTCGAAACCACCATTAAGAAACTTGAATGGAAGTTGGGCAAGAATTGATAATGAAAAAGGAAACCAGTTTGTAAATCATTTGGAAAACGTATTTACCCAAAATATACCTGACGATACAGCGCACGAGTTGCCGCCTGTTAATGTTAGAGCAGCTATCCCCCTAAGATTTGAGATAAGGGAATTAGAAAGGGCTATTTGTGAATTAAACACCAAGAAGGCACCTGGTATTGATAAAATCAGTAACAAAATGCTTTTGGAGCTACCTCGCATAGCAAAGAAAATTATTCTTTATATTTTTAATGCTATTTTACGACTTGAATACTACCCTCAAGAATGGAAGGTCTCCTTAATAACGATGATACCAAAGCCAGGAAAAGATCACACAAAAGTTGAGTCATATAGGCCTATTAGCTTATTATCTAATATATCAAAGCTGTTTGAGAAGCTCTTAGCGTCAAAATTAACCCCAATTTTAAATGACAGTGGGTGTATACCCAATCATCAATTCGGCTTCAGAAGAGAGCATAGCACAATTGAACAAACCCATCGGATAGTAAACGCCATAAGAAAAGCCTTTGAAGAAAGAAAATATTGCTCCGCTCTTTTCATAGATGTTTCTCAAGCTTTTGACAAAGTCTGGCATGTAGGCTTGTTACATAAGTTGAAGCTAAACCTACCGGTTAATACACACAAGCTGTTAGAAAGCTACCTGGTCGGTCGAAAATTTATTATTAAAGAAGGCGATTTTTTAAGTTCTCTTCAGCCAATTGAAGCTGGAGTCCCTCAGGGAAGCATCCTGGGCCCACTTTTTTACCTTATATATACCTCGGACATGCCAACAAACAATCACACCCTAACCTCAACTTTTGCTGATGATACAGCTTTTCTAAGCGTACACGAGAACAGTCGTGAAGCATCTCGATACCTGCAGAATCATATATTTCAACTAGAACTGTGGTTTAAACAATGGAGAATAAAGGTCAATGAGCAAAAATGCGTACATATAACATTTACCTTGCGTCGGGAAACATGTCCCCCTATTAAAATCAATGATCAACTAGTGCCTCAACAATCGCATGTCAAATATCTCGGTATTCATCTAGATCGGCGTTTAACATGGAAATGCCATATAGATGCAAAATTAACCCAAATGAAACTAAAAGCAATTCAAATTAACTGGCTTATTGGAAGAAATTCTGTTCTTAGTCTCGACTGCAAACTACTACTTTACAACGCTATTTTAAAGCCAATATGGTGCTACGGTATTCAACTATGGGGCACTGCCTCGGCCTCAAATATCGAAAAAATTCAAAGGCGCCAAAATAAACTTCTTTGAATAATTACAGCTGCCCCTTGGTATGTTAAAAACTCAAATATCCACAAGGATCTCAATGTGCCACTGGTAAGGACTATTATAACGAAGTATGCGGTAAAATATTTGAAAAGGCTAGAGTTGCACCCAAATCCACTAGCACGAAATATTTTAAATGATAGCGGCCACTCTCGCCTAAGAAGAAGAGACACTGCAGCACTTACCCATTAAGATGAGCGATAAACACCTACATATGTGAACAGAAGCCGTGATGAAGAAAATTTTTGTCTGGCACTGGCAGGACATAAAATAAAGCATTAGGTTAAGATTTGATTAATTATTGTTAGTTCATATTTAATATATGAAGATTCAATAAATAAATAATGAAAAAAAAAAAACAAAATATATAACGCCATCAGCGCAGAATTGGTGTAACCCCAGACTATTTATTACATATGAGATAATGAGGAGTTAATGCTACTCTTGCGCTATAGTACATGGTTTGCAAAACTATGTTTCTAGCGCCATCTGTTTTGAATACAAACAGTTGGCTAACTCGACTAATGTACTGTAAAGAATAGTGCAAAGAACATTTCTTACACCAGAACCGTAACCAAATTAAACTGTGGGTTACACCATTTCTGCGCTAATAGCCTCATATATTGTTGGATTTAAAATTAAAAATGGATGGTTTTTACATATACATACATGTGTATGTATTAAAAAAACTTTTTTGTCGGTGTAATTATTTATCCATTTTTTTTCTATGTGTCCTGGTTGATAGGTTCAAACTTCTGGCAGCCCTATAGTAGACTCCTCATTTATAACTGCCTTAAATTACTCTTGCCAATTTAATAAAATATTTAATACATAGTTGCAATCTAAATTTCTTGTTTAAGTACATCATATATATGTCTAATTAGTTAGATTAGTTTAGTTACAAGTTTTAAAAATACTTATTTCATAATAAAAATTAAATTTCTAATTTTAATCACTTTGGGTGTGTGTGAAACGGTAGCAAAGTTTTATGGTGAAATGAAATTTGTTTGTGGTAGAAAATTTTCATATTTGTGCTGTGTGAAATTGTAACATTTTTGACAACGTAAAATTTTGACATAAAGAAAAAAACAATTACTAAAAGTTTTGTGAAAATGAATAAATTAAACAAACGTTTACCAATAATCATTTCAATTCTGTTGGAAATGAGATCGTCCCAACTATTTGATGAATTCGTTCTGATATATTAACAATTTTTACAAAAAGTGTGGGCAAAAAAGCTTATACATATTTAAATACTTACATCTTGTATAATTCTTTTTAATTTTTTTTGCCGCTGGTTCTGCTTCCATATTATTTTTATTTTGTTTAAAGAAATTTGATGAAAAAAAATTATTTTGTGGTTGTCAAAAATTTCTACACTAATGTCAAAATTTATACTAGCCCCTAGGGCTAGTGAAATTTTATTCACCTCAATAGTGTCAAAATTTTAATTACATTGCTACCGTTTCACACACACCCTTTCATAAGAATCAATGTAAAAAATTTTTTTAATTTCTCAAAATATTTTTCTTCCCATCCCCCTTATACTTCACCTTTAATCTTCAAAACTTGTATAAAAAGATTTAAAATCATTAGTGACGGAATAATTTTATTAAAAAAATAGAAAAAAAAATTAACACATCTCCCCGACGGGGAATTGAACCCCGGTCTCCCGCGTGACAGGCGGGGATACTGACCACTATACTATCGAGGATGTTGAATGTTTCTGGACAAATAATTGTCTTCAATTAGCAATAAATGATGCTAGAACTAAAACTTTAATATTTTTCTAAGACAAATAAACTAAAATAAAATTTTTTGCTAAAAAGTAAGTCGTCGTCCAGACTTGCAATTTTTGTTGCATCAATTCTTAAGTGTTAACTTTGTTTTAAACATAGATAGTCTAGAGTATCGTGTGGTTTAAAATAGTAAATTGTCAATTATCGTTATTATGTTTGTTTTCATAAGATAAGACGTTGTGTGTTTGTTTAGACTGGTGATTATTCACTTTAATAAGAAATATACACATTAGTAGTAGATTTGTTTTAAGATTTTCATTGTTGGAATTTAAGTTGAAATATTTTAAAATAAAAGTTAGTGCCTTACAAACATGCAAGTTGAACCTTTGTTTTATTAATATTTAGGTTAAACAGTGAGAGAGGTGAGAAAATTTGGGTGGGGTACTCATCTCACCAATCAAATCAAGAATTGCTGCAACAAAAATTTCAAGTCTGAACGATAGATAAGAGAAATTATTCTTACTTTTGGTTTTTTATTAAAAGTGTGAAAACTTCAAATTTATTTTTTTTCTAAATATTGAAAAAAAACCATCATATTTTTTATTGGTTGGGTTAAGAACGGGGACAAATTTACTAGACCGAGAAAATTAAGTTGTCAAAATGACAACTAAAAGTTTATATACCAACGGTGTGTTATCAAAAATAAAAACAATATGTTTTCGGAATGACACAGTTATGGTGATAATATATTAACGGTTTGGTTTTAGAATTAACGAATTGACAGAGGTGGTTAATATATGGATATTGACACCATCCGTTATCAAATTGCACACAAACATAGTTGGCTCACTTTTGACAACGAATGGTGTCAATTTTGGAATTTTTATCCTGGATTTTTCCCTCTGTATATTCTAATTAGGATGTTCAATTAATCAATTAATGTTCGATTAAACGATTAATCGATATTTAGCATTTTTAACTTATTCGATTAAACGAATAAAATTTTAAAATGAATCGATTAATCGAATAATTCTAAATCCAGAACTTTTTTTCGATAATTTTAGAAAAAATTAGTACTTGAATAAATAAACATTCTTTTTTTAAATAAAACTTATCAATGTAGCTCCAAATTGTTGCTTCACTTTCGAGCACTTAGATTTTAAAAGAGTCAAAACACTGGATTTTTTTTTAACTTTTCAATGAAATTCCATCTTCTGTTATGCCCTTACAAATAATTTCTGCTAGAGACTCGAACGAAGTATGTATCTGGTTTAAAAAAATGTATTCATTGGACCACTTGTAGCCCCTTTGATTTTATTGGTGCAGCATCTTCTTCAAGTACTTTGTTATAGCCACTGTGTAAGTGGTAAATTAGTGAAGTTGTTGAAAAACATTTACGTTAATAAATTTTTGAACACCTGTTACATTTAGCTTTATTAGATTTATCCTTGGTACAATATTTGTAAACCAAACTCATTGTTAAGAGAGAAACGCATGAACTATTTTATTAAAAAATATGGGCGTGTTTAAAAATCGAATGAAGTGGATTTAAAATCTAGCAAATTTTAAAAACGAGCATGTAATGAAAGTTCATAAAAATATTCCATTTTATCTACTTCATTCTTTAAGTATCTATTATTTTTGCAAGAATTACACACAAAACCACGAAAAATACGGAACTATAGTTCGATTTCAATTTCATCTCATTTCGATTTCTAAAATATACCCGATAAATTAATATAAATCTATGAGTTAACATCCCTTGGCGTTTTTCTTGGATTAATAAATTAAATTGTGTTGACAACATGTAACAGAAATATAAGGGAACATAATTTTATTATTGTTTATTCGGCTTAAAACCTTAAAAAAATTATACATTTACAGAAATGTTATATATTATTATTATTCGATAAATCGGTACTAATTCTTCGATTAATCCTTTGATCAAAATTAGCAGTTTTAAATTATTCGAATCGCCTAAAATTGCCTAAAAAAGAATTTGTCGACTGAACACCCTAATTCTAATAGAATGAGTAACCCAAATTTGCCACATTAGAATAAGGGATTACCCCATACTTTTATTTAGTTCGACTACAAGCAGAAAACCAACCGATTTATCGTCATACTCTTAACCTACTTAAAAACCAATATATTAATGGTTAATGATATTTTTTAACGTTTTTGTTTATTTTTTGTTATCCAATTTAAAACACAATTATTTTCAATAATTGCAACTTTTTCTTAAAGACATTTTTATTAATGGGTCTATTTCAACCATTTATGGTTCATTGATTCGTTTTCGCCCGGCTTTGTTGATATCTAATGCATTTCATAATAAATTAAATTTTATGCCTAACACTATGACAGTTATTCAAAAACATTTAAATACAAAAAACTTAATTAAAAAAAAAACACCGACCGGCTAAAAACAAACACTTTCCACTAATTACTTGCACACAAATGCAAAAACTAAAAATTTATAACAGCCGCAATATTTTGCAGTTGACTTGGCTCTGGAAAGGGGGATAACAGCGTCAGTCTTTTTGAATTAAAAAAAAAAAAACACTCACCTACAAACATAGTTGCGCTTAAAGAGGACCAGTTTCGTTTGACGATTTATTGTGTGACCAGTTGTGGTTGCAACTGACTGTTTGTTACATAGGCTGATGTATTGATTCATAAAGTATGTAGTTGTTATTGTTGGTGGTAGTAAAATGTTATAATGCTTTGCTGATGTGATGACGATCATGTTGTTGTTTGACATGTTGCAATATTATTATTTTAAACGCCTTTATTTCGCTTTTTCCATTGACAAAATGTCTTGTTTTTTTTCTTTTTTTCGTGTTTTCGTTTTTCTTTATCATTTCATTACTGCCTTTAAACCGCCAACTGATAAATTTCACTTTTCATACCGAATTGGTGATGTCTTATATGAATTTATGTCGAAATATTGTATATTTTTGTACTCGTGCTACATAAATAATGTTGCAACTTGCAATCAGCCATCACCAGCAACAATTGCTACTGAGGCAGCGACAATATATAGACCAGGCAATTGTTTTAGCGTTTGTGCAACAGGGTTTTTAGGTAATTTGCCACAATTCATTTAAGCGATTTGCAACCTCTGTTTTCAGTTTTTTGTTGTTTGCTTATTCATCAATAAAAAATTTAAATTATTATGGGAAAAATTTCAAAATAGTACCAACCATCAACTATTTCCCCTTTTTGGCAGGCGAATGAGTGAGAAATTTTATGTAAAAACATTTTTAAAATATTACAGAGGATTTTGCCACGGAAAAATTATGTTGTACAAATAAATAAAACATGTAATTGCAATGAAATTGTTAATTTTTATACATATGTAAGCGTTTTATGAGATGTAGAAAAATTTGTGAAAAAATTTTAATTTCTCTCAACACCTTGTCTATTATGGTGAAACATTTTTTGTTTTTTAGTTTATATAATCCATCAATGCAATAAAAAAAATCTGGATATAATAATCATTAAAAGTGGTCTTGGCCATTTAAATAATCTCTAGCTCTAGTTAATCCGTTTAATAAAAAAACAAATACCTATTGAAAATTGATTTCGTTGACATAAAACAGCATAAAAACAACATTAATTGAACTCTAAGTAATTTTTCTTCGAAAAATAATTGTTCATACTAAATTTAATATAAACGTTTTTCTCTGAATGTCATGGTTTTATCGACAACAACAACATAATACGAGAAAATTTTATATAAATAGCAATTTTCACATAAAAATCAAAGTTTTGCCAAATTTCGTACAATAAGCAAGTTTACGTAAAAATAAATTTTTTTTTCTCTTTGGAAATGCAGAACTTCACAATAAAAATTTTTATTATCTTTACCTTTAAATAAAAGAAAAATATATATAAAATACCAAAATTTCATTTGAAATTATTACACAGGTCGACATTTTAAACCTTTTTAAAAGTTTTTTGAGCCTGCTTCTTAGGTTTTTGGTTATGCTAAGGACGAGCCTGTCAGCAAATCGCCATAAAAAAATCACCCAAAAATAAATATGGAAATTATATCCAAAAATGGCGAAAAAAGCCCAAAAAAATAATGAAAAATCACCCAATTTTTATTTTCAAATTTTCATTTAATATAGGCGACTATACTGTTTTCCGGTAGTAGGGTTTATATGGGGCCTAGGGTAAATTATGGACCGATCATCACGAAATTTCACAGCGTCATTTCTAGTCCTTTGAAACTGTGACGCAACAATTTCTGTTATGCTAGCATTATTAATTATGGTTTTAGGTGTACTAAACAGTTTTCCGGGAGTAGGGTTTCTATGGGGCCTAGGGTAAATTATGTACCGATCTTCACGAAATTTCACAATATCATTTATAGTCCTAAAAAACTGTGACGAGCCAAAATTTGTTATGATTGCATTATTTTTTACGGTTTTAGGCGTACTAAACTGTTTTCCGGTAGTAGGGTTTATATGCGGCCTATGGTAAATCATGGACCGATCGTCACGAAATTTCACAGTGTTATTTCCAGTCCTAAAAAACTGTGATGTACCAAATTTTGTTACGCTAGCGTTATTTTTTACGGTTTTAGGGGTACTAAACTGTTTTCCTGGAATATTGTTTATATGGGGCTTAGGGTAAATTATGGACGCATCTTCACGAAATTTAACAGCGTCATTTCCAGTCAAATAGAACAAATTTTTGCAAAATCTTATCTCATTCCGTGCCTTGTTCCAGGATTTATGTTATTTTTTGTAACAAAATTATCAATTTTTGTAGGTGGTGGTTCCACATTTTGATTCATAGCTCTGGTCCTACTGAACCGATTTTGCTGGATTTCAATCCCAAACTGCTTATGATAACTACAAGCAATTTGGCGCCAAATTTGTTCATTTCTTTTGAGTTGTTCGAAAGCGAGCGTGTTTTCAACAGACGGACAGACAGAAGGACATGGCTAAATCGACTTAGAATTACTCAAGGACATAGAATATATATACTTTATGGGGTCTGAGATGAATAATAAAAAAGTTTCACACGGAATGACAAACTTAATATACCCTCTTCACAACTAATTGTGGCGGAGGGTATAAAAATAAAATTATTCGTACCATCATTGTACACCGGCGCAACTGATTAAATATGAAGAATTTGATAAGGTGATATTTTCATTTTGTAAGTTATCATTGAAACAGGATATACAGAGGTGTTCTGGAAATCGAAAACGCAAAAAAAAATAAAAAATTATCCGCGCCCAACGTGGGGCTCGAACCCACGACCCTGAGATTAAGAGTCTCATGCTCTACCGACTGAGCTAGCCGGGCATACACCACGAGTTGGCAACTTCTCAATTAGCACCAACCCGTTCATACTGAACATATTTGAAGCAGTTCCTACACACATCCATACATACTTTTTTATATTTATAAATGTACATTTCTTCTTTTTGGCCTTGACATTTGAACAAATAAAAAGAATTTAAATTAAAATTGAAATTTATTATTAATTTCCTGGGGGAAATTAGAACCATAGAACCATATGAGAGAAGGCCATGATGGCTATATTGCTCAATTCAATGGGAGATAAATCCATAATGGCCTAATTGCCCAATCATTGAGAGGTAAAGTCATATTTTGCGATATTATGCATGGTTTAAATATTCTGTAAAAGGGAATATCCTTAGTTATAATAGTTATTCTTGTGACGCACGCATGAAAACTTTATTCAGCGAAGCCACCTGCCGCATCCTACTGGAGGAGAAAACCCGTAAGCACGGCCGCCATGATGGCTTTATCTCCCATTCAAATGAAAAAAGGCTTTATCTACCTATTGAATGCGAGATAAAGCCATCATGGCCTTATCTCACGTGGTATTAAATTATCTTATTACCTTTCCAATAACCTTGATACCTACTATAAATCATTTTTACTACTGTCCGAAATGTCCTTTTTCGTTTGAAAAATATGGACTGTCAGATGTGGCGATTTCTTCCAAACGTGACGATTTTAAAACCGTTTTGATAATAGAAATTTTTGTTTGGCGAAATGGCCATATTTGAAATGGTTGGCAATATGTAAAATGCATTATTAGTTGCGTTCGAGAACACAAAAGTTTTTACTATTTTTTACTAAACTTTACTGCATTTTACGAAATTGCGTTCGAGTACACAAAATGCAGTAAATGAGAACATAAATTGAGAGCGAAAAGTTTTTTTTTTAATTTCCTAAAAAAAAACATGTTTCAAAAGGTAAACAAACAAAAGTAACAAATAAAAAGCATACAAATTGAAAAAAAAATTGTTAAATAAAAGAAAAGTTGAAATAAAAACTAAACCAAAACAAAAAGTGAATAAATATTAATTAATTAAACTTGCTTGTGCAGAATTTATTTGGCTTAATACCAACTTTTGAAACTTTTTTTGTTTTGTTAATTTTTTAAAGATGTAAAAGTGTGAAGTATTTGGGTACCTAAGTAATCCATAGTCAGGCGCGGATTCAGGGGGGGTGAAATAAGGAAATTTCCCCCCCGTAAATTATAAAAATATGTTTTGTTAATTTCGATAATACAAGAATTCCCAATAATAATATTTTTTTAATGTACAAAATTTTTGGAAATCCCAGCAAAGTTTTTTTTTAGGGAATCTCTAACGAAATTTTCAACAAGTATTTTTTATTTTTTTTTTTATTGAATCTCTAACGAATTTCAATAAGTATCTATATCTTACTCCTAATAGTTATTTATTAGATATTTCCAAAGAAACATCTAATTTACCGTATTCAAATACTTTTTATTCTACATTCAATCCCAGCAGGTGCCAAAGACTAAACGTTTGACTTGATAATGCGTGCGGTTGAATTATTAAAAAGCCTTAGTATTTGCAATATTTATGTATGTATGTGTTATATGAATCAAAATTCTATTCGATAATTTTTGACGAACGCAGGGATTTGTCGGGGAAAAGCCAGATTTCCTTATCTTCAAGATATTTCAACATACAACAAAAAGTTTTTAGGGAAGAATTTATTGGCTTTATTGTAAACGTATTTGAAGAGGCTTCAAAAGATATTGATGACGTTGATGTGATCTTAAAGCTTTGACAAATTTTGGTCTTGACCTAAAAAATTGTGTAGGAGATGGAACAGATGGGTGTCCTCTGATGTCAGCAGAAAATGGAGCTGTTCAAAATTTCTCGAAAAAGCGACAAATGCGAAACAAACGCCTTGCTATTGCCATAATTCAAACAACTCAATTTCTAAAAGCAACAAAGTGCCATTAATACAAAAAGTTGTATCGTTTGTTAAAGAAACGACAAAATTTTTTAAATATAATCATCCCAAGCGAAAAACAGTTTTAGCAAAGTATTTGGGAGCCAAACTCTCTTCATTATGCGTCTTTGCAACAAGTGTACATCATATAGGAGAAGCTTTGGAAAAAATATCTGAGTGGAAAGGTAGTATATCTACCTTTATATTAAGGAACTCACTTAGTACTTTTAAATTTATTTGCGGAATATACATGTTAAGTGGGATACCTATTGTAACACAGCCACTTAGTATCATTTTACAAAAGCAAGATATAGATCTTCTAAAAGGATCAAGCCTTATCAAAATTTTAATCATGTATCTTGAAGAAAAAAGAAATTAAGCCGAAGAACAATTAAAAGCGATTTCTGAAAAAGTTAAAGTTATTTGCGTTCAAATCGAGGTTCCTATCGAAAAGACAAGATTTGAACGAAATAATCACATCCAAAATGTTGAAGATTACTACCGAGTTGTAGGTTACATTCCTCTTATTGAATTTATTTTAGATACCTAAACTTCTATTTCAAAGTATAACCAAGTCATATACAGTTACAAAAATTTTAAAACCACAAGTAGCTGAAGAGCTGATTATATTTGATAAAAGAGATAAGCACCTACTAAGATCTAAACTTGAGCCTGATCTATCAGATAACGTTGTAGATGCTTTAATAAACTGTGATGAAGATATCTACCCAAATTTAAGAAAAATATTTCAAATTTTCGTTTCAATGCTCGCCAGTAAAGCTACGAGCGGGAGGGCATTTGGTACCCTTCGTCGAATAAAAACATGGCTCAGATCAACAATGACAGAAGATAGACTGTACTGTCTAAATTTGCCTAACAATTAAATCATAAATTGCTTATTTAAAAAGATTAACTCATATTGAACTGATCTTATATTTTATTTAACCTTTTTGTTGAGTTTTTCTAATTAGGGTTATGACAAAATTTCTTCATCCCATCACGCGATGGGCAATTTAGTATTGATAATGAAAATAATTTTCTTACGCCATTTTGGCCAAAAAAGTTTACGCACCAAATGCAAGTTTTTAAGCTTTTTTTTAATTTCCATACACATTATATATGGTACATTTATTGTTTATATATGCTATTTATTTAAACCCCCATATTCATAAATGATTATAAAATTTAATAAACGTTTATTAAGGAAAATTTTCATAGAAAATTTGGTTTTCAAGCCTTTATTAAATTTAAAATATTTTTATGAATACAGGCATAAATACATTAATGAAATAAATTTTTAAATTTAAAGTGCGAGTTGATTTACATAATGGAAAAATATCTTGTGCAACTTTAATAGCTCGTTCCGCGCATATATTACTACCCAAATCTAAGAAAAATATTTAAAATTTTTGTGTCGATGCTCTTCAGTAATGCTACGAGCGAGAGGTTATTTTCTACCTTTCGTCGAATAAAAACATGGCTCAGATCAACAATGACCGAAATTAGACTGTACTATCACAATTTACTTATTTAAAAAGATTATTATTTTTTTAATATATGTTTAACGGATCTTATATTTTATTTAACCCTTTTGTTTTGTTTTTTTTTTTTATATAATATACACATATTGTTTTTAATAAACTTTTAAAAAAAATTGTTAACTTTTTTGTATCATACAAAATTTCCCCCCCGTAAGGCTCGAGCTGGATCCGCGCCTGTCCATAGTAAAAAAATTATTCATGTTTTTTTAAATAATTTAACCCACTACAAATTAGTAAAATCGAATAAAATAGAAAACAAACAAATATGAAAGATTACATAAAATAGTTTGTTTTTTTTTTTCAAAAATGTTTGTGTTATAAAAAGTATTTAATCGAGTACCGATAAGAAAACGAGTTAAGTAGTCAAAAGTGTCAATATTTTTCAACACTTCAATTATTTGTCATCAGTTGTTGCATTAGGTCTGTCTGGGTACTTTTCCAGTAGCAAATACGTACTCAGTAAATTTTTTTGGGAGAGTAAGACTAATATTACTCTATCGGCTGAAAAAATCTCAAAAAGTACGCAGACAGTATCCAGTGAAATTTTTCAAGAAAACAGCTGATCGGAGTGTAAACAATTGAAATAAAAAAGCAAAAGAATTTTAGCATATGTGTACGCAAAATTTAATTCTCGAGGTAAATTAAAAAAATTATTAAATTATTAAAAAGTGTTGTAAATTAAAAAACTTGTTTATTACACTGTTATTACCCAGCAAAAACTTTACTTACAATCCTACTTTTAATGACTTCAAGAATTCATTACTTTGTAGCTTTATTCGCCACTTTTCGGATTATTAGTTATATATTAAATAATAACTTTATTAGTATATATTAAATATACAGAAAAATTTAAATTTTCATTATGACAATAAAAATGTCATTATAGTCATTATAGTCAAAAAACAGAGTTTTTTAATATAAAAACTACACTGCCCCGGTAGACTAGCTGGTAGCGAGCTAGTCTATCAGCACCGAGGTTGCGTGTTCGAATCCCCGCCAAAGACAGAAAAAAATAAAATAAAGTAAAATAAAATAAGAAAAAAGAAAATAATTAAAAAAAAACAAAAAAAAAATAATTAAAAAAATAAAAAAAAATTTTTTTTACTTTATTGACTTTGTGTAACTATATATTTTTATAAAAATTTTAAGTAGAAAAAAAACTGATTATTTTTTAGATTATAATAGGCTAAATAATAAAGGATTACTTTTGGGACATCTCAAACAAAAATAAGTACTTTTTCTAGTAGAAAAGTAAGTAGTTGGCTCGTCAAATTCTCATTATTTTTCTGCTCATTTTGTAAGCAAAGTTTTTGCTGGGTTAATTTGATAAATTCAATTTCTTCTTAGTTTTTAGTTTTATTTGTCGGGTTTTGTATAAAACTTCTTTTGCTTACATTGCCCAACATAGTGCCGGCTTAAAATGGAAAAAAAGAATGAAATGCCCAATACAGTGCCCTCCAACAGCTTGAACACGGAGAAAAATAATTTGGATGTCAAGTGCTCGCCAGGAACACAATTCCAAATACTCGCCTCTTCAATTGCAAAGTTTGTCCCACAAAGTTCTGCTGGTTCTATCGGTTCTGCCATCTCCACTCCACTTATGCCACGGTCGCACTGTATATTTGGACGTTTCTAGCATAAAGTAAAATGTTTTGTTTATTATAATTTATTATACACGTTAAAAATCAACACAATTCTAACTACTTACCTCTGATATTGTTATATTTAAATTTTTATTTTCATTTCACAAAAACTATTTCATTCAAACAGCTGTTCAAACTATTTGCAAAATCTTGCAAGCTGAAATTACTCCAGTAACATTTTGCAAGTTCTCTAACTTCCAACTGTCAAAAAATTCTCTTTTTGGCTCTCTCGCTGCAAGAGATTTGGAGTACGCAGACAACATTTTGCAAGATTTTGCAACATTTTGTGCAAAATATGTGTACGCAGACAGACCTAATTATTCTACGAATTTTTACAAATTTTGAGTTCGCGTACTTTTTTGGACAACAGCTTTTTGTGAGAGAAAATTTTTTAGTTTACTCATTTACTGCATTTTACTGTAAAAGTACTCAAACGCACCTAATGTAGATATTTTCTAATTAATGTATGTTAAATTTTATAAAAACAAGTCTAAAATTTTATAAAAACAATTAATATGTTTCTCTTGTTCGTAAATTTCAAAATTATTCTATTTGGAATATTAAATAAACCATTGTATGCAGGGTTGTGAATGGGGTTCCCACCTTTTTTTTGTTGCAATTAAAGTACATTGACCATTAAAGGTTAAGAAAAAAAATTACACAGTATAAATATAAAGTACAATTTATTTCTCTTTATAGAAATGGCATTCTCTTTTCCGGTCTCTTCTAAAAGCTCAAGACTTGACGAGTCAATCATGACGTGTGAACCGGCACTAAAGGCATGTGAAAAATAATTTTTCAACCAACCGTTTCATTCCTTAAAATAAGACAAAATAGATATGAATATTAAGTGTCGATTTCTTTCAAGAAGTAAAAAAATAAATTAAACATGAATATAATCTAAATTCTAATCTAAGAAAAAACTTGAATTTTGTACGAGTTTTTTCTTTCTGTGTAAGTAACAAATTCAAAAAAAAATCTGTTTACAACCTTCAGAGAGTCACAAATCCATGTTTTTTGTTTTTAACCGCATATTTTTTAAAAGTTGTTAGTTTTTTTCGTTTTCTGAAAATGAGTTGTTGGCGCTTACATGGTTTAAGAAGAAACGCGACTTTAGCTTAAGGCGACCGTACACGACATGTTTTTGTCATCTGACATGTCAAATTTCCCACTGCAAAATACCTACATGTCGTGTGTTACCTTTTAAACTTTTGCTTCTGTAGAAGTCAGATGCAAAGTCATCTGACAAAATTTCAATTAGAGCGCGCTCTATTTTCTTCTGACATCAGAAATCGATGCCGCGAAGAAACCGGCAGCGGCGTCCACTATTGACGGAATCATTAGCCGGCTGAAGTTAATATTTTACAACACTGAAATATATATAATCATCGCACCATTGAATAGAATTTATGTAATTATATATATAAAAACCGTTTCATTATAATATCCTAAATTGGTATCTTTGAATTAAAAGAAAAATACGTTAAGATGGCTAAATTATTTAACGGCGTAAATACAAACTTTCGTGGCGGCATTTTTATTTAAGTTTTTGTAACAACTATGGGGAAAAAACAGAGACAATGTCAGAAGCAAATTACATGTACGTTTGTGACCGAATATTATAAACCTTCTGTAAAACAGCCATTTTGACAGATATGCACAATTACATGTGACTTGAAAAGTTGACAAGTCAGATGTAAAAAACATGTCGTCTACATGCACCTTTAAGGGAAATATTTTTATAAGCTATCAAAAAAGAATCAATTGCAAAGTTTATCGATTTCGATATCATTAGAATTCAATTTGAAGAACATGGCTGATTATTTCAAAACAAACTTTTATCCCGAAACCCATATTTTCAACAATACTGATTACCAAGTTTAGATTTGCGCCTATTAATTCCTTTGACCCTCATTAACATATCTTATTGGCTTATTAATATTTATCTCCTACATTCAATGGTCTTTTATTACACTTGGCTAAACGCTTAAACATGCTGCTAATAAATTTATTAATTTATAAAAAAAAATCTATTTTTATTGGTCATTAATTTTAATTATCTCGCGAACAAATCTGCAAATCTCTCCACCTACTTTCAGATGTAATTAGAATTTAGCACCTTGTATAAATATTTTTTTCTTTTTCATTTAGAACTTAAAACCATTTACCATTTTAACAAACAAATTTACATATATTTAGCATTTTATAGCATAATTTAATAGAACACTCGTAGCAAATTTTAATTGTACAAATTTTTAGAATATAGAATGTCACGCCCACTTACAATGAAAAAAGTTTTTTCTTAATTCAATTCTTACAAGTTACAAAGAAAATTACAATTCGTGATACTAAAAGTTCCATATAGAATTTAGGAAAAATAAAGAAATAGTAATAAAATTCTTAGAATTGCCGCAGAAAAAAATCTTTGTAGGTAATAATTTTATTGTAAAGAGATTCTAAAAGAATCTCAAATTTTGTGCGGTTAGTTTTTTGCTGTTTTTGCTTGTTTTTCATTGTTAGAAAAACACTTTGACTGGTTAAGGAAAAAAAAAATGTTGTAAATAAAACATGTAAAACTCATGTAAATGCATTTTTATGGAACTAATGCCATTGTACCTCGTTGAGGGACCAACATTTGTAATGAACAGCTTTCATTCGGTTGTCATTGATATTGGCTTAAACGTCAAATGCTTAGGCAAGCGTATAGTTCTGTCTTTATTTTTTTAAACCTTCTTGGGATCTTTTTTTTTTGTATAAAATAAAGCGAAAATAAAAATCTTTAAGCATGACTTTAGCAAAAAAAAAAACAATCTGTTAAATGTTAAAATGTTTTACAAAAGAACCCCCCGTATTTATTTAGAATTTTTTTTTATTCTTATGTTATTTTTTTCTTGCTGTTTTCTATACTTAACAATATTCATTATTATTATTTACTTGCGTTTGTTTTTTAAACTTCAGTGATTTTTGACATGTTGTTAGCTGTCAGTTAAGTTTCTGCATAAAAATGTTCTTTTTTATCCAGACTACATGTTTTTTTTTTTTTTTTTTTGTTAAATTTGATTCTTGTGATAAAATAAACCAACCGTAACTTGGAATATATAAAAAGGCTCGTGTTTTAATTTAAAATGGCAAACAAATGTATCTTTAGTTTACATTTAAGCAAAATTACGTATTTTATAAATTTTTTTTTTTTTTTTTTTTTGAAAAACGTTGAGAATATTAAAGTTTTAGCTGTGACTTTTTATCGCAGATAGAAAAATGTTCTTATATTAAGGAAATGTAGCTTTTTTTTAAATTGTAATACACGTTTTTTTAAAAAAGACCTTAATCAAAAGATAAACAATAAAAAACAAGTAAGAAAGTATAGTTTGTCAAGCCCGTCCATAATACCTCAATATTTGTAAACAAACTAGCGGCTACCCAGCGTGCGCTTCTATTCACCCCTCCACTCGTAATCCAATTTTTGCTTATGTGTCTGTCTAAATAGGAATTTATCTAGGTTTTTAATTTCATAAGAATGTATTAGGTAGCTTCGGAGAAGCAGAAATCGCCCCTTCATCTCGTGTTCCTACGTTTTTAAAAATCTATACCTAAAGTGTTCATATAATTAGAGATCTGTTTATGCTTAAAATTTCATTTAAATCTTCTACAGAGATTCGGACAGGCGGAAAGTTCCCCCTACCTCCACTTGTTACCCTAGTTTAAAAAAAAAATATACATCTTAAAACCATCTTCACAAAATTGCCTTTTTAATGAAACCGAACACATGGATCACATCAGAATGGTTTCAGAGTCTACAATGGACCCTATTTGGGACCCATGGCCAATAATATATATATATATATATACATCTTTCGATTATTTTAGTGTCATCACTAGAAAAGTGGCAATAAGTTCTATTATTATTGTGGCATCACTGGCAAAAAGAAGTTTGTTTTGAAAGCGGCGTTACCATTTGTCAAGTTTTATCTTTTATTGCAATGTTTTGTTTGTAAAGTATTTTTAATATTTTTAAACAAATTAAACTTCAAATACATTTTTGTGTTTTCTTTTTAAATTTTGGCACTTTTGTGAGAAAAAAAATTATTTTAATATAAATTTTTTTTTTTTCTAAAATGGTGACACTTTTGTTTGATGGTAAATGTTAGATGTGAGCAATGTAAACCAGTGTTCGAAAATAAACACTAAATATCATTTCTTAATGTTTGGTTCGGTAGATTTGTGCAAAACACAAACGCTAATAGTGTTTGTGTAGAAAATCATTAAAAAAAATAACGCTTCCCTGTTAGTCATCTTTCGAACACAAAAAAATTACTGTTTTTATCAAACTCGACAAAAGATGTGAACATTTAATTCCGTTCGGTTTTGTTTTGAAAGTCCACAAACTCCAATGTGTTCGGTTCAGCTTTTTGCTGATAAAAAAAAACCAAACATTTTTTACAAAAACAAAATACACACACGAAAAAAACATTATAGAACATAAAAATATAATGTTTGTCTACAGTATCACTACAATTGTTCTGTTTTTTAACGAAGAACCGAACATTATATAATGTTCGGTTCCTTCTTGAAAATAGTTACGAACGTTATTAAGGGTTGTGTATGTCTACACAATCACTAAAAAAATAGATATCGTTCCTGGGTGTGTGAGCCAAACGTTAAATAATGTACTGTTCATTTTCGAACACTGATGTAAACTAGTGTTTCACATTTTCTACATCATTGATGGTAGATTTTAAATGTTGATCAGTGTAAAAAGCCTATAAGCGTCAAGTTTTTTTCTGCATTTCATTTAACATTTTTCAATTTCAGACTAACTCAATTTGTACCATGAAAAGGTACACAGTCGAGCAACGCGTTAAAGTTATTCAGGCTTATTATGAAAATGGGCGTTCAAATCAAAATGCACATCGTGTCTTCGTGATTTAGTGGTGAGGCACATTTTCACCTCAGTGGATTCGTCAATAAGCAGAATTGCCGCATTTGGGCGAATGATAATACAAGAGTGATTGTGGAAAACCAATGCACCCACAAAGAGTGACTGTTTGTTTTCCAAAATGAGGTCGGCTAGGCAGTTACTGTGAATGGTGTTCGCTATCGTGGCCCGAATTGGAAGATATGGATGTGGACGATATGTGGTTTCAACAGGGCGGTGCCACTTGCCGCACAGCGAAACAATGGCTCTTTTGCGCGACAAATTTAATGGCCGTGTTATCTCACGTGGTGGCGATGTGAATTGACCGCCAAGATCATGGGATCACCGAGGTCGCGGCGGCCATATTTTGTTCCATACATAATTGAACCATACCTATATTATCATAATAAAAAGAAATGACAATAATTTCCTAAATAATTTGGGTTTTATTCAAAACCAACATCGGCCCTTAAAGTTATACTACCATTTATGTTTGTATATGTATATATATTCCCGTTGTAGGGTTGAAACATAGTGCCATAACAAATAAATTTAATTTATTCCATTAATTACTAAATATTTGACTTCCCACCATGTGCGACCTGCATCATCTACGAGCCTTCTCCAGGTATTTGCTGGTCTTCCTCGTCAACGGCTGCCTTGCTTGTTCAAGTTGAGGGCTATAGCTACAAAACTATCAATAGTTGGCTGATTCGATAGTTTCAATAGTTAGCTTAAAAACTAACGATACTATCCAAATTTTTTGGATATTTCAAATGCTAAAGTTTTAACACTTCGTCCACAGGAAATGTTTTTGACTATATGTAAAATAACAGCTTATTAATTTTTAATTGCAGTGTCTTCTATAGCATATACTGATATCAGGACCGTTTGCTTATAGCAGCGTTGTCAAATTCTTCTTTCGCCTTCGTCGTTACATTTTTTTTTGTTTCTTCTATAGGATGACCGATTTGGCGCTGGCGTTAAATATATTTAATTTTGCCTTTCTCGAGATCTGCGTCGACCTCCAACTTTCTCGAAGCTGCCTAGATAGCAAATAGAATTTTAATTATCTAATGGAATATCTTCAATTCTTCTTTTCATCTATCTTCTTTTTTTGGTTTTCGATAGTTAATGCGCAACCCAGTAAGTGGTCCTTGTCAGCTTGTTTTTAATGTCTGAAAACTTGTACACAAACAGACAGATATCGTACAAATAATCTAGATCACCAAAATATAAGTCTTCTTTTAAAGTAATGAAAAGACTTTAACATTTTTAAAAGATCTCTTAATAAATTTTAACTTATACTCCCCTTGTTTTTTTCTTGATGAAATTATAAATTATAAAAAAATTAACATACAAAAGACTTTCTTAATTGTTTTATCTCAAGTTAAAAATAAATTTCAAAAGTGAAGAAAATAAGTCGGTAGCTACAAGAAAAATTATGCCAAGAAAATGGTCTAACAAATTAGCTTATCTGCCATATTTCTAATGAAGAGAAACATAAAAACAATAGACGACAAAATGTAAAAAAAACCATTGGCAAAATGTCACTTATCTGTCACGCAGCAGTAGCTGTCAAAAGTCATTTGTCATTTTTAACGACAATAACAACAACAACAAACACAACAACAACACATTGAACTACAACCAACTGCAAACACAGTCTCAAACATTTCCGCTACATTAGAGGTCTGTTAGTTAGTCAGTCAGTCTTGGAAAAAAATAAGAAAGAAAAAAACATAAACTTCAGAAGATGACAAAAAGCAAACGAAAGAAAATAAAATATTTAGTACAAGTTTTAAATTCCTTTGTTTTCCCAGCAGCAAATAGAAGAAAATTTTAAGAAAAAAACTTTTCACACTTTTTTGCCAGCTAAATGCGCCAAAGAATAAATTTACATTATTTCAAGAAAACTTTTAAAAATACATTAATTGTTAAAAAATACATAAAAGATTTACAAATAAACTACACAAAAGATTTTAAAAGAAGAGTTTAAAAGGTTTTAAACGAAATTGTTAATAAAATAAATACATATAAATATTCCTTGTTAAGGAAAACTTATGAGAAAAGTTTAAATTATGTATGTACATCTGTATGTATGTTTGTATATAAGTAAGTACCTATGTACATGACCTGGGAAAATTTTTATTTAATAAGAATAAATAACACATCATTTTCCCCCTTTATTTTCTTGAGAACTTCCTGTTGAATTTTCTTTCATTTAAGAATATTTAATTTTTTTCAAGTGCTTTCCTCTAGAACATTTTTATAGCGTGACCAGTACTTAAGGAAATCGTTACTAGCCATGAATAGTCAGTTAAGACATATTACATACATTACAGGTTCACGAGTAGTTTACATAATGATGAAAAATTACTTATTTATACAGTGAAACTTCGATATAACGAATCTTGAGGGGATCGAAAAATACTTCGTCATAGCTATTGATTCGTTATACATATGCATTGTGAAACCTTGGTATAACGAAATTTAAAGAAATACGAAAAAAATCGTTATAACTACAGTTTTTTTTTTTTTTGTCCAAATTCTATTTTACACGAAAATACTATGTACATAATAAAAATTCAATATTTAAGAGGTAAATAAAAAATTATGTTTTTATTTGGCAAAGAACCAAAACAGAACTGACTACATTTGTGGTGCTTAACATATGCAAAGACATTTATGTACCTTTCATTGTTTTTAAAAGGGAATTCCCCGTTTTGTTTAAAATTTAATTTTGCTTTATTCTAACTTCGTTGTATGGAGGCTATAGTTCAAGACTTCGTTATATAGAGGCTTCTGATAACGGGATTTTAATGACTTACACACTTAAAATGTTATATGTATGTATTTCTCAATTATAGTTTCGTTGTATAGAGGCTTTTGAAAAAATACTTCGCTATATAGAGGCTTTATAGCTCAGAATTTCTTCGTTATAGCTATAGAGCATTTTTATATGAAAAACTTTGCAATAAAAAGGGTTTTTCAAGGGACTAATCTAAAATATAATATAAAAAATATATTGAGTTTTTTGTTATAACGAAGTTCTTAATATCGAAGTTTCACTGTACGTTATTTCGATGCAATGATACAGGGTGATCAAATAATGTGACAAATATGACTAACAAACGACTCCGTTAAGGCCATGATTTCAGTCGTACGATTTTTCAAAAAACAAATTAGAGTGTTGTATTCGGCTCTGCCGAATCTTTGATACCCTTCACCGACAGTTGGATTATTTCAGGAGTGGGATCTATATGAAATCTATTTATTATTAATTTATGAAATATATAATACCTCTGTGATTTCAATAAGATGGTGCAACTGAACACATAGCTCAGCCATTTATGGCCGAATTATGCAGACATTTTCCTAACAGGCTCATTTCAAGAAACGCAACCTACCGTTGGTATTTAAATTCAATTAAAATTATTCAGGACTTATTAAACTATTTTTAATGAAAGAAGAAAGAAGAAATTCCCTGCAGTACAAAAGAAGTTATTTCAGTATCTTAATTTAGCAAAATTCATCAGCCACCCTGTATTTCTATGGTGCAGGAAACAAGCCAAAATGGAGAAACAAATATTTATTTTACTTAAGAGCCAAAACGGGTTGATGATACATATAAAGCAGCTTTGTACAAAAATTAATATTTTATAAAATTTACACAAATATCTTGTTGTTGTTGTCAAACAGCTTGTCTAGTTCATTTGCCCCTTTAGGGTGTTTGTACCAACTTTTTTCCCTCCATCTTCTTCCGAGTGGATTATCAGCTAGTAATTTTAGACAAATTCATCACTTACAAATATTTAAAGGAATAACAATCAATTATAATATGCAAAGAGATTGCATATTCTGAAGTCATTTGGAATTTAAACGATTTTATGTAAGGACAGGACAATTTTTAAAAACGGAGAAAACCTTGAAAACCTTAGCTCATATTTGACTTTTAAAAGGAATTTATTTTAACTTAATTTTGAAGCTATTAAATATTCATATAAAACCATTATGCAAATTTGCTTTTAGAAACGCTTCCAGCCGAAACACCCTTTATTAAAAAAAATAAAAAAAAAACAAATGACGATCAAAGTCGTTTTAGACTTGTAAGATTCTCAGGAAAATGCACCTACATGAAAAGGAAATTATATTTAAAAGCACTGAAACGTAAAGATACAATGATACTAGAACATGTATCTTGT
Organism: Pollenia angustigena; assembly: GCA_930367215.1. Classification (NCBI taxonomy): domain Eukaryota; kingdom Metazoa; phylum Arthropoda; class Insecta; order Diptera; family Polleniidae; genus Pollenia; species Pollenia angustigena. The sequence continues at coordinate 59,577,030 of OV884060.1, forward strand.
AAAAATACATGTTGAACATACAGACAAACAAAGGCAGGTTCTTTAGTAATAGAATGTTCATTATGCACAAAAAAAAAGAAAAACAGACGATTACAAACAAAATTGATAACATTAAAAGTAAAATTAAAATTGCCAACAATTGGGAAAATAAATATGAATGTTGTCGGAATCAAAACGTTAAAAAATGGTTAACTGAGTTTTTACTTAGAAAACTTTGTTTTAATAATTGATATTTTAAGCAATTAGAAACCTAACCTTTTCAAGATTTATTTTAAATAAGACAGCCTATTAAAGTTTTTAATTTAAATTTTCAAATTCTACTTTAATTTCTTTTAATTCTAAAAACTAACATATTTGTTGAGATTTTTGATTACATTTTTTGGTTTTTATTAACTAATTACACAGAGCAAAAATCATAGGGACTGGTCAGAATATATACGAGAGTTGTCAACCGATTAAGAATCATAGATGAGCATTTTTCAGTACCAGTACTTTTTCAGTATTTTCTTTTTTTACTGATTACTGAAAAAAAAAATCAGTATTCAGTAAATATATACATATATATAAAAAAAGATTATTCTTATATTTTGTCTAAATTTTTAATAAAAATTAAATACTAATATTAATTATTTATTAAATTATTATAAATAATAAAAATTAAATATGTACATATTTATATATATTAAATATATATATATATATATTTACTAAATACTGTTTTTTTTCAGTAATCAGTAAAAAAAGTAAATACTGAAAAAGTACTGGTACTGCAAAATGTCCATCTATGTTAAGAATAATTCGATTAATCGATCAAACAAAACCAAACTCTTGTTCGAATAATTTTAAAACGACGATTTTCGAATAACGAATATATCGAATAATTAATGTCGATTAATCGAACAATTTTTTTTTTATTAAGAAATATATAAAATAAAATAAAAGCTTAGAATTTGATTTATTTTCATACGTTTCTAGTGATTTTATACAAAATATAGGAATATTAAAAAAAAATTGTTGCCATAGCCCTGTTTGTAATTAATCTCAATGTTTAGTAAGCAAAAACCGTGTTGAGTACTCATAGTATTTAAAAAATTTATTTTATGTTCTTATTAAACAAATCATAATAAACATACATAACAAGGTTGCAAAACTCGTTCGCTACAAAATTAAAAATTCTAGATGACAGTTGATTGTAACAGTTTTTTTGGCGCTTTATGAGAATAAATATACTAATTGTATCAATGAATGTCCTCTTCCATGTTTTTAGCACGGACATTCAATCTGAATATTTGGTCTAATAAAGCGAAAAAAGAACTGTAAGAATCGTTAAACAATTTTCAAAAAAGCGGATTTTTCAATTTCGGGTGTAAAATTTAAGGTAGAAGTACATAACACGCGTTAGTGCGCGCCCGCTCTGTAAACTTCTATCAAAATAAGTTAAGCTAGTGTATTTTCATAGAACAAGCTACATGCAAAATATTTTGACGCGTTTGCGCCAGAAAGTTGGTTAATTTTGAACTTTTTAACGCGTTGTGCATTTTTGACAAGTAATCAGCTGACAATTAAAAGAATAATATAACAAATTTGTGAATCATGAAAGAAAAACTTATTGAAGAGCTTAAAAACATACAATATTTATATAATTAAATAAATTCAATAAAATAATAAAACCTTGATATACTCTCCAATCCGTTTTCAATGCAAAAATAAGTAAATAAATAAAAAAACAGCTGACAGGAATGGCTTTTGTAAGTGCTGGTTCAAACACGTCAAGTTTGACTCGTCAAGTCTTGAGCTTTAAGGAGAGAAGGGAAAAGAGAATGCCATTTCTTTTCCCCTCTTTCATAAAAGCTCAAGACTTAACGAGTCAAACTTGACGTGTGTGAACCGGCACTAACGCGCGTTGTGTAACTTGCAATTTTTCATGCGCTAAAGTTTTTAAACGCACAACAAACGTCGACGAATTAACACGTGTTATGTACTTCTGGAAAATGGAAAATACATTAAGATTGACAGCGGCTGTTCTATAGAAGAAATTGTAAACAGAAGTTTGGCTGAATATCGGATTATTAAGGAATCAAGGGTTTTATGTAATTTTTTTGTAAAATTATTTTTTTTTATTCGTTATTCTCATCGATTAATCGAATAATTTTTTAGATTTAATCGTTTGTTCGAACGAACAAAAACAATTATTTGAATTTATCGAACAAGGTTGAAAGGCGAATAATTGACCACTCTAATATATACCCAGTTTAGTTAATTTGGTGACAAATTTTTTTTAGGGGCCTCTAAAAATTCTGGAAATCAGTGGGCCCTACAAAAAGTGTCATCAGTTTTCAATCATTGTTTATTTCAGTCTTGGTGATACCACTTCACTATATATGGCAATATTATAGCTAAGAGTCCGCCGAACAAATTTTGTTAACAACTTTTGGTGAAAAAACTAGCGTTCCTAGGCACGTTTTTGGAAAACTATAAGAAACAATTGTTTTTCAGAATAACTTACAGGGACTCCTTATTTTTTAACTTACAGTATTTAGCAATATTGAGAAAATTTGTTGCTACGGTAAAGCTGAACAACTCTTGTAAACATATTAATGCAAACTGAACGCAATTAGGCACTCTAAATAGGTCTTAAAGTTCGCTTTGTACATTTTTTACTATTTCTTGACGCTAAAACACAGATTTTTATATTAACATAGAACGATCAACTGCACTCTCCTCTGTTGTGCTGTATTATTTACTCGGTTTATTGAAAATATGGTGAATACCAGCCTTTACCAAACACCTTTATATAAAGCTTAAGTTACTACACTTACACCAGAAATATCACACACATTTGATCACTGCTATTGAGTTTTAAATAAATAGCATTCATAAAGCCAAATCTCATAGGACATTTGTAGATTCTCCCATATAAGTTTCCCTATAAGTACCGTAAAAATAAATTAATTGAAAAAAAATAATTATGTAAGTATTCACACCCATCAATATGAAAAAACAACGCGAATATAAAAGTCAGTACAAAATGATTTAAAGAGGGCTTCTTTTACAAAAAGTACTGCGGAATTTTCTATTTGTAAAAGTACTAAATTTTCCATACCTGATATTTAAAATTTACATTACTTTAGTTTTACAAAGAGTACTGCGGAATTTTCAATTTGTAAAAGTACTAAATTTTCCATACCTGATATTTAAAATTTGTATACAAAAATAATTATTAGCTAAGTTGTTTGTTTTTGTTGCCAAATCACACCGATTTTACCATCCTCCCATATGGTCTAGTGGCTAGGATATCTGGCTTTCACCCAGAAGGCCCGGGTTCGATTCCCGGTATGGGAAGTTTTTTTCCTACTTTCAAAATTTTAATTTTAATTAATAGTTCTACATTTGTTATTACTTGTACAGAATAGTTTTAACCCACTCCAAGATCCTCGATAGTATAGTGGTCAGTATCCCCGCCTGTCACGCGGGAGACCGGGGTTCAATTCCCCGTCGGGGAGATGTTTATTCAAATATTTTTTTTCATAGTTTTATGTAAATTTTTATTACATTGTTAACTTTTAATATAAAAACATTTTATGTTTACAAAAGATAAAAATATTTTTCAGCTTTAATAATTTTTAAATGCGTTAGTTTCCTTTGCTTTGTTTAAAATTAAAGCAAAAGTTTAACAAAAATAAAAAAACGGTAGCTCGATTGTAATTTATTCACATTATTATTATAAATATTGTGCATGTTGACTGAATGAATGCACATCTGAGAGATGATCAGAGATTCCCAAACTTTGTTTATATAGTTCAAAAGTGACAACTCAAAATTGACATTTTTCGGGTTTATATGCTTAAACTATGCACTATAAACTTGTTTGTATATAAAAAAATTCAGTGTATTTTGTTGTTGTTGACTGTTATGTCTTTCTTTATGTTTCAACCGCTATAAAGTCGCAAAAAGTTAGTTATTTTTAGTTGTGTCAGAAAATATAACGATAGTAGATCCCAACTGCCAAGTGCTAAATAGTCTTAATTCGCATTCGTATTGGGGCTTATATTTATTAGACAGTTTAGCATTTGCAAAAGTATCAAAACTTGAAAAGAATTCTGTTAAAATGGCATAACTTTAAAAAAATCCGGTAGCTTGTACAAATAATGCATCATCAACAATGGCACAACTAAAAATTATGTATAAATATTAGAAAAAAACTTTTGAGATCATACTCTGTATGGATTTTCTACTAAATGGTCCAAAGATTTGCTTTGCTTTTTTAAGGTCAAACACTGTTTTTTTTTTCAATTTCATAAGAAACAAGTTTTTTGAGTCACTTTTAAGCTAATGGTGTTTTCTTTTCCACAAAAAATGTGACATTTTATTTAAAAAAATGCAATTTGGTGTCTGTTTCTTAAAAATGTTACTCCCGAAAAGGGTGAGTTTTTTAGAATAAAGCAAGCCACCCTTAAAGGGAGCAAAATTTTTAAGAAACATACACCAAATTGCATTTTTTTTAAATAAAATGTCACATTTTTTGTAGAAAAGAAAACATCAGAAGTGTGCGTTATAATAATTATTTTAAATGAATAACATTAAAACTCTTTCTGCTTTATTATGAAAGTTTTAAAATTTTTAAACATATAAAGCATAATTGGCTGAATACAGCCCAATTATGAATGAAATTTCCCCCGGGAGTTTTCCCCCTTCTTCCATTTTGCCTATGTAAATACAATTGTACGGGAAAAAACTCCCGGGAAATTTGTGTTTGTGCTGATGATTATTTCATTATGCCTTTTTGTATCTTCTTATATCCTTCGTTTCTCCATGCAAAAAGGTCATGTAATATAGTCTTAAAAGTTAATCCTCGACTTTTGTTCTTTATAAGAAATGTATACGGTTTTTAAATATAAAAAAACTCATGTGTCTATTTTAAAACACTTTAACTAATGGACTTATATTTTTAAACATCGTTAAATTCTTTTCATTTCTTATAACGGATCTTTTGTTGAAAATATGTGTGAACTGATAGCGCTACTAACAATTAAAAAAATTTTTTTCGGAAATATCACTTGATGATAACTGGAACTCCAAAATGGTATATTACCTGAAAACATCCCAAATGTGTATGAATAAAGAATATTTTGACGCAATTTCAACCGCGAACAATTCATTCGCTACTGAAGTTAAAGTAGCCGCGTAGTTTTTTTTTTGGGAAATATTCATCGTTTTGTTCGATATATACTACGTTTATACGTAGCCTATTCGCGAATAAAAATTATTTCCTGATAACTAACTTACTGTTTGTATATCAATTTTCTTAATGAAAGTTCTTATTATAAGTGATGCCAGGCGGAAAATTTATTCATTTAGTAGCACTGTATATATATAAACTTTTTGTTTTTTAAATGAAAAATATCAACAATTATTGTGTATCTTTAACTATATTTGCACATTTTTTATTTAATTTTACTTTTGTTGTCATATGAATGTGCCACATCGAAACAAAAACGTAAAACGGTTAATAGTGTGGCAATGCTTAAAATCTTATTTGCAAATAGTGTCGTTAATCAGGAATTGTTTTCATGAGTTAGCTATTCGCAAATAAAAATTTAATTCACTGTTTATGCGGCAATATTCGCAACTTGCAATATCTTTATTTGCGAATAAGTGGTGCGTATAAACGTAGTAATGATGCACAACTTAATCCTTTGGGTTCTTAAAACTTAAAACTTAACTTTTTCGCTATTATTTTAATTCGAAAATTTTATAATGCTCCACCCGGGGTAAGTGTGGAGCTGGCGGTACACTTTAAATATATTAGGAATGTGTCAGAATATCTACCAAAGTGTAAATTTAATCGCCAAGGGTCGAGGGTACTCCTATTGTTTTTAATCAAAGTTAAGGGCAGGGTTCTTCCAAAACGGTACTTTAAACCAAAAAGGTTGGCTTTTGCCACATCAAATGTAGAGAACCCCTGCCCATGTTTACTGACAACCAACAGATCGGTTTTTGTAGTTGTTGCTATTTCTATTTAATGAATGTTTGAATACCACCTTCCCTGCCTGAAGCTGACACAAGTCAATTAATCAAAAATCTTTTTTTTTCTTCATCGCTTTGCTCTCTGTCTGTTTTAAATATCAATAGATAAAATTCAAAAATTATAGTAATTTGGTGAAGAAAAAATATTCAAGCTGTGATAGAAAAAGTGAACTAAAGGTCAAAGACAATATTTAATTGAAAAAGAAAAAATAACATTTATTTAAATTATAGTTCAAGAAATTTCCAAATGCATTTTAACAACTTGGTAAGTGTTGGTAATAATTGAGCAATACAAAAACTTATGCAGTAGAATCTCACAAATTAGAACCACTTTGGCACCGGGCAGTTCGAATTTCTGGACATATTTTTTTACAGAAAATGATAAAATTACAATGAAATAGTGATAGATAATGAATAGTTGTGTATGCTTTATTTTAACTCAAAACAGTTTTTATTTTATAACATTTAATTAATTGAACATATTAAATTCATAGAAAAACTTTTAAATATGTTTTTTAATTATTGTTTTAATTGATCTTCAGTTATCAACTGGTCCAAATTTGTACAAGCATATTAAATTACATACGCATATGACCGAATTGTACACCAACCAATAACTCGGTGATTCCCTGAAATGAGCGAAAAAAAAATAATTTGTAGTGAAAATAAAAAAAATATATATAAGAAAATTCCAGAAATTAGAACACCCTGTTCTAATTTTAGAGCGTTTAATTTGGGTTTTCGCCTATTAAGTTCAAAATCGTTCCTATTTTAGAGCGTCCAATACATTGAAATGGTCGGTTCTAATTTCTGGACGGTTCGAATTTGTGACGGTTTGAATTTGTGAGATTCTACTGTGCCTGTATTTATAAAAATATTTTAAATTTATTTAAGGTTTAGATAACAAATTTTATATGAAAAAATTTCCTTAATATACGTTTGTCAAATTTAATAATTGTTTATGAATACGTGGATGGGTTATATTTTAAAAAATCCTGAAAATGTTTGTGGATCTTTAATGTTGTAAAAAAGTATAACAACTTTATAAGATGGAACTTATTAGAAATCTATTGAACTTCTACACCTTTTTAAACAGTTATCGTTTAAAAATTATAAGTTTTCCACTAAACACCCGGTTTTCTTTGCTATTAACTGATAAAATCTTAAACAAATAATTCTTATAAAATATTTATTAAACAAATTATTCCAATCACATACTTTGACTTTAATTGCTGCATTTTTTTCCTATCTTAAATTCTAAATAATTATTATATTTCATTAGTTTTAACTTAATAAAATATTCAAATATTCTGGTAATAAATATTTTATTAAGAAATCAAAATTACACACACAGTTTGTATTTCATTCCAAACAAAAAGACAATAAAAGAAAAAAAAGAGCTCAAATTGACATCGAACCACCTGTCTGTCAGTTATGCACAAGTTGTCGATTTTTACCATGAAATTAATGCGCTTGAACAAACTCCGAACAAAAAAATGTTTTGCGAAAAACTTGAAAGAAAAATTAAGTAAAATAAAATGTAAAATTAAAAAAAAAGTAAATAAATAAAAATGAAATAATTAACATGCGAGGAACGCCTTGGAAAAAATGTGCATCAGGAATGAAATGTAAATAAAAAAATGTACGATGACGATCAAGAATGACGTGGTGTACAAAAGAATTGTCTATAATTTCGATTATAAAATATTTAAGACGTTCAAAGACAACTAAAGGGAATATTAGGAAAAGTCGGATCATGTTAAGCCCTACAGAAACACTATGAAAAAATTATAACTGTCAAGATAAGCACTTTTTGAAGGCAACTTTTTCCTACCAAATTCTACTTTCAAGTTCTAATTTTTTATAATAACTGTTTTGTATTTGAAGGACATGAAGCATCTGTTTTAAGAAATGAAAATATTGTTTTAAAATACATTTCGAACGAAGGTACTTAAATTAAATCGCTAAGTACAGAAAGCGAACTAATGGCATACGCTTTAATGAGAGCACTTAGAAAATGATGCGATAATTATATGTTTAAATATTAATAATTTTTAAAGTTTAAAAATTTCCTTTAAGTGTAAAAAGGGAACATCTTCAGCAGTAGACCCTTTCATATACTATTCATTTGAACAGATTTTATAATACATATTTCCTAATCTTATTATTCAAAGTAATACACGTAGAGAAAACACATGTTTAAATATGGTCACCTCCAACCAAACTATTTTTAAACGAAATGTTTAACATATTATGGTTAATATAACCATATAATTGTCAGCGACAACCATATAATAGTTAAATTAGTCCTGGATCAAGAACCCATTACCATATTATGGTTGCCTCTAAAAATGTTATGGTTAAATATGATAATAATTTGTTTTTAAAATTACAATAGTATTTTCCTCTTTTTCAAGAGCAACATACTATGGTTGAAAACCAACCATGCTATTGTAAGTGCTAAGCAATTTGTAGTTATTATTAACCATAGCATGTTTGGAGGCAACAATAATATGGTTAGGGCTTCTCGATGGAGGACCAATTTAACCATAACATGGTTAACGCTGACAATAATATGGTTATATTAAACATAATATGCTTAAAATTTTCTTTAAAAATAGTTTGGTTGGAGGTGACCATATTTAAACATGTTTTTTCTCTGGGTGTATGCATAACCCGTTTTGTCAACAACCGTATTTTACGCTTTCTTCTTGGCACTACCATAACCGGGTATCCACAGAGTTTTCGTTATTATAAAACCAAATTTTATTTGCAATGGCTATTTATCCAGACAAAATAGCTTTTAACGGAAAGAATATCTGAGATGTGAATATAGTTAAACAATATATGTATTCCTAATAAACACGATTGCTGTTATAAGTCTGCGTTCATACGGCTCATGTCTTAATGACAAGATTCTTCCTTTTTCTTCTTTAAACATGAGTTGGCGTTCAAATGAATCATATCATGTTGACAACATGTTTTTTATTTTGTTTTATTTGATATTGAAAACAAAAACAAAATTAAACAACGAATAAGAAAGCAAAACGTAAAGACAGTGCATGCATCTGTGTACTCGTTTCTTTTCCCCTCGTCCCTCTCGCCTTTAAAGTAGCAATCTTGTCAATAAGACATGAGCCGTATCAACACAGACTAAGGAACTGATTCTTACTGCCCGTCTATACCAGAGATAATTATTGCGACATATATTGCAGCTAGGCTTGCCATTTCTATTTTGAGGAAAAGAGGACGCCAGCATAAAAAATGTAGGACATTTGCTTGAAAAAAGAGGACACTTTCTAAACGATCTAATTTTAATGAAATTAACGACGGCATAAAAAGTAACAACCTAAATTTGTTTTTACACAAAAACTTAATTTGGGTAATTCCATGTCAAATCGACCTTGAGTGGGACTTGACCCCTTTCGATTTGAATGAAATTTGGCGAGAGGGTTTCTTTCATTCCATAAAGAACATATACAATCAACGAAAAACAATTTTTTTATTTTTTTCAAAAGTAATTTCATATTCAAAACGTCATAATTTCGCCGAATAAGCAAAATGTGTTGAGTTTATTTTTTTAATATCTCGAAAACTACTTTACATACGAAGATGATTTTTGTTAGTTTAAAGAGAATATTTGAGGCTACAATAAATATATTGAAAAAAATGTCTTTGCAAAATATTAAATTTTAAAAATGGACTAAGTCAAAACCCAATTTTTTTTGCTGATTTTTTTTTATATAATACTTCAAACTGTTCTTTTAAAATCCTGAAACTTTGAACGATGTACTTTTTTAAGATATGATTTTTTATTTCTCTTCAAAAATAATCTTAAAATAAAATTTGAGCAATAAGTATTTATTTGAACAAAGTAACGACATTGATAAGGTTGCTTTTGCATATTTGTTGCATTTTTTTTGGAGCTTCATTTTCAAAGAAAAGTACTCTTTCTGTCAATTTACGTCCCCAAAAATTAAAACATAATTTGTGCATGTAACTTACTACGTATAACTACACAGATTCTTCTTTTTGACAGCTGCGTATGCTGCGAAAAAGCGAGTAACGCGTGGTGTGGACCTCCAGCTTTATCGTGGTTGGCGAATTTTAAATACACGTGCGACTAGTGCTGGGAAACTATCGATAGTCTTAAACTATCGAGAATATCGATAGGAAAAATATCAATACCGATATAATTATTATTTAAAATACAGCTATGAAGACATGTTACAGCAGCTATACACACACAGTTTTTTGCCGCAAGATTTTACTTGCTATTATTAATTCGCGCATAATTACAGCAATGAATACAAACAACAAGAATGGCAGGTGGTATGGATTGCTTAGCTGTGCTTCTTTTACTACTAACTTAAGGCTGTTATGCCGAAATTTGTATATGTTTACAAAGGGACTGAAATGTCAGATAATTTTATGATGTTGTTAAAAAAAAAATCAAATAAAGATGCAATTGCGAGCATAGGATTAAACAATGAACGACTATTAGAGGAAAAGTCCGCTAGATTGATTGCCTTTTGTGTTGAGAATCAAATCCAATTTAGAACATTACCTAAAGTCGCTATAAAATATCTTATAGTTCCTGTTACTTTGATTCCTTCAGAAAGGTGCTTATCAGCATCACAATTCTTAAAACCTGTCATCTGAACTAACATTCGTACATAGATACGTCTCATAGGTTTAATAAAGTGATAAAAACAACGAACTTTAGCCTGAAAAAAAAACTAGTTAAAGTTTTCCTACTTGAGTACAAACATTCAGTCGATATTAATATCGATGTGTCGATAGTGAAATCTGAACAATCGATAAATATCGATAATATCCCAGGACTACCTGCGACTGTTTGCTAATAGATTAAAGGAATAAGTTCACGTTCTTTAAGTTAAGTTTAAGTTAATTTTAATATTACCTGTAGCAATATTTGAGTAAAACTAGTGTAAAAAGTGTCATCTTAAACAACTTCAAATAAAAGTCGTTTGACCCTCTACGAGATTATGACATAAAACTTTAATTTTTTTACTATCCATAATTAACTACACTGTTTTGATTGAATTTTTCAAAATAAATGTTCTGTTAAAAGTTGTAAGATCCTAATTGTTGCATGATTTTAAACTTAAATTGTTTTATTTAAACATTTCCAAAAGTTAATGTTATTTGAAATTTTATAAATAAATATTAATTAAAAAATGTGGATTCCTGAAATCCGTTGATAGAAACCCGATTTTTAAGATTAACCAATTTTATTCTTTTTTTGTTTTTTTTATGAATGAATATGAATAAAATACAAAATAACTTAAACACTTTTTTTAGTTTACAGAAGAAGCAAACAACTTTACAATATTGATAACAACAAGGTGTAGTGGCGTTTGAATTTCTTTAATGAAGTCGCCATTTTTGACATGACCCCATATTAACTTCTTTCCGGAATAAAGTCTATCTTATTATGTTAGTATGTATTTTGATAAAAAATATTTATTTGCAACATAAATAAGTTAGGTAAAGTAAGGTTAAGAAGGTTTTTGTGCCCAGGGGCGCCACTCGGCACTGATGTGGTCTATTGTGAATCCCTTCAATATAGAGAAAAAAGAAAGGGAGAAAGTAAAGAAGAAAAGAATTGACAGATAAATTTAAGATGGTTAGTAGATACTCATCAGAAACAACCGTCCTATTTCTCTGACAAACCTCAGTATATCTACTGGATTAAATCCAGCGTCACACGCCTCATTAGAAAACTTGCATTGGCTGCGTTATACAAGCTTTGGTGGTATGATGCATTTACGAACAGGCCCTGCCTTATAAATATTGATATCGATATAAAATTTTATAATAGCTACCACGTCATGGCGAACACTTACTTAAGCTTCTGTCAAAAATTAAATTAAAGACACAAAATCAAAAAACATTTGATTCCGTTCGGAAAGTACGATCAGTTTCGACTTTGTTTAACAAAATGGCAGATTCATAAAACTTAACAAAAAGTTTCTTTAAGTACAACATAGTTTGACACAAAAGATTTACATGTATTCGCACAGTTGCTTAAGCCAACTTAGGCATATTATAGTAGGGCCTTTATGTAGATGTTGATATTTAGATAACATAAGGCAGAAAAAACTCTTATATGATACTTAAGCTCATAAAATTATTTTTTTTTTTACTGTGGTGTAGATTATTAAATGGTCGGGCCTGACTTGTTATGTAAATTATAATATGTAAGCAGAAAGCATTTTTTTTTAAAGTGGATCTATGCAAAGATTTTCTTTAACAAATTTTATTACGACATTAAAGTAGGGTATTAAACATTCTCACTGACAAAAAAACCTGTATAAACAAATAAGAGATTCATTTGTAACAAAAGAACCGCAAATAAAGAGAATATGACATGAATACCAGATTTCGAATTTTTGTACGAACTATTGGCCTGTCTGGCTCTGTCTGGCTGTTTGTCTTTAATCCAGTCCCAAAGTCTTGCCATTAAACCAAATACAACATCTCATATCTCAAAAAACTAATCAAATGTTTTGATATTGAAAATCCATTGTTTTGATGTAGCCTTGTTGTTGTAGTTTTCTTTTAAGAAAAAAATGATTTGCATTAGAAGAAACTATGGACAAAGATATAAATAAAAAAAAAACTAAATGGAAACCCGTTAATACAATCACTGAGAATGTGTTAATGAAATTAACGGTTTAGAGAAATATTGAGATAAAATATAAATAAACAAAAATTTTATTTCTAAAAAAAACATAAATAAAATAAAACAATGTAACAAATATAACAAAAGGCCATCATCTTCCTCAAATCTTTATAAACAAATCAAAATGTCTTTTTTTTTCTTTCTACTTCCACAGTGAAAGTGAAATTTTAACAAATAAAATTGGCTATTTGTTTTGTTTTTTTTTATTTAAGAAACTTTTTTTTCACAATTTACACAAACTTTTTTGTTCATATTTATTAAACAAGAAAAGTTCACATCAGTTATCTCGATCAAAGGCCTGCAGCAAGGTGTCACCGTCGTCGCCGTAGTTGTCAAGTGTTTCGTTTTACAAATAAAATCTTACAACGGCTAACATTTAAAATCTGGCATAAAATTCAATGAATTTTCCATTTTACATTAAAAAACACTTTAGCAGACTGTTCAAGTGACATATCGTGATAATTTGTTTATGAAAATAATATTTTTTTCAAACATTTTTAACACTTACTCCAATAAATGTTAGAAACATTCAAAAAAAAATCTCTCCTAGAAAAACTCATAAAAAGTGCGTTTTATCTGAACAGAAAAACAAGTTTTAATTTCCAGTGTGTTATTAACTAACTCCTATAGCCAACATTGAGCGATGTTCATCCATGCATCCATGTGCAAAAACCCACTTACTGTAATTGTTTTTAAGCGCCAGGCCACTAGTTTTTTACCAGTGTTTAGTGGTGGTTATTAACCTTTTGTATCTGCTTAGCCAATTAGAAAAATGCTTAATTTCTTAGGCGGCACTTTAAGAAAAATAAATATTAATTTTCCTCAAAACAAATATTATTTATCGAGCATGTTTCTTAGTTGCACAAAAAAACTTTGGTAAGTTGAAACGATTAAAGCAAACCGAAACAACATCAATCCTGTGTGATCAAGTTAAGATCAATTTATGTATTTAAATTTTAAAAGCTTGTTTAAACACTTTTTTCAAATTTTATTTCATTAAACAATTCAAAAAAGGGAACAATTTTTAAAAAGTTAAAATTGTTTTTAAATCAAACGAACGATTTTTTGAAGAATTTTGAGATCATCAGATCAGTCCTTACGAAAGTTTTGATTATAGTCTTTTAATTTTTTTTTTTGTCAATATACTGGCCAGTTTTTTACATCGAATTTAAATATGTTTTAAGTAATTTTGTATTTAGGTTGTTTAAAAAAAAAAACAGTTTAATTTTTGAAATGCTACTTGATTATCCTTATTTATAATTAGGGATGAGATTTTCATGCACTAAAAAATCGAAAATATACGCATAAAATATGCACTAAAAACTCCAAAATATGCATTAAAAAAATAACAAATATGCATTAAAAACTTGAGCATTTTCAATAAAAAAGCGTTTGGTTTTTTAATTTTATTTAAAACAAAAAAATGAAAAATTCTATTGTTGTTTTTATTCCAGGGACCCGAAATAACTGTTATTATTTTTTAAATATCCAATAGGTTATGGAAAAAATAACTGAACAAAATTGGTCCTGTAATAATAATTATAAATTACCCAGAAAATTATAGTTCTGCCGTAAACACTATGAAAGATTATTATTTTTTTGGTCTTTGATAACCGTTATGAAAGATTTTTATTCTTATGGATCTTCTATAACTATTATAAAAGATTTTTATTTTTTCTGTCTTCTATAACCACGCTACAGTTCGCAAATCTTAAGAAATTTTTATAAAATTTCGCACACTGACTTATATGTGCACAAGGACGAACTTTTTATACCCACACTACAATAGTGGAGAGGGTATTATGCATTTGTGCTGATGTGTGTAACGCCTTAAAATATTGGTCCTAGACCTTAAAGTATACCGATCGACTCAGAATTACTTTCTGAGTCGAACTAACGATGTCCGTCCGGCTGGCTGGCAGGCTGGCTGGCTGGCTGTCCATGTAACCTTGTGCGCAAAGTACAGGTCGCAATTTTGGAGATAATTTGATGAAATTTGGGACATATGTAGGTTATTATTGGCCCAAGGACCAAGCCTATTGAAAATGGGCCAAATCGTAGCAACACGAGGGAAGATAGGGGTAAATTTCTTCCTCTCAGAAACTCTCAAACCGATTTTAATGAAATTTAAAACATAGATAGATCTGTATCTATATGGACAAATAAGCTATACAGGTTTTCAAAAATAGGACCACAAGTGCAGTTAGAGGGCAATTTCTGCCTCTCACAAACTTTCAAACCGATTTTAATGAAACTTATAAACATAGAAAACCATATATATAAGCATGACGTGTTTTTTAATACTGTGGTGTAAAGTATCATATGGTCGGGCTTGACCGACTACACTTTCTTACTTGTTTTTGTTGATTTTGGTTGATTTTTTGATATCTATCTCATATTTGGTAAATAGAAAGAAATTATGCCACACAATCATGGTGCTGAGTTTAAATAAAATCGCTCCAGTTTTAGGCATACTTTCCCGATTTTTTTTTTTAAATACACGAAATTTCGCACTAAAATTTTATTTATATACTATTGAGTAGTGAGTGCTGTTGGTGTAGTAGCTAAGATGTGGACTCTGAAACCGATAGGACCCGGATTCGATTCCTGGCTCGAGCGACCAAAAAAAAATTTTTTTAAAAAAAAAAAATAATTATTTCTTAACATCCTCAACTTTCGGTTGGCTTGAGCGAACCAATGAAAGTAATTTCTGTTCTAAATCACTTTAAATCTTGCCGTTCGGATTCTGCATTGAACTGAAGGTGTCGTTATGCATTCTAGGAATATGCAACACACCTAATTAGCAAGACATTCAGTGTCTATGTGAACTGTCGAATAAAGTCGGCTGCCACCTTTACCTAACCGAAAATACGATTAAGAAGGCTTGTTCGACTATTTTGAACCCAAGCCGACTTCGGAACCATAAAAATTTCGGACCCAAATAGGTGTAGAATATTATGTGGTCGGTCTTGACCGACTATAACTTTCTTACTTATTATTATTATTGTTTTTTTTCTTACATAGTCATTATAAGCTGGGCTGTGGAGTCGGAGTCGGAGTTGAAGAGTCGGAGTTGAGGTTTTTGTACCGGAGTCGGAGTCGAAGTACCCACAAACACTAATGACTCCGACTCCGACTTTTTGGCATTAAAATTTTTTCTAATATTTTTCAAAATAAAAAAATTTTAATGACCAATTTCAGCAATTCTTTTAAAATATCAATTCATATTTAAATATAATTTTTCATATAATTTTATTTTTATTCCACATAAAAAAAAAAACGATTTTTAAACATAAATTGATATTTAAATAAATTGGTGGAATTGGCAATAAGAGGGTCTACATTTTGAATTTGTGAAGTCAGAAGATAATGACCAGTATACTTTTCATATGAGAAGGGGAGTTAGAAAAATTGAGATAACATCTTATTTTGACAGTTCTTTTAGCAATTTATGAGAAATATATAGATTGTATCGAAGCATGTCCTTTTCTATGTTTTTATGTGACCTAAAATTTCTGTAACAAAACTTTGTAGCCATGTTCCGATATATGACTTGAAATCTGCTGTAGCTCCTGTGGTGAAAGCATTAAGTAAACTTAATTTAAAGTTCTAACCTTCAAGGTGAATTATAATAGAAAAAAAGGAAAAGGTGCTCGGAAAAATACATGACATTGTTCTTAATATAATTCCCATCAATCTGGGGGTAAACCCGAAAAATGATTTGAGAATTCTTTTATCTACTCAATTTAGGAAAAATTGGAGAGATAATAAAGACTTGCAATTTCAAATTTCGGTCTTTGACAATAATAATCACCCCTATCGTGAATAAAAATTCCTTGGGAGTTTTTTTCCTTTTTTAATTTTTCCTATGCTAATTCTATTGCAAAAATGGGAAAAGGGAAAAAACTCCCAAGGAATTTTTATTCACGATAGGGGTGAATATTGAACTTGGAACGGAAAAAAGCAATGGTGTACTGAAGAAAACGATTTCAATTTAGTTGTTTAAAAATTCATATTTTTTTAACTCTGCAAGCCACATTTTGAAACACGTTGAAAATCGCAAATGATGCTATTTCTGTATTAAAAATTTGCCTTTGTCCGAATATTTTAATGATCCGAATATTTTAATGATCCCAGAAATAATAGAACTTTTTACGGTACGTTTCTCTTCAAAATGTGTTATAAAAATTGTAGAAGTAACAACTGAAGGCGCATCTGCATGTTTTAATAAAAATATATTTAATTTTCCTGAGAATGATTAAAAAAGTTGGTCTAAATATTTGACTTAATAAATAAAACAAGACCAAAACGGCAGTGTTTGAATTTATGTATATTAAAAACAAAAGACCTCACTTCACAATTTACAAAAAAGAACTTATGATGTTCTTTGTCTCTAAAAATTCTGTGGTAAACAATACTTAGTACACTTTGTACCCTTAACGTCTTAGCAAATTGGACATGGTATTGTTTTCAACTTTTTTATCTCGAAAGCTGCATTAGATAGAACTTATGGAAATTCACACATCTATAAATTCCAACAGATGTGAATTGGTGTAGTTTATCTCTCTCCTACACAACTATTGTTACATTTTTTAGCACTGTTTGCATATATTTAATAAATAAATATAACTTTTAAAATATACTAAAGTTTAATGATCCCATACGGTTTGAATCAAAACTCATATCTTTCGAAAGTTCGTAACAAAACTCGGTGGTTCCAAAATTAAATCCATTATTTTTCTATATTACAGTTGGCTTAAAATGTTCAACTGTTGAGTTATTAGTCAAGAATGACATAACACTGTAGAATCAAAAAAGTAGAGCTCAGTTGGTCTATTTAATCGGGCGCTATATGTTTTTCGAGCTTTCCTCCTCATATGTTAAAGCTCAATGTGGCACGTTAGAATTAAAATATCGATTTGAAAGTTTTACAGAATAATTTTCTTGCTATATTTAACCATTTAAAAGGTACTGAATTAAAAAACAAATTAAAAGAGTTTAAAGTCAAATAAGAACTAGTCTCATAAATAATGATGGGTTAGAGTAGGAGTCAGAGTCGGAGTTGGAGTCGGAGTTGGAGTCGAAGTTGGAGTCGTACTTAAAAAATTACAGCAAAAGGAGTCGGAGTCGGAGTTATAACTATTTCTTGACGACTCCACAGCCCTGATTATAAGTAATCAAATTAACCAATTGAATCGTTACAAACTGTATGAAACTAAAGCTTTGAAAATGAAAAAGTGGAACTTTAGAGATATATCTACATATGTATTTCTTAAGAATTTAATTTTACAAACATTAATGAACGCAATGTTCGCTCAGATAAATTGCAGCGTAAGGGACTGAGTATTATTTTCAGAGCAAAAAATGCCTTTGAACGCTGACTTGTGTTGCTGGAACGGCATGGACTATTTACTAATGCTAGCTTCCAGAGTTTTTTTCGAAATTTTAGCAGAAAATATTCCTAATACACAGAAAAAATTATTTTTCCAATTCAAACAAAAAATTTGTAGAATCAAACAATGTTTTGTCTAAAATCGGTCCTACAAACAAATTCGCATATTCAAACAATTTATTTGCATTTTGTTTATTGAAAAAAAACGCCGATTTTTTCAAACAAATAATTTTACAGAATCAAACAAAAAGTTTACTGAAATTCATATAAATTTCAAACAAATAATTTTGCTGAATCAAACAAAAAAGTTTTGGCACAAGCAATGTCGCGCACACAAACAAGCACTGTTGGTGAAGATGAAGCAGAGCAGAGCGGCCGGCTGGCTTTGAGACACATTTTTTTGTTGGAATAATTTTTGAACGAAGTCATATTTATACTCACAGTGTTTTTCTTCATCACTCACTGTTGCTTTATACTTTCCTTTGCTAATGAAGAAGAAATGTAACCAAAAACGGCGGCAGACCGACTCGATGTGTTTTCCGCCATCATTCTATTTTTGTATTTGATGTATTTAAGCAAACTGTTTGAAAAAATTGAATACGGGATTTTGTTTTTTTTTTACCAACTTTGAAACCAACCAAAAATTTATTTTGTTTATTATAATGTGTTTTTTCTGTTGTTTAAAAAAAATGAAACGTTTTTTTACCTGCTATTGTTTTTGTTGTTTTTCTTATTGCTGTACTTTTTTAAAGCGTCCAAAAATAGACTGCATGTGTTTTTTGTTGTAGTTCTTATATTTATCACAAAGAAGTGTTGCTTACAATCAATAAAAAAATGCAAAAACACGACAACATTAAAGAGCGTTAAATATTTCATACAAAATTATGAAAACTTTAAACCAATAGCGCGTTTATTAAATTTTTGAAGAGTTGTCCACATTTTTGTTGGTTAAATAAAAATCAAACAAAAATATTGATTGAATCAGTAAAAAAATTTGTAGAAATCAAAAAAATTTTCAAACAAGCGTTTGTTTGAAAATAATTCGGCAATAATTTTTTCTGTGTAGCATTGAACATTGTTTGTAAATTTTGCTACAAATTTAGCTAATTCAATTGAAATTTCAGCTAAATTCAAAGACCGGTTTTAGCTTAATTGATTTTGAATATTAACTAATTTTTTTCTTAAATTTAGCTCATCTAAATATAGCAGACAGTGATTCTTGCCTTTATTGATTTTTCAACAGCCGAAAATACTGGTACTGTTATCAGTTATTTCTGCAGAGGTTTTCGCTATTTCCACTGATATTTTTTATGAGTGTTAACAAGCGCTTAAAATTGATGAAAATCTCATCGATGCCAAAGTGAGGGTGAAGAAATCTTAAACAAAAACTGCAACAAATGCAAAAATTGCTAGTAATACAAATCGTCGGTTGATTATTTGTATGTGGATACAAATTACATCAACCGACGAAAAGTTAATAAAAATGATAATTTAATGAAGCTCTTTTTGGGAATGACTTTTATGAAACTGTTTCATAGATTCTATAAAATGCTTCATTACCTGTTTCTGTAAAGAGTTTCATTAATTCTATGACGCTTTTCATAAACATTGACTGTAACGAAACCTGTTTCATAGATTTTAATAGGAGTGTCATTGGCTGAACTCCAACGAACATTTTCTTAAAATGTGTGAAGAAATTCAGTAATGAAATGAAGATAATTGCCTAATAACAGAAACGGAAAAAAGGAAAGAAAATTTTTTGGAATACAGGAAGGCCGAAAAAATAAAAATCTTTCATAATGGATATGAAAGACCGAAAAAAATTAAAATCTTTTGTAATCTTTTGTAAAAAAAAAAAACAAAAACAAACTAAAACGGTTATCAAAGACCAAAAAAATATTGGTTATTTGTAACAATTATTCAGAGAGTAGGTTTTAAAAATTCGTTATAAATTATTATTTCAGGATTTTTTCAAATATTGGTTATAACAGTTATGTCCCTGTTTTATTCTATTGTTATTCATTGGTATAATATTTTTAAATTTCTATATCTTTTAAATTTTTGCTTGCATAATGAAATAAATACTTTTTTATATCATCAAAAGTAACTTTTTGTACATGGAAAATGAACTCTCAACGTCAAACGAAGTTGAAGCATACTTGAAGGATGCCATATCATTTGGAATATATTAATTTGCTAATTCAGATCCCACATTGGATTCCAGATCAAAATAGTTGAAATTAGTTTTAGTTTTTAAAATGCCATATTTTTTTGCAAAACTTTTTTTTTATTTTTCCTTCCTGTCTCCCATATCAATTTATTTTAGTTGACTTTTAAGTAAACAAAATTCCTTCTAATATAGTTATTGTTTAGTTAATTTCCTCTGAAACTCGGTGTAACCCATGTGCTAAGAATGAAATATGTAACAGTTTGGGGGGGTGCTTTAATACCATGTGAGATAAGGCCGTGATGGCTTTATCTCTCATTCAGTATGGAGACAAAGCCTTTTTTTCTTTTCATTTGAATGGGAGATAAAGCCATAATGGCCTTAGCTCACATTAGCAATATTAGAAAATGGCTTTATCTCTCATTTCAGTTCCGAAAACACTAAAGTTAAGTATTGAAATCCGGCTTCGAATACTAAAGTTTTTCTGCGTGACGGCCAGCGGCCGTGCTTAGGGGTTTTATCCTCCAGTAGGACGCGGCAGGTGGCTTCGCAGAATAAAGTTTTCCTGCGTGCGTCACAAGAATAAAAAAATGTTTTTCAATGATAACTAAGGATTTTCCCTTTTACAGAATGTTTACACCATGCATAACAATATTCTGAAAAAATATGGCTTTATCTCTCATTTCGCAAAATGTTCAATATGACTTTACCTCTCAATGATTGGGCAATAATGCCATAATGGCTTTATCTCCCATTCAAATGGGCAATAAAGCCATCATGGCCTTATCTCACATGGTTTTAAAGCACCCCCAACAGTTTTGGATAAATTGTTTAAGGCAAATTTGAAGCCTTAACCATGTTAGCTGCTGCATCGGTTAAAAATTTAAGGATCTTTTATCGAAAACTTGTATTGATTTAAAAAAATTTTTTTTACAATTTTTTTTTTGTATACAATTTTTTATAATATGGAAATTTAAAAAATATTTCACTCAAAATTGTTTAAATATGCAAAAGTCTTAGACTTTTGGCAAAAAACATGCATTTATAATTAGCAAAATGGTAGTTCTAAAAATCAAAACAAGTAAGAAAGAATAGTCGGTCAACTTGATCATGTGATAACCTACCACAGTATATTCAGAAAATTTTTCGAGAGTGTACCATATTTGGGACGCATGGGCAATCATGGACCCAGAAAAAATTTTAATGTGAATTTACAATTCATATAAGAGTTCTTTGCGCCGAATACTATCTAGATATTAACATCTACATATAGTTATGAGATTTGTTCGTCTTTAAGCGATTTAAGAGGGTAGGTTTATATGGGACCTTTAATTAGTTCTGAATGGAGTGTTCAATTAATCGGGTTTTATTTTTGTTCGATTAAACGATATTTGTCACTTTTTTACTTATTCGATTAAACGAATAACATTTTAAAATTGATCGATTAATCGAATGATACTAAGTCTAGAAATTGTACACTCTACGAGATTTGTTTTTTCGATAATTTTAGAAAAAATTAGTACTTGAGTAAATAAACATTCTTTTTTAAATAAAACTTGTCAATGTAGCTCCAAATCAAAGTTATTTTTGGATATACAAAATTTATAATTAATAAGATTTCTGTATGACGTGCTTAATTCTCAATTTTTTATATTTGATAAATACACTGAAATTTATTGTTGTGGGAAAGCTAGCTTCTATGCGCATTTTACTGGTTGTATTGATTCACTTTCGGGTTCTTAGATTTTAAAAGAGTCAATATCTCTTTGGATTTTTTTAAACTTTTCACGGACATTCCATCCTCTGCTATGCTTTTGCAAATAATTTACTCAAGAGAATCGATCGAAGTGTCTTGTTTAAAATATCTATTCATTGGACCACTTGTAGCCCCCTTTGATTTTGTTGGTGGAGCATCTTCTTCAAGTCACTGTGTTGGGTAAAGGCTCAGTTAGCCGGGAGTAACAATAACAGTAACCTTACCCTAAAAAAGTAAGATCAATCTATTTCTTACAGATTGAGACGTAACATCTTACTGCTAACTTTAATCGTTATAATTGCTTTACATACAAGAAAAAGAAACAGCTGATTTGCAACGTTACTGTTACTCCCGGCTAACTGAGCCTTAAGTGGTAAATTAGTTAAGTGGTTGAAAAACATTTACGTTAATACATTTTTGGACACCTGTTACATTAAGCATTATTAGATTAATCCTTATTACAATATTTTTAAGCCAAAGTCTAAAGAGAGAAACGCATGACCTATTTTGTTAAAAAATGCGGGCGTGTTCTAGAAATCGAAATTAAGGGG